>CM036907.1:68101802-78101802 GCA_020800305.1 Porphyrio hochstetteri | reverse complement strand
GAGACACAGGAAATCATCACCAAATACACAGAAAGAGACTTTAATGAAGGGCAGACTAGATATGTTTGTCTGGTCTTTCTAAGACAGTTCTTAAATTACCACAATCCAGTCGAGGCTGGAGATGGAGATTCTAATTATGCTGAAATAAAAACACTTCCACAACCTACACAGAGCAAGCGACACCTACGTGAATCTCATTCAGTTGGATTTTCAACCTTTGTGTGTTAGTTACCTCTAAGTAAAGTCAGGGGAACAGCTCTTTTCTGGCAAGGAAGACAATAGCATTCAGAACATACCTTTTTTTTTTTTTTTAAAAAAAAAAAAAAAGGACATACAGAGATCATTTCCAAGTCAAACTGGCAAAATAAATAAGGTAGATCTAAAAAAGATGTCAACAAGCTAAGGATCAGAAGCACAGATGCAGTTAATAGTAACCAGTGTCCTGCCCACAGAATTTCTATTTGGAGTTTCCTTAGAGACATGTTTTAGCAAAGTTACATGCTTTTGTGCTTAATGGGGAGCATCTTGTCTGTCCAGAAGGGATCCCCTTCTCATATATAATGTGAGGCAATGCCCTTACAACACATTAACTTGCTTTAGCAAATTCTGCCAAGAAAAATCTACCTTAAGGCTTAAGGAAAGAAGTTGTCAAAATTGGGAGTTAGCAGAAGACTCGCTCTGAGCCAGCATCAAACACTGAAAGAGACAATTCACCATCTCCACCAACCTGCCCCCGAGACCTGCTGAGCTCAACCAGTCTTTCCAGTCTCTGTGGCAACAAACTGCAGCCATCAGACCAGGTGGGGAAGAAAGAGGGAACATATCTTGACGAGGCTAGGCACTTTTCCCACCCATCAGCTAAATGACATACTTGTCTGTTCAAAAAAGTCCATGTTGTTCCATATTTACACTCAGGACACCACCCACCTTCTCCCTGAAGATACTCTTCACTTTCAGAGGTGTGTTTCTATTGTACTTGGCTCAGTGGAGAGTGTCCCTGCCCCTAGCGGGGGGGGTGGAACTCGATGACCTTTGAGGTACTTTGCAACCCAAAGCATTCTATGATTCTATTTATTTTCCTTTTTCTCTTGCTCACACCTTACACCTAAAGCATCACTAACACATGCCACAAATCAGGGGGTAAAGCACAGTACTTGTCTCTGGGCCACTTCACCAGGCCTAATCTATCACAGAATTTAGATTCCCTATAGTGCAATCCCTTCCTTTAGGTGACAGGCACCTAAAAGCCATACTGCCATAACATCCAAAAACCAATCAATAGCACCACTTTATTTCCCCAAAGACAGCAATTATTAGAATTAACGTAAAATAATGCCTATGCATAGGCTCACCTAAATACGTCAGAATAAACTCATTAGGACAAAAGCTGTATATTAGATACCTGTGAAATTGTTGCACGTGTAAGCCAGTATTGCTCCTTAAGTATCAGTTTTCTTTCCAACCCATGTAATTTGTAGACCAAGGTGTTTTTATATACTGGTCAGCACTAGGGTTCCATTTCCTTTTGCCAGAAGTTATAAATTTGACTAGACAGCAACAATTGCTTTTTAATCTAAGCGAACTGATCTGTCAGAGGCAATCAGTATGGTGAAGCTATCCCAAGAGAATCCTACTAATCCCAATGAATCACTCGGTGCTGTATGAAACTCAATAGTTGAACTCTTGGCACAGAATGTCACAAGCAGTTAATGCAGCAAGTATATACAGCTGCAAACAGCTGGCTGGGGGATGCAGGCCTTCACAGGGTTGGCACTCCTGCTGAATTTCTACACCTTTTGGCATTAATCAGTTTCTAATCATATTAGCATAATGGAGGGGTTTTTTTAACAATTTGCCATGGAAAAAAAGTAACAGCCATTTACAGATATTATTTGGTGTCCCTCTCAGTGGGCACACGCTACATTCAGAGAAAATGGCCCAGAAAAATCTGGGTTAGAAATTGGAAGGGTTCTGTTTAGCAATATACAATGAAATAAGGAGACCAAAATGGATGGAAGACACTTTTCAGGGAATGTTTTGATGGACCTCTGCAGCCCTTCCTGTTGGTGTCTTGGGCTTACCTGTAAAGTTTCAAACACATTAAGTGAGCATTTTAAAAATAACATGCTACAACTAAATTATGTGTCCTGTAATGGAAAGACATGCAAATAATGCCCCTTTTAAAACCCAAACTAAAGGTGCGTAGGAAAGCCATGCTATTTTAAATTTAATTTTATTCATTTGCTCTATTAGTTCAAATTACATGCGGATTCTTACAACTACAACTAGAAATACTGCTTTGTACACATTAACTGTGGATGTTTCGTTCTACCTACCTGCATAGAGCTATTTCCAAATGAAGCAAAGTATCAGAGTTAAGACTGTAACTTTATACTAAGTTTCCTTAAGTGCGGCAACTCCTACTGCCTCTAAGCTACAGGTATTGCCACAGAAGCACATTAACTCTCTCACTGTCCTCAAAGAATAAAGAAATTGTTGCAGGGAAAAGGGTGTCTATAAAATGTATATCACAGTCTCCAGTCTATCAGCTGTGTGATCAACTATAGTAAGACTGGGTGCAAACAGATGGTCTGACTTGAAAAGCACTTATCTTTACAACTCAAGAATCCCTGAGGAAGTTTAATCTAGTTGATTTAAAGCTTTGGTTCTTAGCATCCGTTTAGTAGTCGGCCAATTTTACTTCTTAACTGCAAGAACATTCTTCTATGGACATGCTAAAAATTCTTTGTAACAACGGCCACACATACAAGCCACTGATTTGCCCCCAATTTTAACAGCCTAACTGAAGGCCCACCTACTATTTCAAAATGAAGGTAAAGAACACACACACATACATGCAAAATATCCAACCAGGAGGCTGAAATTGAAAGCCTGCTTTATTTAGTCTACACAAAAATCATCCAGTCAGCAGCATTACAAGAAAGCAAAATCTCCACAGTCTAAAACACTGATATGCAGCATTTTTACTATATAATACTAATATTGCATATATTTTTAAATACCTTTTACATAATTAAAAATGCTTTGGATTTATGTAACATGTATTTAATGTATAGCTGGTTTATACTTATTTCAATATTTCTGGTTCTATATTATATATAACATAGCATGGAAACCACAGAGAAAAAGAAACTAGCCTTAAAAATCTGAAAAGCTGTCTTGGGTAAACACCTTTTTGTTCTTCCCTCTTCAACACCTGCATCGTGTTCTAAAACCCTGTGGTAGAGATAAAAGGTGCTAAGCACAGATATCTCTGTCTGCCTGGTAAGAATTAAGAGAGGGTCATCCATTTCCTCTTACCACAGTTGATATTTATCAGTCTGTTAATTAACCAGCTGGATTTTTTTCAAGCTTTCTTTCTAACATGGATGGAAAACTCCCACAGAGATAGTACTATCCTTGTCTTCTGATTTCTGCAAAGGGATTACGTATTACCTGGAATAGAGGATACCAGAATGGTAGCCAGTAAAGGAATATGTTCAATTTAATAAATAGTGCAGCTATTTGGCTTCCTAAATTGCCCACTCCAGACAGACCTTCTGTATAAAGTCTCCTAGAAAACAATCTTGTATCAGAAGTTTGTAGGGATTGACCAGTGTAAAGGATCCCAGGCAAGCAGCAGTTCCCAAGACACTGATACCATCTCAGATTTCTTCTAGAAACTACGCTGCCTTCTTTTCCTCCTCACACCTCTGTTGATTAATCAGAAGACTTGAGGTTGACCTCAGTCATGAACCAACAACAACTGTTTAACACACATAAAAAGAGAAGTATGTCAGGCAGGGTGGGGAGGGGGAAACAAACCTTGAAGAAATTCTGCTTTCCACTCAGGTCTGCCAGCATTAGGCAGGTATCAGACCTGATGGAGAAGCCTTCCTTCTTAAACTACCAGCAATTGCCAGAATAGTAATTGGGGTGGGAGTAGGGGGAATCACAGCAAAACACCTCCATTTTTACAGAACATTTAGAGTATTGCTTGTCTGCATACTGTGAGGGACAAATAAGGATGTGTTTTCTCCTCTAAACCTTTTGAATAAATAAGTAATCTGAGCAAATTTCTTCCCCTTTCCTTGCTCTGTGCACCATATATCCGGGTTGGACACCACAAGAGAGCTTCCACTCCTGTTCAGGTCTGGAACAGGAAGAGCAAAGCTTTGCTGAGGCACCGAGCTGTACTTGCAGAGCTCCATCAGCTCATTAGACTTCAATAACAGCACAACTAAGCTAAGACTACAATTTTGAGTTTATATTATACCCTTCAACAGAGAGTTCACATGCTTCCAAAGTGGAGGTACTCCAAATGTTTTTCTACTGTACCTGCAGAAGTCTCCAAGTCTCTGGAAATTTCAGGCAGCCACCTTCTCCCTCTCATTCCATTTGCAATCTTATCGACTATGGAACATACAGTAGAAGTCATTAAGCTACATTTCACAGTTTATGGTTTTAATGGTTTTGCAACATTAGATGCACAACACATTTTCAAGCATCAAAAGCTAGGCTTTGCTATCTAACATTTCATAAAGATAATAAAAGTTAATGAGTGCTCATGATCTATGATCTGACAAGACATCTGTTCTGTTCTTTCCGAGATAAAACACTCACGCTGCCTTGTTCTAGCACAGTGGGAGAGAACAAATATAAACCAATTAATCATTCTAAACGATAAGCCATATTAAGTTATAGTTTCTCAACAGGCTTTTCCTACCCCCATTGCTAATAGGGCACAGGTGTCCTAAAAACACAGTCTTGCAATGCAGTAATTAAATCCTGCTATCTTCACTTGGTCAGCTCCAGCAGACAGCACTGTCTGGCACTGCAGCAGGAAAAAACCTGTTCAAAACCTGCCATAACAAGGTTGTAGTCCAGTATCCCCAGCTCTATTCCCATTTCCTACACATGTTCACCAAGCTTTTTTTAATCACAGGAGTGTTTGAACAAAATTTCCCTCTGACCTCTCAGGGGAGTAGTTGGTACAGATGTTACAAGAAATGCTACAAGATACTTTGTATGGGACCTGACTAACACCAATACTGGGGAGGAAGGAGTAATCTGCTTCTGAACCATTTGTGAGGCTGCAGCAGCTCGGAGATGTGTCATGGGGAACTGCTGAGAACATTAAAGCTCTGCACTCCATTTCTAAACCAGTTGCCGGTAGGGATACTGTTAGAGAGCAAATTCAGTTTGTTGAGACCTCTGACGCCTACAGAGTAATACAAAAGTGAAGAAAAAAAAAAAAAAAATCTTGATTCTTTTTTTTCCTCCTTCTCTCAGCCTTATGGTGTGATGTGCTTCGGACGCTATGCAGGAGAATGCAAGGTTTCCATTTCCTGCAAAACGCTGTATGTCACCATGAAAGAGAACATGTCAAATGAAGACAGAAAAAATAGTAATCCCAAACTGCGGAGTATTTAATGATAAATTATATTTACAGTAAAAACCCTGGGATAAAGATAAAAATCCCAGTTTCCAGAACGAAAACAGAGACAGATAAATCCTGACAAATACTTTGTATTGCTCCAAACACTGTCCTGCCAGCAATCTACCTTGCAGAGGCACACAAAGAAATAACCTATGTAGTCAGGGAACAAAGCACCACTCAACTGTGCAGAGAAGCAAAGTACTTCTGCTAAATGAAGGATCCAAGATAACTGGGATTTAACCGCACAGCCTCAAACACCCAACCTACCTAACCAGGCTAAGCGTCCTCGAGCATGCCAGAGATGAACTGCATCTCTCCACTGACTGAAGCAACAGCCTAACCAGCTTCCACTGGATTGCCCCGCTGGAAGACCCGATCCTTCTGCTAATTAGAAGCAGTGTTCTCCTTGAACCGCAGTCACAAACACCATTTAAGAGATTAAACCCACATTTACACGTAACACAAACAGAACCAGAAGGGAAATAAAGCCAGTAAGTCAATGCTTAAAGCATAGCACAAAGGAAAATTACTGCATCACCACAGAATCGAGACGGTCCACAGACTTCTCCTCCCCCATAGAAGTTGTGTGTGCTTTAGATTCAAGCAAGCAGCATCTGAAAAAGCAGCACCAAGCAGCCCAGACGGATCAGCTGGTGAACTCAGCTACACATGTATTAAGTACTTGGTGTAAGAAAACCCACATGGATCAGCACTGAGCAGTGTGCACCAAGGACCCAAACCTTGAGATTTACATGTCTGGGGGGTTCGCTATGCCTGAACTCATTTACCAACTCTTCAGATCAATTAGGTCTTCCAGGTATAATTAAATGCTCATCCATTAGCAGTTGGTACAGTTTTGGATTACATTTTACTGTTTAGTTTCTCCTGGAGAGAATCCAGTTTGAATTCTCTGAGGCAAAAAAGTTGACAACCAGGGATGCCCAGACTAAAAAACCCATCAAACCAAAACCCCCCCCACTCCTAGCCTGAACCAAAAAAACAGAGTAGGCCTACCCTAGGGTCCTAAAAAAGCAGTTATGCAAATGCACCATGTACCCCAACACGTGCAGCTACTTACCATCAAAAACACATGCTGATGAGCCACTGCTGTGTATTTTTAGAACACATTACTCAAATAATATGTAATTTTATACAAATTTTGACACGAGATTCTAATTATTATGGTCTTTCCAATTAACCTCAGGTTCCTTCCTCGTGCATTTGTTTATGCCCATTCATACACTGACAACACATTCTCAAATGCTGTTTCCACAACAATTCACATTATAGTAAGATTAATAAAATTCGGGGCGGGGGGGGAAGAATTAACCACCCACAAATACACACAAGCTTGTTTCATTCAGATTCTGGTAAAAATATTAAAATTTAATAATACCTTTGGAACATACAGTTATGTCAAGGAAAGTAAAGGCATTCAAACAAACGGATATAGATCTTAAATAATATTTACAAATTCTAAACTGCAAGTTGACTATAAATTCACAAATACTTTAAATATTTAGTAGAATATAGTGTAAATTCTAATATAAATTAGATATTAACTTCATCTGGTTTTTTTCCAGTGATAACAGTCTAATCTTTACATACTATATACATTAAAATACCAAAAAGTTATAAAATTTTATTTCTGTTACTATGCAAAGAAATGGAAAATACATCTGATCTGTCTTATCCTGTACAATAACCAAATGGAACTTTCTATAGTATTCTATGCAAAAATAAACGGCACTTTCACATGCAACAAGGCATAAAGTACAAGTCTGTCCATTAGTAGAATGTATGCCATCTGGGTGCAAAGGAAACTCAAATGTAAATGTCATTCAACCATGTAGTTGAAAATTGTAAGTAAACTGTGGAAAGAGATTCTGACAAAACTTCCCGACTCAGACTGAAGGAATAATGAAAAGCATGTGAACTGATTTCCGTGCAGATCTGTCATTTTTAAAGATGAATATACAGCATACTAAGCAGCTTGTCGTGACAGTATCAAAGTCACTTTGACAACACATAATGGAGGACAAGCCGACGATCCTGTATGAATTCTAAAGCCCAGCCCCGCCAATGGGCTGCAGCACCTAGTCTGCTCATCTATTGACAGTTTCCAAAATTACTTCTGCCACTCTGAATTGCACATCAGTAATCCGAAGAGTCTTCTAGACTTCATTATGCCATTGTGTAACCATAGCTTCCACAGTGCAACGCCACAAGAAGCCTGTCCTTAAGGATTTCTTTACTTGGGTATTCGGGTAACTTGAGCATGTTGATACTAAAAAGAAAGGAAAAAACAAAAAGCTACATCATGGTTCAACAAGAAACCCAACAGGAAAGTTTTCTGATGGAAAACCCTGAAGATGTCACATTTATGGAAGAAAACCTGTGCTGCATTACAGTACCATTGAGCATTTGAATACACTGCAAGAAATTAGAGGGTTTTTTCACTTCAGTAAATTGCAATACAGTGTGTTCATTTGAATATTCCCTTATTGATCCTGCTGCCTTTAGTTAAGCAAAATGAAGTAGTAAACAATGAGTGAACATAATGTAACACCATCTAAGTTAAAACCTGCCACTTTCATGTTGGATAATGAATACTTCAAGCTGTCTAAATTTTGGGCTTTTAATGACAATATTCATAAGAGCTATACTTTTGACTGCAGCTGACATGGAAAAGTGGAATTTTTAAGATCGTTCAACGACTCTGGTTAACATACCATGTGCTTGATGTTGGTAAAAGATTTGCAGTATATGGCACAGCAGCAATTGTAAAATTTTGCAATCCACTGCCACCCATTATATGGGCAAAGCCACCATGAGGCACCCTGGAACTGAGAAAATTCACAGAAATCAGACCATTATAACAATGTCTTAAGCCAGAAAATACATTCTTTACACTGCAAATACCTCTTACTGCTACATGGGACCAGTTACCAATACTTTTATCAAGGTTCCCCCCTTCTTATCCATATCAAAATTATTTTAATTACAATATTGAATAATGCATTAGTCCATCTACATTAGGCATCAAATTGTTTACAAAGAGGACTCATTTCCACAACCAGTTTTTGTAACAATGTTATCTCTGTTTAGGCAAGCACTGATGGTTATTTACATTTACAGTTAAAGAAATACTGCATCATAAAAAAAAAAGTTTATTCCCCAATTACTATCTGCTCCCCACGACAGGAAGGATGGGGACATACTACAGCAAAGCTGAGCAAAAGGGACACAAAGGTAGTAAGGGACTGGAGCACCCAACACAGGAGGACAGCAAGCTGAGACTGTTCAGCCTGGAGAAGGGTCAGGGGAATCTAATCAAATGTGTATAATAAATAGCTGAAGGGAGGAAGAAGGAAGACAGAGCACATGTCTCAAGATGGAGCACCCATGGTGCTCAGTAATGGGACAGGAGACAATGGACACAAACTGAAATCTAGGAAGTTTCCATTTAAAAATGAAAAATGTTTTTTTTAATGTGAGGTGGTCAAACACTGGAACAAGTTGTCCAGAAATGCTGAGGTATCAGCACACCTGAAGACAACCAAAAACTGCCTGAACATGATCTTGGGCATCCAGCTCTAGATGACCCTGCTCTGAGTATGGGGTTGGACTAAACCTCCAGAGGGCCCTTCCAATCTCAGCTGTTCTGCAATTTTGTAGCTGCCAAAGACAGAATCTGATGAAACAAAATAAACTTTCCCGTAGATATATACAGCAGTTAGAATCCTGCATTACAGGTACTTGTACTAAAAACAATGCTCCCATATTCACAAACGCAAAGTGACCATAAAAACCAGCAAGAACAGGAAAGAATGAAGTAATGTTTCCACTCGCACTAAAACCTGACAAAAACGCAAAAAAGTGAGGGTTGCTACTGCCTAATGTTAAAGAGCTGGGAGAGAGCTCACAGTAATGCTTTTGAAACATACCTCTAAGAGTCAGCTATAGTATCCAACACGTAAATCTATCACCTAAGCTTAATGGCAGCGCTGGGCATATAGTTCTAGCACCAGTATACAAGGCAACCACTATGGAGGGAAGTACTGATTATTTGCAGCATACCATGTCTGACATACAAATGGAATTGTGCTCACAGTCACAGCTGAGAACAGTTGTAAAGATTTTTACAGCAGTACTCTTTTATACCATATACTCATGTTTCTAAGTCAGTACTGCTTCCCCTGCAGTGGCTTTTTTTCCCCTCCGATGAACCAAGAGAATTTCACATTCAAATCAGCAGTAACACAGACCCAACAGTCAAAAATTTCTCATGCAGCTGACTGTTAGCTGGAAGTTTTTACAATCTAACTTACTATAATGCTTGCATACAACAGGTCAAAATCATATAGCATGACCAGGGCTTTCAATGTTTAAAAGTAACAGCTGCCAACTTATGCTTCCAAGAATGAGTTTTCTGTCCAAGCAAAACACTACCAATAAAGCAAAGAAAGCCTTCCAGTTATGTCCAAGTAATATCACATGATCTTATCTCTCCCACCCCTTGTGCAAATATCCTTCTGCAAGAGCAAGGATATGATTTCCTATCTTTGGAAACTTCAAAACTATTAAATGTTTAAGTTTACATCTGAATCCTAGCTTTTATACCTATTTTCCCACTGACAGATTTTGTATAAGTTTACATAAAATGAAAATGGTGTAGAAGAGAGTTTAAAAGCCAGTCCCCTTAAAAGTAGTCATACTTATCTGTCAGATTTATCAAATATGCTGAGTTTCCATTAAAATAGCATGCAGTTTATTACTCAAGAGAAACTACAGTCCCCCTAAAAAGCTCAACTGCAATCCTGATACCTGCAGAATGCCAATAAAGGAGAATATATCATCAGTTGTCAACATTTCCCACCAACTGTTAATTAAAGTCCTGAGCTAAAATTGCCAATGGATAATTAACAATAATTTAGCCAAGTTCTACTATAAAGACTAAACAGATCAAAAAGGTGGGAAAAATGTAAAAGCACGTGGATTTGGCAGTACCATCTCAAGCAGCTGTCAGCAGAGAAAAAGTAGGTGGTGCATAAGTGCACTTTCAAATCTCCAACGTGAGGCACAGGAACATTTTGGCTTTTTCTTGAATGCTAAAACCTCCAAACACATAGGATCTGCTATTCGAACACTGCTCATGACAATGACTGTTAAAGGAGGTCTCAAAATGGGCACTAATGATGAATGCAATGGTATCTCCACTAGATCTACCAAAGCAAGATTTCTTTACATTGAAGAGAAAAAAGGTGTAAAAATGAGGGAAGAAGACAAAGGGCAAAGTTTAAGAAATATTTGGAGATGTCAGAAAAACACTGAAGACAATTTGCTGAATTTCAGTCTCTGATTGGAAAAAAAGGAACACCACCACTTCACACACATGCAAAAATCAAGTAAGGGAATATGCAGAAGAGATTAAGAGAGAAAAGGAAAAAAGCTAAGTTTGAATGCAGCGTGCCAACCAGTACACACATTCTTCACTACAGAAATGAGACACCAGAAAGAGATCAGAGGTTGAAGTCACATGTACTTTTAGTGTACAGTTTTAGCTCAGATACTGGCCTGTACTAGGCTAACTGGTGTTTTGGCTCTAGGCAATGCAGCACCTAAATCTTCCAACCCCAGAAACTAGGATTGTCTGAAGATCTGTGTGCAAAACTGTCAGCCACATACCACTATTAGAGGTAATTTCAAAAACTTAATTTTTTATGGGAAAAATAGGCATTCTGCACTTCAATCAATGAAGAAAAAACACAATGGTTTCCTACTAGCTGATACAGAAAAACAATAAACAATTTGTTTTTAAATTGCAGCTCAGAGTGCTTAAAAAGAGATCAAAAAATTTCTCCCCTACTAACAAGAAATAGGTAAGTCAGTATGTGATTTGTGACCAAAATGAACTGCTCAAGCACATATTAATCACACAACATAATTGTTTACTTGAAAGTGTCTCTTACAATCCAGTAGACAATCCCAAATGCCACAAAAATACTGAATGTCACTTTAGTATCATTTGGAATGTTTTAAGCAGCTTTTGAAACATGGGCTTACATCTTAAAGATTCTTATTTGCCCCATAGCTTTAGAAATGGGCTAGTCCACTAAAAACCAAAGACCAGCAGCTGGTGTGCAACAGTTGTGCAGTTACAATTGCAGGAGACATGTCTGCAGAAGACAAGACGACTGATGTGCACAGAACCAGCTTCTTAAATTGTCTGTGATCCCTAAAAACAATGAAATTCTTAACAAATCAAGTGAAACTAATAGAATTTGAAGCCCATGCCATTTGATGATACATCTGTGACCGAAATTCCTTGGTATAAAAGACAAGGTTTGATGATCTTAATTTTACTGTTGCTTAACCACAAAACTTATAAACAAAAGGTCGAATACTCTCCTAATCCTAGAATATCAAGGGAACATCAAATTAAGAAGATGGTGCAATCGTTACCTGCCACCACAAAAAGACACAGCTCAGGTGCCACTTGTACGTCTGTGGATCCACTTTGCACAACGTCTGCCTACACAAACTTGGCAACTCACCCAGCTCACAGGGGCATTGATTGGTCAAAACCTTCTTCTACTGCCCTCAAAGCATGAAGTAAAAAAAAGTGGCTTTCCCTGAAGAACTACCACCATTTGGGACAGAAACCCCATATAAAGCAGTCTCGCATAAGGCTACCTCTTTACTTGATCATGACACGCTGCGCTGATGTTAAATTCAACTCAGCTTTAGAAGAAAGATGTTGTATTTACACTGAGTGAAGTGATACCTACTTATCTCCTATATTAAAGCCTATATTGATTACTGGAGAAGCCAAGAGCCACATAAATATGCAACAGGAAGAAGAATATAAAGCACAGATAAATTCACTACTGCCCTGTTAAAAATTGCCTGGGACAGCAACTTAACTACACAAAGGCCTCTTGCAAAGCAGTCAAGTGTAATAAATAAGTAATCCATCATTTCACTGGCAGAACAGGCAGCAAAAATATTAAGACACACTTTGTCCACTTTGATCAACACAGGGAACACCAAAGTACGTGTAACAGTTTCTAGTTATGTGACTGTGTATGGTAATCCAAAGCCTCACGACTCATTTCAGAGGATCCAGACAATGTGTTTGCTGTTACAGAGGAGTTTCTCACCTGCCGGTAACGAACTGTAATAGCAACACTCTCTCTTCCTGAGTTAGTTCTTCCACAACGTCCCAGAACCACTAAATGACAAATAAGTTATTTTCTATTAAATACTTGCAGTACTTGAAAAGATAATGGTAAAACAACAAAAGGAACATTTACATGTTTGCTATTTAAATGACTGAAATTTTCACATGAAACTCAACTTAATCATTTAATACAGGAATATAGTATAAAAATCTTCCACAAGTTTCAGCCAAAATAAGCTTCCTTAAACACAAAAAATGACAACAACAACAGCAGCATTATTTTTGGATTAAAATGCAACAGCCTACATTATTAAAAAAAAAATAACTTTACCTGAATGACTTGGTCTCCTCTCTCATAGCCACTGGTGTATTCTGTATTTTTCAGCCAATCATTCACATCAATTTCTGGCATACCCGACAACAAAAGCTCCTTCAGAAGAAGCACACAGATTGTGATTAGTCCTCCTGACTAACCATTAATTTTAAGTGTTTCAGCTATTTTAAAAGTAATGCTTTGAGAACCGTAAAAATCACAGTGGTCTTTTTGTTTAATTGCAAACTTATGGAACCTACAACTAAACTTTAATACAAGATTGTTGAATTCAGGTAGCTTCACATGATGTGTTTAAATTAAGCACACAGTATGAAGAGGCAGAAATTACTGCCAAAGAACCTAGAAGACAAACACTCAGTTTTAGCATGACTTGAGGCAAAACTCAAGATGTCTTAGTTACAGACGATCAAATCACCAAAAAACTTATTGGAATTTGACTCTGAATACAAGACAATAAACAGCACCTCCTTAATTTTAAAGGGCTCCTTTCCTCCTGAAAAGAAAGAGGAACAGGTTTAAATGCCACAACATCCCGATCCCATTTTGAAATTATAATTTCAGGCATTTATCACTGACACACGAAGTTACCACATTCCAGGAAGATGGTCACTGTAAGCCATTAGGATAAACGGGAATACAAATAATGAGCTGCTCACTGATAGATGCACAGAAAGCAAACCAAAGTGACAGATACAAAATGCTTATTTTGTGGATACTGGGTTTTATTTCTACATCATTAACACTACTGATTAAGTATGCTGAACAAGTATTAAAAAAAGCCATTTCTGCTTACCAGTTCATATTCATCAAAAAGCTGGATCAAAGACGGTGGAATGAACATATGGAAGCCTTGTAAAAAGGCATTTATCTGAGGCTGAATGGCTCTTGTCATTCTAAGCTCTGTGACAAGCTGGACATACTCAGCCTGCAATGCAGAAAACTACATTAAGCCACACAAGAGCAAAAATACACAGTGCTCATGCAAACCCACGCACACATAAATGCAGTCCTCGATACATTACAAATCTCACCTACTGTAAGATGGTTAAGAGTCCTTATGAACTTCTCCTACATGGAGGCAACTCAAAATAATTCAGAAGGGACCCCTCAGTGTTTAGAGTCCCTTCTGCTTTTCCCCTTTCCTCCCTTCCAAAGACAATTCCCAAACAGAAATGTGTACATCACAACACAAATCAGTCAAAATGCAGGGACTTGGACTAAGATAAGGAAGCAAGTAACACTCAGTTTGTCATGCCAGCATCCAATACAACCACTGGTGTGGTCATCTAAGGACATAAACAAGGCAGTGTTTGTAAAGAAAAATATTCTATTAAGCAAACTGGCAGAACTCAGGAAAAAAGGGAAAGTTCTGGAGGAATATTTGTTTCCGTATTTTTTGAGTTTTTTCACTCACGGTCATTTTCTGCATTACAGAAATATTTACATTAAAACACTTCCATTATGAGAGAAAACAGTTGCTGTGCTTTAGGTGTAACAAGGGATGTTTTCAACAGCCTGGAGCAGCAGAGCATCCTGACTATCGGCACTGGTGCATGCTGAAAGGCCTGTACCACAGAATTTACATAACATATGCCAGTAAAAAAAGCAGTCTATTTGTTTTTTCCTCTGTTCACTTCATTTACATTTTATTCCCTCTCAGAAGCCTTAGGAGCACAGTATAAACCAAAAATATCTACATAATTTCATGTCTACAGACACATTCCTATACAGCGAATAAAAGGAACAATCCAGCCTTCTTTTCAGAGGGGAGATTTGATTGAACACGCACAAGACAGGCATCACAAAGTCTGGTTTGGGTGGGGGGTTGTTCTGTATTTCCCTTTGAGGTAAATCAAGCAGAGACCATGCTTCCCTGATTTCACAACCCCATATACCGTGAGACAAGGATCAATGTCCATTATGATGTTCCGACTCAGAGAACAGCTCCATTCCAAAGCTGTTTGAAAAAACTACATATTTTTTTAGTGCCAAACAGCATGGGCAGCTCACAGACAGACAAGTCCTGGGAGGACAGAGAAAGCCACAGCATTGTGGAGATCTGCACCATTTTTCAAAATAGCTGATGGCCAAGCTTTACTTAGCTTTTTTTTTTTTCTTCTTCTTCTCTAAAAAGTAATTAGAGCACTGCAAAAATAAACATAGCAAAGAACAAAGAGAAATGCATAGTGTGGACACTGGACAAAGCCTGACTTTTCCCTCTGAAGTCTCTCCATTACCATGACAAAAGGCAGCTGAACTACTACAATGACCAATACCTCAAATACCTCAGTTGGAGCTACATGGACGCTTCAATTGCAAGACTGGCTTGGCATGGTCATATGGTCCCACAACCACTCACCTAATTACATAACTGATGTAAAAAGAACATACTCTCTTTTTTAAAAAAGGCTACCTTTTATAAATAATTATCACTACTGCTCCTTGATGGGGATGTATTCTTCTGTTTTTCAAAAAGAGGTGATTGGTTGGGTCACTGGTGGTGTCTGGTTTTGGCATGAGGCTTTTTTGTGGGTTTGTTGGGTTGGTCACAGGTTTTTGTTAAAAGGAAATAATGAATCAATATTTAGTCCTTAAAAAAAAACAACATCCTTTAAACAGGTAATCTGCTAGTGTGCATATAAACCCAGAAATTCAGAAGCTGAATTTTCTTCTCCCAGAGGTACAGCAAATACAATGAGTTTTAAATAGCAGTTTTGTATTCCTCAGGTAAAGGCAAAACAGAAGGAAGATCTCTTGCAGGTAAAAAGAGATGTCTTATAAAGTAGGCACTTCTTTAACCTGTTAGATAGAACTTTTAAAATAAAACATACTGCAAAACCATGTCACAGTAAAGAAATATGGAAAAAAAAATCCCCCAAACACCACTAAAACACAGATCTACAATTTTCAACAACTTAGTTCATCATGGTCAAAAAAAAAAAAAAATCAGCGAACACAAGACAGTGCCATCTTACAGATGTTTGTTGATTTCACATGTTGCAGCTTCAAATTCCAGCATCAATTAATATTAACAATTTCAAAGCAACAGTCATCTGTTTCTTACCTCCTTTCACATAAAAGCTACACAGACTCTCATCCCCTCCCACTGCAGCTGAGGAAGGCTGATGAGCTAGGATGGATGCATCTGTTCTACACATGTTTAACCACCCTTTTTAGTCTGTGCTCCAAGTCAGAAGTTAACAGAGCGGTGTAAGCTACTGACTGAGGGTATCCTCATGTGGGCTAACTTCTAATTTCATGCTAACAGTTTATATCAAGTGCATCTATTTTATATATTGAGACACTAAGATTGCCCAGAAACAAGAACCTACATCCATGCTTTCTCTGATAGGTAATAAAGAAATTAATCATCCACTGCCTTCACAATTAGACTTCTTTTACCATCTGTATTCCTTCATGAATGACTACATTGCAGGCAACAGTGCAGAATCAGGCTAATAATACATATTCCTGCTATTAGAATGACACTCTGCCTTAATGAAAACGAGGATTAAGGACACGAGAATCCAGTGCCAGTTGCTCCAACGCAAACTAAACTTTTGTGAGAACAAATGCTGACACCAAGTGGCCATTTACCAATGCAGCAGCTGTCTACGCAGCTGGTAGCTCTGAAAGAATACTGCAGGCACAAGTTAGGCTAGCTCAACACAAGTGAAAACCAGAGTATGAAACAGACAAAACGATCAAGAGCCAATAATACAGAAAAATTGCATGTCTACCCACGAAACTCCTGCAGTTACTCAAAACTATCTAGTGCATAACTGCAGAATTCCATTAGCTTGATGTCCATCTTAATTCCTAGATAATTTGAAAATCTGGCTCCTTTTTTGCATATTAGCTTAACTAATGCAGCAAAGAACTCAGGGATTTTCCAAGCTGTTACTATTAAAGTAAATTTAAGAGGGAGATTATTTCCCTACACACCAAGTGACTTGCAAATGGCGGGGGGGGATAAATCTTCCTGCAGTCTTTTACTGTTGGTTATCTATGTTACTGTGGAGCAATCCAGTGCCACAGAGTGCCCTAGCACATTGCACACTTTGCAACATTACCTACAATATTACTTTAAGCATTTAGTACTGTTTTACCTTTGCAATATAAATATACTCATTACTTAAATTTAGGAATATTTGTAATTTCAAAATCTGTAATTTTAAAATAAATCTTTCATTTCAAGTTGATCCTACTTTCCTTCCAAAAGGTCTATAAAGGAACCACCTCAAGCCTGAGCACCTATAGAGATTTTAAATAGTACTTATTTCTATAAGGTGTTAAGCTAGTAAAAGGGAGAAAGAATGTAGGCAACTTTTTAAAATTTGTGTATTTCCTTCAAAAGGGGTATACCTCCATTTATGTGTGCCTGCAAATATTCAGAAAGTCAGTCCAATTGCTTTTTCTTATACCACCAACTTCTGAATAGACCTGGATACTCACCTTGTTTTCCTGCGTAACAAGGATACTTGCACCCCCTGGCTTCAATGGCACTTCTTCCATTGCTCCAAACACATCAGTCTCAACAGAAAAGGTCAGCTCTAAACCCAGATCACTGATATCATTATCTAAAATCCACTGCAAGTTCTTTGCATACTCTGGATCAATAGAAGCTACATCCTGATAATTTACAGGTATACCTAGAAAAAAAACCAAAGCAACAACCCCTCAAACAAACAGGATAAAGCAAAAAGAGTTCTAACTTCATATATGGTAGAAGATTGCCCTCTAGAGAGAAATCAGAATAATGCACTAATAGGAAAAAGGGATTCACCATTACTGACTGCAGCAGAACTGTACTTCCTACATATTCCAAGTATTAAAGAAACATAGGAACCTTGATTTTCTTCCCAGTGAAGTAAATGGCATACCACTTGAGGAACGACAATTTGCACAATTTTAGTTCACAAACGGATTTCAGTAAAAGCATCTAACCATAGAGAACACACAATGTTAAATGTGTTTCCTAAAAACTCTTAGAAGCTTTCTACATAACTTTTCAAAACTGCTATCTCATATTAGCTATACAGCATTTATTTTACTCCAGAAAGTTGTTTAGAACAAGAGGAAGGGAGAGAAAGACAACCACTCTGCATTTAGAAAACTCTTTTGTTCTTTCAGTTTTCTTCCTTTTAATTATGTTTGCTGAGACCTACTACGCAGTTGAAAATAAACTACAGGAATTTTACATTTTCAAATGGAACTTATGCAAGTAATTTAGAAGCATTAAGAAGACAGCTGCTAGAAGCCTGACTTTTATCCAAGTACAGAAACTGCCTATTCAGAACCCCCTTGCAGACATGGCACTCAAATTTGAGCAAACGTGCCCAGAGCAAGGTGACCCTGAGTTTTCACAGGAGAACTACCCTCTTCATTTAACAAGAAAGCAAACCCAATTGCTTTAAGTCTGTTATAATAGATAACTACCAGTGACAGATAACTCCATCATGACAGATAAATTCCTGGGAAAAGAGGCAGGGGATGAGGGTGGCAGCAGTTCTAGAGAAAAGCAAGTAACTGGGAGGTACTCTTTGCTTCACCATCTTCCACGCACTGGGAAGTGTCACAAGGGCACCTGTTAGAAGTCCCATCACACTATGGACTGCAAAAGCAGCACCCCAGAGTGTAACACAAAATTAAAAGGTTAACAGTCAATGGAAACACAGGCGTGCAAAAACTGTTACTGTATTTCCCTGGAGGAGCTGACTAGTACTGAAATGCTGTGTACACAAGCTGTAAGGCTTTTTTTTTTTAAATAAAAATCAAGCAATGCTCCAGTTTAGGAGGGATAGATAATTTACTTTGTCATAGCTCAAAAAAAATCTTAACAGCTGTCTAGAGGACTTTCGCTTTTCCCAACTAGTAAGGATATGTACATTTCACATAACAAATGTGGAAATAATGACATTTGAGGGACATGAGAAAAACATGTGGGAAAAGGAGACTGAACAGTAGGAATCAGAGACTCTTTTTGAGCAGAAATTGAACTGGAGCATGATGATGATACTACATTCATAGCAAGCATGCTGTGAGACCGAAGCACTAAGCCTCACTCATTTGCTTGTTATTTTACCAGTCAAGAGACTGGTTAAAGAAACTGCCAGATTAGGACAAAATTTGAATCCCAAGAAATTCAATGAGTGTATCTTTTTCTCATTATACCCTTAGTGTATCTAGTTTGAAAAGGAAACGAAATCTTGGCATAATTGTGATAAACAACTATTTCTGTGCAATACAGAATTTCAAAAAGATACTATAGGTAAGTTCAGACAATTCAGTAAGTATTCAAGGTTTTAAGTCCTCCTGATCAAAATACACTGATGCAGAAATCAATTTTCACTTTTGTTTATGCCATGTTAAGCAGTATTTTCTATCATATTATGAAAAGACAGGACTTAAGTCTAACATTGGGCAGCATATTTAGGAATTTATCTGCTATGCACCTTTGCAGGTTGGAGGTGGAAGTTTCCTCTTCCAAACAGAAAATTTTCTCCCTGGAAAAAATAAAAAGTAACCAGCCAACAGACCAGTGAAATGGTCTCCCCTGTTTAGGCAGAGGCCAGACACATAGGAGGTTTAAGAAAAGCAAGCCTAAGAGGCATTAATTTCTGACTGTATTTCTGCATCAGTTTTACATCTGTAATAATTACAGACCTAATAAACATGAAGACCTATGGAACATCATTTGATCTCACAGCACAAAAGAATCATGCAAGCTACATCTTCTTAAGCACATTAGTTGTGCGTTATCTGGATCATCACTTAAGTTGGTGACCTTTCCTTGCTTACCAGATATTGTTGCAGAAAGATCTCAATTCGTCACAGTGAAAAAAGGTCATGCACCCGCCTGAGTCTCAAAAAAGTAGCCACATTTCTTCATACAAATTTAAGCTTCTAATTAAGGCACTTCCACATTATGTCTGTTGACTAAAGAGAAGAATTCCTTTGCAAGAGGTTCACACTGTTCTGTTCATCAGATACTGGAGGTCTTACCACACAACTGGTGGATTCAGCACCATCAACAGGAAAGGCTACAGAAAACAAGGATCTCTGTGCAAGGTGAGAAACCAAAGGAATGGAAACCATCTTGGGCTTCTAAAGGCTTCATATTCCACTACTTAACGCCTGACAAGTAGCCCAAAGGAACCTCTATGTCTGTAATCTGGTAACTTCTATTTGACATCAACAACAACTTGCATAACCCATAGCTGAACCTGAAAAACTAAACCAAAAATCCCACAGGGACATCTGCTGCTGTGCAACTCAGATCCTGAAGAAGAGAGGAGATGCACAAAGATGAGGGAAAAGGCTTAGACAGACTGCTGTGACTGAGGCAGAATAAGCAACTACTTTGGGAAGTAAAGGTGCAGGTTTCCTAGTTCCCTGCCTGATAAGGGTCAAGAAGTGATATAAACCTGTGAACCTTTTGAACTTAAGTTGAGTGTACACAAACTTCTAGATAGTTCCAGGGTGCCCATTCAACAGAATGGCATGGCCTTTGTTTGCAAAGTTACTTTGCTTTGTTTGCAATAGTTACTCTAGCAAAATGAAAAAAAAAAAATGAAAAGAAGAAAAAATAAACAAAAGGTCATCTTGTAACTTCAGAAAACAACAAATCCAGTACATAATCATGAACCGAACTAGAAAAAAAACTCCAATTCATTAGCAGTTATTTCCAAAAGAGGTGCTAACAGCAATGCTTGATGATTCTCAAGGTGTCACTGAACAGCAGAAAAAGGTTTTTCTCCCCTGTGAATACAACACATGGAGATTCGCCCATGAGCATCATTCTTCTGCTCACACAGAGCAATCTTTTAATGTCAGAGGCCAACCCTCAAGTCAGTGCCAAATCGTGCCACACAAAGATATGCCTACTGTGGAACAGCTTTCCTGTGTGAAGATCAATGACTAGGGAAACCCGATGAGGCATTGCCAACATGGCATTGCTTCAGACTGGCTGTCCTCCACTGCCTCCTGCCCAGTACACAGTCACTCTCATGCAGCACACATCAGCACTGAGGGAGAGAAGTAAAATGCATCCTTCTGTCAAGATAATCTTGATAAAGATTTGCTAGTCTGCACCATCAAACTGCAACAGTGTTCCCTGACAGTGTTCAAGGAAGAGAGAAAGTAAATCTGAAGTCAAGAGTTTGAGTTCTGGACTCAAACACCACAGGAAGACTGTAGGTAGACAGAATGATTACAGAAAAACAGAATGAGATGTAAAGGGTTTGGGTTTTTCTGAGAAAAAGTAGAACTCCCAACATCAAGCTATCTTATACTTGCAAGGAATATTAAAGAACAGTGCCTAAAAGGCAATTCTGCAGCAGCAAAGGAATTGTACTTAGCATAAGAAGGAAGGGTAAATTTCCTTTGCTTTCATCAATCACATCTTCATGCAAGAGGAAAATGATTTTGTGACAGTGCAGAACTGGGACATCATGACAACAATCAAGATGCACAAAGGTTCTCAAAGAAGCACACAGACCACAGATACCACCAGCTAACAGAGGTCCTTCTCTATTAAAAAAGAAAAACTACATTTTTATAAAGACTTCTGACCAATCCTCTTGAATGCCATATGCTATAAGCATATGGATCAACTTCCCTCAGGAAGGAGACAGGATGAACCAGCATCAGTTCTGAAACACTATTTTGGGAAACAGGTAGTATTTGTTGGAGTGGGTGGACAGGGAGGTTTGCAACAGCATGGATTCACCTTGTTAAAATAGTAGGCAACTGAGGGACAAGAAGAATAATAAAGAATGCCTGATAGATTATTGCCAGAGCTCATAAACATTACTAACTTTGTAAGTCTGTCCTAAGTTAACTAGGGAACGATTCATTTTATTTCTCAAGAATGACATGACACAGCAGGACAGTTAAATTTCACAACTGTAATGCAAAGAACTGCATACACCACAAAAACAGTTGGTTGCACTAGCCTGCCTTCCAGGCATTCCTAGGCAGCAACATTACAGACAACTGAATTAGATGGTTACGCTTTAGACAAATTAATGATGCCTTACTTGTTTTTAATTTAAGATTCATATTCAAATATAAATTGAAAGATTAGCTATTTTATTAAAAGTTGCTAGCTAAATGAAATTCTCACATAGCTCTGCTAATGTATTTCTGCAACTAAACCAGTTCCTAAGAGGCTCAGACTGGAACAGCAATTACTGCCATATTACACTGTGACTTTCTGTACATAAAAAAAATTGGTGATATATTAATTTCCAAGACTTTTTAAATTCTAACACACACAAGTTAAAAAGGAAAAGGTTTACTGCCCAGGCAACTGCTAACTGATAAAACAGGATTTTAATAAAAACATACCAAGAATATGTTTGTAGAATGACCTCGTGAAGTAGATGTTCACCAACTGCCTGTGATTCAGAGCCAGCCCCAGGATCTGGCCTGCAAAACGGAAGTAGTTCAAATGATCTGGATTTACAGAAGAGTTGCTGTTGGGCTGGAAAGTTGTTCCTATAAAATAAAAATACCACGTTTTGTGGCTTTTTTTAAAGTGAAGCTAATATTATCAAACACACAAAGCATCTGAAACTACTGAAAGAGCTTTATTTTGGGGTTCTGGAAGATTATTTGGGGTTTTTTGTTTACACTAAAAAGACATGAGAATGAAATGTATTAGAATGTAATGACATCCCATTATTAGAATGATGCTGCTTAGCCACTCTCCACGGCATCACTCAATTATCATCAGCATAAGGATAATCACAATCTGCTACATTTGGTCCTCTTCTTACCATATTGCTCTGTGCATGTTTTGCTCACTCTAATGGGCTACACTTCTATGAACTTGAGAAGATTCTATGAACTCAAAGCAGCATCAGAATGCATCTGCTTCCTTTTGTCTGTCTGCATCTGGCTGGAGCCAGGAGACCATCCAGTCCTGGTCTCTGAGGCGGTCTTTTTCCAAACAAACATGCCTGAACTTTTCCTTGTAACTTCTGAGGAACTGATCTATGCCTCTATTGTTGACTGCGTATCTTGCCACTTCCCAATACATTGTAAGGTAGAAAGCAAAACATGTATTGCAGGTGAAGTAGTCTTTAACTGATAAAGACTTGCTTTGTAAGAAGGACCCAAAAGACAAAAAGTCAAATACAAAGTAGACCTGTGGATATCAACAACTGTTTTCACCACAAGAATTAACTGATTGAATTTGTGGATTTCTAAAAGGGAACAAGAGAATACCTCCACAGTTCCCTTAGAAAAGGTGCAGAAGAAAGGAAGGAAAACACTTTCTATACTATTTAAAGTGTTACACCCTTCAACTACCAGGCAGAAATAACAGATTCATTAAAACAAACAACTTCTTTCTTCTGAGAAGAGAGTAACAAAATCAAAGTAACATTAAGAAAAATATTTACTCTAAAGTGATAAGAATGTACAACAAATAGATTGCTTGTTTCATATATATATATATATATATATATATATATAGTCAAGATCAATTCTGTCAGTGTTTCTTTTAAAATGTAACAAATATATTCCGAAACCAATTAAGTGAGTTTTTTTCTTGGGTTATAAAGATATTTTTATAAAAGACAACACTTTATAATTAGTGGAAAAAAGGCAGAGACATACCATCAGCTGATTGGGTAAATAAGGCATAATCTGGGTTAACTATTTCACTGGATAAGATATCAAACCACTCACGCACCACACCCTGTCCCTGCACGTCAAAAGGATAAAACATATTAGTACATAGAACTTTCATGGCACTAACATTTATGCTAGGCAATGACACGTTTCTTAAAGCATAATTTTTAAATGAGGATTTAGTTCAAACCACGACCTGTTATATATGGAAATATTCTCTATAAATACCATAAAGGAAAACCATGCAATTTTACCCACCATGCCTTCTTCTCCATGAAATCTCACAGCAATCCCCTGCTTTAGTTTTGCACAATTTGCTTTAGACACAACTTCACAGCTACTCCTAAAAATAGAATCTAAACAAAGTCCCAATTAATTTAATTCATTATGTTACAATATATTACAAAGATACACTCATTCCATTTATAACACAATACCTCTGTGAACCAAAAGGATGTCATTTTCATTGACAGGCCTGTGCACCATGTCCGAATCTGGCTGCCCAGCATGCAGATGTTCATAGAACCATTCACAGCGATCTTTAAAGGGCTACAAAACAAAGGACAAACCATATTATGTAGGTGCATCAACTGAATAATTCCTGTCTCATAAGCATGACAGGAAAACGGTTATGTGTACTTCTCAGTTTCTGAGATGTGCAGAGAGTTACTCGGTGCTACCTCAATACACTATTACTTGGGAAGAGGAAAGGACTAGACATGCCCTTGAGTGCTTGCTGAAGACTGGTGTGCAGAAAGACTGGACCACCCAGTTATCCAGAAACAGTTATCAGAGTTCACCACACAGGAGAAAAGCACAAAACTTCTTCCAAGGCAGGGGCCTAGGTAAAAAGTCAGTCACTAACTTCTGTAACACTACTGATGATCAACTACAGTGACCACAGAAGCACAAGTGATGTTAACAAGTCATGTTTGTAGTGAAGTTCATTGGCAATAAAAAAACTGCCCTAAGGAATCAGAAACCTTCCAAAGCAATTCCTAGGTGAGAAGGTCCTAGCTTGTTTGACTCCTTATTTAGATGGGCATTTTGTAAGTCTTCCGAGACAGATATGACACAAGCTTGGCCTCTCTCATCTATCACAATTCACAGAATGTGCTTTTAGTACTCAGGGTCTCTTTATTATTCATAGGTAATGAATTTCAAAAAACACATATTTCAGCCAAAGAATAAACAATACACCTACACTATGCCCTAAAACCAAAACTGAATTACCAAAATCAATGTGCATCTAAAAGTTAAGGTGTGGTATTGTTCACAAATAGAAATAAAGCTTTTTGAGCAGATACTCCACAATTATTTAGGGGGAGTAGGAGTTCTCATTGGTTAGAGGAATTTAACCTTTGTTTTCATCAAATACTGTCTTTGACCAAAATACTTCATATTAAAAACATAACAGAGAACAAGGCAAAAGTGTAGCAGTGTGTGCTAAAAGAAGTTGTTCCAAAAATAGTTCATTATCCTCCAAAGGTAATTTATAATAAAACAAACACACAGCTCTATCTCTGAGCTACATGTAGTCAATGTTTTAAAGATAACTAATGAAAATGTGGCAGCTGCCTAACACTAGTGCCATGTAAAGTAGCAGACTTCCACACAGGGGTTTGCTCACTAATTTTTTCACTTAACTACACTAACCTTTCCTAGAGTAACTCTTCAGTCTGGAATCCCTGTCTTAAACAAAACACATCCCACCAAAACGAAAACAAAAGGAAATGTTAGGAAACAGAGCAATGAGCAACAAGACAACATGATGTTTCACTGAGCAAGCTGCCACTAATTAACTATGGCCAAATAACTAATAGCAGTGTTATGGTTTGTCTCATAACATTGTCAATTGGGGGAAAAGTATTTTAAAGCTCAATCTATTAGATGTGCACAAATAGATTTAATAGAAAAATAACTGTTTAACTGAAAGTTGGACATGCAAGACATTTAACACTGGTCATCTCAGATGGAATTACACAAATATTTTAAAGAATTATAAGTACAGAAATCTGTCTGCCATGCCTGCTTAATCTGATCTTTCAACATCCCAGATTCAGAAGCACTGGAGGCCTGACATAGTTCTTCCACCCTCCCTAAACAGATTTTTTAGAAGTATTATTTTTAAACAAAACACCTTCTTTATATTCACAGAAGTTGAAACTAAGCATCTCCTGACACTTACCTGAGCTTTTATGATGTGCATAAATCTGGACATTAATTCAGGACACTCAAGAAGAAAATGAAAATGATCAAAAATGATTTTGGGATTTCTGAAAAAAAATAGTTAGAAGACTGTTAGTCAGAGATCTAATACTAATGCTTCATAGTATATAAAGTCTACATGAAAAGACAATGCAATTAGTCGTATAGAAAAGCTCCAAATTCTTCTATTTCATGTCTTACTAACCCTCATTGCCAAATGACTTATACTGACCCAGCCTTTGAACATGGAGGGTTACAAGCAGCTCTCCAAACAGGTGGTTATTAACTGGGCAGTTCCAGAGAAACTCTGGAAACAACCAAGTGTACAAAGATGGTTTAGACTCCTTAAAGAAGTCATTAAGCAAAACACACTTCAGGACAAATGAAAGTTTTCGTTTGATCAAACGGGAAAACTTTTTTGGGAACAAAGATCAGGAAAGAAGTTGTTACTATTCTGCTGCTCTGTGGAAAAAAAAATTGTTCATGAAATCTCTCACAACCTTACAAAAGGATTTCTTTACATATGTGGAAGACTTCAGTTAAGCCTGAGCACTGAATCATTAATATATACTCCCTTGAATTTGGCAGAGACATTAAAGTGCATATGGTACATGTGTCACAACAATAACATAAAAATACAACTCAGGAAGATGAGAAATAAGAGTTAGAATTATTTTTGGAGGAAAAAAAAATAGAAAACAACTATGAATTCCATATTTCTTTAAGCTTACCGATTAACAAAACACTTAAGGACCTCATCATGTTTACAGACGAATTCTATAAAGCGAGGCGATGTCATCCTGTTCAGAGAAAATCATAAGATACTTTTGGTTAATGAAGTTGAAAGAATTTAAATTGCATTGTTTGGGTTTTGTTGTTCTGGGTTTTCTTAAATAAAATACTGTGCAAATAGAAACTGACGTTGTTTAACTAGTCAATCACAAAATGAAAAACTCAGCAGCATTAAGATTTCATAACTAATAGAAAAGACAAAATACCAATAATAAAGGCCAAGCAACCTGTCCACTAACTGTTATTAACTGCATGAACAAAAAACCCTCAAACTATTGGAGACAGACATTTTTCTACTGAATCCTTCCAGCTTTCAATACAACAATGGAAACGTGCATATCTATCTATCTATATATGGAAGAACTAATATTACATGCATAATTAACATAAGCACATTGTTCTATATTCTTGTTCATTGTATGAAACTCCCACCACCAACCTTCTGAATTGCAGCAAATATGGAAAAAGCCAGGAAGAAATAATGTTACAAAATGAACAAACTACATAATGGGGAGCAAGGCAGTATTTAATGCCTTTGTGAAATAACAAAACTACCTGCCAGGCAAGCATCTCATCGGCTAGCATAGAATTTTATTTTTCTCTGATATATCTGGAGAACAAGGGGAGAGTTAACATCAGTGCAAATTTTACTCTCTTTATCTACATCTATGTTCTATGTTTTTTTAAAGGAGAAATTCTTAATTGGATCCTTTACCTTCATTAGCAAAAGCTAATGAATACTTGTAAACAAGGATAAAACCTTCTCATCAAGAGCCCTGAAAGGTTGTTATCCTGGACTATTCAAATTATTATTTTTCACATTCCTAGAACTGTTCTGTTTCCCACACCAATTTAGACATTTTTCTTTTACTCTGTATTAAAAAAAAAATAAGTTTTACCATAACTTTCCCTCCATCCACACAAAAACAAGCAAGTAAAATCTTCCACAGACTAAAAATTAACATCTTAAAACATACCACTTCTCTGACAGATAAATCTGGAAGTATTAAACAACTAAAAGGTTTCCCTAAAAGGAAATTAACTCTACCTGTAAACTGCCACACAAACTGTAAGGTGCAACATATGGGGCAGGGCTGACATGACCCAGTTAACACACACTCATCAGTTTTGATGTTGAGAAACTGGAACGTTGTATCTTAAAGAATGACTAGATCTAATATCAGAATTTGCAGAAGAAAAGTAATTGTGGCAAGTAAAAGAAAATAACTTCAATATTTCAAGCGTTAACCAGCTAGTTTTCCATTTAAGCATGAAATGTCATCTTAATGGTATGAGTATTAGGAAAAATGGAACAGTATGGGCTCTGTTTACTTTCCTCCAATAAGCTTAAGATGCTCAAATCTAAAATTAGAGCTGTTTTGGATTTTTTTTGCCTCAAAATGTAATTTTTTTTTATAATTTCATGGGTTATTTGAAGATGGCAGCAGTATTGAGTTACACTACTGTGCCATTTATGAAAACCTAAGTAGAACAGAGTCTCAGATCTTCTCTACACAGTTCTGAAAAGCCCTAAAGCAACGAAACTCAGGTGCATTCTGCCTCACTTTCCTGAATCCCAGGGAATTCTCCCAGTTGTCACTGGAACAGTTCTTACTCTCCTGGCTTCTTTGACTCTTGATTAAACCTACGCATTATCCACAGGAGTTCTCCCTAATCTGAAGCATGAATTAAACATACAGATGGACTCATTAGGCAAGGCCCATCAGCAAGTCGCTGGGATAGCAAGTCACAAGCTCTGACTTGGCTGCCCCAAGTTGGACTCGATGATCATTATGGGTCCCTTCCAACTCAGGATATTCTAGGATTCTATGATAATGGGGGGATGAGAAGGGAAACGAAACTACTGCTACAAACATTTCCACTTTTCATTTCATGGCTGTACATAATACTTCATTGGCATTTTATCTTAGCAGGGTTTGATAGAGATTTCAAGGGAAATGGCTGATCAGCCACTCCTTTTCCAAGGTGGAGAAAAATGAAAAGTACTGAGATGCTTGTGGAACATGTTGATCCACAGATCATCTCCCGAGTGTCCACAGAGGAGTGTGCTCCAAGACAAGCAGTACTGGCTGACTTGAAAGCTTTAATTCCACCAGGTTCGGAAGAGAGAAAAACCCTTCCAGTGGCTGGGAACAACCCAGAGTTGTCATGTCACAGCAACCATGATTCCAGATTCCTCAGGGAATACTTGCCTAATCCTCTGCTCGAGATGGTCAAAAGATCCTTTCCTTGTGAATTCCATAACAATCCATAACAATCTTGGACAGACTAAGACCTCAGTGACAGTGGACATGCTTTTTTTTTTTTTAATTTTAACTAGGCACTGATAGTATTAAATTTACCTAAATTATAGAGCCTCTTCCACACAAACATGTTTGCCAGCCTGGGACAGGATTCCAAGCGAGCATTACTTTGAGACTGAACTCTCCTTGTTACAAACTTCTGCAATACAGCCAAACAAGTTTTGCCCCAGCTGTCACTTACATATACAAAGATAATTCACATTATTTTTTTCTGAGCTTATGGCTGTTGTTGTGTAATCACATTAAGTTTCACATTAAGAACAGAAGAAACAGCTATGTTTTAAGAGATCGAAATTAGATGTCCTGCGAGTATCCCTCATGATTAAAAAGAGCCATTACAGATTCAGTATGAAAGCTGCCCCAACGCAGTTACATTCACAGGCAGCAACACTATGGAAGATATGACATTGTTGTCTGGTGCCATTAAAGCTGGGAAAAAAAAACCAAATAACTAAACCAGTGATAGAAAGCATACCCTTGACCATCACCCATATCATCTGGTCAGCACCAGTGTTCTTTAAAAAAAACATGTATGATTTTAAAATGGTAACAGTTTTGGCAACAAACGGGATTCTCCTTACCCCTGAGGCATCTGACAGGAGCAGCACATATAAAAGGCTTGAATGACAGCACTTAGCCTGTTTGCTGTCATGGAGATAACATCCTGGCAATCAGCACAGGCTTCCTGCTTCCCGGCAACATCGTATGTTTTCGACTGCTCAGCATCAGCAGATAGCTCTTTCCTGCCCTCAGTTCCTGCAGCGGCAAAGGATGGCATAGGAGTAGCATCCTGGTGGTCTGGTCCTTTTTGTTTCAGTAAAATAGAAGTAATGTTGGCAGAGTCCCTTTTGTTTTTCATCAGCTCTGTGGCGATAAGAACAAGCCACTCATCTAGAGAATGCCAGAGCAGTTCCAGCGGCTGCAATAAACACATGCAACAACAGACAGAAAAGGAACACGTTGACATTAGATAATATTAATGATGTGATAATCCTCTTAAGGCAAATGAATATCACACGTTTAAAAGCTTTAAGTGATCCTTTAGGAGTCATGTTAGAGAGTAGAGCCAAATGGTCATAAAATTCTGTACTTGTAGCCACAGAGCACTAAAAGAAAATGTCACATAGAAGGAAAATTATCAAGCAGCAGATGGAACAAAGATAAAATAATTTCAAAAGGGTGAAATACCAAACTATTTAACAGAGTTTGGCCTCATGGTTGTTACAGAGCATACTACTGCCTGACTGCTGCAGTCAAACTGAGAGAGAGTACTACTACATACATTGAGTTTCCAGAATAAGCTCCCTCTACCAGATACATGGAGCAAAGCTCAGACAAGGTTCACCAAGATTCAAGCTCATTCACATATCTAATAAGGCATGCTTTATGCATAGTGGGTGCTCATATAGTTCATACTGATATTATCTCAGATACCTTGGAGTAAGGGTCATTATTATCTAGCTTTATTAAACAGAAACAAGTATCAGTAAATCATATATCAATTTTCAAAGCTAAAAATTTTAGTTAAAGTCACTCTCTCTTCACTACCACCAGCTTAAAACCAATACAATCAAAGAAGCCTGGTACAATTTCATCATTACACGTTTGCCTGGAGATGCAGGCCTACTACAGAGGAGTGAAAGTGCTGAGAGACCTGTGGCTTTCTGATGAGCATTTCAATAAACACAAGGGCTGGTTGTGCTGACAGTTAATGGTGTTTAAGAGGAGGTGTCTAGTGAGCACTGGGAGGTATATCCTACAGGGAGGCAATTCTGGCCCAAGTCTTTCATAGCATTCCAAGAGTGAACTTCTAAATGCACTCCTTTTTCCATACCTTGCTGTTACATCCAGACTTTTCAACAATTAAGGCAAAGACATAGCGGATTACGTTCTCATCTTCTAAAGGTCACTTTAAAAATTAAGAACTGTTTGCAGCACGCTGTGCCAGCAGTTTACACTATCCAGAGAGTTGTCAGTACACCCAACAGCAACACATTCTCAATACACAAAAAATGACTTCCCATAAAAGGTATGTATTAAAAAATTCCGTTGAAATTTACTATTGAAAAAATTAACCATTATGCTTCCATTTTTTCCCCCACTAAGAAGTTTGGGGAAAGCCAGCCTGATTGCTAAGACTGGTAGATTTTTCTCAACATACTGTATGATACTGAACCCTCATACTCCTAGCGACCCCATATTTTGCCAGACGGTGACCCGAACACCTCCAGCGTAGGTACTATTTTCTTTGTAAACGTCTGCCATGCAGGATCAAGTTTGCTTCCTTCCAAGGCTCTGCAGACCTTCACCACAAAACATCATGTAGAAAACCCCACTAATGGAAAACAGGAGTCATTGAATATATGGAAGAATAAAAATGCAACTGTGTTCTTAACATGTATCTCACAAGAAACAAGGTAGATATATACTAAAATGCTAAAATGTCATTTTCTCCCAAGTATTCAATGCTTAGCTTGCCAGACACCGGTTTTCCTGCAGATACCTTGTGTTTTCTCTTATTTCCCACAGACTTAACATGCCTTTCAGAACTCTTGCAACCAATCTGTTTTTCCAAAGTTAGTTTTTTTCACAGATTCCGATCACAAACCTATTCAACAGCACAGTCAACCATAACAACTTCAACATTTCACTTTTTTTTTCTAGACTAACATCAGAACACAAAGCACGTTTCTAAATATTGCCTACCACCCCCACACCCATGGCTGTCAGCTTTTTATGTTAGCATCCGTGATCAGACTTTGTCAAGCATAATAGAGAGACATGTTCAATCAAACCATTAGCAACACTTTCAAAACTACAAGTCAGCATTCTTCAGTCACTTCTTACCACAAAAAAGCATGTTAAACAAACCTCTACTCAGTCCTCAGCTTCCACAGCCCACATTTCAGGAAAGTTTCTTTGGAATTATACGTCTGATACAATCAAGTACCAAGCTTTCACAGGTACACAATCTCATCTCTCAAATGCAAGGATTTAGCTATCCAATGCCTTCCTCTTCACCCAACTAGAAAGCAAGCACTAGAAATCAAACCAATGTTCAAACTGCTACACTGGAGCAGAAGTCTTTCAAGACAGAGGGAGTGTGAGAACACTAATCCATGAAGTGACCTGTGTCGCAGCAGTCAGCTCAGTTCTAGAAATGAATTGTAACTGAAAATGTTATGGGCTTCACAACTTTGTTCAGGGAGATTTTACAAGTTTCCTCAATGCGTGTTCACACTGAACAGCAATTAGAAGAGCTAATTGAGTAGCTCTTCTACTCTCTTACTATAAGAGTAAAAGTAATGAATGTAAACCTGGTCAAAATTACTATTCATATTGTTTTCTCACTCGTAGGATTTCATTTGAGTTAGCAGTAGCTTGTTTCATGATTAGGTGTTAAAATTCAGTAACTTTCATTTCTTACAACATGAGTACAAGAGCGTGTCTCCATCAGCTAGTGCTCCCACTTCAAAGCATTTGGATAAGCCTGAACTGACCAGGCCTGTAATGAATGGCACATAGGGAACTTCAGTAAGGCAAAGATGGCCCTGTGATTTTGTCTTTGTCAAGCAATAGCATTCCTCAGTAGCCCCCAGTCAAGATAAATGCACATTTTCAATCCCTTCCAAGCTGGATTAGGGACAATATGTTCAATTGGTATGCTAATATAGAAAACCTCAACACAGCACTACAAAAAATGTCCTAAGAAAGTTTTTCGTGTCTTATACTGTATAGAATATGGTTTTGCACCAGCTTTTTAAAGGAGTCATAAAGTACATCTTCAACGGTCATCAGGTACAGATCTATTTAGACCTAAGAGAAGCATATTCAGAAGGGAACAATCCCTTACACAATGCAGGATGGCCTCCGCACATCCCACAAGACAGAATTCTGCCACTGCTACCCTCAGTCCTCCACATATAAAAGCTTCTAGGTACATTACTGAAAGACAAGAGTCTTGGATAACAGACTGTCTTCCTATATAGTGAAGGCTTCCAGATACTGTCTGTACTCACTCTCACAAATTCACAGCACTCAGAGAAGCAGGTGGTGACCTGTACCACTTCCTTGTGCTCTGGAAAGTACTCAAGACCTTACCATGACACAAACAAGCAATCTGAGAGACCTTCCCCCCCATTTTCGCCATAAAACCTGTATCAAAATTCAAATTATCAACAATATTTATCCCCACAACTGACCTTTAAGATCAGTAGCACATTCCAGTTTGAAGCTACTTTCCTCTAAAATATTCGATATGGATCTCAAATTTATAATCTGACTTTAACACAGATTTAGCTGTATTTAGGACCAGCAACTTCCATGGTTTCCATACTAAACAGTTACACATTTTCAAGGAAACTCAAATAAAACAAAAGCCAGAAAAGGAGTTCTTTGTCACTGACCTGCACGTCCCACCTGCCAGTATTGGTACCAGCAAAGACATACAACTGCCAGGTCTCCAAGTGGCCTCTGCAGCATTGTAATAACTTAGAGATATAGTGGACTTTTTTCCCTTCTCCCAAAAGGCAGAAAGGATCATCCCAACCACATTTTCAAGGAAAGGATATACAAAAGAAAAGGAAAGGTAGGAGTAAGAGAGAATGGGATGTCAACCAACTGACTCGCTCTCATCTCCCACTACCCAGTTACTGTAAATTCAGGGAAGACCAGACTAACCCAACTACAGCTGAAGATTAATATAGCACTGCCAGACCACATTCACAAATGAGACTGTTATCAGCAGTTTTCTATTTCTGAGTTTGAAGTTTAAATCAACCTTTAAAATATCACAAAGGCAAATGGCCCCTAATGAAGGGCTCAGTTTTAATACTGCTAAAATAACTAAATTAAACAGTGGCAATCATTTTTAAATCATCCTGATTTTTTTTGTTTGTTGTCTAATGCAACAGTAGTATATATTTTATACATTTTTCACATTTATGTCCTGGGTTCGGCTACAGTAGAGTTCGTTTTCAGTCTTACACCAGCTACTAAAAACATCTTAAAAAAAAACCCATAGGTGTTGTTTTTACACAATTAAGAATTACTGGTATTTTCTGGGACAACCAAGCCAGTTGTGTAATACATTTACTGCAAAAGCCTTAACTCCACACTAAACTGAGAAACAATTTTTTCAGAATATAAAGTTGTTTGGGCACACAGATAAGTGACACAGTTTCCATCATAAATTGCAATTCAATGTTTTTATTTGTTTTACAGTGAATTCTGAAATGACCTGGAGATGAAGGCATAAACCTTTTGGGCTAAAAGCAAACACAAAATGCAAGATGAGGTCAGTTACTCTGAAAACCTTGGAAAAAAGGTAGCAGAATATCTCACTGCGGATAGATTCTGGATTAAATAGCAAGCAGACATTAAATGTGTTTCATCTGGCACATTTAAAGAAATTTTCATTAAAACAGTTATAAAATGCTGTCTTTAATAAAATTATTCATGTTATTTGGGTAGGGCTTTGTTTTTTAGAATTAGAAATCTGGTTAAACTCACAATGTGCCAATCTAGCTCAACATATTTTAGTGAGAAACTCTACAGTACAATTATTACATTACAGGCTGTACAATGCATTACATTCTGCTCAAGCACTAGTTTTATAATCATTGTGTAAATCAATTCACTATTAAAACTACTTTCCCAACACAGAAAAGCATTTATGCTTTGTTTTTTAAACTAGTCTAATGCTTTTCTTCTTTCTAAGAGAGGAAGTGTAAACAAAACACAATCTATTTAAATAAATATAGCTGGAATTAAGGGTATCATCTTTTATGACCTTATTAAAATTGCTGAGTCTTAAAAGTCATTAGAAGTAATCTGACTATGACATATCACCAAATAAATGGAGTAATTTCAAAACAACCTCCAAGAAATTTGGAGGTGAAGGAAAATTCTCAGGTAATCGTTGGCATCTAGATTTGGTGATGAGAACCGTGCTATGCAAGAGGATGGGAAAAGGGGATCGGGCAAGAGACTGCCCTTCAGTTCCTACTATTTAGGTGGTCTGAACAGTGTGTTGGTTATATACTGAATGCATGTTAAGAGCCACACAGGAACCTGGAACTGCTTTACAGAAAGGCAAGCGATTATTCTCTATAGAAGGAGTTTTCAAGTATTTAGAAAAACCCAACAACACAACTTTAGGAATTAAACATCTAAATGGCAAGTATCTAAAACAATTGTTTGAAAACAGCTATAAATCAATAACCCTGGAAGGGTGGTAGTAAGCTAGTATGTTTGAAAGTGTTTAATATTTCAGGAACAACTTGGGCAAAAAAGATATCATGATCACAGTGAAAACAATGAACATATTAAGCCCCCTATTTCCATTTATCTTGTGAATCTGGATAAAGTTGAATGATCAGAATTCCCAGTGATTCTCCAAATGCCATTTTTAAATTACATTAATACAATCTACAATATTAATATTACCACATTTTGAGATTACTACACACAAATAAAGTAACAGCAATAAAAACAAAGTTTACCAAAATCAGCTGGGTAACTAGGCCTTCAACATCTAATACAAAATACGTTAAACGAGAAACAGAAATCATAAGATGAGATGTGCATCGGTGGTCAAACGAATCCAGTGGGAAAACAATAATGAAGGAGAAAGAAAAAAAGAAGGAGGAAGGCTTAACTTAATAAGGGATAGGGACATCAACCAAACTTACTTCCTGTTCATGAGATGTCTGATTAATGAATGCATGCTTTGTGAAATTCATCTCTTTAACGTCTATCTTCCTAACAACATCATATACTTTTCTGACCTTGAACACCTGACTTCTTGGAGTTTTATTTCCATTGTAGCCCATGTCATTTCCATTACTGGGAGAGGATGGGCCAATGCGAAAGACATGGCAAAATATCCTCACGATCCTTAAGAGACTCTTCATTTGAGCTTCATAATTACTTGACAAGCTGGGGGAAAAAATGGAATATTTAAGTTTCTTTTCCTAGATGAAACAATTTAGTATATTTAGGAATAAGCAATCTAATGGTTGGGTCTTACACACATGCTGACATCACACCCCTAAAGTTTAAACCCTAATGAAATTTAACTTTTCTTTCCTGCACCAGCCCCAAACATCAAACATAAGCACTAATTTTATTAGCAGGTACTCAAAAATTTTAACTAGAAGTGAAATAACAGCAAATTCCAGAACTGTCAAAATACTTAATTTGTTTTTATGCATATATACAATTCTTATGAACCACTAGTAAAAACTTGAACTTACTACAGTACGGATCTGTTTATGAAGTAAGGATCTCAACATATGAAACAAAGATATCCAGTTGAAAAAGTTTTTCAACACAGATAATATAGAATCCAATGGTAAACTTGTACTGACTGATCAGATGTGCTGTCACATTCCATCCTCACCTAGCTAAATGCCCATTAAAAACCTCAATTAAACAAATGATATGGATGGCAAAGATGACACTATTTCTACTCAAGAGAAACTTGACTAAGAGATACTGCATAATAAAGTATACCAATGTTTTTATTTATCCAACAATTATATTAAAAGTTTTATGCCGTCTTAGCTGAACTGGCCAACACTGAACTCTGTACCAATATAATCACAAAATGTGAGATACTCATGAATTCATGCACAAGCAGAACATTCTCCATCAAACTCAGCTTAGAGGACTTCTTACTCCTGGGGGCTTAAGGAAAGAAAACTATCTTGAACACATAATAAAAACTGCAGGAAATTGAAACTTTTTCTGCAAACTCTACTCACATATGAATATTACAGAAGTGAGTGCATGTTCAATTCTATCCTTAGAGTACTGCAACTTAAAAGCATGTTTTTCTTTTATACTATCAGTATACACCAGAAAACTAACACCTTAGAGGATGCTGTAAACCTCTGATGCAATTACTAATCCATTAATTCATAAATGTCAAACACAGCTACTTATACCATCACTGTACCTTTATCATGACCCCTCTCTCTCTATGGCCTGGGTAAAAGCAAAAGACATTTTAACAGCACCACATTAGACATGGTTTATAGTAGTCATTAGACTACCAGTGAGGTGTTAATTTAAAAAAAGCTGCACACTTAGTATTCTACCAAACTGATATATATGCAAAGTATGACTATCTTGTCACAATTTAAGACTTCACCCAAATAAATTTTCAGTAAATATAGATTAAGGAATATAAACAGTGCAAGAGTAGAAGCATTAAGTTTTCAACCAGGTAATGAAAATTCCCTTACCAGTGGGCTGTAATTATATTGACAGAAACTCTGGTCACAGTCACAGATTAGTAATTGGAAAAAATTGTGCTTGTATACCAAAAGAATCTATGAATATAATAAGCTAATTTAAGTATTGGGGGAAAAAACATTTCAATTAAGGCTCATCATCCCTCAGCAGCAGTGTTTTCCTGGTGAAATTCCAGATTAAATTTCCAGATCTCCAAGAAAAGGATTTATATAAACTTTAAAGTGCTTTTAATAGTTTACTGGTGTATTTGTAAATGCTTTTCTAGGCCAAACATGCACCAAATCACGTGGCACTACAATTATTTCCTGGAAAGAGGAAATAAGCAGTGGAGGTAATAACTGAATAGGCTCCTTGCTGATACTCAAGGTAGAATTCCTCAGGCAGAAGCTTGGTGGCACTTGTGGCTAACCTGCTAGAAGCATTACAAAAAACAGCTTAAGACACCTGCAAGCCAAACAACCAACAAACTTAACAGCAATAGGCTGTGGGACAGCCCCCAGGAAACTTAACAGTGATGATACTAGTTCAGCCATACAAGAGTGTAATTATTGAAGGTTTTAATGTACAGAGTGCAATCATTTATTGGAAGAAGAGAAAAGAAAGGGACCCAAGCTCATCGGTCTGTATTCCCCAAGTACTACCTTCATGTTCATTATGTTAATAAAAATGCAACTAAGAAATACTTAGTTGACAGAGATTGAAGCTTCTGACACAGAACAGAATTGGAGAAAATAAGACTCAGTTTTTGCGAAACTACCTTGTAATAGAAAAAGAAAGTAACTCCATTTCCCTTGTGACAGATTACAAAGTACCACACAGAAGCAGGCCAGGATACCCTTAATACAGGCATCTCTGGAAATGCCTGCCCATACAATACACAACACAATGCAAAGCTTCCAACTTGTCTTCAGCATCACCTTGTCAACTCACATGCAGCAGTGCAGGAGTACATATCAACTCAAATCCAGAGACAGTACAGGCACAGATACTGTTTCAACAGCCATAATGATGTAACATGGCTCAATACAGAGGAAGAGTAACAGTAATAAATCAAATCTAAACACACAATCAGTTTAATTTGTCTCTGAAGATACTTAAATAAATACTGCTTCATGTGATCTAATCCAGGTACTACAACTCCTGGCAATGTCTCTCTACAAAGTAAGTTTAAAACCTATTCCTGCAGAATAGTTTTACACTTTATCACGATTTATTTGTGGGAAATCTACTGGCTCTAATCAAGTCTGGAGACAAATGCAATGTGTTACAAGTTAGGCTCATTACACACTGAAGCCCAGCAACAGCCAAACTTCAAAAAGTTATGTTGGCAGCAACAAAATATCATTAATGTCTTTATGCCCTTTCATCCCAAATGTTTGAGGGATCTCTTAAGTTCATTCATTGAGACAAACACTCATCAGAGAAAGACTGTGAATCATGAATTTCCTGGCATTGTCTAGGAGTTCTGACATGCCTTCTACAAGCTCTGGACAAGTTTATCATTGATGGGGAAGAAAAAAAAAAGCACCTACAATAAGAATATATTATTTAATATCCATCTAACTGATAGGCAACTCGTGCCTGGGCCTCAGCTGAAAAGAACCAAAGTCTTACAGTTCTACAACCTATGTTAACAGGCCTGTCCCATTACAGAAGACTCTTAACCCTCTCTTTTCCCAAAAGCTAACCAGAACACACAAGGGAAGGTTCCTTGCTGACACTTTCAGGCTCTTGATCTCTTTAAGAAAAGATTTTCTTAGCTTCTAGTAAATCATAAAGGTCAGGGAAAATTCTGCTAGCTATCAAAAACATTAAAACATTGGTGGTGTTTCAACAAACTGCAGATGAGGCATTTTGAAGAGACTCCCTCAAAGAAACGCCACAAAAACTAGGAAAGCATGAAAGGAAAATATGCTTGCCTATTTTATGCATTTCCCCAAGCACCATTCCTTGAGCTGCTGACACAGCACACTGGTGGATGAAATTTTCAGTCTCACATATTAGTAGCCATGGAAGGAAGTCAGAGCCAGCAAGCATGAGACAAATGTCTGAAACAACAAAACTCTCCTCATACGTAGAAAGCAAGCATGCAGAAAGCAAAGATGCAGAAGATAATTACAAAGGAAAAAGGAAAAAAAGGAATGATTGATAGTTGGGAAAAATGCTTCCCTTCCTAGAGCTGACATAACCAAACAAAAAATACGCTTCTCTAACTCTAGCTTCTAGGCACTGGCAGCTGTACAAGGACACCAACTTTTTCTTGCTGGTGAGAAGAGAACTTGGTCTCCTGAAGTCTTCATGAATACAGTGATGTAAACAGGTGCTGTCATACAAAATCAGATTTGAGCTCCATCTACTCCAGCATGTGCCCAGCATCATATAGTTTAGATTATTGAAACTATTAAGTAGCACGAACAACCAGGCAGCTATCAACCTACTTATGATCCCCTCACACTTACCTAAGCAGTTTGTGACCATTTGTTGTAGCAACTTCAGCAAGACTTGTTAGGATTTTAAGATACTGGCTTTCACTCTGCTGAGACAAGTGTTCCAGAACTTGCCGCAACTGATAAATTAAAACAAAAGAAACTGATTGAGCACCAGGTCAACATTTAGTCTACAACACTATCACCCAAGCATTAGCATTTAGCAATATAACATACATCTGTATTGTCTAACGTCTAATCTAACCTCAATTGCAAATTATAATTTCAGTAATCTCTCCTAAGATTACTGAAAATAAATACATTCTAGTGTCAGTGTATGTACTACAGGATATATATATGTAAAAACTGAGTTATATATGAATGCTGAATGCTTAACCATGTATTCATATGTAATTCATACGAAAAAACTATTTTCATCTGAAAAATTAGAGGGATATGGTTTCAAATTCTGAAAGCTAAGAGCATATTTTGAGTTTCATAATCCATACTTTACCTGTACCCTCAGTTCATTTCTTGTTTAGTTTATGACACTGTGTAAGCAAACCTTTGATCCCAGAGTTTGTACTCACTGCCTTCATTTTTTTCAAAATACTGAACATCCTTCTTTGGATAAGAAGTCATACCTTGCTATCAATTGTACAATTACCCTCTTCTCAAAATTACCTTCTTTTCTGGCCAATACCATCATTTGGCTTACAAAGACTCGATGTTTCAAACTGCCAGACCCTGCCCTGTCTTCAGCTCCTTTTCTCAAACCTAGGCATATATTTTTTTTCCAGATAAATTAACTCTTCAGTGACACTGCTCTTATGCATTGCTATTGTACCCTCATTTAATCCTTTCTCTCTCACTGTCAGAAAGTTCAGTAATCATTCTCCCAGAAACGTGGAAAGTTGGAATGAAAAGGAATCTCACAAAGGTAATATAGTGCAACACTTTGGCCCAAGGCAGGAGCACTTGCATCCGTAATCCAAACTGGCTTGCCCAATTTACCTGCCTAGTTTTCAGATGTCTTCTACTCTAGAAGCCCTACAGCTTCATTAAGTGATCTCTTCTAATACTTCACTGTCCTTGACCATGTGAAAGTGTTTTCCTCGGGGTTCAGTTGATTCTCTAGCACAAATATCTAAGGCAATCCATGCAGTCTGTTGATTTTTCCAGGTTGTCAAGACCATTTAAAACACGAGTACTCACTTGTAACAGAAATCTCTTCACATCATCACTTTCAGATAATATGAACTGGTCATTATCCAAGACTTCGAGCATAACAGCTAAGGTTTAGCCACAGAAAACCATACTTAAAATATACTTCATTGCTGAAATGGAAGTACAGCTATACCATGTATTCTCTAATGGATTTTGCATACCCTATCATTCAGATCTTCATTTCACACACCCCTCCAGAATTACTTGGACAGAAAAAATATTTTCTGGTTTATTGCCTTCACTTCTACAGAAACAACAGAATGCTTTGCCATGCAGGTCCTTTGTTCCATGGTATTAGTCCTTTAACTTTCTCTTATTTGAAAAGATCTACACTATTGCCCTGTATTTCTAATATATACTTTGAGGATTCTCACCTGTCATTTTACTTTGTAAAACTCAACTGTCTCAGAAATTTAAACACTATTTCTGTACAGACTTATAAATCCTCAGTTTTGCAGTGGAAGCAATGGGATTACAGAGAATAAAAACTTCAAAAATCTAGCAAATCAAGTTCAGTGAAGTGGCAGTTCATACCTTACTAAACATTTTTTAATTTACAGTCTATAAGATTGTTTGCAGTTACTTTCAAGCAAACAATATGTTAAGAAAACACCAATAGCTAGATTTGTAAAGGTGAAAAGCACACCATGCTTCCTAACCACTGCACAATCAAAAAACAAAAATTCTTTTCTTTGCTTCAGGTTGCATAACCCCACAATAATAAAAGAAACAAGGTATAGAAGAATCACTGACAAAGGAATAGTTTCATCTACAGCAATAATAACCAAATGAAATTCTGAAGTCTTTTACAATCTAATTGTACAAGGCAACTTGACACAGATGAGTGCTCATACTCCAAATATTCAAGTTCGTTCTAGATGATTCAAGCCTCAAGATACATCCAGGAATGGCTATCTGCAAAGAACCACTGAAGGAGGGCAAACAGGCCCCATTACACAAAGTAATCGTATATACAGAATGTTCTACCAGCACCTTCGTACTGAAGCTTGCAACAAATCTGCTCATTCAATTGTTACACTGCCTACATCACTTTGCCAAATATCCAAAGTTAGAAAACTAAATTAAAATAGATCCTATGTTTAACCCCAAATTCTTGTGTATAAAATTATGAAAAGACTGTACATTTTCCATGTGGATAAGTAACACACAATAATGTTCGACTACTGTGGCACTGACAGCTGCTGGTAGTGTCTTCTAATCAGGACACTTGTATTAAGCAGTCAGATCTCCACAGCACAGGTCGGTAGCTCTAAAGCACGTAATACTGCCTTACCATATTTTCCCGTAGATCTTCATTCTGCGTCATTTGAATTATTGTCTGGAAAAGTCGAGGATGATATTGTATTAAGACTTCACAAGTCTCTCCATACCCTCCCTAAAAAGCAACAGGTCAAAAATAAATTCATTAAAAAGACACATTAGAATTGGATTTTATACTATTATAGGCATTGAAACCTACTAAGGATAAAAAAAAAATTCTTTGTAAGTGCTGAATGGAGAAATCTCATCCCAAGATAAACCAAAACTCAATAATGTATCAAGGTGAGACACAAAACATCCAGAGGATACTGGAATCAAATTCTTTCATCTTATCAACTCACATATATCCACTCTTTTTTTGTAATACTTTGGTATCTAGAAAGTTAAAGTTACATTTGAACAACACCTCTCCAACAATGCACCAGAGATTAAAACCAGTGCAATATTAAGCTTTTCTTCCCAATGCTGATAGATGACACGCGTCTACACCCAGAACATAATCCTTCAAAATAAGTATTTTCCTAAAGGTTCATAAAGCACAAATCTGAGTTGTTAAAGGAAGAAATAGGATAAACTCATGAAATAGTTATTTAACTTTAATACGCAAGTGTGATTCCACTTGTGCCTTAGATCAACCGCTAAGAGTACCTTCACAGCTTTGAGAAAAACATGGGGTTTTTTGGGAAAAAACACAAATTCAAATTTTGTTTTATTTGTATCAACACTTCTTTAACACAGCTGCATTTTTAGGCAGGCACCTAACACCTGAATACACACACCAAATTCTACATTGGCAAAATGACCATGTAACATTAAATGCTGCAAGTCCAGAAACATCTTCTCTCTGGACAACAGATTCTCTTAATCGTTCCTGGTGCCAAGAACTTATGTATTAAAACCGAAACCACCCAGAATCCTCAAAAATTAATGAAAGTCAGCTCTTCAAAATCAAGGTAATACCATGTTAATAAGAATTACACAAATCTGTAATTTCAATCTTATAAAAAATTCTATTTACTCTGAAAAGCAAACCTGTAAGCAAAGAATAAAACCCTTGATGTAAAAGGAAAGGCAAAGTTTTTTCTCCTTTACTTGGTATCATAAGCTTGTAAACTAGATAATCTTGAATAAAGTAATCACTACAAAACAGCAAACACCAGGTGTCACTACTTACACCTAAAAGTTGGCTGAATTGTGATGTATAAAATAGTGCCCTAAAGAGCAGAAAACTGAAGGCTGAAGCAGACATTTGAGATACTATCATAAAAACTAAGACTAGTACCATTAAAGTACATACTGATATATTTTCTTACAGGTACGTGACTACAAGAAGCCTCAATACTGAATAGTCCGTGTGATTTTATGGTGATGGTAAGTCATTCTGACATAATAAAGAGAAAAATCTAACTCTGAGATCCAAGTTGTGTCAGTAAGTGTGGCAATATAGTGACCTGGCACGTCTGAGCAAACAGAGCTGAGGACTTACTAGGACTTCTTATATCCAGAAAGAAATGCTGTAAGTAACCGAAATTGATCAAGACCTCCCACAGATAGTTTAAGAGATTAGTTTTTCAATATTTAAATATTCAAAAAATATCACATGGGTACTGAAGATAGCAGTCTGTATCACAGACACACAGCTACCTCCACTGCAGGTCTCAGGCACATGAGGAATTTTCAGAAATAAGATAACTTGAAATTATTTCAGTCTCTTAGTACAGCAGAAGATTTTAACATTTCACCTTTATCCTGCCAAACTAATGACATGCATCAGGGTAATATGATGTCCACCAAGCACAGTGATTTTCTTTTTCCCCAGTCTCCAGTTCATAGTTTTCTAGTCTACCGAATACTAGCAAAGGTTAAAAAGCTTCCACTCATCTACACACACATGTTAAATTGATCCTATAGAAAAATGTTTAAATGTTTGCAAATCAAGAAAAGACACCCTAGCAAGCAGAACAAAAAATCTTTGGTATCAAGCAAGAAAAGCCACGTTTTGCATAGCAGTTAAGAATATCTAAGACTTTTGTTAATTGTTCATCGTCTAGAAATACTTGGAAGACCTTTGAAAAGTAAGGGTTGGCACCATGTAAATTTTGTTTGCGTTGTTAGTAATATATCTTCAAAAGAAAGTATGAGTTGAGATCAACAAAAAAATCACTCCTTTCTGCATGCCTTTACTTCTTACTTTTTAACAGTTAAGCACCTAAACAGAGTCTATTGCCATTAGATCAAGGATTCCCAAACTTCCTAGTCAAATGTAGTTATGCCTGCTCTTTGTTTCTTGTGAGCTCCAGTCTTGCAAAGTCTTTAGAGGGATCTCATTGACATCTTTGAAGCCTTTTGCAAAATGTACAAACTGGGAACCTGCCAAAAAATTATTTTAAATTTACTTGGAAAAAAAATTATTTTTACATTTCTGTTTTGCCAAAGGACTACCATCTTTCATTAAAAAAAAAATAAATGTAGAAAACCCCAAAGCACCACAAACAAAAAACCCAAAAACAAACAAACAAACAAACAAAAACCCCAAACCACTAATCAGGTGACATTGTAGTAAGCAACAGTAGTTCACAGAAAAAAAGTGTTATTAATTGAATACCTGTACACAGAGATCCAGGGGGGTAATACCTTTCTTGTCTGATAAATATTTGGCTCCTCTCATCAAAAGAATTTGTGCAGTGTCTCTCTGACCATGGCTATTCAAAGGAAGAGAAAAAACAGTTAATACAGAACTTAATGCTCCACTATGAGCAATAAATCTGACTTTATTGCTTCTAACAAACAAAACCAACGTAAGATAGGAGAAAACATCAGTTACGGTAGGAAACCAAGCAGAAACACAGGATAGACGGTAGCACCAGGTATGTTCTTCTATTACCTTCCAAGCCACTGCAGAAGCAGTGTAAAATTAAGTATGAACCTTCTATCAAGCCAGAGTCACCCTCATCATTCAGAAAGAATTCATCTTAGCCTAGCTACATACATTATTTCTATCTCTCAATACCTAGACCCTGTATCTTCCAAACCCCTTTTTTTCCTGAAGAAAATGAGATCACAGAATCACAGAATTATCAAGGTTGGAAAAGACCTAGAAGATCATCCAGTCCAACCATTCACCTATTACTACTAGCTCCCACTAAACCATATCCCTCAATACAACATCCAGTCTTTCCTTGAACACCCCCAGGGTTGGTGACTCCACCACCTCCCTGGGCAGTGCATTCCAGTGCCTGACTACCCTTTCTGAGAAGTAGTGCTTCCTAATGTCGAGCCTGAATCTCCCCTGGCGCAGCTTGCTACCATTCCCTCTAGTTCTGTCACTGCCTACACGGGAGAAGAGGCCAACCCCCAGCTCACTACAACCTCCCTTCAGGAAGTTATAGAGAGCTATAAGGTCTCCCCTAAGCCTCCTCTTCTCCAGGCTGAACAATCCCAGCTTCCTCAGATGCTCCTCGTAAGGCCTGTGTTCCAGACCCCTCACCAGCTTAGTAGCCCTCCTCTGAACGCGTTCCAGAGCCTCAATGTCTTTCCTGTAGTGAGGGGCCCAAAACTGAACACAGTACTCGAGATGCGACCTCACAAGTGCTGAGTACAGGGGGACAATTACCTCCCTGCTCCTACTAGTAACACTATTTTTGATGCAAGCCAGGATGCCGTTGGCCTTCTTGGCCACCCGCGCACACTGTCGGCTCATGTTCAGCCGTGCATCAATCAGTACCCCCAGGTCCATTTCCTCCACACAGTCCTCCAGCCACTCCGCCCCAAGCCTATAGCGCTGCCTGGGGTTGTTGTGGCCAAAGTGCAGGACTCGGCATTTGCTCTTGTTGAACCTCATGCCATTGGCTTCAGCCCAGCTCTCCAGCCTGTCCAGATCCCTCTGTAGGGCCTCGCTACCCCCAGGCAGATCCACACTCCCAGCCAATTTAGTGTCATCTGCAAACTTACTGAGGGTGCACTCAATGCCCTCATCTAGGTCATCAATAAAGATATTGAAGAGGACAGGCCCCAGCACCGACCCCTGGGGAACACCACTCGTGACCGGTCGCCAGCTGGATTTAACTCCATTTACTACCACTCTCTGAGCCCGGCCCTCCAGCCAGCTCCTTACCCAGCCGAGGGTGTACCCATCCAAGCCACGGGCTGCCAGCTTCTGCAGGAGAATACTGTGGGAGACAGTGTCAAAGGCTTTGCTGAAGTCTAGGTAGACCACATCAACAGCCTTTCCCTCATCCAGCAGATGGGTCACTAGATCATAGAAGGAGATCAGGTTGGTCAAACAGGACCTGCCCTTCATGAACCCATGCTGGCTAGGCCTGATCCCCCGGCCATCCCGCACATACCGCATGATCTCCCTCAAGACTATCTGTTCCATAACCTTCCCTGGAACCGAGGTCAGGCTAACAGGCCTGTAGTTCCCCGGATCCTCCTTACAACCTTTCTTGTAAATGGGAGTCACATTGGCAAGCCTCCAGTCTTCTGGGACCTCACCAGTCAGCAAGGAGGACTGATAGATAATGGAAAGCGGCTCGGCTACCACCTCTGCCAGTTCCCTCAGCACTCTCGGGTGGATCTCATCCGGCCCCATGGACTTGTGGCAGTCCAGTTGGAGTAGGAAGTCTCTGACTGTTTCTTCCAGAATCACAGGGGAGTTAGCATGCTCCCCAGCTGAGACTACCAGGTCAGAGAGAGGGGTACCCTGAGGATCTGTTTGACCTTTAAAGACAGACGTAAAGAAGGCATTCAGAACCTCCGCCTTTTCCTTATCCTCAGTGATCACATTCCCAGCCTCATCCAGTAAAGAGTGGATATTCTCCTTTGTCCTCCTCTTACTGTTAATGTACTTATAAAATAGTTTATTATTCTTTTTCACCCCAGCGGCCAGGTTAAATTCAAGCTGGGCTTTTGCCTTTCTGATTTCACCTCTACACATCCTGACAACTTCCTTGAATTCATTCTCAGTTACCCGTCCCTCCTTCCACAGGCGGTAGATTCTCTTTTTCTCACGGAGCCTCAAGAGTAACTCCCTATTCATCCACGCTGGTCTTCTTCCCCGCCGGCTCATTTTGCGGCTCAGGGGGACCGCCTGCTCCTGCGCCCTTAAGACTTCCTTCTTGAAGAGCAACCAGCTCTCTTGTACCCCTTTGTTCGCTAAGACTGAATGCCAAGGGACTCCCCCTACCAGTCTCTTGAACAAATCAAAGTCTGCCCTCTGAAAGTCCAAGGTAGCAGTTTTACTATTCCCCCTCCAAGCTCCACCATGAATTGAGAAATGTATCATTTCATGGTCACTCTGTCCAAGGCAGCCCCCAACCTTCACATCTCCTACCAGACCTTCCCTGTTCACGAACAGTAGGTCTAGCGGGGCAGTTCCTCTTGTGGGCTCTCTGACCAGCTGCATCAGGAATGCATCCTCTGTGCACTCCAAAAACCTCCTAGACTGCTTCTTCTGTGCTGTGCTGTACTCCCAGCATATGTCAGGGAAGTTGAAGTCCCCCATGAGCACAAGGGCTGATGACCGTGCAGCTCGTGCCAGCTGCTTGTAGAACACCTCATCTGTCTCTTCATCCTGGTTTGGCGGTCTATAACAGACGCCCACCAGGATGTCTGCCTTGTCAGCCCTTCCTCTGATCTTTACCCATAGGGATTCAATGTTATCATCCCTAGTCACAATCTCAGTGGCAGAAAAGGATTCCCTAACGTATAGAGCCACACCACCACCCCTCCTTCCTTGCCTGTCTCTCCTGAAGAGTTTGTAGCCATCCATTGCAGCACTCCAGTCATGGGAGCAATCCCACCATGTTTCTGTTATGGCAACCAGGTCATAGTTTGCCTGCCGCATTATGGCTTCCAACTCTTCTTGCTTGTTGCCCATGCTGCGTGCGTTAGTGTAGACGCACCTCAGCTGAGCCCCTTGCCTCTCTCCTAATCCCAATACCACTTCCCCAGGCCGATCTCTAGCAGACCTGACTTTATCCCCTTCCCCCTTCCTATCTAGTTTAAAGCCCTTTCTACAAGTCCTGCCAGCTCCTGGGCAAGTATCCGTTTCCCTTTCGGAGACAGGCAATTCCCATCAGCTGCCCTCAGGCCAGGTCCCGAGTAGACTGCCCCATGATCAAAGAATCCAAAATTTTTGTGTTTGCACCAGCCTCTCAGCCATGCTGATGTTGACTTCATTAAAAGCATACTGAAAGACTACTGCCTTTACTGATTTTTAGTGTATGTACTAACAAATGTTAACAGGGTAAAAATAAAAGAATGATACAAAATTAATTACAATTAAGATTATGGATATAAGTTTTTCAACAAAGTTTTAGATCACAAGCTAACTTACAGTGCACCCCTGACATAAATTAATATGAATATCTGCTATCCTGGAACACACCAAGGCTGCCTGCACTAACAGTTCAGCATGGGCAAAGGAAGAGCAACAATTAACAGCTGAGGGGCAAGATGTAGCTTCACTAGTCTCTCAATAGTTCCCAGCCAAGTTCTCTTCATCCTCACCCTTCCAGCCCAGGAAACCAACAGATAATCTAATGGCACCAATGCAAAGTCAGCTACCAGATCTCAGAAGGGAGCCAAGACACTGTTCGCTAGAGTGCGCAACCCAATGCCTTGAAGATTTGAGAGTCAGACTTTGAGCACAAATACCCTGTCTCCAGCCATCACCAGCCACAGCTACCACATCCTGCTCTCCCTGTCACCAGGGACCTAACCTTTCTTCCTGGGTGGCACTTCTGAGATGTTAACTACCACTGTGGACCCATTCTCTCTTTCCCACTGCTCGAATTGTTCGTTGCTGAAAGAACATCAGCACTGTACTTGCAATGCATCGCTTTCTCCTGGGAAGCCTCCCATGCTCAGGCAAGTTGCTTACTTCTTTTAAAGTGGATGCCAATGCCAGTGCCTAAATCAAGCACCAATGCACTCAATTAGCTAGCAGCTATTTATTCTCCACTTCCCTTCTGAAATGCAGAGCCAGCATACAAACTCCAGAGACCAGGGTTCCCACAACATAAGCATTGTTTACATTAACTTTTAATCACTGGGGAACTATTAAACCAAAGCACAGGGATTATAACATTGCATATGTTCTAACAAATATCAGAAGTGCTCCAATTAAAGTTTCATTTATCATATGTGATCAGTTTTGAAATGAAAATAAACTGAAAAAAACAGAACAATATCATTTCAATCTAACATTAAGGCATACGTGCACATTTCATGTACACTGTATTACCATAATGTACATTAAAGAATAGTCAAACTTGCCTTATGAAAGGCTGCATTTTTAGAAACTGATGAGTGTGGCAATCGCTAGCTTAATTACTCTTACTTCTCAACATAGGGATCTTCCCACAAAAGAAATAAAATAGATGGTATTTAAAACGGCATGAAAGTGATATGCCTGGCAAACCTGTATTCACAAATGACCTGGTAAGGAAGAGGCAGGAAGATTGCCATTATTTAACCAACCCAAAGAGCTGTATGTGAAGAATATTGAACCACTACAAAAGCCACTTAAGTTCTTACCATAAAATACACTGATTGTAAGAAACCAGAGAAAAGACAGAAATATTACTCAATATAATCTAAGATGGTAGATCTCTTCTTTTCAGGGTTCTTTTTCCAGAAAAAGGTTCGTTAGTCACTGATTTATGACTCACGTTAGAACATGCACAGCCATGTGCTTAACATGTCTGTTAGAGGCATATTAGCCTGCACTACTAAGATAAGTATTTAAATGAGACACTAAGCTACACTAAAACAGTAGGCAAGATTAAACACCACTCAGCTGTTGTATTTCCCAGTTTTTGTGCTTTCTCATAGTGGTTATTGCAGAAGAAAAAAAAAAAAAAATCTATTTCACTCTTAGCACCATATTCAAAAGTTAAGAACAAATACCTGCAGGCAAAATAGAGCGGAGTTGCCCCTGACACATTCGGCCTGTTTATATCTGCACCACTGTCTAGCAAACACTGCACCGTCTAGAACAGGAGAAAACACCAGAATTAACGAGCAGCACAAGTTTCCATGGACTTAAAACTGTTTAGTGTCATTAGTGTCTGGTGACACTGAAGGACTTCATTTTCAGTAATAAATCTCAAAACCAAACTTCTTGAACACTAGATGGAAAATCATGGTTGTCAGAGTTCAAAGCTCCCTGTGAACTTCCCATTTTAATAACAAAGCTTTTACTGAACTTCAGTTAATCCCAAAGACACCTGGAAGTGTAAGCCATCAAAAAGTGACATTTCTTAGGCAAGTAACCCTCAAGTTAGTGACAGCCATCAACAGCCTTATCGCAAGCTGAAGTTTAAACACACACTAAAGTAGAAGAAATAATAGAAGGAATAGGCAGCAAACTGGAAAATATGGAACATTAAGCAAAATCGCATCCAACTTTTGCTATTTTCCAAACACAAAGCAGAAAAGTCTATAGATAAAGGTTTCTCAGAACTTGGTCTTCCAAATTCAAGCTCTGACAATAACAGAAAGGATCTAAGTAGAAAGGGGTTTTTTTTACATTTAACAGTACATAGTCCTGGAGACAGTGTGTAGAATTCAAGATCATTATCTACATGGCAATAATTCAGTTCAAGTAAAGCATCTATACCTGTACTCAACAGTAAATAGTCAGCCCTAATGCAAGGTCACGCTTAAAAATTATTCACCTAGATCAACAAACCAGTGGAGAAGGGAAGAGCTAGGGATGTCATCTACCTGGATTTCTGCTAGGCCTCTGACACGGCCCCCCACAACATCCTTCTCTCTAAATTGGAGAGATAAGGATTTGATGGGTGGACTGTTCAGTGGATGAGGAATTGGCTGGACAGCCACATCCAGAGGGTGGTGGTCAATGGCTCCAAGTCCAGATGGAACACAGTGACAAGCAGAGTTCCTCAAGGGTCTCTGCTGGGACTGGTGCTGTTTAATATCTTTATTACGGATACTGACAGTGGGATAAGTGCACCATCAGCAAATTTGCTGATGACACCAAGCTGAGTGGCTAATGTGCCAGAGGGCCAGGATGCCATCCAGAGGGACCTGGACAGGCTGGAGAAGTGGGCCCTGGTGAACCTCATGAGGTTCAACAAAGCCAAGTGCAGCGCCCTGCACCTGGCTCAGGACAACCCCTGTTATCCATACAGATTAGAAGATGATGTGCTTGAAAGCAGCCCTGAGGGAAAGGACTTGGGAGTACTCATGGATGAGAAGCTGGACATGAGCCACCAATGTGCATCTGTAGCCCAGAAGACCAACTGCATTCTGGGCTGCATCAAAAGAAGCGTGGCCAGCAGATCGAGAGAGCTGATTCTGCCCCTCTGCTCTGCTCTGGTGAGACCTCACCTGGAGTGGTCTGTCTAACTTTGGAGCCCTCAGCACAAGAAGGGCATGGACTTGTTGGAGCACATCCAGAGGAGGGCCACAAAAATGATCAAAGGGCTGGAGCACCTCTCCTATGAAGATGGGCTGAGAGAGTTGGCTTGTTCAGCTTGGAGAAGAGAAGGCTCCACGGACACCTTACAGCAGCCTTCCAATACCTGAAAGGTGCCTCTAAGAAAGCTGGGGAAGAACTGGTCATGAGGGCATGCAGCAATAGGACAAAGGGTAATGGTTTTAAACTAGAAAAGAGGAGACTTTGGTTGGATGTTAGGAAAAAATAATCTTCAATATGAGGGTGATAGATCACTGGAACAGGCTGCCCAGAGGGGTAGTGGAGGCCCCATGCCTGCAGATATTCAAGGTCAGGCTTGATGGGGTTCTGAGCAACCTGATCTAGTGAAGATGTCCCCGCTTACTGCGGGGAGGTTGGACTAGATGACCTCTAAAGGTCCCTTCCAACCTTACACATTCTATGATTCTATGTGAGAGTTCATGTGAACTTGTTCACTTCTAATGTTAATATCTAGCTGACCCCACTCTCTGTTCATTTCATTTACAGTAAATTAGGGTCACTCCAGATTTCAAAAGCACATTAATAACTGGTACAATTATGAATCAAACACATTCTATTCTAAAAAGTAAGGAAGAACATCTTGAAATGTTTAACACTGCATCAAAACCTGCAATCAACAAGGCAAGAAAAGTATCAGAGAACAGCTGAATAGTATATGGTTAAGCGACTTAAACTCCTATGAGCACTAAGATCAATCACCTACACAAGAATAAATGACTTGTTCCCAGGGAAGTGTACGCAGTCAATACTAAGCCAGAGTTCTTCACACTTCTAATCATCATGTGCATGACTAGCCTGAAGTTTACAGTCACGTAATTCTTTACAAACCTAATGTCTTAATAAAATTTAGAAACTTACTGTCTTGTGTCCATTTTGACAAGCTACATGAAGGGCTGTCTGTCCCATTGCATCTTCAACATCTACATTACTGACATGCTGAACAAGGTCATGAAGCAATTCTGTTCGTCCATTGACAGCCAACCAATGAATCTAAGCACAAAATGACAACGTTTCTTTTAGCAGAGATTTAAGTATTTCATAAACATGACTTTAAACTTGACCATGCTTTTGTCAGTATTTTCACAAAAAGGCATCTCTGAGTAATACTATCGGATGCCCAGGTACTTTGATCACATCTTTCAATTCTTAAGGGCACTAGATACACAGCAATTTTATTTGTTTACATGTAGGGCAGCACAAGCTTAAGTAAGAATCTTCGAATTTTTTTTGTTTGTTTTAAGAACATAATGAGAATCAATAGCACTTACTGCAGTCAAGCCTTCATTATTACAAATGTTGACATCTGCACTGTATTCCAGAAGCTTGCTCATACATTTCTTCTGGCTATAAACAAAAGAATACATTAAAACCCAGCCAGGGGAAATCATTTACAAAGACCAAGTACCTTCTTAGAGTTCCACTCATCCTAATTCATCATTGCACAAACCAGAACAGGTAGTTTTACTTTACAAGGAGTATAGTACCAAGCATGTAAAAAAACTGATCATCAATAGTACCAGAGATCCAGTGCAAGTATAGCATATGACAGCACAAGGCTAAAAACCTAATTATGTAGCTAAAGGTTTTTGTGGAAAGTGTAGAAGTACTTCACCACCTCTCTAACAGCTTCAGCTCAGCACGAACTACACTCTTAAGAAGCTAGAGTTCAGCTAATGGAAATCCATGAAGTTCATCATCTGTACACTTCAGGGAACACATTTACAGTACCCAGCTGAATCATTATTTAATGAGACACTCATAACACTTTGTGACTCTTTAGCAAGTACAACACTTCCTTCATGAAAGTAGGGGTGTTTTTCCTACTTCACATTTTGTTTGATCTTTTAACACCCTGATGCTCTAAGCACTTTACCCTTAAGAGTTTATTCTTACTTTCCATTTGGTACATCTCATACCCTTTTCAGACTTCAGTTACATATAACTGTCTCCTGTGTGTATTTCTGCATTTCATCATGTACCACTTGGCTACTTCTTTCTTCTAGAAATACTCCTCCCCAACATAATCTAAAAGGCCGCTAAACACTACCTCCTCCTCCTCCTCATTTGAAGTACCAGTCATGATACAATTCAGTTACTGTAACATCTACCCCTTCTAAAAAGACAACATTACCATTACCAGCTCTGCATTGCCACATATTACAATGCAAGAAATACAATCTTTAAACCGTAAGAGGTGCTTGCTTACTGTTGGGTTTTATTCCCCCATCATAATATTGTGCAGGCAAACTTTGTATTCCCTTCCTTGCGGTAAAAAATTCCTTGGAGACACTCTGAGAAAGGTCTGACATATCTGATTCTTTTCAAAACCTCCAGTGTCCTCTTCAAAATCTTTTCTTACTTCGCTAACTGGAAAGCGAATGCATCCCTTGTTTGACTACTGCTGTAAGAATCATTAAGGTTGGGCTTAACAGAAAACACTAAAATGACTGGCATTAAAATTAGCCTTCAAACACAGCTTCCTATTTGTATAAAATTATCCAAATATTCCAATTTTAACCACCTCCACGTTCCCTGTAAGTGTGTCATCCCTATTTTCAAAAGTGAAAACCAAATTATTTTCTTTGAACTATGCAAAAACATTAGAGAATGTGTCAGCTCAGATACATTATGCACAAAACTTTTATAAGGGATTTAAAAACTTTTTTTCTTACCCATTCCTCGCTGCTAAATGGAGAGGTGTGCATCCTGAAATGTCCTGATAGTTTGGATTTGCCCCTTTTTTTAATAGTAGGACAAGGCATTCAACTGATCCACAGCTAAGAACAAAATATGGATGGGAAAAAAATGTAAAAGGATCTTTACAAACTATATCTATATTGATGGAAAAACAACAGCAATATTATTACAGATTACACACAGTACAAAAATGTTAACATGAAACTAAAGGAAAGACACTTTAAATACAGTAAGAACTGGCTGATGAATAGGTACTAGCCTACCATGTGATTTTAGTGACTTGAAATCCCAACAGGAGATCTTCAAGATTGCTAATGGTTTAAACCATAAATGGTTTAAAATGCTTTGCTTACCATTTCCTCTCATCTCCCTCATTTTTAGTCTATTCACAGGACTGAATTTTCCATTAAATAACTCCAGTATAATTTTGTTGTTGTTGTTGTTGTTATGCTTCATTGTCTGGAAGTTACATTTTAAAGTTTAAATGGCAGAAAAATTCTAAAACTCATCCAAATATTTCTTTGATACTTGTTTTGAATCTGTAACTCCCCTTTTAATTTTCATAATACAGCAGCTCTACAGGATAACCAATGTCACCAAGAACAAAGAAACTGTGCATTACATGCTTATTTTACTCCTGAGTTCTTCAAGAAGAGTTGATTGGGAGGATAATCATACGGTATTTTTCTATCTATCATGATCATCTTATCCATTGTTACTAGTCTTCCCAATGACAGAACTGCTACATAGCAACCAAAAAAACCTGAAGACTAGCTCTACAGTAAGTTGCAAAAGCAGCGTCTCAGCAACATCTTAACAACACAACTATTCCAGAAACTAAGTGTAACACATTTTCTTGGTGTTTAGGATCAATAAATACAACTTTTCAAAGATACTTGTAAGATGTGTGCTGAAAGTTTGCTTTCATTAAGTACTTTATTAATTAAATTTTCTACAAACAGCATGTAATTCTGAAATGGAATATTTGGGAAACATATTTCTAAAATAGTCTGCTTAGAAAGCTGGAACTTCTACCTTTATTATGCCCAAATACCTGCTACTCACATCAACACTACTTCTATTTCTTTGAACTTTTAACAGTTTAAATGGAAGAACTTTCAAAACATTTTAAATGGGTCCCAAATATAGTGCATTCATTCGTTTAAAGTTTAGCTTCCTATTTCAAAGGAAGGCTATTCCAAAAACTACCTTGCTCATTTCTATTAAGTTTATGTTAACCTGGATATTTCTTGGCAATATAGATTTATTTCCCATGGAAGAGCTACATTTAATAATAATCTAGGTCACAGATTTGAAATTTGCACTTAAGCCCTTTATCCAGGATACAAAAATTTATTACAAGTGAGGGTCAAGTTATAAACCCTTCAGTTACAGTCAGATGAAGTACTTTGGACCAACTCCTTCCCAATAAACATACAAGTGCTTCCCACTTTTATATAACATTTCAAAAACAAGCAGCACCTGGAAACAAGGCTTCTCTACACCTACAAAGGTAAGAGTAATCCAGCTTTAAGGGTACACATAATGGATACACTTCTTCAGAGACTGAGATTTCACAGAACGAAAAAGAAGTATCCACCAAGACTTCCTTCACTAGAATTTGGAATGCCATTTGCTGTCATGTGTCAAACCTGCCTTCTCAATGAGGCAGGCACACCGGTAAAAGAACAAGTAAAATACAAAAAGGAAGTGTAAAAACAAATGTTATCTGATAGTACAGAGTTTTCCAGCTTACATTGGTGCCTTAGATTTGTGGTAATACTTTCATTGTTAACGTCTGGACTGGACTCAAGTAAGTCTTACTTTGCTGCAATATGAAGCAAACTTCTCTTCACACGTCCAAATGCATAATTCACATCAAATTTTGAATTTGATAGCAGCTCTGAGACAGACCTTCAAACAAATAAAATTTTAATTAAAAAAGCTCACTATCAAAGAAAAGTACATATTGTAACTTGTACACAAGTAACCTATTTCTTTCTTGAGCGCTAGTTTTTTCCTTCCAGCTATTTTCTGAACAAGAGATCCAACAGCTTTCAAGCTTCTGCACATTAACAGTACTTACACTCTTTCACTTCATACTTCTTTACAAACATGGAAAACAAGAAAATTCATAGCTTTGGTTTGAAAATCAATACATTCCTATTTTCCCTCTTATCTAAACACAGGCAACCCCCCCCGTACACACACACCAGACACCCAGTAGCTTTCCCAAACACTGACAAAATTTAGAAGGAAGACTGGCATGTGAAATCACCACAGTGAAGTAAAAGGACACATGATTTGCCAATAGTATAGGAAATTTAAATAGGATCCTTCAAGCCCTAATTAGTAAAGATAAAATATTAGTTACGATAAAATATTTCAAAATAGGCAAAACTGCAAGTGAACTGGTGATTTCAGCTTCCACTAATGATCTGATGACACAATTTAAAACCCTTGCACACAATCTGTGGTGGATCAGCCCCAGGCAGCAGCTGAGCACAGGGAGGAGAAGCAGACAGAAGCCCTGAGGGTTGGGATAAGGACAGTTTACTGACACAGCACAGACAGGCAGAACAACAGGAGTCTGACAGAATACACAGGCAGTGGTAAGACAAAGCAATTACTGACAACCTACCAGACACTCCACCTGCACTCAGACCATGCCAGAGCCACACAGACCTGCCCCTCCCTGCCCAGCCCCCTTTTATGGGGAACACGATGTGACTTGATAGTGAAACACCCTTGGCCAGCTCAGCTCACCTGTGCTGGCTCCTCGGGAAATTTAACTCTGTCCTGGCCAAAACCAGGGCACAATCGGAACCAGGTATTATGCAGCAGAATAAACATTTATCCTGAGAAATATGGCATCAGAAAGTAGCACCGCTAAGCTGGCACTTGTTCAGCCCCTAGGTCTCAACCACTCTGAGGACAACTGGCTAAGAGAAACTCCTGCTTGTTTGAGGAATCCCCGAACTACTAATCTCATTGTCCAAATCTTGTTTTATAGACTTTTAATGAGACAAGACGTGGACTAAGAGCTGCTATGTCATCAATAAATACACACTCAGAGCTACAACCCAGTTACAAAACAATGCTTTTGTTCTTATCCTACACACAGCAACAAAACAAATCACAGATCCAGTCTATTGGCTAAAATAGAACAGGTTTCTGAGGTAAGAGCATGCTAGGATACACAGTCAAGGACTAACTTCAGCTACAGACAATCTCAGCAATTCAGCAGTGTAACTCCCAAGAGTGCTCTAGCAGCTACAACTCTGGCAAACATGCTTTCTGTACCTAAAAAAAATGAAGCCGAAAGAAGCTCTCACCTGTGCTGATCGGCCATAACCATCGGCATTAGGGTATAGACAGCAGTTTCATTATCTGTAAAGAAATTAAATTTGCTCTATTATCATAAAGAAATATTTTCTTTAAAATAAATTAATTTAGCAACACTTATTACCTTTAAATTATCTACTAGTTCAACAAGTCATTTTTTAAACAGGTTATACATGCCTGAAGTTTCTTTACAAAGAAAAAGCCACCATACTTAGAAGAGGTAATTAAGAGGATTGCAATACATGAAATTCCAATGCAGCTTTTTTCCTTTTACAAAGTAATAATTACAGAAGTTTCAGTGGAGCATCAATTTATTTAAATTGACAATACTGTTAATTAAATAAAAGTATTTAAGAAATGTGTACTAACAAAAAAAAAGTTAAAGTAGCTTGTTATAAAGAGAAGGAATTTCCTGTGTTCCAAAGTGACTTTCATAATCCTGATACCTATAATTTTCTAAAAGTCATTCATTTAAACTAAATTACACCATAGATATTAATTTTTTGCCTCTAAATTTGAATACCTGAATGCAATAAATTTAACTCTAATTTCTAATCAGGTTCATATTCCATATTTGGAGACAATGAAAAAAGGCCCGAACACAAAAATACAAGTCTGTGGTGAGAACAGCCTGACATTCAGCTCTACAGCCTTCCTCAGTACTACTGCTGCACATACCACACACTGTATGGGTATGACATGCCTGCTTGGTCACTTAGAGACTTTCTGGAGTAAAATACTATTTTTAAAGGATGAATTGGACAAAACTTAACAAGGTTTCCATGTATAATTATAGTATAATGTATAATAATATAATAATTATACATAAATAGTAACAATAATACACTAATATTTTCTTTCTTGATGCAAGCTATCCATTGTTGGGAGTCCAATCTCCACAGACTCTTCACATAGGCAGTGGTGTACGATAGGACAGACTTTACTTCCTGAGAACCCAGCTATATATTTCCAGGATATGGTCATACAGGACTTATTTTGAACATTATACTAAGCATCTTGATTTAGATACCAAAGTTACAAAGCAATGAGAATAGGAAGAATTAAGACAGACCCAAACATGCATAGCTTCTCATACCTTTTAAGTATCATGTTTCTATATGCTTGCTACTTCCACTAGATAAGCAAGCTGGTATTTACCAAATATTAAGCAAAGAATTCTTCAGAGTTATCAAGTGGACACAGAGAAACTCTCATCATGCTGTAACTATACTGTTCATTATTATTCTTCTACAGTGCCCCAAGATCAGTGCTGCTACCCACTATTTGAAGAAGTCTGTAACTAACAAAGAAAGAAGCTATGCTAATCTATTATTACCTTTATACACTGAAATGAGATGTGATATTCAAGAGTTTGAACTACCTGTAGATTACAGAGCTCCGTGAGCATCAGGTAACTCCATCCCCAAAATGCACCACTAGAATTTGACTGCTGGGAGGACGGGACCAGGTTGGAAGAGAGGGAGTGGACACACATGGAGGGTCTTAGAAATAAAACTAAATGGAAGCTAGCTAAATATATTAATCATAGAAAAGATTTTATCATGTTTTAAAAATCTATCCATGATTAGCTCTCAGTATATACAAATAAAATAAGATCATTCTTGCTTGAGAATAGTTCCACAGATCTCTTGGTTCTCCAACTGCAAGAAAAAACAGAATTTGAGAATGCCAACTAAATCTGAACATGACATCGTTGCATATTCTCACAATCATGCCTTATTAAAGAGGCATCAAAAGCAGCTTTAGATGTACCAGCACGCTTAACTGAAATGCTTAATACAAATCCTAACTAAATTTAACTATATTGCACGTATAATCTATAAAAAGACAACAGTTAAGTACTAGTGTAGCTGGGCCATAAAAGGTGTTTATGGTATAGTTACAAAACTAAGCCCTTTGTTATTCCATGAACAGAATCTACACTGTGAAGCATATGCAGATTTTACCATAGTTGTTCTGTACAGAAATAAAAAAGTGTGGTATTAAGGAGCTTTTGTGCCTATTTTTGTTAATTATTATTCATAAACTACTACTGACTAAAGCAAAAGTAGATGACCCCAGGGAAAGAAAAAATACCTCTAAGTTAGCTGCATTTCAAGTCACAAATATCTAACAGCACATACACACAAAAAAAGTGGCACCCAAAATACACTAAGAGGCAAAGGACCTAAAACCTACAACTTTGGGCTGCAAGACCTAGTTTTCAGGCACTGAGCCTTAATAGTAGAATCCAGAAATTTGTGTCAAGCTCTTAAGTGTACAGAAAAAGCCTGCTGAAGGATATGCCTGATGAAAAAAACCCATACTATAGTATTTCCTATTGGCAGGGTCAGCTCAGGGTATTCACTGTCACTGGACTCAGGTGTTAATGCTTGATTTAAAAAAAAAAAAAAATAGCAGCAGTTAAAATTTATCATCCAGAATCCCACCCTGACAAGATAACACTTATTACTTCATAAGAGATATTAGCTTGAATTTGGCAGAGACTGCAATCTTACAAAAGCATCAGCACCATCCATATAATACCCTAATGGCTACAGCACAAGCAAAGGAAGTTAAATACCAGGATTTACTGCCTCCTTCGGCAAAAGGAAGTTTGAACATACATCTCCATTTCCTAAAAGAGTACTATGACTCTTACTTTAAGGACAGAGAGGTCTGTCTTTCAAACCAAAGCTATTCAAATATATATGGGAGAGGAAAAAATAAAAACAAACAGCACACGAGAAGCCACCAAACTGCATGCCATACTAGACTGGTGGTGGTATTTTCCAAGCTGATCCTGTCAGTACACGTTTGGAGCAAAACACTACAACCCAAACCTGCTTCTCAGGAAGAGTCTGAACAGGCCTGCATGAACCTAGGGAACGCCAAGGTCAAGAAAGAAGACATGAACTAAGATGTACCCAAAGTTAGATGGCCACTGAATGAAGATTTTATTGGAATATAATTTGATACTTCAGTGCCTAGAGTCCATTTATCTCCTTCTTTCAGTCCTGCTGTGATCTGTTTCATGTAATTCTTAGAGAATACATACGGCTGACTGACATTCTTTCTGCACTACAGGGCAAGAGAAGTAGTTGTTCCAGAGGTCACAGGGGTGGACTTGGCACTACCACAGAAATAATTATCTCTGAAGTGTAAGATAACAATGCTGAGGATAGGAAGAGAATGGCTGAGCTCATATTCAGAATGAATTTACCAACGCTAGTACTGGAGTAAATTTAAAGCAGTGCCAAATGGCATATGTTATGCTAAGCATTATTCATATTACCATAATCAATTAAACTGGTGCTACTACTACTTTATTTCTGTAAGCCTGATCTTATGTTAACAGTATTATACCAAGTTTTGTTGCAAGAGCTACAAGGAGCAGCAAAATCTGTCTGAAAGTTGCCTGTTGTTTTATGAGATTTATGAGCAACTGCACTGTCAGGCACTGAAGCTGTTGATGGGTGACAATAAGGGTGTAGCAGCTCAGCGTAAGGGGAAGTCCATATGCAGCGGCGAGGAAGTCTTAACAGGAAACACATAGAGAAAACAAAATATTACTCATTCTCCTCCACCACCGGACATGAAAGCTGGCAGACACAAAGCCAGACTCGTCTGTAAAAACAAACCCTGAAGAACCTACAATGACAGCACACAACTCACGGAAACTTGGATATCCAAAAACTTCTGCAAGGGTAGTCTTCCCATAGGCTGGACCTGGCTGGAACACTGAACTACTTGCCATAGGTGCCTGAAGCTAAATTCCCAACTCCATCCCGACATCGGGTGGCTAGCACCCGTGAAAAGTACTCGAGAGCCAAAAAAAATTAGGCTGTGACTAGTGACAGCGACTTACAGCACCTTTTCAAAATTCAGCACTATAAAGAAAGAGACAAACCAAAGATCTGCCATCACGAGCGTGCCATCTACGAGACACCTAACGAAGGATTTAAACCCGGGTAAAACGAGGGTCCAGCACCACAGACCACCGGCTCGCCCGGGCCCTGAGGCCGCAGCGGCGGGCAGGGGCACCCTGCGTCCCGCGGCTGCGAGACACCGGGGAAAGGAAGAGGACGGGGAAGCCGTTGCTGTTGTTATGATCAGCGTTACAAATAAAAAAGCCCCTCGAAGGGGGAGGAAGGGAGCACGTTTCCCTCCTCCCGAGTCGCCCCGCCAGGCGGGACTACACAACGGCCCCCAGCGCGGCTCAGCTCACCCCCACCGGCCCGGGGAGGCCGCCGCGGCGCCGGGGCAAACCGCCGCCCTGCCGTCCCCCTCCTACCATCCGGCAGCTCCACGGTGCGGGCGCGGCGCAGGGACCTCGTCAGCCGGTTCAGCTGCTCCATGGCTCTCTCCATCCTCGGGATGCCCAGCCTAGAGCCGCTGACACACGCCACCCCGCCACCCCACCCCGCCGCCACCGTCCGTCCCCTCAGCCCATCGCGGCGGTGGCGGCGCAGAAGCCGCTCAGGCCGCCGCCAGGCGCCCGCCGTCTGCTCATGCTCAGCGGCCCGGCGGCCGTGCGCATGCGCGACGGGCGGGGACGCGAGCAGCGCGCTGCCTGAGGGGTGGCGGTGGGGATTACCTCAGTGTAGTTTTTTCCGTGGAGGACAGAAGAGCAGGGGTCGGTTTTCAAAGTTTGTGGCATATGGATGTTTAAAAAACAGCTTGTTGCTTTTTTTTTTTTTGAGGGGAAGAGGGAAGAGTAAAAAATTACTGCTTTTTGGGGTCGACTCCAGCAGTGATCCTGCCACAGTGGCCTCGGCCTGCGTTTCCCCAGAGCTACAGGGGGTAATGGCACCTGCCAAACACAGCCAGGCAGGATGGGGCATTTCTACTGCAATCCCTGCCCTGAAATCGCAGCTAGGCTGCAGTGTTGATCAGAGCATCCCCAGGCCACGGGTACATAGGATTTTAGCCAAACTCATAAGCTTTAAAGATGATGCTACTGAAAATGAAAAAGGAAGCACCCTCTGCTGGGTAAAAAACTGTCTGGATGGCCAGGGCCAAAGACTAAATGGAGATCATAGAATGGTATGAGTTGGAAGGGACCCCAAGGATCATAGAGCTCCAACCCCCCTGCCACAGGCAGGGCCACCAACCTCAGGCCTGGAGCTACACAAGGTTGCCCAGGGCCCCATCCAACCTGGCCTTGAACACTTCCAGGGACGGGGCATCCACTACCTCTCTGGGCAGCCTGTTCCAGCACCTCACCACTCTTTCTGTAAAAGACTTCCCCCTAATATCTAATCTAAACCTTCCTTTCTTTAGTTTTAATCCATTCCCCCTTGTCCTGTCATTGTCTATCCTTTTAAAAAGTTTAATCCCCTCCTGCTTATAAGCTCCCTTCAGGTACTGGAAGGCTGCAATGAGCTCCCCCCACAACCTTCTCTTCTCCAGGCTGAACAAGCCCAGCTCCCTCAGCCTCTCTTCGTAGGGCAGGTGCTCCAGGCCTCTAAATATACCTGGAGGCCAGTCACAAGTGGTGTTCCCCAGGGCTCAGTCCTGGGCCCAGTCCTTTTCAGTATCTTTATAAGTAACCTGAATGAAGGGATTGAATGTTCCCTCAGTAAGTTTGAGGACAACACTAAGCTGGGAGGAAGAGTCAATCTGTCTGAGGATAGGGAGACTATTCAGAGGGATCTGGACAGGCTGGATCAATGGGCTGAGATCAACAGGAGGTTCAACAAGCCCTTGTGCAGATTCCTGCACTTGGAACATAACAACCCCATGCAGCACTACAGGCTTGGGGAAGAGTGGCTAGAAAGCTGCCTGGCAGAGAAGGACCTGGGGATGTTGGTTGACTGCAGACTGAGTATGAGCTAGTAGTGTATCCAGGTGGCCAAGAAGGCCAATGGCATCTTGGCTTGTATCAGAAATAGTGTGACCAGCAGGTCCAGGGAAGCAATATATACTAAGGGGCTTAGGAGTCGAGATAAGGACAGGGAGAGATCATTCCACTCCGCAATTAGTGTCACAGGCAAAACAGATTCAGTGGGGAATTAAAAAAACCATCCAATTTATTACACACACAAAGAGAAAACAGAGTGGGGTAAGAAGTAGGAAACCAGATCTTAAAGCACCTCCCCTCACCCCTCTCTTCTTCACAGATGTAATTTTATTCATTATTTCTCTTCCTTCTCTCCCCCCTGCCCCCAGGGTGGCATGGGGACACACAGGGAACGGGGGGGTTTCAGTCAGTTCCTCACAAGCTGTTTTCCTTCTTAGCTGGGGGAGATGTCACAATCCACAACCAGATAGAGAAATTTGGCAGAGGTTTAAAACCCCTTGCGTTCTAACCGACCTCAGATTGCTCTGGGTGGCTGGGGGCAGCTGGGCTTAACCCCTGAGAGAAGTGCAGTTAGGTGCTTTATCATGACCTGGTCTTTGCAATTCTCAGGAACAGAATTAAGACTCAAAACAGAGTCAGGTCACTTTATTTGGCCCATAGCCAGCCTGCAAGAGAAGGGGGTAAGAAAGAGAAAGGAGTGGAAAAGAGAGAGTGTGCAATAGCTACCTCCACTGATCTGTGGCATCCCATCAGTCCGATGTCCAGGTCTGGTGGGGGAACATGCCCACTGCTGCCTCCAGAGGGCCCCCGAAAGTTCAAGCACCTTCACACTTTGTCTTTCAGTTGACCCTGGGCACATGCACAGAGGACTTGGGCTACATGCTTCAAGATAAACAAGATGTATATCTGTTCCTGACAGGTGGAATTCACTTTGTTGCGTGGGTGTCATGCGGATGAGTTTTGAAGGTGATTGAGAGAGAGGAAAGGGGGGTACGGTTACAGTGGTTGAGAGAAAATAAACAGAGGGGGGAGTACAGTTAAGAAAGAGAGGAGAGTATGGTTCTGTCAGCAATTGTTAAGGAATATCTCTAGTCCCTTACAGGGCCATTCCTCACACCTTTCCACTGCTCTAGTGTGGGGTCCCACCCACGGGAGAATCCTCCACAAACTTCTCCAACGGGAGTCCTTTCCCACAGCACTTCAGCTCTTCACCAACTGCCCCAGCATGCGTCACTTTTGTGCAGTGCAGTCATAAAATCTCCACAGGCTGCAGGTGGGGTCTCTGCTCCCTGTCCTCTTCCATGGGCTGCGGGGGGACACACCTGCATGGTCTTCTCCACAGGCTGCAGGGAAATCTTTTCTCTACGATGCCTGGAGAACCTCCTTCCCCACCCACCCCTCACCTTCTTCACCGACCTTGGTGCCTGCACAATTTCTTACATCGTCTCACTCCCTTCTCTGGTGGCAAAAGGCAGCTGCTTGAGGTTTTGTTTCTCTCAACTATGTTATCACAGAGGCGCTGTGACCACCACCGATTGGCTCAGCTGGTGTTTGCTCTCTGGGGCCTGCAAAGAGCTTCTAGCTGCTTCTAGCAGAAGCCACCCCTGCACCAGAACTGCCACACAAAACCACAACACGCCGTAGTGTCGCGGTTCAGCCTCAGGAGGGACCCGAGCACCCCTCCCCCGGGGGCACAGACAGACAGAGCCCGGCGGGTGGGACAGGGGCAGTTACCGGCACGGCACGGCGAGGGGAAGCGGCAGCAGAGCCCGGGACAGGACGAGCACACGCGCGGGAGCACCGCGGGGCATTTACCGGCCCGACCGACCCCAGCCCGCCCGGGAGCCGAGCGGGGCCCCTCCCAGCCCAGCCCATCTTACGGGGCGGGAAACAGCCTTGCCCGGCTCGGCTGTGCCAGCTGCTGGGGGCTCGGCTCGGCCCGGCCGGAACCACGACACGTAATAGAATAGGTTGTCTGAGGAGACAGATGATTAGGTAATTTGCAAGATGAGCACGTGAGAGGAGTGATGTAGAGCCATTTTTCTTGTATTGGGATGAAGAGACGACTAGATGACCCTTAGGAGTCCCTTCCTAAAGCTCTGTGGAAAATACTAGATATTTATTACTTATATCACAGTAAACTGATGTCTTTTCAACGAGAATCCCCAATGACAATCAAAAAGATTAGGAATTTACATAATATTAAAAAATCCAAACTCTGAGGAGGGAAAGTTTAAGTGAAAATACAGAACTATTAATGAGGAATAAAATTATAGAGTGAATGTTGTAGCAAAGGGTGATGGAATGCTATGAAAATGTTAGGAAAAAAGAAAAATTATTCAACTTTTCAAAAATAAGTGTTCTAAATACCCACCACGTTGTTTAAAAAAACCAACTTTATAAGCTAATGTAATATTTTGAAAATGCTGGTAAGCTTAAAAACAAACGAAACTTTACTATTAATGTATAAATGAGATACAAGCTAACAAGTCATATACTTACTTATTTGAATACAATTTTAGTACCTCTGAGGTTTTTAGATGTCTGTTTCACTATTTAGTGTTACATGGAATATTGTAGTAGACTAGAAATGATCAGGTAAAACTCTTATCTGGTTCGTGTGCCAAATGTAAATACCTAAATGCTTAAGGTTTACTTTTTTGATCTATCAAAAAAAAAAGGAAAAAGAAAGACTAGTGTTCTGCATCAATAAGGTCCCATCTCAAACAAATACCTTCTAAACATGTGGTGGCTAGACTCCAGTCTGCTCTTCTAAGAAATTATGAGGGCTTCCAGTCCATTTATCAGATTAATTTTTCACAGTATTTTTAAAGCTAATTGGGACATTGATTATGCAGGCAAGACTTGTGAATTCAACACACCCTGATGATGAATGAAAGGAATTTGTGCTTCCTAGGGCTCAGTCTTAGTTTGCAGATAGTATATAAACCCAGTTGGTTTTAACAGTTTAAATTCTAGGACACCCTTTAGCAAAGGAAAGGGAAAAGAAACAGAAATCAAACTCCATTTTTAGACTAAAATATCTGGAGAATACTAGGATGGCATACATAGTGAGCGAGCTTCAGCACAGGGATTCATTGTCTCCATTTGTCTGATAGTCTGAACATCAACTTTCAAGAATGTTGCAAAGCCCGTATGTTTTCTCAAGCCTTTGTTTTATTGGTGCTTGAAAAGGGGGGTTTTTAAAGTTTTAATTATGAATGACAATATTAAAAGCTATTTGTTTTATAGCCCTGTAGCATGTAAAAGGAATTAAGAGCAGGAAAAAAATACATACTTTGGTTATTATGGTCACATGCCTAGTCAACCAGGCTCAGGGAAAAAAAAAGGTTTTATTACCTCTCAAAAGTTACAAAGAGAACCAAGAGGAATAGTCAAATATTGTGTAATGGCTTGTCTACAAGATAAAGCAAACAAGGACTTGAATGTGAAAAGGATGGATTCCAGCAGATGTGATAAAGACTTATAAAATCTTAAAATCTCATCAGTGTGGAGGAGCTGACTCGGAAATTAAGTTATTAAGCTTAAACCAAATGTGTCGCAAAGGCCAGGGTGCAGAGTGTGTTCCAACAAAAATTAAACAGGTCATGGAGTACCTAATGGATTGTTATAGCAGTGGTATAAAATCCTTACTTTTTTTTTTTAATAGAGAATATTTTACAGTCAAACACAGGATGCACTGTGATCTGCAGTCAGCTGGACAGAAATGCTACTAGAGAGCATTTAAACAATGAAGACAGAACTCTTACTTTTGCCAGAATGTGTGGTTGGTAATATGTTTTAGGTCTTCCTGGGACACAGAGTGGATAGAATCAATGGTTATTACCTTCCATGTTGTCACAAACTGCTCGGGAAACAAGAGAAGGACTCTTTTTCCCTAGAGAAATGCTACACAGTCTCCCAACCCAAAATACAAGGTCTGCACCTAAATATCGGGTTTTCAACTACCGATTTCATAATGTTTACTATCCAGCCAAACAGCTTGGGCTTCATCAGGGTAGGAAAAACAAGACCCTTTTCCCTGATTCATCAGGGAAGATCATCAGCCAAACCCCTTGACCAATTTTACTCCTGCATTTTTTTACTCTATTTCGGGTTTTCTTGCATAAACTCATTCTACTTGCCAAGACATTCCCAAACAGATAGGACACACTGATGGGCATTTCCAGCTTTGAACCCTTATTCTTTTCGCTGTAGCAGGAAACAGTCTACAAGGAAAAGCATCTCCTGAGGTCTAACAACTCTTTTGGTTAATGACTGTATAAAAATTCAAGGAAGGAAAATCTAGTGGAGGCCCAAAAGCAAACCAGGTAGCGGTAACGTGATCTCAGTGGTAAATGTCAGTGGTCAGAAACTTCAGTATCAGTTTCAGAGGCTGACTTAAGACTCCAGATCCACCCATCTGGTTTGAGAGCTACATAAATGGCTAAGGCTATCTTTATAGTAGACTTCATCACCAAAAAAACCCCTCAGCTCAGCCATATGAGCTGTTAGTATGTCCAGAGAAATTCTTACTTGAATAGGGTGCTTTTCCAGTGGTATTGCTGCTGTCCATGCCTATATTGAGCGTCATGGAGAATTAGGCACCCCAAGTGGCAATGAATTCCTTCTAGTTTAGAAATGAGCATTACGTGGGGATGAAACACCTTGTGAGGTGTCTGTAAAACTTTTAAGTGATTAAAATTAGCCAAAAAGTAGTAAAATTAGCTAAAACTAGTTACACCATGACTGGTATCATCAATAATCTTTCCAAGTTCTATTAACTTCCCTCATGTCAAGGAAAAAAAAGGTCATCCCAAGGAAAGACTAGGATTCCCAACTTGCCACTTACAGCTTTTGAGTCATTTGCTGACTGTATGCAGTCAGCAGAGCTGCCTTCAGGACTGAGATAAGCAGGCACTAGTGTATCTATCCATTGTGCTCACATATCTAAAGATGTCATGTTCAACTGCCTAAGAAAGCTCGGTCAAACTTGTCTTTTGCAGCGAATTAAATCGAATCAATTACCAGCCCTGCAAGAGAGACGCTGTCCCTGCATTTTACAGGAAGTTCATTTCTGTGAGCATCCTCAGGGGAGACCACAGATAGACTGTGTTTCCTTTCAAAAAGATAATACCATCTAAACAATTAAAAATGTGGAGCTCGTGGCATTTTGCTATGAGCAAAGTCTTCTTGAGATACAAAAATTATCTTCAGGATTTGGAGGAATGCCTGTTGTTGTCAGAAAAGGAATGCAGTACCAAGTAAAAATAAAACCCATCATCTCTTCCACTCTGTTTTTTCTCTGTACATTCATCACACAGACATTCAAAATCATAAGAACTTTAAGCTCATTAGCCTATGGCATAGAAGAGAGAAATTTACATTGATATTTCTGGTTTTAAACTCCCAGAGAAATTTGTGGCATAAAGACTTCAGTGAACTTTGGATCTCATTTTTTTTCTTGCACCTTGTCCATCATTAAATTGCTCGGTCTTCACAAAGAGTCTTCTCTGCTGCTGAGCCCAAACAGCCAATCCTAAATTGGACCTTTTTGACATGACTGGATGGCAAAATATAGGAATGGATTCAATGTGTGGGAAAGTGCATTTCAGAACTATATTCTGTTGTCTCTCTCTTTGTTTTTTTTAATAAAGGGATTCTGCTGAAGTTCGGATTCACTTTAGCAGGGCCTATTCAGTTACTGACAAACTAGGAGACAGGACTACTTGAAAAAAAAAGATCAAACCTCCTCAGAAAGGAAAAATATCATTAAATATTTACAGATAGGTAAAAGAGGGGTTTGAGTTTGGGGTTTGGTTGGTTGGTTGGTTTTTGGTCTGCCACTCATACTGAAGGAACAGATAGCATGGTAGTTTGTGTTTCATCAAGAAGGGAACTGAAAATCTAACAGAGTATGATATTCTTAGGGGATACTCCAGATAGGAAGGCATGGTCTGATGTGCTTCCCCCTGCAATGTCATTAGCCTTGATTTCCTTCCCTGTCAGTGGACTCACCAATACGATTTGAGTCCTTTCTGGAAGCTGCTCTGCCAGCAGAGATTTGCTTCTCTGCTGCATTGCAGTGTTAGGAGTCAGCACATCTTCAGAGCGTGGCTTGGAGTCATTTTTCCCAACAGCTACGTGCTCCCTGTGGGCTGAGCTGGCTGCTTCTGGACGTGCCAGCAGACTGAGGTTGGAGACTGCCCACATCTTCTGTGCAGGAACTTGCCCATGCCAAAGATGATGCTGTGTAACAGAGGACCTTTGCAGAATTATAGTAGGGATCAACTTACTTCACAAAGACCTACCTCAGCTACCTTCCTCTTTCCTGTGTTAAAACATTCACAGAAAGCAAGCCCACACTGCTTTCCCTCTGCTCTTGAGAGGACTGCTCTTCTGCTGGATAGATGTCCCAGACAAGGACTGGGGAGTCAGACCATGCCACTCCAGACAGAGAACAGTGCACAATCCCAATGAAATCAATGATGGAGGATCTGTACCTGTCTTCGTGAATGCTGCTATTAACACAGCTGCCTGCCCACACTGTACACTTAATTCATACAGCTGTATTTTAATACATCTGACCATGTAAAAAGCTACTGTAGTAAGACTTACACTAAGTTTTCAGGATATATTAGCTGTGTATCATTGGATAGATAGCCTTTATATTTGAACACATAAATCCTTGCTTTTCCAGATGCTTTTCAGATTCAAAAAAATCTATCTTTAGCCTTGTTGTCAATGGTATTGAGGGTAAGAAAATGTAGCATTAAACCGTTTCACTTTGTTGTCTGGACTGGAAATCAATTGTTTCATTTGCATATCCATCTTAAAAACAATCAATGCAACCTGACTTTGTTGTCAATGGGATTTGCAAGACAACACAAATAATATGGATTATTTCCACATTTATTTCTACTGCCAAACAAAATGTGAACCTGGTTGTGTTCAGATTTGAGTTCTGAGCCTCGTTATTTGTGCTATAGGTGAAAAAGCAATACTAATAGAAGCTGTAGCAATAATAATAATTCTTACAAAATAAGGTCTATTATTACTGTGTCTTGTCTTCTTTTGAGGAATATTATGTAAAAATATGCTAGTTTTATAATTGCTTAATGGGATTTCCTTAAACCGTTTTAATATCTTCTCTTAATGGACAAACTTATTTCCCTAAATAATGCTGAAAAACATGTTCTAGAAAAGTGCATATTGTGTATGCTTTCACTGGGTTTTCTTCTCATTTCACTGTGATGAGATTTCATCAGCGGAGGAGATTCACCCAGGAAAGGCTCTGAAAGCAAGACCTGCAGTTGCTTTGCTCCTGCCAACTGGCAGCTACAGTGAGAAGCTGCGGGCCAGGGCATCAGAGAACCTTCTATCGCTTGTTCTGATTCCATTCTATCAGCTTCTTCAAACTATGGGATCCTTTCCTTCTGTTTCTCTCCTGCTTTGATAGGTGAGCGATACTAAAGCCCGGTTTCCCTTTCTGAGGCTTAGGACAGTGCTGCAAAATAGGTACAGATCTTTTCTAAGCTTGCTTTAATTCTAAGTGGAACCTACCTGTCCTGGTTCCGTGCCGGCCGGACCGGACCGGGCCGGCCCGAGCCGAGCCGAGCCGAGCCAGCCCCCCCAGCAGCCGGCACAGCCGAGCCGGGCAAGGCTGTTTGCTGCACCCTGTGACATCACGTCCCGTAAGATGGGCCGGGCTGGGCGGGGAGGGGCGGCCCCGCTCGGCTCCCGGGCGGGCAGGGGTCGGTCGGGCCGGTAAATGCCCCGCGGTGCCCCCGCGCGTGTGCGCGTCCTGTCCCGGGCTCTGCTGCTGCCCCCTCGCCGTGCCGTGCCGGTAACTGCCCCTGTCCCACCCGCCGGGCTCTGTCTGTCTGTGCCCCCGGGGGAGGGGATCTCGGGTGCTGCCTGGGGCTGAACCGCGACACTAACGTAAGGTTAAGGATGTTACTGTCTGCTGTTCTGACCCATATGATTTACACTGACTCTCAACAGCATTTCTAAGCTAGAGGGCCATCAACTACAGTTTGCACAGCATCCGTTTCTGCTCTCTGTGGAGCAATCAGTGCTACTTGACGCCCACCTACGCTTCCTCGAAGCTGAGTTGCTGAATTTTCTCAGTAATAAAGCGTCTGGGCTTGAAGATCTATTTTTTTAACTCTCTTTGTCTAATGCGTCCATTCTCTCAGTCTCTGTCAGTTCTATTATAATTCTGCTATATTTCTCTTACATTAATTTTTCAAAAGGAAGATTTACTGTGCCTCAAAACAGATCCACAGTGATGAAGGACTAAAGATACCCTGAAATTTTTTTCATAATGTCCTAGCCCCTAACTTTGCAAAATCTTGACCAGAGCTTGAGAAGCTTACTGTTTTTAAAATGTGAGACACAGTTGTGTCACTCTTCTTTTACTAAAACCCACCTTCTGCACAAAGCATTTTTGAGCAGGGAAAAGAAGACCGAGAGACAATTAAGACATAGACACAAGCCTTTGTTCTGCTGATCCTTATGCTTCTCTCTACGGAATCAGAGAAGAGCCAACTACTTAAACATCTGCTTGGGCAGCAAGAAGTCGATAATCATCCTGCCCTTGTCTGTCTAACTCCAGTGATGCTGTTCTTGTAAGATTCTTGCTGGCTGTCATGTTTTCCCTACTACTTCTTTGGTTAGTTGTGTTTGCAACTGTACTATGTGCAGCTGCAGCTCTTTACAGATGTGAGGGGGTTTTCTTCCTGATAATTACAGAAACTTCATTATGTTTCTAAAACACGCATATTTACATTTCTGCAATAATAATTATGACTGAAGGTACTGTAATTCATTATCTCTCTAATCAAGCAGAAGTCATAGGAAGGAAACCTGCAAGGTGAACAATGCTGAACATATCCTGAGCAATAACTTGAACATATTAAACAAACAGAGGAACCAATAATTTTCTTGCATTTACTGCAGATTTAGAAGTTTATGATATTCTGAAATTTTCATCATCTGTCCCTATTTCAGGTCCTTGTTAACGCTCTAAAAATTGCATCCAGGCTGACACTATTTGCTGTCATTCTAGAATTGATTCGATTTTGAAGGCCAAGGAAAATCCATTAGTTTGTTCCCGATCAACTAATTTCCTTCTTGGAAGTGTATTAAAACCAGGCTCGTTTTAGTTGTTGGGAGACAAGGGAGTATTCTGTCACTCAGAAATGTTCAAAGGCAGGCAATCTCCATCCTCTTCTCAAGCAAATAAATGAATTAATTATATACACGGGAGAAAACACTGGGTAGATCTATTCTTACTTAACACAATAATGGCTGAAGATAATTGATCTGCAGGTTCTGTTAATTGCTGCTGGTGCTGTACAGGTGGAGTCCCCTTGGTATCCCAGCCTTCCTGTAAGCTGTTGTTGCCAGTGAACAGGCTAATAAAGTACCAATCGAAGGTCAGAAAGTTCCAGTTAAACGTCCAATTTACTCTACAGTTTTGTATAAGCATATTTCAGGTTGCAAATTGCTGTCTTAAGAAAGAAACTTCTACCTTTATATTCAGAAGAATATGAAGATATATCCTCATATTATAACACCATCCCTGAGATTAAAAAGAATAATTATGTGGCAGTTGCTGTATGGTTTGGACTGGCAATAATAGTATTTCATGTTCTTAAACTGGTCCTATTTTGCAGACATGGGCACTGTGTCCTTCATGCTTGCACTGCAATAAGAAAACATGATGAAACCTCAGGGAGCACAGCAGTGCGCCCAGGAAGTATCTGAACTAAATGTGTGCGAAAGGCAGGCCTCGCTACACACATCCTGCTGGATGCTGGTGGGGTTTAACTCACAAAAGACAGAATCATAGAACGGTTAGGGCTGGAAGGGACCTCAAAGATCATCAAATTCCAACGCCCTGCCATGGCAAGGGACACCTTTCACTAGACCAGGCTGCTCAAGGCCACATCAAACCTGGCCTTGAACACCCGTAGGGAGGAGGCAGCCACCACCTCCCTGGGCAGCCTGTACCAGGGTCTTAGCACCCTTGTAGTGAAGATTTTTTTTTCCCTAATATTCAATCTAAATCTACCCCCTTCCAATTTCCTATCATTACATGCCCTTCTAAAAAGTCCTTCCCCAGCTTTCCCATAAGCCCCTTCAGGTACTGGAAGGCCGCTATAATTTCTCCCCAGAACCTTCTCTCCTCCAGGCTGAACAAGCCCAGCTCTCTGAGCCTGAACACCATTAGAGAGATTTTTCCAACTAAAGTATGCGCCCTTGTTACTCCAGCCAATGCCTTTAAGTTTGTTTAGTGTTCTAGGGTGGGATTACTAGCAGTTTAGAAAATGTATAAGCTGGTAAGTATCATCATGTAAGCAGAGACAAGCCAGAGACTGAGGTGGTAAGAACATTTTTGTACATTAGCAATTAAAGCCATAAAGCTCTGGTTAAAAACAAATAAAATAAAAGTAGTAATTTTTGATACCACCATTATTTCTTTCCTCGGCTCCCTCTTGGGATTACCGAATAATTTCCAGGGCCTTGTACCTAATTTACCACTGGTGAGACAGAGCAGATGTACACGAGCTTACTTGAGCCGGCTTCGGTCCGTCCTAGGAAACCGGAGCAAAGGCAGCGCCCAAAAGCAGCCGCAAGATGTCAGCCTTCGGGAGCCGCGGCGGGTTGTTAGCGTGGGCTTCCTCCTCAGAGGTAAAACTAGGGCTGGAAAGACTGTGGCGTTGGGAGTTTTGTGGAGAAAGTAGTCTAAGAGTGATATTCCTGGTCATAAACATATTCAGAAAAACGGTCTGTCAGCTCCAAATACAGTTCTTATGGACGTTGGTTTCTCTAATAGAAAAAACTGGAGACTTTCCCCTTCACATAGTGGGGATTTGTCCCTCTCTGCTTGCCCTCTTTTTTTGTTTGTTTTTGTTAAAACACTCTTGCTCTCAGAACTGGGATATCAGACTACATGGACTTTTGGCTGCTTCCTAATATCCTTGACCATGCTCATCCTACAATTCTGAATGCTTGCAAGATAATAAGAAAGTTCCATTTCTAGTCCATGTTTGGAGACATCCAAGTGACAGATATTGATCACTGTTCCTGGAATACTTTGCAAGCGATTCCCCCTGTAGTTCACCATTTAAAAGCTGACAAAGGAGTTGTGCTCTTCATTTGCTTTTCTTGAGGGACCTCTCTTTGCCTCTAGTTGCTCACACTAGCCAGGTTTACTATTAGCTGCTGCCATCAGCCACAGCCTCCTGTTGTTGTTTCTGCTGGTTGTTCATACTGTGCTGCTTTGCTCTGCTCTCAGCAAAGCTGCTGATTGCTTCTGTTATCCCTGTTCAACCCTTTCTTTCTGCAGTCTGTACCATCTTTTTGGTTGTGCTTAAAAAGCTGAAGCAATACCTAGGATCTGCTCAGAGACCTTCCTACAATGGTCAGATTTCCTGATGGGATCTCACTCATCCTCAGCCAAAAAATGCTTTGACCCAGACTTGCTATTTATTCCTTCCTTTGTGAGATGCAGCAGCAAGCTGCAGTATTTGGTCCCTCAGCAATCACAGACAGGTTCCCTAGAACACAATTAACACCCTGATGCAGCAACTTGTAGCCAAGGCACCACAACACAAGATGGGAATCATGCCCTGATGAGCATAATTCCCCCACGAGCTCTCTGCTGACAGGCAGGTTCTAGCTTCCCACCTTAACAGGGTTCTCACACAAGCTCGTCTTCCCCTACACCACCAGCCTTACTAGTGTTGACCAACTCTTGTCATTCAGCTGTTAAGTGAAAGCACGTGTGCTAAAGTGACTTTGGCTTTAAAATCTAATTCACCTGCTGTGTCTTCAGGTCTCATAACACACCATTTGGTGATTACCAATTTCACTTGTGACATTTTGCTTCTGCTGTATGAATAGAGCAGCCGTCCTAGTATGCAGATTAGAAAGATGGTGTGTTGCTTGGCTCTGAGGTTTTGAGTGGTGAGAAGCCAGCAGAGTAGGCTAATATTGTCCCCAAAGCAGGGGCAATCAAAACGCACTCATACAGGACAAAGTGGGAAGTGCACTGGTGTGGAGCCTTCAGAAGTGTGAAGCTGCATCCTGAGGCTGAAGGTCAGCTGCTGTAAGCATTTCTGCCAATAGTTTATTTGTGTGTCTGACCAGAGGATAACTCGTGTTCCTTTGAGATCTGTTCTGTGCTTTGTAAAATTAATGTGTTATGGTGGGGTGTTTCAAAATATAGGAGGGAAAAAGTTTTGGGGTGTTAAATCTTCTTCTTCAATAATAAGAGTATCCTTTACTTATAGTAATCCTTTGCAAATATTGAAAGCAAAACCATAAAGAATGAAAAGCAGTGTTTTCTTGTTTCTCTTAACTTGTGTCTTGTAATTTGTCTGGAATCTGTCTGGGTTTTGGTAAAAAAATCTGTTCTTTCCTGTTTCTTCTCTGAAAAGCAACTAGATGTATTGACCATAGTCACAAGGGATCTAGAATCACAGACTCAGAAGTTAACATACATTGATTTAGTACTCATCAATGATTTTGTAATGAGTACCGCTGGAGAAATACAGAATACTAGCAAGACAGTAAAATGCCACAATTTATCTAAAAATATATCTGACATAGAATAGATGCTTTCTGCAGAAAGTTCAGTGCTTCCAGTATATAAAAATCAAACTTGCAATCACTTAACTGTATCTATATTTTTCAACATTTCTAAACACAATCTATTAGAACTTGCCTTTTAAAGAGCCTGATTATATCACAAAATTTATTAGTGTAGCTCCCCAGCTCTTATGCCAGGAGCTCCTAGAGCACTTGGTTTCATGGGTAACTTTACATTAGTCAGTACAATCCCAGCTCAAGTTTCATTGAAGAGAGCTAATAGTTACTGTATTCCAATAAAGATAGTTTTCTTTCCTTGCCTGATGCTTAATCAGCTTCTTAAACATTATTCACTTTTTCACCTGTTCTCAGTATGTGATTTTTTTCTAGTTTTAGCATTTCAAGACAAAGTTATAGATTGATGTTTCTTTCAACATAAGTTTTAGCCCTTGACAGTGGTGATGATAGATGACGCATACCTTCCCCCATGGCAAGACACTAATTCATGAGCTGTTTCCTGCCCTGCATTCCTAACCCCTTCCTGTTGCATTCCTTATCTTCCTATTCTGCCACCTTTGCTTTAAAAACTATGCCCACCCACAAACATTGCCCTCATCCTTCTCTGCATCAGCTTCCAGTATTACTTTGGGCCCTCAGAACGTGCAGGTAAAGGCAGAAAGCAAACCAGCCCAAGCCCAATGACACATGTGGAGTTACCAGTTTTCTCATTTCCTCCTTACACTACTATTTCCCAGAGAGCAGCTGTGGCTTAGTACTTGTCTAAAGAGCTAGCCAGGCAAATAGGAGTGATGTGTACTGCAAGATAAGTTTTCTTTTTAACAGATCATGGCAAGGCCATGGAAAGATAAGATTCTGGGTGCTACCCTGGTTTTAGCTTCAAAAAACCCCCAACCAAAACCATAAAAAGCTATTTTTCCAGATTTCTTTTATTTTAATCTTCTCCTGTAGTACACAAAACATTTGTTTGGATTTTGACAGTTTCAGACCTCTTGACATTTTCATCACCTGCTTCTTTGTCCTGGAATTTGGATATGTGATGAGGTTCCTGTGGCTCACTCTTCCTTGAAGCACTGAATGCTGCAAGAAGGGACATACTGAAGGGCAAAACTGTGGCTGTGGGCTCTGTCTTCCAGCACATGGTTCTGGTTGCTCCTCAACCTTGTGGCCTCCCTTGTCCTTGCAAGATGCAGCTGCTCAGTTGGTCTTTCAGCGTCACAGGACTTCAGGGATCCCAGAGCCAGAAAACAGGTACAGGTTAGCTTGGGGGTATGCCCTGGTAGCTGATTGTTTGGTACCATCACTTGGGAATGTGTCAGTTTTAAAGGACAACTTGACATACCTAGAATTAAGAGGAAAGGTCATTTATCCTCTGTTGCTCTCTAAACACCTGAGAAACCTTGAGCACTAGAACACAAGTAATAATCATAATAAATGGTAACTTTATTATTATTATAGCATTTTTTAAAATTTCTCACAATAGCTACTATTATCCAGAGAGGTTTGTCATTGAGTTGTATTTCTTGAGTGAAAGCAACTCTGTAAATGAAGAGTTAATCATATATATTGTTGGGGAAAATAGCTGTATAGATTACCCAGTCTCGTCACCATCTTGTTAACTTCCTTTGAGCAAGGAGGGGGTGGAAGAGAGGAAGTGGTGTACAGGACAAGAAGTAGAAGGTTTACATGGCTCTGAGCTATTATTTTGGGCTGTTACTCATTTCCCTCTTTGGGACCACCTAAGAGAGATCAGTGAGATGAATGCTCTGCTTCATACACTTTGGAAAAACTCTCCCTATTTTACAGGGCAGTGAAGACAATGTATGTATAAAAAGATTAACCTATGGAAAAGGAAAACGAATCTGGGGTAAAAGCAGCTATGGTGAAGTGCTAGGAGATGTAGTCATAGCCAAAAAAGAAGTGGCATGCAGCCACAGAGCGTTTGGCAAAGCTTTCTTGTACAATGACTATTTGTAATTTGAGGTACAGAAATGAGGAAAAGTGACACTCTCCAGAGAGCTGCTGCCTGTAATATGCATGGGATGCCAGACAGAGCACCTGGCAGCAAAGAGCAAGGGCACTGCGTGCCCTGGAGGTTAGTGCCTGGGTGGGACAGCAGCAGCAGAAGGCTGCGGGGAGGTGACTACTACATGGGAATCTATTTTATTGCCTACCACTGTCTTCCAGGGACTAGAATGAGTTCCAAAATGCTACTGAGAGAGCCCTGTGCTCAGGCTGTGCATCCCAGCTGCATTGCAGAGCTGCATGGACCACCAGGACCAAGCTGTGTGGAGCTCACCCAGAGGGATGGACCAGAAATCTTGAGTTTTGAAACTTCCATGTGCGTGTGCAAGGAGGCTTAGGGCAAGAGGTCAACTGCATTCTGAGCTACCAGATAAGAATTGCTAAGGCAGTCGAGTGGCTGCAGACTGCACTTGGCTTCTACTTCTCCTTCTGACTTCCCTGTCAGCTGAGACGAATTAGGCTGTGCTAGAATAAGACATGCCAAGTCTCACGTTAACAATATACTGTATTACCTACACATAAAAATATAGAATATGACAGACCTGTGACAGACCACTAGGATTTTTAAAATTCTCACAATGACCTAGTTTCTGACTGTTCGTAAAAGCAGACAATAGCTATTTTAATCTGAAACTTTGATTTTTCATACATGCCTAAATAATTAATCAAGCAACAAAAATTATCATCTAAACATGCTCATCTACAAAGGTGCATGCAGCCATATTTATGCAAGAGAAATATGTTAATTTTTGTCTCTGTCCTTAAAAAACCCCAAACTGTCAATAAAACTGGAACAGAGGTTGAATAATATTTTTTGTCAGTTTCTATCTATAGCAAGGGCATCAGACAATGAGCAGAATATTCTTCCTTGCAAGTAAGGGAATCGGAATCCCAGCCATAAAGGAAATAATATCTATTTATTTACATGCATATTATGCCCTTATATAAATATTTAAATAGAGCATTAGGGATTCCCATGCAAGATTTGTCTATGAGTATGTATGTTAGAAATTGTTTAATGTGTTATTAAGCAAACTCTGGTTATGCAAACTCTGCAGAACTTGTGTACTCCAACAGTTTGAATGTCTGTATCTAATCCTGATTATTCCTAATCTTAAATCAGAGGAAATCCTTCCCTCCCCCCTGCAATCACCTGATCTTGATTCCCGGATTACTTTATGAATACGTAATTGCTTATTAACATGAATCATCTCCTCCTTGAGATATACATCTATACAAATAGGGCATGTCTTTCATTGTCTCAACCCAAAGTGTCGCTCTCTTATGCTATGATGTCTGCTAGGTCTTCTAGGCATGCTGTAGAAGAAAAGAGTGAGGCTCATCTAATTTCTGAATGTTTTTCTCCTGCTCCAAATACAGAGTAAATACAACATCCTGGATTTGGGAGGACCTGCGCCCACCCAGCGTGCACACTGCTGTGCTGATCTTAACCACACCTCACACATGGTGCCATCTCCACGCAGGCACCCTCTCTTCCAAGGGCAGGCAGCAACGATGCACAACTTGCACGGGAGAATGATCTGTTTCCCTGGGTGAATTGACAGAGAAGAAAGGATGAATAGGCAATTTCACTGCACCATTGAGTATCGTGGGCAGTTCTGCCCCCCTCACTCGGCTCAGGAAGGATAAATAGGTATAACAGGAATGGGTGAAGTTAGGAAACTGCTCCCATCTGATGAGTTTCTACCTACTCAAAGACAAGCTGGGGGTGAGCTGGATGTGTAACAGAGCTCTGTAAAGTCAGGAATAGCGCAGAAGAGGTGCACACAAAGTGATTGTGGAGCATCAAGTGAAATTTTCAGGCAGCACTCTGAATATTAACAAAGGGAAGGACTGTTTCAAACAGCATGTAGGAAACTGGAACTCATTGCTACAGTGGTAGCTTAAAGCGTAAGACGAGTTCCCAGAGCAGCTGGCCAAGTTCCTAGAGAAAAGTCCACCAAAGGCTGTTACACACCAAGTCCTGGATATAACTCTGGCTCTGAAATGCCCCCCCAGATGTGACCAGAAGTTACTAAGTATCACTATGTGCTCCGTGTGCTTTAGTGAGTCCTGCTGATCTTTGCTTAAGGTTAAGATAGTGGGCTTTATGTTTAAATTAGTAAAATAATTCTTATTTTCTGTTCCCCAACAGAGTTAATTAGTTAATTACAGAGTTAATTGCTAATTACTGCCAGGCCGTAATTTTCATTGCCCATTATATAATTGCTATCCATTGGCAGTTTCATAAACTGTTTTAATGCATGTTAATTAATGCAATTACAAATTATAATGCAAACACCATTTACATATTTGTCCCATGACTCAAACATTTGCTCCTTAAACATGGTTAATCACAAATGTATGTCTCCAGTCTACAATGTAATCATCTTAGTCAATTAATGTTCATCAACTAGAGCTTGAACACAAATGAAAATTCAAGTTGGCCTTATAAAAAAAATATAATCTTTGGTTTGAAACTTTGTCATATTTAAACTACTAGATAGCTTTGAGGAAGAATGATAGCACCCCATGAGATACAGGTTTGCCCGATATCCATGATATGCCATTGAATACAGCTTTAAAAGAACAGCGTAAAGCTTCCAGCCCTGCTGAAGGGATGTATCATCATTACTGCAGCTCAGAGCTGGATTAACTTTGGATATACAAAAATAGCTTCAGCAGCTGTGCAAGGTGAGATTTGACTTGGAAGATTAGTGTTTCACGGGGAGAAAAGATATTCTAACAAAGTCTCTACTCACATCTCGGGAGTTAATAGTTCTGAAGTCAGGCCACCTAAGCTGATGGATCACTTCAGTAACATCCACTTCACGTAGCTATAGACCCAAATTTCTGCTAAATTAGACCCCTAGTAAGTGAGTTACAGGAGAATGGGCATTAACATAGCAAGTTCAGGGCAGCCACACAAATTATGTCCCCACAGCTGTCGAGGGCAGTGCAGTTTACCATCAGTGAGGGGGAAATGCTGTCTAATTCAAAGATGAAGGGAAAAACAGGGGAACTGGCAGAATGGCCCGAGAGGACAACTAGGACAGGGTTACAAGAAGGCAGCAAGACAAACACTAAGTCTTGCAAATATGTGCAGGCCTCCAGGATTATTGCCTTGATGTCCCAAAGGCATTAAGCTTTCAATTGCCTCGCATCTCTCCAGAGCACGTGCTGTAGTCTCTTCTTTTTGTGTTCTATGTTGAGTAAATCAGTAGCCGTTCCTCAGTGCCTGTGGGCACGTGAGCCTGTGGGTGCATGAGCCTGTGGTGTGCTCAGCAGCCCAACCGCACCCCTCAAATATGCGGTCAGGGAAGAGATGTCTCTGAATAATTTTTCATACCGTTTTTGTATCTCAAAGACCTTCCAGGTGACAGCTTATAGGCATACAAGTTTCTTTGAGGTGACTGAGGTAAGAGACCATTTAGCTGAGGAAGAGAACTCATCCTGTATTTGGTATTGAACTTACACGTTTTTCAACACTTTTCCACATAATTCCAGGTAACTGATAGGCTTAAGTGCAGAAATATTACAGTGTTTTGCTTTTCCAGATGGTTTTATGGACTCACCTTTCAACCAGGCCCAATTGCGAAATTTTCATTGGCTAACTGTGCAAGCATAGACACTGGTGTATTGAAGGGCATATAAGTAGGAAACAGGAGTTTTCTATTGTGAATTTGAAAGTGACTTTCCGCAGAATTTAAAAAAAAAAAAAAAAAAAAAAAAAAAACCCACCAAAAAACCTGGAGAGTTATCAGTAAATTTCACAAACCATACATACAACATCCTCTTGTAAATTAAAAAAATTTGGGGGGAATTTCTACTTGTTTTTTAGGAAGAAGTGATGACCAGCTTCAAGAGAATGCAAAAATCAGATGCTATAGAAAGGGCAAGAAAGCAATTTCACAGTTATGAAACATATTCACCAATTCCTTTCCTGTTGAAATTAACAATTTGGTAGTGGAAAAACCTAAATCCTGTATTATTTTGTTGCTAGGTAAAACAGCTATCAGGCAACAGCAAAACAAAAAGTTATTTAATACTCCTTTTAAAGAAAAAAACAACTGAATTTAACATTGATCATTGTTGCATATGATGAAAAGATGTCTTTAAAGGAGAAGGGTTGGTGGCATTTCCTACTTGGATCATCCTCTTCTCCTGAAGTTTGGTCTATCTCTGTATCTCTTTGACAGAGAAAGTTTTGTCTACAGCCCTTCCTTTCTTCAACCAGAGCTTTGAATTGTCCAAGAGGAGCACAGCTGTGGTGATACTTCAAAGGTCAAGACATCATCTGTAATTTAGGTCACATTTGATCGATGAATTCCTTCGGAAGTCATGGCAACAGTGGTGCTTCACTCCATGGAAGTTTGCCTCTAAGTACTTTGGTGTCTCTCATACGTTTAGCAAACAGCTGTCCCAAGTTTCTTTTACTTCACAGTCTGTTGTGGTTTTGTTTGAGCTTTTCCAAGAGGACAGGAGAGTAGGTCAGCCTGCTAGACCTCTCCTGTTAGGTAGAGGTGTTCTAGACAAAAGTGAATCGATTAGCAACCATTATGTAGTTTGCACATCTCTTGGCCTGATGTTTTTTTCAAAGATCAGACTTATTTGGTGAGTACTGGTGAAAGTAGGCAGGAAGAGTGTCCAATTTCATTTAACACAAAATGTAAGTAGGAAATGGATAAAAGAGTACTTAGCTTCTTCAGAGTATATTGAAGAAAGGCTCTTTACTTGCCCTGTCATCCTGGGGTAGACACTGGAAGGCTAAGACAATTGTAGCATTGTTTGATAGAGTCCCTGGAGGGAAGGGACAATTAGCTTTACACAAAATTTGGAGAATGTCAGGAGTGCCTTGGGGTGGGGGAGGAAGGGGGAATGAGAGAGCAGCTTCATTTCAAAGAGTTTGATTTGCTCCCAATCTACTTTCTTCTGTGTCAGCGGGGATTCGGCAGGAGCATTCATGCAGGAGAGAGCAGGTGACAGGACTGCCGGCTCGGGGAGAGGACACTCCTGTCACATCTCGACTGCCATCCTGCTCCCCACTGAACTCAATTTGTCGTGGTGAAATGATTTTTTTAGTAAGATGTCAGTTCCTGCCTCAGTCTCTACATTGCCAATTTGTTAACATAATTAAAACACAAGCAAACGAACCCCTTTGTGACTCCTCCCATGCAGTTCCCCATGCTTACAAGAAGCTCTCTGTAGCTACTGCAAGGCCATTTGATGCTCCTTTTTCAGATAGGTCCCTTATACTCCTTCCATAATGCCCACAGAAAATAGACAACAGTTAAGATTACAGATGTGCTGTGCTCACTGTTGCCACATTGTCTCCCGATGCCTTCCTGTCAATCTTCATTCTTATTTTGAGATTGTAGACCCTTTGCTGAGCATAGTGGCTTTTTTTTTCTCTCCTCTTTTTGCATAAATCCTTGCACAAAAGAGTCTTGGTGCTCAGATGTCACATAGGAAAAAAGAAAGCAGGAAAAAGAAGGATTCACCCTGTGTGATCTAATTTACCTGTGCTCTGCTCACTTTTTAAGCTCTAGGTCCCCTTGAATAAACGGAAGCTGTAGAAGACTTGCATGGCTGCAGTTCAGCTCTCACGAGCAGAGCCTGAAGGAAGGATCAGCGCAGGGGGATGCAGGCTCAGTTGAAAATCTCTTCTGTTTTTAACAGACTCCTTTTTTTTTTTTCTCTGACCGTAGAGATAATGAAGGGATAAGGCTTTTATCTCCTTTCCTTATTTTTGCTATTCCCTCCACCTGCCCCCTGCCCTCATAGTTGCTGACTGGTTAGTTAAACAAAATAAAAGGGGGGAAAAAGAAAAGGAATCCTTTTTTCTTCAGGCTTCCAGCTGCGTTAGCATATCTGTTATTTAGATGTTCCCAGGTCTGGTGCAGCACAATAGGATGGCTCTGCAGAGCCATATGAGACTTGTCTCTCCTTATTAAGTGTCAGTTTCTGGTTGAATGGCAGAGGAATTTATAAGCAGAGTTAAATATCTAGATCTTGGAGCAACTATACTGATGGGTAGGAAGTGTTCTGTGTCTGTATCTATTAAGGAGTTAAAGAAAACTCCTCGTTGTAGTTTGGTTTCCATTTAATTTTCCTCTGAGGGTTCCACCCTTAGCTGTTAAGTAGCAGGCACAGCTTGTCATCAAGATGATATATGTACGTGCATCCCAGTATCAGTTACCTATACTAAGACATCGGCACGCTGAGGGAGACACTCCTCCTCTGGGCTTTCTTGACTCTTCTTCAGGCTGGCAGATCCTTTTTATTTAGAAAGGCAGTGAGAGTTGTGGTTAACAAACTTTGGGATATTTCTTTTCTCTAAAGCCTTTCATTAAGGGCTGTTTTCATTCTCGTGCTGTGAGAGGGAAGCAGTGAGGGAAACAGATTCCCACAGGAGAGAGACTTCTTAAAGGCAGAACAGATTCCCCAAATTCCATTTGGTTCTACATTTAATATTGCCACTGATTCACTGAGTGATACTGTACAATTTACCCCTTTATGTCTTAATTTCAGTATCCCTAGAGGGAGGCTAATATTTCTGTAAGTACCAGAAGTAACTCTCTGGAAGGATACTAAGTTACATGTAGCACTGCATCATAGTGTAGCACATACAATTAGGAGAACACAGGTCTTACCTCACTATAATCTTAAAGCAGGAACCAATAAATAAAAAACACAACCTCTTAAGCCATCAAGAGAATTTTTCAGTCATTCAATGACTGTTGAACTCCTCTCATGAAGCACTTGCATAGAATGCTCAACTGTGATGAACTTAGGGTAATGAATTTACTTACACTTTCTTCCTAAAAGTATCTAGTATGTGGCACCTAATCTAGAACTTTGAAACTACAAAGTATTTCCCTGTATTAAATTGACATTTTTCTTCAGAACTGCTCAAAATGCAGTGCTGTTCCCTCCTGTTCATTTAAAGGCTCATGTTTGGTATGTTTGTGTTCAGCACACTGTGGATTTTACAGGTTTTTTGAATTTATATTATACTATTGGGGGGTTTACCTCAAAACAGATCATAATCTGATTGCATTATCCCTATAGAGAACCCAAAGAACTAGCATGTGATGACTTAGTATATCAGCGGTGTAGAAGCTATAACAAAACATGTAAATATATCTATACGTTATTTTCAACTGAAAGGTGATGGCTTTATCGGGTCAAATCTGGAATTCCCTTGGCTTAATGCAAAGCCAAACACTTTCTTGAATTTAAAACCCTGCACATGATGTGCTCAGATGTTCTCTTGGAATAGCACTCAAAGCTGATGTTTATTTATTCAGATCTGTGATAGTAAATCTTTAAATTAACCTATAAATTTGTGTAATAAAATTTAGTTTGCTTAGCCTATTAAGGTTTTACTTTATAAGAAAAAAGTATCTAATGAATAGGCTACTAGGCTAAAAATTGATAGTAGTTCACTTCCAAGTCAGGCATGTAGCCATCAGCAACAAGAAGAAAACACTTTTCTTTTTTCTTTTTTTTTTTTTTTAGTATACATTTATCTGTAAAAATAGAAAAATACTTATTTTTCCTTCATGGCCGTGGTAAGAAATAAAATCCTTACACTTTAGGCAAACACTGAACCCGTTAGCTCTTTCCTCAGCAATTTTAGGGCAGAGCTCAGGAGTTAGTGGGGAGGAGGGGGACACCATTTCCAGTTGTGGGTTTGTATCTGGCCACCGTTTGAAACCTAGGGAGTTTAATAATACAGACCTTGGCTTGGCTACCCCAAGGCAACTGACCGAGAGGCAGGGAAAGGTCTTCATCCATGAGAAGACATGGAACCTGTTGACCTCAAGATACACTGTTCTCTCTGTTCCAATAGGACTTACATGGTGAATGTATTTCCCAGTGAAAAAGTGAGATCTATGTACCTCAATATGTGATATGTCACTGGTTTATATGAGCAGATTTGAGGAAGGAAACAGTTTCCTATTCCATAACAATAATGTTTCTGAAAGTTTTTGGCTCTGCACTGTGCAGAACACAGAGGACTTTCCAATCTTCCTTTTTTTTTTTTAATTGAAAGCAAAGAAGATAGCTACACTGGTTGTATCTGCTCCCTAAAATATATTTTAGAGACCAGTTTAAAACCATGGCCTGAATTCAGGAGCCAATTTTTCCTTACTTACCAACTCAAATTTGCACAGTGCACTTTAATTGCCCTAAATCTCTATCATATTCCACCAAACAAGTTCTACTCAGACAGCAGGGAGTTACCCAAGCGACTTGGCCAGATGAGTTCTTGATGGAAGTAAAGAAGAACTTCAGTTTTTCTCCCTTCTCAATTTTGACACAGCCTTACATGAGCACTCGCCTTGCAAGCTGTTCCACCCAGGTGAGCCAGTTCCAGCTGAGCTACAGGTACCTGCCCTCAGGACAGAGTTTGGGTTTATGTTTCATTTTTAACATTGGATGATTTATACCATTTATGCTGGCTCTGATTATGTTTGTGCTTAGGTCTGCTCTGTAGGTTGCAATTCACTTTTGGCTTATGTATTATTTCAAGTGCTAAAACCAGTCTGTAGCACAGCTTCCTGCTGAAAAGTGCTGTTGCTTGTGTCAAGCCTCTTCCCTCCAAGCTGTGTGTTTATGCTGGGTTTAGTTTCTGTGAAAGTGCTTGTACACCTGTGGAAGACAGGCACCATTAAGACAGTGAAGTACTTTCATTACTATTTCATTGTTATTCAGCTCTTACCTTGCATTGATGATTATACATTTCTGGGTTTGTAATATGCATTTTTCTGCTGTCCATCCTCTGCAGGACCCCTTTATTTAGTGTTTATTACACCCCAGGATTATTACAGAACAGTTTTGTTTCTACCACGTTGCCTTGCTAGTTGTTTCCACCTTGATATATATCCCCCCTTCCCTCCATTTGCTAACATTTTCCTTTCTCTTTAATGTTAAATTGATCCATAAATTTTTTACAAGTCAAAATGATTTCTTACCATATCCTGTCTTTTGCTTGGGTTATCATTTTTACCATAACGACCCTGATATCCTGTACATGGCTTGCCTCATTTCATAGAGGTGGGAAGGGACCTCTGGATATCACCCAGTTCAACCTCTCTGCTTAAAACAAGGTCACCTACAGCAAGGTGTTCAGGGCTGGATCCAGTCAAATTTTTATGATCTCCAAGGATGGAGACTCCACAACCCCTCTGGCTAACCTGTGCCAGGATCTTCAATGTTTAAATGGGATCTATGATATGTCTGCTTGTGACCACTGCCTCTTGTCCTCCCACCACTGAGAAAGCCCACTTATATATATCTTCTCACCTTCTCCCCAACAGGTGTTTATATCCATTGATGAGACCTCCTTGAGCCTTCTCTTCTGCAGGCTGAACAGTCCCTCTCAGTACTCTCAGCCTCTCCTCCTATAGCAAACATTACAGTCCCTTAATCTTCTTTGTAACCCTTCTCTGGATTCGATCCAGCATGTCTCTCTTGTACTGGGAAGCCCAGAAAGGGACCTAGTATTCCAGGCACCTTCCTGAAGCAGCCCAGGATACTGTTGCCCCTCTTTGCTGCAAGGGCACATTGCTGCTTTGTGTCCAACTTTGTGTCCACCAGGTCCTCCAGCTCATCTTCTGCCAAGCTGCTTTCCAGCTAGTCAGCCCCCGACCACATGCTGGTGCACAGGGTTGTTCCTCCCCAGGTACAGGACTTGTTGCTTCTCCTTGTGGAACTTTGGGCATCCCTGTCAGCCCATTGCTGCAGCCTGTGCAGGTTCCAGCTTTCAGGGCGAAAAGGACAGACCTATAGACATTGTTGTTGTTATTTTTCCTTTGTCTGTCCCCTTTTGCAGAATGCATTCCAAGTTTAGAACTCACACCAATCCTGGAGTACACTCCTGCAATGACCTGTTGTTCAAACAGGATTGTTGCAAGCTATAAACCCACCTTGAAGGAACTAAAGGATGCCAGGAATTTGAGTCTTTTCTCTTAGTTACCCTCCTTTTAAAAGTAAAGCTGAATCTTTGATAAAATCATGCAGGCTCAAAGGAATATGGTAGAGACCCAGATACTGGAAAAAATATTTGTAGTGTTTTTTAGGTTTTCCTAGAAACAATTAGTGCTTGAAGACAAGCTGGAAAAGGCAATACCATGGTTAACTTCTGTCTGTGGCAGGTGCTGAAGCAATGAAGGTAATCAGTACATTTGAAAGGGTGAGAAGGATGCTGCAAGCTACTAAATAATGTCCAATATTTGAAGTATGGACTCACACCAGGTGATTGTCACCTGGGAAAGGCATGTGTTTCTACAAGTTCGGCCGTGACTATTCACTGTGATGTTATAGTCCTGTATCTCTATATAATAAGTTGAGCAGGTCCAGCAAAGGGTCACTAAGATGATTAAAGGATTGCAGCACCCATCATACAGAGAGAAGCGGAAAGCTGGGGTTTTTCAGCCTGGAGAAGGCTCTTCTCGGTGGTATCCTGTGACAGGACAAGAAGCAATGAGCGTAGATTGAAATACAACAGATAATATTTAAACATAAAAAAATACTGTGAGGGTGGCTGGATGCTGGTAGAGGTTGCCTAGTGATGTCACAAGGTTTTTATCCTCAGAGATACCAAAACTCGACTCGACATGGCCCTGAGCACCCTGCTTTGAGTGGAGGAGCTGAATTAGATGATTTCCAGAGGTCCTCTCTGAACTCAACCATTCTGTGATCTTGTTTGGGGACTGTTTTGTTGTCTGATACCTTAAAAGCATGCTTCAGTAATCTGAAAGACTTCTTCTCTTTAAGCTACAGGGCTACACTGTCTTATTTGAAAGGGAAACTTGATTAGCAGCTGCATCATCACAGAATGAATAAAAGCTCTGTGATACTCTCTCACCCAAAACTTTGTCTCATCGTGCCTCTGTCACAGCCCAGTGCCTGCCATGTCCACAGCAACCTTTGATAGCCCCAATCCTGCCTTGTGAACGTGGCAAGTAAGGGACTAAATCAGACGTGACAGGTGGGATTGTTTTCCCCCTCTTCCCACCCAACTCACTCTCATTCACTTGCACAGTGAGCCACAACTGAAGGATTTATCTAGCTGAAAAATTCATCCCTCTGGAAAACATACCTAGCCGAAAATTGCCGTACTTCAGCCATACTGGCTCCTCAGGCCAGATCCTGGTGGGGGAGGCACCATTTGTGCCAGAATCAGCTTGAGGCAGAATACTATTTTTCAGTGGCACTTCCAGCTTAGTGAGTGACTCAAATGCTGATGCATGAGAAGCTGTCCCTGTGAATAGAGACCAGACCTGGGAAAAGGAAAAAGACCTACCCCTGAGACAGGTATCTTGTCACCTAGGCTACACCCTCTTCCAAGCTGTATTCTTATTTGTGAAAACAGATCACAGAATCACCTGGGTTGGAAAAGACCCTCAAGATCATCAAGTCCAACCTCAGCCTAACCCTGTCTAGATCACATCCTTAAGGACTTTGTCTACACACCTTATAAATACCTCCAGGGATGGTGATCCCACCACCTCCCTGGGCTGTTGCAGGTAGGGCCTGCAACACTGGGCAGCCTGTTCCAAAGCTTGACAACCCTTTCAGTAAATAAATTCTTCCTGATATCTAACCAAAATCTCCCCTGGTGCAATTTTAAGCCGTTTCCTCTCGTCTTACTGCTTGTCACCCAAGAGAAGAGACCAACCCTGACATCTTTGCGTCTGCCTTGCAGGTAGTTGTAGAGCGTGATAAGGGATCAAAAGTGTTGGTGTTTTGCAAGAACCCATCTACTTCCCATGCTGCAACTACTGTATATCTGATTATCTTCCAAAGGATTGTCAGTTTGTAATCTTTTATTGATACTACACTGTCCTGGTTTCGGCTACGATGGAGTTAATTTTCTTCCTAGAGGCTGATAAAGTGCTGCGGTTTAGATAAAAAGTGTTGGTAGCACACTGATGTCCTAGCAAAGTAGTGCTTACTCCAAGGCAAGGACTTTTCAGCTTCTCCTGTTTTTCCCATCGAGTAGGCTGGGGATGCACAGGAAGCTGGGAGCAGGACTACTGACCCAAACTGACTAAGGAGGTGTTACATATCATATGATGGCATGCTCAGCATATAAACTGGGGGAGCTGGCTAGAGGATGGCAATCACTGCTCACGGGCTGGCTGGGCATCGGTCAACAGATGGTGAGCAGTTGTTTTTCATTTGCATCGCTTGGTATTCCTGGGGTTTATTTCTCTCTCTCTCTGTCATTTTCCTTTTCATGGCAATTTTGTTATTATTATTGCTATTGTTATATTTTATTTCAATTATTAAACTGTTCTTATCTCAACGCACGGGTTTTCTCACTTTCACCCTTCCAATTCTCTCCCTCATCTCACCAGGGGTGGAGGAGTGAGCGGGCGAGCAGCTGTGTGTAGGGGTGGGGCTTAGTTACCAGCTGAGGTTAAACCACCAAAATGTCACACTTGATTGTGTAAGGGAAAAAGTCCTCAAACCCTATGAGCAAATATCTTCTGCTTTTTCCAGGAATGTCTTACCCACTACTTGCTGTTCTAGGCTGTGGAGATTTCAGTTTTCCTTTCTCTCATGAATGCTCTATCTCTTAACTGATTTCCATGGTTGGTTGTTAGTTTTTCACCTTTCTTCAGAAGAAAGCAAGCTTGATGGGTTTTTAATAATGATCAAGTCATTTCCTCTTCGCTAACTATAACACGCGTATAATTAACGATGGAAGCAAGAGGTTGAGTAAACCCAAGGTCATGGCAGTTGAGGCTGATTTCATTAGACAGTGTTGGTATGTTATTGTTCCCAATGCAGAAATCTAGGTTTAAAGGAAGATAATGTGTTCATGAAAGTTGGCCAGAGGAAATGGGCATTCTTCTGTCACTTTTGGGTCACCTGCAACTATTACTTTAATTAGAGTCACAAGCAGCCACTGATAATAACCTGAAAATGATATATGAATAGAGCTATGAATGTGCTTTCATCAAAACAATTCACAGTTAGATTCTCCCCCATTTAGTTAGTGGGTAAAACTTCCCAGTCTGAATAATCAATCGTATGAGTAAGAGTGGAAAATCTCTCCACTGATTTGTGTCACTTCCATTTTCATCTCTTGGTAATAAGAGAGAAATGGGAAACTTGGGTCCATGTGTTTTGCAAATTAAAACAGATCTAGGATTAGGACGGGATACTTTATCACACAGAGACCGAAGCATGGTACTTAAAGAAACAAGTAAAAAGAGCAGCTTTCAGAGTCATAGGTGAAGGATGTTCTCCTGGTTTTCGGGTGGGATAGAGTTAATTTTCACAAGAAGCTGGGATGGGACACAGCTAGGACAAGTGACCCAAACTAGCCAAAGGGGTATTCCATACCATATGATGTCATGCTCTGGATATAAAGGGAGCCAGTCAGGGAGGAGGGGCAGCTGCTCAGGGCTGGGCAATTGTGTTGTATCACCTGCTTTGCATATTCTTTCATGAGTCCTGTTGCTATTTCCCTCTCCCTTTGCTGTCCCAGTAAACTGTCCTTATCCCAACCCATGAGTATTACCTTTTTCTTCTGATTCCACCCCCATCCCACCAGGGGAGAGGGGTGACTGAGCATCTGCATGGTGCTCAGCTACAGCTGGGGCTGAGCCAGGACAGATGTCTTGCTGAAGTACAGATAAACTGCTTGGGGAAAAGGACAGGATTGAAAGCTGCAAGTTACACACTCGGCTACTTGAACACATATCAGTGTAGATAAATTACAGTACTGGTGGTCCAGAATAATTTCTTTGAGACTTTCATTGCCTGCAGTGGAGTTTTTCTAGCAATGATATAGCTCTGTGTGTTAGTAGCTGATATTATTAAGCCTAATAACTTCAAAGTATCACTCAGATGATCACAGAATCACAGAATCACAGAATTGTAGGGGTTGGAAGGGACCTCGAGAGATCATCGGGTCCAACCCCCCTGCCAAAGCAGGCTCCCTAGCTCATATTGCTCAGATAGGCGTCCAGACGAGTCTTGAATATCTCCAGTGAAGGAGACTCCACCACCTCCCTGGGCAGCCTATTCCAGTGCTCAGTCACCCTCACTGTGAAAAAGTTCTTCCGCATGTTGGTGCGGAACTTCCTATGCTCCAACTTGCAGCCATTGCCCCTTGTCCTATCCCCACAGACCACTGAAAAGGGGCTGGCTGATTCCCCCTGCATCCCCTGCTTCAGATAATTATAAACTTTGATTAGGTCCCCCCTTAGTCTTCTCTTCTCAAGGCTGAACAGTCCCAGCTTACTCAGCCTTTCCTCATAGGGGAGATGCTCTAGGCCCTTAATCATCTTCGTAGCCCTTCTTTGGACTCTTTCCAGGAGATCCCTGTCCTTTTTATACCAAGGAGCCCAGAACTGGACACAATACTCCAGGTGGGGCCTGACCAGGGCAGAGTAGAGAGGGAGGATCACCTCCTTTGACCTGCTGGCTACACTCCTCCTGATGCATCCCAGGATCCCATTGGCTCTCTTGGCCACCGAGGCACACTGCTGGCTCATGGTCAACCTGTCATCAACCAGGACCCCCAGGTCCTTCTCCACTGAGCTCTTCTCCAGCAGGTCATCCCCCAGCCTGTACTGATACAAACAGTTGTTCCTTCCCAGGTGCAAGACTTTACACTTGCTTTTGTTGAACTTCATCTGGTTTCTCACTGCCCAGCTCTCCAGCCTGTCCAGGTCTCTCTGGATGGCAGTGCAGTGCTCCTGCGTGTCAGCCACTCCTCCCAGCTTTGTATCATCGGCGTACTTGCTGAGGGTGGATGTTATTCCCTCATCAAGATCGTCAATGAAGATATTAAACAGGACTGGACCCAACACTGAACCCTGGGGAACACCGCTGGTAACAGGCCTCCAGTCAGATTCTACTCCACGAATCACAACCCTCTGGGTTCGGTCCGACAGCCAATTCTCAACCCACCTCACTGTCCACTCATCTATCCCATGCTTTCTCAGCTTTGCTATCAGGATGTCATGGGAGACAGTATCAAAGGCCTTGCTGAAGTCAAGGTAGATGACATCCACTGCTCTCCCTCCATCTACCCAGCCTGTCATGAGATCGTAGAAGGCTATGATGCCAGTGCTCTGTTCCTGAGAGAGAAAAATTCCAGACATCCAGACACCTGGATGCTTTTTACATATTCACAGTTCATTACCCAGCTTTCCAGCTGCTGAGTGTCAGCCCTACCTCCCTTCTTCCTCCATGTCCACGTAGCCCTTCGTTAACCAGCCAGATATCACCAGTACTCACACTGCTTTGTCCTTCAGTGATTGTCAGGTTTTTGAAACTCCAGTTTCTCTGCCCTCCTCTTCATCATCAGTAATTCTTCTCTGATTACACAGAGAATCTTCCCCTCTGTTGCCATTCTGTGGCTGATTTGTTCACTTTATTTTGAGCCTCAGACATGACTTTGTTATTTATACTCCAGAATCCCTTGGGAAAAAGTCCCTAGATCTTTCTGTTCCCACAGCAAAATGATCCTCTACTTCCTAACTCAGCTATTACTTTGGCCAAGAAGCACCCCTTTTTCCATTTTCATCCTGTGGTTTCTATCTCTGGCTGTTATCTTTCACCTTTTTTTTTTTTTCCTGCATATTTTAAGAGATTAAAGAAGTAGGAGCTTCTAAGATGTCCATTCCATGCTTCCTTCCCCACTCACATTTTAATCTGGACTCTGCCTAATTGTTCCCAAATTAGCTCTGATAGCAGGTACAATAGGACTTGAAACTATTGACTTTTAAAGAAAGTAAAAAAAAAAAAAAAACCTCAAAAATCTATTAAAATGCCATTCTTTGATTTCTGTTGTTCTTTTAAAAATTATTATTTATTTTTAAAAGGTATGGGAAATACAATGGGAGAGGCTCCCATATGAAAACATTCTCTACTTGAATCAGCTTAGCCTTCAGTCAGTTCACCCTTTCGCAGTGTGTTTTCCTTCTGCAATTAATCTGATTGACTCAAACTGAAGTGGCAGAAATAAACCAGGAGTAAAACAAAATCTTTTGAGGCAATATTTTTGAGTACTTGAAACCTTTTTTATCAGCTAAGGTTTCACCCTTAAAATTTGTGATTATCAATAAAAGTGATGCTGACAATGAACACTTGGAAATTATTATTCTCATTGCATATTATTCTAGTCCAGTAGAGATGCAGAGAAGCTCCTTCTAAATCATATTAACTTCTCTACCTGGTTTTTCAATATTCAAAAGGAGAGGGAAATGCTGATCTAAATGACTAATTAGTTCTTGTGATTGGAGTAATGGTAGATGAAGAAACAAAGTAAATGTACAAACCAACTGTGGCTTACCACCCACGGACACACGAGGCAGGCACTTTCTCACTCTACGCCCCCAAATCCAAGTAATCATTTCCTTTCTTCAGCACTGTATACTTTGAAAAATGTTCTGTAATTTTTTCCTACCAGCTAAAACAATTGAATTTTTTTATTTTGAGCCTGTAGTTCCCCAAGGAAACTAGTTCAAACTCTTTAAATCAAGCTGCTGTGAAGAGCCAGACAGTTTCGGCTGGTGAAAACCACATAAAAGGTAACGTGATAAAACCCACGGACCAGTCTCAGGCATGACAAAACAAAATTTATTCCTAATGTTAAACTAGCCTTTTCTTATGGTTGCTATTCTTAAAGGCTATCATATTGATTTAAAAACCATTAAAACGTTAATGTCTAACCAAATATATATCACTGAATTCCTAAACCCATATTGGCTGTGATCCTTTTGAAATCATTGTTTAAGTCTGAAGATCTTGTGCACTAATTCAGTGCACTTGGGGCACCTTACCATAAATCCCTCATTTAGCACTGGACTCTTGGCTGTTAATTAACATTAGATGAAAAAAAAAAAAAACCCAGATTATTTTTCTTTTTTAAAAAGTGCCCAAACCATCACTGATAATTATTCTGTAGAGGAGCATGCTCAAACTTTTCCATTTGAACTGGACCAAACAGAAGTCAGCACCCTGGGATCTGAAGTAGATTAAATGCTTAAAACTTTGGCTGCAAACTACCTGTCTGGGTATTCAGTTGGACACAAGAAGACCTGAGCTCTTCTTTCTTCCCAAGTATCTTTTTTTCTCTTCAGCAATGGTGTCATGTATAATACAGAAGTAACTCAGACCAGCAAACACTCAATTAGCTCTTTTTGGAGATGGCTTTTACAAATGGGGCTCTCACAGTAGAGACCTCCCCTTCCCCTCCCACCAACCTCATTGTAGGCTCAAGACCAAAAAAACCTGTCTACACTGGTAAATAAAATGGTACAGGTCTCATTTGCTGACCCTGTGGCTAACTAGCCTGGCACACGTCACAACCATACAGGGGTTTAAACCAGTAATCCCCCCAACCAGGCCAAAAGCAATCTTCATATTAGGGCTTGGTGTTGGCCCACACTAGCTCTCCAACCACAGCCTGGCACCAATTGTTTTGGCAAAGCCTGGTTGGCACCCTGTGGCTTATCGCTTTGTGAGCTGTGCAAAAACAGTACTCTGACATTTTCCCTGGCTAATTCAGGTGTGGCCAAAGAGTCTTCATATCCCTGAATGGGCAAATCAGCAGCAAGGACCTAGGCACAGGCTTTTTCATCCATGAAACAAAAGGTGATGGGGGAACAGACAGATTGAGAGCAGCAGTCCAGTTGACTTATTTTGTAGGGAACAAAATCTTTGTCTTCAACCTTCCCTGAGGAGGGCCACAAAGATGGCCAGAGGGCTGGAGCACCTTCTCCTATGAAGACAGGCTGAGAGAGTTGAGTTTCTTCAGCCTGGAGAAGAGAAGGTCCAGGAAGACCTTAAAACAGCCTTCCAGTACCTGAGGGGGCCTACAGGAAAGCTGGAGAGGGGTTGGTTATCAGGGAGTGTAGTGATAGGACAGGGAAGAATGGATTTAAGCTAAAGCAGGGTGGGTTTAGATTAGGTATGAGGAAGAAATCCTTCCCTGTGAGGGTGGTGAGGCCCTGGCACAGGCTGCCCAGAGAAGCTGTGGCTGCCCCTTCCCTGGCAGTGTTCAAGCCTAGGCTGGATGGGGCTTTGAGCAGCTGGTCTAGGGGAGGATGTCCCCACCCATGGCAGGGAGCTGGAACTAGATGACCTTTGAGGTCCTTTCCAATCAGCCCATTCAATGATCGATGTAAAAACAATGCCTTTGTAACACACTCATTCAAATGAATAGGAAAGCCCAACCCAAGACCACTTTTTCTATAGTTGCATGTCTTACCTCGCTTTAAAAAATAGCAAGCAAGATCTGTGCTGATTAAGGGGATGTACAGCTTCCTCTTTGGTTTGGCCTTCCTGATCAAACCATCACCAGTTAATAGCATGCCAAGTTTCTGGATGCACACAACTCAGTTTCTGTTCCCACTTAAACAACGAGTATAACCTCAACTTTTAAATTACTTTCTCAGAGCCACTGGGAAGCGACAGAAATGATCAAGCATTTTAAAAAGGCAAAAACTCTATTGATTTGGAATTAAATGTAATCATGTAAAGGGGGTAAATATTGGTTTAGGAAAGGTGTGGAGAAGTCAACAGTCGAGGCTTGGCAGAGTCCTCTTACTGTGCCTGCAATAAAGGCTTGACTGAAATGCAACTGATGTGGCTGCAACTAAATAAATGTCTAAAAAGGCATTTGTGAAAAATATTTTCCTCTGATTACCATATTGAATGTTCCTGTGCTTAGATATCTGCCTAGCTTTGCAAATTGAACTCTCTTGAGAATCTTATATTAAAATTTAAAGCTTCATAAAATGCTGCATGATTTTCACGAGGCCACAGAATAAAGTAGAACAGCATATTCTAGCACAGCTTTTCCAAACTAACTTAGAAAAAACAAAAAACAAAACAAAACACTTCCTTTCTTTGGCTCTGCTGGAAAAAGCAAATAAAATAGGAGAAAGACAGAAGACAAATAGGAAACTCCCCCATTACTAACATTTTCATAGGGCCATTAAAACATTATAGCAATCCCAAGGGGCAAAGAAAGAGACTAATGGCTAAAAGGAGAAAAGAGAAAGTTCTGTAACTGCATACAGCCATTGCCAGTTAAGAAACAGAGCACAGTTTGGAGCTTCATGAGGCACAAGCAGTTCTGGGGGAAAAGAAAACAGGAAAGAGAAAACAAATCCCTCACCAGGGTCCTTCTATAGCATATTTTATATCAGTTTTGCTGCCAGCATGCAGGGAACACTTAGCTTTGCAACTGCAGTAATTCTCCTTTGATTGAGTTTTACAGTACACTTGGTGTGTTTTTTAAAAATGAGTAAAAAGGGGTTTAAATGGAATATACAGTAGTAATATGATTGATCACCAGGCTCAGAGTCATAGAATCTCCCGAGTTGGAAGGGACTCATAAGGATCATCAAGTCCAACTCCTGGCTGCACACAGGGCCAGCCAAGTCAGAGCATGGGACTGAGGGCATCGTCCAGGGGCTTGTTGAATTCAGTCAGGCTCGGTGCTGTGACAATTCCCTGGGGAGCCTGATCCACTCTCTCAGTAAAAAACCTCTTCCTAATATATAACCAAACCTCCCCTGTCGCAGCTTCATGCCATTCCCTTGGGTTCTATCACCGGTCACCAAAGAGAGGAGATCCACACCTGACCCTTTGCTCCCCCTTGTCAGGAAGCCATAGATCACGATGAGGTCTCCCCTCCTCTTCTCCAGGCTGTACAAACCAAGGGACTCCAGCCTCTCCTCATCAGACTTCCCCTCCAGACACTTCACCACCCTCGTTACCCTCCTCTGGACACTCTCCAATATTTTTATGTCCCTCTTGTACTGTGGTGCCCAAAACTGCCCCCAGTACTCGAGATGAGGCCCCACCAGCACAGCGCAGAGCAGGACAGTCCCCTCCCTGGACCAGCTGGCAATGCCGTGCTTCATGTGCCCCAGGATACCGTTGTCCCTCCTGGGTTGGCTGCCTGGGCACACTGATGGCTCATGTTTAATTTGCTGTCAACCAATACCTCCGAATCCCTCTCAGCATGGCTGGCCTCCAGCATCTGATCCCCCGGTAGCCAGGGTCACCCCTTCCCAGGTGCGGAATCCGGCACTCGAGAGCATTTTGGTATACACCTTCCAAAGCTGAAGGAGCAGTCTTACTGCACTATGTTACAGCTCCTGAGACCACTGGTGAAATGAGAAGCCATAGGGAAATGTCCGCAGTGAGTCTGCAGTGCTGGGGGCAGTGAGGAGAGGCTGCTCGGCTGGGGAAGGGGAACCGGGAACCATGGGTGATAGCAGGGCCTGCAGGGCAGGGGGTCTCACTTACAAAAGCAGATCTGTTGGTGGCCACCAAGGCCAGCCCTGAGTTCAGATGTCCAGACAAGCCTGTGGGGATGATGTGGATCTGAGGTCAAACCTGTCCAGACCAACAGACATGACCATGGCTGCAGCACAGCTGCAACACAAGTTAAGCTGGGAACAACGGTGAGAGCCTCAGCTTAAAAACAGCCCCCAGACAAAGGAGCAGCAGGGCCTCACTGAGGTTTCCCCTAGTGCTTCCTTCCAAGGCTACCAGCTATACTGTCTCTAAGCCAGCCACAATCCCAGGCAGATACATGCCCAGAAGGGGAGATGCACACAGAACCAGCCCCCCCACCAGCCATGTAATCTGTTTCCACTCCCCAAGTTTTTTTCCATGTGTCTGTGCTGCCTTCATCTCCCACAGTTCCTTGTCAGATTGACTTCAGTACTCCCATAAGCCCCGTTTTACAGACAAGCATCTAAATAATTTCTTCTTTCTCCACTGCATTCCCAGACCCTTTCTCTCTCCCTTCTTTCAGTGCATCCTATTCATCCACTAACTTCCCGTGCTTCCCTCATGGTTTTCTAGTCAGTCTCCCACACATGTACTCCCCATCCCTTACCCTCACAGGAGAGATGCTGCTACTTCCAGAGATATGTATGACAACTCTTCCAGTAACCCTGGTCTTCATTAACTTACACTTCACATATTGTGGATGATGCTATGCTGGCAAATAAACATTTTATGAGGTGAAATGCTCTTGGACAGTGAGCATCTGCCTCCACTCTCCAACCTCTAGACTTAGCTTTTTGCCCTTGAACAGTCCTGATCTCAGGAGACTCTTCCTCTGAAGCTATTTTTTTCCCTCATCCTGGCCTGGCATTTGTCTTTTTTTTCCCCCCATTTGACTCAGACAGCTTCTTCCTTCATGCTTCCATGGTGTTAGCAGTAGGGTCACTAAAAGGACAAGAAAGAGAAATCCAGAGAATCACAGAACATTGGGAGTTGGAAGAGAACTCAAAAATCATCTAGTCCAACCCCCCCTGCCAGAGCAGGATCACCTAGACTAAATCACACAGGAATGCGTCCAGGCAGGTTTTGAATGTCTCCAGAGGAGACTCCACAACCTCTCTGGGCAGCCTGTGCCAGTGCTCTGTCACACTCACAGTGAAAAACTTCTCCTTACAGTCACATGGAACTTCCTGTGCTCCAGCTTGCACCCATTGCCCCTTGTCCTATCACTGGCCATCACTGAGAAGAGCCTGGTTCCATACTCCTGACTCTTGCCCTTTACATATTTATAAACATTAATAAAGTCACTCCTGTCTCCTCCAGGCCAAAGAGACCCACCTCCCTCAGTCTTTCCTCATAAGGAAGGTGTTCCACTCCCTTAGTCATGTTGGTGGCCCTGCACTGGACTCTTTCAAGGAGTTCACTGTCCTTCTTGAACTGAGGGGCCCAGAACTGGACACAATATTCCAGGTGTGGTCTCACCAGGGCAGAATAGAGGGGGAGAAGGACCTCTCTTGATCTACTAACCACCCCCCATTCTAATACACCCCAGGATGCCATCAGCCTTCTTAGCCATGACAGCACATTGCTGGGTCATGGTCATCCTGCTGTCCACCAGGACCCCCAGGTCCCTCTCACCTACACTGCTCTCCAACAGTCCTCAACCTATACTGGTACCTGGGGTTGTTGTCCTTGTTAAATCTCATTAAACTTCTCCTCATCCAGCTCTCCAGCCTAAGTCTCTTTGAATGGCAGCACAGCCCTCTGGTCTGTCAGCCACCCCTCCCAGCTCCGTGTTTTCAGCAGACTTGCTGGCTGTACACTCTATTCCCTCATCCAGGTGATCAATGAATATATGGAATAGTACTGGTCCCAGTACTGACCCCTGAGGGACTCCACTAGATACAGGCCTCCAGCTAGACTGTCCCATTGATTAAAACTCCCTGGCTCCTTAGTTCCCAAACAAGACTTAAAGCACCCATGGAAAGTCTTCCCTGAGATTCTGTAGCCTGGACAAGGAGGGGGAGTGTGTATGTAAGCTGTGCTCCTTTGCTGTAGAAGACCTGGTGCGGGCAGGCTGCTCGGTGCTCAGCATTGGAAGTGACTCAGGTTTCTGCTGGACCCAAGGCTTTGTCGATTTTAGCTGCCAAGGAAGTGTCTCAGTGTGTGGAGCTGTGTTTTGGCAAGGGGTTACAGCTTGGCCAGAGCTGGACAGCAGCACCCACACGAACAAGAAGCAGCAGCGTTTTCCTACAGCAGACCTGACATGCCTGCTCTAAGTGTTGGGACCGATGGATCATTTTCAAGAAAATACTATCTTAGTGTGCACTAAACATATTGCTTTGAAATAATTTTTCCTGGAAATGACCAGGGAAAAATGTAAACAGCCCATAACAAGAGGCATGGAAAACTTCATACCAATGCAAGCAACTGGAAAACTGTCCTGGAACGGGAAACTTTTAGATTACTTTAGTTATAGGTGATATATACACACCCACCTGTAACAGTTCATAGAAATATTGCAGGCAAACCTACACCCAATCTCCAGAAGTGCCTACTCAGCCCCCAATCAAGCTGGTATCAAGTAAGATTAACGAAGAAGCTGGCACTTGGGAGATGGTGCCATCAAGAAGGGAAACAGCACGATCGAAACAGAAACACCAAGAGGATAAATATGGAAGGAGGGGAAACGTGAGGCAGCACAAAGCTGTGGGAGCAGGAGATTCTCTCTGTGGGATACAGTGAGTAAATCAATGTCCTCTCTGGCCTGAGTAGCAATGGGGGGTGGAATAGGAGCAACTACTCTCAGTGTAAAACCTCTGGCTTCGGACTGGTTTCTGAAAGCTGGGAATGTGCTAGAGAAGGTGTTACCTGGAACCTCAGAAATTCCCTCCCTGACATCAGTGCTCCTTCATGTCAAATGTGCAATGAATATTCCCCACAGTTGGAGACAACGTTATAGAACGAAAAACAGTGCTATTTACTGCCTTCCTTTCCTTTCCTTTCCTTTCCTTTCCTTTCCTTTCCTTTCCTTTCCTTTCCTTTCCTTTCCTTTCCTTTCCTTTCCTTTCCTTTCCTTTCCTTTCCTTTCCTTTCCTTTCCTTTCCTTTCCTTTCCTTTCCTTCCCTTTCCCTTTCCCTTTCCCTTTCCTTTCTTTTTAGTGAACTGAAGAAGCTTTAGTAGACATCAACAGAAAAAAATACTATTTATCATGGTTTTATGACACACTTTCATGAACTGTTCCAGAAATTATTTTTGATTGCAGCACAACACAAATAAACTAAATGTTTTGGTTTGCTTTGGGCAGAACATGCAGCATGAAAAATTAGAAGGGCTTTTTCAAGTACTTTTTTTTTTTTTAATATCTTTAGTGCTTTTCCTTTCTGCCCAGGGACAGCACATCACTTTAACAGGTCACCTTAGGAAAAAAAATAAAATCTTGTACCTCATGAAAATGCCTAGAACTGTTTAGTCTGCATAGGAAGAAACAAATTTTCCACTAAGTTCTCTGGGGAAACCCTATGAACAAGCCCAGTGGGAAAAAAAAAAAAATGCTGAGAAATGGAAAGTAATAGAAAAGGATGTGCAGTGTTCTCACAGCCTTTCAAACTGTTTGCAGTTAATTATTGAAAGAGTTCAGTTCTGCTTATGTTCTATATATAACCTGTTTCATACAAACTTGCTATGAAATTAGATGTCATCATATGCTGAGGGCACAAAACCAAAATAGGTGGGTGGTTTTGGTTGTTTGGTTTGGTTTGGGTTTGGTTTTTTTTTTAATCTCTCAGCACAAAACCCAGGGACCAGGAAGGAACTCTTCCTCATCTATTAGAAATAAGTAAAAGACCAAGTTCTGACTGTCATTTGGTTTTGTTTGTTTGCTTTTCAGATAAGATCCTGCATTCTCAAACTACTAGCAAAACGTAGCTGGTTTTGGGTAATACAGCTATGTAGTTTTATTTATATATGTATATATACAGACACAATATGCCCACTAAATTTTAGGTAATATAGTTAAATATTAAGAGCACTAGGCAAACTAGCAAAATGTAGCTAGTTAAATCTCATATGGGAAACATGATTGCAGTGACTTTCTGAGGCTATGCCTAGGTAAGTGGAACATCATCCTTTGGTGATTCCCTGCACAAGACTCTCCTCAGCCCTGAAAATATTCCTCTGTCCAACGCAAAACCTTTTCCAGCTAAGTTAAGCTCAGTATTTGAAGGCTCGAGAGTCTCCACGGCTTCTTTAATCACAGCCTAAGATCACATGGCAAAACTCTGCTTAAAGCTTTTTCTTTTTTTTGTGAAAAAGGAGTTAATAAGTAGTTAAAAAGCTATGCACGGTAAGTATTTTAGCACTGGCAGGGCCCTTAATCGGACTAAAAAGGGATCATAAATTCTTGAAAGTTCTCACTGGAACCTCAAAAATTAAATCCACAAAGGAAAGCCCAAGAATGGGAAGCTGTGATCAAAGCAGGCATACCGATGCCTAGCAATAGAAGCCTGTGTGAACTGGGCTCACTAAGAGAGTAGGGAACGAGCGCTTCAAAAAGACATCCTTGCCAGGGGCCACATTTTTGTTTTGGTCCTTTAGGAAGATGCAATCGCACTCACTACCCATCTCTTTGCTCCTAAATAACTTTTGAACCCTTTTTACAATTTCAGCCAAATTCAGCATAAAGAATGTGAAAATAACGTCACAAAAACCAGCGGTCAGAAAAAGAGACTTCTAATCGGTGTCCCCACCAGAGGACAGATGGCGTGACCTCACCAGCTACCTGCTTGTGAAGGTGGCTGTCTGATCCTCATCACAAGCACCCAGTGACCCCGTCGGTGTACACGCTGCTGAGACCAGATATCTCCACGTTGCCCGCACAACACGTGGGAAGCGGGGACTACTGAAGCCTGTGTAGAGGGGATGGGTACAAACGGGGTGTGGGATATTAATCCATAGGTAACCAAGCTTTATTAGCCCTGCTGTTCCTCCAGCAGTATACATTGTGTATGCTTGGGTGAAGCATGCCCAGAGTGGTGTGTGAAGTACCATCAGAGCACTGTGTGGTCACTCAGCACTGGCTAGAAAGATTAAACACTGGGACTAGTAAAGTCTCACATGCTGGGAAAGGCGCCACGTCATGGAGCAAGCCAGCTGGGAACAGAGAAGCTCGGGACAAGCCAGTTGGCAGCTGGAAGCAGGCCTGTTTTGAGGATGTGGGCAGCACACCATGAGACCAACCACGGGCAGGTCACAGCCACAGTTGGGTAAGGAGGTGTGAAGCCGTGCAAGTCTCCACGCAAAGCCAAGACCCACCCCCCAGTGGCAGATTTGGGGGTGGGCAGCAGCGTTACTGGGATGGACACACTGCAGCTGGGGCGTCCGGTCCTCGGGGCGTTGGAGCCATACGCGGCGACGGGAGCCCGATGACCTCCAGGCCACACAGCCGTGAGACGAGGAGGCGGCTTCAGGCGCCCCGGGGAAGGAGACGGGTGGGTGGCCGTAGTGAGCGGGACCCGCCAGGCTGGCCCCTCTGTGAGCGGGAGGCCGAGGGGCTGGGAGGTGACGCGGGCAGGCGCTGTAGCGGCGCGGCGGGAAGGGGTCGGAGCGGGCGGCAGGAGGCCTGCAGAACGACAAAGCGAACGGGCGCAGCTGAGCGCAGCGCCCGGAGGACGGCGCCGGAGGAGGGAGGGAGGGAGGGAGGGAAGGCGGGTAGCCGGGGCGGCGCTGACAGGGCTGCGCGGGGGCGCCGGGGCGCGGCGGGCGGCTCCCCGGGGGGTGCGGGCGGCACCGCCCCGCCCGCCGGCTCGCGCTGCCCTCGAGCGCCCCCGCGCGCAGCCGCCGGGCGCCCGCCCGCCCGCGGGGAGGGCGGCGGGCAGGTGCGCGGCGGCTGCGGCGCGAGCCAGCGCTGGGGCCGCGCCTGCCCGCCACCGCCGCCCCTCCTCGCCGGCCGCCGCCTTCCCGGCGTGAGCATCGGTTCCCTCCTGCCGCTGCGGCTCGCTTCCTCCTCCTCCGTTCCGTCCTCCCAGCGGCTCGGGAAGGCAAAGCCCCCGGGGGTGCCCGTCGGTGTGTGCGCGCCCCCAGCCCCTGCGCTCGCCTTCCCTACCGCGGCAGCCGCTGGCGCAGCCCCGCTTAGCCCGGCCACCATGGCGCGCGGGAGGTAAGCGAGCTCCCTTCACTTCTCCTTCGCGGCGGGGCCGCCGCCGGGTCTCTCCCTCCCGCCAGCGCCGCACCTGCCGGGGCGCCCGCGGGCCCGCCTCCCTCCCGCCGGCCCCGGGCTGGTCCGCGGGCGGCTGCGGGGAGGGAGCGGCTGGCGGGGAGGGGTTTTCCCCGATGCCGGAGGAAAAAGTTGCGCCCGGCGGAGGCGAAGCAGCCCCGCATTGTTGCGTTCGGGCGCGGGTGTTTCCCTGCGGGCGGCGGCGTGGCGGGTGTACTTCCGGGTTCGCACCTTTTTCCCTTCGCCGCCGCTCTGCGCTCCCTCCGCTGCCGGCTGCCGCTGCCCTCGGGCGGAGCCGGGGCGGCCGCCGGGCTCGCTGTCAGCACCTGAGCCGCAGCTCCCCCTCCAGGACGGGTGGGGAAAGGGGGTGGCGGGGCCGCTCCGCACGTCAAACACGAGCGGTGACATTAGTCGTAGTAGAGGAAAGGTGAAGGGACGGAGCCTTCCCCGCGCCGCCGAGCGGGGAGCGAGGCGCAGCGCCCCGCCGTGAGTCGCCAGCGCCGTGGCGGCGGCTGGGGCCGAGGTAACGGCCGGGCAGCGGCCGCGGGGACGCTGCGGCAGCCCGACGCCAGGGGGCGGCCCGCGCCCCGCCGCCGCCTGCGGATGGCGGTGACCGCCCGGCGAGCCGCTACGCCCCAGCGAGGAGGGGGGGGGACCGGCGCGGAGCGGCCGCGGCCCGCTGGCCGGGGTAGAAGGGAAGGCCGAGGAGGAAAGCGGACGGACGGTGGCGCGGAACCCGCCGCGCGGCGCGTCCGCCGTGAGGCGGCCGGGGAGCGGAGGATGGGGCGGCGGGGCGCTCCGGAGGGCGTGGGGTTTGACCGACCTGTGGTAACTACGGCCGGGGCGGGCGGGGGCGGGGGCCGGGGCGGGCGCCGCTGCCGGGTGTCACGCGCAGCGCCGTGTGCGCGGTGCGGGGGGTTTAAACGTGAGTGGTGGCGGGGCCGCCATTTTGAATGGCTCCCTGCCGCGCCGCAGGGAGCGCGGGGTCGCAGCCGGCCGCTGCCCGCCCTCGGCGGCGGCCGCCCCGCGGGGCTGCGGGGAGAGGGCCGGGGCAGTGTGGAGGCGAGTGTGGGTATTGGGGAGGGAGAATGCGTCCCCGGCGGCGGGGGTGCGGGCGGGCGGGCTGGCTGGCTTTCCAGGGAGCGGTCACATGTACGCTGGCGGCTGGCTCCGAGGCGCAGTCGCCGGTGCCGGCGGGACGCAGCGTGCGAGGGCGAACAAATAAAAAAAGTGCGGAATTGCCTCCGAAACGCCTCCGTTTCTCCTTGTCTGCTTTCACGCCCCGGGGGGTGAGAGGCGCGGGGTCGGTTTGGCCGGGCGCGGGGAGGTCCGATGGCATCGCGCCGCGGCTCCGCTCGCCCTCAGCGAGCCGGTGCCGGCGGCTGGGCTCGGCTGGGCTGTAGGAGATCACTCTCCGGGGCCAGAGCGCGGCTAGGAAATCAGTAAATGAATGTCAGGGCAGGCAAACACCTCGACAGCAGCGCCCGTAAACGTTCTGCCCGAGCTGTTACAAAATCTGACTGCGGGAGCTCTAGGTTAGTTTTAAATCTCTCTTTGCTTCAGCGCGAGGGAATTACCCAATTTAATCTGATAAACACATTACCCAAAGAGATTTGAGTCATTTACTTTGTTTCTCTCGTACCAGCTTGTTAGCTTGTTAGTGGTCCTGAGTAAATTATGTATGGCATTCTTACAGTGATGGGACGAAATAGTAGTATGCTACCAATTTATTTATGGTCTTTATGACTTTTTTTTTCCCCTTATATAACTGGTCTTGCTGCTCTTTGTAAACAAGCCATACACAGAGCTGGGTCTTCCCCTACCCCCTCCTCTGATAGCTTGGTTTGGAATGTCATATACTGCATGGAAAGACTCTTAATAATTACAGCTGCAGAGAAATGTCCTGCATGAACAAGTCATCAGATACTGAGAAAATAATTCCAATTAAATTTGGTTGTAGTTCATTTAAATGTAGTTGTGTGTTATATCCAGATACCACTAAAACTATGTTGTACTAAAATGCAACAGTGCATGTTTACTCTTAGATTAATACTTGTACGCTTTGCTTTACAAAACCACAAGTCTTTCGTTTTTTAAAACAAAAAAGTCTTTTGTTTTTTAAAACAAAAGAACCCCATTAAGACTTGAGAGGAGACTACACAGGCAAGCTTATTTGGAAAACTGAGAGATATGCAACTAAGCCATAGTTCTTTAAAGAATGATGATGGGCTTTTTTTTCCCCCCCCTTGGTGTAGAGTAGTAAGAATCAATATTGAATTAAATTATGACCTTAATTATTAATTACAACCAGGAAGCCAAGTTTCCTTTGCTGTAGTGAAACGAATCGTGTATGCAATGGCAAAAGTAGCGATTACAGCCAATGTTCTCCCCATGTGCTAGTTACAAAAATGCAGCTGTGGCAGAAACCCTGCCTGCGTGTGTATGACAAGCAGCCGCTGCCTCACGTGGGTTTCCCTAACGCATGCTGCAAAGGGCGCCGGCTGCCATCCCAGTTCTATCAAAACTTTTTGTTTTCTTTATATCTGCAAGTGCACTAGCTGGCATGTATTAAGCATTTCAGAAGAGGGAAAATGGCGATAAATAATTGAGGAAGGAAGCCCCAAACCCGCTCCTTCCTAGGCCTAAGGAGGGAGAGCTTACGGCTGCTGCCTGAGCCATTGCTAGGATGCAGTGCTAGGTCACCAGCAGCGTTTCAGATCGCATCCCCCAGCTCAGGAATCAATTGTCAAGCCCAAGCGCTTACTGTATCTGTTCTTCCTCTTTTTTTTTTTTCTTTTTCCTTCCTTTTTTCCCCCCCTTTTTCTTTTTCGCAACCCCGTGGTGGTAGCGTTTTGTTTGAACCGCAGCTGGACCCCCGGTCGGCGGCGCGGTCGTTGAGCGGGCAGAGCCGGCGAGGCGCGGAGCGGGGCGCTTGGGGCGGGACCCCGTTTCCACAGGAACCATTTTTCCCCTCGGCGAGGAGCCGGAGCACCCCGTTGTCAGGCAAACCGCCAGGCCGTCGTGAGCCCGACGGAGGTCCCGGTGATGGGCTGCCGTGCCCCCCCGCGGGGCGTGCAGAGGGCCGGGGTGTGCCGGGGCGGGGGGAAAGGAAAGGGAAGGCGGGGTGAGGGGGGGGAAGTCGCGGCAGCCCCTCCTCCGGCCGGTCGGCCGCTCCGCTCCGCCGCGCCGCTGGCCGGGGTGCTGAATCCCGCCAGCCATGTTGGTCCCGGCCGGAGCCCGCCGCTCGCCGCCCTGCCCGCAGCCCCGGGGCGGGTCAGGTGTCGGGGGCACGGCTGCAGGTTGTGCCTCGGTTCACTCCCGTGTGTTTTTGCATCCTGCAGGCGGGGGGGACGGTAGGGAACTGCTTCCAGCTAACGCCTTTACGTAACACGCAGTATCACTTCGGTATTGAACGCTGGTAGTAAAATCAATGGCAGAAATGCTATATATAGCGCTTTCTTGGTTGGGAAATACAGATGGTTTTCTGTTAGGCAACTCGAGAAGCATAGCGGTAGCCTATATCACATGGAAGCGCAGCTGAAACCAGCAGCTAGACAGGAACTCGCTATTTGCTATTTTTAACCACAGGTTCAGTTTATGAAGGGACACTCTGAAAGCTAATATCAGAACAGCGTGTCATCGGTGGGAAGAAATAACCCCTGATAGTATGGGGAAGGTCCCAGGAAAAACAGGTATCCATTAGCATCAACACAAACAGAGACCTGAGGGGTTTATTTTTCCTTTCTTCCTTTCTTTAAGAAAAGACAGTTGAATGTCTAAAGATGTGCGCTCCAGATTTTTTTTTCCCCCTAAATTCACTTTAATATGCACCAGCATCTCTAGTACGTGGGGGAAAAGGAAAAAGGAAAAAAAAAAGAAAAGAAAAAGAATTTTTTTTTCACCACAGAGACAAGTGTTCATTTTCTGTCACCGCACGCTGGGTGTTTCTAAGGCGGTTCCGTAATGAGAAGCAAATGTGCTGCTCTGGTTTGATGTGCAGAGGCTTTAAAAAAAAAAAACCCCACAGGGAAACAATGTGACGTGATTCATATGAGAGGATAACGATTTTAAAAATATACGGACTTTTTAACGTCCTGCTTCTAAAAATAGAATGAATTGATATGCAGGGTCTTCAAATTAAAGGTCAGAGGTGGCAAACAGGGACAAAGGTCATGCAGCTCATTTTCAAGCAATCAGTTTCCATTTTTTTCACGGTTGAACAAAAGCTTAATTATACAGAAAAGCGAGGACTGTAATATTTAACTAGTCAATTTTAACAGAGGTGGTTTTACACAATTCCCTCTTTTCTTGGATGTGGCTGCGATACAACATTATTTGTGCTACTGTTACTGATAGAAAAAATAGGTTTGGCTAAACTTAAACATTTAAACACATTTCATAATTTAACATTGAATAATCTACAGCCTGTACTTTAGTCCTTGAGAACTGAGGGAAGAGAGTGTAGCCATTTTTCTGCTTTTCCAGTGATAGTAGCAAAGATGTCTATCCTGATGATGCATACTGTGATTTCAATAGAGTTAAATTGCAGGTCCAAGCATTTTGGCATCGGTGCATGTACTTAGTATTTCTAGCAAAGCACTTTCCTTCCCCAAAATCTTGCTTCCAGTCTGCAGCATTCCTTGTGTCACTGTGCAGCAATTACACAGACCTAAAATCTGATCGTTTAGCTAGTCTGTGTGTATGATTATCATTTTATTACACTCAGCGAAGTATTCTCTAATTAAGACTCAAGAGTTCTGAAAAATTTGAAGGGATTGTTTCAATGTTTGTATTAATACCGCATTTACACCAAACCACATTTTCATAAGTATTCTAAAGGTATTTAATAACTATTCTATAGGTAATGTTTATGTTTAGACCACATGCAGTATTGCAACACCCAAGGGTAGTGCCCAGAAATTATCATGTTAAAATTTGTGCACTCACTACGATTTTAGTCTCACATAGTACTTTTTTGCTTTTCTTTCAGTGTCTCCTGTACCTACTTCAAACACAGATATGTGCACTGATTTTAAATATTTCCATCTTTTTGTTTAGAAATTGTGACTTTTTTAGTTATATATCACTGGTGTTCCTATGTACTTCTTTTTTTCTGGTTTGAATCAATGACCTATCTAATTAATGAAAAATGACCACTGCATTACTTTATTTATTCAGCTGTTTTAAGCAGTGACTTGGTCAGAAGGTATGTGTATGGCACACAGGACTACTGTCCACTCCCATTAAAATGAGAAAAATGTCATACACCCTGTACTATCCATACTTCTAAGAAAGTGAATGTTGGTGTTTAATGTACAGTCACTCATCTGCTATTTTACTTCTATAACCTTTGGTTTAATTGGTTTGATCCACAATATTTGGTGAGCATGTTATGAAATACAAATGACAAAAAAAATTTCTATCTTTATTAATACTCTCAAGTAATCATTCAGTGATTAAAAAAAAAAAATTTAAATCCCCCAAACTAAAAGAGAAGATTCTGTGTTTTGTAGCTAAATGACACATACAAATAAAACACGCATTTTATGCAAAAGAAGGGATATTTGAAAGATGTGTAACTTCCATGACAAGAAGTATTAATGTTAAACAGAATGGTTAATGTTAAACAAACCATACATGAGTTATTACAAAAACAAATAAAAATCTATGGAATGTTTGGGGTTTTTTTTAATAGAATTTACTTATTAAAAAAAGAAATATTTTTTTAAATTTTATTTTAAAATAAATCTTTAACAAAGGGATTAGAGTCAGTTGGTTAGAGTATTTTTATAACCTAAAAAAAAAAGTTGTAAACAGTTTGTTTATAGAACAGGTTTAATCTCAGTTCAATAATGGTTTTGCATTGAGGAAAAAGCATATACAATTCTGGATTAAAAATGTAATATCTTTATATCGAATGTGAACAATGCACATTCAATTTAGTGTAATCAGGAAGAATGGGGAAAAGACCGCATTTTTATTTAAACTAAAACCAGATATTTAATTCACCTTGTTGCCATAATGGCTGTTTCTTACTGTGCCCTTTAATGTGGATCTGTTCAGGGCTTCATTTGATACGGGGTTTTTTGCAAATAGTTTTCAAGTGGGGAAATACAATCTTACAATGTATGCACGTTCTCTTAGAAATAACCACAAAATGAATCGGTGATCAAGCTCTGCATAATATGTTGATCTATGTATGGTTTGAGAATTGTGGCTTTTAAAGGTTTGGTTGTGGGGGTTTTTTCCCTTACAAAGTACTGATACTAATTAATTTTTTAAAATACAAAGGAAATCCACCTGAAACCAAATGTAATGAGATCACAAGGTAGTTTTCTCATTGTTTCATTTGCAGTATAGCAAATTCTCATGTGGCAATTTCAATATACCCATGCTAACAGGAAACTGGGAACAAAATAATTTAAATATGAAGGAGGTAGAAAACCAGTAGTTGTAGAGGGTTGAAGTGTTTTATTTTAAAGTTGTTTAACATTTTTCATCTTTCAATCTTATAAAATGTTGTTTGAAACATACTTACATTGCATTGCTTTTTATTAAATATAGTTGCTTGCTACATGTGCATTCACATGCAGACTGTATGAAATTGCAGATGTTAAACCAAATAGACAAAATATGAGAATTGTGTATACCTAATTTCAATCCTGAAAGCAAAAATAATCTTGTTCTGTGCATACTTGTTTTTAAAATTTTAACCTAAATAAATCCTAAATAGATTTTAATGCAAAAATAATGGCCATTATTAATATATTAATAGTATTTCATTTTGAAGAGAAACATTTATTCTATTTAAATGAACAGCAGACTTTCATTGGCTCCCTTTCTGATATGGTGATTTTTATTACTCCTTTTGTATCACTCAAAAGAATCAGATTTGTAACAAGGGTGGGAGCACCTTTTACCTTTCTCTTTTCCTGGTCCCACTGTAGCTAAATTACATCCTTACCGGGAGGTAAAAGGCATGTAATTGGATGTTTGATCTTCAAAAAAGTGTACTTTGTTGCTTAAAAAACTAAGGTGTGCTCAGTCTCTTTTTATGTCTGAGGAAAGCATACCTGGACTATTGCCCAGCTATTTTATTTACTTCAAACTGCAATTGCCCTCCTTCAGATCAGTGACAATTAATGAAGAAATTAATAAAAAACCCCTAAATTTCAATTTGGTAGTTGTTTAATTAATTTTCTTTATTCTGTTTTTTAATTAAATTCTTCAGCATCTCACATGCACTTGCATTTACCTTCACTTGCTATAAAAATTGTAATGATGTAGGAAAAAAAAAAGAGTATGGAAGAAAAACAGAAAAATATGGCTTGACTAAGAATAAAAGTGTGAGAGCTCTCAACTTCCCCCCCCCCTCCTGCAAGTACATAAGGATATTGACGCCTTCATGTATGTTTTCAGGAAATTTTAGTTTTTTCTTACTTATGCATTTCAAACTATATTTCACTGAATGAAACAAAAAAGAAGAGGGAAGTTACAACAATGAAAACAACTCGGGGAAACCCAGAATTTAGAGTTGTACTTTAAGTAATCCATGTGCATACTTTTGAAACAAGTTATTTCAGTATATAAGGCAATGCTCATTTGTGATGTTTGAGATCCAAATACCGTGTACATAGTGGTTCCACCAGCAGCAGTCCAGAGCTGGGAACGAGAAGAAATTGTGAGTTAATTTTTACTGACTGGTTCAAAAGATAGACTGCAAAGTTTGTTAATTACAAAATGCTTTCTGTAATTGAATATATCTGACCTCTGTGTGTGTGTGTGTATTGGAAAACTGATGTTTTGTGCTTTTTCTCTGCTTGGGTTCTGTACACAGAGTTAGATTTTGTATGTACTTGCAGCATTCATCCATTTAAGTCTTTGCTCCTGATGAGTTAACTGAAAGAGCTCCTTAGACATTAGGATGTTTTCCCCTATTCCTTTGCATCACTATCAAACTTGTTTGTTATACAATAAAGTATTGGTGGGTTTCGTTCTGTAGTTGTTCTGCACTGGGATTGTACTTGTAGCATCCAGTATTCTTCAAAAAAAAAAAATTACTGCTGGCTTTACTCTGCAAAATAAATCGGTGCCCTGGCTACCACCAGCTGTGAAAGAAACAGGTTTAACATCTGAATTTCTATTTTCAGCTTACTTTTTGAGGAAAGCATATAGCTTATTTCACTGGGGTAACTGTGTGTCTGCTTTACTTACATCCAAGCAGATTGCGTTTCTGAATCCTTTGGCAGCAAACTTGCTTAAGCTTATTAATTCAAAACCATGTTTATCAAATAGAGGTATTTCCCCCCCCCTTTTCTTTTTAAATAGGTATAAGCATAATGTTATCATATGATTCTATTATTATTTCCTCCTGATCAGTAAACTTTCAAAAAATAAACTGTATCAGCTGTAAAGTAAGTTGAATTACAGAATGTGCTACCTGTAAGGAAAGGGGGAATACCGTTGTTGGATGTCTGTCATGTGTCTTTAACTGATACTACTCTGTAGCATTATTTTTCGTGCCTGCTGTTACAGTACCCTTCCCCCTGCTGCCAGTACCTAGTTAAAATAACAGCTGCCTTCAAAGCATGTAACTTCTTCTCTAAAACCATCTTGTGGTCTGGCACGTAATTCCTAAAGGCATTTGTTTGGTTATTTGCAGTTACAGAGTTCATGTAAATACCAAGAGAGTTTCAGAACCAAAACGCTGAGATATTTTTCTGTTTCATACAGCAAAAGGAGCCCTGGGGGAGCTCCCCGTGAGCCAATTCAGAGCCCAAACCCACTTAAATTTAAGTCAGGGACTGAGTTCTTAGGGCTTTCAGCAGGATGCAGTAAAATACATGCCAGTCGGTTTCCCATTTAAACTATCTGGTTTAAATGAGTCCACAGGCTTGGAGTGCCCAGGCTCTTCTACACCAGTGTCCCCTGTGCCAAGTTTTGTGTGGCACATTGGGAAGCTTTTTATAACAGCTACGTTGTTAAAAAATTACATCTCCTTTTTTCTTCTTAATAATCAGATGTCTTTATCTGACACTCTAAAACACGTGATGGTCACAGATGTCTTTTGAAATGGCGGTACTGGAAACAAAAATAACAAGCTTGTACCGTCTTCTGCTGCAGTTTTTAAGAACTGTACTTTCTCATTTTGAGTCCCAACACCACTCCCACAAATATTTATTTTTAATCCCTTCATAAACTGAAGCAGACTACCTGCCAAAGCCGAAATCGGATCCTTTACTCTATGCTTGCATATTTCATTATGTTGCATTAATAATGCAGGTAAATCCGAAAGACACAAAAGCCACGTAGCCACAGGTTGGCAGAACAAAGCAGCAGACACAAGAGATTGGGCTTCGGTGCTTGAAGGTGTAAAAGCAGAGTTAGGTTTAATACAAGGCAAAACCTCTACTACGCAATTCCAGTGGAAAACTTAGTTACTACAAAAGAAGAGGAATGAATCGGCTTGCCAGTGTTGCTGCACCAAAAATAAAGCTTGTACTATCTCCTTTTCTGATTCATGGTCTTGGGAGGGACTCAGGGTGACTGCCTGTAGGGGAAAATAAGTTAGAGAAATTTGATTCTCACTTGTCTTTGGTCATTCTTCTGGCTTTGCTCACTCCTAACAGAATATACCCTTTTTTAGTCAGAGAGCTGTCAGGATGTGCTCTTAATTTGGGAAAAAAACAAACAAACCACATTTCAGATTTCTTTAAAAAAAACCTAGTTATGTATAAACAGGAAGATAATGCAATTCCTTGTTTGTTATGGATGGGTTTAAAAGTAGATCATTTAAAAGGGTGACAAGAATATGGGCTTGTGGCAGGTGAGCTGGTCCATGGTCCTATGTATTCAGCATTCATTTACTAATAGAACTGGACAGTCTAAGTAACAAGCTTGCTCCAAAACCAAGGTCTTTTCTTTTATGCTTCCTACCATGCACAGTGCTCGTTTCCCCCGTGGTATTTTTATTGGCATTATGCAAAAGTAGGCAGGCCTTGCCTAACTGGGTCAGAAGTATACCTTTCAGGTAGCTTCAGTCAAGTCACACATCTGCATTTTTATGACTAACTGGCTATGTTCAGATCGTGACCTACGATTTAATATTACTACATATTACAGTGTGCAGTTTCATAACTGACATAATTGAAAGCATTTTTCCATTGATACTCCTCAGTTGGTATCGAGTTACAGCTTTGACCATGAAAGAATCCCAAGGAATCATTTTAATTTTTCTAAAAAGTCACATACAAGACAGGACTGATTGCTTAATTTGAACAATTTAAGAGTGGTAAAGACAACTCATTAGTTCTTAGGTTACCTATTGCGATTAAATATTGATAAAGGAAACGAACACTTTCCAATATCCTGCAAATCTCTGTCTTCTCCCTCTGTTGTCATCAACTTCATAGCTTTCGTAAGAGACCAATGAAAGAGGCAAAGCTTTTACAGATGCTTCAAAGAAATCCAAAAAGGAGCGGCTGATTTTTATCTTATGCCTTGGTTATCTCGTTGTGGTTCTGATGAGCTAGGTAAGTCTCAAACAGTTAATAGGTTTACAGGTCACTTCACAGAGTCAATGCCCTGACATTTTATGGCCTTCTAATGAGCCATTAATCTGGAGAAGAGGTAATTAAATATGGTACTCTAGTACAATGTACACAGTACTGACTCCAGCTCTCTGATTTTAGGTTCCTCAGAAGACGATGAGGTCATTCAAGAAGGTCTCCTCAGGCTCAGGTCAGTCTTCTCTATAGCGTCTTCCACGGCTGACGTTGTACATACAAACTGAGGTCCTGCAGCGCTTGTGTCCCGCGGATTCGGGTGAAATCTCGGGGGTGGGGGGGTGACCGTTCATTTTGTGCACAAGCTTCGGAGCTCTTGCTTGGTACAGTTTGAGGGTCGTGATTCTGTGAGACAAATAAACAGCAGTGCAAGGAGAGTTTATTTACAGCACCCCACCGTCAGACTGTAAATCGTATGGGCCCGCTCGCCGAAGAACGCTTTTGGACTGCGCCCGCAGCCTCCGCGCCGGTGGCCGCACACATCTCGGGCGCTGCCTAAAACCCTAACTCCTCGAGTTACTTCCATGCCGCTGTCAGGTTACAGCGCCGGCCGGGCGTTACCGCCACGCAGCCGCCTCGCATCGCATCGCATGGCGACGCCGCTTCTCCAGCGCAGCCCAACCGGTTGCGGTGCCCGCCCGTCCCAGCCTCCCGGGGCGGCGGCGGCGGGGCGCGGCCCATCCCGGGTGCCCGCCCGGGGCGGCGCATGCGCGGGGCGACGGGCAGGGGGCGCGGAGCTCCCCCGCGGAGCGGCGCTGCGCACCCGAGGGAGGGACGCGCCGTCCCCACTCCGCGCTGGGCGCTTCTCCGCGCCTCGCCCGGCAGCAGCCGCAGCGCGCTCCTCGCAGATGACACTTACAAGCCATCGGTGCCGCGGCTCCCCTGGCATGGGAAGCGCTCGTTGCGGCGACGCATAGCCCGGGGCTGGCGCTGGCTGGGATCAGGTGTTACCTGTGAGCAGGGCCGGGTCTGCTGTGAGCAGCTCCCCGCGTCGCGGCCGGGCTGGCGCAGGAAGAGGCGCGCCCCGCCGAGCGCGGGTGAGGAGACGGGCTGGAGCGAAAGCGCCTGAGGCGCAGAGCCGCCCGCTCGCTGTTCTGCACCGCGGCGGGGGGAAGCGGCGAAGCCGCACGGCGTGCAGCCGGTCCTTCTACACGGACCGGCCTTTCCTACGGGGTTTTAGCCCCGTCAGACGGTCTCCCGTGACCACTGGCCAGAGCCTCCTTAAATCCGGCGGGGAAGCGGCCGCTATCAGTTGCACATCCACAGCTGAGAGACTGTTGATGTACGTGAGACCACATCCTGCGGCAGAGCTCCCCGAGTGGGTGCCTCCCGCCGCCTCCTGTCCGCCCATCACGCGCGGTACTAGCGCGGTTTCCAGTACTTAATAAATCCCGCTCGGAAACCGCCGGCACTGCCAGCCGGGACCGGCGGAAGGCCGCAGGGGCACGGCGTCAGAGGGTGTGCGGCCCCGACAGAAAATGCCAGCGAAACCCGCGTTTGAAACCACGCTCCGGCCGTCAATTAACATAGCGGCGCCCGCAAACTGCGGCGTCGTTCCTCCGTCGAAGGCGGCCCCGTCTCGGTAACGAAGGCAGAGGCGGGCTGCAAGGATCCGTGCGCGCCCGCGGGGGTGAGAGCGGCTGGCGCCTGCCTCAGGTGTAGGGGCTGAGGAGCGCCGGGGCAGCCGTTGGGGGGCTCCCCAAACCGCGCTGCAGTCGCAAGCGGCGGGCGGGGGGCGGATGTGTGTGAGAGGCGCCTGCAGCCCCTCCAAACGGCATTTCCCGAGCAGCTCCGTTCTTCTGGACGGGCGCGGTGCGAAGCTGCCTTCGTAGCCCGCTGCTACACGTCGAGCAAATCCCGTCGCTCGTCGTCCCTAGGCACGGGAGGCGCTCAGATGGGTCGGAGCGACGCCGCTCGCCGGGATGAGCGCGAAGGCACGTCGCCGCAGTCTCCGGTGGAAAGGAACCGCTTTTTGTGCAAGCGTTAAACAAAAGATGAAGGGCAAAGTCCCACGCCCGGGGAGGGGTGCGGGCACAGAGCCGCCGCCTCAGGCGCCGCCGTGCCCGCCGGCACCGACGACGGGCGCCCGGCGGGCGACGCACCTTAGGAAACGGGTCCACGTTCCAGTCCTCTCCGACCCCCTCCTAGCCGGGAGCCACAGGGCCGCTTCCGAAAGAAAAGCCATCCGGGCCGGTGGCATCCCCCGCCCTCGACCCGGGCGCTTCACGGCGGCGGAAAGGGAAGGCGGTTTTGGCGCCCAAACCGTAGGTGAGAGGGTTTTGGCGGGAAGAGTTTAGCACTGGCAGAGACTCTTGGCCAGGGGGTCGGTCTGCCCCTCGGGGGCCGCACCGACCCCCAGGCCAGGGGTCTCCGCCCTGAGGAAGCGGCCGGAAAGCGCCCCCCCACCTCCGCCCTCCCTCCGCGTTACTAAGAGCTGGTTTCGATAGAAACCGTGTAGGAAACACGACGGGCGTCTTATTCGGTCAGACGTCCTCGGGAACGGCGTGCGTGGACCGGCGCCGTCGTGCGTGGGGCGGCTGCGGCCGCGGCGCGAAGCGACCAACCCCAAGAAGTGAAGAAGGGGGACAGAAACGGGGGGGGGGAGGGAGCAGGGTCTCTCCGGCGCCGTTCCTGCTTTTCCTGCCTGCCCGTCGGCGAGAAATGTTGGCTGTGCTTTGAAATGGGAAGTCGCGGCAGCACCCCGAGCTCTGCTTTCAAGTGTAAAACACGCGTTTTGTTTCAAATGCACGCGGGTCGGTCGCTTGCTGGGCGGGTGGGTTTGGGGAGGGGGGGGGCGGGTTGTTGTTTCCTTGGGGTTTTGGGTTGGGTTGGGTTTTTTTTTCCTATTCTGGGGTTTGGTGGTGGGTTCCTTCGGAGGTGGGTTGTTTTGTTTTATTGGGGGGGAATGGAGCGAAACCAGTCAGGACTTTTAAAAGTTTTAGGAAGGTGACAAATTGGAAATCCAACACCACTTGGATTTGGTTACATAGTTTCAAGCGAGCTCTTTACTCTGCATTTAGCGAGACAATGATTCCAGCTTCCTACAACTGTCTTTACCAAAATCGGCATCTATTTAGCGAAATGGAAAGACAGAAATACCTTTTGATTTTATTATTTTTTAAAATACGTGAACTATTCTCATTAAACCAATCATTCCAGGAACCGGCTTAATTTTGTAGGGCTTTTTCCACTTCTATCTTCTTGGCTCCCACTTCTCCTCCCTCCCCCCCCCCCCCCCCCATTCTTTGCGAATGAATTTTGGAAGGGTGTTAGTGGGTTGGATTTTTTTTTTTTCCCGGAGAGTTCCCAGCTGGCAATAGCTCTCTACCTTCCACAAAACTTGAAAGGCTGATGTCCCTTGCAGGAAATGAATGAGTCGATAACATCTGACACCAGTGACCAGTCCAGTGACCCCAACCTTAATTCCACTAATACTGGAGGCCTGAAAAATCTCAGTAAAGACCCTTTGCAAATCTCCCCCTCCATTTTACTAAATCTGCATTTATTTTGCAACGTACTAACTACTTTGCAACAAATATCCTGACACGCATCTGTGCACCTGGTTTTGTAGCCTTTTCAAGGAAGAACGTATCGTACTGAACTGTCTTTTAACTGAAATTTATTAACGACATTTTTCCATTTAATGAACTCAGCCAGCTCGTTTGAGTCTGTTTAACCAATATTCTAGCCTCTAAGGAATTTTTATACCAAATATTGGTAGAGTAAATCAATCTGGGAAAAAAAAAGACCTTTAAAATGGTATTAAACAATGATTTCTGCCTTTTTCAAAGGAGGGACAGGGAGAGCTCGTATTTTATAAATGTGCCATTTCTGCTGCAAGAAATGCAGTCTTGGGCACTTCGGATAAGTGGTGTATTTTTATTTTCCTTGCCGGCAACCTTAATTTCTTGCCCGTAGCTGGGGTTTCTCGTGTGGTGAATTCTCGTACATTTATTATATATTAGATATCGCCCCGGTCACAAGATCCTAGCATATAAAATTACCAGCGATTGAATATTGTAAAATAATCGCTATTGTAAATGGGGGAAGGAAGGTTACGAGCAGCAAGAAGTGGTGTGTTGCACGAATGCGTAGGGCAGGTCAGCGTAGGAAGTCGACCTCCAGTGTTGAAATAACCTATAGGAAATTTACGGTTGAAGACTGCAAAGGAATTTCAGGATTTAAAGCTTCTGCTCCACTTGCCAGGCTGCTTGTATTTGTACGCCGTTTGCCCACCCTCGCTTCTTTCTGGCAAGAGCTCAACGTGTAAGCACCTTGGTATTTCACCGAGATGCGAGGCGCTAGCAGGGGAATTTACGCTTTCCTGAAAGGCAACAAAAGGAGTAAACAGGCCCATCGGGGGCAAAGGCGTCCCCCTTAATTGGGCAGACTGATCGACGCCACTTCCAAAACAACAGCAAGTGCTTTGCAAATGCGTAACACCACCACCCACCCCCTCCCTTGCATTCGGGTTCTGCGCGGATCGGTTTGTTGCTTTGGCTTTTGTTTGCGTGTGTCCTTGGGATAAGAGAGGATGTCGGGGGGGGAGGGGAGGAGGAGGAGGAGAGGAAGGGGGTTTAATAAGAAAGTAATTGAGCCCAGGTTTTAACAAGTTCTAGGCAACGTTTAAAGGTTATACAGTGCTGGATGGGAAGCGTGGTTATACGCGTGTAGGTGGTGGTGAGAACAGGAAAGGCAAAATCTGATGTTTTCGTGTCCTCACCTGTACCTTTTACAGCGAAGGAGTCACGACAACTAGAAAATTAAACGGAATCTCACTTAAATAGAGGGGTGGTGGTGCTACGCTTCTAAAAATACTTTAAAAATAGGCGCTTGGCCGTGAGCGCAGCGATGCAGGGGCTGCTGGCGAGCACGCTGGGAGCTGCGTACCTGCGGGAGCCGAGGAGCCTTTGCGAAGGGGTGCGCTCAGGCTCTTGCCAAGCCCGTTACGCAGGACACATTTATTTTCCGAGTTGGATCCCCCCTCCCGCTGGCAGGGAATGCTTAAAACAGCAGTACCCGGTCAGCGTTAGTCCTCCCCTCTTTGTCTTCTTCCTCCTGACAATTTTTATTTTTTTTCCGCCTTCCTCCTCTCCAGCAAATCCTTTTCACTGTCAGTCCTCCTCCTCCTCTCCCTCCTCCTCTCCCTCTCCCCCGCGCTGCTGGGGAACAATCGCTGCTGATTGAGGTTCACTCCAATACTAGGCTTGAAAACTGGGCTCTTATTTAGGAAGTCATTAATCACATCCCCTCCCCCGGAAAGAGATGGCGGAGAAACCTGTGAAGTACAATTCCTCGCCCCATCCCCCCTCCAGAAATGTTTTGAAACGCTAAACCTCCGCACATTCTGGGCCGTATTAAGGTGATACCGCGGTTCCGGCGCGCTTTTAATCTGAACGCGAAATTGGTACCGTGTAGCGAGGGCGTGAGCGGCGGCCGCGACCCACACACGTACCCTCACATACACACACCCACACGTGGGTAGGGAGAGGCCCCTCCGCTACCACCACCCCTCCACCCCCCCGCCCGCCCCCATCCCCGGGACGCGGGCTGTGCTGGGCACGGGGAGGGGACCCAGCTCTCGCGTGGGCAGCGCCGCCGGGGCTCGGGCCGGCTCCGGGAGAAGACGGTGCCCGGAGGCAGCGGGGCGCGTTGCGGGGGGCTTCGGGCGGCTTTTCTTCAGGTGGAAGCAGCGATCCGGTCATATATATGCCCGTGTTTTGCGCAGACGGTAAAACAGCAGCCTCCCGGCATACCTCGTGCATGTCTATACACATGTTGTCTCGTCTCATTTGTGAGCATCTCGCATTTCGGGCGGGTACGCGTACCCCGCCCGCAGCGCGCACCTCTGATAATCGCACCCGAACGGCCGCCTCTTGTGTTTATTTGTTGTTCCCTGGGCTGCATCTAGAAACGCACGGGGCTTCTTCCTACGTAATTGTGCATGCACGGGAGCGCAGAAACCCCAGAATAGTACGTCATCTCGGTTTCCCGTAAAGACGCGTGCAGATTAGCTGTCGGAAAGGAAAGGGAAAAAAAAAAAAGAGAAAGAAAAAAAAAAAGACGCGTTGGAAATTTCTTGTTCATTCATAAATTATTTTGGTGTGTCAGCCTAGTTGAAATGGCGATTGGCTACTCCTGACTCCTGCCAACCCCTTAAGGATCCGATGTGAAATTAGTAGCAAGAAAGCATGTAATTGACCGAGTCACGTGTGCGCAGGGGGCCAGAAACGGAGCGAGAGAGAAGGGGAAAAATCGAAAGAGGGAAAGCACGTTAGACCATGCGAGCTAAATTTGCGATCGTTCAAAATCAGGATGTTAGATTAATGCAGAAGACCACTTCGATCCACAGGGAAAGTTTTCATCTCACGAGTTTGGAGCAGAGGGCCCGTGGGGCAACATGGCCGAAGGTTAATTTTCTTTTTCTATTGTTTTACTATGATTTTCGCTCGCTCGCTCTCTCCCTCCCCCCCCCCCTCCCCCCACCCCCCTTTTAACCCAACTATGCATTACCCTTTTTTAGCAGCTCGCGCAAGGGGGCTTTCTCCAAACCCATTGTTACCCGGCTCAGAAACTGTTCCGTACCGCCCACACCGATTCACAACTTGAAAAGCTTTTAGGGGGCTATTGTTTGAATTGTTCCTGTTTGATTAAGCACAGTTGCAGCGGTGGGATGAGAAAACGGCCGTACACCTGTCCCAACTTTAATCGAAAGTTTATTCCAAGGAGGGATGGATACACGTTGGAAAATAGTGGTTTCGGCGCTGCATGTGCAATAGCCAGTTGTGCAATCTACCCAATTTTGCTTATTCTCTTCCACCCCTCCTCGGTCGGCCTCCCCCCTCGCCCCCCGGTCCTGCGCCTTGAGAGGAGAGACTAATTGCGCTGAGAATTTCTGTTGCGAAATGGGATCGGTCTTAAACCAGCAATATTCAAGTAAAGTATCGCGTTCCATGCTGTAATGTGGCTGAAAGATGGAGTTAAATGGAAAAATACACGTATGTACAGAAACGTGGGCTGCCTTGGGCAAAGAGAGAGGGAGAGCCTCCGTACGCAGCGTTTCCTCTCTCTAACCTCCGGTGATTTTATTTTTTTACGTATTTTGGGGAGAAAGTTGTTTGGTTTAGGATTTACGGGGGGGGGGAAAATAAGCTCTTTTCGCCGTTTGCTTTTTTGATTTTGTTTTGTTCTTTTTCTCCCCCCACCCCCCCGTTCTTCTGTAAGTAACTCCTTTATACAGTGGGAAAAGGACGTTACCAGAATTTAACTCTTTGCTTTGCATCTTGTCCCCCCCTTCCTCCTTTTCCTCTCCCCCCACCCTCCCCCGTTTACCCCCCTTCTGCCCCCCACTCCCCCACACCCCCGGCCTTTCCCTCTTCCTCAGCAGGGGCGAGTAAAGGTGGAGACGAGCCCGGGAAGTTGCCGGAGCAGGAAGAAGAGGAAGAATCCCAGGTTTTGCACGGAACCGGCCATTGCAAATGGTTCAATGTGAGAATGGGGTTCGGGTTCATCTCCATGAGCAACCGAGAAGGAAGCCCCTTGGAGTCTCCAGTTGATGTCTTTGTACACCAAGTAAGACCCATTTTTGTCTTCCATCTCAGCCTGCCACATTTGGTTGATCTCGGTGGGACTCCGGTTTCACGTGATGGAAACCTCTTTTTCCTGGGTGTTTAGATAAATTTGTAATAAAAAGGTTGCCTTAGATAGTGGCTTTGGTGGCAGTTTACAATTTGAGGTCGTTAGATTGTGCTTAGTCTCTGTGGCCAGAGATTTGTGCACAGGGATAATGTCGTTTCTTCATATCTTTCTCCTTGGTTAGAAGCTTCTCCCGTGACTTTTATTTATTTTTTCAAATGCCACGCTTTCCTTTTTAAAGCTGTTTATTATTTGTTACCAGAGGGGATCGGATGTGCCTTTCTGATTAAAATTAAGCTCAAAAAAGTAGATGTCGGCTTTCATTCAGGTAACATTGGAAGAATACAATTTTAAACGCTTTTCTTGTAAAGCTCGAATTGCTTTTTAAAAGCTCATCTGAGATTAGTTAGTAAAATTAAGACATAATTAGAGTGTTATTTTGCAGTAATTCAGACCTGAGAGCGTCCCCGTGGTGATACACTGAGGCGTGCATGTGGCTTGCTTGGTTGATTTTTAAATACTCCTAAAAAAAAAAGGGGGGATGGGGGAAAGTAACGATTAAGGCATCAGCCCCAGAGCCACGTCTCCGTGAGGCTGTTCGGGAGAGCAGGAGCGGGTGGCTGTTGTTCTTTTTAAGCATGGCAGCCTTGAGCAGTGGTCGGATTTTGAACGTGGAAGCCGGTATACGAATGCCTTCACGCAAAGGAGGTTCAGACCTTAAGATACGTACAAAAGGATGAAGTGAAGGGAGCTTTTCCAAAGGTCTGTAGCGTGGTTTGGGAAGAAGGGGCTATGTGTAGTCTCCAGTTGCGGCAAGGCTATTTTGTATTTCACCCGTCTTCCCTGTGGTGAGAGAACAGACGAGTGAAGGTAAAGAGACCATTTTGGGTTTGGCTAGGGCCATGTTAGGAAGGCAAAAAGGCCTCTTAACTTTTTACGTGGTTGTCCCTTTTCTATGACGTTTGCGGTGACGAGGCGGGGGTGGTGGTGTGTATTCCATGATGATGCAGTCATCCCCTTTTAATGTGCCGTTTGACGGCCCGGTCTTACTTTGTGGTAATTTTCAGTAGGCTTTTTGTTTTTTAAAGACTACACGTTACTGTAATAAAAAGGTGACTGAAACTTGGAGAGGAGGGTGCTGTTGCAGTGGCACCTCTCCTCGCTCCTTGGGGTGCAGGAGTGGGTTTCTGGTCTTGCTGTCTGCCTTGTGTGTGCCCTGTGCCTGAGGGGCCCCCACAGCGTTTTGAATTGCGTATAAAGCCTAGAGTCCAATAGTGAACTCTCTACATTCTTACACTTCCTGCTTTGCACTGGCATATGAGGTGCCCTCCCCATTGCTGCTGCTTTTTCTTTTTAGAACTGAATGAATGAAATATTTATCAAAGTAGGAGCTTTATTCCTCCTGGTTTTTCTCCCTTTCTTTGTACCTTTTAAAGTTGTGAAATTGCTCTTCACGGTCACTGATTAAAACCTCCCTCTTTTTCCTCATCTAATTTTGTGTAAATACGTGTCATTCTTTTTGAAACAGAAGACAAATATTTGAAGCATAGCAGTGTTGTTAATTGGAAAAAAGCATTTGAAAATACAAGATATTCTTAGAGCGGTGGAAACAGAGAAGTGTTGGACTGCATGATAACACGATACATTTAAGTAATACTAGACAAGGTGTGCTGTTCCATAATGGAAAGTAGTCATAGGGAAAAAAAAAAGTGGTAGATTTGGAAGTCACTATTCAGTTGTCCCCCCCTAATGGAGGGGACAAGAAGGAAATGTTGGACACGTTTGCTTATTACTTAAATGATCTATAATTTTTTCAGTATCCTTAGGTTTCTAAGACATACCACAGTGTAAAATAGCATGTTTCATTGTTCTTAAACGTTTTAATTGGTCTTACTGAGTGAATTCATTAGTATTATGGAATGGATTGCTCTTACTACAAAGATCCCTTTTCACCTTTTTCTTTCTGATGAAGTCTGGGATATACAAATACTTAACAATGACCTGACTCTTATTTCCATCAAGTACAAAGTAGAATTTTTCTGTTTAATGTAGCGGGGAGGAGTAGTATCTATTTTGTTTCAGAGTGCATTTTGGATTATTGATATGGCTGTATAGAATGCTTTGTGTTAGCTGACTAGCTGACCAGTGGTAACAGTAGCAGACAGAGCATAAAAATGCCTTTAAATCACTGGTGTTATTTAATAGTGGTGCTTGTACAACAGTCTGTTGCCTGAACAGTGGTTGGACCCTGTTCCTGTTAGTTTAATTAATTTGAAAACTCTAGTCTTGAGAAAATGCCTTTTCAAGGCAAAGATTAGTTTATTAATCTGTTGAAACAAAAAAAATGCTGTTCAAAGCTGCTTTGAAAACACTTCATCTACTTAAGTGTGTGCACATAGTGCTGTGTGTGATCGCTTGTTCTGCAGCATTCATAGCTGCTAGTACCATTTTACAGAATTGGGTACCCTATCCAGAGGAAAGAAACTTCTGTCTTATTTAGTCCAGGTCCTGTCGAAGGTAGCTTGAACCCTACAACTTCCTTATCTTACCTTTTCTTGGTGAGGTAATGCCCAGTTTAGAAGATACTGCTATGAGAAAGAAGTTACTGGATGTTGAGTTGAAATTCCTGTAATAGTTTAAGCTTATTATACCTAGACTTTGGAGGTTGTAATAACTAATTTTGTTTTCTTCTTGGAGTTTCCCTTTCATTGTGTGCAGATTATAGTCATGTTTTAAAGTCAGTGCTTCACTAATTGTATGTATTGATACATTTTTAGAGGATGATGCTTTTGTTTGGACTTCATCACCCAATGAAAGTTCTGTTCATGAAACAGCTGCAATACCGAGTTTTTAACTCTACCTCTGAAACAAAATAGATACCTCCTTCAGCAGTAACAATTCTGATTGATCTTCTATCAAACAAACCTTCTTCTATCTAATAAGCCTTCAGGTTTTTCGTACTCGTCTAGTAATGAGGTACCTGGAGTTGGATGTGTTATTTAAGGTAGACAAGCATCAGCCATTACGTGCGTGCATCTGTGTGTGTACAATGTAAATTAGCTTTATTCTGGTACAGCTTATATCTTAAGTCGTGTCTTTGAGTCATTCAGTGTCATTATAAAAATTACAAGCCCTAAAAACTATTTAACCTTTCAAAGACAAGCCATGCCCAATGGCAGCAATGTGCCTCGTTCACTGTTTCTTCTACAACAACAAAGAGTAGCAATATTAGTCCTGTGTGACTGTTGAATCCCAGGAATGTACACCTCACTGAACTTGGCTCAGTATTGTCACTTGGACTTTTAATAGGTTAGCATGGAATTAATAATACAGCTTGCTCCTCTTTTAGGATGTGAATCCTGCACATAGTTAGGTATGAATAGCTCTTGTTAAATCTTAGAAAAAGATGTATTTGTCAAAGGGTAAACAGGCTGAAGAGGGGAAGTGAGCAAAACCTTTTGTGGTGCCTGTTAAAACAGGTCTTCATTGCTAAGAACTAAAAGGAGCTCAAGCTTTCATAAAATCAGATAAAAGCATGATGCTTCTTAACATTTTTTTGTGTGTTCAGAATTGTACACACAAAGATACATACAGCCTTGTTGGATGCTAGCAGTTAAGGCAAAAATGCTGCAGAGTATTTTTTTGCCCACATTTTGTACAGGCTTTGTTAGAAGCATGTCTCTTTTCCTTTGCTTAGCATGAAGCCCAGATGTCAGAGATGATAAGGGTAGGGTGCTGGGTGTAAACAATGCAATTAAATACATGTTTGTGAATATCAAGGGTTATAATTTTGTTTCTGAATAATGTGGTCTTTCAGGATGAGATGGATTGCTGGGTTTCGAAGATGTTTGTTGGGTCCTGGCTCTGCAGTCCAAAAGCCTTACCATGTTTAAGGGATTGATAGAGGATTTCTGAACTACTAGGACCTTAAACATGAGCCTTCTTTGGGATCCTCTCATGAGGTGGGGAGAGGAAGGAAGGGAGGAGCAGTATGCAGGACTTCGTGTATTTTGTTTTCTCATTAATAGGAACATGGTTGGTTTGAAATTTTTCACTTTCATCTGAACTGCAAGTTCTTGTTACTCAAGATTTGATAAAACTGGAAGAAAGCCTTTTTTCTTTCATTGAGTCTTGCACTGTGCTACTGTTTGTATATTATAATTTTTGCTCTTATTGTTGCAAGTACCTATAGCAACAGAAGAAAAATTACAGAGACTATTCAGTTATGATTGTAAACAGAAGAATAAGTAGAAAATTAGACATGTAAGAAGCATCTGAAAAAAAGTCTTCTCCCTTAATCTGACTGACCATCCTTTTTGATGATGAGTCAGACGCCTGTTCTTTAAATTCCTAATACTTAAGCCCCGGTTGAACTGCTTTTTCTAGGATAAAGTTGGGCATGTCATGATATACTGAATGCCAATTTTCATATATTGTGACACATGATCCTGTGCTTTTGCAAGGATGCATTCATTCATTTAGCATGTCTTTTCCATTTCTGCATTATTAAGAGCCTGTAAAAAGCTACCTAATTGCTCAGGGTAACTGGAAGATCTGGGCAAGCAAGTGGGATCCCTGTATTACGTTGCTTCTTATTGTTAAATATTACATAGCAATGCCCATTTGAAGTACAGAAGTGTCCATGCAGAGTCTGCTATTACAAACTTGTATCTTTGACTTCTGCTGGGGACCGGGCAAGCCCAGTCTTAATCAAAACAAAAGTTGCTAGCAGGATTTAGAGAGGGAAGCTGAGGAAGGAAGCGAATGGAGAGTAAACATGTGTCTGTAGAGTGCATGTGTAATCAAAGACCTGGCAGAGATCAGACCTTTGCTAAAGATCTGGGTATCAAAGTCTGCTCAGCAGCCTCAATGCATGTAGGATCTGTAATGCGTAACTGCTGGAGATCCTGAGCCAAGCTTTGGCACTCACCATCTGTGTTGCAGCATACAGAGAAAATTGACTTTAAATTGTGATACAACCTTGTTTGAGATGTGTTGTTGGGTTGGGTTTTTTTTTTTGTTGTTTTTAAAACTTAGCTTGGCTACTAATTACACCCAGTCTTACATTTCAAGTACTACCTATGGACGTATAGACAGATGGCAAAATACTTCACTGAAAGCTTGATGGTTTAAGATGGTTGAAGAAACTTGTAAATTGGTATTTAAGTTATGGGGCTGCCATCTGTGGGAATACCTTCTATATTTTAACTATTTACACCTAAATGCAACATTACAGTGCATTTTTATCGATAGACATGTAGTATTTAAGTGAATGGCAAGCCCCCATAAACCAAAACAGTGTTGAATCAGATCAGATTTAGCTGCAGAAATGTAGGTATTAAATGTTAACAATAAAAAAAAAATCACAAGCTGCCTAAAGACAAAGGCCTGCAATTGGGCTCATTTGTCTTGAGAGCAATTGCTCTATTTGGCAGAGCAGTAAGTACACCCTTTCCAGAGCATGCTATCCTCCTTTCCTTCAAGACTGAGGAAGTCGTGCACAGGATTTGGGATACTGGAAGGAAGAGGATATTTTGTCTGGGGCACAAACATAAGATATCAAAGCAGATATATGAACCAAAGCTAAAAGGAAATGAATTGTCAATTTGGGAAAAACGTTGTTATTGTTGCTTGTCTGGTTTGCAACTACGTGACTGAGGTAGCAAGTATATCTAGACCCATCCAGAGTTTTGGCTTAGACTCTGGACAAAGTATACTCCCATGTAAATATTGTTTAATTCATCCTCCGTATGTAACTCATCTCAGCAAATGCCTGACATCTTTCCCCACTAATTATCAACAGAAGCAAAATTAGGCCCATCAGTTTCCATAAAGGTGTATAACAGTGACCAAAGGTATAATTTAAGTAAGGTCCTAGAAAGTGGAGGGCAAGGGCTGTTTATGAAGTTTCTTGAAATGAACACATATGAGGATATATGGTTTACACTTTTCATTCAGAGGTATTTAAAGGGTACCTTTTCCCTTTTTGTTAAGTCAGCTGTAAGTTATCATGACTGATAGAAAGGTATTATGTGATACTTAGCTCTTTTGAAGGGAGAGTTACTCAGGGCAGGTCTGGACTAGCTTTTGCTTGCTGGGTATCCCTGGTGAAAGCAGTGAATCCCTAAATTGGTTTTACATCAGCAGAGTATCAGTAATCACCTCTGCATGGAAAGTGGGGAAGTGCTTCTGACTGCTTGAGCCTATTTAGTCGGAGAAATTGGTGTCCAGGCTTTTCCTCAGATTATTCTGGCCAGTCCTGATTTAAAATGGGGTGGGGGGGGTGGCGTAGGGAGGGAGGTAACTCCTTGGGAGATGGCTAGAGGGAATTCCAGATGCCCACTCCATATACGGCTCAGCTGCTTGCAGAGCAGCTGTGGAAACTGCCACAAGTTTTACAGTCTGCTGTATTAAGGAAAACTGGCACTGATTTTCATTTTTTCCTAACATGCAGAGCTCTAACATGCAGCAGGTCAGCAGCTGCTCTGCAGGCAGCTGAGTTGGCTTTGCAGTAGCAGCGTGGTGAACAGGTGGAGGTTGAAACTCCTACAGCCACCCTTCTCAGTGGGAGTCCTGCAGCCAAGATTTCACTTTTGCATTTGGCAACTGTGCTTCAAGAGCTTTTACAGCACTCTCCGTGTTGGGATAGTATAAGTGCTTGTGAAGCTGCATGGCAAACCTAGCTGGGGAGTTTGTTTCTTTTTTTTTTAGATGATTTTTAATATCAGAGAAACCCCATGATCCCCACAAAGACAGGTGGGCAGTATTGACACTGTGGAAGGGCAGCCAAGGATGCAAGTAGCTGCCAGGGTGAGGTGCAAGTATAGGAGGAAAGAGAACTGTAAGCTGCTGTTGAAGAAATGTGAATGAAACTGCAGTCTCCTCTGGTGCAAGATAGCAGAGTACTGGTTTTACCTTCAGGGAGGGAAGTGCAACAAAAGTGTTAAGACTCTTTTCAAGGAAAAGGGCGCTTGGGGTATTGGAATGAGTACAGGCATCCTGGAAGTGGAATGTTTCGGGCATCTTCTGGATCACACTTCAGTTCAATCTTATGTTGTTGGTCTTTTTCCCACTCTTGCTTTATTGGTTACAATTAAGCCATGCAACTGAAATATATTGAATTGCAGTTTTATTTATAAAACTTTTGATTTGTGGCAATAATGTGTGTTTCTTACTTATAGAGAAGTAACCATACTTGGAGGGCATGCTTGTGATAATTTGTTGATAATTATTCAACTGGAAATAAAATACATCAGTACATTCCAAAAGTTATTTGTCTGAGAGTATGTACGATTGTTCTATTATCGGTGCAGAAGGCAAGCAAATCACACAGGTATTTCCTATCCTAAAGTTCTAATCTAATGCAAAACCTGCGATTTTTGGACAGAGGAAGGCTGAAAGGTTTGTTTTGGGTTTTTTAGTATTTTCACCTGTTAAAATTGTTAAACAGATGCTATCTGAATGAATGTATGAATAATCAATGTGTTGAGTGTATGAATGTGTCTAAAAAAATCAAAGTAATATTTAATGACCATTACGGTTCTTACAGTGCTCTAATGATGTTACTACATTTGTGTGTACTTCTCAGGAACATAGCTGATAGCGGTTTTCCTATCAAAGATGATCTGTTCCCAGAGAGGCCCTCTTCTAATTAGTTGTGGTAATTTATAGGTATGGAGCATTGAGGGGTTTTTTTTTTCCTTTCCTAGATGGCTTTTATTATTGTGCCACTTGAGGCTACTTTAACATTTGTGTTACAACTTTCTTTGTTTATGGCCATATAAATACATGCAACAAAATAATCTCTGGGCAGAAAGGGAGAGTGAAAGTGATAGCCCTTGTGCACTTTAAGTAGACTAGAATAAGCATGAACTTGTGTTTTTTCAAAGTGCAGCTGCCTTTAAAATCTCTTAATAGTGCATGTGTGTTATAATTTTAAAAATGTTTTGTTTCATTTTACAACTGCGTTTTGCAAGCTAGTAATCAATATCTTGGTTGGTTTTATGGGCTATTTGTAACAGTACAATCTTGGTGGAGATACAGTGCTTTGAAAAGCCTGACCATGTGTAGTAGTTTCTGAACATTCTTAGACTTATTATATTGAAAATACAAGAAATACATAATAGGCTTAATCTAGAATGTACCTAACAAACCCTAGGTGAGTCCTGTAGATGTTGGATTAGACCCCTGACTACTCCCTGAATTTAACAGATATATGTTGCTGTCTTACCCTGTTTAATTACCTGGTCTAAGGCACGTAGATTGCACATCTTGAGAATCAGCTGCTAAAGTAGAATAAGATCAAAGAATTATTCACAAACCTGTTTGCTATCCTCTCACCTAGATACTAAAAATAACAACAGTACACCATGTAAAAGGAAATTTAAGAATTACTTAATTCTTAAGTAAACAAAACCTCCTTCTTAATGTAATGAACCCGTGACATCCCTCCTTTTCTTGTGAATATTACAGACCCGCTTGGCCAAATTCTGCTCTGTCTTATGTGAAATGGTTCCACTGACCAGTGAAACTTATTCAATAAGCTGCACAGTGTTAGGAGTGGATTTTAAGTCTCTTTTATGAATATTCTTACTGGAAGTATGTAATTAATGTCCTTCTGTTTGAGTAAGTGTGTTCTTTGTGCTCAAAAACTTGCAGGCTGTATTGTGATCTGAATTGTTCCCTGTACGGTACCTAAAATGTAGAGTAGTAAACTAGGGTTTGAGTCAGTGCTGCTTAATTAAAAGTTAACTAAAACGATGCAACTTAACATGTATATGCATGAACTTGACACTCATGTAAAAACTTGTATATGCTTTTCACAGTATGCTATGTATAATGTATACGTGAATCTATATTTAATGTCTTAACTAAATTGGCCTGACCACTAATCTGCCAGGGTGCTTTGATGGAAAGCTGATAATGTTGTGGGGGTATTAATCTTCCAGTTGAAAAATGGCTCCATCTCAAATCATTCCCTCACAGGAGGAAGGGGTAGTAAAAGAAGGATATGAAATGTTCCCAGCATGGAAAAAAAAAAGCCCACAACCCACACCGTGGGTGCAGGCAGATTCTGTTGAAGTGGAATGAAGTTCACTCTTGCAGTGTAAGCACCTTGGGATGTTGAACAGTTGTAATTTAGAGACAGTTGGGGACACCTCTGCAGGGCTTTTGATTACTTGCAGGGATGTCAGCATGTGACAGATACTGGGGAAAACTGCTGAAAAGGTTTGTAGTGAAGTATTGTGCATCTGTGTGTGTAAGGGGATGGATGGGAATCCTCCTGGCAGAGTCCTTCACGATCTGCCTTTTTCCCTGGGCCCCTGTGTTAGAGAAGTTGAGATCATACCCAGATGCAAGAGCACTGACTTTCAGGAAGAGCGAAGTAGCTGAACCCTCTGTCCAGACAGGAGGAAGTCAACAGTTTACAGATTTGGAGGTATAATATGGTCCTCAAATATTTGTAAAAGCAGCTAGTAAAAAAGTTTCCATTTCACCACAGTGCTTAACAACTCTTCCCTACAGTAATTAAATACTCAAACCCACTTTGTCTGCTTCATGGTTTGGTTTTGGGGGTGTTTTTGTGTGTGCTCATTGAAGAAAGCATGTCACATTTGTAATAGCTGTTTAATATGAATCAAAACCGCATTTGTTTAGTGTTTTCCTGGAGCACGTTTTGCAAAAAATGGTTTAATGGACAGGAAGTGTAGGGCAGAAAATAACCCTGTAAAGAATGCATAGTTTCTTGTATAGGGGTCGGTGCGGCTATAGGAGGCACCAGCAAAGACTTTGAGCAGGGCATCCAGTTCATTGTGTGTCATAGTAGTTTAGAAACACTTGCAACCCAGAAACAAGATAATTTTTTTTTAATGTTTTTAATTGGTTTCAGAAAATAGTGGTAATTTAAAGATAGATCTTATTTGTAAGGTGATTGCTGGGTGTGGAGGAGAAACATGAGTAAGAAACTACCCTGAACGAAGAGTTGCTTTTAAAGAACTTTGCGTGTCACCATTGACTTTAAAGGAGTAGTCACAGAGAGGACTCTGGGATTGAACTGTTGATGATAAGAGAGCAAAATATTTCAAAGGTGTGTTACCAAGATGAAATTCTTATTTAAGACTTCCAGGGCGAAATATGCCACATCTGAAAATAAAGTCTTGCTTAGACTAATTGGAATAGGATTTTGTTAATGCTTTTGCAAACACTTAATGCAGCAGTAAATACCACATCTTTCACTGAGGAGTGCTTCGTTCCCCTGTGCTATAGTCTCTTACCTACACTGAGAAGTTAGGCTATCAGAGTCTGCTCTTAGCAATGCCGCCTTCTCCCTGAGAATTAAAAAAAATAATTACTAAGCATTCTACAATCTGATGAGATTTGAAAATTATTTAAGTTCAAAACATTCTGCTTGAGAGGGTTTCTCTGAAGTCTTAACTGTGTCTACATTGTCTTCAGTAGAAATTAGCAAAGGCTTTTGTAAAATACAAAAATGCGTTTTCCATTTTATATGATGTCTTTGCATTTCATGACTACATGGCATTTTTTGCAGGACAGCAAATACTTTTCTACAGTCTGTTTTGAGCAACATCTTTTTGTTTAATAGCACAGTCAGTGGATTCAGTTTCCCCAGATAATTTTTACATTATTCTTAATTTATTTTCATTGAGCAATCACATATTTTTTTGAGATGGCAGATTATTTTTGTATTATAATTTTCTTTTCTTGCTGGCAGTTTATAGTTATTAGTTTATTGGAAAGTGATAGCCCATTCTATGCTTATGTAGGTTTATTCTTAATCTTCTTCACACAGGTAGTACTTCTTCCTTGGATGTTAATTTCTTTAACTGGTGACAACTGTAAATGGACAAAGTTTGGACTCTGTCTAAAATGTCTGAATGGCTGCAGTTGAAACACTGTCCCTTCTGAAAGATTATTTATTTTTGTGTTCATTATTCGACAGTATAATCAACATTTAGCATTTTCTGTGATCCTCTGCATAGGATTGTTTACTCTCAATCAGTAACTAGTTTTAATTATATATAAAGCAATACTGTGCTTTATAGTTAAAATTAATTTTCCTTTTACCTATATGTAGTTTAATATTTTTCCTTATTTATAGTACATCCATTACATGGTGGTAATCCAACACTGACCACGATAGGTGTCATGACATGCACCTATATAATTTGTTACATTCTCTTTAGAACTACTGAGGTTATTGGAATAAAATGGATTATTTTGTTCTAATATTTCTGGGTTTAGAGCAACGATGAATATAATCTATTTGTTAAATTCTTAAAAACTGGTAAACCTTAGCTTAGTTCATTTTGTCCCTACATTTGACTTGCATTTTCACAGTAAGTGTGGATTTTAGCTACACTTCAAGGACTAAATGTTCCTAAGGGATAAAATGTTGAGCGAAATGAAATCAGTGAACTAGAGGTCAAGAAGTTTCAATAGGCATGCACAGTTTCTTTTAAGTTTGGGGTTTTGTTTGTTTGTTTTTCGGGGTTCTATTTGGGAGTTTAGATACTGAAAACAGAAGTTTCTGACCAACTAAGGGCACTAAACTAAGTGCCTATCAACTATCATTCAGTGTACTTGTTTTCCCCGTTTGTAACTGCTTCACAACTTTTAAAATGCCCCTCAAAACTAACTGTGTAAAGTTTCATTTGTATGGATTTATATACATGTTCATCTACACTTCTTGCAGCACGTTCAGCTCACCCTTGTACCTTAAGAGAAATGTGACTCCTCTTTATTTACATCTTATATGGCAGAAGATACTCCATTAGTTTCCTTCGTTCATTTTCACCAGGCTCTTCATGAGTTTAAGTGTAGACAGGTATGACATTTGTTGCATTTTGGGTTGAAAAGATAATGTGTAAGAGAATAAAAATGTGTAGTGCTCAGTGGCTTTCCCCAGCTGAGTTAACATGCAGAAAGTTTACTACGTTTTGGTGGGTTTTTTCATTAATTCCATCAGTTTAACAAAGTTAATCTGAATTTGTATATCTTGATTAGCATATTGTTCTTCTGGACACACTGGCACCTCATTGCCAGATATTTTAAGATGATGGAGCAAGTCTGTGTGAAAGTAATTTATCAAGTAAGGGTACACACTAAATGTATATGCAAGATAGTATAGATCATATTTTGTTTAAAAATTGGTTTGTTGAAAAATACTGATTACATTATTATAAAATAATTTTTGACACATTTACTAGACAAAATATTTTCTTGACAAAATCAGATGCTCAGATTTTGAAATGTTTGCTTTCTGTGAATTTGACTTTACAGAGTGTTCTTGTAACAGTATTGCTAAAAAATGTTACCCTTAAAAAGGTGCATTCAAGCATTAAGAAATTAAATTATCAAAATTAATTTAATTATTATGCAAAACCACAAGGAAAATGTTTGTTAGGAATTTATACAAGATCGCTTAAATATTAGCATGAAACCTTGTTTTCATCTTCTACAGTGTTCATGCAAATTTCAGGATATACATTGAACAATGTAGGTCAGCTTGGATTCTCCTTCATAGAGGAATGGCAGAGACCAGTGCTCATTGTCACAGTGGTTTTATGTTTGTCAGCCCCCTTTTGGATCAGTGCGTTGCAAATCCATATAATTAGAAACTAGAAGAGGCCAAAATAAAGATTCTGGGTCTTAATTTTTCCACTTGCCAACAAGATTTGGCAGTCAGTGACTGACTTCTCTGCTGGTACGGACAGCTGGTACGGATGGGGAAAACCTCTGGTCTTGCAAAGAATGAGCTTTGATTTTTCTTCTATAAATGTGGTATTTATTGTGTAGTATTCAATTAGTGCGGGTTGCTTTTAATATAAAAGCTACCTCAGATTGCCCTGGTAATGGACTGTAGGATAAATAACGTTGGTACCTCTTCATTTAAACCATGGATGAATGGAATCACTGCAAAATTTGTTGTTATGCCTGTTTTTATCGAAGATCATCACTGTGAATGTAAATAACAGCAAAACATTACCACTCTAGTGAACAAAATATCTGAACTCCTCTGTTACAAATTCATAAATGGGGATTAACTGTTTGATGTAAAGACAGAGATGATTCAGTTCTGCTCTTTTTCGTGCTAGTGGCGAAACAGGCAAGAGGGCTGTAGGGTTTTATGCTTTAATGTAGCAGCGCAAACCCATAACCGGTGTTAACACTTAGCCGAAATAATTTAGGTAGGCAATTGGTATTGGAAGGAGAGGTAGATATATCTGTTTTGATGCTTTTGTGGCTGGTTTCTTTTAGGGGAAGGGGCGGGGGGGGTGGGGAGGGTGGCAGGAGATTGTTGGTTCCCCTTCCCCAGGAGGCCACATACCTGGCAGTGTAGTGTGCCAGGCAGTGCAAGGTTTGATAGTGTTGATGAGCAGCCACAGCACAGGCAGGAGTCTCCTCTCAGAGGCCTTGGCCTGCTGGCAGCAGGGATTTGCCCCATGCCAGCAGAGGCTGTGGGCCCTCCAAGCCGAGCAGTGAAGCCAGGGTCTGGGCTGTTCACTGCCTGCCGCTTCCTTGTGCCATTTCTAACCAAGTCCTCCCCTGGTAGGTAACTGTGGCTGAAGGAAATGACTGATGTGAAACCTTTGGTTTATTATTCTCTTAAATTTGTCTTTTTTTAAAGAAAAGTTAATTTAGCACACAGTGCAGAACTGGAAATGCTGGTTAGCAAAATGCTGGGCAAATGAAGAGTTGCGCACTCATAAACACTTCCACTTTTCCTGGAAGCTTGCTGCTGTTTGTGCCAGCGTGTAGCAGCATAGCAGCATCTGTTTATTCAGGGGGCTTTTGAGGAGGTAAACACTTTTGAACTGAGCTGAGGGGAGCGGGGGTTAAAACGAGCGCCCAAGACTTTGTGCTTATCTCGGCATCCCAGGCAGGGGCTCTGCCCGGCCTGCGGGGCCAGCCCTGGCCGCACCAAGCCCCAGGCCTGCGGCCGCCGGTGCAGGGGCTGTCCATCAAGATGGCGGCGGAGCGGGCGGCCCGGCCTGGCTCGGCGGAGCTACCCCACCTACGTCCCCGCAGCGTTCAGGGGCAGGCCCGGGCTCTCGTAACGATTAGCCGCGGCCCAGGGCCGGTTTTTGGCTCGCAGGCCCCACCCAGGAAGGGCATTGGGCAGCCAGTGCCACCCTTTGTCCTGCTCCCCCGGGTTCCTGCCCCTGGACCGCCCCACGGTAAGGCCGGCGGTAAGGTGGCTGTCACACGTGGGCAGCCCGGAGGCCTGCTCACAGCGGCGGCGGTCGCGCCGCTCGAAGCACGCTGCCTCGCATACGCCTCTCGTTTTAGCGAGGAGTGAAGACACCGAACTGCAGAGAGGATGTCCACCCCCACAGCCTCGCTAACCCTGCGCAGCACGGAGCTCGGGGGAACGGCACCCTCCCACCCGGTAGTCTGTCGCCTCCGTGGCTCCTGAGGAGCTTCAGGAGTGGTGAGCTGCCCACCCAGCAGTTCCCCGGCCTAGGAGCTTGCCCTGCCGGGAACAACGGTACCTGTATTACAACGAAGGGGTTGCAGGGCTTGTGGATGGGGGGTGGTGATGTCTTCTACCTCTCCACATTTAAAACGACTGTGAAAACAAATGCAACCGCCTTTGAAGGAGAGTATGAAACCTGAGCTGAGTGTTGCGTTTGTTGCTGGCTTTATTGATGCTTAGAGGAAAACGATTTCTGGATGGAGAATTAAATGTGGGTGTGATAGAGAATTAGATATCTCAGTAAATGTGTGATAGAGAATTAGACATCTCAGTAAATAGCTACGCTCCCTGGTAATGCTCAAGCAAAACATGCTACTAAAGAACTCATTGTGTGGAAGTGGTCATATTTACAGAAATATTTGCAGTTTTGAAAGAGAATTGTGTTTTTGCTAACAGCCAATAGCTCTTCTTACACGTGTTTAAACTTTCCAGAGGCGTTTCACCTCTCAGCTCACAATTTATCTTTAACTTTTGAATGTTGTAGCATGACAACACAAAGGCTTTGCAAAATAGTCGGCAGAATTACCTGCTTTTGTTTGTTTTGAAGGAGAACATAGTCCTTCATGCTAAAAAGTCATTGAAAAAGATTAATGATTATAGGATTCCAATCTTCCAAACGCTTGCTCTTTAAAGTGAGAACTGTTCATATAAATAAAAGCTTCAAGATTAGGACCTTAAATATGTGACTTTTATAAGTATTCAACCCTTAAAAATGGTCTTCGGGTTTAGTCTCACCTTGGGCAGAGTTCTGCGTGGACTTGATGGGATTTTATTTCTTCTTGTGTATGAACTATTGTTTCATTGCTTAGAATACTCTTTTCAATTGAAGAAAGGATTGATGGTCTATTAGGCTTTTTATTTTTTAAAAAAAACCAAGAATATGTGCATATATACATACCATATACAAAATGCATGTATTTATAACAACAGTCCTGCTGCAAAGCAAGTAAAATCAAACAATCTTTAATAGTGTGGGTCTCAATATGTTAATTTTTCCATCCTTGTGGGTGAGTTGTGTAAAACTGTTTTACAAGGTCTCTGACTGTAGTTTATTAATATAATGAAACTCAGTATTTTTTACATTTGGAAATACAAAATGCATTTCTAGGCTGTGGGTGGTATGTAATGATTGACCTCCTGAGACGGTCTCTCCTATGGAATGAGTTTTTGCAGTGCCCTTGATTAGGATACATTTGTGTCAGTTGCTCCTTCCTCACCTACCCACATCCAGCTGCCTGGAGTATCGGGTTTTTCTGGTAACATTACTCACAAACAATTTTTTTTTTCTTTTTTAAAGATGCATATGCTATGAGGGGAATTTGGCCTGACAGATCCCTAAGGTTGCTTTGGTTGTTTCAAAACAGTGTGGGGATTAAAGGCTGCTTTACTCATGTTGCTAGCTTCGAGTAGGTGACATATGCTTTTGGAAAGTATCAAGCAGATGTATTTCATATTTCAGGTACAGATCACTGTCTCAGCCTTTCTACAGTTTTAATTAATTTACCTGCACTGCCTGGCTGCAGGTTTTCAATTAAAGATAGAGTTATTTCACAAAATGTACAGGTTTTTTACTGTGCGTGTCAGGTAATTGGAATATTTAGATAATGCTTCCTTTGCGGTTGGCAACTCATTTCAACCTTTCTGTGTAAAATTCTTTGTCTGATTCGAAGGTTGATGTTAGATGCTGCTTTTGCAATCACAGGTAGTAGAAATGCTTTTCAAAAATCACAGATCTCAGGTCAGTAATTGCCATTGCATACAGCAGTGCTTTAATGACATTTTTGTTGAAATACATCAAACTTTTTATTGCTGTTTCTGTGAGCCCCAGAATTTTGCTGCATGGTTGGTTTTTAAGCAAGCATCTCTATTAGTCTTGAAGAAAAAAATATTTGCTGAAGATATGATACCATGCTAGGCTTTTGTTTTCCTTTTTTGTTATAACCCTGCACTTTCATGATTGTCTAAAGTCACCAAGTGTAGACTTTTGCTAGAAGAAGCAATCCCACCCACCCTTTCCTCCACCCTGGCCTCACATTCCCACCTGGACTCCAGTGTCAATTCCTCTGCTTTGTCCTAGCTGCAGAAGGAATTGCAATCCTTTGCTCTTTGAGCTGAAAACAGGTTAACAGGTCATTTAATTTGCATGTTTGAATGTAATTTGTATCAAGAAGCTCTTAGGACTTTGGTTTTGCTACAAGAAAATTGGAGCTAACTTGAGGAGGAAAGCAGTGGAAGCATGCAGCACTGTGACCACTCCACTCAGCGTGGTGTCAGGAATGTGGTAGAGTGTAACTTTCAAGGAACTGATGCAGAATAAAAATGGGTGGTCATGTTCCCTTAACATCTCTTTGGTCTCATTGATTTACCTTGCTGGCTAGGAAAAAACATCAGAGTGAGACTGAACACAACTGCATCTCCAGAACCTCAGACGTCAGTGCTGTGTGCTGATGATGACTACACCTTGCTGTGCTGGGTCTGGCATTCATTTACTTGAAAGAGATGTTAACAGTCCAGTCCTGCAAATAGTGAATGTGTCTACTTCTATACATTTTTAAAATAAGAAATATTTGAGAGCGAGTTTCCAGTTGCCTTTGTGTCACTTTTGACTGTTGATGTGTAAATAGCCGGTCTAACTGTTCTGTCTTCTTTGCCAACCACAGGTTTTACTTTAATATTACAAGAGGATCACGTTCAGATCCCTTGAAGAGTGCCTGTGATTTAAACTTTCTCAGCAGACCCTGTGTAATGTATATGAGCTCGGTGGCTACTTTGACTGAGATTCAGGACAAACCAGTGCAGCATCAAATAAGCCTTTAACAGCTTCTCTCCTGGTGCCCAAGCTCTGCTTCCAAGCACACTGAAGCAGTAATTTTTGTTTCTCTTTTAAGGACATTGGAAAAAGATTTTCACCAAAATAAATGACTGAAATGTCCTGAACGAACCAGGAAGTGATGTTAAAGAAATAATTCTCATACACATGGAGGTATGTGTTTGCTGTTGATGGTAGTTAGTTCAGTGCTGCAAAGTGCTGGTTACCTGTGCTGTATCTGCAGAAGTCAGCTGGGACTTCATTTGACTTGGCTGCTGATGATCAGGATCCGGAACGGAGCTCTGTGCAGCTCTCACTTGCATGGAAAGTTGCAGGATGGGCTCTGGACTGAATTCTGCCTGTGCGGGCTCAATGAAATTATGCTGGGTGCTGCAAACTTGTAACCTGGGCGCATACAGTAGATACACTGAAAATGCTGAGGTCTGGTTGCTGCTAATGTAACAAAGTCAGAGGGATGTTGTAGTGTGGTGGTTTAGCCCGTAATAAAAAACAAGAGTGCTTATCCTCGAATTGTTTTTCGACACAAGTTGTGCTGTGGTTGGCTAAGGTGTACCATACTATGGGTACAGTCTGTTGATTCTTTACATTTAGAGCCTACCCCTCTCCCTGAGGGCTGCTTTATGAGGAGGTAATACAGATACACACAAAATGAAGGCCCCAGGCAGCTAGGGTGAGCAGGGTAGGAGTCTGAGATGGGGCAGCTCTTCCAGGCACTGCTGACAGTCTGTGCTGGGCAGGGTCAGTGTGGTTTGGGAGAATGACCTGCATGTGGCTGGTTTTAATTGAGGAAAAAGTATGTCCTGAAATTTTGGGACATACTTCTCTTAGACAGATTGACACTGATGAATGGAACCTATCCAGTAGGAAAGCTTTGTGTTTAATAGCATCCTCACAATAAAGCTGTTTTTCGTAGATAAAATTAAAAATGGTGTGAATTTGTAGCTGTTTTTCTTGGAAGTGTAACTGGGTGTTCATTTTAGAAAGAAAAAAATGCCAAATGCCCCTAAAAAAGTATTTTTAACTGCAGCATCTAACTGTGCAGAAATCATTCCACTTTTCAGTACCCTTGATTTATTTCCTAGATTAATGGTTGACTGAAGTAATTTGGCACTTCCAAACGATAATTTCTTGTGCACTGATAGGACATACATGGTCTAAGTAGATCACAGTGGTACATATTTGCCTTAATATAAGACTGACCAAAGTAGGAATGGCTGTTTCTGGCACACAGGTAAGAATAAGGAGGATATCAATACTGGGTATATTGTAACAAATAGAATTATTTGGCACATTATTCCAGCAAAGATTGAGTTAAGTGAACGAAGTGCCATTTATCTTTATTTGTAGGTTGTTCTTCAGGTTGTTATTGATTCCTAAATTTCAGTAGTTATGTAATAAGTTACCACGGTGACATTAACAGTAAGTAATTTATCTTTTTTTCAGTGGTTGGGGGAGGATATGTTGCAAACAAACGGAGAATTGAATTCAAGAAGGAATAAGCTGCATGTGAGAGAGTATTTTTAAAGGGAGAATTGGCTGTGAAAATGATGTTTGAAAAACTTAGGATCATAAAATGTATTTTTAATTTCCATTAAAAGGTATTTGCATGGCACAGAATTTTCTTTATTTTACAAAATGAAACTATCTACTTTTTCTGAACGAAAATACACATTTCTGATTGCACAGAGAGGAAACTTCATAAGTTTGTTTTCTATCAGCATAGCATTTGTGGGTCAGCATTTTTTACCATAAACTTTTGCTTTCTTTACAAATAGGATATAGCCTGTAATACATAAATAATTTCAGAATAGTCCCAGGAAATCTGGGGCGTTTGACCACAGAAGAGTTTTTATTTAACACCTTTTCTTTAAATAAAAAAAGAAAAATCTTCAGTAGTGATAACGAAACACTACTTTAGGAAAGCTGAGCAAAAGGCAGTGTAGGCTGTAGTCATTTCTGCTGGCTTTCCTTCATCTTCTGCGGGTGCCCCTCCTCCATTTTGTTTTCCTTTTTCACAAGTTTTCTGGTTGTGCTCTCTCTTGACCCCACTCTGTGAGCTTGTAGCAGCACAGGACACTGGCAAGATCAGAGAATGCCACTGTTGGATTAAAACGTGAGAGCACAAATCAGGACAAAGACTGCAAAGGCTGCAAAAGGAAAGTGGAAGGTCTACCGTTTTATCCATAAAATAATGTAGTAATCCTAAACCAGGGCTTGAGGTTTTGTACAGATTGTTTGACATTTAATATGGAAAGATAGCAGAGCTATTTGTAAAAAATCTCTATAAATAGATTTCGTTAGGATCTGTTTTTCCATTGTGATTTGTTATCATAATTGAGAAAAAATAAGAATAGTTAAAAAATGAGCCTAAAAAGGCAAGCAAGTACTAAATAGAAGGCTATTTTCCTTTATGATTTTCTGGGTTTCAGACAAGTTTTTCCCTAAGGTGTAAACCCTTGAAAAAAACATGTGACAATTTAAATATTATTCAGTCCTTACAAATGAATGCTGTCTATCTATTCCTGAGAAGTGGCACCTCTGATCTGTGCATAAACTTTTTCATTCAGAAATTGACCTTAACTTACTGTTTTGTGATCATGATACTTTAAAACTTTGAACTAAGATATTTAATCTATTTCTTGTCATCAGTATTCTGGGTTCAGTGGTCTATAGAACAGTGTATTCCTTTACAGAGTATAAGCAGATAATACTTGTACTTTTGTGATAAAGTATGCTTATACCTGGCTGGCTTTGCAGACAGTGAAGCTATTTAAAAGTGTTCAGAAAGTGCTTCTTTAGACAAACATAAGAAAACTGCATTACTCTTGTCCTTATATCCCCAAAGTTGCATCCATCTTTTAGTTTTTCATTTTCATCTTCCCTTTGATAGGATTTTAGCACTACCATTTGTTATCCTTGAGCACCAGGGAATGTATTCTCCAGCCACTGTTAAGTTTCCATGTTTATCAGTCATGGTTCTCCACATACAGCTTGGGGAGGCACTCACAAGTTTTGTGAAACCAGTATTCTATCTGATTATAGAATCCTGAGTACTGTGTTCAGTGACTTTAAATAGTCTAAGAGAAAATGCATGTTGTGTTAGTTCGATAGTGGGTCTGCTTTTACATGTCTGACTATGGATTCAGTCTCTTGGCAACTGCTTGTGGATAATATTAAAAAGTTATGCAGAGATTTCTGTCAGGATCCAGGGACGAGTGAGGACAGCTGCTGAGCTGTGTTTACAGATACCAGGGCACAGGTTCTTGCTTAAATTAAGGCATGGGACAGCTAAATGTACTTGCTGCAACCACCTGTCCAATCAGCAGCAGAAAGGCTCCCTTAGTAACTGAACTGGTGTTGCTCACTGGCTGGGCTTTAAGCCTGCCATCTAGGAGCAAATAAACCAGGGTCAGGAGCAGGCTGAAGCAGCAGGGTGCCATCCTCCACGCAGTGTGAGAGGTAGGGTGGTGGTCCCTATTTTTCGGGGTTTTTTTCCTTCCTACAGCACCTGGCACATCTGGCAGAAGAATGCATGCCTGGTGGCATCACTCTGGTCAGCAGTCAGAGCACAGATACCTTGTCCTTTGGGAATGGGGTGGAGATGGGGAAGGAAAGAATTTTGCCAGATGGATGCTAAATTACTCTGTGCCACTTTGCTTCAGAGCCAGGGAATGATGCCCGAGCTGTTTAATTAGCGACGTGTATGTAGCTTGAGACATGGAGGGATGGAGAGGCAGGAGAGACTTTGAAGTGGGTGCCTATGTGGCTGCTAGCAGATGTAGTCAGGAGCCCATGAATCACAATGTTTGTGGTAACAGCAAAATTTGTGTAGCCCACACAGTTTTGATGATTTATTTATTTATTTTTCTTACTCACTTTCTCCTCACCTTTCTGTTTAATAATAACAGATTGCAGAGACGGTATTTCTGTTCCTGTTCCAAACAGATCAGGACACAGTAAACTTTAAAAGATGAGAGGCCCCCACAGCAGGTAGGGAAAGTCAGGCAGGGGTTAGTTTGTACCTGGTTAAAGACAGCTTTGCAGCAGACCTACCCTGTGCGAGTGGGAGAGAGGCGTTGGGCAGCGGCGCGGGCTCATGTTGGCGTGAGCCCCAGCGAGCCACAGGTGGAAGTGTCCCGAGCTGCGTTCTGTTTAATGTGATTGAGTGAAGGGCTTGTGCCATGTGGGAGGTAACAGCGATTTGCTAAGCACACGTGCAGATGCCATGTGTGGATGCACTGACTCATGTTAATGTAATTACCTCATTGTAATTGAGTTAAGTACAATTGATTTAACAGTAGTGAGTATGAGCCCACAGTTACAGTCTAAAATCTGAGTTCGTATTTGATTGTCAGGGTTACTGATTCTTGCAGGGGGCTGAAAATTTTCTTGATAATACAGTGAGTGAAGAATGTGCTTAACTTTATTAGCCACATCCATGGTCCAAGCAAAACTTACCCAGGATGGTAGTTTTCATTTCCTCACATTTTATTTTCCAAATACCTTGTGAGCTATCAGTAATAACACCTTTTGCAGAGTGGGAGGGATCAGCACGTCATGCACAGCTTCCGTTTTACTCGGTTAGCTGCTCTTTAGGCTGAGTTGTGAGGTAGAAGTACCTTTTCTTGTCACTTAATTGCTTTTTTTGGAGGATCTCATGATAATAATTTTTAAAGCCCCATGGCTGATCTTTTCTCAGAAATGTTTTTCATCCCTGCTTTATATTAGTTCCCAGTTACTAAGAAGCTCAGCTGTTTGCCCAGACTGTTTGCCAGACCCAATTGTAATTGCCATCTTAGATTCAGCATTTGCTAATCCATGGTTTTTGGAGGCAATGGATGTATAAAGGTGACAGGAAAAAGGGGTTGAAAAAGAATGAGTATCTTGATTGGCTCATCAGCTAATGAGCTTATCAGATATGAATTGTGTAGATTTGAGTCTTAATACAAGCAGATTTACTTCCCAGTGAAGTGGGTTTTTTCCCTTTCAAAAATTCTTTTTGGTGTTAGATGTATCTACTGGCCTTTGTAGTTATTTATTGAGGGAAAGGTTTTGTCACAAATTCCAAATTTTCTATGAAGAGTTACTCAATGTCCTTGAGTTCTGACCATAGTATGTGACTAATGAAACACCACAGAAAAAAAAAAATTGAACTTTACTGTTATTTACTAAACTTGATTTGTGAAGTTTTAGGTGATTGGTATTTTCAGAGTCTGATTTGATGTTACAGTTAAGCTGATTTAGGTTAGCTGCATCAGAAAAAGCAGTTTTACCTGCTTTGCTCTTTTTGTCCTGTCCCAAGCTGCAGCATGAGTCAGTTCAGCAAGCTAAACCTGTTTTAAAAATAAAGCAAACAAACCCCTCAAAAAACCCACCCTTTTTAATAGAATTAATTTTGTGCTGGCGTTGCTACCTAAACTGGCGATGATTCATGAGTGCCAAACCTGGTACACAGGGTGGAGGAAGGAATATCTGCATCTGCAGCTGGGAAGAGCTGAAGGGAACTGTGCTTTTTTTCCTGAAAAGGCCATAATTTAAATGAAAAATTATGTTAGTGAGTTTATTTGAGTAGTTCTGACATTTCCGTTTTGTTGTCATTCCAGAAATACTCAGTTTCTGAAAACAGGATACTCTACATAGAGATAGCTGTGTCCCTGTGTTCATCCACACATATTCCTAGGAATTTAGTAAGATATTGTAGATGCAAGCTGCTATTTAAAGAACCAGACATTTTTATTTTACAAACTGTTTGTTTGTAATGTTTGGTTGTTTCATTTTGTTTTTAAGAACATATTTGACTGAAAAACTTGCTTTGATAGTGTCTCACATTTAGTGAAATGGAGCAGAAAACAACAGCAACAAAGCCCAAATAGTACATTCTGTTGTGGGTGCAGGTTGCTGCAGCATAAACCACAATTAGTATATGTTACAAACCTAAGCACACTGTTAAGCATATTACCATTTCTTTATCAGAAATTCCAGTTAAGCCTTGAAGTTGAAGTATGTTAAGGAAGCTAAAAATATTCCTGATGTTTAAATAGGGTTTGATTGAGTCAGAGGGTTTTCAAGACTGGGAGGCAGAGTGTATCGGAAACAATGTTGTGTTACTATTTGATGTAGAGAAAGGAATGTGACAGATATGTCGATATTTTTATATATAATAAGTCACTAGTAATGCATCATGGTGGGTAAGTTTTTCAAATTTCAGAAAACCATCGATGGTGATCAGTGTAGTAGTGATAGTTTTAATTCTGAGGCTTGGTGAATAAAGCTCCTGTTGGCTCAGAGGAGTTTTACCCCAGTTTGAAGCAGGAGGTATTTTGACCAAAAATATTAGCAATTCCTTTGAAGGCAAGGGCTCTAACACCTATGGTTGTTCAGACATCAGCAACTTGATGTCGTCATCTCCAGGGAAAGGTGGGAGAGGCAGAAAACCAAAGAGGAGGTGGGCTCTGGCTCTGCATAAACTAGTGACATTTGCAGTGCAAGCAATCCAGACCTCCAGTAGGCAAGCTTTGGGCTCCATGTATACAGTAACTTTTTAACGGTATTCAAAACCCTCTCCTCCTAGGGAAAGTTTTGCTCCCAAAACAGGGAAGCATTGCCTGTTAGAAGCACTGAGGCAGGCTGCCTTGCCAGCCCAGGCCAGCCCCTCCAGGCTGAAGCTGCGACCCAGCTGCCTCCTGCCCGAGTCACCCTGTCCCTTGAAAAAGGATCCTGTGATGTCCCTGCTTGGTGTCAATCCCAGCAAGGGCAACTGGTCACATAAGCTGCGATTTTATTCCCTTAAGAGCAGTGATCTGGTAGTCAGTGACCAGAAATGATCTTCAAACAGAAGTGTAATTTTTATAGAACATACAGCAACAGAGAGAAGAGGATCTTAAAATCCATAAGCCAGAGAGTGTGTGGACAAAGTGCTATGCTGTGTAATTTCCTGGTCTAAGTAATGCCCAGTTTCTGTAGATGGCCATGGTGGAGTCCCTTTGGGACAGTCATCTTTCTGAGCAGTGACCCTACCCTTTTGCATTAAGAGAGGCCTTTCTGATTCTTCAGTGACCACTTCTAATTTCCAGGTGGAATATCCATGTTCTTTCATCCTGGATCCTAGCATTTGGCCAAGTTGATGCTTGTTGCTTTGCTGTTCTTACATGGAGTGCTGCTGGAGAGCTTTCTGTTACAGCCCTGGCCACGTTAGGATTGTATGTAGCCAGTTCTGTGTCCCTTTCACCAGACAACAAATTACTTTGCTACTGGTTTTGATTTTATATGTGGTAGACCTTCACTCTGTATCATCTTGAGCAATGAAAAATAGATTGTAGAATTGTATTATTTCCCAGGAGAGATATGTGTGGCTTAGGTGCCTGTGGGCGCATTCACAGCATGTTTTCTTTGATGAGAAAAAAAAGGGTTTAGATGCACATTTTCCTTCTGTGCCCTTTGGAAGACAAAGCAGAGGGATTGTTAGTTTTTAAAAGCTGCCCCTGCAGGACCGCAGTCAGTCCCCAGTTCTACTCAGCTTTCCATTCCCTTCAGATTATGTCATTTGATTTTTAAAAAAAAAACAGGTTTTAAGCTGTGCTGAGGCATCTGTTTGTTGATTTCTACTTCTTTACCTCTTCTAAATCAATAGCTGAATGAAAAATGCAAGTATTTTACTGATAGAAGACTAATAATGCTTGCATCTGCAGCTGTTCCTAGTTTTAGTTGCTTACAGGAGGAAAGCCTGAGTTCTTGAGTCTGGAGAATCATGCATCTCCCAGCTCTTTATCTGTCTTTATGGTGTCTCTTTTCTATGCATTTAAATGTCTTAACTGCCAGGAGCTGTCCCCTCCCTCTCTTTTAACTTTCTTATGCTTGTTGTTAGCCTCAAGGGCTTAATTATCTGGCAACACCGAGGGTGATTAATCTAGCTTAATCTGTGTTAAATTTTTAAAAAAGCCCCAAACAACCTGACTTTAATTTTGTGTAGTCTTGACTTTCTGATTTCTTGTTAACATTGGTTTTGGAATTTCTTATCTCAAAAATATCTTGTCTATATAACAGACATTTATGCACCTGATTATGCTGAAGAATATTCCTGTATCCACAGAACAAAGCCAGCTGTAGGAAATCCCACATGGTGTATGAACTGCAGTTACTTTGCAGTGGAATAATCATGATCATAACTTTATTCTTTCCTTGCATTTTTACAGTAACTGTGCGCATGACACAGTGGTCTGGGAGGTGCACAGCTACTGTGGAGCTATAAAAGAAAAAAGCTGCTTTACTAATTTGTCCTTAAGATCTGTTGGATGGAAGGGGTATGTGTTTAAGAAAGTGAAATAGATAACGTGGGATTGGCCTCAAAATGATTCGCATCTGTTCACCTGAATCTCTTAAGTTTTGTGTAGGTTTTTTCTTCTTTTCTTTCCTATGACTCTGTCCAGTTAGCTCATGTAGCAGAACGTTTACCAAGCCTATGTGGTCTTGTAGACCACATTACTTAACCACCTCTTCCAAGACCCAGATGTCTGGGTCCTGTGCAAGTTTTGCCCTGCGGTGCGGAAGGACACTCTCACCGACACTTCAAGCTGGTGGTGTCCATGCTCCTGACCAGCCGTGGTGATGCTGCGGTGCCTGCTGGGTGCTTTGTTGCACAGCCTGACAAGTCTGCATGCAGTACTTCCCTGCAGCCTGGCATCCTCACTTGGATTTAATCATCGGGGTCTGTGACACTGAAAAGGTGGTGCAAAAGCTTTGTCATCTTCCCCGCTGTGTAGGGTGGTGATCAGCTTCTGGAATCAGTGAACCACCTATTTGTGGATACAGCCTTTGGTAGTGTATTTTTTTAAACTTTAGAATACCAGACAAGCAGATTTATCTGTTAAAGTTTGTGAACAGAAATGCAGGAGCTCTACCACAGAACATTTTCTTAAGACTACGCTTGTCTAATTAGAGACATATTTGCTGCATTATCTAAAATTGCTGGAACTTTTTTCTAGAGGAGGTCTTTAGCCTTACTTGTGTGTTGTTGTCCTTCCTTCAGTGGAATTTTTATCTGCTCATCTATTTATGCCGTTAATACTACCTGTGTTTTATAAGAGAAAATGGGACTCTCCATGTGCGTGTTCCCATCGAGCCAAGGCAGGCAGGCCTGCTCCCCAGCCTGTCCCCATGCACCCCCTGTGCGACTTAAGGGCTCTCAGGCCTCCTTTAGCAGGAAGAGGATGTGCAACCCAAATCTGTGTTTCCTTACTATCATTTTATGAGCCCTGGGTGACTCCTCACAACCCATAGATCACACTTGTCCCCTTTCTTATCTGTAGCAGTTTTGCATCTCCACCCGAAGGCAAAGATGGCTTTTGACTGTGTGAGCAAAATCTGGCTCAGCCTAAGAAGTGAGCATGTTATGTTCTCCAGCTATCCAAGCTTGGTGGAACTAGAGCACTCACTACTGGTACTTATCTTCTCTATTTCTGTGTTACAGTACTTTCAGGGATCTCATTTAGGTGGAACATGGATGGCCTTTCAGGTGGGGCTGTCACTTGTGTTGATGAGTCTGCTTGCTGCTACTGTTTTTTGGGGAAATGCAGTAGTAGCTAAGTTATTCCCACAGGGGTATTTTTTCAGCTTTTCCTGGTAAGTTAGTTTTCTTCCCTGCATCTCCAACTTCACTGCATCTCCACAGCTATTTGTAGCTGTAACTGAGAGTCAAAGCCTGCACTAATAGATGTTGACCCATGCTCAGATGAATCTGCTGGCAATAATGGGAGTTAATTTGACCAGAGCTTGAGTGACTGCTCAGTATCTTCCTGATTCTGCTTTCTCTCCCAATGGCATGTCTCTCTGGAACTGCGGGCCGCATGCATCCGGTATAGGTACTGCCTGGGTTTTAAAAAAAAAGCTTTTGTGGTTAAGTACTGCAACATACCTGTTCCCTCACAGTGTAGTATGTACAAGAGACATTTGCAGAACTTGTGTTACTGGCAAGTAATGGGGTTTTTTTCTGTCAGCAAGAGCTTTCTAGCTAACCTTTTATTATGCTTTGTAATGGGCACCTTGTGTGGCCAAGCGTTTAATATGGTCTCTGTTTGATTTATCTATTTGATCAAGCTAGGTTATGGAGTTGGCTTTAAATTACACATGCATTTGCACATGCACACATGTGCACATACACATGTATATAAACTGTGATAAGGGAAAACTGAGTTTGTACAGTCAAGGAGGAAAAACTTAGAAAATACTGAACCTGAAGTTGCACATACAGGCTGCAAGTCTATTTCTTTTTCCTCTCACTTTAGTTTGTACTTGGCTTGATTTTATGATCACCTACTGCTCCCCATACGTAATGTATCATGCTTTCAGCTACAAATGGCTGCGTCTCACATAGTAGCCAGAAAATAAATGTTGGTATGAATACGGTTGTAAGATACGTTACTGTAGAGAGTCTAAATAATCGATCCACAGGATTCATTGTTTCCCACAACTCATCTGTGTTTCATGCATCATAGTTACTATGTAATGTACTATGATTTTAGCCTTTGGAGCTTTCTTTCTGAAGCAGTCCAATAAAAATGGAGCCTGGAATTTGTTTACTTCTGGTATTAAAAGCAAATAGCTCAGGGAGCAGGCTACTTTTATTGGACCTGTAAAGGAGTAATATAGATGGTAGGGATTTCAGGCTGTGTTTTTGTTTATCATGGGTTTCAGTTTTTTGGGGGGTACTGAGCTGTTGGTGTGGGGAGGGTTGGCAGCTTTCACTGGTGTTTGGCCATCTGTGAGACCATTACATTAATGCAACAGAAAGGCAGAGTGGAAACACAAATATGTTGTAGTGACAGGACTCACAGTTTTTACACCATTCTGATTTTTTCTGCCATGTGAAACGTGATGCTGTGAGGAGGAAAACTCCTTGTCCAGAACTGAGAGGAATAAAATTACGCCGAGGACTTTTAAAATGTTACTACAGATGGGGTACAGTAGAAATTAAACTTCTCTGAATTAAGAAAATGTAACTATTGCAAAGCCTGTGTCCCAGGTCTTGCGATGCCTTGGCCTGGAAAGAGCATTTTGAAGAGAAGACACTCACTGGTCACTTGTGCTCCCTTTGTCAGCCAGGATCTGTACCCCTGACAGGCAGCAGAAACCTGAGCGAGCCATGTATGCCACCAGTGAAACAACGTGCTTTTAGTATTGAAAGGAGGATGGTAGAGAGTCTGCAGCTCAAATAATGCAAAATCAAAAGGATTTTACTGTGTGATGCTGACCATAAATGCATGGTTGGAAAGATTTCTCCTGTGGACTGTTTGCCTTAGAACCACATCAGAATTAGTCACCGGTCTCATTTCGTAAGGAGATGTCTGGCGTGTCTGAGGTGTAACCAACCCACAAAAGCAAACAAATTCAGAAGTAACAGGCTGATACTTATGGGTCTGCTCTCCCCTGTGAGTGTTGATGGGAGCTGTGTCAGCAGATTGTAAAAGGAAAGACTTGTCCTTAAGGAACCCCTTTGTGTCTTCCTGCTGCAGCTGGTCTGACCCTCTTTCAGGAGGCCTCAGAAAACATTTACATTCTTTGGCGGAACATGCTAAAATTAGGACATAAAAATGACAGATTCAGTATTGGAGTCTTAAATAATATTTAAGTAATCTTTTGTTGTGTAATCTGAGCAGAAGCCAATGTTACTGTCTCGTGATTAATGCAGTTGTATGCTTGGTATTCCAGTTTCAGCATTAATTTCTCAATAAATATAACTATAGTTACAAGGCACTGTTTTAGAAGAAAAGTTTTCCAAGCATTTCCAAGTACTTACCCAATACCTGTGCGAATAATTCTAAAGTCTTTATAGTTAAAACCCTTTGTTCTCTTTCGTAAAAGTCACTTTAATCTGCCTTCTGCTTACTTTCGAAGGGTTTTGCCTTAAATGCTGTTTTCTCATTTTCATCACTGTAAATTCGGAGGTGTTTCACTGCAGCATGACACCCGTCCTTTGTAACAGAATAGAGCTTATGCTTTGGTAACAGGAGCGGGTTTCCAACCAAACATTTCTGGCAGCTTTTAAAATGCACAGAAGTTACAAATTACTCTTCCACATAACAACTTAAAAGTGCTGCTAAGTTCAAGTTACTCTTTGAATCATCAACACTTTTCCCTTCTACTGCTGTGTATTTCTAAAAAAAAAAAAAATTTTAATTTGAACTCACCCACTCGTTTCCTGTTATGACCAGACCACGTTAGACATTTACTACTAGTTTCACTGCTCTCTAGTACCTTAACTGTCATGTATTTACATGATCTGCCACTCCCCTCCAAAAAGAAGTGATAAAGGTTTGAAGTATAAAATAACTTTGTACTCATTCTTCCTGTGAGACAAAAGTGTTTAGTCAAATATCTGCATGTCTAATTTGTATTTGTAATTCTGATAAAATTGGATCTAATTAAGGTGTACCTATGATATTTAAGTTGGTAGAACCAATTATCTAGTACTAGAATAAAGAATAATTAGTAAATGTGTAATCTATACAAGAATAGCTAAGGAAGACTAATCATAATAAAAAGCATAGAAATACTAGAGAACTAGAATCTTAAGTCCGGGATTGTTAATACCGTATAAATGTTGCCATTTAATTTTGCCTTTGTGCTTAAAGGAAGGTGATTTAATTTTATCGTATAGTGTTATGAAAATAACCAGAACTTAAACTAGGCTCAATAATGCTTTCAGCCTATTTAGCACTTCTTTGCTTTACAAGCAGTGACATTTGAACCTCACTAATACTGTCAGATACTCCTCTTATTTTTTTGATTTTTTTTTTTTAATAACAAATATTCTAACTGGTATTTTACTTTTGCTTTTCGCTAATATATTGGCATTTAAAGTAAATTAAATTTTAAAAGAATTAAATGTAGGTTCTGACCTCCAAATGAGCTATCGGCATTCATGTATTGCCTGTTGATAAACCATGCTGGCTTGTGTCATTTGCGCAGAGCCTTGCACAGTTGATGTGAGTCCTCAGGAACCAAGGAGACCTGTACCATAAAAGCAAAACCAGTATTTGCCCAAAGGCTTGAGAATAGTTCAAGAGAGGTTCCTGTTTACAAGCTAGTGGATTTTTATCTTGGGATTGCTTAGGGCAGAGTTACTCCCAGTTCGCTAAAATATCATCTGTCCTCACTTACTCCCTTGCTTCCTGGCTCGCAGTAGCTTTCAAGCAGACAGCTTTCTTCTCTCTGAAGAATTAGAAGAGGCCATTGAGGCATGGAGGGACTTTGCACTAATGCAGCTGATGGTACTTTTCAGAAAGCATCCTCCGCAGCAGGGAATCTCTGTTTTCTGAGGTGAGGACAGGTGAGGTTGCACTGTGTTGGGCTGGTGGGCTCCAGCATATATAGGTAGCTGGGACCAACTAAAGGAGAAGGCGATAGAAAAGGAGGTAGTGGCAGGGATGAACTGCCAGCATATGGTCCAGGTCTGTAAACCCCTGTTCTGCTTCCAGGACACGAGCCACCCCTGTGGCTTCGCAGCTTGGGAAGTGACGGGAGTTGGCTCTTTTTTAGTTGGCTGAAAGTTCTCAAAGCTGCAGCAGTCATCTCTTATTTTCCACAGATCTTTTAAAACTGGAATAGTCAGGCCATTGCTTCAGGCCACTCTTTGCAGTCTACCACCCCTGGTCTTGCAGCATGGCACAGCCCTTCTACCACCCTGGCCCTTGCCCCTTAAGAAAGTCAAGTTGCTGAGTTCCAGCATGATCCAACCACCATCCTCTCTCTTATCTCCATCCTTCCCACTGCACAGTCCTACCTCAACTTACTGGTCACAAGTAAGATCCTTTCTGTCCTGGGTCCGTATTAGCCTGTCTCTACCAATACTGCTATCCTCTTCCCAGCCTGCTGCTCCTCTGTTGGACTGCGGCGTTGTTGGTAGCTGCCTGTTCTGGCACACTTTGGGAAGAGGCAGGTTGTTATAATCAGGATATGTTTTACCATGAGAATAGAGTGAGCCAAACTGCCTTAATTCCCTCTGTTCTGCTGACATGCTGAACCATCTGTATGAAACACCATTGTTCAGCGTCTGCTTGTGGCTTCAGGAGTTGCCCACAGTGTTAGCCGTTTCTCTGTTTGCTGGCAAGATGTGAGCCACTCTATTTTCTCACGTCGAGCTGGGATGCAAGAATGCAGGTGAACCACTTTCTCAGTATTTTCCTGGTGCTGTTTTTCGCTGCTGTCCCATGTAAAGGTTAAGAACAGCTTTCCAGAGATGAGTGTTAAGGGTCTGCAGTAAGAAAACGTGACTGTCACACCACATTTCTATAGGAGAAGGGAAAGGTGCATGTGCAGAGAGAGATCCTGCTACACCTGAATTAGAGGAGCACAATCTCGGCCTAATTTCTTTAGTTACATGCAGTCTCTTGGGATGGTAGGAGGTGCAGGGGAAAGCTTTATATAGCTGAACCACCTCCTGGCATAGAGGATTGTCATTCCCATGCATGGGGGTGTACAGAGGAGTACAGAAACAAAGCTTGTAGACATCATAGCTCTATTTTCCATGTCTGCCCTGCTGCAATTGCTTCTGAAAATGTGGTTAACGACACCAGAAAGGTGTAGTAAATCTGGAGGAAATTGTGGTTTAGTTTTAGGTGAAATAACTCTACCATTGAGTCAGTGCTTTCTACCAGAGTACGTTTTCAATATTTGAAAAATGCAACAGACTGTGTGGGTTGTACACTGCACCTTCCTGTGCTTTTGTACTTCCACCTGTGTTTATGGGATGATCTATGCTGAAATTGTCTGATTTTTAGATTTGTCAGGGGAGAACTATGTTCCAGTATATTCAGTGTGCTTTAGAAAATGAGTGAATCCTAGCTATGTTGTGCTTTGTCCTCACCATTGAACTCATGGCAGAGATGCCAGACAGAAGAGAACTCAACCATGTTCGTGGTGCAGGTTTCAGTGCATTTATATCCCTCGTGGAACTTGGTAGTGTTCATGGATTTCCTGGTGGCCCACACGTTTTCTTTTCCCTCTCCTTTTTTTGCCTCTCCTTTTTTCCTTTGCCAGAATCAGGGCCTAGGACTCTGTGTCGTACCTTTTTCCAGGTAATAAAAGATGAGCTGCAAAAAAGGTTTTGAACTCTGCATGGGAGGTTTGGGCTTATAACAGAAAGGAGATTTAAAAAATACTCACCTATGTGGACACTACAGAAGTATGAAGCTTACTGTTATGGATTTTTCAGTGGAAGACGTACACCATGTCCACAGCCTCGTTGTGCTGGTTTTCCCTTCTGTTGGGAAGTTCTGCACTTGACGCTTCACTAAAATGATTTGATGTCAGAGTGCCTTGGAGAGCCTGTTCATCTGCACCTGAAGCCCTTGTGTCATGGTAGAAGAAACGTGGGGGGAAGACTCTTCCCAGTGACAATAAAAAGAGGATAATTTACCCTGTTTAATGGTTGCATAAAAGATCATGTCCATTTGTTCCTAGTTTTTGTAGAAAGAGCCTTCGGGCTTCTGCAAAACTGCCTTATAACAGACTGTAGAGTGTTTACAGCAGATTATAGGGTGGTTTTGGCTGTTTGAAGTGACTAAGTTTGCCTGAGGGTAGAGCGGCTCCGTGGCAAGTGAGGGCCCAAAGGTTGGTATGGTCAGCTGGTAGGGAGCACTTGTGAGGAGGAACCTTGGAGGTGTCTGACCATTAGGATGGTGCTTCTCAATGGGTGGACTTCAGAGGGTATTATAAAGTGTCTGGGATTAACAGTGTGGTTTCAGAAGATCATTGAGGTGATGTAAGTGGTAAGTTGACACAGAGCTGCACAGGACAGTGCTACCTGCCATGACTGCACACTTACATGGCTGCTTTAGAGGCGTGCTGGTGTGTTTTTGCCTCTGTGTAGATTCGGGGAGCAGAAACAGCAGAAAGCCTGACATTACCAAGAAGTAGTAACAGTTTTCTTCCTGAGTCAATGTGAGACTGAGGTGGGGGAAGAGGAACCGTCCCTTTGAGTTGACTGAACTGAGTTTTAAAACTGTCTCTCGTGCCTAGCTTGACTGATGAGAAAATACTTAAACCAAGAAATGAGAGGAGAGGCCAATGTCATTTTCATGCCTGGTATGAAAGCACAGAAGGAGGAAAACTGGGTAAAAGGAGAATTGTGCGTGCAGTAGTAGAAACAGTCTATGCAAAGGAAGGACAAAAACTAGTAGTAGAAGACAAGTTGTGTAGGTACTACAGTAATAAAAAGTCACACCTACTATAGTGAGCAAAGATGGTGAGGTCAGGGAGGAAAAGCAAATGAGCTGTTTATTATCTGTGCTCTTTTCATTAGTACACAGAACTAGAACAACTGCTGGACGTGTAACCAGATACAGAGACAGCAGAAACATGTTCAAATAGCATTCATGGCCTGAACACAAATACTGAAAATTATGCAGAAAATTACTAAGGTGTTGTGAAAGAAGTAGTGCCATGTAAGGAGACAAACAGTAGCACGGATGCAGTAGGATCTGTTGCATCGATACCACTGTGGGGAAGAATTATGAAAGACCTGTTGTGGACTTCTACTGGAGGGTTTGTGTAGACAGGGCAATAACAGTATTATGAGAGGGGAATATTAGTAGGAATAGTAATATTATAGGTGGGTTATGTAGTAAGCCAGATCTATATTTAAGCAGATTATAATTATTTTGTGTTTCTGTATCTGACAGTCAGTAGCTTTCTGAGAGTAATTCAGGACAGAAGTAGTGTTATTTTGGACTTGGAAGGAATTGCTGACCTTAGAGAAAACCTGATTGTTTAAAAAATGAATGTAAAACAAAGTGGTTTACTTTGGTTTAAGTTAAATGGAATGATAAAAAGGTGGGTGTTTTTTAAGGTGAACAGTTAAATTAGACGAACTGGTTAGTGAACATAGATTTGCTGAAGTACTGAAAACTTAAATGGAGAAAATGTTCAAAGGAGTCACTTCTTGGAAGTTTTGCTGAAACAAGAACTGAAAGTATTACGCTGAGTTAGAATTTATGTAAAGTTCTTAAGAGTTAAAGCAGTTAGTAGAAGTTTCTTAAATAAATAAGAAAGAAGAAATTCTGTTGAATAGGGTGGTTTTGAAGTAGAGATAGCCTTTTGTTCAAAAGCTAAATAAATACCTCGCACACTTCTCAGTAAGAAGAGTAACAGTGTGGGGACAGTGACAGAATGATGAATGGGAACAGGGTTATGACCGTGACTACGGTTGAGGTGGAAATTCAAGACAGAAACAAATTCCAAGTAAATAAGGATGTGAAATTGCAGTGTACTGGCTGCCTTGTGGTAACTGCTCACATACCGGTGCTTTCTTTACTGTAAACTCATTTGCAACAGCTCACCTTCTGTATTAAATGTTGTGTAAGTGTAGTGTGTGACTCTTCATTGCCAGAGAGCTGAAGTGCAAGTCTTTGAGCAATAGAATGGTTTATAGCTTTATTTTAAAAACAAAGTTAATGTATATAATGCTGAGCTTAAAAAATATGAGACTTTAGGGTTCTTTCTTTTGAGTAAAATATTAAGGAACACATTCTGATCTCAGAAGTTGCAGATTCCACTGGAGCTTATTGAACCTTTCTGTGAATAGATTTAGCTCGCTGGAAAAACAAAAATCTATCCCTGTTTCCTCTTCCTCTTATCCTTCCCCGCTTTTTAAAGCTGAGTTTGTTTCCTGTCAGATTAGTGAGTTAAATTGGCTTATGGGGAGGACCAAGAAGTGCCAGATTTGGTGCAAGATAAGCCTATAGGAGCAGGAAAAAGCCCTTAAGGTCAGCGGGAGCAACGGTGAGTTATCTTTTTGGGTGCCCAGCCTTCACATTTTGTTAGTGCCGCAGAGCTACATGCTGCTTTTTGAGGGGCTGTTGTTTGATGCAGTGGGTTTTTTGTTTGTTTTAGCATTCTGCCTGCAAAAAATACATGATCTTCACAAACCTAAAATGAACTTCGTGTGGACAGCAAAAGTCCTTGCAGCAGGACTTCTGTCATGCAACTGATACTATTTCACAGCTCTTTCCCCAACATTTGAGGTGCACAACAGTGAAATTCTCGGTTTGACTAATGCGGGTAAGCACTAGTACAGATCCAGTGTAAATTGTTTTACTTCTGTGTGCTCTTGTTCAGTACTCTTGTACTCAGAGGCTGCTGGCTCTTAACAGAACTGTACCAGGTTGTTTTGGAGAGAATTTCTTGCAATCTTCAGTGTGGTTGGACTTTAGAATATGATTTCCTTCATGTCTTGATTCAGTGGTAGATAATTTTGGAGGGAAAACTGTTTTCTTACTTTGGGAAACCTGGCATACTGGTGGCATCTGGTCATTGTAATGAGCAATCAATCAATCATTAGATAAAAAAGAGAAATGAGAGGTACAGAAAATAAACTCTCTAAGCAGAATGCCGCTGAATAACCACCTCCCCCCCAAAAATAAAAGAAAAAAAGAATTAATGTCTGTGACAGCAGCTGCTTACAGCCCTTACTAGAAATGGCGAAGTTGTGGGAAGATGCTTATTGGGACCCTATTGTCTCTTCCTTCCCTACACAGTAATAAAAGTAATGCACGTGTATCAGAGGTGATTGGGCCCCTGTAATGAGCCTTAATTCTGAACTTCCTTTCTTTGTAGAGCCCAGTGAGAATTGCAAGTATTCCCTCGAAATTGTGCTTTTCTTTGGGACTATTTTGCTAGTACACTTCATATTTGTTATGTTTTGATTTTTGTTTCATAGTAGAAAATGCTTTCCAAGAGCTTGTGATCATGGATTTTTCCACTCTCTTTTTATTTTTTTTTCTTTCTTTCTTCTTTGCTTCTTTTTGTTGTAGTTGTTGCTAATATCCATATGAAGTTGCCAGCATTGTGGACCAAGTTGTCGCTTGTGACAAAAATGTGTGAGACTTCATGTAATAGGGTAAAATACCAAGAAATAATAGGATGCCTAGAAAGAAAATAGAAATGGCACAGTCAAGTTAAAAAAGAAAAAAAAGAATCTAGTCTGAAATCACTGTATTGACTGCTGGTGAAAATAACAGCAAAGCCTCTGACAGCTGAAAGAGAGAGAAAGGAGGAAAAGCATGTTGCTTTTAAGTTCTTCCCTTTGTTCATTGGAGGTGTGCCCATGCACCCCATTCAGGGCTTGAGAAATGGTTCACTGACTTGAAACTCTGGCTGCTTTTAATTGTGTGGGTTTTATTTGTTTAAGTAATGTGAGGAAAATACTGAGCCAGGTCTCTCAACATTAAATAATCAACTTTACAGGTGTTATGTGTGTAACTCATCAAACAAGAGGGGGTCAGGTTTTAAATTTGTTTTGCTGGTTTCCAAATGCCATTTTTTCACTAGTGCTTTGAATCGTTACTGCACCCTCAGAGAATCTCCCCGTGACCTGGCTGACAGCACAGTAGTATACGTTTACACCATACATCATACGGCACCAAATCCATCTTTAACATTGAAAAGCTGTTGAGGTGTATTCGAGGGGAGTACTCTGCAAGTAATTTGGAGTGGGTTTTTTCAATCTTTTTTGTTGTTAAAAGTGCTCAAAATAACAGCCATGCAAAAAAAGTGCACTTGCATGATACGTGATTTACTTCAGCTTTTAAATACATTTTAAAATCCTTCTTTTAAATATAGTGCTTTGTTTGGAAGGAAAAACTATGTTGCTAAAAGTGAAATGAGAAAAGTAAAACGTTCTAGAGTACTAATAATGCCCTGGTTTAGGTTGTGTTTAAAAAGAAATACCTCTTTCTTTTGACATAAAGTCAAACACATAATGTGCTTATCAGGTGCATGTGTTTTGTAGCAGTGAAACTCAGAAAAAACGTGTAAGTCTTGCTGAGACTTAGCTATGTCTTCATTAAGTTGCAATTAAACAAAAAGGCAAAAGTATCCATGTCATGTTCAGTACTGCTGAGAAATAGGGCATACGTTTATCTGCTTGTGGTTCCCCTTGTGATTAGCACCTATCTGTTGTCATGATTGTCTGGTTTTGGGACATTTAACTGTATGTTTTAGCTTGGGACAAGATACATGCTGTTCACTTCTTTAAACAAGATTTGCCCTGGTGGCTGCTGAAGGCTGAGGAGTTGTGGATGTACCTAGGGATGGGTTCATGCCACAGGCAGAATCTGTTGTTTCAGTTGATGAGTGGTGGTGTCACTTTTTGGGTGTATTCTGAACTTGGATGTTCCTTCATTGTGACAAAGATCCCCTTAGTGCTGTACAGGCATTTCAAAGTGGAAATAGGTGCTTGAAATAATATTGCCTTCCTGGGTGGTTTGTTCCATTGATTTACGTAGAATTACTGTCTTCCAGTTGTACTACTGAGAAGCTTGGCATGCTTTCTTTTTCATACCTTAAATCTTCATTTCAAAAAACAGCCAAGCTTATGATTCAGGGAACAGAGACTACATTTTTCATGTGTGTTTACCCCATACCAACCCCTGCTTTTTAAATAGCATTCAACCTCTTGTCTAGAAAGTTAACTATTTGCCTCACACTTATAGCATTTCGTGGAAGACCCACGTGTATGAGTGCTGCACAACTCTATAAGCAAACCCATCCTTCGTCCTAACCAGAGGAGCTGTGTTCTTGCTTATTTTTTTTGACTGCTGGAAAAATTCAAAGCAGCCGAGTCCCTCTGTCAGATTGGCACCAGTGATGTCTTGTTGTGTTACAAACAGTCGCTGCGGGGTCCAGTACTTGGGGTTTTGGAAGCAAAGGTGCACATGCTTTCACATGGTTTCATTAAGATAATTATTCCCAATTATTTTAACACTTAGTTGATAAGTGCCATGGGAAATGGATTTTGCAGTGGCACCCCTCTTCAGAAAGACAGGGAGAAGGTAGGTTACCCTGAGGTAGCTGCTGCAGAAACCAGGAACTGGAATCTTGTTTTCCAGCCTTACCAGGTGTGATTCAGCTCTGGATTAAGACATCTGAACCACAGAAAAGCCTGCGTTGGAAGGGGCCTGTTGAGATCATCTGGTCCGACCTTTTGCTGAAAGCAGGACATCGGAGTAGTTCTCCCATGTCTTGTTAAGCTGAGGTGTAGCTATTTCCAGCAAAGGGAACTGCACTACTTCTCTGGGCTTCTGTGTTTAATTCTTCTCATTTCTCCTCACATCTGGATGGAGTTTCCCCTGCAGCAGCTTGGGCTGGCTGCCTCCTGACCTGTTTGTTTCTGCATGTCCTTGTGAAGAGACCAGCTCCCTGTTGCTGTGTACGGACTGTGAACTCTGTAGGGATCAGTTCTTGTGCTCTGCTAAAACAGTCTTGGTGCTGCAGACCCCCTGTACCCATGAGGTGAATTCCCTGTCAGGAATTGACATCTGATTTGAACGTGCTCCCCAGTTGCACCTGTGGGGTAGCAGATGTGACTTAGAGTCAAGCGTCGCTTAGCTTTTTTTGATGTGATTGAGTGGGATGGTACCTGCAGTGAAGTTTCCCTTCCTGATTCCACAGTTTGACCAAGTGAATGCTGGAGAACGGAGTAAGAATCAGTCAGGGCACGTTTTTCTCTTTGCTGTGAAGAGTTCATGAACAAAGGAAGAAAACACATTAAACATCTCTCCCTCAAAACCTATGAGTGTTTGGAAATTGATGGATTTTGTAATATTCTCTGTGAGTCCAAGTGATCTCATTCATGTAATATGTAACTTCTAAAATAAACATTTAATGCAACCAATGTCTATCATTTCATCTTCCCCCCACCAATTTTGTCACTTACATTGATGATCATTTTATTTAAGAGTGTCATTCGTCAGTTCTGTCCTGGGATGTTGATACATAATCTATTAAGAATCCAAATTAAAATTTTCATTGCATCAAAACCAATGGTGAGCTCCCATTGAGTTCAGCTTGTCCTAGATTTTGCTGCTACAGTGTAATATCAAAAGACTTATCGTTACTTTTTTCACTTGCCCTGATGATGATAATTTCCTTTTCTGTGAATGAAAATACAAATCCATATCTAAATCCCACTGACTAAATTTTTGGGGTAGTGGACAGAAATTTAGCAGATCACTAAGGATGTCTGAATTATCCGTTTCAGTGGATTTGGTTCAGAGTGCCTTCCTCCTGCCTCTCGTGCTCATATCTTTGCTTAATTTTCAGAGCAGCAGAGCCGTGTCCCACGTATAAGGAATAAAAATTACTATAATTCTGATAATAAACGAATTAGCTCTGAAGCAAATATTTGCTCTCTTCCTGTTTTGTTAAAAAAGGCTTTTCAGTTCCTGCTGCCTGTTCAACAGGACTTCTAAGAATACAGCATTTTCTCTGCTTCTTGCATCTATAGCATTCATCACAGAAAAGGAAAATGTTACTTCATTTTTGTTGATACTGGAAACAGGTTCTTGTTACTCGTTTAGTGTTGAAAAGTGTTTTCAGTGTATCCAGGACTGTAATTTGTAGTATCATCTGCTATAGCTCACGCAGAGGAAACTGTTATTCAACCTGTATATATTCTAGGATAGTAGACAGGATAATTTGTCCTGTTGATTATGAATGTAAATACTGTTTTTGAGGCAATGGTAACCAAGAGTATTTTTCCTATTTACAGAGCAAGCTTTACATGGAAGGATTTAGAAGCCTAAAAGAAGGAGAACCAGTGGAATTTACTTTTAAGAAATCTTCCAAAGGCCTTGAATCAATACGGGTAACAGGCCCTGGTGGGAGCCCCTGTTTAGGAAGTGAAAGACGACCCAAAGGGAAGACAGTACAAAAAAGAAAACCAAAGGGAGATAGGTAATTACCTTACTTTACTATTCCCTCTTCCCCCCCCTTTTTTTTTTTTCTTTTGCAAGTTCTTCTTGGAATTATATTTTGAGCATTTATTCATTTGTGTAAGGAAACCCTTCTGTGTAAATTTGGCATTTACATGTAGCCTGTTAATTTGGTTAAACTTACTAAGCTGTATCTGTACAAGTACATAAATCATCACTTAGTTGGTTTTATTTGAAAAAGTTTTACGAAGTTAGAGGGAGCATGCAAAGGAATGTAATATTGTTTAGACTGAGAAGAGAGGTCAGTCAGAATGTAAGTGAAATAAAGTCATGTTCAGGTGAGAACTGTGCATGCTAAAGAGACTATTGTGTGCAGTGGGGTTTTAAACTGTGCATCAGTAGTTTTATACAGAAGAAAGTGTAAGTGGTGCAGTCAGGGTTGAGATGTACATAACTTGATTAATTATATTTTTACTTAGTGAACAGAGTATCACGTGTTCCCAGAAGTTTTAATGCCTGGTGGTCTGAAGAACTGTTCTAACAGTGTTTTACAAATTCCAGGTTAGTCTTGAGAGTTGTATTTCTTTATACACAAGTGCATCAGCCTGACTTGCACTGTTTCACTATACTTTCTGCCTCTGATGGCTTGAAGAAGTTCCTGTAGTGCTCTTCACTAGAAAGTCACCTGCACCTAGTTCCCCAAGGGCAACCTTCTTACCCAAAAGCTCTGGTATTTAGCTGAATCTCCCCTTTTTCCTCATGGTATTGCCTAGCCCAGTAGCTGTAATGACTGAGATCAAGGGGAATATTTAGTCTGTGAACATCCAGAGAGCCGAGTTTTGCCTGCGTTATTTTATGTATGGCATGACTCAGAGGTAGTTTTCTGCCACTGAGGATTCTGAAGCAAAGAATGGCTTGGGAAAGGAGGAGTCACCTGAAAAGGTAGTGTAGCCCAGCCTCAGAAAATTGGGGGATCAGGAGCCGTTGCTGGCTACAGATGAACTCCACTTGTCTGTTTAAAAGGCACTTTTCCTGCGCTTCCGGCCCCCCCCCCCCCCCTTCTTTTTTTTAAATTAAGGACTGGAGACAACATGATAGCTGTCCCTCTTCACCTTCTTTGTAAAAGCTAAAGGCCATGAACAAAATTTATTGCTGCTCTAACAGATCAGAGTCCATAACCACAACAAGGAGAGACTTTGTAAGCTGCACAAAGCTTCTTTTTGATTGCTCACCATATCTGGCCTTTCAGAGTTGAGTTGCATGCAGTGGCTGTGAAAAATCTTTTTTTTGAGCCTTTTTTTTTTCTTTTTAGGCTTCCAATATAGTTCTTACTTACACCATTGGTTTTCCATGGACTGTAGTTACTAATCTGTTGAGGGCATTAGCATTACAGTTGTTACTGGTATTTCACCAGAGTCATGCAGTCGTGATACTGTTGTCCCGTTTGTTACACGTGTGTATGAAGGAAGACAGTCCTCACTTCAAAAAACTTGAAATTTAAATGGCCAGTTTGTAAATAGACCAGGAGAAACTACGTGTTTAAGGAGAGAGGGATTTGAATAAATGTAGTTATCTATAGTGCACAGTGTAGTCAGTGCAGAGGAAGTAGTACTTGCAGAGTGCAATTCATCTCATCCCAGGGACATGCCTAAAATACTGGGGTTGAATCTTGCCTTGTGGCTGTTTCTCTTCAGAGACTACAAAGGGGGGAGTCTAGTTCCAATGCTGTAGACACTTCCCTACAAGTCCCTAAAGTTAGGTGAAACGGATTCTACTTTCAGTGATGTTTTTTTCATAGCTGAAGCATAGAAAAAATTGGATAGATACACCCTGAAGAACAGTGCAGAGGGGTGATCCATAAGACAATGTACCTTTTCATGTTCACTTGCCTTTAAAGAAGGAAAACTCCAAAATTAAATTTCATTAATTTGAATATGAAAGCAAGGGCAAAAACATCTACCCACTTCTGTCTCAAAATTCTTATGCCTAAGTCATAAGACACCAAATAAGTCTGAAATTTGAAATGTCTGAAGTAGCACTGACATTATTACTCAGTGAGGAGCAGTGTCTTTGCTTGAAGGAAAAAGTTTTGATTTAAATGCCTAGCCAATAAAAAAGTGCATCCCCAGCACGTGTAGTGAAGAATTTATTGAAGATTGCTTTGAGATTGTTACTGAAGGTTGTGCTCTGAGATCTGCCTCCATTTATGAAAGCTAATGCCCCATACGTTATCTGTGTAGCAGCGTGAGGGCCAAGCCTCACTGCATCTTTTTAAATGGATCCTATTTGAAAGCATCCCATGAGCCTTAATGTTCTAGGCAGGATTTAAGGTAGAAGGAAAGACTAACAGAGTTAGATATAGGAAAAGTGGGGAGAAATGAGAGGGAAACGCAGCAATAGATGTGGGAGGGTGGGGGAGTCTTGACATGGTGGTTAGCAAATAATGGTGCTTTTCGGTAAATTTTGTGGTGCTCCCAGAATATTACTTGGAGTTCTTGTAATTTGTAGAGTGTTACTGTGGGGACCTTGCTATGTTAGGATATCCCCTTCAGCATAACTGTGGGCCACAGGGTGGAAAGGCTTTGTAGTTTCTGTCGGTGATATTTGCCACTTTGGCATCTCTCTCAGCCAGCACCCAAGCATGTGCCAGTATGAGGAAGGAGAAAGTCTTTTGTGGGCCATGCGAAACGAAGCTGTGGCTATAGGCAGCCTGCAGGCTTTAGGATCCCAACCTTTGCGCTATTGTAGTATCCACGTGTCTTACCTATATATTTTTTCCATAGTAGTACTGTAGGTGGTAGTAGTTATCTGGGCTGGAGGGGAGGTTTCTGAACGAGATGCAGCTGGGATTTGCACCAGAGAGGTGCTGGATTCAGAAGTGGTTTTATGGCAGAGATGCACAGTGGCAGCTCTTGGGGCTGCTGGTCTCTACTGAAGTAAGCCAGGGGATGAACTTGCAATGCTTTATGGTGTGGCAGGTTCCAGCTGCCTTCTAGGAACTCCTACCACGTGCCAAACACAGTGTGTTTTGCTCAACTTCGACAGTGAGCTGAGGCAGAAGCACGCTATGCTGCTCTCTGGGAATGACTGCAGGGAGCTGATGCAGAGAAGAGAAAGTACTCTGAATTCAAAACTTAATCACCTGCTCAGTAACTTGTAGACAAGTCTGCGAAATCTTGGTTTAGAGTAGAATAAATGATATCAGAACTTTGCCCACCATCTCAGGGTAAGGTTTGGAGGAGGGAGAAGGGAGGAAGGAAAAAAAATTTTGGTTTTTTTAAACAAACCTCCAAGTATTTTGATGTCAGCTAAAATGCAGCTGGGTAAAGGACCATTTTATCAGTTGTAATGTTTTATTTAATATTATGTTAATACATTTCTACAGCTGGGAAAATATTCTTTAGCACAGCATATACTTAAATAAATTTGAGTCAGACCTTTGGCACAATATTTAAAAGGATGATGCATGATGCTCACAGGACTAGAAACCAGAGTTTTCTTTGGGACCTAGAGGTATTATCCAGTATCTGTAAATATTCCTAGTAGAAGCTTGAAGCGTCTGTAGTCCTGTATCTACTCAACTTGGCACTTGCTTCATGTGGAACATTTTAAGGGGGATGGGGAGGATGATGACTTCTCTTTTGTGGTTTTGAAATATATACACAAAAATGGAAGCAATAAAATAAAGTAAGAAGAAATAAGGAAGAAATAATTAAGGTTATAGCTCCATCTCCCAGTTCTAATTTACAGCGTCTCAGTAACATCACACTTGTCGCAGAGAGGCTTTCTAGCACAGGTCACCAGTGTCAGTAAATGGTTTGGATTTAAACATGAGTAGTGTGTTCTGACATCCTGGGTTTGATGTGAAACGTGTCACAGACTTGGCTTATGGTGCAGCCCTGCAAGTAAGCTGTGAAGGAGGGAGTTGGGAGCTGCTGGAAATGAGGGAGCTTAACACAGCGTTGCCACTGGATAAACGGTGGTGCTGAATTGTGTTTTGGGAATATGGCTTGTGAAGTAGCTGTGTATTTAGCCATTGGCTAAACAGTAATGAGGACTGAAGCTTCAAAAACCTTCTTCCAACCCAGGCATCTGCAAAGGATAGACAGCTAGAAAAGATGTGTTTTTGAGTTAAGGTGTAATAAATGGTGTTTGCCAGTGACTCCTAGACATGATTAACAGCATGATTTTCAAATGATGAAATACCTATTTATAAACCAAGCAGGCACTGGCGGGGTGGTGGGGGGAGGGACTGTAATTAAATTAAAAAATATGTCCCTGATGAACTGCCACTTAAAATTAGTTTGTGTCTCAGAAATATCTGAAGATATTCTGACACTGATACAAAGTAAGACTACAATAAGAATATGTTAAACATCTTTAAAAGCTTATGGTGTGCACAAACAGCTGTTGAACTGGTGTGATGGCAGGCAGAGATGGTGTCATGGTGGAGTGCTGTGGGGGATGTTTGGATCAAACTTAGCAGGACTAGGAGAGATAGTTTAGGATAGAAAAGTTCCAGGACATGAAGTGACTCCAGACTTGAAATTATATCAGTTCCATCTCTACTGACTGATTCACACTCAAGTGTATAATTTAATTTCCATAGAAGAGCCTCCTACAGCTTGAGCCAAGCAAGTTTTTGTGGAGACGTGAATAATGGGGGTGGTATGGGCTTTGGAGAGAGCCCTGAACTAGCACAGAAATGGGAAACACTCATAAAAACTGTGCTTAGCAGACAGGTGGGGCTGAGGAGGATGGGGAAAGCTCACCCAGTCCCTTCATTGAGTGTCATCCGCGCAGGGAGCTCATCTGCTCCTGCCCTTGGCCAGACCCAGGGACCTGCTTTGGGCAAGTCCTGAGCCACATCAGGGTGAAACGCGGTAGATGGCACCTAGCCATCCTGAGGAACAAGGTCAGATTTTCCTGCTCCTCTCTGAGCTAGATCATAGTCACAGTTATGGTGTTTTCTACAGAAGAAGCTGCCATAGAAATAATGCAGAAGTTGCATGGCTTTTACACAGGTTTCTTAAAAATACAGCCTTTTAAAAGGAACTTACTCTCAAGGGTGGTGTTTCAGAAATTAAAATGTGAACACCTCCTCATCTCTAACTCTTTCACCTGGTTTTAGATGGCAAGAATTTCTTTCTTGCCAGTTTTCATTCTTCCCATATCTCAAGCATAGGTCATTTTCTTGGCCATTTGCATTTTCTGTGCTTCACAGTGATTGTTGAGTGTTTAGTTCCTCTTTCCGATGATGTCTCAGACCCTTCTCTAGGCTCATGGATTGCAAAGACCATTGCAGTCTTACGTGAAGGTTGTCTTTTGAAATGAGGTCCCTCTGGCCTACCTTCCTCTTTCCAACAGGAGCATGTATTTAAGGGAGAGACTTTAACAAATTAGTATAATTTTCCATCTCTGGCAAGAAGGCATTTAGGTATTTCTTCAGTTATCACTACCTAATCTGCAAGAGACAATTAAATGACGTGTTCAGTACCTGAGTTACTGGCTACAACTTCCTGTTGGATCCTAAAGTAAAATTTGAGGCTATTTGTGCAGCTTTGTATAGTTAATAATTTGCACTTAGACTATAGGCTAGGAAGGGAAATAAACACCAGTCTGAGATGTGCTTTCTTATATGATCTTACTGATATTTGCTGACTGTGTCATAGTAAGCCACTAAACTAGTATGAAGTGCTCGTAACAGGAGCAGCAGATCACTGCTAGATTAAAAATAAAAAGCAGCTTTGCACTACTCCACTACTTTAAGCAGGTTGCCTCTTTGATGGACTGCAGTCATTAGGGACAAAGCTTTCCATATTTGCTCTTTTTTTTTTCAGGCTGACAACATTTTGGAAAGTTTGGCAACAGTTCAGGTTTTTCCAAGAGTAGGATAAAACCAGAGGGCTTTAACAGGGTTAAAAATTAGGTAACTTTAAAAAATAGCTGCCACTTGGTGCTGTGGATCAGAGGCTTGAAAGCTCGCTTGGAGATGGATCTCTAGGTTAGGGGGTTAATCTTTCCTAGTTTTTGTGCAGACCCATCCACATCAAAGTTAGAAGCACCTGCAAAGTGTTACTGCATATATTCATTAGACAATATGTTAAGATCTCGACATCGTCCATCTGTGTTTAAGGGAGCTCAGCAGCCACAGCCTTTGTGCATACCAAACACGCAGTGTACTTCCAGGACTTGGTCTGTCCAGCCTGGTGAGAGCAGAATCAGATCTCCAGGACTGGGTGATGTCTTCACCAAAAGATGAAAGGAAGGTAGCTTAAGGGAGGAAAGAAAAAACAGCTATGCTGGCAGGTGTGTATAGTGCCCAGTACCTATAGACGGAGCACTGTTGGACATGACTTCATCTCCAGCCTGTGGTGTAGCTAAACTTCAGCCTTCTGGAAGTGCCAGGTGTGCAGCTATGGTAAAGTGCCCCAGAGTAAGAGTACAAGCAGGAAAGCCTTGCCTCTCAAAAGACAGCAAGTCATAGCCAGCCTAGCACATGGCATGGAGAATTGCCTTCCTCAAAAGATAATTGATCTCTCTTCCTGCCAACTTCCGTAGCTCAAACAGCCGGGAGCCAGGGTGCTGAGCTGAAAGATCAGTACTTGAATGTGTGAGCTAGAAATGGCTGCAGTTGTGCACAACAATATGTATAATAATAGAATTAAAGGTTTTGTCTTTCAGATAACACGGAGGAAATCCCATTCCAAATTACAAGTGTAGAGACCATTGTTTAATTTGCAAAGCCAAGTGCCCATAGTTAGATGGGGCTACAAAGCTTAATTTGATCCCTTAACAGCTGCACTGCTGCTGTGAGACCAAGGTCAGTTACAGTTATTCTGGGGTACCCAGGCACACTGTTGTATGCTGGGTGGTGATACAGGCAATTTCTCATTCCCTTGAAAGGCTGTTTTCTGGTTTCACATAATTAAACTACCAAATTCATCGTGAGGCAACTTGAAAGGAAGGGCTCTTTTCAGATCCCACGTCGCTGGTGAACTTGCACAGCCAGACAGGGTTTCAGCCTGTTCACTCAGGTGCGGGCAGGAATTGGGCTTTGCAGTTAGATGTATAAATCCAACAGAAGACGCACAAATACCTGTTTCCTTTCCGACAGGCGTGCCTTCTGATAGAGCTGTTTGTGTGCTTCAAGTGAGTGCAGATTTCTGTGCTACAGCAAGAGCTGGAAGCCCAGTGGCAGTGATAACACTAAGTGGTATCTAAGCCTAGTTCTTTTCTTTGCAAGTTTGTATTACGAGCAGAGTGGAGGCTGAATAAAGTTGTCTTTTGTTTTCCATTTGTACACGTATATAGTTAAGAAGAGATAGGCCCCAGATTTTTCACAGTGTTTATAATAACAAAGCCAAATTTGATGCTACCGTAAGCAGATACAAGTCTGAAAGTGTACAAGGAACAGATGAAGTGAGTAGGAAGGTGTCGTTTTTACGCAGCCTCATGTAGAGTAAAGCTGTCCCTGCACAGCAGATGGGTTTCTGAAGTGCATACTCTGTTTTCAGAATGCAGAATATTTTTCTTTAGTCAGATATCTTCTCAGGCCTTGTGTCTTCTTATTATTTCACCCTCTTTCATCCAGCTCTTCCTCATTACAGTAAAGTAGCAGCATATATGCAGGTCTTCAGGCATATCAGCACACAACAGTAATGATCACAGTGGATAGAGTAGTACTCATTCCCCATTATCTGAAGGAATTTGGAAGCAAGAAAGATCTGAGAACGTTACTCAATTTAACAGAGGTTATGCGGAATTTCAGTAGAGTATATGTTGAAAGTATTTCAGTAAACAATTTAAAACACATCTTCCTAATATAGCTAGCATCTCCTTCCTTAATAAAAATTTCTCTCTCACTGTTTAATTTCTTACTACTGTACTAATATGGTAGTTTCAAGCAGACAAGAATAAACAGGAAAAAAAAATCATACTTTTTTCAGAGCCCAACTTGGCCAATACTTAAGCATGTGATTTGAAAGTAGTGGGGAACACAACATTATTTGGAAAGATCTCTCTGATTGTGGAAATATCTTTTAAGTTGATGATGACCCTGACAACAGTCTGTGCTGTTTTTTGCTCATGTGACGCACTATAGCTATCAATGAGCTGGGAACAGAACTGCTCACAGAACGAGCTGTCTTTCAAAAAGATGCACACAGCCTGGGCTATATGTTACAACAAAAATGTGCAGTGTAAATAGTTAAACCCCAAATCCCTTTTATTTTAGGGAAACGGTTGCTTTTCCTTGTTTTTCTTGATGTGTTGCACTCCAGCATCACCTAGCAAACCTACTCAAACCAATATATAACACTAAGGAAAGAGTATGGTAGTGATTCCAGGTGATCTGCATCTTGGCCTGTTGAAAAGATACCAAGGACTTGAAAGTCTGAGAAAACTGAATTACAGCATAGTGGCTAAATCAGCTATTCCAAAAGCACTGTTTTTCACTTAACTATTGTTGATGAATCTAAAGCTTTTGAGAAAGAATAAAAGTTCTGGAGCCCTTTAACTTCAAATTAATAAAGTCTGTGCAGTAATAGAATTCCAAATCGCTACAGCTGTTTCTTTTATTAGCTGTGGCTTCATGTTTCTGTCCTTGACACTTCAAGATCAAACCTACTTAAATATGAATCATTTAAAAATGCAAATTTACTTCATTATCTTATTTTGTCAAGGAGCTCAGCAGCTCATTATATAATAGGAATGTGTCACAGAGGTAGTCATCTGTGTAGTGGTGGTGCAGGCACGCTACTGCTGTTCCCACTGTGTGCACCTACAGCATGCTAGAGTACTTCTCAAGCACGTACTAAGACAGGGGTTATGTCCTGAAAGAAATCATGGCTTTAAGGGCATATTTACACCAGGAAAGGTTGGTGTGTTTTAGAAAAAAGTACTGGTTTAAGCCACTCCATAACAATGTGACGTCCTCCATCTGTAAGTAGCAGGACTGAGTGGGACTTTGCAGTTGCTTCTTCTGGTTTTGGGATGCTGTTCAGAGAAGAGGTGGTAGAACTCAAATAGAAATGCTCCTGTGATGTCCATGATCCTTAAGGCAGGGTGACAGGAAAGTATTTCAAGGACAAAGGATAGGGAGAATATTAGTAAGGAGCAGGAATACGAAAACACAAGTGTGGGTGAGATCAGGAAGGAGAGGGAAGAGACAGGCTCGGGGAGGGGAGGACAGAACGTTAAAAATGGTGTCAGCATGGTAGTTGTAGCACTCTTCAGTAAGTGTGGAAGAGCCTGAATCCCCTCACACAAAGAGGGATTGAATCAAAGTTTCCTCCATTTTGAAAGACTGCCTGAAGTCAAGAGCTAATGCATGAGGAGCTGAAGTCCTGCTTTGCAGTCCTGCAGTCCCTGAGGTGATTCCAGCAGATCTGGGAGGGTTGATCTGAAATGGGACTCTTTACAGTAGTCTACTTATAGTGTGCTCCTCATTTCCTGGGTGACAGATGTGACATATCTGGAGTTTGTTTTGCAGAACCACCAAACGCTCCTAGCTGTAACAGTTGCTCAGTTTGAGCTTTGCCCTAAACATATCAGGTGCTATAAAATAGTAGGTGCTCCATAGGCTCTACTGTTTCAAATTTGGCACCTAGAATGAGGCTGCTCTGGAAATGGATTTTGGCTTTTTTCCTGTACATCTTGTGCATTTCACTGAGACCAGATGCATTGCTCAATTTCAAAGAGCCATTGCAAAGTAATTCATATTTGCAATGCTTCAAGATATCTTGATGAGAGCCCCAAAGTCTGTGCTTCTGTGTGGTGTTCAATAGCTGGATTTAGTGGTGAGTCCAAGCGTTGAATTGAGTTGGCCAAATACGAAGCATAGAGCAAGGATTTCATATTTCAGGCTGTGTCTGTTCACAGGCTGCTACTATGGTGTAAATTGTCTCCTCCTCTTCTGAATGCTGAATTTGTAGGTAATGGGTAGAAATTAGCCCGAACGCTCCTCTGACTGGCAGCTCAGCTTGGAGGTTTGGATTGGTTTGCCTTTGAAACCATACTGTGACACTGTAGGAAGCGGGTGAAGAGGCTGCTTCCCGGGAATAAATTGCACATACGTGTGTGAGAGAGAACAAAGGTGGCTGTGGCCGAGCTGGAGGAATAGCGAGCTCAGGCCGGCGTTATTAATGGAGTAGAGGGAGCTGGGTTTGCTCAGTAACAGACCCATGGAACGGTTAAGGAGGAAAGAGTTGTGAAGGGTCGCTGTGAAATATGGGAGTGAGCTAAACAATTTCTTTCTTTGATCTCCATTCATTTATAACGTTACTGGTGTTGAGTCTCCTGGCACTAGAGCTTTTACAACGAACAGTTGAAAGTACAAAAATTGATGTAAATTGTGGTGGTCTTGTGCTGAATGGCTTTCTTTAGCCTAGAAGTGACTTGGAGTTTTACTCTTTTAGCTGTTGGACAGTTTAAATGTTAAGCATTTCATTTACTTCAGTCAGCTCTGAAAACAATAGCAAACTACAGACTGCTCTTATTTCATTGTCTGCAATTAATGTTGCAACAGCCTTTGCATCAAAGTTTAACCAGAACGCTTTGATTTCCTCAATGATAAATGGGTATCTTTTGACCAATATAAAAAGCTGAAATAGTCCAATGTTCAGATTTGCTAATGTTTAAAGTAGTAGTTCTGCCTTTCTGTTCTGCTAAACTAATAATGTAAAACAAGACAATAGAGTGCACGTGTGTCCGTCTGTGCATGATGAGCTGAGCTGATCTGTATAAAATTATGCAGTGTTTCTTCTTCTGTCAATGGAAGGGAATCATCAGTAGTTGGTAGTAGGATTAGAAATTGCATCTAGCTCAGATGTAAACAAAAAACTATTTGTTTACCCTTTTAAGGCTTTTATTTATGTTCTTTTTCAGTAGTTGGTGTAAGTCACTTATTTCTAGTAAGTATATGAAAAATCATTAATTTCCCATTGATCAGGGGAAATTGTTTTTTTCCTGGGTTTGTGCTTTGATATATTTTTGGTGAATCATGGTTAGCTGCTCGCATAATTAACTCTAGGAATATGTGCCTACATCTCCTGTTAATAATTACTTAAAATGTGTGAAGCACTTAAGTTTTCTAAGGCAAGAAAAGAACCCACAGAGTGTTTTAATTTACTTTTTCTTAAACAGATCAGTGGGATCTGAAGTTATTAAATGTGGGAGTATCATTAATCACTTTAAGAATTTTGTCCTTTCGTACATTGTGTAACATACAAATTTTACTCGGTGCTCAGAAATTATTTTATCAAATGGTTTGTTCTTGCTATCCCCGTATTTCAAACTCACTGGACCCTCATGAAGTTATCTTTCTCTACAATCTATACATTTCATTTATGAATAGAGAAGAAACATCTGGCATTTTTTTAATGAGAGCTGTATGCTCATTGACCAAATAAGCAGCAAAGAATCTGGTGTGTGGCTGATTATGTCAAGAAAATAAGGTAGCAGTCTCTCTAATAATCAGTAAAATTTGTATAAACTGGTGCTCTTTCATATTCTGAGTTAGGTAATCTCCTTCTTTCACCCTTACAAGAAATCAAACCTTGTTTAATAATGCCTTATGTGCAGAAACGCTGCTTTCGAATGTAGAGATTAGAAACATTTAAAACCTACGTATCTGCAGCTAAAGATGCCGCCTCTTAATTCTCTCCTGTCTAGAGCTTTCCCTTTTTGTCTTTGAAGCTCAGTCATTGTTCTATGTTGATGCCGTTGGCTTTATTTATTTTTGTATCCTGTAGAAATTAATTCACACTGTTTAGATCAAATCTTTTTAGAATATTCCCTAATGTAACGTATCAACAAGTTTATATTTTACACAGCCTGTGGAGCTGGATTTTGGAATTTGCTTTTTTAGTGGTTCTTTTGTGGAAGAGAAATCTTTCAGGCATGAATTGATAGTCCAGATCTTTTGAGGTCTGCCTGTGCTAACCTATGACCCCTGTTCTTAGGAGGTCAACATCTGAGGGCAGGAGATTAAGGCAGTTAAAAGATTGGAATGGGAACTGGAATGGAAAAATTAGCCAGCACATTTTGGGTGGAAAACATCAAAGTCATCAAACAATTTGCTTATTTTAAACTCAGTTTAAGGGTAACAAGCTAATTGTACTGTGTTTGTTGATGCAAGCAATTTATATTATTTGAGGACATTAACACTGAATTTATTTTTTTTTTAATTGGGGAAACATAATGCCCGTTCAGTATAGACGCGCTATGTATTTGTATATTGAATGCTTTTGCACAGCATCTTTTAGGATAGTAATTCAGGATATGGTTATATAGCCTCTATGCACTTCATCAGCTCTATTTCTTGCAAGCAGTAATAATAAGTGTTGTGGTCTGCTGAGACCCCCTCACTCATTGGAGAATACAAGTACTGTCAATACATGGGAAAAATAATTCCCATTTTAAAATTTCCTGACTGTGATGCTTAAAAACATTTGTAAGCATCTCTTTCTGTTACATCTTTTCAAATGTGAATTCTTTTCCAATGCAGAGTTGTCACCAAGGAATGTTCTTTCAGAGATTCTAAATCAATTTAAAAGAAAACAGCACTCTCTGTCTGTTCTTCATAGTTTGAAATTCATTAGTATGTGTTTTTAGAAGAAGGAGGACTTCATCTTTCATCCATACAATCGATTTCAAAGATGACATCACCTAGAAAAAGACACCTTTCCACATCTGAAAATGATGCAAGTTCAAGGATTTCTGTAAGCAATCACATTTTTGTCTTCCTTAAAGCGCAAATAAAAGCGCTTTCAGTATCTCACATGCAAAAGCCAGACTAGTGTTTTTGTGTGCAAACCCACCTAGCAGGAAAGAAGATGGGAAGTTACGGGTATCTCGCAGCTCAGGCTCTGGGTATATGGATTCTGGTACTTGTTCCATAGGTATGGCTACTAATAAAGCACTGTAAAATACAGCTAAATTCAGGTGAACAGTCTAACCTCTGCACTGTGTTACTGTTCTTTTGATAGTGAAGGATAGGAGAGTTAAACCCCTTTGCAAGCTTATAACTTTCCAAACTATTCCTCTAAAAGGCTAAACCACTCCTTTTTGCAGCTTTTAGCCCTGACTTGCACATGAAGGGAAATTGAGCAAAGTGGCACTATGATTTCTTCCTTCACGGAGGGAAAAGAAGGGAAAGCAGGAGGAGCTCTTGTGGACTGCAGCTGCCCATGGACCGCTCCCACGGCTGCAGCCAGCACTCTGCTTCCTTCCTGCCGTTTTGCTGGGGTGGCTGGAGAAGCTCTGCCAGCTGCAAGGACTGCCGCGGCCGGGTGCGCTCTGCGTCCCCGGTGGTGCTGCCACAACTCTCAGGGGTACCACAGGCACTGGGGAGATGGAGCATTTGAAGCAGCAGGACCAGCCCTGTGAAGTGTGTTGTATCTAGGAGATCCATTCCCCGTTTGAATTCTTGGGGTAAAATGGGGTAGCTTCTGATCAGCCATCTTGTGATGCTTGCTTGTTAGCCCTCTCAGTGGATAAATAAATCAGTAGGATTGGTGGGTGGAGAGCTAATTCTGTTTTACAGGACAGCATTGGTTACCCACTTGTGAGAACACATGAATCACTGTGAAGGAACAGAGGACTTGTTAATTAATAAAGGAAAAAAGTTAAGCAACTACAAAGATAGTGTGCCTGACATGACTTAAGATAACTTTGTTTGCCTAAGCCCTTTCTATACCCTCCCTCTGTTCCGTCTGTTTAGATAGTAAACTCTTCAGTGCAGAATTGGGTACCTTCTTAGTCCGTACAATACTTAAAATCATCGCATGGCAATTGTGATTCTTGGCTACTTGAATTATTAGAGAGCAGTGATACAGACAGACATGTTATAGTCTGGAAGACCCACTCCTCAGGACTTCTGTTGGAGGTATACATCTTCTTGTTTCATTATATTTGATGAATCAAATGATCCATCCACAACCCTGCTTTTCTTAACTACCTTTTGCCCACCCTTTAAAAAAAAATAACCTGAGATTTACAGATTGAAAACTGCTCTAGTGGAGAGTAGGGTGCTGGAGGCTTTTCATCCCTTAATCGTTTGTTGCGTTAGTTCTAAATGTTTTAAGAACTGCCTTCAAGTTTTGTGTGCATAGCTTGCAGGGCAGAGCAGACTGCTTGCTGAGTTTGAGAAAGGGGGATTTAAAATCTCAGAGAAGTTATAATACAATTTTGGATGACATAGAAATTGTATTTGACTTAGTGATGAAGCCCTACTTTGGTTTTGCTTGATCTTAGAAATGGGTAGAGAATATATCCTCAGTTCCCTCGTGTTCTTTTTGCAACAAAAACATTGCTCCCAAGCTGGACAAAACTGAGCAGAATTCCTGCAAATGTCATTTTCAGGCTTATGTGCTTGGGAGGTTGAACTTTGTGGCAGTGCAGCTGTGACAGCTGCATATCTATAAAGTAGAATTTTCCACTTTACAGGGACAGAAATGTGTTTGGGTTAGTGCTCAGACACTGTTTAATTTAGAGTTAAATGTACTACCTTGCTTTGCTAACAACTCTGCTTTTGAAGATGGGCCGAAGGACTGATAAGAAGCATGCTTTGCTAAAAACTATCCTTGGAGAAGAGCTGGAAGACTGATAAAGAGGAAACATCCTGCCCTGGCAGGTGCAAGGGCTGGGGGATGGCCAGTGAGGAATGAAGTCAACAAAAATCGGCAGTAACTAGGGGAAAGGTAAAGGTAGCAGGGGGAGTTTGGGACCACTCACCCAATTAAAGGACTACACAAACGACACCCCCACACCATGTGTGTGAATTTCAATATGCTTGACTAATAGTAGATGATGCAATAATTTTTAACAAATTAGTGTAAATTTAGATGGGTTTTCCTAATCCTGTAACAAGATAAATAGGTTGTAAATTCTGTGTGTAGGGTGCTGGCTTTGTGGAATTACCACCCAGCACCCATCCCTGCGCAGGCATGGAATAAATCAAATCCCTCTGCTCTGTGTGTATATCGGCATACTGCACACCAGGTAATGACCCCACTTTTGGTACAACAAGCTTTCTGACTGCAGCCCCCATGCTCTTGGAATCAGGACCTCCAAATGGACTCTGTAGTTTGCCTCAGCTCATTCACCTCCTTACTGCAACTTGACATAGAGAGATGGTTTCTTCTGCTTTGCTTTCTAGGGTTTAGCCTGCACTTGCCCCCCTTTTTTTCAGAGTAAGAACTCATAAGAAAATACCTTTTGTGGTAATGCAGTAGAGTTCAGAGGTGTTCAGAAATCTGGATTATTGGTGGTCTTTTGTGTTGAAGGGACTATTGTTTTTTGCATTCCTCCTCTGTTTCTAGCTGCTAACTCGAATGGAAGCCAGCAGAGAAGCATGTTGGTTTTCTTTAAAAGTAGTGGTTGTAGTTACTCCCAGCTGCCAGCTGAACACCACAAATGTCTATGAGATATTTCAGGTGATAGCTATTCATAAAATCTTCAGAAGTATATCCTAATATAGCTAAGCTGTTATATCTCTTTTTCCTTAATGACCCACATTTCTTTCCCAATACTTGCATAAAATATGAATGAGTCAAATTTGAAAGCTTTTGTATTTGGCAGAATAGTAGTAGTCTTAACATTGGTGTAATGTTAATATGCATTTTATAGAAGGTTGACTTTATGGTGAAGAGCCAAAAATATCTATTAAATCTGTTATATACATATGTATTGCATACACGTATATAGTATGCATATAAATATGTACATAATAGATTGATGAAAGGCTGCATCAGCTGCATTGAAGAAAGTGAGTATCAAAAGGAAGATGATTTAACAGGAGATCAGTTCAGAACAAAATGTACACGTTGATGACCTCATCAGTTAAAAAACCCAAAACAACACATTGATTTTATAGTTGCACAGTGAAGCTGACAGGAGCTGATTAGTGTTTCTTTACACTGTCAGTAGCACTCCCTTTCCATAGCAAGCTTGCAGCAGGTGAGCTGCATACAGGTCGTCATATAAAGAAGGGACACAGGGGAACGTGGCGAATGCTGGCTTTGTAACCCAGTTTAGTTCATCGCAGTCACTGGTAGCTAAGACACTGCATGACTGGCTTCATCTACAAGATGCCGCATGCATTGCATTAGTAGGGCATCTTCCTCTAACCAGCCAACAGTCCCCAGTCTGTGTCTGCATAGTCAGCATGGCCACAGCTTGTGCAGCTTTCTCCCAGTTCTCTCTGCTGGTGCATCCTAGAGTGCATTGCTTTACGTTATTTCCCTCTTGCAGTATGAGGTATTGGACAGAATGAAGCTATGCCGCTGTAGCTGTTACCTTGCTCTCATTAGGCCAGGTAACAACAGAAGTACTGATATCTTTGTATCTACAGTCTTGCCCATGTAGGGGGCATGGATGTAAACTAGGTCACGTGTGGGACTGGGGCTGACTGGATTAAAGAGGAAGTGGTAGGTGGGCAGTGCTCACCTCTCCACAGCACATGGAAGCAGAAATGGATCCAACATGGTGCTTTCTGTGGACTGATGACTTCCAGTGCCAGTAGACAGGACTTCAGGCAGGTTGTATCACTCACCTTCCTTTTGTCTCTGTCTTCCCCATAGAAGGGTGAGAAGCTTCCTTAATGTCCATATTTGACATGATTCAGAGGAAGTGGAGTGCCAAACATGGGTCAGCCTCCAGCTGACCAAGAGACAGAAAAGCACAGACTGTAACTCTGTGCTTTGCACTGGTGGTTGCAGATGCATGACTGGCTGGGCTCTCCCTGGCTGGGGTGCAGCTCTCTGCTGGGGCAGGCTGGGTGCTCACCCTAGTGTAGGCACCCAAGGGTCCCAGGCTTTCTGTGTGTGTGTGCTGTCCCTTATCTGTGAAAGCCCACACGAACAAAGATGTATGCTGCAGCAGTGGTTGTGCTGAAGTCTGATGGGGGAATGGCTTGGTGCCGAGTGCCAGGGTCCCTGTAAGTGTGCTGTGCCTGGTGTGTAGCCCTGGGGCTGGTTTTCCTGGCTGTGCACGGACCATTTGAGGAAGGAGGCCATGTGTGTGGCCTGAAGGTCAGGGTTACGCTGCTGCCCTGTGTATGGGAAATGGATGGGCAGGCTCAGGTGTTCCTTGATGGCCCCTCCTGGAAGAGGCTGGGCTGCACAGCCCAACTGTAAAGACTTGTAAATTTCCCTTTTTGGTATTTCATACAAGTAGCGCTTTTAACACTGCCAAACCACCTGTGGGCTGAGACAGTCAAGCACCATGGCCAGGAGAGTTTTCCTGAGGGTGCTGTAATAGATGTGGGCCTTGGAGGCCTGTTTGGCAGAGCATGCCAATAACTTAATCCTGCTTGTGCTGCAGTGTCTGTGCACACAGGAAAAGAGCCTCTTTGGTTGAAAGATGAAGCCTGCGGTCTGGTCAGGTCAGCGTTCCCCTATCCAGTGCAACTGGATTGGTATGTACCCCTCAGCAGATGGGGAATGTATAGAGGTGGCTTTGGCCCAGCCCCAGGCCATAGTTTTTCTCAGGGGTGGGGTGCTTCAAGACAGATTCGTTCTGATTGGGGCATTAACTTAAAATCAGTGCTCTTCAATGTGCAGTAAGTGTGTATAGGTTATTGTCGATGTAAGCATTGAACATCCTGAGTGAGTGGTCGTTTGGGTTTGTTTTGGTTTTGTTTTGTTTATTTGTTTTGTATGCCCTTTTAGATTGTGTATGCCAAGTAGTGAGAGAATGAACTCAGTGGCTGGTTCTGTATCACATGCCTGTGTCCACTAATATATTAACCGGGTCTTGGGACTCTGAATGCACTGACAGTCCCTGGGGAGACGCAGCTAGCGTTCAGCTATGTCTGGTCTAGGCTTGCCAAAACTCTCCCCAACAATCACCCCAGAAGTCTTCAGCCAAAGACACACCTCATGATCCAACTGAACTTTCTGGGTTTGGGGGGGTTTTTTGCAGCTGACAAATTGTCTTTCAGGGTGTTTTCCCTTGTTAGAAGAGACACCAGAGTTAATGTGAAAATACTGTGACTTGCAGGAAGCGATACTGCACTGGCTTTAAGTGCAACGCATATGTGGGTTTGTTGTTGTTGATCTTCCCGCGCTGTGCACCACAAGCTGCAGAAACAGGAATCTCACAGACACTGGGCAGCGTCAACAGACTGAATCCCCGTTTGTTGTTTTTTCCTGTAGGGGAACTGTGACTTTAAATGGATACTGCCCCTGGCTCTGTAAGCCAGGGCTCAAAACTACAGGGGGGCCAGCAGGCTGCCGTGGTCCCCCTGCACACCCAGCTAGCGTTGTGGTCCTCTCCCTGCAGGGTCGCTGGTGCTGACCTAATCCTGCAGAGAGCCAGTTCAGGGAGCGTAACTGAGGAAAGCTAATCCTGTGAGGGGAGGAAAAAAAAAAGGTACTCAGGAGCAGATGGGTAGGGTGGTTGGTAGCAGCTTCTTGGCATTCGGTGGGTTTATCCTGGAGTAGAAAACTACAGGCAGCTCGGCCTGTTACGCGCTCTGCTCGGTGTGGCCGCAGCTTTGTGGTCCCGGTAGTAGGAGTGATGAGAGGGCTGCAGATGCTGATTTAAGAGGCAGTGGGGTTCACTGAAGGAAAGCATCAGGAGCACAAAACCGAGTGGGCACTTGAGTTTGGCCCCAAAAAGGCCAGAGGTGTAAACAGGCAAGGCTGGGTTGGATGGGGCCTTGAGCAGCCTGGTCCGGTGAGTAGTGTCCCTTCCTGTGGCAGGGGGGTTGGAACTTGATGATCTTTAAGGTCCCTTCCAACCCAAACCATTCTGTGATTCTGTGATCAGCGAGGCCTTATGAGAGGCTTTGGGGAGCATCCCAGGCATGACCTTTTCTATTTGAGCTTTCCCTGTCAGATTCTGTGATTCTATGACTGCTGAGCAGATCTGAAGATCCCACTGCACACCAGTTCCCCACAAGAATGATGGTCCTTGCCTTTAGCAGGGCTGCAGCTTGTGGTTTCCCCAGCTGTGTAAAGAAAACAGGATGAGAAAAGCAAGTCCTACCTATGTTAGATGTTTCGGTGCTCCCACACCATTGATCTGACTATTAAACTGTGCAGTACCAGGAAGTTGGCAGCTGATGGGGAAGGGGAGCAGCATTCCTCAGCTCTGCCCAACATGCCTGTGAGACAGAGGAGCACCCTTTAAAAGGCTTAATGCACTGTTAACTTCTAGTCTGGTGTGTCAGTATGGCAGAGCAGCACACATGCACTGGTAGTTTCTCAGTTCCTTTCCTGCTGCTCCTCAAAACTTGCAAAATGAGAGCGGTGGGCTTGGAGTGCAGCGTGTGGTGTAATCACAGCTCTTCCTTCCCCCCCCCAGCTTCCTCTAAGCAATCTGCTTATTTTTTTTTCCTGCTTCTGTTGCATTAGTTTGAGCTGCTGTGAATGATGTGAAGACAACTGGAGTTACATACTAAACCTGGCATTTCCTATTGTCATGTTCCACTATTTCCCATAGCTTATGTTATCTTAAGAGTGTTACAGTTTTACTTTGGAACTTAAATGCACTGAAATAATAACCTGCCACCTTTGTGACAAGAAAACAAATAACAAATTCACACACAGTAGCAGAAACTGTATTCTTTCTCCTTTCTTTCTCTTTAAGCATCAATTACAGAGCGTTTGTGTATAATGCACAAGAAGTGAATGTTTCCGGTTTCTTAATGAAGGTTCTTCGGGGGACGTTTTCCCACCGAATGGAAAGAAAGGATTATATAAAATAAGCACTTAAAGCTAGGAGTAGTATAATGCTGAAAGGTATGCATAGCTGGCGGTGATCTTGTGAAAATCAGTACATAACCCATTCAATGTTGTGCTTCCCAGCCTTCCGAAAAAGGAAAGGGTATATTCCCTGGTGTTTCCAGACACATGTATTTTCCTAGTCTTTGCTAGGAATCAGTGAATTTTCAAAGCATTCCTAATTAATGATAAGGTATAGAAAGTATGCTATAAAATGCTCATTTGCTATGTTGAGGTAGCAAACTAGTTTTATTGCACACCTTCCAACTACCCTGTTACTAGGACAGTGAAACAAGTACCTTTAACAAACCAACCCCACAACAGGACATTTTAAAAGTAATGTACTGATAAAGCTCTAACAGTGATATTAATGTTATTCAGAGCTCCTGTTGTACAAAGAGTGTGATAATGGCAACTGAAGTCCTGATTTATTGATTACTTCCCTTTCTATAAGACAGCAGAAGGTTTTCTTGTTGTTATCATCAGAGGAAAGTTGCCAGTTGAATTAATTGATTCTACAAGACATCATAGCAAAATGATTTTGCAGCTGTTTTTTCTAGCAGATACACATGTGGTTTTAACTCAGTGGCAAGAGGCAGGTACAGTATGGAAATGCAGACAGATGCTTCTGAAAGAAAGAAAGCTTCAAGGAAGCTTAGCATGCTGAAATGGGGAGGGGCATACGGTCTCCATCCTAGGGGTGCTAACGTACTGAGTGTCAGTAGTCCGAGGTTATTAACAGCTTTTGCTTCGGGATGTGGACTTAGGCCAAAGAGTGCTGATGAAAGAAGGACATAAGAACTGCAGGCAACGGCAGTCAAGCCAGTCCAATCTCAAAATATGTATGACCTCCTGCATATTAGTGAGAGGACGGGGAAAAATTAGAGCGAAGTGCAGTGTTAGTTGATCAATTGCAAATTGTGCATTACCTTTATTATTGTACCTTACCTGGCATTTGTATTTGGCTAGCTAGATTAGTGTATCCCCATTGTCTAAAACATAAAGGTGATCTGGCCTTCACAAAGGATCTGTTCCAGTGCTCAAGGGAAGATGATCAGTTAAAATAAGGTTTATCCCATGAACTCTGGAATGGATAAAAAATAGTTTACTGAGCCTAAGAGTATCACTTGGTTTTGAGCCTCCTATGTTCCCCAGTGACTTATGATTTGGAATTAGAAATGTTTTTAATAACATAGTGAGTATAAAACTTCCATATGTTGTGCAGTGTGTTCCACTGAGCCACCTTGTAGCATCTAAGCAGCCTTTAAAGACAACCATATTAAAGAAATAGTAAAGTTATTTTTAACTTTCCTATGCTGCACCCTACTATTTATGTAAAAGATAAAGGGGCAAGGAACAGGATTTAAACTGTCCTTCTTGCTGTGGGGGGCAAGTAGGGGTTACCATGTCTTCCCCTTTTCCTGCTGTTGTGTCTTTTCTGTGGTTCCCAGTTCACTGGTCTTCCATCCAGCCATGGTTGCCTCAGAGCTTTTATGGCAGGTTATAGGAACCCCAGGAAGGAGTTTGGCTTGGATTTTTCTGCTTGTGGGGAGCATGTAGGAAGGAGGAAGCTGCTGTTCCCAATGGCATCTAGACCAGCTTGAATAAAGATAAGAGAAATGATCAGGTGGTTGATTCCCTACTCTGGGTCACACTATAGCAGACACGTCACTGCTGAGCTTCAGGTACCTCCTGGCTCCTCTGCCCAAAGGCACATGTGTCAGCTGGAAACAGCAGGAGTATAGTACGTTTCAATGAGCAGTGTGTCAGCTGCACCAGACGCAGCACTGACTTGGTAGTCAGGATCTAGTAGGAGGTTTTCCTTCCTTTCTCAGCCAGTAACAGGTCAGGGAATTTGCTCTAAAGTATTGATTACGGTTTCTCAGCCCTTTTAATAACCTGATCAGCCCCAGTGTTGCAAAAGGTTCTGTGCAGTTTGTCTAACAAGTAATCATTTGCAGCATCCCTCTAATATCACTCACAGGTCGTGTACCCTCATTGTCTTCAGGAGCCAGTATGTCAAAGTCCTCTCACAAAGGGGCAAATGCATTTTTTGGTGGTTGGTGGTGCAATTTGGTCATTTTTGGCTGCAGTCTCCTTTCTGTGAGGTGCAGTTTGGCTTTCTGATGGCAGTCCATTGAGGGGAGAAGGGCCTTGCTTTTCTCACATTGTTCAGAGCATCATGTACAGCTGGAGTAAATGGGGGAACTGTGCTCCTCTCTCCCAGCTGCTGACACCTTCTGGTATCTCACAGCACAGCTGGAAGCCTGCTAGGCTGCCAGCTGTAGTCTTGTGGGTTTTTCATCACCTCTGTTACAATGTGTGTTGCAGCTTTTCATCAGCCAATGTCTGATGTTGCTGCACCACGGTGCAGGCGTTGTGAGATGTTACCTACATCACGAGCACTGTACAGATGTGTCTTGGCATGTAGCAATTTACAAGTTTCCCTGTATTTGTCAGACTGAAGATTCTGCTGCGGGCTATCTTCACTCAAAACCACTGCTGCTTCTGTTTTCATCTTAAAGCCACAAAAGAGGTCGAGACAGGGAAATCTGACCAACTTTTCAGCAGGCAGTGATCAGTAATGAAAATTATGCGGGCACTGGTTTCCTGCGTTTGGTAGGGAAGATGCTGACCTGATGTTGCTGAATTTGGTGATGATTATTCGTGTGATTAAAAACCACTGGGACAGGGTGTGAGGCCACAAGGGAGGGAGAATCTGAGATTTTTTGATGAGTTTTTTGGGGAATGAACCTGAGGTAATGTGTGATGTGCTGCATTGACAGAGTTAGAGTTTGGTTTCACTCAAGAATCAACAGATCAGGGTTTTAAGAAGGGCAGGGGGAGAACAGGGGAGTAGAATGGACCTGCTGCTGCTGCTAACAACCATTAAAAAAATACAAAGCCAGCTGCTCTCAGAGCAGAGCTTGATCCTTTCAGTGCCTTTAACAGCACAGTATATATTCAGAGGAGGGGAATTCATGAGGCCCTATGGACCTACACCACGGCATTACACAAAAATGCAAACCTGAACAATGGGTGGCCTCAGCGGTTCCATCTGGCTCACCGATAACAAGGTTAAAGTAAAGTGGGTTTCCTTGGCTGTGTCACACACAATTTACACTTCAGATGCTTTAACTTTGGAGCTGGACCGGAGGGAGCACTGCTCTAAATGCACGTGACAAAGGGTCTCCTAACATGTCTGCTAAACACATTTGGTACTGATGCTCTTTGAAAGATATGGAGTAGTAGCACTTAGATAACTTTTAAGTACTACTTGGAAAATATGGGGGGGGGTTGTCCACATCATTTACAAACAAAAATTCCTGTCAGCAAGTTAGAATGATGGTCAGATATTGTTTACTCAAAATATTTCAAGGATATTATAATATTAGTGGTTGGATTGAGCTAACAGCAGGAATTACTAGAGGCCTGAGAAATGTTACTGCTGGCATTCTGGTACGGTAACCTGAGAAATCCAATCCATTTCTAAGCTAAAAGGGATACAGATGCATGGATGTAAGTTCTGTTGTAAAGCATAGTGCTTTCACAGCCACCAAAATACTTAACTAATAGAATAGTTAACCAGGGCAAATTATGACCTTTAAAAAATTTTAGCTTAGAGAACCAATGGCATATCAACAGGCATGTTTGCTTCTCAGTCTCTATGCCATTGAGTATAATAAAGTGTTGGCATTATCACAGCGTTGTTCAGAAATCGTGTTCTTTGTCTCAGCTTTGAGATGCTTCAAGGCAGCTGTCCTATAGACCATCCCATTCTTGAACTAAAATTCAGTTGTTACTGAATGACTATCAAAGTTGATAATTCAGCTGTGAGGCTGTTTTATGATCTGTAAGAGAAGCATTTGAGCAGTTAATTCTGTGGTAAAGATCTGAGGTAATTTCCAGAGTTGTTGCTGCACAGGTGCTGAAGGCAATCCACAGGGCAGGGCAAGCGTTGCACTGCACAGCAAAAAGAAACATAGCCAACTTGTCTGCCTTGGATCCCAAATCATGAGTTCGGTAACAGAGTAGAACTTCATGCTCCTCCTGAAGTTAAGCAGTTAAAGATGCATGCCAGAAAACCAGCAGATGTTGTTGACTAACAGTTATCCTAGCGATGCTAGCAGTCTCGTGTAGGAAGGCCCTAAGCAAGCATGCTGCAGCACCAAGCTTCCTCCTCAGTGAGCTGTGCAGTACTGCTGTGGTGGGGCTGCTGACAGGTTGGCTTCAGCCTCACCAGGTTCCAACTGTCCTGCGGTTGCTTCGTGCCTTCCAGGCTTTGCAAGCAGGTGAGCCGGTATCACTGGGAGTGAAGGGTGTCCACCTCCACTACATGCCATTAATAGAGGGGTTGGCGTGGATGGCTCTGTGCTTGCTTACCCCACTCCTGTTACCCAACTCTCTGACCACCCTCGCAGCCCCTCTGTGCTTCCCTTTCATCTCCCTAACAAAGACAGGCATATCCTTCAGCATTACCTGTTAGTTTCTGACTGTATGCAGCAGCCCTGTAACTACAGCTGTGATTATTGTAAAATCCTGTTTGATGGGCATGTCAAAGTTGCTAAGCTGTTCTCAGAGGCTTTCTGCCCACTGCATTTGGGGTAACTGCAGGCAACGTAAATGCAGGTCTCGTGACTAATTGGTCACAAAACCATTGACATTCCCTTCTCCCTTTTTAGCTAACAGACTGCTCTCTGTCTGTGAGCAGCAGCTTATGACTTGAGCCCCATCTTGATAATATCTGTCTGTGCTTTATTTAGTGTGTATTTACTCCAAGCTCACTTTGCAGCCAACTCTGCTACTTCTTTGTGAAATAAGTTTGTTTCCAGCTCATTGTCTCTAACTGAAAGGGAGTTCAGCCACAGCCACCCTCTTCACAAAACTAAATTCAGTATCTGCATCTAGTGCCTGGACTTGGAGTGTGTGATTCTTCCATCCATCTTTCGCAGACACACTCCTACTGGTGCAGATTAGCTAAACGAAATATTGTGATTGACATATTAATGAACCCAGGTAGAAATCCGGTATAGATCTGTGTGAAGGCCACGTGTGTGCTGTGACCAGAGTTGAGTCCCAGGCGCAGGGTGCGGTTACAGAATGCAGTTCCTCTGACAAGAGCGTTTAAGGACGATGGGAATCTCACTGCTTAATCTACTCCCTCCCACCTCCTCCCAGTGTTTATCACACCCGCAGTTGTGCCAATGCAATGGTTTATGATTTTGCCTCGAAACTGGAGGTGTGATGTGAACCAAGCTAAACAAACACTACAAACTGAAAAAAAGTAGATGAATTAACAGAAAACTTTTCCTGTTGAGAACTGGCTAGCGGTTATAGTTACTGCAAACAGATTGTACCTCTCAAAAAGGGGGCTATTTACTGGGTCATTATCTTCCATTTATTTTCACATTACCAAAGAAAAGCTATGAATGAAATGCAAAGTAGTTGAGCTGGAGTCCTGGTCACTGCTTGCTGTTCTTGATGGGTTTCAGCACTTGAGCAGGATCCCTGGCAGTTGTCTGAATCCTGCCTGGCACAGCATACTGTTGGCTGGCTTGTTCCACAGTACGGAGTGTGAAAACAGAAGGGCACCCCAGGAGCTGTCGCCGATGCTGCCAAGACAGCAAGCAGCAGTGGCAGTTGCTGTGCAAGGCTTTGCAGGAAACTGGGATGAAAGCTAAGCACAGTAGTTTGTTGAAGACATTCTGATGCAGCCCTTTGCACTGTGTAGAAAGCGTGTGTTTTCCACATCTGACTCTCATTTTTGTGCTTCCTGCCAACGGTGAATGAAAAAGTCATGTGGAGGGCTTTTCTGCATTTGTGCGAAGTCCAATTAAGCTCTTGATAGCCCTGATTTTCCATGTAATGTTTGGGTTGTGGAAAGTCATTTCACTTAAGTCTACAACTTCACTATGACTTTTCATCCCACTAGTTGGGCAGTCATGAAATAGCCATAACATAACAAAGACAAAATTTAAAAATCGGGTATTTTATGCATTTCTCAGGATGTTCTTGATTCCTGCTCTAGTTCAATGAATGCAAATTAATTTCTGGCCTGATGATTGTGACCATATGATAGTACTCTGCTGTACCATAACTTCTTTTTTTTCCCTTGCTTTACTAGATATAATCCTGAGGGGCACAGACTCAGATCCTCAAAGCTACAAGGATCTTGCTTACCTCTGAAGCCAGTGGGGCTTTGGCTTTTAAATACCTGTAAATATTTGATTCTGCATGACAAGGTGACACAGGCTGCTTGTGATGGAGAAAGGTGACGCCACACTCTCCTTCACCAGCTTCAGAGCCTGGGAAGGATGAGACTTTTCATGAAGGAAATCTATGGGCTGTGCTTGAGCTCCAGAGCCCTGTGTGAGGAACACAGTCTCCCTCCACGTGGTGGTTATTTGGAATTGGGTATTTCCAGGTATTTTTTATATTTAGAATCAGAAGGCTTTTAAAGAGAAGGAGCAAAGGGATCTTGGTTTAGGAGCAAGGCTTTCTTTGCTCCCAGGTTTTCAAGAGTGAAGCTGGTTTAATAATAAATTGGTTTGTTCCCAGAATTATCTAGAAATAGTGTGGGAAGTGTCAGACTTTTAAAGGTCTGGTCCCTTTTGAAGAAGGATTAGTAGATTTTATCTAAGAGACAGGGGGTTCTCATCTTCACTGGGGGAACAGGAGTCACTGCCTATTTGCAGGAGTATTACACCCAGTGGTGGAAGCAGCATCACAAACCACTTGGATTTTTACAGTGGTGAAGTAGTGCAGATACCTAACTGTGACATCCCACCCAATACAATTTCTTATTGCACAGATTGAGGGTTGTGGCAGCTGTATGTCACTTCTCTGGAGAGGCTGAGTGGAGGGTGTGCTCATGGAAATAGAGGACACTGACTTGGCAGGTAGGGGCCCTGCTCTGGCGTGGTGCTGAGCAGCTGGGCTCCCTCACACTGCTTCCCTGCTCTCTCTACCAAGCAACGGGCATTTATCTGGGGGGAACACAACTCATACGACACAACCGGTTCCAGTTGTGTCTAGCTGTGAGTTCAGATCCACTGCCCCAGCTGGTTCATCTGCAGTATTTTAAGGCCTTGTAGGAGTAGGATTCTCTCAGTTTTTCCCATGGAAGGTCTACCACTGAAATAATTAACTGTTCAATGAATAGTAAGACTTGTCTCCACAACCTCATAGTAGTATGGCCAATAATTGCTAATGCAGGAAGAAACTAGGTTTCAGTCAAGGCTAATGAAATTCTAGGGATTCCTGTGGATTTGATATATTGCATGTTCCATTTCTAGCCACTGTAGTATGTCCCAGTCACCTTTCCATGTCTTCTAACCTGCCTCCAGAGCTTGGGATTGCAGGAGAGCAGACAGGCTATCAGCGTAACTGAGCAATCCTTTACTGTGACCAGAAGTTGGAATTTGCACTCCAGAGTGGAAGAACTTAAAACCATTCCCCCTACAAAAGCATTTCAGGACCTCGCTGGCCTGTGCACATTCACATAAGTGCCTTCCACACCAACCAGAGGTTCAATTGTCCAATCTAAATCTACCCTATTTTAGTTTAAACCCATTCTTCCTCGTCCTATCACTACACTGCCTGATAACCAGCCCCTCTTCAGCTTTCTTGTAGGCCCTCTTTTGGTACTGGAAGGCTTCTCTAAGGTCTAGCCAGAGCCTTCTCTTCTCCAGGCTAAACAAGCCCAGCTATCTCAGCCTGTCTTCACAGGAGAGGTACTCCAGCCCCTCGTCATCTTTGTGGCCCTCCTCTGGACTTGGTCCAGCAGCGCCATGTCTGTATGGTACTGGGGACCGCAGAGCTGGACACTACTCCAGGTGGGGTATCACCACAACAGAGTAGGGGGGCAACATCAGGGCTTGCATTAAAAATGTGTTGCCCTTTCTGCCTCCCACGTGCTTCCTGAACATACTGTTTTCCTGCCTTGCACAGTGAATGCTGCTGGATAACTGGAAAGTGGTTTGATTTAGCATATGGATGGATTGCTAAGGCATGTACACGATCCTGACATGAATCATTCTTCTGTTTTGTGACTGCTTCTAAAATTGTACATTCAGGGCTTCTGTAACTGAAGTTGTGGCTTGGGTATGAATTTCTGACCAGACCTTCAGGTAACTGGTTGTGCTGTGCTGGGTGAGCATATCCATTTTTCTTTGGCCAATGTACCCGCTGTCCAAATTGTAAGTTGCTGTCCCATTGCATTAATCACTACTGGGGTGCCCCAGTCTGAATTGTTCTCTGCTTTCAAGCAGTTAAGTCTAGGGTTCCTGCTTTATCTAAAACTGATGCAGACTTCATCAGTCATGCCGGAAAAACTGAACCTTGGCCTATAACCACCCTTACTTTTGAAAAGGTTCGTCCTTTCTTTCTTGACCTGAAAGGCTGAGCATAAACAGGCAGAAGAATGGAATGTCTCACTCCTCTGCCTTGGCCATAATTGTTTGGTTTTCTCTTTTCAACTTTGAGATTCACGTTGTCTTCTGCTTTCAAGTGTTCCATCAACCAGCAAACATGGATTTACAGGTGGAACTGAGGGGCATCGCTGTGTTGCCTGGCAGCTTGTATCAGCCTGGCTTCTGCAACCAGCCTTGCCTACCTCAGTGTGACCATTCATAGGCAGTGGGACATCCTTTTCTCGGTTACACTATTAAAGTTAATGGAGAATAAGCTCAGTGAAGGCACCAGAGTTGCTCCGGATTTACACCCATGTGACTGAAGAGCAGAATTAGGACTATTATATTGCTGTTTCTGAGAAGATGCAATCTTTTTAAAAGGTTTTATTACCCTTACTGTTAATTGTTTTACTGGAGTGATATCACTTATTCTGTGTAATCACAACCAAGAGGGATTAAGTGATGTAGGTTACTACATGTAGTGAAATGCTTTCAGTTAGGGTTCGTTATTTTTTACTGTACACAGAATTAACAGAATTCAGAGCAAGAAGTATTGACCTCAAATATGTGCATGAGATTTGCCATCCTGACGCCAAACTAAGAAAAGTGAGACACCAAATTTTGAATTAACAATGTTCTTATGTGCACAAATAGGGATTTTATTTTTATGTAGACAGCTGTAGAGAGAATTAACAACAAAGATAAATCTCTGGTGGTGAGATTGGGTGGAATAGTAGAAAAGGCCTTTTTTCACTTCTAATTCTCAGGGATCAGGCAGTGTGGCATAACAGAAATACCTGCCTCAGGTGGGAATTAAAAGCTTTAACATATGAGGCTTAATCCCGTTGCAGCTTACATTGTTGCTTCTGCATTTTGATGTGAAAAGGTTTGAATTTTTTTTTTTCCTTTAAGAGGTTGAAAGACTCTTAAAAATGTGAGGAAGAAAATGCTGAACCCAGACATTTAGTATAACGTGGATATATGGAGCTAGCCCATTGTGGACATCTGAAGACACAAATTTAGAAAAGCGAATTAGGAGCAGTTTTTTCCTCAGTCAGTGTGTCACAGCGATACAGATTTCCCTTACCAGTAAAATTTGGCTGTAGAACATCTGAATGGCTGAATTGTTCTTGCAGGTATTGAATGTGTGAACTTATAGGTGCTATTTCACGGAAAACCAACCACTGTGTTGGACATCCTTTTGTTACACAGCTGGGAAAGGGAGCCCTGTGTGTATGTCACGTGGCTATCAATTCCATGAGCCCTGCAAGGAATCCCTATAGAGATAGCTGGCATGGGCTCCTCATAATGAGTGTGTTGGGCAGGAACCGTCTCTTTATTTCTGAGGAATGAAATGAACATGAGAGTCGCTGGTCAAACCCTGCAATCCACAACACTTGTGAAGCCTGTGTTCATGCAAGTGTCTTATTCAGTGAATATAACAGGAGAATCTATCTCAAGGCTGGGATCTAAGTCAGTCCATACCCCTGTTTGAAACTTTGTGCATGATATGGATTTATAAGGCATACCCAAAGTCGTATCACTCTAAATTGGTATCTGGGGAAGAAGAGGTCATGAACCTCCAGAGCACCCTTCTTCCTCTTCCTCTACCACTGCTTGCTTCAGTGCTCCAACCAAGCCAGGATGCCATTTGCTGTTTCCTGCTGTTGCAAGGAGTTAGATAGTTGTATTTGCTGCTAACTTCAGTGATAAAATAAGGAACAAAAGGGAAATGGCAGTTTTTAATAACTAATTCCTAATTACCCACTACCCTTTTTATCTGCTCAGTGGATTAGCCGGTCAGTGGATGCAGAAACCCTGGAACCAGCTCTGCAGAGAGGCAGATAAGGTCAGGCATGCCTCTTAGCTCATGAACAGCACCTCATTGACCCGGAAAGAGTTGAGCCGGTTTTATGCAGCGTGCATCCTTATCCACATGGCCAGGAGGCTCAAGCCAGCTCTGTGAAGACTTCTGGTGTTACTGAACTGTGCTGCTGGAAGCAGGGGGCACCCAACAATGGTCTGCTAAGTTCTGGCCACCCCCATGCCTGCCCAGCACTGCACCCCGGTTAATTTTGAGAATAGGGTGCAAGTGTGGGTACACATTGTGGTGATACCCAGAGCAAACCTGCATGACAGCTTTTTCACCAACATAAACTATGGAAAACGCTTAACTGGTTTTAAAAGTACTGTGCACAGAACTGTTTTAATTTAAAATCCCTTTTTTATTATTATTTCCTACAGAAATTAAGGCTCATGAGGGAAATTTGTGGTTGAGAATGTTTGTGTGAGTGGTTTCATAATGTAAAAAGGTTTAACAGTAGTAGTAGACTTATTTGAAATCACAGTGTAACATTTCATGTTTGAAATGCATGATATACGACTGTTTAAAACATAACTTACTTAAACCATCGCTGATCTTGTATCAGCTTTATCTGGATGGGTTAAAGCCATTAAAATACACACATTCTTTCCACATTATATTGATACCACTGGAGCAAAACCATCTTTCATGTTATTTAGAAAAAAGACCTCGCTTTGTAAATTGTTATTTCAGGAGTTCTTAACTCTCAATATAAAGAAAACCCTTTTGTTGTAACAAATGAAAGTACGCCCAAAGCATTCCTCCGTCAGGATGCATTTCATAAGGATTTTTATCTGATTATGTGAAAAATAATTTTCTTCCATGCCTGTAAAGAGAGCTGAGTGGATGGCAGAGATAAGGTTTCATGGGAAGGAAGAAAGAATGGAAACAACATCGTTGAGGTTATTTTTAAGAGCCGCTGTCCATGTAGTCCTTTGCCATTTTTGTGGAGAAAAAGACTGCATTTTGTGCATTTTGAACCAAACCTTTCTGTTTCCTTGTTGTTCTCGGTTCTCAAAACAAAAAGGAAAATATCCTTCCAGTATTAGCAGATTTTAAACAAATTCATTTCCTCGTGAACTTAAGCTAAATAGTATCCCGACAGGCCCGATTTATCAGGCAAACACCCCGTGTTGTTTGTCAGCTTCTTTGTTGGGGGGTGAAGGGGGGAGGGGAAACGCAAGCAACAAAAGACCGTAACCTATTGATATTACTTCTGCCATACACCGGGGAAAATAGATTGATTTAGAACTAACCACAGAAAACTAGTCGATCCGATGAGTTTACAGGGGAGGATTCTTACTTATTTGTAACAAGAGTAAACATCATCAATATTCGACCCTGCGTTATTGGAAGCCTTACAGGCAGTGGGGTTGTGTCATCCTGCTGGGGCTATCTGCAAGATGAAAGAAGGCAGGCTTTAAAAAATGGAGGGACCTTGTTTTTCTCGTGAAATTGAAAGTCTCCAATACCTTATCGTGTGTTGTAGAATTTGGAGGAGAAATAGATGAGCTTTTTTTTTTTAAAAAAAAAAAAAAATTGTCTTTTTATTTCCTTCGGAGGTTGTGGGGGTTTTTTTGTTTGGGGTTTTGGGTGTTTTTTTTTTCCTAAGGTGGTAATTCTCTTAAACTCAAAAAGCTAGAAAAGGACAGGAAATTTTCAAACTGAATTTTACCGAAGAACAACAGCCTGCAATTAACTTCCCCAGCATGTCGCCTCCACACAGTGTTTTGTGTGAACAAGGGGTTCAGGGTAGCAAATGCTCGTAGGATCAGCACAAATCTAAACGTGGCCCCGATGTGCTGCATTCTGAAGTGATAATACACTGTTTCCCAACGTACTCGGCTAAAAATAATTACAGTTTTAAAGTTACTGTCTTGGTAGGAGTTTTTCAAGGGATTGGTAAACAAGGGTGCTAGTGAAGTTTCCTGTCTTAGTGTGACTCTGCTTGCAGGACCCACCATAATTACTCTGATGAAGATGCTAAATGCTCCATTCTCTAGTTTTTTTAACAAGATAATTTCACTTGACCTTAATTTTTTTTTCCGGTATTAATTCAGTATCTTGAGTACTAGTATTTTATTGGTCCGCTTTTAAAGTTACCTGTGCTCTCTCCTGCATTCAACTGCTTAAGAATTAAAGATGAATAAACAAAATAGCCGAAAGCCCAGCAGTGTGAGAGGAAACACTCCAGCAATTTCCTCCGTGGAGGGTGCGGGCAGAGCGTGTAGGTTCAGTGCATCTTGTGTATGTCTCGTTGGCTCATGGGTAGGTTTTCATCCTTTAAAAACAAAAAGCTGGGCCACGCTTAATTCCCCACAGGGTACAGGGAGCGGGGCAGCTGCGGGGCACAGCTCAGCAGCGAGGGAGTGTGGCCATGCACCTCGGCAAGGCTCCCTCCTGCACCCCGAGATTTTTAAAAAGACACAGGCTGGTTTTGTGTCTCCTGGGAATTAATGCTGTTAAAAAAGGTTCTGGGGAGGGAGGGACCTTCGGAACCTGTGCCTGCAAGGGAATCCCTCAGTATGAGTGGAGGAGGAAGGGGTGAAGTGGTAGAGGAGCTGGTGCCCAGCACGGGGCTGCTGTGGGCACTGGCCACTGCTCAGGGTGCATGGGGCTCTCCGCATGGGGCTCCCCACTGCCTCCCTGAGACTCATCCTTATCCTCCTCATCCTGCTGCTCCTGCAGCTTGTTGCCCTGGCAGCTGACTTCTTAAAATTTTCCTTGGGGCAGTTGCTGACTGTTTTTAAGTTGCAGCGACTGCAGCCTTGTATTTAGTTTAAGCATTTCCTGCTTTCTAAAAGGATGAGGTCTGCATGTGCTCTCTGTTTTAAGGCATAAGGGTAGTGCCTGGTTTCAAAAAATACTCAAAACAGCTTTCTCACTTTTAAATGTAAGCTTTTCAGCAAGACAGGTTTTCGTGTTATGCCTGTATTAAGTAAAAGTGATTAGTCCTTTTATAATACAGAACCATATGAGAGGTGCCTGTTTAGCAGCAGTCACATGTGAGCCTGTCAGTCTTCTTTGGAGCGCTGCTGCAACGGATTTGATACCCAGGATTCAGTTACTGGAATATTTAAGTAATCCATTAAAATATACTTGTATTTATCTCAAAGGTGATTTGAAATTGGCAGATCCTTGACAGTCCAGAAGCCTCTTTCAGTACTGCAGAGGTATTGGAGGTGTTTCCCACTTGTTCATGGTGGTGCTTGGGTGAGCAGAGACACCCTGAGCTTTTCTAAGCATTCACGTCCACCAGCCAGAAGCATTCCCTTGTACTGTCCCTGGCCTGAGTTTCAAGAAAAGTCACTGAAATCCTGGAAGACTAAGACACCTGATTTTTTGTCTAAGATCCATATTTCTGTTAGATCCTGGATAGTTTAACCTCCCTTTACAGCAGAATAGGGTAGTTCAATTGATCTGGTGCATGTTCTGCCTGCAAGAACCAGCCTTTCTTTAGGTATATTGAAAAAGTAATTAATAAAAAAGCACGTTTAGATACATTTTGAAATATCGCTGCTGTGCTTTAGGTGCTTAGTTGGCATTCAGTGTGTTGTAAAAGCATCTCACTTGCATGTTGCTAGAGTATGCCATTTTTCAAAGCATTTACATTGCTAGGTGGGAGCATTGTAGCCAAGATGCAGTTTTTTGTTGCCTGATAACCTTCAAAAAGGAAAAACAAAAGAGGTATAGGGAATATCCTGGTGAATAATTTTCGTCTTCCTCTGACTGTACCCCCTTTCTTCCCTTTTCAATCCCTGGTAGATGCTAACCCCTCCCCTTCCCCTGCCTCCCCCTCACCACCCGAAAAAATCAGTCATGGGGGTCATTTTAAAGCTTCTTCTCTCAACAGATAATAGAGTGGGGCCACACAAACGATGCTCTACTTGTCATATATATTGGATTATCATCTAAATCATATTATAAAGCAGCATGAAGAAGCAAGCAGTTGTGCCTCCTTACTGCTTAGCTCAGCTGAGCTGTTACTGGGGTGGGCGGAAAGGGGCATTGTCATTTTAACAGGGGCAGGGCTAGTAGCATGTGCTTCCCAAGTTGGAGCTCACTGCTGGGACAAGGGAAAAAGCCGGAGGCTAGAGAGTATTTTGGGTTTCATTTGGTTGTGAAACTGAGTGCTTCTAATGAATTTTAGTCATCAGCTTATTGCAGTCAATACAGCATAGTTTATGCTGGACTTGGTATGCTCTTTGAATGTTTGTGTTTCCTTTGATAGGTAGGTATAGTTCTGTGCAATCACAAATCCACAGCGAAGGAGAATTTAGAAGTGGTTTTTAACCTTGCTATATGCTCTCTTCTTAGTAGGTTCTTAGGAGGTATTAATGTTACTGTTTCCTTGAGAACATGGAAATACGATGCTAGACAAGTTTGCAAGGTGTTCCTTTATTAAAACGTTCATCTTTTTCATTTCAGAAAATCACCCTGATTCACCTTCCTGGCAGTGCTGTAGTGAATAAAGGATTTCCCATTAGGATAATTGCCATCTCTTTATTTACTCTGTTGCATTATTTTTTGAGCCTGAAGCTACCTTGTAAATCATGGGAGCATGCTGTGGGAAAGACAGTTCTATTTTTAACAAATCCTTCTTTGCCTTGCTTTTCTTATAAGAATTACTTCTACTATAATGGCACTTTTAAGGGCTTTTTGTCCTTTATTCATCTCCTGATGTAATTCGCATATAAACGTCTAGGTTGTGTTTGAGCTAACACATGTTATGTCCATGGTGCTTCTGAAGTAAAGAGATACATGGTGTGGTTGTGCTAAGCTGTAGAGTTTCTGAGAACATACTTAAATGGGAATCTGCTCATTTTCTTAGCAGGAGCCAGTGTGTGTGTGCTCGATACGTATATATAGACGTGGATGTATAACCTTGTGTGCACATATAACACGCTGTCAGGTTTCCTGATGTTGTAACGTGGGTATACACAGCAGAGAGGAGCCAAGAGTTTGGGGCAAAAGGGTGATTACCGTACCTTAGTGTGCATGGATGTGCCATGTGGTGTGTCATTTGCGAGCTCTGAGGTGGCTGACCACTTCCATTTTGGTGTAAATCCCTTCAGAGGGAAGGCATTTCAGAGCAGGGTGTGATCTGTTCTCCCAGTAAGAGTGATTGACAAGGAATGAATAAATAAATAGTTAAAAGACCTGAATAAATACCACCCTCCTGTTTAAGTCCAGGCACACCCTGGCTGGCACAAACGACATTCTGGTGTGACACTTCAGCCAGATGCTTGAGTTGGCTGGTAACAAAACACATTCCTGAAAAGCCAAATCCTAGTTTAATCACAACTGCTTCTGATAGTTTTCTTTTGTGGTGATGTTTTAGAGGCAGTTTGAGTAAACACAGGTATTACAATATTTTGGAAGTAGGATGTATCGATAAATATATATGCAGAAGGTGACGGAGGCCTCTTGAGTGGAGGCAGGGGCCCTGACAGCAGGTTCTTGGTCAATTGGTGTGGGGTGAAATGGTTCACTGAATTGGATAACATGCTGCATTCCGTAGTGACTGATTAAATTGATTTGTCCGTGGCTACCACCTACCCTGCTACTGAGGCCCTTTAACCTATTTTCAAACGTTTTTCTTTTTTAAACCTCTTCAAGCACGTGTGCTATTAAGGGAAGGAAGTGAATGCAAATGCATTGACAGCTATAAAATTGTATGTTCTGAAGCAAGATAAAATGCACAATTTCGAGGATGTCCGTACGCTCCCATGTTACACTGCATTATGCTAGCCTTAGCCCAGGAACAAGTGCACTGCTAGAAACTGATGAAGAAGATAATAATAAACATCATTCTTTAATACAACCTAAACTATAATTTTTTAAAAACCCATGTTTGTGAATACGTAAAGCCCTTAGGGGTTTCTGTTGTTGCTTTTCTTTTGTTTTTTCCAGTTGCGAGTGTTACTTCCTTATTATTTTATCCAGAAGGTGTTTAGAAAGTTTGTCAGGGAAGCATAGCTGAAAGCCAGTTAAGAAGACTGAATGCTACTGTTGAGTAGAGGTTATTAATTTGGAAATGCCTGCAATGATTTGAGGAAAAGTAGTCAGATGGCTATTGTTTAATAACTTACAGTTTTTAAAAAAAAAAAGAAATCGGGGGGAAGCTCAGTGTTTTGGTCTTAAATCAAGATGTTTGTATTTTACAACATGTTTAGTATGCCCTTGCTAGGTAAACCAATACTAAATTGCACTGGGGCTTATACATGTTATTTTCTACTTGATTCAAGGGCAGGTTTATATTGTGTGTGTCTTCGGGGGTTATTCTGTAGTGTATGTGGACAAACTAGTGTAAGCATAGTCTCAAATCCTACTGAAAAGTCACACAAAGCTTCGGTGCAGTGGTGACATAAAAATGGAACCAGTTCACCTGAAATAAGTTATTTCCATTATCATAGAAGTGCAGAGTTCAGTGTGATGGGTTTGGTTTCTTGGTTCTTTCTTACTTTTAGGGAAGATACAACAATTGAATTACGATGCTTTGTGAAAGGATAAAGAAGCTGTGTTCATCATTTAATTTCTCTACATTATAGGTCACTCTTTTAGGGTCTGGCAACACGCCATGGGGCAACTTCGGCTGGTTTTTCAGTTTGTTAAAATGAAGACATGGTTGGTATCTTGCTAGTAGTGAAGAAGAGAGATGAAGAGGGGAAGTACTGAGGGATCAATCGTTTCTTGGAGTGGATTTGCAAATGTTAACAGCCATTTTGCAATCTTGTGAAAAAATACTTTGGTTTCATCGATAGCATTTCCACGTGAATTCTGTAGGTGAGGCACAAGCTGTATGTACAGCTTTGCATGGGCTAAACTTCTGGGTTTGGAGAGATGAGTAGTACCTGAATACTCGCTTAAATATAGACTAAACACTAGCTGAAACAGTTCCTTGCTACTTTCTAGGAACCTGGAAGTTTAAAATACTTCCATTTGTGCTCAAGCCAGCACGTTTTTGGCTTTTTTGTACCCACGGTATTTTTTTATTCCTTGTTGACTCCGCCAGGCCTGCCTGTTTGTCCTGTTGTTTTTTAAAAGTAGTTAATGGCTAAGGGAGAGCAAACCAGATTGTTGGTGTAGTTCTCTGCAGTGGCTCGTTGTATTAGTATAAATTAAATGTCTGTACATTCAGGGCAAGTTTTGTAGAACAAAGGGACAGAAACCATAGGGAAATAGCTCAGTGGTGAACATGACTGGCACCGGGTCACCGTGCCAAAGGCGTGTAATTATTTCTTTGTGTTGTGTGTTAGAGTGCGATCGGAGGCAGGACTGCCCTTGCCAGGGCTGTTACAAAGAGAGAGGATTCAGTAAGGAGTTGCATGGGGTTTCTTCTGGACTCCTCTGACTAACAACATCAGTGGAAGAGTATTTAGTGGATTTTGAGAACCGGGGAGAAGGCCTTGCCCGTGCGGCAGGGAGAAGGGTCCCTCGGCTCCCAGCAGCCTTTGAAGGTGACACCCTGGGTCACCACCGCTTGCTTGCAGTTTGGGAATTTTGAGAGAATACAAGTAAACGCTGTTTTATGGCTCTTGCCAGGGCTTTGTTTTGAATCAAAACCATAAATGCCATTATGAACCTCCTGTACCATAAAGCATTACAAGAGTTCGGCCCCCATCCCTGTGCGCAGTGATTTGGCCGAGCAAGGGACTGGGCCTTGGAGGGAGCCTGGCTGGTGACAGGGCACCCCCTCCTCATGCTTCAGTAAGGTGGGGTTTCCCTGGCCGAAAGCAGTGTGTCCGTTAGGACGCGGTCATGTCGGAGGCCGAGCATCTCTGCTCTTCTTGTTTCTTTATGGCCCCGACCCGGCCACGGGCGCACTCGGGGGCCCCGGCCTCCTCACCCCCTCCGCGATGTGCCTCCCTCCTGTCAGGCGATGAAGCGCCGGCGCTCGCAGACCTTTAATGCTATGGACACCCGGGTGAAGAGAGGCGTTCTCCGCGGCGGCAGCGGGATGCCTGGGTGTCTGGTGCCCTCTAGTGGGGGCCGCGCCCCGCGGGGAGAGCCGGGCCCGCAGGCCGGCACCCCCAGTGAAAGGTGCGAGAAGTGTCCGGGAGCCCGCTGGCATTGGCTCTGTCGGACTGGGGGAAGTTTCTGGCAGCTTCGCACAGAAGCCACCTCTCACCAACCCTTTCCACGCAGATATCCACAGATATCCATGCAGACCTTGTGCATGCTTGCATTGAGCTTACCTGACGTAGAAAGCGATGCTGCATTTTCTAACTAGCTGCCTCTCTTTGTTTTTTAGATGCTACAACTGCGGTGGCCTCGACCACCATGCTAAAGAATGTAGTCTACCTCCGCAGCCAAAGAAGTGCCATTACTGTCAGAGCATCATGCACATGGTGGCTAACTGCCCCCATAAAACTGTCTCGCAGCAGCCCGCTAGTTCTCAGGGAAGACACGAAGCTGAACCGCAGCCTTCCACTTCTGCTTTCCCGAGAGAAGGAGGAGGAACGCACGGCTACTCATCTCCATCGTACTCTCAGGAGGGCCGGTCAGAGGTCTCGGAGCGCTCGGGCAGGTCACCACAGGAAGCTTCGTCGAGTAAGTTGTCTGTGTCGCCCGAGGAACCGAGCAGAAAGGGGCCTTCTGTTCAGAAAAGGAAAAAAACTTAAAGCATTTGTCATAACTTTCCATTCTTTTTATCCTCTTGGGATGTCTACCTCATGCAATTACAGGGGAAATAATTTCATTATCAGTAGCTGACCTGGAATTTTAACTACTGTTGAGGAACTGTGAATTTTTTTTTCTTTGATAGACAAATCACTCCAAGCAAAATACGTTTGAGCAGGGTGCATTACATTTTACCTTCTCTGTGTGTGTGTGTACGAGTGTGTACGCGTGTGTGTATGTATAATTATGTATTTTTTCCATCAGACCGCTCTCCAGCTCCCACAAGACATTACTGTGAAGCAATAGGCACATTATCCACAAATGTTCCCAAATTCATTCCTAGAACATACTACCAAATATGTTCCCAAAAAACCCAAACAAGAAAACCCATGAAGTGTCACTCACAACCAAACCAAACGTGAAAACCCCCACACAGAACTTGAGATCAAGACTGTTACTTCTCTTGTGAACCAAAGGATACTGTCCTAATTTATAGATGCCATATGGTACTTAAGATACTAAGACATCCCCCATGCCATCAATTTGAGTTACTTTCTTTCTCATGTCCACAAAGTAGCAAAACCCCTCCCCACAATGCCTGTGCAGGGCAGTGTCATGACTAAACATGGCTCTCATTGCCACCATCTTTTGGCGGTGAGGAGTTTAAAGCTCCAGGAAAAAAGACAATGAATGTGTAGTTTCTGTGCTGGTTTCTCAAAAATGTTTTGTTAAGTTAATACCGTTGTAACTGTAATTTAGATGACTGTTGTGTAGGGGAGAATGTGTAAGTTGTTACTGAACAGACCCTTTTGAGTGGTATCAGGATACCATCCTGTTTGACCCTTTGTATTCTGTGGTTGTTTAGGGGACCTTGTTGGCAGTAGCAGCAGCAGCAGCAACTTCTCTTGGTCCCAAGTAGCAGCCCTCAATTTGAAGGGACTTCCCCTTTGTTTTCTGTTGAAATACCATGGCGAGAACTCCCTGGGGATTTTTGTTGTTGTTGTCTGTTCTGGTGTTGAAACAAAATGCAAAGCTAGTGAGGTCCTGGGATAAATATTTGCTTAGGAATAACGGTAGATGGGTACTTGGGGTTGCTCAGACAAGCCTCCCTTGCTGATGATGCAGCATCTGTACAGGCAAGAAGGGCAGGTGTCTGCTGCAGACTAGCCTGAGGGAAGGGACCTGCGAATCTGCCAGAAGTCCTGGGCATCTTCTGCCTCCTGTGACCTGGAGACTGTTGCTGACCAGCCTCAGTCCAGAGCGCTCTGGGACCACACACTTCAGTGTTAAAGAAAGATTGGTGGCCTCAGAGCGAGACTCCCTGGGCTGCAGCCCTCGCTCGGGGTTAATGGAGTTGGAGCCTATCAAAACTCCGAGTCGCTTTCTATTTGTACCCCCCGAGTGACCAAGTCATATGTAAGATAACGTACTGTGACAGATCCCACTGCGGATGTAAGTTCATTAGAGAAACCTGTATAATCCTTAACATTGGCAATAAACAGGCTGCTAGAGCTTGGAACAGTCAGGTAGGTTTAAGCTTGGATAATCAAACCGAAGAAAGAGCCTGCGTGAAAGGCTACAGTGACCCAAAGTCCTACCAGTGGTAACTCTTGCAGCCCATAGTTACAGCAGGTACGCAGCTGACTCCTTACGTGGCCTTCCCCTTCCCACTTGTCCTGCCAGATGAGACTTTTGCTGTTGCTGCTGCTGCTGCTGCTTCAGTAAACAGGTAGCAATCAGGCGCCCCAGCGAAGGGCACGGTTTCGAGAACATTATTTTGTGTGAATTCCTTGCCAGTGTTTGCGAGACTCTCGATGGTTTATACTGAAGTTCTCAGTATGTTAATGCAAAGCTTACCTTTGACGATATTGAATGTGATAGATCTCTAGAGAAGAACTTCCTTGCCTTACGTAAGGATGGTAAACTTATTTAAATTATGTAGACAAATCAAAGTGGCATTGCTTAACCTTCTAGCCGGTGTAAAAGCCAGGTTAAACAGCAAAAATGCAAAACTTAGGTCACTTTGAAAATTTAAACCAAAGTTCCTTATAGAAATAGGCAATTGTGGATTTGAAAACTGGTCATTCCCTGTTTATATGTAAGAAGTTCAGAGCTGAGATGAGGAAATAGTTTCAACAGGCAGATTTTAATTGGTGCTGTTTGAAATCACTGTGCACACTAAAGTCAGACTGAACTGCTAAGAGCACATACCAAACCCTATCTTATTGTTGAAAGCTTAAGGTTTTATTTTTATATAGTAGAATGTTATCACTATTACATAACATACTCAGGACAAAGAACTTTGCTCAGGGAATATACCATGTAATGTTGTTTTTTCTTTACAGAATAGTCTACAGACCTGCTTACTCGGAACAAACCAAAATAGTCTTAGACCTTTTTATTGCTATATAAGTATTATGTACTGATAGTAACTACCTCTGAGTTGACATAGACCTGCATTTCTGATAATCAGATCTCAGCATTTTGTATTATGAGTTCCTGTGAAATGATAAAGTGGTATTCTGTACTGGTTGCTTATGTGAGCATTTGCGTCTTTGCATTCACAGGGTCTTGAGTTTTCAGAGATGCTGGGCAACCACAGCTCCCGCTGACTTCCAGCTGGAGTTACTGGTGCTTAGCTTTTCTAGGGGGGGAGGAGGGGGGTGGGGTGGGGGGTGGTCATGGGGTAGAGGGGGAAGAAGAAAAACACAAAAGCATCAAGTCCACTTTGTTTACATAGGTGACAATAAAATTATTATTCTGTTTACAGCAAAATGCTACCTCATATTGACTGCATAAACACACCTTTATGCTGCTCTAGCCTTAAAGGTGGCTGTTGATCTATGGTACATACTTTTTATCTGTACTAAATATGTAACTAATAGCTCACCGCTGCATACGTTATGGCAAATACTTGTTTAAGATGAAGCATCCATTTGAAATGATGAGACGTTTCCAAACATTTCTTTGAAAGTTTTTATTTTTCTGTGGAAAGGATTATGGGCAGTGTTCATGAAAATAAATACATCTCCGGAAGAGACAGAAATGTGCATGCCTAAGTTAAACATACAGCAGCACAGGCTGCGGCAGGTAACTACTTAGCACTGGGCTGCAGTAGAAAAGAAATCTAATTAGACCCCTCCCTTCAATAGGCTGCTCCAAATGAGCAAAGAACCCTCTAAAGGTAGAGGCACGGACCGAGTTTAGGATTCTTTCTTCATGTCGAAGGACAACGTTAATATTCTGCAGTACCGGCTCAGCCTAGATCTCCCCTATTCACCAGCCTGGCCTTGCCAGCATGCTTCACAATAAAGCTCATCTGAGTAGAAGTGGCTCACATACCTGCTGAGAGATGTGGTTTTCTGCCAACAATGCTGGAGATAAGGTTAAACCTGGAACAAACATCTCTCCCTCCCATTCCCCCGCCCCAGAATACTCAATTTGATTTAATCGCAAGGGACATTGGGAGGTATTTTGTTTTTACTCTTCCCCCAAGGAGAGGTCATGGTATTTATTTACATGCCACAGGAGTGAGGAAGACTTTTATTTGGAGGCAGAGCCAAATAACTCTTTGCTGCAGCTGATGGTAAATTTGGCCTTGTAAGATTTGCAAGATCTTGCTTTTAGCCAGCTTTCAGGGAGTGCCAAACACCCCACTGGGATCCTGCCTCTTCCTGTTGCAGGGCACCTTTTTCAGCCCACTTTTACTCTGCACCAGTGTTATCCTGGAGTTCCTGCTTAGTCATACTTAGTTTTGTGAATAGAGCCCCATAAAAAGTGTTTATAGATCTTGTAACATTCTTTGTAAGAAGAATTATAAACAAACATGGGAAATATCATCGAGTCTTAAATTTAATTTAATTAATTTATCTGTAAGAAATGTTTATCATAAAAAATATATATGTATTCCCCTGTGCTAGATATAAAAGTAATTGGGAAGATATGTACATGTGCAGATGCACTGATTTTAATTTTCTAGAGGTCTTAATGAGATTTGAGCATTGTTTTAGAAACAAGCAGAGCCTTGTTAAATGCATCGATCTTATTTTGCTTAGTATATCGACAGCCTCTTCCTTAAGATCCGTTGGTCGTGTTACCCTCTTACAACTGTTGACTGATGACAAGAGGTTGATCTGTGAACACAAGCGTCTTTTGGTTTTTATCCTCAGCCCAGGCTGCGTATCGGCAGCGCCTCGGGAGTGGTTTTTATGAGCATGTTGAAAAGTACCAAGGTATTTGCTACCATTGTCGTTGAACTGGAAGGGAAGAGCAACCATCTGTACAAAGGATAATGGTTTTGACTACCTCTTGGATTACTAAGTTAAGCAACAACTGGCTGACAGACATCACCAGACTGGCTTAAACTAGTATGCGTTGCTTGTGGTAATAATGACAATGCCCATACTAGAGACCAAAGTGAACACTGATTTCTGTATGTCTTTAATAGTGTGTCTTATCTAGTGTTTTTAAATTATCTTCTGTAGTATAGATTACCTCATCGTCCATTTTGACTTGTATGTTGTTTACAAGGTGAAATAAGAGGAAAAAAGAAATAATCACTTGAATTTTATGTTTTAAAGACAGTGAGTTGAAGTTTTGAAGGTCATTTCACCTGTTTACTGTCTTGAGGGACTAAAGCACTGATTGCCTTTCTACATATCATGTATTTTATATTCTCATTTCATGCCTTGTGTCTTTTTTTCCTGTCAGTCATGGATATTGTGAGGTTTTAAAAAAAATTTACTTGATTAAAAATAAAACATATAACGTTGGCATTTACAGCAAGCCTCCAGGGTTTTCTTTACTTGTGTGATTAAAAAAAAGGCACATCAGAATCACTGGGCAGACTTTTCACATGCACCTGTGCTAACTTAGCTTTAGGCTGCTACCTTCAGGAAAGGGAACATTAGTTATATATGCTGGTGTTGGGGGGCGGGAGAAAGAAATGGCTAATTCCTACCTGGATCACACGATAGCAGTGCTGCTGAAATTGCACTCCAGAACCTACCCAGCTGCTCTCTGGGAGAATACACTGGTCTGGAACAACAGGTCTTACAATGAGTGGCTGAGGGAACTGGGACTGTTCAGTCTGGAGAAGAGGAGGCTGAGGGGAGACCTTATTGCTCTCTACAGCTACCTGACAGGAGGTTGGTGTGAGATGGGGGTCAGCCTCTTCTCACAGATAACTCACAGTAGGACAAGAGGGAATGGCTGCAAGTTGCACTGGGGGAGGTTCAAGTTAAAAATTAGAAATTTCTTCTCAGAAGGGGTGGTTGGGATTTGGAACGTGTTGCCCAGGGAGGTGGTGAAGTCACCATCCCTCAGGGTGTTCAAGGAAAGGTTGGATGAGGTACTTAGGGACATGGTTTAGTTAGTAATATAGGTGGTAGGGGGACAGTGGCACTAGATGATCTTGGAGGTCTTTAATCACAGGATCATTAAGATTGGAAAAGTTACCAGACATTCAGGGATGAAAAGCTTTTGGTATTCAAGTCTCATCCCATCTTTACTACTTCTGCCATAATCTGTAAGCTTGTGCATCTCACACACACTAATTCACAATGATTGAAAGAGTTGTTTCTTTTTTAGCAATAAAGATCCTGCTGTCTTAACAGCTCCTAGAGAGTCTGTCTCTGAATTACATGAGGTGTATCAGTGACTGCAGCAGCAAATCGTGCTGTATTAAAATCATTGGGGTTTGTGTTATAGGAGCTCCAGCCTCTGTGGCTCAACCTCTGTGCCAGTGCAGGGCGCTCTCTGCCTGTCGATGATCAACAGCAAAATTCGATGATCTCACAAGGCAGAAAGAAGACACAACCCCTATCTGTACAAACAGTTGCATGAAGGGTTACTACCTACTCACTTCATTTACTCCTCTAGTTACACAAACCTTCATTTACTCACCACCACTTTTCAAATTCACAGCCTCAGAAAAGGGCGAGCTACAACATGTCCCCTAAATACGTGTCTCACCCATCCAGTCCTGCCCCCCACCCCATTCCCAACCTGCAGCCAAATGCTTTCATCACTTCCCTGGAAAGGGGAAGTGGAATCCCCTTGGCTAGCATCTCCTGCACCTCCCACTTCTTGGGACAACCAGTGAGGAGCAAGGCTGTCTCTAGAACATCTTCTGAGCTTGTTCTCTGAAGAGCACAGTTCACACCGTGTTGTTACAACATGCTCCTGACCCCAGCGGTTGGGGGAGTGGAAGGGCACACCTTGGGTGTGCCACCAGCTAATTTCTGCACCACCTTGCAGGATGGCCCAGGCAGGAGCACAGCACCTCAGGGAGCTGTGAGCAGCTCTGGACATAGATAGATGTGAGAAGCCCTTGGAAGAAATAAAATGGGGAAGCCTCCCCTCCAGCAGTGCCTAATGGCAGCTGAAACCAAGGCACCAGGAAGAGCAGCAACACCTAATTTTTCCCATCTAGCCTGCGATGAGTACCTGCCTGCCTCCCTCTGGGGCAGCTAGCTCCACATCAGTGGGCTCCATCCTTTCAGCTTCTCCCTCCTCCTGGACAGTTAAAGAGCTATTGAGATTTTACCTTCACCTTAAAGACAGGGCATCATTTTTTGAGCACTAGGCACAGACACATCATCAGGAGTACCTGCAAGCCAACCTCCTCCTTCCTAACCTCCCAGAGAGGCAGGAACTGCCACCAGGCGTTAACAACAGTGACTCATGCCAATGAGACAAAATCCTTGGGTTGGAGCTTCCTGGTTAGTTAGCAATCAAAATCAGCAGCTCTTTTAAATAAATAAATAAATAGAAGCATCATTTTCATTTGCTTCCCTGTTCCAGCAGCCCCAGGCCATGTGCTTCCCAGCCAGTCCCAGTCTTTGTGCAACCCTCAGTGCCCAAATTCAGCCTTTTTTGAAAGATTTGGGTTTTTTTCCCTGCAATCTGCTGGGACCAGGAGCTGTTTACACAAGCTGGTCATTTCAAAATCACTCTTAACCCATGAAACACTCCGTACCTATCTCCTTCCCCCCCAGCACCACTCATTTTTCCCCTGATAATAACGCCCCAGGTGCAAATAATTTAAGGTATTTTCACATTGCTCATGTACTTAACACTGTCCTTCCCCATACACTTGCATGTGAAGAAGCTGTGGTGGAGAGGAGGGTGTTCATTCCGTGGCTCCCCTGCTCCTATTTATTAGGGTAATTTAGAGGATGCCCTGATTAATTAACTTAAAGACCTTTTTTAGCCAAGCACTCTGCTGTGCCCAGTGGCATCTGCTGCCTGAAATGCTGTTGACCTCCAGGACAACCGATCCCCTGAGAACAGGTTACTCTTCACCCCCGGTTGGTTGTTTTCCTTTGCAAGCATCACCCACTGCATGGTTGCAGAGTAGTTGCCCCCTCACCCCAGGCACATTTTCAGGCTGCTGATGCTCCGTTAACATGCAGCTGGTTGATGTTTGTTCCCTGGCCATTCAATATTTGTCCCCAGGCATTATTTGCTGTGCAGCACTTTTAGCCTAGATATTCGGGGCTGGAGCTTCCAAACATAAACCAAGATGGATGAGCTGGTGCCATTACTGCCCTTTTACCAGCCTGGAGAAGATGGACTAAGCAGAAAGGCTGACAAGTACTTGGCTTAGGTATCCATCCAGCTTTAGATGCTTACAATCCAGGGTTTTTTTTCCAAATAATCCAAAATTCAAGACCAGAAAGCACCAAGTTGTTCATCTAGTTTGACCTGCTGTGTGGTGTGGGCTATTAAATTCAGGGCAGTTACTGCTGTATTGAATTTTAGCACTCAGCTTGAACTGGAGCCTTCTTGGCTTGGCTGCTTTAAGCAAATTTTCCAGTTGGGCCTCAGATCAGTCCTGGATGCTCTTGAGAAAAAAAAAAAAGAAAGAGAAAAAAAAAAAGAGATGCTCTGCTCCCTGGAAGCTTGTTTTAATCACCTGCTACTAACTGATAGTGCCTCATTTCCAGTTCCTCTGGCCTCAACTTCCAGCTCTTTGTCCGCTACAGGAGAAAGTCCCAGTGTGCACCAGTAAGAAAATGCAGAACCGTTTCTTTTGTCCTTTTAAAAAATTATAGGCAAGACCCAACTCCTTTATCATTTTGAGAAGCCTCCTCCAGAGTCCTTCCAACTTTGGTGCTGGAATAGTGTATCCAGCGCTTGGCTTTAAAACCAGCCTCCTGTCTTTAGTCCGACAGGCAGACCATGGTTCCAAGGCTGCGTTACCCAAAACAAACACCAGCCAGAGCACATAGTCCTACTAGCCATGGCAATACAGCATTTACAGGGCCACTGCTGGAAGTTGAACTGTGCCTTCCTCCCCACAGGACAACAGGTAAAAAACCTGGACATTTCCATTAGTGGAGATAATTAACCACCAGAACACACCCACCCCCCTCAAGGCACAGGGTAGATGGAGTTGGACTGCAATGTCTTTCCTTTGATGTCTTCAGGACTAAATGTCTTAGAGGCGTTCTGTAGCTGGAAAAGAATTGATGGACTCACCTTGGCTGCTGCTGAGTAAACCTGTTACTGGCAGTACTGCACAAAAATCAGTTGCACTGGCACAGCCTTGGTCTTCAGAGAACTGGTTCTTGGGTGAGCTACTTAGGGACGTGGTTTAGTAAGTAATATAGGTGGCAGGGGGACGGTTGGACTAGGAGATCTTGGAGGTCTTTTCCAGCCTTAGTGATTCTGTGATTCTTTTATAGAAACGTGCTGCATTGTCACACCCTAGGATCTTTAAAGCAATTAGCTAAAAACAAAAGCCCAAACCAACAAAACCACCACCCAAAAAAATCCCCACACCACCAACCCCAAACAAAACGAACTAGCCAGAGCATCCAAAATATCTGAGGCAATCAGACTAACTGATTTTTAGGAAATACTGGCTGAAAGCTACTGGATTTTAAGTTAAATTTGGAAGCATTTTGGAAGCTGCCCATGGAAGAAAGCAGAAATGCTCCGTCTCCCCTGAGGCAGCACAGCAAGGGCAGGGGCTCAGAGTGCAGCAAGTTCCTTTCCATCCAGCCCCTGTTTCTTTCATCTCTCCTTGACCTACACTGACAGCTGTGACAGAAAGTCACAGTCAAGCCTGCCAAACCATAACCTCTGTGGAGTTCCCAGGCTGAGAGTCTCTGAAAAGCAGTTTTCTGGCACCAGGCTGCAGGGAGAGGAGCAGAGGTTTCCCTCACAGAGACCCTCTGCTTGGCAGCCGCAGCACAGGAGGGTGAAGGGGCAGGCAGAAGCATCACCCCAGCATCCCTGTGCCCCAGGATCAGTTTCCACATTAGCAAAAGACAAGGGGAATTGAAGTAAAAGAACTGCAGGAGCAGATGCATGGTTCCAGCACCAGGTGATTTAAAAAAAGAAACCCAAAAGAGGGTAAGGTTTTCTAGCCCTTTGGAGCAAAGAATCCGGAAAAAATATGGTTACTGGCAGCTCCTGGAATTTAGGGACAGCCTCTGAGGGGGTCAAAGGGGCAGGGATAGGCTCAGGTCCCCTCCCACCCACTGACTCGATGTTCCCTTTCGGCCAGGGGCTGGGGTTGCATCTCCCAACGACTGGCCAGGAAGTGGTGGCCCTCAACGAGCCCTTGTACTAAAAGCTACAGCCTTGTTCCCAGAAAGTCATTTCAGTGGAGCTCTTACTCATTCTCAGCGATGCCAGAGAGTGCTATTAGCCATATCATCATATCTGGAAGTGACCCAACACACACCTTCTCAAGCTGAAGAGAGCAGCGGGCCAGGAGGAATGCTCCGACCACCCATTTCACCCTGGGACCCGTAGGCAGTGCAGATAGACTGCAGGAGCTTTGCCTTGGGCAGGTACAGCTTCCTGAATGACACAAGGGTTTTGGCACTGGGGAAGGGGGAGCCTGACTGTTGTTCTTGAACAGGTCACCTCACCAGCCTGAGCAATGAGAAGATGTAGGCTCTTTGGGCAGAAAGAGTTTCTCCCCTCTGGGTCCAGCCCTTGGGTTCAAGCCAGTAAGGAGCAAAATAAAACCTACCCACTGTAGCTGTTTCCAAGTGGGAGGTCTTATTTTGCACCTCTGATGTCTATGTATGTGTTGGACCCATACCACAAGCACAACCACTGCCACAGTGAAGGGCACATGTCCCTGCTGTGCTAGACCATTAACTGGAGAGGCTCCCAACACAGGGAACATCGTTGCCCAGACTTTCTCCTGCAGTGCTGTGCAATTGCTACCTACAGGAGAGTGCTTATAGCTGAACTCAGACCAGACTAGTTCACTTTGGCACAAAGAACGGACCCCATCGTCTCCTTTGCGAAGCTCCGCTGTGGTCAGGAGAGCATCCAACCCAAGGATGTCTCTCTCCCTTCCTGGTGGAGCCACCAGCATTTCTTCCTGACTTCAGGCTGTGGTGAGAGCATCAGAGACAAGATCATCTGTAAGATGCAGCTTGGTAAGAGCAGCTGCCTCAGGTTCTGGTTTGGGGCTACGGGGCAGCTGAAGGGCAACCTAAATCCCATGAGCTTTTAGGACCGAAGCAGTAGGTGGGATCTGTGCACCATCTGGTTTTGTGTCAAAAGTTTCTCCAGCATGTGTGGCTTCCAAATGTGTGAGCACAGCATCCCGTGCTGGCAGGTACCACGTGCTTTAGCACCAATAACTGATCCCTGCCCAAAGTCCAGAGAGGCTGAGCATATTTCACCTTGAGCCAGTCCTACTGAGTGACAGTCACCTCAGCAGAATGCTCTTCCTCTGCGTGCTGTACCCTGTATCAGAGCCCAACACTATTCCAGCTGGATAACGGCCACACATTGCAAAGAGGAAGGTAAAAACCCCTTCCTATAAAACCCCACTGATCCACAGACCCCCCCACAGATCCAAGAAAGCAGCAAGGGAGAGGCTGAAATTCCAGTTCCTACCTCCAGCTGGTGGACCAGACAGCAGCATCTCTACAGATAATGACACAAAACATCTCATATTTTTTCTACTCACAATTCAGCTTGGGAAGGGAGCAAAGCTGAGCTTAGGGTTCACAGAATGATAGGGTTTGGGAGGGACATACAGAGATCATCTAGTCCAACCCCCAACAAGTTCTTCCAAACAAGGCTGAAGATAAACATTTTCTGAGCACTACACCAACTGGTGAATTTTGGGGGCTGGGAATGACAATAGATTGATCTCTCTCTGAGGCTTAAGCAGGTGTTTTTCTCTACCAGCAGCAGTGACAACGTTTTCCACAGAGCAAAGATTAGAACTGATTTCCAGGGGAAGTTTTCCAAACACAGACACACACACACACACAAAATCTACCTGCCTCTTTTTACACGGGTACATGGCCACGAGGAGCTACAGCTAGGCAGGGAAACACAACGGGAACAGGGAGGGAGAAAAATATGCTGATCGGCTCAGATCTTGAGCCCCTAAGTAACACAAGATATCTATTGGCTTGCAGCTAGGAGACACAAAGAGTTACCAGAAAAAAAAACAACCCTCTTCACCTCCTGTGAGTCACAGAGGGACATGCTATACTCACTCAAAATAAAAAGCAACCCACCCCTTTCCCGGAACACAGCCGCCACAAAGCGTGAGATGGAAAGTGACAGCATACAAGGAGAAAGGGCTGGTGGGAGAATAAAGGTCAAGAGTCTCTTTCAATTGGTTTCCTCAGGCTGCAGAGAGATGCCGGCAGGTCCTGAGGGCCACAGGGCTCCTGGGGTCATTTGGAGCCCCCACCTTGCCAGCACCACCAGCATCCACCCTCACTCATCACCCAGCGCCTCTCAAATATCCCATCTAACCTAGTCCAGAGAGTCTGAGACTGGTTTTGTCTCCAGTGAGTCAAAGGGGGAAGGATTTGGGTCACTATGAGCTTTTGTCAGAAAGGTTCCCTAAATTAGCTCCTCTATTTGAGATAAAAGGAAGAAAGAGGTCCATCTTTATTTTCCCCATTCACCCACCATAATTACTCCATCTCATCCCTGGCTCCTATTCAGTGGCTCTCAGCAAGGCCCCAGCAGCCAGGTCACAGGTCAGCACAGAGGACAAGCCTCTGCTTCCCTGAAAAGGATTGAAACATCTTAAGTGCAGCTTCCAGAAAGCGCCCATCCCTCCTGTAAAGGAGAGAGCGAACAGCATCAGCAGCGATGCAGCAAGGAGGTCAGGGGCCTGGGAATCACTGTGTATGCACTTTGTTCTCTGGATATCACTTGGTTTGTTCAGAGTGTCAGGACAGTGGATGTACCCAAACCTCTTTATAGCAAACTGCTTTGCTCCTCCAGGCTGTGTAGTGTGGTGTTTCACAGAATCACAAGGTAGGAAAAGACCTTTGAGATCGAGTCCAACCATACCCATCCTCTACTAAACCATATCACTGAGCACCTCATCTACCCATCTTTTAAATACATCCAGGGTCAGTGACTCAACCACCTCCCTGGGCAGCAGCTTCCAGCGTCTGACAACCCTTTTGGTGAAGAACTTTTCGTAACATCTAATCTGAACCTGCCCTGGTGCAGCTTGAGCCCATTCCCCCTCATCCTATCACCAGTTGCTTGGGTGAAGAGACCAACACCCACCTCTTTACAAACTCCTTTCAGGTAGTTGTAGGCAGTGGTAAGGTCTCCCCTCAGCCTCCTCTTCTCCAGGCTAAACATCCCCAGCTCCCTCAGCCGCTCCTCATAAAGTTTGCTCTCCAGCCCCTTCACCAGCCTTGTGGATTTTCAGATTATAGAATCATTCTGTCTGGAAAAGACCTTTAAGATCATGCAACTGCTAACCCAGCACTGCCAAGTCCAACCACTAACCCACATCCCTAAGCACCACATTTGTCTTTTCAATACCTCCAGGGATGGTGACTCAACCACAGCAGCCTGTTCCAATGCCCAAAAACCCTTTTAGTGAAGAAATTGTTCCTAATTTTCAATCCAAATATCCCTGACATAACTTGAGGCCATTTTCTCTTCTCTTATGACTTGTTACTTGAAAGCAGAGGCCAGCACACACATGGCTGTAACCTCCTGTCAGGTAGTTGCAGAGAGCAATCTGGTCTCCCTTCAGCCTCCTTTTATCCAGGATAAACCACCCCAGTTCCCTCAGCTGCTATTTTCTAGACTCTTCACCAGGGGTTCTACTCATGTGCCTCTTCTGTATCTGTGATTAATTTTAATTCACTGCATTATTTTGCCACTGTTGTTATTAACACTTAATAGCAATTGCCCTTTGCCTCAAAGGCCTGGGAAAAGATGTTGCCTGTGCATTTCATATTAGAGCTAGTGCTGGACATGATTGCAAGGCCTAATGGCTCCTCTAACTTCTTACTTTGCTATTTCAGAGTCTTTTGTGCAGAAAAGGTTTCCTGAAACAACCAGCTTTAACATCTATAAGAACACTTGGTGTTGAATTCATACATAGTTGTATGTAGCTGCACTAGAAGCCAAATCCCACATCACACCAATGATAACGTGCTTCGTCATTCCTGCACTGAGCCACCACCTCCTGGTTTGGACACCTGCTGTGGAGAACCAGGGAAAAACAGACTATCCACAGGAAGTGTTTGTAACAAACTTCTGCCATGAGTTCAGACACATCAAAGCCAGGCTACCCAAGGGTCCTCAAATAAGGGCAGCAGCACGTGGGTCAGCAGCTGAGAGTCACCAGCCCAGCTCACCCACGTTCACAGGTAATGGAGTTACAAGGCAGCACTTGATGTTACCTCACACAGATCATCAGAAAAACTGCCTCATGCACACAGATACGGGGGGAACCTCAGCTAGCCAAGAGAGAAGGGCACCATGGGTTTCCAGCAGCCTTAAGGTTTAAGCCAGGATGCACTAAAGCAAAAAAAAAAAAGGTCCTGGTTGTGTTACTGGACAGCAGGGATAGGAGAAAAGCATGATTTCAAACTACACATGACTGAAGCACTCAGAAATGCCTGGGTGTGTTGGGTGTGTTCATGTCCTGGGTTTTTTCCATTAAAAAAAGAAAAAGGGGGGAAAAAAAAAAATAAGAAAGGTTAAGTAGGCAAAGAAAGCAGTGATGTGATTTGTGCTCAGGAGGAACGGGCTGCAGTCCTAATGTGAGGCCATCTGCTTAAGAGAGGTATTGTTTTATTCATAGTTTAACCTCAAATCAAGAGGAGAATGTCACACTGTCCAACCCCTGGCACACACCTCATTCAGGATCTTGGGAGGTTCCATTGAATTTGTTCTACATAAAAGCTGTTTGCTGCCCTGTGAAAAGATGCTTCTTTCAGAGGTGTGTGCCCCTGGATCCACATCTGGATCCACCTGGCAGCATCCCATGAGTGCAGGATGCCCACATACATAACACAACCCATCCCAAAGAAATCTGAGGGCACACGACCGCAGGGTCACCATTATTAATGCAGGTCAGCAGCTCACACAAATACATGTTGCTTACAAGAGGAATTGTCCCCAAAGAGACACATAACCCCCTGCATCCAATGGATGTTCCTGTGAAAGCATGAGGGCTCCTAACTTCTAGCTCAAGTAGAAACAGGACCACAGCAGTGATACATTGCAAAACAACATCTCATCTGTGATCCACACTGACACATCACATAAGTAGACATCTGAGGGAATTCACTCTGCCCTGGCATCAGTGCTGAGGATGCAGCTGGAGCAGTTTTTGTAGCTGAAGGTAGCACACCATAAGGTGACAGCTTCTCGTACAAGCAGCATCAGCTATGAGGGTAGGCTGAAAGGAGCAGATGTTGCTCTCTCTCTTGTAGCAGCCTCCTTTCACAGGGCAGGCTGCCTCAGAGGGACTAACAAACAGCTGGTCTCCAAATTGAAAGGAGCCGGGTGGGGGGAACCCTATTGAACACAGTTTCCTTCTGTAGCAGTTTTAAGCAGGTCAGCAGTAGGCAAGCACTGAACACCCATCTACCTGACCTTACTGGAAGAATTACTCCCTGGTGGGAAAAGACAAGCCCAGGAGAAGCAGGTTCCTCTTTCCTCTCTCTGCCCTGTTGTGAAGGGGCAGGTGAGATGGGGGAAAGAGGCAGAGAAACCAGCTGGGATCTCAAATGCCTTTGGACTGGCACAGCATTAGCTGCCAAAACTAATCCTCTGCTTCCCTGCTATGCTGCACAACGTCCCAAAATCTCAACGAGGCAGGCTTTGATGAGAATCAACCCATTCACCTGGCCACAAGGACAACACTCACTCTGCAAGAGCCGTGCTGCAGATGCCAGAAATTCCTTTAGTAACAGCTCAATGGATGTCATCTTTGTCTCCCCATAATACGAGCCAGGACCGGGACTGGCTCTTAGTGCACCGAGGTTAATGTACATAAGCTGGTAAGGAAAACAGTGTAAGAAAGTATGCAAGAGGGTTTGATTTTCAAACCTGAAGTTTAAGGTAGAGTTGGAAAGTGCCAGATGCCAGTGGAAATTCTCCAGAAACACTGGAAAAGAAAATTAATTCCCACCCCCTTTGGAAGTGATTAAAATATTTCCCATACTGTTTACATACATCATCTCCTTTTTTTTTTTCCCAGCTTGACTCTCTTGGGAATTTCCACTACTTTCAGCAGCTGGCACTTTGTAGCACTTCTAAACGCACTGCATGGCATGATAAATATGATGCTGGACAAGAGCAGAACGCAGATCAACTGCTTCAACAAATCACTTTGTGATCATTCTTTCCATGGCATGGTTAGCTTACTCACTGCACAGTGGATTTCTCCCTTCAGCAGGCTCTGATGCTGTTAACTCAGAGAGGTGTAGCAAGGATCTCTAGAGGAGGAAGGGAATTGGGAAGAGAGCTGGGAGATTGAAGTTGCTGGGTCACCTGTGGTATCCTGGTGTAGCTCGGTGCTTCTCCAATAGAAGCAGCCATCTGGGGAAGCTGCTGCAGGCACATCTTACAGATCTGCCAGCTATCAAAACGATTCTGCTTGTTTTAGTAGTTTTCCCCAGAAGTTTATGATCACATCTACACTTAATCACCCCAGCCTAGAAAATGTTACCTCCATCACTTACTCTGGCACCACGAGATACAGCCTAACCTCCTCTGGCCCATCACCAAGCCTGAAGCTCACATGTTGCCTCCATAGTCTTGGCCAAATCAACATCTTTCCAATTAACTGATTTTGGGGGGGTGTTTCTCCCCTGTGGATACTGACAGCGTTTGCAGGGAGCACAGGTGGTTTGTCCCCAGCAGAGGCTGCTGTTTGTCTGCATTCTTGTCTCCCAATGCCCAGAGTTATAGATTTTGCCTCTGCTGAGCCAAACAGCACAGATGTCGGGGTGCTCTCACACCTAACTCCTTCCTGCTACAGCACCCGACAGCCCATCGGGGCTCAGCAACAGCAGCTGTGCTGGAAGAAACTCTTGTGCTGCCTGAATGCCATTTGGAAGCAGTTTGGGAACAGGCTTGGCCGTGATGCCACCACTCAGCTCCACCTTCTCCCCTGGCCCTGACAGGGTACCTGCAGCAGAGATAGCTACCCACTCAGTTCTCTCTGCTGCTTCCAGTTTGTGGAGATGGTTGCGAGAAGTGGAGATAACATTGGGCGTTAAGCAGAGTCTCTCTCCATTAAGACAGCCAATGTAAAAGCAAACTGGTTCAAGCCACATGCAGTGTGAGCTGCTTGCAGACAAACTGTAATTAGCTCCACCTGACTGATTTAAGTGACTATAACTGAAAAAAAATCCCATGGGTTCCATGGTACTATCCCACAGACACATGCCATCTACCTATTCATCTGCCATTTAGGGGAGAAACTAAAAAAGCTGAAGCCAAACTGTTGTCTGTTCTGTGAAGAAAAAACAGGGTTCTCTGCCCACTAAAGAAAAATGCAAAAATAAACCCCACCCTGTTACAGATTTGCTTTAAAAGGTTATTTAGGGCTCTTTCTCTGTGTGCTGGCTTCTCACCTGCAAAGTCTCCAATGCCCCATTTCTAGGCCAAGGCAGCAGAGGGAGCAGACATTCACTGCAGAGCCTGGAGAAGAATCCCAGCTTCTCCAGGAATCACACACAAAAATGCATTGTCTCAGTCTACTACTTCTCCTGCCCACCTCAAAGAGCTTATAGTACCAAATTTATACAGTTAAAGAATGCCCGAGACAAATGAGGAGACGTGGGCTTTCTGGGGTGTGTGTGGGGAACCCCAACTTCTTTAAAAAAGCTCCTTTTTTCCCCTCTAAGTATCATGATTTCCCCTTTGACATTTAGATAAGGATACACATTTAAACATCTATGGATACACATTGAAATTTCCACACTGTGTAAGGTGTTTTACAACATGCCCTGTGCATGCAAAAACACCATTTCCTATTCAATACACTCTAAATCAAAAGAGTTAAAAAAAAGCAGTAACCTATTAGACAGCTATTCCTCCAAACATCATGCTAAATTATATCAATGCAAACATTTTTATCTTTAATTTTGGCTGTTGCTCATTACAGTGTAGCAGTGAGCACAGAAAAGCCTACAAAAGAGTAAAATAAAGATTCTTTTGATAACTGTCCCTACTTTGGACTTGGTCCAAACACAGAAAGAGAGAAAGGAGCAGGAAAGAGGTGGGTCACCAGGCCAGCCCCACAATAATTGTGTGAGCAACCCTCAGTAGGATTTCCAGGAGAGCAGCTCAAATTTCCCATCCATCCCATCAAGCACCTTTTAATTTTAGGCAAATCAACATCACTGCATTTCCACCTTACACTCACATGAAATAGCAGCTGGAACACAGGACAGAACCTGGCCCTATCTAAGGACAAACCCTGGGGGAGGTACGAGCTGCAGGGGCAATACAGACTGCTTGCCCCACACTCAGGACCACTCACCTCTCCCCAGGCTGCAGGCAACCACCACCAGAGACGTGTCTTCAGCTGATTTCCCCAAGCACAGAGCACAATCTAGCTCAACTCCAAGATATCAGAGACCACCCCTCAGCACACCCATATGTTGACTCACTCCCCATCAACTAAGCTCACACCTCTCTCCTCACACCCAGCCAAATAAACCCACCATCTCCACCTGTGTTTCCCCATTGCTACTGGTCCTAATGCAATCCTCACCCTGAGATAAAACCCTGTTTCCCCCAGCCCACCTCAGTCCTTGCTGTGCTTGTTGTGTCCTCCAGGAAGGGGAACAGTGGTGGAGGTATGATGGGAAAACATCATCAGAGCAATAATGCTGTGATTTTAGCATTTAATGTATGTTTAGAAAGATCTCTTTGAAGTCCTGCCCCTAGGCACTACAAATGGTTTATGTCTTTCTCCCTGGGAAGTAACTGCATGCCTCAGGCCCCCAAAGTCCTTAGAAATCAGGACGGTCCCACCTTGGACTCCCATTCAGCCAGGAGCAGGTGCTCTCTGTGCCCTTTCTGAGTGTAAGCCAGCAACCTGCCAGCTCTCCCGAGTACCCCTGGGTGGAGAAGCAGCCTAAGGGACCAGGTTGTTGAGTTGACTAGAAAATAGAATTTCAAGGAATCACAGAATCACAAGGTTGGAAAAGATCTTTAAGATCATCAAGTCCAACCATTCACATCCTAAACTAAACCATATCCCTAAGTACTTCATCTACCCTTTTTTTGAACACATCCAGGGAAGGTGACTCAACCCCCTCCCTGGGCAGCCTGTTCCAGGCCCTGACAACTCTTTCAGTAAAAAAATTTTTTCCTAACATCCAATCTAAACCTGCCCTGGCACAGCTTCATGCCATTCCCCCTTGTCCTATCACCTGTCACCTGGCTGAAGAGATCATCACCTACCTCTCTATAACCTCCCTTCAGATAGTTGTAGGCAGTGATAAGGTCTCTCCTCAGCCTCCTCTTCTCTAGGCTAAACAGCCCCAGCTCCCTCAGCCGCTCCTCATAGGATCTGCCCTCCAGCCCCTTCACCAGCCTGGTTGCCCTTCTCTGGACTCGCTCCAGGACCTCCATGTCCTTCTTGTGGTGAGGAGCCCAGAACTGGACACAGTACTCGAGGTGTGGCCTCACCAATGCCGAGTACAGGGGCACAATCACCTCCCTAGACCTACTGGCCACACTGGTTTTGATACAAGCCAAGATGCCATTGGCCTTCTTGGCCGCCTGAGCACACTGCTGACTCATATTCAGTCTGCAGTCACCCAACACCCCCAGGTCCTTCTCTGCCTGACAGCTCTCCAGCCAGTCTCCCCCAAGCCTGTAGCACTGCATGGGGTTATTATGTCCCATGTGCAGTCTCTCACAAAGATTCCCTCCTCCCTTATCCTCTCTCCACAGGGGGTTTTTAAAAATTGTGTGAGGAGGAAACAGTGGAGAGAGAAACACAGATCAGTACCTGGTTTTCTTAGTCAGCTTTCGGTAAGCGGCGGTCCTCAGAAAGTGTTCCTTGAAAGCCAAAACGAGTGTTTGCAGACATGAGTGAGCAAACACTGGCATTTTTTTTTTGCCAAGAGAAGTTTTTATAGAAAAAGCTTTTCATAAAGGTTTTTCTTGAAAAAATTTTCATAAAGACAGTACTTATGAAACCAAGCTGGAAAAGGAAAACAGAAAATGTCTGGCTAAATGGTGAAAATAGGTGAACATGAGGAAAGGAACGAGATTATGGGGAAAAAAAAAAAAAGTTCTGCTTCATCTCTTCACCATGAGCCTTTTGCCTGCTGCCTCAGCTTTTACACCATTTGGAGAGAAGCCCAAGTGCCCTGAACAATTAAAAAAGCACAGTGTGAAACTCCAGAGGGTGGTGCAAATCATGGAAATTATTTTTTTAAAAAATTGAAGGAGAGCATGCTTTCCTCAGCATTCAAAAGCCTAGAACATTCGTATTTCTTCACAGTACTTTTGCAGACAATGTCTATACTACTACTAAATTCCTTAGTTTTCCGGAACAGACCAGAGCACTGAGTACTGGTGAGCACAGCAGTATTGATGGAATAGCACACAAGTGGATGCCTGTCAAGAGGCATTGCTTTTGATCTGTTCTTTGCTACAAAGGACGACGGGGAATTGCTATCCCAAAAGCACTTTGCACAGGAAATCAAGATGTGGCTGTTACAGATATTAATCCCCCAGGAGAAAGTTAAGGAGGAATTCAAGTATGGTAAATTGCAGTGGCTGGACAGTGTTCATTTGAGGTATCTGATAGCTACAGTGGGTGTCTGGAGATCCAAACACAACTTACATCCATCCCTCTGCAAATCCCTAATTCCTGCTTGAGCTCTGACACGTGGCTCTGAAAGAGCTTGCTGAAAAGAAAGCTCTCATGCTTCTATTTAGCAAACACACCAGCAAGGCTGTAACTTACCTAGATTTGTAGTTTACTATATCACAGAATCGTAGGGGTTGGAAGGGACCTCAAGAAATCATTGGGTCCAACCCCCCTGCCAAAGCATCTCCCTAGCTCATATTGCACAGATAGGCGTCCAGATGAGTCTTGAATATCTCCAGAGAAGGAGACTCCACAACCTGCCCCTAGGCAGCCTGTTCCCCATATTGGTGTGGCACTTCCTATGCTCCAATTTGCAGCCATTGCCCCTTGTCCTATCTCCACAGACTACTGAAAGGGGGCTGGCTAATTCCCCCTGTTCATTAGGTGCTAAGTAAATATTTTTGCAAACTAAAATGCAGCTGATGTTTATGCTCGCTGAAAATGCTTCATTCTACCTGTAGTCATAACAACTTTAGCAGCCGAAAAGCACTTTGCTCGGTTAAATGGCCCAACAAGAGCCCGCCGAGTTTCGCGGTGCGGTGGAGCCCCCCTGCTGCGCTCTCCTTACCGAGAGAAGTATCGCGGCTGCATCGCGGTCGATGCTGAGCGACCCCGCAGCTTCTCCTCCCGCACTGCCTCTCCGCGCCCTCTAATGACTCTCGTATTGTCATCATCGTCCTGCTCGCAGGAAGTTTAAATGCCAGGGCTAATTAATCAAGATGGTTTGTCTTCTCTCATTAATCCCTCAAGCACCGAAGAGCCCATTCCCCTTTGATCAGGAGCAGCTGTGACCGACACGGCACGAGAGTCGGAGAATGAACATCCCTCTCGGAGGCACTTCCCAGGACTACATTTCTGAACCCGTAATTGAAGGAACCGTTGCTGTACTTCCTGTAATAAGGTTAAAATGTGTCACTACAGTTTCACTTCCCGAAACTCCATCCCAACGACTGGTAAATGTTTCTGTGACGCCCCATCATGCACAATGCTGCTCAAGAAATTGCTGCCTCCCCACCCCTCCCAGGTGAAGATACTTTCCAAATCTCTAGTTTTGTAATAGGTTCTACCTAGATGCCAAAAAATTTATGGAAGAGCAGAGTCCTTGCCTTTTAACTGTATCAACACTGTTATTCTTTCATTTTTTTTTAACCAAAGTGCCTCTTTTGTTAGACCTTTGTTTTGCTTTCCAATGCATACATCAAATAAAGTAGCCTGTTTTCCACAAGGAGACTGTAATTCAGTTCCATGTATCTTGAAATAGTACTGGAAAAGAATTAAGCATTGAGTATTTGCATACTGGTTCAACACATTATTATTATTATTTTTAAAAAATTTAACTACATTTGGCTTATTTATAAAATGACTGTTTAAAAGATGGGGTTATCTAAGCTACACTCATATTACTGAAATCATTTGGATCACTGAATTGACCTGTTCTAAGCTTGGTATATACTGCATATTTCGTACATAGATTAGAACCTGAGAGCTGTTTCTGAGCCTGTTGGAAGGGGCTGTGAGTAGTGACTACCACCTTTCTTTGCATTAATCAGGGTCTAGAGGCCACCAGCTCCACAGCTGGAGCATTTTTTTACATACCTGACTTCTGAGTGCTGAGCTACAACTGATTTGCTGAATCCTCTCTAAATGCCCAAATTATTTTTTTCAGGCTTTGAGCAGATTTTCCTCCTGGGGGTAAGAGGACAGAGTATGCAAGCTCGTGGGGATACAAGTTCCAAGGCGAAAAGATGCTGGGTCAGCTCCACGTGAAGTTCATCCCATGGGGTTTCAGAGCAAGACAAACGGTGCTCTGCCCCAAGGACAGGACAGAGCCTGAAATGTCTTTAAGAAAGACATCAAGTCCCTGGAGCAAGTCCAGAGAAGGGCAACCAGGCTGGTGAAGGGGCTGGAGGGCAAATCCTATGAGGAGCGGCTGAGGGAGCTGGGGCTGTTTAGCTTAGAGAAGAGGAGGCTGAGGGGAGACCTTATCACCGCCTACAGTTACCTGAAAGGAGGTTATAGAGAGGTGGGTGTTGGTCTCTTCAGCCAGGTGACAGGTGACAGGATGAGGGGGAATGGGCTCAAGCTGCACCAGGGCAGGTTCAGATTATACATTAGGAAAATATTCTTCACTGAAAGAGTTGTCAGGCGCTGGAACAGGCTGCCAGGGAGGTGGTTGAGTCACCGACCCTGGATGTGTTTAAAAGACGGTTAGACGAGGTGCTCAGGGATATGGTTTAGTAGAGGATGGGTATGGTTGGACTCTATGATCTCAAAGGTCGTTTCCAACCTAGTGATTCTGTGATGATTCTCTAAGACAATTCTTGACAGAGCCAATTCAGGCCTTTTACTTCAGTCTCCCTGGCAAACATGGTACTCCATATGAGGTGTACTAGATGTTTACAAACACACCGAAATAACAGAATTCTTGAATAAAAAAATATAAAAAATACATTTTGCCAAAGCACCTTCCTTCCCCCCCTGGTCATTCTAGTTATTAAAAAGAACGGTTAGCTTGCCTAACACACACCTGCCACCACGTTAGTTATGACCAGCAGAGCACAATGTTACGGTTTCACCATACATGCTGGTTTAAGTCTGATTTACTCACCACGCCTTGAAACCAGCTGGCAATGGCTTTACCACCCATCCCCCCCCACCATGCACACAAACACTCTGCCTTTAAATCTGAATTACCACTCGATGCTTTTCCTTACCTTCTGCAGCAGCAATGGCAAGGGGTGCCTCATGCAATGCAGGGTACAGTACATTTTAACGTCTTTTGTCTCAGAAACTGCTCTCTCTGAAACTGGACCCAATGTAAACAGTTCGCAAGCCGTATCAGGTAAACATATTTGCTATTCATTTTATCTGTTCATCAGGAATTTAAAAATTTCCAGTTACGTATCTGTGCTTGTGAGACCCCACCTGGAGTACTGCATCCAGCTCTGGGGTCCCCTTTACAGGAAAGACATGGAGCTGTTGGAGCAAGTCCAGAGGAGGGCCACGAAGATGACCGGGGACTGGAGCACCTCTCCTGTGAAGACAGGCTGAGAGAGCTGGGCTTGTTCAGCCTGGAGAAGAGAAGGCTCTGGGGAGACCTAATCGCAGCCTACAAATATTTAAAGGTTTCCTACTGGGAAGAGGGAGAGGGACCGTTCACTGGGGAGCATAGTGACAGAAAAAGCTTTAAGCTGAAAGAGGGCAGGTTTAGGTTAGATATTAGGAAGAAATTCTTTACTATGAGGACGGTGAGGCCCTGGCACGGGCTGCCCAGAGCAGCTGTGGCTGCCCCCTCCCTGGCAGTGTTCAAGGCCAGGCTGGATGGGGCTTTGGGCAGCCTGGTCTAGTGGAGGGTGCCCCTGCCCATGGCAGGGGGGGTGGAACTAGGTGATCTTTGAGGTTCCTTCCAACCCAAAGCATTCTGTGATTCTATGATTACTACTGGTAGATTAATACAGTTATACATTGTTTTTTGCAGCATTTTTGCTGTAGTATCCTTTGCACTTTGCAGGCATGAAGATGACTTGGCTCTTGTCCCCCTTCAGCAGACAAGAGTTTATGATCCTGAGGCTGGGATGTATGACAGGTATGCAGAGCTCCACTCCTGCAGGGTCTCCCTGATTTTTAAGTCCAATTCTGTTCAGGAAGATGAAAACCCTCCAGGCATTGAATATTGCTTGAATCAGTAACAGTACATGAGAAATGTTGGAGAGGGAAGAAAGGAAAATACTATTTTGCCTTCAGTCACTCTGGGTTTCCTGGTTATTACTAAACTATGAGCTCTATGCCACTAGCTTGGCTTTCGTTTTTTAAAGGAGTTTGAAAACTAGCAGAAGATTGGGAAAATTACATCAGGACACGGCTCCCTGTATCTCCTTATAAATAAGAGGCAATCTTAGAGATATAGCCACTCTTCTCCAGACACTGAGCCAATGATGCACCTGCTCCCAACATTCTTCTATTTGTAACCCAGGGAAGTGGTTTTCTGTATTTTCAGCATGGCTAGATGAGTTTATTATGTCATTCTTTTTAGTCCTAACTACTGAAAATTATGTGTCAGCATCTGTCTTTTGGCTGACATGATCCTCATGGATCATTTTCTCTGGAATGGGATTAAAATGTCACTTTTTACATGGGGCTTGAAACTGCTGCTGGGAGCATGGAAGACTTCAGCCACCAAGCTCTGAGCCTCTCACCATCGTGGCACTTGCACAGCTTACTAATCAACTGCTTGGAACAGCTTCTGCAAAATTTGCAAAATATAGAAAAATGTTTTATTTACAAAGTCTGGTTGTGTTGTGATATAAAAGGAAGATCAGTGTTTTGCACACAGGATCCTCACATGAAGCCACCTTCCAGTAACAGCATGTAGTATGTTTGTCTCCCATCATTACACTTCCACATGTTTGGACATAGACCGTGCTTTAGCCTGAGGCTGTGCAGATTGGATCACCTGCAGAGGTCTCAACCTAAATAAGACTGTATTTCTATCATTTACCCTACTAAAATGTTTGGTGATATTATTCTTTTAATAAAAAAACAGGGCATGCAAAAAACTCAGACAAGTTCACAACCTTACACCCAACAGTTGCTGGAGGTATGAGGATACACATTCCTCCTTTAGTATGCATTTTATGGCACAGAGTATATAATATTTTTCTAGTATGTTGTTTTCTTGTTGTCTACTCTATTTTTTTGTTCATAGTGTCAGCTGCTCAGCTGCTAGCATTTCAGAGTCAGCTACTAAAAATGTGGTATGATTTTAAATATGCATTTATGCTTTAGTTGCTGAATCACAGTTGTACCCTGGTAGACTTGCAACCAATCCTACCTCTCAGTCTGGTTGATCAAAGCAGTGGTTTTGAAAGCTGTTCCAACTAACACTTGTGCTTAAGTCACAACAGCTGCAAGAGGACTTTCTACTTTCTTTCGTATTTTCTACCCAGGAAGACTTTCATAATATTACATCTGATTTAGTATTATGAACTCCACCAGAAGCCAACGTGCTACCTTTTGTGTGTAAGATATTTTACATTTATTTATACAAACAAGCACCTATCACCTCAGTGTGACATTTTTAATAAGGCAAACTGACCAAAGCAGAAGACCTACTGATGTAATACCAGACATGAGATTTAAATTCACAGACACAGGAACAGTGACAACACAGGTCAAACTTCCACTCGTTTAACTGTTCGTTTTGATCTTGCATGAGCTTTTGTGGAGGCAGTAAGTAGGTAACACAACTCAGAACATCCTTGAATCAGTCAGGGTAAATTTTAGGTACAAAACAGAGTGATACAAACCAGCAAAACTCAAACTCTTGACACTTCTGGTTGCTTGAGAGTTTACACAACTTCTATTACTGTATGTAGCAGAGATGTGTGCAGTTCAATAAAGGGAATGTTAACTATTCTCTGTTCAGTTAAAATACACTACTTGTTCCGTAGCAAATTTCAAGAATCACCAAAGCACAGAAGAACAGCTGTTGCAAGACTGTGTTTTACTGTACCCAGAACTGAATTTCCTACATGAAGAGTCATTTGTACCTCACATATTGCTGTGTGGAAAGGTTAATCCAGAGCAGCTCAATCAGTCCACGGATAAGACTAAGGAAAAGCACAGACTTCAGCGTAAGACAGTTGCCTAAAGAAGAAAGAGTTCCAGTTGGAAAGGTAGCATTAAATTTAAATATTTGGCCAAGAAAAGTACAAATTGAAGTAATTCTTTAAAATTTAGAGTCGAGCAGTCAGGTTGGGAAATGCCAGAATTAGTTAACAGGCAAATATCTACTGGACGGTGCAGAAGAGCAAGTGTACTGTTTCACATGAGACTCTCACAGCAAGGATGCTAGGCAGCAGCAACGCTGTTTTGAAAGAAGAGTTTCAAAAACTCCCGTTGAAAAATACTAAGATGCTGGCTTCTAAGATATTCTCCAGCAAGTCTGTCTTTAGAAATTTCAGGCTAGTCAGTCACTTAACACTAAGTTCATGATGGCAAAAGTCAATGTAGAAATAAAGCAATCACCCATGTCCAAAACCCCCAAATTAAAACCCATACAAGTTTTTTTGTTGGTTTTTTTTTTAAATTTTATTTAGAAGTAAAATAAAGTGTGACATTTCCACCTAGAAGCCACTGACATACGCTGTGGTATATTCAAACATGGGGCGGTGGTTTTCGCTTTCAGATTCATCCCAAATTGAAGCTGCTTCCTCTTGCACTGGAGCTTTGTGCAAAGCTCTGATATGCCTGATCACACACATCTGCTTAAGGCAGCTGCTGGAGTTCAAGCTTATCAGCAGATGGTGCTTCAAAGACATAATCTTCAACACTTTCTTCTATTGGCTTCATTTTTGCCGAAGTTCTCAAGTAGGGAGACGTCCGGCCTGGGCCTGCCACAGTTACAGAGAGATCACCAGTTAATTTAACAACACATACCTGCTACGTACACCTATTTGTGACAAAGCATACGCAATCCTGTCCTGGCTCCCTGATGAGAGGATTTTACAAGGAAAGGTTTCTTTGTTATTTGTGCACAGCCATCAGGAAATTCCAGACATGGGACAATCACGATGCTATGAACCAGCAACACTTCCAAGCTTCAAGCCCTGCGGCTGGCCACAAGCACAGCATCATTTCCAAATGCAGTGTAATCCCTGACTGTGTGAGGTGCCCAACGCTCTGGTCCTCACAATAGTTTTCTCACCCTTATGCTCACCCAATAGTGCTCCACGAATGAGGACATGAATGGCTGCCCTAAGGTATGTCCATTTGCACACACGCCTTGGCCGTGAAAAACTCCTCAGGTGGGTATGTGATTGCAGCCTTAACTGCCTTAAAAACATGGTAAGATAAAGCTTATGCAGAGCTACAATACTCCCAACAACCAACCGTAGAGGAAACAAGATTAACAGGTGAAGGCCATGTAACTTTTGATTGACAATGATTTAATTTCTCCAAGACAATCTTTTGATTGCCTCGTAGAGCTTGCCAGAGTGGAGTGTGCCCCTCAGCTACTGCTGGCAAGACATCAAATGGAGCTTTTGTGCAAGTTACTGCTGTAAAGCTGCCTTTACTGTAGCTAGATTTTCAGCACAAGGGTGAACTCTTCTGACATCAGCCAGACAGGTTTATTCGCTGTTGCTCACTCTGAAATTGCATCTGCACTTGGACTTTTAGGGTTTTTTCCCCTCTCACTACCCCCTTCCAGACTTAAGCCACCACAATGGCACAAGGTTGCAAACAGCTAGGGTATGATTACTGAGGAGCTTAGGGAAATCTTTGAAATACCATTTGAGAAGAAAAGAGAGAGTGGTCCTGTCTGACAGATCGTCCGCATATAGTTTAAAAATACAAATATCCTTGGGAAAAAAAATACCTACAGCTATAAAATACTCTCATTGAAGGAATCATTAAAAAAAAAAGTTTCAGGTATACAGCGAATTGCTCTGCTAAGGAAGCCTGTTTTTGAAGGAGCACTCCTTTGCACTGCATGTGTTATACCACAGAGAACAAAATAGAGCTCCAGGCAAGACCAGCGGGTTATTGTATTACTGCATTTTAAAGTCACGTTCACACAAGCACTGTTTGGAATTAGGTTTTTAGAACATTTTATGTTAAAAAACCACATTAGTATTTTCTTTTGACATTCAAAAGCTGCTTTAACTGCCATGATGTAAGGTTCCTCAAACACACTTTTAAATACTGGAAAATTGCTAAGCACTTTTCACACGGATGGGTTTTTATGGTTAGGCCATAAGAAGTGATGTCTCCATCATTTTATTGGCTAAATCCAAGGTTTGTGGGTACACTTGGATACGAAATTGATTTTGCTGGCAGACACCAACAAGTTACACTCAGAGGTGAAAGGATGCCTAAAAACGCCAAATTACACTTTCAACTTAGTTTAGATTTTTGTATTAGTACAGCTTACTGCCATGTTAAAAGCGTTTTTCTTCTGATTAGAAGTCCTTAGTTCTCTCCAGAAATCAGAAGAAAGAAGCCACGCTGGAGCCTGTTGAACAGACTTAGAAGGTCTAATACTGTCAAGTGGCTTGGTTGAAAAACATGCCCTTATTTTCTCCAAACACATAAACCTTGTTTTCCCAGTGTTGGAAACACTCCCTCTTGAGGACCTAAGCCCAAATACCTATTGAATTTGGGGCATTTCCCCTTGAAACTCGGTCATGCCTTTACCCACAAGCTGGGTATAACACAGGGAGCACACATAATACCAAGGAAAGTGCTACCAAAACAAAACCTCTCTATGTTCCCACTTAACTTGGAAGTTTACACGTACAGATTCATCAACCAGCAAATCTGAGTGATCTAAAACAAGTAGCCTAGAAAGAGAGACTGCATCACTAACAAGTCTGTGAATGACAACTATCAAGCAATTGCATTACCAAACAGAAACTAATACTGAAAGGATTTTTAAAGGACTTAAAGTCAGGTGAAGCCACCCACGTAGCCGGGCTGAACTGTTTCTGTTTCATTTTGGAAAAAAACAAAGATACAGCAATTTAATTTATGAATAAATTACATACAGATGGATCATGGATGTCAAGCACAAGTATCCCATGACAAACAAATCCCACTTTAATACCTTTTTGAGGATGCTTGCTGAGTTAATGTGATGTTATTAACAGAAAACATCATGCTGCAAACGACTCACTCCGTAAGCATTATAGAACTCTTGTTGGTTATTTCCTTAATATAAAAGCAAACAGTTAGTTGGGTTCCTTAGTCAATTAAAACACAGTTTTGTTAATAATCATAGTTTAGGACCTACTAATTAGTAGTTTTTACTATTTCACTACTAAACACTTTGAAAAAAACTTTATACCAAATTCTTGAGAAAATGAGTCAAAGCTTACTGTTTGTAGCACAGATAAAAACAGTTTTAAAAGTTTGACTTATAAAGAAATATAAATGCTCAATTTCAGAGCATGAAAATTAGGAAAATTAAACTTATTTGTATTATAGTAGGCAACTATCACATTTGTAATGGAAAGCTTTTGTCCACTCAACAATCTATCACCTATCTATGACAAGACAGTAGTTCTGTAGAGCTCCTGTACACTTTAGCTTCTCTTATTCATTTCTTCTTCTAATTAAAAAGAAAAAAAAAAGAGTTTGTCATTTCCATATGTTCCACACTAAATGCTCTGGCATTTGGGGATTTTGTTTGTTTTTAAATAAACAAATGTATGGTTGCAGGAGGATCTGGGGGAATTGGGACAGTAAACCTCAACATGTGCCTCCTTCCAAATCTTAAACAGACCAACAAAAAAAAACCAAAAAAAAAAGAGAGAGGAAAAAAAAGACATAAAAAAGAAAGATTGACTGCTTCACTGAGAGCACCCAGGAGAAGGTGTTTGAAAACACAACAGCAGTAAGGTAAATGGCAGCTTTTTTGTTTATTTTCCCCTGTATTTCACCTGAGGAAAAAAAAACACGTACATGGCCACAATCCACAGAGCACAAATCTTACCCCTCATTGGCAATGCCAGTGCCCACAAATAACTAACAAGCCATCTCAGCAATAAGGTAGACTGAGGTGTTACAGTTTAAGCAAGATAAATAACCTTTGACTGAGAATTTTTACCAACAATTTCACATTAATCCAAAGGCAAAGCAGAAATAAGTTACAGCCCTTACAAGGTGTACGACTTGCTGCCGTAAGGGTAACGCCTCTGCCCCCCCCAAAAGGAAGGGATTTGTTGGACTTGGAAGGCTGCTGCCACACTACTGTTGCCAGCGGGACAGTAGCAGTTATCAACTACGCTGCTGGAATGGCCAATTTCAGAACATAAAACATTTAAATCCCTCTTTTGTGGGCAGTACACCCCATACACCAGAAAACATGGTATGCAAACCAACAGAGAAAAACATATTTATCAAACACGTGCTAAGCATCTTAGGAATGAATGTAATTACAGCTGAACATGTCATGCATTTAGATTACTTCCTCCCAAAGCTGAAGTACTGGCGTAAGTGGTTTGCTGCTAAGCCTGAAAGAGAATTTTATGTCTATCAAATTGCACAAACACATTTTTTACAGTTTCTTTGAGGCTTCTGACTGCAAATTTATCCAAGGGCTCTCTAGGCAAAGGAGTGGCTTCAATTTCATGGAGCTTTGCTGTGGAACAGGTGAAAAGCCAGTTGAGAGTTTACGAGGAAAGATCAGAGAACAGACCAATATGTGAGACTTCGTGGCAGGTATCTGCTACAGGCTGCCTGATCAAGAAGAGCAAGTAGATGGAAGCCTTCTTTAGACAACTGGATGAAGCCTCATGATCGCAGGCCTTGGTACTTGTGGGGAACTTTAATCACCCCAGCATCTGGTGGGAAGGCAACAGAGCTGGGAGCAAGCAGTCTAGGAGATTTCTGGGGAGCATAGCAGACAGTTTCTTCACACAAGTGATCGATGAGCCAACTAGGAGAGGTGCTCTGCTGGACCTGTCACTGATGAACAAGGAAGAATTTATCAGGGAGCTGAAGGCTGATGGCAACTTTGGCTGCAGTGTCCAGGAGCTGGTGGAGTTTAAGATACTGAGAAGCGTGCAAGGCAAATAGTTACAACCCTGGACCTGAGGACAGGGAACTGTGTCTTGCTCAGGGTTCTACTTGTCAGAAACCCACAAGACATGGCCTGCATGGGCAAAGGGACCCCAGGACAGATGACTGATCTTCAAGGACACCTTCCTCAAAACACAAGGACAGTCCATTCCAGTGTGCAGAAAAGTTGAGCAAGCGTGGTATGAGGCTGGCATAGATGAACAGAAAGTCCTAACAGAGTTCAAACACACACACATAAAGTAAAAGCAAGGATAAGCTACTTGGGGGAATACAGAAACATGGCCTAAGCATGCAGGGATAGATTTCGGAAAGCCAAAGCTCAGTTGGACCCAGATCTAGTGAAGGGCAACAAGAAGGGCTTCTACAAATCCACCAGCAACAAAAGGAAGAACAGAGAAACTGAAAGGCTGTGTCTCAGTGGGGCACAGGACCTGGGGATGTGGAAAAGGCTGAGATATTAACACCTTTTTTGCTTCAGCTTTGTCTTAAGACCTCACAGGCCTCTGAGTCTGCTGGTAGAGACTGGAGGAGTAATACAGAAAAGCCAGACTGAGTTAGGAACTGCTTAAGTCAACAGGACAAACACAAGACTCTGAACAAACATAGGTGTCATTGAAGAATAATGCAATTGCAAGACCCTTCTCTCATGACAGTTTTGGAAGTGAAAGAGGCCAATGTCGTGCCTTTTCAAGAGGGCAAGGAGGACCACCCAGGGGAAACTATTGGCCTGTCAGCTTAACTTCAGTCCCTGGGAAGATTATGGAGCCTGTCTTCCTGGAAGGCATGTCCAAGCACACAAAGGACAGCTGGTGAACAGCCAGCACGGATGTACCATTAGCAGATTGTGCCTGACCAGTCATCACCTTCTGTGGTGAGATGACAGGCCCTATGGATGAATGGAGTACAGTGGATGTTGTTTACCTGGACTGTAGCATGACCCTCCATAGAATCCTTCTCACTAAATAGGTGACAGACAGACTAGATACATGGACTGCTGCTTGGGTAAAAAATTTGCTCAATTGCTGAGTTCACAGGGTGGTGAACAACACTACAAAACCCAGCTGGCCATTGGTTACAAGCAGTGTCCCTTGAGGGCCAATATAGAGGCCTGTAATGTTCACACTATTAATGACCTGGGTGATGGGATGGAATGCACTCCTGCCACGCTCATAGACAGCAGTCAAGCAGAAAGGGAAAACCGATAGGCAAGAAGGTGGGGTGGCTAGTCAGAATGGGCCTTCAGAGGCTGAAGAAAAGAACTGACAGAAACCACATGAAGTTCAAAGGCAAATTCCTGCAACTGGGACACAAGAAGCCTACATAGCAGTGCAGCCTGGGCATCATTTGGTTGAAAAGCAGCTTTGCAGAGACAGACCTGGGGGTCCTGGTGGACACAAAATGGAATACAAGTGCATGGAATGCAGAGTGCCCCAGCAGTGAAGGTGGCCATTGATATTTTGGGCCGTATTAGCAGCATATATTGGGCTGAATTAGCAAGAGCACAGGCAGCAGGTCAATGAAAGAGATTAATCCCTTCTTTCTGGGACTCGTGAGACAGGTTCTGGAGTGCTACATCCAGTTTTGGGCTTCCCCATACCAGAAAGACATGGACATACTGGAGCAAGTGCAGTGGAGAGCAACCAAGATGGTCAGAGGCTGGAGCACATGACGTACACGGAGAGGCTGCAAGAACTGGGTGAGTTCAGCCTTATGAACAGAAGGCTCTCAGGGGATCTTACTGTTGTCTTCGGCTACCTAATGGAAGGGTATAAAGAAGACAGAGCCAGACTCTTCTCGGAGGCATGCACTAAAGAACAAAGGACAACAGTCATGAGTAGCAATAAGGGAAATCTGTTTTCACTGTGAGGGTGGTAAGGTCCTGGAACAAGTTGCCCAGAGAGGCTGTGAAATCTTTTACCTTGGAAATATTCACAGCTTGACTGGAAAGGGCCCTGAGCAACCTGTTCTAGATGACCCTGCTTTCAACACTGAGTTGGACAAGACTATCTCCGGAGGTTCCTTCCAACCTCAACTGTTCTGTGATTCTAAATGTCCTTTCAGGGAACTGAGAAGAAATAAAGAAAACACCACTGGAATTTTCAAACTACATCCCAGCTGTCACCCCAGATGTTCCAGTAGTGTGAAACACTAGCAGGGCTTTTGCTTCCATCTGCCTGGGCATGCAGACTATACCAATGTAAAGGAGTGAAAACAGATAGACCCTCCAAGCCTGAAGGAGTTCCTGGATCAGAACTGTGAGGAACAGAATGGAAAACCGGTAATTAAACAAGAAAGTGAAATACTTTAAAATACTTTCTCTTCTTCACAGACAATTTAACCATAATAAATAACAGTGACTTTTTCCCCCCTCATATATTTGAATTCTAATTACTAAAGAGTAGTATTTCCCAAATCAAAATAATCCTGTATGATCCTTTTAAATTCTGATAAGCTAACAACCTATGCCAAATGAGAAAAATAGAGCATCTTCTAGGGGTTTTTTTTTGTTCAAAACTTGAATTCAAGTTCAGGCTACTGTTGAAGTTGGGATTCAGAAAAATTCAAAGTAAAGAACAACAATAGGATTGTTTAGGTTTCTACAAAGGAATAAATTCCAAGAGTAGAAGCAAAAAGGTCAGACTTGGTTTCTTCCCTCGCTTCATCTGTTCACTATTATTCCTGACATACAACACACAGGGGAGGAGACCCTGACAGGGTATTTGGAGTTTTTCCAGGGTCATCAAAATAGTCATTGTACACCACATTTCTCCAGACCCTGTCAATAACAACTCTCGGGAGGAAATACAGAGCATCAAGTTGCTGAGGGAAGAAGTTTTGTTTGGGTTTTTAAATTTCTACAAGCACCAGTCACAGACCAGAGGAGATACTACCATGACAGGCACAGCATGTTCACAGTTTTGCCTCACTGCTTTAAATATTCCATATTATGTCTACACACTGACATCATGCCAAAAATTATTACAATAACGTGCTGGGTTTTTGCCAGTATGTAGATGAGGTAGCTCCAGTTAGCATACAAAGCCTTCAGCATCTTATGACTTCCCTACACATTGGTCTCTTGACTTAGCAGATGTACAGCAGCATCCAAAAAGCTACAGCCTGCTCCCACTAGAAGGCAACAGGACTTCTGCAATTATCTCTAATGTTCAACCAAGCTGTTATTAAAACTGGCATGAACTATTTTAAGCACTTACGAAGAGAGGATGCAGAGGAAGTCCCACGAAGAAACATCTGCAAGCCATCCTCACTGTCACTGGTACTGGCCATACTGTTTCTCATCTGCATCACAGAGAGCTGTGAGCACAGGCTAGGCTGTCTATCAATCTTTTTTGAAGCCTAAAAAAAGAGAAATAGTTATTTTCCATTTTTATTTTACTTCATATCTTTTTATAATAACAATTATTATCTCCTTTTTTTTTAATACTTAGAATGTATGATGAGGACCTTTCACTTGAAAACAACCAATTGCAACATTATCATGACTGCTTCATTATACTTCTATTTCCAGAAGTATTTATACTGGTATGAAAGCTCTACAGTGGCAGAAGTCAGCTGCACAAGTGTGCTGTAGATGACAGTATACCAGGCATGAGATCTTAAGGCTGTCATCCACATGTGGGGGGAAAAAAAAACAACCAAAAGAAAATGAGAGAAGGAAGGAAAGGAGGGAAAAAGAGGAAACTGAAATAGGGCACAGAAAATAGATTTTTTTTTTTTTAAAAAGAGAGAAAAAGGAAAATGGAAAAGAGAAAAAGGAAAAAATATAGAGAAAAACATAAGGTGCAAAGGAGAGTGAGCCACAGACCCCCAGGAGAGGCAGTCTGAACACAATCTTCAGCACACTCAGAAGGCACATCACTACATGTTCCTTTCAGATGCCATACTCCAGAAATTACTTACTGTGATGATGTGGCTTTTATTACAAAACATTCCCTTGTAATTCTTTGTTATACATACATCATATATATAAAAAGCAGCTTTAACCACACACTTTATGAAATGCATTTTATCGATGGCACGTTCTTACTAGATAACTTTTATCTTACTGCATTAGCAAGATGGAAAGAGTGATGTGAAATAGTTTTGAAGATCTGATGGCAAGACAGTGCAATCCTCCATTTCATTGACCAGAAGGAGCAGTGCTGTATTCCTATCAAATGGTCTCTCCAGCAATTATTTCTTTCACCTTTCTACAGAAAACTTAAAATGGCTAATGAGCCATAAAGACCTGACAAGTTAAGCCTGTTGAAGTCTGTTGTAGAGTAGTAGTCATTTCTTTTGGATCATTTCCCAGTAAATTCACAGCTTTGCAGAAGTAACTATTTAAGCTATATGTAAGGGATCTATGGGCAATCTGATGAGGAGTTTTGCTCCAAGTTAATGTGAGTTAAATAAATACAGGCAGAATACAAAAATTCTGTGTTATAAATTTATAAAGCTTTTCATAAATGATGAAGTTCTTCAATTAAGTTGTATATGAGAACACTACAGCCACTACATAAGTAATAACAAAAAAATCCCAACACCAGCACTCATGTTATTGTCCAAATCTTGAAAAGTCTCATAAGTAATGAAACAAAATGAAAGTAAACAAGGTAATTGATATATACACGACTACACCCAGTCCACTTACCATGACACCTAAACCACACTCCCTCTACATGCAAATAAGGATAGGTTATACCCATGCCACTGAATATAAATATTTATGGTTTTATATGTATTTCATGCTTCCTTCCACTAACTACACTGTATCAATATAACATTTTTTTTGTATTTGTACATCTCAAAGATATTGAAATTATTTGTCTTGCCAATCAGTATTCCCCAGTTGTTTGACCCCAGCAAGCAAATTCTTTAAGGAAAACCCCCCAAAGCTTCTTTGTACAAAGGCACCCATTTGTTAATGGGAAAGTAAATCCAGGGAAATGCACCTTTTTAGCTACCGGCCATCGTGTTCACCAGCTGGCTGGAAATGTTTGTGCTAGCCCATCAGTTCCTAGTCTCAGTGATTCTGTGATCTGTGATTACTGTACTAACCTTAACCAATATTACTTCTGACAGAAATGATGCCCTGACTCAGACTTTATTAGGCAGCTGACAGCAGCAGATTAAAAAAAAAAAGGTGCTTCAAGAGGATTTAAAACTGAAGTAACAATCCATTTGTGTGCATGAGGAAAATTCCAAAATGCAACTTCAGTCGCTCACCTTGTCATTTAAGGTTGGGTCATTCAATGAGTAGAGTTTATTGGTAATATCCTTGCCAATAAGATACCTAAAGATCTCATAAAGAAACGGCTCAGATTCCAGAAAGTAAGTCAGCCTTTCTCTGGACCAGCACAGGAACTTGCAGTTGTCATCTGCAATAATGGTGACCTGAGAAAATATATGCTCAGAATCAGCACATTTAAAAAATGTTTTTAAATTAGCGATTTAAACGTGCTTTAAAGTAAAAGGTACTGTTTAATTTATGTCACCAGTTAAAACAGCTCTTAAAGCCATAAAAAAAAAAAGTTTTGTATCCTTTAGAACATGACACTTACAAACATAAAACATTTCAGATATTTATTAGCATCGCATTTTTAACTGGTAAGCACAGTCAGTTCGCTTTTCAAAAAAGCCTAGGGAGACATAATAGGGGAAAGTCTCTCCTATGTTCCCAAACTGTGAAAGAATTTACATTAGAGGAACTTTATGCATAAAGTCAGTCCTAGACTAGTAATGACACTACTCGTATCCCAGTAGGCCTACATGTTGCTTGGTTTTGTTTTATGTTGTTGTAAACAGGAACAACTGGTACAATCCGAAGGTCCCAGTCAAAGAGGTTTTAGCGATTATGTATTTGCTTTGAAGTTTTACCTTCCTCTCTTTGACCTCAGCCCTGCCGATTTGGGGGGTTGGACCCGATGATCTCTCGAGGTCCCTTCCAACCCCTACGATTCTGTGATCCCGCAAGTACCACCTTCCAGGAGCGGAGCTAAGGCTCTCTTTGCTCCCTTACTGGTAATTCAGCTCTGGACACTAACCCAGGTGCTGCCAGGTTCATCCCCCAGTGCCAGCAGAGGCAGGAGCACATGAAACCTGCACCACTCAGCAATACCCAGGAGCGTGTTTCGCAAGGGAAAGGCAGTCATCCTCGAATAAATCAGGTGTTCTCTGCTGCTACAAGCTAACACTGCCTCCTGAAAAATTAAAAATATATGAAGCCCCAGGAACAATGGGAAACTGATGCACATACGTAGATTTTCACCTCACAGTCCTTATGTGATACAAGCACAAGGGCTGAGGAGGAATTCGCCGGCGTTGCCAGCAGATGGGGTCCTTAATATTGAATCTGTGTCCTCTCACAACGGCAAGGCTGAGAGTGTGGGTATGGCAGTAGCAAGCAGAACTCGTGAGTGGGGGACGCACACGGAACCGGGTTACGGTGACTTTTAAAGCGTGCAGGAGCTGAGGCACGAGCCTTTTGCCTTCCGAGGGGCTGATTCGTATCCAGCCACTTATGAGAGAAACAGGCTGTATGGCTGTGACACAGGACAGGACACCTCGCTGCTGCACGAGTACATCTGGACAACTCTCTCTCCTTGGTGTTGAGCCTACTGATCAACTGGAATATATGACATCAGTCGCTGATGTTAGAGCCTATGTTGCTCCGCCTTCCTCCCCTTCTGCCAGGGTATCCCCTTGGCACGTGGCTGAGGCGTCCCCTCAGCCACGGTCTGGTCACTACCACACACATGCAGTTAAAGAACATCATGTAAGCAGCAGCAGCAAAATAGCCGTTTCTGTACTGTGTGGAAAAAGCTTCCCTAGCAGTACTTTTCCCTGTAAGGTATCCTTTAATGTACTAGTGTCTCTACACTGCTAGAGACACATACCCTTATTTCATCCATATGAGCATTTTTATCCAAAACGATTGATCTCTTTCAGCTTACACTGCTTTAACAACTTCATGTGTAGATTAAAAAAAACCAATTTCAAACTACTAGCACCTTTTAGTATTTCATTTTAGTAGCACCAAATATCACAACAGCTAGTTTTCCTCTTTTGTTTTTGAACCAGCAGAGACTGCTCACATAATCTCTTTTCCAGTCAAGTGCTCTCTTTAATTATTTCTCCTGAATAATCTCTTAGCACAAAACAAACTTGCAAACAGCAAACAAGAACAGAATAGCAAAAAGCAAACTTCTCAGTGAACACCATCATAATACTGCTTTACAGCATCTCACTTTAAAAGTTACCCTTGATATGGTCCACCACGAAACTAGAGAGTAAACAAAATTAGGCAGGCCAAATAGTTCACTACTGACCAAGTTTAAACTCTGTTGTTTCATGATCTCGTTCATTCATACACAGTGACATTTAAACCAAAGTGTACCTGGAATTTCTCACCCCGGTTCATCTGCGTTGATCGAAATTCAGGAGAATCTATAAAGGCACAGGGGTAAATATTATGCAGAAAATGCCCTCGGTAAGACACCTTCATTCTGGAAATAAAAACGTATGAGACAACATTTTAAAGTCATGGAAGTTGATTAATTTAAATAATTTGGACACAATGATTGACAGTGGTAAAGCAGCAGCTAACAGGCAAAACTATATTAATCTTCTGGGAACTTTAGCCCCAGAGCTACCCTATCTCCTGCCTGCCTAAAACTCCACTGACTCCTGCCTAAACCTCCACTGACTCCTCCCAGTTCGAGATGCCAGACCCAGCAGAGTGTGGCCTCAAAACACTGCTATTCAAAATGAAAACATCTGAAGGGTTATGCACTACAGCTGGACCAGAATCAGGCTTCCTCTGGATACCCAGCTTTGCAGTGATAAGCAGCTAGTGCCTTCAAAGACAGACAGTGAAATCCGATGTCACTGTTGTCTGGAGGTCCCTTCCAACCCCTGTGATTCTATGATTCTATGATCAGCAGAAACCGGCTACAGTACTGACCAGAACTTGGTGAGAGCTTTGAGATCACAACCTGGCCACTGGCATTTGTTTTACCTTTTCTCACCTGAGTCCTGTCAGCCTCTGGGCAGCGGACCTCCCACTCCCCATATACACGTACACATGTGCAATGGATCACTTCCCACAGACCTGTTGTTCTAAAGTCCACAGGAGGATGAGTTTCTCCTCCCCTCAGGCACAATATGTTTTTAACCTTAAAATGCACCAAGAAGATGACTTAGATATTTAAGAATCAAACAAATCTCTTCCTTGTTCTGGACGACACCGCCAATTCCTGCTAAAAACCATGCAGCTGCACACACAAGTGGAGACTAATATGCTCCCAGTAAGACATGTCACTGTCACTTGAAAACTCTGTTACAAAATAGTCTATGGCTATACACTTCAAGTGTAGATCATAACGTGCTATCAACAGTATAATTTTATAAGCTAAGAAAACCCCCAGCAACTCTTTAATCTATTCAACCATCACATAGAGCAAAAGACTGTCCACAAGCTTTACAGAACCTACTTCCCCTTCAGCAGGATGCTTAGCCTATCATCAACTGATGTTTTATCTTCCGCAGCGTAGGCTTGACCTGTCTTTAAAGTCTGAATGTTGCAGAATTGTCCAGTGAGTCTTTGGAAGAGCTCTGGAGGCACATGGAGAGGTTCAAACGTTCTCTTGTAGAGGCTGCTAAGTTCCTTCTCTATCTTTATCTAGAATGCAAAACCAGAAGACATCAATAAGCAGAGAGGCATTGGTTAAAAAAGGGTCAGACTGGTCGCACGTTTTAGTGGCTACACTTGAGGAACATCTTTGCTATGTTTAAGCACTGAAAAAACTGGTAAGCATGTGATATCTATCCACAAACATTCCTTAAGAATGGGTGACCAAAACCTTATCTAAAACTAGCCAGGCTGGCTCACTGGTGCTTTAGGATGCTCTTCCATCAAAGTAGCACACTAAATCAGATACGGGGAGTCTTTTGACATGTCTGTTGATGTAACAGCAAACAGGACATGGGCCAGAATTACATAGGGTGGGGGGAAGGTCACCTGCATTTTTCATACCACATGCATACATTGTTCTGGCTATTCCTCAGGCTCTCCTGGGAACCCCTTTCATCCCTGAGCATCTTGGCTTACTTGCAGTAGAAATGCAGTATTATGGGTCCTGAGAAACAAACCCATCATATTGAAGCCACATGTGATGAGCATTAAAAACCAAACAAAAAAAGCCCCTGCCAGCTGAACATCCCACATCTAGAAGCCCACCCAAAAGGCTGTAGCAATGAGGGAGAGGATGTTGGCTGAAGTCCCAAGCCTGCAAGTCTTTCTTGAATGAAGGCAGCAGGGAATGAGACAGTGTCCCAGCTTTCCCAAAAGCAGAGGCAGCCTGAACAAAGCCTGCATATTTGCTGGGAGGAAAACAAATTAGAACAATAACCATCAGATCATAAAAATATAGAATATACAACAGAGAAAAAGGAAAAGCAACCAAGAAGACAGGAGAAGAAAAATAAGAAAAGGAGGCACCACTTCAGCAAACAAGAATATTCTAAGTGTACACAGTATTTTAAATTTGTGAGTGTATGTATTTCAGTGTTAAAAACAGGGAAAGAGAGAAGATGGCAGCACAGGAGTCACTTTTCAGTTGCCAGTAGCCCGCAGTGGGAATCTAAAAACTTCTAGTGACCCTGTGGCTGGATGAGGTAGGGAATCCAGAGGGACCATGGGAGGCCCCAGGCTGCCTCAGGTCCCTGAGGGCTTCAAACTGTCACTATTCCCTCCCCAGGTGAGCATTGTAAAGTGAAAACTAATTAGTCTTTAGCCCCTAAGAAACATATGCATTCCACCTCCCTGAGCTGTTTTTGGTAGAATTCTTTGTGTGTCAAACAGTAAGCCAAGCATAAGGAAAAGTTGCCTTGGAAAACTGAGGTTTCCTTGTTATATTTCAAGTTTATTTAAATATAGGACAAACTGAGCTGAGGCAGAAACTTTCTAGATGTGTGGAACTATATTTGGAGTATTTCACACAGCCTCAGTGACTGATGCCATCCATCCCACATTCGGGCCACCGAACACCATGAGAATCGCTCTGGAAGTGACAATCCAGTGGGCAGAGACAGTGGGTTAATCCCACAGAAATAGTATGTTGTTTGTTATTAAGCTGCTAAGCAGGAAGATATAAGGTTGCTTACATGACCTTGCTGCTATACTTTCACGACTTCTCAGCCTTTACTCTTCCACAAAAGGTCCTTACTGAAGCTCACTGTAATTTGGGTATCCCAAACCTGCAGGCTTCCCGTTTCACCCAGACAGCCTCGCACCACGAAGAGTAAAAGCAAATGTCTAAGCCACAAGGATTTAATGCAGCCTCCATGTGATACACATACCAATACCCGTTCCCAAGGGCTTTGTGTAAAAAATTCTGATGAGAGTGCTCCTGGGAACTTTATATTCCTTACACATAAGCAAACTTACTGCCAACTTTGTGTATAGTACCTGTGTACGTTTACCACCCACAACTGTATTAAAGCATTCAGTTTGTTTGATTTTTTTGATCTGTCCATACATAAGCGTCAATCAAATGTGAGTTACTGCCTCCTCAAAACATTTAAATAGGTCTTTCCACTTCATTACATTGCCAACATTGTTCCATGTCTCCCTCCTCCTAGGAATGAATCCTTTTCCCAATAAATGCTATCAGAGCCAAGAAAAGGATGGCTGGAATATAGACCAGATTGCTCACCTAGAGCAAGGCTGCCCAGGGCTATGTTCAGATGGCTTCTGAATATCCTCAAGGATGGAGTTTCCACAACCTCTCTGGGCAACTTGTGCCAGTGCTCCATCACCATTACAGTAACAAAGGGTTTCCTGATGTTCACACAAATTCCCCTGTGCCTCAGTTTGTCTCCACTGCTTCTGGCCCTGTCACTGGGATATTGTTGCCCCTCCTTGCTACAAAGGCCCATTGCTGGCTTATGTTCCAGTGCCCAACAGGACCTCCAGGTCTTTTCCTGGAAAGATGCTCTGCAGCTGGGCAGCCCCCAGCATGTCCTGGTACATGTGGTTGTTTCGCCCCAGGTCCAGGACTTGGCACTTCTTGTTGAATTTCACTAGCTTCCTATCAACCCATTTCTCCAACCTATTGAGGCAGTAGGCTGCCCAATCTTCTGTCCCACCAGCCACAGCTCTGTCTTATCAGGGTACACTCTGCCCTATCACCCAGATCAGTAATGAAGCTATCAAACAGGACTGCACCCAGTGCTAACTCCTAGGCTATGCTTCTAGCGTACACACCAGTGTAACATGTACAGTATACACCTCTAACTAGACTTCATACTTCTGACTACCACCCTCAGTTCAGCCAGTTTTCAATCCACCTCACTGTATCCCCATCTAGTCCACACTTCAACAGTTTCTCCAGGAGAATTTCATGGAAGAGAATGGCAAAAGCGTGACTTAAGTTAACATAAACAATACCCACTGCTCTCCATCTAGCCAGCCGCTTATTTAATTGTAGAACACTATTGGGTTGGTTAAACAGGACTTCCCCTTGGTGAATTGACCTGACTGTTCCTGATCATCTTCTTGCCCTTCATGTGTCTGAAGGATTATCAAAAGTGGCCTCACATTGACATCAGCAAGCTCCCTCAGCACTCATGGGCATATGCCGATAGGTCTCACAGACTTACATATGGCTAGTATGTCACTTGATCTCGAGTTACACTGGTTTCCACAGTCAATAAATTGCTACTCTGATCATAGAATGGTATGAGTTGGAAGGGACCCCAAGGATCACAGAGCTCCAATCCCCCTGCCACAGGCAGGGCCACCAACCTCAGGCCTGGATCTACACTAGGTTGCCCAGGGCCCCATCCAACCTGGCCTTGAACACTTCCAGGGATGGGGCATCCACTACCTCTCTGGGCAGCCTGTTCCAGCACCTCACCACTCTCTCTGTAAAAAACTTCCCCCTAATATCTAATCTAAACCTTCCTTCCTTTAGTTTTAATCCATTCCCCCTTGTCCTGTCATTGTCTATCCTTTTAAAAAGTTGAATTCCCTCCTGCTTATAAGCTCCCTTCAGGTACTGGCAGGCTGCAATGAGGTCCCCCCACAGCCTTCTCTTCTCCAGACTGAACAAGCCCAGCTCCCTCAGCCTCTCTTCGTAGGGCAGGTGCTCCAGGCCTCTAATCATCTTTGTGGCCCTCCTCTGAACCCTCTCCAACAGTTCCACATCCTTCTTGTATTGGGGGCCCCAGATTTGGACACAGTACTCCAGTACTGATCTTCTGGTAGTGACTACATTTAAATGAACTCAAGGGGGTTTTATTTCCTGTATGTTCCTTACACCACAGCCTTTAACAGAGGACATCTACACAGACAAAACAAAGCTTAAATTTAAACTGGCAAGAGAGGCTGCCTTGTGTGAGGGATTTCCCTCAACTGTTCAGTTTCAAAATATGTTCCATACACCTATGAAGTTAGATGACAATTGGTTTTGCCTACTGAAGCTCTCCAGGAGCTCACTCACTTTTAACCATACCAATTTAATTTGCAGGACAACTCAAAGAGATAAATTCCTTTCTCAGGTACAAGTAGTTCCCAAGACTCACAAATTCAAAACAGCACAGACAGACCTGAGGACAGGCTTTGGCCCTGGAGTGCTAATGCAATCCCTTAACTACCACATAATTCAGGTTTCGTGGCCTTCCTCTAATGTACAATAACAACTGACTTTAAAAACCATCAGGTCAGATACCTTCAATATATTTTAGATGGCCTCCCTGGTAACAGAGTATTCACCCGTCACAGCGCAGCTGACTGCTCCTCCAGTCATGCCTGTGGGTCATATTCCGAATGAGCCACATGGGTAGGTGTAATGTTTTGTTCAGCAGCGGTTGAAATATTCTGGGATGCTGCCAGAGCTCCAAGTCAGAGCTCTGTAGAGACACTGATTAGGTTCTTTCAGCTTCCACTCAGACTAAAAATGCCAAATCTGTAAAGCTCCAAGGAGTCGAAACCACAGATATAATCTTCTGGTCAGAAGAGAAACTTGCTGCTATTTCGCATGCTCCATTTAATAAAATAAATATTTAACAACTGAACACATCAATTATTCATTTTCTAATATGACTAACTTGTAATTATTCTGCCATTCCTTCTTTTCCTTAAAAACGTCATCTGTGAGGATGACTAAATAGAATTGATTTTGAGATGGGCAATGCAATACTGGCAGACAGAAAATCTCATTCAAAATCAGTTCTTGAGAATTTCATTTCCCCCCCCTTCTATTCTCTAGCTTTCTACAGAAAAAGCACTTAAAACCAGCTTTCAACAGAATGTGTAAAAGTGCTAAAAGAGACACGTGACAACCAGGCATCGCTTCAAGTAAGCTTGATCATAGTCTTCATATATTGTTTAGGATATTACCCTGATTCCACATAATTCCAGCTATTGTTTAACTTCACATAAGTCACTAGCCATTTAGAACCCAGTTTTCAGAGAAACCAAGCATCCACAGTTCCCAGACCACAGCTGTAGAGGTGAGAATGCAGATCTGAAAGCCAGACCCCAGTTCTCCACAGTGTTACAGTTTAGATCAGCATGAAGCAATCTGAATTGTTTTTCTCAGGCTGCTAGAGAGCAGCGAAGACATGCATCTCACCTATGCCTGTATAAAGCTAGGCTAGTAGCTTGCAACAGTTGTGTAGTCCTGTTCTCTAGCCAGCAGGGATGAATGTCACTGTCACACCTTAAACAGATATTGGGTGGGTGGGTTGAATTACACTGGACAACCAGCTTAAATGAGGTGTTTTAACTTAGAGATGGAGTCATCCTGTAGCAGAAGTAGAGACCACAAAAATTATTTGGGCTCTTTGAAAATGCTCTTAATTGTTAAACTCAAGTATTACATGCTTCTTTTCATTTCTGAGAGCACCCATGTCCTAAATGATGTAGTATTTCAGCACAAGTATCAGTACGTGACTGAAACTACCTAAACAAAAACAGTCAACAGTTATGTAGGGCATCCATGTCTTCTATTCCACAGTGTATCTCATCCTGTCCCACCCAGAGCTGATGCAACTGAACTACTATTCATTCTTAACAGTTCTACCCAAATGATGTGCCTCTTCTTACACAGTTTCCCTTCAGGTCTTTCTGGGGAAAAAAGTAAAAAGTAAATCTCTCTGTATCAGCATTTCTAGACAGTGAGATGAGAACAAAAACTGAAAAGGAACTAATGTTAAGGTGTGTAGAAAAACAAAAAGCCCTGATTTAAGAATATTACTGATTATGTATTATACCAATAGTATAATATTTGCCATGCAATATTAATAAATACTATAATTTCTAAAACTTAATTGAAAGAAAAATACTGCAATTATTTTAAGTCTTAATAGATGAGCCATGCAGTGCCATTTCTTTGTGTATCAGAACTAATTCTTGGCTGAGCTTTAAGCTGTAAAGGTCACAGAGCCTTGCAGATGGTAACCTTTGGGTGAATCTGCTCTCCAACCAGAGGAACACTGCTGTAGGTAGAGCCCTTCCTTTGTTAACACATGTAAGTAGATGTACTCAATTTATCAGCTTCTTGTAGACAGACACGATTTAACCTTTAGCCTCTTTTTATAGGCTGCGGTTGCCTATCGGAGTTGGTTCTGCAGCTGTTTTTAGCCACACCGATCAAGATTTCAGCCTTTCTACCACCCCACTTCCATATATTTAAATTCCTCTCCCTTTGACAGCTTGCTCTGGCTCTACTTAAGCTGAAATCCTGACCTTGCACAGCATTTTAGAAGATGCACACCAAAGTCTGTTTTCCTACATTTCCTCTACTGTTCTCTGCCCAGAACTCCAGCTCCTAAGAGCAGCCCTGGTTTTGCACCATAGCTGTGCATAGGTGTGCAGCCTAAGGGAATGCCAAGCACCTCGATTCTGCTGTGGTTCCATAGCAAGAGTGGAAGGGCTGCAGAAATGCAGACCAAATTTAAAGGCAGGTCCTCTGCTCCTTCCTGTCTTAGATGTAATTTTCAACCAGTTTTGGCAACTGACAGTTTATCAGTTGTTTCATGTCCTTACATAATTCCTTCTTTCTAAATCTACCTGTAGATGGGTTCATCCACTTCCACTACTCTATCACTTATCCTAATGCATATAAACAACTCTAACAGACTTACTTGGGGATTTAGCAAAAATAGCTGGCACTTCAACAGGATGAAGCCTACACTACAATGCACAAAACCCCCTAAACCTGTGCTAACATAGCTTTTAGTCTACAACTGTAATCACATAATAAAATATTTTTCTTTCTTAATTCAGTACTGATTTTTTTTTAACTCATGCACATAACTGCGTGTCCTCCTCCCAAGATGCTCCTTCACATCCTTCACTCTCCAATAACCTTTTATTTAGATTTTTGGAAAGGGTTGGATGGGTATGAGCCCAAGGACCATTACCCATATTCTCAGGACACACATGCCACAACTCACTTTTAAAAATACAGACAAGTTTTAAGGCTTGTTTTTCTTAGGAAATGAGTTTCAGTTGTGTGCTCCTGCCTTTTTCAATAATCTCTAGCTTCATTAGCCAATTTCTGTCCCATCTGGCAAAAGACTAGAGGTCTCAAGATGACGTTAAAAGGCAAAGTTGGTGGGTGGGTTGAGGGGAAGCAGAACACATTAGCTTCATGTCTTTACCAAAGGAAAAGAGAGCAACAAGAACTCATTCAATATGAAGACCAGAGTAGCTGCGTGGGATATCTAACTGCAGACACTGGCTCTACACTGTCACAACTACTATTTTGTGTGGTGCATTGGGCAGCATGGCCACAGCTGACCAACAGCAGTATGGTGAAACTGCACTGTACTTCTGAATCTGGATGATGGCACACAAGTGGACCAAATAGTCTAAAAATAACAGCATTAGCAGTACAAACCAAACCGGAACTTACCCTTTAACTGGAAAGATTATTCTAGAGACAGTAATATAAATAACTAGAAATACTTAATATACACATCAATAAACATCTAGTAGTAGACCAGTCTAGCTAGCTTTAAGCTATCTCTGAGGAAAGACAGAGATCAGATACTGCCTTGCCAAGAAAGGAGGAGCAGCTTACACAGGCTGTGTTGACTTGCTGAAGAGCTGATTTCCAGTTAGGTTTGGGGTTTATTTGCTGGGGGGTTTTTTGTTGGGTTTTTTTTTTTTTGAGGGGGAGGGAGGGTTTGTACCAGCTATTACACATTGCCCAGAATGTGTCTGATCTGGGGCAAAGGCAGAGTTATTCTGCTGATAATATAACCCCATATATATTCCTATATAATCTTCACATTATAAATCTATGTGCCTTAGATTTTGTCAGCTACAGAATACAACATTAACATTTTGAACACTTGGTATTTCATTAATATTTGACCAGCACATAGCAGCAACTATTATATTAAAGACTATCTAGGTTTGATGTGCATATACCAACAGAATGCTGAGTTGCTAATCATTCTGCAGAAACAGAATATACTTCTGGATGAGTAATACCAACAAAATCACAGAAATAAGTTGCCTCTCTATGGGATGTACATTTAGCTGAAAAGAGGGCAGATAATCCTGTATTTTTGGTATGCACTTCAAGTGCATTGTTAAAGTGCATTTGAAGAAAGTTATCCAACTCATCCTCCTGAAGGCAACAAAATAAGTTGCAAGATGCACAGACATGAACCTCAAAACTCAGTGAATGCACCAAATGGGATAAAAGGAAAGATGACCTCACTTGATACTGTTCTTACACCTTACTCAATTTTGCTGCTTATCTTTGAGTCCCACAGGCATTCAAAATGAGCAGTAGCACCTCACTTACCTTCAATTTGTATTTAAAAGGAATCTGGCAATACAAAATATGGGCTAAAGCACTTGTCAGCAAAGCACAAGTGTGAAGATCATTTACAAACTGACTGCATCACTTGCTCCTGTGTTGAAATAACAGTCTGTTAGGGCACTTTTATCAGTCTCCCACCACAGAGGATGCTCAAGACTTAAAAGTGAGATAGGAAAGTTTAACACCACTCAAACTCCTAATTTTAAAAAGTAACTGCTGTGGAATGCTCAATTTATGTTTCTTAGTAGGATTTTATTTCTATATGCATGTACTCTTGCCAGTGGTGAAAACTGTATCTCCCTGCTCTCAAATCCCTCTCTATGTAGCCCTTCCTTACCAGCAAGCCAAGGACAACAGCCAAAACCAAAGAGTAACTTCTAAGGTCAAAAGATTTTTTTCAAGAATACAGATTTCAGGGAAATAATCATGTACTGCATCAGGTCACACTTGTGGTCTGGATCCTCCTGAAGTAACTGACTGACTCCTTCCAAAATAACTCCTGTCTAATTCAAGAGTTGCTGTGTAATTCACTGGCATGTCAAACATGGGCAAAACTTCCTTTCTCGTGCATCATACTACACTGTTGGTGCAATTTAGGTGTTGTACATACCGGTCTTCTCTTATACACTAGGTATATGAAATGTAAAAGGTTGACAACCAAAAAGACAGAATTCCAGATCATTATGTCCAAGGCACAGCGGTAGAACGTAGCCCAAACGATGAACAATGCACATCCTGTAAAAATGGGAAAAAAAAGGAAGTTAAATTTCACTGAACAATAAACACACCTGTACAAACTCATCAGGAATGTGTCCTCTGGGTGTAATTACACTGGAAAGCAATATATTCCAGAAGCTTTAATACACTTAGGCTCTGTGGATTGGTGCATGCACAGGTAGCAGAGCTAATGACTACAATGCTACAAACAGGCACTGAGGGCAGGTTGACAGCAGACTGCAGTCCTACTGTGTGGGACTGAAATACTGGAGCAGCAATAACTCAGACCAGGACTAGGGAAAGCAGAAAGGTGCATCCCACAATGGTCTGTTACTAAAATGAAGCAGAAAAGGGACAGGGGAAGACTGTATCTCAAGTACAAAAAAAGAACTAAGTAGCTTGCAAACCTTTAATAGTAGCATTGCATTAATTAGACAAACATGACAAAAAAAAAAGTCTCCTACAGTCATAAAGATATTTTTACAAATTTAAAGGAAACATCATCAATGCATTTTGACAAGATCACAGCAGGAACCTGAATTCTCTTTCAGGAAAAAGAAAATTTCAGATGTTTACTCTTTCTTTAGTTGCTTTACTTTGCCTTATCTTTTAAAGCAATTGTCAATATTCCTCTGTATAATTAGGGATACTATTTTTAGCCTATAAAGACAATACTTATCAAATGATAGATTACGCATCAGTGAGTCTCTCCCACATCACTGAACTTACCGTCTGAAGGAGATAGCTGTAGAGGTCACAGATAAATTTTCCCTTACACTTCATGCAAAGGAAACAAGCAGTGCCAAACTGTTTTTCCCCTTTCTCCCTGAAGAGGACGCTAAATTCACAAACTCATTATCTATTCTGTCTGAACTGCTGATTTGCCAGGCAACGGTTATGTATAGATCAGAAAAAAAATAAAAAACTGATGACTCTTCACCAGCTAATTAATTAGGTTACATGGGAGGAGGACAGAAGGCCTGAAAGTATTAAAGGGGAGTGACAATGTGGAGCAGCACAGAGATGGGACAGGGTCATCTAAGCAATGGGGACAGAACCCTTGGAACCAGGCTTTGTTACTTCTGTTGCCCACAGAATTGATTTGCTTGTGGCTTGCAAAACTGATTCTGTATCTCTTCAGACTGCAACAAGACCTGCAGACCAAAGCAACAAGCTGAGCAAGTACAGAGCTCCCACTGCTTTTAAAACAAGAACTACACAGACAAGAGGCCTTGCGATGCTCAGGCACTCGATCACTGGTGCAGTCTGAATAAGCTGCCCTGTAATAGCTGTTAAAAGCAAGATCACTGCAAATTCAACCATTGAAGTTCTGCCATAAAACTAACCCGCACTACTATACAAATATGCTTTCTCACTTAGAGATACTTAAGCATGCTCTGTATTACAGCACACCTAGGTTTCATTTGTCTGCGCTGCAATGAGTCACTACTCCTTCTCCTTTAATCACAACCACCTCGTCTCACACAAAGCATGGGGGCTCTGAAATAGCTGTGGGACTGCAGGAGTGTTCAAAATGAAACCACGCTTGTTTAGTCTCAAGCATGCCAAACTTAAGATTCCCCCCCCCAAGGTCAAATTTTGGTATCACAAGATGCCTACACAGGTGGAAGGAATGCCACTGGCTTCAGGAGCACACAAACTGCACTCCATATCAAAACTCCACATTCTGGTGATCCACAAACACCACGTGTTTGAACCCGTATTTAAAGAATCCATGGGGTGACATCAAGCTTCAAGGTAAACCTTACCCATTGCAGGCACACCAGTCAATGTATGTAATAGAAACCTAAAATTAAGGTCTTAATGAAACATAGACTTAACTGTGATTTGGAATTTAATGAATTTTAAGTAGCCAGTCATGTCTCAAGCGGGGTCCACTTTTTTCTATTTGAAATCTGGACAAGTTTGAAGACATAAGTTGTATTTCTGGGAAGTTTTATGAGCCTAGAGACATATAACCTTTCTAGCAAAGGTCTGCCAGGATCAGAACAGATCCCCACCTACACCAAAACCACCTTCAGCAGAGCACAACGACCATGAATATATGTTGGAATTTCACCATAAGCGGAAAGGACCAGGAGAAAGCCCTGTCCTGTTCATGAACAGTCACAGGAAGGTTGCAAATGTCTCCAGGATAATTCTCCTACCTATGGTGAGCAGGCCTCGCAGGAAAATCATATGAAGATTCAGAGTAGTTGGAATAACCAGTCCGACTGCAAAGCAAATGTTTGCTACGTGGAAAACAAGATGATGAATCTCCTTCCAGTTTTCACATGCAGTCTCGTTGAAAGGCACAAGGGTGGCATTTTTTAAGTCTGGAATAAAACCTAGTGGAGTAACAGTAAGCAGGCTCATTGCTGTAGTATTCATCTTGGAGACTCCTGCAATGGGAGAGAGAGGGAAAAAAATTAAAATAATGATGCATTAAACTGAAATATATTAGACGTACAGGTGGATTTCGGGTTATTCTCTTTCTTCCCAGGATATATTTTCTCATTATTGTTTACAGGAAAAAAGGCTGGCAAAACTTGCCTCAACTTCTGGCTCTCTTGCAGTATTTGCAGGATCCTTTGGAGGTGTTCTAAGCCATGTGGCATCTTACACACATCAACCAGAATATGAAAAAAAAAAAGTTACCCCAACCACTTTTGAGAACAGGAAATCAAAATGATTGTTTCTCATTCCAGTTGATCAGATGCTATGAAACCAGAAAGGGAGACACCCAAGTTACGACAAGGTTGCCAGTCTTCCAGGGAAATCACTTGGTCTACCTAGAATGTGCAAGCTTGCAAGACCTTTGTTTTTCTGTGAAACTCCTGGAGAAAACCAGACAGTTAAAAAAAGCTGATTTCTAATCTAAAAATACACAGGGATTTTTTTTGTTGTAATAATAGGTCTGGCATATTTTGATTTCACACCAATTAAAAGAAAAAAATCCCTTCCCAACACCAAGTAAAAAATTCCTATTAAAAACAAACTAGAAAGAGAAACTGGAAGTTTTCAAGACACTGCCTTAAAAGCTGGTCTCTCTAGGGAACTGCAGTCAGTGTTACAAGCACTCCAGAAGGACTTCTCAAGCCAGAGCAGTTCCCAGCTGGAGGAACACAACAGTTCCTAGGCGGGCTGTCAGAAACACAGGAGAACCCTGCTTCCAGCCAGGCGCATATGTTCCCCCACCGCTGCAGCGGGAGAGACTATGTGGAGCTCTGCTTGAGCCTTGTTAATGAAATACATGCGGGTATCACCGAGCAAACAGGCTCCCTAACACACAGCACGGTGGGACTTGTGTTCAGATAAATTCTGTAGAGACGGTGCTCGTCCTGACCACGCATCCCCACTCACTGTCATGTAACTCATCTGCTCAGCAGACTTCAGAGTCATGGTAAATACACACAGTGTTTCCTGCAGACTGGAAAATGCACAGTATTTGTCTGTTGTGCTAAGGTGCTTCTTGGGCTGTGAAGTAATTTTGAGTTGCTTGAGTTCCATCCATTCTTTTTATTACCACCCCCCACCCCCCCAAATCAACTTGTGTACAAGACATAAGCAAGCTGGAAAATTTCTGAAATTAATTGGTCTTTTAAAACCCTTTTTAAAGCAGTGGGAAGAAAAGAAATCAGAAAGAAAACCTCAACCCTCTAATAGCTCCTTTCTGATGCCCAGAGCCTGTTGGGGCTACACCATGCTACAGAATGTGCAGAGGCATCTTGCAGGATCAAACACCAACATATCATAGATTACAGAGCCACTGGACAGATACGATTCTCAAAGAGGGGGAAAAAACCACCCAAAACATCTGATCCTTACCAAAATACATGATCCACTTATTTCTTAAGAGCTTGTTTCCCTCTTTTCATTCCTACATTAGTTGCTCACAAAGGTCAATTCAAATGCAGGGGATTTGGCCTAAACAAGTCCTACACTAAGTTGTTACCAATAATGCTGGTGCCAAAACAAGTTCACGGTCCAGGTATTGTACAGGCAGCTTTTATTCCTGGATTTAGTGACAAGAGCCATGACAGCAGTTTCATTGTCCTAACAAAGCCGCTCACCCACGGAGCCAAAGCGTGAGCCTGTACAAGGCTGCAGGACTGGCACTTTCATGCCCTCATAAACAGGTGATTTCTAACTCCAGGTAATTGTATTTGTGCTCATCTTAAACACCTCTCATGATCATGCTTCTCTTGTTTTCAAACAAGGTAAGCTCCTCACACTGGAACAGCAGGATCTGTAGACCTCCTGCAAAAGGTTTCTAGATACGTTTAATCTTTCACTGCCTAGTCACCTGCCAATAAAAGCATCACTTAACGTGGCATCACATGGGAAAAGAACAAGACAACCAAACTTGCATTCCTGTGCAGAACCAGCCATAAGACCACTGACTCATCTCAACACTAAAGTGGGCAGCAAGGGGTAACTTCAGTTTCATCTGATTACAAATCTACAAAGCTTTCCTGATGCTGGATTTTTTAATAGCAAAATTCCGTACTGCATCACTGGGAGAAGAGAGGCTACCTTACTCTTTAAGACTTGGCTGCAAAGCATCACACACTTCAAGACTGGAAACCCAACGAGCCCAGTCAACTACACGGCACATGACAAACTCATTCCCCTCACAACTCAGCCAGAACACTGCTCCCTTCATTAGCCACTGATATTGATGCCATAACCCACCAGCCAGAAACTGGTCATAAGGGGAAGATGTTTCTCCCACAAGTGTTGACTGAGTCGTTTAAAGTCTTTGGCAATAAAATGCCCGTAGTTGTAACAACAGGACTTCTAATGCTTCTAAACCTACTCAGTTGCCTTAATTAGAATTTAAGAGCCTAAATATAACCACATCCTTTTTTTCTACAAGCTTTTTCTTAAAGACCTTGAAGTCTGCATGTGAATACAACTGAGCTTAACCTACAACCCACAGTCAAACATTGCAGCACGGCTAACGTCATGGAAACCAGCAGAAAGCTGCAGAATTTCTCTGTCAAGATGGCATTTTAAGAGGCTGGAAGTAGATTGATGCTATCTGCAAAATGACACACGGACAGATTGTGATACGGGCTCTGAAGGAGAGCTGCCCATAAATTTCCACTAGGGAGCCTGTTCAAGAACCAACCAAAAAAAAAAAAAGCCAACAGGGTTACAAACTTTAACCCAAAATGTTTGTCCACAGGTAGCACCAGAAACACAAATATCAAAATAACATCTCTAGTTTTTTAGATCCAATTTTTAGTCTTAACATCTACCACTGGCAAATAATACAGAAGAATTAGCAAAAAATCTGCTGTTCAACAGTCAGGGAACCTCAAAGAGTCAAAAACTAACTTTCGAAATACAGAATCAGGCCTTTAAAATTGCAATTTAGGGTTATGTGTGCTAAGGACTAATATAGCATAAGACTTTGAAGTCTTACAATTAAGTTTTCAATATATTAATTTATGTATTGCTATGAGAAGATAAAAATGCAACCAACATGGTCAAATAATCTCGGAAAAAATGGGGAAGTAGTGTCAACTGAAGTGTATGCTTTATGGAACATAGGGCAAAGAATTAAAAGAGTATTTTTAATATCCAGTAATTTTTCCTTCATAGGGATTTAGAGTTTAGGTTTTAGGGATACCTAGGCAACACTGAAAGAAGACAGGCAGAGCAGAAAAGTTTAAAGCAGTTGGTTATGGTAGGACAACAGGTCAGCCAGGCTGATACGGGACAGTGCAGTGTCCCAGTCAATGTCATCATCCACTTTATTCCATATCCCACACCTTTACCGCTCAATGTTACACAAATGAGCTTCTTAAAGCTTTGTTTGAGCATGTCTGGGTAACTTTACAGCCCTCCATTTATGTAGATGGATTTTGTGAGCCTCAATAAAGTTTTTAAAAAAAAAAAAATAAATCAAACTTAACCCCTCCCCTCCCCAAAACAAACCCCAAAACAACAACCTGCAGAGCCTCACTACTTTTCTATGTGGCACAAAAGCAGCACAGAGAATTTAGACAATCAATTTCTTCGCCTTTGTGAGCTGAAGGCAAACTATTGGTGCTAGTACAATTAAGTTAATTACAGTTTAAGTTACCAATTCCCTTTCTGTAATGAAGGAGGAGTGACTAGGAAGGCGGTATAGGAAAAGATGCGTTTCGGGACGCTCCTTGGGGCCAATTCGCGTCCGCTAAACGCTCCATGAAGCACAGAAATCTGTTCGCTTCGCCCTACACCCTGCTCCAGGGGAAGTTTAATACCACCAGCCTTCTGCGCGGTTAACAGAAGCATCCACCCGTGAGAGACGCTCCCCCGTCCGCTCAGCACGGCAGCCGCAGAGCCGTACTACGGCAGCGGGAGTTTGTCAACCGCGTTTGCGCTCCCGCTCCGTTTCGCTACGCTGCGCACAGACGCGCAAAGCCCGAGCTGAGGGGCGCAGGCACAGCTCACCCCCAGTCCCCCCCACGCCTCCGAAGCTTCATTTTAGCCCACAACGCGCCAACTCCAACATACCCCCCCCCCCAAATAAATTAAAAACAAATTAAAAACAACCGAGCAACCTCCCCCTTCCCCCCGCGAAGGGCCGTTTCCAAGGCAGTGCCTCCCCGCGGGGAGGGCACCGGCGGAGTCCCCGTTCCAAGAGCGCCCGTCGGGACCGTGCCCGGCACTGCCGCTCGCAGCGAAGCCTTGTGAGCGCCCGAGAGGGGAACACGGAGACCTGAGCGGGGAGCGCGTCGCCCCGGTGGCGGGCGGCAGGGCGCATCCAGCACGGAGCCCGGCGCCCAAATCCTCCGGCCGCGGCGGTCAGAGGGACCCCCGGCCGCCGGTGCCCGCCGCCTGCCCGGGACACCCGCCGCCGCACCGGTAAACCTCCCGCCCCTCTAGCCGCTCGCACCCGCCCGCCTCTCCGGCGCAGAGCCGTCCCCCGCACCCCCGGCGCAGGACGGCGGGAGCGCCCCTTACCTGCCCCGCAGCCCTGTCCGCGCCCTCGGAAAAGTTTCCCGGCCGCCCGGGGGACGTCGCGCCCAGACGGGACGAACCCAAGCTACCGCTCCCGGCACCGCGTCCCGCCACGGCCACCGAGCCGCCGCTGTGACTAAAATAGGCAGAAGCCGGCGGGAGGCTGCGGGCGGCGCCAGCTCCGGGGCCGGCACCGAGAGGCCGCAGCGCGCAGGCGCCTCCCGCCGGCCCCGGGGGGCTGCGAGCGGCGGGGGGCCGCGGGGCGACGCGTGTCCGCCAGGGGGCGGTACGGTGCGCGGGGCGGGGGCCGCGGGGGCCGCGGGGGCCGCGGCTCGGGAGCCCGCCCGGGTCCCCCCGTCGGAGCGAGCATCACCCCCCAGTATTCCCCCCGCAGCCTGAAGCCTGCGAGCGCCGAGCAGTGCCCGGCTTCTGCCTCTAAACCACACGGCGACTCGCCCCGCAGAGCTGCCGCCATTCGCCGCGGGGGACCCCCAGCGCCCCGTTTTTGGGTGGTTAAAGCCCGGCGAGCGGGATTCTCCCCGCAAGGAGCGGCACAAGCAGAGTTTTCCCTATATGGTGCGCCAAGGAGCCGCAAACAGCCTTTATAAAACTGCTCTTCTCCACTTGGCACCTGCCGTGGTGGCTCTGTCACAGGCACAGTGTTGAAGAAATGTCACCGCGCTTGCCCGTGTGGCAGTTTGAGAGCTCCCAGGAGTGACGCGCTTCCGAAGCGGGCCGCTTCGCGTCCCTGCGTGCCGGCAGATTGTTCTGCCGATGTCCTGTCTAGCCCCCGTCCTGCACCGCCGGTCTGGCAGGACAGACACAGTAGCCACCAAGCATGCCTTCGTCTCCAAGATGCTGATGTGCATCATCCAGTAGTGACAGGCGTTGTAGATACAATGCCTATGGGCATCCCAACCCATCCTGAAGCCTGTCAGTGATAAATGATGACTGCAGTGGCAGAACAATCTCTTTCAACACATTCTGATGAGGTAGCTGCAAAAGGTTTTGGGTCTTTTTCAGCAGCCAAGAGCGTATGGTCAGCATTGTACTTGCACATCTCTTGAAAGCATACAGAATCTTGAATAATTTTTTGAAATAACTGTTTATACACATATATATACATGTGTCCCAGGGAGGTCTGTTACCATTGTTCTTGGCTTTACATCTTGGGCAAGAGATCTGGATCTTTCCAATAACATGTGCCATGTGAATAGGGTTTTTATGAACCCTGCTGCCAGGTATAGGACCCGATTTTCCAAAATCCCTGTCCCACCTGCACCGGCTCCTGACCCCTCCCCCTTCCATGGGGGAGGGAGGGCGATCAACACCCCTTAATTAATTTTTTTAAAATCCTGGGATACATCAAGCACGGCATTGCCAGACAATCTCCTCTCTTTGGTGACCAGTGATAGAAGCCCAGGGAATGGCATGAAACTGTGACAGGGGAGGTTTAGGCTGATTATTAGGAAGAGGTTCTTTACTGAGAGGGTGTTTGGGTACTGGAACAGGCTCCCCAGGGAAGTGGTCACAGCACTGAGCTTGTCTGAGTTCAAGAAGTGCCTGGATGATGCACTCAGTCCCATGCTCTGACTTGGCTGGCCCTGTGTGCAGCCAGGAGTTGGACTTGATGATCCTTATGGGTCCTTTCCAACTCAGGAGATTCTATGAAAATCTATTATGAATTTATTACAAAGGACTTGATTTGGTACCGTGTCTCCTCTGACTAACCGGCCATTCTTGATTCCTGAGATATGTGGAGTGAGTGAGCTGGAAAAAAAGTAGGAAGGGGGAGTCAGGATAGCAGGGCCACAGGAACGGTCATGAGTGATAGCACCTAGCATGTGTTTGAGATTGATAATATTCAGCTATGATCAAAGCTTCTGAAAGCTGCACAAAGCAGCAGCCTGTCAGAAAGCTCCTATCCAAACCTAGACTGACATGTAAGCATTTTCTAGCACGTTACTGAATGTTGTGCATTGGAAGAGCTCAGTCTGTTGTACTCATTGTGTCTTTTATAAGGTCTTTGTACTTCTTCTCATTACCCTCTGGGTCTTCTCGGGTTTTGTGGGGACCCTTGGTGATAAACAGTACCTGCTTACCCCAGTGCAGAAGATCCTAGCAAGGATAGCTTGGCAATGAACTGATAACATTTGCAGCCATGTGAAGATGTAGAACTTTGTCCTGATTGCAATTCATCTCTTGGGATCTTTATATTTCAGTATATTTGTGACTAAATGTCATTTTCCCCGTGCAGCAGAGTGGTAAGAGCCAAGGTTACGTGGGTATCATAGAGAGTGGTATTTCACGTGGCTTCCAGCAGAAAGAGGGAAATAAGGGAGCATCTGAGAGCTGCCCCGCTCTCCTGGCCCCCTGGGAAGACCATGAGCAGATGGAGAGTGCAGACCTGACTCTGATGGGCTGTAGGAGAAAAACTCCCCTCTTCTAATAGAGTGGCTAGCACGGATTTTGTATAGATACCAGCACATCGTCCTATGCAGATATTAGCAGTCAGAACTTTACATAACATTCAGTGACAGACACACGATTGGATAACAGAGATAACATTATCTATAGTTATATAGCTAGCGTAAGCATTGTGTAAGTAGAATGTATTAAGTACATTTTTTCCCTCTTAAACCAAGGGCTGATGTACTGTAGGAGAACGGGCTGGTCGAATTAAATCCGTTTAACGTCCTACTGTTATTCCACCACGAAGACTCAGTTTAACCTCCTATCTATGTCAATAAAGGACACGTTCACTGAAGCCTGCTAATACAAATTAATCTGACAGAGAACAAGAAATAAAAACTGTTTGCATCTACACTGATGAGGGCTTGGCTTCAAACAGCCCGATCAATGGTTTGTGTTGAATTAATGCATTTTGTTAGCAGAGACAGCTGTTCACTGATGCGGGCGTTCTCCCTGTCGTGCTTCTCTCTCTTGCTATTAAAGTCTTGATAGCTTAAGTACCTTCTCCAATTTTTTAGTTGTTTTCCACAGCAAATGGTCCGCAGCAGAAGATGTCAAGTGGATGTTGTAAATTGCTGTCTTGTTCCTTTACCTTTATCAACGTGCTTTGTGGTCTTTGATAGTATACCCAAACCTCTTGGTGCCTGGCTGGTTTTTCTGCGTTGCAAGGGAAATCAGACCCACTGATGGTGCGGGGAGATGCTGCTCAGCAGAGGTCAGGCAGGAGGTCAGAAGCATAGCTGAGCCCAGAGCCTCCTGCTCCGTTCAGCCTAGCCAGGCACTGAAAGGCTTCGTTAAGCAGGCGGCAAAGTAACTTTTTGCAAAATTGCGAGCGCTCTGCCTCGTCCAAATGAGAGCCCAATTCCCCAGCCTTTTTTAGGCAAAGTTTTTCACTAAAGAGAACAAATGCTTTGTGTTCTGGGATCCCAGATGCGCCAGGCTGACAGGGCTATTTTCAGACAATGGCGAGATCTATGAAATGTTTCCATTTATAGTTTCAGGAAGCGTACTCAGCATCTACAGGCTAAAAGATGCCTAATCTTTTAAACTCCCTCTATAGACAATGCAAGGGAGCTGTTTCAGAATATAATTAATCCTCTGTGTGTTTGACAACTGTCTGGAGCGGGATGAAATACACAGGCATAGTTCAGAGCTTCACTTCAGTGAGGCAAATCCCATCCGAGATGCTGAAATTATTTGCCATATAGCTGAGAAATTACACATAATTTCCACCGGGAAAAAAAAAACCCAAACCCAAATAAATATTTGGGTTCTGCCTGAAATTCATCCTCGAGAATTATGGTTTATTAGAAGGAAGTTTGTATGGAAGAGATTACAAAAGATAAACACTCTCTCAGCTTGTCAGTATTCTGGAGGTCCATTTGCGAGGAGCGTGTGCATTCTGGTGCATTTTTACCTCAGCCCCTCCGAGAGCTGCTCTCTGATGTGGTCTGGCAATTCTTCCCATGCTGCTTCTGCAGGGAGGGTGTCTCCTGTGCGTACGAGATGGACTATCTATCTGTGAAGCCTGTTTGAATCAGAGGTATAAAACATCATATCCTGGGGCTTCCAGGTGCCAGACGGGTAGTACAGTAATTGGTTGTTGCAAACCTAAAGCCAGGAGCCAACTCTTTCCTCGAACGATCTGTCAGAGTATCCAAGTTTTAACAGATGCCCTGGCTGTCACCGATGTTTATGCGAAGGGTACACAATCCTGAGGTGGAAGGGCAGAGTAAAACTGTTTGCTATTGAAGTTATCTAAACTGTGCGCAGTAAACAATTTACTCAGTCACATTTGGCAATTATCCCTGTTCCCGAATTCTGTGTGAGCAGCCTCCTGTTGACAATGTAATTCGTATGCTCATTACTTGAAATTGCTCAGCGAACGGTTTCTATGCATATGTACAAGCCTACAAGCTGAGACTGCTGCGCCGCTCACTTTAGCTCTAACCAAATCACATGGTTTTCTGCCCTTTGCCCCCCCCCCCCCCCCAAAAAAAAAAGAGGGATGGCATGAAACTGACTGAATTTCCTAAGGTGCACCTGATGCCACTGTGCCAGGGCAGCTGGCTAGCAGCATCAGGAATAACAGGGAGCCCGTCCCCAACATGCTATTGAAATGTTGCTTTTGGTTAACATGGGGCAGCTCTTCACACCTAACCAGAAGGCAAATCACCAAGCAGTGCTTTTGCATTGCACCTCTCCCCTCCCTGGGCAACACCCCATTTCTTAGGGGGTCCCTGCTATGGCAGGTTTGGCAGCCCTGGTCGAACTGGCTGTGATTTTTCTGTTCCCTTTCTGGATGACTTCCATGCCCAAAGAAACCTGGAAAGGATGGCGCGGAGACGCCTGCACTCATCCTGGAGTAAATCCATCTCAGCCGCAGCGCCTCACGCTGTTCTCACTGCAGGGATCTTTGTGCATTCATGTGAGCCTGAGTGGATGCCCACATAACCCAAAGGAATGGCAAATATTGTCAAGGTGTAAATGTACACGTGCTTCTGGGTGTGGGTACAGCAGCAGTTAACGCTTGGTTGCAATCTTAGTCCTTCTTATCTGTGCATCTTAATAGTCACCAGCGGCTGTTTCTGAGAAGCGAGGGCTAGACTTGAACCTCCAGGACATTGCATGCTAGCATCTTTAAAAACAACCATTTGGGGTTTTTTCTTGAAATTTTTTTAATCATTGATAAGGATCTAAAATTATATTTCAAGATAAAAAAAGGAGCTAAATAAGAACTGTTTAACATATCCTGAGGGAAAGAGACAGAACTCAAAAAAAAAAAGCCCCCAAAAACCAAACTTGGAACTTGAGGAAGGACAAAGAGGAAGCAGGGGGAGGCAGAAGATGAGTCTATGGGATTATTTAAACAAGGGACAGACAAAGCATGTAGGATTTGAGAGTGAAAATACTCCCCACACTGAGGGGGAAGAAAAGGTAAATAGATTAGCTCAGAAGAACTGTGAATGGGCATGAGGCAGCTTTTCTAAACTTCTTTTTTTCTTTGCAAAAAGTCATGGGGAGAAGAGAGCAAGAGTGCAGAGAAAATGGATAATCCCATGAAGTAACGTACCGGGGAAGAAACTAAGTCAAAACAAATGATAGGAACAAAGGTTCAAGAGCTAAAACCAAGCCAGGAATACACAAGTTTGGTCCAAATGCATAGAAACAGGTTGATGTAGCCCAAGTATCAACAGGAGCATTCTTTGAAGTGCTCCTTGCTTTGAGCATAACCCTCAAGGAGATAATAAGTGCCCAGTTTCTGGATTAGCTGCCACCTCTGCCATTTCAGAAGAGTCAGCATCAAACAGTTGCTACAGAACACCTGGTCAGCATTTATTGTCACCCCAACTATGCTGCTTTGTACATCCAGTTCTATTGTACCTCAGCTGTTTCTTGCTGCTGCTTGAGTGATCTGTGAGAGTAAAGGCAAATGCAGAATTAAAAAAAAAAACAAAACAAAAAGACCCCCAAACCTCTAATTTCAACAAATAAATAAGACCAGTCTTCTGGAGAATGTTTATTATACTTCTTTCTTTGGTAAATTAAAACATCAACTAACAAAACCCTATTATATAGGGCTAAATACGGATACAGAGCACAGTAAACATACAGATTTTATATATATATATGATTATTGCTTTAGCATGTAGTACTAGCATAAGTACATACACCAACATATATAGCAGTTTCAGAATTAAAATGGCAATGAGCATGGTAAAAAGTACTAATGACTTGTAAAACCAAAACCAGTATAAAAAAGTTTTCTGTTCTGTGTCTGATTTCAGAACGTCAGCATTTGTTGTATTTTTTCCTACTAAGTTCTTTGAAACATGAACATATAGACTGAAAAGATGCTGTATTTTTGGAAAGTCATAGCTGAATGAGAAAATGGAAATCCAGTAAAAAACAGAGCGTGGTGCTTTATGACTGGTTTTTAAGAAGTAGTCCCATTCACCTCACCAGGGAGATCTGCTTAGAAAGGTCACCTGAGAGGACCTGACCTTTCTGTAAAGGAAAACAGGACAGTTTTGCTTCCTATACGTAATAAGTGTTCAAAATACTTCATCAAAGCTAAATCTCCTAGTAAAATAGAGTATATCTGCTACAACCGGGTTCACTGAACATTTGGAGGATTTTTAACATGAAGGAGTTAAACAAACAAAGCACGGGAAGGATTTCCAGCTGCTTCATGGCAACTGCTGATGCTCATCCTTCTGCATCCTAGCAGATGTGGGCTGGTTTGCCTCGCTCTTGTCACGGGGTTGGTTACTTTGCATTTATCCCAGTGTAAGAAAATGCATATGGGAAGATACAAGGTCCTACTTAAGATGTTTTAAACCCATCCCATAGCTTGCCATGGAAGTCCAAACCCAGTGTTGGGCATCTACATTATCCCATGTGCTTCTGAGGAGGCACTAAACCCTACACATGGGAAATGCTAAATAGAGCTATGTGCCTCACCTCCCACTGAGCCCTGGCTCTGGCAGGCCACCAGCTACTTGGGATCATCCAGCCAAAATCCCTGCCTGGGGACAAGGACCTGCTCACCTCCTTTCACAGGTCTGAGATGCTTTAACGGTTGTCTACGACATATGGTTGCTGCAGAAGGTGGTGGTGCTGCCCAATTCTATACAGTGCCATACAGCATTTGTCCATGAAGTGGGATTTTTGGCTTCAGTGTGGTTCCCAGCCCAAGGTACCTTATTCGCAGAAAGCCATTACATCCCCCAAGCTTTAGACAGGTTTGGGTGGAGAGTTACTAGTGGATACAATGAAAACTATGAGATTCACTGCTAAACCAGTTATTTACCACAATTTTATTGCAGTTGTTTATTTACATGACTTTAATGTCCCCAGCACAGAGGTAGGGAAATAGTCCTGTCCCCACAATACACCATAGATCCCTTAAACTAGGGGCTGTTATGGAACCGACAACCGAATAAAACTGCCTGGGAACCCACAGCAGAAGAATGACTGCTACGAAACACTGTTGTTCCCACAAGCTTTTGGGGATATCCCATCTTCTCAGCCCATAACAATGTTTAACAATGTTTGTGGCTTGCAGAGTGGTAATTTGGGTCCAAACCTACCCTCTTTGCCAGCTGTGGTTTGGGACACAACCCCCGAATCCTGGGGCTTACACATGACACTCTTGAGCTGCCTTTCTCCTACAGCCTCCTACTGACAAAGCTCCACCTACACGGTTTGATTCATTGGGATGAGGTGGCTTGATTTACGTGCTGAGTTAAATTAACTCTTTTTTGATTCACGCATAATTAGAGTGAGCAGAAACTGCAGACACACAAAAATCTACATGAAAGGAAAGTTAACATGAAGTAGACAAACAGGAAAAGATGGGTGCTCTCCCTCAGGAACCCTGAACTCACAGTTTTATGCACGTTAATGTAATTTAAGTAAGAGTTTTCAAGAAGCAGCTTAAGAAGGTATTTATTTTGTCATAATGTAAAAAATATCTATCATACAGTAACACTTTGGGGTAGAAGAATATTCATTTGTTACAGGAGTAGAAAGAAAAATACTTAATCTGTGAAAGTCTGAACTCAGCAAATAATTATTAATTTTTTCCTTTCCTATTCAAATAGTTTTCTTCTATCTAAACAGCTACGGATTTGTTTCATTCTTAGCACATTGTTTGCATGACCTATTTATATGAGCAGTACAATACCATCTCTTAATTTTTACTGTATATGGAGGCCTAATATATCTTATATTTATAATTTACAGTAATTGAAAAGTGTAGAGGGTTTTTTGCTAGAAATGTAGCATCAACATATTATTTAATTACTGCAGACATCTGCCTCTTTTGTAACATGGCAAAACTACTCAATTTCATCCAAGCATGTATTCAGCTTTCCCAGCTTTACCCTCGTGGAGGTCAGATATATCCATGTGTACAGTTCGCCATCATTCTTTACATTACTGAGTTTCCTTTGATCACTGTCACAGTTGCTGGTTTGTTGCAGAGCAGGTATTGAAAATTGAGGACTGGGATGGCCTTCCTCAGTCACCAAGCCCAGCCTTCATTATCATAGGCAACCACATAAAATAACCTTTTTCATTAAGTCCTTATAATTTTTCTTGCATAGTGTTACCATAGTACATGGGGATACATTCTGTCTGGCTATTGTGTGGTTTTGAGTAGATTTGGAGTTAAAACATTGCTTAGAATCTGTTACCTGTACCTGAACCCTTCTGCAGGCTGTAAGAGTGGTAAAAAACTCTGTAAGATCAACTGATGCTGACAGATGAGCATCATGTGCACCGGATCCTGCCACTCTTACCTGTAACAGTATACAAACGTAGCTGTAACCCCAGAGAAGATCATAGAACTGGTAAAAACATAAAATGTGAGTAAGCACTGCAGAGCAAGGAAAAGATTCACAGAGTGTCCTCAATTCACAAAACAGTGCAGACTTGAATATCCACTTGACCACCTCACTGATAGTTATTCCTGAGTAATAACCTAGGCATAATTTGGATGATGCTCAAGTCAGAGCTTCATCTCTCTCCAAATGTTTACTAACCTATAAATAATCATAGAAACATGGAGCTGTTTGGGTTGCAAGGGACCTTCTATGCTCATCTAGTTCATCCCCCCTGCAATGAGCAGGAACATCTTCAACCAGACCAGGGTGCCCACAGCCCCATCCAACCAGACCCTGAACACTGCCAGGGAGGGGGCAGCCACAGCTTCTCTGGGCAGCCTGTGCCAGATCCTCACTGTCCTCACAGGGAAAGATTTCTTCTTTATATCTAGCCTGAATCTACCCTTTCAGTTTAAAACATTACCCCTTATCCTATTGCTACAGGCCTTACTAAAAATTTTGTCCCCACCTTTTTATAAGCCACTTCCAAGTACTGAAAGGATGCTATAAAGTGTCCCCAGAGACTTCTCTTCTCCAGGCTGAAGAGCCCCAACTCTCTAACGGCTGGGTAAATATATGATATCATAAAAGATTGTACTATTTCACTGACATCAGTCTGAGTACATCTTTACTTAAGTAGATCGTATACTCATAACATTGGTTTATGAGTCACATACCAGGGCATATTTTACAGTACATTTTAGAAGTGCTGTCAAGATTAAAAAAAACCCCAAAAACCGAAATGAAACAAAACAAAACCAGGGGTGGAGAGGGCTTGCTGTCTTGCTTCCAGTCCTTTTGTGTGTATTTATCGTAGATATATATTCCCAGAATTCTACAGCTGAAATGTTCTGCTAGTTATGACTCAAACAGATGCTGGAAAATGGGAAACAATTTTTAAGAAGTGACTCAAAGCCCAAAAAGCACAGTAGCAAAAGCTAAACAAGATTAGCTAAGAGCATGTTCAGATATTGACTCAGACATGTCCTAGTAGAGATTTCTGATAGTAACTGATTCCAGCAGAGAAAAGCATTGCAGAGGGTTGTGGTTAGAAACCAGCCTGAGAATAAGGCACCAGTCACAAAGAAGAAAAATTGACCTTGGTGTGTAATGAAGCACCGTCACTCGGGAGCAGGTATCTTTCTAAGCCACATGCTATAGTTTAAATAAAATGGATAAACTTAATACAGAAACTGGGTGGGTAAAACTCCTCTGTCTTATTTTGAAGGTGAAGATGACCATAGTAGTTTATTAAATGCTTACCCTAAGGCAAGTTTTCTTATAGACATATATTCAAGAAAACTGAGGAAAGCATGAATCCATGAGGATCAATGCACTGAGGATCCACTGAGGATTACGCCTAAGCCTAAAATGCTATATGACCTTTTTTATGTTTCTAGACTAAAATATTTTGATGCTTGTAGATTGTTAACACATAAAACGTTAAGTATAAACTTCATATTGGTCCAACAGAGGCTATTCCACAAGAAATTTTATCAGAATGAGAGACTGGGGGGCCACTGAATCACCTGTTAAAAACCAGCATAAGGTTTTTAGCACACAGCACATTCAGCAGAAGCACCTTGGCCGGGCGAAGCAGAGCACCGCCTGAGAGACCAAATCCATGAGAGATGACGTGCTTCCTACCCACCTCGGGCACTGCCAACAAGTGAGACACGACACTAATCACAGTGCTGACGTTACATGAGAATATCTGTGCCAAGTCCTTTAAAGAAGTCAGGCAGCCTGCTATCCTGTCCCTTAACCATGACATGTACAGGAGGAGGGCAGACACGGCTGTACGCTCTCACTACGCACTGGCAGCTTCTGGCACGCTGTGCCTTAGTTATTTCCTGAGCTGGTCTTTAATTGCTGTCAGTGAACTCTCCCTTTGCGCTTTTTCAATTCTCTTTTGACCAGGGCGAAGCAGATTTGTGGCTCAGGGAGTTCATGCAGTCAGTAATGCACACAGAATACATGGCGTGGAAGGCGTATTAGCAGGATTCGGGGATTATCACATTGCACACTGTGGTACTGGGCTTTGGCAGATTTCCCTCTCTCTCAAAGGGACGCAAAGCCAAAAGCAGAACTCCTACAACGTTAACCATTCTACACTGAAGATCCTTCAAACAGGTGGTGTTTCATATCGCTCCTAACACACCCAGCACGATTAGCTTTCAAGCATGAGGTTGGATCCTTATTTTAACTCCTAGAGCAGCAGCTCCCGAGATCTGTTTGCAGGTATATTGGCACATATGTGAACACACAGCGGGCATCCCACCAAACAGTCCAGTAATCCTAAAATATTAAAAACGTGATCTACCTCCAGATCTATCAAGCAGCAGCACAGCTTCATAAAATAGTAATGCTTTGTATTTTTTGATTACTGGCAGGCATCAGGCACAACAGTGGGAAGGTGAATTAGCAGAGACATTCTGATGCTTCTCCCCAAAGGCACAGCGACCTCAAAGGTCAAAACCAGCCTTCTCCTACCAAAGCTTGAGCTGGTGCTCCTTTATGCCATTAAGACACCACAGAGTTAGGGAGAGAATACCTTTTACATCAAGAATTTCATAGGCACAGAGAAGCGACTCTGGAAGCAAAACAAGAATGTTTTGGTTAAAAATCATATTTATTGCTATGGCTGGTTTTTTAAACTAGTTACTTCCTGACAAACCTGGCTAAAAATGATATTGTAAAACAAACTCCAATGGTTTGGCAGTTGATTGATTAACAGTATTTATTGTAAATGTCACAAATGGCACTGACACTGTGGAAACCTAGGTCCTATAGCAACATATTCTGTCCGAAACATTACACAATCATTTCCCTAAGCTATATTTGCAGCAGTTACAACCGCTTTACTTTCCTAATGCCAGCAATAACATTTATGTTTGTTTTCACATTACACCTCATGAAGACAGCTGGAGAGAAACCAATCACTCACGGGACGGAATTTGTTGTTTTCTTTTGTTTGTTTTTTAAGGATCTTGTTGTGCATTCCAAAATCTTTCATTCCTTTATAAACAAAGCCACTACAATGGGTGTCTTAGTCTTTTCCTGCAGTATTCTTCATGTTAATTGAGACAATATTCATGTGGCATAAATATGAATGTTACAAGCAAGTTGCTGTATTTTGAAGACAGCTTACTTGTTTTCATTGACTATACTGACTACACTTCATTATGGCAAATAATTTTGAGAAAGTAAAATTACAAATACCGTGGGTTTTGTTTTGTGGTGGTGCTTTGTTTATTTTTTTAGAACACAACACGGAGGCCACCACAATTACAATAACTTCAGCCTGTCATGATTTGTTTTCCTCCAAAAGAAAAGAGATGAAAATCAACAAAAGAATCAACAGTAACAAAACATATTGCACAAAACAGTCAAAATGCAGAAACCAACCCGCTGGCTCTAGAGAGAGGAAGAATTCAAGCTACTCCAATGAAAGTAAATGGCACTTGTCAGTCAAATTTGGCTTGGCCGTGTCTCATTCTCCTTCACCTTTCTGCTCTTCTGCTTCACCGCTTTGCTTTTCCCTTCATCCCTTTGGGGAATGGCTGCAGCAGCGTTTTCCTTTCTAGGACTGTGTGCTGAAGGAGCTGCAGTTTGTAACCCCTGCGGGCTTGCGCCGGGGGGACCCTCTCTGTAAGTGGTGGGAGGGCTGCACCGGAGGGGTCTCTGGCAGTGACACGTGGTAGAAGGTCGGTAACCGAATGTCGTACCTAAAGCCCTTCCCCACGTGCACTCTGTCATTCAAGGCATACAGTTTCTCAGCAATGTCGCTCCCAATTAAAATTGAGAACAGGCGGGAGATGAAACGGTGTTTAGCAAACAGCAGATACAGCTTCTTTCTCCTCCAGGCCACGTACCGACAATCTGTCTCTGCTGTAAGTGTTACCTACAGAAGAGAAAATTAAAATTAGCTAGGTGATAAGGCAGTGATATTGCTGCCCTTGCTCAGAAATCACCCCTCTCTCATCAGACACACAGGTTGTGTCTGTAGCGTACACCTCATGTCTTTGCACCTACTCCAGTGAAAACCATTTCATCCAGGCAGAAAGCTCTGTGAGGTCTACAGCACGCATGTCCTGGTTTTGGCTGGGATAGAGCTCATTTTCTTCCTAGCAGCTGGTACATGGTTTGTATTTACGATGAGAGTAACGTTGGTAACACTCTAACATTTTAGTGGCTGCTGAGAAGTCTATGACTTTCCAGCTTCTCATACTGCCCTGCCAACGAGAAAGCAGGGGACGCGCAAGCTGCTGGAGGGGCCATGGCCAAGACAGTTGACCCAAACTGGCCAAATGGATATTCCATACCCTATGATGCCATACCCAGTATATAACTGGGGAAGTTGGCCGGGAGTCAGCACAGCTCAGGAACTAGCTGAGCATCAGGTCCTAGTGGTGAGCAATTTGTGCTGTGCATCACTTGTTTTGTATATTCTTTTATCATTGTCTTCCTTTTCTGTCCTATTACACTGTCTTTTATCTCAACCCACGAGTTTTACCTTCTTCTTTTTGATTTGCTCCCCCATCCCACTCTGGCTGTGTGGGTGTTTTATCTGCGGGCTGCGTTCAACCACGACAATGCGATAGACAAGTGAGAGGGGTGACTGGGAACAGACTGAACGACTGTGCCTTGTTGGCCTCAGTGACGGCATGCCTACACCCGCACTGAATGACAGCTCCAGCCAGGACACCGGCTGACTGTGTGTCCCAGCCTCAGCCCTGCTCTCCCTGTTTCACTCTCTGCAGCCCCAGCTAGAAAGGCAAGTCTAAAGAAAGCTCACGACAAATGCCATTTGCCCTCGTGACACGAGACATCAGATCCCACACAGGCAGGAGCTAGTGTGTCAGTCAAGTGACAGCAGTGGGAGGGCTTATGGATCACAGAGGGCAGCCCAGATGAACACCGTGTCCCACACTGTGTCCTCAGCGCCAAGCTATACCACGGGCATCCCTCTCCCCAGCTCATGCTCACCAGCTCACCTCCCATTGGGAAGCCCCTTCAGCACCAGCTTCCACACACCTCCTGCAAGCCTGGTTTCTCAGGGCTGCATTTTAAGTACAGCCAAAGAATGCAAACAGAGTTTGGCCCCCAGGTTAGCTTTAAGAACCCCCTCCCTTTGTTCTAATGATGGGATGCAAACAGAAAGGTACACATGGCATAACCAGTGCAACGGGTAAAGAGGACTTGCCTCCCCAAATCCATAGAATGCCACTTGTTTGTATAATTTTGCAAACAGAACCCACAACTAAATGAACTTATTTTGAAGCCAATTATTGCTTGAGCAGTTTCATGTGGTATTAAAAAAAAACCCTCCACTTTTACCTGGAAAATTCCCTCTTCTGTGGGCCTCAGTGAATCCCATTCGGGAGAATCCAGAAATTGCAGAGGGAAAATATAATGCAGAAACTCCCCATCAACTGTCACTCTGATCCTACCAAGATAAGATGTGTTAATTTGTTAGTACTACCTGTACAGCAGCAACCCCTGCAACAAGAACGTGTTACTTCTATGTGAGGTGTTTAAACACAGCTTTGAGAGCATGAAAAAGCAATCACTGCCCAACAGTATCCTAATTATAATTTTGAACACAACTTGATCAGGCCAGCTGAATGAGAATACAAGGCCATTGTGCAACTGGAATGCAAATCTTTCCAGGCCTTACCCAGGCCATACTACTCCCTCTCGGGCAGGTCTGTGCAGCAATGTGCAAGCTTTATCACGAAAAGACCAGCATATGCCACAGAGGTGGAAGACCAATGCATGTAACACCCTTTGCTGCCTTCACTTGAGAGCCCTGGGATAGGCTTTTGTGTTTGGCAAATACACACTATGTGACAAAAGCAGGGAGTGGGAAGCAGGAGTTGCCCACAGCATGTGTTAGGTAGGACTCTCTCAATGTTTAACAGCAATTACATGGCCACGGGACTGTCTCCGGGGCCAGGAGAACAGAATGGAGCTACAGGATCTCTGTGTGAATGCTGTGGCCTTCTACAGATGCCAAAGGGAAATTTTCTTCCTATTTTTTAAATCATACTTAAGTTTGAAGGCACACAAGCAGGAAACGTATGCTTGAACCTCATGAGCTGAAAGAAAAAGAGCAAGCTGTAGAAGTCCCCTTTTTACAACTGCTCTGCATGGAGATGAATGCTTCTTACAAAATGCAAAGCAGCAGCTCTGTACTGAATGAAGGAGGGGAGCAGGAACTTCCTGCTTGATTATAAACTGGCTGGGCATGTAGAAGGCTGGACACCTCTCTTTCAGTATGACTGTGACCAACAGCAACCTCCATGCAGTATTTTCTAGGCATCTCCCAAGAATGCTCGGAACCAGGTCAGCTACCTAAATGCCACATTGTTTGCTGCAAGTAGTCCTAAATCACATTAATTTCAAGCTGCCTACCAATTCTACCTGTCCATGCAGCAGGCTGTCAAAATGCACCTACAAAGTGTTCCATCACAGACCATGGCCATGTTCTGTGGGTAACCCGTCTACTCTTGTGGTGGTCTGGTACCACTTTATATACAGTGCAAAACCTAGTATTTCCCTTCAGAAAAGCATCAGCAAGGATGCCAGAAGGATCTCCAGTAAGCAGGGAGTACAAGCAGGTGGATTTATTGCCTCAGGGTCTAACCAAAGACCACAGAGTATCTGTAGGCTCAGTTCTGCAAATCTTGATAGGGTTTGACCACGTCCCCTTGTAATGGAAGGGTGTCTTTAGGCTTTCTGCTCTCCCTTACTCACTCTCTTCTCCCACCCTGCAGAAAGCAACCAAATACAACTTCTATGAAAGTCAAGATCTCTCGAGGTTACCTCAGTATATTCAGTTTCATAACTACCTTTTAGTCCTGTTTCAGATGACACTAGCCAAGAAAAATAAGAAGGATGCTTCAGCCAGGCAGTCGATAGATAGCAAAGCTTAGCCTGAAGACTGAAGCACATATTTGTTCCCTTTATCTGCCTAACCTGTTAAGTGCTATGATACACTGGCCTGGAAAAGAATGCCTTAGAATCCTTTTCTTTATGCCATTACAGATCTTGTGCTTAGTGTTTTTATGCTAGTGCTGCCCTAGACGAGATAGTTACCCTATTAATATTTATATTACTGGCATTAATATTTAATCTATTGTACTGGAAAGTGAACAAACAATACACAAATCTGGCCTTTTTTTTCCCCCTTTCATTTTCAAATAGGGGGAACAATATTTGCAGTGAGTCTGAACAAACTGATACAAACCTCCCTGACACAAGCAAGGACAGTTTATCAATAGGTGTTTTGCCCTGCATGGCATAACAGTGTTCCTTCTCCAGGGTAACCACTTCTGCATCACAGCACAAGATGATCTTCCTGTAGACAGTCAAGGAAATTCCCAGAGGCTGGAAGAGAGCGCTGTAGAGTTCCTGGAATTCTTTGTCAAAGGAAACACTCCGAACTTGGTAGGTAACGTAAATGAACTGGACGAAGCATATAGCAAAGAGTATAAAATTCCAGGAGAATATATCAGCAGCACAGACATCCAGCCAAGCCCAAACAGAAGAGCAGAGGAAACCCAATCCAAGCAAGCTGAAGACATAGAGAAGCCCAAAGAATCCACTTCCACCCATGAAGCCAACAACAAAGAGAATACTGGCTAGGTGGTAGATAGATCCCTCTGCCTCTAGCTTCCAGGTGGTACAGGTAGGATGTGCATATATCAAACTTTCCCAAAAGCTTGCATTTTCTCCCATGGCTGGAATAATTTTTCGATTTGGCTGAATCTTGGAAACTTTTATTTATGTGATACAGCTAGTGGGGTCCTTTGCTTTTCCATTCTTGCAAACTGCTCAACGATCACATAACATCAGGCTCTCTTTTGGCAGTAAAGCTGCACTTAGGATTTCCAGCAACTGGGAGGCTAATGTTCTCAGGAGGCAATGCTGTTTCTCATCAGTTCATGCGTTGTCTTGACTTTGGCCATGTCATCTGTAGTTTCATCTGATCTGGACAATTGAAGAAAAGACTAATTACTTATGAAATTATTTTCATCAATTAAAATCTATCAAAGCTTTTATTGTCTAAAACCACAGACTGCATTACAATCATCCAACTCCCCACGTAGTCCTGTGATTCCAGGATCAAACCTTTAATATTCATTGAAATGAAGATCATTTTTCTGTATCTGTGAACACTGTAGCAACTGTTGAATTGTGGCTGAATCTACGTAAACCTGTACACTGTATCCACAGCACCCTGTGACAAGCCTTTCTGCAGCATAACTGCTGAGACAGTAGCTGCATTGGTTGCTCATGAACCCGTCTCCTGGGAGTCCACTTGATGCCCTACCTAGGTCTTGAACAAGAAGAGACAAAGAACTCTTGTCCCTCGTCTACCTCCTCCATCTCACCCTGAATTTCTGTCAAAGCACTCTCCTTTCCCCTGTTTGCTGTTCTGCTATCATTAATAAGTTGAGCAAAGCTGCCCTGTCCCTAGAGACAACAAACTACACCCCCAAACAACACAATAATGGAAACCCAAGTATGACGAGGGATGGTCTTTTCTACTCCAAGGATGACAAACAAAAAGCTGTCCTGTATGAAGAAGACTACAAAGCTTAAAGGCAGCTTTATGTAGCTTGTTATTAGAACATGAAGTAGTCCTGTGGAGTATTTCTCAAAAGGCATTTGCAAAACAATTTTATAGCATCTGAAGTTCCACCCTGTATTATTTCATACCACAGCCCACAAAATGTTATTGCTCAACACTATAAAATGTTAATGCCAACCATATCCTGGGGTGCATCAAGCATGCCATTGCCAGCCAGTCCAGGGAAGCGACTGTCCTGCTCTGCACTGTGCTGGTGGGGCCTCATCTCAAATACTAGATGTAGTTTTGGGCACCACAGAACAAGAGGGACACAAAAATATTGGAGAGTGTCCAGAGGAGGGTAACAAGGTGGTGAAGGGTCTGGAGGGGAAGACTTATGAGGAGAGGCTGAGTCTGGAGGGGAAGACTTATGAGGAGAGGCTGAAGTCCCTTGGTTTGTACAGCCTGGAGAAGAGGAGGGGAGACCTCATCGTGATCTATGGCTTCCTGACAAGGGGGAGCAAAGGGTCAGGTGTGGATCTCCTCTCTTTGGGTGACCAGTGATAGAAGCCGAGGGAACAGCATGAAGCTGTGATACGGGTGGTTTAGGTTAGATATTAGGAAGAGGCTCTTTCCTGAGAGGGTGGTTGGGCACTGGAACAGGCTCCCCAGGGAAGTGGTCACAGCACCGAGCTTGGCTGAGTTCAAGAAGCCCCTGGACAATGCCCTCAGTCCTATGTTCTGACTTGGCTGGCCCTGTGTGGAGCCAGGAGTTGGACTTGATGATCCTTATGGGTCCCTTCCAATTCAGGGGATTCTATGATTAATCATGCTATTTGTTTCCATATTATAATGTATTCCTAAGAGTTAAAACAAAAGTAAAATACAGAACCAAAAAGTATGAAAACCCCCCGACAATAAATTTTAAAATATCAAACCCAGCTTTCTGTGCCAAGAAAACAAAAATGCATGCTTCAATGTGAGATTAGACATGGTAGAAATTGCAGAGCCAGAGTCTATCAGTAGTATAATCAGAATTGAAACCCACCAAAAGTCTTTAACTGTCTGGTTCTTTTCCTGATAAAACAGAAAGGAAGCTAAGAAATATCTTGCTGTCTAATTTACTAGATTCTCTATAATATCAAAAGTAGTGCTTCCCCTCCTTTCCCAAGAGCCACACAAGTCAATACTTAAAAAGTACTGCTGGTGCAGTGAAGCATCCAATGTCATTCAGCAGGGCTTTCAGTGTTGGGTTTTTTGGTTGTTTTTTTTTTTTTTTTACAGTGACAGGTTTAAGAAATTAAAAAAGCAGAGTCATATCACATTTCCTGGCTGCTACAGCTTTACTTCTTTTGAGTTTATTCAAACCCAAACGTTAATTCCATGATTCAAAACCACTGATGCTAAATGAAGATATAAAATCCTGAACAAGAGCAGCGGAGTTCAGAAGAAAAGGTTAGGAGGAGAGCTCTCCCTCTCTCCTAGGGAAGTCACTGACCCATAAAAGTACCACAGTTAAGGAACCTTTCCGAATTAGAAGTGTTCAATATCCTACTGAGGTGGAAAACCAACATCACAAAAATGAGGTATTTTGTAGCTATGAGCTTTGCTGCTTGTCTCTTTACCCAAACACTCTTCTCTATCACAGGATTCCACCTGGATGCAGGATTTAGCCCTCGGAGAACAGGACATGAGAACTGCGTCAACTAGGAAGAAGCTACCTGGGCTTGGCAAAAGGATGAGGAATTTTTGGTAGTACTTTTCTGATCAAGGGGTAAGATTTCTGAACCGAAAGAAAACAAAACTGGAACATGCTGTTCCCAGACCTGGTGAACCCAGTCAGCATCTCCACTGCACGGGTCAAAAAATGTCAGCATTAAGTTTTTTGTTTCATTGTTTGTTGCCAACACTTTGTTCCGAGCAGTTACCTGGGAAGCTGGATGCCTGACACAAAACCACCACACTGTATGCTCCTTCCTTACCAACATCTTTCTGCCATGTAAACTCACACATTGCAGTATTTTAACATGATGCTGCAATAATTTTGCAAAATTTACGTTCAGTGGTCGATTCACTTACAGCATTCACAGCCTGGCCAAGCTCATAGCTTTGCTGTAAAATATCTACTCAGGACAAGATGGATCAAAATAATCTGGGAAGAACAGCACGTGACTAGGACAGATTGAGGGTTATCTAACACAAAATCAAAGCCCTGGAAAAACTGTCCTGTGTTTGTAACTGCTATGGAATGAGTCTTCCAAAAAGACAATATCCAAAACAGACTGTATGCAAAATTCCCACTTATTTCAGTAGATTTCCACAATGTGAGCTTCTCTGGTACAGCACTGTGCTACAGCATCACCGAGGCTGGAGGGGATCTCCCTCTGTCAGAGTAAAAGGAAGGGCAAAGGATAGGGGACAACAGTGGCACTCATCAATCTGATGCTTTTCTGAGCTACTCAATGTGTGCAGTCAAACCCAAACCATCTGGAAGCACTGATCAAGAATATTGTAAGTAGTCTATAGACAACTATCAGCTTTTACAGGTACATTGGTGATAAAAGATGAGGGAAAATGTGGGCCCTCTCTAGAAGGAAACAGGAGACCTGATTATCCCGTCACAAAGCTGGACTGTGCCCAAACTGCACACTCTGGAGCCAGGCTGCCCCTCTCTGACTAGCTACCTTTCATACTGAGCTTGACGTCATATGGTATGAAATACCCCTTTGGTCAGTTTGGGTCACCTGTACTGCCTGTGTCCCACCCCAACTTCTGGGGAAAATTAACCCCATCCTAGCTGAACCCAGGAAACCTGCCTGGAATCCTGTGTTCATCTCTGGGGCCCCCAGTACAAGACAGACATGGAACTGCTGCAGTGTGTCCAGAGGAGGGCCACAAAGATGATCAGAGAGCTGGAGCACTTCTATGAAGACAGGCTGAGAAGAGTAGACGTTGTTCAGCCTGAAGAAGAGAAGGTCTGGTGAGACCTTACAGCAGCCTTTCAGTATCTAAAGGGGGTCTACAAGAAAGGTGGAGAGGGCACGTAGTGACAGGACAAGGTGCAATGGGTTTAAACCAGAGGAGGGCAGATTTAGATTAGGTATTAGGAAGAAATTCTTCTCTATGAGGGCGGTGAGGCCCTGGCACAGGCTGCCCAGAGAAGCTGTGTCTGTCCCCTCCCTGGCAGTGTTCAAGGCCAGGCTGGATGGGGCTTTGGGCAGCCTGATCTAGGGGAGGGTGTCTCTGCCATGACAGGGGGTTGGAACTAGATGAGCTTTGAGGTCTCTCTCAACCCCAACTGTTCTGTGATTCTGTGACACTACTAAATGGAGCTGGTTTTTCAGGGCTATGGGGAAGAGCAGGCACACTTGCTGCCAGCGTACTATAGCCTGAAAGAGAAAATTCACCTCTTCTCACCTTTTAATCAAGAAGTTACTCTATGATTTAGGAGCCAAAAACTGTTGGTAGGGGTTTTTTTTTCTAAGCATAACATACAGCATTTAGTGCTATATAAGGCCTTTCATATTTTTCTTTATAGTTCCTACAAGTCCAGAATTTATACTCTTGGTGACTCCAGAATGGGCACTTTAGCTTTTCAACTACTGCCAGCATGGGAGAGGAAGAAACCCCAAAACCAAAAAACCAAACATCCGTGAGTGCTCATCCACTTGAGGACCCCTCTACAAAGTGCCCACAGTGGCATGGCATTACCAAGTTTGTGTCGTCCAAAGGGAACATCATCCTTTCACTGAGATTTTTCAGTGTTCTTAAACACAGGGACAGGAAACATGCCAACTGATGTGGCCTTGTTTGATGTCCTGCTTCAGCTGTCCCGTTTGTGGTGACCAGTTACCACTACAATTTCATTTGATGATGGTGATCAAGCAAGCTTCAGTGGGAAACTCCATTTAAAGCAGGTATCTTAGATTGTATGCCTGAAGAACCATATCTTCCCCAAGGAAACATCAAATACTTTCTACTCCATCCCCTGCCTCGAGAGAAGAAGGAGCACCATGCACAAACAGCCTCTGCTATGTGGTGACCATATCCAGAATAACACAACATTGACACCTGTAGGGTGCCAGACCCAGAGGTGCCTGGAAGAGGCATCCTCCCAGCTCAGGAAGGAGACATGCCCTGCCAACACAGGCTGAATTCCTGAGATGCTCCTGAGCGTTTTGCCTCACCACACATCCCACCATCTCCAGCTAAAGCAGTTCAAGTGCTGGGAAAAATCAGCCCAGATGAGTGACATACGCAATATACAGCAGCATGGACTTCTTTAAAACAAACAACATTGCTGGAAGGACTAAGCTGTCATCAGAACGTGTTAAAATCAACAAGTCTGCTGGTGCTTCAAAGCAGTAAATGGAGTATTTCACTTATACTCCCCAAAATAAACACCTGACAGCAACTTAAAACCTCATATAGCAGTGTACTAAACCAGTCAAAACAGAATGGATTTATACTGTAATTTACACACTCCTGGTATAACTCCCCCTCCACAAACAAGCATTTTCCCCATACACTGGAGAAGTCCCACAAAGAATTACCATTAATGTAAAATTTTAATTTGCTTGAAAACTGGCTACTTCACCCCATTTTTGTAATTGATGACTCAAACTAAGCTTTGAGAAGCTTTGAGTATTACCTACTGTTTCTGGATCACAATTGATTTCTGTAAAAAAAAAAACCAAACCCTAAAAGCCCTGAGGCTAAGAGCAGATCTCTCTTTGGTCTTTTTTTAAAAAAGTCAAAAGTAAGGCTATTCAGAGTTCAAATACTCCATTCTTTAGTTGTCTCATTCCAAGTATTCAGCCAGAAAGCCCTCAACACCCTCACCCCATACGTGGTGACAGGCTGTAGAGCCATACATGCTGACTGTGTAACCAGCCTGGATGAACTGAATTGTTTGGGAGCAAAAGGGAAGGTTTTCCTTTGCAGTATATATGCTTTCATGTACCAAATGAGATTATGTTGTATTTAGCAGGGCTTGTCTCACTGTTTTTAGCCACGTACAGCGCAGACATTATACATGAGCTGGTGGCCACAGGCCGGCTCAGCAGTCAGCAAAGCTGCTCCAGCAGCTCCCTTGGGGACTGAGCAGTCCCTTTGGCCAAGGGTGGCCCTCCCAGCCTCAATGCTCCCTGCTTCCCGAAGGCCGAGCTCTGAGCACCCTGTCAAGGCTGGCAAGTTACATCTGGTCTGGCCACCATTTACACATATAAAAATAAGCTGCTCCTTAATTTTAGCAAGTACTTCCTCTAACGTGCAACATAATTGCACACATTGATTAATTATCCTCCTTCCTTCCATATTCCCTATCCCCTCTGCTCCCCCACTGACACCTGCAGCTCCCAATGGCTGTTTGTAGCACACTTTCCCCACACTACTTTCCTTCTGCCCTTGTCCACTTAGTTTTAGATATCCAGAGGGATCCAGGCAGCCAGACTCCCAACTGCAACGTGGTGTCTAACTCGCTCAGTGCACGGAGGAGCTGTACACCTACAGACAGGTATGGTGATGTGCCTATAGGCAAGCACAGGCAGTTAAAAAAGCTGTTCTCAGTGATAAATTGTCCTTGAACCCACCAGGCTCAAAGCATGCATGCAGCAGTCAGGACAGTAACTACCACCACAGGCTTGCATCCTAGCTTACCTTAAGCTTCTTGAGACTGCATCCTAGAGAAAGCAGTAATTTTAACACTGGAAAGCACATGGTTTTCTTGAGAAAAACGCAGCCCATGCAACATAGAGAAGCCTGTATCTTCATCACAGTCCATAGCATCTATTCAGGTAGTAAAAACACAAGGAGCGTGAGGAAGAAAAGGACTATGCAACCCAAAAGAAAAAGGTACCAAGATAATCAGTCACTATAAAACCAGGTACATTCAGATTACAAAGATACACAAGCACACACAGCAAAGGTAATTAAATAATGGGATGGGTTTACTTATTTCCTGTGATGGGAATTAAAGAAGTCAGGATGCTGTCTGGTACCTAAAATAAATCTGAAAGTGTTATTATTAAAAAAAAAATTCATTGATTTACTACAATTCTATTTTTTTATTCTCCAGGAAGTCAGACTAGACGATCACAACAATGTCGTCTCAGCTTTTGTCTTAAGTTCCTTAATGTAAGCAAGTTTTACATCCCTCCAAAGTTACATAGCTGGTCTTCCCAACGGAATCTAGAAGCCTGTCTCAGATAACTACTAAGCAGCTACTTTTGACAAGAGAAAACACTGAAGACAGGTATATCTCTGAAATTACTCCTTCTATGTACTTTCCAGCAGAAACTCTCATCCCTTCCTGGCAAGGTGGGTTTTTTTAAAGAATAGGATGTCTTATCAATTAATGCTTTAACATAAAACATGTATGCACCAAACCTCAGGATCCTGCTCCCCAGGCAAGTGTTCCCATCACAGAATGAAGAGCAACTGCAGCGTGGGTCTCCCTTGCTCAGTCTCCTTTCTGCACAACATCACAGCTTCGACTAGAAGGGCAGCAAGTGACCCACCCACGTGAGCCAAATTGAGCTGCTCACGGCACCCTCACATAAGCAGGGAAGATGGATTTGCACTCCCCTGGGCTGAGAAACTCACCCAGTAATCCTCTGGTGTTTCATCACTATGTGTCACCCCCTGGATCTGGGAAGGTAAATCACCTCGGGCTCTAGGAAAAGTGGTCAAATTGCACTCTTCCCAGTCCATCCAGCACCCCCCTGGGCTGCCCAGGGCCCCCACCCCCAGAGCATCTGAATTAAGCAATACCTTCTCGGAGAGTGATCCTTCTGGGAATGCTGAGAGCTACCAAACAAGCAGCTGGGGCACATCCAAGCATCACTGAGTCGGACTTTTCCAGGCCAAAACCCTACTCTGGTCAGGTAGAAATTAGGGTCCCACATCCAAGGTTGTTAAACCAAGAAGCCCCTTCAGTCAGCTGCTGCCTAACCATGGAGACACCCCAGTGCCACCTCTACACTGATGTCAACAGTCCACATAAACAACCCACCAAAAGCATGAGGTTGAGGACTGGATGTCCTCACCAGGCTGGGCCTGAGTCCTGCCTCCCTGCTGCAGCATATGCAGGACTGTCTAAGAAATAGAGCACTCAACAGGAGACTTTTAATGGGACCTTCAACTCACTGAGCTTGTTTGGCTGCAGCTGAGAAGGCCAGTTTCTACACACAATTCGCTCAAGCTCCTAAGAATTTTCCTTTTAAGAAGTGGAAAAAAGCTGGGGGGGGGGGGGGGGCGGGCAGGGGATTCAGGAGGGAAAGAAAAGCCACAAGACAGAATAGTTTAAGGTTCATTAGAAGCCCTGCATACAGTGAAGCTGCTATTATTTAGTCTTTAAATATTTAAAGATCAGCTTACTATACACACCTTACTCATTTATCACTGTAAAATATACAGTGCATTCCTCTGTGGTTGCGAAGCCAATATTGACGATGCCATCTATTTTATCATCTAGATAGCATCTGATATGAAAAAAAATATCTACAGATTGTCTTCCAATTTGAATCAGAATTGATGAACCATAAATACATGTGGTAGTGCTGCCAAAGTAAGAATAATAGTCCCCTCCCATTTTTTTTCTTAATGCCTTTTGCTCCTAGGCAATACGGGCAGTCAGATATTTTTTAAGCTCACTATGGATTGCTAGCACTTGGGTAAATTTAAGCAAGGCTGTTGTGCACTGAACAGCATTGGCCAAATAATAATTCAGGGGGTCTGTTTTATTGTGTTTTATAATAAAAACCGCAAAGTGAAGCACAAGTTCAAACTTCTCCAGAGCTCAACTTCTAAATTAATAATAGAGCTACAATGCATATTTCACAAACACTTCAAGACTGTGTTAAGAAACTACAGCTGAATCCCACTGAATTCAGCTTAAATGAGTTTGTATGGTGTGGTAATGCCTTTGGACGGGAACTTATTCCCATGAAACCAACCACCCGGCACGACCTTCATTTCCCAAAAAAGAAAGAAACCCAGAGGCTTGGCTCCTCACACTACACCTGCATGTACAACTGGATTACAGAGAAGTAGTGTCATGAGCCACGTGGTCAAACAGATGAACAGCACGCTGAGTCACGAAACACCGCATTTATGTACCCTGTAAGCTCTAAACAAGAGTGAAACACAGTGAAAGGTAACAAGGACACGCCAAGGGAGCTGCTGAAATTATTTCCTTTTACTGGAGGGTTTGGGGTTAGAAGTACAGTTGTAGGCTCTGCTTTACTGGAACAAGTGTCACGCAGTTTTACCTACTAGTGGAGCCAGAGCCATGGCACTGGTTTAGCATCACTGTCATTAGGATTTTTTTTCTATGACAGCCAGAATACTCTTAGTTTCATCATGTAACATAATGACAAACCGAGGCTTTGTTCACTGTACAAGATCTGATTTTGTCTGGGCAACATCAGCATGCCCATTTACAGGTACTGTATCATCACCCAGAGACACTGACCAGAGTTCTTTAGCGCACAGGAGCGGAACACACTAAATGATAAAAATAAAACCTTGACTCCGAAGAGCCTGCACGCTTAATAAAATGATTTCCTGCTAACAACCCATTTCGTGAATCCTTAATACACTTTATGTTCTCAACTTTCACCATTAAAGGTTTCCCTGCCGCACACTCTGCCTTCGCAACCACCTGTATCACATTTCTTCCTGTCTCAGTATCTGCTCCCCTCACTACAGCACTCGCAGCAAACTTGCTATTTCTCAGGCAAGGCATTTCTTTAAAACTTGCCGTTTTAAGTTAGTTTATTATTTGGCAGCACACAGAACTTTGTGGAAAGCCTGAACAGCAACAGTTCTGCCGATGTGGAAGCCGTTTCTTGTTTTGCTGTGGTCAGTGAAGGCGTGTATACAATCACGTTCCCATTAATCAGCACAATGGCAAGAAACCTTAGTTCTGGAAGCCAGATTTCATCAACGACATCTTTATAACACTACCAGGTGGCCCATGATTCAATATTACAAGAAATCAGCCATAAAAAATGTTTGCCCATAAAGTGATTGACAACCTAAAAGCACACAAAGCTTTACAGAACAGCTGAAGAAAGCGTGGGTAAAATATTAGTTTAGAAAAAAAATATACTTGGGGAGAAAAAAATTATAGTTTGGGAAAGAGAAGTGTTTTATATCTTTCGCTGTGTCTTTGGGAAGAAACATCTGGAGATGCAACAACCGATCTTAATTTCAGGGTTCATCTGCTCTTACCATTTGTTGATGGGGCGAGAGGAGAATCAAATAGCGGCAGCCTACGGAGTAAACCCCGGGTCAGTGGAAGAAATCCCCGGACCCCGAGCTGGTGCTGGGAAAGCAGAAAGACTTCTCCAGCCAGCTCTTGCGAGCGGGTGCAGCTGCGCCCGAGGAGAAACCGGGAGCCGCGCTACCCTGAGGAGGAAACCCTAAACCCCAGGCACAGAACGGAGAGCCCCACTCCAGGCAGACCCCTCGGGAGGGGAGGAGCGGGGCAGCGTGCCCTGCTACTTTAGAAAGCGGACACGGGAAGGCTCTCCAACTTCTACCCGAGGCTGAACTCGGGCGCTCCGGTTACCCCTGCCGGACCGCACCGGCGGGGCACGCGGGGAGAAGCGCCCCGACCCGCCGGGTGGTGCTCCCCGCCACACACAGCACCAACCTTCCCCCGACGGCCAGTCCCCGCCGCCGCCCCGAGCCCCAGAAGGGTGTCCCCAGAGCGCTAGCTGGGAGGAAGGCGGCCCCGGCTCCCCCTCGCCTCCCGGCCCCGGGCAGAGCGGAGCGCCACTCGGCGCGCTGCCTGACTGGACAGCGCCGGCGGGGGGCGGGCGGAGGCAGCACCGGGGCTTCAGCCCGCCCCGGCTCGGCACGGCACGGCTCGGCCCCCGCCCTGCCCTGCCCGCGCCCCTTACCTCTCCCGCAGCCCTGCCCGCGCTCTCAGAAAAGTTTCCCGGCCGCCCGGGGGACGTCGCGCCCGGACGGGACTGGCTCGGGCTGCCGCTCCCGGCACCGCGTCCCGCCACGGCCACCGAGCCGCCGCTGTGACTAAAATAAGCACAAGCCGGCGGGAGGCTGCGGGCGGCGCCAGCTCCGGGGCCGGCACCGAGAGGCCGCAGCGCGCAGGCGCCTCCCGCCAGCCCCGGGGGGCTGCGGGGCCACCCCAGCCGAGCCGAGCGGAGCCGGCCCAGCCGGGTGAAGCCGCCGCCCTCCCTGAGGTGGCGGCTTGGGGGCGGCGGCCGCTGTCTCTCCTCCCTGGCAGCCGGTCCTGCCGCGGGACTCCCCCGCCGCCCCGAGCTGCCGGTTGGCACCGAAGCCGCCGGAGGGGCGGGCAGGGGAAGGAGGAGGCGGTGCCGCTGCCGCTGGGCACCCCTCAGGGACGGCGGTGTCGCCCGCTAAACTTGTGCGCCTTAAAACCCGCTGTGGCTGCAAACCCCCGCTCTTGAGACAGACCGGGAAAGGCGTCTCCTTTGGTGCTGGGGCTGCCTCGGGTACAGCTGGCTGGAACTATTGGTTTGGAATCGATAAATACACGAATTTCTGCCCTTCTCGCCTACTCACCCCAGCAGCATGACTCCTCCGAAGAGAGATAGGCGCCTTCAGGGTTGCCTTCGCTGCGTGACCGGTGCCTCTCTTCACACGCAGTGTCCAGTCGCTTCGTTTCAGCACAAGCACCGGCTTCACCGGGCTAAAAGAACACGTTGGTAGTGTCAGTACGTAAGCCCTTCGGCGTGCTAGCTATGCACTTGTCCTGGTGATCCCTTTGCATCTCGGAGAGAAAGGATACACCGATCGAAGCAAACAGACGCAGAAGTTGTTAATATCTGAAAACCACGGCATATTAAATGCACAGCTCCTGTTAATAGAAAAGCTCTTCCACAATAACTGGTGCATGAGCGGTAATAGCTTTTAAACAGTAAGCCTGGAGAGAGAGCCTCGTGTGCTTGCTGGTGGCCAGCTCTGAGGTCCCAGAGTAGTCTGACACGCTCATCGCACAGCAGGGCGAGGGCACTGACGTGAACTTTGCCAGAAGTAAAAGGACGGAGCAATCTGTTGTGCTCTATGGGTTAGGGCTCTTCTTAGTACCTTTGCGAACTTGCTTTCCCAAGGGGGTTCTTTATTTTCCAAGCTTTGTAGCTCCACATTTGCCAGGGAGGAAGGTGCATACATTTTTTGGAATAACTGATTCTCCTAAAATTGGAAAAACAACGAGCCAGAGCACTTTAACCCAAAGCTGTGCTGAGTTACGTATAGTCGAAACTTCATTATCCGATCGCACTTGTTCTTATATTCATTATTTTGAAAGAGAAAATTAATTTTATTGATCTAATCAAGTACATGAAGGTTCTTGTAGCAAACCTGAGACAGTGCTGATTTACTTTTTGCTGTTCTTCTTTGTGTTTGGGTGGAGTTGAAAGCACCCAGCCACTTACTCAGGCTTATCGCCAGTCTCACTAGGCATAAATGTACCCACTGTGTTTACTTTTCATCGGGACAATAGCAAAGGGATGGGGACATGCATAATAAAAGAAGGATGTAAAGCTTTTTGTTTTACTTATCTACTAAGATTACATTATTCAATGAACCACTATTACATCAATTAAAACAAATGCCTTACAATCATCATAAAAGAAACAAGAAAACTGGTATACTTTGATGGTGTATCTGTAAGACACTTTGAGTTGTACTTAGCTGGAATCGTGGCTCTCCACAGACATACAGATCACTGAGGAACAGTTCTATTTTATTTCAACCAACTCCACATCAAATGTTCTTTATCACTTTAAGACTGAGACTACAAATGACCTGCTCAATCTAGGCTTGAAAACCATGCCTGGATGAGAGAGCCAAGGGAGGTAATAATAAAATGGCCAAGCCATCACATGCTGAGGAGAGACGAGCACTGCCCAGCATGCTTTGAATCAGCCACTTGAGAGACCAGACTACGCTTTAGTATATTGTAAACTGCTTGAGGCATTTATATCAAATGACTGTTTTCAAGAGGTCAAATAATATAATAAATGTAAAGGCAAATTATAACCAATAGTGTTGTTTGCAGCAGTATGGCAAGATATAAAGGTCACAGGTAAAGGTAGGCTTACAGGAGAGCCTGCGGCAAGACTCAGCAATGCAATATCAGTCCTGAAAAGCTGCAGGAGCCCTGGGTCAAGGGGGAGGCTCAGCTGCAGCAAATGCCTTGCGTGGAGGCTGGGAAGGCACCTGGCTGAGGATCCAGCAAGGACCAGCTATGAAGGGTCAGCTGAATGTCCCAGTTGAGCTAGTGAGGAACCTGAACACCTGAGCTGGCATCTTAGAGACAAGTCCCACTGTTCAGCTGTCACAGCAGACAGGGGGAGTTTCTGGCTGGTGCAAACAGCTGTCTTCTCATAGACACTGCTAGATTTATGGGAGTACCTTAGATGCACCTATCTCTGGGCACGATCCATCCTATGAGAAGTCTGACAGCTCCATAAAATGTGCAGATTGCCTTGCCATGGGCTTCTCAACAGCTTCTCCAGGCACTGCTCATAGAGCTGCTGCAGTCAAGGCAGGATTACCTGCACAGGTACCCCCGAATGCCCCCGGAATGCTGGCACCAGACCTCCCTTTGGGTGTACCAGAGATTTCCCCCAGAGAGAGGAAGATCAGTGTGTGCTTTCACTGTCTAGAAAATAGCCCCATCTGTTTCGTCAGTAACTGCTTAAGGAGGGGCTGACTTACAACATCAGGTGGTTGCCTTCTCCATTATCTCTGAAGTAAAGTAATGGTATTTCTTTACAACACGCTGTACTTTAGGAGGAGAAGTTATCAATAACTCTGTTTAAGGGGGAGATTTTTTTTTTCTATTTTCTTAGATTTTTTAATGTTTAATAAATCTCCGCTGCATTTTTTTCTTTCCTTGCATTGTCCTTGGTCAATAAAAATAAGTTATGAAGCAGGGGGATATGGTAGCAGGTGACATGATGAATTACCTCTTTAAGAAGCAATGTGCTTTTCCTCTATGGATGTGATATTGTACTTCCCAGATAGTCGAAAGAGGGCTCTTGTGTAGAGGCTCTTAGTCATTTTGAACTGAGAATTAAATTCTTCATGTACTTGGAAAAGGTTTTAGCAGACTTTTGTATAGCTAGATTCTACAGAAACACCTCCTCCCTTTATTTGTGGGTACAGCCAAAGTGAGAAGAATCAGGATTGCATTCATGAAGTAAACTAGTTTTTATTGCTACCTCTTACAAGCAAGACATCAACCAAGTCGTGTCATAACACAACATAATCCTGCAGTTCACATTGTATCAGCCTGCAGAACTGAGCAAAATTAAAACTGGAGACCTTTTTTAAAATGTCACTCAGTGAACAGCTTTCCCTGTCAGGTACAGATAAAATAGTTTTAATTTAGGCAAAAAGCTTTTATTAATGCATCAGTCAAATAAAATGCTAAATAGGGCATTTAAGTTTTTTATCTTTTTTTAACTTTTAAAGGCTTTCAGGTAACAGACTTGGAATTGAGCACCCTCAGCTGTGGTTAAGGTGGAGAGCCTTCACTGCTTTTCCACCCAGGTTTCCATAAGCAAGGGTGTGGGGGGATGTAGTTCCCCGACCAAGTGACTTCTCATCATGAAGCAGCCTGACCGCAGAGAAGGGATTTCTCCTTCTGGAAACTGGCTCTTCCCAACCTGAGCCCATTTCAGACACCATCATCCAGAAGAGGTGGAAGTACCCAATGTAGGATTTATCTGTAACAAAAATACGTGAATCCCAGTCTGTGGCTGCTGCTGCTGGAGGTGTTTAAATTCACTCAGCAGGTGCTTTCCTGGACTGAGGTTTGTAGAGGGACCCCCTCTGGGGTTTCTGCATGTGGCCGGAGTCTCCCCACTTGTGTGGGTTGAAAGCCTGGTGCTTAGGGCACTCAGTGTGGGAGAGGCAAAACCTGCATTTTCTCAAGACTGTTTCCACTTTGCAGCTAAATCGTTTAATGCTAAGTACCAAAACAATTCTGGAAGCCAAAACTAAAGCTGGGCCGTGTACCAAACCCACTGCCCCAGGGCACCTGTGCCTTGTTCAGGTACGCCCCACAGAAGCTGAGTACATCTGGGCAATCAGGAGCTGGTGAATATGGCATGGCAGGTGCTTGTATAGCAAAAAAGAGATGGAGATTTGAATTGTTCTAGACCTCCAGCTGCCCAGATGGGTGCTTTAACCACAAGACTTCGAGTAGTGGTAGAGTGGTAGAGTGCCCACGCAGGGCAGGGATGCTGTTGAATCATGGCTCTGTGAGTTGGGGTGCTTCAACCGGGCTGACGTTTGCATCACCACAGAGCCGTAGTTCAGCCCATACCTCAAGTGAGGTGTCTGCTCAGGAGTGAGAATATAAAGTTAAAAATACAGAGTGTAAATCTAAAAGCTCTTCAAAGCATTATGTAACTATGTAAGACATCAACTGTGAAAATGAAAAGGTTATGTTACAGTCGGGCGAATAAACCAGATGCTTCCCATCACAAATGTTTAAATACTCTTCAGGCATGGAGATGGTTTCTGGTAGAAGTATCTGATACTCTCTCTTGCTGAAGTTCTGAGTTGTCATCAACCTCCTACTAGATGTTGTTAGAAAAAGGAAGGAAACCTGTAATTCCCAGCCTAAGCTTTCATGTCAAATATCTTAGTAGTTACATAATGGTTTTGATAGCTTTTAGATTTACACTTCTTATTTTTAACTCTATACTCACACTGCTCATTTTGCTTTTTTGCCTCCTTCTTTCAGCTCTCCCTTCATCTATTCCCAGAAGCCTTCTGTCTCAGTCCTTACCAATCAAACTATTTTCACAAGCATTGTCATTAAGAATAGATAAAGATCTTTTGAATAAATTATTATCTTTGCTTAAAAAGATCCAGATGACCAGATGTGCCAGCCAACGCAGGAGGTCTCTTTGCCTAGAGGAGCCCATCTTCTTGATAAAAACAAGTTTGGACTAATTCAAAGCCGCATCAATTTCAGTTGACCCACGTACCACACAGTTTAACTCCTGGTTCATCCACTGTAGCTCTCATTCTCAGTGTTAGGGAGATGCAGCTACAAATGTGTGTTAGATTAATTGCAGATGGAAACTGTGAGGAACGTGTGTCACCGAGCCCTAGCAGCAAATAGGACCAAGGTAAGCCCTAGTGAGCAGGCTTGCCACAAAGGGTTATGGACTTTAAGAAATAACACTCAAATATTTGTCAAAAAAGCTCCCTCTTCAAACCAAAATTTTTGTTGTGAAATATTCAAAGAGAGGAAAAAAATCATGTAGCATGCCAAGCCACTGTAGTATAGCCCTGGCTCTGTGTGGGTACAGAGAAGTGACACGGCAGCATGAGGAATTCTGCATCGTTGTGTCCCACCCTCTGCCCATATTGTGCACACGTTGAAGTGCATCTGGAACATGGAAAAAAACATTTCAAATGCCTGTTCTGGCATGTAGTTACTCTTATGTAGTTCTAGACTTTTCTGTTGAGGTTGTTATCAGTGATACTAAATGGTGGAGATGAATTTCACCACCCATATCGTATTTCTGTGCTAAATTGTGGGCTTCAGCCCTGTAAATGCAGGTTCCTGGTATTACTAACTGCATCCATCGTGATCGCAGTTCTTGTGTTTTTCTTCAGACACCAAGCTTTGCAAAGAGAGTCATAGATAGCAAGGATGCAGTTATATTTAATTCAAAGGTATAAAAATAGTAAATGGATTCTTTTGAGTGTTCACTTTATTATGTTGCTAATGAATTATAAAATGTATATCATCAAAATAAATATTCTTGAAATTGCTTCCGAATGAATCACTTAGACAATGTGCCTATTCAGTTGTGTCAATGATTAATTATATTCTTGCCTCCTTCCTGGAATACAAATGCTTTTATTAAAGCAATCCAAAGACAGTAAGACAACAGACTCATTCTTACGGTCATTCATTCAGTTGTGGATTGATAGAGTATTCCTTTCAGCGTTTATAGCGTGTATCTGAACAGCTGCAAGTGGCTGTGACATAAATGAAAGTTCATGTCACCTTAAGCAGAATGAGATGGAAGACAGTCTATTCATCCAGTTTCATCTTATCATTGCACAGTCATTAAATACTAATATTATCTGGAGCACTGTGATAAATGTAGTGTGTACCGTGCCAGCTACAGGCGTCATCAGATGGGAGCCTTTTTACAACATTCTGGTGCACGGAGGTGAGTTATTCCAGAATATTAAACATTTCCTTAGTTCTCAGCTTCAAGATGCAGCTTTAAAATTGGCCAGCCTCACAGAAAAAAAAATCCCTATTGCTGAATGCAATACTTAGAAATCGGTATTTATGAAGTTCAGCCACTGCCAGTATTAAAAAGCCTCAGAAATCTTTGTATAGATGTCATCATTCCTGCAAGGCTGAAAAGCAGTTGCTTATTTGCATAATGGCATTCACATCATTGTTGAAAGACTGGGATTGATTTAATGAAAGTGGTCATGAGCAGAGGAAAATGCTTTTGCACTGAATTTAAATAAGTAAATCCTGAGCCTTGGAGTTCCTTTTTGGCTTCCCAGCACAAGACAGACAGGAAACCTTAACTGCCACCTGTCCTTGGCACCATGGGCTTCCTGTCAGTGGAGATAATTAATGGTGTTCGTTCATATACCCATCTACTTAGGTGTCAGTAAGCAGATTAATCTAGTAAGTCAACACGTGCATTTATGTGGAAGGAAAGAAGCACTGGAGAATGCCTTTAGTACTGTTTATCTTGCATAACATGAAGGGACCAAGTTACAGGGATGGGAAAGGGGGCGGGGTAGAAGGAAGCAGGAATGCACCGCAGCTGGCTGTCAGATGCAATGCCTTTAGGGTGTATGGTTTAGCCAAAATCAATGGAAAGTAAAGGGAAGACCAAAATACAATTAATCCATTATGAAGAACATCCAGACTGTTTTAATACTCTCTGTATTAAAAATGTTTTAATTGAGCGAAAGTTTAGTAAAAAGAAATACTTAGAGCGATCTTGTACACAGGCAAAGTAAAATCAGTAACTTCCAGAGGAGGAAAATAAGGGCTTTTAAGATGTGAATATTTTGTAAACGTTATCGATGACAAAGAAAAGGCAGAGTACCTGAACCACAGCTGACTGCATTTCATGGTGCTCTTTTCCTTCAAAATGCAACATTTACATGTGGGGAAAATGACATTTAAAACAAACAAAAAAAACCAAACAGCAAAGAGAACACAATTTCCTTCACATATTAATATGCCTCTTGGTTGAAACCTGCCTTTGTTTTCACTCATGTAGCTCATCAAATTTAGTTAGTGATCCTCTGGGAGCGCCATCTCCAAATCCATTACGGAAAAGGAAAATCCTTGAGTTCAGGTCAGCTTAGGTGTAGCTCTGGATGAGGAAAAATTTGAGGTAGGAGAAGCCTCATGCGGGGCAACCCCCCACGTCCCAGCTGTTGCCCTGACTTTGCCGCATTTAGCCATGCTGTCCCATAGCCTGGTTGGCCGGGACGAGGCAGGCACCTGCCACGGGTGTCAGACAGATGGGTGCTGGGATGATGAGTGCCTCCAAGTGCTGCCACACAAAGAGGAACAGCTCCCGTGGGCTGTGTGGAAAGGAGCGGGGGGTGGAAAACCTGAGAAGAGGTTTCTGGGGAGACCATGACCTCCCTCGCTCCCTCCTTGCAGGCTGCTGGAGTCAGCCTGTCTGGGCAGAGCTGCGTATGTCTGCTCTCCCTGAGCTGATGGGAGGGAGAGCAGTGGGCGCTGGCTGCGGGAGGCAGCCATCTCCTCTGGGAGCGGGGCCCTGACTTGGCACCAGCTGCCTGGGCTGCCTGGGCAGAGAGGTCCTTGTGAGAGCTGCTCAGCCACTTTGGGCAAAATCCATTTTTCCCAGTTACTGCCAAGGACCCTCTGGCTAGCCAGGCTCATTAGCCTGAACCAGCAGCCATGCCCAGCTTCCTGACGCAAATCTGCTTGTGCCATCCTTGTTCATTCAGGTTCACAAGATACAAGTATAAGCAATAGAGTGCTAGTGCCCTGGCTGTGTGGTGCAGCATCAGGACAGATGCCTTTTTCCTCCAAAATCCTCACCTGAGAACACCAGAGGACATCTGGCTTCCAAACCATGTCCCACAGGTTGTTCCCTCCTCCTCACCTCTGGGTGCTCGCCCAGACTCTGCCCATACACAGGACCAGACCGACGGAGGGCAACAGCCGGCAGCGAGGCAGTGACTGGGTTAAGGAGCTCTGTTGTGACTACCAAAGCATATTTCTGTGCCATGGAAATTGGCAGGAGGGTGCAAGTGCAACAGAATACGAATGATTAGCAAGTACCGATATGTCAGGGCTTGCAGACTTCTTTTCCCCAAACGGGAACACAGTGCCACTCTCACTGAACAGCGTGTATACGAGGCACCCTTGCTGTATATTAGTAGTACAAATGTGTTACCGAGCCAGCCCAGTGGGAGGGCAAATCAATACATTAAGGGAGGATGGAGCTCAGCATACATGTACACACACAAGCTGGGATAAGAAAATGGGTAACGATCAAAATTCAATTTAGGGACTTCAGAAACAGCTTATTCTTTCTGGAAAGTGTCATCCACTTCAACATATTCCTCTATCTTGTTCTCTCTTAATAAGGATATTGTCTTTCAATTGATTTAACTCTCCGGGTTGCTTAATTACTTTAAAAGAGTATGTCAATTACTCTTTTCATAGTCTGTTTTCAGACATGTTTGCCTGCACTTACATCTAGCAACTGAGAATATTTTTTTTTCCTTTCATCTTTTCTGGCATTATCTTTATAGTCTGCAGCCAAAAGAGCAACAGACACATAGGCTAAAACGTAGCATCAGTGGGATTGCTCTCAAAAATGAAGCTGTTGGGAAGTATTTATGAGAACGACAATTGAATTTTGTGTTCTTGAAGACTGGAAATTTGGGAAGGTCATTCTGCTTATTACCGTGGATTACCTGCCATAATGCCAATATGCTCTGTATCACTGCACGCAAAATAATGAATGGTACTAAAAATTGAATTGCTTTTGCATTAAGTACATGCAGAGAAAATTATGCCTGAACATGGATGACATGCTCAGATACTACAGTGATGGGCTCTCTATGGAAATGAAAGGGCAGTAAATACAAGATACCAATACCTTGTGCTATTTCTTTCCCATTTCTGCGCTAAAGAGTAGACACCTTTGTGAACTAAACATGTGCAGAGAGATAGGTATCAGAGACCTACCCAAGCTAATTTTCAAATCACAGTCCCCTGAGCATGCTAATTTACTGTGCCAGGGTATTTCTATGGTACAGCTGTAGAGTGCATGTATCTACTCTGCGCAGAGCTAACTCGGAGCTGTCGGTGCCAGCTCAGTCCCGGAGGCATGTTGATGCACTAGAAATCATGACCAGAAGCAAGGTGGAACCTAGAGGGTTAATATTTTACTTATGGGTATTATTTGCACAGGATACAAAGTATTAGAAAGAAAAGTGGGAAAATTGTAAATACACTACCTTTTAAGATATGGCCTGTGGAATGAAGGAACAACAGTGGAAAAAAACCTGAAACAAACAACAAACAAGCCGGAGAGTGTTATGTCTGCAGAGCTCCAAAATATTTCCCAATGTGCTGATCAGCTCTTATGTTTATCATTAAGAAATGCTGTAGCACTGGCTGCAATAAACGTAATATCACAAGATCCCACTTGAACAGTCTGAGAATGTCATTCTGCTGCAAATTGGTGAGAAGGGAAGGGAAGGGAAGGGAAGGGAAGGGAAGGGAAGGGAAGGGAAGGGAAGGGAAGGGAAGGGCAAACCAATGTGAGAAACATGCCAAGAACAAACATTAAACTGGGGTTTAGAGTGCAACTAGTTATTTTAGGAGGATTATAAATGGGATATTTTGTGATTTAAATTAAGATTTTGAGATCTGGGGGAGCTTATATTTTAGCCTATCAGCATTCAAATAAAGATCAATAAGTTGTTGAACTCTTTGCAGACGAGTCATAGTCTTAGTTTTTATCATCATGTACATGCCAAGCAAGTGGTAGTGATCACCAGGAGGACAGTTCCTGTGACCAGCTCTGTCTCCTACTAATGTACCCTTGGAGTTTTGTTCCTCTTTTTGTCAGATCAGGTTCACATGAAGCAGTATTAAAAAAATAAGGGGATCCTCTACTAAGCTTCACTACAGCTCAATTTTTATACTGAAATAATATTGTAAGCCTTGATTCATGAGTTTCAATACCCCTTCCAAGACCAGTGGATAACAAGCCAGGAGAACTCCGAGCATGGCTGCCCAACCTTCTTTCAAATCCTGCTGACTTCTTGACCTGGATGATTTCTTCCAGAAATGAGTGCAGTGAAATATGCCATATGGAAAATTATTTCATTTGATTCCCAGCATTGTCATTTCACTGAGGAAATTTTTCCTGGCTGGAGTAACAGCAATCCCTTTTGCTAGGGAATAATCATTATGGCTTTTATAGATGAGTATCACCTTCTCAGACCTTCAGTTCTTTGAAAATGTCAACAGCGATTGAATAAGAAAAAGCTGGCTGTGCTGTCTACCTGAATTTTCAAAAGACCTTCAGCAAGGTCCTTCACCAAAAAAAAATTTAAGGAAGCAAAGCATCTGTGTGGCAAGAGGGAAGGTTCATGCATGGACAAATCATTTATTAAAAGAAAGGAATCAAAGGGTGGGAGCAAATGGTCATTCTTCATGGTGAAGCAAGATTGTAAAGGGAATCCTGCCAGAAAATCTGTGCTTGTGCTGTTCAGCACAGCTGTCTATGATATGGAAGGGAGGTGAGGAGTGAGGTTTGCTGATGAGACAAAAGTAATTATTTATTCAGTATAGTGAAGATGATTGTGCAGACTTGCAGAAGGAGCTTGCTAGATTGAGCGGGCAATAAACTGACAGATGAGATTTGATGTAGATAAATATGAAGGTGGGGGAAAAACAATCCAATCCTAATTTCATATGTAAAAAGATGGGCTGATGGCTTCGCTCAGCAGCAAAAGCTCTGGGTTATGATAGATAGCGCCATGAAAACTATTCACGCTTGTGATCAGTGCACAGTCTAAGAGGCAGAGCAAGTATAAACAATTGCCAGGAAAGAAAGAGAGAGAAAACTGGATGTCATCATCATGCCACTATGTAAGACCATGATCTGCTCATCCCTTCAATACTTTCTTTCTCAAAAAGGTGTAGGAAGGCTGAAAAAGTTTCAGAAAGGGGCAGCAAGGATGATAAAAGGTCTTAAACTGCTCCTCTGTGAGGAAAATGAGAAAGGAAATGTAGCAGTCTAAAAAAGGGACAACAAGATGATGTGGATGGCAGATCTTCACAGAAGTTTATGAAATCATGAAAGGCATTGAAAGATGGGATCAACAGCAGAGTAATGGGATGCCGTCAGATGAAGGTGGCAGGTTCAGCTGACAGCACAGGGTGTCCTTGGGCTGTGAACTGCTCACAGACAGTGTGGATGCTCAAAGTTTGCACGGTCTCAAAGGACACAGAACAAGCTGGTGGAAAAGAGCTTTGCTGAGGATTACAGGATGCTGCAAATGCACTTGGTAGCAGGACTGTGCATGTTTGCCATGTTCTTGTACTCTCCCCTCTGAGTATGCCTGCCTGGCATCACTGCTGGAGATAAGGTGCCACCTTAAAGAATCTGCTCTTATGTATTAAAAAGTTGTTTTAAACTTGAAAAAAACTCAACAAAACCAGAACTTTTTTCTTTTTTTTTTTTTCTGAAGATAAGTGGTTCTTGATCTGCAATTTGGAAACAGAAAGTTATAGTGAAAAGATGGACATGTTGGGTTTTTATTGTTTACATTTAAGCCTGGTGTTGCACTCTCCCAACCCAGCTTTCTTCTTTGGCTCATGCAGCTGAGCCCACTCCTGGGAACCCCTTGTTTGTCTGAGTAAAAGCCATGTTTCTGACCACCATGGTCTCTGAACATGCAGCTGTAGTACACTGCAATGCTATTAACAGCATTAGGTTTTCCAGTGAACATGGGAGTCCTTTGGCCAAAGCCACATTAAAAGTGAGACTGAATAACTTTGGGGGTTATCAAGACAACCCAATCATCTTTACCACTCCTGCCCAGCTCAGCTCACAGACCTATCTGTCCTTTAGAAATGATCAAAGAAAATACAGTTGTTTAAAAAGATGCTGAACATGATTTGAAACTGCATGGGAAAAGTGATAACGCTACAATTTGGAGTAAAGCCATGCTTTTACTTAGTACTAAAAGCAACCTAAGGCTAACCATGAGTTGGTTACACTAAGTGCTAGCTAGGCTGTGTTTAACACCGTGTTTTAGCTGCCATTTGCGAGCCTGCTACATTTCCTTTGCGAAGGAGAGGAGCTTTGGTCTGATCAATCCTGTGGCTGCTAAAGATGGGTGAGGGATTTCAGAAAGCATCCCCAGGGTACAGACAGCACTGCTGGGCTGTTTTCCTTCCTCACGGAGTTTTCTTGTGGAAGGGGACAATATAATTCTTTGTCTTTAGCAGTTAATTTGCATCTGTTGCTGTCTCTCATCTGTTGTTCTTATTCCCCACGCCTGAGACTGTCATAATTTGTCCCTGGCATAATGGGTTTCAGTGAGTGTGATGTCATGAAGAGGATTATTAGCTTCTAAATTATGACAAGCGAGAGCAGATGAAGTCTTAAAGCAAAAGATCTTATTTCCCTGAAACATTACTAAACTGAAATTAAATCAGGGAAGGAATTAAAAAAATAGGGGATAGGAGGTATAGACAGAATTGTTTATAATTAGCTTGTTGTTTTCTTCTGTATAGACCAGATGCTCTTTATGCTCTTTGTTAGTCCCATCCTTCCTCTGTGAAATAACCTCTTAGAAAATAGACAAAAAAATCCGCCTTTTAGATCACTCCAGCATATACCAGCTGAATAACTATATAGGGGAGCCATTCCAAATAGCAAACCACTGTCATGACTTTTCATCACCTTCTGATACTGGAATCTGCTATCAGTCAGCGAGGCAGGGACACCAACAAGGTGTCCTTCTCAGGACATCTTCTCAGCAAGGACCTTGAAGAAAGGCATTGCTGCCTTCACCCATATTGCACCTGTGACTGAGTGGGTGTGTGCTCTGGTAGCATGTCCTGTATGGGTTTACATAGAAGGTATTGAGTGTCTGGCTTGTAGGACCTAATGAAGTTTAAGTATGGGATGGATACCTTATTGCTAACCTCAGTCAGAACATGTGTTAGCACATCCAAAAGATGGTGTGGTGGTTTGACCTTGGCTGGAGGCCAGATGGCCACCAAAGTCACTCTATCACTACCCTTTTCAGCTGAACAGGGGAGAAAATATATATTGAGAGGCTTAGGAGTCGAGATAAGAACAGGGAGAGATCATTCTCCAATCAGCATCATGGGCACAACAGACTCAACATGGACTAAAAATAAAAAAAAAAAGGATCTAATTTATTACACTACACACACAGAAACTAGAGTCGGGTAATGAGCAGTACAACCAGATCTTAAAAAACACCTCCTCCCACCCCTCCCTTCTTTACAGACTTACCTTTATTCATTTCTCTCCTTTCTCCCTGTCAAGGGTGGCACAGGGTAGAGGGACAAGGAATGGGGGTTTCTGTCAGTTCCTCTCGAGTTGTTTTCCTTCTTAGTGGGGCAGGGGGAGGGGAGTACATTCCTCACACCCTTCTCCTGCTGCACCATGGGGTCCCACCCATGGGAGATGGTCCTTCACAAACTTCTCCAACGTGAGTCCTTTCCCACAGGGCTTCAGCTCTTCAGCTGCCCCAACATGGGTCACTTCTATGGGGAGCAGTCTCTTAGATCCAGACTGCTCCAGCCTGGCCCCCCACGGAGTCACAAGTCGTTCCCCAGAAACCTGCTCCAAGTGTGGGTCTCTTTCTCTCTCTCTCTCTCTCTCTCTCCATGGGCTGCAGTTCCTGCCAGGAACTTGGTCCAACACAGGTCACAGCATCTTCTATATGTCTCCACCTGCTCTAGCATGGGGCCTCTCCACAGGCTGCAGGTGGGATCTCTGCTCCCCATCCTCTTCCATGGGCTGCGGGGGCATCTTTCTCCCCAACACCTGGGGCGTCTCCTCCCCCTTACTTCTCCATTGACCTCAGTGCCTGCACAGTTTCTTACATCTTCTCACTCCCAAAAAGCAGCCAGTTGCATTTTTTTTAATCCTAAATGTGATTCCCAGAGGTGCTGTGACTGTTGCTGATGGGCTCGGCCTTGGTCAGCAGCGACTCCGGCCTTGTGCTGGCTGGTGTTTGCTCTGTGGGGCCTGCAGAGAGCTTCTGGCTGCTTCTTGCAGAAGCCACCCCTGCAGCCCCCCTCCTCCACCAGAACCCAGCCACACAAAACCACAACAGACAGCATTTAAGAAATTTAGGCACTTAAGTCTAGGTGTCTGTATGATAGAGTCATACAAGTAAAAAAAGAATCTGTGTCTGAGCTTTGGACTTAGGGGCCTGCAGAGACAAGGCAGTGATAGCTTGATGCCCGAAACCTTTCGAGGCTTGCTCTCTCTCTTTTGAGGGCACAGCAAAGTAGGTGTGGAACAAGTGCAGGAGAATTTTAACCAGGCTTAGAATGAGATCTCCACTTCTTCAGAATCACTGGAAAATATTTGCTGTATTGAATAGAAGATTTTGAACAGATGAATGCAAAGAAAAGTCCTTGATTTTTGCACTACTTAGCAACAACTAAAACATGTGTTATTCTCATTATTCTCATCCTAAATCCAAACCATAGCACTATACTAGCTACTAGGAAGAAAGTTAACTCTATCCCAGGTGAAACCAGGACAATGAAGAAATGATGTGAGGTCAAAAATACAACCTAGTATCACTCACTGGAAGACAATGTACAACTTCACTTTTCAGGTCTGTGGAGCATTGATAAATGGTTTCTACTGAAAAATAGACATATGAAATGAACTCCAATAGCAAAGAGTCAGCATCTGAATGGATGAACTAAGTTGTCAAATTGTGAACTAACTCCAAAACTATCCTGAAGTCCATACTCATGCTGGTAACCAAAAAGCTTTGCTCTACAAAGCTTCAGCTACTGACACCTCACCCTTGAAAAGAGTTAACTTGGTATCTAATTTCAATTCGTTGTCATCTCAGGACAAAACCCACTTTAACGTAACAAAATGCCATCTGATAAAGACTGTATTTATACTTGCAGTTGCTGGAAAGTTTCAATTTTTGAAGCCAAGGGAGCGAGCAGAGTATAAATTCTGTATTTATGGCATTAGGGTAGTATTAAAACGTATTTAAACACTTGGCAATTGTAATGTTATGAGTAATCTGTTCAGAACAGGGATTCTGGGTTGTCAGAGTTGTGGCTGGGTATCCACTTTCAAACCCTGCTGCGGGAAAGGAGGTAAAAATACCTAAGCTTTTCTTGGGGTGGCTAATACCTCCGTGACTCAAGGCTTTTCTTGTAGAATCTTTCAGCCTGACTGTCCGTGTTGTGAGTGTACATGTGGTGCATTTACATGAGCTGAGGTCAAGCTTTTATTATGGTCGGTGGAGAGCTAGGGCTGCGTCCAAACCCCCATATGTGAGCACGTATGGCCATTTGAGATGCCCAGGGATATCCTGGCCAGCACCAGCTGCCTCTCCAGTGGTCTCCTGCAGAGCCTGGTTCCTATCCACCAGCCCAGCCCTGTGTAGATCCTCAGACACCCCCTGAGCATGCTTACATGTCAGCATCTAAATTTAGATGTCTTAATCTGGAGCTGGGTCCCTGCCAAAGGCAGGTTTCAGGTGCCCAAATGTAAGAAGGTTGTGCAGTTTGAGATGCCCAGTAGTGTCTGAGACATCTGTGCAAGGCTGGCACATACCTACCACTCAAGCCTCGGGATGTCTGCACCCTTTGGGAGAGTATCTGGAGGCTGAGGGTGTGTCCAGGAGCATCTCAAATGTAAATGCCACTAGAAAACCCTTTGTGGGCAACTGAACTGCTCCCCTAATGACATACCATTGAACTGATATTTCTTAGCAATCACAGATGAGCTTATCTGACATGGGACCATGCAGGACATTGTAGGTTACTTTTCTAAAGAGCTTTTTAAAATGCATCTTTATTTTCCCTGTGTCACACAGAGCTGTAAAGCGCACACACTTCCTTGCTGGGTTACACTTGAACAGGGGTCCCTGGTAGACTTGATGCAGTCTCCATTCTTTGTTTTATTTATCCATAATTCGACCTTTTCTTATTCCCACTTTCATCCTTCTGTTTGTGAAAGAAGCAGTGCTGAAAACACTCTGGAGAAGTGTAAATCACCGCAGCTTGCTTGAATTTGATAAAGTTAAGAGAATTTATATTAGGGAAGGATTTTGTCTTTTCATCTTCAGCTGTCATGGATTCCTACGGCTCTCTTTGCTGGAATACCCCTGAGGTGCAAAACTATATGCTGAAACAGTATTGTGTAGTTTATTCAGACAGTTAAGAATTATCTGCTTATTATAAACCACAGACTTCTGTGGAGAATTTATGGGGTTTCAAGATTTTGAGAAAAAAATTTACATTTCCTTTGTGATCTTATGGTGAATTTGGATGTGTTGTGAAAGTCATTGTGTGCCTTCCACAGAATACACTCCCAGATTACATGAAAGGAAGACTCAGAGGGCAGTAATGGATGAGATGTCTAAGAGTAACTGCACTGATGTGGAAAAATATTCCTTGTGTAACAGAGGCATCACAGCCTTTAAGGCATCATTGTTGGGTACGTAAAATACAAGATCACTTTTCCCTTTCTGTATAATGGAATGTTGTCAGGAATTACGAAGGACAATTTTTCCTTCTCAGGTTTCAGCACATTGCTAAAGAAATGGAATTATTTGCTTATGACAGACACAATAGCTAATACTTCACTCTGCATGGAAATAACACTAAGATTGGATAAATCTGCAGAAGACATTCTTAACAAAGCTGACAAGGGCAGTTAATCTTAAGTTCTTTTTTTTTTTTTTCTCTCTCTGCTGGCAACCTAGAAGATATTTTCCATTTCCCCCTGAAGATGTGTCCATGAGATTCACTGTAGCGCTCTGGTAAGTGGGCAAGAATGAACTATAAATGGGATTGTGTAACCTGAATCAACTGAAAGGCTGAAGAGAAACCTTCTGGTAGGATCCTGGTAACTTTGTCCTGAGCCTCTTTAAACTGGGCTGGGTGCACACATGGCTTCCAGTAACGTTACCCAGAAACACAGTGCGGCCTAACGGCAGCCCCTGCCCACACCTCATTGTCCTGTCCCTTCTACTGCTGGAATTAGTCCTGCCTTTGCCCGACGTGTCCACAGGGTCACTGTGCTTTCTGATACCAAAGGTGGCACTTCCTTGACAAGGTCGGGTGACCATGGGTGGAAGGTGTCACTGGTGGGAGGTGATCTATCCAGGCCCTGGACACAATGCTGAAGCAGGGCTTGGCCACTGCGGCGGGACTGCAGAGCCCTGGGAGGAGGGTGGCTCCTACGCCGATGCTGCTGCATGGCTGTGAGTCAGGTCTGGTTCTGAGAAAATTGAAGATGCTGAAGGAGCTTCTAACCTCCATTTTCTTCCTACCATTTCAGATTCCTCCTTGAAGTTTTACCTGATGCCTCTGTCTGAGACTGTAAGGGAAAGGGAAAGCAAAACACACAGAGGGAAGGAAAGAAGAAAGCGTGCTGCTCCTGTGACACAGGCCCATTGCAAAAAGTAACTGGAGAGGGCTCAAAGCCAGATTTCATCCACTGGGCAGGAGGATTTGAAGATGAGACTTACAGTGGGGAAGAAACTTGCAGCCAAATACGAATTTAGGAAGACTAAAAATGTAACTGCTGCAAACCCAACAGAGGACACATGGACAAGTCTCTTTATCCAGCAAAACTCTCACTGCAGTAAAAATAATAAGCAAGAGGTCACTGATTATGAATGGAGGCTGAGAGATATTCCCCCAAGTGCTGCTCTGAGATACTAGCAAGAATTTGGTGGGTGGCACTGATTAATGATACTGTGCACTAGCTCCTGTTGAGAGCTTATATTATTTTAGCAGCAATCTGGTAGGAAAAAAACCCCAACACCAGAGGACCAGAAGCAGATCTGTTCTTTGAGGAACCTTTATAATACTAAAGGTGGCAACATACCAAAAAAAAAAAAAATTTCACAAGCTTATAAATGCTTTGGAAAAAGCTTGAAAGTCTTCTGGTAATGTAGGATTGTTTAGCACATGCAGGTCTGTGAAGGGCAACAACAGGGAGCAAACAGGATCCCACATTTTAGGACCAGAGAGTGATGTGTTCATGAGAACTTCCATGAATTATTGGAAAAGTGTCTCACAAAATGTTGGCAAATTCAAGTAATTTCATTTTCTAATTGCTTCTCTTTTGGGATAGATGTGCTTAATTTTTATATTTTTTTTTCTTGGACAAATGACAGGCTTCCTCCAATTTAAAATTAATTTTGGGACATGTGTTTCGGTGAGAAAAATAACAAAGGAAAAAAACCCCAAAGACATTGAACCCCCTATGAACCCCTTACTTCTAAGTTTGGCCAGAAGACTGAAAATTGATGTTTTGCACAACAGGGACTGAAAAACATGTTTTGTAGCAGGGATGGAAAATGGAAGAGGAAAGGCAGAGCCCAAGACTGCACTGGCATCAATATTAGCATCTATAGTGCAGTCAGTTAAGTTAGAAGAGGAGGAGGAAAAGGAATGAAAGGAAATCAGGTTAATTAGCTGTCAGTTGTCAAATGAGCTCATAATTAAGTGGGAATAGAGCAAAAGATGTGTAGGTGTTTAAAGGCATTTCTAGTAACACGAGCTGGCATCAAAAGCTTAGTTCTGTCTTGTTCAGAAAGCAAAATGCTCAGGAAACTCCTTCAGAGACCCTTGCATGAATCCAAGGGGTAAGACAGGAGTAAAGTATTCACATGTCCCTCTGCACCAAACCATCTCTGATCGTTGTACCTGTGCTCTCACCTTCCCAAAAACACTGTGCTCTCACCTTCTCACGGGCCAGCAAATCTACCTCAGATCATCACAGGAGATGAAGAAACGCAGGGACTGAGCACAGAAGTGCAAGTCCTTTGGTTGAAAAATCACATCAGTGTTGGGGCATCACACTCAAAGAAAATCCAAGCTGGCTCCTAATCTTACTCCTTTTAAAATGGCCTCAGTCATTTTCTGCTGTGGCTCCCCGCTTTCAGCAGAGATCATAAGGGCTGAAAATGTTTTGAAGAATGAAGCCCAGTGTTTCCTTTTTTACATCTTCCTCACTTTTCTCCCACCACCCCTCTATCCTGATTAATCCTCCAGATGCATCAGAGACTTGGGAATGCTCATGCTTTTTGGTTTCTTTTCCTAATTCAACAGTAAATTGTATGCAAAACTGATCAGGTCTGGTTCAGAGAAGACTGTCCATGCTTTTGTGATGTTACCTCCATGGACCCGTGCACTGTCATCTACCTTCTGTGCTTTCTCCTATGAATTCTGCAGATCTATTTCCCTAAGTTTTAGCTATCACAGACAATTGCACGTTTTTATTCACATGTGCTGTGCCTTTATTCTTTCAAGTATTCTTTGAGTGCCAAGCACTCAACCCTGATAACACCTTGTGGCGGGCAGTGCTGCAGATTAATCACAGGCGGTGTGAAGCTGCTCCCCTTAGCTGTAAAATCTCTGCCTCTATTTTCTTTTAATGTCTTTTTGTTTCTAGAGGAAGTGCAGATTTCAGTATCTGATTTACCATTTCAACAGTGTTTACTGTCAATATAACATGCCCTCCTGCTTCACTTTCCTCTGAATGAAAAAAATCCCTATTTTTCGTCTCCTAACAGGCACTTGGCTGACTGGCTTCCCTATGTGCTTGCCTACTTTTGCTCCATCTTTTCAATGTAGAACCGACGCAGTTCGTTGCCAAATTTCAGAGGAGGATTAATACCTTCAGTGTCTCTCCTCATCCTTATTAGTGCTGGGGTTTGCTCTTTTTTGTTTGTTTAGGGTTTGTTTTTGTTGTTGTTCAATTCTAAATACATTTGCAGATGTGTTTTTACTGGGTAGTGCATAGGTTAGGTTAGGACCTCCCAGGGCTTGAAGGGAGGAGGTGCAGCGGGGGGTCAGGCTGCCATTTTCTTACTGCTGAGCCTCCCCCCAGGGTCAGGGCTGAGAGGAAGCCACTGTTTTTGGAAAGCCTGAAGGACTCCCCAGCACTGTCCCCAGCTCCCCAGCCTCCTCCTCACAGTGTGAACCCTCCTCTACCCATCCCCTAACGTGTGCTCTTACCCACCCCATCACTGAGGTTGGCTGTGATCATTAATGACCTGCAGATCCCAGAATTGTTCAAGGACTGGATGAAATGAAGGCACAAATTCAGTGGTGGCGGAACTGCCCTAGTAAATTATGTTGAAATATCTCAAAAGGTATTTGAGGGCCCTTTCGCACCATCTATACTGCATCTTCAAAACTACATTAGCATGAAAATTTCCCTGCTATTTTTGGGCCAAATCAGAAACTTCCTTGCCAAAATGGGAAGATTCGGGCTGATTGTGGTGTTTTGGCTGAGGACCGCTTTCTGCTGCCAGTCAGCTTTCAGCTTCCAGTGATGAAATCTTGGAATGGGGTATGTGTATATGTGTGTGTGTGTGTGTGCGTGTGTGACAGTGGTTCACTTCAAAAGATCCCTGAACTCCTCCATTCTTGGATTTTGTTTGATTTAGACCTTGCTGGCTGTGTTTACCTGAAATGAAAATAGGGAGTGCCGGACACATCACTCGTGTCTCCACAAAAGATGAAGTAGTGAAAAAAGCACATGGTTCGCAGGAGGAAACTGCTCATTGTCTCAGGGAACCACAGAATCACTAGGTTGGAAAAGACCTTTGAGACCATTGAGTCCAACTGTACCTGTCCTCTACTAAACCATATCCCTAAGTACCTCATCTACCCGTCTTGTAACCTGTGCCTCTGAGACAATTACTGGGACAAGTGGCTGCTGTAGAGGTGAAACCACTGTTGGGTGGAAAGCTCTGTGAGCTGTTCCTCTTCCAGCATGGAAAGCAAAACTTACACCAAGTGCCTTTGTTGGCAGCTTCAAGGAACAAAATGAGGGTGATGCACAAGAGGTGGCAGCAGTCTGTAGGGACAGCTTGCCCTGGTGAAATAATGAAGGGAAAGCGAAAACAACAGAAGTTCAACCCCAGTTAGTTCCAGTTAGAGGAGCTAATTAAACAGACCAGGGGGAAGTTTAGAGGAGCAGTATGTCTTGGGTGTCGGGTAGTGCTGACTGTTTGTTAACCAGGGACATCCCATTCTTGCAGAAGCACTTGGAGAGAAAGTTTGCCAGAGCCAAGACAAACGTTCAAAAAGCGTTTCTTTAAAAGGCGACAGCTGGAGGTAGCCACAGATGGTGGAAGCGCAGTGGAAGCACGGATAAAACCAAAGGGCAGAACAGAAACTGTAATGCTGGTACCAAACATTCCTGATGGGTGAGATTCAGTCGTCCGTGGAAAATAAGCATGCTGTCTCAAGTCCCTCTTGTGTCCTAGAAATAAGATTTGAGTGAAGCATAGTCCTTTGGAGGGCCATGAATGCAGGAACCATATGTCACCCAAGGAGAACAGCTAGTCTTCGGAAACTGGCTCGAGGGATTTCAGAATTTCTAATAAGTGATCTGGAACAAAGCAGAGAGAAAATTAAGCAAAGCCCCAAGGAAAGGTCTCTGCATATGCGTGTGAGCCTGCAGCTTGTTTGCTTTTGCTATAAGCTTTGTAGCGTTTCCTGCATGCTGGATAGTTCAAGGAGTAGACAAGGTTAAAGCAGTAAGAAGGTCAAAGACTGAAAAGTGAGTGGGTGTGGTGTGATGAGGAAAGATGAGAGCACCTTGTGGGGCTCAAAGTAGGTAAAGAAAATAAGATATTCCTGTAACATATAATAGAGTGAAGAGAGAACGGGATGGGAGAGTGAGAAAGATGAAGCTGCTCCCGTAAGATACAGGCTCAGAGTCAGCTGAAGGATCCATGTCAGGCTCTAGGTGGAAATGAGTCTGAAAGTGTGATTTAGAAAACCCAGTCAGTTCATTGCTTCCCTCCAGAAATGTCACTCATGCTGGCCAGGGAGCTCCCTCCCATGGTATCTAGAGGTCTCCACTGTGGCCAGCCCCTGACCTGAGCTGGACTTCTCTGTGCTGAATGACAAGCCTTGGTTATTCAGTCGCAGGGCCAGGCTCCCACAGGCCTTTTCTCCTGGCGGTCTCATGCTTTGCAGCACAGCAGGACAGCTCAGACAAATGAGCTGGCGGCTGGATTTTGGTAAGTCCTGGAGAGGTTGGGGCTCCCCAGCTGCCTCGTCTTGGCTGCCATTGCTGGTTTGAGGGGTCTCCTCACTCGCTGTGCCTCCTTTCAGTTGTCTGTAGATCTGTGTGGGTTTTGGTTTGGCAAACCAAGGAGATCAGCTTCATGTTTTGGTTGTAAAGGGGAAGACTCCTGGGAAGCTGGCTTCTAGGCTAAACTGGCATTGTCAACAAAACTTGGGCTGGAGATAAGGATGACATGCTTTCCAAAAAGGTTTCCACAGCCTTCTAGGGCTCAAGCATAAGAGCGATTTGCTTCCCTAGACATCTGTTGTCACTCTGAATAGTGGAGAAAACCCACAAATGAAATGAGCATGCTAGTAGTTTTGAGTGCAGATGTTTGTAGTTAAAGGAACAGAAAGGTTGCCCCTGTAATTTGACAGCATTCAGGCCCTCTGCTGAGGCAAGGCAGGTGGTCCTAGAGACCTCATGCTCTGAAAGTATTTCCCAAGTTCCTATGAAAGCCCGTTTTCTTCTGCAGCCAAGACCTGTGTCAAGTGCCAGCATTGCTCTGGCATGTGTACAGGCCGCACAGCCTTTCCGCGAGCCGGTGCATTAGTCTAGACGACAGCAGAGGTATTAAATACACCGTGTGGCAGCAGCTGTCCTTCCAGCCTTGGCAGACAGGCCCGCAATGCCAGCACCCCTCCTCTGAGGAGTCCTCCTTGGACTCTGCTTGGCGGAGGCAGGCGCGAGCCTCCCAGAACTTCCACCTCACACAGTGCTTTCACCTGCTCAGAGGTTTGTGGGTGCGGTGTCACTGGGCTGCCTTTTGCAGGGGGAGCATGCCTCGTGCTCACCCAGGGGCGCAGGCCCCTGCTCCTTCAAGACCCTCTGAATTTTACCACGGCAGTCAGGCAAAAGTGATTTATGCTGGACTTGTGCCTTGAGGCTTGTGTCAGCGGGAAGAATATCAGCTCTGGGCACAAAGCAGAGGAAGAAAAGAATTTTTTATACTCTTTTTTCCCCTCCAGAATGATTTATCACCAGCTGTTTGAGCCTGACCAGATGTGCGCAACGCTGGAATCTGTCTTGACAAAGAGGGATTCATTTATTCAAAGAGAAATTACTCTTTTCACAATAGGCCACATTTGCTGAAGGCCAGTCCAAGTCAGAAGCTGTGTGGCACAACCTTTAGCTGCCTGGCTGAACAAACTCACCTACGTGCCTGTGTAGCCTGGGCAGATCCCCTCCCTCTTTCCCTGTTACTCAAAGAAGTACTTGCTGGTGGTCTGAGACAAGTAAAGAATTTCAGGACCAAGAAGGAGAAAAAAAAATAAAATTGCCCTAACTCTGTAGTTTAATATTTACTGGGAAATGGGGGTGCCCAGAATTTGCCATGCCTTAGTAGTGTCTATTTACATCACGAGGCACCCAGGGGTCTGAAGTCCTGCACTCTGGGCACTGACACTGCTATCTACGGGGACATCCAAATACCCCAGTTTATCCTGGGAGAGGATCCAATGTCTGCTCCTGGAAAGGAGGAGACAGTGACTGGGAAATAAATCTCTTTTATTTCTAAAACTAACCCTGCAAGTGTTCATCTCAAGTGCTAACTTCATCTGTGCTGTGGGTAGCCCAGCTCCTCCATGGACCTCTGGATGGGCACTGTAGCTTCTCCCCAGCCCTGCCTCTAGCTCCATCTCCTTTTGTTCCTGTGTGAAGCTCATGGTTGGACTCTGGACCTGATACTTCGTTTGCTATCGGGGGGTGTTGATAGGCCTCATTACCAGCCTCCAGATCTGCCCACCATTGTCCAACCCTGTGGGACTGCACCCATTAGTGAGGGCATGGTCTGTGCTGGTGCCCCCCTCACCCCCAGCTCCCCCAGTGAACAGCTGAGACCACTGCTAGCTGCCACACAGGGAAACCACGGTGTCCAGAGGGACTTAGCCCTGGTACAGGCTGCAGCTGATGGGTAGGACAAGGGAGCTGCTAAATAGAAAAATAAAAAAAAAACCAAACCCACAGGGCAGCCCAAGATACTTGGGCAGTGTCCCAGTCCTGGAGGGTTCCTCCATTGCAGGGGTTTAGATCCCTGTCAGCCATCATCTGGTGGTGGCTAAAAGGGAGGCTCTGCTAGAAGATGCCATGCCTTTCCAGCTGGCTGCAGATGGCCAACTCTTCTGACCAAAATCTGCCCTCCATTTGAGCTCTGCTGCCCTCAAGCACTAGTGGAGGTGGCCCTGTGGCACTCTGTCCCATAGGCAACCCAAAAGGCTATGTGCACCAAGGCCTGCAGAACAGGGTGAAGCGGCTGAGTGGTTAAATGATTCACTCTATCACATCCGTCCTCAAGTCACTGGTACGTCATCCTCAGCTCCCAAAATAACAGCCAAATACAGAACTTTTGTCGTTCGGTGACTACAGCTGAGCAACAGCCCCATGGCTGGTGTAGGAGCTTGGGATGAGCTACAGCCAACACATCTCAAAAACAGCCTCTGACAGTGAGACAAACAGCTCTTCCTTCAGCTCCGTAAGCAGGAGCTCTGTAGGCCTGTGCATCCGAAAACAAGGTGCACAGTTCTTAACCTGCCATCCACTGAGAGACATGATGTGACACATCTGCAATAGGTGTCTTGTCCCCCGCAGCCACTCTTGAGGGACTGAAGAAGCCACAACATCCCTCTGCAGTTCATACGGTGATGGACAGTCCTCAAACCTAATTAGTTCCCTAAAGCAGGCATCAGCGCAGATCAGTGTTAAACCCCGATGAACAGAAAACATGTTTTCCAGACTGCCTCGGCAGGTGACAGCCACCGTCACCGTGACTCCTCCTCTGACCCGATGCTGCGATCCCCAGTTGGCAGAACAGGCTGCCTGAGCCTCACCAAAGGGAACAGGCATTGAAAACAACGAAAGCTGTCCAAACCCCCTAATGAAATGGTCTCAATAAGGTTTGTAATTCATTAGCTGGAAGCGATTTTGTAACTTCGATATCCCTCCCCCTCAATTGACTTCCTCTGGCAAACGCGAAGGTCCTGGAAGGCTCCACCAGGCAGGACGAATGGGCAGCAGGCCCATGGCAGCAAACTGTTTAATGACTGGGTTGTTGTGAAAGTGACTGTCATCTGCGAGAGGAGGATGTTTTCCAGTTTGTCCTTGGCAGCCCAAGCTCTGCAAGCCTGCGCTAGAGGATAACCACTCTGTGGATACACAGGGCTTCAGGAACTTTTGCTTTCAGGCGTCGTGAGTGATCCGCTCTTGCAAAGAGCAGATTTGGATCTGCACCTCTGAAGCTCAAGGAGGTCTGAGCAGCTCTGATTGGGGAAAGCAATCCCTTTTGTTTCGAAATGCAGCTGGGTGTTTGTTTATGTACAGTCAGGAACAGAGGTTTGCCAAGCTCTGCTGTTTGTGGGCAGCGACCATGAATGTTTCCTTCACTTTTTTACTGTAGGGCAAAGTTTTCCTACTGCGTGTGTTTGCCCAGTGAAAAGCAAGATGAAAGGTAAACCATGCAAGAGCTGAAGCGTGGGTCCTTATGAATGGGTTTAGGTCCACAGCTTTATGTCATTCATGAGGAAAACACACTTTTTCATACTGAGAAGCTTTAAACTAAACAAAAAAACCCCCAGGTTCAGCATCAGAATGTTAATTATTAACACTAAATATACAAAGTGGGGAGTATTTAACAGCCTGGCCCAGCTACCGAAATAGATACCTGCACACACCTACATTTCAAAGCTTGTTCTACTACAGCAGAACTTGCTCTGAAACACACTGCTGCCAGAAAATACGCTATTCTGCTGAGAAATGGCGCCGCTTCATCAGAAACAGTCAGAAGACACTAAGTATTGTTTATCTGCTCCTGTTACAGCTCCAACGGATTCGAAATGGTGACATGCCTGAGCCTTTTGTTCAGTTTCTTTCCCAGAAAGGAAACAAAAGTCCACATTGCAGCACTTTGTCACTTGCTGTCAAAACGACATTGCTGGTGCTGCATACCAGGAATGGCCTCAGAGCATAAAGCAGCACAGAAAAACAGTTTATCACCAGCTAAGCATTCTCATCTAAACTTCAAAAAAAAAGTGCCTAACTGGTGTGTAACTAACTAAGGAGTAAATTTAGTAGGCTCACGGCTGCTCGGTGACTGCTAGGTGGCAAAGCAAAGGCTGTTTTTCTCAGTGGTTGCTCTTGTGTTCTGACACTTTCAAAGTCCCACAGGAGAAGAGAACGTATTTGATGGCATCGCTGAAATGCAATATATCTTAATGTTCATCTACTCTTCTACTGAGGAGATGTCAGAGGTTAAGTACAGATCTTTGTAGGGAAAGAAAAGCAGCATGAAAACGACGGCGCTAAGAACTAAATGGAATCTCTGCCCATGAGTCCAGGACTCCCTGCTAAATTAAGGCGTCTCATGCAGCTTAACCTACAGCTGGGCTGTAGCTTCACTGTGTGCAATCTTGTTCCCAGGAAATTCCACCCCCTTCCATGCCTGGGGCAATGCTGACTTTGGAACCCACAGAGTCAATGTTCACCTAGTCTCCTGAAGTACTGAAAGGGTCAAATCAATGTGAATCCTACAAAATCAAGGTATTTCTATTACTTTTTTTTGTCTCTTTGTCTGGAGACATTCGAGACCCACCTGGACGCAATCCTGTGCACCCTGCTCTAGGTGATGCTGCTTTGGCAGAGGGGTTGGACTAGATGATCTCTAGAGGTCCTTTTCTACCCCTACCAGTCTGTGATTCTGCGATTTCCCCTGTATTTTGATAGTGATGCCAAGATAAGAATGATAGGTCGTATTTTGGGCCTAATGTTGTCCTGTTTAAGTTGTAGATGAGTATCCAATTTAATGCTTCAGTTAGCACTACCAGGTGCACTACCCAGTGCATGTCCCCCTTTTAAAGGGCTCAGGAATAACATCCTCCTTCCTTTTTACACACCAGAGGCCTGTGGAGCACTGCAGGTACTGCACATGCACAAGCCATAGTTTTCTGACCAGCACAAGGCACATTTGCAGAGACATCATCCATCCATGGACCACTGCTCTCGTGCTGCATCTGCTGCAGCAGCTTAGAAACCTTCAGTGAAAATCACCAGGAACTGACTCTTGCTGTTCAGACTTCCATCCTGCCACGGGTCAGGGCATAAGCACCAAGTCTCCTGCTAGCAAGGGAGAGGGATGTCTACAGAACAGAGATTCTCACTGACACATTATTGCTCAGTTTTAGGTTTTAAATGCTGAATTTTTTATTAAACTTCTTATGGAAAATTAGGAGAAATGGCCACAGTCCTCCTATCCCAGAATTCCAGTTTGTTTCTGCAGATGCCAGTAGCTAGTTCACCTTCCACTGAGGGACTCCACCAGTGGAATTCCTCTGCCATGAATAAACTGAAGACATGAGATTGTTCAGGAATGGCTATTCAGGAATAATGTTATCTTGAGGACACACCTTGGTTACCTTCAGAGACTGAGAACTGGAACGCTACCCTACCTCCCTCTGCTCCCTGGGCAAGGAAAAAAAACCCACAACAGAGGAACGCTTCTTCTTTTCCTGGCAGGCAGTATATTGAGGCAGAAGCAATTAAAACAACATACAGAGAACTGAACGAAGTTGCCAAGCCTGGCTGTTGAAACACCATGGGCCATCCAAATTCTGAGAGGTCTGCACAAGGAGGCGATCGCACAAAAGCTGTCTGTTGAAGATTTTCAAAGTAGAAGAGCTTGGCAGAAAATGGGGACATTGTTTATTAGCTTGGCTTCCAAGTCCCCCCTTGGCCCTCCCCCCTAAATCCTACTCGAGTTGGAAAACCCCCTTCACAGGAGAGGCTGTCAGGGAGAGTCTATAAGCAGATCTTTAGGTAATCCTGAGGAGCTACCTCAGGCCAAAAATAAAGAAGTGACCTAACACCACAGATGTTGGAAAGGCATTGCTTGCCCTATCAAATCCACAAGTACTGCTGCTCGTATTTCTGCCTTCCTGCAGACAGACGGCAGAGCAGTCAAGTCAGGAAAATCCTGGTGAAACAGGAGAAGCCCTAGGTGCCCGAAACAGGTGTCTCCTAACTGTCTTGAGTGTCTAGTGTCTTACACATCCACAGGCCTGCTGCCCTGCTTCCGCACTTAGGCCTCGGTGCTTACATTGGTGAAAAGGTTGCAGCACCTATCTAAAGCCAGTATAATGGTTTTTTTTTTCAGCTACTAATGTAAATTAATTCAGATGCAAAGGAGTTCAAATACCTCGTTCTGTGAAGAATATGAAGACTCTCAGCTTTTAAAAAACCTTCTGACCTTTTTCACATAAATCAACTGCGACGCAAATGTATTCTCACAGGAGCAAAGACAACTAAGGTATCTTTTTATTAATTGTGAAGAGTACCAGAAGGAGCAGCATGTATAAAGTTCATTTATTTCCACTTAAAAACGTTCAGGTTGGGTTTGTGTAGTGCAAGAATCTTACAGGACCTTAAAGATTTTTCTGGTTCTGATTTTAGCACAAAACATCGGTATCCATTTTTTTCTAAAAAACCTGACTGAAAAAGCAGGTAGTTGTGAGGTTGCCTTGCCCAGCTAGTGAATCTTGCTTTGTGCACTGGAAATAAAAGGCACAAAACACAGAGCCCCTCCATAAAGTGGCATTTCCACTGCAGAGAGAAGACGTTAACCTTGAAATCAGACTTTACAAGGATTTCATTAGGTTTTATACAGCAGGAATGGTCTGGCTCCAGGTCTATTTAATCCAAACCCAGAAGGTTTAAATCCCACTGTGTTACAAGAGCATTATTTGCTCAGAGTAGTTACAGGCTCCAGTTGGGAGCACTACCCTTTCTGCAGCTGAGAGGAGCGACTTTGCTAATAGGACAGATCTGCAGCTTCACTTTTTTGGCATCTGAATCCTGGGCTTGGCATACCTGATTAAAATCAGTGAAAGTGTTGGCATTGAGACCCTACTACAGAGAACACAATACCTTCCTGATAGAGACACCAGTGGGATATACAAGGGATACTCTTGAGCACTTCTTACTTTGTGAGTGGTGTCTCCAGCGAGCCAGCTCTGCATTCAGTGCAATTGATCATCGCTCAGTGAGAAAGGCCTGTTTCCAAACTGCCCACATTCCGGGTCATCGGCACCGACACCGAGCAGTTTAGGGAACTCAGCTTCAGCACAAAGCTTCAGGAGGAAAAGGGACGGTTTTTAACCTGTGCCAGAAGTTTTGTGTTTCAGAAGCTGGAGAACAAGGGAAAGCATCCTTAGCCACAAAGACCTGACGAGATGACCGAGGTGGCTGTGCTGGAGCCTTTGCAACCCAGTGCACTGACTCACTTCAGCTCTATTTCACCAACGTCTAAGGTCTGTGTTTTCCACACCCCCGTCCCACAAAACTCCCCTCTCAGAGGTGAAGCTCTGCCCTCCCATTGATACTGTAACGCTCAATAAAAGGTGAGACACCACTACTGTGAGGTGTTACAAGCAGAGATGGCACTGCTTTATGCACTGCGTTTCAGGCATGCAGGGAAGCTACTCAAAGTTCCCAATGATCACAGAAAGCAGCTCACGTACCTCTGGGAAAAGGTGGGTGCTGAACCCAAACCCTGTTTTCATTGCCTGCAGGAAAAAAAACCCCAAACCCTTCCTTAACTCTGTATTCTGATTAATTCAATGCTCTGATCAGCAGGCATCAGTCCGTAAGGTATCTGGCAAAGCTGTAATGGCCTTGGATCACATATAAATCCCAGACTCCATGCAGGTTTTTAGGTGTGGTATTTCATAGGAAAATAGAAACACCTCTTGGGTTTTTTTCCTTTTAAAATCAAATTATGCATAATATGGGCTTGTGAGGGATGATCCTTCCTGGATTGCAGGAAGGATTCCTGAGGGAATCAGCAGAAGCCCCAGAGCATGAGAGAAACACTGAGTAAAACTGGTGCAAATATATTTTTAATTTTCCTGCTGTCTACAGCATCCCACTCCTTTTGTAAATACCACTCCTTCCTCTTCCCAGGCTGAGACACTGTTTAGAGATGAAACTCCTGAACCTTGAGTTAAAATACAAGCCTTGGGGTGTAAGTAAGAACATAACGACGAGCATGATTCTGGAAGAATGTGTCAATTTATCCAAAAGTGAGAAAAGCAGCAGAAGTGTTTCTGGAGGGGCAACAAGACTAACAATAATTAGTAGAATACTTTTTTGCTCCACAAAACCAAACCCCAGTAGCTGCAGTGCATCAGAGCATAGACAGCTAGTAGACAAATACAAACACCTACTTCATAGCTATACAGCCTAGGTGGGAAAGACATGATGTGGCAGCTCAAATGCTGTGTCTGGGTCAAATCATGAGGGAGTCTGAACACGAGCTCTTTGTTCTGCACCCCGAACTAGGTTATAGACGGGTGTTTAGGTTTTGGCTTGTTGGAGAACATTCTGTCAAAGGCATCAGGAAAAACTGAACTTGAACAACTTGGATCAAGCTGTGGTTTTGTGCTGGTTGTTGGTTGTTTTGGCTTTTTTAAACCAGTGTCTGGTCTACTCTTCAGAAACAGTCAGAGAGCTAACAGCAAGTGAGCTGTTGAAGAGTATCTGTATAGCTTGGATGAGATTACAATGAGAATCTAAGAATTCCTCAAGTTTTCTGGCCTCCACTTATTTCTCTTCTGCATGGAAATAAGTGACAGGAGAGAAAACTGGAGATGTTTTGAAATATCTTTGGAAAGAAAGAGCAATTTAGCAACATCATTGCAGACTGTAACACACTTAGGAGCAGCATGTAATATAAGCTTTTTAATAATACCTGACCAAATTACCCAGATTAGCGTCTCTTCAGTATTTCATGGTTATCACTGAACACCTTCAATTTACAGTCTTAAATAAATTACTGTGTAAGTAAAGTATGCTCAGAGTTCTTGTATGTGGACAGTACTTACATTTAATTACAGATGACCTGGATATGTTTACAGGTGTAAAATACATTAAAATTGTTTGCAGGATATAAGCTCCACTAGCACTAACTCTGGAATCTAAATGTTCACAACAGCACCGACAGTAGCTCAGCTATTTATTTGAACATGCTTTTCAAAATGTACTTTGGAACGCAGTAGAAAAGAAATTCAAAGAAATGCCAAAAAGAGGGAAGCACAGAAGATCAAAACTCCATAGCAGGTTGGATCAATAAAATACTAAACTGCAGTTCTTAAATGTAAGTACTACACCAAGTAGTAGTCTGGTTGGTCTTAAATGGTGTTAAAGCCCTTGTTTTCTAAAGGAGACAGGAATAAGCCTTTTGCCTATTCAATCCAATCAAGATTTAGGCATCGTGCTATAAAAGCAAACATATCTGACACTTCTTCTATAACTTTAGCAGTTGGCTTTCCTGCTCCGTGCCCAGCCTTGGTGTCAACGTGGATGAGAAGTGGGTTGGTTTGCTTGCGGCTTCGGCCCACCACGTACTGCAGCGTAGCGATGAACTTCAGCGAATGCAGAGGGACCACGCGGTCGTCGTGGTCCGCAGTGAGGAGCAGCGTGGAGGGGTACTGGATGCCGTCTTCTTCTGGTAGCTTGATGTTGTGAAGTGGAGAGTACCTGGAGAAGAGCACACAAGTGTTTGCCTATTTTTTCATCAAGACCCAACAAGAATGATCCTCCCACACTGTAGCTGTCACAGTGGCATTTAATAGCGCTCAGAATACTACTGTCCTCAGCTGCATAGATCAGAATTGCACCACTCTCAACTGATACACGGTGGTGGCAACGGATCTCTGCCTCTCAAATGTGAAGCAAGTAAATTTCTTTAATTTCACAGAATAACAAGGTTGGAAAAGACCTTTGAAGATCATCGAGTCCAACCATTCTCATCCTAAACTAAACCTTATCCCTAAGTACCTCATCTACCCTTTTTTTGAACACACCCAGGGAAGGTGACTCAACCCCCTCCCTGGGCAGCCTGTTCCAGGCCCTGACAACTCCTCCACTAAAAAGTTTTTTTCTAATGTCCAATCTAAACCTGCCCTGGCACAGCTTCATGCCATTCCCCCTTGTCCTATCTCCTGTCACCTCACTGAAGAGACCATCACCTATCTCTCTATAACCTCCCTTCAGGTCATTGTAGGTGGTGATAAGGTCTCCCCTCAGCCTCCTCGTCTCTAAGCTAAACAGCCCCAGCTCCCCCAGCCGCTCCTCATAGGATTTGTCCTCCAGTCCCTTCACCAGCCTGGTTGCCCTTCTCTGGACGCGCTCGAGGACCTCAATGTCCTTCTTATGGTGAGGAGCCCAGAACTGGACACAGTAGAATCATAGAATCATAGAATGGTATGAGTTGGAAGGGACCTGAAGGATCACAGAGCTCCAATCCCCCTGCCACAGGCAGGGCCACCAACCTCAGGCCTGGATCTACACTAGGTTGCCCAGGGCCCCATCTAACCTGGCCTTGAACACTTCCAGGGACGGGGCATCCACTACCTCTCTGGGCAGCCTGTTCCAGCACCTCACCACTCTCTCTGTAAAAAACTTCCCCCTAATATCTAATCTAAACCTTCCTTCCTTTAGTTTTAATCCATTCCCCCTTGTCCTGTCATTGTCTACCCTTTTAAAAAGTTGAATTCCCTCCTGCTTATAAGCTCCCTTCAGGTACTGGAAGGCTGCAATGAGGTCCCCCCGCAGCCTTCTCTTCTCCAGACTGAACAAGCCCAGCTCACTCAGCCTCTCTTCGTAGAGCAGGTGCTCCAGGCCTCTAATCATCTTTGTGGCCCTCCTCTGAACCCTCTCCAACAGTTCCACATCCTTCATGTATTGGGGGCCCCAGATCTGGACACAGTACTCCAGATGGGGCCTCACGAGGGCAGAGTAGAGAGGGACAATCACCTCCCTGTCCCTGCTGGCCACCCCTCTTCTAATGGAGCCCAGGATACCATTGGCCTTGCGAGCTGCAAGAGCACACTGCTGGCTCATGTTAAGTTTCTCATCCACCAGAATCCCCAAGTCCTTCTCAGCAGGGCTACTCTCAAGAAGCTCTTCTCCCAGTCTGTATCTATGTCTGGGATTCTTCCGGCCCAAGTGCAGCACCTTACATTAGGCAGTGTTGAACCTCATTAGGTTCACCGGGCCCATCTCTCCAGCCTGTCAAGATCCCTCTGGATGGCTTCCTTTCCTTCTAGGGTGTCGAGTACTTGAGGTGCAGCCTCACCTCACCATATGCCTCAGAGAGGCATATGCATACATCTCACAGAAATGCCAAGAACCTCAGGAACGGGCAACAGGGAAACTGCAGCAAGAGCTGGCAAGTCCACAGCAGGATCCATCCTGCTGGGAAACAGGGACATCAAGACTTTTTCCCAGCCTGTGTATGTAGCTCAGGTCTGCATATGGATGGCCTTCTTCCCGTGCAAATTTGGAAACAACCTCTAGTGGTAAGCCACAAGTGCTGTATGGCTACTACATGTGATACATGTGCTCCCTCCAATGTTTAGGCCGCCTTTGAGCATGTGTGTACTCTGAGGGAACACCATGCAGGAAACTGAAAGGAGAACTTTCAAGTTTTCCTGCTTTCCATAGATGACCTTGAGTCCTATTTTTGAACAATGAAAACTCTTAACTTTCAAGATGTGCTTTCTTTGTGGGAGAATTTACATCTTTTAGCTACAGTAACAAAAATTCTATGTATGTATCTCAATGGAAAGTAGTCTCTAGCATTAGAAATTAAACATCACAAAGAATTCACAGATTCACAGACTGGTAGGGGTTGGAAGGGACCTCGGGAGATCATCTAGTCCAACCCCCCTGCCAGAGCAGGATCACCTTGAGAATTCCATCTAACCATTTCATACTTCATTTAGACAAGGCTGTACCTAGGAATAAGGTTACAGTCCTTAAACCGAGAGTAGGTTATTATTTTCCCTCCTATTTCATGACAGGGAATATAGAGGGAAATTTTGCTTTAGTTTTGACTGAATTTCCCGCTTGGAGGAGTATCTATCTATCTAATCCAAATTATTTTTAAGAACACATGATGATACTTGCATATCTACTCACACGGATTCCTGCCTTCCTCATTTTCATCTAAGGTACAAGGTAAGAGAATTTGCAGATTTGTTAAATGATACTACAGGCCACTCTATTTGCCTCAGATAATTTTTAGGTACCTGTAAAGGCAATATCTAAGGAACATTATATATACATATATTCTTACATGGGACAAGCAATTGTCAGCTGTTGAAAAGGAGGCAAAGAAATGTATTGGTTATTGCCATGTAAGATGTTTCTAAAACGATGCATTGAGATTTTGTGAGTACACATGTGTACAGAGCGACTCCTTCCTACAGATGCATTTCTGCCAGTCACAGAGCAAACATCAAACTTCACTTCTACATCTTCAGAATATCTGAATTCACAGAGGTGCAGGCAAGTTTCAGTGTCCAAAATCACAAAGATTATGTGGATCATTGTTATAACAGTAAATATTTTATCTGTTATCGAAGTTATCTGTTGATAAAAGATGAATTATGAAATTTGTTAATTGCTTGGTGCACTGTATTTACAAAACCATGTTTGCCACTGAAAGCTTAAATTAGACAACTGAAGGTTTTGAAACAATCTAACTACAATGGGTCCAACCAATCATCTAGCATTTGGGCTTGACACTGATTTATTTTTTTTTTAATAAATGCTTTAGATCAAGTTAGATCTCAGTGTACTTGCAGTGCATGTGCTTTTTTTTAATATCTAAACCCTCTATTAAATTTCCGACCAGCCAAATTGTTTAGTGTGTCTGTAGCATTCTCCTGGAATGTCAATCTTCATTATTAAAGGAACAGAAATGCAATAACAGAAGATGAGGTTCCAGAAAAAGTATTTTAAAATTATGGCACTTATTTTAACACACTCCTTATTAACCATGTCCAATGTGCAGTCATTGCTATTCCTACACAGCTCTTACTGATTTTGTCATTTATTTAAAAAAAAAAAAATCTTTCTGGATCTCTCAGCAAGGAGTTAAGAAATTAATTAATATCCAGTTATGGTCTACTGCTATTCAATTCCTACAAATAAATCCCATCCACATTGTATAATACAATTCACAATGTTAATCGTCCCTTCCCATCGTAAAAAATAGAATTTATCTGGTGGTTCACTTGAGAATATCCTGTTGTGACAGTCTAAAGGAGTCATTACTCAGAAAGGAAACCTCACACGTTGTTAAAGCTGATGGTAGAACAAAAAATGACCAGCTGACTCAACAGGACTTTGAAGACAAGTTTTTCATGCAAAACTGACTTGGAAGGAAATGCTGAACCCCCCCCAAATCCAGTGTGGGAAAGCAGGAAATAATTCTTAAAACAGATATTGATCATGACAGCCTGAAATGGTTGAGCAGGCTATGCATTTTAACAACCACAGAAGCATCTAAAGGCACTTACTTGCACAGCCATTCAAACTGCTCCTTGCAGTCGGAGCAGCCGTAGTCGGTGGTCCAGGCATGGCCGATGGTGTACTTGTGGAACTTGAGCATGTCCATGACTCCCACTTGGGCGATGGCACAGCCAAACAGGTCCGGGCGCTGATTAGCACAGGCAGCTTCGACAGGAAAACAACTCCATTAGTGTGCTTGTCTTAAAGAGTTATCCTCAGCAGCGAAAGGTTCACCGCCAGGTTCATGAAAGACCAACTTCCAAAAAGCTGTCTTCTATAAACTCAAAAGTTTCTTTAAAGGTAAAACTGTTCAGTTAAAACACGATGAGAAAACCACATATCTGGAGCCAAAACACTTGACTATAAGACATCTGATATAAGCCCAACTGCACTGGGACATGACTGCCTGTGAACATGAAATCAAATACTTTTAAGCAAAAGTGAAAGCAAATACACAAATGGATTAAAAATTATAACTTGCTAAGATGGCATGCTGAAAAGAGCTTAAGAGCTATTTCCCTGTTCTTCAGGCACCAAACATGCTGTTCTTTGAAAACTGCCTTCCGAACTAGAAAACTGCCTTTGAAGGAGAAATGTACTTCTAAATTACCTGAGGTTTTGGACTACTGAACTGAAGTTCCCTAAACCATCCACAATTTAAACTTTTAGTATTAGTATCAACAAAGAAATGGGCATTGAGGAGCAAAAGCCCCCTGTTTACAGATGAAGGTTTCTTTCTATAATTACTGTGTAAATCCCTATGAAAAGAGTTTTGGTAAAAGCAAAATACTACAAAATCAGAGGAATAACCTCATCTTAATAAAGCAAATTACTGTTGTACTTTCTTTTTTATGATTTCTATCTACCTACTACTGGAAGGGAGAATTCTTTAAGAATAAGAACGCCTCGTATGTTTTATAAATAACCAGAGTAGGTCCATCTAGCTCAGCGTTCAATTTAGAAGACTGGCACCTGGCAGATGCTCTGGGAAAAGGTGTTAAGGAAATACTGGAAGATATTTCCTGTACATTATCAGCCTGTGAACTAGTTGTTTCAGTTTTCCCTTAGTTGGAGTTGTCTCCAGCCACCTTGGTAAACAGCCATCAAAACACTTATCCTCTGTAAATACATCTATTTCCTTTCTTTATGTTTATTCATCATATCCTACAGCAATAAGTCTTTCAATTCCAATTTCTGTTGCTTGATTTAAATCTATTGCCCAGTGATTTTATAATTTCCCATGCTTTTTTTGACTTATAAGAAATAGGAGCTCTGAGATTTTCACATTGCTACTACAGTGGATCCCAGAATCCCTTTCTTAGTTCAGACCTAATCATTCTGCATCCAGATGTAGCTATACTCTTTCCCAAATTCTTGTATATCCTCCTCATTCCTGTATATCATCATTTTTGTCCATTGTGAAAATGGATTGTTTATTCAGGTTCCTTGCCTCTGCTAACGAGGATATTGCTACGACACAACCTTGCTCCTAGCTCAGAAAGAACTTTCTTGCATAGCCTTATGCAAAGGAGCCTGTCAAATGCTTCTGAACATTCAGGAATAACTGCTCTCCTAGGTCCCTGTTAGAAGCACCATACACTCCCTGACTCTTTCAAATACCTTTTAATAGATTTGCAAGATGTAACTTCAGCCTGCAAAAGTCTTCCTTATACATCAGCTATTATTTACTGGTTTCAAGTGGTTTGCCCGTTAGAAAAGTCAAATTTACTCATCTGCAGCTTGTGGATCACCACGAACCATTTAAAAACTGGCATTACACTTGCCCCCTTCTGTTCCTCAGATATTCAGGCTTAGTAGCCTGCAATTTCATATCAGAGTTCACTTAGGATCCTGTGTGTGCACCATCTGGTCCTGGCAAGACACTGCTTTTCATTTGATCAATTTATTCCAAAACCTCCTTCTGCTGATGCTTCAGCTTGAGTCAGCTCCTCAGAGTATTTCCCACGAAGAGAGACTCTGGTGCAGGGAACTCCCCACACTCCTCAGGAGGGAACATCGATACAAACAGACCATTCTGTTGTTCTGCTCTGCAATTATCTTTCTTTAGTGCTCCTTTTATACCTCACTAGGCTGTAAGTCCCACGGATCCTCTGGCCAGCTTCCTGCTTCTGATGTGCACAGAAAGCTTTCATTGCTAATCCTTATACTGGAAGCAATTTGCTCATCAGTCTCTTGCGATCTGATGCCCCTCTCAGAGGTTACATGCTACCTTAACTTCTTCATTTGAAAGTGATTTCTATTTTCTGGAGGATGTGATTTTACTTCTGGTCATCTCTGATAATGCAACTATGCTAACTCTCCCTGGGTGCTTTCTGAGCCGTTTTCATAAGGTATATATGGTGCCTTAAATAGCTACCCTGTAAAAAAATCTCTTCATCCTTTTAACTGAAGCTACTGACCAGATCCTCCCCTTCGTGTCATTTCCTTTCATGAACATAAATTATATTCTGGTAGCGAAAAAATGCCAAACCAACTATCCTAACATTTAATTTTAGTACTCTTCATTGCAGAGTGTCTCTTGAAGCACTGTGCGTTGCTCAGGGTTTTATAAAAAATTGCTGCTCCCACTTCTCTAAATAGTTACTATAGTAAGAAATCACTTATGGAGACACTCATCCATTCCCACTGCACCCGTTTAATTAGCCATAATACTTAATTATATGCATTAATGTAACCTGGAACAATTTATTCATGAGTTTTACTCCTCTGCACATAGTTTGAGCTTTAAAATTCAGTACAAAACCACGACTTCAAAACCCCAGAACTTTGTATAGCAAACACAAGAGGTCAAACACTGTGTTTGCACCAAGGTTTTCAGCTCACAGCTGTGCTGGCCAACTCAGCTTTGGGATCACGCTGCAGGACAAGGAAGTCTTGTTTTGCAGTTGAATGAAGCAAGAGCTCAGGGCTCTGCACTCCTCAGAGACACCTCCTGTTAGTCAGAATAAAAGGAAACAGTATCTTGGAAAAGTGACAATACTCTTCCTTGTCACTTTTTTCTTCAAGAAATGAGAACTGAGGAAACCCAGCAGCGGGTCCTTGCACCGAAAGCATGAGTTTTGCTCTCTAGTGTTGCATGAACAGCTACTGCAAAATTTAGGTCTGCTTTGATGAAGAAGCACTTAAAAGAATTTCCTAAACTCATCTAATTCTACTCAGTGAAGGAAAATCCCTATCTGGCTCATCAAGAGCACGGAAATCCATCTGGACTGTAATCCATCTGCAAGGGAAGGTTTCTAACAACAGACTTTTCAGAGCAGGGAGGTCTAGATTCCTAACGCCTGTCTCCCGCTGGAATGATGTGTGCTCTACAGATGTCACCTGCTTCCCCCTACCTGAACGAGCCCACCTGACTTGTTCAGCCAGAAACAGGTTTTCTGGTGACTAAAGGCGGGTAGGGATGAGTATCATCCTGACTGATGATGGTCCATGCAACCATAAAATAGTATTTTCAGAAGCTATGTAGCATGTTGACAGTTTCAATGTATATGTTTACTCTCACATAAAATTGACTTGTGTGATGCTTGCACTCTGTATGGTTTGCAAACCCTTTAATCCTTTGCCATACTAATCCATTTCTATTGGTGCTCTTATTTACCACGCACAAATACCTCCTGCCACCTGTAACCAAGGAAGGAAAAATGCAGTTTCACATGTACTTGTTACTTATTTTTAAAACAACTGATTTTTAGAAATAAGAATGCAGGAAAAGCCAAGATGGCTTGGACCAAAGATCTGTATTACTACAAATCCTGTTTCTTATGCTGGATGCTAGCTCACTGAAAAATAAAATAAAATCAATAGAGCCAGTATTCAGTAGCAGGTAAATAGGGGAGTATAAAATGAAGAGCTAAGTATAGGCCTAGTAAATCTACTTGTTTTCTAGAAATCACTGATTTATGAACTTAAAGGGCTTTTTTTCCCCTCTCACATGAGTAGCTCAACTCTGTCATACTGTCATACGCCTTTCATGCTGTTAAAAAAAAATACAAACCCCAGAATTATTAACCTGTGTTTCCTCTTCCTTTCAACACTGAACAAAATCACCTCCCTTTTTCCTCTACTACTTTCAGAGACAGGGGTTTTATCAGAAATAAATTTTGTAGCTCTTTGAATAGGACTATGAGACCTTTTTGTGACAAGCTTTTCCGTTTAAGAGGAAGCTGTTAATTTCCTTGAATTTGAGAACACAGCAAATTATATGTGAAGCAGCTGCACTGGTAACTAAGTGCTACATTTACACAGTTCCTCAAAAACTGCTCATGACTTTTTCAACTATCTGTACTCCTATTTACTGTTTCTAACCAGAGATACTAATGATTTTACTTGTGGTCACATTTTAACTACACCATGAAAGTAGAGTCAAATAGTTAGGTGCTGTTCTAAGAAGGCTTTGAACACAGAACTCTCATGTTTTCATCTGCCCTCCAAGAACAAGAAAGCATGACTACAGTAAGAGTGAACAAGTGAAACCCTGATGAAGGACTGCAGGACTTTGTGCTACAGACAGCACAAAGTTTCCCGATGGTACCTAACAGATTTCTGGTTATTTGGGAATTATTTTGTAATGGTTAGTCTTAAGAAGGAAAAAAAATCAAAACCCAGATGTTTTTTAGAGCATTCTTACAGTGTGATTCTACCACAAGGTTAGCTCTACCACACAAGACAGTAATTTTAAGTATGGCTTTTAACAGTCAGCCTTTGCCAGAGCCTCCAGAATCCCAATGTCCTTTGCACGTAATTTGTAAGCATATAAAGTAGAATTGTACCTATTTAACGCCTGGTATATATTAATGCATTGACATTCTAAATCTCACAGATGAATAAAAAAATCTCACAAATTTTTGTCTGACAAACCCAGCACCAAACCCAGGAAGTATCTGAGCAGTTCTTACCAACCAGGAGGCCCCCATTTGAGCCTCCATTAATCGTCAACTTCTTTGGGGACGTGTAGCCTTCCTTGATGAGGTATTTGGCAGCACACTGAAAGTCGTCAAAGCAATTTTGTTTGTTGGCCAAGATACCACCTAGCACACAAATAAAACAAATCAGTTGATGCCATAAAATCCATTTGATACCATCTCTTCAGAAAAACATGTGTGCAAAAATACCTGGGAACAATTCCAGTTTCATGAACATTTTAATAATTGATGCAGCTCAGAAAGACAGCAAAAATGAAAGTTTCTTTCAACACAGAGAGTATAAGATGGTTCTGTCGATAACTCTATAATGCTTTCAGAAACTCTGAATAATACATACCTATACTGTGGGGTGAGTGCCAGGTAACATTCCTAACCAGTAAAATTAAAGCTAAAAGCTTTGCATTACAAAATATATACAAAATGATGACACACGATCCACTTGAGGTTTGATCTAATGGTACTTTAACAGCATTAAACTTAGCGACAGATTCTTAAAGCAATAAAACTTCAACTTACAAAATAAGCTATATAAAATAAGCACTTCTAATTTCCTGGACATAGAAACTATCAGTTGTTTTCAAATCAAAGATGATACATATCTGTGGTCAAAAATGGACTTAAGAATGGCATCTTGGTTTGAAATGTTATTAATTAACTATCAATACAGAAATGCTTGAGATGCTCCCATCCTGTCAAACAAAATTCCAAACATGCTAAGCTGTATGAGGACTAAATCATGACTGAAAATGTAGGTCCAGGTGATGACATTGGTAAGACTTCCAGTTCTCAAAATAAAAAACTGCAGGGTGGGATGCAGAAGGAAAAGGATGGGTTTGCCCTACAATCTTTCAACTATGTGAGCAGAAGAATATCAACTTAGGGAACTCAGTTGACCAAATCACATTATCTTTCCTCTTTAGATGCTCATTTAGCAAGAGAATAAAACTGGCTTCTTGTCAAAGGTTATCCTACCTTAGACCTGGTATGTTCTTTCTCTGGCAATTAAACACTAGAAAAAACATGGAACTGGGAAGAAATTCCTCATATTTCTGTAGCACAGGCTGTGGTCCAGCCAGGTAAGAGGGGCTCAGTGGATGTAGAGATGAAACTCCAGTTCTTTGTACTTTAAAAGCTGGATGTTTATTCTAAGTTAATTGCCTAAATGTCCCACTAAGGTCCAGGAACCTCCAGGACAACGAATTCTACCCTAAAATAAGTAAGGTGAGCCACCATCTGGAGGTGTGTCTTTATCTCCATTGACCGTGCAGTGATCTAGACACCCATCTTACACTAGATGCTTCGTTTCTATTTGAAGTTTGGTAAGTCCAACATTTAGTCATACAGATCCAGCACACGCTGTTCTCACATTAACAAGACCACTGAGGAGAGACGTGTTGGGACAAGGAAAGAAGTCTTCAAGTGTGTGGCAATAAGGAAGAAAAAAAATCTTAATTCTTTGCTCAAAGTTCTGGTCTGGTGTAAGGTCAGAATGCTATCTATACAATTAAACCTAAGCAAACAGACTTCTGTAATTGCTTCTGGAATTAACAAAGAACAGATACATATCTTATTAGGCAACTGCAATAGAAGACTTGGGTCAAAATTAAGCAGGAAATGGTGGACCAAAGAAACATTATCATATTAAGATAAATTTTATTAAACTTATTACAACCCAATCGGCAAATTAAAATTAATGAAGGATACTTCATCTTTAGCAATAATATCCTGTATCTGTAAGCATTTACAGCTTCTATTTATGAAACTATTACACATTTAACTCAATTTTGAGGAAATGACCCAGACAAAAAGTTACCACAGATGAAATAGTAAAACCAAGATGTAACGATCTGGGAATACCGTTTTGTTTGATAAAAAGGTATTATGGATTACTTCCAGGGCAAACTGCTGCAGCATAAACACTGCTGTTTTGGTGCATTTGCCTTGCTGACAACATCTCCATCAACTTATCCACCAGATTAAATAATGATGGTTACAGAAATGGGTAGGACTTTTTCCAGTTTTTTCTTCTGGTGAAAGGATGGAGGAAATTTTCAACAATAAGGCAAGCGTACAAAGGCTATCAAAGGATTAAGACAGAGATTACATTGGAAAAATATGGACAGAAATACAATGGTGTTAAGAGAAGGGGAAAAGAGATTGATGAAGTTTTGTAGTGGATGATTTGGCTTCCCTGTAGCATAAAATCAGCTTAAGAACACCAAAAAATGTTAGATGTCTGCCTAAAAGAAGTTGTATGCCCTAAGAGACTGTGGAGGGGATGAGAGGTCACTGCGCTTGTGGAGCTGATTGTTTTCATAGGAACTACAATCACATTCACTAAAAATATAAAAGGGTCTGTTCATAAATTGTGCAAAGTTACATTCTTAACTCAAAGTTTCACATCTTCTGCAAGGTTCTGCAAATGGGTTGGGGTTTTTTTGTGTGTGTGATACCAAGAAAGCCTAAATAGTCTTGTCTTGGAGACCTCAACTTGTGGGCCCATGTGCACCTGCAAGTAATGAAAGAGGTACCTTAATGCAAGCCAGGTCTCCTGCAACATAGACAGACTTACTTTTTTTTTTTTAAATCAGTTCAAGATAAATAGCTGCAATTTCAAATCCTTAAGTCCAGGGAACTTGATCTTACTTTTTAAAAAAAACCACAGTAATTTTTCTGGGAAAATACTGTGTTTGTGCAAAACTATTTTTAACTATGTGAAAGAAATCAAAGCAATCTAACAAACCCCATCAGATAATGCTGAATAAAGCACAGAACTAACATATGAGCAAGGAAAAACTTTACTTCTCTAGAGAATAACTAAAAGACAAGAGGAGATGTGTGGAAGAGGGAATGAAGAGAAAATGTTGTAATTTTCACTGCTCAGCCTGCATGCTTTGGTTCCTCTGCTTGGACTGATTTACCTTTGTGCCAGGTTTCTCCGTATTCACCACCGCCCCTGATGTTTGCCACTGCTAGAACACCCCCGAGATGTCGCACAAAAATAAGTCTTGACACACTGAAAAAGCAAACAGATAGATGATTATTTTAATTTCTAATTTTTATATCCCTACAACTTAAAAGAAATCCTTTGAGGGAAAGATATCTCTCAAAATTGATGATGAAATCATAAGTGAGGTCCCCCTTCACAGCAAACCCAGGTATCTAGGCTTTTTTCAATGGCTGTCCATACAAATGAAACCCTCTGCAACCTTGGGAGAGGTAGGAACCAGTGTCAGTCTAGTCTTCCTCCTTTAGCTCTGCACTTTGTAGAGTGGCCAGTGGTTCTGCCTAACTGAAGACACTTCCTCACCCTGGGGACTAGAGCTACACAGTATGTTCCTCTTCTGTGATTCCCTCTGCTTTTTCAGAGGGCAAAGGAAGGCTCAGCTCAAATGAAGAAAGCAAAGAATTAAGACTTTAAATCAGCATTTATCTTTAGCTATGAGCAGGTATTTTCAACTTCTCAATGTACATTTTTTTTCTGGCCCTTACAGAAGTGTGTTTGCAAAGAAAAACTCTGATTCTACTATTGTTTTGTGCCAAGGTCTGCAGTCAAGTTCTGGCTTTATTTTCCACTTGCATTGCTAAATAACAGAACAAATAGTAAAAAATAAAATTACAAGTTCTGCCTCCCCTGGTATCTCTAGAATCTGGCTGAAAGCTAAAGTAGCATGCTTTTCTTTTTTAAATGTCAAATTGAAAAAATATCAAAAGTATCAAAGCTATCTTTTTTTTAAATGGACTTGAATAATTCAAATTATATTTAACAATTAAGAAGAAAAATAGGTCTCTGATCTGTTGAGGCAGTAGCTTAACGGACCAGAACCTCCAGATGACAAACCATGCATATGCCAAGGAGCCCAGTAAAATATTAAAATTTAATCCACACAAGTCTTTGTTTTCCCCCCTCTCCTGCTCATCAGAAATGTCTTGAATGACAGAAGTCCTACAGCATCTCAAAACGTAGTATCAGAACAGGTAAATTTGTCATAGCTCCCAAAGCTATCATCTTGCTCTTGAGAGTATATACCAGGGATTAAGGAAACAAAAAGAAAAGCAGAAGGACGACTGATAAGAGATTTCTGTATTTTCACAACCCATCAAAGGAAAAACTTTCCACCTAGGCTGGTTATCCGTGGTTATCAGATGCTTAGGGAGGCATGAATTATCTCTGCTTCTGTAACATCAATTCTTAAGTCCATCACTGTGAATTGTATTTTCCTCAGATTGCTGTGACATGCTGATCAGATGCAAGATTGATATTCTATAAGCACACTGTGCAAAGGTCAGAGAGCATTATTCTGTCAAATTCCAGGATGCCTCATTTTGACAGGCTGCTAGACAGCTAATGTGGAGTAGCCTGACACTAGGTTGCCTCATGAGATTGTGGCTTCCTAATTTTTGGTATGTTAGAGCCACAAAATCTCCCAGGATGTTCTGTGCTTAATTTCCCTGTCTCTGTCCTAAACAAAATCAATAGAAACTTTTTGGTCCAAACTTACTTGATCCCCTAGTAATGAAAGGTAGGAAACAGAAGAATTGCAGGTAAGGTAAGAGCTTCCTACCTAAATATATTGTCTGAGGATATTTAAAAAATAAGTTTCCAGAACAGAGTCTATCCTCTGGCATATGCTGAAAGCAACTGTGCCCATCTGAGGCATCCACGCCTTTAACCAGCAAAGAATCTGTGAGCAATGCAAAACTAAAGCACTGATTGCATCCTATCCTGTCAATGGACTCCCCTAACAGAGATGGTACCTTAATCATCATAATTTTTGGAGGGGTCTAAGTGACTTAGGATCTCATAGGATGTGCAGTACTCTTATGATATGAAGTTAGTCCCCATTCCCACAAGCAAACAATTTTTCTGTTGCACACACCCTCAAATGGGATAAAATCCAGAGTTTGGCAACTGTTACATTGCCCAAACTGTAAGCAGGGCTTAGTATATCTGTGTTCACCCTCAGCAATACTAGTAGGATTTAGGCACCTCTGAAAACATTACCCCACATGCCTCAACATACACATCTAGTAATGTCTCTGCCAGTGGCTATTACTTAATACCTACTCCGATGTGGTCAGTAGTAAAGAGAATCAGGACCCTAACTTCACACATACTTTCAGAAGATGTGCCTACAGCTTGGAACAAGCTTTCTCAAAGTGGCTTTTGAATTCAGGGAACAAGGCTTCATTACTATATAGTTGGGACTCATTAACCTTTTTTTAAAAGGTGCAAATTCTAAGTAATGAGTCAGCACAGAAGTGAAACTTCATACACAACTCTGCTACTGCCTCCTGTGTCCATCCAGGTGGGTTTTTGCTTCCAGACATGATTTCAAGTCAAGTTGGCATCTGAGTCACAGCAAACTGCCCAGTCACTCCCGATGCCTATGAAGTGTCTCGTTCTGCCCAGGAAAGCCTGGCTCTTCCCAGCAGTCTCTACAGACTTTCTCATCAGCACTTTTTGTCCTTCTGTCCTGGGAGCAGGGTTAAAAAAAAAAGAGTAAAGGGCAAAAATAAAGAAGCCAGTGGAGGGAGGAGAGGATACTTCCTTCCTTGGAGAGCTCCTTCCTGACCCTATTGCTTTTTCCTTAAGGAGCATAACACACAAAAATCAGAAAACAGACGTGGCTTTTTCTGTCATACAGAACAACACAAGGAGCTGTGCTGCAAGGAGCAAGAATGCTTTTCCCATCAGCTATTACAGCTGACAGCTCCAAGCATTCCTCTTTGAAGAAATGCAAGCTAGTGCACTGGTGATGGGGAAAAAGCCCTGAGTCACTGGACTTGGTTGCTCTCTTGGCTTTTATGGAGCAGAAGGGAACGGTATGAAAGCAACCGCAAAGAGTAATCTTGCACTCTGCACCCGTGGTGCTATGTTGCCTGACCTTTCTGTGGGCTTACAGTCTCTCCCTGCACCACCTCTTTGCTTAAAAGCTTGGTACAAGCCCTGTAGCAGTGAAATGTAATTTCACAGTCTGCTTCACAATCGGCTGTATTCCAGTGTGCATCAGAAATTGCTTTTCCTGTACCCACACAGGCACATACAGAACAGTGAAGGGAAGCATGTTGGTTCCTGGGGGGTAATTAGCTGAATCTAAGACATTTGTGATGGGTTTGTGATGGTGTTTCCCAGTAGCTCTGCCAAGCTACTGGTGTTGGTTCCATCAGCTTTCACTTTCACTCGCTGTGCAGATTGTATAATTAATGACAGTGCTCTAATGGGCACCATACTTGACATGCTACCAAATGCAGCGCTTCAGTCCAGAGGAGCATATAAAAGATGCATGCTGGCATTCCAAAATGAACCACCTCTGTAACTGAGTTAATGACTCTGGCCTATGATTCTTGTAGCTATTTCTGGATCCTCTAACCTGTTGGCTTCTGTCCTGATTTCAGCTGAGATAGAGTTAATTTTCTTCATAGTAGCTAGTATGGGGCTGGGCTTTGGATTTCTGTTGGAAACAGCACTGATAATCTAGGAATGGCTTTGTTACAGAGAGGTAGTTTTTGCTATTGCTGAGCAGTGCTCACACAGAGCCAAGGCCTTTGCTGCTTCTCACACTGCCCTGCCAGTGGGATGGCCAGGGTTGCAAAAGAAGCTGTGAGGGGACACAGACAGGACAGTGGACACAGCTGACCAAAGGGATATTCCATAGTATATGACATCATGCTCAGCGTGATGGGCTTGGGGAAGAGGAAGGACGGGGTGGGGGCAGCAGAGCTCGACTGGTGGTGGTCGCTTTCCCAAGTAACAGTTACATGTGATGGAGGCCGGCTGTCCTGGAGATGGCTGAAGACCTGCCTGCCCATGGGGAGTAGTGGATGAATTCCTTGTCTTGCTTTGCTTGTGCATGTGGCTTTTGCTTTACCTATTAAGCTGCCTTTACCTCTATCCATAAGTTTTCTCACTTTCACTCTTCCAATCTTCTCCCCCCTCGCACCGGGTAGGGTGTGAGCAACAGTTGTGTGGTGCTTTGTTGCCCATTGGGGCTATACCACAAGTTTATTTCTACTGATTTCAGTAAAAAAGACTTCCTTTTCTTTTTTTGTGTGTGTGTGTTGGAGAAAAAAAGAATTAAAAGCAACATCAGTGTCTGAATTAAGCAGAAATAAGCTCCCTAAGCCAGACAGCTCGATCCTCTTAATGGGCGTGACACACCAGAGAGAAAACATCAGGACAGACATCGAGCTGCTGGAGCAAGTCCAGAGGAGGCCATGAGGATAATCAGAGGCCTTGAGCACCTCTCCTATGAAGACAGGCTGAGACAGCTGGGCTTGTTCAGCCTGTAAAAGAGAAGGCTCTGGGGAGACCTGACAGCATCCTTCCACTACTTGGAGGCACCCTACAGGAAAGGTGGAGAGGAGCATGGAGTGACCGGATAAGGGGTAATGGCCTTAAGATGTAGATTTAGATTAGATATTAGGAAGAAATAATTCTCTATGAGGGTGGAGAGGCCCCGACACAGGTTGCCCAGAGTAGCACTGGCTGTCCCCTGCCTGGCAGCGTTCAAGGCCAGGTTGGATGGGGCTTTGGGCAGCCTGGTCTAGTGGAGGGTGTCCCTGCCCATGGCAGGGGCTTGGAACTAGATGATGTTTAAGGTTTCTGCCAACCCAACCCATTCCATGATTCTATGAAGGTAAGCAGGCTACTACTCTGTTGCATTTCCATAGCTGTGTCTCAACTCAGAATGAGGCGAACTAAGTTGCAAGCCTCAGGCTTGACCATCCTGTGGCCACTTTCTAGTAGTCTTGCCTGCAGTCATCTACAAAAAAGTGAACAAATTGTGGTGTTGGGCTGTGGCTGGAACAGCATGTGAACTATGGAACTCCTTGCAGAGTACTGCAGTATATAGTAACAGGGATGTAGTCAAACATCACTTGAATCTGCCATGTAGAAGTGGAACTGAATGCCCTGCCATTCTGGCCTAAGTTCTCCATTACAATTTCCTTTTCCTGATCTTGCCTGCCTACTTTTGGAACACCTTTCCTCACTGAATACTCAACTCTCACATTAACCATAAAGATGCATTTGAAAACTTTAGCTTTTCTTATTTTTCTTCTAGAAAAAGAAAGGCTGAAAAGGGATAAATTGATATTACAGGGAGAGAATGAGGAGGGAGGTGTGGCCAATCGTTTTATTTATGTTGTCAGTGGGATAATGTATTTTGATCTGGCGGTGACTGATAGTTTTCTGTGCCTTTACTTTTAAGGGACTGTTACAGCTTCAAATACTTATGAACTGTATAATGAAGGTTTCATAGGGTTCAGGAAGACATAAGGTCACTGATCCCACCACTCATCTTCCTCTATTCTGACTGTCAGCTGCACCTTCCTGCTGCTGATGGCAGGACTCCTACAAGAGTCAGTTTTTAACTTGCTGAAATGGCAGAAAACACCCACTCTCTTTTGTTGGGATAGTTTTCTGCTATTCTTGTGAGGTAAATCAGCTTAGCAAGTACCAGAGCCAATGGAGGGGAGATGGAAGGAGCCACTGTGAGACACCACTTCCTTTTGCCAGCAGCCAGTTTGTGTCAGCTCTGCAGTACATGAAATTTTATCTTACATCAATACTTACTTTGAAAAAGAAAACATGTTAGGTTTTATCACAGTTTTCAGCATCTAAAATAAAGTGTAAGAAATCAGTGCTAAAACCTAATCCAAAAACAAATTTAAAAACCATTCTGGTTATATAATCGTCTCTCAAAACCCACATGAAATTAAAAATGTAGCTTTACAAGGCACATACAAGAGTTTCAAATAATCACAAGATGAGAGGTCCATTGTTAGACAAGGTATTTGCTAGAAAGGACGAGTAACTCTAAACGCTATTTAGAAATACAGTCACAGTGTCCTTGAAAAGCGAGCACTACAAAGGATTTCTTGAAATGTGCTGACTCTAAAGCAAGATTGGTAGCACCTAAACTTAATAGGATGGTTTCATAATAGAGTATTTTTGTGTTGGTGAGCTGTTCTTTCACTCTCTGAAAAACTGCTCTCCATTCTGTCCTTTGCATTTCTCTTTTCCTCTGCCTCAATCAGGAGCATTTCTTACATATTACAGATAATCACAGCCTCTTGCTAAGTCTATTCAAATTTCCTTGCTGAGGAAATAAGCCTTTTATTTAAAGAGATCATCTATCCAATAAAGCTTTTGAGGGCTACAAATCCTGTTTTGCAAACAGCATTTCTGGTTTACAATGCATTGCTCTGCATACGCAGAGTCCATACCGTGTGCATCTCACAGCAGTCATCTTTCCTTTATAGGGGAATACAGTAGGATTTTCTGTCTTCTGATGTCATCTCAAAATACAATATGAAAATAGAGCTAAATTTTAATTATTCACATTAATTTAAGCACATATTCAGTTTCCTATGATGTTTAGGTCTAAGTATTGTATAACTTGGAAACAAGGAAGCTTGCTATCTTATCAGTTCTCCAAAGGGCCCAAGTATTTGCCTGAACGTAGCATGTCCATATGCTTCTCTCTTATGCTCAGTGACAAAGCAAGAAGAGTTTAAGGCCTAATCCCAGGGGCAGAGTGTGCCTGCTGCAAACCTCTGAAGAGCACAGCACTTTTCTGCTCTGACAGAGATTCCTTCTGCGACCCTGGGCAAATCCCTGGAATTCCGAACTAACGAAGCAGACAAATGGCTCCTGGACACTGATGTGCAGTCCTTACAGCCTTGTATCTCAAGGACTTGAAATGCATTTCTCTCTCAGATTCACAGTCCACCCTGCCCTCAGCCTGTGACAGCTGTTAATAACAGATATTTCAGAAGGTGGCATAAATTACCCAGCTTACCTGTAGCTTGGTGTAATTGATATGTTGAAGCCTCCATATCCATACAAGAAGGCAGGATGAGAACCATCCAATTTAATTCCTTTCTTGTGAATAATAAACATTGGGATCTTAGTACCATCTTTGCTGGGGTAGAAAACCTAAAACAAGAGAAAAAGAAATCTGAAATGCTGTTACTGTTGTAACCCTCTACATCTGCTGTTAACCAGAATCAGAGGCAACCACTTCTATTGTGCACAGTGCTGCAAGTTTCCAAGCGACCTGCACCAATTGTCTGGGTCAGGTTCAGTAACAGCCACCACCTACTTGGTTGCTTAATAGCTCTGAAGAATGTATCAAAATGAGACAATACAAAGGGTATGACAATATAATTTGTATATATCCTATCCATCAATTCTATATACAAGGGGTTTCAAGAAAATGCTACAATCCCAATACCATTCTCTGCAAGGAAAGACTAGCATTGTTAAAATATAAGAACTGCATGGTCCATCATATATTAAAGAAGCAAAAACTGAGCTGGCAAGGAGAATGAACAGCATTAAAAGCAGATTTCCAATCTGAAATTGTTACTTCTAAAAAGGTCTCCTTTCTATAAATTCAGAACTTCAGACACTACAAGAACAGTAGACAGAGAAATAACAAACTCATGGTAGGGTGGTGAGTGAGACTGTACTAAACATTACATTGGTTTGGATAGCAAAAATTTATTTCTCCCAAATAAATGTGTAAAAGACTCTGAAGATCTGGTTTGGTACTGCTGAAATCAGAGAGGGTTCTTTTATTTTACTTGATACAGCAGTTTTTTAATCACAAGCAGAAGGCTAAAGGCATTTAAAAAGACACAGTATTTTAGTTTTAGTATTAATACATTGGCATTAACAATATTTATCAGTGGAGTCATTCCACACACCAGACTCAGGTGAAAAGAATAAACTTTTGAATAGCTGAAGCTGCTCTTTCTTACTAAGCCTCGTGAAAATGGAAAAAAGCTGACTACTAAACCCTTGTACATGCAGCAGGAATTCATCAAAGTCTGTATCCAGCAGAAGTGGACTACGCATTATCCAGTCTTTCCAGGTTGATCAGTGACCACTTCACCTCATCAGAGTTGAAACAAAGGCCACAACAGAAACTTCGGTAGCACTCGGTAGGGTTTCAGGCATTACCCAGCAGCTAGAACCAGGAACAGGCCAAAACCCCTAAACCCACCCAGCAAAACTGAAGTACCTGCTGGCTTTCAGGAAATCAGCTCCCAAACACCCAGCATCCACGGAGCACACACTTTCCTATGTCTTTCTATTACTGCCACAGCACAGTGTGAACTTAAAAGCTGAAATTCCATGTACACAAGCAGACTGAAATTGCTTAACACAGTTCCCCTATCTTGTTGTTTTGATGCATGTATCTGCCTGCATACTCTAATTTAGGATCCAGCACATCTTATTTTGACAGTCAAGCAAAACACGTGGGTGTGAATGCAGTTTACTGCTTGTCCTAAGGTTCTGGTTGACTACTTTTCATTGCCTTGGTTTTAGCATCATTATTTGCAGCTTCTAGGCTAATTAGAACAAAGAATTAGTAAATGAAGAATGACATTTTTAGAATATTGCTGCATGTTTACAATCTCTGTGCTTTTAAAGGAAATAGACCTACCATGCTTTATAAAGCACACGATCAACAGGATCTATTTCTGTAACAAATGAAACCCAACAGTAATATGAACCCATGCAACACATTTATTCTGAGCATTGCCTGTAATGTGAAACATGTAAATCCATGTGGCATGTTAAAAAAAAAATTAAAAAATCACATTTAATTTTAGCTTTACCATAGCAAAGGAAACATAAGAAATTTCAAATGAAACCACATCTACCTCTGAAGGTTTCATCAAAACCTGTGGACATATTTCAGATAAAGTTCAGCATTTCACAGCTCCCAAATTCATCCCCAAAGGCACTTTTGCACAGATGAAACTGCTGTTTCTAACCATGGCCACAACTAAATCTTTACTGACAAAGCATTCATCAGAACTCACTGCAGTAGAATACAAGAATTTTCATTTTAAGGATTTAGCTGAACACTATAAACAAACAAATATGGACAGGAAAACCACTGAGGGTAGTGGTAAGGAGAGTCTCCTCTCTAAATGTTATCCATCAACTCCAGTTGCTGCTGGCAATTTGCACAAAGTGAGCACCTGGCCTTCCTACGGCTCCAGCAACCTACTGCTTGATGCCCAGTCCTTCCCTTATGATTAATGAATGACACTAATTTTTCTGCTTCTTTCTGAACAAAAGGTTTTTATTTAAAAAAAAACCCAACAACTATCTGAAAACTGACTTCAGTAGGTGTTTTATCATCATCAATTAAGTAATACGCATTAAATGAAAACTCGACAGCAAAAAAAGGAGATGTGTGTCAAGGTGACATTTGCAATTTAAGAGTTTTCACTCCTATCTTTGCTAAAATAATGATTACCTCTCCCTCCAAGATAAAGAAATGGAAGGGGGATGGAAATCAATTCAGCCAGACGAGGAGATATGTGCAGCTATTTAAACTTCTCCAAATAGACTAATTTTCAACAACTGATTCAATCTCACCTTTAAATCAGGTGTTATCTCTGAAGCAAGTCCAATGGTTTATTCATGTAACCAATAAAGGGACGTGTTTCTATCTCAAAGATTAAGGTAAACTGGAAAGGGCAAGCCCTAAAAAGAAGAATTTCCCATGATGGTATTTCATGTCTAAATTTAGAAGCTGTCAGCTTTTATAGGAGTAAATGCTCATAAAAGGATAGTACTGCTTTCTGCTTTATCACAGCTAGGAGCGATCCACTTGTACTGGCCACATCATATTACTCACTGCTCAGATGTTTCCAAATACTCTCACGTCACTACACGTAAGAAGAGGACAGATTAGCAAAGTGATTTTGGAGGGAAGAGGATTAGGGACAATGCTCAGGCATTGTTATGAATGATGAAACTCATTATTCAAGGAGGGACATGCTAAAAATACATCTTTTCAGCCTCCAGGAACGCACCAGCAATGCTGTGTGGCTGACAGGGCAGTCCTGCTGCATGCAACCCCTCGTGCTATTCTCGGAGCATACCGCTGGAGTGGCACAGCAGCCCTCAAACAGTCGTAGCTAACTCCAGCTCACACTAATGTCCCTATCTGTCACACGGCTGAGGGGTCTCAGGGCCAGAAAGAATCACTTTCAATTCAGATGCTGGAACCTGAGGCATAAATTTATAGCCCCTATTCATCTTATTGTGACCCAGGGAGAAAACAACACTGTTCACACAATTACTCATTACTATAAACTACATGAAGATTAAGCTATGTAAGCTACATAATCTTAGTCATTCTTCTTTAGCACATACTTCTGTATTTGAACAGTAGGGTTTTAGTTGGTTGTTTGTGGGTTTGCTTTGGGGCTTGGTTTATTTTGGGGGATGTGTGTTTGTTGGGGTTTTTTTAAAAATCTTAGCACTTGAAAGCAATTTACATTCCATTTTCACCTAACAAAAGAAAATGGAATTTTTACTTCCAAGACAGTTTCCAGAGTAAATTTTACAATAGAATTAATGGCTATGTGACAGGAATTGTAAATTTACTTAGGAGTTAAGAAACATAAAAAAAGTTCTGTACATTTGACTCCTGGGGAGGTCTTCTCCTAGCTATTATTTGCTTTAAATATGCAACATTTATGTAGGTCAATCTTCTCTTAGGGAAGACAGGAACAATCAGCCAGCTTTGTACACACAGACCTAAATTCAGAAATACTCTTAAGTTTACCCACTTTGGTCTCGGCAGTGACAAGAAGCATCCTCTTTACCTTAAGTCACCAGGAGGGAAAAGTAAGTATTTTAACTTTTGAAAAGTTGGGGGGGGATTTGAAAGAGAGAGGTTGAAGACAAAGTTTTTCTTTCATTTGTCTGTAAAGATAACATAGCCAGACATTGAGACTTATACACAGAGCTAAAAGTAGTTTGGGCAATCATCCACAATGCACTTATCTTGTGAGTAAACATGAAATCAGTATCTCCGAAGACTAAAGGAAGTGATACAATCATCACAACAAATAAATAAAATTAATCTGCCTGAATTGAAAAGACATAATTGAAAATACCTAAAACTACTGAAATTGAGTAGAAACTTCCATTTTTTAAAATTAAAACCCTCAGCAATCTGTGAGTGTTCAGTTTCACTTCTCCCTTTTGGAAATATTTTCTCTGTTCATTTAATGCAGAAATTATGAAATGTATGTAATTACAATTGTTTGGGAAAAAAACCCATGTGCACTTCAAATCACCTTACTTTTACAAAACCAAAGTCCTTCTATGTAAAAACCCACTTCAAAATTCTACAGCTTTAAAATTAACCTTATAAACGTTCAGCACAGGTTTTGAAATATTGCTGCAAAACACAGATTAAAAAAAATAAATATTAACCAAACAGGTCTAATGCACATATTTTTTAAGCTGTTAACAGTACCTGAATGTCTAGAAACCTTCTGTAACTTTTCTGACTCGTTAATTAATGACAAAGATAATGAAAAGCCAATTAAAAAGCAATTAGTTTGGCTTTTCAGAAATACTGATTTCCTGCAGGTAATATATGAATTTTACATATGAAAAGAAACTTTGACTTCTGGGACTTGAAAACACCCCCTAAATCACAGCAGGCTAATTATTCTTAGAAAGCCACTAGTGATTCTAAAAATGTCTCTCTCAATCCCTCTTTCAAGATTAGGTACTACATACCAGAGATATCCATTCTTTCCATGTCTTTGTGTGCTTGATCAAAACCAGGTAAAAAGTCAGGCTTGTCATTAGACTGACATCCGTTGTACAAAATGCCAATGAATATTACAAAGAGTAACTAAAAAGGCACATAAATAACTTTGGAATACTTCCTTGTTAAAAATGCGCGTTCAATAATTTAGGTTTAGTAACACCAAGACAATGCCTTTAAAATTAGTTTTGTTCCAATGCCTTCCATAGTATCTTTACTGAGATAATTCCTTTTCATTTGAAACAAATACAGCATGTAGCAGTCCTGTGAAATTTAGCAAGTGTTTTCTGCTTGTAGTTAAGAGTGGCTGCCCTCACACACAGCTGATGTGATTCCACTAGCAGCCACCACCAAGTGACAGGCAGGGCTAGAGGCTCAGTGTCCTGTCAAGTCCCAGCAGACACAGGTATGAGGGAAGCACGTGTAGCTGCGTTGAGTGGTTGATCAAAGCAAACTACTGCTTCAGTTTTTACTTCCTGCAACTGTGTTTCAAGCATCCCGTTTCACATAAAAAATGTGAAACGTCATTAAATCTGGAATGAAGATTTCTCATCATACGTAGATCTCTATTTGTGTTTTGAGATTCAGGGAAGAAAAGCATAAATAAATTACTTAGCATCACTCACATTTTCCTAAACATCACAAATGCTTTGTGAAAGGCTCATCAGCCTAAAAATACCATACAGCTATCTTTGAAAGATGACTGGAAGAGTAAACATAAGAGGAGAAATCCCTGTGTACATCAGGGTGTTGAAACCTGTATTTAGGTACAGAGAAAATGGCACCTGAAGCTGAACAATGCAACGCAGCAACACCTCCCACTGACAAGCTGCTACTCAGTGCTTCAGGAAGGCAAGTCACAATGAAAACCCTGCCTTCACACCAGCAAAGTCTGAAAATTTCAGCACTGGCAGGCAGGGAAAGTCCTCTTCTTATAACGCCAGGGCAGAAGTCTCATCGATTCAAACAGAATCATGTGCTGCCTTGCATGCTGCCTCCAATCCCCCATCACCTCTGGCCTCACACAAAACTCAATACTAGCCCGGGGCTAAGGACTACTGCCACGGATTCTTCAGGGTTTTGGGTGCCCACGACACGGGGAAGCAAAACGAACTCAATACGAGTGATCCAACTTCACTTTATTGCTTACAACACAAGGCTTATATAGCCAAAGAAACATACGTGGCAAACATCTCATTGGTTATTCTAAACATATACGGTTACACCTATTGGTCAACTGCCTTGTTGCTAGAGCTCCTGTCTACAAGCTAGCTGATCACATGGAAGCCAGCTGCTTGTGCCTACGTGCTTCACGTGCACCCCGTCCTGCTTAGGGCTCCTTAGTTCCCGCCTTGCCTGTTTCTACTGCCAGTACTTTTCCATTGTTAAGGCTTCAGTACCACCACAGAGACCTTGCTCGGACACTGGTTCATGTCCTCCCTGGTCCCTTAACCATTCACCCACAGACTACCTAGCACATTACAAGCAAAATGCCTTATTTATTGCTGGCCAATGGCCACCTGTAAAAGCAGCTCTTGCTAACCACTGGTTTTTGTATTCCCATATACAGGATGGACCAGGAGAACTAACAGAGAACTACATAGCAAATTCACAGGATCTGAGGTTTCCTTTCTTTGTAGGGGGAAGCCTCTGCAGTCTTCTTTAAGCCTCTTAAATTAGCTTCAAAACAATTCTGTGCGGGTTGTGAAGCTTGCTCGATACAGAACTGGACAGGGGTCAAAGTAACAGTATAATAAAAGTTCACATGAGTAAAACTCAGAAAGGAGAATGCCCACTACAAAAGCATGATGAAAATAATCAAGAAACCTTTTAGAAATACTGCATTCAGTTTGGGGCCCCTTACTACAGGAAAGACATTGAGGTGCTGGCATGTGCCCAGAGAAGAAAAATTTCTTCACCAAATGGTCTGTCAGGCATTGGAGCAGGCTGCTTGGGGAAGTGGTTGTCACCATCCCTGGAGGTATTGAAAAGACGTGCAGATGTGATGCTTAGGGATGTGGGTTAGTGGTTGGACTTGGCAGTGCTGGGTTAGTGGTTGGACTCGATGATCTTAAAGGCCTTTCCCAACCTAAGAGATTCTGTGCTTCTAAGAAATTGTTTCACCACCCACCAGGACACAAAGCAGCCTCATGCTGACAGAGGCAAAGTGCCAGGAGATGGTCCTGTTGAGGAACTGCCTCCTTACTAAGGTTGGCTACTGAGCTGCAAATGACTGCAGGGAGTTATCTCACAAGGTGTTCGAAGAAAAAAATGGGAAATAAAGAGAACAATACAGCCAAAAGAGTTCAGAAATCTCACAGGACTGGTATTGCAGAAATTGCTTTTAAATCACACTTTTCTCTATTAGTTAAAAGGCAATGCTCCCTTTATGTAACATAAAGCCTTAGTGGTAAATTGGGTCCAGTAAGATCTCTCTACTCCACTTCTGCAACCTGACAGACTTCTCTCTTCTCTAAATGTTTATCCTTTGACCCTTCATAGGGATCTCAGAGCTTCCTGCACAGAGTAATCAGCATATGTCATATATAGTTATTCCTTTCCTTTTCATTCATCAACTTGCAGTTTAGAGACAGATACATATCAGATAAGTAACATTTATCTTTTGAGTTAAATATATATTGTAGTCATGTTAAACAGAAAAAAAACCCTGTGACAAAGTTACAGTCTCATTCTTGAATTACCCCTCTCTGTGCTTACACATTCAAGAAATGTATTACCATGAAGTAGTATGGCATGAGATCAGCAAAGGGGTGACTCAACAGAAGTAGCATGCTGTTATAAATAAAAACATTAAGTAACAGCTGCTGGCTAGTGCAATTTCTTTCATTAAATCAAGCTTTACCTCACTGAGAAAACGGCTCTGACAGGAGACAACTCACTGTAATAGTGTGTAGGCATTAGAAAGCAAACACTGCTCATCTTTACCAAGCTGGAAATCAGTTCAAGTTATGAGAAACACAGTAGAGGCAACTTACCATGGGGTAGGCAAGGTGGAGAACTTGGCTTATGCAAGCTACAATAACTACTCTCATTTACACTGTCGTAGGTGCACACATCTAACTTCACATGCTGAGAAAGAGATATACTCAGTTGCTGGTTAATTCAGCTTTTCTGTTTCTGACTCCATCTTGCTCAAAACTTGCTTGGTTATCTCAACACAACCTCGCTGTTGAGCTTTTACAAACTTCAAAAAGATGACACAACCTCTGTGGGTTTTTCTCCCTAAAACAGACAGGGGCATCTGTACTGCTCAGGTTGCTCAATTTTCACTTGTAAACCAGTATCCAAAAATTCTTCCACAGAACAAATGCCATCTTGACACCATTGATGTCAAGTGCCCAGCTTCTGTCAAAGACCCAACAGGATCCACATATTCCACCTACATTGCCAAGAAGCTTCATTTAGGACTTTCAATAGCTGGACAATCTCAGAGCACTCTTTCTCTTCCTTAGAGAACCATATCCTGTTCACAGATGTCTATTTGGTTACCCAAAGCCAGAGGCACTAGGAATCACTAAATACCTACAAAAATCCTGCATGTGGCTAGTATAATATTGAGAAAAAACAGCCAATACTCTTCATTTCTATTGTTTGGTTTGAAAAGAAAGAGAGATCACCTACATTGGACAATGCATGTTTCAAAATCAGTCCCAGGTCACTTACTGTGTGAATATTTATCCTGAAGAACTTATTGAAATAAACTGGTGACTTAAAAATACTGTGAAGTACTTCCATGTGAGGTTTCTCACTCAAAGGATAGCTACAAATAATTTAATTTCTGAGATTTAAGCTTGAATTTAAAGCTACCCATTTATGTCCCCACATGATTGTAAACCCCCAAAAGAGCAAAGGAAAAAAAAACCCAAACCTTGAGAATGGTCAAGGACAAACAAAAGACCTAGAAAATATCTGGGATGCTAGCTTAGAAGCAAGCAGTTCTAAGGATCAGATGCTACTGATTTCAGCAGTTGTGTCCTGGTGATTACCTCCTTGCTACAGAAACAGTACTTCAGCCTCAACTACTGTAGTAGTCATGTAGTTACATGACGAAGAAAAATCACCCAGTGAGCAGCAGGAATTAGGAGATTGAGTTTTTGTGACACTGTTGTAACAATACTTAGGAAAAAAAAGTAAACCAAAACTAGTCTAAAGCAAATCAGCAAAAATTTCACTTGGTGGTGTTATTTCCAGATAGAGGTCATAAGATTTTAAGGTATTTAACAGGTAGACCACTAAGTGTGCTGATGCATCATAGAATCACAAAATGTGTAAGGGACCTTTAATGGTCATCTAGTCCACCCCCTCTGCAGTAAGCAGGGACATCTTCACTGGATCAAGTTGCTCAGAGCCCCATCAAGCCTGACCTTGAATATCTCCACTATCTCTCTGGACAACTTGTTCCAGTGATCTATCACCCTCATATTGAAGAACTTTTTCCTTGTATCCAACCCAAATCTCCCCTTTTCTAGTTTAAAACCATTACTCCCTGTCCTGTTGCTACATGCCCTCACGACCCAGCTTTCTTAAAGGCACCTTTCAGGTATTGGAAGCCCGCTATAAGGTACTCCCAGAGCCTTCTCTTCTCCAAGCTGAACAAGTCCAACTCTCTCAGCCCATCTTCATAGCAGAGGTGCTCCAGCCCTTTGATCATTTTTGTGGCCCTCCTCTGGAATTCTTCAACAGGTCCATGTCCTTCTTGTACTGAGGGCTCCAAAGTTGGACACAGTGTTCCAGGTGAGGTCTCACCAGAGCAGAGCAGAGGGGCAGAATCACCTCTCTCGATCTGCTGGCCACACTTCTTTTGCTGCACCCCAGGTTGTGGTTGGCCTTCTGTGCTGCAGATACACACTGGTGGCTCATGTCCAGCTTCTCATCCATGAGTACTCCCAAGTCCTTTTCCCTCAGGGCGGCTTTCAAGCACATCATCTTCTAATCTGTACGGATAACAGGGATTGTCCTGAGCCAGGTGCAGGGCACTGCACTTGGCTTTGTTGTCATGAGGTTCACCTAGGCCCACTACCCAGCCTGTCCAGGCCCCTCTGGATGGCATTCCGTCCCTCTGGCCCATTAATCTCACCACTCAGTACCTCATTCCCTGTGGTACTGTTGGAATGCCTTTTGTTTTTTAAGGCCAAAGACTAAAGACAGCTTGCAGGTTTCTTGAACATGATGGCAAAATTCAACAAACTTCTATCAGTCATAAGGAATTTAACTGCTAATACTCACACTCAACAGCTCAAACACCTAACCATCTCAAGCCAACTTCAGTGAGTGCTAGCAGTTCAAAAGGCACCACTAAGTGGAAGGAAAAAGTCAGGGATGTTCCTATCAAGTAAAAGATTCCCTGATTTTAGGCATTCTACCATGGTGCTTCAAAGCTATTCTGCATTTTGTCTATTTTCAGTGATCACTGTGCATTATTACTTTCAAAAATAATGAATAACTTGGCTGAAAAGCATGCGGTTCACAGAGCTGCCAGGGAAAATTCAAGTATCATTTTTTCCCTGTCTGTGAGTACAGCAAGCCAGAACTAAGAAAAGCATCTATTTCTTGTTGTCATTTATCTACTCAGTTACCATGAATAATAATGATATTTCTAGGAGGCTTCCCTTGCCCCATAAATTTCCTGGGAAATGTCTCAAGGACAGAGCAGAAATAATTAATCTAAAGAAAGATTATATTCTATCAGTACCTCTGGGCAGTGTTGATAAAATCAAATCAACTGCTAAATGAAGATGTAAACTGGATTACCTTTAATAAAATTGTGCACTGATGAATTTGTACTGTATCACAGACAGACAAAAGCCCATGGAAAAAAACCTCACATAATTAGTGACCAAACTGTTTCTGGGTGGAAATTGAACTGCTGCCTCCCTTCCTTTTCCTGAGGGGAAAAAAAAAAAGGAAATTCTTTCAGAATGCCCCAGATTTTATAATTTTAAAACTTTTACTACGTCTGATCTTACACTGCGAGCAGATACGAGAGGGGTCTCATGAATTATCCCACTCACGAGTGTTCCACATAACACATGTTGACAACTGCATCTCTGGATACTTATTGAAGCACTATGTGTTTGATTTGCCCTATCTCTTCACCAATAAATGACAATTTCAGAAAAAACCCAACACATCAAACACCACAACACATAACCTGTCCAGATAAAAAGATGTTCACTAAAAAATTTTTTAGCTCTGCCTTACATGTTATTAGCGCAATTTTTTTTTTCTGTGCTTGGTACAGATAGAGACCATGTCACTGAAAGTATCCAGCACCACCAGCATACCATTAAGAGGTTTGACTGTGCCACAGAACACCCAATAAAAGATAAACCTTTGAGAGGTTCTCAAAAAAAACCCTTTCATTCCTATTTAACAAAAATTATTTTCTCAGTACAACCTGAACCGCTCATAACTATTTATATGACCATTATGCTTAACATGCAGTCTTTTCTAAGGTAATCATGTTTGCAGTGAAAGCAAGACTCATAGCTTTAGTTTATAAGATATGCCATCATTTGCTTCCAATTTTCCCTTTAAATACAGAGGCTGCTCCAAGCAGTGGACACAGAGTCTCATTTACTTTGCAGAGGCTCCCAGGCTCTGAACAATTTAGTCCCACTAAGTCTGAAGTCTGCATATATACGATCTCACCAACACCTGAATTGCTATTTTCCCACTAATGTTCTCCACTCTCAACTCTATTAATCTGTTTTCCACCACAGTGATGAATGTTAATTAACAACAACATAAAAAAAAATCCTAATCCAGCAAGCAGTTGTGGCCCTCAGTAAAGACAGCAAGTATAATTTTATTGGGCTGCAGTGATATATACATATATATACACACACACCCCCCTCTCTCCCTGCCCTCCAACCCAGGAGTTTGTTTGCATTTTTCATTAGCTTTAAATATTACCAATTCTAATTTCCTTTTGTCTCCTGTATATAGTTTGTGTGTAGTTATCGTTACTCATCTTCCAAATGCAATTTATTTCTCTGTCCTGCTTTCAGGCCGTGGCTGGTAAGGGCCCTGCAATGGCCTGCATTTGTGTGCTATCCAGCACAGTGGTGAACGTGGTCCATGACAGACTGCCAAGTGCTGCGTTAACACAAGTGAATAAAGGAATAACAACCTTCTATTTCGTTCTCTACAGGCTGCTGTACTACCTTAAACCTCTTTGAATCAGCTGTATGCCAAGCCTAATAAATGACTGCATAAACTAGTTATCAACTTGTGTGTGCTTGGAGGCTTGCAGCTGGGAAACACAAACCTCCCAGCTCTGCCAGAGCCATTTCGATTCTGAAAACACGCTGGTAGCCTACAGGGACACTATTCAGAATGAGAGATGCATTCACTGTAAAGTATTTAAATGGAATATGGAGCTGTGGGAAAGCTTAATTGCTAACAGGAAACACTGAGATGGTGCAGAAAAAGGGGCGAGGGAGTGCTTGCTGAAGGAGAAGCAAACAGAAGACAAAAGTACCTGAAGAAGTAAAATGCGATGGAGTAAGGCCAGATATGGAACATACTGTACTCTCAAAGGCACAGTCACCTACAGGATAGGGAACATCTGACACACACACACAAATAAATTAAAAAAACAAAAAAAAAGTATTGTGGAGTTATAGTACACAGCAAACTGAAGTCAAACTAACAGTGACTTGTTAGGGAAAAGGCAAACTCTATCCTGGGCCATATAAGCCAACGTCTCTCCCACAAGATGTATGAAGGAATGCTTTCTGCTGTACTCAACACTTGCAAAGCCTCAGCTAGAATGCTTGCATTCAGTTTAAACCACAGCACATCATAGGCTGTCCATCTAGAGAGATTCTGGGGAAAGACACAAGAGTGTCAGGAGGCCCAGAAAATGCAACCTGCTAGAAAAACTGAACAGAGTCCAGGGTTGTTTTCTTAGTGTAAAGAAGAAAAAATAATGCAGGGACACATGGTGACAGTCTCTAAATATGCAGAAGTTCACTGTAATTAGAAAGCGAATTACCTGTCTCCCATGTCTGTGAGAGACACAATCCAATGCATTTCAGTTGTGGCAAGGGAATTTAGGTGAGACCTTGTGGCAGACAACCCGCTCCCTGCCTTCCTGCAAAAGCTCGTTAACAGTAAATGCAGTGAGACACTGGGACAGATTGTCTAGGGAGACTGAAGGCTTTTAAGCACAAGGCAGACAAAAGCCAGCAGGAATGGTACAGGCAGAAGTGACTTCCCACAGTGTCCAAGACAGATCAGTGTGCTCTAGCTGTGGCAGCCACGATGTCTGGCTCTGGGACATGGGTACCTGACTATGCTGCAACCACTTCCAGCCGCATTAAGGCACTGCAGTTCTTCCCTTTCCCAGATTTTCTGTCCCTGGGTTATTACAGCAGCTCTGTCACAAGTTTTTGTGTTCATAACTGCAACATCACATCCTGGACAGTAACAGCTGGCTTCTCTCTTCTTGCAAGAAGAGCCAGTCCTCTTGGACTGCAATGGATTAGATGATCTTTTGAGCTTGCTTCAACCGATGTGATATATGATATCAAGAAGAAAAGCTTCAAAAGTACCTGTTTGTCTTTGTGGCCTGGTAAAGACTTTTCATCTACTGTTTCCCTGCTAGATCAATGGCTTGAATGCTGGCCCACACTAGTGATAACTGACAACTGCAATCATCTAATGATCTTTTGCCAGCTGTGTGAAAAAAACCCAATTATTATGCTTCCAGAGCAATCTGTCCTCAATGCAGCATCTTCATCACAATTTAACGTCCTCCTAGGTAGGCTCCATGAGGCACAGTAATGGGTGGGCAGATTCCCACACTTGCGTTGTGAACAATGCTGGCACACCAAAGGTTGACATTTAGCCTCAACAAAGGGACAGAGAAAAGTGGTAGCTACCGCTTCTTTCTTTCAGTAGAAGACTACACATGCAATCCCTAGTGTGCTGAGATTTTCCATTTTTATGACTGAGCAAGAATGGAACAGACACAAAGCAGCTTTGGAGCAATTTTTTTGTGGAAGCATCCTGTGTGTTTGATCCTCCATCACTGATGGAACTGGTGGCTCAATCTGCCCTATGCAAACACCATACTGATCAAAAGACAGGGTTCTATCAGCATTTAATGCCAGGAAAGGTATCAGGAGTGGGAGCTTTTTATTGCTGTTCAAGTTCTATGAACTGCTACCTGTGTAAGACTTCATTAACTGGTTTAAGTTTGCAGAACACACCTGAAGACTCAGCTCTGAGGATAAGCAAAAGGAGGAGTCGAAACCACTGCCATTAGAAGAACAAACCATCAAAACATATCCCCAGTGCAGCACCTCATCTATGTGCAACCACGGACAAATTTCATTCTGAATGTTTCTGCTCCTGTAGAATGAAGCTAATAATACTCACTGCCTTTGAGAAATAACATTGATATGCTTATACAAAAGGGAGAAGAAAAGTTGAAAGAAGATTCCCACTGAGAATCATTAAATAGAATTCTTACTTATCTTGTGAGTAAGGGAGTTAATTAAAATAGTAATGTGTTCACGGTTAATTACTGGAGGTGAGATCAATCAGAGGAGTGAATATGAAAGCTAAAGAAAAAAGAAGGGAAAAAAATCTTCAGTGATTTGTTTAGAAAGAGGAAAACAAATGAGCATTTTTGCTCCAACAATATTCTCATTTTAATCTCTCTATTAACAAAGAATCTACCTACTAAGATTCCTGAAGGCTTAAACACACACGTTCATTCCAGGTCTTAAGTCTGTTTTTCCTGATGGTAAAATGTATTTATATATAACATATATTTTTTTATATATATATATATAAACTCTCTTTTTTATTCACGATTAACAATGCAATCATTTAAGACACAGGAGGCTGTTAATCCTTTAAGCTCTTGTTTAACACTGCTGTGTGTAAAAAGGGATTCTCTACCCTGTGTTCGGTGGTTACAGCTCTATGTTATTTCACCTGGTGTTTAAAGAAATTCTGAAAAAGAAATGGAGCAAAGAATGCAGCTTGGGATCAAGTACTAGAAAACTGGAAAACAAACCACTACAATTTAAAACAAAAGTTCTCCTGAGTAAATAAATTAGAAGAATATTTCACAATGAATTTTAGTTACAGTATTAAGCAATCACTTTCCTTGCAGGCTTAAAATGAGTGTTTTTATAACATCTCAAGCATGAAGGTTCTACAGGCTAACATTTTAAGAAGCTCTTCAATTCCCTGCACACTCAGCAGAAAAAGAAACAATCCAATACTAAAAGCTTGGAACTAGTGAATCACAGAGACTATATGCGGATTCAAATGAGCAGAGAGACTGGGATTTTTGTATTATCCCTCCACACTGTGTGGTCTGGTATTGTGCTAATTCTTCCTAAGAGCAGTTCTGTACTTATCCATCCCAAACCACGTTTCCATTGTTCTGCCTTCTGCTAAACAAAAGCTCCCAATGTCCTAAACTGTGCAGCAATACTGGGTGGTACATCAGAAGGGGATAAAGCAACCCCATGTATTTAGACCTGAAACCAGAATTTGAACTGGACTGGTGAAGAAAGCAATGCAGAATCCTATTATTTCCTCTTATGTGGAATATGAAGATCTGGTTCCTACTCCAGACACTTAGGGAATATCATGGTCTGCCAGAATTACTGGTATGAATTATCTGAAGTGCACTAGATGGGGCTGCTTAAATACAATGGGTGCAGAGCCAACTGCTACTCCTCTGCTCAGGCATAAGGATTTTGAAGTTCAAGAGAATGTAAAGTCATTATGGGAAATCCTCCCCTTGATACTCTTCTAGGCATAAAGTCCTTCACACCAACAATTTCCCTCCTTAAAACAGAGTGTGCTGTGGCTGCAGATACATAACATATTTAATACACAACCTCTTGGCTTTCAAGAATTACAAGGCCTTAAAACGAGAGGCCTCCATTTGCAGTTGGTATTTTTTCACTGCCCTGCAATTAGAACCAGTAGATTAAAGAGGTGTTTGTAACAACCACACGCCAAGGGTGTAAGATGCTAAATTCACATTGGCAAACAGCCAGTACTGCCACAGTTGTCACTGTGATTTTGTTGATGTCCTCCGGAGTGAGGCTGTTGTCTTGGTGACAAAACCAGAGCCATTGCCAAAATGCTGGCAGAGATCGGAGCTGAAGACTTCAGTCTTCTTCCTGGGAGCTGTGATGGAGGCAGCCCCCCAAGCTCATCTTCCCCCGTAAGAGGGCAGGTGTCTGCCAGACTGTAGCAAGCCCTAAAACCGGTGCATTTCTTCACATTCTGGCCCCCCTCCCCAATACTTTTTCAATTTCTTCCTGAATCCAACACGGAAACACAAAGAAATAAAAGGAATAAAGCAGAAACCAAAAAAGCAGCCTATCTTCCCCAAAGTATTGATTATCCCCTCCTGTTCTGTGAGATCATGGGAGGATTCAAATCCCAAATACTGTTCGAAGCAAGAAAGTCCAGCTCCTCAAACATCAGTGCCCTTTTTGGCTGCAATGGTTTCTCAGGAGGGGAAGAAAAGGATGCAGAAACTTTATCTCTTGAAGACAAGGGAAGAAACCTTTGTCTCTGCTCAGAATCAAGGTAAAAAGCACACACACGTCTCTTCTCTGGTATGAGCGATTTTTCCCCAACAGAGATAAATTCAGAGCTACCAAATTTCTCTCCAAACTCCAGTGATCTATTCATATGCACTTAGATAAGGGAAAGAAACAACAGTAAGACCATCTCTATATGCCCACTCTAAAAAATAGTGATATTATCAGCTCTGGTATTGCTAACCAGGTAGAGCTTACTACAGCTTTCACAGGGCACTGCTTTCCTCTTTTTAATGTGAGAATCTAATGTTCATGGAATGACACCACCAGCAACGGTGAGATCCACAAATAGCGTGGGCAGGTGCTGTGCTTAAGTTTCTCCCACAACTCTGCCAATCAACCTCAGGCCTGACTCATCTTCTCTCAGTGTTGTATTTTCCTGAAACAGAGATTAACTGCTGTGCCAAACTGTATGGTGTAAAGTTCCACCAGGAATTAAAATGACTCTAGACAGATTTTCCCTATCAATGACTCACAACTTGATATGAGTACTGTCAGGGCTTGAAGATGGGCTTGAAAGACTGAACAATAAAACAGTAAGATCATAATGAAAAATACTTCACCAATAAAAATAAATTCTGCAAAAGAAAAGAGGAAGAAATTAATCCCAACCCCTAAAAAAGAAAGAAATACTCTTTTTTTCATCTCTGAAATATTTTAGCAGCAGTTGCTTTTAAATCAAATTAAGTTGTAAAGGTAAGTTGTGTTACGAATTGCACTTTTGCAAGAGCTAATTCAAAGTGCATCTGTCAGTAACAACATTTATTTTTGGTTCATCTCAAACTACTTTAAGGACAGTACTGGAAGGTATTCAAAGAATGGCAAAAGGAGCCAAACAACATTTTTATTGTTGCCATTTCAACACTTACAAATCCTGCATATCAGCCTAAAAGTAGGTGAGTTGTGAGCCAGGCCAGAAGACTGTTTATCCACCATTAAGTGTCACTGTGAAGTGTTAATACAGAGAGGCATATAAGAACTTAGGTGGCAACTTTGTAGAGATAAAATAAAGGCTTTTATTTAAAGCAGCAGTAGAGTTTTTTATGTAGGAAACAGTTCATGGCAAGTGCCATTTCTTAGTTTCTGCAAAAGTGGTTTTTTTTCCCCCCTCCTGTAAAACCCACCCCGAGCTATTTCCTGAAAAAGTCTGTCAGTGTGATGGATGGAAGCATGCAGGGAAGCAAAGACAAATTTCAAGAAGCGTTTGGCAAGAGGAGAAGTTATTAATGCAACTTAATATGTCATTTAACAAAAGTAGCCAGGATAAATTTTTGATGTGTGGCAAACATTTGAAACAGTCTGACTTTTTCATGAAGGTCATACAGAGTCTTTCAAGGTGAGAGCATATGCACAAAGCAAATAACCTATGGGCATGCTCTCACCCTGGTGTAAATGTCAGGTATGTTGAAACAGCTCTCCCTTCAGCACAAGGTAAGTAGACCAATTTATTCTTACTGTGGGCTGCCAAAGAGTAAGAACTTAACCTCAGAAACTACAAAGCAGCTGCTCTACCATAAATTTACTTAATGCAGTAATCTTCATCGCTGATCCACACATGCACTGCACAGCATCTATTAAATACTGTAAGGGGAACCCAAAAGGGGCAAAAAACAGACACTGTGGCATTTTCCAATTGCCATTAATTCAGGTATCGTATACACAGGCCACTTTGCACTTCAGTTCCAGTCGTCTTAACTCAGTTATGTTCAAAAACCACTGAAGAACAACTCATTAAAGTTTCATATATGCTACGCAGACAAAGCTAGGAAGATTGCTAGTCTTAGTAGGGATTTCTTCAGATATTGAAAATAAAGGGAGAATCTTGGCAGGAGACCTGCCTTTCATTAAGGACATGGGTCAAGACACAGCCAGCAATATTTTTCTTTACTACTTAGTAATTCTGATGGAAATTAAAATAATTTAATAAATTCTGCAGTGCTGTTCACTCCCCTGTTATCAGCAATCTTTTCCTATTGTCAGTATATTTCTTGCATGCTTAATTCTGAGTTTCTTTCACAATTCCCAGCAATGCTGCCTGAGTTTTGCAACGGCTATGCAAGGCTACCATCTAGGCTGAGAACTGTTTATAAACTGCTTTGAAAATCTCCTATCTGCCTTTACCTCCTCCAAGCAGGAGCATCATCAAGGGTCCAAGCAGGACCCCAAGAATGGAAAGGAGACCTGAAGCCCGGTACTGGCAGGCTGAGTTAGTCCTGACCCTGAGCACAGTCTCTTTCATAGCTCAGCTGAGATTTCTCCATGGATCTGAAGGATAGGAGAAACTAATTTCCAAGATGATGCCACAGTGAGATCGTAGGCAAAACCAGACGAGTGGGGAGCCAAGAGTGCTCTTCATTAAGCACCCACACCAGCGTAACTACACAGGTCGCATTTCCTCAGCGCTGACACCAGGCAGGAGTGTATAAGGAGAAAACCAGAAACACTGGTATGGACTTGCTTCCCACTGCAGCAAGCAGTGAAGCTCTGCCGGTGATTTACAAACTGAAGGTTTCCAAAGGCATAGGAACAGCATGCTTATTCCTTGAAATTATTTGTATTACTGTTCTACGTTACCTTAATTTAGCATGTAATTGATTTAAATCTAAAATGAGATTTTGGTTTTCCAGACATTTATTTCATAAAATTTGATTTACTAGAAAAAGACATTATTTCTAATTTAAGGCAACCCCTTCTAAACCCTTTTTAATTACATGGGTATTTGAGTTCCATTATTATCCTTCCAGATTATGATGGCAGTTTCCTAAAGAGGATGATGTTTTCTTTCTCTTTTTCAGCTCACTACGCCCTGCAGTTCTTCTGCGAAAGTCCCTTAATGAATTTGAGTGAAGCAGTAGAAACACATTCTCCGTGAGAATATTTTCAGCAAACTGTCCTCTACAATGCTTTTACTCCTGTCTGGCGATGCAGAGACAAACAGATGGGGCTGTTTACAACGACCTCCTGTACACACACTACTGTCTTCATGCTTTCAGAGAATCTGCTCTCTGTATGTGCCGGAGGCAAAACTGAAAATAAGAGATTAAGAAAAATATCTAATCTCCTTACAAAGACCTCAAGCCATGCAGTCACCCTGTTGCTTAGCTATAGGTCATTTCACATTTTTCCAGGCTAAACTTGTCTAAATTCCACTTGAGACACTGTATCTTGTTATACCCTTGTCTACAGAAAGAAAAATTCCACTCTTACTCTAGAGTTGCAAAATCCTATATAAAATAATTAATGCACCTCCCAATATTTCCTCTACAAATTGTATGTATTAAATATGCTAAGCATCACAAAATAATGACTTTTTCTATACCCTTAATTATTTTGGCTGAGTCACCACCCCTGGAGGTATTTAAAAGACATGTAGATGTGGTCCTCTGGGACATGGGTTAGTGATGGACTTGGCAGTGCTGGGTTCACGGTTGGACCTGATGACCTTAAAGGTCTTTTCCAACTTAACTTTTAAAAGCCTTAAACTTAGCTAACTCTCATATGCATTCACTTACGTGTGAAGAACAGGAACCTCTGAATAAGCGTCCTTGCTGCTCAACAGAGATACCTGTCTGAGCCTTTGGTTCACCTGTAACAGCATTTCAGTTTGGCTCTAAAGCAAGTCTCACCACTCTCACTTCCCACCCCAGAGTGGTGTCTGCAGACTGGATTCCTTCTGATGAAACTCAAGCAGCAGATACACTTCTGTACACCTCTGAGTACACCAGAAGAACCGGTAACGAAAATGCAGTTCACAGGACAGGATTACAGCTGGTCCAAAGCCAGACTCTCAAAATGGACATTGTGTCTTCAGCACACGCCTCTTCGCTCCTGTGATTATTATGCCATACTGCTCATTACTGTAGATGTAGCTTATGGCCTTCCAGGAGGTGAAGCTCTGTAAGACCAGCTGCCACAACGGACCTGATTTCAGATTTTGTAGCAGGATAAATCTCTTCCTGGTTCCCAGGTGTCTTACCCTCACCTGGATATAGTGAATTGCAGGTTATCATAACTGGACCACTTAACAACCAGTTCCCATCATTATAAACCAGTAACCTGTTATCCTTCTTACCTTGTTTCCTGGCAATCTTTGATGGCTCCAAAAATTTATCAGCAAAATTTTTGTTATCTAGACCCCCAGGGAATTTACTGAACAGCATTAGAACTTGCTAGGAAAGACCTCACTAATTTCTCCCTGTGCTCACATCTCACGAAAACAGTTTGTAGACCATCTACGTCTGAAATTTGAACTCAACTTGTGCAAACTTTTAAATCCAGAGGCCTCTGTTTTATGAAGGCAAAAAATCTCTTGGGAAATTTGAGTCTTTGAGGGCTTTATATACCATCCATGGAATCTTGCCCTTCCCAAGAGGCAACAGATATATTTGATCAGACCTGTTTTTCATGAAACCATGCTACACAGAAAAATGTTTGCCTTTTAGTTCTTTATTCATGGATTCAGAATCATTAGACCTTTAGGAAACAGTTAAAACTGAGTATTAATGCAACGCTAACCTGCTTCAATACTTAAAAAATAGTAATGTCCCACAGACCCAGACTCCACAGCACTAGACAGTGTACTGATAAAATGGAAGGATCCCTCTCCCAAAGAGTTTAAACATCTTCTATTAAAAGCTGTTAGACCTGTGCAATAATTGCCTCATAGGATCTTACATAAGAAATGTTACTTACATATGTGTATGTATGTCTTGTAAATTGCTTTTATCTTTTGCTCCTTGTTCTAGTTGTTGCAGCATTGCAAGCAAAGGGTCTAATCCCACTCTGAGGGAAATCAGAAAGAGGTGCTCCAAGTGTAACTGCACCACTGTATTAGTGAGCACTTCAGAACTTCTAGGAAAGGTGGACAGAATGGGAAATTCCTATGCAGCAGGAACAAACATGATTTTTTGGCTCACACCGCCAGGTATTCTCCTGTTTTCTTTCCATTCAATCACGGTTAAGACCTTTCACAGTTCTATGGCAGATTTTGTACCTGATGCCAGCTACAAATCAATCAATGCATTTCTCTCTTTCCTCCTAATTTCTTCTTGAAGTCTTAACAGATATCCATAGTATGAACTTGTGGCAAAAAGCACTGCAATTTTTATACAAGAGTAGTAGAGGTAGAAGTGTGTCATGTATCCTCTGCAGAATCATGCAGGATCCTGGAATACTGTGGAAGTGCTAGGAAAATAACTGGCTATTCCAAGTTTCCTCTATTTCTCCACTATCACCCAACACTTGCCTACTGGAACCACAGCAAGTTGCCCTAGTGGAACAAATACATAAACACAAAAAAGCAGCAGCTTGATGGGGAAAAATTACAGAACATGTTTCCTCATAAAGTCAGACAACTGAGGATTGAGCTTGCTTCGTTACTTGCAGTGGCATCTTCCAACCTCCCTGAACAAGACTTCATAGAATTCCTTCAGAGCACACACAGACCTGACACTCAGGAGTTAATCAATGCACTCTTACAACCTAAGCCAAGTACAATTTTGTTAAACTTGTACCTAAGTCATTATGGAAAGGCAGCAGGATTCATGTTTATTACCTGCACTGTCTGGTAAACTGAAGGATCAAATCCTTTCACAGTCACCTCCTGGAAAACTCTTGGCTCCAGTTCGTCTTTGGTCAGATCACAGTGATATATAATACCTGAAATAGAGTGCATCTTTGTCAGCTTAGTTTATGTGCATCATTAAAATGCTGCTGGTTTAGGCACATGATGGAGTATTGAATGGCAAAGGCAACTCAGCAGGGTGAAAAACAGTAGCTCCAGACACGTTATTTCACTTAATATATTATTTAACACATACATATATGCACTTAATTTAGGAAGGGTGCAAAGGCTTTATGTACAGAAAAAATAATTCTCACTACCCATAAAAAACCAAGTATACAAAGTAGGTTAAGCAAAATAGGCAAGATTTCTTTTCATAAAGCTACATAGCACTTATTGAGAATGACAATGCTGGAAGAAAGACGTATAAAGTTCATTTTAAAAAATATACTCTAGAGCCACCAGACCAAGAATAAGTACATCAATAATTTCTCCTAGGTAAATGATCTTCTCTAAGATATTTTGAAGTTACAGTTCAAAAGGATCCCCAGATAGCAGAAAAAGCTGAGCATCCACTTGAAATTATGGGAGGCTATTGCAGGTTGCCTATATAAGTGAACACAATTTGGTCTCATATAATTCATTTTGCTTCCTGGTGCAGCAGGTTTGAAGGCAGCCTCACTTTTGAAGTTCCATTTATGATTTCCAAAGGACTGTGCCCACGAGAAAATTTGTATCTATAAGCAGTATACAAGTTCTAGGTTGCAGCAGAGGGAGAATCACAGAAACTGTAGCAATCTAGACATGACACAGATCTGTAATTAGCCAAGAAATTATTTCCTTTAGACTCTAAGGCACGTGTTCTGTCATTCAACCCTAATAACATTTGAGCGTGTGCCAGCGTGACCATCATTGGTTTGGCACATTGGTTAACATACTACAAAATCCTAATATTCATGGAGATACTGCAGACACATATGATACATAACACTAACCACAGTGTGAATTATTCTTTGGTTTTCTGCTTTACAAAAAGCTGGTCTCTGCAGAATTTTCAACTAGTATTAGGGAAAAGAACACTAAAAGTTAAGGCAACAATCCCTCCACAGGGATCCTCAACGTAATAAAATTAACCAAGGTGGACAGGACTTGTTTGAAATACTGCTGTATTGTGTATATTTTAGATTCTTTCAGGAAATGAGAAGTAATTATTACAGAGGTTATAGCTATAAAGAATTATATTGAAACATGAAATAATGAGGAAACATATCCGATACAAGGGAATTACCTCATTAAATCACTTTTATAGACTGTGGAAAATCAAAGATGCAGACTGGCAAAGGAACACAGACAAAAATCAACATTTCTAATAACTGATAAAGCCTCTTTCTGTAATGGTGAATTAATAGCGGACTAAAAGTAGCACTACTCTAATCTGCTGGGAATTTTTTTTTTCTTCATTTGTCACAAAGTGACTAGCAAGCCTAATGCAGGGTGACAGGTACAAACAAGCATTAAAGCAGCATTTCCCTTAAAGATTAGGATCCAGAAAGAGATGCAAAAACACAAAGGAAAGCACACCAGGAGGTCACAGGCAGAGCAGTCATTTAACATATATACAGCTGCCCAAGCTGGATAATGTATTGGCAAACACTGCACACAGAGCAGGCAGGATAGCCATGTATCAGGATGCCGCATGATGAAGCACAAGCAACATCACAGGCTTTGTTTTGAGTCAGTCAACAGTACAGTAACACAGAACTGAACCCCTGGTACTGCATCTCTTCACAGAATCACAATCACAGAATCACAAGGTTGGAAAAGACCTTTGAAGATCATCAAGTCCAACCAATCCTATCCTAAGCTAAACCATATCCCTAAGTACCTCATCTACCCTTTTTTTAAATACACCCACGGAAGGTGACTCAACCCCCTACCTGGGCAGCCTGTTCCAGGCCCTGACAACTCTTTCAGTGAAGAATTTTTTCCTAATGTCTGGCACAGCTTTGTGCCATTTCCCCTTGTCCTGTCACCTGGCTGAAGAGATGATCGCCCACCTCTCTACAACCTCCCTTCAGGTAGTTGTAGGTGGTGATAAGGTCTCCCCTCAGCCTCCTCTTCTCTAAGCTAAACATCCCCAGCTCCCTCAGCCACTCCTCATAGGATTTGCCCTCCAGCCCCTTCACCAGCCTGGTTGCCCTTCTCTGGACACGCTCGAGGACCCCCATGTCCTTCTTGTGGTGAGGAGCCCAGAACTGGACACAGTACTCGAGGTGTGGCCTCACCAGTGCCGAGTACAGGGGCACAATCACCTCCCTAGACCTACTGGCCACACTGGTTTTGATACAAGCCTGGATGGCATTGGCCTTCTTGGCCGCCTGGGCACACTGCTGACTCATCTCTTGTTCCATTACATTCTTAGTGGCAGGGCAGTTACTATCCAAAAGCGTTGTAAAGCTGGGGCCTGCACTCCTCTGCCAGATGCTAAATGAATGCAACACACCGCAGTGCTCACTTAAGCGTCCAACTGGAGTGGACAGCAGCAATAACCATATTTTTTTAGGGACCAGCAAAAATTATTTTCACAGTGTTGGTATCTATGGTTTTACAACTGCTTTATTCATTACTTCATACATATGTTTACTATCACTTTTGTTGTAGATATTAAATACCAGTTCGTTGATTTGCTTCTCGATAAAACAAAACATAGTGCAACTTAATACAAATGCAAATTGATTTCTAACAGTACAGCAGGAAGATCTAGGTTAACCAGGGACCATCCCTGTACCTTTTGCCAGGCTATTCTACTGATAGGGCAAACAGAGGTTGCATGCATATTAAAAAATATCCACACACCTATCTAAAAACTACCTCTCTGGTCTGCGTTCCTCACCCTTTTCTTATTCCCAGACATTCTACCTCCACTTCTTCCCTGTCTTCTAGTTCCTGGGTGCTCTGCTCCAGTAAATAGGGCTATACCATGGTGAATTCTCTGTGGATACTAACTAGGTATATGGATGAAAAGGAGGAAAAAAAAATCTGCCTAAACAAGCAGTAGGCAGTAAGAGCAGCCACTGCTGGCAGGCTGGCAAGCCAGGGGCAAGAACAGATCTCATGAGCAGCAGCTGCAGAGACTCTACTGGCTCAACTGAGACGAACAGTGCAGGCCTTGTAAGACTGGAAACTTCTGGTCCATAAGGTGGGTTGTAAGCAAGTGAACTATCTGAACCATCAAGGTGGGGGTGAAGTTAGAGGTAAAAGTAGGACTGTCCTCAAGCTCCTCCCCAGATGCAGTGGCTGCAATGATCTAAATGTTGTTTAAAAATCTGTTTAGACAAACAAAGAACTGGAAACATAATATTATTATTATAACTTATTTCTGGCTATGTAAACAGTAAGATAATAACAGAAATACATCACATTTATCTGCTAAGCTTGAAACAGTTTTGATAGTTTGACACAATCCTTTCTAGCAAAACCAGCAAACCGATCAAAAGTATTATACAGACATTTTGCAATGTGGCTGTGCTGTTACTGAAACAGAGCAAAAATATACTTCAGATGCTCTAAGAACATTTTATATTATCTTGTGACTCACTCACAATCCTGGAGGAAGGTGAAGATTCTGGACCCCTAACTCCTGCCCTGTATTAGTTAGTAATTGGTTGTTTGGGTCAGAAAGAAAGAAACAAATAAAAAGAAAAAAAGAAAAAAAGAGAACAGCAAATGCATTTTCTTGTCATATTCTAGCTTGACAATTGTGTAGAAACTCCCTTTCTGTTCAAATCCTGGAACACTTATTGGTGTGCCACACGTGTTAGGTAGTGCTTTGGACAGCTCTGGCTTTGCAGGATTGTATGAAGAGGATTCCTACGGCAACCCAACAGCAGCAAGTGTTTTAAGGACATATAGCAAGGATGCTCTAAGGCTATGCATAAATGAATCACAAAGGTTCAGAATTCTAAACTTTTAGAACTTCTAACAGAATTTCTAAACTTTTATCTTGCTGTATGAAGACAGAGCTGCAAGAATGCTACAATTTCATCTCAAGCCAGCTGAGTAATTTCTCAATGAGGGTCTCTCAAATACTAGCAGGCATATTATTTAGGCAGGTTTTCAGGACTGGTACATTTTGAAATGCACAACCACTACTTACTACATGAGGGGAAGCAGTTTTATCTGCATCTTGGACATAACTAATAGCTACTAAACAAGAGAAAATGAGGGAGATATTGTTTCCAGGAAAAAGAACAATAACTAAGGGTAAAAACCCCAATCTTACCGGGAGACAAAAATGAAGTAAACTGATAAAATATTTCAGTGTCCTTCTTTTGGCCACTATATCCCACAATACTGCCAACCTCTAGGGGAAAAGTCTTGAGATGTGCTCCAGTAGCCAGGTCATGAAGTTGCAGGATATTCTTCACATCATGCAGATAGCACAAAACCAGGAAGTTGGACCTCACGCACGCAACCCATTCTGCAGAGCGTGGAAAAGAAAAAGAAAGCCATATAAAATACAGTTTATAAAAACATGTAAGAAAACAATCAAGACTTCATCTGATTCTAAAAGGCTTTAGCATACCTAAATACAGGCACCAACATTTCTGATATGCACTGAATTTGACTTTGATATCTTTAGAAATCACCTACCTTCTGAAACCAAAAAACGACCCCAAAAGGAAAGGCCGACATTCTCTGGAAATACGCTAACCATGCAGCTTCAAGCTCATTTATGCAGCCATGTGAGTAAAGAATTGCTTAACCAAGTTGCTTATGCATTTTGGGTGTTTATAGATCAATACTGCTCTTAAATATCACATATTTCAATGCAAAACCCAAGCAAAACATTAATCACTGCGCGCAATACTTATGGAAATGCATGAAAATAAAGACAATCATTATGATTTAGACTCAAGCTAAACTAATAAGAATAAAAAGACATGTGATCTGTATTCCACATTAAAGTACAGAACCTAGAGGTTATTATTCATCTTGATCTCATCACCTAAGTATTCAGGAGGCTATTCTTGTAAGCAGGCTCTCCCGGCTGTAAGAAAGGACTATTCTGAGGCAATATCCTCAATGTAGCATTTTCAAAACCCCACTAATGCTGTTAAACAGCATTGTTGAGACTGTAAGGCAGTAGGAACAGGATGCAGATCAGTGAACTCCAGCTGGTCAAAGGTCAGATGTGCAGGAACAAGAGCTTCTGCTTCACAGAACTTTTCACATTCTGAGTTTGCTCCTCAGAGGAATTGCCAGAGAGATGTGAACTTTTTCATGGAATGCGAACTGGCCTCTGGAAAAATCCAAACTGACTAAAAAAAATATTGTCTGGGCCAGCAATTTCTACAAAAATCCCCACCTTTCTACTGACCATCTCACTTCAATCCCCATCTTTCTATCCTGTAACGTGTAGAAATTCTTCAGGGCTCCTGTTCACTCAGGATGTGTCACATATTCTCTCCTGTGCCTTCGGCTTTAGATCTTCAGTGATAAATTTATTTTACTCATGCAGACAAGAAAAAGACTGAAACCTCCTCATACCTCTTAGTATGTCTGTCATTTAAGAAACCGGTTACCTTGCAACAAAATCATTTAAGCCTCTCATTAATTCAAAAATCAAATCCAAACAAGACAAAATACAAACAAGGCTAGAAGTCAAGAAAAGGTATCTTGAAGGATTTTTTTGTGTCTAGGAGTAGGTAAGGTGATGATTCTCGTCCTCTTCCAAATATACATGTGCAACTTCTCCCCCCGAGAAGTCAGACTGGAAGCCTAAATCATAGGCAAGGTACCAGCATTGGACAATGCCTTCTCTTATCTGCTGGAAGCAAAAACCCAGAAAGATGGGATCAAACAAGCAAGAAAAATCAGGCAGGACCAACCGGGACACACTGTAACGCTGAAATAGCACTGTGAGATGGGGAATTTTAAATACCAACATCAGAGGAAAAAACATCAAAACCAAAACAGAAGCGAGGTAAAATTGCCTGAATTTCAGTTTTACACTGTTTTACATTATTCACATTTTAACAGTTCTTTCCAGTTTCCCCAAAGCCCTGTAAAGCCAAAGAATTTGAATTCACAGAATTATGCTGTAGACAGTCTTATAAAGGCATCTTTGCACATTCAGGTTCCAGAACAAAAGTTCAAAGTTGCATCATGTGCCCCTTCCATTAAGGGTAACAAAATCTTTCTGAATTGAAGGTCAAACTCGTAATAATTAGCTTCTTTAACAGTCCCTGCCTTCAAACACAGTTCAGGTTTATCATGACCCCCTAGAGCTAGACCACCTTCAAATCCTAATAGCTCGAGAGACGCTACTTTCTATCTAGCTTGTCCCAGAAGGGACAGTGAAATTTAACACTAGTCTGACTTTCTAGCCATATAATTTAGGTTACATAAACACCAAAATAAAGCTTTTCTACTCTCCTCTTCCCAAAGACCACCATTGATATTTTTTACCCCTAGACTTTCGAACTCCCTCATGAGCTGCGAGCCTAAATCTGGGAATTTTCTAACCAAAACCCCAGAGTACAACACGAATTGAAATTTCAACGATTAAGCCATGACCTGAAATAGTAAGATACAGCACAACACAACACTGTTTATAAATTAGTAATTGGTGTGTAATTTTAGCTCAAGTGACTTGAATTTCTTAAGTGTGGATTGAGAACAGAATAAACTTTGAAAGTTTGTTATATATTATTTTGAAATACAGTCATTTTTGGCTGTATGAACAAGAAGGTTATTTGGTAATTTAAAATATTTATTACATTGTCATTGCACAATTCTGCCAGCATTCACATGCATAAAGGGTTTATTAACAGAAAATATGAATTTAAAAGACAGCAGCCCTATAAGTAACACATCATTTTTGCCTCCAGAATTCACTGCTCTGCAATAAGGATGAGGTCACATGAACTCCACTGTAACACCTGTAACTAAAATGTCCAGTTTTACTTTTGGAATTTCCTGACAGTTAGTTGCACAAAATTAATTACAGACCCTCTCAGACCAACTTCAAATGCATAGAATACATAGTTTTGCTTCAGCAAAATTACTACTTAAACAATCTTTATTTTAAAATTAAATTGTCATGACCCTTAATTCCTCACTAATCATTTGATCAAGCACTGCAGGATGTTTTCATTAAAAGTCAAAGCACATTATTACTTAGACTTCATATTACAAGGAGATATTACTCTTTTATTAAAGAGATTCAATTGCCCAGGGGTAAGGCTGCTGGCTTATGTGGGGATTCCTGCTACTAAAGAAATTGTGTAGGAAGCAGCAATATTAACTCTCCATCACCTCTCTGGTTTACAAATGAGATGCTCTCAGCAAGGAGAAGGTAAGAGATGAGAAGACAATGCAAAAATGTTTTAAAAATACTTTAAAAACATCGAATTCCCTGAGATTTAGGAACACTGCTTCTGTGTATAACACCTGTATTCTAACTTGTTTTGGTGCACTGTAATGGAAGCTACGAAGAAATGCAAAAATCAAATGCAAAACATTGCAGACTTGAAAGAGCTGAAGAAAAAAAAAGACACTAAGAACCAACAGTTGTATACATAACATGCTAAAACAATGCTGAATTATTAACAAGAGCTATTTTTTGACTGCAAGCTACATCCGAGTCTCTGTTACTCCCATGCTCAGCACTGTGAACTGCAGATGCTGTTGGGTTTGTTGCATTAGCAGCCAGCCTCCTTGGTTTTGCTCGTGCCTTACAGAACACACCGTGTGTGCCTCTCTACTTCCGGAAAGCTTTTAACATTGTTGTGCTTGCAAACTTCCCATGTCCAAAAGCTAAGCCTGGCACCACTGCTGCAGGCTCCCTTTATAGACAACAGGCAGAAACAAGCACCCCTAGAATGCAGTTGACCCCATTAATTGGATACCCTGTTCTGGGATGCTGTGAATTTCTTGCTGAGCAGTTTCCCTCATACAAGTGGTTTGTTTTTAAAAAGCCAACCACCCGTGACCCCTGTAATGAACAGGGGTCAGTTTTTATTTTCAGCTAATACCAATGAACAAAGCAGTTACTCACAATTACACCTTAATTTATCAATATTGCTGCAGCATACTTACAATCCATCTACTTACCCAATACCCAACAGGCAACAGACTAATTTTCCTAAACTATGAACACGTAGAGGTTGGCTTTTCCAACCTGAGCCTCTTGGCTGAGGCTTCAGAGACAGATGGACACACTTGTAGGCACTGAAAGCAGGTGTGAGGCATTAGGAAGCACTACTTCTCAGAAAGGGTAGTCAGGCACTGGAATGCACTGCCCAGGGAGGTGGTGGAGTCACCAACCCTGGGGGTGTTCAAGGAAAGACTGGATGTTGTATTGAGGGATATGGTTTAGTGGGAGCTAGTAGTAATACGTGAATGGTTGGACTGGATGATCTTCTAGGTCTTTTCCAACCTTGATAATTCTGTGATTCTGTGATTATCCCAGTATTGCCCATTTCTCTCTGAACATGACAGCGACTACCTTGATGACTACAACAGATTACATACAATTCTTCAATAGCTAAATTTGGGCTAGAAGAATTATACTTCTTAACAAGGCCCAGAAAACTGAGCTCAACCATCTCTAGAAGTTCTAGTTCAACCTTGTAGAAATTCATATACTACTACTGTCTAAAACCTCTTTTATTTTGACAGCTTTCATTAGCAGCGAAGGTATGCCACTAACTTGGCACCTGCAATGCTGCTACAAACAACTTCTGAAAGAGTTTCAGGGAAAAAGAAACCGGCTGAATCCTCGCACCAGCGTCAGCGCCACTAACCTTAATTACTTGTGACAGTTCTGACCTTTCATTTCTGCAGCAGTAACTACAGCATGTTAAGTGTCCAACTGTACAAACATGCTTTGACAGATGCAGGCTGAAATGTGGATTGAGAAGAACATGCCAAGCTAGAAGATGCAGGCAACTGTAAGTCTTCAGCAGACTGCTGAGTTACGTGCTGTACAATGTGCTTGTGCATCCACCCAACAGATAATGAATATATTTTAATGGCCTGTCAAAATTTTAGCTGAAAAACAGACCTGGAAGGTCATTTTGGAGTCTTTGTTCAGTACAGACAGTGACTATAAACTTCAGTGCCTGGGCAGATTAACAGGTATCTGTGCTGATCTCAGTTAAATGACTCTCAGCCCCAACTCAAGGCTACTTGAGGGCAGACTTGCAAGCAAAGCACGAGCAATTTACAGAATAAAACATGAATCATTCTGAAACATGTGAGTAAATGTTGATGAGCCCGCAAAACATATGAAACAGCATATGGTTTCTCTTTGAGACACCATCCTCAGTGACAGACTGCCATGTTTAAGTTGATGGAAAAGCTCCAACCAATTTCAACAAGGATTTGTATACCCCCACATCCTCTCAGTATGAGACGCATACATGAGAGACAGTTGAGGGGGGAAGGCAAAGCTCTTCTGAAGCTGCAAACATCAAGAGCAATGCTTCCTTAAGTAACCTACAGGCTTTAGTCATCTGTGGCTGATGCAGGTATTCCATAGTGCACAGAGATAAACAGAGTCACAAAAGCCCTACCGGGGAGCAGAATAAGACTTTCAGTCAGGGACATGCATCTGGACCACATCCTCTCTCCATGTCCCTAGTGACTGAGGGACTGTATCTGGTTTCACCAGATCTTAGGGGGTGCTTTTTGTTGCTGGGAAACACTGGAGCTAAGCCACATCCCAGCTGGTTTATTGTTGGGTTGTTGTTTGGGGTTTTTTTCCCCCCCACATTTCACAGTAGAAGTTTATCAATCTGGTCTTTTGTGTTCCAGCCAATTTCCTCGTCTCTGCCACACTTCTGCATTAGCTGTCTCCACAGGGTGCTTCCTCTGGGCTGTACACAGAAGGTCACGCCACTGCTCCTCAGAGCAGTCACACAATCCTTCATGCAGCAACTTTGCAAGCAGAACTCCCAAATGTGTACAGCTATGGGTACTCTGAAAAAATACACGGTAATGGAGCACACACGAGCTTCCTGACAGCTGAGATGAACAAGAAGGATTGCTCACACCTACGAACATCCTTGTCATTCACGATCAACAATTCCATGGCAATCAGTCCAGACTTTCCCCTCCTGGTTTCTCTACAGCACCAAAAGATACACTTCAGTTGCATTAACTTCCCTCCCCAAACTCTTAAGTGTTCATGAATTAACAGCAGGTTTATGTTATGAAGAAAAATACTGTTTTTCACTTGGAATGCACATTCCAGCTGAAGGAAGGGAAGCATTTTACATACACCGAGTTCAGGTGTGAAGATGTGTACAAGGTACAGGATCATTGCTAACTTTGTCCCTGGTTTAATGGACAACTGAGATTCCACAAACTATTCAAGATCACTCACCTCATCTGTGACATACTAGGGTAGATGAGGTACTTAGGGATATGGTTTAGCTTAGGACGGGAATGGTTGGACTTGATGATCTTCAAGGTCTTTTCCAACCTTGTGATTCTGTGATATTCAGGAATGTCTTATTTCTCAGCCCCACTTACTCAGGAGATCTATTCTGTTTTTCTTTCCACTGTCACAAGTGCAGGGCTGGATCTAATTGCAGGTCACAGGTTGCCAAACTCTACCAGTATTGGGCACTTGGCGGGGGGAGGGTTGTCACAGGTCTCAAAATTAATTAGTCAGCTTTCTAGAGACAACATGTTTAGCCCATGCTTTAGAACTAGGGTCACAGTGTGCATTAATGATCAGTTTGCATTTCAGGTTTCACAGCTGTCTTTTACCTGATCAGGCACATCCACTTGCAGCTACGTGGTCATTTAAAGCACTAGTTCAACACTGGATGGGAACATCTCCTATGGTTCTGTTTTAGAATCCCTGATAATGACAAGTAACACTTTGCAAACAAACTCCAAAGGCAAGGAAATGAGTCTTATCACACACCAGTACGTTCTGAGGCCTCCCTTAAATTTAATTTTGAAATAGCTGTCATTTCTTTCTTCCCTTCAGCTCACAAAATAGAGATCTAAATTTACTTCAACTCTCTGTGAAATCCCTGCTGAGAGTTGTAAAATGAGGTATGTGTACAACCTCATTGCAGGAATAGGTTTGTTTCCCCTCCCCCCTATTTCCCAATTTAGCTCATTTATTAGCAATTCTGAAACAAAAAGGTCAAAGCCAATAAAAAAGCACATCCTGAAGAAAATGTTAAAGAAGCCAAATGACATTCACTGCGTCCTGTAGGCAATATGTGTTTATTTCTTGGTTATATGATACTAGCTGTAGTATCTTCCCTAGGAATGCACAACGACACTTCTTGCCACTGATGGACAGTGGCAGAGATTCCTAATTCTTAATCCTGAATTTATTACTCATAAATAAATCTATTTCTATATGTGCATGGTGCAGCTTTTATGAAACCGAATCTAAGTTACCACACAGAAATGAAGAAAACTATGGCTACCAAGCAGATGACATCACAGTAGGAGACTTGTGAGCTGAGTATCTATGTATCTCAGAAAAACACATTTGTAACCTTAGGTATCACTAACCATAATGTTTATAAAAAAATTCTAATAGAACTAATTACATCTTGGTCAATAGTCACTCACATATGTAAAATCAGACAAGTGGCAATACTCTTTCACCCTTTGAATCTCTGCTGTCCTAGCTTCTGCAGAAGGTGTCATCTCTGGATCACACAAAATCAAATTCAGTTGACTGCAAGATTTTCAAGACAATGAACTAGTAACTGCCTTTTGCTATAATTATGTCTTTCTAAACCAAATCTTGGAATGATTAAAACAACGTGACATAGAGACTAGCTTGCTTGCTGACATCATCAAGTGAAGGAGTGGGGTTTTTTGCTTATTCAGGGCTAGAATCTCCTGAACATGATACAAAACAAATTTACAAAGAAACAACTGAACAATTCAAAGTTACTTCACTGTAGCACTAAGATCTACTTACAACTCATCTTCTTGTGGAGACACTTTCATTCGTTAACTAATCAAACCAGAGAGAGAAGGGGACAAATGATTCCCTACTCTGGCTTCACATTCAAATACAGTAGAAGCTTAATGACACACAACAGACTCTTGAAAGTCACTCTGATGGTTTTATATGACAGATCATTTGCCTCAAGTGTTTAAGAGCTGAATGCCTGTTATGTTTACAGTCCGAAGGCCAGTGCCCTGAGCAAACCCATTTATCTGAACTCTCAGTTTTCTAAATGCAGTTCTTGCTATGTTTGTACAGTCAAGGCTGTCACATATAAGCTATCAAAGCAGTGTTGCATGCATTAATTTCTTCCTCTTTGTATGTGCACAAACACGAACTTAGCACAACTTTGCCTTCAGAATGAAACCAAAATGCAGTTGAGCTAAATACCACGGTGTAGCGAAGAGCAGATGTAGCCATTATCTTGCTGGGAAGGAATACGTAGCATGACCTATACAGCCACTGGTCATAGCTTCTCTGGCTGCCTAGATCACATCTCAGGTAAATCCACACACAGGATCTGCATTTCACGTCAATCACGAGTTTCTGTTCCACTGTAAGTTGACACTCACCATCTCTAAGTAAATTCTTCAACTTGGCCACACTGTATAAATTGCTGTTCCTCTTAACTTAAGCATAGCTTCATAGACTGCCAGAAAATTCACACACAACCAGAAATTAGACTTGGAAGCATTTTTTCACTTAACCCATTATTTATGCTCTGCTTAGGACTAGAAAGGTACTTCACATACATGTGGGTGGTTCTTGATTCAAAAAACTCATAATGTTAAAAACCAGATTTGTACCTCACCAAGCTCTAATTTGCTACTTTTGTGTTTACCAAAATTCTTGCAACATCCTAGACTCCTACTTTTGCAACATCACTACAATTCTGGGCATGCTAAGAGTCACCATTTATATCACACCAGGTACCTATCTTGTCTAAGCTGTAGCAGAAATCAAGCAAGACACATTGTGAAATGCAGATAGAAATTAAGAGCAATTTTAAGATCCAATTTTTCAAGACACTCAAGAGGAATTTTAAATTAGTAGTCCAATTGGCTTGTCTTAGTGAGGAAAGGCAGAAGTTACTGTATATACATATTTCAAATCACACACATCGATTTCTTTAAATACTACAAAGAATACCTTCACCAGAAAAGCAGCAAACATCAACAAATTTGTATAAAGATGGATTAATAACTGAAAAAAACAAGGGCTTTTTTTAATATCTATAATTATGCTAGTCAGATAAATCATAATTCTAATCTTGTACTGTATGTGGGACAGACTACATGAATGTATACAAAGCATCTGTCAAAAAACCCCCAAGTTTAGAGGAGGTTCTTCTGTATTATCTGAAACTAATTCCAAGTTTTAAGAGAACTTTCCCCAGCATTATGGGAATAAAAAAATATTTTAATCAAAACCAAATATCTTTCTTTTGGATGTTTTCATACTTAAAGAATTCCATGCCGCTCAACTTTCCTGATATTTCCACCCCCCCCAAGTGTTGTCTGCTCCTTTTATCCCAGGAGCAACAGAAAATCCTGAGACTGACCAACTCTGTTCATAGTGTGCTGCACTACTGTCAAGTTTGTTCCTTCTATTCTTTCTGCTTACAAAGCACCTCTTGCTGTAATCCCTAATTGCTTAGCAAACATTTACTACACTGTGACATGAAGCAGGAAAATACTTTCCCCTCATTTCCTACATACACAGAATTAAAACTAGGGCACAGGAAGCAACTTCACTATGGCAGAGAGAGGAGATATAGAGAGAAATGGATCCTGGATCTCTGGAGTCTCAGCAAGTCTTTTAATCAAAAATCTTAAACACAGGAAAAAAATAAGAAGGTCTGTACAATATCATCTGATAGACTAATTTCTGAATTAATTTGAAAAAAGCTGAATAGAAAGTCTTTTACTGGCCATGAACTCTTACCTAGAACATCTCTTTCATGTTCAGGGACGAGAACTTTCCATTTGGATTCCTCTGGGTCACTGAAGTCAATGTTGATTAACCGGTAGTTTGGAGAATGGCGGTTTGTCTTGAAAGTGAACACTGTTCCTTCGTTGGTGACATACTCGTACTCAGCCTCAAAGTTATCTATCAGCTTCACCCACTGGAGAATTCCTGCAAGACCAAACATGTAAGGTAAATTCTTCACTGCCTGAAACAACACCTTTCTAACACCTGAGGGCAAGTGCTTCCTGACAATTGCTGCAGGCTCTTGAATAATGGCAGCGACCAAAAAAAGTTACAGCTATGGAAAGGGCTGAATATGCACCAAGCATTGAGAACTTACAATAAATTATCCAGATTAATAGGCTGCTCTGGAAAAATGCCAGTTCACTGACATGCTGATATACTGGGTTTGAGGAATTTCTACCAAATCACACACAAAATACTGACAGAATTACAGCTACCATTTCACCAGCTTTCCTACGGGGCAGCTGGAAAGCCCTGATGTTTGCTACAGGGGTGCTTCTACCATGCTGGCTGCCACGGAGCCAACGCCACTGAGCACATCAGGTTCCTGAGAATGGAGCCCACAAGCCCCAACTTCTACAGACTTCTTGGAACAGGGAGTCACAGCTGAGTCAAAAGATTCTGCACTAAGTTTTCAAGCTCAATGCTATTTCTAATAGCTTTTTTATTATTATTATTTAATTATAAAATAAGCTATTTTTTTCTTTCTGCAGAGAAAGTTACTTTTTACTAAAGTGCAAAATTTTCCATCCCCCTTTTAACAGCCCAGAACTTCCCACAAGATTTAAATTATGCTATTTGAATGAGCACAATATACTTCAATATCAGGGATTTCTTTGTCAATTCAGAAACAACATTCCTGAAGCGTTGTTCTGCAGAAGCTCATCACCACCAGAGGACAACTAGATAGTTCGTTAAAACACTAACTTCTGGGTTTGCGAGGAATGAAATTACATTTTCCCTAACAACCTCCCCGAATAGAACACTCATGAATAGAAGTGCACTGCTCTCAAACATGAATTGTCTCAGCTTACTCACTCTGTACCACAGCCTCTTGGTATTGACTCAACCTGGAGCTGGGACCACTAATTTTAATTCACATTTTACTGTCTTGCAATTGGTTTAGAGGCTAATAGAAAAAAAAATAAAGAAAAATCAACAAATCTAGGTCAGATACATAATATGCTTGTTATATCTACAATCCAACCTATCAACCAAACTTACTATTACAAGCATCATACCTCAACCAAACTTACTATTATAAGCATCATACCTCAGCTACCCTCAAAAATCAGAAACCTTACTGATACATGAAAATAAAGCTTTTATATCTTAAAATAACATTTGTCAAATACTCTGCCTCTTTCCTAAAACTAAAGGCTGGGTCTTTGCTTTTAAGTATAAGCAAATAAACTGTGCATAAATCTGTTCATGAAACTCTATAATGTTTGTATCAATAAAACAGCACATCAGCTTATTTTATAGTATTAAAAGCTGAGCAGAATAATGGAAGTAGATCATAGCTGAGCTGTAATTACTGTAAGTTTAAAAAAAGAAAAGGATAATTGAGGAAGCAGTGAGATGGCTAAGGTCATTTTAAACCCATTAAATGTAATAAGAGAGTATAGTCAGACCTAGTACATTCATAAAGCTCCTATCTCTTAATTGCCATTTTGGTTTAAGGAAAACTTCCCTGTCTCTTCATGCAAAGTGATAGATTAGCCAATTAAACTCTACTTTTCATACTGCTGTAATACAAACTTTCCAGACAATCCAGCCAACTTACTATCCTGTCTCTGAGTGAGCCAACTGCATGTTAAATCTTAATTTCCGCTGATGTCCAAAGTTTTATCCTTCTCAAGAGATTTCATGATAAAGAAAAATCCTGCTAAGTGCCTCCAGCCTCCCAGTTCTATACAGAAAACCTGCTCTGATGCCTAGTAAAACAAAGAAAATGCAGCCTACAGCAAACTCTGATATAGGCCAGTGAAACTTTTAAGATCGCAAGTCACATGCACAAGCACTTCAGTAAATAAAAACTTAACTGCAGTGTAACATCGAACTAATATTGGAACATTTCTATTTTAGTGGCTGACAGAATGAAGCCATCCTACTAAAAAACACGACTTCATAAAAAGGAATCCCTAGACTGCTGAAAACACACAGCTTTTTGGAATGGTAAACGTGCACAATAACTGTATTCTCCAAAACTGCAAGAGGTTGGACTCTGTGAAGAATAAGGACAATAACGTGACATTAGGGATTTACATTGCTGCCTTGCAACTCATTCATCCACTCCCACATGAACAACTAGTAAAAAAGTGAGAGGGTTGGTATGGTATTCTACAGGGATACACCAAGTTGTTATTACAAACAAGAGCATTCATCTTGTTAAAGTGAATGTTATATAGTCCTTAGAAGACAAGTATTGCAGATGAATTAACTGTAAACCATTGTCTCACTGAAGTGGTTCAACACACTGATATCTAGTTTAAGTTAAGAAGCAGTAACGAGGTGATTACAGGCAACTGGAAGACGCCTTTACATCAGCAGCATTCCCTACTGTATGGAGCATGTGCTCTAGTTTCCCAGCAAGAGGAAGAAACCCTTTGCAATGAGGCAGATATCAGACATAAGAGGATGCATCCTTATGGCTGATCCAGTTCTGGTCCGTGACTGAAAGGGATGTTGCATGATGCCTTAGATCACGGTGCTTAACTCTCTCCTTGAGGCTACCAATAACAACCTGGTGACCAACATGGCACAAATATGGCTGAAAATTGATTTGGGCCGGGGGGAACCATTTATCCCCAGGTCACACCAGTAGCACAAGGATGGGCAGGCCCATGCAGCTTACTAGCATGGCACTGCCCCCATCAAGCACTCTGGCCTTGCTGCTGAATTAAGCTAACGCCTCATCATCACCTTACTCCTAGCCTGTTGCTTCTGTTTTATCTGTCCCAGTAGTGATCTGGTTCAATAAGTTAAATGATGGAGGGGAAAAATTTGAAACCTGTGCTGCAAAATAAAGTTTTTCTTTTGCTGCCTGAAGCAGCTCACTGCTCAGGCAGAGGAGTGCTATGTGCAAGGCAGGGTCAGAGAGAGAGGCTGAAGAGGAGCAACAACATTTGTCATTAGCAACAAGCCGTAAGATAAGCCTGACTGCACCAAAACTGCACGATCCCGTTTTAGCTTCCTCCTCCATTAGAGTGTCTTCCACCTTCATGCTTGGTTTGGCATTAGCCTGAGTGAATAGTAAAGATGATGAAATTAGCTAACCTAGAAGAAATCTAGTCTATATTTTACAGGGGTTTTTTTCATCATCCATGACAGATTAGTGAGTACAATCATCTAAGATAGGGTCGGACAAGTGAAGATGTTAACTGTCTCAACAGGAAAGGACAATGTGAGGTGATCTGGGAGCAGAAGATAGATTTGACATCTCAATCCTTTCCATGGGGCAACTGCTTAGTCTGGCTCTACTCATATCAGCTGCTCCCTCCAGTACACAAAACACTCAGGGGAACAGAGAAGGCAGATTTTTATAAAAGACAGCGCATTATACCAGGAGGAGAGCCTGCTTGAATGAACACAATTGGAAGTGTAAAGCATATGTCATCAAAGATTCTGTCTTTCTGGAAGTGTCAGGAACACATCTACAAGACTGCCTAGAGAGAGACACAGGCTGCATTTCCAGTTCCAGCTCTATGCAAGTAGATTAAGCATAACTGTTCTTCATGTCTGTCTTTTGTTTACACGTATGAGTATTGAGTACTATGACAAGTATGTGTGTGCAGCTTTCACCTGGCTTCAATTATGGATGGATGATTCTGCAGTAACTGGTTAAACATTCAAAAGCATGGTGAATTATGTTCTGAGAGCCTGAAGCAGCGCTCACTTACAGCACGTTCTCTGTACATGTGTAACAGAGCACACTCTTCGAGAAGCTGAATGAGCCAGGCTAAGAGCTGTTACCTAAGCATCACAAGACGATGTTCCAGTGATCAGAGGTAAGAAGTAAAGCAGTTTAGCATGCAGCAGAGATATGTGAAAGTGTGTTTGATCATGGAAGATCCATACTATAACTTCTGGAAGAATAATAAAGATATCTGCTCACAAACCAGATGGGACAATGCAAAGCTTTCCAAGTAACTTGTTGCAACAATAAATCATGTGGACCAGCTCCAAGGGACCTGAGAAAGCCAGCGAAATACAGCCACAGTCAAAAAAGTAGATGCCTTATTTAAGTGCATAGAGCTAAGGAAGTAAGAGAGAGATGAACTATGTGGTTTCACTAAGACAAAAGGCATCTGGAAAGGGTTCTACAGGAGAGGATGACTGATATTCTTCCCAGGAGATAGACAAGATGCAGGAAGCAGATGGTCAAAGGAGACCAGAAGTAATGATAAAAGAACTAAACCATAATTTTCACGTAAAATGACCTAAGAAAATACCTATGCCTTACATTAGAGAAAAGACGAATACACAAGAGCACGGTAAAGTATATAAAACAATGAATGATAGGGAGATGTGGTGCCCAGACCTTCTGTCAGAGCAAGGATGCTGCTCCTAGACAGGTCATAGATGACAGCCAGTTCCATCCTATGACTGAAACCTCATGTGATCAGCACATCCATTCTTACCAAGTGGCCTGAGGTACATGCCATCATATGACTGGATGGATGCTCACTTGCTGGTTACATACCAGCAAGGCAATACCAAAGGTGAATGAGTGCATGATGTGACGTGGTGCACATGCATCTATCCAGTTGCTAAAACTGGAGAGGGACTAGTTTCAGAAACAGGGAATGGTCTGCTGACTCCCAAACATTTCAAGCAAACCAGTTCCTCCTCACCTCTGAAGGACTCCAGCAAAAAGAGCCCATGAATGGAAGGTTGGTTACCATGATACAGAGGCAGGGGAAGGACTCTTGTTCCACTCTCAAACTCAAGAGAACAATACATCTGTAAGTTATGACTTTAAAAAGCCCTCCAAAAACAAGGCAAAGGATGTGCACTCAGTTCATTCTTCTTTAAAAGAAGGGAGGGGAAGGGTGAGGTGAAGAACAGGATCTTCATAGAGATTTGCAGGTTTAACCAACAGCCCTCTGAGAATGTCTGTCCTTGAGGAGAACCGTTAAGAAGTGGCATTTGTAGTCCAGGCTCCCTTATCCATAACACCAAAGGAACTGAAGACTTCAGTTTAATCCACATAAGCATACCACAAGACAGATTTATTACAGATGGGAAAGGCATGAGGTTGAAGATCCTGACAGTTTACTATATACTGCTGTTATAGCCTAATCCTTTCTTCTGCCAGTCCTTCCACTAAAACATGTTACTGAAGAGCTATAGATGCTTTTGTCTATATACCGTATACCAGCCAGTTATCCATCATCAAATAACTGCATTACAACAGGAACTGCAAGTATAGGATTCATAACCTTTATAGTCCATTGAGTAAAGCCATGTCACACAACAGAAAAACATCATCCTATAGAGCTGGCCCCTCTGCAACTTTTAGGAAAAAAGCAACAGTGTACAGACAGAATTTTCATATAAAATTTTTGGATCCATAGAAAATCAAAATGGAAATTTTATCAGTAAGCATCAGAGATTAAGCCCTCAATTTTGTATTGGCCCCTGAGCATAGAAAAACACTCATTGGTCTGCTGAGAGCAGTCTGTCTGATAAAGCAGGTTTGGAGCTGAACAATGACAACTAGAGGAAAAAGAAAAGCTAATTTGAACAAACTGATAACAGCAGCAAGAACGATCACAGAAAGTCTATTATCAACCTTCTTTCAGACAGAAAGGATAGAGTAGCTTAAAGTTGCTGTCGATCAGCTCACAAGAAGTTCTCAATACTTCCTTCCATATTTCATGTTTCATGCCAAGGCCTCACAATCCATTTGTTGCAAATATCCTCTTGACTGTGCCAGCTGGAGAGGCAGGGCTTATTGATCAACTAATGGTAGGGTTTTTATATGATGTGGTGAAAGAAAGTTTTCAGAATGTAAACTCTCATTTTGCTTTTTTCATGTACTCTAACAGTCAGAATTATCAGGTGAAGATATAAACACAAATCTCCACAAACTTAGATTCCATTCTAACTTGTCCCTTACATTATTTTTAAGACAGACAGTTTATTCTGGAAACTGGGCAGTGCTGAGAACGCTCAGTAAGTGAACCAAGAGGTTTCGCTCAATGATGGTGTCTACCTGAAAGGGCCATTGCATTATGGTACATGTATTAATCAGGTAGAGTTCTACTCAAGGAAAGATCATGATTTTTCAACTCTTAGATTTTTACTTTGGATTGGTTTTTTCAGGGAAGTACTAGAAGATAAGCATATAATGCGTTGGTCTCTGAATCATAATTGCAATAGTAACAAGATCTGAAAAGAATCCAGTGAGCTGTCTTCAGCCTCCAACTTAGCTACAAGTATGACTTTCTAAACTGAATTGATTTTGATAGCTCTTCATTAGTTATTTGGAATTTGGTTCCCTTTTCATCTTAAAGATTGTAATTTGCTCAATCATATCAATAAGGAAGGTTTTTTTAGAGTGAAAATACGAATCAAACCAAAAATGCCTTAAATCTATTCTGCTCACAGGAAAGCCTTAAAACCAGTGCAATTCTGGTTTTGTGATTCCACATATATATATATAGTAACACCCACTATGAGCATCTACATGCAAAACTGTAACTTCAGAGCATATGTTTTTTACAATTCCAGTGAAAAACATACATCCACGCCTTAAACCTGAGTGATCAATGCATTCAGTACAGTCAGCACTACCAGCATGCGAGACAGAAGAGAAATACACTGGTTTAGTTCAATACATTGCTACTGGCAGATTAATCAACATACACATCTATACAACAGCACATCCTAGAGGACAGTAACTTCATGGCCATAACATTTTCGGTGCCCAAAGCTGTACACTGCAAAAAAGCCTTATCACAGAATCACAGAATCGTAGGGGTTGGAAGGGACCTCCAGAGATCATCGGGTCCAACCCCCCTGCCAAAGCAGGCTCCCTAGCTCATATTGCACAGGTAGGTGTCCAGATGGGTCTTGAATATCTCCAGAGAAGGAGACTCCACAACCCCCCTGGGCAGCCTGTCCCAGGGCTCTGTCACCCTCACTGTGAAAAAGTTTTTCCACATACTGGTGCGGAACTTCCTGTGCTCCAACTGGAAGTCACTGCCCCTTATAAAAGCCTAAGTCCCATAGGTATATGCATTATTAAGCACTTTCAATTTATTTACCACCTTTCATTTTCTATGTTTTCTTCATTCCTTTAAGAGAAACACTGATTTTTTTTTTCTGTTTTTTTTTTTTTTTAAATAAATAGAAATGGCTGTGTCTCTGTGTTAGGTCTTAAATGTGTTGGTATAGATGCATTTCATCTGGGCTACTGATCCTGTCACCTTTTTGGGGAGAGAAGACCTAATTTCTATATGACCATTTTGAGCTGCTTCTGTGGTTTCTAACACATCAAAAGCCCCCATGCTTTTACTGACACATGGATCTCCATCTCCTACCTCCACTGAGACAGCAGACTGAAGGACCTCACTAGCATAATCAGTAGTTTAACTCTACCATTTAGGACTTAGTTGTCATTTCTGCTTTTTGTTTCCCACTGAAGAGAAAATTTACTCCCCAAATACTATCTTCTTAAAAAATCATCTGCATCCTTTATAATTTTGCAATATTAACTTACCTACATAGCTTACAGCATATTTAAAATGACTTAAAATTACATATAGTTTTCATACATATATATATACACACACAAATACATGTAAAGCTTTGAACACCTTAGTGATAACAGACAAATCTCTTTTGCTCTTGGACTATCAATCACTAATGGAAAATTTGTTTCACTTGCTTGAGGTACCTGGCAATCTCTATTCCATCTCTGCACACTTTAACATAAAGGATACATAAAGCCTTTCATCACAGCAGAAAAAAACCCCAAACAACCCAAATCTCACAGTGCAATTTAAATTTTGTCCAGTAGTCACATCTCCTTTTAGTATTCTCCCACCTATATTTTCTCCTTTCCTTTCTTGGATTTACTCTATACACTGTGTCAGACAACATTCAATCACTGCCTGTCACATGGCCATAATTCACAAGTACTTACTGAATGTATACACACCATATTTCTCATCATACAAGAGTATCTTGTCTCTCACACTGATGACTGCTGGGTATTTAGACATAACAGAGAATCCAGTATTAGGCTGCTGTTTGCAAAGTATAGTGGAACACTCTGAGTTTGCTTTAGGATAGTTACAGCACGCAGCTTTCAAAGCGATGTATAGCACCTTCCTGTGTGGTACAAGAGCAAAGCACAGCTCTCCATTGCCACACTGTGTAGATCCCTCCAGTCTCTCTCAGCAGCTGTACCCTGAAAGCACAGATGTACCCAGGTACCTGAGGGCTTAGGAGATTTCTACCAGCTAGAGTATCTCTAGGCAAAACGGTTTTACTTCACCTGCGAACCCTGGGTCACCACACTGATGTTAATCTCTTCCTTCCTACCTCCCCCGGCAGCAGCTGCACCAACTGTGTGTCTTCACTTGATTTGCACCTTCCAACTGCTGAAAACTTCTCTTCAAAAACACTTTGAATTACATCAGCTACCCTGTTCTACAGACATTATTCATTCTGAGTCCTCTGACTTTGCTCCACCAGTAGCTTTCTTAAAAAAGCAAACAAATAAAAATAAAACTCAACAACCAACCCAGCTGCGAAATGTAAGAGGGTGACAGATCACACTTGCGTGTAAAGAGCTGGCTATTCCTCCCTACATTTTATTCTGTGTATTTTCTATCTAGTGAAGGATTAGTCTAATGATTAATTCAGTAACATATCACAAAGTTGGACACAAAAATCCCTATTTTTGAGGAAAAGCAGTGAGTGCTGTTTCTGACATTTCCAATGTAAAATAACTTCTCACCGCAGAATTTCTGCACTTACTGTGGACACCAAAGAAAGTTGATTTTTTAAAAAAATAAATATGAAGTTTTATCCCTAATAAAATATTTCACATAATTTGTCACTAGAGAAGAGACCTGTGAGGCCAGGAACCACAAGGTATTTACGGATGACAGCAGTTTATATAGCCATCTTCCTTTTCTGGTGTCCCAGAATACTGACAAAACATACAAACAAGGTGATAGCAGTGAACATGCCAAGTAACAAAAGTTTATAATCTGCAAAAGCAGCAATTATGTTGACAGGCAGATGCAAGTTAATCTTTTAATGACTGCTACTCATACCAGTCATCAGCTTAACTGCACAAGGCTGCATGGCTAAGAGTGCAGTTACCATATAAAAAGGATCAGAGTTTGCACAGAGAAACACATTTTCAATACTGAATATTAGCTCAGTAAAGCAAGTGACATCCATCAGACCTTCATTTAAGAGACTACTCAGCCCCTGAAAATCCATATACTGAAAGGCTTCCAGATTTCAAGTATCTTCTATGAGAGCAGACTTTGAAAACTGGGCATTTACACCAGACTCTGACACAATACTAATACGCAGTAGTTTTTATCTGTCTTCTATTGAGCATTAATCTGATGGTACACAGTGTGCTTCAAACTGGAAGAGACTGTTTCAGTGCCCCAGTGGTATGTTCATAACGTATCCTGGGAAACGAATGGCAGAGCATGGACCTTCCTTCACTCAGACATCTACTTCCACATCACAATCTAATTTCTTTTTGAACCATGCAGTACTCAGCTTGCTCTCAAGCTCTCGCTCTGAGCCAGGCAACTGCAGAAAATAACTTGTAGGGTTTTTTTGCCTCTTTCTTCTTCACAGCCACAAATAAATTGTCTCCCTCTAGTCTCCAAAGACAGGAGAGGTTTTCAAACAATTTGGACTCTCTTTGAAAATAAGATCTCAGTTTCTTGACCCGACTTCACTTATGAACATCTGAGGGAAGGACTACTGAGAGGAGAAACTACAGTGTACCTGAAAGGAATGCAACTTTGTTGTGTTTGTACTGAGAGGGTACGCTCTCACTACCACTCATCCTGCAGATGACGGATGATGACTACTCAATAATCATGGAAAGTTAATATATTTGCAAGTTTAAAAAATAAGTAAATGGAAGGAGGCAATATTTATTCTTTTGAGTTTAAAAGTTCAAGACACATGCCAAGATATATCAAAGAGCAGCCCAGAAGAATCAAGCACTTCTATGAGCAGATATTTCTCCATTGCTTTCCAAGGCTTCTACTTTAATTCCATTTGGATGATCACTCAGAAGACAGGGGAAGAGAACTGATATGCTTTGAGTTACAGCTTCTGTCCTCATGCAACAGAACACAGCAGCAGAAAAGCAGGAACCGAAGGTGTTTTCTCTATCTCATGTCACACTTTCTAATATACACAAAGAAAAGAACAACTACATAATCTAAAAAAAAACTTAACTATAAAGATAATGTCCAGTCAGACAGTAACAGCATGAAGATCTTCTTACTGAAGTTAATATCAAGATATTTAATTTTATTGCTAATAATGTGCACCCAATTAGAAAAGTTACATTAAAAGCAAAACTTTTTGGGTTGCCATTTAACAGGTATGAAACTCTTTTCTTAAAGTAAACACTCTACTGGTGAGTCTTCCACCTATTTTCCAAGACTCCACCGTTGGGTTTTTTCTGCCTATTTTTTAGGGAACTATGATAAAATGACCTTGTTACAATATTGATTTTTGAAAAGTTTGGGTTTTTTTAAAAAGTTACTTCAATTGTAGAAAAGTCTTTCAAAAAAAGAAGAGGACTGTCCTTCCCCCCCCTTCTTTCCAGCTGATGTCTACTGTCTCCTCATTATCCTTTTTCTTGTGTCCACTTTCATTACGTAGGTTTTGATCCACTTTTTCGGCTATGCAGCACATACTGACTCATCCCCTTGATGTCACTGTATATTGCACTGTTCAACTGTGTGCTGTCTTTTTTTAAGAGAACATTATAAATTGCAAAGCTAAACAAATACAGAAGGCCAGATAGTCCTATTTCCACCAGGAAGTGGACAAACATCACCTTTGTTTTTCCACCTGCCCTCAAGCCACATACATGCTTTCTTCAGTGTGAAAGAACAACCTTCTAAACAAAGAAACAAACCAAAAACACTTATAGCTGATAACCCTGCTCTTATATTCCTTCTTTCAACCTGTCTCCCTGCCTCAGCCAGTCTAGTACAAAGCAGTTCCAGCTGACAATGACTAAGCAACCAGCAAGCTGTGAACTTCACTTTTTTGCTCAATTTTATTGCATCTTTCCAAGCCAGTGATTCTCAGTATTTTACACTAGCTCCTCTTACTGTATATGTGTCCTCCCAGCACCTCCCGCTGCTCCTACCAGACACAAACTGCCAATCTCCAAGCAGCCCAGCACTCAAGCATAAGAGCCCCTACCACTGTCCCCTCTCCCCAGACTCCCTGTACCCCAACTTCTACAAAGGTGTGATTAGCTTCTAGCCAGGGCAATGCCTTCCAACTTGTCCTGGTTTTTGGGTGGGTTTGAGTTAGTTTTCACAAGAAGCTGGGAGGGGACACAGCCAGGACAGGTGGCCCACACTAACCAAAGGGGCATTCAGTACCACACGGTGTAGTGCTCAGTATATAAAGGCTGGCCAAAGGGGAGGGATTGCTGCTTAGAAACAGACCGGGAATCAAGTTCTTTCTCATGAGCAAACTGCATCATGCATCACCCCCTTTGTATATTATTTTACTAGTATTGTTGCTATTTTCCCTTTTCCTTTGCAGTCATACTAAACTGCCCTTATTCCATCCCACAAGTTTCACCTTTTTCTTCCAAGGAGCGGAGGAGTGAGCAAGTGGCCACATAGTCTGTAGCTGCTGGCTGGGGCTAAACCACAACACAACCCAACAACCCAGGCTGTGCTTTCCAACTAGCCATCCCTCTCAACTCTCTGCACTCCAGAAGTCACAGCAGCCTTTCAGTTTCTATGTACCCAGAGGTTATAATGAGAGCTACCTCTTCTGCTGCCTTACATCCTTTTCTCCTCTGTTCTTATGCTTCATCTCCCCCAGGAAGAGGAAAGTGGGGCTATGCCCAAAGCTCTTGACTTGTAAACCAGCTCTATGCTGCTCACAAGAGGATCCTGACTTTTTTTATTAAGCTTCCTAGCTCCTACCATAATACAAAATAAAGAAAAGGGTCAATATTAAGAACAACTTTAACAAGACCAATTGGCCATGTCAATTTGGTTTAAGTTCACAGACAAGGCTGATTAGAGAGCTTTCATTTATTTGCTGTTGCACACTATCAGATTTGTGCTAAATCCCCTCTCCGCTGCACCAAGCCACATATGCAAAAGAATAAACAGCCAAGGCTGACAAACTAATTGAAAAGAAACAAACAATCAATCTCATTTCTCAAGAAATGGGCAAAACGAGCTCAGGAACTGTAACAGACATGCCACTGATGGGGGATTTATTGTTTGATTTTGAGGGTTTTTTTGGAGTTATTTCTGTATGGTTTTGTCATGGTTTAACTCCAGCCCACTCAGCCACTCACTCACCCCTTGACCACAGCGGGATGGTAAGAGAATAGAGGGGGGGAGGAAGTAGTTGGTTGAGCCAAAGAGTTCAACAGGATAATGAAGGAAGACGATGATAAAAAACCCCCTAAAAACAACTGAGTACAAATGCAATCGCTCACCACTTGTGAGGAAAAAAAATCCAACCACCTGATGCCCACTTGGTTTCTGAGCAGCGACCTCACCTTCCAGACAGCTTCCCCAGTTATATGATGAGCAAGATGTCATATGGTAGGGAATATCCCTTTAAGCCAGTCTGGGTCACCTATCCTGGTTGTGTCTCCTCCCAGCTCCTTGTGCATGCACTTCCAGCCTACTCAGTGGTGGGGTGGGGTGGGGTGGGGTGAGAAGCAGCAAGGCCTTGGCTCTGTGTGAGCACTGCTCAGCAATAACAAAACCATCTCTTATTATCAACACTGATTTCAGCACAAATCCAAAACACAGCCTCATACCAGCTACTATGAAGAACATTAACTCTATCCCAGCCAAAACCAGCATAAGATGTACAAGGTTTACTAATATATAATTGCTTGATTTCTGTGCATCCAGCTGTTTGGCTGAGGGATTTTCAGGTATACAAGAAAAACAGTTGAGAAAAATGATTAATGAGAGAAGTTTTCTTGTTGACTGGTTCCTGATGCAACCACATTTGAGTGCTCTCTGCATTCCGGAAGACAAGTTTGATAAAACAGCCACTAAAAAGTTGTGCCTTCCAGTGCTCAGCCACTGAGAAAATTTATGTGTTTACTAAAGAATTACTTAGCATTAGATCACTTTTAAGTGTTTTTATCAGTCAGGGCTTGAAAATCCTACTTGCAGTTTAGCAAGGTAAGTAGGGAAATCTGGAGTCCTGAATGAGTGATAACCTTCTGGACAGGAACCCATCGTGCTCTCCCTCCTGACACAACACAATGTACAGCTCTTACACCTCCACTACTGAAATTTGAGAAAGCAAAATTAAACTGTAGTAGTTGAGTTGGTTCACTAGCTGACACAGTGGTGAAAACCTGACAAGAAACCTGTCACTTTAATTTTCCCTAATCTTTCTAAAACCCACCCCACAAGCAACAAAAAGAGGAAAGCACGAAGGGAAAAGCACTCCTAACAACAGCTGCTTGAAGGAGGATATACCAAGGGAGTTCCCCAAAAACTTAACATCCTAGCTTTCTTCTCCCAGTGGTGTCTTGCCACAAAACTGTGAATTACGGTCTTGAGGAATGGAGTATTAGTAAAACACTTTGATAGGGAATGACAAAAGCTATTTTTTTTTTTAAAAAGGTTATTTTGTTAAGTTAGTTGTAAACATAAAATTCCAATTGGGAAACCTAGATACTCCTAACACAAAGAGTTTTGTGGTAAAACTAAGCTGCAAACTGTGCTAACCTGGCGGGATTCGCAAGACCCATGTGGGAGTAGGGGAAACAGCATCCCCCAAACATCTTATCTTTATTTTAAATTCTCATAAAAATAGCTATATATTTGTCATATGTTAATTATCACAGTGATTTTCAATTCTAAAAAGGAGCATTCTTGGCACAAATACCTCACAACGGCCCACTTAAAAACCTAGTAAACAACCTGAATATTTGAAGGGGTAAATGACTCAGTCTGTATACAGCACCAAGGCTGCAAAACAGGGAACGGCAGCACGAAGAACATTTTATCTAACTGTCATGGTTCAGCCCCAGCAAGCAGCTAAGCACCACATGCCACTCACTCACCTCCCCCCTAGTGGGATCTGGAGAAGAACGGGAAGACAAAGGCAAACCCCCTGAGTTGGGATAAGGACAGTATACTGGGACAACAAAGGGAGGGGGAAATAGTAACACCAGTAGCTAGAAGATAATATATCCAACACCAATAACACAAGGCAATTTACCCATCCAACAGTGAAGCAGACACTCAACCAACACTAAGCGCATCCCAGAGGCAACCAAAGCCACCCCTCCCCAACTAGACCCATTTTATGGGGAGCAGCATTTTATGGGGAGCATGTCATTACATAGTATGGCATACCCCCTGGGCCAGCTCAGCTAACCAGTCCCAACTCCTAGTGAAAATTAACTCTATCCTAGACAAAACCAGGACACTAACCTGGGAATCACAGAATCACAGAATTGTAGGGGTTGGAAGGGACCTCGAGAGATCATCGGGTCCAACCCCCCTGCCAAAGCAGCTCCCTAGCTCATATTGCTCAGATAGGCGTCCAGGCGGGTCTTGAATATCTCCAGTGAAGGAGACTCCACCACCCCCCTGGGCAGCCTATTCCAGTGCTCAGTCACCCTCACTGTGAAAAAGTTCTTCCACATGTTGGTGTGGAACTTCCTATGCTCCAACTTGCAGCCATTGCCCCTTGTCCTATCCCCACAGACCACTGAAAAGGGGCTGGCTGATTCCCCCTGCATCCCCTGCTTCAGATAATTATAAACTTTGATTAGGTCCCCCCTTAGTCTTCTCTTCTCAAGGCTGAACAGTCCCAGCTTACTCAGCCTTTCCTCATAGGGGAGATGCTCTAGGCCCTTAATCATCTTCATAGCCCTTCTTTGGACTCTTTCCAGGAGATCCCTGTCCTTTTTATACCAAGGAGCCCAGAACTGGACACAATACTCCAGGTGGGGCCTGACCAGGGCAGAGTAGAGAGGGAGGATCACCTCCTTTGACCTGCTGGCTACACTCCTCCTGATGCACCCCAGGATCCCATTGGCTCTCTTGGCCACCGAGGCACACTGCTGGCTCATGGTCAACCTGTCATCTACCAGGACCCCCAGGTCCTTCTCCACTGAGCTCTTCTCCAGCAGGTCATCCCCCAGCCTGTACTGATACAAACAGTTGTTCCTTCCCAGGTGCAAGACTTTACACTTGCTTTTGTTGAACTTCATCTGGTTTCTCACTGCCCAGCTCTCCAGCCTGTCCAGGTCTCTCTGGATGGCAGCGCAGTGCTCCTGCGTGTCAGCCACTCCTCCCAGCTTTGTATCATCGGCGTACTTGCTGAGGGTGGATGTTATTCCCTCATCAAGATCGTCAATGAAGATATTAAACAGGACTGGACCCAACACTGAACCCTGGGGAACACCGCTGGTAACAGGCCTCCAGTCAGATTCTACTCCACGAATCACAACCCTCTGGGTTCGGTCCGACAGCCAATTCTCAACCCACCTCACTGTCCACTCATCTATCCCATGCTTTCTCAGCTTTGCTATCAGGATGTCATGGGAGACAGTATCAAAGGCCTTGCTGAAGTCAAGGTAGATGACATCCACTGCTCTCCCTCCATCTACCCAGCCTGTCATGAGATCGTAGAAGGCTATGAGGTTGGTCGAGCACGATTTCCCCTTAGTGAATCCATGCTGACTACTCCTCATGACCTTCTTCTCTTCCAATTGCTTGGAGATGGCATCCAGAACAAGCTGTTCCATTACCTTTCCAGGGGCAGAGGTGAGGCTGACTGGCCTATAGTTACTAGGTTCCTCCTTCTTGCCCTTTTTAAAGACTGGAGTGACATTGGCTATCCTCCAGTCTTCAGGCACTTCTCCTGTCCTCCAAGACCTGTCGAAGATGATAAGAGAGCGGCTCAGCAATCACCTCCGCCAGCTCCCTCAGCACACGTGGATGTAACCCATCTGGGCCCATGGATTTGTGTGCATTAATCCCTTTGAGCCGCTCCTGGACCTCCCCTACTTGAACCAGAGGGAAATTCTTCATTTCCCAATCAGTCCTACTCTCATCCAGTGTCTGTGGGTCCCGGGGGGCCTTTGAAGTGAAGACCGAAGCAAAGGCGGCATTCAATATCTCCACTTTCTCAGCATCCCCCGTAACCAGGACACCCTCCTTATTCAGCAAGGGACCTACATTATCCCTGGACATCCTCTTACTGTTCACGTGTCTAAAAAACCCCTTTTTATTATCCTTTACGTCCCTTGTCAGCTTAATTTCCAAGAGGGCTTTAGCCTTCCTAGTTGCATCCCTACAGGCCCTGACCACATTCCTGTATTCTTCCCAGGTGCTCAGACCCTTTTTCCACGATTCATAGATCTTCTGCTTCTCTTTGAGTTTGCTCAATAGCTCCCTGTTCATCCATGCAGGTCTTCTGCCTCTCTTTCCCCATTTCCTCCTCAAAGGGATGCATCGTTCCTGTGCTTGGAAGAAGTGCTGTTTGAATGCTAGCCAGCTCTCGCAGGCTCCCATTCCTTCAAACAGCGTAGCCCACGGGATAGCCCCCATTAAGTGGCAGAAAAGATGCTCAGATGCTCCCTGTAATGTTCGCAGAAAGAGACAGAAACACTGCTGTGTAGATTGTATTCCAGGGGAAAACAAACTGGCAAGGATTATTACAGAAGATTGCACTGCAAATTCAATTAACCTATGGCTGTTGACAAAATACCACGAGCAATCACATATAGTAAAGTTTCAAGTGTAGAAATAAGCAGGTCAAATCCTTTAAATTTTCTAAATATTTAGAAATAGTCTACTTCTCTTTATTTGATATGATTTCCACTCAGGCTCAAGATCATTTTTTCTTCCCTACCCAGGGCAAGTTAACTTCCACTGGTCCACAGCCACTGAAACACATCAAGAATCAATGAATGCACAAGATACAACTGCTCTCAGAACAGCAGAACTAATAAAATGTCATGCCTGCACAGAGTCTTTAATGATATCATTATCTTGTCACCCATAATTTAAAGGGAGTACATGCAAAGAGAAGCACAATTCATGCTGTGCAGGAAGCTAATGGAATGCATTAGCTCAAGATTACTAAAGCAATAATGAAGTGGCAAATATTGGGCAAACCATGTTTCACAAAAAGGTAACTTGTGAGAAAGTGAAGCCAGAGGTTCCCCTGCAATTTACTTTGCATTGGTTGACACCTAGAACACTGTACTGAAATGCACAGAAGCGACAGGGGTCCCAGCAGGCTATTTCCACACGAAACATGTTTTTCCCAAGTACCTAAAATGCTACTTTTTAGACTCTGATCTGATTAGAATATATATAAAATCTCTAAGCTAAGAATTTCACCTGAAGGCAAAGTATGGAGTGAATGCAGTCTTGTCCCTAGAGACAACATCTGCAGTCAAAGCAAAGACAGTATATGTTCTCCATGCTACACCATTCCAGAAAAACAGCACCTCCCTGCATGCTTCATGGTACCTCCGAGAGGTAGCTACCTACTGAACATAGAGCACCTGTATCCCATGTGGATTCAACCTTGTCCCTCTCACCTCAACACTGCCGTTTTCCCAACTTCAGTAGCTCAGCAGGCAGGTTATCAGGCATTCTTTTCTGTGGTCCCTGTCTCTGAATTTATAGAATGGCGGAAATATAGCTCATGACTGCAGGTTCCACGGGGTAGGATAGAATCTGAACGATAGATACTGAAATACTTTGGTGGTGTAACTTCCAGATCATGTTACAGATCTATCCAATAGGGGACAAAACATGGAAATATACATTATGTTCCTTATTTGCAAGGCCCAATACAGTAATCCTTCTTCACTAGTAAAGTGACAGAAGATGACTTCCATTCTTGCAAATGGAAGGAGGGAGAGGAAAGAATTACTTAAAGCAACAAAAGCAACTAAAGGTGAGTGGGCTACAACTCAAGCCAAGCACCTTGAAACAGCAAGGCATTTTGATTTATCACCACAGCCTACCAGACACTTAGTCAGAAAACCAGACCAGCGGGGTAAAGAAAAGCTTAAAGGAGCCACAAACAACCCCAAAAACATCTGGGATGAGGCACAGAAGAACAGCTACAATATTATTCTGCTGCTTTGTAAAGCAAAGCGTTGCTCCTACTACTTACAGATTGTTAGCAAAAAGGAGTGAAGTTTTTATTTCATTCTGTTCTAGTTTTTGCCAATTCTTGTGGGATAAGCTGGATCTTCCCTTTCAGCTTCTAAGATGGAAAAGCTGCAGATTTACTCATTTATTTGTATTGTCCAGATATTCAATAAAAACAATAGGCATGTAATTAAGTATAAATATGGGAAAAGATCACAATTTAAGGGAGCAAAAAAGGTTTTATAGCTTCGGTTTTTTTCAATTATATATGCTTATCCTGTTGCACTAATCTTTTCAAAGCAGCTGGAAATGACTTAATTTAATTTGCAATGAAAAAGGAAATCTTTTCCTTGCTAAAAACATGCTACATGTAAATAAAAGTAAAAAGGGAACACTACGCATTCCTACCATCTGCTGGGGAAAGACATTATCAGAACCCCTGTAAGCCTGTTATGGGCTATATCATGTTGCTCAGTAATTCCCACAGAAGCTGACTCATCCCTGAATTCACAGTCATCTTCTGGGATCTGTCAGGCAGATATCTGGTAAGTGTTCTTCATCTCCACACATGAAACATACTTTTTAATTCTACATTCCTGCATCTTCTTCCTTTTCCCACGATGGATCTCCCCCCACCCTGCTTCTCCACTCTATCCTGCAAATTTAAGCAATGTAATTTAACCTTTTAATGGGCTGTTTGATAAAGGCTTTTTAGGAAGGACAGGCTGGGAAAACAAGGAGGGGAGTTGCTCATTATGTGAAAGTGCATCTGAAACTCATAGAGCTCTGCCTGGTGACAGGCCAGGAGCCAGTGAAGAGCTTACAGGTCAAGATTAGCAGGGAGACCAACACGGGTACTACTGTAGCAGGTATATGCTACAGACTTCCTGATCAGCAAGAAGTAGGCAATGCCTTCTTCAGACATCTGGAAGAAGCACTTCACAGGCCCTGCTTCCTTATGGTGGAAATTTTAACCACTATGATGTCTGCTGGAAGGACAAGGCAGAAGGGCTCAAGCAATCTGGAAGAACTGTAGTGTGACTTAATGATTATAACTTCTCAATGTGATCAAGAGCCAAAGAAAGGTGCTTTGCTTGACCAGATACTTACAAACAAGGAAGAACTGGAGAAACCTGTGGAAGCTGCAGGCAGCCTTGGCTGAAGTTAGTGGTATACCCCAAGGGCTAATACTGGGGCCAATACTTGAAGATCTTCATTAATGAGCAGGATGCTGGGAAAGTGTACACTCTTAGCAAGTTTACAGATGATACAAAACTGGGAGTAGGACAGGAGGCAACAGGCACCAAAAAAATATGAAATTCAGTCAGAACACAAGAAAACATATTTAATGTGGGGTGGCCAACACTGGCACAAGGTTGCTTAGAGATATTGTGGAGAATATATATAGAGAGAGATATTCAAAACCCAATCAGACACAGTCCCAGGCAACCCATTCCAGCTGACTCTGCTCGAGCAAAGGGGTTGGAGTGGATGATCTCAAGACGTCACTTCCAACCCAAACAATTCTGCACCTCAAATTAGTGCTTGGTGAAAGCTACCAAACATTCACATAGGGAAAGGAGAGATGGAGACCATTTTTTAAGTTTACCTCTCTGTTTATGACAACTTTTTGATAGAAATTACTACAGTCACAACCATCATACTAGTATTTCTGTCATTTCTGTTTTGTGACCAGTTAAAGGAACATAGCTTTCATTCAGCCAAACTGCAACTCTAAATGAAAACTTCATTTTCTCACTTCTGTCCATCACCAAACATTGCCATCTCCTCAGCTCTTGCACAGTGCAGCTGGAAGCATGTCGCAACAAGAACTCTATACTCAATGCCACGTAATTCACATTCCCACCTGTAGAAAAGAATTGACACAGAACAGGCTGCTGTGTGAAGTGATCCTGGTTATATGTATACATAAGTACATAAAACAAAAGGTGGGGCACAGGCCTGAGCACTGAAGCTCCATTTAACTGCCAGCAGATCCCCTGTCACATTTCCAGTCTGCCAATTACCAGACAGTTTGGGAGACACTCTTTGCCAAAATCATTCCCAACAGGCAACTTCGACACAGTTATGGTATCTTGGATAAAGAGAGCTTTGACATACAGAGGTGAGCTGGCATGTACCTCTTGGCTTCAGTGTCAGTGTACAGACTGTGGCCAACCTGCTACTGCACAGACACAGCCCCTGAGTTACACAGGCAGCACACCCCATCCCTGTGATACAGACTATGGCTACATCGCTCCTTCCCCACTTGTGGCTTCACATTCTGTGCCAGGTCTCCATTTCAGCACAGCAAAAAAGAGTGGTAGAGGGTATGTTCACTGGACATTTGCAGAGGGGTGCCAAATATTTCAGACTCATTTTCTCCTTTTTAGGAAATACAACGTAAAAGATGCAGATTATACACTGATGTAAGACAGGAGCTGCCTTTTTCTGCCTCCATGTTGCTTTTTAATCTGTGAGGATAGCAATAATTAATTCTGAGGCTTGTCTGTAAAACTTTATTGAGATAATCTGCTTATTAATTGCATTCAGAAGTATTATTAGGATAATTGGAACCCAACTGCCCTAGAAATCAGATTTTTGTCAGTTTTGGAGACCACAATCATTTAAGAGGCACACTATGAAACTGTACTACACTAGTCTTTGAAGAGGCCAAATATATTTTCTTCTTTTCTCTCACTGTTCCCTAACATGTTGTTTAATCAGCCTGTATTTTCATTTTTTATATAACAAGAACAAAGGCATTTTGGGATCAGACAAAATCAAATTATCATTATGAACTTCCAAGCCATACTAAGTACTGATAAAGCAGATTTAGGGCCAACTTTGGAAGAGACTACAATTGCTGTTTTTTCACTTTTTTTCATGAACCAGTCTATTAGGTAAATTATGAAATAACAAACATTAATAAATTCTACCACTGTGCATGCTATGTGATTAAAATGTCTCTTAGCTAATCAAACTCAATCTGGATAAATTTAAGACACTCAGTTGTCCTACAGAATTTATAATAATTCAATATTAGGAGAATGAAAAAAAGTCTCATTTCAGTCATGGAATGATGTTGATGCCATGTTATTGCTAAGAGCCATTTTTGCACAGCCTTCACTGAATAGAGCTACCCATGCTTCTTTTTGGGTAAGACTGGATTGATTTCAAGAAACTGCATTTTAAAATTTGCCCTCTTCTTATTGACACATTTAAGGCTTCAGCAGACCCTGGATTGTGAACTCTCTATAGAGTATTTATTGGGTACCTCTAAAGCAAGTTTTAATCTTGAGTCTTAAGACAACCAAAATTTTAAAAATCCCAAACCAAATCAAAACAACTATTACTGCCACATTAACTCTGTTTAGAAATTAAGATCAGTAGAGTATCAGTTAAATGTAGTAAAACTAAGGAAGTCAACATTAAAGCTGTGAAACATACCTCACCATAACAAACATGCAAGAAGTCAGTCATTTGTGATTGCAGTAACATTTGTCTGAAGGAAACTAACATGAGTTACTATCAACACTGCAAAGAGAGTCAATAATTAAAAGATCTAATGCATCTTAGGTAAGAAATAAACCACCAATTTTTCAATATAGTAGATAAGGCCAGAGTTGGACCTAGGTCTGATGCAACTTTTTTATTATACTTTCTTATCTTACCCCGATAGCCTTCCCACTAAACAGACATTACACAGAATTTTCTAATGCAAACCTTGCCACAGGTATAAAAAGTTGTTTAGGGAACACGCATATACACACACACACACTCTCACTCTTTCAATGTACCCTGCTATTTTCACCCCTTCCATCTACATCTAATTATAGATAGAGGGGACTTTATCCTCTTGTATTTTTCAGCTATTCTAGTTCTGAACTTGAGAGACACTTTCACACCTCCTATCTCCAAGAAATTCTTCCTGCTTTTTCAGAAACAAAGTGCTAATAACAGCATTTATTTTTAGTTTTCAGAACACTTTTTCTCTGCTTTTGAACCAGCAAAATATACACAGGCTTAAGCAAGTAATTGCATTATTTTAAAAAAAAAAGTAAAATCAAATTATCCCATGTTACCTTTCTTACAAATTATGAAATAGGGATATTTATCTTCCAGTAAAAAGATATGTTTCTCTACCTTGGGAATAAACTACTGATCTATAAGCATAAGGAACTGCATTTCACTGACATCCCTGCAGTTTTCCTGCAGACAACCACCTGGCATTTTGGCAATCAGTACTGAGTTTGCAGCACCAAACTTCACAACTTCTTCATAGCCATTTGTTAGCAAGAGGGCCAAATAAGCAGCCTTTATCATTGCCACCATCATCTCTAATAAACAGTGTATCTTGACTATGAGAACGTGTTCTTATTAAATGAAAACTGTTTAAAAACCTAAGAAATTTTATTTCCTCCCAAAGAAGCACTACTAACAATCAAGGAAAAAAAATAATCAAGAAAGGTGCCCCTGAGTTAATTTAACATGACACTTTGAAATAGGTTTTTCTGGTAATAAGTCACAGATGAGAATGAGCTCTTTCCATTTTCTGCGGTGGTATGTTTACCTTGGGACAAGAAAATATTTAAAAAAGAGAAGTTCACAATTACATGATTGAAATGTAATTTTAAAACAATATATGCTACAGAGCAGCTCTTAGAATGATCTGTCGAAGCGTCTCATTCTATAATTACAGATTTGCTATAAACTTCAGAAGAATTAGAATCTCGTCCATTTACTTTTGCTCAGCAGTTGCTTTTTCTCCCTCAGAAAGAAACAGGTGGGACAAGTAATGGATGCCACTTAAAATATCACTGCCCATTACCTTTCAAAAAGGCCTTGCTGCCTTTTGTGTTTGATGCCCTCTGATGTCTAAAGAAGTTTGAGACTTGAAAGATTTAAAGCATAAGAAGAAACTTTTCTAAAGAACTAGCGTATTCATGGACAACCTGGCTTTAAAAAGCAAGTAGGGAAGAAAAAGAAAGCGCCTGAAAATCTAATTATTTATCTATAGCAAGTACCATCTAGGACACTGGAAAAACACTAGCTACCCTACTTTCCTTTGTATTTTTTCAAAACGAAGATGAGGTATTCTGAACACTAGAGTGGATTTTTGAACAAACACATCATTGTAAACAGGTCAAGTAAAAAGGCTCAGATTAAACATTCAATAGTTCTGAAGGAGGAAAATGGCAAGTAGTATCTTAGATGCCACCAAAGGTATGAGGTCTACTCATAAGTAAAGTCTGTTCTAAAAGACAAAAGGTTTATGTAATGTTTAAAAATAGAAATATTCTTCCAAGACATTCAATTAATTGTCTTAACACTTCGTAACAAATGTTATGGTTTGATATTTACATAGACCCTTGCACTGAATACTGCATTCTACAGACAGCTTAACAAGAACCAGTGTTTTCCTATCTCAGTTTTTGCTAAGAATGTGTTGCTATTACACATAATGCTCTAAGCATGACTTCATCTCAACCCATCTGAACATGCCTTGAGATATTGCTGAGCAGTCTGTACAACTGGGCAGTTAAATGCAAATCTTAAGACTTGCCATAAACTCACTTATTCTAAAGATGCTTATTCTCTTTTCTAATAAATTAAGAAATTTGGAATTCATTTCTCCTAACTTCACAAGGAATTTCTTCTACACTTGTCGTCCTCGAAAATTACAAGTAGAACTGAAATGTGGTCTTGTGGCCTGGACTGGTAAGAGCCAAGAAGTAAGCTTACAACAACTTATTGCCTCTAGCCACCAACAGCTAAAGGATCAAAGTGGTTCAGGGTGTTGGTATCTGCATGGAAGATCAAGTCTAGCAAACATCCCAGATGTTTACTGTTAGGTGTGTTCTTACTAACATGGAGGTAGAAAGACATGGGTAAAGATAAGAGTCTGTACTGAAAATGCATGTAGCAATTTAGGGAGACAGATATGGAGAGCTCCTAAGTTTATAAAATGGAGAATTTGTGCAAGCAAAGAGTTACAAGGCTTTCCTTTTATAAGCAAAAAGGGAGAATTTGGAACAGGGACGGATGGAACAACTCCCACTCAACAACAAATAGGAAGGTAAATCCAAGACTGCTTCAGAGGAAAAAAAACCCCACAGTACTTTTAAAGAAGCATTTCCAAGTCCGGAAAAGGTTAAACTGTAGGTTTACCTTATACCAGGTCGGATAAAATAGAAGCTTCATTATCTCATCCATTGTCTTTCAAGGCTCAGTGCTAGTATTCTCTTCAAGGTTGTCCAGTATATCTATAAAGGGGAGGGTGAATATGGGAGGAGAGCTATGCTTTTTATGTATTCTATCTCTGGCTGGAAAATGTCAACTTGAATGACAATACAATTTATCATTTACAAAAATGCTTCACTGTACTAAGCAGTTTTATATACACAGTATTATGTCTGTAATAAAGTCGCATGGAAAACATCTGCAATGCTTTTGATTCGGCCTGACATTTACTTCATTCAAGAGGTCATTAAACAACTACACAGTTGGGAAGTAATTAAGAAATATCCTTTATAAAAGAAGAGTGACATGCCCACAAAACAAAATTAATAATCCCCCAGAACTGAGTATAAAACTACCATCACTAACACAACTCACCAAGATCCAAAATTTTTTGCTAAAACTTGTCAATGATCTAAGGGAAGATCACAACATCACAAAGTATTACAAAGGCAGGGAGAAGCAGAACTATACACCCTGTATTGCAGAGCTGCTATCAGTTCTCATTACGCTTATAAGCCTCAAATATTCTGTTTATGGCCAAGAAAGTAAGCTGCTTGAGCTTTCTTCTACTGTTTCTGAAGCTTTTGAAGACAGAAGCTGCAAAGAATCAAAAAGACCTAAGTTGTGTTCTACGCAAAGCAGACACCGATGAAAAGATTTCAATAATCCAATACTCTAGGACTGCAAAACCACCCATCAGTAAAACTACCTATGTCAACCACCACCACCAGCCATATGGAGCAGAGTACCACACTTTGAGTCCATACCACTGAGGCTAAAAAAAACCAAATACACAAAAGTCAAAGGCTAATCCAATTAGAAGGCAAGGAAGGAGAATTTAATGAACACATATTTGAAATACAAGTAGATACTTCTACTGTAACAACAATAATGCTACAAAGCAAAGATATCACTAAACTACTAGAAGGTTTTTGTTCATTTCCTAGCACCACACAGAGGGGAAATAAAAGTTACCTATAAACCAGGTACTTTTTCAAAAAAGTGAGACCAACACTTGAAGGGAGACACATGAATTTTTAAAAATATAAAAAAATATTATAAATGGAAAAGTACTAGCAGTGTAGAAAGAAATAGAATATGCTGTGGTAAAGCTACTTATATGATCACAATTTTTCCTTATGACATTTTAAACACATTACAGAGCTGAAAATGGAGCGTTTCATCTACTGATATATAACAGAAGAGGGACTGCTAGCAGAACCAGTGCATTATTTTCTATCATCTTCATTAGAAAAAAAAAGAGAAAAGGTTAAGCAATGCACATATTTAAATACATATCTTTAAGCACAGAGTGTTTCAAGTCTTACATTGTCTTAAAATGAAGCAAAACTTACAAAGCAAGAAGACACATACCTGATATGCCCTGAGATTCTCTCTGTAGATCACAGTACCACAACCTGTTCACTGGATCACACCCTTCTCTGATAGACAACAAGACATATCGACCATCATCTGATACCTGTGAGAAGTTACAGAAAAATCAGAAACAATTCATCCGGAGGGGGGAATCTAACTTGAAGAGGTAGTCCCTAAACCCTTAGCAGAAAATAAATTGATGATGCATTCATCAATGAGAAGATGTTTTTCGAGTATGAGAAGATGTGTATGGAGTATGAGAAGTCACCCACACTCACTGCCTACATCAACGAATAACATAAGCATAGTCTGCTAACATTTCAGGAGGTCAAAAATCAAACAGCATTACCTCTTTTATTTAATTCATAGTGGAACTAAAAGTTTATGATTATTACAAGTAGTCCAAATAAAAGGTGTCTGAATGAGTCAGGGTGGATATCTGCTCCACCATGGACATTTAGAGGCTGCATGGTCTTCTCAAGGGGCTGCTAAGGAATCTCTGCTCTTGGCAGCTGGAGTACCTCCTCCCTCTCCTTCACTGACCTTGATGTCTGCAGGACTGTTCCTCTCACATATTCTCACTCTTCTTTCACAGCTGTTGTGCAGCATTTTTTGCCCTTTCTTAAAAACGTTATCACAGAGGTGCTACCAGCATTGCCGATGGACTCAGCTTTAGGCAGTTGTAGGTCCATCAATACGGGGGCAGCTCTGGCCTATTCTCACAGAAGACAGCCCTGCAGAGATCCCCCAGTACCAAAACCTTGCAACATAAACCAAATACAACAAGCAGTGTACAATGTACCCAGTATAAGCAGTCTAAAACCACAACCTGCTGGCAAGAAAAAAGAACAAAACCAAATCCACCAAAACCACAAGCTACATTAAAAAATCTCTCACAGTCAATCCCTCCAGCATGGAGAAGTTTATTTGAATAAAAAATGTTAAGTATAAGCACTGATTAGGCCTGTGAACTCCTACTGACTTACGGTACCCAAATTGAACCCTCCTACATCAGTAAAAACATAGCTTTATGTAGCTCAATAGAATTTTCTCAAAAAATTGAGGCAGCCACAGCCGGGGCTATACTGACGCCCAGTTCCCCTCCAGCTGCAAACTACAGTGTCAGCATTCAGATTCCATGTTAAACTGTGCAAGAATATTTGCTAATTAGGTCCTGACTATACTGATGTTCAAACAGATCCAGAATTTTGAACACACAGGAAGGGAACTTAGTAGAATTCAGGGCCAAATTTCAGTATATGAAAGCTAATACAAACCCAAACAAAGATCCCTCAAAATGAAACATACCAAACAACAACAACGAAAAAAACAAACCAAAGAAAACCAAATTAACTTTTCCAAGTTGCATTTTTTACAAGCATGTTGCCAACACTAATTATACCACAAAAAAAGGTTAAAAAAGCTGAGAGTTCACAGGGCAAATAGAAAGTAACACCTAATATTCCTACTGGACCAAAAAAGCTCATTATATGAACCAGCTAAAACAGCTTTAACAGGGCAGCCTGCAAAATCGAGACATTTTGCCTCCTCCTTCCAAGATGGGAATATATCCAGAAATGGAAAGCAAGATTAGGTGATCTCTTTTAAAGAAGCATCTGAGTGTTTTTAGACCAACATTAACTGCTGGTGTCAGTTTTAATTAAACTAGTGACTGCAATATGCTGCTTAAGCACCTGTTCATACTTGTAAAAGCATCGAGTTTCTTTCTCTTCTCACCAACTCATTAAAAAAGATGTTAAATAATTGTAAGTGATGCATAAAAATACAAACTTCAGTTGAACTCAAGACACTATGACGCAGAAAATTCTTTCAGTCATAGTCAGAACGCACACAAATTTGTTCTTTGCTGCTGACAGTTAATGGTTAACAGAAGACTGCTTATTTTATGCAAGAAATAAAACTTATTTGCAAATTTCTGATGTTGTTGTTGCAAGGGCAATTCAGAACCTCTGATGACAGCAAATCTGAGTACATCTAATGAGTTTTTCCCTCCACAGTCCCAGCTGGACTAGTGAAGACTTGATAGCAGTTTATGTTTAATTTGAAATAGGAATTCCCCGAGTATATCACTGGTGGGATGCCAATTAGGTCTGTCTCTATCACTAAAGCAATTCTTACATCAGTGAGTTCTATAACCCAAAGGAATCTGACAGAAGCAGGACAAGGCACTGTTGATTGCAGCATGCTAAAATGTTTAACATTATACAGCAGATTTAGACATCCACAATGAAAAGTTACAGTCTGATGAGCAAATATTGGCAGCAGTACCAGCTTACGCAGTCTGCACCTCTAGCTCTTCTTGCTGCTATGGTTGCTTGTGTCCATACAAGCTCATTCCCCATGTCATGTCCCTATAAGCATTTACAATTTGTGTGGTAAACCAGACTGGAGAGCTGATCCAACTGGAAAAATAGCATGTTAAAGAAAAAGAAATTTTTTTAAGAGGAAAAGAAAAAAAAATCAGAAAAAGAAATCCAGGAAGAGGGTAAAAATACCCCACGAAAACACCACAATAAATAAGAAAAAAAATTAAAAGAAAAAGTCCCTCTGCCAGATTAGTATCTCAGTCACTTTACTGTGCAGTTGCACAAATGGCTGAGCTAAAACACTGCACCAAGCAGCTGGGAACATGAATAATAGGGGCAGAGATTGCTTAAGGCAGCTCAGATGGCAGTACTGACAAATGTGTAATCACAGCCTGAATGCCACTAACTCTTCTATTCCGTAAACAGACACGACTCTGGGTTTCAGAATGGCAAAAGGGATTTCCCAGCTATCACTGAGGTTATTCTTGTGCTGCTGCATCATCTTAAGCTTAACTACAACCCTTGCTCCTGGCCCACAAACTTAGGAACTGCAATTTCATACCAGCATTTCACCAAAATATTAGAATACATTCATGGTGCAGCATAAGGGAGACAGCTGTTATGTCAGAACTAACAGATCAGAAATAAATTCTCCTGGCTTCCCATGTCCAAGCTTTTCATCTCCAGAGTTTCTGAGAGAGATCTGCAATGCTAGTCGGTGCACATTTCTCTCATTAAAATCATGTCCATCATTTCAAACACCTACCACTGGTAAAAGGTAAGGAGGTTATAAAGCAATGGAACATCTTAAAAGGACATTTAGGCCCTGTCAAAAAAAGAGCAGGAGAAATCCCAGCCTTCCAAATGGAGCTTTTAAAAACCTTTAGTAAAACAATTACTTTATTGGCATAACACAGCACTAATCCCTAACTCAGCTCTAGCAAAGGAAGGCTTCCTTCCAAGAGCTGATGATGGTACCAAGGTTGTAGCTTCGCTGCTGCCATTCAGTCACTTGGTAATTTTTAATTTATTAGATGCATTATTTCCAAAATATTTGCTGTAACCACCTTTACGCTGCACAAAACTACAGAAGTATCATTATGATAGCTGTGAGCCTAAGTACTACTCTGTCTCTTGAAGATCAAACTCTTTATAGAGAAGTTTTGGTTACTGCACATTATTTTTGAGTTTTACTAGCAATTTTGTTTCAGTGTTACCTGTTCTCTCCATCTGGATGAAAAGTTACCACTGCTTAGAAAAACATTAAGAGATTAAGTTGTTTACTTGTCACTTCAATAAATCAATGAATATCAAAGCAAGAAAAATATTTAAAATCTAATTAGTAACTGGAGTTTTCAAATGACTTAATGTCTTTCTTTCACCACAAAATATAGTTAATTCCTCATACAAACCATATAAGGAGCTCCAAAGTGCTCAGCATTTATAATAGCGATAGCCATCTATGAGGATCCACAGCAAAAGTGAATTTAAATATTTTGTCTGCTAGAAGCACATTTCACACCAAAACTTCATACATAATTAAACAAACAAAAAAAAAAAAAAGAGAAAGAAAATGAACAGGAGAAGCCTGTCAGCTTTTCAGGCTTCCTGGCTCTATGTATCACTCCTCAACTAAAACATCAATTGGAGAGGCATTGAAGTGCTTTGCTTCTAAGTAAAGTGCATGACAGCAACCCCAGTGAATATTAATGTTAGTTCTTTGAATGCTACCTGGATAGTCATTACTGTATAAGATTCAGGATAAGGAAGAGCTCTCTATTTTTAGTTCATAAATAGGGACCCTTTGAGTGCATAGTATTAAGGCAACTATAGATGCACATTATTCCTTTTTAAGCTAACCAATTAAAAGCCACCTTTGCCCTTTTTATCATCACAGTGGAAAAAACCTAATCACAGTATAATTTGTTGCTGCATAACAAGATATTAAAAATTTATGTAAAATTCACTTATTAGATAATATGCCTGTGTTGAGAAAAAGTTAAACTGACTTCTCCTTTAATCACAGACATTAACACTGCTATAATCTACAGCCTGATCTGTATCTGCAGGTATTTTACAAACAACTGCTCTTCATGCACTAGTGTCCTCTGCATATGGAACAAGGACAGGCAACTGTTATTACTACCTAATGCGCTTCCAATGAAACAGAACAAATTAATATCTCTCCCCCCCAAAAAAAAACCCCAAACCAAAAACCCCAAAGCTTGCATAAATCACAGACAGAATCAAAGCTTTCTAACAGAACAAAATGGTCAAAGTCGTAACTGGACTTCACACATCAAATCATGGGAAATTCAAACCATCCAGAAAAGGAAAGATGGGTAGCAATAAAGATGTAACCATGTAACTAGGAATAAAAAACCTCACAGCATCAATAAGCTACATTTTAATGTAAGCTGGAGGGGGACTGTTCACAAGGGTATAAACAGTAAGAGGACACGGGATAATGGTCTTAAACTGAAGGAGGAAGAAATTCTCCTCTGTGAGGGCAGTGAGGCCCTGGCACAGGCTGCCCAGAGAAGTTGTGGCTGCCCCCTCCCTGGCAGTGTTCAAGGCCAGGTTGGATGGGGCTTTGGGCAGCCTGGTCTAAGTGGAGGGTGCCCCTGCCCATGGCAAGGGTTTGGAACTAGATTATGTTTAAAATCCCTGTCAACCCAAATCAGTCTGTGATTTTATGACTTCACTGTATGATATATATATATATTTAACGGATTAAAGTGACCCAGAGTGACTGACTAGATATCTTTTTCTTTAAATATTCATTTAGGAATGAACCCAGTCACCACATAAAACAGACTTGTGACAGCAGTGACTTCCTAAACTTTAGGTACATGCTCCATAAAGATCTTTGCATAACACCACTGAACCTGAATATGATTCGAGTAAGAAGAATCTAAATGCAAGAGAGATTTCAGGTTGATGCAGAAGTTACCTGTCTTGTGTGATCACTATTTTAAAGCTTCCTATCGGATGTAAAAAAATGAACATAAACACAAAGCACATGCCTTCTACATAAAAAGGTAGAATTTGCTGAAACATTTGGTCAGTAAAAGATGAGAGCAATTGCACTGTCTGAAGAGCCTCAAGTGTTCTAACATCACAGATGTGCATGTGCTCCAATGAAGTTCTACTTGCACAAAGTCAAGAACCACGACTGTAATCTCCCAGCCTTTTAAATTCCATTAATTCATTATTAGAAAAAGCAAAGCTGCTGCCTTTCCTAGAATAGGAAACAACTCTCTTCATTAGATAAAATAAACATGATGAGCTGTTTTTTTTTTTTAAGGAGAATGGGTTGTGGGGTTGTTCTTTTTGTAATGAAAGGAACAAAGATATGTTTTGACATGATCTTTGCAGTGGTGCCAGAACATCACCGAAGCTTGCATACAGCTCCTGACATACTGTACGTCCCAACAGTCTTCTGAGAAGATGAGGACTGGGGCAAGAACCCCCTTTCACTAAGCAACCTCTTGAGACTGTCTGCACAATCCAAGGCCCCTGAAGCTGGTATTCTAAAGCTGCAAACACTTTGCTTTGTTTCCTATTTGCATTGTACTGATTTAATCAACTAGTTTTCCTAAGTCCTAATGGTGACAGATCACAGGAATCCAGTTTCAGAGTCAGGTCAACAGAAACCACTTAGTACACTCCAAGGAGCAGGACTGACATACTCGATGCAGGACATGGACTAGTTATAGGAAAACATGCAGATTTGTTCTATCCATCTATTCCCCAGGTTAGAAAAATTGCTTTGGCCGTTAATACCATTTCCTTACTCCAGATGGGTTTTCATTCTTGGATTTCAAATCTGATGCACATCTGAAAAGAGCATTTCTATTTTGACTGTATCCTTCTGAGCCTCTGTTAATCTTCAGATTGAAGGATATCCACAAGAGCTAGAGAACTGGGATTTTGAGTATAGATCATCACACCTTTTGACTGTTTTAATCGCAATAGGACACTAGTCAGCCTCGTTCAGAAGAGGAACACAGCAATATGTACGTGCCTATTTGCAAGCATTCTCCTTCTTAAACCTAACACAGAGTAAAATAGGTAGCTTTCTGAGGTGATAAGCATCACACAAGATTTTTCCTGTGGCTTTCCGCTTGCTTTTCCGTGCAGTGAAAGCACCAACGCTAGCTATGTAAGGTATTACGATATACTATAGTTCTGTGTGCAACCAGAAAGATTGCCTGCCTGTTTCTTAATGGTAACATTAATGGTAACATTCCAGACCTATTGCCAGGGCTGAGAAAACAAATTCATAGTAGGCTTCTATTTCAGATTCAGCCTTGACAAAGATAGAGTAAGGCTTTAGAAAAATTCCCACAGCCCTGTTTTATCCAGCAGCCTCACTTGAGCAAACTGGCAATGTTTTGAGCACGTCCACTTCACGCTGCTCACTCCTCCCCTGTGGATGCTGCACTTCCATATTCCTGCAGTGAAAACAACCACAGGCAGCACACATCTGGCACAGCTGGCTCTTCTATGCTCTGAATTTTATTTGCAAGACCACCTCCCTGGTTGAGAACCACTGATGTTAACTGACAGCTCTAGACATTAAAAATAGAACAGTCAATTCAGAGACATGAAAAACTGTACTTGTTTTACTGCTGGCAGAACTGGAATGGGAGGGTTCCCCTCACCCCTCCTTTCTCTCCTGTTTCCTTTCCTACCAGTACCGTAGGGACTTTTGCCACAGGCAACTGTGAAAGACTCTTACATAAGTTATTGTTTAACTTCGAGAATAAGAGCCTGGCTGTGAAAGAGAGATATGCTGTGAGTTTGGAGAGGAAACAAGAACATGCCACTTAAAACAGCAAAGCATAGGAAGCTCCTCTTTTCTCAAAGCAGCTATGACATTGCCAAGGTTTTAAAAATCTTCATACCAGGCTGCCCTCTACTGGGATGTTACTCAAATCCCATTCCTGCTCTTCCTAACTCTCCCAACATCCTAGGATCTGTATCAGAAATACATACGTTTTTCTAGACTAACGAAAAAATTTGATGGCCTCTTTTTCAAAACTTAGATATCTAAAAATAAACAGATTTTTTTTCCTCACAATCAATCCATTCAAGTGAAGAGTTGTAAATGCATCTATATTTCTATGCCAACACCTTTTTCAACACCACAGATTTCGTTTAAATCAAGGATACTCAGGGCTGGTGTTGAATGTGCAATGAGGAAAATAAAACCCCTGAAGCTGTTTTCTTTCATGCTGTCTTGTAAATGTACTAAGCTGACAAAATTTTACAGAACCCTCTTTTGTCTTAATCAGTCACCTAGTTTCTTCTCTCCATTGAAAATGCTCAGACTCTCAATTTTTTGAGGTGTCACGGCAACATTACTACTTCTGCAGTCTCTGAAGGATGCCTTTGTCAGGTGCTTTTAACCTGCCAGCAAAGCACCTCTCTCTCTCGACCCAACGGTTACAAATTCTTCTCTAAACCTGAATTCGGAAGTTTGAGCTCTGCCCCCACCTCAGAGAAAGGTTTGTTATTTAAGACTAGACCACCCACACCACAATCAAATCAAACTTCACCGGAGCTTCTGTGAAACGTACGGGAACCCAAATGTCTCTATCTACTTGGCCCTGTAAAATAAACACATTTGTTTGTTAATCTGACAGGAATGTGTAAAATTGGACTTTCATAAAATGCTGAGCTGTGCAAAGCTGGATTTTAAAATCAGTGGCAGCACGTTAACACCAAGTAAGAATATTCGGGACAGTGCCAATAAGCTATATAATTTGATTTTTACTAAAGATATTTTAATTTCCCCCTCATTACTTTGTGGTCTTCCACTTTCTCAAATACATGCTTCAAAGTCATTGCCCAGAAAACTTGTTTGAGTGGCCTGAAAAGATTTTTAGCCTATTGCACAAGGATGAAACCACATTTTACAATTGCATTATTTGGGGTTTTTTTTAATTGCATGTTTTTTTCTGACCATTAAAAACCATCATAACCATCAGGATAACAGAGCCACATTTTAGAGCTCACAGCACAATCCCAGAATATCAGCTGCTTTATAGTACTTTCACTTAGACAACTTCATGAAGATTAACCACGGCGGATCTCTGCTTTACCACTCCTCCTTAAAATAGCATTTCTTCTTAATTACCAACATCTCTGGAAGTTTATGCCTCCTAAAGGTCAATAAAACAGCCATAAGCAGCCATCTAAATTTATTAAATAACAACCTACAGTAGTGAGGTGTTTATTCACTGCTATCTCAAATTTCTCAATACTTATGGGACTATTTCAATTCCAGTTGCTTCAGAACTGGCAGCTGTGCTACATTCTATTACATTCCTATTCTATAGCAAGAGTTACTACTACCACTCCCCTCTTCCTACTACAAAGACCTTCTGATCATTTAATATAAGGGATATCTATTCTCATGAATCACAAAAATCACCTACGACATTTATTATCAGAAAAAAAAGACACTGCTTTTACATTTAAGCTGCCTCAAGCCTTTCTTTCACTATAGAAGAGTCAGGAGCCACAGGATGACTGCTCCTCCACATCCTGGCCAGGCAAACTCTGCTACTCACTACAAGCACTGTACTATGAATTATCTTCCTCCTCATATTTGGTTCTGGTTTTTCCTATCTTGAAAAACTCCAGCCCTGCTTCTTCAATGAAGAAAAGGTTCTATTAGCATGCTATTATCTCAAAGGTTTAGCTACCTGTAAGACTAGTGTACCTCCATAGCTAATACAGAAGATATTTCCAGGGCATTTAATACCACCTGAGACTGCGAACTTTCACTACCTTAAAAAGCTGTGCAGTCCAATGAATCAGACTGCAAAAGCCCTCCCCCACAGAAAATAAATTTGCCTTCAAAATGTGTAGTTTAGCTCACAACACTGCAAAGCAATAATAATAATGCATCACTTGTGAATCAGTGGATAAATCACTACAAGACATCTGTCACCAAGAGAAAGCCCATTTATTTACAGAACCAGGGAAAAATAAGGATATGATATCCAAATTCTATTTTATTGACAGTTAAACTCAACAGAACTGACTAGTTTTTGAGCAATGAAGAAGTTCCAAAGCCCCATTTGCAAGTTTACACTGGTATTTCGTTATCTGTTAAAAGTATGTTTCACAAATGGATGAGATTATGTAAAAAAAGGTTCTGTTTATTCACAGAACCTACAGGTAAGTCTGATTTGTATAGAGAAAACTCAGTGGGATCACTTTGCTGAGCAGTCCATCACATTCACTCACTGTCTCATTTTGAATCCCACTGTTCAAACTCTTTGAAAGAACCTTTTCTTCCTGGCAGACCACAGAAAGGAAAGTCCCAGTATTTTCATGAGTTGATGTGTTGAAATGTGACACAGACCGATGATCAAGTTTTTTTTAAAAAAAGCTACAGGAATTGAATACTTCAAATCAGGGTAAATACTTTCCATATTTATCAAAAGTGTTAGATCAAGAGAGACCCTCTATAGAAACAAAATGCACTGATTAAACATAGTAGCTCGGAGAGTACAGAGAATTAAAACAGGGTTTTATCTACTGGAAAACATCCGTTTCCCTGATAAACAGAATGGCCACCACTGCACTGCAACAGCACTTAGAACAGTGCACTCAATCAAGCACTGTTAAGCCTACTATGAAACATACAAAATTACAAAACTTAGGGTCTTCTGAATCATTCATGTAAGGAAGAACAGAGAACAGTCACCTGTCCTTTTAGCTCACTAGGACTTTGCATAATACAGTAGTTCAACAAAATAAGCTTAAGAAATCAGTTCTGGCAGTCACTTGGCTCCATCTCAATATGGAAACAGTAACAAACTTACTGTACATCATATTTACACTGATAAAACTTGTTGTAGGGAACCTTAGTGATCTTCAAGGGTGCACAGATTTTAATCTGTCTCCATTCCTCAGTATGTAGAATAGACATTTCATTTTCAAGAAAGACATCACAAAAATAAACAGAGTAACTACATGACAGGGAATGTTCAGACATGCTGATTATATGAATAAGCTTCCAGCACAGGAAGTGAAGGAAGAACAGTGACACATCAAATCATCCTCCCCTGTCCTGGAATGTGTATCAAGCAGAAATGTCGTGTGTAAAGAAAAATGGTATATGATTGTGTCATTAGAGATTTCAGAACTGGTTTAAAACAAACCAGATTGTTTAAAATTGCTGAAAACAAGACTCAGATTTTAAGTTTGATGGTCAATGCTGCCACACTAATAGAAAACATTCTTTTAACAAAATGTTTTCCACTTTTTACCTCCTATCAGCTGTTAGAATCTGAAAAGCTGAACAATGATGGACAAGCTTCAGAGTATTTACCGTACCTCAGTTCCACCCATCCACTTTGGTTCATCGGGAAATTCAGCACACAGGACATCCTCTGACTGGTTAGTTCCTAACACATGATAATGCAGCTTTTGGTGCAGATTGGTGGAGGTCTCAGTGCCTAGTAAAATGCAGATTTTTAAAGCAATTAGCTTTAAAAAACCCAACAACCAAATAAAACCTTTAAAAACGTCTGTGTCCCTTCTCACATAAAAGAGTAATTCAGCAGTGAGAACTAGGAGTGGTTGGAGTCTAAAACTATTCCCCTCCAAGCAAACGACCCCTTCCAAAACAAAAAAAAACCCCCACCCCTTCAAACCACACTGCAAACCTGTTCAAACAGTTATGCCTTTCCTTTTATTGCTGATAATACATTCTTCAATAAATGTGAAGATTTATCATTTCAATCTTGCTTTCTGGAAGTACTAAGCAAGCAAAGAAAAACAACAATCACTTTCTCATGATGTTTGTGCTCATTTCAGCCTGGGTAACTAAGGTGAAATTTAGTCTTAGTTAATATTCCTAGAAAGGTTCATACTTCTATTTGCAGAAAATAAAAAAGTAGTCTTTGAAAGCACTGCATGAAGCACTAGGGGTTTTCTTTCTCTTTTTCTAATTTTGTACTTGCACCATTTTCCAACACTTCAGCTTCTGAACAACAGACGTGTTTAACACACAGCAGTCAACTTGCAAGACTGCAAAAGCAAAAACAGTGGCGAAATCTGAACTCTTCCCAAGGTTTAACAAAGAACACAGCTCCAGAAGAAACTTTCCAGTAGCAAGAGCTGCTTAATTCCTTTCCTTCTGACACTCCTCAGCAATTTATTCAATTTTGTGTGCTGCTAGCATAAATCTTTTCTGTTGCTGTGCACCACAGATTAATTAATCTGGTTGAGTAACAAAAACCTTATGCCCAGACTGCTATCCATCAGGTCAATCTCCCAGGCCAGTTCACCTACGCCCACGCAAATGCGTAAGGGGAAGAGATCTAAGTAAGCTGTCACCAGACATCAAATTCCAGCCAGTAACTCCCTGTATGAAAGCTAAATTGCTGCAGAGAAAAAGAAAAGGAGCAGCAAACTTTTAACAGAAAGGCAGGGATAGGCAGACAAGAGGATTCTCACACGAAGTATAGACTTGGGTCATACAACACATTACCTGATACAGGTACAGCTAGTTATTTCAGGGTAAATGAGTAGAGCTAATTATTTGTTACACCAACATTCTGAAAAAGGTCATTTTGCTTCTACATACTATGCAATTAGTACAGCCACACTTACCATCACTCTTCCCATCTTGTTTTGGATAGCAGTTATAGAACATGCCTTTTCCATCATGGGTCCATGCCATGCAACTGAATTTAACTCTCTCCAGCGTATCTGGAAGATCCTCAGGACCTTCTACTTTCATAAACTTGATAGTAACCCAATCAGAGCCACTAGAACTCAGGCCATATGCAAAGTATTCACCATCTTCACTGAATGCATAACCTAGGAAATAGGAACCAAAGAAGGTGAAGGAAGAGCCAGCACAAGGAATCACACTTTTCAAAAAAGTGTGTGCTATTTTGCCACTATTTATTATTACTACACAGTAGCCAAATCCCAATGAAAGAGAAGTGAAATTGGTAAAGTAGTTAGAAGAACAGCGTTCACTAAACACTGCAAGAAGAGGGTTTGTCATGTAAAAGACAGCACAATAACTACATTTGCTATTATTTGGGATTCATGGCACTTTTCAAGTAGTTCACAGGTGTGAGCATAGGCGTGCATACTCAGCAAGTACGTCCAGCAACATTGGCTATGCACAACATCTGAATGCTTGAGGAAGAATTCTTCGACCTCCCTGAATTTAGGTGGGGGGAATAGTAGAGACTGAAAATGCACACAGGTAGAAAACTTAAAAGGAAGATTTTAAGAGAGAAATGGTACCAAAGAAGCCAAAAGAAACTGGGATGCAAGGAATGCATCCTAAAATAAAGCAAACACCACTTGAATATTGGAGTCACTGAAAACTAGACTCTACAAAGCCATGAAAACCAAAGTAATCGGAAAGATCTGCCACTAGCATGCAAGTGGATTAATCACCAGGATTCTCAGCCAAGACCTCTGATACATATGTTGCTGTAAATAAGGTGTGAGGAAAACATAATTCTGAAAAAAATTAAGATGAGCTTCCGTCACAGTTAATGAGTATCACATTCACTCTTGCAAATCAACTCATGAAAAGAGACTGAATTCTCACAGGCCTGTACAGACCTGAAAGTAACTACTGAAAAAAACCACACAAAAAAGTTGCATTTCATAGAAGTCATAGGTTTGAGGCACACCACTGTGCCACCCTAACATATTCTCCCCCATTAGAACATGAGCGGCTGTTGTGATTCACAACAAGATTCCACCTACTGTCCTCACGAGTAACCACAACGAGACACCCAAAGAGTAGGAGCAAGGCAACCACATGTAGGATTTCCCCCAGATCTTCTTACAACCTCTGAACATTTTTAGCTTAGGAGACTTCTTTTCCATGAAAGATGGTTAATAATTTTCAATGCTTCCCTTCTTGATCATGTCCAGCTTGCCTTTAAACCCATGGTAAGCTTTTTACACCACCACCATCCAGTGGTAAGGGGTTCTACAAATCTTCTACTTGTAGCATGAACTATCACCACCTTTTGCTTTGTACTCCTAGTGGCTTCATGTGGTATCCCCTCATTCTTGTAATAGAAAAAAAAAAAAATCATAGAATACCCTGAGTTAGAAGGGACCCATAAAAGATCATCAAGTCCAACTCCTAGCTCCACACAGGGCCAGCCAAGTCAGAGCATGGGATTGAGTGCATTGTCCAGATGCTTCTTGAACTCAGCCAAGCTTGGTGCTGTGACCACTTCCCTGGGGAGCCTGTTCCAGTGCCTGACCACTCCCTCAGTAAAAAACCTTTTCCTAATAACCAGACCAAACCACCCCTGCCCTAGCTTCATGATGACTAACCAATTCCTATTCACTCTTTATACTATACTGCATGCCATAAATGATTCTGTAGACCTCTATTATAAGCATGCTAAACTGTCCCTTTTCCAAGCTGATTGATGCAGGCACATCCAGTTGTTTCTTTGCTTCATACCCTTGATTGTTCCTACTGTGCTCCTCTGAACTGTATTTCAGAGCCCCTTCTGAGCTGAAGTGACTAGAACTGTATTTGGTATTCAATGCTACTGTATAAACTCCTGGGCTGCTAACGTAATGATGTCTTCTGTTTTGTTCTCTTATTTCCCTCTTAAACACTTCTAGTATTTGATGTGCTCATTTGGCTGCTACTGAGAACCAAGCTGACATTTCCATGGAACTATCTATTTCAGCCTAAGAATTGTTTCCAAGTGGTCATGGTCAAGCCAGAGTCCAGTCCATCCATTCCCCTACAAATGATTTTTTGTCCCCTGTGCATCATTTATCTGCACAGAGGCTTTTACCTGTTAATTCATTGTCAACTCGCTACTGCTAAGGTCTTCCTGCAGTTCTTCAGTCTTTCTTCAACCTTTACCCAGAATCACTTTGTATCATCACCAAACTCTATCTCACTGCTTACTCCTTTTGCTAATACATATGAACATAAGGAACAATGCAAGCCCAAGCAAAGTCCCTTACAAAAGTCTGTGGGTGATTTCCACTTTGACAGACAATGTTATTCCTGTCCCTGCTTAACTATTTATCAACAACAAGAGTTTCCCCTCTTGTTCCACAGCTGCTGTTTCTCTAAGGGCATTTGGAAATCTGTCATAAGCTCTTCAGATATACAGAAAGATTACATGAACCAAATTCCTTATATTCATAGTTTAAGGCAGGACTTCTCACTAAAAAAAAACCCCACATATTGATTTGTTTCATCTAGGTCACACTTAAAGAAGCATCCATTAATTCTGTCTTCTGTTTTTATTAATGGGCCTTGAACAGACTTAAAGGACTTCTAGGCCAAAGAGTCTTGCTTCTACAACAGGCCAATAGGGACTGGGAAGATGGACAGCTAGCAAAAGTTAAAGCTCTAACGAACACTAGTAGTTTTGTGATTCTCAAAAATTCATGCTGCAATCCTTCACAGTCTCTTACTTTAATCTGCTGGTTTGTGTTAAACATGGAAAATGCAATTTTAGGAGAATTAGTCAATATAAAAACGAACTTTTTTCCTTGCTATGGACAGCCTCAAGATCTATTTCAGTAGAAGCCTATTACAGAGTTGTGGAAAAAAATGTTGAGAACCTGAACTATTGTGAATACAACGTAGATTTAAACGTGGTCTTCTGAAACACTATACAAAATTCACGTATGGCTAGTGTATCTACTCTGATTAAAACAAACCACTCTAGCCATACCTGTACAGATGAAGAGCTGGAAACCATTTCCAACTTCTGTTGAAGCCCCAGACTTATTCAGCAGGAACTGCTGTCTCACTAACCTCGTAAAGCCACAGTGCCATCATCAGAAAGCTTATTTGGATCAAGAAAAACTTTGGCTTCCGCATCCAAGGAGTCTTGCACGTATAAAACTCGTTGGTTCTGTAGTCCTGTATTGTAGAAGTGAAAATACCTAAAAGGGAGGGAAAAGTAAGTAGGAAGAACTCAGACTTTCAGTTAGGCAAGCAAGAAAAACTTGAATGAGTGTCATAAAGTGAATAAAAGACAGTTAAGTATACACAGGAAACACAAGCTTCATAGTAGAGTAGGCATTGTAGCTTCCTCTGTGGCCATCGGGGATTTAACCATCCTCTGTAGGTGCCTTTCTCTCTCTTTTACTAAAGGGGAATCCCACACAGATGTCTAGAAATGAGAGAAATCTTATCCCAGCATGATATATATGGAATAGAGACTGTAGGATGCATCCAAAACATCTTTTAAAAAGTAAAAGCTGCACTTGCCAGAATGCACTTCAAACAAAGCTAACTATACCATACACTCTGTATAACTGTCTATGTTAAACAGCATTCCTCTGTTACAAGTATTGGCATGGGTTCCCATCCCCTGTGTCCTAAGCTGTGTCATTCATGTAACATGCTTTCAGTCAGCATCAGGTGGCAGACAGATGTTCAAATGAAACAGACTTGAAATTGTTTCATCTGTATTCCCAAACGTTCCTAAAATTGTTTTGAAAAAGCTGTAGGAACAGAGAGTTACAGAATTCTCTTTCGTGAGGGATACTCTTCATATCATAAGACACTACAGAGATCAAAGAAATTAATACCTTCTCTATGCAACTTCTAGTTACTACACTTCTCTACCTTCATAGGACTTCTGAGTTTTATTACACAAGCCCATGACCTAACAAATCAAATAGCAGTTTCACCTGGGGGAACAAGAGAATCTGTGGGTTAATATTCAAACCAAAACATAAACTCCCATATTCCTTAAGACTGTGCAGTACTTGGATACAAGCACAGAAAGCTGGTAAACCCAGAAAGAACTATACTCACAAAGGCCTGGATAACAATCTGAACTAGTAACAATAATGGTCAACAAGTGACAAAATTGAAAGATTCAAAGGAACAGAAGAACAAGTTACACAATTTTCCACTTGACCATGCATTTTCTAACCAATTTCACCTCTGCAATACTGGGCACTAAGCTAGGAAGCAAAGGTCAAACAACCCAATAGACACACAGCACCTCCCTGGGCACTCTTCCTTTCTGCAGGTAGTACAGAACAGCTCTCAAGACAGTGCCCTTTAGCAGCTATTCTTCTGCAGAAAGCTGGAGTAATTAAATTTAACAGTTTAAGTGCCACAGGCAGATCAAATAGTTCTTCAAATACAGTAGTTCCTTCCCCCGCCCCTTACTAAGTGTTACTTGACTTGGTAGAGCCCTATTGATCTCCTCAATCATACTACTAACCATCATACTACCTGGTTATTTGATATGATTTTTAAACCACTGTGATTTCAGTTTAGCACATGCCAAGAAAAAGAGTAACAGAAAAACTAAAGACACCTGCTAAAAATCAAAGAAAAGTGTCAATACTTAAAGCACACTAAAGCTTCTGGCATAAATGTTCTTTCTGAAAGACAGTCAACTGCATCAAATTACGACTTTTTATCTCTAGTGGAGACTATATCCATCACTGTCATGTTGCAGAAGTGCTCATCAAGCCTTATCAGCACTGAAGATAACCACACTCAGGCACATTTGCACTGCACAGAGAGAAATGGGTCAGAGAATCCGCAGCAGTCACTGACCAGGCCTGCTCCAGAATGAGAATAGCTACATCTGCATGAGCATCACAGACTAATAAGGTTTGCCTGACTTGCTCAACAAGGCTTACTTCCCACATGCAGCATTACACAAAACAGCACCACTACTTCTGGGCTCAAACCTCACACCTCTATACACTGACGTGCTGTGCCACATCAGCGACAACTTAAATCAACATCAGCTTGGGTTCACTCCCCACAATATACTTTTACAAAAACCCACATAATACAAACTTTTCCTCCTTTGATAAGAAATATCCACACAGCAGAAGACATGTAACTAATGAGTAGCAGATCTCCCCCAGTCTCTGTGCAGAAATCTTAAGGCTGAGACACCTTCTGCTCTTTCCTACAGATGACAAAAAAGTATACCTGGCACATCTAGGTGCCCACTTAAGATGGCTCAAACAAATTGAAAACACTGAAAGGCTATTTGTGTTTTCCATCATTAAGAATGGGTGGCTGTTTGCACTAGCACTACCTCTTTTTCAAATGCTAAAATAACCTTTACATGTTATTAGTTAACCAGCAGGTTTTGTCCCTTTCTCTAGGAGACTGCGAGTGTTTCTGAAGGAAGTCACAGAAAACTGAGTAGCACCTGCAGTCTCCAGGCCCTGGGTAAGCCACAAAAGTGCTCTCTCTTTACCTAGCCACAGAATTCAAACAGGGGTACAAGTTATGAGGATTTCTGAATTTCCTAGAAGATAGATTTTTTTTTTTTTTTGCACCAGTTGCCTTAAGTCATCCAAATGGTTTTTCACCTATCACCAGAAGGTAGAGGAGCTGTTACTCCCACAAGGGAATTCCCACTGATTTTCACTAGCTATGACTAAACAAAAATCCTGCCAGCTGCTCACAGTATGACCAAGATAAGAGCAGTATTCAGTAAATATTTAGAACACGCACACGACAGATTTGTGTTGTTTTAAGGATAAGGTGCCCTTAACTATATTAAGTGACCAGCCCTGAAAGGAACTCCTGAAAGTTTTACTTTTACAACAGTTAGTCTACAAAGTTGTCTGAGCTTTGCTGAACTCACAATTCTTCCTATAAGAGGTAAAGACACCAAAAGAGCAAGAAGATAACATGAGTGGGAACTGGAGACAGTCAAACATTTTGTGCTGTGCATCATGCAACCATATATATTAACATTGGCTTACTTCTCCTACTTACCAGCTATACAGGAATAAATACAAATAAAATTTATAATTTATTTTCCTAAGTAGTAGTTGCTTATGACTTGCCTCACATTCATCACCACCTACAAAGACATTCCTCACATACCTTTTTCCTTTCTTGAAGTGGCAACTGTACTTAGGATAATCGTAGAGTTCAGTCATTCGCTCTTTGAACAGCCCTCTGACGGGACACTGCTCGAGAAAGGGTACTGTAAGCTTGTTCTGAGCCTCCACAAATGCCTGAAAGAAAACAACCCCCCAGAAAAAGACATGAGCTCAAGCAGAAATGCGTATTTCCTACAGGAAACATTATTTTCTGAAGCAATGCATCACAGGCATATTTTTCACACTACCCCCCCCCCCCCCCCATACAGGTAGTATAGTGTCACACCTGAAGTCTTAAAAACTTACTTGCATTATACCACAATATGGTAGCAAGACTGATCTTACTATTCCTTTATTTTAAAAAAACCCAAACAACCAAACAAAAAAAAACAACCACCAGCAAACCTCATGCTTTTAAAACCCCTTTATTTAACTAAATGACACAGAAAAGCTAATTTACAGTTAATACTTATGAAATACCATCTTCCTGAACTTTACCACAAATACACAATACTCCAATACTCTATGATCATGAAATTGATAAAGAATGGAATTCTGTTTGCCTATAGACAGCACCATCATTTCAGGAACTGTGAAGGGCTGGAAGATGGCACAAAGCATCACATGCACCATCTATTCATCCTATTAACATAACACACACAGGATTAGTCCTTGCTCGTATTTCTTAGAAAGGCCAAAGTACTGTCCACACATCAGTTTTTAGTTACAAAAGGCAAGAAATACCTAACCTCTGAGAATGAAGAGGAGTCTGGTTCCTTTACACCACTCTGCCCCCCCGCCCCCAAGTCATAAACACTTAACCAGCTGTTTGTCCGATTCTGCCACTCCCATGGCATGCATTGAAAAACGTGCTCTGTTGCTGCTTCACCACTCCTATTTATAGCACAGTACATGAACATAAAACTAATACCTAAGCATCTCATGGTGAACCACAGCTGTTAAGAAGACAACATACAGGAGGTCTTCTCTCTCTAGCATGGAGTAGGAAGGAGGACACAGTGCGTGGCTGCAATTCACAGCCGGATATCACAATGATGGCCCCGATATCGCTCTCAGACACCATCCTCTCACCTCTAGCCAGAAAGGCCTCCAGCTCATTGACTCAACATGGGTCTCTTCCCACCTGTTTTGAAAGAGGCTATTGTTTCTACCTGTCCTGAACCTGTCCCACAGCAAGCAGATAAATGCACGATAATATCTGAGCTGCACTTCACCACAGGGCATGATCCACTGGAAAAGCAGCTACAAAGCATATTCCACAACTCGTGTTTCACAGTTCTTCAGAAAAGCCAGCTGCTGTATCAGGCACACATTTACCAGCAGCTATCCATGTTTACTCATTTATTAGTTCTTCATGTGAAAGAGAAGGAAGAATAGAACATAAAACTCAGTAGCATTCTTACATGGTAAGAGTTTTTATAGCATTCAATCGTTGCAGATGGTGAGAAGCGAGAGCACTTGGGGCACGTAGCGACTCTCCCTCCCGTTTGCCTCACTGCCACAGCAGCACACAGCCAATGCTGTGTTACATGCCAAGCTGTGTTTTCAGAGACTTGTCAGGCCAAAACATAAAGGAGAAAACACTTTAATTATGGCCAGTCTCCATCTGACAGGTATGTTTTCATGCTTAACAAAGCATACAAACTGATAAGCTTTAAACACGTGAGTGCAGAATCAGTAATGCCCTAACAGCACTCGGTTAAGGGCTGAAACACAATACCTGTGGACTGCTTACACACAAGTGACCGCTCAAGGATGACAGAACTAAGCACACTGAAAAGGAACCCATACAGAAGGCCAACAATGACAAGTTCTGGACCTTTACTCAAAACTAGACTCAGCAAGGACTGAGTTGGGAAATGATCCCTTGAGAAAATAGAAAGAGGTGAATGCACTGCCAAGGGAAGACCTCTCCCTCTGAGGATCATGCTGGCATAGACAGCTTTAACACTTAGCATGGCAGCACAGCACATCCCAGTAGCACAGCAAAATGGCATGCAGTTTCCACAATGTAGCCCTATAACCCTTCCCCCCTCCTCAACAAACCACGAAAGAACTTACATCAAATCTACCCAAGAATTACGTGTATCTGAATTTTTTCTCCAAATGGAAACACGTGAAATTTCAGACCACACATGCACAGATCTAGACAGTGCATGCCACACAGATAGCATCTTTATGGGTCCTTTCCAACCCAGTATATTCTATGAAATAAACTAAGTATTCAAAGTGCTCTGACATTTTCACAGAAAAGACGTCTTACAAAAACAGGTATAAAACCAGCCATTGTACTCGAGCAACAGCACTTTCCAGTTGCATTTAGTGGACAGAAACTGGCACACACCTTTGTTTCATCCGTCCATAACATGACCAAAATGGTAACACTGCTGCAAAGGTTGACTGGAACTGTGCCTTACTCCCTTTTAACTGCACAGTCACATCTTAACCACATCAGCTTTCATTACTGACACTCAAAGAGGAAACACCAACTTTCCCTTCTGCGTTCATTGCACAAGAGCATCCTTGCACACTACTGCACTTGCAACTCATCACTAGTTTTGCTTTTACAATAACTTAATATATTTTTGATGTTTCTACTTAGTATGCACCAAATATTCAAGACAATTTGTAAAAGAAAATGCCATGACTATCTGAGAGAGGTAGAAATCACAGGGTTTTAAAAAGAGTTCCACCAAAGAGAATCCAGTCCAGTATGAAAACCATGTTCTTACACTTTTGAGCACAGGTTGTACTTATGTTCAAAAAGCAATACATAATTGAATATTGCTCTAGGTAAAGTACAGGAACAGATGTCAGCAAAAACTCTCACAATAAACAACTGATCTACCATGCTGAGCTAAACAGATGCCACCCAGGCTTAAAGCATCATGGAATGGTTTGGGCTGGAAAGGACCTTAGAGATCACCTAATTCCAATCCCCTGACACGGGCAGGGACACCCTCCACGAGACCAGGTTGCCCAAATCCCCATCCAACCTGGCCTTGAACACTGCCAGGGAGGGGCAGCCACAGCTGCTCTGGGCAGCCTGTGCCAGGGCCCCACCAACCTCACAGGGAAGAGTTTCTTCCTAATAACTAATCTAAATCTCTCTTCAGCTTAAACACGTGACCCCTTGTCCTATCCCTATCTGCCCTTGTAACCAGCCCCTCTACAGCTTTCCTGTGGGCCCCCTTAGGTGCTGGAACGCTGCTATAAGGCGTCCCTGGACCTTCTCTTCTCCAGGCTGAAGAAGTCCAACTCTCAGCCTGACTTCATAGGAGAGGTGCTCCAGCCCTCAGATCATCTCTGAGGCCCTCCTCTGGATTTGGTTCAATAGGTCTGTGTCTTTCTTGCACTAGGGATACCAGATACAGTGCTAAGAGTAACTCTGTACATCTTCATGAGCCTCTAAAGAAAAATTCTTATTTTAAATGCAGAAATCTGCATCTGACAGTCATAAGCCTTGAACTAGGAATCCTCTATCAGAAGAAAGTACAGAATAAGGGTCCAAGTAAGGCATATGCTTCTGGTTATCTCAGAAAACAAGGTAACTTAAAAAGTAGAAGAATTTCTAAAGTAGTTGTACTAAGAGCAGAGATGTTCTACTCAAGGCTGAAGTGTTTGGCCATTACCTGGGCAGGCCAATTATTACTTTAAAAAAGTATAACTAAATTTCAGGTAAAAAACATGTGCCACAGTTTTCCAACCATGCTTTGTTACAACCTATCAGCTTTCTACATGCCACTAAGCTATTCTTTCAAGATAATGATTTCCATTCATGCTATACTTTCCAAGGAGAAGTCTCTGGATACAAGTTTACAGATTAATAACAATGACTGGTAATGTTAAGTGTTACCAGTTTGTTTAATAGTTACCCCAAAAATCTTCATAGATATCTTCTCAGTAAAAAGCAGTTCAGTGCAACTCCTATACTAGGTCACATACCTTTTTATGTTACAAAATAAAACCAAGCAGACCTCTCATGGCTTGCCTCTTAGCATTTACTTTTGCATTTCGCAGAGAAAAATTCAAAGTGCAACAAAAATTTTAGCAAGACATAATAGACCAGTGTTTCACTCACATAACTACACATTGCCTTGGGGCGACCTAGATTAAGTGTGTGTGCCAACAGAAAACTAAGCCACCAAAGGCTGCCCTCGCAGAGCACCACCCTGTGATGGCTATACCCGTGCATGGGAGGGACAAAGGCGTTCAGGTCAGTGCAGGGAGGGCAGAAAGAAACCACAGAACCATCTGACTTATTGGAAACCTGTAAACCGAAGTGGATCGGCTACAGTGCCAATCCGCACTCTACTCCCACTGCAAAAATACCTGATTAAGCCAACTAAAAAAATTCACCCTTCTATGTTCACTTGTCTGTAAGCTGCTGTCACAGCCCACCTGATCACCTGGACTAGCCACAGCAAAAATGAGCATGATTCTTTAAACTCACAGCTGTTGTGGGTAATTTCTTTCAGTCCACGTCCTGTTAACCCTACAGTGGGCATCAGGTAAAATTACCATGAAAATTCCAGAGTTAAAAGTAAACTAATCTCATTTGCCTGTGCTTCTTTCTCCATGCTTCAAGGCATAGCAAGCTTGACTGATGTTTCACTGACATGCAATAGCAGAGAAACAATGTGAGGCCTATCCACTTTTCTGTGACCACATCAACACTTGACATGACTTAGAAAAGTAGAATCCCAACATATTTCTGTTTCTATTTGACAACACACATCAAATAATTTTGACTGCCTGCATGTGAAAAAAGGTTCCTAACTTAAGAAATAAAGGACATTCAGTCTTCACTCTTGGCATAAGCCAGAATTTTCACTGTTACATACTCAAACCAAACAAGCATCCTCTGAACAGGAACCAGATATGTGCTTTTTCACTACAGACGAGCACGGACCTGCAAGGAATTCTTCTTCTGGTTCTGTACTTCATATGTAGAAAATTAAAGGTAGCCTATTGTTGGAGGCGTACACAGGGTATTTTTACTTTTCCCCAGAACAAATGAGGGTTTGTGGTATCAAGGAGTGCATAGAGAGAGTGAGCGACTTGGAAGAATAGGAAGGACGCAGGTCTCAAGGTCAGTGGCTTGAAGGTTTGAAAAGTCGACAATCATGCTCCAAACTCTCTCTAAAGCCTCTGCAGTCATTCAATTGCCTCTATACCAGTGTCTGATATTCTTTGATCTGATCGGTGCAGAATGGCTATTCTGCGGGAGTCCTAAAATCTCTCTCAAGAACTTGGGATAAAACAACTAAGAAAAGCTAGCAGAGTGGCTGTCAGCAACCTCTGCTGCAGAGCACAAAGCAGCGAGCGATAAAGCAGATGAAAGCAGTTCAGCACTTCATGATTATTTCTTTTCTGACCTCTTCTACAAAAGAGGTATAACAACAAAATACTTAACTCCCTTTGTCCAGTAACTCCTGGAACTTTGGATTTCACTCCACTCTTTGCATCATACCACTACTGCACTGCAAAATTCTGCCAAACCATGTGGCTTTTTAGCGTGCAGACAAGTAAGAATTAACAATATCTTTGTTCCAACAATGTGACATCTTGTGTCTGGGCTGCTGCATTTTAATGAGGATGTTATATTCCCCCATTCATTATTTTGCCTCCTGTATAAACTACAGCCTCTGGAGAATGAGATTAACCCTCTAACTAGTCTCACCCAACCTGTTCAAAGTATGCGGTGAGATTAGTGAACACAGCAACACAAGAAGTCAGGTCTTGGCATTTTCTCAATCCCAACTCTTCCATAAGGATCCTGAAAACCACTTCAATAGGTATTTGTAAGGCCTCTGTAAAAGGATAAGCACACCTCCCCACACACATATACCCCTGTGGATTTAGCACAAAACTATCCTATGTGTAGTTTCTTAAAGATGCCTGAATCAATCAAATTATTCCCAACTTACTAATTATCTAATTTTCTATGTTAATGACATGACAGAGTTTTTTTCCTAAAACCTTTTTAATCCATGAGCCCTTATATAAGCTGATAGATTTGTAAGTAGGGAATGGGATCCTAAACATACACATTTTAGCTTGCTCTTGACAGCTACAGGAAGTTTTATTCAACCAGCCTCTAGCTCACCAAGATGTAGTGTGACTAGCGGTGTTCCCCAGGGCTCGGTGTTGGGTTCAGTCCTGTTTAATATCTTCATCGACGACCTTGATGAGGGAATAGCATCCACCCTCAGCAAGTACGCCGATGATACAAAGCTGGGAGGGGTGGCTGACACGCAGGAGCACTGCGCTGCCATCCAGCGAGACCTGGACAGGCTGGAAAGCTGGGCAGGGAGAAACCAGATGAGGTTTAATAAAAGCAAGTGTAAAGTCTTGCACCTGGGGAGGAATAACCGTCAGTATCAGTACAGGCTGGGGGATGACTTGCTGGAGAAGAGCTCTGTGGAGAAGGACCTGGGGGTCCTGGTTGATGACAGGTTGGCTATGAGCCAGCAGTGTGCCCTGGTGGCTAAGAGGGCCAATGGGATCCTGGGATGCATCAGGAAGAGTGTGGCCAGCAGGTCTAAGGAGGTGATCCTCCCCCTCTACTCTGCCCTGGTCAGGCCCCACCTGGAGTATTGTGTCCAGTTCTGGGCTCCCTGGTATAAAAAAGACGGGGATCTCCTGGAGAGAGTCCAGAGGAGGGCTACGAAGATGATTAAGGGCCTGGAGCATCTCCCCTATGAGGAAAGGCTGAGTGAGCTGGGGCTGTTCAGCCTGGAGAAAAGAAGACTGAGGGAGGACCTAATTAATGTTTATAAATATCTTAAGTATGGGATGCAGGGGGAATTGGCCAACCCCTTTTCAGTCGTCTGTGGAGACAGGACAAGGGGCAATGGCTGCAAGTTGGAGCACAGGAAGTTCCGCACCAACATGCGGAAGAACTTTTACACAGTGAGGGTGACAGAGCCCTGGGACAGGCTGCCCAGGGAGGTGGTGGAGTCTCCTTCTCTGGAGATACTCAAGACTCGTCTGGACGCCTATCTGTGCAATATGAGCTAGGGAGCTGCTTTGGCAGGGGGGTTGGACCCGATGATCTCTCGAGGTCCCTTCCAACCCCTACGATTCTGTGATTCTATTACCTAAGCACATACATGAGAGAACCTAAAAGGAATTTCATTAATGGAAAGCTGCCCTGTAGGATACTTTTAAAAGGAGATTCCACCCCCCATCATACTTCTGACACAATCATGCATACTAGACAGATACCAGTGGTTTAGATCTGGAACTACAGTAATCAGCAAGTTACCAGCCAGTACAGAGGAAGCTCCCTCCATGCTGCCACCTACCACTTTCTGACCATCACCGCTGCAATTCCATAGGAGTTCAGGAATATCATGAACTCCTATGCATATCAGAGGGACTGGTGCATAGGCACACCAACTATTTTTCAGGATTCTCTCTCCAACAGCACAGCTGAGCTATAGCAGACTGCAGGCTGACAACACTGCAACCTGTAATAAAAGCCACTTACAAAGCCTAACTTCAGGAAGGAAATGTTTTTGGGTTTGTTTTGTTGGTTTCTTTAAAGGGGCTGAAAAAAACCCAAATGTATTCACCCACTTTGTGTCTGTACAAAGAAAATAAGCCAAATGAGTTCCTTTCTACCCATTCCTAACTATTTTATTATAGCAATTTTAGAAGTACTTAGAACAGCAGATAAAGCACTCCAAAACCAGTGTTTCTCTTCAGTGTGACAATAGCACCTTAAGCATTTGAATTGTCAAAGAACAATGGGTCCAAGATAAACAAAGCATTATTTTTTCCAAATTCTGTGATCTAGGTTACACCAAGTGATGGGGTCTTTCCCTCATTAACACAAAGGTACAAAATAATGGCATTGTTATTGGCACCATAAGGTATCAGGTGAAGGAGAGTGGTGGGCTAACCCTGGCTGGACCCAGACACCCACCAAAGCCACTCTATCACTTCTCCTCCTCAACTGGACTGGCAGAAAAGATACAATGAAAGGCTCGCAGGTCAAGATAAGGACAGGGAAAGAACATTCAGCAATTACTGTCATGAGCAGAACAGACACAGAAATATAATTAATCTAATTTATTATCCAATCAAAACAGAATAGGAGAATGAGAAATAAAACCAAATCTTGCAACACCCCATCCCCGCCCCTCCCCTCTTCCTGGGCTCAATGTTATTCCCAATCTCTCTGCTTCCTCCCCCCAAGGGGCACAGGGGGACAGGGAAATGGGGATTGTGGTCAGTTCACTACACGTTGTCTCTGGTGCTCCTTCCTCCTCAGGGGGAGGACTCCTCACACTCTTCCCTTGCTCCAACATGGGATCCCACTCATGGGAGACAGTCCTCCATAAACTTCTCCAAGGTGAGTCCTTCCCACAGAGGCTTCAGTTCTTCACAAACTGCCTCAGCGTGACTACCATGGGGTGCAGACCTTCAGGAGCAGACTGCTCCAGCATGGTCCCCCATGGGGTCACAAGTCAACCCAGCAAACCTGCTTCAGTGCCAGCTCCCCACCAGGTCACAGCCTCCTTCAGGTGTCTCCATGGACTGACGAGGGAACCTCTCCTCCCCATCATCTACCTGAGGCTGCAGGGGGACAGCCTGCTTCACCATGGGCTTCTCCACTGGCTATAGTGGAATCTCTGCTCTGGCACCTGGAGCACCTCCTTCTCCTCCTTCTTCACTGACCTTGCTGTCTGCAAAGTTTCTCACATCTTCTCACTCCTTTCTCCGCAAAAAGAGGCCACTTGCAGGTTTTTTTCCTTCTTAAATAGGTTAACACAGAGGTGCTACCACCATCACTGACTGGCTCAGCACTGGTCAGCAACAGTGGGGCCCAGCTTGGAACAGGCTGCTATTTACTCTGTCAGGACCTAGGGGAAGTGTCTAGAAGCTTTTTGCAGAAAATCACCCCTGCAGTCTGCCCACCCCACTACCAAAACCTTGCCACACAAACCCAAAACATACACCTATAATCGCTGTGTAAATTCTCAAAAAGTACTCACAGTTCCTTCAAAAACGGAGTACCTGTGCACCAAGTCTATAAAAGGGAACCATGTAAAAACAGCCACTCCTGTACAAAGAAAGGTTACCTTTGTCTGTTCACTATCGGGATCTTCAAGCCAGCAGTATGGGTCGCTTATTTTACACCCATGGTAATCCAATACCTGAATTTATAAAAGACAGTATTTTAAGAAAAGACATGCACACAAGCCAACTTACTCATCAAGAAATGACAGTCATGAAGATGAAAGGTATTGGGGATTTCACAAAAGCATACAGTACTAAGAAGCAAAGGAAGAGCAAAGCAACACTTTGCTTCCAGGTGAGTTGCTGGTATTACCATTCTTTGGTGATGGTACCAAGGCAAAAGACTTGTCCTCAGGAAAAAAACACAGAGCACCAGCAAAATGCAAAACACGAACATAAGACAGAGCAGTAATTAAAAAAAACAACAACAAACAAACAACCCCCCCCCCCAAAAAAAAACCAAACACACCAAAGAACAGCAAAACCAAATGACCTAAAACCTCCTCCAAATCACCACCTCCAAAGGTGTTCAAATCAAATAACAAAATCAAATTACTGGATGTTCTCAAACTGTAGTTTCTGGTTATGCCACTAACCATCTCTGGTTTAGCCCTCGCTACTACTTCCGCACACAAACACGTGAACAAAGCACATACAGAAATTTACAATAAACAAAAACCCAACAAAACCTCCAAACAAAATATAAAAGACCAACCCACGCGGTTGAACTTATCTAGCCTCTCCCATGCTAAATACCTGCTGCTGGGAGTCGCATAGTTCAGCCCTGCGCTGAACTACGAAAGCAAATACTTGAGTGTTTCCAGCGTTGGCTCATTTCAGCAAGCATTTTGGCTCAAAAATTACGTTAGTTCTGTAAACAACGATACCTGAGCTGGCACCCAGCGGAAGCGCAGCCCTCTGCGGAAGAAAACTGAACCCTTCTGTAGCCAAACCTCCTCGGTACCCCTCGCATACCCCTCGGAAGCGGTGCGCTCTTTTACAGATGTGCCACCACGTAAAAGCAAACCGCCCGCTCCCCTGCACGCTGCTCCAGCCCAGGAGGAGGCCTGCATTTTCCTGAAACACTCCGCGGTACCGGAGGCTCCGGGATTTGCCCCCCCGACCCGGCACGGCCATCAGACCCCGGCCCTGGGCCAACTCCCGGGTCGGCAGCTCGGCCCCACACACGCGGGATGTGCCCGCGGGCACCGACACACGGCCACAAACGCGGCTTGTAACAAGCGCCCAGCAGCCGCCACGGCCCACAGACGCCCAAAATCCCAGCCCCTTTAACGGAGCACGCCGGGTCTTTGAGGGCGGAAGCCGAACAATGCCCTGAAAACCGAGAGAGCTCTAAACTCCCCCCGCCTCCCGAAGCGACCCCCCGCAGCACCGAGGGGGCCAGCGAGAGAGGTTGCCGCCGAGGCCGGGCCCGGCGGCCGCCCAACGCCGGCGGGCTGCCAAGGCGGGTGCTGTACTCACGGCGGTCTCGTCGCGGTACACCTCAGGATACTGGAAAGCCTGCATGGCGGGCAGCGAAGAGAAGGAGGAAGAAGACGAAGCGAGGCGCCAAGGGGGCCGTGGGGCTATAGCTGGGACTCGGGCGGTAACGGCAACGGACAGCAGGCATGCAGCGCGGCCCAGGCGGAGCGGCGCCGCCATACGACCCGCCCCTACCGATAAGCCTCCGCCCACCGCAGACAAGAGAAGCCCGGCGGCGGGCCGGATCGCACAGCGCCCCCTGCGGGGAGCCTCCCGCATAGGCACCGGCTGGCCGCTGAGAGCGGGGCGGGGCCGGGCCGGACGAGGGGCGGGCCGGGCTGCTCCGACGCTCTGCTCGCCCCTTCTAGCGCAGCCTGCTCCGGCAAGGGAGGTGTTTCACCCTCGTCGCCCGGCCAACGGGTTTCATCCTCTTCGGAGTAAACGTTAAAAAATACCAAAGTGGGGGTTTTGGGGTTTTTTCCTTTCAGGTCCCCCGCCTTGAGACAGCTCCTGAGGGGATCCTCAGGCCTGATGGAGAGGGCTCCGCTCAGTGCTGCCTGGAAAACTGTCTGTTTCACTCGTCGGGGCCCTGGGCAGCTTGAGGCTGAGCCCACCCAAGCCTACTTGGCAAGCTGACCGAGACTCCCCGTCACCCCTAAAAGCAAAGGCCAAGTCAGCCAACACGTGCCAGTGAGGACTGCTCGCCCCCGGTGTCCAGGGCTCCGGTTCTATGCCAGCTGCTCTGGGTGAAAGCACACTTACTGAAGGTGTTTCCAGTGGGGGAACTCAGACTCATCATTCAGGACTTTATTTTACAATACAGTTTCCTGGTTCAGAAACACTTAAAAACATTTTTCCTTCTAAGTAGTGGCCCGTAGGAAACACGCAGAGGACATGTTGTCCTTTGGCTAGCAACATGGCTGAACTGCTTTTCTTGCAAATAGGTGTTGCTTCAGAGCTGTCACCAGCAGACCTCACCAAGTCATCCTGTCAGCCTGGGGAGGAGGTCACGTCAGCTTGTCCTGGGTAAACTTGTGTGTACGTGTGATGCGTGGTACCAGCTGGAGACCAGGAGGTCTGCATGCCATGGTGGTTAAAGGTTCGATCAGTGTGAAGAGTGTTCATGGTTGTAAATGAGGTAACCACCTGGAATGACAATGATCTAAAACATTTCAGAAATGCCATCAAACATTTATAGTTACCAGCTCAGAAATGTGCCTTGATTGCTTACTCTTAATGAAAAGTGTTACCGTCTCTAATTGGGCATCCTGTGGGGAGGTTGAGGGTTGTGTGCATATGAGGAAATAAGCCAACCCCATAATGATCACTGTTACTAAGTGATGTAACTGCATTCATCAGCTTCATTTACATCCTAAACAACGCCTACATGGTTTCTTCTCTCTTGTACCTTCTGTTTCGGTCAGTTTTTCTTCTTCCCTTGTTTTTCTATTATTCTCCCTTTGCAAGGCTGGAGCACAGCTGCTGACTACACTTTCTGTTACAGCCCTCAGGAACTTGCAACCAGCGAGGTGGTTAAAGGCAGTGCCTTGGCATGCCCAGAGAAAAGCTTACTAATTGTCTGAGAAACCTGCTCAGATAAAGTGCTGGCAAGCAAAGGCTGACACATTTCTGTCTAGAGCTTCCCAGACAGAAGTACAGATGGTCATGAGCTGGTGTCATACAGAGACGTAGCTCAGTACCTCTGTAAAGCATTCACCTCGGCTGTTCACTACACAAACATGCTGAATGTGCACCGTATACGAGTTTTAAGTAGTTTCAACTGCGAATTCCCTTGATTCACAGCAGAGGCATTGCTTCTCATTCAAAGCTGCACTTTGTCTGAAGAAAAGGTCGTCTTTTTTAGCCTGGAGATGTTGTCTGCGATTAATGTATCTCACATCTGTCCAGAATTGCTAAATGTTTAACAGCTCGGTCAGACTTGCAAGTAGTTTTGACTGTACATCCAAAACTCCTGGGCATTTCCACAACCTCTCCCTAAATGAGGTTCCAGGCAGCCAAGCCCTGGAGGTTTTCGGCAGATGAGCTTTCCGCCCGTGAAGAGGCCCGACCTGCCGGGAGAGGGCAGCCTGGCTGCGCCCGTCTGTTTCAGGCTTCAGCAGCCCTTTCCTGAATGGGCCGGTAAGCGTCGAGTAATCACAGTTAATTACCCATTACAATACCTTCCCCTTCATCCTGGATACAGAGGAGGCGGGAATATACAAAGAAACGCAAGTACGTGGCTGTCCCAGATAAGATCTTCGGGCCTGCATTTTACAAGCGGTAATTTTCTTTCAAAGGCGAGCACCGGGGACGGAAAGTGAATTTTCTCCTTACTGTAAATTTCTCCTTTGTTTATTTGGGGAAGGGGAGAAGAATCGCGTGTTAACAGCAGTAAAACCAGCACATCTACACCGTCTGAACTTTCCTTATCAGAAAAGGAGTTAATACAGGTTACATAGTGTTGAAAACACCGCCCAAACCATGTCTTTCTTACCGAGGCCCATGCACCCCTGTACAGATGAAAAGGAGTGCGGTGTGCTGGCTGTTAACAGAGATTGGTGTTACAGAAGGTATAGCTATCCTCTCCCTTTTTCACTATCACAACGGTAAAATGACGGGACTGTGTTGTAATTGAAAATTCGAAGCCTATCTTGCCTGCTGTTGTAGCACAACTTGAAATTCTCAAGTAAAATTCTATCAAGTTTCTACATTTTCTTAGGGCCTAAACCAACCCCAGCAGAGTTCAGCGATGACATGGTCTGAGTTTTGAGGATAAGCTGCTGAGTAAGCAAAATTTTCTCTTCCTGCGTTTAAAAAAAAGAAAAAAGTTTGAAAATCCCTCAGTGCTCCTATCGCCGTATCGCGCTCCCACGTGAGCAGGAATCTGATCATTTGAAAGACACGTATGGTCTCTGCTGATATTAATTATACTTTTGCTGATCATCCAGTCATTAGCAAATCTCTTTCAGCTTAGTCAGCATTTCCACAATGACTCACTGGCAGTAGTGTATTGACTCAGTAGGAAGTGACCTCATTGTCCTTGTCAGGGAAGATGTGACAAAAAACGTAGCAACAAATTTTGGTTTTACCTTTCCTTTTCGTCCTTTCCCCATCCTCACTCCACCATTATGTTTTAGCAATGACTGGAAGCTTTTCTGCTATAGAAAGAAGGCAGGTCTGTACCTTTACTTCTGTTGGGGTTTTAAAAATGTATATAAATATATAATTTCACACTTATCTAGTATTAAAAATCAGTACTGCTGTTCAGATATTTATCAACAGGTGTCAGTAGAGCCTCAGTCTTTCACTCTCATGAGCATTTGCTGAGGCGTACAAATAACCAGTTTCCGAGGAATGTGACTCTGAGTGTCTGTCCTGCTGGATTGCTATTTTGGAAGCACTGACTCCAGAGCCTAAGTCCTGTTGATTTTCAGTGAATCTTTGATTCCTAAATTATGTCCATCAACTGTACATATTAATTATGAAAATTGTGTATGGTTTATAGATAATTGAAAGGTTGCTTGTAGTCTGAGCTGAATTATTAAGTAGTTTACGTAAGTAAGTTATCAGGGAGACCTCCAGTGTTGCAGGGTTGGGTACTGTCTAATTATGCCCTGGATCACTGTGTGATCCTGACACCTAGATGATAGTTACTTCAGCATTTCTGGAAATATATCCTAATCCTACACAAATCAGCTGGGACTTCATGGCTCCGTATTTTGCTGTTCTTCTTAAGAAGGCTCTTGCAGAAGAGTTAGAAGGGTTTGAACTTGCCTTGCCACACAGTATTTAACAGGGGAGAAATTTCTATCTACTTCTGTCCCCACCTATTTCACTGATCCTTGATTCAACCCTTCCTTCATTTCTTCCCACCAAACATACCTCTGCAAAAAGAAATATCTTTATAAGCATCATTTTCTCTCTAATGAAATGATACTATTTTTTTGTATGGAAAGATAGCAAACCCACATCCATAAAATGAAGACATAAGTGCTTATTTTTGTGTGTTTGCTTTTGCCTTTCTGAACTGCTCTTTTTTTTTCTTGTTACATGCTGCAAAACTACTTTATAAGCTAATTCCTGTCTTCAGGCATCAAAACTGATAACCTTTGTACTGAGAAGAATGACTGTATAAATAATTCTTATGTTACAGTATCTGAAAATGGAGATAAGTATGAATTGGAAGGAGGATTTATATTCTTTTCTGTTCTGAAATTGTAAGGATAACAATTTTCTTGCTTTAGATGAAATCCCCTTATTTAAGTCCAAGGAAGTTTTGCCACTGATTTCAAGAGGGTAGGAATGTCACCCCCAATCTTGGCAGTGAGCAAAACAGAAGGCAGCTTCCTGTTAACAGCTTATGACTTGTTGACAGAATTTGAATACACTAAACACAGGGAAGCTGATATATTTTCCTTGGAAAGGAAAACGGTTTTAGCTCCTTTTAAAAGACTCCACATCTAGAAATATCTTCTTCTGCAGTCATCATCTAGCCATGTTTAATACATTTTGAATACATGTGTTCAAACAGTGTAGAAATAGGGCTTTCTATTGTGCCTCAGAAAACATTTGGTTTGGGTTATAACACTATAGAAATTATAGATCCCTGCAGAAAAAATAAACTTTAGAGTCAGAGCATGAGAAATGTGATTCCAAGTGAGACTTGCACATGCCTTTGAGAAGAACCTCTCAGTACAGGGAAAAAGAAAGAAGGAAAACTGTATGCAGTTCAGTGACGGCCACATCTGAAATGTAAGTTACATGGGACAGTGTGCTAGTTCATCACACACAGTAGTGCTCCAGCCACCTTGCGTAACAATCCATTTAAAATTTTGCCACTATGATGCCTCAGTGGAGATAAATTAAGAAGAAAGAAAAAAAAAATTCCAATTCCAGAAGTGCTTCTGTAGAAAAGCACCAAATAGTTAAATGAGGGGTATGCAAATAATTAAATAAGGAGTATGAATTAAATCTGGTCCAGTCTGAATGATGCATTCCCAATATTTGTGTAGCTGGATGTGAAATGTCTGTGGTTCTGGAATTCAGATGTGGACCAGGGCTTTGCTGTGCTCTATTCCACATGCGCCCAGGTGCTTGATGCCTTTATGATCTAAGGTTTGTGACCAAAAGAGAAAACACAGAACAACAGGTAGCTACATTGAGGGGTGTTGAGAAAAACAATACAACATTACTGGTCATTGTGTATGTAATCCTTCCAGTGAGGCATTCAACCTGTTTTTGGCAGCCAGTGGGAGAAAGGAAAGCTCCCAGGGAAATTCTGAAGGTGCATAACGGCAGAGTGCTGTGTACCTTTACAGAGACCCCTTCCCAGGCTGGAAGTGCAGTGTAGGAAGAGGATGTTACTGGTTTGAAAAGTCTGTGAATGTGTGATGACAGCTGGTGCTGTGGGTTATCAGAGATGGCAGTGGGGCTGCAGTCTGCACAGAGGAGAATTATGTTGTGCTGGATGATGGGGGAGCTGGTGGGAAGATGTGAGGAAGGAGGAAACCTGCTTACAGCTGGGGGCACAGAGGATAGAGCAGGACATGCGCTCTCTCAGAAGCAGGGAGAAGCATCTTGTGGGAACCGAAATGCAACAGGATGAAAGCTGGACTAATAATTTTAGCTGCATGGAAGTATGAGGTCATAGCTTTGAAGTTTTATACATCATGATTTACACTGAGCCTTGATAGGAGAAGCCAAGGTGGAGAAAGCCTCAGCCTAAACATGCTGCCCAAGTGGCAGACGGGCCAGTGATACTAGCCACAGTGACTGGAAAAAGCAGCAGCAAAGAGAGCTTAGAAGGCAGATTAAGAGCTCCGGTGAGCTACTGAGCTTGAGCCGATGGCGAGACATTCAGAGAGGAGCAGGATGAGCTCTGGGCTTGGACAGAAGGGAGCATATGGGTGGATTTGAGTCATTGCATGAGCAGTTGGGCTTGGGTTTACAGACAAGCTTCCTCTGAGAGGAGGTACCCCCTCCAGAGGGAGGAGGGAAGGGGACCAAGGGCAGAGAGCCCTTTGGAGCCCACAGAAACCTGGAGACAAACAAGGTTTTGTTCCCCTGTTCTGGCAGGTGATTTGTTGATAACAAAAGCTTCTAATAACTGATTCTAAATCCTTCTACAAAAACTTACAAAGACACAGATTCTAATGTAGCGTGTAGCTGCTACAGAAGCCCTGGGTGGTTTACTGACTAAATGGTCACTTCTGGAGATGAATTTTAAGTTTCTCACGTTACAAGAGTATTACTAAAAATGAAGGCCTTTTATGTCTTTTGTTACTTCCTTCTGCTGGAGGAGTGTGCAGGAGTTTCAAAGGAGCAGACATTTTAAACATTCAATAGATATTAGAATAAATTGGACATTTTTCTTTACCTGGAAATTTTAATGACCTTTTTGCCAGTTTTTAAAATTATTAATTATTATTCTACCCATAGTGTTTTGAATTCTGACAGAAAATGAGGGGAAGGAGACATTAAGACAAATCAATTTATCTTCTGAACATTTTTATTAGATGTTCTTCCTTTGTTCCTCAGTCTAGGTGGAGGCAGCATCCTTTTCACTGACTGGAACAGGTTTCTCAGCACAACCAGGAAGCATGGAGCAAGTCAAAGAAATTGCGGCAGTAAGTATGACACATTTGGGTGGAAAAAAAATTCCACCAAAAAGATCCTCATGAACTTTCCTCTAATTAATTTAATCTAATTAATCTAATTAATTTTTTACCTCCTGTCTGGAGTCCTGTTCTAAATGCTGCACGTGCCTGAGAGTCATCAAAAGGCACAGGATGTGGCCAAGTTAGAACAAGGTCTCTGCCCTGTAGCTTTACAGACCTACTATTCCAAAGCTCTGCTGAAATTACCCAGATCAGAAGGACCCTTTGTGAACTTGGGAAAAAAATTTTTATCAGCCTTTGTGCTAAAGAACAGCGTCGTGTCCTGCTTCCCCTTGCCCTGTTCCTCTCTAAGCAGTGGTATTGTGAAGGCAATATTCTGCAGGCATTTCTGGCTTCTGTAGGAAAAACAGGCTACTGCTGCAGGTTATTTGGTCCCTCACAAAAATTATTTAATTATTCATGGTTTAATACTCTAGAGGAAATAAAAGTACTCGGGAAAGAAACTTAAAGGAGAGAAAAGAAGAATTAAAGAGTGGGAGACCACATCTTCTTCTGCAAGAAGGGTCTTGCTTGCTTGGTAGACTTTCTTTGATCTCTAATTATGTTAAATGTTAGTGTTGTTGTAGGCTTTTTTTGATCCCTAATTATGTTAGATGTTATGTTGTTGATGTTAGTGCTGTAAATAACCCCTCTCTGAATTCACTAATTAAATCTTTTAATATTATTCATTCCCTCCTACCAAAACTTACTTCAGTAATTAAAAATATGATGGTAATTTATTCTGGCCATATGACTATTTTGTTCAGATATTTATTTAAATAATTTTGTTTTATTACAACCTCAAAAAAAAATTCATCCTCATAATTTAATTAGAGATGCATGTGAAAAGCCAAGAGGTATTTGGAGTTAGGCTGTGTTTGTTCACTTTATTTATGCCCTTACTTTTGCAAACTTCAGAGTATTTACAAAGGTATAAAGGGTAATAGTTGTTACCACACCAAGTAAAACTTGCAAAATATCTCCATTTGCTTCATGATAAGCATGTTATCTAAATCTTGTAAGCACTAAAGAGATCAGAGAAAGAAATGTACCTTTCTCTTGTGTAATGTTACCTGGGTTTTCTTTTTGTCTTGTAGGAGACCGGCAAGCTGCTGTAAACCAGCTGCCTTAACCACTGGTGCACTCACTGCCCTTAACCGATACCACCGCTGTGCCCAGTATCATACAGACATAACCACAGGCACATGAAACAGACACGTTTCTACACAGCTCTTCGGATTTATCTTTTACCAGCACTAGCTGAAGGTTGCTGCCTGTGTAAGCTCTTTGCTCGTGCTTGGCAGGTCATGATCTGAGCTGTCAGGTTTCAGCCAAAGAAACATCGGGGCATCAGATAATTAGTGGGAATAACTAGGCTGGCTCCAAGGCTCAACCCTTTGGAAAAAGCAGAGTAAAATAATAACTGTGCCCCTACACCTACTAAAGAAACTGAACTGGCCTTCTAGCTTCAGGGTAATAAACCTAACAGCATCATTTCCTGGAGGGTGCTTAAAATAAACGAAGCCAGCCCCTCTCATTCCAGGGACTGGAAAAGTTGGCAATCAGTCTTCTCTGAGGGAAAACAAACAGAGCCAGTCCCTTGGTCCTGAACATAGGAGATCCCTCCCTTTTCTACTTGCAGAAGTGCACAGAGCTGAAATTGTGTTTGACTGAGTTATAATAACCCTTTTTTTCTTCCCTGGAGGCTGCCTGATATGCAAGTAAGATAGTGGGCCAACCACCAGGCTGGAACAGGTGGTTTGCTTGCCAAGCCATCCACTTCCTCAGGCCCACTGCAGCCAGGGGAGGTTGAGCCCGCCCTTATTTGCTCCTGCTACCTTCTCTTCCAAGAGGAAAACAATGGGGAGAGGGACTCGGTGATCACAGGGAGTGCTACACCTGAGCCTGACACTTCATAGATCATGTAAAAGGAGATTTATCCATGTCTTACCTGTTACCATCCACTTTAGTCCCCCTCATAATCCATTCCTGAACAGACAGGGTCAGGTTTGGAAGGACAGTGAGGAAATGATGAGGAGAGCCTTCATCTCCCAGCTCCCTTAGAAACTACCCAAGAATCCCATGTCTTTTACAGTGGTACTAGTCCAATGAACTGGTCCAATGCCTATGGGCAACTCTTCTGTGGTTCTGTATCATTTTGTCATTCCACCAGGCCCTCACCTTTCCTCACATACATCTGAAAAGTATCTTCACCCTATAAGAACAGAAATCTCATGATACCTTGTGCTGTGTGAGAGTGAAACACTTGAAGATCTTTCCCCAGTGTCTCAGGGAGGAGCCTACCTATTCTAGGAAAACAGGTAATTCTGGAATGGTACCACTGGAGGCCCATCAGCAGGTTACCTGGGTCCAGCTTGTGCCTCTGCTACAAAGCAGGTGATGAGTTACCAGGAGGAGTGAACACAGAACCAGGTTTCCAGCCTGTATCTCTAAATCATTCTGCCAATACTTAATTTAACCCTGCAGCAGAGACATCTTGCATTGGTCTAACACTGATCTTGCAGAGCCCCATGCTCCCCAACGTCCATGCACCGAAAGCCCGCTACCAGTACACAGTATGCTGCCCAACATGCCCATGGACTCAGGTCCCCTCCTCCCTTTCCCCTGCCCTCGCATACCTGCACACTCAGCGCTTCCCTCATGTACAGCATGAAGATCTTCCTCTAGGTTTGCTTTACTTGCTTATCATAGTCTCAAGAGCTAGTACTATGCAAAGTTAAAATCTGTCGAGCACAAGGGCATTTGACCCTGACCACAACCTGCTGTTCCTTTAACAAACAATTAAGACATTCCATGTGTGACTAAATTTGAAAGCAAACCCAAGAATTAATCTGCTTGCTTTAAATAGGGATATAAATAAGAACCAGCCCAGCCATTGCCCAAGAGATAAGCCAAAACCTTGAGGTTCAATAAAAGTTCAGTCACTTCCGTAGTTTCTTAGGCAGGATTTGGTGGGTCTTTATTTAGGGAATAGGGTCTTAATTTAGGGGAAAAGGTCTTTATTTAGGGTTTTTAGGGAACACAATGTCCCCCTCAAGCTTGGAGTGTGTGTTCTCATTTCTATTTGAGTAACAGTTTCCTCTGAGTATGGATGATACTAAAGGAAAATACCGTAGCCAAATCTATTCTTGCCTAGCACAAATAGTATTTCTGTGGGACTTCTAGTGAGCAGTAGCAAGAAACAAAGTAGTTAGAAAGGTATGTGCATAACTAGCTGTATCTATCTCATTGTCTGTGAGGAGAAGAAAATGCAGTCAGCATTTAAATCAATCTTGCTATAGAGGCTTGGCTGGTGTAATACATCTTAGCCCTTTAAAAAGAAATTAATAAAAAAAAACCCAACAAATTTTAAAGTTGGTGCCACCTTGCTTAACCATTTTTGTTAAAATGATAGGGATCTTAGATAATCATTGAATAAGCTGAGTAAAATCCATCTTCTAGATGTCTATGTTATAGGTTTGGATCATATAATTTAGAAAAACATAAAATAGCTTCAATGTTCTTTCCAGGTAAAAACGCTATAGTGAAAAATGCACATCGCAGGAGAACTGTTAAAGTAACATTTTAGCATTAAGAGTATCTCTGTGGCAGAAAAATAGACAGAAGGAGAATTTTTATTCAGTCTAACAGCATGAAGTTAAAATCAGTGATGACGTTATGAGATTGTAGAAAGTGACTATACCCACACATTTTTCGACCTGATACGGAGGGCAGAGAGTTAATTTTTCAGGGTTTGTAGGCTGAGGATTACATATTAACCACTAACCTAACTGATAACTCTATGGACAGAGTCCATTTTTCTATGTAATATGGCCTCACTCATCCCATGCATAATGTTTTATGAGAGCTCTAAAATTTATGCTCACTGTGTTTTCTTGCAAATTATTTTCCATGTAGGTCAAAAGAGCCTTTCCTCAAGGATTCAGCAGACTAGCTGAGGATTTTCATCTAGATAAAATGAAACCTTACATGAAAATTGCTTTAAAGACAAGTTTTACTTCAGAATACTGAAGTGATCAAGTATTCCTGCTACTGTTGCAAAACGAATTTGGAAGAGCAGTACTATCTGCCTAGGAATTGCATGCTGCAGCCTATCACTGCAGTGTAAAGATTAAATAATTCAATGGATTTAGGTACCTAAGGAGTATCATGATTTCAGAGGGACTGGGTGAATGAGCATCTTTGAAATCTTAGAGCCCTCTACATAAAACCTAGACCAGTATTAAGGTTAAGGGGATTTCATGGTGTTTCTGATGCTTCTCCTATTTGAGAGTTACTTTCTCAGAGCAGAGAAGTTGCTAGTTTAATATTCTATTTTTAATAGCAGAAGAAAGTAAGCACAAGCATGTTGTTGCAGCAGTTCTTATAATGGTAATGTTTTTTGAAAAGAAGGAAGTTTTCATGCAGCATTTTAAAGAGAAGTTTCATGGCAGTATCAGTAGTGTCCAATGATAGTCAGAAGGTCAGTTTGTTCTGTAAAACACAGAAGAAAATAGAAGCACACAATGCTACCTTTTTCTTTCAACTTAAAATCTTTAGTGTCTCCTGCTACAAGTGAACTAAAATTATATAGCTTTTATAGTAAGTTATGGCTCAAATACATCATTGAAGTATCAATATTGAATTATATTGCCTTGTAAATTTTTTGTGATAGGTTTTCTTTGCAACCTTATGTAAATCAATTCAATGCATGTTATTAATTAACAAGTGCTTAATTTTATTTCTGCATTTGTAGGACTAATGAAACATTAATTTCTGACTTTGTAATTTTTTATGTCTCTGTTCACAGACATCCCAAAAGTTTTTCAAATGCAAAGATTTTGAGATTTTCTATTTTTGGTAAAAAAGAATAATAGGTCTTTTAATGAAATCAAAATAATTCAAAGTGCTCTAGTGGCTGTATTTGCAAGACAAATATACTGCATCTTTTGCCTCACCCATTTGTTCCCACTTGATGATTCTAATTACTTTTCAGTGCATGGCATATTGTGTTAACCACGCATTCTATATTTCTATGTGCCTACTCTTTCAAAATCTATCAAGTAATGAATACTGAGATAATTCGGTAGTATTTTGAAGGAGATCGACCACATGACTCTTCTTGCCTCCCCAAAAACTTGTTTTTCCAAGAAATTTCCAATTTGCTGCTTTTCACAATGAAAATCAAATGTCAAAACTGTAAAAATATTTGCCCTAAGAAAAGTGTTGGTTTATAACTAGCAACGATAATTTTCCTTTAGTGTAATTTTAAATATGCATTTCTTTTCTATAAGATGTAAGAAACATGTCACCTTTCCACTCAGCCAAGGCAACAGTTGCCTTTTTACAAGCCTTCAAAAAAGAAACCTTTAGAAAGTTTCAGAAAAATCATGTCGTCTTGATTTCCTGAGAACTCACTTGAAAAGGCAGAGAGTACCTTCTTGTTTGATTTTTGCCTGTTTTGAGGAAGTTCCTAAAGATCAGAAAGTTGAGAGGTCAACGAGATGATCTGACCCTTAGTAAGTGAACCCCTAATTATTCCAAACCACTGAGGCACTGGGGATCTGGAATCCGCGTTCTTCTCTGAAGCGCGGTGTTGCCACTGAGCTCTGTTGAGAGATCCCTTTCCTCAGCCAGCTCTTTGCCAGCCCAGCAATTCTATACTTTACATTCTTGTTCTGTAGACAGCACAAAACCTGCTAAATGAAATGCAAACTTGACGTTTGTTATCATATTATTTATGAAGTACATGGTGTGTGTAATACAACTTTAAAACAGCACTAGAAACTGTTACATTCCAGTTCCAAAAATGAGACTGCCTGAAGCCCTCGGACACTGTGGATGTTTTTTCAAAGCCTCGTGGAGTTTGATCCAAAGCTAGCTCAAGCTAATGAGACATTTTCCACTGACTTAAAGCTATGATTCCTCAGAGTGCAGTACGTGTTGCATGTTACAAAGAAATAGGTGGGGTTTTACTTTCAGGCTTTTTAGGGAGTTGTGTTGTTTGAGCTTTTTTAAACAAGCAGTTTAAAGGTTCGGTCCAAAGCCCACTGGTTTCAGAAGGCTTATTCAGGCTCAGAATTCTGTACTATGGCTATAAACTATTTCACCAAGGTAAAATTAAACGCATGAGTCCTCCTAGCACTTGCCCAGCTGACTAGTTTCTTCCTCAGCTAGAGGGGCAAGGCAGGATGTAAGCTGAGTGGTGCCCGTGGTTGCAAAGAAAGACCCTGTACCAAGAGGTGTTGTTTACAGTCAGGTTTAAGGACTGTGATTTGTGCTTATAGGCTGTAATGATTACTGTTACAACAATGCAATGATATCAGTCTCCAGACCCCCCTTTTCATTGGACCTTGTCTGGACAAAATATTTCTGGTTCAAATTCTGAGAGATGCCTGCTATTTCAAGAGATTTTTTTACACATGAGCTCACTTTAAAATGAGTAAGAAATGAGAATTTCATTCAGTAAAAATAGTGACTGACCGAGAGATTGCTCCAGGAGCTCTACTTGAGTTAAATATGTTAGTCTATTTCTGTATTGCTATATACCTCAGTGAAATGGCTTAGCCTCCCTGTAAAGAAACAGACAGGTTTTTGTCTTTCACCCATTTTTATTGCAGATTCCTGTCTTTTAACTTCCATTTGTATGGCTGCACTGTCTGCTGTGTGCTGGTGTCCCCACAGGACCCTTTGTTTCCTACCTTTGAAAACATTCAAAACAAACAAGACCCTTTCTCTTCCCATAGACAGCACACGTAATATTAATGGTTATCTACCTGTGATAACCAGAGGCAGTATCACTTTACATGACTTGAAAGGGTCATCCATATCGTCAGGCACAATTAACTTGTCTTACTCTCACAAAACGGGCTGGGGGAGGTAGCTAAGAGGCCATACTTCTTCACATACCTCTGAAAACAATTCCGGGACCAAGGGGACATCCGAAAGATACAAAAAGTGCCCAAACAACAAACACAACGGGCTTATTTTTTTTGAGAACACTAGAAGCTGCGCTCCCCACTCCCCCTTCTTCATCTGATACCTTCTACGGTGCCTGTGCGTGTATTCACCGGAGATGATCAGTCTCATGCAAGTTAGAACAAGTTTAGCTGCAAGATTTAACTTGCTATTTATCCCACTTTTAAAGAAAGCAAATTCTGTTAAAATTTTCTGGAAAATGAAGCGGATTTCAGTGAAAATGGTTTTGAGGATCTATCCAGACTACAATAAAATCTGTGTGGAAATTTCCCTGAACTCGCACCATTTATCCATTTTGGTTTTGTTTTGCAGCCTACCTAGATGAGAATAGCAAACTAGGGATGAACAGTAACTCCTGTTCTCTGGAGGAGGCTTTCCCACCCTACACACTGGCTTAAAACTGATAAAATTAACAGGGACCCTGCCTTGAGGAGAAGACATCCAGGGAACTCATTGTGTACAGAACGTTTGGAATTTAGCACACTAGTGTGTCCCATCTGGGTCAGCACTGAATCAGTGTCCCCACTGATGTTTAGGGCAGTGCTGGGCAATTGAAGATGCCGTCACTCAGGAGGGATGATGTTGACTGCTCAGGGTGTGGAGAATTGCATAGCACTTGTCACAGTAACGCAGCTATTAAACGTGTGACGTGACCAAATGCCCAGTCAAAGTATTGCCCTAGCCTCATACATCATTCCTGCAATTAAATGGAAGATATTTAACTTCCTGTGTTAAATAACCAGGTAGGGCTGCTGCCAACAAGGCGCTGAGTTTCCACAGAAGAATGGCTGACTGTCAGTAATGCCTCCCTGCATCCTTTGGAGGCTTTTTTCTAACATGCTTTAGGATCCTTTGGGAGAAAGCATCCTGGTTAATGTGAATTTTTTACTATTAATAACATGGTACGTTCGAATGTGCTGCTTTCTTTTTACGACTGATATAAATCTTTACAATGCCAACCATTTTTGTGATTTATTTTTTTTCTCCACATTTATATACATACAGAGGGAGAGGTGTCCAGAAGAAAGTTAACCTTTCCTAGTCAAAAATAACTGAGAAATGCCTAGTTTTCCATATTTTTTTAGCCAAGAAAAAAAAAAAGAAAGAAAGAAAAAAAAAGGAGCATAAAATCTGTAGAGTTACTTTCTTCAGTACAAAGAAAAAAGGTTTTGAAAAGGAAGATAAAGTGTCCCTATGTAGTTTCCTTCCCTTTTAAAGTATTTCCCCATGAAGGGAATCCTACTGGTATTTTTCCCCCGATAAGAAAAGGGAAGCTGGAAATGTTTCAGACTTCCATTCCCATTCCTTTCACAATGATTATAGACAAACTGGTGTGAAATCAAACTGTCCATTCCTCCCACTGCCCTGCGGCATCATGTTTTTGCCAGCTCTACGCAGAGCGAGCACAGCCTGCTTGAATAATCAGGAGCTTCGCAGGGGCTTAAAAGAGGAAGCTGAGGAAAGGGAATATTGTGGGGAAGTGAGCGAGGAGCCTCAGCGAGGGGGTGTCTTGGAGCACCACTGAAGACGGACCAGCTCTGTCGGTGCTTGCAGCCCTCGGCTGCTGTAACATGACGCTCAGGAAAGGTCAGCGGCCGCGCTCTGTAGTCTGCTCTCTGCCTATCTGTGCCATCTCTTGAAATAACAGCGACTTCCAGGGCTCCTTCACCTTCTTCCCTCTCCGGCCCCGGCATCCCCTCCCTCCCCATCCCTTTCTGGCACACATCCTTCAGCACCACTCTCTTTTCTTCCTTGAGATTTTCCTGTTGTCATCACAAAGACCTCTATGTCCTTTATTGTACGGTGCCCTCCCCTTGCCTGGCTCAAAGGCTATCTCTGGCTCCGGAGATCAAGTCTCCGCTAAGACAAGGATGGAGATTTAATTTAGAAAGCAAACCCATAAAGGGTTAAGGAAAAGAAACACGCTGGTGCCCTATTTGGGGGACAAGTCCACTACCACTGTAACTTACACAGAGAGGTAAATTACAAATTTGTCTTCAATCAACTACTTTCTCCTTATTGTATCCAAACTTTGTGAGTTTCCTGAACAATCTATTTATGACCTGCTCCCTTGAAACTTGGAAGTGGTTCATTTGAGAGAAGCTTCCATATTACTCTGCCAAGAGAATTACCAAAATAGTCCTGCGACATTGTTATTTTTGAAGATTTGTGACCCTTCGTTCGTTTCTTTGTTTTAGAGGGATTTTTTTGTTCGAAGCTGTTTTGTCTTGGTGACAATGAAAGTTGAAAGGGGTGTTTTAAGTGATAAAAAAGTAGCTGTTTATGTTTGCAATGCAAGTTATTTCACAAGGACCTGCATAGCTGGTAGAATGAGAGTTCACGCTACTGGGTGGTATATCAGGTACTAAAAATATATATACTGTCCTAAGAAATGTCACTAACCTGGAACGGGAACTTGGGGCAGAAAAGCAATTTGCTACATGCTTTCAGGACACAACATCCTGCTCAAATTCCCTTCTGAAATGAGGAAACTGTCCTGCCTGCAAGATCTCTGCCTGAGGCTGCAGGGCCATGTGTGGCTCCTTTTTGCACAAGTTTTCTCATGGATGTGCCAGAAATGGGGTTTTTGGCTGCTGGGAGCATTTACCTCCTTGACACCTACTCAGATAAGGAGCAGGTGAGGGGGTGACAGGCTTTGCTGTTCACAAACACCGGTCCTGGGCAAATTAAGCAGCTGTCTGCAGAGGGATACATGCACTGGGGTAAGAACCTGAGTCCCTTGTCTCGGCTGTGCATGTTGTAGCGAGAGTGACATACGCATTGATGTCATCGAGGTGTAGGAACAACCCCTTCTCTCCCTTGCTCTGCTAAACTATTTTCTTGTCATACAGCACAAATACAGGGAAAAAAATCCTGTGGCATCCATCACGTGCCTCCTCAAAGAATATTTCACACTGGAAAAAAAGCAAGCAAGCAAGCAAACTAGGTGAAGACTATAAACATAATAGAACTATGATGAGCAGTGCACAGAATTTTAGAGAGTTTGTCATTAATTGTTCCCCAGTGCCTGCAGAAATATTTGACCAGGGTCTCAAAGGAAATTGAGTTATGATTAGTTTAAATAAAGACAACAGTAGGGCCTATTTAAAAGGTATTGTAGTAACATTGCTGGAAAATGTTTCTAGGACTGACAGATTATTTCTAAAAACTTTTGTTTGATTTGCTACAATGCTATCCATGGATCCAAAAAGATATGCAAGTTTGTACAGATAAGGGAATCATAATAAACTCTCAAAAATCTATGCTGAAGCTACATTAAAATTAAGGAGCATCCTTTATATCCTCTCTACTATCCAGGTGTCTTCCTCAACCCCAAATACCTACAGGTTACAGGTTACATATTGCCATCTCAAACAGCATGCTGCCTCTTAATCAGCAGTTCGTTTGCACTACTTGTACTTTAATTTACTTTTGAAGCTCCTAATACCCAAGGCAAATCTCAGCTCAAGACTTTTAGACATGGTGTGTCCCTCCTGACTTGTGAAAGAAAGTTCCACCAGGCACCTCTGAACTGAAATTGCCAATACCCCACTCAGAGAAGAGGTACTCCTTGTTCTTAACAAATGCATGGACATCTGATGATACCATTGTCAAATACTATCAGATAAACACCCCACTTGTAAATCTGGAGGAGTTACATGCCATTAACAAGCTCATCTACCTCAAAGTAATATTTTAGATCCAGAAAAAACTACTTTTTCAAGTGGTAATTTGTAAAAATTATGAATTATTACATAATTCCAATGAATAGGTATGCTTATAGGGATATGCATGCATTCTCCCAGACCCTGTGTTGAACATTTAAAAATGATGACCAAGACATTGTGTTAGGATTTCAGGTCAATGAATTAAATTGATATCTCACCGGAGGAATTCCTAATCTTTACTTCTCTTCCACTTTTCTTTTATACTATTACTACCAGATGAGCCCATTTATTGGACAGATCAAATTATGAGTAAAAAGTGATTGATCTGAAATAAATCCATGACAGAATGTGTGAGCAGAGGGTGGAAATTAATTTGATGACTTTGTAGCCATAGTGAATAATTTTCTGGTCTTTAAAAGGTTGATTTGGACTGTGGTCTAGAAATATTGTCGAAGTTCTGTTCATCCTAAATGACAACACAGCCACTTTTCTGTCATCGCTGGCCAGTGAAAAGTTTCCATCTGGTCTTAGTAGATGATGACCTGGCCTTGCTTATTTATGTCCTTTTGCTGATGTACAGCAAGGTGATGTACACAGGCTTTCGGTGCTGAAGAAACTTCAAAAAGCACAGGACACTACAGCACGTAGGTTATCTGAAGCTAAAGAAAACCTCTCCTTTTCCAGATTCTGCAAACCATTATGTGCACATGCCAAGAGGTCCTCATGCTCTTGGGTGAAGGCCTTGGTCAGCAAAAGCTTTCCTCTGCTGAAGTGAAATTAAGTGTAATAAGGATGATGAGCTATGCAGAAGACAGATAGTCGAAGTCATGAATGAACTCCTGTGGAGTCTAAGGAATGTCACAGATTCCACCACTTTAACTTCCTGGATTATTGGAGCCCATTTCTTGGACCATGCCTGCCCTGCAGTAATCATTTATACTTAACACAGAAATTAGAAAACATTTCAGCCATTGAAACAGTGGGTTCTGAAACAGCCTTCCAAAGAGAATTGTGGGAAGAAGAACCCAAAATTACTTCTAAAATAAATTTATGGATAGGATTATATGGCAATATATGATGAACCCAGCATACAGATTAATGTTTGAGCCATCAGTTTTGTTTCATATTTGGACCTTCTGTTTGGCACCGAAAGTAGATGTGATCTCTGTTGGTCTTGAGATGAATTGTGTCACATTAACGTAAGGCTTCATGTTTCTGCTGGACACCTGCAAAGTCCAAAGATTTTTTTTTTTCTCTTCTTTCATATTACACTTGTCTCCCAATTTGTTTGATTTTAAAATAATTTCTTCTTGCTTCCTTCTGCAGCAATAAATATTGTCTACAGTAAGACCAAGGACACTATTCGGGATATGGTGGGACTCCTACCTGCTGTGTTGGGTGCATAAAGTAATCCCCACTTTTGGGATCAGGAACACATTTTCCCTCATGCCAAACTGGTGAGGCCCATGGGTGCTTGAGAGGCAGTGGGAGCTTCTTTACAGAGGGGCAAATAAATCATTTCCTGCCACGCTGTGAGCAAGCCAAACAGCAAACATAAACAGGACGTTGTCAGTGATCTCGGTTTCTCTTGCTCCCTTCTTGTGGCACTACATAGTCCTGCAAGAATCCTCACAAATCTTTTTTCTGTGGTATGCCAGGAAATATATGGCTTGTGGTAGATGGAAACATGTGGAATAAATGTGCTCAGCATCCTTTTAGGCCCGTTCTCCGTATCCCGGTCTGTGGGATAGTCTTAGTTTCCCCATAGCAACGTGTATATTAAAAGAAGTGGCAAAAAAAAGTCCAGAACTCTGTAACAAAACCAAACAATTCACTGCATGACTCTACTCCTGGGGAGAGGATGAGAAAACAATGGCATAGGATAGATGCTACCCGTGCTTCTTAATGCGTTAATGACAATTACTTGCAAACTTCTGATGACTGAGTTGTAAGACTCCAAAGCACGGACTTGGAATAAAGTAAGGCAAGGTGATACAGGTAAGCTGAGGTTTCACCATGTAACTTCATAAATATTTTTAACATGCTAAGCATAAATTTCCTTCTATTGTATAGGTAGGGGAACTCAAAAGTAAATGTCAATATTCACAGTGTGTGTATATCTAAAATGTGTTATTTATTGAACGAGTGTACTTAAAGACACTTAGTGTAAAGTGTTACTCTCTGCTGAAGATCTCTTCACTTTATGTTTGTAAAGTCCTGAGTGGTTTGCAAGTCAATTAAACACTGATGGAACAGAGATAAACACTTCCTATTGAGAAATGTCACATCAGACTTTCTGCTTCATTTCATTGTGTCATTTAATGCACTGAAAGGCATTTAAGTGACGCAGCACTAGCCAAGATATCATGGCACAGGCCATACAGCATGCCGAGCCACGTGCGGGTGGGTAAACAGTGTTGCAGTCATACCAACTGGCACAGAGAGAGGCTGATGTGTACTTCAGGGCACACTGACGTGCAACCAGGGTATAGGACACAGATTTTCTCTTGGGCATTGCTCCCTATGCAGCACGCAGGCCTGTGTAATTTAACACCCAGTAGCTCTCCCTTCCTTGAAAATTAAGAAGTTTGGCAGCCAGGATCCTTTTAGGATTAGGTTTCCTCTTGCTTTCTGCAAATGTTAGCAAACACTGTCACCCTGCTCCATGTGATGCATCACTCACATTGTTCAGGGTAACAGATAAAGCACCAGAGTTTCAGGAGTGCTTAGAGAGCTGCAGTTCAGTTTTCAAACAGCTGAAATGTCTACCTATTACCTATTGTCTATGAGGAGCTCAAGAGGCCTTGTTTTCCTAAGAGCTGTGTAGTTACAGTGAAGGTAAAAGCTTGCCCAGTGAGCAGAGAAAGCATATGGCCCTGTTTTAAGATGAGGCCTCATGAATTTGGTTTCAAAATACTTGAAGGCTTCCAGATTTTTAATTCATTGTTGGGATGCTCTGCTGTTGTTGCTAGCATCTTGTTTGATAGCAGCAAAATCTATGTTCAGAACTGACCTAGAGTTCATTGCTATATTGAGTACTGTGCTTCATTTAAGTGTAGCTAGTGGAAGAAGTATACAGTGGTGTTTAGAAATATTTTGTGAGATAAGCATAAAAAGAAGAAAAAAAAAGAGAAGACAGCTCAATGCATTTGGGAGCTATTAGATTTCATCTTGTACTTCAAGTAAATGTTGGTGTCATATGATTCATACTTTATGATAAATTAATGCAGTGCCCTGAAATAGAAATAAATAAGTCTCCAGTTCTCAGAACTGTGCATGCATTACTGTTGAATCAGAGCTTGGCAACAATACCCCTGGCACACATGAAAGAAGTGTCTTTTTGTCTTCTATGGGGATATTTTTGGAATGGTGGTTTGAAAATACCATACAGCTTGTTGCTGCAGTAAACCCAAGAGTGCTAGGTAGCCGATACGGCCACGAATGAAACTTGCCCTGTTTCCTAATTGAAGCAGTGACCCATTTTTTCCTCTGCTCCCATGGCCAGCTAATGGTGCTAAGGCCCCTTCCCTCTGTGGCTGAGCCATACTTCCAGCAGTAGGTGCCTCAGATGGGAGGCATGGGTCCCTCTTTTCCATCCGGGCCTGTGCTCACAGAGAGCACCTCGATTTGACCTGGATTATTTTTCTACATTCATGGCCCTTTTCTGTGTTGCTTTTTGAGCACAAAACCAGCAATTAAATTGCAGACAGGGAAATGTGGTCGAAAAGAACTGGAGACTTCTGTTCACTTTCTGTTTTTTGGGAAACCCACAAGACATGAAGAGATAAAAAGAGAAATAAGTATAGAAAACCAAAGACAGGGGGTTGCGTGTATTTCTTGTCACCCTACTGTATACTAGGGAAAGTCACTAAGGTTACAAGTCATGACAGTTCTTCTTGATGATAAAACTGCTTTGTCAACAAAAGGGCTGAGTCTATAAATGTATCATATATCATCTCCCGCTCTTTCTGTCTGTATATTATATGCTTGCTCATTTAAGTATAATAAACCCCTAGAATTTACAGGTTATTCCAGGATTTTTATGCAAAGTTAACTGAAAACAGATTTTACTTGGAAAAAGAAAACAAAGCCCACTACAGTCCTTGCAGATGCAATGCTTCATCTTTCAAGTCAGTCCTGTGAACAGAGAAGGAAGGTTCTCAGCAAAGAGCTGCTGCTGGGGGTCTCCACTGTGGGACCCTATGCCTGAGGCTTTTTGGCAAATGGGAATATCCCACCTCCTCTGCTGCATGTCCTCCTCGGGACAGCACAGCATCAGGTGTTTTCTTATTTACTCTCATTCTGGACCTTTGGCTTGACCTGGTGTAGCTCACCCTGCCTCGTCTCCAGCAGGAAGGGTTTTATCTCTCCCAGAAGAACCAATCTGGTGGTTTCTGGGTTCTTCTGGGATGTGGGAACTGTGGAGTCAAGCCCTCTGAGTCTGCCTGCTTCCTGGATGAGGGGACTATGTTGTCTTGCACAAGGTAAGCATGGCTACTTTCTTCACCCAAGCTTAAGGAAATACAGGCCGTAACATTGCTTCCCTGGCACAGCAAAGCATTTGAGGCCCTGAATCCCAGTTTCATAAGGGTGCCAAATCCAAGAAAAAAAATATTCAGACTCCTCTTTTTTTCAGTGCTTTATTACAGTTTGATTCAGAAGTCCTGTCATGCTGAGTAGAGCACTCAGCTGGTAATTCATTCTTGGGTGGTCACCTCCCTCCATTCAGCCTCCTGGGTACCGCATCCAGCACCATGAAGTCCCCCTCTGCAGCCAGGTACTCCAGCCTGTGGTCTGGGTTATTGGATGGCTGAAATTTCTTCTGGCACCTTGGCCTTCACACTGTTCTGCTTAAGTAATAGATGCTTAACATTGGAGTGAGATATCTGTTTCAATACATTCTGTCATGGACAATACATGCCATCAAGCACTGAAGGTCACCAGGAATACATCCAGGAAGGCATTTGGGAATAGATGAGTCCAGGTATGGATGCAGATGGCCACAGAGCTCTAGTGAGAGGGTCTCAGATCTTCAGTACCCAGAACCCAATCCAAAGCCTAAAGGAGTCAAAACAGAAATTACTGTCTTTCCACGTGAAGGAGCTACGCTACTGACCGTGAAAAGAATTAGCTCTTCCTTCCAGCACAGGCCAACTATCAGAAAGCAACATTGTTGAAGGCTGTTGGGAAATTAGATTAAATTCTTTTGAAATGGCTTAGGGTGGAGACGCTACACTAAATATAGAGATAAGAAGACATATCAAGGGAAATTATCAGAGAGCTTAAATCAAAATATTAAGTAGTATAGCATCTTAAAGGAGGCAGCATCTCCCAGGAATTTCACCAACAGCCTGGATTTCTTTGTCGGGGGTCAAAAGGAAGTGTGCAATAAAACCAGAGCAAATGAATAGATCTGTAACATAATGCTGCGACAAGCCAGGCCTTGGGCAGCACCTCAGACTGCAGCTGGTGAGCCCGGACTCGCTGACCCTCAGAGTGTGTGGCACAAGTGAGCAGCACGTGGGATGAGCTGCCTTCTCATACCTTAAATCCTGCCTGGTTTAACTTTCTAAATCGCCACTCTGGTAGTACCACAGCTTAAAATATATCTTCCCAGGTTCCTTATGTGCGTTGCCCTGAGAGTTACTGTTGAGGCCCATGGAAGGCAGGAAGTTAGGTGCTGTTATTTTTTTCCATGTGTACGAAAACTTAATAGACTAAACTAGCGGGGTCAACAATAGGCAAAATTAAAACAGTTCTAAAAATGAACTAGACAAGAGGAAACAATTACATGGCTGCTATTTGGAGGAAACAAGCACTGGGTGGTTCAGTCACTAACACAATGAAGGAGACAGCCCACGATGGTGCTTCTAAAGCCTTCCCGGTCTGGTATTCCCAAACTGTCCAGTGTTGTTTACTTGCCTGGAACGATGCCACAGACACATCCTGATAGGTTAGGAGCGATCCTCGGTGACTGCTGTGAGAAATAGGAAGCGGGCAGAGAGGGCAGCAGCAAGCAGTGTCTACCTTTTTGAGGACCTGGGCAGCAAGTATTTTTGTCCCCTTGGGTTGCCTGAGGCAATGCCTTTGGTCAAAAAACAGCGCTTAAGAGTTGTCATGGGCTGCAGAAAGCATCATCAGATAACCTTCATGATTTCTCAGGTCTGCTTTTAGGATGGCAAAGTGTTTGGTAGCATTTCTGCTGTTATACCCCCAAGTCATTAAAGCGATATTAATTGCTGGAGGATAAAAGAGACACAGCCTTAAGCCTTAAGCACCGACCAGGAACTCAGAGGACTTGCCCTGGGTTTTGTGCTGACACAGACTTACGCTGCATCCTTGGATGTCTCAGCTTTCCGTCTGTGACTAGTGTTGCTTCCTTTCTCCTTGTCCTCGAATGATACATTTCAGCTGCCCAGGATTTGTGGCAGGGACTGTCTCACACTGGGTGCAGGCACTGCACATGAAACAGCCATGCCAGGTTTTGGGTTGCCCTGAGAATAACAGGGAGAGATTCCTGAGTCCATCTGCCTTATTGCTTGTTAATTATTTTATCTGTCAAACTATAGATCTGTATAATAATCATTGTTTCATCTTTAATGACTGACATTAGGCAGGCTCTCAGATTTCTAATTAAAAGTTAGTGATTTAAAAAAAAAAAGGTGTTATTCCTTTGTTGAAGGAATAGAAATGTCAGTAATGGAAAGTGCCAAGAGCCCAACAGATATATTATGCAAATACCCATTAATCAAACAGAAAAGGGAGAGTTTCTCGGCAGAGTCATTTTTTTCCTGCTGTCCCAAAAAGTTTCTAGTAAGTGAAGTTAATTTAAAAACTTTAATTCTAAAGGCTAAATAAACCACAAATGAACTGCTTTCAAACCTCTGCTCTGGAGAACTTGTGCGTAGATCCTCTTGTCTGTCAGGTTTTATCATGTGAGCTGAGAGTGGTGGTTTTTTTGAATCCAGAAAATAATACAGACCACAGACATGTCATCAGAAACTTACCACATAGTTATTCATTTTTTTTCCTGCAAACATTTTAATTGCAGCTGCAAGAGGCTGAAAAACCCTGCCTGATAAGCGTGCTTTTCTGCTTTAAAAATACAATTGAAAGCATTCTGCTAGCAAGCCTACACAAAAGCTCATTAAATTAAATGCTAGGGATTATCTCTGAAGGCAAGTGAATATAGAAGGCAGGTGGAGATAATGAAAGTAGGATATTATCCCATTAACATTTGTTCTGTTACTGCACCCACTTTGCCATCATTTCTCGTTGGCATCCTACCAGAAAGCTGCAGACTGGCTGGTAGCTACGGCATGGGAAGAGTGGCCTGCCACTCCTGCAGAGCGAAGGGAGATGTCAGGGCTTTGTGTTGGGCAGTGCTGTGCCAAGGAAAGGTGCGAGCTGCAGGTGAGGCTACAGAGAGCAGCAAGGTGCCTGATCCGCCCTTCTCAGCACAGCCAAATGCTGTGGGTGATGCAAGAGCTCTAATCGCAGCCTGCCAAAAGTGGGTACGCTCTCTCAATGCTTCATTACCTCACGCCACCCGTTCAGCTGCTAACAGCACTCCTATTGAAAAGTGATCTAGCACCATGCACGTGTGCCACAGCACACACAACACCACCTCCAGGCCCTGCTTTAATAGCTAGGAACTCTATGTACTCTCTAAACACAGGCTGGCAACCAGGGTGGTGCAGAGGTACACCAGCCCCCAGGCAGCTCAGGGAAGGGAGGCAGGAGAGCTGGAGATCCTCCTGCGGCTTCTGGGCTGCAGGAGAGGACAGAGGGTGACTGGGTAGGGTCTGCAGCTGTGTCCCTTAGCTCCAACCGCATTGGAAAAGTTGAAGGGGAAGACAACAGAGGGATGGCTCTGCTGGACCCCCTGGCTCTGCTTTCCCTTGGTGTCCCTGAGTCCCCCGGGGACAGGAGAAAGCCATTTCGCAGCTCTTCAAGGGGTGCTCCCTGGAGAATCTAGGACACAGTGAGCTACTGGGAGGTAGTTTTTGTGCCTTGTTCAAGAGACTGAGTTAGAGCTGCACTTTATTGGACATTGAAAACACGTTTCTGCAAGCGCACACTAACCCTGCTTGTCTGTCTAGTTAAGCACAAGCTTTGGTTCCTCCTTGGGAAAGTGGGGATTTACATGAAGAAATCTTCCATGGAAGAGTTCTTATGATGCCCCCAAGCTGACAACACTTTTACATGACAGTAGAAGTTGCAGGAGAAATGGGGATGTTGTAAGGACTGGCAAGCAATTCACTGCAGCTTCTTCCAGCCAGTACTCGCACTGTTTTTACAGCCCCCCCCCCTTTCTTTTTTTCCCATTCTCTCGCTTGGCATTGGAGTTTCTCCTGTCATTCCTCTCCCTTTCTTGTCTTTCCATGTAACCCTCTCCTCCTAATCAATTCCCATGCCAAGAAACAAACTCCCATCTCAGTTAATCACTACTCTTCCTACTTTTTAATGTTTTATTTTTCCCTTACCCCATTTCTAGTTTACATACACTAAAGAAAAATCTGTTGAGGTGGGGAATGCCCATTATTCTGTGTTTCTATGAAGTTGAACTCTTTCCCATCTCTTCTTTCCCTCTCTCACCCACTAACTGGCCCTAAGGACCTACGTCTTACAAACATAAATACAGTTGCATTTGGCTTTGAAGCCCCATACAATAAGATGCCCTGTATAGGATACCTAAAGGCCATGCTTTGTGTTTTTAACCACTTTCCTTCACTCTGCTCCTGTTTTCATTGACTCTCTGTTTTTGTTTGTCTCCTCTGCCCCATTTTTCATCCAGGACCTCTCTCTGCTTCACCCCACCCTTGCCGCCTCACCTCGGAGGAATGCAAACCAAATAACCATTCAAGGCTGATGAACTTTAAAACCCATGACATTCAAGTGGGTTGGAAATTAGACAAAACAATTTCACCCATCCCTTGTTTAGGGCCCTGACGAACAGCTTGCTGCAGTTCCTGGGTTAGTATGCAGGAGGATGTGCTGCTGCATGTCTCCCTTTCATAAGGGAAATGCTGGAATGTGGCCATGTACTAAAGAAGCCTGTCGTAACACGGTCTGTTAGAAGGACACCCTGGATCCCCCACGCGCATCTCGTACAGAGGGCTTTTCAGCTCACCTTCTTTGATAGTGAGTGCATGGAAATGGCAGGATGAGTCTTGTTGATTGCTTAACTGGAGTAATTTTTTTAGGGTAGTGAATAGGCTAGTTGGCAGATCTGCTTGGCCCAAGTTGAAAATCTGTCCCAAACACCCAAAGAGAGCTTTGTTTGCTGGGCAAGGAAGTGAGATCAACAGGAGTCCTTACTTTTCATTTTCTTGCTTTTTGTAAACCACTTCTTGAGGCTGCCTAAGAAAGACAAATACAATCCTTTTACTTCCATCAAAAATATCTTCCCAGCTGGGTCAAAAATGAGTTTTATTTCCTCAGCAAATCATTTAAACAGCGTAAGTAAGAGCAGAGCTGGGGCACGGGGGTCTGAGCAGTAAGGAGGAGGTGCTTTCCCTGTGCCCTTGGAGCAGCAGGGCTGTAGGCAGCAGTGAGAGATGCTCAAAGTGGGGGCTCCCATGCGGTGGGAGCAGCTGTGGGGTGAAGGGGTCCCTGCCTGAGGCACAGGGACACCACCCCCCCACACAGGGAGGGTGCAGGGGGTTCAGGCACAGGCAGGCAGGAGGGACAGTGCTTTGCAGCTGCATGTAAAAGCAGCAAAAGCCGACCCACGTTTATTGTTTGCTCAGCTCTCACCCTGTCTCTTTTCACACGCAAAAACAAGCTTGCAATTACCACAATAACAAAGCTGGAATTGAATTACTCTTCTGGAAAACCATCAATATCAGATCTGGGTTTGGCTCCTGTAGGATGAAGCTATTCTTTTTACAGGAAGGGGCGGAGACTATTTATTGAAAATGAGCTAACTTAGTGAAAATTAAATATCTTAAACTACAAGAGAAAGAAGGCACTCGAATCCAGATTCCGCCAGATCTCTAGGGGAATAAATCTAATTTTCTATGCAATTAGTTTCAAATCATGATAAGTGACAGATGCTTTCATTTATTTGTCTGAATTGTGACTGAATGGCTGAATTATTTTTTTTTCTGTAACCCTGATCCAAAGTCTACCAAAGCCAGTGGAAAGACTCCCACTGTCTTCAAATGGGCTTTGGATCAGGCCCTCACTAGCCTCGGGCAAACCAATAAACTCTAATACTAAAATTGTTGTATGTTGAATCCCAAACCATACTTTGTTTTCATTCTAGAAAAAGCTATGAATAGTTCACACGTCTTGATTTAGGAAAATTTAACCTAATTAGTCTGTATAATAAGTCCCTGACAAGCTAAAAACCTACCGTGGGAACACTATGCCTATATCCTGTTAAGAAAGAATGGGAAAGGTGTGTGATATCTCCCTGGACAGAAAGCATACCCAGAAATCTTTCTCCAGCAGAGCCTTTGTATTCACTAATGACAGTCTGCTGTACGTCTGCCTGTACCACAGCAGCTGATATGTGTATGATATACAAAAGAGTGTCTGCGCACACAAGGGTGCATATTAAATATAGCTGTAAGCAACTGTAATTCTTATTGATGTAAATAAACTGCGCTACCTGAAGGATATTTTTGCTGATATAATTATATCTACATTAGAGTTCTTTTGGCATGACTGTGTGCTTCAGGTGAATTTTTCACACTTCATAGCAAAGCTGGCAAGACTTGTAAGAGTTATTAAGTCGTAGGCTGGATAACATTTTAGTTGGCAAGGGGTAAGCTTCTTAACTCGCTCCGCGCTAATGTGATACAGTACGATTTACCTAATGAGCACATTGGAGAAGGCACTTGATTCAGACACTTAAATCAAAATCCTGAAACCAGAACTGATCCGGTGCCAATCACAAGTTTTTATAAAGACTAAACAATGCAGAAAAGGTACACAAACAAGTGCAGACAGCTGCCTTTTCACTCTATAATTAGAACCGTCTGTACCCTACCTAGTTCACTCCCTTCCAGAAGTCAGGTAGCCACTTTACTGGTGCCACAGACTTCTCCAGCAACGCAGTTTATTAGCCTGGGATTGCTGCCATGACAGCACAGCTACATGACTTTCAGAGTGGACCTGGTTTAGGTCAGAATGGAGCCATGTAGGAATCTGCTGTGTTGCCACAGTGGGTGGGACTTCTGGTCCAGAACTGGATGTCTACCATGTCGGCATCTATGAGTTAGTTCTCAAGGTTCTTTTTAGGGGCAATGAAGAGAACTGGGCACATCTAGGGTTCAGTTCATCTCATTTGAAGGTACATAGATAAAATAGGCCAGAGGAATTTTATGTGCAGGTCTGTAAACTTAGGTGGGGTGATTTCCAACCACCTTCATAAATAGCTGCAGCTTGAGCATGGTAACACATGGAAGCTGTGCTGCTTTAATTAAAAGTGAGGTGCTGTGGCATGCTAACAAAATGAGTGCCGCATGGAGCCACGGTATGAAGTGGAGATGTGTGCCTGTGGATGGTAAAGCTTAGTACTTTCAAGGACATTACTGTGAAATCCTGTTTTGGAGATGGACCATATATTTATGTGGCTAGTAATTGCTGTATGCCTCTCCCGCACTAGTTTATGGGATGCTGCTGGAGGACCAACCAGGAAGATAATGCAACCCTGTCCCACGTAAGAGTCTCTCCAAACAAACTTGAAAAACAGTGAGGGAGGTTAAGCAAGCTAGGTGGCTTTAAAAGACACTGTCGGTGAAGCTGGAGAGGGAGATGGATTTTCAACTTAGAGAAGGGGCCAGGAGAGAAGATTTACTGCTCTGGTTGGGAAGGCACAATCTATGAAGATGCTCATGAGGAAGGTGACTAGACAGCCAGTAAGCGTGCAGGTAGTTGTCTTATTCTGAGATAAGTTTGGCATCCTCTTTTCTGTGTTGCTTTTGTTCTAGGTAAAACCTTAACTTCATTTTGGTGCTGCTGCCCTTGTGCTGAGTGGGGGCAGTTAGTAATGGTTAGGAGCTGTTTGATGGCTGCTTTCAGATGGTGAAACCATATGCTACACTCCTGTGTCAAGCTACAGGCTCCCGAGGTATCTGGAAGCAAACAGGCAGCTGTGGGGTGGCAGGCAGGGCAGTACAGGGACAGTCTCACTTCTCGGTGGCACTGGGCAAGCCCAGCCACTGTGCCTCAAACACAGCTCTGCTCCTGAAGAGGCTTCATGTGTCACCAGCTCAGCTGTTGCCACCCTGGGGCTGCAAATACAGCTCTGGAGACCTTCAGTAGCCAGAAGTACGGTTCCCCAAATTTTCTGGTCTAAGCTTGGTTTATGCTTGTTTGCCTTACGTTTACATGCTGAAAGAGGGCTGACAAAGCCAGCACACACCAATATGGTATTGAACAAGCTGACGGTGTTCAATTCCTCCTAAATAGCAAAAGTATCTTCCTGGTGATGAAGAGATGCTAGAAACCACGGTCTCTTCCCTGCTTAAAGCTCCAATGAAATGGAGGATGTCTGTGTCAGTGTCCAATATACCATTAACCAACCAGACTGTTTGCATGAGACTGGCCAGCCTGGCCTTAGGCTAGAAAATTTTCAGCAGCCATCTAGCATGGGACTTCAGTCTTCCAAATGAATAAGCTGGTCGTGGCGCGTCAGACACATCTCACTGAGTTTGAAAGGAAAGCAATGTAAAAGTCTGTTCAGGCAGCACAGTTCTGTATGTCCAGCGTGGTGATTAGCAGAGCTGTTCTGTGAAATGCTGTGTTAGGTAACTGCACTGGATCTGCAGCAGTGCTGCCAACGGGACAGGCAAGTTAACCCGATGCATCTTTAAGGAGTAAATCTGCTGCAAGAGGGGGTTATTTTATTTTGAAGGAATACCTTTAACAGTACTCAGCTACACAGAAATGAACAAATAAGTGGGTTTAGGAGGTGCCAGCAGCAGGCATACAGGTTTTGGTGTGTATTCAATTTTTAGATAAATCTTTGTGTCATAAAGACACTCCCTATCTCCCTTTACATGGAAAATGGAGCTTTTGAATCCTTCATGCTCATTGGTGACCAAATAGTCCTACTTTGTAATGATAATCCAATTGTGTGGTGCAGTTGACATGCTGGAGGGAAGGGATGACACCCAGAGGGACCTTGACTGACTTGAGAGGTGGGCCCTTGCAAATCTCATAAAGTTCAACAAGACCAAGTGCAAGGTCCTGTGCAATGTTTGGGGCAGTCCCAAGCACAACTACAGGCTGGGCAGATAATGGATTGAGAGCAGCCCTGAGGAGAAGGATCTGGGGCTGTTGGTGGATGAGAAGCTCAACATTACCTGGCAATGTGCACCTTCAGTCCAGAAAGCGAACCATATCAAAAGAACCATTACTAGAAGGTGAGTCTATTCCACTCTCCTGAGACCCCACCTGGAGTACTGCATCCAGCCCTAGGCAGTCCCAATATAAGAAGGATATGGAGGTGCTGAACCAAGTCCAGAGATGATTAGACGGCTGGAGCACCTCTCCTATGAAGACAGGCTGAGAGAGTTGGGCTTGTTCATCCTGGAGAAGAGAAAGCTCTGAGTAGACCTTATAGCAGCATTCCGGAACACCTGAAGGGGGCCACAGGAAAGATGGAGGGGGTCTATTTCCAAGGACATGGAGTGACAGGACAAGAGATAATGGCCTTAAGATGAAGGAGGGCAGATTTAGATTAGGTATGAGGTAGAAATCATTCCCTCTGAGGGTGGTGAGGCACTGTCAGATGTTGCCCAGAGAAGCTGTGGCTGCCCCCTTGGCAATGTTCAAGGACAGGTTGGATGGTGCTTTGGGTAACCTGGTTCAGTGAAGGGTGTCCCTGCCCATGGCAGAGGGGTTTGAACTAGATGATCTGTAAGGTCGCCTCCAACCCAAACCATTATATCATTCTATGGTTGTATAGCTGTATTGGTTTATGGTTATATGGTTCTTTTGTTCTCAATTTTTTTTTCTCTGTTCGTGTTAATATCTGCTTGACAAATGTCTCATTATGAATATATAGAGGTCAAAGAAAGTTATTAAAATACTTTAAAATGAGGAGTATTATTCTATAGTCTCTCCTGTCTTCTTTGGTTTCCTGGATTACCATGAGTATGTGCACATGAATGTAATTGAAAGTAAATCAGTGGCTTGCCTCCGTCTGTGATTTACTTCATTCACCTTCATTCAGCTTTTCAAAGCTATCACAAGATCAGCCTTCCAATGGAAATGACAGATTATTTTCCTGATGAAGAGGGATAACATTAATAAACAGCCTAGGCTGGCAATGATTAGCAAGAAGGACTTCAAGCACTAGATGCAACATTTAGACCTTCACCAAAAGTTACTGGTCAGAAACTACTCCCTCTTCTGTACAGGACACATTTTTTCCCCTTCATTGTTTCTCCCTCTTAAGGCCGGTGTATGGATGTCCCTGGGCACACCCAACCTCTTCTTCATATCTGAACTTTCAGTCTTGCAGTTGTCAAATAACTTTTCATCAGTCTAGCAATTAAATGTCATAGGGATCCCTAACAATAGGGTAAGAGTCATAAGTCACAGGGCGCAATTTCATGTAATTTAAGATGATGTAACTCTCCATTCTGTTCTTCAGACTGTCCAAAACCTCCCAGTTTAGGTCCATATGGGCAATATCTAGCCTTCAGACATTTGTTCATACTGCTTTGAAAGAAGAAACATAGCCCCAGGGGCTAAACTAATAAATCGTTGACCCAGCTACATACAAATAAGCTAATGTTTGTTCTTTGTTTGGCAGGCTGGCAACAAATTTCACACCTGATTTCCCCAAATCCTTCAGAAGATGTTGTATTTATTTTGACACCCACTGTTTAGCAAGGTGTAGTATGCCCTAGCAGATCAAACCAAAGTTCCTCCAGGTAAAAATGCACACTGTAAGGTGAGACACAGGTCAGGGCATGATTAAAGGCTGTATGTTTGGCCCTGGGATGCCGAGGTGTGGGTGTCATGTTATTCTCAGGGCATCTTGGCACCCAGGCGCCCTGCCTTCCCCAGAGGACCTAGCTGCCTACCACGTGTGCCTTTTCAGTGCCGAGCACGCACTGGCTGGCTTGCCCACGCGGGGCTGTGGTTGTTTGGTAGCGCCATACAGCACACTGGGCCTTGCGGTGGAAGCCCACGCCAAGCCTGCTCGGCCTCACTTGTTCTGTGACCACCCCTGCAGCAAGGGCACACACAGGGCACAGCCTCCTCTGCCTCCCTCCTCAGCACGGGTTTGCTCTGGGTGGATGCTGTCATCAAAACTCTTGGGCACCGAAGAGGACTTAGGCTCCTGCTCAAAAGGCCTTATAAGGGCCCAAATCAGGGTAAGGTCAATGTGAATCATTATCAGCCAATCATTTAATAACTTTAGCCTTACTCCTTTGTCCAGAATGCTGGAAACCATTTGCTGTCCCTTGGTCAAAGGCCAGAGTGGGCTCAGCTGTCGCCAAGAGGGGTAGTGAGGGTGTATCATAGCTTTCCCGACAGTGCATCCACATGAAAAAGAAATGGCACTACTACACTCAGATCTACTATTTTCAGAACCCAATCGCAGTGGGCAATTAATCACTGAAGAACAAGATAAATACTTGCCTAGAAAAGGGACCTCATCAGATGAGTCAGTTGTCAGTCTCTGCTCCCTCCCCAAAAAAGCAAATCCTTACTCAAATACTAGTCATCAGAGTGATTAGAGCATTCTATTAGCTGGTAATCCAGGCAGGAGTTCTGTAATGGTGTGAAGTAAGAAAGAGGGATATTCCTAAATGTTTTACCCAGCCAGTCATCACTAGCAAGGGGAAATAAATTCCAGCTCTCCAACAGATATGTGCCAAAGATCACTTCATTTTATGTTTATGTTCAGCAGTTGTATTCCTAAATTAAACTTAACGGCACTTTTCTTATTAAAATTTGAAAGAAGTGATTTTTTTTCCCCATGGAATTTTTTGGCACAAATTTTTTTTGGTACTTCCAAACACGATTTTTGAAATCTCTTCTCAAGAAGCAGAAATTCAATGCATATTTGCTTGGCCTTAGACATGTATAGATTTTCAGCCTCCGGCTTTCTGATGCACAGCCTAGAAAACAAAGGAGTTTCTCCCTTGGGGGAAAAGTTTCATTTGTTGTGAGCCCAGGGCCAAGACACTATTGAACTCATTCTTACCATTGGCTATTTTAATCCATACGGACCCTGTTACAGGCTCCCTGTTAGCACCCCAGAAACCACCACAACCTTGAGAACCCCCTTTCCTTCTTGCACCTCACTTGCATCCCAAAAGCAATCCATTTTCAGGGACAAGGCTCTCCTCGCTTCTACTACCATCCAGTGGGATCAGCCCACTTCTCTCCTGGACGTTGGCACTCTGCCACCCATCTTCACTGCTGCCAGGCTCCCTGCGTTTGATGAGAGACTGCGCACATCAGGATGGAGACCAGGGCAGCTCCTTGCAGGGTGCACAGGCTTTGGTGCAGCCCCACCAGCATGGGCTGCTCAGGCCCATCCCCTGCTCACGTACAAGTAGAAGCTGATGTTTTGAATGGGCAAAAGTACCGTCTGTAACCACTGTGCATAAGCAGGCAGGCAGCAAAAAGAAAAAAAAACAAAAACAACCCCCAAAATATTCATGAATAGGTGTGGTCTTTCTTTGGATGCAAAATACTGCCTATGAGGCATGGATTTCAGGATGTGTGGTGTCCTGACTTGCTGGTTGCCTTCCCTCCAGGCTCATCCCCAGAGCAGCAACAAGGTGGTATGAAGGGGAGTATGACAATGTGTGGCCACACATGATCGCTCCAGTGCGACTGTCTGGCTCCTGGGGGTCAACCATTCATCACAAATACATGCCAGAGCAGCCTGGCCTGACACCACCACTCCTTGCCAGACAGCATGGGGCCTTTGCCCTCCTCCTTTTCCCCCAGGTCCTGCCAAACACTCTTAGGAAGTGGCTCCCCCTTCCTGCCTCCAGCATCCTCCATGAGCCAGCCAAGCCCAGCTGTCATGGTTCAGAAAAAGTCCACAGTTTAGGGAAAAGCAGGCTGTTAAGCTGGCTGTCTTGTGCTGCAGGGAAACAGAAGGTTGGGTCAGGGTGCTGTAGATGTCTCCTGGCTTGCACAGCTTGCACCTGGGTAAGCCTTGTCAAGGCTGGAAGATCTCATGGAGGCAAAAGTGATGCTGATGTTTCTGAAAAGGCCCTGCCGGGGCTGGAGCAGGTGTGGTGCTCATCTCATAGAGGTGAGCTGCAAGCTGACTGGCCTCCTGCCACCAGCATGGTGGGGCTGGTCTCAGCTCCTCCTAAAAAATTCCCAGGACTAGCATGCTGGGGCACACACATGTGCTCAGAGGGCAGGGAAGGTCTAAAAAGACTGAGAAACTGGCTCCAGAAATGCTGTGGCCTTTGTAGGCACTTACCAGACCTATTTTTGCTCTTTTACTGGCCTTACCTTTCTCACTACTTCTTCTACTTAAAATCAGAGCCAAAACACTCCCTAGATGCCTCTTACTAATACCTTCATCTGAACTGCCCTGTGAGACACTTCTGTTCTCTCCTGGTCTCTAAGAAGTGCCTCTTGCAAGACATCCTGAGAGATGCTTTGGGAAGTTTTGGAGAGGGATAACCCAGGCCCAAAGAACTTGGAAGTTGCATCCCTTCTGCCATTGCTTCTCCTGTTCAGATCAAATGTCACTCAGGGAGTTCTGAGAATAATTTAAATGCTTACTGGTTTTGAGATGGTCCCAGAGTTGCCTCAGACCATCTGCAAAGTGAGTTTCTTTTGCACACCCAATTCTTCGATGGTCTAGGAACTCGAGCTGGTCAGGAGAGCAGGTCCACCAATACGGGCCATAGGGGGAAGGCATGGGGACACTGTTTTTTGAAGAAGGTTTTCTTATTCAGAGATATATCATCTAACACATTATTCCAGGTCCGTCAGCTAAGTTGGCAGTCCTGATTTCAAGGCTGGTCTGAAAGGGCCACAAAGATGATTAGAGGGCTGGAGCACCTGCCCTATGAAGAGAGGCTGAGTGAGCTGGGCTTGTTCAGTCTGGAGAAGAGAAGGCTGCGGGGGGACCTCATTGCAGCCTTCCAGTACCTGAAGGGAGCATACAAACAGGAGGGGATTCAACTTTTTAAAAGGATAGACAATGACAGGACAAGGGGGAATGGATTAAAACTAAAGGAAGGAAGGTTTAGATTAGATATTAGGGGGAAGTTTTTTACAGAAAGAGTGGTGAGGTGCTGGAACAGGCTGCTCAGAGAGGTAGTGGATGCCCCGTCCCTGGAAGTGTTCAAGGCCAGGTTGGATGGGACGCTGGGCAACCTTGTGTAGATCCAGGCCTGGAGGTTGGTGGTCCTGCCTGTGGCAGGGGGGTTGGAACTCTATGATCCTTGGGGTCCCTTCCAACCCAGACCATTCTATGATTCTATGAAAGGAAAGAGTTCGCTGGACTACAGGCAGTTGGAACCTTTCAACATGGCAGAGTGGTTTCCTTTTCCTTTGCCTGTCCTCCCTGGAGATCTCCTGTGAGGGTTCCAGGAACTGAGGGCAGTTTCCTCATTTATGAGTACTTTTGTGAATCCTGGAAGACTGTAAGGCATCACTCATAAATTTCCTGTCCCATGGGGCCAGGCTACAAAGCCAGCTCGGAGCCCATGAGACTTGGGACATGTGCGCTTTATCCCAGGCAGTATTAACAGGCTTTGCCTCTGGGTTGCGAGGCTATGTCACATTACTGACCTGTGTCTCATGTCCCAGCTTGGTGATGTGGGAAAGGACGAACCGCAATTCCTCTGACGCTGAGGTGTACGCAGTCCCGGCGAGGCCTACCACCACGGCTCGGCAACCATGAAGGAGAGCCCACGCTCATTCATTGCGCATGCCCTGCCTGCTGGCTCCGAAATCCTGAAGGGAAGAAAGGGGAGAAGCTTTCTCAGTGCATGATGTCAGCAACCAGACGGGCCAACTTTGTGTAGGTGGAGTCTGGCTGCTGTGTCCTCCGTGGGCTGCTGGGCAGAGATGCAGACAGCCCTGGGGAAAGGGCACAGAAGGCAGCTGGCTTGGAGCTCTCGTGTCTGGCGCATGTTTTCCCTTATCCCTTGCTTTTGCTAGAAGATACTGGTGGATAACTTCGTGAGTCAGGCAGTGTTTATGTGGTCTGCTGCATTTCTTCTGCGGACTGTAGGTGTTTTGATTTTGTGGTTTGGGGGTGGGTTTTTTTCCTTTTTCCCCACTCTGTCAATAATTGAAATGAAAGGTCAGGAGGAATAACCAGAAAAAAGGAGAAAGGGAGTACTTGCAAAGTGATGCAAGCCTCTGTCTGGGAATCTTGGCTGATACGTATGTTTCGCACAAAACACTCTAGTAGCTTTTACTGCCGGAGATGTTCAGAGCAGTGCAAGCTCCAGGAGAAGAACTGCTTCTGACCCCACGCTCTCCCATGTTGTAAGTGCAGACAGGAGGGAACAATGACATAAGCAAAATTTACAATAGTTAAAGGTACTTCTTGGAAATCTCCCAACCTGCGACTGACAACTCAGAAACAAGGCAGGGCTAAACTAAGTTCATTTCCCAGATTGAGAGCCAGGTTCTGGAGAGCATGATGGGAATTGGCAATCTCAACAGGTGTTTTAATGGACACATCATAATCCAAATGCATGTACTGAGCTCGGCATGCCCAATGAACAACTTAATAGCTGAACCTTAATGGAAATGGTACAAGTCTTTCACTAACTAAAAGATGTCTCAAGGCAGTGTCGGCTTCAGCCTGTTTCATGAGGCAGGCTGGCATGGGTTTTGCCTGCTTCTCCATCAGCTTTCTAGCACTCTGATAACATCTCTGTCATCTGTCTTGCCAATGTGAACAGGAACCAGTCATTTCCAGGTAGTATTAAGTAAACTTTTCATATTTACAAATTAGCTTTTCAAGTCCCCATTAATTTTTTATGTGTCCTGTGGATGCATTTTGTGTGATTTGAGAGAAGCCAAGATGAATGTCAGGAAGATCAGGACTTGTGAAAGGTTTTCTTAGTGAGTGTGGACAGTAATAAATTAAAGAGGCTATAAAGGTAAAATTGTTTTGGTTTAGTAACTACATCTGTGGGGTAAAAAAAACCTCTAGTAGAACTTCTGGACTGAGGCCCTCTGAGGTAGACAAGAGCAACAACACTACCAATACATCATTTAGCAGATTTTCTTCCCTTTCAAGCATCCCTTCTTTTTCAGTTCTCTGCGGAAAAAAAGCACAAGATGGAAGGGTGAAGAGATGACAGGAAGAAAATTCCAAACCAAACATTTTCTAAAATTCAATCTGTGATGAACAAAGGCTCAGAAATTAGTCAGCATGTCTTCCCCAAAGTTGCAATGAAGCATTATTACCATTTTTGTCCAGCTATTACAGACAAAATGTTAGACACCATTTTGCAACAATAGGGTCACAAGAGAGGACCAACACAGTTTTTGTCCATAGGGCACAGACAGATGTCATTGAAAAGTGCCCTTTCTCTGATAAGCAGAAAGACATACCACAATTGGATTAAAATAAAAGGTCAGAAAGGATTAATTTATGAGAGAAGGTTTACAGATCAGAGGCATTAAATGTATTTTTATAGGAGGACCATTTCTAATAATTGATAACTTTAGGTAGTGTGGATATATATGTCAAAAAAAGGAAGAAATAACCAGTAAAATCTCTTTACAGTAACATCCACAATTTCCTGTGGAGTTGTCCAGGATCTGACCAAAAACCAGACCCCAGAAAAACCCTGCATCTTCACAATACTGATTTTCATGATCAAACTGGTTTATTCCTTTCATGAAATTTCATAGAATCATCAAATCATTTAGATTGGAAAAGACTCTTAAGATAATCAAGTCTAGACATTTCCTCTCATAAAGAGCTCATTTTGCTTTCAAAATGAAGCAAGGGAACCGGTACTGCAAACCCAACACAGGCGGGTTAGAGACAGATGAAACCAAAGGCAGGAGGTGTGATCAGGGTCTTTCTTAAACTGCTGGTGTGGCAGCCTGACCAGTCCTCACATCTCTGCGGGAATTATTGTGCTTCATCACACAAGAAGCAGAAAACACTCCGATTACCTGGCTCTTTTTCACTCATCCACTGCATAGAGGTTAGGCTGAAGTGAACCACCAGATCTTATCAAAGAGTAAAAAGAAACGAGTAGGTCTGTGAATAGCAGAGCCAGTGGAGCCTGGTCTGCGAGGAATTGTCTTGTGGTTGGGTTCTCTGACATCTCATAAGGTGTGAGTTTTGTGTGAAGCTTTACAGACAAGAGGAGCGTTCATTCACCTCTGCTGACTCCCACGTGCATTCACTGATGCTTCACAAGGGGTGAACTCATGCCACACTGGTTCCTTGGAACTGGCATAAATAGGGTCTCTTCTTTAATCTCTCCTCCATGGACTTTCAGACCACTCTACAGCTAACAAATTTAGTTTAGATTGGTTGTGCATATGCCCCAGTCAATCCTTCCCACCCCATACTCCTCACTCCCAGGAGGCTTTTGTGGGACCAGAGTGAAGAGCTGAGTTGTCTGGAGAAAAATGATCTGAAAAAGCACTTGAGAGGGACAGATCAACTACAGTGTGACACAGTTCCCTGATCCAAATCACCCCACAAATGCTTGTGCTGACAGAGGACAGGGGAGCAACCCAAAGCATGAATGGAGTCTGGGGCACGAAGGGAGCTCAGTGCCTTCCTCCAGCAGCAGAGTGATGAGTCTGCAGTATGAAAAGCACTCCTAAAAGAGTAAAACTGGATTTCTCAGAGTTCCCTGGCTCTGTAGCCTGTGGCTACCCCTGAGACAGGGGTTGTTTCCATGACAGAAAGCATATCCTCGCCAGAGCTGGAACATTACAAGGACAGAGGACCTTTGCTTACGGGCACATAAGACCTTGCTGTCTTCTCAGGTAAAGGCACCTCAAAGCCAATGGAAATCTGAATGGCAAGAGTTGCAAAAAGTGTTGAAAGGGAGCTGTTGGGATTTTCAGTAGCTGCTGCTCCCACTCCCCCTCAGGTCCATACATCTGGAAGGCCTGGCAGTTGCAGCAAACTGGTGGGAACTAGGAGAGTTACAGGTAATAATCCCACATAAATTACCAATTTGCTGTGCAGCTGCCTAAGATGCTGGACCTCTCTTTGTGCCTTTATGCACCAAGCTCAAGATTTGAGCAAGGCATGAAGGTGAAAAAGAAACAGATGCTGATTTACTGTCTGTCTGAGTCAGTGTATCAGAAATAGGTAGCTGGTGGTTGTGGTGGTTTAACCCCAGCCAGTAACCAAGCACCAGGCAGCCGCTTCCTCCCCCGTATTGGGATGGGGAGGAGAATGGAAAGACAAAATAAAAAAAAAAAGACCTTGTGGGTTAAGATAAAGACAGGATAACAAAGGAAGAGGATAATAATAATAACAACAATTGTATATGTAAAACAAGTGATGCACAAATGCAATTGCTTACCACCCACAGAAAAAAATCCAGCCCAATGCCCAGTCTATTTAAAAGCAGCTATCTCACCTCCCAGCTAGGTTCCCCAGTTATATCCAGAGCATGATGTTCTACAGTAGGGAATATCCCCTTGGCCAGACAGGGTCAGCTGTCCTGGCTGTGCTCCCCTAGCTTCTTGTGCACCTGGCAGAAGAGACTGGAAAGTTCTTGACTTCTTGTAGATACTACAACTACCTAACAACAACTAAAAAATCAGTGTGTTATCAACATTATTCTCATACTAAATTCAAAGTACAGCACTATACCAGCTACTAGAAAAAACCCCAAACTTTACCCCAGCCAAAACCAGGACAGTGGATTAAAGTTTACTCTGTTATGATGCTCTGGTCAGAAATGATATGACCACCACAGAGAAACTGTAAACACAGTAAAATCCTGGCAAGCTAAGGAAACCCATGGTAAACCATCTATTTAGATGAGTATCATTCTCATACATAGCAGCTGTTGCAGTTCACATGGCTTCTGGTAAACTCAAATGCTGTTCTATAATAAATCCCACTGCTTTTAAAAGTCTTATTTTCACTGCTACTTCCTATAAACTTCTTATCAGGCATCATTTTAATTAACTCTCCGATACTGCCCTGGTAGGGTGAGTGCATTCATTCTAACTGCTTTGTGTTTTGATGCCTGATTTTAAAGCTCCTGAACTCTTCTTCCTTTGCTGTAGTAGATGTGTCGAGCATGCCCTGACCAATTTAGCTTTGTCTGCCTGTCTAGTCAGCGAGGACTGGAAAATTCACATTCACGCAGAAACACTGAGTTAATAATGACGAGGTGCTGAAAAAGCTTTGGGTCACATCCAAGTCTGTGTTTCCGAAAATGAGACCCAAGGCAAGAAGTACAGACTCAGAAAAATACAAAATTCAGATTCACTTTTTAACCTTACAAGGGTTTTTGTCTTCATTTCAAAGGAAATTCTGTTCAGTTACGCACATGAAACTCCAACAATTTGAGGATGTAATCCTGTAATTCTTTGTCAGGCAAGTCTCCCATTGACTCAGTGATTTCAAAGGCACTGGTGCCTGTGTATGAATGGCAGGATATGGTGCAAATTTACGATCATGGAGAGCTCTGCTGTGTCCTACTTTCACATTTTTAATTTTTTTTAATTTGCTTTATGGAAACATTATGGGAAAAAGATCCTGGCCTTGGCTCATTCAACTGGAGCTCTGCCACCCTTTTCTGTGGAGCTGGGCTTCCACCCCTTCTGCTTTTTACTAAGCAAGATGTGGTACCTCTAAGAACAGCACCTCTTGGCGGGAGCCTTGAAACAGTGTCCGCATATTGCCAGGCAGCAGGTGATTGATTTTAAGCAAATACACAACATGTTTTTATAGGAGTTGATGAATCGAGGGTGTGTGACATACTGTCACTGTGACAAGAAAGTGCACTCTGCAGAGAACATTTTGCAGCACAGTGACTGTAGCCTTTAACAAAGAGACCCCTTATGGCTAATGTCCTAGCTTCCTTATCCTCCCAACCTCCCTTCTTAGTATGAACTGTCTTGATAGAAGGTGAAGGATAAGATAGATTAATAGAGTAGCTTTTCTCCACACCTAAATCATGTACAAAGTATGATCTACAGCACAGTTGGTGTCATAAAAGAGAGATGTGATATCATTGCCTTGACATTATCTCCCTTGCTACCCTTGAACTCCAGAGACTTAATGGCCTTCAAATAAATGGTATTTAAACAAACCACTTTTCAAATGATCTTGTGGAACCTATTTAATCATTACCAGGAACAAGTGGTCATTGCTAAGAACTGGATTTTCCTGGCTGCACAAGCAATAGTCGGTGTGCTCAATCCTTAGGGATCACGAGTGGGTTTAACAACTTTTTGAATGCATCTGCATCATTTAACCAATTTGAAAAATGAAGCCACAGATTCAGCAGCATCTAGTCACAACTTTATCATCAGGAGCATTCTACAGACTGCTGAGCTTAAAATGATATCTTTTCATGTGTGTCTTTCTCTCTCTACATAGATATACATGGACATATATATTTCTGGCCTTAAATTTCATAATCTGTACATGGGACGAACAAAAGCATAAGTTAATCCAGGATTGGGACTGAATTTGGTGATGGCTAATCACCATGCTTCACATGCTGGAAGTAAGATTCCCCATTCTTTTTCCAAATATACAATTAGTCATAGTGGTTACTGCAAAAACATAGTGAATGTGAGAAGATGCATCTGCTTGGACAGAAAAAAAGTTCCATGGAACTGGAAGTACTTTCTTTGTCATGTAATTTCACTAGCAACACCAAAGTTCTCTGAGCATGAGTTAATTTCTTTAACCATGCCCACAGAGCACAGCAGTGGGTGCATGCATGTGCTGTATATCCACCCTCTGACAAGTATAACGAGAGTTCCCATCTACTCTCATTTTTCCACCCTACGTTTTAGCCTGTTTCAGCTTTATTTCTTACACCATCATTCATCTGACCGGGTAGCTGTGGATCTTAAACACTGGCATTTATGTGTGAGCTGTAGTAAACTGGGAAGTTAGATGGATCATTGCAGACAAAAAGAAAAAAAGCTGTTATCTAACGAAATCCAGCACTCCATATGTTGTCTTGCAGGTGTCCCTTTATGTTCTCGAGCTGAGTGCTTAATGGCCCTACTCTTTGCATAAGCACTGTCAGATTTTTCTTTACCTGTTTATATCCTCACATCCACCACTCCACACAAGTATTTCCTGCCAGCAAGTTCCCCCTCATGCCAGGCAGAGGAGAGCTCTTTCTCCACAAACCCACCATCGCCAACTTGAACTCCTCCCCACAACCCCATCCTGAATGATTTTTCAAAAAGCCGAGAGACAAGACATTCGTCTTTCTTGGCGTCTAAGTCCCGTATCACCGATATTTTAGAGGCCAGCGGAACGGCCCCAGTTCGGGCCGGGGAAGGAGGGGAGCACGCTTTTCCCTCCCTGCGAGCGCCTTTGCCCGAAGGTAGCGGTGTTCGCTTCAGCCGGCTGAGCCGTGCCCCTCTGCTACAGTTCCGCCGGTCTGTCGCTAGTTGGGGCTCACGGCAAAGGGACGAGCCCGGCCCCGGTGCCCGGCGCCGGGCGGCTCGGTCCCTGTCCCGGGGAAGGAGCGTCCCGGCGGCGGAGCCGCGCTCACCCGCCCCGGCCTTCACATCCACCCCGGGAGCAAGGAACTCCCGCTACCGCATCCCCTGCCATAACAGAAGGGCCTTACCCCTTCCGCAAAAGCTTTCCCTTAAGGTGCTCAAAGGCTCCGAGCACCACCACAAAAAAGCAAAGGTAGGAGCTGGCTGGCCATTACCGGCCCGGTTTTGCAGGTGAGGAAAAGTAAACTGCCCCCAGGTTAAGCGGCTTTCACAGGGGCAGAAAACAAGACTATTGCAGGTTGCAGGGCAGGATCTAAGCAGACCATCTGCAACCCTTTGCTTTAGCAGCGAATAATTTGTCATCTTAAAAAGGTCCTAAAAATCTGTGCATGATTTTAAGGCTGTAAGCGATACCATTGACTTTGCTAGGACAGCTCACGTTACGGCATCTTCCAAAATGTGCTGCCCTGACTTGGTGTTCTGAATGTATCAGCTGTTTCACATTCAGGGAGATGGCTTTGCCAGCCCTAAAGAGGAAACCTAAAATAGAGTAAACTGCAGTATCTAAGGTTCTGGGCAAAGTTTCAGTTTTAATCCTAAATAGCCCCAAATCCATTCTTAGTAAGATGTGAATCATCATGTTTATAGTCAGAGCTACAGAGATAAAACTCGGCGAAGTCTGTAAAAACAATTCTGCACTAAAATGTGAAACTACAATTCCTCTTCAAGTCCTAAAACCTGATACCTGATACTAAAAAAACTATCACCCCCTTAACGCCAGTGCCAACTGTCTGTCTGTTCAGACAGGAAAACCTGCCACAAGGCCGGTCCCCCTCCCTTTTCCAGTGTCTGCAGAGAAAAAAATAATAAAATAATGGCCTTTCATGGTCAAAAGCATTCGAGCTACAGAACAGATTTTCTTTCTTATTAGGGTTTGGGTTTTTTTTTTTCTTTCCAGGTTTGTTTGTTCTGTCCCCTCCTCACAACCCGTGTTCCTCTGGTACAACTGATAAACAATGTCTTTTATTGCTATAGGCAGCCAGTCCTGCCTAATACAATAGCAGGCAAGGCTTGGCGGGACTGCAAAGTGCAGGTGTTTGGAGAATTGTGGTCATCCAAACCAGATGCTGAGGAGATGGAGCACCTGTTTCCCTTCTTTTCCGCACTGGAGAATACAGCAGTGTGCAGGCTACAGAAACAGCCTGAAATTAATAGCGCGGCTGCAGTTTTCCCTTGACAGGGTAACAGAGATGTACCATCTACAGCTTTTGCAAGCACTCCTCTGAGTGCTCAGACACATGTGCTGGATTTTATTATTATTATTATTTTATTTTTTTTCCAGAGCAACAGCAGGCAGTCAGACATGGGTCTGTAACTTCATTTGTCTCCAGATTATGTTATTTGTCATTAACTGTGCCCTGGCATTAAAAAAAAATAAATAAATGAATTTTTAAAAATCTTTATAGCCCTGAGAGCAGTAAAGTTAAACCAAAAAAATGTTTATTTTATATATATTTTTACAGGTTTTACAAATGTCTCTTTTGGATGCAGAATTGTAGGTGATGGAAAGCCGTCTACGGATGTGAAAGGAGTCGAGATCCTACCTGTACTGAAAGGCGATAGTAATCCTACAGGAAAGGTCCCCAAAATTGTGGCCCTAAATAAGCTCATGTTTCTCTGCCTGATGTCGCTGGCTTCCATCGACTGGGAAGCAGGAGCTGATCTGGGAACTCCAGGCTGCAGCATGGTGGTGCATAACGAGTCCTCCAAGGCCTCAGTCCACCTTCTTCTACCCCTTCCCACCTCCTGCTCCCCAAAAGTAGTACACTGCAGAGAGTGAAGAAGATTGGGCATTCGGTTGCAGCCTTTGTGGGTCCAGGTGGGTGACAAACCGTGTAGAAAGGACTGGTTTTTTGCAGACTGGGGGCCATGTCTGATACAGCAGTTGTAACCCCCATTTGTGCTGTGCTGGGGACTGCTGTGAGTCTTTAAATGAAGAAACGGAGCAGGTTTTAAAACAGTAGAGAATGTAAAAACACCAACTGTTTTACAGCATTTTTTAATTTATTTTTTTTTTAAATTCAGGGAAATCTGGGTTTTCTAGTTTCTGGCTGCAGAAATATTTATGCTAAGAAAATATATGAGAAAAAAAAAAACCCTCCAGAAATGTTTTTCCTTGCAGAACTGCATATTAAGGTATGACTTTTTTTTTTTTTTAAACAATGCCCTAAAAAACCACATTTACCTGAAGAAGAGAAACCAAAACCAAACGGTGCCATTCTAGCTTTACCACCTGGCAAATCACAGTAAGGTCCACAAGGAAAAGAGGACTGTGATGCTATGGTAGTATCACAGTAACATGAAAACTCCTGGCTTTCACCGTGATTTTAGCTCAGGATGGCTGGCAGATGTTGATTATCTGCAGGTAGAAGATGGGACCATTTTTATGCAGTAAAGGTGGTTGCGCCAGTACTGCCTTCTCTGTCCTTTCTCTCTCGAGCAGCACATGTGTTCCCACGTGAGCACCCACAGAGAAGTAAATTTTCCCTGCCGGAAACCAGAACAGCTCCAGCTCTTCAGCAGTTCAAGTAGTTTGCCTGATGTTTTAATTTTACAAGGGTTTAACTGAGACAGCGCGAGGCACAGGGGCGGCACCTCGGTTGCATCGGTATTTGTGCGCCCACCTCAGAGCAGGGCTGGATTTGCTCCTGGCTTCCTCAGCCCCGAATCAAAGCCACCTGTAAAGGCCCGAATCAGTGAGGGAAAATTGGGATCTTTTCCCTGACTCCTTGCAATTCACCGTGCAGACGGGCTTTGAATGAGAACTCGTCATTGCTGCTGGTTGGTCTTTAGAAAGCTCTTTCTCATTTCTCCACAGACAAGGTGAACTTCTTTGTTTTGGCCAGTTAGAGCTACATGATGAATTCCACCTCTCCCAGGTACTTTTAATTTTATGGATTCTGACCTGTCCTTTAGTTTACCACCCCCCCATCCCAGCAGTCCCTGTACTACAGTACAGAGAAACCCTGCCTGAGTTACCACGAGCTGCAGTATTCAATCCCCTCTCCTCTCCCCGCTCCCCCCCTCCCTGCCCTAAGCAGACAGTGTTAATGAGCCAGAAACTGTTTTGAATCAGGAAAAAGGGAATTTTGGCAAGTGGTGTTGTATTTCTGTAAGGTATCAAAAATAAAATCAGGGGGAGGAAAAAAAAATATTATAAAGAAGCCATTTAAGCTGGAATCACAAGAGAGAGGGAAATTACCTGCAGTGGGAGACAGGCAAAAGAAGGGCAAGTTGGAAGATAGATACGCTGGGCAGACTTCAAGGTCTACAAAAGGTTGGTTGTCTCTTTTGGGGTTTACACTCTCTTTGTCTAATTAGACTAATAGGGGTTGAATAGAACTGGGGGAGATTAAAATCCGTGATAAACAAGGCATCTTTTATTTGATATTATTGGAACTGGTTTCAGTTATCTTCAGAAATCTTTCTTTTTGTGCTCCTTAATTTGTCCTTGAAGTCCTGTATCTAATCATTAGTTGAGCAACCAATAATCCTCCCCCAGCCCCTCCACCCCTTTTTATGACCAACTTTAATCTTTCAACTCAGTGAAAAACATGTTTCCCCTATCATAACTAGTTTAACAAAAATTCCCTTTCAAGTTTAGATTGCGCAGATACAATGGCTTTCCTGCAGCTTCATGCTGGAGAAAGGAATTTACATTAGGAGAAAAAGAAAGAGATTTATGATAGCATTGTATTTCCATTTGAATATGGAGAGTTAATAACATGCATATGTTTTTTTTATTATTATTATTTTAAGGTTTAAGCTATGCCATAGGCAAAAGGAAACCTGGAAACTGTGGGACTGGCAGGGCTCAATGAATAACCTAATCTGGATTTCATTCACAAACAGCAGCTCACACACAGGGAAAGGGCTGGTGTTTTCGCCAAATCGGAACTGGAGTAAGTGCCAGGATTTCCTGATTTGTTTACATTTCTCAAAAAACTTTTTTTCCCCTGGATGAGGCTAGAATTAGACTTCCTTTTCCACTTTTGGCCCTTTCCAAACTATTCTTGCTTGACATATTCTCTCCTTTTCCCTGTATTCTCCTTTGTTCCAATCTCAGCTGGCTCTTTTGTCTTGGAAAACAGAAAAGGCAATGAAAGATGTCAGTCTATGATAATAATGATAATGTAGCCAGGTTTGCATGACAGCAAAACAATGCCACAGGCTTTTCCAACACCCTTGGATCCACCATTCTCCTTAGAGTGGTTCAGAGAGGAGCGAGTGGCATCTCTCTGTGGAACAATAGTGTCACGAGGTAAAAGAGATAAAAAAATCAAAATGAAACTGGCTAACCCCAACTCTTGATGAGGCCTGAGAAATCAATCAGAAATCCAAGGGGGATGGTTACACGTAACTAAATCACCTTTTCATCAGCTGACTGGGTTCCCTGAGCTTCTGAAGAGGTTTTCCCTACCAGTCCTTTTTCACTTTCACTGACTTTACTGTACTTTGCCCATTGTCTGCAGCCTCAGCCCAATCACTGCAAAAACTTGTTTGGGAGACCTTCTCCGTGTCTTTGTTTCTAGCCCTTTGATCATCCAACAGAAAGAAAAACACTGTAGCTTGGACCTAAGCCATTGTTTTCCTAGCAGGACAAGACCGCCAGCCTGCAGCCAGTGTTTGATGCGCAGGCGTAAAAGGGCTGCTAGGGACTTCAAAAATTATGGGAAGACTAACAGAAGTATTGAGAGCTTGGGCATCTTACTGAGCAGGGTTTCAGGTCCCTGGTGTAGCCACTCTGCCACCGCAGAACAGCAGCCCAAGCCGTTGTTATCTCTTAGTACCAGCATTAGACCAACACCAAGTTATTCTCCTCAGGACATAAGGTTCTTTTGCCCTAGCTCCATAACTCTTGCCATCAGAGAGAGCCCTGTGGATGGTTCATGCTTTAATGGGATGAGGCGAGGAGGAGGGTCTGCGCCAGGCACCGGGCGGGGAGGCAAAGTGAGGAGAGGCAGGGGTGCAAGACTGCGAATCTGCATTTCAAACAAGTGGTGTCAGCCAGGTTTTTAGCTGACATCGCTCCCGCTGACATCAATGCACCGATGCTGATTTACAGCAGCTGATGAATATGCGTCTGGGAGAACAGGAGGATAGGGTGATGGTGCAGGACAGTTAGTCAAATAGGAAAAGGAAGCGAGGCGGAGAAAGATGGAGATAAAAGGGGAAGGGAAGGAGAGATGTGATCGTGGGACTCAGGAAACATGACCTGCAATGTACGGCTGTGGGAAAATGATTAGAAAAGATTGCATCAGACTGGACACCAGTTTTGCAATTTCTGTAGCACCTTTTTAAGATCCCATACCAAGATACTGAGCAGAATGTGTGTGGCTGGATATCTGGAACAAGTCCAAGCAAAAGGCCAAACGCAATCAGTCATCTGTGTTTGCTGGTGCTGTGTACTAATGTTTCCTGTGCAGTCATTGCAATATATGTCGGCTTTGGTTGTTCTAAATTCTGTTTTTCACTTTTAAGTATTTGTATCATATTTCCTTGCTTACACTGTGTATAAACACCCATTTTTAGCACATTACTTAATTTGGGACCAGAAATCACTGTACTGCTGGTACTCACCAGGCGGAGGAATGAAAGAGAGAGTGAGAAGGGGAAAGCTACACAAAGGGGAAAGAACTGACTTCTGAAAAGAGGAGTATGATGCTACAAGTGGTCATAGAAAACACCTTTGTACGTGAAATCACTAGCCAGCATCTTTCACTTTAGGAGGTCCCTGAGGAGAAGCAAGAGGTCTAAAAGCTCTTTTGCTTACATGATTGATTTAGCTGATCTCAGTCAGGCTCTTCATGTGAGTAAGGTGAGCAGGAAACAGACTGATGTCAGCAGGCAGCCGGCGCTAGAAACTCACACCTACCCTTTCTGCTTCATCAGTTGTCTGAGCCCGCAGTTTCACTATTAGGTTTTGGTGGTGCGTTTTTAGATTTCCAGTTACAGCTTGCATGACAACTGCCAGTAGCATACACCTGACCAGTTACTGCCATTTAACTTGATGAGAACCATAAAGGAAGCATTCTTCTTCCAGGAGAAAGACTAGAGGAAGGGACAAGTGCATTGCTAGTGCTTTCCAATAATTGTGATTCATAACTTGTGTCAGCTAGAGTTCAGTTCTCACTGTCAAGTGTCAGTAAGAAAGTCTTACTTTTAAGAAAACACTTCTGCTTTTTTTTTTTGCATTACTGATAGCTAATACAGACGAAACCACAAACCTGAAGAGTTCAGACTTCACCAAACGTTAGTCATGCATCATTTGGAGTAACTCCGTACTTGATGGTAATTGGTGTTTAATTTGGATGTTCCTTTTTCTCTTTCATGCAACCCCAATTCAATTTTCATTTTCATTTTTTGTACTACTCCTTATGTGGTAAAAGATCCCCTGATGGTTGAGCATGAAGTTGTTTTCTATTTTCTAAAGCAGTAACTCATAAGGGAGGTCATACTAAGGAGCCTGAGTAGTTGACCTCTTGACCCACACAGACGTCTGGTGACACTTTGTAAGGCAATATACATTTGAGTTACTCAGAATTGTTTTCCATGCTTCCACACTGTATCTCCAGGAAAAGAGAAGCTGAAAACTAGATGCAGGGTGACGCCATTCCTTTTCTTTCTCTGTCCATGGATGTGAGCTGATGATCTCCATGCCATTCTGCTGTAGCCCTGTCACTCCCCACCTGAACTTCAGGATACACCAAGAGTATCACATGCCCTCCCAGCAGTGCCATACACTAGCACCACAGTGAATTGCTTCAGGCAAGGCTCATCTGCTGGCAACGGGACGTCTCTGAAAGTTCATGGATTCTACCTGGTGTAGAAATGGCGGGAGCCAAACAAACTGTAGGATGCTTCCAGTGATCTCCGTACGAATAAGCTCTTGGTAAAGAGCAAGATTAAGTTTATAGTCAGCAGGATGGGGCTGCTAACTCAAGATACTTTCAGTTGTCTAACCATTCCACAGTGCAGCCTGTGGGTCCATGGGACAGTGGTACAATAGGCAAGTGGAGATGGACGTTCCTGGACAGGGTAGGAGGGAAGGCAATAGTGGTATTAGCTTGAAATTTTTGGTAGAGATCAGCCAAAAGCTCATACTCCAAATCCAGAAAACTCCTTTCAAACTTGAACTAAAACCATACAAGCACAAATTAAATTTTACTGTCCTCAGACTGTGGTATAAAAAACCACTTGACTCAGAAGAAATCTCAGTGTTCCTCACAGAGGCAGGGAATTCCCTTTCTGATACAGCTGCAAGAAACAGCATAATGTTTTTTATTTTTATGTTTACAGTTACATGAAACAACATAATTGGGGGCTGTTTTGGGGTTTTTTTTTGTTCATTTCATTTTTTGTTGGTTTTTTTTAAGGAAGAATTGTTTTTCAAGCGCAATATATTCAAAAGCATTTGTGATAATTCCTGATCAGGGTCCAGGGCATAGTTCTTCTGTTTTTCCTGATGGAATTCATATTTCTTTGTTGTGAATGTGCAGAGTTTGTGTAAAATTACAGCCTTTTCCCCAGCAAGATTCCCCTCCCCACCCCAGCCCCTTATGTCTTTCTTTGTCCTTTTGTGATTACAGTAGAAACAGAACACGACCGACAGAGGTGAGATATGTGGAACTTTTGCAAAGCTCCACTTTTTATTAACTCCTCCTTTTTAAAATGGAAAGACCATGATGAGGCCAAACAAATCCACCTCTCTTAGTTGACACTAGCCAGCTGAAATTGGCTAAGCAAGGAACAGACAAAAGCAGACAAACTCAAATGACCCCTTCTTGGGCAAGGCCACATAACTGCCAGTTTGGAGAATTTTTGAGCCAGAGGTTGCATCTGGGCTATTGTTTTTGATGTTCATCAATGGACCTATTCTTTGTAAAATTCTGTATTCCTATTTTGAATCCATTTATATCTCTTGGCTTCCACAACATCCTGTGACAATGAGTTAATTACGCTTTGAGTGAAAAAATTCCTTGCTGCATTTTTTTTAAAATTTTTTTTTTTTAAACAGAGTACCTCGAAATCTCAATTAGTGTTCCTCTTGCATGGTAAGAAATAGTGAATAAATGGTGCATATTCAGCTATGGTGCCTAATTGGCTTCCTTTTCCAGTCAGTACAGCAGATTTGCTGCATTGGTCGTCTCTTACCAGCTGAAGAGTTACAATTTTCCTGCTGATTCTATACCTCTCATCATCCTGTCAGCCTGTTGTCTGTATCTTTTCCACTCTACTATATCTTCTAGAGATGGGGTGAGCAGAACCGCAGTGGACCGCGAGAGCTGTGGCAACAGTCTCGGAGCATCTAATGTCGAATGACACGCATTTAAAATTTCCCCAAATGCCAGGCTAAGCTCCGTTGGCTGGAACAGACCAACGACAATTTTTATATCTGAAGTTTGTGGTTATCTGTTTCTACAGAATACCATTTTCAAGACCATCTCTGGGGTTTTTGCTTAACTTGTATTAGGGAGAGTGATTAATGATTACGGGGGATTAGCAATATTTTATGTATGTGCTTCCCAGCACTGTCTTTTTTGGCTCCTCTCTCTTTCTCACACTTACAGCAACATGATATCCAAGTGAAATAAATCACAAACATAACATATCCTGGGTTTTGTTGTTATGCTGCATTAGTCTCTCTATGTGTCCCTAAGGAAAGCTCTCTCTATTTACAATTTCATAGCATGCTTAGGTTTTTGATCTGAGCTGACACGGCCCATTCAAAGATAAAGACATCAATTAATTAAGCAGTTGTTGAGATCAGAAAGCTGACACCCATATGGTGTCAAATTAGTGCCTGAAAGCAGTTAACTGCCAAGAGAAGCACATGCATCTGTTGCAAAGAGATTAAAATGAAGTATCTATTAATTACTACGAGTTTCTTGATTGACTTCAAAATTATATTGCTGAACTGATTCTCTTTGTGTTATTCATCTTTAATGTCATCACTTGTAAATAAAGACTTGCTTAAAAAACGTCAAGTTCCAAGCAAATGCTAAGTACCCTCTAAAAAGCAAGCAAAGGAAACTCAACTGTGAAGAGATGCCACAAAGCATGTGCTATGGGTTTTTCCATTGCTAGGAACTACATAAAACCAGATGTATGCAAAGGAGAAACGCTGCCTGATATAACAATGAGTAATAAAGAGTACCTCACAATCATAGGATGCATGACACAATAATGAATTGTATATTGCACGCTTAAAAAACACAATTAAAGCTGTCAATTTCTTTCCAGTGGAAGTCCATTGGCAGAACTGTGATGCAACAAAAATTCCACTTCAGGTCTTTCATGCTATCTTCCTGTTTTCATGCACTCACAAATAAGAAAAAGTGCAGATGTTAGAAGCGCCCACACCGTCTCTCTCTGTATCCAAGGAAATAATTGTTTCAAAATACACAGTTATCCGGTTATCACCAGCTTATTTTTAACATCCTAAAGTCAAAACTGCATCTGCTTGGATAACACTGAATCCCAAGTCAGAGACGTGCCTGTCTCAGTCAGGCCTCTCGGTGGAGAAAGAAGTATTCCTGCTAACCCAAACAGTGGATTTCTTTCTCCTGAACCGATGACTTGGTATTATTTTTATGAGGATATATATTCTGTTTCTTTAAACACGTAGCAGGAAACCAGGCAGGATGGGGATGGGGAAAGAGTCTACAGCGGCAACACTACAGTGAGGAGAAAGAGAGAGAGAGCACACATGTGCTTTTTATGGAAAACACTCTTCTCATTTTAATAAATATCCTTGTACAGGTGTTCAGGAAAAAAAACAGGCCAGGAAGCCACTCACTGCCAGAACTGGGGAGCACACTTGGATTTTGTGGGTGCAACACAAGTGGGGCATATACTTCTGAACATAGGAGCCTTCTCTCACCCACCTAAGATTCGGTCTAAATAACTCACCCAACCTACCTGCTTTCTGCCTGCCTCATTGCCAGATAAAATAGGTAGAAAAACGTATTTGGAGGTTATCAGCAAAACAACTACTTTAGAACGTGTATCTGCAACTTGTTAGTCCTCGTGGAGACCGTCTGCACATGCCACATAGGAAAGTTAATAAGCAGCTGCCTGAAGTGCCCAGCCTCTGGAGCAAAACTGTAGCTTTCCCATCATTTCCTCAGAGAAAACAGGATCTAAGCACCAAAGAAATTCTCCACTTTCAGTGTAGGCAGATCAATAAATCTTCAAAACACTGATATCAAAAACTAGAACAAATCTAAATAACTTTGTAGACATTTTTATCTCCTTCACACAGATAAGGAGTGACGACGCTTTTGTCTAATAGTCAGGCTCATAAGTTAAATCAACAGATTTAAGGAAATCAATATTTCAGGGGAATAACTACCCTGCCACAAGCTTCCCACTGGCTTTCCTCCAAAAGGGAAACTAAAACAGGCAGTGAGATTATCAGGCACGTAATTTTAGAAGTGTCTTTTTGGGATGTAATGTTTTATTAGACTTGAAGTTTTCTGGTTTGTTAATGAAAACTAATTTTTTTTCCCCCCTCTGTATTTAAATCTTTGATGAAAGGCACCCTCCTCACAAGCACCCATGGAGTTACCAAGTAAGATAGATATTTTAGGTGTAACTTGAGATGGTTTAGTCCTGTTCAGTCTTCATTACACATTTCCAGGCATGCAGCATTTGGGCTGAAGAATTAAAGAAAATGGACAAAAATAATTCCCCAATTACGATATGCACCAACATCAGGCTGTTATTAACAAATAAAATAAAAGTCTTGAAAGAAAAGATTTTATCATCAGCACATTTCTATCAACATCGGAAATTTACTGTTTCTCGGTTTAAAAATAAACAAAATTACTCTGCTTATAGCATTTCTTGTTATGTGATGCCAGAAATAAGTATTTTGATGTTAATGTTAGGGTAAGTTTGATCACTGACCATTCCAAACGCTGTTCCTGCCTTGTGAAGTATCATCAGTCCCCCATGATCAGATAGAAGCTGGAGGGAGATGACAAGGTCTCCTTATTAAAATCGTGCCAGTGACATGAAGAAAGCGTGGGGATGAGCTCTGTGCATCTGGATGATCCCCCTGCCCAAACCCAGCCATCTCCCTCCAACGCTCCTTGGAAACTCCTCTCCTGGTGGCAGATCCTCTGAATGCACTCAGCTCAGTTTAGAAGTGCAGCTCCAGTGTCTGAATGCTAAATCACATGACTCAGTTTTCTCCCCATCCCAATCCCTTATCCATCTAGGTCCTCTGCACCAGCTGGCATCATCCTGGGGATCCATAAGGCAAAAATGTCTCCCCAAAAAGGATTCCTTTTTGCAGGCTTTGACAGACAGCACTGAGGCTGCCTCCTGAGGGCTTCATCTCTTTCTCTGGCATCTGTGCTGGGCCAAGCTCAGGCCCTTGGCAGAGGCAGGGTTTTGGGGGCGACAGAGCAGCCCAGCAGTGCGTCAGGTTGTCAGATGGCTGGGGGAGGCGCCCGCAGCGTTAGATGCTTGCAGGTCTCTGGTCTCTCTCAATTCTCTGCCAGGATGATTCTGTGCCAGGAGGACCTGGCATGGTTCAGAAGGCACCATGGTGCTTCAAATGGCAGGAGCATTCTCTCATCCTTAGCTTTTAGTTTCTTGCCTGCACTTCTTAGAAGACACTGTGCAGAATTTCTCCCTAACTGCACTTCTCTTTGGAGATTTGTGTAAGTTGTTCTTTACTTTGAGACCTGGTTCACTCTGACCAGAAAAGAAAGCAAAATGTTCACAACACAGTGCTAAAACTTCAGGAGGTGCTGCAGGCTTTGGTGTATAAAGTCACTGTTTGTGCATGTAGGTGTTATGACCGAACAATCCACATTATAGAGTCATTCTGGGCATAAATACCTGCTCTATCCAGATGCTTCTAGATAAATTATACGTGATACAAATACTTGTCATCCTAGTCATCAGTTTAGGGGGTAGTGCACGTGTGTTACTTTATTAGTATGAACACGGTCTAAACAGCACATACTTTTGTCTTGACAATGTTATAAATGCTGCACAAGAAGTCTAGACCTGACTTGACCATGTGGTTTAAGAGCCATATTTGTATACATATTGGCATCCTGCAAATGCGTTGATAGCTTGCAGAAAAAGAGGAAAACTGTTTTTAATGGTTGGAGAGTTATTTACAAACACATGCATTAACTGCACGAGAATCACCAATACAAAGAATCAGAAATTCCCAGAATCACAGATTATCTTTGCTGGGTTCATAATCATTAATTGGATACACAGAAGATGAGGGCATGTGATCACTGAGGATAAGGAAAAGGCGGAGGTTCTGAATGCCTTCTTTACGTCTGTCTTTAAAGGTCAAACAGATCCTCAGGGTACCCCTCTCTCTGACCTGGTAGTCTCAGCTGGGGAGCATGCTAACTCCCCTGTGATTCTGGAAGAAACAGTCAGAGACTTCCTACTCCAACTGGACTGCCACAAGTCCATGGGGCCGGATGAGATCCACCCGAGAGTGCTGAGGGAACTGGCAGAGGTGGTAGCCGAGCCGCTTTCCATTATCTATCAGTCCTCCTTGCTGACTGGTGAGGTCCCAGAAGACTGGAGGCTTGCCAATGTGACTCCCATTTACAAGAAAGGTTGTAAGGAGGATCCGGGGAACTACAGGCCTGTTAGCCTGACCTCGGTTCCAGGGAAGGTTATGGAACAGATAGTCTTGAGGGAGATCATGCGGTATGTGCGGGATGGCCGGGGGATCAGGCCTAGCCAGCATGGGTTCATGAAGGGCAGGTCCTGTTTGACCAACCTGATCTCCTTCTATGATCTAGTGACCCATCTGCTGGATGAGGGAAAGGCTGTTGATGTGGTCTACCTAGACTTCAGCAAAGCCTTTGACACTGTCTCCCACAGTATTCTCCTGCAGAAGCTGGCAGCCCGTGGCTTGGCTGGGTACACCCTCGGCTGGGTAAGGAGCTGGCTGGAGGGCCGGGCTCAGAGAGTGGTAGTAAATGGAGTTAAATCCAGCTGGCGACCGGTCACGAGTGGTGTTCCCCAGGGGTCGGTGCTGGGGCCTGTCCTCTTCAATATCTTTATTGATGACCTAGATGAGGGCATTGAGTGCACCCTCAGTAAGTTTGCAGATGACACTAAATTGGCTGGGAGTGTGGATCTGCCTGGGGGTAGCGAGGCCCTACAGAGGGATCTGGACAGGCTGGAGAGCTGGGCTGAAGCCAATGGCATGAGGTTCAACAAGAGCAAATGCCGAGTCCTGCACTTTGGCCACAACAACCCCAGGCAGCGCTATAGGCTTGGGGCGGAGTGGCTGGAGGACTGTGTGGAGGAAATGGACCTGGGGGTACTGATTGATGCACGGCTGAACATGAGCCGACAGTGTGCGCGGGTGGCCAAGAAGGCCAACGGCATCCTGGCTTGCATCAAAAATAGTGTTACTAGTAGGAGCAGGGAGGTAATTGTCCCCCTGTACTCAGCACTTGTGAGGCCGCATCTCGAGTACTGTGTTCAGTTTTGGGCCCCTCACTACAGGAAAGACATTGAGGCTCTGGAACGCGTTCAGAGGAGGGCTACTAAGCTGGTGAGGGGTCTGGAACACAGGCCTTACGAGGAGCGTCTGAGGAAGCTGGGATTGTTCAGCCTGGAGAAGAGGAGGCTTAGGGGAGACCTTATAGCTCTCTATAACTTCCTGAAGGGAGGTTGTAGTGAGCTGGGGGTCGGCCTCTTCTCCCGTGTAGGCAGTGACAGAACTAGAGGGAATGGTAGCAAGCTGCGCCAGGGGAGATTCAGGCTCGACATTAGGAAGCACTACTTCTCAGAAAGGGTAGTCAGGCACTGGAATGCACTGCCCAGGGAGGTGGTGGAGTCACCAACCCTGGGGGTGTTCAAGGAAAGACTGGATGTTGTATTGAGGGATATGGTTTAGTGGGAGCTAGTAGTAATAGGTGAATGGTTGGACTGGATGATCTTCTAGGTCTTTTCCAACCTTGATAATTCTGTGATTCTGTGATTCACTGAGACCTAGTCAGAAACCATCCTCTGTTGGACTTTGCTGAGATTTGGATTAGGTTATAACAAGAAACAGTAACTGTAACCTTTTCATCACCAGCTTGAGTAGCTCCAGGTCCCTGTTCTATGCTGAAGCTGGGACAAGCATCAGATCCCCGGAGTTATGCAGAGCTTTTAGCAGCCTCAGTGGAGCTCTTAGGTACAGCTTGTTGCCAGCCTGCAGAAAAGAGATTTTGATATTAAAAATATTACCTGCTCTGGATGGAAACGTGTGACAACTGGAATTTCTCTCTGCATCTGTGCAATGAACCAAACTCCTGAGTGACTTGGAAACCATGAAATTTTGTCAGCTCTATCTGAACCCAGCAATGACTCTCTTTAAATGTTTGGGAAGACATAATGGCATGTTTAATCTGGTCCTAAAAGAGTAGGTTGTTCTGAATATGCATGAGGGCTGGTATTCACACACAAAGAGGATTAATTATGTTTCCTCTTTATGTAAGACCACAAAGACTGAAGGTACAAGGAAAGCCTCTAGGTTTTGTCACCACCCTAGGTTATAGCTACCGCAATCCAAGAGGCATGCATTTGACTCTCTGAAGAGAGAATACTGAAAATCAGAACATATTTCAGTATCATCCAGCCTGTTTTGACATTGAAAAAATCTTAATGGGGACTAAAGCCCCATTGAATTCGTCATTCCAGGCATTCAAATTAATGCATCCACTTACAAAGTTATTTGGCATTAAAACTACCTTCATGAGGTTCCAACCAAAAGCAGGCTCTGGAGAGCTGGACCCTGTACAAAGGAATGTCAAGTCCCCAACAGAAAAAGCTAAAAGTGTACATGGAACGAATGAAGGAACGATCATGCCCATTTTATAGTATTACCACATGCCCACTGCCTACTGGAGCCCCTTAATACGTGTGTCACATCTCTGCCCACTGAATGCAGAAAGAAGCTGGCGTCTGATAACCTTGGGGTTGTGGGCAAAATAATTTCTCATCCACTTGCCAAAGCAACAGCAGCAACTTGGGTCCAACACCCACAGCCAGGACTCTTAGCAAAGTAGCATCCAGTCCAACTCTGAGAAAAAAAAAAGAAGTAGGAGCATTTTCAGACCCAGGAATGATTTTGTCTGAACTCTACTCTTTTGTGGGTTTGGACATTTCTCCTTTGTTTGTATTCCAATTTCTAATACTCACTTGGAAAAGTTGTGTGCCGATATCTTCTGTAGTAGGATGAGGCAAGGACATTTAAACTGAGATTCTTTTAATCATTTTCCATGTGTTCCTTAATTGGCTTGGATTCTTTCTCTCTTTTTTTTTTTTTCTTTCTGGCTTTGTTCTCCAACACTGGTTCATTCATTTCCTGAAGTTTCACTTCACCTTGTCTGGTTTTTCCGTCTGCAGCATGTTGGTATATGCATTTGGTGATGAGAATTAGCTTAAAATAATCTGTGCCATAATTACTGACTTCAGACTTGTTTGTGTCTATAGGGAGATGTCCACGACAAAACAAAATAACAACAAAGAGGGAAAACTACCATGTTCTTCCATATTTGGACAGCCCAGATGTTATTTACAGCATTGTTTATGAAGCTTTTTCTTTGCCTTGCTGGCTTTGATCCACACACGTTGTCAGTTTCGAGCACACACGTCCTGTCACATGGTGACTGTGTGCCCCTGACGAGTAAACATGCGGGAATGCAATTTATAAAGACAGGCTAGAGCAGCAATTAAGGAGAGAAAGAACTACAAACAAGACTAAGGAAATTAGGCAGGAAGATGAGCTAAATCTGGTCAGAATACAGGATATCAAGGCAACTGCATTGCATGTCATTTATCCTTTAGTCACTAGCAAGTGTCAACATCAGTACGTGATGTCTGTGCTCGTGAAACTTTCATCATTGGTTTGCAAGAGCATTGCTCAGAGGGACTTGTTGCTACAGAATCCCCTGAGTGTGAGATCTCTGAAGGGTGAAGAAGTTCATTATCATGTTTGGCACTTATTCAGAGTGATGGAGTTCTTCAAGCACACTTGGCACAATGAACAAACAGAAGATTGTAAAACCTCCTTTTCCTATAAAGTTGAAGAGGGAGCAGTTTCCAGTAAGGCTCCACAGAATATGCAGAAATAGGGAAATAGCTGACATGCAATACATTTGCATGCTAAAACAAAGTAATGAGACAAAAAAACCAACAAACCAAAAACATTCAAAAAGTTTTCATCAGTAAAATTCAGTCACATGAATATTTGTGTGACAGCAGCAAAAGGTTGTGTACCAGGACCTTAGTTTGTCAGTCTTTTTTTTGACAAATCTTATCACAGTATATGGCAGGATACCTTGCCACCAATCTCTTTTAGGGAGGGAAGGGGCTGAACTTACTCACATGGGGAGTGTGTGTGGACCTCCAAACATTCATTTATTTGCCACCTGAGCCTTGGAATAAACATGCTCCAATCTTTTATGCAAAAGCTCTTGCACTTTCTGCAAGGGCGTCATTGTTTCTATACATGTATACCCAGGAGAGCAAACCAGTATGCAGTTTATGTGACCACTTTGAAATACCTGTCCAAAGGGTTTCTTGGTTTATGTTTAGCTTGTCCACTGGCAATGATTTCCACTAACTATTCTTTGCTAATATTTAAGAATGCCATGTCCTGTATTTATATTTACCTATGGGAAGGTACCCAACTCTTCAAGGAAAGTGCAGTGATGGGCAACAAGGACGATTAAGGGACTGGAGGCTCTGCCCAGTGAGGAGAGGTTCAGGGAGCTGTGACTGTTCATGAGGAAGCCCAGGTGTGATCTTATCAATGTTTATAAATACCTGATGGGAGGGGGAGGTGTCAAGAAAGAAGAGGGAGGCTCTTTGTGGTACCCAGTGAAAGGAAAAGAGGCAACAAGCACGAACTGAAATACAGGAAAATCCATTTAGATATGAGGAAAACCCTTTTGTATTGTGAGGGTTGTCAAATGCTGGAATAAGTTGCCTAGAGAGGCTTTAGAGCCTCCATTCTCGGAGATATTCAAAGATTGACAGACTCAGCCTCGAGCAACCCACTTTTCTTGGCACTGCTCTGAGCAGGAAGGTTGGACTAGACCATCTCTAGAGGTTCCTTCCAACCTCAGCTGTTCTGTGATTCTGTAAAGGATACTGGAAAACAGATGCATGTCCAGAGTACATGGCCAGATACATGTCCAAACAGAAATTAGCAATTCCAAGACTCAGCAAATCACCCAAAATGTCATTTGCAGGACCAGTTGGAAACCAAAGGGAAGCAAGAAATGAGAATGACAGAAGAACTGTATATACCTGGAGCCAATGAGGCATGAAAAGAAGACTTTTGATTCATTTTTTTCTAGCAAATACTGAAGGCAATTTCTGGTAACTTAGAGAGAGTTCTTAATCGTATGCTAATATTCCTATCCACACAGGAGGTTAAAGAGCACAGCCAAGCCAGCAATGCAAAGTACAATTCAGTCAGATTGCAACAGTGGCTGAGGTTACATCTAGCACAAAAGTGGCTAAACTAGGGTTGGTGTAAACAGGGAAAAAAAATGCCTGTTTTTTCTTTCCTAAGACTTTGGATTGTCAGACGCTTGAGGATGCCACAGAAGCAACTGTCAGTACAGCTAAGAAAAAAGGCTCAAATTAGGTATCTTCAAACAAAGAAACAAAATTTAAAGCCCTAAGCAGGATGAGGAGGACAGAGAGCTGCCGAGGAATGTGTGATCTGGCACATTCAGATACCCCGGGGAGAGCTGCAGGTGGCAGCGGCACGGTGTCCTTACCAAGCACATCCATCTTCTCACTAGGAGAGCAGACAGAGAGGGTTTCACTCTCTCCCCAGTTTTCTCCAGAAGCCTATTTGTTGGAAGGAGATGGGAAATTGAAGAACTAATTTGAAAATGAGAGTAGAACTAGCTTACACTCATTTTCACCTGATTTATAATTGACAGCTGAATGAGGTGGAATGAGTCCACCCCAAGAATGAGGTGGACTTCACCTCGGTGACAGCAGCACTTGCCAGTACAGATCTGGAGGGGCTATGGCAAAGGCAAAACAAAACTTCAAGTCACGGCAGTTTTACTGCCCCAAGCAAGTCCAGAACCAGGTCTGGGCTTTCACATAACTGAAAGCAGGATTGAGAGCCTTATGGGCCATCACACTCTAAAGAGGGACAAGATATACGGATTTCATATTGCTAGTGAGCTTTACATTAAGACAGAGTCGTAATATATATGATCACTTAATTTCTTTAGGCTGTTCACCTTCCCCACCGCTTTCCATCCAATCTTTTGTTGTCCTGCCCACTTAAAACAGAAAAAAATACCTACCAATTACATGATCAGCAAATTTTTTTTCCGCCATTCTTCAGAGAAGTGATTTATTTGTATGTTAATATTCCTAGCCATACACAAAAATGTGCACCATAAATAGTTTTATAAGGGAAAACCAGCCAACTGGAAATCCTTCCCTTATTTTAAAGATAATGGCTCCATTTGTTTATTGCTTCTACTGTTGATTTTTTCCAAGCAGAACAGCAAATCTGCTCTCAGTTAGGAGTGAAACCCTTCTGCGGCCAGAGTTCACTGCGTATCCCAGGGTATCTTTCTATGGCAAATCACCCTGCCTACTCCAATGAAGCTGCTCACAATTAACTCTTCTGGATGTGGAGATCAAAGTAGCAAAGCCTTTTATTGATCGCCTCGGGGCTGCGTTCAGATGGCCTGAATTCCATCAAATTCCCCGCGGCGCTTGCTCCAAGGGAGAGTTACTGAGGCTGGAGGGGAGCCTGGGGCAGGCAGCCGGTGGGAAACGCTGTCCACAGGGGCTCTGGTGCAACAAGCGACCATCCCTTGGATAAGGACAGGCACCAGCTACTACTGTGTGATTGAGACTGGGTTTGATTCAGCAGCACAATCAAGGGAGAGAAAGATTTTATTTTTATTTCCCAGCAAGTGATATTTATAAAATCTACTTCCTTAAACCTTTACTTCTCTTTTTGCTTTTAGAAATGTCTTACTTTTTCCATATGTTTGTGAACCAGGGTGGAGCAGATGTCCAGAGAGATCAGCATCAGCTTTTTTTTTTCATTTAATAATTATGTTTGACAACTGTTAAAACACGGAGTGCAGTGAAATCATCACTATCCATCTATTATGGTAAACTACTCAATTTTTTTTTCAGTTGTTTGAGAGAAACACTCCAAACGTCCATAAAAATTGGTTGTAGCAGGACACATGCTAAACCCAGCATAGTGAACACACTAAGTGCAGTATGCTTCTGCATAGGAAATTAATGCAGAAAAGCCACAACACTAATGACTTAATTATTGCCTTGGCAGTTGTCAGGATGACACCAAAGCATCAAACAAACTGAATCTTTCTCTCCAGATGGTCTAAGCTCTCTTTCAGTTTCATGGGCAGGTCATCAGTTTTCTCACAGTTTTATGTGTATGTTTTTACAGATTTACACCTGGGAATTGCCCTGTGGCTTAAGCTGTTGTCCCAAGGTGTCCTATATTGGACTGTAGCATCCTGAAACCTTTTTCCAAATGTGTTTTTGATTTGAGTAGGTTATTCGGAGGGAATCAGCTCCCACATCTCAGCAAGGAAACTCTGGGACGCATTGAGGGCTGCAGGATGGGAAAAAGGAAGGATGCTAGAAAGGTTTGCTCCCTCTGCTGCCACCAAGGAAGAGCAGATGGCCTTGCAAATCTTCTGAACAGCAGTGTTTCACTGAACATATGTGACTTAGTCAGCAAAACCAGCATTTTAGCGAACCAGGCCTTACCATAGGCCTACTTCTTCCACTCTGAGCCCCTGTGCTGTCATGCCCTGCCTCTGTGGCCATGCACCATAGACATCGCCAAGGCCCAAGTCTCAAGTATCAAAGGCTCAGACTTTTTCAGAAAAATATTGCCAGTCATTACAGCTTCCTTCTCGTTATGTAGCTTACAGGAATGAGATCAAGCAAGCACAAAGGCATGACTGCTCAAATGCAAGATCCAGGAGCATACTTAACTAATGTGCAGCCAGAAAGCTATTGTCAAGACTTTATATGATTCAGCATGTTCTTGGTTTTCCTCGCAAAACACCCTCCTTAAACAATGGAGCAGTTTAAACAGGATTTTTGTTCCTCAGCATGTGGACACAGGGAGAAAGTGCCAGGTGACTACAGCAACTTATTCATTCGGTTGATTTGGGGAAGCACTTTCATTTGATTTAACTCTCGCACTGTTTAAAGCTGATTTCCTAAAATACCAAAGCAAGTTGCTTCATGTACCTTCCAAACTGTTTTCTTCTGAGAAGGTGTTGATCAGAGGTATGTGCATATCAAAAAAGCAGTCAGGATAAGGTCCCTTCTCCAAAGATCAGACGCTTATCCAGGCCTGAGCCATATAAGCCAGGCTGCTTAGGCCTAGGACCATTATAGCCTTAGGGTCAGAAAACCAATGAAAGTTAACACAGAACTGGCCAAAAGGGGACAGTAAATCAATTATTAATACATCCCTAATACAAAGCTTCAGGCTTTCCTGAAGTCTGGGTTTTCCCTCATTTCCTCTGGGGATTTTTTAACAGCTGGATGAGTGGGATAACTTGGCTTAAGGATGCTTTTCCTGTACTGGCTCCTATGTTTGCAATCAAAAAGGACTCAAGATCACAAAGAGCGTTCCGGTCTGAAGAACAATGATCTCCCCCAGGTATCAAGAAATATGATATATTAAACGGGCCATGTTCCCTGGTATGCTTGGGATGCCCTGCATCATCTTGGTGATACAAAACAGTCATAAACCTGGACCGTCTGTGGAGCCATATAAAGCAGCCAGAACAGGTCTGATCCACAGTCATCAGCATTATATATCACATGCACTGGAAGCCCCCAAAGAACTGTTCTTTTATATAGCTCTCTGGACCTTAGCGAAACACTGCCTGATACCACAACTTTTATCATTGTAATCACAGAAATCAGTATAAAACGGAGCATCTTCATGCCAGGTTATTCAGCTGATCCAGCTGTTGTGAAATTCCCCGGAGGGAAGACTAAGAACATTTAAAAAAACCAAACCAAACCAACCTCCGTGATAGACGAGTGAGGCTGCAGCAGCACGAAGGACACTGCACTGCCAGGATGGGACAAGGCCGCAGAAGCTGGCACAGAACCAAAGCCAGAGACTGCCGCTTCCTGATGGCTGGTTTGGACAGAAGTCACCATGCAGGTGAGCGGAGCAGTCAGAGGAGGCACAGCAGTCTCTCTATCAGCCTCCCTGATCTTTGCCACTAGCTGGGCTAGGTCGGAAGAGAGCCTTGCAAATGTGCTACCTATTCCCTGGAGACTCTTGTGGTTGAGGCTCTAATCCACTGTACTGCTGCCTGCCAAAGAAACTTCCCTAGGTTATGTTAGGTATTGGGAGAGATTGCACGCACGCAGACCCTGGGTTTTAAACCCCTAGACCACATCACGCAGCTTAGTGCAGGAGCCCTTCAGCTCACTCTACGCGAGCAAATAGAACTGGAAATGTTCCCAGGCACTGGAAATGAAACCTCTCTTAAATTGTTTAAACAGCATCTGCTATACAGCACTGGCTCATGCCAAACCATGCCTGGGCACAACTGGAATGTTAGCAGGGCCAGAGACCACAGCTGGAGGGCAGTTCACATGCAGCTGTGGAGACAAGTGGACTCGGGCTTCACTGTCAGCCTCCCTGGCAGACAACAACCCAGGTCATGGTTAATTTGGGGGTAACGACTTACCTTCCAGGACTACTTCAGCTGTACTGGGCACTGGGCCCTGCCCACAGTTTTGATTTTAGAGATCACTGCGTTAGTAGGAAGGAAATATGTTTGTTGCTTGTTAGCCTATTCAGAGTCATCTTTAGCAGATTTATGTATGGAAGAATGGGTTTGCTTGAAGCATATACCTTCATAATGATGAAATAAAGTCTTAAAAACTAAACCAAAATCACATTATTAATACAGAACTTAAGAACAATAAGTCTCCACAGCTTTTCCAGTCCCCTGGATAGTTTGCTAAGAAGGCCAGGAAGCTTCTACAACTGACGTCAGGTAGGCTGCAAGCATCCTTTCTTGCTTTAACTGTTCAAGAGATCTCCTGAGACCATCCTGAGCAGCTACTTACAGTGCTCCTTTCCCGCTGCACTGGGGAATGACCTACTTCTTCTTCTCTTTTCCTGTTTACCTGCCTCATTCCCTTTCATTGGATGCTGAGACATTGCATGGCAACGTGGGGAGTGAAGTCATTTCCTCTTTTCATCCCTTCAGTCTCTGAAGTCATTTCCTTCCCCCACCCACTCAGTGTTTCTCAATATTTCTGTAGTATATGCTGCTTACCGCTTTCTTGGCCTTATTCTCTTTTCTCCTCTTACAGCCAAATAAAGACATCTTGGTAAAAGATTGCACATCAGATCATGAGAAACATGACTCTAGTAAGAATGCTGTATGTGTAAAAATTGTTCTTTCTCTGAGACTAGCATATAAAGAGACAACACAGCATAACAGTGGGTACCAAGGAGACAAAAATGAGTGGACCAGGATAGTAAAGTAACCTTAGCTGGTTTACAGTTGCAGTAGAAAGCCAGCCACCTATGAGATTTAAAAGCCGTATCTTGTATAAAATCACCCATAGGAAGTAGCATCACCATCACCACATTCCTTTCCTCCCTGGCAGGAGTCAATCAACAGCAAAGATTAGCTGAAAAACTAAATCAAATAAACATGCCTCACATACTGCCATGAGCCCCATCCTGCAGAAGCTAAGGCAGGTTTCCAATGGGAGCTGGGGAACTTGGGGTAGAGCAGTCATGGCATCAGAGTCCATCCGCAGGGACACATAGTAAAGAGATTTCTTCTTGGCTCATGCTATCTCAAGAGCCTACAGGTAAGCTGTGGTGATCTATTCTGTCATGAGACCTCACAGCACTGAAGCACCCTACAAATATGTCTGTCTGCAACCAGAGACAATTTAAAGTGCAGCTCAGGTGTTTTTGGATCACAGTACACATTTTCAGTACTATGTTTTCCCAAGGCCTTGTCATCCATTTATACTTCAATTTCAGGGCATAATGGAAAAATTATAAATAGGCCAAGAATTCACACAGTGCCCATGCCTGGGACCAAGACATGCCTGAGAGTGCATCTTGCCGCCTGACTGACTTCACTTGGGAATTTAGGAATTCTATTTCAAACAAAAATACATAGCTGGAACTAATTCGAACCACAAGTGAATAAAGAAAAGACATCAAATCAAACTAATAAATCAAGATTATATCTCTCTCAAAAAATATATGTTCTAATTCAGCGACAGGTTGGGAGACTTGATACAGGAATTACTGTAGGTAACTCTATAGCCTGCGATTGCTGTTGGTCATATGACATTATCCCTCAGTCTCTTTTGTCTTCAGTGCCTGTAAGCTATGAGAATACAGTCGTGCAAATGATGACAAGGTCTCTTTTTCCCCCACAGGGACTGCTGGCTACCAATTACACTTGGGGTGCTGGCAGTGAAACAGCTGGGGAGTCTCCACAGGTAGAGAGAGGAGCATCTCACTTGACAAAAGCACCTTCCCGAGCCACAGCTGGAGTCCATAGCCCAGGCATCACTCTCCGCAAGCGTATTTGCATTTCCAGGTACAAACCATCTCTTATCAAGAAATAATTTAACAAAGCAATGAGCACTGCAGAATACACTCTTCAAATTGCCTGAAACAATATGGCATATAAGTTCTTATTAAAGTTTGATTTATAATGTTAAGAAAGGATATTTGCAGGGAGGGGTAAAGTGTGATTTCCTCAGTTCCCTTTGCAACCCCTGACTCTATTGTATTTATCCCTAGCACATAATCCCTGTATTTTCCAGGGGAAAGGGTTTGGAAATCTTAGTAAACCATTGCATCTGATGTTCTGTCATTGCTACACTTTAAAAACACCAAAAGACCTCTGAGAAGATTGATGCCCTTTTTTAGTCAATGACAAACAAATATGTAGTCCAGAGAAAAATCCATTCTTTTCCTTTGTGCAGTCAGTGTGACTTTTCATGGGAACATGTATTTTGAGTATGTTCACAGCTTTGCTACCACCAAAGATAATAGCAGTTTTAAATTACTCCAACCAAAGCAGTGTGAAGAAAACATTATATGATTTTTGAACTATCACAACAGAATTCAGCAGAAGTTGAAAACATAATACATATTCTGTTCATATACGAATACTTTGCTGAGAAAACCGCTCATACCCGTGTCTCAACCCACAGTAACTGCCCGTAATTCAAAACAATGATTCAGCATTGGGTATGTGAAGTTGTGAACATTTTAACGATTTTTTTTTCCACAAAAACTTTTGGCACTTCTGCCTCAGACGCTTTTTGCACAGAGCAAAAGTTCAAGCAAGTTTTCCAAAAGAAAAACACCCAGGGCTTTTCAATTCACACTTGAAGAACAGTTCAAAGGCTATCAACTAAAAGGCTTTGCATTTTAACCCCGTTTGGATTTCTCTGAGGATGTTTTCCAGAACTGTGCGTGCAAATGCGATGTGAGGGGGGAAGCTCCAAAGGCTGCTTCTCATTTCTTTCTCAGCTGGGTGGCCATTTCCCCTGTACCTACCCTCTAATCCTCGCGCCTCTGTGCTCAGTCCTTCCAGATTCATTGCAAAGGATTTTCCCCACCCATACCTCACTCCTGCCTCTGATCCATATTATTCTGGACAGCCTAGACTTCCCCAGGGTGAGGGTAGGTTTGCAGCAGACTGGGTAACAGCATCCTTGGAGACACACAGACAGGCGGTCTGCGAGGATCTGACCCCAGCTGTAGGATCCCATGACTCACACCTGCCCTTGGGGAAGGCTGCAGGGTGTTTCCTCCCATCACCTTGCTGGAAAATAGTAGGAGCAAGAGCGGTGCCAACCACTCCCCAGCTGCCAGGTAAGAATTACCCAGCTTCCAGACAAGCAGTGAGACAGTCTCAAAATGGAAACTCCATCTCCCTTCCTGGAGGGTTTCAAGCACGCAGGTTTGTGTCGCCCGCAGCAGCGAGGAGCAAGGGACCCCTGGGAACAGCCTTGCCCGGCACCGCTGTAGCCTCCACAGATGAAATTTCCTGGCCAGCCAACAGCCTCAGCCAAGCTGGCTCTCCACACTTAGTTTCCAAAAAAAAAAAAGGGGAAAATGGAGAGCGTCAGCATTTGTCCTCATGCCAGGTTCCTGCTTCCATGCCTGAGAATGGCATTGAACCTTTAGGCCTGCAGCGGAAAGTGGTGTCCGGACGAGCAGCTTGCCCATCACCTCCGCTGCAGGGCTGTGGATTGGTGCTTCACAAGCTTCGTCAGTGTGGTCACCCCCAAATCTCACAGAGGAAGCACAGGCTTGGGTGGCCAACTTAAACTGAATCCTTCTTTCTTAGTGCTTCAGATGTCTGAGGACCTGCAAAAGAGAACCGTGGATCAGAGATTTAAAAACCTGGGAGAGGGAGAACACCCAAACTAAGCCCCTAGGACCTATTACAGACACATTTTCAATTTAAAATATTTCGGTTTGTAATGTTATGCTAGTCTCTCCCATCTTTCAGAGTGATAACTTAAATCCAAATGTTCTCTGAGAAGTGTGCCAGGAAAAAAAAAGTCTGGGGTTTTGTGTGTTTGTTTTAGTTTTCTTTCCTGTTGTCCTTTTCCAAGAGAAAATGCCCATTTTTTCAAGCCGGACCATTGGAGCATGTTAAGAGAGGGAACCAAGACTTTCTGCACCAACTTTTGGCTTAACACAAAATAGGTCCAAAGAATTGCAGTTATCAGGATGCCTGGCAACACCTAGACATATGCAAGGTGTAAGATAAATGGGGAAGGTCTGAAGTAGTTAGGCAGGTGGTGACAGTGTTAAAAGAAGAAACACTAAATACAAAAGCAGCTAATTCTTTACTGACAAACAAAGCTAAACTGAGATGCGACAACCACTGACATCCTTGTTCCTCCTTAGTAAAGGGTCAGGCAAAGCACAGAGGTTGCCAGACAAAAGGAGGTATTTTTAAACAGACTTAGAAAATGCAGGGATGACTGTTAAATTCTGAATGCCTGGATTGATTCACTACACTGACTCTAAATGTGAGTCAATGCAACACCACGGTTTTTTAAGTGGGGTTATTTCACATTGAAATGACACTGTACTAGTACAGTATATGGATTTTTAAGAAGCATTTTTAAATGTATCATGAAATCTAGTACTCTGCAGCCTGCTTTTTGGGCACAAAAGGAAAACATTAAGGATGAAGGTTACTTTTATCTTCTCATAAACTAGTTTTATTCCTGGAAAAAAAGATTTTTCTCCCTGAAATAACTCAGTGAAAATTTTTGTGTAAAAATAGAATATTGAGATTCAGTGCTGGGGAGAACAATGCTGCTAAAGAGCAACTGCAGTCTCCCAGTTCAATGCCTTGGAAAACAAATACTTTTTGATGTTGGCTTTTTATTAGATACCTTAGATTTCTTTTAATCCTCCAAATACTTGAAACAAAAACTAGCTGTTGTGAGTACTACATTTCCTCCCCTGAAGTACTGACCAGGGAAGGCAACAAAAATGTTCTCATATCTGATTAAAAACATAATTTAATAATTATTTGCTGTGAAAGACCCTCCTTCCCTTTTCAGATTCTTGTCCTGACATTTGCCTATTTGCACTCCTAAGAAGACAGGTTACAGATAAATGTTCCTATTAGAATTCTGTTTAAAAAAATGCAATCTGGGAATTGTGGAAGGAAAGATGATCTCAGACGGACTTGGATTAATTTTCGTTTACATTCTTAGCCAAATTTCCTTTTCACCCTTCTTTTTAAACACTGGTTTGGGAAGTATTTAATTTTTTTGAGAAATCAGAGGTTTTAAATAGAGGATGAAAGATTATTTCCATCCAACTCGTGTTCCATGTGAGGAATCTGCATTTGCTTCCTGTGAGCAAGTATGGATTTTCCACTCATATCGACTCCGACCCTGAACATAACGGCACCATGTCAGCAGCTTTGCAAGAGATCACACGCTTTTTCCAAGATCTGTTGATGGAAAATCTGGAAAGCAATATTTCATGTCTCCTAGAAGGCTGTTTATTCTCAAAAATACTCAGTTATTTAGCCTCACAGCAATTACCCATTCCTAATTTAAAGAACAGTCATCCTGAAGGTAAAGCATGAATGAATCATTTGTTTCTTTGATGGGGATTAAGTGTATTACTAAGCAAAGAATAAATTGCATAATTTTTTCTTTTTTTTTTTTTTTTTTGAGCAAAAAGAGGAAAGTGACAAAGGAATGAGGAATATAGATTTTTTTGCAGTTTGTTTGGATTGCCTGTTTTAGAGACTCCATTTCAGGCACCGCCAGTACTACCAGCAGAGCCCGCTATGGGACCACTCAATTTTGGAAGAGAAAGGTGGACATTCACAGCCAGGTCTCTCAAGTTTTGCTGTTTTCACAGTCCACAAAGAGCCACCATCCACCCGGCCCAGTACCTACTTAACCATGGAAGAGGAGACCCCAATTTTCACCCGGTGGATGTTACCCTGAGCAGATCAGCCATAATCTCAGAGGTAGCCCCATGTCCACCTAAACTTGTCCTTCCTGGCTTTCGGCAATGTCATTTGCCTAAGTATAGAGTTAATTAAACTTCACAGCTGGTCTAGGAGACGAGGCGTCAGACGGGTGTAATGTATTCAGCAGCAAAGGGACAAGGAGTATTTAGGTTGACTGTTAAGCAACAACACTACGTGCTGTGGGCAAGAAGGACACAATGCCAGCTCTGGGAATTTCGCAACTGTTGTGTGTTGGGGTTTTTTTTTTCAAGACTCTGTAATTGATGCTTGCGGGGTTAATAAACAACAACCACCACCAAAAGTAACACAAGACAGAGGAAAAGGACAAGAAGACCATTTTGGACTGCTTACAATTGTTATTCTGTTAGTACTCCTCTAAGAAAGTGAGAGGTCTTTTGTGTCTTTTTTAGTCCGACAGCACGTCTCCAAATACATCCCAGAGGGGACATGTTGTTTAACACCAAGATGAAAGCAGGGGCTAAAGCAGGCAGGCGAAAAGGTGGTTTTGGCTAAACCTGAGCAGCTGTATTTTGTGTGTCCACAAACAAAACCACACTTGTCTTTGTACATGAGGACTCGCTGCACTAGGAGCGGAGGGCATGAAGGACGGGGCTGTGCATGGCATGGCACAGCCCTGCGAAGCAACCTGAGGAAGGGCACAGCAGTCCCATGTAGCAAGAGAGGAGGGTGAGCAAGGGAAAACACAAGATAGAACTGGCAGCTGGGCAGAGCCACGGGAAAGAGGGACAACGGCAGAAGAGCGGTTCCTGCTGCTCCTCAGGAGCAGCCCCCAGAGTGAACCTGGGGTGATGTAGGTGAAAGCTGAGTCAGCAGTTAGCTCCAACTCAGGTCTACAGCTGTGGACCCCACCTCCTAGCTAAGGATGCTCAGTGCTACCTCAAGAGATTTGCCTTGGAGGTAGATGGACATTTTAATTGCCTCCATGCAGAGCCCTGGAATGAACGACTTGCCTTATCTCAAGACTGAAGGAAAAACAAGAGAAAGTCTCCCATGCTCATTGCTTGCCATGGCAGCTGCAGCCATAAATACATGCTGAGGCAAACCTGCTCCAGCCAGGCTCACACATGCACAAATAGTAGCCCAGGCTGTGGTTGCTTAATATCCCAAACGAGTGGCTAATTACTTCATGAGCTAATTCGGAGTACATAGGCACTGCCTATGCAGCCTGGTAAAAATAGGTCTCGTGCGTTCAAAACCAGGTCAAACCAAAAGCAATGCGAAAGAAAGGGCCTGTAGAAGGGCAAGTGACACGTGTACAGGCTCTGCCATCTGCCCACGGGTAGCCACTCTCCTGAGGGCACAGCGCCACTAAAACTGGCCATGCAAACACTGAAGGAACGGGGAAACTGGGTATTAGTGTTCACGAACTCTGCTTTGAAGAATCAGAGCAGGGTGCCAAGTTTAGATACTGCCCCTTCTAAGTAACGCTGGAAGTCCAGCCAGACTGGGCTTTTGAGTAGGTGAATGCTTCTGACCACTATGCAGAGAGCACAAACCACAGCCAGACGGTAAAATTATACTTTGCCATGTCCGAAAGCTGGAGTCATGGCCACAGAAGAGATCTGTATGCTGAAGTTTACTGTGCAGAAGTCAGTTGCTGAAATTAAAATGAGTTCTCTGGACCACTGGAAAGTTAAGTATTCTTTCTCCACAGAAACCAACTGCTGCTTCTTGTCGGGGCTGGTCTGCGCTGCCTCTGGAAAGCATGGAGAGCGCGGCACCACTGCAGAGAGGTCACTGAAAACAGGAGGCAGGAGGGGAGCGAGGGAAAAGGGATTATTTGAGAGGAGCAACTCAGAGTATACTCTCCTTAATGTGCACAGTTCTCTGCTGCTGAATGACAGGAGGAGAATGATGGTGGTGCTTTTTTTTTTTCATTTTTCCTAAGGTAAACTGCTGTGTTAGCCTATATACATGAAAATATCATATATTCAAATGTTGCTCCTATGATACAACTTTAATACACTACATATGCTATGTCTGTCTAATATTTTCTGGACTGTAAAAGTCTCTGCAAATTAGCTGTAAGACACTAACAAAATGTTTCTGTGGTTGCAAATTGAAACTTTTGGAATTTTTGCTTTGCAGGAAATGTGACTTTTTATTCTACCCAAGACACACAAAAAAAATCTAATTCTGAAATATATCTTTCCCACAAATCCTTAGGGATTTCAGTTCCACAGAGAAGCTATGTGGAAGATTCACCATTGTAAGATTTTGCAATTATTTGGAGTTTGAAGCTGTCGCAAAATAGCAGGTCATCTGAGAATTGGACTATTTATGTCCTGGATTTAGACACACTTCCACTGACTTAGTTGTCTTTGATCAGCCTTTGGATTATCGTTTTTTATTTCCCTGGTAATAGATTGTCTCAGGTTCACTTTAAACAAAATCCTGGCCAACACCGTAAATGGATCTCAGGAGCTACAGTTGTGACAGTAGTAAAATGTTACAGGGTAGGAAAGATAGGAAGGCAATAGATTAGTGGGTAAACATTCGTTTAATGTGTTGTCACTTAGAAATGCGTGCTATAATATTAGGTTATAATTCACTGCTTTTACTTCTATCTGATGAGCATACGGGTGAATGCTCTTTGTTTAAGGCCACAACACTATCTAAAGCTCTGCATCCTTCCACAGTGATTTCTTTTTCTGGTTAAAGCTTGCATCCCTTTTGAACTGTTCTGCTCAGGAACTGATAAATACCACTTGCCTATGGTCTGGAGGTGAATCTGCAGCTTGGGTCCTTTCGGTAAAGTGCCTCCCACAGCAAGACATTCTAGTTCCCCATTGACTTGCTCCTCTTTACACACAAGATATGCTTTTTTGGGTGAAAAGGACTGGTGTAGGGGAGGGGGAGGAGGGTAGGAAGGGAAAGCAAGCAGCATGGTTGCAGTGGCCCACACCACAAAGACAGCATAAGGGAAGGCTAAAGCTCCCCACTTGTCTTCTCTTTCCAGATGAAAGGACACTCAGTTGTTGGAACTATTTTCTAGCAATAGGTCACCACCGCTTTTACTCCACAGAAGACAATATTACCACCACTCTTTATATTTTCCACTTTCCGGTTTTCACTAATGGCTGGTGCATTTCTTGTCAGCTGTGGGAGTCCCTCCAGCACCCTTGATGCGCTCCGTGGAATCCCTGTGACTCCCCGACCACTGAAGCAGGACAAAGCTGTGCCCATGTGTGCATCCCCAGGCAGGAGGAAAAGAATGAAAAAACCTCCAGAGCAGCTGCACAGGATGGCCATACACAGGAGACATCTTTGTTTCCTTTTGCCCTCTGAATGCAGATCCAGGAGAGCCGTGCTGCTTGCTGGAGCATTGCCCTGCCTTGCCAGAACGGATACTCATTTGGCATTGTAACACCCAGAAGAGGTTATCCGGTCAAGGTGGCTGCATCTGGAGCAGTCTAAACAAATTCTGAATTTCTGGGAATTACCGCTCCGTTGGTCAGAGGACTGTCCTTCGTGGGGCTGCTGGCATACCCGCTCCACAGAGAAAAAAAGTGTCAGGACTATTTTAATAAAGGATTCCAATGGGAGTCAAAAGCATGTTAATGATGTCTTTCATGTGTTAATGCCATTAGCCACCTCAGGCATTAAGCGTGGGGAGTACCGGTAACTGACAGTGCACTGAGTGGGGAATGAATCACTTTTTTTTATTTATTTTTTTTAACTAACTTTGTTGTTCTCATGCAATTTGGCCTCGGCAACATTGTCAGGATTCAATTAGCGTTGGTAAATCTGGTTCAGGAAAAAAAAAAAATTAAAAAATTAAACTTGATTCATGATGTGTTACTAGAAATTTGACAAAGACTGCCTTCCAGCCCCCTTTAAAGTGGCCTGCATTATGAAGGGCATTAAGAAAAAACAGTCCCATGGTAGAGGGACTGCTGTTGTGCCCTGCTCTTTCATGGAGGATGTAAGCAGAGAAAGTTTCCCTGTTTCTCCACAGCCAGCTCATCAACTAGTAGGCATCTCTTAGGTCAAAATGTAGAAGCTTTGTACAAATGAAGCTTTTGTGCCACTTCCTTAAAAAAGACCATTGACAATAGTCAGATTCATAAAGGACATCAGAGCTGGAGATGGGGACTTTTGAGAGCAAGAGTAACAAATACATAGGCAGCTTTGCAAACAGATTAAGATTGTCTTCTCTGCTGAACCTGGCAGGCTGCATAGTACTTTCCTATCTGAAATGTAGAACAGAAACAAGATCTAGAGAATGAAGAGTTAAAAACCCAAAGGTTACACTCTGCTCTAAAAGTAAGATCTTCAAAACCCCACTTAACTTCCTCCCCAGGCTTTCATGTGTCTGAAGGTCCAAATCCAGAGGGAATTTGGTCTTAGTAAGAACCTACAAGTCTCCTACTCCAGCTGCATGTTTCTGCTGCTTCCCTACCACGAGCCCAGCCAGGGAGCCAAGCTGGCTGGAAATTCAGTGTTTTTCTTTGTAGGGTTAGTCTTTACCTAGTCCAGCCCCGAGAGCTGGCTCCCTGCCCAGACGAGCTGGGGAAGGGTAAAACGGCAGCAGCGCTGACTAAGCTTGGCTTTGGCTTCCAGGGAACTGATCTTTCCCCTCTGCCAGAAACGCAGCAGCCGCCATGGCCTTGAGCTCTGCGTTGCCTAATTTATTTTGCTGAGCAGACCTAGGAGTATCAATCAGTTCCACCGAGAGTGGAAAGCGTTTCAAGAGCAATATGAAATCTCCTTGAATAAATCTTAATGGGCAGACGCCTGTCCCTTGGTATGGACCTAATTAGCAAGGCATTTAGTAAACAAAGGAGTAATGCTATTAGTTAGGCATGCAGAGCTGACCCTCTTTAATCTCTATAAAGAGTCTAGGGACTTTTATCAGAGCTTTAGAGACTGCAGGGCAGCATGCGCCTAAAAGTAGGTGAAACAGAGCTTTTAAAGGTCAAACCTGAAGTCTCTAAGCTACAAAGGAGAGAGAAAGACAACAGTACCACGGATGTGTTCATGCAGAGCAGTCCATGTGCCTAAGGCAGATGAGCCTGGGGGAACCTTCCCAGGAAGTTAGAGGATATTTTATTATTATTATTACCCCTGGGCTTCTCTACTGAGGCTGCCAGTGGGAGTGCCAATTAATTTCAATGCTGAGTGAGTTTTAGCAAGTGGCCACCTAAGCGGTTAGGCAATGACCACCAAATAACTCTATGTATTTCTTCCACTACAGGTGTGAATGTACAAGCTATCAATTTAATGAAACTCTTTTTTTATTGTGCAGGATTGCATATGTATATACATATATAGGTGTACTCTCTACTCTCCTTGGTTTGTTTTTTTTTTCCCCCTGAACAAAGAAACAGATTAAAATCTCCTGAGAAATGCTATTGCCTGTGATGGAATTGTCATTAGAGGTGGTGATGAAACTTTGAGGACTGGGTATGCAAATACTACACATCTTTGAAGGCGTTAAAAGCACTTTGTGTGACTGGTAGTCACAAATTCACCTTTCCTGTGTGCTAAGTCATCACTAGTGAGTTCTCAGCTGATCTAGAAAGAAGAGTAAGAGAGCTCATCAGAAGCATCCAGAAATCCTGAGTGTGCACAAGGAGCGGAAGGGGCAAAATGGACTATTGAACCTCTTTGACCTGATATGGCAATGCATCGTGCCTTAGAATTACTAAATCTTGCTCCCACTCCTCCTCACTTCTCACTCATGTCTAGACCAAACACTGCAGTTGAGATAGTTTTACCACAGCATCTGGTTGCATGGGAACTTCTCTGGCCATCTTGATCATTCTGACTTTTCATGTCTGAGATGTGGTCACTGGATCAGCTGCTGCAGCTCTCAGTTGCTTTGCTCATCTGCATGGTGCTTTCTCTTGACTCATAAAAATCCTGGCTCATTAAGCAAGCTTCTGATGGTTCAACTATGGTGTTTACCCATTGCATACATATGTCTAAATCTGTTTTCATCTATATTCACATCCAGCTAGTGCACAGCATTTGCTTTGTATGCTGGCATAATAGCCACAAACCCTCTGATGCATTATGAAATCATATGGTTGTAGCCCTTTCTTTTCCTTGATGAATTACAGCATAATCAAACCTCCCTCAGCCTAAAAAAACCCACCAAAAACCAACCCATCAACAGAACCCAAAACAAAATGCAAAGATGCAAAATACTTAGAAGTCAGGACACATTTCATCTGAAAGAAAATGCCATGAGTGGCAGTGTTGCCATAAGTGGTTTGTGGTTATCTGTTTCACACACACACAAATTTATATGATTCAGTTTAAACACTCAGACTTTTTTCTTCTTGCAGAAAAGAATTCCATTTAGCTTTAGATTGATAAATGAAGGAACCAAGCTATCAAAAGGGCAATGTTTCTAACCTGACTGTAATCAAGTTAGAAACATCAGGACTTTAATATTGCAAGTGAACTAATGATCAGTAACTAGTGGAACGGGAAAAGATCAGAAAAAATCAAACCAGGTTTTCCCTTCCCTTGAGGTGATCAATATGTGTAAGTTTTTAAAACTGATTTATATAAAGGTACCTTTTGAACATGGGCACATTTCTTTCTGCCTCTATTTCTCACCATGCCAGTACGAAGAAGAGCTCAGGACTTCCAGGACACGAGGAAGTGATCTGCTCGCTGCAAGATAGATGAGGGTGCAAGGGGGAAGCAAAAGCAGGGCTGACTCTGCCAGACAGGTTTCTTCTCAAGAAAAAAAAATACCAGAAAGGATAAACCATGAAAGTTTTCTTCTTAGCTAGAGAGATCATTAGGGAACCTGTGAGACCAAGTTGGTCAGGGAGAGCGTGCCAGCCCACATGCTTCAGAGGAATTCTTAGGAAGGAACTGAGTATGATATGTCAGGACTCATTGTCTTCTACAAACTACCACAAAGTGAGAGGTTAACAGAATTTCATGTAAAGCCATATGTCTGAGTAAAACATTTCACTTTTATTTAGGTGGGTTTTTTCTTCCCATTCTGGTAGATAAGAGAATGAATCACTGGAATTTTTGTACTCTCCATTTCTAAACAGTGGGAAGGGAAAGCTGGTTATTTCTGGTAGGATCAGTGTTTCTAGTGGTTTCATTCTGCATATTCCCCTTCTGCAAAATCAGCTGCTCTTTGCCAGAGTTCAGAAAGCCCAACATTCTCACCTAAAAGAGGACTGACCCACTTCTAAGAGCTACAGGACCTTCTCTACAAGCCACCGTTTAGCCTGCTGGGATCAAGGGGACAAAATGCAGACTACTTTCTGTACTGCGTAGAATGGAGCAAATAATAGAGTCTGACCATATCTGTAGTGAAAAATAAGAACTCCACACTCTTGCCTTTCAATCCTCCAGAAAAATCACTCAGCTTGGGCTTGGAATTTACCACCAATACCACTGACTTGAGTGAAAAAGCCAGCCTTTGGCAGGCAGGGTATCATTGTGGTTGGTATAGCTTTTCTTAATAACATGTTCCAGTGCTTAAGCAGTATGAATTGCCCGTTTGGGGTTTTTTTTTATGTTTTTGATAAGGCAGAAGAGGGGTAGTTTTCTGTCAGGGATTAAATGCAAACTTTTCACAGAATTGGTTACCAGCACGCAACCTTGCCTGAGGTATGACCCAAGATCAGAGCAAAGGAAAGTCTGCTGGTTGACTGCAGTGACTTCAAATCAGAACCTTGCTCTTTCTTCCTATTCTGTTCCCCAGCATCATGTGGAAATAAAGTAGCATTTGAAGAAATAAAAATAAAATAGAAACATAAATCCAAAGAAATAGAGTACAGTACAATAAAATACAAAAATCAAATCAACATAAGAGTATATTTTATATATATCTACAGAGAGAGCTGTTTATATTGTAACAGTGAGGCACAAAATCATTAATTTAACTGTATTTTAATATATCTTTCCTTGGCAAGCTACTCTACCATATTTAGGACAACAGGAATGATTTTTATTCTTAAAATAATGAAGAAATGAGGTGCATGAGACTGTTAGCTAGTTGCAAAGCCTAAACATTCAAACTGCACAAAATATTATGTTTCCCTTCTTAAAATGGATCATGTTCCCATTGAAATCAAGGATCTCGTTTGCCATTACCCTCAGGGAGAGTGGTTTCTGACTGCTTTTCAGATGCTCAGAGCAAATATTTTGGGGGTTTGTGTCTGTAAATTGACATGGCTCTCTGTATGCTCTGAATAGACAGGGCAAGATCTCAGGAGCCTCTGAGGTGGGGTGGCAGAATTACTGTCAGGCAGCATGGCTCTAGACCCAAACCAATGAGGAAAATGTGCCTCCATCATAAAGGTGGGATGAGGGTTTAGCCCCCAGGGAGATCCTTAGGTCTAAAGAATAACAAAAACCGTAGCATTTTTTGATGAAGCTATGTGTATCTACTGAAAGACTAACCATAAAAACAACAGTAAAAGCTCAGTATTAAAATGTCTGTCCCACAGGAGCTATATAAGGGCTTTTTCACGTAATCATCCTATGACTGCCCAAGGTTTTGCTGAAAACAGGGATTTTCCCCTCTTTATATGGACAACATACACATTTTGTGAGATGCAGCAGGAATGTACCTGGGAAGGCAGGGAGGATGTAAAGTTCACTTACACAGAAGCTGACACATTAGTGCTGCAAAAACCACTTTACCACTCACAGAGAAAGCATCAGTGTTATTTCCTTATTCCGAGTTATAGGAATATACATCCTCATTTTATGTATAGACACTTTCAGATCTCACACACCCCCACAGACCATACCTCCTTCCCATTCTCCTTTTAAATCCATAGTCCACGGATGCACTCACATTGCAGAGCCACTTTAGGTTAGGAGTCAGCACATTGATATTCAAAGCCGAGGACAGGTATCCCAAGGAGAAGAAAAAGGCACTAGTCAGGTCTTGCCTCTGTCACAATCTCCTGAATAACCTCCAGAAAGTTACATGGGATCTTTGGCTCTTTTACCTATAAGATAAAGAAGATATTACTTCTTTTCTTTCAACTCATTTACATAAATTGAAAAAATCTTGAGCTTAGTCACCTTCTTGTACATGCCTCAGTGCTACAAAGCTGTTAGCTCTCTCCTTGGAGCCAGAGATCTGATACAGGCTCCCTTGGCCACTCGATGCAGAGATTACTCAGAATTTTACACACAGGTCCCCATGTCACAAGAAGTGCAGGGCAGCTGCCATAGTGTGTAGTTGCCCCAGTCCAAGGATTTTGGGGGCTTTTTTTTTTTTTGCTCATGGAGGATATAACTCCCTTGCAATGGGAATAGGAACCTGTCTCTTGTGTGACTGTCCTTACTACTGCTTACAGGTAATTCCATAACTGCATCGCCTAATTGAAAAAAAGAAGGCTTGGCTCCAGCCTGCAGTGACTCAGGTTAGTCTGTTATGTCAGAACACAGCACTTGCCTCCAAAGTTGCCTTGGTCTCTGTATGCAGCTGTGCTAAGTGTGTTGCTTATAAAATGTCTCTCTTTATGACTCAGAGGTGAATAGCACAGGCCGTTTCTATGGATGTTATCTGCGATTTCAGACTCCTCTCATCATCAACACTAAACCCCTTTGGTACAGTTAGGGGCACCTTCCACTGGTCAAATTAAAGCTGTGCTGCACTGCTGAAAGGAGCTAACAGGACCAAAGTGGGGCAGAAGCAGGGGCACTGCTTTGTGCCCCAGTGGCTGTAGCAGTCAGGTGGAACAAAACCATCTTGGCTCCTGACCCTTGCTTCCAGGCTTTTGTAGTTTACCCAGTACCTACAGTTCATCCAGCTGATGTAGAATAAAAAAATCACATAATTCCCATACCCAACTTCAACTAGAGTGAGTCCTGAGGCTCACCTGGAGTTGCTCTGGAGTGGAAACATCTTCTTCTTCCTGCAAGCCTGGTGCTGTAGCATGCCCTTGCTGCCTCACATGTACAAAGCCAGAGCTCCTTCAGTACCTGGATGGTTGTGTAAGATAAGGCCAATAATTACACACTGCACGCTTGTAACTCTTTTCATGGACAGCCTACAAAACTCCTTAAAAACATCCATCCATTCTCACAACACGCCTGGGAGGTAGATAAGGTTTATTATGCACACAAAGCATTATTTATTGTGAACCAAGAGATGGGACTCTATTGCTGGTACACCGAAGATAAACGACTTGCCCAGGCAGAGTCTGAAAGGGAACTTTGGGTTGCTCCAAACCATGTGTTTCAGTCCCTAGGCCAAAGCAGTGCTTTCAAAGTTATTTAACCTGGCAGAAGTTAAAGCACTTGCTTATGCCACTGCGATAAATCTTGGACTCCTGGTTCACCACAGTGCGGGTGACCATGGAAAAGGAGCCTTGCAAAGGGCCAAAGAGGCTGCCAGTGCTCTCCCAGCTGCACTCGGGTGCACGCTCATGGTTCGGATCCCGCCCCTCCCCAGGGAATGAGCGCTGCTTCTAGACTGCGTGATGAGTCAAGGTATTGTGGCTGAGACTGCAAGCATTGGCTCTGTCACCGAGCAGACAGACAGACATTCAAAGAAACCACAGCGCTCTGGTTTCTTTGCCCTTGTTTGCTTAATCAAATACAGGTTGTGTGTGTGTGCGTACACATTTTTTTTCACCCACAGCACAAACAAATACTGCTCAACACCTGAGGGTGGCTGGCTCTCAGAAGTGCCTCTGGAAAGATGACTCACATGAGGAGTAGCGGGAGGCTCCTATGGCATTCGTCCTAACACGGGAAAGAGCATTCCCTCTTACTGTAAGTGATCTAATTATATTACTGTAAATCTCACTCTCACATTTTCGGCTACCTCCGCATCAGCTCTCTGGCTGCACTTATGTAATTGTGGAAAACTTTCTACCAAACAGAAGATTCCTGCTGCATGCCACATTGTTTGCAGAAGACTTGTATGTGAGCATGGGTGGGGAAGGGAGACTTCAGTGCAGACTGAAAGTGGTAGCTTTTCTAAAGGCCTTCAGTACACCAATTTGCACGCTGAACTGTACCATGGGCCTGTAACAACTGCGAAGAAAATGAGTGGTCCAAGAAAGGCAAGTTGTTTTCTTCAGGGGAGTAAATCTCATCTAGATAAACAAGTCAAGATTTTTATCCCTAAACACAATATTCCCTTCTACTTCTTGTCCTCAGTCTCACCTCCTGCCACTGATCTCATCATTAGGCAAGCGATAAGGTCCCAGCTACCGGGGTCCTCTACGTATATCCCCTATAGGTGCTCCCAGAAAGTCAGCTTATCTCACAGAGCCTCCAGTTAAAATGACAGTGAACATGGGATCTGATAAAAGAGGAGCAGTAAGCACTTGTAGAATAAAAGGTACTTCAGGGCTGGATTAGTTAGGATTGCTATCGTGAGCTACATGGGGTCTGGTTAAGCTTGTGTAAAAGTGACACTTCTATTGGGGCCTAACGAGGGAGTGGGTAATCGCTCTGGAGACAGAGGGAAGGGAGGAGAGCACCTCCTGCAAGCCCCGCTCTTGCTGCAGCTCAGAGGCATCACCATGAACAAAGCAGCAGCACGATGAATGCAGCTGTATGTGCCAGTTTGCTAGAGCAGCTGAGGAGTCTGAGAGAGACAGAGGTACCAAGGACACAGTCAGAACAGCATCACACATGTGTCCTGAGAAAATCTGAGAGAGTGCCTGGGGCAAAATGCTGACTGGGAAAGAAACCAGAATGGCAGGAGAAGACTCTGGGCATGTCTACAGAGCCTGGTGCCCCTGGCTGGTGCCATTCCACCTGCATGCCAAGCCAACCTGGGAAGATAACCTGAGCTTGTCTCTGACACCCCTCAGAAGATGCTATTGCACTCAGCTGGCCAGGGTCCAGCCACCTCGAAGCCTGTGCAGAGCAGCCTGTCCACACCTGATTGAAGGCATGTCTACACAGACTCTGAGATGATTCCTTTTAAAAACATTACCTTTATTTTAATCCCTGCTCTCTTCAGAGAAAAAAAAATATTAAAATCACATTCCTTGTAAGTAAGGTAGAACATCTCAAGCAACTGACACCACCATCTTCTCCACTGAGCCCACTGGGGCTGTGCATTTTACATAGATGGTTGAGTCAGAAGAGACAATGCTATTTAAAAAATATGGTTTCTAACAGAGCCCAGAACTTGATCTATTGTCTAGGAATCCAAATGGCAATAGGCTATGTAAAAGTGGGAGGGAAAGGGTCACTCTATCCCATTCTTCTAAATCAAAAACAAGCAAAGAAAGAAAAAAGTATCCCAGAAGGTCAACTGAGGAACTTACACTCAAGTCCAGCAAATTGTTAGACAAAGCGACTACAATTTATAAGGACCCCTTGCTGCCTGCCAGGAATACTACTCTACATTTGCATCTCTGAATGATGTCCACATTCAGATTCTAGCTAAGCTAAGGAGGGGTGAAGAGGCGATTTTCTGAGGTAGACATGAAATGGAAATATATATAAACATGGAATTTGTGCCAATGCCCTGCCACAGAAAGAGAGAATGGAAGAGTGCAGTGACAGCATAAGCAAGAAGATGCTCAGAACAACTTGAAAGGGCCAGGGAGTGTGTTTAAGCTCTGAGTAAAACTTTTTACTGTGGTTTTTATTGGATTGATAAATGCCTGATGAAGACAGATGCCCTTTAAAAACGGTAACACAGTTTATACTACAAAGAAGTGAGTTTTCTGTAACTATGATAGTTGATTATTTCATCCTGTGAATGCTTCCAAAAAGGACATACACATATAAACTTTATATAAATTGACATGTTGAATTTATAGGTACACATGGATATTTTAATTCACCCATCAGTGCACACGCTTTGGATTTGTTCTCTTTTCTCATGAAAATGAAAGGCCGGATAATGTAGATGTACTTAAAGCTTGATCCTGCTTCGGTTGAATTGAATTATAATGTTCTCATTTTTTGTCTTCATAACCTTTAAGAATGAGCTATGCTAAGGATTCCTTATACTAGATGAAGATCTAGTGTTGCTCCCTTAAGAAAAAATAATTCCTTGCTCATCACAGTCAAGATTTACTGCTCTTCTTTTCCACGGTACATATGACAGGATTCACCACCTCTGCATCTGCAAATGACACAGCCTGGGTAGGTCTTAAGAAGTGGGTATGTTTGATGTTTTTTGATGTTCTTTCCTCCCACATCGAAATCCCATCTGTTGGCATCAGGTGAGTAACTGTAAATCTCAACCTGTCTTCAAATTGCTGGGCTTTAAGGTAGCAGACATCTTCAGAACATGGAAGTATTCAAAGGTAGAAAGGCAATAAAAAGGGACCTGGCATTCATCAGATTTTAGGACCCTGAAGTGCTTAAGCCACTTGCATGATTTTGGGGGGCTATCTTGGCAAGCCAGGAAGCTGTTGACTTGCGCTGGGCAAGCAGCAATGGTGGAAGGAGGGGCCGCTCCTCATAATAACAGCACTGGTTGTGTCTGGTCTGCCCACAAGATGCTGGTGATACATCTCTACTGAGGCAAATTTTCTAGATTCCTATGAGTCTCCCTACTCTCTTATTAAAGAGGAAGATATTTTTTGAGATTTAGCAGGATCAAACAAATAGTGCTACTCTTTGTTTTGTATCCACAGTACACTCTATAACAGCTTTGATCCCTTAGTTATTCAACACCCTTTTAGATGTGCAAATGTGGTGTAAGTTATCTCAGAGTTCTGGATTATTTAACTGGTCAAGGTATGGAGTATAGCTAGAAAAGTATAAATATAAGGAGGTCTCTCTAAGGTTTTATTTTCAGACAAACTGAGTGTTTAATCCTTCTATTCATTTGACTGACCTATGTGCTCTGTGTGATTTGCCAGGCTTAGTACATCAAATTATTAAAATAAAATGAGGGCACAGAGGAAGTAAAAGCAAGACAAAATATTTAATTATCACCTAAGAAAAATTAGACCTGGTTTAATTAAGCACATTCTAATTGAACTGGGATGAAATTAAAGAAGAGTTTAATTTTCTGTCTGAAGCAGGGCCGCATTTAAAAACATTACTCGAAATACATTAAGATCTACTACTTATCTTCATTTCAGAGTTAACAACCATGAAATCTGACTGGTTAAAAATCTGTGCAAGAATACTGTCACATTTGCCTGTTTTATGTCTTCGTTGTTCACTATCTGTGAACATTTATTCAAGCTGAGTGCTGTTTGTATGAATGTTGGTTTCCATTTAACGGAGAAAATTGTGAAGATCAAATAACCATCCAAGCACTTGTTGCAAAGATTGATGGACAAAATGCATCTCCAGTATACTCACAACTATAATATAGCCCTAACTAATGCTGTGAAAGCACAAGAAATTTCCATTTCCAAAGGAGTTCTAGGAAAGTAACATTTACTTTGCCCTGAATTAGAATGAAAACAAATGAACTGCCATGACTGAAAAAGATCCTTGTATCACCATACTTTCCTTTCTGTGATAGAAAGCAAATTACAGTTTGAAACTAAAAGTAGCTTTGAAAAAACACCTCCTCCCCCTTAGCTTCAATTCCAAAAGTGTTGAAATGGAATATTTTGACCTTCTCACAATACTTCTTCCCAATTTTTTTCCCCAAAACAAAAGGTTGTGAAAAGCAACATGCCTCAGAAAGCAGTTTTGGTTTGACAAAATGGCATTTTCTGATGGAAAAAGAAAGCATTCCATTGGAAAAATTTTTAACCAGCTCTAGCAATAACTCTGGATTTCACACTCTGGGCTAAATTTGCAACCCTTCACCCTCTGAAATTAACTGGGACACTTGAGAAGTAAGGAACTAATCAGGGGAAAGAAGCACCCTCCCAGTATGGTTTGGAGACTACAGGGGGGCCTACTGGAATGGATCTGCACAGGCAGGCTGCTGTACGGGTTCCCATGGTGTCTGCTCCCACCAGCCCAATTACAGGATCAGAGGCAGATTTGTAAGAGTTGGATTTCTTTTTTTTTTTTTTTTATCCTGAGGAAATAGCTTCACTTTGTTTTGTTTCTTGCTGTTCTTGGCATGAAATTCATGCTTTATTGGTATGAAATACAAGTCTGTTTTGACACTTGCAGAGACAACGCAGACAGAGAGAAACATCTTTCTAGCTATAAACTGAAGTTTGTATGCCTTGTAAATAGTTTTTTATTGCTTTTATACTATAAAAGAAAAAAAAAAAGAAAATTTGTTACAAACACAGATAAGTTATCTATGTCTTGCTGTGTACTTTCCTCTTTCTTTCAAAACAGGAACCTGGTTCACCAAGAGCATCTGATCCTTTCGTGTACTTCAGCACATGAAGCAATAAGCAAATCCCTGAAATCTGAGTGCAGCTTCAGCGCATAGCTGTGAAAAGTTGCCTGACATTAGGTTAGGTAAGAAGTTGCTTCTCCTCAAGCCTGCTGTAGAGGCAAGAGGGTCTCGGTGTCTCCTTGGCCTGAAGTGAATCAGAACTGTCAGACTAATAAAATGAGTCTGGAGGTTTGGTGTCTGCTCTGGGAAAGCCACTGGCCATACTTTAAGTTACTTTTGATCTACCGTAAGAGCTAAAATGTACAGGGCTGAAGCCAGCATATTTTTGACTTGGAAGAGACAAGATCTCTTATCTGCATGTTGCTCCCATATCTAATACAGCATAAAACCAACTTTCATCCTATAAGGACTTGAGGCTAAAGCAGGCAGGAAAAAATATTTTCTTTTTTTTTTTTAAAAGACTTTTTTCAATAAATCTGTACCTCATTAAGATGAATCAAAAGCCCTTTCCTCACACACAGAGTCAACACTTAGCACCCGAGACACAGGAGATGTAGAAGCCTCAAGAAGGACCAAATACCTACATCAGTACCCAAGAGCAGAGCAGCACTGGGGTACTCTCCAGCTCTGTGGCACCTGCTTGGCTAGAGCCACCCTGGTGCACGTTCCCATCCCCTGGAGCTGGGGCTGAGGCACTTGTGCTATGACCCACGCTGACTCCTGACCATGCTAGTGGAGCAGGGGACTGTGCCAGGGACCTTTCTGGCAGTTTAGTAGCATGACCATGTCCCAGAACCTAAGTCCATGGTATGGCCACTCTGTAGTTTACTAGTAGAGTAAACTATAGTACGGCTACTCTATAGTCATACTAGATCAATCTAGGGAGTTGCTCTAAATTCTCTCACCTAAGCACTCTGCCTCCAGTCTGTGCTTCTGCTTTAAATCATATTTTAGGACCATTTAGGACTGTTTAAGTCATATTTAGGACCGTTGATAACATTGATTCAGAGATATAACAGGATGACACTTCATGCTATGCCATAGTTAGGGCTCCACAAAACACCAACTATCATTATTTAGGATAATAGAAGGCAGAATTTCACCTGGGCAGTGGAAAATCTCGTATGGGCAACATGGGATGGAGTGGGAAACCATCTGGCCATGTGTAATCAGCTCAGATCAGCCAGGTCAATTCCAGGCCTGCTCAATCCAGGCAGTTTACTGAAAAGTAATTTAAGTATCACTGCAGTGCACTCACTTGTCTTTTAGGTTATAGGGGAGCTTTTTAACTGTATATAGCTGCTCTATGTATTTTTCACAACTAGTCATTAGAGACAAGTGTTAAGAGTTGCTTGGGTTTTTTTAAGCTGTGACTCCAGAAATACTCATTTCATTGTGAAGCTCAATGGGAGGCTTCAAGAGATTCACACTTCACCCACATGTCATGGGTTTATCTTCTTCCTCATCAAAAGAGTATATGACAATTGTATTCTCTTCGCAGAAAATTGTGGTACAGTTTTGTCTTCTCTCCCACAGGCAAAACAATGAACCTTATCTTTACCTATAATGGGGAGTACCTCTGGAAATGCCTTCTGATGCTCTTGAACTTTTTAGTTCTTGTTCAAGTTTACCCTGATGAAATCTTCTGGTATCTTCTCAAGGCTTTTCTGCTTCCCTGCCAAATGTTAATTGGAACCTGTTCCCATACATTTTAATTGTCTCCCACAACTGTAGTGATTAGTTTCAGGCATTCTTCCTAGCTCCCAGCCCTTTCTCTAAGACTTTGACGTTCCTTCAGAAACCTGACTGGGACTTTCTTGTAAATCCATGTGCCCTGGTTGCATTCCCTACTGCTAAATGTTTTGCTTGTAAGGACACGCATTACTATATGGTCCTGCAGGTTTGGAAATGATCTCACTGAGAATCCAGTGTTCACCTAACTTTCTGCTTTTCAGAAAATCTGTCCCTCTTTGGACTATTGGAAGCAACCCTAGGTGATTCATAAGCACCTGTTTCATGCAAAATGGTCTGTGGCCACATCTGTGCACATGTTGTCCAGTCTTCAGAAGGAATATAACCACATCATTGATCATCGCTCTAACAGCACGTAGAGAACACCACTAATTTGAAGCTTTACCAATCTGAAAGTGATGCTGAGCAGATGGTCAAACTATTTATTGCCTTTCCAAAGCATAGTCTACCCCTGTACATTTTGGGTTGCAGTCTTAAAAAAAACCCCTCGGTCTGCATTACTGAGAATGTATATGCATGTTATTTATCCATATTTTAAAATACATTTTATTTGGACACAAGTTATGAGATTATTGTCTGATGAGTGTAGAGTCTGAGTATTATCTCTTAGAAGATTGTGCCTGCTTAAGCATGTGGACCTGAGCTGACAATCTGAGGATCAGGCAATGCTAATAAAAATTGCACTTCTCTGGATGTCAGTGATTCACACCCAAAATATGAAGGATGATAAACTGAGAGGAAAAATAAATAAAGCACCTCTCCAGAGGAAAACATATTTAATAACAGACATCTCAGGACCAGTTTTAAATATTTGCTATATGGAAGTTGGGCAGAGATGTATCTTAGAAACCCATGCTAGATTTAACCCTTTCAGTGGAGCAGAAGCCTTTATTGAATGACCATTTCCCAGCATTTCAGTGAAATATTACATCTCTCCAGAGCCTTGAGTGAAACCTCTTGGCCTCCAACTGCAACCTCAGCTTCATGGATTATTTCTCCAGCACTGAGACAAGCTGGCACGTTGATTCAGGAGAGATCATCTTCTTCCTGCAGTAGTGATCCTTGCTGGCATAACTGAGAACGAAATTCACTCCTGTCATCACCAAGGACTTGTTTATGCTTAAAAAATGGAAGAGGTGCAATTAGATTTACTTAAAACCACTCACATCACTATGAAACTGTTAAAGCATTATTTAGAAAGGCTGAAACCTCAGTTACTGCAATTTACCTTAACTGTGATTACAAAACGAATGAGGTTGAAAAATTCTTTTGCTATTAATGGTACTGCTATTTCTTGGTGCACTGGGATCCAAGTACTCACTCTAGTGTGACTGCTTCCTTCCTTGGAAAGTCCTACATCGCTCATGTTTTCAGTATGGGAAATCTTTGTGATCTGTTCTTTGGAGATTTTTGCCGAGGTATCAAGATCCAAAAAAGGGTCATGATATTTCTGTTAAGGAAAGGTGATAAATGAATATTTTACAAGTATTAGTATACCTGAGTGATAAGGCCCTTCCAGAGACAAAGGAAGTTTTATTTCAGTAGCATGTCAAGCAACAAGAATTCCTTGTGCTGAGCTCTTTACATGTGCTAGCAGCCCAGAAAGCTAACCATATCCTGGGCTGCATCAAAAGCAGCGTGACCAGCAGGTCAAAGGAGGTGATTCTCCCCTTCTACACCGTTCTCATGACATCTCACCTGGAGCACTGCATTCAGCTCTGGGGTCCTCAGTACAAGGCCAGGTTGGATGGGGCTTTTGACAGCCTGGGCTAGTGGAGGGTGTCCCTGCCCATAGCAAGGGGTTGGAACTAGGTGATCTTTGAGGTCCCTTCCAACCCAAACCATTCTGTGATTCTATGATCCAGTTATGCTTTATTGGATGGATTTAATGATTTCTTTTTTCTGCTTTGTAGGAAAGGGTTTCTTTATATATGGGGTGTATATATGGGTGTATATATGTTGAAAAAATACTTCATTCATGAAGGGTCATTGGATTCATTCATGAGACAGCATTGGCACTTGAGGCCTGTAAATGTAGTATTGCTGTTATATTTATTGGTCAATAATTAAAAAGAAATTCACAGCCACCATGGTGTGTTTCTGGGGAAGGGCATTTATGTAGCACACACAGTTCCAGGCCCCAGCAAGCTGGAATACAAAGCTCTGGCATAAAATAGGAGATGGGAACATGGGATAGGGGACTTTCCTGAGCTGTTCTTGGTGCATCTTTGCTTTTAAGCAATCTTGTTCTTCCATCGTCCCTCTCTCTCATAGATACACTCACTCCCCATATATTTTTGGTCCATTTTTTCACTCCTCAAGAAAGGCAGAGGCCCCAAGAGCAAAATCACAAAAGCAATATGATGGGTTTCTAAAATATCTGGTCTTTATATCTGGACTGGGTTTTGCCAGCAGTGTGATAGGTCTAAGTTGTTTGAAGCCTCATGGGAAAGGTGACATGCAAGATGGACACAAGACTTTCTGACACATTGCAAAAACCCCATGATGTATTGAGTCACAGAATAGGCAGGGTACATGCACTCCTTTGTGACTCAAAGCTACATGTCTGAAAGTGAATTATATTTGCTTATCATTCATGCATGGTTATGTTATTTTTCAATGGCCAGCTCTCTGTTACCTGGAAAGCACTTTTGATTTTCAGTGATCTGCAAGAAATTGTTCTTTCTCCAGGCAACACTGACATCACACCACTTCTCCATCAGATTGCTCCAGGCATGGTTCTGTGTGTTTTTCCCAAGTGCACCTTCAAGGCCCAACCCTGTATTCCCAGACACCCAAACTGTGACTGACTCACTAATGTTCTAGATATTCAGAGTATTCAAGAGGGGACCCGAACCAAGGTGTCAGCCTCGTCTTCAGTGCCTTGCATTTTCTATTTTGCTCCCACCGTTTCTTCCTCCTCACTGTTTTTCTGATTCTGCCCTGTTGATTTTTCTAGTTTTGTCTGCTTTATGTCTTTTGTTCCTTCAATTTGTCTAGCTCATGCTTCCCTTTTACTTACCTTCTTTCCTTTATTTTTTAACTCTGAACACCTTTTTATTCTTCTTTCTTTACATTCATTGTGGATTTCTCACCCTCTTGTGTGTTTCTTCATTTTGCCATTTCTACTGTGGTTGCTAGAGCTGCCTTGCTTATGTGATGAATATACAGTTAGAGGTATTCCTAGTTCAAAGTTGTTTCCAATCTAGACAGAAAAGAAAGACAAAAAAGAAGTTGGAATGAAAGGAAATACTGTTATGGCATTTCTACTGAGGGAAAACTGTGGCAATGAAAAAAATCAATAATGTTTTCTTAGGTCTCACAGAAAGCCTGTGGCTGAACCAGGAGCAAATGCCAACCCTCCCAGATTTCATTCAGTGTCTTACTCATAACTTCTTGCTGATTTTTGCAAGTGTCTGCAGAGTCCTCCTTTGTGGACAGTGCTGTTATTATCACACTGCAAATTATTTGCAGTGTGATAATAACAGCACTGTCCACAAAGGAGCAGACTTCCTACACTACTGTGAGTTTCCAAGATTACCATAAAACTCAGTGATTATTTGGCATACACTGCAATACAAACTAATAATTATATTATGAAAAACAGCTTTATTGGATTTTTTTTTCCATGACCAATTTACATTTGGTTGTGAAAGTCCATCAGACAGCCTGCTCTGTAAGTTCTGACATCTGCATTTGACCAACACATTCTTTGAAGAAATTTGGAGCAATCCAGTTTTCCTAGCTTAAGTCAGTTCCAGTAAGATGACCACTGATCCATGTTTTAATAAATTCACCAATTTCACCTCTGTCTGTGTTCAAAATCTTTATTTCTTTTGAAATAAGTGTCATTACTAACAAGTACCAATTGTTTCTGTGATTAACGTTCAGCAGTAGCTACAGTATCAGCTGGCACTTGCAGTATTTGTTCTCATGGAGGAGTTTTGGGTCCCAAGGCATGTGTCTCTGGGGTTAGCTGGATGTTCATCACCAGTTATTGCTTGCTTCTTACAGCTTTTACCTGCTCCAGGCAGGCCACTTCTCTAAAAACTGAGTATTCAAGCCATGATTTGGTGGTTGCTGGCAGAACTCAGAGCCTCAGCGTGTGCTGCTCCTGGTGCAGCCACCCTGCCCAGGACACTGGGCCTCCAGGAACCCGCTCCCAGCTAGCAGAGCTGTATGTTTGTCTCCTGATGGTGCATGATCAGAAGCAACTCGACCTTACATACACACTGGGCAGCTCTCTGGCATTACTGTGACAGAGTAAATCCTTCTGGGACTGCCAACTTCACCTTGTACAGAGCCAAGATTTCCTCACCTGCTATGTGGCTTTGGCCTTATATAGAACATAATGGCAATGGGGAAAATGTGGTTTTGATGTAAGTCCATTAGGCTGGGTGAGCTTGTAGCAGAGGTGCATGTGGCACTGTGTGTGCACGTGGCACTGTGCGTGCACGTCAAGCTGTGTTTTACTTCAGCTATGCTTAAATTTTTCTCTTTCCCCTAGTGCGTCTGTTGCTCCTCAGTGGACTGGGAGAACTAATCAGACTATACAAATAGAGCCACGTAGCACAGCATAAATGCACTTTAAACATATTTACTAAGGGTATTTCATGATTAGTGTAATTGCTGTTCAGTGGCCTCAGTAATGTGGTGCAATGAATTCATACAATTGGCTTGGTGCTGCATTAAGGCATGGGGATGGGAAGTGAAAGCAAAGAGCAGAGTCTGCTGAGGCTGCCTCCACTGGTGGAGATGCTTCTCAGATATCTCAGAGGAGCCAACGCTCACATCCATTCAAACCGAAAACTAGCAAATGAGTGCACCGACATTAAAACAAAACCCAAACCCACCAGCAGACTCCTGATGGTGACCAAGAGGTGCCAGAGTGAATCACAGAATCATAGAATCTTAGAATGGTTAGGGTTGGAAGGGACCTTAAAGATCATCAAGTTCCAACCTCTGCCGCACCATGGGGAGAGACACCTCTCACTAGACCAGGCTGCTCAAGGCCCCATCCAACCTGGCCTTGGAACACTTCCTGGAGGGGCATCCACCACTTCCCTGGGCAGCCTGTGCCAGAGCCTCACCACCCTCATAGTGAAGAATTTCTTCCTAATATCCAATCTAAATCTATCCCCTTCCAATTTAAAACCATTGCCCCTCATTCTACCACTACAAGCCCTTCTAAAAAGTCCCTCCCCAGCTTTCCTGTAGGCCTACATCTTTCCTGAGAGCTACATCAAATTCTGATCTTGCAAACAGTGATGTAAATATGGAGTAACTCGAGTGAAATCTATGAAGTGGATTTGAAATGGACCTAGAGGGCTTTGTTTACAGCACATAAATTTAGACACAGACTCAAATCCCTTATAAATAAGGCTACAGGCTCCATCTGCATTTAGGAGGTACCTCAGTGAGACTTAGAGGTACCCAAGGTAAACTTGTGCAGTAAACTGTTCCAATAGAACCAGTCCGTCTCTCTGTTATTGGTAAAGATGGTCTGGGGAAATAAACTTGTCATGTTGGTGACTAAATTAGGCATGCAAAATTAAGCAGAGTGAAAATGTCTTGAAGGATCCAGATACAGAATCCTAGAAATAAAAGCTGACCACAGCTGTGGCTAATGCAAAAAACATTGGGTGTCACTGTTATATACCAGATTCCTCCAAGGCTGTAATCTCCTCCCAGGCCTTTGCTATCATTAAGACAATCTTCTCTTTCAGTAGAAAATTTGCATCCATCAGTCAAGTTTCTCTTCTTCCCTGTTCTTGATATCCCCACTGAAGCAGCAGACCATGCTTCAGTTAGGAAAATACTTGCTGTAGATCCTATGCCTAGGATGCTGGAGGCATCCTAGCTCACTCCAAATTTCTGTGGTAGACAATGTACTGTTTGGCACTCTGGGATTGTAAAGGTGCACCTGCAAAGGCAACCTCCAGCATTCTGACCTGTACTCTCACATGCAATGCCAAAAAAGAGTGCCTGTAAAGGGGCAGGGTCAACAGAGTGAAGCAAGATGCTAGTCCTATGACTGAGAACACACTTACATACCAGCCTTTGTAAGGTAAAAATAAACAGTTAAACAGCTCGTGCACCCTGAAATGCAGAGGTTAGGTGATGGCAACCAGCATTGGAGTAATGGCAGCTTCTTCTCTCAGCTCCCAGTTTCAAATACTGCCTAGGAGAGGACTATTTAGGAAACTTGGTCCCTGTCAACACTTAGGGGGTAGTTATCAGCTCCTTGTTGAGAGGGAAACCTGACTGAATCCACACAGATGGGCTTAATGTGCACTGTCGTGCTCAATTTGACATGTCAGCACATCAAGAGCACAGTCACTTCACCCTCTGGACACACACCCGAGGTGCTGGGTTCAGGGCAGGTACAGGTACAGGTGCAGAGCTGGGCACCTACCAAGTGCCAGCACCATATTGGGTTCAAGACAACGCCATCATGGCTGGTGTCTCTGTGTTTCCACTGACGGGAAGACAGCTAGAAGAAGTCTTTGAAGGGGAAGACAGCTAGAAGAAGTCTTTGTAGGGGAAGACAGCTAGAAGAAGTCTTTCTAGATTGTTACACTGTTGTCAGCCACATACTGGGCTTTTTTAATGAGAGAAAAAGAAATGGGATCTTAGTGCTGGAGATTTCCAGACCAACTGGCCATAATGTTCACATATGTGCTTCAGCAGCCAACAGGCCTCCCTATGCAAAGCAGAGATCTCCCTCAGTATGCTTTTGTCCTGGTGACCTCACAGACGACCTACACAAGCTGACCTGGTTAGCAAAAGGCAGGATGGTGATGGTTTCATGATTTTAAAGAGATAAGAGAGTTTTTCTATTACTGTACTGCCTCTTCTGCATTGCTTTTGCAGCTTGGTGCTGTGCTTCCTGCAGATTTCCTGGAAGACGGCCTATGTCATCCTGACCTTCTGCAGTGACACTTTGTCATCTTGCATCTGGAACACAATCTTTTGCCACCAACTGAGGTTTCTTTCCTTAATCTGGCATGGACCTTTGTTGAGTTCAGAAAGTTGTGTTTTTCAAGATCAAGAAAAAACCCTTTTTTAAGCAGATTCTCAAACTAATTGTCTCCTTCACCTTGTTGGCCTCCTTCTTCTTTGCAACTTCTGTGGCTGTTCTCTGCAGCTGGGGGCGAAGCTGGGGTGATAGAAGCTGCTGGAAATCCACAGCTGCTTGGGTGTTGCTGGGGCAAAACCATTGCTCTCTGAATGCAACACCTTCACCACCTTCTCAGCAGCCCCTCTGGCACTCTGAGGATGAGCCTCACAGCACAGAAACCAGTCAGTCCATGCCAGCCTTGTGTGTTTGAGTCAGCTACTCCAAAGGAACTAGATCATGGCACAGGGAAAGAAAAATCATGTGACTTTGACCTCAGCCTGCAAAAGGTAGTGATTTAGAGTTAAATTCTTCTGAGCACTCCCCTGCACAGAGCAGAAGCTGAGTCAGAGTGCACAAGGCCTGCCAGGAATACACAGGGGCATAGAGACCCCTGCAGCTCTGAGTACAGCTTCGTAGAAAATCCCCCGACATGGAAGTAAATACTAAAGTAGATGTTGGCTGTCTGCTGAAAGAAGCATGGGGCATCTGGGCCTAACAGTCTCCCAGCTCCTTCGTACACAGGCGCCAACTCTTTGGCTGTATTCCTCATCTTCTTGGTGACTTTTGTAACTGGGATCTTCAACCACTCTGCCATCCAAGGACCAGACAGGTTGGAGCTGCTTAACTTGCAAGACTGCCAGGACAGGGCAGCCAAAGCTTAGAAGAAAAGGGTTACATACATCAGAAGAAATACAAAATTTTGTCCAACAAATCATCCATCTTCTTCAGGATGACACAGATTTTCTGAAAGGCCTACTTCTCTCTAGGTTGAAGTCTCAAACACATCAATATTGGGGAGTGACATTTCAATTTGTTCTCCTTTGAGAGAGCACTGGTTGCTGAATCCTTTAATATTCTGCATTTCCTGGGCATCATCTCTATGGCAGATGAAGTATGGGACTATAAGAAGTCAAAAGCTGATTTAATTCTCTCCTCTTAGTTTAAAAGCCTTAGACTTCCTGCAGCTTTACACCCCTTGATACTCCAATACATACAACACTCTAGAGTCATACTTCTCATCAGTTCAATGACTAGAAATGTGGCAAAACAAATCCTGATCTCAAGCAGTAACTCTTGATAGCTGATGGTGGACTTGTAGTGGTGTAATCAGGAATAGAATTTGCTCCAATGTGTTTTTAATACAACTAGAAAGACTCAGACTATTTATTATGGGAGTCATATAAACAAGTCACTCAAACAAAATCCTCCTAATTTTACAGCAGTCTAGACATGTAGCATATTGCAAAGCCATGTCTGAGGACAGTGTCATTAAAGTTTTTATCCTTATTTCCAGTTCAGAGGAGAACTGAGGATAAATGTGGCAGTTTGGCACCTAGCATATTATCCCACAGTACCTAAAGGAGTGTCAGAGTCATCTGAAAAATCCTTTGATTATCACATGATAAGAAAGGTTTATTTCATGTTTGCTGTGCTGGGATAACATTGACTTTACTGTGTTTTGCCAAGTTTGCACACTCTCTGTGGGAACCATCCTCATTCCAATGAAACGGGATGATAGGAAGCATTTTATTAGAGCTTACTGGAAAAATGTGCCATAAGTGCCAAGGAGCTGAGACTGTTGTCCAGCTGGCTGAAGACAGAAAATACGTAAGTTACAAAAAGTGCAGGATTGCTGGGCTGCATGGAAATTCCCATCTCAGCTGGTGCCCGGTCTCCCGAACTCATACATCTTCCTTGAAACACATGCAGACCCTCTGCACCAATCCTAAACAATGTCCAGGAACTATTCAGTAAGGCTTGCCTTAAGGTCAGCAGGATTTTGAAGCCCCCTGAGATCCTGGGGACATGACACAGAATGACACTCCTGCACACCTTCCGGGCTCACTGTACGTGTCCTCCTGCTTGGCTTTGAGAGTTGGCACAGACAGGGCAATGTTGCCCACTCTTCAGGCTTCACATGTGCCTCCCCTCTTTTATTTTTGGTATGACTGAGGCTTGTCTTGCATTGTAGAGCTCAGCCTAGCGCTCTCTCAGCAAAATCCACGACATCTGGAAGTAGAAAACGCCTCCCAAATATTTATGAGATATGTCAGCAATTTCCAGATTACTATTTTTCCCTAGCATCTAACCTGAAACTTCCTTACTTCATTTTTAATTCATTACTTTGTTTTTATTCATGAAGACATTTCAGTAATTAAAGTTTATGAGTAATATTCAAAATGAGGGAATAAAAATTAATTTCAAGAGACACCAGACAAAAAAAGAAAAAAAAAGAGTCTCGAGGAGACACTTGGAAGAGGAGACTGGGTCTGATGTGTCCTTCTCTGGCACAGGAAATGCCATAGGGGAAAGAAAGGCAGAAATTGTTTGTGGGAGGAGGCAATGGAAACTGCAGCCACTAGTGGATGAGTGGCAGGAGTGAGAAACATAACATTAACAGGAGTCGCACGCTATGTCTGGATGAGATGCATTATCGGGCAAAGCATGGATGGAAGGACAAACTGAGATAGAGGCCTTCTCAAGCTACTGGGAAGAGGTTTTGGTTGACTGCCAGAACATAAATATTTTGAATGAAGCTTAGGCTCCACTAAAGTCTGTGAGAGTTGCACCATCAACTTCAGCAGGGCTAAAATTTCACTGTTTTGTGTTTTATTAATAGTTTTTGTTGGAGTTGCTTCAGAAAATGCCAAGATACAGATAGGTTGATATTAAAGCTCTGAGTCCAGATTCAGATCTGCATTCATCCTTTACCTGATTCTAAGAACTGAGGCAAAGCACAGAGTGGTAATGTGTTGAAAAATGGCACAGAGTCAGATTGAAAGTTAAAAGCCTTCAGCTAGAAGCAGCACAGTCCTGGAGCTCTGGTCTAGCCTGAGACTGAGATACGAGACGCAGATCATCACTCTGAGTGTGGATCAGATTTTATTAAAAACAGGAGGTAAAAAAAAACAACTGAGGAAGAGTACCAAGAAAAATTAGCAGGTTTTTTTCCCCCCTTGCCTTTCTTTTTATAGCTGGTTACTCCCAATTTCCTATCAGTACAATGTAATGATACAATATCAGCTACCACATGTATTTCAGTTTAGACTTTCCAATTTTATGTTCTCCTACGTATTGTCACTTTAATACCAATGATAAACATAAGTCATGATTCAGCGATGTCCCTAAGTGCTTCCCCTTCTGTGAGTCTATGAGATACAGTTGTGTAAATGATAAATGTTTCAGGCTATGACTGAGCTAGAAAAAATGAGGGATGGGATTTTGGGAGAGGGGAAGGAAAATGGGAAAACCTATACTATTTCATTTCACTTTGATCTGAAATGTTTTATCTGAAACAAACCATTTCGTGTTGGCCTTATTTAGCTCTTTCCAAAACAACATGAGGTTAATACTGAAACGTAAGAACTGTTTCAGAATGAAACGTTGACCTTTCTGTACAATTGTCCTCTCCATTTTGTTTCTGAATGCAGTTGCAGTTTTTCAACAAACTGTAGTCTAGCTGCCATGTAAATGACCTTACACTACCCAGATGATCACAAGTTAGGCAACGTTAAAGTGTTTTGCAACATGAAGGTGAAATAAGAGCAAAAGAAAGTCTCTGCATTGAGAGGGGGAGATACACTTTGGGAATGCAGCTCAATGTGTGCAAAGAACGGATTTGAGCATGTAAACTGTCTGCAGAAGTTTAGCTAGCGTACAAACAGTATTACAATGTGTTTGCATTTTGCAGGCCAACAAACACTCATCATTAAATCAGCGAGGCCAGTCAAGATGTCTGTAACACAGCAAGAGGCACAGCAAAAGCAGCAGCAGCAGCAGCAACACACTCCCTTCTCGCTGCCTGCAAACATCCCAAACTTTTACAGCCTTCATTCCGGGCAAGCTGTTGGGAAGCGTGCTATCTTCTGACCTTCATATCTCTAGCCTAGCAGAGAGAAATCGTCTTCTCAAAAGCTGGTACTTTGATCACCCTCAGAAATGAAGATCAGAGGATGACTAAGGGGCTTGGGAATTGAGTCCTTGCTCTCTTTCTTGCTCACACAGACATGCAAAAACGCACACAAAGGCACATTTTCATCTATTTGTTATTGACGCAGGCACACTTCAATGAGAGATCCTTGCCGCGCATGTACTTAACTGACACATTACACAAATGTTTGCTGTGTACAGAATAATCAAGGAAACCGACTCATGTTTATTAGTACTGAATCAGCAGCAGTCTAATGGATTAAAAACATCCTCCTTTTTTTTTTCCTTCTTTTTTTTTTTTTTCCTCTCTCCTGTTGTGAAAGTGCCAGTGTTGTAAACTCTCCCTGCAAGAGAAGTGGGTGGAGATGAAGCGACTCATGACCTCCATGATCTGTGCGCTCCCAATCTCTCAGGTTAGGTCTTCTGGCAACAACCCAAAATCCCAGAACATCAGCTGAAGATACTTGGAGCCATTTGGGTTGGGAAAGAAGACAGTACATGTCTGTTTCCGGTTCACAGGCCCCTTAGCGTCACTACATATTTTGGAAGTCTGTCTGGCTTCCTGACTTTGAGAGCCTCTTGATTGAGACTTTAGGAGCAACAGTGGAAGCAGGGAAAACAAGGTTTACCTAGAACCTTATGAATATTGTGAACATTTTCTTCTCTCTGACTTCAAATATTTTTAAAACCTTAATTTATTAGGTTTTTTGTTAAGGTATATTTATAGTAACTCATGTTACTACAACGAACTGTGGCTCTTTATATGTATACTTTTCATGTTGGAATAGATGCCCTAAAATAGGTCTGAACACTTCCTAATCCATCCAGATTTCCACTGATTTCACTGGTATCAGGGCAGGACCTTGGGGCCGCTGTAACCTGAAAGAAGAAGGTTTGGTCTACAATATTTTCTTAAATCTGAAAATACTGCCAGTCCTACTTAAACACAGGCTTAAGTGAGTCCTTGTGAAGCTTTTATACATCTAAATTAACTCAATAAATTTACTCAATCTGATTCAGTCTGTCTGAGCATCTGCTTTTAATGTGGGAAGAACAGGATTTAGCAGCGCTTTGCATATTGTTATAAAACTATTTTTAATCTTGCTGTGATAAGCAGCACAGCACAGAGGCTTGGCTGCCACTCAGAGTGGGGAAGTGGTGTGTAATTATGAGGGACTGTACCTGTCCTGGCCCATTAAAACAGCTTAGTTTGATGAGCAGCTCATAAAAGGAACCCTATCACATGAGAGCAAGAAGTGAATTACTCTAACAATCTGAAGAGGGAAGGAGAAGTTGTGAGAGTATGCAGAGAGCTGGAGGTACCCAGGCTGGAAGCAGTTGTTAGAAAAAAAGGAGAAAAAGATGAAAGCAAGGGGACTAGCCAAAAGCACATAGCACCCTTCTACCTATCTAATAGCCATTCCTGGCATGAGCATTCCTGTCACTCTGCCAAGTTCTCTGTTGGTGGAGGGGGCCGGGGTTTGGGATTTTGGATGTGGTTGTGTGTGCGTGATGGGACCATAACTTAAGAAACCTCAGCTACATGCTAATATTGGTCTTTCTGTTACTGTCGTAAATCAGAGTACAGACTGTTCCTTCCTGGGCAAGGGCAGCATTCTTTGTGGGATCCTCATCGCCCTTGCACCTCAGCAAGAAATTCCTACCCACGTTTCCATAAGTTTTCACATTCTTAAAAAAGTGACTCTGGATGGGTCACATTTCCATGACCAGGACTACTGATACGTGTAACTTTCTCTTAGTCAGAGAGCTGAACTGCATACACTTGGCAAGCACACAAAGCACAGTCTTCCCTTTTCATCCCAGGCGTTTATCAAAGGAAGCAGATGTTGTTCTTGTCTGTCCTCAGGCCTGTGTTCCTCCTATGCAAACGACCTCTTCCAAGCCCGTGGTGCCTCTCCCTGTTGGTGCAGCAGGCAGCCTTGGAAGGACAAGGAAACCTGCCGACAAGAAAGCCAATGAAACACAACCTAAACCAAACACACTACTGCCTGCATCACTGAAGAAAAGGCCCTGTGATTTTTAAGGACTGGTCTTTTTCAATCATGTTGTGACAGGCCTTCAGTGATGGCTCCTGCTTGGATGCTGGGCTTTACAGTTCATCACCTCATGAAGGGCAAGGGTTGTATACATGGCAAAACTGACCACAGTAAACAAGATTTCCACAGAAGCACAAGGTGGAAATGTCTTGTCACACTCTTTCTTGCGTAACTTCAGGTCCACCTGCTGCAGAGATATGTCTGCTCTTTGTTCATCAAAGTGTGATGCTGCCAGATGGAAACGGAAGAGGGTGTTATGTCTGGGGAGGTGTGGGGTGCGGAAACACTCCTCCAGATGAACTCTGTCACCACAGGTGTGTTCAGGCCAAGCCATCGCTTGGCACTGGCTGTTCCCCAGAGGCAGAACCTGTTGTGCATGTTTGTGAGGTTCAGCTTTACTGCAGCATCATCCAACAGTCAGAGGAGGAGGGAAATGCCTGGATGGGCCAGGTGGTATCACCTTTAGCACTTCCACTAGAAATCCTTAGAGAAAGGTAGGGCAGGTGATAGGAAACGTTGCCAAAGGCAGTTTGTGTTTCAAAGCTGCTTGTGAAACCTTTTGCTACTCCAACAACTGGGATGCTAATCTTTGAAAATTAATGTTTTAACTTTTGCAACTCCACATCCTTAAAGAGAGGTTCTAGCAAATGAGAAATTGAAAAATTTTTGCTAACTAAAAGTTTCAAGCTCTTTTGTGTGAAGAATGTTTCCTTGAAGCAGAAAATCATTCCTTGTCCCCAAAAACTAAATCCCTGGACTTGTGGCTATGCACAGAGACCATGCTCAGTCTCTCTGGTTCCTTGTCCACACAAGGCCAAGTGCAAGGTCCTGCACATGCGTCAGCGCAATCCCAAGCACAATGACAGGCTGGGCAGAGAATGGGTTGAGAGCAGCCCGAAGGAGAAGGACTTGGGAGTGCTAACTAATGCAAAACTCAACATGAGCCAGCAATGTGTGCTTGCAGCACAGAAAGCCAACCATATCCTGGGCTGCATCAAAAGGAGTGTGATCAGCAGGAAGGGAGGTGATTCTCTCTGGTGACACCCCACCTGGAATTCCAGGTCTTGGGTTCCCAGTACAAGAAAGATATTGAGCTGCTGGACCAAGTCCAGAGGAAGGCCACAAAGATGATCAGAGGGCTGAAGCACCTCTCTTATGAAGATGGGATGAGAGAGTTGGGCTTCTTCAGCCTGAAGAAAAGAGGCTCTGGAGAGACCTTATTCCAGCCTTCCAGTACACAAAGGGAGAGGTGGAGAGGAACTCTTTATCAGGGAGTGCAGTGGTAGGACAAGGGGCAATGGGTTTAAGCTGGAGGAGGTAGATTTAGATTACGTATTAGGAAGAAATTCTTCCCTGTGAGGGTGGTGAGGCCCTGGCACAGGCTGCCCAGAGCAGCTGTGGCTGCCCCTTCCCTGGCAGTGTTCAAGGCCAGGTTGGATGGGGCTTTGGGCACCCTGGTCTAGTGGAGAGTGTCTCTGCCCATGGGAGGGGGTTGGAACTAGATGGTCTTTGATGTCCCTTCCAAACCAAACAACTCTGTGATTCTGATTCCATTATTCTATGAATCTGAGTCAATTCTATCAAATAGGCTTAACTGTGACACTCAAAATGATGACAAGAGTGAAATATATTTTCCCTAACTTTGTCAAGGCTTTGAATTCCTTACAATTCATATTTGGTTTCGTGTGAGTTTGTATTCATGAGTGGAGGTAAGATCCAAAGAGAGGTTTACATGCCTCACTCCGGTTCAGGTACCTTGCTGTCCACTGAGGTCATCTAACAAGGAATTCAGAGCTGAAACGACTTGTAGATCTGGGCCTCCCTTTGGATTTACAATGGGGATAAGAGAAATTGCCTGTTGTAGTTCTGTCGTTTATTTTAGAGGCCTGTGTTGCATGTTTGCTCCTTGGCAGGATGAGAGCTACGAAGTGAATAAATATACTTCAACCACAAATGAGCAAGCAAATGGAAGGAAGTGCTGTTTAAAAAAATGCTTTCAGTGACTTATTCAAGTTACAAGAATGGCAAGAGGCATTTTCTAGGAAGGAAAAGAGTTTCTAAATTGTTTTATGCAAGATGGTCTATTTTATGACTTCATTCTGAAAAAGAAGTTAGAAGTAACTACTGTGAACAAAATAGCTCTGGCAGAACATGAGCATTCCAGAGCTTGGTTTCTTTCAGAAAGAACATGTCATATCACCATGATCATCATCTCTTGCGACATCACAAAATATGATACTGGGATTATATTTATGTTCTCTGTAAATCCACTTAGTCTCTACCCCCCTCCTCCCCCACCTCCCAAATCTGACCTTATTGTAGTAAGGGACAGCCAACTACTTCTCTCTACCATCGTGGCCAACAACTAGCTTCATGTATGACTTATTTGTTTCCTCATTAGTCTTACACATGTTGGAAATTTCTTTAGTTGGTGATACAGTATGTCTGATGCCAGATGAACAGCTGAATAAGGACCTCTTACTGTCAACTAACAAGTAACTTACAGTCATTAGTCACCAAGTACCTTATTCTGGATTAAATAACACAGATTACCTAATCAAATTATCTGTATTATCTCAGTGCAATAGCACAAGATGGGCCTGATTTCAAACTTTGAATTCCTCTCCAGTTTTGGATTTAGATACTAATCCAGTTTCTAACAGTATTAATGAGCACAACTTAATGTACTCTAGATTTTCAACCCCATGTTGAACAATACTAATCATACAAAGCTTTAGTTCTTGCTGTTTAACAATGACCATATTTGGGTGCAGATTCAGGGTTCTGTCTCATCTCTCTAAATCACCTAATGTACGTGGTTCCTTTATAAACATCAAGTTTTACCGAGTGAAAAACCACCACTGAAAAGCTGGGTTTGACTCTTATCACACATAATAACTAAACCTCTATATCATATTCACTGCTTTATACTTGGGTTAAACTAACTTGGAAACTTCCCTTGCTTTAAAGACTCATCTAGCAATAAGCTGGCTTATTACTAGTAATAACCCTGTGTAAAGGAATGGGCTGGTGCCATGCGGGATAGTCCCAGACAATTCTGGCCTCAGTGGTAAAGTAGGTAGGTAGGTTTGGCTGAGAGTGTCTTTTCTATCTGCTGCATGGTAGCACTGCTGTCAATGAGGAGACTTTCTCCAGCAGCGATGAGAAGACTGCTAAAATGAAATGTTGCGGTGTGCTCATCTACAGGCACAAAATCAGGTAAGCAATCTGTTTAATATTTCTGCCTGCTGACACATTTAATTACCTCCACAGGATGGGCTGCACTCTAGTACTGAACAGCATGTAAGACTGCACCACTACATTTCTAGTCAGAAACACATTTCCTCAGTGTCCCATTCTTGTAATGTTGCCTGGCCACTGTCTCCATCTCTAGAAAGCAAATATTCAAGGCAGGGAGTGGTGGAAGAGTTTTTATTTGTGAGTGCAAAAAGGTGAGGAAAAGAAACCAGCTCCCTGCGCGACCTGAAACGTCCTATGCAAATATATGGCGAATGTTCTCCTACTGTTCTACAGCCAACGTAGCATGTGTTGCTTGCAGACAGGATTGCACTCCTCATTGCTGCACCTTCTAAGAGTTGCATGTATGGGGCAAAAAAGTGTTCCCTTAAAAGCACTTGCCCGTTATCATGGAGGGTGAACTCGCTGTGAGGAGGCAATGCACCCTTACTTTCAGATTCACAGAAGGAACCAAAAAAAACCCCAAAACCAACAGGAACAAATCAGTTTAAAGTTAAAAATTAACAAATACATACAGATAATTAGGACAGCTCAATGTAGGAATGTTATTAAGGGAACATTGTGGAGTAACAAAGTGCATCACGCCAGCAGTCATCTCCTGGAGGACAGATCCCTGCTATGCCCTCCGCCCTCCCCTCTGCCCCCCAAGTAATTAACTACTCTTGCATTAGGGAGGAGTGCTGGAGCTTCTTCCCACTTCTTCACATGAACACTGCACTTTTTCTGTCTCTGCAAAATGTTTCAAATGCCTTTTTTTTTTTCTTTCTGTTTCTAATCTTTTCCTGGATTACTGCATGTGGAGTGAAACTTCTTATCTAGTGCAGGAATTATGTTTATAATAGAAAAGGAACTCATGGACTGAATGCCTCAGGGACTTGGATGATGGGATGTAGACTTTTATCTTGAGGTTGCTTTCTTGAATCAGACCCAAGTTGGTAGTGACCTAAAATTGCCTCAGCCTAATGACTGTTTGGTCTCCACTGTGAAATGTGTTTGGTGGTCTCAGTTTAATTCCTGGTAAATACTTGTTTGTGCACTAAATTACTTCCATAACTGGTATCCATGTTGGCAGTCTCACAGAGAGGTCAAGGGTTTGATGGGAACAGGAACCGAGCTATTCTTTCATGCTGTGTGCCGGTCCCTTCTAGCTGCTGAAGAATCAATGCAGTATAGAGTGGTCAAGGGCTGCTTGCTTGCTTGTCAATCCAGTTCCCTTCAAGAACACAAACTGCTATATGCTAACTCTGAAAAATTACTTACTATTGAAAATAAAGCTTCATTTTAACATGATGAAGGCCAAGGTATCTCCAGAAGCTTCAGACAATAAAGTGTTAGCCCATGCCAGGACTTAGCCCACCTGATTAGCGTAGTTGATAGTCTGGATATAGATACAGCGCACAAACAGTATAATTCACATAAATAATATTTTTCAGCCCCTCCCCTTTCTTTTTCCCTTCACCCTACTGCTCATTTCTGGTCTCTCAATTTTACTGGCATTTGTGTGCGTGTAAATATATGAAGTATCAGATCAGGAAGGTCTACAGGTTACAGAAAATGAACAAGCAAAAACAAGTACATGGTGAAGTAAAATGAAATTGTTTGCTGTACTCAGCCAGTGCAAAGAAGACATTTTTTTATCATTGATTGAAAAGCGTTTTGTTATTCCACATACCTATACTTTTAAGATCCTCCAGACTGCTCTCAATAGCAGCCAAAGTGAAAACAAAATTAGTATTTCATCAGTGATTTTCACAGGCATGTTCAGGACACATTCCTGCAAGTGTGCATTTGAAACTGATAGGAGCCAGAGGTCAGTAGAAAATTCAACTGTCAGATGGTAATTTTTCAGTCACAGATTCACACAAAAATTCAGTAGGACCCTCCTGTCAGATTGCACTGGCAGAACTTAGAACAAACCTCATGTTATCTGCCAAAAAAGGCACAGCAAAATGCAGCCATGGGCATTTTCAGTCTGCATGCCAAATAAGTCCAAAATGAGTTTTAGTACCGAAAATAACATCTGCTACATGCGTGGCCTTAGAGTGTGATAAGATGTAAAGTGCAGACAGAAATACAGATTGTTTGCTGTCACGCAGATACAGACAGTTAAGCTCCAGACCTGAAAGTGAGGCCTGACCACAGCTCCAGCCTATACATGCAATTTCTTCAACAATTATTAGCATAAATTGTATTAAATGCATTCCCGCCAGCTGTTTGGGATTTTCAGGACAAGTCTCTCACTGTGTCGTTATAGCATTTACCATTGTAATTTTTAATTACAGGCTCTCATTTTAACTGGAGCCACATGATATTATCACAGTGGAAGTGAACAACAACAGTGCTGTTGGAAATCTGTGAGACTGTATGTCACCATCTGAAAATACTGAGCCATAATCCTACAGCAAGGTAGGTAGGATCAGTATTCTCCTCTAGTGTATACCAGAATATTTGTACATATATTGTATTGAAATATTTTACCAAATACATGTAACTTCGTAGGAATTATTTTCCAAATACACCATCATTCTGAATTTTAAAGACAGTAGGTTTTGTAAGTAATTTAGAATCCACTTGTGATAAAAGGACATTTGTAATACCACACTCTTTCTTTTCATAGTGGATGAACTAGAACTCAGTAGGGGTTTTGTTTGTGCCTCGTATTTTTCTTTTCCTGGGATAGCTCTGGAATAATTTCCTTTAAAGTGTAGAATTGAGAATGGCATGAAGTCTGTTAGTTCATGTGTGTTTAAAAATATCATAAAATCGGCATCATCGTAGGCATTCAGATGAACAGAAAGTGCACATGGAGAAAAGAAACATAGGAGACACAATGCAGCCAGCCACATGATAAACTACATTTTATGAATGTGCTTGTTTGTCTCTAAGGAAGAACTGGTCTGCCTTGGAGCTTGTCTGGTTTTCCCTAGCTTGTGTAATAAAAAATATTACTTTTCCCCACCAATTTTTCCTTGCTTTACTTGTAGAAGCACCTTCCACTATTGAAATGGTCAGAGTGAAAGTCTGGCCTAAAAACACAAAGAATCTGTTTCAAGTCTATGTGATCTCAGTATGTAATGCCTTCTTAACTGGAGTGTTTCAGAACAGATTCCTCACCAATCTGCTTTTCGTAATGGGCCCATGGGTGAAGAAACCAAGCTCATGGCACAGCTGCACCTCGAAACGCAGCACAGCTGTCAGCTGGGGAAGGAGGGAGATTTTCGATTCGCAAAGGTAAGAGCAGGGTTTCTTCTCCCTTCTCTGCTTCTGAGAAAGTGTGAGGGTGATCTGGTACTGCCCTTGCTACTTCCAGGCAAACCTATGTGAGTTCAGTGAGAGCTGTATACGTGAGCTGCAAGGACCACACAGCCCAACACAACAATTATCTCTTTAACTTACAGAAGTAACTGTCAGGTAGCTGGTAGTGATTACACATTTCTCCACCCCGTGCATGCAGCTTCACTGCAAAGAAAGAGCACAGCAATTCTGTCTTTAGTCAGCATGTGGGCAGTCTGTTCCTGCGCTTTCTAAGTCCCAAAAGCTTTGGTGCACTAAATCACTGCCCACTGACTTACAAATATTTGCAATGGGAGAGGGAGCAGGTCCTAGGTCATCAGAGTTTGAGGAGGCCCATCTTCAAGCTGCTGCTGGAGCAAGCCAACGTGTCTTAATAAAAGTTGCATCTGTGCTTAGTAGCTGAGAACAAAACCAATCTGTTTCCCAGCATTGTTTTGCTTTGCTGTGGTGCTCACATAATGCAAACCCGTCAGTACCGCTCTACTGGCAGTTTCCATGAAGCTGATTTTCTATAAATCTGAGTATACGCTGTGCTAAAACGTTCCTTCTCCTTCATCGCCTTGCAGAGCGGTATTACTCAATGCAGTATAAAATTCTTAGTCACCTCTATCACTGGGCTTTCTGTGGCACAGACCCAGTTTTCTGTGCTGCATTCCTCATTTTATAGAACAAACCGGAGCCTGTTTTTGTTTGAAAAGCATTGACCAACATCCTGAACGCAGCCCATTAGGGTCAAGCATGGAGCATTTCACCAACTCCCATTTCTCTGGGCTGTGCTGCATAGTATCATTAAGTTTGTACTTGCAGGAAACTGAGTCATCCACTCTTTTCTGTTTTGATACACTGGACTCGATGACCATTCAAAGTGGGGAGTGGGGCTTAGCAGTTCCATCCCGTGGTATGTTCCCTCTCCACAGGAAACAGAGTGATATTCAAGTTCAGGTTTATTATGGAGCTGAATTTATACCTTCCACTTAAACTAATGATGCACAGTTCTCCTGTCTGATCTGAACAGTCTTCACTGTCCAATCACGAAAGTACTTTCCATCATTACAAATTAAAGTAAGCACTGAAAAATAGGGGAAGAAGAAAAAAGAGTAGGAAAAGCAGCCAAGACTTCAGTGATACACACAAGCAAAGAGCATCTCTGCACACTCATCAAAACACCCGAAGACCATCAGGTGGAAGAGTCTGGAAAGCTACTGTAGAGCCTAGTAGAGACAAGGTGATGGTGGGGAGGGTAGATTGGAGAAAAGTCCTTTGCAAATCTGCAGAGAGGACCAATGCAAGTCACTGCTTAGGCCCATAGGTAAAACAAAGGTTCAGGAGGGTTTAATATCCCAACAAGCCTGTACCTCAGAGAAGTGGGAGGGGGAGGTTGAACTTTCACTGTGTGTGAATAGTAACACCAGCTGCCAGCAAACCACCAGAACAAGCAGGACATTTCAGGCACCTGGGCCTTCCACAAGACTCTTGAGAGGAGCATGCACCTTGTGGTAGGAGTGCCAGGAGGAGTGCCTCCTCCTTTTCCCCATCAGGCCAGGCCTCCATGTGTGGGACTCGTACACCTGGTGACTTACCATTTTGATAGACTTCACGTAATGGCAGTGGAGATACACTCCAGATTGTTCTTCCTGCAGGATTAAACTGTGACTAGCAGTGTACCTGAAATAGTTCACGCTCTCATCATGATGTACTAGGCTTGGCACACCACCCACGCCAAAAACATGCTATTGATGACAAAACCTGAAAGTCACCGCAAGCCTTTCATAATCTAAATTACAGAGACAGTGTCTGAGTAGCAGTCACATGGCAAAGATTCTCTCTGTGTGTTCAAAACCATTTGGCCTGTGCAATCAGCCAGAAAGGTCAGGGCATGGACAGGGTTATATCACCTGCAGATCTGTCAGTGCTCTCTTTAACAGGGGCTAGGAAGGTTGTATTCCCATTACACGTGAAATGGTTGGGATCGTATAAGCACAGGCATGTAAAGTTCTCCTCTCCAAACAACACTCTCATCTTCCTTTGCATAGCACCTATGGTGTTGTGGTACCACATTGGTATCCACCAATAGTGGCAATGGCAAACTCAGCTGATCATTCTGAACCAGATTTACTTACTAATGTCAAAGTGAGACCTCCCCATGACTACATGGATTCTTGGACTGTCTTGTGATTCTGATTCCATCTCACGCAAAATTTCCCACCCGCTCTCTCTTCCTTCTTGCCTGGTTAGTTGAGAATTACAGGTTGCTTCTCCACACAACTTGAAAATAAATGAAAGCTCCCAAGGGCTCTGTTAGTACCCTGTGTGTTTGCTCATACCTCTGTGTGTGTGCACAAGTGTGTACATATGTGTGTGTCCACAAGGTCCCTCTGGCTCTGTTTCCAGGGTGCAGTATGGATGTTTCTTGTGGTCAACAGTGTACTCATTCTACCTGAAATCAGACCTGAGATGTGATTGCCCTGTGAAAGATTTAGTTGAGAGCAATTTTGGAAAGAACAAATACAGCAAGAGGTGCTTACAGGACCCCAAAGTTCTGCAATCAGCTAAAGAACCAGAGATGTGTTTAGTTAGTCCCTAATAACTGAGTGAAATGCAAGCAGGAAATGTCATTTTCTTCAGATAAGGTGCTGGGGATCAAAAGAATTTGGACTTGTTTCCACTAACCACATAGCTGCAAGTGTGGTAACTTCTGAAAAGTGTTTGAGAAGGCAGAATTGTTCAATATTTGTTGTATCTTGCAAGTGAAGGTTAATGGGTCAGATTTCCTTAGCTGATTTAGATGATTCAGCAGGATGAACTATTCTGTCTTGATTTGAAAGGCAAGCCTCACATATTCACATCTACAGGTATGGGGAATACTCAGTCCAAGAGATAAACTCCACATCTTCTCTATACAGAACCAAAATTCAGAGCAACTACACACCTCTGTTTACTAGAAATTTGGCATTTTAATCTTAAAACTGTGGGTTTGAGTCCTCACTAATAAAAACAGTCACTCCATCTAAATGACATTGATTTATTAGTTGGCTTGCTTTGCAATTATAGAACAACCTGGTTGAGCACGCTGGGAAGAGTTGGTAGCCTTTATTAGTGAAACTTCCCTTTCCTTCTCTGCTTTTTTTTTTTTTATGGGCAAGGTAGAAAAAACAGTGGTGGCAATCATCAGGAGCTGGAGTGGGGAAAATGTGACACAGCACTAGAGGAATTTTAATAATTTGTCGTACTGACTTGTCTTAGCATTATCTGTAAATTTGGATTATTTAATTAAAGTAATAAATTACTGCTGGGTGAAAACAAAAATTTTGTGGATTTCTGTGGCAGGATTTCCATTTGATTTTTGATCAAAACACATTTTCATTCATTGCTTTTCATTTGTTAGCAGTTCTAAAGTACTGGACACAAAACTGAAAATCAGAATAATTGTTCTGCTGTTTTGTTAGAAGATAGGGAAATTAAAAAATGTAGTGAAATTTATTTAAATTTTTATCTTATTCATTTAATATTCACTGGGTTTTTATGAAGAAGACTACCTTTCTCAATGCCTGTGTCTGTCTTATGCACATCTTTATATCTTTAGCAGGAATTCCTGATTCTAAACCAGTGTAAGTATAAAGTAATAATCTCATTGCTTTTCAAACTTGCTGAAGTTGTAGGTTACTTGAAATTCAGTTTAAAGCAATTCAGGCTTTTTGATACAACACAAAAATTAGTCTTTCACTAAATTAAAAGTATCTCTGTGTTTAGCTCAGTTATAAAAGTACCTCAGACCGCAGGGCTGGTAAATCTACCTCTGGGCAAAAAATATCTCATATTTGTAATGACTTGAAAAAAGACCTTAACAAATGTTGGTTGGGTTTTTTCAGCCAGTCTACCTGTTCTCTTCCTCCACACAGGTCCCATCTTTAAAGGAGTCAGACATGTACACGTGGGAATGCTACAAAAGACACGGGGTGTACACGTGAGCACATGGCGCAGAGGAAAGGCAGCTGACCTAGAGCACGGTCCCTGGCCAAAGCCCCCTCTTCACAGAGGCTGGATGTGGCTTCTGCAGAGCCTCTGGCTGGGATGGGAGACACTTCAGTCTGTACCAACTCGAGCAGGTTCATTGCGCGCAGCAGAGAGATGACGTCTGCATGGTTACGGCCTGTTTCACTTTGAGTTTTCAGGTTCACACAGTACTGAAACTCAAAGCACAAATAGTGGAGGGGATGTCCCAATAGCACTGCAAAGTGAGCACGCCAGCTCCATTTTCCAAAACCTATGCAAATTGCAGTTGGTGGGTTTTGCACAGCCTTACCTGGTAAATCATGCTACAAAGCCACTTAGCACATTTTAGTTATGAGCTTGAGCTTCCTGCAGGGTTGCAACAAGACTGGTCATCAAGCCTCAAAAACTCCTCCTTGCACTCTCCTGACACGGAAGGCAGCTCTAACAATGCTCTCGTTAAACACTCCAGGGAGCCCCCAGCAGAGGCTTTTATGCTGCCTGTGTGCTGTACGTATCTCACTGAACTTAAGTGGGATTTAGGTGACACAGTGTTTTTGTGCTGTTCAAGCCGTGGGATGAAATTCACCACTAAGCAGTACAAAAAGAGCACACAATGGGGTTCCCCTACAGTGGCCCTCCATAGCTACTACTGCCCCAACCTGATTTGGATATCAGCATCTTTTGTGAGGTGGATTTCATTGTGTTATGGACATCTTTGAAAATGCAGCAGTCAAAATATTTGAGGGAAAAGATATCCTGAAAGAAACTTGGAAGTTCTAAAACATGTTGCTGAAATGTCACTTTTGATGAACACTTCAGTGCTTTCAAAGGACAAACATAAAACTACGTGCTAGGGCAGGTGGAGATTGTGACATGTTGAAGATGCTGAACTTGTGATACTGGTACTTCTGTTTCAGCTGCAAATATAGACATCTTTCGCAGTGGAATGAAGTGTTCCTCAGAAATTTTGACAAATAGGAACCTGTTGAACTTTACATTAACTCAGATTATCACTTGAAAAGGAAACTTATGGACATACCATTTCAGAGACAAGCATCTGTTTATGAGCAGAAGACAAAACAGGATTTAATGAATCACTGACTTGTGATTCCACTAAAATTGTCTATCTTCCTTCCTCTTCTCCATTTCATGAAAAGAGCAAGATATCATGTGAGACTATCCAATTGTATGGAGAATCTGGTTTTGACCATCATAGGTTTACAGGTCCAGAGTATATTACTGACTGTCAAATTATATTACAGCAGCTACATTAAGTAGTGCCAAAGCACTAATCTGAAGTCAATTAAAATTTTTACTAAGGGGTGTTTCATTCTAATCCTTAAATAATTCACCTGCCTTTGATGTTAATAAAGTGGCTTAGAGAAGTAACATATGATGGAAAAAAGCCACAGATGCCAGAAATAACATGAAAAGCTCCTACTTAAAGCAGTTAACAGCTGCAAAGCTAAGTGTAACAATAAAATATATTAGTTAAAGAGATGTATATACATTTAAGTGTACTTAGATTTTATTACCAAAATGTATAATGTGATACACTGCAAGATTTAAGTGGTAGAGCTTTTTATTACCTTTTAAAGTGTTCAGACAGAAAGCAGTGGAGAATGAGGGATAATTCACTGCATTTTTGTGGGCAGCACCCACATGTTCACATTTCCCAATGTTTTTTCTTTATGGGAAAAAGAGTGCACTGGGCAACAACTTGTTTTTTTCCCGTGTAAAAATCATGTGCCAGTGATTCACTAATTCCTATTTTTCCTTCTGCTTATGAACGATCAGAGGGATGACTGTCAATGAAACTATTAAAGGATGGAGAATACCTCAGAGAGTCAACATTCCAAATGATATATTTAAGATAAGGCAGATTCGAACAGGTCACTGGTTTGCAGTTGCACAACTGTCTGGATTTTTTTGATGTAGTTCATTTCATTACAGTCTCCTAAAATTCTGCCTTACGCATTGTTAGGAGCAAGACAGTTTGATGAGCTGACATTACAGTCACTCCCAAGCGTTAAAAAAACCCCGTGAGTCAGGGAAATCTAGGGAATGGCTTTAAGAAAACCTTGCTTTCCTTTATTTGTTTTCTGATTGCTGAGCTATTATGGTGAACTCCCTCCACACTTTCTGGCATTCCTCTGCACCAATGAAGATTAGAAATATAAACTGATCTTTAAAAACACAGACCAAGAGTCCTATACAACAAATGGCCTCCAGGATCTAGATTCAGAATAAAATAGCAGTGTATCCTGTATAGCTGTACAGAAGAATCCACGTCCTCCACCTGTATTTCTACGTCTTGTCTTCAGCTTCCCTTCAAACATTTGAGTGGTCAAGAGTTATTTGTACATAACTTCACAGGAAATCAATGGTAAACGTAGACCCTGGAGTATCATCTGTGGAAATTACAGATTCATTGTCTGAGAGAGGAGAAGGGCTGCTAGGTATTTTAAGCAATCATCTAGACCATTCCCTGTACTAAAGTAAACAAGAAAATCAGACCCATGAATTATGTACTCAGGTAGTATTTCTTCCAAAACCACAGGCCTTTTTTCTAATTTCTAATCTGTGTGGTTAAAAAAAAAAGTCAAGATGAAAAAAAAAATTAATTAAGTTCATATTTTTTTTTCTCCTAAAAGTATAACCTTTTCTCAGTTATTTAAATAACCAGAGATTTCCTTAGGCCTGGTTATAAAGATTTGGGGGGGCGTGGGGGGTGGTGTTAATATAAAGATTTGGGGGGTCTGCAGGTCTGCATCACACACAACTTCTGACTTGTTTGTGATGCAGGTTGAATCCACGACATTTTTCAAAAGGCTAGTTAAATTCAGTAATCAGTTCAAGAGAGTGCTGAGACCGAGAGGCAGCACTCTACTATTTTCTGCTAGCAATTTGCTGAGTGGCAACAGTAGAAAATGACAGGGCAATATATTATAAAGTGATCCAGTAAGAATCAATTAAACTTGTGGAAAACCTGAACCACAAGGGCTGATGAGAACAGAGCCCCGCAGGGGCTGTGTAGGTGTGAACACCCTTTGATGATCTACTGCTACTTTCTCATACAGGAGAACAATTTCTTAGGGGAAGAACTTGTGTGAAATGGGCTTTGGTAGAGAACAGCTGTTATGATATTTGGGAGGGTGCTTGGGAGTAGGGAAAGAAATGGGACTGTCAGCTAAATGAGAACATGCTGAGTGATGGAAGGAGGAATACAGAGATTTAACAGAGGGCAAGGATGGCTGTTCTGATGGTTATGGTTAAGCTGTTATGATTTCTCCCTGAGGAAGAAAGCAAGCTGAGTTTTCTCCCAGGCCTGACACTTTTTGAATTTGTGAGGGCCAGATAACCTCTCTGCATTTCTGTTTCTCCATCTATCAATCAGGGATGAAGGAGTACTCCCATAAACAGGTTGCTATAGGATGCTCCTGGGAGGTGTTCAGATACCATGGTGTTGAGTCCTGTAGAAAAAAAATTAATCATGTCTCTATCACTAGGTAGAGAAAGAAGAGAAGTAAGACAAAAGGTAGATAAAGTTTAAATGTGTTTTGAAAGTTTTCAGGTTTTGGATTCTGTTTTTATATGTTACCCATCACTATGATAACAGACCACCTTCTAACAGTTATATGAACAAGGTGACTAATATCTGTCATGTTAAGTTCTTTCTCTCCTCGGGGGAAAATTGTGGGGGTTTTAAGTGTGTATTTATATCTTCTTTACTGTGTGATTTTGTTATTACAAGACGGGTGAAAGAAGTTTGCTTGCTCTAAGAGCAGAGGTAAGAGCAGCTCGGGCAGCTGAAATTCTGAAAGAGGTGATTCCTCAAACTTGGACTGAGGGATTGAGAAACACAGCCTATTGGCACAATCAGGATTTATTCTTGTTAAAGCAACCAGCATTACTTTTTCGATCTAGTACAGGTCTCTATGCATAACTCTCTCCAGCTTGAATGAAGACCATGCTTTCTGTGTTACATGAAATGTGCTGCAATGGAGAAGTATTCCCAGGCAGTGTCACAAGTGCTGACCTTCATCCACAGGCACTACAATGCTTACCTAGGTGGTGGACAGGACAAATCTGGTGGATACAGTTTGACCATTCAGTAACAAGGACTTCTGACAGAAAGAAAAAAGGAAAAGAACCAGAAGACAGACAGAGAATTTTTCATGGAATTGCTCCATTTCTATTTGGTTTGACTGGGTTGGGCACTTTGTTAAAATCGCTGTACACTTGGCATTGGATACAAGGTTTAGACCCAAAATGTGGCCCAAAGAGCATTTGACAGATTTATCCATTAACTCTGAGCATGATGATGCCGCCTCCCACCAAGACACTAGTAATAACACATTATCTGAAAGGATATCATAATTGAGTGGCTTTCTGGTTTTGAGATAATTTGTAGGCAGCTGAGGTATCCAAGATGAAGAGGAGGGAGAGAGGCCAGAAAGGAGGTGCTCAGAGAGCAAGGTTGACTGCTACTCTCCCATCCCTGCATTCCGTTTCTAATGTGATCCAGATCCCAATTAAAATGTTGTGTTTGTTCCAAGTAAGTTTTCATTAAGAAAATAAAACCACCAAAGAGGAGGTTGTGCAAGCTATCTGGAGCTCCAGAAGAGCAATGACTTACACATACGTAGTGGACAAACGCAGAGGTTTTACTCACCCATCTTCTGGCACATCCCAACGCACGCTAACTTTCCCTTGGGGAATCATCCTTCCCATTGGCAGAGTTGGGGTTGAGCAAATAAAAACATTTCCAGAAATAGACATGCCAGGATGTCATGCAATCTTTTGGGTTTTCTGGCAAGAAAGGTTTTTAAGAGAACAGAATATAGAGAACGGGTTTTAATAGGTAGTTGTCACTGATTAAGATTTTTTTATTCTTTTTGTAGCACAATTTGATGAATGTTCAAACTGATTTATTGTTCCCCTTCTTGCTGTTGTCTCTACTGAACTTAACATGTTGATCTTAGAAAAAGTACTATATTAAAAAATTGTAAGTAAAAAAAATCCAGTAATGAAGCTCCAGTTTTTTCTGGACTAGCCAGGGCGTTCTTCTTTCATTCTCTATCATGCATTTACTTCATCCAGGTCCTGGTGCAAAGGAGAAGGAACAATGAGGTACCCTTCTAAATCCTTATTCCTGCTTATTGTACAATATTTTCCAGAATGTGTAGGACAGAGCTGGCTTGTCTCTAGCACGTGAGCTGGGACCCTATGCTCTCTGAAGTCATCTCTATCCAGATCTTCCACCAGCAAGAGAGCTTATTTCCTGTACCAACAGCGGGTTCATCTCTGTTTAGAGCTTCTTTATTTTAGTCCTGCACACCTTTTCTCTCTGGAAGATTGCTAGCCACAGAGCAACCCTATGTCAGTATTTTAAGACTAATGTGGACACAACCATCACTGGCCCAGTTTTTAAACATCATGAGTGCTTTGGGACAGTCGGAAGCCCTTTCAACATCTTTTGTAAAACAGGGCTGGCATCAAATGAATACTAGAAGCAAAGTAGGAGTGATATATGCCAACAGGTTTACTAGCTCTGTTACAAAGCAAGATTCAGACCTCACCAATACTCCGATGTTTCCAAACAAAAGTATATTTATTCTTTTATTCTTCAGAACAAAATTTATTCTAGGGTGGCACACATAAAAGGAATCTTAGCAGCCAGATATTTGGTAATCTTTCTAAAAATGAGCTGCCTACTCACTTCAGTGAAGAAAACTTACAGCTCTCTCAGACTGAAAAATGAGAAATGTCATTATCTACTACAGTCTTCCATACCAAACATTTTTATGAATGAGCTGTACACAAGCTACCCATTTCAGAGCTGGTCACTCAAAGAGACTGCAGAATTTGGCTCATAAGGTGACTGCTCTCCATGCCCAGTTATATTTTATGTGGGATACATCGGTACTTCCCTATGCAAACAGTTTCTACAGATGCATTCCCCTTTGCTGTATAGATCAGTAAGATCTATTTTTACATGATGAAGAAAAAAACAATTGTTCAGCAGTGATCTACTATCCTGTTTAGAAATTTGTTCTGAAAGCAGTAAAACTACAAGAACTATGGATTTATGAGGTACTCCAAACAAACTCTCCTTGGTTGGTAACTATTCAGGTCACATATCTTATGCTTCTATTGGATTTCTTCTTACAGAATCAGCAGTATTATGTTACAGTTTTTTCTCTGCTTGTCTACTTATTATTGGGTGCTAATAAGCCTGGTTAACACAACAGGACATGTCACCTATATGAGTTCTTATCATAAAACCCAGGCACATTTACCCCAAAGAGATTCAGTTAGTATCACATGTACACTTGCAAGCTCATAAAAAATAAACAAAAGGTCTTTAGTGACTTGTTTTAGCTAGTAAAGCTAATTTCTCATTAAAAAGAGTGCGAAGCTATATATTGCTAGTTTTATGATTTAATAGCTTCTAAAGCCCAAGAGTATTGAGATATCCAGTTACTGCTTTCTATGGAAAACCTCCTTCCTCCACTGGCCCTGTGTGTGGGGCAATCAGCATGCTTTGGATCACAGTTTCAGCAGAGAAAACCAGAGCCACCTACGAGGAGTCTGTTTAGTCCGTACGGAAATGGCTGCCGCTGTGTGCCGTGAGGGGCACGTACCTGGCTGGGCCTAACTCACCATTCAGGCCTGGTGTAGCAATCCCTTCCATGAGTGAGAACGGCTCATTGTGAAGCAGGGGTGGGTGTGCTTATTGCAGGCAGCACGGCTTTATGGTGTCTCATGCACCATTGTGAATCCCAGCACCGACCTGTAGGAATTCTGAGAGGTAGAGATTTTCCCAGACAGCTGCCGCTTCTGTGGACAGATTGCAACTAACTCTGTCTTCGACTAACCTCTGCAGTTCACCGAGTCCAAATGGAGTTGAATCTATACAGATTCTACCCACCCAGTTTGGAGCAAATCTTTGTTAGTTCAGAGAGGAAGTGAAGTCAATATGGTAAATGCACACTGCCCATGGCAATCGTGCCACTTGCACTGGCAGGTTACAACGTGGCCAGCACCTTTTCTTTTTCTTTCTGAAGAGACATTATTTTAATTGATGGTGAAGAAATATTCCAGTCTAATTTTATGACATTACATCACACTTCAGGAAAAAATAACAACAATAAAATAGGCAATTATGCTCAAGAGTTCAGAAGTCTTATCTGAAACTGATTTTCCTGCCTTGTAAATTTTCAAGGAACAAGAAAGGTGTTACAGGTGGAGATGACAAGATCGGCTGCAAACATCATTTTTACACTGGTTCAGCCTGTTTCACTTCTCTATAATATGCTCTGAAAAAATGACACTAATAGCTACAAACTCTAGGGTGAGGCATCCACAACCTCCCCCCAAATCCATTATAGCTTTGCACAGAAATCTAAGTTTGGCATGCTAAGAGCTTGCTGCAAAGGTAAAGCAGCAAAAACTTTAATAAAACACGGGAAGTTCAAGCAAATTAGAAGAGACAGTAATAATTGTAGCAAACTGAATTGTCATGCATCAGTAATATACATCATGGTAGCTTCTCTGAAGACCATGGGATCCTGATCTTAAAATACAGGATGGAATCCAATTGCGAATTAAGCAAGATTAGTAGGTTTTTCTCCTTTGCTTGCCTGCCTTGAGAAAAACACAAGCTAATAATTTTGCCTTCCATCCATGCAAGAAGGTAGCAAGTGTGCAGGTCATATCCCTGGACAGAAGCAAAAGAAAACTGGGATCAGGTGATATATGGTGAAAAACCATGGAACAAGTGGATGCTGTTTGTGAAATGGCCGGTCAGGTGTGAGGTTTTTTGTCTGATTTATAGGATCAATAAGAGAGATAGGTAAGAAGTTCCTAGAGGTCAGTCCCACTGGCAGCTAGAATAAGGAAAAGGCAGTTTCTGTGCTGTATTTCCTGCTGTTGTATCAAAGGGGAAGAGCCCCTCTGTCAGCTTGTTGCAGTGGATTTATAGCCAAATATGGAAAAGTAGTGTCCTTCCCCAGTAATCACTGCCATCACTGGGAGCTGAAGAGCACCCAGCAGAATGCACTTAGTCATCTTTCAAGTTGTGTACTATCTTGGAATATCTTTTAAGAAGCTGATGCACCAAATAACAAAGCAAAATGAATGGGTAGAGCTGTTTCCCTTGACAGCATGACTCATGCTGATCATCCTACTTCAGTTAACTTTCTAACACCATCGTGATTGTCATCTTTATCAGATGCGGTTCATTCTTACAGAAAGTCACAGGCGCTCGCCACAGTCACAACCTAATTCAGACTACAATAACCTAAAGGAAGGGTAATCTTGTGGCTTTATTTCTTATGAAGTTTACCCTCAACGTACAGAAACTCAGATAAAATCCTCAGACGGTAATTCACCTAACTCCCTAGAGACCAATCCACGACACAGTGTCTGTCTCAGTGACAGCAAATAAATGGTAAATAAATAATTATCAATGCCAGTAAAACAAATGGCTACTTAGATGTAGGTGCAATTGTACAGGATGATAGGTATCAGCACACATGTACTTTCATGAATAGGAGGAAATACCATTCAAGTCAGTGAAAAAAAGAGCCATGATTGCCTCTGCTGCCCAGATGCTCGATGTTCTCCAGTCCTACTGTAGAAATTACACTTTGGAGTGACCTTGAATGGACTCAAGCAATAGCCCTGAAGTGATTTCATAGGCTGATGAGAGTTTCCCCTACCATCTAGACACCTTCCTGACGCCTAGGTTTATCTAGACACCAAGGATTGAAGAGAGGATTGTTCAAACTTAACCCTGTGATAGAAAATCCAAACAAGGAATTATATGTCATCTGGTGGTCAGAAATATTCTGTGAGATATCAGAGAATGGGGAGATCCCTTATCAGCTTGGCATTTCTTATGAGTTCAGCAGCATGATCAGTTATAGCTCTGATGACATGACTCTGCTGCTGCTAGGATAAGACCCATCTCTGTGCTTCCCAGGTCCAGCACAATGTGTGCTGGAGGCATCTCCCATTCAAGATCAGGTCACACATGGTTTTGTCTCTTTGAGTGTTGAACACCCCATGGAAGGATGCAGGTTTTCTGATCACCTGCTCAAGTGCTGCACAACCTTCTGAATGAAAAAAGAAAAAAAAAAGAAAAAAAAACATACATTTTTTTTCCAATATTTGACCTGAATTTTCCAACCCCCAACTTGGGGTTGGCACCCCTTTCTTATGTCTGGGGCTGCCAAGATGATCTTGGCTCCATCATAACTCCTCTCTAGGTAAGTGTAGTGGATTGCTCCCTAGCTTCATCTTCCCTAGGGTAAACCAGTCCAGCTCCCTCAGTTTCTCCTTACAGGTCATGTACTTCTAAACCTCTTGGTAAACTTCTGTTGCTCCTTCTCCAGTTTATCAGCATCTGTGTCCTGAATTTGCAAGAACTGCAACATGCCCACAATTTTGTCCAAATGTACCCTCTATGGAAAACACACTCTACATAAGATGCCTTTGTCCTTCTCACCATTTTCCCAATTAGGAGGGCCACAAAGATGATTAGAGGACTGGAGCACCTCCCCTCAGAGAGGCTGAGGGAGGTGGGCTTGTTCAGCCTGGAGAAGAGAAGGCTGCTGGGGGACCTCATTGCAGCCCTCCAGTACCTGAAGGGAGCTTATAAGCAGGAGGGGATTCAACTTTTTAAAAGTGTAGACAATGGCAGGACACGGGGGAATGGATTGAAGCTGAAGGAGGGCGGATTTAGATTACATATTAGGGGGAAGGTCTTTACAGAGAGAGTGGTGAGGTGCTGGAACAGGCTGCCCAGAGAGGTAGTGGATGCCCCGTCCCTGGGGGTGTTCAAGGCCAGGTTGGATGGGGCCCTGGGCAACCTTGTGTAGATCCAGGCCTGGAGGTTGGTGGCCCTGCCTGTGGCAGGGGGTTGGAACTCTGTGATCCTTGGGGTCCCTTCTAACCCAAACCATTCTATGATTCTATGATTCTATGAATTTACAATAATCATGAGAACATCATTTATCACGCAGGCTGCAAAGGCAGAAGAACCCCAAATCTTATAGAAGCATCCTCACATTTTCTCAAAACATTTGCACTGAACTATTTATTTTCATAGTAAGAGAGAGAAGATGCACAGGAAGAGCTCCAGAGTTGGTTGACTGTGGTGCTGAGTCAGTATGTGGGAGAAGTATGTTCAAATCCCTGATGTAGAATGGAAAATCCCTGACCTGAATCAGGTAGAGCAGGAAGCTGCACCTGGGTGTCCCACATGCCTACCTTGTCCCTTCACCACCCAGCTATTATTGAAGTGACACATTCATCCCACCAGTACACACAACCGATAGAACATTTCTGGTTTCATTTCGACACGGAACAAAAACAAATTCTTAAACCTCAAAGTAGTCACGTAGCAGAATTGTTATCCCTTGGCCAGCTAATGTTTACTGACATCCTTCCCGACCTCGGTTGCTACTTGCCATAATTGTCCCTTGCCCATTACACATTGAACAAGGAAAAAGGTAAAAGTAAAAAAACTTATTCTAAGGGTGTTCCCTCTTCCAGCAGCAAGTGCATGCGTGTAAGCAAGTTTTTGGTCTCACATAGAACAAGTTGATTGCTTATAGTCAGTCCGGAAGGAAGAAGGGTCCCCATCAAAATACCACTGGAATCCATTTAATGATATTTCTGAGGGCAAACTTCTGGAAACTGTTTGTCCTCTGTCTTCATCAGAACCATCCTAGGCTAGCAATGTCTCGCTATATTCTCACATTTTATTTGCCCGTGACCGGGCTGATCTGTTGTGGTTTAACCCTAGTATGCAGCTAAGCACCCCACAGTGCCTGCTCACCACCGCACCCCCACCCCCAGCAGGATGGGGGAGAGAATCAGAAGGTTAAAAGTGAGAAAACTTGTGGGTTGAGATAAAGACAGTTTAATAGGTAAAGAAGAACTCGTGCGCGCAAGCAAAGCAAAATACAGAGTTCATTCACTACTTCCCACCAACGGGCAGGTGATCAGCCTGCAATGGTTTCAATCAGCACCCAGGAGAAAGATTTACATATGCTATCTAAACGATGAATGAACATTTCACTCTGCTTAACAGCACTGGTTTTTAAAATGGTAAAATTTATGCGAGGATGTGGAAGAAATAAAATCTGCAGAAAGGAGGGTAAGGATATGGAATTAGGATTTACAAATTTTAATCAACTTTAATTGAGATCATAACCTTTGTTTCCAATTACATGTGACTCAGTTTGTTTATTTGTTCCTGTTTATCAAGGACATGTCTCTGATCCTCAGAAAAGGATTTCTGTGGATGCTTAAATGTGAACCATGACAGGGAAGAACCTCTGAAACTTTTCACTTGTCAACATGTAGGAAAAAAACTATGTAACTTTTCTCTTGTTCTTTCTAACATGTGGTGTGATCAGCAAAATAATAAATAAAGGAAAAAGTCATTCCCATAAAACAAGGAAGGATCCATTCCCTCCACAGCATGAATTATTGTGTCAACTTCTACAGTTGATTTGAGACTAGGTGATAGTTTGTGGTGTGACCGAATCTACCAGTAAATGTTATTGCTATGTGGTTTTAGTCATAAGTGTACTTATTAGAATGTGAAGAAGCAGGTATCACTTGAATAACTGTCTTCACATCTGCACAGGGCCATGAGTCAAATTAGTTGCACACACTTAGTATCAGGAAATATGAAAGCTCCAATAAGAGTTACAGTTTTGTGTAATTATCAGTGAATAGTATTTGGCATGTGGTTGCCCTCATAAGGAAATAAGCTGTGCCAGTACTGTCACAATAATGCCAGAAAAAGAGCATAATTATAATAAAATATCAGAATCTCTTCTGTTTCTTTCCTTGCACCCTAGGCTACATAGCAGAGCACACAAAACCCAGTTTCTGGTATCCCAGACAAGGAGATCCAGCTGTGTGTGGCTTCAGTCTTAAGAACATATACATATCCTACCATCGTGTCTGTGAACCTGTAATTCAGGGAGAGCTTTGTCTGACCATGGGCAGGTATGTCCAGTATAGACTCCTACACGTGAACTACTTGTCCAGGTGTCATCAGTCAAGGGAGAGGCAGGCTTACAGTGCACTCCTCTCATCCTGAAGTAAGTAGCTAAAACAGGTCAGGTAGAGTGCAGGTAAAGACCGCTTTATTCATACTCTCCAGGTTTGCCTTTTGGAGGAAAATCTGAAGGCCCCCTCTCTTCTCAGAAGATACAGGGGCCTGAGAAGCCTAGAGAAGGTCTCTGAATCATCTGGCTGAGGCAAGTGTAAAGTCACTAGGATTGCAGATGACAGCAGAAGTACCAATTCCTCTTCCCATTCCCTAACACAAATTTTGAGACATGCCTTTTTTCAAAATTGCGCTATAGTGAAGAGCTACTGCAGTTCTGTCAGAGTCTCTGGGCAGTCTCTGAAGGGGTTGTAATGGACTCCAGAATTTAGAAAGTAAAAGGAAATTGCTTCTTATGATTTTGGAAAATAATCCTGCCTCTGGCCTAGTTGTTAAGTATCTCTTAACATTAGTAATACATTGTGAGTCTTAGTGATTAAAATTAATAATGTCTAAAACCAGCTGAAGATGAGGAGAGACATTAAGTTATGACTTGGCCATCAAATGAGTGCTTATGCAGCATAACATAATAATGTGAAAGGTGGTGCCATAAAATATATTTTGCTTTGTATTTCTTTTTATGGAAAAAAACATATGCAGTGGTTTGAACAATTGTGTATGGTTTGCCACAATGATTGTCCTGTAATTAGACAAGGTTACTTGCAGAGCATGTCTTCATATGCATTCATACATGGCTTTGTAACCTGGCTGTGTGACTAATTGGCCAAGATGTTCATCTCCATATATACCTGATTTGAATATTCACTTAGAATACAATCAAAACCCTATCTTGGTCAAGAAAGTATTAGAAATAATAAGGTGGGCTTACCAGGAGCTGATGCCCTTTGTACAACAACATGGAATGTAGCTGATTCAGGATTACTGGCAATCCATGTTTTAAGATAAAAATCTTCCCATTATGCAAATCCCATATAACAGATGGTGGGTCACTTTCTCTTGAACGCACTTCATTGCTTTATTTTTATCTCTAACCAAGATTGCTGCAGCCATGTCAAATTTCCAAAGAAGAAAAAGCGACCAAGACACTCTCTGTAAAAACAATGGGTGCAAAGAGAAGAAACATACAGCTCTTAAAATATACAAGAAAGCAAATGAAGTCTCCATGACAAAACGGTTCTAAAATGCGTAACATTTCTACCAAAGTTGAGCTACTAGAAGAACGGTTAGCATGCCACAGCAAAGGGGAGGAAAAGTATACATCAACCTGTCTATAATTCATATTAGCCTTAGCTGCTCCCATCAAGAGGCAGCTTTCTGTGACAGCACAGCAGGCAGATTGTCACTTTCTTCCCGTTCTGCCAGGCAGATTTGCTTATCTTTGTGATTTTTGCATGTATGTGTAGGTTTCTGCTTGATCCTCTACTATAAAAGCTCAGCTACTATGTCTATTCTGCATCTCTACCTTTCTGAGTAAGCTTTTATTGCTAACCTGAAACAGATTCTGAGTATACTCCTGGAAAGATGTATTAATAGAATAGATACTGAAATACATCAGCTTGGGAGTAAACATGTCTGTATGAACAAGCCCAAGAGAGAACGTTTCTAGAGTGCCCCACCTCCACAACCGCTGCCATAATGGAAAGTCTGAACTGCAGGTTTTTGGTTCTTCTTTTATGTCACGGCTGCTGTTTCTGTTACCGTCCTCCCACTGATGAAAAACGATTTGGAGAAACAAGAGTTGTTGTTGAACTCCTTTGCTCTTTAGTATTTTTTACTGCATTGACATATTGGTAAGTCAGTTGTTGAAGCTGAAAATGTTTTTGAAACTCTTGAGTCATAGGTGAAAATGCTTGCAGAAAATGTTTTGAGGGCCTAACTTAGACATTATTATTTTATGTTAAAGCAGAAGGTGCTTATAGATGATTTGTTTTCTTTCTTGGGAGTTGTGGGATGTGCTCTGGAAGATAATGTTGACAAAGAAAATAACTGAATTTTTTCAAAAGAGGAATTTATTTTTTTCAAATTTTTTCTTTTCAAAAGAGGGATTGGATTGTGTTTTGGCTTGAGGTTAGGATATGTTCTTAGTTTAGCAGAGCTACTTCAAACATTGCTAATTAGAGAAGCATTAACATAAGAACAACATTTCAAATTCATTGATGTCATCTTGCTAACAGATTTGGATACATGGGCCATAATCCCTTGGAAAGCCACGAGCTGTTTTTCCCAGAACAGGGAAGACCCACATGTCCAGATCTGTTTTCATGGTTGGAGGGAGCGCGGGATATGGGATGTGTGGGATCAATTCTTAATGGTCATTTTTCTTCCCAGGAGTCATCAGCAATAATGAACTGCACAGAACGTGTTTGGATCCAGCATCAGACTGGTTTTGGTTTGTGACTCATTTTTTGGTCAGAATTAGAGCTTAATATAAAAATCTCAATGGTTTTCGAATAGCATATGACACTGATATCACCTGATAAGTATTGTCCCAGCAAGGGTGGCTATACTGACCGATAGAGGAAGATGCGTCCGTAACCTCTCTCACTTTTAGAAGGTTGTAGGCATGTATCTCCAGTGTTCAACCAGGAGTCAATTTTACTGTGTGCTACACTTTTCTCATGTGAATACACGAGAGTGCATCTTTTCTTCTTAAGCCAGTATCCTCAATTTTAAATTGCCCAGGCCAGTAAGAGGTTTTTAGGATGGGTAGGGTCTTTTCACTTGCTTGAGTTCAGATGTGTAACACTCTTAGTGCCTGCACAGCAAATGTCACATTGGCAAGGCTGAAAGAACATGATGTATCAAGATGGTTTATTACCAGCTCATATGGTCCCAGCCCTCCAGCTATCCAGTACGTAGTAAAATTATTAATACCTAATAAAGAGGCTTATTGCAGCTCTGAAGCTAGTGATTGCTTTTTAATTACATATTTCTTTTGATTTAATAAGGTAGTAAATATTTGCTTCATCTCTCTTTAAAGAAAAATATGCATTTTATGTATGGGTACCCTTTATATAGGTTATTTATATTCCATGCATAATCATCACCATATTTACTCTGGGTCCCATCAACCTTTTAGCTACCTTTTTACATTATGTTTTCTATCTTTACAAAACATTAGTTATTTTACAACTCGTGAAAACAATTCCTTAAAAGATAAAAGGTATATAAATTCTTCCTTGGTGTGAGTATACAGCACATTTGTACTTGTTCCAGCTCATCCCTGGGAAAATGAACTGATGGGGTCTGAGGCTGCGTGTGCCCTCAAATTTAAGATAGGACTGTAGCTTCTGTCTGTAGATGGCATACTTGAAGACAAATGGCAGTGAGTCATCCACAGGGTGGGATTCAACACAAACCTGCCTCCCCCTTCAAGAGACTGAACTGCACGGGTATCCAGCACTCTGCATCCTTCCTATCACTGGCTTACTAGATCATTTGTTAAGCCAGGCATATACAGGTGTATCTAGACTCACACATCTAGTTACAGCACAACACAGGACTCCATGTCCAAGCTGGCCCAGGACCTTGCTTTATATGCTCATAGAATCGCAGAGCAGTTTGTGTTGGAAGGACCTCCAAAGACCATCTAGTTCCAACACCCTCCCATGGGCAGGGATACCCTCCACCTGACCAGGCCGCCCACAGCTCCATCCAACCTGGCCTTGAACACTGCCAGGGAGGGGGCAGCCACAGCTTCTCTGGGCAGCCTGTGCCAGGGCCTCACCACCCTCACAGGGAAGGATTTCTTCCTTATATCTAGTCTAAATCTACCCTCTCTCAGTTTAAAACTATTACCCCTTGTCCTACAAGCTTTCTTCTATTCTCTGTTTCCTGCATATCCAGCCTTACATCTACACAGCAAAAATAATAGTATATGAAATGTAAATTTGAGGTAAATGAAAAGCATTAGCTTTGTGGTTATATAGAACCAAATTCAGCATCTCTAAATGGTCATGCTTCCCTCTCATCCAGCTTGATGCTATCAGTAAAAACATGAATCTCTAATAGAATTCTATCTCGTTCAGGCTCTTTGTATCCACAGGTATTTCAGTTTGGCCTGCACACGCTCCTGAGAACACAGCGTACAGAGGATTTGATTTTTTTAATCGGGGTCATTGCTGGGATTCCCTCTACAGCATCACCCCCCACCAGAAAGTTGCATCAGCACTTTCATTGCCAGTTATCACTGAGGATGCAGCCAAGAGTGGGACGGGAACAGGGACAAAGAGGTGGGGTAGGAGAAGAGTGTGGGTGCTTCCTGTGCTGGACAGAACGCTGAAGAAAAGCTTCCTGTAACTACACCCTGCTAATGCTTGGTGGGCTTTCTCTTGAGACCAGCTGCTATTTGCTTTCAGCTGACATACCCTGAGATCGACTATGGCCCATCTTGCCCTTGTTAGGTCATCAGCTTCCCTGTTCCAAATCAACCTTCCTTGCTACAAACCTCCTTAAAAGAAAGCAATCTGTTAAGCAGCAGAATGTGCAGTGTGTTACTGCAAAGGAAGAGCTGTAATTGCAGCCTGTCCCCAGGGGTGATCTGAAAAGCCTAGCATGCAGCAAGTAGACAGTCTGCTGCGCTACAGGCTGTAAACATAACCCTTCACGTTTTCTTAGGCGAGTAAAAGTTGCATGGCAGAACCGCTTATTTAATTGTGGCACGCACAAGACATGGACATGCACCAGGGCATAAAATACATTAGCAACAGCACAAAATACGTTGGAATAGTTGAAACAACATCTAACTTAGTTTCTACCAGTTGGAGACTCTTTGGAATGAGTAACAGTAATGATTATATTTGCCGAGGTGTAACACTTTAGAAAGGAATAATTCTGTGTGTCTAAGGCCACCTTGAAACTGAGGGCTGCCAGCTCAACAGCACATTCTGTCTGCAAATGTCATTTCCAGCCCAAAGCCCCAGGCCACTGGTGCTGCTTCCCCATTGCTCCATGAGAAAAGTAGCTGTGAGCTTTACACAGAGCTTATTTGTCCTCTGGGCTTTCACAGCTGAAATGTTCAGCATTGGAAAGTGGAGTCTCTTTCTCCCCACTTTTGCATCACCAAGCTGTGTGGCTGGAGAATGAGGACAGCAATGGATTAGGGAAAAGCGATGGAGGATATTGTGCCCACTTACTGCTTGTTGCAGGAACCAAAATAGAAGCGCTCAGCCTTTATCTGAAGGAAAGACAGGAGAACCCTTCCCATTGAAGCTAATGGGGTATCACTGCAGTAAACTTAAAGGCTTTAATTATAAGCTAATATGGGGAAAAGAATTTATATACAGAAGACAATAATGAAGCCACATACCACATATTTTGTGATTCTCCAAACGTGAAACTATTCTCTGGTGATCCATGTTCAATGGAAGAACATACCTCTGGTCTGCAGGGCAGCCTTTGGATGTGTCACAGAGCAGTGTAACTCTCCAGGCTACAGGGAAATACAACAAGCCAAAAACTTTTCTCCATCCCATAGGAAGTCTGTTTTCCCTCTGCTCATTGATCCGTATACAGCATATGAAGGGGAAACGCCTTCATGGTTTGGGCCATCAACACCACTGGGTCTTCTCCAGGGTCAGCTGCAGACCTGCTGTCTGTGTTGAGCTGTACAGCTGCCATCTCTGCCTTTTGCTGCTAACTACCTAAATGGTACAAAACCCTCTCAGTGACAGCTTTGAAACTGTGTTACTGAGGGGATGTAAAGAATTTTAAAAATCCCTCTGTTAAAATTCCCAATTACTGCCAATGTATTACAAGAAGAGGCTTTCTCCAGGCCGCTCTTTCACTGTCGCTTGGTCAATTAGGGTAAATGAAAAGACAATGGCTGTGATTTTTCCACTGCATCCCTCTAGTTTCACATTAATGTAATAGAGCAATTAACACTTGAGGCTTCAGCCTCTCCAGTTGCTAAGCTGGAGCAAGCAGTTGTGGCTGGGCCCCTGGGAAGTCTGAGCTGAGCCAACCTGAGTGGGCGAAGGAGGCAGATCCAGGAGCCAGCCATGGCTGCACCGCCTCTGCGTGAAGTCTTTTTGATGTACACCTAAGTTGCAAACAAGAGGCTGAGCCCTCAGTAACAAATACCAACACGGCATTAATAGTAGCTGGGCACTACAAAGTGCTTTACGTGTATATGCTGCCAGTCATGTGAGGCTCTCCCAGCATTTTGCAAAGGCTAACCTCTGCTATTAAGTGTGCATACTGCAAGGTTATTAATTAGGGTTTTTTCTGGGTTATTTTTACCCTGGAGTGATTCCTTGATCCAGCTCACAACGTAGCCCCGCACAGTTACACGAGCACTCGTACCTCAGTGTTGATGCTGTCGATAACAGAGGAAGGGGCAGGGAGGTCTTTGCGCTGGTGTAGTCCCTGAAGCCTTCATATTGTTAAACCACAGGTTTAGTCAAAATTATATTTAATTCCTAACTCCAGCAATGCAGTCGTGATTAAGATTTTACTGCCTTTCATTACAGTCTCATTCCCCAGAGTGGTAAGAACAATTAAAAGGCTTTTTTCCATGCCCTTGACGTGACCCTTTCAAAAGTAGGTTAGGGCTCACCTTTCGCCTTCTCCTGCCTCACCGCTGTTAAAGACAGGATTGAATTTTACAGCCACTAGATCTACTTAGAGTTACATTATGATTCATAAATTCCCCGAGGCAGAGACTGGAGCCAGATCTGTTGCTGGTATAAACTGGCAAAGCTCCACTGATTTTGACACTAATTTGCACCACCTCACCTGCGTATGTTTTTCGAGGCACCATGTTGCCATTCGAGCAATAACAACACGAACGGGGTCATTATCGTGAGCGCCGTACTTGTGTTGGCTGCAACGAAGGTACATGAGGCATGAATTTGACTCAGTATTTCTTTGGCTGATGGGGAAATCATGGTCCTACAGATAAACAATATGTTTTCTGTTTGTTCTTTTATCAATATCTGGATGGAACATATGGAGGAGTTTTTGAAAGCTTTCTTCTGAGCAAGGTTGTTTTCCACTTCTGAACTGCCAATTTACCATGAGAAATCCGTTCACTGGAATGACAGAATGGGCAAGATGTACAGCAGAAATAGTACGGTCTGTTGCAATAAATTACAGGTTTCTTTTTCATGTGCAGCAGTAGAGGCGGCGCTGATGCAATTAGCTACAGCTGGTTATAGAAAGAAAACATGCATCTGTAGATGGCTCAGACTGGAGGGAACCGAGACGTATTTTCTGGAATTTATCACTGTAGAGAGAGCAGGGGGAAAAAAGAACTGCAATTTTCATTCCTGGCTACACAAAACTTTAATAACCTTTATTTCCCCCCATTGTTAAATGAACTTAACCTAATAAACACGTTTAGTCCATTACATAGCAATTAGCAAATGCATCTAGGTCATCACAGATGCTCCAAAGGAAGGATTGGAAAGGTCCATTTTCTGGAATAAAGGATTTGAAATAATTATTTGCTGAAGTAAAGAACTGAATTGTGCCATATGCTGTATGCTCTTTTACCTCTAGGCTTCTAATATCCCATTTAATTTTGTTGTAACATAGGCTTGGGACTAATTTGCTAGCAAAGCTTTTGCTGCTGGCTGTTCAGCGTTTGTGTTGCTGGGTATCACAGTTCGGGGTTTCCAGAGACATAGCTGCAGAGGATGTGGCTCATATATATGATTTTCAGCACCAGCCTCATGGCATAGCAGTGCCTTATTTTGTCTCTGCCTGTTTCAGCTGCTTCTTTTAATCTCATTCTTCCCACAAAACAAGATCATCCTTAAATTTTTTCTTTGTGAATATTTTTTCCCCAAGACAACGTGTTTTCCCCAAATAAAACCCCACCTAAGCATTTTTTTTAATTCACTCAGTAAATTTGATCAGAAAAAGTTTGTAAAAGACAATCTTTACTATGATTGTCTATGTATACTATGATACTCTTTACTATGTCTGTCTTGGATGTTTCCTTTCACTTTTCTATTTCTCTTTTCCCCATTTTTGCTTTGCTTTTTTGTTTTTTTCTTCTGTGAAGAACAAAATGACACTAAATTTTTCCTCTCAGACTCTCTTTCTTAAGGGTTCTTCTCAGTCTCTTGGGGTTTTTTCCCCCTCTCAGTGCCCTGGTCCTCATCCTTTATGTAATACTCTTATCTGCTAAGGTTTAGTCTAACAAACAGGGCTGAGAGAGAGCTGGCAGGCAAATTCTTTCTGCTGTTGCTCACAAGTGACTATGAGCAAGACTTGGTTGCAAATACTGAGTATTTTCACAAGATTGAAGTACTCCTGCCACTACACCTCATTTTCTCACAATCTGGAAGTTCTCGAGCTCATCTACTCCTATGGAAACATCTCCAACAGGTGCTTTGCCTTCTGTGCTTTGTATTGTGCTTAAATTAGTGTGGTGGATCTTTTCCATTTCTGCATGCATGTTGCACTAAAGTCTGGGAAATATAAGAGAATGTTAATGATGATCCTGAATATTTCCCAATGAGGCATCGTGATTTCATCCTCCAGTCATGTTTTCATCCTACCAGAATCCTTCCATAGTGCATTTGAGTGGTAGAAAGCATTTCACACTTAAGCACAATAAAAGCAGCTAGTTAGCTATTTTTGCTCTTGGTTTGGGTCAAAATAACATGGGAATGGCTTCTTAGAGTGGACTCAGAACTTGGGTTTAAAACATCAAGAAAGGAGAGTTGACCTTGAACACTGGCATTCAAGCCCAAAATTCAAAAGGGACTTCTGGGCTTTTGTCACACACTTAATCTATGTCTAAGCTGACATGGGCAGCAAAATCATGAAGGTGATTACACCAATGCAGCACGATCTGTGACCTGCCACTTCTTTTCAAAGCTCTGTCCAAAAGTAAAATGCCACTTCTTAGACTTCCTCCCTTGTTACACAGCCTGCTTTAATGTTCCATCAAAACAAAGAAAACAACTGTTCCCACATTAGGCATACATTAGCTATGGGGGAAAAAAAAAGAAAAACAAATCATTATTACATGCTTTGGAAAAGGAAAGGAGCCAGGGTGTGTGCCTAGACGACAAATTTCTATAATCTCCACACCTATAATTTACTTCAGAACTGTGTGGTTACCTTGAAGAAGAGAGGGATCTTCCCAGCCTGCCAGTATAATGAATGATTCAGGTGTGAATGGAAACACATGAAGGGAAAAGTAAAGATCTAAGGAAGACAGAGTTTCAAAACTGCAAGGCTAAACAATGTCTCCTCAGACCTCACCCACTCGAATTCCTGCCCCACAACTCAGCAAAAGGAGACAAGCTGTCTTGATACTGGCACCCCACTGCAGTCAGATTTTAAAAATAAATAAATTAATTTTTTAAAAAGTATTTTAACCCACAGAAGAGATGGCAAAGGAGGCATTTCAAGAACCCTCAGATTATTCCATGAGTTGAAAACAGATCTTGACAAGCTTCAAATTATTGAAAATGGATCTAAGCAAGGGCTCTGAGGCTGCTGCCAAATTATCTCTCCTTAATTATAATCAATTATATCAATTTCTGCTGTGTGCTTACCAGAAGGAAAAAAAAAAAGAAAAGCATTTATATTGGAGTACAACATATTTCATTTGTGATGCTGAATGCGGAAGATGTTCAGAACACATAGAACAGTGGCTACCTAATTTGCTCATGAACAGAGTAATTTATGCCAACTGCTCCCACAAGCGATACTGTCAAGGACTGTTCTCCTCATTACTCACTTCGGAAACAATCTCTACAAATCCCACCAGTAACGGAAGACTGAAACTGAGTCACTTAATGTGAACAAAGAGCACTTTCTGTATCACAAATCAGTAGTGCATGCTGATGTGTTCAGTTTTGATAGTGTCTTCAACAGTCAACATCTGGTAACATTGAAAAGCAAACCCACCAAGCCTGATATACAGACCACCAGCAAATGCAGCATCATGCATTTGTTTAGTGTTCCAGGGGACCCCACCTGGGCTGGCTTCAGCTGGTGGAAAGATGGTTGTGCCAGGCTGAGCTAATCACCTGGGACTTCATCAATTGCAGCACCTTCAGGGGGTGGTTTGGCTCCTCTTTCTCAGAAACATCTTGGAGGATGAGAACAGCTTTCCAGAAATGTGTATTTCTCTCTGCCAAATGAGGAGGCAGGTTAGGGTGACAAGGTTAGGCAGAGGCTACAGTTCAGTTGTACTGTAAATACAGCCCTAGGGTTCCAGCCTAAATGTGGTAATATTTCTTGATGGCCTGGCTTTTTATCAGTAGGTCTTGCTCCAGCCTTGGCATTATCTGGGCCCTCACAGCCAGCAGAAAGCCAACACAAAGCGGCATACATGTGGTATGATGTGCCCAAGCTAATTTGATGGAAATGCAGAGATCTGCCCACATGGGATGAGGCTCAGGCACTTCATATGGATTAGCGATGATGAATTGTTGCCTGGCACAGCCATGGACCCTCTGGGAACCCAGATGAAGGGCTGCAGGGGAAGCAGGGCCTGCGGGCTCCCCATCCCGCTGGGCTCGGGTGACAAGAAAGAGTCCCTCTGTGCTGAACATCACTTTTGAGAGGGTCACAGTAGCCTGGGCTGAGCTGCCACCTGCGGAGACAGCTGCTGCATCACCTGGCTTGTAATGCAGGCCTCCCTCCCTGCCTCCAGTGCTGTGTTTGCTCCTTGGTTTCTGCCTTCTCCACGAGAGAAGGGGGAAGGAAAAGAAAAGAAAAAAAAAAAAAGAAGAAAAAAAAAAGGAGCAACCAGCTCTTTAAGATTTTGGACCCACGAGCAATTGACTCATGTCAGCCATCCCTTTGAAGTACCAGGGCTGTTTGTGGAGGCAGAGGATCACAGCTCGGCCCTGGACGAGCTGATTGTTTCAATCAAAGATTTAAATGACTGCCATATGCAAATACGTGGAAAAAAAAATGCTGTGCTCTGCAGCGGGCTCCATCCTCCTGGGACCCCTCAGGCACACAGTGGCACAGGGGTGCTGCAAGGCACAGGGAGGCTCTTCAGCCCTTCAGGGTGATTTCTCGCTGCTGCTCAGACCGTCTATCTGCCCCAAAGACAGGCACTGGGAACCACACTTTTGAGAACTTCAGGAGCTCAGGGCTTATGCTTTAAAGCAGATTGTACAAGTTTTTATGGCACTGCTTAACAGTGCTGGGTCGGAGTTACTGACTCACCCCGTGCCCAGGTGTTTCCTACAGGGCAGCTCTTGGGTGCTCCATTCAGTGTGCAGGTGGGTTTCAAGATGCAGCTACCTGCCTTATGTTGAGTGACCTGATGTCTGAATCACGCCTCGAGTAGCCTCTTAGCCTCTTAGCCTTATATGTCTCAGTTCCTCACAGGTAGGCTCTTCACAGCCTGCAGCAGTGGGAGACGTGAAAACACTTCCACAAGACAGTAACACTGTCCCAAGTGTAAGCATCCACGGGAGTGCTATGAGACAGCTTGGTAGTGAGGAGAGGAAATGCTACTTGTTGTATCCAGGACTCCTGTTCCCTTACGAGTAATGTAATGATTTGCTCATTCATGTTAAGTGACTGCCCAGCCCAGAATTACAGATTTCATTCCACATCGCTGTTTGGTTCGAGCAGAAGTTAGATTGTACTTGCACATAACTGGGTTTGTGTCCTCCCTATTGACCCATATATTTGGGATCTATTTGAATGCCATTGCAGGATCCAAATAACAAATATAAGGAGAATGATTAAAAAAAAAAAAGACAGGCTGTTTGTCCAAAAGTCAGCAGCTCTGCCTGGTGAGGGTTTGTCTCATGTGTTTCCAGTAAATTAAATGAGCTTGAGAGCTATCTGTGCTGCTACCAAGTTGCTACTTCTCACCTGAGCTGTCTAGAGATGATTCATCTTTTAAAACATATTTTTATGTTCATGGTATCCAAAGAGGAGCTGCCAGCTAATTTGGGTGGAAAGTTTTGCACTGCTTTTAGGAATGTGAAGCTAAATCTTTTAATCCTGGTCTGGGCTTCATAAACTTGGAGAAGGAAAAAACCACACATGACAAGAACAAGCATTATACAAACCCCATATATTTCCCAAACATCAGGCACTACCTCTGCAGAAAATATGAAGGACCAGAGTCATAGGAATAGGTGGAGGTAGGGAAAAAAATGCAGGAGGCTTCAGACATAAATACATAAAGACATGCAATTTTTATTGTCATGTAGCAAGGATATGACTGCTTCCATGTGAAGGGGAAACTGGGGCTGAATTTAAGCAAACTGCTCTCATACAGGGCTCCAGCTTTGGAATCATCCAATTACATCAGGTTCAGGCATGTTTCTGAATGCTTTTCTACCCTTTACTGCTCAATAAAACACTTTGGAGATGTAAACGGCCTATGATATAGATGTAGATATGCTTTCCTGAGTCAGCGGATAGCTCCAAACAATCATTCCAGAGCTGCAGCTCTTTCCCTCCATCTCCAGGAGGTATTTACTCTGAGGTTTACTGTCCTGAGACACTGATGACACAACCTGCCCTGGGAACACCGTGCAGGACATAGGAACAAAGGCAATATAAAGACAATCCTTCCTAAGCAAGTAGAGTCCTACCTGCAGCTGGCAAGGCAGGGAGTGCTGCCAGGCAAACATTCTTGAGAGGAGAGATGTCAGTGCTGAAGTTTCTGTGGAAGGAGGAGTACCCCACACCATGGCTCCCGTTTCTCAAAAAATAATTAAAAAAAAGCCTGGCTACGATCACACCAGCTTGGTTGGAGTCCTGGTGTGCTGGTCCATGGATTGCCAAACACAGCTCTCTGGGAAAGAGAACAACAAACAAACATTTGTGAAATCGTAATTGGAAATGTAAGCTCATCCTTGCTGTGCCACTTGTGTAAGACCTCCAGCCCTCATCATGTTTTGCCCCTGCACGGGGCTCTGCCCGTCTTGAGCAGACCACAGGGTCTATGATACTGTGACAATAGTATCAGGCAGATTAATGTCCCACAGTTTGTCCAGCACCTCTGCTCACAGCATAAAAATTTCACAACAGTGTGCATGTAAATAAACATCAGAGCCAATGTGAGCTGGCTGAGCAAACCTCCAGCCAGAAGCACCACACTTTTGGAGGGAGCCACTCGGGCTGTCTCGCTAACTGTACGAAAACAAACACAGTGCTGTGAGGCTTAATATTAGTGAACCCTTGCTTTTGCTCTGCTGAGCATGGGTGTGTCTCATATGAAAAAATGGCACCTAATGGATTATTTCTAATTTTTTTTCCCCTCCTTCACTCCAGTTTTATCATCCTCACACCTGTAAATCAATATCCAGACACTGGCGTGTTGTGGCTTCTTTTCTCTGCCTTCTCCGACTTCTTACCCTACCTTCTTCCCATTTGGCCCAGGGACTGTACTCTTCAGAAGTACCTTGTGACAACATATATTCTGACTCCTGAGTTCGTGGTTCCCGTGGGCTGAGGGAAAGGATGAAATATGCACAGAGTCTGCAAAGAGGGGTGGCATAAGCAGCATGATGATGCTTAAAGCTACAGCCCCTGGAGCTGGGAACTGAAGGGAGACAATCTTATCGGTGCGATCTCATGGCCTGTGGAGGATTGATACATAGAACCAAAGGTTGCACACACATATCTGAGGAGCTGTTCCACCTTCCTACAATGTAAAAGCAGGAAGAGATCCACATGGAGATCCACACCCGCAGCATTTTGTATCTCAAGCCCTTGGAGGAGATGGGGGCCAGGGTCTCACATGTGAATAGAAACCCAGGGATGCTGCTATTAAGATGTCTATCTATAACTTTTGGTCTTCACAGTGGTTATAAGATTGTGGTGTTGGTCAGGAGCAAAAGCAGACAGCAGCATGGGATTAGTCAGGATAATAGGTCTCGCATTAAGAGAAGGATTCACTGCATCCAGCTGGAGATGTTTGCAGCACAGCGAGTTTTCCACAGAGAGTGAAGTGGAAATAGATACTTCTAAGGCATGGTTAATCTTGTCCCACATTGATATCTAAAATAGGCCAGATGAATCACCTCCTGTGAGTATTTGTTACCGCTGACAATAAAGGGAACTTGGCCTCAGATATAGACCTCTAGATTACAGAATATCACAATTCTGAGTCCCTTATTGTCCCTACAAGCTATCTGTCAGTTCTTAATCTTTTCTCCTCAAACTTAGTAAATTTCAATTGTGTTGTCTGGGAGAACAAACACCTAGAAAATCAGCAGGAAACAGCTATGGCCAAAATTTTACAGCTATAGTATATAGTTCATAGTGACTCTCGATGCATATGTTGAATGCCAGTGAAGTTTATTTGTTTAAATATTTATTACAAACTCTGCTGACAAATTTTGGTATTGATCTTCTTGGCAAAGTAAATTCCAGTTTCCCCTCACGTGTTTGTAAGGAGGTTGCACACAGAGAACTTGCACACAGAGAAGTTGCAGACGGAGAAGGTGGATGGTGTGAAGTTCCCTTTGTCCACATCTGTGGGGACCTTCCAGCTGCCTGTACAATCATGACAGGGTACAGGCAGGGCTCGCATATGTTTCTTTATCCTTAGGTCCATGTACTTGCAGAAGCTACTACACTTTCCACCTGAGTGGAAGAAGGAGAAGAGTGCATTGACTTGGTTTTCTCCTTCTCTGGGGCTGTGATGGTCAAAGAATTAACAAGAGGAGCACTCCCTTGTGTTGCCACAGGCCACCATTGCCTTCCTGCTCAGGGCTCCCCCAGCCTCACACCAAGGCTGTCCACCCCACATCTCCCTTACAGACAGGAGAGATTTGTCCTGGGCCAACTATGTCAACAACCCTGATGTGACATGTGCCACCACCAGCATTCTGCCCATTGCCTCACCAGGGGTGGTGCCAGTAGCTCATGTGGGGCCTGGACTTTGGTTACCCACAGAAAAGGGCAGGAAGCTCCTGTTGCCCACTTCTGTGTGGAGCTTCGAGCTCCCTGCAAAAACGTGATGGGATACAGGCTGGGTATATCTTATCTGTCCTGTCAAGCACTGCCAGTTCTCTGGCTGAGTGGTAGAGGAGGTAGAACACAGGAGTGTGCCATGATCTGGTGACATCCTGGTGCTGTAATACACAGGAGAAGCAACAATTGAGGAGTAGCCACCTTCTGTTGCAGTGGACAGCCCTTGCCTCTCCTGGCCTCTACTCCTAGCCCTTGATCACCAGGCTTCTTGTCTCCCAGCCTGCCCTTTTTATACCCATCCAGGGCTGCCTGTGTCACCAGCCACCAATGTTATGCCTGCTGTGACACAGCCACAACATCACCAGAGCTAATACCAGGAGCTGGTGGTTGACGCATCACTGTGGCATAGCTATTCCACCATTCCAGCAAGAAGAAACAAACAAACAAACAAACAAACAAAAAGAAAACAAAGCCAACCCAACAACTGACAATGCTGGGGAAGGAAATTAAGCAGCAATTTAAAGAACAAAGCTTAGCAAAGGTTAAAAGCATCAGGTCCTCCCCACTGCCCAGCTCTAAAGATTTGTGTCATACTTGCTGTCGATATTTATGGGTTTGAAGGCTTAACTCTGGAAGGAAAAAAGGTTGTAAAATTGACTGAAGTAGTATTTCACACCTTTGGAATTAAAGGCATGCCCAGTGCCGTACCCTGCACCCAGGAGTGGCTGACAGTGCTGAGGAGTAGCAGTAAACTGCAAGACTCATGTCTGCCTTTCCCTGAAAGAGTAGAAGTTGCCAAGTGGACCTTCTTTGCTTACTTGGAGAGAAGTAACTGGAGGGCATCCTCCTTGAAGAAAGGCAACCAGATGTTTCATGAAAGGACAGAAACTTAAAACTATGAATCTCCAAGGGATATACAGTGTTAACCCCCCTGGCTTCGTTAGGTTCTCCACTACTTCCTCCTCATTTAGGCTTATGTCTACCACCTCCCATCCCATCCTCCCTCCCAGCCACCGCCAATGCCTCTGAGTGGTATGACCACATTTTTGTGCTATGAAAATCCCAGAGCCTGGCTCCCAAGGGAGCTTGCTATTGAAAATGCAGTGTTGGTCTTCTTGGATTTGGGTTTCTTCTTGTTTGCCTCTGTGAGCTGTTTATTAAGTAATCAAATAACAGCATAGTAAATAAATAATGCCTTGCCTCATAGAGGCTCGAACATGCAAAAAGTAAGTAAAACTTGCTACATGTTACAAATACCTAATAAGTAAAAAGTAGGACAAAATACATGGTGACTAACCCCTTGGGTGAAAATACTTGAGGATAAAGAACACTGGCGAAGGGGAATGGTTTGCTTCCTGTTATGTACAAAATGGCTGCGAAGGAGCTATTAAAGTCTCTCAAATAAATACAGCTTTGTGTGTTTGTTTGTTTCTCGTTAGAGGTATACAGTCATTCAAAAGACCATGTGCTGTATAGCCTCCGCTGGGTTCGCTTTGTAGTACAGATAGTGCCTAACCACTACTTTCCTCTCTCTTGATCACTAACGAAAACAGACCATATAGAGATGAAAGTGTTCTAAATCAGTGCTCTGTGTCATTTCCCACTTACTTTGCACTTTTCTGACAGCTGAAAAGCTGCAATAAATTGAGTGCATGCACACCCACAGAGAATGACAGTACTACCATAACCTAGCCTCTCAGGATGTGTATTTTCTTCCCCAAGGGACTACACTGAAAAATTATCAATGTGGGGGTTTTTGGGGTGTTTTCTACTGTGTTTTTAACGTGAAAATTTTATTCAATGTAATTTCTTTATGAGTTGAGTTGTACTAGTACATTTCAAAAAATCAGAATTTTTTTTATTCAAATAATTGAGGACAAACATGATGCTATAGCTAAATAACAACTTTATAATGAATAAAAAAATCACACATAAAGAATAAAAATTAGGCATGTGGTAACAATATTTTTATTTCTCTTTTACTCCCTTTCTTTCCTCTCTCTATTTCCTCCCTTTTATTCCTCCTTCTTGTCCTTCCTTCCTTCCTTCCTTCCTTCCTTCCTTCCTTCCTCCCTCCCTTCCCTTCCCTTCCCTTCCCTACCCTCCCTTCCTTTCCTTTCCTTTCCTTTCCTTTCCTTTCCTTTCCTTTCCTTTCCTTTCCTTTCCTTTCCTTTCCTTTCCTTTCCTTTCCTTTCCTTTCCTTTCCTTTCCTTTCCTTTCCTTTCCTTTCCTTTCCTTTCCTTTCCTTTCCTTTCCTTTCCTTTCCTTTCCTTTCCTTTCCTTTCCTTTCCTTTCCTTTCCTTTCCTTTCCTTTCCTTTCCTTCCTTCTTCCTTTTCTTCTTTCCTTCTTCCTTTCTTTCTTTCCTTCTTTTCTTCTCCCTTCTTTCTTTCTTCCTTCTTTCCTTCTCTCTTTCTCTCTCTCTTTGCCTCTTTCTCTCTTTCTGTTGTTCTCCTTCCTCCTGTCCTTCCTTCTACCTTCCTGCCCTCCTTCCCCCACTACCCCTCTTCCCCTCTTACTCTCTTTCTCCCATTCTTTCTGCCTTTCTCTCTTTCCTCTTCAACTTCTAATTTTGTTTTGTAGGTAGTTGGAGATCTGGTTTATTTTAAAACAATGAAGAAGGCAGAATCCCCTGAGGTAAATTCATTGAGTACTGGGAGGTCTTGGTAACACAATTGAACTGGCACCAAATCAATAAAAACAGAACAGAAGAAAAAACAATAATTAAAACATTCTGTCAAAAAAATGGAGCGGTAATTAAAAGATGCAAACTATTGTTTTGCTACACTAATTACATTTTAATTTTCAATAGCTTGCTGAATAGTATAAAAGCCCATGCCTATAAAACGTCCCAGTGACAGTGCTCTTTCTGCAACTAGCGTGATAACAGTGTTTATGTGCTGTAACAGAGTGGTATGTGCTTTCAACTCCGTGTGGGTGAAACTAGCTTGCTTGTAAGATAGCATGACAACAAAGTTGGTTGTTGGTTTGTAATTTTTGTTGTCGTTGTTGTTGTTGTTGTTGGTTGGGGTTTTTTTTTTCTGGTGTGGAAAATTATTACTCAAGACACACACACGCACACACACACACACAAGCACATACACATGCACACAAAAACGGGCTCGGTCCAAGAGACGCTCTGCTCAGGGCGCTTCCATTGACCTCAGTGGGAATTTCGTGTGTGGCGCAATAGCGGGTTGCTGGCCAGCATGAACTCTCTGCTTAGGTTTAGACCGTGTTGTTTTCTTCACGTGTTATTGAGGGATGAAGAGAAAAACAAACTGTATTTTCCCATTAATGTACACCATTTGCAGCCCTAGAACATGCGGCTTTCCGGGCAGGGTCCTGAAGACTTTTCTCACAGAGCAGTCCTCATAGATTTCACTGGGAGATATCCATACATAAAAGCGAGATAATAAGGCCCATATTCTGTACCTTTATGAATCACAATTGTCCCCCCCCAAAAAAAACCCAAAAGGATTATGTCATTCATTCAGCTGCTTTTGAGAAGAGTTTGGGGGACAAATTTCCATCGGCAGATTTAAGGAACTCTCAAATCAAGGGTATATGGAAAAGAGTTTTTCGTTATTGCTGTTTGCAGCAGCTCAACCTGAAGTTAAGTTATCCAAATGAGTCCTGGCAAAATCTGGAGCTGTTAGCTACACTCTACTCCAGAGCTGGAATTTGCACACTCTGCCGTTCGTATCATCTCATTTGAATGATAAGAGTCCCCCCAGAAGCATCCCACGTGTTCAGCCATGCCCCAAAACCAATAGATGCCTTCCATCAAAGTGGGAGCAGTGGGGAAATAATTTTTCAGAAACTAATCCCTGGGTTTCATGTGTATGAAATCAATGAAATGCCTCAATCTTTGAAAATGGTCAGCACTGCCAAACAATATTTCACAACTGCATAGATCTTCCACATTTGCAATGCAATTTGCAATTACTTTTTCAATAGTATAAAATAAATTAAATAAAAAAAGACTGTGTCAAACGATAGAATAAAATCAACATCCTTCATACTACTTGCACAAGAAGTACAAAGAAGGTAGTGGTTTTTAGAGAGAAAACACTGAGCAAACATCACCCATGTTTTCACCAGTTTTTAGTCCCCTTCATACCCTCCTAAATTCATGTCTCAGTTGCATGCATTCATCCCCATACAGCTGGGAAGGGTTAACAGGGTACAGGTCTGGACAGCATCTGCCTACTATCTGGAAATACATAAAAAGTAAATTCAAAAGGGAAGTCAAGATAACAATATTACCAAAACTGGGCTCACTTACACGGTACACAACATCTGTATACTTTTATAGGGAGTGATAAGGTGATACTGATCACAGCAGCACTATCAGTACCTTTTGGAGACTGAAGCTAACCTGCAGGTCAGGAAGGCTAACGACTATAAATAGTACCACTTGCATCCAGTGGAAGACTGCAATTACATATTTTCACACACCAAAGCTGCAAGGCCAAAACACATCCAAAAACCTAAAGGAAAATCTGGAAGAAAAAAAAAATAAAAATAAAAAAATAAGCTGCTCTAGTTTAGAAAGCTAGTCCCAAATTGAAGAGGGGTTTGCGCTGATGCAAGAGTAAATTGTTTCAAGAATTATTTCAAGGACACATAGTATTCCCCAAATCCCTGTTATTATGATGCTAGTGAAATGTCCCGATTTACTGAAATTAAACAAAGACAGATATTTATTTAGAATTCCTGTAACTGCTACAACCAGTAAATGTGTTTCATCACTGTGATTGCAAAAACAAATACCTACCAGAGAAATGCAGTTCACAACAACACAGAACTGAATGGAAATAGAAATTTTGTTAATGTTATGCTAATGCTCATGGCAGAAGCATTTGACTGAAGGGAAAACAAATCAAAAGAGCTGACTGAGGCCAAGCCGTGGATGAATCTCAGGGAGCTGGGTAGCCCCTGTGAAGCAACATTACTACAAGATTGGCCTTCAGGGTACAGGGAAGTACTGGCTAGCTCAGGAAAGAAAGGTGGGCTTGATGTGGGGCATTAACAGTGACTGTGGGCCTGGGGCTACAGCAAAGGAGAAGGCAAGGATGTCTTTATGACCCTCAACCCTGGGAATGCCAGAGCCATGCTGCCTCACATGCACAGGCTGGATGGAGGCACCTGCATATCCTGACACTATTGTGTGCCTCTCACCTCACCAGCCTCTGGAAATCCCTCACCAGCCTCACTTCCAGAGCAACTGTGCAGGCTGGTTATCACAGATACAGCCTTTTCCTTCAGTATACAACATACACCTGCCCTAAGGAAGAATGTTGCAGCAGCAGCGAAGTCTCTCACCGCTCCTACATGCTGGGGTTGTTGCAAGAATAGAGGGAAAGCAAGAGATTTCCTCACAGCAGACAGAGTGTATGTGGTCAACTTGATGTGGACAAGGGAGGAAATCACCCTTTGGTTGGTGTTTGTGGTACCAACATGTTCACACAGCCAATAACACTGTTCTTGCTAGATGATTGGATCCATCTTTTCATGAAGCCTTGGATTCTCATTTTACTGCCTCAGTAAAAGCAACATCAAAACAGAGTTTGTGCCTTCATATTCCTCCTACACTTGATCTTCTGGAGCATACAAAGGCTGTGGTTTCACAGCTTGACAGAATAGGAGTATAACCATTAGAATTTGGCATGCACCCTAAAGGCAGGAACAGGTTGCCATGCAGCTGAAACCTGTTCCAAATCAGAATAACTTCTCTACATTAGCAATGAATGGCTGTGTCTGATGTCCTCTCAGCTGGTGTGGGATTGCTGTTAGCAGCAGGAGAAGACAGAGAACCACTGGTAGGCCAAGGTAAGGCTGCTCTCAGGTTGTGTGAGAGTCAGCTTCTCCAGTTGTGTGGTCAAGGGTCCATGTGTTTTAAAATTGTTTCTTTCAGATCCTCTGAGTGACTTTTTGAGTTGGGGATGATGATGTGAGATAACCACAAACAGCTATTCACAGTATTTTTGGAGTATATTTCCTTCTGCTGCGGTTCTTTCTATTAAAGGAGATGATCAAGGCAACAGTAAATACATGAATGAAACTCACACATTGCAACAACTTGGAAGCTTAGTAGTGGCACTCCTATGCTCTCAATTGGTCAGTTGTCTAATGTTAAAGCTGTGAGCTGGGTTTTACACTGTGAACACACAATTGTGTCAGTTCTGCGCCGGTTGTAACAAATATTGGCTGATGGAATTGTTTTTCCTCTATAGGAAATCTAACATTTTAAATGTACAGTACAATAATAATTAATTAGGTCCACAGGTTAAAAAATACACCTCCTCTTTTCATCTGTGAAAATCCACTAAACAAAATAGTGCTTTTCCCACTCACTTTCAGTACCCTCCCTAAGCATACCTACATTTTAATGATTTCTTACTCTTACCACATACTCCCGTGACAACTCAGGAGGCCTCCTTTAAAGAGGTCTGGATGGGAGTAAGGCAGTATAGCATGCTTAGCATCACTCTGTTTCTCACTAGAGTCCAGAGGACTAGTGAAACCCTCTCTTCAGTTGCTATAGTAGAGTTATTATACATGTCTAGAATAGACGTAGGTCTGTACTGAGTAAAACAATTTCTTGAAGCATTCTCTTCTCTGAAGTGCTGCATGCCTCAGGCAGAGGACAAGAAAGAGCAGTGTGTCATCAATGTCCAAAGATCCTCTTGATCCTAGCAAACAGTCTATGTCACACATAAACAAGGAAGATGAAAAATCTTGCAACCCTTGTGCCTTTGATAAGGGAGAAGAAATCCCTCCCTACCTCCAAATAGTGAGAAACATCAGCCAACTGTGGCCATCTCCTACCCCAGTTACCACCAGTGGCCAGCCATTGATTCTGCAATGAAGACTACACTTCTTTTCCCTCTTCTCATGAATAGACCTAGATGAATTTTACACTGAGGAAAACATTTTCGTCCTGACTCTGACCACTGTAAACTCAGAATTATGTGATTTGAGCATCACTATCAATGTAGAATCAGATGTTGAGATTATCCTAGTTCATTTTCACCCTTCTCTGGCTCATGAGGGCAGAGATATGAACTGAAAGACTGATTGATTTACCAATTAGTGGATCCCTGTGCTGTGCAGGACTGCAACTCTAATGAGATACCTCTTAATTTTTCCTATCTTACTTAGCCAGTTGCAAAGTAGGTGGGAGGTGGAGCGTGCTCTAAGTCTACACTTATTTTTGTCTTCTTAACATATTTCTGAGTCTGTCCTGTAATTTGCTGCAGGAGTAAAACTCAACATGAAGCCAAACATTTAGCAATATCAAGATAATACAGTAGGGTAGCTTCATATAGGGCACTGGATTTTTTTTCTGGGCACCACATTTGAATGAAATATTGTGCAGGTAAATTGGAAAGGATTGAGAAAAGCGTAGCAAGAGTAAAGCTGTAGTAGAAAGACTGTTCAGCAGAGAAAAAAGGAGGAGGAGACTGAAGAGCTGTCTGCTGACACATAAAGTCATGTTCAAGTGTAGAGCCCAAATAACAGGTTTCAGTATTTGCAAGGAAAATATTAGGTTAAATAAATACTAGGAACGTTGCAGGGATAAAATCCTACTTAGTCTGTACAGAATTGCCTTCAGAGAGGAAGCAGCACATAAGATATTAGGCAATGCAAGTACTTAGGGGGTGTGTAAAGGGTGGAACAACAGCCTTGCTCTAGTAGCAGGTCTCAACACACAGCAGAGCTCCATAAAATGTGCAGTACTGTATTACTGATGCACTGACCTTTTTAGTGCCCGTTTCTTTACAAGACTACGTGTGAGTGCCCAGGTAGCGCTGGTCTTTGCAAGGAGGTTCCAGTGCTGGTGCTGGATGTGAGCACTTCAGACTCCACTTTCTCTGAGACCACCAACGGTGGAAATGACTATGGAAGACAGACATGTAGGGAGACAAATTGTGGCTTTGCTGAAGGATATCTCTTGTCTCCACAATATAGTCAAGAGCATTAGAAAATGTCCCTTAAAGTGACTGGTCTTCTGGCTTTATGAAGAGAACACAGTGTTCCTGTTGAAGAATTTCCAGCCTCACTGGGAATAACAGAAATACTTAGAAAAGATTATGTTTTCTTTGAAAGAGTAAGGCGAATTTCTTCCAAAGAAGAATTAAAATATTAATTTGGACTGTGGTTAACATTTACCACCTCTGTGACAACAATACCAACATCCTTGTTTGCACTTCCACAGCCCCTTACAGTTGCATGTATCAAAAGCTCTTTAAATAGAGAGTTAATGTCTTCTGCAGTTTTGAAATAGCAGAATGAAGCAGAATTAGGTGAGGTCAGGGGTTTATGAAAAGGGGCAACATTACTATGCAGAAAGTGCAGGCTGCCTGTTTTGCCAGCAGTCCATGTTGATTCCCACAGTTTAACAATAACTAGCATTGAAACTCATTTAACAACAAAAGAAAATGAACTCTGCACGGGGGATCCTCCTGTGGCATCCAGTATAATTAATAACATTAGTGACACTCTATTATTTTATCTTCATCATCTGTGAAGTTGACTTAGTCACTTTTTTAAAATCCAAAAGAAAATTATCATCCTGTATGTACATTTCACACCCTCTTTTTAAAAATAGAAATAAAGAAGTAAATAAGTCTTAGCAACATTAATTAATTGGCTGAGGCTTTTGAAACAATCTGAAGAGTTGACAACCTCCAACACCCTTGGTAAACCGCCACCTAATCCTGAAGACCTTCAAAATCCCTGGGTTTTCAGCAGTGAATTCCTCCAGATGCCTGTGTACTCAGTGGTAACAGCCCTGATCTTATCTGTGTTATGCTTCCTTCATATGGACAGGCAGAGTGTCTTCTGACCCCAGCAGCCTTTTAGAAAATACCTGAAACATCACCCACCATCCAAAATGTGGCCAACAGAGGAAGGGTTATGTCTTTCCCCCACTACATCTAGTCATGGGTGAGCAATGCTGTAAGAGAAGGTTAGAGTCAGTTTTCTTGGGAAATTCACGTAGGTGCCCTCCCATGACTGTTTCTAGCTGTTGATGCCTCTGAGCATCTTTATCTTTAGCAAAGGTCCTCAACCTTTCCCAAACTTCAATTCCATAGAACGGGATGGAGAGAGAACAAACATGTGAGCAAGACTCCCTAGCCTGGAGGTGGGACATTTGTTCTGTGAATGTGGCCTCTATGCCTGTTCTGCTCATCACTGCCATACACAAGGTAAGACAGCAATGAAACAAAGACTGAAGCTAAGAGCCCTCATTTTGCATGTGAGTGCACAGGGTAGTGGAGGTGTGCTTTAGTCACCTCTTGCTGAACAAACACTTACTTCAAGGAACAGCTTCCATAAAATGAAAAGGCAGACTTCATCACCCAGCTCCACACACACACACAACCACACACACAACCCCCCCAGTACTCTCAGGGGATGTTTGAATTCAGATGATGTGGATTTCAGTCCTCAAATGGATGAGACTTCACCACCTAAATCATTCTTCCTGAGAGACTGTCCTCAACAATGAGTTACTGGGTAAAAGAGGAGGGATAGCAACATAATTTTTTCTCCCCCCACTGAGGCCTTGTTTTCAAAAAGAGAACTGATGGTGGCCTTGCACTCCAGCTCACCTCAGAGCCTTAGTAGGCATGACCCCTGCAGAACTATTTTAGAATGTTATAAAGGGCAATTGTTGTATACTCACAGGCACGGTGCTGCACCCATTGCCAAGGCACCGCTGCCTCTGGGCTCTACCATAGCACATGTAAGAATAACAAGACAGAGCAATGCAAGTTTGCCTTCTGTGTTCACTACACCTCTGGGCTAGAAACATACCTAGCAGGCCACATTCTGCTATTTCCTTATTTTTAAATAACATTCTTGGTGTGTTTATGAGTGTTCAAAGGTGCTAGCTCCTGCTTTATGTACCAAGCAGAGAGGGAAAGACCCCTTTTCTCTGGGATGTTTTTTCTGTCCAAGAGAAAAAAAAAAATCAGCACATTTTCCAGCCTTTCTGGAGAAACAAGTGATTGCTAAGACTAAGTTTAATGTTGACTTTTCTGAGACTTTTTTTCCCATTAGGAAAGAGAATGAAAACAACAGGCAGCCTACAGGTAGCAATGACCTTCAGTCACCACAAAGTAAATCACACACAGGGAAAAAATCATGTGCTTTGGTTTTGGTCTCAAGTGGTCACAAGTCCTGTCTTGTCTTTTTTTTGCTTTTTTTTCTTTTTTTGCTTTTTTGACAACAAACCTGGCTTTCCTATCAGAATTACTGATTGACACTGACACAAATCTAGAAACAACACATTAGGTTTTGCAGAAGGTAAGGTAGCACAAGGGTGCACCTCGAGCTGTGCGTGCTTTTATTATGAATTTATTATCTAAAGTCCAAAGGCAGAGATGCCAGATATTTTTGTCCATCTCATTAGAAAAACCTCACCACAAGTTGTATGTGGATACAACTATGTATGTTTAGGATTAAGACTCTGACATCTGCCTTTTAAAATACTGGGTATTCCAAAATATCTAAACAATGCAGAATGCAAACCTCTGTAAGAGTGGATCACACATAAAACTCAGGGATTACACAATGCAAATCTGATTTACATAAACATGTACCCTATAGATACTTGTGGGCAGAACATAGCAATGATAAAACAGTGGCCCTGTGTGTCAATTACCACATCAAATAGTCTAGATTATTTCTTATTTCATCATTAGAAGGGGATCTGTCCTCCAAAGAACTTTGTTTTGGGCTTCATCTGGAATGAAATGTTTTTCTCAGTTATCACATTAATCTCTTTTCCTCTAAGAAAAATGTATTTCCTCCTGCAATAGGTGGATGTGCTTTCTAACTTCATGTAATCTGCCCAATTACACAAGCAGACTGTCTGTACCTTCACTCTAGAACATTTCAACACATCCTCTGCAGTAAGGAAGCCACAGGCAATGATTTATTTGGCCCTTTCCATACCCAAACATTTTAATTAATGAGTAAAAGTTGACGCTACAGTTTATTGTCTTGAAGTTTCTTTTCCTTAGCTCATCTGGAAAATTCATGAGTTTTGCAGCATTTTGTTGGCCCTCTTGTTCTTCTGGCTTCCATTTCCTAGTCCTCGTTTAACACATGAGCTCAGAAGTGTGGGCACTGAGCCCATATATGCCTTTCTAATGCAACTTCACTGGTTACAGAAATGACAGGTAACTGGAGCCAGCGTAGCCCTGGCTGCTGGCCACCATCCTCCCTCCAGAAGTCACCTCTTGTATTTGTCCTGCCTCTTCAAACGCTCTTATGCTCACTCTTTAAACTGTTTTAGTGAAAATAACCTGAATCAACAAAAAACTGCTGTTTAAGATAACGCAGTTCCCTATGATTGAGAGTAATTGGGAGGTCTTCACATCTGCAGCTGGTTCCTACATTTTGGGAAGGCAATAATGTGTGCTCACAGGGTGAAAGGTGCTGCCTAGCTTCTAGGTGTTCGCAGAAGCACAGAATCACAGCGTGGCTGAGGTTGGAAGGCTCCTCTGGAGGTCATCTGGCCCAAACCAAGCAGGGTGACCTACAGCAAGGTTGCCCGTGACCATATCCAGATGGCTGTTAAATATTGCCAAGGATAGAGACTGCCCATGCTTTCTGGGCAACCTGGGCCAGTGCTCAATCAACCTCACAGCAACAAAGTGTTTCCTGGTGTTCAGACAGCAAACTTCCTGTGTTTCAAGTTGTGCCTGTTGCCTCTGGTCCTGTCACTAAAAGGAGCCTGGCTCTTTGCACCCTCCCTTTATATTTATATGTATTGGCACTATCCCCTCCAGGTTGACTAGCCCCAGCTCTCAGCCTTTCCACATAGAAGAGCTGTCTTCAGACAGCTTAGAGATGTCTTCAGCAGCAGCACAGGTGTGCTGTTTGACCCTTTGCCATTTCTTGCTCCAGATCCTTAATCATCTTAACGGCCCTTCTCTGGGCCCTCTCTAGTATTTCCATTTCTCTTTTGTACTGAGAGAACTTGAACTCAAACTGTTTCCAGTTCTCCAGAACTAGAGGCAGCACTCTAGCTGTAGCCTCAGGAGTGCTGAAAAGAGGGGAAGGACTGCCTCCCTCAACCTGCTGGCAACACTTGTAATGCAGCCCAGGACAGAGTTTGCCTTCTTTTCTGCAACGTGACATCGCTGTCTCATGTTCAACTTGGTCGCTACCAGGACCTCCAGGTCCTGCTCCGCAAAGCTCTTTTCCAGCTGGTCAGTTCCCAGCATGTACTGTTGCATGGGAATAACCTGGGTGATTCCTCCCCCAGTGCAGGACATCACACTTCCCCCTGTTGAACTTCAGGAGGTTCCTGCCAACCCATTTCTCCAGCCTTTAGAGTCCCTCCGGATGGCAGCATGACCCTCTGGCACATCAGAGGTTCAAGAGAGTAATTTTTTTCGCTGGCATTGCTGGGGCCAGAAGACATGCATCTGCCATTCCTAGTGTTGTCACTTTTTGCCTGGCTGACCTCAGGTGGGTCAGTTAATTCTGCAGCCTTTGTCTGCTCTGTCTTATCTGTGCTGCACACTCTGTAATGGAGTCTAACAGGGATTCAGATGCACATGAGTTAGTACGAGACACTCTGGCCGCTAGCATTTCTAGGGTATTCTTACATCAAATAATAAAATTGGCCTATTATTAAAGCAGTGAGAGGTGGAAAGAAAAAAATAAAAGGAATTTTTCCTCTTTAATTCAGCTGTTGCTGGTCAAATTTGATGAGAAAAGAGCTGGGAGGAGGACTTAGGGGGTTGAAAGGCAGCAGAAAAGGCTTGGTGACCCGAACCAGGCCTGCCACCCTCCAGCCTTGCCACATATCACCACTGGCGCAAACTGCAGCTTCTTGCACAGGTTTCACAGGTCACAAGGCCCAGCCACTGCAGACGGAGAGGTGCAGGGAGTTTTGCTAGTCTCTGTGCCCACTTCCTCCGAGCACAACTCAAGCAGAACAGGGCTGCACTCCCAGGATATAAAACAAAGCTGTGTCACTTCTTGTGGCACTGCCCTGAACCAATCCTTCATGCAGTGACTTTTACATTTTCCTTCCAGGCCACCAGCTGTCAGATGGTAACAATTTCCATCCACTTGCTGACGTGAGCTGGTTTTGAACTTTAATCCAGTCCATGTCTTAACTGTGGTGGCAAACACTTTTTAACTAAAAAGGGCCTTCAAAACAAATTTTTTTTTTAAAGAAAAAACAACAAAAAAAGTCTCCAACAGCCCCAAAACAGCCCTTGCTAGCAGCACAGCTTTTATTAAAGGCTTGACAGATGTAAACAGGCTGAGCAATCACACGAAGGAAGGAAGCAGCCGTTGGTGATTGCAGGAGCTTGTGGCTGCTGTGATTGAGGCACCTGGCTGTTGCTGGCATGACCACCACGCCAAAGGTCAGTGCTTGCCCCAGAGAGCTTGCAGTCCACACTCACCATGAGGCACAACATAGATGCCGACTGACGAGGGAACACAAGAAAACAATGAAACAATGCTGGTCAGCATGAGAAGCAGTAGTCTCATCATTAAATCATCTCCATTTACTTTCCTAATAACACTAACATTTTCTGCCACACACAGATCTCTTCCTCCCAGGCAGTATTGAGTGCCTTCAACTCCCAGGGAAGTCTATAAGTATGGAGAGACGTCAGCATCATGCATGAGGTGCTTAGCATTGTGCATGGCAGAGCCTGGAGAGTCAAATCTTGGCTACTTTACATACTCTGGCTTGGAGCAACAGTCACCTCTGTAATGGAAAATTATTACAATACAATAATACAGCTGGGAAGAATTTGCCATGTTTTTTGGACGCTAACAATAGTAGTTTCTTTGTCAAATATATATGGGTAATAGTTAAAATGTTGCTCCTGATATGCTTCTGAAGAGAATTCCTTTCTTAAAAGTTAGGCAGTCACAGAAGAAAGGAAAATACTGCCATTTTCTCTATGAATCTTTCCTGCTTGGGAGGTGAACAAGCTATTGCAGTCTCTGGCTATTTGGAGGCTGCTCTTTGCACGTCTTCCTTATGATTAGTTCGTTTGGATTTTCCTTTCCTGAGCGGTGTTTACTGCAAAGACTCCTCCTGTCAGTCCCTTTTCTGTGTCGTCCCTGCTGCCTGGTGGCACCCTCACGTTGCAGATGTGCTGGCTTCATCTCCTACCCAGGATCTGGATAGTCTCATTTTCTCGCTGGATAAATTTGGAGTGTTGAACTGTCTGGCAGATCTCAGAATTTGTAATAAATGGATTTTACTTAATACCTAGTCTTTTCCTGTAGTAGTTGCCATTCTCTGTGCCTTTGGTGGATTTACGAATAATAGGGCTTAATCAACTATATTAGCTCTAGATTCAAAACTAAATGGTTGCAAATTAATTTGAATTACAAAGATTAGCCTTAGGAAGGAAAAATGTGGCACACACCACAGTCTTCCCAGCTAACCGCACCTTTTGGAAATTCCCAGAGTAGCTGATTCACTGGAATGACAATTACCCCCCCTGCTTCTTTCCCCTCCCCCTCAAAGCACATTGTCTTACAGGAAACTTAATAAAACACAGTTTGTTAACAACAGTCATTAGGACTTCACTGAGATTGCTCAGGCTGATGATAACCTTCCAAAGTAATTCTTTTTTTTTTTTTTCATTCCAACAGGATTTCTCTGCTTATCCACACCTACCGATTGCAACGGGAACCTACCCTGAGTAAGGGCTATGAACCCATTTGTGCATCACTGACGTCACTGGGAATTTTCCCATTGGGTTCAGTGGGAGCAAAGCTTCTAACATCCTGAAAAGTAACAGTAACACGTTAGACACCCATTCGCTTGTTCCTTGCGCATTCAATTTCTAGCAACAACAATAGTTTTAATTCCGGGTTGCTAGGATTATTTTTTTTTAATTAAATATATTATGAGTCAAAGGATGTTGGCTCCAATGCTCTGAGGAAACAATGGGGACAGATCCTTTATCCTGGCTAAGTGCCTTTTGTGTCCTTCTGTGTGGCTACTTTAATTTGTACCAGAGGCTAGCCATACACACATGCACCCACATGCACACACACGAGATCCAAGAGAAAAAAAAATGGTTTAGAACCTCTTTTAGCTTCTGATATCTAGCTTCAGTTTTAACATACACACAGCATGGAGGAGAAGAGATTTTAATAGCTAAACAGAAAAGGAAAATAGTAACTATTTGAATACTACAGTAGTAGGCAGCTTGGGGATCCTAGAATGAAAGTACGAGGTAAGAAAGTATTTAAGAAGATGGCAACAGAGAGTGCTCAACACTGCAGTGCTTTCCCTGACTGATTTAGTTATTCACAATTCACTCACGCACATCTTTGACTGTATTGACCCATCTCCTTTTCATTAGTTTCCACTCTTCAGTTACTTTCTTTCTCTGTTTATATTCTGGCTCTGTTAAACTGACTAGTTTTCCTGGCTGTTAAGCTAAAATACAGTACTTTCTAACCTAGTACTATGCCCCACATATTTGCCACAAGTATGTAAAATGTAGTAGGAAAGGAATATTTTCTTCAGGAAATGAAAGTAACATATTTAGAGCTCTGAGAAAATCATATGTACATGCATCAGGCGGTCATAGTCTATCATCAGTGTTAATCAAATGTCCTATCTTTGAATTAAGAAAACAAAAAATTTTGCCCATTTTAGGGAGAAAAGGACTTTTTTTTTAAGGCTGGAAAAGGCTGGCAGAAACCATAGTTCAACTCAAACCACTTTTGGGAAATTCCCAGAATGCTGAATCAGTGGGGTGGGCAATTACCACCCTCTTCAGCTGAACAATCAGAGATTCTAAACAGGAGAAATGTATGCAGCTTAAAGAAAGGAAACGAAGCTTTACTATGACTGCTTCTTTTTGAGAGCAATTCCTGAGAAATCATTTTCTGCTCATAATGGGGTTTCCTTCTCTCTTAACCTCATACTCACCAGAAACATAACTAACCACAGAGATTTCTAAACGTTTACCATTGATCCCCTACTTTCCCACACTAGAAAACTTTCTGCAAGACCTTTCATCCCCAGGACCCAGCTGTTGGGCAGGTTTGGTTTTTGTGTGATCTAACTCCCCTATCATGTAATCCCATAAGCACATGCAGTGCTGTACTACCTGAGGAGGCCTGGCAAATCCAGGCATCTCAATGAAGCCAATTGCTCAAAAGCCAGGACTTTTTTGGCCCCATCTTCTGGAATTATTTAAAACTATATCATGCTGAAAATCTAATATGGTTTTCATATACATCTACCACATACCTTAAACAGGCAAAGGTGGGCAGTGACATAATGATTCCTATGTAAGGATGGTTTCACATTGCAGTGTTTCTCCACTGAAGTCCTCAACAGTGAGAAGACCTGAGTTCACCAGCTCTGTCCCTGTCCCATGAGACAGCAAGTGCACATCACTAATGCAAAAGCAAATGGCTAGATTTTCACATTTCTCTCAGGCCTCAAAAGTCATAAGAAAATGGGTGGAGATCTCTTCAGAATACTCCCCTTTCATCAGTCCAGCAGATGTTACAATTGTATTCTTCCTGTGGTCCTGCAGACCCAAGTGATCAGGCCAAACCAACCTTAAGCAAGAAGGGTCTTCCCAGAGAAAGACCCAACCTCTGCTACTGCCTCTTGCCAAAGGATCCTTTCTTGTAGATTGATGCTTTCTGCAGAGACAGTGCTCGATGGGAAATGTTTGGCAGTTTCTTCAATACACAGTCATTGCTTTGGTGGAGGCATAATGAATCCTTCCAGCCCCTGCCCTTTCACACATTTGAAGGGTGATTAGAATGGAGAGGATCACAGGGGAATGTATTATACAGGACAAAGCAGAGAGACAAATCTGGGAGAATTTCACCTATCGACTTTCCAAACAAAAACACATCCAAGCACAGAAGGTCAAGAAATTCAAGCAGTATCATTTGGGCATCAGTCTTGCTTGGGTCCTGCTCAGACAATTTATTTCCCATCCTTTGTTATAAATTCCTTACCCAATTTCCCTCTAATCTCCACACCTCCTAGATAAGAGACTGTGTGCTCAGCACTCCTCTGAAGCCCTTCCCACATGCTGAGGTGCCGCTTGCTGGGCACTGGGACAATGTCAGCAGCAAACTGCTCACCAAGTACCTGTGAACCCATTGCACAAACCACCAACCTGTGTTCCCAGGAGGGTGTCTGCAGGACCTGTTGGCCTAGAGCACTTGCTTTCACGCTGACAGGAGAAAATCAAAGCCACTTCTTACAGTGGCCTTATTATTTATTGCTGCTTGGGACCTGTCACGAGGTGGATCTCACAGACATGGTCCCTGTCCTGAGGGGGTTGGGAGTGTTGCATCAGCTAACTGTCACAAGAGTTGTGACCACAGTCCCTGTCTGTGACCAAGTGACCAGTTGGAAAGCAAACTAGGCTCTGTTTCTATTGCTATGTTTGAGGTACACTTCCAGGAACTTGAGCTGACTAAAAGGATATGGTTTAGAGCCTCTTGCCCAGGCTGCCTTTCAACTGAGGGAGAGATCCCAGCACCTTCAGAGCACAGCCCGTCTCACCGTGCTTAAAGCAGGTGTCTCACACAGAAACGATCAATCTTTCTTTAGAGGTACTTATTTCCCCTCGTTTATTGGAGAGAGAGCCTGGACAACCTGTTTAGACTATGTATCTACACACCTAGGTAAACTCGGAGAAGAGTCCCACCTTCTTGGACTCATGCTGCAGTTATACCGGCATCAGTGTGGGTGCAGCTTAGAATGAAAACAGAGGTGATGTTTTTTACTTCAAGGCAGCCTAGTTTTGTTTTGATTTGAAAGAACCCGTATTGCAGTAAGACATTTCAGTGTGTGGTAACACACTGAGATAGCCCCACGCCTAGTCAACTGAAAGTACTTGGCATTTAGCCCAATGACTGGCAACATCCCTTAGGTGTGGTGATATCTCTGGGTATCGCCCCACCCTGACATGTCTAGCATTTCATTAACACAAGCATTAAGGTCCAGTTCTACTACCCTTACTCACAATGAGTAAGGATGGCGGGATCTAGGTCTAAGTGAGTGAATATTGTTGTAATGAGGCAGTATTTGTGACCTTATTATGCCAGTGAAAACTCCACAATCAGAGCTTTGAGAATAAGGAACTAATTGGCTCGAAACAGTTTCAGTCTAATAACCTCTTACCAGAAGCTCAACAGTGCATTAAGGTTTATACCCGGGGGTTGGCTAGATTAGTTTCAATTTCAGGTAGTGGGTATCTATCCAATTACTCTCCTCCTCACTCAGAGTAGAGCACATGGCATTCCTTCTGCTACTTGATATGCTAAGCAGCATGTGAGTTGGCAAGTTGGGCTGAAAAGCAAATTAGCATCACGCAAACTGTGGGATTCTGGCACTTACATTAGGATCAGTGATCTGGCAAGAAATCCTGCCAAGCTACCAAGCCTTCCTGAGCCCAGAGAGCGCTGCAAACCCTAATCCAAGAGACCATCTGACAATAACAAAACAAAACACACACAAAAAAGGGGTTGTGGGGGAGGGGGAGAGAGAACAATTTTTTAATTGTCTGGCAGGGTGCTGGTGGGAGCATGGAGGTGGATTTCCTATTGAGACCTAACTCTTGCATTGCAGTGGAGAAAGAGAAAATGATAAAGGCAGAAAGGTGAGAGAGCCAGAAAAGAGCGAAAGGGAGAAAGAGAGATCTAAAGATAAAAGAAGGGGGAAAAAAGAAAGGAAAGGAAGGAAGGGAAGGAAGGAAGGAATGAAGGGAAGGAAGGAAGGAAGGGAAGGAAGGAAGGAAGGAAAGGAAGGGAAGGAAGGGAAGGAAGTGGAAGGAAGGAAGGAAGGAAGGAAGGAAGGAAGGAAGGAAGGAAGGAAGGAAGGACTATGATGGACTATGACTGACCCACAGCTAGCGATGTTGGTACCCCAGCCACTTGTGGCTGACTGATGGCATTGCTGACTGGCAATGAGGTAGCCCGGCAAAAGAGGTATACCTATTCTGCCACAAAGATGCCGTCAGTTAATGTGCTCATCTCTGCAATGCACTGGTCAGGGTGTAGGGCCTCACCCCCTTTTGCTGAAGACGTGGGCAGCAGCTGCACAAGCAGCAGACGACAGCAGGGCAGTAATACCTTAAAGCACTTCAGCCGGATTCCCCAGAATTCATCTGTCTTACTTTAGGTTTCTTTGAAGGCATCCCAAGGTAAAGATAGGTTTTTTCAAGTTGCTAGAATAGGCTATTCCCAATATTTTTGTCTGGTCTATGAAGGCAGGATAAGGACCGTAATCCTTACATCTTTTTTTTGATGGAAGGGAGAGGGAAACTAGGAGAAAGTGTGCAACAGTACTTAAGCCTCAAGGAAAACCAATGGGAATTGTGCACTCGTCTATGATCATATGCCTTAGAAATCATCTCTGTATCAGAGCTTTACCAGGCAAGCTTCTGTCGAGCCTTAGCCACAGGTAGCACCCACCTGTCTGTACTAACGTGGCACACATACAGCAGAAAGACTGTGTGTGGACTCTCAAAGCCCTTCACAGTTCTTAGGTGGTAAAATATGTCTAATCACATCAGGGTCAGACACAATTTAGTTGTAGTTTTACGTCATCAGTTGCAAGAGATTGTGCTCTAATTACATAAATGCATGTTACATTATAAAGGAATTTTTACATTCTTTTAATAAAGATGGCTTTTTTTTCTTGATGACAAGAGACATGGTCTAGCTGTAGAAGCAGTTCTAAAACATTTGGTAATCATCTGTCACACTAGTGGGGGAAAGTATAGTGAGATTTCCAGCTTTGAGGAGAGTAAGGCATAGTCTAAGAAAGATGTTCCTAAATCACAAGGTAATCAAATACAGCAGCGTAACAGAAATAGGGGCCTCTCTACTGGAGTTTTTTATAAAGCTAGCGCACTGCAAGACTGTATATACTTGACCTTTAAGAATTGTTGGCTTTCACCTGGCTCATGATTTCATCAGTGTAAAGGCAGTTGAGGGAAGGCGATGAGTTGAGCTCTCTGATCCCCTGCCTCTCAATGACCATCAAAGTTCACTAGTTATCTCTACACTGAGCTCTATAAACTGGGCTTTTACCTCTTGACCAATCCAAAGTCCTCTATTTTCAGTATTTGTTTTGCAAATCTTTTCAGTTCAGTGTGTTAAAATCAGAGCACGAGACACGGCTTTTCAGCCTGTGAGTATTACGAAGACGTAGCTCCGGTGCTGTGAACCCAGCAGGCAGAACTTGGCAACCCTCTGAGGGTTTTCTGTGGAAGTTAGTAAAACAAGGCAGTGGGATTGTTCCATTTTCTTCATGAAATTTGTACTAGGCTTCATTAATTACTCTCAACATTAATTAGAATGGGAAGAAACTGGTTCTAGTTCTGTATTTCCATTTCTCATCAAACAACACTGCTTGCTTTTATTTTAGTTGGTTACTTGGTAATGAAGTATATCCAGTTCAGCATCTGCTACTCCAGACTATTTGAGGTAAACTCCCAGAAGACCTCTAGCCTTAGGCAGACTTTTCTGCTCTGTCTCCTTTTTCCTGATGGTAGGGCTCCCTGAACAGTGCCCAGAAAGTAAGGACTAGCCTTCAGTTTTCTGATCTGAACCCCAAACTGGGATCACAGAAAATAAGGTGTACCATTCAGCAGCTGCATGGCTGCAGCAGTGGCTGCTGGAAGAAAGTTGAAGCATTTATTACCTGCATCTAGGTCACAAGGTCAAAACTAATTTGATTATGCTGAGAAGAGAGGCAACCCAAGTGCCTCTGGATAATATGATTTCATGATGGCAGGCAATCTTCCAGATTGCATTTAGTTTCTTAGGAAATCCTGGTTGACATTCAGGTATATGTTTCTACACCTCCTCCTTACTGCAAAACAAGTTGTATTTTAAGGTTTTGGAAAAATGTAATTCTTCTCTTCCAGGCAAAACAACATAGCACCTTCATTCAGCTTCCTCCATTACTGAAAAGGATCTACAAGCTGGGCAACACAAGTCTGGGTTTTGACCACCTCTGCCTCTAACCTTTCAGGAGACTACAGCAAGCTGATTCTTCACTCTCTGTGTCACTGTTTCCTCTACCACACACTAGTTTCTCTATTTACATCATAACCTCTTTGTGCAGCGTAATTGTCTAGCACAATGGGGCCCTCAGTGGGAACCTCAAGGTATTTCCATCCTAACAATAACAAACGACAGAAAGGAAGAACAAAATAAACACCAGGAATACAAGAATAGGTTGAAACCTCATCAGACTGAGAAATTTCAGAATTTGGGACTTTTCAAAAAATGGAAACAAAAGCATATGAAAGGGTCCAATGCTGCCTGTAATCTAGAGATGCCATGTGTATCTACAGAGAATCACAGCATGCATTGTGTGCATCACTCCTATTGTTAGAACATACCGAGTGGCAGCACGGTGACATTCTAGAAGGTGTACCACGTCTAGCATCATCACAACCACACATTATTTTACGTTTTGCTTTGCAGTCTTCTTCCCAATATTAATATTTTAAAAATCCAATTAGGAGCTTTTACTCCCTTCCTATAAATGATTTATTTTGTTTTCTTGGTACAATAGGTCACATTGTTTGTCTCCTTCGGAGCTTTCACTTTGATGTGTTGGTTTTGGCTGCTAGAGGAAATGTTGTGGACCAGAAAAGGAGCCTTGCTGTGGTCCAACTTCACTGTAAACAGCAGGTGCAGCAGCTACTGCAGGAAAGCCGTTCGTTTTCCTGCTCCTTTTCAGGGATGAAAGAGGGGGATGTAGTGACTTATTTTTATGGAAAATCTGAGACACAGGAAACAAAAATAAAGACACAGTTTGAAGTGCTTCCTTTATTTGTCAAAAGTCTCGACATGCAAAATAAAGAACATGTAAATACTGTACTTGAATATGTAAGTACTGCATGTAAGTATGCAAATATTGCACGCGGATATGATCGTCTTGGAGGTGTCTCCAAATCTGAGCATGCCAGGCCAAACACTCAGCTGAGCTGTAATCTGAACTGTCTCCTCAGCAGAGTCAAACCAATTACTACCAGTAGTTATGTAGCAGCTTCTGACAGTGACATGCAGAAGTATACCAGGAATTCCTCTTCTCTGCAAATGTAAAGGATGTAGAAGAAACCATGCTTGCAAATATGAGTGTTTCCCATGTTCAGAACATACTGTTAATTAACAAGCATTTTATTGTATGTGTTCCTCATAGCAATGCTCAGGGACAAGCTGTAAAGTGTGCATGCGATTCCCTCTGTGTTCATACTGCGCCTTGCTCTGGAGTTACCAGAAACCATCCTTCCACTCTAGACAGGATGGACTATGACTTCCCACGCCTTCTGCAAGTCCACAGCACTCCGGTTTCAAAGAGGATCTACCTAAAGCACAAGTTTTTCCAGAATGTGCAAGGCAGTGTCAAACTTCTGTGGTGTCCCATCACTTTGAACAACTGAGTTTAGCAGCAGAGCTGGCTTCTAAGAAACCAGTCAGTCACCATCAGCGAAGGTACTTTGAGTCAAGGACATTTAACTTCTGTGCCCATAACATGAGAAAAATTTGTGTAGGAGCTCATCCATGTCTTCTGCTACAATCCTGCTCTAAGCAAACTTTTTATTACCTTCGTGAAAAGTTTCACAAACAACACAACTGGGATTTACATGCATCTGTGATGAGTATCATCTTGCTCACCTATGCTAGAGAAAGCAGGGCAATAGTCCCATAAATAACCTCATCCTTTGCTGATAAGTGCTCTTGCGGAATACGTAGTAAAGAGGAGATAGGTGGTCATCTCTACAGTATTTAATGAATATTTCACAGGGTGGTTAAAGCTGTGGTGTTGGGTTTTTACCTTAAGTGAAGCACTGAACCCACAGAATAAAGTGGGAGTGGAAAGGCTATGTGACAGTCACGCAGGCTCTCATTCTTGCATGCTTTCCCTCTGCCCTGGACAGCCAAAATCCTGGTTCCATCCGACATACCAAGAGTACATTTTAAACAGGGATGTTAATCCTGCTCAGAGAAGGATTAGTTGCCCCTGAAGCCTCTGAATGCCAACCAGATGTTGCTATGCAGCTGGCAAAATGCCCAAAGCAGCTTTTAAATTCCTTTTTCTCTTTTAAGATGGAGGTCCCTTTTACCAGTAAGCAATATGCTCTGGGAATCTCTAGGGATTACAGAGCGATCACAGTAGATGGCTCATTTTCACCCACTTGTAGTCCACTGATGCCAATCAAAAGACTCTCAGGCTATATCTGTATTAATAAACTAAGGTGGTGTACTGGCACAGGACTATCCCAGATATTTTTAGCAAGGTCCACAGTCTGGTTCTGGCTCTCCCTGACACTGTTCAGGCAGCATTCAATGGTCAGACCCATTCCTAATGGCAATTTCGTTATGGCCAACCTGTTCTTCTGGAATAAGAAAGCTGAGGAATATGAACATATGCTGTGCCACACTGCTTGGCATCAGAGCCAGAGACTGGTCCTTGGTTTATTTTATTTACTACAGTAGGTGTAGCCCTGTTGCTTTCAGTGGGGACTGGATTATACATAGAAAAAGATACACAATAAATTTTAAATGTTAAAGACACTCAGCCCTGAAAATTGTTTAAATTGGAGCTAATTAGATACTAACAAGAGCACGCTGTGTTCTGTGCCCATACCAATTTGTGTATCATCTCTTGAAACCTTCTATCTCCAAAGGAATGCCCGTGGCATTTTAAGCACAACTAAATGAAGGTTCATAAATAACAGATCAGTTTTCCCCATCTTCCAGGCCTCTTCATGTTGTAAGAAAAAATGCATCTCAAAAGCAGACTTTGAAATGGAACTTGGTGGTAGACAATTTCTTTTCGGGTAGTTTTACTTGTCAAATGACTTGGACATCATCTTGTCATCATCTCAGTACCCTTGCCTCCTCTAAACAATTTTACAGCAAGCTTCTGGCTAAACTTTAGGTCATTTAAGCACAGGTTATATATGAGAGCAAAAAGGCAAGTTTCCCCTGTTTAACCATGTAAACAAAGAACCATATTTCTTAACTAATTACCACAGACCTCACCTTATTTTTCCAAGCTCTCTCAATCACTCAACATACCCTCTTCTATCTTCTTTTATTTCTCCACCTATCACTCATTCATCCATGACTCGCAGTCTTTTCCATCCTTTCCAAATTGCTGCTTTTTGCTGACACAGCAGCCTACTTAGATAATGAAAATCAAATTGCTGTAATAAGATAATGCCATGCTTTTCACTAAGAACAAACAGAAGCAGAACTTAGAAGAAATCTGGAGGATTAGGAGCAGGGACGTTATTATTGGTTAACTCCAAATGCCTGAGACAATCTGCCAAATCTTCTGAGTGTGCCTCACGTGGTTAAATTATCCAGAGATACTTTGTGCTCAAAGAAGTTAGCAGAGTAGCCTCAGGTAAAGAAGTGTCTTTCAGCACATATAGAAAAAGCCCTGAAGAGCCCTTGATGTAAGAAGAGAGTGTTGAAACACATAGCTTGGGCCAAAGAATGTATCTGTAAAACAGAAACAAATCTAATAATAATTCTGTATCTAAGATACTTGGAGAAGTTTTTACAGCATTATTATTTTTAGGTGTCTTTAAACCACTGATTTGTAGTGAAGGATCATAAATATTTGGAGGGGGTATCTGAAGTCCTGTAGTAATCAAGTGCAGACTTCAGAAATCCTCAGCAGTTGTTCAAATTCCTTTGTAGGGCTGGATAGCAGCTCTTGATATGAAGTGGTGTTATCTTTGACTGCTTATGTACCTCTTGTCTATACTTAGTGTGTTCAAGGCTGCAGATGATCCTCCCTCTCAGACATGTTAAGAACCCTGGCGGGATTCAGGCTCTTGCAGAGCTTTCAATTCTCCTACCTTTTGCAAAAGTAAACCTATGCTGCTGAATTACAGAGGTGGTTTCCCATTCTGACTGGTCACCAAGCAAGACCAATGAGAAATGTCTGCCCAAGGTCACACTTCAATGCTCTCTCTGATTTTGCACATATTATTCAAACTTGCACTGTTCTCTGCATTACTGATGCTTTTGTGTCAGAGATAGAAAAGACAGTTGCTGACTATAGTGTTACACTGTACATACCATTCCATTACATGGTGGCTTTTGTCTTTTCCAGACTTGTTCTCAGACCAGTTATCACCAGTTATAAAATGGAGCAATATGACATTTAAATTCAAGAAAGAAATGAGGGATTCTTAGAGTAGAATCAGGTCTATTAGTCTAGAGGCATATAACATGGTCCATAGAAGTAAGACAGGGTTGTATTCAGACCGCTTACCAAAGGGGGGTTATTGAAATATTTAAACTGAGGTGAGATAAAAGTGAGTTGCTTCCTCTAACACTAATCCTGAAACAGCGAATTGGAAGAGAGAGGAACCTCCAGGGGGCAATTCACCCCCAATTATTTTAGATATTGATCTTAGGGTGGGACTATAAAGGCAACCTGGATAATCACCTGATTTAGACAGCAAGAGGTGTCTGAGGTTGGACAGGTGACTCCCATCCTAAACAGATAACTTGGAGACAGCTGGAATGATTCATCATCCAGGTGGAAGGAATGGCTCTGCGACTACTTCTTTCTGTTGGCCAGGCTGGAGAGGCCTGCAGAGTATTTGTCTCCTGAACTTAGACTCCATGGAAGCATGGCTGATAAGGGCTTTTAGGGTAAATCATATTCTCCCCTTTAACCACTGCAGAGGGTTCCATCTACAGTGAAGACGCATAGTCTGGAAAGGCAGCATAAGAAAACATGCCCAAGCCTCCCTCAACAGCCCAGCAAACAGGGGATCTCTCAAGGCTATGATTATACAAAGATAGTTTGCAAGGTGAGAAGTAGGTCAGAGGTGGAGGAAGGGCATGGTGCTGCAGAAGAAATGTATAAGCTATTGTCCCAGAAAACAGGCACAGGCACAGGAGTGTGGTAAGAAATTATTATCTCCCAGTTCTTGCCCACTGATCTGGGAAACCCTTCTCCAGCATTTCATTAGGAAGCATTAGAGCTCAGCCCAGCTACTCCGATACGTGTATTATTGCAAGAATATTTCCTTGCCATAAAGGGAATCCTAACATGTCCAAAAGGATAATCTTCTGTCTGATTCAAAGTCTATCTGTGAATAGGAGACAGACAGTGCTAATTTTGTAGAGCATACCTTTTCAATGAAATTATTTTAAATCATTTCACCAACATGGGGTCTGTTTTTCACTTCCTAATACACATTTCTAGGAAGTTACAAACCTCACTGAATTCTCTTCCTTCCCCCTACCAGCTAAAAGGGTGGACTATTTTACATCAAATACACCTAATATAACTCTGTTACTCATGCTTATGTGATGAAAATCAAATTGGAACCACAGACGTGTATGAGAAACATATCTGGGGACTCCACATTATCTCAATCCCTTTAAGAATAGGAGAGTTTTGTAGCTTTATCACAGGGCTTCCCAAATGCTGGGGATGGAATACAGGCCACACGATCTGCTAGGTTTGCAGGGGAACAAGGTAGAGCTGGTAAAACTATGACTGTGTGGGGGAAAATGCTCACAGAATCGTGAAGGAACTGCTGGAGCAAAACAAGACCTCTCCTCTGACTTTGAGGTTGGCTCTCTCGGGTCTCCTTCCTCTGGACGACTCTGTTTCTTTTCACCAACAGAAAATTCTGGCTATTCACTTTCCATGTGCTGCTCTAAGTGTATTACAAGGCAACAGAAATCAGAAAAGGTCCCCATGGTACACGATGGATTTCAGAATTCTCACAGCTGTCACCAGCCAAAGACTGCTTTACAGATTAAGAAAGGAAAGCAAGCTATTAAAAAAAGGCATGTTTTGGCTGGGGTCAAAAGTCTGAAATCAGTATCACCCACCTCTGTGGCCCTGATCCTGTGCAGACTTAGGCACGTACTTCACTTCCCATACCGTGGGTGCTCCCGATCGCTGTCACGCACACAGAAAAGCACATGAATCAGTGTTTGCAGGGTCACAGTCAATTGTTTGTAAAATGAAAGTTCTAGAGAACTCTAATTAAAAACCGTATGAATCACCTAACATATTCACTAAATAAACATTATATAAGACGTAGTCAATATTGGAGCCTGATATCATGAACTCTCACACAGACCAAAGCTCTGCCTAAGCCCTCACATACATTTTTCCAGCCCATGGCTACCTCTTGCACCCTATCTGGAGCCCTCTTCTCACTCCAGCGTGCCAGCAATGGTTCCCTTGCTAAAAATATAGTCCAGTGGAAACTAGGTATTCACAGTACAGTTCAAAATTTACACTTTTAATTATTTTTCCCCAATCAGAAATAGAGACTAAGTTTTAAAAACTGACATTAATTTAACCAATGCACTGAGTTTTATACGTGCCTTGGTTACTTAATTAAAAGCCTCTAAAAATAGGCATTTGTACCTCAAAAATAACACATTAGAACTATGGAAGGGCAGAGGAATGACATGCCTCAGATGAGCTCCTTTGCTGATTAAAACATTTGAGTTTAGATGTATATAAGCATCCGCCACTCTACCCTGGTTAGAGACTTTGTGGGTGTTTTATATTATCATAGAATCATGGAATGGTTAGGGTTAGAAGGGACTTAAAGATCATCAAGTTCCAACCCCCTGTCATGGGCAGGGACACCTTTCACTAAACCAGGCTGCTCAAGGCCCCGTCCAGCCTGGCCTTGAATGCTGCCAGGGAGGGAGCATCCACCACCTCCCTGGGCAACTTGTTCCAGTGACTCACCACCCTTGTAGTGAAGAATTTCTTCCTTATATCCAGTCTAAATCTACCCCCTTCCAATTTAAAACCTTTCCTCCTCATTCTATCACTATATTCTCTTCTAAAAAATTCCTCCCCAGATATCCTGTTGGTCCCCTTCAGGTACTGGAAGGCCACTATAAGGTTTTCCCAGAGCCTTTTCTTCTCCAGGCTGAACAAGCCCAGCTCTCTCAGCCTGTCTTCACAGGAGAGGTGCTCCAGCCCTCTAATCATCTTCATGGCCTTCCCCCGGACCCATTCCAACAGTTCAAAGTCCTTCTTATGTTGGGGACTCCAGAGCTGGACTCAGTACTCCAGGTGGGGTCTCACAAGAGTGGAGTAGAGGGTCAGAATCACCTGTCTCAATTTGCTGTCCATGCTCCTTTTGATGCAGCCCAGGGTATGGTCAGCCTTCTGAGCTGCAAGCATGCATTGTCAACTCATGTTGAGCTTCTCATCCATCAGCACCCCTAGGCCCTTCTCTGTAGGGCTATATTATCACCCTGATGTCAGCATAGAGCCCAGACAAATGAGAACAGTAAGCAGGAATTGAAATCAAAACCTGAGAAAATACTTGACGCTCAAATCCATTTTTCTTTGCTTTTGTTCAAAAATGCAATCACACTGTTACTCTCTGAATAACAAAAGAAAACACTAATTTATAAAGGTTTGCATCTTGAAAAGCCGAGTGGTAATACTACTACACATTTAAACAAGCTTTAAGGTCCTTTATAACTTAGGTTTAAAAATGTGTCTGAATGTGACTAAAACATTCTGGGTGAAATCCTGGCCTTTTGAATCCACTAGAAAAATTCACATTTGATCCCAGCAGGTAAAGGATTTCATTCCAGGTACTTTCGAAATGCCTAGATTTTAATAACATTTTTTTAGTTTTACCAGTAAGGCAAAAACACAGTGGTTTCATATCAAATGGCTGCTCCACTGTGCTAAATTGGTACCAAACCACCAGAGCTGAAGAGCAGCCAAGAAGCTTCCACATGAGGGTGTCTGCTCGAATGTACTGGTGACTGTTTGACAGCTTCACCTATCCGGATCCTTGCAAGACGTGGTGTGATCTACAGCTCCTAGCTCTGCTTCTCATCATCAGCTGGTATTTCTCATCACAATAAGTTTAGAACACTGTGTGGCATTAAAATTTGAATAAATACCCCACAGTAAGTATTGAATTTATGAAACCATATGTTTTATTGTAATGAAGTCAACTGTTCACATCATGAAATCATTACCTGTGCTTGAAAAAAAGATTGGCTTTGTGTCCCCATATATAAATACATATATATATTTGTCATAAATACATATTTATTTTTTTCTTAGCCTTATTTAAATTCTGCACATCCAGAATTGTATCATGGCTTTTTGCACTTATAAAGCATATTTCTTTCCATCATGCTTCTTTTACAATAGAAGTTCGGTCCCTGCCCAGATTTTTGCTGGTAAGAATGCCAGTTGTCTAAGAAAAAGTCTTAAAGCACAAAGCATAGGAGTTTGAGTGCTTTCAGTCCATGAAAGCCCAAACTAAGACTTGCCTATGATTAAAAGTGCAAGTTGCAGTGCTGTAAAAACATTAGTGACAAGGGATACGCTTTTTCTAAATGGAACAAGTATTATCTATAGCAAACCATTCATGATTATGTAATTTGGTGACATATATAATAATTCCACAGAGGAAAACCATCCAAATATCATTCATTATTGTTAAATTACCAGTGTAATAAAGAAAAACTGGAAAAGGTAAGTGATACCAAAAGCTACGCTTGCATTGAAGTTGCAATGTCTGTTAGATGGCATACTGGAGAAATTAAAAAGGGAAGGATGCAAAAGACATTATAGGCATTTTTTTACACAAGGAGCAAAAGAATCTGCTCACAACCATGGACACAGGAGGGAACTGAGACCTCCAGACCTTCTCATATGTAATCACGAAGCTATACCTCTTCAGACCTCTGCTCTCGCACCTTCCTGAGCAAGCAGCTTACCGGCTTGAAGGGCAGCTGGGAGGAATCAGGGAGGAGAGGCGTGCCTGAGGTTTTCAAGCTGCAGTGGTGCATTTCCCAATACATTTGCTGGAGCTGTGCACTGAAGCTCGCCCTGTGGAATGCAGCCAGGGGGGCTGGCTTGGTGTCTTGTCTGCAGTTGCTTCAGAAACAACTAATTTAATAGTAATGATGATAATAGTATATCTGAACAGGACAGAGGTTAATTTAATTCTGTGAAGAGGGATATACCTTAGCACAATGAAACCATTATGAGAACCAGTTTTCCCCCAAATCAAGATAAGAGCAGACTGGAATGAAAATCTTGCAGCCACATGGGTAGGGAAAACAGTCCACTAAAAATGTGGGAATGGGAGGTAACGTGGCCCTTTCATCTCCCACTTGCTAATTATGCATGACTATAGGCCCAGGCCAGCTTTCACTGCAGGCCATGAAAAGTATCCCATCAGTGGCCTTGGAGCAGATCTCTTGGAGCAAAGTAATCCACGTGAAGGCTTGAATCTGTCTCTACCATTTACTAGGGTGAGGTTTAATGTTTTGAACCCGCAACTGAGACAAAGATTTTCAGTCAGAGAGAGGAAAGGAAGGAGACCGAGCTTTTCTCAGTTGGAAGCTATTCCTCACATACAGAAGCAGTAAAAAGTGAAATAAAAGGGCTGTGAAAGAAGGAGAGGAAAGACTCAGATATTATATACCTGAGTTGTGATTGCTTTGCCGTGGAACCTTTTTTAACACATTACAAAGTGCTTTCAGAAGGATGCAGAGATGTGATAAAACAGATGCAGCAGATGCAGGAAATATAGCACTTCTCACAGGACAGACTTTTGGGGGTAATTCAGTTTATTAATGGCATGTATTATGGAATAACAAGTTGCAGATGATCATTAAAACTTATCCTTAACAGACATTCCTTGTGTATTCATCTTTTGTTGTTTCCATAGCAGGGATAAGAGAAATTTGTGTAGCCTGAGATTTTTGGGTTCCCAGGGCTCACATTTGCATTTTTGACTTGTGATTTAAAAGCAAGGATTATTTTTAAGGACGGTTTAATTAAAAAATAATAATGAATGGATTCTGTCACAAGAAAAGCTTGTGATGTGATATATTCCGAGGGCACATTTGGCTCCAGGAATCTCATACTCTTGTTGCCCTCGTTTTCGCAACAGCTCTACCAAAAGCAATGGCAAATTTCCACTCTCATTAGAGATTCATTGCTCTCCTCAGAGCAAACACTACAGCTGTTTTTTTTTTTTTAATCTTTGCCTTCTAGTCCATCCAGCCTCAGCACTGGCGATTTAGGAGGTGATTCAATGGCTCTCCTGGTGAGCTTGCTTGTTCTTGATCCCATCAGGATAGTCCATAGTGCTTGCAATCAGTAACAGTCAGAGTGCAGATAAAAGCCTACCAGGGGAGCAGCAGTAGCTGCAATATGGTCTAAAAAGGCAATACTTTATTCCAAATCTGTGTGGTGTGAAGTCAGAATAGGGGAACACATTCCATAACCAATGACAGGACAAACCTAAGAGCATGAGATCTATGTACAAAGGGAGGGATAAAGGCTCTGAATTCACAAGCATAAGGAAAATCCTGACCATTTTCTCGAACAAAGGCACTAATGACCACAGGGTTAACATGTCGATATCAGTTAAACTTCATGACTCTAAACCCTGTAACGTGGATCGATGGCCTTTGGTGATGCCTAAAGAAAACTCCAGTTTGGATCTTAAAATGACAGGGAAATTGCAAAAATATGAGAAATTAATTTGGGAATGAGGGAAAGTGATGGACCATTATATTTTCTTTTCTGTCAGCCTTATCAGCAGCTGACTCTGAAGTCATGTGCTGCGTCTCAAAGGTACATTTACATTTCCAGCCAAAGTTTACAGAAAATGTTCTCATGTACGGAATGAAAAAACTGCCATGGGGATTTTGGATTTGCTGTCACTGAGAGCTTTTAAGAGTAGCTTAGACTTTTTAAAGTCTAAATCATCTGCCATTAGATTAGACAAATGTCTGTCCAGACTAGCTTATGTTGTTGTGTGTACTTTGATCAGGGGACAAACTAAGCCATTAATGTTGTCTTCAGACCACTTGGGGTCTCTTACAGGCCTGTTCTTCAGTTAAGTTACCCTGTGCCATGCAAGTGCCTGGCAGGACAAGATGGTGTGGATCCAGGCTGAACTGCAGAGGCAGCATTTGTAAAGAGACTGAAAATGATGGAGAGTTGATACACTAGCCGAATGCCATGTTGTTAATGCCATGTGTGTCACCTAGTCCACTGCTGGTAACATTCAGTGCCAGGCAGCCCTGATGGTAACGAATGAAATGTGTGCAGCCAAGGAGGTGGCTCTGCAGACAGAGTAAACAACAACAACGAATGCGATCGAGGCAAAATGTAAATATAACGGTAACCACTGTCAGTGCCATACTGCATATGTGACAGATGTGAAACACTATAAGTGCTAAATGTACCCAAAATAAAAAGACACAGATGTCCTGACAGCAGGCAATCCGTGTGTTTCTTCTCTGTGCCAATTCCATATAGCACTTTGTAGTCCCCAGCTGTGAGCCCACACAGATAGCTCCAGACTCAAAAGTTAAAACTTAATCAGCCTCAAGCTTCTGTGCCCCAACAGGCAGCGGTGACGTCACTCTGAGTGCCAGTGCCCGCTGGCACGGCATTCACGGGTTCCTGTGACTTGGGGCTGCTCAACCCAGAAGAGAGGAAAGGACAAAAACGCAGAGCAATCTCAATGAGGGATCAAAAGACATGTTGGATCATGCTACAGTATGTGATGGCCAACACATCTATTTAGACGAGTGGAGACCAGGCACTGCAACAATGTGCAGAATTCCTTTGTCAGCTCAGTCATCACCTGGCAAAACACCAGAGTAGGGATAAAGCATAATGTATTAATTAGTGCTGCCAGGACCCTTCTCACTGTGTTGGGTACCCTTGCCAAAGAGGTTCCTACTAGTATGGAACATGCACTACAGCATCCAGCCTGATTAAGTGGAAGCGGGACTGTAAACCTAATTTTCAATATCCACTAGAGGTAAATGAAGCAGGGAATAGAGCATAAACAGTGTGTGCCGTGCCAAACAGTTATCTGCTTGCAAATCAACAATCCAGGACATCAGAGCAACCAACACTCCTACATAAACAGGCAGGGAGGAAAACAAATGAAATTTGGTGATTACAGACTTCATGTTTAGCTAATGGTATCTCAATGCAAAAGTGTAGAAGGCAGGTTTCTGAGCAAAAGAAGAAAGTCACAACTGCCAGCAAGGCCTCAGCCACCATGAGACCATTTGATCTCTGAAGATGCAGTGGGGTGCTTCATATTCCATATTTACAACATGGTGTATCCAAATGTAGTTGATTAATATTACAGGCCACATCACCATGTGTAATAAAAAAGAGTTTGAAGCCTTCTGTGCCTTCAAAGGCAGAGAGGGCACAATTCAATTAATACCAGGTGACAAAGGCCTATGCATAAACAGTATAAACATCCTGACAGACATTGGAAATCAACCACTGTCCCACAGAGCCTGAACTGTTGGCACCCAGAGCCAGGAAAGCCCTGGCAAGGAAAAGTTGATTTCCAAATGTGAGAGCACTCTTGGTGAAGACCACTGCCCATCACACACATGGAACAGCTAGTGCCCTGAGGAATAGTCAAAAATGGGCAGCTGATAAAGAGATATGTGAAAAAGCTGTGTGAATATGGTGTTACTGTCACCCAATACAGCGTGTAACCACTCTGGTATGTGGTTTATATAGCACTCACGCATAGTACTCATGTAATATTCCAAGTCCTATGCGTGCTACTCCAGCAGTACCACACATGCACACAATACCACAATCAAAAACACATCTTCCTGGCAAATTTTGACAACCTATATACCATGTATTATAACCACCCGCACACATATGACGTGATGGTAACAGCTGCCATTGCATCACTAACAAATACTTCAATGGACCAGCACACATTTTCTCAGAGAGAGAGAATCTTCACACAGTCTCTGAACAACCTACAAGCAGATGGCAAACTGTGCACATGAGGAAAAGCTTGATGAAGCACCCAACACAAAGGCAGTACAAGCAAAAATGCTGATGATGAATCTGGCTAATTGAATGTTTCGTGAAGTAAACACCAGTAAAAGCTATTCCTCCCATTAAAAACAGGCTGCATGGCAAAGACATTCAGAGCACTTAATAGCTGTTGGATTGCCACTTGTGAACGCTGCTGGTGGGCAGTCCAGTTCAGGACATGCTGTAAATATTTCCACTAGGAGAAAACTATGGCCCAGCACAACACATGGCATATAGCATTCTTCTTGCCTTCTTTATGGGCCTCTTGGATGTGACAGCAGCAAGAAAAACTTGGTCTATCAATAACAGATGTAGCTCAGAGGATGTCTTGATATGCTGAAAAGGGGATCCACTATTCTGGCAAATATGCTATTCTTAGGTGTGATGGTTTTGGTCATAAGCTGCACAGGACTAAGGTTTCAGGTTTTTCTTTTACCCTGAAACCAAGCAAATGACTGAAAGAATCCTAGAATATTTAACAAATAGAAATGAGATGTTTAATAGAGTTAAAATAATTGCCTTATGATGGAAGGGCTGAACTAAAACCCAGAGATGACTGTAAGGCAACTGGTGTAGATACATGAATTTCCAGCTAATTTGACAACTGCCCGTGGTGTGTGTGCTGGGAAAGTTCAATCTGTGTTTTGCTGTATGGTGCTGTATATGTACAGTCTCAACAGTGCTGTCGCAGGCCAACCTGTGCTCACAGCATGGCTTTCATCTCAGCCCTCAATTGTTTTTGTTCTTACATGCCAGGCAACGAAACTGCACACCTGTCTTTACTTAGCTGGCTGCATTCCTTCTCATTTCTCCAGAACGCATCCTAATCTACAGAAGATTTAGCTTGCGAGTGTTGCCCGGACGGCAATGCTGTGAGCATTTTCATGTTGTGCTTAGCATAGTAATTCCAGGAATCTGGCATTTCTGTGCCAGGTTGTGCTGCATTGCAGACTGCAAGCAGAAGTGGTTCACCAGGACCCACATCACATCTGTGGGACCCCTGGAGCCGGAAAGCTCTATATCACCCTTCCACCCCTTTTAGGCACAGGGTTTCTCACAAGCCTGAATCTGGCCACCAGCACACCACTCCCCTTGTAGCAGAGATGGCCAAGGCAGCAGTGAGTGAGCCGAAGCGGGGTGTGATGCTGTCCACATTGGCTCTGCCCATGAGTAAGGCCAGGCAGGGCTGGGTTCCCGTTGGCGGTGGTGTGTGGATGGAGGGCGGTGTTAACGAGCCCGGTTCTGGCGTGTGTGCAGCTCTTCTGGAATTCTGTTCAGAAACACCATGAGAAACTCAGAGCATGTACTATTTACGCTGGTTATTAGAAGCAGATGCTAATGTTTCTTTGCTGAGATCTCCCAAGTATCCTGTCCTTTTATGATGTGTGGCATGTGTTTGCAGTGTGTATGTCTCTATATCACATGCAAATAAAAGGTTACTTTCACCATTTGTGTTGTGTTCGTTGATAATGAGGACCTTACAACCTCTTTCTGTGGTCTTGCCCCTGCAGATGTTGACTGTGGAGCTGAGGTAAGCATCTGCAGTAACGCATTGGGCTGCTATATGCTGTACATGTGTGGATGTCTGGCATGAGCAATGGATGAAGTCAAGGCAATAACAGTGCTCTGAGCTGCCGCCTGGCACTGGGTAGCACACGGGCAATGAGGACATCTTACCTGTATAAATACAGCTCAGTGCTTCAAATGGCAGGCCCAAACCAGTGCAGCAGTCATGTTTTCTCTCTCACTTGTATATTCGTATATATGTGTATTCTATGTATATGTGATCGTATGTATATCTACACATGCAGAGTTCTTTCACATCAAATGCCTCCTACAGAGTCCACAAATAGTATTCTACATATAAAACTTTATTTGGAAAATTATACCCATATATAAAGCAAATATTGTTTGCCTGGGTATTTCTCAGCATAATTTAACAGCATAGATGAATCCCCTGTGTAAGTGAATTATTTAACAACTAGATTTGTTCACATAACTCAAATGTCCTTTAATAGCAGAATACCAATAATTCAATGTCTGTATCAGACAGAACGGGCCTAAAGTGATACTGTCATAAATCTGAGTCTTATCAAGCTTTCTTAATCCTGTTCTCCTGGGGTGACTAGACCTTATTTTAATGGATCCACATGCTTGAAGTTTCTGTTTCTAATTTCACGTTTCCAAGCCTTACCTCTTACATGAAGAAACAGGACATGCTTAGAAGATTTTTTAGGCTTCCTTTAGAAGTATCAGCCCAAATTTGGGAGTTCTCAAGACAATGAGCAAATCTACACTTTCCAGAGATTTCCTTCACAGTCAAGTAACACCTCAGCCAAGGTGTATCCACTTTCATCTATGTTTGTATGACATTTTGGATAAATTTTAAGTTAAAAGTAAAATGTGCAGTTACAGTACTCCTATCCACCATGTGGACACTGGTGAAGTATCATGCTACAGGGCCTCATGTTGGAAAACTTTCATCGTGTGCCACAATTCTTTTCTTCCTGAACTTACGCCGCCCTTAAGATACAAAGCTAAAATACAATAACCTGAACCACTCCTGCTATGCTAGACAGTGTCTTGTCTACATAATCACAAAACTCCTAGGAATAGTTATTGGTTTGCTTTTGTAACAAAGACTTAAATCTGTATCATAACAAATACTAGAAGCCATAAGTAATCATAAGGGAAGTGGGGGGGTAAGGTGGAGAGTGACTTTGCTAAGTGGTGGTTTTGGATGTGAGCAGGCCTAAACATTGGTTTGGTAAGCAATTGAGAAGATTGGGCATGTCCCTCAGTTCACAGAATCACAGAATCACAGAATCACAAGGTTGGAAAAGACCTTTAAGATCATCAAGTCCAACCATTCCCATCCTAAACTAAACCATATCCCTAAGTACTTCACCTACCCTTTTTTTGAACACATCCAGGGAAGGTGACTCGACCACCTCCCTGGGCAGCCTGTTCCAGGCCCTGACAACTCTTTCAGTAAAAAATTTTTTTCCTAACATCCAATCTGAACCTGCCCTGGCACAGCTTCATGCCATTCCCCCTTGTCCTTGTTCAACGCAGTCTGGAGACAAGCTATGCATGGTTGTATCCTCCAAGGCCAAACAGCATCCTATATGTTTCTAAAGAAAGAGAAAGAATGGATGTGATTTAGATTGAAGGTTCTGAAAATTTAGTACATGAATCACTTCAAAATAAAATCTAGGCTATCTTGTGTCATGGATGCAACTCTATGAAAGTGAACAGGGAGCTACACAGATCTGGGAGCTACTGCTGCCTTCATGTGGGAAAAAGAAATAGGGTAGAAATACAAGGAGTTGAGAGCTGGCAGTTCCCTACCTGTTGCTTATTAGCCACAGTCATCTTGGTCCATTGTAAGAAACTATATAGTGAGACCTGGAGGGCTCCTACAGATAATGGCATTCCTGAACCGTGCTCTGTAGGGAAATAGAACAACCATTGCTATCTCTTGCTATTACAGTCCATGTCAGTTATCTGCTTTGTCCTTCTCTATACACTGTTTCCTCCATTCTCAAGTCCTTGTCATCACTGAGGCCTTCATTTGACAGTCCTTGTCCCAGTGTTTGGTGGTACTTCCACCAGTTTCCATACCAGTCTAGGTAGGCAAGTTGGACCCATGATAGTTCCTGAAGGAATGGCGTCTTCACGTCCTGCTCACAACCTTTTGTCTTCACAGAGTGAAACAGAAAGACAAACAAAGCAGTCCCACATGCACCCATTACCATTGCCAGAAGTGAGAGCACTTTCTATCACTGCATACTTTGGTGCATCCCAAGTTGGGAAACCCCTGATCTAAATGGGTTATCCCTTCTTTTCACGTCTGACTTCACCTATCCACCAACAGCTTGGTGTTGGTACAGATGTAGCATTTCTGCACTTATTTTGAGAGACGTGTGTTTATTTCTTTGAAGTTGGCTAGACTAACCTTGTTCCTGATTACACCTTCTTCCTATTCCAAACTCTTGATTCCGTGACACTTTGACTGGGGAAATCTCCTTTAACATGTTCAGGAATTCCACAGAAGTTCTGAAATAATTTAGACCACAGTTGTGCAACAGTGTAATTTTAAAATCTTTAATTATAAGAGTTTCTCACAGTTCAGCTATGTAAAATATTCAGTATCTTGCACCTTCATGAACTTCTTGCACTTAAATCTCTATATATCAACAGTTATTCAGTGCCTTCAGAATTATTCTTATTAGATGCTAATAACAGGAATGAAAGCTATATTTTTCAATCATGATGCACATTTGTTTACCTGAAATGATACACACAATTATTCATGTATCCACAAATTTTAAAATGCCAAAGCTATGTGTACATCTGAAAAACAATTTAAACCAAGCCCCAAGAGCATTAAAATGTGCATCTGGAATATGTGGAATTTTATGGTCAAAAATTCTTTCATTCAAAAAGTCTAAAAATGTCTATATACAAATATGTATATGTAAAGAAAATTAACTGGCAATGTAGCCTGTTCACAGCCTACAGCTGACATGCCTAAAACCTTTTTAAACATACCATAAAGCCTATTTTTATACTGTATGTCCTCACTTTTATTTGGTTTCATTTACAGCACATTGTGAGCTGGAGAATGATATATTTATATAGCTTTTTTTCCCCTTTATATAGTAGAAGGACAGACATTCTGGTCTGTAGGACAGTCCCTCTGGCCTGACTGTCCCTTGTGGAAATAACCGAAGCCTTGGCTTTAACAGAAACTCGATGAGCCAACCACATAATGTTGGGTGAATCTACCAGCAGTGTGTTCCTTCAAAGCTCTGCCTACCCTTTATTTGCCAAACAAAGGCCATTCTTTGCACCTTAAGCCAGGGTGGAGTAATTAGGGGGAGGGAATGGCAATTAAGTTCTAAGAGGACAGGAAAAATACAGAGGACAAGCAAGGTGCAACTTGTAATGATCATTGTTTATAGTATGAAGCAGGACATGAAATGAGGAATGGGGCAGGCACCTTCCTGTGATTTGAGTATTAGGGCTGAGAGGTATTTCTCTTCCTTTTCAAAATTCAGCCTGTTGGGAAGGAAAAAAAAAAAAAAGGGTGAAAATTATATTTAATGCTCCTTAGGACTAGTACCATCAGGGAAATTGAGGGTCTAGGGATCAAACAAAGCCTGCCTTCCACTGCCTCACTGAGAGGTGACTGCAAAAGAAGAAATCAAACATGTTCTATCCACACAATACCAAGTCCTGCCCCATTTTGGAGGCTAAGAGTGTCTGTTGGCAGGGACACAGCCCGCCCCCCCTGCCAGCCATTCACCATGCCCAGGAACATACTCCTGCAGACAGGGTGTCCATGCTGTTATTGCAGCCACCAGCAGTGCAGCCCTGACATCTGACTTCTTCTGAAACTCTCTGGGAAAACCTGAGGACCTGTGGCAATGCTAAAAGGAGTTGCACTGAGACAAAAGCAAAAGGGAAGGGCTAGCCTGCTTCTGATTTCCACCACTGGTGAATCACAGCTCGGTGTACATGAGGTTACCTGAAGGAATAGAGAGTTCCTGACCTTCCTGAAGGAAAGCCCTCATCCATGAGGTCAGGTTACAGCACAGGAGCCAGCCTGGCCTGATGCAGCCTGGTATGGCAACCCTGGCCCAGCCACCAGTCCTCTTGGCAGGGTGCGCTCTTCAGAGGCTGGAAAGGACAAAACAACAACAAAACTACTTTCGTTCGGGTGCTGGTGACTCAGGCTGCGGTCGGTGGCCAGGGGCTGTTGACAAGTGGGTGCGGGCACTCCTAATGACACCCCGCTCCCGCTCAGGGTGGAGCCGCCCTTCCCTGCTCCCACCGCCATCAGAACCCTGCAGATCTCTGTCATGAAGGTCCCAGGCACAGGCAGGGTGCTGTCAAGGGTGGCAGGGCCGGGGCAGAGGGTTCTCCTTCTTCCTGCTGACAAACCACCCCCGCCGCAGGAGGCACCATGCCATCCTCAGCCCATGCGTGCAGAGCTGGGGAGGAGAGTTCATGGCAGAGCTCAGGAAGATGCAGGTCGGGTGTCATCCAACAGCACTCACTCTTTCACTGGGTTGTGTAACACAACTTTTAATCACCAGACGACGATCTGGATGCAAATGTGCCCCTTATGCAATGGGGTGAGTAAGATTCTGTGCTGCCTGCAGCCTCTTTTCCAGGCAATGCGGTTGCCTTCTCCACATGATGAACTTGCATGTCAAATATTAATAACAAAACAAATTATCTCCACCCTATCATCAAGGTGTGTCGTGGCTGATTCCTGTTTAACATCAAGGTTTCTACTGCTCAGGAATCGTTCCTGCAATCCTGGGCTCCAGCCGTATCAATTCTGTGAGTGATTAAGGAATGACAAAAATCCTGAAAAACTTCCTGGTGTCTGAGCTCATCTTGATCCTCCTCCATGGTTTGCTGGGATGGGAGGAAAAAAAAAGTGGAGCTCCAAAGATAGAATGGCTGGAGTAATTCTTGCAAAACTAGCCTAACCCAACCATCAAGGCACTTCCTTTAGGTAAGAATTCACCCCCACCAAGCTCACAGTGCATAAATAAAACTGGTTTTCAAAACAAAAACAGTGTCTCATACAATAGGATTTTGTATAGATCATAAATGACACTCCCATTGTCCTAGCTCTTTTGTACATTCAAGCATTTAGTCTGATAAAAAAGCATCAGAACTGTTTTTTAGAATGTAGATCATTTGAAGAATCGTGAAGCAGCTGAAAAACCATTCATTAGCAATGGCTAATAATGGGACTTTTTAGTCTGTGGAGGTTACAAATAATTTATGGTTAATTTTTTTATTCCTCCGTTTCATGACAGCTCAGTAGTACTAGAGCACTGTGCATCTTTTTAAGTGATTCTCCATAGAAGAGCCTGAACAAGACTAATTGGCAAATATGCTGTCTTGCTTGTAGTAAGTGCCATAGCTAGTTCCACATCTCTGCAGTGACCTAAGCAGTTGTAGGTCCTGTATACAAAAAGAAGCCAAGGGGAGTTTGTCAGGCTTTGGCAGAGAAAGGGGAGGGGAGATCTTTAAGCTGTATTCAACTATCTTACAGAAACATAGAGAAGAGGCCAGGCTTCTTTTTGGAGGTGCGCAAGGAAAGAACAAGAGGCAGCAGACACAAACTGTAACAAGGAACATTTGATTAGATATCTGATTAGATATGAGGGGAAAAAAATTGCACAATTCAGGAATACAAGACTGGGAAATGTTGCCCAGAAAGGTTGTGTCTCCTTCTACATACTCATCAGGACATGACCCTCAACAACCTGACCTAACTTCAAAGTTGGCCCTACCCTGAACGGGGGGCTGGAGTAGGTCAGATGTTCTCTGGAGATGCCTTCCATCCGGCATTATTATTTGATTAATCTATTATACTATGGGAAAGGGTGGTAGTTAGGAATGGTGACAGTCTGTTACCTCATCATTATGTATTTGAATACTCAATAAAAAGGGGAAGGGTAATGACAGTGAAAAGGTGGGATTTTATAAAACATAGAAGAATGTGAGAATGGGAAGGGAGAAGGAAAGAATGAAAACTAAATGAGGAAAAAAGTCAACATGAAGGAGCACAGAAGTAAAGTAAATAGGAGCAGATTCTCTTTCCTACCAAAACACCTTCTTTGCATGGTCAGTGTGCTTTGAAGAGGCAGATGATAAGCACACCCACTTCAAAGTACGTTACTGCATATTACTCTGAAAACAGGGAAAACACGTCTTAATGTAAATCTAAATTCAGTGTACTGTTTCTAAAGGACTGGTGGCTCAAGGATGAAGGTCCCTCTCAAAAATGTATCCTCACTTTCATTTGACTAATGGATTTACATGTAAAAAGTAGCCTTTTTAAAAGATTCCAGTAATTAGTACACTAGCAATAATAATTCCTGAACACAACAGAAGTTTAATCATAGGTTGTACAATGGTTCATTTTACCACCAGTTCAGAATTCAACCTCCAGAGTTAATTAAGAAAACAGAGTAAGTGGTCTCTTTTTCTGTGAATTATCCACATGTAGATCGTATTCTCCTTCCAACATCTGAGGGCTCCTGAGCTCTTTCTGAACTGCCTACAGGCAAGTGTTTCTCTAAGCAATCAGGCTTGAGGACTTTCATGCCAGATTTCTGTGCTCAGTTACCCAGCCGTTCCACGTTGGTTTTCCTTCCTGATGGTGAGGTGAACAAGTTAGCTGCAGGAGCGTCACACAGAAATGTCATAAACCAAATGAAAAACAACCCTTTGGAAAGGTAAACCAATGACTGAATGAAATGGGAAGCCACTAATCATTTTCCCTCCCTTCTCCTATCCTTAATGATGAGTATAAGCTGCATCATCTGATGCTTGCATGATGCCCTCTTTGACTTGGGTTGGATTGTATCCATATTACAAAAATTACCACAAGAACTGGAAATAATTGGTACCTCTTATAGCATATGCAGATCCTGCGTGAAACACAATGTCTCAGAGCAAAGTCTTTGATGTTTCTCAGTTATATAACCTCCAGGGAAGCAGGATGTTATTATATGCAGAGCACATTCTCCCTACTTTCTCTATTTGGGGGAAAAAGTAAAAGAAAAGAAAACAAAAGCCTTGAGATCTTCACTAAAAAAAATCAAGCAGTTCTCTCACTGCTCCTTATGTGTTATCTCATTCACTTCCCAGATCAGAAAAGAGAGCTGAGTAAATCTGAATCCAGCTGTTGTGTAGAAGATTAATCAGTTACAGTCACAGAAGTCAATGACAACTCATGCCTGATGGAGAAGCGGGGGGTTCTTGCTGCATAAAGATAAGAGACAACACAAAGTGAAATAGGATGTCCTGGAGGTGGACAAGAGATGTTTTCTCGGAAAAACTAGAGATGATTTTAATTATGAAAGAGTTTACCTCCAGACCACAGTTCAATGGCCAGGAGAGAAATGGCATTGATTGTTAAAAGAGAGAAAAGTGCAGAGGGTTTTGGACACGTTTCACAGTTCATCAGACAGGGCCTGAAACGGAAGTGACTGTTCTGTAATTCTTTCTCTTCTCTCTCATAAGGAGCACGTTAATACCTTGTGACTCTGGTTAACCAGCATAAAAGTACTACAGTAGATTAAATGTATTTGCAAAAGTGAAACCAACAGCTAATCATCTTGTTCATACACGTTGATTTTTCCCCCTGACTAATTTCTCTTGTAGTGGGAGTAATTAACTTTATTAGTAACACTGACTACTCTGGTACCTTCAGGCGAGCACTGGTGGAGCTGCTTATTAGCAATCACATAGTTTCACTGACACTGTTATCCCGAGCATTTCCTACAGGGTGAAGTGCCTGTTGAATATACTGGGGAACAGACTAACTTCCTGCTTAAAAATACACTAAGATACGTAATGTTGGGAACAGAGGGACAGGAAAGGCAGAAATCATAAATTTTTGGCTTGTTTGAATTCATTATCACTTTCAGTCCACATTTTGCCTTTGCAAGGGGAGGATGACTGGCGCTCTTGGGCTCTCTGTGACACATGTGCTCAGCACCCTTGACCCAGGAGAGACTCCCTGTCTGACTGAGAAATCTCCTACGTGGCTTTGCCAATAGATTTGCCAATAGACTTCAGCCGAGATTTCCATCCCGAGGTGCAAAGGAGGCAGTGACTTACCCAAGAGCAGGCAAACCTGTGACGCAGCATGGATGAGCTGGCACTTTGCTGGAGGACAGGAACCAGCCTGGTGCAATTCTCTGGAAACACATTTGCAGGTGCCGTCTTTCCCTCTTGGAAGAGACGGCGTGGCGAGGTGAGGAGCACTGTACCTGTTCTGCTTTGCTATTCCCAGGAATACTTTCTCCAAAAATGACAGGTAACCTGGCAAGGAGCTGCAGTGCTTGGGGGTTGTGAAACAGCTCTAGCGCTGAAAAGAAGGTCACGTACCCACTCATTAACTGGGCATTGCAGTATGGAGCGTGCAAAGAGGCACTGGCAGCCAGTCTGAGGGCTGTTTTCAGAGGTGGGGCAGCTGGTAGCAAACTACTCAAATAAATCTGAATGGTCAGAAGGCAAGGTCACAGGAAGAAAAACATCCAAGGAGAGAGAGAAGAAAGGTACCTCCTGTTCTGTCAGATAATTCATTGTTGCTTTTTCTACTATGACCTCAGCCATCCATCCCCATAATGCATAAATTACACTTACAGTGACTTACTGGGATTAGGACATAGCCCAGGTTGCCTTTATGTCTGAGAGGAAAGTCAACAAAACACTTCTGGTTTACCTGTTTGAATCTATTTTACCCATTCTGTCACTAGTACATGGGTATTTCAGGAGACATTGCTTAGAACAGTTTTACTCCCAAACTCATACACCAGCGCTAGAAAACACAAACTGCGGTTTGCTAGAGAGAGTGGTGTACCACTGAAATTGGAAACCACTGAGATCTGCATTATATAGACCAGATACGCTGGTCTATATAATTATTATTTTTTTATTGTTGCTATTTATTTAAGGAAAGAGAAGAATCGCTGGGGAAGGCAAGTTGCTGCACTTGCTGGCCCAGCTCCTGGCCCCTGCTGTGTTTGAATTTTGCTGTGAACGTCTGCTCCCAGGCCTTGGTGTGGTAGCAGAGGGGAGGGGTGTGGAATGAACGTGGCTGAACCATCTCTGCAACACTCCCAGGCTGGCTGATTGACCTGGACGTGGTAGATGGCTGGCAGCAGTCAAAGCAGTGCTGAGATGTTGCTCCAGGGCTCTGGCTGACCCCGGGGCCAGAGCACCTCTGGCAAACATGTCCTGGCACAGCATGCGCTTTGCCAAGCAGGAGTGAAACAAACCTATTATGCAGGTCAAGAAAAAGGAGAAAGGAAGAGGTGGAATTGTGGCGTGGGTGTTTATGTCACATAAATAATTGAGAAATTATGAATTTACATTACTGAATTATTTTTCTCACTGACCTGTTATTTTACAGGAGAGACTCATAGGTAAGCAGCCAAACAACACCACTTATCAGATAAAATTAATTTGCATGTTGAACAACTGGCTCTGGCTCTTTCTGTAGCATGCTTCATTCACTGACACACTGAACGCTCAAGACACTTAAAAAAATATCCCTGGGTCCGTCAGGCTTAAGAAAACAGGACTGCATTTTTAAAGCATTTTGAGTGAAGTTTCCCAAAGACATCCCTTTCTAATCTGTCCCTCTGTGCCACGTCCATAAAACCTAGTATACAGTTCTCAGAGAAAGGCAAAAAACATCTACTTGTAATAATCGTTATCAAGTATAATCAGAGATGCCAATACCTTTAACTGAGTTTAAATCAAGGTGCAGATTTACACCTATACCTCTACCTGAAAATTTGTTTCGAAACCTCACTCCCCTGATGGAACTAATACAGAATATATCTATTCCCAGGTTTTAGCCAATTATTGGACACCTTCATCTGCATTTTAATCTTAAAACTCCTCCTCTCCCTGCATTTATCCCCAGCTATAATGACAGAGAGCAATCATTTCCTCTGTCAGTCCTCAGTGTAAAGGAGCTAAGATCTGGCTCAGACACAGGTGTGAACACAACCCATCATTCGGTGGTTAATAAAGATCCAGTCCACCTACATTCACTTATTGCATTCACAGTAGATAGGGTGAATAGGTATCTTAACCCTATAAAAATTTAATTATGAAACTAAAAGTACAAGTTATATAATCAGCTTTCAACACCATCCGACATTCCAGTTCTGCTTACATTAATATTCGGCTTCCAGTCATTAAAGGACAGATTTGCTCTTTGGTAAACAGAGCAAACAACTTTGCAAATTAAAATAATATCTGACCTGCCCTCAAGTATGTTTAAAGTGGGCCAGATGTAATGGGATGTTCTCACCACTGCCTCATTGAAACACCTTTGGTCTAGCATTTAGGACTAACCTTTCTTGCAATGATTAAGTACCTACTCTGGTCAGAGAAAGAACATTTGTTTGGTACGCAGAAAGTAATCTGAGGACCAATCAAAGTCCATAGCGCAGCGATTCCACTCAGGAGACAGCAGTGGGTAGCTACACCTCACTCGCCATGCCAAGGAGGAAATCCCACTAGCATTAACGATAACAACATTTCAGTACAGAGGGCAAACATAAGGGCAACTCTGGCAGGCTACTCTCTTTGACTCTGGCAGTTGCCCTTTCTGACATGCAATAGAAATCTGTCAAGAAGACTCCATAATTTGGATCCACCAGCCAAAGCAGCTGCCAAGCCAGGCTTTGTTATTTTTGCAGCTGATAGCTCCTTCCTCTCCATCCCAATCCCTATAAAGCCTCCCAGGATCATGCTCTTCTTCAATTTGTCTTCCTCTGAGGGTGGCATGCCAAAAATCCCTTTCCATCATATGTTCAGATACTGAAACACTGAAAGGCAAGTGTTTTACCCCCAGAAATAAGAAAAATAAAGCAGTTTTATAACTTACCACCATTTTCCTAAAACATTTGTAAGGTCAGTTAATAGGTTTAAGTATCAAAAATTCTAGGAATGGGCAAATTTTAACTTTTGACTCAAGACTTTACACCAACTCATTGCCTGTCATCCTGCCCTAGTTGACAGGAGGGTAGGATGGAACTGTCTTGGCATAATACAGCACTTGGTTGACTCGGGGTCCCACCCAATGATATTTTCCAGTTTCAGTCCCTGTGTCCCTGATTTTCTGGACAAGATGCATTAAAAAATAACCCCTCCCTTCCTCTTGCTGGATATACACATACAAACTTCTAATGAGTGGGAGGGAATTGAGAAGAGAGGTACACATTTGTGGCATGTGATGTTGCAAACATGACCCCTTGCTATGTGATCCAGTTGTCCACTCTAAGGCTGATGAAAAGCTGAATTTTTGAATGTATCACAAAAATATGTTGTAGCTGTTAGTTCCCTAGCTCTCACAAATACTACTCTTTCTGTTTTTAAGGGTTGACACAACAAGAGATTACATAAATCCTCCTTTAAATAAAGTTTTCTACTTTTGTATGAAGCTAGTTAGGATATGTAATATTTAAATGGCAGCATTTCTCCATTTTGTGGGGAAAAAAATTCTATTTCAATCAAACCAGTATCAAATTACTCTCTAAAGCACCCCTTCCACTTCAGATAAGACACATATTTCATCTTCAAATACCTACTAAATCAAGGTATGTCAGGATCATTTCTTTGACATATATTACCAAAAAATAAATATTCAGTCATTAATATCAAAGGCTTCCCTCAGTGCTTTGCATTTCCTCACACGTCTGGTATGTGAGGCTTAGACTTCTCCTTAGTTCAGACACTTCATGGAGGCACCCAGAAGCCAACGAGTTCTGCTTAAGTCTTGCCCAACTTTACACCAACCCTATATACTCCCTCTAGCAACCATGAGTTGCCTCAGTGGATAGGTGATGTCACAGGGTCATTCAGCTCACCTGAGATCAGACCTCCAAGAGTGTTCCTTGCTATATTAACTACAGACCAGGTTTTAAATCTTGCCCAGGCTCCCCAAGAACCCCAAAACATGATACACACTGTATTCATGCAGGAGCTCTTAGGAGCTCTCCTCCTCTCTCAAATAGTTGTAGACATGGGGCCAGCATACTGATTACTGCTGAGCAGGACTTTGTAGCATGTTATTAAACCACCGTAAAATTACCCAGACAAGTTTAGAAAAACATACACTGAGTAGTCCTGCTACAGAGAGACCTAAAGTGTATGTCCCGCTCCCCACTCCGGTACCTCAATTCAGTCTAACCTTAAGCTTAGAAGTGCATAGTACTTGTGCTATGTGAAACAGATTTATTTGCATTAACCTCTTTCTTCTGAGGTGGCAGCATGCTTTGCTAAATACCTGCAAGTACTAACTTCTCAGGGGAGCCTTACTCTGCATAGGCAAATATAAAATCTCCTAGTTTAAAAAAGATCAGCTTGGATGCACCTTCTTGTCAAGCGCAGTGGTGAGGCTTGCCTACAAAGAAAAGCAGCCTGAAATAGTTATTCTACAATAACTACTCCACACAGAGCATTCCACCATGGCTGTTTTATAATAGTACCCCTAGAGACACATGGCTGAGTTAAACCACAAAAAGGCACTCTTCAGGCAGAGTAAAACTGTCCCCCCCACAGCGAGTGCGGACTTGCTAACTCTGGCGAGCTCTTGGTTCACTCCCTCATAGGCTTCCCATTCGCATGCACAGCTGACTGAACTTTTATTGTCTTCTGGATTCCTAATCTGAATAATTTATCTCTAATAGAATCCTAGAAATTAGAATAAGACTTTCAGTAGCTGGCCGTTTCTGTCATGTTCCTGCCAGTTACTCGCAGCCATGCGGGAGCTTAAACGCTTTGTTCAGCTGAATTTTCATGCTTGCAAAACAGAAAGTTCTGACCCTAACCTTTGGAGTCTAATCTACAGCACAATATAAATAATTATTAAGAAGTATGCCTGATAATGATTCATGATTTGCTTCTGCTTGTTTTTGTCCCACTCCTTATACTCCATCTTCCTTAGGGAAAGGTCCCTTTGCTGTCTTTGCAGAAAGCAGTTGACAAAAAGGGCTTTGTGGCTACACCTTTGGAAAAAAATCAAGCAGATGGTCATGGTGGTGCCAAGGAGTCCTACTGCCAGCAAAAGCACACGAAGGGTGGTCTGGACGCCTGAGAGAAGCACTCACTGGAACCACTTGGGGAATGACAAACCCTTACAACCCGTCAGCTGGAGCCCTGAATCAGACGTGTTCATTATTCTAACACAAGTGAAGCCAGGTTACCCAAACTGCTCTGTCACTAAGTATGTGGCATGTAAATAGCCTGTTGCTTTCTTGTCAATACAATATACTACCTCCTTCCCCACCTCTTCTTACGTAACCTTTTTAAATAAAGACTGAAGAGCCCTGAACAGCACAAGTAAAAACAGGCCATGGATTTGAAAGAGGGGTGTGTGAATTGCTTCTGACAAACAGGTCTTCCTTGGCTGGAAGGGGACTCAGGAATTTTCATTAAGGGATAAAAAATCAGCACTTTTTGTCCTGATTGTTTCAGAACAATGTTGCTGTAACAAGCACTTTCATATGTAAATGGAAAAAATCCCAATATACAGAGTAAATTCAAAAAGCTAGTAACAATCAAACAAAACCTCCTGCCGTGTTTTTCAATACCAGATTAATTCTCTTTGGTTCTGAGAACATTGCATAACCCTTGTAATATTATAGCTTATTGCATTACCTCGTCATACTGCGTGAACTTGTGCTGTGACACGTCCACATTCAGATGTATCAGACACGCTGGCAACACCTATGACACAATAAACCTGAACTATGTTAGTTCAAGCTTGATGGGACATGTGGCATTCCCACCTACCGGACTGGAACCCTTCTGCTGTACATACACATTGGCCAGGCAGCCTCAGACTGTGTTAGACACAGGGGACCTTGGAGTCAGCAGAAGGGGTTAATCACACTGAGAGCAAGCACGGGCAAGTGAGCACTGGGCAGTGGTACCTGTTTGGCCCAACATTTTGGAAGTAGACCATGGGAGGATGAACTCAGGATGGAGTCTCTATTATTTGATACCCAAGTTGAAGGAAGAGTGAAAGGTCTGGGTTCAGTTCCTAAATTATGTTCTTTTTAGCAAAACCCAAACTGCACAAAACCCCAACTGTGCCCTCAAAAACACATTCATTTTCCCACTATTAGTCGCTGGTTTCTAAAGGAGGCTTTTACATCTGCAGGACATTAGAATATTCTGCAGCATTCGTGAGCAGTGGAATGAAGTGAAGAAAAGCTGAGAACAGTTACCTTGGGACTGAGAAATTATTTCATAGTCATAATCAGCTCTAAAGTGCCAGTCTGAAAGAAGCTGCAAAATACCCAGAAAGAGAGCCAAAAGAGGTCTGAATGCCTTTTCAGTCATCCCAGTTCTCCTGTTCTTGCCAGCTCTGTCACTTTCTCGGTGACAGCCCTTCTTGTGTTGCGATTTTTTCCTGCCCTTCACTCCAACTGCAGTTGATAGGATCTAATACATTTTAATAGGGTTCAAAGAACTGCCACATTAATTCTGTAAATGACCCTAATGGCTTTCAAATGTTTCTATCAATGCTTTTACGTCTTTAGTAATAAGAATGTGGAAGTATTTGTAGTCTGTAAAATAAAAGGGAAAATTGGCTTCAGACATAAGTTTTACTGCCAATAAAACTGTATATAACCATTTACCCATTTTTTAACAAAGACGAATTAGTAGTACGAATTCTAAAAATAGTCCCAAAAAAATCTTAGTTTTGTCCTCTTGCCACCTTTGTTTCCTGTCACAGTAAGGTAAGGCTGAGAAATGTGACATCTTATAGTCTACCCCATCTCAGTTTTCTGCTGCACCTCCCTGACAGGGCAGAATCCTATTCTTCCATTCCTTTCACCACTGCTCTCAGCAAATTGGTTCCAAACTGTCCAACACAATTAGAAAAACAGGAGGGCAATGGCTTTGAACTTGCTTTTCTTCCTAGGAGAAGGAGGTAATAAGATTATTTAGTGAGCAGGTTCAAATTTTTTATCATGACATTGCAACTTGATGGATTTTGCTTCTCTTCTCTTAGAATACCTAAAACTGAATGCTGATGGTAATGATTCAGAAGTGCTCATTCTCATTGAACATGTTTTGAAACTAAGGGTGAAAAAAAGCCTAGCCTGAATGCTTGATATGTATGAGTCAGGGTTGGTGTTACTGTGAATGGTCAAATAGATCATTTGGAGTTGTTTCTGTCTGATAGGAGAAGAACACAAATACTTCCAGCATGATCTTTGTTGTGTACAAATGTAGCAATTTGATTTTAAGATTATCCTTACAGGCAGACCTCTGTCCCTGCAGTCAATTATCTCAGTGTAGGTACCAGACTGACTAAAAAATCCTTTAGAAAGTAATGAATATCTCTACAAAATTTACATGGGCATTTTTGCTGGAGATTAAAAGGTTGTCTCAACTGAGAATAAGGTAGTAGAAACCAGAATGCAAATAAACAAAAGCCTGATGACTACAAAGTGAAATGGGGTCGCTTCCAAAGGGAATATCTACGAAAGGTCCTTGCACTGATTTAATAAATTCTACTAAATGGGTGCTCTACATGCCTGTGTAAATCCCAGCCCGGGAATGGAAGTGCTTCCCACTGATTCAATACAATAGCAGCTCAACATTGCTGAATTGAATCCATGCAAACATTCAAATAAATATATAGGGAATGATTTTATGATTCTTTTCATTCATCTCTAATTTTAAAATGTGGAAGTTTCATGCTTCTTTTTGAAAATAGGATAGCAGAAGGGATGGGCCCAAATGCCTACTTTTTAATCTCAATCCAAATCTTATTTTTCCCAAGGTTGAAATTTACTTTGGCTCCAATACATTGATTAAGGTTCTTCCAGATGAAGAAAAAAATGTTTCACAATGCACCAACTGAAAACAGAATACAAGGCACTCTTTTCTCATTAGTCTGGTCATGGAAAATGTGAGCACTGGTCCTGATTACCTCTAGTTAAGAAACATCCAAGGATTTTAGCCTTTGGAAAAGCTCATATTGTTAGTGACACTCTCTTTCGAGAAGCTGAGATGTCTTCATTGGCAAAGAGGACTCTTCTGAAAACAGGACATATCCACTGACTTCATTCTAAAGAAATCTCACTGGCAAGTGAGTTTCCTCATATGTCTGTCTCATTTGCCAGAAGAGCAAATCCACATAAATTACTTTTCACTGAGATTAAACCAAAATCCAAATGACAGCTCTAACCCGTTTGATGTAAATAATATGTAAACATCAATATTAGCATGAAGTAAAACCACTTATGGGACATGTGCCACTTTGCTGCTTCTTCCCAAACTGAGTCTTTCCACTACAAGATGGTTACTAGAGGTCTGAAGACAAGCAACTTCTGCTTCCAAAGGTTGACGCCAGATCCTCAGCATGATCCTGTGTTATACAAATCAAGGCATAATACCAGATGACTGAAAATCAACTCTGTCTGTTAAACCATTAGAGATTTTTGTTACGTTTAGTCTAGCTGTTCTCTATACATTTCATACTGTTTCTTTCTTCCTTTTTTTTTTTAACTGAGAGCTACAATGTCATTTCTTCCTCATCTTTCTTAGAAAAATCCCTTTTTTCCTCTTCAGTGAGGAAAGGCAGAAGGGAGGATTTGCAACTAGAGTTTCAATTTTGTTTCCTCTAACTAAGACAAGTAAACCTGTTAACCTCTTTCATTGCTAGAGGTAAAAAGCTCCCTGACCCTAAAATATCTTACCTGTCAGTAAGATAGACCGGCTTTCCCACATCCCCTTCATTCTTACTTAGTTAAGAAAAAAAAGACATCCCAAATTAGACCAGGCAATCCTGAATTCCAGTCAAAGCAGGTTGGGAATGCAAAGTTGCTTTTACCAATCACAGTAAATAACAAGTATCCACTCTGGAAAATGGGTGACAGAAGATACAGTCTACCTTCCTGCACACATAGCAATTCTACCAAAAGGTTTTAAGTGAGAGCTGCATTATCAGATCCTCCTTTCTTCTGAAGTGTCAGGGTTGCTTTTCTTTACCCTGAGGATTAGCTGCGCATGTTAAATATTAACTTTATCTTAAATTTCCTTTTCAGGCATACAGACCTGAGAATCGTACTGTTCTCCAAAGTCTGATTTGTTTAAAACTAATTGTAAGACAATAGTATTTCTCTCTTGACATTTGTTTTCCTGTTAAAGATAATGTTGGAACCCGTGACATGACCACATCCAGCTGCACCAGACACATCAAAATCAGTGACAGGATGAAACCAAATTACTAGGCCTTTTTGTGGCTGGGGCACCATGTGATGCCTCACAATGCAAGATGACAATTGAAACATTTTAAACTGTAGTTCAAACCACAGCAAAGAAAACCTCAGGACTCAAGATCAGAGAGAGAGAGAAAGAGAGAGGTGTTTGCAAACTGTAAAAGAGGCAGGGATTTAGCTCTCTGCTTCTTCGCAGGTTCACCATCTCTGACTTGCTGCCAATTGCCCAAAGGGTTATGACATCTGAAGGACATTATACAAATCTACAGCACTCAGGAATAGCGGAGGGAGAAGGGAAGCATTTGGGTCATATGTGCAAGAGATCTAAGCATTCCTGTCTCCCTCTCCACTGCCTCCATGGGCAGAAATAATTGATCACTCAGTGGACCATGAGGCTGACAGGACTGAGAGAGGATGAGGCTACTATCTTAGACATGAGAGGGAGAGAAGCTGGCCAAGGCTTTATCACAACAGCCACCCAGACAACAACTGAAAGAGCAGACTTTTAGAGCAAGCTGGCTCTTTAGAACAGACATATGTACAATATCAGAGATGGAAACTCTTCTGTGCTATTGGGGTTGTAAATTCAATACAACTGTAGACAAAATAGTCAAACAGCAAAAGGTTCACTAGGCTGTGCCTTTCTGATTAACTATCCAAACTGATGAGGGGGTCCCTTTCTCAGTCTGTAACTTGTGATTTTTAAAACCATAAATCTACCCTGTTTTAGTTTAAACCTTGTCCTATCACCACACTCCTTGATAACCAGTCCCTCTCCATCTTTCCTTTTTGACCCCTTCAGGTACTGGAAGGTTACAATAAAGTCTGCAAGGAGTCTTCTCTTCTGCAGGCTAAACAACACCAACTTTCTCAGCCTGTCTTCATAGGAGAGGTGCTCCAGCTCTCTGACCATCTTCATGGCCCTCCTCTGGACTTGTTCCAACAGCTGAATATCATAGTTGTACTGAGAACCTCAAAACTGGACACAGTACTCCAGGTGGGGTGTCACTAGTCAGTTCAGTGGTAAGTCCTGGTCGTGTAATAACAGTTTCTTACCTGCCTGTGAAGAAAAGCATAACACTCCTATGTTTCTGTAAGGGCCTGGGAACGTTCCCCATCTTGGAGCTCTACAAAGCAGTCAACAATCATTTTTACATTGTGACCTCAGTTAGCGATACCCAGATATTTTGCATTGAAGGCAGAGCCAAAATTTAATTTCAGCTAGTTTTTTGTAACTGTGGTAGGTTTAGGACCTGGATTTGGAAGTTAGGCCTAGATTGGGTGAAGCTATTACAGTGCTGTAGAACCCAGATCTTTCATATCAATTATCTGTGGTTGTGTGGGTCAAATGAAACTGATGGGAGTAAAAGATAAGATGTTAATTTTTGTGTCTATCAGAGATCATTCAAGAGTGAAGAAGGCCTGTCAAGTATAGAGGTGGATAAATATTTTTCCCCATAGTGACATTTCAGCCATCATTTTAAATTTCAGTTTTTAATTCTGAAACCACCTGGTTTAAGTACTCAAATGTCTATGAACTATAATCACTCTGGAAAGAAACATCCATTCAACAGGTTTGTTTCAGAGTGTTGCTGGCACAGGACTTTGCTTCGTTCCACCTCTGAGACAGCAATGAATGATTGGTCCCATATGTATGCAGCATACACGAGTCTTGGAGCTCTGCATACAAGATTTGCTGTGCGAACTCATTACTTTTCCCCTTTTGCTCATCCTTAGAACGGATATCAGAAGTATTACCTCTTCCTGTAAGATGTTTGCAGCAGTTTAAGTTGAACAGGAGAAAGTGAGTCTTCCCACTCATTATGTGTAATTTTCTTTTGATTTGTTTTGATTCGTCTTAATGGGGATGGAACACCATGTAGGTGTGGGCGTAGATGATGGGGTGGGTAAATTTTATGGGGAATGAGCTGAGCAAGCAAGTTTGAAACTACCTCTCAAAACAATTCTTCATACAAGCCTTGGGGAGGCAATCAGACACTTGTTTTAGAATCCCTTGACAAATCCCCATGCTCTGTTTCACAAAATTGTGAAAGCGAAGTATTGTGCAGCCAAAATTAAATGGTCATGTCAGCTCCTTCTGCATAGGAATTTGGTTTGTTACTATGAAATCTGTTGTCAATAAAACCATGTGTCTTCTTGCCCAGAAGACCACATACATCATGTGTGTCTGCTCGTGTCTACAGCTGTTGACTCACCTCAGTTAGGCAGCCATCTCACAGCATTATCAGGGTTTCCCTAGGCTGGCCCAGAGCTCAAGATTGAGGGGCTGCATAGAAAGAAAGGGTAAAAATTGTAGAGCAGGTGTATGGGTAGAAGAGGGCTTCCATCCATCCTATCTGTCTGTGGTCCCATAAGAAACTCAGCTGAATGTCAATAGGCAGCTCTAACTTTTCCACACTCCATGGTGGGGTAACCCAGAAGAGAGAAGGGGTCCAGAAAGAGGAGATATAGGTGAATGGCCCAGCAGAACGATTCTTCTGAAATCATATGGCCACAAAGCTGAATGGACTGGAGAATTGAAAAGAAGGGGAAAAATTTCTTAGAGATAAGTAGATGTCTGGAAATTACTGAGTATATCAACAGGTTGTCACAAATCCCACCCACTCAGCAGAAGAAACCCATGAAAGTTCTGCAGGGGGAACTCAAGAGCTGCTTTCAGTGGAAGGAAGCCATCTGGCCTATAATTAAGTTTTCATCTCCTATTATTTATCCAACATCATAGCATCTCATCCAACATCTACCTTGCCGACGCTGTTTATTTAGTTAGTTAATTATATTTCTCTATAATTTGTTGCAGTTGAGCTGAACACAATGGCTTAGAAAAACACCATTCCAAACACTTTCATCATCACAACTTTCTAAATGTCCCAGCCCTGCTTGTTGCCAAGCAGAGAAAGAAGTATTACTGTTTCTGTCACACTTGACTGCAGTCCTTTGCCCCTAAAAATGCACCCACACCTGCTCTGGGACCTGCTATTCATTCATCCTCCATGACGAATGCAGAAAGCAAAGGAAATGCTAAATAGATGCTTAAATGCAGGCTGTAAAAGAGAAAGAGATGAGTGACAGAAAGATAGCGACCCGCGTTTGGCACACCCTACTTTTCTAGATTGTAGTTTCACATTATTCTTTATAAGCTGTATGTGATTTTCCTGACTGGGGCTGGGACCATCTTTTGTGTGATGTGGTAATAAAGCTTCAGTTACAACAGGTACAGGGCCATTAAGCAAGACTGCAAAGGGTCTCTGATCAGTTACAATCAACAAAACTTGAATGAGTCTTAATTTACCGTGGATGAAACTGTGCCAGGATCTGCATCATGTATGTGCATCAGTTAAACATGCACAGACCTGTGACGGGCTTCTATACAGCTGTAAATACCATCCATAAGGAATAAAGCCAGGGAGACCTGGTAGTTCAGGTCCTGTGTGCCCCGTAGATGATTGGAGACAGCCATCTTGCCATGAAAAACAACAAAATAATGAGGATCAGCAGGTCTCATTCTGATTTCAATTATATTTATGTAACCCAGGAGTGACTCCACCAAGATGTGGAGCAGTAATGGTGGAAACGCAGCAGCAGGCCAAGAATCTGTCTTAGGTAAATAGGCTTCATCCATAATACTGCCAGGGCATTTGTAGACGGTTCAGTAATTGGAGGTGTGACTGCAGCATGGTCATGTTCTAGCTAGCTTCAAGAGTATGGCAGGGAATTTGCCATTTGGACCCAATGATCTCTCAAAGTCCCTTCCAACCCCTACGATTCTGTGATTCTGTGATCTGCACAGGCTGTGGAAGAAGCTCCATATGTGTTTTGGAAGGAGGGAATGAGAGCCATGCAGCTTAAACCACCGTATCTTCCTGGCTATTGTTTGTGCTCGATGAAAGCTGGTTTCAGTACATTTCACATGCTGCAATTGCAGCTCTGAGCGTAGTGCAGGGATAGCATCGGAGATGGGCAGACATAAGTTGTGCTTACTGTAAATCTTAGCAAAGAAATGTGCTTCTTTAAGGCACATGCCAGGTAGTTCCCAAGTACTTTGAGGTATTGCAGATGAGAAAGTCTTTCCACAGACACAGAGGGATTTTTTTTCTTCTTTTTTCCCTTTTCTCTGGCAATCAGATGAACCAAGGGATGGTTTTGATTCTGAATCTGGAGCAGATACGGGGAGGATTGATTCATGATCCTTTTCTTTTTTTCTCTTTTAATGGGCTGACAGACTCTGCTCCAGGCCTGTGTTCCAAAGGCCTGATCCAAAACCCACTGAAGTCAATTCTTACTGAGTGCAGTGTGCTGTGAATTTGGCAGCAAAGTAGTATTCAACTACCACTCTGTAAAGAAACATAGACCATTATTTTTTTCTTAATTGCCACAACTATTAAATAATCCCTGAAAAAGTCTACCATGCCATCTTTCTGCCAAAGCTTCCTGTCCCGTTCTGTACCTTCCTTCTCAGCAGTTTGGCACTCCTTACTCACAGATAACCTGGCATCTGTCCTTGCCCCATGGCAGGAATACCTGCCTGATCCTAGGCTGTGCTCTTTGTCTCCCTTGTTCCCTTCACACTGTTCCCAGCCAAGCTCACGTGGGCCACTGAAATGAAAAGGTTACACTGTGTAACAGAAAATAAAAACACAGGCAACCAAGATGTGCCTGTAGCAGGAACATTTTCTCTCATCTTCTCCTGTTGCAAAAATCTTTGGCATTTTTTTGTACACACACACACACCCTGCCCATCCTTTACTGTCCTCTTTGCTATGACTGCATAAGGTTGAAAACTCCTGAGGGCAGGGTCCTGGTGTATGGCTTGATCTCAGAAGCGTCATGCACGCCTGGGCTGTTGTTTTAATGATCAAGGTAAGGCTACCAGTCAACATACCACATTACAACACTGAACAGGCATCTGGTCCTTACACTGTAAAGCCAGAGCCTCAAAAAGCCCTTTTGAAAATCCTACTTCAGCAGAGCAGTGGAGGTGTTTGCATACATTTAAACACGTAGCCCAAAGGCTGTGCAAACAATGAGCTTTATCAATCGAGCTGCTGGGCTGAAAAATTGTGGGGTAGAAGCATCTCAGTTTGGATGGAAAAGGAATTCAAAGAATCTAATTGGTCTTGCTGAAATGAAAACCTGCAAAATGTCATTTCATTCAACAGGAAATGTTGCATTTGGCTGAAAATGAAATGTTTCACTTTGGAAATTTTGAAAGATCCAAAGAACGGAAGAGGCCAGATCACAGAATCCCAGAACTGGTTGAGGCTGGAAAGGACCGCTGGAAGTCATCTGGTTCACCTGCCCTGCTTGAGCAGGGCCATCTACAGCCAGTTACCCAGGACCATGTCCAGTCAGCTTTTGCATATCTCCAAGGACGGAGATTCTAAAACCTCTCTTGGCAACCTGTGCCAGTGCTCTGTCACCCTCGCAGTAAAAAAGTATTTCCTTATGTTCAGATTCATAAATACCTTAGGGGTGGAGATGTTGGTACCTTTCTCACTTAAAACATCAGGACAAAAGCTGGAAAGCAGGTTCTAATGCCCACCCCTCAGGGGTGAATCACCAAGAAGGCTATGAGGATATCCTGAGATGAGGATCCTGCAGTCGCTTTTTGTTACCTTGCACAGACAATTTGTCCTTCACTGGAGCAACACAGAAGACCACTCACTCCATTTCCCAGCAGGCTATCCTCATCGTCATGACTCTGAAACTGTTTTGCTCTCTTACTACATAATCGTGTAAGTACTTTACTATAAACAGAGCAACTCCAACAGGAGAGACACACCTCAATGTATTTATAACCTCATGGCTAACAGTGACTTGAGAGGTGGAAGAGGTTAGTGCAGGTCTAAAGTCTCCACTCATTCAAGGCAGAGGTTTCTATGTGAGGACTTTAATCCAAGAGGTGTTTTGTGTGTATTTTGCGGCAGAGGCGACTCAGTCTCCTGCTCTTGGAGCTATCCCATTTTTTATAAAGCATCCAGACAGTCATGGAGGAAGAGTGTGAAGAATGACTCCTGACATGCTAGTTAAAACATTCTCCTGGAAGGTGTGACACTCAGGACACTCAACCCTGCTCCAATTAATGTTTAATTATTTACACAAAGAGGACAGTGTAAACAGGAATGAGACACCTGGCCTTCAGCCCCTGTCTCCTGGATTAACTGAGAGGCAGCAGGCCAAGAGAAGGAGGGGGTGGAGGATCAGCTCCCCTGGCCCAGGCCACCATCTCCCATGGGTTATATTTCTTCCGGTGCACTGTTGGTTAAACAGGGCACTCTTCCTCCATCAGCTCTGTGACCCCAGCCCTCTACTGATGCTATTCATGGCAGTCAACCTCAACCCACAAATAGTTTCACGCTGACAAAAAAATTGCCCAACTCATTGAGTCTTCACCAGAAAAAATTCACCAGCTCTGCAGGAGCATTCACAGCCAGAACTGACACCCGCGCACCTCCATCCTTCTGAGATCCCTTCAGACTGCTGAAGCAGGCCAGGTAGCTTTATCTCCACACTCTTTTAAGGTGCTGCTGTCAGATTGCCAGGCATTTTAAGATGCTTTGAGTGCAATATCTAATTTACGTGCTAAGTGTTTGCACAATGCCAAACACAATGGGGTCCTGACTCTGGCAGGGGTGCCCAGACACTGCTATCATTAACTATAATTATGACTGATTACCCAAATCACAGTTCACGTCATGGACCAGACTCTTCCCTGCATGCAGAGGCTGCGGGGGCCCCGCCTGAGTGCTGAGACAAGGTGCCACAGCCTGTGCCACTGGCCCTGCTTCCCGAGCGGGGCAGGGGGCAAGTATCAGGCTGGCAGGCAGCAGGCAAGGTTGCCCACACACTCCAGGGAGGAAGCTGAAGCTCGTGCCTTAGCCGCTGCCTGGGGCCCTTGTACGTCTAGTGTCGGCTCTGCCAAAATATTCTTGCATTCTATCTCCCAGGGCTCGTTGCTAGCCAAAAGAAGTTGGGCTGTCTGCTGGGGCCCATCCAGTTGCACTGCAGCAACCCAAAGGCTGTTGTCAATGTCTGCAGTACCCTGTTCCCCATGTGAGAGGGCATCTGGTACTCAGGGGCCATGTATATACCACGTCTCAGGACAGGCTTATTAAAACAAAGGGAGAACTATGAAATGTTGGCTGCTACCATCTACTAGGCCTTAATTTTGGCACATGCAAATTAGTAAGCACTGCATATTGGAGAAAGTATAGAGAAGAAAATTATAATTGCCCATTTTCACATACTTAATTAGACTCTGATAATTACCACTCTGTATGTTTTAACTCTGCAAGAGCAACACATGGCCTATGTGCACATGGCAGCAAATAATTCAGAGACTGAGTCAGTCAATGTACATCAAGCTGTTCTACATACATTTATCTGGACTTCAAAATATGCTATTTTTCAAGGCACTCTCTGTGCTTCACTGACATCTGCCTAGCCAACGTGATACACCTGCCAGTGCTGACCTTGTCTTTTCCACTGCACTAATGAGACACAAAATGAAACAGAAAACATTGTCTAAAGTGAAGTCTAGGCTAACAGACATAATTCTTAAAGTCATAGCTGTTTTAGGCCAGGGTGATTCTCAAAGTATCACTCAAATGACTTTGCAAAGACAGTCAAGCCTTATCTTCCTCCTAGAGAAACTGTGGAAGAGGATAGAGCTAGAAGCAGGACTTGGGCCCTTCAAGTTTGAGCTTGATGGACAAGCTTGTTCACAAGAGTCCCAGGCTCACAGTAAGACCTCACCTGTGTCTGGTCTGTGAAGGTTCACCCTTCAAATCCTACTGTATCATTGCTGCTACAGTGATCTCTTAAGTGTACTTTGAAAGTCCTCGATGATATTTTCCATTAAGTTGTATAAGATTTTGCTGATATTTTTGTTTTTCAAAATTTGAAATGTCTATACAATGGTGCTCTGTAACACTTAGGGCAGAAATATGTGAAACCAAACCTACAAATCTGTAATTTCAATCCTGGTAGTGGGATGATGTGTTTTGCTCTTGGACAAGGCCTGATAAGATATGGTTGCTGTGGCTCTGAGAGGCACCCAGCACTTCTTCCAACCGAGGCTGAAGTGTTTTTAAAATAACCATTGCAAAAGTAGCACAATAGCACTGAAGTGCTATTTAAATTTTTCAAATCGAAAAAATTTTTCTGATATTGTGAGTTTAGGATAAATTATTTCAAAATTTATGAATAAGACTCTTTTACACTTGCTTTTCAGGCATTCAGCTCACCAGAAAACCAAGACATTAGACTCTTTTTGCTTTATGTATCCATCTGAACTGCTCCTAGAGTTATATCAAGGTTGTTCACAAATACTTGCAAGATTTCATGTCCTTAATTTGTACTGATCAGGCAAATTCCCTTTAAATGGTTTTGGATACTTTTTAATCAGAAGAATGTTTATTTTTTAACTCTTGGCATAAAAGAATCGGCCAGCTGAACAAGGAAACTTCTTTTTCCAAAGCTGACAAAAGCCTTCCTTCCATTTTAACATTTGTACAATGAGGCATTTCTTTTCCACTTAGAAATTGCTCTCAATGTAGAGTTTTACACTAAAAAATAACATTTAAAGTAGAAAAATGTGAAGTAATCTTTTCAATTTCACTTCAACGAAATGTCTATCTTTCTTGATTAAATGTCTCGCCTTCATCCATATTGTCCTGATTATTCTCCTGAATTTCCTTCCAATAGGACATCTTTTTGTCACGGGTTAGGCAAGGAAAAAAATGTTGAAATTTCAAAAAAATCTTTGTGGACAGGAAATCTATTTCTCATCTTCCTCTGCTGTTAAATACTTTGTGATCCTTGGAGGGAGCAGCGGTATACATAGGTGGCATTCCTGTGGGGGAGTCAGCGAGCAGCTGACTTTTGCTAGCTCTGCTGTGTGGAGGCAGACCTGAAACCTCCCCTGGGCTGACAGCATTTGATATTCTGGTCTTTCCATTGGGTTGGGGTTAACCACAGGGAGCAGAGGCTGTGCAGAAGCAGGGACTGTGGTCCTTGGGTGGTACCCAGGGATGTGGTTCGCAGCATATAAATCGCTCAAACATTTCTTCCAGTTCTACACTATTTGTTGTCTGGGCCAAAAAGGTAAAGTTCTACTGAATATAACTAAACATTGACAAAGTAAATGTAGATTTTTTGATAGCAATTATTAATCTCCCAATCATCTCCATTCAAAGGAGAGACCAGAATATCAAATGTGGTGCACTGAAAATTATCACAAAATCACAGAATCACAGAATAATAAGGTTGGAAAAGACCTTTAAGATCATCAAGTCCAACCATTCACATACTAAACTAAACCATATCCCTAAGTACTTCATCTACCCTTTTTTTGAACACATCCAGGGAAGGTGACTCGACCACCTCCCTGGGCAGCCTGTTCCAGGCCCTGACAACTCTTTCAGTAAAAAATTTTTTCCTAACATCCAATCTAAACCTGCCCTGGCACAGCTTCATGCCATTCCCCCTTGTCCTATCACCTGTCACCTGGCTGAAGAGACCATCACCTACCTCTCTATAACCTCCCTTCAGGTAATTGTAGGCGGTGATAAGGTCTCCCCTCAGCCTCCTCTTCTCTAGGCTAAACAGCCCCAACTCCCTCAGCCGCTCCTCATAGGATTTGCCCTCCAGCCCCTTCACCAGCCTGGTTGCCCTTCTCTGGACTCGCTCCAGGACCTCCATGTCCTTCTTGTGGTGAGGAGCCCAGAACTGGACACAGTACTCGAGGTGTGGCCTCACCAATGCCGAGTACAGGGGCACAATCACCTCCCTAGACCTACTGGCCACACTGGTTTTGATACAAGCCAAGATGCCATTGGCCTTCTTGGCCGCCTGAGCACACTGCTGACTCATATTCAGTCTGCAGTCAACCAACACCCCCAGGTCCTTCTCTGCCTGATAGCTCTCCAGCCAGTCTCCCCCAAGCCTGTAGCACTGCATGGGGTTATTATGTCCCATGTGCAGCACTCTACACTTGGCCTTGTTAAACTTCATCCCAGTGGACTCAGCCCATCGGTCCAGTCTGTTCAGATCCCTCTGAAGAGCCTCCCTACTCTCAGGCAGATCAACACTTTCTCCTAGTTTAGTGTCATCTGCAAACTTAGTGAGGGAGCATTCAATCCCTTCGTGGAGATCATTGATAAAGATGTTGAACAAGACTGGACCCAGGACTGAGCCCTGGGGGACACCACTCGTGACCGGCCTCCAGCTGGATTTTGTTCCATTTACCACCACCCTCTGGGCTCGGCCATCCAGCCAGTTTTTAACCCAGCTGAGGGTCCACCTGTCCAGGCCAGTGGCAGCCAGTTTCTCAGTCAGAATGCTGTGAGAAACTGTGTCAAAGGCTTTACCAAAGTCCAGGTAGATCACATCCACAGCCTTCCCCTCGTCCATTAACTGGGTCACCTTGTCCTAGAAGGTGATCAGGTTAGTTTGACAGGATCTTCCTTTTGTAAACGCATGTTGACTAGGCCTGATCCCCTGGCCATCGTGCATGTGCTGCATGATAGCTCCCAAGATGACCCTCTCCATAATCTTCCCTGGGACTGAGGTCAGACTGACAGGCCTGTAGTTCCCTGGATCCTCCTTCCGACCCTTCTTGTATATGGGTGTAACATCCCGAAGCTCTATCTACTAATTCAGAGGAAACTCATCTACATCTTTCTGAGTCTCATGAAGGAAGGATGCACATAATCCACCTTAAAAGAGGAGAAGAGATATGTTGTCAGTCTCTTTCCCCTTGGCATTAAATCTTAAAGTCAGTTTTTGTTAGGTAACTTATTCATAACAGAAGGAACCATATCCCAACTTTTCTCTGAATAAGAAGGAAAAAATTGCCTCTCCTGAAGTAATAATTCTCTTGGTAAACTCTTTGTGTAATACTTTCAATGTGCTTATATCCTTTCTAACTGCAAAAAAATAAAATAAATTAAAATCAAAATTTAAAAATTGCACCATACTGTCAAGAGCCATAAAATGACCTAACTTTATGGCGTAGCTCTGCTCTCTGTTTTGATTTTCAAAGCCGTGTTTTTTCAGTGAAGCCTCTAAACAACAAAAACCATCCAGCATTACAGATGTTTACAATTATAGGCAACTGAATGAGAACTGCAGGCTTCATTTATCAATCAGGATTTTGGTTTGGGTTTTATTTAATGTGATACCTACTTGTGGGCCTTTCCATGAAGATGCACAATTGCAGCTTTTGAGGATTACATTTCATGGTCATAACAGAAGGGAAAAAAGGTTTTAATATGTTTTCACAGTCTTATTATCTACATAACCTTCCAGCATCATTACTCACCTAATTGCAAGTGTTACCAAAAACCCTCATACAATATGTCTTACTGTGAGTTCATAATAGAAAAGCTCTTAACAATTACTGGGATTATTCCAAACCAAACACTGACCTTGACAACCCAAACAGATTCCTGTTGGAGACTATCAAACTATAAAGCCTGATGCTCTCTTCTAACAAAGTGATTCATCTTAAATTCCCTTTTCCTTCTGTGAAGGCCCCATGGTCCACAGAGGTGACTGAGTAACTCCAAAGATGCTGCAGAGTCCTGTTCTCATAAGTCAAGCAGCTTCCCCTGATTTGAAAATAAATGGTGGTAAATTCAAAGTACATAGTGACCCAGACAGTTATCTAGGTTAAAACAATGTCTTCCCACTAAAACATCAAAAAGAGCTATGTCCATTTTCATCCCATGTAACTCTGATCCAGGATCCAAAGCTGTTTGCTCTATTTACACAAAAATGGTCATGGTGGTTTGTACTTTTGCTAAAACAAAGTAGCTTTTTTATAAGTTCCTGATCTTGCATTTTGAGATTTTTTATGATTTTGACTCTAAGACTGTTGTGGGACAGTGCTGCAAACTCAGAAAACTACTCCAGTCCTACTCCAATGAGGACAGTGCTGGACATAGGGAAGTGCTACGTTTCAGAGGCAAATGTATTTACCCAGACTTCCTGCCAGCCACAAATTCTCCTTCCAGGTGTTATGCTTAATTTTCTTACTTTTGTCTTTTTTTCCCCTCCTCCTCTTTTATAGCCAGCTAACCCAGAAGCCTTACACGTCTGTTGAGGACTGACAAGACTGGGACAGGTTCTGCCTGGAAGATCTCCTCCTTCTTCCACAACCAGACTGGTCAGGTCTCATGGGAGGTAAGACCTCAGTAACTGGTTCCCACCCCGCATCCCATCAGAGACCACAGGTGTTGCTGGACACATAGCACTGGTCTCATTCCCACTCTAGGAGCGCAGCACACACATGGAATGCAGCTAAGCATGTGCCAGCACCTCACACTCTCATGCACTGTCCCAGGTCAGGGAACAGATAAATAGGACAAGGAAGCCCAGGCTTCCTCCTTGCAGGCTGACTGGGAGAAGCTTGGGTATCCTGTGCAGTTTGGGCATATCCTCTTTCCTACCTGGAAATTTTGACTGAGAGGGAGAAGAAATTTCATCTTCTCAGCAGGAGCACCAGAGCAGCCAAGCAACCCCTGCTGCTCTCTTGTTGCCTGGAAGGCTTAAACAAATGTCCCTTGCTCATGGACAGGTTAATACACAAGGATCCTGACCATCCTCAGAGGCATCAGGTCTACAGCACATGCACTCACAGTGGATCACCTGATATGCAGGAGATATGATGAACTTGCTAAGCATGTGTCAGCCATCTGTGTGGTACGGTGCTTCCCAGCTGTCAGGCTTGTATGAGTATGTTATCTAGTACCTAAATCCTTATTTCTCCATGAGATTTTTCTAGGAAGAACTTTGGGCATCCTACAATTAAAAACTCACTCTGAGTACAAAATAGACTAAACTTGAAGAGAAGGTCTAAAAGAAGTCAGAGCGTGTTGAATGACATTTGGATGAATCATATTCCTGCTGGAAAAATGCCACAAGAACATACATGCAGAGACTGACAGTTGTCTTTCATGAGAAACTGAATTAGTTTCAGCATTTTAAAGTAGGATTGCACATCAACACAGCAGCCATGCTTATCTTCCCCGTGTGGGAAGACTGTTTGTCCTTTTGTAGCCCAAGTGTTCAAAGGCTCTTATTCTACTGTCATTTACAATGTGGTAAGTCAGGAGTACCTGCAGAGCAGACAATGAGTTTAGTATATGACTCCTGAACAAACCTACTCGAGAAACCAATCTCCTAGCAAGGCTCATTATCTCTGGGACCAAAGGATCTCACAAGGAACACCTGAGCTGTAGACCTGAGTCAGCTGGGAAAGTACATAAGGAAAGCATTGTTATACAACCCTCTCACCTCATTTTAAAGCAGCCATCTAAATTCAACAGGAGAATTATGCCCTAAAAGTGCCTCTCTGCCTCATTCAGCTAAAGTTGAGAACTTGAGCAGAGAAAGTAGTGAAATTCCCTACACTGTACGTATCCCTGTTTGGTCAAATCAGTGTATAACCAAATCTTGGAATCTCCTTGAAAATTTTTTCTTTCCATATCTGTGGGAGCAGTGTTTATTCCCCTGGAAACATCCAAATTTTAGTGAGGAGAATCTTCTTTCACTGTAGTCCAGGCACCACCATTGTCAGACCTCACAGAATCTGTGTTTTATGTAGATCATGCAGAGCTGGGTGCCATGGGAAGCAGAGGAGAGGGGGGAAAATCAAGCTGTGGTAGACTGTCTTCTTTTATAATGCTGACAAATGATGTGTAAAGATTTGGCTGATTTAATGAAATGTCTTACTATTGCCTGAAAGAGGAAGGATGTGAAAATATTGCCCTCATTCTCCTCTTCCTCTGCCTCTTCTCTATAAATAACCACGACTGTTAAATGCAAACCTCTCGGCTACGATCAGCCAAAGTGGATACATGGTACAATTTGTTCCTAACCTCTGTGGTCGGGTACCCAGCACTGTGGCAGAATTGTTCTGAGCACCCTTCTTTCTCCCACTGGTCCAACCGCAGCAGTGTTGGTAGCACAGTTACGTGCTGTCTCACTCTGAGGTAGGGGAAGGACAGTGTTAAGTCCTGTTGACTCTTTTCCTGGAGAACTGCCAAAGGGAGCTGGGAAAAAGACTGGATGAGTTTGAGGGTGCACAGCTCTGGATGAGGCCAATGTGCTTTATGGGTTGATGCACAAACTCATAAGCAGAAAATGGACACAAATCCTCCTCTGCACTGAGACTGTACAAACTAACCCTGCTCGACAGCAAGGGCAGACTGTAACTTCTAAAAAAGAAGCATTTTAAAGCCTAGGGTCCTGCTTTTTTTTTTTATGGTGTTCTTTAAAAGACAAGCAAACACAATGAACAAGCAAGATGGGACTCGGATAGGCTTCCAAGTGCACAACATGGTCAAAAGACAGCTGGTTCAGGAACTGTAACTTTTCAATTTCCTATTTTCTCTAACAATAAATTAATATCAGTTTTCTTAAAGTAACTCTACTCAGCTTTTCAAAAAAAAAAAAAAAGAAGAAGAAGAAGCTGCTTGCATGTATCTTCCAGGCAAAGATCCAGCACTCGGGCTGTGTTGGAAACAAGTACCATTGTTAGACTGCATGGTCCGTCACAGCCAGGCTCTCAAGATTCTCATAAAAATCTGAGACTCGCTTTCATTATGATCAAGTGTGTGGATAACATGCAGAGCACATTTGCATCACAGGGAGCAGTGAATGGTAGGCACGTAATAGTGTTTGAAGAAGATATACCACACTGTAGCAAGCAACAGAGTAGTTATGATTATTTAATGAATAGGCTGATAGTCCTCTACTTGACATGTGATTCTTTCTGCCTTAGTAAAAGTGGCTTTAAAGCTTTCATTTGTCATGGGATTTGGGATTTGTGTGTGTACAGACCTCCAATAATTAAATAATGGGCACATCAGTTATGGAATACAGAGAAAGGCAATTAGTTTTGATTAAAAGATCCTAGTCTATTTCAATGTCATTGATAGGAATGACACAGGCCAAAACATGTCAACATCTAGCAATTATTTTTATTTCCTTTTCTTACTTTTTTTTTTTTTTGAGAAAAGTTGATTTACCGTGCCAGATTATTACATCATTTTCACATACATTCCACATATGGCTCTTCCAAAAATTATAAACACAGATGCAGAACCATAGTTTGCTTGGCTTCTGCCCCTGAGAGTGACACCCATTCAACCACTAGCTGCAAAAGAGCTGTGCTGCAAAACTGAGGTGCCGTGTGTGCCAAGAGGAATTGTTTCCACTGGGAAGCAGAACTGAAGTGATTCCAGGGTTTTTTGTTTCTTCATATACCTTGTCTACTGAAGACTGCAGAAGGTCAGCATAGATGGTCTCCTTCTGGACAAGTACCACTGGACAAAGCAGCCATTGGATTCAATGGTCCTTGTGGCCATCAGAGCTTCTGTGTGTCTCATTAAGAAATGTGGACAATTCCAGTATTCATGGAAGTACATATAACAGACTCTTTTTTTCATATTTCCTTTTCCATAAGGATACCGTATCATAGGCATATGAGATATTCCAAATCCTTCAAAATCAAATAATGGCTACATGTTTTTTACAGAAAACCAGAATTGCTGAGGTGTCTCTGGAAATGATCTGGTCAAACCCCTTGCTCAAGCAGGGCCATCTATACCTGGCTGGCCAGAACTGTGTCCAGGTGGCTTTTGAATATCTCCAAGGATGAAGACTCCACAACCTCTCTGGCTGCTCCATCACCCTCACTGTTACAAAGTGCTTTCTGGTGTTCAGACGGACCCTCCTGTGTTTCAGTTTGTACCCATCACATCTGGTTCTGTCACTGGGCATCACTGAAAAGAGCCTGGCCCCATCTCCTTTACATCCTCCCTTCGGACCTTTGTATGCATTAATAAGATGCCCCTGAGCCTTCTCTTCTCCAAGCTGAACAGTCCCAGTGCTCTCAGCCTTTCATCATATGGCAGATGCTGCAGTCCCCACTTTAGCAGCAGCAAAGGTGTGATGTGTGAGCCTTTGCAATTTCATGTAAAACTCCAGAAGTCCATTTTTTACATCTTCTAGCTACTCAGTTGTGTAAAGTTCTCTCGTAGCATATCACCGAGCACAAGATATGCATGCACCTTTCTCATAGAGACTTTATTTCTAACATGTTGCATCTTCTTATCACATACAGCTTATCTGAAGGAAAGTGCTTCTTCGCTTTGCTTACAGGGCTTCAAAATATCCTTCAGTGATGAAGAAGAAAAGGTGTCCTACTGCTGCAGTCAATTTACGGTTACTGCCACAGGCCACGGTGTTTTGCCTGATGGAGACATCTGAGGTGTTTTTTTGTGACTCCCCATTCTGAGTAAAATACTTTTGCAAGCTACCAGCAACAAATGGGCAGAGTTTTAAAAATTATTTAGGAACCTATCTAATGTCAAGGGCAGTTGGGTGTCTAAATGTACTTAAATATCTGGGCCAGAAGAACAGCAAAGCCAGATAAACCAGCTAGTAGGGCTATCACTGGGAATAGGTGGTGTCTCTGATCGGTCTAGAATTAGCATAGCCTAAACCAGATTGAAAGCAGGGCCTGTCCTTTTAATAAGTGTTTGCCTAGTGACTCACATCATCAGGGCCCCCACCTCTAACTGGAGCTTTTCAGACTGAAGCTGCTGGGGTGCTATTACTAATAATAGTATCAGGAGCCGCACCGCACACGGGTAGATATGTACCCAGCAGTCACTGCAGTGCAATAGGGTGTAGCCAGCTCCAAAGGGGCTCTGGACAAGTTCCACCTCGATGATAGAGCTTGGGCTGATCTCCATGGCTCTTTCAGATTGCATCTAAACACTCCTCCCTGGAACAAAGTCCTCAGGCACTTCTCTGCTTCAAAGCCCGCCTGGGATAATAAGAATGAACAAACTCTTTGTCGTTATGTGTTGGAAGAAAGAAGGAAGATGCATTTCTTGAGTATGAAGCTCCCTGTAAATACAAGACCTCTCTTGAATCGTTCAGCTATATCCAGTCTTCCCAGATTTACTGCTTGGCTGTTCTCTGTAGCAGCCATGCTGGCTGGGGCAGATCAATGGTTATACAGTTTTTTGATCAATGGTTAAACTGGTGCTGACTCAGTTTGGACCCGCAGTGCAATTCCACCTGCAAAGTGACTAGATCTGCCTATGCCAAGTCTTCCTAGCCTTGCTCCACCAGCATATGGAGCAGGGTAGGGACTCAAAAGCAACATTAAAATGTATGCTGGGATCTGTAATCTGGGAACAGCCACATCTCTGACAGCTCACAAACTGCTCTATAATGTGCTAGAGGGGTTTCTTCCCCCCCCCCAGGATCTGGGAAGACAATTTTTGGGTAAACCTTCCTCTTTCTTTCCTCCTTAGCCTGACCAAGTGCGGTGACTACAGTAAGACATGTGACAGTAGTTGATAAGTGAAACAAAGTAAAGGGAGTTTTCCTTATTGGCTTCCATGCACACTTGGTTAGGTCCCCACAAGAGGGGGAGAAACCAAGTGCAGTCCATTGCTTCCGCATCCTCCCGAATCCACTCTGACAGCCCTGAGAGAAAAGGAAAATAAGTCCCCTTTGTTTTCTCACTGATGTTCATTTCTGTCATGTCAGGCAGCAGCTTAAGAAAAATGTTTGCCACAAAATTGGCAGCTTGTAAGAGGGAAGTGAGAAGCCTGTATTTGGGATTCTGCCACCGCAAGCCAAACGGTTGCCCTTTCTGGGTGTAGCTGGTCTGCAGTGCGCAGCACAGAATGAGGGAGAAAGGGAATAGCTTAGGAAGGAGGCTTTATGAAGTAGAAAACAAACAGACAATGAAGGGGTGTGTTCTTGAAATCCTTCAAAGGGTGTTAACTCTTTCATAACAAGACTAATGACTCCCCCTTAAGTTGGTAGTTTCCTCTGTTCCTCATTAAGGTTAATTCAGTGGGCCAGATTCATCCCAGGAATCCTTTTATGAAATCACTGGAGTGATAGCACTAATAACCACAGCAAAACAACAAGCCAAATGCTGTGTATGTGTGAAAAATAGTTACACTGAAACGTTTTGTGAAACTTGGTTATGGCCCTACCAGACTCTTCTGCTACATTTCCTTGCATGTATGAATGGAAAGGAAACATGTCAAAAGGAATTTTGGGAACTGCACTTTAGCCCAATATCAGGTCTGAAATATGGTCCAGCAAAATCAGCCTAGTCAAAGAGCTGGGAATGGCTTGTATCTGAGAATGGTCCAGACATGGTTTCTGAAAGGACTGGAACATGGCACTCCCTGGTTGCATGACGTTCCCTCAGTATTTTCTTTCCCACAAACAAGCTGCACGAGCTGTGCCATGGAGCTGAGTGCCTTCACCAGGACTGAGGGCACATCCCTGCCTCTGCTCCAGCAATGGTCTGACAGACAGACAGGATCTTGTGCAGTCTCCATCCCTCCTCAAGGCTGAGGAGGGCACAGGTGATATGCCTCCCTCTTGCCAGGCTGATGCCCTCACCACCAGGATGCTTGAAAGGTGGATGACAAAGCTACAATTGTTTTCTCCTCAAGGCTGTGTTTTGAGGACTGTGCCTCGTCCAGCCATCTCGCAGCAGACCAGCCAGAGTGCAGGTGGAAGAGGGAGCATCCCTGGCAACTCTGACTCACACACCTCAACTCGGCAAAGAGGGCACCTCTGATAGTTCCCCACCACTGCTGCTGCCTTCTGGCCAGCTCTTGGTGGCTTCCTGCTCAGCACGCAGGATCTTTGCATCATCCTGCCGAGGTGCCATGGGGTGCTGCAGTGCCTTGGGGTGTGGTCCTCCATCTATTTTTTTTGGCAGCACAACAGGCTTGCAAGAGTCCTGCTCTCCCCCGCTTTTTATTTCCGCCCTCCCAGTTGCAGCTTGCCACCCCCTCAGTTGTGCCGACACAACTGCTTACAAAGCCACCCCTCTCAGCCAGATTGCTGAAATGCCCTCCGGTGAACTGGGGCACAAGAAGGGAAAGGAGCTGGAGGAAACGGGGTGAGTGGAGCATGTGGGAACAGCAGAATCAAGCCTTGCTGCTGAGAAAACTGGTTGTGGATTTGTGAATCACAGATACACAGACAGAAGGGCTTTGGCCGCTCGCTCGGCTGTGTTTCCATGCAGCAGGTCAGAAGTCTGGAGCAGAGGGCTCGCAACACCCATCTTTCGGTGTCTTTGCCTTTTATTCTGAGCCTCACTTTCTTTTCCTATGTCCAAGCATGAGTTACTGCTCTTGAAGCGAAAGGAAGATCAAGCAGAACAGGACAGCAGAATTGAAACATTGCCTAGCTGGGAGCTACAGCTGAGGTAAAGACAAAACTTAAAATCCTGGAGATATCCATGAGTTTTAACAGGGCAGCTCCAAGTCATCACCATCTAACTTTTCTAAGAAACAAAGAGAGGCAAACAAATGGGCAGAAGGCAAGGAAGGAAGGAAGATTTTGTGCTTTGGAGGCTGGCTTCTGAGTTCAGGACTGATTTTCAGATAGGAACACATCTTTCCTCTTGTTGTCTCAGCAGGTCATCCAAATTTTGCCAAGCACCAGATGTTTAAAGTGGCAAAGTAGCTGGAGATTTAAATTTGTTTAACGCTGATCTTCTTCTGATAGGGCTGTCATTGTTTTTCTTTTTCCTTATTTTTAAGACTTTCTTTCCTCTAAGCAAAAGCACAAGTTCAGCTGAACAACTGTCCTGTAAAAGTGGGAGTGAATGTCTGTAAGGGGGAGGAAAAGAGCAAGGAAATACCATCTCTGCAGTTGTGTCCTTGATTTCCAGAGGTTCTTGCATTCTGAGAACTGAGACTTGGTTCAAGTTTGTCTATCTGTCTGCTGCCTTATCTCCTTTCCTCTAAGGAAGAGGGAGTGAAGGGAGGACAGGTCTCTGAGCATGGGCTTCTTTCCCATGGCTTCCACAGTCTCAAGCCCATCAAGTTTTCCTATTTCTTCACAAACTTGTCAAAATGTTAGTGTTCCCTGGGTTGATTCTGCAGAACACTTTTGTTTCCCAGTCCCACTTACCCCCCAAGACCTGTATAAAAGCAGTATTATTTTTTCAATTGAAAACCCTAAAAGAATCTCAGCAATGATTTCTCATTAAATTGAAATATATGCTGAAGTGCTAAAGAAGACATGTATGACATAGCATGAAACACTATGAAATGTTACGATGTGTAGTTGTGGAATGAGTAGGGTTTTTTTTCCCCTATCTTTCAGCTACTTTTCAGTTTCTGCAGAGACTATCTGTGCCCATTGGTGTTGTTGATGCAGCTTGTTACAAAGGAAAAATTCACTGACCACAAGTTTGAATAAACATATTCCACCCTCACCAAGTTTCTTAGTCTAAAATAGGCATTTTATTCTTCAAGTCTGGAGGAAACAAACAGACTTTGACAAATATGCTAATTGAATTTATTATTTACTTGAGAATATCTCCCAGGTTTGGGATGTGGAAAGAAAATAAGTTTTATTATTGAAAAATTAATCTATGCTGTAAGCAAAGTAATCATGCCAGAATATAATTTTTTTTTTCTTCAAAACTGAGTGACCACAGAGGGATCTGATCTAGAGATGCCACCAAATAGCTTAACCCACAATAACTGTGCCAACCAGCTTCTCTTTGGAGACACTTCTTGCCAGTCTTGTCTGGATTAAGAAAATGAAAAATGCTCAACAAATGCATTATATAACATGTATTGATTACTGTGTTTTTAAGTGTCACATGAGCAAAGAAGATTTCAGTGTTTTGAAATGAATGCATCGAGAAACAGCTTGATATCTCCAAAGAGTTTTTGGCTGGTTACTGTCAATTTAAGAGTCTTCCCGGGTTTGGTCACTGACAGCTAACTTATTTTTCCCTAGCAATTTCTAGTCAACAATCAAGGCTGTTTAAAATCTTGTTAGCCGCTGTGTTACCAGAAAACCCTTTCCCTCAGTGCAGTGTACACTTCAAAGTAATAGGTTGCATATTTCTGTCTCTGCTCAGTCATTTTTAACTAACCACTGCATTCAGAAGTGCTTACTAGGGAAGATGAGATAGCAATCAGTGACACGCAACTTTAGGAAGCATGCAGTTATGCGAGCCTTCATGAGACCAGACTTCGTGTGCTAAGGGGGTTTTCTTTGGTTTCTCAGTCCACAGCTACGATGAGAAAAAATGACATGGGTGTTTGGTGATTTTTAACATCAATAATTCCAGCCTTTTAGACGCTGCTTTGTAGTCATTCTGGACTGTGCAAAGTGAGTTAAAAGTGGGTGTACCAATCAGACCGATAGTATTTTACTCCCACTCTGCAGGGACGATAGTGACTATGCATGGTTGCAGGTAATGGAGAATCATGGTCTCTGTTTTTCCATGTAAGGGACCAGATTCTACCACTCCTACTCAGGCTGAAGTCCTAGTTTTACAATACAGGAACTTGAGCAGAAACACCAGTGTAAGGGGTTCATGTTTGCCACCCCCGCCTTCCACTGCATCATTCCAGGTATCAGCACACTGCCCCTACATTAGCAAGTTCAGCTGGGTTTAAAAATAACCCCCTGTTTCTGAAGGTTGTTTTTCTCTTTGGTGGTTCACAGAGGAGGCAGCGTGCGCTCTGGGGGCAAGAGCGGGCGTGCCAAGGCAGGCAGGATTGCCTTCTGACAGCGCCAGTCCTGATGCCTGAGTAGTCTGACATGACAGCCAAAAGCATTTCATCCTTACCTGAACCATGGGCAGCCCGGAGTCCTTGTGCACAACCCTGCCTTGTCCCACCATGGCAATGAAATGATGTTAAAGAATGGACTCGGTTTCCCTTTTGCATTTCTATCTGACTGGTGGATCTCCTGGTGCTCTTGCTCCCTTTTCTTCTGATAACCTTGCCAGGACTGTACCTTCTCAAAAGTCATGTCCTTTCTCAGAAATTGTCATGGACCTTGGGTAACACCAAGGCTTGATACAGGGGCAACTGCAGCAAGAATGGAAGAATTCGATATATAGAACACTAAACTAGATGATCCAACAGTTTCTTGAGCCTTTATTCAGACTCTGTGTGTTGACCATAGAATCTGCAAGAGTTAATCCTCCAAATGAGTGAGGCCACTCACTGATGTCAAAGAGTAGAACCTGCGTACAAGAGCTTCCCACACAAGGAGACTGAGATGTTGACAGGGCAATGGCTTTTGCACCTAAAGGGTTGTTAGGGTGGTGCTGTTACTGTCCACAAATTATTCTTCTATTCTTCCTGAAAAGTCCAAAACCACGATCCAAGTTTTCACTCAGACACAGTCAAAATACCTCCCCATAAGCCAGTACTTCCAGTAAACAAAGTATATCTCAGACATCCATTAATCCTCAAAACAGCCTGTGAGGTAGGAAATGGTAAGTGTTATTATCCCCACTTCACAGGTGGGGACTCTGAGGCAGGGAGATTATGTGATTTGCCACAGGCTACGCAGCAAATCCGTGCCAGACCCAGGATTAAAATTCAGCAGCACCTGACATCTGGGCAAATACTCAAGCCCTGGTCTCTGCTGTCTCCAGAATACATGTTTACTTGTGCACATGCCTGTCTTAAGCAGGTCTCCTGATGAGCATTCATAATCAACCACTGTACGCCCTGTGTAGTACAAGGGTATACACCCATACCAAGAACGTACAAATCTAAGCAAAGCACAGGCTAAAACATGTCAATTTGAAGAAATCTCCCCAGAAGTCTAAAGGAAGGTCTGCAACTTTTGAAAGTTGTATATTGCTAGTCAACTTCAAACAAAGCAGTAAAGTCTGGAGCTTAAAGTGTTTTGTGTTATGCCAACAGACATGAAGGATATTATTTAAATCCGTGTTTTCCTGTCCATTTGCTTTCCGAAGAAACTGCATAGCCTGGCCTATGTTCAAGAGCAGACAAAACTCCTGATTTCCTTGTGCTGGGAAACACAGATTGAGTCCCTGAATTTAAAAGAAACTGTAAATTTTCATGTAAGAAGTTGATCTTTCTGATAAAGTTATTTTGCTTTGAAAGAGGTGGCTAAAATACACTGCTCATTGCTCTAGTAGCATACAGGATATTTTTGTCTCTTTTTGACTTCTCTTTGTCAGTTTGTTATGCAAAACCCTGATCACAGACGTTTAATGTTGGGGTTTTTTGTTGTTTTTTCACAGTGGAAAGTAGTACTTTGCTGTAGTTGTCCTGTCAGCTCTTGCCAAAACGTGTCGTCGTTCATTTTCCATCTCAAAGGCTGTTACAAAAAGATTAATTTCTAACCTCAAGAGAAAGAAAACTTTTTTTTTTCCTGTTTTCTTCACTGTGAGTTATTTCTAATGAACACTGAAAAAGGCAGAATAATTTTTTTGAGTGGCAATGAATGGGAAGGTTTTGGATCAGATTTCTTCTCCGACACTGGCAGACCCTCCCTTTTTGTCTGAACATACTCAGCCCCAAGAGCCTGTGATCTAAGCTTGCGTAATAACACCCTGTCAGACCCTCTCTCCTCCTCAGTTTCTAACCTGAATCAACACAGTACAGCTACTCATTCATCCATGTCTTCAGTAACACAATCCACTTTCCCTGGTTCCTCCGAGCTTTTCTTTCTGACCACATCTCTGTCTTCTTCAGTACTGCCCACTCACTAATCACTCATCTGCTTCCTTTCATTGCAGCCTAAGAGATACCCAGAAGGTATTAGAAGCAGAGATGAAGAGAGAGGGGAAGGCTGAGAGAATAAAACATACATTGGGGGAAATTAAAAAAAAAAACATTTTCTGCATTTTAGAAGCTTTAAAGGTATGTGCAAATATTCCTAGGTAACTATTTACTTCAATAATACTGCTGAGTGTATTCTGTCCAAAATTAAAAAAAAGAAATATGATAGTAATTTTTTTACGGCATTCAGATACTTGCTGCAAAGCATGTTGCAACACTGATAGGAAAAAGTTTTGGAATTCTGCACTGCTAAAGGAAGCATACCGAAAAGCCAGCAACAACTCATCTGTCCTCATTAAAGTAGATTATCTATGTTATTAACCAATGTATCCTTCCCAGTCCACTCAGCACATAAACAACTTGCTCTTTTTCTATATCCACCCCTTCTTTCTTTTGTATTTTGCTGCTCAGTCCCATACAACATACAGCAGCACAACCATCCCAGTCGCTTTGGTTTATTCTTACATCTTCTTTGTTTTTTCTCAGTTTGCTTTATTTCTTTTGCTGTTTCCTTCCCTTCTTTCATTCAGCCAGTATGTGTATTTTTCTTCTTGTTTTCATCGGTGTGTTTTATTTCCCACCCTTTTACACTCAGAGGTAAATTGGTGCCACTGGAGATCTTTATGAAGGCACATGATAGTTCGTTCATTCATGACTGTATTGAAATTATCCTTCTGCTAAGGTTGCTAGCAGAAGAAGAATTTCATTCAGGGGTTGCGTATCTCATGCTTGGGTTTGGTTTTAAACGCAGTATTTAAACTGCTTCTTGAGCTTATGGCACTGAGCTGTGCAGTTCAAGCCTATCTCAGATATGAATCCCTTCTAAACAGACACATTGTCCTTTCTGAAGCACAGGGAAGAGCAGGAGACCCGTAAAAACACAGCCCAGGCTGATCCACTTGAGCGTGGGGAGCCAAGTCGCTCGCCGTATGTTTGAGAGCGGAGTAAGAACTAATGGGCTCCCCAGAGTTCAGTTCCCTCAAGAGCTGTATCAGCCCTTGACACCTGGCTTGATTTCATGTAGTAAGAGACATTTCAGAGATGAGCGATGCTTATAGTTATTTAGACTGCAAGGACCAGAAATTAATATGCAACACCAGTTCCTGCCAGGACTTTTCTGTCTAGTCTTAGTCATACAGATCAGAGGTAAAATAGCAATGATAATATTAGAAATATTGCTTAAAGTTTATTTTCTTTGCTCTCTTCATTTCAAGATAAGAATGCCCATTATTTTTAAATCATTCATCTGCACTGGATAAATGTTACAGTTTGTGGGTGTGCCAATTAAAGTTAATTATTGCTTGACTGATCTGACTTAGCATTAAAATGTCTGGTAGAACTGGCTCTGATCTTGCAAAGGGGACTTTTTCTTCTGTATTCCTGTGTGATTAGGAAGCTTGTTGTTTTGGGATCTGGATTTCTGGATCATCCGTGCAAAAAGACAAGATGCCTGATGAATGCCAAAATCATTCCATTAACAGAATTCAGCTGTATTGAGCCTGACCTCCTCTTCCTTGGAAAGATGTCATCAATGCAATTCACCCCACTCTGCTTAACATGAGTCATACAGATCTAAGCAGTGCCACTGATCTCTTTTTATGGCCAAAGGAAAGAAACAGGAATTTCTGAACCACCCCATCCTAAAAAAGTACTGGAGAGAGCTGACATGATGCACATTGTGAGAAAAGCTTCTTTCATGTCATTGGCTGTAAAAGACACTTACAGTTTAGACTAATTCAGGTTTAGACAGCAGAACCTTAGGTGCCAAAAATAAATCAGATAAATCCCATTCATTTTCATCCAGTGGCTGAACACGACTATGGGATCGGTGGTTGGTATATTATCTGCATCAGAATATATCTTTCTCTTTCCAGCTTACTTGTGTGGTTTCAATTACAGCTTTCAAAAGTTCAGTTTTCAGTACTTTCAAGAAAAAAATCATTTTCATTTGTTTTGGTTTAGTCTGAAACTACATTTTTTACTAGCAATACAATAATAACAAGACAACAAAAATGTTTACTATTGACTGAAACTTTTCATTCAACTCAGAATGGGATGTTTTGTTTTCATCTTGGCGATTTTTAGCCATTCCCTGGATTTTCTTACCCCTTAAAAACTTAGCATTAAATGCAGACAGACTTTGAAATTAACTATTGCTTCAAAACAAAAATCAGAGAACTTCTTTCAGAGAACGTTAAGAGGAAATTATGCAGAACTGAAAACTATCCATAAAATCATGCCAAATCCTGTTTCAGATCATCTAATATTCTGTATTTCTGAAAAATAAGTCACTTATAGCAAAAAACACTGTTTAGTTCTAGTTTCCTTGTAAGTTATTTCAAATCAACAGTCCTAAACAAAGCAGCTCTTTCTTTAATGTGTCTCCAAGTGTATAAAAACAGGCACTCAAAGGCTACATATATATGGAAGAGAAAATTAATAAATTTAGTCATCTAAGTGAGAAGAAAACAAAGACTGAGAATAGAGGTGGAAGTGGAAGGAAATTTGATTTAATTTTCAAAATAATTTAAGCATGTGTTCTGATGCACTGTTGCCTGGTAAACATTTTGCTAGGCTGCAGCTCTGATCTTGGCAACAGAGAGGTGTGAAAATACACATTAGAGCTTATTTTTCCAGCGAGGTTAAAGAAAAGTAAAAATGCACATGGCAATCGCTTACGCGCTGCCCTTTCTTGGGACAAGCATTGTGGCTGTCTGTCAGGCTCACGATGAAATAGAGAGGTGGGAGCAGTCTTTGGGGTGCTGCTGTTGGTGCTAGAGACCATTGAGAAGAGCTGTGACTGTGCTGGGGAACATTTAAAGCACAAACACCCACTCGCTCCTCTCTTCCGTACGCTGTGCTGTGCTGTCCCTACCTTACCATTCACAGGTCCTGTTTTCTTTCTACTCCTCACCTCCACTCTTATTTCTCTCTTCTTTTTGCATTGGGAAGCTGTGGGAGAGTGGCCCTCATGTACCTTTTCCTCTTCATTACACTCCCAAATGAAAAGAAAGAAAAGGACTCTGGGTTCCTTTCAAGTATTACTCATTCCTTTCTAAAGGTGCCGAGCTCCAGATTCATCTTCAGAACAAACTCTGTTAATTGCACTAAGTTCCTTGAGAAGATGTTGATTTTTGCCTCTTATCAACATGTGTGAAGTGAAACATATAAAGCAGATGAAAAAGACATCCAAGTCAGTAAGCAGAGTTATAATAGTACCTCTGTAAACTGTCTGGGTTTTATTATGACATTTATTTCTTAAAAAAAAAAAAATCTTCCTGCTCTGTTTCATTACCACTGACTGCTCTGCTTTGAACATATAAAAAAGATAAATGAATGTATTTTTTTAGAATTGTTCATGCTTCCAGAGAAAGAAAAGTATGGGCTTGGGAGACGACCCACGTCACACACCTGAGAAGAAAACACACCCCTTGGATCCCTTATATCATCAAACACTGCCCTGTGGTTCTCACTGAGCTGGTGGAATGAAGAAACGAAAACAGTGCTTCTTGGAATGAAACTTGGAGAGGGTGAATTCCTCTCAGTGAGTCTCAGACACTATGGAAGGATCCAGGTGTTCCCTTGTCTCTTACTTACTCACTCAGCAAATTTTACAGCCATCTGAGTTCATGTTATGCTGTGCATATATATGTCATCGTAGCCAGGGCATATTAAGAGGTAAAGCAATAGCCGTTGAGCACACTCTGAAACTCTGTGCCAAGAGATACTGTCACATGCTCTCTGTATCGTAACCAGAGCTGTGCCTCTTTCCCTTGTGCTTGGCACAGCTTACTGACCATGAGATCATGGCAGATGGGAGTCTGGACATGACAACGCACTCGTTAAGAACTGAAGCCGCTGCTGGTAGTGCCATTAGATTTTTTTTTTTAAAGATTACTTAAAGCCAACCTTGGAAACTCCCTCATCTCATCTTACTCTGATTACCAGCAGCATTATAAACATGGCATTCCTGAGAGAGCGTGGAGCCTATGCTAGAAGTGAACGCAGAGCAGAGCCGTCTAATTGCGGCAGCACAAAGCCGTAGAGTGCAATGCAAGAATAACAATGAACACATTGGGTTTAGCAGCAAAAACTCAGCAAAAGCAGGAAAAGACTATGTTCTGATTACACAGCTGCCCTGCCGACTTCTGGAATGGCAGGGAGGTGGTTGAAACCCTGGGCTGATAAAGACTCGTTGGGGTACTTCTGCCTTCCAGTTGGTGAAACCTGATAGCCAGCTTCAGTTAGGTCATCAGAGAAATTAGTTTCAGCAATGCATTCTGGGGACAGGCACCACAGTGCAAGAGGTATCTACATCTTTTTCTTTTTTTTTCCTCTGAAGAAAGAGTAACCCACTCAGAAAACAATTACTGAATTACTGTCAAAACACTGTAGGAGGGAATATTACATCAGCAGGGAGCATTAATGCAGTGCTTTACAATAGCTTGCATTCTGCCTTCTCTTCCACTTATTGTCAAATACAAAGGGATGGTCAGGAACTGTGTGGAATGAGAACCAACCAAAGAGTAAGCTAACAAAAGAGGGAAACGGTGCAGATGCTGTCACTCATCCACTCCTCCTGTTCTAGTATCTCTTCGCTACCACCCAGATGTAAGGATATACTGCTTTCTTCTTTGGAGCCATTTTGCCCCACATCTAGTGTATAGAAGCCCTCAGCAGACATTGAAGGATGGCAGCTCAGCATTGTCATTAAAAGGAGCTGGTTTATCATGTGCTCTCTTTGTGTTTCACAGTGTTGTATCCTTCTAGCATTGTGCCATTTTACTTCTCTCCTGAAAACCATCTTACTCTTTCCTTCCTAAGCTCACATGTAAATTTACATGCTGAGGGCCTGACTTTTGAGGGCACAAGAATTCCTCACCTCCCACCAGGTATTACCTAGCTTATGTCAGCATTATTTCACTACCATGGATGGCAAGGTAGAACTGGAGTGCAACCCTGTCCATCGAGTCCCCAGGCAGGCTCACATGGATACACGTTGTGGAGCATGACAAACAGATAGGAGTTGGAATAAGTGGGGTGAGAATTTAGCCCAGAGCTTGAGGAGCTAGTAGAAACATGATAGTCCCACTACTACCTGTAGAAAAGATGACTTTAAATAATATTCCTTTAACCCAGTCCACTGTCATTGGACTTATATCTCTGTAAAGAGAAGAAAGATGTTATGCTTGCTCTTAACAAGAAGTGTCATTTCTTGGCAAATGATGGAAGGGGCATTTTCATCTAAAAGATGAGCAGCTGAATAATTTGGTGGAAGAACCAGAACTGCTAAGAATGATACACTAGAGAAATATACATAGGATATAAAATAAGTGGTATCAAATATTTTTCTCAGGATCAATGGTTCAAGACATTTCCTCAAGCAACCTTTCAATGGGCTTCCATGCTGGCCAGGATGCATGATAAGGTATGACTTCAAGGAAACTTTGCAATTTCATGGAAAGATAAAGTAAAAGGTCCTTGCTTTCTTAAAATAACAGGAAAATATCTCTTACGATACCCTGCCAGATCTATCCATCTAAGGAAAGAATGAGTTGGAATTCAGTTACACTACTGAAGAATTTTTAAAAGGTAAATTGGGGTGAACTTGTCATTATACACCCTTAAAGCACGTAGCCTGAAACTGTGAGGACAGTACGCACGTATCTACACGTGCATCCACACAAGTGCTTTTAAAATACAGCTGTTTGTAAAGTACAGCCATAGTGTATGGCTAGAGACATTGGTGACTTCGGGGATGACTCAGCTAGCTCATGTTGATAGTTAAGACATTTCTTTAAGGTATGTTAGGAAAGTTTCCAAATCTGTTTTCTCACCCTCAAAGAGAACTAAGACATAAAAAGTGATGTTGTAAACAAAGCGATTTCCAATATACCAATCATGTGGTCACATTGCACAATTAAGAGATGTGCTTAGGAGTAACAGACTTGAACACCAAGGGACTCTAAACTAAAGCTCTTTGTCTGCAATTTTCAGTAGACCTTTCTCCTCTGAGAGACAGCCACAGGTGACTGCAGAGCAGATCAAGTGAGGCCACCCTCTGCTAGTCATTGTACATTAGGTATCCCTTCACAGTGTTTGCTCTACAGAGGGCATGGATTCACTGCAGGCCATAGCCACAGGGTGTGTGTCTTTTGAACAGGGCTGTAAAGGTTTGTGCTTTTTAGCTGTGGAGATCTTTGGTTTGGCTCCAAGTGCTGTCTGAGATGCTGTTCCAAAGCAGTTGTGAAGATGGGGCAATCAGGCGTCATCTTCCTGAGTAAGAAGACAGGACTTCCAGCAACTGCAAACACATCTGCCACACTCTTCAATAGCTCTGTCACCCAACCTGGTTCAGAGAGAGACTGCACCCACAGGCCTGTATCACAGAGTGGGCTCTGCCAGCAAAGTTTTGGAAGCAGAGCAAGTACGCAAGCATCACAGCAAAGTGAGTGTGCACACTGGGCTCTGGAGACTCTCCCGTTCCTGTTGGAATAAGAGAGGGCTGCAATCCTGAGCCAGCACAGAGACCAAGAGCCTGCGAGGCTTTCTATTCCGCCCCCAAGAAAGCAGTGTGCTAAACACTCTGCGTGTGCTGCAGTGCTCTGCTCTCCTGCAGCCCAAGCATGACACTGAGCTCACTCCTTATGCGCAGGAGGAAGATACTGCTGCTTGTGAGAGGAGACTGAGCTCTGGAGGTCGAACATCTGCCACTTTTCCTGAAGGTTTCAAGACCTTTTCCCTATTAGCAACTCCCCATGCAATGGTAGCTTGCCAAACAAATTGCAGAAATTTCAGTCTTAATAAATACCACAAGAGCTACAAGTTCAAGAGTTTGATTCCGGTTTAGTTTTGCATGCTACAACATGAAATTAATCTGCTAGAGCATCTTCAAGTGCTTTCCAAATAACTCTACTGTTTGTTGCACACTTCTCTATGTTCATAGAAAAATAAAAGCCATTATTTCTCTAGGTGCTCCTCTTTCTATAGCCCTAAGTTATTGTCTTATAGTGGGTTTTGAAACTGTGAGAAACAATTTGCATTGACTTCACAGCTATAATTTATAAGGAACATAATGAGTCATTGTCACAGGCTGTTTGCCTTTGTTCTCTTCTACTTCCTTCTTTCTAAAGGGAATCTTCTTAGAAAAAAGTATTCATTTTGATAGACAGCTTCAGGACTCTGAAAAAAATGTGTAGACTCAAAGACAAAGTCTGACCAAAGAACAAACATGTAAGAGAAGATGTTGCATTTAGTGCTAAAATTAAAAGAAGATTTGCATAAAGGGTATTATCCATTCTTTGCATACACAGCCACCCATATACTCTTACACCTATTGCCTAACAATAGCCTGACTGTTGCAGCAGTGAAAGTAGCAGAAAACTTTAGCTCACAGAAGTGTTTGCACTTTGCAACACTTAGGGTTTGGTCAGTCAGTTGGATTTAAGGGCAGGTTTAATAAGCAATTTTATCTCCCTGAAATAAGACTCTCTTTCACTTGAAGATTTCTAATCTCATTTCCAAACATAAACATTACTGAATATGGAGGAATAGTATGTTCTGTCTGGTTTGAACCTCTTTGAAAAACAATAAGGTAAGATAAAATGTTGACAACTAGGGCCATCATGTTTGTAACCCAGTAATTATTTAGATTGCTTAAAGCCCATAAAACTACATGTGAAAACACACCCAGCACAATAATCTTTAGCTCCTTTCTAATTTCACATGGGGACAAATGATTTTATTTCCTTCTCTCCCCCGAGGCCCTTGTAAATCCCTGCTTTTGCCCTCATTGCAGACATGCAGTGACCAATGGAGGAGCCCCACTGGCTCCCCAACAGCTCTTGCCTTTCACCAGCCCAACCAAAGGGGTAGAGGAGCCTGGTTTTCTTTCGTGGTCTAGAAATTGGGACTTCTCACATGTAGCCTTAATGGACAAATGTTTCATAAACCCCTTTCTTAACAAAGGATACCTGCTGGCTATTGCTGCCCATCACCTTCTGCTGACAACCTCCCTAGGTATAGCCACAAAGCTCTGCTTTTGTTTCTATACTTAATACAGTATTTCTGTTTCAATTGTTTTAAAGAAAACCTTGGGCCTCACTATATGTAGAAGAGGTGAAGCTCTTGAGTGAGCTGAGACAGCAGCGCTGGGTTGGTCTTTCAATATATTTCAGTGTGGGTAGAAATAAATTCTTGCAACTTGGTTCAGAGAAGCACATAAGTGCTGTTAGACTGAAGCAGCCCCTTAGAATTACTACATGCATTTTAAAGATCTCCCCTGAACGGGGTCTTACAGGCCAATTTGTGTTGTGTGTGAGAGATGCTGCATTCTTTAATTCTAATATGAGTGGTCGTACATAAATATGTGTATTCATATAAATACATACTCACACATACATACAGCAATCATGGGTTTATGATTATCTGGTGCTGACTATCTCTCTAAAATGACACCAGGGTGAATCACTACCACACCAAATTTGCTCAAGGTCAGACTTGTCTTCTGGTTTCTTTTTCCTTAATATTGCTTTTGTTCAAAACGATCCATTTAAAATATGGAAAAACCCCACCCAAAAAAAGTGTCGTTGAAAATGGCTGAGGTTTATTTGCATGAGTAAATCTTTTGGAGGAAAAAAATACACACATTATATTTATCTGGTGGCATCTTTTTATCCCTTCTGTTTACTTTTCTTTCCAGCCACATTTAGGATTCAACTTTCTCATGTGAAACCAGTGAGGTCCTTTTTCTGCTGTAGTCATAACACGAATGACCTGTCAGACGCTCACTGTGTGACTCATGTCCCATAATGTGGAGACATCTAGAATACACAGTCTGGAAAAAGTAGCAGAAAAAAGTTTTCACAGTCAGGATTTCCTCATGTAAGTCAGGAGCAGCTCTGAAAATCAGCGGGGTTACGTACGCATAGAACAGCATCGGGTCTTTATGTTCAGCAGCTGCAAGGTTATGACATACAAACCATGGACAGTAAGTGGAGTGGGTTTTGAATTAGGAAAAAAAAGAGCAAATGTAAATACTCTCTTCCAACCAGACAACTGGAGAAATGTCCTGAGGAAAAGAAAGAAAAAAAGAATTGTAGTGTGGCTGTCTCTGAAGTAAAACCAGCACATCCCTGTCACGCTGGCACGAGATCAGAATCGAGTCCAGAAAACTCAGAAAAAAAATGTCTTTCAAATGACACTGCTAAGAAGTTTTCCAGATAGCTGAGGACATTTACTGTTACATTTCCAATGGCCTCCTTGAAAGCATACTCATCACTGGTTTCATGGAGGCCCTGAATGCCCTAGGGTTAAGCTAGCCCTGCATCCACAGCTGAAACTAATGGGAACATTTGGCAAGATGCTGAAAGAGCTGCCTGCCTTCTCAAAACTCCCACCTTGCTCTCACTTGGAAAGCTGCTGTTTTCCCAGGCAAGCCATGGCAGTTGGATGCCAGGTTGTTTTTTTCATAAACACAGATGACAAATGTCATGATGAATGGAGCTGAAGCATGGGCAAAGCTGGTCCAGGAGATGCAGCAGAGGCAGAGGAGGTGCAACAAGAGACCAGTGGCAGAGGCTGTTTTGCCCTGTGGACTAGAGCTGGGGTAGCCAGCCTGCAGGCTCTTCTCAGCTGAGCCATTGGCCTGTTGCTTGATCCACAGCAACATACATTACCTGTGTGCCTTCTTGTCTCTCTTCTCTTGTCCCAGTCTCATCCAGTTGTATTTGCGAGCCACCTGAGCCACACAGGAACTTTATCAAGTCCCTGAGAACTCTCCCCTGGCTGATGCCTGCTGGGTTCCTGGTGTAATGTAGGTGGCCCCAGCATCAGGCAGAGGTGGGGAAAGGAAGCGAGCCCCTCTCTACCTGGTGTACATCACCTGAGGGTTCCCAGTCAGGAGGTGGTCTGCCCTGCACCCAGGCTGATGTATGCCTGGGCACAGCAAATGGCTGGAGCACAGCCCTGCCTCTGCACATGGGGAGGGAAGAGATGATTAGCTGAGTGAGTGCACTGCACCTGGCCACCTCATCAATCCTCTGCTTAGTGGCTTCCAGATAGAAGAAAGAGGTGGACCTGGAGCAGAGATGTGCTGCAGTCTGGCAGTCTGGGGGACTGGCTCTAACCCACCACAAGGTACCATTATAGCCTGGCATAACTCACTCCCATGTTGCTGGTGCTCTGACACTTATGTCCAACAATTAATGCACCTCACTGTGGGATTTCATCTGTAGGGAGGAGAAACATTGGTGTTTTCATCTCTGACCACAACATAATCTGGTGTCATGTGTAAAATTACATCACTGTGTAAAATGCAATGACCTAGCTAGTGATATTGCAGTACTACAACTTCAAAATACACAGTACCAGGTCACAACACATGGGCACTACTGTGATCCTGAGGTATTTGCAATAGAAGTCTTGTACCCTGTGTCTCCACCATGAATAATTCATCTCCTCCTCCTGCTGCAGAGGTGGGCTGCTACTGCTAGTAGGACTACATGCCCTGGCCGGGGCAGACAAGTAGTGTTCTCCCTTCTCAGCTGACGGTACCATTCCTTTCTCAGGGCAATGATGATACCAGGCAGATTGCCCACTTTCAGGGTCTGCAGGATCCAGGAATGAGGCTGTGCTGAGCTTGTGGTGCCCTTTATCTCCAGGAAGACTGGGTACAAGTAAGAGTGCCAGATCCATTGCTCATTATTGGTCCTTCTCTAAGGTGAAGTCCCTGTTAGTAAGTCCTGGACCAAGCAGCAGTTTTCAAAAAGCTACAGTGCAGGAGGCTAGTGAGAAGGGAAAGAAAAAGATCAATACTTCCACCATCACCCTCCTTCCTGTCCTCCTGTCATATCACAGAAGTCAGTGATCCTAGGATTCCTCCTGGTTTTAGCAAGAGGAGACACTGCCACTAAGCCCACTGTGAACCAAACATAACCAGGCGAGTGCAAGGGGCAGAACCCTTTGGCCTTTTTTAATAGTAAGTACAGCTCATGAAGAATTTCTTTATGGAATATATTCTTCTGAACAGACTTAATTCCTGTAGAGGTTTTCTTGAACCCAGGATACAACTCCTTTTACGATCAGAGAGAAAATGAAGCCAGCAAACAGCCGGGGTTCTGTGAATTTTGCCCCATTCTGGAAAGCACAACTTAACATGTCTAACATGTCCCATGCAGGACAGGAAATCTGAAAAATCAGTTTCCCTCAACTCCCGGCAATGCCATGACTTCCAGTCTCATGGCTATTCCATGCTTTCAGTCTCCTCCCTCTCCCAAATTTCAAAATTTCAATGGTGTCATCCCAAGAGCACATTATTCAAGGAAAATGCAAGAACAGTTATTTTCTTTTCAGATAACAAAACTATATACATCCTTATTAATACTCCTTAATTTTCAGAGCAGGCACAGGTTTGTGTGGCTTCAAGCTCGATTCTTAGCTCAACAATAAAAGCCAAATAAATTGATACAACTGTAATAGCGCCAGCACAAATATTCTGAGTTCACTTTGATGTCAGTGCAGAAGTTTTCAAGTCAAAAAAAGACTTGGGCATTCAAATTAATGAAAAATAACCCCTTTTTCTTCTCAGCCATCTCTAGCTGTTTATTCTGACCCCTGCTCTTTGTGTATTCTCTTGCTGTTTTGACCAGGAGTCATTCAAGTGGGCTGGTCCCATGCAGAGAAGCCACATTTCTGTGATTTCTGCAAGGTGCTGAGCATTCCTCTTTTGATCCAAGAGAGATCAGCCATGTTAACTTACCTTCGGGTCTTTGGGACTATCTTCAGCTCCTTGTGAGACTATGGCCAACCGACCAGCACGTTGCGAGGCACGGAACATTTTTGTACCATGGTTCTTGGCAGCGACAGGTTGGACACCCTTATGTGCTCCAAATCTGAAAATGGTTGTAATCCGGGCTGTCCACTCCAAGTAGCTGTGCACCAATGTGTTGAAAAAGGTTGTGATAAGTTCTACCTGAGAGGAAATGCTTCTGCTTGGCTGCGTTTTCATTAGATGGATAGCCCAGTGGAATGCATTTTTATGCCTGGAGAGATTTAACCTGCAAATGTGGATGGTCTTCAACCAGCTCTCCTAAAAACAAAACCTTTTTAACTGAAACTGTGCCTGCACAAAAACAAACAAACAAACAACAACAAAAAAGATAAAAATAGATAATAATTTCTGACAGAATTCTTAAGACTTACTTGGTTCCCAGATTTTTATTTAATTTGTTGAAGCTGCTAAAAATGTATTTCTATGTAGGACTCCTGAGCCAAACCAAAATACACAGGGACAAGGAGAATGCTTAACTCAGACTGATACTGATTTTGAATTACATATGCTACGTGTTGCGATATGGCTGTAAAACCTTATGCAAATGAGTCATTCTGCACAGACGAGTTGCCCTTGCTGAGCTAATTTTTATCAATTGCACACAATCCAGCAGACCAGTGAAATGTCTAATGCTTATTCAAGTCTGCAAATCTCCACAACTCCAGCACTTTGTTTTCTTCCAGACAGCCTCAAAAGTGCAAAAGGTGCCAAATAATAATATTAGCAGAAAGAGAGAGAAGATAAGGCAAGGGATTGGAGGGGAAAAGGCTGTATATCCAGGTAAGAGCTAAAGGAGATGGAAAGACAACTGCAGAGTTGACATAAACAACAGATTAGGCTGTATTTCGGTAACCCTGCCAGTCAGCCAAATGCTGAACTCTGATCTTACCCAGGAGACCGTTCCCTAGTAAAACTACAATAGCATTAGAGTTAGAAATCTCAAATACTGTAAAAGTAACAGAATTACAGGGCAGTAAAAAAGAGAGGGAATTCCAGACAGTAGGACTAGTACCCTAGGGGCAAAAGAGGGGTTTGGCAGATTCTGGTTTTAACTATGTGAGCTTTTTACATACACGTTTTCAAGACTTCACTTACTTCAGATTTAGCCTGACACAAATGAGATCAGACTAATACATGCCTCTGACTTCCCTTGTAAAATTACAGTAGACTACAATGTAAGGATAATCCCCCACCCCAAATCTTTCTGTAATTATCATTTATGAGAGAATCATAAAAGAGCAAAAGGTATTGGGCCTTTTAACTTCCTTAACGTGGCAAAATAACAGCTCAGTAAATGCAGTTTGTCCCACTGGGAAAAGGAGTGAAAAGGGCTTTTGTCATAGTTTGTTAGGACATGAGGTCAGACGATCTAATTAGAGTCCCAGAAAAAGTATTATGTGATTCTTAGTCATAACCAACCCTGTTTGGAACTCAAAATGCACCGTGGAAAGAGGCTTCACAATTATTTAAGGCTCTTAGAAAGCGGAATACTACACCTCCTGCTTCAATGACCATTTAACAGTTGCAGAAAAATAAATGTCCAACTCCCTGCATGTTTGCAGATGCAGCTCTGACTTCAGCAAGGAGCAATTTACGGTCCATGGGAAATATTCATCATAGCTGTCTCACCAGAGGTTTTCCATCAACCTTCAGCAAAGCCATGCACCAACATAGCTTTCTGTAAGTCAGTAACAGCAGTTATTACCTCCACATGCTTAGGGAAACATCACACTTCCACAAGAGATTATATAAAAATACTCTGTGACCAACCAAACCATAACTGCTTTGAAGAACTTGTTGAAAGTTTTTCCTCTGGACCAGATTGGGTGTTAGCAGTTTGACAAGTGACAGCACATGCTGCCACATTATCATCATCACTATTGTTATTATTATCATTATCATCATCATCATCATCAATAGGTTTCCTTCCAACTGCCTCAAAGAAGCTGACAGTTTCTCCCATACCGGTACCTTAGTTGCAAATTAATTTCAACATAAAAGCCTATGCATTCATAAAGGACACTGCACTGCAATGACGTTGGAGATCTATAGACTCGATTTAAAGCAATTGTTTATCTTAAAGAATAAGACGCCGTCTGACCCAAGAACTGGAGATGACCCAAATCCTTCTTTTTGAGAAATGGCACTGCAATGAGTGACATATGTAAATGGCTGCTGGCTCAGTCAGTATCTAGAACTGAATGATGTTAGGGTATTTCAGTAGTAGCAGTACTAAGAGTAAGCATGTTTGATATAGTATCACCAAGCATTAACTAGAAATTGGTTCCCTGTTGTTCTGGTTGCCGCACAAAGAGAAAGTGGAAGACAGTCATTGTAGTGAACAGCTTGTATCTAGAAAGCTAAAAAAGACACCAAGGGAATGCAACAGAGTCATGTAAAAATAACAATGGATTTTGAGAAAGTTGGGGAAACAGTGTAGTGACCCCATTCCCAAGAGTGTCTCCTGTCTTGTTCCAATCTCATGCTCAGTTTCCAGGAATCCTCAAGGCCAAACAGGATGATGGTGTTCCTAGAAAGATTGCAAGGCATTTGGTTTTTATGATACGAGACTTACAAAGCATTGTGACAAACCACTGATGCAACAGAGTAAATGCACTTGCTGAATGAGCTGAACAACAGCTTGGACTGTGATGGTCAAGTCAGATCTCTGAGGGACAAGGAAATAAAAACTGGTTTGATCCCTTTATATCAGAGAAGGAGTGAAGGAGAAGTTTAGAACAACTGATAAGTAAGCTGTCCCTTCCAACCCCTACAGGTCCCTTCCAACCCCTACAGGTCCCTTCCAACCCCTACAATTCTGTGATTCTGTCCTGGGAATGGACCTAGGCTACAGGTCCATCCCACTGCCTGGAGTCTCCACAAGCTCCTCTTTCATCTCCTCATGCACAGCTGCTGAGTCTGGAGGACATAACAGTCCTGTTCCTTGTGTCTCCATCACGACGGGGTATCCCCTGTGCGGCTACATCTCTGCAGTGCCACTGGGGCAGAGAGGAGGGGGCCATGGCAAGGAGATGTTTATCTTCCCTTCCAGGAAGTACCTGCTGTCCTTGTTGCAGAGGCTTAGCATTTTGGTGGTTTTGATGTGGTCACACAGGCAGCTTGTGAGAAATATTTTAGCCTATTTTGACTGACTTCAAGGAAAAGAGTAATAAAAATGGCTTTACTGCATATAAAAGCAGCGCCAACTTCAGGTCTGTTTCCCCTATCACCAGCACCAGGACTCACAGCTCCAGGATTGCCAGGATCAAGTGCTTCAGAAGCTTGCACTAACGGTTTTGCTAGCACATCTGACCAGCAGCTCCCTCACCGTGCCAGCGCTCGATGACACAGCGATGACTGGAACTGTACAGATGTGTCAAACAAAACTGTTAGAACGCATTTGCTTTCCAAGAGCATGATAACCAAGCCCTTCGATGGTGCAAGGTCTGCCCATTTCACTCTTAGTCCACAACCTACAGTACAATAAACCTGAGTGACAGCTGATTTAGGATATGCAGCACTCCTGTGAGGACTAATATCCTACACTGTCTGTGTGCTCTCCGTGCAGCTCGTCCTGCCAGACCTCCTTCTTGGCAGAGCCTGAGTGTGACTATCCCAGTCTGCAGAGTTGAGCCCCTGTGGGAGCTCCGTGCTCTCCTGGCCCCCCTGGACCGGGATGGAGGAGCTCTACATTTCAATGAGGGCTGCAGCTGCAAGGTGCTGATCTGGATCCAAATTTCCCAAAGCAGTGCTCAGATGATTTAGTTCCTTGTTGAAAGGAGCCAGCACTGAATTTTAAAACTGAAATCAGAGCCAAACTTCCTCAAAGTCTGGGAATGTTCTGATCTAGTGGGTTTGGTTCGAACCCGACTCTAATATGAACCATATAAACACAGGGCCCAAATCTGCTTTCATTTCCATTCACTTGACATGAGAGCAGGTTGAAAAACTTTCTTTCCATTTAAGTTTGTCAGAAAAGGTCAATAGAGTCAATAAGTCATTCTGATATCAATATTGATCATTTCTGTGGCCCTCCTCTGGATGTCCTCCAATAGGTCCATGTCCTTCTTGTGCTGAGGGCTCCAAAGCTGGACACAGTACTCCGGGTGAGGTCTCACCAGAACAGAGCAGAGGGGCAGAATCAGCTCTTAATCTACTGGTCACACTTCTTTTGATGCAGCCCAGGATGCAGTTGGCTTTCTGGGCTGCAGATGCACATGTCCAGCTTCTCATCCACGAGTACGCCCAAGTCCTTTAGCCTCAGGGCTGCTTTCAAACACATCATCTCCTAACCTGTATGGATAACGGGGGTTGTCCCAACCCAGGTGCTGGATGCTGCACTTGGCTTTGTTGAACCTCATGAGGTTCACCAGGGCCCACTTCCCCAGCCTGTCCAGGTCCCTCTGGATGGCATCCCATCCCTTCAGCACATTAACTTCACCACTCAGCTTCATGTCATTGGCAAACTTGCTGAGGGTGCACTCAGTCCCACTGTCAATACCATTAATTAAGATATTAAACAGCACCAGTCCCAGCACAGACCCTTGAGGAATTCTGCTTGTCACCATTTTCCATCTGGATTTGGAGACAATCAGCCTCTTGATGCAACCATCCAGCCAATTTATTATCCACTGATCAAATCCATACCTCTCCAACTTAGAGAAAAGGATGCTGTGAGGTACTGTGTCAAAGGCCTTGCAGAAATCCAGGAAGATGACATTTGTAGCTCTTCCCTTGTCCACTGATACAGTCACTCCATTGTAGAAAGCTACTAGATTGGTCAGGCAGGATTTGCCCCTCATAAAGCCACACTGGCTGTCACAAATCACTCCCTGTCCTCCATGTACCTCAGCATAGCTTCTAGGAGGATCTGTTCCATGATTTCCCAGGCACAGAGGTGAGGCTGACAGGTCAGTAGTTCCCAGGGTCCTCCTTCCTACCCTTTTTAAAAATGGCTGTGATGTTTCACCTCTTCCAGTCACTTGGGACTACACATGGCCGCCATGACTTTTTAAATATCATGGAGAGTGGCTTGGCAACTACATCAGCCAATTCCTTCAGGACTCTGGGATGCATCTCATCAGGTCCCATGGACTTATGTATGTTCAGGTTCCTCAGATGGATGTACTGATATACTGTGACATTTTATTTTTGTCTAAAACTAACACACAAGTGAAATACTATTAAAAAATCTAAAGATGTAAAATCTAAAGATGATGTATGAAAATTCTGTCATTAAAAATGTCTTAAAAGGAGCTCTTTCCAAAATCCTGCTTCTGGAAATGATTGATTATTTGGTTTGGAAGAAAAATTAACAATGACCAGTGGGATGGAAGAGAGAAATCCAAACAGTTCAACTTTCCCTGTATCCACCCAGAAGGAGGAGTATTAGGTCCCAATGTGTCTTTGAGATGAGAACCATGTCTACAAAGTGAAGCAGCCTTTGCACAGAAAACTTCAAAAGTGCAGACAAAAATAAAATCCCTTTCTAAAATGCCCCTAAACGGTGGACTAAATGTAGCTGTGATGCAGAGCAGTGATCCTGGAGGCAGACAAGCTGATGGAGAAGCACCCATCCTGGCACAGACCAAGCCTGGATGACAACCAGCATGGCATGACAGAGAGATGGGGAAGCCATGCTCCAAGGTGGTGTTTAGCCCTCAGAGCAGCCCAGGTAACTAGAAGCCTGATTTGTGCTTGGCAAAGCCAATTACATTTCCCTGTTTCATTGTTTAGCCTGAAAGGTCAGATATGACTCAGGTTTAACATGACATGTGGTTGACCCTCCAGCACCAAGCAGATGTGCCTGGTGCCACACCAGTCCCCTGTCTCTGCCGGCTTCTGGCACCAGAACTTGCAGGAGAGATGGTGATTAGGCATGTTATGGGGTCTCCAATTGTGCTGACATATCTCACAGGATAGAATCATTAACTTTGAAGGGATACACTATATGCAAATTCAATACTTCCTTTGTTTTTAATGTCTATGTGCTATTAGGATACAATACATGGAAAATCACAGCCACAAATAAGTCCACAAATATGCAGACCACAAATTTTCCCAAAAGATAAATACTCCTAGCACATTAGTGCACACGGAGACATCACAAACCAAAACTGGGGGAAATGACGTGCAGTAGTAATTTTAAATGTTGCTCTTCAGGGTCACTGGTATCAAATAGCTTTTGGTTGTGTGCTATAGGGTTTCGTTTGGTTTGGTTCGGTTCATTCATTTTTTAGGCTACCCTAAGCATGAACATCCTGATTTGGGATTATAGATAATGCTTTCATCTGCTTTCTTTGGGACTTGGCATATATTCTTTGCTCAGAGCTTTGCTACTACTGACAAATAGCAGGGTTGTTCACAAGAAATCACATTTCAGTCACCAACTATTCATTTATTGTGGTGAATGCTTTTATTTTTATTAGTGTTAGATTAAAACCATTACTGTGATTATCTTAAATAGTCATCAGATACAAGATCCCTCACTATGAAGAGCCATGGATCTTTCAACTGGAGAATCTAGGAACAGAAATTTTCAACGCCAGTCTACGAAAAAGCAGGATGTGTGCTTACATCCCTAACAAAGACGTAAGTGGCATTAAAAGTTTGTGCTTAATTTACGTTTAAATTATGATGTCCAGAAATAAACCTCTTCACTTGGTCTGCCTAAACCAGACAGGTGCTCCCAAACCTCTGCGTTTTGCTCCGGATTCCCAAAGTAGAGCAACGCGCCCCCGCGTTTTACAGCACCCATTGAGCAAGTATCGTGACCATGCTCCTCACACCACGGACAATTACTTCATGCAGTAAATCAGGGACTTCTGGAGCGCACCAGACTTACAGCACATGCACAGACCATCTGGGCAGGGCATGTATATGAATTCCACAAAATCTGCATTGACAAAGTTTCCGGACTGAGAAAAAGGAGGATATGTCCAGGAAAACCCAGACGTATGAGTAACTGGGTCTAATCACAGGAGGAATTGCGAAGAGGCAGATTAGGCTACAGATGACCCTAATTGTTAGAAAATGCCCTCAACAAACTCTAACAATCAGCTGCAGCATGTATGCAAAATTCAATTTTCTTTTCATGGGAAACGGAAAAATTACATTCCTGTTGTAAAAATGGTCTTCCTCTGGCAAGTTTCAAATCCTAGTGCCAACGCATGGAAGCATGAGACATACTTAAAAGCAAAGGAACACAAGCAACCTAAAATCCTCCTTTTTTTTTTTCCCCCAATGTATCTTTCCCTAATATCATCCTTAAAACCGGCTGGATACATGTTGCTAGCTTCTGCAAAAGCATCTGAGATATACACCTAGGAAGTTCTCAGGCAGAAATGCCAGAAAATTAATCCAGAATTGCAAACATCTGGTACAATCAGAAGCAACTGTTTAAAAAAAAAAAAAGAAAGAAAGAAAAAAAATACTTATCCAGGGCAGTAATAGACAAACTTAGCAATGCTGATGCTCTGTCCATAGCAAAATGGGTTTAATTCAATTTAAGAGTCTTCACAGATGATTGTATCTTTTTAATTAAATTAATTTAAAAGCCTATTTTATTTTTAACTGGTGAAAATTTCATGCATAAACCCAAGAATAAACAAACAAATAGAAAGATGCTAAGGAAGCGGGACAATAATATGCCTTTATGTGCAAAACAACTTGATTCATTAGAGTAGTGTGGCAGAGGCAAACTTTTAAAAGGGACTTAAATGTGGTCAGTCTAATCCAGATCCAAATCTAGCCTGGTTACTTCATCGTAATTGAGATCAGATTCTGATGCCACCAGCAAAAGTTGCAAATACTCTTCCGAAAGCCATTAGTTCACCCTCACGTTTGTTGGCGGAGATTTAGCAATACTTTTTGGCACCTGGGATGCCTCCTTCCCTGGATTGTTTCTGGCTGCTCCATCTGGCTGGGGCACACCGCTGCCCAGACACTGTCTACGGCAAAAGCAAACCCTGTCCTGGTGGGCTCTACCTGGGGGTAACACTGGACAAAGTCCAGTTAGTGAACGAAGCCGTCAGAAGGCAAAGGTATCTGCAGTAGGTGGATAAAAGGTAAAGTGATCAGATTGGGAATAAATTCAAAGTTTGAAAGAGGGGAGGGTTGACTGTGCTTTCCTAATTCTGTCCAGGACTCAGAGAGAGTGAGCCAGAAAAAAATAGCACTGGGGGAATTATTTTCTCATGGTATCTCCAGCCAAAAGCAAGTTGTTACCAGAAGTCTTCTGAGACACATTGAGTCAGGAACAGAACAAAAAAAAAAGGTCTCTGGGACTTAAGGCAAGATGTAGATGGCTTGAGGCACCCACTTCCAAAGCTGTCATCCAGAAAAACTCCACCCCACAGCCACATGGCCTGGGAAGTGCCAGCATCCACGGGGCTCCAGCGGGGTGCAGATACAGGCCTCTCAAAGCCCACACCAAGCTACGCGGTGTGAGCAAGTTCGGGCACAGACACAGGGAAGAATCCCTGGCTACAGATTGTTCATCCTTATGGAGACCAGGAAATATGAACCGGGAGGGTTCTGTCCGCAGGCGCCTGGACTCTGAACAAAGCTACATCTCCCCAGGGCTGCTGCTCCTCTTTGCCAGCACAGGGCCCATTTACCTCACCAGGGCTTTTCTCACATTTTATAGGCAAAATGAAACGCCTGGTATGGGGCCAGGCTGGGGAAGGGACAGCTCAGCCCCCCAGCTCCACCCCTGAGCATTGCAAGGTGAGGGTCTTTCACAGAGATGCAGAGTGCTTATGTCAGAGAGATGGCAAATTATGGTACAACAGGGCCTGTGTTAGTTCACCTGGGTCCTTAAAATAGAGTGCAAGCAGTAAGCAGGTATGTCTGCAAAAGCAGGCATTGCACCCTAAAGTGGTGTGCTCTTTATGGGCTGCAGCCACGCTCGGCCTACTCGTAGGATGAGTGTGGGGAGACAGCAATATGAGGGAGAAGACTTTGTTGTACACACATTTAAACAAGTTCAGGCAGTACTTTTCCTGGTATTCATGCTGATCACAATTTTCTCCATACATTGCATAAGTGTATTTATACATGTGAGCATTTGTACATGTGCACTTTAAGTTATGAATATATGGATACATATACTGGGTACTTAGATTATGAGAGGACTATTTCACCCTGCATTAGCAGCACTTCAGAAACCTCAAGCAGAGCTATTGTGAGGCTGGAAGCCTGCCTGTTTCTGCAGAAAACTGTAAAATATATTTCTTCCTTTAGCTCATGCCCTCACTTTTCATATAATACTGTAAAAATCCGATCGAGGCATGTCACCAGAGGCTCAGCACTCTGTGTGTGCAAGCAGGTGTCCCATCCATCTCTGGTATTGATACTACCATCAGTCCATGTGAGAGACTCAAATGGCAGTAAATAAGTTTGACACAGCTTTAGCAACACTTTGAGTTGTTTTGTTTTGCTTTTAAAAAGGGAATTGAAAGCAGGACTAAATAAAATGAGAGGGGTCACAAGTCTGTGGCCAAAATGGAACAATAACCATAGTAAACTGTTGGGCAATAAGAAACAAGAAGAGTTTTTATTGATTTTCTTTGTTTGTTTGTTTGTTTGTTTGTTTGTTTGTTTTCTACCCTCCTTGAATGTTTTCCACTCCATGTCAACCACTGGATTGTAGAAATTGATTCCTTCTGGATCTTTCCCAGTTATGTGTGCTGGGATGCTGGCAGTCTGATCCAGACTTCTTGTTTCTTTTGTGAAAGTGCTCCTCTCTCCCTCTGTGATGGGCTGTATTTGTCCCGTGAGAACAGGGACTACCAAAGGGTTGGGAGCTTCAGCATCCATCCGGTGGTGTCAAGCGGCTTCTGACTCATTAGCAGTAAAATGCGCAGCAGTCTGTATGTTGCAGCTGTTTACAAACTGCCCATCACAGCAGAAAGGGTGATGGTGTGCTGCCACTTCACTTTTCCTCCAGAATGTTTGTGCCTGTTCCACAGACTGGCTGAGCTGCTGAACACCAGTCATTTTTGCTCTCCTGCCAGCCGTCAAAGCACACACCTACCTGATGGCTATCTCCATACCAAGAAACAGCACAACCAACCACCAAGCACAGAAGCTTTTTGAAATAGAGCGTTGAAGGTGTCAAAAACAGGGTTAGTAGATCTAGTTATTTCAAAGAGGCTGTCAAACTCTCACCTCCATAACACCTCATAGACTGTTACTCGGACAACTTGCCTTTAGCATGAGCTAATAAAGGCTTTCGACTATTGTAGAGGTTCTGCCTGCAAACAGAGTCCAGGAAGCTCAAAGACGCAGCACCTGGACAGGTGGAAGCCACCAGACAAAACCTCATCCCACATGCCATGGCACTAGACTTACTCTGACCACCTGCAGTGCATGCAAAGATCTTCAACTTGTCATAAAGCCATTTACCCATGAAGAAACTGCTCTTCTTAGATGAGGCTGACAATCATTCCTGAGTAGTGGAAGAAAGCTCAACGCACACATGACCTTCATAAGAGCTACTCAACTGACTGTGAACTGTTTAAATAAAAGCACAGCTTGGCTCTGAATAATCAGTAGTTTAAGGATATCAATAGCATCTCAGTGGATTACAGGAAAAATGCATTACAGGTGGCTTTCTAATTGACTAGAGAAAATCTTAGAAATTTAATCAACACATTTAGTCTACACATCAACAACTCATTTCACAGATGTTTTGTTAAGAGACCCACAGGCCTTATGTTGAGGGAAAACTCCATTCCACAATCTCTATTTTTACTCACATGTTGAGTGAAAAGAGATGCTCCAGTTGACAGTCAGGGTCTTGTTTTGCTGCACGTGGTCTACATGTGAAGCAGCTACCAGTCCATCCCAGGACACTTACCAAGTGAGCACATAATGCAAGAGCAGGTGCCTAAAGGCAACAGGAGGAACACAGACTAACAGGGAAGTGGTTAAGATTAATATGATGAATATCAGCCCTCCGTAGCCATTCTCAAGTATTCTGGAGATTAACTGGATTTTCTCAGAAGCATAAAGCTCAGCAAGTCTGAAGTTTCCTGTGGAGATACTGAACATACAGTGTTTGTTTCTTGATGCCTTTGAAAAGTATGGCCCCTTTGTGGAAAAAAACCCAAAACCAACCCACTTTTATTTATTTTTTTATAGATTTCAATAAATGTTATGAAAAGAAAAACTTTCTGTAAAGTGAAAAGAAAAAGCAGTATCCATGAAAAAGGAGTATCCACGTGAGAGAACTTTCTTTGTTCTTCCAGCACAAGCCAAATCATTATCTGCTCATTTTTATTAGTGTTATTGATGCATCAGAAAAAAAGTAAGAAACCAAAGAGTGTTCTTTAGGCAGATGATAAAATCCCTCATTCTCAAAATCGAAAACAGATTGCTTCATGCCTGAAAAAAAAAACCTTGGTCTCATCATAGGCATTGTTTTACAAGGGAAAAAAGAATATACTCATTTGTAAAATGAGGAACTTTCACAAACAGTGAAAAACAAAAGTGCTGACACAAGAGAGGAAGAATGTTACCACAGTGTGATGTGAAGAAAAGAGACTAAAAAAATCCAAACCTATACACTTTCAAACCTATGTATATGTGCCCTCACTACATTCACTCATTTTCTTTATGATGGGATTCAAATATTTTAAGGGAAAAAACTAGAATTCTCTTCCTGTACCAGGTGCACATGGGCAATATGTATGTGTGCCCAGAAGTGTTTCTGCCACCTTCTCCTTCACATATTTAAATCTAATTATTTCTTCCTTTAAGGAAACAGAAGCCCATTTCGTATCCACAAACTGCACTTAAAGGTAGAATAGGCAGAAGCATTCTTGTTATTGATGAACTTTCTTCTGTCCCCTTCCTTGTTGTTTCACTTATTTGAAAGATTTTTTTGATTTAGTTCTCTGGAGCAGGGAATATATTACCTGAAGACCATACAGCAACTAGAAAAATGGTTCCCTTGCTTGAGTGGGAATTATTAGCATTACAGTAATACATATACATAATAACAGCATAAAGAATAATGGGTTTATCTCTAAAAAATTGTCTCGCCCCTTCCCCACTGAGAGGAACTGACACAAAGAAAAAATTGACTACTCCACTTGATTGTGTTTGACACTATTTTTAGTCAAGAAAAAGAAGAAACAATGAATCTGAAAATCCTTGAAAATAAACCAACACAGATAGCACAACTGAGGAATTTTGCAGAAGCCACAGTATTCTCATAACTATTTAAGAAACTGGATGGGGAAAAAAGGCATCAAACTTGTCTACTTTGACTTCTACTTAGGAAAGTAGTAACTTTCTACCTAGGAAAATAAGTAACTCTCCACTTTCTGACCACTGTCCTGTCTGTGGAAGAACATCTTTTAAAAACCCCGTTTCTTCAGCGTGTCTTCGTCTCAAACCAAGACTGTGATCTAACGATTAGTCAAGAAGAGATCTTCCTGGCACAGGGCCTCCTGGTGGGTATCATACAGAGGCTTGGATGAGCAAAGTCTCACATGCCTGTTTCAGACTGTGATGACCACTTTAAACTGACACCAGAGAAGACGCTTTCTTCTCCAGACAGCAACTTGTTGAGACACTAAGACTAAACTTTTTAATGAAACCAGAAGGCTCAAAGACCATACTGCCAGAAAGACATGTTTCATCAACCATGTATTGTAGTCTGAGCAGACAGAAAAATTAGCAATGAGTCAGGAAGGATGCTTATTTCGGATTTATGTACCAGTAGTAGTAGTAGTAATCTCTATACTAATCTTTAAGGAAAAGAAAAGGACAAACTGAGAAAAGGACCTCTTTTTAGGAGGTAAATATAGAAAGATGGTCTCTCTTACAGGCATTTCCAGTCAATGATAATAGTAAAATGTTTTTAAAGTAGCAATAATAATAAAAATACAAAGGGTTAGCTATCTCATCCAAACAGATAGGATGAAGAACTGGTGCAGTTTATTAAATAGTAGTACTTTAGTTTGTGTTCGATAGAGAAAAAGCAGTAGAAGCAGGGAAGTAGTTCTTCTCCTGATGGACCACAATTATTGCAGTGGGTGTTGCAGGTGTCATGGCAAAAGAAGAGAGCTGAAGGATGATACAGCAATAACTGCTTGCATTTTGGTGCCATGGGAGAAGGCATAGGGGTGTTTAGGAGGGTCATGCATGAGAAGGATTCAGAATTGTCTTTGAGCTAAAGGGAGGGCTTCAAATGGCCATAAACCTCGGTCATATAAGTATGGTGACATTAAGCTGTGAAGAGTCCTCAAACTAAAGATAGGAAATATTTATTAGGCACAGAGTTGACTGGGACAGGCTGTGTAAAAAAAATACATCTTTTTAGATCTTTACAGTTTCTTCATTATTGTGTGATTCCTGCTTTTCCCAATCACTCTTAAGCTGCCTCCTCTTTATCCTCTTTAGATTAGATAACGACTTAAAAATTAGAACTGCTGAATACACCTGCTAATTGGAGAGCATCCAGAGAATTGGTGTTCACAGCGCTTTTAATCCAGTGGACACTGCAGGTATTTCACAGATCTGTGAAAAATCAGTGTGGATAATCAGGTACTGAGGTATGAAAAGATACCTGCTCATCCAAGTTCAAAAAGCATTTGCAGTGTGCATGACTGGGTTTGTTGATCTGTTACCTGAAAGATACTCAGTTAACTGTGCCACTGAAGTACTCTGTATGGAATTAGACAATGAGGATAATGGCATTCCATGCTTTCTTTCCTCACATTAATTTCAGACTTGCTTTTCGTCCTGAGACTTAAAAAACATTGGGTCTATGGGAGGTCTGGCTAGACCTCACCAAGGCTGTGAGTCTGCCAGCGAGTGTCATCTGCCAGCTACGCAACAGCAGTGGAAACGCAGCGCTGATCTTTCAGTTGCACATGAGGCTTTTGGGTTTGCATGGCAGCAGGTGAGGGGAGTGTGGGCAGGAAGGCTGCAGGGGTGGCTTCTGTGAGAAGCTGCTGGAAGCTTCCCTAGGTTTGATTTAGCCAATACCAGCCTGCTTCGAGACACTGGCAAAGGCTGAGCCCATAAGCAACAATGTAGCACCTCTGCAGAGCACATCTAGGAAGGAAAGGGGGGAAACAAAGGACCAGCAGTTTTTGCGGCCAGAGAGGAGTGAGAAAGTGTAAGAAACAACTCTGCTGACACCAAGGTCAGTGAAGAAGGAGGGGTTGAGGCACTCCAGGTGCCAGAGCAGAGATTTCCCTGCAGCCCCTGGAGAAGACCATGGTGAAATAGGCTGTCTCCCTGCAGCCCATACAGGTTAACAGTGGAGCAGACACCCACCTGCAGCCCACGGAGGGACCCCATGCCAGAGGAGGTGGACGCACCTGAAGGAGGTTGTGACGCTGGAGCAGGGGAAGAGTGTGAGGAGTCCTTCTCCTGAGGAGACAACGTGTAGTGAACTGACTGCAACCCCTGTTTCCCCGTCCCCCGTGTTGCTCGGGGGGAGAAGGGAGAGAAATTGGGAGTAATGTTGAGCCTGGGAAGAAGGAGGTGGGGGAGATGTTTTAAGATTTGGTTTTATTTCTCATTGCTCTAATCTGTTTTGCTTGGGTAATAAAATTAGATGAGTTTTTTCCTAAGATGAGTTTGTTTTGCCTGTGATGGCAATTGCTGAATGATTTCTTCCTGTCCTCATCTCAACCCACAAACCTTTCGTTATATTTTCTCTCCCCTGTCCAGCTGAGGAGGGGAGTGGCAGGGCAACTTTGGAGGACACCTGGCCACCAGCCAGGGTCAGCCCACCACAACGGATTATGATACACTTTGAAAGGAGTATTAAACTCCAAGTGTAACCAGAATGTCCTTATGTATCCTCATGAGCTGGTGATGATTGTCAGGACCTTCCTTTGATGCATAATGATGACTCCTATTAAAACTTTTAGGAGTACAGGTACAGATGTAATCCTTGATGACTCTGAGAAATAGACTTCTTATTGCAATCTACTTAAATAAATATGCTGGACTTTGTAGGAGAGAAGACTGAATGAAACAACATCTTGCATGCGAACCATGAATGCAGGAAGAGATTAAATAATGGTAGTGGCAACAACTTGAGAAGCCTGGAGAAGTCTGTAAGCAATTACTACAGAGATTTTTCTTTTGCAAGGTGTTATCAGACAGTTCCAGTTTTCCCTTCCCTCATCTGACATATGAAACATAAGGCTGCTGAATAAAATTAAAATGTTCTATGTGAATGTGCAGTTGCCTTGATCTGTAGATGTCGTGTTAGTGCACAGAAATGGCTAGTGAAGTATTGCATCCCACTGAAACGTGCCTCTAGTGGGTCAGGTTTAAGAGCTGTCATGAGACTCAGCTTAAACACAGAGCTCCCACATGCAAGAAATAGGCTCACCTTTAGCATACGCTTCACTTGATACATTTACATTTAGCGATTACAACATCCTGAAACTAAAATAGTAGGTTAATTAGGAGCTGGATTGAACTTCCTGAGTCACTGGGTTCCTCATCTCCTGGCTTTACTGGCAGCATCATATAATGTCCCCATAAAGTAAATTCAGCTGAAAGTTACTCAGTTTTTACTGTTCTTCCCATGCAAAGGTTGTTCTGCATCCTCCTGCTCGGATGGTCAAGAATTTTCTTCTCTTTTCCTGCACAATTTCAGATCCACTTTATACCCCTTTGTTCCTGTGCCAGCACTGGACTTAGACATAAGTAGCTCTTTTCCCTTTCCATTTTTCACTTCTTTGATTTATTTGTAGCAAGCAATTATATCCCTTTTTGGCCTTCATTTTGTTAGGCTGAGAGAGCTAGGCTTTTGTAGTCTCTTCCTCTTGGAAGACAGTCTTCCCCTAATCTCCTCTGCACCTTCTTTGTGCCTGCTTCCCTTTGAATTCCCTGATTACGGCTGACCGAAACAGCACACAGTAACCTGAATACATTTTGCTGTATTTTGTATCAGGGTGACAATACTCCTTTCTCCCTCCTAAACTAAGTATCTCCTAGGTGTCTTCTTTAAGGCTGTGTCATGCTGGTAGCTCATGGTAACCTTCTGAGCCATTACTATGACGACATAGACTTCCCTTAACACTTTTCCAAATAATGAGTTTCAGCATATAGAGAAATGCTTGGCATTAATCCCTAACAGTGTGATGACTTTGTACTTAACATTATTAAGTTTCTATTTCTATTATGCTAGCCCTCGAGGTCATCCTAATTATTCTAGTATTCTTCTTTCATCTCAGTTCTCTTTGGTATTAAAAATACCCCAACAAGTCCCTAGAGAGAGCCTGACATGAGATCAAGCCTCAGCACCAAGTCCTTCAGGAACAGCCCTTGTCTATGTCCATCTAAACATACCATGTTCTTTGCAGCATGGTTGCCTTCTCCTTTCACCAGCCACCCTACAGTTCTTGTCTGTATCCCCATCTCTCAAGTCTGAACCGTGCTGCCAGATTCACTAACATTATACCTGTTGTAGTTCTTTTACCTAGAAAGTCCATACTCTATCACAGACAGATGTGTATGGGATAATATGTAACGCACAACTTGTATTTTGTCCCGTTTTCAGTGTCCTTGATTGTTTGTAGTGCTCAACTGTTTGTCCTTCAGATCAAGACATATTGAAAGACTGCCTGTAAAACATTTTCAGTGGCTACACCTGTTTTGCAAAATTAATGATAAGTGAGAATTACACTGGTACAAAACGTTGGAGAGCTTTAATACATTTTAAAAAATGCGAGTTCCTGAAAACTCTCTCTTTTTTTTTTTTAATTCACAACAGACTTTACATTTACAGGAAACCACTTCTAAAATGCACCAGATTGCAATATTTTCCGTGTCAGCTATTTAAAGTGTTCCCAAGAGCTTTCCTTTTGCCTACCCTCCAAGCTTCCTTCTCCCAGTTCAGCCTGGAATTCCATTATAATTGAGCTGATCCAATTTTTGCTCAAACCACTTTCACCGCTGGCAGTCACTAGCCCCATACGAAATAACTTTGTGCAGTTGACAAAAACTGGAATTTGATCTCCTATGAAGGTCCATGCTTTCCAGATACATTCTGGTAAAAGTAGAGAGAGATTGCATCATTAAAGCCTGCAGTCAATTCAGAAGACTTTTCTCAGCCCCACATCGCACTTTGTGACTTTGCAAAGAAGCGTTCAGAAATTTCACACACAGTACAGACCAAAGTTGCCCATTTCCTTCATCATCATGGGATGGAATTAAAAACATTTGGCCCCGCTGCCTTATAGGCAGCTGCTTGCAATTAGATGGAGGATTACATCCATTTCTTAACTAACTTCACAACTGGATAACTACAGTATGAGCAACATACAGTGAAAATTTGCCAGCGTGTTTAACTTATCTGCATTTCTAGTGGTTTCTGTACCTTGCCCTCATTTTTCCAGCCTGCTTGCATGCTGCCTGACTCTCAGCATTCCCACCATGTTGCAATGTGGCCACTTAAAGACTTAAGCAACACTTTTGTCAGTCTTTACGTAGATGTGCAGCTCTGTGGCAGGACATAGGTTGCAAAATGAATGCATTTGATGCTTCTAAAAATAGCATTGGCGTCTGAACAGAAAGCCAGTGATATAATTTTTTTATATACTGCACTTTCGTTTCCCCTACTAAACTGAGGTTAAGTCCCACTCATCTCGCTCACACGAATAGTCTTATTGACGTGGGTTTGCACAGAAAATTAAGAAACGATTTTCACTGTTTCTCCCAAAAGCAGAAATACAGCGAATGCTACTTCTGAGGAAGCAATTGCATTTGCTACCCCTTAAAAAAAAAGATGTTGCAAATTAAGAGACAGGGTATGTCTTTCCTGAAAGCCTGTGTAACAGAAAACACATCGAGTTCAAAAGCTGTAAGTTATGAAAATGTATGGACACTAAAAAAAATAAATTCTTACAATTTCCTCTTCCCGTTAGTTACTCTGCTCTACTGAGAGATACCAATATCCATAGATGTATCAAGGAACATGGTATTAATGCAACCGGCCTTAAGACAAGTTCAGAGAGCAGTAAGGTGCATGGGAATCTATTGCGCTTAACCCGTGCAAACTCATGTGTCAAATGTCCTCTGTATCACTGCCTAAGAGAACATACAGTTTGGGCTTTGATGATGTTACCATGTGGAAAAGAGCAAAGTGGGGAAAATGTAGCATACAGACCAAGGACAGAGTGATGGCTGGCAAAGACCTCATTCCTTCTGTGGACTTGAGGGAGGCACCAGAGGTTTTCGTGTAAGGACAGAGGAGAGCAGTTTGATGTGGCAGTCAAGGAAAGAAGTAGGTAGAAGGACAAGAGGGATATAAACTGGGGTAGAATGAGCAGATTAAGAGAAGAGAATGTCACTCCAAGATGCTAGGCAACAAACCCTGGAGCGCTAATGCGTACTGTGTGTTCCCCCCATGGATTCTTGCTACTTCCACTGTGTTTTACAGGGGAAATTACTAGGCAACAGGCCTGCTGAGGTGATGACCATGAATGCTTCTTCTCACCTCATCAGATCTGTCCAAGTGACTGAATGAAAGACAAGCCTTCCAGGATTTGTTGTCTAACAACAAGAAGCAGCTACCCCAGTGATATGGACTTGTACAAGTGGGGGACAAAGTATAGGACACAGTGTACTCTGTAGACCCCTCTCAATGCTAGGGGGGAAAAAATCTCAAGTTTTCAATGGGGTTAATAAAGGAAGTATATTCAATGTGGTGCAGGGACAGGAAAGCGTGCACTTAAACACAGTGTGATACTCCTTATATTTGCAATCTTTCATCAAAATTTCTTAAAACTGCTCAAAATCAGAAATTAAAGCCTACCTGGACAGCTTACCTTCTGGCCAAACACACAAGCCACCAAGCACATTTGATAATTCAGAATGTGAATGTGGTTTTGGGTCCCTGTGTGAAAAAAAGAGGAAGGGGAAGATAACAAAAGCTGTGGGCATTTGCTGGTCTCTCATTTTTCAATTTATAGCTTACAGAACTATCTTTTCAGAGATTAGTTTCCTAAACCCAAGATGTTTAAACTATATCTCTAGCCAAAGATCTCATATATGGGTTGAAAATCTCGTAAACTAGATACTTGCCAGATTTAAAAGAATTTACTCTCTGGTACCCAAACTGTCACCTAATTTAAGTCACTGATAAATTTGCACTGGTGACAATGGGAAGAGGGATTAGTTTTTTGAAGAGAAGTGGGACAAAGAAGCTATCTTAAAAAAGATAACTTCAAAGGAAGGAAGTCAAATAACCTGCTGTCATGTAACACATCATTATGTTGGCTTTCTCCTTGGCTCTTGAATCTTAACTTTACAGGGAGGATAAGGATACTAAAAACTAAGGTCTTGGAGTTTCCACTTCCTATTAGTAACTGCTTTACTGGAAGCAATTACTATCTATAAATCTGTCACAGGATGCAATATTACTGGTTATTTTAGCTGGAAAGAGACACCTCATGGTTTTTTCTTCTCCCATCCCTATACATATGTTCTGTGACACAGGGTTTTCTTTCTTTTACGGTATTCACGAGCATGTCCAATCTAACTTTCAGATCCCGTTTGTTCACTAAGAAAGCCCAGACCTCAGATAGTAAGTGCAGAGAAATTTTTGAAAAACATCTAAAAGCTTTCAAAACAGCATTCAAAATCACTAGCCATCATAGAAAGAGCAAGTTTCCTTCAGACAGCCCGTTTCCTTCATGCCCCTCCCCAAAAGTCTTGGTGCCCTTGACTTTGACCAAGACAAATTAGTATCTCAGAGCTGATTTTATTTATTTTATATGGAAATATATCAGTTTGGAAATATTTCTGTGCCTCAGAAGACCTGTATTTTTAGCACTTTATACTTTCTGATCATACTGCATCTCCTATAGTGTCCCACATACATGACCGTACATGCCACTCAGGAGAAGTTGTCCAGCTTTCCAGCAGCATCATGCTTTTCTGTAAAGGAGCGGAAGACTCATAAGGATAGAGCCACAAGAGAGACTTAGGCACGTCAGATGCCCAAGTTTTATACCAATTAATTGCCCAAGACACGTACAGTACATTGTCTGCAGTGTGGTCCCTTGGCTTCCTAATTTTGATACCTGTTTTGACTGCTGCTGCCAGACATGGTGGCTCAGAGAAATCCTTTGCAGCCCTTAGACCCAAAGCAGCAGAACCAATGCCCAGGCATGCTCCTGTTACCTACAGATAGTGCTGGAGGAGTGAAAGAAGCTATTTGTCATGCCCATTCCCACCTTTTTTAATATCATAGGCTCTAAATTTAATTTAGAGCACAGATGTAGAGTGGAGAATTGGACACCATGTTGCAATCCCTCTTCTTTCTAATGGAACTTAAACCACTTCAGTATAAGTGACTAGTGTTTTTGTGGTCATTCTGACATCACGGTCCCATGAAAACACATTCAGGTTAAAGTGCAGTAGATGCCACAGGAAAAATTAAAATATTGCCAATCACAGAATCATAGAATGGCCTGGGTTGGAAGGGACCCCAAGGATCATAATGTTCCAACCCCCCTGCCACAGGCAGGGACAGCAACCTCCAGGCCTGGATCTACATGAGGTTGCCCAGGGCCCCATCCAACCTGGCCTTGAACACTCCCAGGGAAGGGGCATCTACCACCTCTCTGGGCAGCCCATTCCAGGACCTTACCACTCTCTCCATAAAGAACTTCCCCCTAATATCTAATCTAAACCTTCCTTCCTTTAGCTTTAATCCATTCCCCCTTGTCCTGCCACTGTCTACCCTTTTAAAAAGTTGATTCCCTTCCTGTTTGTATGCTCCCTCCAGGTACTGGAAGGCTGCAATGAGGTCCCTCTGCAGCCTGCTCTTCTCAATGCATAACCTTAGCACTTTGTTCCTGGTAACCCAGGTAATTTTCTCACCAAACGTGCTGTGTGTTACGAATCATGCATGTGCACAACATAAGGCAGCTGGTGCATCTAATGCCTCACTGCAGTTTCATCCAGGGAATCTCTTGGGGTTTATTTCCCCTCTCCCTAAATGTATGTTCTGGACCACAAGGATTGCTTGGTTTTGGTGTGGAAACCATTACTCTAAAAGAAACAAGCAATGACCTATTAGTGAACATCCACAGTTAATATGCCAGCCAACTGGCTAGATTTCAGAAAGATTTCTCTCTGTAGTGTGAAAAAGAAAATGTGCAGAGCAGCTATGAAAGCCAAGGTCAGGGCAGTTCCCAGGAGCTCTCCCTGTTTACAAATATGGAGCAAGCTTGCAAAAACCTGGAATTAAGTTAATCTAAACATCTGTTAATGTAACTGAGATTGGAAACTGGCCCTGTATGCACCTTCGTGGAGATACCATACTTCTAGGTTAAATGTGAGAAAAAGTGTCCTTTGATAGTTACCATGTCACTGTTAGGTGGCAGATTTTACCACAAAACGTTTGATGTTTGTCACTGACAAGAAGGTTTTATCCTTCTCACATGATGTGACACAATCTCTGGCCCCAGACTCAGAATATATCAGCCGATGTCAACACTTTCTCCTTCCACTTTCTAAATATTGCTGATCAGGCCAAGTTTCATTTCACTGAAAAGGCCACTTTCTTTCCTGGCTGGGCGGAAGGGAGAAACTCAGAAGCGTTCAGACATGATAGCTGTGTCTCTGGCCATTTAGACTGCAACCTCTGCATATTTCAGCTGAAAACTTCCCTAGAGCACAAGCATGCAAGGCAGCAGAACGTGAATTTTTTGTTGGGGTACCAGCATTTGGGCCCTGCTTAACAGCCTGGCCTCCTCTCCTCCAACCACCCCTCACTCAGGATCGTTCTGCCAGAAGACCCTTCTGCCTGGGAAGAGCTGCAGGAGTGGAAGCTTAAGTCTTTACAAGCACATAAGTCATGCTGAACTAAAAAAGAAACAAATTTCAAGTTGCCATGTGACCACCCTCTTTTTGTCAGCTTTGGAAAGGCATTGAACTAAAGTTTATGATAAATGCATAGTTAGGATGTTTATTTATTTATTTATATCAGTTGCAGCCAAAGCAGAGCTCTGCTGTCACAGCTAATGATGTTAGGAGCTAGTGATACAGCAGGGTGTCTGACAATCGCTGACTCTGTCTTCTTTGGTCCTATCCAACACGCATGGTATCCAACCTGGAGCATTCAGGCCATGCTTATTTTGTTCAGCATCTTTTTACATATACCTTCACACACATTTTCTGTCCTTTACCCCTTGCTTATCAACTAGTTGGAACCAAAAGAACTCCAGGGAAAAATCAACAAGTACTTTCCATTCACATGAAGCTCTGTCACTAGCAGTTTTTCCACTTCAAATTCATATTATTCATGTTCTAAGAGTTCCTTCTTCACATATCCTCCTCCATCTCTCCATCTTCCTTACCTTGATGATCTGTCATGACCTCAGGAGTTACAGGCACTATGCTAAAAGAATGGTTTTTTCCACTTAGGACAAGAAAAATATTGTATTTCTCATGACAAGACCTGAAAAGAGAGAAAACTAGGTCTGGAGAGTCAAAAGTGGTGTCATTGCTAATATACTGGCTACCCTGAAGAGTTAACATGGATTTGGTTGCAGAAATGGTAGTCTGTTCTAAGAATATTTCTGTCCAAATCTAGGTATTTATTGGGTAGGAAGCACAAGATAACACCAGATAAAACAAGATAAAACACAACAAAACATTTGAAATGGCAAGATGTTTTAATGGGAAGTCCCCTTGGTGGACAGAGGACATCCAATTCTAATTTCTCATTCAATTAAACTCTTTATTTTGAGCCAAGCAGAAAATATGATTTCACTCAGGGAATTTCAAGCTGGTGCCTTTCAGAGCTGAAGGCATGTTCTGCTCTTGGTGAAAACAAACAAGAGGAAGGATAAACAGGATAGTGCAGAATGGGAAAAAAACAGGAGGTTTTGTTTCCAGAAGCAAAGCAGCTGGTCAGCCAGGTCAGATACTCTGGTGTGGCAGGTGAGCCATGATTGCTTTTGCTTTAGACATCATGGTTGTCTGGAACATTATCTGGATCTAATCAAATCCCTTTCCTTCACTGCAAATGCTGCATAACTCTGTAGGTCTTTTAAAATGTGGTAAAGTGGGGGAAGAGAGACAGGGAAAGAGCAGGGAGAGAGGAAGGTAGAAGGTGCAAGAAGGTAGTCATGGGGTCTGAGCGCAGAAAGGGGCACAAGAAAGCGTCAGGCGGAATGCTGTCGCAGGCAGCTAAACTCAGTCCAGTCCCATGGGATGGGATGGGATGGGATGGGATGGGATGGGGTGGGATGGGATGGGCTTCCTGGTCAGGCTAGTCTGGATCATCCAGTGACTGAGGCTTACTAATAAAGGGAAAAGTCTCCATGGCAAAGGAGGCCTTCCACTGGGGAATTCCCTAAATGTCTGCTCTGCTGAAAGCTTCCCTTTTCTCAAGATGCCAAAAAAAGCAGGGAGGGGGGAGGGGAAACACAGACTTTCTTTATTTCAGTCACCATTTAGGACTGAAATGTGATATACAAATTTTGTTCTAATTTCCAGTTCCCACACGTTTTCAATTGCCAGATATGAACTTCAGGCCTTGGTGCTACCAATAGACTTTCTCATGTGTACAAATTTCATTTTTCTGGTCCCTGCATCTCCTTTTCATCCTCTCTGGCACAATTAATTGCTACAGGTAGTATAATGCTTACAAAAATGTCCCCTGCTATCCTTCTCTGAGTTCACAATTTGTCCAGACATGGAAGCACTTTGGTCTGGTGAGTCTTCATGGCTCCATTCACCTCACTGCCTGCTCAGCCAAATGCATGTATGAGGTCCTGAAGACATCCTTTTCCTCTGCACAAGCATGCAAAAGAAGCAGAAAAATCTGCACAGAAAAGACAACAAAAAACAAGTTTAGCTGGGTAAGCCTTATTTCTGGTACCAAAGCACTGGCACAACTACCTCATGTAGAAGCAGTTTACTCTTGTTTAATGAAGGGAAGGGAAGGGAAAGGGAGACAGGAGAGAAGAGAATGATGTCTTCTTTGATAAATCCTGCCATAGATATTACCTGAACCTATGCTGCAATCCTGCCCTGTGTGATATTCTCACTGCCTAACTCCCCTTCTTCATGGCAGCACAGGCCAGCTCCACATGCACCCCAAGTGCACTGGAAGACTTACATGTTTTCCTTTTGCTTGATGTTGAAACCAGAAACCTCAGCCTGTGCACGTTCCCTGTATTGAAAAAAGGACATGGTTCTGATGGATGTCCAGACTATTACAGGCTAAAAAAATATGAATATTTATCTCTAGTAAACAGGTCTTCACTTCACAAAATTGCATGAGTACTATAAATTTTATTTTAAAATTCTGAAATACAGTTTAATTTCATCCTCTAGTGATTATAGTCTAACAATACGTGTCCAACTTTATTATTCCTGTGTCTAGAAATTACATTGCAATCTGATCACTTGAGGCAAAACTAAATCCCTGCTGGCGAATGGACCAGCACAACAAGTTGTACTTTTTTGTTTCCAAAAATGTCTGATGAGCTAAAAAAAAAAAAAGGCCCTTTTGAAGTGATTCAGCTTTGGAAAAGAGAAGTATTAAAAAAAACCCATAATGTTTTGTGAAAAACATTTACCCCAAAATGTGAAACAGGTGAAGGATGTGCAGAAGCAATGCCATTATTCTCACTGCATTTTACCAGAATTTCAGGGTTATTTCTGTGATAGATTTTGAGGCACATCCATCATTATGCTGCCACCTGCTTTTAGGTTGTCCATACCCAGGACAGGTCTCCTCCTTTTTAGCCATAAGGCTCTGGGGGAGATCCTCACCACCCTCCGGGCTCTGCAGTGGCATCCCTGCTGCCCCAAAAAATGAGCTTCCCACACCCAAGCCCTGGAAGGCAAATGCTAAGAAAACCTGATCTGAAGAGAACAACAGGGCTGGGATTTGTTACAAGTTTTTTCTTGACTTCATTAACAAAGCCAAGGCCTGGGAAGGCTGAGGATAGGAAAATGTAGACTGAAGCAAGGAGAATAAAACATGAGCAGGAAGGTTCTCCTAATGTTGGGTTCATAACAGTGAACAGCTGGGCAGCAATTTGTAGCAGTAGTAGTAGTAGTAGTAGTAGTAGTTGTAGTAGCAGCAGCAGCAGCAGTAGTAGTATCATTACTATTATTACTATTACTATTGATTGTCAAGGGATAACTGAAAAAGGCCTCACAGAATTTTCTTCCAAATTTTTTCAGGAAAAGTTGAAGAAGCCTTTTCAGGCCATGCTTCGCTACTGAGAATATCCTTTTCTCAGACTACTATTTTTGACAGTTATTTTATATTCCTGTAGCTCTCAAGTGTGTCTTCTCACCTTCAGAGGAGTGGCAACACTAATTTACGAGAGGAGCAAGAAGGGAGCAAGAATAAATAAGAATGGTATTTTTTTATTCTTGCATGGGTGATTTATTTGATTAAAAAAAAGTAATTTCATGTTGATCAAAATTAAATTTTTTTAAAACATAGTTTAAATTAATTATTTCAGTAAAATATTTTGATGTTCTCATTTTGAAAAGCCTGAAATGAAAGTGAATTTTTATTCCCAGCTACAAAAAAATTGACGTGACATAAAACCGGGGATGTCTAAGAGCACTCCTGTTTTAGCAGGACAAAAATGAAAGTGTATCTGCAGTAGTACAGGATCTCAAATTTCTTTTGAATGATGAGCTTTTACTGAATAAAAAAATGTGTACAAATAACAAGAGCACAGTTTTATTTTTTCTAAACTAATTAAAGTTACATATAAATGGAATAGCAGGTTTTCCTATTTCTTTTGGTGCAAACTGCAATTACACAAAAGGTTTGCTAACAATTTCCAATATGTGGTGGGGAAAGGTCTTCTTGTTGTCTGAACTTAACAATATGGAAAAAAAAAAGAAAAAAAACACCCTTCTATACTTCCCCAATCTTTGCCCAGATATTAAAATAACTGCTACAGCACAACCCCCAAGTCAAAACCATATTTATTTATTGACATTTTCCTATGACTGTAAATGTGTGCAGAAGTTTGGGTTACTCTACAACAGAATATTTTCCTTTCAAAAAATGAGAAGTAGCAGGCCTTTGCTAAACAAAACCCTCTTCCTAAAATATTCTCTAAGGACATGTGAGAAAGGGCTTCTTTTCTTTTCTTTTTTTCTAATGAGCTCTTTGTAAAACTTAAAATTTAGATGGAATAGAAAATAGAACCGAATTCTAATTAGGGTCTAATGGCCCCTCACTGGCTGTAGGAGAATTGTTTCAATTACACTGTGACCAGTGTCATTGCATATCAATAGCTGGATCCTCTAATAATGCCAATAAACTATTTCTTTTGTTTCCTTTGTTAAACTGTTTGGTTTGAAGCTATAAATTGGGGACAACAAGCATCTAGTGTCATCCTATGCTTGTGAAACCATTACAGGGCGCAGAACATTCTGGGCTTTTAAATGTTCATTCCTAGCAGGGCCTTCCCATATGCCAGGCCATATCTCCTCCCTTTCCTGTTATACCCACTCTTCATGCTTTAAGAAAGGGCAGCATTAAAAGATTACCACCTCCAGATCCAAATAGAATACACTCTTTCTCTCCTGTTGGTCTGAACAAATATAGTACTCGGGTTTTAAACTGACCTTATACCACGGCTGGTTCTTAAATAATCAGTTAATTAAAATGTGACGCATCACAAACACCGCATCTTTAAATAACTTCAGTCGCCTAAAAAAAGAACTGATAGCTTTTCCTAAGGGGGAAAAGTACTAGTAGCTTACTGAGAAAGCTTAGCCTCCAAGGCCAGTCTAGCTAACTATGGCCTCAGGGCCTAATCCTTGCAAAGTCCATCTGGAGAATGTCCTAATTCTGCTGCCTGCTCTTCACCATCATCCTTCTGCTTTTTTTTCCCCACCCTTGCATCCGTTTAGTGTCCTCATTTGCTTTCTAATGACTTTCTAAAGTGAACTCAGCTTTGGTTTCTTTCCCAGATGACCTTTAGGTGGCTTTCCTTTCCGTGCTTCCCTACATCACAGCAATATGAGCCGGGATGCTCATATCCATATGAGCACCATATCAATACCACATGCTCCAGACACAGAGCAGGTAACCAGCAACAAAGCTGAGCCATGCTAAAACACACCTGTGACTTCCCAAAAGAGTAGGTGGGGCTGCACAGGCATCTGAACCCCTTCTCCTGCGCTTGGAAACAAGCAAAGGTGCTGAAAGATTTTAGCCCTGGTAGCCAGGACCAATGCTTTATGTGGGGTGTTTCCAGTGTAATTTCCTGTGGAGCTTGCTGCTGTTCTGAACTTCCAAAAATTCAAGTCAGTGGTGTGAGAGATGAGGCAGTGACTCCTTTCTGGACAAGGTTGCGTGTCAAAGCAAGACGTTTTCAAATGTTTCTGCCAACCTGATTCCTAAATACTGTGAGTACTATGAAACCCTTGTTCTTCTTGGGGTTATTATTAATCAGCCATCAGGGCTGTCACACAATTACCGCAAAGCTACTTTCATTTGGAGAGAAATTTGGAGAATAATAGCCTGTTTTCTGGTACTGTGTTTATTGTTTCACATTCGGAGTATAAGCACAGTTTCTTAATTGCAGCCTCTAATTCAGAGCTTTTCATTCTTTTACATACCCCTCATTTTTTTTTTCCTGAGAAAGACAAGCATGGAGAAGGGGCAGAATGCACCCCTGCATAACGAAGGTAAAACCTGCTTGTTTCAAGCTGCTTGTCTCGTACCTCCCAGGGACCCCCCGAAGAAGAAGCCTGAGGATCTCTAGTGATAATGTGGGCCAACAGCCCAGAAGCAGGAAGCCAGAAGTCCTCAGAGAAGGAAGTGAAAATACTGCAGTGTTGTAATCACTGTAACCTTACACATATGAGAACATCAAGGCAAACGAGACAGTTCATCCTTGCTGTAATTTCTTGTTACTTACACTCTGGTTTTCAAGTGCAAACTCTTTAAGCGATTAAGCCTTCCAGTTAAAAGAGCTTGTTGTAGGAGCCTTGTAATAGCATTAATTCTCTTATGTCCTGACACACTGACCTGAAACACTGAATTCCCTTTACGGCATCAGGGAACTCTTGTTTCATAGTGAGGACCTGACAACCTGACAGTAGGGTTGAATTTCTGAAGTGAGAAACTCCTTGGGTAAAAATAAGGTGGGTTAAACAGATACACCTATAGTAATAAGTAGGTGCCTGTTTACACTTATTAGCCGCCTCATTAAAAGTATTACTCTAAATAACATGCCAGATATATTTGTTAAAGCCATTTCATAGGAAGCTTAACTAAAAAGGAAGGAGGTTAAGGGCCAGATTTTAACCTCTGCATAAGTAGGTGGCTAATCACGGCTTCAGACACGCACGGTGGAGGGGGAGGCCCTGAATCAGGGCAGACCTAAAAGACACATACATGCGTAATCTCTTCCACAACTCTTGAGCTCTTGTTGTAGGACCAGAGTCTCATCAAGAGGCACAGAGAGTAGCAGAGCTGGGAATACCTTTTACTGCTCTGGGGATAATTTTCTCTTTATGGGGAGGCTTTTAAATTATCTCTCCGTATAGCATATTAACAACCTTGTTTTTTTCTGAGTGCTGGTCCACATATGTGGTGCGCCTGCAGATGCCGTGTGAGTTGTTCCAGCTCCCTTCAGCCCTGCCAGGTCTCTTCAGCCCAGACTTGCACACTGTCCTGCTCTACTTCTTTCTACAGCAGAAGTTACCAGCTGTGGGATGCACTTTTATATTCTAGGAACTATGATGCTATTACCAAATCTATTTTTCCATGTAACTTGAGAGAGGAATAAAAAGCAGATTCTCAGCTAGCACAGATCATCACAGCCCATTTTTGATGGGGAAGGCTCATCCTACTACACAGAACAATGTCGATGGCTATCAAACAAGAATTTGGCTCTCAAAACCCAGGCACTCGTGGAGACCACCAGCCTCCCACAAGCCCTGATCTCCAGAAGGGCTAGATGCAAGGATAATTCCAGATAAAATGCCTTGGGCACTATGTGGGTTGGACCCATCTTCCAATTTTTTTCTTTTTTTTTCTTTTTTGGAGTCTTGAACCAGATTCAAAAAGTCACTGTTTCTGCCGTATCTCCAGCTGCCAGCCAAGCTGTCGGCCAGCAGTCCTACATGGGCCAGAGCTCACAGCGTTCTCAGTCCTCTCTTCTTTGTCCTCTGGTAGGCTGCCTGCTCTTGCCCCATCCAGGCTTTTTTTTTTTGCATTTGCAAGGTAAAATTTCTGCTAGGCTACAAACTGCATTTGTTCAGAAACTCTGACAAAACAGCACAAAATAAGCAGAAGGAGCACACAGCTGGGGATAAGAAGTAGTGGGCATGGGAAGGGTCAGAGTGCGGCCTTCCCTGGCAGTGGTTCTGAGCTGTTATGTCAGCTCCCACACCTCCTGTAGACGCAGCCCACATCCACCATCCTGTTCAGCTGCCATCAAAACTACAAGAGGCCTTTTCTGGTCAAAAGCTTTTGAGGGATGTTTAGCTCCAGGCCTGTGTGTAATGCCAGGGCTGTCCTGACAACAGCCCTGAGCAACTTCATTGGCTGAGCAACTTCATTCCTACCCCAGAGCCAAAGTGGAGTTCCCAAGTAGGAGTGAATGCAGAGGGCTTGGGAAGGAAGAGCTCCAGGTTCTTGACTCTGCTCTAAGGACTACTTCAGGATCACTGGTGGAAAAGGATGCGAGGAGACCACTGGGGTGAGGGCCCTTACAGTTATTCGCAGCACTGAAGTGGGGCATCTCACCCCTCCTGCAGATTTTCAGACTAAAAGAACCATCCTTGGTCAGCTGTGTGAGCCATCACAGGAAGATTTACACCTTGCACAGTGACAGATCCAGAGCAGTGGAAGCCAACCACCAAGTCAGTCGCTGGAGAACCAGAAAGCACAAGGCATGAGATGTCCCCTTGGCTAACTCCAGGCAGCTATACATGGGTTATCAGGAAGAGGTGGGTCAGCTCACTGCCCATTTTGGAACCTACTGAGATGCCATATCCTCCTCAAGAACTCAACAGGCATCCCAAAGCCCACACTCAGGGTTTGGGGCTCTGTTTGGGAAATCAGATATCACCTATTGTGTTGTGCCATTTAACCTGTAGGCAACCGTGCTCTTTATTGGATTTGGCCTGTCAGATCAGATCTTTAAAGTTATTTGTATTAGTGCTTTGCTCAGCAGTGTGTGCAAGAGAGCAGAAATGCAAGCTCTGTAGATATCCATCCTCTGTGAGTGCCTAAGTACACCTGAAATAATTACCAGATGGTGATGAAAGTGACCCACAAGAGAATCACATAACTCCATCCTAAATGAGCTAAGATAAAATTATTTTCACAGAGGTAAAGGGATAATAGCAACAGGCTTCATTGAAGGAAAAGGAAACTTTTAATCTCCTGTACAGGGACTAGTTTCTCTTGCTGGAGATAACACCTGTAGGAATAGAAGAATCCTAATGTTCCCATGTTCCCTTATGAAATACTTTGAAATATATCCCTGGAAACTTACTTTAAATACATATCAAGACTACTCACAAGGAGTATGAATCATTCTGGTTTACCAGAACAAAGAAAAAAGTTTGGTTTGGGTTTTTTTTTTTCTTTTGAATGTAGTTGATGCTACAGATTTTAGCTTATTTACCTCAGAGTTGGATTACAGGCATATTGAAAAATGACCGGAGGTTTGATGTAAGCTGAAACATACATTATTCAATACAAAGTCCAAGTTAGTAATTTAAGATCCAAATTGCTGCAGCAGGTTTTTAGGGGGGAGAATGGCATTTAAATAACTGTAAATTTACAGCTATACTGCATTGCTTCCAGTCACCCATTTAAACTTCTGAAATATCTTAAGTACATGTGAAACCTGATGACAGCTTCCTATTTTTTTTTTTTAATTGAGTTCTCATCACGCTACACTGCCCAGCTGGAGCTCTGTGGCTGCCAGGGCACAGGTAGAGCCTGGGCAGTGCTGCAAGCCCTGGCTGTGAGATCCCACTGTGCAGCACGTGCCTGGAGAACATCAGCAGAGTCCAGAGATGGTCTCTCTTAAGGAAATGCAGCAAAATCTCTCTTTTTAGAAAAGTTTCCTCACCAGAGAAGTAACGTGGTACTGATGCCCTCCCATATGCCATTAATCTACCTTTATTCTCCAAAACATGAGACGAAAAGTAGGGAAAAATGCTAGCAAAGTATGGGAAGAGAAAAAACACTTTGCATTTGAATCTCGAGAGGGAGAATTCAACAGAGACTGTGCTGTTGCTGCTGATTTTATGTAGAGCATACTCAGATGGTAACAAGATTATAAAACCCAGATAGATGCCTAGATAATCAGGCAGACTGACTGAGCTTATTTGTTTGCGTGGTTATTTTCTTTTTGTTGATTTGATGCCAAAGATCCAAGCAAAGATCTCTGCAAAGGCACAGCAGTCTCTAAGTGGTGTTTTCTCACATAGAGTTGTCTGAAAGGCAGGTCTGAAAGGCAGAGGATGAGAACTTAAAACAGTACTTTTAGTGCTTTTTTTAATAAAGATGTTATTGTAACACTTTGTCCATTCAATGTACATGCAGATCAGCCTTAATAATAAAGTATGTTATTTTTATAAATTTCAAAGAAGAAAATACATCAGAGAAAGGATAAGGTAAGTCTGAGGAGCCTTAAACAAACATTTTTATATGGTCTTGTTTTCTTCTAAAAGTTTCCTGGAGAAGACTCTGAATTTTATAATTCAAATGACATTTATAGAAGTTGACAAATGTAATTCCAAATGTGGTTCTGTTCTTAGTCCAAGGGCACATAGATCTTCAGGTCATATAAGCATCATTTATTAAATCTCAACTGTGAGGGGTCGGGCAAAGCTTCAGACTTTTGTTTAAATTTCTCTGTATGAATTAGATCACTTCTAATCTTCACATTTTAATAACTTCCTCTTCAACTGAAATTTAAATTGCTGAGAACCTTTGTGGGGGTGAGGAAAACTCCCATATTCATCTCATTTGAATAACTTGAGAAAAACAACTGGAGTTCAAGTATCACTCAGTGCAGGTGAGCAGGATGCAGGTGAGCAGCAGCAGCCAAGTGAGGGGCCTCATGTTGTCCCATCAGGCTAAGCCTGGCTTGACATTGATTTAGGGTTAGGATGAGCAGAATCGTTGATTCTGGGTAATTCAGACTATCCCTGTGTTAGGCATGGGAATAGATGGTGGACCCCACTGAGGTATCTCCACTTGACAGAGAGAAATGGGTGGCGAGTTGGCTTACATCTGTGGCTCCAGGTACAGATATACTGCCTGTGCAAGAGATGAAGGACAAGGAGAATGCCCAAAAGAGACGTGTTAGGTGCATTCTGCTAATTCCTGGGACCTAAAACACAGACTATGAGGTCTTCAGTCATGTTTCAGGAAAAGGTTACATGAAAATATACTGGCAACAGATACACTAGCAAACTATAGGAATTACCTTCTTGCAGGATGTTGGGTTCCTTGGTTAACCTGGCGTGATGGGTGGTCAGCAGCTGATGGTCTATGACACCTGTAAGGAGCTTCAGAAAAACACTCAAAAGAGGACTTCTGCCTGTATATGACTGTCCATCTTTTCAGTACCCTTTCCTTCTGGCAGTGCAGACCTTCCATGCCTCACTTTCAATGGCTGGCACCCTGAGGGTCGCAGGGTTCTCTGTCACCACATGGAGTTGCAAGAGAAAACAGAGCTGCTGCAGAAATTTGTATCTAAGGAAGGTTGCCTACATCCTTGTCCCACTCTTGGCTAGAGAAAAGCCCCACTAAACCTGATAATTAAACCTTGGCAGGCAGGCATAAGTGTGCAGCTGAACCAGTATTTCTTTCCATAAAGGACATGACCTTATCTTCAGAAATTATAAGTAAATTTCACAAATTACTCAGTACAAATTTTATTGAAGAGTGCCAGTGGGCATTCCTAGGACATCATCTAGAAAATTATGACCATCTGGGCAGAACCTGACACCACCACCATTGTAGCCCCTGAAAATTTCTCTCTGAGTCCATTTTTCACTTATGATGCTCGCTGCATCCCTCAATCAGCTCCATCTGGTTTTGCCTTCCCTTAGGCCCTCTACATTTCAGAAACAGAGAATTTTGGACATTTAGAAACAGAGCAGTCTAATCTTCTCTCCTGGGATGTGTAGTGATGCTGTGAAAAGCGCCAGAAATATGGATGTACACCTGAACACTGCCTCAGAGTGATGCAAAAATAAAGACATGGCTGCAGAAGACGAGCACTATGAGCCTTATACTAAACAATCTACACCTCTGTAAGCCTCAGCTCTTTCAGAGTACTCCTATCTACCATTGCCTTGGTCTACATAACGTGACTCCATCACAATTCCTAGAAACTGGCTGATAATCCCTTCTGAATTATAAACCTCCCACATATTCTCTATTGCTATGAATTTTTTCTCCCTTTCTCTTTCCAGTTTCATTTCTATGTCAGAAAGCTCCTAATTCACAGAAAGGGGTTTCAATTTGCTCAGCAAATTAAAGTAGATTGATAGAAGTGTGGTTCACTGGAATGGGGCCAAAAGACCCTCACCCCCACTATCCTGTCTTTGCCCATGCAATCAGAAAGGTCTAGAGGTGCTGACAGCAGCTCATAGCCCAGAAGCTCATTCCCTCCCTCCTCTTCCTTCACTTGGACCAGAAGAAGTAGAGCAGGAGCCAAAGGAAGCTGACACCACCTCCCAAACTGCCACCACCAGCTGGCCAGGGTAAAGGTCTGACATGGGCAGTGCTGCACCCCGTAATCATGCAGAGCTTTGTCTGGGTAGAGGATGGCTATCAAATCATCTGGAAAGCTTGCCCAGCCGCTGCTCCCCCACTCCTCTTCACCTCCTACACAGAGGGAGTGAGGGCAGGAAGGGAAAAGGGCAGCATGTCCCCTCCAGCCCTGCCCTTGCTGCTCCACTGTCCCTGTGCCACCATTGACCTTCCTTCTCCCTGCAGGTGAATCCTCGCAGGCCTTCTGCCATGCTGTCCTTAAAATCCCCAGGTATCCCCTGGATGACCTAGGGAATTTACCACAGGGTCTGGGGCATTCATAGCACAGACCTCACAGCTATCTGGGGTGCACCTCCAGGAGCAGGGTGTCCTCTCTTCAGTGTGAGAGGAGGGCCATGATAGCCTCTGGTCAAAGAAGGATGACCACTGAAACCTGGAGAACCTGCATCCAGAGTTGCTCTCCAGCACAGATGACAAAAGAAGACCGACTTGCTGCAAGACTGTGCTGAGTCTGTGCTAAGGAATGTGATCTATCTGGAAAAGACCAGGACAGAGTGCTATCTCATACCAGTGACTCATCTTCAACAGAGGTGGCTCAACTTGGAGCAATATATGTGTCTTCTCCCATCATACCCAGAGACTCCAGCACAGCTAACAACTTTTACCATCAATCTGAGATGCATTATCAGACACCTCTCCAAATTGTGAAGACTTCTTCACAACCTGGAACCTCTTTGGAGTCACCAGGTCTCCATGGTCAGTGACACCAGGTTTGCCCCCAAAACATGCTGCTTGCCCAGCTCACAAAATGTCCCTCCTGCTTGGACCCATCTGCTCCAGAGCTGCAGAGCATGCTTAAATCCCACAGTCTTCCAAGACATCCTTATATCCTTCAGTCCTCTCATATCTTGGCTAAGTGTATAAGCCTTGCCAGGTGCCCCCTCACAAGCTGCTCTAGAAGACAACGTGATATCCAAAGAGTTGGCCTTTGCATCACACCTTGAGAACACCTTTATGAGCTCTTTCCCTCTCACTCTGCTGCCTCATCAATCCATCTTACTCAAACACAAAGTGCTAAGAGCTCTCCCCATCAGGAGAAGGCAAGGAGCATCAGTGGGCCAGCATGGACCCTGAGCAAATTCACAGTCTCTGGGAAATTTGGCAGGGAGGCACTGGAGGTCCTGTTTCTAATGTCTGGCCTTGGTCTTGCCACATCTACTTGCAGTCAGCATCTGACAGCTACTTAGGTGCCTCAAGAGTCAGTGGGAGCAGGTGGGGTGCGCTGCCAAGTGTCCCCTTCTGGTTTTCCCTACTTTTAACCCGTTGACTCCCCCCATATTTCTTTTTACAGTTTTTGCCACTTGTGATCACTTAAGGTCTTTTCCTCTCCAGTGTCTTCTCTTCACCTCTCCTTTCTCCATTTTTTGTTTTGGTTTGGGTTTTAGTCTCTGTTAGGGATGGGCTGCCTCCTATACCTAGAGGGGAAAAAAAAAATGTGGCCAGTGGCCAAAAGCAGGTAACTCTGGAGGAATACAAAACAAGGAAAAATACAGCCACATGTTCCTGGTATGCTTTCCCAGCCATCACGCTCTCCTAGCCTCCAGCAACTTGCAGGTCAGGGATGTTAGCAAACACTTTCTTCAGAAACACTCTTCATCAGAACTCTCCTTCTTTGGTAACCAACATTGGAGTACGTTGCATTTTCTCCCCCAAATAAATGAATATTAAAGGTTATGTCTGGCTATGGCAAACATTACTGGGTGAGCAAAGCATGCTGCACCATGCCCACAAATGAGAGAGACCCATGATGTCCTTGGAGAGAGAACAGAACTTTTTATAACGCCATGGAGGTTCTTGTAACAAGCTTCATTACAAATGCAGACCGTCTGCCCATAAACCAAATGTCAGTTCCTGCCAATTTCCTTGTACGCTTCTAGTTCCTGGTACCTTATGAACCAGGGCTGGGTTTTCTTTCAGCAATGAAATGGAAAATGAAAGAGCATGAAGAGGCAGCGATGGCGTGCTGTAACAGAGATACCAACATGAAGAGTAAAACCCTTACCTTCTTGACGTTCACAAGACATTAACACTGACTCCATGGGTCAGAGTTTCGCTCTGAGCTGTAGAAGCTGGCAGGCAATCTTACAGGTCTTTGGAAAGCGCTTCTACGCTTGTTACTTGTAGTATTTTCAGCAGTTCTAATGACATTAAGCCCTAGGAGGTGAAGCCCCAGGAATAAGAGGGATGCAGGCAGCCTGCATGGTAATATCATGGGGCCTGCTAACTCTCCTCACTGAAATCAATACCCTCAACTGCTCCATGCAGAGCTGCAATGAAAGGAACAACACAAAGCTACCACTGGGACCCTGGGAGGTTTTGAGGAAAAACAAGCAGAGATCAGCCATAAACAAAATGTTCTGATCAGGACTTTCTTTTTTTTTTTTTACTTTTTTTTACCCTGTTTTCTGTCTCTGAAAGTGCTGAAAATTCACCTCTGCACTTCTGTTCACTCTCTGGATCAGTCATATGGCAATTTATCTTATTTACTTTTTTACTATTTCCATAATATCTACTCTAATCACAGCCTGTTAAAGAATTGTGGGCATGCTATATGCAGGTGCCTAACTCCACCATAAATATTTACAGCAGCGTTGCCACTTAAGAGTTTTCACATGTGACCTTTTTGGGCAGTAATTTATGTGTGTTTTAACTCTTCTGATGCATTACAGCGCGCAGGTGAAATTTCTCTTTAAAACTCCAAAGGGTGACATCAAGCATTGCCTAACAGCTAGAACAGGCTTCATGTCCTACTCATGCTGTTTGGGGATCTAATCCTTCAAGTAGCCTACGCCTGGCTCTAACAATGTCTTCTTTAGATTTCTATAGCCTAACACATGGGCTGCTTTCGTTTTACAGTCTATTTTAATTTTTTTTAAAGTCCTCTCAGCTCTACTGCTTCACTCACCAAAGAAAAGCCCAACTGAACAAAATGGCAAAGGAAGGAGGAGGAAGCCTGTGTAGAGAACTTGTAAAACTGCTGTAATCTTTTTTTTTAAAAAAAAAAAAAAAGCAACCTGGTTTCTAAAAAAGCACACAGCCATTTATTGTGTGAAGAGAGCTTTGTGAAGGAGTCCCTTTATTATTCAAATTCAAGTAAGAATTTAACAAAAAAAGCCACTTCTGAAGTTTAAAGAACCAAAGCTGGCGATGACAGAGATTAATGTTCAGTTTCAGGAGATCCACTTATTAATTTTGTCAGGCTGAAAACAACAGTTAACAGTTTCCAAAATAGCTGAACAATGTCAGCAAACATTTGCTTTGACTGAACCGAGACCCTCCCTTGCCCTAAGATCAGCTCCGGGACATTTTGAGAAAGGCTTTCTTTATCTCTTGACAGTGTGAAAAAAAAAAACCCAACCAACCAACCCAACTTTACCTGCAAATTGACTTGTGTGGAGAAGGAAGCTATCATTCATGCTAATGGAGCCCATCAGCTTGCTTTCACTGTACCGCGATACCCTGGAGCAAAAAATGTGAAGCTTGTTAAGCCCTGGGCTTAGCAATAGGATTTAACAACTCTGAAATGCCTACCTTCCTCTGTGCACATATTGTCCACCACTATCTCACACATTTCTCTCTGTTTCTGTGACAGCTGGTCAATGTAAACTAGCTCTTAAAAAGATTTTATGTTGATTCCTATGCGCTGGGAGCTGTTTGGGTAAAATAAACCCTACAAATTTTTAAAAAAAGAAAGAGGAAAAAAAGCAAAAGCACAAGGAGATGCTGGAAAACTGCAGTAGAAAATTGTACAGAAAATTGTTTACAAAGCTCCCAATGATTTGGCAATGTGAAGCATCTTCCCTGCTCACCGCGTTCCTCTAAGTTGTCGGTGGGCACATTTTGAAGGCATTAGCCATCCAGGCCCCTGAAAAGTCATCAGGTTTATAAAATGCAAAAGCATGAGAAGGGTTAATCCCAGACCACAAAGCTGGAGAACAAAAGCAGGAACGAGCTGGTCCCAGCTGCCCTGGATATAAAAACGTTGGGACCCTCAGGTGGGTTAAGATGCACCAGATGTGTCCAAGTGGTGGGCAGCAGCCTTCTTAGAGGCGATCTACCAGTTAATAGTATGACAATGCTAACATGGAAAGTGGCACTGGGTGGGGGGAAGAAATGGCTCTGAGCCATAATCAGCAAATGGGGAACATCAGACTACTCTCAGCCTGGCCTGGGGAGATCTGGAGCTCTGCCAGCCCTGGGATCTGACACATCTCAGGCAAAAGAAGAAGGGACGAGACAAAGGGCTTGTTGACAAGCCCTGCATCTCGGGTCTCTTCTCTTGCTCATAAAATCTGATTGTAAACTTCCAGCAAGGGTCCCGTTGGACCCTACCTTTCACTAGACCTTGTCCAGAACTGTGGAAGCACTGCTCTCCTCATAACCCAATCAGCATTGTGTACTGCCAGGCAAAAGTTAAAGCAAATGAAGTCACTGGTGATGGGAAAGGAGAAAAACCCACAAGGCTACAATAAAAGCCAAAAGAGAAGCAGCAAGATTAAACAAAGCAGGGGCAGGGCAGGGCAGAACAGCAGTGCTCATGGATGACACCAAGCAGGTACCCTTCACTTCAGGCAAGACAACAACTTACACATTGCTTCACTGTGGATAGGTGGCAAAATGAGACCAATCAGGAGCCAGATCAGACAGTGAAATGTGACAAGACAAGGAACCAAACCATCCCGAGAGAAGCTTTTTATGAAAGCCTTCAGTGAAGTGTAGTGCTCAGTCTGTTAGAGTAACCAGGACTTCTGCCTGCTTGATGGAGGCATCCTCAGAGACAGCCTGACCGCCAGCACCTGACCAGGACATGTGGGAGCTTGGAAGAGCCACAGAAAGGACCGGGAGTTCCCTTTCCCTACTTGAGATGAGGTAAGAGTTTGTTTTCAAAGGATAAAAAGGGCTGAGGTAAAGGAGGACTCTCTCTCCAGAAGTATCTTTAAGAGTCCCAAGCATACAGCAAGTTAAAAGGGAATGCTCACAGACAGGTAAAAGAGGATGAATCAACATTTTCAACAACATTTCAACAAAAAAGTAATCTTTCACAAGTAGCTGATAAGACCTTTTTATTCCTGCAGCAAAGCAGCAGTACATCTCCAAAAGTCCTTTAACCCAAAGTGCTGAGACATTGTAACTGAGCAGTGGTGAAAAAAGTAATGTGGTTGGACCACTGAGGAGCCACAGATAGAAGACGTAAATCTCTCTTTACATCTTGGTGAGTTGTTGGAAAAAGGGAAGTATCTTTCTCAGAGACAGGACAAAGGTGGATTGCTTTCGTGCCAACAGAAAAAGGCCGGTCATATGCCAGTCTTCATACAGAAGAAAAAATGCCTAACAGTCCCAGGAGTGTTTGGTTCAGACACACTGCTACAACAGCAGATTTAGGTGACTTTCTGGGTAAGCACAGATGAGTACCTGGGAAAACCAGCCAAGACACCACAGCATCACCCGCTGCTGCCTAGCCTGCTACCGGGCATTTTAGTAAAAGAACCATGATCTGGTTTGGTTTTCTTCCACTCACGCTCCAGGAGCATCTCTCTCAAATGAAAATTAAACAGAACTCCGTTACGGTGAAACGAGAAACAAGAAGACTTCCAAGAAGCCTTGATACTGGAAAATTGAGAAGTTGGGAAAGGTATTTCTGGAGACTTTCTTCACCTTGGGACTTTGTAACAACCAATATTTCACACTAAATTTCTAGATTCTTTTTAACAGCAATACTGGGCCATCAATTAATACTCTGATAAGTCAGTTAATTCTTATGTCTCTTTAACCCTGGAAGAAGTGTCATAATTCAGGAGACTCTGGCTCTGCTCCGAGCACCTACATTTGTTACTCATTGCACTTCTGTGAATACTTGGGATGGCTCTGCTCACCTGCAACACTTCTTACCCACAAAGACCTTTCCTCAGCTACCAGTGAAGATCTGAGATGCCCTCCAAAGCCCTCACTATATGCAACCTCCTTTTTCCTGGTTTGCTGTCTGTACGGGGCACACATGCAACGCACTTTCAGCACTCTAGCCCAGGCTCTTCTTGGCCAGTCCCACTACACCACTCTGTGCAGTGATTCACCTCTGAATCGATTCAGTCTGGTCTCACAAAGTCTTTTTTCTACTAATATTCAGTCCTCCCCCCGGCTATATCACAGAATCGTAAGGGTTGGAAGGGACCTCGAGAGATCATCAGGTCCAACCCCCCTGCCAAAGCAGCTCCCTAGCACATATTGCACAGGTAGGCGTCCAGACGAGTCTTGAATATCTCCAGAGAAGGAGACTCCACCACCTCCCTGGGCAGCCTGTCCCAGGGCTCTGTCACCCTCACTGTGTAAAAGTTCTTCCGCATGTTGGTGCGGAACTTCCTGTGCTCCAGTTTACAGCCATTGCCCCTTGTCCTATCTCCACAGACTACTGAAAAGGGGTTGGCCAATTCCCCCTGCATCCCATACTTAAGATATTTATAAACATTAATTAGGTCTCCCCTCAGTCTTCTTTTCCCCAGACTGAACAGTCCCAGCTCACTCAGCCTTTCCTCATACGGGAGATGCTCCAGGCCCTTAATCATCTTCGTAGCCCTTCTCTGGACTCTCTCCAGGAGATCCCTGTCTTTTTTATACCAGGGAGCCCAAGCACTTCTCCATTAGCCAGCCATAGACTCCTGGTCTGCTGCCCACCTCTCAGTGCATATGGCACAGAAGGACCCTGAGGATAGAGCGGGGTTTCAAAAGCAGATTCATAGCGCTTGATGAAGACTACAGAAGTCCTACCAGAAAGGATAATAAGTCTTTCGAAAAATGATTTCTTTGCATCCTGTTGTACCATAAAAGTACATTACAGACCATAGATTGTCTGGACTTACAAATGAATTCCCAATGTTTAATCTATCTGAATTTCTTTCTTGTGGTTTTTTACTTCAGTGTAATCCTTCACTAAACATTTTTCAGCCATTAGCTCAGGACTATACATTTTTCATTACTAAACTGCCTCATGTTTTCATTATATCTGCACGTCAGATTTTACTTAGTGATATATCAGTGGGATCACCTCTCTTATTACCGTTCTTGAATTCCTCTTCTGAGAGAAATACAGTTATTTCAGATGAAAAGGGGTTCCTCAGAGCTAAACGGCCATGAAGCATGTTGTCAAAACAGCTACTCAGATTATTCTTGCTGGACCCATGACAATTTGTATGAACTGAAGTAATATCAAAGAAACGTCAGTTATGAGAAGGGAACCAAGCAAAAAAAGGTCTTTTTTTGGGGCAAGGTGCTACAGGTAACCTGAGGGAACACCTGCCCCACAGAAGAGCTGCTTAAATAGACAAGACAGATAAAAGGTGTGAGAAAATAATTGTTGTTGCCCCATGTTACAAACTGGGACTTGAGTCATAGCATGAGTAAGTGATTTGGAGATGGTCACACAGGAAATCTGTGTCACGGTTGGTTATTAAACCCAGATTTCCTGATTTGACACTGAATCCCATGATTACAAGACCATCCTTCCTGTCCCTTCCAACACAATCCATAAAGTACCTCACCAGTTGGGCAATGCTTTACGGGAAGCAAAAGCCTTCTGTGCATCCCGTGGCATGATCTCGTGTAACTCTCACCATTGGGCTCGAAACTGTGGCTCTAGCTCCTGGCTAAGAAATTGCATTTTCTTGTCCCCATCAAGCTGATGTCCTCATGCAGATGTCCTCCTTGGCTTGCACCCCAGCATCCAGCCTGCATGGCTCCCTCACACCACCCTCCCCTGCTCCTTGGCCACAGCTTATCTCATGGCCCTCCGCACAGGCATCTGAAAGAACCCCGACACTGCCTGCTGGTTTGGGGGGGTTTCCTCACTCCATTGGTTGTGGTCTGGCTAGAGGGGCTGGAGAGAGGAGGACAATGAGATCTTCAGGACCAGTCCTGCAGTGCACTCAGTTGTTCTGCTGGAAGCAAATGAAACAGGGTCACAGCTCACACAGTTAAATCTTATCCCTGAAACTTCAGTAAAAAGGAGTAAAAAAGGACAAAAGATGCCTGTGTCAGGGTCGGGGCGGGGGGGGGGGGGGAGCCTATCCAGACTATTTCTACCAGCAGGGGGAGGAGACCTGGGGGTCTGGAATACCAAATTTCCTGGAAATTTAGGGACCTTCTAGAAATCAGAAGACAAAGGAGATTGGTCTGGAACTCCTGTGAATAAGAGGTGGCAAAGAGATGTGAGGGTGTGAAGTGCACAGGATTCAGCGTTGGAAGGGAAGCAACTGAAAGCAAACAGCAAATGTCTGAAACAGTGAGTTTAACGGGAAAATAATTATACAGTCACTGATTTCCATAATTTACCAACAAAAACTAGTAAAATCTACAGATGAAAAAATAATTTGGGCCCGTTCTTAATGGGGTTTTTTGAGAGGTTTAAAATCTGGTTTTGGAAGTGTTAAAGAAGTAGGTAGTGGAAATAAAGAGAGGATACAGCCAGGCAGCCTTCCCTATGGAAGAAGCAGCAAACTCATTTTCAAGTTTAAAAAAACAGGGCCATATGGCTGGATGGTAATGCAAGGCTGAACCCTATTTAATATCAGCATTAACACTATAGAAGCTGTTGCTATAGTAGTGACATCTGGAAGAAACCTTCAAATAGATTATTCTCTAACCTGGATGAAGGATTCTGCCAGTCTGTCTGTCAAAGAAAGCCTTCAGAGCAAATCAATAACAAAGATCTTGTTACCTGAATGCAATGTAATTTAGCAGCTAATCAGTTTGACAACATTAGAAATATAAGGAGAGAAGAAAAGAAGAAGTAAGGCAGGAGATGTAATTACTCCAGGAACACAAGGAGAAACATCAAACTTTTATATGCCACTACCCACTGAAGATCAGTAAAATCACACCTTCACTCCACACCGGTCCCAATCTAGCTGATACATATTGCTCATAGACTCCACTTAAAAAGCAACAACATTACTGACAGATTGTATTATTAGTAAAGATGAGAGCTGCAGGCACAAAATACTGCTAATTGCCAGGGCAGTGATAGATACAACATGCCACCTTTGTTTGATGTTGAATATTTATTTTTCCTTGACCAAGTGAGAAGGTTCCTCAATGCTAATTAAAATGAGTCTGCTGAGCAGAGACATTTGGCAGCCTCTGGAAATTCAATTCCTCCTTGTAACTGGCCTCTCTGGCTGAAACAATATGAGAAATCATTGCTAGAAAGAGGGGGTTTGTCAGTCTGTTTGTTGAATTACCTTTTACTTATGCAAAAGCATTTCAGACCTGATCGACTTCTGAATCTGAAAAGATCAGCTGAAGCTGACAGAAACAATTCTCACCACCTTATGTGGTCACTGAAATCATAAAAGAGTGTAAGGAACTTAACAGTGCCATTGCCATTTACTTGCACAATGTACAAAACAACTGCATGTCAAACGCTCTGATGTGAAGTCATGATCATGACCATATGTTTTTGGAAGGTAACAGACATATGCAGGGGGATACAGCCTTTAACTCCAGAGTTATCATTGAAAAAATCTTGGAAATAATCATTGACATTTTTCACATTTGTTTTCAAAAAATACTGCCCTTTACATCCTTTAATGTAATACACCTGTTTGTTTCCTGCCAGGAACAAAATTATTTACTCATTTAATAGACTGTGACAGTCATCAGTCACCTGCAAAGTCAGTATGGGTGAGTACTTGTGCCATCCCTGTGTGTCTTCACCATTGAGTGGGGCATGTCTAACAGAGAGCAAAGGTATGAGCAATTCCTAGCTTGCATCCTACGGGTGGCCTGCATCCTATGGGCTTCCCAGGGAGCAAGGGAATCCTGCATGGGCCCACACTTGGTAAGTAATATGTATTTACCCCATGAAACTATAGAAATCTTGTCGTCGAGTCTAGTGGAAGCAGATTCTTGCAGAGTTCCCTGCTGTCATTAAACTTCCCACCTGCAGATGGATGTCTCAGAAAATGAGTGGGTTTAGAGTTCACGTTGTCCTGGTTGTCCACAGACGTATGTGCATGGGAGCTAGATACACTATTAGTATCAGTAACATTTAATACCAATATTTCCTCCATGTTAACACAAAATACACTATATTCAGTATGCCACAATCCTCACACGAGCAGTAATTCTGGGCTTCCTTTCTCATGAAGCAGAGTAAGAGCATGCAAGGGTCAGCGCTGTTCAAAAGGTGAAAACAGAGACAACCTTTAGGCCAAAAAAACAGCACTCTTTGCAAATTTAGTTTTATTTAAATATGTAAGTGTGATTAAAATTATTTAATACTGGAACTCGCAGAGTCTAAGCAGGAGTAGATGTAGCGAAGGAGAAAAAGTAGATGGAGAACTAGAAAAAAAACCCCAATAAATAGAGATTTTGTTCCAGTTCTGAGAAATCAGTTAGGAACTCCCCGGATAGCTGTTCATACTGCTCTTACACTGGCAAAACTGCCACTGACTTTAATTGCAGTTCACTCAGTTGGATCAGCCTGCTAATCAACTAAGCACTTTTCATTTCATGGCAATAAGAAGGTGTGCTGAAAATGCCATCATATCTCTAGCCATCTTCAAAGCCTAGAATGTCTTCACACTGTTTCATGGGTTTCCCCTTTCCACTACTAAAAAAGGATGCTATAAAAGTCATGATTTAAATGATATATTGCAATTTTATGGACTTGGAAGCTAATTTTGCTTAGAAGCATTTTTATGGACTTTGGAAGCCGAGAGTCGGGGGAAGCAGAGCTCCTAAGATCAAATACTTTCCTTCTGTAGAAAACGGGTTTTCTCAAGGTGGGGTGAGCAGTTTCTGTCTCCCCTGGATGGGACTCAATTGCCTCTTGATTCTCCAGCATTGAAAGGTTTTTGCTGCAAAATAGATGTAAAGAGGGAATTCATTTTATCTGCCTTGCAAACAAAAAAGATTTCGGTTTCTTTTATGAGAGGGAGAAAGGGGGAGGTGGGGAGGTGGTGTCCTTCCAGGGAAAATCTGTAAGATGTTTTCCTTAATTAGTTTAATTACAAAATGTACTAAGACTATTAGTTAAACATTAGGCTGTTTTCAGGTTCAAAACAGGCAGATGTTAGCAGGATTAAATCAAAATACTTTATACGACTTTGAAGATTTTTTTTTTACTCAAAGATCTCAGGGTTGTTTTTCCTTTTAGGCTGTGTAACAGCTGATATTATTCTTTTTTTTTTTTTTGGCTTAAATTTATGTCCATCTAACTCATGCAAGTCAGGTTTCATTAGCAAAGCAAGCAGGATTTGGCCTATGGTATCACATTTCTGGAATCTGATGATTTCTTTTGTATTCATCCATTCTCCCTGCTCTGATCAGATTTAATTATGAACAAATCACAGCTATTGTCTCAAAGGCTGAGTAACATATTTGTGGTATTTTGGGGGAAAACCGAAGATGGCTGATTTAAAAATAGAAATTACACAAAATAATGAGAGTTGTTTATAGTCATTATTTTCACAGAAGATGGCAATGGTGTGAGGGGTAAGGCATCCTTACATCCAAGTAGGAGAACGTGTACAGTTTTCTGAATTGAAGCTGCCTTTCTACAGCTTCCCTCAACATTAACACTTCATCAGCTGCTGCATGGCACTGAAGGAGACTTAACTAGCTCTTCAGTTACCTACTGGGGTTACCTACTCCTGGGTAAGAAGTGCTGCTTTGGGACCCAACGAGGAGTTCATGGCATGTATCAACAGATTAACTATCACTGGAGAAATAAATGTAGAACAGAGAGTAAGTACTCATAGCCATGAGCAAATCTGCTATAAACTCAAACTTATGTCACAGTTACATACAAAGGGGAGAAATAACACCATATAAGCAAACGTGTAACAAACTGAACCCCATGCTCATGGATACTCATGAGCAATAACATCACTTCTCTGAAACCATCAAAATTACCTCCAAACTGGGGAGTTTGCCAAACGAATGCCAAACAGCATTGCAGGCACAAACATCCTTATCTATAATCATTTTATCATCTGAGGGTGGTGACCTGACATAACTGCTTTTAAAGGTATTAATGTCATCAACCATAAATTACAACAGAACTCAAAGTAAAAAAGAGTAATAAACTAACTTTGGTCGGAAAGGCAGTTTCCAGAGCGCATATATTTACAAAGCATTTTTACTTCATCACTTTTAAAATCTATTGCTAAAGACTACCTCTGAGATTGCTTATTACCAGCCTGCAAATTGCTCCACGACATGTGCAAAGCCAAACGAAAAACTTCTAAAAATGTTCTTGCATGTTAATAAAAGTTGTTTTACAAGAACAAGGTGGCTACACGCAGTGTATCTCACGGCGTTACCCTGCTGGTCACCTCAGTAAGATGAAAATGCAAAAAGCTTTATTAGCATTTGGTTTCCAAAAGGAGCTTTGGGTACTTGGCAGCCTTTCAGCTCCACAACTGGTCTAAAAGCCTAAGTGTGAGTTCATTGTTTTCTCTGAGACTCTCTTCACCAGCATCCACTGTGTGGCAAATTACAACAAAACCCACCAGGCAAACTAATGATGAAGACATAACTTCACTGAGAAAAAAAACCAACCAACCAACAAACTAACCCAAAACAAAAAATCTAAACCAAAAACTGTAAAACACAGCAAACCAGTAAGTGGATAACACCAGAAAGACGGCAATATATATATATATATATATCACTATTCATTCAGTAAAAAAGTGTGTATTGGATGTGTTCTCGCACGTGCACACACAGGCCAGTGGCCTTTCACACAGGGTAATCCCTTTAAAAGCCTTGGATGAAAAATACAGGTTAAAATCCCTGCAATGTTCTTCCTGTACACAAACTGAGATGCCCGGCTCCTCCTCAGGAGGAACTGTATATATATCATCAGGTGTTAGCGTAATGCAGCGGCCATCAGAGTTCATTAAATGTCTAAATCTATTAAACGATTAAATCCTCAGGCACACCAATTCATGTCAAGTGTAAACATACGGTGAAACACTTTTAAATCAATTACCTGATGATAAAGGAATAATCTTCTTACTTAAATGAAAGCAATTAATGTATGTCAGGGCTATGCATTTAAGAGGTTTCCAGGATCAGAAACATCCATTCGATAGTACCTAAACTCACACTTTCAGAAGTTAGATTAAATATCACTAGCAGACGTTGAGTCATACTACCAATAATGTTTAATTTGGATTAATTTTTTTTCTTACAGCACATTTCACTCCATAGGATTTCATAACATTGTACTTTACACAGCACTGAAACACCACCACTCTTTTTCCTCCTGCCATTTGCTTCAGTACCAGTAAGCATGACATCAGGAGGGGAGCAAAGTGATGTGCCACTCATACTGCTAAGAGGTAGCATTGTGGTTCTTACTGGCAAGAGCCAGTGAAAGGTAGAAAGAGAGGTGAAAGGGACAGAAGATGTGCCTTGTGGCAATGTCTCAGCTGCTCAAGGTGATTCTGACCATGGGGGCAGTCACAGTATCCCCATATACGCTATCTGCATGTTCTGAGAAACCTGGACTGCAAAAAAATTAGTTTTGAGTGGCCTCAGCACACACCAGGACAGCTGACAAAGAAGAAATACAGTCACTAGTTTAACCATGAGCATTTATATAAATTGTGTACATGATCTGCCACATTTTCTTTGACTCTGTCTTGCCAACTAGGCCTGCTTCCTGTTGTTGGCAGAAACCATGGCCCTTGGTCTTGCTCTTGGCAATGTCAACCTAAGGATAAATGAAGAATTGCAGCTGCCTTCCTTTTCACACCCTCTCAGTCTCCTTTACTCCTTTCAGCCTTTTAGCTCCCACTTGTACTGATGACTTTTTAAAAAAATTATTTTTTGCAGTATCATGGCATGGTGGCATTGACAGAGTAGGTGTCAGCCCCTTAGGCCCACATACCTTTTCTCTCTCAACCTGTGATCTGTTCACCTCAACGTGGTCCTCACCAACACCAGATCCACAAAGCACCACCACGGTGGCTCAGAACTAGGAGTCTCCCTGTACGTGTAACCACCACGATGTCACGTCCTGAGGAGAAGAATGATAGTGAACACCTAACATGAGCTCCAAGGGGTCTGGTCAACGGGCCTAGCTGAAGAGCAGTTTTCAGCATGCAGTATGTGGGATATGTCAAACATGCTGGAAGGGTCTCAGCATTGTGCTGTGGGTGTGCTGAATGACATGTAGCATTGAGTGATACTCGTGCGCAGCCTGACCATGACCGTGTAACACACAGTGAAACTGCATTACACGTGGCTTGTGCAAGAAGTCTAGGCTCAACAAATGTGCAATATACAGTCACACTGCGTCAGGGCCTTGGGGCAGCCCAGTGAAGTGGCAGCAACAACTGTGGGCGTTGGTAGAGCACGCTGATTGATACCCATTCTGCTGAGAAACAGTAGCATCTCTCAGGAGCAGACACAGCCATTCATCCAGCATGAGTTCCGTGCTCTCCAACATTGCAGGGCATTGTGTGGGTTAGACGCACTCAAGGTTGCAGCAGGATGGTTACCTCTCCCTTCTCAGTGTCCCACTCCAGGTCACACACTAATTTTGTGAGAGAGTAGTTGCTCTTCCCACACAGAGGGGAAAAAGGAAGAAATTCCAGCCTGACACCAGCCCAGGCTTCAGAAATTTGAACTGTCGGATGCAAACAGAGTGACATACAGAGGTAGACATCTACAGATAGATAGCAGATATAGATGTCATGAGTCTTGGGTCTTTCTTCTCCTTTGGTTGACTGGCTTTTGGCACCAGAGCTTTCCTGAACTTGCATCCTTATTCAGGTAAGCTACAGTGTAGGGTCTTGGTGAATTTCCCCTACCTGCCTCTTCCTTAGACCCCTCTTCCCACACCTGTATTTTTTGGGATTTAAGCTAGGGTTTCACCATATCCTGCTGCATAATGTGCCTACTACCTATGGCAAACATAAAATCAGGGCTGGGGGGAAACCATCACACTCGGAAACACTTCCAGGATTACTATGTCCAGCTGTAAAATCTTCGTACCTGTGTCTTTGTTCTCATCACATTCTGAGAACCATTTCCAAAAGTGATGCACAGGACAATCACAGAATCACAGAATCACAGAATTATCAAGGTTGGAAAAGACCTAGAAGATCATCCAGTCCAACCATTCACCTATTACTACTAGCTCCCACTAAACCATATCCCTCAATACAACATCCAGTCTTTCCTTGAACACCCCCAGGGTTGGTGACTCCACCACCTCCCTGGGCAGTGCATTCCAGTGCCTGACTACCCTTTCTGAGAAGTAGTGCTTCCTAATGTTGAGCCTGAATCTCCCCTGGCGCAGCTTGCTACCATTCCCTCTAGTTCTGTCACTGCCTACACGGGAGAAGAGGCCAACCCCCAGCTCACCACAACCTCCCTTCAGGAAGTTATAGAGAGCTATAAGGTCTCCCCTAAGCCTCCTCTTCTCCAGGCTGAACAATCCCAGCTTCCTCAGACGCTCCTCGTAAGGCCTGTGTTCCAGACCCCTCACCAGCTTAGTAGCCCTCCTCTGAACGCGTTCCAGAGCCTCAATGTTCATTAATATCTCAAGTGTGGGACACAAGGGGAAATGACCAGCCTCTTTTCATCTGTCTGTGGAGACAGGACAAAGGGCAATGGCTTCAAGTTAGAGCACAGGAAGTTCCGCACCAACATGCAGAAGAACTTTTACACAGTGAGGGTGACAGAGCCCTGGGACAGGCTGCCCAGGGAGGTGGTGGAGTCTCCTTCTCTGGAGATATTCAAGACTTGTCTGGACGCCTATCTGTGCAATATGTGCTAGGGAGGGTTGGACCCGATGATCTCTCGAGGTCCCTTCCAACCCCTACGATTCTGTGATTCTGTGACCCTTGGATGTAGAGAGGTCCTTGGCCTACAGAGTCCCGGCCTTGGCTGACTGCACCGCGAACAATGACAAAATCCATCTCTCTCCATAGCACATTAGACATCTTGGCTGTATTTGTTACCACATCCTCCGCTGTGGGGTTCACTGACATGTTTAAAAGAATGCCCATCCACTCAGGATGATACAGAACCGGATCCTCTGGGATATCATATGCAGTGTAGATGTATCACACTGAAGTATTCGACTCATAGTAACTTTTCACTTTCGCTGCACTTAGATTCCCCAAATTAACTTCTGGAACTTCAGCTCTGGTTTACCTCCAGCATACAGTCTACATACCGTATGTAACTGTCAGGAAAAACTATGAGCTCTCTCCTGTTTCTGCTGAACTTCATCACAAATTCCCCTTAACCTTTAATGAGTAGATTCAAGTTGTTTCTCTAATGGCTGAAGAACGCTTTTAAAACCAGACTACTTCCAAGTATTAAGACCTGGGGAAAAAAGTTTAAAAGCCCCTTTTCTACTGTTTCCAAACCAAAATAATTGACCAAATTGCTTAATTTCAGAATCTTCCAGAGTGGAAGAAAATGTTCTGTCTGAGACTCTCCACACCAAACTTAAGCCACAAATATGTTTTTACCGTGACCATTTACAACTGAGAAATGTGTGGCTTATAATGGAATGATTGTACAGCTTCAGATAGGGATATCACTGGCCTTCTGGTAAGGTGAATAAGTAAGAACTGAGACAGTTTTGATCCTTCACTGAATACATTAGGCACCACTGTAAGAGTGAAGCAGCTCCCCAGCCCTTCGCACAGTTTTAACAGTTCTGGGGTTTGTGGAATTCTTTTTTTAATAAAGTATATGGTCTAAGACCCAGCTTGAAACAAAAAAAAAAGAAAGAAAAAAAGCTTATTGCTTGCTGAGTTGTATGAACTTTGGAAATATGGCAATAAAATGGACACACATGTTCTATTATTATTATTATTATGCTTAAGGGCTAGAAAAATAAATCATTCTCCAAGCTCACATGGACAAAATGAGCACTGCCTTCTGTGAGCATCTGTACTTACATGTATCTGTTTACTTAGATGCATCTGTTCTTGATATCTTGTGGAAAAATCAAATATTGTATCTTATGAAAAACCATTGCTGAAGCATTGTTCAGAAAATCAATCCTAAACCAGAAGTCCATTAAAAAAAAAAAAAACCCTGAATACCTGGGTCTCTCTGCTTGGAACTCCCTTTTATTGTTATTAATAGATCATTTATCTCCAATATGGTTGGAGATAAAAATTCCTTTTTAAAGTGATGAAATGAAGAGATTTGCAAGTGCTGAAACCCCCTGATCTCCCCCCCCTCTCTCATCACCTGATACAGGCTTTAGGTTTCACAGTTTGTAAAAATCAATGGGAAGTTTTCCCCTTGCCAGCGGCCCGGGCCAATTTAATAAGTACCTGAGCAGAGAGGCGGCCTGTCGAAGGGGCAGTCACCTTTCTCCTGGCAGGAGGAGCTGCGAGGGCCAGGACACTGGAGCACATTGTGTCCCCACGCGAAGGCCTTAACCAGCAGTGACGAGATTTCTTCTCCAAGTCCAGCTTCCCCCCGCCAGCCTGACTGTAACCCAGAGGGGAACCTGCGAGGGAACGGCCAACTTCTGCCACAGGTTGCAGTTACTGGCGGTGGGGGGACTTCATGTTTCCTGTAAAGGGCTTTCTCCTCACTCACTAGGACAAGCACTTCGCAGGGAAACTCCAAGCAGCTGCCGGGCAATTTCCTTTCAACTCTGTCCCAACATCGCTGTTTACAGTTTTATGAAGGCAGCTCTGACTGCCCCTTCTCCTCCTCTCCCTCCCACTTGTTCAAGTTTGTCGATACCCGATCCATGAACATTTGTTTCCTCCTTCCCTGGAGGAGTTTTGCGCTCCACTGACCTCAAGTTCAGCCCCAGTGAGGCTGGCAGGAGGGCTCATCTGGCTCTGGTTTCCCCACTTGCTGCAGTCCCTTGTGTTGGACAAGCAAAACCAGTGTAATTCAAGCTGGGAGAACCCTTCCCGTGCCAGCTCCTCACAAAGCCCTGGGCTCTGCTGCTGGAGAAAAGTTAACCCACCTTAGTCCCAGCCCACGGAGGTGAACCCCTTGCTCTCCATCCATGGAGGCCACTGGTGCTGGGGGTGAACAGGCAGATCTGGACCCCTGCCTCTGCTCTGGCTGCCCTTAACTCTCCTCCCTGGTCTGCGCTGCTCCACGCTGTTCCGCACCACGCCTCGCACTGCACACCTGTGGCCTTGCCACACCTTCCCCAGGTGGGTCCCAACCTCGCGGCACTGCTGTGGGTGCATGAGGGGTGAAACACTGGGGGATGGCAGCGGGATGGAGGATGGATGGATGGATGGATGGACGGACAGCTGTGTGTTTAACTCCTCTCCAGCTTGACTTCCAGGTGGTTCCCCTCCCACCCTGTATCAATGCTCTTCAGCATTAGACCTCTCTTGCCTCCCTCGCTCAGGTCCCCCCTTCGCTTTTCAGCAGCGACAAAGCCTTTTTCTTTAACCCGCTCGGGTTGTCCGCTGAGATCCCCCGAAGATGGATCGAGGAGGGGTTGGGAGGTCGGGGCTTTTTGCCTGTCACCAGCTGTGCGGCCGCGCCTTGTGCCGCTACTCCGCGTTCCGGAGCGCGGAGCCGCGGGGGTGCACGGAGCCGCCGCCGGCCACTCGCGGCGGGGACTGGAGCGGGAGCCGCGGGTGCGCTGGCGGGCGTGCGGCGGCGCAGACCCCCGCGAAACCCCGAGCAGGGGAGGGAAGGGTTCCCTCCGCGGATAAATCATCCCTGCTGTCCCACCGGCTGTCCCACCGGCTGCCGCGGCTCCCCGCAGGCAGGGAGCGGGCGGCGGGCAGGGCTGGCTGCCCGCCGCGCGGCTCCGCAGCCCGGCGGGGAGAACCGCACTAATTCCACTCGCGCGGAGCCATTCCGGCGCTGGCCCCACGGCACTCGGAAACCGCTGCCCCTCCGGTGGCTCCTTCTGCGCCACCGGCCACCCAAATATTTACTAAATGCCGGCATTCGTTGCTTTCTAATTACCGGCGCCCGGATCCGGCTGCTTTGTCTTGTTCTTCAAGACGCTGCTGCTACGCGACAGCACATCAAAAAAAGGAGAAAAAAAATACCTCTATTTTAATTAAATTACCCCACTCTGCTCGCAGAAAAATAAAAATACAATAAAATAATAAACCCAAAACACACCACCACCACGCATCCTGGGAGCCAGTCTTTACTTCCCGCTCCCCTCTGCCCGCCTTGCCCAGGGTTAACTCGGGTTGTGGCGCTGTTACTTATTTGCGTGTGTTTGTGCTTCCCGATAGTAAAGCTGTTTACGCAAACTGCAGCAAGGGAACCGAGGCAAAAAGATTTTTTGGGAAGGATGTGAAAAAGAATGTGGTTTGATAGTGCCGGGGCTACCGCAGAGGTCGCATTTAAATCACAGCGTTCGTCCCAGCGCTTTGGGTGTGCGTAAAAAAGGGGAAAAAAAAAAACCAAACCAAAACCCACCCAAAATAAAAAGCCACGCTAGGAACTTTTCTCGGTGCTGCCGGAGGGCGGGTGGGGGAAACTCGGGAGCTTGCTCCGCGCCGTCCCGGGGAAAGCTCCAGCGGCCGGAGCCCCCCGCGCCAGCCAGGCAGCGGCCGCCGCGGAGGGGAGGCTGAGCCGGCTCCCGCCCGCCGCTGCCCCGTTGCGAGCCGGCTCCAGCCCCCGCCGGCGGCTCCCGCTGAGGCCGCTCAGGTGCGCGGGGCGGCGCGGAGCAGCAGGTGGGCTAAGCCGGTCCGGCTCCCCGCGGTCCCCTGTGGATTGGGGCCACGGCGAGGGCTGCTTAAAGGAGAGCGGTGCACAGGCAGAGAGATCATAAACGCGGCGCTTAATTGATCCTCTCCTCCGTGCTCATCCACCGTCTCCACCGCTGCGACGCGGCAGCATCAGGGCACACCTCGCAGGTGGGGCGAAGGGGGGGCTTAGGGAGCTCCTCCGCCGCCCCCCTTCCCCCACCCAGGATGCGCTGGTACTCGCCGCCGGGCCAGCTCCGCTGCCCTCCCCGGCAGCGGGGCTGTCGGCGCGGCGTGCCGCGGCTGCCGCGGAGCCCTTTGCCGGGAGCTGCAACGAGTGGAGCAGTCGCTGGCGCCGCTTTGCCACTGCCCAGCCCGATCTGGGGCTATCTTTTTCCTTTTCCCTCGAACGAGTGGCTGGCGGAATCCCGGTGCGGCCGTCCGACACAGCCTAATGCCCTGACCGCTCTCAAGTGCGCACTTCTCGGTGGTGCCGGTGCCGAAGGGTGAATCAGCCACCGGCGGGGCAAGCCCTGAGGGATGCTCAGGAAACGCACCCGGGCTGGTGTCGGGAAGGGGAGAGGGGGTATTTTTTTTTTCTTCTTTTTGTTTTTCCTTGTGCTTCCCGAAGGGAAAGGGAAAAAAAACCCCTTTAGAGTGCGTTTTAAAGTGCACGATTTCATGATAAAACAGGAAGTCCCTCGGCCGAGGGTTTAGGCTGAGTCCGAGGAGTTAACTCGTTCCTCCGCGCCGCGATGCCGGAGGCGGGAGGTGACGGAACCGAGCCGTGCCTTGCCGTGCCGTGCCGTGCCGTGCCGTGCTGTGCCGCTCCGCTCCTTACCGGCTCCGCTGCGCTGGGAGCCACTCGCCGGGGCTACTTCAAATGTGTTCTTTCGTACACGGTTTATAAAACCCGATTCCCATCTGCAAGCATGTCCTCCGAAGGGAAATGACCTGCTATTATCCGCTGAGTTTACATCTTGCTTTTGGGGTAAGGCAGCGGTAACCTTCTAACAATAAACTTACCCCGGGGGTGGAAATGAGATTCCGGGATGCTGCTGATGTCTTCCTTGGATTGTCCTAACTGTAACATTTCCCGTAGTCTCTAGTGGTTTCCTGGGCATTGAAACACCACAGAATTATTTGGGGGGCAAGGGGGGTTGTTTAAAGACAAGGGGCCCCGTGCTTGCAGGGGGGGACATGATACACATCCTGGATTTGGGGAGCGGAGAACAGCGATCTTCCTTCAAGCAAGCACTTAGTCTCCTCCTAAATCACCCGTTTCAAACCCAATTCACCTAATCCAGTGAGAACCTGAGCCTCTTTCTCACAAGTACAAAAAAGATGGGGTTGTTGGGACTTTGGGATTATTGCTTTCTCCACTATTGGGCAGACAGACTGAATGCAGTTCAGCAGATGCAAACAGGTAGAGCCCGGCTGAAAGATTGCTTTCCTTCAGAAAGTAACCTTGCAAGATGCTGAGGTTATTGACTTTGGAGCGGAGAAGGAGGTGTCTGATAATCAGCTCACTCTCTATCTCCCTTAGATTTATAGATCAGGGCCTCCCTGTCACTCCTGAAAATATAATCATGCTGGCAATAAACCCTGAGGGAAGAACGAGACAGCAAGTGTTTTTCCTCAGAGCTAACTCAGTGACCTTTGAGTTACATACTTAAACAAGCCATGATGTTATAGCAAGCCCAGCACTGGTCCATTTGATTGCCGTGCCTGGGTTAAGCTGCTGGAGAAGGTGCCAGAGGTGTCCCAGCACACACACAGGGCTGGCAGCGCTTCCCCTACACCCAAAGCACGGTGCCTTGCTCTGTGTCTGAAACTGCTGCCACAGGACATGGGGTTGCTTTGGAGTTAGGTAGTTTGGGTGGGGGGCAGGGGGAGATATCTGTCTCACTTTGTTTCACCAGATGGGAAAACTGCACCAGAGGGACTGTGCTTCCCCCCCGTCCCCCCTTTTCTTTTTGGACAGAAATATTTCCTGTCTTCTTTGCAAAAATGTATTTTATGACCATTTTGCTGTGCAGACTTCTCCCTCTCTGGACATTGCACAGAGTAATGCAACACCTTCAATCTGTGGAGCAGACACCTCTTGATTTCTTTATCTCAGAACATGCCTTTGTCTCTCTTCGACCTGTTCTTGCTCTTCAGTGAAAACTCACCTTTTTACAAGCTGTCAAACGTAACACTAACAGCTGAGCATTCCTTGGGAAAAAAAAAAAAAAGAACACACTGAAAAACCCACCCCCTCCAACATATTTACTTAAAAATTACTTAGTATTTATGGCTCCTTGACTTTTTATTAGCCTTTTAACAATGTCTCTCACTTTAACACTAATCCAGAGGGAAGGGGCTCTCTCCTGTGCCTGTAGCACATATATCCAAACAGAGAAGGGGTAAAGAGCTGTTAAATCACTTCTAGTATTTCTGATATTTAAAGCCATTTTGCAACAAGTAAAAGACCCCACGTCAGCATGCCCCCTCCAAAAAAAATCCCACCTAGTGTTTCCAAATTCCATGGTCTAGTGGGTTGATAAGCAGGATTCAAGCAAACAGCACAAAAGATTACAAATGCTACTGCCCCTACGATCCCATTCTGCAGTGGAACCACTTCCCAAGGGAACTCTATTTAACGAGGAAGAATGTAATCAGGAGATGAAAGTTTGGCCCTTTGACACAAAGATGGCTCAGGCTTCACAGCCCTCCTTCACTTTCTTTCCTCAGCTCAGTCCCGTAACCCCAGCCTGCCCACCGTCTGGCAGACGGAAGGAGGCTAAGTGCAACTAAGTGGTGTCCATCTCAAATGGTGCAAGTGGTTAGTTTGGCCAAATGCTTGACAGACTCGAGAGGCATTTCAGAGAGGCCCAAGGCAGCCACGAGAATGGGTAACAGCTTGGCAAATGTTACACAGCAGACGCAGGATTTGAAAAACACATTCCCTGGTTTGCCTCTCAATTTGCTGTAGTGACTCAGGATGGAAATCTGGACATCACTGTGGATAACAGTGAAAACCTCTGGTCAAAGAGCAGCAACAGTAAAGGGAGCTAATTAAATATTGGATAGCAAAGGAAAGGGGAGGCAAGCGTGGGAGAAAGATTTACATAAGCTTTGTCATCATGTAGATCAGCCCCTGCCAGGAATTGGATCTCAAAAAGAAAAGAGCAGAAATAAAATGGCTTGGGGAAAAGCACTGGAAATTGTCAGTGCTACAGACAACACTGATGTTTGAAAACACCACGGCTGCTCTGAGGAGCATGGAATGATGTTCCGGATGGCAAAATGAGTACCACAGATGTGTAAAATATAATGGGTATTATATAAGGTAGATTAGGAGCTTCTTAGCCACCCTCATGACTTGTATGAGTAATACATAAACAAGACAAGAGGAAATGGAAAAGAGATCTTAGGAATTTTCTGTACAAGGCATAGTTAACTCGTGGAACGCTCTGTCATAAGATGCCATTAAAAGCAAGGTCTTGATGGAATAAAAAAAATATGGATAATGAGAGTTATATTCCTAATGAAGATAACATTTTTGCATTATCACATTGAGAAGTAACACAGATCTTAATCTCTAAGTCTACATAACAGATTGTAGGAAGAAAAATGATTCATCTAAAACTGCTTTTTTGGGGGACAGTTCTTGCAGCTTCCTCTGAGGTAGCCCCTAGCAGCCATAATTTGAAGATAAATATTGGATACAACTAGGACTGAGCTAGTATGGCCCCTGGTTTCACATCTCTCCTGAAGCAGCTTTCCTTCCTCAGTAAGCTTTTAGCCCTGCTGGTTAGCACCAACTCTGGAACTGAATTCACGGAATAGAAGTACCAAATACAACACTAAAATATGAAGAACAACACATCAAATAATGGTCCTTCCATTTCTCCATGTTGTCACAGTATATATGTGAATTAGGATGTCTCACTGGCTGAAAGAAAAATATTAAGTCTCTAGATTTTAGAAGATGAGAGCTTTTAAAAACATTATCGGCTGCCTAAAAAATAATGTATAAACCGTTTCCTTCTCAACCTATTAAAATTAAGAATTGTGACCATTTATCTGTTTTTTCACATGTGGCAGAGTCAGTTTGATTTTCCCTTCTAATTCAAGTAATTGCTACAGGAAATCTTTATATTTGTGTTCTAATTTTGGGACTTAGATTTGTTTTTAGTGGAACTAGAAAAGAGTACAAGCACGGAACATAAAATTTCTTTAAAACTACAAAGAGGAAAAGTTCCACTCTTATTTTTGTTCCTTAACTTTTAATAAGGATAACTTTAATTTAACACATCTGGGCAGCTTGCAGACTATCAGATAGTGCCTGCATATCCGGTGCTCTAAGTGCCCTGGACAAATAAGTGAATTAACAAATTGGGGAGGGGGAAGACACCCCACCTCAAATTAAATAAAGCCAAGAAAAACTACTGACACTCATCAGCTACACTTGCAGACCTACAACACTATTTCTTTGCCCTTCCACACACTCATCTATTCTAGGCAAGGAAAAAAGAGTAGAGAGGCTGTGCTCTGGAAGAAAACGCCTTCAGTACATTCAAGCTCGTGGAAGTTTAGAAAGAAAATATGCAGCAAAATTTCCAGGACTCTAATATAGTAATTTCTCCCTCGGTTCAGACCGAGCTTCAATACCAGTACCTCCACTGACTGAAATTTCAGACAGAAGGAAATCCCTTAAATAGACTCGCTGCCACTCCAGATCCAGCACCTTCCTCGTGGAACTGCTGAAGCAGGTTACAAATCTGAAAGCAACGATCCTTCCACTTGCTGGGGTACGGTGGAGTGCTTTGCACAGAAATATTATTTACCTTGTACAGGAAAAAAAAAGTAAGGCACCATGTCTTGCCCAAGGTGATAGGAAGTATGTCTGGTTCAGGAACTGAAAGTTCTTTCCTAACACCAAAGGAAGACTGTCTTTCCACGCTGTATTTAACCCAGCCAGCCCACCTCACCCAGCACCGCGCTTTTGTCGCATTTTGTCCATATGGGTTGTCACTATGGCCTAGAGATAAAAAAAAAGGGTGTAGACTGCCCCGAAGCACCTTTCCGTCAGCTCTTTTCTTCAGAACAGGATGCCATTGAGACTCATGCATACCATTAACATAAACAACCTCAGCACTACCTAAATCACAAACAAGTTTGCCTAAGCATTTGGAAACAAAAATATGTGCCAGGAATACACTCTAATTTACCCTTCCTTCTCGTTTTTCGCTTTTTTTTTTGCACCCCTTTGGCGTGCATTCCCTGTGCACCTTGACATGCAAACACGGGCTCGGTTCGCCCGGATTATTTTGTTATTGATCCTGAAAATCTTTTTCTGCTAGACAGAGGATGGGAAAGATTTTTTAGTCAGTCGATTGAAAAAGGTGTTTCGCTTGTTTAAAGCCACTTTTTTTTCCCTGATGTTAAAAAAGCCAACAAAGCCCCCCGATTTACCTAAAACATCGAGGACACTTTATGGACACTTCACTTGATGGTCCTTTAATTCTAGCTTTTTGCAAGTAGGAGATGATGTTCTTTTTATCGCAGATATTTAAATTAAAATGCCCTGCGATAAAAGGGAGTTAACAAGTAGGTTCGTGGTTCTTTTTAAACTAGAAAGGGAAAAGTAAAGTTCCTTCTTCTCACTTTCTTTATTTTCCCTCTTTCCTTTTGTTTTCCGGGCATCCAAAGGTAACAGAGCTTGATAAAAATGCATCGAAGGGGGTGGGGGAGGAGGAGAGGGAAGATAACATTATTCCAAGCCCTTGCTCTGTTTTGTTAGGACAGATTTAATCTTTAGGCAGCATCAGAAGATAGGCCTGAATGACCGCCTGATCATCTCTTCACTCTCTTATCTGGATTACTCTCCACTCTTTTCAGGGATGATATCTCACAATACTTATTTGATAAATTAGGCTATTGTTTCCTTGTATTTCGCTGATTGTAACTTTCAGGCCATTGTTCCTGGGTAGCGAGCGTGCTGTCACTGGAGAGGCGGTTGCAGGAGGGAACTATGTAACTGGGGACAGATCCTGCCCTATTTTGCCAGATAACACTACCTCGCTGCCTAGTGCTCTTGATTTCACAGGGTTTCTAGCAGAAAAACAAGGTGCCAACTTAGACCTTCTTACCGAAGGGAAAATTAAGGAAAGGTAACGAATGTTAAGGAGTATGCAATAGCCCTGAATGGCAGTTTAGTTTTCAAGTTAGTGAGTACTCAGAATAACAGGCCATGCACTAGGTGGTTGTTGAGGGAGCATTTGTTCACAGCCTGATCTATCAGTGCTACCATGATAACTGCTAAGAACAAGGGAAGAAACACCAACACAAACGACACGGTCAGCTTTGTTCCATTTAGCAGTGTATCTCAAGGGTCCATGTTGCAGTTCAGAAACAGAAACCTCAGGACAGAATACTACAACGTGTGGTGCTGGGACCTCGGTCGTTGTCACTGGAATGTATATTCCAGGTGGTCACCTTTTATCTACCCGTGCTTTGAAAACAAAAACCCCAAACCAGAACCAACTGTAATTATATTTTGCTTGCCCGTGCTGTGCAAAACACACCAGACACTGGGGGAGAGCAGGCTGAGGTGCGGAGGAACCATGTGCAAGCATGTGCTAGGGCTCCACAGCCTGATGGTTGGCACCGGCAGCAGCCGAGCTTTGGCAAAACCTGAGAGATAGCTGCAGCGCTTGTGAGGAGGGCTCAGGGGAAGGTGTTTACAGGCCACCTCATTAAAGACAATGAACGTGTGCTGTGCCATGTTTGACAACTGTTGAGAGAAGGACCGAGTGAAAGAGCTTACATAAAAGCATTAGCAAGGACATAATTCCAGTTGACTCACTCGCCACAACGCTGTCTCTGCACAGAGCACGTGAAGCCATAATTAGCGAAGTAAACGCTGCCCTGTCTACTGGGAACTGTTGGGAGCAACCAGCTCCATTACGTGGTTAATGACCACCTGCCCGTGAACGCCCTGCAGGCAATGGACATTTTACAGGAGGCACAAGTCTGGAGAAGACTACTGCTGTTTTCTGGCTCTCTCCTCTCTGGTACAACACTTGGATCTGAGACACAGAAAATCTACTTCCTATAGAATGGCCATATCCATAAGAGTGGAGTAACAGAGGGAAGTGAGATAGAAGTTGTACATGCCTATTAATCCTTATTATTTCTTATTTGGCTTTAAAATTTCTGTTTACTGTACCTCCTACTCTGGAAGCGAGCTCAAAAGGAAAAAAACCCACGATGCTGGGCCAGATCCATCTCTGGCATAACTGTGTGTGGCTGGACTTGTGGGTGAGGTATCCTGCTGGACCTGAGCAGTTCGTGACCGTAGGTGTGGGAGCAGAGAGTTTTGGAGGGAATTGGGGAGAGAACGTGCAGGGGCACAGCCATGTGCAAGATGCTAGAGAACACCTGAGGCAACCTGCCCTGCACTGCCTCTCCTGTGGGATTTTCACCAACTCCTTTAGATTTGAAGGGATCAAACGGGTTGAGGGGGGACAGGACATACCCGAGATCAGTCCCACTACAAGCTGGGTTTCTTTTTCTTTTTGCCCTACTTAAAAAAGTGAGAGGAGGGCTGACAGCACTTTGTGAGCAGAGCCGAGACTGCCGCAGCAGCCTCGGGGGCGTCCCCGCACCCCACCGGGCCTGAGGGGAGCCTGCGCGGCCCCGTTCCCTGCCAAGGGCTGGGGGAGCTCCGCTCTGCTCCTCAGCCCCCTCGGAGCGGGGGAAGGAGCGGGGTAGCGGCGAGGACCCTCACTGCTGGGGCTCCTGTCAGGCGCCGTGGCCCCCGGGAGCCCCTTGGCGGGGCCAAAGTGAAAGTGAAGCGACTCCCGAAACCCTTTGGGGGTGGCGGCAGGAGCCATGTGACAGCCGGGAAGCAGCCCGGCCGCACGGGGCTGCGGAGGGCGATTAACGGGAGGAGGTGGGGGGGCGTCGCGGTGGTGGTGTATGATTTCTAACGGCTGCGGTGCCCCCCGCCCCGCCCGCCACGGCAGCAGCGCCGAGCGGCCCCGCGCCGCCTCTCCCTCCTCTCCCCGCGGTTCCGCACCGCCGGCGTCTCCCTCCCTCCGCGGCCGCACTCGCGACCGTCCCTGGAGGCGGCGGTGCGGGAGGCCGGGCAGGGCAGGGCAGGCGGCTGCCGCCCCTTCCCTCCCCTACCCTCCGCCGCGTCCCCCTCAGGCAGGGCAGGAGCGCGCCCCGCAGCGCTGGCCCCGGGAGGAGGGACTCGCGTCTCCGGCATGGTAACGGCGGCTTATTAGGGTGGTGGTCTCCCTCTCTTTTTTTTTTTTCCTTTTTAATTACTGTTTTTAATTTTCCTCCTCCTCGCCGCCGCCGCGGCTGTCACTGCTCTCACCGTTACTCTTATCACCGCTCTTCCCGGGGCTCCCGGAGCGGCCCTGCCCCGCCGCCCCTTTGTACCCAGCGCGATGAGGCGAGGGGCTGGCGGCCGGCAGGCGCGACTGGCCCGCGGCGCCCGGGGGCAGCGGCAGGTAAGCGGAGCGGCGGCGAGTGGCGGGCGGGGGGCGCAGGCCGGACAGCCGCTGCTTGCACCGGGGTGCGGGCAGGGGAGGTGCCGGTGCGGAGGGCAGCCTCGCCCGCTGTGGGGAGGGCGCCGAGCGGGGCGGCATCGCGCGGTGACACTCCATGTCGATGCCGGGCCCTGCCGTCGCCCGCCCCCTGAGTAGCTCCCTTCTCGCCCCCGCTGCCGCGGCCGGCCGGGTTCGTGCCTTCCTTTGTTTTATTTAGGTTGTTATCACTGCCAACTAAAAGGACGCCCCCTCACTTCTCCCCGTCACGAGTTGAGACCTCGGGGGTCTCTGCCCCTTCCCGGGTCGCCCCTTGCTTTGACTCTCACCGTCCTTTCCCGGCGTTAAACCTGTCTTGTGCCGCGTATCTTCCCCCTCTCCAGCCTGCCCACCCCGCTGCCCTTCCGAGTCCCGTGTCCCGTCCCCCGCCAACCTTCGTGCCTATTTTGATTTGATTTATTCTCACCCCCCTCCCTTGCTTTCAGAGGGACTCCTCTCCAACCTGTCTGTAGGTATGTTTGTGTAACCAGACACTGAGAGTAGCTGTCTGCCGAGGAATTAACTCGGCAACCCCCAAAGCTTAGTTTGCATTCAATAGAGGTGTTTGTTTTTCAGGTTTAAACCTCCAGACGGGTTGAAGAAATCGCCCGAAAGGAATCACTTGGCAGATTTTGTTTCCTCCCTTGAAATCCCACGGGACGTGGAGCAGGTGGGGGACCGGGAGAGGAGAGATTTTCGGGGTGGGAGGAAAGGGCCGGGGGGGGAGGCGGGGGGGAGGGTGGTTGGATGGAGAGTGACCAGGGGCTGAGTGGGACACGGGCTTTAAAGTTGGGAGAGTGGAGTCGCGCTTCCCCCCTTCTTCTCCTCTGAGGGCAGGGAGAGCTCAAGGCTCTCGCTCTCGTTCGTTAAAAATAAATACTACAGAAGTTGGCAAATTTTGTAGTTTTAGAGAAGTGGATTCTCTCCAGGATCAACGTAAAAAAATGTTGATGTTTGAGGAACTGCTCTTGCTCAACCCGTAAATAAAGTGGAGATGTTGACAGTTTGTCTAGCCTCTGGTAAACGAGAACAAAAAAAACATTTCATTTATTGAAGGGCATCAATAATTGTGAGAGTGGGAGGGAGAGGAAGGAGTTTAACTATTAACCTTTATCTGGGATCGTAAATGAGTTGAAACTCGTGATTCTGAAGCTTCTTTTATGCATTTGCTTTCTTGTCTTCTCCCCTCCGCTTTCCTTCCCTGGAGATGGTGAAAGGTAAATGCAAACGGTGATGCTCGCGTTAATTGTACAAGCAGGCGATTTTATGGCTCACCAGTAAAAAATAAATGCCACGGGAAAGTTGCCGTTCGTAGTGGAAGCGGTGGGAAAGTGGTCTGGGGGGGGTGGGATGTGGGGGTGTGGAGAGGGGGGGCCGGCAGAGCCAGGGGGCTGGCTTCGGGTTCTGCTGTTAACTTCAGGGAGTTTTGGTTTTGTGTTCCCAGATCATTCACTGGAAGACGCCGGGGGTACGATTTGCAGAAGGTAAGAGAGCCTTTTCCCCCAGCACTTCTATCCTCGGGGGGCCCGGTGCCGTGCACCTCGGTATCCGCCTCCCGCTCAGGCCCGCAGGGCCAGCACACTGGTACTGGGACGGAGGCATCGGGGAGCGCTGGGCTGCTGCGGGCCACGGTGTGGATGTTGGGAAGCACTGCGGGTTTGGGGTTTTTTTAGCAAACAAATAAGCTGGGTTTGTTTTGGTTTGGTTTTTTTTTTAATGTACCAAGTTGCTTGTTAAGCTGGTGAATTCCTCCCTTCCAAAAAAAAAGGGGGGGGGGGGGGGATGGGGATGATACCCTTTCTTTTCTCAACCGGGACATAGTTTAGGGAAACAGGAGGTGAAGAGTGCAATTGGGAAGTCTCTGTCGGGGCTGGTTTCTACACGTGGAAGTAATATGCCTAACTTCAGCTGCAGGTTGTTTCCCAACAAAGATGTTAGTATTAATTTAGGCAGGAATTGGGGGGGGGGGGGGGGGAGGTGTGGAAATAAAATCCTTTTACTTTCTTAATCGCAGCTCTCCCCAGTGTGTTGTTATGTTATTCTGTGGCACGATTCGGGTCTGAAGGAAAATAAAATGACTCGTACTGCTTCTGAAAATAAAGTGTGTCCCGTCACCAGAGCTCTTCTTCCTACAGGCTTAATGAACTGAAAGCTCTTGGGGAGTAGGCAAGGGTGGGAGAGATACGGGATCATAAAATTTGGCAGAGCAAGTGATTTGGGGATGGGGGGAAATCTTTGTTAGTTTGTCAGCGTGGCACTTACAAGCAAAATATGCTGTTCCAGTAAATGCAAATGCAAGTCATTTCAAATGAAACTTGTAAAAAAAATGCTCTCCCATTATATTTTTCTTAGGAGAAACAGTCTTTCACTTGATTGTCATTATTTTGTCATTCTCTTGTCCAGGAATCAAAAACACAAAACCCACTCATCAGTTACTGTAGAAATCTGTACAGCACACTCAGTTCTGAAGGAGTTCCTCTTCCCACCCCCTCTCCCCGCCTTGAAGGGAGTCCCTGCCAGCAACAAGTGTGTTGATATACTGATCTGAAGGACTTGGGCATAATGCCAACTCAAGCAATTTAAATGACATAGTTAATAGTGTCTCTACTGTCCTTATCACACAGTAGTTGTCTTTAATAAACTCAGTGAACTTCCAAGTGGTAATTGTGGATGACAAATTAACTCGAGTCCTAGCAGTCCCTGCTCAGATGAACTCCGTTTTGCTCCATTTGATAAATACAAAATACTAATTCTAAAGGACCTATAAGAATTTGCAAAGTATATGTCTCTTAAATTTGTGATTTTTCAGGCAGATAAAACCAAATTAGATTATCTGAAAGAATGTCTAAGACTTAAAATGTTACCACAGATTCTTCTGCTAGCAGTGCAGTTTTCTGAAGTTTTTCTGTAGTAGTAAATTTATATGGGACGCTGCATCCTTCAAATGAATACTTCACAAACACTTCAAAAGAGGCAATAATTTTACATTAAGTATGCAGTATGTATAATATGTCTAACAAATTCCTACACACTGTAATTCCTGTAAAGCATTTTGGATGGAAATGAAAAGGATTGTTCCATCAGTTTCAATTTGAAATAAGTAACCTTTAAAAAGCAGCTAATATGATTTCAGAAGTATGCATACTGGCAAGTGGTAGGCATTGTCACAGTGGGAGTTTTTTTTTTTTTAGTACCTCGAGTACTCACCCTGACTTTTCCTCTTGTGGAATTAAAAGATTGAAAGATAATATGAAACTACAGGAGAAGAGGCAGCGTAGTACAACTGAGACTGCAACTGCAAATTGCATGTGTGATTGCCTAGACCGGGATTTTTATTTTTTTGACATATTTGATCCTAAAAATATCTTCACTAGATCTCATCTTCCTGATTTCCAAACCTGGTAAATCTTGCCAAAAGCTGTAGAAACGCTCCTGTTCTCGGCAGCTGTTAAGAGCTTGCTAAAGCGCTTAATAATAATAATGTGTTTCATGTCTTGTGGCTGTGATTGAAACACACGGCTGTGTGCTTAACTGATAAGTTTGGAAACGCTGGTCTCAGCGGCCAAGATCATATTTTTGAAAACCAGAATGTGACTGCAGAATGTCTAGTGGCACAGGTTGGATTTCTTGTGGCTTTGTTTGCAAAATTTGTCCATTTGGGACAATTGAGACCTAATATTCTGCCTGTGTCTTAAAGGTAACAATAGATAAATAATTAAAATTATTAATTACCTCACTAAAAGCCTTGTATAAAGTTGGACAGGTTTTTTTTTTTCACTTTATATGTGGCCGCCAATTGTATCATAGCCACAACAAAAGTTATTTAAGTGTTAGTTTTTGTAAAAGTGAAAGACCCAACAAGTACTGAAATCTTATCATGAAACTCCTACAGCCCAGAGAATAGGGCAAAGAAGGAAACGTGCCGTTGTGTGTATCTTTACTATATATTAGATACATTAATTTCAGTCATTCCTTGATGGTATGGATCTGGTCTGTTCATTAAAACTGAGTATTTGTTTGTTTCAAGTAACATTTGGAAAGATACTCACTGATGTGAAGGCACAGTATTTCTAGAAACACTCTTTGATAGTTGGTAGGTCACTCCTTTTTGGATGCTCTGAAATTATGATAGTGGCTTTCTGATGCTCAGGATGTGAAGTTAAAAGAAATCTGCCTTGTTAAGCCTTGTAATTTATGAGGGGTTTTTTTTTTCCCCTGCAGCCCTCCTCAAACGTGATAGCTCTTTCAGTTTCACAGTTGGCCTCATGTTCCACTTTTCTTTTTGCTTTGAAGGCACTGCGGAAGGCTTGTCAGGGTTTGCAGTTGTACTGCTTCGTGCAGGGCTGGGTGGCTGTGCTTGAAACCATATGGGTGTTGCTCTTCAAGAATTGTTGCCACCGTTCCTGATTCCTCTTTCTTATTAAAACCAATGCTAGGGATCTTTTCGTTAGCAATGTAGCACATTAGAAACCACATGCTAAACATCATGTACTTTCATAATGACATTTTGAAAGATAAGGCCTTGAGGAATTGGGGGGGAAAAGGGGGGGGGGGGGGGGGGGCAATGTGTGTGGTGAAACCGGGCACGTTAAATGCACAGAAAAAGTGTTGAGGTTCAGAAGGATTTACAGATGTAATGTGTCTGGACCATTTCTCTCTAAAATATCTTTCTCTCTTATTTTCCCTTGTTTCCCATGTTCACCACTTCAGACCTGAAAATGCTAGCATGCACAATAAGAACAGTCTTACTTCTGTGAGGAATGCCACTGAAGTAATTTGGATCATTTTTGGTAAAGCTGTGCCCTGTGCTTGCAGAACTGACTAGCTCTTGTCTTCCAAGCTCCGCAGGGCAGGGAATTGTCTTCGAAGTATTTTCTGTAAAGTGCCTGGCACGTCTGTGTGTGCCAGAAAATGATAAATAGTAACAAACAGTAGTTGACAATTTATGTAGACTTTTAAAAGTTGTTATTATTATTATTATTTTCATTATTTTGGAATTTGCCTATAGGGTACTTTCTAGCAAAAAGAAAAATGCCAGAGTGGCTTCCAGCTGGGATGAGATGTGCTCTGATGGCTGAGAAGCTTTTAATTGAAATAGAACACGCATTTAATCGATAGGATCTTCTGTGAAGCTGTCGGGCCAAAACATCAACTGGTGTAAATCAGTGTATCTCCACTGAAGTCTGCAGAGACAGGCCTGACTTACACCAGATGATGTGAGCGTCCTTTTTGGCTGTAACAGTTTTCCTTTAATCTTCCTGCCCCTTAAACTTTTACTATGATCTGCCCACATTCCAGAAGTGTGGAATGAAGATGGGATAACGTTTCCTCACTTTCCTCGTCCTTTAAGCTGTCGGTGGCTTTTCTTTTGTGTGACAATGCACACTTTATTAGCTAAATATGCTCTAGTCTCCCCTTCAAACCTATGAAGGTGGCTGTCCTCAAAACCACACCTGAGAGGGTGTGTCATTGCATTGAGAAACCCCGCAGTCTTGCCTGGCTCCCTGGATGCCAGGTGTATTTGAAACAGCGTCCTGATTGTCCTGTATTTGTGATTAAAGGTTCCTGAACACTGTTGTTGGTAAGCCTCTTGCTAGCAATTTGTGTCATGTGAAGAAGTTTAGAAACATCACCCCCCCTCCCTGCTCCCCCATCTATTTCCCAGAATAATTCTATTGTGTCTGCCAAGTGCCTTAATGTTTTAGTTACTAAGCTGCATCATCCACATGAAGTAATTGAAAATGCTGAGTGTGTACATCTTGTGTGGTGGGAAGACTCAAATGATATTTGGGCAGTAAAGAGGAGAAATAAATGATTTTGCTTAATCTTCCAAGCCTCTAATAAACATTTTTGAAGGCAGTGTTATTAAACTAGTTTTTGTTAGGCATGGGAAAACTCTGTTTGAGCAGAGCACCACTCATTTTCAAAAGTTCAAGCTAAACCTTGTTCTTTCCTATTAGAAGTATAATGCCATTTTTAGAATTTCAGTATGTTTTAAGAAAACTTGCTTTCTCTCAAGTTATACAGAAAAGTCATCAAGTTCTTTGAATGATCACCCAGGTTTTGAAGAGAGAGTGTGCATGTGTGTGTGTGTGTGTTTAGATTTGGCAGCAATGGAGAAATTATAAATCCTAACACGCCACTCTCTCCTTCCCCCAGCTATGGGGAGAACGTGATTAACTGCCTAATCATACATTTTTGCTCAAACATCTTCTCACACTATGCCCAGTTTTTCCTGAGCTTTATAAACTAATAATATCTTCAGTGAAAAAAAAAAAAGTAATAAGATGAAAATATTGTGCCCAGATGCTGCACTGCAGAAGGTCACATAGAAATGTTTGTAGAGCCTGATGAAGAGTGGATTCTGCAAGTGGAAACGAGCATACTCTGTTTCCTTTGAACTGACTGGAAAGTTACTTTCCTCTTTCCAGCTTGCCAGTTCTTCCAGAGCTATAAAGGACCGTAGTAACTAAACCTTTCACCAACATTTTATTAAAGCAGGAAATATATGTAATTACAACATTTCAAGTGGCTCAATAAAGATACGTAGAAAACCAATAATATATGCAATAATTTTAGTTCTTACGGGCGCTCACATGTCGATTTCCTCTTTGTTTGTAGTTGGGAAAAACTCTGGATGGAAATGGGGCTGCAAAAGAGCAAGAGTCAATGCCAAAAAAAGCAAAGCAGAGCCTGTCTTGATTTTTATTTTCTGTTGGTGATACAGTCTCTGTAGAAAGTGAAAATACTCTAACAAAACTCTAAACTCAACTGTAAGGCTCTAAGAGTTAACCATTTTCAAAAATGCATGTCTCTTTGGTATACTTCCAGCACGTGGAAGAAAATGGCGTTTTAGGCTTTTTTTATTTTTAGCTTTTTAAAAAATCTATTTTTTGGTATCTATTGTCGGAAACACTCTTCAATTCCTAAGTTAGTCCTGGTGGAAACATCAGCTCCAGTTGAGTTATGACAGTTTATAGCCGGTGAGGATCTGATACAATACTGGCTTGAGAGCCTGGTCCTGCTAGTGTAACATTTGATGAAGTCAGAGTTCATGGACAGCATGTTATGGTAAAGAAGATTGAACTTACAGATTTTTATGCAATTATTTCCTAAAAATACACATTTATGAGATGCTTGCATAGGAGAGAGGAGTCCTGTTATTTAATGGCTTTCTTAAGCTTCTCTATGGTAGTCACAAACTTCAGCTAATTATGAAGAAGCAAATGCTACAAACTTGCATTGTGGTTTCCCGTGTGTAAGGGTGTTTTTAGGGTTGCAAAAACTTTACTGACATTTAATTTAAAGCTAAAATAAAATGATTTCTCTGTTCAGTTCCTTGAAATTGTAACACCAGTTTATGAATTGGAAAATTATTTCTATTAAATATTTTCTGGGGGGTTTTTGTTTTACTTTTTTAACCTTTTAAAATAAATTGCTTAAGCGTACCAAAGATGAGAGGTGGATGTTGGGAAGTGATTTAGAGAAAGTAAAAAAAGGAGATAATTTATTAAGTGAAGCTCAGTAAATCTAGAAATTAATGCTTTTGTGTGAACTTTGTTCTTAAAGAAAAAAAAAAACCACTCCCCAAAGATTTTTTTTCCTTTTAAGTTTTTATAGATATTGTAAAACAGTGGAAGAAATTATATATTGTGGGTTGCTTTTGTCTGTAGCGAGGACTTTGTAATCTCTGAGGATTTTATATATTAACTACAGATCACTCCCGGCCGGTCACAAAAACTGCTTGATGCCTACTCACAGAAAGTTCTTTATTTGAAATCAAACTGTTTGTTTGTTTGTTTTGCTTCTGCACTGTAAGCAAGTTGAGTAATAGATTGGACAGGCTACACTGACTAGCAGAACACCCAAAAGTTTGGCGGGTGAGGCGTTTTCTCCTTCCCCTCTTTGCTCTGCAGTCGTGTTTGAGCGAGTGTCCAGTTCTGTGAATCTGATTGCGGCGGGAGGGGAACGCAAGGGACAGTGCAGACAGAAAGTTGTTAGCAGGGCGACAGCCTCATCCTGTAAGTTTGGCCCTCATGATTTCAAAATGAAAGCGTGTTAACTTACCAGCTTCCAAATAGTTACCCTTAATTTAAATATGCATTGGCAGAATCCTAAAGTCTAAGTGCTCCTCCATTGTGACTTCCTATGCCGATTTATCTATTATATAATTTACTAATGAGAAAAAAAATACGTATCTGATCAAAGCAATTGTTAGAAATGACAGTATTTGATAAGACCATCTACTGAAAATAAAGGGGGGAAATGAGATCTGACTGAGGTAAAACCAGGTAAATAGCTTTCAGCTCTGCTTTTGTTATTCAAGAAGAAAGAGAAACAATAGGTGCTGTTTAGAGTCAGGAGCTGCCCTTCTAACCTCTGCTGCTCTTAAAATGCCTGAAGGTTATTGCATGGTTCACGGTGGCTTTTATGCTTGCAGTGCTACTTTTAATTTTCTAACAACAGGAGATGCGGCACCAGCCTGCTGATAAACACCGACCGCAACAATAGGGGAGAAAAACGGAAAAATTCCTCAACGCTTCTTTCCCCCTTTCCAGTTACTGAAGTATACTGGCGTATTTTTAACAGGAGGAGAAGAGCACTGCCTCCTATGTTAAGCTATCAAAGCTGGAGACGTGATGTTTTTAAAAACAGGGAAGTTATTTCTATGTGGATGGGAAAAGCTTTTCCATTCAACAGCCCCAGCCCAAACAAGCGACCTGTTGCATGCTGCTATGGGGAGTCACCTGGACTTCCACAGGGGATGTTACCTATTTCAACAAGATTTCTAACTCTTGCTGCACTGGCAAAATCAAGTCGAGCTAGCCTTAAATCCAGCCTTCTCAGCATCAAAACTCCAGCTGCCTGGCCCAGAAGCATCATTCCTGCTGAGCATGAGAGCCACCCCTTCTCTGCGAACTGCAAAGAGGGGCACGGCATAAGTACTGGGGACAACCCACAGCCAGGACTTTGGCCCTGACCTTCTCTGTGCTGCTTGAGTTTGTTGGCATGATCAGTGCTGGTGTTTAGAATAACTGTGCTCGCCGTGATGCTTTGTACTTGGATATTGGTGTGATCAGAGGAGAGAAGGGGTCAACTTCTGAAGGTATTGTTTTCCAGCAGAGCTGAACGTAATGGAATGTAACAGTTTTAGGAATGTACACCTGTGAGCATATAATAAGAGAGTATCTGTTTGTGTATTTTCACTGCTGACACTCAGATCAAAGGTCCCCTAGGTGTTGTTGTAGTAAGAAAAAGGGAAAGGGGCCACATGTCTTACCAACTCTGACCTGTCGTCCTGCTCGTTGTTTGCAAGTTTTCACTAGAAAATCAGTCATGAGCCTGCTTAAATGAGGTGACTTGCTTTCAGGGTGTTACTTAGAACGTATGGATATCTAGTTCAAAAAATGGAAGAGTCACCTCTCCGTGTTTAAAAGAAGAAACACTGTAACCTAGTTCTGACATTTAAATATCAAACCTGATACCCAGCCTTGCATTGGATGGTGCTGGGATTTTGTTGCAAGTACTAAAGAAAAAAAAACCTAACAAAACAACATTTTGTTTTGAGGCAGGGAGTGTTACTCCTGGGTAAGCGATGCCAGAAAGGCTGACAAATAAGCTGAGAAACATCTTCACCTCTTTACAAACACACCAATTCAAGCATCTTCCACCCTTTACAACTACAGGCCAACTAAAACAGAAAGCTGAGGAGGAGACTGGCTTTTGCCTTCCAGCTTGCATACAACTAAAGTAAACGTATCCCAAATGGAGAAGGATCCCCCAGGCCCTCAAAGTTGTTTAATTAATTGTTAAACAATGATTCATCCTGCTCATCAAGTGGCTTTTCTTTTCCCACATGGGCAAATGAAAAAGATGGATTCACCTGGGAGAAACAATGGCACCTGTTAAAATTCCTCTATTGCTAAGCACAGCTAAAAACCCCAGTAACATCTAGATTTAGTTTTAGATTTGCAGAACATACAGAATTACACTTGCTTTCTTTCTATGTAAGTTAGGTGGGATTTGTGCTGGTACATATTTGTGTCATAATAATGTATGCTATTAACACCTGGCAGTAATTCTCATCTTCTTCAACTGATTTTGCTTGTATCAAAAATACTAGCTTTTTTATATATATTAAAATAGAGAGACTTTCACTGTCAAATTTTTTCTTGCTTCCATGACACATCCAACTTGATTTCTGTTTAACAAAGGTGTTCTATGTGAAGAGTCAAAACTACTCTCACCACAGTCTTCAGTGGTTTTCTGCTTCTGTTGGCATTACTGTTTTGGTCATGATAAACTTCTTGGCAGCTTATGATGTAATTTATCGTGTTGCTTCAGCACTGGGGCTTTGTCAGCAACAGGGAAACTCAGGAAGAATTTTCCATTGGCTCAACAAAGTCAGCAGCAGCACTGTGAGAATTTTACTTGAAAATCCGAGTGTAGACATGGCCTAAGGGAAACTGCTCATGTGTCTGATTTTGGGGCACGTTTGGTAAGAAGGAGTAAGCCAGGGATGTTGGGTAACTGTGGTCATCAAGCTTGCTGTCCATGCTCGATGTACGTAAGACCTCTTGCAATCTTTTCTCAACATGTTGTGGAAAGTTATTAGTGCTTTGATAATACGCATTTTTTTCTCTCTTTCCCTGTGGGCCCTGCAGCTCCAGTTTGCTCTGGATGAATTCCTGAGGCACATAGTTTACTTACTGTATTCAGGCCTGGGAAATCAGTATCTTATTAGGCGGTAAAGGCTTGTTGTTCGGACAGTTTGATTTAAGATATTATTTCCGAGATAGATCAAGTCCTGATTTTGCTTTATCCGGATTTATTCCACAGATAATCACAAGCTGAGTATAATTTGCAAATGTTTGCTTTAGTTGCAGTTTTCACAGTGTGTCCTTCCAGTCGAAGGGTGGGGAAAATATGCAGCAAGGCCTGGGACACCATTTCACACAACCCTTGGCCACATGGTTTTATTTTATTTTTCCTTTTTGTTGGCAGGCAGTAAATAGGGGTGTTAATTCGTGGCCTGCTAATTTGGCTTAGAGGGTCTATTCAGCCACCAGCACAAAAAAGGGGTTACCAGCCATGCTGTTGCCTATGGCAGCTGTCCTGCAAGAGCAGCACGTGCTACTACGATCACAAGGCTGGGCTCTTGTAATTCCCTCGCAGTAACACCTTCAGCCCAGCTTCTCCTCTGCTTGCCCACTGCTTCTTTGGAAAGCAGCAGTGTGGCTGCTCCTCAGCCAGGGATACAGTATGCTTGCTGTGTCAGCCCTCTGGGGTTTTTGGGTTATCAAGCTATGAAAGTGTAACTTGACTTTAAGGTGGTGCTGCTTTGTGTAGTAGGACCTAGTTACCTTAAAGATCACTTCTTTAGCTTCAGTCTGAAGGATGTTTGCCTTCAGATGCTAACCTGTTTAATTTTCCCACCGTTACATTGCCTACGAGCGGGGGCGGTGAGATGTTTACCTACTGGACCCTGCCCTAGCCCTTCAGGTTTACCTATAGCCCATCTTGGGTCATTTGGCCAGAGTAGCATTGTTCCCAAGGGTGCAGGTCTGCAACAATTTCGGCTCTCTCCTGCCTTGCAGTTCTCCCCTTCTCCCTTGCTCTAGAGCTGGTTCACCACCCATCCCATACGACCCATCTTACAGCCTTCCACCTGCAGAGTCAGCCACAGAAAATCAGGTTGCTCTCTGTGGGGTTATCTCCCCAAACTAACTGGCTTTTCACGGGAGTGGACACGCTCCTCTGCCAGCAGCAAAGATGTGGGAGCAGCCAGCATCGACAAAGGGGAACCTGTAGTGAGGCCCTAGCCCTGACACAGTTTAGTTACCTCGAGGGTGTTACAAAAACACAGCTCTTTCCTAGCACTGTGGTTATTACATGTATTTCTAAGCAGGAATACCTTTTCGGGGGCTGGACCCGATGATCTCTCGAGGTCCCTTCCAACCCCTACCATTCTGTGATTCTGTGATTCATTGTTTTATCTCACGTCTGTATACATAGGAGGGCAAGACAAAAGCTTGGGACATTTTATGCATCACTTTTAAAGGTCCTGGGGGGCTCTGTGTGTGTGTCTGCTTGTTTTAAATGTTATCAAAACCTTTGTGCTTGCCAGTGACTGAGAGCTGGTCTGTATGGTCCTATTATTTTTCTTTACGTTCAGAGTTAATTTATCAGCGTAACAATTTCCAAACTAGGAAATTATACCACTTTAAACCCAAGGACCAAGGGTGCATCTGTCGTGCTTTCTGCAAAAGACTTGGCAATACCATAGCAGGCATTTTTGGCTGAGGCAAGGAGTCTATTTGCAGTATTTACGTAAATATTTTTTTTTCGGGAGGAAATGCCACTCACTGTACTTCATACTTAAGGTGATCAGCCAGTGGGAGAAACTGCTTGTGTTGCTGTTTAGCTTGCTAAAGAAGATAAAAACACTTTCTGCTTGTGTTTTTGTCTTTTAAATAGCAGAATTTTTTATCTCCTGTTTTGTTTTCCCTAAAACAAGGCTGAAGGACTAAAGTAGGAGTTGTCTGAGTCTGGATTTGGCAGTGATGATTTTTTTTTTTTTATGAGATTTATTTTCTTATTTTGGTCATCAGCTGAAGTGTTGGGAAAAAACCCAACTAAACAACAACAAACAAAACCAACCCCAAATCTGAGTGTACGACATGCACAGCATAAAAAAGAACAGCAAAAGTCTGATTGAAGTGCCTTGCCCTGCCAATTGCCGAAGTTTTTGTCTCTTGATATGTGTGATGTCAAAACCCAGCAAAAATAGCTAGTAAGATGGAGAGGAGGGGGAAAAAAATCCTGGAGAGAAAGGTGAATTTTGGCACAAAACTAAAGGTAGCAACAAGCATAATGCCTCCTGTCCTCAGAATAATGTTCCTGTGGGCTTGTTTAAGTTTCATCCTCAGAGGGGCTTTGTTCTGTTCCAGTGATTCACAGGATAAAGTGATTTTTATGCCTTTTTCTCTTATATTTAAGTGGGATTTCTCTCAGATAAACAAAGTAACACACACTCAAAGCCTCTTTCTGCCTCATTTAAACACCCCACCTTATCAAAACTCCATTTCCATGAGTGATGGATCTTGGCCCTGGATGGGAGAATGAAGTATTCAATTACCTTATTTTCATGTGCTAATGAAGCAGAATGTGGCTTTAGGGGGTTTCTTTTCAGCAAGGTAGCCTGTTTGGTTATGCACATGCCGCCTTCTTATGTTTCCTTCCACGTCTCTGTCTACACTCAAGCGGTGGTCTTAATGGGCAACAGTGGCTAATCTGTCTGCCTGACAACAAGCCTTGGCCCTCTTCAGCGCAGCAGGAGCAGCCCTGGCCTGTAATTAGCGGAGCCATCAAACCAACTGTTTGGCTCCAGATGATTTCTCTTGGCACCTCTTGCAACAACTTTATATGCTGAAAATCCGCGAAAGTTGGTATGGTTTTGGTTTGGGTTTGTTGTTTGTCTGTGTCCCCCCTGCTTCTCTTTGAATGACGACCCCCCCCCCCCGCTCCCCACTTCTCTTTGCATGACGGAGTGCTGATGGGAGCTCTGAAGTCCTCAAGCTGGAGGGGCAGCGGGTTTATCCTCGGGTAACTCTGGCTATCCTCAGAATGGGAGAGGTACAGTTTAAATGTTTGCTGTCGCTTCTCCAGCTGAGCTTAAAAGTGCAGGTGCATTTGTGACACTGCATCACTTGGTAAAGGTTTCATAGTTTTCATAGTAGTGCCACGGCAGCTGATGATGCAGGAGAGGTATGTATTCAGCTCAGGCAGATGGAGTTACGGGTCAGTACTGGCATCCCCTCCCCTGGCATCCTCGGTGCCACTTCTGTCACAGGTACTGGTGTAATGGGAGGGATCGCTCATACTCTTAAGGCTCTGATGTACTTTAGTTGATAGCTCCGTAGCTGCAGTTGCACATCCTTTTAGCACTGTATAATAAAAAATTAACGCACCGTGGGGGTTTTCCTAGCAACTCTTTGCTAGGAATTACTGTGTCAGCTTCACCACAATGGATGATGGAGGGAAATAACCATCCAGGAGTTACTCACTGCCAGTTATCAAGTTCTATTTTGAGAGGGACACACTGAGATGCCAGTTACAAAGTTGAGGAATTGGAAAAAGGCAACAAATTTCCCTTTTTTTTTTTTTTTTTAATTTTCTCCTTCCTCCAAAGAATGAAATGAAGAAGCTTTGAAAACGTTGAAACATGCATCCAGGTTTGGATTTTTTTGTGGTGTGGAGACTTCTAAAGAAAGACTTAAACGGTAGGTGTAAGAATAGTCACCTTCAGTTCTCCTGTAAGCCATTAACACGAGGAGAAAAAGACATTTTTCCCCTAAGATTCATAAAGAATGTTCCGAAGAATTACTCAGCAGCATCATGACTGCTCCTGATAACTGATGGTAACTAGTAACTAAAAGGAGGAAGTGTAACAGATACTGAGTAGTGTCTATAGTGGAAAAAGAAATAGGAGGCAAGTGATAACAGTCCTCAGCTCTCAACCTGGAGGAGACTCCTATGCAAGCGGAGCTTTAAAAAATTGCTGTGAGGGGTGGTGTGTGCTTAGGCAGAGGGAGATTAAGAAGCAGCCGTGACCAGTGATATTACCTGGCCAGTAGGTTTGAAGTTAACATATGTTAAGGCTGCTGGGGGAAGATAACCTGAGAAGTATGCAAGAAAATCAGGTCGCTTAATAATTTCAATTGTAGCCAAAGTACATTGCAAGCCAGATTTGATTGATGTAGTGACACTGCTGGTTCCCCTTTATGGAAATGAGGCCCATACTGTGTTCGGCAGCCGTTGGGTACGACTTTTCTCGCAAATGCCCTGGCCTGCACTGCTCCCAGGAAATTCACCTCGTGTGGAGGAAATTCCCACCATGCTTCCCCTTCCTCCCCTGGCGCAGAGGGGAATTTCTGTGCCTCTCCCTTATCTCTTGGCTATCCTATTTCCAAAGTGAGTGGAGGGGAAATAAGGTGTAGCTGGAGCTCTGAGGAGCACCGGCTGCCTGTGGCAACCAGAGAGGCGTACTGTGATCTGAACCTAGTCACAGCAGCTCTGAGCCCTACATTTGGGGAAACAGTCCTCTGCTCTTTAACTGGAGTTGGGTAAAAGAGGTTTTCGTGACTAATGCTTTGTTTGCCAAAATGCGCTGTTCTGGAAAGCAAAGCAATTAACTTGGTTGGTTATGAATTCAATTTGTTGTTCTGGTTACGAGTTGGAGAGTTTTCAGTTGAATCATTTTTAAGCTTTTAATTTCTTTAATCATTCTCAAAGCGCAGCATCTCGGAGTGTCCCTTTCAAAATAAAACATGCATTTTCTTTTTTTTAAATACACAAATTTTCTTTGGGAACCCTTGGTGAAACATGTTTTGTTTCACATTGCTTAACATTATTCATTTGTCCCAAAACAAAACTTTTTTGCTGTGCAGAAAAAAATCCTGCCTTCTTAACTGGTTTTGAGACAATTCTCCTTCCCTTTCTCCTCCTCTCCATCCCTTTTTCGATGTCTCTTTCTTGGATATGAGCAGTAGAGGGTCTGGTACCTCAATGTGGCTTGAAGTTACTAAAACAAACTTTCCAGAGTTTTGGGGAAAAAATAAAGGGACACAACACAGCAGAATGTCTCCTGACTTGAAAAAGTAAACTTGTTTATACTGCTGCACTCGGCACTGGTCAGCTTGGCAAGACGTGCGTTTGGAGTGAGTAGTAAATCAAAATGAATAATAAACTGTATGTCTGTTTTACAAAGGCACATTTCTTCTCAGAATAAGAAGTTTGTTACTTTAGTTTCTTAAGCTGAAAGCCTATTTCTGAGCTGTTTCTCAATTGAGAACATCTCACTGAAGTTGTTAATTTTAGCTCCTGTCTCACTTTCTAGTCCTCATACATCAGGACCTTGCTATACCATTTACGTTGGAAACATCGCAGAGGTGTTTGTTTCCACGAGCCTGTTTACTAAACTTCTTAGAAAAAGAGACCTAAAACCCCTACATTTTTCAGCATTTTCCATTTTAGAATGATGATGATAGGAAAGAAAAAAAAAACAAAACCAAACATTTTATGGTGATGGAAGCAGTATCTTCTACATTATTTGATATCTAGGAGCAATGTTGAGTTTGCTTTACGATGAGATGTGCCCTGGGGACTGTGTCATAGCTTTGTATATTTAAATATACATAATCCCTAGGCACGAATTTTGTGTGAGAAGCGGTTATCTTGCTGCGTCTCATCTCAACTGTAGAGGGAATGGTGAAAGTTGTATGACCATACAGTGTAGCTTTTGTATATAATGGATACATACAGCATAACCGCTGCATTTGGAGTCCTGAGTTGCTGTATCCAGTGCCTAGCAGTTTATAAGAGGTTAGTGTGTATTATTCCTTCAGAGATGCATAGAGTAGCAGTCCTCGTTCTGCCTGGCTGTATACAAAATACGAAGCCTACAGTCTCAATAACCAAGCAAAACCAGTAAGAATTGAGAGAAGACGACAAAAATAGCAAAAGACATCTCAAAAGTCAATGGTGCTGGATGACTGCATAAGATTACTGATAGGCAAGAAGCAGCACAATCGTGCTTGCCTATCAGTAACCTTACGCAGTCATCCAGTGCCACTGAATTTTGTTGTGGCAACACAGGCGGACATGTATCTTGGGGAAATTGAAAGCATTTGCAGTTAAAAAACCCAATAGCACTCCATTCAATTCAACCTGCAAACTTTCAGGCATAAATAATGGGAGCCACACTTAGGGCTGTTGTGCATTTGATTTCACTGCAGCTTCTGAGTAACCGTAAGGACCCGAGCAAGTAAAGCCACGATAGTAGCCTGATCTTGAGGTGACCAGAATATGGTAAATGTCAGAAATCCACATCTGAAATAAGAGGTTGCACGCTTTTTACCAAGCACAGACAGAGAAAAAAGGCTCTTTGATGTGGCTCTGGTGTAGTATCAGCTTTGTCTCTAACAAGACCTCTGCGCGGCAAACTTGATTTGTGTATAAAAGGCTGTACTGTGGGGTGGAAGGGCTGATATGGGCTTATCCTTCCTGTCATCTCCACCCCCACCCGCCTTCTGCACCTCTCTGTTTTGGCTGGTTTGAGTCTCAGCCAGCTAGTCGTCATCCCAGCCCAATCACCTAAAACCCCCGGATAATCCCATTCCAGTGCATAAACCAGAACAGCCATAACGGCAATAAACAATTGCATAGCAGCTGCTTATTGCAGATGTACACCCACTGGAGATGCCTCAGGAGGCAGGGGGATGTCAAATGCTGCTGCCCAGAGGTGGAAAATGATGCCTTGGTGTCTCCCCCTGGATCCCAGCCCACATAGAAACTTCTTTACCTGTCGCAATTCGTATTTTTGCTGAATGAATGCCCCTTCTTAATTGCCTACTTTCACCCCACTGCTACTCCTGCCCCTTTCTATGCCTGGGTCAAGACCTACACAGCAAGTACCTAAGGGTCCCTTGTTCATGCTTTCCTCCTGCACACTCCTCCTTTGCCCAGGCATTTTGTCACTGTAAAGGAGCTAGTTTTGGTGACTAGAGTCAAGCTGGGGCACTGCCCTTCTGCTATACTCTTTTCACACTGCCTCTGCCTTTTTGACTATATTTTGGATAAATGGGGTTAGGTATTGTGCTAGGTAAGAAACGTCTTTCCAGTCATATTAATGTAATTAAGCTGCTACATGGGTTGTTCATCCTCATACATTAGCCATGAAATGCTGTTGGCTGGTTTGAGAAGAAATGATCCTCCACTCCTGCATAGGTACCGCTTGCCTTAGGGCAGCTGGTCAAGCATACACACGTGAGAGGTTCAGGCTTTCTGTGAGGATGGCAGAAATCTGTGAGGATTTAGTAGTTAGTTCAGGACATGCTTGTTTATTGAAAATTAAGAGGATCCCACATATCATGGCACTATTGTGGCCCATGTGTTGGCATGCTTTCTCAGTGCAGTGACTCGGGATGCTGCAGGACAGGAGGATGGTCTTCCTGGATCCCCATTGCACCCAGAGCCTAAGCACAGCACAACAGGCTGTCAGGCTTACTTTGGAAAAATACTTTCACTGGCTCCAAAGTCTGGGTGTCTGGTTAGGGTGTGATGGTGTTTCAACTGCCAAGTTACTAATGCATGGCCCTGGTGAAAATAACTGCTCGCATGTCCCAGAAAGTACTGATACTTACAGCTCTGCTGATATGGTGCTGGTTGCACTGGTGTGTAAAACCCATTGGTGACTGGCTGTGCAGTGGAATTGCTAGCATGGCAGTGGTTGAAGAAAACTGATATATTTGGACCTGAGGAAGGAGCTCGAGAACTGAGATGCCTTTTAAACTTTCACCATGGGGAGTACAAGATGAGAAGTGAGGTGAGGTATACCCAGAGCCCTCATCTCCCACCCTACCAACTTGTGGCACAGAGCTGGCATGCCAGGTAGGGAAGGCACTCTGCTCCTGGGCTGGAACGTGGTCTCCTTTTGTTAACCTTCTCTTATTTTTCAAAACATACTGCAGAGTATTTAACAGGCCATAAAATATATACTATGAGGAGTTACAATATATAGTTGCAGCTGTCAGAATGAAAAAAAGTAATCTTTGTAGCTGGTGATAGTGTGTTTAGAGGGGAGTGAGTTGCTTTGGGTTTTGATGTTGTGACATTTTTATGCAGCCTTACAAAACTCAACACAGCACATCTGAGCTCCAAGTGTAAAGGAGTGAAAATTCAGCTCTCTGAGCCGAAGAATGTCAAAGAATGTTCACACTGCAAATCAGTTTGGCCAGTTCTAGATCTGCTGTATAGGCACTTCAGATCATGAGGGACTGCTCCTCCAGGTATCATCCTGGGATTTGCTCCTCCACGCAACAGAAACTTGGCTTTTCTCTTACCAGGGTAAGGAACAAAAGAAGAGCTCATAGAAGTCACTCCTTGCTGTTAGCCATGAAGCAGCCGTGACCTTGTTTGTTTCAAGCTAGATTTTGGATGAAGAAAACATTGACATTTCTTTCCCCTCCTTTTAGATTGATGGGTGGAAGCAGTCCTTGGGATTTAGTTATTTTCAAAACAAAATATTTGACCTGAAAGGTAATATTTATAGCAGGCAGCTAATAGAAAACACGCTTGGCCTCTCTCTGTCTCTCTATGTCTCTTGTGTATGCGTGTGTGTGCGCTCTGGGTTCCTCCTGGGCCTGACCTCTGCTGCGTGCACTGCAGCTTCATTGGCTTCACCTTCTATTCCCTTCTTCTGATAGATGAATCACTGGAAGCAGCAGGGCTCGGTATGCAGGGAAGCAGCGTGCAGGAAGTTCACGGCAGTCCCGTGCCATTCTGACCCTCTGCAAATGTCCCCTCTTGCCTGAGTGATGGATGGTGCAGGGCTTCTGCGTCAGTCACTTGTGAACTCTGAAGGTCACCCCAGAGAGCGTATTCTCCCTTCAGAAAGAGACCCTGGAGGGATGTTGATTTAGTGACATCTAGCAAGAACTGACCCTGTCAGTCAGTGCAGTAATGTTGGAGCAGGGAATGGTGTTAGTGTTGGGTCACTGGATCTAAAGCGGGAGGAAACGATAGCTGGACCCCATCACAGCCCTGCTCTGGGTTGCTGATGGGATCTGGCAGGTGGGAAGGGGCTATTTTGGCTGAGGTATCCGGCGGTTGAAGGAGCAACTGCAGTCCCCACTCTATGGCAGCAGCAAGCGCTTTGTATTTAAGTGAGACCTGGGTGAGGCCTTGTCCTTTGTTTCCAAACAGGGGCTCTCCCTTTTTTCCCTTGAGGGAAAAATATCATCAGCAGGGCAGTAGGATCTCCAGGGAGCTTAAAAATGCCTGTCTAAATAGAAATGGTGCCTGAGTTTTTTAGGCTTCAGCTTCCTATGGAGTTTTGATTTGAACAAATCCAGTTTCCTCATGTTTGGACCCCTGTACACGTCCATAAATCCGTGACTGTTTGGTGAGGATTTGCTGTGAGGGGAGGCTCAGTGGGATGCGAGCTGGTCACAGAACAGGCAGCAAGGTGCGGACGCCACTAAAACGAATATGGAAGGGTGGAGACAAGCCAGTTGTGAAAGCAGTGGAGTGAGGTGGGAAGAACCTCAGCTGAAACAAACAGAATTCTGTTTTTCCTCATTTCCCACAGTGTGGATCAGGCTTTGCAGTCAGAAAACTGCCCTTACCTGAGGTGCAGTGCCAGCGCCTTGAGGCATTCGCAATGCTGTTGTCTGACCATAGCTGTAGGCTTTACTGCTGGTTTCAAAACACATGTTCAGCCAAAATTGCTGATACACCACACAGCAGTGGCTTCATGACAATCCTAAAGCTGGAGATCTGGCATGAAAATCCAGCATTCCTTAAATATCACAAAGTTCCAGTTTTCGACTTGGCCATTACGGGCTCCGAAACAGAGATCATACTCTAAACAAGTTGGAATTTGAGTGAGTTTAATCTGAGTATTTATTAAAGCTCTATTTAGACTGGGCCATGATGAAGCTGGATTGCAGAGCTACAGGCTGCGATCAACACTCAGCAGGAGGTTATTTAGATTAAATACCAACTGTCTTAGAATGGTGGGAAAAGTTTCAGACAGAAGTTTTATTTACTGGTTTTTTGGACAGAGTTGTGGGCTTGCAGTAATATTTCAGGAATTCTTCTGAACAGATAGTTTTCCTTCATGAAGAAATGTTCTTTTTGCATTGTGGTGTTCTTGAAATCAGCTACTCCCTTACACATACCCTCTGATGAGTACAGTTTATATCCAATTTGCTCCTCTCTTTTATCTCCTTACCGTGAGACTGTAATCATCCTTTTGCTTTCTTTTAGTCTGCTTTTTTTTTTTTCTTTCCCCAAGAGAAAAACAAGACATGGGAGAACTTTTGTTTGGGTGGGGAAAAAAAAATTACAATTTTCTCGAGGTTTTTCTCCCTTGTCCTTCATTTTCATTTTTCATGTTGACCTTCCTTCTCACCTTTCCGTTTCCTGTGTCCTATCTAAAGAGTGGACTCACTTTTCTCATCTCCTCTTTTATTTTTGAAAATAAGAATGATGACCAATTGTTCCCCCCCCCCCATCATTTATCTACTTGTCCACACCTGTTTCTTTCCCTCTGGTTTGCCTTCAAGTTTTAGCACGTGTTTTCTCTTGTTCTGCCTTTTGCTTTTTGTTTCTCCTCTGTGATTATGCCAGATCCCCCCGGTCCCCGTCTCCTCCTTTCCGAGCTGCCAGCCCTGGGCTTGCTTCCTCCTCCCCAGCCTTGCTGCTGCTGTGATGCCGCAGACACACTCGTGCCTTTCTGTTTCTCCCAGTGCAGCAGCGTTCAGTTGGAGTGCTAATGTGATTTGCATCACTTTATTTTGGGGTCAGCCCTTTCAATAACTAAGGCGTGTGGGAAGCGGCGTAATGACTGTGTTGTGCTGGTAGGCTTGAACTGTATAAAACAGGGTCCACCGAGTTACTTTCAGAATGAGTTGCATGCTGTATAAAAATCACAGAGAGGAAAAATGATACTCATGCAGTTAAATGTCCCTGTAAACAGAATGAGTGATTCTGTAAACAAATGTGGCAAGCACCTCCCTAAAATTAAGAAAAATGCATGTTTCCTGTAATACAGCTTTATGTTTACACGGGGTCTCTTGACTATTTCTGGCTCCATAATGTGAGCAATACAAAATAGTAGAGATTATAGTTAGACTACTAAAGATCTCCTGCCTTTCTCACTTAGGCAAGTAAGTGAGATTTCCTGTTTCTTATTGACATCTGGTTACCATGACGGAGGCATTTTGTACAATTGCTAATTTTATCTAAAAATTTTTCTTTTTTATTTCCTTTTGTATTGTTTTCTTTTTTTTAAAGACATTCTCAATTGTCACAAAGTTTTCTGGAAACTAGTTTTACTAATTACTGTCTATATTTTGCCTCAGTTACTTTTCTTTTTTCTTTATTGGGGCTTGGAGGCTCCACGTGAGGCTGTGCCTATCGAACCAGTCAATGGAGCTGCACACAGTCCTTGTCACACTGTGCCGTGAAATAAATCACCTCACAAAGGGCCTCGGCTGTAATGGGCTAAAAGCAGCTGCTCTCCAAAAGCCACAGGCACAGGCGTGCACTGTACATCAGCAGGGACCTGGTTGGAACATGGGGTGGTCTTGCGGGCACAAGCTAATCAAAGAGAGTCAAACACTAGAACAAAATGAACTGGCCCCGTGGCCGGTGTTGAGGAGATGGACAGGAGGGAAATACAAGGACTGAAGTGTTGTAGTAGGTACAGTTTAGGCACAGTTTTAAAGCCTGAAGTGTGAAGCATGGTATGGCTCGGCATAAGCTGAGGCAGTCCAAGCGATCCCAACTGCCAAGGGAGCCCTACGCATCCTTGTGGGAGTGGTACAGGACAGGCCTGGCAGCTGGCATCCACTCACTGTGTTAAAAAAAGGAAGCAGCACAGACTTTGTACAATAGATACTTTTATTAAGAATTTCAACAAAATCCAACAATACAAAAATGATAAAATTTGTTAAAATAAAACTGAAAATGCTCAAAGCCTTTGACCAGAATCTAGTCAAGCTCAAACTGAAACTATCTTGTTTGATTTTCCAGTATCACAGTGAAACCAAATACTCATTAAATCACTGTAACAGTATTTAACATCCTCACGTCTTTTAAGTAATCTAAAGAAGCTTTTGTTTCCAGCAAAATAATTTCACCAAAGTCGTATTTATCATATCATTTTCGCTAAGTAGGTTATTCAAAGTGTGATTAGTATCTGAACCACAAGCACCGTATCAATTTTGCAAAGCTCTCTGGTTACACTTTTTAGGTCTTACATCCTAGGTATTTCTCTTCCATCCTGTCCAGTGTAGAAATGCCGTAATACTTTATAAGCTTATAGCTCTTAAACAGAAACCATAGGTGAATAATCTCAAGACACATAGCACACTTTTAAATAGTGTCTCCTGCGGATGCTTAAACACGGGTTATTTCTTGCAGCACATATCTCATATGAGCTTTTGGGGAGGGTCCCATAAATAGACAGTTTGATCTCCATATCCTGGTGACGAAGAAAAATGGAAATACCCTTGCTATTTAGTTTTTTAAAATGTCAACAGACATCGGAAAATAAAGATAGTTTAAAGGGAAAAAACATGAGTAAAAAAAACCTTCACCAAAAATCCTCAGTTCAGGCAAGCACTCTAGTATCACAAGCAGCAGATGTGCAGAGGAGAGAGCAGTGAGCTGCCAGCACTGGCCTTCTTGCCAGTTGTTTTCTGTGGGGTGGAGGGATACTGGTCCTTGGCTGGTGTGGGTTGACTTACACAGCTTCCTCTTCCCAAGGTGCTTTGGCTGTGACCAAAACTTCAAGCTATCTCTCTCAGACAGTGCTAGATTACAGTGGTTTAGGAATGGCGCCTGGTGTCGGCCAAGCAGTAGCCACCACAGGAATGTGTACCGTGGCAGCTCTGGTTTGTAAGCAGTTGGGCCGGCGTTTATAGGAGGGGTCCCAGTTAGTGCACTTCCGTTTAAAAATGTTTAAATAAAATTTGTAAGTAGTTTGTGACTGTGTGCCAGGGCCTGTAAGCACCCCTCCGTGTGTGCCCCATCGAAGTTCCCCATGAGTACAACCACTTTAGGAAGTGTCCTCCTGTGCTGTTGTAAGATCTCCAGTTTCCAGAGAATTCAGCATAAAACTATAATTAATGTGGTTATTAAAACAGGCAAGCAGCCTCTCTAGATCCAAGCACACAGCTCAGTTGCTAAGCTGACTGCTTGTCAGCAATAAAAAAAAAATTCCTATACAATAAATGCCATTTTCTCTTTTGCTGATCTAAAGAGAAACATTCTTGTTCTTAGTGTAAACAAGGCAACTGTAGTGACCTTCCTATTTTGGATTTCATCAGTACGTCACACAGTTTATTTTCCAAAATCTAATAAAACGGATGGGAAAAATTCTTTGAAACTCATTAAAATGAACCCTAATATATATAATTTAAAATGTGGTTTCTCTGCCTCTACAAGCTGTTTGCATGCTATGCTATACTACTGGTTTAAGATCTCTTAGATGAGGAAAGAATGAGGAATAACACGGCTGCAGTGTTCCCCAGCGTAGGGGTGACTGCCTGAGTAGAGATTTCTACCAACACAAAGAGAATTCCTGGGAAGGCATAAGGCTGCTATTTATTGTGGTAACCTCTGAGCCTAAATAATAACCCTGCAAACTGAACCTGGAGGTCCCAAACTGCTCCTTCATACAAATTCCCAGGAGGATATTTGACATCTCAGTGGAAAATAGAACTCCAGAGTTTCCTTTTCCAGAGGTTTTTGCATATCATGTATTCAGGTTGTGTCCGTGTTCTCTCAGAAATTTGGTTCTAGCTTCTGGATCTGAACAAATGGCAAAATTGCCATCGGGAAGAACTAAGTTTTAACTTGGCTTTGTATTGAGACCATGAACATGACTTTCAGCCATGAAATTTCAAGGCAAGATCATGGATTAATAGCAATGTTTAAGCTATAGACAATTTCACAGCACACATGAAGCCCGTGCAAAGGTGATTTATAGTTCATCCCTTACAGCATTGTCAGAAAAGTTTTATTTGGGCCTGAATTTGTTTTGTACACTCACAGTAGCTCTGAATAGCAAAACCTTCCACACCAAGTGTCACAGAACTAAGAAAATATGCATTTCCCTGTCTCTGTTAATTGGATACTGAGCTGTGATATACTTGTGAAAGAAGCTGTGAGTAAGAAGCACTAACTGTTTCTACATGAGGTACCACAGGAAAAGTAGGAAAAATGCTGTGGGGTTAACACACTTTGGAAAAAAGTATGAGTTCTATGCACTGCACATATAAAGCATTATTTTCTTCTTCCCCTTTCCCCCCCTCCAGTTTAATATATTGTGTGTAGATGACAGGGGAAATATAAGTAAGGCTAGGGCTCTGCAAATATTCAGTAGGATTGCCCATGGCAGCAAAGCTAAGTGTACTCATTTGTCAGATAAGCAATTTAGAGAGAGAGTAGGATTCATAACTGAGTGTTTTGTTTGCTGGCTTGCTCAGATATGGTTTATTTTGGGCTGGTCTTAGGTTGGTGTTGTGCAGAGGGCATCAAGCCATGTTCTGAGGCAAACCTGCTTTCTTACATTTGGGAGAAATGGCTTGGATTATGGTTTTCCCTCAAGTTATTAACAGGCACAAATGGTGTTTGATTTAACTTGCTTTTTATCCACATAGTGATCAGTGATAGGGTAATGTCTGAATTAGCTTGGAAATCATACAACTGTTTTTATTTGACACAGTTTCTACACGGGATGACTTCCCTGTCCCTGCATAATACTATCCATAAAAACATGTTGAAAATTTCAGGTCTTACCTAGTTACTCACTTTGCTGTGGCTACTGCTATCTTTCTGAGCTCAATTCTACCAATACTCCATGTACCAATGTTCCACGTGATGACCCATTAACATACACTGTACAAATAAAAAACTACATTCACCTACTTTTAATGTAATATTCTTCTTAGAGAATCACAAAAAAAAGAGATAGAAAGGTCAGCTTTCAGTTGTGTAAGACTGCTCCTCAACTCTTCACTCTCATCTAATGTTTCCTCTTGATTATTTTTACTACTTATCGATTGTTTGTTACTTAATAGATATAACCAGATACCGCACGTTGTTTGGGTAGAAGCCTTTCTCTGCCCCTGAGGCTTGAGCCTGAGTTAGTCACATTATTATGATCCCCAGAACACTGTTTTTCCTATGGAAAGACTGGTAGCTACGCTGTTTATAAGCTGGCTACTAAGAAGGCGTAAAACCCCATACAGTTCTGACTGTTCCTCTATACATGGAAAGTACAAAATAAATTAAGAACTGTGTTTCTCTTTTTTACTCAGGCAACGTTCCGAGTAAGATTTCAGCAGAATTGCTTTTGTGATGCAGCAAAAAACCCAAAAACAACCAACACCCAAGAACCTGTCCAAGGACTTTGCTATTCCTCCCGTCTCTCTCTTTCTCTCTTACATCTTGCAAACAGATATCGCCGGTACCCAAATTAATCTCTTCTGAGTTTTGCTTTCCCCTCACCACCACTCCACCCCGTATTTGGATCAGGCTTCTCTCTCTCTGGGTGGAGCAAAAAGTGAACTGTCCTAACATACAGTACAAATTAGGTCTTTTTAAAAAACAAAGCCTCCTCTCAAGAATAGCTGTATTTTACTTCTGACAAAAGAAGGGAAAACACAAGTGCAGCACACTAAATCACGAAGTCAAATGCGTGTAATCCGATGCCAAGTGTAAACATGTACGGGCTTTACAAGGCTTGCGGACACTAGATACTCCGGTTCTCTTTCATTTGAAAAAGTGCTGTTGAGTTTTCACAGTAGTGCTTGCGAGGGGCAGTCAGAATGGCAGCGCGAGTAAGAGCAGGCTTCTTCATCAGGCTCCTGGTGACTCGAGAGGATTTTAGTTTTTTAAGGGCACGGTACTCTCTGCTCAGAGAAGCTAGCATAAATTTGGGAGATCTAGCTCCAGACGCAGTGGTGCTTTTTGACACAAAGTTGCTTAAGTCACAGAATCACAGAATCGGAATTGTAGGGGTTGGAAGGGACCTCGAGAGATCATTGGGTCCAACCCCCAGTCATCCGGTCCAATACTATTGAAAGCTGCTAAGGAGTCAAAATATAGTCCCTCAGATGCTAACAAAACTGTTTGGTTTCGAGGGAGGTTAAGCACCTAACTACCTCCAGATATTGGCCCTGAAGACCACCTGAATACTCTCCCATCTCTGAAGGGCCTGAATACCTTTCTGCTGTTCACAAAAGCAAAAGGGGAGTGCAGAAGTTAGTGATTTAATAAATAAAGATGTTGTCTTGTCTTCACTGCTGTTCTAGCAAGCTGCTTCTGCAACAAATCATGGTATTGCTCCATCTGTGCAGGAGTACTGCTGTAAAACTGTAAATTTTTGGGCTGCTTAACATTTGTACTGAACGGTTCAAGCTGTGTTAATTATATATCTGTAAGTGCTCTGGTCCTGAATGTTGGTTGGGTAGATCCCGGAGGTCTGCTAAGGAATTTTTCACTTAATGTTAATGGTATTTTTGTAGCTAGGTATTTATTTTAAACGTCTTGCAAGCGTTTCTAAGCACCAAAAAAGTCCTGTTTGCAGTGAGTGGGACTTCTGTTCTTCAGACGTACCTCTAATTACAGCCTGTGAATGTGAGAAAGGGGTGTTTCATTTTTGCTTTTTAATGCTTTAGAGCAGTTACCAGATTGCTTTGATATTGTTGTGGGGTGACAAATGTAATGACTTGAGACCTCTATGTTTCTTCTGAAGATGATGAGGCATGTGATGGTCTTTATTTCTAGTAAAGAGGGAGATACCGATCAAAGTACAGTTACAAGAGTTCTTGCTTGCTGAAAGGCAGGGTGCCCCACAGTTGATGCTCTGAGCCTCTGATTTCCCAGCACGCAGGGAAAGTGAAAGATCAGGAAGATGTTGCATCACTTTTCTTCCTCTCCTCCCTCCTCTTCATCACTTGGTGGCTGAAGGCTGGTTCAGCCTACCATGCAAGCTACAGCAGCCATAGGACTGGTCCAGCCTAAGCCACTTGGCACTTGTGAAGAAACCAACAGGAAAAGGGGATGACTTGTGGCTCTGCAGAAATGCAGTGCCCAGGGAGCTGCACTGGTAGTTCAGGATCGCTACAGTGCAGCGATGCTCCTCTTGCTGGGCATTCCCTACACAGACCTGTAGGCAGAAAGGACAGGAAGATATCGGGTTCACCCTACCTGGGAAATGTTCCACAGCATGCAAACTCCCACCTGCCCTACTCCAGACACATGAAGCAAATGTAGCACTGTTCCCCCCCCTAAAAATGTCTAGGGAGAACTGCAACTGAGTTTCCTCCTTATAGCCACCCCTGGGCACAACTGCTTCAGTAGGTTGTGGTTGATCCTCAGGAAAGATTGAAAGAAAGGGTGTGCTGCCATCTGCCCTGCTACCAGACATGCGGGGCACCTTCTGAAGAAGGGTCTAGAAAAGCCTAGATGTACTCATACAGCACTTCTCTTTCCCTTCCCTCCTCCCCCAAGCATTTTCCATGTAAAAAAACAGAGAACTGGCTCCTAAAAGTCACATGGATGAGTATAAACTCTTGAAAGTGTCACGTAGCCCTTGGAATAATTCCAAATAAACTCGGGCTTGTTTGGAAAAATTGCTCCTTGAAAGAAATGCACAAACATTGGTCTCAATCCAAAGCCATGAAATCAACAGGGAGACTCTTCATTACAGAGGGCTTAGGATCTGGCCTGTTGGTGGCTATGATCAGAATGATGGTCTGTTACAATAAATCATTTTTAGATTCCTGTTTTACAGATGTCTGCAAAGTTTTGGTGAGAGGAGAAAGAAAAGAACAACCTTCAGCTGCCTTCACATGAAATCTCCTTCTCTTCCAAACTCTTTGAAACTATAATTTATGGGCTGTCTTAATGTTCTACTTCGAATGCAGTACCTTTTCTCTCTTTTTACAAAGATTAGAGAGATATGTAACCATTTAGAATGAAGAGAGTCAAAAAGCTGTGCTTCAAATGTTTTTAATTTTCTATATTTGTTTTCCTTAACTGCTCAATTTGTTGGATTATCTGCATCCATAGGTTACACCAGGAAGTTTACATAGCTGTGACACAGAAGAGACAGAGACAACAGCAGGGACTGAAAGAAAAATCAAAGTTTGACCTCGTTTATGTGTTATGTATTAAGTTATTTAGTGTGCTTTTGCAGAACAGAAGCTTGAAACTGCTTATTTGTTAGTATCATTTGCATTGCATCCAGTTGTTTTATCGTTTGGGGTTTTTTTTTACTGAGAACAGTCAACACAGCGTGCACTTGCTTGGTCAGAAAACCACAGGCTTCTCTAGAAGAGAGTTGATAAATGCAACGAAGAGAAAAGCATTGATCTAGAGGTTAGCCAAAGGAGTTTATTATGAGTTAGGGTACCAAACCAGAATTTTTTACCTGCAGAAAAGCCAAGGAAAAATAAATATTAAACCAGTGCAGAGAATATGGGGTCTTTAGATTATCACTTGTAATGTAATTGGACCCGAGCTTCCAAGAACTGTAAGTCAGGCTCTAAGGTCAACAAGTTGACTTAAAAATCACAGTTTATGAAAGTAGTATTTTGAGTTCTTTAATTAGCATTCTGGGGTTGGTGCTATTAGATTTTGGTTTCAGGCTTTTCTTTGTCACCAAGAAGACTAGACACTTAATTTCTTTCTCTTATGAAGGCTGAAATTCCCTTCAAAAAATCACATGATTTTTTAATACAAGGCTCAAAAAAAGCCTGTCCTGTAAGTCTCACAGTAGAATTCTTAAGAGCTCACAGCACCGGTCTTGCATAAAGTACAAGCTGATGGTAGATAAGCATGGTCTCCAAACTAATAAATGCATTCTGTTCCTCACCTCATCTGATAGATATCAGCTTGACATCCTTAAATACTGTGCTCGTAAACTCTTAAGGAGCACCTGCTACCCTTAGCTGTACAGAATAGCCTCTGCTGTGCCTCAGTGGCAAAGGTTCTCCACCTCCCCAGCCAGGTTGGCAGCTCTAGGGGTGGCCTCTTCTCTCCTTTGTACTGAGAAAGGAGAAAGCAGGGGGCAAGAGTGTGCAAAGTGGGCTCTACCTGTCTCACTAATTAGCAGCTCTAATGAGTTATCTTTCCCAGAAGCTACAGAGTTGGTGGAGAGGTGCAAGTAGGTTTTCCTGTTGACAAGTCTGGAAATTGAATGAGACTGATATTTTTCAGGTCATCCAGAAGAAAGGGCAGTAGCACACCCAAGAAACTGATGCACTGGCAGGATGCTCTAGTGGGTCTTGTTGAGCAGCCCGCTAGGATTAACAGTACAGCTGTATGGTCTTCCAGAGGGATGAATCAAATTCCACTCTTCTGTTAGGCTCACAGCAAAGACAGTAATGCTCTGGATCAGATTTACAAATAAGCACTAGGAGCTTATATCTTGGTCTTACAACTTTGGGACTGATATGATAGGGGGATCTCTCAAGCAGGCTGTGGTCACTCTTTCTGGAGGAGGTAAGAAGGCAGAAGAGAAAAGATAAACCATACTTCTGCCCTTAATTTTGAAAAGGAATGACAGTTTCAAGTAGAAAAGAGTTATAGCTGGGGTCAGGGCACCTGGGTTAGGATGAGTTTGTCTTACTGAGACGCAGGTGAAGAAGGCTTGGCAGTTCCAAGGAAGAGGCACAGGGGTGATCTGAATGGCCGGGCCATGCCCTCCCTCGTCCATCAGTTCCTGTGGCTGGAGCAGGACAGCTCTGTGCAAGGGGAATGTACTAGTTCCTGATTTTATTCATCAGTACATCTTACTGGCTTGTTTTTCTCCGTGTGTGAGACTTAGCAGACAAGGAGAAGCTGTGGCATGGAGATGGGGACTGGTGTGGGAGGTAAAAGGCATCTCAGTCCCCTCTGAACAAGAAAATCCAAACTTTGCCTCACTCGTGCAAGTTACTGCCTCTGGTTTGAAGAAATGGTTGAACCAATGTGCATTGGTTTGGCTTGGTTTGGGGGTTGGTTTTTGTTTGTTTGTTTGTTTTGTTTGTTTTTTGTCTGGTTGTTGGGTTTCTTTGGGGGGTGGGGCTGTTTATACTTTTGAGAAGGTCTTTTTAATTCTGGATGCCCAGAGTCTACATGCTGTCTCATACAAAAGCTGGTGTGGTTTCTTTAATACCCTGCACTCCTGCAAATAGAGAATTATTTGCTCTCCAGCTTTTGAATGGAACAGTAGTATGTATATATATATATATATGGTATATATGTGTAGATGTGTTCACCTACAGTAAATGTGGAAGTGAATCTCAGAGGAGACAAGTGGTGAAAATGGGTAAACAGAAAACTCCACTTCTGTGGGAAAACATGGAGAAACCAAACCACAAACAGGAGAGGAAACAGCCAAATCTAAACAATTAACTGCAGCAGCGAGCTGCAGCAAATGTGATTTTAAAGAGCAGAGTGTTCGCAACAGACATGCGTCACTGCTGAAGATGAAGCATGTGAGCACTGCTTTCCTGCTTCCCCATCCCCAGTACCTCCATGGAAAGCCCAGCCTCTCCTGTCCACCTTATTTGTTCAGAAGTGGACTTCATATGACTGATTCTGTTCTCATTAAACTGATTTACTGGGCTCACTGGCTCTGCTCAGCTTCAGTTTATTCCTACTTTGTTTAAAATTCGGGAAGTGCTGGGGGGAGGGGACAGGACACTAATGGCCGTTCTCGTGCAAGTGGAGTGGTAGCTGATTTATTGCAAAGGTTATAAAGGAAAAGTATTAAGTGTGTTCCATTCTGCTTGGCAAAGCCATCCTGCACAATGTCCAACAAAACCCTGAGAGCGCTGTTTTGTACCAAAAAAAAGGGGGGGGGGGGGAAAAAAGGAGAAGGGCTGTGCGTGTGTGTGGAGGGGGGGGAAAGCTCCACCAAAGATGTGCTCTTCTGCTTTTGAGCATTAATTAAGACTGTAAATCACAAGCAACATGAAACAACTGTATTCAACAAAACGTGGACAGTTCTGGAGTTCTGCTGTCCTTGCGCGATCGGTTCGAATACCTCCGCCAGAACGCTAATGGGAGAGCGAACTTCAAAGAGAAATTTTGGCATGAAGAAGCGGTCTGCAGGGCCATTACATGGATAAAGTTGTAAAATAGACTCCTCTGTGCAAACTGGGCAGGGAGGTGGAATGAAAGCTTGAAAGGTTCATAGGAACTCAGGCTTCTTTTCCTTTCGTGCACAGTCAGTCTCGCAGTGATTTGGTCTCGGCTTGAAATAGGTTTGTGTATTCGTGTTTTGAATAAAAGGGGGGAGAAGAGGGTGGCAGCAAAAAGAAAATGTACTTGGGTAATGAAAAGCTCAGTTAGTACTCTTTAAAATTAGTTTTCCTTTTCTAAGAAATAGTTGAGGGAGCTCTTTTGTCACCTCATAAGTAATGGTGGGTCACATTCCCAGGTTTATAGAATTTAAAGCCTAAATTTGTTGTGATTGGGTAGTTTTATCTCCAGGAGAACATCAGCTATAGAAATTCACACAGTATTTCCTGCACATGTCCTAAATGAATGTGCTAAAGCTTGTTTTTAGGATGCCATCTAATTTTGACTTAAAGGCATTATGTAATGCAGAAACACCCCCCACACACACACACTCATGTCAGGTTGTTCACTTTGTTATTTATTTATTTAAAATAAAGATCTTTAAAATTTCACTTTATTTCTCCATGACTTAATCTGGCTTCAGTTTCTTCCTAATGTGTCTGTACCAGGCTGCAGTGGAGCTCTAGTGTAGTTGAGAAGATGATTTTCACCCATTGTAGAAGAATATGGTCCATTTGTTCCTCATTTTACTTTGGTGTAAAGCTACTGGTTGGACGTAACATCTTGATGAAAAATGGTCTGCTCTTAATAGTTACTTCACAAGCAACTTATTTCCCAGCACAGCATATTTACGTAATTATAAGTAGACTTCTGGCCAACTACTTGTCCGGAATTCCTCAAAGCATTTTTTTGTTTGCAAAGTGTGGTTTGAGATGTAATTCATAATGTGGGGGATTCCAGAATGGCTGATGAGGTTAATTTCCCTTCTTGTAGAATATGGTATTGTTACAGAGATTGTCTCTTTAGATATGCAAGATGACCAAAAAAACCCCAACAAAAAAACCAGAATAACTTTGAAAAAAATCTGGAGTTATTTATATTTAGTATATAGAAATCAGGAGCCCTGTTTGTAGTAGTAGTCCCAATTCTTTGCATAAATCTGCTCCTTCCACTGGCCTTACTAATTTTATGCCATCAAAGGATAACCACCTGATGTCATGATACTGCTCTGAAGGCTATCCATTAATATAGATATGTTATTTCTATATCCAAATATAGTATTAATATTTTTGCAATAAGCAGGGAAAAGGAATTTTCCTTATTACAGGAATGTGCATGCTACAGTTTTTATGGAATAAGAATTTGAGTGCCTTAAACCAAAGGTAGGGTTCAGAGTAGCTGGGCTTGTCCTAACTTGCAGAACAAGCCAATTTATCTGTATGCTGCTTGTGTTGTCAAGGGAAATACTTGATGTAAAGCGCAGTGTGTCCACTGCTTTGCCACTGTAACAGTACTTCAAATCAGTATCTCTCCTTAATGATAGAAAAAGCACATTAACTGACTTTCTAGTACATTTAAGACAGCATCTTTTTTTTCTTAATTGGGAACCTGGATTGTGCTGGCTTAGCACGTGGTGCCTTTCAGAGGTATTCAGGTGGTCTTGAACAAGAGTAAGCACGTGCTGTTTGCGGAAAAGGGTTGAACCATGGCACAGTCATGTGTTTGAAAAGGCTTACACTTGCATGTAAGACACATGCTTGCGTGTCCAGATGTAAATAGTTTAAAGGGTGCACGGTGTTGAACTGTACCTAGGCTGGAAAAACAAATAGTCTTGTCAAGAAGCCTGAGATAACCATAGACAATTCTGTTAGTTCCCTGCTGCACTCCCTCTCTACTAAATAAGGGGACACAGTCCAAATGAGCGCTGTATTAATAATTCTTCCTTTAGAAAGAGATTTTTCAGCATTATTACAGAAGTTCATACAAAAGGCATGTTCTCAGCTTCTCAGTGCATCCCTGCTGATTTCCAGGGACCTAAACCAGTGTTTCTCTCATCCAGCCAGTGTGGCTGCGTTCAGCTCTTTAAGCATGTCATGTGCAGCCAGCATGCAGCGGCACACTTCTATTATTCAGTTGTCTTTCTGGCACTGCTAGTGGCCAGTTTAGATTGGCTGTGGCTAAATATGTGGTCACAGGGAAAACTTGCTTAAAAACTTCTGACCTGAAATGGCTGGTAGATGCAAGGGATCTGGCCCAAGTTCTTAAAAAAAAAGCATATTATAGATCCTTAGTTGCCCCGGTGCACACACATGCATGCACACATGTGCACATGTGTGTGTATGTATATATATTCTTGGACTATCCAGAAAGAATACCTATCCATAGAGAGGGATTTATGTTAGTTCACAGACACTTTATTTATAGTGTACGGGAAATGGGCAAACCATTTCTGAGCAAGAGGTGATGAAGGGAAGCAAAACCCAAGGAAAGTGCTGGGTTTTCCTTTTCTCGACTTCAGATCAAGACCCACTGCATTCCTGGGAAACATACTCCATGCAAATGAAGTGCATGGGATTACTGGCCGAGTGAAAAACACCGTGAGTGCTATGTAAATGAATGGGCTTTCTGCCCACTGGCTGAATCTGGACAGCACAACAGCTGAGCCCTTCAACAGCTTCTGTTACCAATGTGGTTGCTGCTCCGCAGTGATCTATCCACCTACACACACAGGTAAGAGTGCTGTAAGTCTCATCTTGTGGCAAGCATTTTGACTTGGAAGAGAGAATATCCAAACTGAATTTCATGGTCTCCCTTTGTCTCCAGTGTGATTCTGGGCAGGGAGCTGGGTGGCCTATTTTTCACCCAGCTTCACGTGCCTGAGTTTGAGCCAGTTCTCCTAAAGCTCCCTTTACCGTCCATTGAGAAAACCAGCCCACATTTACAACACGTGGATCAATCTCATTCAGACATCTACAGAGAAGTTTCCATTTAGTCAGATGAAGCCGACAGCACCAGACTTTAAAATGCATAAAGATGTCTCATGATGCAGATGGATACACACTGGACATACCAAAAGATGGTTGAGATTTCACTCTAGGCTGCTCTCTGTTCCCCAGGGATTAAAATAGCTTTAACAGCCAGTCTCCGAGTTAGTGGAGCTAGCCTACTGGTCAAAGGAGCCCTAGGTACTGGAAATCTGTCCTGCTGGCTGTTTGAGATGGTTGCTAGCTGTTTTGCCCTGACCCAGACAACACTCATTTGGACAATTCCTGGGCACAGTTCAAGTGTTAAAGACAGACCAGGGGTTGTTGCTAGTAGGTGACTGGGATGCTGCCCCATCACAGATGCCAAAAGATGCTGGTAGGGTGGGCATAGTTCCTTGTGGGCAAGCTGCCTGCAGTGCCAGAGCATGGCTGTAGCTGTGGCTGTAGCCTGTGTGTGTCCTTGGGCCTTGTTTATTAAGTGATGGCCATAGTGTTCCTTGTCTCAGAGTTGTTTATGAGCGCAAGTGAAAGCTTGTGGGAGAGCCCCCATCCAGGGTAGTTTACAGCCAGAGCAGTTCAACTCTGCACACAGCTGTACAAATGCTGCTGTCTTTATGGCTGGGGAAGACCGTGGTGGGGGGAAGGTAAAGGCGTCTGCAGGTAGGAAGAGGGGGGTGGCAGCAGTTGCTTTAAACCACCGTTGCTGCCAGAAACTTGTTCTTCAAATGACCCCCTGTTGACTTCACCTGCCAATCCAAGATCGTTTGCATAGCTTGGTGTATTGGCTTCAGGGAGCCCCAGAACAAAGGCTCTCCTTAAAAAACTCAGACCTTACTCAGATAAAACTCCCACTCACGCCCCAGGGAGTTTTGCATGACGAGGGATTACGGGATGGTGTCTCAGCTTTGCAGTCTGTACTGCTTGTAGCTGGTTTTTAGTTCTGTGGATGAGTAAGACTCTTCCCATTTAGAGGGAAACCCGGTTTCCGTTTGCTGGAAACATTTTTTAGCATCCTTTTTGTAGGATAGAGGTGGGGCTTGTGAGAAACCTTCAGGTGAAGAGGAAGGGCACCCATCAGAAGGAGGGGCCTTGGGTGAACGTGGGCTCTGAAGAAGGCAAGCAGTTGCATCTAAGTTTCCTAAGTTGTCCGTAGTCCCACCCACACGGGCACCAAGGTTTCAGAGGTGAGAAGTCAGTTACTTGCCCTAGCTGTGAAGCCCAAACTCAGCCCCGCGCATCTCATCAGTGTTCCGGGATGCAGAGATCCTTTTTTCCCCTCCTTTCCTGGAGTGGCAGGTATACTATGTCATGTCTTTAGTTTCTCTTCTTCTGCAATTACTCATTGTTATTTTGTGTGAGCAAAGCAGGCAGATGTTACAATACCTTCCTCATCAGCATGTCCTGCAGTTTCTGTTTCCTTGGATGAAGCAGCAAAGCAGTCACTGCGGGGCCAGAGAGCTGGGCTGTGTTTCGTCAGCTGGAAGGTGACTAGTTAAAATCTAACTAGCAGTCTCACACCCAGCGCCTGACAGGAACAGTCTTTGAAGACTATTAAGAAAATAAAAATTCCCTCCTCTGTCATATAATGGAAATGAGTATACTTCAAACAGCCATCCCCTCTAATCTGTTAGCCAGCCCTTAGCAGCTTACCAAGCCTGTATTTAACCTATTTCCCTAATGGCAATTAAGAAATGTTTTCATTTCCCAGGGAGAGGATTGCCAATGAAATCCCCCTCTCCTTCCCAATCCCCATCCTGTGGCTCCTCTCTCTCTCTCTCCCCTCCTCCTCTTCCCCACACCCGAGCTCCTTCTTCCTTAGCCTAAGGCATCCGAAGCATTCCCCCTGTGTTTGGGTAGCATGCAGTGAGGAAGAAATGATTAAGCAGCTGAATGTTTGAAATCCAGCTAAATGCACCGATTATTATCTGCTTAGGGCTTTCTTATCTCGAACTGTGTGGTGCTTAATGGCAGGGCCATTGTTTTCAGCTCAAAAGTATTAATGAAGGAATCAGGGCAGCAGGCTGATGTCATAGGTGGCTGAAAGGTGACTTGCTGCACTGATTTCCCTTGCTCCACCCCTTCGTGGGTCCCTTCCAACTAGTTCAGGAGAAGGGTTAGTATTTTTAGAGTGGAGAGTGGAGGGGGGGGGAAATACCCCAAGAAGAAAAAGCAGCCAGGTTGCATTTGTGTGTCTGGTAACAGGATTGCCGAGGCTCCTAAATATCCTGCTTAAAAGATGTACTCTCTGAGCTTCTGCTCTACTTTCTCACTTGATAAAGACGCTGAGCTGCTGGCGAGGGTCTCAGTGTGAAAGCGGCCGGCCGGCCTTCTTCACACCTGCCCCAGGCACTGGCCAGCAGACTACGCTCTATGTTCTGACCTATATCCAAGGTGAGATTTCCACTTCGTGTTTTCCATGGAAAGAAAGCGCTGTGAGTAAGTAGCTGCCACCAAGGGTTACCTCTTCTGCCCCCGAGATGATGTGCAACATAAGGAAGTGCTGATGTAGTCAAGAATCGGTTGTACTTTTTGTCCCTCTTCTCCTCTTCTGGGTTAAACGACTTTTTGTTGTTTCCCCCTTAAAATGTGCATAGTTATTAGGTGCAAAGCAGTGTATGTGAGGAGAGACTCCTCTGGGGTGGGATGTTGTGAGTGCCTTCAGTTTTCGATTACAGTGCACAAGCAGAGAAGAGGTGAAGATTCAGAGTAGATGAGATTTCGTTGTTGTTGTTCGTATTTCAATCATCCATTGTTATTTCTGTAATTCTTTTTGTGACAGATTTAATCTGACAGTCCCTTATTTTTTATCACAGACTTGAAAACCACGGGGCTTTCTATGATTTAAAGCTTAAGAATTAATAATACTGCTCTGCACTGCAGAACTTGGCACTGCACTGCCTATGGAGATTGTAAACTCAAATAAAACTTCATCCAGTTGTGGGGCTCTTTTTTGTGGACCCAGCTAAGAATTTGGAGAAGGATGTGTTACCAGAAAATAATGCATGGAGCATAAATCAGAAGATTTATGGAGCAGTGAAAGAAAAATAGCTTTTACACAGTGGTGTCATAAGGTAGCAGGTAAAGAGTTCTTGTGGACATACACATCCAAACAGGTCCCAGACAAGAATAAAAAATAACGTGGGTTTTGATTGTTGTTGTCGTTTGGGTTTCTTTTAATTGGATGATCTTTTGGTGTAATATGTTATTTAATCACAATCTGACTACAGTTAAAATTAATGTATTTGCTGGCATGTCATTAATAAGTCAGGATTTCTGTCTTACCTAAACAAATGAGTGAAGAGTTTACTAATTTTTTTTAATTATTATTTTTGTTTATTTTCCTCCACTTGAGTTTAGTTTTGGTCTGGTGAACACAGTGTGGCTTTCAGTGGTCACTGGAGGATTTTGTGCCTGTTGAAGGAGCTGTCTGAATAGTCCACTAGCCAAGGCTAGACCTCGGAAGAGAAAGCAGAGACAGGAGTGGCACTAAATACCCATATATGCATCAAAGCCAGCTGCTGTCCTGATGAACAAGATTTGCTTAACAGCAAATTACCAAACATGGAAATGTTACCTTCAAGTTTGGGGGTTTTATCTTCAGGGAAAAAAATAAATTAAATTGTATACCAGTAGATTTTTGTTTTCCTTTTGACTTACTCGCTCATGGTTTCGTTTGCTTTGGGTTTTGGGTGGGTTTTTTTTTTTGGGGGGGTAGTTTCATTTTGTTTGTGGGTGGGTTTTTTGGGCCACTGGAAATGAAGTCAGGTAGCATTCTGAAGGAAAAACTCAAACTTTCAAAAAAATGCTAGCTGAGTTTAACCAAAAGTGACCTGACTGGGATGTCCAGCCCCATCCTCTCTGTCCCTCCTCCCTGTTTCTGTAGGTTCAGCAGTAAAAACCCACTGAAATGTGAGATTACCAAACTGAAGCAATCAGTCTGAAATGATTACCGAGGACGACTATTCTTTTCTTCAGATGACCAAAAGTTATCTTGTTCAGAGTTCCTTATCTTCGAGCTGCTATTTCACAACTGGCTCTGTCTCTAAGTTTGTATTGCCTGTTAAAATCTAAGAGAGCTTTACCGCCTGTGGAAGCTTGTACGTATAAATGGTTGCTAGTCGTTATAAGAAATGGGGTCTGCCTTTCTCCTAAAATTATGTTGAGTTGTTGGGTTTTTTTAAAGGAAAAATTGTTTGTTTATTTCTTCAGTAATTTAGCAGATTATTGTGTCAAGCCCAGGGTGAAATCTTGTTTGCTGAACTTATCTTAAACCTCAGGAGGGGAGGAAGGTTCCGTTTAAAGGTCAAAGTGTTTCAGGATTTCAACTCAGTATATTTTTTTCCCTGAAAGTTTTCCCTTACCCCCACCCAGACCTCGGACCTCAGCAGCTTTTCAGGTGCCTTGCACGCATTTCATCTTGCGTGGAAACTTTTGAAACAGCTCTAAATTGAATCCCAGAATACTCCATGTACGTACCGTCACCATCCTCTGGGCACAAACATCGCTCTGGGAAGAAACTGGGTGTTTGAGGTTAGGGGAGAATGCTGGAGCTGACAAAATTCAGATGCTGATGATAATTAATTTATGTAGTGGCAAAGATAGGTGTGCTGCCAGGTGCTTCACAGGCAGATAAGATCTGGTTTCTGCTTCAGTGAGTCTGCAATCTGAGGCCCTGGTTTTGCAAATAGTTATGCACATGAGTTATGCCACGGAGGGCAGCGACACTACTCATGCGTGTAAAGTTACTCACCTGGAGTGAGCCTGCCTGTGTACAGTTTCTACTGTGTTAGCTTTTCGATTGATTCCACAGTGAGTCAGTAATTGTTTAGTGTGATAATTGAAGTTGTTTAATAAGCTCCGCGAGTCAGAAGTTAAAAGAAAATACAGGAGTCACCTTTCCTTAAGGGAACTGAAACCCGATGTTTTTCAGGGAAGTGTTTTGGGATGCAAGTGCTCCACGTGAGATCTGGCACGTTCCTGTCAAGAGGGCCTAAAAAAAAAGATAAAATCATCCGATAACTGGAAGGGAAAAGTGTTACTCCCCATTCTCATTTGTCGTGATGCTGATCTTGGGGGCCACATTAAGAGTGTTGCCAATGAAATTACTTTCAAGTCTGGGAAAATTTAATCAGCAGAGGCCTTGGTAGCTGTAAATTTGTGGCAACAGTCCCTAATTCATCTTGTAATTCTATGACAGGCTCTGAATTGCCCGTATTTGGCCAGGGATCACCTCTGTGGACAGTTAATGAAAGAGTAGAGGGAACTTGAAGGTCAGTTGCACCAAATTCTTTTTTTTTCCTTCCTATTTTTCCTTCCTGGATCTGTCTTTTGTGTTTTTTATTGCAACCTATCTTTCTCTGTATAATTTATTAAACAAAGCACTTGTTTTCTGCAAAGGAAAAATCCAGCCCTTTTTGTTTATCTGTCTTCTTTCCTTGAGGCATTTATAAAATAGCCCAGAAAGTCTCAAAATATATGTTTTCAGTGAAATTGCTAGACAGAATTACACTCTAGCAAATTTGCACCTCTTGTCTGAGTGTGGTCATGAGATTAAAGCTGTAACAGATGCTGCAACCAGGTAGGGTTTTGTGAGTGGAATTTGTACATTGACGTGTAAGTCTAATTTCAGTATAATTAGAAAACTTCAGTTATTGGCTCAAGCTCAGAATAAATGAATTTGAACTTCAGAAAACCATGAGACTCTCATCACCATAGTGCCAGAAAACACATTTGGATCTGCTGGATTCAGACTAAACCAGCAGATAAACCGAAACAGCTTTTGTTTATTGAAACACTATAGTAAATGGGTGCTGACATAGCAAAACACAGGATTTTCTTGTGGTGGGTATCTTGAAAATAAGATTGAAAAAAAATTAAAACAAAGAGAGTGGCCTGGAATAAAAATTATAATGACCTTGGGTTTTATTTTTTCTTTCCTGTTTCTTATTTAATAAAGTAAGTGCCTGTTAACACTATTTTCTCTTTTTCAGGATCTTTTCTTTCTTTGGAGGACATCAGCCTTACCTCTTGTTTTATCTCATTCACTCTGTCCCTCAGAATACCTTGTGTCTTAACCTTCTCCCTCTAATTTACCACTCCACCCTTTTTGCCTCCCATTTCGATCCTTTTCCTCTTGCTTATTTTTTTCATCCTTCATTTTGACTTCCATTCCAAATACAGCATCTTCCCACCTCAGAGTTCCCTTCCCCTCTTCAGCCTGTGTCAGAAAAACATTTGTAGGGCTCACCATCACTTGACGCTTCAAGATCAAGTGTTTTGAATGACTACTCTGGCTGCAGAGGAAAAGGAAGTGTTGGTAGATGAAGCAGTGGTTTTTCACCACCTGAGCTCTTAGCATCCCTTCAGTCACAACCAGATCACTGCTACTTCCTCTGAGGTTGAATTCTGTGTCCTTGGCAACTCTCAGGAAGTTTCATTTACTGTTAAATTAAACCTATAAAGTGAGGAGAAACAGGTGATGTGAAAATGTGGGTAGAGAATTCTAATTTCTGTCTGGTATACAAGGAAAAGGTTAAAAAAAAAATTTAGAGGTGAGTACATTTTTCAAAGTACTTTTAATTTAAACTAGCCATAAGAATTACCTGCAATTTTACAGTTATAATCTAGTGAAGTGCGTCCTTATTGTAAATACAGTATAATGAGCTCTTCTGTTTGTAAACTTAGGATTTCATGTCACTTTTTAATAGGCTTCTGAAGCATACGTCCACTTGACTAGCTCTGATGTCACAGTGGTCATTACTAGCTGCAGGACCTGCTATTTGGCATCCGCGTGCTGTGCCCGTCTGGGGCAGTGGGACGTCTCTTGTGGATGGTGTGACTGTTACAACTACTTGTCATTTACCAGCACCAGGGGATTTCTAGCTTCAGTGCTTTTGCAGTTCACAAGTGTGGTATGGGAAGAAAAATGATGCCTTTTAACTTGGTTATGCTGTTGTGTCTGTGTGGACAGGAGGAGATTTTGCCCATATTGAACCTTTCAAAATGATGCCAATGCCATCTTGGTCAAGTCTTGGGGAAAAAAACAAATGGTCTTTGTTCTTGCACAAACCAATGTGGGGAAGCTTAAGGTGGCCTCTCACAGCATCAGCAGCACTGTATTTCTATGCATGCTGAGTTTCCAATATTTGTAAAAGAAGGCATTGGAAGGGAGTCGATTGGAAGTGAGGTGGATTCTTTTGCATCTTGAATTTGCTTATTTCTGTTTCGATCAGAATAAGTGGTTGCATTTGAAAAGCTGGAGTTGGCAGTAACTGCAGAGTAACAAAATTGCTTGAAGGACCACATGAAAATCTTCTGTTTCTTTGAAGAAGGCTATTGTTAATATAATTGGGTGTTGAGCTTCAAAAAACATCATATGCTTTGTGTTTATAAAGTACCTTTTATTAATGGTGTAAAAAAATCTAGTAACAACCCAAGAAACTTCTCATTGTGAGAGGAGAAATATCTTAGTGCCTTTCCTGACAGGGTGTCTTTTCACAAGGAATTCCTCTATGGAACACTAATCAAGTCCATTCAGAAAGGCCTTAATTAATTTAATTAAAATCTGTCAGATCAAACTGATTAGCCTGACATCCAGCCTGGCAGGAGGAAGGAGGCCGGTACGCGCGTTGCAACTGTGTTGAGGTGGGCATGCCGTCTGCAATCAGAGACGTACGGCCGCTGCGGTGATCAAAGCCGTCTTTCATTGTCATCAGAATAAATGTTGCTGCTCCCCCAGGCAAGTGATCCAGTTTCTTTTTGTTAGGAAATATTTTATACCTCCACAGCCCTGGACGGCAGGTACCTGGCTCTGCCTGTGATTGAAAGGGAGCACCGGGTGACCTTTCCTACCCTTCTGACAACGGGGAATACAGATTAAACGTTTTTCATCCCTTCACCATCCTCTGTCTTAGCTGTTGGCCATGACCACTGCCGCACGGGCAGGAGAGAGACAAAGGCCACGTTGACAGGGGCGACTGTGTGAGCGTGGGTATTGCTGCAGCTGAGCCTCCCAAGGAATCGTGGGTCCGTGTGGGGTATCTTTTCTTTTGAGGTCTGAACTGAGGGTGGAAGCTGAGGAACTGAACCCTCTGCTATCTGTCTGTGCTCATCCAAAATATGAGGAACCTCCTCCTCAACCACATAGGCTTCTTAATCCGACAGCTGCTAATAATGATGTGTGGTTTCTATGGCAAACATCAGGATGGCCAATGCAATCTGGGTCTCTAGCCCTTTCCACTTCCCCTACCCCACACATGTACTTACAGAGCATCTCTCATCTTCAAAGCTTTCTTTATAAACACTTTTATCCATCGTTATTGTGGGATGGATCCATCAAAGGGGTAATAGCTAGTAAATGCTCAGGTTTTTAGGCCCCCTATCCTGCAGGCGCTTAGGCATATGTTTTAGCTTTGTGTACCATAATTCAGGCTTCAGTGGAACCATTCGCAGGGCATGAAGTTCAGCATATGTGTAAGTTAGGAACTGCGAAGATTAAATAGCATTCCTGTTTGCTAGAAATCAAAAGGTAGATGAAAACAGTGACCCCAGCTACAGAGGAACAGCAGTTCCTGAAGGAAGAGCAGCAGCGGCAGCTGACATCAAAGACTTGCCAACAGAAGACCTGCCAGCGACACGTGTTTGGTCTTTATTTGTGAGAAGGATCCTTCTTCTGGCAGAATGCTAATGGGCCAGTTTCTCCAAGAGTGGAAGTCATCTGAGGCATCCAGTTCCAGTGGCATAGGCACAGTAAAACATCTTTCTTCAGTTTAGCAGTGTGATTTCTGTACTTGGGCTTGACCAAACTTTTTGCAAGTGAGGTGCTGGAAGGAATAGAATGTAAATTTCATCTGCAGGTATTTCCTGACTTGCAGCATCCCAGTGTTTCCTGGCTGTGTCAGCTGAATTGACACTGATAGCCTTGAAACAGGCAAGGTGGCTTTGGTTCGAAGAGTGAGCCTGAAGTAGAAAGGGTATGTTTGGTCAGTGGAGGATCTTACCAGTGGAGGAGCATGCTTTATGGAATGATGCAGGGTCATGAGGGTAGGGCAGTCAAATACATAAGGAAATATTTATTTTTATTCTGAAATAAAAAAACATTTTGCCTTCTCTGCTTTCTTAAACCTAAATGCGCCATGAACCTGGCACAGCTTCATGCCACAAGGGGGAATGGCATGAAGCTGTGCCAGGGCAGGTTTAGATTGGATGTTAGGAAAAAATTTTTTACTGAAAGAGTTGTCAGGGCCTGGAACAGGCTGCCCAGGGAGGGGGTTGAGTCACCTTCCCTGGATGTGTAGGGTAGGTGAAGTACTTAGGGATATGGTTTAGTTTAGGATGTGAATGTTTGGACTTGATGATCTTAAAGGTCTTTTCCAACCTTGTGATTCTGTGATTCTGTGAAATTTTGGTCTGTAGACATATTTTCCCTTACCTGCTTTCCCTTACTGGCTCCTTTGATCCTAATCATGTATTAGGTCCATGCTAGCCCAAGGATCTGCAATGAGACCTTTTAGCATTGGAATATATTACATAGTGTTTGCATTCGTGTGGTCTCTGCTGCTGATGACTAAACTAGCAGGTTTTTTTCCTAGTGGAGCACCAGAGTCTATATTTTCTACCCACCCACCCCTCCCCTTTTATTTTTTCTTGCTCTTACCATAGGGTTTCTTCCCTGGTATCTTTCCATTTTTTTCTTAAGATAATACCAAGCTGAATTCTCTTTAACTGAGCTCAGTGAATTGGATTCTGATCTAAATTTTATTTCATGCTTAGTCATCAGGTAACCAGCTCGAAAAACTTCAAGGTTCCAGTCATGTAACTGCGAGTGAGCAGTTGGTTCAATGCACTGCTATAATGCATGTTTGCAGATACAACTGGGCAGTGAGAAGGAATTTTTAAAGAGATGTTTCTTAATAGGATTTTATAACATTTGTATCCTCCCATAAAACAGCTGTGCTACCTGTATGTACTGCTTGAATCAAAGTGATTTTTATTTATTATTATTTCTCCTCTTCTTTTCCTTCCAGCTAGCCTAATATTTGTGAGGAAATAACACTGGACATTATTGATCTATTTTTTTTTCTTTTCTTCCTGGCTCCTAGGTCACAGTTTAGGCCCTAGTTCAGCAAAGTACTTAAGAAGAGGCTTATCTTTAAGCACATGTTCAAGTCTCAGCGAGTAAATGAGAATTAAGCAAATACTTAAGTACTTTACTGAATAGGGATAGAATTAAGCACATAGTTGAATGTTTTGCTGAATCAGGGCCTTAAAATTAAAAATTAATCTTATTTGTGCCACAAAGATTGAAAAGCTAGGCACTAGATTTGGATCTTGAATTAATGCAGACCAGGAACAGGGTAGCACCAACTGTCACAAGAAGAAGAGTGTGCAAGTGTAAAAATGGGGTGAAGCTGGGTTTGTTTAAGTCCTGGGTAGGAGAGATGTGCATTTAGTTCCTCCGTCTGTTTGAGGCTAAATTTCTGGAGATTGACAATCCCTTGTGCTGCAGTCCTAGCACTGGTGAGCCCTGGCATGCTTAAAAAGCCCTATAACGTTAATAGCTGCTGTGCTGAGTCTAAAGTTGCAGGACAGGGGGCTTAATCTGCCTAAGCCTCAATACATACTCTTATTTGTCCTGTGAAGTGAAGGTAATGCCACTTCCCCTCTTTCACTTTGTGTCTCTCTTCTCTATCTGACTGCAGACTCTTTGAGGTGGTGAGGTTCCTTCCTATGCATTTAGCGTGATGCCTGGCACGGTGCTATGGGCTGTGGCTTTTAGATGGTTTTGTAATAAAAGTCTGTAAGAATAAAGGCTGTGGTTTGGGCTTGACAAAATAATTTGTGTGATGTAAATTGCCAAAGCTCAAGTCTTTGTCCAGATTTAGGTTAATGCAAATAATGGCAGCACCAAGTAGTTTTCTGACCAGTGTGATTTGTGAGAATCTCAAGAGGGGAAAATAAAATAATCTGAAGGAGCGTGGTAACTTTCCCCTGTTTTTTAGGAAGGCAGCTTCTGTTTTCAGCCTCTTAGAATTGAGTAGTTTATGGATGAGTGTAGGGGAACACTTGCACAGACTGGTTTTAGGGATATTTGGTGTATTTGCAAAGATCTAGTAGTATGAGTTTTTAGTGCTTGTGAGTTCCTTCAGAGCATATTTTGGTATTGGGAATAAGCATTTGAGTTGCATATGTGACGTATTTGACAACCATGGTTGCTACAAATGTGGAGCTCGTGCCCAAGGCTGGCTCAGCCTGTGCACCACGATGTTCTGTGTTGAGCCCTTTCGCAGGGCTTAGAGGAGACTGAGTGACCCAAGAGCTGGTCTTAAAACTGAGCTTCGGGTAAGGATACCTTAACAAGCGAGTGTAATACGATCAGTATGGGCGCTAGCTAATGGTTAACCCGCTCCCTCCGAGCCATGCTCCTTAAACAAACGCTATCAGTGTGGGATGAGTTGTCGCATTTCTGCGTGCAGGCATAGCCCAGGTTGGAGACTAACGCTTTCTTCTTAGGAGTAGAAGACAGCAGGAGGGCTTTCACTGCCTGCTCCAAAGCGGGGGCGGAGGTGGGGGTGGAGGGCATCGCGTTACTAGAGCTGCTATTTTCAAATAAAGACAGGAGGGATGACAGTAGTGAGGTCTCTGAGTATGTCCTGAAGTTCGTAGGGTGGCTAACCTCAAATCAGCTGTTACTTTGATTTTTTTAACTGACTGTTGCCTGAACAGGTGCTTGTTGGAGTGTAAAGCTTCTCAGGATAGTTGGCGTAGCTCTGCTTTCATGCTTGGAGAAAGGGGAGAGAAATAGGCGAGATCACGCGTTATGCGGGAGGTTACTGTGTGGAGATACTCTGTACGGAATGAAGGGGCAAGGATAGTGCTGAAGCTTTGAGCTTTCTGGGCAAGCCAAAAACCTGATAGATCAGGTGAGTCAAAACTGTGGATCTTGCTTGTATGCTGGCGGCTTTGAAAACTGTGGGCATTGCTTGTCATAAGACATATGGGAGGGACAACAGTCTTGTTTTCTGAACTTCTACCCAAGGAAAAATTTACATTTTCTATATGGGGGAGACCTCTCACCCAAGCACAGTTCTTCTGGTGATAGTTTTGCTGGTCAGCTTGATTAATTGTCTTGTCTTATAATTGGGTTCAGCCAGTATCTTTAATCTGAACAGTTCTTGAACTGTTAGAAAAACTCTGGTTCTGGACAAGTTGTAAATGCCTCCTGTTTATTAACTGGCAAACACAAATCCTCTCTATGCATTCGAAGTAAGAAAAGTAGGCTTTTGTTGAGTGTGAACACATTATTCATTCCTATGGGTAGAAACACAGAAGAAGCATGGAAGGCTTAAAAAATAGCTCTAGAGCAAAGCACGGGTGGTGGTGGGGGTGGCACTGGTGTGTGGTGGGTTTTTTTCATAGTTATGGACTATGAGTAGGGTGGTATTCCAGGCTTTTGTTACCATGTCTAGCAGAAGATGTATTAAGTACTTCAGAAATTCTCTTTGTGGTTATTTTTTCAGACTGTTTTCCTCCCTTGATGAATTAAGTGACAAACAAGACTTAGCTTTGAATAAAGGAATTGATTTAAAACTTTATAGCATCTACTGCTCACAATAGACACCCGTGATCAGGGTATTTTAGAATTTGATGCGTTCAAGGTATTTTTATTGACTAGATAAAAATTCTTTGATAGAACATTATTGGGCATCGAACCCCCTCTTCAATTAAGTTGCGCTGGTGTAGGTACATTTAATTCAGTGAAGTTCCCTGTGACTTAGAGCATTAAACGTGTGGCAGGAAACAAAACGATAAGAAAATTAAAAAATAACTTTCTCTTTTATTTTTGTGTTGTTTATTAACAGTATACTTCATTTGGCTTCGGTTGCACAAAGGTTCTGTCAATTAAGTTAACAGTAAATGTCACTTTCTAGTTAACATGTCATGAAGGCCTCTAGAGTTCATAATGATTATTTTAAGAATCTTTTTGTTCACAAAATAAAATGTATTGCCGTAAATATTTTCTTTTTTAGTCTTTTAAAATGACTATCAAAGAATAAAACTTTAAATCGTAGAAATTGTAGCCTGAAGGTTTTTTGTTAAAATATTTTTTTCTTGACAGACTTGTTAATGTATGAGTACAATTTAGTCTAAGAGAATTGATTTATAATGGAAAATGAAATAAAAATGAAGGTACATTTTAAACAGATCAATTAAACATTGGCAGGACTGAAACATGGATTATTTTGTGAATTCTCCAGTGGTTTGTTTTTTTTTTTTAGGCAGAAAAAATAACACACAGGCCATTTATATGAATTATTCTGTTAAACTCAGCTTGGGGTGCAGAAGGGTTAAGACTATAAATCAAAATTTTTGAAGCGAATCTGAAATTAGGAATCTGGAATGAGAGGCTGATTTTGGACTCCAAGCCTGTTAAACAAAAATGCACTAGCTAATTTGCTGGGAAATTTCTCTTTTAAGCGTAGCAAAATTATAAATATTTAATCTCCTTAATACCTTTTTGGATTAAAGTCATAAGGTCTAAAATGATTTCATTAATGTAAGTTTCAGGGTTGGGGTTTTTGTTTGTTTGGTTGGTTGGTTGGTTTTGTTCGTTTGTTTTGTTTCACTCACATCCTTTTTAGGGCAACTTTAGGAGTTCCAGTGCACCTTCCAAATATTGGCAGTGCCGGGGCTGGATGGAAAGTTCAGACCAAATCTTGAACCTCCTCCTCTCGCTGGTACTCCAGACTGTCTGGAGTCCAAAGGTTACGAACTGCTTGTAAACTATCTCCAGAATAAAAGCCCGTGTGCCTGGACATCAGTGCTGCTATTGTCTTCTCCATTCTTTTCCTAATTTGCAGTTTCTCCCCACCCTGCCCCCGTGGATTCTCAATGGCCTGAATGGCTTCAGTGTGTTTAATTCGGGGAGGCTATGCTAATCGGTGTCAACTGAAAGCCTGTCCTGAGACCCTGAGACTTTTCAGAGATGTTAATTAGCTTAGTACTACAAAACTACCAACCCACCCCCCCACCGGCCAAGCCAAATTTAATTGTACAGTCCTGAGGCTGGAATATTAAAGTCCTGGATTCAGCAAGCTGTGAGCTTTTGAGCAGACCCCTTTTATTTGGTCTGATTTGTCAGAACCTTTTAAACATGAAGCACCATGTAAAAACATGAAGTAACTGATGTAATTTGTTAGCAGTAAAGCATCTCTTTGCAGTACTTTTCTGTGTTGGGTCTGGAATCATAAAGACCAACAAAATAGTCTGTGCAAGACTGACCCAGTGACTACTGAAGTCAACAGAAGTCTTTCAGTGAATACGAATTTAAGTGCGCTTCGCTTAGCTACACGAGATGTGTGTGCTGAATCAAGTAAGACCATTTAGGTGCTTAAATAGGAGGCAGTGCTACCTTATCGGCTTCCCAGAGTGGATGTGGACCCTTGGGGTAGGTACCTGGAGGAGAATCTTCAAGCTTGAGTTAGGTGCTGAGGCTCTCCAGGCTCACTGGGAGAAGACAGTGCTCAGAAGAGGACTACCAGGAAGCTCAGACAGAAGCATCCTGAGCTCAGTTCAGCAGCATTTTTGCAAAGTGGAGGATGGGACATAGTACAACTCCATCCTCCCCCAATAAACTGAGTTGCCTTTCTGTGCTTTGGATATCCTTTGAGGATCCAGGCTCAGCCTCTCAAGCAGGAAGTGCAAAGTGGTAGATTTCATTGATGTTATTAAAAAAATAAAGTTCTAAATGCACTTTTCTGCCTAAAGTCCTTTTCCAGAGAAATCCTTTGGCTAGAGAGACAGGGAGCAATCACTTACAGCTTTCCACAGGCAAACACTGTATGTATTTTGCTCCCAACTGTGATAAATTTACCTCTGTTGTAGTTCATTAAGAAAACATCAGCAGGGAAAGTGCAATTTCTCCTCATTGTATAAACACAACAAACAGTACTCTCCTCTTTTCACTGGTTGTTTTTTCAGACGTGAAATTCCCGGTAAATAGATCGAATTGATGTAAAAAAATTTAAAACTCCTGCATGTTTTCCTCTGCATCAGTGTGTGTGGTTTTAGTTAATAACAGAGTACGTGGTCAGTGGTTCATCAAAGTGATCAAAGGCCAGTGAAGGCAACTTAATGTGAGTCTTTTAACTGAACTGAACCTCAGTGATCAACTTGTTACTTAATTTTCCAGAAATAACTTTTTTGGGTGGTTTTGTTGGGTTTTTAAAATACCTATTAGCAAAACCATTTTTGTATCAGAATTTTTTACTGTTATGGTGGCGTATGCCTCATGGGTATACTCTGAATACCCTTGGCAGCCAGCTGGGATCTCACTGCTAAAGCATATTGACGAGGCTTTGAATGTTCTTAACTCCTAGTGAGCTAATCCCAAATTTAGTGTGTTAAATATTTTCGAGAAATAGTCCCGCTGATTTTCAACCTGCAGCTCTGTTCTGTACAGCATACAGTTGCCAGGTACTCTGTAGCTCCTGTGCTGCACGGCCTGTATCGCGTCGGCAGCTATCTAATCTGGCAGCAGCTGTAATTTGTGGGGCGCCTTATCCAAATGCAGAAAACTGATGGGGAAAGAATGGTGATTGAGCCGTGTTTGGCCCCTATGGTCTTCAATCTGTTTCAAGAAATAGGTGAATGAATAATCTTCAGAGCTGTTAAAATTGGTGTTGCGGGTTGCGTGGTGCAGAGGCAAGCGAGCTGCACGGGGCACCAGCGCCTCTTGTTCTCCAAGGCCTGAGCGTCCCCCCCCAGTGCTCGCTGAGGTCTGTTTGTCCAGTGATGCAAGAGTTTGCTAATTAAACAGTTCACAGCCGTGTTTGGGGCAGAACCTGTGGACATTTAACCAATTGAACAATTTATTGCTGTAATTGAAGGGGTTAGCTGGTGTTTATTAACTAGCCTTCCTGTCACGTTCGAATGGCTGGACTAACCCTTGGTCCCTGACTTGTTTTCAAGTGTCCCACTGGTGGTGTTGGTGCTGTGGTTGTCATTGTACAGGCTGCTGCTTCAAGGAGAGAACTTTACTTACCACCACCACCCTCTTTCACAAATTCAGAAATGTTACTGGGATTTATTGGGGGTTTTTTTTCTTCTTCTTTCCCTTGCAGGAGCATGTGTTTTATTACAAAAGAAGTGTTAGCCCTTCAGAGCAAAAAAAGTAGGTGTTACCCACTTCTGGCTTGAAAATGGGTGTTAGGCTTTGCAATCTCAGCACAGCACCGGTTTATTTTCCTTTTATGATCACGGTCACCTCTGCTGTCTCCATGGTCATTAAAGCAGGTCGGGGGCTCGGCTGAAGGCCCATTGCAGTGGTGATGCATCAGGGCTTCCAGTCAAACTGCTGAGGCACGCCCGGTTTGGGGGACAAATCTATTCAGGGGAACAATGAGGCCTGATGGACAGGCCGCTTCTCCCCCTTACCCACGAAGGCTTCTATAACTAGAACTAATTGGCCGTTCCTAAAGTGCAATTAGGAGGGATATTAATCTAGGCCTGACAGGTGTGAAAATGTGTTTCTTTGAGCCCATTCAAAAGACACCCGATCTGACCCACCGTAGGGGGAGCCTGAAGCAATTGTGTCTATAAACTCCCAAGGTTTCAGTTTGTTGGAACTGAGCAGCTCACTTTTATTAATCAAGCTTGAGTCAGAGGATGTTAACTCAAAAGAAATGGATGGGAGGAAGTTCACTTAATACTAACATAATACTTGGTATCACTTCCATCGTTGGGAAAGGAAATGCTTGCTTTCGCCTTCATTTGGGGAGGGAAAGAAAAGGGAAGAGCTTTGTTTTTTGTTTTGCTTTTTTTGTTGTTTTTAATATTTTAATTAGAAAGATTGGTCTGAATTATTTTGCTTTAAAGATGACTCAGTGGGTTGTTCCTCCCCTCCAGTTCGCTTGTAGTCCACTTCGATAATCTCCATGTGCAATGTTTGCTACTTCTCTCATTTAGTCACTCTTCATCCCACTGGGCACAGCACGTACCAGTGACCTGAAGAGGTGGTGCCCCCAGGGGTGGCATTCTCATCGGCTGTGTGGCTATTAAATAGCACGAATAGAACAGTCTGCAATGGGTTTTCAGGCCTTGTTTGAGGAACCTGGGCTAAGTACATTACTACTAGTCCAGCTGCTTTACGGCTGATGTAAACGGGCACAACTCAGTGGAGCTGCACTGATTTGTACATGCCTGAGGATCCTGGATTCAACCAGCAGACTTACAGTGGGATGCTGAAAGGGTTCCAGCTGAATCCACAGATGGCTGCGTGTGCTGGTGGGCATCAGGCTCGGAACTAGTTGAGGAAATTTGTATTTCCTGTTTTAATTCAAAGGAACAGTTACAATATAAGACTAAATGAGAAAGCCTACCCAAAAGACCTGCATCTGTTTTACAGAAAATAAACGCGTTATCGGAGTGATATATTTGAAGGTGGTCTTGATACTGAAAACAGTGTGTGTTCATGGACGTGCACATGAATGTATACTGCTCAGTCAGGTAGAGTTTTCTTCAGAGGTGGAAAATTCTGGTTTATTTTATTATGTAGGCTCAGCTTTGAGAAATGCATGCATAATGCTTTATTAGTTCATCTCTCTGGAAGTATCCAAATGTCTAGACCACTGTGATATGTCTTAAAAATCTCTTAGAAGAGTTCCTAGAAAAGATTAGTCTAGAAAAGATGACTCCCTGCTCACTCAGCCCAGTCTCCTGATAGGAGAGGCAACTTCATTAAAAAAAAATCACTAATGAACAAAGGTTATCTTCCCAAGGCTAGGATTTTTTGCTCCAGTGCTGTGACAAAAGAGCCCCTCTTGGACTAAAGAACTGGCTTGAACGTGCTCAGGTCGGTTTTGTTCTTGTGTGAAAATCTTCAGCTGAAATAGCTCAGGAAACCCCATGACATATTTATAGAGCACAGCCATATCCTTTCCCAACCTTGGCAAAGCCAGAAAGCAACAAAGCTCATGCTTGTGTTGCATAACGGAACAAGGTTCAGTGGCCTTCGAGAGTGTGAGCAGCAATTGAGGTAGCCTTAGAAATTAGGCTGTAAGAATGCCAGTGGGCCCCTGGACTTAAAAATTGTGTGCCCTCCTGCGCAGAAAGGCTTCTCAGCTGCTGAGTTAGCTGTGCCGCTCTCTTGATGCAGTGATGCCCCTCACAACATTGCACTCTTCCACAGCCAACAGGCCTCTGCGTGCGTGCTGCACGGCACAGATGTGCCCCTTTTGCATCTTTTCTACGAAAGGCTCTGTGTTTTCCAGCCTATTGCCATCTGAATTGATCTTGATTCAACACGGATGACTGGCATTGGAAATGACACCCTCCTTCTGCAGCAATAGCAAGGTTTGACGTTTCTTTGGAACCCTTCCATCAAGACATCTGAAATTTCTAGGTGATTTATAGGCTTAGTATTCAATTCCTGATTTAAGAGGGCAAGGCAGAATTTTCTTGATTACCGTAGGTAGTGCAAAACCTAAGAAGAGGAAGGAGGGTCTTGTGATTGAGACAAAGGGGTGTGATTCAGGACGCGTGGGTTCAGCTCCTGTCTGCTTTCAGTGAAACCTTGGGGAAGTCATTCTATCTCTTCCTCTTATGCAAAATCTCTGACTCTTTCTGTCTTTTCTATCGAGCAGAGAGATGGTTGCCACTAGCTGTGCCTTCCCCACCGTTGTTGTCTGCTAATGCAAGCTGGCAGCCTGTCTTCTCATGTTTGGGGAGGGGAGGGCTCATCTATGAGAGTTTTGGGGTCCATTCTTAGAATGGAGAATGTGATCCCACACCCAAATCTTCTACCAGGACTCCTGCTTGTTTTTCTGTTTCTCCCACAATTCTCGTAACCCCACTCCTCCTTTTTGTCCCCCGCCCCTTCCAAACCACCCAGAAGTGGAGAGAAAGAGAAGGGCTAGCTCTCCCTGTCCCCAGTGTGAATATATTATCACTCTCCTCTTAACCAGACATGAGAACAAGATTACTCAAATGGATGTCAGCGGAGTACGAGTTATGCAGTTTTGCAAGCTGCTGACTAAAATTAGTGGAATTGCCCAGAGCTAAATGATTTGCTAGAAATTGGAGAGCCTCTGGTGTTTACACCATTTTTCATGGTGGGAAGGGATAAGTCCCCGCTGTTCGCCTCTTCACCCTTTTTATAGCCAAAAAAGGTGCACAGTGAAAATGTTTGTTCATACTTGCTTAACCTCAAATGGTTTGGGCAGTTACTTTCTTCATACCTCAGTTGTATTTTCACTCATACTCAGAGTTTTCATTAGCAAGTTATTTTGCGGCTCCCCAGAGTGGCATTTAATAATTGCACTGAGATGTTTCTCTCTTAGAAACCTAAACTGAAATAACACAGTGAAACCTGCTTTTGCTCGAGAGATGCCTGGGCAGAAGAAAAATCAGTGCTTAAAGTAATGGCTAAATAAGCACTGATATGGCATTTATCCATAGAAAGCTGCAGCTCTTTCCTGCATGGACAGTAAGAAACAGGAGAATGAATAATAGCTACCAGTGTCTCAAGTTTGAAAAGTCAGAGGAAATGGCAGCAAGAAAAAGCAAATGAAGATGGATGAAAGCCCAGGAGGGTGAAGGGAGACGTCCTCCCCGCTGGACGGGCTGAGGCAGTTGACTCCTGGGTCACCTCAGCCGTTGCTTTTCGGGGCGGTGTTTTGAAAGGGTGCTGTTTGGGAGAAGTGCTTCCTGGCTGCCACCGTCGCGCACCGCTCACAGATGCTGCCTGTGGGTCAGTGGGAGGTCATCGCCAGTTAACTCAACACCTCCAGCGAGGAGAAAGCTCTTGGGGATAAACTGCCTTACGGTTGCTGTCTAACCTGACCCAAGAGAACTTGCAGATGCTTAACGTGCCCCTTCGTCTTGTCCTGAGATACGTTTCCGTGGCATCCTTGATGCTGCCAACTAATACCTCTCCCCTCGCAGATTCAGCATTGCTTTCATGAGCCTGCTGGTTGGCTTTTCTCCTGGCAGGACCCCCTCCCCGTGCTGTGGCCAGGGCTGAGCTGCCCTACGTCACCCCACTCAGTGAAGCTGCCAGGGTCTGAGTGAGACCTCGTGGTCTGCAGAGGCAGCAGAGTTCCCTGCATGTGTGGCTGCTCCTGGGGCTTGCCGTGGGTGTCAGGGCATGTCTCACGGTCCTGTGGGGCTTAAAACAGGGCCAGCTCCTCACTTGTAGCTCCATGGCTTCATCACCAAAGGGAAGAGGCAGTTCTTACACTTCTGCCTGTACTCTGAGTGCTGTCAGTAGTGACATCCAGAGGGGATAGGGCGAGTGTGAAGGTGAATGGTGTTTGTGTATGCAAACGTAAAGTCAGTACAACCAGCAAACTGCATCAAGTCCTGTAGCTCTCCAGAAGCACAGCAGTCGCATTGAAATCATCCTGTTTTGAAAAAAAGAAAAAATTAGAGATGAAAATACATGGTGAGGGAAGTGTGGGGTGGCATTTCTTAGACATACATAGAAGCATGTGAGAAATCGGTGGTTTACATTGCTGCTACACTTGTGTTTCTGAGAGCTCACAGGTGAGTCTGGGTGCAGATGGTCCCCTGTTGTTACATCCTCAGGCAGCGCTTTCCCCAGGGGTTGGGGGTGAGAATTAGTGGGGTTCTCCCAAGGATCCACACAGGTCCTGGGCTAAAGTCTGGAAAAGGTAAAACGCTGAGGCAGGGGGGACTGAACTCTGCAAAACCTCTCACAGGTTGCAGACTGCTCTGTTCTTGTCCATAAAAGAATTTAGTAGGCATATATTTTACGTGTGTGGGTACATCAGTAGATGCGTAAAAATACATATGTCTGTTTTCAATAAAGTATTCCATGATCTAAACGTCTTCCAGATAACATCTTAAAAATCTTAGGCTTCACATTTTCTCCAACAGGCTTGTTCAGGGAAACGAAGGAGGGTGCTTGACAAGATTATGGTGTTGCTTATATACATTTCCTTTATTCTTGTGGCTAAAAGAAAATTACAATGTGTTGTTAAGTCAGAGCGTGGTCTGTGGAGCTGAACCAAAAAAACCTTTAAATGGACTAAAATTCCCCTTCTGATAAAAGGGAAAACTACACAGCAGAGAGACAGGATATCTTTAATTTAAATAGTGGGTTTAGGTATATTAATTTGAGTTCAAAGCATCTTTCAAAGGGTATGATGCCCACATTTTTAATTTTACCTAATACCGAGCATCTGGTGCGGACTGGTTTGTGGTACTGAGAGCAAAAGGAAATACATTACTCATAGATGAAAGGAATGAAGGGGAATCACTGTCCTGACTAAAAATAGCCTTTTTTTTCACCAGTTAATATCAGCTGGAGGTTTGATTAAATAGTAATTGTCTAGAAAAGACAATAATTGAGTGTGACTGTTTCCTTTCAGGGGCCAGGCCCAGGTGGTGAAAGTTAAGTATTGTCCTTCAGATAAGGTCCTGAAAGCAGTTTTCATGGATGTCCACCGAGCCCTTCTGCAAAATGTCCTTTCTGGGTGCTGAGCTGCAGACAGACAAAATCCAGGCCTTTTCACAGGGCAGCAGCAGCTTTCGGGGATGTAGCGCTGGAGGATTTTATGGCTGCACTGCAGATACGGGCTGGCTCACCTCTTTGGCTGGAACTCTTAACCCAGAGGCACAGAGATCACAAGAGACAAATGGCTTGAATTAAGAAATGGGGTTGACATCTATAAAAGTCAGAACACGTCTAGTAGGCAACATGTGTAATAAGACTATAACATTGTATCTAATAGGGAGATTGGAAAGCTGTCTAAAAAACGTGGCTTCCGTTCAGATCTGCGTACTCAAAACCAAAACACCCCAGATGAATGCCTTCTGGGTCGTGTCCCCCCCACCCTTAATTGATTAATCTGAGTCCCTAGGGTCTTTTCGTAAAAATCAGTTTCTCTTTTTCAGCATGAGGTTGGTGATGATGCTGGTAACAGCCCTGCCTAGCTTTGTTGGTGTCCATTGTGACGAGATGTGTGTTTCTGTGGAGCTTAATGATATTTTCCTCTAGATTTCTGCAAAGTTACTCTCTCTGAAAGACCCTTTTATGCTTATCGCTTGCCTGGGACTTTATGTATCACGAATGTCTAAGCATTACTTAATTAACCTTTGCAAGCGTCCAGTGAGCCAGAGCGCCACAAGAGACAGCCAGGCAGGAAATGCTTTCTCTACCTCATGAAAGTCTTCAAATTGCTACTTATCCCGAGTGGAATGGATGGAAAACTTTGGGGAGTTTTTCATGGAGGAAAAGTGGAGGAGGAGAGGGCGTGAGAGACCAATTGGTCTGCTGCAAAATAGCCCAAATTGGCAGAGTGCTCCCCAGGGAAGGGGAAAGCTATCATCTCAGCCCTTTGTCCTGCTTGGTGAAGGTTTGGGACTTCAGCTTTACGCCTCCACATGCTGAATTAGGACTGTAATGGCCAAGCCAGAGTCAGGCCTGCTCTGCTGGGTGGCCTGGGGACAGGATCTCAGAGAGGCGGTCACCATAGCCTGTGAGGTAGAGCAGCTTCCGAGAGCTTTGCCTGGCTGTGTAGCTCACACCATCTTTCCTCTTTGTGCTCCAGGTGAGAGGCCTCACGGCAAGGCCCAGACAGAGATACCACTCACTTGAAAAGCAGCACACATACTCTACCAGGAAGTCTGGGGTTTGGCCATGCAACATTTTCCAGGGGAAGCTCACCCCTTGGGTAGGTAAAGGTAGCTGCATCAAAGCCACAGCAGAAATTGATACCATATTCAGTTTGAGAATTCGGATGTCTTAATTCTGTGGTTTAAACCACTAGACCACACTCTTTCTGAAATAGGTAGGAATATTTGCATTTTTATATAAGGAAACCGAGGCACAGAGTGGGTAGGTACAAGGCATGCCAGAAGCCACGTAAGAAGCCAGCAGCAGGGCTAAGAACAGAACCCATGTTTCCTGATACCAGCACCTGTGATCAGCTACAGCATGCTGCGAGGGCAGGACAGGAAGGAACGAACAGATAAAAGCTGAATTTCTTCTGAAAGTGAAGGCTCTTCTTGCGCTTCATCTCATGTTTCCCATTATGCCTAGTGCAAAGATAAAGCCAGATTCATTGCTGCATCCCTGCAATCTAATCTTTCTTTTATCAGTTGGGTTCAACAACGAACACTATCTCTTTGGCACCTACCTCAGGAAACTGCTGGCCTTCTGCTAGCCCACAGATTGGTGGGCTAAAGCAAGAGGCTGCCCATTGAGAATATAATCCATGTCTGCTGGGGAGGGGAGCGGGCACAGAGATTTCTTCACCTCTGGTAGGCAGCCTGTAGTTTAACCAGAGCCAGGAGCTCCTCGTTCAGGTACAGCTCAGCGAGCTGAAAATTAACATGATCTTTAAAGAGTGGGAGAAGGGTCTGATGGGAAGGACAACGAGTTTTCAGAGAAGCTGATGGGAAGGGCAATGAGCTTCCTCGTGACGATTCTAAATATGTAGAAAATGCGTAGGAAATTTCAAAGGTCATGTTAACCATGAGCATGGGAAAGCAGGTATTTTCCTGCCTTCCTTCATTGCAAATGTAGAGTGGGAAACCAAATATATTTCTGTCTACATTTATCAGTGTGTTCTAATAGGAGAAAAATGGGGTCAGTGAGTCCTCTGAAAAGAGGCTAAAATGAAGGAAGATTGAGGGTTCATCGCTTTCATATTTTGAGCCTGCGACTTCCAAAATCAAAGGCCTAGTAATCCTAATGGATTGACTTCCAAAATTCCTTGGATTTGTATTGCTGGACTTGTCTCTCTCCAGGGCTTAGCTGGATCCCTGCAGATAGATTTTCAGGTTTTTATGCTGTAATTCCACTTAGTCCAGCTGTAAACTTGTGGTGGCTGAATTAATACATTATAGGGGGGGAAAAAAAAAGGGGGTGGGGGTGGGGTGGGGGGAAGAGTATACCTACAAAACCCGGAGCTTGTGTATCAAATCCTGAGGGGGGGAAAACCGGGCATTTCAATTAGTTGGTTGTGTGGCCTGATTGAAGAACAGCCCCATGGCTAACAAAGCTTTGTCTGTAGTATCAGCTTGCTCCTCATCCACCAGGACAAATAGAGTGGTTGGTCATTAACGGGCTAGCCATCGGGTAGGGGTTTTGTTCTTAAATGGGGGCTTTGTCTTATCCCTGCTGTTTAAGCCCTCTCCAAGCACTCCTCACCTGTCATATCTGTCATACATTTAATTCATCACGCTCTCTGGTCAAAAGCTACACTGATAGTATCAAAAGAAGAGGAGGGGGCTTCTTATAACTTTAGCGATCAAAGGAGATTACCAAGCAAATAAGATTTTAATGAAGACGGCAGGTTTGGAAAGGAGAATTTACTGCACTGCGAATCACTAACACATAAAGGTTTGCTTTAAACGCATCGTATTTGAGAGAGGAATCCCAGAAGGAAGGCAGGATACAAGTATTGGCTCGTGGTTTTAATTAAAAACACAGGAGGAGGAGGAGATGGTGGAGGGGGGGAGCATGGGGAAGAGAGCTCTTTTATTTCACTTATAAAGGTCATATTTTTAATCTGTAAATATGGTAAGCACATCAGGCTGCATTTAAACACAAGTTTGTTGCACCGATGACAACATCAGGCGATTCACCGCCAAACTGATATTGTCGGGCCGGTGCTCTCAGTATTTGACCTGAGTTTCAAAGTACCAATCACAACACTGAAAAAAAACCCCGTGTGGCCTCACTGTCACCGCTGGAGAGGCAAGAGAGGCAAAGCAAGCTGGCGGTTCCCCATCACAGACACCAGCGTGTTCCTCTGATCGCACATGACAGAAGCCAGGGATAACAGAAACGCACCGCTCCTGCCGGCAGCCGTTTTCCAGGAGGGCAGCCGGGTGCTTGGGGAGCACCGAGCGCCTTTGCTCATGGGATTGCAGGGAAGACTGTGTGCTGCCCCGTGGTGCTTTGTCTGGGAAGGCGAGCCTGCAGCACCCGCACCTTTAGTCACAGTTATTTGCTGTTAAACCTGCTGTCATTCTGCAGAGGAATTATCCCATCGGGGGCTGTCGGTCCGGAACACTTAACTCCATTTTCTGATAAAGTGGGAACAACTGGTGGGGAATTACCTGTCACGGTTCCCACCGCTGCTGACGTGCAGTGCTCGAGTACTGTGCCGCCAGCAGTTCAGTTACTGGCAAAGATGCTGGGCTGGAGACACAGAGCGGTGCTTCAGCTGCCCCGGCTGGCATCAGTACAGCGTGTAGAGCCAGGCCTGCCCTGTTAGCAGCAGAATCAGGCAGCTTTATTTTCGCAGGGTTTTTTTCTGTGTGATGAAAAGAAAGCCTCTGCGATTGCTGAAGCCTCCGATAAAAGAAGGGGTAGTTGTATTATTAGCGTGGATATTAGAATCTTTACTTAAAAGACGATGGGGTGGGGGGAAGTGGCTGCCTAGCTTGCTTTAAATTGAATTTAAAAACGCAGGGTCCAGGAAGGAGATCACAAAAACATGTCTGAGCTTGTCAGCCTTTACGGGTCTGGGTGGAAAACTCCAGTTCTCACTTTCCGCTGAGTAATACTGAGAGCTCATTATTTATGGTTTTCAACCTGACTATGAATTGTCAATGATTTATTCAAGAAGTGATAAACTATGCGCCTGCCCTTCAGCTATGAGGAGGTCCCTACAGCTGAGGTGTTTTGCATTCAGCTAGCAGATGGACCTCGGCATCCTTCTGACGCTGGAGCTAATTTCTTGCATTTTCAGTTGTATTTCAGCCCACATCCAACCCTTCAGTTGCTTGGCTGCAGCTCCCCCCGGGCTCTCCTGATTCCCAATGCACAATGAGGTAGCTTTACTGAAAGAGAAATGAAAAATCACGTGTTGTCATCTGGTGACACGAGTTTAGCTGAACCCAAGTCAGACCCAGATTTATTTGCAAGCGAAGACAGGATAAAGATACAGGCAGCACTAGTTCAGAAACTCGTCCTGAGCCCTGCTTTGAGTAAGCATGTCAACAAATAGCTTCTCAACTGATTTGCTTGAACTGGTAATGATAAAACCCGGGTGTGACCGGGGCCTGCATTTACCTGGTGCTGTAGTGGGGCTCTCCCCGCACTCGCACCGCTTTGGTGGATGGGTGTCCGTGGCACTGGGACTTGTCCTGCAAAACTCTGCCCTGTGAACAGGGCTTGCATGTGAGCCAAACACAAACATTTGCCTTTACTGTTGGTTTAAGGACCTCCATGATTTTATTCAGCTGGAAAACGATTTTTCTTTATTTTTTTTTCTTCTTTTTTTCCCTCTCTGTAAGTTAAGAGGGGCAGAGGCTAACTTACAATACCATCTTTCCCTTCCCAATTTACCAGCTCTGGGAAGGTGCACGGGTTACTTGAGCTACGGACCAGCCATCTCGACTAATGTGTTCTGGTTATAGATCTTAGGAGGTATTTGCAGGACCAAAGTACTTATGTAAGGAAGTGTTTTTTAAAAGAACATAAGTCCAGATGACAGCATATAAAAGTCAAATGACAGAGCAATTCGTGGGTTATTGTTGCAAAACTAACCTTTCAAACGAGCTCCTAAAATACTCTGTGGTTGGGGTTTCACTTAAGGAATTTACTTTTAAGCCACTTTCTCCTGGTTTAAATCTGTCTACAGAAAACTTCAAAAACTTTTGGGTTTTGATTTTAGGAAAAGGGAGGAAGAAAAATAGCATGCTTTTCCGCGTTAACATGAATGCTTTTGAAACATATCACCCTGTACCCGATCAGAATAATAATAATAATAATAAAAAAATTTTTAAAATCAATCATTTACCTTCAGAAACTGGGCATCGGTTTTCTTCGACAGAACAAAAGCCACCGTGCCAACACTTGGAAATTCAACCCATCAGCTGCTCTTATAGCTCATTCTTTATTCTCTGCATCAAAGCTCTGGTGGGAGTAAAGGGGGGGTGGGGGGAGGAGAGAGAAAAAAAACAGAGAGTGAGAGAGCGAAAGAGCCAAGCTCCTCAGCGCCTCTAATGACGCGTGCCAAACACGTGGAAGGTAAATCCCCTAATTCAGACTATTCTTTCAGCATTCCCTGGCGGGTGGCCAAGCTAAATATTTCTGTGGGATAAAAAATGCACCCTCCTATGCGGCACTTTCTTAACAGGATGGCTCTCCGGCTTTGGCGGAGGGGGCTTCTCTGGGGGAAAGCCAACATGTGTGTTCTCTTATCTATTTATTTATTTTATTAAAAAGGGGCTTTATGGGCTGTGATTGGATTAACTTGGTGAACCCTGGAGGAAGAGGAAAAACAAATTGGGAAGCTGGTTTAGCACCCCCACCTTTTTGTCATCTTCTTTTGGGATTTCCTGGCTGGCTGCCACCTTGAGCCTGTTGAATGTTCTTTAGATCAATCAATTAAAAAGGCTTTAATATTTGGGTGATTGGAACGCAACATATGGGCTGCTGGTGCGGATGTCATGTGGTGCGTGGAGTTAATTGAAATGATTAATAGAGGTGTTAGTTTCTTCAAGACTAATTGAAGAAAGAATATAATTGGAAGCATGGACCAACCATTGCTCTTGACTTTTTTTAAAGCATATTGTGTCCCTTAAACACTCTTACGTGTTTATAAGCATGCAGATGGATTTTGTTTAGAAGTCTTCCACAGGGTGATTTACAAAATCACATCTACTGTATGTCCAAAAGTCAGGTCTATTTTCATTCAAATTATCCTGAAAAAAATATTTCCATACATCTCATCTGTTTCAGTAACCAGCACATACGCTTAATTTCATGTACCTCTTCATCTTTAGATCCTTTACCATCCTCACCATTATCTGTAGGGTTACAGCATCCACATTAGGGCACTGCTCCTTGCCCAGTGGGTTGTAATAATTTACACTCCTGTGGTGTCCTAGCACACTGCAAATGTGCCAGGTATTTCAGGGAACATACTGCCCTGCGCATCAGCTCGACCGTATTTCAGTGGGATCCAGCTATCTGTGCACAGGACTGGCAAAAGCCTGGCTTGGACAGTCAGAAAGAAACATGGAATGAGAGAAATTCAGAGGATTTAACCCAGCTCAGATCTTTTGGCCTCTCCACTTTTCTTTAAGAGTAACACATACCTTTTTTCAGTAGCAGCAGTCTGTGAATTTTTACTAAAATCTTCAAGCGCTCACAACATACAAAGCATAAGCCATGAACTGGCTGCAGAGGACATCTGGCAGCAAGGAGAAGGTACAAAGGATGCGTCTTCTGAAAGTCATCTCACTGCACAGGGTAGCTCTCAGGTTAGAAATGGGGAAATGGAGAAAGCATGACAATTTCTTGCCTGTAGTTAGCAAGCACGGGCTGGCTGCCCGGGTGCCGGGCGAGGAAGAGCGCTGTCTTGACCTGGTCACTGCTGGGCTGTGGTTGCGAGTGCTGTAGCAAACTTTCAGACGGGGATTTCTTAAGACTGAAGAGCATGGCTTAAGTAACTTGTGAATCTGCTCGAGGGTAAGCAGGATAGAAGGAAAGGGGAAAGGAGAGAAGGAAATCAGGCAAGGCAGTAAGGGAGTTTTGATCCAAAAGGTAAGTCAGTTCAGATTTAGGATAAACTACATTTTGAAGCACAGTATTTTCACACCAGCTTTCTTTTTTGCTTACTTTTGGTAATGGAGGAAAAAAATGTATGTTAATGTTCTGGAAGAGAACTTTCTGGAAAGGGCATACAGATTTTCTCTCTTGCTTTCCTTTGCACATGTGGTGCAGCTTACGTATTTGTGCATCTTTTTCAGTAGTCAGAAAGTTCATTCTGAAGCCCAGAACGAACTGAACAGAGAAGCAATGTAGATAAGTTTAGAGGGGGGTTTGTTGCTGGCTTAGAGGAAAAGAGTCATAGGATGGTTTTAATATTTTAGAGTCTTCCCACACAGATTTCCAGTGATACTTTGAAGGCAGCTGTGCGTCTGCAAAGAGTTTGAGCCTCCCCGGAAGATGTGGCCTGTCTTGTGTACAGACCTGAGCGAAGCGTTTGTAGAAAGGAAGTGGCTGTCCTGTACCGGGGGCTGAGAGGAAGGGAAGACATCAGGTCTGATCACAAGCTTCCCTTGCTCCCTGCTGCCTGCTGATTTGCATGCACGTATTACTAATCATTTTAGATGAGGGGTGTGCCATGGCAGGCTGGTGTAAATTAATCTTTAAAAAATAAATTTTTTATTATTATTATTGTTTGATGATGAGATTAGTCAGTTAAGGATCTTGTTTTATTACAGCAAATGACTGCAATTAGAGAGTCACTTGTTTATTTTTTTAATCTTAGCATCGATGAAAAATAGTACCATCAGCTTTTTTGTTGTCTCAGTTGCCCTTCAGGATTTAGTATATGAAAAGGAGCACTTTTTGTGAACTTGGTGGAATAGGAGTATCCTCTGTCTTTATCAAGCCTTGCCACGCTGTGTAATTAATATAATTCTAGTGCATTGGCCTGGGCCACTGAAAGAGAAATAGCAAGCCAGGGAAATAGGGCTTAAACCTTTGCATGTACTTTGTATACGATTTGTGCATGATGGCAATATTCTCATTCTCATAAAAGAAGAATATTCAATAACAGCCCCCCATAAAATTAATCTCAGAAAACTGAGCTGTAGTATAAAAAGGGCTGGTATCTTCATCTGTTGCTAAGACAGATCATTTTCACTAGGCAATCCCCCTTTTTAGGTGTTCCTTACATTTTACTTTCCTCAGGCTGGTGTTTTCCCCCAAAATCTATTCAGCCATTTCCAAGAACTTGGCTATGTCAAAAACTGTCTTGGTAACATTAAGATTGTGATGACTTCAAAAGTAATCTCCACCCTGACAGCCCCAGTTTTTCGAGCAGAAGTTTGAATGGCAGGTTCGGTGGCCTGGGAAAGGACAGTGTATGTGTCAAGGATGCTTGAATACCATCCCTCTGCTGGAAGCATGTCCCAGTTCCTGGATCTGCACACATGCTTCACTTAGGTCATGTGTCTGTTGAAGCAAGACCAGGACACACACCAGTTCTATCCCCACCTCTATCCCTGACTCCCATGCCTAGGAGGAAGCGTAAGGGTGACAGAGAACTGGAACAAGCTACCCAGGGGCGTTGTGGAGTCTCCCTCTCTGGAGATATTCAAGACCCGTCTGGATGCCTATCTGTGCAATATGTGCTAGGGAGCCTGCTTTGGCAGGGGGGTTGGACCCGATGATCTCTGGAGGTTCCTTCCAACCCCTACAATTCTGTGAATCTGTGAATTGCTTTTGGGCTAGAAGCCAACCTAGATGATAGGCAGAGCAGCCCCTCCAGGAGCTGTTAGGAAGGCATCACGGCTTGCTTCAGTGAGTGAACTCTGTTAGGTCTAGAACTGAGCACCTGAACTCAGAGCAGAAAAATGCGTGTTTGGTGCATTCTTACTGCAAACCGTCCTGAGGCCAAAGAGTCATCAAAAAGAGCTGTTTTTAAAAGCCTGTGGACAAGAGCTGAACTTGGAGGGGATTATGAAAGAGGAGAGACCATGCCTGGAGATCAGCAGTGTCAGGGAGGAAGGAAACTGAGAGTAAGGTTGGTACAAGATGGAGGGATTTATCTTTATGGGTTATTGTACCCGAAGACGAGCAAGCTTGGTGTTAAAAGCGGGTGGGATGTAAGCCAGCTCTGATCCAAAAGCTGCCTGACTGCATTAGCACGGTGCTAAGCCCAAGCTAATATATCCGGCTTCTCACCAGGGCTTATTAGCTCGGGCTCAGTGCCATACTAACATAGTCACAGGACTTCCAGTTGGCTTGACACCATGTCTGCTCAACGTATGAACGGAGCTTGCCGCTACGTGCCTGCACCAGGAGATGCCTGGAGACTTGACTACACCATGCTGCTGCTCAGGCTGTGGAGGCCAGGCCTGCTTGTCAGCGGGAAGGGGCATGTGGGGATGGACAGTGTACCATGTTTGCTTAGATCAGGAGGGGAAAGAAGTGGAAGAACCAGGAGGAACTGAAACTGGCTTGATGGGAAGACCTGGCACAAGGAACCTGGGTGTGGGAGAGAAAAATGGGAGTGACTGGAAAGGGAAACTACAAGAGGGGTCAGGAGGAACAGGGTGAGGACTTGCTAGGCAAGGAAACAGATCAGAATTCTGAGGCAAGGTCTGGGGGTTGAGAGGAGAGAGATGGAGGAGAGAGGAACAAACTCAACACTAAGCCTGACATGAAACCGAGATACCTGAAAGCAGTCATTCCTCTGCTTCCCGCATGTCACCTGGGGAAACCCACCAGCAGAAGTGTCTTATCCCTTCCAGTGCTTATGCTGGCCTTGCCAAAAACCACCGTATGGTTGCTGTGAGCCAGGACTGCTACCTTCCCTGCAGAGGTCTGTCTGTGGCAGATCAGCATGTCCCAGCTCTGCTGATGATCCGTGTGGGCATTGGTGTGATGCCAGGTCATGGGATCTCTGTGTTTTCTAAAAACAGCACAAAAACTGTTGAAGAACGCTGCTAAAACTGCAAACTAAAGTTCTCCAGAGTTGAGGTTGTTTGCCTAACCCCAATTTGATCCTCTTATGCATTATGATACCGTCCTTAATTACTCATTTAATTACTGTTTTTTCTACTGGTTACTTGCCTCATTGAGGCATCAGATGAGCTTGCTAGGGGAAGTGTATTGGGGTGGTGTAAGAAAACGTCATCTTGAAGACACCTCTTCCCCCTCCGTCTCATTTGCTGCAGCGTGAGGAAGTAAAACAGCCGTGGTAGGAAGAAGCATTGCTCTTCTCAAGGCAGGTGAGCTCTGCTCTGAGGAACCAGGTATTGTTTCTGCCTGTGATTTTTGAGTAAGATTCATGCCAGTTCATTTCAATGAGGACTTTAGCAGGTGGTCATTAATTTTTGACATCTTCTGGGTGCCTGATGCGAAGCCCTGCAAAATAGTCATCACAGATGCCAGGAAGAGAAATGTTTTGAAGGTAAAAAGTAAAAGGCTGTGCTGAGCAGATCGGCCGTGTTGCATCATGAAATTAATGTACACTTTTGATGTTAATGTCACTGTATCTCCATACCCCTTCTGCAGACCGAGAACAGCAATAATGCCTTCATCAGCAGACGGGGGAGGTATTGTGAAAATCAGATTAGTCATTATTTGATATTTGTGAGGCATTCAGGTGCTGCTGTTGTGATGAGCAAAGTGGAAAAATAAGACAAAATTGATTTGTCTTCCATTCGAGCAGGCTGTGGTAAAAGTAAGGCACTGGGCCTTTCAAGGTGTAAGAAGAGAGAAAAAAATCTGGAAAAATTACTTTTCAGTCATCACTCTTCTTTCTAAACACTGAAGGAGGAAGAGATTTGGTGGAAAAAAATTGGGGGTGAGTCGTATGCCAGGAGTGCAGAACTGAGTTTCTGTAGGCAGCTCTGTATCCGGCATCTCCTACCTATCTCTTCAAAGAGCGCCGGATTCTGATCGCAGCACTCTTTTTCCATGGGGTTTGAGTGTGTGTCTCACTGCAGAGCCTGGCTTCTTACACGAGGCTGTTGTCTTGCAGATCAGATGGCTGGCTGTAGGTTTTTACAGAACTTTGACTCAGCTTCAGGGAAGGAGGAATGAAGAAGCAGAAGAGCCAACTTCTGGAAGCTGAAACCCTCCTTTCCCTGTGTTTGAGCAATCTGCGCTCTTATGAAACCTCTTGAAATCTCATTTGCTGATGTCTTTCTGACCCCCAAAATTATTCTTGTGCAAATGTTGACACCCAGCAGAGATGAAATCACTGGCTTAGGAAAACATATCTAGCTTATCAGAAACTGCAGGATTCCAACAATGCACTAATAATGCCAGCCTTTTTTTCTTTTTTTCTTTTAATTGTTTGTGGTTAAGTTGGCAGATGGTACTGTGAATCAGGTTATACATATCTCAGGGAGCAGAATGTTTTTTCAGTTCATACAAACCTGAATCCATGTGACATACCAAACTCTTCTTATTTTCTCCTCTCCCACTCATGAATTATCTGTGTGCTTATGGATTTTGATATGTTTCCTAATTTTATGTTGACAGTTTTAATTACACACTCCCAGAGTGCGTGAATAGAACAAGAACTAGATATGTTTTCCAACTGAATTCAGGCTATGTGTAAAATTTCTGTGTGGGCTGGACCCACAGCTCGCTGACATCTGAGTTTCTTCACTGACCACCTGAAATCAGTTAGTCATCAGCTGTTGTGTTTTTAATGATTCCAACACTAAATTTCATCGATTTGATCACTGAAGGAAAGTGATCTGAAAGTGGATGGCCAAAACATAAGAAAAATGTGCGTGCTTTGGTCTCCTATATCATGCCATTAGACACCAGGCAGGGCAAAAGGAACGATTACAATCCATTTATTTGTGGACCATAGCCAGAAGATGCATTTAAACTTGCCTTTACATCGTGGATTTTCAGAGTCACAAAGTAATCCCAAAAAGAAAAATACGTTTCTACAGAGTTTGCTGTGTACAGGAAGAGGGAGCAGCCCTCGAAGAAAGTAGTGAAAAAACAAAGTCTCACTGGTCCAAAAGCAACAATTTTGAGTTGTGCTGCTCAGACCTGAGCTTTGGGGTTTGTGCTTTAAATTAAAGGCGTGGCTGAATGTTCATTAACCCTATGATAAAAGCAGTAAAAATAGGTGCAAAATGGCTCTTGTGCAATGTTGTAATTTACCTTTATTTTAAACTGGCTTACACATCTTAATACATTATGACAATCAGAATTATCAGGCCACCAGGCGGAGAGGAGTTTGTTTTGTTAATTGCTCTTGTTAAGCCTAATTACAGAACGGGGTGGAGTGGATGCGAGGGGAGGGAGGAATCTGCTAGCAAGAGGAAATTCTAAAATCCTCGGAGCGGTTCCAGGCAGTGCGCGTTGGGAGAGCGAGAGCGCGGGTGCGTGTACGGGTGCGTGAGTGAGTGAGTGAGTGAGTGTGTGTGCGGGTGTGAGCGTGAGGGACAGACTTTCCTATGGACTAAAACCCTGAGAGATGCGTGAGCCGGAGGTGGGGGACCTGTGCTGTGAGGACACACGAAGGTAGTACAGCTGAACAAAGAAACGTGCTGTGTTCTTGCCTTATGAGTTAATGCCTTTTTCTTTCCCCTCTTTTTTCTTCCTGGGTGGCGTGGTGCAGCTGACTTAATTTGCTTGTTAATTGGTGAATTTCGTGGCGGGTTCAGCGCTAGGACAGTTTGCTGATGCAGCGTTCCATCCTTTGATATTACGGAGTTGCAGACACAAGGTGCGTGTGTACGTACGTGGCTGTGGGTTGGTGTCTTAGATCCCTTTGGACCATTTTCCTTCTTCCCAGTGACTGCAGTGGAGTAAGTGCTGCCCACGAACTGTGTGAGCCATTCAGATTTTCCGATGGAAAGCGTACATCCAAAGAGCCCTCCTGCATCACTCCTGTTTGTTTGTGTGCCCCACATTATGCTGTGGGCGACTTACCGTGCCTGACCTGCATTGTCAGCCCACTCCGTTGCCTCCGGGACCGAAGTTTTTCGGATAAGGCAGTTTTGAAGGAGCCAGGCGTAAAGGGAATGATTCTATAACAAATCTGTGCTCTTCTCCAGGGTATGTTACCTGACTTGTTTGCTGCCGAGGTGGTTTTATTGTTTTGGCTGCTGGGTGGAGGGAGGAGACTAGAGCAGCAGAGGAGTCACGCTTTTGTCTTGCTTAATAACAATGTACGCTTTTCATAAAACCTTTTAGCGCCACGAATTAAATGGCACTGCAGCCCCGCACAAGAGGACAAAAATGCTACTGCTGTTGTAGCTGACAGCTGAGGGGTTAGGTGGCCAGCGTGGCTCTGAGGCTCGGGAGCCCTTTCTGTGCTGGCTGGAGATACTGCTGGGCAAATGTGTTTACTTTTTCCGTAGTATTTATACTAGTTAATGTGTCGCGCTAGATAAATCTACTTCCTGAGTCCATCTTTCAGCTTGCTCTCTTCCCTCCCGATTGACAAATGGTTTGAGTTTGACACCGTTTTATCAGTCGAGCCCCCGCTGGGTGCCGCATGCCTGCTCCTTTCTGCTTTATCGTGGAAAGTGAATTATCTGCAATATTTTGTTACCATCTAACTAGCAGTTGGCAGGCTTTCCTATATGATCTGATTTAGATTTCGGCAGCGAGGGGAGGCTGTCATCTTTCTCTGCAAAAGCCCTGTTGTTGCTTTCCAGGAAAACAAAAGATCCCAGGGCTTTTCGCACCGCAATCTGCTGCTGTCCCACTTTCAAGGAGGTGTTTTGTTTGTTGCAGCAGCTTCCTATCTTAAAATGATAAATTGAGCGGACATGTGCGCTGTTTTAAACCTCTGTCTCCAGGGCTTTGTGTTCACTTAGGATAAAATACGTTATTTTGTGGTAGGCTGGGGTGCGATTTACACTTGGTTTAAAGATTACAAAGCAAAAGGGAAAACATCAACATCTTTAGCAGCAGTAGTTTGATGGGGAATAGCTGTCAGAAGAACTCTACTGACTTACCTCAAGTGGGTTGCAAATGCATTAGGGATTCATTAATATTAATAGTAGAATAGACATTTCCTGCATTCGTTTGACATCTTCCACACACTTTCTCCCCCCCCACCCAAGAGCAACTTGGAGTGCAGTTTTAACACTTATTCAAGTTAATACAAGGATGATAAGCTAAAGTTAAACAGAAGGAGACCCCTGAGTGTGTGGGGTCGGTCTCTAGGAGTCCTGGAATTTGGTGCTGTGCTTTAAAGATTGTGGTAAACTCCTGGGTGAGGCTTTCAGGGCAGTTTGCAAAACGGGTCCGCTAGGTACGATTGTAACCAGAAGAGACTGTTGTCAGAAGAAATTTTTCTATGAGGGTGACGAGAAGGTCACTGTCAAAATGGCATGCAAGGGTTAATAACGTTGTGGATTTCTAAAGTGGACACAGCAGTGGCTTGTTCACCTACTGGCAAAAAAAAGGAAAAAAAAAAAAAAAAAAGAAAATCCAAACCATTCTTCAGTCTTCAGATGTTTTCTGAGGTTGGCTGAACAGTTCAGTTTGAAAAGTAAATAAAAGCAAGGTGATTTTACTTAATGTTTTAAGTCTTGTGATGCACATTTTGATACTTGTGCTCTGTCACCACTAGGCTTCCAAGCTTTAAAAAAACAAAAAAAATTATTGAGAAACCCACCAAATATATTTGAGACATAAAATAAAACCAAGAATGTTGCCAGCATCAGGAGAGGACATGAAATTGCGTTTCAGCATCCTGCCTAGCACATCCTGTGATTTCACACACTGAGCCCTTTGGCTAAGAGAACTCATAGTAGTAAGGTGAGGCAGGGGCTTGCTTTTGTGATAGAAAACTCAGCAAAGAGCCGCAGTCTGCAGGGCGTCGAAGGAGAAAGAAAAGCCCCCACCAAAGCTCCTGGTCTGGCAAGACCAGTGATGCAGCAGCTACACACGCAGAAGCATGCAGGAGTTTGGCAGCCTTTACTGATCGGGCTATTTGAATTGTCAGTGTGCGTCTGCTCTACTTGTTGAGCCTAATGAAAAGTACAGTTTAATCACTGGTGTGCCAAATTGACCATGATTAGCTGTTATTGCAGATTAGTGCATTGTCTGGGGCTCCAGAATTATTGATCCGGGTGCTGTGCTCTGGTGTTTTCTGTGCCCTCTATCATAACCTCTTCTTAATGCCTAGGGGAGGGAAGCAGGAAAGGAGAGTAGGAGGGAAGAAGTCCAGATGGGAAGAAAACAGGTCCTGAAAAGACCACATAGGAACTAGGTCAGGTACTCTGGAGATTAAAGAAGCATGCTTCATCCCTGGACGCAGGAGGCAGGGACAAGTAGCATACAATTACGAGGAATTAGAACGGTAACAAGTAGTGCAGATTTATCAGCTTTAATTGTCTATTGTCAGGACAGAGCCCTTCTTGTAGATCAGGTGCTGCCAATGCTTTAATACCTCTAATGGACTCTCTATTGTGGGATTATCTCTCCTAAGGACAATGTCTTTCTTAAAACTAGTTGTTTTGGGGGAGAGGGAAGGGAAGGGGGTGTGTGTGTGTAAGAAAAAGATGAAGTAGCTGCCGCCCTCGTTTTTCTTCTCCCTGGTTTGTCAGATTCTGCAGGAAGCAGCCGAGAGCCCAGTGTCGCTCTTCTGTCAGCAACGCTATTCCTTCAGGGGGACTGATAGATACCTATTGAACATTAACCCCCCCTCCCTTGCTCCACCTTCCCCAACGAGCTCCTCCAGAAACAATAGCTGGTTGATAAAGAGCAGATAAGCAAGGACTCCCGGCTTAAGAATCTCTCTGCTATCTTTATTTTAAAAGCTTTCCTGGGTTTTGCAAAGTAAACATTACAACATTTAAAGAAGGATAAGGTGTCAACTATTTAATGAGAAGTTGTGTTTAATAGCAGAGGAATTCTTCCCTCCCCCAGCCGACACACAGGTATGAAAAGACTGTTATTTCACCACCGTGGGGTAGGAAAGGTGGAGAAATGACAGTTGTACCCTCAGAAGCTTAAAAGAAGGTGGTCCTTCAGCCCACCCCTGCCAGATTCCCTAATCAGCTCTAAACATGCAGTGACTATTTCGAATACTTTGGTCCCAGGCACACGGTAGTCGCGTTGCTGGATCTGCGATAATCTGTGGGTAAATATTTTTGTTTCCACCATATGTGCTTTTTCATGGTGTGTAGCTGTTGTTTTTGTTAATCTGTTTTGAAACTCTGTGGCCAGTTCTTTGTCTGAGAAAAGTAGTGTGCTTCCACCCATGGAACCTCCTTCTGCTGTGTTCATCAGCTCCACCAGACCCGGCAGCCTGCATGGTATCTGAAAGGAAGTCCGAATTGTGTAGGAGTGGAGTCCAAAGCTTTGCTGGGGGTTTATGTCGGTATGACTTTCCAGGCAGGGTGAGGAGACAATACCTCAAAAAGCGTTGTGACCGCCAGGTTGGGAAGAGACATGAACATTAAATTACCGCGGTTAATTCCGAGGTGGCTTCATTATTTCAGGTTGTGACCTTGTTGCAGGACTGATGTCTTCAAAATACTCACAGGAGTGAGCCTGCTAACGTATACTGTCCCGTCCCTCCTCCATAGCAATCTGGAAATCAGCCTATTTTAAAGGAGAGTTTCCCAAAGCACAACCCTTTTTCAGTCCTTTGTCACCAGTAAGATTGGAAAGCGGTTGGAACAGGTTAGCCTGTTTTCATTCATTTTTCCTTAGACTTGGTTGCTATGGACAGAATACTCAAAAGTCTGTTTGAGATGCGGAAGGTTGATTTTTGTGCAGAGGTTTTTGTGTCCAGTATAGACTTGGGTTGGTAGAAACATACAAAGACCATACAAGCATTGCTGTACGAGCTTCTGGCTGTCACCCCTCCCTTTCCCAAGACCACCATCGCTCAGAAGTGTGATGGGAAGGCTGATGGCAACCAAGGGGGAAACACCTACACTCTTTGCTGGGAGGCATTTCCCTTCTCGTAAGGGATAAAGAGATGGCTCCTTACGTTTAGTCCAGACCCTGAAATCTGCTGCCTTTTCCCACAATGAAAAAGAAAAAAAGAAGTGCAGTGACAAAGCTGCTTTCTCAATACTTTCACCCCAGCTTGCTTCCTGGGAAACAAGAGCGAGTAGCTTCAGACTGTTCCGTTGTTGCTGCTCAGCTGTGTTCACAGCGAAGACAACCCCAACTTCTCATGGTGACTTCTTGCCCTCCTGATAGCAAGCCCAGACAACATTGGCTCATTCTTCTCAAAGTCAAGCCTCCACAAGAGGAAATGGCTGAAGTTTAGTTCTCGCTTCTGTGAGCTGCAAAAGTGTTTTATCCATTGGAGGAGGGTTGTTTTGGCTTTATTTATAAGCCACCTGAGCAGTATTTTAATAAGGCCTAGCTGGAAACAAAAAGGGATACATTATTTTAGTTTGAGTCCTTTTTTTCTCATTTTAAGGAAAGCTTCCTGAGAGAATAAACCACAGAAATCAGAAGGAGATGTTAAAGCTTGTGCTAGGCAGTAGCTGAGAGTGTGGCCAGAAGATCTGCCCTTGGTATGCACAACCAAGACAAAAAAAACCCCAACCAAGCCGTAAAGGCATTTGGAAGTGCTACAAGGCAATGACCAGGGTGCTCTGTAATTAAAGGCAGTCCCTGAAAGCTGTATGTGTTAATTCAGAAGCCTCCTGGCTACAACATACACCACCCCAAATGCCCTTGCAAAAACCTTCATGTAGATTCAAGTGCAATTTTAATTTCTCTCCTTATAGGCAATACCATGCTGAGGGCACACAAAGCCTCTGAGATCGTATCTGAAGCCTATAGGCTGTGTTTTGCAAAGGTCAGGCCGGTCTGTGAGAAGAAGGCTGTAACTTTTCCTGTTGCACAGTCACTGCTGCGTGTGCTTGGGGTCCTTCTCTTTCCCTTGAATCTGACGGCAACCACGTTTCCAGAAACGTGCCCCCAAGACACAAGTGTATCTCAGCAGAACTTGAAAGCAAGTTCTTCTTTGAGTTTGATTTCTCAGTTGGCTTTTAAAAGATGTGCAGTCGTGGGACTACATCATGTACCTTCTCCGAGTAATGACCACAACTGGTCCCCAAATGTTTACCAGCACAAGGATGCCTACATCAGGAAGTGGGAAATGGGGGTGGGTCTGGTAGTTACTCTTGATGTGGTCAATCTGCCACTGACCTTGTTTGGGGAAGGGGAGGGGGAGGATGTGAAAATGAGACTCTGCTTTAATCTCTTGTGTGCATTTTATCTCCCCTCCAACTTTCTAAAGAAGTTTCATCTATTAGAGCCAGCTCCCTTCCCTCCCTCTTCCCCTTACAATTACAGCTCTCGCAGGCGTAGGGAGAACAGCAGCGGCAGCAGCTGAGGCCGAGTTGAGTCGCGCAGGCTTGTTGTTGAGCTGCAGTGATGATAGCATCAAAGGAAATGGATGGGGATTTCTGAGATCAGAGCTGCTAGGGCCATTCATGATTTGTTGCCAGGCTGAAAGCTGCTGCAGAGAGAGCTGCCTGAGAAATGCTGATTAATATGGTAATTGAGGTTTTCTATGAGCGAGAAGGAAAAAATGAAAATATGACTAAAAATGATCTTTTTGAAATGAACAACATTTAAGATTGCACATTCCAGACAATAGCAGCTACTGGTATGAAAGATTTCTATAAAAGAGCAGAAAACTGCTGGTTGAACAGGGCGTCTTTTTATGTTTCTCTATTAAGGAGGAAGGTCAGAAGGTCAGTCTATATATTTCTTTTATGGCAGAGTTTCCTTTGTGACTCTTACCTTAGCACACATTCTTAACAATTTGTTTCTGTGTCTTCTTTCTTGATAAAGTTAGGTCTTATTCTGGATCAGGCATCATTAGGCTAGACCTGCAGGCCAGTGAAATCCCTTCTGTGCTACAGTCGTTCTGGGCTCAGCTTCAATAAGACACCTGGAGCTAATTTCAGGATAGCTTCAGAGTGTGCCACGCAGTTATTTGAAGTCCGAGGGCTTCACAGCCTGTACTCACCCCCCTCCAGGCTCCAGGGAAAGAGCCACGCTGACCTGGAATATTGTCATTCTCCTGTTATCCCGAGGAATATTTCGCTTCATCTGATCTGATCTAATCTCTGCCACTGCTTCTTCTCCAGCTCAAAAGCATTCTTGGTTCCTTGAAAGATAGATTTGCTTTTCTCCTGCTTCCCTTCACATTAAGATCACCTCCTGAAGGACACACATCAACTTTCCCCCCCCCCCATTTTTTTTTTTTTCTCTTTCAAGCTAACAGGGAAGTGAAAAGCTCTGAAACAGATGCCTCTCAGAGTGAGACTATTTTTCGGTAAAATAATCACCTTCAGTATGACTACATTGTTTTTCTGTTCTGTGCGGTGTGACTCAGCATCAGTTAATTAACCCAATCAAGTAGGCCGGATTTCTCTCCTTTAATGAATGGTTCTTCCTACATCAGAGCCTTCCTAGACCTCATTTTGGATGTGCCTCGGTTTTACCGGGTATATCCAATTACATTTATATCCTTCAGCCCAGCGCTCAGGCCACTTCTTTTGTGGAATTACGCTGTGGTGGAAGTTAAGCCGGGACACTCACTTGCAAGCAGTTGCCCTACTTAACGTCTGCTGCCACGAGCCCTCCTGCGTTAGCACATATGGAAGGTCATTACGCAGATACACTATTCTCAGCATCGCAGACCGAAAATGGCAAGTAATCCTTTCCACGCATCTTTTTATCAGGGGGAGGAGGAGCAGGTTAAGGGAAAGGGATGTGTGTACACCTGTTAGAGAGACAGACAAGCGATAGCATAAAACACATTTTTCTTCCCTCCTTCTCCCTTTTTACCCTGAAGAAGTACGTAACACCCAAATCACACCAAAACATAAGCATGTGTGTGTTTTCAGAAGAATGTGAAACTAGCTCCCACGTAAAGTGTCGGGAAAGTGATGAGAAATAGGCTTGCAGGCGTGTGAGAAGAAGGAAGAGTAGTAGAGTTGCTTCACAGTGAAGCAGCTAGCGTTCACAGTGGGCTGTAGATGGCTATAAATGGAATTGTGCATCACTGTTCCTCTGAGCCTGAGGACGCCTTGCTGAAGAGACAGGACCACTGAAGGAAGTAAGGCATCTGGTTGTTTTGTAATGAGAATCAGGAATGCTCTTAATAATAAACAAACAGGACATTGTATGCCATCATCACAGGATGTCCTTCCTTCAGTCAGCATGCTGACTTGGATCGAGGGGGGGGTGTGTGTATAGAAAAAATGGGGTGCAGAGTCTGCTGATTGCTATAGTAGCTGATTGCTATAGACTGTCCTCCCGTCACCAGCAGGCTCCCAGACACTTACGTATTGCCCTGCGCAAGATCAGTGCTCGTTTTCTTAAGCGTGCTGTGAGAGCACCGTCGAGTTTGGAAACGCTGCCTGCCTCGTCCTGCTCTTGGGAGCTGCCCTGCTGTTAACTGGGGAGAGGGAGATTTTATTTAGAGGAAGAAATGGAAATGTGGAGGTTGTTTTCCTAATTTCTTTTACAAGGGTTGGTTGGAAAGAGACTCTGGAAAGGGGTACAATAAAAGCTCCGAAGCTTCCGAACAGGTCGTGCCGCGCAGGGTATTGCAATTGTTCGGGTGTGGGAGTAGGCGCTTTACATCGATATTCTGGAACCTGGGAGTCACTTCAGTTGCTATTTTTATAATACTGTAGGCAAATTAAGGGAGAACGAAAGCGGGTACGTGTTGACCTCTGGAGCTTAAAATAGCACGAAAGACCGATTTCGAGTAAAATCTACCCCGCACGCACAACCCGCCAGGGCTGAGGTGACCGCCAGACGCAGGGCCCTGGGCCGCTCTCCCCGCTGACCCGGAGCCCGTCCCCGGCTGTCGCGTCTTGATCGGAAGGGGACGGGGGGGGGGGTGCCTGTGTGTGTGAGAGAAGTAGCGATAGTAGTAATTGAAAAACCCCAACGACCGATGCCGGTGGGTTGGGGCCCGGCGCAGGGCAGGGGCCGCAGGTAGACCCCACCTCCCGCGCTGTGAGGGAGAGGGGCGGAGGGGAGGGGCCGGGGCACGGTGCGTGAGCGCCGGGCCGGGCCGAGCCGGGCCGAGCGGAGCCGAGCGCGGCGCGCGGCTGTGGCAGGCGGCCCCCCAGCGTTTCCCAGAGGCAAGAGCAGGGCGCGCGCGGCAGCACCTGTCTGACAGCGGGGGAGGAGCCGGCGGGGAGCGGCGGCGGCTGGAGGTGTGAGTCAGTCTCCCGGGGACCCAGCCGCTGGAAGGAAGGAGAAATGTTTACTCTGTAGAGATGAGCCAGGTTTGCCGCCGACGGTGGGCTTCGGTGTGGAAACGAGCGCGGACTCTGCCCCGGTAAGGAGCGCGGTGCCTGTCCCCACGCCGTACTCGCCCCCTCTTCCACCTCCCCGGATCCTTCTTCACTCCTTCCCTGGCTGCGCCGGCCCCGGCGCCCGGAGGACGGCGCAAAAGTTTCCTTGTCGCGTCTCCCGGCTCGGGAGCGCTCCTCGGAGCAGCGGGTAACCCTTTCGCTCCGCCGCTCAACTGTCACCCCCTCCACCCGCCTTCCCCTCGAGTTTCGCTCTTAGTCTCCTCTCCCCCCTTTAACGCCGAGAGTCGGCAACTATCGCATCGCTCGCCCCGACATGCAGTCGCGACGGGGCGCGGGGGCTGGTCCCGGGGCGGCCGTCAGGGAGCTGCGTGCCGGGACTCCCCGCCTCAGCCTCTCCGGGCAGTTGCCGGCTGCTGCGGGCGGCCCGGCCGTGCCGTGCCGTGCCGTGCCGCTCCGGTGCGGGAGAGGCGGCCCCCGGGGCGGGGGTCGCCGGGGGTCTCCTGTTAACCCGGAGTCAGTCCGCCCAGCTTAACCCATTCCTCGGAAGGACGGGCTCTTTTCAGCCTTGGGGTTTCGTTTTGTGTGTTTTTGTTTGGTTTTTTGTTTTCTCTACACACACACCCCCAACCCCCTCCCCCCGGAGGAGGGATGTGAGCTGCAGTATCCGTATCTCCGAAAAGGAAAAAACACGGGATTTTACACCGGGCTGGCGCGTCATTCCCAGCTACCGGCATAGGCGCAGGTTTTTGTCCCTAACGAACCTTATGGGAAGAGCCCGACCTAGTGCCCGTTTGGGGATCGCTTTGATAACAGTGCCTCTGTCCTGAATAGACAGAAGGACGGAGGGACTTAGGGACTTGACCCGCGAGGCTTCTATCCGGTGCTTTGAGACAGTAATTCTTGGAGGTATCACCAAAAACAAGAGGGATAATAGAAAACTTTTTTAAAAAAATATTATTATTATTATTATTATTTATTTCTCCCGCTCCTTTTCGTCTTTTTTTTGGCCTCTGAGAACGTGTTGCAGTGCTTTGTGCAGGGTTTCTGCTGCTGCAGTGATGCTGGCAGGATGTCGGTTTTCTCAGCCTTCCATGCCAAAGGATAAGGGGACGTCAGGAGGAGGCGGGGGGGGGGGGGGGGCCCAGGTTGTTTTGAAAGTTGTTTGTGTGTTGAAAGCCGGTGGGAAAGTTCAGGCTTCCCCATTTGGAAGAAGCAAGGCTGGGTTCCGCTCTTCCAACATGCGCTTTCCATTTTTAGCTTCATTCAGACGCAGACAGCAGCTCCTTTCCTCTTCCTCTCCTTGTTTGTGACACTTTTCTGAGGCAGCTTTTCCATAGGCGACTAAGTGGTCTCACGGCCATGACCCCACGTTCTCTTCAGCATGGAATACTCTTTTTCTCTCTGAAGCATTAAGGAAAAGGGTCTCAAAAAAAAGGTAAAGCGGTTGTCAGCCTAGGGATTTTTTTTCCTTTTTGTTTTTGTTCCCTCCTCGTGATTACCGAGGCTGGCGTTTTAAGGTGCTGCTTCAGTCGGAGCAGCTTCGTTTACACTGCTTTTTTGGCTCTTACTCAACTGTACCAACTATCCTGCATACACTTTTAAAGTGTCACAGACTACTGTATTAGTCACGCTGTCTCAACGGAAACCACAACACTGAAGGACAATGAGGATTAAAGGCTGTTTTCTTATTTTCCAGGCTGCTACACGGTGTAGCTCGGACGCTGTGAGTTTCAAGAATCTGGTGAAAGGGAGAGAGTGGACAATGAAAATGGACATGGAGGATGCTGACATGACTCTGTGGACAGAAGCCGATTTTGAAGAGAAGTGCACATATATTGTAAATGATCACCCGTTGGATCCCAGTGCCGATGGAGGCACTCTAACTCAGGCAGAGGCTTCCTTGCCAAGGAACTTGACTTTCAAATACGCATCTAACTGCAAAGAGGTAAGCGGCAATGCTCTGGGGAAGGTTGGAGTCAGACAAGCCAAATCACAGTGTTTTGGAAAGTGAATGCTTACCCTGGCTTCCATTCTTTAACACAGACACACACACACCCCCACCAACAACAAATACTGACCGCTGGCTTTTGAGATGGGAACCTTATTTAAGAAACTGTGAGCTGGTCATCTGTTGGGCAGTATTTTCATTGGAAATCGCAGCCAGCCTGTCCCAGAAACTGGTTCTGTACCAATTTGCAAACAGTTAAATTTTCACACAATTTGAACAGCATCTGAATAAGCATATTTAAACTGTGGGGTAGTTCTCTGTGCCAATTTCTAGACTGCTCTTTGCCAGGACCATTCATTGCCTCTGGCTCAGAGATTAAAGTGCCTCGGTTGTCCAATAAATAGCTTTTAAAAAAGTAGAAGAAAAAAAAATATTCCTGGAAATGTGTTTAATTATTTCTTTTTGTTTTCCCTTTGGTTATAAAATCGCTTTATTCTTTTTGTGAGCTTGCTATACTCCCAACTTCCTAAATCCTTAAAAAACTCGGGCGTATCAGTTCAGGGGGTGATGGTGGAACTGTAGCAAGCTTGACAGAAGGGTGGCCATTGCTTAAATTAACTTTTGTTTATCTGGGACAGTATCTTCACTGGTAGCTAGCCGTGCGAGTCTGTCCTATCCTTGTCCCTGGAGTGGGTACATTCTTTGTTGTTGTTTCAGAAGGGCTGGAAAGAAATGAGCCCGGATGAGCAATTTGGTTTTGTGTTTACTCCTTCATATAGAGTAGCTATTATAGCTAGGTGTGATGTTCGGCGGGGTAATAACCCAAGGGACAACCCTTCATTTCTCCTTGTGCTGAGACCTGTGGTATAGCAGCTATTACCTGTGCTTCTACTTTGGCTAAATACACTGACCACAGATCTGAAAAGAAGAGGCACACTCATCCGTGCCTATCAAATATTTCCTTCCAGAGTAGGTACTTGTTTAATCCTGTGTACAGCAGTAGGGCCAGACCCCCACCTGGAGGGTATTGGCATGGTGGAATTTAGCTTGGCAATGCCTTACAGAGTGCCTAGTAGGTTTGGTAAGAGGTTAAAGCTAAATACTCCTGTAAAATCACTCTTCTCTTCCCATCTGCCCTGCCCTGCCCTGCAGAACTTTGGCAGGGAAAGGACACACTCCAGAAAAGAAGTGCAGAACCTTGTTTTGTGTTATTCCATTGTTAGATCGGTCTTTGGCAGGGTGAGGTGTGCGCGGGGCAGATAAAGCTGTGAGTCCCCTGTGTGATACAGGAGGATTTCTTGGTTGAAGGATGAGTTTGCAGTGCGACAGCTCAGGCAGATCCTCTGCAGCCGGCCGGTGACTGATTGGCTCTCTCTGCCCTTGTTCAGTCCTGCTGCCGTGGCAGGAGACGTCTGAGGAGCTTTCAAAATTCCCAGTGCTGTGTTTGGAAACATAGAGGTGTAATTTCCTTACGCTGTAGCTCAGATCAGTGAATCAGGCTAGGAGGATTGCTGCCATCTCTGTATAAGAGTTGGGGGGGGGGGGGGGGGGGGGAAGAGAGAAGTCATTGAAAGATTCCTGGTTCTTCCTTGTAAAATGTGACCCGTGCAGCTCCCTGCTAGTGGGAGTCTGAATATAGAACATCCTCCTTTTGTTCTTCAGAGTTCCCCCGGTCTTTTATTTGTGCTGAATAGCACCTACCGTCAGGAGCAGTAGGAACTTCCAAACCCTGACTATTTCTAAGGTAGCTCTGAAAGAAAGGGCTGGTCTGATCCTTTTTTTTCCCCCCACTTACTCTGAAAGCTACAGTCCTGTGAGTGTAAGGACAGGTCACTCATTTGCTACTTGTCTGTGGGGTGAAATAGTTGCAAGTGGCTTAATTGACTTGCATTCTATCAACTTCTGATGTGAAACTTGTTTTTTCTGTCTGCCTTCCGAGTTTGATTTTGTCTAGTGGGGTCAGGACTGAGCGTGTGTTGCTCTTGCCCATCGGTGTTTGTGGGGTCAGCAGGGGAGCCTGATTCTGGTTTTTACCTCATGGAAAACCACTGGAGTCCTGACAGCTCGCTAGGGTGGGTTTTTTTCACTTGCGAAAGGATGAGGTAAGACTTCGGGGGATGCATGCGTGCGTGTTTGCCAGTGAGTTTCAGATGTGAGCTGTCTTCATTGTTAACTTTCGGGAGAGCTGTGGCTTCATCTGGTTGAGAGTTTTAAATGCTGAGTCAGTTTATTGACAAACACATACATAATACATCGCTTGTGAAACTCTTAATACTGTCATGATTAGATCATGAAATCCTAGTGCTGTCATGATTAGTAGTGTATCTCCGTTTGGAGTAGGAAAAGTACTGTGTGCCTGCTTAGGAGAGGGAGGAAGTGCAACCGTTGTTGTTTAGGGAGTGTTGCTTTTTGTATTTCTTTTCCTTGCATGCTTTGTGAAGCGAGCAGCTCCTCTTTTAAAGGTTTATTGAATTTGCAAGGGAGTCTGTGACACGTCATATTCTTGTTTATTCTTGGATCTTGAGCGGGGATTTTTCTGAAGGACACTTTTCATTATGAGTTCACGGTATGTGTCAGCATTAAAAAAAAAAAGAATTACTACTGCTCGTAACATTTACGCCGCTAGATTTACGTGAAGTATTTTATTTATTTATATGCCTGAATGCCTTATCCTATCCTCCAGTTTTAGCAATAGGCAAAAAATGATGAAGGGCAGTGCCAGAATCACACTCTAAAAGGCCATATGTGAATAATCTTTTTCATGCAGACATTTAAAACCATTTTTCCCAACACTTCTTCCCCTTGGTCTCAGTCCTTAAAGCCCAAACAGCCCTTCTTGCTGTAAAGGGACAGTTATTCTGCTGTCTTGAATATAACTAATTCTTCATCCTGATCTGAGAGCTTGACAGAAACATATCTTAGCAAACCCATTACTTGTTGCATTTCTCTGATAAGGCCGTTCTTTAGAGACAGACCCCGAATCAGTGATTTTGATGAAAGCAGTGATTTTGAGCTGTTAAAAAGTGTGCCTCGCTGACCTCAGCCACATGCTCTCCTATTGCTTTTATTTCTTTTATATACAGTCACCAAGAAAGCCATTCGAACGCATTTTATTTTGCGGCCTCTCCTTTAGACAGCTGGTCACTGAACAAAGGGGTAACATTTCTGTTACATAGCTTCTGAGGCTCTGAGCTAGTAGCTAAAAGAGATAAATCAGTGTTATTCCAGGACACACAGTGGCCTTCCCTAATTGCGTTTGGAGAATACTGTTACTTCACTGAAGCCAGTAAGAGTTTCTTCAGTGTTTCTTGTTTTGTTCTGTGCGGGTTTTTAAAAGCAGTTTAGTGGTCCCATTGCAAAATACCCTCCTCAGGCAGAATTTACCGGGCTCTTTGTTGACTTCCAGTGCCCTCTCCCCAAAGAAAGATGTAGGAGCGCTGGTCTTTCAAAACGCCTTCTGCTAATACCGAGTTGGGAACCTGAGCCCATCCGCCTCTTGTCTGGGGGCTGCGGGCAGGGCGGGATGTGCTCCGCCATCCGAACTGCTGATCAGGCCCGGCGGGCTCCAGGCGTGCCCGCCGCCCTGCTCCCGGCCCCCGTCGCCGCATTAGGACCCTGGTCAGTTCCAGGGCCGCCGCCGCTGCCCCGGGCTGCTCCCGGCCCCGGCCCCGGGCTCCCCCCGCCGGGCCAGCCCGCAGGCGGCCGGGCTCTCCCCGCCAGCCCGGCTGGGCGCCGCCGCTGCAGCGCCTCCAGGTTGCAGCTGGCCCCCGCTCGCCAGCCGGCTCGTCTCGGCGCATCCCGTCCCGCTCGGAGTGAGGGGAGAGCCGGGTTAGCGCAGCCCGGCTTTGGCGGGAGCCGCAGCAGCCCGCAGGGCCGCGTACCGGCCTTAGGGCTTCGGGATAAGGTTTGACTTTGTCTTAGCGCTAGAAACGCTGTTTTACCGAAAGGAAAGATGCGGCAGCAGCCCGTTTGCCAGAGTGTTGAAAGTTGGAGCTCTGAAGGGAGAAGGGATAAGCCTCTGTACGGAGGAAATTGGTCTGGAAGCAGCACGTTGCTCCCTGACGGCATAGTTTAGACCCAGAAAGCTGCACAGGGGCAGTAGGCTTTATTTGTGGGGAGCGAGCTCAGGTCATGCTCCGCCTGTGGTTCCCTGCCACGAGGCTGTTTCGGAAGGTCTCATCGCCGAGAGGCAGCAGCAGCGGCAGCAGCAGCAGCGGCAGCAGCAGCAGCGGCAGCGTGCTGAAGGACACCTGGCGGACACAAGTCTGAAATGCCGCTCTGCCACAGCTTTCGGGCAGCCCGGAGACGGCTTCCCCTCAGCTCTCCGGACGTGGAGTTCCTTCGCCGGTTTGCTTACAAGCCCCGGGAGGCTCCGTACTTCGTGGTCTCTTGTTCAGCCGCCCCCTCCTAAGCTGCGGCACGCAGGAGTCCCTTTCGGCTGCGGCCGGGCGGGGGGGCTGCCGGCAGCCTGGAGCCAGTCAGTCCTGGTGCTGCTGGCACCCCTCTCCCGGAGGGTACCCCTCCTTGACCACAGCAGCTGAGCTTGTTGGGGACAGGAGGGAGGCCAAGAATGCTGACCAGAAAGCCACCCTCGGTTAAAAGTGGCCTGGACCAGCTTTAGTCTGGTTTAGCAAAACTTCAGTGTTGGCACAGACGGATGTGCAGAACATCCTCTGCCAAAATTGCCTTCTGATGGGTACGGGGTGAGAAATCGTCTCCGTGCTCAGCAGCGCCCGGGGAGAAGCAAGTGCTGCTCTGTAAGGTGGATATCAAAAAGTATCTGCTGTGTCAGAGGCAGCAGTTCAGTGAGTGTTTCAAGTTGACTAGTTCGAGGAGTGATTTCTAGAGATTCTGAGAATTTCATTAAAGTCAGTTTAATAAAGGCCAAAATAATTTAGAACCCCAAAAAAACTCATGCTGCCATGCAGTAAAACTGGTAGGGTGTTCTGCAGCTTGGTTGTGAACTTTTCTTGAGAGGGCAGATGGATGTAAATGAAGATATATGGGGAAGATGAGAAGAACATCTGCCTTTTTCAGCTCTCTATGAGAAATGTAGAAATGTACAAGCAAGACAAAAATAAACCTGAGCCACTGAGCTTGTTTCAGCTCGTGGTAGGTGTAGGAAAATTTCTGGAAGTCCCTTTTTTTCTCTCTTCAGTCCAGATGCACAGATCAATGGAGCATTTAACTACCTCTACTGTTGATGTTTAATTTAAATTTTTTTTTTTTGGTTTTGTTTTGTTAGTGTGCTGAAACACATGTTGAAACACAGACAAGCACAAACAGCCACCATGTACACCCAGCAATCTGTTTCCGGGTGGATTACCTCCTTGATTCCATGGCTGTTATTTGTCCACTTTATTTTGACATTTAACATGAAATGATGCTAGGTGTTAGTTGTTCAGTGGGATTTTTAATCTTGACCAATACTCAGGCAAGTATTTGTCTGTGTCTCTCCCTCTCTCACACTGAGGGTGATTCAACAGAAGAAAATGTAGCGTGAGAAAATCACAGGGCTTTAGCTAATTTGTGAAGTGGTGTCTACAGTCCGGGGTTTTTACTGTTCTTTGCTGTGAAGGACTGTTGGAAGAAAATGCTCACTGAAGAGAGCTATCTGCAGGGTCTGAGGAGTGCTGATCTGCTTTGGTAAAAAAAATCTGTTCCATGCAGGGTACAGACAGCTGTAATCCCAGCTCTCAGTGTTTGTCAACCACTTCTGCTGTTCCTGTCTTGTTCTAAAATCCTGGCAAGGAGAAAGACAGCTGAGAAGATGTGTGAAGGAGATACAGTGAATACGTTTTGCTATGAAAGTTTGGTTACACCAAACTGACCTTTTCTCCCCACTGTCTGAGTGGCAGGATCAATCTTGCAAAGGTTTGGGGGTTTTAATTTAGAAAGTCATTGGTTTTCTAATGTTGTATGGATACATTAAATTTAAGAAGATTGGTGAGGAACAGAGAGAGACAAAACCAGTAACTCAGCAGTGTTTTGCAAAGGGTTACTCCAAGGCACGTTCTTCTGAATAATGATGAATTGCTTCCTGATTTGTGGTCAGTGACTTTTTTTGGTATAATTACTGTCAAGAAGGAAGCTGAACAACTAGAATACACTTCTTAGACCTAGCATAGTGGAGCATTTTCATCAAAACCTTTACGCCTTTGTGACCAAACCCACTTGACATATTTTACCGGAACTGCAGCCTCCTTTTTATAAAAGAGGGTGATCTGTGAGTACATGTCCCAAAGCCATTTCATATTCTCTTTTGTTTGCCACTGTATTCTGGTGAGAGAATTGTAGGTTGTCTTTTTTTTTTTTTTCTGTTCTCTTTTTAGTGATCAGGATGGGTATAGAGCAAAGGAGGTGGTGGTGGCGGTAGCAGGTTTCGTTTTGATCCGGAGCAGTCATTCCAGTTCCTAACTTATTAGAAAAGCGAGCTCTGTAGCAGTGAAGTGATTGATAGCTATTGAATAGTTTTGTTTGCTGGAGCTAGACTTTTGGGGGTTGCCTTAGCTAGGAGAAATAACTCTGAAGGTATTTGACAGGCTCTGTACATTTCACTTACTGTTTCTTCTTGTAAATGTATTTCCACAAAACACGTTTTTCAGGCAGTGTTCATCTTTGGCTTCCATATGTCTCGGTAAGATGCTGGTACCTTAACAAAGATGGTCGTACCGTGTCCAACCTGGTGGTTAATTTATTTCTCTTTTGCTGACCTAGCACAAAAAATCTCTTGCATGGGTTGCTTTACTGTGTTAAGCTCGAGGGACGGGGAGAGGAAGACTTCTCAATTTCTACTGGCGATGGACTGATCCTGTGCTGCTCTTCTTGTAGGTCACTGGAGTTATAAGCAAAGAGTACATCCCAAAAGGAACGCGCTTTGGACCCCTGGTAGGAGAGATCTATACCAGCGATACGGTTCCCAAGAATGCGAACAGAAAATACTTTTGGCGGGTAAGCAGGAAAAAACAGCACCATGTTGTCGCAGTAAGCAGATCACTAAATGAGTACAGCTGAGAAGCTGGGTCACTTCCTGCTTCAGACCTGTGTGAATGCAGGGGGCAACTTCTCTGTGCTGCCAGGCATGAACAGAGACAGTGGGGTGAACTCTAAGCCCAGTAAAAGCCTGGCTGTCTTGGATGTAGGGACTGTGTGGGTGAAGAGAGCAGGGGAGATGCACAGCCCTTCCCAGCCCTGTCTTCTGGAATGGATCAGTGCTTGGTTATGTAAAGAAATAGTTCTGCAGCTTGCTGTAGGGACAGGTTATTTTGCATTTCTTCACAGTGGAAAGTCATTCTTGTTTATGCAAATGTTGTGTATCCTTGATTTTTCCAGCTATGAAGAAGCTGTGAAAGTACTGCGTCATCTTTTACTCTGGAATTATGATACATATTGTGACATTTTTTCCTTGGGTCTTGATTAGAACAGCTATACCACAGTCTTCAGCATGTGGCATTTAAGTCATAAGCTTTTCTTAGTCCACTTCAGAAAGTGTTAAAAGAACAGCCCAGGGATCTTTGTGAAGAGAAAAATCCATTAATGCCAGACAAACACTAGAGCTGATGTGTAATTTGTACTCCGCAGTGTAAACTGGAAGGGAGCAGCAGCCAGTTTGTTTTGGCTTGGGAAGTCAGTGCTGGGGAATACGCTTCCAGTTTATCAGTAGACATAATCCTCAGTCTTCTTTACAGACCCATTATTAATTGTTAGAGAACTTTCCCTCAGCCCCATCTCCTTCCATGGGTTTGTTTTGCTGCCTTCTAGCCTTTTAGGTTGTGTCTAAATTGGTGGATTAGGTTGTGTCTAAATTGGTGGATTTGGGAATATATCCAAGCCTCTGTGCCCAGGCTCCTGCCTGCCTCAGCAGTATCCCGACCTCATATCCAGGTGAAACCCAGGGCAAGCACTAGCTTTCCCCACACCCTTTTCTTCCTACCTAATTGCATCATTTTGGTTTTCTCAGTTTGTCTTCGTGCAATGTAATAGAGCATTGCACAGGCAATTATTTTGCATGAGTGTTTTTATAAAGCAGGCTGCTGTTTCCACATTCATAAGGCTACGGAATGTTTCTTTTAGCCTGTTTTTTCAGGAGCTGGTATCTGGCATAGGAAGAGAGTGGTCTACCAGCCCTAGCCCTGCCAGTTGCTAATAAGGCAGCAGACATTGGGAAGAGGGGCTGCTAACCATCTTGCAGGACTTCATCTATTTCAGCGAGAAAGATGACATCATTCTCGTGATGTGATTTTAAGCCTTAATGCAGAGGGACCCTCGGAAATAATATCCTAGGATCCATCTAAGCATCGTTAAATTCCCTGTTATAATCTCTTGATTCATTCAAGACACGCTGCTGCACCAAAAATGAATTCCTTCCGAGGGGTCTGAAACAGCCTTGCATATGCAAAGGAAATTGTGGGAGATAACTTCCCACATGTTATTTAAGGCATCCTGGGCTTGCTGGCAGGAGCGGGAACATCTGCTGCGTGTGCAGGGGGGACACTGCTGGCGCCTTACCCACACGAGGGCAGCGAGGCCACCCGGAGCCCACGTCATTTCTGGGAACCGTGCCGTGACTCAGCACATCTGGTCTCGCCATCCCCAGAATAGGTGGGAGCCCAGTGGGCCGCCTTCGCTCTGCTGTCAGAGCATGGTGACCGGCAGCATCCCTGGCTCTGTCCTGGGAGCCGTGGAGGGTTAGGGAAGCGGCGGCAGGCATCGTGTGCCGAAGCCCCACGTTCCTGGAAGTTTGCGAACCAGGGTGAGCAGAGAAACCCGAAGGCTCCTCTTGATGCAGCAGAATTCGCCTAGCTCCCTTCCATTTTCTCATAACAAACACACCGCAAAATCTCTCGCAAGCTGCTTTGATGAGGCCACATGTATTTCCCCCTTCTCAGTTTACAGGAAGTTACTCTAAAGAAAGTGATTCTGGTGTTTACGGCCTGCGTTAAAGGGCCAGCCTGCCTTGCCCCTCTCCGCTGGTGGCTCTCTTAAGGAGAAGAAGAGAGGTCCCACTCGGCTGGCAGGCGCTCACAGGGCGTGCTGTCCGGCCAGGTAGGTGGGAAGGACAGTGGTGTGAACACAAAGGCAGGAACATGCCATGGATTGCTTTCCCCCTGAGATAAGCTCTGTTGCCCCTTTGGAAAGGCATTTCCTGCTGAGCGAGGTGCCTCAGTGGCGCAAGCTGCTCCCACTTCAAGGTCTGGCTTTTGCCCAGTCATCTGTTTTGTGAAACCCCGGAACCCCATTTCATCCAATGCAAAGCTAGTTCCCTCCAAGAGCAAGGGATGTGTCTTTAACATACGTGTCTCTTGGATTTTTCTTGATTTCAGCTCCCCCCCTGCCCCTTAAATATTTCTCATATATTTAGCACGGAAACCAACAGTAGCTTCAGTGACTGGGGCTTCTTTCCCCCCAAGCTGCTGAGCAGTCTTATATTCATGTTTTCTTTCCCCTCTGTGGACAAGCCAGAACGTGTCCCTCGATAGGAAAAGTGACTTCTCATCGACTGGCCCCTCTCCAGGTCTTCGTTAAGTTATGGCAGGTGAAGTTCATCTTTGCCTCGCCCAGCCTTTCTACAAAAGGGCTACAGTCCAACTGTGAGCAAGTGTTGCTTTAGGACTCTGGGGGGGGTGGAGGATGTTTGCATAGTTTAAACCTTTGGGCGGAGGTGGTAGGAAACTGTAAGTACAGAGGCAATAGAAAAAAGGTGAGAAAGACTGACGTAGCACAACCAGTCAGTCTTATACACAGGTGACTCAAAGCATTAATGCAAGCATGCACTCAGACCTGCAGTCATTAGCATCACCCACTTGTTGATCATAGCACCAGGAAAAGGACTCTAAGGTAGAGTGTTTATGTGGGGAGAGTACTCTGCATTTCAGATTTGGGGCTGATTTGGCCATACTAGCAGAGGTGCAGCCTGAGCAGAAATGGAAAAGGCAATTGTGGACTTACCTTTGAATAAACATCTCTTTACTGAACACAGACAATATCATACTTAGAAAGGGGGGAATCCAGCTTGAATTCTTTTTTTCAGTAATTTCTTCTTTTTTTTTTTAAAAAAAAAAAAAAAGTTTATAATTTTTCCCCTCTGGACTCTGTGTGCACATGCTGTGTATTGTGCACATGTGTGTATATATATATATATATATTCATGGGCCCTTCCTCTCTATTCCAGATCTATTCAAGCGGTGAGCTTCACCACTTCATTGACGGATTTAACGAGGACAAGAGCAACTGGATGCGTTATGTAAACCCTGGCTACTCCATTCAGGAACAAAACTTGGCTGCTTGTCAGAATGGAATGAACATCTACTTCTACACCATTAAGCCCATCCCTGCCAACCAAGAGCTGCTTGTGTGGTATTGCCGGGACTTTGCAGAGAGGCTGCACTATCCCTCCCCCAGAGAGCTGACAATGATGAACCTCAGTAAGTGGATTACAGTATAAACAAGGAATGCTAGTAATGTTTCTTCTGCCTGTGTGATCTAATAATAAGTTGTATAATTACACAGCTGCATCATCTGTTCTGTCACAGTAGGTAGCTTGGAGTGGAAAAGGGGAATTAAAAAAACCCAGCAACAGCCCAGCACAACAGTATGAGTTCCCCATGCCCGTTCAGATGTAAACAGATTATTGCTCTTTTACAGTCTTGAGTTTTATCAGATGAAATTCTGGATGAACAACTTGAATGTGTCCTCTGCCTTCAGAAACATACATGTTGTTTCACTCTCAGACTTTCCAAGTCCAGATCTCAGAGTGTGCTGAGCAAAAGTCTGCTTTAATAGCATGTACTGAAGGCTGTCCAGTCATGCTGCCAGAGGGCTGCCCTCACTGTACAAGGAAGTGGCCCTGTGCCATGACTCTGTCTAGGTGTCTGACAGAATGTATGTTAACTGCGCGATGCTCTTTGAGCCTTGTGTCTGTGCTTGCTTACCTTATGGGAGCAAACCTCCTGTGGTCTTCTCATCTGGTTACTTGTTTTAAGCTCGGTGTCAAGTTCGCCGTGTTTCTTGCCTGTGTATTGCAGCTTTCATTTTCTGTTCAAAAATAATAGCGCTGGTAGCAAGGGTAAGAGGTATTTCCAGGAGTTTATCTCTGCATTCCTCTGTGGTTTCTGACCATTTCCATCCTCAGTGCTTTACTCATAGCTTAATCACTGCCTAGCACCTCACCCAGAGCCCCTTGAAGAGAGGGAGAGATTCTTGCTAGTTTCTCATTCGACTCCTAGGCTGCCTCCCCTCCTGCTAGCTGCTCTGAGATAGAGCAGAGCATTCGTTTGACCTTCTGCCAGTGCTCACACTGAAACTTGAAAGAAAAACTGCAAGTAAGGTTGTTTTGTTTTGTTTTTAATAAGAAGGACTATTTGCTCTTGTTTGGCAGCAAATAATTGGTTATAAAATAGCAGTGTTACTCTGGGGATCATTAGAGCTAAAATGTAGCATCGCATAATGAAAATGATGTCACACATTCAGATTAATCAAAAGTACATTTATCCTCCATGGATTTCACCCTTTCACCAGCTTTTTGGTCTTGCCCTACTAAAGGTAACAAATTATAGAAGAAAATTTGTTTTCACTTAATGGCGGAGGGACGAGAAGGTGGAGATGTCCTGTGCTGCTATACTCCATATTCAGAAAGTATCTCACTGATCCTGTCATCTTTGCACATCTGTAATCTCACCACTTGCTGTGCAGTTTTATTTCCTGATATGATGAACTGTTGGCTTTTCAGTGGGACAAGACAGCACCATTAGGGGTTTCTGTGGATGAGGGGTTTGCAAAGATCCACCCAGACACATTTGGCCACTAGCTGGGAGGATAGGCAAGCGCAGCCTGGGTTTCCTGCACCTGCTGGCACCGTGGGTTGCCTCACAGAAGTAGTGGGGAATGTGTTTGTAAAGTGTCAACTAATTACTCTTACTCAGGTCAAAACTGGGGGTGTCTGGACACGTGTGGACTAATCCATTTTAGTAAAAGTAGGCTCAATACTTGGATTTAAACAGACAATCATGTAGTTCAGCCATAACATTTGAAAGAGTAATCTTTCCAGATGCCGGGATCGAAATAACCCCTTCATCTTTTAGAGATAATTTGGTTTAAACAATTGAGGAATTTTGTGCTACCCTCCTCTGCCTAAAGAAAACAGCAGTTCAAAAAATGAGAAGTTCTCACTTTTTTTCCTCTATTCTCCTCATCATCGTGACAAACACATTCAAGCCTAAAGCCTGCTGCTAGGCCAGGAACCCTACAGGCACTGTAAGGATTGAGGTTTTTCTAAAGTTTCGTTGCTTTTTCTTGAAAAGTATGGGAAAAAATCCAGAGGATTCCCAAAAATACTTAGTTGCAGGAGGGCCTGTAGCAATAATGCAAGCAGGGATATTTTTTCCAGTATGAGTACTGGAACCAGATGAGTTAAAGCACCATTCAGTTTTCTTCTTCCACTTCTCCTCAGGCCACTTCTTCTAGTTAAATCTAAAAGTAGTGAGCATCCCGTTGCCTCTCCAGCCTCTCTCTCTGGCACAAGCCTGGCCAAGGTTCTCTCACACTATGTTCATCTGTGAATAAAAAGTGCAGAAAGCTTGTCTCCACCTTCTGCAGGCATGGGGTTTTGCCGCATCAAAACATCTTAACACAGTCTTGCTTGGGGGGGATACCCCTCTCCCCCCCAGTGGTCACCTCTTTCACCCTCTAAGAAGTCAGGAAACCCCTTGCCAGCCAAATGGATCGCTAATAAGTCGGTGTTAAAAGTGATGTGGCTTCTGTCAGAGGAGCAGGCGAGCATTGCTGCCTCTCCCAACTCCTGGCTGCTGGTTTTGGCACCCTCTGAGGAAGAGGGAGGGAAAGTTGAGGTCCACATCCCACCACAGACTGAAGTCAGGATTCCCTCCCAGTGAAACACATAGCAGCATGAGCGTGGGGCAGTAGCATTGCCGGCCCACAGCTGTGGTGTGTTGTGCTCGACTCCCTCTCTCCAGCGTGTCTTGGGTGCGTGGAGCATGCCGGCGCCCACGGGAGGCTTTGGAAGAGACGTGACTTGGCTTGTTGCCTGGCCCAGTACAGGAGAGGCCACCTGAGCCACACACTGATGGAGAGCCAACTCCAAATGTAGGTAGCTGCTTTAGGTGCCTCAGGGGTTTGAGGATCACGGTCTTGGAGTTCAGCACCTCAGTTCCTCTTAAGCACCCAAGCGGGATTGGCCTCCAGGGAAAAATGTAGCCAAGAATTTCTCTGGCTTTATTTCCTGTAATTAGTGGCCTCAAAAATGAGAGAACTACCACTTTAGAGTATAAATGTATTTACACATCCACATACAACATCTACTTGCCTCTGTAACAGCAAACTTTCAAATTAAAGGTAACTTCTCCAGCGTTACTTCATTTGTGCAGTAGAAGGAAAGCATCCAGATTCAAGACAGCAATTAGGCATGTGCTTAGTTATGGGTTAAACCCTGTCCTCTGTGTCCTAGAACTGGGGCCTTTGACCCAGTCCTTCAGACGCTGAAGCACACACCTACCTTCACGGCCGTGATTAGCTCAGAGTGGAGCTACGTAACTTCGAGTGGATGTTGAAGTGCCTGCAAGGTGTTGCACGGTAGTGGTAGAGGCAAGGCTCCATGTTATCCCAGCGATGGAAGCTCAGTATCGTTTCAAATGACCCCCTTCTCATTCTTGCCTGATAGGAGGCCACTGATGTTCTTTTCTGTCAAGATTGGAAATACATCACATTCAGATGGTGCCATTGTCCAGTAAACGGTTTTAAATGCAACAGTGCAAGAGTTCTGTATTCTGCTGGCCAAAAAAATCAACGTTTGGTAATTTGCTAAATGTCCTTAACCTCATTTAACTGAGGTCTCGGATTGTGTCTTAGGCTGTGATATCTTATTTTTGGACTAGCAAACAGACTGAGGAAATTTGCTTCAGGGGTCCCACATAGTTCAGCATTTTGTTCTTACCTCGTTGTGGGAGGATTATTTTGGGACAGAGGGTGGAGATGGTAACATTTAAAAAAAATAAAAATCTAAAACCCACCAAACAATCACACTGATGCAGGACATGGCCATTTGGTAATAAAGTTGATGTATTGCAATCCTATGATGCAACTTGCTACTGCTCGTGTCATGGGTGTCTCCTCGGTCAGGCTCAGACAGGTGACATCTTTTGGTCAAACTTCAGGAAAAAAGTTTGAGTTGGGGGGGAACAATTGCATATTTACAAAACGTTTGGCAATCTTTTTGTTTCATTAACAGGTTTAACGAGGTATTATTTAAAATCTTCCAGATTCTATGAAGATTAACTTCTTGATGCTGTTTCTTAAATGTGATTTATTCTTTGGTTCTTCCTGCCGGCCCTGACACTGGCCGTTAACTAAGCCCTGCCTCTTGCTTTCCCTTTTGTTTATGGGCAGTTTCACTTTCTGGTTTTGAAGCTTTTCTGTTTGGGTTGAGAGGAAACATCTGCACTTGCTTAAAAAAAAATGCCTCCTGGAATCTTCAAAAGGGCTCAGGAAAATGATTTTGAAATGATATGAAAGGTTGTCTTCACAGAACCAGAATTTGGGGGCTGGAGTTGACTTAATGCTGTGGATTACTTGAAGGCTTCCTTAAAGACCTTCCCTGAGCAAAATGTTTTCAAAGGCATATCGCCCTGCTTTGGACACATTTAGAAAACAGATCATCAAATTAGAGACTTCTAAATGTTAGTCGCTGTTCTCGTTTTGAGTGGAAACACTCTTTTGTTTTGCCTGCTTCACAACTTCGAGGTTCTCTTTCTACTAGCAGAAGAGGTGCTTAATTTAGATCGAAAATATGAATCAGCATAATTAAGCTCCGCCACTCGAAGTGTTCAGTACTAACTCACTCCTGAAATTACTACTGAAATTACTGTCTGCCTACAACCGTTTTTCAAGTCTTTAGAAAAAAACAGATCGTTGTTTTCATGAAGTCTTTCTCAGCTACAGCTCGGATCCCAAGAAACGAGAGCAAAGCCTACGGCTGTGCAGCGGTCTGTAGCTGGAACACCCACACTGGAGGGACTGACTTCAGGCAGCCCCTCCGCTCAAGTTTTATTAATACTTAAAAGTAACAGGAGTTTGGTCCCTTTTCCTCTTGCACGCACTCGCTAATCTCAGATCTGAGCAAATAATCTGTTGACCTCGGTGAGAAGTGGACCAGGCTCCTAAAGAGGCACGTCTGGGGTTTGGGGTTTTTTTCTCTTTCTTCTTTTTTTCCCCCTTCCCCTCAGATCAGTAACTTAAAAATGCATCTGTGCTGTTCTTGTTTTGTCATGAACTTCTTTTCTGTGTGTCTCTGACCACAGAAACTAGACAGATCTTGGAAGAGTATGTGCCTATATTTAGTGTATATATATGCATATGGTGTCGGGAAGGAGACATGCATTTGTAGAGTGAGAAGGAGACAGTGTGATCAGTAAGAACTTCAGTGTAAAATCGCAAGTTCAAAAGAAAAAAAAAAGCATAAGAAATATATCTCTCTAACTTTGATGTACGGCTCCTTTAAGAACAAGAAGAAAGGTTGTAAACCTCTCAATCAGTTTGGGCCCTGGTTTAAATCCAGGTTCAGTTTAAATCCAAGAGCCTCTCCTTGGCCCCTTCTCTTATTTTACAGAGTGCTGACACACTTGTTTATGTTTTGATCTCTGGTGTTCCCAAGCATCCTTTGTGCTCAGGTAATAGGAGAAAAAGACAGGAGGGGATTTATGGACCAAAGTTAGCTTGCAACCTAAAGAGGGCTGTCACAGTTAAACCTGAAAAATAATCTGCAAATATTACGACTTCTGTCTGTGCATGGAAATGAGGAGGAGGACAGGCTTTACCAGGAACTTTGAAGGGAAGGAAAGAACAATTATCTTTAGTGGGGACATGGGCCTCTTGCACAAAGAAAGTTACGGTCAGAGTGTGAGCTTCCTTTCTGTCACTCGTGGGCTTGCTTCAGTGTGTAAGGCACGTAGGTCCCCACCCTGATGTTTAACCTTGTGACGGCAGGAGCCGTTCCTCCAGCTGACACAGCCCCAGTTTCTCTATGACTTTTCCAGCAGCACCAACACTTCTTCCTCTTCCGTACCACACCCCCCCTCCCCCTTTTTTCTTTTCTTTAAAAGAGAAAAGTGTCAATTTAAACTTCCTGCTCGACAGACCCCACTGAGAGACTGATATGGGCCTGATAAGGTGGTATTTATTTATTTGTTCTGCTGCGAGGCTTCACAAGTCCTGCTTCCCGCCTCCCCCCCCTCAGCTTTCAATACTTCCTGGTCTCGATACTTCCCAGTGCTGATAGTGTCTCCGGGAGTGTTTGCGCTGAGACATTGGTGTGGTGACAGGCAGCTGATAAGAAGATGTAGATAATTATATTATCCACAGTGCCATTACCGACCTTCTTGAACCTCGTAGGACCTCTGTGTTATACCCAAAACTCTGTGTGGACATCTAGAAAATGGGGTGCCAGTCCATGAGTACAGACAAAATGACAACGCAGATGGGGTTTAATGCCGGCTAGCGCAACACGCTGTATTCCTTCATGTGTGAAACAGCTCTGCATTGAACTTCATCTTCAAGAGGAGTAATTGGGAAGCTGTCTGCACACTTGCGTGTGTACGGGCTTGCTGTACAGCACACCCTGCGTTGTATCATAAATATTTTCATGGAACATAACTGTGTTTGGTCGCATTTCACTGCAGCTTGAACATACACGAATCGCCTCCGTAGCACACACTAAATTTCCTTGCCACTAGTCTAATCCCTCTTGGAAAAGGATGCTACCATAGGAGTGGGTTGCTGTGAGTAGGTGCATGCTTTGAAAACGGCTGTTTTCCTGGAGACCTTTATGAAATGGCTGGTTCGTTGCCTTATAGGGTAATGTTGCCAAACGGTAGATTCCATCGGAGTGGTGAATAGTGAAGCCAGGAATCCATGTTCAAAGCGATGTGGTCATTGCCTGTTCCCTCTTCCTCGCCTGGTTCATCTGGTCCTCCAGAACTCATAAAAAGACTGTTTTTCAGCCCAGTTAGCGATGCAAGAAAAGGCAGTCACAAGAGCAGAAATTTGGCTAAAGGGCTGCGATACTTTCGAGTCGCATACCCATCGGCATTGGGTTGTACCTCCTGCTGGAAAACCTTGCACATAACTAATCGCGAATACAAAACCCTCTTGTAGTTTCCCCCTGTAAAAGTCATAATTTCAGGATTATGTAACTATTAACTTTGGGAGATGAGGCAAAAGCAGACTTCTTTTTCTGTTCTGGTGCAATGTTTATATTACTATGTCATGTCCAGGTAACGAGGGAGAATCTTTGAATACAACTAGTGCATGCACTGAACTGAGCCGAAGGGCCGCTGGCTTCTATTTCCTTCTAAATACATACTTCTTTTTTCCTTTTTTATTTAAAAAAAAAGTACATTTCGACTTAAGCTGGAGACAAGCAGTCTTGCTTTCTTTTGCTTTGCTTCAGCAGTTTTTTTATAAAGTACAGCTGTAAGCAGAGGAGTTTTGCATAGACTGAATGCCACAGAAATCTGCAGTAAATAGTCTGCTTTGTTGTAGATGTTCCTAAGCAGAATATATAATGAGTAATGATCTGTTTACTGATGGAGAATACCTTCTCTTTGAAGAAGGCTTTCATCCTAGCCAGCCGTGTTTTTTTTGGTACTGTAAGTAATTGAACTGGCTGGTGAAGTGACTGCTGCGGTTTGGCAAAAGCCGATTTGTCATGCCTTGTTATTTTATTGAGGAACATTTCTGGGAGCTCGGTTCTGCAGAGCCCTTCTGTTAAACCTGTATTGTGAACAAATGCTTGTTACCACATTTAGTAGGAGTATCGCTTAGATAGACGTTCAGCAGTGAAGCTTGTCAGGTCTGAGGGGAAAGAACGGCGAAATCGGTTCGCAAAGTGGAGATGAGCAAATGAATCATCGTCCAGCTCTATACGTGCTGGCTGGTATCCCTTAAATTAATGATGCTTTTGGTTAACACTTAATACCAGTGGGCATTTCTCCACACAGAAATAAGTTTTTTGTCGAGTTAAGTGATGGTTCATCTCCAAGACCGGCCCTTCCTTCCCATGAGGCTTGTAAGAGTTGGACTGTGTTTTGAAAAGAGATAATGATGGTGTCATGTCTAAATAATCATTGCCTTGTCTTTGTATTTCAGCACAAACCCACGTTAATCCAAAGGAGCACAGTGCTGATAAAGATGAGCTCTGTCAGAAGAGCATCCCAAAGAAGGAGCACAGTGTGAAAGAAATCCTGAAAATGGAAACCAATCCTCCAAAAGGAAAAGACTTCTTCCAGAGCAACATTTCACCAGTTACTCCAGAAAAAGACTTGGATGACTTGCGTAAGAACTATAGCCCGGAGAGGTGTTTCTTCCCTCGAGTGGTCTACCCGATCCGACCTCACATTGCAGAAGACTATCTGAAAGCTTCCTTAGCATATGGGATGGACAGACCCAGCTACGTTACTCACTCGCCCATCCAAACGTCTACTACGCCGAGTCCTTCCGGGAGGAGCAGCCCAGACCAAAGTTTAAAAAGTTCAAGCCCTCACAGCAGTCCAGGGGTCACAGTTTCACCTCTGGCACCTACTTCCCAAGAGCACAGAGAGCCATACCCTTACTTGAACGGGTCGTATGGCTCAGAAGGATTGGGGTCTTATCCTGGATACGCACCCCCTGGCCACCTCCCACCTACCTTTCTACCATCCTATAGCCCTCACTACCCAAAATTCCTGTTACCTCCATTCAATATGAGCTGTAATAACCTGAGCGCTTTGAACAATATTAATGGCATCAACAATTTCAATCTCTTCCCAAGGGTGTATCCGCTTTACGGCAACCTGCTCAGCGGAGGTAGCCTTTCCCACCACATGTTGAACCCCGCCACGCTCCCCAGTTCATTGCCCAGTGAAGGAGGCCGTCGATTGCTGCAGCCTGACCATCCGAGAGAATTCCTCATACCAGCCCCCAACAGTGCCTTCTCTATCACGGGCGCTGCCGCCAGCATGAAGGACAAGCCATGCAGCCCCACCAGCGGCTCACCCACAGCTGGTACAGCAGCCAGTTCAGAACACATAATGCAACCTAAACCTACCTCAGTGGTGTTGGCTGCCACCGGCGGCGAAGAAGCCATGAATCTCATTAAAAGTAAGAGGAATGTGACTGGTTACAAAACCCTCCCATACCCACTGAAGAAGCAGAACGGGAAGATCAAGTACGAATGCAACGTTTGCTCCAAGACCTTTGGCCAGCTCTCCAACCTGAAGGTAGGCAGTGGAGAAGAGGACATGAGCCTTCCCAGGAAGGCTCCAGTCCCTCCCTGTAGGTTATTTGGGAAAAGAAGGGACAGGCCTGCCTTACTAGTCAGGCCATTTATCCCTCTGGGCTTAATATGGCAGCCCCCCAGCAAGAAAGTGTGGCTGTAAAGATACCTAATGAACTAGATACCATTGTATTCTGGTGATGGGAGTCTTCTGCTAACTTGGGGAACATCTGAAAGTACTTCGGCTGCAGTAGGGGAACTGCAAATTGTTAATTGCTCTGTCTCTCCCTAGGTGCACCTCCGAGTACACAGTGGAGAAAGACCGTTCAAATGCCAGACTTGCAATAAAGGCTTCACACAGCTGGCTCACCTCCAGAAGCACTATCTGGTACACACAGGAGAGAAGCCCCATGAGTGTCAGGTACGTAACTCTCCAGAGACAACCTACCTGGGTGGGCGTAGGGACAGCTGGGCCCACACACACCCCTTGCAGTGCACGGGGAGGGCTGCGCGACAAACCCGTGGCTGCCCAGAGCTGGCATCGGTGTCACAGCTGTTTCCAGCCCTGGTGTGGCAGCGGCTGTGAGACAGCAGGGTGCCCTTTAGCCTGCCTGAGCAACACCTGCCTGATGCAGTTTTGCCACCGGCTGTGCTCAAAATGCCGCGCAGTGATATTTAAATAAACAAGGTGGTGATTTTTCCCCTTTGTGAGAAAGTGTGAAGACAGAAAAAGCTGCCGCTGCGTCCTGCCGTCTCCTCCTAGGTGTCTGTGATTTAAACCATAAAACCCCCTCCCACTCACTCGCTGTTTCTCTGCCGCCCCACCATTAGGTTTGTCACAAGCGGTTCAGCAGCACCAGCAATCTCAAAACCCACCTGCGGCTCCACTCTGGAGAGAAGCCTTACCAGTGCAAGCTCTGCCCGGCCAAGTTCACCCAGTTTGTGCACCTGAAGCTGCACAAGCGTCTCCACACCCGGGAACGTCCCCATAAATGCATCCACTGCCACAAGAGCTACATTCACCTCTGCAGCCTCCAGGTCCACCTGAAGGGCAACTGCCCCGTCGCCCCTGCCTCCGGCCTCTCCATGGAGGACCTGAATCGAATCAACGAGGAGATCGAGAAGTTCGACATCAGTGACAATGCCGACAAGTTGGAAGAAGTGGAGGACAACATCGACCTTACTTCGATTGTGGAGAAGGATATACTCACCATGCTCAGGAGGGAGATGGAAGGAGCCAATCTGAAAGTGTCTCTGCAGAGGAACCTGGGAAACGGACTTCTCTCCTCAGGATGCAACCTTTACGAGTCGTCAGATATGTCAATTATGAAGTTGCCTCACAGTCACCCGCTACCTCTGTTACCTGTAAAGGTCAAGCAAGAAACAGTTGAACCGATGGACCCTTAAGACTTTTTGGCAAAGTGATTTTTTTTCTTTTTTTTTTTTTTTTAATTTATGACTTGGCAAGTCAGGGTGCCTGTAGCAGTTGCTTGTACATAGTTTCGATGCTGCAAAGCAATCTTGGCTTACAGTAGTTCCCCTCGCTCTCCAGCTGAAAGAAGGAACTCCAAAGTTACTGTTTTCTCAGGGCATAAAAAGGGGCAAAGGACTGTGCATTGCCTCGCCAGTTACTAAAAGACAATCATCTATCCATAATTATTTTTTCAATGATAGTACTTCATAATTTATTATGCAATTAATCATTCTAAAAGCAATAATTAGGAAAATGTTTACAATGACTGGAAAATTCATTGTAATTTTTACGTTAAATGTTTTTATTTTTTGTTTTACAGACATTGTTTGTAGATACGTTTTTCTGCACATCTGTTTTAAGAACCTAAGATGGGGGTTTCAGTAAATGTGTTTTATGTACCGATGTCTTTTAAACAAATGTGGTTTTTCGTATTGCCAAAGTTGGACATTTGACATACAGAATCCTTGATCCCTTGGTTTGAAAAAAATGCTCTGTACTTTTATGTGCAAATCACCCCACTGGGAATTGAAAAGGAAAAAAAGAAACCAAACACCCGGAGCAGCAGCAAGCAGGGAAGAAACTGCTTCCCCCTGCCTCTCTGAGGATAGGAGAGAGATTCTTCTACCTGAGGCTCTGCCCGGACCAGATGTGGCACAGCAAACCCCTACCCGCCACAGACGATATGACAGGTTTTTAGAAAACAGCTATAGGCCCCACACGTCGTCACGTAACTTTATGACCAAAGGAATGCATCAGCTTGAAGTGGCTCTTCCAAAACAAAACAAAACAAAAAAATCTCACTTCCATTCTTTTGTTTTCAAAAGCAGTTGAAAAGCAAACACACAAATATTCATAATATTCTGCCTAAAAGGAGGGGTTTTTTGGCAGACTTCTTTCTTCTCTTTCTCTCTCCTTTTTTAATTATTTTTTTATCTTTATTTTTTAGGCCAGAGCCTTCCAGGGATTTAAAAAAAAAAAAAAAAAAAGATGGTCAGATTCCCTGAGAAAGAAGGGGTTCGGTTTTACTCGTATTTCCCTCCTCTGCTTTGCCTGGGTACAAGTGGGGAACAAAGTCCTTTCCTGGCACATACCTTTTTTTACTCCTTTTTTTTTCTCCTCTCTTTTTTCCCCCTTTTTCCTTCCTTCCTGTACGACTCAGATTTTTCTCAGTATTTGTATATGTACATTTTGTGGTTAATTTAATTAAAGAAGAAAAGGGCATTGCAAAGTTGTTGAACAACAATTACCTCAGTGCTTGTGTCCAGTGGTGCAGACAATGCTGTTTTATCTAAATGCTTTGCTACTTTAGAGAAGAAACCAAAATGTGCACAGGGAAAGATAGAATGCACGTCCTTTTATCTTTTTTGTTTTGCTAAGCCCAAAGATGATATGGTGACGTTTGAGGTGTAGCAAAGAATACATGTATATTTATAGATATATTTATACCACTATACTATATATGTATATGTATATATATTTATACCACTTAAGTTGTGAGCCAAACCATGTAATAAAACCTATTTTTCATCTAAGTGTGAAAATCAGATGTTATCCAGTTTTGCATGTTACCCATGACCTCAAAGCCAGAAGGTTGTAGGAAGGCATTTAGCGCTCGCCGCCACGCTGGCGCAGCTGTCCCAGTGACACCTGAACTTCCAAACACCTTATGTCTCAGTGAATCCAGTGGGAATGACCCCGTCTGCAGGACGGGGGTGATCGGTCCCCCCGTGCTCCAGGCAGTGCATACTTGGGGAGAGGGGGGAAGGAGGTGGGCGGTCAAACAAGCAGCCAAACACTGTTAACTGATAGGCCTCGAAGCCAGCCGTGACGCGTGCGTGGCGTGTTCACAAGTCCCGGCGCAGGGCAGGCTGGATGGAAGTTAGCTGGGCTCGGCCCCTCATCTCGTTGTACCCTGCCATTAACGAGGCGCACCGCCAACTCGCACTAACGTAAGCAGCATTATTACGCACCTCCCCTCCCGCGTAGCTCTCTTTGGTTGTGTTCTTGCCGAATTTCAAACAGCCCACTGCAGCAAGCCGGGGTTCGGTGAGCTGCTTCCCCCTGCCTCGCGCCCCCCACAGCAGACTTAATTTAAATGCCTTCTGTTAAAATACCCAAATGATCCTGAAATGCAAGTCTCTCGGCACAGCTTTTGAAGGACCACAGTTCATTACATTTCCACTCCTGCAAATTGTGAGGCTGACATCTTTTAAATGTAGCAATAGTTCATGAATATAGTACTTGTAGGGTAAACCAAAGTATCACTACTCTGTCACTGGACACACACTTCTCCTATTATTTGCCTGTAGTGCTTTCTTGTATTTGATACAAATTTTACGAGAATTTATATGCATCAGCTTTAAGAATTGTTACTTCTCTTGACTGTTTCCCCCTTCCCTTAGAAGTTTTACCTGTGAATGTAGCAACAATCAACAGTGTTTTGGGGTTTTTTTTCTGTCTCTCTTAAGAAAGACTCTGACCAAAGTTAACAGGCTTTTTACTTTGCTAGAACAACAAACTATCATATGTTTACGTATTGGTTTACATCATTATTTATGTGCAAATTGTCAAATGTAAATTAAATATAAGTGTTCATTGCTTTACCGATGCTTCCCTTGTCTTCTCTCTCCCTGCACTGACTTCCTGGGCATCCTCCCCACGGGCACCTTCCCCTCCCAGCCGCAGAGGCCGATGGTGATGACACTTCCCAACACGTGCCGACTTCGGCTGTTGTGGGCCCCAGTTTTCTGCGATGGAAAGTTGCAAGCAGCACCACCGGCTGTGTGCATTAACAGTGCTCTCTTCAGGTTTAGCCAATACCCCTAGAAAAAAGAAAGCAGGATTTACAAAAAAAAAAAAAAAAGAAAAAAAAAAAAGAAAAAAAACCAAAATCCCCCAACCCAACCAGAATTTTGAGTGTTTCGATGGAAATACTTGAATGCTATCTGCCTTGCAGATATGTGACCAGGGTTCTCATTTACATAGTTCCAAGCGATTCTCATTTCTGGCCTGAAACCCTAACCACTGGGACCACAATGACACACTCAAGATGTCAGCGTGAGACCACTTAGGTCCCGTAACAGTGTGGTGGGAACTGCATTCAAAACAAACGCGGGTCCGTTTTCGCTGCTCGCAAACAAGATGCGAATGCGAACTAAATCCAGGAGAAGGTCAAGTGGCCTTGTCCTGTCCCCCTTTGTTCCACCCCAGCCCAAAAAGTATGACAGGCCAGGGTGCCCCAGAAAAGCTAATCCGACATTCACGACTTCCATCGCTGACGGAGAGATCCAAACCAGAGCGGCCATGTGCTGCCCGGCCCTACCTGAACGCTAAATAAGTAACTTAGTTCCTGCTCATATTGAGACACTCAGCGCCGTATGATGTTTTAAAAGTATTTTGCTGTCCTCTTAAAAAAAATTCATTTAAACATCTGTCTCAAGAATTTGAAATACTGCCAGCACCGAACTGTGGAGTTAAGAAAACCAGAGCACTGTTGTCATAAACGTGCCAAATGCGGCATGTTATATTCCCATACTCGACAGAGCTATTGCTGTAGTTTTTTTTCAAGAAGCATAGGATAACCATTACCACCATAAATCATACTTCATTCCTTGGCAAAGTGTTATGTTGCGCCGGAGAGTTATGTCCTGGGGACACTTGTAAGCTTTAGAAGATGTTTAATAAAACACATTACATAAAAAGACAATGCGTGTTGTAGATCACAGCCTCGCGAGGCCGAGCCCAGCAGCTGCTGCCTCAGTTTCTGGCAGCCCCCATGCCAGTTGGAAGCCACTGCAGGTGTGTATTGCCACCAGGAATGCGGTGGGTTTCAGCCACGGCAACACCACCAGTGCCATGTTGGCCAGTCACAACAGTGTGAGCAAGGTGCAGGGGGTAGACCTCCTTTGGGTAGACCTCCTCTTTTTGGGTATCACTGTGAAATTCAGCCCCACAAGGCCACGTGCCCCCAGCACAGAGCCGCAGGCTACCCACAGGCAGGTGGGCTCCGTGCCCACCTTGCTGCCCTCAGCATGAAAATGTTGGGGAACCAAGCGTGGTGAAGCCAGGAAGGCAACATGCACTTCCCTTCCGCAGCTTTGCCAGCTGAGCTGCTTTGCCAGCTGAGCTGCTTTGCCATGGGACAGGACAGGGCGAATTCCAGCTGGGATAGGCTCAAACACAGATTTAAGGAGGATCCTGCCCTTCCAGCTGGTTTATAAAGCCCAGTGTGTCTCAGCTGGGTGCTGGGGAGACTCCGCTAATTTCCAGCATGGGCAATGACAACTTTGAGGTCGTTGACGAAAAATGTGACTCATCGAAGGAGCATTGGCCCTTCGGGTTCAAATCGGTGGCTGCCGGTGCACGGCCGTGTCCCAACACGTGCTGAGACCGCGCTCCGCACGGGATGTGGCCCAAAACCTCTGCTGTCGTTCAGAGGTGTTACGCTACAGTCAGGGAAACAGTTGTGGCTGTAATTAAAGGCAGCCAGGAAACACTTGGCTAATTACTGTATGAGCCGGGGCTGAGTGGATGCGGTGCGGCTGAGGAATGTGCCCGTCACAGGGCAGGTATCTGCAAAACACAAGCTGTGGCAGTGGCCTAAAAAAACTTCACTGGCAGTGAGGTAACCGCCCCGGCACTGAGACCGAGTTCTGCTTCCTCTGTGCGGGGTCGGGGCGGAGCGGCAGGGAAAAGGCGGCTGCTTGGGTTGGGATGGGGCCGGTGGGGGGGCACAGATGGAAAGGTTGGTGACTTCAGCACTAACCAGTCCTGCCCGAGCAGTGGGAAAACATCACCTTTTGTCAAAGATAAGACACTCCCCAAAGCCACGGGTGTTTAATTTCTCATCAGACACGGCTGCTGCCATTCCCATTCTCACCAGCAGCACATGGAAGTGCACATGGAAGTACCCATGGAGGCCACATTTGCACTAACTGCAGTCAACAGCGAAAGGCTTGAGACTGCCCAACACTCTGCAGAACTCTGCTTTCACTCTTTCTAAAAAAGAAGTTGGGGGTGATTTCCCAGCAATTCACCATGGTGGCTGAAGGGGAGGAGCCACTAATCCTCGCCGAGGCCCTGCTGCCTCGGTGCCACCTTGGGATGCACAGTTGTGTTCTCATCCCATGTTAGATGTTGATTGTGCAGAGCCACATGCAGGCAGACACCACTGCCTGCTTCACAGCCAAGCCTCCTTACCTCTGCCGTGGCAGCCTGCAGCTTGGCACATCCTGAACAGCACTCTGCGAGAAAGCCCAGTGTGGGTAAGGTTAGATGATGCTTTCCACCTCTGGGCAGCACAGGCTCAGCTGGGCTGCTCAGTTCAGCTCTGCAAACTTCAGGCCGCACAAGCTCACCTAGGAAAGGAGACACAGCCCAGGCTTCTGAAGTCTTGTCCTGAAGTGTTGGTGGTGTCCTACCACGTGCTGCAGGATTCTCCACGGCACCCTCTCCTAGCACAGGGTGATGCAGCCCCGTACACCAGCCAAAGCCCAGCACTTGAACATCTGTCTCCTGGCACTTCAGAGGCACCCACCAGCCATCACATCTGGACACAAACTGCTGCCTGGAGCAGGGGTTGAACAGACTGTCTGCCATGAGAGGTAAGCAGGGGGCTCAAGCAGAAGCAGCAGGGCAAGGAGCTGCGGTCACTGGGCAGACAGGCAGCACACACCCCTGGGAGGAGACCCTCCCTGGCAGGGACCCCCGCAGCTAGCGGGGGGACACTCCAGCACAGGGCGTGCCTGAACTTCTGCTGCCTTTTCACAGCAGGGCTTGGGGCAGAAATCTGTGTCCAGAGCACAGGGATGGGTGGCACTGGTGTATGCACTGGGCAGAGATCTCTAAGAAGAGATGTCCGACCCCCGGAAAAGGGAGAGGTACACTCAGAGCTCTCCCTGACCCACAGGCTGATGGCCAGGCACCTCTGTGGCACAGGGGCGTGGTGGCCAGTGGCCCTTCCTTCCCTCCTCCTCCCAGGCTGTGCACAGGGAGATGGTTGGCATGCCAAACCACTTAGGTAGGTGTGACCAAATAGCCCTATTGAAGGGAGCCAAACCAGTATGACTTCCTTATTGTGCAATGATTAATAAAGGCCTTCAGTGCTTTTTCTCCATTAATTGTGAATAGGCAAGTCCTTGATCATTTCCTTATCCAAGGCCCGAGTGAGATTCCTTACAGCATTCCTGCCCCAAAGTGGCTGAACTCTGCTGGGAAGAGAAGCAATTCCTGCAACATTGAAACCATGCACAGCAAAATCAAAGGCTGAAAACCTCCTTCCCTGTTCGCCCGCGCTGAGGACTCGGCTGTCACAACGTGACACCAGATGCAGGGAGGCCCCAAAGTTCCTACCTTTACCAGTTGGGTTTTACACTGTAAATCCTAACTTACATGGGCAAAGCAGGGAGTAGCTTTTGGGCAGGGAGAGGAGTGTGAGAGGCAGCAGTCTTTAAGGGATTTCTTAGATACTAGAGTCTCGGCTCCCAGCTTCCCTCCAGCTTCCCTAGGGCAAAACTTTATGCATGAGGACTGATCCCCTGTGAACCATGGGAAACATTTGGTTTCCCCCGTCCTTGGTCTACCTTGTGTATTCACATAGCTTTGCTTTTTTGTGTTTAAAGGACAGGTCCTATGCATATTTACAGGCAGGATCCGCTCCTCTTATCAGCCTCAAAGCCCCGTGCAGAAATTCTTCAGTAAGAGGGGAAGGTTTGGCTTCCTCTGGCCAGGCTGGGGTTGTGTCCCCAGGTGGGGACCCAGTTACCCAGGCTGGGTGGTGTCCCGAGAAGACTCGCTTTACTCACAACTGGTCATGAAGAAAAACAAAAGTTAAAAATGTAGAAACTGCAACCAGGTGCGGAAGGGAGCAAGGATACATGAAAAGTGAAAATTTGCCTTTTTAACAAGCCGTTACAAGTTAGTTGGGTGTTTAGGAGGGAACATGCACTGGGGCTTATAGTCATTCAGAGAAGATTTTGTATGTGTGCGTGCTTTTAATGAGACCAGAGGGTGCAGAACAGGGCTCCTTTCCTAACCAGTGCACCAATTTGTGCATGTCTGTAGCTGTGGGTGTTATGTGCTTTCTACTTTGAGTGGTAAGTTTCAGTTTGATTCTGCTCTCGAGAGCTGTGGGGACAGTTTGTACTTGCCTTATCAATGCAGAATCCGAATAGCTTCACGGTGCCAGGCCCTCTGACACTGCAAACTGAGAAAAAACACTTTAGGCACAGAAAAGTGAGTGAGGTGCCAACCAGAGGGCTTTTTCTCACCAGAGCATACCATCTTCCAAACCCTGGTGCCCCAATCAGCAGGGCAATAAGCCACCACAAGAGCCGCAGCCTCAGCACCACCCAGAGAGGCCCCGTCCAGGATCCCGGGGCTGAGGCTCTTTACCTACACCCCCACAGCCCTAAAACCCAGCACCACCCCTGATGTCCCAGCACTGAGGGCCTGGTCTGGCCGCTGCAAAAGGGGCAGCTGAAGGAGGTGCTTGCCGACCCCCGTTTGTCCCTTGCCCTGAGCAAGCCTGGCCAGGAGCCACTAACTAAAATGGTGCCCATGATTAGAGATGGCAGCAAGAGAAGGGCAGGGCAGGTAGCTCCATGACCCTGGGGAAGCAGCTCTGCTTTGGCTCCAAAGGCTTATGGTCTCAACAGCAATGTCCATGGCCCAGCCATGCAGCTGATTTCCAAATGGGCCTTGCTGTCTTCACATCTGTTTGCTAAAAACACCTGTCTCAGCCTACACGCTGCCCGTCCCACTGTCCCCAGATGGGCTGTGACTGAAAGGTGCCCCATGTCCTCCATCCCTGGGCCCCCTGCCTGGAGGGGTCCTGTGTGGTCACCAGCCCCATGGCAGCAGCCTCCATGTTCCATCACTCTAAGAAAATCCCGTTCAGAGAGAGACCCCGCAGCAGCCTCAGTAGTTGCTGCAGAAAGATGTCCCCCCTGCCTCCCCCCCCTGCCCCGCCATGAATCTGGAGCCACTCGGGAGGAGCTCAGCATGGTTCACCTGGGATGCCCAGGTTCCCCTCACCCTCCCTTGGGTGCCACACACCGCAATTCTTAAAATTCCTGAGTATTTCTCAAATGAAGTTATGACCTACATAGCAGCTATGAGCAATGTTCAGATTTCCTCCCTCCCTCAGATATGCTTGAGGTTTTTAATCCCCCCCCAAGATACAACATTCAGGAATGACTGTAGTGTTTGCTGCACAGTCACTGGTCTTGCTTGAGCTTGAAAAGGAGCCCAGGAGATGAGGTTGGAACAGTGGCTGCAGGTACATCTCCCTCTGCCCTGCCACATGCAAGTGGCCAGGCTCCCCTGGAGCAGGGGCAAGGTGGCCCGGGCCCTTCCTCTGTCTAGGCCAGGATTATCCTTGTTCTGCTAGTGAGCACCTGACAGGCAGGCTGAGGAGCGGAGGGTGCCAGATCATACTGGAGGCACAGTGCTCTCCAATTTCCTTCAAAATCTCAGCTACTTGTCCAAATTAAGGAGGCCAGAAAACAAGAGCCTTCCCTGACCATCAAATCCATTCACCTGAAGTAGCACACACCCCTGCAAAATGTTCTATGAGCCTTGTTAGACACCAACATCATAAACCTCAGTCCTTTGTGCTGGCCTTCTGCCCACCAACTCTCTCTGTGCGCATTAGCCACAAGGGAACACCTCAACCCCATGTGAGTCTGACTCCAAAAATGCATGCAGGGATGGATCCAGCCACAGAATTCAGCTACAGGTTCCCATTTCCCCCAGATTTGGGTTATTTAAGCCTGGGAATACCTGTCGATGCCATTCCTAACACATCTTTTTTTAATCAATTTTCAGTGTAATTGTTTAGATCGATCTAAACACTAAAGGAGTGATGTGCATCTACACAGGGGAATGTATCCAACTTTAGGCTTATCATAGAATCATAGAATCATAGAATGGTATGAGTTGGAAGGGACCCCAAGGATCACAGAGCTCCAACCCCCCTGCCACAGGCAGGGCCACCAACCTCCAGGCCTGGATCTACACTAGGTTGCCCAGGGCCCCATCCAACCTGGCCTTGAACACTTCCAGGGACGGGGCATCCACTACCTCTCTGGGCAGCCTGTTCCAGCACCTCACCACATTTAAAGACAGACTTTTTTTTTTAAATCTAAAAATTTCACTACTTCAGGGCCACAACCAAGTTTTGCAGCAAGGACCCAGTAGTCAAGACGGCTGGGTTCTGATTTTGGTACCTCCACTAACTGGTAGCGAGGTCCGGAACAAGTCAGTTGACCTTCCCATACAACGCCCGACTCATTTGTAGAATAGGTACAAGGCTTGTGCAAGCTGTGCTGTAAGACTAATATTTGTACCTTGTTTTGAGATCCTCTGATATGTAACAGCATATATTTTTGTTGTTTGTAGAGAGAACAAGTTGCTTATACTTTCTGCAGTATCATAATATTTCGAAGTCCTCACTTATGGGCTCTGCCTTCCCTGAACGCAACAAAAAAACTCTCTCTGCCCCAAGAAGCTTACAAACGAAGCACTATTAAAAACCCAAGAAACCACAGTGGCTAGGCTCAGAGCTTAAATTTCCATTTTCTCTCAGCATTTTCCCACGAGGGGATTGCATGTGAGAGCACACAACAGAGAGTCAGATCACGCCCGGTTCGGTTGCTCTGGCATGCCATTTGGCAATACAAGAATGACATAAATTAAAGTGAAACCTCTTCACCTCAGCCCAAGTGAAAATGTGAAGAGCGAGGGGAGGGGGGAGGGAGTGAGGAGGAAGGGGGATATTGATCCGTATCTACTCAACAGTCAGACCAGTGCTACGATGGCAACAAAAGACATGCCTTTGCTTTTTCAGTAACTAATAATCTATAGAGAACCATTTCCTTTTCTGCTAAGATAACACATTCGCCACCTCAGCTGCATGCAAATAATCCGTGCCTCTGCTTCACTAATTTACCTCTCTGGTGCAGACAGAAGGGCAGAAACCTCCCACCAGCGTCGACCGATGTGCAACACTGAAAAAGGAGCCAGCTCACCCAGAACTTTCTGAAATGTTTAAATCGTTAGAGGACAACTGCACCAAACGCTCTGCAGGAGAGACATGACTTCGTGAGATTCAAAGTGTTATTTTCGCCCGTCTTCGGTCTTGCCTCTGACCCACATGTGGGTTGCAGGCTGGAACCGACGTTATCCAAAGAAAAGCATGTGATATCTCTGCACATAGACCACAGCTGGTCAACAACTCATCCCAGATTTAAACACAATATATTAGCTCTCATCTGTTGCCAGAAATATTACATGCTATTAAAAGCCCGGGCCCCCAGAAGTGTGCTGAAACTGAGTGGGCCTTCACTTCACATCGCTTGGAAACAAACAGGTATCGGGTCAGACATGTGTCTGCATCTGATGGAAACCTTGTTCTAATCAAAACGCTGATGCTGCCTTCCCTTGCTTGCATAGGCACACCTCTGTCCTTCCATCAGCACAAGGCGAGCCCGGTTGCAATGGCAAGCCCCAAAACACCATGAAATGCCGGTGTCGTGGTTTTGCCCTGGCCAGCAGCTGAGCAGCACACGGCCGCTCGCTCACTTCCCCCCCAAAAGGCAAAAATGGGGAGGGGAGGGAAGACAAAGGCAAACCTCACGGGCTGGGATAAGAACAGGTGACTGGGATAGCAGAAAGGTAGATATAATAATAATAATAATGGGACTTTATAGCAAAATATACAAAAGTGGTGATACACGATGCAGTTTCTCACCGAACCGCACAACTCAGGCTGTACAGCTCAGAGCCACCCCGAAACCGGACCATCCCCAAACCACGCATCCTGGAGCCATGCGCTCCTCCTCTGTCAGCACCCCTTCATGCCGAGCATGACATCATGGTATTGAATAGCCCTTTTTGTTAGTTTGGGTCACCTGTCCTGGCTGTGTCTCCTCCCAGCTTCTTGGGTGCACCCTCCCTGCCCTTCTTCTTGTTAGCAGGGCAGCATGAAAAGCTGAAAAGTCCTTGACTGCTTGGCAACAACTAAACCATCTGTGTGTTATCATCACTGCTCTCATCCTGACTCCCAAACATGGCATTTCACCCACTGCTAGAAAGAAAATTAACTCTATCCCAGCCAGAATTAATTAAGCTTGTCTGCATGTGAGCTTCAGGAGCAGCCCTTGTTTGCAAGATCACGCACTGGTTTTCCCACAGTACTTTCTACCTCACGTCATGTGCAAGGCAAAAGGTGCTCATCCTGTGTGGGATGGGGCCGGAATGTCCTCCCTTTCCTTCCATCTCCATCACTGGCCACACAGCTCTGGCCTTTGTGCTCCTGCCCTGCTCTCCAGCTGGGGCTGGTTGCTTTTCAGTGCTTTTGGTGGGTCCATCAGGAGGATGGCTGAAGGTTTCACTCAGTGTCCACATGGGAGAGGGAGATGGCATCCCTGTGCATGATAAATAGAGAAGAAATTAAATACAGAAGTTAAAAATCAGTATTCTCTTTGGGTGCCCAGACTTTCCTTCAGTTCCTGATGGCAAAGGCCATGGGGAAAGGTACCACACATCCTTGTAAAGACTGCATCATTGGCGTGCATCCCTACAGGCCCCACACAGCCTTGCTGCTGGCATTTCTCAGACTGCCAGAGCTTGCTGCCTCAGTGCTGTTCTCACAGGCTGCCTGGGCGAGCTCCTGGGTTTCAGAAAGGACATGCCCTGGTGAGATTCATCCCTCTCCATGGCTGGCCTGGAGGACATCAGTACAATAAAGCAGGATCAGTGTTTTTCCACAAATCAAGCCACCAGCAAAGCTGGCTGTGGCACTGCCACCAGGAGCAGCTTGTCACCTGTTACGTGGACTAGCATGTGCAGGTGATGAACCCCATGCTCTTTCTCTCCAACCCTGTTACTTTTCTCACTCTCCCCTCCCATGCACTCAGCCCCATCCTCTTATCTTCTCAGTGAGCATCCCCAGGGCTTCCAGCTCCCTGCCAGCATACTGGCCGTGGGAGGAGGTGGCCACTGGCTTCTTCAGTCATGACCCAGACAGAGGAAAGGGATGAAATGACACCTTTTTTTTGGAAAACCTGGTGCCTCCTAAGTGAGGGGACCCACACACAACTAAGGGCAAGGGTAAGATGAAATACTAAGAGGAAAAACAAAAAAAAAGGAAGAATATCTTTTCACAGTCCGTAGATGCAAAATGAAACTATTTTGATAGATTCATCTCTCCCACGTTGAAAGGCCAGACTTTCTCATCTCTAACTTTGCTCTGAGGCTTGAAATGTCTCCCGTGACTTGACAAACTATAACATCCACAATGCTTTGTGGCTCCTCAGAAGCATGCTGTGACACTGCCAAAGCTCATCTTCAGTGTTTTGCTGGGTTGATATTGCCAAACCACTCCAGCTTTTAAGGTTTTTCTTATTTAATGCATCTTATTTTTCTAATACTTCTCCCTGGAGCTGAAAACCCAGTGGTGTGGAGCTGCTGCTCTTAGCACGCTGATGTCTCCATGGCTGATACAGGCATCCAGGGAAGAAAATACTGGGCCCACACCAGCCAAGTGTCCCCTTTACTGGCAAGTGATCACCACCAACTTTCCCATGGATGCCAAGAAAATTGCTAAGAAAGAGTCAGTTGCCTTCAGCCTCCTCACAGGGACTCACCTAGCTCAGCAGAGGGCATGTCCAGCTTGGCAGTCTGATTTTACACAGTCTTCATCTACAACTCATGTGGTGAACATTTAAATCAAGACTGGTTTATGCAGAATAATTTTAAATTAAGAGAACTGTGTTTAAGCCTGACCTGACAAAAGCTCAGCCATGCGCTTGGCTTACCAAAGTTGTCTTAAAGGGATAACAATTCTATATATTGCATTTGAAAAGATGCAGTGCATTTGCTCTGTTCTCTTGTAGTAAAAGAACAATCTAGCCACAGAAATAAAGAAATCAGCAAATATCCCAATCTAGACTGAGCATCTTTCAAAAGGAAATGGTCTCTCTCAATGAAGTTGCAGAGGGGTTCAAAGTAGTGAATGACACTCAGTAGCTTGTTTCATACAAGGAAACAACCAAGGATTAAAAAAAATCTATTATTTTGGGATTACTGTACGAATTTTCTTCCTAGTATTATGAAAGGTTTCTGTTTTCCTGTCAACAGATCATCTTCTACAATGCTGTCTGAATACGTAGTATATCACCTACTCACCATCACCATTGTCGCACCCTTTGATTCAGGGGAGGTAAGAAGATATGTCAAAAAAGAGGTAGCAGGTCATTGTACCACCTGTGAAATACTCACTCCTAATGTTGTTTGCTGGAGTTGATGCTCAGATATTTAAGATACCCTGCTCACTTCTCCCTCAAGGCAATTTCTTCCTTACTGTCTCTATATCATCTTGGCCAGTTTTGGCACTGACACATGTAAGAGCCCGTGTATGTTTGGCCCTGCTTCAGGGATAACTCAGGTAGAATGATTTGAAAAGGCCAGGAATGGGGAAGAACAAAAGCAAAAGCCAAGTTGAATGCTTTTCCCCTGGTATGTTTTGTTTTGTCTTGTCTCCTCCCCCTGCTCTAAAGGCAGAGGTGGCATCAATAGTCCAGGGCACATCTCCCTTCAAGCTCTCTTGCAGCTTTTAAAACATAGAGAGCAAATGGCAAAGTTACCTTTCATCCCCTTTGAAACTTACGTTAGGCCTTACTGGTAACAAGTGAAATTAAACTGGTTGTTGCTGTTTAACCTCTCTGTGCTATTTCCTCACATGAATTAGTCATGATCAACTCTACTTGGCAGTTGCCCTTACAAAAAACAGAACAGAGAGAAGGGTTAAGCACTCCCATACAATTTACCCAATAAATTTGTCATAACCCTTATATAGAGTTGTCCCTCCAGTTCTGCCTGTTCCCTAACATATCTGGCAGTTTGAACAATGTTGGCAATATTTGAGCAATTAGGCATTCCAAGTGGAAAGGTTAATATACCTTACCCTCAAATGCAGGGTGTGTTTTGTCTTGTGCCTTCAACCATCCTTGATGAGCACCGATTGCACAAGAGCGGTGAAGTAGGAAAGTCTTCTTTCAATTTCAGTGCTGCCTGGATTGTTTTGGTTTAGCAAAAGGCCAGTAGTCCAATGTCAGGACGGGACAAACACACCTTGACTTGAGTGCTATCGAGGCAGATGACAAAAAGGGATCTTCATTGCTGTTACCACTTCCCCAGTGTCAATGCCTTTGGTCATACTGGCCCTGGTGCAAAACCAGGGAAAAGATAACCCATAAAAGAAAAAACCTCCCTGATGGAGCTGAGAGTAGGACCACTCAAGATGTGAGATTTATGTTATATTTCCTCTCTTTTGGTTGAACAGCATTGGGATCTTTGTTTCTTCTTCAGTCAGTTCTCAGAGGCAGCACTTTGCAATCCAAGTCTGTCAGGAAGCTCTAGGCAGGAGTGGGCAGGCTGGAGAAGTCCTGCAGCTTCACACCAGTCCCCACTGGAACAGGGACAAAATCATCTCCCAGCCAGACAGCCCAAGAGACAACATCCTCAGCCCAAACCATCACTGAAGTTGGAGAGCAAGTCCAAGCTGAAACAACAGCCCCATAGAGGAGCGCTTCAGGTAGCCAGGAGGTCATCAGCTGCTGGACCAGATGGCACAGCCCTCCTCTGCCAGCAGCAGGTCACACCCAGTGACCAGCCTGCCTGCCCTGCCTGGCAGGGATGCTTGGCTGACTAGTCAGGACTTTGCTTAAGCCAGAAAAGACACAAATCTCAGCAGCAGAGAAGGAAGCTTTTGCAGGTTGCAGCCACTGGTGCTCCCCACCCATCCTGAGCCTTTGTAGGAGGCCTGGAGTGCTGGTGGACAAGAGAGGTCAGGTTCAAGATATGCATCTGCCCCCTCCTAATGGGACCTGAATGAATCTGAACGACCCAAACTGTGCTCCTGCAAAACCCCACACACCTCACCAGCGTCTCTCATGTGGCAGCCCCATACTGGTAAAAGCTGCTGAGAACTGGGCACTCGGCCTCCCCGCTTGTGGCTGGTGGTATTTGTCTGGCCGGGGTGATGTTGATGTTCATAATGAAGCTTTGGCAGAGAAAGAGAGACATGTTGTAACCATTAGCAGACTTTGCATTGTGACTTTATCTCCGAAAAGGACAGAGGGTAACTCGGACAGGAGGTTTGTGCATGTTCAGGTCTACACTCTCAGTTGTAATACCTGTCCTGGTCTTCACCATTTTCTTCCTCTGACCCAGAAAAACTTGATTGTGAAAATAATGTTAGAAAATAATGGAAATGAGAAGTCATGGCAGGCACATGTGTGTCTCGTTATACATCAGTTCGGTTTCACTATATATTTTACACTATGTAACATAAATTTCACTATGCGCCACAAGTATTTCAATATGTGATAGTCAGAAAGTGGCAGTTTACACTAAAAGTTTCAGTATGTGGTAGGATATTTCAAATACTATAAATTCTCCCTTTAAATGAAATGCATTGCGTAGATTACTAAGAAATGCAGTTGGTTTAGTTTACCCAGTGTGGTTTTCTTTGAGAACAGCATTTAGTACCATGCTGTTCAATTGCCATGTTTATTTTTACCATACATATTAATGGATGATTGAGTGAAAATTCATTCAACATATACCACACAGGACTCAAGCAAACCAAGTTCCGTTCCTTAGATCTTTTATCTCAACTCAACTTATACCATATTAACAAGCACACTGTATTTACGAAGCCCATATTAATGAACAAAACAAGCTTCCTGTGTGAAGCTTGTTATCAGCTTTTCTTTCTTTCTTTTCTTTTTAATACCCTCCCCCCGCTTAATTCTCTTTGAGCAAGGAAAATTTGAAGGACCTGAAATCCCTTGTAAGGGTGAATCATTAAAGCAACGAGTGGATATATCAAGGGTCTGCCCTGAATTGACATTTACTGCAGATGATCACCATTTCAGTCACAAACAGCAGCAGAGGAATCTGCAGGGCCAGCACTGCACTGCTAATCGTGGCTTTGAATCTGTTGATCAGTTGGCCATATAAAGTATCACGTTAACCAGGCCTTTTGCTAGCAAACCCCATCCCAGTTGCTGGAAAGGGACATTCACCACATAATTACACCAAAAAGCTTTGTCATATATAGTAGAGTTACCAGGTCATCATATTTTCACACGTGACATCCTTCAGCACCAGACAGTAGAGATTATCTCTGAAAGATACTTGCCACGAAATGAGAGCATATGAAGAACAATCACGTGGCTTAGTAAAAGCCAAGGCACATCTGCAGCAAGGACCAACTTGGTCAGAGCTACACTAACACTTCCAGACTGGTGCAGCAAAGCAATTTCCCCATATCCAGTACCTACCATCAGAAAGAAGTAAAAACATTAGGCTAAATTTTGGTTGTGAGTTCTCCCTCATTCTCCTCGCCCTTAAAGACAAACTACACCAAGAACAACTCCATGCAAAGTTCTATTTTATTAAAAAAACAGCCTCAGCAGAGACAACTCCGGCCCAAGAGAGAACCATTAGCCAGTTACCTCTGCTCTGGCTTCTGCTCCTCAAGATAGAATCACACAGATGGTTTTCTAGCAATTTTCAATGGGTAATTTCAAAATGCTAAAGATCTGTACTGAAGTTCAGTGTTTAGAGGAACTGGAGGCCTCATCTACTCCGACTCAAACTGAGAAGACAAGGGTGACCTCGTGTCGGCATTGACTCTGGGCAAGCCACTTACAGAGTTACATAGGCCCTGGATTAATTAGAAAAGGCCCTGGATTAATTAGAAAATGGGTCTTTTAACATAACTCCTTGCCCCACCGCAGGCCTAGCAGGCCTCATTGGCTCCCTTCCAAATAGTTCAAGCACCTATTAACCAAGGAAAAGGTAAAGAGCTTGAGTTCTAACATGCTGGATTTCAGCCCAGTGGTTTCAAATCTCCTAACCCGCCAGAGCAGCTTATCTATGTTTGGAGGTCAAAGACCTCAACAAGCCCTGTTAACAGGTGCGTGCTGGCACAAACTCAAATGTTAGGCTTTGCAGATTACAGCGGTGCCTTGGTTTCTTACAAGCGGGGCAAAAAGGGCCACCAAAGCTGCCAGTGACACATTTGGGCCTGGCCTGGGTCTGCTTATGCTAATTTATTTGGCAAAATGTGTCACCATGAGTGCTTCCTTAGCTCACAGGAGCCAGAATTGAATGCATCTACCATACTGCTTGGCTACCTTGCTTTTGCAAAATTTAGAACTAAAGCCCACAGTACACCTTGTTTGTCATCTCTACCTACCATAAGTAACAAATCCTGCCCCTGACACACCACGACACAAAGCTCATGAGGTGCATCAGATGTTTCCCAGTGACTGGGTTGAAAGAAATGGGAATTATTTGTGTCAGACGTGAGGCATGAAAGACAGTCCAGAGAGTGACAATTACTGCTTTCACCCCAGAGAAGGGCTGGGTACAATGGGAGCTGCCTTCCCATGGCCAGTCTGAAACCTTGAACCAAGATGATCCCATGTGCTTCCTTCCAAGACAGCTTGAGAGCAGTCCTGGTGTCTTCCAAAGCATCCCTGTGTTAGACTGGATAAAACACAGGCTCACCTCTCCATTCAATCAAAGCATGTGTCTGCTTCCCAGCATGACCAAGGCTGAGCTGTTCCTATTACAGTTTAAGAAAAGGAGAAGAGACAACAGTGCAAACTTTCCCATATTTGCTTACTCCCGTGTTAGATCTGGGCTGAGATATGTACAAAGCAATGTATTTATGCCCTAGATTCCACTGCTGATACTGACAACAAAAGCTAAATTACAATAATTTTCCTGTAGTCTGGTTGCAAGTCAAGCAAGTTTTGGAAGGAGGGAAATACATCACACGCATCCTCCAAGTCCCCTCCTAAGCACTGTCAGGCTATAATTTTAGCTTACTCATATTACTGATCATGGATAATTGCTGTTGAGCCATCCTTTAGCCATCATGAAAGTTACATTATCTAAGCTGTTGCATTACTTTCACTAACTCATCTTGTCCAAAGTTTTTAGTATTTCTTGCCTGAAAAGGCAGAACAGCAACAAATATTCCTAAAATATACACCCAACTCATTTTCTCCAGTCCAAACCTTTTCACCTGACCCAATTAAGTTTCACTTGTAGGTTAAAACACAGCTCCAGGAGAAGAAATTGCAGCAGAGCTTGCAGTATTCGCTGAAGTGATTTCAGAAGCAGTTGGCATTGGCTTGAAGACCGCGGTTTCATGTGTACTAACAACATTCAACAAAGGACTTTTCCATCTTTGCTGACTGAAGAAGCATGCCCATTCACAGTGTGTAATTAAGCTGTTGAGTTTCCGTTGTTTTGAACGTAACCTACCTTTTTTCCTCTTTACTCAGCTATGGCTGAAGCCAATATCTGTTCATCAAAATCCTTCTGTTTTGAATCAACAAATCTCCATTGATGCAAATCTGACAGGGGAAATGCTCACAGCACAGTTCATATTCCTGAGAGGTGAAACATTCCCGTGGAACATCTCTGCCACGTTTGTGTTTCATGGGCACGTCTCTGTTTGAAGTGAACGGCTACAGGTTTTCACTCAGAAACTTCTCATCAGCTTTCTTTCCTCCAGGTTTAGCAGCAAAACATTACCATCAACAGGCAATAGGCAAGGACCTTGTGAAGAAAAAAGAAAAAAAAGATCAGTAAAAAGCCTGTCTTAGCATGGTGTGAAAATTTTCTACATCAGCAGCTTCCTGCATTCTTTTCCATTTTCTTCAAACCAGCCTTTTTTCTTTTTTAAAAAAACACGTATTGGTGCTTCTGAAGCTAAAGATTTCAACAACATACCACAGTAAATAGTATTCTGCTGATCTTATGGAAGGAAAAAGACCAGTTAGACCAAACCCTCTTATTCATTCATTCCTGTAAGTCTCTGCCCCCAGCTGAAGGGTGGGAGTGTTGATCTGCTCGAGGGTAGGAAGGCTCTACAGAGGGATCTGGACAGGCTGAGTCAATAGGCTGCGTCCAACTGTATGAGGGTCAATAAAGCTCAATGCTGGGTCCTTCACTTGGGTCACAATAACCCCAGACAATGATGCAGGCTTGGGAAAAAGTGTCTGGAAAGCTGCCTGGTGGAAAAGGACCTGGGAGCATTGGCTGACAGCCAGCTGAGTATGAGCCAGCAGTGTGCCCAGGTGGCCAAGAAGGCCAACAGCATTCTGGCCTGCATCAGGAATAGTGTGGCCAGCAGGAGTAGGGAAGTGATTGTCCCCCTATACTCAGCACTGGAGAGGCTGCACCTTGAGTCCTCTATTCATTTTTGGGCCCTTTGCTACCAGAAAGTCATCAAGATGCTGGAGTGTGTCCAAATAAGAGCAATAAAGCTGGTGAAGGGTCTAGAGCACAAGTCTGGTGAAGAGCAGCTGATGGAACCAGGGTGGGTTAGCCTGGAGAAGGGGAGGCTGAGGGGAGACCTTATCATTCTCTAAAACTACCTGATGGGAGGCTGTAGCCAGTGGGGGTTGGTCTCTTCTCCCAAGTAACAAGGAGTAGGACAAGAGGAAAAGGCCTTAGGTTGCACCAGGGGAAGTTTAGGTTGGACCAAAAGAGTGTTCAGGTATTGGAACAGGCTGCTTGGGGAAGTGGCTGAGTCACCATCCCTGGAGGTATTGAAAAGACGTGGGTTACTGGAGGACTTGGCAGTGCTGGGTTAGCTGTTGGACTCAATGATCTTAAAGGCCTTTCCCAACATAAACAACTCTATGACTATGATGTTCTCTTCAGGACAGGGGGAGCAGCTTTGTTTTGCTGATAAGATTGGTGTCAGTTTTGATGGGAAAAGGACCTTCCCTCAACATTCATGCTCTGCAAGACATAAAACAACTGCAAAATTCAGCACCTGTTGAATTCTACCTGGCATTTCCTGTTCCGGGACTGGGGTTTGCAGCGTTGTTTACAAGGACAGCAACCCCCCACCAGCTGTCATTTGTGAAGTGCAAAAAGCCACCAGAGAGACTCAGTGGTCACCTTTGTTTCTGAAGCAAGATGGCCAAGTGAAAAATCAGTTTGTTCGTTTCAGGGAGTGCTGTGAGAACTCCTCTGCAGCAGCATCACGCATTTTACCTTCTGGAACACTGCAGAAAATTAACAAATCAGTGGTTTAATGACTAATTTTTATACCTAGATAACTGCCGGCTCTTCTTTTCCATAAGCAGAGGATCCCACTGAGGATAGCACAAATTTCTTTCTCCCATAGTAAAAGAAAACAGCAGTTCAGCAAGAGGGCAGCACAGCAAGATGTACTGCAATCAGCAGTTGCATTTTGAAGTTGTCATATCTAATAATTTCCTCATATTGGATTTTTAAATTTTTAAGTTTTAACATCTCATCATTTTCACAGAGCTGGCAGATCCAAAGAGTTTGTAAAGGAACAGACAAAATCCAAGTAACAGACAAAATCCGAGGATGCTGCAATCCCAGAATGTGTTTAGGAAACCCAAAAGCTGGGGCAAGTTCCAGTTACATGGGGGGATGTACCTGGGATTACGCACTGAGGCACAGCCTTTGGAAGGGACATCGCTCAGAAGGCACAACCCAACACTGGCACAAAGGAACCTCGCTGGTCTGCACAAACCCCGAATCGCTGCAGCTCATGCGAAAAACAAGCTTTAGAAGTAGGAGTATTCTGTCATCACAGACCAGATTTTATCATCACAGGTCAGATTCACACCTTCCCTGGAAGTTGACACTTGGAACTTACATTTATCCCTTAACTGTTTCTGTGGAAATAATGAAAAACATGAAAATGAAACTCAGGAATCAACCCAGATAAACCCTGGGTGGTGGGACAAGGAAGTAGCACTTTCTTCTTCAGATAGCAATACCCCAGCGCATACTGAAAGCAATTATTTCCATCTGCCACACACAACCTAGAAACCTGAAAATTGTTCTGCTGGTAGAAATCTAATAAACCAGCAAGTAACCAGTAGCTACCTACTGCTTGCTTTTGTGAACAGTCACAGCGTTCTGGAGATGCCACAAGTGCAGTTGGCTGTTCTGCTATGCCTGGTGGGGTGGATATTTAATACTGCTCTCCAGACTCAGTAGTGTATCAGGCAGCAGCAGGTGGAAGAGAACAGAAGAACATAAAATGCTGACCCACTGCAAAAATGACTCTTTCCTTTCAGTCTGCATTTGAAAAGTATTAGACTAGTCAATTTTTACCCTTCTTTTGAGGAAAAGCTGGCAGTGATCCCATTAAGTCATTGCAGAAAGATAACTGCTTTGAGATTAAGTTCTTTGTGCAAACTGCCACCGTTTGTAACAGAAAGCAATTTCAGGATAACTGTGTAGGAATTCAGCAGGTGCACACATTGGTTTAAGTAGTGCAGTTGCCATAGTTCAGCACATAAAATCCCCAGATGTTTGGCTGGTCACTGATACCAAGATTATTGACCACCCTCAATGACAGCAGAGATGTCGCTCCATCAATGCACCGGCACTACCCCTCATTCCCACACACCTGACTTCTACGCTGCTGCACACACCTCTGCACCATCCGCCCCCCTCTCCAACAGGAACACAGCGCTGGGTGGGGAGGAGAAGGGACAGGAAAACTAGCTGTAGGCATCATTTCTGTAGCCATTTAAGCCCTGACTGTTGGATAAAACAAGGGCAAGTTCAATCTCGTTCTGATCAACTTGTGCAAAACTCTCCAGGAAAAGCAAAGCTTTATTATCTGAAGGCACAACTTAACCTTTGAACAACGTAACAAGTTTCTTCTCAACCATAAATACAGGACTACATAGCCCAGTCACTGTCATCCATACCTTGATGAATAGCTATGAATGTTTTATCTTGCTCAAAAGGACAAGGACAACTTAGCAGATTCCAAATGACTATGAACTATTGAGAAGTAAGCATGCTAAAGGGCTAAGCAGATGACCTTTCTTCAAATGACATGGATGAAGTCTGATACCCAGGCACAGACTTTGGATGCACCCAAACTGTCAGCCACCCAAGCTACACGATGTGACTAGCCAAACCTCAGCAGTTAAGGCTCACTCCCATGCACACAAGACAGCTCAGATGATTACCTGGCAAAGAGCGAGTTGCTGGTTTAGCAGGACTAGCAAAATCTTAAATAAAAGATGGCATCACACACTGTTTAAAAAAAAGAGAGAGACCTGGTAGCAAATGCACAAAGCAAAGCTCTCATTTTGCTGGAAAAGAGATTTTAACTGATGAAAAATCTGCAGTTACTAAACTGATCATGGTATTCCCCATGAATTTCTCAATAGCTGAGAAGGGGACTGGCTAGCAGCAGACAGGCTAGGCAGACACTCTCCCATTGTTAGAATAATTGGGATGTCTTAAGATTCTCAATTAAGATAACTATTGTGGTCTGTTCTTGTTGAAATATTTTGGATACTCTCTGTTTCTGACAGTCCAAGGAATTCTATTATTTTGTTTGACAAAAGAGGCAAACCCAGTAGATCTGCATGGTGAATCCCCACATAATCGCCCTTCTTGTCTGACCAAAGAGGAGCTCTGTCTCAGATGGCAATATTCACACACACAGACCCCTTCTTATTTATCAGGAGCTGCATTTGCCAGAAACAATGTTTTCCAGAAGGGAAAGTAAGACCCAGAGTGTAAAATACTGTGGATGCTGCCTCCCCCTAACCATACGTACTAATTCAGCCGTATCAAACCACTCAAGAAAATTTGAGGGTGCTGCCTTGCATCGTTTCAAATTAAACAGGCCAAGCAAAAAAAGGTTTTTAAATTTTATTTATGAGATGTGAAAAAGTTGCCTTCTCCTCTCCAAACCAGAGTGCTAAATACCAAAGACACTGTGAAAGGGGTGCCTCTATTATTCCCAAAATATTTGTGTGCTCTTGGTAGATTAATTGCGTTTAGCATTTTGGTTAAACACACAAACAAGCAAGCAGAGCTTTTTGCTGTTGCTTCAAATGAAGCCAGAAAGAGAACAAAAGGCATTCAACTGAACCAATTTATGTTTATAAACATATTAATTTTAAGAGCGCTATGTGTACACTTAAAATGAATTTACAGCAGTCAACCTTTGCAGTGCGATGCCCAGTTTCAATGTATCCAAATCATCCCTAAATCCAGATGCAAGTTGTCACAGACACTTCTTTGGAGAGCTTGCGAAGTTAAAAGTCAGTGTTTCCTATTAATTAATAATTGTTTTCAGCTGTTTTGGCAGCCGATTAAAACGAAGTGTCTGCCTTTAATGTTACAATATACAAGTTTCCTTCTTTAGAGGCCTGAGCGCCAAGCGGGAATTACCTCATTTGCAGGAAGGTGTCACACGTGGTTGCTTGGAGCATTTGTAAGCAAGTAAGATGAACAGATACTGTTACCTGCCAGCGCAACAATTTCCATGCTGTGTCCATTAAAACTGCCCACCAAGCAGTTTCAGAGGAACATCAGCTGAGATAATGGCAACAATACTTCTCACCTTACTGCAGTCACACCCCACCCCCCCACCCCCCATAAAGGAACCGTATCCGCTGTGCATCATTCACTGAGCTGTGCCACCTTGTGAATTCAGTACCAGCCGCCCTTTAAACTTTGCCCAGCAAAGCATGATAGCAGCTGTCCTTTCTGAGCTCCAAACCATTAGGAAGATATGGTTGGATGGTTCAACACAACCCCAGTTCTGACCAGGGCCTCCTCCAGAGCAGGATTAAAATTTGGCTCTAAGAACAACCTTCTGCCATCAGTAGCCTTCCAAACATTGCCTTTTATTCCCAAACTTCCACCAATTCATTCTCCCCACTAAAACTGCAATAGCAGTTCACCTGGAAGAGGAATTTCCCCATCCCAACAGAGAAAGGACGGCAGATTTCTGGGCACGAACTGAGAACTGCTGCTTGCAAAGTGGAAGGTACTGACGTTAACATAAACATCAGTAAGATCCCTAGTAATCTTCCCTAGCTGAACTCACTGAGAATCCTTCCTCAATAAGCATCAAGAAGCTCGTGAAGTGATGAAAAGTACAGGGTTTGAGCTCCTCTCTCTCTGGTACGCCATGGGAATTGCTGCTAGCACCTCCTAGCTCTTGGCTTCTGCCTCCAGTTTTAAAAAACTTTTAAGATGTTCTTCATTTGTTAAGATTTTTTTTAGACTAAATAGCATGCTTTATCTCTGCCAGGCAATGAATCTAGATAAAGCCACAGAGTGGGCTGAGCAAGTAACAACGTGCTGTACTTGGGGGGTATATTAATGATAGCATTCAGAGGAACTAGACTCAGGTTTAGGGCAGCCCTTATTTTTGAGGGTTTTTTTTCCAGTATGGCACCCTTGCTACGTGATCTGAATGGCAGAGGGATAATTCAGTGCTCCAACACTCAGCAGAAAGACAGCACGAACTGGAGCACTCTCTTATTCCCGTGATCCTATTTGACACTGTAAGATAAAACTCAAATGATTCTCAATAAATTTCCATCCACACTATGTACACTTAATTGTATCTCACTGCACAGTGAAATTAAATAAAAATCCCAGCCACTGATTTGCTTCAAATAATTAGCACCAATACTAGTCAACAAAATAACCCCTGTTCTGAGGTTACTTCAAATCCCTGAAAACCAGGGCTGACATAAGTAACAAAATCACCCAGAAGAAATCCTGCAGGTAAAGATATACATTCAGATCTACCACTACATGGTTAAGATGCGTGTGTGGTTACACAGCATCCGGCAAATCCACAGCAATTATTCATCCTCACGTTCTCCCTCCCCGGAAAACGCCAGAGAAAGCGCCCTGCTGCTCTCAGAGATGTGAGCAACCTGTTTACTCTGGGACAACAGGAGGTAAAAGTTCCCTATCTTGGGGCAGCTCTGAAAAGCTCACGCCCTTGTTTATTATGTGGCAACTGTGGCACATGCCCATACATTAAGATGTTAAGGATCTTCCCCTTTATTGATAGTATCCGCATCCATTTCGGCACAGCGCCTCACAACCCTTTGGGATCAAAGCAGAACACTTAAATATGTTACAGTTCATTCCAAGCATAAATTACATTAAAGATGAAGAATGCGTTGTTATCCCATCCAGACAATACCTTGCAGCAAAGATCTACTTGCTGATGCTGCACACTCAATGCCTTTGATTATTTCAGCATCTTCTAACGATGAAGAATAAACTCCCTTTAAAAAAATAAACATTTCTTTTTTCTTGAACTCTCATCCTCCCGATACCATCAAACGGTGTTTTGGAATAGGAGCTGATTGTGGTTTTAAAGCACTGTTAATTGCCTGCAGTGACACAAGCAAGGATTGACTTGGGTGCAGGCAGGGGAAGAGGAGTTGTGCAATGGGCCTCTGCTGTATGCCATCACACAACCCCGATCAGAAAGCTGACTACAGAGACAGCAAAACGGGTGTGAGCGAAGGAAAGCATCAGCCTTTGTGGATACCTTCATTTATTTGAGTGCCAATTTTTAAAGAGAATTTAATTTACACCCTGTGTTCTCTTTCTGGAAGCTTGTGTGGTTACCCCAGACCAAGCCTCTGTCAGAGGTGTGGCTCGAAAACTTGAAAGACCTAACTTTCAGAGCCCCCTGAATTAATTGTTATGCCCAGTAGCTATAAGTTCACCTGCTTTGCTGTTCAAGGCATGCAACAAAAAAAAGGAAACACCACATTATGGAAAATTGTGGCATCTGGTTTGGGGAAGGAGGAAGGGAGGAGTGCAATTAGGTAGGCTTCAGAGAACTGAAATATCTTCCCCCATGCCCCGAAAAGACACTGAACCCAACATGATTTATGGGGGCCAGAGGGGATACCACTCCTGCTGTACCTCCCTGAGGAAGCAGACCCTTTGTATGCATTCAAGTTTCAGTAAAAGATAAAATAAAGACCAAATAGTTCCTCTTATTGGCATATTAATTAAAACCACACAATATGTTTCAGGGAAATTGTAAGCTGACCTGTTAGGCTCGTGCCCTCTTACAATCAAAATAATTGAATGTGCAACCAGAAGTAGGACATCACTAATTTCACTAAAACCTGACATGATTTCTTAGGGAAGGGCATTTGAGCAATAAATTAAGCTGCTTTTTTTTTTTTTTAAATTACCATTATGGCTATTGTTCTAGTGATTTCCTCAACAGCTGTCAAGTATAAATTCATACACAATAAACCAAAACTGGACAGTTTCCATAAGAGAGCAGATCCCTGAAATTACCAGAGAAACTGCCTGGGTGGTTCAGCAAAAACACGCCTCAGCAGAAAGGCACCTCCTATTGAAAGGTGTTGAGTTGTGAAGTGCAGAAATGCTGATGATTAAAAATGACACGTCCTCTTTCTACTGCCTATACTGCCTGATTATGAACATTGACATATTTTTCTAGAACTAAACCCAATATAATGGAATCTTATTCTGACTGGAAAATGAAACAGAAAAGGCTTGTGACCAAAACTGGGTTTGGTATTTATTACACACAATGAAAATTCTGCTGTTCTGTATGAAACACTCATAGCAGTATAAAGTAAAACTTCAAAACCATGAAACAGTAATTTTCGCGACACAAAGGTCCTCGCCCGTTCCCCGAATAAAAAAAAGCAAAGTCGATAATCTGCTTTTCCTCAACACAACGTGCTGCAACAGCCATGAGAAGTGCCTGTGCAAACCTTGTCTCCATTTTGTGCAGGACCTCCCGATTCCGTGTAGTTGGGGGCGGCCTACGCCTAGGTTCTAGGAAGAAGCTCTGAAACAATTTGTATAAATTAAGGCCTTCATGGTCTAAACTAATGAAGTTAAACACACCCCGCTCGCTCCAAGGAGAAGGCAGCTACGGCAGGCGGTGACACAAGAGGTGCCAGACATTTTGCACTGCAGGTGAGAGCCACCGCACCACCAAGTTCATGGAGAGGACGGAAAGGAAAGCGCATGGTGGGAGCAGTAAAACGATGAGTGAACGAGAAACCTCGGTGAGATCAAGAATCCAGCTCTGTCATTTCACTCCCCGCAAAGTATTTTTCTCTTGAGCCCTACCTTCACTGTTTTTTAATTCTCGTTTCCCTCTTCCCTCCTCCGCACCTTTCTTTCACTGTTTTCCTACAGGGCTACCCAGTTTGTGGTAACAGAACTCACGCCTCAGATGTCGAAGGAGAAGCTGTGCGAGAAGGGCCGCGGAGCGCTCCAGAGATGGAGGTTTTAGTCATGCTCACCCAACAGTTACTGACAGCAAAACCTCCAAGGCAGAGACAGGCGCTGGAGGGCCATGAGCAGGTTCAGCCTCATCTCTGGTCAGTCGAGGTCAGGGCTTAGCTAAAAAAAGAGAAGCTGCAAATTAAAGACGGGTTTGCAAGTGAGGGACAGGAGCCGTATGGTAAAACCATCGCACTGGAAATAGTGAACAACCCATATATAACTTCCTGGGTCATGCCGGCACTCCAGGGCTTGAGGGCTGCTCCTGCGGCCTAGCCTCTGCCTCCCGTTTGCCTTGTTGCTGACTCGGATCGACCTTCAAATGAAGAAAGGCCAGCTTATTTCCCTCACTTTGAACTGTGGAAAAAAAATCCAGTGAGGGCAGGAGTGCGTGTGGCTGACGGAAATCAAACCTCTGGAGATAGATGTTTTAATTATAGCTAGAAGAGCATGTTAGGTGCAAGTTTCAGCCAGAGAGTTTCCATCCTGATCTTTAATTCTGCAGTGATGAAAACACTGGTGAGCGCCTCTGTCTAGCTGAGAGAGAACTCCACATTGCCTCTTTTATGGCGGTTGGGACACTACTGACCCTGAACAACAGAATCCAGAGATACACAAGGAGAAATTATATATGGATCTATGAAACAACACATCACCAGCTCTCACATGTGCCTCATCTCTGCGTAGGTTTCACTGTCAGGAACCCACTGAAGGCAGAGGTTTAGTGAACAACACTATTTTATTTCCACCCCCCCAAAGCCTGGTTTTCTTTGAAAGAGAACCTAGCTTCTGGCAGCTTTGAGGATGCACGTGTGCACTTGCATCTGACAAAGTCCAGCAAGCAATACTCCAAATACCGGCAGATATAAACTATTACCACATATTGGCTTTACCTTTTCCACTGTATAATACCCATGACTCTCACAATTACCGTGAACTCTAAGATGAGAATATGTGTATTAGTAACTAGATCACACATTTGTTCCCACAACGTATTCATTTTATTGTATCTGTTGACCTATATTAGTGAAATGATGCAAGGATTAAGGTTTTAAACATCTTCAGTGGAAAGTGCTATTTTAAAATCTGACGCATTTTGGCAGTTTCAAGTGCAGCAGAGCTCCTCCAACTCTAACACACGGTGTTTGACTGCCTGCCTCTCTCCCCTGTGTTTTTTATCCATATAAATACTACTACACCCACGTGGGAAACCATCCCTTTAAACTTCATATAATTGCTGGTTATTTTATACATATAAAAACCTGAACTAGACAAAACTGTTCTTTGCATACCTGTTTGCAAAGCTGTATTTGAAAGAAGTTTTGTATTCTTTTGTGTTCTTTAATCTATAGCTTAGAGAAACTGGTGCTCCATTTCACAGTTTAAAGAACTTAATTGAATCATGGAGACATGAGAGGCAAGGGAAGAGAAGAAAATGTCTCTTTTGTTTTAAACTCTTCTTCCACAAGCTAATTTTATAGTATAACTTGAAAGTACCAAAATCTGAAATCTACTTCTGAGCATTTGAAACTTCACATCTCTTTACCTCTCTTTCAAAAGATATTACTCAGGTTTAGAGTGACGTTTTGAAATGTCACCATCCCTGTCTCAAAACCAGAAGTTTTAATGAAGAACAGACACCTACCTGCTCTAATTCAGAAATCCATTTTATATGTGATGTGATATTCTAAGAACCTTTGCTCATGCCCTTTCTTATCCTAAGAAGAAAAAAAAAAAAAACCAACCCCAAACAATCACTTTAGTAATCTCTTTCCTGCCCAAATAAACAGGGAGTGCTAAAATCAATGCCTAAAGTCACTTTCCAAAAACCTTATTATTCTGATGCAGCCACAAATTTTGAATCAAAAATACATTTTTTGAGCAGGTATGTTTCTCCCCTGAAATACATTTTTGCCATGTAAAGAAAAACAGCATCAGTTTCTCAGTACAGAGTAATCTTGGTTTTGCTAGAAGGCTGAAGTTGGAAGAAGAGGGGGTACTTGCCAGAGATCCACACACTCCATTTGCAGCACTGGAACTACTGCACCCATGGGAGCCCTTCATGATCACTAACGTGGTTCTCTTTCTGGCATAATTTGATAATAGTCAGCATTAATATTAGCATACAATCAGTTTTAACATCTACATGTGGTGGCATATGAATAAATACATTCCCCCTAAGCTACTGCTAAATTCGCAAAGTAGCATCTAGGTTCTTTGTAGAGTTTAAAATCATTTTGTGTAAAAATGTTCAATTTGGAAAGTACCTATGAAAGGGTTAATCTGTCCTTTGCTGGTAAATGATCGCTGGCAAGCAGTGAAATTTGCTTAAAGCATTCTCTAAAGTGAATAGTCATTTTTATGCCCTAGAAGTGCCTTCTAAGAGCGTGCTAATACACTCGTGCAGCCCAGACGCAGGCTTTCCCAAATACCGAAACTGAAAACAGCTATTGGCAGTGCTGCAAACAAGGAGTTGTCACCCAGGCACCATTCTCCATATAAGGAAATGAAGAAAAAAATAAAAAGAAGAAGAAAAAAGAAGGCTATAATTATTGCACAGGATATAAATAATACTGGAAGTGATGATCAAGAGCCCTCATCAGCTGATAGGTGTCTGGCTGTCAGAGCAAAGCACGCAGGAACACAGAACCGAAAGGACTTTCCCCGTCACCGAGTCCAACGACTGTCAGCACAGGTAACCAGCTCATACCCTTTCCCTAACTTAACCTTTGCATCAGCTTGCTCCACAGCTCCCAGTGGAGAAGTAACTTGAAGCAGCTCAGTAGCTGCCCTTCCTGTGCATTTATTCATGGCTAGCTCACGCTGCATGTTCCTGCGCCGGACATGTCCTTGAGATTCCGTATGTCATCACATTCCTGCAAGATTTCCCAGCCACACCGATACACCGTACACGTAGCCAGCAGCATGTGCATTTCTGCCCCTAAGGCAGCATTGCCAGCCCAAACTTCCCCTTTCCACAGCCTCCCCGAATATTCCACACAACCACTGCCCCTGCAGTCAAGCAATTCACCTCTTCACCCCCCTCCCTTCTTCTGCACCTATTGGGAGCCCAGGATTACACGTGCTTCCATAGCATAACACACCACCATACAAGTTCTATCAGTTTCCCAGCAGAAATCCTACTCCCTAGTCCCACTGGCTGCTCTGTATTACACATTCAGTCCAACATCATCTTCCATTTTTCAGGATTACTGGTACCAGAATGTCAAGAGCAGATTCTTCTTGTGAATAGTGGCAAATCTCATCTGACAATTTATTTTTTTCCCTCCATGGAAATATTAAAAGCTAAAATAACCAATTTCTAGCTATTAATCAAAGGGCATCATCACCTTGTCTGCTGACTGACAGCCAGTAGTATCACGTGTCACCAGAAAATAAACTTTCTTCAGAGAGCACTCAAAAAAAGTGCTTTTTTTTGCCAAGTGACATGAAATACAACAACGACAGCAACAAGCTCAGTTTTGCTCGTTTTTAAACTGTGATTGAACTTACTCACCAGATGCACGTGTATTTGGCACTTTTCCTGAAATTAATTTCACTGTTCAATTCTGACCAATTTAGGCTGAATCTCTTTTTCCCAGATGCTACAGCAATTTGAAGTGAAGAAAAGTATGTAATTAAGCCACACACCTCCTGCTACTATTGTTATTCACAAAGTAAAATAAACTACAAAAATGTGATTTAAATCAGGTAAAGCAAAGACTCCAACTTCATTTCTGTGATGATGTACTTTTGTTTAGATACCTCACCCAACCAGCTCTTTAAGCTCCTACTTAGTATTAATTAGATGTTTTTGTCACTCCATCTCAAAGATCTGTATTTAGCTGAAAATAAACAACAGACTCAAGCTTTGTTTTATTTTTTAATAAAGTTTAAATAGTTAAAATAGGAGGAAAGAGTATGTTTTAAAGCCAAGCTAATTCCTTGTTTCATGCTAGGCCTTAAAAATTGGATTTACTAGCAAATCCATGCCATGAGAAGAGAGCTGTATACTTAAAATGCTGGTGTAGAGTATATTAAAATATCCATTGACTTACTCCAGCTTACCATAAAACAAAGGAAATGCGATCTTTCTAGTCTGGGTTTTTTTTAAATGAACTGCCTCTTATCCTGACTAATAGAAAAATTATCCCTACAAAAGACTTCTTTTTCTTTTTTAAATATGAAGACTCTACAAAATGTTTGCTTCATCTATTAGTAGGACTTTGAAAATCTCCAGAATATTTAGATGTGTCCACCCAAGAAGGTTTATGAATGCCAATCCAACACTGTGAAGAAAAATTCCAAACAGAACTGGAAATCTGAATAACTCAACCAAATCACCCCTCTATATGAAGATTATATTTCAATTCTGCATAAACACAGATCAGCATGGTTTGATTTTAAGTTTCTTCACGACCCAAAGAATACAGCGTAAGTTTATTTCACTATTACCTTTTCCTTTCCATTTCCTTAACTCTATTCCCTCATTTACATTTAAAACACCATCCAATGTCTTTTTCTGCCCTTAGGGCTTTTTTTAGCCTCCATTCTATCCCCACCCAGGGAGATCCTTCCCCTCCTGCTTCTTAAAGAGGTTTTTGTTTGATTGATTTATTTTCATTTTCTCCTTTTTCAGCTACAGGTAAGTACCGTACCATAAAGGGAACGTGGAAAAGAGTGGGAACAGCACTGGGAGCCAAGAGTTTGATTAGGAAATTTCCACAGCCAGTATTTTTTTGGGAAAAAATAAAAATCATGCTTTCTTTATATTTGATAATATTTGACATATTTCATAGTATGTCTACTATAAACATAGTCTTGTGTGACAAACAACCACAAACTGCAGACACAGCTATATGGCACCCCGTTTGATGAATTCAGCATAACAACAAGAAAAATGAAAGCTAAGAGTCCTATAGCAGCTGGCAACAAGTATTTGGAAACCAAAGCAGTCAGATAATCTCTGCTAAACTAAGGAAAAACCTGTGCAATGTGAGTAGAAGCTTCCAAGTTTCTGACTGATTGCTCAGGGACCACAGTAGCAAACTAAACTCAGATGCAAGGAAGTATTAACTTGGAAAAGCCTCAGCCTTCCAAAATTCAGTATTATTAAAAAGCAATACATCTGCTCATCATTCTATGATTTAGCTGTTTTCTACTCTAGGGGAATAAACAGCATGATACAATAATTTGCAACATCCATTTACTTCTCTTTTTTTTAAGAAAGAAAAAACCTTTTTAAACTAAATTAAGAAAATATTCTTACAGAGAAAAAAAATAATTTAGATGAGCACAAAGAAATGCCATGACAAATTCTGAGACAAATTATCCTACATCACTGCTAGTCTATGAAAACTGGCTTGAATAATAAACATACTGGAGTACTCAGTGACAGTGTACAAATTGAAAGTATTTGTAAATTATTAAGTTGTGCATGTTTTTAAATGAGAAAACATGCTTACAGATTTACTTTAAAATCTCTCACTGCTTGTTATCAAAGTTAAAAGATCATTTGCATACCAATACACATACTGTAAACATGAACTTCTCATTAAGGAAAGATGGGTTTACAGTAATTTGATCTTTTACCAAAAGCCATTGGTAACTGAATCTCTCCGTGTCTAACTTTCTAGAAAATTAAACCAATGTTTCCACTCTCAAAGTTGAAACAGTACCGCTTTAGGAAACAGCCCTGTTTATTTGTTAATCAGAAATACAATCAAGTGGCATATTTCCATTTGCTCTTCAGAGGCTGACAAGTTTCAGCTTCATTATATTTTTACAAGAAAACACCAGCCTTGCAGAGGCCCTGTAAAAATCTTTCATATCGCAACTGATTTAATTACAGCGGTGAAGAAAAGCAGCGGTGATGCAAAATAAGATCAGCCCCATTGCCCTTAGCTGATGATAGGATCTCTCTTCCTGTTTGGCTTGCAGCAGTGAGGACTTCTTGTTTTGTTTCAGTTTTTGTTGGTTTTTTGTTTGTTGGTTTGGCTTTTTTTTTTTCTTTTCCTTTCCTTTCTGGTCAGGCTGCCTCTGTCAAGACTGACAGACCCAAGAAGTTGACATGCCCTTATAATTCCAGCTTCAGAATGATCCTCGTGCCAGTACAGCTGAGTTTCAATCAGTAGGTCGGGGAATGATACTAATGTGGAGAAAATTATCTGGATAGCTCATATGTTCGCTTAGCCACTGTATGGGTGTTTCCAGCATTGGCTCGATTCCATGAATCATCACTTGAGTCTTCTGCTCTCCATCTAATTCAAAGAAAAAAAAAAAAAGAGAAACCACTAGCACACCGTTCAGGGTTCACAGGAAGATTATGTGTTTACATACACTTAATTTACGGTAGATTTAATTGGTATTACAGAGTTTAACATTTAACAGAAAGAAAAGCAGGAAATATTGGTATGGAGAAAGCTGAGATTTCTATCAGCTAAACCAGAAACTTTGAGTTATAATGAATTCCAAGAAAAAACTGGGTTAACATGAAACTTAATGAAAGTGACTCTCTGCTTTATTAGATTGCAAGGGTTTTTTTCCTACAGCAATCACAGCTTGGTGTCAACATGCAGCATATCCATCTTGCCTGGCTGCAAGCCATATGAATTTTACACGGATCATATTTGAGATGCTGAACTTCCCAAAATGTAGTAATAAAGTTGTATTCTCAACAATGTGATCCCCTGAAAGAGGTGGACTACATGTAATATGTCAGGCATGCAATACATGTAATATTCCTCAATATTAGGAATAATTTACTTAAGTTTCTAGCAATATTCCAGAGTTACCAGCTTTTTCTCACTTAGTTTCATCTCTTAGAAAAGTCAGCAAATGATTCCCAGTATGACAAGAATATTTTCTAAGAATATTTCAATTCCTTTTATTTATATTTGTCCCGGAGGATGCAAGGACTTTGATCCTTTGATTTAAGTGACGGGAACCAGCTAAAGCAACTGACATTAACTGTCATGAAATGAACTAAAAAAAACCCAACCCTGAAAATTTATTTCAGAGCCTTGAGATGAGAAGCACATCTGAAATATGCTCCAAATAATGGTCGGGGAAAAAAAAAAAACCTAGGCAGTGACCTTTTACTGCTTTTATACTATATTCTGTCATTCTCACATGGACCTACCACAGCGAAATCCACATTCAGTGCTCAAAAATACCACTGCCTTCTCTAATTGACATTTTATGCAACCCCCCCAACTGCTTATCTTGCAGAGCAAACCACCGTGCTCCCCAAGAGCTGCATGGAAGAGAGCAGGATCCAGGCAGAAAGGTTCCACCACAAGCTCTTTCATTCAGCCACCCCAGATGTAGCATAATTCCCACTTTATAACATAAATAAAAACTTATTTGCTTGGCAACCAAAATTATTGTAGAAATTTGTATTATAACCAGGTATCTATGCCCCACAGGCTAAATTAGACTGGGAAGAATCATCCTTGGACGTGCCAGTGACTCTATGCTAGGAGTAGCATGGACCAGACAGCTACGCTTGCTTAGCATAAAGCATTATACATTAGTTATGTGTTACCCGCATGTGGTACCATATTCTGGACAAATTTTTCAATTAAGCACATAAAGCTTGATTCTCTAACATGGCATAACATACACATTATCACACTAAATTAAGCATAAACAATTGCTGGTTTCTAGTTTCATTGCAGACAGGTCAAAAGAAGGCAGCACGCCATTAAAAAATAAACCTCTGGCATTTCCAAGCAAAGCAGGCATTTACTGGGCTGTAACATTACCAGCCACATTGTCAGGAGTATCAGCTCCAGAAGAAAGGATCTCAGAAACCAAGTTTTCACACTGAGAATTTTGGGAACAACTAAACATTTTCCAAGTAACTCCCAAATACTTGTCTTTAACACTTTCAAATTAAAATCTCTCTATGGTATTCCACAAGTTGGCTACAGAGTTAACGACTATTTACATTTCATAGTATTATTTAATTTTCAAAAGCAACAACTAATTTGTGTACACAGAGAGACAGCAGAAGGCTCTTTTGGCATCAGTACCATGCAAACCACCTATGCACAGCTGACTTCTTAGCAAAAACTTGCACAAACGATTAAAAGCTTTAGGACCTGAGGATCATTTTCTTGTGTGACAGAACGTTTTGCGTGTAAGTACTAACTTAATGCCTCTCCTTTCAAAATGAGATGCAGTCAATCTGGGTGTCCCCCATTACCTGCTCAACTTTGTCCCTTTCTCATACAAATCTTTTATTCTGTTTGATTCTCACCAAACTGAGAAAGTCTCAGAGGTCAATGAAGAATTTCCAGTTTAATTAAAGCCCGAATCTCTACATTAGCATTGTTTATGCTTTAGTATTATCTCTGACAAAGCATCACTTCTCCTTAATTCCTTTTCCCCTTGAGGCTTGACTAAAGAGATCTTATCAACCAATTCTGTATTTACTGTAGCCTTCTTTCACAAAATCCATTGTTTTCACTTTAGCATTCCTCCCTCCTTTTGTTACTAGGGACCATAAACTCTCACTCGAGTCACGTTTACCCAAACTTCCCTCAACTTTCACATTTTAGTTCCCCAGTTTGAAACACATAGGTAGGCTCTCTCCTATACATGGCTCTTTCACTTTATGTGGCAAAACACTGCCAACAGCAAATACACTAAAAAAAAAAAAAATCGGAAAATATTCTGGTTTTCTCCACAGCTGTCTAATTTGTAGCCACCATTACCACTGATCTGCTACCTATCATGAAAGCTTCCTCCACCTGGCTTACAGATATAGTAGATTTACATACTATTCCTTCCACCACTGTTCACAGTTTTAAGAGTTGTGCTATTTCGTAGGCATCCTGACACACCATGTGCTTTCCTTTTCTTCCACACCCCATATTCTATGATAACAAAGTCTTTTTTTGACTGACAGAATACCTCTGTAGAAGCCTACAAGTTACTAAACACAATATGCATTTAAATGAGTGGCGTAAGATTTAAATTACTTAATTACAAAGATTAATGCCATTATGTCATTGGACCAGGCCTATAAAAATTAGGGCAAATAATTCTGCTCATCTGTAGCGCGCAGGGTCCAGACCTGATATCATCCTTACTGTTAATACCCATTTTACAACATTCAGTAAGGTAGTAAAAACCCCAGGATTTCCGTTTTACCGTCACCTCAGGGATGTGAGATCACAACAGAACTGAGTTACGTGTTAGCCAGCACGCAACCTAAGATGGGGGGTTTTTACCTTGCTACAAATTAACCTCAGAAGTGAAAATAGCAATACATGTTTTGTAGGAAGTTTTTATAATGGTGTGTACACAGTGACTGTTTAGTTAAAAACAGAGGGGGTTTTTATATTACCAAAAAAGCCTCAAAACCAATTAAGTAATTTCTCAGTGATTGTCCCAGGGTTAAACGATTTTTGATTTCCTTTTATTTCTACGAATACAAAAGGCATTATAGCCCCCAAAAGTCACTAGTGAAAAATGGTTAAGAACAGATTACAAAGCTTTTTGGTAAAACTTAACGGTCCACCTCTGGAAGGCAGATAGCTATGCTTACATGTTGTGTACTAAGACAGTTTAGAGATGTTTCCTGTCACTTAATTTAGACACTAACTCAAAGGCTGCAACACTTAAAGTAGGTGGCTAATGAATCAGAAGAGTATTCCAACTCTGTACAGAAAGATGGAGAGAAACAGGCAGCTCTGAAATGTTTAAGAGGCCTGCTGTTCTACCACCTGTAAGGTGCCACCTTGATCCAACCAAAGTAAATATTGGCAAAGGACTCTTGCAGACAGGGAAGGGAAGGGGACACTGGCTGTTCCATCTCAGAGTCCTTCAGGCTGCTGTTCTAAGCACTCCCCAACCTGAGGCAGCTTGAATCCACTCTCCCATCTTTAAGGAGAATATCCTAACTACTACAGAATTTGCTGTTGCTAATGCCAAGCCTCCACTAAAACCCCTCAATGTTCAAGAATCAGGGAGAGACAGAAAAAGACCAAAGAAGAGAGAATCTGTAGCCTTCAGAGAAGGCAAGAAGATTTGCAACGTCATGGTAGCACATGGTAAGTTTTCCTATTTCCTTCAGCTACATAAATCACCTTTTGCAACGCAAACTGCTCAAAATTAGGAAACAAAAGAATATAATTAGCTTATGCAGCACCAATTCAGACTGCTACACATACCGCCACTGGAATCTAAATACATCTTTCTACGGAATTATCTTTTTATTCAGCAAGGGAGAATTAAAGATGGAAGGAAAAGAAAAGATCATTTCTGAGTCAGATTCAAGTGCCCAAGAACAGAAGAGAGAGAAGGCGCTACTTCTGGCAAAGGCACACATTTCAGCCATTCTTCACCCATCACAATGCTCACCAACATATCAGCTATATACTCCCTGGTACCTACACAGGATTAGCTTCTCTAGCCAGACTACATCCCTGATGCACCACTTAAAATTCTTTAGTGGGATGAAATACTTCTGAATTGAAGCCTCTAGCAATCACCTTTCAGGGCAATTTAGCTGGCTTAAATTCTTTTAGTAACCATACAAGATATTCAGGATTTAGCGAAAGTGTCCCAGGAGTACTTCAGTTAGAATCCTCCAGCCTCTGTGTAACAAGTTCCAGAACCTGCCTGTAGTCATCTAAATGGACAACGCAGAAGCCACAACTTCTTACTCAGGGCAGTTACAAAATTGACTTTAAAACCCTACAAATGGAAATAGATCCCCGTGCTCCAAGCTAGGTGCAACTAATGCACACCCTGCATGATACAAGGCCACAGGACTATATTGGGTCAAGGTTATTAAAAAGCATAAGGAGTAAATATAACCAAGGAGTGTCGTGCAGCCGCAGCCTAATGAATAGCATAACAGAACTCGTTTCCAGCGTTTTCATCTGAAGTGGGTCATAAACATTTGCTCACTTATCTTCAGAACACATCACGTGTTCTGAAGTACACGATACTGAAAGTATTGCTGACAACACGTAAGAAACTCATCTTAGGTCAGTGTTACAAGGACCAGAGTCCTCGTGTGGCTGTGGAGTGGCTGCTTTCCTTGCTCCTCTGATTAGCCAGCAGGAGAACAGGCCTTTAGGTGAACATCCCTGAGCACTCCTTGACAGCATGTGCCTTATCACAGAATGGTCTGGGTTGGAAGGGACCCCAAGGATCACAGAGTTCCAACCCCCCTGCCACAGGCAGGGCACCAACCTCCAGGCCTGGATCTACACAAGGTTGCCCAGAGCCCCATCCAACCTGGCCTTGAACACATCCAGGGACGGGGCCTTGGACGTCTCTGAAGAGACACACAGACATCTTCACTGGGAAGATTTTTGTCTACCTCTTTAGGATGTCCTAGGAAGTTCCTTAAGGCTGCATAGCTTTCAGTAATGTCCTTCACGTGTAGATGCAACCACTAAGCTCCTTACTGCCAGATAGGGCTGACTCACTTCTCAAAGCCAAACGCCAAAGCCGGGTGGGGCGAAGTCCCTGGCAAGGAAAGGCAAAAATTTCCTTCTTGAAAGCTGGGCTGCTGGTCTAGCACAGGGGATCGCATATGAAACCATGCAATTATTTACAAAGGACTACACTATATTAGCAAGGAAATACACAGGCTCTCTTCTAACTTGTAACCAGAGGTGGTAAGACACAACCCGACAATGGCTGAAGTTATCCTTCCCCACCCAGAGAAGAGACAGCCCCAGACAAGCCTCATTAAGTCTCAAGTAGTACTCCACTATTTCTGCACCAGCAGCACAGTACAAATAAACAAGCACTCGATCAGTGTGCTTCACTTTTTGCACTCCTAAGCAGGTGCCATCTCTAAAAAACCCAAACCCTCAATATTATAACGGTTTGATTTGATACAGGGATCTTTCAACTGCTGCAGTGAAACTGATGAATAGCATCCAGCTCTTCAAGAGGAACCTGTCCAAAATTGAGAACAGCTCCAATGTTTGATATTAAAATTGACAGAGTGGATACCAATTAAAACAAAACAAGGTTCCCAATTATTTTCAGTCATTGCGTCTGCTACAAAAATTACGTGTGCTGATAAAATTTCCATAAACATAAAAAAAAAAAATGTATTTCTAAACACATTCATATAACTTCAGTAAGATTTACTTTAGCCTGATATCTTTTTTTTTATCTATGACAAAACATTTCTTTGCTTAGTGAGCAAGCTTAGCTACAGAATGAATTCAGCCCATCTATAAATCAAATATTTGTGCTTTGCTTCTCTTAAGTATATTTAAAAAATAATTAGAAATGTAACCATATCATTTCAGGCTTCTCCATTCATAAACTCAAATCTAACTGGGCCATTTCTGCAATCGGTATCTGGCACACGTGTGTGTAATAGCGACCAAAGTACAAAAATGTGGTGAGACATTCAGATTCCACAGTAACAATGACCTCAATATAAAGGTCTCAAATAGAAAAACAAACTTGTATTTCAAACAAATCTTACTTACTCAGCTGAGTACAGGCAGGTGCTCAATGCCTACACAGTTTTATGGGAAGTACAAATAAAGTTGAGCTTGGTCAAATCTCTTGATCAAATGCTCACTTGCTCTTTGAATTAATTTAGCACAAGTACTTCTGAAAATTAACACTTCAGTTCTCCTTACTAGTATTATATAATTAAGAAATTAGAGCTTCAAGGTCTGAGGTTGCTAACACATTCTATTGAGCAGGGTTTTTTTTTCTTTTAGTTAAAAAGTATTAAATAGGAATAAAATCTTAGTATGAGTTTTCAGGAGCTTCACACTTGGCTATTTCAGCCATCACATCCCAGGCTATCCTTACTTTTCTGTGCACTCTACCCTATTGCAAAGGGAACCCTGCTTGTCACAGTAGTAAATTCCACTCCTAGAAATGATTCATTTTCCCTAACAATCTTAACATGCTTTTCGCCTCACTTTTATCACACATAAACTACCAAAATCCTTATTGCCTTCCTTTCACCTAATTTGGAATAACTGTCGTTTTCAGCAGAAACACTGACGACTGGATCACCATCATCAAGCCATGCGATTCACTATCCTCTGGCCAAGAGCAAGAACACCAAAAATTCTGCAAAGCCAACTCAATAGGCTAGCCACAACAAAAAGGTTCCTCAAAAATTTAGAGGCTGATACGTGACACGAAAGCACAGGATTGACTTTTCCTTCCTGCCCACATATTCTGCCAGCCCTGGGGAAAGCCATTGACACTGATTTAAGGTGAAGAACTCGCATGCAAAACACATACAGTCAATGCATCATTCAGAACAAGTCTTTTTTTTCCTCAAAATGATTCTGTTTCTGGAATAAACATTGTTCCTAACACAAGATGTGGTTTGGGGAATAAAAACTTCAGTTCCTGGATATAATCCAACTGCCCAATTAAACAAACAGTCTGGTAGATCTGAGTAGATCTGGTTAACTGGCAGCAACAAGAGGGCATCTCTCATTTTAACCACTGGTAGTAACCTGAGTTCTATTGCTCAACCTCAATGTCAGAGTTTTCCCTGAATCTATGTTCTCAGTTCTGGATAGTCTTGATATCTACGCAGATACTCCAAAGAGCTTTTAACTGTGGCAAGTTCCTGGCCTCAAAGACATCCAACGGTAAATAAAAGCTCCAACTCGTCTCTCCATCCTGGAGCATTTGTCATTCATATCAAGTGTCTCAATTTCACCCTTAGAGCACTGTGATGTCATTTTACCAGAGCTCCTCATAAGAAATGATGCTACTTAATCCAAAGTGCTAGGATAGAAACTAGACCTATATCAACCCCAGTAAACTCTATTCTTATAGAGCACTTAATTACAACAGCCTAATTCCACGGAAGATATCCCAAGTATTCCTCCACTGTAACACTGTCATGAAGTCCAGATTGACTAATTTAACTTTAATTACTGCTGTATTTTTCACATGGTTTTGACACAGGCCAGTTGGCTGATCTCTACATGATCATCTTGTGGCATAAAAATCTCCCACTTGAGTTTAGACAAGGAAAGGAAGGTTTCTGTCACAGTTCTCGGTATGATTAGATTTTGTGGGTTATATTCCAGCACAGTCCTAGCTTTCCCTATCCCCAAAATGAAATTAGATGAATATGCAACATTATAATCTGCATTAAGTATCATTAAATACTGAGATCAAATCAAATACTTGGCATCACCCTTATTCACCATTTTCTTCTCCATGCAATTTTTCCTCTCTCTATTTCCTGTCATCCACCTCAAGTCTATCCTTAGGTTAGGTATCCACATTTCTGAAACGTAACAAAAAGTGTGGATAGAACTAATCACCACAAGCAAAACATGATCAAACTTTGGAGCAGCTTTTGAGAACCTGGGTTACCTTCTGTCTGTTATGAGATTTTAAGTGTATGTAAGCAAATGATTATTCCAATGAAAAAGCTTTTAGAGAAAGTTAATTTGTCTTCAAACACCAGTTAAGCCCAAGTTGCCTGAGAAATTAATATTTAACAATTCTCCATGCAGTCCTAAACAATTAACACTGGCAGTAATGCCATCTAAGACAACCGAGGGGACTTCTCTAAAAGACTTCATGCAGCTCAATGGAAAAACAGGTAAGAATATGGAAATGAAAGGTTTAACTAAACTCTGGGGGGGTGGAGTTAATTTTATTTTGTTATTGTATATTTAATAGAAGCTTTTTAATGGGGTTGTTGCAATATGTCCCAAACTAATTGATGACAGTATCCAAAATTACTTTCCTTTAAACATCTATCTAACATTTTGGTAGTTAAAAGGTTTTAGAAGACCTCTTAGTGCCTGAGCCTGAGATGCTTCCCAAACATCTAGCTTCAGGCAGAAAAAAATAAGATGAAACTCTCAGGAAATATTTGGATGCCTCTTCTTCCTTTGCAGAGAATCATGTAATTATTTAGGTTGGAAAAGAGTTTTAAGATCGAGTCCAACTGCTAACCCAGCACTGCCAAGTCCACCACTAACCCACGTCCCTAAGTACCACATCTACACATCTTTTCAATACCTCCAGGTATGGCAACTCTGCCACTTCCCTGGGCAGCCTATTCCTGGGGCTGAATCAGTGCTTTAACCTCCGCCCTGAACTAGCAATAAGCCTGAGCGGGGTTTATAAAAGCCTGGGCTTAGACACTGAAGCTTATAGAATAGTCTTCTGCCATACATTTAAATTTGGTTACACACATGTGAACAAAGTGGCAAAGTTAAATGCAAATCATGCTGCTCTTCCACGTAACAAGCACACGAGACATTTTTATGTAAGAAGAGGCAACGTGTGTGTTAAAAGATAAGCACTTGAGTGCATGACAAATTGAGCCCAACTCATCTGTGGGATGTTTTCCATTGTTGAAGGAGAGCTACATCACTTTCAGGGGTCGTGTAGCTTTTTCTGAACAGCAGGCATCTTGACTTACAATAAATTAACTCTTTAATGCACCACAGCCTTTATTAAATTTGAGGTTTCCCTTCCCTCTAAGACTGTGTACGACTGACCTTCAGAAACTAAGGCTCTCTCTGTATACAGCTGGGGAGTTAAAAGCGATCGGTATGGTTCTTGAAAAAACGAAACATTTGATAAAGATTTTTCTCTATGAAGACTGGGATAAAGCAAGTAAGTTTGCTGTAAAAAACCTCTTGTTGCTAATAGTTTGTGAGACCTTTTATAATGTCATTGTTTTCAAAATACTGTTATGCCAACCAATTAAACAGCAAATTCTCTATACAATCATATTATATATTCCCCATGCATATGCACATTCATACACTTTTAAAGATTTTTAATGGCATTCTTGAACTTTCAACCTCTGTTTTACTTCATTTTCACGTTACTATAACTCACATCATGCCTGCAAATATTCTTCAATTCTAATGGCCGTCCATCTTTTCTAATGAACTTTTCAGCTAATCAAATGATGAACTGTTCCTAGCAAGGCAAAGCAAAGAAGGATTACTGTTGCTGGAAAATCATTGCCAATACAGAAAAGACCAGCATCTCTACTTGTTTTCATCAAGCCATAATGCTGTTAGTTTATCTGCCCAGTTTAATAAATCAAATTCAAAAGTGGACATTCGGACATAATTACAGTCGGAAAACACTGGCCTGAAAAGTGATAAGTGATATCTACAGATCAAAGGCTTAACAGTTGCTATTGCATGTTTTGTACCTTCCCCCATTTAACTGGAGAAAAATAAACTGGGTTTGCCTCTTAAAACACTACTTCCAGCAATACTATGATGATATTTAACAAATTAAACAACTTTGCAGGCAAGCTATACATGAGAACGGAGATGAGCTGTTCAGTTAGCCCCAAAGTACAGGCAGTTTTGTTCCCTGTCTGACAAATCCTTCAACCTCTGCTAAGCCGATCAGTAAAAACTCTGCTAATTGAATCCATCGCTGTGAAAAACCGCAGGCTGGAGTCTGTACGGCATACATCAAGCTGAGGGATTTCTGCTTCAGCCACGGTGGTAATAGTCAGTGGGGTCAGGTCAAAGAGGGTTAAAGTGAGTCAGGATATAGCCAAAGGAATACATCAAACACTGATTTTTAAAAGGGCAATTAATCTTAGACAGAAATGCTTCCTGGGGAATGAGATCTCAATCTTAAGAGCACACTACATGATGTAGCAGTAAAAATGTACATATACAAGCTTAGAGAGCTTTCATCCTGTGATCACAAACAGAAGGGGAGTGCTGTTTATCAGAGAAATACAAACCCTTGCTAAAATACTTACATTAGCTTCTTCCGGGCCCTCGTTCATTGAAAAATAAATTCTTTCATGAGAAGGCAAGAGAGTTGTGCACACGTGAAATACCTTTTTCTGAAGGCATACTGTAATTTCTTTTGAACAGCTAGTAGATTAAAGTACCTAGAAATCTCTAGCACAGTAAAATTAAAGAATTTAGTCTTGAAGAATTCAGGAAAGAGTGAATGAGTAAGGGCATACCTGAAGGGCTTTCAACTCAGTATTTTAAAAATAAAACCAAACCTCCAAAACCCCCAGAACAAACAAACAAAAATATCACAAAACAGCTACCTGTTCAGAGTTAAGACTGCAAGTGAACTTTCACCAAAAGTTCATTTTCATTTTTCCATTCTAAAATACCAAGAGAGGTAGCATCAAAGCTGGTAAGCCTATAATGTTTGCTATTTTTCAAGAGTCTGACTGGTAACCTAAGTATTTTTTTTTTCCTTTAGCGTTCAGAAAATATTTTTCCACTGTACAGCAAAACAAAAAATCAGACTGATAAAACATATAGCACACACATGAAGCATTTACAGACAGAATTTGCTCAGTTAATATCATTAATTAGTTAGCAATATTACTAATAATCACTAGCTACGTGAACAAAACACTTCAGACATATAGCTCTGACATGAATTATGGCCAATTTCTGCTGCATTGGTTTGCAATTTAAATGTGATCTGACTTCGCAACCACCCTTCCATCTGAGGATGCAGATCCCCAAAAACACAAGTGGCAGAATGGCATCTATTTGTGCATCTGGTTCCTGCATCTGGCTCCTTTGCTTAAATTGCCAGTGAGTAACAGTTTGCATTAAGATACTGGGCTTAGGGAAGTTTCCCAAAGCATGTACACCCGCTGCTTTTTGCTCCTGCAGTGACAATACCATCAGGAAAAAGAACAAGAAGCACCAAACATGTTCACCTTTCCAACGACTACAGCACCTCCATGCAACGTGCCAAGCTGCTGCCTAAGCCTTCAGCTTTGACATTAGGCAAAATTGTAACCTTTATTTTCTTACAAATTGCTACAGGTGCCAAATAAGACAGAAAGTACAACTTATTCACTGAATGCAAAGTTATCAAAATCTCTGATTAAAACAGAAGTGGGTAACTACTATTAACAAGTGCTGCTGAATCCTTAAGGAAGAGAGTTAGAGCAAACAGCATTTAATAGTGGATAAGTGTGGTTTATGTTACTGTTAAGGCTGCTAGTTTTCTCCCAATTACTTTTTTGGAGGTCCTTCAGCTTTGAAGCTTCTCTTCTTTTTAGATCTTAAGATGCTAGCCTCCTGGGAAAATCAGGATATACCTACAAACATCAAGGCAGACTAGAGTAAGACTGCAAGAAAAGCAGTGAAGACAGGAATGATTTTACTAAGCCCCCTCTAAAGATACCCAATTTAAAGGTATAGATGTAGCTCAAAGTGGACCAGAACCCCCTCTCTGAACCTCAGGGTAAGTGCCAGAGAACAACTCATGTCTATTCAGCCAAATTATCACCCTAACAGAGAACAGTGCTCAGACTCTTAATCCATGACTTTCTGGGATATTAGTAATTAGTCTAAAAAAAACCCCCAAACAAGCCAAAGAACTGCTGATAGTCATACAGCACAGCCAACACATGTTCTAGCCCTCTTTTTTTTACTAGTGTAAATAAAACCACTGACATCACAATATCTAAATCTGATTGTGTCCTGATTGAGAACTTCACATAGCGAGACTGTGTAGTTTACTGCTGTCTCCAGAGAGCTTTGGCAGACCCACTAACGCCTCCAGTTACACTTTCTTTTACCAGTTACAGCATTAAAGGCAGCATTATGAATGTTAACAGGATGATGACCCCTACTTGAAAAAAAGTATTTTGGAGGACTCACATTTTCTATGAATCTAACCATAACAAATATCACCTAAGCCTATACACTCTGTGTACTTCAGCTGCTGCTGACATGCTTGTGTCTGTAAGCAAGGATATATGTGGAAACTAGAAGAAAACTTCCTGTGAAGTTTTTGATGATTCAGTCATACTGCGTGACCTCTGTGATCTTCTTGGGGTGAGACAGACTGATTTAGATCAGGATTCAAAGAAATCCAATTCTTAACTCTGCTACTGACCTCGGTGTGACCAGGTGCAAGCCATATCACCCCTCTGTGCCTCTAATTTCTCCTTCCTTTTTGTCTCTCTTCACTCATCTTTTTCCTAAGTGATAAAGTCTGTGGGAACACACTGCAATGTCCATACAGTGCATAAAGAACCTGAGGTTTCCTCCTAAAACACAAAAAAATTTTCCTTTTAAAACTCAAAAATTCACCACAACCAAAACATTTTGTCAAGATGCTTTGATGCCAACAGTTTTAGGAAAACCCATACACATGGCAGATTACTGACAGAGAACTTGCCAAACTTCTAGTAATTTTCCCCCCAACCTTTTCTCCACTGCCTAGATCTTCAGATCCACAGCATTCCATCAGGGATTTGGGGGCAGGATGTTGATGCTCCCAGGAAGAGCAGCTCTACTGTAGCCCATGAAGCAAACTGGTCTAGGATGAAAAGTCCCACTTCTCTTCTGCAGAGAACTTCCAAAGTGCTGGCTTGTGATTTCCAAACAGAGTAAGACAAATTTTGAAAAAAGTTACTTTGCTCTCTGGAGGATTTTACTTTCTCTCTTTCATACTACTACTGTTAATAGTCTTAAGCTTCGTTGTGCCTGAATAAAGTCGTTGGCCTTCTGACAAATTTGAAGAGAATAGTCTGGAGTCTGATACTAATATAACTTACTGGGTGGCCGACAGAACAAGTTTAGCTGAAGCTGAACAAATTTTCAAAGGCTTGTCAGAGAAACAGGATTGTTTCCCTCTCCACTGTACTTCTTCCTGCATTTTACCCTTTCCAAAGTGCATGCATGTACATGCCCGGGAACAACTTCCAAGTCAAAAGCACATTTCTCTTGTGGTATTAGGAAAGTTGCTGGGTGGAGGAAGAAAGACTAGAATACACCATTTCAGTTGGAAGGGACACACAATGATAATCTCCGTCCAACTGCTGGACCAATTCAGAGCTGACTAAAAGTTAAAGCACATTGTTAAGGGCATTGTCAAACACTGACAGGCTTGGGGCATCAACTACATCTCTAGGAAGCCCCTTGCAGTCTCTGACCACCCTCTTGGTAAAGAAATGCTTCCTAATGTCCAGTTTGAATCTTCTATGGCACAACTTTGAACTATTCCCATATATCCTGTCACTGGATCCCATGATGAAGAGCTCAGCAACCCCCTCTCCAAGTCTCCTCCTGAGGAAGCTGTAGGGAGCAATGCAGTTGCCTCTCAGCCTCCTTTTCTTTAAACTAGGCAAGCCCAAAGTCCTCAGCCACTCTTCATGGGCCATTCCTTCCAGTCCCGTCCCCAGCTTTGTTGCACTCCTCTGGACACATTCAAGGAACTTCACACCCTCCTTAAACTGTGGGGCTCAGGACTGCACATGGCTTTCAAGGTGAGGCCACACCAATGGTCAATACAGTGGGATAATCCTCCCTTTTTACTTGATTATGCTGTGTTTGACGCACCCAAGGATGTGGTTTGCCCTCTTGTCTGCCAGGGTATGCTGCTGGCTCATACTGGGCCTGTTATTGACCAGCACCCCCAGATCCCTTTCTGCAGGGCTGCTCTCCAGCCACTCCTCTCCCAATTTATACTTGTGCCTGGAGTTACTCTGTACTAGGTGCATTGGACTTGTTAAATTTCATCCCATTTGTCATTAGGCAGGGAGCAGAGGGCTCACAAGCTACCAAATGGTAATCCTTGTATAGTTGGTTGAGGTAAACTTGAAGCAATCCTTCAATCAGAGTTATGCTTGCTGTTTCCTACTGTGGTGGTTTGGCCAGGCAGAAAGACCACAACCAGCCTCAGACCCCCACTGTGCTTTTTCTTTTGAGAGCAAGCCAGAATGTTATGCATACACAGAAGCCCTCTCTGAGTATGCAGAGAGCTTGTTTAGAAACCAAGATGGCTAACAAGAAGCCATATAAACACCATAGCTGCCACACTATTAACTCAGATTATCCAAACCTTTTTGTGTAGTCACGACAAATTAATTCTATATTAATTAATTCTGTAGTCATGGCTTAATTTTATAATCCCAAAATAATAATCTCTGGACTTCCACCCCTATTGATCAAAAGGCATGTACTTTTAACAGAAAAAAAAGCATCTTTCAATGTCAACTTTTTTTAAAAAAAAGAGTAACCAGGGAAGGTGGAAGTGTGTGCACATAAATAAATAATCAAAAAGTCAGTAGTCAGACAGATGAATGGCAGATGCTGAAGGATAATCCAAACAGATGGCCTGGTTAGGAAAAGAGAACAGGCATAAGTAATGACTCATACAAGAAAGGAGACGTACACGATGACCTATTAACATGTATAGCACTACTGAGTCAAGGACACAGGGAGGGTGGAATAACCAGTGGTCTGAAGTTCAGTTCTGCCCTGCCAAATGACTCTCACAGTAGAGGAGAAAGTGGACTAGAATTCCTATCACCGGTGAGCTTTTAATCATCTTCAGTGTTCCTGCACCCCACAAGACCTCTAACCCTTCGTAATACTGTCCTATCTGTGCAGCATCAAAGCATAGCCAGGGCCTGGAGAAGTATTTCCACACTGCACCTCCACAGCAGTGAACAGCAGTGGCCAGCCTGCACAGAGCACAAGCAGTCAGACTTACAGGTTAAGCAAAGGCTTCCCCAGTCTGCTCACCACTGGAGCAGCCAGGACTGGGATGATGATGTGCGGCTCCTCTCCTTGCTGTGCAGCTAAAACCCAGGTCCAGCTAATTCTGACCTCAGACAGCACAAGCTCAGGCATATTTCATGTCAATCCAGAGACATTCACAGTGCATCCATTTACCTCCTGTTACACTCTTTGTCACTTGCATTAAGATTAGGAGCTTACATGGCAAATCGAATTTAAATTCGATTTTCTTTTTGACTAATTTACTGGAAGTCAATGCTTAGGAAACTGAAGGAGAACAAAACCAATTAATATGCAGTCTCTCATACAACAGACACTAAAAAAAAAGCTGAGTTAATTGAAAACAGTTGATCCCTAATTTTACAAAATTATTCAGTACAGCAAGTCTTAAGAGAAAAATCCTGGAAGTCTTTTTGATCCTTGTTTTATTTCTGAAAGAACTAATGACACTGCTGTAGAAAGAGGTCAGTTCACACAGCTTTTCTGAATGAACAACAATGCTGTGAAAACTGGAATTGATTGATAGCCTACTGTTTGCGTCATTATGTCCAAATGTTTACCATTTGAGTCTTCAAGGAAGCATGAGACAAAAATCAAAACAAGTTTTATGAAGACTTCAACAACACTGGCAAATTAAAATTGTATCCAGAACTGTTTAGACATGATAGCAGCAGAAGAAAACAGTTTCCTTCTGCATTGTACAGTTTTTATCTTTGCTTTATGCACAATGTCTTAATTTTTTGGTGTGGAAGAGGAAAGAAGTCTTTCCTTCCCCCAGAACAACTCTGTTTTCTATCATTTTTAACCCTTTGCATCTTCAAAGCATTCTGTTGAACTCAGCACTGTTTTCTCTTGCAGTTCTTGCTCTGTACTTATGCAAGATCACATTGTGTTCATCCCCCTCTCCTAAGATGAGTCACCATTTCTAAACAAACTGTTTACAATATTAGGATGGTCTTTTACAGGAGCTTCAGAAATGTCTACTAATTATTATTTTTTTTTAATTGCTGTGAATTATTCACATGTATTTTTTCAAATTTGATAAACTCCAAAGTTCAGAACCGGTATCATTACTTCTGGAAACAAAGGCCCCTTAATTAGCAACAGGAATACCTAGCGTCAGGTGCATAAAACCATGGGGAAATTCAGCATGACCTCTCTAGCAGCGACAGGTAGATAACACTTAGTTTTACTTATCTGTCATAAACAACATTGTTGCTGTAAGCAGGTAGCCTCATTTGCCTAATCTCAGTAAGACAGAGGTTATTAGACAGCAGGGAAAAAATAGCCACGGTACTATCTCCTTCAGGCACAGATAATTAATTTTGTTATTCAGCAGTTTTGAGGAGGAACGCCCCTAAGTAATGTTGTATTTGCATGCAACCTCACACATGCAAATACCTGCATGCAACCTCATTGCATGCAACCTCATTTGCAGGCAACAACAGGGTCGTCTTTAACATCTTCTCTTCCTTACCTGCATAAAAAAACCCGTAGCCATGCAGTCTAGGGGACCACAGGCAATATGAAGTCTCATCCTAGCCTGTTCCTCTATGATACACTAAATCTTCTCACAAATAGTAGTTATTCAAGTTATTTAAAAGACCACCTAATTTTCTGGAACTGGAACTACTGCTGACAATTCCACTTTACCACACAAGAACTGTCCAATTAAAGGATCAACTTTTGTCTGTGCAAGTGGCATCCACAAGCATAGGAAAAAAGATCAGACAATGAGTTTACAAGCTGCAGCATGAATAATCAGAATAATCTGATTCTAACCCCGGAGTCCTCATGAATGGGTGTTTCACATTAAAATAAAAAAAGAGACATCTGTCATGAGCTTAGTTTCAAAAACTACATGATGCACAGTCTGTGAGAAATAAACCTAGGACTTTGGACTGTTGGCTGGAAAGGATCTTTGTACAATTTCAGGAGTGTAAAATGGTGAACAATAAAGGACAATTTTATTTTGGACTTCCCTGAGTAACCAGCATACCAGTCTTCCTAGATGACACCTGAAAACTAAGAGTTCTAAACTAGGAAATGGAAGAATGTTGACAGACACAGTCCCTTAGGTGTTTCAATATTTTAGATTTTAATACTCAGTGGTACAAAAAATCATTGGAAAACTCAAAGAAATTGAATTATAGATAATAGAACACCATAGGACAGAAAGGATAGAAAGCACAAAGAAAAAACTAAAGCAGAAGTGACACAATGACTAACTACTTCCCTGAAGATCTATTAGGAAATCAGCTAAAGTTTGAAAAACCACAAAAAGTTATACAGATTGCAGTGAGCTTGTTGGTCAAAGTAGTAGAAGAGCCAATTTTAAAGGATGCAAAAGCAGACATGAAAAGCATAAGAAAGAACAGCAATAGGTACGTATGACTAGAATAGAAGCACTGAAGAAACATTATGCAGGAAAAAGAAAGGAAACAGCTGTGGAGCCATCGACATGAAAGAAAATAAGATGGGTCAAGACAAGTTGAAAAACAGAACTGAAAAACAAGTGCCACTCTTCCATGATGCTGGGGTCAAGGTCAGAAAGAAGTAACATTGCACAAAACCCCTCAATGACCAGCTTGCCTCGGATTTAAGTATGAACAACTACGGAGAAACAAACACAAAACCAAAATGAAGCACCCCTCTTCCCCGCCCCCCCCACGACAGGACACATTCACAACTGAGAACTAAACACAGTTAGATATGCTCAAATTGTGGATCTTGCAAAGGTTTATTTTAAAAGCCTGAAAACTGACTTTAATTGTGCATCTTCTAGTAAGGATTCTGGTAACGCTAGGAGGTCAGAGTAGTCCATGAACAGCAAGCCAAGTATTATCTATACAGCCACCAGTTGTATTTCACTTGTATGCAGCTACTAGATGAATTTTAGTGAACAATAATTATGGAAATACATCAAATTAAAAATGTACTAATACACAACATCGGTTTACCCAAAGTACTATTTCAGACTGAGGTGTCTTTCATTTATGAACAGCTGTGGAACTGGGAAATTATAATTTACTATTGTAAGAACCAAGTAATAACATGCCTTAAAGAGAGATTACAGTAGGCTGCAATACGGAGGAAGTGATTAGTGGATTAGTTTGTGTTTGAGAATATTAATTCTAATATTTATTAAACATGAAACTGCTCAACTTTCATGTCAAGGCAGGAGGATCAGAACAAAGAAAAAAAATTGAAACAAATTAAATGCCTCAGTATTAAATGCAAGGGGATGCACTTTGTGATGACTTGGTCTTACTCTTTCTGTTGCCACATAACCAAAACTGCTGCCCATGAAGCATCTAAATAGGCACGAAGGAAAAAGAAAAACTACTCAGCTAATGAGAAATTACCTGATTTATCATGCTTGCTGTCTAAATACTCATTGAGACAGAAAATTAGAGAGGATTATATTAGATCAGTTCTAACCTAGTCATTCTGGAAGAAAGTAATGTATAGTACTGCAGTAGGAGTACTGTAAGGTGAAAAAAGCATCTTCTCTGAATGTTCTCTCAACATAGTATTATTCTTAAAGATGCTTACTACTAATAAAGGTAGTTACCCTCCCTGTTATTTTAGAGGAACAGGGTATTCTTTACAGTCAAGACAATTAATGTAACTGTCAAAAGCTTTAAGAACTACACTGGCTTCTTAGTGCTTGTTCTGAGTACTGCTTTTCTTCACACTTTCTGATTGTTATGGGAAAGGTAAAAATTGCTTGATAGGCATTTTGACAAATGGTTTCCTAACTGCCATACTCTCTGCAAGAACTCCACTGCAGTGATTAAGGACAAAACCAGATCAAGCTAACACTCCTGGTAGTCTGTAGAATTAAGGGACAGACTCGTGAGTAAGGCATCATTTGCCCATGACAAAAAGCTTTGTTATCTATCAGCTTTCCTCTGATAAATAGTTTAAGCAGATGAAACTATTTAGCAATCCAGAAATGTGAGCACTGTACAGCAGTCATTAAGCAGGTTAATAGATACATAATAGAAAGAGGACCAGTTTGCGGAGAGATGGGGAAATATGGGTTGGGATAACAACTGATCATGATTTTAATTTTTAAAGCACTTCAACAAACAATAAAAGCCTTGAATAATAGTTTCATAAGCTAATTTAAATAAAACTCAGTATCTAAACAGTTACCCATAGTGGGTAACAGCCCAAAGTAATGCTGACACAGTACTTTAAAAGATCATTTTTACTATCAGTGTTTCAATGTCACTATTCTATACGATCTACTTCTGACCACGTTCTTAATGTTGTGTTTTCAACAGTTGATAATCAATGCATGTATTCAATCCACATATATACATTTATTCATTGAAATATTTTTTCTCAGCACAGTTAGAAGACAGACTTAATTATATCCATGTTTCCTAAAGCAGAGGCATATAGACACTGTGGGTGGTTCTTGAAACCCTTCCCTCCTTCTTGTGGTGGTCCCTAAGTATCTGGCAGCAGGAACAGCTCACATATATGTCTGCAAATGCAGAGTCTGAAAATCATATATTCTGTGTTCCCACGGCACAAAGCTCGGTTACGGATGTCACCATAGACAAGCAATCACCACAATTACCATGAAGCTTCCAGTTGAATGAAATGTCACTGGAAAAGAGAAAACCAGAGAGGAAACGGGGAAAAAAAAGTGCAACACATGGAGAAAAACAGAGAGAGAAGCTCATATTGATTGTGTTGGGCTGACAAAAGGATGCAGCTAATGTCACCAATATATTAAATTCACTAAAGATGGAGATTAAAAAACAGTCTTGGAAAAATATCTAAATTACTTTTTGAAAACAAGAGTGAAAAATCTTGAAAACAACATGCTTCACTGATATATACTATGTTTTTCAGAATATCTTTGATGACATCCTACTTTTTTCCCCTTGGTCAGAAAAATTAGGTAGATCTGAACTTTGATAACACTGAATAAATTTTAGAAGAACAAAATTCAGAAGATACCAAAAACCATCTAATCAGTCTTGATCACAAGTTACTTTTCTTCAGAAACCGTTTCATCAAGATCTTCCTGTGGAAAGAGACTGTACTATCATTGTCATTTTATAGACCACACACTGAAGTTAAAGGGACATTATGACCAGACATATCCATTTTTTTGGAGGACAGGAAAGAAAAGGAGTAATGAGAAGCCTAGAACTCTACTTGAGAGCGTGCCTGGTGTTTGTACACTCAGTGCCCCAGAGCTCTCACTGGTTCCAGGTACAAGCAAGCCGTTCTGCAGAACGCTCACGCTGACCTCAGAATGTTTCTGGTGCTCCTCTCCGTAAAACGGGTGGTTTTCTAACACTCAGCTTGCCTAGTATCACATATGAAGGAACTTCCTAGGGGAGCAAGAACTGAATTCAATTCCCAAAGGCAGTATTCAGCTGCCTAAATTATCATACTTCCTGAAGTACATACATTCCCCATTCATCATTTCAGCAAGCTGTATAATGATCAGGGTGCATGTGTATGAAAGTTAAGACTGTACAGGCAGTACAAAATTTCAAGTATTCAATTTCAAACGGATACAGCCACATTGGAATAAAACCATTTCTGCATAGTTTCCCAGGTTTCAAAAAAATACTTGCAACTTGGCTTCTCACATGCCCATAAACTAGATAAACACCCAGGTCTGCAGTCTCCGCTCTGTTCTGAGCTGATGGAGGACAGGGGAAGCATGTTAAACTCTCAGTGAGCCAGCATCAGAGAGAAAATGAGTTGACTAAGTGGGTTTCATGGAGACTTCAGCAGCAAGGACGTGTAGTCTCAGGAGTCTAGTACACTAGCTGGAAAAAGGAGAAGTACATTCTCGCTGGGGTCACTAATATTTCTGTAGATACAACTCAAAAGTGGCACTATGCAGTCCTGTTGAGTTACTGTTGTTTGGTTTGGGCTGGGTTTTTTTTTTAATAGCTCAAAGCTGTATTAGAGCATGGAAGCTTAATATGGTGCACATTACATCTGAATAGTGTCTGAGTTGAATGGATTAAGCCAAGGAAGAGGATAACGAAGAAGTGAACTTTGATTAAGTTCAATCATCAGTGAACACAGTATGATGAACTGAAGTAGTCAAGCCTAAACCTGTGCTGCCCTCACACCTCTTAAGTACACTGACCTAACCCAGTGCTGTTCCTCAGCTATACGAATCACTGCTGTCATGTCATCTTCTCTTACTCTGATCCTTTATCTGTCATTCCTCCATTTTCTTCTAGTTCTGCTCCTTCCTGATTTATGTGCTACATATTTTTTTTTCCAATGTTGCCAGGCTTAATTTTCTATTTTGTATTACTGCCTGTGGAGCAGCCTACTCATAGAGCAAACCCCAAACAAGTTTTCCTTAGTCCTTTATCTGACTAGCTCCAGCTCCATCTGATGACCTATCCACCTGCATCTTCTCTTGCTGCCAGTGCAAACTGCCCTTCTTTTCCATTTTGTTTAAATTTGCTCCTCCAAGTGGGTCTCCAGACCACCTGAATCCCTTTGCCAGCAGGACTTCCATTCCCATTCTTTCACAGATGCCTTACACAATCTCAGCACATGACCCACATGCAATATTGGTTCTTTTCCTGCCTCATCCTTTCATCATCTCCTATCCTGCTTACTTTGTCCAGGTGTTCATGGTTATGTCAGTTTTTGGCTTTTGCCCCAACCTCTTTCATCCTGCCACGCTGTTTATAGTCGCTCTCCCCATCACATTTAATGACTCCCAGACCTGTCATTTTCTTTGGAGTTATTTGTTCGGTCAGTCGGCCTCACCCTACACTGGCTCTGTGTGTCAGTCTACCCCTGTATCTCCTCAAGAATTCACATTATTTTCTGCATTTAGCTCAGACATCTTTTCTTCTGCTCCCTACCAGAAGAGGAGAACACTCAGCATACGAGAGGAACAACTGAACGATGCAACAATACACAGCTGTATTATAGGAGAAATTCTGCTGAATCCCAGATAGCTCACACCCACGTGAGGGATCAGTTATTAAACCCAAAAGTCTGCAGGTTGCTCAGTAGAATCTTAAGGATCAAAACTAGGCCAATTTTAAGCAGATTTATATAGGAACAGACAAGAATGTTCCAATACAAGGAAACCCTTTCACCAAATTTGAAATCGCTCCTCCTTAGTGTAAGGATAGTACCTTTTTTAGTTTCTTTTCCTTCCAGTAATCACCATTTGTTGCCCCTACTGAGTTAACAGCATAGGGTTGGTTTTTTTTTAGTCTTTAACAACAAAGCAAGCAATTAGGATAGCACATTTCTATTCTGCTGTGAAAGGCTGGTGCATTTGTTGACATCTGAAAAGAAGGCCTACTAATGGGAAACATCAAGTTACTGGTACTCAGATAAAATTACAATACATTCATGCTTTTAATAAAGGCACTAACTAGAACATTCACCATCTGCAACTTTAGCAAATCCATATTAAAAATATCATTCATTATATACTGGGATAACTTTTGCATAAATGTTTTTTGAGTATCTTTCATTTAATTTCTGTTCCTGACTGCCTTCCCAGTCAAAATGCATCGTCCTTCTGACTTTTTTTTAAATTCACTTTGTACCTTTTCACTAGTGCCTGTAGGATACTCACACTTACGTACCTAAAGATGATTAAATTTGGTTGTGCTAACATTCAAGTATTGATTTGTATCTTGCTATATCTTTTGGACAGTTAGTTGAAAGTATTCTCTAAAATGATACTCCAAAATCTATAGTAGCTTTAGGAAAAATGGACATGTGGCCAGCAACATTCCCTATTTTTTTTTTACCTTTTGTTATTTTTGGAAATTGTTTCCATGTGTTCCCAAGTATTAAACGAAGATTAAAAAATACTATAGAGATTTCAGTCACTTGATTCCCAAGATTCCCCCCTCTTAGCGATTGTTACACTGATTTTGAATTTAGTGCTTTGCTCTGAAAAGGTGCTGATACTACACCAGTGAATCCTGTGTCAGTATATTGTCTAGAATTTCAGATATTTCTCAAAACACATTCCCATTTTTTGACTGAGTTATCCATTTATACGTATTGATCAGACAACACCAAGAACAAGATGAAAACCATTTAACATGAAATAATTTTAATCTTAATTTGCAGAGTACATACCTTTCACATTTATACCACCTAAAAAGCATATCAGAGTTCCAGTATTCGTAATCTTTGATCAAAAATAACATTGGAAATGCTTGTTTTTCTGCCTAAGTGTTGATTAACAAATGCTACTGTATGAAGTGATATAATGCTTCTGTTGACCTTGATTTAAGAATATTTTTTTAAAATGCAGAAAATAACATGTGAATTTTAAAATTAAGAACAGACAATAAGACAACAGAGTAGACACTAAGGCTTCCAGAGATTAATTTTTCAGGACTGCACAAGGAATCAATCTTATCCCCTCCAATCACTGCAGGGCCAGGAAGGAGTGAAGTCTGAAACTCTGGTATGGAGACATAGTTCAACCTCCAAAATCCCCATACTAAAAAACTAAACAAAACCCCCAGAGCAGACAACAAAAAAACCCCAACAACCCAAACCAAAACCCAACCCAAAACCAACCAAACAGCAATATTATTGGACAAAGTTGTTTCTACAGTACCTTCAGAGGTGATAGCACCAGGACACACGTCTTTTAGCAGATCTCCCAAAGTATGCATCTGTCCTCCTGAAGCAATTGGTCGAAATAGCTTCTGTATAAAGGGTCTCTCTGTTGTTGCCTGTTTTAATAACAAAATTAGGAAAACCAACAATTTAAAGACCATGCAAATATGTAGTATTACTACTCGAGACAAGCAAAAGATAGGACAGAACAAAGGTTGCAGCAGAAGACCGACCTTGCATTTCCATTTCTCCCCCCCACCCTGCGCCCATCCAACCTGGCATTCCAACCACATAGTGGAATACAGGGGATTTGTTTGTTAACAATTGGAAGTTGACACTCCAGAAAATTGTGAAGATAATTTATAAAAAGTGCCATGGATATAAAAGTGTTATGTTCTTTTTATTTATGTATTTAAATTTAAAAAGCCTTCTGTTATGGGAATAAGATCTGCTTAAACAAAACATATATTCTCAATTTAAGTAAAAGAAGCAGTGAGCAAACTTAGGAGCTCACCACACACCTCTGCTTTGCCAAGGCAAATATCCAATAACTTCTGCAACAGTCTGTCTTCCTCCTTTTAGAAACACATTAAGTACTTTCAATGGCAAAGATGTACCTCAAAGATAGCTCAAGCCAGGTGTATTCCAGCCCCCCCTACCCCCCTGTAGATTTCATGTTGGAAAATTCAAAGTATTTCAGCTACAAGAAACTATACAATCAAAGAAGAAAGGAAAACAAACAAAAAAAAAAAAGGCATTGTGCTTTGACAGACTACGTAGAGTCTTCTGCCTGCTTCAGGTATTAGTCTAAAGAACACACATGCCCCACTTCTGCTGCAGATACACACAGGAATTCAGAATGATTTCAACTGTGGGCCCTGTCAGATAGTGCACACTGTTGTAATTTCTTTTGGAGACAAAAATAGCAAATTGTTTTACTGCCTATGTTCACAACCCCAGGCAACACAACTCCTGATGCTGCAGAAGCAGCAAAGTAGCTTATGGGCTCTACAGGCACAGCTCCCCAAGAACTGTGGCTATGTTAAGGCGCATCCCTTCTGTGAGCATCTGTATAAGCAACGCCAGGGTCAGCAAGCATCTCATATTGAAAGGATAGGAAAAGGGTTTTTTTCCTGACAACCTAACCTCTCCTCCCGAACAGGGCACCTGAGTTAGAAAACAGAAGTTAAAGACCTCACACTCAACCAACTAAAAAATGTTGTGTCAAGCTTTAAATTGTTGCTGATAAATTCCTGCTAGCAGCTAACTCCAGAAAGCAGCTAAGTGGCCTGCCATACGGGTGACTGGGCTCCAGTAAACTACACTTTCATCACATACTATCTTAACTGGAAAAAGCAATACAAGCCACTGCCCCTTTCAAATTTAGTTTCCTACTGCTCAGAAAGTGGATCCTGTCCTATTACTGTAAGTAAAAAATAGAAACAAAACAACGCAACTCAGCATCAAGAAATATTTTATCTCTGGGAGTCAGATTTTGGAAGAAACAACAAGCAAATATAATAAAAAAAATTTTAAAAGATAAAAATTAATTTTGAAAGCAAGTTATGATGGGGTCTCTGCCACCTACCTACACAAAAAGCCACAAGCAGTGGATTAACTGTGACAACTTAATTGTCATTCACCTCTCAAACTGCAGGGTAAGTGGCACACTACCTCAACGTAATCCCAGGGCAGTACAGCGCCGAACTGTTGGCACACAGCTACCTGTTACTTCTTGCCAATAGTCTCCAAAAATGAAAAAATATTGGTTTTTTCCAGTTTTTCTTACAAAGACTGATCAGAAGGAGCTGACTAGCTGCTGTAGTCAATTCTCTGTGTCCTCAGGGTAGCAGAACATGGACACAGACAGTGCTAATGAAATGTCTGAACATTTGAGAAATGGTGGGAGGCACACAGCCAGCAGGAACCATCTCAGACATATCTTGGGAAGTGAACTCTGGCATGTTATAGTGAAGAAGTGTCCCTCCAAAACATTAAAAAAGATGACAAAACATTGTTATAGCCAAAACTACTTTCTATCAAGTTAATTACACCAAAAAATTACATCGGTTATTCACAGAACTCTAATCCCAACTCCCAAGTGCTTACCACTCAAAGGAGCAGAAATGGAAATAAACATCAGAAAAGAATTTAGGCAAAGGTGGTTACCATCAATAACCTTTTAAGATAAGAATTTCCCAAGCACACACTGCAGTTTATCATTATTTATTAGCAAAATACAAGCAGTTGCCCCCCTAGTTAGAATAATGTAATGCCAAAAGGGAAAAGCCAAAGATGTATTTTCTGAAGTCTCCCACATAGTTGTTGACTGCTGCGAGGCAATATCCTCAGCTGCTATCATGAAATATTACAGAAAATTAATTCGATTTTGTAAAGTGTTGAACAATACCAGTATAGTGATGTCAGTAAAAATCACAGGTCTCCATCAATGTTAAATTTATAAGAGTAACTGTGTGTTGTTTATACGAAGATTGTGGTTCACAAATACAATCCTGCAGGCAGAGTATTACCCCAACAGGCTTACACTTGTTCCCTTTCATGCAGTAGTTGCTTTGTGCATTTAAAAAGTCAAGAGACAAGTCCCATCCTACAATCCAGGATGTTTACAGGATAACTTTTCAGACATGCAGGAGCATAAATAATTTTAGAAAAATCACCCCTTTTGAGCTGCACTGGCTAGTAATATAAGCCCAACTTGACTACAGCTTTCTACTCCAGTATTTACTACAACAGTACATGAAGGAATGGCCAGCATGAGTAATTCCTTTCATAATGTTGTGTTTTGTCCAGTATTTGCTTTATCAATCATGCAAAACAGTACTACTGTAACCTAACCCACAAAGACATCACTGCCTAACTATTAACTGACAGTGATTTTAAATAATTCTACATCAGGCCTAGAGCATGTGTTTGTACAGTACCCATCCTTTTTTTAGCTTCAACAGACTACAGCACAGCCTCAATGTTGCTGCGAGCTGTTCAAAAGATGCTGGATGCATCTGCAGGATACAACAGATGAGAATCAACTAGTAATTGCTGATGACAGATCTACTAAGGAAATGTCTTCAAGTACATGAGCAAGCGAAGACATCACCTGGGCCAGAATTTGCAGTGAATTTTAACTGATCATGCCTGCAATTTAGTAACAAAATAATTTTTTTAATGAAAGCAAATATTCAACTCAAGTTAATGTTTTCTAGAAAGCTTGACTGATTGACTACAACTGAAATGCCTCATTCTTCTACACAACTACATAGCACCACAAATTTTGTGCTTTGCAGGACAAATGAAGACTTCAGTCTTTTTAAAGATAGTTTGAACAGTAACAGTGATAGGAAGGTGACCGTGAAAAAATTACACTACAATGAGAAAAAAAAAAAATTAAAATTTTCTATTCAGCTATACCAGCATTGAGAGGACATAGGTGAGGGGTAGTTTTCAGAGGCCCTTTAAGGCAACATAAAAAGCCTCACAAGACCAGAGTCAAGCTATATAGATAGTTACATACTGTGCTAGCAATAACAACTCTTTCTTCCCTATTATCCTGCCAAAAGAAGAGCAGTCAGCTCTCCTGGTCCTTTTCATAATCAACAGAATATCAAATACTACATGAAATCCACAGTTTAATTAGCCAGATATTTTATACAAGATGTATCTTAAAATGAAGATGTAACTCATGACCTGCTGGGGTTTAATCTTGAAAAAACACAGAGTTCCCAGTATTTCCATCTAGAGGAAGGGATTTGGGTTTTCTGCCTGAACACTACACTGCTACCTTAATAGTATGCAAAGAAATAAAAGTTACCATACATATTGAACCCACAAAGTAAAAAAAGATTTTCTTATAATTCCCACATGTGAATAAGCTGGCAGCCTAAAACTGCAAAATTCGAGACTTCCCTACATACTCCATCATATTTTCAGTAACTTGTCAAGTTCATGGTCTGTACTGTTTTGTAATGAAATGCTTTATACTAAACTCCAAAAATTTCTCATAATTTAAATTTATCATTTTGTTTAAATGGATTTAAACTCAACCAAGAAGCTTTAAAAGTAAAAAGAGTTTATATAATGATTTAAGTTATTTTATATAAAAATAAAGTACAGGAAAATTAACTCCTCCCCAAAATAAAATTAATTCTATACATTTTATTAGGTATTTACTCAAAAGTCCATTTCCATGTATTTTCTAATACGCCTTCTTTGTAGAAATATTTTCAATTAAAAATCTCAATGCACAATGAAAAAGCAACTAATTGAAAAGATGACAAATTGCTGTAGTCACAGAGCCACCACAATACCATGTCTGTCGGCGAGCAAAGATACTGCAGAGCCCCATCTGAAATACTGCTCTTTCACTGGTGCTGAAATGCAGTTTTTCTGCTGGTATTTTTGGGTGTGTATCTTTGGCTTCTTTTTGCTTAATATTAGACCAGAATCACTGAGTACATTCCTTGTGGAAAAGACACAATGTTTCTGCTTGGGTTTTTTTTGTTTATTTTTAAGAGACTCCATTCACTGAGAACGAAACAGGCTGGTTATCAGCCTGAAAGATTAGAGTCAAGTGGCAGCTAAGACTGAAAATCACCAGTAACATCAGGTAAGAAAGAACTTGTGTCATAATGGGAAAGCCCTATTTCTGGGTGTGTAGTAGAAACAAGTTCCGCAGGCTCAGCCTAAGGCAGCCCTCCTCAACCTGCCTACCTCTTGTCACAATTATTACAATTTTAATAATGTTATCTACATCTACAGTTGCTTACACTGCTGCATATATTGTTTTTCATCCAGAAAAAAGGGTTATGTGGCTCTTTAAGCTCATTTCATATCACAGAATCACTAGGTTGGAAAAGCCCTTTGAGATCATTGAGTCCAACCATACCCATTCTCTACTAAACCATATCCCTGAGCTTCCTAATGTCTAATCTGAACTCTGGCATAGCCTGAGTTCACCCACATCCTATCACCTGTCGCTTGGGCAAAGAGACCAACACCCATCTCTACAACTTCCTTTCAGGTAACTGTAGGCGGTGATAAGGTCTCCCCTCAGTCTCCTCATCTCCAGGCTAAACAACCCCAGTTCCGTCCTTGTAAGTTTTGCTCTGCAGCCCCTTCACCAGCCTGGTTGCCCTTCTCTGGACACACTTCAGGACCTCAATGTCATTATTGTAGTGAGGGGCCCAAAACTGAACACAATGTTTGAGATGCGGCCTCACCAGTGCCAAGTACAGGGCTACAATCGCTTCCCTGGACCCACTGGCCATGCTGTTTCTTATACAAGCCAAGATGCCATTGGCCTTCCTGGCCACCTGGGCACACCACTGGTTCATATGCAGTCTTGCAGTCAACCAACACCTCCAGGTCCTTCTCTGCCTGACAGCTTTCTAGCCATTCTTCCCCAAGCCTGTAGCGCTGCATGGGGTTGTTAGGTCCCATATGCAGGACTCTGCCTTGTTGAACCTCATCCCCTTGGTCTTACCCCATCAATCCAGCCTGCCAAGTCAAGATCCCCCCTACCCTCAGGCAGATGGACACTTCATCCCAGCTTAGTGTTATTGCAGACTTACTGAGGAAACATTCAATCCCTTCATCCAGGCCATTGATAAAGATATTGAACAGGACTGGACCCAGGACTAAGCCCTGGGGAACACCACTTGTGACCAGCTGGATTAGGCTCCCTTTGCCGCAACTCTTTGGGCCAGGTAATCCAGCCAGTTTTTAACCCAGCAGAGGGTGAGCCTGTCCAGGCCAGTGGTAGACAGTTTCTCAAGCAGAGTGCCATGAAAAACTGTGTCAGAAGTCAAGGTACCCTACATCTACCACCTTTTCCTCACCCACTAAGTGGGTCACCTTGTCACAGAGGTGATCAGGTTAGTTTGGCAGGGCCTGCCTTTCATAAACCCATGTTGACAGGGCCTGATCACTCGGTTGTCATGCGTGTGCTGTGTGACAGCACTCAAGATGACCCGTTCCTGACACCTACGGAGTAAGGCCAATAGAAACAGTTAAGTAGCTTCTGGAGAAAGTCACCAATGAATAAAAAAATGTCACATCAGAGAGCATTTACAGGTGTAAACAGCTAACATTAGATGGCCAAAACAAGCCAGCAAGGCAGCCTATGCAACAAATAGTATCAGTGATGTAGGAGGGAGAACATTTGAATAGCAGGTCAAACACTGGCTATCATCACCTAGAAAAACAAACAGCAAAGATCCTTTTCTGATACAAGGCATATTTAAAGCAAAAAACCTGTTTGATTCTTACATCTTCATTAGATGCTTGGGAACAACAAAAAAAGAAAAAAGGAAATGATGTATTTCTTTCCACTTCACATCTTGTATGGTAGCAAATAAGAGTCAAAAATGGGTTTTATGTCAGAGAAAACAAAAAACAGTTATATTTATTATGATCCCAAGACAACATTTTTTACTTTGGCTTTAAAATTCTCAGTGTAAGATCCTGAAATCTTACACTCCAAAATACATGTATTAAAGCAACTCAAAGCACGCTGCCTGCAAGAAGCAAAATACCAGGCCATTTAAATGAAGACTCTGATACAAAGGGATCTGCTAAAACAGGAAGACTTCCCACGGACTCTGAAATTGTTATCTCAAATTATTTCCAAAGGAGGAAAATAATATTAGCCACTGTGTATCTTTGTTAAATTATACACAATTTATCACTGGGCTTTACTTAGATAAATGTGATAAAGCCAAACATGAAATAGATGCATTGCATTCAATGTCCTCAGATGACTGGAATTACAATGCAGGAAAAACACCACAATGCTAATATACTGACCAACTAAAACCAAACAAAAAATATCACAGAATCACAGAATCATAGGGGTTGGAAGGGACCTCAAGAGATCATCGGGTCCAACCCCCCTGCCAAAGCAGGCTCCCTAGGACATACTGCACAGGTAGGTATCCCGACGTGTCTTGAATAACTCCAGAGAAGGAGACTCCACCACCTCCCTGGGCAGCCTGTGCCAGGGCTCTGTCACCCTCACTGTGAAAAAGTTCTTCCGCATATTGGTGCAGAATTTCCTATGCTCCAACTTGCAGCCATTGCCCCTTGTCCTATCTCCACAGACCACTGAAAAGAGGCTGGCCATACCCCCTGTGCCCCACACTTGAGATATTTATACACATTAATAAGATCCCCTCTTAACCTTCTTTTCTCCAGGCTGAACAGCCCCAGCTCACTCAGCCTTTCCTCATAGGGGAGATGTTCCAGGCCCTTAATCATCTTCGTAGCCCTTCTCTGGACTCTCTCCAGGAGATCCCCGTCTTTTTTATACCAGGGAGCCCAGAACTGGACACAATACTCCAGGTGGGGCCTGACCAGGGCAGAGTAGAGGGGGAGGATCACCTCCTTCGACTTGCTGGCCACACTCCTCCTGATGCACCCCAGGATCCCATTGGCTCTCTTAGCCACCAGGGCACACTGCTGGCTCACAGCCAACTTGTCATCAGCCAGGACCCCCAGGTCCTTCTCCACAGAGCTCTTCTCCAGCAGGTCATCCCCCAGCCTGTACTGATACTGACGGTTATTCCTCCCCAGGTGCAAGACTCTACACTTGCTTTTATTAAAACTCATCTGGTTTCTCCCTGCCCAGCTCTCCAGCCTGTCCAGGTCTCACTGAATGGCAGCACAGTGTTCCTGCGTGTCAGCCACTCCTCCCAGCTTTGTATCATCATGAGACTTAGTTTAATAAGTGCCTCTCAAACATCCCTGTATCATTTTTTCCTACTAGTCCAGTATTTTTCTGTGCTTCATGTCTCTTTGATGACTGTCTGCAAAGTCACCATACTATTAATCACAGACTTGTTCCAAACTGTAGTTAGAAAATTCATGTTAGAGGTGGTGTGCGAACAGCAAAGCTGACTTCTAGAAAAATAGAACTTTAATTAAACAAGCTGCTCAGAGGATGTAATAAAGCCCTATGAATATTAAGAAGTTATCTGAATTTCTGCATTAATAATTATGAATTGCCCCCCCTCTACTTCCTTAAGTGATTATTTTACTTCAGCATATCAAATTAAAAGCTAACAGTCCACTGACGAGGGGGAGGAAATAGTGGACCCAATTAGTAATTTTGTTATTAAACCATTTTAACTGACTTTTACTTCTGTTGTTCTATTACATAATTGTTCCAGCACCCAAGACTCTGCCACATTCTCAACTCATGCATTAAAGATCTGGTTGCAAATCACTGATGACAACACACAAAAGGGAAGAAATTAAAATGCTGATAATATTTATTCTGCTAGAATACCAGCCACTTCTACAAGCCCATCCCACTTAAAAAGAAACAAGAAGTCCAAACTTATTTCTACCTGAAGCCTGATTTCCAGCCACAGTGCAAGCCCGTCTCTGCCACCCTAGAGCACAGCATCTCATGACACCTGGAACTTTCCAGTGACAAAGTGAGAGGTTGCCTTGAGGAAACTCTATGCTCAACCAGGATCAAAATGAAACATTTGAAATACATCTTGTTTGTTTGTTTTATCTATTTATTTTTAACATATCCCTAAATGGTGTCCTTAGAAGTACTGGTTACACTGTTGCCAGCACACACAATTTATCTGTGCCGATTTCTTTGTTAGAAGGAGCATACCCCTCTCTCAGAAAGGACATTAATGTGGCACAGACCAAGCAAACTCTCTCAACAGCAGACCTCACAAACCGATTACATATATTTAACCTTTATTTTTATACCTTTACACAGACTCAGCTAAAAACCAGTACCTGCTCTCCTCCACTTTCCTCACCCAGCCTTCATTTGAAATACTGACACAGTAGGTTGTAAGAGGCATCCACAGAGCCCCAGTAAAATGAACTAAATGAAAGTTACAACCCTTTCTCTGACCTTCAAGCAAGCGTCAGCCCCCATCAAATCCCACCAGCAGCAGTCAATGACTATACGAGGGACAACCATCTGAAGTTAAAACTCAGCAATACATACATACACTGAAAGCAGCTCCGACAAACTTACTCTTCCTCAAACAGCTATTAAAAACCTGTAAACCTCATCTTTTTTGTAAGATAGCACGTTCACCCTTGATTTTCAGCTCCACAAGCTCAAGTACACATCCCCTCTCTCCCCCCAATGATCTCTTATCCATTTGAAATCCATTACCTTCTCAATTTCATCAGTATTTTTTGAGCTTTTACTACAAGAGGCATAAAAAGCAACAACATGATCTGTTTTTATCCTGTAATCATCACTCCTCTCCCCTCCTTCAAGTCTTCCAAGCTACAGACGTCTTCTCCCAGACACCCCATTGCTTTATCGTACATCTGTGACAATTTTTCTATTTCACTTGCTCTCCAAGCTGTTAGGACTGAAGCCACTTTCCAAGAAAATGAAGAGACTATTTCTGGTATTTCTTTAATTAGTGTCTGCAAACTCCATCTAATAAATGCTTTACTTATGATTTTGTGTGCTTTGAATAAGGCAGCACTGCTTTTGTTAGCATTCAGAATTTTGAACTGCTTACCCGCAATGTCATACGTCATACTGTTCAGAGAGTAATCTACATCCCATTACAAAGCACAACTAATTAAAATTTTTTAATAAAAGAACTAAGTTCTAATGGGTTTATATATTCAACATGTAACTACAAACCCACAAGGTGGAAAGGAGTATAAACATGGCTCAACAGACCAATCTGGAATTACCAGAAAAATTGACTCACTGACAGGACATGATAGGGGTTGCAGGAGTAGCTGTAAAGTCAACATATAGAATAAATCAAATGACTTGATTTTCCCATCATACACTTTAAATTGCTTTAATAAATTACATCTTTTCAGTGGTTGTAAAGATTATAGTATATAACTGATTACAACCTGTAGAAAATAAATGCATCCTTTAATTTTTTCTTAGTTTGCATTAGGATTTCTGCAGTTGTGTTCTTTGCTTTGCTCGTGAAGTTAAAAGTCTGTGTGGTGATGAACAGGAACTTTAAAAATACTAGGGAGTATAAGAGGCATGCAACTAAATTAAAAACAAACAAAAAGAGAAACACAACAAAAAGCAGCCCTGACACTTTATACTTTTAATTCACACTAACAGCAGTGACATGAATCAGGAGTGCAGAAATACATCACTAGGTTGAAGCTTAAAATAATTCTATGAATACCTGCTCATATGCTTAAACATGGCAATGACAAATGTATATATGGATATATCTGTAAATCTTCTTACTCCTAAGATGTGAAATAACAAGAGAGGATAAGAATATAGGAAAATAACTTACACTCTTAAGACTAATGCACAACAGGAAGGACAAACGTACTCAACATAATTTTTCTCCTATTCAAATTACCTCAAATTTATTTTCTTACCTTTTCTTACCTATCAAGAAACAGATACCTGTGATCAAAATTATAACTGGTAGAAATATCAAGTGAAATTTTAAAATTCTTTAATATTTTATTCTTTAATAATTTTTATTCTTTAAAGCATTCTTAACATATTACACAAGCTAGAAATCCTTCAGTTTTTGAACCTTAATTGTCACTGTTTTAAAAGCAAGAGCAACTATAGGATGTGTTCCCTCGGTGGAGCTGTTAGCTTGTTATGGTCTGTTATGTCAAGAATTGTCACAAGTAATACTTAAGGCCAGAACTAACTGGTATCTTTGCTGAGGTGGTGGTCAAATTAAAGTCACAAAGAGAACTATAAATACACCTGGAAAAAGGTTAAAGTTTTATATAGTAGGGTTTATTACAGTTATGTCTAAACAATATCATCAATTTTTGGTCACGAATGGTTAAGGACTAGACTCAATCACGTCTGCATAACAACTTCTGTCTTCCTTGAAGCCTTTCACTGAACAGACAGAACACACTGCGTGAAGCAACTGCAGTTTTACCTGAACTTCCCATGCAATTAACGATAATTTAGCATTAGTACAAACCTACAGAGAGAAGTGGAACTATTTCAGTTACTTCTCCCTCACACATTGTTGAGGGCCATTAGTTGTTCATCTTTAAAAAGATTAAAGAACTATTTGAGATACCACCCTTTTCCACATTATTTAAACTGGCACCGTGCTCCCTCACAACCTTTTAAAAACAGCTTCACACAGCAGCAACAAAATCAGTTGTAACAACCTCCCTCATTCTCCTAATGCAGCCCAGGACACCATGTAGCCTTCCTTTGCCATAGGGCCCACTGATGACCACTCTGTATTCTTTGAATTCTGAAGTTATCTAGGAGAATGTCCATATTCGTAAGTGTGGACACTGAGATCCTTCAGATGTTCAGAATCCACCAATTCCTGAAGTAGGTCTGTTTATTGATGAAAAGCTGCTACTGTAGAACCTCAGTCCCCTTAGACACACTTGAGTCCTGTGTCTAAGAGTGGGGGCAGACATTTAAACATTTGGTTTAAAAAATTACTTGGAGCTTTAATGATAGATGATAGTAACATACAGACAGGAAGAACAGACTCAATCATTCAACAGATTCCCACAGAGGAAAAAGATCTCTCAATATAGGAAGCAGACAGGTATCAAGATCTCTAAGAAGCCTATCTGTAACTAAGATGAAAAATCCTGAAAACTCTTCATCTGCATATATACAGCAGAAACATACAGCTAAGTGACTGTTGCCAGAGCGGGCTAAAACTCTCTAGAACTAAAGGAGTACATGCTGTAATCCAAAATACAATGCAGATACCTTACCTAAAGGCAGTAATTTTGCTTCACAACAATCTAAACTTTAATGGATTTGCTAAATAGGCATTTTATTAGATGCCACCTGTGTTACAACATTTCTGACAGGTAAAGAGTACCTAGTGTCTGTGCATCAAGAGAAAGGGAAGAAAGGTTTGAAAGATGGTGGTGATCCAGCTGCTTTACAAGAACTGTAAGCAGGTCCCATTTTACCTTGTGGGTCATTTTTAGCAAGAGTATACCTTGGCAGAAGTTCCATTGCTTGTTCCATACCAGAAGTATCATTCACAATCACTTTCACTTCAAAATACCTAACAAGCATGGCTGAACCACATTCTGGCTGTAGCCTGGTCTTTCAAATGATCCAGAAAATTTGCTTGTTCAGGGAAAGTAGCCCTTATATTCTCTGAACTACTGAATTTTCATTGCTTACCCTCAAGTGAATTGCACAGATCCTAGAAGCAGAAGAAAGCCAGCACTCTGAGTGAAAACACACAGAACAGCTAGCAGGCAATGGTCATAAGGCCAGGAATACAGAGACTAAATAGAAGGAACAGTTCCAACAGTTTTCTTGAGCACTGAGAAGACAAAGACAGCTGCAAGATAGGCACGGCCTCGAAGTACAAAATTACCTTCCCATTTGCAATTGGTAAAATAAAGGTATCTGAAGAGTCGGTGACAACAAATCAATAGTGCTTTTCACAGCTGCCTGTCTTAGGCACATCTGTACACCTAAGCCTCACATAGTCAGCATTGAGTACTGACTACCTACAAAGCAAACAACTTTAGAAATAGATTTACATCCACAAAAGTAAACATTACATTGTTTGCTTAAGAGCACTCAATAGTACACAATACTCCATACAACATTTTCAATCTGCTTAAAAGAACCAGTAATTCTCCTTAGCTTTCTACAGTAACAACTAGAAAAAACTCCTTTAGTCAAGGATAGGAAATTTTCAGAAATTCATAGCTGTTAATTCATGTTTTCCTAGAACATGGTTTCATATCCCACGTCCTCCTAAATTTATTCTATTCCACACTTTTGATTTGCTCTCAGCCTTCTGGGAAATAGGAGTCTTGGTACTTTAAAAAAAAAAAAGGAACAGTTTCTGTCTTTTCTAATCCTCAATTTTGTACAAAAGTTAACCTATTTTGTTTACCTATTTTATTAAAAATAAATAATGGAAAAATAAGATGGCATACTGACAGCAATAAAACAAGTACTGCTGTGACTTTCATCTATGCAGCTAACGTTTTGCATCATCATCGTAGGGTAGGCTTTATTCTAGTTTAATTCTTAAACAATAGGCACTGTATGTGCTGTGCAGCCACAGAGACAGCTCCTGGAGATGATGCTCTTCATCCCTCTGAAGAAAAATTCCTTATCTGCTTTTCCACTTTTTCTGAATGCAAAGCAGCTCATGAACTGTGGCTTGTTGGTTGGGTTTGCTTGGGGTTTGGGGTTTTTTTTCTTTTTTCTATTACATCAGAGCACAAGAGCAAATCTCAGAGGAATACAACTCCGGATCGCAGTTTCAGGTAGCAAAAATCCCTCTTGCTACAAAATAAGAGCCTGACCACATAACGAAGTATGTGGTGAAAGTGGCAGATCAGTTTGTGTTGACTAAACCGAGTGAAACAGAGAAGTAAAATGATCAGCTTTAATGATCAAAAGAAAGGCTGCCACATGCTAAAAAGCATTGCTTTTAAACTATGAGACCTATCAGTAAGTTTGCACAGAGCTAATTCAGCTGAATTTCTGTTTCATTTATTGTTGTCATACCAATCTCTCAACTAATTAATAAGAATTTGCATTTCAAGTTTGAAGCAAAACACACAGTTATAATTTTTTAATTGCATGCATGTATTAGCTTTTATAACAAACCTGTCATGATATATAAATATACAAGAGTACGACTTTAATAAATCAGTTTAGGGGATTAGAGCCCCAGGAATTCAAACCTCATGGTTTAAATTCAAATTTGTAGCATGAACATTTACATAAACTTAGTTGTACCTGAGTTCATTATTATAAGGCAATTCAGAGAAGAGGTGACAAATTGCAGTTTTATACAAAAATAATCTAATATAAATGCAACGTACTGATTTGTGATTAGGGAGCAAGACATTTGGTAAGATTAAGTCATTTTCAGATTCGGAATAGACAAATTTTATTCCCCTACCAAAAGTGTTAATTACTTCATTGTAACTGAAAGTGTAATTTGACTTACATTTTGCTAACAAAAAATATAATCTGTGTAGCGGTTTACACAAACCTAATTTATTAACTACTGAAATGCTATTGGTTTTTAAATACATCTAGATTCTTCTAGGACCTATGAGTATCTGACAACATAAAAAAAGTTGAAAACAAAATACCTCCCAGTTTCCCCAGATTTCCAGAATCCAGTATATCCCTAATTATTAAAGCTAGTTATAATGTAACTCAGAACCTCGATAGACTATTTTTCATACAAACAAAACTGTTTGCATATAAGCTCCATCTACATTCAACCTCAGGAATACCGTAGCTCCTACTGACAAGCCTAAACTAGTTTAAAATTATCTAGCTTGGTAACAGTTCAACCACAGCTCAGAGAAAATACCCAAATTGAGGTTTTATAGCCTCATCTCTTCTGCCCCTCCTCCCCTGAGCACTCTGCAACTTTTACAATAGCTCTGACAGGCAGATTGACAGTTTTACAGATAATTTGGGCATATTTATGTAAACTTTAGTCACATATCTGACAACAAATGCAGTTAATCTCAGAATTTTTCTTTTAAACTCTGGTTGACAGTCCCCATGCTATACCAAAGTTCTTTAAGGCACAAAGTTGGTCCTGCACATGGATTTCTTCAGTCTTTTAATAGAAAAGCATGGATAACCCTTAATACAAAGCATGTTAAAAAAAAAGAAAGTAGTATTTTTAAACAGCATTGGCTTGAGCTAGCCTGTTTCACTTTGCACCAGAAAAGCTCATGTGAATATGCAACTCTCAACTGTTGTGACAATGACATTCAGTTCAAGGTGACAACTTGACAAATTGCTATTACTGTGCTATTACTTTCAGTACAGAGCTAAGCAATCAGGTTCAGAAAACCAGTATTCATAACAACTTGTGGATCACGCTGCCCATATGCAATACTTGACAGAAAGGGGGGGTTTCCCCAGTAATGAGGCACTAGGAAAAGTATTTGCCTACCAAAGCTTTTATTGTTCACGAAGCCTTGATTTTGAAGCCACTTAAAAATGGTGAAAATGCGCCAGTGTTTCTTCAGTGCTAAACCATCAGCTATTAGAATAAGTCATTCTGCGTACTCGATGATGAATCAGTCCATTTTTCTTTTCAGCACAGAAATGCAGCTGAGCACAGCTCTGTTACACAAGTCAACCATCATTTCACCTTATTTCCTATTCACTCAAACTTCCTCTGCGGAAAAGGACGTTTTTAAAGAAAAAATGTATCAATTTTCAGCAGGTCCTTCATGAAAACATAATTTTTAATAAATAAGAAAAAAAAAAGTTACGTAAGGTATTACACCCAAGTCTATTCAAGAGCATTTTGCAGCAGCCAACAAGAGGCTGGAACTCGCTGTGTTGTGTTGCCCTCTTCAGGTCGACAGCACTTAAATTTTCTAATTCTGCTCTTTTGCCGAGTCATTACGTTGTGACTGCTGTCACAAAAATGTTCAGATCTGCAGTTTCAAGTGGCAGCTTACTTTATCCCATCAGTGCTCGAAGTATTTTTTTAATCTAAAATCCTACAGAAATTAACTTTACTTTTGGCCTCTGCATCTCTCTAATTTATATAGTAATCTTGAAGATTATAAAAAAAATACCAGCTAGTGTTTGAAAAGATGACTACAAAAACAACTTCAGCACTGGTAAGCGAGCCTCATGACAAGAGGCTTGAAGAGCTCAATTGATTCAGCTTACCAAAGAAAACTGAGGCTGCTGAAATCACCCTGTAAGTGAACTTGGAGGTTAGAAAGTCATCTGACTTAAGTGGTATAAGGCAAACCAAGATCTAGAAACCGAAGTCAGGCAAATTCAGCCTCCAAATGCAATAGAGGCTTTTCACCAAAAGCAAAAACACCTTAAAGTTTTAATAATCTATTAGCATAAAAGGTTGAATTCATTATTACTTGAAAACTTAACAGGTGGTCACAGCATCTTTCCAAGCAATCTGCTTTCATCAGTTTGAGTCATTCTCCCTTGTCAGGGGTTTTGCAATTCATTATCTGAGCTCTGCTAATTAATGTGGAAATACAAATAAAACAGTCTTCCAATTCCTTAGGAAAGGGCCATGCTTGGGCTTCTGATTCATTTATTGAGCCAGATATTAATAATGTCTTAGAATATTTAATTTCTCCCTCCCACCTTGCTATTTTTAGAGGACAGGTCATGGTAGACCTTTAAATCTATCTAGACATCTCAGTACTGCAACTTTGACAGAGAGAACAAAGTGTTGGATTTAACTGACATGTTAAGTGTGGAGAATTTAATTCACAACACTAAGGCAGATAAAAATCATAATAATTTGTGACTGTATGATTTAATCACATCTTGCAGGACTTCTTACAATAGGAAAAGGCCTACTGTGCAATTAGGAAATAAAATTTATAACATAATCAAAACCCTCAGAAAATACAGGCAAAGGAAATACTCATTCCGTGGCATGCCCGAGCACCCAAATAAAGGCACAAGCAAGCAATCCCCTTTTGGGCTGGCAAAAAAAAAATACAACAGCCAGCCTGTCTTAAGCCAAGTGCAACTCTAGAAAAGCCCAGAAGAACCTGTCATAAATAGTTTTAATGCTTTTTTTTTTTCACATGCTTTTGTAATTTTATTCTCAAGTATGAAATTCTATTTACAACTTCAAATCCTATGTACTCATAGGGCAGACTCCAGAGGAAGGGAGAAAGACCGACAGGGAGACAGCAAGCAAGAGCAAGTGGATGAGCATCAGACAGGGAGACGGTAAGATACTAAAACTTGGGGATGAGCGTTGTGCACAGCAACTGAGACTCAGAGTTCTCCCATCTGCAGCATAAGACAGCAGACAGTAGATCATGATGAGTAGTCTACCAGCACACAGAGACTCCTCTCCAGTGTCTGACTAATGTGCCCTGTCACAATGCCTGCAGCCCAAGACTGATGGAAACTTCCTGCCACTTATCAGCCGTATGGTTTCTCAGTTAGAAAGTGCAAAATCAACCGGTCTTATAAGGATGGGGGAAAGTCCTCAAGTCAAACTAGCTTGAGTACTAGTACAAGAAAAACAATTCTTAAATTTATTATATTCTCAAATCTTTATTATTAAAGAACAAGTGGGGGAAAAAAAAGGAGTCTATAAACCAGTATTATCAGGAAAAAAAATAATTGATGCAACTGTCAACTGAAGACACAGCAGCCTCTATCTCTGAAGTGAGAAAGTGGGGCACTTTTTTTTTTAAATGCATGTTAAGTAAAAGTGTCACAAAAAATATAATCACTATTTTTAAACTGCCTGGTAGAAGAAGTTTCCACCTATGTCAAAGGTTCATCTGGTGCAAGTTCCATATGACAGTTTAGAGTATGACAGCTGGTAATAAGAACTCAAGGGTATCTTAGCTAGCTTCAAATTCCAAATGAGCTGATCTTTAGAAATAGTCTTTCCCTTCATCTTCTACAGTACATGCTAGGATCCTGGTCCAATATTAGCTGCTACATTTAAAAGAAGAGGTGCTGGACAAGGGTTCTTAAAATTACCTGTGGTTAGTTTAGTTCTGACTTACCCTCGCACGACGTTCGTATTTTTGCCACCTCTTTCTCCCCCACACACCAACAGATTTGGATACCACACGAGGTATGATTCATATTATTCTTCAGAAATGTATTTTAATAGACAAGCTTTTACAATTGAAAAAGCCTCTGAGTTTTGAAAATATCAAGCAGTGAAAAGCATGGGCAGATTGCTTTATTGCATGCAATTTTTCTTCAGCAACTTTTCCTAGTCATGTTTAATTGTTGCCAAGAATAATTTTTCTCAACTGATATCATTATCTAATACATTTTTTGGGAAGGAAAACAAATTCATCCACCTCATACTGCCAAAACAAATACAGGCAGTTCCCTTCTCATAATTTCCTTTTAATATTTTTGGGGTAGTAGAAGGTATGACAACTAAAAGGAAGAACTTTCTCCACTGAAGGCAACGCCTAGTAATTTCCTGGCATCCCCTTGAATATCTTTAAATATCTACAAAAACACTACGTGTGAACACTTGGGGAATGAACATCCACTGTAATACAAACCCAGGCTAAAATGGATTTCAGGTACTTGTACAACCATTGCATCCTTTAGGTAGGAAAAGACCTTTAAGAACGAGTCCAACCGTAAACCTACTACTGCCAAGTCCACCACTAACCCACCTCCCTAAGAACCACACCTACATGTAGGGATATGCAAGAAGACAGTTAGAATGCAAAGCTGACTTCTACCAGCATTAAGGAAAATTTATTGCAATCAGGGTGGGGGTTAAGAATACTTCTGATTCAGTTACTTCAGCATATACAAGTCTGTCACTAAGTACTGTAAATTTATGTTAAAACTATCAGAAATAACTCCTTGTTTGGAATCAAATTATAATCTCAGCCTCCCTAACTTTCCTGAAAATTCCCTTAAATACACAGACTTTTATGATGAGTGATAATCAGTGCACAAGCCAATAAACCAAACATAAAAGCTAGAAACACCTGCACCCACTTTTTTTTTTAAAAAAGAGGAACATTACTGAAAATATTTAGAAATATTAAGAGCAGCATTACTGAAAATAATACACTCCAACCTCCTCCAAGGCTGTGTCAGCAGCATCTGTATTTGTGTTTGGTCTTCTATTCTTTGTTAGATTTGGGTTTAAGCTACAGTAAGGGTTTCCAATTGAGAACTGTTAGAATCAAGGTAAGTACTACTGGCCAAAGGAATAGATATTGGTAAATTAGATTTCCTTCCTCCCCCCCAATACTACCATGAAATAATTTGATATCATAGAAAATTTCCCTCGGGGCTTAAAGGTCTCTACCTTTATTTTTGACAGCAAAACCTCAATTTCGCAAGCCCATTTACGTGATTTCTATGAAAAGACTTAAAAACCCAAACCTGTCAGAGAATAAACAAACGACTTAGTTACTAACCAAACAAAGAGCTGTGAGTGAGCTACTTTTCCCAGTGCATACTTTGTGATACTAATACAAACCTTGCCATCTGCTGTGATCTCTGACAAAGTAACTGACTTCCGTTCTCAATCAAAGGTTTCGCTATGATGGTAAATGTCTTGTATCGAACATTAAAAGTTACTTCAGTCCCACTGCAAGACTGTATAGGTTTGTTTAGTCATTAAAACCTGCTATAAAGTAATACCACACTACTCGGTACTGTGAATAAAGGGGGAGGGTTTTTTTAACTATTACAGGTACAAAACTTAAATGTAAATAGATGAATATGCTTCAAAGACAAAACAGACCAGAACTGTTCAACTTACAGAGAGGCTTTCTGTGCAAACTTTTAACCATACTTAATTCCAAACTTCGTCGTGAACTTAATGCTACAAAAACTATGGGGACATTGAAAAATTGTAAGGGTTCCAAGGAATGTGCCTCCAAATAAACTTCTGAGAAAAACAGAGCGCATTGAATCAGAAAATAATATTCAAAGCTAGTTTTGGATTCTAACTCCACAATTAGAAGACAAAGGTAAGAACTAGATGCAAGACCTATGCTCTTACTTTCACCTTATAGTGCCAAGAAAACAGAGCTACACAGTGGTTGAGGGAAAAAGTGTTGCTCCTGAAACGTTTTACTTAAGTCTTTCAGAGGGCATTTGCATCCAAAGTAGTCTCCATAGCTAGCAGCTATTTATAATGACAGAATTAGCTTTTTTTTTAAAAAAAAAATCATGCATACCAGCCTTAGCACATTCTCAATTAATACACACAACATAACTAATGCTAATTTATCTGGTGGAATAAAGAATTTGCTAAGTTATGCAACCTCATATATATAACATAACTCATCTTATGTTAAGATGAGCACACAAAGTTTTACCATACTGTTAGAAAAGGGACCGTAGCATTCTGAAAACAGAAGATGATATATGACACCTCAGTGGAAGAGTTTGGTAAAAGTGGTTTTACTTTGTTGACTCCTACCTGATAAATTCTAAATGGGATGTATCGAAATCCACTATCTTCTGAAGGATACTCCATGAGTTTTCGATTTATTGCCCAAAACTGCTCAAATTTATCTGTGAAGGTAAAATTAGACTTTGTTAACATTAATAACATATATTCTATTTCAGCTAAAAGAGGTAAATGAGACATGATTGGAACAACATGCAAACTTCATACAGAAGTTTGACCTGCATCAACTTATTTTCCTCACATTTCTCTTCCCTATTTAGCCCGAAGCCAAGTAGGTCATCTGTGTTCTATGAAAACAGTGATGTGGCACCTTATCAAACTGAAAGAGAAAGCAACTTGAATTCATATCATATCTCCCACTGTTAGGGATATAAAGGGTCACAGATTATGGAGTTCATTACCTCAATTAACAGTGCCTGTTTATTTACTCTGCTGCTACCAGAGTGAGCCCATGCTGTCTCACAGATCATTAAAACCATCTAATCGTTCTTAACTTCAGGCAAACAACAGAGAAACTTAAGCAGCAGAAAAAACTTTGAGTGGTTTACAGTTGGATATATAAGTCTTAAAACGATCTGCAACAACGTATACTATAATCAGAAAACATACTGCCAATTTCATGGCATAACCTGAAATTAAAAGTTTGTTTAAAACACAATATTGTCCAAGTAATGAGGTTTAGTGAAGTAGCCTGAGGCAGCACACCATTTCATCCTGTTCAGACATTACAAGAACAGTTTATCGCCCTTAAAGCGTACTAAGGACAGCACAGGTCTAGAGCAGTAAAGGCTTTTATACATGCAAATCAATGATTCAAATCAAGCCACCAACCAATACCAAAAGTGACAGAAAGGAACATGAAAAGCCATGATGAATAAAGCTGCTGCTAGCCTTACTAGGGAAGGCAGCTTTAGAAGGGGGAGAGCAAGGTATACAGATCCTTATGGGCCCTAACTCTCCAAGACACCACATGCAGTGGACATAATCTCAGGTGGAAGATGCAGTCTCCAGTTTTCCCTCCTCAACACACTGTTCAGCCTCAGGCAGCCTGGCAGTGTAACAGTTATAGAATTCATCCCCCCTGAAGCAAGTAAAACTCAGGAGTGTATTTGTGGAACAAAACTGCTGATAACAATTAAAGCAACTGCAGTAAATTAAGAGCCTGGGATTTGCTTCACTCCAGTGTACAGTACAGACAGAGTCATGTCAGTGCACTGAAAGCCATAGTTAGTACCTGTTGCAGGGTTTATAGCACATTGCTTTTCCTCATTGTGACACATAGTAGGAATTTCCAAGAAACCATAACCAAACTCCTGGCAGGTATTCAGTAGGAGCATTTCCTGATGCTTATCTCAGAAAGTACTTCCACACCCTCATTTCCTGATGAGCAGTGAGCACCATCCCTTCCAACCCAAAGCATCCTATGATTCTGTGACTAGCACTTCCTTGAGCTGCAGTCAGCACCACCATGCAGGCACCTGCCCGAGATGAGGAGCTGCCTGGACACAGGGTGCTACCACCCCCCTTGGCAAGCTCAGCATGACAGCAACAGCCCTGGAGCTGAGTGTTCCCAAGCAAGGCTGCATTTGGGAACCCCAGCCTACAAGTCAGAGGTTTCTGATGCAAAGAATGACTGCACTGTCCACACAAATGCTGTCAGTGGAGAGGTGAAGATTTAGCATGCTCCTCTCATCTTTGGGGACAGTGTTGAGAACGGCATATGGCTTTCCCTGCAAATTGTGTGGTCAGGCATCCTACAGTAGGTTTTGATGATTCTTAAATAAGGAATTTACATATTTGAAGACATCTTACCTGAAACACAATAAAAACTACATTAATTTAATTTACTTATTTTCAGGCTCATATTACAGTAACAAGGAAAAGTTGGGTAAAAAGCTTACTGTCTTCAAAATTCAAGAGAGATGAGCAACACATCTGATGGATCAGAAGAAATTCTGAACAAGTAACAGTCTTGTGGTAGGAGCTTAAGTACATTGTCCCTTATGGCATTTATGGCAAACAAGTGAGTCTCTGAAGGCCAAAAAAAAATTTAACAGTGGTAGTACAGTTAACTCACTTCTTCATTCCAGCTTCTTCCCCTCCCAGAAATCATGCAGCTAACCTTAAGGCAAGTAACTTTACAAATTTATACTTCTCAGAATGCCTTGAGCACTGAGTGTTCAGAGAATAATGCATTGTTTTATCAAGATGTTTAAATTTTCTGTAGTTTTGAAATAAACAGTAAGAAATCTGCAACAGCTGAATGATGAACCTGATGCATTTTGTAACCAAGTATGCTAGTCAATCCACCTGACATCCCAGGGAATGAAAAGCTTTCCAGTAAATAAGCTCGAAATAACAGAGTCAGACATCCTAAGACACATCTCCACCATGTGTACAGCACTGTCTGAAGATATCTGAATTAAGTCATCCTCATCACCTTATACTGCTGTCCTCCAAACACCTTTCCATTAATATTTTTACTACAGGAAACTGAGTTGGGTGTAAGAAAATTAACAGAAGTTTTTGAAGTGAGCAGCAGGAAAAGGCTATCCAGTTTGCATACTGATACATATGACCCAGCAACGAGCTTTTATTAGCCTGAGGAGCGCTGGCTGAATGCCAGGAACCTAAAGCTCCAAAATACAAAATCCAAAAAATAGCTACTTTCGCAGAACCCTTGACTCAAAGCTTAAAACAAACCCCCCCCCGCACCTCCCCACCCCCCAAATCCCCTTGAAAATACAAGTAAAAGGATTCATCATTCTCCCATTCCTGTGTGTGTCGGTACCTCCTATTTAAGCAAAACAGACTTAAGGAAGCTATTAATGCTCCAGCAAGCTATAAGAACTAATTAGCGATTTGGCGAGACAGGACTTAGAGACAGAAGGTGCTGGCCGGAAGTTTGACCAGCAAAACAAAACCGAGTTCTCATCGAGCCAGTAAACAAGGACGAGTTCTCTACTTATCAGCACAAGCCCTTTACACACTCATCTCTCCCCCTCGTGAAAAGCTGATGCAGTCTACATAATATCTAAATTCCTGTAACAGTCAAAGCTGATTACTTTTGTTTTCCACAATCCATCTGTTTTTAAGAAAGTGCTTGACCCACGTGTTAAAAGAGTTTCTGTATTAGCAAAAACCAGTACTTGCAAAAGGCAGATGTTCATATCCGAATAACAATATTTAAATTAATGGCAATAAGATTTGAACAGAAGTGAGATTAGTGACAGTACAGAAGTTTCAAATGACTCTAATCATGTTTCTTAAACAAGAGAGGATAGTTGCTATATAACTTTGCCTAAAGTGAAATATAAAAAAAATAAACCCAAACTTTTCTCTGTATTTTTTGTCAAAGATTAGAAAGTTAGTAGCCAAATAATGGAGGAGAAATCCAGTTGGACAAAATAAAACCTGAGTCACTCGTATTTTTAAGTTTTTGTTTATTAGAAATGCAGTCACTGCATGTCCAAACACCATGCAGACATTAGCCTTCCATCCTACAGAGATACACAGAACCTAAGGAGAGCTTTAAAAGTATCTATTTACATATACAGAAATAGGAAGAGTTGGCCAAGCTACAAGGATTTAATGTAATCCACAACAACAATCTCAGTACACAAATTAAGCAACAAATTCAAACCTTAACATAATTTTAGAATACAGCAGGTCTGGTCCCATTATGCATTTAGAGTTCAGCAATCTATCACTGAAATTAGTCATGCTTGTAAAGCTCCTTTTAAAATAGTTTAAAAAAAAAAAAGCCTGTTACAAGGAAAGATTTTGAGAATTGCAGTTTCCTCCATTAAACAAGACTAAGCATTTGGCAGTCATTGAGATTAATGCAAACATTTAACTGTTACACTAAAAGGTTGTTAGCAACTCCAGCCATAGCTTGCTGTTAACAGACAGTAACTGCTGAACCTTTTACTACTAAGTAATGCTAACTCCAGGATGAAATTCTGAAGGCTGGGTCTCCTCCTAAGGCTGAGACCTGGAGGAAACGTTCTGCAGACAGTCAGAAAAATTGGTTTTATTCGTGTTAGCATCCTACAGTCATTCTCAAACTCAAGTGCTGTCACGCTTCAAACAGCGTGAAATTTCGCATGGATCCTGGTGTTAGATGCGTCTGTTGCACCCACCTGATGCTACGAAAACGGTAACCACGATGGAACCCCGAGAGGGTAAAGGGCACCGCTCGCGTGCTTGTGACCAACAGATGCGTTTCGATGCAGTGTGGCTCTGAATCAGCGAACACAAACCAAGAACATGGGCAATTATCACAGAGTGAGAACCTGTACCTGCAAGTAGCTTGCAGTAAGACACAGCGGTCACCGCCTATGGTCAGTTCAACTGAGTTCCCACTGTATTACAGTGGGCAAAAGAAGAAACCACCTTAATCTTTTAACTTCTCAACAGAAGCATCTTAATAATAAGGAATTATTTTGTTTCTCTATTTGACACTGATGAAATTGCTATCAAAATACTGACTTCAGAAGTGGATATACTTCGAGAAGGCTGTGGAGAAGGCTTAACAGCAAAAAAATTAATGCTGAAATGATACCAAAGACTCTACAACTGATGTAACAGAATCACAGAAAAATTTCAGATTAAAGGTGTCTTTGGAATAAAAGTTCTGCCCAAAACAGCTGTCTCACAAAGTTCAGTGTGCTTGCTCAAGTTTTGACTATCTCCATATCTAGTCCAACCTTCAATGAACAGTGACATCTTCAGATAGATCAGAGCCATATCCAACCTGATCCTTATTGTTTCCAGGGATGGAGTATCTACCTTGTTCCTTGGCAAGGTGTTCAAGTGTTTCACCATTCACATTGTAAATTTTTTCTCTCATATTCAGTCTAAATCTACACTCTTTTAGTTTAAAACCAACTTCTTTAAGTATAAAGCCATTAGCCCTTGTCTCATCTACCTGCCCTTGTAACCAGTTCCTCTCCAGCTTTCTCTAAGGCCCCCTTCAGATACTGGAGGGCTGCTTCTGTCCTCTGGGCTGAACAACCCCAACTCTCTCAGCCTTTCCTCATAGGAGAGGTGCTTCAGCCCCCTGATCGTTTTTGTGGCCTTCCTCTGGACCCATTCCAACAGCTCTGTCTTTCCTGTGCTGATGACCCCAGAGCCAGATGCAGTACTCCAGGCAGAGTGTCACTAGAGCAGAGTAGAGGGGGACCTGCTGGTCATGCTGCCTTTGATGTGGCCCAGGATATAGTTGCCTTCCCAAGCTGGAAGCTCACACCTCATGTCTAGCTTTTCATTCAGCAGTGCCTCCAAGCCCTTCTCCTCATGGCTGCTCTGAATCCTTTCATCCCCCAGCCTATCCTGATACCAGGGGATTGTCCTGATCCAGGTGCAGGACCTTGCACTTAGCCTTGCTGAACTTCACGAGGTTCACATGAGCCCACTTTTCAAGCTTGTCCAGATCCTCTGGATGGCAGCCCATCCCTTGAGCATGTCAACCAAACCACACACCACTCAGCTTGGTATCATCTGCAAACCTGCTGAGGATGCACTTCATACCACTGTGTCACTGACGAAGACACTAAGCACTACTAGTCCCAGTACAGACCCCAGAGGGATACCACTCCACCTGGCCATCGAGCCATTGTCCACGATCCTCTGGATACAACCATTTAACAAATCCCTCTTGCAACAAACAGTTCCTCCATCAAATCCATATCTCTACAATTTAGATAAGGATGTTGTGGGGGACAATGTCTTACGGAAGTCCCAACAGGTGACATTCCTCTTCCCTCATCCACTGACAGCGGCACTCCTGCCACAACTTGTAACCATTTTCTTTTGCACTCCAACTCCACTGCCAATGACAAAATGTCTGAGAGGAGTCTGACTCCATTTGCCCTACAAGCCTCCATTTTAAGTAGTGGAAAGCAGCTATTGCTGCTTGAAGATCCCATCTTCAGCCTCCTCGTCTTGAGGCTAAACAAGGCAGTTCCCCCACTTTCTTCTGATACAGCATATGCTCCAGCCCCCTAATCATGCTAGCAGCACTCTGCTGGACTCCTTTCTGTTTGCCAACATTTCTTTTGTCCTGGGGTCCCAAAGAGGATGCAGCATTCCTCACACAGCTTTACAAACGCTGAGCCGAGGGGAATAATTACTCACCATCTGGCTATATTCTGGGGGGCCCAATGGCTAAAGCAGCTCCTTGGTTAATCTTCATTTCTGCAACACCACACAACAGACTTCAGTTCAGCTTGCTGCTCACAATTACCCACTTCCACAAAGCTGCTTCCCAGTCAGTCCCCAGCCTGCCCTGATGTATGGGATTTTTCCTGCTCCCAGGACTCTGCACTTGCATTTGTGAGCTTCAGGAGGCTCCTGGTGGCCTCCAGCTTGTTATGGTTCCTCTTTGAAGAGGGGATCTGCCCTCCAGTGTATCAAACACTCCCTTCAACTTTTTTCTTTTAGTCATAAACAAATCTCACTAAGGGTTTAATGGGTGGCATACATATAAACAAATAAATTGTACTGTACAGACAGCTACAGCTGCAAGTCAAGCATATAAAGTGTATTTTCTTAAAGTATATTTTCCACTGACTTGTGATGCTTCTTAGACACATTTAACTGCTCAAGTCAGAAGGGAGTCTTCTCAAAATTTTGTACCAATTCTACTTCCACGTTGTTTCTGAGAAGACTAAGACTCTACACACATACACAGTTCTGCTGACTGGTGAGCACTTTTAGCTGATATTTATAAAAAGTTAAATTCTGTGCCACATGTTTCAAGCATGAAACAGCTTTGTTGATGAAACACAAACACTTTAAATACTTCAAAACTAACTGTACCATGTATTCAGTAACAATATTAACAGCTGGTTACTCTCATCCCTCAGATATTTAAAGACCTGTCTCTAAATTACTTTAGGCCATCTAAACTCATTTTTCTTACTCTTGTACAATAAAACCACAGGTAATTACAACTGTCAAGGACTCAGGAATACTCCAATACATATTTGACTCCTGCTGATTACTACAGTTCAGTGCCAGTCTTTTAAGAACAGTTTGACATGCTGGTATGGCATTTTTTTATTTTTCTATTTTACACATTTCCACCATCCACAGTTAAAATATTATTGCTGTTAAACACTTATGTTACTTGGGTATTTTGACACATCATGGTGTGTACACACACACACCCCCCCACACCTGAATAGGACACCCAAGTCTACTAGTTTCTTCAAATATCTTCAGGGATGAGTAACCATCAGATATGGAGAGACAGGACCTCAGAATTGTTTTGACTTGAAGTGACAGAAGCTAGTTACAGATATGCATGGAAATATTCTTCACATCATAGACAACCGAGTACGACACTCAACACAAACGTACATACGCAAAGTAGTCATAATTTCACCTTGCAATTACACAACAGACATTATCTGAAATATCTCCGCAGCATGATGTGCCTGTTCATCTTATATACCCTCCAAATTCACATTAATCTGTCACATTACTACAGAACACCATGGGAAAGCAGTAGAGATTGTAAAAGTTGAGAGTAAAAACAAAATAGGATTTACTTGACCTATGCATACTAAATAAGACATGCAACCATTGCAAAAGTAAACATTATACTAGCACCTGAGCTAGTTCGTAACAAAGTCATAGTCATTTACCTAGGTCTGTCACTCCTTTTTCAAAACTACTACCTCGTAAATGAAATAAATCAATTCAACTTGCTTGCCTACATGCACTATAACATATTTCCAACCAGAGAATAATTAGGAGAAATTTTCTTCCATATAGTTACCCATAAATTCTAGTCTTAAAAAAACATTAATTCATAAACCACACTAAGTTAAGCTATGGATGCTACCCAAGGGGGAACCCTCCCCTAAGACTGTATGGTTAAGTTGGAGATGGGTGTATTTAACACATTTATTTTATGCTGTCATGTATTTGTTATTTTAATAGGAAAGCAGTGTTGATAAAGAAATAAAAGTGCATCACTTGTTTTTGAGATTCAACAGAACATTTTGAAAACTATGTAACTATACGACAAAGCAGCATTTCACTCTTCAGATTATCTATCAGATACTTAAAAGCCTTTCCCCCCTGTTTTCTTGTAGTATACACAAGGGAGCCAGCCATACCTTACATTTTTTTTACACTTAAGCATACTCATGAAACAGAAGTTTCATTTTAAGTACACCGCTTTCTTAACACCTCCTCCCTTCATTTCTAGGTCATCAATTTATCTGGAAAAGGTTCAGGGGAAGAAAATAATCAAGATGGTCTACTTTCTTTCCTTTATTCAAATACGAAAATGCATACATCTACCAAATTTAAGCTCCCTGTGTAGCCTAAATGAAGGCTATCTCAGTAGGTATCGTCACTTAAGGTAAAAAGAAAGCTCAGATGACTATTAAACAAAAATCTGTAATCCATTTTTGAAACCCTACATAACCCACCAGCTATGTAGGAACAGAGCAGCAGAGCTTGTTATAGACTTCTCTGAATAAGTCAAAAGGAAAAGGACTCCTGGCAATTTTCCTCATCTTCCAGTTCTCTGATCCAAGTCTAGACAATCTGGATATTTTCATGCCTTCTTTGCCTCTGATTGTGCTTTGTTTATATACACAAGAACAGAACAGTGTATCACTGTATAACTTGCTAAATGCTTTGCTTTCCCTGTACTATGGTTTTTCTAAAATACAACTTAAGAGTTTGGGAAAGTTGGTATCAATGCATCTGTCAAATGCAGGTGTTTACTAGAACAAATTTACATTTCAAATTGCAAGGCAAAACCCCCTCAACAAGTAAAGAAAGTTAATATTAAAAATTAAGTCCATTTTTAGGATTTAGTTTACTTTGAAATTTAGTTAGACCTTACATGTCTTTCAGGGAATAACATATTTTGAGAGGGAGGAAAGGAGAAGGCAGTAAAAAAAAAAATAAATACAGGTTCTGCATCACCTCCACCAAGCTTGCTCCCTTAGAGTTTAATGGTTTTCATTAGACACAAAATAGTGAAACCTGTAGAAAGCATCTCTATTGTCTAACTCTGGACAACCTCCTCTCATAGTGGGGACTTCAGCAAAAAGCAGCATTGCGAGTCCTGGGTTGCCTTTCGCTTTCCACCCTTTTGTGCCTTGGTGCAGTTCATGCCCTCCTCTGAGGCCTACCGACCGCAGCTCTGCCCTCTTGTTGAGGGCACAGCAGAGAAAGCCAAAGGGGGAATTCAGGCTTCCATCAGTTCCCCACCTTTGCTCTGTGACAAAGGGGAGCTGTACAAGTAGGCACCAGACCAGCACAGAAGAGGAACAAGGCAAAAGCCAGGGGTTTTTTTGGGGGGGTGACAGTTTAGAATCATGATACTGCACCCGTACAGGTAAAGCATTAGTTTAGTCATTTGTGCAGAAAGGGTAAGGGGCCAGTAAACACTGCTGAACAAACACTTAGTCTCAGGTCGTAATCCATTGCCAGGAAAACCTCACAATTAATCAAACCCCAAACAAAAACCACCACCACCACAAACAAAAATCCCCAGGAAGGCCTGCTCCGATGCATTTGATTCATTCTGCAGGTCCCGCCTGCCTGCATCTAGCCCCAGCTCAGCACCAGCATAGTGCTGGGCTAACTCTGAATCTGCCTATACTGCAGCCTGGTCATCAGCACCCCCAGTGTTTGGTGTATGCCAGCTACTTTAGCTTCAGAATAAACAGGCACTGACACTAACTATAAGAAAAATTGACTCATTTCCAGAAATGTTTAACCACCGGCCCAAGAAGGTAATGACTTAAAAAAAAAATTTTAAAAAAAAATCTTTTATCCAACAAACCCATTTTCAAAGCTCTAAAGAATTGCTTAGTCTTTCTCCAGTTAACCAAATCTCTACAGATAGAACATGGAAATGTATTACCATTTTGGTTGTAATACAGGGAAGAAGAAAAAAAGATGGCTTTGTGATTTAAAAACTAATGACTTGCTCATTCATTCTCCTGTTAAGTTTCTGAAGATTATTTAAGCACATTGCCTAATTTAAGTTTCAGATCACCAACTGAAATTAGAGATTTGATCAGCTACCAAAGCATGCCCGTCATCTCAGACTGAGGTAAAGAACACCACTGTTACCACCAGTTCTCTATAAAAAGGGAAAAAAAGTATCAAACCTGAGTAGGCCATGTGTACACAGCGCAAAAGAGATGCTGATAACATATGACACTATTTCTTTTTGGCAGTTCAAACATTTCTGAACAGGAATGTGATAAACCAGAAAAACCCACAAACTTCTGCCCTCAAAAACCCAGGACTGGTTTAGACATAATTTAGAAAGAAACTCAAGAAAACACAGGCCTGATTCTGTCGGTAAGACAAGAAAGAGATCACATGCATTAAAAGATAAAATACTGCATATTCTGAATGTTTGCAGGATTTTTCTCCTTTAATAAGAACACTTCAATATGGCCCCTTAACTTTCAGTAACCCCGACAGTATGAATGAGCATTACATTATTTTTCTATAATACTTGCAGTAAAATAATGACTTCATTATATTTTATAATACAGAAAGAAGCCTTAAAAATGGCCATGCGTTTTTACTGTTTATTTCTGATACATGAATGGGGGAAATACTAGGTCTAGTCTTCACCGGTTAGAAAGGATGCCTGTGAAAATTTCAGGGTATGGCTGCTTATGCCTCTCCACAGCTGATGAAAAGCAGCTGTGCAGGATCTAAAGCCCCTCCTTTATCAGAACTATTATATACTAAAGTTATAGATATTAATCCTTTGAACCAAGCAAGAAAAAAAAAAGCTCTCCCCCTAAAAATAGTTGAGATTTCATTTGATCCAGAGTCATCACTAGGCCCACGGAGTCTTAATGTTTCAAAGCTGAAAGTCTTTATTTTTCCACACAAAAGGCAAGAAAAAACCCCACCCACTTGAAAATCCTCTTTATCCGTGATAAAAACGGCCATAACACTTTTAAAGCAAGAACAGTAGTAACATTTTCCATCAATTCTGACCAAAGAATTTTAAGAATTATTACAAAGGAACAGAGGTCAGCATAGTTATGTAGCCTGCCTTTATCACTTCCCTACCACAGACAAAGGTCCATGAGTCTGGTCAAAATCAGGGCAACATAGATGTACCCATCCCAAAGATGTGTTCTAGCTAAGAAATACCTGGTTTAATGGACAAAAATTGGCTAATGGAAGTCTGAAGAACAAACAAAACCATAGCACAAGCAATAGAGAGAAATGAGTGTTTACCTTCCTGATTTGGTAGCAAATTAACACAAAACTAGAAGTGGTGGGAGGAGGGATGTAAAGGTCACAATGAATACCTAACAGCTGTTACCAGCACAAGATTTTGCTACAAATTCACTAATACAGCTTTTCCCCTAAAACTGAAAAGTTTCTCATGCTACCTGCTCAAGTACTTCCTCAGAGAAAAACTTGCACCAAATTACACTTCTAATTGGTAGTTACATTTTTCCAAACAAGCAAATTTGGCTTTTTTCCCACTCAAAAGTATAAGTTTAATACATATCTTGTGAGTATTGCTATCACTTGTTAAACAAATAACACCTCCTATATTTAAGAACTAAAGAAAATTGCTTGAAGTTTCACAGAAAAAAGAGACTGCAGATGTATCATTACTTACAAGGCAGTTATCACAAATGCTACTTTCTTTTCTTTTTTTGTGGTCGTTCATTCTGTTTCACAAAGAGGTTTAAAATTATTACATCTCAAACGAAAGCCTATAAAAACATACTGAAAGATACAAAATGCTTAAAAAGAGTTTTCTTGGTTTCACAAGCTTTTCTTGTTTCTCTTTTATGAAGAGCTGAGAAATTAAAATAAGCATTTGAAAGTATTCAAAAGATTGTTTAAACTTCACATTTAGGTGTCACATTCCACAGGTGTGATGTCTCATGAAGTACAGTGAAACCGTTTTGAAATCAACCTTGCCAGGCCATCCTCTGTTCTGATCATTATGAAGCAAAACAGTACAATTCTAGTTTCCCTACAGCTGAAGATAGTCTTAGACAAATAATAAATGAAAAGAGCCCAAGATGAGCACGGCAAGAGCACACCACATATCTGTTCTCTTATCTTACATATTGAGGCTATCAAGGTTGTGTAACTTCTGGTTAAGAAAAGAACCTTAACTCATTTCATTGTGTAGTCAACCCTTCTGACACTAATATACTCATGTAACTCACTATACTCCTACTATAACCCATCTTAGATGTATTTTAATTTTAAAAAGCATTAATAAAAAGAGCACATAAAGTGCACTGTTTGAAACACCTGAGGCACCTAGACTAGGTGACAGGACTTCTTTATGTAATAAAGCTAGGAATCCTTCAAATAGAAAGCAAAATTATGTTGGCACAGCATTTCGCTTCTCTCAAACTAAAACTGCTTGCAAGACAAATACTGTTACAGCAGGATACTTTTTCCCACAGAATTATTAAAATTGCAGTTTAAATGGACTTGTAACAGTGTAAGCTTTAGGGAAGCATCTGTTTTTATGCTTATTCTGGCTTCCAGTGAATCAGAACTCTTTATTTACTGCTAATTCACAAAAGTGAACATATTATCAGTTTGCTGGCTAATACTCCTACAAAACAGAATCTCTAAATAAATACTTTGAATTGAACCAAATAAAGCACAACTTCTTGATAAATTTTGCAGATGTGTACTGCATCCCTCAAGATCTTACCCACAGAAACGGCACATTAAGATAAATACATCGATTTCTAACCCTCCTCCAATTAAATAAAAAATAGAAACAAGCACTCAACCTTCCAAATTATTACAGGAATATCTTTCATATTAAAGGCAGTACCACTAAACGATAACAGAATTAGAAAACGCACACGCTTATTAAGTACACACATTAAACCCAGGCTAATTTAGAACCTCACTGTCTACGGCAAACACATGCCTCAAGTTTTCTTGCATTCAAAGCTTCTCCTGCTTAACTTAATTTTCCTTATAGACACAAGGGAAGACATTCATTCTAAATGTATAGTATTTTATATCTCAATATAGAACAAACTTCTTCACGCTATGAGCTTTCATAAAATACATTTACTAGCAATAACAACAACTTGAGGAGATGAGGAAAATACGTCGAAAATGGTGTTTTCGGTGGGATGGTGGAATGGTGGAACTATTCCTGATAGCAATTTCTGAAATACTCAGAAAACTCTTCAACTTACAGGCCTCCAAGAACCAAGATAAGAAAAAGGAGACATTACACCCAGAAGTTGTTATATTTTGCATTGCAATATAGACTTCAGACCATCTGCACATGAAGTAAGAACACAAGTTCTTTTAGAACATCCTGTTCTGAATTATTTTGCTGACTTTTTCAAGTCAGTACTTACCTATGCAGAAATCTTAGTGAAAGCCACACTAATATCAGCAATATATGTATTTGGCAGAGGGATAAGTAAAAATATTTATCTAGTGGGCAACTTTTAGGAGGGTTTACCTGAACTCTTTATCAGGGTCAATCCTTCAGCACAAACTAGAGGCAACCGTCCTTTTTACTTTACATTCCAAGTCAGATAATATTGAACAACACACCCCAGGTGTCTCCCAAAGTACACTAGACAATATTTATTTAGTTAGTTTTGCTGGTAGTTTTGGTGCATTAGAACAGTCATGACCTAATTTATTTCCTTGAATAACTCAAGCCACATTTGAAGTGGTGACTTCAAATATTTCAAAAAACCAAACACAAACCAATTTTTTCTGTGACCTTAAGACTAATATTCTGCAGACCAATGACATTTTATATCCTGTACCATGACTAAAATTTGAAGAAGTTATTTCTTAGTGTGCTAGACCTACATATAATTAATACTTGATGCTTTGTATTTACCATTCTGTAATCCCATCCACAGCTGCTTATGATCCTTTTTTTGCATCTCATTGATGACTTGACTTTTGTGCTTTAGAGCATCTGCTTCTTTTATACAAGCCATAAAATGAGCTTCAATCACATCTTTAGAATGGCAGTGCAGAAGATCCTTCTCTGGAAAATTCTATAAAGATAAAAGATAGATCAAGAGAAATAAATGCTTCACACACCTTAAAAGTTGAAGAATAAATGGTAATTTTAATTAGGTTTATATTTATACAAAAGAAACCCAGTGGAATCTTCTACTTATGGAAGAAGGTAACAACCATTATCTCTCTGCTGACAAGAAATATTGTACAGTGCAAAACATTTCAGGAAAAATGAAAGTTGTACAATTTTCTATAAAACAAGAAATTACTCTCAGTCACCCAATCTCAACCTGATAAATACATTTAAACACATCAGTGGATGTATTTAGGCCCTGACATCCAAAATTCAGGAAATTAAGAGTTTTAACATGTTTTTCAGGTAGACATTCAATTCTCTGGCAATAAACAGGAGAAAAGGGGGAGAAGCGACAAGCGCCCAGTTCCTACCGACTCTTGTGGGCAGTTGAGTACCCATTTCTCCGCAGGACCCTGAAAGATGTTTCCTCCAAGTATCATCATCCACATATATGAACTATAGCATATATGCCACTTATAAACATTTTTCCTTACAGGTACTAGAGATCCTTGTCAGCTCCAACTTTACCCAATACATGTGCCTATTGCTAGCCTCTGCAACTTGATTCTACACCCTTTTTATTTGCCCAGAGCTGGGACACTGCATTCAGCACTGCGGATGCACAGATACCACTCCCCCAGATAAATTTTACCCCCTCAGTAACTGACAAATACCTTTCCTAATCCATTTATTAAGGAAATTAGAGTAGTAAATCTTGTTCAGGTAAGAAGAGAGATTTATTTGGAAGTTAACTCATCAGAAGTTCATCACAGTACAGGTATACACTTAGGGTTGTTCTTCCTCTGATTTTTCTGGGTTGTTCTTCCTCTGATTTTTCTTTTATCAATGCTTAGTATCATCACTCACCATTTTACAGTACAAGCATTCTGCATCACAAATTCATCGTCTTTAGTTTGCAAAGGTTTAAAAACCCAGCATGTTTTATTCCCCCCCACCACTTATTCCGCTTCTTTTCACAGCTGCTGAATGGTGCAAATTCCCAAAGCCAAACCAGAGTGACATCACTTCTACACTCTTTTTTGTAACAAGAGCTTGACATGGTATTTTTGTACTTTAATTCTCATCCACAAGAGGACCTTTCCTCTTACCCCATTACAAACTGACTGTTTTGAAAAAGCTTTTGCAAGGGATTGTCAAAAACATTTTTGGAAATACCAGTACACATAACAGGATGCTTTTCAAAAAAATTTTAACCACCTAGTTAACATGTCACAGTAAGAGCAATATCATGCTGGGAAAAATCATACCTTCCCTCCTCAACATTAAACCAGGAAAAATAGCAAAGACTGCTTCAAACTACAGGAAGTTAAAATATCCAAGAACCACTTGCTTCACAAGACTGACAGTTCCCTCCTCATTTGGTTGTTGAAAGGACTTGGAAATTAAACAATGGAATGTCACATCATGATTCTTCCTTATAACAGTAAACCCAGAGTATGGAAACCATGGTTCAAAAGCACGAATATCTTCCAAAAACAGGAGTATGACAGCAAGAAAAAGACAGCTACCATCTTTTCCACTGAAGCACATGCAGTTTGATGCTGAGCTCAAAGGGAACGCTCGTGTTACTTTGGACTGATGTATGTAGAGCTGACTAGAAATCCAAGAACAGAGATAAAGCTTTTTTCCTCATATGAGGATGGCCAAGTACAAAGACATCAAAGAGGACAGAACAGAAAGTTCTCCCCTACAAAGCTATCTCAACATCATTGGGCTCAAGATGAATGAACACATCGCTGTGATTGTTACTCACCAGCCAACATCTGTATAGGCCTGTAAAATACTGTTAGAAGTTTAACTTACTTGCTCTAATAAAAAAGTAAAATCTGGTAACCAATCCAGAAGAAAAGAACACCCAGAAATAGTGTAATGCAAGATCAAAAAGTTCTTTATACACAAGAATTGAAAGTGACACACTGGTATCCCACAAAAAAAAAAAAAAGAGATGAAACAGTGGAATGCACCTAATGCCAAGTAATACAGGAACCTAAAAACCAACTTCCACAGTTAAAAGCTCAAGTTTTAGTTAAGTTTATGAAAACAACTGTTTTGTTACACATGTCAAAAGACACTGCAGAGTCTTTTTTTGTACATTCCTTTCTTTTTTATAGTTAGGCATCTTCCTGCTGACATTCTTCCACTGAATTTCAAATTATGGGGAAATGTCACTCCCTGGGGACACGTTCAAGAGAACATACAGAGTGTGGTCTGCAGAACAGCAAGGAGATATTTAAAACAGGTCAGAGCTAGCTAAGCTAGTGGAAATCTAGCCACAGTAGTACAAAGGTATGGAATGATTCATTTTCTCGGCTTCTAAGGATAACACTGTGGAAGACTGGAAAACACTCCTACAACCTCTGTGCTGTCAAGCCTTTTCTTTAGACAAAAAACACAGACACATTTCTATGCAGTACTGTGAGTAGAAGTTTTAAAACTGTTCACTGCTACATCTACAAGAGGCATACAATAGTTTCACCTACACAAGACTACCTTCAAGAACTATGGCATCCCCACCAGTTTATAAACTAGGGCACAGAATAAGAAGTTTTCTCCTTAAGTATAGAACATATGTATGCTTGGGGTTTTTGTTGTGGGGGTTTTTTTTGGGGGGTGGGTTTTTTGGGGGTGAGGGGTGGTGCTGTTTGGTTTTCTGTTTAGTTCTACTTGCCTTCTTTCTACTTGAGGAAACAGTCATCAAATGTAAATAACGTTAATCAGTTCCCTGAAGGAAGAGTCAACTGCAAACAGGCTGGCAGCCACCTCTCTTTTAATAGATCCCATAAGCAGCTTTGATTCAAGTACTCTTACTGGTGATGTCTTACTCCCTCTATGTTTTGTATCTCTGAAACAAGAGGTATTAAAGACTGACTCTGATTTTCTTAGAAAGCTGAAGTAGTACTGGTTTTGTTTTACATACCAGTAGACACCTGCAGAATAGACTTGTTCATAAAGAAGTAGGTATCATCTGTACACCCAGGAGCACTAAATGACCTCTCACATAAAGCTGTTCCAAAACCATCACAGGTAATTTCAACAGTCTGGTTTCATAACTCCATTTCACCTATATTTATCGACCAGTTCTAGTACACAAGACCTTTGTTTGTACTATGACAGACTAGTTGCATTAGGCTACATTTACAGAAAATTACACCAATAACAGGGCATTATAAACCAAATGGAACACATAGAATGGCAGGGGAAGCATCCACACAGTTGTATTTGGTTACCATCAGTGGTCTTTTTTTATTTTTTTCCCCCAAAGAAAGCTTAATTAAAATAAAAAAAAGAAATCTCATTCATGCTTCTGGCTTCCACAATGACTCCTAGCAGTTCCATAATTTATCCATACGCTACATGGAAAAGTACTTCCCCTCTACTCTGCTCTGGTGAGACACCCTCCCCCAGCACTGTGTCCAGCTCTGGGATCCCCAGTACAAGAAAGACACGGAACTGCCATAGCGAGTCCAGAGAAGGCCATGAAGATGATCAGAGAGCAGAGGCACCTCTCCTACAAAGACAGGCCGAGAGAGTTGGGCTTGTTCAGCCTGGAGACAAGACGGCTCAGGGGAGACCTTACAGCAGCCTTCCAGTACCTAAATGGGCCCTACAGAAAAGTTGGAGAGGGGATGGTTATCAGGGAGTGTGGTGATAGGACAAGGGATACTGGCTTCAAGATGAAGGAGGGCAGATTTAGATTAGACATTAGAAAGAAATCCTTTCCTATGAGGGTGGTGAGGCCCTGGCACAGGCTGCCCAGAGCAGCTGTGGCTGCCCCCTCCCTGGTAGTGCTCAAGGCCAGGTTGGATGGGGTTTTGGGCAGCCTGGTCTAGTGGAGGATGTCCCTGCCCATGGCAGGGTGTTGGAACTAGATGAGCTTTGAGGTCCTTTCCAACCCAACCCATTCTAGGATTCTATGATTCACTCTACCTCACCCAACTTTGAGCTGAGAACACCAAAACAACAGCTGCTGTTATACAAAAACTGATGCACTATCTCCTCCTCTACATCAGGTCATGGGTGGAGAAGCAGGCAACCAGCAGATAAGAACTTCATCAGAGGGAGAACGTTAGCCTTTCCCCTGGCACACCCAATTTCTTCTACTGTTACCATTTCCAGAGCAGTTTACCACCTCCCTTCTACTGCCCAAAATTGGTAGCGCTGGTTACCATGAATAGTGCTAAGCATGCCACCAAGCAGCATGAGATGAGATTAGCAGGAAAGTAGAGGTTCCCTCCTTCCCATAAAACCACACCTGAGTAAGAAAAGCAACTTCCCAGACTACAGCTTCTCATCATTCTCAGACCTTAGTACTCTGTTCAAGCTCATCCCTCTACAACTATTTAAGGCAACTGTATTTCAACTTTACTAGATACAGAAGCACATGTTATTTATTCTATACCAGAACTACAAATGAATAAACTGTTTCTTTAGTGCAAACAAGTGTGTTTAGTATATGGTCTGTATACATAACACAGGAGGACAATGACAAGTTTCTGTCAACTTTCAAACTTCTGCTTAACAGAAACCGACTTTTTTCAACGTTTCACCTTTAAACAAGGAGAACTGATAGGGAGAGAAAAGTTAAAACTGCTCTTTCCAGATATGTGTTGTTGACTGCATGCCTTAGTAAAAGCAAGGAGAAAGCCGAGACAGTAAAAGTTAAACTCCAGAAAAATCTAATACTGTTCAATTAAACCAAATTAAAAGTATGGCTCTTAAGAATAGCTACACACAAATGAAAAGAATAATCAAGGCAGGAATCCCACACCTAAACTACTTAGTATTACTGAGCTGTAAGAAGCTAACATATAAAAGTGTCTTTCGATATTCTGACATATTTTGATATATCTCAGTTATGTTCTGACTTCAAGGATTAAGAAGGCTTTATTTAAATAAACTTTCAGATTACATCAAAAACAGGAAGAGAGATTAAGCAGGTGCTTAATCCAAGGTGTCATATTTTTAAAAACTAAATTACATCAGCTTTTAAAAATAACACTGCCTTAGCAGTAAATTATTTCTGCTGAACTTTAATGTGCACCTTTGAGACAAATTTAAATTATCTGGTCTTTTGGCAAGCAGCAATATCAGGACATTAAAGTCAGTTTACGTTACTACATGAAATGTAAAAGCTCTGTAGTGCTTCAACTTATTTCTCAAGATGGCTTTACTTTGGGATGGCAACATCTGCAAACTGCCACTGTTAATCTCCCAGAGGCTTCAGAACATGTAACAATCAAATCATGATTAATGAAACTAGATGCCCTACAGTTTCTTCAAAACACTCAAAATTTCTTCTTCCCAGATCTCTCTGACATAAATCAGACAGAAGTGTAGTAAATACAATGGTTTCATAAACATCCCCATCTTCACATTCAGTCATTTAAATAGTTTCAACATATGGAAACATATATTATAAGAATGCACGATTTCAGCACACATTTCCAAAAAGAATCAGACTTCTCCTGTTAACAAGACATTTTCAAAAACACCTTCAAGAGAAGAACTGTTTGAAGGAAATTGTTCAACACAACTGCTTCCCAGTATGCTCTTCATGTAATCTCAAATCTCACAGACTGAAGTCAGGTCTACTAACCTAGCATTTTCCTTTGGAACAGTCTTTCTATTGCATTCTTTCTTTTTGTAACTGAGAAATCAAAGTTTCAAAGTTAAATACCATGATTTCTAGTGGTGATTTCAACTTCAAAATATAGCTGGGTTTACTGTCTCAATGCATTTCAAAGTATGAAAGAATCTTGCGCCAAAGCCAACCCCGTGCAAGTGCTCTACTGAGCAAAGATGCTATGAAGTCATACCTAATGGTTTTACAATGTGTAATCAAAATAATGTTCCTCCTGTGACTAAGCTGTCACAAGATCAAACTCATTTCACTCAGTTCTCTAAAGGGGACCCAAACAAAGCAGAATCACAGAACACTTTGGGTTGGAAGGGACCTTTCAGATCACCTAGTTCCAACACCCTGCCATAGGCAGGGACACCCTCCACTAGACCAGGCTGCCCAAAGCCCCATCTAACCTGGCCTTGAACACTGCCAGGGAGGGGGCAGCCACAGCTTCTCTGGGCAGCCTGTGCCAGGGCCTCACCACCCTCACAGGAAAGGATTTCTTTTTGTAAAGTCTAATCTAAATCTGCCCTCCTTCATCTTGAAGCCATTATCCCTTGTCCTATAACTACACTCCCTGACAAACAGTCCCTCTCCCACTTTCCTGTAGGAAAATACCCCCTTAAGTATTGGTAGGCTGCAATTAGGTCTCACAATACAGAATCACAGAATCACAGAATTATCAAGGTTGGAAAAGACCTAGAAGATCATCCAGTCCAACCATTCACCTATTACTACTAGCTCCCACTAAACCATATCCCTCAATACAACATCCAGTCTTTCCTTGAACACCCCCAGGGTTGGTGACTCCACCACCTCCCTGGGCAGTGCATTCCAGTGCCTGACTACCCTTTCTGAGAAGTAGTGCTTCCTAATGTCGAGCCTGAATCTCCCCTGGCGCAGCTTGCTACCATTCCCTCTAGTTCTGTCACTGCCTACACGGGAGAAGAGGCCGACCCCCAGCTCACCACAACCTCCCTTCAGGAAGTTATAGAGAGCTATAAGGTCTCCCCTAAGCCTCCTCTTCTCCAGGCTGAACAATCCCAGCTTCCTCAGACGCTCCTCGTAAGGCCTGTGTTCCAGACCCCTCACCAGCTTAGTAGCCCTCCTCTGAACGCGTTCCAGAGCCTCAATGTCTTTCTTGTAGTGAGGGGCCCAAAACTGAACACAGTACTCGAGATGCGGCCTCACAAGTGCTGAGTACAGGGGGACAATTACCTCCCTGCTCCTACTAGTAACACTATTTTTGATGCAAGCCAGGATGCCGTTGGCCTTCTTGGCCACCCGCGCACACTGTCGGCTCATGTTCAGCCGTGCATCAATCAGTACCCCCAGGTCCATTTCCTCCACACAGTCCTCCAGCCACTCCGCCCCAAGCCTATAGCGCTGCCTGGGGTTGTTGTGGCCAAAGTGCAGGACTCGGCATTTGCTCTTGTTGAGCCTCATGCCATTGGCTTCAGCCCAGCTCTCCAGCCTGTCCAGATCCCTCTGTAGGGCCTCGCTACCCCCAGGCAGATCCACACTCCCAGCCAATTTAGTGTCATCTGCAAACTTACTGAGGGTGCACTCAATGCCCTCATCCAGGTCATCAATAAAGATATTGAAGAGGACAGGCCCCAGCACCGACCCCTGGGGAACACCACTTGTGACTGGTCGCCAGCTGGATTTAACTCCATTTACTACCACTCTCTGAGCCCGGCCCTCCAGCCAGCTCCTTACCCAGCCGAGGGTGTACCCAGCCAAGCCACGGGCTGCCAGCTTCTGCAGGAGAATACTGTGGGAGACAGTGTCAAAGGCTTTGCTGAAGTCTAGGTAGACCACATCAACAGCCTTTCCCTCATCCAGCAGATGGGTCACTAGATCATAGAAGGAGATCAGGTTGGTCAAACAGGACCTGCCCTTCATGAACCCATGCTGGCTAGGCCTGATCCCCCGGCCATCCCGCACATACCGCATGATCTCCCTCAAGACTATCTGTTCCATAACCTTCCCTGGAACCGAGGTCAGGCTAACAGGCCTGTAGTTCCCCGGATCCTCCTTACAACCTTTCTTGTAAATGGGAGTCACATTGGCAAGCCTCCAGTCTTCTGGGACCTCACCAGTCAGCAAGGAGGACTGATAGATAATGGAAAGCGGCTCGGCTACCACCTCTGCCAGTTCCCTCAGCACTCTCGGGTGGATCTCATCCGGCCCCATGGACAGCAGCATTCCCTGACTTTAAGGATTTCTACAGTATCTCATACCATCCTCATGTGTAGAAGATGAGCACTTTTTAATCTTACCAATCTTCAGTCAACTCAAACTGACTGAATTAAACACCCTACAGAATGTTCTCCTCTTATATCCACCTAATTGTACTGACAGAGTCTCGTTACTTATCCTGAAAAATAATTTTGGATTTTCAGATTATAATAGAATCATTTTCAAAGGAAGGTCATTTGAAAGCACACACATCTCATGGAAAACAACTGTAAATTTACAGAAAAGCTTATGCAACTCATACCATTCACTTATTTACAAAATTAATTCTGAAACTTCTTCCTAGCTTCCAAATGCCATGTAATCCCACGGACACTTGTTCTCAACTAAAAGTGTATTTCAATTTTACCTTGAAATGCACTGTGATGCTCCAAGGAAGGGCTGTATTTGATGCATGGAGATCAAACAACAAACCAATTGGGTAATGCCTAAAAAAAAAGAAGAGATGTTCAATCAATATAGGAGCTGTGCATTTAGTTTTACACAGAGCAGTTAACATACCTGCATTTACATGAAAAAAGTTAAGATGTTTGACTCCTACAATTTGCATTCATTATTGCTTAATCAGAAAAGTTATACAGGAAGGTATAAATGACTGATAGCTTCTGGCAGAATCAAGCCTGTAATTTATATGTTCAATATCTAAATCAGTGTGGTCTCTGAGCTGTGCCCACAAAACACTGCCAGTTCTGCAACAGCAAAAGTGGCCTACAGCTGCTCCATGCAATCCTTCAAAACAGTGTTTTTAGTTAAAAAGCTTAATAATGGTAGGAATAGCTGGTTTAACAGAAAAGTATACATGCTTTCAGATATTTAAATGCCATGGGTTTACATCACATTGACCCTTAACACCTCTTCCGTCTCCCATCTGCTTGATGTCATTGTGGAAAATGAGTAGTAAAGTGAAAAAAAAAAAAAGATCTTTAAAAAGGGATGAAAGATGATAAAGATTTCTCTATCTTTACTATCAAATTAAGAAGAATGGAAGGGTAGGTAAAGAGATTAATTGAAGCTTTGTATTTCAGTTCCATTCTGGATTAAATGAGTTACCCAGAGAAGTTGTCTTATAGCTTTGTTTCATTTAAATTCATTAGAAGATACAAGCTCCAATGATACAAGGAACAAATATCACTTATACAGAACTTTCAGACATTCTAGAAAGGTCTTTCTGTGATTTTATAACCTGTAGACACTGGCAGGAGGTTTGATGAAGTTTTTTTGGGGGGTTGACTTGGTTTTGTTAGGTGTTTGTTTAGTTTTTGGGGTTTTTTTATTCAGCATACATTCTCCTGTCTTTCAAAAACCTTTCTGAAGAGAGCCATGCTACAGAGAGATAAGCACACGCTTAACTCTCAACTCAGTAGTTCCACTGAATTAAACGGGGCCGATCACAGGACGCAGAGCCAAGCACGTACAGAAGTTCTGAAAGTCTGGAGGGCAATAACTGAGAGCATTGCTCTAAAAGCACCTGTGCCAAGCAGATTTCCTGACGGCTGAACTCTCCCACAGCAGTGCTTTAGCACCCTCTACGGGCGGGCTAACCCCAAAACTAAAACTTGAGTCACTTCAAACAGCAAAATTAAAACAAAAAAAAAAAACCAAAAAAGCCCAACACAAAGAAAAACCAAACCGAAAGAACCACCACAGTAGTACTACAGTTCTTGAATTTACCTACAGCATTTGTAACTTCTTAAAAGGAAGAATAGATGGAAATATTAAAAAAAGTATCTAGAACTGTGTTTTCCTGACAAAGGGAATAAAGAATATAGATAATGCGTATCCAGATTTATCCTGATACACCACCAATGTTCAAGTTTTTACCATTCTATTACTGTAAATCATGTCTTGAGTACTTCAACAGGGATTCAGCAAGAGTTCCATGAAAAAGTGGTTTTGTATATTCCAAGTAACAAAAATTAATTTCCTTTGACAATCAGATGAACACAAAGACTTTCAGTTACTTTCCTTTCAGTTACTTTCAATTTATACAATGACAGCTACCAAAAAAAAGAAAAAAAGGCAAAGCATCAATTCTTGGCCTCCCTCTACATTTTCTACCCAGTACAGATTACAAAATAATGTTAATTTACTCAAGCTTTATTCAGCAAAATCTTCGTGCTTTGCACAGCTAATATGTGGGTTTTATTTTGAAAGAGGTCAGCCCTAAATTTTGTTCCACAGAATCACAAGGTTGGAAAAGACCTTTGAAGATCATCAAGTTCAACCATTCTCATCCTAAACTAAACCATATCCCTAAGTACCTCATCTACCCTTTTTTTGAACACATCCAAGGAAGGCGACTCAACCCCCTCCCTGACCCCATCAGGCCCTGACAACTCTTTCAGCAAAAAATTTTTTTCTAATGTCCAATCTGAACCTGCCCTGGCACAGCTTCATGCCATTCCCCCTTGTCCTATCACCTGTCACCTGGCTGAAGAGACCATCACCTACCTCTCTATAACCTCCCTTCAGGTAGTTGTAGGTGGTGATAAGGTCTCCCCTCAGCCTCCTCTTCTCTAAGCTAAACTTCCCCAGCTCCCTCAGCTGCCCCTCATAGGATTTGCCCTCCAGCCCCTTCACCAGCCTGGTTGCCCTTCCCTGGACGCGCTCGAGGACCAAAATGTCCTTCTTACGGTGAGGAGCCAAGAACTGGACACAGTACTTGAGGTGAGACCTCACCAATGCCATTCCATAGCACAACACATGAGATTAAAGAAGAAAGTAGACCACAACAGAAATTGTTTTCTGTTCCAGTGCAGCCTTCCATTAAGCGTGACGTTCACAACAGCAGTGAAGCAATCCTGAGAGGTAAGACATGTCCTGCTTCAAATTCCAGTGCTCACACACTGGCATTTAGTATGAAGTAAGGCCTGTACATAATGCTGTGTTTCACTTCTGAGATAGTTATAAGCATTTTTAAGTCTGGAAACAACAGCCCTCCATATAACAATACTAAAGCTATTATTTTTATTTCCTCCTTAATAAAACCTGGTTTCTTAACCAAGATAGAGAATTAAGGTAGGCACAGAGAGAAGTTGAGAAAAGAGGACTTGGCAATCTGTATGCAGAGTAGTAAAAAGAAAAATCCAGAATTCCCTCACTCCATTCTTAAGTTTGTATCTACCTCATGCTATGCACCAGCATTCCCTCATTAAACATCTTGCTTCCAGTGACACTGCTGCAATACTGTTGCTGAACTTCGATTTGTAAAACAGGCATTGCAATTAAGGAAATGCACACATGTTCTCTAGAACTTACAGAATCACAAGGTTGGAAAAGACCTTTAAGATCATCAAGTCCAACTGTTCCTGTCCTATGCTAAACCATATCCCTAAGTATCTGATCTACCCTTTTTTTAAACACATCCAGGGAAGGTGACTCAACCACCTCCCTGGGCAGTCTGTTCCAGGCCCTGACAACTCTTTCAGTGAGAATTTTTTTCCTAACATCTGATCTGACCCTGCCCTGGTGCAGCTTCATGCCATTCCCCCTTGTCCTATCTCCTGTCACCTGGCTAAAGAGACCATCACCCACACCTCTACAACCTCCTTTCAGGTAGTAACCAGGAGAATTAGAAAAAAAAAAATAATTAAAAAACCAACAAGGGAGCCTTTAAAGATTTGCCACACCCCCTCCACCCTTTTTTAATACAAATGGCTAGAATAATGATTATTTCTGGAAAGTCTTCAGTCTATAAAAGTGTGACAGCACCTTGACTGCCAGCCATTGTCAATTTATTACTACTTTTATTATTATACGGAAGGTGGTTTCAGAGTGAGATAGCAGTCCTGGAAAACACCATGTTAAGTACTTAAAGTCCTTTTAGACAGTAAAAGGAAAATTAATTACTACTTTTCCAACAATTTCTTCCCAAACCCAGGACAGAAAGAGACAGCGTGAGCTGGTAAATTATTCAGACCAGAATAATTTACTGCAGTAATTCAGTAAGATGTGTCACATAACCTGGTAAATCCAGGACAAAAAAAAAAAAAAAATCCTGTACTTCAGAACTGTTTGGGATACTAAACGTATCGAGTGGCCAAAATCAGGTGTTTAGGTATTTCTATGAACAAATGCTCAGTGAGGGAAATTTGTCTGCCTCAGAAAAGTCTTAGATTTTTCAGTAAGATAATATTCAGTAAGAAATATTTTTTCTTATATCTTGTAAGCAACATCAGCATTTTCAAACAGTATGTCATCAATGCCTGCTCAAATGGTGCTCTAACGTTTTGTCTTCCACTGATTCCTGATTAGGAAGGGTCAGACATCCATACAGTTTACAGACACACTTATGCAACTACCAGGGCTACAGCACAATCCACAGAAAGGGGGCAGAAACTCTGCTGAAGGCCACATACTCAGATAGGAGGGTAACAAGCTATTGGGTTAATGCCCTAACATCTGCTGAAGATACCCCCTGGCACATCAGAGGCCTTCACTCAGGCAGGGCTCCTGAAAGAGGATGCAGGTCTCCAGGTCTCAAGCTACCAGGAGAGCCTGGGACCTCTCCTGAGGGCTGGGGCAAGCAGGGGCAGTGTCCCTGCCTAGAGGTGTGTCTTAGTGGAAGAGCTATGTCACCAAGTTAAGGAGGTCCGTGGGCTGCACAGCATGAGGAACTGTACGAGAGATTGATGGCATTTTCACTGAGACCTTGCAGAAATGAGAGCCTGAACTCCCAGGTGCACAGGAAGAGTGCAGTCATTGGAATAGTGAAGGAAGACTCACAGGATGGGGAAGAATGGAGGCTTGTGACCTGCAGTCAATGCCTCAATAGCAGACAAGGAACTGGAAGCTCTGAGGAAGCATCAGAGCAGCCTGGACAGCATATCCACACCAAGAGTAAGCAGTCACCGCTGTAGGAGATTCCCTCTACAGGGCACAGAGCTCTCCCCCATCCACCAGTCTCACCTGCCACCTTTGGAGGTTTGCTGCTTGCTAGGAAGTTGCAGACAGACTGCCACGTTTGTCCTATGCTTGGATTGTTAGTCCTTGCTGTTCAGCTGTATGGGCAAAGAGTGACTACACAGCTCCAAGGGCACAGTGGCACCTCCACAGTTTTGCCATTGAAGGAGAAAGGCTCAGAGGTGTGAATACTGGTCCACAACTGCAGGTCAGTAACTAGTCCTGAACATGGTATGACAACAAGGACTTGGCTTTTACAGCCACAGGACACCCTTTGGGGATAAAGGACAGCTAGGGAGAGATGGAATCCACCAAAGTGACAACTTTTTATTTTTTTTTGCCTGCAGGTTGACCAGCATGGTGAGGAGACCTCTCCTCACCTCTCTCATGTGAGGGGAACCACAAACAAAAGGGTATGAATACCCACTCACAACAAAGTGAGAAATAATGGACATGGGTGGAAAGGAAGCAATGAAAGGTGACAGCTACATGGGAATCTCAAAATGATAGAAGAGAGTAGAAGAAAGTCTACCACCAGCTTACGTGCTTAAACGCACGCAGCTTGGGAAACAAGCAGGAGAAACTAGAGCTCTACATGCAGTGATGTAACTGTGACATCACTGGGCTACCTGGGATATAGTGAGACAGCTTGTACAACTGGAATGGTATTGTGGATGGATGCTGCTCAAGACAGACAGGCAGGGCAGATGAGGGAAGAGGGTTGTCTGCTACGTGAGGAAGCAGTTTAGATGTATGATACTTAATGGAACAGACATCTCAATGGTTGGTTGAGATCTTGTGGTTCAGGATCAGAGGATGGAACACTAAAAGCAACATCACAGTGAGAGTTTGTTACACATCATGCAACTAAGGTGAGGAAATAGATGAATTCTTTAAACAATTCAACAAGTTTCTGTATTACAGACCCTGGTTCTTGTCAATCAGTGACATCTGCTGGAAAAACAACATGGTTGGACAGATATAGACAGGATTTCTTGATACAGTCATCAAATGGACCAGAACTTACCTGCAACTGAATCTGTTACTAACGGGAGAAGAGTTCTGGATGCAATAATCAGTGGCAGCTTTGGCTGCCATGAAATGGCAGAGTTCAAGATCCTGGACCAACTGATAAAGGAGAGTAAGCAGAATACAGACCTTTGACTTCACTCACCACTTCCTCTTGGTGCCCCTGCACAGTTCAGGCTCATCTAGCTCAGACATGTAATCTGACAGAGCTTTCAGTCCCTCACCAGCAGCCAGAGCACTGAACGTATCCTGTAGTTACAGAACTGCAGGTGAAGAAATCCTGTTGCCAGAAGTCACAAGCTCCTGGCCCTTCTATATCTTAGGAGACTATTTTCCAATCCAATAGTCCCAAACTACCTGCATCTCCTTCGATGTAGTTGTAGGTTTATGCTCATGTAGCTGCAGGGTCTCGAAGAAGATTTGATCCATCTCCCTCTGCAGTTTCTGATGCTGCACACTCTCATGAGCTCTTCCTGCAGCTCCGTAACTTGGTGACCCTTCCCCAGCATACACCTCCTGCACACAAGGAGGCCATTATCCCCTGTCCCAAAAACTTCAGTTGGAGGCCACAGGCACTCTCCAGACTAAGAGAACGAGCTTCCTCCTCCTTAAGGAGCCTGGCCTGAGTGCTGCAGACCACGAAGTTGAAACTAGGGTACAGACTTCTTCCAAAATCTTCACTGGAAAACAGAAGAGCTGCAGCGGAGAGGAGATAAACTACATCCCTATCAGGGATGAAATCACAGAGTATAAGAAATATGACCTCACTGTGCAAAGTAAATAATTACAATAAGAAATACTACTAGCAAGTTCTATTTGATTCTCAACGTGGAGGTTACACTTTAAAAGATTCAGCATTAATGCTCACTATTTTCTTTCTCTACAAATTACAGCCTCAATGTCACACTCAGTCCTGGCACTTGGGTCTTCCCTGGAACAAGCTTCAGCTATTCAGGGGATTACCAGTCTCTTAAAATAATGGTCTGCAGATAACGTTTTCCTTAGAAAAGCAATTCCACTGAAATCAGTGAAGCTGTTCCTGGCAGGATATGCTTAGATTTTCTGAAAGACAATTAGACTATTCATTTTAACTTCAGTGTTCAATCAGTTTACTAACTCTTAATTCCAGAATCATAATTTATATTTTTACTCTATACATATATTCTATAACTCTTATTTTAATTCTAGTTTAAACATTATGGTATTTGATAACTTACAGAAAATACAGATCTATTTTTGGTTGAAGTAAAAAGCCCCTCTTTCTCTGCTGTTTATTTAGACAGTATCCATCATGATTCAAGGTCCCTATGGCATACCAAGAAACCAATTACTGACAAATTCCAGAGAATTTAAATAGATGCCTGAAGGCGGTTTTGCCAGCCAGCTTCGAAGGAGTGAAAAAAGTGCTAGCTTTTATGCTTTTTTATTTACGTATTTTCAGGTTTTTCACTAGGTTGATCTCAAAGAAACAAAAGCCTAAAAGATGGCTACTATATCAGCAAGTCTGAAGGGACTTCATTATGTGATGCTAGCTAATCACAAGAGAATCCAAATTCAAGAAGCTGAAACAGTCACTGGTAGTTTTCTTTCCTGGAGTTAGAACTCTGGTAGTTTTCTTTTCTTTCTTACACAGGAAATAAAAACACACAGAAAATCTCTTCAGTATCTAAAATACTAAATACTTTCTGAAGATCTGATGCTATCTATACAGAGCTAACAAACATCACAGCTTTCAAAGTGTTTTCCTTGAAATTTTATGAAAGGAATAGAAAGAAATATGATCTGATGAAAAGTATTAATGAAAACCAAGTAAATGAAACAACGGAAGTCTGACTCCCCAACCTCTCAGAAAGGAAAAATAGATACTTTTGACAGACCATATGACAGAACAAAAAACTGAATCAACAGCAATTAATCAAATTGAACTAATTCAACAAGAGTTTGTGCATCAGTATTGGATTATCTGGTTTTACACAGCAAGCACATACCATATCCCTGACAAGTAAAGGTTACCCACATGTTTTATTATCTTTAAGCATATACCCTATTTGCATTCAGACTCCAGAAATAGTACTTCCTATCTCAGTTACTAGGCATCTTAAGAAGCTAGAATAATCTAAACAAAGATTTATTTGGTGATTCTACTGTAAGAAGTAGTAAACCCAGAAACAGACATTTTGTATCACGATAACAACTAGAGCAAAACCTCTAGCAGCATAATCTCTGCCTTATACATATAATAAATACAAGCAGAATAATAAAAAATATGTTCAACATTAAACCTTCTTCTGTTTTTCCTAACCATGCTTTTCTTAGCCTCCTCCTCCTCTTCTGGCATCTTTGAAACCCAAAGGAGTGATTGGTTTAGGCAAAGTACTGAGACTGTGCTGAACCTGGCAACTCTTTACGTGATAACCGCGTAAAAGTAAGAAGTTAAATAAACTCACCATTTCAGTGGTGTACCTTCATATTCAAACCATATTTCACTAACTTCCTCCTGTCTCATAACTTTCTGAAAGTGTTTCTTCACTTTGTCTGTTACCAGTGTCAAGTAGCTTATCCTTGGCAAAAGCAACTGAAAGAAAAAAAATGACAGGAGCTTTAAGTATACATAAGATTTACTAATAAAAATCTCTAACAAGTATGCATTTACATAACCAAAACTCAGTCAGCATTCTTTTATTTCCTCCCTTTGAAGGTAAACTTTTAGACAGTTTACTTAATGGGCAATGAAAAGATATACAATAACATACTCTGATGCAGAATAGCTGTATCCAATACACTCACACACACAAAAAAAATAGTAAAAAAAAATTCTTGATACTTTCAGTGTGGTGGAAGGGAAGAAAGTGGAATTAATGTCTGCTTTTCTGTATTTAAGCAAGCCAAAGAATGAAGATTTTTGACCTTTTTCATATGAACAGATAGGAAAACATTCTAACTTCTTATTTAACATAAGAGCAACTGTCTATCAGCTATTATTTCAAACTGGAAATTCCTACAAAATAAAAAAAGGCTACCTGCTTACTGGTTTGGTTTCCAAGTGCATTTTGTATTTCCAATAGCTGACAATTTCCATTTCTTTTGCACTGTTTTTGCCAACTCAACATGTTAGTCAAGGCTACTATGATTCTTCCACTATTTAACCCTTCCCCAGCTGATAAAATCAGATTGAAAACTGTCAATATTGTATCAGCTGAAACAAGACACCTTCTTAGAGCTTTCTGGTATACCACCTTTTTTTTTCCTCAAGTGTAATGTTATGCTCTACCCAAAGCAGAATGCTGTGTTATTTTTATTTGCATCTCCCCCTGCTTTTTTTTTTTTTAAAACTCTTATGCCTTGTAAGAGTGGTTAATCAGACTGCATCAAACAGTGTACTGATGACTGTATAGCACATTTACTGACGATGAATCAGTCTGTAAGCTTTAATGAGCAATGCCTTTCAGTATTCCAATGAGAAAAGATTAACCTCCCTGTAAAAATCACAGTTAGCTTTGGAGCAAGCATTTTAAATTAATTGTTATTCATCCTGTAAAGTTACTTTAGTTTCCTAATTATTAACCAAATAGATGGGTCTAAACATTTAGGTCTAAGGAATAAATGGAAATAAATTTTATTTTGCATAGAGACATTTGTTTTCCAGTGCTCCTCATAACCAGTCTTGTTTCTTAAAATGTTTTCTTTATAGTATATGGATAATGCCAGGCCTGAAGTGAACAACTATGGCACCCTGAATTGTTTCAAGATATATTCTGACTGACATAAAACTTGATCTCTGCTGTAACATTCTTTCAGAATGTCTCTAGCAATCAGACCACACTTTGACACTATCTAGGTAATATTCTGGCTTTGATACTAGAATTCTTTTATAAATACCAGGTTCGTACTGAAGTACAGAAAGTAAATCAACAGTAAATTCTTAAGAGAATGGATTTATCTTTTAGATAATGCTGCATTAGGTTACTAATCTGCCTACATCTCTGAAAGAACTAAATTTTAAGATTATATAAAACTACAAAAGATCAAGAATTGCCACTATCACAGTTACCAAGTCAGTTAACGCTTGATCTTTTATATACCATATGGTTTTCTTTTTCCATCTGTTGCTCTTATTACCACCATCATACTGCTTCTACCTTCTTTCAAAAGAGTCTAATTCCATGCAGGAATTGTTAAATATATTAAAGCATTATGGATTGCAACGCTGTTTGACGTAACCCTTTCAAGTGCATAATTAACCTCCTCTGTAAAATAGTTTACTTCAGCTTGTAGGGTGGAATAACAACACAGGTTCTATTTCAATGTAACTGAAGATCAGACAATAACCAACATTTAACTGAATTCAACAGAATGAGGCCAGCAGTCCCAGCGGGCCCCTTTGGTGTACAAAACCCGACAGTTAATTAGGTTAACAGGGACTGCCTGGTTTTTCAGAGTTGCTGAACATTTGCAGCACCTACTCAACTCTTTTCTTTTGTCTTCCCACCTCTACCTTGCTACACTCTTCCCCTTTCATGGGAGACATAAAAGGATCCAATTTCATTCACTCTTCTAGCTTTAATTTTCCTAGAGATTTACAAATATACTAAAACTGTTAAGCAAGACCTTTAAAAGCATAGCTTAAAGACATTTTAATTGTTACCCCTTTTAATAAGCCCTTTCCACCAGTTGTCTGTACTCATTGAAAGACGCCAGTTGACAAAGCATTTTTTATTCAAAAATCCTGTCATTCTTAAACATCATTACTGAGTATTTCCAAAGGAAAAGTACTAAAAATATTTAGGGAAAAAACCCTTATGCATGTAACTATATGAAGGTTGGGCTAAATAGTCTCTCAGCCCAAACCTATTCTATGCTGGGTTTTAATAAAGTTCTCTGGCAGCAGAATGATCATAGAATGGTCTGGGTTGGTTTATTATTCATAAAAGTTTCTGTACAGAAAGCAGAATTCTACACAGTTCACCTCCTAGGCTTTTGGACACTTGCAAGCTTCTCCACCACTTCAGCCACATGGCAAGGAGCATTCCTTATAGGCAAATCCATATTCACCAGAATGACACCTCTCCCACAAACACTTCTGTTGCTGCCTCCTAAACCTGGGCATGCAAGCTGGCGAGGCTACATACTCTCTCCTTCACCTTCAGTTTTACCCTACAGCGGTATATCTAGATGCTGGGAATGAATGGCTATGACTCTGCGATAAGAGAAATGTACTAATCCAAGTTAAACTCATTTCACGAGGTCAGACCTGCTCAATGGCTTTTTTCTTTTTTGGACAAATAACCTTGTATCAGCAGACTCTGTGATAAAGGTTAGCACAACGCTATGAAAACCAAACACATCTGACTAACGTAGCAACAAAAGCGATTTAACAACTCCAACCTGAACATAGGACTGATAAATCACTACATAATACAGTAAAAGACAGAATGCCCAACTGTTGTAGTTTTGCGTGGCTGGGTTCTGGTGGAGAAGGGGGGCTGCAGGGGTGGCTTCTGCAAGAAGCAGCCAGAAGCTCTCTGCAGGCCCCAGAGAGCAAACACCAGCCAGCTCAAGGCCGGACCCGATGCTGACCGAGGCCGAGCTCATCAGCAACAGTCACAGCACCTCTGGGAATCACATTTAGGAGAAAAAAACCGCAAGCAGCCGCTCTTTGCCACCAGAGAAGGGAGTGAGAAGATGTAAGAAACTCTGCAGTCACCAAGGCCAGTGAGAGGGGGGAAGGAGGCACCCCAGGTACCAGAGAGAAAGATGCCCCTGGAGCCCATGGAGAAGCCCATGGTGGAGCGGGTGTCCCCCTGCAGCCCATGGAAAAGGCCAAGACCCCACCTGCAGCCCGTGGAGAGGCCTCACGCTGCAGCAGGTGAAAACACAGAGGAGATGCTGTGACCCCTGTTGGAGCAAGCCCCTGCCAGCACTTGCTGCTCATGGAGAGAGACTCAGAGAGATGAGTGAGAGAGATCCACGCTGGAGCAGGTTTGCTTGGGAGGCGGCTTGTGACTCCACGGGGGACCAAGCTGGAACAGTCTGGGCCTGACAAACTGAGAGACATTCTGTGATTTATGACTGCACCCCACAGAAGTGACCCGTGCTGCGGCAGTTGGTGAAGAGCTGAAGCCCCATGGGAAAGGACTTATGTTGGAGAAGTTCATGGAGGACTGTCTCCCATGGGTGGGACCCCACACTGGAGCAGGGGAAGGGTGTGAGGAATGCCCCCCCATCCCCAGTTAAGAAGGAAAAACAACTCATGAGGAACTGACTGAACCCCCATTTCCCCATTCCCTGCCCCTCCCTGTCCCACAATGTGGGGGGAAGAAGAGAACAAAATCCTGACTATAGTGAAGTCTGATAAGAAGGGAAGGGTGGGGGGAGGTGCTTTAAGATCTGGTTGTAGTTCTCATTATCTGACTGTTTTCCCTCTGTGTGTAGTGTAATAAATTAGAGAGTTTTTTTCTTTTTAGTCCATCTTGAGTCTGTTTTGCCCGTGACACTAATTGTGGAATGATCTCTCCCTGTCCTTATCTCAACTCCTAAGCCACTCAATATATATTTTCTCCCTTGTCCAGCTGAAAAGACTTGGGTGGGCATCTGGCCTCCAGCCAGGGTCAAACCACCACACCAACATAAATTAAATGCCCTACAGGACTGCATGGGCAAATATGCAGACAAGTCAATATGAAAGGTTTTAAGGAAGGGACTGAGTGCATATTTAGCCCAGATTTAATAGTTACAAGTTTAAATAGCATACGACAGAAAATAACTAAGATGAAAGTTCATGATGCAACACCTAAGGAATTAAACTGAAGAATCACAGGTTTTATAAGAGTGATCTGGCAAACAGGGAAGTGACTCTCATGCTGCCCACCAATCAATGGCATTCAAGTGTAATGCTTGCCCCTTGCTCTGCTGTGTAACAGAGCAATACGAATGAAAACCCCCACCTTCTAGCACAGCTTTATTGCTCAGAAAACCTTTATCTGTCTTGTCCCCTAGAAAAGGATGGCTCAGTGAGAAGATACAAGAGAAATCTAAAGCAGTCAGTGAGTGAACTGATTGTATCGAGACTGAGTAAGGATTCCTGGCATTCATTGAGTCTGGGTGCCTTCCCTCCAGCAACCAGTTGTGGATGTTTTCTGCCACTTGGTAGGAAGAAGCTGGCAGGAACTCCCTCAAAGTATTCAGAGGATAAAATCGATAAATATATATATTTCTTAATGGTATCTTTCCAGCGATTTCTGTGGATTTTGTTGCAGAACAAAACAACATTCTAGATGCAAAACTGACTATAAAACAGGAAAACTCCAGCTTTAACAGAAACTGAACACCAGCACATCCAGGATGAAGAAACAGAGTATGCCAACCTGGAATGGCTTCATTCTGCTCATTGTTATAGATGTCTGAACAGAGCAACCCTTCTGACCCTGGGAAGCTACCAGGCTTCCCTTAAGGGGAGTATCACTCCAAGACTGCCTTCTGCCATGATTTTGCTTATTTAGGCCTGATGAATGCCAATGAACAAGTACTCTGCTTCCTGTACATTTTATTTCTAACTGTTGCTTGCACCAGGAGACAGACAGCACACTGTTTTAAAGCCAGAATCATAACAATTTTAGGACTAAGGACAAAAAGCAGATAGTTCAACAGCAAAAGTAGTTAATCCTGGTTGTTCTTAATTGCACTTCCACCCCAAACGCAAGCATCGAAGAAACACTCCACAGAACCTTGACTTACCCATTTCCAGTGTAACTCTGCAGAGACCTACCTGGCTTGACTAAAGAAGAAATGCATTTGGTAATTGGTCAACTGCATGAAGTAAAAGTGTTCCTGCTTTACCAGTGGTGAAACTAAAGCACGGAGAGATGATCCCTATCATCACCAAATTATAAGCATTAATGCTTTATTAGGTTTCAAAAAACCCACTGAACACACATGCAAATCAAGAGCATAATGATGCTACTAAACACAGAAGGAAAAAAAAAATCTATCCAGTAATATTTTCAAAAAGAATAGAATAATATATGACAAGATTTAAGGATTTGAGACTCAAGAAAAACTCAGTACAAGATTTTTTTCTCCCACATATTTGCTACATCTCATATTGAAGTTTCACTGGAGGAATGAACTTTATCAATCAGATGCCTATAAGGTGCTGAAAAGATGAAAACGTCTGAGCACGCTATAAATAAAGTATCACATGATTATAGAAGGCCCTTCTAATATACTCAAACACATCCAACACCTATCAGCTAGCAATCCAGTTCAGGCACTGTGTGTTAGGACATTATAGCTGCTTTTCCTACATCTGAGCTAGATCTCTCATGGCTGCTAGCATGCAAAGAAAAGAAAATCAGCAGAAAAAGTCCATAAGCAGAAACACTGTAGCCAGGATTTGTTATGAGTTTGTGTTACACATGGGGCTGACCTTCATGTTTAAGATCGCACAAAGCTGTGACTGAAATTATTTCTGAAGTAAGGTAACATACAAGCTATCTCCTTTCTTCTGGTCGTTATCCAAGAACATACAAACTCACCGTGGGCACACGCAGAGCCTCCCTCTACCTACTTATTTACTGACTTTTCATACTTTTTAAAGATGCTAGTTATTTGTGATAAATTTATCCCACAGGTCAAACAAGCTTAAAGCTTTGAATCTGCTATGAAGAGAGGCGAAACACGTGCCACGATTATATGGTTTACTTTCAAAAGGTACCAGGAATAATAAGAAAAGAAGGATTTTTTCCCATGGCATGTAGCAGCCCACATGATGAGAATGAAGAAAACAGCCATAACTGTGGCACTGGACTATCTGTCACTACTTTTGTTGTACTCACATAGTAAGGTTCAGCTTCCCTTTCTGTTATTTCATCCTGATACAGAGTGAAACAGGTTGGTATTCGTCCAAACCACACATCTCGAAGCACATCTTTGTCATCTGTCATTCTTCCAATGGATGGTGAAGCACATGTAGATCAGCTTGCTTCCTCAGCTAGAACCTGCAACCCCATTCCCCACCACCCCCCCCCCAAAAAAGAAACAGGTCAGGACAGCTGCAAATAAAATACACCTTGTTAAAGGCTCTCCCAGAGCTACGCTCTGCCAGCCTGACCAACACAGTCACAGAGACGTTCAACGTGAGTTTGCACAAGGGTGGGATGAGTTCAGGCCCCTGAGTTAACAATTTCCCGAGTACAGACACTCGGTGAACGAGGAGTCGATGAGCATTTCTTAAGCCTGCATCAGGCCCCAACGCAGAGGCAGAAAGGTCTCTCCCGTTACCGCCCTGCAGCCGTCACGCAGCTCCCGCAGCCCACCGAGGCCTCGGCTTTACCGCGGACGAGCGGCCCCGGAGCCTCGGGCAGACCGCAGAGCCGGTGTCCCGCAGGAGGACAAGAAGCGGCGGGGACGACAAAGCGATCAAGTCTCTCGCCGGTGCATCTAAGGGCCGGCGCCAACGAGGCGCCGGGACGGGCCCCAGCATCCTTCACCACGGCGCGGAGACCCGGGGGCGCCCTGCCAGCCCCGCTAGCCCAACGCCAGCCAACAGGTTCGGGGCGGTGACCGCCCTCGGCGCCCGCAGCAGCGTCCCGGCCCGGCGGTGTCTCCCTCTCTCCCTCCTTCCCGGGGGGCCGCCCGAAGTGAATCAGCAGTGCAGGACACGGCGGCGGCTCGGCCGGACAGAGGACCGCCAGGGTGGCCCCGGCGTGCTCTACCCCGGGCAACGGGAAGGCCGGGGGGCGGGCCGCAGCGGCCCCGCTCCAGCCCACCGGGAGCGAGCGGCGACCCGCCAGTCCACAGCCTTCCCCAGGCGGCCCCGCGGAGGGCAGCGGGAACGAGCTGGGAGGCACGGAGCCAGCCTTACCTAGGTCCCGACCCGCTCCGCCCGCGGGAGCGCGCCGCGCCAGGCAGGAACTGAACCGTAGCCCCGCCCCCGCCCCGCCCCCGGGCGCACGCGCTGCTCGCCGCGCGGCTTCCGCCCGGTTCCCAGCGGGCAGGCAGCGGCGTCTTCACGCCCCCAGCCCGACGCCGGAAACCGGAAACGGGGCGGAGAACGAGGGCCGCGGGAGGGGCGTGGCGACTGAGGGCTCCGGGCGGGAGGGAGGCGGGGCATTAGGGCGGCCCGGAATAGGGGCCTTGGGGTGCGGACCTGCCCGTCCCGGCGGCTGCTCCGGGCGCTGCGGGACGGAGTCGGTACCGCATCTTCCCCCTTGAGCGCAGGCGGCTGTCCTCCCTCCTTCCCTCCCCCAGCGCGCGTTGGAGCTATATCGGCAGGGCTGGAGGCGGGGGAGTCGCTGTGCTGCAGCTGGGATCAGGCCCGCTCCTGAGGCAGGAGCGGAGTCCCTCGGCAGCTGGGCGGCGCGGGAGCCGGTGGCGCCTGGGGCCGGAAGCTTTGGATGCTCGGGGGTTTAAACGCGCTGCCCAGGATTCCGGCTGCAGTGTAGCCGCCTGAGCCCCCTGCTCGTCGCTCTGCCTCCGTTCTCTTTTCCCGTCCTTCATGCGGTAGATGTTATACACCGTGTGTACCGCGGCCGCAGGAGGGTGAGGCGTACGTGCTGCACCGGGGACATCTCTTAGGTGCCAGAGCGTCGTTCCGGGCCGGGTTATACCTGCCCAGCGGGAGCAAGTTCTCAGCGAATCCCGCCTCTGCCTTTTAAAGGACATCTCCCGCAGTTCTGTCGCTCTGCGAATCCCCATGGCGATGTCCTACGCCGGTAGGAACGGCGGCACCTTATAAGCTTGAAGGAACGTCATAAATGCCAAGGGAGTGCTGTATCACAGCTTCCTCGCAAGCATGTCACGGATCGGTAATTGCCAAAGCGGGGTTACCCCGCGGCAAGGCGCGCAGCTGTAGCAAAACACTGCAGCTGCCACTTGGGCAGTTGAAATACGGGAGGAGAACTGGTAGGGTGTGCTCCTACGTGGTGCGGATGGATGGCGCCTACCGCGATTCCAGGAGAGCGATGCTCCTGCTATGCTGGCCGGTGGCCACCAGATGTCACGCAGCGGCCACTGCTGGTGAGAGTCTCCCAAGGAGCTCAAGAAATCACCGACTTCGGTGGGATCTTCCCAAAGACTGGCTGTTGTATGGGTGTGTTTTGCTGGGGAGTTTTAGTGGGTTTTTTCGGTTATCTGAAAGGTTAGATAAGCCGAAGAACTTGTTTTATTTTTTTCTCGTTTAAATAAGCTTGTCATGATAACCTGTTTTTGATAAAATAATGTTCTGAACACGATCACTGTATTAATTATTAGAAGAAAGTAACTTTTTGTTAATGCCCTGTAAGCAGAAAGTTTAGCAGTGGCACTTCTGTGATTTTGAAACATGCACAGTGAAACTTTCCTTGTTTTCCAAGAGTTTGTGACACAAATTTAAAAAACCCAAATCAGTAAATGAGTGTAAACATGGATTAAGCTTCATATTTGGTATGGTCTACCCAAAAGCATAGGGAAAGACATCACATGTGCCATACTGCAAGGGCTTTAGGCTCTCAAGCAACCAGTTCCCTTATGCTCCTAAATACAGGCAGCTTACACATGCCTTGGGCAGCACCTCTGAAGGGCACGCTAACACAGGTGATGGAAAGGAAGGGGCTCCTCCAGAAGTATTCCCTACACACTTACAACAGTTTAACTAGCGTGGATGGTGTGGAAATTACCATCTTCCAGACCTGGAATGGCAGAAACTTCTGGATGCAGAAGGACACTTCCATAGAGACGTGTGCAGAAATGATCACACAAGTATAAAAGCATCCATCCATCCATCCCACAGGCACTGTCATTGCTATGGGCTTCTCTATGGATTTCTGCAAGGAACCCCCTTAATGATGTTGAAACTGGTCTGATGAGGAGGTACTGACTAGTGGAGCTGCTGTGATGTGCCAGCACCACTACATAAAGTAATAGTTTGTCCTGGTTACAAGATACACAAACTTTCAGAAAGCTTTGCACACATAGAAATGCAGGAGAACCACATTTTATTCTTTGCCCTTTCCACCTATGAGTTCTCAGGGTACTTCTATAGCAAAAGGTTGTTTCAGGTTTCATTATTGCTGCAGGGTTTGGCTGATCATTGAAGCAGCATCGCTAAAGCTGGTGCCAGCTTGTATTTAAGAGAAAATGGCCCAGAAATGCCCACTGGCACGCCTGCTCCCTTTCATTTTTCTTCATGAACAGGAAGAAGTCTGCCAGCACTATTAGCAATAATACTAATAGTGTGTATAAACCCATTCTCCCCACTCTCTGCACTTACCTCTTACTTAACTTCTACTGCTACAGCTCTTGAAGCATACCACTGGTCAGCTAGACTGAGAGATCAGCATTCTGTTGATTACTAGTAACAACTACCAAACAGATTAAAGATTTACTTTTGCATTGTGCTCTCATGTATAATAAAACCAACCGAGGCACCTGACTCAGGCACATGGATTCCAGTCCACAGCCTCAAAACTGATTAACATCAACTGCCCAAATCATCTGCTGGATCTAGATACAAGATGCTAAGTAGAAAATTGTGGTTTGGCATGGTGGGGTTCTGGTGGATAAGGGGGAGCCGCAGGGGTGGCTTCTGCAAGAAGCAGCCAGAAGCTCTCTGCAGGCCCCAGAGAGCAAACACCAGCTGGGCACAAAGCTGAACACGCCGCTGACCAAGGCCGAGCTCATCAGCAACAGTCACAGCACCTCTAGGAATCACATTTAAGAGAAAAAAACACCAACAGCCACTTTTTGCCACTAGAGAAGGGAGTGAGAAGATGTAAGGAGCTGTGCAGGCACCAAGGTCAGTGAAGGGGGGCGGGGAGGGCAGGAGGCACTCCAGGTACCAGAGGGAGAGATTCCTCTACAGCCCATGGATAAGACTATGGTGAAGCAGGCTGTCCACCTGCAGCCCATGGAAGATAACAGGGAGCAAAGATCCCATCTACTACCTGTGGAGGATGCTGGAGCAAGTGGAGACATATGGAAGATGCTATGACCCTCACTGGAGCAAGCTCCTGGCAGGACCTGCAGCCTGTGGAGGAGAGACAGAGACACCCACAACGGAGCAGGTTTGCTGGGGGAACTTGTGACTCCATGAGGGACCAAGCTGGAGCAGTCTGGGCCTGAGAGACTGCATCCCATAGAAGTGTCCCGCGCTGAGGCAGCTGGTGAAGAGTGAAGCTCCGTGGGAAAGGACTCACATTGGAGAAGTTTGTGGAGAACTGTCTCCCATGGGTGGGACCCCACATGGAAACACGGAAGAGTTTGAGGAATGGACCCCTGGACTAAGAAGGAAAACAACTAATGAGGAACTGACTGAAACAGCCATTCCCTGACCCTCCCCATCCCATCCATAAGGGAGGGGAGGTGGGGTGGGAGAAGGGAGAGAAATCGTGAATTAAGTCAAATCTGTGAAGAATAGAGGGGTAGGGGGGAGGTGCTTTAAGATCTGGTCTGACACTGGTTTCATTGTGTGTGTAGTGTAACAAATTAGAGACTTTTCTTTCCTTTATTGTGTGTTGAGTCTGTTTTGTCTGTGATGTGGAATGATCTTTCCCTGTCCTTACCTCAACTCCTAAGCATCTCAATATATATTTTCTCCCATGTCCAGCTGAAAAGGCCAGTGCCCACTTTGGTGGGCATCTGGCCTCTGCCAGGGTCAAACCACCACAAGAATAAAACACGGTAACTTACAAGTCAGTGAGATATACTCTAAATAGCAAGTTCTTCCTATTTGAACATCCTAGCAAACTGCTGATGTAGTTACTAGACACAGATCTAGCAAGATTGATTGTAAAAATCTGTGTGAGGGTTATAAAGACTACAGGTTATAAAGACTAAAGTTCTATAGGCAAATGAGGCTCCTCTACTGAGGAGAGAAACTTGGTTGTAGGTAAGTGCATGAGATACAGTATAACTGCTGAACAAATAAACCTGAAGTGAATGCCAACTTTGCCATTAATACGACTATAAATAATGAATCCAACTCTGGACCCTAAAAGTAATTGCTAGGATGGAATGCCAAAACAGGCAATATAAAAAAGGAATTACCTCCTTTGGCATATTGTTTTCCACACTGTTACTGAACACTTTAAGTTGCAGCATCACTCAACAGATCGGACCAGTCTAAATCGGAAGGGAAAGAGCTCAACGAACATATTTCCAATTCCAAAGATCCTCAAGCAGTAATCCCCCATTTTGAAGATCTTCATCCAGACAACACACAGTGAGTCATCGCCCGACGGCACCCAAATCAAAACACCTGTTAGTGAGTAGAGAAGGAATGCAAAGATGCTCGTAAAGAACAAGATTATAATTACAGATGCAATAATTCTAACAGAAATAAGAGAAATGGAACAGATGGTTTGCATATTTGTGGGCAGTTGTGTTTTTGTGTAATGGTAGTGGTGATGAAGACTGGGTAAACAGAGTCGCTGTATAATTTGGGTTGGAAGTGACTTTTGGAGTCCTTTCCTGATCTCTAGGCCAACACCCCCTCTCAAACCAGGAGGAGCTACAAAGTTAGATCATGTCGGTGAAGGCGAGCGTCCCGGTTCAGCCTCAGGCGGCACCCGAGATCCCCTCTCCCGGGGGCACAGACAGAGCCCGGCGGGTGGGACAGGGGCAGTTACCGGCACGGCACGGCGAGGGGAAGCGGCAGCAGAGCCCGGGACAGGATGCGCACACGCGCGGGGGCACCGCGGGGCATTTACCGGCCCGACCGACCCCTGCCCGCCCGGGAGCCGAGCGGGGCCCCTCCCAGCCCAGCCCGGCCCATCTTACGGGGCGGGAAACAGCCTTGCCCGGCTCGGCTGCTGCGGGGGCTGGCTCGGCCCGGCTGGAACCAGGGCAGCAAGTGGTGCCGACATGTGGCTGCTGAAAAGACACGCGGGGCAGTTTTTCCCCTCTGTATTTTGCTGTATCTGGGATAACTGATACTCGCTCCTGACATCACATGGAGCGCGTTTAATGCTGTTTACACAGAACTGGTATTTTACGGTTTACCTACGTAAACACAATTAAGGATCCCTCCTGTGTATCACAAAGAACCCTGGAAAAAAACAACCAACCAACCTTTTTATTCACGCCTGGGTCCTCTTTGTGCAAAATCCTCCCTCCGCTACATCAGTGGCACAAGACACAAAAGTAAGTGAAACATAACTTATTCCAGTGTCGCTTTATTAGTAACTGATCAGCATTCACGTTAAGGTTTTCCCTTCATTTCCCCGACAGACTTCAATATAAACATATTTTGTATTCATTTCTTAGCTATTGTCTTTTGAGTGTGTAAACAAAACCAGATTGTGGGAATCATTAATGCACACCTTTTAACATGCAACAGTGAGTAAGAGTCACATGAAACTCATAATGCTGCTATTTATATCTAGCTAAGTAGTTCATTGTTGCCTACTCACACGGAAGAATTAATTTGATTAATTAGATGAGAAGCTGATTCATTCATCCAAGACCTGTCTGGAAACATTACAAGATACAAGTACATACTCTGTGATGGCACTTAATGTTTTCCGGATGCAATTTTAATTTGGATGTTTGTGGAAGAAAAAAAAAAAAAAATCACTCTTACCTGGATATACTTCTGCTTTCCTGTCCTCTTCAGCTAAGATTTGCCTTTATAACAGGTGGATACATTTGGAAATACTCTAAGATTACTTTTAAACTATTTATTGCCTAAATAACTGAAGCGTGCTGACAGCTGCCCTAGCTTTACCTCAGTAGTTAACTCTGTTTTACTTCACTGGTTTCCTATTCCAATTCTAACTTTAAATTCCCAAGTCATTTTTCAGACTAAAAATAAACTTTTATCACTAAAACAAATGACTGGGCATTAGGGACCCCTAGTCTGCTGTTTACTATTTGCCTTGAACAAAATTCCTTGTGTTTGCTACTTTGTCACAGCCCCATTAAGACATCTTGGTCTTAGTAAGGAGGGGGGGGAAATATTTTTAAAAACGTCAGGGGCAATATGCAGGTATTTCTTATGAACATAAATCAGATCTTAAGCTTTCTTTTTTAATATACTTACAGTGCCAACACCCATTTGTTCACTCAACTAGATTTTCACCCCTCCACAAATGAACTAAGTAATACTTAGTCTGTCAGGTATTGTTACTTACCAAAGAGGAGTACCTGGTGTTCAAAAGGCAGTAGAATAATGATGCCAAATAATTTCCATTTTTTTCTGTCGGGAATACTGAAACAAAGGTTAATGGCTTTGTTGGTAATATCTTGGTATGTGACAGGATAAGCTCCATCTATGTTTGATACATAAATTCAGATGCTTATGACCAAGGATCACCACTAACATAGTGCTGAATCATATAGCATGGCCAGGAATGAAACAAAAATTTAAGGAGGATAATGTAATAATCCTGTGCTACTGGAGACAGTAATAATCCAGTTTGGCTACTGGAACAGCCTTTAGCTTGTTTATTTTTAGGCAAGAAGATGCTTCATCCTTAATCTGAATGGAAACCTCCTGCTAAAGCCACTGAGTTGTTTTCTACTGAGGACTGGGCTGCCCTTGTCTCAGAAGCTGACACTAAGCACCCAGGTGTCACCCAGCACTTAGGAACTCCCAGAACTGAAACCAGCATGACCTGCTGTTTATTGACAAGTAATCTTTTATACCTTGGTAAGAAGACTTCTTGCTGACAGCTTTATATTGAAATCCTTTCAATCAGGATTTAATTCCTTTTTTCTGTCACACTGCACACTTTCAAGCATCTGGCTTAGGCACTGTCATGTGCACACATTCATTACAAGCTAGGCTTTTGGCTAATTTAGGAAACCCAGCATGCTACTGAAATAAAGTATTGTGTATCACATGGGTGCACAGATAACACAGTGCTAAGCGTGACATAGGCACAGCAGGCCAGAACCCCTATCCACACAAGTCACCACAGCTTCAGAAAAGTAATTTTATATTCTCAGCATATTTAATGATGCGTGTCAGTTATATCTGACCGTAACTGGCCCCAAGCAGTGGCTGAGTACCACATGCCCCTCGCTCACTCCCAGAGGAGAAACAGACAAAGCCTCCTGGGATAAGGACAGTTCACAGACAAAAAGCACTGTGAAAGGGGAACAAAACCACCCCACATAAATTTCACTTATGCCCAGTGATAACATAGAGTACCTTGTCAACCCAAGGATAACACATTTTTGTGAGGAACAACCTGACATCCATGCCACACTCAGACTCCTCTGGAGGCACCCAGGAGTGACCGTCCTGACCAGGCCCTTTTATGGGGAAATGATGTCAGGTGGTGTGGGAAACAGCCTCGGCTAACTCAGCTCACCTGGGCTGACTCAGCTCACCTGTGCTGGCTGCTTGGGGAGGTTGACTCTGGCCCGGCTGGAACCAGGACACCATGGTTTCTTTCTTAGCTTTCTGAAAGGAAATACTTATGATTTCTACTAAAGTACAGCACTTCTCTGTCCCAGACAAAATATTTTTTTGTGGTGTGACTGGATCATCATCAGCAGTTTTTCCTAGGGGAAGAATTTTTCTCAGTGATTCTAAATTAACTCTCATAATTTCACAATAATAAGGCCTTGACAACTCCAGTTGTGGAGCTCTGACATACATCTTTGCTTCTCTATTAATGAAGCACATAAGGAAGTTTAAATTTACAAAAACTTTTTAGTGAATTTAAAATCAATATTGGACGCAAGTTCTTCAGGTTTTTTTTCTCATTGCTGTATTTGCACAACTGTTTTATGAGCTAGTTGTTGAAGTACTTATTTCCTGGGGAGAAGAAATAAGCATATGATGCACATAAAATAGGAGGGTGGGTGTTACCATTGAGGAAAAAAATAAAAATCCTGAAGTCTTTCTGATTCCATGGGAAGTGTGATTACCAGTGCCTCCCCTCCAGTGCTGAGCGGGGGGCAAAACAATCACTTCCCTTGACTTACTGTCTGCACTGTGGCTAATATAGCCAAGTATATGCTGCTGCTTCAAGGGAGTTGATGTTTGTTAACTCCTTGATTTTTCTCTTGGCTCATTTCTCTCATTTGCTGGGATGCCTGTGAATGGCAGCACAGCCCTCCAGCATATCAACAACTCCCCCCACAGTCTGCAACAACCAAAAACCCAGGAAGTGTGTGTTCCAGCTCATTCCAGGTCAATGATAAAAATATTAAATGGCACTGGCCCTAATAGTGATGCTGGAAGTGCACCGCTAGTAACCAGCTTCTAGTTAGACCTTGAACCATTAACCACTGCTCTCTGAGTCCAGTAGTCCAGCCAGTTTTCCAGCCACCTTGTAGTCTACTCATCCAATCCACATCTCCTCGGTTTAGCTACCAGTATACTATGAAAGACTGTGTTGAAAGCCTTGCTTCAGATAAGCTACATCTGTACTTCTCCTTTCATCCACAGGGCCAGCCATTTCATCATAGAAGGCAATCAGGTTGGTCAAGGATGACTTGACCTTGATAAATCTTTGCTGGCTGATTTCAGTCATGTGTCTGATATGAGGAGGACTTGTTCCTTAATTTTTCCAGGAGTTGACAGGGTTGTAGGTCTTCCTTCTTGGCTTTTTAAAATATTCATATAACATTTGTCTTTTACCAGCCACTGGGGACTTCCCTCAGTTGCCACAGCTTTTCAAAGAGGAGCCTCATAAAGACATCAGCCATCTCATGGATGCATCTCATCTGGTCCCGTGTCCAAAATCGCTTAAATTCTCCTTAACTTGATCCTCCTGTATAGTGGGCAGTTAATCATTCCTCTCAATTCACTACTGGGCACAGAGACCTGGCCTGGATGGTAAAAAACAAAGCAAAGACGGCATTAGGTCCCTCAGTGTTTCCCACATAGTTTCTCACTCTGTCCTTTCTAGCTTGCCTGCCCTATTAAACTGCTAGCATACATCTTCCTTCATCTTTCTTTTGAGGCTGCTCACCTGTAGAAGCCCTTCTCATTGCCCTCAACATTCCTTGCTGGTTTTAACCCTAGCCGTGTATGGCTTTCCTAATTTGACTCTTGCATGCCTGAGTAATGCTGCTAGATTTCCCAGTAGCCTGTCCCTGCTTCCATTTTCTGCCTACTTCCTTTCTGAGCCTGAGCTTAGCTAGAAATTTGCTCTTCAGCCAGCCTGGCCTTCTGCCATATCTGCCCATCTTCCTGTGCAGTCATGATGGCCCATCCTTGTACTTCAAGGAGATTTTATCTGAAGATCAGATCTAATGGGATCTTTTTCTTTCTTGGCTCCCCAGGGATTTCCGCCTACCTGTTTCCTGCCCAAGCTGAAGTTCAGTCTCCTGAAGTCCAGGTCTTTACTCTGCTACCTGCCTTCCTCACTTCCCTTAGCATCTTAAATTCAACCTGTTTCTCCACTCCTTTTTAGGCTTTGATCTCCATACCCTGAAGAACCTGCTTAAAAGCCTTTCTCAATAGATTAGCAAGACTGTTGGGAAAGATGCTCTTGCCTCTCTTTCTCACGCAGGTGCCATCATTCCCCACCTATCCTTGCTCCCAAAAGATGGTCCATAGGCATACAAGCCAAAGACCCTGTCTGTGACATTAGCCACACTAGCTTTGACCTGCAAGATACATTCTTTCCTACTGTGCCCATCTCCTTGACTGGCAGGATCAAAAACGAACACCACCTTCTCTGGCCCCTCCACCACAGCTTAGAGTGCAGCAGTCATCTTTGTTCTGATCAAGGTCTCTTTGGCAGCAACATGTGGGGCCAGATGGGTAAGCAGAAATACAAGGTAATAGTGCAAAGACAGTAATAGATAGTAGTAGTAGTCCAAAGACCCCATCAATCCTTCTGCGGTGTCCCACATCAGGGCTCAGGACAAGCAGGTGGGTGCTCTGGCCCCTAGAGAAAGGAGTCTCAGCCAGTGTTACACATCAGTTCATTCTTATGGTGCTGGTTCCAGACAGTTTGGGACTTTTGTTAGATACCCCTGGAATTCCTCATGAACCTGTCTAATTTTAGCTATGCCCCATAACTTTCTATCCCACCTAAATGTGACTGCCATGCTACATATCATAACTCATCAGTAAATATTTTCAGTAAGAGCAATCTTATTAGAGTTGTTTAAGGAAGTCTATTGCTTGTTTCATCTCACATTGTTTAGTCTTACTGTTTCTGTTGGTCTGTGACAGCTCTTTTTTTCTCTCAACCCCTAAGAGTGTAGTTTCCATGATAACCTACTGGGCAGGGCACGGTTATAAAGTCTGAATGGATTTCAGCTTACTCATTCTCCTTCATCTGGTTTTCTTTCTGTAGACCAGCTAGTAGATAACTCCCTAATTATTGTTTATTGATGGGAGAAATTCACTGACCTGCATTCTCACAGTCACCCTCTGTGCTTGTTTTAAATATTACACCCTTATTCTCCGGGATCACAACTGATTATCATGGGAAAAGCGAACGCCGATGAACAGCTCTGCCACTTCATGCTTCTACTCCCTGGGACGGACTCATGGTAACTGGTTTGCTTCATCAGGCTGTTTCAACGCCTCCTCTTCAGGATAACTTCCAGGGGGACAGCACAATGTTTAGATTCATCTGAGAAGAGGACAGAACTGATGGCTGCACAGAGCGGTGCTGGCTGATGGATTTCACAGGGTCTTCATGCAGGTGAAAGGGAGACAGGGGAAGCAGTGACTGGTAAATGCCACTATGGACAGGCAGTTTCAAATTCCTAGTAAAGCTCCTGTGTTACCTGCAGATATATAGGAACAGTTACGCTTTTAATTACCTCTGGTCATCTCAATCTTTAATTGCAGATTCTTTAGCACCTAACTAGGTTACAGAAGACTGGATAGCTCTTGGATTTGTCACAGGACTCTCATATTCCATAGCAATTTAATCAGTTGTGCTTACACTTCAATCTTGAGCGTTTTGGTTTCAGACTGTAAATTGCTGAAGACAGAGACCTGCCTTCCTGCATGCTTGTATGTTTCCCAGCTCATCTGTTAGTCAGTATAAATAGTAAGAAACAACCAGTAATTATGTATTTCATTTCCAGGGCTACTGATAAAGTAATATGCTTGGAATCTCTAGAAAATTATTATTTTTTAATTTCAGGTTAGTTTCTGCCTTTGAGAAAGATTATATCCTAACTCAAGCCATGCTGGCCAATAGATTTCTCTGAGAATATGATGAAAATACAATAGAACGGTATTGCTGATTTAGTCAAATTTAAACTAAGAATTATTCTCTAAGGGGATGGGTTTCCAAATTCATTTCAGCCTAGACAATAATTAAAATATAGATCAGAATGCAAAGTAAGAACATGAGATACAGCCTAGCTTCTGGCAACCACAAACGCTGTAGGAGCGTTATTCACACCAGTTAGTGGAAAACTGGAAAGAAGAAGAGAAAAAATGCACAAAATACTAACCTCTAAGCATATATAATTCAGGACAGCTAGGAGCACATCTTGATATTAAACAGTAAATTAATGATTGGCCAGTATTATACTCCTAATGCCTCATTATGTTAATTTTGCTATGTTTTTAATTGCATCGATTTATGGTCTTAATAGTATAATTTTAAATTGTGGCCCTTTGTGCTACAGGAGAGCAGAGTGGTAGAACTCCCATTTTTTTGCCCCCAATGCACAGAACAGAACTGCCAATCGATGGCATTCTGCCCTCTTGAGAAGCAGCATTTCCCTCCTCCCACTCAGCTTCTATCAGTCTCTCACTAAGATGAGAAAGAAAAAGAAAATTTGTCCCAGTGTGGAATGTCCTTTCCTCTGAGTACAATCCACAGTGTTTGTTTCAGTCTAGTTACAGAGTCTGTTTTCTCATAGCTATTTTGTCTTCTCCTGTTATAGCTTCAGGAAGGGAAAAACTACATATTGAAAAGCCTCAGATACCAAACAAATGCCGTAGGGAATCAGTGTTGACATTATGAAAAACACAGCATGCATATAGAATGCTCTACAGATTTTAGTGTTCACCGTGAGAGCGGGGGCAGAATCCTTATGTAAACTCTTTATGCAAACTGGCAAGTCAGAAGATTGAAAACTCTGGAGAAACTCTGAGATGAGAAATGTACAGAGCAAGGATTCATCTTTTACGGGGCAGCAGAAGAACACAATACTGGGATAATACTAAGAGCAGGACTGAAGTGGCATATATGTGTTATCCTGGTTTATGTACTGACACTACACTTCAATGAAAGGTAGTTACCATTGAGAGAAAAGCAACATGGGATTGTCATTATCAGAATGAGGAAAGTACTTCACCGCAGCAGAGAAGGAAACCCCTGAAAGAATATGTTTTCTGTGGGACAGTATTTTTCTGTGAACTGAGTGGAGAAGGAATGAAAAGCAGTACCACAAGTTGTATATAGCAAAGAATAAAAGTGATGTCCTACACTGGGAACTCATGAACATTTCATAACCGAAATCTGTTTGGCTATCTGCCTGGACTCATGGGCTGCACCTAGTTGGCATTAAAATCAAACAGAGCACTCTCACTGTTAGCATCATGATGGGAGTATTATGTGGAGGTAATAACTGATGCAGAAGTCATTCAGTTCTACAGGCTGAGAGAGTTGGACTTGTTCAGCCTGGAGGAGAGCAGCCTCTGGGAAGACCTTAGAGCAGCCTTCCAGTGCCTGTAAGGGCCTACAGGAAAGCTGGAGAGGGGATGGTTATCAGGGAGTGTAGTAATAAGAAAGGGGGGAATAGCATTAATCTGAATGAGGGCAGATTTAGATCAGGAATTGGGAAGAAATCCCTCCCTGTGAGGGCGATGAGGCCCTGTCACAGGCTGCCCAGAGAAGCTGTGGCTGCCCCCTCCCTGGCAGTGTTCAAGGCCAGGTTGGATGGAGCTTTGGGTAACCTGGTCTAGTGGAGGGTGTCCCTGCCCATGGCAGAGAGGCTCAAACTAGATGCTCTGTAAGGTCCCTTCCAACCCAAACCATTCTGTGATTCTATGATTCTATACATTACAAAAAAAAAAAAAAAGATGGCTGTGTATAGCACTGTAAAAGTCCATGTTATAGTTAAAGATCACATGCTACACCTTGACCACACTGTGGGACACTTTTAATGAGAAGCACTGAAGTTACACAGCCTTACAAACTAGGTACTGATTGACTTTGTTTCCTTCCCTCAAGCTGTGGGATTCTAATGTAGAAGCTTTTTCAAAGCAACAAAGATGGGTTGCATGACTTGTCTTTGAGTAGCTGACAGGAGGTGTGTAGGTAGCACAGGGGGTCTATATGACACCTTCCATCAATGTGAATTTATATGGTACAGCTAAAATCAATTGTTTGTATTTTACAGCAACAATAAGAAACCACGGTACTATTGAATTAAATAATTTAATATGCTATTTTCCCATTGCAAATTCTATCCACTCCTATCTGCTGTGGACTACCCAGGAATAAGTCTTAAGAATATCAATGGGTTTGGCAGAACTATCCATGAATTACCAGATTACAAATTAATCAGAAGAATTAAGGTGACTTCTTGACTCTGACACAGGTCATGTGTTGTTTTAGCTTGATCTGATCAATAACTAGAACCTAAGAGATGGGTATTACATGCAAATAGGTATTGCAGAGGTATCAGCTCACAGAGTTAAATGCCAAAGATCCCAAATTTGACCATGATGGGAATAAGACACCTCAGAATGAGACCAGAAGCATGCAACACACAAAGCTAAAGTACTGCCTGAAGTAATCATGCAGTGTGTATATATAAGAAATTCAGAGCATGAGGTTATGTAAACTCATCCCCACTTCAAAATGTCCCTCAGAGCCTAAGGTGCCTCCATCTACTTCAGCTCCAGCTCCTGTGTGCTCACCTGCATGTCCCCCCAGGCAATCCAGCCATTCGGCCACCAGACAGCCCAGGGTAAGTCATGGCAACTGGCATGCCAGTAACGTTGACTAAGTACAGATCACCCTTCAGCCTGAATGATGTTTTGCCCCACCTACCAGCTACGTAAGTCAATCCCACAAATTCTTCTTGGCTTCCAAATTTACTTTTTGGTTGAAGCTGAAGTCACTGGCTCTTGCTTCCAGACTCCTTAGTCCTCGTCTCATTCAATATTTGCTTGCTTTTTTTCCAAAGCCCTTCCATGTGACATGGACTTGCTCAAGGCCTTTATGGGATGACCCTGTTTTTTGATGAAGGGTCTCTTGGCTTCTCTGTTCATGTTTGGTTGCATTTTTGATTTTTGATTCCAGACTGTCTTTAACCACCAGGAATCATCATCTACGTCCCACCACATCTGATAATTTACTGACGACATGTATTTATGCCTTCTGTTTCAAGGCATGGAGTGGAACTCGCTCCTTCTCTTTTCAGGTGTAGCCAGAGGATCTCTAGTCTTGTTGGGCCAGAAAGAAAACTTCACTGGTAATATGACTGTGAAGTAGAACATCCCCTTGTCGGTGAGATATTCCTGAATTAAGGCCACCATTTCCACCACTATTTCTACGTTGTACCTTGAACTCTTGGGGGAAAAAAAAACCATAGCCAGAATAGCACTTTGTACAGAGCCTAGTGTTATTATTATGTGTAAAACAAGACCCAAATATGCCAACCACAGGAAATTCCTGCAGAGATTTAGGCCAGGCAATACCTAGTTTTTAGCTCCTTGTCAGACTTAGGCAAGAAGCAGGCAACCAGCACTCAGTCCCGTAAAGACCGGGGCGGTTCTGGGCTTGTGTAGAGGTGAATCCCTAGGTACCTGGGACACTTTCAAGACAAACAGGGAGGCACCCCTGGAATTTAAGTGCCCGTAGGGTTAGGTGTCAAATGAATGTGGGATTTCAGGACCTTAGTTTGGATCTTACATGTTTTATGTAGGACAGGGGCAGGATTTTGGCCCCTGAGAATCCAAAGCACTCTTCATGTATTCTGATGGCAACCTGAATCTCAAATATTTCTTTGCACATACACTTTCTAATGGAAATTTCAAACCTCTATTGTATTGGAAAAGAAGTTATTTGGTGACAAAGTTAATGATAGTCCTACTTTTCTATAATTTGCTTATGGGCTTCAGATAATTTTTTTCACAAATATTGTGCCACATATTGAAAGAGTTTTATATTAGAATAATGTTTCTGTTTGGAAACAATTTAAAGGGAGGATCAACGATCTGAATAAATAGTGTTATCTCAACTTGCGTGTTACTTAGTCTCTGTAACAGCTTCACAGATTTTGAGTCTGTATTTGTCTGCTTCTTATCATAGTTACAAAATTCTGGGGATTTCCCCCCTCTTAAATCTCACATACAGTGTGCAGTCAAGTTAGGTGGATATTGAATAAGTCTAATCTAGATACCAAATCATCCTCTTTTTCACCATGTTGGAATGAAACCAAACAGGAGAAGGATAATTTGTTGCATAATATCTTTCTATGATAGGAATTACTATGAACTGTTGCAAAACTCTGTTGGTTCAGATAAAAGCTAGACTGACTCGTTCTGGTGCATGTGTCAGGACTGCTGACATAAACATGACAATCATTTAAAGTTTCCTAAATGACTGGCCAATTCTAATGAATCTGTATCTTAACTGATGGTCTTTTAAAAAACCTATCCTGAAAGAAGAGGTCCACATCTTCTACATAAACCTATGAACAAGTACTGCCTCAAGTACTGAGTCTCCACAAACTCATTTGCATCAAGATCATCTGTTGTTCTGATACTGCCGTGTTTAGCACCCAGACTTTAATTTTGGCCAAAGTTTGAACAAGTATTATCAACCAAATCCGCTCCACCTACTTTCATGTATCGGGATATTGCAGTCTATGTTTGCACCGAACCACAAACACTGGACACCTCAAAGGTGATGTTGCAGGCTTATTTCTTGTATGTGTCACTCCAGAGACATACTTAACTCTGCATGTTCTACAGATACACCCTGATACTGATGGTGATCCAGACCCTGCCAAGATAATATAAAAGGATTTCAAAAGAGGCATGCCTTGCATTTTTCCTTTTTTCTGTTCTGTGATTTAAACTGCATATTTTCAGGTCACACACATCTCTTTTTGGTGTGGAATGTAGTAGCACAAGTCTGCTGAACATACCCTTGGCCACGTATAGTGGCAGAGAGAGGAGGTACTGGGACTGCAGTGGCCCAGATTCCTTTCTTCCCAGAGCTGTTCAGCTGAAGCAGCTCACCAACACCAATTTATTCACCTTTGCTCCAGTACAACATCTTCCATGGGCTGCAGGGGGACAACCTGCTCCACCATGGTCTTCTCCATGGGTTGCAGGGGAATCTTTCTCTGGCACCTGGAGCACCTCCCCCCTTCTTCACTGGCCTTGGTGTCTTCAGAGTTTCTTACATCTTCTCACTCCCTTCTCTGGTGGAAAAAAGCAGCTGCTTGCAGGGTTTTCATTTTTCCCTTAAATGTGATTCCCAGAGGTGCTGTGACCATCGCTGATAGGTTCAGCCATGGTCAGTGGTGGCTCTGGCCTTGAGCCCAGCTGGTATTTACTCTGCCAGGCCTAGGGGAAGCTTCTGGCTGCTTCTTGCAGACGCCACCCCTGCAGCCCCCCTCCTTCACCAGAACTTTGCCACACAAAACCACACCACTATCCATCAAGGACAGTCTACAACCTTGCATCATCAGGTCTCCTGTCTCTGTCCTTGGAGGTACTTCAAATCCAACGGGATATGGTCCTGAATAATCTGCCCTTGCTGACCCTTCCTGAGCAGGGGGGCTGCACTAGACAACTTCTGAAGGTCCCTTCCGACCTCAAGTATTATGTGATTTTATTATTTCTGTGCTTATACAAATTGCTTTACTGACACTGACACTTTTTTCTTGACCTTTTATGCATTTCCTGAGGGTACAACCATCTACTTTTCTTGTTCTTCACAACTTCGTCATGACACATACTATATAATATTAATCACCTATTTTAATTTTGGGAAAAATCATTTTCTTCATAGCTTAATCTGTTTAGTTAATCACTAGCCAAGTAAAATATACACAACACAGGAAAATAACTGAATTTGACCCCTCCTTCCCTCCCTCCCCCATAGGTGTACATACTGCTTTGGGTAAAACAGTAGTCTGGGTGGGGGGCTTAGCTGCTTAGCCAAGCCCCTTCTGTAATTTGTCATCCCCTGCCTTGATCGCATCCTTGTTGGCCTGCTGTTAAAAAAACCCAGCATTAATTTATGTCCATCCCAATTCATGTACTGTTTGTCCATTATTATCTGATTATGTTCATTCACATGCAGAAATACAGTGCTGCCATTCAGTGAGACCTGGACAGGCTGGAAAGCTGGGCAGGGAGAAACCAGATGAGGTTTAATAAAAGCAAGTGTAAAGTCTTGCACCTGGGGAGGAATAACCGTCAGTATCAGTACAGGCTGGGGGATGACCTGCTGGAGAAGAGCTCTGTGGAGAAGGACCTGGGGGTCCTGGTTGATGACAGGTTGGCTGTGAGCCAGCAGTGTGCCCTGGTGGCTAAGAGAGCCAATGGGATCCTGGGATGCATCAGGAAGAGTGTGGCCAGCAGGTCTAAGGAGGTGATCCTCCCCCTCTACTCTGCCCTGGTCAGGCCCCACCTGGAGTATTGTGTCCAGTTCTGGGCTCCCTGGTATAAAAAAGACAGGGATCTCCTGGAGAGAATCCAGAGGAGGGCTACGAAGATGATTAAGGGCCTGGAACATCTCCCCTATGAGGAAAGGCTGAGTGAGCTGGGGCTGTTCAGCCTGGAGAAAAGACGACTGAGGGGGGACCTAATTAATGTTTATAAATATCTTAAGTGTGGGATGCAGGGGGAATTGGCCAACCCCTTTTCAATCATCTGCAGAGATAGGACAAGGGGCAATGGCTGTAAACTGGAGCACAGGAAGTTCCACACCAACATGCAGAAGAACTTTTACACAGTGAGGGTGACAGAGCCCTGGGACAGGCTGCCCAGGGAGGTGGTGGAGTCTCCCTCTCTGGAGATATTCACCAGTCTGGATACCTACCTGTGCGATTATGTCCTAGGGAGCCTGCTTTGGCAGGAGGGTTGGACCAGATGATCTCTTGAGGTCCCTTCCAACCCCTATGATTCTGTGATTCTGTGATTTTTTAATAATTAATTTAAAGGTTTTTTTTCAGTACACAGGCTTTTTTAATCTCACGTCAGCATTTTTAGCGGTCACTTATAACCTCCATGTCCCATCAGTAGCGAGCAAAACTCCCTAAAATCTCCTTATACCAAATGCAGGCTGGGTGGTCACGATTTAGGGCTGACCTTATCCTGCAGCACTGAACAGCAAATCTCCTACGGAAAGCTTTGGAAAAGACCTCGGGGTCATTTAAGATAACAGTCCTAAAAGCACTGAGGGACCCACGGGGCCACCACGTCCTGGGAGGGGCTTGTCACGATACGACCTGACATGATCCTCTCCGTCGGGAGCCGGCAGCGGTGCATGTCCCAGCCTGACCCTTCCCTCGGGAACGGCCCTGCCTCCTCACGAAATCACTTGCTCGGCCCTCCTCGGCAGAATAAAGAACCGGCAGGACTGTTAAAGCCAATTTATTCCCAGGGAGAGGGATAAGCAGCTAATTAATTAATGTCGCGGGCACTGGGACAAAAAGCAGCGCTGCAGGGGTTGGGGTGTGCTGGCTCCTGAGGAGACCCCTCGGCTCCCCGGGAGGGGAGCGCCGGGGAAACCGGGACGGACGGACGGGCGGGCGGAGGGGGTCTAGCGGGGCCGGGGGAGGATGCGGGACCCCCGGCGCTGCCCCTGCGCGGTGCGGGCGGGCGCGCAGCCTTTCCCCGCCACTTGCACACGTGTCCGGGGCGCTGCGCACACCTGAGGGTTTGCAGAAAACAACAACAAGATAATGACCCCTAATGCGCACCCTGGGCACGGATCACACGCGGGCCGCTCCCTTCCTGTGCGACCGGCGGGGAATCTGCCGCGGCGCGGCACCCTCGGCGGGGAGGGACCGACGCGGCCGGCGGTGGGCAGGGAGGGAGGGAGGGAGGGAGGGAATCGCCTTATTAAACGCATACACCGAGGCGGGCGGCTGCCACCGCCGCCCCGTCCATGCCCGCGGAGAGCCCGAAACCACAGGGAACGCCGCGCTGCGAGCAGCTCCCGCCGGCCGCGCCGTGCTCCCCGCGCTGCCGCTCCTGCTCCGGCTGCCGGCGGGAGGGCACCGCCGCCGCGCACAGCCCCGCCGCCCGCCGCCGCGGCGCGGTGTCCGGCATGGCGCGGCGCAGCCGCTTCCAGCGCCTCTTCGGCCGCAGCGAGTCGGAGGACTCGGAACCCGAGGGGGCGGCCGCACCCCTCCGCCGCCGCCCTCCCTCCGCCGCCGCCGCGCCCAAGCGGCGCCCCGCGTTCCCCCACTGGCGCCCGAAGAGGAAGGAGCAGCACCCTCGGGGGGGCGGCGGTGCCGCTCCCGCTTGGACCCCTCCGTCCGCGTCTCCTCTCGGCTCCCCGGCTCCGCGGTAAGCGCGACCTCGGCGCCCCCTCCCCGCGGACTGCTGCGAGGGGGGGCAGGAGGGCGGACTTTGGGGTGGGGGCCGGGCGGTGGGAGCAGCGGGTAGGGCACGGCTGGAGGCCAGGAGGTTTTTGTCTCCCGAGGAGGGAAGCGGGTGTCCCGCAGCCGCCTTCACGTCCAGCGCTTGTCCATCCCAGCCTTGTGGCGGTGCGGCGCCTCAGCGGTGTTGACAAACATCAGCGCCTGTGTGAATAAGTAACAGTCACCGTGTGCCCGAAGCGGAGGGAGGCTTCTTGGCCCCAAACAGCCTCCTCGAGCGGGGCGAGCGTGTGCCGTGAGCTTACTCTGTGCTCCCTTTTCCTGGACGTAGTAAAGGAGGGAGAGGAGGGAGAAGGGCTCGGCACCGCTTTTGTACAGTACTCTCGGTGCGGCTCCAAGTGTCCCATGAGTAATGACCGTCTAATCCACGCTGGTTTATAAATTCTTGAGGGCACAGGCGTTCCCCGGGGGCTGTTTACAACCTGTGGTCGCAGCGTGGGGAGGAGGCTTAGGGACACGTCGGGGTAAGGGTGCAGTAAAGCCTTTGGACGTGAAGGTAATTCACAGCAGGGTACGGTGAACTTGGCGCTACGTCAGGAATCGGTTTGGTTGATACTGCCCAGATTTGAGCAGGAAGAGCCGGGCAGTGAGAAGATGTCGCTGCTACCGGGGTTAAAAAAACCCAACCAAAACCAAACACCAGTTGTAAGTCATTGGTCTCCCCGATACTTAATTCAGACTGAGAAATCTGTACGTCACAGGAGGGGTGGTTATGTGTGTTTAGAAGGGGTGGTTATGAGTGTTCATATGTATAAAAGTTACAGAGAAAATGCTAGTGCTTGTGTAAAAATAGACGTTGTGTGGATGTGCAGACTTGACCATAGTCTAATGATGTGTGCACTCGAAACGTGTTGTTGAAATGCATATTGAAATGTGTTGGTGAAAACTCCAAACACCAACAGCTTTCATAAAAGGAAAAAAAAAACCAACCAGGTGAGCTTATGTTTGCATGTGTGTAGGGGTAAAATGTTTGCTTTGCAGAACTTCTGAACCAGGAAAAGATGTTGTTGAGCTGTTGAGCAGCCAAGTTCAGGGTGATGCTGCAGGTGACTTCATCCAGGAACAGGCCCTCTTCTGCCTTCCAAAAGCCAGATAAAACAGAAGGAGATCATAGCATAGCACAGGTAGGAAGGGAGCCCCAAGCCTGGTGAGGTCTGAGTTCTGACCCAGGTTGCACAGGACTGTGTCCAGCTGAGTTTTGAAATAGCCCAAAAACTGAGAGTGCAGAACTTTCTGTGGGCAAGCAGCATCGCTGACTGTGTGTGAGAAAGTTACTGGTATGAAGTTTCAACATTTCTTCTTTCAATTTGTGGCTTCTTCTGCTTCTGCCATGCACCACTGAAGAGGTTCTTGCCGACCTTTGCATATGTACTGGGAGGCAGATGCTGGGTCGTCTCCAAGGTCACCTCTTCCCCATGCTGAACCAGCCCCACTCCTCCAGCCTCTCCTTTCAGGGCAAAAGCACCAGCCCTTGAGCATCTTGGGGCTCTATGCTCAATTCACCCCAGTTTATCAGCATCCGTTTTGTGTTGAGGGGCCCAAAACTGAACGGAGTATCTAAAGGTGGACAAATGAATGGTGAGAAAAAGGGGAATAAGTCTGTAATCTAGGTGTGAGTTCCTTTTGCTTCCAGATACCTTGCTGGATCTATACTGCCAAACCAAAATGGAAATGCTGTATGAGATTTGGGCTTCAGTTCTTACACCTGAAGGAAATGGAGGATGTTTTTTCTGCATAAATTTGTTGCTTATTTCTGTGCCTAAAGTACAAGTGAAATCTTCTGAAATGATAGGGTTGTAACTCCTGTTGCAAAAAATTGGTGTTTTTTCTGGTTAGGGAACTAATCTTTCTACTATTGGTAACTGGTTTGGCTTGTGCTTCAGCACATGGAAATACACATGTATGTCACTGTTTTTAATGGCAGTTGTTCATCTTCAGACAGCACAAACTTCTCTCATTAGTGTACCTTTCTATTGTCCTTGTTTTTCCATTTATTTTTGTTTTAAAGCTTTCAATGAAAAGCCCAAAATATTTTAAAAAACAATGCTGAAGTTTATGGTACCGTTTTTCAAAAGAAGTTGAATGAAGTATTTTTATGACATGAATGGTGGGCTGTAATGCATAGTTGCAAGAATGCTTTACATGCCAAATGATAGTGTACTTTTATCAGGTTTTGAAAATTTGAGATGCTTTGTAAATGACCATGGCTTTTGCGATGAAAGACATGGTTTGGCATGACAACTGGTAGTTTGAAGACACCTATTTATATGATACCCCAGCTTAAAAGTTATGAGCTGTTTTGCTATTCTTACATTATTTTTTTCAGGTAGCAAATACTTTTCCTTGCTGTTGGGTACCTATATTGAAGAGAAGTAGCCAATCTGGCATTACAAAAATAAAATCTTGTCATAAAAACCAAACTAGCAGCCTAACTCCTTTAGACTTGAGGCTATAATTGTGCATTCTCCTGCCTTGCTCAAGTTTGTGTTGTACTGTCTCTGCTTGTGGGTTAAATCGGGGAAGTCAGATCAATTCTCTGGTCTCTTTTCCCAGAAAAAGCATGTAGAGCCTCTTTCCCAGGGATAATAGCTGTAGAAACTCTACACAGGTGCAGTGAAAGAGAAGAATGACAGTTGTCACCATGCCGTAGGAAACTGCACCATATTAAGAAACCAATTTTTACTTGATCCCTTGAAGCCATGTCCCTACAAAGTTGTCCTGTCTTAGACATTGAATGATCTCCACCCAAGGGCAACTTTAAAAATGAAGATGATGACTTGGATTTGAACTTTGAAGCAGGAAGTTGACTGTGGGAGGACAAAGAAAATCATGTATCTTTGGGGTGTGATTGTTTAGTAGTCTTTTCTCATAGTGTGAGCTACTCTATGAACCTGGAGCTTTTGGTATTTGATGGTCAAGATCAGACAAGTTACTTTAGTCCATTTATGAGTTGGCTAACATGTACATGGCAGAAGCTATATTGTTGCCCAAAATGTGTCAATGTAATCACCATGGGAAAGCAAAGGACATTTTTTTTTTTGTGCTTATTACTTCCTCTGTTTCAAGAAACACTGATAATTTGGGGTTGGCTTTGGCGTTGAACATGCTAGGACTGCTTCCATCGGCAACATCCCTTGCTCTTACTACTTTTCTCTCCCCTGATTAAATTTAACTCAGCTTGTCTTCATCAACATACTAAATACGTGAAGGCAAAGAAACCGAAGTGACTGGTATTCTCCAACAATTTGGCAGGGAAACAAAAATTAATTAGGGTTCATAAATAGCATAAAAATGAGCAGAGGGGAAGAGCGTTAGGCTACGTCCAAGGAAAGTTAGGCTGTGGAACAATTACACCTTATCTCAGAGAGGAACACACACATCGAGGAGAGGTGTTGAACGTGAAGAAATGAGTTGCAAGCAGACAAAGTGGCGGTGAGACCAAGATCTGATACCTCTTCCCTACTTTGATATTCTTTGAGTTACTCTTTGACTTCTTGTCCTGGTTTCAGCTATGATGGAGTTAATTATTTTTAGCAGTGGATGGAATGCCATGTTTGGGTGTTAGGATGAGAACAGTGCTGATAGCACCCTGATGTTTCTGGTTGTTGCCGGGCAATCAAGGACCTTTCTCAGCTCTGCATACTTCCTTACTAATGAGAAAGGAAGGGACGCAGCCAGGACAGGTGACCCGAACTGGCCAAAGAGGATATTCCATGCCAGTTACGTCATGCTCAGTATAAAGGGGGACTGGGGGGAAGAGGAGGAGACATGCCAGGATGTGCAGTTTCTGGGTTCGGGGACGGCTCTAAGCTGTGCGGCCTGGGTTCTGTGGTTTGGTGAGAAACTGCATTGTGTATCACCAGTTTCATCTATTTTGTGCTTTAAACTTCTGTTATTGTTATATCTAGTTTTCTGTTATTGTTTAGTAAACTATCCTTATCCCAACCTGCGTGGTTCTGGTTTCTAGGTTGTGGTTTCTTTTCCTCCTTTCTTCCTTCCCTTTTCCCCCTCCCCCAACTTTCCCTCCCCCTTCCTTTTAAAAGTACAAGCGACTGTGTGGGGTGCGGCCCCCGGCTGGGGCAAAACCACGACAGTCATTTTGGTGCCCAACGTGGGGCACGAACCATGAGAAGAGGTATGAGAAGAGGTGGAGGAACCATGCTTTGCCACCCATATGTAACATCACATTCTATAGAAGGATGAAGAGTGAATGTTTCACCCTGTGAAAAACAGAGCTCGTAACACAGAATGGTAGTAGATTGATTGATGAGAACAAAATGTAGAAAACTCTGGTACTGTCAGCTATGTTAAATAGTAAAATAAGAAGCCTCAACTCACTTGGCTGTATCTGTGTAGCTTTACATTTGTGCATTGCTCAGTTGAAAGGAAAAATGGGATCGTTCACCTGTGTTCTTTGCAAGACTGAATGGGGATGTCTGCAGTTCTTCCCAATTGCACTTACTTTATGGGAGGTGGAAATTGAAAAGGGTAATTACATTTGCTGTATGATTCTTGGTACTCTCTCAGGTAAGCATAATGCCTCAGGAATAAAGATTTATTAGTTTAATTAATTTTGGTTTATGGAGGAAAGAAGTTCTCTTAAACTATCATGGTCGAATAATTAAATGTGGAACCTTTTTTTTCCCTCAGCCTTTATCTGTGCTGTAACCTAATGAGGAAATTGGGGCTTATTAAAAAAAAAAATGTTTCTAGGAAGATAATTCGATAAGAGGGGTGGCATGCTGAAACATTCACTTACTTTGTTTGCTTGCATTCCTAAGAGGTAAAAAATACCATCCTGTGAGAACCTATATAGTGACATCTGTGCCATGAAAGTAGGAGTCTGCCTGTCCTGCATGAGTTTATCAGCTGCTGTTTCTATGTTGCTGATTTTGCAGGTTTGGTGGCTGTAAATACACCAGTACAAAGAGTACTCTCCTTTTCATGTTGTCCTTTCAAAAAATCAGGTGGTGGTCTAAAAAAATCTGAACCAGTAAGACTGCTGGTGCCTTCCTGGTCAGCTTGCTTAGATGTCAATGGAAGGGTAGATCCTGGTAGTGAGGAGTGGGATCTCATTCCTGATGTCTGTCATCAGGAATTCCCTTAAATTAGAAAAAATGGTCTTAAAAATTAAAGTGAGTCAACAGACTCATGCCATTCACAATCAAGGATTTTGTCCTTATTTTTTTGGGGTGCTTCTACATTTGTTTCATGTTTATTTTGGAGGGATGGTGTACCCTACTGTATTTGGGTGAGCCTCATCCATAGTAGTGCTGAGTACCATTGAGGTGATGGGGCCTCTGCACTGAATAGTTAAATATCTATTAAAACAAAGATTGTTGTGAAAAAGCAGGTTCTGACCTACTCAAGCTGGATGCCAGTCTTGATACCTTTGGTTTTAGTGTGTCAGATCCACACTTGTAAATGGTGATAAATGAAAAGTAGAGGTGTTTAGAACTAAGCTTTTATTACTGTGAAACTCCATTGTGTAAGCCATGCAGGAAGGCATACATTGAATGCAGGTACATATGGTTGCACTAACCCCAGCAGTAAACAACTGAATGCACACAATTCAGTGAGTACTAGTTGTCTAAAAATGTGAACAGTGGTTTTCACTCTCTGCTCTTTCTTAACACCATTATCTCTTGTCTCTTCCTTTTCTCCTTATCACATTCCTTTGTTCCTGCAACTGTCTGTCCCATCCTTCCCTCCCTCTTCACACTCTTGAGATTTGCATGGAGCAGCTCAGCCTTCATTCTCTAGTGTGCTCCTGCCTGCGTGGTGCAAACGGAAGAGGGAGGCTTTATTGTACCTTTGATGGCCTCAGGGCAGAGGCAAGACAGCGTTTGTAGATAGAAATTAATGCTGTTATTGAAATGGTGATGATAATTAGTTTGACTAATTTCATATACAAGACGGGATCCATATCCTCTAATTTCAGATACGTATATCTGGAGTAGATATTCCCTTTATAATCAAGGAGGGCAAATAGGCACGTCTGCTGTGCAATTCATTTCACTCTAAGGTGAGTGTCTAAAACTGGCTAAACAAATTACATCTTAGAAATGCCAGGTTTTCCTCATTGACTTTAAATGTTGCCTAAAGGTGACATCTCCAACATCTGAATTTTGGCAGCTGAATTCCAGCTGCGTTGCCTGATAGGGGGAGTTTGCAGGCTCAGACTCCCATGCAGGAGAGGCTACAGTGTGAAGTGAAACAGTCATGACCTTCAAAAACTACCTTCTGATTTTTTCATGTGCAACTTTAAGGCACTTTTTGTTTGCACACAACCTGCTTTTAAAGTGTCATGTTCTTCAGATTTCTGTGTTACTCAGTTGATCGGGCTTACGTGGGATTGATCCCTACTTCTGCAGAGTTTCCTAGGGAAAGCTGCACAAGCCACAGAAAACACAACTTTCACCAATGATTACAGAGAACAGAGGAATCCGGAAAAAGGGAAGAGAAGACTGCCTCACCCAGAGTCTGATTAGCAGAATTTTAGCCAAAATGACAATGCTTCTGAAAGTTAGAGGCTGCTGGAAACAGAATCTTGTAATGGGCAAGATGGGGAGCTGGTAACACTAGACAGTTTTTCCTTTAGCAGCTTGCATTTTAAACCAGAATAAAACCATGAGGAGCTGTTCTATAGTCACAGGTTCCTGTACAAGAGCAAAAATCACTTCAGCTATCAGAACAGGCAGGAAAAACGTCAGTGGTTTATGTGCAATGTATCTGGTAATACCATAGCTTTGTAGATACTATTCGTATGTTAGTCACTTCTTACACCTAGCAAACCTACTGCTGCACAGTTTTCCTTCTCGTGCGTGTTTGTTCATGCAGCTAGCACAATCTATCATCAATTATTTCATCATGCAGAGCTCCTTGAAGACAAGAAGGGAAAGATAGGCAATGTCTGATCAACATAAGGGCTTAATTGCCTCCTTCAGTGCCCTTTGGGGAAAAATAAAAATTAAAGAAAAGAAATTATCTTGTCCATATCCAAAAAAGCCCGTGCAAAAGTACCGCCCTTTTTCACCAGCCTCACTTTAGAGCTCTACTTGGAAACTTTGAAATGAACCGGAAGGAGTATTAGTTGGATAGAATAACACTTTTTGAATAGTTGGCATTTCATCTTTGTAAGCCACTATTATACCGTCTCTTGAGTACTTTGGACTGTCACTACTGTCACAGCTGTGGTGCCACTATTGAGGTGAGGCTATAGATCAGGAACATTGTCCCATGCCATTTGTATTGGTGGGGATCAGTGCTCAGGCTCTCAGAACTGAGCAGAACAAGTTCAGGTTGCATGGGTTGGTGGTAATCAATGTTTCCCATTTGTCCCTCTTTCTGTGGCCATGAGCAGGTGCCCCAACACAGTCTCTCAGGGCTCATCTAGAGTCATGAATGACTCTTAATCTAAGAAAGTGAGAGAGAACCTGTATTATCAGTGGATTTGTGAGGAGAGGCTGCTTTTTAGGAAGAAAGGAGGTTGTGTGTTGTTTCCTGGCAGGAAACTAGCAGAATGCTGTCCTCATTGTACCACAGGTACAAAATTGGCTGGTTTAGGTTGGAAGAAACCTCTGCGGCATGTTTCGGCCAACTCCCCACTGAAAGCAGAGCCAACCACAAAGTTAGATCCCACCCCAAAGTTAGATTGGCTTGCACAGGTCTTTGTTTAGTCAAGTGTTGAATATCTATGTGGAGACTCCACAACTTCTCCATGAAGACTCTGAAAATTTGTCCTCAGGTCTAATAAGTTTCTCACATTTCCACTTGTGTCCTCCTCCTCCTCTTGGCCCATCCCTGTGCACCTCTGAGGTTGGGTCCTGTTAGATAGCCAGTGACTACTCTTCCAGGTGCTCCTTCTTCCTCACATCCAAGCACCTAAACATCTTGCTGGCCCTTTTCTATACTCAGGGCATTTTGTACACTTTTCTTGTACTGGAGATGTACATGTAGCCTTCATTGTCACGAGGGCACACTGCTGATAATGTCTGATAGTAGAATAATGTGAAAACTGAGGCCTTGAAGAGACTCAGCACTGAGACATACAAGGTTGTTCCAAGTGTCATTGCCAGCCCGTGGATTTTTGGAGGGAGTGTCTGTAGTTTCTTGCTCTTTAACCTCCAGAAGGTTTAACTGATGTGTTTGTTTTGGTTTCTATAATTTTAATTCCTTGAAACCATGGGTTGGGATTTCATGGTGGACATTCCACAGCAACCAGGGAGCTACTCTGTGATTAGCAGTGCTGACACCTTTTCCTACCCTTGGCTGGGAATCCTGTACCATTTATGAATCATTTAGTAAGTAACTGGTAATTCTTTTGACAGAACACGTATTTAGGATCTGGGGACAGTATAAGCACATTTGGCATAAAACCAAACCATATGATTACTAAGAAGAGTCTGTAACATTATAGTGCCAACTCTGTCTTCAAGGAAAATGTTTGGATGATTCACCCATGATTACCCATTTGCAGATAAAGTACAAATAGTTTATGGCACAGAGATCACGCCTGTAGGCACATGCTGAAACAACTGCTGTCCCCTGTTAGAGCATCTTTGTGACCTCCCTTAGCTATGTGCAAAAGCTGAAGCAGTAGTGGAGAAAACAGGAATGCAAATGAAAGGATGTCTACCTTACTCTCTTTCTATTTGAGGAATATTTGCATACTTGACAAAGGGGAAGAAATTGTAGAGTTTGTTTTTTCTAAATATCTTGGACATTAACACTGTAGATAATTTAGTGGAACTGCCAAAATTGCAGACGAGGTCGCAGGAAGAGGTGTAGGTGCATGTGTGTTGTGTTTTCCTGAGTTGGAAGCTGTCTAGGAGCAAGGTACCTTCTGTATGGAAGCAACGTAGAGGGGCTGGTACATCTAGCGTAGACACAGATAGCTTACACTGTCACATCCTGTAGAGAGGCAGATGGATTGATCAGGCTGCCTGATTGGTTTTTTACAGCACTGAGAATAAACTCACCTCTCAGCCTGGAAGTACAAACGTGCAGAGACCTAACCACAACAATCACAGAATCACAGAATCATTAGGGTTGGAAAAGACCTCCAAGATCATCTAGTCCAACCGTCCCCCTACCACTTACCAATATTACTAACTAAACCATGTCACTAAGTACCTCATCCAAAATCTCATTGAATACCCTGAGGGACAGTGACTCTGCCACCTCCCTGGGCAACCTGTTCCAATGCCCAACCACTCCTTCTGAGAAGAAATTTCTCCTAATTTCTAACCTGAACCTCCCCTGGCACAACTTGCAGCCATTCCCTCTTGTCCTATCACTACTTACTTGCAAGAAGAGGCTGATCCCCAGCTCACAACTTCCTTTCAGGTAGTTGTAGAGAACAGTAAGGTCTTCCCTGAGCCTCCTCTTCTCTGGGCTAAATAGTCCCAGTTCTCTCAGCTGCTTTTCAGAAGACTTGTGTTCCAGACCCTTCACCAGCTTTGTTGCCCTTCTCTGGACATGCTCCAGGGCTTCAATGTCTCCGTTGTAGTGAGGGGCCCAAATCTGAACAATGAACAATGACATGGCTTGCAAACTAGAACCACTTTTTACCTGGCTGATTTAAACTTGGACACGTCCAACACGCACGTCTGCCTTACCCACTGTGTGAACATATTCTAGTTAACCCTGGGAGATCCTTCTGATTTGTGGCTGGATTCTCGAACTTACTCAGTGGGATGCAACCATATCTGTCTTCAGTTTAGGCAGTAAGAAATCTTATTCTCTCATCTTTTGTCTGTGTCATTAGTTTACTGAGCAGTCTCCCAGGCTGTGGTGGCTTGGTTTGTGTGTTTATCAGATGACTAGAATAATGGAGTCTGATTTTGACAGTGGCTTCTGTATGCAAATAGTAAATTACAGCACAAAAGACCAAAAAAAGCTTGACAGCTTACAAAAGGTCTGAATGAATACAGAGTGGAACTCGTCAGGCTTTATAGTCCTCATGTAATTTAAAGGGTGTGTATGAGGTGAAGAATTAAAAGGAGACCGAGAGGCTTATAAACATTCCACAGAGGTTTATTTTAAATATAATATGTCTGACAGTCCTGCAGGTGATAAGACTCTTCACTATTCACCACAGGCTGCCTGGTTCCCTATGAATAGCTCGATACCCATTTCTGTCACGTTTGTTGGAAATTGAGCATGGCTGGGGCTTTGAGGACACTCTGCTGTATTTGGGATTGAACCTGCTGATGTTTTCAGGAAAACGCTCATCTCTGAAGTTCTAGCAAATCTCAGTTATGGAGGTTTCTGGCCTACCCTGTTGGTAGAGTAGAAATCCAAATGGAGTCAGAGGTGTACTATTATTTGTGTGAGTCTGCCTCATTGTTAGCACTATCTTACGCCACGCATCTGTGGCTTGGAGCGACTGGTAATTGAACTAATCAGTTCTTTAGTAAGATCTAGATTATACCTTCCTTGCTTGGGACAAATAGAAAAGTTTACTATATACAGCTTTTGAAGTAAGGCAGAGGCTATCACCTCTTTTAACACAGGATTTTTAGTGCTTTATATGAGATAAATGTATGAGGGAGAGATTTCACGTTTTTACTACAATTCACTATGAAAGGAAAAAGTGGCTAGAGATGTGACAGTGCTCTCTATTGGCTCATTAAAGTTAATAAAACAAAACATCTGAAGCCTAAATGATGCTTTTTCTGTCAAGATACCTGACTTCTCATCTCGACTTTCAAGAAGTATTTGTTGACACAAGCAGACTATATTTGGATCAAAACATAGTTTAGAAAACGTTTAGCTTTTATAAACTTAAGTTCAGAACAGGTTAGAGTCTTATTGCAAACAACTTCTACATGTGTGCTGGTGTGCTATGAATGGCTGTTACCAAAAAAAAAAGCGGGGGGAGGGGAGAAAATAAGGACTTACTTCATAATATAACTTTTGGGCAGAAGTAAATCGAGGCAGATGATGAGCTCTAGTCTTTTTTGTTATGCAAAAAGCCCCCTTTTTCCCTGTAAGTACTAAATACAATGTGATAGTAAGACTTCTAATTAGGAAACATGAGCAAAATCTGCTATAAACGTGAGCAAACACTACTATGAATGTTTGCTGGTATGTGAAACAGGGTGGTAGTTTAGACCTGAGTATTTTTCTGAATGGTCTGCATCCCAAACAGACCTTGTTTGAATGGGTTATCTGTCTTTTCTTCCCACTTTATGGTAGGGTGCTCAGAAGCTGTCTGTGAGCCTGTCAGGAGCCTGCTGGCTGCTGGGGCTGGAAGAATGACCCACTTGCTGCTAAACCAGTGGGGCAGCATTGGAGGGAATAATAATAGTTCAGGGCTCCCACGGCGGTACTGGAGTGGTGATTACGTGTCGTCGCAGAGGTGCTCGCTGTGACTGCTGAGGAGGAACTGAGCAGGAAGAATCTGGCAAAAAGTTGGCAACTTCAGATTCTCAAGCTCTGTGTCTAGTTGAGCTCGAGCAAGTTCAAATACTGAGCACAGTGGTATTTTTTTGCCATTTGTAGTGTTGCCCCATTTCATGAGAGTTTTGTGATGGGTATTGATGTCCTGGTATTCTGATGAGTTTATTTTAAAGTGGATGTACATGAGGGTTGTCTTATTACTGTTGGAAAGATATCTCAGTGACTTCTCAGTGCTGCTGGCACTGTTTTCTTTGTCTAGTTTGTCATCCTACATTTATTTAGCAGTTGTTTTCTTTGGAATTGTTTGGCTGGGTTGTTTTGTTTTGGGTTTTTTTGACTTTACTAAATATGATCAGAGTGATTCCTTAGTAGCACTACAGTTGAAGGTGACTAACCTGCTCTGCTCCTCAGTTTTGTTTTGCTTCGTTTTGTTCAGTTTAAAAGAAAAAAGAAACCTCTCTGTGCCTGTTTGGACATGTCTAATCTCTTTTAAGTTAGATCAGTTATTTGCCAACCTTTGGCATATTTCCTTGGTGTAATCCTGTTAAACCATGTTCCCCCCCATGCTGTTCTCTGCAGAAGTAGTGCTTTTCCTGAAAGCAAGTCCTTCCTGCTCTGAAGGCTCTGCATTCTGCTAATTTATTTCTTTGTGGTTCATAAAGATTTACCAGAGTCCAGAAATTCCCTATTCCCACTGTTCTTCATTATGGTCCATGGATTTTCTTCTCTTCCAGTGATGGAGTGGATATGCTTTTCCAGTTGAACTTGAACCCTCTGGTCGTTACCCTGACACAGCCACCAAAACTATGTATCATGTATGAATTTCTTCCCACAGAGAGAGGTGTCAGTCCTGGCTTTGTTCCACAGAATGTAAGAGTTGATAGATTTTAACATTTATTTCCTCTTTGTGCCTCTGTAATTAAGACAGATGGATTTCTCTTGCATTGGTAATACTGTTTATTTTTTACCAACAGGCAATTTCTTCAGTTCTTCCTTGAGACATAATATTCCCCAGGCTGTCCACCATCTGACCTGTTTCTCTCATATTTCTGAATATATTTTTACCTACTTCCAGAGGACTCCCCAATTTAAAGCCTATATAGCAGCATAGGTGTGTAGGGTAGATTTACTGGATATACATGAATAATACACACATTAATTTTATATGAAACACATAATGTTTTCATTCTAACATAGGGGGTTTTTTTGTTTATTTACAGTGTTTTCTTACTAGCAGGATGTCCACTGCACTTAAAGATGACTATAAATAAATTTTATGGCTGATGATAAACTGGGTGTTCATGTCATCTAATGAAGCAGGCGTGACCAGCCACGTGTTGGCAGTAGCAGGCCATGGTGTGTGTGAGCTGCACGTGCTCTTTTTTTTCCTTTCAAAAGCAATCAGGGTATGATTCCCTAAAGGTGGATTGTGTTGCTTCACGATGGGGTATTCCATCTAGTGGCTGAGTCACTTCTACCTCTGGAAAGAGTTTTGAACCTTCTTCCAAGTAGCATCTTACTCAACTTTGTGGGAAGACCACATGCAGTTGCCTTCACCTCTCCAGTCATTCTGTATTTCTGAGGCAATACAACATCCAGCTCTCCTTTTGAACTCTCTGTAAGTTGTAGAACAATTCCTTTATAATTTTAGCCTGTGAACACTGAAACTTTGGAGAGTCTTTTGATTATTCTGTTTTCTGAACTTTAGGGTAGGGTTTTTACAGGAGAAGTTAGAAACTGATCTAAAAGAGAAACAGCTGCCCTGAATGGCTCCCTCAGAAAGAGGCTTTGACACAACTTTTTACTTGTCTGCACACTAAATTGACTGCTTTCATTCTGAGCTGTAGCCCCCATTTGTGTTCAGGTGTGGGTGTGTGCGTGGCTTCCGTGCTCAAACATAAGGACTCTCTAATCAAGTGGTACCTGTAGGTACCCAGAGATTGGCTGCTGCCACTTTTGTTTTGTATCAGAGGAGCAGAGGGTTAAACATCATCATGTGTCTCAGTCCAACTCAACCTTGGTGCAAGCTGCTTCTTTTTGAGGAGCTTTTAACTTACATGTTTTCAATGGTTTTTATAAGCCTGAGTCCATCGGTTTTAGTCCCCATCATGGATTTCGCAGAGCTGAAGGACATATGAGCAAACAAGACTGGGGGCATTTGGAGGAGTATCAAGCACCTCCCAAAACTGTAAACATGAATATTTTCCAGTGGTGCTCATGCAGCTTCTGATGATGGTGACCCACTTCCAAGGTACCTGGGCGAGGAACAGGTGCCGTGGTACTGGTGGTGCCTTCTGCTTCTCTCCCAGAGCCAGACCACAAGCAAGTGACAACAGAGAAACAGTTGGGACTCTGATCCTCCCTATCCCATCTTATCTGGTCCTTGACAACCACTGTGGCATTCAGTACTAGCACTGGCACAACCCCATGTGCTGGGCTATGTTTGAAAGAGAACCCAGGATATATTGGGGCATCTGAGCAGCAGGTAACACTGACTAATGAATGCTCCAGGACTCGGAACTGCCTTGCTGATGGCATTCAGTTCACATGATGTCCCTGCTGCCTTTGTGACTCCTTGCCATTTGCAGGAATCTGGGAGGATGCAATGGGTGTCAACATTCTCTGTCTTTGCCAACATGAGTGAGTCCTGGAAAAAAAATACGATTTCTGCAATCGTCTAGGGGTGCTGAGTGTTTGTGGTGGACAGGGTGGCCCAGTGAGGGACCTCCACCCCTGCATCCACCCAGGAGCAGTCCCCAGGGCAAGTCTGTAAGAGAGTGACTGACTTCACAGGTGTTGGAGATCCTGTTACCAGCTCATCCTCTCAAGGTGAAGTGATTGCCTGTAGATGAGCACCTTACAGGTGAAAAGATTTCACAGACGTGAGGTCTAAGACGTGATGGAGTGGCAACATACTACCACATCAAAGAGACAGCCAGTGTTGTAGGAAGTTCAGCAAACAGCCTTGGGATCAGTGTCTGTGTCTATAAACAAGTGACCTCTGGATAATGGATTTGCCAAACAGACCAGTAGCACCTCCAGCACGGCAAAAGACTGTATTTATCTTATTTAAGCATCCCAAAGGACAATTTTTTAGTTTCACATTCATAAAATACTGCACGGTTTCTCAGGGCATCCAGATTTGATGGTATATTCAGCAGAACAGCCCTTGAATTCTCCTTTCTACTTCTCACTTCTGAAATGACTGATCATTCCTTTGCAGTTATTCTCGTGTGTGCCTGTGGACATGTGGACAGTCACAAAAAGAGGAAAGGATTTTATTTTTTTTGAAATGCATTATTTAGCTTTCCTGAAGATGAGTAGTCCATAAGCACCGTCTGCAACTACTGTGTCTACAGATTAGGCAAACTGGGTTCACATGCTGATGAGGAAACTGAAATTTGGGCATGCTCTGCCCTATACAACTTCAATGCAAAGAACATTAAGCCACATATGAAGAATGACAAATGCATAGGTACCTCAGAGATCTAAACCACAGCACCAGATGGGACGCTGTGAAGAAAATTTAACTCCGCCCCAGCCAGACCCAGTACATGCTCTTGGGTGCTTACCTGTAGTTAGAGATTTGTTATCCACTGAAGTATTTGTTGTATCAGTTTGCCAACTGTCTTGCTAAAGACATGACTGGACTGAAAGGTTGGTGGAAGAACCGTTATAGTTGGACGTGTGATGAGTTTTACGCCCGTGCATCATCTGGCAGGCTGGGGAAAAGAAACTAGCTGTGACTTGAAGATCAGAAAGTTCTGTACAAAGTCAACCCTATCACCAAAGAAGAGGTGAAAATACGTTAATGTCTTCTTGATAAATATGGTTAAAAATTGGTTGATATATGTTTAAAACCCACGCAGAATCTTTAATGAAAGAATCACCAAAGTATTCAAGGAAATTTAAGGCTGATTTTTTAAAACAAGGAAGAATAAATGACACTGCATTTTGACAGGTCTTGAAATGCATTGCCTGGGGTGCATGTGAGGTGAAATGCTGAAGCTTAGTTTTAGAAGTCACGGATAATATTTACAAATTAAAGCATTTGTAGTTAGTAAGTTCACAGTAAGAAAAAAAAAAAATAATCCTAGCCTTCAGAGCTTAGTAAGATTGCCTAGGGAATACAGGAAGGACCGTTTCTGCCCAGTATTTAATCTGTTGCATAACTAGAGGAAAAAATTTCCTACTTAATTTACAAAATAAATTAAATATGGTCTTTTTAATGCTTTAATAAAATGGAGGTTTGCACGTCTAACATCATTTCACTCTTACCTTTTTCTTGTGTAATTTTGTTTTGTTCCCTGTAGACAGTAGACCTTTTTTTGGAAGACTTGAACTTACCTGGTTGGTTGTTAATCCATGTAGATGTGAATTGGAACACAAATCAATGTCCAGAGAAACAACTGGACATATTTTATCACAGTATGACATTCCCCCCTGTCCTACACCGTTACTTAGCCAGTAATGGAGTGCTGTCATTGATACATCTGTTACCTGGGAGGTTACTAGAAATGCCATCAGGTTTGGGTGACTGTCACTATTGTCCCATGATCTTGATTCGAATGACCACAGAGGTACATATGTTGTGTGTATCTTGGATGGATCCCAGGAGCTTGCTCACATCCTATCTCTGGGCTTTGATGTTCACGCCTACTGTTACCTGGTGTTGATGCCTCTTGCCACAAGTCTTCCCTGTCAGATGTTTGGTCTTGGTGGTGATAAGGCTGGTGAAGCAGCTGCTGTTCTGAAACTGTTATGATAATTGCAGATGTTTCAGCCTAATTGTGCCTCCTCCCTTCCCACTTACTGGTCATACCCACTTTTTTGGGGACAGGACCTACCACAGTGAGACTCTGAAGATTCTCAGCATAACTGCAGGGCAAATAATACTAGATTTTACATCTTATTTTGACTTTAGCATGCTTTACCTGTCAATTAGATTGTATTGCTTAATATTCGGGTCTGAGTTTTTACATGGCATCTTCATGGCATGGATGCAACAGAAAATAACAAATCACAAAAGCTTGATGCAGCGCAGGCTGCTATGTTTATACAAACTCATTATTCCTGAAACTACTTTCCATTTCCTCCAAGAGTAAGAAATACATAGGGGAAAAAAAATAAATAAAAGGCTTCAGGAGATCTTCTAGAAGTCCTTACCCTCCTTTCTTTTTTTCTTTCTTAAAGTATCTTTCTCATCTCTTACATTTTCGGAAGTGCTTTACTTCCACTCTGATTTCTGTACGTCTCATATGCCTGGGACAGCCTCACCGCTTTCATCTGCTCAATAATCTTTCGTCTCCCTAAGTCCCTTTACAAATGTGCTTATTTTGGTTAGCTTTCCACCCCTCCTTTTATGCTGCTCCACTGTCCTTTAATCTAGCCCAAATTACAATTTAATATTGAAGGTAAGGGTTGAGGAAGAGAGGTGGTTCTAGTTTCAAAAGTTAGCTGTAAAACAAAACCCTTGGGTCATCTCGCATCTTCTGTTGCTGTGGTCTCTGGTTGGGTCTGCTCAGGCTTTTCAGGCTGCTTGTTTGTTTTCTTGTACCTGTGTACAGAGCGAGGTGCAGAAATACCACCGTATACAGCTTAGGAAAACAAAGGGCAACCCAAGCTTTTCTGTAATGAAAATTGCACACCTTTTTACTAGGGATGAGCAGCACCTTTTAACAGAAGTAGTTTCCTAAGTGTCTGTCAAGGTTTCTACAGCAAAACTACTTTTTGAGCCAACTCTTGAATATTCACCTAGTAGAGCGTTAAAAAAGAATGACTAAGAACGTAGAATTAAGCTAAAACCAGCACTGAGCGTAGGATAATCAGCTGGCTTTGCCCCTTCCTGTACTTATTTATCTACTAGTTGAGGGCTTCTGGCTTTTCTTCTGCTTCACTGACACTAACTGCTTTTATTAATTCTGTATTACACCAATTAACATAGGCAGGTGTTTGGCTGCAGTGGCTGTAGCCTTGGCTTTTAGGACACTGACTTTGCTTTTTAGCATATTTTGTGACTTCTGATCACACGTCAATAACAAGAGAATAAAAAGGGATTTGGGGTAATACTTAAATTAGATGGATTTATGTGGTAAGAAAATAAGCAGTGAACTAGCCGGTTTGATAAAGAGATGGGGGTGTAAAAAGAAAGTTGTTAAATTTTGTGCTGAGATGTGTAAAGCTTGTTTAGTGTTTATTGCCTCTGTTTTCGTTAAGTGCTGGGACAGGTCTTTAAGCTAGGGCACTGTTACGCATGCTTGGTGTAAGTTACTTTGTACAGCTGGACTTCCCCCAAAGATCGCTGCCTGGGAACGACAGGGTCTTGCTCACAGGTCCAGCCACTGTTCTGAACTTCCTAAAAATGTTATTGCACGTGTTAATTAGTGAGACCTGAGTTACTAGCATGGTGTTGAACTGGCTTTAATTAGCGAAACAAAGACCTCAGTGTCCTCTTGTTTCTGTTGCTCCTGGGGTTTTTTTCCCATTAATTAATGGAAACATTAATAGAAAATGGTATGTTTAATTTACTTTTTTATGTGAAAGATGTGTAATTAACAGACTTACAGCTGCAGTGTCTCCTTATTACGAAAACGTGGTTCAGATCAAGCCTTTTAGTAAGGTCAGTTCTTTACGATGCTCCAGCAAAACTATGCCATTTTACTTTTACATCTATAATTTAGCAGTTTACAGCATTTCAACTGATTGATCTTGAAAATAAACTTCAAGAATCTAGCAATTATTTGCCATCCTTGGCTTTTTTGAAGGGAGCATTATCTCATATGAAAACAGGAAAAAAGCCCTACAGTTCTGCACTAAGGGTAATGAGTATCTCTTGACAGGGAGTTCAGGGTCTGTATCTTTGCAGGAGGAAACTTTGCAGCCCTAAAGGTCAGCTGCCAGGTTAACTTGTTTTCAGATGTGCATTTACTGCACACAGGGCAGCCTGGAGCAGGCTTCCAGAATGCTTGAAGGTCTGAATTTGGAGACCCAAGTCCGAAGATTTTGAAATTGTCCCTTGTTCCACTGTACACAATACAAGAACACGACTGCTTGCTTTGTTTTTTCCCCCGGCGTAGCTGATTCTAGTAACAGAGCGTTGACTTCTTTAGTTGTTTAGTCTTGCTCTTTTTTTTGGAGATTACAGAGGGTTTGGGGAAGTTTTACGTTATACTTTAAAAAATCATCAAGACAAAATATACCGCAGTCTGAAAGCCAGCACAAAAAGTGTTTTGCCCCCCAAATCCTGAGGGTTTATCTGTGGGAGATCCTCATTTCTTTGTCCCTTATGAAGGAGTTGCCCCATCTGGGTCACAAATGACAAGATAAGTGCCTTGTTAAACTGGTTCTAGCCCTTAGAGGGTTGAAAGTAGGCAAATGCAGAAATTAAAATAGAAGGTTTTAGCAGGTAACAACAGAGTTGCCGGCAGATGACTCTGTAGTAAGCTATTGTAAATAGGACGTCCTAGATGACTTAAGTCAGTCTTTGAACTGGCTCCAGAGCGACTTGTATTTCATGTGTAAAGTCCAAGACTCATAATACATTTGTACCAAATGATGCTTTAGGATAAAGTTTAATGTGTGAACCTTTTTAAAATTAAAATGCGATTGAAATTGTAGTAGAATTATTTTGTGTGATTTGAGATGTTTACTTAATTACTCTTTGTACTCAGCTGCCAATTAGATGCCTTTGCCCAAGACCCAGATCCAAACTGAGCTGCCTAACCTACTGACATAGCAGGATAGTACGAATTCCTTGAGCTCTGAAGGGACACCAGAAAACTTTGTGTGTAGTGCCTTTGTTTCTAGCTTTGTTTTTACCTGGTCACATGATCTTTTAAAGACTAGAGGCTTTCCGGAGCTTACACACTGAAAGCACACGAGGCATCGGCATCGCTGCGCTAGCATGCACGCATGCATGAACAGTATAGCTTGTCCCTTAGTGCTGTATTCAAATAATTCATTTCTTGATGACAAAGTCACTCTACTGAGACCCGAAAATCGCTTCCTTCAGCAGACGGCGTGGAGGTTACTCCGGCAAGGTACAGACCAGGTCAGGTAGACGTGGTAAGAATATGTGATGCTGTAGCTGCAGGCTAGTAAGGGCAAGTTCACCCCCTTAAGTTTTTCTCGATTCAGCTTCAAACACAACCGTCGTGATCTTACAATTTTATAGATGGCATCTTTAATCAAAGATAAGGAGGGCTACATGTAAATTTGCTTGTCACGTGGAGAGGGAGCTTTCATTAAGGATAGACTTGACCCACTCAGAAGAGTAGGTGTGGCTGAAAGTTAACGCTTGTGGTGGATGAATCAAACTTGTTTTCACTCAGAAGTGCATGTATATGGAGACCAGCTACCCCTGCTTTGGCTACCCATTTGTTAAATCTAAGAGACAAGATAAATGTATTCCTTCTAGAGGTGTGGCCACGGATCAAGGCAAAAGAGAAATAGTTTGTCTTAACCAGCTTCCTCAAACTTAAGGACTTAACTTAGGTTTTTTCCTTAGGATTTTTCTTTTGATATAATGATCTCATTACAGGAGCACATTGTTTTTACACATTACAGAGAGTCTTTGCCTGCTCTGCTGTGTTCAGAACCGCTTGGCAGTCTCCATCCCAGACATTTAATGTAATTGACTTGGAGGTGTTTCTTGCTCAGGGGGTATTTAAGCACCCTGGGATGAACATGCATTAAGGCTGGAAGATGAGCTGTTCGTAACCAATAGTTGAAGCGGTTGTAGTTTAGTAATCCAGAAGAGAGCTGTTAATGAGCAAAGTGGAAGCAGCATTAAGTAAGTGTACTGCATGGTAACAAAGCGCTCATAATTTTAAATAACAAAGCCTTACACAAAATTAAATGGGCTGTCAGTATCCCAGCTTAAAAAAATATTCTCTCTAGTTTGTCTGCCCATCCGTTCTCAGGATCCTCTCATGTTCATTTTTCATTTCCCTCTCTCCTCTGTTCTTTTTACATCCTTTCTTTTTCCTTCCCTCACTGACTGCAAGATCACTTTTGATAACCATGGAAAAGAGAAGGAGTTGAAAGAGGGGAGTGATAAATGGGTTTGACAGGAGGCAACAATACTGTCAGGAGATGACCTTCTGGAGAAGAGCTCTGTGGAGAAGGACCTGGGGGTCCTGGTTGATGACAGGTTGGCTGTGAGCCAGCAGTGTGCCCTGGTGGCTAAGAGGGCCGATGGGATCCTGGGATGCATCAGGAGGAGTGTAGCCAGCAGGTCGAAGGAGGTGATCCTCCCCCTCTACTCTGCCCTGGTCAGGCCCCACCTGGAGTATTGTGTCCAGTTCTGGGCTCCCTGGTATAAAAAGGACAGGGATCTCCTGGAGAGAGTCCAGAGAAGGGCTATGAAGATTATTAAGGGCCTGGAGCATCTCCCGTATGAGGAAAGGCTGAGTGAGCTGGGGCGGTTCAGCCTGGGGAAAAGAAGACTGAGGGGGGACCTAATTAATGTTTATAAATATCTTAAGTATGGGATGCAGGGGGAAATGGCCAGCCCCTTTTCAGTCATCTGTGGAGACAGGACAAGGGGCAATGGCTGTAAACTGGAGCACAGGAAGTTCCGCACCAACATGCGGAAGAACTTTTACACAGTGAGGGTGACAGAGCCCTGGGACAGGCTGCCCAGGGAGGTGGTGGAGTCTCCTTCTCTGGAGATATTCAAGACTCGTCTGGACGCCTATCTGTGCAATATGAGCTAGGGAGCCTGCTTTGGCAGGGGGGTTGGACCCGATGATCTCTCGAGGTCCCTTTCAACCCCTACGATTTCTGTGATTCTGTGACTCTTCCAAAGGTGAAGCAAAGCAAAGTCTGAACGTGAAGCCCATGGTCTTCTGGCTGTGTAGAGGTAAGATGCAGGCAGGCTTCCTTGCAGCAAGCTCTTATCCAGGACAAATCCTGAAGTCTGCTGCTGCTTGCTGTGGGAATTAGTCCTTCCCGACCAGCCAATATGTCTTCAAAGGAGCACTTCAGAGTGCAAATCAATACTCTGATGTCTGAGCTGGCAGAAAGGCTGTCCACTGTGGAGGTATGAAGAAAGCCCATTCACATCGATGCGTTTAATTTGATGTGTAACTCCTGACAGTTTAAATTGCTCTATTCATTGCTCTCAGAAGAGTGTAAGAATGAAGAGTGCTGATGACCATCTGCAGGGCTACAGGATGTACTGTGAAATGGTGTCTCATGTTGGTGCTGGGCCAGAATTGATGACAGACCCACTTTTTATGCTGCACCTGTGAGTGCTGTTGATACGTACTGCTTGTGACTCATCTTTTTACCTTCTCCATTGCTTTCCTGGCTTAATGATGCAAGATTTCCCTCAACTACTACTTCTGCTAAACTTGTGACTTGAAAGGCCATAGGAAGTAGGAATATGGATTTTTCAAAGTTGTATCTTGAAATAGTCTGTGTTAAAGCATTTGTAGTGTTTCTTTCTCATAAATATAACCCAAAAATACACATATAATGTGAAGATTGTTTGTTCTAATGCTGATTGAGTATTGCCATCCTATTACTTTAACACGATTCAAACTTCACTCAGTTGTTTCCTATAGAAATATGCAGAGGATTTGAATTAGAGTAATTAGTGGTTTCTTATATCAATATAGTAAAATGTTAGGATTTATATTAAAATCTGCAGGTGCATATTTTTAGGCAAATGAGAAAATCCTTATTACTATCTTTTGTAATGAAGTTACCCTTATTTGAAACCTGAAATTATGCAGTCCATTATTAATCTGGAAGCAGCAAAGCCGCTCACATTACATGAGCTAACTTATCTAAGTATAACTTCATGTTATGTTATTATTTCTTATTGAATATATAATTTAAATTTAATTGTCCCTTCCTGGCATCAAAGAGATTTGCTCAACTTTTGTCATAAGTTGTTCATCCTTTCTACTTAAAGCTCAGTAAAATTTTAATGCCCAACTTTGAAAGCTGGATTTCCAAGTTTATGCTTTAAACTGGTGCCTCTACAGTGCCACTTTAAAAAACAAAAAAATTAGCTTTATTCTGTAGCATGTTTGGAACTGTTTTATAGGTTTCCTAGGCATTTAGATTGTTCATGTTCAGAAACGACATAGTAAACTCATATATTAATGCAATTTGTAATCACAAACCCCACTGAATATCAGCCACTGTGTTATTTTCTGTGCAAAAGGTGGCTCGGTGCTTTGTTGCCAAAAGCCTGAGTTTCAATTAGGCTCAGTATAATTGATGGGAATGTAAAATGGCTGGTACCACACTAGTTGGTTGTCTTTGTTCTAGACAGTGGGCTAATTTAGCTCATGAAATAACCTCATTTTAGGTGAGTTCCTATGCTGTAATTGCAGGGTGTGGTTTATGAAGATTTTGATGAATAGATAAATTGATGAGTTTACGCAGCACCAGCCAAACCTCACAAGTCCTGCGTGCATCTCATTCATTCGGCCTCTTCCTCCTCCTCTCGGGCTGTGCTGATGGGAGTTCACCCCCTGCATACTGCTCGGCTCATGGCACCCTCCCAGGTGGTCTCCTCGCTGACTGGATGGGTGCAGAAGGGGCTGGAGCAGGGGAAAGTCGAAGCATAGGGCTATAGAAGGGCCGTGTAATCTGGGATCTGATGCTGAGAGGGTCCCCAGCTGCGGTCTGCTGTGGTGGTCGTTCCTGTGTGACTAGATGCATCCCTGCCACAAGACCTAGTGTTAAGGGGTGTTTATCTAGTGTACCCTGCTGCATCTGTACCCGTCCTGCACAGGCTTTCTTGCATTTGGCTGGTGCAAACTTGAGAAGCCAGTTTTGGTGTCACGTGTTTTCATCCCTTCTTGTGGGCAGAAAGTTTTTTCCGTGGATTAAAAGACTTTCCTCTTTGCCGCCGGAATTGGTCTTTATTTAGAGATGCCCAGATGAACTGGACTTTTTCAAAGTGGAACTTTAAGGCAGATTGTAAGATGCTCACAACAAACTTTTAAAGAGCAGAGAACACAGACTTTGCTAATTTTTTCCATCACTTTTAACTAAATGCTAATACTCACATAAAAGCGCAGGGGGGAAACGTTGCAACTGTCAATCTGTGTGTTCAGAAGTATTTTTATGTCCCTGAATTTGCAAACACCTTCCTGTATCTCTCGATGTAGCTACAGAAAGTACCAGAATTATGCGGTAATGTGATATTTCTCTTCATCAAGTCATGGTGAGTCAATATGAACAAAGGAAGAAAAGCATCATGTGTTTAAAGAAATGAGTGTTGCCGGCTTTCCGTCTCCTCAGTCAAACAGCTTCATCTGGTTCTTTGAGCTTCTTACTCTGTAAAATATTACCTTTGTTAAGGTCAAGTCAATGTGATGATTATTGTTTATACAGTGCTTTAAAGCTAGGCCAGAATATAAATATCAAGATTAGCTCTGCGCTCAGTGAGATACTCCAGTGCAGCAGAGTTAGAAATGATCTGGGGGGACAAGCACATTAGGTGCGTGCATTTGTTCATCAGAACTGGAATTTGACTTTGCTTGGGCTCGCTTAGTGCTACCACGACGTCAGACATGACTTCTTTTATATTAACACAAAGCAACAAAGATCATTCTGTGTCTCCTCTGTCACATCTCTCAAAACCTGCCAATACTTTCCCATATTAACAGAATTGTAGGGGTTGGAAGGGACCTCAAGAGATCATCAGCTCCAACCCCCCTGCCAAAGCAGGTTCCCTAGGACAGATCACACAGGTAGGTTTCCAGATGGATCTTAAATATCTCCAGAGAAGGAGACTCTACAACCTCCCTGGGCAGCCTGTGCCAGGGCTCTGTCACCCTCACTGGGAAAAAGTTTTTCCCCATATTGGTTTGGAACTTCCTGTGCTCCAACTTGAAGCCATTGCCCCTTGTCCTGTCTCTACAGACCACTGAAAAGAGGCTGGCCATTTCCCCCTTGTGTGTATTCAAAGAATCAGGTTTCCATGGACAGGATTTTATACAGCTTCGTTTTTTCCCAAAAATTAATAGTAGAAAAATTGCAGTGGAAAATGTCAGGAATATTTTGAAAAGTCAATTTTTAGTCATCAGCTTTGTCTGCCTCCCAAACATGGCTGCATACCCAGAGCTGGTGTCATGTCGACACTTGGCTGTGGGAGGAATGGAGTGGTGGTTATCGCAGGCAGCGCGGTTTGGTGGGGCACGTCTGGCCTCTGTGTAGAGGTGCCACCCAGTGGCCGGATGACAACAATGAGGTTTTATGACTAATTAAAGGAAAAAAAACCCACAACAAAACAAACAACAAAACCCCACGATCAAATGAGGGCATCTTCCAATATTTTTTTATATATATATATATTTTTTTTTTTTTAGACTTCATGATCAGCAGCACGTGGGGTTCAGTTTCTTGAGCAGCAGCAACTGACAAAGTTTGTTAATGATCTTCGAATTGCAGAATAAAAACAGAGCTTCAGTTAATTAAAATAGTCTCCGAGTAATCAAATGACAGAATGTGTTCCTCCTTTGCAAACAGGTTTTAGAAAGTGTGTCAGTGTATGTTAAAGTGTTTTTGTACCAAACTAAGGTGTTCATTTTGTTGTTTCTGTTAGATTGTGGTTTTTTCCTATGCAAACAAGTACAACTAAAGAGAAGTGATTGTCTGTGGTAACTGAAATTTATGATGCATCTCCTTATAGCAACATCAGTACAGCATGATAATCATCTGGTTCGTAGGTATAAAAAAGGAAAAAGTGGAGTTGCTGCAAAGATATTTAGAGTGCCAGCAAAATATAAAATTAAATCTATTACAGTGATTAAATTCCTTTGTTGAGATTATCAGGAGATGAAAGAATGAAATAGTGATGAGTGTCTGGTACAGGCCTGACAGATCAAGCTCTACACAACTAGTCCTGAAGATTTTAGCTGGCTGTATCATGGCTGGGTTTCTGGTGCAGCTAAAAACATTATTCACTAAATTCCCAGATTATCTGGGAGATAACCTCATAATTCAAATGCAGCTTTTCTCAGCTTGAAGTGTCTGTGTTGGGTTTACTTCCTAGTTAGTAGAGCTGCTAAAGAAGTTAACTCTCAACGTAATGAATAAGTGCACTAATTTCTATGACAGCAGGGCTGTCTGCTTTTGCAATACCCCAAAGGATCACTTGGAAACCAGAAGCTGCTTGGATTCACCATGTTAAAGGATTTGGTTGCAGAGCAAGACTGTGTATCTGTGTTAGGACTCAGGGAAACATGTTTTGAAGGACTAACAACTAGAGTATTTCCGACTGCGTGCTGTTTGAAGCTCAAGAAAGCCCAAAGCTGGAAACCATTTCATCTCATGAGCTCAGAGCTTCACCAAACTGCCAAATGCAAACAAATACACTTAATAACCTGAAATTAATGTATTGTACTGGGAAGGCAGGAGAGCTGAAAAAACAAATCCATGTAGGTACGGCAGTGGACAACAAGTATGACAAGTTTGTGGTGTTAAAGTGGCTCAGAAAAAGCTCTTTGTGCAGGTTTTGTGCACACAGATGTGTCGTGGAACAAAGTGACCAGGCTGTAGACCTGCTCTTTGTGATTTTTGGTGTGACTGGGACAGGAACGTTGCAGCCAGCATCTTTGCCGGAGAGATGTTGTCAGAAGGAAACAGGGAGGAGAACATGGGAATTCATTTACCAAAGGAAAGATTATGCTAAATAATGGCTGAAGCCTGCAAATATTTAAATGGTGTGAATTTGCCAGACAAAGAAAGGAATTATTTAGGCTGACACAGGAAGACAGAGTGGAGTAACTAAAAGGGTACTTCTAGGTGAGGTATTAACCCTGTTATTAAGATGTATGACAAAACACTTCGAAGCAAGCTAGTAGGAATACATCTCCCCTGACAAGATGTGACCTCAGGTAGTTTAAAGAGACTTTTCTATCTCTGGAAAGGTGGAGGCAGAAAGGTAAAACTTGCTTCACCTGCGAATCTGAAGCCTGGCCATTAGATGGCAGGGTGCTGGCACAAGAGGATGCGTGTCTCCCTCCTACTTCTTAAAGCTATGCCCCAGGAGGAGCCCGGAACCACTCATCAGTCCCAGGACCTGGGAGAAGTTTGAGATGCTCAGTTTTCCTAGTAAAAACGTCATGCACACGCATCCTGTCACTCCCACAGCAGAAGGTCATACAACAGCTGTGTCCCAGGCACATGTCCCTTCAAGGACACTGGTCTGGCTGCAAATGGCCTGGCTTTTCACTTCTCGAAACCCCCTGTGGGTGGGCAGGTGGGTACGAGGGTTGTTCAGTTACCCCAGTGTAACAAACCACTTTGTACAGGAAGCTGAAGTCAGTTTGGGTCTGAATTGTGCCCTAATGAAGGGGAGGGAAGCTCTGCTCTTCTGTAACCGGGGATGCAGTAATGGGAAGAAGTGATGTAAATGTGGTACGTACCTTGCTGCAGGCTGGTCAGAAGTCCACATACTGGTTTTGTGGAAGAGATGACAGAAGGTGTAGCAAGCAGTTGCTTTGTATGGAAAACTTCAGCCCAGAGCAGGCTGTTTGAAACGCTCAAAATATATTAAGACTGTAACCGCAGCAACTCAAATAACATGCAATAAACAAAACAAAATAAATAAACCCAAACCTTGTTTGGGATAGAGTCTGTGCTGCTAGAGGACCTGCCCCAGGGAGGCATCCACACTTCTCAAGATTACACGCCTCTAGAGTGAACTGGCTGTGTCTGTGCTGCCTAAGACTTGACCTGCGCCTGATGCCCCTGTGGCTTTAAGACCATAATTATATTTTTGTGGCTTCAGTTCAAAGTGGCTGAGATAATGTGAGGGCTGCTTTGCTGCCTGCAAGACTGGTGTTTTTATAGCATTATGCCAAAGGTATGCTGTGTGCTGTGGGGTGTGGTGTGGGGTCGTACAGGGGGTGTCTGAGGGCAGCAGGCTAGCTGGGATGGTGTAGGGCAGGAGGAGCCAAAGCTAGTATAGTCCCATCCTTACTCTGCCACCTGTCCACAGAGCTGTGCCTAGTATTTTCCTTGGAGAGAAATAGTTGGTTTTCTCCAGAGGAGAGTCCCAAGCACAAAGTGATGCACGTGCAGTATGGCTGACAAGGGGACTGGGACCAGGGAATAAACCAGGGGGATGAATTATTTGACAGTGTAGGTGTACCCATCATAGTCATGAGCACCTAGGTGGTGGGCGAGCCAGGGAAAAGCTCTTTACTGCTCTTAATTATGTTTTGCAGTAAATCTTTAGCACAGGCACTTTGCTGTTCAAATTGGTATGTGCTGGTCCCAGGGAAAAATGTAAGAGCTGATACGGTGTGGGAGCAGGGAGACTGGGCAGAGGATCTGAATAAACAAACAACATGTCTTTGTTTTAATCGAGTGGCTCTTGCTCACACATGCTTTCTCTTTAAAAAATAATAATGATCTCATCCTGTGTTAAAGTGTTGATTGAAAATGGGAATTAATATGAAAGAACCATCTACCAGGTACAGGCTGAAGGCTGTTCTAGAAAATAGCAAAATAGCAGACTGGAGATGGATATCAGGGCTGAGTATGATGGGTTATGAGGAAAACTATAGTTGTAAGATTATAAGGATGACAGTTTAGTAGGCACGATTATTTTGAAATGTATGGCAATCTCCTTTTTTTCTTCATTTTCTTTGTCAGCTGTTTGCTCATTGGTCCTACTTTGGCATTTTTATATATTTTTGTCTTCAGGTTAATTCTCTTCAAAATGATTTGTGATCATTATGGTATTTTAACACAGTATCCTCAGACGGTTGCTAGGATAGGATATTCCCTGTGTTGCCACTAGGGATTTAGGCACAGACAGGTAGGAGCAATGGGGTCAAGGTGTGTGATCTGCAGCATAGCGACAGCGCTCCCCCATTTAATTCCTATCTGACGGTTTCCTTTTCCTGATCAGTAGTTTTGTTGTGAACCAGTATGCCTGCACTGGTAAAGAGAAGATGTCTGTACATAAAGAACTTTTTCTCCTCCTTGTAGTGCCTCACGCTCTCTTCAAAAGCTTGGCAAGCTTCCTTTGCTTCACTGCAAAATTAGTGATTATTTTCATTAGCCACATGAAAACATGCCAGGCACACATTGCTGTAGACCAGGTAAACACACTCTGAGCATTTTTGACATAATTTGTTGTAGCACTTAGTAGCCAAACGTGTAACAAACAATAAATTACTCAATCATAAATATTAACCCCACCATTCTTTTCGGATTTAAAAATTCTCACCTCCCCAGACCAAGCTCCTCTCCCAAGTGCCTCTGAAAATTGATGGGCCTTGCAAAACGTCTGCGAGGGTTTCATAACATGCCTGGTGTGTTGCAAGCACCCCTTCTCTCCCCCAGCCCCCAGGCCCTGAGCGAGTGGGTATGGTTACACAAACAAGCTGGTGTGAGGAAAGCAAGGGTGTGGATTGATGGTGTGTCAGCTCCTCTATGGTAACTGTCCACCTGCCTTGCCCTTGCCCCATGGTGAGTTCCTCGGCAGTGAGTTGGGGTGAGCTGCTCTGCGTTTGGGCTGGAAGGAAAGAATTTGGCTGGACAGTTAGGGCAGAGGAGGTGCAACGCTGTGCTCTCACACCCCAGCTCACCCCTCCCCGCCCTGGGGAGCTGGCGTGCGTGCCCATGCCTGCAGGCGGGAAGCGTACCGCCGCGTTCCCCTGGAAAACTGCCCGGTGCCATAAAGCAAAGCTTTTGGGTTGCTCTGGTGAGCTCAGCTCATCAGCAGATTGTTAGGAGGATAGACCTTAAACCCTGAAGAAATTGAAAGAGTGCCTCTTCGCACTCATTTGAAATCTGGAGTTGGCTGTTGCCCAGCACACTGTCTTTGGGTTGGAACTTTTCACGCTGCTTCTGTCAGCTCCGGCTTTTGGTGTACAATTGTGTCCTTTTTTAAAAAAATGGTGCCAGAAAGAAGCAGTGCTGCTTCACCATACCCAAAAAGCAGCAGCAGCTTCCTGGCTACTGCACTATCGTCTTGCCAGTGCCCTGAGGCCTAACAGTGTGTCAGGGACTGATGGCCCTCCACCGTGGCCAGGAGCAGGGATGAGGTGTGAGGGTGACCCTGGGGAACCCCTGCCTCCATTGCTGGTGCCTCCTAGATGGTGGTTACTGGCTCACTGGTGACTTACCCAGCAGGACATGGGGGATCCTGGAGAAACATTGTGACTTCCTACCTAGGAAGTGTTTGCACCCAGAGCTTCCTCCCCTTGGCACTGTGACGGGGAATCTGGGGCATGTTGTTTTCTGATGTCTGTACGTTATATAATACTTGGGGTGCAGATGCTTGGCACCAACTCAGCAGCACCATTGCAAATGGTGGCCTCTTGCTGAGTGTTGGTGCCACCTCAGCAATAGAGAGCTCTTCCATCCACTTCCCACCATGTGCCATTAGTTTCCTCTTTCTTGGACTTCAACTAAGTGCCTTCCCCGTTTTCTGCCCATACTACATCACTTGTTCCACTGCTCTGAGTCACAGAGCTGATAGTCCTCAGTCTACTGCTGCTCCCTTGAGTGGTCTTGCAGAGCCTCCAGCATATACATGGGACAGGGTAGGATGCAGCAGACTCTTTCAGCTCTAGGTGAGCAGCTGGTTAACGTGACTTCTGAGTTCTTTTGTACACAATGGTTGTGGAGCCACCCCACACGTAACCTCCATTGGCAGAGGCAGAAAATGAAAATCAAGATGGACAGTTCAAAGTCAGCTATGGCTTGAAGGAGGTAACCAGCTATTGAGAACAATGCAGTTTCTTCCTTAGAAATAAGTAAATAAACAAAATAATTGCACATGTTTATTGGGATACATGTTAAAATGTCAAAACATTTTCACCACAATTATACAATAAACTGAACACCTCTATAAATACGCCTGAGGCCCTTCTGCTCCCTTATTTACTCTTTGAAAGCTCTATATGGCAGTCAGTTGCAGAGCTAAATTTGCAACTAAAGCTGTACAAACAGGGCTGGATTTGGGACTGTGACGAGTCTGGAAAAGAAGCCTATGGGAAAGGGAGTTTTGATCCAACTGAAAAGGAAATTATACATATTTTAAGGCAAAATAAAACAAAAACAGTTTGAGAGGGCTTGGGGTATTTTGGTTGGTTGGTTGGTTTTGCTTTGTTGGGTTTTTTTTCCCTGAAAGCAAAATATTTGTGAGGGTATTTTCTGCCTAAAGATCTCAGTGTTTCAAACTGGGGTGAGTTCATCAGATGGCCACCACTGCAGTCAGGGGTTGCCTGTGAGACTGCACTTGTCCTGTGGGGACAGGATGGAGAATTGGGGTTTGTTTGGTCTGGGGGAAGAGGCAGCTTTGGGGGGGTGGTGAGGGGCCTGGAGGTCCCCCAGTATGTGTAAGGAGGTCACCAAAAAGACAGAGGCAGACTCTTCAGAGTGGTGCAGGGTGGGAGGACAAGAAACAGCAGGCAAAAATTAAGAAAGGAGGATTCAAACTAGATGTAAGGGAAAACATTTTCACTGATGCCCAGAGAGGTGGTGATGTCTCCTTCTTGCATGTTTTCAAGAGCTGCAACCTGCTTTTATCCCATTGCTGACCTTGCTTCAGGCAGGACATTGGACCAAAGACCTCCTGGGCTCTATTCCGGCCCAAATTGTCCTATGATGCTATGAAAAATACTGTCCAGTTTTGAAATAAACATTAAAATACATAAATTTTTAAAAAAATTGTTTTAATTGATTGTTGAATCATCTAAAGGACTAACTATAGAAAATGTCATTTTAAATCAACCTTTTTAATGAAACCATAACTTCAGAGAATCCTGTACCCTTGCTACTTTGATTTCAGTCAGTGAAATGGAAGATGTGATGTAAGGTGGTGTCCTGGTTTCAGCTAGGACAGAGTAAATTCCCTCAAGGAGCCGGCACAGGTGAGCCGAGCTGGCCAGGGAGGGGTGTGTGCAGGGGTATGCCATACCATGTAATGTCATGCTCCCCATGAAAGGGGCTCGTCAGGTAGGGATGGCTCCGGGACTGGCTGAGTGCTGTCAGGCTGTTGTTGGGTTGGTAAGTGCTTTGTGTTATCTCCATGTATGTGTTCTGTTCCAAGTGGTGCTGTTGTTCCCCTCTTCCTGTGCTGTGTCAGTGAGCTGTCTTTACCCCAACCCCGTGGCTTGCCGGGGTCTCCCCAACCTGGGGAGGGGGAGAGGTGAGCGGCCCTGTGGTGCCCGGCTGGTGCTGAACCACTGCAGTCCCGTTTGGCGCCCAGTGTGGGGCTCGAAGGGTTGGGATAACGGTACATCTGACCTGGCTGCGTTAGAAAGCAAGCGGTGGGAAGTACCTGTAACGCTACCGAGACAGGTGCTGGTCACGGTGATGTGTTTGACTGTGGTGTGTAAGCCTGTACCTGCTCTATGAAGTCCCTGACGGGTTGTTTATTCCCTCTGGGAGGGGGGTCTGGATTCTCATTTTGTTGTACTCTGTGATAGATACCAACTTACGATAACATCAGTAGTCATGAGCCTGAGCTCATGGTGGTATGTGGCATTACATTGCCACATTGGATGGCACCTTTCAGATTTGTTTACTAATTGCACCCCTTCAATTGGGAAGATGGTGGGGAGGATACTTTCTTCTATGCTTTTACCTCCCCTTTTTCCTTCAGGCTGGTTACAGCAGCTTGGAACGCCCCTGGGATGTTGAGGCTAGCATGTTCCTGTTGCTTGGTCTCCTGAATGTGTTTCAAGACTTGTTTGGTGTCACAAAAAATTGTTTTAAGAATATCACCCAGAGATCTTCCAGCTGTTCAGCCCTGTTCATGTGGGAGGGTATGGGCAGGTATCTAGGGACTTTCTCATCCCCCAGGGTCTGGAGCTTCACCCCTGAAGAGCTACGGGCCCCTGAAAAAGTGACAATATTTGAAAGGGCACTGTTGTGTCTATTCCAAGGAAGCACAGCTCACTGCACTATGCTGGGCCATGGCCACTACCTACCAAACCCTGCTTTATGGTAGGCAGTGCTATTGTGGGGAAGAGAGGGGAAACAGACCCGCAGACACTGTGGCCATCCCCAGCCCCTGAGAACAGGAATTGCAGCTATCAGCTTTTAAGATTTCATTTCTTTCTGACAAGGAGATGAAGTGAAGTTTTCCGCGTTCTTTGGATTTTGGAATTTTCAGCATTGTCACTGCAGAATAAACATAAGCAAAATTAGGTCTGTGAAGCTTTAGGAGCGACTTGCTAACAAATGTATTGTTTTAAAGAATGTATATGCTTTCACAGTGACAGCATCTTCCCAATAAATGACCTTCTGTTTTGAGAATTCAATTGATTCTTTACTGAGAGCACTTCCAGAGACAAGGTGAACAGGATGTGTGATGTAATGTGGAACTATAAACCCCAAATGTTGAAATCTCCTATGCCTGCAGAGGTGGAGTGACATAAGGCAACAAATTTTTCTGTCTAATGGTTCTGATGTGGTTATCCTGCTGAATACTGTATTCAGCTTTTGGTTGGTTTGTTATCAGAAAAAAACCTGACGAGTTTCAGATAGCTGAAGGGGGGGCTGTGAATTAATGTCTAATAACAGAAGCATGTAGTTCGGCTACAATAAAGCCATAAAATTTAGACTCACCGGAGGCCAGGCACCACTGCAACAGGAGAAAACAGCTTAGTCTGTTTTGTCAAGAAACACAGCAGATATTTGCTCAGACTTTATTTCACCAGGATGTATTAACTGAACAATGTTCACTCTCCTTTCAGATACTATGATATGTCAGGCAGACACTATGCTGTTCAAGAAAACCAAATGCCATCAGTAATCTGTCCACACTCTTACGTTCTGCCAGCGATATCGATGTCTACTGCCTCATTACCAGCAGCGCTCAGAAAGGTAAGAGAAAGTTAAATACGTGTGTTTACATCTCACTATATGCACAAACTTACCTGTGTTGTCAAGAAGATGCCTATTCTGGAAACAGAATTTAACACTAAGTATAATTGTAATCTTTCTTTAAAAGACCTGTGTTTGAAGTAATGGAAAGTTTTCAAATGAAGATTGTGTATGGAAATAAGGAAGGTACATAATGACTATAGCTGGCACGAAGAGCCAACAAAGGAAATGGCTTGAGGAGATCTTCCACGTGCTCTCACAAACCATATGGCTTTTTCCTTTTGTTCATAAAATATATATGAGACGAAATAATAAAGGAACAGCACCTACACTGTTTTCTATGCTAAGTGTTCCAGAGCAGGAGAAATGGTTACGCGTTTGTTTTTCAGTATTCATTTAGCTTGTGTAGTGTTACTCATTTGCTTGGCAGCAGTACTTACTGCATGGAAGCAAGCTAGGGAAAATGCTAATTACTTCTCTTCTAATGTGAGAACTTAATTTCAGATTGCAGACAAGGTTGTGCAATGCCATTCTTGTCTTTGTTGTAATCTTTCCATGGAGGGAGAAATACTTTTTTCCACATTAATAAAAGTACGTGGCAGGACAGTAACTGAAAAAGTTGGGGGGTTTTCATGGTTGTGGAACTAATATTCATCTCAGTATATCTGATGAGGGCTTGAAATAGTCTGTCTTTAAAACAAATTTATTGCCTCGTCTTGTCAAGCGAGCAAATCTCATCTACTAATTTCTACATGAATCCTTTGGAAAAGACTCATTGGACTTCAGTTGAATGCACAAAAAACATAAACCCCAAACATTGATTGTGGTCTCGTTCAGCATCTTAATTTTACTGACACTGTAGAAAGATGCCTCAGAAGAGCTCAGTCCTTCACAGTGGGGGAACAGCGAAAGGGTGCAGTGCTAGGATGGGGTGGGGTGACCTTTCTGTTGCAGTAGAGCTAGCTGGGGAGTTAGCTTTCTAACAGAAAAAAATTCCTGCTCACCCTGTTGCTGTCTTGGATGGACTTATTTATGAACTCCTTGCAAAGACTTCTTGTAGAAAAGGAAGTAGGTGCTTGATTTTTATTTTTATTTTTGGTAGCAGTTTGAGTGGCAGAATTACCTGTCACGTGCTGAGCTCTGCGTTGGCATTTTGTTCTTCTTTTTGGAATATATTTCAGGCAAACAGCTAAGTTAAACTGTTGGGGTGTCATAAAAATAAAGGAAATTGTGTGTGTGTGTGTGTGTGTGAATTCTGCAGCTTCTTCTGTATTGGGATCGTCTGTTAATGTGAGTAATAACATAGAGTCACCCACTGATGATAGATGGTTTACAGGGATTGGGATTTAATGAAACCCTGCCTTCCCTCAGCATTTCTTGTGGGAGAGCAGTAGGGAACCGTGCGTGACACAGAACATAAGCTCTTTGCACCAGACTCCTCTCTCTTGCTGTTCTCTCTAAGGAAATCTGTTCATAAGACTTTCAAAGGTAAATGTGCTAAGTAGAGTCTTGCAGACTAATTTACACAATGTAATTTGTATTATCCTCTGTTTTTGCCTAATTTAGGTTATTCCCTTTACCTCGGATAATTAAGAGCTGACTCCAGCAGTGACTAAAACAGACAAGCTCTCCTGCATTCTTTTATTAATTAAACAGTCTTCCTAAGAAACCTTGCTTATCAGCCTCTGGATATTGTTAACATTTTGTTTTGGGTTTCTTTTTTTGAGGAAAAGAAATAAAATTAGAATTTCTGCTTTCCCTTTCCTTTCTGTAGCAGAGATTGTTAAATGACGGAGTTCACTTTCACCTAAATTCCCTTCCACTCTCAGCCAGTTCGTGCCTGCTAGTCAGCAGAAAGTCTAAAATTGCCACTCCCTTAATGGTTTTCTTCACCTTCTGAAGAAAAGCTGTCCCCAGCATATTGCAAGAACTTGTTGGACTGTCTCTGTCTTGTACTTCTTTTCAAACAAGGAAAAAAAAAATTAATTCCAAGAAGTAATTAGTCAGGTTCTGTCCTTTTGGGTGCTTCCCTTGCTTGATCAAAAACCAGTCTTCTCTGCACCCAATTACCTAGTGTATAATAAACCTGTATCAAAATATACCCTGTTTCCCCCCTTTCATTTCATTCCAGGGTTGTTTAGCAAATCGTCATCTTACCTATTCCTGTTCTTCACAGCAACTGTTCTTGATATACAGTGAAGTTTTGTTTCTCTTTCTTTTTGTTGTCCTCTCACTACCTCATTGTTTTATGAGAAAAAGCACCGTCCTTCTCTATCAGTATTACTTTCTTATCAAATAACCTCTGATGCTTATTCAGAGGAACTTCTAGTTCTGTACAAAGATTTCCACTTTTTTTCCCTTTTGGAAAGCCATTTGGAATTTCACTTTGCTTTATTGTAAGCTTCTCATTTGAGCAACTGAAAATGGCAGATAGGTGACATTGAAAGAGAGATTTTAAAGTGCTTTTATCCAGTAGCATATGTTTATTAAATTACTGGAGGTAACAAGTTCTGTGAGAAATTTGCAAAACATTTGTTACAATGATCAAGGTTAGCAGTTTCTCTTTCAGTATTTTGGCAAATAGAAGTTTGGTAAGACACTACTGAATGCTAAAAAGACCCCAACAATAAACTCCAGAAATAATTTCTAGATGTCAGTTCTGCAAAATGCTCTCTAGACTTCTAAACCTCAGCTTATTCTTTTTACTAAATTATGTGTTGCATCCCTAGTCACACTTGCACAATCCAGTTCTGCTCAGTGGAGTGTTTAGCAGAGGAGTATTTGGTGTCTTTGGAGTTTGTTTGCAAATGAAGGTAAAAATAGCTGGATTGGATCCCTGTTTATATTTAGAATGTCTCTGCAGATCCACACTGAAGATTATTGGAGCTGCCATATAACCTATATTACAGTAGATAGCTGTGGCTATAATTTTATAACTGTATTTAAAATATCTTTAAGCCTGTTTAATTAATAAAACAATGTGGCCAGTGTTCTCACTATGAATGAAGAAGCAACTTCCTGGATGTTTGATTCATTCCTATCTCTTCGACTAAACAATTATTCCATTTGAAGACCAAATCACAGATTAATATATACTTTGCAGTCATGCAGCTTCAGTGGTGACAGAATACTAATACCACTTGAAGGAGTCCTACCTGTGATATGGCAAACTCAAATGATCTTAAATTATATAGTTAGAGACAAGTAGGCTTTCAGGTGATAGGATTCCATGTAGTTAAGCTGAAAGGCATTTATTGCAGTTTAAAAATTTAGATTGGCTGCTTACAGTAAAACAAGTGAATGAAAAGAGCTCTTGATCCTTCATTATTTATACATTTCCCATGCACCAGGAATAATGACTGCAGAAGATCTCGACTTGAAACGTCCATGCGAGAGAGTTTGGTCTAAACAAGTTTTTTTCTGAGTCACCTCTCCGTGCTCTAATGCCATCTCTCCTCTCATATTCAGGTGTTGATTAGTGATATTTTCAGACCTATAGCCAGGTACCTGTCCAAAGGTGTCTCAGGATTCTCCATCTAGATAAGAGTTCTCACACCTACTTGCTACCTGAACAGAGCCGCTGCCTTTCACACAAAGATTCAGTCCTACGACATGCATATTTAACGAAGGAAACTGGGTGGAGTACTTCTAACACTCAGGTGTGGCTGTGGAAGCCCATTTTGATTCTGTGTCAAATTGCTGGATTAAATGAGTTTATTCTATCGCTGCCTTTGCCATATGCCTGAGACAGCAGATATGCAGATCCCTAATTCCTTCTGCTCTTTTAATTCATCTTTCAAGATGATAACCCGCCAAGGTCTAGGATATTTTCAGTTTAGGATGTTCTCCTCTTCTGCCTCTAATTTCACTTCTGCCTCACTTAGAGGAATTCTAGCAAGACATCCAGCTCCCGTCCTCATATTGCTTCCCCTTACAGTGCTTTATTTTCTCAAGGAATAACAAAACATTTTATATTGCTGAAGTTTATTTGGGATCCCACAGGGCTACAAAATCACTTCCCAGAGTGATATTTGAATGGTAGAAACAAAGCATTTTATATTGCTAATTGATAAGCTTCCAGTACCAAGTGAGTGAGAAAGCAGGTGAGCCACTTTCCAAAGTAACAGACAACAAAATTATCAGTTTGTGGATAGGTGAGAGGAGTCTGCCCTGAGGAGAACAAGTCTTTGCCTTAAGGTTCACCACAGTTATTAATAGATAAGGCCTCTCAGTGGTTAACCGATCTCTTCCAAAACTGGAAACCGAAAGAAGGCATCCTTCTCCAGCTTGGAACCAGAGAGCTAAACCAAACCTTGCAGCCAAAGTCCTGTGAAATAACTCATGCAGGGTCTGACCATATTTGCTGGTGTAGCTTTTCATGAAGGAGGAAGAAAAACCACAGGAGAGCACTAACCTGCCTTGTGCAAAGACTGAAGGGGAAGAAGGAAAGGGAAGTTACATGACTTTATGATATTTTCTCCTGAGGTGAAGGGCGGTTGCCTAAGAAGGACCTAGGTGGGACAAGTGGATGGGCTTCTTCTTGGCTTTGTTTTATTTTCTTTTAAAATCTGGATAAGTCCTGTTTGGAATAGATTATACCTTTCCAGCTAATTAAATGTTGCAGCAGTACAAAGTTCTATTGTGTTACTTGAAAACAAAACAGGGGGAAAAGCCTTGGTGTTGAGCATCCAGATCCTTTCTGGTTTCTAATCTGCTTAACTACTTACACTCAACTTGTGTATAAAATAATGCACTTTGATCAGTTCTGCAATATAGTTTGTGTGTTCTTTACCTGCTAAACTTACTGTCATTCCTTGTGTGGGACATACAACAAGGGTCACTCCAGTTGGGTTGTAAGCCTCACTGTATTCCTACTGTAGATGCTTCCAGTCACCCTCTTCCCCCAGTGTAACTTGTTTACTTGAAATAATGGTTGTACTTTCTACTTCCTTCCTGGGCTTAACACACTGAATCATTTTTCTACCAGGAATTCCCCCTTGTTACTAGACATTCAAGATCCCTTGATAATCCTCACAAAAACCTGGCATTCCCTTCCTCCCTTTCTGATTAGTCATGCTTGTGTTCCTGCTGGTAAGGGCTACTTTTTAATCATGTTGTTCCCCATTGTCATTCCTGCAGAGGAGAGAGCAGCCTCTCAGGTTTTAAATTTTAAAGCACAACTTTTAACCTCTTTATGCAGCCAGGTCTGCCTGGGAGAGTCACCTACATGTTATGTGCCTCTAGTGCAGTACTCGATGGGAAATCTGGAGAAATAAATGCCTTGGGTTTAGGTCAATCAAACACAGCAATAGACTGTTTTATAAGCCAGAATATATGTAGGAATTTTATTTACATTTATATATACATAGGTATGTATACAGTTAAATACATGGATGTATAGTTCAGTGTATGTATGAACTGGAGAAAGTTTGGGGGATGTTATCCATGAGTCATGTATTAGGGATTGCTGTCCTAATGTATTTGCATGAGTTGAAGTGAATGGTATATAGAGAGAATCAAAAAAAAAAAGATCAAATGTGATGAAACATGGATCACACGAGGGCTCTCTGACAACATTCAGAATAGCTGCATTATTAATTGTCTGTCTGGCTTCTAATACAGGTTTTAGTAGGATGTTGTAGTGCTGGCCAGCACAGTAATTCCTTCTTGTGGTTTAAAATGTCTAGGAAAATCTGAGAATGTTATAATAGTTTATCTAAATTGTTGGTTTTCCTTTTATCCTATCTATGCAATTTGTTCCTATTCTTGGGCTGGAACCATGCCGTGGTTTGGGCTAGAAAGTCATGTTAATAGGGGAAGAACGCTGAAGTCTTTACTTTGAAATTCAGTGTGGGGGGAAGGGAGGGAAGGGGGGGCAAGTCATCATATTTTCAAACCAAACCAGTTGAGTAGGGTAAATGTGGGAAAGGAAAAAGAATGCCTCATTTTGTCCTGGCTGTGCCAGCATTTCTTACATGGTTGACAAGATTGATACACTTAGCAAATTAAGTATTTGCTCTGTCCTTTAAACTTTCAAAGTTTTTGTAGGATGCTTAGCTCTGAGTCATGCTATGTTTTGCAATACTTTGAGATGATTAATACTGAAATATTCTTTCAGAGTTTTTTTAGTTGATAAATATGCAATTCATAATTAAAAACACAACACCACCACGACCAAGAAGAAACAAACAGAATTTAAATAATACTGTAATCATCATGGAAGCCAGAAAATACAGAACTGGGACAGAATTTACATGCTGACAATTTAAGTCACAGTGATGTTTCCCACAAACACTTGTGCTCCGAGAAGCCGCCTTATTTTAAATTACCTGTCCTCGGTATTTGGTGAGTGGTGTCATGAACCAGTAGCCTGAAATGATGTGGTAAAATGTTAAACCCTAAAAAGTACAGGGGGAGTAACTTGAAGAGGGCTTTCCATTGAGAGGGTACTTAAGAGCATGGTCTGCAGAAACATAATGGCAGTGTTGACTACCCTAACTATATTTGACTGAAAGGGATGCTCAGAATCATGTAAACAGAGCAAAACTGACCCCAGCATGTACAGATAGTCTTTGTGCAATACCACCTACCAGCAACAACCCACAGTGTAGGCCAGCTCTTTCTAAATAACAGTACTGAGTAACACCAGAGGACTGAACTATGCTTTCGTTAGTTCTGTCAGTTTTAATAGCTTGTGGTGCTGTCTTTTAATGGAAATATTTCTCAACATTAACACTAAAAACTACAGAAAGAGCAGAGCCCCTATACAAGCAATTTACTTTTAATAGTGCACAGGTACTGTTGAACCTGTGGAAATGCTGAATCAGGACACTGGGACAGAAAACCATAGTTGTGAGGCAGCTCTGGGGATGCTTCTTAGGCAGATGGAACTTAGATATGTCTGCTTTAAGGAAAAACATAAACATGATAGGAATTTGTGTACATCGAGCACTTTTGCTTTTAGGCTGCAATAATGGCATGTCCATTGCTTCATCTGTACCTGTTCTTTGAGAAGGCTTCGACAGGAGGGGGGAGCGGGGACAAGAGGGACATCAAAGAAGAGGGATGGGGAAGACTGCACCAAAGCTAGCCAAAAAGACCAAAGCAAGCCAGAACACCAAAGCAAGAACAAATAATTATAGATTAAATTCATAGCAGAATGCAAATACAAAAAAAATAAAGTAAGTAGGAGTGTTCAGAAGACAGAATAAGCTGTTTCTGTCATTTAAGTGCTTTCAGTTACCTGATACCTGGTTTATGCTTGGCTAGGTTTTTGTTGTAGGTCTGGCTTACTTTATGTCTTTGGTTAAAAAGCTACAATTCTGGTAATCACATCCCCAGAAGGGTAAGACATTCCTTACAGAATTTTCATTCCAACATGATTGATCTGTCTGAGGCACGCAGCAAAATTAACAATTCCTGAGGTAAGAGTATCCATAATCATATATACCTTTGGTTAAGCACCATTCTGCCTGGACTTCCCCAAACACAGTAGAGATGCTGTGGATAAAAAGCTACGATTCTTTCACAGAAGAACATGCCAGGTGCCCCCAATTCAGCTGCCATTGTTAATAATAAAGACAGAAGAATCCAGCACTTAGTTTTATGTGCACAGTGTGCTTACTTGTAGGTAGACACCAAAATTCTTAGAATTGCCAATGTCAGAAACCTTGGACATCAGAACCACTATAAAATTATCTGATCATTGTGATTTGGCTTTGCAACACAGCTCACCAAAGACCTGCACATCCTTTTATCTTTCAAAAAGCCTGGACATTTATGGGTAATTACAGCACAAGAGAGGTTCTCAGCTATCCATGACAGAACCTCTCTCAGTATTGCTCAACAAAATTACTTCTCTGCTTAATAAAATACTGTTCTGCTGACTAGACTGATGGCATCATTGCTATTTCTTTGTTCATCCACTTTTTTCCATATTCCCAGCTCATTATTCCTCTTATCCCCATTTGAACCACAAATTCATTTCTGTATTAACTTAAAAAGGTTTTCATTTTGCTACTTCCACCCTGGTTTAGGATAACTCTGTTTCCTAAAAATAATGTCTAGGTTATGTCCAGTTCTAATGGCTAGTTCAGAAAAACCTTGCAAGCATCTTTCTCTTCTGTATTTCTGCTGCCTTTTGGTAAGGAGTTTAGCACAAGGGCATTTAAGCTGTGGCTGATTACTGGTGTACAGGACGACAGCTGACAGCAAAAACGGGTCTCAGAAGAGATGTGCAAAAGACAGGAGGGAAGATGGCATGGAGTTATTTAGGAATACTTATTCTGATAAACACCTTTCAAGTACTCATGAAGTTTGAGGGGATGTTGGGGCTTTTTACATGCAAAAACCCTGAGAATCACAGAATCACTAGGTTGGAAAAGACCTTTGAGATCAACAGTAACATGTATCAGACAGCTTGGCTGGTGACTTAAGACAGGTGTCACTTGAAGTGCTCTCCTTCCAAGCAGTTCAACCCATTGACCATGATGCAGGATTATAAAAAGGCTATGGCAACCTTTACATTGGGCTTGCATCTCACAGTCTTCATATTGAACTGTGTTTAGAGTTGAATTTCATCTTAATCGCTGCATGGTCTGTGTAATGTTGTGAACAAATCTAGCAGATGTGGCAGGCAAAACTATTTCTGTCTGTTAATGATGGCTTAAAATAGTCGTGTGAGTCCAGGATGTGTGATAGTGTTGAGGTCTTCAGGGCTACAGCAGTTCCCTGAGCAGTGACAAAATAAAAGGTCTGTCAAACTGGCACAATACCGTGCTTTCCAGAGGTGAGATAACGTGGATAGCCATATGCTCAGTGTGGCATTGCCCCAGCAACGCAGTGAGCTGCTCAGGCATTGGAAAGCATTAAAGAGGTTTGTCATCAATGATCAAGCATGGGCAGTACAAGAGTTTGGTAATGGGGACATGAGGGTGTGCATCAGGTAGTCCAATGCTATCAGTGGCCATCCTTTATCTGCCCCACCTTTGCGCATCATCATGCCAAACACCTAACTACACAGCATTTCAACATTTCACTGGTGTTGCTCATGCTGCTGCTGAGGATGACACCAGCCCTTTTACTGCCTTCCTCCCAAAGGGCATACTCCTCCCTTCTCTTTCTCTTGGTGAGTGTTGCCCATGAAGTTGCTCTTTGAATCACCAGGGCTTTGTTTCAGGCCTCCATGCTAGGCTTCTGTGTAGAGCTCTGTAGACTCTTTTGCATCACACTTTTCTTGTACCACTTCACCACTTGTGCAATGTGTTGGAATGGTTTTCAGGACCTTGGCAGCTAGCTGCACTCTCTCCTTGGGTGTAGCCCCGTTTCCATTTTGCCATGTTACGTGACCAGGTGGCTCAGCATATATGCACAGGACACCTGTGCACCCTCAGACATGAGAAGGTTGCAACACAGAGCTTTCAGTAATAGTTCATTCCTCCTGACCAGGCTTTTGCCACTTTATATGCTACATAATGCATATGACAATTAGGAATATGTATATAAATACATGGATGTGTGATTTATTGCTCTGTAGCTCCAGCTGCACTATAATAATGGGTTTGCAAAGGGTGGTCATGAAAAACTTCATCTTTCTGGTTTTATTCTCTTGAGAGACAAATTATAGTGAACAAGCTGGAATGCTCCTTCACTCACCCCTTTAAAACAACCACTCGATCTGCTGTGGCTCAAGATCTGAAAAAGCAAAGCATGATCCACTTGATTAAAGAAAGAATTGCCTAAACTACTGTTTGAGTAAGACTTAGAGATTCCGTAAGAAATCTACTGTCCCTACAAGACAAGCATGGCTCATATAATTTTCAAAATCAGTAGTAAACACTTCAAGAGGGAAGTTTTGAGTTTGCTGTGGTTGCAAACAATAGCTAAAGATTTTAATAGAATATAATGTTTTGTTCTACAAACTTTACCTTTTTATAATGGAACTTGACAATGTAATTTCCTCTATTTGCATGCCATAAGAACTTAAAAATATAGCCTCTTTTCCTCTCCCAGCTTTACAGTTCCCCTCCCCCTTTTTTAATTCTTATTTTACCAATTTGATTTCTAGGGTATATTATTTAGGAGAAAAATAGGGATTGAGAAGTCTAACTTTTGAAAAGTCTGAAAAATCTGAACAAACTATACCAGAAATGTTTAGCAACTAGAACTTAGATACATCCAGGTCTGCTTACTTTTTTCTGTATTTCATCTAGGGAAACTTGTGTGTTTATCCAGTGGTAATTCTCCTGGATACTCTCCCTCTTCTGTAGGGGAGTTTTGATTGTTTTGCTTCTCAGAATGCTGATGGGATTTGGGTTTTCTTTGACATGTATGAGGTTTTATCAGAAATTTCTGACTCTTGGACCTGAAAAAGAAAACTGCTTTCCAAACATGCAAAAGGTATAGAAAGTTTGTGAGGGGTTTTCCCAACCACCTCAGCAGCCACCCAGCAAAACAGCTCACCCTGCTTGCTGCTGGCTGCTGTTCAGAGCCCTGTGCCCTGCTGGGAAGCTGAAGAGACTCATCACACAGCTGGCTGGGAAAGCCCGAGTTGTGGCAGAGACAAAAGATGTGCCAGTCGCTGGCAGATGAAAAGGATGGGTAGCTAGAGGAAAACCATACGGAGGAGCAGAGATCTGTCTTCCCACCCTCTTCCCACCAGGTGCCAAGAAGGTGTGGGAAGGAAGCGATAGAGTAGGGACAGGAGAGAAGACACACGCCAGCCTTCCATGTACAGGAAGCGCCTGTCATCTGCCAGGTTTTAGTGGTAGACAGCCAGCTCCCTCCTGTATTCTCAAGCACTGACGACTGATGGAGTAAGCTTATGCAAAGCAAGCCCAAGAGTTGCTAATGGAGTGGTTTGTAATCATACTTAATTTGGAAAAGGAGCTAAAACAGTTCGAGCCCATTACTAGAACTGTTGTGGTTAAAACTGTGTTTGATTAATCATGGTGCTTTTATGGGCGAACTTTAAAAGTACATTTGTGATATCTCTTGTTGTAAGGCACAGACACCAAAGCCAATCCTAGGGTATGCTGGATCGGCTTGTGCCCAAACTGATGTCCTGTTCAGAAATCCCAGTGTGGTATCAATAATCCTGTGTATTTCTTGACCTTTCCTGGCAGTGCTGGTATTTCTGAATCATACAGCTTCATCCAGTATTATCCAATTCCCTGTTGCATTAAGACCTGGATTTTTTGTTAGGGATACCAGGCAAGAATTTAAACTTTTATCCAACTACCCACTAGTAATTGGAGTGAGATTTAAATGCTCTTCTAGCTACATCTCTTTAGCAGATAACATTGAGTAGTAGGATAATGCAACATGTCTGTAATAATGTATCTGTAATAGCAGGAAAACAGGCATCTCCCTTTTTCTTCAGAGGTAATAATGTATCTGTTTTCTGGGCAGACACGTATTATTTATTTTAATGTTTTATATTCTGATTAGTTCTGTTCAGAGCCTAAAATAAACACACCTAAGAATATAAATGCATTTCATTAAAATGTTTTCTCTTTAAAGTTTCTCTTGCTTAATGGTGAATATTAGGCCATACTGATGTAATCGTGGGATTAAGAGCAAAGAGTTTGCAGGAATCTTCCACTTGATTTAATTTTTGCCCACTGCACTGCAAGGAACTAGTGGGTCTTGAGTCATTCCTATCTTCTCTGTACTCATTTTATAATGTTTATCCTAATTAATAATAACGCAATTCTTTGTAATAATTCTTATAATAATTAGTTTGAGGGAATTCTGGGAGCCTTAGTTGAACACTGTTATTTAGAATAAATGCTAAATTATAACATTGTAATTCAAATGTAAAATGAGATGTCCAGCCATTTTTATTAAGTCAGGATAAGGTATTTTAGTAATAATAGTTCCTCGTACTTACTACTCCTCATCTGTACATGATGATCAGTCTGTACATCAAAGAAGTTATCAAGGGGTGTAAGCACTTCATACATTTTCCAAGAGGGCTCTTTGAAGCACATAGACTAACAAGCCCAAATTTTCCAAAGCAGCTGCTACATTGGATGCCTTCACATTGGGGGTTGACTTGACACATTGAAAGGTTCTGGCTAGTTTAAAGGTACCACACAGTACCCTGGCACAGCGTGTAACAGGAGTTCAGTTGCACGATTTTTGTCTATTTAATGAGAACTTTTGTGGAGAAGAGAGATTAGTTTCATATTTAAATACACTTTGATTGAATATTGTAGTTTTTAATCCTACTGAATAGTTTTCAGAGTCATAGAGTAACCTTTTTCCTGTTTCAGGACCATCACACCAACTTCCCAAAGCAAGTTTGTCAGACATGCAGTTTGCTTTGCTGTTTATGAAATTTGGCTTTGATCAGATTAGCAATGCGATTTGCAGCTTGTTTGCTGGCTCTATTCTTTTGCAGTTTTACAGTCTCACATTAACACCACAGTGATCAGAAGGATGCCTTTCTGCCTCTTGCCCTGCATGCCTGTGACTGACAATACACGGTGCCTTGTGTTGCTGGAGGAAGGCTTTTAGTTTTCCACGTACCGTTTTGGACTATCTGCTTTACCCCATGAAAAGAACCCCAGTTTTCTAAATCTCAAATGACATAAGTTACTTCTGGGTATCCAGAGCTCGAGTCACTGCAGGACTGAAACACATAGATGCTGTAAGTTAGTTTAACTAACTCCTAGGCATATTTTCCCTAGATAGAATTATTAAAACTGCAGGTAAGGACTTAGGTTTCCTACCTCGTGCAAGCAGAGAGTGAGACAATCTATATCCTTCATCTGCTGAGCACTTAGAGCTAGCTAACAAGAAAGACTGGGCAGAGGAGTGTATTAGAAATCCTGCCTTGCTCTCAAGCTGCATGCAGAATCATGTAGAGGTGCCCAAGCTAGCCCAGTTAGCCAGCGCAGAGTAGCCACATCAGTGCCCTGTTTGGCAAAGGATAATAATGTATGTGGCTCCTTAGGATTATTTCCTCTTTGTCCCATAATCATTTAATGTAAAAATGTATAAACAGCCTTGAGGAGACAGATTAGAGTATCTGGAGTGAGATCCAAGGATTAGAATTAGTCTGAGAGTCTTAAATACAATTTCCACAGTCTGATTTCAAAGGTGTTTTCAGTGTACCTAACTTCACTTCTGGGAATATATATCATTTTTACTGTATCTAAGTCTAAGCAAAGAAATTAATTTGGATTGCTACTTAAAATGCTTTTTCTTCGATGCAAGATATGAGCTGTCACTTGTTCATTTAGCTGACCTAACCAGAAGGTTTTGTCTGTGAACTCAGTAGTAGTTGTCTGTCATAGCACCTGATTTTTGGGTTCCTCTGTGAATTTACTTATGCCTTAGGAAATTCTTGCATGTGCTCTGAAATGGTGCAAGACTTCTTGAAATGTCACATGCTTTCAGTACGAGAAAGATACTGAGCTGCTGGAGCAAGTCCAGTGGAGGGCCATTTAGTTGATCAGAGCTGGAGCACCTCTCCTGTGTAGACAGGCTGAGAAATCTGGGCTTGTTCAGCCTGGAGAAGAGAGTAAGGCTCTCTCTGGGTAGACCTTACAGCAGCCTTCCAGTACCTGAAAGGGGCCTACAGGAAAACTGGAGAGGGGCTGGTTATCAGGGAGTGTAGAGATGGGACAAGGGGTAATGGGTTTAAGCTGGAGGAAGGTGGGTTTAGATTAGTTACGAGGAAGAATTTCTTCCCTGTGAGAGTGGTGAGGCCCTGGCACAGGCTGCCCAGAGCAGCTGTGGCTGCCCCCTCCCTGGCAGTGTTCAAGGCCAGGTTGGATGCGGCTGTGGGCACCCTGGTCTAGTGGAGGGTGTCTCTGCCCATAGCAGGGGGGCTGGAACTAGGTAATCTTTGAGGTCCCTTCCAACCCAAACTGTTCTGTGATTCTATGATTTGGAGACTGTGGAGCTCCTATTGACAGCAAGTTTGCATGAAATCAAGGAGAAGAGAGATCAAGGCTGGTGGTGCTTAAGAAAACTGATTTCCAGAGGTTTAGAGCTTAGCCTGTCAAGCAGACAGATTTGCAGCCAAAGAATCTTATTTCCTATCTCCAGTAATTATGCGTAAATACTTAATCTAAAAGGAATTGGGAAGTGTTACAGTGAGATATAGATCTAAATTAGACAACTTATGTTAAATCTCGATTTACCGATACACACCATTTAGAGTTAGTGACAGGACACTGTACACTCTCACAAAACAAGACACCTGCAAAGCTAGAAGAAAGACTTAGTAATGTAAACCACCTTACGAAACAGATTCTTTATCATTTGGAATTGTATCATAACTGAAAAAAGGAATGGGGTTACATTTATTAGTTGTGCCTTCTGATTAGGGAGACCTAAAAGACTTGCAAGCTTCCCCTCCAAAATGGCTTCACCCTTTATCCTATGTTGCTCAACAGAAAAAGTACTTTCAAGTTCCTGTCTCTTGAAAGAAAAGACAGATAATATATACATATATATTTTTAACTCTTTACTTCAGAAGAGGTCGTGTCTTGCTGAATCTTTATGCTGAGCAGATCGTCTAATGATACGGCTCTGACCCAGCAGCAAGACACAAAACCTGAGAGCAGGGATGTGAGGTTAACTCATATCAAATTTTCTCACTCTCTCTTACATGGAAGCACAGTGTTACAAGTACAGCAATTTATGTAAACACTATTTTTTGCATATATTTTTATTTCTGGAAGACTTCCAAGTTCAGGATAGCTTAAACTTTTTCTCAGTTCTTCAGTGTTGATTAATGACTGCTCCTACTTCTGCTGCTGCTTCTTTTCTGCTTTTTCAAGTCCCCTTTTAGTATCAGTTTGCCACAACTTGCTAGAAAAATACAGGCTTTAAATGCCAACTTAGGAAGGTGAAGAACCAAAGATGCCTATATCAATCTCTTACTGAAGAAAGTTATGAGTGATTCTTTTTCTTTCTTGAGCCATCTTAAATGTGGATCATAAAACAGTAATCAAGTTTGTGAGAACCAACGTGTGTGGTACATTTTTTCCTCCTGTTGCATATCTGTGTTTTATTATTGCATGTTAATTAACTCACGTAAGGCATTTGCCCAACACAAACTTCATAGTTCTTGGGAACAGGTTCTCTGCTTCTGTAGAGGTGCTTACTGAAGGACTTGCTGCCACCCTTCTGCAGCTCTTTCTCCTATCCTCTAATTGAATCCCTTTCATAGTTATAATTTGTCTGCCAAATGACTTATCAGTTGGAAAGGCTCATGTCAGATACTACTTCCTTTTTTTGCTTGTTTTTAACTGAGTGCTGCCAGGAGAAGGAAGGGGTTAAAGCGTGGGAAGATTGCTAAGAAAAAGGGTTTGGTTAATGACACACAGGACTGCATCTCACACACCATAGTTTGTTTATTCTTCTGTAAACAGCAAAAAGAATTATCATCATCATGGTAAGGCAAACAGCACTCTCTTTTTCTCTACCTTCCCTCCCCCGAAATCTTTAGGTTAATACAAGATTAATTTTTTAGAGTCATAAAATTAACTGATCTCCACTAGTTTTATAGAGTGTCTCTTTAACTGACAGATGCTACTGTTGACAGAAGGGGAGGGGGTAAAGGTTTTAGTATATGGAAATAACTAGCTCTGGGGAAGAGGAGATGGGAGCAGGCATGCCTTTTCTGACATGCCTGTTCGTTTTTTATCAGCCTCCTTTCCTAAATACTCATGTAAGGATCTTTTCAATCTTTATTTATGCTGCTTTGTCTTTACTGAGCTTTTTAGAAAGATTTCTATTTGATTTTGCATTATTCGCGTCTTTCAGTTTTTCTGGGGTTTTTTGATACATCCAATATTTAAATCTGTTTGTCACCTAAGAAATAATGTGGGATTTCTATTTAAATCTATGCTTCTTGAACTATTATTTCCTTTAAAAAAAAATCAGTCTTAGTATTCTCATTAGTCTATGTGCTGTTGCAAAACGGTCAATTTTCAGTGGACTTTTGAACTAAAATTTTAGTTTTACAGTGAAAAAATAGATTGGAAGCAGACAGGTCCTGTTCTCTTGGAGACATGAAATGCTTTGCTGAAGTATTCTGACTTAGTAGAAAATACAGTTTGTGGGAAAATGTGACTGTTTAAGACTAATGTTCGTTTCACTTCACTCTGCTTCCCGGTATCCTTGGTTATTGGGGTAAGTTCCCCAATCTAGATAACTACATTACTTGTAAATAGAGCTCAGGTAAAGCCTAAATTTTTAAAAATCCAGGTATTGCTGTTTATATTCTCTGTAAAGCATAGCAGGCAAAGAGCTGGAAGGGGCAGGGAGTAAATTCCATGCTAGAGTGGACTTGTTAAAGTGTATTTCTTCCTCCACCTCCAAAGACCACACTGTCAACCTGGAATCTGATATATTTAAAAGAAATGCTAAAAACCTTTAACGTGTATGTGCCAGACTCTGAGTATTTGGAAGAAGGCAGTGTGTGGATGAAAATAAAGTAAGTTGTACTTTTTGTAATAGTAACCCCTCTCTTGTGGCTTTGTGAAGGGTCAGCATAAACAAGGAAAAATTATTATAGTGAATTGAAGTAATTCAAATCTGGTTGACTGACAGCAAGGTCACTGGTTAAGTTTTGTAATTGTTTAGGTTATCCTGAAATATAATTATGTTTTTCCCCCTCAGTGACTGACAAATATAGTTGTTTCAGGTCAGATGTTAACTATAATTTCTCCAAGCAAAAGCAGCAAGCCTTTATTTCCACCTACAAGTCTCCCTCCACCACCACCCCCCACCTCTCTGCCAGTAGTTAGGGCACTCACCTGTAGCAGAGCGGCATGAAATCTTCTCTCTGTAGGACCTGAAACAGGGACTCAAGCGAGTCTTGTGCTGCTCAGACTTTTCTCTCTTAGCTTTTATTTGTACACCCTTCCTTCTACTTTTCCTACTAATAATGTTTTTACAGCACAAGGTGCCAGCAGTACTCCAGCCAGATTTTCATCCTAACAAAGCCTGGCACTGCTAGTGTTGAATATTTGAGTCTGGGTTGCTGCAGAATGCTAGAGCCTGAAGAGAAGTACTTTATTTAAATGTTTTTGGCTAATGCACTTTTTGAGGTAGCATGTGACTGCTCAAACTTGGGAGGCTTTCTGTTTCTCATGGTTGTCAGAGTTACAAGACTGAATTCAAGATACCCACAAGGTTCCTGGTGTTCCTGTATGAACTTGGAAGGGTCTTACATTAATTAGCATTGTTCGAGATAGAAGGGTTCCATAGGTTTATGTGTTACTTGAAATCTAGTTATTTGTGACCTTCTAGTGAATGATAAAGCTCAAAGTTTTCACTAAAAACTATTTGTTGCTTTTTTTCCCCCCTCTGAAGGTCAACACGTTAGCAAATAAATGCTGAAATTACAGAACTGTCCACACTAGATATTACTACATATTAGTTACCATAAACTTGATAATGACTAGTAAAAATACTCCATTTTTCTATAATGTGCTCTAAGAAGTGTTTTCAGTCATGTTCAACTGACTCAGATGAACTAGTCTAAGAAAATAACATCCAGTTGATCCCTTCAGACACAGCCTGAAGTTCTGATTCAACAAATCATGGTAGCTTATACTTTCTCTCCACTGGAGACCAGCAAAGCACGTTTAATTACGTTGTTAAATTAAGGGTTTGGCTGTGGCAACTTATATTAGCTAATGAGAAAAAAACCCAGCCAAAAAAGCAGAGGAAATATTTTAATGCTAACATAAACAGGTATGAATATAAATACAAACAAGATTTACATTTCTTGGTTCAGAAGGCAGCTTTAAAGATTCACGCAGTGTACTGGAAATGGCTTCCCCTGCACCACCTGAGGAATGGACAGGCAAGTCCTCTGCTTTTTTCAGCTGCCAACGCCTCTGATCAGGGCTTTCTGAAACTGCTCATGTCTCCAGGGTAAGAATGCTTGAGCAGAAATATGTTGAGAAAGTCTGATCCTCAGAGCAAGGATCCTTCTTGCCTTTTGAAAACCAAACACTTCAGTGCTGGAAATCAAGCGTTGCTGTGCTCTGTCAGGCTGAGCCCCATTTTGCAGCCTCTTGAGAAGGTCGGTCTCTGTGCACTCCATTGCACTGGCAATACTGGCTCATCTACATTTATCTGAGTTAAAATACAAGCTCTTCAGGGCAAGTACCTGGCCTTTTATGTGTTTTGAAGGAGCTGTATATAATTAAAGTACTTTGTATGAAGAAATTACTTCAAAACAGTTTACATAGGGCAGCTATTTCAAGATCAAGAAAAAATCTTTAGCCTCGTTCCCTGAGGAAACAGGGCTTATGTGACTGGACTGGCTGTCTGTCCCTCCTCCCTTCCATCCAACACCTTTTGAACTTGTTGGACAGTTTAAACTACATTTGAAAGGGGGAGACGTCTCAAAGATAATTAAGTTCCCATGGACTTTATGAAAATCAGCTGCTGGGAAGAGAGAAATCCAGATCTACAGTTCAAATAACTAATTTTTCCAAGTGTAATCTTGCAATCCCAAAGCTTGACTGCAAGTGTAATAATGACTGTCAGGTTGATAATGTAATCCAAACTAATTTAGAGGACTGACAGCTATTTTACATCCAAATATTAATATGCAGATTGATTACCATAATGAAGTTAAATTTCCCGTTTTGGTGTTTCACACATTTTTAATATGAGCAATGTGGGCATCCTCCTCACACTTGCAGTTATCGTGAATTTTCAGATAAAGGTGTCACACTCAGAACAAGTCAATAAGGAGTTCCTGAAAATTATGTATTTTTCCCCCTTTTTTTTTAAGTTAGAAATGTTGATTACTGTCTCCTTATCCCTTTCCTATAATTAGTTAATGCTGCTAATACATACACAGAATCAAAAAATTAGGTAGTAATTGGGCTGTATTACTCATGATTGTTGCATCTGATAAGGATGCAGATAGATGTTTTTCTTATCGCTAAAAGACTTTAACTGTCTGAGCTATATGAACTCAGCACAGCCTTTAATGTCTTTCTCTGTTTTGGTTCTACTTGTTGATAGATGTCTGCAAAGGGAGGGGAAAAAAAAACTTCATTTTATCTCATTTGCAGTTTATTTCACTACTGCTAAAAAAAAAGAAAAATAAAACACAAAACCCAACAACCCAAAAACCTGACTTTAGGGTCATGTTTATAGATGTGCCTATTTGAAAGCTGCTGGGGGATGATCACTATGTGTGCAGAGGACTTTGCTAATGTTGCTTATGAGTTGTGAATGTAACTGACATAAAGGGAGGGAAAGACATGGGTTCCCATGGATTTCTGTTTGGTTCCACTGTGGTAAATTAACTCTATATATCCCCCATTTTAGGTTTTCTGTAATTTTTTATGTGTTTGGGTAAGCTTGTCTGCTGTATGCAGTTTCACTGGCAGTGTAGGCACTGTGGGTCTCTTCCAGAGCAGAGATGATGTTTCACAGCTCTTATTTGGGGGACTTAATGAACAGCAGCCCGCTGTTAGTCTGTTGATGAAGCAGAAATCGCTAACACACTTTCACCAGGAGGAGGAAGCATCCTTCTAAAAAGGGCCCTGGTTTCCTTCAGTGCCCAGGAGGCCAGGCAGGCCTGGGCAGCTGCGGTGGGTTGACCTGGTGGTGTCTCTCCTGCCTCTGCGCAGAGCCTTCAGAAGCACCCAAGTAAGGCTTGCGTGGTCCTTCCTGTCGAAGCTGTTCCACTTCATCTCAGTAATTAAGCGTTAATTAGAAGACGACTAGTTTAGCATTCATTAAACATTAAATACTAATTGAGCGCCCGCGGAGAGCGCTGGCACCATTAGGCCGCGGAGTCATTCTCACGCCGCCCCGGACGGGGGCAGGCGAGGGGGGGAGGGAGAGAGGGAGCCGCCCCGGTCCCTTACAGCCGGGGCCCGCGGGCGGCGCGCCAGGGGCGGGCTGAGGCGGCAGGCGCAGACGGGCATCGAGCCGCGCCCGCCGGCCCCGCGGTTGCCAGGTGGAAAATGCGAGTTCTTCTCCCCGCAGGGCTTGGAACCGACATCTTCCACAAGGGTCCCGTCCCATCCCATCCGCAGGGCGGCGCCGGCCCCGGCATGCCTACCCGGGCAGGTTCTGCCGCAGGGCTGGGGAGAGCGACGCCTACCTACGCCCGGGCCCTTGCTGGGGCTCAGCACCTCTCTGGAGGGGTGGCCGGGCCGCTCCTCTCCCTCCCCACGCAAGATCCGAAGCTTGTCGCGGGCGGCCGGGACACCGTCCCCGCCGGCAGTCCTCGTGGCGGCCGGAGATAAACCGGTGCCCCTGGGCCAGGCGGAGGGAGAGCGCTGGCTGCCTCTTGGTCTAGGCGCTGGTTCGCGCGGGGCAGCCCTCGCTGCAGCCAGGCGGCGTGACTACCCGCGTTCAACCCTTGGCTCTTTTCCCTCAACATCAAAAGTTTGTCGGTTTCGCCCGGAGCGGCGTTTTGCCCTCGATAACGAGGAAGCCGCCGCAGCGCGGGCTGCTGGAGCCCGTACGGGATGCGGCGCCCACTAGCGCTCCGCCGCCCCCTCAGAGGTCTCGCCCGCAGCCGAGGGCGCCCACTTTCCCGCTCTCTCCGCCGCCCCTCCGCCTTCCCCCTCGCTAGGGGCCACTACCGCCGCCACCGCCCTCCCGCCACGGCCAGGGGAGGCTGCCCGGCCGGGTTACAGCCGATGCCCGCGGCCGGGGCGGCGGCTCGGGGCGGGCTGAGGTGCGCGCTGAGGTGCGCTGCGGGGGCGGGCCGAGGCGGAGCGCCCAGACAGCTGGCGCCGGGGCAGCTGCGCGGGTAGCGGCGCGGTGCGTGTGGGGCAGCTCCGCGCAGGGACCGCCGAGGCGCGACGGGCCGGGCGGTGAGTGTTGGAGTAGTTGGCGGGACCCCTCGCTCGGCGAGGAGGTGAGGCGCCCGCACCTGCGGAGCTGGGCGAGGACTCGGCGCGGTTAGTGGCGGGTAAAGTCCGCCGCGGCTCTTTCCTCCCGCTCGTCCCGTCTGGGACGGGGAAGGAGGGCAGCAACTTCAGGGGGCCTCTCGCTCCCGGTAACGCGCGGGCCGAGGGTGGCAGCTCAGCGGGGCTGGGCTCCCCAGGGCGGCGGGCGTTGAGGTGGTACCTGCCCAAGCCCCCGGCTGGAGCGGTGCCCCGTAGCCGTCCCCACGGGCAAGGAAGGGGTGGTGGAGGGTGCGTAAGGCCTCACCGGTGCCGGCCCCGCGGCGGGGGAGCGGGGCTTCGCGGGAGGCGCCGGTGTTTCAGCGCTGCCCGACGTGTGCTCGGCAGCGGGAGAGACTCCCGGCCTCTGGCAGGCGGTCGCGGCGACGGCGGCGAAAACTTCAAAAGGCGCTTGAGGCAGCTCCCGTGCTGCCGGAGACGCACACACACGACACGACACTCGCTGTCCTCGGGAGGTCTGGTCCGCCGAAGTAGGAAATACTGGCGGTGTTTTGAAGTAGACATCTCAAAACAAGTATTCATCGTGCCGGCACGTAAAAAGTGCTAATGTATTAAAATGCAAATGTGCATGTATGCTTGGCAGTGCTGTTGCGTGTTTCCTGTTTACCATGTTAATTAGAAGTTGTAGGGGAAAACTTTACCAAGTGTAATCCAGGCCAGCGTTTGACCCAGTAATGCTCGCTGAACGATACAGTGGCTTTTACAGTTCTGGGTTTTCTGGCTCAAAGTACGAGCTAAGTATTTATTGGACTTGGTTGATGAGAAACTGATGAATTGTAACGCGGTTTACACCTTTGAAAGTATTCTCTACCGGCACTACTGTCAAAACTAACTCAGCCAGTATGGAAAGGAAAGTTAAACTCCCCACTCTTGGTTTTGTAAGGAAAATTGTGACCAAGCAGTTTGTCCCCCGTCTTGCGGACACCAGGGTGCTTTCCTGTATTATTTTGGGTGACGTTAACTCATTGAGCAAAAGTTTGAGATTTGGGACATAAAAAGCTGGTATTGTAAGGCAAGCTTGAATGTACTTGTAAACAAACGCAGGCAAAAGCATACAGAAGGATTTTTGAATTTTAATTGTTGGGGTTTTTTTTGAGGGTTTTGGTTTTCGTGTTTTTTTGAGAGCTAGTATTGTTTAGTATGCTGTTTTGTTCCTGTTCACTGTGTCCTTTTAATTTATAGGTGGTGCTAATACAAACAAATGTATTGCAGAAACAATTTTGATGTTAACCAAATGTATGTTTGTTTGTTTTTGTAGTCCACCTCACACTTACCAGATTCTTCCAGAGAAGAGAGTAAAAAGAAACCAGTTCTGGAAAGACTTGGGAATTTATTTGGTACAGGGAAAAGGAAAAATGTCAAAAGTTCATTAGAACACACTTCACACCGGAAAGGGGAGAGATCAGTTTCCCCTCACAGAGCACAGCCAGTATACTGTAGGCACATACAGGAAAGATACGAAGCTCCTCAAGTACAGAAGCAAGTGAGAAACGTGAGTGCAGTTTCTGAGACACAGGAATACAATTTCAGTGGGGAAGTAGGACCACTGTATCGTGATACCATTTCAGAATGGAGTAGTAGAGGAGTCTCCTCAGACAGTGAGTGGTCAGCAGATTGGAGCAGCAGCAGTGAAACCATTAAAAACTCTTTCTTCGAGAGTAGCCTGAATGTGGAAACCCCAGAACTGGAGAAAAAGTCCATCACAGATATAAATAATTCCACAACTCCGGATTTCATAAAAAGCTTGAGAAATTTGTCTAATGAAGACTTAGAAAAGAGTATCCTAAGCCACAAGCAGCTCGTGAACACGTGGGTGTCTGAGGAGCCTGGGCATGCACAACCAAAGGATTTGTCATATGAGTTGGAATCTGCGGCAAGTGAACACACATACTCTGCTAGAGTGCTAACAGTTGATATCTACCTAAGGAAAACAGACGAACTCCTTAATGAGCCTGTGACTGTTATATCAGAAGAAAATTACAGTGACTCGGAGACAATGGATAAAAAATCTGCTAATAAAAGATCTGGAAAAAGGAGAAAATCTCAATCCACTAGTGACATCCCAAATGGAGAGAGAAACCAAACTGAGACCACTGCAAGAGAAGAAGCTGTTTTTGAGGATGAAGTTCCTTCTGAGGTGTTTTCTGACAAGATAATAAACTCTGAAAGAAAAGCAAAGTCTCCTCAACAGACTCCTGAAAGGAATTCCTCTTCCCCAGGTAATAATCAGGACTCAAAAGTTGGATCTGGTCACAAAGGGGCATCTAAAACTGAAGCTGACAAAGGCAAGCAGCAGATTGCAAACACAACTCCTGCACGGAGAAGGTCTTACAGAAAGAATCAGTCGGATGCTGTCCCCATTTCTCCTACGGGTTTGAAGGGTCAAGTAAAAGATTACTCCTCGAAAAAGCAACCTTTAGCATCACCAGAGAGTAACCCAACGACAAAAAGAACTTCAGTGGAAAAGGGAACTATACCTGTGGCTTTTGGGGAAGACAGCTTGGAGTCTCCCAAAGTTTCTTTGGCTGGTAAGACAGAAGACACTGCCTTGGTGTTTGCTGAAGGCAGAAATGAGACCAAGGCAGTAAAGCCAGGTAATGGTTCGGATGGAAGAGCTTTCTTGCGCACTGATGGGATTAAAAATGGAGACACGTGTATGTCAGCTGAGAGACAGACAAATTTTGATTTAGACAGCTTGAAGCTGAAGAGTTTGGATGCTTCCAGAACAGTCACAACAAAGATTAGCCTGTAAGTAACATAAACTACTTTACCTTACCTCTGTAGCTGCAGTTTTGCCTTGATCTGGGTTTAGGATTCTATAGGAACACTGGCTGTGTATCTGTTATCTATCTGCATTATTTTCAATTAAGAACTGGTTGTTTGGTTTTTTTTTAAATTTAAATTAAATTTATAGTTATCACTTAACAAGTACTGTAGTTTACATATGTTAGAAAAAAATTCTTTTTTCTATTTTTTTAATGGTTAGGGAATTTCTTTGTATGTCAACTCCATTCTATGGACTAACTTAACATACATAGAAGTATCTCTGTCATCATTATCGTTGCTCAGATTAGCTCAGCAGTCACTGACCTTAATGTTGTTTTGCCATCTGTAACCACCTGAGGATGCCATTGAAGATTTTCTGTGTGAAAGTCTATGAATAAGGACTGTGTTCAAGTTGTTCTTTGAAACAACCTAAGTTCTGCTATTGTGCATATAGAACTTGAGCCTTCAAATGATGTGATAAATCGCACTGCAGAAATTTGAATACTTATAGTTGCTTTCATAAGTATGTACAGGATGAATCATGTAAATCTGTATGCAAGTAAATAACATCAGGCATGTACAGAATTATGCATATATTAGTTTGCAGGGTTTGGGTTTACACTCAAAGAAATTACCTGTCACACAGAGATCAGTGCTTTCCTTAGGATTATAGGCTGTATTTACAACTTTTACTGTAATCACTGGTATGAGTCCAACAATTGATTTCCTGGATTCTGTTAAGTTCACTTCTACGATGAATCATCTTTATTACGTTCGGCATTTCTGTTGCTAAGCTTGTCATGGCTATGTACTATACTACTGCTTTCCTTGCTCTGGTACACTCAGTTATTTGTAGGTGTCAGAGTACACCGAATCCTGTAGCTGCGCTTGAGCTACACCAAAAGTTCAGAATTGTCCTTCAGTTGTGTTAGAGGGATGTGAAGGATCAACGTTATGGCTTAAGAAACCTGTATCTTTCCATTTATGCTTCCCAGATCTGAGAAGCATAGGAGCATATTAGGGCAGTTTCCTTTGCACTGTTTGTAATACTGTGCATCTGATTTGTTCGTTTGTAACTGAATTAAAAGAGGCTAAATCGTGGTATTTTAGTACATGGTGATGCTTTGCCATCTGACGGTGTAGATCACAAAGCTTAAACTGTGAAGTTTTGTCCAAGGGAAGGTAGTTTTTTCTATTTTTATATTGGTGCAACTGTCAGTGGTGTTGAAGTTCCATGTTTCTATAGCTGGATTTTGTTTTTCTAGGGATTTACTGTACAGAAAACCTAGAAGATAATATTCTGCTGTACTCAGAAAGTAATAGAGAAGTAGCCTTTCTGACAGATTGAATTTTAAATAAATAATCAGCCTGTTCTATTTAACCTGATTTTGTGGGGTGTGTGGCACTCTCTGTCTTGGCCTTATCTGCTGCTGTAGGAACTTAGCCCTGGGTGGGGAGTGCTGTGTTGCGTCTGAGGTTCCTGATGCATCTCGTAGCTGTCACTGCACAGTACTGCACAGTTTCTTTAACCAGACAGACTGATAGGGGTCAGATTAACTGGTATAATTTGGTGTCATTAAGCAGAACACTTGAATCCACCTAGATATGGATTAAGCTGCTATAAAAGGGGGTGCTATTACTAGAAGAAGGTGTGGGTTTGTTCTCTTGTTGTTTTGAACTAGAGAACAGGTAACTTTTTCCAAGTTAAATAAATTGTTAGATACATCACATAAATCCTTTTTGGTTTGAAAAATACTCATTTACTCACAGGCTCATTTGCCTCCGCTAAGACGGGGTTTGTATAATCAAAGTAGTTTTCACTTAAAAGTGCACTTACTAATGACACTATGCCAATTCTGGGAATCAAGTTTTTTTAGAAACAATTTTAAAAGAAGTCAGTTTTGCTGGTTCCCTGCAAGCAGTGATAGGATTTTAATCTTTCATCTTTTCATGTCTGTGTCCTGGGCAACTTGGAAATCACAGGATACTTTGTTTCTAGTTTTTGAAAGGGAAACCTGTCAGGTTTGAGGCTAAATTGAGGTTGGTGGTACATCTCAATCAGCAAATAAAACCTCAGGCCATAGTTCGCTATGATGTGCTTAGTGTAAAACTTGGCTCCAGTTGTCATATTTGATGTCCAGAAATGGTTTTGTACTTGCTGTTGCCTTTATGCCCCCTTGCTGAATTGTTCTCCCTGGTTAACATGCCATTTTTCTTTGGTGACCTCAATCTGATGTTTCAGCATCGCTGTTTCTTGGCATCAATTACGCGCTTGACGCGGTCGTTTGGACAGTATGCTTCAAGTATGTGACTCACCTTCCACTATGACTGTAGTGGGAGAGGTTTAACTGCTTGCTTCCACAGGGGAGCTGCAAGGTGTAGCTGAAGAGAAGGACATCAGTATTTCTCGTGTGGCTGCTTGTTCCTGGCACTGCAGATCAGCAGTGGGTAGTAGGAATCGGCCTCACTGGGCTGTTGTAAGAAAGTGTTTGTGCTGTTAAGTGAACGAGCCTTTCAGTGCTTTCCCTCCATATTAGAAAGGAGGCTTAAAGGATACTCAAAAAACATCTTCTCCGTTTAAACGAGGTTAGAAACTCAGTCCTTGCAATAAGATGCATCCTTTGGCTGCAAAGTCAGTCAGTATTTCTTAGTGTGGAAAAAGGTGTGATGAAAAGATTGGAGGAAGCCAGCTGTAGTGGATGGAGCTCCAGGGCTGAGCTTTCTGCTGCTCTTCGGCCTCAGCTGTTTTTCTGCTGCTGCTGTACAGAAATACTGCAGAATGTGTAATGCAAAGTGCTGAAGTGGTTGTTTCTGAGTAAATCTGTAAAGCTCGAAACTATACCTTTGAGGTGTTAGCTATTCATTTGAAGTAGGTTTTAGGTGTGGCTGTGGCTGATAGCCATCAGTGTTAACCATTAAACTTGCTTGGGTTGGAGCATGCAGGGAGGGACAGATTTTATTAGGAAGATTCATGTTGCTCTGCTGAATTGCGCGTAGCAGTGCAAGTGACAGGCTGACAGAAGGATGGTATGGCAATGAGTCTGCTAAAGTAACTAGGCTGTTAGTGTTACCTTTTGAAAATACAGGTAGAAGGAGAGGATAAGTACTTTGTTCTGATCAGAAAATGACATGATGGGTCCTGGGTGAACAGCAAATTCAGCATGTGTCAGTAGCATGTCCTTGTTGCCGATGAAGACTAAGTCTGTACTGGGCTGCATCAGCAGGAGCATAGCCTGCAGGTCAAAGAAGACACCTGGTGCTCATGAGGCTGCATCTTGAGGCTTTATATCAAGTTGTGTCCCTCTCTCCTCTTTCAAATCTTTTCTGGTACAAAAGAAATATTAACCAGTTGGAACAAGTCCAGGGGTGAGCCGTTAAGAGGGTGATAGCAGTGGAACATACCATGTTTGAGGAGAAGCTGAAGCAGCTTGATTTGTTTGCCTGAGAAAAGGATATGTGTAGACCTCCACCATTGCTTGCTACGTACAGAGGTAGAGCCAGATTCATCTCTGAGGTGCCCAGCTGAAGGGACGTTGGTCATGGTTGCATATTGCAACAGTGAAATTTCAATGGGATATACATCAAAAATAATTGACAGTGGTTGACCTGCTGCAGTGCTTCTGTAGTAAGGCTGTGATATTGTAACCCATGGAGATGCTCGTAACTTGGTCAAAGCCTTCGGCAGCTTGATTGATCTTTGAAGCCATTCCTGTTTTGAGCAGTAAGTTGGACTAGCTGACCTTTAGAAGTCTTTTGCAATTTATATTCAGTTTCCAAAAAGAAAAAACATAGAATAATTTAGCTCTGAAAAGTTTAGGCAAAGCAGTTGTGCTGCACATGAAAAGTAGTGCCTAAATACATTTAATTTTGTGTAGAGTGATACTTCCCTCACTGCCTTTCCCCTTTCTTTCAGGAGTATTTTTTTTCTACACTTAAATTTAAAAAAAAAACAAACCCATGGTGATTTTTATCTGAAAAAACATGCTGATTTTTATCAGTTGCTTTCTGTATAAATTCTTAGGTAGCTGATTTTGGGTTCCTTCTGTTATTGCAGTAAGTTCGTTCCTCATGCCTCTCCCATGAAAAGAAGCTTGTACAGTGGCTTGCTTCATAGGGGTTACTTTCTTACATGGGATGGATCTCTTGAGGAAGAGGAGAGAGAAGTGAGCTTGGTTTTTGTGTTGTTCACGTTAACTCACTTCATGCTTCTTTCTTGGGCTAAAGAGCTGTCTGAGAGCTTAGTGAGCAGAGTGTGTATAGGTGAAAAAGAAGAAAGCACCTAAATCAGAATCAGCCATTGATTGACAGAGCATTTGAGGCCCAGGAGATTGTTGATACAAGCTTGTTTCTTTTGTCTGCCACCATCCTTGGGGTTGGGTAGTGCAGTTTCTGCCTGTTCTGCTGCTGAGTATCTCCAGATTTCTCTTTGGAGAACTGGTCTGCCTCTGGGGCGATGGTGGGCTCCTTGACGTTCCTGATGTCTGACTGATACATTTTGAAGGCACGTGTCCTGCATCTTTGCAGCTGTTCATACTGTTCCTGCAGTAGGAATTGACATTGGAGAAGTGAATTTTTGTGGATGTAGGTATTCAGAGGAAGGAGGCTTAAAGCCCTCAGCTGTGAGTCATAGTACTATGGCCTTGTGCCATAGTACTATGTGCTACATTGTACATGCTTCTCTAGCCACCCTGCTGACGACTTCTTGGTTTCCTAACTCAGTTCTTGTAAAAGCATCAGGGTTACTTTACACAATTTCAATCATTAGCTGACTTTACCTGAAGGAAATGGGAGAGTCCTCACACGTGGTGTTCCCCTAGCAAAGTGGTGATGCCGTGATTTGGGACAGTTACCTTTTCCTCCAGCACTAATGAGGCCAGAAGAGGTCTTTCCACATGATTTAAGGTTGCTTCTGCAGTGCGAGGTCTGAGAAGAATCTGGGCAGATGTCTTCAAAACTTGTTAGAGAGGTATATTCAAATGTTAACCAACTCATTATCACCTTAATGAATTGTGATTTGTTTCCTAAACTCTGTAGGGAATTGCATGCATATAATTTTTTCTGCCTATTCATTATTAAATTTTAATGTCTGTCAGTCATAAGTAGTTAAGTTCTCGGCCTTGATTGCAGATGCTGTAGGCTGCTGTGTTTTGGGTTTTTTTTGTTTACTGATCATTAAAGAGCTTCATTCGTGTTTGAAATGCGCTCTCCTTGTGTAATGTCTGGGGTTTGGTGGAGTTTTTTTTTGGTCATTCATATAGTTACTTGTTTTCTAGTTAATTCCTTTTGAGATACCAAAATTCAAACTGAGTATGATTATGGAAAATGTCATTATAATGCTACATTTTATTCTTTTGAATATGGTTACAAATCTTTTCAAGTTTAATCAAAGATGTAACTCTGTATCACTTTGCCTCCTGTAGTCCAGCCAAACCGAAGAGTGTAGAGCTGAATTTTAAAGCATCTACGAATCAAGACAATTTAGAAAGTGAGCAGGATACTCTTGAAAAACCAGTTAATAAAACTAACAGCAACATTGCCAACAAAATCTCCTTGTTTGAAAATAAATGTGCTAACCAGAGCCAGAGGCCTACTGACATCCCTGCTTCGAAAAACAGTACTGTACCAAGCACGTTTGTTGGCAGAGCAAAGCTGAAATTTGGAAAACAACCTAAGGAAAGTGAACTGTCTGATAAAACCTTAAATAGGCAAAGCAGTCGCCAGAAGTTATTTGAGAATGGCGCACCAGAGAAAGAAAGCACTGCGGAATTCAAGGGTAAAAATGAAGAAGGCTCTGCCTCTTGTGAGGATATCGGGAAGACAACAGAACTTAAAGTAAAAGCTGCAATATCCCTTTTTAACCAAAGCAGCAAAACTGATGCTGGCAGTGCCTCTCTGAAGCAACCCGATCCAGAATTGACCACAGCTAAAAAAGAAAGTTTACCTTTCAAACTGTCTTTGCTTTCACTCGGTAAAAGTGAAAATGCTCAAGATACTTCCTGTCAAAGCATTAACACCAGCTCAGAATTCCACAGAAATGAGGAAAAGGTGCTGCCAAACACAGAGGTTTTATCACCTTGCAGTGATGATAAATATTCTCTAGCATCTCATGAGGTTTCTAGACCAGAATTTAAGATGATGGAAAATGGAGAGAAAAAGATAAAGCCGGGAGATCTGAGCATTGCAGCACTGCAGTGTGGTGACAGCAGTCAAGATAGTGCATTGATATCAGAGCATGGCATCAATACACAGAAGAGCCCAGGCAAAACCTGTAATGGGTCTGCTGAAGACGACAGTGTTTTTGATTCCCCATCTGACATGAAGAAGTTTGCTGAAACAATAAAAAACTTGGACAGCTCAGTTTGTTTACCCCAGAAAAAGAAGAGGTCAAAGCTTCCCAAGTCCCCAGCACCTCACTTTGCAATGCCTCCCATTCATGAAGACAATTTAGAGAAAGTGTTTGATCCTAGTGTATTTACTTTTGGTTTGGGATTGAGGAGGGAAAAAGCACAGGACCTTTTACCAGCCCAACAAATGAAAATGCAAAGCCTGGAAACAATAGCCAGAGTCAGACCCAAGCGTGCATCAACAGAGCAAAGTATCATATTCAAAGCCCTGCAGTCATCTAATAGAGAGGAACCTGCCTTTACTCAGGAAACAAATGGAAAAGAGAATGTTGATGGTTCAGATGGTGAAGTTAAGAGATCCCGGCTTGAAAAAAGCTCCCTCTTCTCAAGCTTGCTGTCTTCTACATCTAAAGAAAAAATTTTTAATCCTTCTGTCACCTCAGTAAGTAACACCACGACAGCTTTTACAACTGACTCCTCAGGGATGCCTCCCTTACAACAGGATCCTTCCGGGCCGTTCAGCTTGCCTCAAAAATCTGAGGTAATAATGATCATTCATAAAGTGCAACCATGTAAAAATTTCTCTACCTGCTGAATGGCTGTTAATTTTGAATTTGCAATTCAGTTTCTTTCAGATATGAAGTTTCCGAGTTTTGTGGAGAAATACATGCAAGCAGATAGTGCAAAAAAAGAACTAAGTTTACAAATGCCCAACTATGGGAACCCTGAGAAAAATTTTTCCAGCTGGTTAGGGACAAGCAGATATGAATCAAATATCCCTGCTGGTTTATTAGATGTGGATGTAAGTATTGTCTGTTGTTTAAAATCTGCCTGTAAAAAGTTATTCAGCTTTTGTATTTCTACAGATGGTAAGCACACATTGTTTTGTTTTGTTTGCCCTCTAAGGGTCATACCTAGATTACAATATATAGAGGTAAATTTAGGTATGGTACCAGTTTCATCTGCTGTTGGCTACATATGAAAATTAGATGGCATCTGTGAACATGATGATGTTTCTTCATGGTGCCCTTATTTTGATACTCTTCACAAATACTGGAAGTGTATGTTTGGATATGTCTTCATACTTGATCTTGTATTGTTTTGAAACAAATCTCATTCTAACTTTATTTTTTTTATTTTAAATTAGTAGAATGCTTTCTGTGAACTTTAGAAAACTTGTCCATGCTTATTCTGTTGACAGTAATCTCTCTCCTCTTCCTGCAAGACCTTCAGCCATCACACTGTTAAATGAGTAACAGGGCAAACTTTCTTTATCCCTGTTTTTGTTCTCAGTATTCCCATGCATTTGATAGAAAACAAAGTATTCTTTAAGAATACTTTAGGAACTGGAGAGCAGCGATTATCAAAAGTGCTGCTACAGTGGAGGGCTGTCCCTTTGATTATGGGCATCAGTTCATCATGACTGAAGGCAGACCTGCATGTTTTCCCTTCAGGACAACTTTAATGTGGGAGAACTTTGTAATTTCTGTTTTCAAAGGATGAAGCAGTGTCCTACAGTGTCTGCTATTTTTGTTCATGTGGGCCCGTACTGTTACCTAAGAGGAAGATTATAATCCAGAGATCTAAGAACCGTGGGAAGAAATACGTTCTCCAAAGTTTAATAGCCACATTAATGTGACCTGTAGAATTGAAGCAACATGTAAGAAGTTTGAGAAATACTTTTCCAAAGCTAATGGTTATCTGCTTTTGCAATTCTACTGAAAGGAGTGGGGGTGTAGTAGAAATAACTCCTCCTACAAGGTGGAGAAATAAAGGAAATCATCCCATGGTACCTTGCAATTTTGAGAATTTTTCTCTCATGGGAAGTTTTTTGATTAGTGAGGGGATGAAAATTAGGGGGATTATTTGCAGCAGCAGCGTAGACTTAGACTGTCAGTTAAAAAGGCTTTTTATACTCTAGATGGTCCTGCTTGGACTTCAAAACCCGAGCTTGAAGTCAAATGGCTATTACTGATTATTTTACTACTTAAGCTGCTGTTCCTGAGTGGGCTTCAGTTGTTCAGTAGAGTGTGGGGGATTGATACGTATGGCAAGAGAGTATGTATGCACGTAAGAGTTCTCTTGAGAGAAGCCCATTAGGCTCCATAAGGTTCCAGGACTTCTGCAGTGCTGCTGTTGACACTGAATTGTCTTACTCAAGTTAGACAGGAACTGAAAAAGGTTGTATGATATGTACCTACTGTGCATCTTCAACTTACTAAGAAAGTGATGATGCAATAGCTAATGGGTAATGTGAAGGAAAAGAGTAAGGGCAGCCCAAAACAATGACTTTGGTATTTCTTAAAACACAGAACAAGTTCTAACTAGAATTGAAGCACAGGCTAAAAAAACCGGTCATGCTTCAACGTGTCCTGATGATGCCGATGAGTATCTGATGGTGGTTAGGAACTCTGTCCTGAGACCACTGCCTGCATGCCAGCTAATATGTTCTCGTTAGTTCCTTACACGTGTTGCTGGTTATCTTAGGCTGCAGCCTGGTTAGGGTCAGGATCTATTGGGGTTTGGCTTTTCTTTGTTTGTATGAATAGTTCCTAGAAGAGCAGGACCCTGTCCCAGAACAAGCTCTCCGGTCCTTGCTCGGAAGCCAAACCTGTAATTGCAACGCTTTATTTGTTTTAAGATGACGTGATGCAACCACAACTTTCCCATAATATTCTGTATCATATAATTTACCACTGACTTCAGCATTGTTTTAGATTTTGTATACCTTAATGTATTTTATTTATTCTTGTCATTTTTAGTGTATCACTTACTGCAGTGTCTCACGCTTTTTGAAGAAACCTATCTTGTTACAAGGTGGTCAGCACAAAATTCATTATGCTAGTTAGTTCATACATGTTAATGCCATCGTGCCTCCTCAGTCTTTTCATATATTCCTTCAAAATGATTTCATGCTTTATGGTTACCATACATTTAAACTTGCATTGATACCTTTATGATTGTAGAGCATGTATTTTGTTAATGCCAGTGTTTTAAATAGTCTTTTGGTATGGAAATCCTGGAATATATAGGAAACTGATCAGAAGGATTTAAAAGCATTTAAAGTTTGAGGATAGTCAGCTTCAGTGAGTTGATACTTCAGTGTGTTGTTTGGTTTTTTTAAGAAAAGTCTGTAAATTTGTGTGTTTGTGGCAAGACACGCTATTCAGGAGGAAGAAGGAATTGAAGCAGTAAGTAGGTCTAGTTGAATTGTTACCAGTTTTTACTATTCTGAATAATTTTTTTATTGTTTCATTAGGTTTTTTTATAGCTGAGCATTTTTATTAATTTTTTTTTTGTTTCTTTGGGCTTTTTTTGGTGACTTTTCTCTCCCCACTGTCTGTTAGGCACTTTCAGGAAACGGACAAAATAAAATCAATCCCAGACCTGGCAAGGTAAGATAAATTTATTATCTTTACCGTTCCTTTCTGTATTTAAAGCATAACAAGACAGACATTATATTGGTGTGTGTTTGGGTTTGTTGATTTTTTTTTTTCTTCTTCTTTTTAATACAGCTGGTGATATACTGTGAATCAGACTATGAAAAAAATGGTATTGAAGTTTTTCATGATGCTCAGGATTGCAGTTCTTGGGTTCTATCACCAACAATTTTAGTTAAAGTTGTCAGAGGATGGTAAGAGATTTGTATTCTGTCATTGGGTCTATCCAAAAATCTTTGGAAACAGAACCAGTGTGTAATAGACAGCAAGTCTGCCTGGCAAATAGCAATGTAACATAGGCACCTATGAGCAAGAAATGTGGTGGTTTACCCCTGTCATAGGAAGTTCTGGGCCAGAAAACTTAGTTTGCTGACGAATGGAGTTGTGTGAGTGTTACCAGCTGAAGGTGTGCACCATTTCATCAGGCAAAGGAGATGAATGACAGATTCAGTCCAGCTGTGCTGTCCTTTGACTCATCTCCCCTTTATGGGTTCTCTCCTAGTTTTTGGATTGGGCTAAAAGGCTAGCAGAGGAGTTTAAAGCCACATCTGGCATGGATTTTGATGGGGAACAGTAATTCCATGTCTAAAGGTGTAAGGTGGTGCTGTAGAGATAATTTGACCATTTCTCTGATGAATCAATCAATGAGAAGGAATTTTTCTCTAAAAGCTAAATTGCCTAAGAGTAATTCAAAACAAGTTCATCTCCTGCATTCTTCATAGCATTAACAGAACAGCCATTAGTAGTGTGGATAGCACAGCAAGTTAAGTTGTGGCCAGGTTATAATACAGGCAAATAGCAGGTTCTTAGAAATAATGATCTGATGTTAAGCTGCAGAAACAAAGACTAGCAGCAGTAGGAGGTAACTGGGAAGTACACTGATCGCTGTTTAGCTTCAGAGAACTGAAATGAATATCCTTCAATCTGCATGAACAGGGTGTTCTTTTCCAGCATGGACTAGGTGACTGGGTGTTGTTGCCCCACCCTTCAACTGAGAGCTCCAGGGGAGGATTTTGTATTTGCAGATGGATATAGTTTTTATCTACTTACATATTTAATCCTGCCGTTAAAAATAAAGCTGTGCTTATTCTCTGAGCAGTCTTATCATCCTTCCGTGTATCTATACCAGCCCCTGTGGAACCCCAGACTGCTGTTCACACAATCCAAGTAGCTTGTCTGTTTATACATGGTGCAGCAGTCTGCAGTGTCAGTGTTTTCTGACCTACAAATTGGTTTGGTGTTCACAGACAGTAGTCTTGTTGTGCCAAATCATCAATCTAAAAAGGTGGAGCAGTTTTTGATTAAATTGCAAAGTCAGCAGTAGACATCTGTCTTTTTCTACATTGCTTTGGAAAGTATCACTTAGACTTAGAAGTGGCTTGCATCAGTGGTGTCGGGCAAATAAGCTGTATTGGGGTGGCAGAAAGGGACTGGTGAATGCTGTGACTTATGAAAGGATTTGTTAAATGGGAACATGAATTTTTCAAATCATACTTGATAAGGAATCATTAAAAATGAGACTTTTAAAATTTATTTTCAGCTGGATACTCTATGAGAAACCAAATTTTGAAGGCCCCTCTATTCCCTTGGAAGAAGGAGAACTGGAACTCCCAGATATTTGGGGTACAGGTACTTCTGAAGAGCAGAATGAATGCAAATCTCTAAAGCCTGCAGTGATTGGGTCAATAAAACATGTTGTTAAGGCAAGTAATATAAGTACATTTTGTGTGGGTCTTAATGTTTGGTGATGGATACTGATACAAAAAGTAATTGGTGTATTAGGCCACAAGCGCAAGATGAGCTGTAAATGCATGAAACAAACTTCCATGTTGAATTTCTTGTTTAATCACAACATAAATAGAGGAGGGGTAGGTGTTGCACAATGGGGATTGTGGTAGCATTCACTGGAAGGGTAGGGCAGGAAGAAAATTTAGTGTTTTTCATTAGAATAGTGTCAAAATTGCTGTGTATGGTGTGTGCTTTTTAGCATAGGCTTTTTTAGCCTGGTCATTTTCTTGGGAAAAACAGTCCACAAAACCATCAGTTCTACAGACTTAGATTTTCAAAAGCATGTATGTGGTTGGGTTTCTTGGTTTGGTTTTCTTTTTTCCCTTTTTTAATACAAACAAAATTTATACTCAACATGAACTTCAGTGTCAAATGGCAAACCTTGTTTGATATTCAAAAACTAGTCCTCTATATGCAAGCTTACTAGGGAGTTTCACACATGGTGGAATAGCCTCCCTACATGCACTTTTAACCTACTACTAAGTAGTTAGTTTTGCAGGTGGCCAATACAAGCATGAGCTATAAAGTTACTTGACTAGGAAAGGAAAAAGGAGGAATATATATTACTTGTAGCTACAATTCTTGTTTAAAATTGCAGTTTTCTTCAAGAATGGCTTTCTTGGTGTTATGTTAGGATTTATTTGCCAGAGATGTTAGCTGATGGAAGATGCTGCCTTCCTAGATGTCAGAAAGTAAACAGTGTAAATGTTGATTAGAGATTGTCTTGGTCCAAACAGAGACAGGCACACTGGCCTAGATATGCTTTTATTATAGGCATCTAATAGCAGTGCTAATTGTCAAGAGGAGAAACAATTTAAACAGGTGTTTCAAAGCTCATTTAGTTATTCACATTAATTACAGAACTTGCAGCGCAGAGTAAGTGATGATGGCAATCTTCATCTTTCAGGATTACAGGGTTTGCCGGATCGATTTGTATACAGAACCCGAAGGGTTAGGAATCGTGACTTCCTTTTTCGACGACACGGAGGAAATCGGGGTGTTTGGCACCACCCAGAAGACTTGTTCTATCAAAGTGCACTGGGGCACGTAAGTTCTGTATGAACGTGTGCTGCTATGAAAGGAATTTGTTTGAAACCATTGGTTACACTTACCTGGCATGCAAGCAGGCTCTGTATGTTTTAGTCCTATGTTTTGGTAGTGTTTGTTGACAGTAGCATTAGTGCATCATTGTAATGCTTCACCCTTGGAGAGGCTGATCTCTTAAAATGTTTTGTGTGAGAGCTAGTTTTCCTTCTGCTAGCATGTGGTAAAGACAAAGTAGCCCTTGTGTATCTGTAGCAAAGGAATAAGTTTACCTCTCCTGCTCTTTCTCATTCAGGCAAACTTACCTTGAGAGTGAGGGGATGAACTGTTAAGACCATGTTTCCTACTTGCTTTTCATTGTACTAAAAGAAGAAAACTTTTGAGCCCTTGTCTTACAAAATAAGCCTTAGTGTCCTGAGTGGACCCTGGAAAGCACTGTTGCATTTCACAAAGCATTTTAATCATGGGTTTTAGGGTGATGCTTAGGACATGTATGTTATGTCACCTGAAAATATCCAGACGTGTGAGTTAGGAGTGTAATGTGTGTCATGAACCAAGCAAGCTTGTATGAGATAGGAAACCTCCAAGGAGCAATCTAGACACTGTACAGTGGTAATTTTGTCAGCTTAATAAGAGAACTTGCAAATCAGTACTGAAAATATTCCTCAAAATGGTACTGGGAAAAGTCTGCAGAATAAAAAGTGAGAGTGCAACCACTTTCAGTGGTGTTGGGTAGTGAAGAACTTTTTACTGGGTGTACAGACCATGGTTGCTACCTGTTGGCCAAGCCATCTTTGGGCACTGATAGCATTTACCTTGCTGGAAACAGTCTATTTAATATAGATTGAAAACTGCCCAACTGGAGACAACTCAGTGCAGAGACATATTCAGATAGTCCACATTATGGATAGGGCGCTTTAGTTGCTAGGCAAGGGGGTTTTATCTGATTAAATCTTCACACCCTTGACTTGGGGAAAAAATGAAGCACTTGAGTATATAGGAGATATCCAAGTAGTTAGTTCTCTGGCAGGAGCTTATTGTTTTTGAACTTCAAGCTTCATCCAAATTACATGCCTGCTAAAAGTAATGAAATGAGATCGGTTATTTGGAGGTTGATTATTAATTGACTTTATCTTTCTGTTTTATTTCTGTCTCTCACTATAGAAGTATTTTGTAAATAGTTAAATACGTTTTTTGGAAAGGAGGCAAGGCATGTGCACGTCCCTCAGACTTTAAACTGGTCCTTATTTTGCATCAGTGTGAGAATGGTTTTTGGTTACTGAATCTGTATAAACTCTTGCAGACTTAATTTCTCTCTCTCTCTCTCTTCCTCTTTGGGGAAGGCAGACTGATGTTTGTATGAGGAAGCAAAATAGACAGTTGGAAAATAATTTTTTCAGCTACCAGTTAATTAGTCCAATATAGAAAGAAGTTGCTTCTGCCAATAACTTGCATGAGGAAATCACTAAATTGCTCTTGCTTTTTCGTTTTTGCTTATTGCAGGGTTTTTCCTTTCCTTTCCTTTACAGGCATGGCAGCTCCCTGTATTGGCAGTTGAGGGAGGCTCTGATTCTGAGTCACCTTGCTGTATGGGTGTGGTTGTATCTTCTTAAGGTTTCCCAGTGTTCATGCTTAATTGTTGTTTACTAAAAGCTGCCAACAGAAATGAGTCAGTGCACCTTTATCTTCTGATTGTACCGTCTCCTTGCTCCCTGATGTGTTCAAATTCTTGCAGTGAAGTTGAGGGCTTACTGAGAGGTTCTACCCAAAATATATCAGCTTGGAATCTGCCTTTTAATCATAGTAGGGTGATGGATTGATTTAGCAGCCTTCTGATACCAAGAGATTTATATGCATTGTGATCCTTACATGATTAAAAAGTTGGCTGCAGAAAGTATGTGTTTTATACTGCTCCATGCTTCGCTTCTGAGAGATCAGTAAACTTAACTGGAAGAAATACATTGCCATCCTCTAGGCAGAGATCCAGCAGTGTGCTGCTTTGTTTTCAATAAGTGATTACCAGTTCAGATTTTATTGAAAAAAAACTTTGGAAAACTACTGTTGCTGTCCTGGTCAGGAATTTTGAAAATTATCTCTTTCAAATGAGACTTATTAGCAAGTACAAACCAGGAGGCAATAGGTTTCCAAGGAGTTGACAGGTTTCTCTATGTATTAATAAATAATACAAGTTTTGAACCCCTATTGAACAGATTTTGCAACAAATACAAGTCTAGGTTAGTAGAGATCTTTTAACTTCTTGCAAATTGGTTCTGCATATTTTTAAACCATTAAAAAATAATACACAGTAACTGTAAGTCTTGAAACTTCAGTCCAAAATTTGTGTTGCCCCCAGGTAAGACAGGGTCACATTCTTTACTGTCTGCTCATTGCACTGTCTTTTTTTTTTAACGTGGTCAAACAAAACACGTGCATTGTTCGTGATTTCTGCACAGCCACAGAGATTGGCCAGTATGCCAGCTTGTAGTTGCCAATTTTGATGGTAAAGTTGAAGAAACAGAGTATTAGTAAGAGTACAATGGTGCCTTTTCTAAAGTAAGCATGTTACCTTGTTCTTTACTGTTCAGAAATGTCCAGGGGTTGTTATCTTTTCCTTTCTCCCTTACTTCAGTTGGTTAATTTATGAAGAACCCGGCTTCCAGGGAGTTCCTCTGATGTTGGAGCCTGGTGAATATCCTAATTTAGCATTCTGGGAGAAGAAGGAAGCCTACATTAGGTCCATGAGGCCCTTGAAAATGGTAAAATACTGTTACTACTTGCAAGTTACGTGACCTGTGTTTACGTGTTGGAAATAATGTGTTAAGGTGGCTAGATTTGAAGTAACTCAAAAACGTAGGTCTTAAAAAACTAACATTTTTAGTCTTTAAAAGTCTCGAACTTTTACCATTTAATTGCACCCCTTTCTGCCTTTAATCTTCTTATGTTCACTTGTGTTTTTCAGTGAAGGTTTCAACTTAATTCTGTCGTCTTGTGAAGAGTTAATGAGACTTACAGGTGGCTTTAAGTTGTGTAAATAAGTATAGACAACTTACTTTTTTTTCCCCTTCTTTTTTATTTTCTTCCCCAACAGGGTGGTCGCAAAGTTGAATTCAGTGGAGAGCCAAAGGTAAAAGTCAGTATTGATTTGATTGTCTGAAGGTATTTATAACACACGAACATCCCCGTGCATGGGTAGAGAAATACGTAGCCATTTATCTTACCTGTACATGGGTAGATAAATAAGTAGTGATGATATACTGACTGCTTACAGTTTAGTGGCTGGTCCTGCTGTATGTGACTACACCATGGAACTGCATTTTCTGTCACATTTATACATCCATGGCACACATGTTAACAGCCATCTTGATAATGCAGATGTGTAAAGAACTGAAGCCCTCATGTTCCGTCTCTAATGGAAAGAGCTCTTAAAGACATCTTTCTCTAAAGAGATTTTAGAAGAGATCTCTCTTAGAGGAGAGTTCCCACTATCCTCATAATCTTGCCTTCTCTCTACGTGGCCACGCAAAAGAAACTGTCTGTTGTCAGGATTTATCATGCTCTCTGCAACTTTTCTTTTACTTCATTACTTCTACAGGTGATCGTATATGAGAAGCCTTTCTTTGAAGGGAGACACGTGGAAATAGAATCGGAGGTCTTTATGCTTGATGACAAGGAGTCAGAAGAAAAGATGAGACTTCCACTTACATCGGTGGGATCCTTGAAAGTACTGGGAGGACTGTAAGTGTAGAAAGACCACAGCAATATTTCTGCTTCAAGAGAAATAGTAACTCCATAGATTGGAAATTGCAGTGGACAAGTTCAGTACCTATTTATTTCTTTGGTCTTCCTAGTTTTTGGGTTTAGCTATATGCCTGGATTAAATTTGCAAATATTCAGAGCTAAAGAACAGGTTTTACACATCTGTATCTGCTCCATAACAACACGCAGAGTGGTGGCAGTTGTCATGTATTTTCACATACAGACCCTGTTGTTTTTGTTGTTGTTTAGTTGGGTTGCTTATGAGAAGCCTGGGTTTGAAGGCCATCAGTACTTGCTGGAAGAAGGAGCATATCGGGATTGGACAGACTGGGGTGGCTATGATGAAGAGTTGCAGTCACTGCGACCGATTGTTGGGGTAAGTTCCAAGAACACATAGTAAGCATTCCCTGAGTGCACTGAGTGCATTTTCCTTATGCTGTTTCTCTTTGTTTTAACAGGACTTCACGAATTCCCATATGATAATGTACAGTGAAAAAGACTTTGGATCAAAGTGTTCTAATATTAACGTGCTAGGAATTATTTCCAATTTGAAGGACACTGGATATGGGCTGAGGACACAGTCTATAAATGTGCTAAGTGGCGTGTAAGTGATGGTTTTAATGCTGTGCTTTAAATGTGCTATTCTTTTTAGAATTCAATAGCATTTGCAGGTGTTATTCAGCATTTTGATTTCTAATGTCTGTGTGAAGTCTTTAGATAAAATTTTATGCCCTTCACTGCAGAATGTGGAAAAGTAAGCTTATTATTTCTGTGAATATGTGAGTAAATCAGTTTTCTTCTCATGATACTATCAGATGGTCCCAGGAAATGTTGGCTTACTCATACACAAGTGTGAAACTATATGAGATGACATTAGAGAGGTAGAAGTAGCTTGTTCTGGTGGCTGTATTTTTAAAAAGCATTTCAACAACAAAACTGTTATGGAACCAATTCCAGTTCTGAAACTAATTTTCAGGCTTCTTGTGTTTGACCAGAGACAAAGTTCTTGCTCTTTCTCTCAGTTGTATGTACAAAAGAGGTAACTCTTACCATGCTCACTAATGTATTCTGACATGGAGGAGACTTAAAACTGTTTTGAAAAGTAATACTGCTTTTCTAGAGAATCCCAATAATAATAAATAGTGGTTTAGTACTGTGGCATTGTTTTTTAGGGGTTTTTTGTTTGGTTGGTTGGTTTTGTTTTGTTTTAACACAGTGGTTCCCAGAACTTTGCCTTGGCACAGCCGTTAACAACTCTTACTCTTTGTACCACACATGTTGACACACAGAGTTGATAGGTTCTGCTGTTTGTTTTGTTAAGTACTTCATATTTCAGTTTCACAGCCTTGCAGACTGCAACAAATTACTTTGGAAAAACAAGCAAGTATTAGCAATCGTGTCTCCAAATATACAAAGTTACTCAAACTACAGGAACCAAGAGTATGAGATGTGCAGTCTCTCTCCCTACCTGGTATGCAGGTGGATGACTGAAAGCCCTGCCTAACTCAGCCACACCCTAAATCTGTGTGTTATCTGTGTGATATCTCTGCAAGCTTTGTCTGGATAAAGATTGCAGAATCAAGCTCGGTGCCTTCCAGAGGAATGCTTTTAATTTGTATATGAATATGGTGTGACAGTGGGGTTTTTTTCTGCCTGGTGACCTTTGAAGCCACTGTCCCCTTTAGTCTATTGTAAAATGCAAGGGATATTCATGGGAAAGAGTCACCTCTGACGGCTGGGAAACAAATTGTGGGTTATCTATCACACCCTTTGTGTAGCTGTTCTAGTAAATGTGTCTGCTGCTGCTGAGATAGAAATCATACTTGAGTTTGAGTATTCTAGTAATTAAGAGTGACTCTAACACTCTGATGGTAAAGGCATGTAGAAGCCATTACAAACAAAACTCTTGTCCCACAGACTCTGCTGCTGCTCCTGTAATCTCACCTTGGAGTCTCTTAAAGGTGTAATTTGTAGCAATAAGGTTTTCAAAAATATAGGTGCGTAGCTCATAACAGGTGACTAGCACTCAACTCTTCAGTCTTACACGACCCTTTTGTTTCCAAAGAGTTTGTGAGTATCTGGGGGCTTTGTGGTGGTGTTCTTACCAAATAATAATGTGTCAGAAAGGCTGAATGATTCATGTTAAGTCATGCTTGGTAATAAAATGCTTTATTTTAAGTGTTAAGTAACTGTTCAGGTAGAATTTTTTTTTTCTTTCCTTCCAAGAAATCAGTCACAGCATGATGAATAATCCATTGAGCAATTTCCTGAGCTGTTTGGACTGTAATATAGATGATGTCAGAGTGAACTGTGACAGATTCAATTAAAGCTTGTCATAATATTTTGAAGGAATCTTCTTGGTATCATGCTGAAAATATTTCATTAAAAGAAAGTAAAAACTGTAAGAAGCTGTAAACCTTTCCTTGCAACTTTTTTTAGCTTACAGGTATCTGGAGTAAACAGCTATAGAAGTCAGGTAAAAGATGATCTGTGATTCATACGTAATTAATTTGGTTGCTTTATAAGTTAAAGGGTATATCAAAGAAAAGAAAGCCTGACACTGCAGTCTGCTGGTACTACTGAACAAGTTCTGAGCTAAACTGCATCTCTAAATGGTATACTGAAGACAGCCCAGCTCTAGGACTGAATATTCCATTTTGGGGTAATGGAAAGCAGCTAGCATTAAAATTTTCAGTTATTGTGTTTCTGAAGAATGTTTCCAAGCAATATTTTAATGTTGTTGGTATAGCTATTGTAAAGACATCTGGAGAAAAAAAAATCCTCAGGTGATGAGGATTGACTTATTTATAAATGAAAATGTTTTGCTCTTAAGCATTCTTCAGTAATTGGCCAAGCATCAAATCCAGGTTATTTTATTCTTCTGCCATTAGGGTGGGAGAAAGCAGTCCAGATTGCCTGAAAATAGGAGAGGCCTTTCTTCTTTTAAGTAGGGTTTGATCTTAAAATTCTGCCAATTTGGAAGTAAAGTGGTGGAAAATAGAAGCATTTACTAGCAACGGGTAACACCCTTTACAAGTTTAAGCAAGTACTAAAATCAGCTGTTGTACAACTTTGATTTCCTCTCTGCTTAAGAACGCTTTAAGCTTATACTTAATAATGATGAAAATCACAAGAATTGCATGTTTGAAACATGCCTTTTCTTTATCCATAAACACATGAAAATTTGCCAAAAATACTGAAAAAGCCCCTGTCTTCTAGTTGATTCCTTTTGAACTTTGTGGAAGAACTTTCCGGGATTTGGGTTTGTGGTCTGGTTTGGTGTGTTGGTTGTTTTAACTGTAGGCCTTTGTTTGTACTGTGTTCCCCTAATCAGCCTGGTTTTCCCCTAATTTTTAAAGTAATTAGTCGATAGTGCAGATCTGACTGCTTCTGCTGTATGTACAGATAGTGATATTAAGGAAATTGTCAGGTGATGAGTAGTTTTTATATAGGAGCCAGAATGTAGTGAATTTAATCTGGATGCACTGAGGAAAGTAATGTGTAAAATTAGAGACATGAGGGACAAGAACAAACCTCCCCTGAGAGCTGAAAAGGGCAAGAGCCCTTGGGTACGCCATGGGAGAACACTTTCAAACAAAGCTTCTGCTTCCCTCCATCTCTGAACTGAACTGATGTTCAAAAGAACCTTTCAAGGAGTCACAAAAACATCTACAAGACCCTGAGATACTGGGAATCACCAGCATGAAGAGTTATGATAAAGATCCTGTTTTCTGGCGTTCCTATAAACAGAATTTGATTACCTCATCCTCTCTGTTAACCATGCTAGAAATCTCAAAGTGCCAGTTAACTCCCTGGCCTTTCCTAGTCTATATGATTAGCATGTATAGGCCAATTTAAACCTATTGTCTCCATGTAGTATTTAAACTTTAAAGATTGTGAATTCTATTTCAGACCTGAAGGGGTGCTTCTGTGCCTGAAACCTTATCTTTTACAATTATGGCATTTAGCTTAATGAAGGTGTTACCATTTCTTCTGTAGCTGAGAGAGAAAGGTTCCTTCTGGGATTTTGATAGTCTGTTCTATCCTAAAATGAGTCTGAGCAATGCAGAAAGGGGGATTGCCCCTCTTGGCTAATGTTAGAAGGAGCATACATGATCGGAAATGGCCAGTGTTTTAAAAGATAAAGTTAGGTAGGACAAACCCTGGGTTGACCATGGGCAAAGATGATTTTTGCCAAGTTATCTGCATATGTGTTCTTTTCTTGGCTGTTCCAGACCCTGTTTGGAGCTGTGCTTCCTAGAGACCATATATAGAAGGTGTTGGGGAAAGATACTGTGCGTGTAATAGTGCTAACAATATATAAACAGTGCTTCTCTCTACATCTTTGGTTCCGGGGGCATGGATGGTGCAGAGGAGCAAAGGTCTCCAGCACCACTCTGCCAGCAGCCTCGGATGAGGCTGTTGCTCAGCCTAACTAAGGCAATTTGTAAGGGCTGGGGGTTACAAAAGCTGCTGTATTAGGAGAAGTCGCTGCCTGTGGGGCAGGGTTGTTGTTGTTGCTAGACTGCAGAGCAGTACTTCAGTTTTTGTGGTGCCTGGCAGCTGGAATGTGGCTCTGTTACTCAGATACAGAGGTGATGTCTTGCTCTCCAGGCCTTTCTATTAAGTCAGGCATTGGATTAAGGCAGTGTTCCTTCCCAAGGATAGTCTTGATGTCTGACAGGTTTAGCTGGTACTGAATTCAGCTGCCTGTCCTTGATGCTATTACTACTTTCAGCAGCTTGTGTGGGCTTTTGAATGAAGTGGAAAAGCACAAGTATTTCACCAATAAACCCTGATGCTAGCAACTCTGACTGCATGGGCGAATGATACTTAGTTGTTTAAATCCCATTGATTTCAACCATAAACATCTGCAAGTGAGATATGTTGATTATTTTTGAATTCAGGTTTCTTTTTAGATGGGGGAAATGAAATAATTGCTATCGAGAAATTCTTAGGAGACACCTGGCATGTTTGAGCATTCACTTAATAGCAGAAACACTTGTTTGCATAGACATCAATCAAGTTAAACTGTCAGGCTCTGTAGTTGTACCCTGGCATTTATGCTTTGAAAAATCTAATGAGCGTCTGCTGAAGCCGTTGGTTAAGGAAACCTCATTTTCACAGCCTTTGGTATATGTGGCATACAGGTATAGACACACCTGAGAGATTTGAACTGTCTGCTCAATTTATTCTACATACCAATGTCTCTTTGATAAGTTACTATGAAGTGATTTTGAAATGTGCCTTGAAATATGTCCTAAGTAATTAGTGCATAACTAGTTAGAATAATTGATTATATCTGAGGCAAACCAAGAGATGTGAATAGTGATAAATGTGAATCACTGTATGAGTCTTTGCCACAGACAAAAAATACCAACTTCATATTCTCATCATGTGCATGTTGATGCAGCTCTATTTCAGCTTGAAGTTATCCTACTTAGTATATGTGCAGGGACTCCAGCATTTGTTCTTGGAATAAAACGGCAGCTTAATAGAATCCAACTGCTCAACACACGTAGATCGTTTTAGGGTGAATTTAGACGGTGAGTGAGCCTCACCGCAAATTACGAGTTCCCTATCATTTTACTGCTTTATGTTTGGGGTTTTTGTGTTAGTGTTGAAACTCTGGTAGAAGAATGCACTGGAAGTGGGTTTTGGCACAACACGCCATACGCTTGTAATGCAGCACATTTGCTAAAATTAAAACCTGGTTGACTATGAGTAGAAGATTGTTCTGTTAGGAACCGGTAACCAGCAAGGTGTCTTGAGTCCTGCATAAATATAATGAATGAAACTCAGTTGTTACTGTGGGCAGTTCCAACCTTGGCACTCAGAAAACCCCAAACAAACAAAACAGGATGAGTTTAAAAAAGAGCCAGAATGTAATTACAGAAAGGTTTGGGAAGGCTAGCAGTGAAAGGCAGCAGAAATTATGCAGGTTATCCCAAACCAAAGGTAGTGCTGGTGTAGGAGTGTTTTATCTGGGCTTTTGGTATGGAGACGGGGTTAGAAGAATGCTGTAATAGGTGTATTGAATGTCGCAGACTATGTGTAGCAAGACTAGCTGTTAGCAGATATTTCAGGCTAGAAATAAAGCACTGCAGGGCTGATTGAACATCGGAGAGAGAAATACTTCGGGAGTGTTCAGTGTCTTTCAAAAAGGTATATTCTGACTGAGAAATAAGTTACAGGCTTGATGCAGAAACCAGAGTTAATGAACTGTGTCATGCATGAGATCTGACTGAGAAGTTAAACCATAATAATGGTTTTAAATTTAAATATATTAATCTAGTCAAATTCCTGATGGTTTTAATGCCTAACTTTCAAGGATGTTATTCCTCTGATTCATATCAACATAGCAAGGTGAATGGAAGTGAAATTTGCATAGATTTTGGAGTGTCAGAAACATGGGGTTATTTAGGGTTTTAATGGCATCACAGGCCAGCACGTGAGAGAAATTTTTTATTTGTTCTTACATTAAGCCAGTAATGAATATACAAACCTGTATTTTGGAATAGTAGTGTGACTTCTACCCATTGCTCTCTTTGGACACTCTTAGGTGGGTGGCTTATGAAAATCCTGACTTTACGGGGGAGCAGTATATACTGGCTAAAGGACTCTATCCCAGCATTGAGGCATGGGGGGGAAAGAATTGCAAAATATCTTCAGTTCAACCCATCATGATGGTAAGGAGTGTGTTTTATACTGGTTTTGCAAGTTTTCTAAAGGATTTAGAATGATACATTTTCACATCAAATTCAGTTCACTTGCAATCTTTAAACAATAATTAATAATAGCCTTTTTGTGTGTTTGCTACTTTAACACTGTTAAAAATTGTTTTTTCCTTTTTTCCCCCCATCCAAACTTCTGCAGGACATTGTTGGAAGAGAGAGGGGTAAAGTCAAGGTAAGATACTTCTCTGAGTTCATGAAACATACGATGTCGTGTCTGCAATGTGTATAAAGAAAGAAATGGCTTTTTGTCTTGTGTAACACCCAGGTATTTGCATAGATGATTGACTAGTCAGACAAAGAGCAAGAACTGCAGGTGAAGGAAGGCTGCTTTCCAGACATCTTAAGTAAAGTGCATTAAGGTCTGAGGAAAGGTGGGATTTACTACACAGCAGCCATCAGAACTTTCTCAGGGCACAGGCGGTGTTTTGGTTTAGCAAGTGAGCTGTTTTGGGGTAACATTGGTTCTCCTGAGGAGCTGGAGGCTGCAGCCATCTCTGCAGAGGTGCAGGTACCTGGATTTTGTTTCTGACATGAGGACTCTACAGGTTGGGTGCTGGTGTTCTTGGTGCATTTGGGACTTAATTCGTTTGGAACCTACTTCTTTGGTTAACAATTCTGCTTGTAGTGGTTGCACTTTAAAGGGAATCTAATTCACTCACTAATATTGCTGAGTTGTGCTTAAAAGTTAATGCCATCTTTGTCAGTAACTAAGAGGAAATGGCAGGGAGAACTTGTCTGTTCAGTGAGTTAACATATTTTTATGTTGGACTGTCTCCTGTTTACAAGTGCTAATGTGTAGTTTTGACAGTGAGGCTAATGGGTGGCTTTTTTCATCATTCGGTAATTCTGAACCTTTTCATGTTTGTCCCTTAACAAAGTTACTTTTATTTTCATTTCAGTCAAAATGGTGAGTATGTCCTGGACCTAAATACTAGGGAGAAAAATCTAGCTGTCTCATTTTGCATTCTTAATTAGTAGCATGCCTCACTGGAATATCCTGCATAGGGAAAACTTACAAACTGTGGGGAATAAAAATCTCTAGGCTGCTTATTTTCAGCTGCATGCATGAAAAATTATTTGCAGCTCTACATTATGTGCCTAGTAGTACCTTATCCTAAGGAAACAAAGAAGTAATGGCTTGTAGTCGACAGACTGCATCCCTTGTCAGCATGTTCCCTTCTGGAGAACGCTGTACATGCCCACACTTGTATATCTGTTGAGAGTGAATAAAGCTGGTAGGCATGTGATAATGTGAATGACTTCTGTGTGATCAGGGTTAATTATCCTCTAGCCAAATTAGCAGGTTTGTTGCTTTAGATTTTTTTTTTTCCCCCCTTTTTAACAAGGACAAAAGACTCTGGGTGACGTATCCTCTCTTATCCTCGGAGCAGAGAAAGAAGAACTGACATGACTAACTATAGCTGTAACAGGCAGCTTTCTACCCTGGGAATATATACCATGCCTGTTGCCGTGCTGAGTACTTGCCAAGACTATGTGCCATTTATGTTCTGAGACACAGATAGTTTTCATTTAATGGGAAGAGTATGTATTTTGGAGATTAAATATATTAACAATCTAAACCAAAAACCCTTTATGGCCCTCTACTAAACATATGCCTATTCTGGCCATTCTGTGGGAATTAAAAAAATCTTCCCTTGCAGATAGCCCAAGGAGCTTTCTTTGTTAGTGTTGTTTTTATTGTTTCATATGTTAGTGGTTTACAGCCAGAAGTGATTTTTGGTGTTGTTACCTTGCTGTCTTGAATAAGGATTGCAACACCCAAGAGCTCACAGGAAATTTACGTAACCGAGGAAACCTGGGTGTTTTTAAGTATGCTTTAATCTAATTGTGGAAATGATGGTAGAAACATGTTACTGAAGGTTGAAGAATTAATAATTTTTAAATGTGTTTATAACTTTTTAAAGGTCCAGTTATTTTCAGAGCCTGAATTCAAGGGTAACTGCCAAATATTTGAAAAAAACACAAGATGTATTGATTCATTTGCTGTGAAGTCTTCAAAAATTTTAGATGGCAGGTAAGTTATATTGAATGGATATTGTAAAATCACTAAAATGGTAAACATTCTGAAAAAAAGCAACCATCTGGTTTCACATATGGGGACTTATAGAGAACAACGCTTCGCAGTTTCCCCATCAATCTTTAGCTTGTCAGGACAAAACATTGTAGATAATGTTTCTGTCAGTAGCTCTTGCTAAAGGCTGAGAAATACTAGCATCATTTTGCTTGCACAGAATTCTTAAGAGGCAATTTCTTCTCTTTCCTGCAGCTGCATAGTGTATGATGGGGAAGAATTCTCAGGTAACCAGTACGTGCTAGAAGAAGGAATCTATCCTGATCTGATGGCGATGGGTTGTTCACCCCAAGCAGTTATAAAATCTTTACGGATTATCAGTGTTGTAAGTAAAGCTATTAAAAATACTGCAAAGTAAAGATAAGTATACTAACAGCTCTGCCCTCCCTGTGTTTTGCAACAGTAAAAATGATAGGGAAGCACAGACACAGAGGAGTATTTTTATTTGTTTTTTTCTTTCTTATTTTTCTATGCAGTAGCAGTTAACCATCCTAGCTACAGGCTTTTTTGACCTCTGTGCTGTTTTTGGAAAGGAGAGGACATCACAGAAGCACCTGCTTGGGATCACTGTTCTTAATAATGGCTTGTAAAAGGACTTCTGTAAAAAGAGTCAAGGATGTGTCAGACTTTATTTTCCAGTAGGAGAGACCACTTAGAGCAGGTTGAGAAATGCCAGTAGGACAGTGTGAAGAAATATCTGTACTGTGGACCTTGGTTTTTTTTTTTAGGCACCTTAAAAAATTAGACTTAACTAAGGCTCTTTGCATGAAATACATGTAATTATAAAACGCTATTGCCATCATCAGGGAAATGCAATTTGAGTTAATCACAAAATAATGCACCCTTCTAGATAAAGTAGAGCAACACCCAGTGCCATTTGGCAAAATCAGACAGTGTTGTTATGTGTGGTGGATACAAACTAAACAACATTTACATATTTTGCAACTCATCAAGAGGCGAGGAACGCGTTTGCTCAAGTCTATAACCGATCATTATGATGGATCGCTTATGGAATTTACAAGTATCTTTTAAGATCAAAGTAATTACGAGCAAAATGTGGTGAAGAATCCAGGACCTCATGGCAATATGAAGAGATGGTACTCATTTTAAAAAAGGAGTACGCCATTGGCTCTCTTCTTTGAATTTGGCAACTTTACTGCACTCCTCTGTAATTTGGGTAACCTGACAGTGATGTAGCAGTTGACGAGGAGAGCTAAAATGTGTCATCCTCTTTCATGTCTTGGGAACATTTTGATGTACAGCGTAAACAAACATCTGCAGCAGGTATGTCTGCCTTCTGAACTCTCTGGCTGTCCAGTAGACAGATCTTATTAAAAACAACAGAAGTGTTTCTAGCCAAGCTTGGTGGGTGATCACCAGAAATGAAAGTACGTTCTTTTGTAGAGTTCTTGGGTTTAAAATGCTTGTTTGTTTCAGGCTGGGAGGATCAATTTACTTTTGGAAGGTTTTTTATTTGTGACAGAGACTGTTGTGTCAAAACATCCAAATGTCAGTTCTCTGCCTCTTTCAAGTTCTTATAAACTTCTGGAACTTGTTCTGCCTGTACAATTTATCACACTTCAGGCAGTGGAGAGGAGCTGCATCTGTCTGCAAGTCACGTGCTGCTGCAGAGGAAATAATAGCAAACCTAAAATAGCAAAATAAGAAGTTAGGTGGAAATACTCATACTGTTCATTTTTTGTAATTTTACAAAGCTTACACCTTATTATTGTAGATACAGGTTTCACCTGTCAGATTTATTTTAGGCCTGTTTTTCAGTGCCAGTCTTAATTCCTCCCTGCCATCTGCCAGTCCCACAACATTCCTAGTGATTTTTCTGTGACATTTCTCTGCAAGAAGCGCCTTTGCTATTTTAATATGTTCACATTACTATACTTACTTAGTTTAATACCCCTTTGCAAGGGACCATAAAAAAAAAAAAGGAACTGACAAGGATATTTGATAAACTTGGAAGTGGAAGTCAAGAGGGCTTTTGTTAATAAGCTCAAGGGTTTTGGGGTTTTATCCCACTGTATCTTTGCTTGATTGTGTTTGCTTTGCATACTCCACATGGTTGTGCTCCAAATAGAAAATAGCATGGTTTTCTTCGTGGATTTGCCACATGAACTTTTTCCTGAAGATACTATAAAAACACCTGTGAACGTGGTTTATGATTGAACAGTCATGCTGAAAACTCTGTGAAATAACTAAGTGTAGATATACAGGGGCACCAGCTTCATATAGGGCTGTACATGGGAGGTACTGAAGAAAACCTCCTGAGCTAACCTTGCACTTGTGTCTGTGGGGAAAGTTTTATACAAAGTGTTGCTGCTGAATCTAAAAAATGCCCAGAGTGGAAGGTGTGGCAGAAAATTGGAGGATTTTATTTTCAGTCTGAGTGTTTTCTTTGTAAGTCAATCACTTCTGAAGCGTTGCATATGGCTCAAGGGCTGCTGCCTGACCAGTTGCATGTTTTGGAGTGCTGGTGTGCAGGTCTGTGAAAGGGCTGAGGGATCAGAAGCACCAGGACATCATCATTGTCTGTTCCCGTTGGGCTGTTGATGACACATGACAGCCTAACTGGTGTTACCTTTCGTAGAATGATCATGCTTTGCTTGGGAATAGGCTGAAATGGCATTTTCATGCACTCTCCAGGCATTTTCTGCAGCCTCGTGCTGTGTGTGTGATGGGGAAGCATAACTCAGCTCCTGTGTGGTAACCTGGACTGCTGCAGAGAGAATGGTGGTGCTCCTGCAACATTGTTGTCTGGGCCTTCAAACATCTAAAGGAAGGTCAAAGAGAAAATTCAGCACTGTCTAGAAATTGGTAGACATGAGGTGTTGCCTAGCAAAGTCACAAGGAAGTGTGGATGTCCACTGCCTTGTGTCTACGGAGCCACCTCTGCCTCGGAGGGCCTGTTTCCATTCCTGAGGCAAGGTGGGAGTCTGTCAAGACTCTGCGTCATGTCGGTCGTTCCTGATCCAGTTGATGTGTTTGAAGCATGCGAAACACATGCCAGCAGGAAGGAGCTCTTCTGGCTGCCTTGTTGGCTTCATGCAGTCCTTGCTGGAAGACTTGAGAGAAAGAAATGACCCTGCCACTCCCTATCTATGAGGGTAAACTTGTAACACCGGGACACTCAGGCTTAATTGACTTTACCCTGAGGGATTTCAAATCCTTACCTCCCAGCTTCTGGAGGAGGGCCTTATCATGAGAGGTTATTGCCAGTTCACTACACTACAGATACCTTCCCACACATAAGAGTCCAAGGTTCATTTTCCAGAAGACACTGAAAATAGATTGAGTGATGTGGGGAGCTTTATGTGGGTAAAATCCCTTTGACACCAGAAGTGTTTTGACAGGTTGGAGAATCATCACCCTGCAGCAATTTGAAGGATTTACATTAGGTTTTGCTTGCCATGAATTTCACCTCAGAAGTATGAATCTGGAACCTTTTGTCTAGTCAGACTGATGTTGCCATGACCTACTATAAGAGTTGAAAATGAGCAGTAACTGATAAGCAGTGCTGACAATGCTGTCATCGTTTGAGGCTGTAGAAATCAATATTATCTGACTGTGTGTTTAGGTCTGAAGATGAAAGTTCTTGCGATGAGTGCAATGCAGAGGGATATGATATTAGTTAAAAAGTATTTTTAAACATACTTAAGACATTATGCAAGGGTCAACTACATAGACATTTGTGCGCAGCTTAAGATAAGTAAGTTTTATGTTCCATGCATGAAAATCCCTTGTGTGTTTTGTTTAAGGGCTTTTAATGACTTTTTTCTTTCTTTTGAGCAACCTGTTGCAGCACAAAAACTTTATTTGGGGTCTTTGGTCTTAAAAAATCAAGGAAGAAACCTTTGAAAGGAAAGGGCTGTGTGGAATAATGATGTTCACAGTCACCACCTGGAGTTCTAGCAGCCTACAAAAGTGCTGCTCTTCCTTTTGCAGGAGCTGTCTGAGCCGCGCATAGCTCTTTTTGAAAAGGCAGGTTTCCAAGGAAAGAAGATTGAATTCAGTACAGAAATCTTAAATCTCCAGTTCCTGGGATACAGTCCTCAAATAGCTTCAGTTCAAGTCCTTGGCGGCATGTAAGTTCAAAATAGCTTTTTGATTCTTTAGAATGATGTACTTAAACGCCTGTAATTTTTCTGTTGAATGAGACAAGGGAGTATAGAATTAGAATATCATAACGTGTGCAGTGCATTAATGTAGTTCCTTATAGAACCTTTTCACATTGTATTTCACCAACATGTTATCAATGACTGGTACCCTGTGCCAGAAGTTGAAATTAATTTGAATAAAGCTTGCAAGGGATCTGATGTCTTCTCTCATGCCATGTTATAAAACTCAGCTTGCATAGCATACTTCAGACTAACTTTGGTGCTCATGGTTTATGTCTCAGTCATAAAAAAAAAATAATTCCTTTTATGATCTGTGTTGTGTACCACAAGTTCAAAATCTTCAGTAAGTCTTCACGTTTGTGATTTTACCTAGATGTTAAGGACATACTGGTGCAATCAGGTCATGATCTGTCCCCTTTTGGCATTAGCAATAATCCCTTTTACTTCAGGAACTGGATCCGACTTTTGATCGTACACTAGCAGTTAAATTTGTTAGATATTTTTAAGGGGTTCTCTAATTTTCCATGAATCTTCAAAAGTAAAAAGTAGGTTATGATGATCTTTAAAAACTGCCTGAAAACATTTTGAAAACTCCAGTGCCATCTTCCAGTGTTCCAGCAGATGTGTTTAAATTTTTTTGGTTTTCCTGTTGTTAACCTCTACCTCCAAAGTAGCTGCCCCAAGTATATGTTCAGGTTTTCTCCTAACTTGAAGAATGTGACATTCTTTTAAATGATAGACCCTTGTTACTGTTGCTTTGCATTTAAATGTGTTCTTTTTGAAGAGGCAAATTTCCAAGGTGTGTGTGCAGGAGAGATGCTGTTGGATAGCTTAAGACTGCCCTCAAGTGGATAGCCAATACCAGATCTATAGACCAAACCATTTTCCCCATCTGGATAAGCTGGTCAAAGGGTTTCCTTAGCACACTCAGCTGAAGTTTGAAACATAAAGGTCCTAAGAAAAGATACATGCTCCATATTCTCAAGACTCCTGAGATTTCAGTATTTTTCACCATAACCACAGTGATTCTCACTTTCCATCACGTGAAGTAACACAAAGTCAAACATCAAGTTACTTCTTTGCCAAGAACATGGTTACCATGATTCCAGGTAATGGAGTTGTGAATTGTGCATGTTTCCTGTCCAACAATTAGAAATGTTTTTCTTTTTGGTTGATCACCAGAAGCATATAACACATGATATGCAAATTCTGATTTCATTATAGCAGCGTTGGATGCTGAAATACAGGTTTCAAGAGTGTCCTTGCCTCTACTCCCTCCCTTACTGAAGGTGGTTTTGTCTTGTCTTCCTTTGCTAAGAGAAGACAAAAATAAAAGATACTTGTTTATAATACTGTTAACTTCATACTTGGGGATAGATGTGTATTAGGCTGTGAAAAAGCACCAAAATTAGGGTGAGTGCTTGTTCTGGATATAGCTGTCTACTGACAAATCAGCCAGAGGAATAGAGGAATAAATATGCATATTAAGTGTTCGTGTATGTACTCAAAAACCAATGGCTGTTGGATAGTCTCTGCAAATCAGTGTGAGAAAACTCAATGAGTTTTACTTTATTGCACCCTGTTTCAAAGCCTAGTTGTAATTCCCTGCCCGTGCCAATAGTAGAGAAGCAGAAGTCAGGTTCTGACAGGTTGCTCTCAGTGTGATTGTAAGTGTGGTTGGATGTGTGCTGGGGTGCTAGGCAACACTAACCAAAATTTTACTGTATGCTTTTCCTCTCTGCCTTTTTTTTTCTCAACTCCCTCCCCCCCGTCAGGTATTTGGAAAGAAGAAAGGTGTTCTGAAATAAAACTTCTATCAAAATACCGTAGTGAATGTCACCCTGTTGCAGTTCCAGGGTGCATCCCCAGTAGTCCTTTTCCATGTGGGTCAGGCCTGTCCAAATTAAGATTACACAGAACTGCCAGTTCTGGACATGAACAATCTAATGTATGTGTATATGGCACATATATACACATGTACTCCTTGAGGAGGGTCAGTACTGCCTGAAAACAGATCATATTTAAAAGATGGGTTCTCCCTTTAAGGCAAGAAGATGGTTTGTGTCATTCAGGTTGTAACTTCTAAACAACAGGACTTTAAAATGTGAACTCCAGTGTACTCATCCTAATGCAGTTGATTTAATCAGGACACAATTTGATTATTTTTGAAGACCTGGTAAAAAGAAGGTCATTGGCTTTTCAAAGCTAAATGTTACTGCTTTATGGGACAGATTTCCATTCAACCCACTTCTTGATTCCAAAGCAGGATTTGGAAGTAAAAGGATTCTGTCTTTTTTTTTTAATTGTTATTATTATTTCTTTTTTTTTCTCGTAGATGGATAATTTATGAGCATAGTAATTACAGGGGGCGTCAGATGTTGGTAACACCAAATGAGATTCCAGATTGGTATAAAGTGAGTGACTATTGTCCAATAGGCTCCCTGAGGCCTTTACTGCAGGTGAGTAGGCTCTGACACGAGGTTGTCAAGTACTAATCTGTTTTTTGTCAAGGGTTTGGGGGGATATTACACAGGTGGAAGCAATGTGTTGCAGTCTTGATGGATGTCACAAGCGTCACCAATGGCAATTGTGTAAAGAAATCACTCTATAGTCTTCCCTGTAATAAAAGCTGGCTAAATTATTTTAACAAGTAATGGCTATAACTACTATAGATACATTATTTTGAGGTGCTTTATAATTAGTGCCTAAACCAGGGCACTGGCTCTGACACGAGATTGTCAAGTACTAATCTGTTTTTCGTCAAGGGTTTGGGGGGATATTACACAAGTGGAAGCAATGTGTTGCAGTCTTGATGGATGTCACAAGCGTCACCAATGGCAGTTGTGTAAAGAAATCACTCTATATTCTTCCCCGTAATAAAAGCTGGCTAAATTATTTTAACAAGTAATGGCTATAACTACTATAGATACATTATTTTAAGGTGCTTTATAATTAGTGCCCAGACCGGTCACTGGCATACTGTTTGTGCTATCTGCATTATTTTTTGAACAAGAAAATTGGCCAACAAAATCAGACGCTTCAATTAGCAGTGATTTGTGTTGAGTTAGGGGGAGGGCCCTTCCCGGTTTATGACTTGGCAGAATAATGAAAATCTAATGCAAAACTCCGTTGTGGTGTCCTTTTCATTTTGTTCTCTAAGTAATCACCATGTGATTTGGTCCAGTGCTGCAGCAGTCCTGTGAGCTTTAACATTTGAGGTCCTCACCGAGCCATATTTTATTGAGGAAGCAACTTTTTCTACTTCACAGATTACTCGTACCTGTAGCCAAACACATTTACTCACTGTCACAGCGTTGCCTTTGTGTAGCCTTAAGCAGAGGGAGGAATAATTTTTGCCATTTGGTCTGCCCTGACTGAGAGCTGGGCTAAACAGAAATGTTAATGTGTAACAAGCCGCAGCACGAATGTGCAGTGTAATATTTGCTGCAAGTGAAATAAGCAGCACTGCACAAGTGCAGCCTTAATGAAGGCTGAGAGCAGCTGTACAAGAAGCTAGCAGAGAAGTTAGTGCTCTCTCCATTAGAAATTCTTTACTTTCCACCATGTGCTGATCCCGGTGCACAGGAGAGCCTACAATTCTCCATGCAGAACGGCAAGTTCTTAAAGCTTGGCTTGTCCTAGACATCTATGGACTTTGGGGTTAAATTCTAAACCTGAAAAGTTAAGCGCTCTGAACGAAAGTTCAGCACTGAGCAGCAGTTGCTCTGAACTTAACCAGAGTGGGTTGTGTTCTGTGCTGAGACTGTGGCTGACGAGTTCTGTTGTTTTCTGCAGAAACGGGTGTACTTCAGGCTTCGAAACAAGGAAACGGGAAAATTCATATCAACTGATGGAAACCTAGACAATCTGAATCTTCTCAGAATACAGGTTGCAGAGGATACAGACTCAGATGATCAATTCTGGGTTTATCAGGATGGATTCATAAAGTGGCGGGTGAGGTTCAAGTTCACTGTGAACTTTCTCTCTTCCTCTTCTCCAGCAGTAGGGCTTTCTGAATGCAGTTCCTACTATCATTTATTTTGTGGGTTTACTGTGTTTCAGCCATCTTAAAAATCTTTTTTTAGGGCTGTTTGTTTTGTTTTGTTTTTTAATTGAACTCTGTCTTTTTCAGGTAATGGGAACTAGTTGCATGGCACTCTTTCTGTTGTAACTGAAATTTCAAGATATTTAGGTTACGATTTACTTTTCCCCTAAAAAAATAGTAGCCTATGCATAGAATCAACACTAGAAGATCATTGTCTTGCTCTTCATGAGCTCTTTACTGCCTGCTTTTTCTCCACAGTGAAAATATCACAGAAGGGTCAAAGCAGGGGACATCTTTTAAACTGCAGACTCTTCCTGATAATGTTTTGAATTGTGCATACCTTGTGGTGGGTCAATTAGTGTAATGTAGTTTATGTCCTCTTGTGCATTCAGGCAGGCTTAAAGATAAAAACCTGCCCTTTGGGGTTTTGTTGTGGGGTGGTTGTTTTTCCTTGGTTTTCCCTGTATTTGTCAAATCTGTCCTTTTTTCCGTTCCTCTGTATGGATTTCCAAATGAAGTCCTACTTTTCTCACAGCCCATAAAACTAATCATGTGCAAATTGTCATTGAGGTGAGCAGAGGTATGCACAGTTCATAATGGTTAAGCATGAACAGTCTTAGGTAGGGATGCCAGCCAAAGAAAATTAAGTTGCTTTAATACTGTTAAAGAGCTTGACTGCAAAGAATCATGTGAACTTTTTCTATAGGATTGTATAACTTCAAAGGAACCATTTATAACTATATCATCTATGCTGGAGGGCAGAATCTCAGTGTTAATAAGCTAAGGCGTCGTTTGGACATGTTTACAGGACACATGCAGTAGTAAAAGGGATTTATGCAGACAGTAAAATGATGCAAAGTAAGCTAAAAAGCTTTAATATCGCAGACAAAAGACTTCTTTCTAGACAGTGCCTCTCAAATGTTTCACTGACTGTATTCATGTCAAGATAGTGTGGTACTGTAAGGCTGTGGATAGATGCTCTTGGGTCTTGTCCCCATCTCTGCCTCTCATGAAGCAGTTTTTCTGTGCACAGAAAACAGAGAGCTCATGCTGTACAGCAGTCAGGTAATGGCGTGGACTGCAGGCTGGCAACGTGGATCTCAAATGACCCAACTCTTGCAGAGCTCTGCCGTCTCCCTGGTGAATGGCAGTAAATGTATTTGGACCCAAAAATGAAAGGGGTTTTTCACTGTATTTTAAAAAGAAAATTAATCTTGTGGGTGAGTAGGTACGTGCATGTAGGCAAACATAGGTCACTGGAAGAACTTGTGACTTTTTTCTTCTATGCTTAGGTCATTTTACTGACTGAGTCATAGGACCTTAAGGTATGCCTGAGGCTTTCAAAGAAGGGATGTTGTAGGCATGTGAGACAGCCAGCAAACTGGGTATGAAAGTCATTCTGCTCATGTTGTCTGAAATAGATGTGAATTGCAGATAGGAATTCAGGTGTCCTTGTTCTTCATGAGTGTCTTGGAGATGGGTGTAGTAGTGGCCTCTTGGGCATAATGCGTAAGCTTCAAGTCTTCCAAGTCCCCCTGGAGAACGTTTTCAGATACAGATGAGAATTTCAGAGCTGCAGAACTAAACCCATGTATTTCAGTTCTAGGTTATGGTAGCAAGAAGTGCTACTTTTTCAAAAGTCCATATGTAATAATTCAGGGCCACATCAACAGTGGCAGACGGGTGTTTGTTTCATCTGCCACTGAACTCCATTCAGAAGTTACAAAGTGGCTTATGGTGATCTCTTGAAAATCACAGTTCACAAAGAATAATTAACTGTAGTGTGCTATTAATACAGCCCATTTGAATAAGGTTATTTTTCTCAGTTTTGGGATTTTTTTAACCATAAAGATATTTGCAGGGTTTTAAATCAAGGAATCAAATGACTAGGAGGTAGGACAAAGAAGAAAAAGTTATGATACACTATGAAATTCATATGCTTGATTGTGTGCAGTTACATCCTAGAAACTAGAAACAATTAAAGAACAAAAAAAGGATATGCAGAAAAAATGGAGGGACTCAACACAAGGAAGAAACAAAATAGCTTGGACTTTTTATTTTAGGCTGCAAAGGGGACAGTTTGAAGGATGAAGCGACTGAAGTCTCTGCAAACATAGTGTGGACAAGACATCCCTTAAAATAAGGGAGGAGAAGGGGATAGTGGTGCGGGAGAGCATCAAATAAAAATAGTAGTTCCCTGTCAGATGTTTTGCTTTGGTTGGTTGGGGTATTTCTGGGGTTTTTTTGTTGATAGTAGCTTTGGAACTACTTGCCCCAGACAGGTTATGATGCAGAAGGGTGTTAATGTAAAAGGGTTACATTGACTCCAGTGGGACATGACTAACAAATTCACATATGGGACAGAAACCATCTGAGTATTAAAGGTGCCAGCTCTGCATGGAAAAGTCTCTGGGCTGGAAGTTGCTGTAGACTGGGAGAGATTACCAAGAACATACTGCATACAAGAGCAGAGTATATGTAATCTTCCATGGCATCTGTTACTGATGGGGGCTAGAGACAGGTGCTAATTGTGCCTTTCCATCTGATACAGCATGGCTATCTTAATGTTCTTCTGTAGTGGAGAGTGTTAGAGAAACAGGAACAAAAGGAAAATAAGTAAGCTTGGGTTTGGGGCAAAAATACATTCCTTCAGGGAAAGTAATTCCCAGATTCTGTTCTCACCTGCTGACATCTCTCCTATCTGATTAAAAAACAGTGAATACTGGAAGTAAGGCTCTTTTGAATAATTGCTTTTGCCTTTCTGATGATACAGATGGCAGAGGATTGCTGCTTGACAATTGTTGGAAATCTCATAACTCCTGGCTCTAAACTCGGTCTGTCGTTTGAGCGGAATGAAGACAAGCAATATTGGCATATTAGTCCAGATGGCAGGATTTATAGCAAGATGAAACCCAGTCTGGTTTTAGATATCAAAGGTAAGCAAATGTGTTATCTCATTACATTGTGTCTTAATTACATGGTATGTACAGTGGGATAGGCACTAAACGTGCCTATAAATTAAGGATGGTGTTATAGTGACTTTAATCTAGAATCAGAAAAGACCTGATTAGCTAGTCTTACCTCCTGAATTATACAGGCTTTAAGACTTCATTTCATTTTTCCTACATAGTTTAGGAACTCATAGTACTTGCTTATCTTGTATTCCCAGTGTCCACTCACTGTAGATACCCTCAGATAATTTTACGTGGCACTGGGTGATGTGAATATCATTATTTAAAATGCTGAAGCGAGAAAAACCTAGCTTCTTATTAACTTTAATTTGTATAGAGCAAATTTTCTTACATAGTACTTGAGGATGCAATAGCCAAAGGATATTAGGATCGCAGAGGCAGGTTTGCACACCGGTGTGATTAGATGCAAAAAGTTTCTTCATTTATTTATTAATGCCTGTACCTGTTTTGCAAACACGAGATTGTGCCATAGTGGCTTAAATGATCAGCAGAATTAGCTTCTTAAGGCTAATTGGGTTGGGGAGAGGGGAGTAATCATTTTCCACAGCTGTCAAAATTTTTATCTGTTTTAATTTTGCATTGATGTTGTGACATTAAATACAGCGGTTACAAAACCAGCACTGCCAAGAGCCAGGAGTTAGGACTTCAGAACTAGAAGGGACAGGACTGTGAGTGGGAAAAGGGTTATCTGGTGTCTCACCATAATGCAACCCTGGCACAGATAGTCACAAATTCTCTCTACTGCCACAAAAAGCAGTGATGGTTAATTACAAACTTATGAAACAGACTCCAGTTCAAGGGAGACTCTTGAGTGATGGTGACTCTGCATACCTTTTCTCTAAAGTCACTTCCGAGCTGCACCAAACAATACTGTGACGCTGCCGTGTCTCCAGTCAGTCACGTTAAAAGCAGTGATGTGTCAGTGTCCTGCATTTATGACTGAAGAACCTCACAGTGGTGAGGTCTGGTGAGGAGCGTACAGATGTGCTCTTAGTTTTTAAAAAAATAAATCTGTACAGTAAATATGAGTTAGGGACGTTTAGCTTTTATTTGAGAAAGCCCAGTAGCACCATCACCTGTTTCTGCCAATTCTGCTGATCTGTTCTCGACCGCAAATCGAGCATTTAATGAATCTTCAGCAAACGAATGCAGTTACCAATGCCATCTTGTGGCTATACTGGCACAGCACAGGGCCTTCTCCAGAGCACTGCTCCTTCCACTGACAGAAATCCCACCTTTTCCCTCACAACATGCTTACAGTCTATCAGACACCACTTACAAAATATTTTCTGTGATTACAGTGATAACTGAGCTGTGTAGCTATTCTTTTTTTGTAGCTACTGTTAGATTTTTTTTTCCTGTGGGAGTCTTTGATCTGGTATTCCCTTTGTTTTCCCCCTCTTCATGAAGAAATTTGCAGTTATTTCTGCTGTGTATCTACTCCTTTTTTAGTAATTGCCTGGTGATGGCAAGGAGAGAAATCATGTTGGTGTTAACCTTCTCGGAGACCTTTCTGATTTGGGACAGTGGCATCAGAAAGCCTCCCCCAAATTCCTGAAGTGGAGAGCAGCTAAGGTGCTTGAGATGCATTTCCTTCTGTAGTACAAAAGAGCTGCTCTTAAATGTGTCTGCCCGAGCAGGAGTCTGGCTGCCTGGCATATGTCTTTCTGAGATCTGCTAGAATCTGTATGTGTCATGCTCACACAAGCTTTCAGCTGCCAGGCTTGTCTTTTGCTCCTTTGGGGACCGTGAGGCTGTTGGAGTGCAGAATGAAAGATGGTGTCTGTAGGGGCATCCTGGTGCTCTGTATAAATGGGTGGCTCTGGTGGCAGCTCCCCACGGGAGCACCACGTGCTATTGCAGGGATGTTGTGCTGCACCAGGGTTCTGCACCTCTGAAGTGTGTAGTAGATGAAAGGGAAAAAAGGTCGGGTCTGACTTTCAGCTCTAGTCCAATGTGCTTCCAAGTGTCTGAGGTCAGACTAATAATGGCTGTCTTCTACAGGAACATGTTTGGCGTTGCATCACATCAGTAAATGAAGCCTCTCTAAGAAAGGGGTTTGCTTTTGCATTTGGGTATGCTCAGACGCCAGTGGAAACAGCTGAACATTGGGTGATACTGTGTGTGTCGCGACTTGTGGTGCGACCTCATGGCCCTGGCACGGTTGTGCTCCTGTTGTCTGTTGGCAGCGGGAGCACTGACACAGTTGAGGGGAAACTGAACAGCTAAGTTTGGCTTTTGAGAAGTGATGCCTTCAAGGAGATACCATGCTGAAAAAGCTGAGGGGCCGAATTACTGAAAGGGTGGAGAGGAGCAGGCAGGTTCCCCTGTTGTGAAATGACTTCCAAAAGCAGTGGTGATGAAAGGAAGTTTGTCTCATCGGTGCCTTGGAGAGAAAAGTAACTGTCTCTGCCCATGCTGAAACCTGGAGTGTATGTCTCATTTCAAGAGTGTAGATTATCCTTGAAATTTTTCTTTACAGGGGGCACACAATACGATTGTGACCATGTTGTTGTCAACACAGTCAATGAAGAAAAGTTAACGCAGTGTTGGGAGCCAATAGTTGTGTAAACAAACCCAAACGAGCAACGATGACGTTTGAATCGGCCACTGTTCTGGACACTAGAATCAGCACTGCCATCTCTGAAGGATACGGGAGCAACAATGAGAGTTTTTCCTTTGCAGTTTTAAAAAGAACAAGCAACAGAATGATTTCACCTCTCCTTCTCAGATTATTATCCCTATAAAAGCTTGAGTCTCAACCTTTATTTTTTTTTTCCTCTTCTTTGTTTTTAAAATCATCATGACTCAATATGAGATAGAGAGTGGTTAGTTACACCTCCAGCTGGAGTGGAAGAACTAAAGGTGGGAGAGACCTCCATGGAATTACAGTTGTGTCAGTGAGTTAGTTAATCCAGAATAGTCAATAAGCATAATTTAAAATTATTTTAAAACAGCAACTTTTAAACTGAAAGAAGGGCTAAGACATAATAAAAACTTATTTTATAAAGGACAGGAGTGCAATGTGTACGTGGACCTATGGACTGGAGTACAGAGAAATATTCATGACTGGCAATTAATATATTTGTTTCACTGGAATAAGCTTAATGTTTACTGGAAGTTTAAAACCTGTTAGCACACAACACACCCGAAGAATGTTTTAACATGCAGCTTCAAGTATAGTTAGTGCACTAATGTAGAAAGTTCTAAATTAAGAAAAAATTAGAGATTTTCTCACAGAGAGACACAATGTAAAATAGTAGTTGTTTGGTAGAAAAAGAGAGGGCTGGCAAAAGGATGGATTGGAATGTGAAGAACTTGCCCATTTTCTAGGCTGCCTAACTGTTTGAGTTATGGGTATTTTACTTCTTTGCCAAGTCAAATTTTTACCTTTGAAGATAAGGAAAAAAAAAACCAACCCCACAGTAAAAATCAGTACAGTCTTCCTGAAGTCCAAAATCATACAGAAAACAAGAATTTTTAGGGAAAGCATCACTCTACAGGGCTGCAACAGCACCAAAGTGCTGTGGTTATTATGATTGCCAGCCACTGCTTACTGTGGAGAATGCCAGACTCCCTTCCTGGGTATTGCTGGTGATGTTGGAGGACGTCTACTGTGGTGGGCTGCTGGGAAGAAGCATCAGACCGCTCTAGAAAGGGGCATGGCCAAGCCTGGGTACGTGCCCTTCCTGTGCAAAGTAAGGGTTACTGGTTTAGTAAAGAGATTTTGGGCCAAGTAAAACATACTGGTGACTGCAGGAGGTTCTTTGGTTGCCCTGCTCTTAACCTGATTTTAATTAGTTTTCTGTAATGATGATGGCAAAAAGGTAAAATACAAAATACAAACCAAGCCTTGTACTGTGCTGCTGTGTTTTGTTCTGGCTTAGACCAGTGTTACTACAAGCTGCTCCCAGGAGCATCCAGGCCTTTCTTTTGCATCGTAAGTCTGGTTAACGTTTTCAGTACTATTGTATTGCCTCAAAGGACACTGGTGCTTTTATTGTTACCACCCCAGAGGAAGTGCCTTACTAATTCTCCTCCTTTTGCACAGACATACTGACATCTTGTTGCTCTGAAATGTGCTGCTTTTAGTTCTTCATAGAAAATGTGTTGTTAGTGGTTCTGAGCAGTGGTGCTTTGTCCTACTGCTGTGTTCTTGCTATATATATATAATATAGCATTTTGCAAGTGAATGTAAGTTAGGTAACTTGTTATGGGAATCATTTTAAAGGTAGAAAGCTGATGTTTAACAGTTAGTTTCACTTCTGTCCCGTGCCTTTCCCAGCCCATCATCCCTCTGTAACAGCTGGCTAATGAGGAGTAAATACATGGTGTGGAGTAGCACAGGCACTGAGGATGGGATGCTCCTCTACAAGTACATGTCCAGTGCGTTTATATGTGGGGCCAGCGCTCACGTGGCTGCTGCTTCTCTGCCCTGGCTGAAGTGCTGCACCACAGGGTTTTCCATCACTGTAGCTGCACCACAGTAAATGTTGCAGCTCTCAGTGAAAAGGTTACCACCTTCCTCTGACCTACCTGCATAATGGGTGGGGGAAGGCACTCTGTAGCGCAGCTCTGGCACAGCAGTAAGGTTAAAAACAGACCAACACACACATACACCCCCCTCAGGCACTTCACACGCACCCCCTCCCCGCAGCCATGACAGGAACAGGGTCTCCTGATCACTGACAAAATCATGTCTAGCCTACCTGTATAATCATTGTTGTCAGCTGAATCAGTATCAGGAGTTAGGCAATTAGAATAATTATCAGTTGCAGACTGATTTTGTTCTGTATTTCTACTCAGATTAGTTATGCCATGAGTGATTTGCCATATCAAGATTAAAGTACTGGTCTTAAGACAGCAATGTGACCACTTAATATACTTATACTTACACTTAATACCGGCTCTGAGAATTAACTAGATTGAGTAATAATATATGTACATACATATAAAATATATATACATATAAAAATAAAGGTAAACAAAATTAGGAAAGGCCAAGAAAAAAGGACAGCACAAATTTCATATGGGCACTTAGATAAAAATGTGCATCACCCTTTCTGGATTTTTAGCTCAATCAGCTGGAAAATAAAAGCTCTGAGATCTACACCCTGAAACCGCTGCTGGCTCTTCCTCTTACCCCAAGTGAGGGGTGTTCTGCACAAGTCACATTCTTAATGTAGTTTTCATGTAGGAATACCCATGGAGGACTAGGATTTCTTGTTATAAACAGGCTGAATGTGAAGGAATCGAAGAGGCTTTTCTAAAACAAGACTTTTTTTTGTTTTTTCTTTTTGCAACTGTATGTCCTGAATCACAGGATGTTACAGGTTAGAAGGGACCTCAAAAGAGTGTCTAGTCCAACTCCCCTGCCAGAGCAGGATCTCCAAGATCAGGTCACAGAAGAACACAACCAGGCAGATTTTGAATGTCACTGAGGAAGAAGACTCTGCAGCCTCTCTGGGCAGCCAGTGTAGGCTTGTACAGAAGGAACAGTTACTAAGTACCCATTTGCGTTCAAGTGTAACTTACCAGCAAAGGACTGACTGTGGGCGAAATAATGATTAGAGATATTTTATTTTTTACTAATTACATCAATCACTGTTTTTCCACGTGCGTGTCCTCCTTCCAATTTCAGAAAGGCCTTTGGAACTTCAGAAAAAGGGAAGACTTCATCAATAACTGGTTGAATCTACAGAATAAAGAAAAAAATGTTATGTTAGGAATAAAATACTGCATCATCTTCATGCTTCAAAACTGTATGAAGAGGGAAGGTTTTTTTAATAGTATTTAGGGCAGAAGTTGCCAAATAATGTACCTTTTTCTGAGGGAACTCTCTGCATGCAGGAGAAGGCTTTCTGCTGCTCTTTGCCCAAGTTTTAAAACATCTGTACTAGCACAGCTCAGAGCCCTCAGGACTCTAACAATAAAGTCACACTACAAAGCTCTAATTTCTAAGTCCCTTTAAATGCTGACAGTGAGGTTCTACTTTTTGTTGTCCATGATGATACAGTGAAGAAAAGGGAGGTTTTTTCCCCTCTTACTTCTCTACTGATTTTCTTGCTAAACCCAAGAATTTTCAAAAGGTGTCATGTTTAAGACTTACCTGTGCATCTGGTGCCTGCCTGAATCAGAACATACCTCAGTACCCTTAAAAAACTTGGCCACAAATGAGGTACAAAAAAACCTGTCAAACATTTGCTGCTGAATCACCCAGATACACTTGAGAACTCAGCCACTGCGCATCCGAGTAGGCAATACACTATTATGCCCAGCTTGCATCGACTGCTCTTTTGGCATTAATTTCATAGAGATGCCATTATTAACTGAGCCCAAAAACCTTCTATAGAGGCATAAGAGATGCAGAGATGTATGGAGGCAGAAGAAATCACAGCTGCTTCTGCAGAGTACTTGTTAGTGATGATCCAAGGCAAGAGGATTTTTCTGTCATCAAGTTCTGAGTCAGCCTACAAAGGCCAAAATAAGATGTGTGCACACAAGTACCTGTGGCTTGTGTCAGTGAAAAGATACATCTTTTTCCTCAAAGCTGCTAACACAGACACTGTCTCAGAGTACTCCGGGACTGGTAACTGCCCTCTTCTGGTAGGAAATTCATCTTGCTACCCAGAAAAACAGCAGTGAGGAGACAAACAATTTGCCAGCATCAGAGCAGTGCTGTCCTCCAAAAGGCACTTCTGTCAGAAGGCAGGGGTATGCATTCAGACATGCTGCTTAGAAGGTGAGCAAGCAGCACTACCAAGGAAAGGCTTTCACATGCATGCGTTTTCCAAGCAGCACCGTTCCCAAACCCACAACAGCTGCCATCTGGTAGTGCTCTGTGCTCACACAGATCCTTTCCTCAACTCTTCATTTCCTCTGTTCATGCACAGTGCCTTACCTTGAAGTCCATTCACTGCAATAAAATATCTGCTGGTTTTGCTTACATGGTAACAGCAACCCAAGACATCATTATCTACTGCACTGCAGTATCTCCTAATCTTGTCACCAGATTCTCCTATTTTGTCAAGGCAAACTTAGCAGTAGTGTGAAACTTCACATGGCAGAAAACCAGGAATGAGTGAAAACACCTCCATTCCCCTCCCCCGAAAAGAGAAAGTCAGAATTAGCAGCCAAACCTGCCAACAAACTGCAAGTAAGTACATTCTCTAAATGCCTCAACTGTGCCATGCTGCAGGGTACAAGGCTGAGTAATTTCTTCCCTGGTTCTGCCAGGACAACCTAAGCAAACCTCTAGCTGTACCAACACGCAGCACAGGAGACACAAAGACCCCATGTAACACTTCCTGCTGCTCAGGAAATGCAGAGCACGAATGATGAAGTTCAAGACCAAATCATGTTCGGTTGGCATCCAGCACGGAATGGAAATGTCGCTGGTGCATCAGCCAAGTCAAGGACACGGGGCCCAGGGCAGCAAAACCACTGAAGGAGACTGTGGCTGTGGGGAAACTGAGCATGCCAGTGAACTGCAGCTGCTGGAGAAACATGCTGCTGGTCAGTAGTGACTGTTGTGAGGAAGCATGACCCTTGCTTTCATAGCAGAGGCTGGGGACAAACAGTTCTGTAACTTTGTTGAGCCAAGCACAAGCGCAGCACTTGTACAAGTACTGTGAGTGGCAGTTCCATACAGCACTGTGCTTTGGTTAAGGAAAAGAATACAGCCACTCAGCTGGCTGGAGCATGGACACAGGTGACCCTGGCAGGGCAAGAGGCTGGGAGGAAGGGCAAGGTATTTGGGAAGGGATGTGAAGCACAGGGGATTCCAGGGAAAGGCAAAAATTAACTTCAGACACGTGCGGCGACTGAGAGAACATGAACAAGATGCTTCAATGTTTTGCTCCCAGCAGCCACTTACTGTAGCTTACCACCCTGACAGAACGAGGTACTCCACATCCTCAGCCCATGAGGTAAAGCTCAAAGCGTTGCATTTGAAAAGTGGTGACACAGGGATTCAGAGGAACCCTGAATTGAGCCTCTCATTTGAAAGCACCGTGTGTATTGGAGGCACCACACACTCAAAGCCCATCTGCTACATTGATGTAACCTCCAGGCCCCTTTAAACGCTGGCTTTAGACAGTGCTATAGAGCACCATGAATACTAAATTGATGATCCTGACAATCTAGAGCATTAAACATTTGATCTGGCTGGCTGGTCAGCCCCATTGTCTGAATAACCCTGAAAGGGCTGACCGTGTTGCAGCACAGTGATTCACTCAACCTTTACCATAATCCACTGACTAAGATAAAATTTCTTCCTGTGAACAGACAAACAAGCAGAAGAGCGTCTGCTGTTTGCTGAATGTGTGCTAATAAACGGAGATTAACCGGATAATAAAAACACTGCCTGTTTACAGCCACACATCGGTTCCTTGCCAGAGGACACCTATTTGTTCAGGGAAAAGGGATTAAACTAAAGTCTGGGAGAGAAAGGATTAACACACCCGCATTGAAATGTTTATCTGAAAACAGATTGGGCCTGAAAGGTATTTTCTTCATTCTCTCTGATGTGGGACATGCTATAGAAATGAACCTCAGGTCTCCTGAAATGAGCTCATGAGTTTGGGAAAACAGAGTAATTGCTGATGCTGATGAAGGCTATCCCACACAGAGCACAGAAGCAGCATCCCAGCCGATCCAGCTCTGAAGGCAGCAGGCAGCGAACAGGCACTGGCAGGAGTTGACCAGTCAGTGGGAACAGGCTCCAGCTAATGGTAAATTCAAGCCCATTCTTGGAGGTCCCCATTTCTGCGGCAGCAAGGGCACAGTCTGAATTTAATCAGGGAGGGACAAGCAAGAAAAAGGGAACGGCAGTTAAGTTACTCCAGTTGAGTGCAGAGCTGCTTCCTGCCACTGGATGGAGAGCTAGAGCCCTGGCGTGTTCAGGAGACAGCCAAGGGAACCTCAGAAGCCCTCAGAGAAAGCCCAGTTCAAAGCAGGAAAGGAAAAAAGAAAACCAAAAAAATTAAGTCCCCTCAGTCCAAGGGCAATGACAGTGCATTGGCTCTCCTCCAGGTCCGGAATGGATGGCCGTGTCAAAGCTGCTGGGCAGCCTTGCTCTGCCGAATGCCTCCCTCCCAGCTGCTGTCTCCCCATGCACACACCCTGCTCGTGCCTTGGGAAGCAGCCACGAGCCTGCTCGGTGCTTGTGTCATGCTTTGGAAAAAGTACTGGCAGACGCACAGAGCAAGAGCTGTGATGTGCTCCACCAGACATCAAAATCATCTGGAGGGCTTGCTGTAATGGGAAAGGTCTGCTTGCCATTTTGACTAGCTGAGAAGATAAAGGCTGTCTTTCTCCAGAAATTACCACCATCCCTGAATGCAGTATATGAACACAGAGCTCCACACTCTCCTTTTGGCCTTCAGCAAGTCTTCCATTAATGCCACACAGACACTTGAACAGCAGTCATTACAAAGAACAGTCTCTGTCCTGTAACTAAACGTTTAGTCACCCCTTCAGTACTTCATTGAAGAAACACTGTTTTGGGAACTGCTGTTTCTGTCATTTCTTCCCTTTAGCCATAATCCCACCCACACCCTTTCTTTTCATCCTTCCTTTCCCTTAAAACAGTGTGTAACAATGTATGCTGAGCTTCACACCCTTTGCCAGCATTAGGTCCTAGGGTGAACCCTCACTGAAGACAAAGGTTCAAGTTTTTACCTTCTGGAACACCTGGCCCTGGTCACAAGCTGTATGGGTGGGCAGCCCTACAACTGTACAGCACAGTGCTTCTTCCTAACTTGTATCTCAGAGAACAGGCACTTCCATCCGAGAGTGCATTAAAGGATATCAGGTGTGTTAAGACAGGAATGGAAAGCATGTGTAACCAGGTCTACTCCCACTGTCATCTTCCAGACAGCTGTACTACCAGGTTTTGTTTTTCAATCTAAGGTACGTTCTTTCACACCAACCCTCTAACAGCAGCCCACAGGAACTCAGGAATATCATCTACAGTTAGTACAATGCTAGAAGATAAATCCCAGTGGAGAATAAAAGAGGCTTAAAAGAAATCTCCAGCTCATTATCTGGCCCTGGCAGAACAGCTTCTACGGAACACTATGAAGAACAGTAAGACAGTGGGAATGAGCCCAGAACTGTAGTGTGTGCCAGCCGAGCCCAAGCTTAAATCAGTAGCAGTGAGGAAGATCCTGGGTTTAGTTACCCACTGAACCATGCTGGAAATCTATTAACCAAAAGAAAAGCAACTCTCTCTCTGGAATCCCCTGGCAGCCACATTCACAGTAGTTGTCCTGGCCCATACGCTGGCAATTAATGCAACATCTGAGGCAATGCTGCCGTGTAAATGAGACAGAACAAGCTTCAGCAGAGTTACGGTTCCCCACAGACTCCTCCTAGAGAAACTGATGCATGATGGTCTGGACAAATGGTCTGTGTGGTGGGTGGGGGCCTGGCCACACCCAGAGGGTGGTGAGAAATTGTTCCTTTTTGAACTGGCAACCCAGGATCGATACTGGGCCCAGTGACAATCTTTATAAGTGATCTGGATAATGGGATCAAGTGAGGAAGGAGACACTTTGGCAGGGAGAGCCAACCTGCAGGAAGACCTGGATTGGCTGGAAGAGTGGGCTAACAAGAACCTTATGATGCTCAACAAGGACAAGTATCAGGTCTTAATCCTGGGAAGATGTAATCCAGGAGTGCAGCACAGATTGGGATCCACTTGGCTGAAGGGCAGGTCTGTGGAGAGGGACCTACAGTCCTGGTGGACCAAAAACTCAACGTGAGTGAACAGCACACTGCAGTGGCAAAACAAGCCAAGATTCTGGGTTGGATCAATGAAGACATCACCAGCAGAGATAAAGAAGTCATTACCCTACTCAGCACTTGTCAGGCCATGCCTGGAATAAATACTGTGTTCGGTTTGGGTCCTTACAAAAAACCAAACAACCTCCCCTCCCCCACCATAACAACCAAACAATGACAGCAACAACAAAACAAACAAAACCAAACTCACCCAGGCTGGAGAGGGTTCAGAGGAGGGCCAGCAGGATGATCAAAGGACTGGGAAGCCTGCCACATGAGGGAAGGCTGGGAGAACTGGGTTTGTTCAACCATGAGAAAAGAAAGCTTAGGGGTGACCTAATCACCATGTTCCTGTACTTAAAGGGTGGCTACAGAGAAGACAGAGACTCCTTTTTTAGAGTGTCACATGGAGAAGACAAGGAGTAACGGGTTCAAGTTACTCCCGGGGAGATTCTGATTGAACACAAGAGGAAAATTATTCTCAATGAGAACAAGCAGCCGTTGGAGTAAAATCTCCCCAGGGGAGTGGTGGCTTTCCCAGCATCGGACACTTCTAAGATTCAGCTGGATGGAGTGCTGGGCCATCTCATCTAGATGGTGCTTTTGTTTAGATGGTGCTTTTGCCAAGAAAGCTCGGACCAGATGATCCTTGGAGTCCCTTTCAACTTGGTATTGTGTGGTTCTATGATGATATCTATGAGTGTGTATACATACACTTTTATGTCTGAAAGCATGTTAAATATTACATATTATATATTAGAAGAATAGTCCTGCATGACCTGCATCTTCCCAGGTCTCAGCAAATAGAACAGACAAGAGATGTCTTGTTGACCCCCCATTTCACCGCTGCGCTAGACGTAACTCCCTCCTACACTGGAGACTAGAGCTCAGAACACTAGGACTGACTTCCTACAGAACACACAACTACCTCAGGCAGAGGCAACACACTGGACTAAATACCTGGGAGATGATGCAATTATTCCAAACCTCATTGTGATATATGGCAATTTACATATTCAAACCCCATCTTCTCCACAGTATGCAAAATTTCCATTAATCTTCTTCAGAGACACTTTATGATGCAATCACAGAGCACTTTCATAAAAAGCATAAGCAAGCTACCATGTCCTGGAGGAAGAGGAGCAGATGTCTTTTAATATAAATCAGTGCTGGGGGTTTTTTTGGTGGCCATGACAAAATGCAGACAGAGGTTCCTTTTGGAAGAGAAAGGACTGGACAGAGCATTTGGCAGCCTCTCCTTGACCAGCATCTTTGTGGTCCAGCCAAGGAACCTGGCAAGCAAAAGCACTGCAATGAGAAAATACAAAATTAAAAAAAGAAAAAAGTGCAAGCTTTGCAATTTAGCACCAAGAAAGATGGTCGTCAGAACGAGCTTGAGTGACTAAAGGGTGTGGGGAGAACTGATCTCTAGTCAGTTGAGACATTTAAGTAAAGAATCTCTACCCTAATATCCTCCTTCAGATAGGGAGAGCAAAGCAGGCATCACCCAAGGGTGAGTCACCTTGGGTACCTCAAGATACCTTAGCACAGCCATAAAGGCCAAGGCAGGGATTACTGCAGAGATGGTCACATCTAGAGAGGCCAGATTTGGAGGATGTTCAGGGACTCAATCTCTCACATTAGCGGTTTGATAGTCATGCAGAACAGAGAAATCTGCAACAGTTGTGCAACGAGGGCCAGGGAAAAAGTTACCTGCAGAACCATAACAAGATGAATCGGAAGCAAACTGATCTCCCCAGGTTAGAATACAGAGTCAAAGAGCTGTGATGCCAGCAGGAGGAATATATGCCATCTTAAGACATGGGCACCCAAACAACTCCAAACCCAGGTAATGTCAAAGTGGATGACCACATATATTTGCATATTAACTTCCTGAAGAGCAAAGACTGGCAATGGAACACAACTGAATTCCACATTTTAACAGTCTTGGAGCATTAGCCCTCATTAGTAAAATGAGAAATTACTGCAGCAGAAGGTTATGTGGTGTGCACAGCACTGCACAGGAAGACAGCAGAAGGGCAAAGAACAGTCAGCATCCTGTCCTCCAACCCATAAAAGCAGGTGCTAAGTCCAAAGCACCCAGTGTCTTCAGCAAAATGTATAACCAACACTTCACACCAAGTACATTAATACGGACAAGCAATTGTTTTTCTTGTGTGTGCCTGTGCTGTAACATTTATCTAGAAAACAAACACCATGGAGAATGATCTTTTCACTTCATGATCAAGGACTCAGCTTGTCCTTTAAGCCTTTCTTCTGCAAAATCAACTTTCACCCATCAGCCCATCTGGTGCAATTCTGCTCTTAAGGAAGAAAGCACTAAGCAACCAGAAAAGCTGCCCACAGGTACCCACGCTGCATTTAAATGACACTGAATTAAAATGAAAATTTCTGTAGGGCTACACGTTATCATGGTCCAGCAGGAACACAGAATGCACTTAAGTGCTCCCCCTTACAACACTAAGGAGTCTTTTGAGCTGGCCTTCCTCCATCAGGCTTTATCAAGGGTAAAGTAAGAGCTAAATACTGTTAGAGGCTTTCTACAAACTCATGTAGTTACAGGAGTTTGGTGTATTTTCACCAAGGACTAAAAGGCACATCCTCAGAAAGGAGGAAAAAGTAAGCAGAAGAACCCAAGACTGTCAATGTTAAATCCACGACACTGGCCAGAAATACATCAAACTAGTTCCTAACAAGCTGTTCAGTGACAACGCTGGCAGCAGTGACCAGTGATGATGCTTCAGCAAACACTGTGCCAGAAAATCTGTCCCCTCTCTGATTATTTCAGTTCTCTTTAGATAAGAGCCTTGCAATTCACCAGGAATGTTCTGCCATGGGAAGAGATCTCCAGCTTCTAACATGAGCTTCATCAAGGGATCTGGTAGATCTCACAGCAAGCCAATCCTTTGTGGCTCATAATTAACTGGTGAATTCAACCCACAACAGGGACTTCCCAGCACTTCAGAAGGCAGCCAGTATCTCTCAAATCTGGCAAGGAAATATTTGATTTTCTCCATGCCCACTAGTGTTGCAGCAACCTCCCAGCACTTCACTTTCACAACAGCCTCTGCAAGATGCCCAGCTGCAAGGCAGGAAAACAGCTCATAAACTGGAAATTGTTTTACAATCCCTGATGGGCAGGTAAACTGCAAAAGGAAAATTATTCTCCTCCCTTGCACTACCAGCTCATCAAATCCTCTCCTCATCCTCCCCATTAAAAAAGGCTGTTAAAAGAACTCCTCCTCATAGCTGACATTCTGCAAATCTCGACTCCTTGTTGCAAAGATCATCCACATAAAAACCAAGTATTTTTGTACAAAATGCCCTTTTTTGCTCATTCTTCATCCACTGAAGGACTGAGAATTCTTTCACTTTCACAAAGGAAGATGATGAATGCATCAAAACTAAAAACCTCCGTTGGTGCAAAAGGACTGAAAGAAAAAACCCACTGACAAACAAATGTGATCTGTAACTGCTTCAGGGGCATGTGCTTCAAAGCTTCACTTACTGAAACATCATCTCTCTAAACCATCAACTTTTAATTTTCCTTCATTTAAATCCCCTCCTCACAATTTATACTTTCCTGAAAAAAAGGCTCTTGTTTTCAGGTTTCCAATTGCTCTCCTACACTTCATACAATCTCAAAAGTAATGTGTCTGTAACAGAAAAGACAACTAGCTGAAATTTCTAAATACCTAAATCCACATTACTCAAAACTAAGGAGTTCAGCAACACGAGGTCCCTTTGCTGGCTTCCCCACGGCTTCCTGCTACACCTGGAGTGCTTCATGTCATCAGGTTGCTTTTTGGGTTGGGTTCTTCGTTAGGGGAAATTACGGTGCCCTTCCATCAGTAATTCTCTCCTGGCTCTTTTCCGAACGCCCACCCTTCTGAACAGGTGATCTGCCCACTTCAGCAAGCTCCTGTCTAGACAACAGCCTTATTAACATCTTATTAACTCCTGTCTAGGTGGAACACATCTGGATCGTGCAAGATGTTAAGGATAGCACAGGTGTTTACAACATTTTACAAAACAAGAGTAAAATGCTGCTAGGCTAAAGACTATGCAGATAAACAGCCTGACATCATGACCTGTTTTTGCAGAGGATACAAGATCAAGCAAACATCTTTGTCCCCACGATCATCTTGCAACAGAAAGGACACCAGGACACTCATATACATATGGTGCACATTTTAAATGGCATTAGAACTTACCTGTCCATATTATTAGGCAGAGAACACCAACTAAGCCCTATCTCTATTGCATCAACAGGGGTTTCCCAAGAGGCTTTCCTGGGCATATTCTGCATTTGTTTTGCATACAAGGTAGGAGCAGACACAGAACAAGTTGCGATTGGCTGAGACACAGGACAAACGGGAAGAACGAAGACAAGGGCACTTGTGTTTCTTCTTCAGTTATACTTCAGCAGCGTGATCGGATGCACTCATAAGATAAAGGAACATCTTCTAGGGTTTCTTTCTTGGCCATGGGATAGTGCTTACAGCACTGGGCACCATGCAAAGCAGAGTGGTGCAAAGCTCTAGCCAGGAACACACTTCTCCACCACTTACTTGCTGCTGCCACCTGTGTTCCTGAGTAGGTAACCTTTAAGGAAACACAGACTTTCCACTGGCTGTGTCAGCAGCGTGCTGGTCACAACAGAGGAACAGAAGTGGCTGAATTCAGGAAGATTTTTATTCTGATCAGCAGCACTGAGCTGGCAAATGGAAGCAAGCAGGCCTGAAGGACAACAGCCATTTATTTACTCTTCTCCAAACTCCAGAACATAACGCATAGCAAAAACGGAGATCAACACTCAAAGTCTGGTAGGTGTGCATTTTACTAATAGGAATAAATTCAGAGCACAAGATGGCCTGACATTTCACACACTGCACTGGCCAGATGTCACAGCAGACTCTGCCTCCTCTTCTGCTTAGGTGCCACACAGAAAGATGAACAGCAGTTGTCCATATCCTCTACTCTGGGAATTTTGGCAAGGTGAAATTATCCAAAAGACGACACTGCCAGGACCTACAGCATCGCACTGTCCAATAAACAGGCAATCAACTGCTCCCCCTCACAGACATTTTGTAACAAGTTCATAAACCTGAAAAGATCAGACAGGCAGTAATCTGCCTGCCTTTCCTCCAAGTCCACTAAGAGATTCCCGGAAAGCTTATGAACACTCACACCGTTCCAAGTTGCTGTGCTGAATGGGCACAAACATTAGACTCTGAACACTGAAAAAACGAAATTCAATATTCTTGTCACCCCTCTGTCAATGCAGACTGTCTACAACCTGCAACAACCTGAATATTCTGGTTCATCTGCACATTACGGGTAGGACTCCTGATCATACAAGCATATGCAGACAATCATAGAATCATTAGGGTTGGAAAAGACCTCCAAGATCATCTAGTCCAAACATCCCCCTACCACCTACCAATATTACTAACTAAACCATGTCCCTAAGTACCTCACCCAACCTTTCCTTGAATACCTTGAGGGACGATAATTCCACCACCTCCTCGGGCAACCCCTTCCAGCGCCCAACCACTCCTTCTGAGACGAAATTTCTCCTAATTTCTAACCTGAATCTCCCCTGGCACAACTTGCAGCCATTCCCTCATGTCCTATTGCAAGTTATCTGCAAGAAGAGGCTGACCCCCGGTTCACCCCAGCCTCCTTTCAGGTAGCTGTAGAGAGCAATAAGGTCTCCCCTGAGCCTCCTCTTCTCCAGACTGAACAGTCCCAGTTCCCTCAGCTGCTCCCATAAGACTTGTGTTCCAGTTCCTTCACCAGCTTCGTTGCCCTTCTCTGGGCATGCTCCAGGGCCTCGATGTCTCTCTTGTAGTGAGGGGCCCAAATCTGAACTCAGTGTTTGAGGTGCAGCCTCACCAGAGCTGAGTACAGGAGGATGATCACCTCCCCGGTCTTGCTGGCTACGCTATTTCTGATATAAGCCAGGATGTTGTTGGCCTTCTTGGCCACCTGGGCACACTGCTGGCTCATGTTCAGACGAGTGTCAGCCAGCACCCCCAGATCTTTTTCCTCTGTACAACTTTCCAGCCACCCTGCCCCAAGCCTGTAGCATTGTCTAGGGTTGTTATGACCAAAGTGCAGGACCTGGCACTTTGCCATGCTGAACTTCATCCCGTTGGCCTCTGCCCATTGATTCAACCTGTCCAGGTCCCTCTGGAAAGCCTTCCTACCCTTTGGCAGATTGACACTTCCCCTCAGTTTGGTGTCATGTGCACACAGACGTGTTCATTCTGATCAAACAAACCAAATGAGGCCTCTTAAAACCTAACATTCTCAACACCAGACTTCATGCTGAATGATTCCAACTGGAAAAAAACAAACAATTGCTGGACATCCTTTCCTCATAACTTGGTAAGCTTTGTGTTTTTATATAGAGGTAGGGTGGAGAGGGAGAAGGCAGAAGGGTTCTAAGGATTACAAACTCCTAAATTCCATGCAAAAGGCAGAAGTTAAAAACTGGAGCAAGTAAATTCTTAACTAGTTTTCCTCACTGTGACTCTCATGACATTATCCTCTAATTATGAACTACACCGTTTTTGAGCCAAAGCAGCACAAATAACCAAATAACTGTTACTGACATACCTTTCCAGAATCAACTAGTTCTGCTATTTCATCCAAACTTGGGCCACTTGGCATAAAAAATGCCCACCGATAATGGACTCCTTTAAAGAGATGCTGCAAGAAAAATGACAAATATATTAAAAAAATCGTGAGAGGAAACCGAAACGGGAACTAAAACTAATGACAGAAGCACTAGAGAAGAAGCTTAAGGAAAAGGCATGGAAATGATATGCTAGTGCCTGAAAAAAAGTTTCACCTAAGCATGTGGATTAAATGTACAGACAGGGATGTTGTGTCACCACAGTGGGATCAGAGTGAATTTTGTGTCCAACTGCGCAAGTCAGCTCGCTGAGAAAAACAACCACCTCATGTCTGCAGCTAGGAACAGCATTATTTGTTATGTAACAGATAAATGGTGCTATATGTTTATACACATTCACAAAGGGGGTGAAATAAACCCAGCAACGTGACGTTCACAATCTTCCACCTCAGTGTCAGTGATTAAATTTTCCACCATCACATCTGCCAAAGTCGCCGGCGTCCAACGGCAGATGGTAGCTCCCAGGAACAGCATTTTGAGGAGATCTCACAAGCACCAGTCAAGAACGCTTCCTCTGAGTCACTCATAATAGGAATAAAAGGGCCAGATGATTTTTAATACGTGGCAACAATGCCCCTCATCACGGAAACACGCGCACTAAGACGCTGTATTGCGTGAGCTCTTCCCAGCCTTTGCATTTTGTTTTTCAGCTTTCCTTTGAAAGTATCAGCGCAGGACTCCGCATCTCATTCAACCCATGCCACCACAGGAATACCATGGCAACTGCTTGAAAAGCATTCATTTGGAGAGCAAGTACACGTATTGAGAGAAGAAAGAGGAAAGTTCTAAAAAGCCTCACTGATCTGGCCACTGGCTGAATATTTTAAGAGCCACTTAGGAAAACTAGAAAAATCAGTATCACCATCCAGACACACGAACTTGAAAGAGATGAAAGACTTTCTAGCCACCCTCAACCACTTTTATTACTCTCTGGTGCTGGAATAGGATGAAGAGAATCAGTCATGGAACAGTGTTTTGAAAGAAAGCCTGACCAGCCTAAAGCAAGCAGCAAAATTACCCTCACTTCAATGAGGCAGGGATTTGCTCTGCTTACTATGAAGCACTAGCTGTCAGCAGGACTCGCTCGGGAGGCCGTACAGAAAAGACCACAGTGAAAAAGCACAATAAGGAATCAAAACTTCAAAGCACCCCGAACTACCACACACACCAATCCGCACCACCCCCTTGTTTCAGTGTGAGAAAGAAGGAAAAACTAAAAATGCATCTGAAGTATGTTCAGTGATGTATGAAGAGAACACGACAGATGTCCCAACATGAGCCCACGTGACCAGCACCCAAACACAAAGGAAGCCACCAAAGTACTACACAGCATTAAAGCATATTGGATTTTGTCAAATACCTTTACAGTTTTGGAACCAACGGTGACTCCTGTTTGTAACATGCCATCAGCAACTCCAAGTTTGTCCATGTTGATCAGGAAAGGTGTCACTAAGGTAACGTACGTGGCTCCTGACCATTTCTTCAGGAGATCGAGAGCCCACTTCTCAGTGGATCCCCCGACGTTATCTAGGATGAAATCAAATCTGCAGACATATAACAAAGAGGTTCAAAATTATGATGTGGGAAAAATAATTTCATCATCATTAAGCTAATTTGTATCAGAAATTTTTACAGGCCACTGCAATGCAGTAAAATAATCTGCCATCTAGACAACGGCAAGAAAGGCACAAAACTTCAGCTGAAGTCCTGCTTTACTGTACAACAGGAGGTAAGTTTACAGGTTATTGCCCAGTCACTGCACAGCAGACACAGGCTATTTAGATAACCTGACCTCCAAAAAAGAGACTTGTATATGCACAATGACACCCTACTTGCTTAAAGCCTTCTAACAGCTCTCTCTCCAGCTTTCCCACTGAGATTACTGGAACAGTCTTGAGGTCTGGTCCTAGCAGTGAACAATATGGTATGTGCATGTAAGAACTAGTCTGGACTCAGAGCCTGACTAGGAACATCTCCTGCACAAGCTGTACTCAGGTCAAAGCCAGTTTCAGTGACTAAAGCTACATAAACAAATTACTAACTCTTATCTCCTCACAGCTTTTCGGTGTTCCAGTTCTCAGCTTCACTTCTTTTTTTACCTCCTTATTATTTATTTTGGGGCCTTTGTATCTCTGACAGCTCTTTCCTTTGCATCTACCTGCTCCGCAAAGAACTGACAGGGTCTAACACATTGCCCCCATGGAATGAATGTATTTCACTCTGGAAACCACCCACAGATTCAGCATTCCTTCTCATTATCCCAGGATGTGAGCCTGTAAAGGCTGAATAGGGCAACAGGGAGCTCTGCACCTCTTCTGTCAGACGCACAGCTCATTCTCATTTTCATCTGTAGACTTCCAGCAATCTCCACATTGCAATAGGTATGTATATACACATACATTTAATCTTAATGATCTACAAGTAACAGGGAAAATACTTGATGCAAATTCAACAGAAAAGCTATCTCTGGAGAGACAGTTTTCCTGCTTGTTTTCCAAGGATGTAATTTCATGCTAAAGTACAGTCAACCTAACAGTTAGCTGCCAACAAGGGAAATTACAGTCATGAAAAGTAATGCTCTGAGAAAGACTGGCTCACTTGGGGTCCGAAGAGTCAGTACACCTGTAAAGGGGAGGGCAGCAGGAACATCCCTCTCAGATCAGCTTAGCTGTATCATAAAACTGCATCCTAGGACAGTGCTGCTGGTATCTCCTAAAAAGGGAGACTGGGTAGAATGGGCATTTTGCATTTAAGATGCTGACCTGCACAAAGACAAATTTAATACTGCTTGCAAACTTCTCAGTGAGTTGCTGCATGTCCTGCACATACCGACGCTGCCACAACTGTCACAGCTGACCTCAGGCCTACTAACAATCACACCACAGTTAAAGGGCACACGGCTTCTCTAGCACAGTTATCAGTAAGATTCTTTCATAGATTGAACAGTTTCTATTTCCCCCTCACAGAAAGTTAACTTAATTTAGTTAAAGAGAGCAGTGTAAATACCATATTCAAATACAAGTCACAGTAGACTCAGTTTAAACAGATGGGAAGATTACAAAGGCAAAAAAGACTTTGGTTCTGGAGAAAACCCCCAAGCTAGTTTAAACATAACTGCTGTGACAAGGTAAGTGTGATTGTTTATCAGAGACATCCACACCCAACCTTACAGAAGAGAAATTTACTCCCAGTTGAGTTACAGAGTGGCTGAAGGCCTTCAGGCAAATCACTTAACTGCTTCACGACATAGTTCTCTCCTCTAGAAGATTAATTTTACTATTTACTAACCCCACACAGGATTTCGGAGACTTACTTTAATTTATTCCTGCTTTGTAAATGCTCCCAGATCCTTGGATGGAAGCTGACAAAACTGTTCAAATCAGCCACTGAAGAGAAGCATGTGAAAGCAGCTTGCCTCCACAAGCCCAATTAACTGGCTTAGTCTTACAATGAAATCCGTGCCTGGGATACTCACTTGGCAAACTGCATTCAAAAAAGGGCTGGGATGAATTTGCTTTACAAAGTAACGCTTCAGAAACAGGGGGGGAGGGAACAAAAGAGAGAGACTCCTGATAGACTGGAGTCAAGCAATCAGAAGGCAAAAGGTCTGACCGCCAACTCCTTCAACTCAGCATTAAGCAGCACAGACACGTACAAGGGTAACGCTTTAAGTTGCTCTTCCAGATTTCCAGATTTGTAATCAACCACATCATCTGCTCCAAGCTTTTTCAGCAGCGTGCTGGCATCATGAGAACAAACTGCTGTCACGTGAGCACCCCAGGCCTTCACTAGCTGAAAACAAAGCATAAAAAGAGAAGAAGTCCAAAGTTTAAAATTTAGTGAAACATTGAGAACAAAATCTTGTTACACAAAAATTGAACCCATTTAGTAGGGAGTGGGGAGACTGTGCTACAACACTGGGTAACTTTTCACAGGTTCCCACAGACAGACAGTGGTTGGAATTCAAGGAGGATTTGGGGAGAGAAGAGTTGGTGTGGAGGAAGGAGGGTGGGCTTTAGCACCACTTACAGATACCTGGTCTCAGAATAAATAAGACTTCAAATAAAATACACAGCTTGCCATCTGAATCTGCCAGCAAAAGGTATACCAAGAGGTACTGTCCAAGTTAACAACTATAAAGTGGTCACCAGATCAACCATTAAATATTTAAAATAAAAGTATTTTATGTTCCTACCTGCTCATTAAGTATTTCATATATCTCACTGTAAATAACTTAAATATTAATAATAAGGAGGAGGAGGTCATCTCTGATTTACTATGGGAAGACTGTCAGGTTATCTCCCACTCCAAGAGCTACAGCAAATGATTTTTGCTAGTTATTTCTCTCTCTTCTAATCCCATTTTCACTCAGTAACCTTTTAAATGCTTATTCCAGACTAATTAATGTAGTTTACTTAGGTTTAATCAGGTACAAATTGCAACTAGTCAGTGGCTGGTCAGCCTTTCGTACTGATCTAATTTAGCCACCTGCTTTATCATGGATCAGGCTAATAGCATACCACTAAAAATTCCCATCAAAACCCACTAGTAACATGAAACAGAGCGATGCTATCACACAACTTCCGTATTCTTTCACATTCTTATGAGAAAGATGGTTTAATCTTAATGACACTGATTAGAATCAAAATCCCCAAATTAAGTGAGCATATGAAAAGATGTTCCACAATTAATAGATGAATGAGTATGTTGACTCTTCAAAGTTCAGAGCTACTGGAACAAAGACAGACAAAAAGGCAGCAGGGCAAAGACAGCAAGGGAAAGGTAATCTGCTTTACACATACTGCACATAAAGCCTGGTGCCTCTCGTGTAATTTGACCACCTACAACAGTTATGGTAGATGATACATTCTCCATCAGTTTTTCTAATCATACACCAAGTTATTTTCATATTTACAGAGCAAAGCTGACTGGAAGATACGGAAAAGAGGCTATGTATTTCAGGTTACATCAGTGATTGAGATTTCCTGCACCCAAACTGTGAAATGTGATCTACCTACACTCACAGCTTTCTTTGAAAACCCCTGCTTCCTACTTTGAACTAATTCAATGTAACAAATGGAGAGCAATGAATCTGAAAATATTTCACTCTTGGAAATACTGATTAGGTAGATCAGACAGATAGATCAGTAGCTTGCTATTTCACTATTCTTTCCCTCAATTCTCTTCTGTTTTGTTTGTGGGTTTTTTTCACATTGAATAGTTTGAAGATGCATCCTTGGCATGCTGGTTTGTATTACCTGTACAGCAAATGTACCAACTCCTCCTGAAGCTCCTAATATTAATACTCTGCAAGAAAAAATTAAAATATATTAAATAGTTCTTTAAATAATCTCTATAGTAACTGTGTATTCTAATGCTTTGGATACATCTCTAACACCATTTTTTTAAGCAAAAGATTGTAACTGATATTCAATGTAAATCAGTCATTAACTCTTCAGATAGCCAGCAACTTTGCTGATCGTGTTTCCTGTGCCAACAGCATTACCTCCACAGCCAAAGAGACTCCCTCATATGTGCTTTCCACTAAAACCAGGCAGTGGAGCTGTCAGGCAGTAACATTTATCATGCTAAAGCCTTGTCCCTGACCTTACTTTCCCAGACTCAATTGCTCAGTTTGGGACAAAATCAGTTAAGAGTCTTTCTGTCCCTCAGATTCCAGTGTCACATCTCCTAAAGGAAAAAAAAAAATCTGATCCACCAACAATTTACAAAAATTGGTGTTATCTAAGAGAAAAAGTGGTTTAGTATCACACTGTTTAGGGAGACTGGAAACTTCAGAATACACAGAACATAATTTTCCCATATTGCATGTTATTTGTTTAAAAGAAAGCAAAAATACAATGAAGCATCCTCACAATAAACAGGTCTAAGTCCCATTAAATTAAGATATCTGCACTTGTCTTTAGTAAAAAAGGCAGCAGAATTTTTCTAGTTGAGTACATGTCAACAAGACCCTGTAAATTCCAGGTTGTGAAAACTGGCACACAAGCAAGAAAACGAAAGAATGTCTTAACAAATTATTAGCAAGTGACAGTTTGTTTTAACCAAATACACAACCCTCAACTTCATAAAAAAAAAAATGCAGGTTTGGTGGTGTGAGAGCCTTTCTGCTAGCAGCCTAATCACAGCTCAGAGATTTAATCCAGGTAATTCATTAAATAACTAAACTTCAGAAAGGGAATTAGAAAGAAAGCCTTGCTGCTCAAGCCACAAACAGTGCTTGGACTTAGGACCCATTTATTAATTCCAGGACAAAAGGAAGATCCAAGATGAAGTTTTGGCACAGGACTGGAGAACATCATGTTCCTCAGAACTGCTGTTTGCCAGAAAAATTTAAGCATCTTCAGAAGCTGGTGATGTTCCTGTTTTAAATCTCACTGTGCTGGATGTTGAAGGAAAGTGCTTTTTCAGTACAGAATTATACTACACAATCTGGAGTCTCAGTTTACAAAAATTCTTTAGAGTAACCTAAGAGACTTGGCTTTGGTCTCAGAATCCATTTAAAAACGCTGCTTCTTTTCTAACTGATCAGATTCTGCTCCCTCCTGTTTCACTGATCCAAGCTGCAAAATTCAGATTAAGAATGTGAAACCACAATGCCTGCAGCTTTTACATCTGCCAAAAAGTACTTATCCTCAGAGCCACGCTTCTAACGACACATGCCTGAAGCCACATTCATATTTAGATTTTATTATATTTGAAAAGGCTCAGGGATGCTACACTCAAGATACTGGGTTAAGCCTGTCACAATTAAATCCTTTCAACACCACCTTGCCAAGCTGCCTTTCCATTTTCACTCCTTGCTACAGGGCATTTCTCCCACTACAAATTTTGGAGAAAGCTCTAGTTTTAAAATGCATTTTGCTGAAGGATTTAGGTAACACTTTCAGTTTTGGGGACCTGCTTGGCAAGGACTTTATTTTCCCCTTCAATAAAAGCCCTCAAGGTTCTTAGGTAGAAATACTTTTCAGATTTGGTTTGTTCCTATGTTACATGGGCTGTTTTCTCCCAAACCTTCCAATTCTTAAAACTCTCTGCATGTTGTGGCTTCAAGGAAGCTCTTTGCTTCAGAGACAAACTATGTCTGCACAGGAAGTCTATGTGCCACAGCTGAACAGATCAGCATTTTTATGGCACCAAGGACAGCAAGACATGTTGTTTGACACAACACAATGACATGGGGAAGCATCTGAAGATGCAGGACCTGTTAGGATGGTACTGAAGGACCACAGATGGTCAAAAGTGTCAAAGCAGGCACAGTTTCATTTGCACTGCCTCAGCAAAACAGAGGAGAAAACAGAGAAACTCCCTGCTTCACTACAAAGGTGAGCTCAGGAGAAAAAAAAAAAATCATATAAGCATGTGCACAAAGGAACACAGTAACAAATTATTTGACCTGAACAGGGATCCACCAGAACCAATTCTCTCAAAAGAACAAAACACACAGTCATACCCCAGGCTTCGCTCCCTTCTGACAGAAGAACATAAATCAAGCCAGCATTCACCAAGCCCCTCAGGAAGCTCTAGCAGTTCAGATCATCAGAGAGTGAGCAGATGTCTCCAGAGGAGCACACCATGGGATTTGAGAGTTTAGCCCCTCTCCCTGGGTTCTGCTTGGAATTATAGTGTGGTCAGAAAGTAGCATCAGAGAGCCAGGACCTGTTTCAGCTCTGTCATCCCCCTCAACAAAAGACACAGGTGGCAGGGCGTGGTGTACAGTTCGATGACTAACATTTTCTCCAAATTATAAATAACTAACATTTTTCAGTGACTCAACTACATACCAAATAAAAATACTACGTTTATTTATTGAATATATCAATGTAATAAATATAAATTACATTTTATTACGCCAACAAAATGTCCTTGAAGATTTATTCCTGTATCAAGAAGCATTTACCCTCTCAACAAGTTTTACAACCCACACCTCTCCCATCATACTTTCAACAGATAAAATAATGATATAACACAGACTTTGAAAAAAAAATATTTTCTTGGGGTATTATATCATTCAAATTTTCACTGTAACAATATAAACCAGGAGTGTACATTTAATAGCTTATGTTAACAGAATCCAGCATCTCTCACCAGACTACTTCGGCGACTAAAATATTGACTCTGTATTTATATAAAACAGCCCAGGCTAACTCAGCTCACCTGGGCTGGCTGCTTGGGGAGGTTAACTCTGGCCTGGCCAGAACCAGGACATCTTAATACTGCAATAACGTATCAGGGGAAGTAGTTTTCATCAAGGAAGAGAGCTGTTCTTTCAAAAGAAGACAAACTCTTGTGTCTCTATACACTCTCCTGTACAGCTACTTAGACACACCTATGTGAAACAAAAAGACCAACATAAAAACACGTATCTAGGTAATGCCTTACCAAACATATTAAAGTCTGTCAGGAAATTAAGAATTCTTATCTTTTGAAATTATCGCCTTGAGGGAGTAATGTGAAGTTCATAGAATTTACTGCTGCACAGGCCCTTCAATGCAGTTTATGTATTTGCCCACAAGAAGATTTTCGGGGGGGGAAAAAAGCTATCATCACATAAGTCATTCTCTGCTGGTTTTACAATTCAAGACTTGTAGGTGTAAAACATAATTTTGTAAGCATATTGAAATGGGTTATAAGCACATTAAAATGAGTAATTAAATATTTATTGGTAATATAAAAGTAAATGTAAAGACACACTATAAATGCAGATTGAATTTCACTTTCAACAATCCACTTACTTGAAGATGGGGAAGATACTTTAAACATGGCTAGCCTATCAACTTATCTTTACATGCCAGAGTTAAGGAAAAAAAAAAAAAAAGTCCAAACACTGAAATATAGAAAGGAAAGCTACATTTCTAGAATTTTATCACTAGCTGGAAGTTAATTTCAATTATGTCTCTTTGCAATTACTTTGAATTTTGCAATTCTGTTCTCTCAAAATATTATCATTAGAACAAACAGTTACTTGGTATTTTCATTATGAAGTTTACTGTGACATAGGAACAACCTTCCACTCAATTATCATCTACAGATGTGGGTGAAGAATTTTAATAAATCCAGTGTCTTTTGCAATGTGCTGTGTTACAACAGTAACACCCACAATAGGAGGAGGTAAAGCACCTAGTCTCCTACTACCCAATGATTACTTTCTGACCTAAATTATTGGTGCAGCACAGTAATTTTAATGATCAGTTTTCAATTACAGTAGTTTTTCTTTTGCCCTTCTTGCCATTCTGAACATTTCTCTATCTATTTACATGAACATCCAAAGGCCAAAATAACTGCAAATTTCAATTATCAGGAGAAAAAGTAGTATCTGCTCCAATCTTTCAATGTATTTTTCCTCTTCTGTCCTCAATCTGCCATTGTGAGATTAACAGGCTGATAAACAAAGCCAATTTTTCTATTTGATTTGGATGCTCATCTTGCATGTTTTCCTCTTCTGTGTTCCTGACTTCATCAAAGTCCTGGCCTATAGGTCAAATGTGACTCAATCACTTGCTCATTTTTTTCCTAAAAGGCTGGAAAAGCAGTCTGTTGCAAGTGGCCTGTGCGTGCAGGAACTGAGTGAACCACACCTCTGTGGTTGAGAAGGATTTCTGTGAGTTGCCAAAATAACTCAGAGGGGATGTTACATTTGGGTATCTATCCTAGCAGGCAGAAAGGCAAAGTCCTTTTAAATTCCCAGAGATAACATCCTTAAATTCTCTGTATTAGATATATATTGGACTACCTCTATATAGTTGTGAGGAAGCAAGCAGCAAGCGACCAGGGACACTTCAGTTAGGGCCCTCATCTGAGTGTCCCTTTCTCCCTGCAGTTGTGTACACCAAACCTAGCATCCTCAGGCAAGCTGATCTTTGCGAAGGTCATGGTGCAGCAGCCTTCATCACTGTGGGGCACGTCTCAGAAGCAGCTCAACAGTATAAAAATGAAACACTAAGCTCTAGCACCAGAACTATTTCCTTACCTTTTCCCACTACAGTTATTTCGGTTCAGCCCTCCAACCTGGTTAACTGCAGACCAGGCTGTGAGACCTACATAAGGCAAGGAGGCAGCTTCCGTGTGACTAAGACTCTTGGGCTTAAAAGACACCTGAAAGAAAACAAATCATATCTAAGTCACACAGCAGATCCTCTGTGACAATGAAATAAGTTAAACAAACTCTACTGAATTGCAGATGGTGTATTCCACATTTTCAACTACCTTCATAACTGGCTGGAATCTAAATCAATCCAAGCATCAAGAAATAGGCAGTTAGGCACTGAAGGAAAAAAAAAAAAAGCCCACAAAAAACCAAAGAGAGTCTTTACAGTTTCAGGGTTCTGTGTTAGCCACATTTTTGAAGGGTTACCTCGTTTCCACTAGCTACCACAAACTCTGACAGTGTGCCCTGTTTCCACGGAGGAACTGCTGCCCACACCTAAAACCAAACAGAAAACAACTATCAGTTTTTGTGACTTTGCACATGACTGTATCTACACAGAAACGTTTTCTCCATTAAAGATTTTTTTTTTTCAATTTGCAGAATGTCTTCACTGTAACATCATAAGACTGACCAAGTGAAAGACTGTAGAGCTGTGTAAATGAGTTGCACCATACTGCATGTAAGACATCATTTTTCAAAAACCCCAAACGACTTCCACACCCGGGAAGATGAGGTTGGAGGGGGTGGGGTGGGAAGGAATCAGAATTTGCTAAGCTAAAACTGGTGAAATGTGAAAGCAACTGGTGAAGGTGAAAGCAAGCAATACCAGCATTCATGTCAGGACTCACAAAGCGTTTCTTAGGCTAAGCCAGAGCTCCTATCCTAAATTCCTCAGGGGGGAAAAAAACCCATCAGGAAACAAACGCACAACTAGTCCCCTCCTGTAAGAATTCTATCTTTGGTCAAAAATGAAGCAGAATCTCAAATGTGCACTTATATACACTTACAAATAAATAAATTCCTACTTCAGTACCACTGAAATGGACCAAAAAATTTAAAAACAGAAGGGAATTTAACCTGCAGAAGCAAGTCTGGGGAAGACCATGTTTTTCAGAGAAAAAAGGTAGGAAAGAAAGCAATCAGAGGGCTATACATTTTAACTCTACGTTTTAGAAAAAAAGAGACTGGTGGTATCACCTCATCTCCAGGTTTGAAATAAGAAACGTTCAGTCCACATTCCATAACAACACCAGAGACATCTCGACCAAGTGTTATTGGAAATTCGGTCTCTTCCCTTTTGAGCTTCAGGGGATCCCGCTTCATATTTAATGCGGTTGCACCATAACCACCTGCAAAACATTAAATTAACCATGGCATACTGTAATGAGTTTTATTAACTGAACAATTCCAGTTAGAAAGCTCTCTCTGTATGTAGTGTGCCTCATTCCTGTTCTAACATGGAAACATGTTCTAGCATGAAAAAACCCCAATCCTACAATATTTTATTCTTTTACAGATTTTACAAATAAAGAGCATATCTCAGGTCTTGCTTATTTGTCCATGAAATGGCTCTCCATTACAAAAATGATGCCAGAAATTCTAAATCTGTTTAGAATTAGAAGTGTGCTTCTTCTTAGAAGCAGCACTCCATTTTCCAACAGCATCGTGTAGCTAAGAATCCAAAAGAACTCCAATCTTTCCATTTGCCTTTTCAAATTAAATAGTGAAGAAAGCAACATGAAAATAACTTTTAAATGATTAAGGCATGTATCCTAAGATGAGTAATCCGAACTTCTTTTCAGTTAGCCGTAACTATATGCTCTGAATAACTCTGCTAAGCCTAAAAAATTTGTATTTGAGCACATATGCCCTTTCAGGTATTTGGAGAAGTCTGCCTAGGTGCCCTATTATGCTAGACAGTTGTTTTACACTAAAAAGATAAGAAACAGACCCAAAGCAGGCACCCTCATAGCAGGATGAAAATATAGTTTGTCTGAAATTTTTTTATGCTGACTCAAAATACTAGTCACAGCCCTGCAGTTCAACTCAGGCAGCAAACATCCCAAAATCAAACTTTCAACTATATACCAAAATAACCTTTTTTAATTAATTGAGACTCAAACCACAAATTGCCACTGTCGGTAGGCTCCCTGCAGGTATCCCTGCATGAGCTAATGAATCTGATTTGATATGCATGGTCACTTCTCAACACGAAGGTCTTCTGCTACCACAATTTCCTTCTTGAATTTCAGACTTTGAGAGGAAAAAAATCTGACTAAATGTGTCCAGTACAAAGAGATTCTCAGTCAAAGATGCAGATTTCCCTAGCAAAAAGACAGGAGGGCAATGTCAATCACAAAGAAAGAGCACAAGAAGAAACAGCATGATTTGGATTAGCTCTACACACCAACTTTTGAGGCAACTGAGGTTCAGACCCATTCACGTCAGAGAGATGAGAAAATCCCAGCACCCCTCAGGGGAATGCTGCTGCTCTGGAGGACTAGTCTCTTGACCAAGGCAGTACCACCATGCAGATGGGGGAGAAGGCCAGGAGATAAACCCCTACCATGGCAATGCTACTAATAAAAGGCTTATGAGCTGCAAGCCCATGGAGGACAGTAGTTAGATTAAAAGCTTACTCCCCCAACACACAGTCTTGCCCTCAGAAAGGCAACGGCTTTTTGTGCCTTTCTTCCCTAAGAACTTGGGAAAAAACCCCAAAAGTTTCAAAGAGGCGGTTTCCCACAGGGCCGGGGGTAACACATGCTCTGGACGCTGCTGAGACTGGTGCCTATGGGGACGGACCGGTGACAGTGCCGGCACCAACCTGGAGGCCGGGGGACATGTGGCCGCCTCAGTCCAAGCGCACCCACTACCACACCAGCCTGGCCCCGGCCCGCTCGGGCCCGGCACTTACTTCTCATGCTAAGGTCGATGGGGTTCAGGCTCGCAGCGTGAACCTTAATGATGACCTCGTTCGGGAAGTGTATGATGGGGAACACCATGTCCCTGGTGAAGCGCAGCACGTCGTTGCGGCCGTATCGATCTATGACCCAGGAGGGCATGGCGGTACGTGCCCGCGGAGAGGCGCGGAACCCGCGGCTCGGCGGCCGTCCGCTCGCCCGCGCCGCCCCGCACAGCGCCCGCCCGCTCGTTACCCCCCGCGACAGCATGGCCGGGATGCGGGGCCGCGCTGGGACGCGGCGCTTCCCACCCGCCTCCACGCTCAGACTCGGCCCGGCCTGACCCGGGCCGCCCTCCTCCTTCTTCCCGGCGGCACTCGCAGCCAATGGGCGGTCGCCTTCTTGGCAGCCCTGCCAATGGCACCGTTCGGTGTTGCGGCAAGATGGCGGCGCCCAGCCGCCGCGACGGGAGGAGGGTGTTGGCGGCGAACTGGCGGGAGTGAGGCTGTGGGAAGTGGGCCGCTATGTTGCGGGCGTCTCTCCGTGAGGTGAGTTGCGCCCCTCCACCCGCCCTGCGCGCTGCCGGGGCGCGGGGATGGCGCGCCGTGGGGCGGGACGGGCTCGCAAGGTGACCGCGGCAAGCGGGCCCACCGCAGTGTCCTCTCGCGTCCCCCAACCCAGAGCGTGGGGCGCCGGGGAGCCAGCTGCGGCGGGGCCCGGGTTGTCCCTTTCCGCGGGGTCCTTGCGAGGTGACAGCGGGGGCTGCACTTTGTCCCCTTAACGCCCCGAAGCGGGCTCTGTCACCTGGCCGCCTTGATACGGAGAACGCGCTTGCAGGTGTCGGCAGCGTTGAAGGAAGGACGTGTCACTCCGACGGAGCTCTGCCAGAGGTGCCTTTCCCTCATCAAAAGCACCAAGTTTCTTAACGCTTACATTACCGTAGCAGAAGAAACCGCTCTGAAGCAGGCTGAAGAATCGGAGAAAAGATACAGGAGAGGTATGTTTGCTCCTACTTGATATTAGTCCTTTAAAAGCTGTTGTGGAGGAGCTCCTGTTAGATGAAGCAACTTTCCTTTTTAAATCAGGTGTACGTGCTGTGTGTTTGACTGTTAGGGGATGAGGAACGTGGGTCAGGCTGTGGGGGTGTGCTCTTGGGTATATGCTTGGCACTCGGTAGCACATTCAGTTCAAAAATCAGGCAAAACCTGGGCCAAACCAAGCAGGCACCGTCGACTGAATAGGCTCTGGGCTTCTTGAAATACACTTCTGCTGGTTGCTGCTTCCATTTTAAATTGGTAGCCGGCAATTGCCAAGCAGAGGAAGATGTGGTGATCTTTTGCAGGCCTGTTGACTGAGGTGGTCAAACATCTGGCTCGGCCCAGCAGGTGTAAATTAAGAAAGCAAGTGATAAGATAAAGCGACTTTGTTAATTTCGGTTATGAGTTGGTGAACTCAGCATTAAATCCTGTCATTTGCAGCATTTATATGCTGATTATCCTCATTCTCCTTTTTATGCCCTAGAGAAAAAGGGAGATTTTTACCTAATAAGGTACATTTTCCTTCCTGGGTGACACTTGCTGACAGCAATTAAGAAAATTGCCAGCCAGAGTGTTTTGCTTCCTGACATAGGCTTTTTAATTTTATTTTTTTTTTTTGCTGGTTGGTGAATAATCGATCACACAGGGACAACTTTTTCTGCTTCAGTCATCTTTTTAGGTCATACCTATTGTGTATGTTAGGTCTGCAAAACTATAGCTCTCAGCCTAGGGATGGAGTAGATTTAGGCAGCACCTATGCCTGAATAAGCATTACGTGATCACGTTTGAAGAGGTAAGCACTCCTTTGGGATAGCTAACCTGTGTGAAAGCAGCTGCCTGTCTTGGAGGCTTAGACACATTTGCAGAGCTCTGCTCTGCAGGATCAAGTCTGGTCTGGGCAGAATGCTCAGTGCTAGAGTTAGAATAGAAGATGGCTCACGAAAGTATATCAGACAACCACCAAATGCTAAGTGGATAGAATTCTTGCTTCAAATAAACACCCAAAGGGAGATGTAAAATAAATTGTAACTGATGACAAGACTATACTCAGAGCATGCTTTGCTTTAATCGCTGTTGTCTTTGCAATAATTCCTAATGCAGGTCAGCCACTGGGTGTTTTAGATGGAATTCCTGTTGCAGTAAAAGACAATTTTAATACAGCTGGCATTGAGACAACATGTGCATCAAACATGCTAAAAGGTACAGTAGAGCTTTTAAAGTCAAATAAGATCTTATTTCAGAGTTCTTGCTTGTCTCTTCAGAGGGTTTATGGAGTAGAGTCTTCGAGAACTCTAAATATTGTAAAAATAAAAATAAGATCAACTCATTTGAGAAAATATATTTGCCTCATTTCTTTTCTGCCAAGCTCATCTGGTATTACAGATGTGTTCTTTTCTTGTGTAAGCATGTTATCTCCTTTATTCCTATGGTTACCTGCTTTTAACAACACAATGCTTTTATAGCCTGCATACTAAAATAGAATTGTTCTGTAGTTCACATTTTGCTTCACATTACTTTCAGGTCTATGGGACAGCAGTCAGCACTGTTTACTGCTGTTCTGTCAGCCAAAATTTGAAGATAGGGGGTTTTTTGTTGGTGTTTTTTTTTCATTCTGTTGGTAATTGTTGACAGAAGTATTTTTTCATATGTCTATAAGAAGAGTAGATATTAGCAATTCTCTGTATCCCTGATAGACAGATATGTTCTGTAAGGCTTTTTTAATTTAAAAGTGATATACTACCCGAGATGCTTTTCCTTAAAGCACATTCGTAGACCCCTTGTGATCAATTGCAGCGTCGCTGCTGAGAGTATTAAGAGTGATGTTCTCCTGGTTGTTCCCATTCACGGTGGGTTTGGAGAAACCTCTATCAAAATTCACAGTTGGAACTGGTTGCTCCCTAGGCTCTAGTATAAGTGCTGTGATTCTCGTCCTAGTTTATGTAAGGTCTAAGTGGTCAAGGGTGCACGTTTGATCAAAGGATAGCCAGTTGGTATTTCAGCTTGTGGCTCACCCTATGCTCCTTTACCTGTGGTAAGGGGAGATAATTCAAGATAGCTCAGTGCTTTCCTGGAAAGAGCTGTTTCTCATTTTTTTTTCTAATTTTAGGCAGTTCCTGCAAATAGGCCGAATGCAGTAATTTCCTACCCTTGTAGTAACTTGTTTACATGAAGTCTTAGCTCTGCACTCTAGAAATGTATGATCCAGAATTACTGGGTTGTCAGTTGTGAAGACAAAAAGGAGACATTGCAAACAAAACAGCATTTTGCTAAGTTTTGGAAATTACTCCTGTTGTCTGGAAGCACAGTTTTGGCACCTTCAACTGGCAGTTCTTGGTCACAAATAACTTTGGAGTGTTCAGAGTAACTACTTCTAAAAATCAGCTGTATCTCACCAATCAATCTCTTCAATTGTTCTGATTGTTTTCAGGTTACATTTCTCCTTACAATGCTACAGTGGTTCAGAAATTACTGGATCAGGGAGCTGTGCTTTTAGGAAAAACAAACCTAGATGAATTTGCAATGGGGTGAGTGATGTTTGTTATTTTAATGTGTGATTGCATTTTAAATAGAATACACGCCATCTGTTCTGATCTACCTGTAATCCTTAACTCCGCTTTCTGTGAGGCTAGAAAATAAGGAATTTGCTTACCTGTGAGGAGAAGAGAGAGTTGTATGAGTTTCTCCCTCAACATATATACTGTTGTGTAAATTATATAAATGCTAAGTGTTTGAAACACATGGTGTTTGACTATAGCTGTGCTTCAGGGGGAGGAAGTGGTACAGCATTTGCAGAAGGCCAAGAGCAAACAGATTTTTTCCAGATCCAGTAGTGTGTTAGTAGAAATGGTTACACCACCAGTTAGTTGCTGTCTTTTTCTCTCTTCTCACTGGTGGTTTTTGCCCTTGACTAATTATTATCATGTCCCTGATGGCAGTCGCTGCCTCTGCCAGTCACCCACTGAAGTAACTTGTATGAGTGCTCCTTGATTTGCTGCAAGAAGGCTGACCTAGAGCAGTGCTTTAAATGGCCTAAGCTAATGTTGGTGACTTTTTGTCAGGAGCATGTTGGAAAATGTTCTCACAAATTGATTCTCCAGCAACTCAGTGAAGGCAGCCAGGGAACAGCATTGGGCTGTCAGGGAACAGAGTCTCTTGTCACCACAACTGCTGTGTCTGGAAATGAATGACTGGGATTTTGGTTTACCTATGAGAAACAAGTGTTCTGGTTTGGGGGGTTTGATTTGAGTTGGTTTTGTTTGGGTTTTTTTTACCTAAATGGAAGACAGAGATTTAATTTAATTCCCACAGATGGGGTAGAAATACTTTTGACTTTATAGTTTTGGATAAAATAATTTCTGTATCAGCAACACTCTTCAGAGAAAAAGTAGGGAAAAAGCATGGGAAAAGCTGGTTATACAGTGTTGCAACTGGTTTAAGCTCATTGAAGCACAGGATTCTCATAAAAAGCCTTATCCCACCCTTGGCCTCTCACCTCTGGACTGTGTCTTTGCATGGTCTCTTATGTTAGCAGCAATGCAGCTGCACCAGGGCGCTGATGCAGCTCAGAAGCAATGTCTCAATAAGGCTGATTGTCAGCTGCTCTGCCAACTGCCCACTCTGTCTGACGATTTGGCTAATGACGCTGGCACCCTGGAGTCAGGGGGAGCATGGGGTGGAGGTTGTGAGGAAAGAGGAAAGTACCCCTGCCCTGCTTCTGGTGGCAGCTCACACTTAGGTGACCACAGGCTGTCTGAAACGGGTTCCTGAGAAGCCTGTCTGGCATTCTGAACTGGTGAACTGTGGCCTCAGGAGAGGACTACAGAGTGAGTAACAGTGTGTTATTTACAGAGAAGTGCTTGTTCCTGCTATTGTGGGACCTCCCCTGCTCCCCCAGCAGCATGAGTTTCCTACAAGACTGTGGTCATCATCATCTTTTGCCTTTTCCAAATCCAGGGTTAGGGAACCAGAAGACCTTTGTTTTGAAGCAGACATGCAGCTTTACTGCAGCGTAGCTTAAATCAGTTTTTGGTTTTGTGATTAGCAGAATTTAGCAGTGGCATTAGCAGAATTTAGGAAGAGGTACAAGTTTGGGTTCTGTGGTAGAAAGGTATGAGCATCTATGAACTTAACAATTCTGTATGAAATTTTTTAAGTTGACTACAGGAGGATTTATGTACACCAGCCTTTTTGTGTTGAAATTGAATTTTCAGGATGAAGGGTGGGGAATTTAATAAAAAAGAAACAAGCCCAACTTTATGAGTACAGTGTGTCATGTGTCATTTCTGTCTGTATTTGTCCTGTCTGACTGTCTTAGATCTGGGAGTACGGATGGGGTATTTGGACCAGTGAGAAATCCCTGGAGCTATTCAAGACAGTACAAGGAAAAACCTGTCTCAGAACCCCATTCTGAGGATGAAGAGTGTAACTGGGTGATAACGGGAGGGAGCTCAGGAGGCAGTGCAGCTGCTGTGTCATCTTTCACATGTTTTGCGTAAGAGACTTTTTAAAACTGCCCTTTATAAATGTTTCAAAATATGTTGCAAGGTTTTAATTTTATTATTTTCTTACAGTTTAGTTTGGAATGGGAGGATTATTTACACTGGCTTGCAGTAATTTATTTCATGGAATCACAGAACGGTTTGGATTGGAAGGAACCTTACAGACCACTCAGTTCCACCCCCCTGCCATGGGCAGGGACACCTTCCACTAGACCAGGGTGTCCACAGCCCCATCCAGCCTGGCCTTGAACACTGCCAGGGAGGGGGCAGCCACAGCTTCTCTGGGCAGCCTGTGCCAGGGCCTCACCGCCCTCACAGGGAAGAGTCAGTTTTTGATGCAGCCCAGGATACAGCTGGCTTTCTGGGTTACAAGTGCATATTGCCGGCTCACATTGAACTTTACATCGGTCCACACCCCCAAGTCCTTCTAGGATGCCTTCTTTATTCATGGCATGTCATGGAGCCAGAATGAATCGATGTGGGCAAATTTAGGCTTACTCATTTTGAGTCTTACTCAGCATATTGATACGACCACTTTACACTGTGGGAAATAAAACCAACAGCAATAAAGGAATGACAGTGTTACTGTTATTCCCACACTCTTAAAATTTATATGGGGTTTGTGACACATCCTCTTCTTCATTAAGTGCATTACACAAATATACACTGAAAGTGTAATTTAGCACCTGAAGAGATTCCTTAATTTGTACCAGTATAATCATCTTTCCTCCCCTCCTTTGTTTTTATAGCAGTTACGTAATAATGCATGACATGTAGGATCTAAAAGCTTTCAAATTTCCAGCTTAACAAACAGATACTTAAAAACCTGTCCGGTTTAAAGTGTTAGAATGTAACTTTAGCTTTTGGGAGCTTTGGGGGTTGGGGTTTTTAATTTGTTTTTTTTTAAGAGAAATTTAACCAAGACGGTTTTGGGGTTTTTTACAATTACTATCTGCATGGAATAGCAACATAGCGTTTAACAAATTGGTTGTCTGTACTGTCTTCCCCATCCAACTGTTAGAAGAAACCTGATCCTTAAACTTTACATCTTTCATTTTAGGCAGTTTTTAGAGCTATGCAGTGGAACACATTTTATGGAAGATAATTTCAGTTGTGCTCTTGACTAGAAGATCTTTAAAAATGCCCTTTAGTTACTGTGTCCTTGTTTACCCGTAGACTGTATTATAATTGTCGATTTTATTTTTAATATATTTTTCTTCATGTTGATTACAACTTTTTTTTAAATGCAACATTTTTATATACATCCCCCAATTTATTATTTTTTCCAATGATACCTCTTTTCCCATTGTCACCCTTTGCTACATGATGTAGTCTACTCAACGTTTTAATGCTTTTGAAACTGACCTCAGTGCAGCCGTTCCCAAGGTCTGCTGGTCCTTGTCCTGATCCAGAATGGCCTGATGGGGTCTGGCAACAAATCTTACATTGCTGTGTGTGCTGGACTCCCCTTTTGCACTGCTCAGCACTTTGTCACATCAGGGAGATTTCTCATCCAGCTATTTTATTGCCTATAACTTATTGTATATCTACTCTATTAGTTTCTTTCAAGCATCAGGAATGCTGCCAGTCTTTGTCTTTTCAATATGAGATTTGGATGTACAGAAATGCTGCGAAATTGAGGATGTTTTATATCAACACAGAAATTTTGAAAAAATTCCAGTTCAGCAAGGTCAGTTGAGTTGGTTTAGCCTTCTCAGAAACAGATGCCTATGGGAAAAGTCACATACTGAGTCACCTCAGTGGAAAACTATACCTCCTTCTGAAGTTTAATTTATTTTTGGCAAAGATTTGGATGAAAGCCATTTTATTTTTTAAATGATGCTTGAGGTAAAATTATTAAAAACAAGAGCAGGTTTCATTTCAGTATGACTTTCCAATTCTTCAAATCTCAGTTTAGAAAGAACAAAGTATCACCTGTGAAAGAACAAAAATGTCAACTAAAAAAAAATAAGCCTGTGTTCTAAAAATGCACCTAAGCTACTCTGAACTGGGAGTTCTGATGCTATGCTTTGTAGATTTGGAAATGGGGAAAACATGCTAGACTTTGAAGAGTATGCAAGTGTTACTTCTTAGTGTACTGACTATTGAATGAATAAAATTATCAGTGTCTGAAAACTGTACGCCTAATCATGAGAGACTCATCTTTTGGAGCCCACAGAACAGGAACAGACCAATGAAGCGGGTGGAAGTAGATATTTAGGACCATATTCAGTTGGCTAGAATTCTGCCTGCCTGCCTCTGCTTTGTGGAGAGAGCTGGTCTCTTCTGACAACTAATTCAGAGGCCTGAAGAAAAACACAAGGACAGATAACTTGCAGGGAACAGCCTGAAATACCGGCTGTGTTATTACCAGCTGAATCTGGAAGAATGTTTTTAAATCCAGGCATTGTAAAGCCATGCATTTTTTTGTTATTTGGAAATGTTTTTAAACATTTTACTAATGGTAATCCTTTTGAAACCATAGCGCCTTAGGGTCAGACACGGGAGGATCTACCAGAAACCCTGCTGCTCACTGCGGTGTAGTAGGTTTAAAGCCAACATATGGACTGATCTCTCGCCATGGTCTCATTCCTCTAGTGAACTCCATGGATGTGCCAGGAATCCTAACCAGATGTGTGGACGATGCAGCAGTTGTGTTAGGTATTACTACTTCATATGTCTTCATATACAACATATCTTTGTTTGCAACACTGTCTCAAAACAAAGTGAACTCTGGATGCCCAGCATACATTTTCCTGTTCTTCATATGTCATGTTTCAGGTTCACTTGCTGGACACGATCCTAAAGACTCTACCACAATTCAGGACAACTTTGAGCCATTTGAACTACCCAATTTGACTGATGTCAGCAAGCTCTCAATAGGAATTCCAAAGGTAAGGTTTTGATCCTGTTGACAGCTGTGGACAGGAACAGCAAACAGGGCACCTAACAAAAAATCTTTGTCTCTTGCTCACCACCCCCCAGTCTCTCATGATTTAAAGCAGCGAAGGCAGCCTGAGCAGCTCCTGGGAAGGAGCGGTGTGTGCTCTGTTGCCTGTGCTGGTGATTCAGAGTGGGCATATACTAATGCTTCATCCAAAACACTTTGTCATCGTTGTGGATAGCACTGTCAGGAAGTTCCAAGGGAAATGGGGAACTTCAGTTCTTGGGTCTCTGTTGCTCATTCATCAGTCACCTATATAACCTCAAACCGGTTGCTCTCGGTGCCATCTCATCCAGTGAGGTTAGTACTGGTTTGTGCAGCGCTTTGAGGCACTTGTCTCAGTGGCACTGTGTTAATAGGAAGCAGAATTTTAAAGGCAATTGCATGGCACAAGGAGCTGTGATTCACAGAGCTCTGATAGGGGTTGAAAGGCAACTGTCATCTGGCTTCTGATCTATGCAATTCAGTCATGGTTGTAACTGTAAGGATACTTGCAACTTAGGAGGAACATTTGGGACTTCAGCCTGTTTTTAATGTAATAAAGGCTCTGTCTTCAAAGGGACAATATGAATAACATTTATTGGTTTGATTCTTAGTATTTGAACCTGCCCTAGAACAGGTATGCCTGGAGATTTAATTTGATAAATGGAGGTGTCCACTGACAATTAATTATTTAGGATCTGTGAAAGGAAAAATTGTATGCTTAGAAAATTAATTAGCTGTGTGCTGTTTAGATCTTGATAAATCTGAAATAGTGGCATCAGTTAAGTATTTGTATCATTTGGACACTCGTTTTCTACTACTACAGATTATCCTAAACCGATACATGGATACGTTAAACATGGGCCTTGGCTAGTCAGAAATCAGACAGCATTTTGACCCTGGTATTGTGAGTTAGAACCAAAGCAGCTATCTTCAGAAATAGAGAATTTTAATAGAATATATCTTAGTTAGACTGCAGAGCGGCACTGCATAGGGGCTCCCATGATTTACACAAATAAGTGAATAACCCAGCAATTTCTCCTTCAGAGCAAACTGCTGAAATCCCATGGTCTGCACTATGTGGGTTGATCCTACCAAGATGAACATAATACTCTTGAGAAGACTGAATCCAGTTAATTTAATACTGCTTGACTGTGTAATATTTAATAGATGCAAGAAGCTGTAATAAGCACTTTAAATCATAGAGTGGTGAGGTAATAATTTCAGTGTATTTTTAGCAAGAAGTATGTACATTTTGATTGCCCTTAGGATTAAACCAGTATCTAAAATCACTCCCCTTCTTGTTTTTCTCTAAGGAATATCATGCACCAGGGCTTTCTAGTGAAATCCTGGCACTCTGGTCAAAGGCTGCTGACCTCTTTAAGAATGCTGGTGCTAAAGTAACTGAAGTGAGCCTCCCACACACGCGTTACTCAATTGTCTGTTATCACGTGCTGTGCACGGCAGAAGTGGCATCAAATATGGCCAGGTTTGATGGACTGGAATATGGTAAGGCCTTTGAAAAAACTTTTTCTCAGACAATAGAAATATTGCTAGATGTCATAAAAATATTTTAGCTTTGATAGATGTGCTTTTCATGATTGAATGTTTAGTGTTATTTCTCCAAAATGGAATAACCCCCCCCTGTCCAAATTAAAGTGAGTAAATAAATATGCACTTTATTTCATGTCTAGGCACATAAGTGCCTGGGCTTAAAATATGTTTAATGTTTCCATAATAAAATAGGAATATGCTGTGTGGCCTCTCCAGAATAGCAGCATGACAGGCTGCAGCAAACAGTTGTATTACTACGTATAACATTACCTTATGTTGTTAAATTTTAAGGGTTACAAAAAAGTATTAATTTCCAAATTGTTCTCTCTTTTCAGGACACCGTTCTGACATGAACAAGTCCACAGAAAGTATGTATGCTGCAACGCGGCGAGAAGGTTTTAACGCTGTTGTAAGAGGAAGAATTCTGTCAGGAAACTACTTCTTGTTGAAACAGTAAGTGGAAACAGCGTGAAACTCGAATTTGCCAAGTTACAATTTTTTTTAACCAAATGGTGATTAACTTTTCATCATGACATGAAAAAAAGATTGTCCTTATACTAGTAGTTACTTGTATTATTATTGCATTAGCTATATTATACCTAGTGGGCTGCTAGTAATGAATGAAAATGTTTTCCCAGTGAGCCTCCTAAATTAAATAAATAAAACAACTTAGTGTTCTTTATTTTTCTTTCCCTGCCAGAGTATTATTGGCACCCATTAGTTAAATTAAGCAAAAATCTGTCCTATGGTATGGCTTTTAAATCTTATTGAAGCCATCACTGTCATAGTGTTTAAAGTTCCGTAGCTGCTGATCTTATTAAAACTGCATAGAAAATCTGCTGGTACATTCTAGTGAGGTCTTCCTATAGAAGGCCAGAAGATCCAGCAATTAAATTAACTACAGCTCTTTGCCTCAATGTACAAGGAAAAGAAGGTGCTGGCAAAGGTACCGATGTCTTTACAGAAGACAGGTTTTCATGCAGCTCATGTAGAAAAGCTGATGCATGGATCAATGTGACTTTTTTTTTTTTTCCTTAGGTTTCATTCCTTAATCAACAGTTCTAATTTATGTTCCTAAAACTGCTCTATTTCTCTATTTAACTGTATTTTGTTCAGCTACTAAGAGAAATATTAGTTGTGTAATCAAGCCTCAAAGCAAGTGCACTACAGAAAGAGCTCTGTCAGCCAGAGTATTCATCAGATCTAACTTCTAGTTGCTCTTGTAGACAGGAATGTTGTCAGTCAGTATGTAACAATCAGCTTTTATGGAATGCCGATATTCCTGCCAAGTGTGCTCCTTCTGGTTACAACTGTCCAGGTCAGGTTTCCTAAGGCTGCTTTAAAATTCATGTAGCTCACCCTTCTGTGAAGGAATATACAATTAGCTTCCATCAAGATTGAACAGGAGAGTCCTGTTCCTGTTCACAGTAAATTACTTCTGAAGAACAGAACCCAAGGTTCAGAAAACATTCTTGGAATAAATAGTAGATAAAACCCATCTGTCTCTCCTGCAAAGTTTGCATTTTACACGTGATTTTTATCTTTCTTTTGAAATCTGTAAAATAACTAGGTGGTTGTTCAGGGAGCAGTGGAAGCTTGTCAGCATTGTAGCAGCATTAATAGAGAATATGTGTTTAACAATATTTTTTCACTTTTTTAAAAACCCAAAATAGTCTTTCCATTTTAAAATATTGTTTGAGGTCCTTTTTGTTCCTCTTACTGTTCTTCTGAAGTTAACAGCTAGGATGATTTCAGAAATGATTGTAGAAAACGGGCTAATTCCCATGATACAACTTTTTATCTTCTCATCTGCTGTCTATTTTTGATTGTTATGATTTTCATTGCAGTTTTTCAGAAACAAATCTCTAGATTAACCGTTTTGGGGAGTTTCAATTGTTTTATCTCCTATCACTCTGGCATGTAGCAGTTGTTAATACTTTCTCCCTCCCTTCCTTCCCACTCCCCCCCCTTTTTATTTTTTTAAGAATAGCTGTGGTTTTAGATGCCAGTTGCTTTTGAAACTGAACTTCTCTGAATTTAAGGATTTCACATTTACCAGTTCTGCATATGAAGTTAAAAGGAAAAATAGACATAAAGCTGACTAATTTGTTTCTGCTTCAGATTTGTGTAGAGACAGCTTAGAAATCTGTAGATCACATGGAGTCCTCCATGGATGATGTGAGTCTTTCATATGCTTCACGTATCTTGCTGGATTGAATCCTAAATGATTAATGCCTGTTTTCCAGGCCTGCTTAGTTCTGCATTGTTTCAAGGCTTTGCTGTGCTGCCCTGCAGTGAAATTCAATACATGGTTTAGTTTCGGAAAGGTCATAAAAGTGTTGTTTTGATTTTTAGTTAGTTATTGAAAATGAGGGGTTTGTTTTCCCTTCATGTTTCTCCAGCAGCATGACCTCATCCCTTCCTTCTCTGACAGCTTCATTGCTTTGAGAACATAAACAACATGTTTGATGCCCGAGCTTCTAGTTTATCAAAACCTTAAGTACCAGCGTTAATCTTTTAGCCAGCAGGAATACTGGTTTTGTCTCATTATTACTTTTTTTTTTAACAGTAGCTAAGAAATTAAGTTCTCTATTTTTGGAATTGGTGTGAAGCCAGCCCTCTTGTCTGTATTTCTCCGAAGGAACTACGAGAACTACTTTGTCAAGGCACAGAAGGTCAGGCGCCTCATCGCCAACGACTTTGTGAAGGTTTTCAGGAGCGGTGTGGATGTTTTGCTCACTCCCACCACCCTGAGTGATGCGGTGCCGTATGTGGAATTCATCAAAGAAGACAACAGAACCCGCAGCGCGCAAGATGACATCCTAACACAGGCTGCAAACATGGCTGGTGAGTAGGGACGGGAATTCAAATACATTTTCCTCTACCTAGTGATTTTTAATATCTGTTCCCTTCATGTATTTAACCTCTTCTTCAGAACCAAGATAGTTTTACCTGCGTGTTTTAACTCTTACAGTGATAACCAGGTCTGAGTGTAGCTTATTTATGAAGTGCTTTGAAATAAGCTAAATTTTAAAATGAGGGGCCTTGGAACTGAGTAGGGGCTGCAGATAAGATGAATCCATTCAGGTTCCAGACTGAAATCTCTTTCTTACGAGACCTGATTTTCTTTTCAGAGGATGCTGACTCCTTAAATCACTCTTAATTCATTTCTTGTGGTCACCTAGCAGTATTCTTAGTTCATTGACTGAAATTTCTGTACCTAGTCTTTTTCCTCTACATAAAAACAATTCTAAGAGTAGAATTGTTACAAAATTTACTTCAACTGGATTTGTTTAATAGTAAGCATTTGCATGTGTATTTTCTACTTTTTTTTTCTTTCAGGACTGCCAGCCATAAATGTTCCTGCAGCTCTTTCAGAGAGAGGCTTGCCAGTTGGGCTTCAGTTCATTGGACGTTCATTCCAGGAGAAGCAGCTTCTCACTGTAGCCAAGTGGTTTGAAAAACAAGTACAATTCCCAGTGATCCAGCTAGAAGAAGTGAAGAGGCACGACCACGATGCTTTTCAGCATCAGAAATCCGCCTCTTTTTCCTAGTGTGGGACTTGGTACTCACCTAAAGCAACAAGGCTGTGGGGATGGTCTAAAAACGTATTCCTGCAGTTAGCTCCCTTTTGGAGAAATAGCACTCAGCTTTAAGAAGACCCCATAGAGTAATGCAGGATGGAATCATCACAGCTTGTTGCTGTGTACTTAAGGCAGACTGAATCATTAAGTAAATATGTCTGTTATTAAGAACCGTTCCTAACTGATATTAAAAACACCAGGTTGGAATGATGCATTTCATGCCTGGGGAACTGCTTTTTTCCATCCCCAGAGGGTGCATAAGGTTATCTGGCACATGACAAAACCAACCTGAACTTTCCTGTGAATATTGCATTGTTGCCAAAGGGTTGGTTTCCTTCTGGAACGTAGGCTTCTGTAATGGAACAATCAGACAAGCTCTGATGGTACAATGCTATCAAGGATCTGCTCACCAACAAGTAAATACAACAAGAAACAAGAGAATAACATACAGATAATTAATCTAAAATATATAAAATCCATTCTAGCAAACTCAGGCAAGAGGTGGCATAACTTCCAGGTTCATGCAGATTACTCTGGTTACATTCATTGTAAGAATGATGAATTCCAGAATTATTCTGGGGAAGGATGCCTGTTAGTCCTTTATTAGTTATTTTATTCTTCCTTCGTCACTGTTGTTTGCAATCAGTACTTAAAATTTTTTTCTTGCTAAGTATTCATCTTCAGTGTAACTTTCAGTAGGGGTTACTCCATCCTGGATGGCTATTCCACACAATAATAACTTGAAACAAATTTCCAAACCACGATGTTGGTAGACTGGAAGACCTACTAAACAACTACTAACCTGTTGTGAATGTTGGAGTTTCCATTTTTCCAAAGTTGAAAAAGTATGAGGGATAAGTTGGTAGATTTCATCTTGCCAAGGAGCTGGAGAAGGCATAGGTGAAGAATTGATCTCATGCACGCACTACTGTTTTTTTTAAAGCCTGGCTTTGAGTCCAGTCTCCAGCATCCTCTAAATGAGCATTCAGATGATCAGAGAGTCTGGCTGTCCTGACACAGGTCCTTCAGAGGTTCTTCTCTTGGGAGATTTCTGAGCATAGCAAAACTGTGCAGTGAAATACACGGTAGAGAAGGTACAGGCCAGGCACACGGACATCTATTCTGCATGGCATTTGTAACCTCATGTTAGACACACACCTTTGGATTAAAGGTTATAAAGACTTGAGAACAAGTCTCCTGGGTAGGTACAGCCCAGGAATTTATATATGATTCAGGGCAGCTCCAACAAGGCTGCCCTGCTCCTGCTCCATTGCAATGTTTTGCATTCTGGGGGACTCTTCCTGCCCTCCCCTACCTAAATGCTGGGATTTCACCAAGGCAGAGCTGAGAGCTTGAGAATTAGTGTGGTTGAGCAGCTTCAGGATGTAAGCAAGAGATCCTCTTGCAAAACTTGAGGAAATCTAAGAGACTTTTGCTGTCTGTATTAGAAAACCCTTCTGAAGTAGGTGACTGTCAGCCCTGCAGCAGTTCCTGAAGCAGCTTAATGCCCCAGTTTACCTATGGATGTAGTAGTTGTGAGGGGTATTTCTGAGCAGAGCTATGTGCACTGCTGCCAGTGCCAAGTCAGGGCTGCAAAGTCATAAACAGTAAAGTTTGTGACAGATAATGAGACTTTCAAAACCCCTTGTGACAGAAGTCAAGGAATTCCAGAGAGCAGGAAGTTCTGGGGATTAAAAAATAACCAACACACAAACCCAAGCCGAACCCCCAAACATCCTATACAAACACTTTGTACAGCTGCCTTGAAAAACAATTCACTGAACTGATAAGAGCTGAAAGTGCTACCGCAGTGCAGCGTGGCCACGGCAGGGGGTAGGTGTGACCTTAGTACAGAGTGAGCCCAGATAATTCCAGTGTTTCCCGAAGGAAACAAAAGCTACAGCTTTAGCGAAGGAGCAGTCTGCTCAAGTGTTTGGGAGTGCAACATTTCTTCAGTTGAAGAGAAAGTGTAAGGACGTTGTGTGGTGGAAGTTAATTCTGAGAAGAAATTTGTAAAGAGCTTTTTGCTGTAAGATGTTTTTAAATACAAACGCAGTTTATGCAGTTTCCATGTATATGTTTCTCCCCCCCCCCAACGGACTTCTAGTAAGGAGAAATTCAAAGCAAAATGTAACCTGACTGCTCCTACTTCTCTGTTCTTGCATTTCTCTGTTTTCAGGCATTGGGCACTTAATAGTTACTCCAACTTCATCTCTAGTGCTAGGATCTAATCTGCCTGGAAAGCTACAGCGGGCAATGGGCTTTGTAACCTATCAATCAGCAATGTCCCAGCACTCCCACACACACAGCCTTCCCCCCCACCCCCTCTTCAGCTCTGCCCCAGAATACCAAGACCTATACCACTGGATTCACATACAAGAAATGGGCAACTGAAAAAGGATGAGGAGGTGTTTGTGTACTGTGTGCTTAAAAACAATATCACTGCTAGGCTTACATGGCAGGCATGCTTCTTGATAAACTAGTGTCTACAATGCCACTAGAGAAGCAGGGAAAGAGGAAAGAAAGAAAAAGAGCAAATAAAAGTTAATCTAAGTTGTTATTTTTCAATAGGTCTCTCAAATAAAGAAGGAGGTATCCAATTACAGGAGTGTTAGAAAGAGGCAGGAAATGAAAAACACTCGCCATCCTCTTAATTAGCTTACAACACCTTTGCTGGACTAATGTCCAGATGCAATTAAGGGATTTCAAGCTAACCTTTCTTTTTTCCTAAACAAAAGAAAGGTTTTTCCCACCCAGCATGGGCATCCTCCTGTGCTCGCTGTTGGACAGCAATAAAAGGTGTCTTTGGCTCAGGGGTGCAGGGCATTTAGGGAAAGCAGCAGGAACACAGCCAGGTGGCTTTGCCTCCTCCCGTGAGCTGTTTTATAGCCTGGGCTGAGGCCTGATACCCCTACAAGAAGGGTGTGTTGTCGAGAGGCACAAATGCTGTGTCACAATATGCAATGAAATGGGCTTTAAAGTGCTGAAAACAGATATTTTAAAGGGGTTTTTTTTTTAACTCAAGGGAACTGTTCTTGTAAGTCAGTGTGTTGGTGAATGGATTTGTGTGGCCTGCCTCACTGCGCTGATCACCACGTGCAGCGGACAGGTTGCTGTTGTGTGTGCCGGCTCAGGTACCTGGGGCAACAATGGAGACTCTGGGTTAGATGCCTCTCTTCAGGGGAGAGTGCATGGTGAGGGGAGAGGAAAAGGGCTGGGAGTTACAGGGCTGGCTGCAGTGAGCTCCTGCATGTGACATAAAAGCACTGGGCACTTGATTGTGCCACCCAAGAAAGGACATTCCAGCTTGGATGGAAACAGGCACAGAAGCACAGAAAGGTTGTCTAGGCACACTGTGAAATACCAGGAGGCAGAAAACACACAGAAGAGGGAAAGCTTTAAGTGTCACAGAAGCTGGTAGCTCATTTGAGAGGGCAGAGTTTTCTCAAGGAGGGGAAGACTGATGCAGGGATGAGGAAGTAGAAGTATTTTGCTGAAGGGGGGGCCCTAACTTCACGTTCCTCAGTTGAAATCTTTGAAGGTGCATACCTTTGTGAGTTATAGCTCTGAACTAGAGAGTCTGCTTGATTTAGTCCAAGACCAGAGTCTTTAAGACTTGTATTTGCAAGCTTTTAGTCCCAAAGCCAGTGCTATTTGAGCAGGCATAACGCCTGGCACGGACAAGCATAGTACGAGCTTAACAAAGATCAAAAGGAAAACTCTGTTATTAACAACATAATTCAGGAAGCCTAGGAACACACTGCAAAAGGGACCTCGTGGGCTCAATTTCTATTCATAGGTAATCATTTCATAGTCGTCTCCATAAATTTATTAAATTCTATTTAAAGACTATTTTGGTTTCTTTCTCCTATTAGTATTCCAGAACCTTTTGTTAGAAACTTTAATCACAGCCAAACCACGTACACCTATTTGCTCAAGGCAATATTGTTCTTTTGTTTAAATATTCCTTTCTCACTCCCTGTGTTTAATTCACTCTTGTTTTTATAGAGCACAGTTGCATTCTTCCTTAGCCTTTATTCTGCTAGGACAAAAACATCAAGCTCTTCCAGTTTGCTCCTGTATATTACAGCACCCTGTGCTAATCCCTGTAGCCATTCACTGCACCTGCTCCAGCTGAATCCATCTGTCTTCCACTGTGACTAGTGTAAAGGCAATTCCAGGTGCAGTTTTACAAGTATGACAGCATTAACATTTCCCCACCGCTCCTGAAAGATTCCTCCCCAGAACACTCTGGAATCGCACTTGTCTTTTACACAGCTAGGTTGCACCCCAGACCGGTAGCTCAAAGCCAGTTTATGATTAACCACTGCACTCCAGGCTTTCTCTGTCTCCACTGCTTTTAGTGCATAAGCATTCCTGGTATGAGCTCAGAGCTCATTTTTAAGCCTCTAGGTTCATGACCCTGCCCTCCTTCTCGTTACTGCTATTCAAATTAGCGGTGTTTTCCAGTTTTTCCTGTAGAGTCCCACTCTCCACTGTTTTGACAGTAGCTCCCAGCTTTACACCATCAGAAACAAAGAATGTGTCCTTTAAATAACTTATCACCGTAACTTGCCCCTCATTGCGATAGCTTTACAAGCTGTTGCTGCCAAGGAACACAGAGGACAATAAAATCTGGTTTCTCCTGTGTGGCCTCTCCAAGTGTCACCCGGGTCCTGATGCATCATGACGATGCACTGTCTATTTGCAGCAGCTAGACACAGGCTGAGGAGCTGCAGCCACCCCTTAAAACCTTGGGGGTTGGCTCCTCGCTTTATTTCATAACTGCCTTGCTTTGAAGCCTACGGGCAAACAGAGCCCCGTTGCGATAAACACTCTGCAAGGATATAAAGAAAAGAACCTGCCCCTCAAAAGAGCTTGCATCTATTGTGCATCTATCCAACCCTCCTCACCCTCCCTGCCATAAAAACAACAAAAAAACCACCCCAGGATAATAAGCTATTGTGAACAAGAGCTGCCTTTTTGCTTTGTATCCACAGCACTGGAAACATAAGAGCCTGAATGATTTACTCTCAACTGCGAACAATGGAAACACGCTGAATCACTAAAACCAAACTTTCAATAGGCAAAATGCAGCCTTGTCACTAAGACAAACTGCTAATAGCAACAATGAGGCTCGGAACAGCTTGCATGGAGCCAAACTGGCTCTCCTACCTCAGCTGAAGTTCATCCAAAGTTGAACGGGGAAGTCTCCAGATGGTCACTGCAACTGGGGCTGGAAGGGGGGCGTTATGTTACTCTCTTGTTCAGGCACAAAGCTTAGAATGCTGTTTAATGCTTAAAATTAAAACTTACCCCAGAGGAATGGACAGGATAAAGGGTAGAAGGGAAGTGGCATCGCTTAAAGGGGGAAGATGTTACCACTTTAAAAATACATGGTAGTTGTAGCACCTTGGCAGTTCTTATCTCAAAAACCAGGGGGAAAGCACAGCTATGTTGCAGCATTTGTGCTGTCCTTTTTTCCATACAGTACATAAGCCAACGCCATTTCTTTCATAGAAGGAAATCTCTAACTTCACAGTATTTAAACAGACGAGCAACAGAGCCCTGTACTGCAGTCCCGATCAGAAATGTGACAGGCAGTGGGGTTTCCACATTGCTGCACTGAGCCTTGAGCTACACCTCATTCTGGGCCTTTCATTTTGGGTCGGATTTCTGTCTGTCCCCTATGCTACCACAGAGTCTGGCAATGCAGCCTGGCTTAGGGAGAACACAAAATACCTCAAAAAGACTTAGAGAGAGAGGGGCATTAGGTCTGAGTCAATCTGCCCACTCCCAGGGAAGCCAGCTTGCCTGCTGTGCAGAGGAGCAGTGGTGGGAAGGTGCTGGGCTCCCAACAAATCAGAGAACATATTTATAAGGAAAAGCTGCCTCTGAGGGGGCTGCCCACAGGGCAAAGGCTGTCTCTGGGGAGACGCGGGGGCAGATGTGGTGCCTCTCTAGAACTGTTGGCCCGTAGGAGGGCTAATGCCACGTTTAGGAGAGGAGGGTTTCTCAGGAGTCTTTTTTAGTTTTTACAGGTTTTTTTTAGTCTTTACAGTTCACAAGCACAGTGCTGATAATTATTATTAGGTTTCTTAGTTTCAAGGACACAATGATAAATTAGTATTTCTTCATTTCCCATGCCATTCCTGAATCTTGAATGAAAGCACTAATAATAGCATGCACATGGTGAGTGTGAGAAACATAAAAGCCACAAGGACTGTGTGAAACACTGACAGTGCATGTGAGGGAGTAACACATCACAAGGCAGGATATCTGCCCTGGGGAAAGTGCGTAAACATCCTCAGGGAGGAAAAAGGACCCAGCTTTCCTCATGCCTGTTTGGTTCAGGACTTGACAGAATCACACTCAAAGCCAAAGAAAAACTTTCACCCTGTGTTGTAGGCAGCACTGCTGCACACCTTTGCCACGAGACCTTCTCACTTGCAGGGCAGCCTAGCAGGACCGCAGCACACACAGGCAGGAGGGACTCCCTCACACAGCAAGCAGAGAAGCCATACTGATCTTCAGCCAAAGGGATAGGAGATTACACCTCCTAGTATCTCTCCCAGGGGAGGAACTCAGTGAAACATGCTATTCTTAGACAAAAATACTCTTTGTTTTGTCTCCAGAACACACACTGAGACTCTGCAGGTGCCAAGTGTATTTCTCTCACCTGGCAAGTTTTTCTTGAAAATCCAATTCCCCTTTTCTGGTACATGCTACAAAGGGAAAGGAAGGTGGTAGGAAACTTGTAGCATGTCTTAAAGTGTGGGGAGATGAAGTGGAATACCGAAGAAGAAAATAGTTTTTGCAAGCAAGTGAGCAAATTCTAATGCATTTGCTCTTCAAGCACAGTGAGGTTGGGAAAGAGCCTGATGAAAGGAAGCTGCGTTGCTCCAATTCCATCACCTCTGCAACACTGAAGGACTAGAACTTGATCAAACAGTCTTTGAACCTGGTGACAAAGAGATTTCAGTTGAACCTGCAGGGATCTAGCACCATAACTGAAAAAAGAGATAATTATTTCCCCTTTCTTTGAAAGTGAGACCCTAAGACAAGCTGTGGCAGAGAGGAACTTAAGGGAACTGTTGCTCTTGTCTGGGCAGCCGTTGTGCTTTCTGTGTAAAGCATCTCTCACCCCTATTCTTCCAGTCTGACACATCATTGCCATTAAATTTTTTTTCCATGTAAAAACAAGATTCCATAATGAATTTGGCCAATAATCATTCATTGACAGACAGGAGATGGTGAAGGAAACCTTTCAAAAGTGAGAAGAGAACTGGTTCTACATGCAGTAAATGGAATTGGATATACTGTTATCAAGAAGAGAAATCAGTAAAACCAGTAAGTAATGTGCATGCTTGCCTAGCAAAGGTGTCTAAAACTTTCTTCTTCTGCCAGTCTCCACTCTGAAAGCACAAACTTTCCCTAGACCATTGCCAGTGGCTCTCATGAGCAAACTCACTAAAATGGCACATTTCCATGCGATCTAGTATTACCAGAGTGAGTGTGCTATTGGATTAACAACACTTTGAAGCCATTTTAGAGCTAACTTCTATCTTAAATAAGATTGAAATTAACTCATCTCAAACTTCAGTTCTTACAGGAAATTACTGCCTTAAGTGTCAGTTAGCTCTGTGGATGGGTGGGGGACAGGAAGACTAAATACCACTTAATTACTCTGTTGCTCTATTCCATTTTTAAGTCTTTTTCTGTAGGACCTGCTGCAAGCACTGACCTTTATCTGTAGTTACCATTAAAGAACAACAGCAAGAAACAGTCCTGAAAAATTATGAACTCTCTGAACACAAAGATGAAATCTGAAAATGAGTTTCATTATTCAGGAATAGCCTTTGGAGATACCTAACTGTTTCTGTAAGGCTGACATTGGCAGGTCCCTACCCATATGTTACTTTATAACATCTGTTATAGTTTTCTATTTTTAATATATTAATCTTTATCAAAAGGTAGGAGGCACTAGGTTTCTCTGCCTTAGCAAGGAAAAGCAGCTGCACTGAGAAACTGAAGATATGATTTGCAAACTGATCTTTTAAAGAAATGACATAGCTCCATCCATACTCATGGCACCTGTGGTGGTTCAGCCCCAGTAGCTGAGCACCACACACCACTCCCAGAAGAGAAAGAGACAGAGCCTCCATGGGTTGGGATAAGGACAGTTTACTGACAAAATCACCATGAAAGTAGGACAATAACAGCCAATTACACTCACACCCAGTGATAACACAGAGTACCTTACCAACCTGACAATTAGAGTGCTGCCCAACGAAGGCCAGACCACCCTGACACCCCAGCCACACTCAGGCTGTCCTGGAGGCACCAAGCCACTCCCCCTCCCCATCCAGTCCCTTTTATGGGAAAGTGATGTCAGCTGGTGTGGAAAACAGCCTGGGCTAACTCAACTCTCCTGTGCTGGCTGCTTGGGAAGGTTGACTCTGGCCTGGCTGGAACCAGGACACACCTCTTCTGAAAGCTTGATCAGCCGTCAACCTTGAGGTTACCTTGCAGGAGCTTGGTGAAACATTACAAGGACAAGGCCAATATGCCACTTGCATCACCTTGCAATGAATAGTTTTTCTTCCCAATCTGCTGAAGCAGGTCATATTTAGTTTACTGTGCTATGCTCATTTTGTGTCACTCCCGCTTTCTACACAAGTGTCAAGTCCCATCCAAGAAAAATCACTATACAACTCTAAATATATGATGGCAACATTATTTTTATCAGCTACCTCTTATAACAACACCACAAAGCTCTCAGGTTAGTTTGACAGGAATCATTTGTCTGTCAGCCTGATGACTTTTCACTGTTTTCAAAGCATTACCAATCCAGTCCCCCCCATCATGGTTTCTATTATTTTTCCTGTGACTAAGACCCACCAGACTTATGACTGTCCATGTCCACTGAAATGCTGACAGGTCTCATGTTAACTCCCTCCCCTGCCTCCCTGGGCCTTCCCCAGGGGCCACCCCAACGTTCACAAAAGCCTCTCGGTCCCCCTCAGTTTCCTGGAGGGAAGTTATGTATTTTCAAATGTTTAGCTGTGATTTAGCATTCTCCCACATTATTACCAGAGAGGAAGTTCTCATACAGGCATATGACATGGCTGCAACAACCCTGCTTGCTAGCTATAAATATCTTTTGAGTCCTTTATCTGCTGTTAGATAACAAAAGCTTTTGTTTTGCCAGTGGCACTGATAGCGAGCAGGAGCACAGCTGGGCTGAGAAGGGAAGGTCGATTTTTATTCCTCAGAAAGCTTGGAGCTCTAGTATTTAATATCCTACCTTATTTCAGGTATTAATATCTTATCCTATGGAAAGGGCTGTATCAGCTTTTCCAGTTAAACGTTTCCATCTTTGTCACTCTGGGCTTCCCCATTCTTCTACTTACATATTCAGAGCGGAGGATTATTGTTCTAACAGCTCCCTCTCAGCCAGGAGGTTGTTTTTCTTGAAGCTAATGTACCCTTATTTTCTCCCAGTTATAGCTTATTAGGCAACCTGTATAATATTCTTAGACATTTGCCAATTATCATTTACATTCCCCCCCGCCCCCCAACTGACTGAGTTCAGAACTCTTTTCTACTCTGTGAAATTGTTATCAGCTAAAGCTACTGATTTGCCTTTTCTTTGCCTTCAACAAATGTAATTAAGTAATTAACTTTTTTAAAAAATTTATTCATCCTACTGCTAGTTTTTAGTGCTGTGGTTCCTCCCCTCTGCTGAGGCAGAAGTCGAGCCTAGAGTTTCCTTGGTATCCAGTGCAATCCTTTATAAGCAAGAAAATGTAGGAGTGTTATTTAATGACTCTGAGGATGTTTCGGTGCTGGCAGCATGAGACTGCCAGGATATGTCATTGGGATTAACGTCTCCCACAAAAATGCAACCTTCTTTCCCCTCCTATACATTACAGAGAGTGACTGAAGGAGCCCGTCATCTCTTCCTCCATAAAAACGGCTGCTCCCTCACCGCCAGCAGCTCATACTCCATTTTGCACTTTCCACAGTAGGAAATCAATCCATGAGATCATTTCTTTTTCATTTGTCACTAGTAAATAAATCATGCCTTCTTTTTTTATTTTTCTTTTGGGTCACAGTGTGCCATTTCTCATCCCCTTCTGTCCACTAAACCTTTCTTAAGAGATTATAACCAGTGATTTAAAGATTTCAGTCACCAGAAATTTCCCATCAAGTTCCAGCAATGCCATCTTACTGAATTTATGCCCATAAATGAGCAATTCTGATACCTCTGTTTATTACCTAGGACCCTCACATTGGTTTAAGAAGATAAATCATTTCTCCTTATCATGTCCTTGGGCATTTAGGTTAGTTTTATTCACCGGGGCATGGCTTAAGGCTAAATGGGTGCTTACTTTTTTCCCCCCTTTACAGTTTTTGCTGATGCTGGGGCTGCTGGGGGTCCCATGCTTTCTGCTGTCAGTCCCTTTCTCACAGAGGGCAGAAGCAGACGAGTTTCCCCCAGCCAGCTCAGGATTTGCCTGTTCACCAGAAGCCCTCCAAGAAGGACCCTCCTTCTTGGTCAAACAAACATCTGCCTGCAGCTTTTCTTAGGCGTGCACAAGTGATTTCTGACGTTACTACAGTTAATACTTGACCACGTGTTGATTTGCTTCTCCCTCATTAAAAAAACCCTGGAATATTGCACCTCAGAGGAGAGTAGACAGGGGTGAACCTTTAAACCAAAAGTCAGATGTTTGTGAGCATCCATATCCTTGCTCTTATCTTTCATTGTTTTGTCTCAAACGTGGCATTAGAAATATCAGAGGTCAGTTAAAGGTTGAAGTTGTTTTCTTGTGCATAAATTCAGGCATTAATGATGCGGTTTATGTCCCTTGATTTTTAGCATGATACAAAATTTCACCAGGATGATCATTCTGCAAAAATAACCAAAACTGCAGAAGCCCATTCTTGAGATCAGAGCTATGTTTTATCAGGGATGTGCTGTATGAGAGCAGCTTTTGCAGTCTCCTGTCGATGCCTTGTAAAACGGTCCTTTCTCAGGGTGGGCTTTAAAATGGGACAGAATATTGTTACAGCTTGTAATATAAATGGTGGTGTAATTAGTACTTACTTAGCAGCAACCATGACAGTGAGAAAAATAGTGAAAGAAAAAGAGAGAAAAAGCAATTTATTCAAGTAATTGCACTTCCACCTGATTATTTGATGTTTGCCATGCTGAAATCGTGCCACCTTCCCAATGTGGTAGCACAATGTTCTGCCGCTAGCCCTTTATACGTCTTCGTGGAATAAAAATCTCCGCTGCAGTATTCCCTTTACTCTCAGAACAGAAATGATTCTTTCCCAATCCAAATCTCCTAATGGCCCAGTATTCAGTACTGAGATCTTACAGCATCTTGGGAGATCAAATAAGCAACTTTTCAGTGGAGTGTCCTGAAGGAACTATTACCTATATGGCCACTTTAAAAGCCAGGATTTTTTTTCTTCCCACATCTGAAGCATTTTCTTGCTCAGGAGATGTTTATCACATTCTCTGTAACCACTTCATACGCAGTTTGCTTAGCCCAATACAAAACTCACATTTAACAACCTCATTATTTCAAATACCTAGAGAAACTTGATTCAATTCAAATCCAATACCACTGCAAGGGTATTGTAGGTCTAAGAGATTTCCTTGCAAGGCTGTGGGAAGAACAATAAAAAAATTAAATAAACACCCCCTCCCCCAGCTAGAAAATAGCCACCCACAAAGAACTAAGGTATAGGCTACGTTAACAAGCGTGGCTGAATGACATCAAGGATGTTATATTCTTTCAGCAATACTCCATGGAGCTCAGGATCTCCCAGCCCTCCAGAATTTAAGGGCTTGGTTTTGGTTTTGGATCTGTCTCCAGATCTATGGCTGTGAGAACATGAAACGAGCACAGATCGCTGCAGCGTTAATTCCTGCGGCTGGCAGCCAGACTAAATCAGTGGTGTTTGGAAAGCCTGAATGGCCTCACGCATTTCACGGGGTTGCTTGGTCACCAAGCTGCAGTCAACCGTTTGGATAATGAGTTTTTTAGTTGTTTCATCACTGCCTGTGCTACCAAAAACTGTTGAGAGCAAAGTTTTCCTCCCTGCGTGCCAGTTGCTTTCTAGCCAATGGTCAAAACCCTCTGGGTTCATCCTTCCCAATTCCTACGGCATATCAATGGACGGGCAATATTGCAGACAGCATGGAACCCAGCCACAGCATAAAACATTGAGCATACCTGAGGCATCAGGAAAGCAAGTGTACGAATGCACAGAAACCCATCAGTTTTCAGAGTGGTTGTTTGGAGTTCCCAGCCTGCCCTGACCTCATGTCAGAGAAGCCGGGAGCCTTGAAGCAACCTTGAGATCCTACATGTCACCAGGCATCCAGGGGTACTTGCCTTGTGTAAATTGGTCAAAGAAATGATCAGCTTTACGTTTCAATGAAAAACCTTATGCTTTTGTGTGCTGTGCAGGAGTGGAGATGAAGGACCTGGACTTGTTTGCAAAAGCCACGTGTTAGTAATCTGTGCAGGATGAATTTCAAGGTTTTAAAGCCTGATTTAGAGCCAGACTGAGTTGGTTTAGGTAGTGTGATTTATACAACAACCCAGTGCAGGGCTTGTTACCTGTTTTCTGTAAGTTTGTGTGCATTTCCTTCTTCGCATGGGAACAGCTATGTATAAGCGCTGATACAGTGTTGTAGTAACTATGCCTGGATCTATGGCTGTGTAAATAGCAGACACTTTGCAAGAAGGCCCAGGAACCTGAAATCTCTATTTTTTCCAGTGCACTGGTTGCTCTAACAAGAGCTATTACTTTTCTTTGAAAACCTTGCTTGCTTTATACTCTACCCACATTAATAAGCTTGTGCCACTTTATCTACTATGACAGAATAAGCTGTGCTCTGTAGGCATGTCCTAAGGAGCATGAAAGATGAAACTGGAACAAGTTCCTGCATTTTGGAGCTGCATTTTAAGCAACAGTTACTCCTTGCCACCTCCATAGCTAGCTCAGGCAGGATTATTTATTTCCTGATGCCTTTCAGATCTCCAAAGTGGTCCTCTGATCAGCCTGCCATGCCCACATCCTTTACCAAAGTTACAAGGGACTGCTCACATTAGGACACCTGCTGGCAGAGGAATAAGGGATGCAGCCAGGCCCCAGAAGCTTCCATGGATGCCATTCCTGAACTGGGATCACGGTTAGCTGAAATTAATTACTCCACTTGGCAAGTGACCAGCTTGTCACTTAGCAGGTACAACACATGCTGGAAAGAAGTTTCTTCCCCAAATCTGACACCAAATTCCCCAGGCCTGCCCAGCAGCATGTTGAGAGATTAGACGTGCCTGATGGCTGCAGCTCCGTGCTCCTCTTCCAGTGCCACAGGCACCCCAGGCAGCAGTGCTGTGCCACAGCCTCTCTCTGCCCCACCGCAGCATCGCTAATCACTGAGCCCCAGGTCTTTCCCCAGGGGTGTGGGGACACAGGCATACCAGCCGGTTTGTCCTTCTGCTGGGGCAGTCCTCATCCCATTCTCCCACACGTGATTGGTTGTTCAAGCGTTTTGCCCTTCCAGATCAAATAGCCTGACCTAAGGTGTCTCACATGATGGGACACAGGGAAGTTGAGATGTCTGTATGGCTATGGTTTCACCTTTCCAAAGTGAAGCACCTGAACCAACAACATTTTTATGTTTCTGAAGCCTGGGGACCAGCATTTTTTGCTCATCCCTAAGAAAAAAATGCAGTAGAGCTGTTTTTCACAGGAACAAACTGAGAACATAAAAAGACTGACACCAAACCAGAAATATTAGTATTGAGAGCATACACATGTGATTTGGCTGAAGGAGCAGAAGGAGAAGGTCTAACTGAAAATACCATGCAGGTATCTTCTGATTAGCTCCAGATTGAAGCCCCAAAGCCACACTGCTGTGCAAAACATCCCATCCCACTGGTGAATGGAAAAGCATCCCTAAGCACCCACTGCATGCTGCAAGCTGAGCAAAACTGAGCTGCTGACTTTGTGAACATGCAGTCAATGTGATGCAATGATCATATCATTTTGCAGTGCACCATCAAGAATTTGAGCTTCATCTTCTCTGCTGTACAATTGAAAAGCCAAAAAAATGCATCGTTCACCTTCTCTGAGCAGTTTTAGAGTGTGAATTTTAAAGTGACAATGAGTAAAGGGAGTAGTGCTCGTTTATTCTTAAATCAATGCTTCACATCTACTTGGATCCAGGGAAGAAATAAAGCATTTGATCTTTTAGCAGTTCACCCAACTAAAAAAATATAAATATACTGGAAATATTTTCGAGACTGTAAAACTGCAATATGCTGTCTTGCCACCTCTGATTCTGTCCTCAGCTAGAAACTGAAGCAGCAGAATATTGTGACTAGGTTTATAATATGATGATACTTTTGTCCAAGTCCAAGGCAGGAGGTCCCTTGCTCTGATCACCCTGCTATACTGATGATATTCTTGAGCAGCCATTGTTGCCAATTTTAAACCAGCAGCTGGCTGTTTGTATCTCACAAACATATGGAGTTTTCTCTCTGAAATGCACCTTCTTGGAGTCCAGGAGGGCCAATAAAGTCAAGCCTGGCAAGCAGTGGTTTTCAAAGCAGATATTCTGCAGTTCCCAGTGCTGCCTTCCCATCCCAGTTTCAGGGGTAAGAGATGTAATATGGGAACCAGCTGAACTCCTGTTACCACACTGTAAGACTTGTGTGTCCCAGGACCTGTCCAGATTTGGGTTTCACTGCGAGACCCATTGTACTTCTGACAGCTCTTCCTGCAGGAGCTGAAGCAGCTTTGACTCCCCATGAAGTGGGCAGCAACTTCACCAAGCAGCTATGTCAAGGGTATCTTAATTTCATTTGAATTAGCACTTAATTGTTAATTGTTAGCTGCCTCAGCAAGTTCAACAGTCGCCATTTGCTGCTTTCTTGCAGTACTCCCCCCTGCCTCCCCCCGTTGCCACGCTTCCCACTGTACTGTCAGCAGAAAGAGGCTGTTTTCACAGGAGAGCTGCCTCTGCCTGAGTCCCACACAGGGCCGGCTCCCTCCATCACCAGCCTTTACTGCTTCAGCCTTCAAAAACTTTGCCTGCCTGTCTCGTGCCTGAAGTCCAGGCCAGTGCATGTGGACGTGCTGCTCAGGGGAAGCCGTACCTCCACAGCTAGCAACGGGGCTGCTCTACGAGGCGAGACATGCTAGAGCTCGTGCAGCAAACGCTGGCAATGTGCAGAGGCATTTACCACCAGAAGCAACTTGTACAGGCCCCTTTCTTCCTCACCGCTGTCATTTCATTTCTTCCAAAGGCAACAACATCTTTGGGCTGGAGGTTTCTCCCAGGGTGGCTCCTGGGCCAGCCCAATGTCTGGAGTCCCAGTGAAGGACAAACAACTCTGTGGCACCCTGGGACACCAGCCCCTTCCTTACAACATGATGTCCACACTCCCCCACAAACGTACGTGCACAGGGGATGCGTCACACACACGTGTGCCTTCATCGGGAGACACAACCATTAGCTGCTGCTGTCTCTACTACAAGAAAACATTTTGATTTTCATTTAAACTATTTTCTACAGCAAAAAAGGGCATTTGTGTGCTGCAGGCATGGACGTATGTGTAGACACTGGTGATGTGAGCGCTTCTGCTTAATGGTCTGGCAGCCCGGGCCGTGCCCAGCTCACAGTGCTGCCAGCGAGATGACACCTTGCTGGCTGCAGAGTTTTCAGTCCCTGTTCAGACATCAGACACGGCATCTTAACAGCCTTTTTCTCCTCTGAGCATGCAATGCAGGCTTACAAGAGCTCCTAACAGTGCACCATGGTTTTACCAACCTATTACCATAACAGGACGTGTTCCTGGAAGAAAAGTTCAGCCATGATTAATACAAAGGAACTGATCCTGGTTTGGGGCCATCTCTGGCCGCTCTTATGGGCTTACATTTGCAACATGCACAATTCAAGTTCCATTTGCATCTCTCCCCACATTTGCCCCCATCTGAACTCTGTTCCCAGTTTGCTCCCCACTCATAGAGGTCTCTCTGCCATCTTCTCTGGCTGCAAATTCCTTTTGCCCAGGATCTCCAGCCCGTGTCCTGCCAGCTGGGTTGCACCAGCACCCCACCGTCCTTTAGCTGTCCCAGCCAAGCTGTCAGGGCACTGTGGGGCCAGCACAGACCCGGGGTTAGGTGGCCCTAGGGAGAGACGTGCCTCCCTGGAACGGGCACTGTGTGGCATGACTGGGCAGCAGCACCCAGACAGGGCACGAGCTGCCACAGAGGGCCCGTCTCCCCCGGGACCTGCGGCGCTGCCAATGTCACCTTACCCCTCGGTTCTTTTTCCAGATCATTAACTGTTAAACAGAGAGGGAAAGCAGAAGCAAGTCCTGCTGCCCTGAGAACAGCACAACATCAAAAAGGTATCACCAATTCTCCGCTGAAGTAAGCATAGGGAATGTCTTTGCCAAAAATAAGGACAAGAGTGGTTCTACAGTTAAAAAACCTCCCCAGGACATTTTGGCTTTCTCCAGCCGGTGTGTGCCTGTGTCAGGTTTTCGCAGCAAGTGCCCCCTGAGTGAGTGCTGCTGCAATGGTCCCCTGTGTGCCAGTGTCTGCCCAGGGTGCCCAAATGGGAGAGTGGCTGCTGCCAGAGGGGTCCTGGAGCAGGCGTGGGCAGTGCTGCAGAGTGGCATGGTCAGTAGTTGGCTCCAGCTCAGGATTTTCTGTGGACTGCAGTGAAGTCTCAAGGGACCTCTGCTGCTTCACCTTCATCCCAAATTCTGTCTTCTTGAAACCCTCTCAAGAACATGGGGGTTTCCCTGCTGTGGATGGCTGTCTATCCCCACGCCCCCACTCTTTTCCGTGCAAAACTATTTCCAGTTTAATGTCCTGAGTGGGAATTTCCAGCTGTAACCTGGCTGCGCTTCTAGCCTGGTGAGCAAGCAGGCTGACTTGCAGCCACATGATTTTCTTTTGACATTGAACTGTTTGTTCTTTTCACTTCCTGGCCACTTCTACCGTGTCTAAGCATCGCTCATAAAACATAAGGGCTTGAAAACGTAACCTCCAAAATGTTGCAGAGGTGTTTGCGTTGTACTTCTCAAGGATTAGATCCTTTTCAACGCTGCTGGTCTTTGTTTCTAAGGGTTGGTGTATCCCAAACACACCACACTGTTGTATTCTGGTCACACAGCTCATTTAGATGCGTGAGCGCGAGCTGTACCGCACCCGGCTCCCTACCTCCGGGCACCAGCAGCTTCTGATGCAACAGTATTGATCAAAAAAAGATGAAACCAGGGGCATACCCAGCTATCCATCTTACCTGACCTGCGAGGACTGCTGATGAGAATTTTAGAAAATCCTAGGCAGGCTTTTCAACAGCATCCTTTGATTTTAAGGATATCAAAAGATGCTGGTACACCTGCAGGAGGTGTAGGAGCAGGAGAAGCTGGGCTTTGCCATCTGCTTTGTTAATGCCTTGTTCTCTCCTTTGAAGGCCAGCCAACACCCTGGGTTGATGCTGAGGGAGACAGTGCCACCCCAGCCCCACCTTCTCCGAGTACAAAGGTGTGCTCTTCTGGAAGCAGCAGGAGGAAGCAGACTGCCTACTCTCTGGTGCAAGGGCTGCGGTCACCAGAACTACCCAGACGTTGCAAATAAATTTTTTTAAAGTTTTTCTTTTGCATTGGGCAAGAGTCAGACATTGCCTGCTGAAATGGCTGAGATGCAATTCTTCTGGCCCTATTCCAGGCTTAAATAAAGATGAGTTATAACACTAAGCTGTGCGAAAAGCATCAAGAAAAATGCTTGATCAGGGAGTTTTGTGCAACTTCTTGGCAAAACTCGCAAAGGGAAGGATAGTTTAATTTTTATAGTTTTATGGTTGCCTATGAGAAGGGGAAAGGCTTGATGTGGCTGTGGTTCAAATAACTAATTTTCAGTAAATTGTTTCTGCATCCTGTATTTTATCTGATTGATCCCTATACGTATCTTGAGTCCTTCAGACAAAGTCTGTCCTCTCAGATGCAGTGCCAGATTCCAGTATGAATATTCAAGAGGGAAAGAAAATATAGTATAAATCCAAACTGAATTGACTTTTTGCTTCAGCATAGCCTCCCATTAAGACTGCAATGGCAGCAGTTGCCAAAGTCCTTGTGTTACCCATGCCTGCGGCCAATCTGAAGACAACAGCAACTTCTCCCTTCATGTCTTTAAGCATCCCCCTGCCAGCATTAAAAGTCCTACAGCTCCAACGTTGCATAAAATGCTTACTTTGCTATTAGTTTTGAAATGCTGGTTAAAAAAGCCAGACTCGTTGACCAACAAATCCCTAAACATCTGTACTGTATTTTTAAACTTTTATATTAATACCCATATTTATTCTTATTAGAAAATTTCTGCCTACCTTCAGCCACAGATTAAATTAGCCATTAGAAATTCAGTTCAGTTTCCCCGTTTATATATCAATCAGTAAACTTTCATTCCTTCTCACTCATTCTGGTGTTTTCAGAGGGACTGCTCTTTTCCTAGCTAGTGTTTTTGTTAGTGGGAGTGTAACTAGAGTTATTGGGAATTAGCTCAGAGAGTCAAGGAACAAAGACAATCTGCTAGTTGTCACTAGCAACAAGGCTGCACCAAGCTCTAAAACAAAGTCAGAGAGTGAATTACTTGATTGCTAAAGAAGGCTACTAGGTATGACCCAAGACAGTTGTAAGGCATATTTTCAAAATATGAAGAGTCCAGCAAATCACAAGGTAGCTAGAAGTTAACAGAACACTGTCAGTAAAGCTAGGTGCCACCTGGTGAAGTGGGGTGAAGCACGGGACCTATTACTATGAGTAACTATAAAAAAGCTTTAGTATGTACTTTAAAATTAATGTACTTGACCCAGTTACCACCTTTTTTTTCTCATGTTCTTAGAGGAAAAAAATCGATTAAAATCTGATCCTGAGGCAGTAGGCCACCACTCTGAGAATGACATCTTAGCAAAGATGGTGAACATCTCCACACCAGGTGTTGACTGTCGGCCATGAGCACGTCCCCGATCGAGATAAAAATCACAAAGACCACTTGCTTTAAAAAGGGCATGTGGCCTACTTATTTCTTTTGATATTTGTTATTCCTGGGTTTTGTTTTCTGGCCCATTTCTAATCCAGATGCCCATTAAGGGCTTGTTTTACAAATCTGCTTTCCCTGGGAATAAGCCATTAGTAATTGCCCAATTTGCCTTCAGAGGGTGAAGGGCACTTTTAGAGTTGCTGTGACTCTGAGGTTGGGCTGTGGAGGAAAGCCCACATTTGGGGATTTCCATGCTCAGTCTGAGAGCAAGAGGAAAGCATATCCATGAACAAAGGCTTCGGCATGCACCAGCTCCATCAGGTGCCTCAGTGCATGGCTTAATAGTTGACTTACTGCTCATGACACAGGACTATAACCCAAGTGACACAGATTTTTCAGGGATTTCCAAGAAGGCTTACTCCTTTTTTGAGAAGGACTAAAGACCAGCCTATTGCAAGGGGAGAGAGGGGAAGGACAAAAATACCCCCAAAACCCAAAGCTAAAAGGATCCCAGGAAATAATTTACCATCCCTCCTCCAGAGTTAAACCCAGTTTCTGTATTTATTTCCTGGTATTTGTCTAATCTGCTCTCACAGCTGGAAGTCTAGAAATTTTGATGGACCTCTCAGGTAATCTGATTCACTACTTCACTAGTTTTACCATCAGAAAGCTTTTCCTATTGCACAAATTCTCTGTAAGATGAGATGTCCTTCTTGTCATAGCCACCTTTGGACAGAATAAACTATTCATTCCTACTTCCAAAAGTCTTTTTCATTGGCAACATTTAATTTAAGAGGGATTTTAGGAAAACATTTCTCAACAGATCAGGTACATTTCTGGCAAGTGTACATGTCATGGACTCAAATCACCTATTACTTGAATATCTGGTTTAGATATTTAAAAATTTCATTCCTTACACATGCAATATAAATTGGTTCAAAGTTAGCCTCAGTACCCCTGTTATTTATCAGTTTTCTGCTGTACATCCAAGTGAGTTTACCCAAGGGAAATATTCTTTCAGCTATTACATCAGGAGTAGATACGAATGTGGCATTTATAGACTTTACTGAGTAACCAAGAAAATGAGCTTTTACAGATAGATAGAAAATGATACCATTTCTGAAATCAATATTCCCATAGCATGTAAACACATGCACGGTCTCTCAGTACATAATACCCCTTATGGCAATGGTGTCCAACCCTCTGTCCCTCTGTCAAGTCTGCAAGGTCTAGTAGGCAGTAGAATTGCCTGAACTCTATGTTATTTTTCCAGAGGAAGTGGTTGAATTAAACTAAGACAACTGTTTTCTGAAATCAGAATGAAGTCGGGTTTTTCTGAGCTAGTACAGACTGTCATATAAAATGTGTTTATATCTTACTGTGTTTCTGTTTCACTTCTAACCACAATATTTATCATCACTTCTTTAATGATCTAATGTACTTATAGCAGTTCTTCCAACATATAACAGTCAAGAAGTGACTATTTGGATTTTGAGGACCTCAGAAACCATTTGGTATGCTGTTACAGAGAAGCACTATGCAATTACTGAAAGAGTCTCTTCGTCATTTTTAATAAACAAAGTTTAATTGTTGTAGAGTTACCTAACGTGAAGAAACAACTTCTAGGAGCTATAAAATATTTTAAGATCCTGTTCACTGCAGACTAGAGAGATCAACATCTTATTAGGGTGTACCTCCACATTTCATGCTCTGAGACCTGACAGAATGATTCCAAATTTTTTTCGTAGGGTTTGCAGAAAGGCAATTAAATGGTTTTGCTACAGCAACTTCAAAAGTATGCTCGTCCCCTGACTCAAGTTGCCTGTGATCTAGAAAAGTAGCTGGAAGCAAGTATTGCTTCTTATTGTACATTAATCTGCAGACAAAACGTCTTTTTCTAAATAGTAACATTAGCCATAGCAACTGCAAGCAGTTGTACATCAGCAAAGCTCATACCATCTGTCTATAGAGCAATTTTTGCATTTTTAGATATTCATAATGCTGTTTCACAGAGGTCTTGAAAATATGCATCTAGAGAGCACGCTATTCTTCTCTACCTACCCAGCAATAAACATTGGAAACTCTTGGATATTTCCAGGATTTTGAGGCCTCGGTAGTCACAATCTTTAATTGTTTTCTAAATTGAAAGAGGATCACGTTATTCACAGTAAATGAAGCTCTCGCTTTAAGAAGCTAGATTGCTTCAGAAATGGGTAGAAAATGTTATTGAATTTGCTGTCATAGGCAAGAGATTTATATGAACAGCTGCAGAGAAAACGATCGCTGTTTGCTGCTTTTACAACACTAATTTTTGTTGTTCTCTCTAAAAAACCTATTGAATTTTCTCTGTAGAAGCTAATTTACAATTATTTTTCCTAATATAGTCCCGTTTTCCTGCTCTCTTACATCTGACAATACCCCATCAGTCAAGAAGAAACATTTCCTGCGTGTGCTGATAAGGCATCCATGCACCTGAACCGATCCGTGCAAAGTTGTTCCTCTCCTCAGGAAGGCAACACAGGGCATTTCTTGCAACACAGGCAGGAAAGGACACGTTGGGGGGAAGTGCTACTGTCGTACTCACGATGCATGATCCATGCAGACCAGTCAAACCAATGACGGTATCACTAGTACTTCAAACGGATCTTGTTTCACAATCAGCCTGCAGGCCGCAGATGTACTCTGTTTGGTCAGTATTTCAGTCATGAGGAACGGGACTAAGGTCACCTCTAGATCCCAGACACTTGAACATTTAAGCATAATCACAGGTTCTTGTATTTTACATAAGCTATATCTCTTTTGGAGACAAAAATCAATTAAAAACATATTTTGGTGTGGAGTTAAAGATGCTTCAGATTGTTTTTAATATAAACTGTTGTTTGATCAAATTGAAAAGATTTTGTGCTGCAACAAGTAGTGGGCACCCAGCCTTCTGGCACTGTCTGGGACAGAAAGACAGAAAACCTTTCCAGAGAACTAAAATCCTCTCTGTCTTTCAGCTTCTCTATCTTTTCAGCCTTCAAGCACAAGCCTTTGGACGATGTCTATGGAGCCTCCATTCCAGGTCTTCTGTAGACATCCTCCCCCTCGTGTCTTTTCTGAACTCCACTCAGTTCTTCTCCCAGCTCTGAAGGCAATGTTTTTCTCTTTCCAGTTCCATGACCAAGTTGTGAAACCTTCATTTTATGACTTCCCTCCCCGCTCAGAAAGTGCCAGTAATGTAGTAACACTTTACGGGCCAGGGGCCTCACCTATTTATAGGCTGCGAGATGAACATTTCCAGAGGGCCTTGTTATGACTTCTGCACAGAAGTTTCCATGCCATGCCCAAGCAAATTGGCACACTGTCACACAACACACTTTGTGAATTGCTGAATTGATTTTTGCAGTACCGTATATAACATTTGATATTTAGTAGTCACTAACAAAACCTTTCAGAAGTTGTCCTCCTTACAGATTTCTTTACCTGGGGAACAGGTACAACACTTGAAGCATAGTGTAATATAATAGTTTCACAGGTGAAGTCTTGTCATCCTCAACTAAAATTTAACAGCTTTATTTTTGGAAGACAGATCCTCTTGGTTTTATCCAAAGACTGGGGCTCCCCGCTCTGAACACAAGTGCCTTCAGAGATGACAGGTGACACTGAAGGTAGATACTTAACCCATTACTGCAGCATGCCTTAGGAGTTTAACAGGCTGATTTGGTACACTCTAACACCACAAAGAAGTGTGGCAAGGGATGCCCTGAAAACAAGCGATGGCCAATCAGACACCCTCAGTTCACAGAACTGCTTTGTCCTGTTGAACCCAGATCAGCCCTAACAGACTGTGCAAGCTCTTCCATCACACAGCTCTATCTCTTATTCAGCTGTATGTATAGAGGGTTGGTCAACCTGCTTGCCTGTGTGGTGGAAATACAGCCTTTTTGTTGATCTACATTTTCCATCCTCATGTGGGGGACCTTCTCCATGCTTGCTGCACTGAGGACCTCTGTGTACTGCTCACTTCCTCACACAAGACAATCAAAACAGCAGCTAGCACCACAATCTCCTTTTTCTACATGGTTTGTCTTTCACTCTCTCTCTCTGCTATAAAGGATGTTCTATGTACTCATAAAGCCTGGGTGACAGTGGCTGTCCTCCATCCGAGGATATGTTTGAGCCCTTCCAGCCAGGTTCTCCTGATCTGCTCATTCTGTGCACTGCAACAACTGCTGTCCACATCCCGAGCTAAGGACACTCAAATCCCTACACCCATGGAGCACTGGCACAGGCTGCCCAGAGAGATTGTGGAGTCTCCTTCTCTGGAGACATTCAAAACCCACCTGGACGTATTCCTGTGTGATTTAGTCTAGGTGATCCTGCTCTGGCAGGGGTGTTGGACTAGATGATTATTTGAGGTCCCTTCCAACTCCTAACATTCTTTGACCCTGTGAATTTCGCACAGCAACACTGGTTCTGTGAGCAAGGAGGGGACGATGCTACCAGAAGAAAGGAAAAGCCAAAAGAAGAAAAACTAATCAATTTTCAGTGGTTTTGAAAAGGGGACTCCAAATTATTTCTGTCTTCCAAAATGCATCATAAATTTTAAACATTTTAAAATTATTTCTGTAATGCTTTTTTTGAAAAACATAGCTGGCTTCTTATTTTAAGAGTCATGCAGATTCTAAAGCACGTATTGGATTATCTTAGTCCAAGAAGGTGTTAGATTAAGACTTCATTTTTCAGGTTATTATGGACATTTGAAAGTAGAGGAATTGGGACCTGTTATTAGGAACATTAACCCAACGTATACCAGGCCTTATGAGTTGAGGTCAGTAACATTTACTGCAAGTAATTATTCACAAGTCTTTTTAATAGATTTTAAACCCCAGAGCAACCTTTATATGAATTCCAGCCTTTCCTAAACAGAAGATATTTAGTAAATTAAAGGCTTTTTATAACGGCATAACCACTCATGCTTATGTAAGCATTTTCAATGGCCTTATGCGTTTTATTTCTGGTATAACTCTTAGTTTCAGCACTAAACTTTCTTATGACCACCTTCTAGGCTGAAGAACTCTCTACTGTAACAACACTTGTCTCCATGAGGTAATGTAAGTTCCTGGACAGCACACTTGTTAAAACCAGTGTGCCAGGTGCAATGCCACCAATATTGTAGGCATTAGTAATGAATTATTGAGTTCTGACCAACTTCACTAACATCTAGGTTCATTCAATTTTTGTTTTAATCCCCAATTCCCCCAAGAGCACTGATCGGTTGATGCAAATCTTGGCCCCTGTGCTAGAGTGGATACAGAAGTGTCTTCACACAGTCTCTTCTGATGAAAGGATGCTACTGCAGAGGACCCCATGGAGAGCCTTTGACCAGAGGACAATGTTCTCTTCCAAGAAAGATGAGGAGACATCTCTCAGCTCCCAGGACAACACTTAGATGAGGCTCTCCAGAGCTTCCTGGCCCTGGTTTAGTGGCAAATGTCTCTTGGTGACAGAATTCTGCCTGCATGCAACAGTGATAACCCTTGGAAGTCATCACAAGGGAGGCATACAAACTCACCCTGGGGTTTTTACTTCTATGTCAGGCTTCATAGAGACCTACATGTCAGTCTCTGCTCTCATTCAAGCCTATATATTAATTTTAACTTATGTGAAGTTGCAGCTGAGGAAAGAATTTAACAGTTCACCCCATAAGTACAGAACTTTATAAGCACAGTAAGTCTATCCACAGACCTTCAGATTCCAGTAATTAAATAAAATACACACACATGCGTAAATACCTTCTTTCCCTCTTGCATTCAGAGGCAAAACCTTTTGGCCAAGAAGCCCTGTATTTCAGTGACACTAAGCAGTGGGTTCAGTGGTTACACTGTTACTCTCTGGAGTCTGTGACTGCTCTTGTCCTTTGAGAAAGGAGGTCCTGAAGGTAGGCAGAAAGCAGCTCTGCACCTGAGTGGAATGGCCTGATGCTTGCAGACTAGTCTTCAAAAAGTTTGTGCCTGGGTTTGAACTACTGAACACCTACTCTTGTACAAGAGAGAGAGATCACAAGGTTAAAAGTATAACATGTTAATGTATTTTGGAGGCATGAAAAGATCTAACCTTGACTGGAAGTCCTCAATAACTGAGAGGGTATGTAAAAAGTTAAGGCAGATTAGGTATTACTTATTCATCTCCTGTAGGCTTAAAATAAGATGCATAACTACTTATACAAACATCTTCCTGACATGTTGGCATGTAAGGCAAACTATTCTAAGAGAAAAATGCATTATAAGCAGAGAAAAAAACCCAGATATAATCAATCATACTCAGCTATAATTTAATTCTCTTGTACGCCTTCTTCCCCCCCCTCCTCCTCTGTAGGGATGATTATAAAAATCTCTAGAGAATTCAAAATCAACAGGAGATAACTTTGGATCATATCTGACCAACGTAGGATTTGCCAGGAAACAAAGCCAATGCATGAGAATATTGTTGCTGAAATTCTAACAACAAAGCAAAGTTTCATCCCCTACTTTCTTGGCGGTTATGGTTCTCCTATAGATAATCCAGCACACAAATTTCTTCTCCACCACTTTTCCTGTGATTTCTTACTTTCTCCTTGGCCAACTGCTTTGAAAGCAACAAACATGTTTTTAGAAAGTATATAAAGTGTATTTAATAGAAACATAAATCAAGAACTGGAAAAAGAATTTAATGAAAAAACCCATATTAAATAAGGCCACTATTTTTCTGAAAATATACAATACATATTTACTGAAAATAGACAATAATGAGACTAAGGTATTTTCTTAGGTGACAGCATTTAATGTTTTTAAACACAGATTGAAAGCACGATCTTGAGTAAAGTCTCTGTTATGTAGCTGTTTCTGAAGTTCTTTACAAGACTCAAGAAGTTTTACCCCAAAACTGATAAATTTTCCAATCTGTTAAATCTGACTTTAAAAATTTGGATACCTAGTCTTCTGAATTAGTGCCACAAAGAAAAGACTTGAGGACAAAATGATTTTCTGTTGGTCTTACTGCATTTCAAACAAAAGTTTAAGACCTACCAAGTAGCTTATTTGTGATATAGTGCTGTCCTCATCCAGAAACCATACTCTTCACAGACATACATCAAACCAGGGAAGCTTTCCCGAGTAGCATCACCACCCTAAATGACCACAGTGTGGGAGACTCATTGTCTTACTGTCATAACACAGGAAGACCCCATATTTCAAACAGGCCCTTCAATAAGAAAGCAATTCAAAGTACCATATTTCCAACAATTCTGTGACAAAATAGTTTTCTATTGTTTCTATTAGATTCTTTGCACAAAGTACAATCTTCATGCAGGTTTTGTGAAGATTACTGCATCCTGAACCATCTTCTATCCTACTTTTTGTACTTTGGAGACAGCAATGGAAGAAAGGGTGTGATAGAGGCTCTAAGGTTACTCTAAGTAACCATAAATTTTCAAAATCCCAATGACATTTTTTCTTCCTTAAGGCAGTTTCCAAATTCATTTCACCATCTTTTCAGTTTCCTGCAACCCCATGTCAGCCAGTAGAATTGCCCATTTTGCACAGGAACCACCTGTACATCTCAGTCTTCAGCACTTTCTGGGCCTGTCTTTTCATGTACTTTCAGTCAAAAATGGCATTTTAATTTTGGAACTGTCAGAGACATCTGAAGAGATTAAACTCCTCTGTGCCAGAGACTTCAGCCTTTAAGAACAGTTTTGTCCCCATCAGAATTCAAAGCCCTCTGTCAGTATAAAAATACATAGTATCTCCATCCAATAGCACCAAAAAGCCTCCACTTGGCCAAGTGCCCCGGACCTTCGGACCTTGGAAAATCCCAAGCCCTACCACTGGGTACCTGCCAGAGGAACCAGAAGAACAAGCTGTTTGGAGTCAAAAGAAGGGGCAAGAGGAAACCTGGTTCATAGGGACCCAAGTGTCACAGCTACTCAGTCTTTTGGGTGTCCTCTCCTGGCCCAGCCATGCAGGTGGAAGAGGTCACTGTTTCCCAGGATTTTCCTACCTGGACACTCCCTCATTCATTTAAAGGAAATATAAACAATGAAGCCTGTTACTCCCCATCCACTCCTCTGATTTTCCAGGAATTGCTTGGCCAGGAGCTCACCTGGGGAGCAGCCCATGGTAGAGGAACTGCAACACCCCCCTTCATCGAGCACAGCAGCCCTGATCTGTTTGTGGCTTCCACTGAGCCAGAACCATCTCCACATAACATTTTAATTTTGACAAAAATCAATAAATTCTGCTGAGTAGGTGTTGTATTGATTTTTTTTTTCCTAACCAGCTGTACAATTGCTAAGAAACTGATGCACTGTCAGACATTTTGGTGACTAAGTAATGAATAATTGGTACTTAATCCAACCAACTGTCACATTAGACAGTCTCTGAAAGCCTGTTCTCAGTAAATACTGGTTATGAGTGGGGAGTTTCAGGTACAAATATTCCCAGTGTGCATTTCTTGGTTCTTTCTTCTTCAACTATTGTCTCCCCATGAGCTCATCTCTCCTTTACGCACATTGTAACATTTTAGTTCCATGACATTTTTATCCCATGAGGTTTTCAGCCTGAGATATTAAATCCCACAATACTTGCCTGCAGACATCTTTATCATCATTCATCATTCACAGGCCTTTACAATCATACTAAAGGATTTGTTTCTGCCCAGAGAAACCTATAGGTTATTGTGTGATAAATGACTACCCGACCTTCCTCTAAGCAAATTGCATATTCTATAGCCAGTGACATACTCTGCAGCTGGTGTCCACAGCTACACTTCTAGCATCATTTGAAACTTCCTGAGAAGAGCAAATAGACACAGAATTTGAGTCTTGGATACCTGGAACCTTCAGATTCACTTTCCAGGGAATATATTGCTTTTCATATTCTCTTCCTTGGTTAGACTGGGGAAAAAAAAGCATTTAATGATAAAAAATAAAATAGTGCTGTATAGGGACATGAGTCCAAGTGATCATGTGAAGTGAATTACCTCTCCACTTACACCTGGCACAGAAGAGGGTAATGAATGCTAAAAAAAAATATTATATATCTGTCAGCTCGAATGATCAAGAGTTTATGTAAAATATTTAGGAGAATAAAATCTTCCTTGTATAGAACAGAGCAATCTTGGCAAGGAAAAGTAGAAAAATACCCTTTCGCTGAGTATCTTGCCCTGAGACTGTTGTCTGCCACAAGTCTCTAATATACCTGCTTCACTTAGGGCACAGAACTTTCCTCCCTCCAGTTTCTGTCAGAACGAACAAGCAAAACTTAGAGCAAAACACAGATCCCGCTCCACACACACCTCCTCATCTCCATTATTTTTAGTGCAAATGTTTGAAGCAGTTCATTGAAGAAAAAGCTATTAAGGAACAACAAACCCTCATTTCCTTTCGGCTTGCAACCATAATTAGACTAGCAAAGCAGTTACAGTGTTAATTTATTCCTGGCAGATAAATTAACTGCTTCTTTGCAGACACTGGAGGAATGACTCACATCATTAACACAAGTTTATTAACTACAGTCTTTCCCCCTTCCCTGCCTCCCACCTTTTTCTCCTTTGGGCTTAAAGCTAAGACAGGAAGGTCAACTTCACAGTGATTTTAGAGATTGTCTCTGCCTTCTATTCCCAGTCCCAGGGTTCAGCCTCACCAATATTTAGGATCAGCTTCTTTTGGTGTGACCGATTGGTTCCATTGGGAGCCCAGCCAGGGTCTTAATCCATTCACTATTTTTCACAGCCATAGCAGTCAGCTAAATATCAGCAATACCTTGTACACCACAGCGGCAGCTCTGCCAGGAATGTTATTAGGATCTGATTTTTAGGTGTTTTTACACAAAACACAGCTAGGAAAGTTTCCTACAGGCTGAAATTAGAGGGCTGGGTCTTTCAAGCAGTCACTCACACAAACAGCCCTTACCTGCAAGCTTTATCAATGGCACTATTCACGTGAGTTTTTATGGTTTACGGGATTAGACACTGTATGTAATGTCTCAGGCTGAGACGCAGCCACACACCCTGCACACGGCTGAAACCCAGCCACACAGCACAGCCCTTCTACCCTCTCTCCTCAACAGCTGAGCGGTTCTGGAATACAAATATTAAAAAAAAAAAAAAAAGAAGAACCCAAAAAAACCCTCCCAAAAACCACAGAGGTGAATGGAAGTTACCTTTTAATTCCCGATTTCATCATCGCTCAGAAAAATCCAACTGCTTGCGAGACGTATGCAGTCTCCCTTTAAGCCCACCGCGTTGAGTTCGGCCTGCACACAGGCCTGCATTGTAAACTCTGGTAAATAAATTACTGCTAGCCCTACACAACTGGTGAATTCATTCTCTAGGCTTGCCAATATGACGTGTTTCAACAAGACTGACATTCAGTCTTTACAGGTATCGTGCTAATACGTTTGTATAATTTTTTTTCTTTACACAAATCCCAGCAAAGAGAGGGGCCATTTTTAAGTACCTCCATTACTGCAAATGATGCTTCATCTTTGTCACAGGCCCCCCGTTTATCCACAGACCCTTTGGCCCAGCAAAATTAGCCTCTTAACACATCAAGAAAATCGCAGATTCTGTTGTTTTGTTAGGTTAAACAAGATGCTAGGGCAACTCTAATTGGAACCTGTTACGCTGGCTCAGGTCTGCCGGCATGGTATGCGAGTTTCAGGTGCTCACTTAAATGAGCAGGGATGATGAAGGAGGCACTTGTACCTTAACTCTCTCCAGCCCTTGAGGGAATAAGACTGGTAGAACCTGTGTTTCACTGGTGACACTAACATGGCATAAACGTTATTTCTCTGAGTGTTAAATTTTGGCTGCCGTGTCTCTCGAAGGAGGTGTTCACCTCATCTGCTCTCAGACAAGCTTCATAAAAAAGATGCAGCGGGATTTGTCATGGGTTCTCAATCCATATGCTGCCTGCTGTCACCAGGCCAAACAGCCCACCCCAGTGCCCTGGGGCTTACCAGGCACAGCAGGTCTCTGACCAAACTGCTCCCCCACTCAAGCCAGACCAAAGGAAGGAAACACAAGGTCCCTGCGTAACTCACAGGGGAGCACTGGGTGCTGGCATGGGCGGTATATTTGCAGCATCTTCCTTGACCACTCTTGCAGGCTCTGTGGAATCCAGTAGCAAGCCAATCTCTTTAGCACACAGTGGCCTAACTCCAAATCCAAACACCCTCAGCACTGCCCAGAAACACCTGTACAACCAGCATTAAAACCCAAACCTTTCAGCCCTACTTTGACACCTAATTCCAGCCCAAAATTCTAGGGTTTTTGGCCTTGAATAACAAAACACCCCAACCCTTAGTCCCTGCCATGACTATAACATGACCACTAGCCCAGACAACAGGTGCTTTTTATTTGCTCATTAGCATCAATAAGAGAATCGGCAACAAATGAGAAAATAAATGATGCTGAATACAATGAGCTACAGTGCACGTAAACCCAAAATAATTAAGTACCAGGCTCCAAAAAGATTCACAGACATCTGGCATAAAGCCAGCACCAGATCACACTGGGGTAGCAGGATTACTGCTGGCAATGGGACTAGGAAGAGGTTAAGGTTTAGTATTTAGGAAAAGAGAGAGTTAAGAGTTTGATTTATGGGCAGGAGAAAGCAATATGTAAAGCCAATGGGGTGGAAGGTTTAATTTTAGACTTTAGGTTGAGCAGGGTTTAGAGTTACTGACAGTAGGGTCCAAAGTTTGCAGCTGACTCTGAAAATTGCAAGGACTAGAGTAAAACCTGCATGTGAGGACTAAAGCTTAGCTCAGGAGTGAGCAGCATGCGTTTGCCTACGGGCTGGCATGAGGTAACAAGGGCAGAGACACTGATAGCTGGGACAAGAAGCAGGAGAAAATCATTGCTGATCACAGGGCTGCTGCTCCCCTCCTGCCAACACGTCAGGGAAGGTACAAAATGTGGAGTGTGGCATATGGAGGAGGTGGGTGTATTGCCAGCACCAGGATGGAAAATGGCTTATATTTGTTGTGGTCCAGGTAGGGCTTACTGGAGTAAGTCTAAGGATATTACTGCGTAAGTCTACAATAGATTTTAAAACCAGAGCTACAATTAAAGTTAATCCTCTAATCATTCCCACTTACTATGCACTGGGCTGTACAGCATGCAGCTTTGGTGCATGTAAATAGACTTCTTGCAGACAAAACAAACCTGAAAGGCCCCCTCCAAGTGTGCCCCCACCCTTAAAGCGGGCATGTGGGTCTGTAATGCTGCCTTGCTCTTGCACCAAGGTCTGCAGGACAGCGTGTTCTTGGAGATTTCTAAACAGGTTTTAGCAGCGTGTCACCAGGTGCAATGGGAGGCGTTGTTATTCAAATAGTATTGTGGGTCCCAAAACAACCTGGCCAGATAAACTGCTATGCAAGGACCTGAGAAAAAACTGACCTTGTAGTAGTAAAGGCCTTGCCTGTATTTAACCTAGCTCGGTAAATACATAAACTGGGTGGAGGCAGTTCAGAGTCTGTAGGGAGTGAGAGTTAAAATATCCACAGTAGATGTGATAAAACCCCTGACTGGATGTAAAAACCAGCTTTGCATAGCACAGAAGCCTGTAAAGAGGGACTGATGAGGAAAGATGAGTGGAAAGGAAAACTAAAGAGAGAAGGTCAGGATCCAATGTCAAGGAGCATTTACCAGGACCTGAAAAACAGCACAAGATTCTGGGATGCTCTATGATGTGTAAAATCTGATCAACTCCTATTTAACTACAGTTGCTTACTTGTAATAGATACAAGGCTAATCTTAACACATCCGGTAGTTGTTGATAACAAAGGTTACACCCTAGCTGACTGGTGACTGTGTGTCACTGTAGTTTCATTTTGAAGTGTGATGGTAGACCACGATAGCTATTATTCCTCCATTGTATGGATTTGCTTGCCCCCTCCCCAAAGAGCTGGAAGCTCTCTCCCCATCTGGCTGGCCCAGCTGCTGAGCCATGGAGGCTGCAGAGGCTGATGCAACTCTGCCTTCCCCCAGCCAGGCACTGGTTGGACTGGATCCCATGAAAAGCACCCATTTTTTTCCAAGAACTCAAGGAAAGGAAACACCTGGATGAGTTCATGCTCATTTCCCGCTCTCATTACCCAAAAGTAGACTTTGGACAATAGCTTCAGGGGTCTTTAACACTACTTTGTTGAGAGTGGATTTGCCTACCCCTGACTGCTCCAGAGACACCCATGGTAAAGTCAGTGTCTGCGAGGTTTCACCAGGAAACAGCCACTCCCTGGAGCACAGATGTAGATCTCAAGCCTTTATCCAGTAGAAATGAAACTGCAACACCAGCAACAAGCCCTGCCTGTGGCCTTTGCAGTTTTGCACCCCTTGCTGATCATACCTTTACTCAAGGACAATGGGATCCCACTAGACCAAACTTCTCTCCTGGACTCAGATCCTCCATCTTGCCAACAGCAAAGCAGCCACGGCACAGAGACTCCCAGGAACTCATTGTTCATGTCTTCTTCCTGAAACAAAAGGATGTCCAGGAGCTCTGCAAATAGATGTAATAGGGTGTTTTCCTGGAGCAGCTGCTGTACTTCTAAGGTTGAGCCCACCATTCTTCCACACTGTGGAAGACAAGACTTTGGCTTGGGCTAGTCCTATATGCTACATGTATCTAGTTTACATACTAAAACTTGAACTTTATTCCCACCTGTAAAGCGAGGCTTTAGTCTTAACACAGAGAGGCCTAGCTGGAACAAACCCCAAACTCTAAGCTATTCTTCCCTTCCAGTAAGTACTATGTAAGACATCAAGTCTTGAAGACTGTAGCCATGAATGTATGTCTTCAGGTCATTCTGTTAATTACCAGCCCTAGTACAAGGCAGATTATTAGCCTTTGACTCAAATAGAGAAAATAAATAAAGTATATACACACATAATTTCTACATGGGTGTACAGCCTTCTGGAAGAGGCTGAAGTAACATGAAGACCATTCTCCACACCTCTTTCACAGTCCTTCATCCTAGGCAGCATCTTTATATTCTTGGATTAAGCCAAGCTCATAAGTGTCTGGTACTCAAAAATCCAGACTCCAGTTGATATAGACTGCATTATGAATCTACAAAACCTACACCTGCCTGATTCCTAGACTGGTACCTTTAAGGATCCAAATAGTTAAACTGGTATTTCAGGATCTGCTGCTTACAACCTTAAAATCGATTGCATCGTAGAAACCCTTATGTAGGCTGTAGAGAAGCACAAATTATTCTTGCCTTCTGGCACAAGCCCATATCATAGTCCACATTGCCTTCTGTATTGCACCTTTAAACATTGCTCTTCTGGTCTTGCTGTCTATTACACTAACCTGACATCTGGACATAGTTAGAGACCCAAGATACTTATCACAGCCTGAAAAAAAGAATGAGCTCTTCCCCTCTGGCTAGCAGTCCTGACTTTAAACTGCCACATGGATATCTACTTTCCATCAGGCCCTTCTTACCATAACCTCTGCCTTAGCTGCAGGCCACAGAAAGAAATGAAGTACTCTTATCTCACAAAACCAGTTCCTAACTTAGTCTGGAGTGATGTTCTGTCTACAGCTAAAAGCCTGGTTGTCCAACCCAGCAGTCCATCACCTTAAGGAGAGGCCAAGCACTGACCCCAACATAACTATAATCCCTGAAACCGCCACTGGAGCCCCACCCCATCCACCCTCCAAAAGTCTTTTTTGGTCATCCAGAAATACCTAGCATTTGTAACTGACTAATTTGAACAGTAAAAGACAGTCCTACCCCACAGAACAATTTACATTATCTGTCTTTTCAGGCACCATCCTTCAGTTCTAAACATGAGTATCTGACTAGACCCAGTTATAAAATTATCCCTTCAGTGTTCATCTTCCAAAACCAGACCCTGATCTCAGTTTCAACCCTGGCACCAAATAAGACTTAGCGACTGCTAACATCTTCAGAACAGGTTTTCATATCTGGTGCATCCTAGAACCAACCCAGGTGCATCTCTAACTATTCTATCCCAGACATCCAGAGCCATAGACTGATGACATTGAATTGTGAAGATGATATAAGCTAAATGATAGAATCTGGAAGATCCTGACCTGCACCAAAGCAAGTATAAATCTGTGATTCTGTCTCAGCATGACCTTCAGCCACAGGCCAGTGAGTTTTGCAGGGTAAGCAATAAAGCTGAAATTTGGTACTTCATATTAAATAACCTCAAACCCAATAGTAACCCAATCACAGTGAGAGACCCCTCACAGAAGTCGTGCTCCATATGAGGCTTCCTAGAAAACAACTTAGATAAAACAGAAATCCGTATCCAACCAAACAAAGCTCAACACAGATGCCTGCTAGATGGGTCATTTGTGCTTATGTATAGTTGACAATGACTTGGTGTTCAAGGGAAGAGGGGTGTTGCAGGGTTTCACAAACTGGTTTTACCTCTCTTGAGTTTGCAGTGCAAATATAGACAGTACCACAAGGTACTACTATATCAGAGGCAGTTATATCACAGGTTAGGTAGTTTTGGTATTTAGACCCGTATTGACTCTCAATTATATTTGTTACTGTGATTGCAGGCAAAACCTGGCAATGTCACTGGCAATGGGTGACGTTTCACTTTAGGTCAGATGTAGGTAATTACACTGCAGATGTCTAGACACTCTGGAACTCCTTTATATCTGATGGAGAAACGGGTGCTTGGAAGGAGCAGTTCCTCAGAGTTAAATTTAGAAATCTACTCTCATATGACTTGAGTCTTGTTCATCATTAATCTTTTTCGACTCAAACTATATTGCTGTCGCTATAAAGACAGCTGAAGGTGAGTAGCTCAAATGTAGACATATACGTTTAGTCAGATAAATCTTTTAAACTTGCTTACTAACCTGCAAGACCAGGATCTCAAATAATCAGCAAATTTCCATACATGCTGCCTTTATGGCATTATGATTTATAGCTTCATGAAAAGGACTTTCAAGGGTATAGCATAATACGGGATTTCTCGTATCTATTCTAAGGCAATTTTCATTTACCATCACCACATCAGAATTAAATCCAACCATGAAACAGGAGAATCCAGTCTAATTAAATGTTTGCAATGATTGCTAAATTTGTTTAGGTCTGCTGGTCAGGTGGCAAAGACTGGCTAAGGTTCAGCAGAGTGGTGACAATTTATAACATATCAGCATCTGGCCTGAGATCAATTTCCTCCCACCTCATTAGAACCAGTGGAAGGAAACTAGATGATCTCCACTACCAGGAGTGGCTATGTTTCATAAAGCCACCTTTGAGGAATGCTTCAAAGCACATAGTCCAGGTTCTGTGAATTGTCAAAACGTTCACCTACTCCTTACTAGGGTTTAGTCAAGTGCTGAATATGATACCAGCTTCTTACATGTTATACTGGATTACTTAGCTGAAAAGAGCCATCTGCAACACTACGATCAGGGCTTCTCAGCTGACACTTAGAAAGGGAGATTTATTTATTTTAAATGCCCATCCTTTCTCTGCCATGGTTAGTTAAATGGCAGAATTAAAAATAATCTATTGGAAGAGCACTGACTGCTTCTTATTCCAGAGTCTGACTACAGGATATGCAGCTGAGTGAATGGTTTCTAAGTATAAACTCCGTGCCTATTCATTTGCCATGGACCAGTCAGGAAGCTGATTCACAGTAAGAAGTGTGTGTAATGTAGTGATATTTCAATTCTACCATACTATCAAAGGCGTGTAATTTCTTTGTGAATGACAATTAAGCTAGACAAATGTATTTTTACCTTAGTGCCCTACCACAGTTTTTTCTTACTTTGCTACCAATTAAAAATCCACACCCCCTCCAAATACTCTATTAAATTTGTCACATGCAATACTCCAAGCCACACTATCTTACTGAATATTCAAGGGGAGGTGAGTGATTGCCTGTCACTGGAGCCAAGAATCACACTCCATTTATTTTCCAGGGAGCAGAATTAGCTTCATCTGAATGTTTCAAAACACTACCCATTACACGAGTGCTACAAGGATGTGAGTCGCTTCAGTGCAGCTTGAGAAGATGTACCTGAGCTGGCTGGCTCTGGTGCTACGTGTAAGGTACCTGAAGCAATGGTGAGCACCACACAGGCTGCCAACCCTCTTTAGACCAGGGACAAATGCTCTTACTTCAGTGCCATGCTGCTGCAGCTGTACTATTAACTATCCCAAATTAACTAGCCTAAAGCTGTATTTATCTCATTTCTGCCTTCCTATCACAGGCTTCTCAGCTCTTTTTTTTTTCTTTTTTTCCTCTCATTTAAATGGATTAAATTAAAGTGAACAAAAATAATGGAACTGCTTATGTACTTCTAAATCACAGCTAATTCCTATTGAGGACTTGTTGTCCTGCATTCAAAACACACATGATGTTCCCTTCAGAAAATAAATGAATCTATTGATGAGAAATTTCAAGTGCCCTTGGAGATGAGTTGTGCTTCTCCTTGTTTGCTACGTGCAGGAAACATCTCCTGGCTGACAAGGGCTAGTGGCAAACATTCCTTCTTCCCAAACCCTCTTCAGCCAACTCTGAAACTATACTCTGAAGACAGGTAGAGACCTAACATCTTTGAATTCAGATAGCCTGTAGAATATCGTACAGAGCCGGTGAACCTGAAAAGCAGTTGGCATCTTTTCAGATGGGCAGAGGGATTATAAGGGTTCAGGTAATTACTTTAAAATCACTCTGAGGTAAACAAGGTTAAACTAAAAGTAAATCAAAGCACCTTTTTATAAAATCCAAACAAACAACAGAAGTGAATACTTTGCAGGAGTATGGAAACAGGAACTAAAAGGGAGAAAATACGTATATTTTCACCTAGAGTTTTGGTGATGCTGAAGGACACCAGGCATTCCTAGAGCTACAGGGCAGCAATCAATGATGGGTGAGGAGGGGGGCCAGGGCACTTCTATGGGTCAGTGAATGGTGAAGTGGAAGCAAGGAGAAGCAAAAGCCTTGAATATAGGTGTCTGACAAAGGTCTGAGCTGCCAAGAGAAGTCCTGCTTCCCTTCTAAAAATGGAGCCTGAATACTATGGGAAGTAGTCCTCAGACAGAGTACCTGCAAAGCATCCTCCAGTTCATCTACCATATTATAAAGGCTGGGAGATATTTTTAGAGTTAGGTCTAGGTACACAAAGGTGTTACACTAGTTATTTAGAGTGATTGGTAGTTTTCTTTGGGCTCAAGACACATTAGCAAATCACTTGTCTGGTTTATTCTGTGTGGGATGGAAATTAAATTACTATAACCAAGTCACAATAACAAATGATTTCATCTAGATCAACTGTTGAGGTAGTAGGTCATTACTTTCTCCAAGGCAGGGTTTCCCAAACATTTATTTACAACATAGTTTATAATATTCAAGGCAAGTCCTGATTATAGATTTGCCTGAGGTTCAGCAGGTTCTTTTTATTTCACGTTGCCATCTAAAGAGACACCTTCTACTAAAACTCTATGCAACCAGCTTTCAAACAGGTTTGGCAACATCTTCAGGAAATATCCCCCTGATTTGGGGAAGAGCACTGAAGTGCCAGGGTCCCTGTGTGTTCCAGAGATTATGATGATAACCATGGGATAACCTGATGTTAGCTAATATCCTGAAAGCACTCTTAGCAAAAGCCAGGATAGATACCTTAACTTGCTTTTGTGTTTATTTTCAGAAGCTTTTTAAAGATGGGAATAGAAGAAACACATTTATCCTACTTAGTTATCCTCTATGTATCTACCAGACCAGCTATACAAGAGTATTTGCCATTTCTTGCATCCCTCAAGGTACAAGCTCAGAAAGAGACTCAGTTTCTTGAGCACGTTACTCCTTTTCTTTTTAATTCCCTGGTCCTTTCTTGGGGTTTCTCTAAAACCTTGTTTGCAAATCTTCGCCTTGCCCCTGAATCATGCTGATCTGCAGCTCGTTCAAGGGGTAACTTTGATAATGTGTCTTCCAAAATCTTGCCTGGATGAAAATCAGAGGAACAGCCACCTACAGCTTTTTTTATGGACATATTGTGGAGGTCATATTGGGGGACATCATTACTTGATAACTTCCTAACCACTTACCCTGCAATGTCTCTGTTGGCAGCTCTCTGGATAAGCACGGCTCATGTTAGGAACCTCTTTCATGTAAAAGTATTTCCCCAACTTTGTACTACAACTGTTCATCTAGGTCTTTTTTAAGCCTCATTTTCATAAGAAAATGATTTAGTAAGTAGTTTCATTTTCAAATTCAAGAAAGTCTTTATCAACTTTTACTCACAGACCCAGCCAGTGGTAATTAATGATTAGCAAGCAGAGCTCTGACTGCAGAGACAGTTTCCCCATTTCTGCTTTCTTACCAAAGACTTTTGGGCTTTGGTAGAGAAAAAGCAGTGCTCAAAGGCAAAGTGGCAAAATGCCATTAAAAATTAGAAACCATATATATTCAAGAGAATATAGTTTTGAAACTGTACAGTTTTAGATCCTACTTTAAAAATTCCTTGAAAACTGTTGTTATTTTAACGAGCTCTATGCTCCATTCTCTTGCTTGGAGTATAGAACCTGAAAGTATTCAAATCTGTGGAAACTCTAACACTATATATTAGTTTCCCTTTTTTCCCTCATGTACTACTACATTCACAAGCTTTAAACAAAAATGCATTGGAAGTGAAATACAGCTGAGCATTCACCCTCAAAAGCATAACAGAACTGCTTATAGAAAATTTAAAAGTACATACATATTCTGTTTGGCTTCCTTGGGAGTTATCAGAGAGATCCCAGCTAGTTTGTACCAATGATTTCAAAGTCATTTAATACATAATGCATTCTAAACATGTGACACAGTGTGTAGGAAAACTGGCATTTCTATAGTCCGTTACTATATAAAGAAGGGGGGAAAAAAGTTATGACAACTGCTTGTCAAGACATTTATTCCAGTGACATCTGTCAATGCTGAACTGAAAAAAAAAAAAGAGTAGCATCGATGGTGTGTTCTTATGGTATGATTTAGGATGTAGGAAATGACTGTAAGTGGTTGAAGCAATTTGCTTCCATTAATGTTACTATTTTAAGACCCATGATGTATTGACTTTTAGCTGGACCATATCTTATTGAAAAAAAAGCCTTCTGCATTCATAGGAGAGCAGAGAGGGAGGCAGAATGGCACTGCTATGAGCAGAGGGGAGTAAAATAGTAGGAAAATATTTCTGTGCTCAGTTTGCAACTTACTTATTACTAGAATGTGTAGGGAAATAAGGAGAGAAGAGATGTTCAGTCACACTCACCACGCCATCCCTCTGACCAACGCCAACATGGGTCATATTTCCTAAGCAAGCATTTAAAGCATTTACTGTTCTCCAAAGAGAATGATAGGAATTTTCCAATAGGAAGGGAAAAAAAAATCATAGGTGTTTCTGCACCCTTAAGGAAGAAGAAAATGACACAGTCCTGCCCTGCAACTCCTGCCCTGCCCCTGCCTGGTGTCTTTGCTGGTCCTGATGATGGCAATTACAATGGAGAAGGCTCCTTCACCCTACCTGAACTGGCACGCAAAAGGTCAGTGGAATAACTTGTCAAAGCCATTAATAGGTCAACTGGCAAAGGGAATATGTTGGCCTTTGTATGGCAAACACAAGAACCAACCTCTAGGAAATGACAGATGGGTAACAGATCTGAATGAAGCAGGTAGTGGGTATGAACAGTGCAGCACTCCACGGTAAGACTGGATACACAGAGCTAAGTTTGGCATAGATATGATGTTTACCATATGAGAGTAAATGCAGGTCAGCAGAGAAGATGCCAAGGTAGGAGTAAAGGAGTAAAACTAAACTTTCCTGTTTTTTATGATGTGCAAGTTCATCAAACTTTGTGCCACAGCTTCTTTATATTTATAAAATATAAAAATGGGGGGAGGGAGGGATAGGGGATGGGACAGGGAAGGGAAGGGAAAAAACCATCAACTGACCAAAAAAAAAATCTTCCTGTATGCTCCATTATAAAATAATTGTATATACATATATAGGATCTTAGCAGGCATCTCAGGTAATGACAATCTCATGTAAAACACTGAAGAAGAGAAAAGCAGGGTTGGGGGCGGGGGAGGCGCAAGTGGATGTGTAACACAAGCTGCTTTTCCAGCACAGCCTGTGACTATCATTTGCAGATAACAGCTCTGAATCAAGCTTAAAAAAACCCATTCTGAGTTGTTTTCTACAATCTTCCTGCATTGCTGGAAGTTATACAAACATTTGTAGTGAAAACCCGTTTGCTTTTACAAAGGAAACTTTAACACTTAGCCAGGACTGCCTCTCTTTGGTCAGTCCAACAGGAGGATGAGTACCTTCTCCATCTCCAGTCCTGCCGAGTATCCTCCTCTTTAGCTCTGTATATCTCAGCCTACATGACACATCTGATGCATCTGCCACAGCCACCGAAATTATGGCTGTACCTGTGAACCAGGATTTTAATCCCAGGCGGCTGCTCCCACACCAAGTTTTGGCTGTACATGGAGGACACTAAAAGAGAAACGCTGCAGTTTTCCCCAGGGTATGGCTTTCATTTCACAGAATCACAAGGTTGGAAAAGACCTTTGAAGATCATCAAGTCAAACCATTCTCATCCTAAACTAAACCATATCCCTAAGTACCTCATCTACCCTTTTTTTGAACACATCCAGGGAAGGTGACTGAACCCCCTCCCTGGGCAGCCTGTTCCAGGCCCTGACAACTCTTTCAGCAAAAAATTTTTTTCTAACATCCAATCTAAACCTGCCCTGGCACAGCTTCATGCCATTCCCCCTTGTCCTATCACCTGCCACCTGGCTGAAGAGACCATCACCTATCTCTTTACAACCTCCCTTCAGGTAGTTGTAGGTGGTGATAAGGTCTCCCCTCAGCCTCCTCTTCTCTAAGCTAAACAGCCCCAGCTCCCTCAGCCACTCCTCATAGGATTTGTCCTCCAGTCCCTTCACCAGCCTGGTTGCCCTTCTCTGGACGCACTCAAGGAACTCAATGTCCTTTTCCAGTTTTGGGGTTTGGTTTTGGTTTGGGTTTTTTTTGTTATCAGTTGACATTACACCTATGTTTAAGGCTTCCAAGAAGCAGAGATGCCCAAGGACATTTAGGTAAGCTGGTTTATATAACAGAAGTACTATGGGTGTAGAGTTCAGCTTGGTGTAGCTCCTGTGTACTGGGAATCGCTGGCAAGCACAGCCTAAAATCAGCTCAGGCTGAACTTCACATTTGCTGCACTCAGCATCTGCTGAGAAGGAAAGGCACGTTTAGGACTGATACTTGGAAACAATCACCTTGGCTGCAGCAGGCAGCTCTGCAGGAAGCGCTCAGGTGTGTCATATGGTGGCCCGTAAACATTAAGTCTAGCTCAAGCATGGGCTGCTGTAGCTCAGTATTGGTTTAGTGTAAAACACAGGACCGAGGTTATCTTTTTAAAGGATCACTGATTTTTTTGTTGTTGTTCTTCCACACCTGAGGGTATAAAAAGGCAGCTCATCATGGATTTGTAAGAGGAAAAGCAAAAGCCATTTAAAATTCTGTGTCCTTATTCAGCTTCACATCTTAGGTTCTTGTACACTTTCCTAGCAGTTACTTTCCACCTGAATTTATGTGCGATAACATCTCATCCTAAGCAGGGAGAAAAACAAAACTGCTGACCTTCCTTGGGCTCTGTCTGTGAAAATTCGTGGACTCTTGAAGTGAATGGATTAAAATTTCAGTGCCAGAGACATCTGCATAGTACTTACCAAATAGAATACCACGATAATCACCAGGAAATTATCTTTTCAACAGCAGACCGAATAATGTCTGCAGGGACGACTCCAGTCAAGTCATAACTAGAGGTTTCATGGTCTGCATGAACTCTTTTGTTTTCCATCAGGTCTAATCTCCAGTGAGAACCAGAGGCAAAACACATTCATTGTTTTGGCATTTTTCGTTATCTGAAGAGCAGAATAATGTTGGTATAGGAGCAGAACAGTCATAACTGGGGAGTTCACAGAATCACAGAACATTGGGAGTTGGAAGGGACCTCAAAAGATCAACTAGTTCCACCCCCCCCCCGCTAGAGCAGGATCACCTAGACTAAATCACACAGGAATGCATCCAGGTGGGGTTTGAATGTCTCCAGAGAAGGAGACACCATAACCTCTCTGGGCAGCCTGTTCCAGTGCTCTGTCACCCTCACAGTGACAAAGTTTCTCCTTACATTTACATGGAACTTCCTATGCTCCAGCTTGCACCCATTGCTGGCCATCACTGAGAAGAGCCTGGCTCCATCCTCCTGACTCTCACCCTTTACATATTTATAAACATTAATGAGGTCGCCCCTCAGTCTCAGTCTCCTCTCCTCCAGGTCAAAGAGACCCAGCTCCCTCAGCCTCTCCTCATCAGGAAGGTGTTCTACTCCCTTAATCATCTTGGTAGCCCTGCACTGGACTCTTTCAAGGATTTCTGTGTTCTTCTTGAACTGAGGGGCCCAGAACTGGACACAATATTCCAGGTGTGGTCTCACCAGGGCAGCAGAGAGGGAGAGAAAGACCTCTCTTGACCTACTAACCACACCCCTTCTAATGCACCCCAGGATGCTGTTCACAGGTTCATATTTCCCATTGCTCCATCTCCATAACTGACCCACACTGATGCCCAAGACCAGTTGAATTTGTACCTAGATGCTTCCTTGGGACATGTCTCAAGGGCCCTGGGGTCAAAGCTGACACTTGCATATTTTTTCCAGAATTTACTCAGTTGCATTTTGAACCAATATAAACCTCTGACTTCCATAAAGCCCTGCGTCAGAAGTTCCTCAGTTTGTTTGCATGTTTCATAAAATTTACTTGGTTTGTTTCTTTGGAGCATGACACATGCAAGTGTTGTTTGAGGACTCCCAGCTATTGTGCTGTGAGATACAACAAGCAAGTTTTCCTCAGCCTTCTTCCTCATACTTGCTAGCAATACTATAGATATCTTCCAGACCCTCCCTCAGTCATCTAGCTCCCAGCCTGGAAAGTCCACAGCTATTCAGTCATTTCTTTATTGGTTTTAGCCCTCCACTCCCTCTTTGTCCTTCTCAGTTCTATTACACCTTTTCTGGGAGCTGGAACAGGGTGCTAGAACACAACAGGAGTGTGCCACAATAGCATAATGACTGTTTAGTTTCCCTGTCCAAAGTTTCCTAGCAATGTGTGCAATAACCCCAATGTCTCGTTTCTGCAGGACAACGGCAGCCCAGGTTCCAGCACTGTAAAACATCACCCTTTGTGTTGAATTTTACCTGCTGTTTCGTCACACAGTGTTAAGAGATCCTTCACACTCAACCCTCACCTTTACTATTCTGAGCATCTTAATGATCATTTGGTCACAGCCTGTTCAGACCCTTTACTGACCTTGAACTACTCTGCCCCCACATAAAACTATGTAAGCTTCCACTGGTTGGCATTCAGAGCGAAAACTATGCAAGGCTCTTAACTTCCCTTTTCATTTAGTGAGCTGAATATCTGCAAGGATGTCTAGCAGCCTAGTTTAAAGCCACATTATGTGCCTTTTGGTAGTCTAAGCAGATGGATTTCCTATATCAACTTCCCTGATGATGTCTTCAGAAAAAAAACTTGCTACGTATCTGAGTAACAAGCTTTTGCAGTGTTTGCTCTTCCCCTGTGTGTCATATTTACCCCAGTTAGTTTACACTAACTATTTTCTTTAGCGTGGTTCCTAGCGATTTGCCTGCTACAGGCGATTTATTTATTTCCCAGATCTCCTCTGAAACCTCTTCAGAAACTGGTGTCATAGTTAAAACATTCAGTTCTTCAAATATATAAACAAGTGGTCACGCATCACAGTTAACTCATTTCTGAGCTCTTTTATGAAACACAATGTGATATGAATAAAAGTAAGCTCCCAAGATCCTGACACTGGGACACTTCAGAAGTAGTTGAAGTTTCTGCTTTGTGCCTTACCAAATACAATTTTTGTTGCTGTAGATGCCTTTCATTAGGTGTTCTTCACCTTCTGCCACTTCCACGTCAGACTATTTCAAGCCCCTACTCAACCACAACATTTTTGTGTTAGAAATTCATCTGCAGTAGGTGAATATGAATACTGGTACTTCTGTCTTGCGCTGCTTCGTGCTTCTAGTTTCTTTTCAGATTTCCTTGTTTGTTGGCCAAAATCAGTTAAAACATTAAGAACTATTTAGTGTTTGTGAAAACTGCCAAGCTAAGAACACTCATAATATTTAGCCACAAACACAATTTAGCCTTGGCCTGAAGGAAAATGGAGTGGAAAGTTAAATCCATCACGAGATTTTTAAAGCCAGCATTATAAGGATCAAATCAGAACTGAGGTCAACTGAGATGCCGATTCAGTGCAATCTTTCAATCTTAACTGCTGCATTTGAATGCCACTTTGCAACACCAGGATGATGCCAATCAATGTGACCCTCCTATTCCGTGTAATACTCGCTCTGATTCAGCAGTCACACTTACCAGTGGGACTTTGTATTTCCCTATGTAAAGGACAGATATCGCAGGGTTTTTTCCTAAAGAACTCTTTCTAGGTCCTACTTCTCATTTCTCAATCCCCGGCGAATAGCTGGTATGCAGGGTTTGTGGCTGGGTTGTTGCAACTTTAGAATCAAGTGCAAGATGCAACTGTAGTAAGACCGGTGGAGCTGACAACCCTGCTGCCCAGCAGCAAGTGTGCACAAACTACTCTGCCCAAACCAAAGCCACGCTTCGCATCCCATGACATTCTGCAGTCTCTCCCTCCCAAGGCTCAAACCGGTTGGCTTCTTTTAGAAGCTCTGCACACTACTCCAGATCAATGGGACTGGATTCTGAAAATACCATTAGAGGAAAAACAAATGCCAACAACAGAATTAGGGTCCTTTCATTTCTCCCCAGAAAATAGAAAACAAACATTGTAAATTGCCCGTCAATTACTCAAATGCAAATGCTTGAAGTTCTTTTCCTCTCTGCAATTACAGAAGTTGTTGCATGCAATAAAAGGTTATTAAGGCAGTACTTAATGGCCTTATTCATAATTCTAAGCCAACTTCATTTAAAATTTAAACCTACCAGGCTGTTTGAATGTAAATTGTGATGCTCTAGAGTATTAAAAAAAAAAGTGAGAACACCATAAAATTCAAGTATTTCCAGACATGTCTATTCCCATCAGTTCTGTTGCATCAGCTTTACCACTCACTCTCTATCTCTCTCTCAATTAGATCATTCAATATTCTTCTAGCAACGCTCTCTGTTTTTCTCATTCTTGGGTGAAAAACTCTCCAAATACTACCATGGTGGGGGAGGAGGGGTTGCCTTTCCTGGAATCTGCTTACTTGTCAGTATGGATTATCTAAGTGGTCTTAGAGCAAAAATTGATGTTATCAGTCCATTACAAGACAGCCTTCTGAGATCATCAGGCAAACCCTGACCGCAGTTCTGCGTGCACAGAAGTACTCAATGGTATGGCCATTCTCAGTACAAGGAACTTTAATCCTTTCCTGTGGAAAATTAAGGCTGAATTACAAGAGAGGTTGGAGGTTTTTCACTGTTTTATTTGGTTGGGGTTTTTTTAATGGTGTTGTGAAAGGCAGAAATCAACCCAGTAGAACCCAGTTTATGATTAACTTAAGCCAGACTATGCAGACCTTATCTCAACCCATAATTAGCACGGTTATATTTTGGAATACTGCCTAGTAGGAAACCTGCACACACAAGTAAATAATTTCTCTCACCCTGAAGCCTTTGCCAAATTCACTTGAGAAACATCTAAATTATTTGAGCTAGGAGATGCCAGAGTATGAAAAGGACAGGAAAATAACATACTTTTGTTCTTCTTTTGATCTCAGGAGCAGAAAAGTTTCCAGGAACAAAGCATGATACAGTTCACCAGTCTCACAGACAGCACATCTACAGTTGAAAAAAGGTCTTTTGATAGGCTCCATTACAAATCAATAAGAATTGCTCCTCGGGGGGATTCAGTGAGTGCTGAAATACATCCAGTTAGTTGCCAGGTAAATGAATTTATTTTTGTCTTCTAAATCAATTTTTTTCTTTCCTTGATGATCTTTCTGTATAGGAGAAACATGAATGAACAAATGAATGCTACTGCAGGTGAGGCAATCTTTTTATTCAGGCAAGTGTGGGCTGCTTCTCATCTCTGCTACTACAGACTGATGAGGGGAACTGCACTTTAAATTTCAGCACATGATTACTTTCTCTCTTCTGTCCATCTCATATTGAAGACTGACTGTGGAGTACCTCTTGTGCATATATGAAGAGAACAACAATAAAGCTCCTTTTCCAAGGGATATGAGTTCAGGGCTGAGCCTCCAAGGGAAAGGTTGATCAGAGGTGTGATTCTTCCCTCCCTGTTTATTAACCAGCAGAAATAGCCAGATAGACTGAGGGCAAAGCAACATCCCACAAAGAAAAGAAGTGGGAAGAAGTGAGACAGCATTGTTATTACTACTTAGTATATTTTGCTGTAACAGAGAAAAATACCATTTTTATAAGACAGACAAGAAGTACCGTGTAAGACCTAAATTCGCTTAATTTATCCCTGGACCAAGAACAAGATCTTAAAGAAGAGTTTCAGAGAGTTTTTCTAATTTCCAAAACAAGTACTATAGGGTCAGGTTTGGGTGCAGAGATAGATAACTGCTCCTCTGCTCTTAGCCATTCTGCACTGACCAATGAAAGGGATAGGGGCTGCAGGGTTCCCTGAGAGCACACTTTCCCCAAGAGAACACTTTGCTCAGGATTTTTTTTTTTCCTTAATGATCCCCACAGTCCAAACCCAGGTCCATATCATTCTGCAAACAAAAAAGAAATGAGTGAACTCCTTCAGAAACTGCCCTGAGAAAATTCCCTATGGGAGAGGAACAGAACCTGCAGGAAGATACAGCCACTGTGCTACCAACCAGAAGCATCTTTACCGTTTTTAAAAGCCGTTTTTCAGAAAATGTGTATTAAATTCTGCTGGGGGACTGAAAACATTACAGAGAGCACTTTTCCATTAAGTAATAACGATTACATTACACAATGGAAGAGCTCTAAGTGCTCTGTTCAGTTTGCTGCTAGAAACGCAGCCCCAGAGATGTGCAAAGCACAATTCAGCACGTTGCCAGTGTAGCATCGCTTCTCCCTCTTCTTCCTAAGATCTGCTGGAGTTTCATACATCTGTGACACACTGCCCTCAGAGAGCCATGTTTATGCCATCTCACTCCTGCACTCCAAAGGACTCTGCCACATTTGCTCCAAACCTTTTGTTTTCAAACACTTCCAAACCTACAAGATTATAACATTGGGAAAAGTAAAGCTGGCAGGGAGAAAACAGCGTCGCCCTGTCCCTTCCTAGGACACTCTCTTTGCTAACCACTATGCATCATAGGCAAGAGACCTGCAGGGTGTGGATGACAAACATTTCCAGGAAGGCAATGTTCTTCTAAGGTACTAGAATTGGCTTTTTACTTTATTACATGTGTCTGGAAGATGTTACAAACAGGACACCCTAGACATGAGTTTTAAAACATGCTTTATGTTAGATATGACAGCAAAGCCAAAGTTTAAGGCATCTTTCATACCTGATGTATTTGATGACGTCTAATTAGATGACAGTGAGAGAGGAGGAAGAGGGCTCCAGGACATAATAGGAAACCTATCTCATACCAGGCTGTTTCTGTATGGATTTTCTTCTTGGTTGTAATCAAAATCCTCCCATTAACTTGTCAGAGACACATGGTATCTGTGGGTGGCTGGTCAGGGCGGAGGTTTCCTCCCCTGCTGGCACCAGAAGCAGCTTCAATATTTAGCAATAACAGTATTCACACTCTTGTTTCTTCCAATTACAGGACTGCCAGCCCAACAGGTAGCGTTCCTGGCAAGCTAGGTGACAGCCTCACTGCTATCATACCCACGGGCTGCACCTCAGAAAGAGTGCTGTACTACATCAGGCATGGCTATTTGGAGGTCTAGTGGGGTCACTGCACAGCTCAAGACAGAGGAAATCAATACAAGTGGCTCCTCCACCTCTGTGTCCCTGGGTGGGTAAGTCCTGGAAGTTCCCTTGTTTGCAGAAGAAATCTTACCAGAATTTGCTTCTACCTATTATTTACGCCACAGCTTTAATTACTGAGTTTTGCCATTAGGCCATGGACCATCGAGTTTTAATGCAATCCTACGCTGTTGATTAAAACATTGTGTTATTTCCTGAATGTCAAACAACATATGACAATTAAGTAGGCATAAAAGATTAGGAAAACAAATGTTGGGCTACTTCTGTACTCAATGCAAAGCATAAATGGCTGATCTTTGAAGGCTTTTGCATTTGCTTGAAGCTTTGTAACACAAAAATTGATGATGGTAATTAGTTTAGCTTTGAGAAGAAAGAAATTTGAATATTTCTGTATCCTCCTGGGCTCAACAGCCTCCAGCTAAAGCATATTAACTTGCTTTCTATGGTGCTTCTATTAGTGCTGGTAATATATTTTTTAAAAATCAAAGACAGAAATAACACAAAACCTCTTAGTATTTCTTATCAGAAGTTCAGGCATGCTTGATGAACAGTTTTCTTTGAACATTGGACATCTTGAAGTTATCCACATCATCCTGGGCTCCACTTATACTCAACAGAGAGCTACAGGTATCTCAAGGGAATGACTCCTAAAGAGGAGTAAACAAAGTGGATGTGATGAATCACCTTCTAAAGGGGCCTATTTCTCTCCATGGATGTAAATAAAGCTTAAGGATAACCAGCTTAGTTTCATCAAGGTGATGTTCACATGCCCACATTAGCTGACATCTATTTTCCATTTTTCTGAAAATATGTAGACTATACATATAAGAGTACTTCAGATTAGGAAAACATCTTGAGATGCATAGGAGAACTAGCTAGCTTTGAATTTGCTTATTACCTTGGATTGGCTTATATCCCTCCTGATACTTTTGCAGACATATCTGCCCCCAGCTGAATCCCTAGGTCTAGGAGGAACTGGAGGTCCAGAGACGACACAAACACCATTGATTTCCCTGACTTTGAGAAACTTCTGGACATCATCTGTAAGCAGGACTGAGAAAATAACCCCCTGAAGAAGAGAGAGATTCAGGATCATCCAAACTGAAAAAAAGATCTCTGGAAAGGAAGGTTTAAAACACACTTCTCACTTTGTGTCTGCAAACAGAAGTTACCAAAAGGAAAGGCTACTAGAAAGACTCACCTCCTCACAAAAGCAGCTGTTTTAAACAGTTTTTCTATATGCAGTGCTACTGTCAGCTTGTCTAAAGCACTGCTCTTGTTAAGGGGCCTCATTCTCTGCTCCCCATTTTTCATATCCATCTGCCTGAGGTTATTTCTCATCTACAACTGGATTGTTTGCTGTGAGCTATCACTGACCTTCTCAGAGCTGGGAAAGATCTAGCATCTATCAGAACTCTCACAAAACTCTGGCTGAGATATCACCCAGCCCTTCCCCAGATGACTAGCATTTTGGCATTTCATGCCAAAAATACCTTCAAATCACTACCAATTCTGTTCAGTACCATGTGGGAAAGGGAAAGGTCTGCAGAAGGTAAATCTGACACAAGGGAGGCCAAAAGAATTACAAACAGACTGACCAGGGTCCTGAGAAAACAATCGGCCCACCTGCATCCAGAAGACAACAAAGGGACTAAGTAAACAGCCAAAATAGTTTGGTTTCATCAAAAACTTATGCCAGGTGAATCTAGTGCCCTTTTCTGACCAGCCTTGTGGACAAAGGGGGAAAGTTATATATATGACTTAGAATCGTTTCACGTGACACCCTCACAAACAAGCTTTAGCAACACAGTCTAGCTGCAACCAGCCTTAGTTATGGGCACACGTAGTTGAAGAACTGCTTTTAGCACAGGGGTTATTGATGAGTCACTGTCAGATGAGGAGAGAGACTGTCAGACAGAGGAGTCCTGGTGGTATCTGCTCTCTTTCGCTCAATATTTTGATTAAAAACTAAATGACAGTACACAGAGTGGATGACACCAAACTGTAAATTGTAATGCTGTGGAGGACAGTGTCAGAGCTAAAAGTGATCTATAATAACTTGGGGGAAGGGTATGAAATTGCCAAGAAGAAATTCAGTGAAGATGAGTGCTAAAGCTACACTGCAGAAGGAGGGAAAAAAAATCAGATACAAAAGCAGTAGCACCTGACTGGCAAGAGACCAATGGGTCCAAACATACTTGTGTATCAGTAGCATGAAGACATGTAAGCTTGGGGCACACAGAAGGATATCATTTAGGAGAGACAGGAGGCACAATTTCACTCAGCTCTAAGGTACTATATTAAGTCCCTTTTGGAGTGTCGCACTTAAAAAAACAGCCAGAGGGGAAGTCAATCCGAAGAGATTTAAGAGGAGAATAACTAGTGCTGAGAAAACATGACCTATGAGGAAGACACAAGGTAAGGTTCATTCACCGTGGGTGAGCACAGACCCAGGCTGCTGCAGCTGCTCATCCCCTCAGGTACTGTCTCCTTCCACTAAAATCTGAGGCTCTTTCTTTGCCCTCTGCCTTCCCACACTGTTTCTGACCTTTAAGTAGTTCCTTTTTCTCATTTGGTAAAGAAGGACACACAATATATCTTCCTCCTGATAAAGGGTTTCTAACTTTGCTTGATGTTCTCTCCTCTGGGTTTCCCACTGGCCTTTCCTTGCTCTTCTCACCCTTTGCTGGAGCACCCCACTGCCTTAAGTGAGCTCAGGTCAGCTCTCATCATGCTCTTGCACCTCTCCTTCTAGGTCACCCATGCCCTCTCATGTTTCAGTGCCTCCCTTTATTCATCTTGGGCATTGGGCTAAACCTACTATAGGAACGAAGGTTCATTAAGCCTGGGGCAAAAGCCAGGTGAGGCTCAAAGACTGACAATATAAGCTGAATTTTAAAAAAGAGTTTCAATACATACATGGGCATGGCTCCAACAGCAGCTATGAGCTATTAGGAAAAGGGAGGAATTTCCCATTCCAGAGGCTGGACAGAAAGCTTTTGCCTACTCTCAAGTGATGTACATGCTTTTGGATATTATATCCTGGTAGTCAACTTCATAAATATTTGCATGTTTCTAAATTGTGCGGCGTGGATTTTGTTTGCATATGGTGCTGTGGTTCCATAGCTCATTGACATTGCTTCTGGCACCATATCCCCCCACACCTCAGGAGGGGACCACCCTAGGTGCTGACTGGCTCACGGCAGAGATCCTCCCTTGACTGGCTACAAAGGAAACCCAAACAGCAGCCACGTACACAGCTCTGGCAAGGTCTCTGCCAAGGACACGGTGTGGGGATGGGAATTCAGCCTGCCTGCACAAGGCATTGCTTAAGGATTGCCACTTGTTCCCATCCCACCAATGGTTTCTTGTCCCTCAACACGCACAGAGCGGTGGCAGCGAGACGGTGACGCATGGGGGTTGGCTTTCCTTAGTACACACAGATGTTTTCTTCTTCCTAGCTTTTATACGTGGAGAAATTCACAGGGCTTCCTCACTTCCACTTTAGCTTGGAGCCAGGGCAGGGATGAAAACAGACTCACGTGTTCATCACTAAAAGGCACCTTGATGCAACATTCCTCATACTTGCTGCATGCGTCAAGGGCTTGTTCCTTGGTTCGAGCCCAAACGTATTGTTCATGCAGTTGAGCAGGATAATGGCACTCAAGTTGGGAAGGAAAGAATGAATCATTATTTGCTACACACGTCCTGACCCCACCATCTCCCCAGCAAATGAATGCAAGGCTTTCCAGGGCTCTTACACTGATACGTTTGTGAGCCATCAATTATTTACATACCTGGTCAATAATTTAGATGTCCTGGAATGTGCGTAGTACAAAATAACTGCCTTTGTTCTTTAAGTTTGCAAGGATACCCTGCTGGCACTAGCACAATTAATGACTTAATAAAGCTTTAACAGGAGGATTGAAATACTGGATTTTACTGCTCTGATGGTAACTAAGCTGACTGCCACACTTTGAAAAAGTTATCCTTGCAAGAAGGCATTAGGCACACACAGAAGTTGTAGTAAATTGGGAGCAACATACCCCAGGGTTCAAGTGAAGCTGTTACATCAAAATAAAAAGAAATGTCACTTTCCCTTAGATAAGTTATACAGAGGGTAAGAAAATATTTTTAATGGGGCTCTTGCTTAACTAACTTAGCATATGAACTTCAATAGGGCTTGAGATGCAATGAACACAGTGCAATGGAAGGCGATGCTCTTCCACACAGCCGTGTCTGTGGCAGGCGCAGGCACAGGCTCAGCCCTGAGAGAGACACAGTACTTTTAGAGGGTCCCTTCAACACCCTCTTTTCACATCTCATCTCTGCAGCTGGGAAGAGGAGGTCCATGCCCAATATCTGCAATTCAGACCACTAAAAAGGTGTCTGTGTGACCCTCCTGTTATTTTAACTATGTGCTTGGACAAAGGGTGGCTTGTGTTTGCTTACAGGACTTTTATAATTGCTTCACTGAGATATATGACAAATTGGAGTTTCAATTTAATTGAAGAAATAAGCTTAAATCAACATTTTTTCCTGGAAAATTAACTGAATCATCTTGTCTTTGTGATGGTGTTTGGGACTGTGATTCATGTGATCTGATCTCCTTTTTCTTTTCAACTTTTTTGGGATGCAGATGGGTACTGAAAAAGAGACTGTAACAGGTTTGTGACACTGCAGAACAGCTTTTTTGTGAAGTCTTGCAGGTGGGAGATCAGCAAAACCTACTCCCCCACTTCATCCCAGAAAGGGTTATTGATGGAACAGATGGGTGACCGACCCACCTCACCAAGAGCATTACAGGATAGAGTGCCTAGCATAAACATCAGCAAGTGTCAAAAGCATTTAGAGGCAACCTGAGCTACACACTTCCAGGAATCTTTACTAAAAGAGAGTAAGGGCATGTTTATTTTCAGGTCCAGGTAATGATATTAATAAAGGTACAAACAGGAATTAATTCTGCCATTAATGTTTTTGATTAATAATTACAGGTGTGCGGAATAAGCAAGTAAAGCAACAGGCAGAAGTTCTGTGGGCTGTGTAGAAAACTGATGCTCTGTGGTTCACACCCTGAAGGTAAGCAACAGTGTGCACTCCCTGATGGCTAACAAGGGTCAGGCAAGTGCTGCAGCCACCATCAAACCTGGGGTGACTCCTCAACTCCTTGCAGCATCTCTTTTGACAAAACCAGTAGGAGCCTAATACCTCATATCTTTGTCAGGCAGGGGTGGTACATTCAGAAGTTACCAGTGTAAGAGGAAGAAAGGAGTGATTGACAAGAGGACCCTGATTTCTGAATTTCTTTGTGAACCCATTTTCATTACAAAAGCAAGTTTACCTTAGGCTGCAGAAGCGTAATTCAATAGTGTGCTGTTACTAAGTAGAAAACAAAACTACTCTGGAAAACAAGGCTTTCAGTAAGTTTTTTCGTCTGTTGACTGATCTAGGTGAGGAAGGTGAGGAAATGCTGTACGAAGACAGCAAGCTGCAAAGATGCTCTGTCTCTACCTCATCATCTATTTATCCAGCTATGCTATACATTAAGCCCATACCTGTAGGCTTGGGAAAGAGACAGGCAGAGTGACATACTTCCCCCTCCAAGTGCTGCATGATTTCACTTTCAGATATGTTCATTTACCACCATGGCTACGTGGCAGTAGCACCGTTCCCACCCTGTTGATCCAAAGAATTGCAGGCTGCAATGCACCCTGAGGGCTTCCTGATGCTCCTACCACCATCATTCACCTTTCCTCACAAGCCTGGCTGTTCACATCACCCATTTCTCAGTGGGAAGTCAGCCATGAGGTTAGGCTATTTGCTGCCCATTTATATCTCCTAATTAGATACCTTCTTTTGACTTACAGCTCCATTTTCTAACTTGCTATTAGAACATTTTTTGCCTTTTAAATTTAGGAAGTTATAGTTCAAAAGTTCCTTGCCAAATTTCAATTTGTAAAATCCCAGATGGCACGGTTAAATTGGGTGCTGCTGAGAAGCTTTTCATTTGATCTGTAACTGAGAAGGATGATGAAGAGTTAAATGTAAAAAAAAAAAATCTATCCTGACAAATTGTATTGAAATATTTTAAGAGTTGATCAAGGAGTTCTACAAATCAGACAATATGCCAATTGTCAACAACACGTTGAATTTTAGAGAAGTTCCAAAGGTTGGAAAGAGATCAAATATTGAGCCAAGACTCTTTTAAAGGAAGTTAATATAAATATTGCATCATTGGTTGGGCAACAATCCTATAACTGAATACCTGAATGGAGAGACAATTAACAGGATTTAAAATAGATAAGACAACCGATTCCAGTAACACAGAATTACAGAAAGTCAGTTTTGCCCAATAAATTTGATGACCTTTTTCCGATGCTGCAGGTTCGGTTGTTACAGTAATAACACTGATACGATAAGGTACATATAAGGTATTCCAATACAGCAAAATAACTAGAGGAAGGAAGGACTGAACACCAGATTCAAAACCACAAGCACAGGTTCTATAAGCATGAAATCATAACTGAAGAGGTGGGTTTCTAAGTGTCACACGTGTATTTGTCCTGCAATGCTTTTACCAGTGAAATGGAGGTACAAGAATGGACACTGACCCAAGCATGCCAGAGAAGGGGAGCAAGTGGGAGACAGAGTACAGTGCTAGAAATATTTGCAAAACCAAATATAAAGACACAAAACCCATGAAGTCAAATATCTAAAAGCAAAGCCTACAGGCCAGACTCACAGGCCCAGAGCCTCTCTTCCAGGAAAGAGAAGCTTTGATAAGAAATTTGGTATCACTGGGGACCACTGGCTGAACCAGATCTCCAGTGCAGCCAGCTGAGAGACAGTGTGACCCCAGGCTGAGCAACAGAGCAGTACAGTGTGGCATCAAAGATGCTATTTTGCTTTGTATTTTTCATGTGATGTGAGTGCTATTAGAGAACCTTGACTAATTCTAATGCCCACAGTTGTGGAAAGTGATTAAGAGAAGTTAATAGACAAGACACAATTTAGAAGAAAGCTGTAAGAGTAGCAGAAGACTAGAAAATATACTTTAAATACAGATATCTGGAGTTCTGTATCTTGAGCAATTCCCAGTTGTCTATATATCCATATAATGTATATTTGCATTTGTCATACACAAGACTAGAGATACAGAGCCATTCAGTGTAACAGATAGGAACCAAACAGCAAACAAAATTAAAAGGTGTAACATTTTAATTGTACATACTGTCAGATATTGGAGTAGCCTCTCAGGTTCTAGTAGCTTCTTTATCGCTCAAGTGGGTTTTTTGAAAAAGTATTTCTAAAAAACAAGCTTGATTCCAAGTGGGAATTAAGGAAAGTCGAGGACTGACATAGCTGCAAGATCAAAGGAGGTGAATGCAAAAGATTTTTGGAGTTTAATAAATATTTCACTTTCTTTAGAAGATTCCAACTCTTTCTTAAGCCATTGGCTCTGTAAGTGCCTCCAGCTGTAATCCTAAAACCCCCCTTTCTTCTCCCTCCTTCCCCTTGAGCCTACCTGCCTTTGAGGTGGGTGCCAGCAGAGGACCCCATTAATGATGCTCTCCAACCCTGCTGGATGTGTCAGTGCAATCAAAGAAACCAACAGAAGAGAGTGATGTTTTTTGACATTGAGTTGTACAGCTCTTCTATAGCATAATAACTTTATTTTTTTTCCCCTAAGCCAAACAGACTGGGAAATCATTCTAAAACTTGCTCTGGCCTCTCACTGTGAGCTGCCCATCACAGGGCCTGGATTCACAGCACCCATCAGATGCACCCCACCCCATCAAAAAAACATAGGGCGAGGCATTGGACTTGACATCCTAGGTGCAGCCCATGTACCCAGCTAGCAGTATTTCATGGTGATTTTGGTAGAAAATATTTTCCTCCTCTCCTCACACACACACAAAAAAGCATACTCTCCAGAACTATGTTTGCAGTCTCATTAAATTGCTAAATTGGGTTTTTAAAGGCTAACTACTGCCAGTCTCCTAGCTCTGTGATTAGTAATGTATCTAAATCCTCTTAGGAACTTTGTAAATCTATTAATCTTCCTAAGAAAGAAAGAAAATCAAGCCAATTAAATGACAGTTTAAGTGTTCTGCACAGAACATTGCAATAAGACAAAAACCCTCTGAAAAAGTTATATGTAGATATTCACAGACCCAGACATCTAGAGAAGAGAGCTAATTCTGGTACACTGTATATCTTAAGAGATTATTTCTCTCTAAAGTTCCTTTTTCATCACAGCATTTTTGTTTAACCAGTTAAGATAAAACCTATCAGTCATGGAGGAGCAGAATGGAAACAGCTTCATTAAGACAAACCCTTTGATAGTTCCCCTATTTCTGAAAGTTAAATTCGCTTGAAAAATTAATCACAGTGAATCTGGCAGAACTAATTTTAAAGTGTGAGAACATGTGAGATGCTCTGCTTCTAGCCTGCAGTGAGATGAGATCAATATTTTAAATTAAGTCTACATAAAATTGTACAGAAAGGTTTGGATAGGCAACATTTATTCCTGGTCAGGACAGCAATCGCAGTTTAGAGAGCGGTGAAAAGAGGTCTTGGTAAAAACATTACTGACTGAAATTAATGACAGAAAACAACCGGACTGAATTAATATATTGCCACTCAGAAGTCTGGTATCAGTTGTATTCACTTTAAATCTTCTGGGGAAAAAAAGGCAGAGCTGTGAAACAAGAGCCAGCAAGCATAGAAAAAATATTCCCCTGGCTGTGATGCTCAATCTAATCACTAAAATAGTCTTCCTACTATAAAAAAAAATAATCAAAGCTACAGAGATTCTGGAAAAAAATGACAAAATTAGTCATGAATCCTTAAAATAAAATTTCATAAACATCTACCCAATACAGATTTTATATTTTGGTATGCACAAACACACACAGAGTGTACAAATGTGCTGTTTGGGCTTTCAAATTATCAAGGAGAAACTAATGGCTTGCGTTATTTCTTTGCTGGGAGTGGAGAAAGCAAGCAGACTCATTATTATGTTCTTGCCTACTGCAATCTTACTTATATTATGCACACAGGCAATATTAGTTGAGTGCAAATGGCATTAAGCAGCAAAAATGCCAGCAAAAGTAATTTGCATTGTTGAAAAAAGCAGCAGTGTTCAGACCTCCAGGAATTTCTCGTGTTTCAGCTGTCCAGGTATTCCGGTGCTTTAACATTCTCCTAACTTTGATGCCTGGGGTCAAATACCCAGGTTCTCTCTTTAGCTCACTTCTCCTTGGATCGAAGTTCCACCAACAGATTGGAGACTATGCAATGATCTGTGCACCACTGGTATTTAATGATTCAGTTACATAGAATAAAACTATTGGGGCTATGAATCCAAGCCTACACACAGTGCAACTTTGGTTCAGTATCAGCAGGGCCAAAAAAACCCCCAAAAACCCACTTAACATAAGGCAGTAGAACACCACAGTGTGATGCAGAACTGTGTAAACTGCACTAGTTACCAGCCAAAACACATCGGAGCCCCTGAAAGGATGCTAGTCATGATTCATAGATACAGAAAGTGAAAGACCGGAGAGGAGTTTTTAAGTGCTGCCAACAGATCTCCTTTTGCTTGGTTATTCATTCTGTTAATCAGCTATATTTGCTATTTTCAAATCATTGTAACTTAAACTGGTCATTTGTGGTGGTTCAGCCCCAAAGAGTGGCTGAGCACCACACCCCACTCACTCCCAGAGGAGTCAGAGCCTCTGGGAGACAGAGTTTCTGGGATAAGACAATTCACCGACAAAAGCACTGACAAAAGCGAAAGTAGGACAATAATGGCCAATTACACTCACACCCAGTGATTACACAGATTACCTTATCCACCCGACAATTACAGCATGCTGCACAGCACGAGGACTGACCCAGCCATACTCAGACTTGCTCAGGAGGCACCCAGGAGCACCCCTCCCCAGCCAGCTCTTTTTATGGGGAAGTGATGTCAGGTGGTGTGAGAAACAGCCTGGGCTAACTCAGCTCACCTGGGCTGGCTGCCTGGGGAGGTTGACTCTGGCCTGTCCAGAACCAGGACATCACTCTATTGATATAAAAAATGTAAATGGAAGTCCACACAGAGAAGCAAAGCTTCACCAGAGTCCTTTGCTGCTGGTGATTTGGTGTTAAACGGCAGTGACAGTGAAAGAGAGCTTTCCATTATTTTCCCTTCATTGACTCAGTGGAAGAAGTTAATTAGATTTCAAAACCTGCCTTTGCTCTCATATTCTCCAATAGCTTTAAATGTAAAAACACTCATTAAAAACCAATCTCTCTCTGGCTTCTAGCAAGCAAGCCAACACGCTGCTTCTTCAGTGACGGCTGTGCCAAGGAGGCTGCCGCTGCCCGGGTGTGCAGTGTTCATACAGCCCAGAGCCAGCCACACGAGTGCTCTCAGCCTACAAAATCCCTACTGATGGTGTTATGGAAGTGACTTAGAAAAATCAGTCCATATACTCTACACAGTAGTCCACATGCATGATGTTTCCGGAGGATTTTGCACCTGGGAAGGCCTTGTAGGAGCTAGAAAAACCAAAACACTGGTGGGGAAAGGGAGCTGTCTGACATGGGCAGCTTATTGTGCAAGAGGTTTTTCTTAGGAAAGCGTTTCTGAAACCTGCTCACAATTGCAAAAAGACCCATAAAACTTTTCCATGCCTTTAAGATTCCAATGTTCAAGAAATTTAAGACAACCATAAAAATCAGTGCAGTTTCATTTTTGTTTCTTGTCAATTGCTTTCATGTTTGGTTTTTTTTCTCCAACGAAAAATGGGTTTATGTTTTTATTATTCCAGCCAATTCTGTAACAAAGCAAAGGCTTGGGAATCCCTGGAATTTCTCAGAAGGTAAATAATCCAGCTCCCGTCTAGATCTAGTAATTACAAAACAGTACAGCCCCAGATCATAGGCACGGGGAAAATGACAGATTAAAAAAAAGACATTAGATTTTCATGGCCTCAGCCTCCCTTTTAGATTTGCTGTAATGAAGATAACTGCACTCTCACATCCCAAAGCTTTGTTTGGATCCAGCTGGATGTAGAGGCAACACAGGTGACACAATAATACCATAAAAAAAAACCCTCGCAGCCCTAAAATAACATGGATTTCTGTGCTCAGTGAAGTCAATGAGAGCTTTGGCTTTCTTTCATTTTCATGAAGAATAACCACACAGCACATTGCTGAACTCATGGCCTTCCTTTTGAGAAAGAAGGAATGAAATGTGAAGGAGACAGGCAGTGCATGGGCTGAGATCCAAGGCAGGCAGGACAGCAGGAGACCCAGGTTATCGCTCTCAGGTGAACAAAGATTTCCTACCCCACATGAAGTAAATCAATATGGGAGGAGGAGCAGGGCAAGGCAGAACATGCTGAGTAGAATTTAATCAATCCAACAGTTACAAAGAGCTAAACAAGACCTTGACTTTTGTCTATAAACCCTTCAAACCAGTGAGCAGTTACAGTGGGAAGCTGAGTGGTTGCAGGTGCTCCATCCGAGTTACATACAGAACAGGTTTTCCAAAAATCTCCACGCTATCTGGGCAAAGGCTTGGGGCCCTTTTTCCACTAGTGATGCCCACAGATATGGACAGTTTCCACATGCAGCTGTGTGCTCGTGGATAAAATTTACACAATGCCAATGGCACAGGAACAGCTTTCTTTAGGAGTAGCTCAGACCTTCAGTGTTTGCAGGCTATTTGAAATGGCTCGAAGGGGGAAAACAAAAAAAATCTCTTTGCTTTATAAAATGCAGCTGTTCCAGAGCTAGGAGCAATAGTTACTGCTCTCCTGAGATCATTCTTCAGATAGCACACTGAGACCTGGTAACTTATTGCCAAAAAGCTATTGATAAAATACAGGTAGTTCAGTGAAAACCAACAAAAAATGCATAATGCCCTAGAGGGGCTGATTTAACAGAAAAAGGAAGAAAAACCCTTAAGACCATACGGGCAAAGACTGGTAACACTCCACAAATATTTGAGGCAGGAGAGAAATGTGATACGGTATAATCAGGAAAACAGTAAATCAGGGAAATTGTGGTCAGTGAGTCTGTATGGGTATCTAGCACAAAAGCTTGAATAGCTTGTGAAAAACAGTTCCCTTCTTTCCTCATGATGGGTCAAACAAGATTTTCCCAAAGCCTAGGAGTGCCTTCTCATTGTCCCTCAAGATTTTCCAATGGAAATGAAGGGCTCACAAAAATCTGGAGGTGGGAGGCTGTCCCTTTGCACACTTTTTTTTACCTAAATCCCCATAGACATAGCTGACCTGTATCCCAAAGCCTGAGGCCACCTCTTAGAAAGCCATGCTTATCAGGTATTTGCTCTTCATACCAGCTTCAACCCTGTGAAGAGCCTGGGAAGTCTGTCAAATTTCTACCCAGCTTAATACCACTTTGATTGCCACACTAATATAAAGACGTATTATTGTATCTGGAGATTTCAGACCCGCCTTTCTACCAAAGTTGTATTGGCTCTCTGCTATGTGTTAATCTGGTTACGCTAATTATCACTCAGATGGAGAGGTGGAAAGGAACAAAATAACCTCTGCCAATGCTTAGGAAAGGAAGGAATATTATTTACATGCACACAAACACACAAGCACACAGCTCTGACTTTCTGCTGCTGGCATTTTCATAACATTTGATCATCTGGTTGCTAAGCAGACTGCCACATTACTGCTTGACATTTACATTTTATTTTCAATTTATTGCTAAAGGTAGGAATTGAAGCACTCTCCTCCTCTCCTAAATTATATTAATCTTGCTAATAATACTGTTAAAAGCCCCATTCCATTTTATTTAATGGCCTCCCAATACCTGATAAACATTCAGAAGCTGCCGAGCGAACCTATTGTCTTTCCTGCCTGAAGAAGGCAAGATCCTTGTCAGAAGAGAGGGTTGCTGAGGAAATTGCAGCTCTTGTAGCCTGGGTAGAAACTCACTGAAGCTTTCCAGAAGAGTTAAAAACTCAGAGCAAACCAAACCCACAAAAGCCTCAAGTAGAAACATCCAAAAAAAGAGAAAGATTCTCTGAAAGATTTGGACTCGCTTGTGGCTGCAGTTTAAACCACTTAGTAGCTGAACCATGCTGGCTGCCTGTGCCACAGGAGAACACGTGAAGTGAAAGCTTTATCTAATGTATGAATAAGTGGCTAGGGCTCAGGCTGAGATGTCTAACTTCCAGATTCCCTAGTTCGGTGTCCCATCCCTCAGGGTCAATCCAGAGATGCAGAATCTCCAACTACCGCTGATTATAACAGCAACTGTGACTTCCCAGCCACTACTAGCAGTAAGAAAAAACATTATACTCTGATAAAAACCACAGAAATAAAGTTGGGAACTTTATTCCCCCAAGAAGACCAGAGAGGCAATGGAGGTATGCCTTCTGCCCCAGGAACCTCCAACTCTAATAGATAACCATGGTCAGGGTATAAACACACTTCTGTCCCTAGGAGAACACAAAGACTTCAGCTCTTCATGTGTTTGGATGGGAAACAGGCAGCACGGGCAGCCCAAGGATGGATGAGACTTCTGCAGCTCACTGCTTGCCTAGCAGAGGTGACAGTCTGCGGAGGGGGTGCAAGGGAGAGGAAGGCAGTTGCAGTGGCATCCGTGTCTTCTTCCAAACACAGAGGAGAAGCTGTAGGAACAGGGTCAGTTCTGCCTCTGTCCCTTCACAGCCTCTCTATACTGGTTTACCCAAACCAACACACACCATTTCAACCCCTCCATTTTTCTCTCTCCCACGAATCCTCACGGTCCTGTACATCCCAAGTGCCTGACCACAGCCTCGACTCATCCTTGCCTGCTCTACCTCTCTCCCCTGACAGCCTCCAGTTCCCAAATCTCTGACTTGCACCATTTCCACAGGCAAGCCCTGGCCTGGGTTCAGTTGGGTAGGTCAGGAAGGCTCAGTAGCAATTCTTGTGGAGAAGCAAGTTACTACCTGCCAGTGGCTCTGTTGTGACACATCCAGCAGACCACACACAAACTCTTCTCTTTTGCATGGGGAAAAAAAAAAGCTTCCCCCTACACACAGGAATAAACAGTTGGGCAAAAACCTGCAGATGGGATATGAATCTCCTCCAGTGACCGGCATGGAGGAGAGATGGTTAGCAGAGGAGAGCCAGGAATACTAGCTGAAGCCAACAGCACAGAGAGGTGGATTGCTCTGGGTGGGTAGAAGGTTCTGGAAGAAAATACTCACTTATTTTCCAAAATAAGTAGTGTTCTTCTGAAGAACACTTTGTTTTTCTGATAGAAAAATAAGTCACTTCTAGTCGTGCCCTGCTTAGACTTTGTCCAGGACAGCTCTTCCAGCTTTACAATTTAGAAACAGCTCAAGCTGTGAAAAGGCCTTGGAAAGTAGAGCAAGAGGTCTGTGTTTGGAACTGGGGCAGAGTGACCCACTGCCATCAGCACAGCAAGCCAGGGAGGCTGCTGTGATATTGTTTGGATATACAGGTGATACGATACATGGGTTTGGCCCCCAGCACCTGGAGGGATGTGGCATTTGCAGGTTTCAGCAAGTAGTCTTGCAGATCATTCAAAGCTAAGGCTTGCAGTGGTCTGAAAATTAATTGTCACACCATTTCTCCTACCTGTGTTCTGCAATGTACAAGAGCAGCATGAAGCCCTGGTGGGAGCTGCATGCCCTGCAGAACATGGTCCTGAAGAGGTGCTGCAGCCTCTCTAATTTTCCCTGCAGTTCATGTGAATCACAACTATGGCTTAACAACCAATTTAAAATAGTTTATTGAAAGAATAAACATTGCATCACTTTCTAAACTGCCAGAATCATCTGTGTGTTCATAAATGAGGTGACGTCTGGATCTCTAATTTTCTCTCTTGTAGATTTAACAAAAACCCCATTTTGCTAGACAGTAGATTTAATTTTCCTTCTTTATTACATGAAGCAGTTCCATTGTTTGGGAATGGACAGTAGTCAATCAGCTGCATTTTCTATCTGTATGCAGATGCTTGGTAATACTTGAATGCAGAGTTCCAATTATTTACAAGCTAATTGTCCAATATGGGTTGCAGTTAATCCCCATAAATAGTGGGCTTTAAGAAAAAAAGAAATAGCATAAATAATGTTCCAGCTTCAGTGTGTATCAATAGTGTTGCCATTGTCTATGTCAACCTGAAAATTTTCTATTTAAAGAGAGAAATTAAACATGAACTGTCCAGATTTTTTTCCCACTGAAATTTCTCTTTCGTGTGGCCTGAGATACAGATTGCAAATGTGACAACCATTCAGCTGGCTTCTCCTTTTCATCTAAGGCTTCACTTGATTATTTGGCACGCATTGGACTGTGGGGTTTCAGGGAAAAGAGGATTTGTTCCTGATGTTCCTACATATCTGCCTAATTAGATCTGATTGCTGGAGGAATCCCTAAACTTTAACACTGCAGTAAAGCCAACAGCAAAAATCATATTAAATCCCTGAGGAACTATGAAGAAGCTGCACTTAGGTCTCAGAAATCCAAGGGCTTGAACACAGTTGTGTTGTGCCCAGACACCTCCCAGGCCTGTCCAGCCTGTAGCTTGCTAAACTTCACAGGTATACGGATCCATACAACATTATCCCAACTTTTCTCTGGTAAATGCTTAACCTAAGAAGAAAGGAATGTATCATACAAAAGCAGGTACAGAAGACCATCCCTGCACTCCCACAAATTTCCCCAGTCCAACTCTCACATTAAAAAGGCAGCATAGCACTGGACAGTGCTTTAAGGCAGGCAGCTCATCCCTGCTGATGAGACACAACTTAGAGGTATGAAAAGGGAGTGTATCTACCCCCTGTTTGAAGAACGAAAGTAACAAATAATAAGTGAAGAAAGCAAAACTTCACAGAAGCCAAGAAGTACGTTTATCTTACTAGCACTTCTTACTCCTGAGGCAAAAGGTTTCTAATGAAAGATTTTATTGTGGGAGTGCATTGCCAGCTGCTAACCAGAGAGAGGGGAGAGGCCCTGTGTGTTCAGTAGGCTGTCACCAGTCTCCAGCCCTCCCTCACTGTGTCACGAAACAATACAGAGGGACCTTGACAGGCTTAAGAGGTGGGACTATGCAAACAGCATGAAGTTCAACAAGGCCAAGTGCAAAGTGCTGAACATGGATCGGGGCAGTCCCAAGCACAACTACAGGTTGGGTGGAGAAGTATACAGAGCAGCCCTGACGAGAAGGACTTGGGGGTGTTGGTGGACACAAAGCTCAACCTGACGCAGCAAAGTGCACCTGCAGCCCAGAAAGCAAACTGTGTCCTGGGCTGCAGCAAAAGCAGCATGACCAGCAGGACAAGGGAGGTGATCCTGCCCCGCTACTTTGCTCTGGTAAGACCCCACCTGGAGTACTGCATCCAGCCCTGGGGTCCCCAGTACAAGAAAGACATGGAGCTGTTGGAGCAAGTCCAGAGGAGGGCCACAAAGAAGACCAGGGGGCTGGAGCACCTCTCCTGTGTAGACAGGCTGCAAGAGCTGGGCTTGTTTAGCCTGGAGAAGAGAAGGCTCTGGGGAAACCTTACAGCAGCCTTCCAGTATCTGAAGGGGCCTACAGGAAAGCTGGAGAGGGGCTGTTTATCAGTGCAGGCAGTGATAGGACAAGGGGTAATGTGTTTAAACTGGAGGAAGGTGGGTTTAGATTAGATATAAGGAAGAAATTCTTCCCTGTGAGCGTGGTGAGGCCCTGGCACAGGCTGTCCAGAGAAGCTGTGGCTGCCCCCTCCCTGGCAGTGTCAGGTTGGATGGGGCTTTGGGCAGCCTGGTCTAGTGGAGGGTGTCCCTGCCCATGGCAAGGAGTTGGAACTAGATGGTTTTGGAGGTTCTTTCCAACCCAATCTATGATTCTAAATTTGCATCTCAGTCTGATTGCCAGGTTACATTTGTCAAATGGAAATTTATAGTTACACCAGAGGAACACCAGGGTGTATACAGGGAAGGGATAATTTCTTTCATTTCCACACTGCCTCCATCTCAAGGACAGAAATATATTGTGTATCAGCCCCCAGGAGTCATGCCTATCACCATCTAGAGACTTTAATCAGACCATGACTGACTTGTGGCCAGGTGTGGTACAAATACAAATGAGATCCAGCATTCCTGGGATGCCCCAAACCATGTCTCCAGAGCAGAAGCAGTATTTAACCCTGATTTCACCTCGTTCAGATAGACAGAATGTGAGTCTGAGGAGCAGGAACATAGTCCTCAGAAGCCAAGTAAATATTTTCTTAATATATAGAGGTTTTTCATTATCCTTGATTTTGCTTTACCAAGTTATCCTACTTGTCCTTCATCATCTTGTTCCCTGGGATAATAAAGAAGGGTGGGCTGAGATAAATTGAGAATGGTCAGCAGTGTCTCCCACCTAGCATATCTGAATTCGACATCAATGTTGTTACAACACCTTGAAGAGCTCACATTTCAAGTGACAGAAGGAAGAAATTACACTACTAAAACTGTTATTTATGAGACAGCAAATCCTGCAGTTCTAGATGTTTTCAAGCACTGGAGTAGTGTTTCTGGCCAGCCCCAAAACACCACCCTAGGCAGAGAGCAGGAGTGTAATAAAGCAAGTAATAATTCCTTCTGTTACAGAAGGGTAAGAACCTACAGTTTTAAGAAGTGTGATCACAACTCTGGAAAGGTTTTCAGAGAAGAACCAAAAAGAAAATGATCCCATAACTGCAGCATCAGATGGGCTTTTCATTTACAGAAATAAAAGCAAGAGTGCCTGCTGACTTAGGATACTTACAGGAAGTAGAGGCAACAGATAGCCCTGAGGTGACTGCTGTGTATGGCACAGGATGACATGACAGGATGACAGGAAGACAGGCATGTGACACAATGCAAATCTCTTGAACTCCATCAGCACCTCATTGTCACCACATCTCATCAGCATGTAGTGCCCTATGACCTGCCCAGCACCCAAACCTGAAACCTGCACATCACATCACAAGCTTTATCAAACCTTGCTGCCTGTCCCAGTGTCTCCAAGATATTGTCCCCTTTTCTAGGCACCAAAACCCTCACCCATGGAGAGTTTCTGTGCCTGAAAAGTCTTTCACACGGTATTGGTTTTGGCTGGGACAGAGTTAACGTTCTGCACAGCATCCAGCTTGGGGCTGTGTTGGGATGGGGCTGGAAACAGTGCTGCTCACACAGGGGTGTTTTAGTCACTGCTGAATGGTGCTCACACAGAGCCAAGGCCTTTGCTGCTCCTCACCCCACCAGTGAGAAGGCTGGGGGTGCACAAGGAATTGGGAGCGGACACAACCAGCACAGCTCACCCCAGCTGACCACATGGATAGTCCATACCATACAGCTTCAAGCTCAGCATATAAAGCTGGGGGAAAAGGAAGAAGGAGAAATGGGAGGGAAGGAGCACATTTGAGGTGATGGTGTTTGTCTTCCCAAGTCACCGTTACGCATGATGGAGCCCTCCTGTCTGGGGGATGGCTGAACACCTGCCTGCTCATGGGAAGTGGTGCTTGAATTCTTTGTTTTCTTTTGCTTGTCCTTGTGGCTTTTGCTTTACTTATTAAACTGTCTTTGTCTCAACCCACAAGATTTCTCACTTCCACTCTGATACTCAACCCCATTCCACCAAGGAGGAACTGAGCAAGTGGCTGCTGTCTGGGGCAAAACCAAAACAGTCCTCTTTGGTGCTCATTGTGGAGCACCACAATGGGTTGTGCTCAACTAGAATGTGCTAGATCAAATTTCTAGCTTCTATCGCTGTTTTGCTGTTAACAGACAGGCTCCTGGGCTTGCCATGGGCTTGCTTCCCTTCCTGTATAGTAGAGTCCAGTGCTTGCCAGTGGCCATAGAAATGGTTAAAACCTTTTACTCAACCTCTCTGCAAGGAGTAAGATGTTGACAGCATCACATCAGAATGTATTATCCCAAATGGTGTTTGTAAACCAGAACCCTGCCACTATTATTTTGGAATGTCTGTGTATTAAATGTCTTTCTAGCTTTATCATTGCAATATTATTGCTGCTTCTCTCACAACCTAAGTTAACAGCCTGCTGCAAAATGAGTAAACTTGCAGTTCCAGTGCTATGGTACAGAACTGCTGTGTCTACCTAATTTAATCAAAATGTCTGGAAAACAGTCAGCATCTGAAGAGCAAAATGCCTTTTTGCTATTGTGCAGTGACTCTTACTGGAATCTCCTTAAGTACTACTGAAAGAGAGCAGATATTCACCTCTTCCATTTCCCCTCCCACTCATCCATCCAGCGGAGGAGAGTCCATTTCCTCCACTGATTTAATTAAGCACTGAAATGCAATTTGAAAAGGAAGAGTGGAACTGAAGATTTATTGCATTTATATGCAAAGATCTAGAGGTATTATTGTTAGTCGGTTGGTTGGTTGTTCTTTCTCCTTCCTCATGTCTGGGTGAGGAGGGTCCTCTGAGGGGTGATGGCTACTTGGAGCAAAATTTGTCGGATGAGTTCTGTCTGTCTTCCAGGCTGGAGAACTGATAAAACAGATGGGGAATGTGATGACTCAAGTGCTGCAAAGGGGGTAAAAATAATTGTGGCTGGAATGAACAGGCCATCAGTCCCAAACTGAAATAGGTCTCTATTTTCTGCAAATAACTGTTCAGAAAAGTAAATGGAAAAAATAAGGGGGGAGGAAATACTGCTCATACATACGAGCTAATTCCACTGTCAGTACCCATTTTCTATCTGAATTAAAATTTCAGGGAAGAAAAATGGGAGGGGAGACAAAAATTATGGAAGTGTAGAGAGTTTTGTGGAATCATGGCTGGTGGCCAAAGGCCATGAGCTTGATACAGTGAAATTGGTCAAGCAGTAAGGACGTGAGAAACGTGGCGGAAGTAACAAAGACGTTATGTCTTTGAGATAGTAAGGTATGGGAAAGAGGAACTAAGCACGGGGGAAGAAGCCATAGGCATTCGGAGTATGTGCCAATATGGGCAGAGATGTTCTTTTATCTTGAACCCATTATGAGCTCAATTTTTGCATTATGCATAAGCTAATTATTGTAACCATAAAAGTGCACCATATAACCAAATAAAGCTGAGACTTGCTGGACATCATCAGGTATGCTTGTCTCCCGTCGATTTTCCACAAATGGTGACCCCGATGTGATACTGGGGGCTCGTCCAGGATCGACATCAGCACCGTGAGGGGCTCCTGCCACCAAAGGACAGGGAGACGCGTCCCGTTGATTTCAACGGTCTCGTGTATCGTCAACAGGATTCCCAGCGGGGCACTGACTAGATCCCGAGACAGTTTGAGGGCCCGACGTGATGCTGGGGAGCGCCGTGATCGAAGCGCCGTGATTGCAAGGAGCGAAGAAAACATCCTTATCACGCACCACGTTGGAACGACGGTGGGTGCAGGTCCTAAGCAGCAAGGACGGCGATAAGTATGCCGACGAGAAAGCATGCTGCGCCCTAGGTGATCACACCGGTGAGCCTGGCCGCTACGTGCTACCGGACCTGAAAGGGGCTGCAACAGCGCTGATGTTAAAATGAACAGGCAAGTAGCATATGATTTATTCACTGCATTTTTGCAGAAGCGACAGGTCAAAGGCATTGACTTAAATAAGGAATTGCCCAGACTGTTAGAATATGGGTATGCAAAGGGGCTGTTTGTTAACCCACATACAGTATCAGAGCAAAGTGAAAAATCTGTCAGAACTGACCAGGAAGGCGAGCAAGTAGTGCACGTAAATCTGCCACCACGGTCTGCAAACCCCCCCACTATGATAGCTTTGGAAGGAAAAAATGTGGGAAAAAAAAATGTACAACCGACTGCCTTTAATATCTATTCACCTCTAACTTTTACTGAGCCTAAAAGAGCCCATGACACAGTCAAAAATGTTAACCGCCATCTAAAACTTCAGTTTGTCTTTGAAAAGCTGGAAAACATGAAAGCGGAGCAGGCAGTTGTGGTAACGGCATGCCCTGCTGTGAAAGGGTTTGCAGAATTGCCCACCCACCCACCCAAACATTATTGACACGAAGAATCACTGACTACGGCACGGACAAGGAACCTATGCCCACGGACAAGAAATCTAAGGACAGGACACAGGACACCTACGGCCATGGACAACTACTGGCTTCGGCAACCATTGGATCAGGGACAGATTTTGTATCTACACCCACCGCTCCCACCCACGCCGTCCGACAAACATCATCCATACATCTCCTGACACCCGAGAGACTGCAGAGACTGCTCATCGGAGCCTGGGCACGTAAGGTGGCGTCAGAGCGGGAAAAACGGTTAAATCAGGGTATTTTGATTACTACATAATCGTGAAAATTACCAGGGAAAAGTTTATGTGGGGACGAGTGGGTGGTGGAGAAAAGAACGTTGATAGCGGGCCGGTGGGAAGTGGATGGAGGGGGGGGTAACCCCACCTCAAACGGGAGGATCGGGATTACATAGCATCCAGCAGAGCTATTCTGCGTTAGCTTATGATTTGTATACCTCAAGAAAACAAACCCCCTGTCTCAAGCATTACCCAAACTTAAGACACAGAGCCTCGGTAAATTTTAAGTGCTTAACCTGTCATCTAGGAGTGGGGAGGCAAGCAATGGAATTATTGATGAGGAAAATCAAAGTGTAAAAGAATCAGGAAGATTACCTAACAATTGGTCTGCCCAGACATGCAAATTATATGTTTTAAATCAAGCATCACAATTGTTAAATAGGACAGAAGGGACGATTTATACTGACTGAAGGTATGCTTTTGGGGTAGCTCAAACATTTGGGAAAATATGGGATGATTACTGGAAAAAATACTGTTTTGTGATTTGCAAACTAGAAAGAATATTAGAGGTGGAAAAGCTAAACTGATGCCAGACTTATGTAGCTCAGGCACTTGTTCCAGTATGAAAAAGGCATCCTGATCTGATCTTTTATCATTACGTGGATGATACTGATTGAGGGAAAAAACTTGGACATTGAAAGTTTGATTCATGAGTTAACAGTGCATTTGAAACGCAAGGGTTTACAGATTGCAGAAAATTCAAAGTAAGTCCGTATGGAAATACTTGGACTGACAGATTGATAAAAGTACCGTAACACCTCAGAGGATAGAAATCAAAGCTGAGGTTAGCACATTAAATGGTGTTCAAAAGTTCCTTGAAAATATTAACTGGATTAGATTATTGTGTGGTATTATGCATCAGTATTTTATTACCCATATTCGCAGCCGTACTGAGCTGACTGACTAACTCAAGGTCTAGCAGACAGAAACCAGAGAGCAGGCAGGCTGGTGGCACCGGCCTGGGCTGCTCCCTCAGCAGACGCTTTGCACGAGCTCGGAAGTTGCGTGCATTTTTCTTAACCAATCTGTTAAGGTACTTCAATGACAATGCCACTTGTTGGTTGCTGAGGCTAAAGGGATTGTACAGTTGTGCCTGGATTGTCAGCAATCCTCATGCAAAGCCATAGTGAAACATATGAATCAAACTCTCAAGCATTTGCTTCACAAACAAAAACGGGGAGAGAAGGGTATCTCTCCAGCTCTTTATGTGTTGAACTATTTATGTCTGCCACAGAACAGTTTGGTACCTTCAATGGTGAAACATGCAGTAGGTTTAAAAGGAGGTTTGAAAAAAAAAACAAAAACAAAACAAAGAAGTTGCAGGTACTAACTTGGGGAAGGAGATCTGCCTGTGTCATTACGGATACGGGAACCAAGTGGGACCCAGTGAAGTGGATAAAGCTGTGGATCCAGAAGAAATCAAGCTTGCATGAACCAGGATGGGATCCTGATCACAGTAACTTAAGTCAATTGTTCCAACTGCAGCCACAGTGGACTATGAGTTTTGCTGTGGGACATTTTGAACCATCTAACAGTCTTTGAGCTATGCATATATTTGTGGTAAATGAAAAGTAGGGAAATAGTGATTTCTGCACAGCCTAAGATCACAGACTGTGTGAGGTTGATGTTATCTGCACCTCTGACACTCCTGATTGGCAAAGCAAACAGAGAATCTGGCTGACCACTCTCAGTCAATTCATGCGAGCATTCAGAAATTAATAGATCAAACACAAAAGATACAACAAGAAAATGGATTGTTTGGATAAGACAATTGGTTTCACGAGTGGGAAATTTCAGGATGGATATTGTCAGTGGTCAAATTTGGATTATTGGATTTGGCAATTACAGTACTCGTCTTACTCTTTACTGCCATGCTTATTGAGCTTTCTGCAAAGGGCCCTTGCAGAGACCTCTAAAAGCAGTTTTTGAAATGCAGATATTAAAAGAAAAAAAAAAAAAATGTCAGGGAGGACAGCAGGCCTGCCGGCGACCTGGCTCTCCTCACAGAGACACAGGCCCCGACAGTATCCTTGAATTCCCATGAGACAGGAAAAGTCACAGAATCACAGAATCACAGAATTATCAAGGTTGGAAAAGACCTAGAAGATCATCCAGTCCAACCATTCACCTATTACTACTAGCTCCCACTAAACCATATCCCTCAATACAACATCCAGTCTTTCCTTGAACACCCCCAGGGTTGGTGACTCCACCACCTCCCTGGGCAGTGCATTCCAGTGCCTGACTACCCTTTCTGAGAAGTAGTGCTTCCTAATGTCGAGCCTGAATCTCCCCTGGCGCAGCTTGCTACCATTCCCTCTAGTTCTGTCACTGCCTACACGGGAGAAGAGGCCGACCCCCAGCTCACTACAACCTCCCTTCAGGAAGTTATAGAGAGCTATAAGGTCTCCCCTAAGCCTCCTCTTCTCCAGGCTGAACAATCCCAGCTTCCTCAGACGCTCCTCGTAAGGCCTGTGTTCCAGACCCCTCACCAGCTTAGTAGCCCTCCTCTGAACGCGTTCCAGAGCCTCAATGTCTTTCCTGTAGTGAGGGGCCCAAAACTGAACACAGTACTCGAGATGCGGCCTCACAAGTGCTGAGTACAGGGGGACAATTACCTCCCTGCTCCTACTAGTAACACTATTTTTGATGCAAGCCAGGATGCCGTTGGCCTTCTTGGCCACCCGCGCACACTGTCGGCTCATGTTCAGCCGTGCATCAATCAGTACCCCCAGGTCCATTTCCTCCACACAGTCCTCCAGCCACTCCGCCCCAAGCCTATAGCGCTGCCTGGGGTTGTTGTGGCCAAAGTGCAGGACTTGGCATTTGCTCTTGTTGAGCCTCATGCCATTGGCTTCAGCCCAGCTCTCCAGCCTGTCCAGATCCCTCTGTAGGGCCTCGCTACCCCCAGGCAGATCCACACTCCCAGCCAATTTAGTGTCATCTGCAAACTTACTGAGGGTGCACTCAATGCCCTCATCTAGGTCATCAATAAAGATATTGAAGAGGACAGGCCCCAGCACCGACCCCTGGGGAACACCACTCGTGACTGGTCGCCAGCTGGATTTAACTCCATTTACTACCACTCTCTGAGACCGGCCCTCCAGCCAGCTCCTTACCCAGCCGAGGGTGTACCCATCCAAGCCACGGGCTGCCAGCTTCTGCAGGAGAATACTGTGGGAGACAGTGTCAAAGGCTTTGCTGAAGTCTAGGTAGACCACATCAACAGCCTTTCCCTCATCCAGCAGATGGGTCACTAGATCATAGAAGGAGATCAGGTTGGTCAAACAGGACCTGCCCTTCATGAACCCATGCTGGCTAGGCCTGATCCCCCGGCCATCCCGCACATACCGCATGATCTCCCTCAAGACTATCTGTTCCATAACCTTCCCTGGAACCGAGGTCAGGCTAACAGGCCTGTTGTTCCCCGGATCCTCCTTACAACCTTTCTTGTAAATGGGAGTCACATTGGCAAGCCTCCAGTCTTCTGGGACCTCACCAGTCAGCAAGGAGGACTGATAGATAATGGAAAGCGGCTCGGCTACCACCTCTGCCAGTTCCCTCAGCACTCTCGGGTGGATCTCATCCGGCCCCATGGACTTGTGGCAGTCCAGTTGGAGTAGGAAGTCTCTGACTGTTTCTTCCAGAATCACAGGGGAGTTAGCATGCTCCCCAGCTGAGACTACCAGGTCAGAGAGAGGGGTACCCTGAGGATCTGTTTGACCTTTAAAGACAGACGTAAAGAAGGCATTCAGAACCTCCGCCTTTTCCTTATCCTCAGTGATCACATTCCCAGCCTCATCCAGTAAAGAGTGGATATTCTCCTTTGTCCTCCTCTTACTGTTAATGTACTTATAAAAGAGTTTATTATTCTTTTTCACCCCAGCGGCCAGGTTAAATTCAAGCTGGGCTTTTGCCTTTCTGATTTCACCTCTACACATCCTGACAACTTCCTTGAATTCATTCTCAGTTACCCGTCCCTCCTTCCACAGGCGGTAGATTCTCTTTTTCTCACGGAGCCTCAAGAGTAACTCCCTATTCATCCACGCTGGTCTTCTTCCCCGCCGGCTCATTTTGCGGCTCAGGGGGACCGCCTGCTCCTGCGCCCTTAAGACTTCCTTCTTGAAGAGCAACCAGCTCTCTTGTACCCCTTTGTTCGCTAAGACTGAATGCCAAGGGACTCCCCCTACCAGTCTCTTGAACAAATCAAAGTCTGCCCTCTGAAAGTCCAAGGTAGCAGTTTTACTATTCCCCCTCCAAGCTCCACCATGAATTGAGAAATGTATCATTTCATGGTCACTCTGTCCAAGGCAGCCCCCAACCTTCACATCTCCTACCAGACCTTCCCTGTTCACGAACAGCAGGTCTAGCAGGGCAGTTCCTCTTGTGGGCTCTCTGACCAGCTGCATCAGGAATGCATCCTCTGTGCACTCCAAAAACCTCCTAGACTGCTTCTTCTGTGCTGTGCTGTACTCCCAGCATATGTCAGGGAATTTGAAGTCCCCCATGAGCACAAGGGCTGATGACCGTGCAGCTCGTGCCAGCTGCTTGTAGAACACCTCATCTGTCTCTTCATCCTGGTTTGGCGGTCTATAACAGTACTCATGCTGAGAGTTATTTGGTAATCACATTTTCAAAATATAGAGGCCTTGAAGGCAGGTGGGCAGACTGCCTTAAACCAAGCAGTTGTGAGAAGTTATTTGGAAGTAAGTGAATATGTCAAGAACCAGCCATAATAAAAAGGCCAAAACACAGCAGGTGTGCAGATAACTTTTAGACATCAAAGGTAAACTAACAATGTTTAGCTATAAGATATGCTTATCAAAACTCGTTATAATTACTAATTAATCACTCTGATGTGAACAGTGTGTGTAGCCAATTAGCAGTTTTTAGCTTGTCACATAACAAATAGCACATAATATAAAAGGGAAGGAAATTTTTACTTTACGTGTTATAAGTCACGTGGTGTAGCAACTTTCCCCCCCTTTTTTCCCGCTTTTGTCTAATAGATTTATAGAGAGAAACTCCTAATTAATTGAACAAAACTAAACTTTATTAGCGTTCGCAATCACAACAGCAAAGGAAAGCAGTCGCAATCATGAGGAGGATCATAATAGTAGTGGCTGCTATCAGTACATAAATTGCAATCCTCATGCATCGCTCATACATCTCTTCATCCTGTGCCACCCTGCGGGGAGAGGCATGGGTCGTCTCCCTAGAAATAAAGCAGTAACAGAAAAGGAAGGCCTTGATCCTTTCTAGGCCAACTATCTAAGTTTAAAGAGACCACTCAGTCTCAAGAACACCCACCTCTCTGGTTCCTCCGGGATGCGAAAAAGCACCCGTCTCGTAGGAGACAATGGCCTGAGAATCTAAGGGTAAAGGAACAATATACCACTATAGCCATAGCAAGGACATTGTCCTTACTGCCTGGCTATAGCGCTGTAGAGGGGAGGCCTTACCTCTGGGGAAGTCTGGGGATCTGGGGTCTCGCCTTCACCCACGCCAGCCATTTTCTGCCGCTCGGGTGCTCATTCCCCCAGCTATGTTTAGGGAAATGCGCAGGCGCAGTGTTCCCCCAGTCTCCCCACAGAAAGTACTAGAAAAGGAAGCTCACGCATGCGTGAACCCAATGAAGGCGAAAGCTAGAATCAGACAAATATCTTGAAAAGTTAGACAGAGAATCATTATATTAGGATTAAGGTGTAGTAAAAGAATTTACTAACTTTAAAGAAAAAGAGGGAACTGTGGAGGGATGGCTCCGTGAGAACAGCCACATATTTCCCACTGCTATCCCTGCGAACAAAACAGCCAGAATGAAACATCACTTTAAAGGAATGTGGAGCTAGCAGCAAAGTCAGATAATGGGTTAAGGAGTGTGGAGTGTGAATAGAAGTTCCTAATTCTGAAACATTCCTCTGAGACAAGGTAAGATATAGGCCTTGCACAGGTGTCCGCTCTATCGCCTTCACTGTTCTCGCTCCCCTCCCCCTGTGGTTCCCAGCCATGCTTTGTTAAGCTTGCTAGAGAGTATAGAATCACGCTGCTCTGTGGAATAAACGCACTGACTGCTTTTAGCCACATTGGTGCGCGGTCTGATTCCCAGCGCCGTCCTGCTCTTTCAAAGACCCTGGACCTAAAAGTTTCCCAAGATCTGGATTGGGACGCGGGGAACACTCGACAATGTGAGGAATTTGAAGGAATGTGTTGTATGAATCTTTCTGACCATTCTGTGTCTATACATGCAAAAATCAGAGAATTACAAAAGGGTCTACACAAACTCAAGGAGGAAGAAGGAATAGGCATTGACGAGTGGCTTAAAAGTTTGGGAATTGGACCGTGGCTGCGAAGTATAATAATGTATGCGATAGGCATTTTAGGAGTTGTGCTTTTGATTTTGCTTATACTGCCTTGTTTGATTAATTGTTTGCAAGGAATGGTTAATCGCTTGGTCCAAAAAATGTGTCAAACCAACCTTTTGGCCCAAAAAGAAAACAGAGGAAGTGTAGAGAGTTTTGTGGAATCATGGCTGGTGGCCAAAGGCCATGAAATTGGTCAAGCAGTAAGGACGTGAGAAACGTGGCGGATGTAACAAAGACATTATGTCTTTGAGATAGTAAGGTATGGGAAAGAGGAACTAAGCACAGGGGAAGAAGCCATAGGCATTCGGAGTATGTGCCAATATGGGCAGAGATGTTCTTTTATCTTGAACCAATTATGAGCTCAATTTTTGCAATATGCATAAGCTAATTATTGTAACCATAAAAGTGCACCATATAACCGAATAAAGGTGAGACTTGCTGGACATCATCGGCTGTGGCTGTCTCACGTCGATTTTCCACATGGAAGTACGGCATATTATACTAGTTACATCAGAAATAATGAGTGATCAGATCCGAGCTGTTGAGGAAAGTTGAAGGAAAAAGTTATTAGCAGAGAGCCAAAGAAAGTGTCTCTAAACCAAAATTTTGAGGCCTTGCAGAAAGGTGTCGTACAGGGTATTAAATAGAAATTAATGTGCTCAATGGAGAACTCTCAGAGTGGGAGTATTTAGTGTGAGAACACTCTAGAAGTTGAATAAAATGATTGTGTCATTCACAGAACCACAGAATTACAAGGTTGGAAAAGACCTTTAAGGTCATCAGGTCCAACCGTTCCCGTCCTAAGCTAAACCATATCTCTAAGTACTTCATCTACCCTTCTTTTAAACACATCCAGGGAAGGTGACTCAATCCCCTCCCTGGGCAGCCTGTTCCAGGCCCTGACAACTCTTTCAGTGAAGAACTTTTTCCTAACATCTGATCTGAACCTGCCATTTCCCCTTGTCTTATCTCCTGTCACCTGGCTGAAGAGACCATCGCCCACCTCTCTACAACCTCCCTTCAGGTAGTTGTAGATGGTGATGGTCTCGCCTCAGCCTCCTCTTCTCCAGACTAAACAGCCCCAGCTCCCTCAGCCGCTCCTCATAGGATTTGCCCTCCAGCCCCTTCCCCAGCCTGGTTGCCCTTCTCTGGACTCGCTCCAGGACCTCCATGTCCTTCTTGTGGTGAGGAGCCCAGAACTGGACACAGTACTCGAGGTGTGGCCTCACCAATGCCGAGTACAGGGGCACAATCACCTCCCTAGACCTACTGGCCACACTGGTTTTGATACAGGCAAATTTCAAAGAGATAAACTTCTTCATAATTAGAGGACTGAAGGCCCTGAAAAGGTGGCTGGTAGCTCACTGTAGTCGTGTGGGGGCGAAAATAGTTCTTAGCTAGTTGTGAGGAGGAAGGAGATATCCAGGTGCCTGAGGCAGGTGGACACACCGGTCAGGCTGCTGGCTTGGTGGCAAATGAAGTTGCAGCTGTGGTGTGCATGCTGCATCACAAATGCTGTCAAAAGCATGGCAGGCCTACTTCAGCCTGCTGTAAGTGGTGTTTTATGGGGGATTTCAGGTGAGAAAGAATCCTAAACACGAACGCATTGCTGTGGGGCCAGCAGACATCTCGCGGTGCCTGACTCTGTCAGTGACTTCTCCAAAGAAGAGGAGGCGGCAAGCTGAAATGAGGCAGCACCTCCATGGCTATCGGGCTAGCTGTCAGGGCACCAAGAGTCACCTGCAGCACAGCTTAGGATCAGGATTTCTGAACTGGGAATTTACAAGCCATCTCAGCTGTCAATCTAAAACTAAATTAAATGAAGCTGCTGCCTGTGAAGATGGCCAAAAAAAAAGCACGTTCTGAAAGATGGCAATAAAAAAAATAGTTAAATTTTTGAGGGGTAATTTGTTTTGGGATTTGTTGTTTGTTTGTTTGTTGGGTTTTGGGGTGGGGTTTTTTGATTGTTTGTTTGCTTTGCTAGTATTAAACAAGACAATAGCTACAAGAGCTAAATTCTTTTCGTTCTACTTCTGAATGTTCTTGTTACCAGAAATCCCAGCTTGAACAAGACTTCCCATAGAATATGGTTACAAAAATTACTCCAAAGGTGGCAGTACCCTTCCGGCTGCAGGGACAGAAGGTAATGCTTACACCTTCCTTGCACTGGGCTCATATGTCAGCGATCAGGGAAGCCTGGGACAGTGTTTCTTATTAGGTTTCTGTAATATGATGCACACTCAGATAAGTAAGCCACCTTTTCTTTTTTTTTTTCAGCATCAGCCGTGAGAAAGGAAGGGGGGGGAAGTCTGGGTGGGTCTGGTGGGGTGTCTGTCCTCTTTTTTTAAAAAGTTTAGAGCCTAAGAAGAGAAGACTCTGATGGCTACAGGGAGGCAGTGACCAAGAGCAGTCAAAGGTACTTCTGTAAGCAGTAGTTCTGCCATGTGTACTACCTTAGAGTGAGTCTCTGACAAGATCTACTTACTGATAAAATTCAGCCTTCTGCATGTCTTGAAAGGGAAGATCAGAGGATTAGGGATGATGCTGGAGGCAAGGGTGGTGTTCAGATGGAGATGTGTAGATATTCTGAAGGAAAGAGAAGAGCAGCTGCATAGCCTGCTCAAAATTTGCCTAGCAAGAACACCTAGAGTGTGAACTCTTTAATAAGGAGGGTGACCATCCAAGAAAGAGAAGGAGGAAGATAGCATCTAGTGGATTAGATTGATCTTGTAATATAGACAATCACAAAAACAAAAACAAAACCAGAAACAGGAACATGGTGGTGGAAGAGGGACGGCAAGATGCACATGAAGAACTCATGTCATTCCCATCAAAGGTCCAAAGTTATGCAGAGTTTATGGCTAACCATGAAGGTTGCCAGACCAAACTGAGCATCTCTTTAAAAAATACCCAACAGCCCAACTCCCCCCAGGCAGAAGGTGGAGAGCTTTTGAGGAGGGAAGCAGTGGCTGTTCCCCAAAGAAAAGTTCCATTTTGCAAGACTTGATGAAAATCAAGCCAAGACATGTTTAAGATATTAAAAATAAAGCATGAAGGATCCTACAGCCATGCACGTATAGGGGAGACAAAAGAAGTTAGGCTTTCACCCTGGCATAAAAATTAGGCATGTGCTAATGAAACCTGTTTATGGTGTGAAGTAGAAGTACAGGTAGTGTGAAGGAGAATGACAATGCCATGCACAAAACACTAGCTGACAGTAAAAATTAAAGAAATAGAAATGCAATGAAATCTAGTAGAATGAGGTCAAATTCATGAATGGTGGCTCCTGATAGCAGTTTATGCTATAGGAAATGGCTGCACAAAATGCAAGAAACAAGATTGGTTGTCTGCATAGTGCTGTTAGGCAAGAAAGAGGAAAGGCATCCCAAATACATCAGAGGGAGTATTTTCCCTTTCATGTAGGAAATACGAATGTTGTTGTAGAAAGTACTTGCAATGCCTCCTTTACCTAGTTTTTGAACTTCTGGCTGTACAGAAGCATGAATTCAAGTGGAACAGTCACCAAAAAATGGCTAAAAGAACAGCTAGAGAGTATGTAACATGAAAGATCATCACAAGTGAGATAGCAATGGACAAGACTATGGGTGCACACTATGCACTATTTTCAGCTTAAATCCAAAACACAGCCTCATTCTATCTACTATGAAGAAAATTAACTCTATCCTAGCCTCAACCAGCACATTGAGTTCATTTAGCCTATGACTTTGGGCTCTGTCTGTTCCAGTGGTCACTCAGGACAGCAGAGATGGTGTGTTGTGTGGAGTTACAGGGCATCAAAACCAGCTCAGGTCAGGTCACTGCTGCAAATGCACTGCTGCGTGTAAGGGTTGTCCTCCATTGGTTCAGGTGGTCCCTGCTGCAGTAATTCCTAGAACATTAACTCAAATCATGGGTTACAACAATTTAAAAGTATTTCCATTGCATTCTCCACCACGTTCCCTTTGGGCCAGATCATCGTGTTTAACATTGCATTGAATGAACTCCTCCTCTTGCTCAGGCTCCAGCTTGGACTTATCCACAGACTGCAGCCCCTTAGGGGTGTACTGCTGCAAGTGGAGCCTTTATCTATGAGCCACAGTCTCTCCAGGTCTATACCTGCTGTGGCAGAGACTTATCCACAGCCACAGTTGCTTCCAAGTTCCTGTTCTAGAGTGTCCTCGGGCCACAAGGCCTTCAGAGATATACCTGCTCCAGCGTTGCCTGGCCCACAGTCACAGTCCCTTCAGAAGTAAACCTGCTCCATCATGGGCTTGTCCATAGCCACACGCTTTGAGATGCTCCAGCATGACAGCTACTGACGCTTCAAGGTGCCCCTGCTTCAGCGTGGACTTATCTTTGGGCCACCATCCCTTCAGAGGTTCACCTGATACTGCACAGGCCTCATAACCACAGCCACAGCCACTTTGAGATATACCCAGTCTGGTGTGGACTCATTTATGGCCACAGATGCTTTAGGATGTCCTGCTCCCATGTGGACTCATCCACAGGTCACAGTCCCTTCAACACGAGTTCACACTGGAGCTCCAGCCTGTCCAGCACAGCAGCGCAGAAGCAGCAGTGGAGCCCCCAGCCACCTGCCAGCCCAGGCACATCACCATTGCGGTCACCAGGATGTCCCCAGGCCTGGCACAGTAAAATGATCAGCAGTACAGCGCTACAGGGAATAGCTAAAGCAAAAAGCAGGCTTCCATTAGAGGGTTTTCTTCCCAATGAAGAAAGTCCCATTCGCTCTTTTGCAATACCTGTGGTTTCTCAGTCTTTCACAGGGCCTCCCTTAATCTCCTGCTGCATCCTGCGGGTGTGCTGACAACCAGGGTAACAGCAAGTTGTTTGGAGGCTGCATCAGTGACAAAGAAAATGCTGTGTAAAGATGGCAAACAGAAAATCCATGCCATGGTTACTGGTAGCTACAACAAGGGTTGTCTACACTTGCCCATGTGTTGGGATTATCCACAGACCCCCCCAGATGCCATTCCCTCCTTTGTCATAGTGAAGTGCTGGCACAAAAAAATGAAGTTAGCTCAGTCAACCCCTTGCAGGCATCTCCAAGGAGCATAAACAGACAGTATTGAATTGAGAAGCAGACCATACTGAATTGTGGCATGAAGCCTGGTACCAAATCAGACCTTTGCTCAGAGTCCTTTACTGCATGGAGCAGAACTGGAGATAACTCAAAAAAAACCCCCAAAACAACAAAAACCCTTCCAATTCCTTCAGAGACTTTTCAGTTGAATTCCAGGGGCTTTGATTCTCCCTGAGATATTCAGCAGTTCACAAAACATGCTCCACCATCCCTTTGAGGAGGACATTGGGTGAGGACAAACATGCCACACTGCCTCCCAAAAAAAGCATCTCTGTGTCCCAAGGCCTGGAAGGATCCTGGGGGAGAGCCCCAGGGCTGGAGGTAGCTGTGATGAGAATAGTCCAGCCAGCCTGATGCCCCACCACAGTTCTGTCAGCAGTCTCACACAGTGGCATCAGAACTACATGCATGCAGCACTTTGAATGCAGAAAGTAATTTTTTTTTCAGTATCCACAGGCTTTAATTAAAAAAAAGCTAGCAACACTTAGAGATTTTTGCAGACAGTCAACTGTGTTAAAACGAGGGCTCAGTAAACCCAGCCAAGGCTGGTTCTGGGTAAAAGGTTTGGTCAGAAGCTTTGGAGCTGAACTCTTTGCTCCTCTCTGCTTCCCTCCTGGGTGGTCTGGTGTCTCCTCCCATTGCCAAAGTGTGGCTTTCTTTTTGCTTGGAAAACACTCTTTTCAGTGAGCACCTACCCCATGTGCTTTCCCAGTGATAGAAAACCCTGCTCAAGTCATTCAAGGCAACTAACCTGTGTAGATTTACATTTCCTTGACACTCAGATTTGATCCGCTCTCTTTCTTGTTTTTTAGTTCACATCACCCTTCCCAGTTGCTTTTCAGTTCACATCACCTTTCTTTTCTTCCTCTCTCCATCCTCTGTGAGAGGGTGATTGAAACTTTCGAATTTACCTTCCAAAGGCCAAGTGCTCAGGAACAAGAGAGCTGGGCTTCCCTTCCTTGCTTAAAACAGGCAATTATTTTCTAGGGCAGACACTGAACTTTCAGGGAGGAAGAGGTAAGTCAGCAACATGCAGGTGAGCTTGTTTCCCTTCTTGCAGCAGAGCACTCCCAGGCAGGTAGATGAAGCATTCACGTTGTCATCCCGCCCTGAAAGACTTTCATCTTCCCCGTTCCCAAGGCACCATTTGCATAAAGAGCAATCTGCAGGAGAGCTGCCCAAACAATCTTGCCTCTGCATCAGAAATACAGTTTAATTTTTTCTCCAATGAGCACAGCACCTTTATGTGCTAACCCATTTTCAAGTGGGAGGTATCCTGATTACACATTAAAGGTATTTTAAGAGGAGGGCAGCCCACTAGAATTTTAACTCCTACCCGCAAAGTGCACACAGAGAAGGGAAATACACAGAAGCACGGGGCAGAACATTCAGCCACCTTCTTAAGCAGTGCTTGTGTCAGAGGCCTGAAAACCTGACACAACCTGCTCTTTCAACAGACTAAAAAATAAGCACGAAAGCAAGCACCCACACAACATCACTGAGAGACTTAAATAAAACATTATGGACAAAAAGCAGGATTGCTGCATGTTTTCTTCTTGCTTATTTTTTAAACCATCCCCCATTAGTGGCTTCTTTGTCCCTCTCTGCTCATCCAGCTCCCACTCTTTCCTTTCACCTGTGCAGCAGCAAACCCTGGGAGACGCAGTAGGTGGTTCCCACGTCCCCTTCATTGCGATGGAGAGCAGAAGCTGTCCCCAGAGCACCAACCAGACTTACAGATACTCACCAGCGTTAAGCGGGGAGGAACTGGTAATACCCCGATACAGCCAGTACTCTTTGGCACTAAGGGCATGCAGAAATGCAAATGCAGGGCAGAATGAAACTTTCTGGGGAAATACCCCTTCTGGCATTTTCAAACAGCCAAACACCTGCCTCAGCAACCTGGATACAGCTTTGGCAATGTTTACATAGAATGAGTGGGGTCATTCATCCCTCTATCATCTGCCCTGTGCCCAGAATACAATTTCTGAAATGGCTACAGTGGTCAAACAAAACTTTAGTGGGGCCAAATAAGTTCAACATGAAACACTTCCTCTAACACCCATGATTTATTCTGTTTGAGGCCAAGGAAACGTTGAAATTCCTTCTTGCTTGTGCTTTTGGATGGCTACTCTGCATCACCAGTATTTGAAAATTTGGTGTCGTTTCCTGCAGCTCAGACCTTGAGTTGCATGACATGTCCATAGTTGTGATGTCATTTTCTTATATCAAACTTGGGAAATGTGTGAACAAGATTGTTTTTCTTTGGCATGTGCAAATGTCAGGACTGATGTCTACTCTATGCAAAGCACATAAACTCATGTCGTCTGAATAACCACACAACTGAGATTATGTTTCTCTGTATTCCCAGATAATACTTTAGCTGGCTGAACTTCATTTTGCTCTGAGCTGACAAATTAGGGGCAAGTAAGAATTATCTGTAGCAGCAAATGAGTAAGATCTGCCTTTATTAACAGGAGTGTTACATTTCTCCTAACTGCCCTTCTGTGACACCTCGTAATTCCTCTTGGCACAGTAACCTACATAAACTTGCACTGAGCACAGCTCTACCTCCCCCCTAGCTGAACCTCCCCCGGGGTACGAATGAAGAATTAACACTTTCTGCTTTCTCCTCTTACTGTTGAGATCAAGAGCACCATTTCCCAAGATTTCCAAACAGCATCAGTGCCTGTTTTTGCATATTTTTCTCAGAGAATTTATTTCAAAAGAGCTTTTCAATTCTGATTTTTATCATTTTTTTCCCCCTCTCTTTCCTATGCTCAGCAATGGCCACAGCTCTGCACCGGGCAGGGAGTCGCAGCAGCCCTGGCTGTCACCTTAGCAGCCCTCCTCACAGCACCCTCCGCACCCTCCTCCCCACCACAGCGAACAAAGGTGCCATTGTGCCCGCACAGAACAGCAGGGCTTGTTTCTGAGCTGTGGGTCCCCCAGAGAATGCACCCAGTCCTTCCCAGCACCTGAGGCACGCACGGTTGGTTTCCCTCCCTTCATCCCCAGGGCCTCCCACCACGCAGTAACTGGGACTTTGTGCAAAGTGGTGGCTGCCCAGCATGGCATAGGCTGCTCTGGAACCTGTGATTTGCCTGTACACCTGAAAACACAGGGTATGACTTTGGGCTCGTAAGCACCTCATGTTTCTTCGGCAAGCTGTGACGCCTGCACCAAAGCAAAGCAGGGAAAATGCAGGAAAAGCAGAAGTGATGGCTGGGTGTCATCATCAATAATGACATTGCTCTTCTAAATATTGGCACTTCTAGATATGTCTAGGAATGAGAGACTTTTCTGGTTTTTTTTAAAAAACACCACTTTTCCTTATTCTGTTTTATTTTTCACTGATTATAAACTTACTAGCAAGCAGTTTGACAAGCAGCCCGTCAGTGCAGAGTCAGCCCCCTGTTTGCACCACAGAGAATGCAGAACAGGGTGTGCTCTAGCACTGACAATACTTTTCCTGACGAGATACAACTGCTGGAGCACTTCAGCTGAGGGCAGACTCTCTGATACAACCCTGTGCCTTCATACAGGCTGGCCAAAACCCAGCATCTCCGGGTGCAGCAGGTGTTTCTTTGCCCCTCGCTCGCAGTTTCTACCCGTGCTGCTTAAGCACTGTCACTCTCAGATCCACATTCTTAGAGCGTGTTTCCCATTCTGCTATTTTCTGCGCCGGCCTCTCACCTGCTGTTTGCTCACTGGAGAGAGCTGTGGTGCAGATAGCTGAACAATGCCCTGGGAAATCCCACCAAAGCTCTGCGCTTTCAACTCTGCTGCGAGCAGTTGAAATCCACAGCTCATGAACAAGTCTGCCCAGCTCCCTGCTCGTCACATTTACTCACAACAGAAGGGCGGCCATTTCGCTCACCAGTTCCAGTCGGTTTAACCCAACCCATAATACCACCATTGTAGTCAGCTTGCTGAGAGCTGGAAAAATTAGACATACCTGTTTGTAATGAATGCAGATAATTGCACAACAGACAAATAACAAAGCAGCCTGCTAGATCCCATCACTCCCTCAATTTGAAGACATTAACATTGATAATTGCATGCTGTGGAAGCTCGGAGGCACTAAACGATATTGCCTCCTCCGTACTCATCATAACAGAGAGTACCAGAGCAGAGGCACCTACAGTCCGGGAAGGAAAAGATATGAAACAACTCTTCTAAAGATGAGGAATGGGATACAGAAATTACCATTCAGCCAAAGACATAATAAAGAGCGTGTGGGGTAGAGCTGGGACCGGGTTACCACAAGTACTTGCCAGTAGCTTTGGCACTAAGCCATCCTTCTTAGATAAAGTCTGGGACAAAGCTGAGAATTTTTGTGAGAGTGTCCAGGATCCAAAAATTCCATCTTTGTGTGTAATTCTTTCTGAAGACCAATTTCTTATTTCGCTTTTTACTACAGATGAATCCACAAGAGTAACTGAACATTTATATCTGTCTGTCCATGTGGTGAAAGTGAAATATTTTTAGCCTCTATAGGGGAGGACACACCACAGATGCTGGCATTCACATCCAGGTGCTCCATTTTTGTTAGTGAGTGATGTAACATCTTAAATAAGCATACTTCTGCGCTCCTGGCTTTCTGTTACTATTGCTACCTGCAAATGAGATTCACAGAGAGATGGGGTTTTTTGATCTAAATTCCTACACCTGGCAGAACAAAGCTATGATTTTCCAAACCTTACCAGCTTTGCCACTTTCTCCTCGCTCCCCAGTACTGAGCAAGTACAGTAATTGCACTAGGCTAGAACATGAAAATTCTCCCATCCAGCATTTAATTTGATTTTCACCTCCATTTCCACAAGACTCTACTTCCTCCATTCGACTTACCTGTATAACACAAAAAAAACCCCAACCCACACCCACCCAGATGTCTTGAAACAATGGCTGCTTTCCACACCCACCACCTGCAGCAGGATGTGGTGTCACTTGCACTGCACATCACATCACCTACGATTACCAATGCACCTCAACACACTTGCAAGGCAGCAGCACTTTTACTAAGCCTGATCTTAACCACCACTGATGCTGGAGGCTGGAGGTTGTAGAAACAGAGCTATAATACAGACCTGCCATGCAAAAATCCCACATGCTTTAGACCCCTGAGCAAGGACACTGGTCAGTCTGCCTGCCCTAAATTGGAGCATAGGAAGTTGGAGCACAGGAAGTTCTGCACCAATATGCAGAAGAACTTTTTCACAGTGAGGGTGACAGAGCCCTGGGACAGGCTGCCCAGGGGTTTGTGGAGTCTCCTTCTCTGGAGATATTCAAGACCTGTCTGGACACCTCTCTGTGTGACCTGTCCTAGGGAGCCTGCTTTGGCAGGGGGGTTGGACCCAATGATCTCTGGAGGTCCCTTCCAACCCCTACAATTCTGTGAATCTGTGAAATGCCTTTAATTCCCACCGTGGTCTCTGGAGATGTGCAGGGAAGTTGGCTGTATACTAAGCTGCTCCTTTCTGCTGCAAGTGAAGAGCACTGAAGTGCTAGGTGTCTCCATCCCTTCATGAAATAAGAGTAAGGTAATAAAGATGATTTCTAAACTCTGCCTAGCCCAAGAAAGCCTGAATTTAGACTTTCTACACTGAAGACAGCTCTCTGACCCCTGGGCACGAAGGCTTGGGCACCACAGCCAAGCCCGACTCTTCCTCCAGAACAGGTTGTCCTGTCCCTCCACCACACTAACCTACCAGAGAGAGGGAGTCACAGCCCCAGCCACATCCAGGCCTTCAGGCCACCCCAGAGCAGTCATGCCATTCAGGTGCCTGCCTGCCCTGAACTGTGGTGGCTTTAGGGAGCAAGAGGTACCTACCTCTTGTGTAACAGGTGCTTTTAGGCATGAGTAGGTGAGTACATTTTCAAGTGCAGAATAGAGACGCCTTGCAGTGCGAGAAGCAGACAAACTGGATTATTCTCTGAGCCTTAGGCTTTAAGCACCTAAGTCTCAATTTAAGCAGGCTGGATCCTGCACAGAGCTAACACCTTATTAAGTGTTCATGTTCCTTCTCCAGGCCTTTCATAGCTCCTTGTCTATCGGCTCTCCCCACTTAAGTTCCTCTCCTCCTGGCACAAAGGCACCAAAAACATAGACCTGGTCATAAGAGTTTCAAAGTGCTATTTAGACAAATACCCCACTACATCAAAGATGAAACATCTCAGAGGAACATGAAGGTTTCAACAGAGTTTCACCGGTGACCAAAATGAAAAGTCCAAATTGGATACCTGAGGTCTTCGATCTCAAACCAGGCATTTCAATGCAGCCCCCTCACACAAAGGCCTTTAAAAGGGGCTTGTTTGTATCTTGTTCCCACAGAAGATACAGAGAGAAATATATAAATATCTGCCTTGGTTTATGTCTTTTTAAAACACAGCTAGTAGACATTTTGTGGAAGTAATTGTTGAAGTTGTAACAGAAGCACCAAAAAGGCTTAGCTCCATTGCTGTACATTAATATACCTTCCCTGACACTTACTGTCAGGGCTCAGTTTTCCTTACAGTCAATCCAGTTCACACAATTTAGCCTCTTAATGACTGTTAACTTTTCAAACTAAGAATATCTCACAGTGCCTCTGTTGCATGATGATTTCCACCGTAGACTAGAACCATAGACTAGTCTGAAAAACAGAGAAAACTGAGACTGATATTTTGGAAAATAATATAATCTTATCATCGAGTCAAAAGTGTGAATAAGATTCAGACACTGTTGCCTTAGCATGATGTACACTCCCAAAAACAAAGAAAGAATTTGTTTTCTATCTACCTTTTATCCTCTCACATTTTTTTAGTCCAATTTGCATTTGGAATCAGGACAGCATGTAGGTTGATGCTGCAGGGTTTTTTTTCCTTTTAGAAAGATCTCATGTTATTCTTCTGCCAGATGGACCCTTGTGTTACTCTCCCAATTCCTGGTTACATTGCAGTTCATATAGCCAGTTCATACTGTCAATACAATGAAAGTGTTTCATTTCATGTCTCCTGAGCTTACTCATCTACAGAGTCATCAATAGCTTTGTGCTTGCTTGTATCCAAGCGGCCCTCTAATGGAAATGAATGACATGCTGGATTATTTCAGCCCAAAAGGGTGAAGCGAGATTGCAAGAGAAAATTCTAAGTTTCAGGTCAAAGATGATGCAAAAAATAGATTATTTTATATATTGCTGATTTATTGCAGAAAGATTTTCCACTTGGAGTAGTGAGCTAGTTGTATTTTGGATTGACGACAGGAAAAAATATGGAGCAGAATGAATTGATAAGAAGTTATTCTATCAAAACAACTAAAGCCAAATCATTTTCCTTAAGAAAAAATGGTCAGACTTAAATGTGTGGGTACAATTTGATGGCCTCTTCCTCCTTCCTGTCTAGATCTTGTGTGTGTGAAGTCCTCTTTGGACTCTCAAACAGGCAGAAAGCCAGAGAGCATTTCTGGAAAAGCTTTCCTTTCATTCTGCCACCGCTCAGACGTACCAGCCTCCCAGTTCCCATCACCAGCTGCACGCACAGACTCTAGCACAGGTGCAGGGAGAGGGACCCCTGGTAGCTCAGTTGCACCAAGCTGAGAGCATTTGCCTACAGAAGGGACAAGCACACAGCTCAGGCACCGCTGCCATGGGCTGGAGAGGCCCCTGAACCTGCTGGGTGCAGAATCGCAGTGTCACCGTGAAAGAAGTGTTCTGCAATGATTTCTGCACCCTCCTTCAGCTCAGAACTGCCTGTTCATGTACACGTGCACAAGCAAAAGGGATTGCTGTGCGTGATGCACAGCAGATGTCTGAGAAGAGCTGTCAGATAAAGGCTTCATCAACTTTAGTATCCTCAGTCAATTTGCATTAAAACAAAGAAATTGGGTGGATGGATGTCCCCGATTGAAGGAATCACTTCCAGGCAGCAACTCAAAAGGAGCTGAAAGTTTTTGTGGTTTTTCATGCTGCCCAGAGCTGTTGTCAGGGTTTTCAAAGCAAAGGGATAATTCCCATTCACAATACCACCTTTTTGGTAGAATATAGTCAGTCTAAAGGGGGGAAAAGTCAAAAATCCCCATTTGATAATTCTGAAAGGACAGAATCCATCAGATATGAGGGCTGAGATTAAAATTAAAAAGTGAAAATGAGCAGTGAGGTACAAATTAATTAGATTAATGAGAGCTCTTCAGAGAACAAGCACACACACCCCAGTTTTCTCACAGAAAAACTCTATGATACAAGGTTTTCACAGTATATTCCATGCCTTTCTTGTCAGGGCCCAGCATATATTCTAGGTGGATTTTTCACCTCTGTTAGTCCATCCTGAAAGTTGCAGTAAAATGTAAGCAAGGCCAAGAAGAATGAGAAGAAGTCACAAAAGCTTTAATCAAACCCTGCACATTGCAAATAATACAACAATTGTTTTGATCAGAATTCAGTGCTGCAGTCTTGGACTCCCACAAAAAAAAAATCTTAAAATTACAAAACCAGACCTTGGTAATACTAAACCTTCAGCAAACAATGTTACTAGCTACTGGACACCCAGCCTAGTTTGGTTTGCTTAAAAAAAAGTCTAATTTTGCCCTACTTAATATTTAAAAGTTTTTTAAATTAATACCAGTATAAAAAGACAAAAAAGTCGTGATCTGTTGCTTGCATTCAACACAAGTATTCACTAGAGAAACATAAGTTGATATGCTTGCTTCCTTGCTTGATGTTCACAAAGCATTTTGAAGATGAAAAGTATCGTGTGCTAAACATTAAGCTAGTTGGACCATCTTCTCATTACACTACAGATAGACAACCTGTCAGAACAAGAAAAACGAGGCACAAAGCTGGTCTGGTGAGGATCCTGCTTTGCCTTTGAAAAAATGTTAAAATAATTGATAGTTTCAATAATAGATAGTTCCAAAGTATTAAGCATTCCTTTGCTCACTGCTTCAAAGGGGTCCCCAAATACCTAGAAATATAACTATTTTCCTTCTCATGTTTGGATAGGAAAAAGCATTAAGAAGACTCGTAAAAAAAATACAAATAAAGAGATCTATCCACTTTTTGATCCACCTTTATCTAAAATTAAAAAAGAAGTGTGAGTGCTTTACTTGTCCCCCTGTAATGAAAAGCCTGGCAAAAAGACTCTGATGTGGAACTAATTTGCATTCCGAATATGCTGAATGGACTACAGAGACTACAGTAACCTTTAGAGAATCTTTGCTGCGTTAAAAATCTAATTCATGCTCTTATCTCCTTCTACAGAAAATGAAAGGTTGAAAGATGTAAATTAGACAAAACAAACAAACCTTTCATAGTATATTATGAGCTCCAGGTCTCCTAAAATTTCAGTAACTCCTCTGCCAGTTTCAAGTGCTGTAAATTTGGACCATTTGACAAATGCCTTATCACCATTTTATTTAAGTGTTGCCACATACAGAAGCATATTTCAAGGAGAGATGCATTGAGAAACAACTTCTTTGAACTTGTTTTTCTCTTCCTTATCTTCTCCCCCATGCCATCAAATGGATGGCAGGTTTTTTATTATTTAAAACTCTCATAATTTCCAGCCTGGCTAACTGACTTTTAGTTTGTATCACCATGCAGTGCACGTACATCTTCACATTTCTTTAATTCACGTGTCGAAATCTCAGCAGGTTTTAACAGCACGGTCAAAGTCCCAAACAGAATAAAGTTCCTCCTCACACCACGAAAACAGAGAGCTGGCAAAAAGAGAAACAACCTCTGAAAGACCCACTGAAGAAACTGGGAACAGCTTACACTCATCTCACGTGAGAGACCGTGAGACCTTCTAAAGGCCCAGCTCCCTTGGAAGGTGTCTGTTTGAACACCAGAATTCCCTTGGCTTCAGTGTTCATGGGGTTGCTCATTAGAGGGCAATAAAGTTAACCTCAAACACAGTGAAATGGTAATTTGATAACAACTCATTTTAGCCACCCTGCAGCATCATTAAAATTGTCTGACTTGTACACACACAAGCTATCTTTTCCTTTATTTCCCATTGTCCTTATAGCGACTCTGCCACTCCTGCATAACCATGTCATATTGCTTCTGTGTCCCCCAAATCCTTGGCCTCTCTGCCCTTTTTTCTCCCACCACACAAGTTTCTCCGCAGACCTGAAGTAAAGACAGCATCTGTTATCAACAGCTATGGAGACCTTAGCTTCTTTGACGTAGTCTTTGCAGAGCTCCAACTCCAAGGAGCACTGTGCCATATGAAGTTTATCCTCTTGCCTTGGAAGATGGACATCTGCTTGTGCAAGAGACACACGGCTCCCCACCTTTCACCTCCCATGGATAGGGAAGCGGTGGAGCTGTGTTAGCCCTTTTTCAAACACCACTAGTAGCAGCACTACTCGAAGCACTTGAGTGGATAATCTAGTAGTTAGGGTTTGCTAACTAGAGGCATGGATTGGAGCTGGAGATATCCACAAGTCACGTTATCATCAGCTGAGGGGAGGTGCTTCCAAACCTCCCTTGTCTGCTGACGACCGACACCTAAGGAGACGAAATGACATCATAAACCCACAAGCCCACAGAAATCTGTGGTTACATTTATTATGTTAACACAGTGGGAACAAAAAGCCCATCTCTACACTGGGCACACAGGAAGGTGAAGTCTCACTCAGGCACCAAATTTAAGCTGGTTTGTGTTATCCACCTGACAAGACCTTGAGTAAATCTCAGAGGATCCGTGTGAATTTTCAATACCCAAGAAACAGATTCAGGGATGCAGGACTCACAGAAGTGGGAAACCAGAGTGACTCAGCATTATTCCTTCATGTTTGAAAGGGCTGTTTTAAACAGAAGAAAACTTCTGTTGAAAGGAGGGATTCTCAGCACGCGCTCTTTGTGCTCTGGGATTGCATCAACACTATTACCTTAGAATCAGAGAGGGGAAAAGGGCTGTGAGAGGCTGTCCAGCCCTCCCATTGCCCAAAGGTATGATCAGCTAGATCTAAACTATTCCTGAATGATGTTTATCAAACCTGCTTTCAGAAACATCCACAAGACCTACCAGTTTAGCTCAATGCTTCAGCATGTGGCCCGTTCTCTTCACAGCACGCAGGAAGGACAGAAGGACAGGCTATTCCCTATTTCCTAGTAACTGCCTTTCACATTCAGGTTTCATCACTCTTTTAGCAACTGAATATGCTCCACTCTTTCTACTTTTTTCCATCTACACTCCTTATGATTGTCATTGCTCTACTCTTCATATCTGCTAATTGCAGCGTCCAAAATGGGACACGGGACTTCTTTTGGGCTCATAAGATTTCTGTTGAAGGGTTTGCTATAAGCATTTTCCAGACATTTCTTTCTCTTTTCAGTCTCTCCACAATGCTGCCCTCTCCCCACCAGATCACACTACCTGCCATCCCAGCCCTGCCCTCTCCTCAACCCCACCAAGATTCCAGTCACACAAGATACCAATTAAATCCCAGTTCTAACTCACTTTCCCAGGCGGAACCAACCCAGCCTCCCAAGCCTCTCCTCCTATGTTACATCTTCCAGAGCCAAGACCAGAGCTGTGGCTTTCCTCTGGCCTCTCTCAGCCTACCCTAGCACTGGAGGTCCTCGCACTGTGTTGCAAATGCAGCTGCGTGGGAGGTGAATAAAGGAGAGCCATCATTCCCCCCAGCCTGCTCAGGACCTGCTGGCTACGCTCTTGAGCCGGGGAGTTCAGAAGTGCATGTCAAGACCACCTGGCTTCCCCTCAGGTGCACAGCCAGGGCGCTCCTTGCCCTCGGCTTTAGCTTCCACCCTGGGGTTACACCTGCTGCTGCGATCCCACCCTGGGCATTTTCCCTGCTCCTTATCAGCAGCCAGAAGCTGCCTCTCAGCTCAGGGCAACCTTGCCTGCTCCAGATGGGAAGCGAGGAGGGAACCCATTGCCTCCACATCCCCAGGGCTGGGGTGTGTTGAGGTTATTTGTCCTTGTTACATTTTTTCCGAGTTACATTTTTCCTTATCCACACATCTGCTGTGTCCTTTTTTGAAGACCACAGGCTCTTCTGGGCTAAGATCATCTCAAGGCACTTAGCTATATTGTTACAGTAACATAAATGATAACTAAGAGTAAATACAGCCTTTCAGTTTAACTGGAAATCAAATGTGAAGGGTTCAGCTGGAAGAGAATGCCATTTTCCAGATTACTAGTTCATCAGCCTCTCACTCAGCCCCTCCTTCAGTCGTCTCAGAAATCAGTATGAACCCATCATTCAGGTTTTCAGTGCAATGACTTGTTCAAGTCCAAATTTAGGGCTTGATGGAGGCCCCCAGACATCCCTGGGCTGAACCACCAAAGGAGCATGGCTGCTCTGGGACAAGTGCTGACCCCCACACGTGAGAGCCTGGGACAGGCTTTTCCCTGTGGAAGGAGTGCAGGAGACCAGGCAGCACTGAACCCTGAAAAAAATCTTTCCTCCTGCTGTGGCAGGGATGAATGTCACCACCCTGATGGAAAGTTATTTCCTTGATGGAAGGGCATTTCCAAATATTCCTTTTGCCATTGCAATCATAGGCCCTAATAATCTAGAAGAGAACAACCAGGCAAGCAAAATGAAAAAGAGAGGGGCTTAATTATTGTTTCACTGAAAAATGAGTGGAGACCACATGAGGTCCATAAAAGCTTTCAATTTTGCTAGAAATGTTACAGGAAGGCAATCAGACTACAGCCACAAGGACACCACCAATTTCAATAGGAGTTAGAAGTCAGACACCAAATTACATTTGAAGACCTGGGCTTTAATTACTGCTCTTACAGAAAGTAGTCCAAAACCTGCTGACAAGTAGCTAATGCCTAACAGGAGTTTTGCAGGCACTCAGCAATGACTGCCTCTGCTTTGGGGAACACACGGTCTAAGTCTGGAGGAAAAAAAAGTACTAGTTGAGCAGTGTCAGTCTGCATTGCTGAGTAAGCACAGACCTGCTAAATGTGAACATGCTGAAATACTAATTAAAGTCACAGACTCATATCAGCTACCCAGCGAGATCCAGAAATCCCTGGCATATTAGATGACACATTTTGGGATCAAAGCTGACACCCTGGTCAGGTCACAGGAATTTGTGTAGATGTCTCACTTGCCATCCAGTTCCTCCAGTGCCTTAGCGAAGCGCTTTTGCTTACTGTGAAACTGTGGCAGAGGGCTTGGATCAGTACCAGATTAACAGGGCTAAATTACTGTGGAGTTTGCATTGTGTCCTGAAAATGACTGAGTGTTGATATTTTCATTTCAGTAATAACACAGACTGGCAGGGGAAAAAAAAAAAACCTACCAAAAACCCCTCAACAGTCTGTCATCCTGATAATGCCTCACATCAGCTCGTTCGCTGGTAGCGCTTTGCAAGAGGGCACACCTTACGGAAGCCAGAGAATTTTGGAATGGAGGCAGTGACTAACTCCAAAGTCGAAAGCGTCTGCTGCATTACATGTCGTTTTCTGCAAGTTTCTTGAGACAGGAAAGATAAGAAAACCAGGGTAGTGAGAATAGCCTTAAAAAGGAATGTGAAGATACCAATGGGAACTTACAAAAAGACACAACATGCCAGCAAGTCTGAAAACACTTGTAAAAAAATGTTATAGATATAGTAGATACCTGACAGCGAATGTCATCATCCTGTCTCAGGATAATAATGCCTCCATGTCTTTGCATTACTCTCACAGCCCTGCCAAAGGACTCTTCTTGCTCATTATTCAAAAACTTCTTTGTGCTTAAGCATTAAAACACAGAAGCTGCCATGTTGAAGATGACTCCGTTGAGTCTCTTTTTGTGCTATAAACGTGTCCCAAACTCGCTTCTTACAGGAAAACGCACTAAACAGCTACATCCTGCTCGCTGAGGAAATTCTCCCTCACCCTTAAAACTCTGAGGGTCTTCAAAACATGTTTTCTATCCATGTAAAATTGGTTTTTTAATCCTTTCTATGATGGCTTTGAATGCTATAATTAGCTGTGTGTATTTAATCAGCTTTGAATCCTACCTGTCTAATCAATCAGGCAACATGGATTTGTGATTGTATATTGTATACTCCGGCCTCAGCGCTCAGTCTTACCCCTCAAAACAACCCCTGCACTTTATACAATTCGGTAGGGATTACAAAATACACAGGTTTTGCCATGTGAAGTTTATGCATTTCAGCAGAAGAAACACAGACTCCCAGCCCAGATTATGCACACTAAGAGAGCTGGGGAGGGAAAAAAGTCCACACTGTGTTTTCCATGAGAGCTGTTGAAAAGAGGGAAAGAGAACAATTGCTTCAGCAGAGGCGTTGCTTCCTTTATTAATATGTGCCACATAAAGAATACTTTTCACACTAGGTCATTCAAGAGAGATTTTGGTGGAATGTGATCATTCAGTTTATGCAGCAAAACCACGCTACCACGACTTAATTCTGCTACGTGCTCAATTTTTATATTGTACGCCCGTCAGTGGTTAAAGCACAGCTCCTGCCAAGCTGAAAACAGAAAAGAAAGACTCTCGGGTCGCTTCTGAAAAGCTTGAGAATGTTTTATTCATGTATTTGCAGCACATGCATTGCAGGGTGTATTGCTGGATTCAAGAGAGGATTGAATGACCCTTCATAGATGAGCTTTTGTTAGCTTAGGATTTTGGTTGGCCCGTGTAACATCAATCATATTTTTTTCTTCAGCTCCAGGTCATTCATTCAGGACATTTTGATGAAGACCAAACCAGAGCAATTATGCATTCATGAGCAAGGTGCTGAGGGCTTCACTTGGGGAACTGAAGGCTGATAACCAAAGCAAGGATCAAGTGTCTTTCCCGAGGCTACTGCATAATGATGAAAACACCACATCTTAAAGCATGGAGTTGCAGACAGCCTAGCGCTGCTCTCTGAACTGCTGCAGGTGAAGTGATGGACTGACAATCGCCCGTCTCTTCATCTGCTGGGGCGCGGCAGACCTGTGCAGTGCGTAAAATGTACCATGCACTCTGTAACGAGGAGCTTTGTGCTGCCCAGAGGCAGAGCTGACAGATCCTATTTCAAAGTTATCTTTAATGCAAAACCAAGAAACGCTCCCAACCGTACCCATTACGATAAAGGTGCTGGATGGTAAAGCCCGCTGCCTCAATCATTTCACTCACGCATAAGAAATCAAATCCCTATGAAGCCCAAACGCACACAAAATGCAAATCACCCCAAACTGCCTCTGCTATATATGCATGTCTATATATACATCCTGGCTTTCGGATACAGGGTGTCATTGTGAGCTCTGCTGCAGAGCCTGATGTAACCTGACCGCAGGGAAACACTGACTTGGAAAGATGCATGACAAAGCACCGGCCCTAAAAGTGCTTGGTCTCAGGCCAACAGGCCGCACAAGAACCACTCCTGGGGAAAAATACCATGCCAATGACATTAAGGAGTATGCTACTGTCTAGGGCTAGCTGGAGAGTGCTTGTATTGTACAGGCAGATCCGAAGCGTTTGAGGGATTAGGGTAAAAGCTGGGAACAGCTTTCCTGAAAGAGGCCTGAGTTCATTTGAAAAGTCATTTAAAAAGTCATTTATCGAGACGTGAATAATGTCACGTCTCCACGAGGACTGAGTGTGGCTGTCCTTAGCACGAAACCACAGCACCCACAGAGAAAGGCTCTGGGTATGTGATTTCATCTTGCTGAAAACAAGGAAGCCACTAGCAGAAGCTTATGGGTATAACAGCATTGGATCCAGCCCAAGATATTTCACCTTGTGGAGATTTTTTGGTGAATGAAAGTTGTTCATTCAAAGTCCCCACGGGTTTCTAAACCGGCTGAAAACTGCAATTTGAAACAAACTAAAGGCTATTCAGAATATGATGTTGGGAAGAAAGGAACAGTAGGCTGCACACAAACCATAAGTGCTTGTTTTAGGCTATTCCATTCAAATAACACCACTATACTTATCTGGCCAGCATATGCTTACAACAAAGCAGTGCCATGCATCAAACAGAAACAGAATTGTTTCTGAGTCATCACAATATACATTACCCAGACACACTCCAACGGGACAGGTTTCTGAAAGTGGGAGGCATAGGTAAGAGCCAGCTCCAGTTGATTTTAAAAAAAATATAATTAAATAGGCAGGAAGCATGTAGGCTCCCACTCGCCTCCCCCTTTCATTACATAAATCCATCACATCCTCTTTCCCCAGGTGGATTTCTTCTCCACCATTCTTCAGTGGAAGAGAACAAGGGTTACCAGATCAGCTTTCTAAATCAGTCATCTGGTCTGGTGAGAACTCAAGAGAGTTTAAAGATGCCTAGGTGCTATTAAAAAAAGTGATTTCTTAAGAGGGGTGAGGGTGGGGAAAAAAAAGCAGCATGCCACAAATTAAGCCAACCATCCCAGCTCATCTGAATAGTTAGCAAAAACTTCACTTCCTGTTCTCCATTTATTTTACTGGTACTTCATTGAATTAAGGACACTGTTGCAGCCTCCCTTGTTCTCTGTCTCTCTTTGGAGAGACCCTCTCCCTTTTCAGTTTTACATTCTTCTAAGGGATGCATGGCCAGGTAATGGTTAGCATAATATTTTATCTTTGCACATTCTTCTGGAGCATTCAGAGAGGCTAAACAAAGGAACAATGTGCTCTGATACTCCCTGCAGATTCCAAGATGCATTCAAATGGTGAGCTTTGATAAACTCATCCCACTCCTCTGGTTTGTTCAGCCTACTGGAAAAGTAAAGGAACAGAATCAAAGGCCTGCCGCTCCAAAATTCCCTCTGGAGCCGTGGGAGGCCTCTCCAGGGGCCACTTTCCCACTGAAAAATGCAGACCCTTGTGCAGCATGCCTAAGCAGTTCAGCTTTAAACACATTTCTCTGCATCTAGGCAGTAATCAGGGCCTTTAAGGGTTATTTGAAAGGAGCATCCCTGAAAAAAAAATAACAGCAACACAACTTTGGAACATCGTATTTGGTTTCAAATCCTCATCCAGGTAATTTTTGGTTTTCAGCAAAATATCACACAAATTCCTACCTCTGCCAGGCTCTGTCCTTCATCAAGGATGAAGCTTGAGTTATTAGGATATTCTTATTATAGCAGCAGGGCCTGTGGGAGTCTGAGACCTCAAGCAGTTCATTCACATGCCTGATAACCAGAAGCTGAAAGACAGCTCTGGCCACTGCAAGGCAAATAACTCACTGCCACAGTAAGAAACAAAGGCAAGTGCTGTTTGTCTGAAATGAAAGTGTAGTAACACTTTGAAAGGGAGGAGGCTGTGAGATGTGCAGAAAACTTACTGCAGTTACTAGATACTCAGATCAAGTCTCACCCGCTGGTTTCAGAGTGGAATCCCAACTCCCCATGTCACTGAGCCTCACAGGGAAATGAAACTAGTTACACTTCAGCATTTCCAGACCTTGAGGTTTTTAATCACAGATATTGTCTTGCTTAACAGTTCATTTACTTTATGCAGGCAAGTTACAAGTTTTTTGTGGAAGCGTCTGGAAGTGCATCTCAAATGCATTGCCTGTCCACTGTTTTATTTACCTTTTTTCCAATGAAAATCAGTAGCTAATAAATCAAAGCATAATTACACAAACACAAAAATACAATCATTAACATTTTACTGGATACAAATGATAAGCATAAGGAAATGTCCATGTACACTCACTGACATGAAGTTGTGTTAGTTTGCTATTAATATGATACTTCGAATTGGTGGTCACATAACTAAGACAGATGTGCATTTTTTAAAAAAGAAATTAGAGAACCACTCATGCTTGACATGATCTTATACTGAGATAAATACCTGTACACAGTGATATGACCATGTATGCTCACATATGATCCTATCAACATTATTTTCTTCTGACAAGATGTCATCAAGGTAGTTGAACCTCCTCAAAGCTTACTTTGATCGAGTACCCAATACTATTGCCTAATATGTTGGATGATGCAGAAACAATCAATCTGTGCAAGTGCAGCAATTTAGAATCAGAAAGTTTTAAAAAAGTAATATTTACAAAGGTAACTTTTAAATTCAATGATTTAATTAAGACTCCAGTCTTCATATTCCAAACACCCAATCACTTAATTTCTTATTTTTGGCGGTTTGCTCTCCTCTCCCCATTCCTTCTCCCCACCACAAATATTAGCCCCTGTTTAAAGTAAACTATCACAATTAAAAAAACCAAACAGTAAGTTATTCACCTTGTGCCAAAAGAAAAAAAGCAGCACTGGTACATTACTCAAAAGTATTCCATAAATCCTTCATAATTAAGGAAAGTTCCAGGAGCAAAAAGAACTCACACAATTTGGGAAAGAAAATAGGGGAAAGAGGAGACATTTATCCCTTGACTATTTTTTTTTTTTTGTCTGAAATTCATTTACAAAAAGCTCCTGGTACTTTTCCCAATGTTTCCACACCTCCATCCTCTGGCACATATGGTTTAATATACAAACAAATTAAATCAACTGTCAGATTCAAATTCCCACCTTAAATAATTCAACTCTTATGAAAGTGGGTGGGTTTAGCTAATTCAAAACTAGCCTTGCCTGACTAGCCATCTGGTTAGGACTCAGAGGTTAAATAAGAGATTCTTAGGAAAAAAAATTGGTATTCTATTTTAGCCTTGTAACAATTTCACACAAATGAAGCCTAGCAGGAACCCTCCTGACTGGTACTTTGTTTCTTTTGTGTACATCCTACTACCCATAGGTCATAACCTTATAGGATGCACAAGAAACAGAACCACTTAAGCTTTTCTGTGTTTCCTAGTAGTTCTATGAGCCTGATGACTTTAATGAATTCAAATGGAAAATAAAAATCTGTTCAAGTCCTTATTCTAAGTGGTAGAGAAGCCCTCTACCCTATTCTCTTGGTGGAGTGTTATCATCCATCCTTATAATAAGATACTGCATTTCTTCTCAGCTTTAAATCAGGGGTCACCAATACTGTCTCTTTTTGCTTCCATCTTGTTTTTTTCAAATTCCAACTGATTCGGTGAAGGAGCCCATCATTTTACCTCCTTGCTGAAGTCAGTCTTTTCATACCGGTCAGCTTTTGAAAGTCAGAATACTGAGTGCTTCTCTAGGTCAGACTGGTACTAATTTTGGTATGGAGTGGAACCAAGCTGATTTGATGTAGATTTTGGACTGATTTTTCATGCTGGATTGGAGATTTAGCCATCTCAGACGGTTCAGGAAACTGGGTGGGGAGTGGTAACCATTTCCATGCCAGAGTCTCTTAACAGCAAAAATACAGAAGAGAAACTGAGAGAATGAAAAGAAGGCTTGTGGCTGAGTGAAGGGAATTTCCATGTCCGTGAGGGGTGGTATTGTTCACTGAATTTGTGACAGTTGACAGAGAAATGGAACTTGAACTGTTTGAAGGTGTCGGGCTTGTTCCATTGGCTTCACAGTCGATCTAGAATGCAGGGGAGAGGGGAAATAACAAAGAAGGGTTTTTGTGATTGGTTTTGTTTTGTTTTTTAAAATCAGAAGGCAAACTAGTAGTAACTAACAATGAGTAGCACCAGGTAGTCACAATACACACACTTGCTCATGCCTCTCATTGTGCAGTTAAGAACAAAGGTAATTTGAATTGCACGCATGGCATTTGTTAAACAAAATCTAACATTTTTCTCAAATGTTTTTTCATTACACAACTATCACTTCATCAAAGCCCTGCACCGAAAGAAAAGTTAGAACAAAGAAGCTGGTTTTAAAAAAACCCACACCAAAAAACCCCAAATGTAAAGCTATGCAAAGGCAAGTCTTAGGGAAAAAAAAAGATAAGACTTTCAGACACTGCATTGAACTCATTGTCTATGCAGGATAAGCTACAAACAAAAATATGAACAGACAACAATGAAGAACCTATTGATACTGTCTCAGGCTTGTTTGGAGATTCCTGTCAGGCAATGGTGGGGTTTATGTGAGTAGTCTTAATTTTTCAGCCTCTCTTGTCTCCTATCTCGCTGTGGTAGCACTGAGCTGCAGAACTGAACACAATAGAACCATACCGATCAAATCATAACCTATTGCCCTGCTACAGCTCATAGGTAGGAAACGCAGGAGAAAGACCATATAGTTCTAGCACATTAAAAATATGCTGACAGAGAGACAAAAAAAAAAAAAAATCAAAAATCCAATTCTTTCCCCTCCATAACTCTGCGTTGCGTTACAGAGATGGAACATAAGAATTTGCACCCTATGTAATTCCAGGGTCGAGCTATTTCCTACACATGCATGGGAATTTTCAAAGCTAAGCTAACATGCTCGGCTCTCCCAGTTAGAAGGGCAGGTGATGCACAAAGATGAAAATCAAGGATGAAAATCATATAATTACTCCCCCCAAAATAAGCACAGTTTAACAAGCTTAGCCTCGGCTCCATGGCAGTAAACTTCTACTATACCAGAGCCTTCTTGCAAGCTCTGGGAGAGTTAGCTGAAATAAAAACAAGTGCCTTTTCAAAGCAAGATACATTAGTTTAATAAATAATATTCTCCATAAAAGGTGCCCTTAGCTTCCCATGTTTTAGTGCTGCTTCAAAATTTATTTTCTTTAGTAGAGAAAATTATAGCCCCTCAATGCTGAAGCCACGAAGTCAATGTTATATTAGAAAACTGCATGAGCATTCTCTTTTTTTTACTAAAAAAGCAAGCATATAATAGAAAAATATCAAGACAGGGTAAAGCCTCTGGTGGTTAGGGGTTTGGCAGCCAGCAACATGCTGGAAGCAATTTAGAACTGCAGGATAAAAATTGCTGCGTGGAAGTTTCTGTTGAAACCAGCCTGAAAGTGATCAATAATGAATTGCAGAGTTAATAACCTACAAACTGGATACGAGGCAAGTCCCAACCTGCCCTGGATTTTTTTTTTTATCTTCATGCAAAGTCTACGTTGCTGTTTGGCACTTGGTTATATATTTTTGAAGCTGTTTCTATATTTTATTTGGGGGGTGGGGTGTGGAGGGCTTTGAGCCAAGTTCCATATAGCATTAGGGTAGATGGGACCCCAGACAGACCTTCTTAACAAGCATGTGACAAATACCAGTAACCCAAAGGGTCTGATCCTGCTTTCATCACTGCCAAAGGCAAGACTCCGCTGAGCGCCACGGAGAATAGACAATGCCCTTCTTACAAACAAAGAGAGGGGGGGAAAGACATAATACAGTCTTCAGCTCTCTTCAGTGTTTATTTTTATGGAATTGTGTTATTGGCCCTTTTCAAATGGAGATCTCCAGGAACAACACATCCATCGGGTATCTGGGACCCCTACTCGGCTTGACCGCTCACAGAAAGGCAAATCTCTACTGCATTCATTACCTTTGCAGCAAGGGTAAGGCTTGGCCAGCACAGCAGCAAGAGACTGACGTCTTCGCTTGAAGCCCCCAAACCTCCCACTGCTGCTAAACCCCGAGCTCAAGGGCTGCCCCGGAGCCCCGCGGGCTTCGGGGGATTCAGACCAGGCTCTCGCTACCCTCCAGGTAGAATACCCGGAGCTAAGGCGGGTTTGGAGGGATTACGCCCCTTCTTTTCAGCGGGGAAGCTGAACGCTCCTGCGCCGCTCACACCACGGCTTTCTCTCGAGGATGCCACGGGAAGAAAGGCAGCGAACTCCCAACTTTTCTTTTTTAATAAATTTTACCGGGGCAACCCCGGCACCGCCACCCGGCGCGCTGGGCTCGGGCGGGCAGCGGGGGCGAGCCCATCCCTGACCCCGTTCCCCGGAGGGCCGCGGGCCGAACCCACGAGAAGAAGGCACGGCGCCGTCCCTCCCCAGTCGGGGCTGCCTGGGCTCGTTTCTCTCGCCCCGCCGCCGCCGCCCGGGGCGGAGGCGGGGGGGGAGCCACCCACCACCCCCCGGCCGCCCCGTGAGGCGCCACGGCGGGCTCCGAGCGGCGACAGACCTAACGGCCGCCGGCCCAGCGGCCCCTCAGGAGAAACCCGCCCTTCCCCCGCTCCTGAGGCGACCGCCACGGGTGGGAAGGCTGAGGGAGGGTCTCAGCGTGGCCGCTCTCCCGTCCCTTGCACTCGGGCCGGGAAAACGCCGAGCCGCCCCGGGCTCACCTGCGTGGGTAGGAGAAGAGCCAGGAGCAGGAGCCCCAAACCGAGCCGCGCCGCCAACGCCGTCCCCATGCCTGCCCGCTGCTGTCCCGCCGCGCTGCTAACACTGCTACTGCTGCTCCTGCCGCTGCGGTTGCGAGCGAGAGAGATACGGCGCTCAGCCGCGCCCGCCCTTTTTATGGAAGCGCGGCCGCCGCCCGTAACGCCCCGCCACTGCCTTCCCCCTCCTCCTCCCCACACCTCTGCTCCCTCCCTCCCTGTCCGCTGCCTCGCAAGTGGCTGCCTCTGCTTCCCCTCCCCGGGCAGGGCGGCTGGGGCAGCTCCTGGGGAGCTCTGGGGTCCTGCTGGCCTCTCCTCGACAGACCCGAGAGTTTTGTTTCCCCCCGCCGCGTTCAGGTCTCACAAGCGGTGGTGCCTTTGTCTAGTGCCGGCGTCGTGTTCTGGCGTTGAGGGACTGGCACAGAGCCGCAGAGGTTAAGCTGCAGTTACTCTAAAGAAAGCATGAGGCTTTCTTTACTTAAAAAAAAAAATAAATAAAATCATGGGGGAGAAAAGGAAAGGTTAAGAAGTCTGTATGTACTCCCAAATAAAGAGCCAAGATCCCATCTTGTTCAGAGCTGCCTTGCCACTCGTGGTCAGACCTCAGACCACAGGTTGCAAATTCAAGTACTCTTTGGATCTAAATATTTTATTATTACCATTATTTCTTAAAGAGTAGGAAACCTGCGTAACAAGTGGGACAGAAGATTCTTCCAGCTGTAGCCTGTGCCTATGTAATTAAGTATTTACTGGCACAGTAGAAATTGTAGTTGCATTGTATCTCCTCCGACTGAGGATCGATTGTGCCAGTGCCTCAACAAATCAGCCAGCTGATCTCAGACAAATTAACAGAAATCGTCTGTGTCCACTTCATAAACTACAAAAAGAAACACTGATTTTATTGTGACAAAGGAGTTACTCCCATTTAAAGGGTGAGGACGAGCTCAGACTAATCAGTGGATTTTATAATTGTACATGTACATGTTCAGAAGAGAGTGTGAGGAGATACCCACATTCAGCACTTGTAACTTGCTTGCCATCTCCAGGGGTAGGACTGCTTTTCGGGAGTTTTTGAGGCCATTGCTAGAACTTGATGCTGAAGCATAGGAGGGATAGAGACGTGCCACAGAACTGGCTGCTGGGACTTGCGTTAGGCAAAATGTACTATTCTAAACCCAGTGCCACACTAATTGCTTCAGAATGCCCGGCAATGTTACATCTATTCTGTGCTGGTTTGTTGTTTGTTTTCTTGGGGTTTTTGTTTTGTTTTGTTTTCTGGGGTTTGGTTTTGTTGTTTTGTTTTCTCCAGGAATTAAGGCATTTTGCAAGCTGTACCACCCAAGATATCAATCCTTATTCTATACCAAGATGACAGATCTTCTGAGAGGTACACTAAGCCTGGAGCACTCTTGAAAGAACATTTCCCTGTTTTTTTATATCCCTGACCATAGTCAGAGTCCAGTTCCTAAGTATTAGAAGCATAGTCTGTCCGTAGGGTAACTACGGGAATAGTCATCAAATCAAAGTTCTTATGTCTCTGAATATTCGCTGTTTGTGGAAAGCTAGTTACTGGAAGATGGGTTTTCATGATTGTAGGGATATAAGAAGATAAAACAGGAAGCTGTGATTGACTGAAAATAAAAGAGGTGTGACAAAGCTGAACATTTTCTTATTAGTGTTTTTCCTTGCGAGCAGTTTGGTTTTCACAGTTAAATGAAATCACAAACTGGAGGGAAGGTCACCTTCTCACTCAGCAGACGTGCCTAACGCTGCAGAAAAGTGAAATTCCCTGTGAGAGAAGTCACGTGAATCACAGCAATAAAGTGAGGGCTCACACTACTCCGACACTGGATCTCCTGGAGGAGATGCAAAAGGGAGTCCAGTTAGGGCTCTACGACAGCCACAGCAAAGAATATCCCAGTGTAAAGCTGACAGAGATGGCTTCCATCATAATCTCTCCCACCTTGTTGCAACAGCTGTTGCATGATCCCACAGGGTTCACAACCGGCTGATGCAGGTTAAAGCAGCAGCTGAGGCCCATTAATGCCAAAATTGGGACAGATGAGAACGAGGGAATAACTATCAGTCTACCAGAGGTCTGGAACCATGTAAGAAAATGAGGATGACGCGTGGTTCTTGTAAGGTGCCATGAACAACACAGCATTATATAACTGCTAATTATTATACAGGGCATTGCACTTGTGGGATTTTAACAACTTTCAATGAAAATGGGGATATCTTTCTTTTTGGTAAAAATATTTTAGAGTCTGTTCTTTTATTTAAAAATAAAGAGAAATGCAGAGGTATTAAAACATTTGGCAGAAATTATGTATTACTGAAATAATAAAAATCTGTTAAGTTTATTTTCTGAGGTCAAAAATCCATGCTTTTCTGAAATATTCCTGCAATACTAATGCAAACAGGAAAATATACTGGCAGCAAGGGATAAGTGCTAAAAGTATTTTAAGAACAAGATTTTCTTTGAAACTGTTGTCATTGGAAATTATAATGACAATGACAATGCTCCATTAGATTTCTACAACCACCTCTTCCCCATTCAGGAAAGCTGCGGTAATCTTGATTCCTCCTGAACACATAAATCACCTGCACTCCCAATGCCAAAATCTTTACTTCTTTTCAGCTAAAGTCTATAATGAAGTCTGCAAAAGATGTATCTGAGCAAGAGATCAGGACCCAGTATATGGATTTTTCTATGAGGCAACCAACACTGCAATTGTGCTGAGAACTGTACAAGGTGAAGCACTGCTATCTGGTGGCCAAAAGGCACTTCTGATTTTTTTTTTCTGTCGGAAAAGGTAATACACCCTCTCAGTCAAAGATCCTTTGATAACAGTGTGCTCTTAAGAGCGTTCATGACGCTGAGATATGGCATTGAATATTGTTGTTAAATCCCCATTGTTCTGTTTCTGTTTTCCCCCTAGGTCAGAATAGTAGTCTGCACCTCTCCCAGTTAAATACATAATATTTGATGAGAAAGTTTAACAAGGAGATGGGAGAAAACTGCTTTGATCTTTTTGGGTTAAATATAAGTAAGTTCATCTGTATATTCCACTGGTGACTTTTAAGTTGATTGAACTTTGCAATAGTCGTAACTTTCAATCTAGTGATCAGAAGCAAAACTTGTGCTACTTTGTATAATGCATTAGCAAACAAGATCAGCTAAAATGACTGGCATAAAAAGAAATTAAATTAGTCATCTATAAAAGGAAGCAGAGAAGCTGTTCCCAAGACATAGAAGTAACACATTTAGATTCGGACAAGCTTTAGCAAAATAAGTGTAGACAGAGCATTGAGTGGATTCATGAGAACTAATTTTGACTTAACCATTAATTTAATCTTGCCTTTTAGCTGCCAGTCTTGATCCAGATAAACATAAATATTTTAGGAGCATCAATTGCCATTGAAAATCGTTGGATCCTGTACTCCTAACCAGCTCTTTGCTCCCCTTGGCTGTGCAGAGTCTAGAACTTACTACACCCTGTGCCTCACCCCAGGGTCTTCACCAATTTCAAGCTCACGCCAGAGCATACTACAGCTCTCACTACTCACCTGGGTCATGCTAGGAGTTATTTTAGTTCATACCCATCTACCATCATGCTATGCACATATATACTAGAACCTGATCTTTTTTCAAAGGACGACTTTGAAGAGACAAATCCCGCTTTGCAGTGTGTATCAACAACCTGTATATATGCTGATCTATGCTGACATCATCTGGTGGTAAGTTTCTTTGATGTCTATTTTTGCCACATGGATTTTGCCTTGAGAAACTCAGAAACATTTTCTAATATATAGGAACGCTATCTTATCCTAAGCTAGGCTGGCCCTTCTCCTGACACCTGTTTAGCAGAAAGGACCTATCTTGCAGCAGCTTTAGAGCTCCACCTGTATAATCCAAACTTGCTGGGTTTGTGCCCTTCCTTACAGTCGCACCTTCACTATCACTGCAGAACAAGACTGAAATACTGATGGGAGCTGGCTAGTTGAAACTGACTTTAGACAGCTCGACAGAGATGTTTGGCATGTGTCTTGGGTATGAATTTGGAATGTACCTTGAGGATTACACTCCCTCTGCCAGGGGAGGGTTTATATTAAATGTATGTTATGGAAGGCGTCATTGATGGTGCTGTAAAACTCCACTTGGTAATAAGTGATTGGACTCAACTACACACATCTTCAGACATGGGCCTTGCTGCCATGATCCAGACTCTCACCACACCAGGATTCCAGCAGCACCCTTGTTTCTCTTCTATGTCAATCTGAGGCAAAAAGCATCAGGCTGCTTAATTACAGGTATATAGTTATGGAAATAAAGTCATGATTTCCAGCCCTGGAACCATGAGCCTGTAAGTTTGAGCAGAAGTGAAATTGCAATTCCAGAAATAGTCTCAAGAAGGAAAGGTGAAGATTTGCTGCCCTAATACCCATGGATCTTTTGACTTCTGGGTAGACTGCAAGCGATGGTGTCAGCTTACACAATTAGATGGGGCTTCAGGTCTGCTTGAAATCACATCTTTCTCCCTAAGTCAAACAGACTCTTGGGTGACATCAATACAAACGAATTAAATGGTAGCAGAGCCTGTTCTTCAGCCTTGAGGCCATCTAGCATGTCAAGCCACATCCATACTATTAAACCCTCCCAGCCTCCAGAAAAGGGTGTCAGAATCTAAACAGCCTGCTGGTAGGTAGTAGTCCCTAGCCTGAGCCAAACAAACAAGAAACCATGCTTGCTTTTTGGGATAGTGCTACTTGGTAGGGACAATGCCAGGATGTGGCTTTCCTTCCACTCATGAGGCATAATGTCACGTGATGGGTCTGTAGACATGAAGAAGTAAAAACAGTCAAAGGTTGTTTTCTCCATCTTAAGATTTGAGGCAGGTTTAAACATAATTCTCAGAAAATATATCAGTGAGGTGTATTCCATAGCCCACAGACCTCCTGTTTCTCTGCCCAACTATCTTTGCAGAGTATTTCTTTTAATACAAAGTCATCTTTGCTGCAAGTTTAAAGTGATGGTTTATCACATTGCCACAGCAAAATGCATTGACAGAAACAATGGCCAGATTTGCAACAAAGTGTTTACTGGTTCAAAATATACCAAGTGCTCACATTGAGAGGAGGAAGGAGGGTTGTGTGACAGCAGCCATCTACATCTAAGTGAGTCTCCCTGGAAACCCTTCACAGATGATGAAGGGAAACAAGAGCTTTTATGATGTAATTAATCTCACTTCAACACAGACATCTGAAAGAGATTAATTACATCCTGGAGATGCCTACATCTCTTCACTATCAAAAGAGTGTAGTTGATTAGCTCAGATGTTTGCCACTTATTTTGAGGAACAGGTTCAGTTCTTTCAACCTTTATTCATAGGATTTCAGTACATTTTCATTGCTTTCCTTTGTACTCTTTTAAATCTGTCTTCATCAGATCATGTTACCCAAAGTAGCACACTCTACTCAAGCTGAGAGTTCAGCATTCAACAACTCTGTTGAAGTAGCGTAGAAAGAAATCTCTCTTTTTTTTGCAGCAGCAGCTTCATGTTTATGGTCTGATGCAATTTTGAGATTAACTTGCTCCATTTCTTGAACAATAGAGCAATGCTAGCGCTTTTACCATCTTGAATTCTCCTTCTGTGGTAAGACACATGACTACCTGCAATTAGTGCAAGAAAGTTCTTCTCACCATCAGCTTGAGTGCTAAGCCTGTGACTTCTCCCACTGGATATGATAGTCTGCATTACCTCCCTTACCACTGGATAAAAAATTAGTTAGTTATCCTGTCATTATACTACTACTTCATTCTGCTCCTTTCCAAATGAAGGGAAAATTGTTTGCTGAAAATCAGACAAGTTCTAGAAGGTAGATTGGGTGTTCTTCCCACTGCAGAACAGGAAAAGGGACCAGCCTCAGATTTGAAAAGATGAACTGCTGAAAGGAAACATGTATCGGGTATCACTAAGAGTGTTAAGGCTTCATGTATCTTTTAGATGGTGAACCTTGTTACAGGGTATCATTAGGCAAGGTACAGTGGAGCAGCGGTCACCTAGGGCTGAGAACATCCAGGGTTTGAATACCAACTGTTGAAAGGACACACTTCCCTGGGAGACAGATGACCACAGATCTTCCTCCTATGGGATTTACACATCATTTATACCCCTGGAGCTGGACACTGTGAAAGGATGAGACAGCCTTGATGCCAGGCAATATGATGTAATCTATCCCTCCTTATCACACCTTTCTTTATATTATTTCTTATATATATATATATCTCAAAGGTGTATTAAAACCTACAGACACATTTTTCTTTCCTAAAGCAGTACTGTTTATAAGTGCTAATCAAGGCAACTTTGCTCCAGAGTCACAATGGAAGCTGAAGTACTTTGAACTGCCTTTTTTTTTTTTCTGCTTTTAAAAGCAAACCTGACACAAAATATAATTAAACAGAACAAAACAAAACAAACCCAACCAAATTTTAATTGTACACAGATGGAGGCACAATCTAAATTTCCGGATTGGAAATGAATTACGTTAGACCTGTATGCATATATCTTGAGTTAGTTACTATCAATTAGGGAAGAGAACATTATATTCTAAATAGTAAAGCCATTAATCTGAGGAGAATACAGAGGAAACACAGAAGTAAACAAATAATTCAAATTAATTAACATTTTCTCATGGAATGTGTAGTTTTATAGCTAATCACTAAGGTTCAAATAACAAATGCTTAAGTGACTGCTTTTCCCTTTCATTGTGCTTGCCACCCGCTGTTAGCAGGAGGTAGCTAAACCCTAGTGCAGCAACCAAAGCCAGCAGGGCCAGAGCGTGTTTGCTCCGGAATGAATGAGAAGTCTGAGAGCCTGGCTTAGGAAACAGTACATTAACTTTTCCTACAAACAAACCATCATGCCTTAGATAATTGCCAAACAAGAAAGCGAGGGGAAAGCAAACAAACAAATCTCACTGCAAAGCTTTCACCAGTTTGGGGAGCTGAGGAATTAGCAGTGGAGCTGCAGAGCCTTTAATCTCCGAGTAGCTGGCGGGAATACCAGGCTGACTGAAGGAGGCTACTGTTTTCCTCCTGTTTGCTTTACCACTGATGTAACACCGCTTGTCACTGGCAAGGAAGCTGTGTATTTCGGGTTTAGGTGGGTCACCATGCTCTGACTTACTACAGTGGCCTCCATCAGCATCTTTAGCGCTGGTCAGAGCAGTCTTCATTGTCCACCTCCATCTTCTTTCTCATTGTGGCTTTCTTACTGTCCAAGAGGATACGCAGACAAAAGCCAAATCAGTCAGGTAGTGAGAAGGATGGGTAGGGGGAAAAAAGAATGTTATTTTAGCAAGTGCCTACATCTCTATCACTTACAGAAATACAAAACAATATCTGAAACTCATCCACCTTATCTTACTCATCTAATTATCCATCTCTAAGTTCAATGAATGAAAACTCAAAGATGAGTTTTCAAGGAATAAGTAGGCTGCAAGCTAAGGTGTTTTGTGAGACCTCCTCACTTCCAGCACAGGGCTCTCTCTGCAGGACACCAGTGTGGCTGCAGGAAAAAGTAGACAGACGACCATAATGCAAGAAATGACATAGCAACACAAAGAGATGGTAAGTTGAGAGAGACAAAGCCAAGTTGCAGTGTATGAGGCAGGTGGAGACATTAAGGGTATTCTAAAGAGAATAAACCAAATATTTCATAGTAAAAATGGCATAGTAGATGATATGGCTAAATGTGCAAGGAAACCGGTTTAGAGTAGTGTGTCAACTGAAAAGGCAGCAGTGGAAGGGCCAGGAAAAGACCTTCTGCTGCATGAAAGATGAGTTTTCAGAGATGTGCCTTAGAGAAAGAGATGTTAGAATATTTGGTCACAGACTGGATGCAAACAACAAGCTAGAGGAATTTTCTCCAGACTATGGACACATCTACACAGTTACAATAGGTGTGTAACACCAGTAGAGGTGAATTAGCAGTCAGGGAGACTTAGCTCATTATTCAGATGAGTATGTGCAAACGGGGAGGTGGTGCTCACACGGGGACACTCTGTATTCTCAGGCTGCATAAATATGCATAGAACACTGCCCAGTCACCTCCTCAGAGCACCTTGAAGTAAGCAGTGTAATTTAAAAGGCGTGTGGTCCCAGCAAGGTAACGCTGAAGGTAAATCTGCAGTGACAAGTAATGTGGTGAGACGTGCATGCCAGATGGTTAATCAGAGCTACTCACAGGGCTAAAATGGCAACATGGTGCTCCTTGACTCTATTTTGAGCTGCAACGAGTGTCAGCAGATCTACTGCTGTTACTTGACCAACCTTGCAGGAAAATAAAGGTAACAAAAACTCTAGGCAGTGGGGAGGGAATTCCTGATTACAGATTCCAACATACAGGTCAAAAGATCTTAATTTGTTTCTCTCTGAGCTATCAAAAGCGGAAAGGGACCTGGGGGTCCTGGTGGACAGCAGGATGAGCACAAGCCAGCAATGTGCCCTCATGGCCAAGAAAGCCAATGACATCCTGGGGTGTATTAGAAGGAGTGTGGTTAGTAGGTCAAGAGAGGTCCTTCTCCCCTTCTACTCTGCCCTGGTGAGACCACACCTGGAATATTGTGTCCAGTTCTGGGCCCATCAGTTCAAGGAGGACACAGAACTCCTTGAAAGAGTCCAGTGCAGGGCCACCGAGATGATTAAGGGAGTGGAACACCTTCCTTATGAGGAAAGGCTGAGGGAGCTGGGTCTCTTTGGCCTGTAGGAGACTGAGGGGTGACCTCATTAATGTCTATAAGTACGTAAAAGGCAAGAGTCAGGAGGATAGAGCCAGGCTCTTCTCAGTGATGGCCAGCAATGGGTGCAAGCTGGAGCATAGGAAGTTCCATGTAAATGTAAGGAGAAACTTTTTCCCAGTGAGACCACTGACACAGGCTGCCCAGAGAGGTCTCCTTCTCTGGAGCCACTCAAAACCCACCTGGATGAGTTCCTGTGTGATTTAGTCTAGGTGATCCTGCTCTGGCAGCGGGGGTGGACTAGATGATCTTTTGAGGTCCCTTCCAACCCCTAACATTCTGTGATTCTGTGAAACTAGAAGCCTAATCTCCTTGTAAGTGCATCGCATAGGGAGTACATTGAAATGTACAAAATAAAACCTATAAACAAGAGAGGAATTATCCTTCCTAGACAGGAGAGGACTCCACTGGAAAACAAAAGAAAGAAGGAATTCTATGAGAATAACCATGGGAAGAGAATACCTTGGTCAGGCTAATTTCTAACTTGAAAAGGATACACAGACCTCCATTAATCCACCAGACATAAATGATGACTGTTTCTTACCAAAGCTGAAATTTTTCCTGTATGTAGCTGAAGTGCCATATGATAGATTAAAAGAAAAAAAAAAAAAAAAAAAGAGCATCAGGTCCAGGTCTGGCTAGCTGGTGTTTGAGCAAAGCTTCTTGAGCACAGCTTCTGGCAGCTTTGAGAAGGAGCGATTCACTGCCATCTAATGGTAAAATGAGAGAAGAGAAAAATTAGACTGGTCACACCAGTGGAACGTTTTAGCTATAGATACAGTTTGATATAATTAAATTAGGCCTAACGAATATTAACTTCATTTTTGCCTTTTTGGTCATTATAAAACGCACTTAATGACCCACGTTGGGAATTGCCAAGACCTCACACGACTGGAGCACAAACCTCAAAGCCAAGTGCTTCTGTGGCCCTTCTCACTCTGGGGCACAGGGGGAATCTGGTGACAAGGAGACCAATGTGACACTGAAGTTCCTCTACAGTCCTGGGCTGAGTGAGTCCTAACAAAAGCCTTGGTAAGGATCTGCTTTCATGACAGGGACATAACAGTAACGTGATATACCTTCTAACTAGCACAACTACAACAGTCACCCACGTAGCCGGACTAGGAAACGAACCAAGCATGACAGAGGTGATGTCTCTGGAGTTGCACAATGATGAGATAAATCAGATGCTTGATGCCTGTTCATGACATCCAAGTTCCACTTCCTCTGTGACTGGAGGGGGGGCCTGTTTGAGTGCCACGCTATTAACCTTCTTCAAACTGGAACACCTGCAGGAAAGGATACCGAAGGATGAAATTACTGCTTTCTGGTTTTGCAAGGTGCCACTATACCATCTTATTTGAAGAATATGAAAGACAGGGCGACTTTACACTCATTCTTTACCTTGCTTTTCAATATGAAGATGCAGCAAAGATGTATAATGCCAGACTAACCTAAAAAGGCACTAGTATGCCTATCTTTGGTCTTAGCAAAGTTCTAGCATGACTTTAATCCTACACGAGACAAATTCTAAGAGCTCTGAAAAAAACCTGGGGTCTGTGTAAAACTAGGTTTGGGGAATTTTGCTTGGGTTGGGGGGGGTGTTTTCCTCCTTAGGGGAGGTAGCATTTCTGCTCAGGGAATCCCCACCGATCAGACATTTTCTGTTCTGACTCACTATGTACCACTATGTATTCAAGAAATTCTTACCAAGTTTGGGTTTTTTCCTCAATAGGAATGTACACACATTTTAAGACATATGGAGGCGAAGCACTAAAAAGTTAACAGCTATATTCCCAACTTAAATTGGCCAGAATCTCACAGAACTGGGCACTGGAACATTCAAAATACATAAAGACATAGGATAGATTTAGATTAGATGTTAGGAAGACATTATTCCCTGTGAGGGTGGTGAGGCCCTGGCACAGGCTGCCCAGAGAAGCTGTGGCTGCCCCCTCCCTGGCAGTGTTCAAGGACAGGTTGGATGGGGCTTTGGGCAGCCTGGTCTAGTGGAGAGTGTCCCTGCCCATGGCAGGGGGTTGGAACTAAATGATCTCTGAGGTCCCTTCCAACCCAAGCGATTCTGAGATTCTATGCTCACAGCTTCCTTCCCAGCGAAGTTTCTTGGCTTTGCCAAGGAATTGCTCCATTACAAAATATCCCTGACTTAAAAAATCTTTCATTCAAAATTAAGCAATCACTTGTAATGCCCGTAATTGCACAGCTGCTGTGCAGCAGTAGCTCCGCAGTGATATATCACTTGCCGTATTTGCTGATAATTTTCCAAAGGGGGAATGGTCTATCAGGTGAGGTGAGGGCATTTTCAAGAACTTCAAAGCCAAAGAGCTCTTCCATCTGCCTGAACCCTGTTCCACGATTTACATCAGTGCAAAATGCTGCTGATGCTTTTGTACCCATTGTGTATGGCTATAGAGAATCTCCCAAATGCTAAGTGGAGCATTCAGAAGCACGGAGAGAGGTGTGGTTAGTGCACGATAGAGAAAAATCTGGCAGAAGACAGAAGGAGGGGTGAACCTCTTGTAGTTTCTGAGCTCCAAAGAGAAGGGATTATGGATTGCTACAATAGTGGAGCTGCGGAGCAGAAAAGGGAGATGTAAGGTGAAGGAAAGTAACAAAGATAAAGACAGGGGAAACCCAAGCCATAATGGTGTTTGGGTTAGATTGTCATTGTGGTCAAGCCTTACAAATTAATCTGTGGTCAGGAAACTTCAGCATCTGCTGGAGGCATTTCCTCAGTGAGCAATTTCCAAAGTTTTCTGGTTTGGGCATGTGAGTAGAGCCTGAGGGGCTGAAATCACGGGTTTCACTTGGCACAGAGGTCCGGGAGGCTCAGTCTCATAGAGGCGAAATAGCGCCACAAGGATTGCAGAGGGAAATTCAGAGGTGTGTGAAGTCAAAAAGGCATGAAAAGTATTAACATAACTCCTCCCGCCTGTGAGATTCGGAGAGCAGCATGAGAGGGGCAGGAGGGAGAGCCCTGCCCAGCGGGGCTCGCCGGCACCCGGCTGGCCGCGGGCAAGCCGCTGCCGAGGTGTCCCCGCAGGGAACCCCGCAGGCTGCCGCTCCCTCGCATGCTGAACCGGCGTACGCTGAAACCGTACACGCCGGGAAAAACAACTATTGGGGAAATTATACCGGGAAACAGCTTGGACACATCTCGGTGGGGCGGGAGTCCGGCAGCGGTGGGGCAGGTCTCTGTCGACAGCACTCCCCGGTGCCGAGGCGGTGGGGCTCCTCCCGGGACCTGCCGCGCCGGAGCTGAGGAGGGGGCGGCAGGGTAGTCGCTTTCTTGTCTCTCTCCCAGGTCCCTCCGGCCCCCGCTCCCAAACCGTCCCCAAACTTCGCCCGGAGCCGGGAGAGGCATGTCCGCTCCCCGCCCTCGCTTTCCTGCCCAAGGCACGGAACCACCCTCCCCATCTCGCAGACGGTCCGCCGGGCCCCGGCCCCGGCAGAGGGCGCCGAGCCCAAGCTGAGGCGGCTCCGCCTCCGGCCTGCGAGCGGCGGCGCGGGGACGGTAGCGGCAGGCCCGAGGCGCCTGGAGGACGCAGGTAACGGCGCCTGGGCCGCGGCCCGCTGCGCCCCGAGCCTGGCCAGGCCTCCCCTCCGGCAGGGGCGGGGCGCGGGGCAGCGGCAGGCCTCGTCGCTGCCCCAAGGTCGCGGGGCCGGGGGAGCTGCGGGGTTCGGTGCGGCCTCTCCGGCAGCTGGGGGTGGGCGTCGGCCCGGCCTGCGCGCCGCGGCCTCCGCTATGGCAGCAGTCAGAGAAGCCGAGACTCCTCAGGTCCTCCGCCCGCGGCGGGTCCGCCACCAAGGGCCCTAATGGCGGGTCAGGAACCGTCCCCGGGGCGGGCAGGGGTTCTGCGGGCCCACACCGCCCACCGCCGGGGCTGGCGCAGGCACGGCTGCCTGCTCTCGAACGGGCTTCCAGCCTTGGGCGGCGTTCTGCCCTGTGCGCCGCCGGGTGGGCGGGCGGTGGGCGAGTGTCGGCGGTACGGCTTCAGGAGGGGCATGCGGTCGGCCGTCCTGGAAGGGGCTGTCCCCACAGGCCAACGGGGAACGCAGTGCGGTCTCGTACTAAAAATAAGCGCTAATAATCGTTTGCACATTCAAATAACTAGGAACTGACCTCCAAACTGCGGAGAGGCCTAAGTCTTGCGTAAGGATTGCACCCTCCCAAATTGTAACCTGTATGTCATGTATTTTAAGTTCACGTATTTAAATACATTTTTTAAAAGCCAAGGGCCGTGTGGTTATTTTTATACGGCAAGTAATTGCTCTCGTTGATCAGGGGTTTTTCCTAACCACAACGAAAACACTTCATTCAAATTTCGGCAAAGTTCACTTGGGTGCAGGGGAAACAACCTTGGTGTCATGAAGTGAACACGTGTTTCCATACTTAGAAGCTAGTGCTCCACCTAGCTAGGAAGAACCATAAATGAGTTTTTAAGAGTGTAAAGACATCTGGGGTTTGGGGTTTTTTTCCCCCCTATTTGTCCCAGCTTAGGGATGACTCCAGAAGGGAGCAGTACTGGGGGGCTTGCAGTGAGAGTTGTTGCTGGTGTCAGTCCTGCTGCAGTACAGCAGTGTTACTTCTCCAGAGCTCCACAGTGATGCTGCTGTTTGCCGTGGAAAAAACAGAGGGGACTACTGTGCGGCTTTCTGCTATGCAGGAGTGTTGTGGTCTGAGCAGGGGATGAAGTTAAGCAATGGATTTTGACTGAGTTTACTTGCTTGCAGTGCAGAGCAAGTTGCTTTTGTGGAGAGTAAGTTGTGACAAGCCTATGTCTCCCTATGCTCCTCATGACGTAGTTAACTTCGTTCTGCCTGTTGTGAATTGTATTTCAGATGTAGGGAGCAAAATGCCACAAATGTCTTTGGACAGTTAATATGGAACACCAGGAAAGGAATTATGAACAGAGTGTTCCACTGGGGTTTGTAGTCTGTTTTTCATCAGTGTTTTAGGTCTTTACTGGTGGACAGTGTATGAGAGGGGCAGATCATAAAGCCTTGTGGCTTTAGGTGATGCATTGCTCTGTAGGGAAGTAGGTAATCATCTTTTTATATTAACTGTTATGCCATACTTGGAGAAAGCAGTTGCTCATTTTTATATGTGACTCTTTTTATTTTAGGGTATGCTATGACTAGCTTCAGACTCCCCATCACTGCTTTTAGGAAACTAAATGTCTGGTTTGGACTGTGGGAGAAATTCCCCTCTAATAAACTGTGTCTCTCATGGAGGAGAAGCGTGTTCTGTAGCTGTCAAGCAAGCACGCTAAACTACAGGAGATGTTTCAGCTTCTCCCCAGTAAAACTCTGTGCACTAAGACTTTCTCCAGAGTACATCTCAGTGCTTTCTCTGCGGAACAAAAGTAACAAAAGCTCTAAAAGGAGCAGACAAACTGTACAAGAAGAGGAAGAGGAAGAAGAAGAGGATGGAGAGGAAAGCAGCTTAGAAGATGAATTTGAAAATGACCCAAACGTAGTAAAAGATTACAAGGATCTTGAAAAAGTGGTGCAGTCTCTCCGATACGATGTGATCATCAAAGCTGGTCTAGATATTGCAAGAAAGTAAGTATGGAAGAAACAACCTGCTGAGGAGAAATATGTCTTGTGTCTCAAATTTGACATTTGATACCCTTTCATTGCTGGAATAACTCTGTACTTGGGGGCAGGGGGGTTGGTGTAGCTGTTTCGACTGTCTGAAAATATGCTTAGGATGTAGGGGTGCTCGTGCTTGTTTCACCTTATTGCTGCTTTTTTGCTGCCTGCTGAGGGGGCATTTTCTATCAGTGTATTTAAAATGAAGAAAATGAAAAATTCTGTACTAAGTAATACAAAAAAGGATTAATCTGAGAAGGAGGGCTACCTGATGGCTGCGGAAATAAGGTGATGGTAGGTATAAGCCTAACGTCCTAAGGTCAGCCAGGTAGACTGTAGGTGCCTGTAGATGTCTCTCAGTGTTTGATCTGACACACCCTACAGAAGCCTTGTATCGTGGTGCTGTTAGAATGTTGGTGTGACTTGGTCACTTCATTACTAAACTGGCTGGTGCAGGAAAGGGGACATTCCATGTTGGATATTCAGGAGATGGGGCTTTAGGAACAGCTTTTATTGCTGTGTGCTGTGGCACAGAGCAGCTGTGTTGTTTCATCTAGTGTCTATGAAAGATTATTTTTTCCTCTGCTGGGTTTAAGTCTGTCCTGGCCTTCAATAAAGGTATCCTTTGTGTGCAAATTGAGCGTTGTGGAAACGTGCCTTGTGCTTGAGCGGTGTTACTGTGTATCTGCGAAGAACTGCTGCACCCTGTGAATGCAATAAACCCTTGTTTTTCTTCAGCAAAGTAGAAGATGCATTCTACAACAGTGAACTCAGGCTGAATGGAGAAAAACTGTGGAAGAAAAGCCGAACGGTAAGGCTTTTTACAAATCTTAGTCTTTTAATACAGTACGAGAATTGGACTTTGGTAAAGCCTTTGACACCGTTTCTCACAGCATTCTGACTGAGAAACTGGCTGCCACTGGCCTGGACAGGTGGACCCTCAGCTGGGTTAAAAACTGGCTGGATGGCCGAGCCCAGAGGGTGGTGGTAAATGGAACAAAATCCAGCTGGAGGCCAGTCACGAGTGGCGTCCCCCAGGGCTCAGTCCTGGGTCCAGTCCTGTTCAACATCTTTATCAATGATCTCCACGAAGGGATTGAATGCTCCCTCACTAAGTTTGCAGATGACACTAAACTAGGAGGAAGTGTTGATCTGCCTGAGGGTAGGGAGGCTCTTCAGAGGGATCTGAACAGACTGGACCGTTGGGCTGAGACCAGTGGGATGAAGATTAACAAGGTCAAGTGTAGAGTGCTGCACATGGGACATAATAACCCCATGCAGCGCTACAGGCTTGGGGGAGACTGGCTGGAGAGCTGTCAGGCAGAGAAGGACCTGGGGGTGTTGGTTGACTGCAGACTGAATATGAGTCAGCAGTGTGCTCAGGCGGCCAAGAAGGCCAATGGCATCTTGGCTTGTATCAAAACCAGTGTGGCCAGTAGGTCTAGGGAGGTGATTGTGCCCCTGTACTCGGCATTGGTGAGGCCACACCTCGAGTACTGTGTCCAGTTCTGGGCTCCTCACCACAAGAAGGACATGGAGGTCCTGGAGCGAGTCCAGAGAAGGGCAATCAGGCTGGGGAAGGGGCTGGAGGGCAAATCCTGTGAGGAGCAGCTGAGGGAGCTGGGGCTGTTTAGCTTAGAGAAGAGGAGGCTGAGGGGAGACCTTATCACCACCTACAACTACCTGAAGGGAGGTTATAGAGAGATAGGTCATGATCTCTTCAGCCAGGTGACAGGTGATAGGACAAGGGGGAATGGCATGAAGCTGTGCCAGGGCAGGTTTAGATTGGATGTTAGGAAAAAATTTTTTACTGAAAGAGTTGTCAGGGCCTGGAACAGGCTGCCCAGGGAGGGGGTCGAGTCACCTTCCCTGGATGTGTTCAAAAAAAGGGTAGATGAGGTACTTAGGGATATGGTTTAGTTTAGGATGTGAATGGTTGGACTTGATGATCTTAAAGGTCTTTTCCAACCTTGTTATTCTGTGAGAAAGTAACTAAGGCGTGACCTCTGCTTCTCCCTCCTTTTGCTTGGGTCAGAAGAGCTAAGTCCCTCCGCAAAGGTGGATGAATGGCATTGCTACCACCACTCCCAGCAGGGTGGGTGGGTGTGACTGACTGATTCGGTCCCTGCCTGGGTAAGCCGTTATTCCCTAAGGCAGATGGGAGACTTGTGTCATTGGAGACTAAAATCTAAGGCTGAAAGCCAGGACAGAGGTTTCTTAAGTTACTGGAGACAGGGATGGTAGATGTGGGGCTGATGGAGTAGGAATGATTAAATTTGAGATACTGGTGGAGCCGGCACATGATCAGACAGAAAGAGAAAGTTTGGTGATAGAGAGGGATAGAAATGGGGGTAGCTCTGGCAAGGTGATGGTGTCGGTAATGGAGCACATGGAACATGGTTAAGAGCCCAAAGGGCTACAGGCCGTACTCTGTCACAGCAGAGATCACCAGCATGGTGACAAACATACTGCTACCCACCCTTTGCGTGAGGGTGATCCTAGGTGGTGGCTGCTGTCATCAGAACATGATAAGAGAAGGTTAAATTCCTGATCCCCTAATGTTAAGGTTAGTTTTGGGAGGCAAACTGCTTCTGTGACGTCTGAAAGGAACACAAGCAGCAGACCAGCGCGCTCATTTTTGAAGCACTTAAAACTGTTTTAAAGGAAGGAGGGAGAACCTGGCCTTTTTCTGGTTTGTGTCTGTGTTGATGGAAAGTGACCGGCAGAGCCACCCTTCAGGAACAAAGCATGCTACTTTACACTCCCTTCACAGAGTTAAGTGCCTCTTGTAGAACAGGAAGGGTAAAGCTCTCGGCAGAGAAGGTCATGAGATGTTTAATTGCTTGTTGCCAAGGCTTTCCTAGAAATTCATAGCTGGAAGATCTATGATGGGTCTAGTGTTGCCTTCCTTCCTCCTCTCCTGTGAGATAAGAATATTAAACGGAAAGATAGGAACAAAATTAAAATTGACCATAGACTGTGGGCTTCTGTTTTCTCCGGGGAACGTTTATAATCACTCATCTTCTCCTTCTGTTCCCAGGTGAAAATTGGTGACACGCTGGATCTCATAGTAGGTGAAGATAAAGAAACAGGAACTGCTGTAGTCATGCGGGTAGTCTTAAAAAAAGTCTCTGACAAAACCGAAAGTGACAAATACAAAGTAATTCTGAGGCGTTGGAAAGCCTTAAAAGTGCCCAAACAGGACGTACTTAAGTAGCGGGCAGGCACGTGGCAGCGTGAGATTTTCCCAGAAAACTGAAGCTGTTGTTTAATACAGACTTTGGTTAAACAAAATCGTGGTACCCTTTTTTCAGGGTTTGGGTTAGGATGTTACCTCCCTCCGCTGCATACGGCAACATTCATGCAATAAGCCTGTCACTTCCTTGCCGTTAGTCTTGTTTTATGGGGCCGTGGGATAAAGAATTGAACATTTCCCTGCAGTTCCCCTACAGATGTTCTATATAACGAACCAATAAAGACTAATTTGATCACTGGTTAATTGCTGTCTAGTTGCGTTAATCAGAAAGGTTACATTAAAGGTGACATCACAACAAGCAGAACTGCCTTCTTAGCTTTATCTCTAGATTCATCAGATAGGGATAACAGGGATGAAAAGCCCAATTGTGTAAAGCTGCTTCATTTTTCATTCTGGGTTTGACCCTGGTTACCACCACCGACTCCTTACGGGCCAGGAGTACAGGAGGGTGTGATTGCCCCTGCCTGTTTCTAAGTGGGAAGCTGCCTAGTGATGGAGAACAAATCATGGTGGCGCTACTCTGCTCCCATGGAGGAGGCAGGTGGGTGAGGAGACAGCTCTGGTTAAGCACCAGACTCCCAGTGACAGTTCTGGTACAGTAACGACTGGATATTCGCTGCGTAAAACGTCTCTGAGGTGAGAGGAAGCAACCACGCTCGCCTGGTGAGGGGCACAGGGGAACTGTCAGGCTCTACTGCCAGCAGCTGCTCAGTGAGGTGACTGTTGAAGCAGGCTGGAGCTGCTGCTGTCCGTGGCCCTGGAAGCAGTGGCTGCAAAGTGCAGGATTAAAAATAATCTCTGTCTTCCTTCAGGCATAGCTACAAATCTCTGCTGTTTCCGGCTTTTTTTTTTAACAATTACATAGATGCTTAAAGATGGAGGTAAATGCCTGGTTAATGGTTTAGAGGCACAGTGACCTTTTAAAAAAAAAGTGTTCCTGAGCTGATGTTATTGTGGAAAGCTTTCATTGGGGATTTTGGTGGTCCTTACACTGCAGAAGTGAAGGAAGAAATCCTTCCCTGTGAGGGTGGTGAGGCCCTGGCACAGGCTGCCCAGAGAAGCTGTGGCTGCCCCCTCCCTGGCAGTGTTCAAGGACAGGTTGGATGGGGCTTTGGGCAACCTGGTCTAGTGGAGAGTGTCCCTGCCCATGGCAGGGTGTTGGAACTAGATGAGCTTTGAGGTCCCTTCCAACCCAAGCGATTCTGTGATTCTAGGGTTTTCTGACTGCCACCAAAACCCAGGTCTTCACCGACAAAGGTGGAAAGAGGCTTTCTTAGGTTTAAGTGTTGATCCACCAGTAGTACCAGCCATGTAAAGGGAAAGGAAGACAGACTTCCTAAGGAGTCTTGTGATGGGTAAGACCAACCTCAGGACTGAACTGGTTGGAGAACTGTATCCATTGGCTTCAGAAAAGAAAGCTCCAGTGAAAGGCAGGGTGATCTCAGAGGAAAACTATGGCAGCAGGAAGGTGAGTAGATGTTCTGCCCTGGATCTGTCCTGGGTAACCTCCCAGACTGTTTTACTTGGGCCTGGCATTGTTGATGAGGTTGTGCTTGTTTCTGTAGCCTTTAAACATGTGGCCTTTGAGCTGAAGAACAGCAAGGCTTAGTTGGTTCGTGACTGATGCGAGTGCCAGGCTAGCAGAGCCAGCAAGTGTTCTGGGAGGTGTAGAACAGGCACATCACCGCCACAGTTTTTGCCAGACCTTCCCTGGGGGCTTTGAGACAAGGTAGGCTCACCCAGGCTGCATGTATGGAAAGCATACATAATAAACTCCTCTGGGAGTCACCTGTGCGTCTTTCCTTTATCAGCCATGAATTTAAGGTGCTGGAGTCCATCTGATAACGTGGTGAAGTGTCCAGTCAGGCAAAGTAATATGAAGTGGTCAAGCAGAAGTTTTAATGATCTTCCCAGAACAGAGAACTCAACTACAACTACTGGTGGGAGACAGAAATGCTTTTCCTCCTGCTTGTTCAGGGTACGGACAGCGAATTGGTTAAGTGATCGCTGCTTCTGCCCTTCTCTCACTGCGCCAATGAATTTCCAGCCCCGGGACATGGACACCTGCCAATCTTAGTCTGCATGGTGGAGGAACTGTATGAAAGGGCTTCCTCACGGAGATACTGCAGAGGGACCATAAAGGGTGGTTTGGATGGCTTGAGACACGCCTTACAAATTTGCTGGCGGCTGCCCAACACGTCTGCGTTAACCAGATGAATCCAGCCTTAGGCTAGGCATGGAGCCCAGCATGCCTGCCCTTGTGCGGGGGGCGGCCTGGTCCTGAAGCCTGGCTGGTCCTGTAAGAGGCAGGGACCCTCAGGCTGTGGGCATGAGCCGCAGCCATCGTGGGCACAGCGCGCAGCATGGACAGCTGCAGGAGCAGCGCTACACACTGCAGCACTGCTGTCCATGGGCCAGCCTGCGTTACGGGGCAGGGCGTGGGGGTCCTGTGAAGGAATCACGGGGAATCGCTCACACGGGAACGGGAGTCGGGTCTGGCAGAAGTGTCAGCCCCATCAATTAAAGCAGGGGGCTGTGGGAGCCATGTAATGCCAAGTACTGCCAAAGCTAAACCCTCTTCAGTTTCCAGCACTTGAGCATTCAGTGCACATACAGACCGGCACTTCAAGGAGACCCTGTTTGGGTTTTTTGGTAATTCTCGAAACAATATGGAACAAGAGAGAAGGGACAGCACTACACAACAAAACCAACCTCCTAGGTTGGATCACATCTCAAATGCAGGATGGGATGCTCTTGAGTGACCCTCTCCTACTGCTGCCAGGTACCTTGGCATCTTCTTTTCACAGGAAGCGTTTGCAGACCTTGCTGACACAGCACCTTAGGAGCTTGCCCAAGTGTGATGATGAAAGGAGGATTCTGCCCCCCAGGGAAGCGAACACCAACACACCCCACTACAAAATGCCTCTGGAAACAATGACAAACAGTTGTTTTGCCATAATGAAATTTGCGAAGGAAATTGGGAATGATTACTTTTGCAATCATTCATTTTGTGTGTGTGTGTGCCTGGGGATATTAATTAGCTGATCTTCCTTCAGTACTTAGCAATCACAGTTTGTTTCCTTTCCACCTATTAACACAAATTTTAGTGGTGTGACACGTAGTGGTTTTGCTCAGTGTTTTGACTAGGAAGTCACTGTCATTTTTAAAAAAAAAGAAAATAAGGAAAACCTAGTAAAAAACATGAGTTCATTTGTTGCATTCATGCTTGTCTGTTGGGAGAAGGGGAAGAAAGGGGAGAAGCAGGAAAAGCACGTGCCACGGTCTCCAGAGCAGCGTTATTGCCCTTCTATTACAGCTCTTCCTTTCCTATGAGAATCCAAGTTTTTCCTTCCGAATTGTTAATGAGACAAAAATGCCCAGTGGGGACCACAGCCCCATCACGGAACAGATCAGGAAATGGCATAAGCAGGTGGTCTGCCCACGTCGCAGGCTTCAGGGCCATTAACGAGAGACGATGGCATCGATAAAAATGGCAAAAATTAAAAGGAACATGATGGATAAAACCAATACAGCGCAGAGGCTAATCTCCTGCCAGTCAGATGGGGTATGAGGACGATGCTGTGAACATGATGGAGTTTTGATTTTGTTAGGAGTCATCTGCATCCAGCACCATGACTGGCTGAACCAGGGCAGCTCCTCCAGCCAGCGCTCTGCTGCAGGAGATGACCTCCAGGACAGGGACAAAGAGCTGTGATAGGGACAAAGAGCTGTGACAATGAGCTGTGACAAAGATAATGAGTACTGTGTGTTCTGTAAGAAATTAAAACTCTCACTACCAGCGACAAATTTAGATTAACTACTTTTATAACGGAGGGGGTAAAATGAGGATGGTCAAAGCACCATTACCACTAGAAATCTATTTATCAATGTTTCATTGGATAAAAAACGTACGTGGGAAAGAATGAAGACAAACAAATGGGGATTTCTTTCTTTTTATGTCCCTAAGAGAGAATTAAGAGTGGGAACTAAACCATCACTTCAGATTTTAAACAACTTCATGCACATTTAAAAAGAAGTTTTCGGCCTGTTCCTGAGAAAAACCTTCTAACTGCATTGGTGCCAACCGAGCTGCAGTAACAATGGAAAAAAACGTAAAGTCAAACCAAGGAAGTGAAGAAATTTTGGCAATCACGGTGAGAGAGTTTGTTTGATTGACTCCAAAAAAATCCTGGGCTCGAACCTGCCATGTGCTTAAATCTATCTCCTGTAGATTTTAAGCGCAATCAACTAAAATGTGCAGGGTAAGTAAGAACACTCGTCAATTGATGCCCTGTCCTCAGGACCGGCAAGCTTAAGACATCAAATTTTCCAGCTGTTTCATATCCCTGTAATCAGGGAAATGAAAGTGGAATAGATTATGAATAAAACCTGCACGTTATTTCCTGTGCTTCTCAGGGCTGCAGAATTCATGTTAGCCCCTTCCAGCATGAAATTAAGACCTGGTGTGCCTCCGCAAAGCATCATGCACATGACTCTCTGTTTCTCACTGCTATAACGTAATACAAATACCAATCAATAATTGAGACAATGTGAGACAAATGACAGATTTTTAAAAGTGTGCCTACAAATACATTATACCCATTCTGAAGGTAAGAAAAAACAGTCACAAGCATTTCTAAGAACACGAAACACTGGGGGCTGTAACGCATTAGCGTAACAAAGTGGGTGACTTCAAGTAAAGGTTTTTCTCACTGGCAAACTTGTTTTTGTCAGCTGAATGCAGTTAACGGGCAATAAACCGATGCATACTTGATCTCCCTTCTGATGGGCCCTCTTACATCTTTTACAAGCTTCCAAGTATGCTTCTAATTCGTAGAAAGTGGGTGAGACACCAAAACATGGAGCTATGCTATATTACGCTGCTCCTTCCAGGCAGCTGTTGGAATAGGACTATTAGGTGCCTGCCCAAAGCCGATATACTTTAACTATAAGCAGTAGAGACACTTGATATTCACCATAAAAGGGTTTACTCACCCAGCAGGTAAACAGTAACACTCATCCACAGAAGCCGGTGGGTGCATGGCTATACAAGTTCCACACTCCAATACCTAGCAATCTTCTTATCATGGCTACGCTTTCAAACCCCCAAGTTTATTCTTGTGAACTACAACAAGAAAGGCTGAAAGGCAGAGAAGTCTTTTTAAACAGCTGCAGAAACCCAGGGTATTTTCATTTATGTATCATCTAACGAGCCGCGGTTATCTCAGAGCTTAGTAACAGGCTCTGTAGGGAATAAATGTCCTGCTCATACTCAAGTAATCACCAGACAACATTCCTCTTGTATGAAAATAATATACCTTTAATTTATTTACAGGACTGACCGACTGGATGAAGTGGCTGTACTTCAGATGCACTGCAAGTGCTTTCATTAGTGAACTGTGACATGATTCATATGCCTGTAGTTTCTTGGTATCAGTTAAAAAACCCCATACAATCAAACGAATCATGAGAGGGTCGTGACGAGCAAGATAAAAGGAATGTACACAGCAATTAGACAGAAGTTAAGAGAAATAAAACCAAACCCACAGTGAAAATCTTTCCGTACCCACTTGAAACAAAATGCAATTTTCAAAGGTGAAAAATGATTTTTTTTCTCTACATATTAGATAATATGAATGGACTGATTTTTTTTTGACTCCACATCGACATCTACAGCAAAAGCCGGTATGTCTCCAATTTGCATGCTAGCTAGTAACATCTGTCAATGGTACAAAAGTCTAATGGATATCTAATTCTTCTGGGAGCTTCGACAACACTAAGTGGTGAAACGTGTATGACATCAAGATAAGAAAATATAATTATATTTCTTACCTTCTGGCCAGCCATTTGCAACAAATTAAGCAGCTGTTAATAATGTCTGTCGTTTTCTGTCTCCCATAAAAGTGCACGGAAAAAATTTCACAGAGGTGCCAGGTAGCACACAATGACATGAGAAAGTCTCGGTTCCCGATACATTCAATCAGCTGAGTTTCTGCACTACAGTGAAAGGCAGGATGCAGACACTGGGGTATCAGCTCTTTTATCTTTGGTAAAACGTTTTCATTTTATTATAGCCTTATTTGCTCTGATAACCATCTTTGTGCACGGTCTGCTATTATTTAAACCAACAGGAAACATTTAAATGGATATAGACAGTATCAGTGTATCATTTAGTACATTCATGACTTTCTTCATACATTCCTTGATAATGTTGCTAGTTTGGGGGGGAAATGAGCAAACGCTACGCTCTACTACGATTCACTCCTGGTTTAACATAATACTTTCACTAGTTTTCGCCATTAGGATTAAAAACACTTTGTTTTGCTTTTAAAAGAAAGGGATCAATATGACTCTAAGGACAATAAATTCTAAAAATCTGAAGTAAAAAATATCAAGTATTTTGTATTTTCTTACAAATGCTAAAATAGAAAATTACACTGGAACTGACTTAAAATTTGATACTATGACCCATCTAAGTAAACAACAAAAAAAGGACCACAGAGAACATCCACAATTGCTCCAAGGTGTTCCAGCAACCGTCAGTAAGCGATCGCTGCCTTTACTGTCTTAAGAATCCATGTCTGACTCTCTCTTACCACTTCTGTCGGTATTAGAAGGGGGGAAAAAAAGAAGAAAAGAAAAAAAGAGGAAAAAGAAGAGAGGAAAGGTAGTTTTTAAAGCAGCACTCTCCAGTGACAAATCATACAGCAAATTCACATTGGGTTCTGAGTGGTTTTCGTCACACTTGAACATATTAACGATGCAAACTTGACCATATGAACCTAAGTTACACACACAGAGTTATGCCTCCAAATAGCTACTAATTACATTAAACCAATTTAACAAAGTGAGAGTCCAATATCCCTACACCCAAAATATGCAGCGGGTGCTGCGCTCACGCAAAGAATAAGTTATGTTACCACAGCTCGTACGTAGGGACCCTGAAACACTTAATTCCAACCCAAACCCAATCTTTGCAGATATGTTTTATAGATGCAATTCAATACGAACGCTGGAACCCTCTCAGATTATGATTTTGATAGAGAGTAGGGTCTAAAATTTTTCTAAGTTCTTGTTTCGGGTCTTTTTGTTGCTGTTGTCTTTGCTATTTCACAAACAGAGTGGCAAGCAGGCGATGACAAGACTTTTCATGGGTACAGGCTTGGGTCTCTTCTGCTGAGCCAGCCTTAGCCACGCCAGCAGTGCCACTGGACAGAACAAAAACAGAACTCACAGGGGCAGGATCAAGCTTGTGGTGATGATATTGAAAAAAAAACCCCACAACCAAAAACCAACCAAAACCCCCACAAAAAACCAAACCAAAACAAACAACACAAACATTCACATTGTGTCTAAGCTCACATCTTAATTCTTCAACAGTTAGTTCATGGTTTTAGAAATAAAACCTGGGTAACAGTCAAAACTGCAAACGACGCCATTCTGACCCACTCTTTGACACAGTATTATTATTATTATTATTATTATCTCATTATTACAAACAACACAAATGTGAAGCTGCAGTTACCGTAGGAGCAAAGTCTAATATTCCAATGACCTTAATGATTTCCAATGGCACTTTAAACTTTAATTTAAACGTGAAATTTCAACGTCTGATTTAGCTAACAAGACTGTTGATATGGGTATAATGAAAAACCGCCCCTGAAGAGCACAACAATTAAAAAAAAATTATTTATTATTAGAAAGTGATAAAAAAAAAGGAAGATGCAGAAATGGGGAGTGGAGTAATACAGTCTCAATACACGTGCTCGCACCGGTGAACATCATGCTCTTAACGAGTCACTGGTAGCTCTGTCACCGATGACCCGACGTCTTTACCCAGGCACAAATGTAGTAAGCCACTTCCCACTGCTGCCGTGCCCAGAGAGATGCAAAACACACACATTAAAACGCAACAAACTTAGAGCCCAGCCGTCCCAGATGCTGAGCACCCTTAGCTCCCGACAGGCCCCTCAGTCTAAACTGAAGCATAATCCTGACAATAATTTAGTGGTCAAAGTCTTAGGAGTTAAAAGAGCCTGTCACTTTTTTGCTTTCTTTGCTTTTTTCAGTATATCACACTTTTTTCTGTTAGGACGCCGGCACCTTTCATCAATGCTCGGTATACATTCATAATGCCACACTTCTTCCATTTTCTCCACGGGGTAAACTGCCTCCACGTAGTGACGGATCAGTCTCAGTCTGATGGGATCGAGCTGTTTTTTGTTACAAGCACCTGAATGGTTGTATTGCATTCTGAGATTCTCCGGAGTAAAGAGTTCGGGAAAGAGTCTTACGAGAAGCCTGGCAGCAAAGTTGCCCACCGACAGGCTCTGCTGCACGATCTCTCTTACCTCCTTATCAGACAGCAAATACAGAGAAGGCACAGGGAAGTCTGGATTAGGAACCACCAGTTCATCGAGCGGTATCTTGCAGAAATCCTTGCTGCTTCTTTCCGGCGGCAGCGGCGGCCCTTCGAACTCTTCTCGAAACCTCTCGGGGTTTATTGCATAGCTGAGAAACTCCCTCCTGTCGGGCCCTGGCATATGGATTTTCCTTTGCTGTTGGTACGTGCGCCTTTGCTCCGTGTCTCTTCGCCGACACCTCTCGTCAAGCTTCCCAACAAACTCCAACGTCCACACTCTGTCATTCTTCGCCCTGGGGTACAGTATCTGCACGTAATGTCGAATTAATTTAATTCTAGTGGGGTCGAGCTGTTTCTTGCCTAAAGAGCCGCTACAGTTGTATTGCTTCCGTAAGTTTTCATGAGTAAACAGTTCAGGAAATAAAAGAACAAGCAATCGAGAGGCAAAGTTGCCTATGGAAAGACTGCTTTCATATATGCTTTTAATCTGTTCTTTGTTCAACAGGTAATCCGAGACAGGGACATCAAAATCGGGAGGGGGAAAGTCAAGCTTGTCAAAGTCTATGGGTACAAGCCAAATTTTTTTTGAGCGCCTGCCGGGCTTTTCATATTCAAAACTGTCTTCTACTTTTATGATTGATACGTCGTCTGGTAAACTAGAAGAATCGTAACAGTCATCCCTCATCTGATCACATTCACTTCCATCCATATACGTATTTTCAAGTTCATCATTTATTCGCTGAACACACTGCTGCAGCCAGGCTTCTTCTTCTTGCACATCTGGGAAGTAAATTTCAGTGTACCTACGGATTATTTGAAGCCGATGAGGATCCAGCAGCTGTTTTCCAGAGTCTCCAAAGCAGCTGTACCTTTCGGCTAATTTTCTGTGGTCAAAGAGTTCCGGAAACAATCTGTGTAACAAAAAAACAGAAAATTCCCCTGGGGAAGAAGCTTCATCTAAAAATTCATTGAGATCCTGAGCATCCAGCATGTAATCTGAGGCAATGGCAGTACCCCTGTCCAAGGACAAAGCTTCTTCCTGCTCTTTATCCTCCATAAAATGAGAGGACTCGACCTGCTCAGTCTCATAAAAACTGGACGATTGCACATTCTGCTGACTGTTTTCCATTTCCCTTTGAGCCCAAAATCTGTTGAAAAAATCGTTGACTTGAGGCAAACACTCCACCTGCCACACAGCTGTATTCTTCACAGAAGGATAGCAAACTTCCACGTAGTTACGGATAAGCTGCAGATGAAGAGACTCGAGTTTCCTCTTGCTGAGGAAGCCGCACGCGCTGCAGCCTCTGCTGAACTCGTCGTCACTGAAGAGCTCAGGGAAAAGCTGCACGAGCAAGCGGCAAGCTAAGTCTCCGCCCGACGTGCTTTGATCCATGATTTGTTTGAGCTCTGCAGAAGTCAGCTGGTACTCCGGGGGAGGCTTGAAGTCTGCGACGGACTCCGCCGGACTGACTTGCTTTTTAATTCTGCTAACCTCCAGAGACAACAGGTCAACTTTACTGTGAAGCTGAGTCATATTGGTATTGAGGGTGTTGAGCGTGTAGAACATTTTCTGGATCAAAGAATATATATTTGGGTCAGAATCTGTGGGGGCCGCCGTTACGGCGATGGCTGCAGCCGAGTCCCTTTTGCGCTGATCGTTCAAAGTCCGGAGATGCGAGGGGCTGCTGGGGTTGAGTTTCTCAAACAGCTCATAAGAAGCGAACTGCTCTGCTCCTGGCGGGTTCTTCTTCTCCGTGATTTTGTGGGAGATGCCATAGAGGGGTTTTTTGTAAGAGGGAGTGGTTACGTCGCTGAAAGGTTCTTCATCACAGAGCCACGTCACGTTGGGATTCTTGTTCTTGTTTGGCTGCTCTGCATTTACCTGAGTGGGTGAGCCAGTTTCTCTGTTCCTCATGTTTGAAAGCGGGCCCTTTGAATGAATAAATACTGTGTTAGTAAGGCCACCTGAAAAGCAGCAGCTATAAATACGTGCCCCTTAAGCAGGCATTGTTACGTAAATATGCAAAGTCAAATTTTCTCCAGAGGACTTAGTTGTGTTAAATATATAAAAATTAATAAATTCACTAGGAAACATAAAAACACAGTAAAGTTTTAGTTAGGGATTTTTTGCTCTTGTTCTTTTGGCTCATGGCTTTCACCACAGAGCAGAAACGCAATAACCCTTAGTACTCTTTACCCACAGAGCTCTAAATACTCTCCCAAATTAAGTATCAATATGCTTCACCTTGCATACGAGGATCTTGGGCTGTAGAGAATTTGGGTGGCAACAAGTCAGCAACAGAGCCAAGAATAGAATCTAGGTTTTCTGACTCCTAGTCCTGTGACCTTGCCACTGCCTCCAACGACTGTAATGTTCCAGTACTCTCTTTAGGTTAGCTCTTGAAAATATCACAAAAGCTATAAGACACCAAAATTATGTTTATTCTCTTCTTTCTGATGTGAAAGGTTTCTACAGGCGCTTTTTCACCTTTGTAATGGTATACAATTCCTAAACAACTTCTAAGAATTACTATAATTTTATATAAGTATTCTATTGAAATAGTAAAAACTTAAAAACAAAGTGAAAAGTGCCTCATTATATTTTTCAAAAGGGAATTCTAAGATTTCTTTATTTCTGAAAGGCAGGGAAGTTTAGACTCATGGGTATCTAATTTTCTAAATTATTTATATAAAACCAGTAGCAAGCACTTAAGGAATTAATGTTTTCAGTGACTTCTAACTCTTACTCATTGCTTGAAGAAACTCTTCCACATTGCTTGCTTGAAATTGGAGGCAAGCATTTTCATCAAGCCACCGCAAATAAGCAGAGCTTGAGTGGGTTGTGTTATTTTGCAAACACACAGATATTGCAAATAATTCTTACAAAGTATATACAGCAGAATCAAAATCCAACATACAGAATTCGAATGTGAGAAAACACTCACAGATTTCAGAGAAGAGTGTACTGAAACATTTTGCTTGTTGTCTTCTACAGAACATTAATTAGATAAAAAACAGAATTTGCATTCAAGTATTAAAACAAATGGTACCCAGACTTGAGGTCTAAGCTGAGAGCCACAAGCAATCTGAAATTGTAGTGAAGACCCTGCTACGTCCTATAGCAAGGAACTTGAATTAAAATTCCTTTCTGAAAAAAACCAGAGCTGTAACGCTCATGAAATTAATCCGGTCCCTATGTGTACTCACACTTGGCATCTGCTTACTGCAGTGACAAACTGAATCTAATTACTTTTTAATTTCTGTTGCAATGTAAACGCAAAAGAGGCTCAGAAAGAGCAAGCTGGTTCCCACTCCAAGTTCAGAAAGCAGCAGACTCAATTAAACTGAAGTTGTGTTCCCGAGTTCTGCTCTCGTTCACATCGTACAATCCTGCATACGTAACCTCGTGTTTTCACAGCCGAAGCTGTGTAGGTGGACAGATGATAAAATGGAAGTGTAACACAAAGGCTATCCAATCACTATCCATGGTGGCAGTGCCTAGGACACCTGACTTCCAGGTCCCATTTAGAAGACTGTCCCTCCAGTGCCACTCCTATTAAAGCACTAAAGTTGCTAAGAGGATGGTGAGGAACCAGTCCTGCAACACCACCAGCTATTAAAGGGTGACGTCCCTCAGGAAGAGGTGTGATGTACCCTGTATCAGCTCTCTGTGACTTGTAAAATACCAGAACAGAAGAGGCTGCATTTTGAGTGGTCTGTGATGCACATCACTCCCACCTAACTGTAGGCTCCCACACTGCGACTGAAGTCATCATAACACCGCCTGTACAGGCCAGTGGAAAACTGGAGGTACTTCAGGTGGTAATAGAGCTCTCCCAAATAGACATCACCTGAAAGCACATCATGAAAATCTCCACTGACAATAAACACAGTTCTGTTCCCCAATCAGACATCCAGACTGAATCACAAATTCCTTTTACCTTGTTGCATCTAAAGAACAAAACAAAACCGTGATTCCGGAGAATGCATTTCTTACATGTACTGCGAAACCTGCTTCCCAAGCAGCTAGCTCTTCCTCTAGCACAGAGAATATTCCAAATGGTCCTTCAAAGTATGATAGTATGATTCATCCAGTTCCTTCTCTGCTCAATAGCTTGCCACAGGCCACTGTCAGTTCTCATCTGTCCCGCTGTCCCTTTTCCCTGTTTATTTATATCATAAAGCCTGACGGTGTGGGGGTCACTTCTCTTAACGTTCACTGTACACACAGAGCCAGGGCAAAGCAGTATGAGAACCTGTACTGAAGAGCACAAATTCATCGCCTTCAGCATCTCAGCGCACTTTGACAGTGAGTGCTGTCAGAGTTTGCGCTCTCAGCTCGGGATGCGATGCTCTGGAGGCAGGAAGCGTTCACACCAAAAGCTGCAGGGGGTCAGCAGCAGAACTCCTGCCCTCTCACTGACACAACTCACACTGTTTGCACCTGGTTGAGGGATGGATTTTGTTACCTGCATTTCAGAAACACATACTCGGTGCTCAACTAACAGATAACAAGTTTAGGACTATATTTAAGGATTTTCTATTTCAGGTGTGTTCCCATTTTCTTTCCTTTTGCTTTTAATTACCTTGTCTTTATGCAGCTTCCACCTGGGAACAGCATTAGCCACAGCTTAAGTACATGGCTTTTTGTAAATTCTCCAGTTAAACTAGTATTTAATATTTTAAAATTAGTTTTCTTTAACACTGATCTTTAAACATCAATGTAATTCAGATAATACTACACCCTTGTAAGATGATCAGTCCTAACGTATCATCAAAAAATAAGCAAAGATATTGTTCTATGCAAAGATATTGTTCTATGAGACTGGATGTAAATAAGATAGCACTGCTTTTTATATTAGATTTGCACATTCTCTGAACATTTGCAAAACTGCAGCATTTTGGTAAACATCAACCAGTGTCAGTCATTGTGAAATAGTCTCTCACGTTCTCTCTCAGAGTCCTAAGCCAAGCTTTGAAAGCTGTTTAGTTACTGCTGTGGTCAGTGCTAAAGTCCAGCTAATTTATGGCATTTATTATGCTTAATAAACAAAGTCTAAATATCTGTAAGAATACAGGACATAATATTCTAGCATTTTAATAAAGAAGAATAAATATATGAGCAAGAAGCACAAAACAACTATCTAACACAGGAGAACTTTTGTCTTGCACATATTTTTTTAAACTTAAAATCTCCTGGGTTGTTTTTTTTTAAAAAAAAAAGAAAATTAGAGAAAATTAATTTCTGATCATGAAGTAACAATCAGAATTTAAAAGAAAGTGAAATGTCTTCTTATAGAAAATCATTTAGTAACGTAATCACTAGCCCACTAAGTACAGTTATATAACAAAAAGCACAACTACTTATATCATACATAGATGCCTATGTGATGTGTAGTAAAAATACAGTACACGCACAATCTTCTCAAAAATAATTAACATTTTGTCCTCTGTTTAAATAGAAACAGTTAACAAAATTATCAACAAAAACCCAAATACTGGTATTACAAAAACAACTTCAAAAGCGTTGTTAGGATTGGGGACCGTTTCTGGTTGGTTTTTTAACTAAACATGCTGATTCACTGGGGTCAGTCAAGAACAAATTTTCATCATTGTTACTGGGTCACTTTCTGCTATTATAAATCCAAAGTTATAACTAGGTTTAAATAAATCCATAAAAAAATATTAAAGGCAAACAGCAAACCATAAAATCCAAAGCAAGCACAATTCAGAGACCATTATGAAACTCTCTTAAGAATCTGAATGTAAGGAAGACAATTGTAAAAAGGAAAAGGGAAAGAAAGAAAAAAACCATGTAATAAGATTAAAACCTACCTACCACAGGCATTCAGGGGAAAAAACAGCCCCGAGAAGTCAGAGATGACAGTCAAGAAAAAGAAATATGAAGAGCTACAGCTAGAAAGGAGAAAGGAAATGCACAAATACAACACGGAATAACTGGCTAGGTAGCAGAACAGCAGAAAAGGATACGAGCATTAGAGTAGGTCATAAACTAAATATAACCCGGGGCCTGAAGTTATTCAAAAGAGGATGGATTTGAATCTAGGTTATTTTAATAAAGTGCTGAGTGTGAAAAATAGGAGGTTATTATACTGCTCTAGAGGGTGTTAGAAGAGACATGACTATCCAACACTGGACATTACCCTTTCAGGAGTCTCAAAGAGAACAACAAAAATATAAGGTGACTCCTAAAGAAAAGCTGAAGAAACAAGAGTTTTAGTCTTGGAAAGGAAGGGCTGAAGGTGGACAGCATCACACCAGTTTTCCCATGTGCAACAGACTTTTCTAGGGACAGATGACCACTGCTTTCCCTACTGAAAAGAACAAGGACAAAAAGAAACTTGCTCAGTTTCAGCAGATTAATGAAAATCTCCAATTGCTAAAGAGATGAAACACTAGAGCAGGTTAATGGAAGAGACCAGGCATCTCCTTCACTGGCTGGCCGAACATCTGGATTGTTACAAGGACGATGCCGCACCAGAAGCTGCAATAATACGTTCTGCTCTTGATATGCCTTCTGCATCCTCACATATTTATCTCTCATGTAATACACAAATTTATACTTGTCTCACTGACATCAAAATCTGTGTCACAGGAGGAAGAATTACAGCCTGAGAATTACACTGAGGATCCAGCTGAAGGACTGTGTGACACGAGAGGGACTGTAATCAGCGTCATGCTCAGTTAATCCAAATCACTACCTGCTCCTACGTTCTCTGACAAACAACAAAAATACACTTCCCACGAATGAATTAACCTCTAAGTGTATTTCATAGGTATGATAGCTCCCACGTTATTTAAAGAAATACCCAGACAAGTAATGGGTGCAAACTGGGTTAAGATTAGCCATATTTGACTCGAACTTGTTACTGATGCAAATCTAGTTAAATGACTTGCATTTTGCTTATCGTAGCAATTAATTTAGCCTGTGAAATATGAACAGAAAAATCACACAGTCATGGATAGAGAAGTCACCTCTTGTGTAAAGCGTCTTTTCTTCACACTGGGTAAGACATCTTGCTGGCTCCCTGAACCATCACAACCAAGTGAGGTCTGTTTCCGTTTGTTGGAATCCTGCAGGCAAGTAACTGCGCCATCCAGTGAGTGTTTCTCAGCAGATCTGGATGTTACCGAGCAGTCTAGAGCTTCATCTTCATTTTCTGTTTCTACTTTCACAATATTTTTTTTAGGAATTTTTACTGGAAAAAGAGAAGGTTTAGAAAGATAAAGCACTCTCTCCAGAAAACCACGACACCCTTAATACAATCTTTTGTGGTTTTTTTTCTTTTTATGAAAATGTGTTTTGCAGAACATAATTATTTTTTATGACTTGTACGGTAAGTGTCTGCTGAGGCCACCCCAAAGTCAAATTCTTATTATGCTGGGAACCACTCAGTCATCCAGTAAATGACACTTTCTTCCCCAAAGAAGAGTCTAAAGCATAAACAAATAAAGTTACAGTAGGAAGAATTTTTTTTAAGGGGGAGGAAGGACGTAGAGCAGAAAACATGAGTAACAAAGATAACGGTGTTTTAGATAGCTTTTTAAAAACCATTAATGTAATTTGTCTTGATCCAAGTGCACTCTTTATCAGGTTACAAAGGCTTTCATTTAATAAGACTTTTTTTTGCCTGATCGTAATTACACAAAGTATAATATTTTACCTTCATCATCATCAGTGATTTCAGCTGAATTCATCTTCTATTTCACTAAAGAACAAAACAAAAATACAAAAATAAATATCAACATCTTCTGGAATCAGGAAATACCTACAATCTGGTCTTATAATTACTTTTCATCCGCAGCTACTGGGCATTAACAGCCCATGGGTAATTTCCAGTCAGTACATTAGTAGAACCTAGCTATTTTCAATAAATTTCATGGCCACCTATAGCCCTGTCAACATGCAAACTGTACTGCAGACGACATGCAACAGCTAAACAATGTAGTTTAAACTATATGTCTTTTTCTGGCATGGAGAGAAGTAAATGTCATTTTAACCTTCTCTCTAAAGTGTCTTGGCAATATATAAACAGAAGTTAATGGTATTAAAGCCTCCATCCTGCAGCATGTCACTACTTCCTGTTGCAGTAAAATGTTTTTATATCGTCATTGTGGGTGACCCAAAGTTGTCGCAGAAGGAAAACTCATGATAAAGTGGAATACACATGCTTTCATTTCACAAGTTTTCATTTAAAAATCTTTGCTCCTCTGATACAGGCTGCACTGACTGAAGCAAAACAATCTGTTGATTTACAGTAACTACTCCTTTTTTTTTTCCCTGTCAGCTTCTAAATAATGTAACAATGTTATTTTGTAAGGAAGAACAAATACATGTATTATTCTAGCACAATTTTAGCATTACTCCTCACATGAAAGTAACAGTTTTTCTTTTTCCCTGAAAAGTAATTTTTCAAATTCCTTGGTGGGCAAACACCGATCTGCCGACCTGTTCCTAAAAGATACTTTAAATCTTTCAGAGATCTACAAAGCAAACAACCTAACTGGCTCTCACTGACTGTTACAGGGCACGCAGCTGCACAATGACACTCTCAACGGGTAAGCTGGTGACTTACAAACTGTCACATGCCGCTCACGCTCGTCTACACATAGCATCACGTTTACTTGGCCCCAGAATGTTATGAATTTACATTTTCCACAGTTAAATTCTTCTTTCAAATAGTTTCCTTTCAACTGCCCCTGCCTATCCTTCAGCCAAGCTCTGAAATCAGGACAGGTTTCTCTCTGGCTGGAGCAAGTCAATAAAGCAGCCAGTCAATCAGAAGTGCATATACTCGGAATTGCAATTAAATTTAAGAGAGAGATGAGGAGAGAAAGTGAGAGTGAATCTGTTCTGGAGTGAAAGAAAAGTCTCTACCTTACTTTTGAATATTGTCCAATATAATATTTTTTTTATGACTCAACTTAATGTTACAAACCTCTGCAAACACTTTAATCCTGTGTAGTTACGGTAGTTACAATGTTTTCTCCATCATTAACTGATGGCAGTTAACAGTAAGTAACCCATGCAGGGTAAGATTTTGTAGGATTGCAACATGCATGGAGTTGTTACATCAGTTCACACTGGGCCATTCTATAAGCCAAAATATCCACTGATGTGCTGATCTTCAACATGGCCCCTATATATACCCTTAAAGGGCATCCTTAAGAGGGTAACATGAGATTGCTTTCATCATCATGTCACAAAAAACTCTCTCTCAGCTGAACACAATGCTACTACAAACCCCTTAGTACCTACACCATAATTGCATATTTCAGGACCTGCATTTATTAATTGACCCACATATAAATTACACCAGCTTACAATCACTTTACTTAAACTTCTGCAAATGCCATAGAGATTCTTAAGCATGTAACTTTAAATGGCCCACGCCAACCAGATACATTGACATTCAGTTTTCTAGGTCTTTCTTACCCTTCTCCATACTGCACTAGGCTCAGCTCTGAGGGATGTGGTACAAGACCAACTTGCGTCAGTGTCCTGGCTTTGGCTGGGACAGAATTAATTTTGTGCCCAGTAGCTGGCATAGGGCTCTGTTCTGGATTTAGGATGAGAATAATGTTGATAACGCACTGATGATTTTGTTGGTGCTAGGCCATGTTTACACCAAGTCAAGGACTTTTCAGCTTGAGGGGGCACAGCCAGGACAGCTGACCCCACCTGGCATATTCCATACCATATGACATCATGCTCAGTGTATAACTGGGAGGAAGCTGGCCGAGGGTTCAGACTGTGGCACAGGAACTAGCTGGGCATCAGTGGTCTGTGGGTGGTGAGCAGTTGTGCTGTGCATCCCCGTTCGGTATATCCTTTTATAACTATTGTTATTACTGTTGTTATCCTCTTCCTTTCCTGGCCTATTATACTGTCTTTATCTCAACCCACAAGTTTTCCTTCCTCCCCCCTACCCCAATTCTCCACCCTCACCCCACTGGTCGGGGGGAGTAAGCCAAGGGCTGTGTGGCTGTTTTTGCTGCCGGCTGGGTTAAACCACCAGTGTCAGTGCTGAAGAACCATGACAGAGTCTTTTCGTGAGGGCCTGAGGTGACAGTAGGCACATCAGCTGATATCACTACAGAATACTCTGCAATGGAAATCAAAATGGTTTTCTAGATTATCCTAGAATGTTTTGTTCTGATAGAGCATTCTAGGATGGTAAACAGAGTCAGAAGGGAAGAATATAAAGGCAGCAGCGGGGAGCATCGACACAAAATATTTAGGAGAAGATATAGAGAATTACATTTTCCTTCTAACTCCTGCTACCACTGCTATTCCAATAGCAGGAATGCTTTAGGAGAGTTCCTCTGAGAGAATACAAGGAAACTGGAAGGAGAAGATAAATGTGGATCTGAAGAGCCACTCGAACACTGGAGAAAGTGGAAACTAAAGTGAAGTGCACACCCTGGTTAGCTGATCAAAGGATGAAAGAGCAGAAAGACCAAAGCTATCCCAAACTCAGGTCAAATAATATTAAATCCAAACACCATTTCACATTATTTACAAAAAAAATAATATTCCAAAACTGCCAGATTTCAACTGAAAGTGAACAAAAAGTCTAAAGAGAAGAGCATCAGAATCAACAAGGCCAGGAAATAGTGGGTTGTATATTTGAACTCTTTGGTGTCAAACAAAGCATAAACTCCAACCTTTTCAGTGTTGGAGGCCCTGGTAATCTCTCTCTCCTTATCTGGTATCCTATCTTCCTTGTGACATTTCTAAGAACTTAGATGTTAAAGCACATGTAAGCTTCTGTCAAGAGACAGGAGCCAACTGCCCCTCTGATTTCCTGCCCCATAGTCCTACCTGCTCCCTCGGTCAAGCATGGGTGCCCACCTGAACCTTCAGTGAGCTCTGTCAGCTTGATAAACCGACAGAAAGCAAGTCACTTTTTTCTTTGCTGAGTTATTTTTCTTCTAGTTCAGAGAAGTAAATGGTAAGGCAAGCAATCGGGACCACCTCAGGAGCAAGCATGGGGTTTGGGACGGAAAGGAGGTATTAAAATCTCGTATCAGCAAGCCACTAGCTTGGTTCAACCACTTAATGGAAATTCATTTATCACCTATTTATACCACCATCTTGCTTTAAATTTGGATTGCAGTGGACTCACAAGTGGGTAGTGAGCAGATACAGAAATATGAACAGAGCAACTGTATCATCACTTCCACAAGGAATGAGGTCCTACAGGTACAGGACATGCCTGTGTGTCCATGTCCATGCATGTAAGCCTATGTAACATTAACATAGTTTTGTTGATTGTTTAAAGTCTGCTAAAGATAAAACATTTCAGATTCTTTAAAATACTGTTTGCAGTGAATCAGTACTAAAGAATAGTAATTACTGCCTCCGCAGAAGTGGCAGCAGTGTCAAAACCTGTTTTGAGGTAGCGTTCTGCCCCAGATTGTGAGAATAAACAAAGCTGGAAGAGGAGGGGGGGAAAAAAGAAAAAAGACCTAAAAGAACTTGAGACAAAATAGTGCAAAAAGCAATCAAGAAACCCATCCAGTAAAGCAAGCACCTGACAGTTGCTCCTTGTCATGTTGAGTATACAAACATATTTCACTCTTATCTTACATGTCTTTTTCCAAAGCAGCAGAGAGATGTATTTGCATCCTGAGCCTCATAGTGACTCAATGCTATCTACAGGACACAGCAAGCTGGTTCTAGGAAAGGATCAACACCCTGTGCTGGAGTTGGGAGCCCAGGTCCACGGCCGTGACTGGCTGAGCAACCAGCCTTGGCAGCTTTATCTTGCTGGGATACAGATGGATGCTGCAGTACATCCCACTTTCTAGTGAAAAGAGGATCTGGAAGGAGGATTCTGAAATATACTCAACACCCACAACAGCAGCTGCATCAACACTGAGGTCCTGATCCTGGAAGTTGATTGGTGCTGTAGCCTGAGCACCATATCTCTAAATTTTAACTGAAACTCATGCTTTACAAAATATGAACATAAACCTTAAGGCAAAAAGGATGGTTATCCTATGGTGATTACAGCCTTGTTCTTCTAAGAGACAGGAATAAAAAAACCTCTAGATGTACAATCATGCAAGTGACAACTCTATCCTTTTTAAACTAATGGACAATGAGCCCATTTGCACAGAACCAATGTGATACACAGCATCGTGTTCCCCTGTTTCTACTTAAGCTATTTCTAATAAATCAAATATCCATTACAGTCTAATACTAGACACTGGTGTAATCCAGGTCCCCAAATCCTAGAAGAGTGATCTAATCACCAGGTTATGACACACCGTAGGGGAAGTAGGAAGAGAAATGGTGGGTCAGGGCACAAGGGGGCAGAGGGAAAGGAGGAGACAGGGATCCCAGCACATCCTGGCTGTCATTATTTGTGGAATCCCCTTCCCACTGATCCCACTCTCCCTTCTTCTCATCAGGTCAGATGGAGAATGAGACAGCTCGATGAAGGGACTTAATACTGCCCACTTCCATTGCTATCACTCTATTCAGAACTACTAGGCTATGATACTTAACTGTATCATTGTACAACTCTCCTATCAGCGTTCAACACTGAAACGGTATTACCGGGAGCAGACAGCAGCTTGGTGCACACCACAACGCTGCGAGCTCCACAGCATGGAAGAAAACACAAGGTTCAGTGCTAAGTACCACCCTGCTGCTGCTTCTGCAAGTAGAGCAAAAAATGTGATTGACTGATAAAAATGTGCTTACCCAACATACGCACCGGCGCCTTAAGGATTTAAAGCACTTAGGCACAACAGATTTCATGAGTAAGGGAGCAAGCTGCAAATCATACTCTAAACGTATTTCAGTCTCATAACATCTACTATAATGCATAATGATTCTTAAGAGTAGCATAAAAGTGTACCTAATTATTGATACAGAAAACAGAATTGAATCATAAGCTGAAGTTATATCATCCCATGATGTGCATTCTCCTCCTCCTATTTACCACCTAGCAATTACTCATGTGTCAGCCTCGGAGGATGCCTTCCCTACTACCTGTCTTATGATTGTGACCATTGTAAAAGCACAATGCAAAGAGAAAAGATCTTGCTGATAATGTAAGATCAAGACAGTTCTCCACCTTTGCAATCATCTTTAAAGAAAGCCTGAGTGATCAGAAAAAAGTACTGTTGTTCTGCTGATCACAACTAAAAACGTAACTCTACTCCTCAGGTTCCCATATCTAAGGCAGTAAGTTCTGACAACCCAAAAAGAGTAGTGTGAAAGCCACGTAGGAAAGTGTAAAAAGTGTATGCATCCGGTAGGCAGAAAGCAGTTCTGATTTCCTAAGATTTGTTAATTATGGCTTCAAATGTAAATGAATCATTATCTTAACTCTTATACTCTTAAGATAATAAGAATGCCTGTTACCAGTTTTTTAGAAGTTTGCTATTTATCATTTAAATGCTTGCATAACACTGTGCTGCTCAATTCATTAACGCAAGGTAGACATGTAGATGCTGCATCTTGAATGCACACCATCCCACTAAACATCTTAGCATCTTCGTGGTGTGGGTTGCAAGGAATGCCTCTAATCCTTCATTATTGACTACAAGGATGTTATGAAAAATAGAGGGGCTCAGACATTGTGTGCCATTAGCTGTTCATTCCTTTTAAAGCCTCATGGTGGTACATTGCTTCATATATAAAACTCAGAGGCTTCAGTGAAAAGTATTCTACTTTATTCTACTTGAGAGTCTGTCGCTTCTGAAGGGATGAACTCTACATTTCGGTCAAAAGTTCTGACACAGGTGTTTGCTAGTTAACACTAAGTATGCTAAGGAGGTAACACTGGCTGAATTTTGAGAGATCTGTACTCTGAACTGCTGTTTAACAGCCAGAAGTAGCACCTACTCCTACACGTGCCTTTCTGTATCACAGAATTGCAATGGCAGTATGCTACGTAATTAGAGTGAGGTTTACCCAGGGCCAGTCACAACTATTGTGCGTATAAATTCATCCTCAGCATATTCTGCATGTAACGGGCACTGGACAAACACAGAAAGCAACTGCTGCTTCTCAAGGGAAACCCACAGCCTTCAAAGTAGGCATGGGTAGGTGGAAGGAGCCCTGCCCCGTGCTGCAGGGGGGCTGCTCTAACTGCTTGGCATCTGCGTGAAATACCGTCCCTGGCGATGTTTGAGAAAGGATTCCTGCGTGAATGCTTTGAAGTGAGGACAGCAAATGGCCATGCTCAACAGGCAGCCCTGCAGCCCCAGGAGGAAGACAGGACCGAAGGCGCACGCCTCTGCTCAGGCTGCCCAGGGAGCTGCCTCCGGCTCAGGCTGCGCAGTGCTTTCCAGGCTGCCTCTTGGAAAGCTCTCCCGCTGGGCTGGAAGCAAACGGAGAGAACTGCGAGTTCTGGGTTCTGCTTTGGGAGCCAAGTAATCTGCATCTTTCACTTCCTAGCTGTGGAACTGGGTTCAATAATTTCAATATTGCAATTATCCTCAGAGTACATTTGATTCCTCCAATTTGTAAAAGACAATGCAACTAGAATTCAATTCAGCTAAATTACACATAAATACCACACCAAAATTGAGCCATAAAACGTATTTCTTAGAGGCAATGTTTGCCTTCTGTTCAGCTCCATGGGCCAGTGATTTGACTTTAAATATTACAAAATACAAGGCCTCCTCAAAAAAGGGAATACAATGCAAATTTTTTTTATGGGTGCTTTTGCATTGTCATTAATATTTGTATTTTCAAGTATCCTTCTATCAGATTATCCTTCCATTGCTGAAAACATCATCACTGCAGTCGCTGGTATGGTGTCCAGGATAAGCAAGTGAGTAGCAAGGGCCGTTCTGAGTACACTGCCTGAAACAACATTACTACTAAGGCTACAAATGACACCTAAGCCCATTGTGACAGACAGAAAATGGGGGGGGGGGGGAGGGAATCTGTGTTGCTGGATTTGCACACCTGGCTGTAGTTTGTATCTATTTAGTCAGGTTTCCTTATAACCTGTGACTTTTCTGAGGAAAAAAAAAAATGTGAAAAGGCCTGGGAAGTTACTTGAAAAGGCAGCAGGTTGAAGAGGTCTGATACCTGAAAGCACCTTAATTAAAAATACAATCATTGATTTCAGATTGACTACCCATCTTAAAGAAACTATGAAATAAGAATGTTGCCTCAGTTAACTGAGCAATGAGCAAAATGCAAGCAGACAACATAAAGAATGGTATAAGCAGATGCTTTCTACTCTTAGTGATTTTGAGAAAGTAGGGTGCTCTGAGTGACCCAAGAGTGAAGGTGCTGAGTAAAATTTATTCTTGATATCCAGGACTGACACTTGAAATATTAAATACTTTAGAAATCAGTATTCCAACATCACAATCATCTTCTGACTATAAATACATGTGTAACAAGTCCCAAAGCTATGAAAAAAAAACTTCTTAAAAGGACCATCAGATGTTGTTGGAAGCGTTACCCTGACAAACAATAAAATCCCTATACTTAACATAGTTTGAAAACCTCCTCTGCTGCCCTGTGGAGGAGGACAGGAAGCCTCAAGTCTCCACTGAAGCCAGCCTGCAACAAGGGCGTTTTGCCAATAGGACTGAGAGGGCATGTTCTCAATTTGAGTCTTTTTTAATTTCAGTTTACTTACATCTGCAAATGAATCTTAAATTAAAAAAAATAAAGAAAAATTAAAAAGTAGTCTCCTCAGCCTTCCCACAAGTTGCCTAAAGGTTAAGTTTTCCCAACTTGTACCTTTATCTAACTGCAATTTAATCTTGCACTGGTCAGCAAAACACTAAGCTAGTTTGATTCCAGCGTTAATGCATCAATTTGGTTTCACTTAAGTCAGGTGTCTTCCCCCGATCTATAGGAAACATTTTGTTTTCCTCAACACTTCGCCCTCTCTCCCTTCATATTCTTAGCTTTTATTTTAAAACACCACTCCACCCGACCCTTGCACAGACAATTTAGACTCTCCCCCAAACTGCAATCAGCTCTCCTTCACTTCCACCCACCGGACTTGATGCTACGAAAACACGCAGCAAAAACAGAAAGCGTGGTGGGTCCAGTGCCGAGTTTGATTTATCGGGAGAGAAAGGGAAACCGCACCAACATCTGTGGCCAACTATTTGTTTTATTGGATGGGATCACGCAGATTTGTAATCTGACGACTAGGCAGCAACCAGCGGCGGAGAAAAGGTATTTTGGGTGTCGTCCCCTCTGCCCCTGCTGTTTAAAAGCGCCTGCCCCAGGGGTCGGGGCTCCACTGTTTTTTTTTATAGGTGGCAGCGACACGCTCCACCCGCACTTCACTCCAAAAAAGCTCTGGGGCTGCGTCAACGCTATGTGGAAGCCGTCACATGGCCGCTGGCCTGCCGCCGGCTCGCATTCTGCTGGTTCAGAGGTTGTCCCCGTCTATTTGCGAAGTAGGGTAGAGGCAGCGGGGGATCCGGGCACAGACCGGACCGGACCGCTCCCCCGCGGCGCACCACCCACCACGGAACCGGTATGAATTAGCCACAGGATCACCCGCCCGACGCCGCCACCATTGTTACCACACAGGGGCCGGACCCCAGCGCGCCCAGCCCCACGCCGCTCCACGGACTCCCGCGAAGCCACGGCGCGTCCGCGGGCATGGCGGGGGAACCCGGGGCGGGGGGGAACCCGGGGCGGGGGGGAACCTTCATCGACGCCGCCGGGGCTCCCCGCCGAGGGGCGGCGGCGGCCGCCACGTGGGAGCGGCGCGGCGGCGAGGCCCCGCCCGGAGGCGGGGGCTGCGGTGAGGACGCCCCGCGCTGCCCGCGCGCGGCGGCCGGGGCCGCTTCCGCGGTCAGACCCACGAGCCCGAGGCGGCCGCGGCGGTGGTTGGCGCTTCCGGTCCGAACCCTGCCCGGGCGGATCTATGTGGCCGGCGCGCAGGGGGGACGGGAGGGGGAGGGGATAAGGTGAGGCTGGAGGTGACGGCGGCGTGACCGTTCCACTCTCCCCTCTCCTTCTCCTCCCCCCGCCCCGCAGATGGAGGCAGCCGGGCCGGGCGCGCGCGCCCTCGCGCGCCCCGCGCCGCAGCGCTATAGCAACGTTCCGAGCAACGAACAAAGAGCCCCCCGCCCCCGGCAGCCCGCGCCCCACGGCGGGGACGCGGGGGGAGCGGCGGGGGAGAGCGGTGGCGGCGGGGCCCCGAGCCGCCGCCGGGGGGAGGGGCCGGCCCCGCGCCTCCCGCTCCTCCGCTTGCTGGCGCGGCCGCCCGCCCCCCCCCCCCCCATCCCTCCCCGTTCCTCCCCTACCCGCCGGGGCGGCGCTCCCCGCCGAGGGCTGCGTGGAGCGGCGCCCCTCCCGCCGCCCGGCCGGCGAGCGGCGGCAGCGGGACTTACCTCGGCTCCGCGCGGGGGCACGGGAGCCCCGGGACGGCGGGGGCGGCTGGAGCGGCCGCCGCTGGTGCCCGCGTTTCCCCCCCGCTCTTTGTGTGCGAGGGTCCGCGCGCTGCGCTCTCGCGTGACGTGACGGGACCGTGTGTCATTTCCGCACAAGGACACTGAGCCCCGAGCCGCCGCGGCCAGCGCCACCCGCCGCCCCGGGGCAGGGGCAGAGGCGGGAGGGGAGGGGGGAGGAGCAGGCCGCTCTCCCCCTCCTCCCCACCCCCGCCCTCCCCGACGCTGCCACAGGGAACGCGCGGTTCCCACTGGAGACCCCGCGCGCCCCCGCCGCGCGCGCCCCGCCGCCCACTCGGCGCCGCGCGGGCAGCCCCACCGCCCGCTGCTCCCCCTCTCCTCCCTCACTCCCTCCCTTCCTCCCCGCAACGCGTCCTCCCGGTTCCCCGGCGCCCGGCCACACGTGGGCCACAGTTCGGGAGCGCGACCGGGCGTGAGGGGGCCCGGGACGGGGAGAGAGAGGGACGGGGGCGCGCCCGCCGCAGGCGGCAGCCGCCGCGTGGAAGCGCGCCCCCGGCCCCGCGAGGCCGACCGTCTCGCGTGGCCGCGGCGCCGGCACCCACAGCGGGGCACGGCGGCGGGCCGCGCACGTGCACAAGGGGAGGCGGCGGAGGAGGAGGCTGAGCCTGGGGTACCCCCCGGGCCGGCTGGGGACGCGGGACGGGACGGGACGGGCGCTGTGTCCGCGCGCGGCCGGTGACGGGAGGCGGCGAGCACGTGGCCGCGCGGCCCCTTGTCGCACCGCTGGGGGACGGCGCGAGCCGGCCGGTACTCCGCCCCGCGACATGAGGGGAGCGGCAGCTGCTCGTTCGCCCACTCGCGTCCCGACGCCGCTCAGCCGAGCCCCTCGGGTTAGCCCGAAGAAGCGGCGGGCTCCGGCCGGGCGGTGGGACTGCCCGGCGGCTCTGCAGCCGCGGCTGCACCTGGCCTGGCGCCGGGCGCTGGCCGCGGAGCCTGCGAATAAATCCCCGCGCCAGTGCCCCCGGGAGCGCGGGGAGCCTCTTCCCGCATCCACCGGTCGCGACAGAGGCGCGAGACCCCCGCGCGGCCGCCCGCCTCAGCCCGGCCCCGGCGCTGCCCCCAGCCGCCAGAACCGCCGCGGCGGGCCGGCGGCACCCGTGGGAGGGCTGCGGGCCTCTCCGCCGCGCTTAGCCGGCCTGTGGCCGGGCGGGAGGGCCGGCGTCGGGGCCGCTGTAGGCTTAACCCTCCACGCCAAAGTAAAAAGTCAGTTCGGTGGGTCGCGTCCAGATCCAGGCTTAAGGAGCTCGGGCGCTTCCCGCGCCGCTTTGGCGAGCGGCCGTCTCCTCGCCTCAGGTTTTGGGGGGCAGCCACAGCAGTGCTTTATAAACCAGAGATCCCGTTCGGGTTTAATTACCCTTGTAGATTTTTATCTTCCCCGGGCTTGACAGGAGCGCGGAAGACATGACACGAGTCTGGCGAATCGGGCGTGCCCTTACCACTGTCGGCTGGTAGAAAAGCAAACTGCTTCCCAGGGCTTTTAATTTTTTTAGAAAATCGAATACACATATAAAACTGGGAGATGGAAGTCCGATTTTGTGACCTGTAGCCAGTCATATATTCTTGGCTGTACGTAGCCACTCTGAAATGAGCAACATACCCAACTTGAAAGCTTTTCACGAGAAGCTTTACCCGCACAGGGAACTCGGACGGCTGCTGCCATTCCAGCTTGAACAGATCCATAACTAATCCGTTTTGCCTCTCAATGAAGGGACGCAGCCATGTGCTTTAACTGCATCGCAACTGTTTCACTTTGTCCGGATCGAAAGTTCCACGGTGCTGCTTTATTGTAACATGAAGAGGTGAGGATGGATCCTGCCACCAAGAGGGATGGATTCCAGTGGGAAGGACTTGTCCCATAGAAGTAGCAGGGCAAGTATGCGCTAGGCAGGTGGCGAGTAAACGTGCAGGTGGAACACATTAGCTCTGGGCACTGCCCTGAACGTAACAGGTAAACCTCTTGCTCATTATTTCTGAAACGGCATTTCATTATAAGCAGCCTACCTTTTTTCATTATTATTACTATTATTTAATAAAACCAAAATACAAAAACATGCCACTCAACTGGGAGATAATTGGCTGGACAAAAAAAGTCTCAGATGAACCTTCTGCCCCATAAATAACTGCACTCTCCTAGATACTTCCCGTTTCCTAAGAACTGAACAATACGAAGCGTGGCTCTCAAAATAAATAAGAAATCCTCACTGTTTGTGATTTTCAGCACTTCCTTGAGCTGCAGTTCTCTAAAATTTTGCACTCCCACTTACGCTGCTCTTCTAAATTTGGAATTTAGGGCTTTCAGCACGTATGCAGGGTCATGAATAATCCTAACGGGGCGTTTGTTGATTTTAGCTTGTGACTGCTCTTTTTATTATTGTTATTAATAGACAGCTGTTTGAAGGAGCCCTTAAAAGCAGGAACTGCCAGCGTTGTAACTGCTCTGGTGAATCGCTGGCATGAAGGATGCCTTTTATTAATGCGAGGAGTGGTCTGCAGTTAGCAGTTCCTTCACTCTTCAGAGACAAAGAGCACACCACCATAGATAACTTTTCTCAGTTTGTTAGCACTAGGAAGGCTGAAGTTTATAGTATGATTTGCCCTCTCCCTTTATTGTAAGGCTAATTGAAGGTTTATTTAAAGGGTAGGGTGTTTTAACACCTGGCCCAGCTGCTTAAGTAGCGCTGGATCTATCTCAGTTGGGTTTTACTTGAATGCTCTACTTAGCGGGATTAAGGAAAGGGGACCATAAGGCAAGAGCAAGCCAGTGGAATCCCAAACACAATTTCAGAGCCCCTGAGAAAATACTTGCCAGTCTGAACTCCACCTCCTTTCTGCTCTATAGTGCTGGCCTGAGGCATTGTAGCTACTAGGGACCCAAGCCCAGGAGGAGACCTGAAGGGCCTCAGCTAAGCATAAAGAAGCAAGAGCATATTGTTGCAATAACAGCGTTCATTGAAAAGGGAGTGAGCCAAGTTGTCTCCAGGCAATGCAGGTAGCAAGCTCAGATTGGCTTGCCAGACAGACAAGTCCCATTTTTTTTCACCATTTGAACTTGTGCTACACCAGTCACTTATTCAAATGTTCTTTTTCCCCCCTCCCCCCCCCTCTTCATGCCTTTGGCTCAAAAGCCACTCAGTGACACTGCAGCAACCTCTGGAAAATTCCAGGTCACTGGGAAGGGGGATTGCGATGCTCCAGCAAGAGAGCTCTTCAGGAAAAAAGTCACCATTGCTCTTGAGTACAACAGGCCATTCCTCACTCGGCCAAACTGAAACTAGACTTCAGCCATTGCCACCAACAAAAAAAGTGTTCAGAGTCTCGGGAAAGCTGGAGGCGCTCTCTGCAGTTGTACAGAGTTTTGTATGGGGGAGCTGTAGAGGCTCCTCAGACATTTACCCTTAGAAACTGTAAGGTGCCAGACCCTCCCCCCCGAGAATGCCCTCCCTCTCTGTATTAGTTCAACGGATCCTAGTCAGCTGGAGGTTGTTCCCCGGGACAGCAGTGAGGAACCACAGTGGCTGGTAGGGAGGTGGCAGTGCTGGGGGTTCGTACAGCGACGCAGAGCAGAGGAATGATGCTAAATTTAGTGGCCTTTTTGCTTCTTGTGCCACATGCACTTGGCATAAGCAACAACCCAACCCGAAACCTTCAGCGAGGCTTCTTTCTTGCGGAGATTTGCAGTAGCCTACAGCACTCAGTCGGCAGAGGCATGGCATGTGATGGCGAAAGCGTTTTGGGCACCAACTAATTTTGGCAGTTTGATTCTGTAAAAAGTATTGCTGTGGCACCAGCTTGTCGTCTGTCACTTCTCTCCGACGCACGTCTTGAAACTAGGCCACCTTGCAGCCAGATGCAAGAGTCCTGGTGTCCGGAAGGAAAGCAGAGGAGAAAGGCATAGCGGTGAGGGCACTCGGGCACGCAGAGCCAGTTCCTTGTAGCTTCTATGCATTTTACATTAAGACCCTGATGGGAAAACAAGCCCCTTGCCCGAAAAGACAAGCCCCTGCTGGTAACCAGGCTTCCTTCTGCCTGCCCTTGGCAATTTCTTTCCGTGAGTTTGGTTTGAAAGCTGCTGCTGGAAGGGTGTTTTGCCCTGGGGATTGCCAAGTGGATGGAAGCTAGTATTTACCATGGGTTCCTACGCAGTCACTGGGGCTGGATCAAATGGGCTGGGTTCCCTTCTACAGGGATGTCAGGAAGGCTGGACCCCTGCCCCCGCCACATGTGTCCTGCCACACTCTTTACTCTAACCGTGTGTGCGATGTAAGGACTCAGGCGCTGACTCACTGAAATGGGGCAGGTACTTAAATTAGGCAGCTTGGAATTCACCTTAAATTATTTAGGCGTGTGTTTGATATAAATAAACTTCAAAGAGACTGAATAGGTTTGCAAAAAAATCCCCAAAACCCAACAACAAAAAACCCCAAGCAAGCACACAGGTTTTGAAATCTTCCACCCTGGATTAAAGCTAGAAACCAAAGTGATTTTTAGGACTTTCAAAATCAGTCCAAATAACTTGTGATCTGCGGTAAAACGCGCCCCACGATTCAAAGTTTATAAAAAAATGAACTATATCATGGCAAATGAGGCAACATGATAACCAGCCTTGCATACCTCAGTGCTCTTCACTGCGTGTCAGACTGAAAGGGCATGCACGGACACATTGCACAGGAATATTTCCAACCTCTGCTGGCCCACAGGCAGCGATACTGCACAAGTAACATGCTGCGGGCAGTATCCATCCATACATGGCCGGAGCCCTGGCAGAAAGGGGCAGCAGCAGGCACCTCAACTTCATTTGTAGTTTTAAACTTCCCGTGGCTGCAAGCAGGGTTGGAGGGTTGTGCCACCACCATGTTCCACAGGTGGGGAAACACTGGTTTAGGGTTAATATAATTTGCAGGTTGCTGGGGTGGTTTTTTTGTCTCAGAAACAAAATTGTTACGTGGTGCTGGGTTTAACAACGCTGCATCTTGGAAGAGCTGCAAACAATAGCTGCTCTTGGAAACTTCAGAATATTGCTCTTTAGTTAGGCTTCCTGAAGATGGACAAGAAATAATTGTAACCAGGTTGCTTGCCAAATCAAGGATATCAAAACAGAGAATCCACATGGCACCTCTGGATCTGAATAACAAGTGCATGTGGGTTGGAAATCTTACAATTAAGATAAGAGTTTAGAAAAAGCTTTGATTAAATGAAGATTCATTTTTTTAATATTAAAAAAAACCCCCAACAACAAACAACACTTTTCTAGCCTCAAGTAGCACCTGAGCATCCTGGCAAGACAGCAGATACGTAGCAATTGAACACCAGAGGAAGGAGAATTTGATGTAAAAAGCTTAAAATAAAAACCAGATCAAAGCTGCAGTGGAAGATGGAGTAGAACAGAACTGTAAAGGAGCTTCAAGAATAGAGTAACTAACCCAAGTGAGGAACCTAAAAATCTCCTTCTGTGCTGCAGCAGTTTATGTATACATCAGTTGCATCCATAACTGTTTTAAAACTGACAAATCTGGGCTATTTCACTCTTGGAAACATAAGCCTCTTTTAATCTCTTGGCAGTGAAACCACGGTTCTCTTTATGCTAGTCCAGCCAAGAACCGCACCATTGTCTGCTAGCTCCCAGCTTTGCATAAAAAAGGGAGTAATGCTCATTTCATGGGCAGTCATTTCTATTATCCATGCCACAACTAACTCCGGATGATCAAACATGTATCCCGTAAAGGTCCCCTTGTCAAAATTCGGTGTTACATCCCAAAGAGGTGAATATAGCCTGAAAAGGCCTTTCTCTGGGAGACATCCGCATCTCCCAGCCAAGTGCAAACAGCACACTCTTCTTTGTGTGCTTAACGCTCCGTTCCCTATCCTGCCCACTGGTCCTGTTGCATCCTCTCGTAACTCCTGAATATATCTAAGTACAAAGATCTGCAGTAATGTCAAAAAAAAATATATATTTGGTTAGAAATGTAGAAAACAATAGGGTTCTAGTTAAACACCTCTTTTTTTTTTTTTTTTTAATAGAAGTAGCAGAATTCAGCAGTATTGTAGAAATCCTTATGGAAGGAATCTCCCTGTTTCAGAACCTGAAGCTGAAACATCCTTTCAAGGTGTTTTGAGTCCCGGCTGCTTCTGCCATGGCTGTTGTGGTATACAGTCCTTGTCACAGACAAGTCACTGCCTTAGGCACAGGTAGCGATCTTCCCTTTTCAGTCTTTATCCTCACTGCCATTGGGAAGCTACTCCTGAGCCTGTTGGGTGGAAGGGAACCTTCTCTTCTGGATTCACACTGACGTGGATCTCTGGTTCATGGCGACTAGGTGCTTCAACCCACCTTGGATAACCCAGGCATGCCCCATGGTAATGACTTTGAGAGCAATCTCGTATTTAAAAAGTGAATGCATTTTACCCAACAGAAATTAAATTTGCCTTTGGTATTGGAACATTTAATACCTAGACTGTTTTTTTAAATAAAGAATATAGTTGTGGAGGCAGGCGGGAAAAACTCCCCACCTGTGCTTGGTGGTTATTACTACAACAGAACGCGATGGCAAGCAATTACTTTCCATAAAAGTTTCTATAAGAAACACTTCCTGTCATTAGCAACGTGACCACTTGCAGCAGCATCTTTAAGAAATGCTAGATATTTAAACCCCCTTTATTTCTTCCTGCAAAGATACTTTATCCTGGCACCCATACTTTTAAAAGCTATCCGCCTGCGGGCTTGCAGCTTCAGAGCAGAGGCAGGGCTATCTCTGGGTTGTGTGCGCCAATATAAAAATCTCAGCCTATTAACTTCCACAGGTTGACAAGAGCAACAAAGTTGTTGGATTAAAAATAAATCTTAGCAAATGCAGGCATTTCTGTCCGTAATGTTCGCCTGCTGAACGCGCTGGGGTTTGGGTTTTTTAATGTTGGTGCTGAAAAATAACGATGCAAGCAACTAAGTGTAATTGTAGGAAATTATTGCGAGCGATTTGCATATGAAATACACACCTTTTACTGCCTCTAGTTAGCATTGTTCGACCAGCTTATAAATAGTACAGCTGAAGCGCTGCGAACAGAAAGCAGCGTTGGATGGGCGCATGCCATGAATGAAGAAATGTTCCGACACAATGTGCGAGCTGGAGAGCGTTCATCAGGACTGGCCAAGGGGGAGAAATGCTTCATTTCCTAATCACGCCCTGCTTCGGATCAGCCGGTCACATGTAGAAAACACCCCGCTCATCTGCGGAGAGCAAAGCTTTTTAAAATGAGTGTTTATGTTTTTCGAGGGGGAAGGGGGGAGAGAAATAATCTAATCTATCAGTACTTGTTTTAGGTTTTTCTAATTACTTCTACATATCATTTAATTTTAATAACCTGGCATTTAATACGTCCTAAAATTTGAACCTTGCAGTTGATGCAAGTCAGTAGCTGGAAATGGCAAAGGTGTAGAAAAAGTCTGGGTTTAAGATGCTGGTTTTGGTGCAAGTAAAGTACTGGTTTTTGTGGAGGATTTAAAAACTGAAAATGTTGATCATTGTTCTAATAGTAAAGCAGAGTATTTTTAGGCTTTGATGCTTGGGGAAGGGGGGGGAGGAAGGTAAAGTGGAATTAGGGTAAAGAAGAAAATTTTACAGCATTTTTTGGGTTTTTTTTTTGGTACAGAGTGTTGCTACAAACTCACAATCCTTCTACACAATCACAGCAGAATAAGCCTCAAATTGAGTTTTATAAACACCTTTCTTAAAAAGCAGATAAATCTGAGAACTGCCGTTTGACTTATCAGTGGGTCACCTGTCTGTCACTGTTAGGCAAGAGCCACGTTCTCCAAGGATGTGATCCCTCTCTTCTACTGCAGACAGGCTCGCTGTTCCGTTGTGTGAAGTCGGTAGAAGAATAGTGTAGAACACTGCTCTGCGGTTTAGCAAATCAGTTGTTGCCTTTTCTTTTGGGGAGGGGGAAAAAAAAGCTTCCTTTTCTCAGGAGATGTACCCTGACAGAAGCTATTGGCAAATAAGGAATAAAAGCCAACGCCGAGCGCTGCAGTGAAGGAATCTCCTACACGTGGGGGAGCCAGAGCATTCCTATGGCCCTGCTGCCGGCCGGGAGCTTGGCATCAACGCCGGGAGCTGCGGGCAGAGTCACCCACGGGCATCACGAGAGCGTCTCCGGACGCGGCAAACAGAGGTGGTTGTGCGAAGCTTTGGCATATCGATCGCTGATGTGTCTGTCATCCCCGTCTCTCCTTCGCAACTTGGAGCGGGCTTTGTGCTTTGTCTCTTCAGTGATTTTAGAGGCATTTGCTGTCAGAATTTTACCTACAGGGCTGCTTTCTCTTCACTTTAGAAAAACAGGCTTAGCCCACAGGAGATACACGTGAGTGCTAATTATGGACATAATTAATGTATTTTAAGGATTAGTTTCCAAAAGGAAAAAAACCCCAAATAATGCAAAGACCATCAGAAAGATAACTTCTGGAACTATGTTACCCTTTGAGCTGGTTTCTTCTTTATTATCCATAACACATTGTGTGGGAAAAGCACTTTGAAGACTACAAAGAACCAAAAAGAAAGTTCCATGCCTCCCTGTTCTGTGATACGAAGGAGCTGATGAGAGCAGAGACAGCTAGTGAGCTGCTCAGATGAAAACGCAGCAGGGAGACCTCACCAGCAGGATAACCCCTGAGAAGGCTGGTCTGGCATCTTTAACACCGCATGGGGCAAGAAGCCTTGCCTGACACTCTGGGGGAAGAGGAGGCTTCCCTGATGCTCCCATGAAACCAAGAAAAAGCTTTTCAATCTTTTAGCAACTTCTGTCAAGTCAAACGTGTGTTCAATTGAGCAAATACAGAAAGACACATTTGGGGTTACACTAGAAGCACAGCCAGCTGACCAGGTGTGCCAGGCCACGAGATACATGCTGTGTAATAAACTTGGTTGTCCCTTTCCTCTGCCTGGCCAGAGGCAGGCCCCTCTAGTCCTGGATGGAGCATTCGTTGCCTCATTGTTGTAACTGCAAACCAGAAGTCCCTTATTTGGCTCAGGAGAAGGATCCAACCTTCTGCTCTGTCTGGGGAATTGCTCAACAGTGATTGCAACAGTAGTTTTCCTGTATGGACCATTTTTGGTCGCTGTCTTTCCTCATAGTTCACGTACCCCAGCTACTTAGGTTCATGGTGGGTTCACTATCCCACTTCCCCATGTCTTCTTCACGGTTGTGTGGACAGCAGCACAGGGGTGCCCACAGTACCCTTCCTCCTGAGCAGAGAAGAGCTCACTTGATAGCTGAGATGATGGCTGGTATGGGTGAGGAGGAAGACACACTGTCATTGAATAGCCGGAACTGTTAGGACAGTCTCTCCTCAGCTGAGACACAGGCCTGTAGGGCTGGGGTAGAAGAGAGCTTCTCCTCAAATTGCTGGAGCTGGACACCCAGCCTACCCACAGATGTGGCCTCAATGTCCAGCCACCTCATTAGCACCAGGGTGCTGGTAGTATGGTGATGATGGTGTGCCTCAGAGGCACTTCTGCTGCAGGGACCATGCGTGCTGGGCTTCATCTGGGTCTTTAGATGCCTGGTTGTTGCCCAGGCTGCTGTAGATCACCTCTACCACTGCTAATTCCCTCAGATACTGGATACCACTCTAGTGGTTATCTGCTTGCCTCAATAGCTTACATGATCCACCTCGAGGGGATACCTTTCCTTCATGCTCAGCAGGAGCTGCCTCCAGAGGCTACTGATTTTTGCCCCTTTTCCAGTCCCTCTGTGAATGCCCTGGTCCATCACGAGGGATCCCAGCTGCTGAGCTTGCTTTTCCCCTGTATCCTGTTGGTCCCGGTGTCCCAGCATTGGAGCAGCCAGCTGATAATTAGCTCACCAGGCCGATGGCTGTAATTTCTGTGTGTATCTCACAGCTCAGCTGGGGATAAGGAGCGAGCGGTGTTTGACTCGTTTACGCGTTCTGTCTCTTTTCCCTCCTGTTCTGGTGACTGCTCTGCTGTGCAGCCGGCTGCCTCTCTGGTGCCCGCTCCCTCTCAGAAGCTTCTTCCTCCCTGCGTTGACTTCTGCTTCCATTGTTCCTTTCTGCCTGTTTGCATGTCCAGAGACCCGCCCCCCTCCCTGAGGGTGCTAAGCAGATCTTGTCAAGCACAGACCAGGCCCAGCACAGTGCGAGAAGTTGTGTCCCATCAGCACCACACCCTTTTCTCAAGCGCTCTAGCACCTATCAGGATCCTGCACTAGTTTGGGGGTTAAGTCCCACACCACAGCAGGTGAAAACTGTTCTAGAAACCCGTCCATATTCTTCCATGCCCCTTGCCACCCAGGACCACGCTGACTCAGGGCACATCCCTGTGTGATATGCCTAAACAGCCAGTTAACCTGAGGAACAGCTGGGAACAGATACTTGAGACAGACCAGCCTGAGCATTCCGATTCCCGGGGGATGTTTAAGATGCTGAAGCACCATTGTAACACAAGGTGAAAGCACCCACCCCGTAGGAGACAAAAGGGGAAGGTGCCGTTCTTTGTTTCCTCCACAAACTGGCTCTCAGAGGAAAAGAGTGAAAGGTGTAGTTGTTGATTGTCTCCACGAGATGGTTCCCGAAGTACTGGGACAGCAGCAATGCAGGGCCCAAAGACCAGATGAGGCTCAGGGCCAGCACTTTCATCAGAGTTCTCCCAGGCAAAACATAACTGAGTGCTACACAGCCTAACAAGCTGCAGAAGCCTTTAACCACCTCTCAGATGTGGGGTACAGCAAGAGAGGGGGCATGATGTGGGGAGGACAAGGGAACAAATAAACCTGTGTTGCAGCAAGTCAGTCAACATTGTGACCGGGAGCAGCTAAACAGGGATAGAAAGTTCCCTCCAGCATGCTTCGGTCAGGTGTCTCATCGTGTTGAGCTCTGTGTCCCACACCGGGTGCCAAAAAGGACTGTGATGGACTCACCCCAGATGACAGCCAAGTGTCTCAGCCACTCACTGCCCCCACAGCGGGGTGGGAGAGAGAATCAGAAGGGCAACAGTGAGAAAATCTGTGGATTGAGTTAAAGACCGTTCAGGAGGCAGAAGGGAAAACAAAGTGATGCAAAAGCAACCACTATCAGTTAACTAATGCCCAGGCAACAGACTGATGCTGAGCAACAGACTCCCCAGAACACCCCCACACCCCATCCCCACTTTCCATTGCTAAGCATGATGTTATGCAATGGGGTGGTCAGTTCATGTCAGCTATCCCAGTTGTGCTCCCTTCAGCCCCGTGCTGGGTGCCAGAGCGGGGAGCAGAGAAAGCCTTGGTGCTGGGTGAGCACTGTTGAGCAATAGCTAAAACGCTGGTGTGTCTTAAACGTTGTTTTGGTCACAAACTCAAAACACAGCAGCACATGGGATGCTATGAAGAAAGTTAACTCTGTCACAGCAAGACCCAGTGCATCACAGGGAATTTTTGCTCTCATCACCGTACCCAGTGAGGCTGCTCCTGAGCTGGCCTGTTTTGGGCTCACAGCCCGAGAGTAATGATACAAAAGTCATGCAGGTCACTGGAGGGCTATCCCATTAGGGCCTACCAGGAGAAGCTGGGGCTGCTCAGGCCAGTAAGAGGAGCCTGACAGGCAAACAGCAGAGCCAAAAAGTTCATAGCAGCACCAGCTGGTAAATCATGGGCAACAGCTACAGCAAGGGAAGTTCACGTGGGACACACAGAAAAGTCCTTCCAAGGAGGGTGGAGCGGCCCTGGGGCAGGTTGCATGGAGAAGCTGCGGAAGCTCCATCCTCAGTGGTTTCCAAGGTCGAAGTTTGCACTGGCAACAGTCCTCTTCAAATGAGAGATTTGACCAGAGGACTTTGAGCAGTCCCTTCCAGCCAACATCTCTATTCTTTATGTACTCTATTTTCCACCCCCCTTCCTATACAGCACTGTCACACTGCGAAGTGGGAACAAGCGTGGCTGAGCGTTAGACGACCTTCCCCAGCAGACCCACGGAACAGCCGGTTGCCAGTGCGGCCGTGCTCTTTGCAGGTGAATTTAGTTTGGTCTAGTGAGCAACTGGGACATGATCCCTGTATGTCACACACCTGTGGCACAGTCCAGCAGTACAATACCTGGGGTAAGTTCGGAAGAGCAGCAGGTTGGTGGGTCTGGTTGAGTCGCTGGCGTTCTGGATTATGGGTGGCAGCAAAGAAAAGCAGACATAAAAATTAGGTGCAATTTTCTCTGCCAAAGCCCTTCTGAAACACAAGGGCATGGAAAGGAAACGGTGTATGTCCTTAACTGCCTACAACAAACCCACCCTGCTCCCCGAACCCTTCAATCACTGTCCGTACTGCAAACTCTTGGTCATTAGAAAACCAAGAAAGCAGAAGACCTTCAATTTATTTTTTTTCCCCAATCCAATCATATAAATGGTAATTTCACTGCGTGTTACACACCATCTGTTCTGAAACTGATGCAACTGAGATCAGAGGCTCTAGCACCCAGCATTCAGACCACAAACACTGGGCCCTCAAACGAAGACTCTGGGTCTCCAGTGAAAGATGACAGTATTTCAAGCACCCAAGACCTCTCTTGCTCTCCATCATCCTCTAGGCAAGAGCCTGCACAGCCGAAGAGAACCCAGCTTCTGATGCTCGGGTGACTGAAGTAAATGGTGTGCGTGCCTTCTTCAGGCACACCCAGCCCAGTGGCCCCCTCCTCCCTGACCTCCTTAGGGAGGCAACTGGGGAAAAGGAATCAAGAAAATAAACCAAAACAACCTTAAGGCCCCACCACTGCTCAGAAGTCACGTGGGATGCGGGGACTCCAATGGCACACAGCAGTGATTAATTTGCCAAGAGTCTGGCACAGGGCATAGCGCTGCTTTGTTGTTTACCTGGTGGAAACAAGACAAGACAAATTTCTCAATAATTAAAGGAAAATACCTTAAATTCAAGATTACCTGGTAATATTGTTAAGGGACAATTCACATTGATTTCTTTTTAATTAAGGTTGAAGAGCACTCAGAACTTTGCAGTGATAAAAAAAGTTGAAGGTGGCATTAATTTTTGCTGATTTGCCTTTATTAGTAAAAAATACAAATAAAACCCCTTGTACTTTCATGAACAAACAAATCAGGTGTACAGAGTTTTGCCAAGTGGTTGGTATTTCCTTCGCACAACTGAGGTGAGATGGCCCAGAATACCTCCAGCCAGCCCAAGCTCTTTGCAGCCCTAAATCATTAGGAACCAATCAGTGTAGATGTAAGACAAAGGGAAAGAGACATATGGCTCCTACTATCTGTGCTGTGTGAAAAACAGAGAGAAAAAATCATAGTAGAAATCTGACTCTGGTTGAAACGATGTCTGTATTTCAAGCACGTGTGTTACATTAGCAGAACTTTGGGGAACTTCACAGGTGGAAATGTGGGGTGGTTAGCCAGGGCAGGTGCCGGTGACTGCTGCTGCCGGGATAACCCGTGCTGCTCCGTGCTCCTCTTCTGGCTCCAGCCTTCCTGCTGCTGCAGCAACAGCACCAACTCCAGCAGAAGTGCTGGAGTCTTGGGAAGCAAGCAAGCGCCAGGGCAGGCAGGAGAACGGATGTGCAAGGAAGAAGCGATCTCGTGTTGAAGCCAACCTCCAGAACAAAGTGAGTCCCAAGTTCGGGATGCTGCTGCCATGGAAAGATTGTGTCTCAGGGGTGCTTATTATACATGTAACATTACAGTATAACACAGGCATCGAATATTATATACGTTATGCAGGATGTATTTTGGTGTATTTTTAGAGGACAGAGTTTTTATTTATATTTTGCATTCGGTGGAACGCAACACGCTGCTCCGTGACAAACAAGCTGTGTGATGGGGGGAAGGAGAGCAGGGGGGAGGAAGGAGGAGAGAATTTAACAGAAATAACTCCACTTAGAGTTTGAGCGAGCGATGTAATGAAATCTGTTTGCTGTGCTAGCTGTCTCCAGATTGGGCTGTAATTACACCACAGAAGGAAGAAAGGTAGCTGAGTCTCAATCTAGATCATTTATGTAAACTCAGCCTTCTTGTCAATGGCGCTCTCACATTGCACGCATGCAAACCACAAAAATCATCTTCTATGAACAAAACAGAGACGGTCTCAAATTGCAGGCTTCTGGTGCACCTTAGAGGCTGTCTGTAATTGGACTTGAAAATTCAACACACAGAGGTTCAAAGCTTCTCTGGCGTTGCCTGCATTTTACTTGGCGCGGTGAAAGACTGTACTCACAGAAGAGCATTCCTCCTTCCCCTCTGCCACAGGCCGCTGTCTGGCCTTACAAATTAACGTTTATTTGGCGCATGTGAACACAAGTGTCAAACTTAGGAGATTCTTGTGTGGAAGAATGTGTTGAAACAAAGTGCTTGACATAAAGGAGGGATTTTCCCTCCCCCTGACAGTTGGAAAAACTCCATCCTGTGACCCAGAGTAACATGTTTTACACACATGGTATAAAGCCTGGGCAGTTGCTTCTCTTAACAGCCAAATGAATATTTGATTAAAGGTCTTAAAGCTCCTACTTACCAGGCCTGACAGATTTTCTCAGCGAGTTTTGCAAATATGGGAGGCATCAGGCACAGGGGAGCTTTACATCTGGATACACAAAAGCAGCACAAGGAGACAGGACTGCATGCAGACACAGGGGGCTATCCCCATTCACCCCCCAGACTGCCCTTCCCCTCAAGAAGCGGGTACATCAATTCCCAGCTTCGGCAGCTCGCTCTCTCCAGGCAGGTTTGAGTGGGATCTTCGCGCCCCTCCATCCCTCGGGCAGGAAAACCACCGGCCTCCGCCCTGGCGCCGTCCCCGACGGTGCCCAATCAATACCGACTTATTTCCTGTCCATTTGCTGAGGTCACGGAAACGGGACTCATTAATTATTTCTACCGGTGCAGCCTCAAGTGTGCTTCTGGCACAACGAGCGAAAGCCGCCTGTGACCTTTTTTTTCCTTCCCTCCGCCCCCCACCCTCCCCTCAATTTTGCAGGTGGCGGCAGCAGCCGGCGCACGTTCTCCGTCGGGACAGGACGGGGGATGAGGTGAGCAGCGGCGCAGGGCGTCGTTGGCGTCCTTGCTGGGTCGCTCCCGTCCGTGGAGGGAGAGCTGCTCCTCCCGGGGCGGCGGGTCAGGGAAACCTGGTCACAGCGTAGACGATGTTGGCCAAGGCGGCCCTGGCCTCAGAGGGAGGGAAGTGCTCCAGGGCTGCCAGCGCTCTGTTCCCGTGGCCGCGGCAGAGGTCGATGGCAGAAGTCACACCTTTGCCAGCCCTGATGGCTTCCTGCAGCTGTCAGAAAACACAGGTACAAACGGGTGGGTTTGGGCAATGCCAACATGCACAGACAGGTCCAAGGGGACAAGCTCCCACCGCCCCTTCCCAAGGTAAAGGCAGGTACCCAAGCCATCAGGCAAAGCTGCCAAGCTCTCACAGCTGCTCCATTCTGGGTCCTCACTACAGCAGAGCTGCGGGTAATTTAAAGCACATCACCCACTACTTGGTCACCTGAAAGGCGCTGGCTCTTTGAAGGGCACACAATTAAAAAAAATAATTAAAACAAGTAATTAAAAAAATTTAAGTATCTGGGCATTTCATACCTATGCCACTGCCTGAAAGCTGTTGTGCAGAACTGGCAGACCAGCCGCTCGCACTCTCTCTCTCATTTTTCTGTAGTCAAAAACTGGGTTTTATGAACACCCATTCCATCCCCTGGTTTTGGAAACAGGCACAGGATGACACATGTTGAACTCTTGCCCTTTGTACTACAGGTTTCTATTTAGATACCCTCCGAGTACATTTGGGGACAAAAGCAAATGTTGTCAGCAAAACGGGATGTGTTAAACTTTATCATCCCCGACTGCAGCCGCGCAATCTCAGTCTTCTCAGTGAAGTTGGGGCATTTGACAGTGGTTTGGGATACACCCCATGCAAAAGAAAACAGTAACATGGAATAACAGACATTTTCACAGCAAGCTGCTGGAAAGATCTGGCGCCTAATCAACTTGGGTACATGACAGGTTAAATTTCATGTGAAGGAACAGCAACAAACTTGCCAAATAAAACATGTTGTTTTCTCCCAGTACCTCAATTTAGCTGAAGCTCCAAACAGCAATCACCATTATTAAGGGCTTTTTGAAAAAATGATTTTTAAAAAAATGATGTTTCCTTGAGCAGCATCATGAGACAATCGTGAAACACAGTTAATGTTTTCCAACCCTAAATCCCAGTTGTCCCCAGCCCAACCCCAGGCGATGCCTTGTGACCTGAGCACCCAGGCCTGACAGCATTTTGCCACCTTCCATGTGTCCCAACTGGCTTTCATAAGGGGGTTACATCACCATATCAGCTTTAAAAAAAAAAAAAAAAAAAAGGGCTTTTCCTGAATACATATATAGACAGTATCTAATTATACAGTGGTTTATAAATTATGTTTTCCTCCAATACACAGCCCAACACCCCAATGCACTTATAAGTACATCAGTATAACCTTATCTGTCTAGTTTAAATCACGTAAGAAACCACCTAAGCCATGAGCGAACTGTAAAAAGCATGCATTTCTACAGATAACTCGTGCTCATTCGGAATGAATGACATCTCTTATCTGAATACAAACTGAAGTGGATTCATTATCTGTATTTAAAGATGAAATTAGCTGAAAGCATATTACAGCACTTGAGCATTCAAAGTCCCAGTTCATCAAAATTTTACTCTCCACTTCAGTTAGAATCTTCCCACACCATGTGCCGGAAAGGAACTTGTCCCGAGGCATAACCACATCACACAGTTCACTCAACGCCTCCTCTAACGATTGGGAACCACCCCCATCACCGCAGCTCCCCAGCAAAGGTGGGGAACAGGTGAGGTGAGGGAGGCGAAGCAGCATGAAGAAGTGTTCCTACCCCTTCCTCGAGGCACAGCCCCACGAGGTGGTAGAACCCACACATCTCTGAGCCAACGCTGCTGGCACACTAGCGCTCATTAAGAAGGCTTAGTGTACCTGGTAATGCTCCTGTAAGTACACACTGAGACGTAAACTGGAAAGCACAGAGCTCCTACAGAGTCTTGGAGCTGGCCGAAGATGAGCATAGCTTGAGCACGTACGATTGCATCTACACTGTGACTTCCCTTGTAACACCCGATCTGGGAAGCGGGAGAGCTCTCACGCAGGGACACAATCCATTTACACGCCTGTCTTGGGTAAGCCCTGGGGCACACGTAGTGCCCTGAAGCCCAAACAGCCACAGAGGCCCATGCCAAACTACATGCAGAGGAACGGCTACACAGCAGTCAGTCCAACCCACCACTGAATGTTTCCTGCTGAAGTCCCAGAAACCTCAAAATGAAAAATTCTCCCTCATAGGGCAAGCTCCTTCCTCAGCTTTTCAGTCAGAGAACGTCCTATGTGATGAAGCATCCCACTTCTTGTAGGGGGATAGTTAAAGAAAGGATGTCACTCCATAGGAAACCAGGCTTCAGAGCCCCCCTGTATGCAAAACCCACCAATTTAAGCCTCCAGCTGTGCTGCCAGTTTTATTACACAGTTACACTTTTATGGTCCCTCTCAGTTTTTGAGCTTCAATGATTTTATGTAATGAACTTCACAAACTAAGTACATAGAAGCAAAATCCATGTATCCAGTCTAGATGGATGATTTTTTAATTTCATTTGGAAAGAACCTGCTATTTTTTGAGGTAAGCAAACAGAAAAGAAAAATTAACTACTTTTACTTGTTACTTTATAAACTTTAATTACGCTCCCCAACAAATTTCTTCTAAATAAAGGAACGTGCTCCTTTAGTCTTTACTTATACGGCATCGTTTTGTGCAAAAACATTGCCAGTTGTAGGAACATATCTTATCCATCATTAAAACACAACCTTCCTCAGAGTGACATTCAGTAAGTAAAACCAAATACAAGTAAAAATACAGATTGCTTCAACAGACTTTTCCCCAGTTGCACTGGTAGCTACGCTGGAATACTGCATTCTAACTTCTAAGCTTTCGTTCAGACCATTGGCACTAAGCCCCCCTTGATTCTAAAGGTGCTCAGAATCTGAAAAATCACCAACTAGGTTTTGGTTACTTAAATTCAGCATACAGAACCGTCTCGGGGCCGCCTCCACCTCTCACATTAAAATGTACTGGACAGAATACAGAGGTAGTTTTGAAGCAACGGCCACGTAACCGTATATATAGTCCATTCATGGTTCTGGCCCTACCTGTGGGTAGGGTCCACCATAAAACCAAAAGAGTATGCTTGCATGTCCCACCTCTCTGCTTAGGAGCAAGGAAGACATTAAAACTAAGGAATTATTTCTTGCAGTAGAGCATAAGTGAAAAATGAAAAAATCCCCTGTATTGTCTAGGTTGTGCCATATGTACAACTGTAGTGAATTTGCATTCCTGCTCCTACACTGTAGCATTAACGTTTGAGGGGTTTCATTAAGTATTTAGGCACATTAATAAGTGAGGGACAGTCTGCATTTAGATAAACAACTTTGATAGGGTCTACATGGCTTTTTGATTCTACTGATTTGTTATAAATATACAGAGAGTAATGAAGTGGTGACAGCGGTGGTAAATCTCAAATCAACTACGAGTTTCACACATGGTACTTAAATGGCCATCCAACAGAAGTTGTCTCCAACTGGATTTGAGAACATTCATCTAGATTCAAATCAATGACCAACAGGCTTTGGACACACTGGTCTAGTGGAGGGTGTCCCTGCCCATGGCAGGGGGTTGGAACTAGGTGATTTGTAAGGTCCCTTCCAACTCAAAACATTCTACAATTCAGTATTTCTGCCTTATTTCCAAATGAAAGATTCCTTTCAGATAGGTCTACCTATAAGTACAACAAATTTGGGGGAGGGAAGAATCCCTGCATATAGAATCACAGAATGTGTTAGGTTGGACAGAACCTTTAAGGGTCATCTAGTCCAACCCCTAGGCAGTAAGCAGGGACAAATACATGGTATTTTGGCTGTACTAGATTTTATGTGCCAAGGGAAAATGAGAACACTGGTTTTTTGGGGTTTTTTTGCAATGGTCAAACTTAGAATTAATGAAGTGGTAAGGTACCATAAAAGTAATGTCAGATTTTTTTTCTTGCTTTGTTAGAAGAATGATCCTGAGCAGCTAAATTCCTAATACCTGAAATCTTCACACATGAGGCATTCTCTCTGATCTTGGAGTGAGCCAAAATATTCTACATTCCCAAAGTGCACAGTACTCACAGAAACAAAAAGAAATCCCCAAACACAAAACTTAACTTGACCTGTGGTGGAATGACCGAGTAATACTGTTTGCTGTGCTTTGTGCCAGCTTCCCCAGGTTTCGTTTCTCTTTTGTGGGAACCCCGTGCTCAGTAAGTGTTGGTATTTTAGGCTGCTGAAACATCACCAAAAGACAATGACATGTTTCACAGCTAGCAGATCAACTTTTTTCCTTTGCTTTTTAAGTACCTTGGAATGTCTCAGCATCCACCCTGACAGTTTTGGTGGCTGGACACAGGGTGATGCTCTTCCTTCTGAAAGTGGGCTGGATAGTCACTTACATGTATCGCTTCATAATGACATAAGACACACTTAATTTCTAAACATCTTTGTTGGCTATATATGGAGAATGATATGGAATTGGAGCAGTAAATGTATTTATCCAATTTCTTCTTAGAAACTTTTTCTATATAACAGGTGAAGAAGTGCAACTCTAAAGGGCATAAATACCCTGTAGAAGCTTCCACTAGCAGCACTGCTTGTCTGACAGACACAAAAGTTCTCTTTCTACTTACAAGACAGAAACACTTATCTAGGAAGAGAACCAAATCTGGAGAGTCACCCTCAGCAGTGGAGGAAAGATGGCCTCCTCACACGGAAGGCTGCTCCTCCAGCTGTTAGGCAGCTCTCGTAGTACACTTTGCCAAAATACTACAAGTCACCCTGAGACACTGACTGATTGTACAGACCCTTTAATATTTTAGCAGAGACACCAACCCCTCCTCCCTATGCCTTTCCATGTCTTTCACAATGAACTTAACAAGGCCCACTGGCATTTGCATCGAAACGATGGTAGTTAATTCATGCCTTCTTACCAAAAAGCATCACTTTCTTAGATCACATTAATGCAAATAGTGATTGGTAACTGTCATCTTAGCATGCATAAGCAATTAACTTGGTATTTATGTTAAAAGATGCAATAGATCTCTGCTTTCATGGAACAGAAGTTGTGCTGGATTCTCACCCCCAGGCAGCCACGGAAAATACCCACTGGTTAAAAACAAAGATGCAACTGATTTTTGCTACTGGACGTACACCCTGATAACTCAGATATGGTTCATTCCATCAAAGGAGAAAAGCACTGCTTCTGAATGGTTCTGGCTACTTTTATAGCAGTACCAACATATCTAAAACCCCCACCTGCACTAAATCACTGACTGTTCTGGCAGTGGCTGCTCCAAAACAAACAAGACAAATTTTCATGGAAAACCACCACAGGTCAAACATCTACACACAACAATCCTCTGGTCTGGACTCCTTGCTGCATTTCTAGGAGAGCAAGAGAGTGAACAGTCTACAGCCTACACCCCCAGACGAGCCTCTGGCATTTGAGCAAACAGAACCAGGGGACCACTGTCATGTACCCCACGGGATGGGAGAACTGCTCTGCAGCGGGACGCAGGCGCTACCCATGGCTGGAAGCCGACAGTGCGCGGGGGAAGGGGACCCACGCGACTCTCCCTGCTAACACGGCTGGGGGGCACTGTGGTATTCATCAGCTGCACGACAGCACGTTTCCACCGACAAACCTCCTCGCTCCCCACTGTGCCCCTTCCCCTTTTCCGTCTCCCTTTCCCACCATACGGGACGTCACGACACTAGTGCCACGCAGCGCACGAGCGGCTGATCTACCGCTTCTTGGCTCGGGCTACTTCTGGTGCTGCACAAAATCTGCTCCTGGTGTAACGCCACGCGCAGTGCGTCACCCGCGGCCCAGCACGGGACATCACAGCGCGCTACGCTGATGCACCGTGTCTCCCTCCCAGGCCAGGGTGGGTGAAAGGCCTCGGTAACTGAGCGCGGAGCAAACCGACAGCGCTGCAGTAAAACAAATTACAAGTCTTCCTACATCTTCTTTCACTTGAAAGGGGGGACCTAATTAATGTTTATAAATATCTTAAGTATGGGATGCAGGGGGAATTGGCCAGCCCCTTTTCAGTGGTCTGTGGAGACAGGACAAGGGGCAATGGCTGTAAACTGGAGCACAGGAAGTTCCGCACCAACATGCAGAAGAACTTTTACACAGTGAGGGTGACAGAGCCCTGGCACAGGCTGCCCAGGGAGGTGGTGGAGTCTCCTTCTCTGGAGATATTCAAGACACGTCTGGACGCCTATCTGTGCAATATGAGCTAGGGAGCTGCTTTGGCAGGGGGGTTGGACCCGATGATCTCTCGAGGTCCCTTCCATCCCCTGTGATTCTGTGATTTCTGAATATTGCTTTTAGAAAAGCAACAAACCCTTGCAGTAGCATACTCACTGGTTGCAAAACATGGCATTTGTTTCTTTATTTCCCCTTGTATTATAGTTTTTCTAGAGCCTTGGCCAAAACCAAAGAATTATTCCTTATTCATTGCTGCTACTAGTTGTGTCTTAGTTACACTCATTTAATAAGTGTGTAATTCCAAGCACCACTAAGGCCTCAACTTCAGTGGAGAGTTTTTAATCAGTATTATCAAACAGGGATTGAGAATCTCCATTTGTTGTTTTAGAATAACACAGCTTACCTTGGATGCAAAGTAGATGTAAAACAGATAAAAGCTTTTTGATTTTAAAAAGTCTGAGATTTTTGCCAAAATCCCACATACAAATGAAGGCAACAGAAAAGTTGCTGTCTCTTTCCATGACACAGCTGAGTTTTGGCCCTGCCATATTTCGGTACTTTCTGTTTTGTTATCTGAGAAAAAACACTGAAACAGAGCTGAAACTGTTTTTTCATCTCTGGAGGAGACTTTCAAACACCACAGTGATGGATCAATAATTTGTCTGGATGCAGTGTGATGGTGTTGGAAAAAGGGAGTGAAACACTCAGATGCTAATTAAGAAAATATACTCAGAAACACAGGCCTCAAAATAAGCCTTTTGAGGCATCAAACTCCTGCTAAAAAGATTGAGAAAAGCTGGGAGAAAAAGAAGAGCAAAAAAGTTTTGCAGAACATAGTGACCTTATTGACATGACACCCTCAGACCTAATTAATAAAGTAATATAAGTATTTCACCTCTATACTTATGTCAGTGCCCTCACTAAATTTACTAGTACTATCTAGATGGTTTTTTATCAGAAAAAAAATCAGGGATAGCCTTTTAATTTAACATGCATCAAAAGAACAATGGAAAATTCTTGAGCAGTCTCAAACCTGAAGATCTTTACCTTTTAAGGAGGCATGTTAAATGGTTAGATCTCAACTTCTCAAATTTACTTTCACCCATTACTTTAACTGAAAGCCACAATGAGTAAAGAAAATACATTCTTAAGCAGGACAAACAGCTAACAATTTTCTGCATACATATATTTATGAATTCAACTAAAGGAAGAGCATTTTATTGGCAAATAAGTGGCATACGGAAGTTCAGGATTCAGATGAAGAGAACAAAAATAATACAAATTTTCAAGAAGTTCTACAGCTAGTTTTGGGGACCTTTGCTTTTACAGAGCTAAAGAGGAGATATTTTGGAGACTCAATGTGAAACAAGCCCCGAATTTGATTAGGAACATTGAAGTAATTCAAGCAACTGAATAGAAAGATGAGAGAGGGGAAGAAAAGACTGAACAACGTGCCAAACACTGACTCCAGTGACGCAGAAATAAGGACAACACAGCAAAGGGCAAAGAAGAAATACTAATTTGTACTGCACAACGTGCCTTGTAATGGGTCGTGCGCACGTACTGGCCAAGCTACGATGCTGGGATGAGCTACAGGTTACTGGGTTCATCCAGCATGGATGTAACTAATGACAACTTTTATTTTAAATGAAGTAACACAGAAGAGAGGGATGTGACATTATAGTTTTGAAGCTGACTTCTGTAAACACAAAGTTGATTATTGTTTGAGCTCATAAAATCCACGGACAATTTTTCACTATCATTACTGAACTCATAATCTCTCTGCCTGTGTAAGAGATGATTACCTACTGCTAGTAAAATCACATCCTTTCTGGCTGAAGTCAATGCTCAAAATATAAAACTTGATGGTTTTTCCCCCTTCCTTTCCTTTTATTCCAGTGTCCAAGTTGCCCAAGCACACCATAAGTTTTTAAATTTGATGGGGAAGATCCAAAATATTAAATAATTTCAGTTAAAATACATGGACAAATACTTAATTCAGTAAAGCACTTCTACATGCTTTTCTTCCTACCTTTTTTTTTTTTTTTTAACAAAAACTATGGAAATGACATTGGGCAGGTCACAATTGTAACAATTAAAAGGAGAAAATCCATTCTGGACTTTCAAAAGCAAGCAGCCTAGCTTAATCATTCACAGGAGTACCATTAACATTCACATATTCAGACATATTTGAAGAAGAAGAAATTTAGTGCTCTCAGTGGTGGTTTAGAAAGTCACAGTTATATCAGTTTTCTTCTATTGTAGGAAAAAACCCCTAAAAAGCACAATGATTTTAACTAGCAACCTAAGGTTGAGTTCCTATGTATTAGCCATGCATACTAGCAGCAGTCACAGCTGTAGCACCCTTCGAACCCCGGTTCAAGAAGCAATTCTCAATCACATATGCAGCTCAATAATTTATATATTATTTCCCACTGATGCTGGAAGTAACAAACTGGATCCTATAATCTATGTAAGACTCAACAAGTCAGGATTGTGCTCAGTGAGTGAGCTGGGGACACGACATCATCTTCTGTCTCCAGCACAGCTCCAGTATTGAGCCAGGGGAACCTCCTCAGCTGCCTCCTGCAGCTATCCAAGAGCTTTGTGGTGTCCCAGCTACTTTCACTAGGTAAGGTAGTTAGTTCAGAGATCTGCCTTTACTATAGAGCAGTCCCAGTTGCAAATACCACAATGACTTCACTAGAAATCATAATGGGGACTGGAAGAAAGGGAAATTCTTAAAAACACTTGTATGCATATTTTTTAAATAGATGGCAGGGCATTCAGGTGAGATTTAAAAAGTAATAACAAAAAGTGACAGGACACTGTCAATATATAGAGACCACTGATGGGAGCTAACCTGCAAATGACTGCAGAAAAAGGAGACAGCAAGAGCCATCAGAAGCCTGATTTCAAAACCGAGTTGGGGGAAGTAAATGGGATAAATAACAGCAAAAGCGATTATTAAATAGCTGCATTTGGTACTTACAGTGCAGCTGACTATTAGTGGCTTTTTGAAATCAAGAAATTGCACAAGCCATTCTCTCTCCCTCCATATACACATGCACAAATTATAATCTGACTTTAATAAGGAAGTTTCAACTGTCACGAATATCCTCAAAAATATTACAAAAAGACATTGAAAACAATGAGATTGAAAGGTAATTTACCAACCTTCTTGTAGTCCATTATATTTCCTTTTCCTTGTGCCTTAAAGAGAAAGAGAGATTTAAAATAAGACATTACATACCACAAACTACAGTTGTCAGAATAAAGAATGCAATTAAAAGAGGTACTTTAAACAGGACCAACTTTCTTCAGGAAACTCATATAGAAAACCCTAAAATATAACCCAAATGTGTTACCAGCTTATACAACACGGTTCTCTTTCAGCTGAGAGCTGTAGATACTCGATGTAATTTTTAGTATTTTTCATTATGACTTGTAGTTAAACATCTGTTGAATCAAAACCTGTTTCGGTCTTAAGAAATCTTGCTGTTTGCATTAATTAATCTGTCCCATGAGATTCTGAAATAAACTGTACTTCATACAGCAACAACAGGATTTATTTTCTTAAAGAGAGATCTCTCTGTCTATCTACAGTGACTTGCAGACAGGTAATCCACCTCTCACAGGGAGATGTCAGGGCCACATCAGTGCTATCAGACCTAGGTTAGAGGTGCTTTTGGTTTAGAATTGCATTTGAGCATCAGCATCACCCTTTGCTTGAGCAGCAGATACATCCAACCTGTAACTCCTAACATGTTCAGAAGTATGAATAAATTTTAAATTTCTTCTTGCCCAGATGCAGAAGAGTATGTAGTCGAAATATAAAATCACTCATTCCTTTCTCTCTAGCCTCCACAAGGGAAGACCACAAACCCCAGTTGTTCTACAATGTGTCTCCTGAAGGGATGTAGATAAGGAGCACCTCCTCTGTGTCCTCTGTGGGGACTTCAGAGAGCAGCCAAGAGAACCAGGTCAGCTGGCATGAGGGGAAGAGCTGCGGCCCACACTAAGGAGGAACACTATGTGGCAAGCACAGCTTTGAAGAGATGTTGCTGAGGTGGCACAGGCTTGGACAGAAAATGCCTTTTTTGTAAGGGAGGAAAAATAAAAATAGACAAAAGAAACGACAAGAGACCAAGAGAGCAGAACATGAAGGAACACAGTAGATAACAAAACTGATTTCACTGAAGGAGAAAGGGGACTGATCCACAAAACTGCTTTACTACCCCTCCTTAAGCTCTTAAAGAGTCAGTCTTTCTGGAATGCCTATTAAGAAAACAGCCTGATAGCATTTGGGAGTAGCGAAACCGCTGCCAAAAACTGCTTCCTCATTTGTGTATTCCCATCCCTCTGATCTGCCAACTTTTATTCATACTGGTTGAATCTTACGGCTTCTTCAAAATGTATCTAGTAGTTATGGTGTGTGTCAGGACGCCCCAGAAACGTGTTCTTTAACAAATGATTGCCTACGTGCAGGTTCACACCGAGGCAGAGGACTTGCCAACATGTTTGAAGAAGACGCTTTTCAGCCCTGGCAACAGCAGAAGAGGTGTGCTCAGCATGCCTCCTCCGGCCTCTAATTCACACTGCAAACAGCAAGAATGTTTTCTCATGCTCTGTTCCTCTCAAGCATTCAAGCCAATGGCAGTTGTGCTTCTCCAAGGGGCAACTTTATCTATTTCCTAAGCCTTTACTACAACCACACCTTTGCTTTTCCTCCTTTCTTTTTGTCCTCTCAGTAATTTGGCTCCTTTGACCTTTACTGACCCCAATTTCAGACACAAAGACTGGGGTTTTTTTCCCCTTATGCACCAGACTTCTGCATCTGGTTTAGCTTTCTCAGAGGTATTATGCCTGATTTGCAGAAGGTATGTGCTCCTGCCAAACTTGGATGGCTTTCTAGGTCTCACTGATCAGCTGGAGAACTCGGCCTCTGAGTGCTGGGGCTCTGGGCTCTCAAAGAAAAGGATTTGCTTACCAGCACAGTGGAGACACCAACGGCAAACTCAGCTCAGCCTTCCTCCTGAACATCAAAGACCACCATGTGCCAGTAGCAATGGACCATAATACTACGGCGTTTTTCCGTAATAAATGAGGTGGTGTGAAATTAACTGGCTTTGCCAGGAAGAATCCCTGAATGCCCCATGAAATGACTCAAAACCCATCAGATAAGCACACCACAAACACATGGTCTAAGAGAATGCTTTTGGAGCAGATTTTCAGTACGTTTGCCAAGCCTGACTTTTCTTTCTCACGAGATGGTCCCTTCTACACGTGTTCCTAAAACCTGCACCTGAGAAATGCTTGATAAAGCGTTTGATAAATGCTTTTCTTCCAGCCCTGATGCTTCTGCAGGAGATGGTGAAAAGCACAGGGATTACCTTGGCCTAGACGAGATGGTTCTAGTTTCTGACTGATTCCTTTTTTAAATTACAAATGCTATGAACTAAAATGGATTCTAGACCTGTTCTTGAGGGATACGGCTTCATTTCTTCACTCAGACTTTGATGTTTCTTATCTCACTGCTTAGATGCTGGATGCCTGTTTAAACCAGAGAATTTTTGCTCTCATCTAGTGAGAGGTATCTGTAAGTGGCTAAAAGTGACCAACCCTTCTGTCTTTTGACCCCTAGGAAACCCTCCATCCCATAAACCAGCATTATCTGCTAATTTTTTACAATACAGGGCTTTCCCAAAGCATAGTGGGATTACATCCAGCAATTACTTCAACACTTTCCTTGAAGAGCATTCAAGCACTTTGTGTACCACGGTGTTTCCCAGGAACCATTTAGAGTTGGGTGGGTGGGTTTGGATTTTCTTTTGGTTTTAAGTAGTTTCAGGACTCCACTCCAACCCATATTACTTTTAACATAAACACATGACCAAACAGTTCGTTGGGTATTTTAGTTTTAAATGCACAAAGGTGAAGGGATTTGGTGGTGAAGTCACTGAGATCTTCATGGATGATCATTCATTCACATACATATATTCTCCATGTACACACACATATATACCTACACACTTTTTTCCTCCTATGACACAGATTCCCCCTATACACATCCCAAGTCAGTCCCTTTCAAGGCAGTTTCTAAATGCCACCCAAATCAGAATCTAATCTTCTCCAAACATATACAAACCCAGCAATTATGATACAACCTTCCACACCTGGATACCTGATGCATTTTGCTCCTTTCAAATGAAGGGACAAGGGGACTTTTAAAGGGTCTTCAACTCAGCGGCAGAACAGTGCATACAGCTGCCTTTGTGACCAGTGACTGTATCCAGATCTCTGACAAAGAGAGCTGTGGTGAAACAACCACACAAGTTCTGGGCACTCACAGCAGGCAGTTCAGGTATCATTCATGACCTCTCTGAAGCGTGCCTTCATCTGAGATATGCATGACAGGTACTGAGTCCCAGCCCCACGTGTTCTGAGCAGCATACCGCTGCGGAGGCTACTAGGTGACATCAGGCTCTTTACTTGCACTTTCTTGAACTCCAAACCCTTCCTGTAGGAGGAAGAAGCTGCTGCCTTCAACCCATCGTATGAATGCTGATAGAGGCAAACCATCAAAAGAGAAAGCCAGATTATTTTGCAGTAGTTACAGGTTCATACTGTGATTTCCAGGTGCCTAGTTAGCCAGTACAAAAAATTCTACCTGAGGAGCGCCCTGTTCATGCTTTGCTATTCATACCCTACAAGTGGCATTGCACAAGAAGGTGGCTTAGGAGCATACACTTACAGTACTGCTAACATGAGAAAGCCTCTGTCTGAATGCTTGGACTATCTTGAATGTCACATAATGAATGCGACTATGGAGGATATCTCAAAGAGCTCGTTAATAGAAGGCAATTTTCCTTTCTACATCAACACAAGCCAAAAAAGGCTCAGAGACAAGGTGTTCCACTTTGTACTTAGCTAAAGCAGTAGTTAGCAGATACTTCTGCATAGTGCATGTCACCTATTTCCACCCCCCCTCCTCTTCCAGAGAGCGCTGCTGAATTGTTTCCGTAATGTCCACTTTCAGTATGAGAATCAGTAAGCAGATAGACGGCACTTGTGATGTTCCTCAGCTTCTAGATGCTGCAGATGGGAAATTGTTTCAAACCCTTTATAAACTGTGCTGTAGTAATACCATTATTCTCCAACTGCAATCATCCAAAGCTATTTATATTAAACTCACAGACAAGCCTTATGTTGAGATCGTAGAATTCCAAAATTCCTTGTCACATGTTATGAACTACCAGCCCATAACTTCAGTGACAAAAGGTTTGCCTCACTTTAAGATCTCCCAACTCCATACCACTGTAAGGTTGTAGGTTCTCCATCTACTTGCCAAAATTTCACCTCTGAAGATGCTATGCTCCTTACTCATGGTATGTGAAGGCAAGCTGCAACCTGACCATCATGATCGCAGAACGAGGCAGAGGCTCAGACTCCACACATTCTGCCCGAGAGTGTGGCTTTCAAACCAGCAAGGAAAGGAACCGAATTAATATCCCTGCACACAGCCAGTTTCCTACTGAAGGCAGCAGCCTTTCTACTGGAAGTTCCATATAACAACTGCAGGGATTTCCAAAGAGTCCTCATCACAGCTGTTTGGACAGGCAAAACACATCTGACTGATGGAGGAACGCAGGAGAATGCTTAATTTTGTCCATTTTTGTCCTTTCCCCCCACTTTCTCTCCCTGCTCTCTTGTACAGTTTCTGATTTGTGTTTCACCAACACCCAGAAAGCAACTCACGGACCTGAACCCTGCTGTGCCACAGGATCTACCCCATGCAGCTATCGTAATTCTTGCCGCCGCCTTCGTCTAAGGGTTAGAGGAAAAGGCAACTACATTAAGAGAAGTGAGAATGAGGACACAACCAGCTAGATCTCACAAATGCTTTGTGATGGTCAGGAAGCCAAGTTCCCCAGATCAGGAGTTGGACTCGATGATCCTTATGGGTCCCTTCCAACACAGGATATTCTATGACTTTATGATTCCTCCCCACTCCCCCCTCCAAAATGACTGCTCCCAGAGCCAAGCTGGCAGAAGGAAATGTGTGCCTACCTTTCAACCACTGTAATGGAAAGTTCTCTGCTTTAAGCTGCCAGTGAAAGTGGCTTTAAGCTAAGACGTGGGACTGCACAAGTAGTGCAGAGGAAGAGACATATGCTCCACGCAAAGGAATCCGCTCGTTACGCTGAGACACAGCAGTGTGACAGAGCTCGACTGTCAGGTCTCTAGATATCCCCCTCTTGAAAGCAGGGAAGAGAGAGGTGTTAGTTATTGGAAAGCAGAGGTAACCTCTATATCTCCTCATCTGTTGGTAGTTTCTAAGTGTCCTTGCCAATTCAAAGTATAGACAGGAAGAGAGAGATACAAACAACAAAACTAGGACACTCCAAACAATGCTTAAATTTACCTCTCTGATCTGTTTAATCCACGCCTCCCTTCCAAGGAATTCCTGATGTAAGACTGCTGGAGCAGAATTCAAACTGAAGGCCATGGTGTCACTTTCTTTAACAAATGGCTGAAGGTCTGAATGCAGCTGAAAGAGAACAACATCTTTCTTCAATTCCCAGGAACAGCCTATACATATCCAGCCCTTCACCAAATCAAGGTCCATGCCCTAATGCTATACCTACTCGCCACTTCCTGCTTTGACACCCACACTTTGGCTGCACTTTTTCAAATTTGGGGGAGGGAGAGGAAGAGGGGGAAGCATTACAATGGCAGACAGTTGTGGTCAAGACAGGCACCTAGAGAATCTGCAAAGAAATAGGTAAAGAACAGCTTGCAGAGCTGGGCAAGGGACAGGACACAGCCAATTAAGCAATTTTTGAGTGGCAGGAAGCTGAAAAAATATAAAGGAAAGAATGATAGAGTCTTTGGTGGGGAGAATATCAGTTTTTAACCTCTGAAGGTTAATACATTCTATTTTACAGCACCCAAGGAAGCTTATGCAATATGACTCTCCTTCGGACAAAGGAAACTTTACACAGCTAGGAGCCTTCTATGAACATGATGCAATCCTTTTAATATATATGTCAAGGGTTAATGTAATAGTATTAAAGCATACACAAAACACCAAGGCTACAGTCTGCACTAGAAGCAATTCACTGGCCGACCTGTACCTAGTAATAGCATATACCGTGTTTCCCTGGCAGTCAAGTTGTGCTTTGTACACCCTCCTCCTTCTCCTGGAGGAGCTAGAAACTGTCCAAACCAAGCCAGCTGAAGAAGATGGGAGTTCAGCCTGCCTGTCAAGCTATGTCTGCACTTGCAAGTAGTACAATCCAGTAAGAGATTTTTAGAGCAAAACAACAGTGCCAAGGACCCGAGTAGCACACTACGTGTGTTTTCCTTTGGGGCACCTCTAGCTATGGGCTGAAAGGCTTCTAAGGAAGGTCAGGGGCCTACTCTGGGAAATCCTACCACTGCAGAGGTGTGGGCTGCTCCCCTCCATATCTGGTGACTTCCCTCCTTATCCCCCAGCTACCCACTCTGGCAGTGACCTCCACAGCAGATTATTCAGTACATATGCAGGTCCTTCAGCCACCACAGCTCATGCCTCAGCCTTGTGTGCTGCTGCAGGCAGTTGAGCCTCTCGGTACAAGTCTCTGCATGGTGGCAGCTGAGACTCAACCCATGCTTCCTCCTGCTACTGGGACAGTGGCTTCAAGAAGAACGTAGGAGCAGAGAACATAAAGTTTTAAGCTGCTACAGAAAGATGCACTGGAGGGACGTTAACAGAGCCTTGAATGAAATAAGCTACATTGCCAGATTGTGCTAGTTCATACACACTGCTCATACCAACAGTTCCTGCAAACATATTCACAAGAGGCAGCAGTCAAATCTCTCAGCACCACTGACCTACTGGCAAAAGTCTACACCACAGTGGCAGTACACGACAGAGCTCAAGAGCAACATATCTTACAAGTCTTTCTGGTTTTAATATCCCAGAAGGAAAGGAAAAGGCATACCTTATGACTCATAGACATGTGCTTTCCATACTGAAATGCCATGTCCTGAATCTCAGCACTGTGCTTTGCTAGTTCCATTGCAGCCTGGCAGCTCTTTGCCAGCAAGGCACTATGTGACAGGAAAACCTGCTCCTTCCACGTAGATATCCCGATGTCATCTGTGAGACAGTTCTCCTGCAAACGAAGCAGAGGCTGGCATGAGAACACTGGAGTTGCAGCCATGTCAGCTCGCAGAGGTTAATGGTGTGGAACACACGTGGTGAGGAACAACGTGGTGTTGTGGGTGCCTTGGTACCAAATACAGAAGGGCATTCTTTTGGGGATGAGTAGAGAAAAGGATAAATCAGAATAAACACACTGGCAGCTTCATCAAACAACGTTTTCATTTTCTGCTCAAAAAGACCAATGCAAAATACATGAAGCTGTCAGCACATTCACCATAGATCCTTTCCTTAAGGACTGTATCATTACACTGATCATTAACAGCTGACCATATTCTTCATGAGGGACTTGGGAGAAGGAGGAGGAAAAAAAGAAAAGGGAAAAAAGACACACACACACACACACTGACCCCAAACCCTAGAGTACACCTGCACTTCAGCTCCTTGCTGGATGGATACCAAGTACCAACAATCCCAAATAAACTTGAGAAGTCCCTACAATTTCTCCTTTGTAGCCAAGAAAAAACCAAATTACATAAGGTGTTAAAAATCCTTATAGAATCACATTGAACAAATGAAGAGCTATGGTGAAGGACTTCTACCTCTTCTACTCCCGTATTAAGGAGGAGGAATGATGGAAATTATTGATAAATACATAAAGCTGTGATTTAGAAGTGTCAGGCATTTACTTATTTACTGTCCCAGGGGACTGATAGAGATCTCAGCGATGCCTCTTAGTGAACTTTATCACCTTGACTGTAAGGTCAGAGATGCTCAATGCTTCTCAAAATCTTTTGTATCCAAAAATATTAGTTTGGATTACTTTCCACAAAGTGTTTTAATGAACACAAATCCATCCCTTTCCTCCCAACCCCAGAATCAACTGCAGCTTCTTTAGCTCACAAAGTGTTAACATGCCACTAGTTTACTAAGGAGTCTTCAAAGCTAAACTTGACTTGTAATCTTTCTCACATACCCATTACTGTCACACCTTTAGCTACTTTCTAAAGAGGAAGAAAAAAAAAAAAAGCAAGCCAGAAAAATGATAATTGTTTTGCTTAGAATAAACTAAAATCAGTAATGAGAAGCTAAATTTCAAGCACATAAATGTTAAAAAGTTTGTAGCTCCTCAGTTCAGCCAAACCTGTAGCGTATGCTGAGCCAAAAGGTATTCTTTAAGAGAGTAATATAAAAAACCATCTTATATAACAAGCCTTTTCCCTCTACGTGACGTCAATGAAATTACTTAGAAACGAGGAAGAAATAATTCTGTGTGACCCTCTAGTTTTCTAGCCAGGTATTATCTGTCCTGAAATCGGTAACGAATGAAATAGAATCCATCCGTTCAGCTCTCATTTTCCTCCCTTATGGATATCACCCAGAAGTGCTGTGTTACAAGGGACAGGATAATTTGAGACTAATGGAAAAAGTAGGAGAATTCTGCAATGCCAAGTAACCCAGAGCTGTATCAAAATGCCTTTGCTTTCTGACATACTATTAACTTATACAAGGAAAGTGAAGAACAGCGAAACCACATGTTTGCTATTATGTGTATGCTAACTTACAAAGTCAAGCCTTAACTTTCCTCGTGTTTCATTTTACTGTAGTATTTTTGTTTTAATATCTTAACTCAGCCCAGAGCATGTGCAAATTCCCATGACTGGCAAAATGTCAAAATGAGCATTTAATTCAAGTAGTTTCCTATATATCAAGTCTTTTTTTTTTTCCTCCACTCAGATATAGATCAATTTATTTTAAATTTCAAATCAGGAGCTCTTGGAAGACGCAACACAATCTTTTTCTTAACAACCAATCTGCTCAGCGAAAAAACAGTATTTACTAAAATTTGCTGGATGATATTGAAAATTGGCAGTGATTTTTTATAATTATTTGCTTTAAAAATCCAATCAAATAAAAAATATTCTAGAAAGGTATCCCGAAACAATTTATGTAGTTCAAGAAAAATCTTTCAGAAGTCCCATAAGTTGAAACATTTGCTTGCTGGAGCCTTTGAGCAGTAACAGAAATCTGAACATTATCAAATATCGACTGCAGGAACTGGGGAAGATTAAACAGTCATTGAATTTTGACATATACAAGGAAATTAATTCTATGATTTGTTACAAAACAATATATTCTTCTTAAGCAAGTTTGCATTTTATTACAGGATTGAAAACAATGGCACAAGTTACCGTCTACTACATGAACATGATGTAGGAGCTTCAAGCATCTAAAATGGACCTCTAACTGAAATAAAAATAAGACAGAGAAATTTGAGACATATTTGAAGACGTGTGGTGGTTTGACCCTGACCAGAGGCCAAATGCCCACCAAAATCATTCCATCACTCCCCTTTTCAGCTTAACAGGGAGAGATCATTCCGCAGTCAGCATCACGGGCAAGACAGACTCAACGTGGAATAAAGGAAAGAAAACTCTCTAATTTATTACACTACACACAGGGAAAACAGAGTCTGATAATGAGAAGTACAACCAGATCTTAAAGCACCTGCTCCCACCCCTCCCTTCTTAGCAGACTTCACTTTAGTCAGGATTTTGCTCCCTTCTTCCCTCCATTGTGGCACGGGGAGGGGCAGGGAATGGGGAAATGGGGGTTTGGGTCAGTCCCTCACAAGTTGTTTTTCGTCTTGGGTGGGGGCATTCTTCACATTATTCCCTGCTCCAGCGTTCCCTATTCTACCCATGGGAGACAGTCCTCCACAAACTTTTCCAATGTGAGTCCTTTCCCACAGGGCTTCAGCTCCTCACCAGCTGCCCCAGCGTGGGTCACTTCTGTGGGGTGCAGTCATAAATCACAGAATGTCTCTCAGTCTCTCAGGCCCAGACTGCTCCAGCCTGGTCCCCCATGGAGTCACAAGCCCTCCCAGCAAACCTGCTCCAGGTGGGTCGGTCTGTCTGTCTGTCTGTCTGTCTCTCCAGGCTGCAAGTGCTGGCAGGGGCTTGCTCCAACACAGGTCACAGCATCTTCCCTATGTCTCCACCTATTCCAGTGTGGGGCCTCTCCGCGGGCTGCAGGTGGGGTCTCTGCTCCCTGTTATCTTCCAAGAGCTGTGGGGGGACACCCATTCCACCATGGTCTTCTCCAAGGGTTGCAGGAGCATCTTTCTGGAACCTGGGGCACCTCCTCCTCTCCCTTCTTCACTGACCTTGGTGCCTGCAGAGTTTCTTACATCTTCTCACTCCCTTCTCTGGTGGCAAAAAGCAGCTGCTTGCAGGTTTTTTAACTCCTAAATGTGATTCCCAGAGGTGCTGTGACCATCACTGATGGGCTCGGCCTTGGTCAGCATCGACTCCAGCCTTGAACCAGCTGGTGTTTGCTCTGTGGGTTCTGCAGAGAGCTTCTGGCTGCTTCTTGCAGAAGCCATCCCTGCAGCCCTTCCCTTCTCCACCAGAACCCAGCCACGCAAAACTGCAACAATGTGGTACTGAAATCTTAAAAAACAGGTATTGTGAATCTCTGTGTTACAGAAAGCAGACAGCTGTAAGAAGGCATTATGCCCATATGGATGTGCTTTAACAACTGAGCTTACTGTCATGACCATATACCCTTAAAGCTTCTGCTGCTTAAGGCAGCAGAGGGAGGCACAACCTTTCTTCAGCAAAGTTTTCCAACAATCCAAATGCTGTTTTTTTCCAAGCTTAATTCTAATGTTATACAGAAACTGTCCACCAATCACACTGTATTCTTAATAGAGTGTACATGACAAGACCTAAACACTATTTCCAAACATCAAGGGAAAAGTGAAACTAGTTCTAGATTGCAAAGTCCATGACATCTGATGTCATGACAGCACTTCTCATTTTTAGAGACATTTCCACCTTTTTGTAAGCTTTGTTCTGTCCAGCAGTGGCTATTTCAAAGGATAAATACAAAAGTGGACATTAACTGGCCCAGAAGACTCCTGGCAGCTTTTCATATAAAAGCCTTTTAAAACTCAAATTAACTCTAGCTGTAGTTGACAGAGCTGAGACATTTGATTAATTAGCACCTATGCAGTGACCACATTTACAAGTTCTTTCACCAAGAAACAGGTCCAGATCACAACCAACCCTGATGCTGTCCAAGTAGCAGAAGCTGGATGAAGGGAGCCGGAGCCCTCATCATCCCTGGAAGAAAACAGCCAACTTGAGATACAGTTTGGATAATGTTGGCATGGGAGTACAAGGGAAATATCCAAATTCAGCTCTGCCAATCATCATTTCCTATGGGAAATCAAGAACAGCTGAGGGTGCTCCCATTTTACTAACAGTAAGGTTGGTTACTGTTTTATTAGTTGAGATTTTTTTTTTGTTAAAGCTACTTCCATAATTGAAATTTGGTTTGAAACAACCATCTCGGGCAACAGGAAGCCAAAAAAAACCCCCCACCTTTCAGAAAATGAAATTTGCAGACAAAATATGCAATCATAACCATTAGGAAGGGCAGCTCTTAGTGATGGCAACAAGTATCCCCAGAACAAAAGCAGAAGTCTGATTTGTCATACCGAAGAAGATGCGGTTCAGCTGAAAGCATGTTAAGGAAAACATGAACGAAAACTGTGTCTTACAGGTGCACAAAACCATTTGCAAAACCAGAAAGGAGCCGAAGTCAGAGACTTTTCAATGTAAAACTTCAGCTATAATTTGTAAGGGAGCCTTTAGTCACACAAAATGATGGAAATGTCTGAACCACTTCTACCAAACTTTAGTTCAGTTCTCAATGGGCAAATAATCCACAGAAACATTTTAAAATTTTAAAGCAAGTAGTTCAAAAAACACTATTTTACATAAATGAAATCCAGTGCAAGTATGAATCTCTCTACCAGTAGCAAGACCCATGCAAAACATCTTGCCTGTGGTTCACATAAGACTTCAACAGATGTATTCCTCCTTGCTGAACATGACAGGGCATGTTTTATTGGTCTATTAATACAAGTCTTCACTGCTTTTGGAGGAACCAGGGTATTTACAAATGGGTCAATAAAGCATGGCACCAACTACCTAATGCTTTCATTGTGACACTAAAAAAAGCAACACATGATTTAAAAAAAAAAGTTTGAAAACTTACAATAAATTTAAATATCTCTCCACATCTGCTACTTTTAAATCTCTCTGGAAAAGCTTAGTATTTAAAAGAACAAAAGCAGTAAACAAATAGCATTTGCCTTCTTTCTAGCTATGCTTTTTTTTTCCCCCCTCTGACACATTTACCCATTCTTTTCACAGATGTTCTTTACTCAAATTCCATATTTTATCCTTCCCTTTTGTCTTGCAACAGAAACATTTGTTTAAAAAAGGAAAATGAAAGCTCCAGTTTGACTGCTACCCTGCTAAAAGGTGGTTTACATGACTCAAAATACATTTGATATGCCTCCTATGGTAAAATGTACTAGCAAATTCTTTACGTCTAGGCTTAAAGCAGTCTAGTTGATGGACACGTGCAGTATCCCAAAACATCATGACTCCTCAAAGCAGGACTGGTGACTAAACATCAAAGAACCAGTACAACTCACTGCATCTAGTCTGTGCTTTGCTGGAAAATACTTGTTTTCATTAAAAAACTACGTTGGTCCAAAACAAACACCTGCTACTTCACTGCTTGGTACAATGAGTGCTTGCCACTAGCATATTCCTTTTTTGAACTTGTTTTACACATTAGTTGCGCACAAATTTCACACAATTGCATCAAAAAGTTTCCCAAATATGTAACAGCTGTTCTAGCCATTGGCAGAGCATGTTGGAAATGGTCATGTCTTACATAACAGTCCCATTCTGACACTAAAAACGAGGTCTGGTGATGCACATTTAGCATCAGCTAGATATTGTGGAGGTGAAGAAAGGAAAACAACCCAACAAAGCAGGTTCCCATGAGGGTTCCTAATACTGCAAGAATGGTTTGGCAGGTTAAGCACAAAAGCCAACATGCTGAAGTTCTGCTCTTGATTCTGATGTTTGACCTTGAGGTTCCATGTATTTGTTATCCCTGTTCAGTGAACTGACAGGCATGTTAAAGCATTCTTCTTTAGTATTAAGTTAAACAACTTCTTTAGTATTTAGTTAAACAATCTGGGATATTAAGACAGAAGGTTTCTAAAAGTACAACATTCTGTGAGTTAGCAAATGCTTTAGAACCCTTCAGTAGAAGGCAAAGGCTCAGTGCTATGGCTTTTTCTGTTAAAAATAGATACCACAATTGTGACTGAAGGCCAGCTTAGAGAACTCACTCTTTGCACTCACTAAGGGACAAATTTTTACTCCCAAATTAGACCTAGATTTAGGAAAGAAATCGGGAACCAGGCAGAATGTCCTCCACTCACAGATTGTTGGCTTGAGAGGGGATTTAGCAGACAAAGCTGAAAAGGTTTATCTCATCACCCCTTTCTGCTCAAGCTTACCATCCAAAATATTAGCTTAATATTGCTAATGCAAAATCTTGAGCCACAGCAGCTACCTGGTACTTTGAACGTGAGTGGCAGCCCTAACCTTCAAGCTGTGCTTGCAACCAAAGCTTACACTCTGTAGTCTGGATTGTCACTTCAAATAAAGACGAAAAGTTAAATTTTATCTTTGTTTTTCCCCTATTTTACCCAGATCTAATGACTTGCTATGCAGACAAGATGCAGAATGACCAAACAGAATGTACTAAAACGGGACGGCTGTAGGATTGAATGTGGTTTCACAGAGAAAAAAACCAGTGGTAACGAGAGCTAATTATATCTATTATATGTCTTCAGGAGTAAATAAGGTCAGTCTTGTTAGGTCAAACAATTCCTTCAATTTTCCCACCGGGTCATCCAAATGAAGCAAATAAACATTTTTTCTTTTTTTGGGGGGGGATAAACATGATCTTAGGGTCTCAGAGGCTAAAGGTTAATTTTGCAGAGTTATTTTTGTACTTTTTGCCTACCATCTAGGTAGACATCTAGCAAAGCTCAAAACAACTCGGTGCTAAATTTGTCTTTTACAGTACTGAGGAGCTTTATAACAACTGCATTAAAGACACTGAACATATGAAGTACAGTTTTCCTGCCTCAAAAAAGGAAAAAAAAAGGAAAGGTGAGAATACATCCTTCTGTTTTTCCAAATTTAAGACATTCCTAGCAATGAAAATGCCATTACTAACATCCCTATGCCCTACACTTAAAAAGAATTAAAAGTTTGACATTTGAGATTTAGTTGCAGAGTAGATTAAAGCATCTGTCCTACCCTCTTGGAGATGGAGTTCACATCTTTGCTTCACTCAAATTGCAATTAGGGATGGAGGGAAGATGCGCAGAGGATACAAATAAGACAGACCAACAACTGACCTAGTCCATTTGGCAATCTTTGCTGTAGGAGATGTTCAGGACATGAATAGGACCCTGCCTCAGCGGAACAGTGTGAGGAAAGCAGCAGGGATGTGTCTCATAAGCAATGTGGAACCAAATTTCTCAAAGGACAAGATAAAAAAATTAAAAGGAGACCCCCACACTTGTTTGTTCTACGTCTCATCAGAAACCACATATTGCTCATTGTGTTCTGGGCTAAGTGGGTTACCCTAAGGAAGGCTATCCTGTACTTTCTCCTTAGAAAAGGTCACCAAAACAAAGACTTTTCTATTTGTAATTGGGCCAGGGCAGAATAAACATCATGCAGCTGTGCTTAGTTTCTCTCACACTTCCCTTGCGATCTACACATGTGGAGTCCTTCAGCAACACAACAGAAAATAAACATAAAAAGAAAGACTAAGAAAAATAAGATTAAGACCTTCTGCGTGGCAGGAACCCAAGAAAGTCCACACCACTTCTCGTTTATACAGAGGGCACAGTTTAAATAAAATGTAGTCTTGTTCCTGGGATAAGCTTGTAGATCTTTACTTCCATGTACACAAGAGTAGCTGGTTTTTAAAATAAGATATATCTGGGACCTGCTCAAATACAGGAAATACAATTTTTAAATCTTTTTGCAAAAATATCTCAGAGACATCATCTATTTGAACACATAACCCTGAGCACAGGACTGGGGAGCTGCCCCAAAGGGTGAAGTCTGTTTATCCACAAGTTAAACACAGCAAGTGCAAAAGGACCACCACATTCCCAACATGACGTTGCTGCCATGCTTCTACCCAGGGTCCCCTCCCGAGAGGTGCCAGAGGATGCTCTGCATGCATCATCTCTGTGCACAGCCGTGCCGCCTGGCGAGCCTGCAGCCCCAGGCGTCTCCCGAGTGTGCCATTACTGCTTTCCTGCTGGAGGCTCTGGCTTCCTCCGAGGGAAGAGCTCAGCTCACTGGTGTGATTGCTTCCTACCTAACTGGTTTCAATCAAAATGAGAGAGATAAGCTTAGACGAGGTTAGTTTTAGCAGCATCTTTGCTGCTGCAGAGCAGAAGAGACAGATACTGATCTTCGGAGTCACTGGGTGCAAGCAGGACCCTCCAGCCCAGCTGCTGTGAGCTGATGGCACTCCCCACTTGCCTGCTGTGGAGCCACCAGCACCAGTATCTACTGTGGCAATAACCCATGGGATCGGGGCTTCCACCAAGGTATTAGCTTTGCCACATACTACAATATGGCAACAGTAAACCAGAGCAGCAATCTAAATACACAACAAATGTAAATGAATTCACAAACTTCTGCAATTTTGAACCCATCTAACCTACTGAATGATAAGACTCAGGTCTCTGAGGCCACTGAGGCATGTGAGAAAACACCACTGTAAATAAATCTACCTACCTTGGTGGATTTCAAGACAGATATTCACATATATATACTGCTCATCATTCCTGTACAGCGACAGCTTGCCATCATAAAACCTGTAGAGGTCATGGCAACTTTAAATTATCAATTTTTTACCTGTGTTAAGATATAGTCATAGCAAATGAAAGAAAGATCTCTTTTTTCCCTCCAACATCCTCACAGAGCAAGCCTACTTCAAGAAGCATCTCTACAAGTTTCCTTAAATGTTCTAGCAAACACCTAGGACTAATCTGACCAATTTTTCATTACAGTTCTGGCCACACAATAACACAGCACACCTGTAACTACCCATGAAGAAATGCAAGATTAACTGATGCGAAACGCTGGCAACTGCTGTCTTTGCCCATGCCTGCTCCTGCAACGCGTGCATGGTGACTTGTAGTGGAGAGGAGTACAGTGCTGCACACCTACTCCTTGAGGACAAAATTCATGTTTATACTACCAGAAAGCGAACACTCAGAAGATGACCTGACACAAGTTTGGGATGAAGCATTTTGTAAACACACTCAGGCTCAGAAAGAAGAGATGTAGCATGCAAATATTAATGACGTTGACAAGACTGTAATAAATGCCTCTAACACAACCTTCACTAGGAACCTCTGGAAGCGTTTGGAAAACACCTAGTAAGACACGTCTCAAGCTCCTGGTAATGACACTTGATATTATTTTATTAAGCACTCACAGAAATAAAATAGTCCCTCCTTGAACATTTCTAGAAACTTCCATCAAAGTTCACGGGTGTCATAATGATGTTACTGCTGAAACTTGCTAGGACTGCAGCTAATTCTCTTCCTCCCTCTCCCCCCTCCTTTTAAACAGATGAAAAAGTCATCACATTTATTGCAGCCACACATTATGATCAGAAACCGTCTTGGGTATGTAAAACTACTGAAATTCTTACCTCAGATGATTTTGAGTTTTCATAATATATACCTTGAACTAAATCACCAATAGCACTTGAAATGAGCTCCACAACCTGTAAAAGAAAAGAAGGAAAAGCATCACATCTTTAATTATCACCAAGTCGGCTAACAAAGCTACTGCCAGATGGCCAGAGAGATAAATGGTCAGAGAGTTAGTTGTGAAAGACTGCAGGATTTACCCAGATCTGTTCTGCACAAGAATGATCCTGTCTCTCTGCTAAAACCTCTACTACAGTATCTCTTCTATCAAAGTTTTAAGTTAATATAAATGAAAACCAAGACTTTTTTTGGTTGTTGTTCCTAAAGTGTGAACTATGGAGTGTATTCTCACAAGGACGTTCACAGAACTAATAAATCCCAGTTCATGAATATGAGACAGTACCTCATCTGGGCTTTGTTTTGTTTTGGTTTTTCCCTGCCAAGTAAATACTTCACAATACCTCTCATTGGGAGCTGTTAAAATTCTAATCTTCGTGGCTAATACAGAAAAGTCAGAATCCATAGAAAGGTAACCTTTCAAATGTGATCATTTGGTATTCGGGTGCCCTGGGAATGCACTGTGGATGTATTTAGTGCATGGCCCGAGGCTCAGCTGTACCACATACACTGAAAGTCTGCAACACGGGAATGTTTAAATCAGATTTATCAATCTGTATTATCTTCAGGGTTCAGACTTTTTATTTTATTCAAGCGAAGCCTAAAAATCTGAACTTGATCCAGAATGTAAAACAAGCAGTCCACGGTCTCCCTGGAACTACCGTACAATTTAAAGTCGTGCACACGAACTGTCTTAATTGGAACAAAATACTCAGATTTATTGTAAAATTAAATGCAGGCATTTCAAATAAGCACACCTCAAGGCTACCCCTTCAGTTGCTCACCAAGTTTTAATTTCTTCAACGTTCAATTTCCTAAGCATACGAGTCAATATCTGATTCCTCTTTTTGCTTCCAAAAAATTCAACGTAGCTCTTATTGAATTAAAAGATTTAGTTTCAATTTTTATCATTCTTGTAACTGAAGTCCAGAAATCAAATGATAAAAGCCCTAACAGAAAGATATTTTAACATTTAGGCATACTTTATTTGATAATAAAAACACATTTGCATACTAGTTTTGAGTACTAGCAGAAAGGTTTTGTGTTTTCTTTTTTTTTTTCTTTTTAAACACTGCTCCATATACATATTCATACACACAGAGCAAGCGCTAACTTTAGAAACGGTGCTGATTAAAAGTCATGTTTTTTCTTGCAATGCATATGGGTTAATTTGCAAGACCTACAAAAACAGCCTTTAAAAAAAAAAGAAAAAAAAAAATCAAAAAAATCACATTGCCCTTTAGGAAACCAGATACAGAAGAAATATTGTAGCAATATGAGCTGCGAGGAACTGAAAGGACAATGATCCTACAGTGTTACCAGATGTGTTGAGTTATTTAAGTGGGGAACAGAGAAAATGAGGGGCTTTTTTTTCCCTTTTCCCCCCCCCTCCCTCTTTTTTTTTTTTTTTTTTTGAGGTATCAGATAAGCCCTATTCCCAAATCCAGGAGGATTGAGTATCGCCAATAGGTCTATGAAAGTCTGTAACTAAATGCCCAGGATCAGATTGTATTACAGTTTATACAAGCAACATCCCAAGATTCTTCTGATGGCTAGGACACATAATACAGATCAATCACTCACTAAAAAATGTTATGGTTTGTGAAATGGTCTGAGCTCAGAGACCTACACTGGTAATACGAAGAGGAATTTACAAAGACACCGAGTCCTACTCTAAATGTCAAAGTGATAGTATGAACTTTTAACAATGCATCTGGCTCTGGATAACTAGACCTTTTCCTCTCTTGCCTGAAACTCTAGACTGAGCAGAACCCTGTTTTGAGATATCTTTTTTCCATCTCTCCTCTCTCTTGTTAGTGTGACTCTACTCTCAAAGGCAATTTCAACTGACTTAAAACAATCTCGGTGAAACAGTTGTGAACAATTGTACCTCTTCCTCTTACAGTTTATAAAACATCTTAGGAGAATTACACATCTACTATTTAGAAGAATCTGTATATTAAATACCATGAGGCCTTTAGTGACATACTGAACGCTGTACATCAGTGAGAATTTAGTGTTAATGTTACCTCTCTTTTCTCCAAACATCTCCCTTTTCCTTTTTTAAATATATATATATATTTAAGGTAAATGCAATGCCATACAGATCATGACCAGGAATGAAACTCCAGTTTCAAGAGCACAGTGGGATGCTTGCATTAGGCTCTGTTACTTCATCAACCCTTAATCCGATCTGTGCAAAGCATCTGCTGCATAACATCAGTGGCCTGGGGTCCTGAGCTCAGGGGGGAAGCAATGAAAAATGAGGAAGCCAGGTAATTTTCCTCTGTATCCCAAACTGACAGAGGGGAAGAAAAAATATTACAGATTCAGTAGTATTCATGCAGTCAATCATACACTGACTAGTTCTTATGCAGCACTTTTCATCAGAAAATTGGAAAGCAATCAACATCGACTGTAAAACTTATTTCCTCCTGTTTTATATAAGGGGAAAACAGTGTCAGGGAACTGATTTTCCCCCAAAATCATGCAGCATGCCAGTGGCAGAGAAAAAACAGTATCCCAGCTGGCTCTATTCCCATTTAGGCCTTTCTGCCTGACCAGTGCCCCGTTCCACTTGCTGACATTTCCAAGACACAGTTTTGAAGAGCAGGAAAGGTAGATGAAAAATCAGGTGCTCCCAACTGCTTTTCTTCTCGTTTGAAGGTTGAGGTTCACTTTACACAAGTTCAAAGATGGGAAAAGGGAAGAGCAAGCTGCTAGAAGTAGTGCTTGAAAAGAGCAGTCTCAAAAGAGACCAAAGGCAACCTATTCACAGTCTCTCTTCCCATCATTTTTCCACCTCTCTATGCATTTTAGAGAAGCCTGGTCCCTCTTATGTATTCGAGATGAGGGGGACTAATCTTGTATTGAAAGAAAACAAACTTCCACTCTATTTTTCACTTTCTACTCTGCATCAGCATCTTCCAAAGCACTGTGTTCTCTGCACCCCTGGAGCATCCACAGGGCAAGAAGCAGCCCTGGGAATAACCTGTTTCTTGCAGGTGAAAAGTAAAAGCTCATGCAAATAATTTAATGTTCTTTAAACACATGTTCTGCAACAGTTCTGCAAGGGTTTGTTTGTTTGTTTTTCCTAAGGAGGTACTGCTTCAACACCTTTTTTAGAGGAGTAATCTCTTCTGCTTCTAGAAGGTCAACATAAAGGCCATCAAATTACAGTAACAGGAAAAGGTGGATCATTAAAGTTTAAATCTCTCCTACTATTTAGGAAGATTAACTGTGTAACATGATGTAAATTTTGGACACAAGCATGTCATGCTTGATTCCATAGCAAGATAGAGCTCATGCTTTGACCTCTCAGGTTTATACAAATATGAAATAATCCAGAAGCCCGTGCTACATTTCAATGTCAGAAGAGCTGGGTGTCCTGACTGCTTGGAAAGGTTGACTCTGGCTTGGCCAGAACCAGGACAAGTGGTGAGATGTACTTTGTTTTTTCCCACTAGAGTAACCTGTTTGTCAAAAATGCACAGCTTTAGCCCTTCAAGGATCTTGAAACTTACTTTGACTCTTTTTTCTCAAATTCAGAATTTCTAAATGTTGACTGAAGAAATAAACCCGTGGCAACTTTCTTAGCAGTTCAGAAAAATCACTCGGGACGTTCAACCAGCCACACATAGGATTTTCTCCCACCTTTTCCAAACTCAGATGAAATCATTCAGGTACCTCACCCCAGACACACCTGTAAGACATTTCTGGGTTCAGGATTCCCAAAGCATTCTGCATAGGTGACGACACAGAATAGAGCCACATGTTCACTATCACAGGTACAGCGGCTCGATTCTTGCCTGTTGTTGCCTGCCCTGGGAAATCCAGCGCACTCTATAGAAGCCAGCCATGTATTTTAATTAAATAGTGAAACTTTAAAGCTAGAAGGACCACAAGGAAATCAGAGAATATAAGACATTCTGGTAGAAAGCTTTCTTTGAAGTTAGAAGATGCAATTCAGACTCCTTCAAGTACAGTAAAAAGAAAGGATTCTCATCCTTCACGAGATTTCTAAACACCCTGGATGAGAAGACGACATTGCTGCCATCAGTTTAGCAACTCAAGCACTTTGTTCCCTTTACTTGTCTTCGAAATATTTTGTTTAAGTTCACTGCTACATAACACTGCATATGTATTTTTTCCTGTTTCTCATTCTAGTTTTAAAAAAGGAATAAATTTGAGCTCCATTCAATGTGTGGTGGTTTTATTTTAAATTCAGCAGCTGAAATGGAATTGATTACAGACCACTCTACTTACTTCAGAGTGGTAATACAGCATCTCTCCAGACTCCACCGGATATTTTCAAGGGGAAGATTAGTGAAAGGATAAAGCTCTTGCGGGAAGATGGAAAACAGCACTAGGAAGAACACAGCAATGGATATATCTTTGTTCCTCATCCTTCCCAATTTCTATTTGACTAACTTCCTTAAGCTTTGCCAAATTCCTTTCAAGAAGGACCACAAGCAATTCCTTCCTTCCTTAGTCTTTCTCTCACTGCCTCTTTGGGCTGCTGGTGTTGAAACAATATCTTTTCCTCACACATCTTCTATGACAGAGCCTACTCCTTGCTGCTGGTGCGTAGGCTTGAAAACATAGCTAGACTTCTCCATATAATTAAAGAAGAAAATCAGTCAGAAAACATTAAATATACAGACAAAAGTCCCTTCAACTGACATTTTACTTCCCTCCCCAAAGAAGTGTTAATTTTTGGAAATATTTCCACACTTAAAAATTCACTGGAAAATGCGATATTCTCCTGCGTTTGGCACACATTGCAACAACAGGAAGCTAAAGACAAAACTCCATCAACAGCTGAAATTGGATTTTGATTATTCAATAACACCTAAAAAACCCCAACAAACCCCAAAAGGGGGCAAAAACCCTAAAGAGTTCCAAACCCACTGGAATTCAATTTTCTTTCCTGGTAACCTCCTCAAACATCATTAGGCATACAGGTAACTAAGTGTGCCAGCCTACAGAATTTTTTGTAATGTAATATTTATTTAATCCTATTGGATTTACTATTTGAAATTATCTTGAACTTTGCTGGTTTTTGAAGCTGTCCTTCTCTTAGTTGAAACGCATGGAAAGGACTCCTTGCAGTGATTTGCTTTCTAGCAAGTTTTAAATGCTCTTGGTTAAGCTCACTGATGATTTTCTTCACTCTGTTAATGACGAATTAGCAACAAAATGAAACGTGCAACGTAAACACATCACCCAAATCCACTACTTGACATAAAGGTGCTTCCTAGTTGTAAAAAAGCCCTTCTAAATAATCAGCAGCAGTCAATTTGAATATTATTAGTATTGTCAAACACGTACCATAAAGTCAGTCTGCCTTAAGGCTTTTCACCAGTGCTAAGTTACTCATTTTATGCTGATGCAACACTGCCCACAGAAGGGTTTTTCACTAGTACAAAGACTTTTAGTGCATAATTTAGTAATTTTCCTTCACAGTAACATAACCAAGAGAAGAAATACTGTTTTCCCTTCTCTACGTCCACATAGCATCTCACACCTTGTATTACTATCTTTGCAGGTCCTTGCACTGAAGCACTCAACCAGCTGATGATGAGTGACAAGGTTAGAGAAGTATGTAATTTCTTCAGCTTGACCCTTGTGGACAGGGTAATTCCATAACGTAACAGTGAACAAAGAAGGTATCGTGCCTACAGGGCTGTGCAGCTATAAAACCCTCCTTGTCAATAAGTGATGCAGAAGAGCATGACCATAAAACACTATTTCCAGCCCTGCTGGTGCAGACCACCATTAAGTTGGGATATGTTCAAAAACGAACTGTGGACTAAACTGAATTTTCAAAAACCCGATCAGCTCCAAGTTGACAGAAATTATACCTGGAAGTGGCATTAACTGTTCTGCATAGGCTGTATCAGAATAAACATGAATCAGAAGTACTATCATTTAGCATCTGACAGATGGAATCAACTAAACGAAGCTGCAGATGTTTGTTAAACCAGCAAATCAACAGCCCCCGTAGCAGGAGTAGCAGCAATCAGATTCCAGACTCCAACTGAAACGCTGCCGGATTTCAAAACACTAATATTAAACACCGGTTCCAGTCCTTCCAAAGACTCAATCTTCTTGCTAGCCAACAAGATGTCAAATACCTCTGCATTTTGTTTAAAAATATAATTAAATCATCTACCTAATTGCTATAATTTTATGCACTATACCATAACATTGCACTGAAGCCACTCCAGATGTAAAGGCACTTATACTAAAATTTGACCCTGGGAAGGTTCAATGTAAAGATGAACTTTACTGCAGTGCAAAAAGGAGATACATCATCTATCACCCTATTTACAAGACATATATTTTAACTTCTCCTAGTAGAACAATGTGTATAAACACCTGATGGGAAGGAATGAAGAAGTGGGAGCCAAATTCTTCTCAGCAGTGCCCACTGATAGGATGAGGCAATGGGCAGAAATTAAAATATGAAATTCCATCTGGACACATGAAAACACTTTACTGTGAGGGCAATCAAACAATGGAACAGGTTGCCCAAAGGGGTTGTGAAGTTTCCATCTGTGGAGATATTTGAAAGCCATCTGGACATGGTCCTGGGCAACCTGCTGTAGCTGACCCTGCTTGAGCAGGGGGTTTGGGCCAGGCGATCTCCAGAGGACCTTTCCAACCTTCCTCAACCATTCTGTGATACTAACAGCTGGTGGAGGAGGACCACAGCTGATTTTGCATACTCACATCTGCAGCACAGGTAACAACTTTTATCCTAAAACCAAGGCAACAAAGCTGATGCCCAATACTCCCTAAGGGAAGAGTTAAGTTTGATGGTTGTACTGGGAACAGATTTCCCTTTTAGAAATACTTAGTTCTTGGGATACTAAGGCCATACAGACAAATTTTAGATTCTTATCAATATTACTAACAGTTTTGAATTGGAATTGAATTACGACAAAAATCTATTTTCACTTTATAAAAGTGTATTCTCCATTGAAATTGTACTTCAAGTGAACAGCTGACTACACCACTGATCTCTAGCCTTCTGTAAAACTGTTTATTAACCATCCTGTCATGACAATCCACCTCTAGGACCAAATGTCTTAAGATCCCACCCACCCAAAGATGTATGGTAATACCTATGAAGTCCTGAGGCGGGGGGGAGGGGGAAAGAAGGCAAAAGCAAGACAAGCTGTTTGAGATAATATTCAGACAGTATTTCACCAGGAACAGATTTGACTGCGTTTTATCCTACTGGGCACCCTCAATATAAATCTTATTATGTTTAAGAAACAGACTTTAAATAAAGCCAAGAAAACATAACTTGTGATTTTCCACTGCTTGGGCTATAAAAAAATGACGCTGGCATCGCAAATATCGCTCGTGGAGGACATCACCTTCCACAACTTCATGAAAATCCATTTTCATTTTTTAATTTGTATATGAGGTAAAGCTATTTAGCAATTAATTCCTCCATGATGATTATTTGGGGGTGTGAAAGAAAGAGCTGCAATGAACATCTGCGTTTAAGAAGCCTGGACAATGGCAATACCTATTCCAGGTAGGTGGTGAATGAAGCAGCAGAACTGCTGGCTTTTGAGTCCTTTCTCAGAGTGTGCATCTCATGCAGAATGAAACTTCACATACCCACAAGTTTTCATTACTGCAATTCCTTAGAATAAATTTTCTTTCCTTTTGAATATATCTATTTCTTGTATATTCTGGCAGAGATCAACATGTTGGATATGGTTTCTTGTTAACAGTTAAGGAAATATCAGGCATAGTCACTGTTTAATGTTTGCCTCAAACACCTGAAAGGCAATTTCTTTTCTGAAAAGTGGGGATGGTTGCCTTTAAAAAGACAAACACACAAAAATCTCTTCTATAATTTGGTCTGAGGAGTCAATGAAACTGATTTATATCCATACACGCTCACACACCATATACATGTGTGTATATATATATGTATATATCTATCTCAGAGCCTGCAAACATTTTTGACTCCTAAACCATTTGTCTTCACCAGTAGACAGCTGCCAGTTCAGTGTCATACATCATTAAGGTAGCAAACAACAGAGGGACAGACACTGCTCACCCCAACTATCCAGAACACATTTATTTGGTACAGCGATTATCCTTGAGATCTTGGATGACCTCTGACTTGCTTCTCAACAAAATCAGCTTTTTTTTCCAGTTTCTTCAAATTAGGTTTCACTTTCTTCTTCATTGATGCTCAAGAGTCATCTCTGAAATGACCTCTCTCTTTCATGTATAGATAGCATATTCCAGTCCATTCTGTTAATTAGAATGAGGCATACAGTAGTTCTATCAGATAAAAACCTACTTAATCAGGTAAGCTTCGTGTCCTCTAAGGAGGACAGGTACTTGGTTCAGGAACTCAAGCAACACTGACTTTGGGCTGCTGGGCAGAGCAAAGAAGCAGGACATGTCCCATTGCTACGATGATGAAGGTAAATTCAGATGGCAAGTAAAAGAAATTATAAGTGAGATAATTCAGAGGCAAGAACATTAAATGGATTTTGTGCAAAGCAGTACAAAAAGTCCTTAGTAGTCTACTAAAAATTCATCAGAACTGAATGGATAACATTTTCCTGAGACTGTTACTTGCTCAGTCAATGCAGCAGAGAGACAGAAGCTCAAACACTCAAAATTCTGTTCTTGATAGCTCCACGCCTCGATGCTTTCAAAATATTCTTGCAGTATATTTATGGGAAAGGGCTTCAATCTTCGACTTGATGATTCACAGTGATACCTATGACTTGGTATCGGTCTCAATCTCAGTCCTTCCATGTTCTGTAGCAGTCAGTATACTACAAGGCACTGGTTATAAGTCATACGTGTCCATAAGACAAGTGGCAAAAATCAACCTTTTTTTAAAAACTTTTTTTTTCATGCAGAAGAGGGAGGACAGAAAATAGATGGAAGTCTAAACATAAAATTTTCCAGCAATGCCATGGCCAAAACCCACAGAAAAATAAACTCTTTCAATACAGACCTGTAATAACCCCAGTGGGGTTGAACTCTTGGAAAGCTTAACATAAGCATTAGCTTTAAAAAACGGTACAGGTGTAAAAGACCAGTAAGGAAAAGGACAGACCTATCTGAGAAATGCACTGGTTAGGAATCAAAGTTAAGTGGTTGTAATCTCAAAACTGACATTCAAATGCAACACAATAGAGTTCTTACAGATCAAAAAGGAGATTGCTTCTAACATTACCAGAATTGCAGATTGTCTAATTTTTAGAATTTCAATTGAATTAATAAATTAATAAACTGTATCACTTAATCCTCAAATTTAATTCCTCCAACAGATTACTTTTCAAACACACAACCACAGTCATTAAGGTAATGTAATTTTACAAATATTTAATTCTATTACCAGTTATAGATAGCAAACATGAAATAGAAAAAAAATCTGTAAAAGATTCAGAAAACCAAATGCTTCATGTGTTCAGGAGTTATTTTAAGGACTATACATTTACTTCTTGACAACAAAGGCAAATGATGCACTTGCTAAGGAACTGTTACACTGACTAGCAAGGAAAGGGGCGATGGGAAGAGCACAATGCTGTAATTAGGAGATTCACTGGCATCATCCTAGAATTTTATAATCATCATCACAAGAACTGTAACCTCTAATGACAACGAAAATGTGAGACAAAAGTTTTAAGGCAGCAGCATGGGAAAGATTTGATTATCAAGTACTCATTCCAATAGATTTTCATCTTTTGTCTCCAACATACAGCATTTTTTTCCCCTAATGCTTAAATACTTTCATCAACTATTGCAAAGGGGGCCTTTTTGGTAGTAAACGAACTTCACATTACCGTCTGCAAAACTTTAGTAAAGAAAACCTATTAAAAATCCAGTCTTCGAGAACACTGGGCAGAAAAAAATCCCAATACATGTCCATTAAATGGACATAAAGTTTGTCTGAATTACAATCTCTTTTGTTTTACTTTAAGGTAAGCTAAAACCAAATTTACTTCTCAAAAATGGATGCCAATTACTAAATTTTGGTGCACTCTAAAAAAATATTAAAACAAGTCATAGTTTTATTAAGAATTGATTCATAATTCTGTATGAATCATAACATACTGAACGATTAATACTGAAAGCATGTTTGCAGTCTCCAGTAAAATCTACGCTAAGTTGTATGTCAGTATTAAGTAGGTCTCTCGATATTTTAAGATACATAACTGCATATTTAGGGGTGCCCAAACAAGAGTTTGATTCTGTAGTAATGAAATCAAGATGGCTATGTTGTCATGTCATCTCATATTAGGTTAAAGGTTCGAGAACATTACAATTCCTTCTTAGTTTTCTTCTCCCCCATTTCTCAGATAAAACAGATTAAATGTACTTTTCCATGAATCAGCTCAGAGCTCTTTAAACTTATCCATGTTTTTTAGTAGTACCTGGTTTTGAGATGTGGCACTCCAAAACACTAAATTAGAATAAAAATACTCAGCGGTATTGATACTATCCTGTTCCCTATCTAGTCTAGTACATCACCACCAAACAGTGCTCGGGGGAAGGTACACCAAGACAGACAGGGTAACGTACTGCAGAGAACCTCTTCATCCTGCTCTCTGGAAAAAAAAAAAATTGAGGCGTTTTCCTTAATTTTTCTCCTCTCAAAAACTCAACTTCACTATCAAACTTCATAACCTGAGTTTCTTAATCCAATATGATCTCTGCTTCTTACCAAATTCCTGCATTACCATCACCTATCTTCTCTGTGAGCTTATCATTTTAAAAGTACTCACTTCTGATGCCACCTTGTAGCAAAATGAGGAGAGAGGAAGATTTAAGACTAAGTGAAAATACAAACATGATTTTCATATGGTTTCATCAGAAGCGTCATTGTTCTATATTAACACTGTAACTGGGAACAAACACATTATTTCTGGTTCTCAGCATTTCTCCCTGACTGTTTTTATCCTGTCCTCTCCAATCAATACAGCTACTGAATCGAAGAAGGAAAATTCAGATTAAGGGTCTGTATTTATGTAAAACACAAGTATACTTAGCAGGTATTCATGGTTAAGACTTTCCTCCAGAGAAAACAATGAAGAGTAGCTCTTTCAAAATAACTTTCATTGCTCAAAATAACTCACCTCACCACTACATTTACCAAGAAGCTCCTTCTACTCATCTCAAATACAATGAAAAGCCTGTTACGACAGACAGTAATTTGGACCTATTACAAGTCAGCGGCTGCTAATGGATGCCCTTACATAGGCAACAAGACATTTCTTTTTAAAAAGAAGGATATTTCTCACTGATTCTCCATGGCATGCACTCCTCATGTGCTTTAGAGTAAGTTTCCAGTCTTGAAGAGAGGAACAGAAAATTACCACTGATCACAGGAACCATTTCTTTACCCAATGCATGACTTCCACTGGTTTATTACTTAAAATATTTTTTAAGAGTTATGTTCTTCTCTTGACATCACTCAGGAAAAGGGAGAGCCTGATGCAAGCACTACCTTTCTTAAATGACATTCCAAAACTAACTAATTTAGTTATTCCAGCTAACTTGTTTATCAACTCTCAAAAGCATCAACTGACATCAAAAGAGCCCCTGGCATGATTCCAGAAAGGGAATGCTCCCCATACCCTTCACTGGTCGGCAAGGAACCAAGTCACTCAAGTTCAAAACTGAGCCTTCCCCTTAGGCCCACAGCTGACGCCACAGAAGTAAAAACCGTAGTTCAAGAGGAGCAGTTCTATGTACAGTGCACATTCAGACTGCTGCCACAGGAAGACTTCCATGAATAAGTTGTTGATGTTTATGCAAACACGAGGCCTATTTTGTAAACAACACATTTATGCCTTTAGGAACACATAAACTTAACATAAGGAGATGCATCCACTATAAAAGTACTACATCTGTGCTACTGTTTATTTATAAACAAATAATGCTTAATAAAACAATGCTCTATAATGTGGTCTTCTGGCAGAGCTCTGCATTGACAGACATGATTCTTAAATTCAATTCCAAGCTTTCAGGCTGCAGATTTTTAAGAAGAGCTTCTGTGAACAGTTTCATCATTCCAACAAGAGCTCACTGAATTACAGCAGGGAAAAACAGAGTCAGCCTTAAGATTTCAGTAAGAACTATGGAGAACACCACCCTAACACGACTTTCCTTTTTTTGGGCTAGGAATTTTTCTTTTTTGAGGAGGGGTGTGTGTGTGTTTATTTCTTGTTTTGGATACGTTGGGGTTTGGTGGTTTGTTTTTGTCAGTTGGTTTGTTTGTGTGGGTTTTTTTGTTGTCATTTTTTCTAAATACAAAGGATGCCTTCCTATCAGTTTGTGGATTTGCAAGCCACACATTTACAGATTACTTTATGATTTTCTTTAGCCATCAGCACATTACAGTAGGCACTGCACTAAAATGCATCATTTCAACCCTGTGAAGTTTTATGTATCACTGCCTTTGGCGTGTAGGAGGATCAGAACTGGTCATAATTACATCTTTTATGCACCCTCTCCATAGTTTCATAAGAGAACTGATGATTCAGATGCTTTAGGAAGCTCCAGCTTTAATGCTGCAACAGGTTTCAACCAACCTATCTGTGATATACCCTGAAAAAAGGTCACATTAATTGATAACACAACAGTCAATATTCACACATCACTTCTTTTAAATGTCTGTATCACATATCTGGCTGACAGGTGACAAAAATGCCAATTAATGCTCGTTACTTTTGCTATGTTTGTATCTGAATGCCATCCTAAAAATATTAGATGACATGAAGGTTATTTAAGCAGAAATCAAAGACAAAACCAACACATTTTGCTACCAGAGTCAAAGAATGACCTTCATGCAACAAACCTGCTGCTCACAGTTTCATCCCCACATCCTTGTCTGGGCAAAGTGAAGTAACAAATATATGAAGATATACTCCTTCAGATGGCAACAAAGAACCAGCCCTTAAACATACTGGTTTACACTTACGTTTATTCACCTGTTTATTTAAAACTATATGGTCACATACCCCACATGATAGTTCAGGGGTATCTTATTTTGTTAGGCATACATCATTTACTTTTCCATCTCTCCCACTTCTACATTAACATGTAAGTAGGACTTACAAATAAGGACTTCTTATTTGTAAGTCCCAAAAGGACATACAAAAAAATTTGTAAGGATAAAGGACTTCTACAAGTATCATAATCCTAATATCAAAAAATTGAAACCTCAAAAACCCCAAAACCTATCAAACAACTCCACTGCCACATATAAACACATCCCAATCAGGACATTACCAGGCATCAACACCTTGTTCTTTAAGCAGCAAAAACTAACCATGCATTTCCTTGACTTCAAAGACTCACCATGCCTAAACTCACTGCTGAATATACCATCTGCTAAAAGATTCCAACCCAATTCCTCGTTGGGAATTCTCGTCTAAAATCTGTGTATTAGCAATATCCAGTCTACTAAGGGATGCAGTTCTGAAGTAGGGTTATATCTATATTATCTTCAATCAACAACATAATTTATCACTGCAATCAGCAGGCAAAGAAAAAACATCATCCAAAAGACAAAGTAGATGAAAAAGAAAAGGTAAGCTTATATAAGGTGATCAAACAGTTAACATGAATGTACAAAAGAACTACAAATACATGTGATCAGATCAATCTAATGCTTTGTGGCTGTAACAGTTTTTTTGGAAGAAATTACTGTTCATTTCAAGTCATTTTTATTGAGTAAATGGAGAACTTTGCCACAATTACAAAAACGTAGCACGCAGTTGCATCTGCCCTGCAGAACTTTACTTTAAGCCTCAGTCAATACCAACTTTGTAATCATAATTAATATCTTTAATTAACATCCTTTTTGCTTTCTTCTGAATTATTATGTGTGTTCAGAAACCAAAATTATAGATGACTTTATAATAGCAGAACAGCCAAATTTATTTTATAGGAGGCTTCCTAACTGACTTTTCAAGAAATCTTGAGTGTTTGTACCTCTGATATTAAAAAAAACCCAAACCAAACACCTCCAACCCTTCTTTTGCATAACTTTAGCAAACATACACACAGTATGAGCACTAGTTTAAAGGAACTCCCCCCAAAACACAAACCCCAAGCCTTGAATCTTGTTACCATCCTCACAGTTATAATCTACAACAGTAGCAAGAAGAGGAAAATTACTACGAATTAGCAACAACAATTCCTGTATTTTATGTTATTTAAAAATCAAAGTGTTACCTAAGGCAATTACCTTGCAGCCTTTTAATATCTACAGGGAAAAGCCTAAGGGAAAATAATTGACTTTGCTAATTTTACCCTTGGCAATTATAAAATAGCTCTGCATTTCATTACGACTACAGAATTTCACATCTAATTGTCAGCCCCGAGAGAAGCACGGTGATAAATGCATCATACACAAGCTCAGACAAGAGTTTAACAGCACGATAAAATTATCTTGGTGGCAGAGGTTTCAGCTGACGTTAAAACCCCCTTGTGCTTAAATCCTCCTTTTAGACATCAGCTACGCAGGTGCACAGAGGTCACGGCCGGCCGTGGTCAGCACCAGGTACAGTGCGACGCTGCTCATCTCATTAGCCAATTTGCTGAGCTACCAAATAAATACCAGCAAAAAAGCAGTCCTGTGATTTTTATTATTTTTTTTTTTAAACTTTGTACATCAAAGAAAACAAAACATTATGAAGAAAAAAGTCACAGTTATTTCACACTGCTGAAAAACAGATGCCAGATTTGAAAATTCATCGTTTACAAAAGAATAAATACAGTATGTTTAAATCATTGCACCTGTCAAGAGATTTCTATAGCGTGTACTTCAATTTTTCTAACTTCGCTAGTAGGGTTAGACGTATGAAAAAGAATAATTTACTAAGTCAATCAGTTTCCATAATGGCATCCCACTTATCGTATGTAGAAGCTATGAAAGTATTTAGATGTCAGAGAAATGAAAAAAAAAAAAGTGCTAAAATGTTTTGGCAGAATTTTCCGACATGCAGTATAATGACTGCTTTAAAAAACCAGAAAAAAGTAAAAAAAAAAAAAAAAAAGAAGAGAAAAGTATTTCTTTGCACTTGTGCTTCATTTCACTGTAAGCTTGTTTCCTGGCAAGTCTTCAGGGATTACACATTGCCGCTGCAATACCTAATGATGTACTAAACACAAAGTAATAGGTGCTACTTTACTTCTAATAAAAGTTTCCTCTTCTGTTGAAACAAGAAAAATGATGTAGGGTTAAATCCTTTGGTCTGTCTTGAGAATCTTATTAAGTAGTAAAAAAAAAAAAAAATGGGTACAAATCAACAATAATTAGTAAAATCAATTGCACCCCATTTTGGTTCCTGTATGAACTAAAATGTTGCACGATTTAGAACTTCTTTTTTAATAGTTACTACCAGTTGCCACTATAATGGCTTAACCCAGCCTGCCAGCAGATTGACATGTAATTTTCTGTTTCTTCCCCCGAAACTCAGCTCTGTTACAAAATGACACCACTTTTGAGAGAAACTGTCACACGCATGATCAAAGAGGTACAGAAATACTCAACTACCATCAGGAGGAGTTTCAGCACGAGAATCTAAAAACAATAGATTCCTTACGGTCCAGATTCAAACTATGGTGGTTACTGACAACTGCACACATGACAAACATTTATTTTAAACTGCAACAGGGCAGCAATCTTCAGACATACCAAAGTACCCGTGCAACAAAGAACTGCCTTCTGTTTCCACTGGGATGGCAGACTAAGCTCTCCAGTCATACACGCTGTTAGGTGTTACACTAGACTGGCACAGGGATGCCCAGAAATCTTTCTCCACTATAGGAGGTTTTAAGAACAAGATAGACAAACACATGTCAAGAATGGGCTGGTATAGCTGATCCTAGTCTGTGGAAAAGAAGAACTGACTGGAGAGATGATCTCTTAAGGTCTCCATCAGTCTCATGTTCTGAGATCACACAGATACACTGTTTATCATGAAAAACATTTCCCTGTAAAGTTTCAAACAGTTTGGTTGAGCAGCTGGGTTGAAGCTGCCCTTTAGAAACCAGTACCTTCATGTTAATAGGGCAATCCAATACTCAGGGGCATCCAAATGCCTAACAAAACAATTTCATTAAGAGTAAAAAGTCACGCGAGTACTGTGCAGACAAAGAAATTAAGCCTTTTCCCCCAAGAATTCCCTCAGACAGAAAACCATTCACAAAGCACAAGGTGAAACAAAACAACAAACCAAACTGTCTCCAGCTGGCAGTCTGCCAGAGGTGGTATACTCTGACATGTCACAAGGATGCCACTGCATGTACGCTAAATTCACCAAATTAATCACTCATCCATTAATACCTATGGCTCCACTGCTTTGGAATGCACACTAAAGGCCTCAGCACAGTAATTCTACAGGACAATGGTAAATATCTTCACAGAAACCTGTCAATCCATCTACAGCTATGATTTAAGTGTGCTGATTCTTAAAGGATGCTCCATATATACATACATATCATAACTGCTGACCTTTTAAAGGACCTCTCTTTCAGAAGACTCACTAATAGCTACTTGCTCTGGCAGTAGAAGAATTTCTTTCTTATTACCTTGGTATTCTGCAGCTGCGCAAGGCTTGTGCAAGCATTTGCTAGGAGAAAATCTCCACTCAGAACAGCCATTTTATTTCCAAACCGCATATCCTTCAGCGGGCCGTCGCAGGACTTGAGCTCCCCGATATTTACTATGCCCCGGTGCACCAGGAAGGCGGTGTGGATCAGTTCCGTGATCTCGGCCAGACTTCGCTGGCTGAAAGCAAAGAAAAGGTACAATCAGTTTTGATGCCATGAATAAAAACATTGATTCTTGAGGAGGGGTGAGGGGGAGCAGGGGGGAAACCAAACCAAAACAACACAGGTCATGCCATGTACTAAACAGATATTTAATGAACTATCACATAGTTTTTCCTATTTACTTTTGGAAGGAAGTGTTGAGCAAGAAGTAGTATGTCATCAGGACCTTAAGTACTTCCCGGTAAGCCGTGGGTACCACAGGTTCTGTCTGAAGAAACATTGTCCTTTGCTTGAATTGTTTTGGAAGAAAAAAACTCAACAAACACCCCCCCACCTCCTAAAGTAATCAATATAGTCCTCATGGTGCTTTCTTTTACTGTTCTGTCTTTGAGAAGCTTGAGGGACACTGACATGAAGAAAATGCCAAGCAGAAAGTACTGATGGGAAGGAACAAAGGACGTATCAGCAGGGAAGTCACGAGCAAGCTGATCTGAACACTGTAAGAACGTTGCAGTCAATGACTGCTCAAATTAGAGTTAAATTAATAACAGGATACCTTGCAGTTCAATAACACTAAGGGGGGAGGGCAGAGGGAAGAGAGGAGAAAGGGCTGAAGAGTTTAAAACTGTGTACTACTGATATTTTACTGGTTGGTTTAGTCAGAAGCAGCAGAGGTCCCGCAAAGGAGCAGACCCAATTTAATTTGGATAGGCTCACAAATCACTTCTTATTCCAACACTGTGCTACGTTCTGAATTTAGGGGTTTCAAATCCCCATGAAAGGCTTACCACAGAGGTATTATTTCTATTTATTCTAATTTTTTTGAAAAAGCATGAAATGCAGCACAGTCCCTTCCTCCACTCCTTCTGCAATTCAACCCTGTAAGCCCCCGGTAGTTCGTGACTGTCACTCCAGGGAGCCCAGAGATGTCACCTCAGCTTGGAACTACAACTAGGCGATGAACAGAGATAATAATTGAGCAAGGAAAAGGGGAAATGGGGTAAGGAGCAGTGCACTGGAGCATCCTCTGAACGCTGCAAACCTAGATACACACAGGCCTCCCCTCCATTGAAGTCTTTAGCACATTCGCATCTTTTCTGACTCAAACAGTTCCCTTTATGTCATAGAGACTTTACATACGAGCAAAACCACGATGCATACCCTCAGATAGACAGATAACTACAAGGCCTTACAGGTCAAGCTAAATTTCATCCTAGTACAAAGGCACGTTATGCTCCCTGTGCTTATTCAAAAGTGGCCAAACACCAATTCACTGAGTAACCAAATTGCTCCATACATAAACATTGTGTGTACTTGGAGACACATGCTCAGGTTAGGTTCTGCCCGAGGACCAGCAAAGTACTGAGAAAATCAATACTGTTTCCTCTGGACAGTGCAGATATATTGCTCCTACCCCAAACGATACTCATCTAAAGTAATCTTCTGCCCCAAATATATCTGACCTGCAAAGAGCCCCAGCAGCAACTGTTTCAGGCCAGCGATCCATGCCAATTAGCAAGCGAGAATAGCTAGTTGAGCCACACAGCCTGGGCAGGCGTGCAAAAGGTAGATGAGCTGGGGGGAGAGGATAAACAGAGGTTCCCAATGTATTTTGTCACACACAAAAATCCTCAAGTGTTTTAAAAGCTGCCTTTATAATTCACATTTTTCACTCCATGCAGAGAAAAGCAATCTGAAAAAAACCCAACCCCAGCTAGCCATTCTCCACATAGACAACAAAATTGAAGGTTGATGCTGTTTTTCACAGACGCAAGGGAGAAACTCACACAACCTACAGCTGTGGTATTGTAATCACGTTTGGTTCGGCTCTAACAAAGGGTTAATAAAATTTCAAGCTTGGAGAAAAAGACTAACAAGACATCCCGATGCTCCTGCTGTCATTGTCAGGGCAGCCCTTGGAGGAAATGTCCATATCAATTCGGTTTATCAGATGGACAGCTGATCAACATTAAACAGACTTGCTCTGGGCAGATTGAGCTGAGCTACCTGTTATGAATAGCAATGAGAGCCCTCTGCTCCCTGCTGCCGAGCTCTGCCATTTCCGACTGCCGTAGATCCCAGGACATATGGGGATCCCTAGTGACGAGCACATAAAGCTGCAGCTAACTCAAGCGGCGGCTCATTTCCCCCAGCTGAAGGCAGACATTAATATCCTGAGGAGATCAGGCCCGCCTCTGTGACCCCCAACTACTGAAGCAAAACAACGACTGTCCTATTTCTTCATTTAATAAGCTTTTAATGAAGGAAATCAAAATTCTCTCTTTGACTTCAGCATCGCTCTTCATGAAAAGGTTACACAAATACATCCGTGTCATGCTTTCCAAATGCTCGGGATCTGGATGTTTTCATGTCTTTTTCTGTAATCCGTTTGTTCTCCAAACGGTATTCATATTATTCCTGCTAACAAGAACCATATTAGGCAGATAATCTGTATCCAATTCTGATCTTATACACTGCTCTTCCACTCTGCCTGGCAAACTAAAAACCTAAGAACAAAAGCTATTTGCAGAAATCCCAGGCAATAGATTTCTTAATTATTTGTTCTGGTGGTAACCCCCATAATACCCAGGGCACAATAAAGCAGTCCACAGTGCTGCTACAGATACAGGAGGGTATCTTGACATGACTCTGAAGCATACAACAAATAACCCCCCACTGTTATTAAGCTGCAATCGAATGGCTAAAGCAGTACTACATACAGCTTTCTCAATCTGAAGCACGATTCAGTGATAAAATAATTTTGTATTGGAAAGCAGCTAAACCCAAAATACAAAGAGATGATGTTTATGCAATGCTGGGCTTACAGCAACACATGACAGAGTACAGAAGTGGAAACAACAGGGTGACAGGATTACTAAGTCCTACTGCTTCCATCCTGGTCCTACCCCAGAGCGGGTGTTTAGGCAACGAAGAAGAGGTTGCTACCAGAAGTACTTACATGGCAAGGTAGCACTGAGAAAAGTGTCAACATTGATGAAATAAACAAAGTCTCTAAATGGAAGCAGGCTAAGAATAAGGAGCGCTTTTTCACAAAACACCAAAATACGTCATTCCATCTTTCATGGCCTCTGCCACTGAAGGAAGAATTCCCTGCAAACCACCACCAACTGCCACAGAGACTACACTTACAGACATTATGTTTCATGAGACAATACTGTTTTGAGCTCCACACATCCCTTAATCTCCTTTTCTTTCTTCCCTTCCAAAATCCAGCCCCATATGGTAATGTTGTTGCAAGAAGGGTGGTACAGAGGCTTGGGCAGTAGCTGGGAGACCTTACTAAGAAGTTTTGATAGGCCACAGTCAAATATGCCCAAGTTCCACTGTTAGGTGCATTATTTAAGAAGAGTTAGTTGTGACACTCATGCCATCACCCCTCAACTAAGAGAATACACCACAATGGTTGAGGGCTCTGGAGCCCATCGGGTCCAACCCTGCTGCTCAAGCAAGGCCACCTTGAGACAGCTGCCCAGGACCACGTTCAGGTGGCTTTTTAACATCTCCAAGGATGGAGACTCTGTAACCTCGGTTCCTGTAAACAGGACAGCAGGACATTATGGCTCATTATACTTTCAAGTCAATTACTATCTACCACTTCAGTGAAAACTTCCCCACTGCACCTTCCAGCCTTTGTTAGGATGCTCTGACTTGTTCCTGACCCTCTTTTTTTGCCCTACTCTTTTCTCATGAAAATCTTCATTCACAGACTTGGCTGGCAGTAGTGTGTAAAAGGGAGCAGCATGTAAATTGTGCTTCCTGGTTTTCGTGTCTTAGCTCCTTGTTCTGCCATTTCTAGTACCAGCAGAATTAACCTAAATCTCTGTAAAATGCCTGCTATAAAGTATCTCGCAGGTTATGAGCTCCTCCAGCCACAGATATCGGTACAAAGAAAACACTTCACAAATAATTACACAACTCTTCAATAAGGTCAATTGGAGCTATACTGACTCCAGAACAACAAAACACCAGCTTGAAGGAAAATACTAGAAAAAAAGCAAAATTAAATTATATAGACAATTAGATCCTACAATAAGAAAAACAAGTGCAGTTTCTATTCTTCTTCTTTGATCCCCATCCCCAATGATCACACAGATTCGCTGACATTTGAGTATGTTTTGGTGAACTTTGATAAACTTCTGAGCAGACTTCAAGAAATCTTTTATATCTGCCCCTGCAACACCCTGCTGCTGTGACGCCAAAGTAAGGAATACAAGTTTTATAGAAACTCCATGCACATAGAGACACCATGTCTACAGAAACAACACAAAACACAAAAACCCAAACCAAACCAAACTTAATGGAGAAACCTTACAAATATGCTCCTATCTCTATATTCTATTTAGACTGGATATTAGGAAAAAATTCTCCACCAAAAGTGTTGTCAATCATTGGAACAGGCTGCCCAGGGAAGTGGTGGAGTCACCATCCCTGGAGGTATTAAAAAGACATGTAGATGTGCTGCTTAGGGTCAGAGGTTTGTAGTGAGTGGACTTAATGATCTTAAAGGTCTTTTCCAACCAAAACAATTCTGTGATTCTATCTCAAAAAACACATTTCACAATTTTGTTTTGGATTAACATTTCCTATTTGTATGCCTGGGAGTCTGCCTCATCACACTATCACCATTGCTAACGGGCTCATTACTGAGATTAACATCTCATGCAGATTTCAACACAAATTTTATAAGCCTACACAGAACTACATGAAATGGTGAGGGGGTTGCCAAAATACTGAAACAAAACCCTGTGGAAACAAAATAGGTTTTTATAGCAAGTTTCCTATACAACCTTCTAAAATTAATTTTGCAGTGTTCCTTCCTGTCATCCTGAATAACCTCTTTGTTGTTTGCATTATCTTTCAAGGCTTGCAGCTATGAAACATTAGCCAGTACAACCCCTTTAAGAGTTCTTATAAGCGACCTCAGCCCCCAATTTCAAGTCTTACACTAAAAAGAAATAATAGCACTTTGCAAAACATTAAATAGCTCAATTGTATTGCTGTGAACAAAAGAGTACGTCAACTTAAATACTCCTCTGCCATACTTGAGATGGAAACTCAAGCTCTCAGTAACAGCAAGAAAACTTGAGTCAGTTACCTTTCATTACCAACTAATCATCAGAAATACACTGGCCCTCTCAAAGGACGATAGGTTATGCAAAGAACTATTTAATAATGTAAAATGTTAATATTAGGCATAGTATTTCACAGAAACAGACCAAAGACTGACATTAACCACTAAAATCCATAGTCTAAAATGGATTGTTCAACTGCAGTGAACAAGGACAATGACAATGATAAAACAAAAATTATTTATGAACTCTTATCATTGAACCTTTGAATTAAAGTGACTAACAGTACACGCCCAAGATTTGAATTTTTTCTCTGTGCTTGTCAACCCAACAGCTTCTCTTCAAAACACAAAGGATTAATTTGGATGAATAGCCTTGCATTCAGGATTTAAAAAAACCCAACAAAACAAAGACACATTAAAAAAATACTAGCATCTATTCCACTTTAGTGACAACTGATGATGTGATAAACAAAATAGTTCTTTAGGGGAAAATTACAGATGAAAAAGTACTAACTAAAGAATTACAGTAATAATCTTAAGCACTGACAATGTATTTGATCTTACTTTTATTTTTGTGCCAAATAAACAGAAAGAAAAACATTTGTAAAGACAAGAAGGTGCATAAACTAAATTCAAATTGAACCTATATGTTCTGGTCACTCTGATGCCCAAAGATAACCCACTTAGTTACAGGTGAGAAAGGGCTGCAATTCTTACAGTTCTTTTTTCCAGTCACTTGTCAAAGTCAACATCATGGTTAATGAAACCATGAGTAAAGGAACAATGTATAGTGAGTAGCAAATAGCATTCTGGTGATGGAAAGTCTCATTCTCATCTTCTGTGGAGATTACATTGTCTCTTTTACAAGAAATTAAGGAGCAGGAGGGCATGTGTGAGTGTGTTTAAACCAGCCAACACACGTGGCAGGTACTGTCACTAACAGGAGAAGTGTCCTGGATAAAACATTCTCTGTAGTCTACGTAGGGATGTAAAAGGAAGGCTAAGGCCCAACTGGAATTAAATATAGCAAGGACTGTCAAGGACAACCAGAAGGGCTTCTTCAAATACATCAACAGCAAAAGTCAGACTAGGGAAAACGGGGACCCGCTTCTGAATGAGGCAGGTGCCTTGGTGACAGAAGGTGGAGCTAGTGAATGCTGCCTTTGCTTCAGTCATTACTGCTACGGCCAGCCCTCAGGAAACACAGGCCCTGGAGGTAGGAAAGTCCTTTAGTGTGCATTCACTTGAGTTCTGCAAGCCAGTTTCCCTAAGCATTGTGGGTGGTTGGCAGTGGGGGAGAGGGGCACTCGAAGACAGGCTCCTGTCCTTGATGCAGCAATTACAAAGAAGAGTTTTGGGAGTCTTGACCTCACTGATAATTTATTTAGATCTACCACAGACCAACCAATTCCCCAAAGAGCAGCATGAAACTTAACCAGTATCAGTTTCCAAAACAGTGCCTCTACTGGTCAGGTCCCACCTGGAGTACTGTATCCAGTTCTGGGCTCCCTGGTATAAAAAAAAAGACAGGGATCTCCTGGAGAGAGTCCAGAGGAGGGCTACGAAGATGATTAGAGGCCTGGAGCATTTCCGCTACAAGGAAAGGCTGAGTGAGCTGGGGCTGTTCAGCCTGGAGAAAACAAGACTGAGAGGGGATCTGATACATGTTTATAAATATTTTAAGTGTGGAACACAGGGGGAAATGGCCAGCCTCTTTCCAGTTCTCTGTGGGGACAGGACATGGGGCAATGGCTTCAAGTTGGAGCATAGGCAGTTCTGCAGCAATACGGGGAAGAACTTTTTCACAGTGAGAGTGACAGAGCCCTGGGACAGGCTGCCCAGGGAGGTTGTGGAGTCTCCTTCTCTGGAGATACTCAAGACCCTTCTGGATAACTACCTGTACAATCTGTCCTAAGGAACCTGCTTGGGCAGTGGGGTTTGATCCGATGATCTCCCTTCCAACCCCTACAATTCTGTGATTCTGTGAGTGCCACTGATGAGCAAAGATGGCCATCACCATGTCATTACTATGTCATTGCTAGGAGTCCTCAAGCCTCAGAGCCAGCTGCCTGCACCAGACTGCAAGCAATCCACATTTGCATCATCATCTCCAAGCAAAATTAAGTCCTAACTGGTGAACTTCAGGGTCCAAAGGCTCTGTCTGGCCTACTCCTGTATTTGGCATCAGTGGCTAGCAAAGTGACAGCGATCACAGCCTACGGCATGGCACGTTTTCTTTGTGCTGGGTGCCACCATCACAGCAATTCCCTTTTCAAAGCACGCAGACTAAAGGAAAAATTTTTCCAGCCTGGAAGCAAAAGCATCAATTCTGGGAAGCAGGTGAGGGAATCTAGACAATGATCTGGTAAGAATCATTTCCTCAAGTTCAGCTTAAAAATGAAAACATTAATCAGAGAAGCCAGCAGAAGAATACCACCAGCATTAATAAGTCAAACTGATTTTTGCAGGACTTGAAGGCGAACGTGCAGACTGGGAACAATAAAGATGAGAACATCAAGAGAAAGATTGCACAGTACGAAGCATCTAACCACTGTAAGCGCCAGAAAACCAGTAGCATCCAGCTGCGTGAACAGATCAGGAGCAGGCAGGCTGAGCTGACAAAATAAGGATCTAGATACACTTGCCACAAAGACAGTCCCTGTCACATTCAGGGTTTTATAGCAAGAAGGATCCAAAGGACATTTTGAAAAGCATAAAATGAACATTTGCATTGCTCAAAACAGACTTGAGACACGGTGGCAAGCCTAGCTATCTTTCTAAAGCCCCACAGACAAGGTTATGAGAAACTTACATAGTTTCACATCCTATTTCAGCTATTATGGATTTTATACATAGTAGAAAGAGCTGAAGAAGGAGACATCAATTACTTTTCCTTTTCTTAGAGACCCTTTCTACACTGTAACAGAAGAAAAAGTACAACTTTAGGCATGAGCCCGTATTTACATATATACTGCTAAAGAAAAGATGGCTTTACAGTTTAAGTTTTATGGCTTTTTTGTTTTTTATGTTTAAAGGAGGGCTGGCTAGCTTAACAAAACAAACCAAAGAAAAGTGTATTCAATTGAGGATGGAAAGGAAAAAAATAAGATACCTGGAAAAAGAGATTTCTTGCATTACTTGAACACTGCTGAAGAGTTAGTAGAAAAACGAGAGCTACTACTTTATAAGCATATTGTCAAGTTTCTTAAGATTTGGCATAATTAAAATCACATACCATAATTCCTATTTTAAAATCACAGGCTATCCCAATTGGAAGATATGTATTTCCAAAATGAAGTAAAGCTGTCAAATGCAATTTTGTCTTTTTATATGGCAATTATCAAGACTTAAACTTCTAATAAAAGACAGGTTGAAATTCCAGTTGGTGTCTGCTATAATTACATTAACATCTATGTAGATCAGATAAAGTACTATATTAAGCAATATCAAAAGCTAGGATGTTTACTTCTTTAAAAGAGCTACTTCTCTTATTATGTAAATAAAGACGCAGATACCACATGAGAATTTACTTTGAATAACGTATATCAGCAAAATAATGTATTGTCACTATCTTGAATTTCTAAAAGGAAATTTTCCAGCTGAAGACATGTTGCATTCAAATTGAACTCTCTACTGAAACTTCAATTTGCTACAGAGTTCATATCAGAACTAAAAATTTAGGTACAAATGAACATGATCTCAATATATCTGTTATACGAGAACAATATAATAAAAACTATAGCAGAATACAAATACTCTTTATAGAAAGCACATATAATATTCAGAAGTATATTATACATAAGCAATATTTTCAGTGATAAAACAAGCTGAATTGGTTAGATCAAAACAGAAAAATGTGAATAGTTTTTGGAAACTACTCAAGAATATTTTGCTATATGACCAAAAAGCCACAATTCCCCAGTTAAAAAGACTAAGCTGATTAAAAACAAAACAAAACCAAAAAATGTTGCTTAGACAAAGCAAAACCAGCTATAACTCCCTCTCTCCCCAGCTCAAGCCAACAGGAAAGCTGATAGCACCAAATGCAAATCAGAAACTAGGCAAGGAAGAAAACTGATAAAGGAACGAACAAGAAAAATGCAGAGATGGATAGGAAGCTGAGCAAAGGCAATCTAAAAAGGCTATACCAAGAAATCCTCAAAGCCACGAAGAATTTTAAGAACTGGTCCATTAGGTAAGGGTGGGCAGAAACATAACAGCACAAAGATGTGGATTTTAGAAAGCCTGTTATATTTTTAAGCAATATATTTACACAACCAGGTATAAATATCTTCTAGCCCAGTAGTGAATAATGCTCACGAACAGCAGCGGTGGTTAAGATTTTATAGTCAGAAGGTCTAGAGAACTTGCACTCGGGAGGGAACAGAAAAGGAATGACATTGCTGATAAACAGCAAAGAGAATGAATCATCCTCAGAACGGAGTCAACTGAGCTGGTTCAGTATGCTTTACTCAAGTAAAAAGATGTATTGCAAAAAAACCCCAAACAAACCAGAAAGCAGACAATATACATACAGGACAAGGAACTCTAAGGATAATCAAGGAAGCAGATAATCAGCCGAGACAGAGGATACCACTGTGGTCAAAAAGGCCAATAGGATCCATTGATGATTTAAGGTAAGAATGCTAGCAAAAGTCATGTTTCTTTCAAGCCTGGGTTTCCAAAGCCAGTAAAAGTCATTACTGGGAAACTTCACTATGGAAGAATTTGAAAAGGCAGGAAAAAATTTAGAGAAAAGAGTTACACTGTCAGAGTAACAGAAAACATGCCAAACAACAAGCTAAACTTCTTTAATGTAAGGAGAAGGCTCATATTGAATCTGTAGATTAACTTGGTCACAGCCACTTCAAGAAGGTTTAATTTATCAACACTATAAAAAAAAAAAATCAGAGAAGAAAATAGTCAAGATTATCAAGCAAAGATAAAATAAGATCCAAGTTAAGGCACTTTCCAAAATCTATTACAAAGAGTAAAGATGGACTCTCCAACACTGGCAGAATTGAAGACACCGCCTGATGAAATCCCACTTAAGCACAAGTATTAGATCCGATTAACGTTGGGGAAATCCTATGGCCTGTTTTGTATTACAAGCCCATTTAACTAGCAAAATGATGTCTCTTAGTTACCAACATGCTTGTGAACTGTAAAGCCAAGAGAAGGAAACTTCTCAGAAAATAAACAAAAGACAACTTAGTTTTGGCAGCAGTTGATGTTGTCCCTCTGTCTGTAAAGTTACTATTGGCCAGCAGCCCATTTTCTTTCAAGGAGCTATAAATGTTTTCAGCGTTGGGATTTCCAAATGCAATTATTTCAGCCACCTTATTCAGGAGACACATCAAAACCAGAGCCTCTTTGCCTATTACAGTTACCTCTCGTTTCCAGCAGAGGAGCATCCAAAGCCACCAGCTGGCCAGGAACCACAGGTATACTGAGTTTAATTCTATCTTAACTGCGTGTAGAGTATAAACATGAAAAAATTAATTTTAAGCAAGTTCTGCAAGAGGAAACAACCTGCATGCAGGATTCATGTCTATCTGCATGCATTTGGGTATCCATGTTGGTAATGCAATGTATTTGGTGCTGTACTGACCTGGGAATATATGCAAGTATTTCCACAAATAACAGGAGATAGAGACAGAGACCATCTACAAAGTCATTTTATGTATATAAGGGTGTGTATTTTACCTAAGTATACATATTTTCTTTAATTACAGTTTTCCATATAACCATTAGGTGGTTCTAGCCATGCAAGTCACATTTATTAAAGGCAGCATGTCAAATAAGAGTTGACAATTACAGGCTATATCAATACACATTATGCCAGATGGTAATGAGCCATACACAAAGGGCCAGCCATCCAAAATAATCACACCATTTTCCACAGAAATGTTGAAGAGGTTATGGTTTATTACACAGTGCTCATTAGATATACAGTGGCAGCATTAGCAATTTTTCCTTCATTTGTATCTCATTTAAGACTCTGCCCCCACAAGCCCATTCAAATTAGTACACAAGGTTAAAATCATTATGGTCAGAGGGACAAAAAAAAAATGAAGTCGTATTTTTATTTTATAGTAATGGTGGATCAAAGGTCCCTGGAATCTATTATTCTCTCAACTATTATATAACACAGGATACTAAAAAGCATGAAATTCACTGTCATTTACCGTGAAGAAAGATAGCCTATTTTAAATAGGCAAACTCTATATTACCTAATTAATAACACCAAATGAAAACAACAGTTAGGTTGTGACACAAAGCGACAGAAGTCATAAAACTAAAAGTTCATACTGAACTTTCAGCCTTGGCTTTGAACTTTCTCATCTGCACTTCAATTTGCTGCTTTAATAGCACGGAAATATTTCACCGTCCAAAAGGCAACTCATCTTTCACAGCGGGTTGGAAAAAGGGTTGTCTCAAATAACTGGAGTGCCACCTTTGAGAAAATACCTATGAAATATGATTTAAAGTACCTTTCCACCCAGCTGCATATGTTGACTTCCAGCTAGAAAATGGCTGTTGGAGACATTTATTTTCTTGCCTTTCTGTGTTGACTGAATGTATGCAGATTAAAAGATATGACAGGGCAAATGTATTTGTCAGCACAAACAAGGATATGTTTATTGCTTAAAAACATGCAGATGTCCCCCAAACTACTAGTGACAGACAGTATTTGGTAGTCAAAAGACAGAGAGAGAGAGAGAGGACTTGAGCACTGGACATGCCACCTGATAACATGACTGCAGAAAAACAGCTTTTCAGTCCAAGCTCCACTTTTGAAACACACGGAGCATCACTTGTAAATCTGGGGCTCGCATCAGGCAGCCACCAAGCTCAGAAGGCCAGGGTATCTTTACGCCTCCTTCCTCAGCCACTCCTGCTGAGCTGTTCTGCTGTTACACAAAATGCTGAATTATTCATTCAGCCAGATGGCAAAAGAGTGAAGAAAGTCAGTCAGTCTCCAGGAGATTACAGGGGAGAAAGGTGGGACACCTGGACTCCAGCTCCTGCTTCACAAAGTTACTGGGCGGGAAACAACATTACATACTTGGGCTCTGCTGACCTAGATGTCCTATGAATTGACTGAGAACTCAGGCAGAGGAGTACCACAGATTTACATCCTTTCAAATACTTGCAGGACTCAAGCCCGGACTTCCTGCACCCTCAGCAAATGCTTAGCCAGTGACTCAACAACGTGGAACAGCATTAGCAGCAGATCTCCGGTTTGGGAATCCCACCTAGGTAATTTTTCCAAGCTAAAATAGCTGACAAACCTTAACCATGCTTTGCAATTGTCTGAAAGATTAAAAAGCATGTTTTATTTCAAAGGGTCTTAAAAAAAAAACCCTTACAAAATTAGAAAGAATTCAATTCATTCCAGGCAACGCAAGTCTATAACTGAACAGGTTCTCTGATAACTACGCACAGTGAATGTTTTTCTATCAACAACAGTATTTTACGTCAAGATCTTTCTACAACTCGTCATTTGCAGAGTCCACTTTATTACTGACCAAACTACTTACCTCAACAAGGTGTCATTTTGCAGGCAGACACCAGCAATTATGAAACAAGTATGAAACCTGTGCCATGTCAAACAAACGCAAGGCCCCGATGCATTATAAAATCCAAAGGACAGCAGGCTAATTTAAAGGTTGAAGCAGAACGTAGCGTACATAATACAGAACTTTTATACAGTTATTTTCACAGTAAGTTTCTGAAAAATTCAGAGTAGGTTTAAATTCTCTAATGCTGATTCAAAAATTGAAGACCAATGGCCAGTTCCCAGAAAGCTGATCACAAGCAAACCCACCACGGCACAACTATCAGTGGTCTAGAAACAATGGCATCACTGCTCTTTCCTTAAAAAAGGAGTACTAAATTTTTAAAGCTGAAGGTAAAAGGAAGAGGAGGTAGAAGAAGCACAAGTCAAAACAGTTTAAAATGGAGCTAGCATAAAAACCTTCTCGCTGGCTTGCTGAAGGAAGCAAGGTGCAGGTACTGCAAATGGGAGCCTAAAAAGGCAAGAAAGGAGGTAGTCAAAAGCTTTGGCAACAGCTCCTGTAGTGTGACCCCTGAAAAAATGGGATGGTAGGCTGCATCATGCAAGGAAGAACCGTAAGACTCAGAACTGAATAAGGTATGTTGATGAAAAAACTAAAAGATGAGCTATGAACTAAAGGATTAATTTCTGGATTGGATGACAGTGCTGTCACCAAAGCAGAAATCATTTGAAGACTATGAAGAAAAATCACATATTTTGTTATGGAAATGACCAAGATTCCTCCCCTTATGATAGCAGCATGTGTTGGCCAGGCTGCTTATGGAACAACGAGGCACCACCCAGGATGCCCATCCATCCAGGATTAACCAGATTTTCTCTGTAGGCCCTCCACAAGTATCCTCCAATTATGTCTCCTGCACTTATCACAGAACGAATTTCAAAGCATGGTTTAAAAAGAATTTTAACTAATCAATGTTTTATTTAACTGAAATATTTAAATACTTGCACTAAAACCAACTGTAAGGATACGAAGAGAAAGGCAGGCCTCACTTGCAGGTAAATGGAAGAAACAGGCTACTAGCAACTAATTTTATGATCATACTCTCTCTGACCTTGTATTAGTTTTTTCTCAGCTCTCCAAGACTTTGAAGCGTGGCTATAGTTTTATTTGCAGGGACGAGGGGAAATAGTTTGAATCAACATAACAGAAATTCCCATTACTGTGTACTGTCAGAGACCACCGGCATGACTTATCACTCCAAGTGTATCTGAAATATCTCTGAAGAGTTTGTCTGTAATTGTATTCAATGTAGCTGAAAGTTAAGGTGCAGTAACCTTGACATTAAAGCTCTGCCACTAATGACACTTGAAATACAGGGAACCTTTATGCGAGAGAAAAGAAGGTAACCTTTTTTTATGCAGTGAAGAACGAACACCTGATAAACGAGCAGTCCTGTTAAGAGAATAGATTGCTCATATGTCTAAATGCACAGGAAAAAATGCATTAAAAAAATAAAATGTGAATCACCAGAATACAATGGATCAGAAAGAATTGGGGATTATTTTACTTTTACATATATATATGTGTAAAAATATTTTTTAAATTATATTTTAAAAATCACGCTTTTACGAAACATACTGTATATTCTGAAATACCAATAAATATTCAACTCAGGAAAAAAAAACCATCATAACATACACAACCACAGACACCTCACACAATCACGGAAACCTCTCCTATTCTGCGCAGCTGGAACTGCCTTTTTGTTGGTCAGCAATTAGAAGTATGGTTATCACATCTGCTTTCCTCTCCCCTCCTGAACTTTAGGTGTTTGGAAGTGGATAGGGACATTAATACCATATATTAAAAACTGCTTTATTACAGGGATGTTTTTGCTTTTCACGAAGCAGAAGTATGCAGCAGATGGATGCTGCCTGCCACATACAAGGAACGCGACTAATAGCTGAAGGGAGACGGCAGACTTCTTGGAGACCTTGCCCCTTACGCCAGGTGTGTTGACAGGATCGCCAGCAGGGAAAGGATAATAAACCTTTTGGAGCAAGGCAGCGACTGCTGCTTCTGGGACTGTACCAGTGTAGCAACAAGCATTTGGGGCTGTTGATGCCTGCAAAGTTTTATCACTATTATTAGCATATCTTTTATGCAAATGGAGTAACGTGTGATATTGAGAAAATGTGTCGTTTGATGAAAAAACACACACCTACCATTATACCATTGGCACAATTTCAATCTATTTTTACCTTACTTACATCAGTTCTATAAGGTATCTGAAAATCTCATTATTTCATTTTTTTGGTCCTTTCATCCCAGAACGATTCAATCTACACATTTTAATAAGAGGTAAAATGACATCAACCAATTCAAGCAACATTAACCCCAAGTGACTGATGGTGGAGAGACAGCTGTATGCTAATAAACCACCTTCTAGAACAAACTGATTTTCTGCAGAACTCCTACCTGAGTCCACAAGACACGATTCCTGCCACTATTGTAGTTCTGCTAAAACTTGGGCTACAAGTGACTGAAGTAAAATTTCCACAGAATATTGTTTTGGTGAAACATAACAATTATGAGAAGGAAGTCAGGAGCATTGTACAGTATCTGAAACCTGCTTATGTTTCTTCTCTTTCTGGAAACATTAGATGCATAATGAATTTGGCTGCATTTTCTCTTTCAACAAAAAATTCAGCAAATTTGACCAAGTCTGTGGAGAAATTCAAAATTACAACTACAATTACTTTAATGTTCTTCAAAACTTGGGTAATCACGCTCCCAAAAATCTCATGTGCACCAAGTATGTTCCATGATCATGGTGTCAGTGCTGATCGGAAGTTTTCAATTGCTGCAAACCCTAGAAAAACCCAGCATCTTTCTGATTTCTCTGCTGACTGCCTGAACACCTTCTCAAATACAAGCACAGTAAAAATACCATGTTGTATTTATATTGTAGAAAATTGGGGATAAAGATGTCTATCTCCTTACTCCTCTCCACTGATCACTATCAACATACATATTTCTAGCAATTTAAACTCAGAGTGCAGCTACTACATCCAAATCTGGATTTGCTATTCTTGCAATCCATCCATACACCCAAAACTTGTTAACTTAAGTAACAATTCAACTTTCCTCTAATAGCCAAAAGGTGCAACATAACAAGGACTAATATTCTTCATTCCAATCCACTGAAATACCATCACACGCCCATTGAAAATGTTTTTGCAATGAAGATTCATTTTTAGGAGTCATCTCCATCAGGTTAATTTTTGCTATTGTTCCTTAGTAACTTCTCTTCCACTGCAGTATCAAATAAAGAAACCACTTTGCTTGTGAAGATGTCAGCATGTACTTCCATTTTGCAGTCAATATCCACTTAATAGGCACTCAGTCCAAAAATTTATTTCTACCAATCCAGCTGTCACCCCCTGAAGAAGATACCATTTCTGAAATAAGGAATTTTTTATTTGATGGTCTGTACCAGAATTCAGCTTAGAATCTTTTCTCTCCACCTTCAAAAGGAAAACAAACCAATGACAAAGAAGTCCCAACATCCACACAGAAGGTTCTCACGCCATCTTCTCTTGCCTCTCTTCCCATTTTTCATGCAAAATAAAATTTTGCACTACCTTGAACAATCCTGCCTATAGCACTACACCAAGAGATACCTCTCCTTATGTTTTCCTTATCTACCTGGTATCTGGATGTACTCACACACCGGCGTGTATATTGGAATATGTTAGAAATAACTAAGCTTCTCTGTCCAGCAACACAATAACCTGTGCATTACACCACCTGCAGCAACATGCTGTGCTGGTTTTTATTACTGTTTGCTTTAGAAGCATCTCTGAGCTGCGAAATTCCACGCAAAAAAATCTACTGAAAGCTAAAGGCCAGGTACTAGGGAAGCGATAAGAAATATTCATTCACTTAATGTGTGACGTGACCAGCATCCAGAACATGCTGGTATTTATTGCAAGTGAAAGGGAATGGGTGCTGTATATTTTTATACATTCTCCTGAACTCTAAGCAAAAGAGGATACCTCTGGAGCTAGGAGGGCATTGTACATATTTTTATATACATATATTTGAGGTGTATAATGAAGACCCCCTCTTCAACTTCACCCCAGCAGATGAAAAATTTTGTCATATCTTCAATCACCTTATATCTGAGTACTGACTGAATCATATTAAGAAAATAGATTAATTGGTACAGTAAGCCTTGTAACACTTAACTTCATATTGCCACGATTTTCCAAGTATTGCAGAAATTTGTATTGAAAGTGCATAATTGCGCTGTAAAATTTGTCAAGGGAGAAGTTAATAGGTTGTGCCTGGGAACAAGACAGCTGGTCTTCAGCAGATGGGAAAGCATAGGAGGTATTTGGGGACTGTAGGACAAATAAATTACACAGATACAGTTACTTAAGAACTTGCAGTGAAGCAGTCAGTCATACTGACATCATAGTTCTGACGGATAAGCTGTCCCCAGAGCTGTTGTGAGCTTTCATCACAGCACCAAATTGATTTTAGGTGCTAGCTGGAAATTTCTCTTCACAAATACTTTTTTTTTTTAAATTTTAAGAAAAAATGTGAAAATTCTCAAGCAGAAATGCATTGCAGGAGAAAAATTTTACAGCAAATTAAACCTCCAAAGAACAGCTCCGGCGAAGAGCTCTGGTGCGTGGAGATGCCCTGCCCCAGGAAGGCTGTGCCAGGTGTCATTACCCACTTGGTCACCCGGCCTTTTGACAAAAAGCTCCCACGAGGGTGAAGGCAGGCCTTGATTGCTCCCACAGCCACTCCTGACCCACTGTGGAATTTCATCAGCGCCGCTCTGGTTTCGCATGCTACGCTGCACGTTGCAGCAGACCAGTACTCACTTCACAAGCAGTGGAAGGAAGAAGCTCCAAGAAAAGGGTGGCCTGGACAGACGGAGGCCATGTTGTGGTTTCTCCAAGGTAAGCCATCTTACTGTGCTGTCTATGATACTGAAAATTACTTCCTTTTTAAAAAGCAAAAACCAAACTGCTTTGTAGCGTACATACTGAATTTACTTTGCTCAGCTACCTAGTGCTAAACAGGCTTATTCTGAGCAAAGTTGGAGTCCATATATCTGCACTGCACAGGCTCTGATTACCCAGTGCCTTCTGATTTATTCTACACTGTTCAGAAAGGACCTTTTCTTATTCAACACATAACTGTTGTATTTGCACATGCTGTGTATGCTGAAAACAATAAAAAGTTAATGAAGAAAAGTACTGGTTGTAATGAATTAGTAATATTGTTAGATTTGTATTTGGAGCTGATTTTTATTGTTGTGAGTGGAAGATGATCAATAGGAATATGTAATCAAGTTGTATGTGCTTTTCATCTCCTGAGACTCGTCTGGTAAATGAGATGAAGAATCTCACAGGATTTATCCTGGAGAACAAAAACTAAATAGAATAATTTAGAATAATCGCCTAAGATTTCCTCACTAAAAGCTAAGGCAAAGCTACCAAGGACTGGGATACAAAATTACACATTTCTGAAAGATTATAAAAGACACCACGGCTCATATTTTGAGATACTTTTCCTATTATCTTTCAAACAAATAATTTTGTCAAGAGCATTGTTCTACTTAACGTTCTTAGATATTGAATATTTTAAGACCACGCATTTTCTCTACCAGTTAATTAGCTTAGCTTCCAAAGTACAGCTAGTTGGGATACTGCACCTTCTCTGAAAGCCAGCCTTCCAGAAGATAGGAATAAGAACAGTAAGTCCCCAAGGAAATCATTTTTATGATAAAGAGTCCTAATGTGCTCCAGTAAAGGTGAGGATTGATTGTTATGGCCTATTGTTACTATAATTAGAAGTCAAACACCAATTAGCAGTTCCATTAATATGATTAATCTCTGCAATATCTGCAGCTGAGACCCAGTGCTTGCATGCTATAAGCCACTGTGAATTTAAGGTGCAACAACTGTTCCACACTAAAACTCCCAGTCTGAATACTTGCACCAGACAAAAGAAAAAAGCTCCGCCACCTTCTGAGTTTCTACACATACTATTGGACCTACCACATCTTTACCATTTCTTGCTTTACATTTTGTTAAGCATGTTCTACCACGATTTACCATGATTTAGCATGTTCTACCATTGTTGACAGGGATAGGTGCAATGCAGCATGAAGTCTTCCAAACTGTGGTTCACAGCCACTCCCTCTGCATTGCATCAGGTCCATGTAAATCTAATTTAGTTTTCCATTACTATTAAACACAGAGAACAGTAATGGGGCAAAAACCCTACTTCCTACAAGTACGGAAGTTCTCTTCGTATGACTGGTGTCCATAATAAAAGTTAGGCATAATTTACTTCAAAATACAAAGTTAGGAAACTGTCAAATCCAATCTCTGAAATCAACACTCTTATGGAGTTAAGAGTACGGACACTGAAAGAAGGGCAAGGTTGGAAGATGAGGTGAAAAAATCACACACTCACAGTCTTCATAATTTTGTGGATACCAAAATCATCATTTGTATGGACATTCTTTGGTTCTATTTCATCTGAGTTTTGTCTTTTACAATAACTCTTCAACAGAATTTGTCCCCAGATAAATCTACACCATGCAAGGTAGAAAGGTGGTTGTTTTCTACAATTTAGTAGCAAGCAGGTCAAAGCAGTCTCTAAATGTCACATACACAGTAACAACACAATCTCACCTTCACCAAAATTTACTTGCCATTTCCATGACTTATTAGCCAAGAAGCTTTGTAATGGATTCACATTTTCCTGGCTTCATTTTAAAGGGAGGCTATCTGATTTCTCTGCATAAAACTACTGTTAATTAAATATAGATTTATATGGAGACATATTTCAACTGGAAAGCCTTTAAACAATTACCAAAAATTGCAAACATCTTTAAGCTTGCCTGCAAAACTTTTCTGGTGAATTCTGGTGAATACAGCTTACACAGCAAAAGACCTCCTTTGCCAGAGTAACATTTACCTGTTCCTAAACCAGAACGGAGCCCTTTGTCACATCTCCATCTGAAACAGGTGACTACAATAGCAGTCTTCGGAGTCAAGAACAGCATTCTCATCTCTCAACTGCTTGGCTGCATTCACAAGGACAGGACAGAAGCTACTTGCCAATAACCGCAGTTCTCAGAGAATGCAGAGCCCAAGCTACACATCCTCACGGAGTATCTATTCTGTTTATCACGCACAGTGGAACACCTTTTACATTTTCTCAATTTCCAGAAGTTGTGTTCACACCTCATATGCTATTACACTAAATACACAAAGCAGAGTATTGCCATTTCAGATCCCTCCCGACCATAAAATCCCAGTTTGGCAGCAGTCCAGGACACACACAAAAGTCAAGTCAACAAACCAATGTCCATTTGTGCAGCCTGTAAGTCTCAAAAGCATACTATAACCAGTATATATTCTACACTTTTGACTACACTAGTCCATGTTTACCTGACACACACTTTCTGAGTTTGGTCGAACCATAGGATTCGCCAGTACGAATAAACAGGCAGGTGTGACTGAAAATAAAGATTTTTTGTTTTTTTAAAACCTCTGACAAGCATCCAAATGGATGTCAGCACTAGAGAGTATTTTTGAAACTAGCAGTAATGGCAAAAGAGAAGAGGAAAAAAAGAAAAAAAAGATGCAAAATAGTGACAGAAGAAAACTTGCTGTACTAGAGCCCAGGACACTGAGGCCTGAAGAGGTGGCATAGAAAGTTTGTTCTTTGGGGCCACTTGCATTTCAAGGTGCAAAACAGAAGGTATGTCAGGAATTCACTACTCAATATAAAGCCAAGGAGATTCCTCAGTCCTCAGCCAGTAGTGCCTGGCAGCACCAGACATGATCTGAAAAAGATACCCCTCTGGCCATTTAGAGAGAGAACTCAAGCCAGTCAGTATCTTCAGCTGTAAGAATCTAGCTCCAACTATAAAGAATAAAGTAGTAAGTGTTCAGAAACCATATGATCCTGGAGCTTCAATTCAAAACCTCACTTCTAGCAGCAAAGTAAGAGAACAGAAAGCTGCATACTTAGTTATCCAAGTGAGTTTTCCTCTGAAAAATGGCAAGAGGAGTGTCAGACTCCAGTATAATCACCCATTAGAAAATGCATCTTAAATCTCTTATGCTCTAGGTTTCCATGTCACATCTAAGGTATTCTCTGATACTATTAGCATGATAAATTATCCTTGCTTAGATTCTGCCAAAACACAAATGTGAGTGCTGCAGCATGGGAGTCAGAAGGAGTTTCAGGGGAATATGGGATGCACGCTTGGAGTACTGGCAATGACATCAAGCACTTACATGATGCTGCTTGCATACTCCGCAGCGAGCACTGCATTTCATCATTGCATTTGCAATGCTTCTGTAGCCAAGGAAACATTTTCCTAAAGGCTAAGAGCACAAAGTTTAAACTTTAGGAAATCTGTCCAGCAGCCGAGATAGAGCTGTTTATCACGCTGCTACTTCTCTCTTCATTCTCTTTTGGGATCATTAGTGCTGAGCTGGAAGTAAAACCAGGTTCATACTCCCGCCAACAAGAATAAAGTCAGGTTGCTGGCAACATGATAGGGAGGTGGCTGTGCAGAGTAGAGCATGCCAAGCAGGCTTTTATAACGCTTTCCTCCTTATCTTCAGCATGGCTCATGAGGCAACCAGCAGTTACTATGATCTCCTCGCACACAATATGACCCCCATCGCCCCAGCTTTATACAGGCAGAACACGTCTCCTGAAAATTATGAAGTGCTAAAGCTGGAGGCAAAGCCGGCCAGAGGCAGCACCATCTAACTGCACTAGCCCCGTTCCTGTAAGTACCTAAATTGAAATCCTCATTATTCTGGAAAAGATTGCTCTCTGGTAGCAGGCATCAGTTTTGTTCCATTGTGTACCAGTAAAAAACAGATGCCAGCTAAGCAGCTAGCTAAGCTATTTTTATACATTTAGGTCAACTGTCCCATGAATTGGCATATCTAGAGAACAGGAGAATAGGATTAAAAAAAAATATTTTTGCTATTACAACTTCAGCCCTCGCTGTCTTTCTGTTTGATATTATAGTTATTTTATCGCTTGCTTATAGTGTGATTCAAGAACGTGAAACAGGAAGAAGAGGTTATGCAGAACATGCCAGATTCCAGAATGAAAAAAGTCCACCATGGGGTTTTTTTTGTGGTTTTTAAAGTAAAACAATTACGGCACTGTTACATCTTCCCGGTCACAGATTGTACGTTGAGCATAGTACCAGATTTAGCGGACTGATGTAACTTGGCTACCCACTGTGGGACTGCATATTTAAAGAGAGCACAAGAGCTGGTTCCAACACAAACAGTGGGAAAAGAAAGACTGGGCTGGTGCAATCACTGACACGTACTGGAACAACTTAGCTCATGCTCGGATTTCAGGAATGCAATTAATTAATCACTACTAAGTACCCTAAAATCAAGTGAGCCATATCCCAGCTAATAGTCCACAATATAACGTTCACAGCACGTAAGTATCAGGCAATGAAGATGCTCATTACAGTGCCAGAAATAATATTTCCAGCAAAATATTGTATATAAAGATGAAGTAATTATATGGCATGGCAACAAAAAGACTTGTATAGTTTACAGCTGAGCTGAAAATCATTAAGATTTCCAAAAAATACTTTTTAAAGCTGAAGACCTAGGAACAATAAAGGATTAAGCTGCATATCACTGAGGGATGTGTTTTACCTTTGATATGTATGTCTAATATACATACCATATGTAATTACACTGTAACCGAGATAGCAGATAAAAACATATTACTGGAAAACAACGTCCTTTTGTCTTACTCAGGAGCAAGCAGTTTGTAAAACACTATTTGCAATACATAAAACAATCACAAAAGCCCTTTAAGATCACTATTTTACAAGCTGCCCATTCTCTTAGCTCTATACAACGGAGACATCCAAATCAGAAATTAGACTCACATTTAAGAGCATATTTGGAAAAGCACCTCAAGTAAAGAGGGGAGTCCAAAATCAAAGGTAAAGCCCACAGTAGAGGGCAAGGACTGGCCCCTATGGCACAAAATGAAAGAAAGCATCAGCATTCTCCTAGCGTGCATCACTTTGCTCATATTTACACCATGCTAGAGACTGAAAGTGCCATTGAAAATCCATTTAAATTAACAACTCCATAGTTCTCACTTTTGCAGACAGTAATGAACCTTAAGTGAACCTGTGTGGGCGTATTCAAAACTGCTTCATTTTTGGAGTACCTTTGTAACTGAACTAGATATTCTAATGGCTATTGACTTGCTCAAACTTAGATTATTAGGCTAGATTTTCAGCTGGTTGAACTGGCATAGCTCCAGCAATGTCCATTTACACCAAATGGCTCATTATTAATTCAAGGTCTTATTTGCTCCTTAATGAATACTTCTAGTAGTCACCTTCCCAGCGGCAGCTTTAAATGCTTGAATGTTACCTCCATGGTCAGAGTCATCATCCTCAAGAACTTAGTTATCAAAAAATAATGCTTTTTCCTCTGCTTTTATGAGGCACACTTAAGGTAAACTTTTTTAATCATTTACAAAACAAACTAAAATACCTCCTGTGCCATAATTAGCTAACTAGAATTATGCTTTCATACAGCATAATTTGCATATAAATATAAAAATTTTACAACCCTAAGGGGACATTAAGGACAAAGCAAAACAAGAATAGAATTAAACAGCTGAAGGGACAACACAGCCCTCCATAACAAGCCTCATTTATAGCCTTGTCTTTTCTCTTACTTGTTTTCTTCTGTCTGCAGCCATTCATAGATATTTTCCTTCTCTGTTATTTTAAGATAACTACACATGATTTAACATCTTCATTTGCTCTTTTGTCTCAATTTTACAATGCTATCTTTGCACTTCTAAAACAAATCAAGAAACAAACATGTCACTAAGTTTGTGCATCTTCATTTATTATATCACAGTGGTCAGAAGCATAATTAACTGGAAACATGAACAGTCTCTTCCCCCAATCAACACTCACATTTTTTCAAAAAGACTTCAAAAATTCAGCTTTGACAATTTTTCAACCAGATTTCACTCATTACACCAGTGGAGCAGTTAACCGTCAAATATGCAAAGGAGAGCAACCACTATTTTTGATTACTGTTGTTACTAGTATTAAGTAATTTAGTTTAAATACTTAAAAAAGGGTTTAGGAAATCAATGAAGCTGAATGATCTCAATGAGAGCTTGAGGAACCTTAATAGCGGGCTCAGTAATATGCTGTGACATGTGGGACATAAAAACTTTATTCTACATTGCTGTTTCATAGGAAAATATCCTTCAAATTGGGCTACAGTAAAACTTATGTGCTTGGTGAAACCAACTGGTATTCAACAGGATTTGCCATATGACTCTGAAGTAATACTAGTAAGTAGCTGTACCTCCATAACACCTGAATAACATCAAAGTAGAAATACTCTACTAAAAATATTTTCAAGCATCTTTACTTTTTTGATTACAACTACCTCTTAACAAAAACTTTCAAATAACTATCTTGGTCCAAAAGTTTTTAATTTGGCTGTGCTCAAAAGCCACAATTAAGATATAGGTGTGGATATTTTAAGAGCTATAGAATCATAGAATGGCATGGGTTGGAAGGGATCATAGAGCTCCAACCCCCCTGCCACAGGCAGGGCCACCAACCTCAGGCCTGGATCTACACTAGGTTGCCCAGGGCCCCATCTAACCTGGCCTTGAACACTTCCAGGGACGGGGCATCCACTACCTCTCTGGGCAGCCTGTTCCAGCACCTCACCACTCTTCCTGTAAAAAACTTCCCCCTAATATCTAATCTAAACCTTCCTTCCTTTAGTTTTAATCCATTCCCCCTTGTCCTGTCATTGTCTATCCTTTTAAAAAGTTGAATCCCCTCCTGCTTATACAAAGAGTACAAAATGGTTCTCATGGTGAAGAGCTTATAATAACCCTGGGGAACAAAGTTTTGTGATTAGGTAAGTACTGTTTTTCCTTAACAGCTGAGCAAGCCACTTAAGATGCTTTGATACTACCATGAAGTTGCCCACCAAACGTACCTTGGCGTTACCTTGCTAAAGAAGGTTATTACATACCTGGAATAAATGCCACTGACCATGTTGTGCTGGAAGGAGAGCTCTGCCGTGCTGGGTCCAGCAGCTTTGGAAATAAGCAGTATGACCAAACCTCGCATCTGTAAGTTATTCCGGCTGTCACACACAAAACCCCTGCAAAAAGGAAAGGAAAAAAGAAGCATGCTTTCACAATTGGTTTTTACTGGTCACACCAAAGTGGAAAGAAAGAGTCGGACCTCAGGCTGCTATCATTTCATCAAGTCTTTAATATTCACGTTTGCATGGAAATAAACTGCAATTATTGTGATCTTCTGTCACCCTTTACCTGTCACTTACAATGAAGTGCTACTATTGCAGAAAAAAAGTCAAGTATTCGGGATTAAATCTTGTTTATTTCCAAGGAACAGCATATGTCCTGCATTTCATGTCACACCACGAAAGGAGTATTTCAGAATAACTCAATGTGATCTACTGAAAAAGGAACATAAAAGCTTTCAGGTTGTTGTCTGAAGTACAAAAAAAGCCAAAAGAAGCCTCATACTTCAAGAGAAGAAAGGGAAAGGAGGAAAGGTACATCCAGAAATCTATAACCCGCTGAAAGAAAACTGTTAGGTCAGAGTGGTTATGACCAGGTGTCTCGATACATACAACACATCTAAGTATAGTAGGAATAGACTCTGCAGAAACTGATAACAATAAAATAAAAAGTTAGAGATAAATGAAGTAGAGATCGGCTGTTTAAATAAAACCACAAAATAATATAGCTGTTTCACACCCTTTACCTTTAAATTTGTGGTCAGAAGGAAATTACGCCTGAAACCTATCTTTTGAGATACACCACCTCAGAAATTAGCTTGTTTGTGCCTTTCTAATGTGCCCACATCCCCCACTCGCTTCACCTGTAAACTAATAGACTGGAGCACCCAGGACAAGTTAGGGGTGGGGTGAAGCCAGCCTGGGGCACTATACCCCACACTCTTAGCAAGGTGGCAGCTGTGATGTGAGAGAAGGCATTGACTTCTGCTAAATTTCCAAAACAGAGAGCAAGTGTCTATGGCCTCAGAGTAACAGATTTTGGTTCAATGCAACAAAGTTGGGGCTTTAAGAACCAAGCAGACCAAAAACGCTTACAATCAAAGCCAAAATTCAGCCAAAAGCAAGCACTAGCTACCAATCTGAATCCACAATAATGCAATTAAATGTTAGTCTCTCTTAACATGCAAGTAGCAATTAACACATTGCCTTGCTAGCTATTTTAAAATAAACCAGTTAAAATGTTTCTGAAAATTAGCAGAACATGGGTAATCAATGTCTTAGAAGACAACATTCAGCACACGAGATCCAAACGTAACTTCCTGAGGAGTAACCATGACACAGGGCCACCAGCTCACACTCCTTCCATCCTCAGAGATCCTTTAGAAAAACCAAACAAACCAAACCCTGAACAAAAAAGTGTGGGAACCACTGAAAGGAAGATACTAACTTCCCAGAGCAGACAATAATTTCTTTTTGTAGATCAGTCCCATAGTAGTTCCCAACCACCCAAACCCAGGAAAGTGTGCACAGCTCACAACTCTCCCCAAGAGCACCTACCGTGGTCCTGCAACATCCACCTTTCTTTTGCATAAAAGGTACACATAGTGAGGCATTTTAAAGAGGAGAGGACAGCTGCCTGCCTTCAGCATTCTTTGAATTTATAAAACTTGCCCACCTTTATTCTCACTGAGCACACAAATAACTAACTTTCCTTACCAGGTTCTAACATACAGTTAGCAGAATGCAGCCAAGAGAGTTGCAGAAGTGTTAAGTGTTAATTGCAACATTTAAAACTCCATAGATTTCCAAAGTCAGAGCCACAGTTAACATTGAACTACCCAGGAAAAAAACAAAACACATATATAATGAATATTATTCAGTGTGTATGTATCCCATACACAGAATTCTTAGTTGTTTGTGGCCATGAAAGCACTTACCTGGCTTGAACTTCAATTGATCACATTACTCACAGGTACGCAAGTTAGACAGATGATGCAAGTAAATTCAAATATACTGCTTAAACGCTATTTACAATTCCCTTATTTTAAAAGGAAAGTGGTTTTAGGAAAATTTGCTTTTTTCCACACGTGTGCTGGTAAAAATCAGACTGCCTTACTAAATGCAGCATCCCAGGAGAAATGAATAACACTTTGTAAAAAAAAGCCTAAAGAAACAACCCAACCAAGCCGCAAAACATCAAGACCACAAAATATGGCAAATTATGGTGATAGTTAACAATCAGAACATTATTTTTTCATGCCCAGCATTCTACAACTTGCCAAGGGACAGGATATTACAGAAGTAGAGGAAAAAAAGGGTATTCACCACAGGATTATTATAAAGAACTGGCCCTTAAAGAAGCCTCTGCCTGGACAGACACAGTAAGTGAAGCACTGCAGTGTCTTTACCCGATTCAGACTAGATGTGGAACAGAAGCAGAAAACCACCTGTGCTGAAAATACTGTCTCATAGCAGTAACAAAACCCGGTGTCCTTAGCTGTTCGGGGGGTTGCAAGACCACTATCAATGAATGCCTTGCATTCTTAGCAGGAAACTGTTAATGAGAAGTGCAGCTATGGGGGAAGAATGGGATGTAAATATTAAATAGTGCAATAATAAGTAGCAATGCTCCTGTCATTTCTACACGTAGTGCTACAGCCTCTATGTTACATATGGTTTGGATGTAATTTTAGACAGGATTTTTCTATGAATTACCAAACCAGCAGCCAAAGTCTAATTCCATTCAAAACATGACTGAAGTCGTGCTACTGACATGTAACATATCCGCACTAAAGCAAACCGCATTAGACTTGAAACAAATAAAGCCTACGGTGATCATCCTTCAGACGCTAGAAACTACTGCAGCTACTTGACATGGCTTCAGGGGTCACATTCACATTCTGAATTAAGCTCCCAGGAGATATTCTGCACTAGTAACAGCTACACAAAAGTCTTCCAGATGGTGCAATTAGTCTTGATGGGTATGTGGCAGGAGACAGGTGCCTCTAGGGGAAAAAAAAAGTGAACTAAAAGCAACGCGAGTGAAATTGTGCACACAAGAGAAAAAAAAAAAAAAAAAAAAAAAGACGTGCATCAAGCTGAGAGTCTGGGAAAACCTGAGCTGAACACGGCAAGTACATGCATAAGGTACCCGAAAAGCAACAGCAGCACAGTTTCACTCGCTCTAAGTCATGGGCTGGTTGTCTTGTGAATTACATACCTCATCCTCAGGGGACAGCATACCACAAAAAGTAAGTCAAACGCTTCTACAATTTAGTTTTGCAACATATTAGGAATTTGGAGGTGGGGGGTGGGGGGGAGTGGGATGGAAAAAACGCCCTAAACAAAAAATCCAAAAAGCATGTACTCCAGATACTCTGCCACACAGATAATAACCCCTTTGAAAACTGGCAGGTTCGCAGTTTTAAATACAGAATGCTGTTCACAAACAATTCATCTCTCAGCAGAGAGAAGAGGCGCCTCGTTCCGACACATGCGCAGTACGACGCCGTACAGGCACAAGAGACTCACACCACCCACTCAAGCAATGACACTGGCTAATAGCTAATGTGCTGCAAATTACACCTCCTACTACCAGAGTCCGTCTGCTGCAGAGAATAAATCAAGCAAACATGAGCATTTCACTTAATGCTTTATGTATTTCTCCACATGTGCAGCCATTTCAGGAGATCTTGCAGTTAAAATGTTACCCCCCAGTAACTGTCAGGCTTTAACTCCACCAGTAATTTACACTCTCATTAAAAAAACATAAGTTATTGTAAGCACTATTCTTATTTTTGAGCAATCTTACTTTGTGTGAGGCAAGACTGGCTAATGTACTTGCCATGTTTTCATTAAATGAGACTTTGATATTAAACAATGGAGAGGACATAGGACAAACACAATAGTTACTGTAAAGAAGAGGTGGATATGGGAAAAATCTCACAGTACTAAATGGGAGGAAAGAACCCCACCAAACACCCAGAAAAAAGCACACAGGCAACTGTGAAGTCAACTGACACTGCAAGTGGGTGTAGCAGAAGAGAGCATACTTATGGGTACTAGTACTAGTTCAAATTTAACCACTAAGGACACAGAACAAATTTCCAGTCAAAACAGATGTGATAAGGTATTCTGAAGGGTCAAGAGGGGGTTGTTGAATGTTTAGTCAAACTTTTTTTAGTATTTTCCAAAATGTCCTGCTGGTGACACAAGCAAACAAGAGCTGCTGGATTTGCAGCCCTCTCATCAGTTATCCCCTCCACCATCCAGGTGCTGGCAGGGGTGAAGTGAACAGATCGCCATCCCCCCCCACCTCCTCTGGCACCCTTTCCATGCATTTTATCGAAGGTGCCCCACTGACAGAATCAATCATTTTGTTTCAGGTCACACAGAAGCTCTGGTTAGCTTGGAGGGGAAGGAAAACATAAAGAAATACAGGATGGGGATCAGACATTCCTCTACCTTCCCACTTTGGATGTCAAACGGAAAAAGGTTGGGGGGAATCACCTGTTCACACAGCTCTAATAAAAAGCTGGGAAAGTCTATAACACAACCCAAATCAATTATGCTGATGAAGATTTATACGCCTAGGATAATGTCACTGAAAACACAGGCTGGTTTTAGACAGAAATACAAACTGTTCTGAAAAAAAAAAAATGCCCTCAATTCAAACTGACAATCCCAGATGTAACAATATAAACACACTTTAAAATCTGTAACATCTCAGGAAAGTAACATCTATTTTGCTCAATATAGAAGGGTTATCAGGATGTGTTCACTGTTACAGGTGCATCTGAAAAACAACCAAAAAACACCTTTTCAAAATTAATTCTAACTGACAATTCTATATCTAGCGCTAGAGGTAAGGCACGGAGCTATTTGGCAAGACTGTCGGCTTCCTTATTAGAAATGCAAGAGTTCTACCAGCCTCAGGGCTTTTATCCAATTTGCTTTATTAATGACTTGTCAGAAGTAAATAAGAGAAAACTCTCTGACATACTCATTTTTTAAACGGATGTTAAACCACTGTATTACAGATGCACTTAGCTGAATCACAGGATACACTACTTGACCATAGGATCACACTCATATGCATACATATAAATACTCAGAGGATTCAACTTTATATGTTTGGTGTAAGCTAACAGCAGTCTATAGGGACTTATTGCTAGTCAAGTTTTAAGTACATATTAAATACCCTTCTGACAACATATCTTCGAAATATATTAGAAATCCAACATCCACAGACAGATCTATAGAAGAGGATCAGCCTTGTCACAGGGGAGGGGTGCATTTTGGGCACGGTTCAGATGGTGGGAGGGTGAGGAAAACAAAATTACTTCACATGGGGAGAAAAGAATTTAAAAATAGGACTGAAATTAAATATCCAACTGACAGGAAATGATATGAGAGATGCTCATGAGCCACCTCAACTTAAAAGCCCACTGGAGGCTGCAGATGAGAATGCATGTGTTCCACAAACTTATTCCTAGCATTGGAAAACTAAACATCTCCTTGTGCATGAAAATTAAGTTTCAGGGTTATGGGGCATTTCTTTACCTGAAGAACAGGGTTGTGATGGGCATGGGGCTCATTACTGTTATGTAATAGTCTAGTAATTCAAGGACTTAACTAGTAAGAGCAGCCCTGTGTCAGGCCAGGCTTGGGGGAATTCCCATTTTGTGGGCAGGTACTCTTAGGGCAGGTTTCAAGGGAGGACTTCAGAACAGCACTCCTGCTCTGCCTGCCTTGGAGTAACAATGAAGGGTCTCAACCTGTTACCTTTGTGAAGCCAATCACAAAGAAACCTAAGATTTCACAGACTAAAACCAAAAAAGACTCTGGTGCTAAGGCTGCAGAGGCCTGTCTCTGCAGTGGCTCTTCATCCAAAGAAAAAAAAAAAAAAAAAAAGCAATTTAGATGCAGAGTGGCCCTCAGTTATGATACAAAGCTACTTTTTATTAACTCCAACCACCACACAGTATGATGCTTGGGCAGTTAAGCCTAAGCCAAGATGGTAACTTGATCATGTGCAAAAGAATGGTTGTTGCCTAGGGAGAAGGTACTTGCTTGAAAATTATGGGTTCCCTGCTCACCTCTGTGGGCACGGTCACTGAATCACTTACACAGACAAAGTTGTACCTCTGCTTCCATTTGGCTAGCTGTCTTAAGAATATTGTATGAAACACAACTGAGGCCTTCAGTGAAAAACAGGCCTCAAAATGCTCAGTTCCACAAAAGCCACAGCATTTTTTGCAGATGCAAAGAGCTTCATAGATTTGGGGAACTCTTTGTGCATTTATGAAGTCACAGACAGCTCCTCATCCAGGGAGAGTGACTAAAGATCACTCAACATACACTTGAAATACAGCTCATGAACTTCAGGTATTCAAGTAACCCAGGAAGCCACATAAGGCATATCTTAAAAATATTAAATACAGTCTTCACAAACTGAATAGAAATATAACAGTGATGATCTTGGTTGCTTTATCTTGGAAGGTCACAGGAACATACCTTCTAGAACAGGAAGGTCCTGGAAAAAACCTCCAAAGATCCTTTCCAACCCAAGTGACTCCACGAGAGTAGAAAATAACTGCTCGGTTTTCACAGGACTTTGCTTACAATAGGAAATATTTCTTAACTAAAAGTGAAAAATTCTATGCAAAGATTTATCACCCCATTGCTTATTAAACATGATCTTTGCAGCGACTGGGAGTGTAGAAAACTCTGCTTAGAACAGCAGGATTACTCTGGTTTCAAGTTAATTTTCTCCCCAGTAGCAGGTATAACGCTGTGGTTTGGATTTAGGATGAGAATAATGTCGATAACACACCAATGTTTAGTTGTTACTAAGCAGTGTTTACACCAAGTTAAGGACTTCTGAGCTTCTCACACTGTCCCATCAGCGAGGAGGCCAAGGGTGCACAAGAAGCTGGGAAGGGACACAGCCAGCACAGATGACCCAAACTGGCCAAACAGATAATTCCATACCACATGACGTCATACTCAGTATATAAACTAGGGGGAAAGCTGGCTAGGTGGAAAAGCACTGCTCTGGAACAGGCTGGGAATCAGCCTGCAGGTGGTGAGCAATTGTTCTATGCATTATTTGTCTTGCATATTCTTTTATCATCATCATTATTATTTTTTTCCCTTCCTTTTAAACCATCCTATTAAACTGTCTTTATCTCAATACAGTAATTTTAATCTCCACCCACCTCGCCCCCTTCCCCCCGATCCTCTCCCCTGCCACACTGGGGAGCTGGAAGTGTGTGAACAGCTATGTGGTGTTTAGTTGCCTGCTAGGTTAAACTGTAAGAAGGAGTAACACAGAACTTGAGGTCAAACTAAGTCTGGGAACGATGTAGTTATCAGAAGAGCTAACGTTTTGAAGGATTTCTAAGAAAAGTCAGAGCACCATTCAAAATCAGAAGAGACACCAATATCTACATGTACCTATTTCTTCAGGCTTTAGCATATTGCCCAAGTGTTGCAGTGCTTTCAAGAAGAAAATTCCAACAACCTTTTAAACACAGCAATGATCACAAAAAGTGGACCCTTCTAGGAAACTATAAAAGTCGTAAGACTGAAGTTGTGGAGATTTAAATGGGTAAGATCCCACAAAAATCAAATCATATGATAAAAATGAAGTTAAAGAAATGAAAAAAAACTTATGACCAACTGAGGACAACGAGTTTGGTTTGGTACAAAGAATGGAACCACTAACTTTTTCGCTTGACTCAAGATGAACAGCAAGTTTGAAACTGAAGTTTCTAAAGAGCTGATTTTAGGTTGCATGGTCATCTGAAATCTGAGAATGGGTTACTATGGACATGGAAAAAACCACACTAAAAAGAAAGGCAGCTATAATCAGACATTTATCTTAAAGATATTGATTATTCAGGAAAAAGGTGGTGGTATTTTGTTGTGGTTTTTTTAAAAATAACTGTACCCTTCACCCCTCAAATCTTAGGAGTGGTAGGGGCAGTGCAAAAAGGACTACCTTAAGGATGACACTAAAGACACCACACAATCATCAAATGTATTTTTAAGCCAACTGCCAGTCTCTGCTGGTTTTCCTGGTCAGTGTTTGACTTGAACTTGGAATGTGATGTGGATAGCAGGCAAGCAAATACCAAAAAATGCAGTTAGTGTCTGAGTGCAATTACTCAGACCAGCAAGTAGCTTGCAGGTCTGGCACCCTTATTTTTCTAACCACAAATACTTAGACAGAAGCCCGATTTTTGTGTGTCTGATTTCTCCATCAATATTTACTTTATTTAAACTTTGTGGGAGGTCTAGGACCCCACTGTCGACCAGTATTAACAGGTCTACTCAAGCACAAGACTACCTTTTTGAAAACAGATGCTCTCGGATACAGGAATATTCTGCTAAGTGAAAGCAGTACAAATATTTTTGAAGAGTCCTGTGAATGACAGAAATCTGATTAGCTTCACGAGGCTAATGAATTCAGACACCTCTGGACATCCAGTGTCACTTCAGCAATATTGTAATTGTAAAGCCTGCTGAAAAGCGTATTTTGCATTAAACAATCTCTACTACACAACAGTGAAATAAGTCGATTCCTGACCATTATCTCACACTGAAAATGCTCACCGCATGTTTTACAAAGGGATGAAACATAAGACTGTTAGGATATGTATTGTCGGTACAGAATGATCTAAAAAGTTCTTTTAGTCTCCTGTACTCAACAATATTTCTCAATAACTATTTAACTGATCTTCAGCATTATTCAGATTTATTACAAATATTTATTCCTTAAAAACACTGAAGACTCTTGCTGACAGTGAAAAAGAGGTTCAAAGTTCTGCGCCTCTATGGATTGTTTTCACTTAAAGCAAGTAGCTTATGCCAAATGCACACCGGGAGTCCTGTAAATACAAATCTTCCTTTCAATACAGAAATATAGCAGCTGAAAAATCAACTAGCACCATTAGTCCAAATGCAGCGCCTCTTCTAAAGACTCTACAGATTTGTCATGATCTACTCAAGTTGAGTGGTTATACTCAGCAGAAGCCTTTATAAGCTGGTGGGAAATGCATCACCTTAAAACACAGTGGAGAATGAGGAGAGAATGCAAGGCAGCAATACATACATACAGTACACAAATGGGAAGAAATATAAATACTTCCAGACACTATTCCAACTACTATATACTGAGGGCCTTTCAGGGGTTTATTCCAAGTAAAAAAATAAATTTTAAGCCAATAGTGGAGAATACAGCCAAACCTAAACCATAAGTCTAACCCATATAATCTTCATTTTGATGCTTTTCTCTAAATTCTAGTCTAGAGAGTCTCTTCTCATTGAGACCCAAGGGGATGACACTGATAATTACGATAAATCTGGGATTTTACTTAGGTAAGAAGTATTTTCAATGTGACCCCCACCAAATTCCACAGCTTTCACTTCACTGTATCAATATCACAATCAGGCAAGTTTTACCTGAACAATACAACGTCCTTTGACCAAGCTTAACACAAACCACAAGTATCTGCTCCCTTTTCCTGGACCACTGCTAAGCACTAAACAAGCTCATTAAGTTACCAGCAGCATGCTTTGAATTTATGAAATCGTGGTCACACAGTAGAGCACAAAAATGCTGAAAGCATCTTGCAGTGAAGCAACCGTTGGGGGGAGGTGGTGGTGGTGGGGGAATCACTGGAAAACTTCAGAGGTTTTGTATTTTTTCCCTCAGAAAAGACAAGACTTTAGAAGGCCTGAGATTTTAAGCAAACACTTGTGGTTTTGGAAATGCTGGTTTCCATGGTAACCAGTAAGGTCTTCTTTATATAGCATTATAAACAGATGGTAAAGACCGGTCATGTTTGCTTCTTTGCCAGCATATCAATAGAACTGCTGTACTACTCTATCTCATGTATTAGAGTTATTAAGTAACTTGGGTATTTGAGCAACAAAACCTACAAATCAGACATGCTTAACTAGTACCTTTTTTTTTTCCATAAACACATGAAGATTCTCAACAGTAAAGTCACTGTGTCTATATAGTCAGATTTCTTTGGCAAAGCTTTTTATAAATGTTTTCTCAGCACTTGCCATACAGGGTACATTACTACCACAAATATGAATCTGACAGGGATTAAAATAATGAATTTGAACAGGAAATAGAAATGTGACTATATTTACACCCACTGGTATTAAACTGTGCTTCAGAATTACATTTTTGTTGTATTACATTTCAAACTCTCCAGAGAAGATGTAACAAACTCTGAACTCACCTTCATCATGTCACAATAAGCAGAGATTATTTTTGCAGGCTTTTTTTTTTTTGCATTTTAATCTTTCAATTGTAGCTATGTTACACCATGTGTTACTGTTTTATCAATGTCTTGACATATGAAGAGAATTTGGGTTGGTACAGCATTTGATTTGGTACCTCCCTGGAAAAGTCTCAAGTGCCAACTACTAGCAGTGCAACCTAACATTGGTTCTTGCCACTGTGTTCCAGCTATTCCTCCAGTGTTTTAGCTTCATGCCATAAGCTGGGGAGAAAAATTTTAAAAAAGGGGAAGAAAGACAGAAGCCAAACTCCCATCAAGCTAACTGAATGTCAAGAGACCGCATCACATATTTTAGATCAAAGTATCTCCTGTATTCTAACCAGATTACAAGTTACCTTACTATCCAACTATTAAAAGTATTAGTAATTCTGATCCAATTACCCCTGCAATTCATGCCATTCTCCAGTTTCAATCAGTGATTGCATAAAGTCCCCACAAAACAGTTCACAAGAATAAGCAGAACAGTTTGTCAAGTCTGATGGTTTTTCCACTAAGCAGTAGCATTCGAAGACAAATGTAATACCTGAAAAGTTGCCTTTTCTTTACCTCAAATACAAATTTCCAGGTTTGCCCCTATCCAATCCGCTATCAATATCACAGTGGTTATCACTAATAAGCTTGGGATTCTTAAAAATACCCACACAACCTAAATTTCTCAAAACCCACTCAACTTTGTAAAACAACCAATAATACGTTTAGGAAAAGTGTGAACTACTAAAACTGTGAATATATTTGGCAAGGATCAAGTGGATAACAAGCATTCTGTATGCACAGAGGAGACAGAAACATGCTGGGGTGTGGATGAGAAGTCTTCCTGCATCTCAAATGGGACTGCATTAAGCAACAAGTTCAGCAGACAGATAATTGCACACAAAACTTTTACTAGTTTTGTATTTATCTGTTTGACAGCAGTGGGGTCCATTTGACCAAAATCCCAACAGTTTTTGGAAGTGCTTAAACTGTAGCAATTTAGCACTGCTTAGTGTGGTTAGGTTGCACAAGCCTGTTCAGAAGTACACACTCAGATGGCAAGAAGTCCCTGTTGCCGTCTGTGCTTTCAAGACTCAAGCCACTGCCTACTGCCCTCATCAACACTCCAACGATCCCAATACACTTTTGTTGGTTTAGGATATGGTTGTGCACCTGCTGGCTACACCACCCCACTTGGAGCATGGAAATGGTGGTGTTAAGCTCCACCATGACATAAATCCAGTGTTAATCTTTATGTTTGATATATAAACTCGATCAACACCAGGTGGAGGACAATGAAGTAGGGCAACACTTAAGACAAATCAGATGTACACAAGTCAATGGGATGCACCCACAAGCACTGAAGAAACTACCTGGTATTATTGCCAGGTCACACCATAATCTTTAAAAAGTAATGGTGATCAGGGCAGTTCCCCGGGACCAGAAGAAAGCAAGTGTCACTCCTACCTTCAAGAAGTGCAAGGAAGAATGTGGAAACTACAAAGAGCTGTAAGTCCACAGGTGGGGGTAAAACCCATAACCACCATTCTAAAATAAATGAGTTTTCCATTTCAGAGTGTCCTTTTAAAAGGGATGGCAAACCCGAGAGCGTCATGGGAAGGAACTGAACTTCAGTTTGGTGAGCATAGAACATCACCACATTTGGAAAGCGGCGGTGAGTGGAAGGCAAAACCATGTTTTGTATCATTTAAAAGGACTCCAGGCTTCACAAGTAACTTAAGACAAGCCATCCCTCACACTGCTTTATTTACAGGAAACATAACAGAAGAAGATGGAGCACTATTTCAAAACAGCACATGAACACAAATAAAGAAGAGATGGAGCTGCTGCACTGAAGTTACACAGTTATTCAGGAAAGGTGTTGGTGGTACTGACCACCTCAATTTTTCCTGGACTGCCTAGTGCTATTGTCTGAAGGGCAAAGTTAAGGAACTTAGTCTGTAGGAATTACTGGAGTCTGTGAGAAATAAAACTGGCCAGAGGAAGCAATGCTGTAACGTGAAGCAGGAACCTCATTTCTCCCCACTGGAGCGACTCAGCTGCATGGTAAACAACTGGAAAGCAGCAGCACCGCTAACAGAGGGAAAGAAAAGCCACTCCAGAACTGCCAAAAAGGAGGGCACCTTACTAAAGTGTCATTCTTGGTGTTGAAGCAAGTATGAAAAGAAAAATGAATGACACGCCAGACTTGTCAATTTGCTTTAAAGAAGAGTATCTACCACTTCAGGTGCCCACAGTACAAGGAGAACTGTCATTTGCTCCTCAGGTTGGGCAACCCTGGCAAAATTTCCAAGACAAACATCATAACAGGAAAGGTGAAACCGAGGAATCTTCTCCAGGCAATCTAAAAATACAGATTTTCTATGGTTCATCACCTAGGGAAAACTGAAGTGAGCTCAAGATGAAGTTGCCAGAAGCAGAATTACCCTAGAACTAAGAGTCACAAGGAAGGAAATTTAAGTCACTGGTGTGATTCTGCCTCCAAGACATACAGAGGTGAAGAAAGATGAAATGCCAGGCTCTGACTGAAGAATACAGCACTGATATTAAACCTCTGCTGAGACAAAGTAGACTGTGAGTGTGGAGGGAAAAACCTTTGCCTGTAACACACAGGGAGATAATTAATGCTTTTTTACGTGTCATTTACATGTAGGTTTTTATTATGTAGATTATCAGGTGTAGCTGATGTTAGATTCTGACCTGGCACACAGCTTTCCACATAGCTCAACACTAAAAGCTTCCTTTGACAGCAACTCAGAACAGGACTGGCACTTTCAGAAGTAGCTTAATTTTAGACAAATTAAGATTTGTGCCACATGAAAAACATGAATTCAAACAGCTACGTGATTTGAAGAATATCTATTTCTTCTTTAAAGACCTGAAAGAATATTTCTGCTTAATGTTTTCATTTACAGAAAATGCAGTTCAACATTGTTATAAATATATCTAAACTTTTATCCTAAAAATTTAAAAAATTTCTCATTTGTCTGGGATGAAGATCAACAAAACACTGCCTGCAGCCATACCGTGGAACATTACCCAAACCAACATCCTACTGACAAAAGATATCAAATGCTTCTGAAAGTAATTCCATGTTTATTTCAAACATTCTTTGTTTACACCAAAAGCAAACTGTTACTACTCTCAATGGCAAAAGGAACCCATGTAACGATAGAACTCAGTGAAAACTATGACAACTTCCAAACATTTTATTCTCTCAAGTGTACTGACATTTCATAAAAAAAAAAAAACAACCAGCAAAAACAATTATGGAACAATCAAACAAAAAGACAATGTTTTCAAATATTCTATTATTTTATAATTTGGTTTTTCAGTTATATAAGCCACCTCTGGAATGAAATACCAGTACCATTTCAGGATTATCTCTAGCAACACACTCATTAAAACATTAAGCAAGCCTTAAGAAAAAAAAGAAGGAAGAGAAAAGTGGCTCAGGCATGTCACCATCACATTCTGAACAACCAAAACCGCTCCAGAAAACCTGTAACAAGTATTGCACAGAACTGGCAGTGCTACAACTCATCTGCAGAAAAAGTTCTACAAAACTCAAATATCAGATTTCAGGCTCTTTTAAAAAAACTTTCACCCCAAATTTAGCAGCTTCTATGAAACAGGTTTTTTTTCCAACTGCTACTTTGTCAATATTGGTAGGGTGCTGACTTGCAGAAACACGTTACCAAGTTACCTGTTAACACTGGTTTTACCCTCCAGCTGTTACTAGCTAAACACCAACTACACCTCACTTAGTTCATGTGAGGCAGAGAAGACAAAATCCAATATATACAGTGCCTGATGTGCCATGATTTGATTAATCACTATGACAGTACTAACTGTACTCTGCTTATGACATGCAGCTACAAACATTCCTGTAAATAAATCTGCATGAAATTAAGGAGAGCACTACCACCTCAGCACAACCAGACAGCCTTCAAACTCTCACTTCAAATCCTCAAGTATTTTCTAAGATTTTTAGAAATAGCCATTTTGTACTACTTGCACATAACGTAATTTGATTGAGGAGTTCATGCTTGATATGATGAATGAAATACTCTCATACAATTTAAGTCCAGAAAAAAGCCACTAAGATTGCACGCTCAAGATTTTAGATTTATGTGCCAGCTTGTTCTGATCTTCCCTTTGGTTACTTTTGGTCAAAACAATACTGTGCATTCAAATAAAACTGTCTTACTACTACAGTGCATACAACAGTGCTGTGTGTCATCTCTAATGTATAGACATTTAATTATTAGATTTCTTTTGAACACAAACATTAGAACAAACACTTTAGTAGAAAATGCTTCCATGATACACAACTTACAAAACCAACATATTTAAAAAAATAAACAGCGAGTACAACAAAAGATATTAAAAACACCTTTTTTTTTTTCTTCTCCTATACTATCTGAAGGACAGACATTAACAGTCAAAAGTACTTCTAGCAAACTTACTAAACTTTCACCAAAAATCCAACAGTCCACTTACATTTTTACTGCAGTTTGCTGGCAAGTCCTTGAGTATTACAAACTGTGTTCCCTAGCATGCCAACAGCGGGATACATTTTAATACTTGAAGGAACCATATGTACTTCCCTTGGGATTTGTTAGCACAAGAAAAAAGAAAAAGGTCGTTCTCATAAGTGAGCCTAATTTGCACATACAAGCTTGCAGCCAAGGAATATGTTTGTGTGCTATGACTTTTTTTTTCCCCCCATCCCACTAAACATTTTTTTTCTTTTACTCAAGTTGAGCACACTTCAGCTGTGATTTCAATTTACCATTGAAAAAAGCGTGTGTAAGATGAGCTGTAAAATTACAGGATCACAAAACGCTGTAAATTTAAATGTCAAAATGTAAATGAAAAACGTACAGATATCTAAGAAGCATGTCACTGGAATTATATATTAGAGCTTTTAAAAAAACCCTACTACCACTACAATTATAATGCAGTGTTCTCAACAATTTCCTTTACCTATCAACTTTGGTTTTGCCAGTTGGCAAACACTGATTTTAGCATTGTTAGATACCATTCCAAAAAAATTTCAGAGATTGCATTTTCTCTCTTCACCAGACTTGAGGTAGCCAACCAGAGGGCTAGAAACTTTTGGTACCTCTGCATTTATGCTCAGAAGTCTCCTTTCTGCCAATGGGGCCACAGCAGATCCTACAGTTTCTAAAATGAAATGTAATTAGTATTTTGTGGTGAAGTATCAGCAAATAGAAATTTTTAAAAGTCAGGAAATGAAGAAACTGGATTCTTCCCTAAAACCCAGAATCTATGTTTTATTTTGGCTATTCATTCTTAAAATAAATAAATATTTTTTTTAAAAAACCCACTAAAGTCTTCCCTCTCATGACAAATTTCTCTGCACAGCCATGTAACCCTGCTGTGAGGAAACTGAAAACACTTTACTCGATCGGAAAAAAGAAAGTAGAAATTATACAAAAATTTCCAGACACGATGTATGGACCCTGTATGACCCAAACGCAAGACATGATTCACAAAAAACCATCTGTATATGCACTCCTGCCTGTCTACACTGTTCCTGAACAGTCACCCTCAGGAGAGGTGCCTATGCGGAAAGACGACTGTGGATCCACCACCTCCTGACACAAATATTATTCAGTCTCTCAGAGAAAAATACCAGAGAATACAAATCCCAGAACACAAAGAGCAGAAGGCCAACCATGTCCTGGGCTGCATCAAGAACAGCGTGGCCAGCAGCTTGAGGGAGGTGATTCTGCCCCTCTGCTCTGCTCTGGTGAGACCCCACCTGGAGTACTGTGTCGAGCTCTGGGGTCCTCAGTACAGGAAAGACATAAAGCTATTGGAACAAGTCCAGAGGAGGGCCACAAAAATGATCGGGGGCTGGAGCACCTCTCCTATGAAGTCAGGCTGAGAGAGGTGGGCTAGTTCAGCCTGGAGAAGAGAAGGCTCCAGGGACACCTTCCAGCACCTAAAGGGGCCTACAGGAAAGCTGGAGAGAACTGGTTATCAGGGCAGGCAGTGATAGGACAAGGGGCAGTGTGTTTAAACTGGAGGAGGGCAGGTTTAGATGGGATGTTAGGGAGAAATTCTTTACTATGAGAGCGGTGAGGCCCTGGCACAGGCTGCCCAGAGAGGTTGTGGAAGCCCCATCCCTGGAAGTGTTCAAGGCCAGGCTGGATGGGTCTTTGGGCATCCTGATCTAGTGAAGGGTGTCCCAGCCCACAGCAGGGAAGTTGGGCCTAGATGATCTCTGAGGTTCCTTCCAACCCAAACCGTTCTATGATTCTATGATATAACACATACTGTTTTTAACACACATACTATTTTTTTTTTAATAACCTGGATAATTCTTCAGCTAAATCCACAAAAGATGGTAATGAAAAAGACCACCAATACGTATTGACTCGCCTGACTCTTCTGCTCAAGCTGCTAGGCAAACTTTCAGTTCAACCCCAAAAAGTACTGAAACACAACTTTACCCACAGACTGACAACACTACAGCAAACTTTCTTCTGGATATTATGTTTACCAACATTCCCAATTTTTACAGACTCACAGAACAAAACAGTTTCTTTGCACCATGCATACTTCAAATAGGGTCCACTTCAAAAGCAAACTTGAAGAGCTTTGCTGTGTCAGCAGACCAGAGCCCAGGCAGCACTTCCTTCAGCCTCAACAAGCTCATCAACTTTCCTCTCTCTTACCACATTATTAATTAGAAAAGGGCAGGCTCTCAGTAGCAAGCCACAAGGAAAAAGAAAAACCCACAACAAAACAAACCTCATAACTGTGAAAACAGTTATGAGTCAGGGTTCCTATTCTTTAATGACCAAAGGAAGAGAGGGAAGCAGATAAAAATCAGATGCAACTCTTTGATCCTTCAAGTCCACGTTGGGATTTGCATGATTTTGGAAGACCACTGTCCTCTCCACATAAAAACACTTCTACTGAGTAATAAGATAGACTAATGACAGTGACACTTCTCAATAAGCAGGATAACTCCCAACAATAACATCTTTGGAGAAAGCCTCAGTTTTGTCCATCTTGGACAAAGTTTAGAGAGCAAACTTCAAATTACTAACAGCCTGCTATGTCACAGAGAAGCCTATATGGTCTCGTTAACTCACAGAGAACGTCAATCCTCAAGCATTTCACGTTCTCAACCACTGCACATAAACACATAAGCTCCCATTCGTGAGAAGTCTTTCCTCTTGACGTACTGAAATCACAGCACCTTCTGAGGGCACTTCAACACTAAGGCAGGATCTAGACTGACTGACACATGCTAACTAAATTTAACGACAACAGCAGTTACTAGTTATATTCACTGAGCAGAACTTGAGATCAAATCAAAGTTTGTAGTCTTTAAGTAGCCAGATTCCTGTTCTCTAGATTTAGTGCCTGAAAATGATGACTCAGTTCTCAAGGGTACACCTGAAAGTTACAGATAAGTTGAAAATCTAAAAATAAGAACTCATAAATGTTAATACATTGTATATAGAAAATGTCAATCCTGGTGCAAACTCTCAACAAGTAAAGTTTAATTAGCTCCCCTTACTGACCTTTATAGAACTGACTACACAGAGCCTATTTTGATAAAAGAATATAAAGTCTATTCAGTCTTCATATTAGACAGAAATTTGGTGACTGTGTCAGAGGACATTGCTAGGCTAATGCCATCTAGAGACTTGAATGACAATGTCACCTCTTAAAGTAAATGCTTCTCCCAGGCAATAAAAGGGAGGACAGATATGCTAATTCTTGCTGTGTTTCATCTGCTAACTTTAACATTAAAATTTTCCAGAATATACTGTCCTTGACCAGGGTTCCAGTGTACATCCATGTATTAGGGCAATCGCTCTTTCAAAGACTCTGATTTCCCACTGTCCTTAACTTACATTTGCAAGTTCTTAATACCACATGTGACAATGATTTTGACATACTGCTGTTCCAGCCTTATCAGGCTTATTACACTTGTAGAAGAATCAAAACACAGTTGTACAACATTATTTCTGTAAAATAGTACAAGAAGCGTGTAACAGCATTTATATAACACCCAAAGGTGCAACATCTACTTCTTTTTTTGTCAGGCAATGATGCTGCATCAAATTTACCAAACATATCTTCAAAAGCCAAAAAAACGGAGACTTCAGAATTTGTAACACTTCAATTCAGCTCTAAAGAGGAGGAGCGTTTGAGACAGCGCATCAAGCAGAAAATCCAAGTTAGCTGGTATAATAGACAAGTAACATGCATAATCTGTAATTCCAGGTATATCCAAAGTCATCAAAATGTCAGACTCTGATGACTTAAATTACTTTAAGCCAATAATTTCTAGAAACAGCGCAAAGCCTTTCTTTCAAATAATCTCCTTTTTCCATCATACAGAAATAATGCAGTACTTTTATATCTAGATAGACTGTGCTTGTTATATTCAAATATAAAGGTAGCCATGAACATAAACACTCAGAAGAGAGTTTTATTCTTGTGTTCTCTTAAAACCACTGTAGTAAACATACAATGTGGTAATGCAAAAAGAACTTGTCTTGGGACTTAAATTCTTCCTCCGAGCCATGATCTTCCATCAGTTTCATATGAAAAATTGTTTGTACCATGTACTAACTTAACAGTTTTAGGACTGTGCAATTCAAGTTCTTCTGACAGTTTCAGAATTGCCTCTCTTTTTAGGGAAATTTTCAATGTACCTTATGAGATGAACAGAGATGGGAAAAAAAAAAAATACTCCCCTGGTAACCTTGTATTTCCTTCCAATTTTGCAGAGAGTAGCAGCATCCTGTAACTCGAACAGAGTGATGAAGCCTGTATGATTATACTTTTTTGCAGGACTGATTTAACTACAGGCTAAAGTACTGCTAATAAAAGAAAACAAGCTCTTATCTCAACCAGCATGGACTTCTGGTACACCCTCTTATGCTTGGGGATCTGATACAATCCTACTGTTAGTCTGCAGCTAAAAAGAAAAATCAAAAACATCTGCTGTATTTTATTCTTTCATTTAAGAGGGTACCATGACTATTCCAAGAATATATACACAAGACTGAAAACACAACATCAGCATTTCCTGAATGTTGATCCAGCCATGTATCATACTATTTATTCTAATTTTTTTTCTTTTTTAAGCAAAACACTTTCACAATTTTCTTGAAAGGCAAGAAAGAGAGAGAGGGGAAGGAAAAAGAGATCATTTAAGTACACATTACCAGAATACTGTTCTTGTAAATGGTAAAGCACACAGCAACTCAAATTAGAACACTCCCAACCCAATCTGCACCTAATACAAGAGTCCCAGCTAACACAGCACTGTATACACAATGGAACATATGTCTGCTGTGCCATACATGGTAGTATTGCCACCAATACTAAGAAGGTGTTGTTCTGGGGAACATGACTCAGTGTCTGATTCTTTTTTTATTATTATTGATTTACTTTAGGTGTTAGAACTGTTTTCCTTCACCATTATCCTCAATACCTAAGAAAAAATACAGTAAGAGTTTAAGGTTAACAACTTCATCTAGGCTACGGAGAGTTTTTGAAGGCCCTTGTAAAACAGTCTTGGCAACTTCCGTGGATGGACTCGAGCTTGGGGCTACTCCCTCGCTGACCTTTCTCCAGTAACACAGCAGTTACCACCACAGGCACTAAAGCTCCTGCCCTTGCTCTTACTGCCCAAGGAGGGGGGGACAGAAGCAAAAGAAAAGCAAAAAGAAAGGACAGAGCTAGGCTGGTGACTGTGCCACAGGTCACAGCACCTACTGAAGCTGATCATCTTGTGGCAGAGGTACATGTGGGTGGATTAACAATCATCAACTCCTCCTCCAGAAACAGCCTGACCCTGCACAAGCTGGGAGTGGAGGAGGAGGAGGAGGAGGAGGTTGGCTGCTGAAGCAGCACTGAAGAGGCAATCTTCTATCTCATCTCAGAAAAGGTGGCAGTCATGCCAAACTGCATCAACATTAAGCCAATTAAGTTTTACAGTCAAAATGATTCTATCAAACATGTAGGGAGAGGAAAAAACCAAAACCCACTGCACACTGGATGAGAACAAAAGGCAAAAGTGTTAACTCTTAAAATTGCAGTTGTTTTTTTAACCCTGGGACATAACTGACTGAGATCCATCACTACTACTTGTTCTTCTCACCTGAAATCAAACAGAGAATTCCATACTTGAGTACATTTGGTCTCCAGCATCTGTTATATATTAGTGTAAAAGTTTGCTTGAGAAAAACTTTATTTTCCAATCAATATACCTTGCTTTCAACAGATTTAGAGGCAGGTTCCCCACCTTGGTTACTGAGGTTAGTGAAATATGATGGTTATTAAGAATTCTTTCGGCGGAAGGAATTTTCGACCAAGATATTTGCTTCTATTTTCACATATCTCTCCAGGAAGCACATAATTCTGGAAGAGCTCGGAACACTATTCTTGGAGTGTCCAGTGTAGGAGAATAACTGTTGTTAAGTCATTCTGTGGAAGAAAGAGGATCAGAGCCACCACAGTGCTGGGTCACTCACCCCTGCAAGACCACCACAGGTAAGCTGAATAATCCTTCACAAAGTTACAGGCAGATAAAAGAACTATAAGCACCGAGCTCTCACATGACTTCATACCTATTGAATAATTTTTTAATGCCTCTAGAAATGTGTCCTCATCCACACCCCAGGGTTATCAATATCCAACAAAACTGGCTAACGTTATGTGCTACAGCAGGTCAGCGACCAGCAATCCCATTTCCATGCAAAACAATTAAAATTTTAGAGACTGGGCAGCGGTTAAGTGTATCCTCAAGCCATACTAGTGACATGTAGAGGAGGGCTACGAAGATGATTAAGAGTCTGGAGCATCTCCCCTGTGAGAAAAGGCTGAGCAAGCTGGGACTGTTCAGCCTGGAGAAAAGAAGACTAAGGGGGAACTTATTAATGTTTATAAATATCTTAAGTATAGGATGCAGGGGGAAATGGGCAGCCCCTTTTCAGTGGTCTGTGGAGACAGGACAAGGGGCAATGGCTGCAAGTTAGAGCATAGGAAGTTCTGCACCAACATGTGGAAGAACTTTTTCACAGTGAGAATGACAGAGCCCTGGGACAGGCTGCCCAGGGAGGTGGTGGAGTCTCCTTCTCTGGAGATATTCAAGACCTGTCTGGATGCCGACCTGTGTGACCTGTCCTAAGGAGCCTGCTTTGGCAGGGGGGTTGGACCCAATGATCTCTTGAGGTGCCCTTCCAACCCCTATGATTCTATGATGTCAGATAAGGTGATCTACTGCACTGGTCAAGGAGTCAGGCCAATAGATTTCTTTCGGAGGTGGAACCAAAATATCCATCACCATTGGAGACAGCTGATGTTCACCAGATTTCTTTGCTCTCCTCCTCAAGAGGGCTGAACCCTGGATCAGAGACTCCACCATGCACCTTATATTTGAACGTACACAGAAAGGATAAATTCAGTTAGGTGTAAAGAACTGCCTACCACATCCTGAGCATCACCAGGCACCAACTGAAAAGATTACAACTGTTTCCCTCTTACAAGAAAACAGAGCAAATTGGAGAATGAAGTTTACCAGCAATAGCTAGAGAGCAGTGACACAAAACATTTGCTGACCCAGGGAAAATGTGCAGCAAGCTGGCCTACAAAGTGTTTTCACAGTAACTTGCTCTCCATGTCAATATAGCAATGGCAGCATCAGGGTTTTTTTCTTTCCTAGGGCTATAAAGAATCACATAAGCAAGATGTTGCTCACAAGATGCTGCTTGGGGACCATTGCTACACATCTTTAAAGTACTCAGCAACCACAGGCAAACACCACTTAAGAAAGCAGTATTAAATAATTGCACTGTCCAGAAAGGGCCAGGATTGTTCTAGAATAATGCTACTTCTATTTTGTAAGAGAGTCCACACCCTATTCCAGAATAGTTTCTTGTGCCATAGTTGTTCCAGTCAATTTCTCTGCAGAGAAAAAGCAGCAGTACTAGGTAGGTGCCTATTAAAAAAACACCCTGCCAAAAATCCACCACCACCAAAACAAAGAGTGGGGGTTATGAAGAGGTAAGGTTCTCATTCAAGCCATCAATAGACTGATCCTTCTGTCTCCTATGTTGATAGCAACATATCTTGTATCACTAGATGTACTACACATTGCTATGTCAATTGCAAAGTTCAGTAGACCTTTTTTGACATCAGAAAAAAATATGAGCAGAAATCAGCTCAAAATTATTATTGAAAGATTCAATGACCAGGCTTGCACTGTTTTTCCTTCAGCTACAGACCCTACATAAGTCTGAGGAGCTGTTGAAAATACTTCCCAGTCAAGCTGTTTCAGATGAAACCGGAATGCTGGGCTGGTTTTCGAGTTAAACAGAAAAAATGCAACAGAACTGCAAGTGTCCCGTAATTCAGACTTCACCCTTTTCCCTGCACTCTTACAGAAACGTTTTTCTTCAAGGTAAAACTGGTCACTTTCCAGACCAAAACTATTTTTTTAAAGCAAACTCAAGAAACAGGATAACATGGATGCTGGCCACAATCTTAACGAGAAAAGAAGACTACTGTTTCTTCAAAATAAATCTAGAATGTTTTCCTGAGTCTTTTCAACAACTCCCCTGGGGTGCCCTTGCTGCTGCATGCAGGGTGAACATAGCATTAAATCGTCCCTAGGAGAAGTCTTGTAACATCCAGAGACACACAGCATTCTCAAATAATTCACAGTAAACTTGCTAACATAGTTTTCAAGACCAAATTCATCAGTCAAGACTTCCTTACCTCACTTCTCATTTTGCTCATTACATGAAAAGCTATGGCATAAAACCATTCCCATTTGGAGCCTGCTTATTTGGTGTATTTATTCCTAGCTTGAAGAGCTAGACTGAAGCGTTGGGAGATTTTTGAACCACGCTCAAAATAAAGGCATAAACACATTGAGAATACCTGGCACATACCACCACCAGCTTAACTAAGTTATTTGTAAGTGTGGGGTTTTAAGCTTTGCACAGTGAATTTTTCTGATAACTTGTGAAAGAGAATTTCATGCTGAGCTACATGGCACTCTGCAAATTTATAACATAGCTGTCTCTTTCTCAGTTTCATGACCTTACACATTAATTGCAATGAGGTCGTGGAATTCCTGTTTTTCAGCTACACTGGCACAAAATATGACCTTCACAAATTTGCATGAACTTCTGGAAGTGACTTGATACTAGAAGCTACAAATTCTTCAACTGGTTTCTCAAGCTGCAATGACCAAGATCTCACTGCAGAACACACAGCAAGGGAAACATTGAAAAAAAAGAGAACGTATTTCTTTGATCCAAATTTTAAACCTGGAGCACTGAATCCCCAATTCAGTGGTGTCACTTGGAGTCAGTGAAGAAAATACACTTATGAAACGAAACCACTTCTGTAACTCTTAATAAAAATTACACAAGTTTAAAGAAATAAATATGATGCTTAAGATGGAGTTCCCCCAATATCACGTTTTAATATTGTTTGGCTTTAAGAACCTCACTTTGAACATGTGCATACGTTTCAACAGGGCACATTTACAATTCAGCTTCATTTCCTTGCACTGCCAAAAGGAAAAAAAAAAATTACAAAAATAGAGTCACTCATACACAGCTATAGACCCCTTTTAATTTTCAAGGCTGGTCCTAAAGCTGTTCAGGCTGTAAGTTACTGAAGACTCTAAAACACAACACCCAATAGATGGGTCCTGAACTTCACTTAAGATTTACAGCAGGTGTCTATCACTATTGCTTACAAGCAATTTAGGTTTCTCCTCCTTTGTTTTACCCCCAATTCCTTGCCTCCCTTCTAGCAGCACAGGATGTAAACACAAAAGCAAGTTACTAAGAGTTAAAAAGTTCCTACTCAGCCAAGCTGTGATTCCTGTCCACTGTTAGCCTGAGGCAAATCCAAGATAATTAGACTGAGGTTAACCTGCAATGAGGAAAGGTCAAGCTACATTGCATTATTTTGCATTTGCTTTCGGCTAGGTGAATGCACATTATTCAGTGTTCCCAGCTCATCTTTGAGCAGTAACCTGACTGCACACCCTCTATAAACAATTCTGGTTTTAAAATTCAATCATACATGTTGAGATAGTGTTGCACAGTTACAGCGTGTTACCAGTGGCAATACAAAGGACAGATCCTAAAAATTTAGAAATTTAGCACATGGTTTTACTTTTGGGGTCCCACCAAAAAAAAAAAAAAAGTCATTACTGTGCAGGTAAATACATGTTACAACCACAGAAGGAATGTACAAAAATTTCACCATAAAGGCCACCGCGTGTCTGTGCTTTCTACCTGCCCACCTCCTTAAGTATTTTTCTGTTAAACAGGACACACAAGTAGTGTGTGATTTTTCTAAGTGTAGATTACTATTTCAAGGGTGGTATTCCTATAACCTGCACCCAAATTAATTTCATGACAGCTTGGAAAGATCCAGTTACTTACAGAAACAGAAATCGTTCCATAAAAGCATCCTTCAAGTCTACCAGATCCAAATGTCCATTTTGTGTTTTAATTTATATGGATCCATACATGCCTTTGGAGTTCCCAAGATAAGCACTGTAGTCCACAGTCAGTTAAATCTCCTCTGCTCCTGGTCAAAGCTTTTCACTTTTTCCCTTTGGCAAGCTGCTGAAGAACCCTTTGGAACAACACACAAGCGTTGAACAGCAGAAGGTGCTGCAGAAAGAAGGGAAGATGGATGGAGGGCGGGGCGGGGAAGAAACTGGGGTGAGGAAACAGTAAAAGGTGTCCTAACAGATTGGATTCCCCCTCTCCAAAAGGCACTGGACTTGGAAGTTGGAAGTTTTTCCTCAAAATGCAGCAAAACACCATCCCATCAGGCCACAAATTGACAGCACGGGGTCTCCTCGAGGGTTCTAGAGAAAGTAAGAGGAACTGGGAATGCCTCGATTTGCATTTTAACTAGGAATGTATACAGGGAAAGTTCCCTGTTCTCCCTGGCTCCAGGGCTTGCTTTTTTTGACTCCTGGCAACAGAGAAATCTTCCACTTTGATCGTCTGGAACTTCTCTCTTTAGCCCAGTGAAATCAGCTTTGTGTCAGGAGAGTTGCTCCACACCAGAAAAATTAATTCACTGTCAGGACTGTCACTACCTGCAGGTTTCTGCAGCCATGGATAGAGTTAAAATAACAAAACAAAACAAGCTTCAGCTAGCTAGGTCTTTCTATAACAAGAAAAGAGGGGAGAAAAGGCTCAAAGAAGCTAGGAGATGAAACCGAAAGCCTGGACCCAAAGTTTTAATGGTCCAGGCAGGCTCTTTCACTGCCATGAAAGGAAGAAGAATAATTGATTTTTGTCAAATTATCTTTGGAGGGTTAAAAGGAAAAAAAAAAAATCTTCTATCTCCCTCCATGCTCTTGCATTTGAATAGAAACATCAAAATGTTGACTACTTAATCTGCAAGGACATAAGCACCCTACTGTATGGATTTTTTAAAGCACTACTTTGTTCTGTGCTTGAATTGTAGTGAATAAGGAATGACTATACAGGTATAGCTAACTTACAAAACTAATTATCAGTCCTACTAACTTCTACAGCAATCCTCAGAAGTTTTTGCATATAAAGGGACACAGAAAGAAAAACATTCACACAAATAACCTTAACATAAATCTGGTGTCCCGCTAATATAAAAGTTTCCAATAGCTGTAAAAATACTATCCTGAGAGGTGTTTTAAGTTTTGCTCTTTGGTTTGCCCAGTAGGTTCATATCTTAATAACTGACATGATGTGACAGACATTCAGCACGATGCGTGAGGGTTTAACTATGCCATTCCCATTGTGAACAGGAACTCATTGTTGTACTCTCCCAGGTTGCACTGAAAACCTTCCCCACGGTGTCATTGTGAAGGACTAATCGTGTCACTTAAAACCAAGAGGAAAGCTCTTCTAATCGAGTATCAACTTTGGCATCTGCTTTTACTCTTTCATATTAATGCTAACCTTGCTTTTCTGCACGCAGGAATTCACAGGCAATTTTTTTTTTTTAAAGAAAATAATTCAAATAAGAGGAGAACTTGGGCCAAAAGTACAGACTTTCATTACAAGAACTCGCCTAATGGAATTATTCTCTTCTCCACAGGCCCTTGGAAATCAATTATTAAGAATGCGCTTTTTATACATATATATACTTACATATATATATAAGTTCAGCTAGAACAGCACACGGCACTTTGTTTGGCATCCACCTTTACACAATGAAACATCTTCTGCTCTGCCTAAAGTGCTCTACTGATCTCAAACTGTTTATGATTCCTGCTTAGCTCTTAATAAGCAAGAGCAAGTAAATACTGATTCCTGACTTTTAAATTAGATTTGAATGGACAGGGTTTGTTGTTTTTGTTTAAATGAGGCAGAACCACAACCTGCTGTTTGATACTTTCCTTTATCCCTGCCTGTTTTCTAAGCACCGATAATATTATAAACAAAGATGGAATAAAAATAAACAGGATGCAAAAGACAACGAAAACCGACATTATCCTGCAGATTCAAGTGCCACTGTCACAAGAAACAGACTGACACTTCTGTATGGAAACACCTGATTCCAGATTGCTCCTAGGAGCAGAGACCTGCCTTTCAAACACACAGAACGTATGAGTGTGCAACAGCAACCTTCCCACAGCTTGTTCATTTAGCACCAGCACCCTTCCCACACACCCCTGCTTTCTGGTAATGCCTGATCTATCTGGTAATGTCTGATCTGAAAGTTCACTTTCAGATGTTATTTTTCATCAAAAAAAGGACCAAGTAAAAATACACAGCATTCCTAGGAGAACTCAAGGCCAGGAGCCTACTTGTTTAATGTGCATCTTAAAGACTGTGCACTTAAAATACAGCTAAGCTTTTCTGTTTGTTTTCTTTCCTCTGGTGCTTTGCAGGAGCAATAACTCACATCAGAGCTTTAGTTTTGGTCTGCCCAAGCAGAGAACCGATTCAGAAATTGCAAACTCCTTACTGTTCTAAAACATAATGCTAGATTAATCAGGCCAGAGAGGCACATGCACACATAGTTCTGTGGCAGGTTTTGGAGGGGGTGGGGTGGGGTGGGTGTTGGCTTGTTTGTTTTTTTTTTTTTTTTAAAGTAAGAGCCTAATAACAAAGGAAATCCTTACTTTGCAAGGCCTTTGCCTCTTCCTATCCCTGGACCTGCTAGGGCACTCCTTTCTTACTTTTAGAAGGTCCTTGTAAGAGCCTCCTGCGCAAAGATAATCTCCCAGTACTGAAACCTCTTTACTAACCCAACCTCTGTTGTGTAAATCTTGGTGTCCCTTCTGTGGTAGTGCACGTATCTAGGGAAAAATACCCACCTTCCTGGGATTAAGAGAGTCTCTCTTGATTCAAGATTTCACAAAGCAAAAGTACAGGATGAAGAACCCTCTATTCCTGACTTTCCATCACATCTCTGATCTCCACTTCTGCAGCAATGAAGTCCTCAATTGATCTCTGATCTCACTGAAGTCTTTCCCTTCCATATCCACTTCCATACACTGACCCAAGGACTCCTGCAAATAAAGCAGCTACTGAATTTTAGAGATTCAGAGCGTTTTTGCTGAAGTAGTGATGCCTCTAGACCTGAAGCACTGTCAGCATGCATCATTCACCTCCCTCTTGCATAGCTCCTCAAAAAAGACATCCATTGAACTTACTTTAGTAACATAGCACAGGATGTCACAGATTGTGCTTTCTGAAGCATTCATTTCCCTATGCCCCTTATAAAGGCTGTACACAGCCACAAGCTCAGACACAAGACACTGGCAGAGCAGAAGTTAACTCCTGATAGACATGTGAAAACACAGGCTGAGATTTCTGTCTCAAGTCCAAGATACTCCAAAAACACACATGGTTAACTTTCTGTGTACAACGGACACCTATCAGAAAACTGCCCAAAGCAGGCCAAGAGGTCGTCAGTCCCAACAGGACCTACCTATCTGGCAAGAGATGAGTCCTGGAGAATGTTCTGCCACAAGTGATTTTTCACCTCAAAGGGCTTCAGCATGCCAGAAAGCACAGCAAGCTGCTACTGCTATCCCCTTGCAGCTTCCTGCAGCTTTTTATGCAGGCTGAACCCCAACCAACAAACATCCTGAAAATTACAGGCCAATACCTTATCTTGCTCTTCTGCAGAAAGTCAACACAGAAGGGAAGATCAGATTCAACTTGTGGCAACCAGTGCCATGAAGATGACACACAAGACCCTAAGCCAGCTGGAGCTTCTGAGGAGCCGCAGGCTTTGTGCCCAGAAGTATCCCGTTACAATAGTCAAGGGGAAAGTGATGAATAGGTAAGTAATTGAGGTCAGGTCAGCTTCTGACAAGGGAGAGTTTCCCCATCAGCAAGAGGCAACAGAAAACATTCCTTGTGAATGCTAAGCTGTATCGGAGCAGATGGGAACACTCCCAGATGTCTTGCTGAAGCCACATGCCAAACAGGGGGTATGTGCTCTTAACCAACACATTTTTGTAGGGCTTAACAATTTTCCAGATACCATCACCATTATCACCTTGGTCTTGCCCACATTTGGTTTCAGCTTACACTCCTCCTCTCCCAAAACTCCAACTTTGATTCTTTTTTGTTGTTATTTATATCCTTTCACATATACATCATTTGTCTACTGCTAGCACGTGTATTTACACTCCACTTGCCTGCTGGTCTGTGGAGAAAGTAATTCTCTTCTAATAGCACACACAAAAAAAAAAATAGACCTAGCAGGGGAGCTGCAGATTTACATCGTTATTTCTGATATGCACCTTTGCATTAATGCCAATAGAAGGAATATTAGGAAAATATTTAAGGTCCATTACTCTTCTCTGAGGAAACGGCTTTCAAAAAGGAAGAAGAGCCAAAGGGCCTGTCATCCCCAAAATGGCTCATACTGGATGTATAATTTTAAATAATGCATATTTCTTTCAAGAAGCCTAAAGAAAGAAAGTTTGGTTAAGCCACCTGCCATGGTAGAAGCATAAAACGAAAGGTGTGGAGAAACCTCACAATCCAGTGTATTCCCTAGCCAACAAACTAAATGCTGCTCACAAATAAATCGACATATACATTGTTATGAAACTCAGCATGTCAAAGAAATGGTGTTTCATCGGGTTTTGTTAGAGGTGACACTTTGTTTCCTTATGAGACAGTGCAAGCTACCACCCAAATTTCTGTCCCCCTACTCTCCCTGCCTGTTCCAGCGGTAATCCTGCAGGTGGCACTAGGGGCTAAGGAAGCTCTTTCCTATTTTTCTTGTCGGAGGCCTTTTACACTTTATTCATTTCACATTCATCGAACTGTACTGTAGGAATTTGCCTTTTAAGCAACTTGATTATTTAAAATCTATAAGATTTACCCTTCCCTCCTGCTGCACTTTTCAGGTGTCTTCAGACATTTCAGAAAAAAAAAATATCAAAAGTCTTTATTAATCAAGCAAAAGACATTTGTAATAGATTATACAGTGAATGTCTAATACCACTCATTTAAATAAAATGGCACATTTACAGAGGAAACAAAACACATTACCTACATTCAAGGCTGAATAACAAATAAATTCACGTAGCAGACAAAAACATGACTTTAAACTTCAGACGGTATGATGTTGCTCCTGCTATGATGTAGCTCCTCTGAGATACCCAGAAGCTGAATTCATTCAAACTTCACCTTTCATGTCTTTTATGAAGCTATTCCTATGAAATTTAAAATTCACTGTTCCCATAATCATCTGCGACTTGATTATCTCACAGGATGCAGTAGACTCATCTGAATTGGAAAGATGCTTTTCTTCTTGCTCAGTGCACCTTTTTTAGCTAGACAGATGGTACAGCAGTTTCAGAGCAGAGAGTTAAGTATCTGACAAACAGCTGGAAGATTTTAAGCATCCCACTTACCCTGTCTGGGATGGTAGGCATTCTCATCTTGGCTTATCCGAGATTCTTCAGACAATGTATTTAAAAAATAGCACTGAAATAATTCCTAAGGCAACTTAAACTTCAGAAAACAAAGACAGGTGACTGGGCACGACCTTGGCTATCCTTAAGAGGAAAGCAGATCTGTAATCTTCTCTTTTTGTGGCTGAGACAAAACTAGTTGTTAAAATATTCAAGGCATATTTGACACCTATTCACCTCACAAGGGTAGACAGGTTGTGAAAGACAAGCACATCCTTTCCTACACTGAGCTCTGTATTAAGGTGAAATTATCACAACGCAGGGAAGGGTCATTCCTGCCCAACATGTAGAAGGAATGGTGACAGCTGTGCTCCCCTCCTAAACCGATCCTGAAGTGAAGGAGTAGACAGATGAATCTAGAGTCACCTTCCCTGGATGTGTTCAAAAAAATCGTAGCTGAGGTACTTAAGGATATGGTTTAGTTTAGGATGAGAATGGTTGGACTTGATCTTCAAAGGTCTTTTCCAACCTTGTGATTCTGTGATAGACACCCGCCTGAATTCAAGGCTTGATACATTTTGTTGCCTGTCTACAGAGCTACATTAATTAATGAAACCCTGCGAGGCCATTCATCCACCCTTTGGGATCAAGAGGAGAAACTGAAAACTAGTAAATCATTTTTCATTTCAACTGAAGGAGAAACTAGCAGAGAACTAGGAGGACCTACATGATGGGGTGCCTCAGATTAGAAGCTCAGCTGCTTCTTCAGACTTCGAGGCAAGAATGCCCTTATACAGGCTGAGGACACAAAAAGGGAAGCAGGATCTTCTCCACAACGCAGCCTCACTAAGGAGGCTAAATATCCTGCTTTAAAAAAGGCCACACATTAAACCACCTCCATCAGTGAATCAGATCAGTCCAACAGCAAACAAACAGAAAATTAAGAACATGCCTGGGCTTCCTCTTTTTCTGGCTTAACAAATGACCGTAGTTCACAGAAAGGCCAGACTGACATCATAGCCAACACACAGGAGGGGTAGACCAGCACAAGCAACAGCAGGGAAGAGAAGAGTGTGACCTCCCTCCCAGCAGCAACAGGCATCAGACCAACTCAGCTGCTTGCGAAACCACAACCCAAGACCTCTCTGGCCTATTCTGTATCCTACTGCATCACTTAACAGCCACCCACAACAAAAAGATTTCTTGCATGCTTTCAGAACTAAGTCTTTTCAAATTAAAAGATGCCTTTCAGTTAATGAAACTGTTTAACTGCAAAGTTTTCCCTGAATCATTAAAAATTCAAGTATTTAAAAGTTTGCAGAAGTAGCAGTCATTTTCAGGTTGGCACAAAGATATTTCTTTTCCTTCCACCTTAAAAAACCCCCAACTTTCTCCCCCAAAAGACACAATTAAAATTCAAATAATAATATGGCAGTAATATCTTATACATCTTATGTATTTATCCTATACAGAAAAAGTACTCTTGATACTAAATTGGAAAAGAAAAAAAGATTTATTTCTGAAGTCTGGTAACCATATGTGTTTATAATTTCTGACACAGTTGTCTGCTACAAACTCATTTTCCACAATATTCCTCAATTTCAATAGAGCTTTCATTTATCCTCCAGGAAAAGGAGATTCACATTTCTCAGGGATTTTCTTGCTCTCTCCCATTTTGCCATAGATATAGGGAGGGAAGGTCCTCCACAGACCTGTTTTGAACCAGAAGACTGAGAAGCAGGAACACAACGACTAAAGCAACAGGAGTAAAACTTTTCAGAGCCCACTAGTCTCAAGCCTTGCCAAAGAAAAAGCTTTGTAGTTTTAATATCTCTATGCCAGAGATTTCTAATTGCAAGATTTGTTACAAGACTTGAACACAAGATTTCAAATGAACTATTAAATCCCTCAGCAAACCACTAAACTAAATTTTAAGTTGCTTTACTACAAAATAGAAAGCTATTACACTAAATATTCGCATGTCCCAACAGAATAGGAAAGCACTTCCCACTCCTGTGTCCAAATACATCTGCAATAAGCTAATGCTTTGTCATTTGCAGACTCAGACACAACCATCATTTCTCTATTACATCAAAGTCTTAATAAAGCTTCTCCTTCCCTATAGTTCTTCTAGTATAGTATTTACATTCCTCTTCAACAAAAGAAGTCCCATTAGTGAATATGTGGCACATGGAGGCATGCAAAGATCAGTATGAAAAAATGCTAAGTATTTCCAATTTTACCTAACAGATACACACTGATGCTGAGAAAAAGCCTGTCAGACTGTGTGTGCACAACACAGATGCGTGCTGCAAGATAAAGTTCATGAACTGCTGTCCATAAGGGGAGCTGCTTGTCCACTGATCTACATCTTTCTCTTGGTTTCAATTTAAAGTGATGAAAAGAACATACACTGCACTGAGCTTTTTAAAGCACTGCACATCCAAAAAGCTCTTGAAACCACTGGAATGCACTGGATGCAAGCTGGAATTCTTTCATACATATCTCTAACCTCACCGTGACAAACCCTTACTGCACATAAACTCCTTTAATCCAACTTCTATAATGTATTACTTCTTGAAATCTGTGGGTTTCTTAGCCTTGTTGACTCCTTCCTCTTTAATTATCTGTTTCTCTAACAGTGGTAACATTCCTAATTCCTCACGTGCTAGGAGGTCTGTCAGGCCCCTTATCCTTTGCTTGAAAAGCTACCTTGCCCCTGGCTTGACACGCTTTGTCCAAACCGCCCAGCATTCTTATTGCCATTATCAAGAAGCCAACCCAATCTGATTTTTGCCAAAATTGAGATGCAAATTGCTTTCCCTGAAGCCCTTACACTTCCTTTCTGATTCTAAAACATTTCCACTGTTAATTGAATGCAGTAGAATTAATAGCAAATTAAAATATAGAAATGCCACTTAAAAACAACACAAAAACCAAACCACAATTCAGTGAAACACAGCTCCATTTCAACGCTTTCATCAGGAAACAGAAGTCTTCATCTAGTGCATTCAGACCATTTGCCTCAGGCAAGCAAGACCTCTGCATGATATGTCATCATTATTTTGCACTTTTAAAGTCATCAGTAGGGCATACATCCTCAAAATAGCACAGAATATAGTTACCTGGAGATTACTTTCTGCCTCAGTCTGAAAATGTTAGGACCACTTGTGCATGAAGCAGAAAATAAATAAATCAGGTTGGATGTAACTTTCTTTACATATAAAATAATCAAATACATAAATATATATTATTCTCTTTTTTTAAGGTATCACAAGATGCCAATAGAAAGTTCCCATTTACTTGGCATCATGAACGTCAACATTTTCTGTAAATAATGTTTTCACTATTTGACATCCCAAACTGTTACTGTATTTCAATATTAATAGCTAACAGTTGAGCAGAATTCATTACAACCACAGCAATGTTATATCATTTGTAGTGGGAAAAAAAATAATTAAGCATTTTCCAAGTTAACTGCAAGTAGTGTCTGAGTGGAGGACTTCAGAGCAGCTGAGGGTAAAATTTAAAACCAAATAAACAGAACAGCAACAAAACCCCAAAACCACCCAACCCACATCAACGCTGAAGTATATCAATTGCAAAAGATCACAGGCAAGTTCTGACCACTTGCTTCCTTGGGTACCCAACTACACAAAGAAACCCAACCTTCACACAACACAATTACCCACATTCAAATTTTTCATGAACATTTCTATTCCAGCTCCTGAATCCTGATAAGCACTGGCTCCAGGCCAGGGCACTTTTTTTTTTTTTTACCCCTCTCAGAAGGATCTCCGCAGCACAACAGAGCAGGAAGCAGAATGTACATGTCTTCTGACCTCAAGGTATCTGGAGCAGTATGCTTCTGCCTGGGTTCTAAGCTCATATCCATAAATGGTGCCGTGCACGGACAGTTGCCACAGTCCCACAGGCAGAACGAAGAACACAGTCTGGGCCTCCTATGTCAGAGGCTAGTAACTCTAACCACTGAACATTAAGGAGGTGAAAAAAGGTAAAGTTAATTAATCTAATTTAGTATACTTTCATCACCAGATACAAAAAATTAAAATAGAAGAGAAAATTTTAATTACAGAACAAACACTTTGCTGTCTACCATTTGCTGCCAGCATTGAAACACAGTATTCTGGAAGATCACAGAATCACAGAACAGTTTGAGTTGGAAGGGACCTCAAAGATCACCTAGATCCAACCTCCCTGCCATGGGCAGGGGCACCCTCCACTAGACCAGGCTGCCCAAAGCTCCATCCAGCCTGGCCTTGAACACTGCCAGGGAGGGGGCAGCCACAGCTTCTCTGGGCAGCCTGTGCCAGGGCCTCACCGCCCTCACAGGGAAGAATTTTCCTAGTATCTAATCTAAACCCATTACCCCTTGTCCTACCACGGCATGTCCTGATAACCAGCCGCTCTCCAGCTTTCCTGTAGGCCCCTTCAGATACTGGAAGGCTGCTCTAAGGTCTCCCCTGAGCCTTCCCTTCTCCAGGCTGAATAAGCCCAAGCCTCTCAGCCTGTCTTCACAGCAGAGGTGCTGCAGCCCTCTGGACATCGTCATGGCCTCCTCTGGACTCGCTCCAACAGGTTCATATCCTTCTTATGTTGGGGGCCCCACAGCTGGATGCAATACTCCAATGGTGGGCGGGGAGGATGTCTCATGAGAGTAGAGGAGGAGAATCACCTCCCTCAACTAATATTAAGATTATTAGGAAACAAAAAATATTAAGATTTTTAAAAAAAAAGCATAAAGAGGGGAAGATTTTAAAAGTAATTGTATTAGTGATCTCCCCCATAAATTACTGTAAAAAAAAAAAAAATGTTCTTACAAAAAAGTCTTTGCTTAAGGCAACTTCCCCTCCCCTTTGATTCTGCTCTTCAACTAGCCTCCAAGAAAATTCTTTGAAGTAATTAACACAATTAAAGGAACAACGATGAAAGCTAACTTTTAAAAAAAAAATCCTTAATGACTGAACTCTTTACCCTACTTTATTTTATGAATGTATCCTTTATTGTAACTTAAAATGCTACAAAATAAAGTGCAGGTTGGCTGCAATAGCCACATGAGGGAAAACACAATTTAGGTTTGTTACTCTCTCTTTTTCATACATCAGTCTCAGTATCAGTTTAAACACATGCCAAATATGACCTAAGTGTATCACATCTTCAACAAGTAATCATACTTGGGAAGAGAAAAATAAGCACTGCTTCAATCCCCACGGTCCATAAGCAGCTGACAAGGTTATCCTTTATGATCACATATAGATATATATACATATGTGAGAAATTGTTTAAACAAGGGAAATGCCTACTGAAAACAGGACATGAAATTAGCACCAAGAAACCTGCCTCTATTTTGCCCATTGTCTATAAAACATATATGCAGTGCCTCATTTAGTTTTACATTAGATTTCTGTGGTACTCAACAGCTTCACAAAGCAATGTATTTCAGTAGGCCTTAATCTTTCTCTTCCACAACTGACAGGAAAATATGTTTCTGGTGGTATCTTCTAATTGTCCAAATTGTTCCCTGAAATGCTGGACACAGACCAAAAATCAAAAGCAAACCAGCAGCCTTGCTCAACAGAGCAGCGTACAACAGCCCATTAGAGAATTATGCGGCAAATATTATCCTTCTCCACTGCTAACACAGTAAAAGCTCCTCAGGGAAGAGCCTAACTCACCTGTAACTTAATTTAAAATTTAAAGATTTAAACCCCCAAGTAATTAATTAAAATAATCTAGATCTCTCATGAAAGAATAATTCATCATTCACAGGGGAGGGAAGAATTTAAAATTATTCGCATCAACAAATTATGACATTTTTTAGGTAATCTAATGTAAAATTCCCTTTTTGAATAAAATTACATCAGGCATGGAAATACAATAGGCTGCCCACAGTTACCCTTCTCATCGTAACCAGCCTGCAGGTTTCTGCCTTATGTGTCTCAGTAGTAGAAATAAATAAATAAATATCCAACGGTTTGTGAACTCATAAAAATCACAAATAGGGAATTCAGAGTTAAAAGAGAGCTCTTTTCTCTCCTTCTAGCACTAGAAAAGTTTACTTAGCACTCAAAAGAGGAAAGGATTTCCCATTCTTGATACAGAAGTGTAAAAACATCTCCAAAGTATTCATAAGGCAAGTTAAACATATAGAAGGATTGAGCATTTGCTGTCTTTAACAACGCATATTTGGAGGCAGGACACAAATAAAACCTGCTCATCGCCACTTCCCAAACAGGTGCTCATTTGGGGTTTTTTTTGGTCCATTGGATTTTTTTCAGATGTGAAGTGTACAACTACATTCTCTCCACAGCTAGTGACAACCCTCATGGGTTTCATGTTTGCATTACATTCTACAGCATGGCAACATTCATTCCATGTAGATTCAAAGTATTAACATGGCTTCAATCTTCTTGAATGCATTTTCTTACTTTCCTAACAAATATATTCATAAGAAGGCCTTATATTTGTCTCTAGATTTAATATAGGGAATACAAATCTTTAAAGCATAATGATATTATTTTATACAATATCAGACACTTTTGCTTTAAAATTCCTTTAATAACAGATTGAAATATGTTTGATGAGGTCTAGTGACAATAGCTGGTAAGCATTTAAGTTATTCATGAGCTTAAACAGGTTGGGGTTTTTTTGCACATTCTCAGGACAATGCTTCTTCCTCTGCATAACACTGACTGTGAGGGTTTCTTGTCTAGCATTCCATTTATCATAGTCAGAGAAAAATCAGGACAAAGGCTTAAACAGCAGATTTCCTAAGGCATACCAGTGTGTACATGCTTACCAGACTGCTCAGTAAATAAGACTTGTTTACACAGAGCTTCCCCACATGAGAACATGAAAACAGCTTTCAATATTTAATACCTACATGCACACCGAGGTAATCTGAAGCAACGGCGCCACTCAGGGACAATATATTAATCCAGACTTGATATCTCTAGCAAGTAAGTCACCTGGCAATTACAACAGGAGAGGGAAAGAGAGGGAAACAACTCTAGTTGTGAAGACACCTCAACTTCTGTTTGCAACTGATGTTTAATTCCCAGTCATAACCTGGAAAAGTTAGTTTGGATAAGTTAACTATTAGCAAGACGGTGTATCTTAAAGAATGCTGTGGACAGAAGACAAGACCTGCCAAAATTAGAAATCAAAGCCCTCACATATTCAAAGGAACTAACTGCATGCTCTAATCTTACCAAGCAGAACATCTGTGCAAGTAGACCAAGATACAATCCATCCCATTTCTGGGTCCACACTGAGTCCAGCACAGAGCTGTGCTGCCAACCATTCACATTCACACAGTCAGCAGATGTATACTCTGGTGGTACACTGATGCCTTACAGCAGATCTCCACAGTCTCAGCCTGCACTCGGGTAAGGCAGCGTAGAGTATGAATCTGCCTTACCACCCAGGTGCCTCCTCCCAGCTCGGAGCCCAGCACGCACGCAAGGTAGTGGAGGGATGCGCGTACACCCACTGCAAATCTCACCACCCCTCTGGGATGTGCTGAAACTTCACACCGCAGGCTGGCACCCACCAATAACGCTATGCTTGTGTTAACTAAATAAAACAAAACAACCCCCAAAATCCCAAACAACCTTTAGAAGTTTCATTCATAATGTTCTGCTACTGCAACTTAATTGCTCCCTGACAAGCCCTGGTGAAAGATCCAAAAGACTCAAGAGAATGCCTTAAGCCTTAAAAATAGAAAAGCAAATGAGAAGATGAACATTCAGTTAATATTTTATTTGAAAATAAATTCAAAACATGAAAACCTAACTTCAGCTTTTTCAAAGTGTGACAGGAACAAGGATAGCCAAAAAAAAGAACGAACACATCCCCACACAACCTCCTCACATCTACACGCCAGCCCCACTCCTTCCCAAAAATCCACGGGCAGCAATACAATCCCAAGTGATTCACAAACAAGCAAGCCTATGTTTCTGTTGCTATAACATAATACTCTTTCTTTTTCCTCTTATGTCATTTTTATAACTTTATTTTGGAATTTAACTATCTTAAAACTTGGTTGCTATGACACATTATAGTCATTACATGGATTCATTTCCTACTTTCCAACTGGCAGGACTCTTTGTTTTAATTTTATGAAGTTATATTATGGACAAAAGACACATAAAATATACTATAAATTCTAATAGTTGAAACTCTTTGAATGCCTTCCATTCCTTGAATAAACATGTATTGGAAGAAGGGCTTCCCTCACTGTTACCCTAAAGGTGTCTGTACTTCCAGCTTCCTCAAGTCTTCCCAGATGTGTTTCTTGAAGTGGCCTTTTTGCATTATTACTCCTATTGATAGATGACATCTGATTTCTTGCAGAATCTGTCAATGACTCCCATGCTATCCAAACTTACAAATAATCAAAAAGTGACAAATTCTTCTAGTGGACAATAAAATATGGAGTATACACCCCTCCTCGGTATTTCTGGCTTTAACTACCAGGGATCAAGGACAGATGATGAATTGATGTCTCAGCCCTTTACAGTTCAGCTTTACCTCCACAAGGTAACACAGGTTTGGTAAAGACATGTTTTTCCTGCAGATTAATTTTTAATTACTGAAATATGTCATACCAGACAGACCCACATTCAGAAGTCAACTTCTAGAGGAATGATCCAAAAATTAACTTGATAACACAGCATTACCATCACTGAAATCCTTTAAGATGTTGCACACAGCATTCCTTCATCTTCACAAACAACATTAAATGAAAAGCAGTTGGGAATCAGAAACAGGAAGGTTACTGGGGTAAAAAAAACCAACTTTCCCCTGTATAATAAACATGCATGCAGGCTGCACTGATACACCACAGGAATCTTTCTTTTTTATCCTATGAAAATATAGTAATTTTTATCCTACAGAAACATGGTGGCTATGTCATGTCCAGCCTCAAAGCTCAATTCCAATTTAAGACAAACACTGTGCAACTTAACGGAAAAAAATCCCACACAATCAAAAACCCCACTTCACAAACATACATGTTAGCACAACCATTTTTCAAACTTATAAAAGAGATGATTTTCCACTTGTGGCCACAAAGCTTTGCCTTGTGTATTTGACCTAACAAGTATTTCACTTAGCTCGCAACAACTTGAACTTTCTGTTAAGTTTGATTAAAGGCAGGCTTACCAAATCAACTAATTATGGTGCTTCTGCTACTGCCTAATCATTCAGATGACAACTAGACACAAAGCATATTGGCACAGACCATTACCCCCAAACTGCCTTAATCGGGACTACGCATTTGCAGGATGGGTCTAGGCAGGGCACATCTTGTTACAGACCCAGACCTACTTTGTGACTGAAATACTGATTATTTATTTTTAATTTATTTTTTTAAAAGGTACAATATGTAAGCTATTTCAAGGACCAGTGTCAGCACAGAGATGTATTAACCCTTTGATCATGACTGTTTTATGGGGTGTGCTGAATAGGCAGTTTATGAAAAAGACAGCTGTCCTTCCAGCAAGTTTGCACCCTGAGTGTGAAGATCTAGGAAAAAAAAATGGAAGAAAAATAATGGAAGTTATATGGGGTAATAATTTTGGTTTTTTTATAAAAGACTTCCATTTCTATGGAATTAATTAATTTTGAGCATATTACTGGCAGCTACCAGACCAATCAATGTTTAGAGGATTGTTTAAGTAACAAATAATCAAAAATAATTTCAACTTGATCTTGACAAAAACTTCTTTTAAAAGGAGTACTTTTTGAAACAATGTGGTGGTGGAAGGGATGAGGTTTGCTTGGTCATGTTTTTTAACTAGAAAAATAAAGCTGAATCAGTAGTTCCTAGGTATGACTTCTTTCCCTAGCGAGGAAGAAAAAATAGTAACAGAAACTAGATGCTTGCTACACACTTCCATTCTATTAAGAACCAGAGGATTATCTGTAGGCCTTTCTTTGGTTTTTCCCCAAAATGGAAGAGCAGCCACAGAGAAGAATCAACTAGTGCTAGTTTGAAGAAAGGAGGAACAAGAAAGCAAAATGGGGACAACCATCACTTGTAATTCAAATGGAATGGAAGTGAGAGAGATGAACACAAAAGCTGGAGCCCCCAGTGCTTCTTTAGGAATAGCCAAGGACAGAAGAAAAGATGACTGTGGCTCACCTGACGAGCCTCCAGCAGGCTGAACTGTGGACCTCTAGTACCTGTTACAGCAGGTATTGATGCAAATTTCTAAGCCCTATCTATCATTATTAGTAAAATATAGCTAGTTCACAGCATGTGCTTGATAAAAGCTCATGGATAATGAGTATCACCAGTTTTCCTATATGATCAGTCCTTTCCTTAAATGAATCTTTCACATAGCAAGAGAGAAGAAAAAAATAAATAGGCTAAAGTGATTGTCAATGCCAGAGAATTGGCAGGGGCAATTCAAGGACAGCAAAGCAGCTGCTAGAGATTTTAAACTTAATTTCTGTAATAGATCAAATTTTTAAATTCATGGTATCCCTTTATAGTCTGTCAGGTTTGTCTCTAGCAGTAGTTCCTTTAGGGCAAGCACTGCAGACAGTCTGCCTACCCTGAGGGAAACTTAGACACTCAGATGTGGGGTGAAGGAAAGATATTAATAATTTAAGACTGCCACCCCTAGGAGAAAGCAATAGTGTAAGTACAGAACTATCCAACTCCCAAGCTGAGGTTTGTCCTTTGTCAACTTTGTGTTTTCATGAACAGATTCTCAGAGTGCTTTAGAGGAAAAACCCATGTTTTTTTGGAAGACTTCTCAAAATACTAACAACGACTTGTTAATGGGGTCTCCTGCCACTGCCAGGGTCTCCAAAACAAGGAGAGAAGTCAGCTGGGAGGGAGTACCAACAAAAAAAGGTGTCAGAGAGGAGAAATATCTCGAGTAGAGGAGAATGCTTTTGGCAAGCTATAAAATACAGACTTCAGAAAGAGTAAAAGCCCTAGGAAAAATACTTCTTCATGTAAGACAAGTAAGTTAACTTATCATAGACAAATAGAAGATTCACCAACAAATAGAAGAACACCATTTCCAGCAACCAAAATAAGACTTTTGATACTCTATAACATTGGTTCTCATTTGTACTCTATATAAAGGCATATTTGGCAACCCTCTTCTGGGTTACAGAAATATTTTGATACTATTTCCACTTATCCAGTACTCTTTTGCTGTGTAGAGCAAATATTGACATAGCAGTCGTTCACTGGTACGTTAAACTTGGAATTCAATATTCACATGCGTTATGAATCAATTGTGCTTGAAAACAGTAAAAAGCAGATGTGAACTCCAAAAATTACCTTTGTTTTTAAAAGATGCTTAGGCTACTCTGTGCCTAAAACAAAACTAAGTTTGCTCCAGGTGTAGTATACTACCTCCTTTCATGACTGACTGGCACTTGGATCTGTTCATCATACATTTGGTTTCTTTTTCTCATGCTTGAAACCCAAGTTTAAGAAATCCCAAGTTCTTTCCTTTAGTCCAGATTAGTTTTATACTAAATATCGCTGCAATCTTCCAACTTGTTTTCCCTATAAAACATACCAGAAATAGGAATATCAGGACAGCATATTAGTCTTCTTTGTAAATAATTCTATCAGAAAATTCCAGACAGCATCACCATCTACTGAATACACTTCATTTACTAAGACCTCCCTATATGCTGAAATAATATATTCATCACAAGCACGGAAACCTGTGTTCAATGTGGCTATTTAAATGAGAATCACTGAAAAAAACCAACTATTTAAATACAAGAGAACTTAATTTGCAGCCTATCTTTTGCACATCCATATTGCAGATTTGCTACTCAATCCTACTTTGTTTATGGTGGCAAAATACTCAGCTAAACTGGGTGTCTGTACCATACAATTTAACATCTTTTGCATAAATTCTTCCATACAATGAAGGTCACGGGTACAAGGAAGAACATGGAAGGAATCAGTCCGTATATGAACTTAAAGGGCTGATCTTCTCCATGTTTTTACCTGCCAAAGTTAACTTTTCTACTCCCCCTCAGCCAAGACAGACAAGCTGTTTCTTTGTGTCTAGGAAGGGCCTACTTGATTGTGAGTAGGGTAACAGGAACCCCTAGGGGGTAGCAACACATGTATGACACCATGATGAAGGCTTTTGAAGTTACTACTCAAGCCTATCAAAACAGACTGAAAGATAATCACAAATCCTAATTTACCTAAGGGAGACCAGCCTTTCTTGAAAGATGGAAGTCTCTTGATGCAATGAGTCAAAGCAAGAAGAATTTAACTCCTGAAAGCATCTCTGATTCCATCAGCTAAGCTAAATGCTTTCACAAACAGCCTTCCCAAGCAAAAGCAAGCTTGCTATATAGCCATCTGTATTTCAGTAAATTTGCAAACAGTATCAAACATATCAAGAAGCAAAAAATATTGTCTGGCATCATTACTAAGGCTCTGCAGAGGTGCTCTACATGCTAGCTTTGGCAGCCTGTGCTTCCAGAAGTCCAGTGGTAAAAACTGTAACGACTTAACTGCTGCCTCACTGCTAACATTACTGCATTGTGACCACAGTTACAAAATTCACATCTTTCTGTACGAAATATTTTTGTGCTAGAAAGCGTTACAGCAAGCTAAAAAAAAAAAAATAAAATTTAGCAAATGCAAATGTGCTTTAACTCCCGATCCAGCAACAGCAGGAGAGGGACATTATGCCCCCAGGGTCTGTAACAGATTGAGCAATTCAGTAAAACTTAAAAGTCTGTAGTAAGTTTTAGTTTCAGAAGCTGTAGGTTGACTAGACACTCTGCTTGTCACTTTTGAGTACCCAGCTGCTGGCTATTTTCAGAGACAGCTACCTCATTAGCCACTGCCAAGTAAATAGACACTTTCATTTTTCCAGCCCAGAAAAATAATAAATTCAATTAATATTTTGAACAAGTTGCTAAAAAACTACTCGTAATCAATCACAGCACCTACAGTTATAAAAAGGAGAGTTTTAAGGTCACCATTCTGTAAAGGCAAAATATAAATTGGCCATAACTCCATCCACAGGAGCTTGGAAGAAATCCCTAGGTCCGCACTGAAATCAATCACCCACATAGGAGTGCAAACGCACGCCACATCTGCAGTTACAAGACACATTACTGAACCAGGCCATTTCAACCTGACAAAACCCCAGAACTATCAGGAAAGCAGTATTACCAGGCATTTTCACCAAAAAGCACATAATCTTGAAGGTACTCTGGACTGCATTTTATCTTCGGTGCTTAAAATACCTGGAGATCTACATGGAGCAGGCTGCAACAGAACAAAACCTGGTCTATCCATGCTTTTTATTTCTGCAATAATCCAGGAAAACTGTAACTAAGTCTACTTAAGCATTTATCACCAGCAAACAATTCCGACAGAACTAAAATACAATCATTCCTCCCACATGCTAATGACAGAATGGCTAGAGCTAAACGGTGCCCCATAATAATTTTACGTGTATGAAGTGTTCCATTTCATTTAGTGATAGTATAAAAGTGATGCATTGGCCATAATGTTTACTGTTTACAATCTGCAGCAAGCTCTACCATTCTCAAGGGAGATTAAATAATCAAGAAACCATTATTCGCCCTATGTGTTTGAGAGAAGTAGATCGCTGCGCCCATTACAGATTCTTTCCGATATTAAGAAGGATGTATGCTAGCCCAGAAAGGAAGGGGAAAGAGAAGAGAGAAGATTGGAGATTTGTTTGCTTCCCAATTGAAAAGGAGGTCATATGTTCACATGTTGAAAAATAAAAAATTCCTTTACCTCAACAAAGACTGAAGAGAAAGGAAGAAAAATTGTAAATGTTAGCTTGGAAAAGCTGCTGAAAACACTTCATTACAGGGAGACAAAACCAAAAGCTCTGAAGAGCCATACAGCAATTCAGAGGACTACAGACTTGAAGTAGATCCAGAAGTAGTTAGACTGCAATTTTGTTTCCAGAGTATCCATTAGAGGTGAATATGTTAATAATAGCATTTGTTTAAAGTATTCTTTATTAATATTGCTTATGCACAGTGATTGATACAGGCTGTAATGAATGAAGTGTAACACCTCCAGAAAACAGATGCTACATCATTCATTTTACAGATAAGTAAATGCAAGTATGAAAAATTAAGTGACTTGCCCTAGTCAGAGAGAGCCAAAAGCACAGCTGTGAATATAATCCAGATACCTCAGCTTCCAATGATCTCTTAACCACTAAACATTAGCCTTTTTAAAGTGAAATGTAACCTTTCCCTCACATCTCACCCTCTTTCTGGCAAAGCTAATTCTGCGGATGTAGGACGTTCACTTCTTGTGGCTGACTTTAAGAAACCAAAAACTTCAAAAAAAAAAAAAAAAAAAAAGAGAAAGAAAAAAAAAAAGAAAGAAAAGATAAATTTGACTTTACCAGACAGATTACAGAACTCCCAGATTCTTCACTGTAAGGCTCAGTTACCAGCCTCTGCCCTCCCAAGAGCAGAGTCAGCAATAGCTTACAGATTTAAAGCTGCTGGCCAGGCACGGGCTTAGTGGGAGGTATCAGGGTCACACATCATCCCAGAACACCACCTGCTGCAGTCCTGATTCATGGCAAGCACTTACACACAGAAGCTGCCACCTCCACATCCAAACGAGGGGAAGAAATGGATGGGACCATCAGAGCAACGTATGCTGCCCCAACAGCTGCTCCTCCACATGTCCCGTCTCACGGGGACAGTCACCTTTCAGCTGCCTTCTACAAGGTCTCAGCTCAGCTTACGTGGTACACCAGCCTAGGGACCCAAATCTCAGCAAAAGGTTAAAAACGCCCCTCAGTCCTGTGGCACTAAAGCCTTTCGGTGTGTCGGCAATTACGTCTTACACCGTCTCGGCCCAGAGCCTGTTCTGCACAGATAAAGCAGAGGGGTTTCTACCAGTGCTCAAGAAACCTCTAATGTTCTCAGGAAGACTTCAAAGGCTAGCAAAGCTGTTGGGCAGGAAGGAAGAACAGACACAAAACCACTGATGAAAGTGGTTAAGGAAGGTTTAAAGTTAAAGAAATAAAGAATATTGCTTAGAAATGACAGCAAGCAATCAGAATTTGTCACCACTTAAAACCTCAAAAATAAAGGAGTAGAAATTTGAGAAAGTACACACACAATTAATCAATTTTACTGCACAGATTTTTCAGGTGTTTGCACAAACAGAAAAAAACCCCCTTTAAACATTGCAGTATACAGTACTTACACACCTGCAGCCCAAAAGATTAGAGTTGCAGAAGATTCCAATCATTTACATCTTTAAAAAAACAAACAAACAAAAAAATCACCAAAGAACATCTGCCAGAATACACAACAGGAAACCCATACTACTTTAGAAGCACATCTCTCTGGGCCAAAGATTTGAAATGTGTGTATCTGGTATTGAACAAAATCAAGACCTGTCTCCTAAACTGCTGTGGCAAGTCAGAGCACTGATTTTAGTTACGGCTCTGAGATCCATCACATTTACAGTCAAACATAAAACAGTCAAACATCAGAAAGAGATTATTAAGGTTATTAAGAAAGAACAAGGTCAAAATTCATCTTATTGCAAAAGCATACCATAAAACAAGGTGAGGTACAACTTGTGCATCGCTACACATATAGTAAAACTTGTCAGCAGGAAATTAACTCTTCTTATAATACAACAGTCAAGGCCACTGGAAATGCATCTGTTACAAAGCCTTTGGAAATACCAGGGAAGACAAGTAAGAACATCCCAAATACGGGCACACTGATTCTGTTTTATGTGAGTAAATAGTGACTTTTGTTTCCAGCAGGACACATCTGGTTAGCAGTGTACTCTGCATCATACGTGAATTAAAACAAATTAATGGATTCTGCCCTGCTGCCTGTGTGCATGATTATATTCCTACAGGTGTTCCACAAGCTGCAGGCTTACAGAAATAAGCCCAAAGCAGCCCACTTAAAACAACAAAAACCCACCCCACACACCGCAGCTCCACCATGAAACCTCCAACCACACCTCAAACTGCTGTGTGTAAACTTAATTTACAAATAAAGCAGCAACTGCTACACATGCAACAGACACTTCAGAGCTTCTTCAGGGCTGCTGGTCTCTATGATAGTTCTGTGACTGCAGCAGAAGCTTCAGCGCCTGAACACATTGCCCTTCAGTACTCCCATGCCCTGCGTTCCATCAACTGACCTTGGAGTGGGATCCAGAGGCAGAAAAGTATTTTCTAGTTGCCCTGCTGCCCACCCCCCCCCCCCAAAAAAAAAAAAAAAAAAAAAGAAAAACCAAGCTCTTTTCGAAGGTTAACATAATATCACAACCTGCATTTAGAAACATTTCCCCTAAACCAGCATTTTCTAAAATCACATATTTTCCATTTCTATTAACAAGTTGATTTGTTTCTTTCAGAAGTCTACTTAAAGCCAATGTCTCAATCCCCTCCCTGGTAATAATGTTTCTTTAAAAAGCTATGTTTCCCTCTTGTACTCCTTTTGTACACTCAAGACAACCAGATGTAAAGACAGAGAGTTTGAAAACCAAATCTTGGTTTTATATCATTACACCAAAACTGTGGAGTCACCAAGGTCCACTACATAGCTACAACTTTTATTCTCTAAAAGAAAAGCACTTTTTTTTCAACAAATGCTAACTTCCAGTTTACACCTGTTTGAAAATACCGTGCAGATTAAACTCGTGTTCTATTAACTTTGCTGTACTCACAGCTATAGCAAACACAATTCTATCTCACAAACACCTCCAAAAAAAACAAACCCCTCCAAAAAAAACAAACCCCACAAGCCCACACCCTTGGAAAATGGCACCCTTTTTTTTTTTTTCCTCCTTTTTAAAAAAATTTTGCTAAGCCCCTGGCATTTTATTGTTTGAAAGCCAAAAACCCACTGTGGTTCTGTTCTTGTTTTACAGTCAAAGAAAACACTGTCCAACGACCCCAACTTCTGCTCGCTGGCAGGAAAGCAAGCCTTCCATCCCTTCGCCTTTGAAAACCAACGAGTGGGTAATCACCTCAGCAACCCTAAAAGTCTCATCAGTGTACAGACCCTCCCAGCTAGATATTCCAAAACAGAACACATAACAAAATAACACAGTTCAGAGCAATGCCACTTTGAGCTTTTAAGGTGACTCTTTCCTCCGTTTCTTTCCAGGGAACACACTCCTTAATATCAAAAGCCACGCGAGCGTTCGCCGTACTTGTTCCCCCCTCCCAAGGGATATCAATTTTTTTCACGCATCAAGGGGAGAAGCTCATTCACCGCACGGTGCGTGACAGCGAAGCAGCTTCCGAGAGGCCGAGGAAAACCAAAGGAAAACCTGTTGCGGCGAGGCAGCGCGGGGCCCGGAGGGGAGAGCGCGGAGCCCCCGCAGAACCCCGCAGCTGACGGAAGGGTTTCGCCCGGGACCCCCCAGACACGGCACCCCGCACGGCCAGCGCGCACACCCACCCGAGGGCCCGACGGCCACCGCCAAGGACCCGAGCCCCCAACCCCTGGGAAACAACGAAGCCCAAAACTTCCCACGAGTTTCGAAGGGCCTCCGGAGGGCTGCCGGCGGTGGCCACCGCCGAGGCCCCAGCGTCCCCGGCCCCCCCCTCACCCCGCCCCGGTCGGGCCGGGCGCTTACCGGGCGGTGTCGAGCAGCGGGTGCTTGGTGCCCACCAGCTTGCGGACCTGCATGGCGATGTTGCTGAGCTCGTCGCTCAGCAGGCACCGCAGGCTCATGAAGGACGTCGGGTACCCCACGATCTTCTCGGCTTCCGACACCACCTGGCTCCAGGGCGGGCCGCCCGATACCAGGCCCCGGAGGCCGCCGGTCCCGCGGCCCCAGCGACGCAGCCGGGCGCCCCACATTCCCCCTGCCGCCGTCCCGGGGAGGTTCCCGGTGCTGGCTCCCTCACCCGCTCGTTACTCGCCCCGCCGGGGGCCCGCAGGCCAAGCGGCCGCGGACACTTCGCTCGCTGTGACCGGACACCCTGCCGTCACCGGCCGGCTCAGTCCCGGGCAGCGAGACCGCACAGCGGCCGCGCTGCCTACCCACGTCCCCCCAGCGGCGCGGCGGTGGCCGGAGCGGGCTCATTGTGCCCTGGGGGCAGCCATCTTGGGCGTCGCAAAACACGCCGGGCCGTAAAACGAGGGCGGCAGGTTTATCTCTTCCCCCTCCCATTCAGCTTCCTCGCCTGACGGCTGCGGCGGAGTTCCGAGCCGTGGGTGAGGGGCTCCGGGGCGGGCGGCTCCGATGCCTGTGGGCTACATCGCCCCATTTCTTCTCCTTTAGCCCTTGCAGTGGGTAAGGGGCTGCCCCAGAGCGGCGTGTGTGGGCCGGCGCCGCTCCGTGGGGAGCGGTGCCCCGGGCGGGCCGGGGCTGACGGCTGGCTGTGGGTGCCCCACGGAAAGGGCTGTGCTCCACCCGCTCCCGGTGCTGCACCCGGGGACCGGCGGAGGAGAGAGTTCCAGGTTCCCGCACCAAGCGTTGGACGTGTAGTCTGCAGCTAGGCAGCTGTGGGGTTTTAGTTTGGTACTTGCGGGCCGCGGTGCGGGTGCAGTCGTTGGGACGCGGCAGCAGCGGGCCGGCCTTGCTGGCAGCGCTGCCTCTGGGCGCACGTCGGTCCTCTGGTGCCCGTCAGTGAGACGGGTTGGGGGGTTGCCAGCGGCCTCCCTGTGAGCTGAAGCGGGACTTCCTACTGACAGTGAACATAAAGAGTGACAAGTAATTTTGAGTGCCCAGCAGAAGATGCCCAGGTCCTGCAGTTCCACAGCGCAGGTGTATGTGATGTCATCATTAAGTTAGTCTGAGTGCAGCTGTCAGTGACCCCTCTTTGGAGCTATATGCACCCAAGTCTATTCAGAGAAGAGATTTTTCCATACCCCACAGAGGAAGCAAATTGATTGTCTGTCTTCAGAAATTGAAGTGACTTGCTCAATTCCACAAGTACTTTAACAAGAATATGATGTATTCGCTCTTCACAATCACTTACATCCATTCCTCCAGTAACTTCCAGGCTTTGTTGCAAGGAATTTGGCAGAATTCTGATGAGAAAACCATCCCATTGACTACATTCATGTGAAAGAAACAAGATACAGGTCACTTTATTTTGTTTGCATTACTCCACATGATTTAAGAGTTGCACTGAAGAATGCTGTAAAAGAAGGTGCGAATGCAAGTAGCAAATAAATCCAGCACACAGAAAGAAGAAGCACAGGCCAGGAAAATTCAAATAACTGAAAGTTACAAGGGGGAAGCTGCTAAAAAGGAATGCCCTTACCCATTTCCAGTGATAATGACAAGGTGTTAATTGGTCTTACACCTGAGATTATTCAAAACGGGCACCAAAACCAGTAAATGTTACTGTCCTAAGGAAGGGGGTTTCGCTGTGGAGTCGACAACGGCTGGACATGACATGCCTGGGCCATCTCATAAGGGGCCTCTCTCAAACTGGAGAGGTGAAAACTAGAATGAAGAGATGCTGCAAGAACTGGAAAGATGACAAGAGAGTTAAGGTGCTGCTGTCAAATCTTTGCTTTTTTGTGCTGCCTGTCTCTGAGAGAATAAAGCTTTGCTTGGAAGGAGCTGCCATTGAGTCACTTTAGTTAGCTAGTGTCACAGAACAAAAATGTTGCTAAATAGGGAGTTTCAGCTTATAAACACAGTCTAAAAATGACAGAATGCAGTGGCATGTTTCTGTGCAGAAGAACTAAGTTAATGAAAATTGCCGGAGGGATGCACTTAAGAGAAGCTACCAAGGCACCGCATCCTGTAATGGTGACAAGTTCCTTGATTCATTTCCTGAACCATATCCATTCTGGCACTTAACGTGGTAAGTGTTCTGTGAAAAACTGACATGATTATGCAATTAGTCTGCTTAAAATAATACCTGTAAACTGAGGAGAATGGGCAGTAAACCTACCGTCTGTTCATGTGTGAGACTTTAGCTTTTTGAAACCACTGTCCTTTGCGTTACAGTCCAAGGCACTGAACATCTTTGCCACCTTTATGTACAATTCTAAGCCCAAATGGTTTAGAAGTAGGGCAGGACCCTTGATGTCCACAATACCACACATTGCCACTGGAGCTTCCTCAGGATTCACTGGCAGTAGGTCGATGTTGTTTAAATGCAGCAGTCACTGGAGAAATAAAGCATGTATTTTGTCAGTGAGTTTCACAGCTTCTTTTTTTTTTTTCTTTGACCACAGAGACTCTTTGAAAGGATTATACTGTAGTGCCCAAGGACCTGCTGTCTTTCACTCTCAGCCCAGTGCCTTCACCCTTTTCCCTTCTCCGAACAACATAACAATTCTTACTTTGGTAGTGCATTTTTGACTCCTGATCCAGGTTCACGGTCTCTTTCTCCCAACCTCCTCATATCATCGCTTCAGTCCCACACGCCATCCTTACCAGTTACTGGCTTTTTTTATTCTCTCATCTCTCTTCATCTTTCCCTCATTAAGTTCCAACCATCCTCTTGTCTGCACAGCCTTCATCCTAATCATAGACTCTTCTTTTCATAAAAGTTTGTGGGTGTGACTGTGGGGACCCACAGCAGAACCCTCTTTCAGTTCTTGTGCTCACCTCAGCAAAGGCCTCTGCCTTTGCCTGTGGTTTCCTGACTGGGGGGAGCAAAGGGACAGGCGCCGATCTCTCTTTGGTGACCAGTGATAGAACCCAAGGGAACAGTATGAAGCTGGGACAGGGGAGGTTTAGGTTGAATATTAGGAAGAGGGTCTTTCCTGAGAGGGTGATCGGGCATTGAGACAGGCTCCCCAGGGAAGTGGTCACAGCCCTGAGCTTGGCTGAGTTCAAGAAACATCTGGACAATGCACTCAGTCCCATGCTCTGACTTGGTTGGCCCTGTGTGAAGCCAGGAGTTGGACTCAATGATCCTTATGGGTCCCTTCCAACTCAGGAGATCCTATGATTTTTCAGACAGTAGGATGTGGAAAGACCATTCTGTATTTCCATTTTTTTAATGGAAACAGTCCTCCACTCATCAACTTCTTGGAAAATCCTTTGCCAAATTTTGGGTTTAGAGCAATGGAGGTAAGGGACTTATCTCCATTGGTTATATCCATTGCATTACCAAGAGGTCATGCAATCCAACAAGATTTTTTAGCATGAGCAAAATGTGTTTTTCACGAACCTCATTTTGCAAACTGACTGAACTGTTTTAAAAATCAGCTTCAGGCTGACACATCAATTGCAGAAAAAAATCATTACAAATTAGTTAATATTTGACAGTTACAAGTATCAAAAGCCAGAGTGTTACAGCAGGTAATGAGGGACCAACTTACCCATAGGCATTGCTGCTTGTGCTGCCTGTAGTTTAGAGCTTCTCAGATTTTTTCCCCCAAAAAAAAAACCATCAGAAGCAAATGTATGATGTACTTACCATATTTTAAGTTCTGGACAAAACAGCTTTTTTTTTTTTTTTACCTTCTTGACTCACTTCCCCTCAGGATTCAAGAGAAAAACCCACACTATTTCAAGAGCTTCAGTAACTGTACAATAGATGTGTCTATTTCTTTAGAGTCTTAAGCAGAGAAGAAAAATGAAGCTCTTTTTTCCTCTATCAATTGACTTTGTTAAGCCTCCCCAGGAGGAGAAAGAAGCCACTGCAGGGGGCCAGTATCAAAGTTGAAGAACAGAGATGAAAGGTGAAGAAACACTTCTGTTTACAGCAGCATGCTCTGGACTAATATAGCAGAGAACACATCAAAGCCCCCACTAATGCCAGCTCTGGGTATCTTTTCTAACAAATGAAATGTGGAAATATTTCCCTGAATGCCATCTGAAGCAAGACGACTGCAAAGCACTCGCATTTCATTTGGAACATTTGAACTTTCAATCTTTCATAGTTAACTCTGGCCTTGTCCAAAATTAATTCCATCCCTAGGAGAATGAGATTAGCAATGCTGCTATATTATACTAACTACACCCTGCCTATATAACCTAATCTTCTAGATGCTGCTGAAGTTTGTAATACATTAACGTGCACTCTAAGGGTGTTCACAGAACTGAAAGCAAACAGAAATGTGTCTGTTCCTTCCAAAGCATCCAGGTAGTTCTCCCCTGCCCTGCTACATGCAGAGAATTGATTTACTCCATAAAATCCTGGGGAAGTAGACAGTGATGATCATTTCCATTTTGGAAGTTGGGAGGTTTAACAGAGAGGTTGTGTGATTTGTCCAAGGCTTTGCAAAACCCCTAAGGCAAACTGAGAAAAGAATCTACTTCTCTTGACCTCGTTGTCTGTGTCTTGTCTACAAGGCTGCCTGTCTTCCTCCTAGCTAACAGACTACCGAGGAGAATGAAGGCCTTATTGATCCTATAGTTGGACATTATAAAAACAGCATCGTTTAGTATCAGCTGATTTTAGGAGCAGTCACGTCCCTTGGACAGAACCTGGCATCAAAATGTATTAATTTTTAAGCCTAAATATACCTACTGAGATACCAATATCAGAACATGATGTGTTGCTGGTTAATAAATGATAATGAATGCACAATTATTTTTATCTTATTTAACAAATAAATAGATGCAGCTGTGATGCATGGGGATCCTTTGTATGGGTAGGTGTGTGTCACCCTTTTCACTCTGCACACAAAATGCAGTGACAGAGTAGCTCATCAGTGCAGGGCACGGATGAGAAGCCAAAGCTCCTGGTAGCTCTCGGCAGCGCTGCGCAGGCAGTGGGACGTGCCCCTCCTGTGCCGTGTGCTCACAGAACACAGCTCCCTTCTCACTGGCTCGCCAGCTAGCACTGCAAAGGAAACAAAATCAATTGAAATCCTTCCATTTCAGCAAGCTGAGTGGGAACAGGAGCAGATGGGTGTGCGGCTGATAACACCCCTCCTTCGTAGAGTCACTGTTTTTTCACCTCCCAACCCAATTTCAATTGTAAGTCAGCCTCTTAGGCCATCTCTGACGGGCAGCGCTCCACTCAGGGGAATTTGGACACAGACTCTCAAAACAGCAATGTTTTGAAGCCGAGTAATCTACAAAAGAAGGAGGAGGAAGATAAGCACAATGTTAGTTCTGGTCATATGCAATCGAAGCTGACAAAGCATCCATCATCCTGTACAATATTAGCCTTTAAATATTCAGCTTTATCAGTTCCCCCATTCCTAATCCATCATTAACCACCCCATGAAGCCTCAGCTGATTAGCCCCACCTCTGCAGCTTGGCAACCCATTAACTATTTATTATTTGTATTTAATTGAACTCCAGTAGCAGTGGAAAACTCCAACCAGACACATTTCAAAACTAGAACAAAGGAGATGGTCCCTTGCCGGAGGAGTTCATGGTCTGGGCAAGAGTGAAATGCAGCAAAGAGGAAATGACAGCCATGCTGAACAAAGGCTTACTCACATGCCCCCTGTTAAACTCCCTGCTCCACAAATCTATAGATTTTTATGTGGATTTTTTTCCATCTCAGCATCTCTTAAAATCACAAAAGATGGTGAGATTTGGGAGGGTCCAGCAGAAAAAAAGGGGGGAGATTTTGTATGTTAGGTGAAAAATAGAGTGAAAAAACCACTACCTAAATCATTCTGTGGTTACTAGGTAGTGATACAAGCCAGGGATTCAAGTCATAGTGTAGTAGGAAACTGGCAAACATACACAATATAGACATTTTATATGGATTTAAATAAATAAATTAAAGCATTTCTTAGTTAAAATGCTTATTTCTCAGGGCATAAATATATGTAATTTATGAAGTGCTATTTATATTTTGCTCGTTGCTACTCACTTGCATAATCAAACCATGGGTACAATGCTAAACATTTGCTTTGCTAGTAGTGCTGGGTTCAAAGGGAGAAGATCTCTACACCTTTTTCTGTCTTTCTCTCTTCTTCTACTTGTATTCTCCACCGAGGCTGGCTGCACCTTTCCTCTGAAATAAACTTTGCACAAGTCACCAGTGCCTTTGTCACCTTTGGTACTGGGGTTTCTGTACCGTTCTATTTCTGAGCCCCCTTTGAAGCGTGCCTGAAAGACCCAGTGGCTGTGGAAGCCACTGCCCACTCCCTGAGCAGTGTGGAACAGCACGAGCACTCTGCACCAGAGACTCAGTACTGGCTCGCTGCTTACTGATCAACTTTAAAGCCCAGAGCACTCGAAGAAACAGTTATCTTAGGGGCTTCTCTCTGTGCCCACTCCCTGCCTCACTATCAGGTGGAGATTAATGTCTTTCTAGGAACCAAGGTGCAGTATATGGAAGTCAACTAGGATGATAAAGAAAATGGTTTTAAAATTTGAGTTAGAAAAGCCAAGTTAAAAAAAATTGTTTGAATCCATCCTTGTAATTCTGTGTCTGAACAAAATAATGTCTTTTAATAGCACTGACTAAATGGCTTGGGGGAAATTAAAATAAGATAAACAAAGATTCATCCATCCCATCCCATCCCACAGCATACCATACCCTACCCTACCCTACCCTACCCTACCACACCATACTTGTTACCTCTTTTTTTTTGGTTACCTTTTCCCCCAACCTAGGTAAAGCCGCCTGTTCAGTGCAAGTGTTTTTCATTACAATTCCCTCTGCTTTTGAATTTGTCCTCATGTCAATTTGTTGGAGACAAAGAGTGATGACCCTCAGGGTACGAAGGGAGATGCATTTATTTTTACCTAGCACTTGACTCTCTTGCATCTGTTCTCCTTTTAATCCCTGTAATTAAAATGCCTGCCTGCCACTTCAGTACATGCTCTAAAATGATTAAAATTGGAACATTATAGCAATCATAGCTCCTGCTGCTGTACGGGAGGAAGAACAATTGATCTAGGCCAACAGAGTTAAGTAAGCTATAGAAGGGAAACCATAAGCTACTGATGCAAAACAGAATATAAATGTCTTGGGCCAGATGAAAGGAGCATCTAAGGTAGGAGACCTTGTCTCTGATAAGAGCCAGTTCCAAATGCTTAAGGGAAGAGGATGAGAAATCAGGCAAGTACGGAGAAGAGTGTTCTGTGGCGTGTCCGCCCGGCTTCCACCTGACTGCACTTTAGAGACATCTTGAGCCAGATGCTCTATTGAGTCTGTCATGTTTAATAAACCAAAATGGATCTGTTTTCCAGAACTTTCAAGTCTGTCTCTTCCAAGCTCTTATTTGAAGCTGCCTAGACTTTTGCTCCCCTGAACATCCTGTGGACATGTGTTCCACAGTTTTTTTGTGTGTTGTGTGTGAAAAGCCCTTCGCTATGTTTATTTTAAGCCTCCTAACTAATAGCTTGCATTCAGAGCTAATGAGGCATGCTCAAGCTGGTCTAAAATAAGGCTTGAACAACATCTCCATCCCTTTCTGTTTTACTAATTCCCCCAATCTTCCTTTTTTCTCTCTCATTCCCCCTTTCTTTTTTCCTCATATTATCTCTAGAGGGTGTTAGAAGCTACACAGGCATCCTATTTACATACCAAACTTCATGGCAGTCCTTCAGAGACACAGTCTTCCAGAGACACAGTCTTCCATGATGGTGTCACTCGCTTGTAAGTTTAGCCTTGAACTTTGGCACCTCAGTTCCCTTCTGAGCTCCAGAGTGATGGTGACCTGTTTTTCAGAGGTGCTTAGCACCCACCACCTCCCGGGGGGGAGCTGCAGGCATTCGGCGCGCACGAGAGAACACTTTTATGCAAAGCATCTGCCTGGCTCTGGGCACTCAAGTATTAAATTGTTACCCTGGATTCAGCCTCAGAGTGTAGTGACACAGGAAATCATCAGCCCAGGAGTGAAATTAAGAACCTTAGGAGTGGCGGTGGAACCCTTACTTATGGTGATTTAGGGTAAGCAGTCCTCTGGAATTAAATATTATTGAATATGAATCTTCTCAGGGGGTTGGGGGTTAGGGTCAGTGGGAAATGCCACAGAAAGTCATCTTACAGACTTGGTGCAGTGTAAATGTAGAAGGGATTGCTGTATCAGGACTCCTGCTTGGACACCGGATTTCCAGCTTTACATCTATTTCCACCAGAAAACACATAAAAACATGAACTTACACGTTCACATGCACAGTGCTCCAAGAGATACACTTTCCATCTGCCCTATAATTTTTCCTTCTTTCTCTCTTCCTCTCTTACTCGTGGAATTTGCTCAGACCTATTCTCTAGCCAAATGTCTTTTTTTTTCCTCTTTTCCCTTTTTTTCCCCCCTCAGTGTACTCCTCTCTGCATTTCTTTTTGCTTTCTCGCCACCTTTCTATGTGTCAGCCTTGTTCCAGTTCTTCTCCCCAGTGGCATTCAGAACTCCTGCTACTTTCATACACTCTCACCATTTTAAGCCGCTTTCCCACATGCTCCCTTTCACGGAACACCTTCCTTCCACTGATTTCCGAAGCACAGATGCTTGTTCACTTTCCATGATGGCAACAACAGCTCTAAAAGAAACATATCATTTCCCCTCCTGCAATTCATGCACAAATGCCTGGCATGTGCTGCCTGGAGAAAGCCTTTCGACTTTGAATTTCCTTGCCTTTGTGGGATCTGTGAAAAAGTCTGATAAATTACAGCTTTGGCAGTTATTTCAAATAACTTTATTTGCAGCCAACTGAGGCAAAATCTGTCAATGGTGCCATCCCTGTGTTCTTTCAAAGGTTGCTGGCGTTTCATGAGTGAGCTCAAAGTCAAGCTGGTTCAAAGGGAGGCTCATGTTTCCTTTTTTTTCCCAAAAAAGGTTAGGTTACATGTTCTAATGGTGACAGGGCTGTCCTATAAGACATAAGAGCTGGGTTCTAGTTGAGGCCATGAGGCTCTTCAAGTACATGTGTTTTGTCACTTTATCTCTCTCCCCATGATTTCTCATCTGCAAAATAGCTGTAACGCTAACTGGTAGTTGTAATGTTAGTTAGCAACGGACAAGAAACCCCCAACTAATCATATGGGTGGCTGTGTTTTGAAGTTGGCCTTGGACCGGTTTTTTGGTGTTGGTAGTTCAGGTAAAGCCAATAAACCTCAGTCTACAGCTCCACACACCATGGCTTACGAGGCACTGTGACACACAATGTGTAAGAAGCAATTTCTCACATTGTCCTGGGGGGAGCACGAAAAGAGGCAACAACGCAGATCCTTGGCTCTGCAAGCCAACTGAATCACTGCCTGAGCATGCAGGAGTGATGGTGCACCTAGGGACCTTTGGTGATACTCAGAATAAGCCACAGCAAGGCAGGGGTTGGCACATATGCTGGCAGGATTTCAATCAAGGTGTGCGCAGAGTTCCTGATGCTCAACTCCCAAAAGTTCCCCAAAGCTCCAGTCTTGTGGGAAGCCTTCGCCAGGCCAGCTGGGTGGGATGGAAGTTGTATGTGACCGTCTCCTATCAGCACCCTCTGGTGATCTGAATGGGAGTAGTGAAGACATGTCAATTCTGCTTTAACTAGTAGTGTTGTGAAAGGGAATTGATAACCACATGTGGCTTGGATGGAGATGAATACATACATTGATCTTGGTTTAAGGCAAAAAATCCTACCTGTGTAGAAAAGGGTTCTCAGGACTGTCTTTGAGCAAAATCTATTTTTGGTTATGGCAGTAAGAGACACAGATTGTTATCATTAATGTTACATGCATGATTTAATTAGGAAAAGCAACACAGTTCAGGAAAACAAAATCTTTCCAGTTAGTTATACTAATTGCCTAAAAGATCATAATTCAAATCAGATTGAATAAATTGCAGGAGAAGTAGGCTGACAAGAATCTCATGAAGTTCAACAAAGAAATGTGAAGTCCTGCACCCAGAGAGGAATAATATTTATATTAATACAGGTGGGGGACCAGCTAAAGAGCAGCTTTGCAGAGAAGGCTCTGGGAACTCTGGCATTCAACAGGATGAACATGAGCCAGCAGCAGGCCCTTGCAAGTGGAGAAGGGTGAGGTGCATTAGGAAGAGCACTGCCGGCAGGTTGAAGGAGGTGATCCTTCCTCTCTGCTCAGCACTGGTGAGACACATCTGGGTCTGAGTGCTGGGTCCAAGTCTGGGATCCCCCGACTGGGATTTCAACCCGATGGGGCAGAAGTAGACGTGACAGAGCCAGGCTCTTTTCAGTGAAAGGACAAGTTCACACAGGCACAAACTGAAATGCAACAAATCCCATTTAAACATAAGAAAAAGCTTTTTTTGACTGTGAAGATGGTCAAAGCCTGGAACAGGTAACCCAGAGACACTGAGGACTCTCCATCCTTGGAGATATTCAAAACATGACTGGACACAGAGCCAACCTGCTCTGCTTTGAGCAGGGAGGCTGGACTACATGATCTCCAGAGGTCCCTTCCAGTGTCAGCTATTCTTTGATTTGATGAATAAAGAACATTTTCTTATGCTGAGAAGACATGCCTCATCCTAGTCCTGAACAGCTTTCTGTTATGCATTCCCAAGATATGTTTGGAGGTAGGGGGAGGGTGTTTGTCAGACTTTTCACCACAGCAGTGTGAATACATTGCCATTATATATTAGGATGAGTAAAATTCATGTAAATATAACTGAGAAGATCAAGAGATTGAATCACATGTCATGTAGGATTCTGGTGAGGTGCTGGCAGGAAGGCAAGCATTGCAGTAGAAGAGTAATTGTCAAATAATGATATGTCAAAGCCCAACTTTACCCAAGTCTAAATAATTTAGTATATGTCACTGTAGATACCTTGACATGTTTCTTTGGGTCCAGGAAAGAAATGAATAACCTACTGTACCTTGTATATGCAATGCAGGGGGTAATTTGGACAAAATGATGTAATGTTTCTGAAAGCATGACAAGAAAATTAAGGATAAAGAAACTCCAGAATGACTTTCATGAATGAAAAGAACCTGTAATTGTTTTCCATCCCTTGACAGATGTTACTTCCACTGACATACTATATCATGCAACAAAGCTCACAGGGGAAATGCAGGGTTATGAGCAAATGTGTAAACCACTATCTTTATTGTAAAAAATTCTTTTATTCTGCACAGAAAGACAAAGAGGGGAGGGATGCCTTTTTAGGAAAAACTTGATGTAGATTACTGTATTAATATTTTCAGGAATGTATCGGCACAATTGATCTATTAAAAAAAATTAAGTTAAAAAGAAGGGAAAACTTTCACACAACCTCACCCCCTCTCCTCCTGTCACTGTAGCATCTGGGAGACCCATTTATTAAAGTGAAAATAAGATGACTCTTTCCTGCCTTCTACTGTGTGAGGAACTAAGGGAAGGGGTGGAAATGGTCATTGTCAAGAAATGGTAAGTGGAGAAATAAGCATGCCTTGGCTTCTCAGTTCACCTTGGAGGAAGCTTTACATCTGCAGAGAGTGCAAGTCTCTACCCCTCACCAGTTTTGCTTCTGACTTTGACAGTTTCCTGCTTTCAAGGTATGTGAGAAACAGGGGCTGGATGCACAGAGAATAGGAGGGTCTCTCAGGTACCTCAGGCCTTGTCCAAAGTAGCCTTTGGAGGTCAGCTTTTCTGGTGTCAGCCACAAGGAAATAGGAAGCCCTCAAGAAAGTAGGGCTTTGTATATGCTCTTACCAACCTGTATGACAGAGCAAGTCACCACTTTCTCTGTTTTCAAACCCACTGTTTTGAACCAAATGAAACTTTAAAACATTCACAAGTTTCGCTCTGAGGTACGGTCCTTAACCATAATGAAGTCTAGAGGCTGCAAATGCATAACTGGTCACAGCCAAGTTCAAGCCTGGTATGATGCATCCAAGTTTCTTGCTCATCCACAGGTCTTTCATTGTCTTCTACCTGGTCTTCAAAGTTGTATTCAATACGAAAGTGTCACAGCAGAGTCACTGAATAACCATAGTGGGTAGACAGGGTGTAGCAGTAGACAGATGCTAAAGATTTTACCCTGTAGTCGATACTGGCGTCCGGGGCATATTTTAGCAATATGGTTTTTAATGCATTGCTGATACCTTTTTAAAGGTTTAATATTGATTGATTTTTAATGGCGTGGGTGTTCTCTGATGCTGAAGAAGGAAAAGACTTCGCCTGGCTTACTTTTGGTGTAGGGAACATAAGAAATGAAGCAAGAAACAAAAAGGCATTTTAACAGAAGTCTCAGAAGTATTTAACAAAGAAACAGAGAAAGAAGTTCACGTTTCTTTCTGTTTATCAAATGACATGAAGTTTCAGGCAAGAAGAGCAATCGTTAATTAATGATTGAATGTTAAATAAAGTTCCTCTCTGTTGGACAGAACTTTAAAAAGCATTGGTACTATTAAGGCTCTATTTTGCCATTAATCTGTATAGATTTGACACCGATGCCCTAAAGCAGCACAAAAATTGAAATATTCATCAATATTAAAATACCTGCAAACATTTCCAGAGCTTTGTGTTTGGAAAACTGCCACCGGTCCCATTTCAGCTGCCATACCATGTCTGCTTTGGAGGAGCTACCTCTTGACATTTTATGGAACAGCCTCTAATCGTCTAAGGCAACTCTGGATTGAGATTAGTATCCACAGCAGAGGGGAATTTACAGACACTACTGCATGTGAGCAATGCTGCAGGCGTTCGTCCAAGCTCAGGAACGAGTGGAATGCACCCCTTCTCAAAGGTATGGGAGAAATAACATCGCTGAAGTGGAAGTGGGGATTGGATGGAATTGGAGCAACAGAGAAGTTCGTGTGTGTGTTTTCCATGTGTATGAAAACTGCTGGCTGAATTTAAAGAAAAAAATAGATTTGGAGTCAATATTTTAATTATTCAGTGCATTTATTTGCTTCTGATGGCATAAACAACCTATCAACTCTATGTGCCACACAAAAAGTCAAAGGAATGTTTCCCCTTCAAGTCAAATGGAAAAAACAAATAAAGCACCAGTACTTTTCTATGAACACATATAATGAATTTCTCTGTTTAATTAAACACTTCTGCAAACCAAATACCTGAATTTAAATCACTGTTTATTATGGCTTCCCCTCGGATGCAGGTGAAAGGAGAAGGGGTTAGCTGGTGAAAGACCGCGTAGCCGTGTGTTTTCTGCAGCGACTGGCATTACTAAGCAACCTGACGGGGAGCTGACAGCACCTTGGCAAGCAGGGAACAATAAGGTGAATTATCAGCAATAATAAGAGAAACCAATTAAAAGCTGTGTCTTTATGTTGGCCTGCAACGTCTGCATCTGTTGTTTGGAGGGGAACTGGGGGGGGATCTGGGGAAACTATCCCACAAGGGCCCACCTCTTTACCTCCAGCTTCCTCCCCGTCTGCGTGGGTGTACACGTGTGGCTATAGATTAAACGCACGCACGCTTGTCCGTAAGACTCATTTTTGGTATCCGAGGTTCCATGATGCGTTTCCCACCGTGTCGAAAAGGAACAAAAACAGGAGGGGGAGCTCTCGCCGCAGCCGCCGCGGCGGCAGCCCGGGCTGAACCGGGCAGGGATGCTCCCCCGGGCCGGGGGCGGCGGGGCTTCAGCCCCTTCCTCCCACCGGGCAGCACAACGGGTACGGCAATTGCCCGGGCTGTCCCAGTTTTGCCTCTGATAAGCCTCTACGTCGCCCAGCGTGCCCCCCCAGCACTGCCATTCGCTTGACTGCCGTTGCCTTTTAAAACCTTTCGTGTTGAAGCTGTCGCACCGCTTACATATTTACCAGCTGGAGAGTCGGGCCTGCTTGTTTATCTCGGCCTCTCCGGTAGGCAGCAAGGGGAAGAAATAGCTCAACGGTAATATTAAAGAGAGGTGCATGTTAATAAAGACCAAATCGAAGGGCTTGGTTGTAGCGAGGTGCTGCTTTTGTGTTGTCTAAAAAGCGACTCTGGTAAGTGGACAGGCGCCCTTTTAAAACATGTAAGTACTAATAAATAGGAATATGAATAACAGAATACAAATCAAACCCAGGGTGATTTATTTTGGGCAACTCTTTTGCACCTATCGTCCTACGAACAATGTTTGGTTTCCAGAGGTCCAAATCACTGTGGCTTGCATGAATCCAAGTGCAGATTCAGAGCTGGGAAGGAAAAGCAGTGAAGGAACAAAAATACAGGGCTTGGCAAAATGCCTTCTGCATAAAACAGAGCTCAGGCAATGGAAGGGCACGCTCAGGTTCTTGCTGTGACTCAGGTACAGCAGGGACTTGAACCTCAGTCTTGCAGGTGACGTAGCGACCACCCAAAAGGCACAAGACATGGCTGTTTTTCTCCCCAACTTTGAAGGTATCCAATGAGAGAAGCAAAGAAACCCAAACCCCTGGACAGAGGAGACAGTGCGACACTTCCTCTGTTGCACTGCGGTTTGAGTGCGTACTCATTGTGGGAAGCCCGATGCAAAGTTCTTATTCTCTTTTGAGATGAGTTACAATGAGGAGTGGAAATGTATTCTGAAAACCCGGGTGTGAGGGGGATGGATGTGGGGTTTTGCTTGGTTTTGGGTGGGTATTTTTAAAGAAAATGGGGTTCTTGTTTTCCAATGCATACTGTATAATAGACTGATTTAAAACCACCTGGAAAATGTCACAAGGAATTTTATGTCATTAAACTCAGGAGCAAAATCTTCACTGGGTTCCACAGGATGAAGAGTTCACCTTGGGCTGATAGCTGCTTACTGATGCCACGTAACCAGGTATCTTTGGTAGAACAAATGCGAGCGGCCAGTCACGATCCCATCAACCACCTTTATTCACCTGTTTAAGATAGTTGCAGAATCCATTTGAGCGCTGCTGAACAAGGTTTCTTTACCAAAAATACAGGTTTTCACACAAGAAATATGTGCTGTCACAGTTCAGTAAATGTATTTAATGTTAGGGTCTCTGTAATGTAAATACCAGATTTATTTTCTCATAACTTTTTGGAGACGTTCAGATCAACGCCATTGTATGACTGACAAATGTATGGCTTCCATAGCATCTGATATTCTGCCTCCCCTTATGAGTTCAGGAGTTACCAGTAGAACCTGACAGCATTCCTTTTTGTTAGTCATTCCCTCCCCAGTAACAAGTAGAATAATTAGACGGTTTCCAAAACTTATTTCGGTATCTACGATGTGTGTCAGATAACATCTGAGCGCTCTAAATGCATGAACTTCTGTGTTGACAGTTGATGGTCCTCCATATGCTAGCACTAGAGGAACGACTTCCCAAGAATATGTAGTATAATAATATGCAATATGTAAAGGTAATAACAGCTCTAGAAAAATAGGAATCGTGACAGTTGCAGAAATGATCTTCTGTCAGATGAGGAGATATTATTATTAGGACACAGAGAGGAAGAACTTTTGTATCCATCCAAAGCCTACATCAGATACTGAGAAAAACGGGATATTCTCTATGACCATGGATTTCATCTAGTGGCTGATGAGGTACTGGGGGTTCAAAAGCTGTTTTTTAGGAGGTTTCCTGAAGAATCTGAGAAAAGCGAGCCTACTGTCAGGAGTTCACATCTCCATTCAAAAGTATTCCGGGCATGCAACTGGAAAAAAACCCAACCAAAACCACGACTGAAAGCCACTATTCTTGACGATCAAGAAGTGAGGATCCATGTTCAGAACTGGTAGTGAGAAGTGTAGGAAGTGCTTCAATTTATAACCAAACCTTCAGCTATTGGTCAGGAAAACTGGAACATCCTGAAGATGCTCATTTTGCTCTTCTTGTTGTAACTGGCCAAAGACAATTTGTGTCATTTGAGCTTGTAAACGCACTCTCCAAAGTGCCTCCCAGTATTAAAGGAAGTTCTGTTGATGGTGGGAGTTTTTTGTCAGATTATCAGCTCAGCCTGTTCAATTTATGCAGCAAAACAGTGCTTTATTGCAATATATACAGCAAGTGATCAGAAGTAGTCTTCAGATGTTTCACTGAACAAAAAAACCCCCATGTTTGAGGCAACACTGGAGGAGAAGTTCTAAGGTTTTCATTAAAACTCTACTATCAGCTCCACAAAGAAGCTAGTGATACGCCCCTAATACAAGAATTAATTTTGCCTTTTTCATGGGAGTGACTTCATGTATCAGCAAGGTGTTGGCGGTTCAAAGCAGAATAGTTGTCTGAGAAAGTTGGCTTTCTTTTCCCAGCTGAAGGTTTCAAAGAGCTCCGAGGCTACGTGAGACTGCGTTTGTAAGCAACTTCCCCTTTTGCTGCCTGTCTTACGCCTACTGTGTGAGCGAATACATTGAGATTCTGGGAATATCTCCTGTACTTGGCGAGAGCTCAACCGTACCGATACGTTTGTAATAGAATACGGTGAACAAAACAGAGAGATGAGGTTGCTGCTGGTGGTGGCGGGGCGCAGAGGGAGGGAAACCTCCCGGTCGAGCCCCAGACTTTGGAGGTGACCTGCGGAGCCAGAAATGAGTTTCCCCAAGTTTTAGAACTTGCTGTATTTTAAAATATTACAGGCGGGGAAAAAGTAAATCTTGGTTTCTTCTCATACTTGCTGCTGGTGGGTCTGAGGCCAGATCTTGCAGAACAGACCGAACCCACAGCACAATGCGGCTGACTCTGGCAGCTCCTCGCCGCTGTGGCAGAGTCTTCTCGAGGGTCTCCGTGAGGTCCCGCTGCTCTGCGAAAAAACAACGATCAGATCTGTGCTGTTTCCCAACACCTGCCTGACTCTCCCAGGCAAGCGAGGGGAGTGGCAGCACCTTTGCTTCGCAATGGCCGTGACCTTACCGCTGCGGACGGGCTCCAGGATTTTCCTGGGTTGGGATCTAGTTGCTACCTCGTCTTTTAGCGCTCGCTGCTCTAAGAGCTGAGACTACGCAAAATCCCAGTTTCTTCCTATTTTCAGTGTCACAGGGGAAAATGTGCTCGGCGTCTCTAATCACTCTGCCATCTGAGGCAGGCAAGCGAGGCTTGTTTTAGTCACGGAACGAGCAAAGGAGTTCTGCTCAACTTTTCATACTGAAAAATGTCAGTGATTTAGGCTTCAGAAACAGAGAATGTAAATCAGACATTGTTGCACGCAAAACGAACTCATCTTTGACAGGCTAAACAGAAGAGTTTTGTGGGGAGCCTACTCATCATGCCCACACGGAACGTGGTTGATCTTTCAGCTGCGGGGTTTTTAGGTTTGGTGGGTTTGGGTTTTTTTTTTCTCTTTCTTTTTAATGTATGATTTCGAGGTGTGCCGCAGTCATAGTGAGAAACCCCGCACACCAGTTACGATTCTGACTAATGGAACAATGGACACCCCCGTACGGTACCGTATTGTGTCGGGTAATTAGGGACTGCCAGCGAGCGGGAAAGCACAGCCCAGGAATAATCAATGTATCCCCCACAGTGTGTACTGTAATCCAGCACCTCCTCGCCGAAGCGCGTCCCACCAAACCATTCATCCTCACCTCCTGGGAGCAGATAAAGGGAATAAACGGGAGTAAAGAAACCTCGGCGCGGCGGAGAGCCCCGGCTGGTTGCGGCGGGGACGGGACGGGCGCCGGGAGGAGGAGGAAGGGGGAGGGGGGAAGCGTGGGGGGCCGGGCACGCAGGGAAGGGGGTACGGCTGCGGCACCCCGGCGCTGGGGGCAGACCGGGCCGACCCCCCTTCCCGCGTGTGCGTTGGGGGGACACGGCCCCCCTCCTATTCCCGCTGTGGGCGGGGGCACGCCGCCCCCTCCCCTCCGCTCCTCTCCGCTCCGCCCGGTGCTCGGCGCGGCGCCCACACCCCACACACGCCCCCCCCCCCCGCCTTTCCCCTCACCCCCCCTCGGCTCCCATGGCGGGCAGCGGCGGCCGATTCGGTGCCGGCAAGCCCCGCCCGCCGGCGGGCCGAGACCGGCCTCCCCCTCCCCTCCGCCGCCCCCTCCGCGGCAGCCCGCCAGCAGCGCCACAGCAGGCGCGGGGCCGGCTCGCTCCGCGCTGCCTCTCGCCCGCCCGCCCCGCCGCGCCGCGCCGCGCCGCTCCCATGCAGGCCGGCGGCGAGGCAGAAGATGGCTGACTCGCCGGGGCACCCGCGCCCCTGCCCGCCCGCGCCCCCCGCCCGCCCTCCGCCGCCGCCGCGCTCCCCCCGGGCCCTCCGCGGCGCCGCCTGCCACCACTGAGAGCCGCCACCGCCGCCGCCCCCCCGCCCCCCCACACCCCGCGCCCCTCCCGGCCCCCCCAGAGCACCAGCAGCCATTTCATCTCCACCACCAAGTAGGCGCAAAAAATGGCAGAAATGGAGAAAGAAGGGAGACCTCCCGAAAATAAAAGGAGCAGGAAGCCGGCTCACCCGGTGAAGCGCGAGATCAACGAGGAGATGAAGGTAGGTGCCTGTGATGGGGAAGGAAGCGGGGGTCCCCCCCCGCCCCCCCGCCTCCGTGCATGGAAATGAAATAAGAAAGGATCTCTTGTCATTTTTTTTTTTTTTTGTAGGATGCACTGAATGTGTCTCAACTCCGCCTCCTGGGCTGAAAACAGAGACGAATTCACAGGCTGCAAATCCTGTTCATTGACCAGCTTTGATTTATTTATTTTTAAAATAAAAACAACAACAACAAAAAAACCCCCAAACCAAACCCAAAGCTCTCCCTCGTTGGGCTTTAAGCTCCTTGGGTGCCAGTGATGAGCCTTTTTTGTTGTGTGGTTTTGGTTTTTTGTTTGTTTTGGTTTTGTGGCTTTTTTTCTTTTTTCTTTTTCTTTCCTATAGCCATCCCCTCAGGTAGCTGGCAAACCCTAAAGTTGGGAAAGAAAGGGACCTCTTTTAAACACTATATTTCTCTCCTATTCCAGCAGCCAGCTGCAACTGTATAATTAAATTGTCAAAGTGAAATGTTACGGTCTGAGCCGCGCATCGCTCTCGCACTTGAGACCCCTTTTCTCTCCTTCCTCCCTCCCTCCCGCCTCCTCCTCTGCTTTAGGTGCTCCCGGTTCGTCACGGCGGCAGAGGTGTTGCCGAGGGGTGGCTGTCCGAAGGGCTGCTTCGGGTTGGAAGGGGATTTATTGTGCCCGGGGGCTTGTCCTGCCCGATAGGAAGCGCTGCCAATCCAGCTGCGCTCCGGAGGTAGTGCTTGAGGCGGCAGCTCCAGATGTTAGGCTGGCACACAAAAACCCAAATCAAACCCCGTTATTTCAGGACTTCTTTTAATCGTCAGGTCGCTGCTCCCAGGCTTGATCGGTCCTACTATTTTTGCGCCTGTTTACCTCGTCTGGCTGGTTTGCGTCTCTAATACCCCGAAGTTGGGAACAATGTTGCTGAACTTCTTGTTGCTGTTGTTGTTGTTGTTGTTGTTCAGTGCGCCGATAAAGTGACTGAAACGGCACAGTCTGATTATCAGATAAAGCTGCTGACATTTAATTTGACCGTGTCGTTTATTACAAAGGCTGTTTGCAAGTGGGGGGCTGCCTGGAAAATGTCACCCATTTGCGTAGTGTGTTTATTGTATAGGCAAGTATATAAGTATGCATGATGGCTAGTGAAAATATCTCTGCTCTCCAGAGCATTGATCTCCCCGTGTCAAATTAAGCGGGAATACGCAATCCCCTCCTCTCTTCCCCTCTTTTTGCACACCCCTAATTTCGGTTAGGCGCCCTTTCCTGCCCAAGACGGGCGTTCTCGCTCCCGCTGCCTGCGTAACGAGCGTGGGCACGGTTCTGCGTGCACATGAACTGGGAATGCGGACACGAGTGGTGTTAGGGGAATGAACAAAATAACGTGTCGGTGCATCTCTTTGGAAACAAACCGGACTGGTTTCCAGTCCCGAGGAGCGGTATTACTCTTCGCGAGGTATATGACACATCCTGTTTTCGGAGAGGGCTCCGTGCGGGCACCAGCGAGTAAGAGTCGTTGCTCATTGTAGTCCCACATAGTTTCGAGGACGGCGGAGGTCTGTAGTGTAGGGCACTGGCCCCTCTGAGCATCGCCTCATGCGATCTGTACGGATTGCAGCTTTTAAGTTTCATAGGTTCTAGAATTACAAATTAGCTAATTTTAATCAAAACACGTGAAATGTTATCCTGGCTGGATATAAAGGCTGACTGTGCTGGATCCTCTGGGTTTGTTTTGTTTACTTTGGCTGCAGGCGCACTCAGCGGTTTGGGAGATAGTTGTTCTTCTACAGTATAACAGATGTTTGTCTGAAAGGGTGAGGAAGAAACAAAAACAACATTGTGTGAAGGAGAAAAAAATACACAATTTTAAGCTAATGCGTTGGTATTAAGCAGCGGCATTAACCTCCACGTAGAGAGTGTCTCTCTTTCTTAATCATGGCTAGCTGGTTAAGGTTGGAAACCTCAAGATTTCAGCCGACTTAAAAATCAGAAGCGGGTAGAAGCGGCATTTTGAACCAGTGTGATTTCTAGTCAAGATGCGAGGTAGCTGATAGCAGAACCTTTTGCTGAGCACAGGGCAACCTTTCAATGTAGACTATGCTATATATGCTGCACTGGGTGACCGTGTTTTTAGGAGGACAGTTGGCTGCTATCATCCAAGAAGGGGAAAGGCTGGGGCGGGGGGGAGCGGAGGAAAAAAGAGGCTTAAATTTTTGACTGGCGGAGTAAGTTAAAATCCCGTGGCAATCATTTACTCCTTTTCTTGACTGACGAATTATGATACTTAGTTGTTCTTCATAAAGCTGGGTTATACAATAATGTAACAAATTGGTTACACTGTGCAAAATGTTTGCAGGGAAATGACAGAGGGAGCACAATGTGCCCTTGTGTGGGTTCGTATCTGTACCGTTCAAACGGGCTGACTGTTTCCCTTCATCTGAACTGCTTTCATCTGGACCAGTGTAAAATAAGCTCTGGTAAGTAATCACGGCAGAGCAGAAAGAAAGGAATGTATACAGCAATAGACAGCCTAAGCTGTAAAAACTGTAACCCGAGTATCAGCAGCGGATCAGATATCAAGGCTTTAAGGTAGGGGAAATGAAAGAGATGAAGGGGAGGAAAAGACGAGAGAGGGAATGGAAAAGTCAGCTTGGAAAGTGAAGGAGAAGTAGGAGGGCCCCCTCAGGGAAATTTGGCTCAGGGATTAGGGAATTTTATCATGGTGTACGGTGACCTACTCGGGTTTCAGCCCACATTGGATTGAATTGCCTCCCTTTGCTAGCAGAAAGAAAAAGGGCTGGTGTGTATGTGACTTTTTTTTTTAATTTAAATTTTTTAATTATTTTTTTTTTCCTTCCCCCTTTGGGTAATAAAAAGGCCGTTGGCACAAGTGTCTATTTTAAGTACAGCAAATGCAGGGCACTAAGAATGAGCCATAAAATTACCTCATCACAGTGCCTTTCTTCGAGACTTGCTGTTTGACAGTCAGGTATTTTACTCAAGAGGCATCGCGGCACCTAACTGCTTGGCTTGGTGTCCTCCAGCAGGAGTGGCACAGCTCAGTTTTAACACCACTGTGCCTGGATGGATACGCAGGTTGCTCGCTCTTGCCTTATGCCAGATATTACGTTACATTTTTGTTATCGCTAACCTCATGTACATGATGGCTATAACAAATTTTAATTTGATACAATGTTGTGTGCAAAAAGTACATGACTCTGCACAGTTTTCTGATATTACATTTCAATGAAAAACAGCTTCAGGAGGAACTGTTTTGTTTCCCTGTGACCTTCACAGCCTCTTTCTTTTTTTTTTTTTCCTAGCCATTTTTTTTTTCTTTTGTCCCCCTTCCTCCTTCAGATGATACTTTCCATTTTTTATTCCCAGAGGTAGCATTGTTGACCTCATGCTTTGGGAGAAGAGTAGGTAGTTATGCCAAAATTCGGTGCTGCGCCGTTTCTCACTCGCTGCTGAGTAACAGAACACCTAATGGACCCAAAGCTATTGTAGTCAGGGAACCCGGTACTATTTTACGACCAAAATATTCTTTATCGTTTCATTGATGAAAGCACTCGTTCAGGCTCAGCGAGGGCTGGTTCCATCCATCCATCCATCCATCCATCCCTCCCTCCTCAGTTTATTTCCATTTGCCATCCCGCTGCCAGGCAGCTCAGGAGGAGCAGCTGGGTGCTCCGCAGTGAAGTTACATCCAGTGTTGGATTGCACTGAAAGTTCTCCTGAACAAATAAGACAATGTGTCCACGCGTCTCTGATGGTTGAAAGGCTGGCGATTCATCTGCACTATGATTTCACAGGGCTGCTCCATGTGCCCAAGGAGTTTACGGTCTATAAATATTCTCAGTAACTGATTTGTATCTAAAATTGGGCGTCGCTCCTGATGCCTGGAGCTTAAGACAGCCCCATCTGTTAAATAGTAAACTCATCAGAAGATCTTTCAGTTTAGTGTTTTAATATTCCCTGTTTGGCATTTAAAAGCACTACTGTCAGAAGGAGGGAAGCGGTGAAGCAGGCATAGCAGTGCTGTGCCTGGAGCGAGCCAGATCGCTCGGAGCGCTCAAGAGATTCCAAGGAAACTCCTCCCTTCTCTCCTGAAAAGCAAAAAAGAAATGTCTTTGGGAAAGTGGAAAAGCAGACAGACTTTATCAATTGTACTATTTCAGGAGACTGAGATAGATGGGGGTTTGGGGGAGGGGTTTTTTTCTTTCTTTGTGGAGTCTGCATGGAAGGAGTTTTGTGGGATGGCTGCGGAAGGGAGTTGTGCTGTCTGCTCAGGGAGCCTCACCTGCCTGTGCACTGTAGGAATGGTGCTTCCCCAAACAGAGCGGGGACTACAGAACCCAACGTGTACGTGTGAGGGCAGGGGACATTAAAGCATCAAGAAATTCTGCCTTCTGACAGCCTCAAAGCCTGACCATAAAATTCAATATGGCGACAACATAAGTAAGCAGAGAAAGTGAGGGCCAGTAGGAAAAAAAAAATAATCCAAGTAGGCTTTGTGGCTGTAGAGGCGTCTTTTATTTCCTTGGTGCAGTGAAAGTGAAAAGTGAATTTGTGGGGCTCTGCACCGAGTGGGTTATGCAGGCAAGGAAATGGAACGGAGCCACTGTGCTTCCTCCCAGATGTGAAATAAACATTCAGCAGTAAAACCTAGAAGAAAATGAGTCTGACAGACTCATTCTCCCCTGCGTTTCCTGCCTCCGTGTTTGCCAGGCCTCGTTTGGTGAAGCCAGGCCTTGCCCCCTGTGAATAAGGTTCATAGAGAAGGAAAGGCAAGAGGTCTGAGATGGAAAGAGAAGCGTGGCTTAGCTTCAGAATGTATTAATTAGCAAAGATTTGGGAAAATGATGCATCGGAACGTAAAAAAAAATCAAGCTGTAGGTGTAGTGTTACGATGAAATGAATCCTAACGCGGGAATAAATGTGATTATGTTTTTACTGCCTAGCACAGAGTCTCACAAAGGAGACAAACCACAGTCTGGCGAGTCAACACACTCTTCTTCATCTTTCCCATGAATAGAAGCAAATTCAAGTCAAAATACCAACGAGCATAATAGTTAGTTAGTTATCCTGGCTCGTCCAGGAGGGAGGATATTTCTCTATAGTATAAGAATAGAGGAAGCATACAGTTAAAACATGCAAATTACACATTGCCCTGCAGGGATGATAAGTGATTTGGGACTTAGCAGGGGGCAGAAAAAGAATTGCTGTCTATTAGGGAGGGAGGGTGGGCTTTGGCGGTGTTGTGTGACTGGGGCCACTGATGTGTTTTGGGGCCAGTTCCTTTGGCAGGGGTGAGGTAGCAGTGCTGCAGCCGCTGTGAATTCCCTGGCAGTTAGGCCGCTGTGATGATGCGCAGCTGCACACCTGCGCTTTCAGCTAGAGGAGTGCAGGAGATTTGGCTCTGGTGGGATGTTAACCGACTGCCTGGACATGCTGGCAGCTGAAGAGGTTGTCGGTGTTCCCACCATGGCCTCAGGAGCCCGGTTGCTTGGTGTATGCACAAGAAGCTGAGCGTGGCGCGGTGGCGTGAACACAGAAGGACACGGGGCAGGATGTCCATGTTTGTCTTCTCAGCTCTGACGCTGGTCCATGGTGTGAGCAGCACTGGGGCTGGTCTCTTCATTTCCCCGCAGGAGATGAAGCATTGCCTTCCCAGTAGGGCAAAGTCAGCTTCAGTTATATAATTTAACAGTGAAATCCACAGCCCCCTGCATGACTCCCTTTGGGTTTGGTGGGATATGCTCTGGGCTCAAGGGTCCCAGTTTAGCAGTGTGGTTGCAGACTTGGGATTTTACTGATTATGGGCAAGGTTTGCCCTGGTGCGCTGGTCTCTTACATCACCCTGTCCCTCTGGCAGAGCTGTGGGGTTGGGGTGGCAGCCTCCATCCTGCAGGCCCTCCATGTACTTTTGGGGAATGAGTCTGAAAGTAGGCATGGAATAGCTTGGTGCCTCTACTTTCCTGTTGCTGCAAAATCTTGGAATTGCAGCTCCTTGCACATCGTCCATCTGGTCATCCATGGTTGTCTTCATGTCTCCTTCTCCTTGGGCTTTGGCAGGTCTATGACCTCTCAGTTCAGCAGGTTTCCTCCCTAGCCTGCTTCATCACTACTTCTTCTCTTCTGCTTCAACATCAGGTCATACATTCTTTATAATCACCATAATCATCACCCTTCTTTCCAGTAAGCCTTTGAAGCTTGTGCATCTTCCACTGGGCTTCTGCTCTACCATGTTATGTATTACTTGGCCTGCTTCCGTTCCTTGACTTCATCAAGAAGAGGGCTCCCCTGCCCCCACATCACAGAGAAAAAATTTTCTTGTTAACCATATCTTGAATCTGTGTCTACCACTGAAATAGAAAGAAGGAAGAATACTTGGAAACAAAGAAATAATAGTGGTCAGTTTCAGGGTGGGAGCTTTAGCTACCTGTGCAACCATCATCTAGCCTGACAGGGTGCTAGACATCACTGCAAACAGGTATTTTTTAGGAGTCTGAAGGAAGGTGATGTCCTAGTTCTGTGGATGGCCATCTATGCAAGATGAAAACATTTCTCAGCTTTGACTGTCAGCTCGCTAAGGATGGTATCGTCCTCTTGGTTTGTTAGGTACAAAGTGCTCTGTAATGAAGCCCTGGCTGTTAGCCACTGAGAGAATAGTTTTAAGAGTGATTGCCATTATTGTGACAGGTTAAGATAAATTATGAAGGAGAATCAATTATATTTTATCCAAACATCCTTGTTGAGAAATTGTGGTGTTAAAAAGATGCTTACTATTGTTACTGCCAATACGTGTCCTCATTAGCCTCTCATTGAAGTTAATAGAAAAGACCCCAGTGATTTTAGGGTTTTTTTTTAAAGAATCAAGCCTGTACGTTGCATAATTTCAACACCTGATGTATTTTTTGTCGTTACAACTGTTCATTTTTGTGCATCACTCCTCATGGATGGTAAAACGAGGCTTGAAAGGTACTTAAACTTTGTGCCGTTACAAATCCAACCATGGCTCTGACTAGATTCCGAGGATCCATGCATATGTATGAATTTTCAGGGAAAAAAATAAATATATATTTAGCCTTGCTTACATATTCCTTGACAAGTAATTAGAAATTACTCATTGCCTGAGTTGATCAACAGTGCAAATAAAACACAAAGCATCCACAGGAGGCAAATTTAGAGCTACTCAATTAATTTGGTTGCATAGGGTTTAAGTCAGGAAGACTTTGTCAATTGGTCTCTACCTTGCTAGATTAGTCCCTAGGGCTGCTGCTTCTCCATAGCTGAAATTTAGCAAAGCGAGGGGAGCTGGCAGGGCTTGCCTTCGGGCCTCCACGGACCCCATCAGGTCATTCTGGGGGAGCTGCAGCGGTGAGCTTTCACTCCCTGTCTCCTGGTTGTTTTGTTGCTGGATTCCCACGGGTTGGAGACAGGGTCAGCGCACCAGGAGACTCAGTGATAACGGAGAAGTTTTCTAAAAAGAAAAGAAAAACCCATGAAAATTTTCCCATCTTTGCTAGTGTTTAAAGCACAGCTCTTGAGAGCCGAAATACGTGTTTTAGAAATGAGTGTAGGTGTGAGCCACGTTACACTGCGTTGTGCTCGTTGTTGCAAACCATAGCAGTCACATAGTTCAGGCGTAACGGGCTGTCGTTACTTACAGCACTGACACTACGGGTAGGGGTGGAACAATGGTAGGTTTTCCAACAATTTGGGGCTGCGCAGGACAGCTCCGGAACCGAGACCTCCAGCGGGAGCTCAAGTGGAAGCGAAAGGTGGAAAAAACAGAGGGAAATCGATGCTCCAAGGGTCTGCAGTGGGGTTTTGTTTTGTTTTTTCCTGAAATGTGTGTTTGTAGCACAGTTGCACAGATGATACTCCTGGAAGAGTATAAATTGCTTGTGTTTATTGCTTTACAGCGCTCCTTGAGTGACAAGAACACCTATGCAATCTGGAGTGATGAATGAGCCAGGAGCAGTGCGACTCTTGGATGTTCTGGGGCAGGGTGCCTGCTGTAGCTTTGAATTCGGAAGCAATTATAATCTGATTAATTTTATTTATTTATCTAGATGACTGGAGAATGCTGTGTTTCTATCATTAGACTTGCTCCCGCTCAAAAATGAAGCTAGAGCCAAAATCTCACAACCTGCAAATTTGACATGTACCATTTGATTTGAACTGGTGTCATACCATCTTTATACCTTTGCTGGTGGCCGGAGTCCCAGAAGAGGATGCTTATCAGTGGCATTATTTTAGATGTCAAGATCTTAGAGGAAAATGAAGTTTGGAATTTGTTTTAACAGAGCGATAATAAACAACAAGAAACAAAAAGGGCAGAGACCGGATCGAAAGGCTTTGTGTGTGGCCTTTTCGTTTCACTCTGTAGTTGTCATACTACTTTAAACTGATCTTTGCCGTCGCAATAATTCATTAGCTGGTTTCCTTCGGTAGTTTCCTAAATCTGTAAGCTGTAGAGCTGCATGGCACTATTTGGTTTCAGAAAGCTTTGTTGCCAGGCTGCAGCTTTCTTAACTTGCTCCACTAAATCTCCTGGCTCGGTAATGAGCGTTTTCTACAGAAATATTTTTGCCACATGACCTAGAGGATGTGTTTTTAATAGAATTTGAGAGTTATGACAGTCATGTTCCATATTTTTGCATTTCCATACAAACACAAAATGTAACCACACGGCTGCTTGGAAATCGGGTTGAAAATAAATATGGCAAAACTGAGAAAGGTTTTCTTAAACAAATGTAAGAGATATTTATCTGAAACATTATGGTAAAACGCTCTCGTGGTGAAGAGTTTTTAAGTGGCTTGACTACTCAAGGGCTTATAACTCTGAGGAAGAAGGTCTTTGCTGTGATTTTATTTGATTTGGTTCATGGGCACCTCAAGGAACTGTAATTGTGTCAGTGACCTGCTCCAGCTGAAAGGACTGAAGCGCAGTAAGATTGATTAACTGCTGGCTGAGAAAAAAAAAAACCCACCCTAGTTTTCTGTTATTCTCTTGCTGCATCTTAAATATTTTATGGCAACACAGACAAGTTTGTGTGACGAATGTATGTTAAAATATTTCTGACATTGAATGCCAGAGCAAAAGTCATAAACAACTCTCCTTTTCATTTTCTTTAAATTACAGATGTGTGAGTCTCTGTCATAATTACATGTGCCAGCCAGAGATTTAAATGCATTACACTTTATGCACTTGACTTAAGAAATGAACATTAGTCTTTGAGGAGGTGGGCCAAACCTGACACTTCCTCGTGTAGCGCAGATACGGTTCGATTTATGCAGTCCTCCCTTCCTTCCAAATGGTTATTGATTACATAAATAATGAGGTAATTTTTCTCTTTCAGAACTTTGCGGAAAACACTATGAATGAGCTCCTTGGCTGGTATGGTTATGATAAGGTTGAATTGAAAGATGGAGAAGATATTGAATTCAGGAACTACTCAGCAGATGGGGAAAGCCGCCAGCACATTTCTGTTCTCAAAGGTAGTGAGACTTAATATTTCTGTGTTCACACAAAGAAGGATTAATATCTCAACCTGTCTGAATTGGCATGGACTGGGAAGCGTGTTCTGCTGTTTGCGACCTGGTTGGTTTAAATGAAAATGTCGGAGAGTGCCTTCTGGTACCAGGAAGCCAGTAGGGTATGAGGAAAATCCCTTAAAACTGCTCTTAGTTGGTACTTACTAATATATCTTCATAAATAATACCTTTTGTGAGTCAGTTGAAAGTCACGTACCCATGGTACCAATAAACTGCTCATGACTGGAAAGACAGTGTATTCTTAGCAGCGTGACTTTAAGGAATCCTTTTACTTTCAAGACTAAGGCTTTTATCCTCTGTTTTTTAAAATGCTGAAAGGTTTTGAGCTGGAATATTCACAACGTGTAGGAACCAGCCTCAACATTCACAAAAGGCTCCTCAGGGATGTTTGTACTGTTCTGTCTTCTGCAAGTGCTGTAGAAGTTCTCCAGGGGTGGAATTTGTTTGGGACAGTGCTGGATCTTCATAGTATGAGATGATTCAGGATGTGAAGCATGGGATCCAGGCTGTTTGTTCAGCCATTCAGTTCCTCAGCCTTTCTGACTCCTCAGCCACAGCAAGTGGGTAGGAACTTGTCATCAGAGGGAAGAATAGAAAATTGCTGCATCTTGACTTATCCAACAAGGGTTTCTCAAAGGTTAGGTAAAGAGAGGAAATTGCAGCAGCTCTTATGGTCTTGGACTGTCACGCTGTGTTTGTGGCCAGTGGTATTCGGGTTTTCTTTGTGCTGGCTGGCAGCAGCAGCAGTGTATTCAGTGAGTGTCATGATAAGTACCGATAGCAGAGGCCAGCTCTGAAGGAGAGGTGCTTAGAGAAAAGGTGGAAAAATTAGAGGTAAGGTGAAACAACCTAATCGAGTTAAAATTGAATGTTTGCAGCTTGTTAGTTCTGTAGTGACATGGGTGATCAATATTTATTTTTCAGTGAAAATGCGATGTCATTAAGCCACCTTTGAAAAAAACGTGTTCCTGTGTAGCAGGATGCATTTATTTATGTTTTAATAGATCTTTTATTGAATTATTTGTGGCTCCAGTCTATGCCTGATGAAATTTGGGACATGCTTTATTTTCTTTATAGACACATGACACAAATCATATGTTTTATGTACCAAACAAAGATGTTGAATACCTGTGCTAGGTAGAAATTTCTGGGGGGTATGGTCTATGGGAGGGAAAAAGCTCTTTTTCTGAGGGATGGGAGGAGGACATATAATAAGAATTAAGTCTTGCCCCATAGCTAACTGAAGTGCATTAGAGAAATTCCTAAAAATAAGAATCCTGAGGTGATCTGGGATTAAAGAATTAGAATAACTGTCATCGTTTCGTGGACACTTTCCTGTAATTTCAGTATTTTATTCCTCTCTTAAAATCCTTTCCATTACTACAACTCATATAATTGATAGAGAATTAGAAATTCTTTTATTTTACAGTTTATGCTTCTTGCATTGGTGAAGTCACAGTACACCGAGGGTGATCACCATACAAACAGGATAAGTAAAGGACAGGAATAGGGTGTCACTGATTATTAAATCAGCTGTACTAAGGATATGCATGACAAAATAATCCCACCTTTGAAAATAAAGGAAGTGTGAGTTCGATTTTTTTAAAAATATTTGAGGAATACTGGAAATTACCATTTTTTTAAAAAGCAAAGATATCTGTTTGTTGGGGTTTTTTTGGTGCACTTTTCCTGTATTAGGGTGATTTAATTAACAGGTTGGTGAAGGTATGTAGAGGCATTTAATAAATACATTTGGCATGCTGTACAATGTGTTCTTTGTGTTTTACAGAAAATTCTTTGCCAAAACCAAAATTACCTGAGGACAGTGTTATTTCACCGTACAATATAAACCCGAGCTACCCGGGGCTTGCCACAGGAAATGGACTTTCAGACTCACCAGCAGGGTCGAAGGATCACGGGAATGTACCTATTATTGTCCCATTAATTCCACCACCTTTCATAAAGCCACCAGCAGGTAAATCCTAATGATGATCATTTAAAAATGGTTACTGTCGTGTGCCCTGAGATTGCTAGATCCTGATGTCTTTGTAAGAGGGCTGATTTCAAAGTCTTTACAGACCAGTCACGGGGAACTTTTAAAACAGAGTGGGAGAGTAATTTTATTTGTTAAAATTCTTGAAAAACTACAGACTTCTTGTGCTGCTTGTGACACCCTGCGTGCTGGATTGTACTCTGAGCACTTCAACAATGTCTGCTTTTAGAAAACAAAACAAAACAAAAAAAGATTTTATTTTGATGAACAAAGCCTTTAAGTAAATTAATGGAAGGTGATTAAATTAAAAATAGGCTCCACGAAGGAAACAGTGAAAGAGACAAAGCCATCAAATCAATATCGTGTCTTTATATCAGGTTAACAAGCTCATCCTGGGAAAACTGTCTCTTGATTCTCATTGAAATCCCTGGCCGTTGTCTCTTGAGGGTTTAATATGATCTTGAGTCTACCCAGGAGACTGCACTGAGATGTTTTACATTTTCATTAGATTTTTATCAGCAGTGATTTTATAACATGCCATTCCTCAGAGTTTGTGTGAAAAATGATTTATTCCACACTGCATGCTGCTTACCATAATCCATGGAAGTAACTCTTAGGCTACACCAGGGTGATTAATCGCTATGTTATTGTTTACTGCTGTACATGGCACGATAAATGGTGAATTCAGATAGCAGCAGGCTCACTTCTGCTTTTGCAGACGTCCCTGGGTGTCATTCTGGATGCTCTCTGGTGATCGAGGCACCAAGGAGCACGGGATGACCTGCAAGGACTACCCCAGAACGGTAGCTCTCTGCATGCAGAGAGGCACCTTGGCTCCAGAGTCCCCACCGGGTATGAGGCTGTGTCTGCAGAGGCAGAACAGCTTATAGGACCGGGTCCTAGGTGTTGGATGGTCACCTTTGTCCTTCATTGTATTGAAAAATGGTGACTGTAAAATACTGATCAGTCCAGCAGATCGTTTGCCTGTTGACAGCCACATGAAAAGACTGCAGTTGCCCCTCCCAAATTATTTTTATGCCATTTAATTTTATCTCTAAAGAAGTATACTAATATGCTGTGAATAATTTTCAAATGTTACTCAATATGCATTCCCTGCCAAAGACTTTTCATCTATTTTATAGGATATTTGCTAATTACCAAAGCTATTTGGGCCCATTCCTGCAGCCTTTACACAGCTAAAGATCTCGGGCCATATGGGCTGGATCCTCAGCTGTTGTTGGTTTGGCCCTAAAGCTTTAATCAAGGGCTTGTGCCATCCCAAGCTATTTTCTCCTCCAGTCTGAGTCATGAATGAATCCAGAATGCTGGATTTGTGGTACATGGAACACAAGGCTGTAACATGCATTGTGCAAACTGCCACAGTTGCTAGATTTTTATGACCTCAAACAAGCAGGAGGAGATGGAACTATGAAGTAGAAAAACAAATTACTGCAACAGTAGTTAAGGGGACACAGGGGAACCTTGGCCAAGTCAACTGCCTTCTGTTCTTTGCCTGTCCACCTACTGCGTGTGATCCTGTGAATGTACCGGTAAGGGTAACGTGCAGAGGTGGCTTTTTGTGAATATTCTCCAACTTTAGGTTTTTAGCTCAACAATTCATACTGAATGCTGTTGTGTTACTCACAGATGGGATATGAATGCATAATCTCCGCTGCCTCTGACTTTATCCTGTGATCAGTAATGGGTGCTAGATTACCATGACTTCTGAGCAGATGAGCTTATTTATCTCACCTTTGGTTTAGAGAGCAAAGTTTGGGAGGACTGGAGGAGAGAGGAACCACAACCTTTGTGGGATTTGCAAAAAGCATTGGTAGTAATTGTTTTGTTTTATCTTAGGGCGTAGGTGCCCTAGTCATGATCACCCTAAAGAGGCTGGCAAGAAGCAACTGGTGAATACAAGTAGAAAAGGGAGTACAAAGGAGCCAGGAGAACCAGTGTGCAAGGCAGTGGTCTTGGCACTGCAATTTGACACCGTTTTGTGGATACTACATCAAAGCAGAAAACTTCAGAGTGATACAAAGCCAGGCAAGAGTAACTCTGGGGATATTTTTTAGAAGCCCCTCACAAGCACAGGGGGCAACTTAGGAAACAGCACAAAGGTACTTCTTTGAGTTGAGCAGGTACATGAAAAAGATTCATGTCATTCATTGCTAAAGCTGAAAGTCAACGTCTTCAACATATGGGAAAGACGGGCAATGACTGACCTGTTGAGAGAACAGAAGCAGCTTACATTTGACTGAGTTAAAAATGAAGAAAGGGGACAGGAGGGACAAGCAGAAGGAGTCCCAGGAGAAAGCTTCAAAGTTAAAATACTGGGCAGGGAAAGGGATCTTTGCAGTCTGTTTTGAATGGACATTCATCAGCCCAGGTTGCATTATGGGACAGAGAGAAAACCAGGTAGTGATGCACTGCAGCGGCTGAGACGCCGAGATTCAGAATGAGTCCAGACTTTGTGGATGAATGGGGAAAGCTTTTGGAAATTGTACAGGAGAAGACCTACAAGATTTAAGTATATCTCAAAAGAGCGTGCCTGCAGATGAAAATGTTATCTAAATCATGAATCTGAAAGACAGGAAAGATGATGGTGCGGTCCACCGTTATTGAGCAAATAATATGGAGTGAGCACTTGGGGAGAAATTATTAAGACTTTAATTCTTGCTATATTGATCTTGAACTGAAGGGTCTGCACTAGTAAAGAAGTGTCAGAGAGACAGGCTGAGATATTCATTTGGACAGGAGAGCAATGGTCTGGAGAGGATAAGCAGATCCAAGAAACGGTCACAATGAATTATTAGTTGAATAATTTTTGCAGATAAGATTCTGTACGGAGAAGAGGGAGAAAAGAAATAGCAGAGCACAGAGGACAGCCTGAAAGGAGAAACAGGAAGGATTCTCTGTATGGTGCACTCATGCAGCAATTGCAGAGGTGGAAAAAGCACTGGAGGAAGACAGGAAGCCAAGGGATACAGGATTTCCAGGGATCCAGATATGATTCTTGGTATGAGAAACAGCTACTAGCTCAAGAAGCAGACAGAAAGAGTACTGATCCTGACCTATGTCTAGGAAGCAGTCATTCAAGATTTCAGCAGATTAGGTCTTGTGTGTGCTGGAAATCTTTGTCCTACCTGCACTCTGAATGAACAGGCTTAACAAAATTACCTTTTCCCCCCAATGTTTATTTTACAGTAAAGTCGAGTATTTTTCTTTGGAAAACCAAATAATTTTGAGTGGTCTGACTAAAATTTTATCTCCAAGCTGTTTAGGTTTCTGTTGTAGTCAAATGAAGCATTAGATAAACATTTGCTTGTAGAATCCTGGAAAACATTAGAGTACTATCTGACTAAATATAAACAGCTCCCATAGTCACCCTCTCCTTGCTCTATCCCAAAATTACACCCAAAAAAGGCTGCTGAACGCATGGGTACCTATGTGGTACACTGGCCATCTACAGGCTTGGCTTATGGCATGTCAGTGGAGGGTATTAAATCCAGCCATGGGAAGCCTCCACGAGAAGGATGTCCATTATTCACGTATGGAAACTATCTAAGAGAGCACTCCATTCACCTGCACCACCAGGTAGAGAGACCACGCTCAGGCAGTGCCCAAATAAAAGGGGGCTTTATCAGTCAACAGCAGCTGTCTGACCTACATCTGGAGGCTAGTAAGTCAATGCAGCCTCCAAAGAGTTGGTGTAATAGTGTCCTTATGGCTGATAACTGTCCTCCTTGCCCAGCAGGCTGGTAGCTACATTTAGCGCTGGCAGCAGATTCTGAGTGATCTTCAGGGTTAGTCACCAGCACAACCCATCGTGGCAAAATGATGCCCAGATTAGTTCTGCTTGGTGGTAGGAGATTCTGATTTTCTATAAAGCTATGCAAAGAAAGGTTGTATTTTTTTTCAGTAAAAAGATTGCATAGAAATAGCAAGGAAGAAAAAGGCAGTAACCAGGCACAATCTAGAAATAGCAATCCCACCACAGTTGTGCAGGGTATATGGCCATAGTATGCAGCGTGCAAACGTCCTAACTGCTACTGTGCAGACCTTAGTGATGGAGTACATCTGAGAGGGCACTTAGGGTGACTCTGCCCTTTTGCTCAGGCAAGTTTGGACAGCTGTTATTACATGGGATGAAGGAAGGCTAAAATCAAGGCTAGTCAAAGAAGAATGCAAAACATTCTTTCAATGCAGGTGAGAACATGCTGCCTCCTTCCCCTGGCACCTGCTGGAGGCTATGATATCTCAGTTTCCCCCCTTTTTTTAAGAATGCTCTTTGGCTTACTTTCTCTTGCGATTCCGGTGGTAGTGGCTTGGTAGTGGAGGTACAGCTGCTGTCCAGTCTGGCCCTTGACTACTGTTGTCACCAAATCCCTTCTCTTTCCTGCCTCCTCCTTTGTACAAGTGATGCAGAGAGTACGTTGGCTGTTCTAAACACCCCAAACATGAACCAGCTCCCCGCTGCACTGCAAGGGGAGCTCGTTGTCAAGGGACACAGTGGAAGGGGAGACAGAGAGGGTGATACTGTGCACTTGACTGAGCTTTCCATGGGGTGGGGGGAAAGCACGTGGGAAAAATAATGCTCCCTACATGGGTTTTCACAAAATAGTGAGCACATTTGGGAAAGGAAAGGGGACTTGAATTCTCCAGCCTGCAGATCACTGCCTCTACAAAATGTTTGGTTTGGTGGTTTCCAAATTATAATGTACCAAAAGTAATCAGGAACTAGTGAAAATGAAGGAGGGCTGGGCTGGAAGTTCTCTATCTGATGAAGCATAATGTCTTTAAGGAGGAGCAGAAGCATTTCCAGTACTGAGTACCTTGTAAGGTAGGCCTGTGACCTAAGTTGGCATGGAAATGTCATATTCAAATACTAAAGTGAGTAATTAGATATTTTATAGAAAGGAAAGAGTTACTTTTTATGTTACAGATTTCCATAACTTAAGAATTAAAGTTTACAGGGGTTTTTTTTTGTAAATATAAGTGCACATGAGTAACTTGGTGGGTCACTGGAGCTGATGCACTGTATCACGTGGCATTAAGCAGGGGCTCTGCCCTACGAACACTCTGGAGCTGCCCACTGTGACCTCTCTCGGTATTTCAATTGTATTGGAGGAATCTGGAAACAGAAAAGATATTTTAAATGGTAGTTAGCAGGGCAATAAAAATGATTTCTGAGATCATCTGTCTAAATTCACCAGGGAATTGGTTCTGTGACTCCATTGCTCAGAAGTCTGATTTCAGGTGGAATCCAGTGGCAATTTTCCTTAAATAAAGACCATCTTATGAGATCTAATTAAGCCTATATATTGAGGACACTTTCATTTTACTACACTCTGGATCCTGCTTCAGTATTTCCCAAATCTTATTCCAGTTGCTACAGAGCATTACAATTTCTATAACTGCAGGTTTAGCTCTCTAAGAAAATACCACCGCCACAAATCCTACAGTCACTACTCTTCACATTCTTTCTCTTGTTTACACTTTGAAACATCCCCTTATTTACGCTGATCATAGGTTTATAAGTGCCCATGTTTTAAAATGTCAATGGCTGCCAGGGTGCCTGCCCCATCTAGCCCGCTGTTGATGCCTTTTGCTCTCTGTGGAGGGCCAAGTGTTTCCTTTGTGCTAAAAAGAAAATCACAAAGTCCACATAGGCACTTTAATAGCATATATTAAAAATACACAGGGACTTCCCCCCCCACCCCATTAGCTGAAATAGGTGCTTTTTTATTTGCATGTTTCAAACCTGCCTAAATGCCAGCTTTTATTTGTGTTGTGTGTTCAGTCCTTACTGGGAATGTGCCTCAACTCATACACTGAAAATGTAGGCAAGCTGTGGTTCCCCAAAATGATTTTTTTAAAGGGAGCTGGGACGCTGCTTTGCTGGCAGAGTAGTGAACTTCAAGAGGCTGGTCCTTAAAAGGAAACACGTGGTAGAGCCCCTGAGGTATTTCCATAATGGTGGTTGCAGCAAGCTTTCTATTGTCAGCCCTATTTTTTTAGTTTTCCTCTTGTAAACTTTCTCTAAGGTACTTTTTGTACCTTAGGTTTGTCACACAACCCATCAGTGCTTAAGGGGGTCTGCAGCAATGTCTTGGGAGTTCTGTTTATTATTTTTTTTTTGGTCTGTGATTAATCAGATAAAGCATCTCAGGTGTAAGAGAAATGACTGAACCAGTCCTTCTACCTTTGCTTAGGATCATTAACCTCAGGAGCTGCTTTGGGGTAAAAAGAATCCAAACAAATGCTACTTGGTTTTCTTCAGTCGCAAGCTGGGGTTTTGGGAGTAGCAAGTGGGTCACTCAGAATTAACCATTCTGAAATCCTGTCAGGTCCCAGTGGAAGCAGTGAGCCCTTATTGTTAATGCTGCAAATCTTAGAGTAAATTTCTTTAAAAAGAAAGTTTTGCAGCTTTTGATTAGAAAGCAGTAGTGAAAGCAGCTAAGGTATCTAAAGATGTGTGCCAGTGAGATTAAGTGCTTTTCCCAGCATGGGGTGAAAGGGCTATTCTAGCTTTCCCTAAACCCCTGGGATCCAGACTGCCTGTCTGAGGGAGTGGGATGCGGCAAAGAGTGGAGAAGGGAGAACAGAAGAAAGCAATATTGGGGAGACATGGCTGCTGTTAGCTGTGGTGGAAGGAAACTTGTGTGCCAGGAAGAGATGGGCTGTGAGAAGACACTGATGAGGGATGGGATGCCAAAATATTTTCTGTATCAGATCACAAGTACAACCACAGCCAAGGTCCGGGTTTCACACAGGCTCACTCAGTCCGGGGTATATACCCTTCGAGACCTCAGTCCCAAACCCTGTGGGCTACTATCCATGCAGCAGGACTTCTTCAGTACTGCAGTTAGGCACCTTCAGGGGTGATAGTTTCTTCTTGTCAGAAGAGTTGAATTCTTGCAAGGAACTGTGGACAGTCAGGTTTTGGAGTACGTGTCCAGGGATCATCGTCTGCCTGATCAGAGCTGTAGCTGCATTTAGTTTCACCTAAATTATTGAAACTGGCGTTGAAGTTGAAAATGCATGTTAGTTCAAAATGGTATTAGTAGAAGATTGCAGCCTAAAAGTGAGTAAACTGATCAGGATTTAACTCCAGAATTGTAGGGATTTTTAGGATCATCCTTCTAAGCACTGTAGGTTGTGCTGGTTTGCTTAGACAGAGGGACAGAGCTGTACTTGATGGATTTACTCTGTTGTACTCATTGCCTTCCATCTCTTCCCCCACCTCTCCAAATTATGGTTCCATATAAGATCGATTAGTCTAAACTGCTGCTCATTGGGTTTAAGAGGAGCAATTTTCTGCAGCTCCTTCACACTGGTTTGAAAGGAAAAAAAAACCCGAAACGTTCTGCTTAATTAAGACCTAAAGAGGCGGTGCAAACTTTTAATGATTAATTGAAGCATGCTTTAGACTGATGCATATTTAGTTATTATAATGTGATAATTTTATCTTGTTATACAAACTGCTCCCTTTGGGAACATGATTTAACACTGCAAACACTCTGTGTTTATTGCATTGTTCATTATGAAAAATACACAGGCTAAAAACCACAAGGAGATGTATCTGAACAGTATCTGTGCAGCGGGTGCAGGGAGTACTTCTTCCACCTGTAATGATACAACCCAGGGGCAGAAAAACACAGTATCGGAACTCCCATGATAGGTTTATCTATGGATTGCCGAGAACTCAGAAAAGCAGTGGCTGGAAATTCAGATCTTGTACTTTACATGGAAGGAATATGTCTTCTTATTACCTGGTGTAATTATGGAAGACAGGGGTACGGATGGATGGGGCTTTGGGCAACCTGGTTTGGTAAAGGTGTCCCTGCCCATGGCAGGGGGTTGGAACTAGACGATCTTTGAGGTCCCTTCCAACCCAAACCATTCTGTGATTCTATGATGTTCTGCTGAAAACTCTCCTGTTACTATTCAGTTGTCTCCATGCCAGCTCCTCTTTGTCTCACCTGTACGAGTACCCACGCTACCTGTCGTGAGTGTGACAGATCCGAGAACATGCTAGGCACATTGCAAGAGCAGGTCATAAAGTTACAAGCCCAGATGGAGGAAAAAAATGCAGTTGTTAAAAAAATATTTTTTTACACTTCAAAATGATCTGTACCAGGACTTGAAAATGTTAATTTTGTAGTTTACAAACGTGTCAGCCTAACTGTCCAAGTCCTGAAAGCGATGGTGAATGGTCTTCATAAGAAGAGCTGCTCCAGTGAGAGCTCACATGATGGACACAGGCATGCTGTCAGGATGAGCTCGTGTTACTCAAGCGGATACGTTAAGCTGGACTGCCAGCAAAAGTTTGTCTGTGAGCAAGGGAGAACATTGCCGATGTAGTATACTGATGTAATTACTGTGGAGAGGCTTTCTTAGTGCAGACCTCATCAGAAAAAGGTTAGAACAAAGATTCCAGACAGATAAGCAGTCTCAAACTACTGGATTTGAACATCTCTGCTTCTTTGCTTTCTTGTTGCAGTAGGTTGTTCTGGCTGAGTGTTCTAGGGATGCAGATTTGATACATTTTCCTGAAAGGAGGCCTAGAGTCTGGTAAAGTGATTTTTAAAGAATTTGGCCTTAACAAAACAAGGGTCAGTGAAAAAGTGAGAGGAATCTTATCTTGAATGGAAGATTTGACTTACTGGTTTTGGGTTATTCCAGTTTGTGTTTAGCAAAGTACAGTGATCAAAGCACTTTGGCATTCCGTATTTCACACAGTCTTTTTTTCCCCTTTTTTTAGTTAGCAGTTTCCACTGCTGTGGATTGTAGTGGTAGAAATACTTGGACTGATACTTTTCTGTTAATGTCACAGTCCTCTTTTTCAGTCACTATGCTTAAAACACAGTAATGAAACATTCCTCTCAGTCATTTCCACAACTTCTGCTCAGATCTCTACTGCAGCCAGTGTCAAGAAGGAAAACACATGAGGTTTGGACCTTTATCATTGTCCCCAGCTGTTATCTATACCCATAAGCCATAGGTCATTGTTCTGGTCCTTTTCTCTGCTGTTCTCAGCTTCGCTTGAAGCTAAAGAAAAAGGGGATTGGTTTTAAAGGAGGTAGTCCTACTGGGCTGCACAGGGCTCTCATTGATGGTCCATGGGGAATTAGTCACACGATAATGGATGATTTCTTTTTTTGCCTGAAGAACTGAAGTGCAAGAAGTTAGAAGAACTGAAGTACAAGAAGTTAGAGTTGCATCAAAAATGTACTTGGGCAGACGTACACCTGAGGGTGCAAGGGTGACTTAAAAGTGACATATTAGTGTACTGTTCCAGGAAGCTCATCCTTGAAGGACTGTTGTTCCCAGGCTGCTTTGTGAGGTGGTACTCAGTGAATCCTTTTGTAGCCGTGCTCCTGAGTCTTTTAGATGGACAAGACGTCTAGTTTTACTATTACCATTACTATTAAAAGGACTGTGTTGTATACGATCATTCTTTGATGACTGAGGGAAGAAGGGAGTAGAAGAGAGAAATAATTAAAGTTCTCTGTATTTAGGCAGACTCTTTCTCTCCCTTTCTTCCTTCCTTCTTTCAAAATGTACATTTTGATTAGTATTGGTGATGCCTTCTGGATATCTCAGGTCGCTTCCTGGAGGTGCAGACAGCATCTGGAAATAGTTTGTGGATCATCTTCTGCTGTTTTATTGACTATTAGTTCTATGGACCACAAGTGAAGCAGTGCTACTTCAAAGGATTCCCTGTGAGGTGGTAGTCAGGGATGGGAGGACAGCAACTTGATGGATAGGTGCCTTTCTCTCTTCCCTCTTCTTCTTGCCAGCATCTTAGAGGAAGCCTTTGGCAGAAGGAGGTGGATTGAGCCTTACTGTCCTGCATGACCTCCTGCAGAGATGTGTGTAATACCTCTGTTCTGTGTAAATATTTGCTGCTGCTGCTGGGGTGCTTTGTAATTGAAAATGGACAATTGTGTGGTGTTTCTCAGCACCCATGGAAGACAGTTGATGGCTGTCAGTGAACAGGGAGTTGAATGGTAGCTGTGGTGCTTCCCCTATGAAGTCACACAGGAAAGCCCCTGAGAATCCCAATGGTGGAGCCCTGTGCTTCTTAAAAATTGTGCCCCAGACAAGCCAACCTGCTACTCCACTCCAGAGTACATGAAAGACACGGAGCTGTTGGAACAAGTCCAGAGGAGAGCTGAGGGAGTTGGGCTTGTTCATCCTGCAGAAGAGAAGGTTCTGGGGAGACCTTACAGCAGACTGCCAGTACCTAAAGGGGCCCTGCAGGAAGGATGGAGAGGGACTGGTTACAAGGGCATGTAGTGATAGGACAAGGGGTAATGGGTTTAAGCTGAAGGAGGGTAGGTTTAGATTAGATACTAGGAAGAAATTCTTCCCTGTGAGGGCGGTGAGGCCCTGGCACAGGCTGCCCAGAGAAGCTGTGGCTGCCCCCTCCCTGGCCAGGTTCAAGGCCAGGCTGGATGGGGCTATGAGCAACTTTGTCTAGTGGAGGGTGTCCCTGCCCGTCCAGGGGTTTGGAAGTAGATGGTCTTGGAGGTCCCTTGCAACCCAAACCAGTCTGTGATTCTGTGGTTTTATACATTGCCAGTGAACTCTCTTTCAGCTCTGTAATTTTCTTTTTTTCATTTATGACAGTTATTCTCACAGAAATGAAGGCTATTACAAAAATACTGGTGGTAAATCGTGTATTTTCCAGGGATAAAATACTTCTTATCAGTAGGAGAATATATGTTGCTGTTATCTGAAACATGAGGTTGCCCTCTGTTTCCTTTGGTTCACAGGATCTTCCGTTGTCCTGATACACTCAAAGGGGCACGTTCAGTCTGTAAGGAGCTGGTTTCTTATGGTGTAAAAGTAGCTGAATCAGGATGCACTTGTTAAAGCTTAGTACTTCAAATGTCAGAGGATAAAAATGGTGGGAAGAGCTCTTGGGTTGTGTTGGAGTAGTTGGCATCCTGGCCAAGATCGGTCTGGAGAGCGAGCTGTGACAGCACCGTAAGAGCACCCGGCACTCCTGTGCCGATTACAGCCAGCTCAAGGGCAGGCTGCTTGATCCTACAGATGGCTAGTGATAATTTTGGCCAAATCATTTTGATTGCCTTTGATGTTGAGTATATGAAAGCATTTATAATATAGGCAAATCCCACTCGAAAGGGTAAGTGATAAAATATATTAAACACAAATCTGTGTTATAACCTAGCCTTAAATATAGGTTTGAAGGTAGACATTCTGATTAAAACTAAAAGCACATTATTTTACATTGTACAATTTTATTTGTAGCAATAAATCAAGGCACAATTTGTGGAAGGAAAAAAGTTACTTAACTGGCAGTATTTATTCCGTTAAGGTGAATAAAATGCAGCACGTAGTTTTGAGTTATGATAGCCGTGGAAAGGAGCCAAATCACTCTGCTAAAAATTAGTTTGCCAATAATTTTACAGAACGATGACAGCGTAGCTTCAAAAACAAATCCTTTATAGGGAAATGGGATGGCTGCATGACAGACCTTCTGAGCTATGAATTCTCCACAGCTCATGGACCAGGAACTGCTTTAACAATTAGTCTTTGGGGATTTTTTTTTCTTTCCAGAAGTTAGACAATGGCTGCAGTCTGCAACTGAAAGGTCACACTGTATCATTAACTGGACATAAGAATTGAATGATTCTGAGTTTTAAGTGAGAAAGATTCCTGCTAATTTACTGCCTTGATCCGTTTGGGAGGCTTAACTATTCACTGCCCCTGTCTTTGAAGCTGGGTTGGGAATGAAGACTGTACCAGGATACTGCTAGCACTTTAGTAACGAGCCCTGGGTTGGGGTTTATTTTTTACATGGCAGAAGGCATGCATACCACATTTGTAACACACGTTAGAGAAGAGCTTGAAAGAGACTCAGGGACTCTGTCTGAATGAAAATATGACTGATGAGCATAAAGACTGGGAAGTAACCCGACAGACTTTACCACAGTGCTGCAGCTTCCTTCTTGCTCGAGTCTGTGCTTCTGTGACTGCTATATTCACACAAGACCTTCCCATTTGGTATGCTAGTCATTTTTTCAAAACAACACCAAGAAAGGGGCATTTCATGTTCCTTCTTATTTGGAAGAGGGCTCTTGTTGGAGACCTGCCTTGGTGCAGTACCTTCTGGGTGTGTTTTATCACCAGCTTGCTGAGCAGAACATCTCTGGGCCTCGCTGCAACAGACTTTAAGTAACAGGAACAAAGCAGCAATACTCATGAAGCCTCTAGTCTTGGGTACTTGTTTAGTAAAGCGTTGTGTGCTCTTAAACATGCTAAAAAGCTATCCAGATCTCCAGAGCTTTTCAGCAATGCACCATTTTTTAAGCTAATAATCTTTTCCAGCCATCTTAGAAGCTTTGCCAATTTGCTGAGCCTGGCTGGCAGAGGTCACTGGCTGCCTGAGGATGAAGCTGGTGATCACAGGCATGTAGAGTTCTGCTCTCAGACAGTGAGAGCTTAGAAATAAGATGAGCCAGTGCTGGTTGTATCTAAGAGTAAGTGTGCAGATGTCTGAGGAAGGTGTTTTCATCTCGTGTAAACATTGTTCTTATATTTTTGTTGTAGAAGATGATGTGTCAAATGTACAAATAATGTGTGCCTGGTGCCAGAAAGTTGGAATCAAGCGCTATTCCCTGAGTATGGGAAGTGAAGTGAAATGCTTCTGCAGCGAGAAGTGCTTTGCAGCTTGCCGAAGAGCATATTTCAAGAGAAACAAGGTAAGAGAAATAAGGAAAGATGTAAACTATATAGACATAGCTCTAATCAGGCCCAGCCTGAGTCTCTCATGTAGCATCTTAATGGAAACTCTTTTCTTTTGTTTTCTCTGTTTCATCTAGTCCCTCCACTTTCCATCCGTATTGTCTGTTGGACTGTCAGCCCTTTACTAACCCTGTTTCTTTCAGTTTCCTTCAGCTCAATGCTTGGGTTTTATGAGAGTCAGGGAGTTCAAACACTAATAAGCAGTAGCATAAGAGTCCCATTTTGGCCTTAGAGTCTCAGGATACTTGCTGCATTACACAACGAAGAGGAGGAATCATGAAAATAGAGTTGAGGAGGGTTGCGTATGAGTGTCACCAAGTCCCATGGCATTTGGACCGTGGCTAGTGGGTAAATGCTTTTATGGCCTAAGCCTGCATCCCATCACAGTAGCAGACATCTTCCACTGCTGATAGCAAGCTCTAATTTCATTCTTTTAAAGTGTATCATTACTAAGAAATTAGCTTGCTGCAAAATTCAGAGACTATGCAGGTTTTGGGTTGGGGTAAGCAGTGTTAGAACATCTAGAGTAGCATGAAAACCCCTCCTACTCAATTTAAATTTAACTCAGTCTAAAATTAGAATGCAATCCTAATATTGAATGTCTACAAAAATTGCTGTAATCACTGAAGTACAGTGGCTGAAAATGCCCCCTAGGTTACTTCAGCAGCTGTTTCTGCAGCAGAATGTGCAATGTGTCATTTAAAGAAAAATAACGAAGGAATGCTCCAGCATTTTTAGTTGTTCAAAAAGTAACCATGTCCTTTTGGTGTTTAATAGTGGGAGTATTTGGGTAGCCATTATTGTCTTAGAAATATTTATTATTCATAAAACCCTTTACATTTTGGTTTTCTAAATGATGCTATTTTCCCTCATGCTACAGAACATTCAAAGCCTGTCAAGGTCACACTGAATTCAGGTCTCTAAATCTGGTCTTTTGTATCTGTGGTAATAACAAATAAGTACATATGGATCCTAGATTCAGGATGCAATGTTATAGCAAATTACCCTCCTTTATAAATTTGGGTCACGTCATCCTGCCCAAAAAAAAAAAAAAGGCAAAAAAATGCCTGAAGAATTAGGTTGCAAAAAATCAGTAGAGTGGAATTCTAGTGGCAGTCTTGGAGAATCAAGCTCATAATGTCTACTGGAGCAGACAGGCAAGTTAAAGTCACGTGAGTCTTCTGCAAGGAGTGGTGTTTACATCTTTTTAATCTAGAAAAACTGCTCTTTAGATGCTCCTAGTTTGAAAAGAAGCTCTCTTGGATGTATGTGTATGTGTACATGTGCAGGTTTATGCACATCCAGTTCTGTGTGCCTTACCATGTGTAAGACACTTTGGGGTGACAAGATCCAGATGACTGTCAGCGGATGCTCCTGTGACTTCCAGTCACAAATATACATGGGTAAGATAGTTCATAGTAATGGAGGCATTGTCAGTGATCCTAGTTAGGTGGTCCTGTGTGTCCAGCACTGATGAGTACCAGATAATTTGGGAAACCTTGGGGAGGCAGATGAAAGAAGTTGATGGTGGATTGTCCTTCATCTACAGCTTAGATCCTGAAACAGGAGGTTTAGACCCCTTACCAGATGAAAAGAAATACATGTTAATATAGTGCATAGCTGTATTTCAACCTTCTACTAACCCACAAGCATTAGGATTCAGTAATAGTTTATGGCCATGAATTTGGTCAGGCAGTATATGAAAAATAGTTCATTTTTTTGCAGACTTACAATTTATTACCTTTGTGGTTTTTTCTGGAGGCCTCCTTGTCCTTGTATTATGAGAAAGGATAAATTAGAGCATCTCATTCCCTCTGGTTCCCTTTCCTACACCTCTCTTAACCTCTTTTGGAAGCTAAAAGATGCTGAATATTTCCATTCAGAAAGCTCTCTGTATTCATTATTTTGTATATATCTGAGTAACAGTAGGTGTTCCAAATCTTCTCATATACCATCATACCCCAGTGAAGTGTCCTATTCTTCACTAAAGAGGTTGCAAATTAACAGAATGTCATATGGGAGGACTTGTCAAAACGTGACAAGATAACACATACTTGATAATGTGTTGGTTGCTACCTGGCTAAACCATTGACTCAAATTTTCTTCCTCTCTGCACCCGTGGAACCTGGAATTGCCCAGGATCTGACCCAGCAGGGAAAATCTAGAGCTGCCCCTTGTATGTGTTTTTATGGTGTTAGATGATCTAAGGACAGAATATTTAGGAAATGCTGTCGTTAAGCTAAGGCAGGTACAGCAGAATTCAGCAGACCCTCATGCTGCTTATTTTGCACTTCGCCTGTTTGGAATAGAGTGGAGTCTCAAGGAGCAAGATCAAAGGAAAAGCCTGTGATAGTTTCAGATTTAACTGCTGACCTTTAACCTGTTACTACTGGTCCAACAGCATACCTGTCTTCTCCATGAGACTAATGCTCATTTATGTATTTGAGAAGTTATGCCACTCTACACTTTCTCATTTTTCAAACAGAGAAGTGAAGTAGTCACGTTTCACCTGCCTTATGTATGCTTTAAACAGCAGATCTCCACAACAATATAGTGTTGTGTTACGTTAAATATGTACAGCTGCTGTATTTCTGGGAGCTGATAGAGCTCTGTGGTCACTTCAGTTAGGGCTTGAATTTCCTAATGGATCGTGTTAAGCAGTCTTCCCTCCCTCCCCTAGGTAAGAAGTGCTGTAATAAGCACTTGCTTAAAATGATAGGACTGTTGAAACAGTAAGGAATAAGTCATCACTAATGTCTCAAAATGGCACTAAGTAACGCTGCAAATTGCCCATCCCTAAATCCCAGTTGCTGTGTTCAGAATTAGGGGTTTTGTCGGCATCCTGATCCCTGGCAATCCTCTGCCATGTACTGGGCAAATGCATGCCAAAGCAGGGCAAGCCCACAGATTCCCAGCTGGGAGAGGGTTTATGAGACCACCTTGAAGTGCTCCCAGAGAGCAACGGAAGTGCTCCAAAAATCCCCAGGTTAGGTGAGTGCTGACTGCTCCCAACCTCTGACTCCTTCCCAGCCCTCTCCTGTGGTAGGCTTAGAAAGACCTTTGCTGGCCTCGGGAGTGTTTGAACCCAAGAGGTTTGGTCAGAGGTGCACATCAGTCCTTCCTGCCTTTTGTCACAGTGGGGTTGTGTCGGTTTGTGCTCCAGAAGCTGGAGCACCCTCTGCATCCTTACCTAGCCAGGATTGTCAGGGATCTTCACAGCTGGGTTGGGAAAGTTTTAAGGAAAAAGAATGGAAGTTTTACCCCACGTATCCTGCAGTCTTGACCATTTCACATTATCTGTATTACTGACCATGCCTTGCAAGAATAGAAATACATGTATTTTGAAATTATAACGGGCCTCCCCACAGAGTGTAATTTTACCTAAATTACTAGAAATAAATGAAGGAAAAATTGGGGGTTTACCCCTTCAGGCAGAGTCAAGTGTTTACGCTGTATCCGATTTAGGAAAAAACTCTAAAAATACCACCACAATTCCCATGTAAAAATAACCCAAATCTGCATTCTTGATCCTGTTTGGTCTAGTATGCATAGTCAAATGCACATAATGAACTAGTCTATAATGATAACCTGTTGTGCATAATAATACCAATTAAAAGGAAGTGTTGTGGGGAAAGGGAGCATTTCGTGCTAACGTTTGTAACCGAAGCTGTGAGATTTGGTGCTGTTCCGATGCTCCCTTCCTTAGAGATTTGATTTTATAGGCCAACTAATATGAAGTTAAGTATCAAAGAGGTGCATAAGGGCAAAAAGCACTAGACCACCAAGTTTCAGAATATTAAATTTAAAGGGAACGATTGGATTCGTAATTGGATCCAGTGAGTTTGAAGCCTGAAAAGATTATTTTGGAAATTAAGTTTATTGACTCAATGAGTCAGAAAACAAATTTATTATGACCCAATAGCCAAACCTAGTATGAGGACTGAATTCATAGAGGTTATAGGCTCTCTTCACAGATACATTAAAGGATAATTTGCTTGATTTGACTAAGACATTGGAGATGAAGTGACTGCAAGGTTGTCAGCCACTTCAGGTATTTTATACTTGACCTTGTTCCCAGTTCACACTGCCTCCCAGTCAGGAAAAAAAGATGATAGATGTTTTTTTTTACAATGCAGTCAGATTTCATTTATACTAATAAACAAAAAGGCATCAATCAGAAAGTAAAAGTAATAGGATGTTTAGCAGCACAGAGAAGTAAACGATGATGGCTCTTTTCTCTCCATATGGGACAGTGATGGGCAGCACTGTGTGTGAGTCGGTAGTGGGGTCAGGTATTTTATGCTCCTTTATCTCAACCTGTGTAAAAAGAATGAATGTGAACAGTGAAATGGAGCTGTAAGAAGTCATATGCCTTTGTTCAGCCCTAAATTCTGTCACATTAGAGAATTCCTTAAGTTTACAGATTACAAATTCCAAATTACAGTGAAGAGCACACAGCATCAGTACTCCTTAGCACGCCTTAGTACTCCTGCCTGAATAGGTTTTTGGTTAATTAATGTATATCGCTCTGTGATTAATATGGACATGTATATACAAACACATACTTAAAACTGGGAGTAAACAGAAGCTATCATTTGCCAAAATTATTCCCAAGGTTTGTCAGAGAAGGTTCTCTTGATTTCAAGCTTAATTGTGCAGCCTAACCGTGCATAAGAAGCATGTAACAATCTCCCTGTTAAGTCAAGGAGTAATGGGAAAAAAAAAAACCCCAAGAAGTTACTTTTTTCTTTCTTATGCACCTGCAAAATTTAATTTGTAAAATGATCATCATTCATGGAAATTTGGAGAATTGCTTAAAGCAACTTGATGCAAATAATATTCCCTATCAAAAAAAAAAAAAAAGAAGAGAAGGAAGCTTAGCTGGCTTAGCTGTTGCATCTTCTTTTAGAGTCCCCTTCTGTAATAAGTTTTGAAACACATGGGGCTCTGAAATCTTGCTTCTCATAGAGTTTTAACTTGGATTAATGAGGTGTTCAGATAGGTCAGTGTAGAGCAGGTATCCTATGTGGTTTTCGTGAAATCGTCCTTGGTTCTGTGGAGCTGTGGATAAATGGGATTTTATAAACTGTTCACAACGTTGCTGCTTCTGCTGTGGGATTGGGTAGAACGTGCGTGTGTGTGTTTGTGTGTGCGTACATGTCCCTGCGTGTGTCTGTGCACGCCCGCCTGTGTGCGGACACGTGTCTGCCGCAGAAACCAATCAGTAAGACTTCCTGCAAGTGCTCGAAAGGTGGAAGGGGAAAAGATGGCAAGCATCTCCATAGCTATGATTGCTATGTTGAGATAGAAATGAGTGCTGATGAGTGAATGCAGATGAGACGCTGAGTCGGCAGAAGAAATAGTTCAAGCGTGGGGCACAGTTGTGAACTTCTTTGGAGAAAGAGAGGGAAGGAAAATATCCTCCCTCAGAGGATGCTTTTAGACTTTGTGGAGGGTAGAAGGCCACAGACAATGACCAAGAATCTCTAACATATACTGAGATAGAAGGCAAATCCTGAGTTGTGAAAGAGATGGGTGTCATCATTGTCTAGCTGCCATCAGCTGGCCTTTTTACTTCATAGAATCACAGACTCCAAGAATGGTTTGGGTTGGAAGGGACCTTACAGATCATCTTGTTCCAACCCCGCTGTTATGCGCAAGGACACCTCCCACTAGACCAGGTTGCCCAAAGCCCTGTCCAGCCTGGCCTTGGACACCTGACTGGACACTATTTACTGGACACTAAATCTAGAAATCTCATAAAACTCCCTCCCCAAACCAGAGCTGGGATTTTCATGATTAGAAGAGGCAAATGGAATTCCAAATTAACCAACTAAGACCATCAGTCAAAATATCTCACTGCTCACCCACAGCAAAGCAAAATGTATTAACACGGCTAACGATGAAATGCATCAGCACCTGACTGATGCCACCAATGACTTAATGAAGGGATCTGGCAAACCCAGCGTGCTTGTCAGTTTGCAAACTCAATGGACATTTTTACTGTCCATCTGCTGCCATTTAATACTATAAATTTGAATCAAATTCCCATTGTCTGAATTACTAGCAGGTATCCAATCCAATTAAAAGGCGTGTTCACTTTTAATTTTAACCACCATGTCATATTACATCAGTCGTGTTGCATTCTGGCTACTTTGGCTCTATCAATGAATATGCTAATTACATTACAGTACGCCTCTTGCACAGCGGGCGCTTGATAAAAACAAAGCAACCAGTTTACACAACGTGTCCTCATATCAGCTCTGGACAGCTTCAGCAATTGCAGCTCTCCCTGCCAGAAGTAGGCTTAGTTTACATACAGATGTTAGAACAAAACACCACTTAATTGCATTAGGACTTGACTGGAAATGCTTTTAAGAGTTTCGCCTGCTAGGAGTATGCAGTTTAGACCAGTGATTTGGATTTAAATAGATGTTACGACAGTGTGATACTGGAGATGTGAAAGAACTTGCTGCCTACCAAAGTGACTGAGGAAGAAAGATGGCTGGTAGCTGTTTTTCTGGAGGCTACCAAGGTGCTTTACTGAAGCCTTAACTCACTTAGGATGAATTTTTGAAGGGTGGAGAGAGATACCCAGGGAGCAACAGACATTTTTCTCCATTAAAAAGTTTGGCAAGGTAGACTTCGTGGTCCGTATCCAGGACATTTTTACATCACCAGGGGATTTTTGATTAAAGTTTAGATGCCTCACAATGATGCATTCACAAAATGAGTGGATATAATACATACAACTGCTTACTTTACCTCTGAACCCATTTGGCTCCAACCGGTGTGAGCTAGGCAATCACTCAAATACTGCTCTCCCCTAAATTCCATGTGTCGGTTCAGGTTACCTTAGATTAGCCCATGTTGCCTTGGCCTCCTATGAAATTAGGCACCTTCCAGCTTTGTTTCCACGTGACCAACGCAGAATGAGCATCAAGAACAGTCTTTATTCTGATGAAATCTTAGGGTAGATCTCCAAAGTTAATCTAATTTGCACCGATTATCTTTGGTGCCACTTTTCCCTTTCCTAACGAACACATCAATCATTAATACTAATATGAGCTGGGCAAATAATGAAATGCATATTAAATAATATGTTTGTTCAAAAATATCATGACATTTGAATAAATTATTGCCTTAATGCATCTGTTCACTTACCAGTCAGCTCATTAACTTAGGGAAATATTGAAAAAGGAGCTTGAGAATTCTTTTCACTCTATATATTTTTATTTAAAAAACAAAATTAAGCAAATATGGTTTTCAAAAATATGTTTGGATTGGGAAATAAGTTGTGAATGACACCCCTCATGCACACTTATGAAAGGACGTATGGATTATTACAATTAGCCGTGCAGTTTAAGGGGGTGAAATTCTGCCCAGGCAGGGGACCTCGGTGGGCAGCAGTAGAAAACCTGAGAGGCCCAGCTGAAGGTGGAAGGTCATTTTCTAGTCCTGAAGTTTCTCAGGAGGACACGTTGCTGTCACACTTTGCTAGTGGTGAAGTAATTTGTGCAGGTGAGGCAGTAGTTCAGCGAAGTCTTGGCATTTCTTGTCAGCCAGTGGTCTGTATTTACTTACTCTCTTCCTCTTCCGAAGCTGTGACTTCCCTCTCCATCACACGCAGAAATCTCTGGACAGATTCAAGGATGAAACTGAGTCAGGCTGAGGGAGTAAATCACGTCGTATATCTTTTGGCCCCTTGTAGGTAGGAAAGTTTCATCTCTTTCACTTTTGTTTGCAAACATTTCCTGGTTTATGGGAAGACTGAAGAAACCCTGACACACATCAACCTTGAATTTAGTCCAAATGAGGCTAGAAGAGGCCAAATGGATGTACCTTATAAGCTGCCGGATGAGCAGGAAAATCTACTATCGGGAAGTGTTAGTTAAAGTCAGGTTCTTGCTGTATATCAAGCTGTGCTCAATGTGCAAGTGTTGAACTTGCTGTGGAAGAACGAGGTGGGTTTTATAGGGCAAAAGTCTGAAAATGTCAAAAATCTTTCCTGTAGAAATTCATTTCCGCAGCAATAAAAGACAGTTTGCTGGCTGGCTAAGTTCAGTGCTCTGTCAAAACCCCCAAGCATGGACAACTCAGCCCTTTGGATTTGAATTGGGCTGAAAGCAAACATATGTTCCAAGTTGTCAGCCTGGACACAATTTTGTATCTAAAATTAATGTACTCATCTGTTTAATAAGTTTTAGAAAGAGCTGTAAAGTATCTGATGGTGTTGGGGGTGGGAGGGGTGCGTGTGTGCATGCACGAGTGGCTTCAGATGGTTTTGGTTTGTTTAATCTCCTGCCTAAGAAGCAGGAGGCCAGACTCTGCCTCCATTGCACGGAGGGGCTGGTGGAAGATGCTCAAGCAGGAGATGTGGTTCCATTGCTGTCCATTTACTTTAAAAGCAGAGCAGAGTGTCTTTCTGGCTTTTATCTGGGCTTTGCAAAGGGAAGGATCTTGAGCGGGGCATGTGTCGCGGTTTTGTGTGGCTGGGTCCTGGTGAAGAAGGGAGGGCTACAGGGGATGCTTCAGCCAGGGCTAAACCACCACAGTATGGTAGCCCAGCACAGCTTTACTGAGGAGTAGTGTGTGGGACCACCAAGGACTCGGCTTCCCCATTAGCACTGTCCAAATACAGTCATTTCCCCCTTATCACATAGATGGATATAGTGGTGCCGTGTCCCATGTGTCTGTGACAGTTCCCTCTCCTGAAATTTGGACTGTCAAATTGAAGGGGAGACCCATTACATTAGAAATCAAAGAGCAAACCAGTCTCAATTAGTCTTATTATTTTTAATTTAGCCCCCAGACTTTCCCAGTTGCAGTGCACAGTGCTACTAAATCAGGTGGAAGATTAGAACTAAATGTAAGTCTTAAAAGCTTAATCTAGACATTTAGACAGAACATTGACATTTAGATATTTATGAGGAGGTAGGTTTGAGTAATTTCATGGTGTAGAAGTAATAATGGTCAGCTTTGGCCGTCGTTGACTGGTTTAGTCTTACGCCTCCATTTGCAGGAGCAATTTATCAATAGTGGTGCCTTGATAAGGCAGCTCCCCACTGAGGTTCTTCTAATGCATGAACATTAAAAGAACAGGTGACCTTACTTCTAACTTCTGTGTTGGAAGACGGTAACTTTACCCTGAAGGAAGGAAGAACCTGGAGTTGTGAAAGAGAAGGCTCTAAAATACCAAGGAAAAGGGTTAACCAAGAGAAAGTTTTAAAAAAAGGAAAAAAAAAAAAGAAGAAGAAAAAAGCAGCATTGAATCACTCTGGAGGCTATTTAAGAACACCATATTAGATGCACAGATGGTATGTATACCTCTGAGCAAGGAAAAAGTAGAAAGGGGAGAGTAAATCTGGCATAGTTAAGTGGAGAAGTGCATAAGCTTAAGGGGACACTGTCAACTTAAAAATCACACTTTTATTGGAAAATTTGTTACCTACTACTGTTACAAACAACACCTATGATTACTGTAACTCAAAGATGAGACAAAAAACCCCCTCTGCTTTTTGGTGTGCTACCTTTGGGCGTGATCCAAATTGCCTTGGCATCAAACGGGTGATGTCCCATTGCTTGTTGTGAGCCCTGGACTGTATCTGTGCATATTTGCCTATACATCGTATATGGCCAGCTCCATTATTTCACACACGGTCTATTTTCTTACTGTTCCTGTGTTTTTTCCTACAGCAAGGGAGGAAAATAATGAGTAGTGTGGTTGTTAAACTATGCAAATGGCCAGTGTACACTTGTACCAGAAATACTTGTACCAGGCACACTTGCACCAGAAATACCAAAAGTTTTACTTTTTTAAAGACAAAACTTATCCTTCAAAAAACTTGAGTCATCAAGTCAGTTATAACTAAGGGTCCCTGAAATAAAGTGCAGGAATAAAAGGACAAGGAAATGATCTACAAGGCACTATAGAAAGTATGGAAAAAGTGGCTCTGTAGAAAATAAGAAGCCACCTGCAAGACCCCGGGCCCGCAGGGCACCGAGCCGTGACTCTAGCCCCTTCGGAAAAAGCAGAACAGCAGAAAAAATTAAATTAAATTTTCTGCGTCCATCTTCAGTGCAGAGGATGATGGGGAAATTCCTGTTCCAAGGACACTTTTCACAGGAAATCAGAGTGTGGCCTTATAACAGAAATTGAAGTCTCTTAGGAGGAAGTTATGGAGCAACTTCAGCAACTTGAGAGCAGTAAATCACCAGGAGCAGATGGTACTCAGCTGAGTGTTCCTAAGGAAATAAAAGTGTGAAGCAGCAGAGATATTGACAAGGATCTGCAATATATCATTAAAACCAGCAACTGTTCCTGAAAATTTGGAAGTCATTTGTATGGTGCTTGAAAAAAAAAAAATAGGAGAGAAGGTTGCTTTCTTTTAAAGCACAGGAAGTGAAGCTGAGAGTTCCTAAGTAATTTTTATTTAATTTACTTACGGGCAGAATAAAGTAACTTTCAGTTAGGCATGACCTGGCAGGTTGTAACATCGTAAAGAACAGCTGGGATGTAATTGTTATACATAACAGCTTTTAGACAAAGATACTTAGGTGAACATAGTTTATTTGGACTCAGGATCACGTTTGCTGCATCGAGTTGTTTATTTTTGATGTGTTACTTGATGTCTAGGGGTAGTTTGATGCCCTCCATGGAAACAACGAGCGCATTTTGGCACAGCAGTGTACCAAAGTCCTCATTTTCGTATTAAGTTGGACATTTAAATAAGAAACTGATTGCATTCCAAAGGACCCATGTTTACTGCCAACACAAAAATTACTTTATAATGCTGAGGAATGTTTTTCTATGCGCTACAAAAGTTTTTTAATTCAATTTGCTACAGAAAAATTAATTGTTTTTAGAAAGAAGTTGAACTTTTCAACAAAAAGCAGATATTTAGTCACACAAACCCACTCAACCAGATCCCCATTTTCTGCAGTTATACCATACGGACAAGGAGTAACAGAGGAGTACAGAGGTTTTGCCAAGCAAACACAGCCAGTATGTACATACACACACACACACACACACACACACACGGAAATCAGCTGAGGGAGAGAAATTAGAAGTTCTAATGGATTTGGAATTTAGTAAAGCACTTGAAATAGCATCTCATGAAACTTTACCCTCAGATTAATTCAAATTACTTTGGATATGAACACTGTCAAGTGGCCTGAAAACGGGCTCAAGGAACAAAGTAAAGCATGGTGATAAAGAGCAGCGTATCAGGTTGTGGGTAGAGACGTGCCAGAGGGACTTTCATGAGGTTGGTCTTGTTTCATATTTCATTAATGATCTCCAGGAAAGAACAGAGAGCAAGTTCACAAGTTCAGCAGATGATACTAAACTAGGAGGACTTGCGGGTATCAGGCAGGACAGAAAATAATTCTCTGGAGGAATTAGAAATACCTAAACAACCCTGGCTAAATTACTTGTACTTTGACAAAGGCAAGTTACTATGTCTAGGAGAAAAAAAAACCCAAAACAACAACACACCCTGAAAAAAATCTCTCAATGGAATGAATGAAGCTGGGCAAGAGGCTGAAGCTGAGGGCAGGTGAGGGTATTGAGTTGGACTGTGCAGAGGTAATGGTAGATAAATGGCTGTAACTAGGTTTTGGAGCATGGGGGTGTTGAGGATAGTTGGGTGGCTGCTGAAATATGTATAGAACGAGGAGTGGCAAGATTTGGAGGGAGTCTGGACAGACAGCATTAAGGGATGATGCATTAGGGAATACGAAGGTGTTCAGCCTGTGGGGAAGGCTGGAAAGAAGTTAATCTATTCCAGTTCCAGTGCATAATACTTTGATGTGTTAGCACTTGGAACTGTGGCCTGAAACAAGCTGCTTTGCCTGGGACGTACTAAGCTGGAGCCAGCAAACACTGCTGGCACTGGCAGAGGGAACACATACACCGTCTCCTCTGTGTTTTCTGTCTCCGCCTTCTGCAGAAAGGAAAGGGTAGCACACTCAAATGTCGCAGGCAGTATTACTTCCCAAAATTACACTGCCCATTTTTAGACTGAACTATCACAAATAGTAGTTAAAGGCCCGAGCCACAAGCCACTGAAATAAACAGGAGCACTCTGTCTGGGGTGGGAATTGAACCGTGTCTTAAATTAAATAGTATAGTTGCAAAGGTTTGATAAAACTGATGATTATTAGTAAAATGTATAGCTAAGCCAAGTAAAAGAGCAACGGAAAGCAAACCGCATTCATCAGAGATATTGCCTGCCCGTGTAAGCCCCAGATGCATCCTATAACTGCCTAGATTATAGGATATTTTTCACTCCTTCCTTCAGGTATTGGCTGTTGTCAGCGGCAATTTGCCAGATGAGATGAACAAATGGGCTGATCACTATGGCGAGACCCATCTTCCTAATCAGAGTGGCTGCGCTGATGGCATAGCAAGCGTGAAGGGCTCCGTGACATAATCCAAATCTAAATTGACGCGTCCCATTTGCTCGGCCACACACTTAACTGGTGTAAGCAGGCATAGCTTTATTAAAATCACTGGGGCAGCTTACATCAGCTGTGGTTTTGGCCCAGTGTAGGGATTGTAATAGCTCCGTTTCGCTCTCGCTGGGTCTGGAGAAGCAATTGGTTTTCTGGAGTGTCACTGGAAAGTTTCTTTTAATATTATCATTAAAATGAAAATGTTTCGTCTCCCTTGCAATCGTGCTCAAATCTTTCATAAAATTTTGCAGCATTCACAGTGCAGCTATCAGTGTCACCACACTGTTCTTTTGAAGCATTATGGAAATGTCAGTATTTTCTAATATTTACTGTTGATGCAAATACGGAAACTGTAGAAGACCTTTTATAAAAAGATGGAAGCAATATGCGAGGTTGTGTTGAATCTCACATAGTAAGGGCTATTTTTAAAGACGTGTCACGTAGTTCTGTAATTCACTGTATCTGGACATTTCAGCATAGAATGTAACATGTAACAATTTCGCTTTGCCTGACTTTTCCAAAGAGCACAAATAGAGATATTAGAGCATGTGGCATAATTTCTGAGATGTTTCCTAAAGGCAGCTGGTGGCAGATGTGGCTATTTTGAGCTTTTTGTTTCTTCACCCTTGAACTCAGGTTTGAAAAGTCACTGTAAGTTGAAGAACAGAATATGCAATAAGGTACTGACCACTAGTTTTGAAACAAAGGAAGTATTTTGGTCCCACGGATATTAGGGTCAGCATTTCCACTGATGTCAGTAGGATGAGAATTGAAGCCCAAGCTACAAGCCAGTGGTGGCATTTCAATGGGAAAAATGAGGAGTTAGATGTTTGTCTGTGTACTTCATGATCCTACAACTAGCACTTCTTGCTGGTAAAGCTCCATATGGTATTTTAAATGTAACCTAATTTATATTAAATAAAACAAAGCCCAAGTCTGCCACACTTAGGCTGGACAGCTCTTTATTCACCAGTAGCGCTGGGCAGGGAGGTAATGCACATTTTTCCTCCTTCACCATTCTGCCTTATCCTTCCCCTTGCTTTATTAAGTGGAACCTTTCTAGCATTCTCAGTACAGCTACCACACTTTTAACCTCTTTCTGGCTATGTCTTCCTACATTTCCTCACCTATACCTGCATTTTCACTGGCAAGGTTAGGAGAAGTTACGGCATTTACTGTTCCATGTTACGTTCTGTATTTGCGTCATGTCTTGTGTTGTCTTATGGATGTTTTCTTAGGTTGGTTTTTTTTTTTTTGGTGAAAAGTACTGGGGAGATTCTGGGTTTGTTTTTCCTCTGTGCCCTAACCGGGGTTTAACTTACCACCCCATTAAGCATTGATTTCTTATGTGCAATTGTGATTACTGGAATGCAGGTTGCTATTATTCATCATCTTTCCATTCGCACTGTTACATTAATCATGTGAGGAGACGCGGGTGTAAGTCTGGATCCAGCAGGATGACAACTTGTTTGCGGTGATCCGAAATTCAACCCGCGCAGGAAGGAATGACTTTTACAAGTCATTTCCATGTTTGCCAGTATTGAAGGCGGCTCTGTGCCATTTTGCAGTGCTCCATGCTAATTGTGACCCTTGCGGATTTAGGGATTTCATGAATAATGCAAGAGATGCAGGAGCAGTTGGGAAGAAACCCAGCTTCTCACGTCGCCTGTGTCAGGGCTCCGTAATGGATTCACCCTCAGAGGCAGCCACCGCTAAGGAGACATTCTGGTTTGCGGGGCCTCACACTGCGCACGCAGGAGTCGTTTCACTTTTGCACGCGCGGCTCTCTAGCGGCTCTCCCTTTGTCTCCAGACAGCGCGTGCTCTGCCGCGTACATGTGCCTTGGCGTATCCCTACAGGAAATCTCCTTTCACACCCAAGAGGAAGAAAGTCTAGCACGTTTTCTGCGAATAAGCGTATTCCTTTTGGGAAGCGTGCTTGCGGAGGAGCAGAGAGGACAGTGCAGCTGTAAACATTGTGCTCGGAGATAATCAGCACCCCAGCAGGAGCACCTTCCCCGCACAGCTGTACAATTCCCTCTGCTCTCTAGAAGGCACTGCACCCTACGTGCAGTTTCCAAGCTACATTTAACACAATTGCCCATCAGCACTTAGGAAGCAGTTACCACAGAAACCCAGCAGAGACCAATTAGTCACATGATTAAATTAATTAAAATAACCCAGGGTATCTGCCATCTTGCTTCTTTCTGCTACACATAGCACGTGACCCAGGCGGAGCTGTAATTGGGTAGCGTTATTGTGCTTTTTAATCCTAGAATCATCTTCATACTGTACTGGAGGTGGTCTTTGATTTTTTTTTTCCTTTTCCACCAGTCTGCGTAAAGCCCATCCCAGAGATCTGTGTTATTCCCTTGTCGCAGAGATGCATTATTCCTTCTCTGGAGATCTGTGTTATTGCACAAAAACATTCTCCAGCCCCTTCAATAAGCCAAGTAGTATCAAATTTACAAAACATCAGATTTAACAACAGCGAGATTTGTTATGTTTGGGATAAGAGGATTTGGAAACATTTTCAATTGCACAGCTAAGACTTTTGGAGGTCTTTAATGACAGCTCTAACAATACTTGCCAGAGAGAGCTCTGTAATATGTATTAGCACTTGACCTGAGAATTGTAAAGCAGTAAGTAAAGAGTGTATGTTGTGTCTTCATTTCCCGAGTAATACTGTTACTGCAGTGGGGCGCTTTTAAGTGGAACAAGCTGTCTGCCTGGTAAGGCTGCTTCCTGGGAAAGGCAGGCAGTTCGGTTGCCTCGCTTGTTCTTGAAACCTAGAAATGCACAGTCATATTCTAACTTAGTAAATCGGTCCTTTGTCCTTGGTCCTTTGCCTGCCCGGATAATGGCATCCCCTGAACATCCATGTCAACTAAGGTTTTCTTCTATTATGTCAGTGTCATACTTCTGCACGCACACAAATCATCTCTACCTGAAATGGCATAAAACACGGAACATTGCAATTTCCATCTCATCAAAGATTTGCTGGTGACTGCTCTGAAGTTACCTTGATCCGTGGCACCAAAGGAAAAACGAGAAAGAATTAAGACTACTTCTGGCCCTAGAGTACAGAGCAGCTTGCCTCTCCAAAGCAGATTCCATACAAACAGACTCGACAAAATAGCATGCATAAATTACACGGCTCTGATGCATTAATTCGTGCCTAACAGAGCAAGTGGCAACAACACTACATATACAATGGCTGGGTATAAGACGGAAGAAATGAAGTCTGTGGGTTAATGTATAAATAATCAACTGTTACGGAATTTGCAAATATTATGGAAGAAAACTAGCAGGTTGTGTGTGTGCTGTATTGCTAAAGCGCCGTGCACAAACACATTTGCGAGGCTTAACTGGTCCTGACTGGCCCGTCAGGAAGGATGTGTGTGTTTGGCAGTGCTGAGGCACAGATGCTCTGATACGAGATAGGATCTAGTCATGAAATGAGGTGTCTGTCCACCGCAGCCATGCCGGTGACAAAAGTGAGCCTCCGCTAAGTCACAGCATGCTTCCCGAGGTGAAGTAAGCCTTGTGCCCAGGTATACTGTGGCCTGTGATTTTACAGAAACCATCCCTGACTGACTGACATCACCTGCATCCAGGACACGTGCACACACAGAGAAATTCCCAGGCATCAATTAGAACAGTGCTCGGAGTGTTTCCATTTTATTCATGTTTTACTTGTGAGTTGTCGTGGGTGCTGCAGCGTGCGTAATACCCGCTGAAAAAGCGCCTCTCGTGTCATGTTTGACCTCGCTATCTTTGCAATAAGCAGCAATGAGAACACGGAGAAAAGTTCTCCGTGGGATCACCCAGTTTTAGAGGGTAGCAGTCCCACAGAAATTGGTGGAATTACGTTTTAATAAAGTAGTGGAAAATCTGGTTTGAAGATTGTAGATGCAGTAGCCACATGCTATTGTTTCCAGAATTAAAAAAATGTCCCATATACTGGTGAAAAGGATCACAAGAAGGATGCTTCCTGTTTCATATTTAAAGTGTTTCATGAACAAACCTGCCTACTAAGGTCTCAAAGCTTTTCTTCCTTTATAACTCAGGAGCAAAAAAGCTTTTTTTTCCCAGACTGGAGCAATGAAAAGTTTTAACTGCTGTTTTTTATGTTTTGCTACATAAAATAAATGTGGCTGAAAGCAAAGGACAGGCTTTTCTGTAGCAGCCAAACTGACAGCAAAGGCTGAGGTGGCTGTGTTGAGGTTTCCAGTATAAATAGGAAGGGAGGGGTTTTGCTTTGATGTATAGAGGCTCCGTGTTCTTAATACAAGTTTCCTTGTACAGGTTTCTAGCTTTTCCCAGGGAACAGACAGGCCCCTTCAGCTGAGTGTTACGGAGGAGCAAATGGTGATGGAAAATCTGTGTCCCTCTTCCCGTCGTTGGGCTGGAATTCATAAATGAAGAGAGCAGGGACTGAAGAGGGTCGGTACATACCTCTGCGCCCTATCTGCATTTGAGAGAGAGATGTGCTGACCTCTTCCCAAAGCAAGGGACGGAGCAGTCCTGTGGGCACTGATCTCCTTGCCCAGGTAGTCGAAGGGGTTCATAGGGGCACTTCTGCAGTGCGGTCACTGAGTTGCTGCTTGGGATGGACTCTCCGGGAGCACACACAGATTAGAGGTAGGGATTACAGAAAAAGAGAAGTGCTAGGGCGTAAAGAATGAAATGTTTCAATTGTGGAGGTCTCGGGCAGTGGGAGGTTTGCAAAGGACTTCAGCGGGATTCTAGGCTTCCTTTATAAAAAGGTGAATAAATTATATTTTCCCTCCTTGGAAAAGAAAAGGGAGGATGTAAAAGGAAACTTGATGAAGTGCAAGCAATTTTGAAATAACTGTCGTGAATGAATGTTATAAATGCACAGCATGCCAGAATCAATGAAAGCTAATCAAGATAGCAAAATAATTTTGGTGGAATATTTTCTGTTCACCACAACAGCCAAAGCAAAGAATAAGAAGTATCATAAAGATCTGGTTTTTCCTAGGTGTTGTGAACACCAAATATCTCAGGAACCGTGGTGGGACTTCTTACTACAAGAAGGACACTGAAGTCCTTGAGTGTATCCAGAGAAGGGCAACCAGGCTGATGAAGGGGCTGGAGGGAAAATCATATGAGGAGCGGCTGAGGGAGCTGGGGCTGTTTAGCTTAGAGAAGATGAGACTGAGGGGAGAACTTATCACCACCTACAACTATCTGAAGGGAGGTTATAGAGAGGTGGGTGATGGTCTCTTCAGCCAGGTGACAGGAGATAGGACAAGGGGAAATGGCACAAAGCTGCACCAGGGCAGGGTCAGATTAGATGTTAGGGAAAAATTTTTACTGGAAGAGTTGTTGGGGCCTGGAACAGGCTGCCCAGGGAGGGGGTTGAGTCACCTTCCCTGGATGTGTTCAGAAAAAGGGTAGAGGAGGTACTTAGGGATATGGTTTGGCATAGGATGGGAACAGTTGGACTCGATGATCTTAAAGGTCTTTTCCAATCTTGTCATTCTGTGATTTACAGATAGACATGCACATCTGGGAGAATCAGATTGCCTTCAGCCCATTCATAGGCAGGCTGAAGTCAGTAGGAAGCCTGAGCTGAGTGGCAGTGAAGTGATTAGTGTTTGGCTCGCATGATTTTAAACAAGAGGAATGGATAAAGCATGTACTTCTGAATCATTTATGTATGATATTTTTGTGTGGTAGAGGACGCATAAGATAGTCTTCAGGCCTAAGTAAATGGTCTGATACATCGCATGAGAAGGGATGCCGATGAAAGAGAAATGCAGGATCCCCTCAGCGTCGGGGAGAAGGTAATACAGGTGAGAGGAGGATTATTTTGGGTGGCTCCTTTTTGCAAAGAGTCACTGCTGCTAGTTCAGGAAAGAGCTGGTGAACTTACTGCAGCCTGATATCCAGGATTCATCCGTGCCTAATCTCTCCACTCATACGTATTCCTAAAATGGCTCTGACATAGAAGTAGTTAGGGCAGAAATAACCTCCTGGAGGCCATCCAGGCATTTCCCTACACTGCAAGAGGGTTTGTTTAATTTAATCCTAGTCTGTCCTCATGGCATTACTAAACAAAAGCGTATAACAGATAGTCTGAGAGACTGTAAGGAGGTACTCTCTCTTTTGATGTATTTCAGTAGTTTTCCTCAACTCCTTGAAGTCCAGAAAGTTTAACAGAGTAAGTAAAAGTTCACAACTAAGTGTCTCAGCTTGTATATAATATTAACTGCATAAGATCTAGAGTTGAATTCGGGTCATTCTCATCAGTTTGCCTGGAGTGAATTTTGATAGATTAACCATGGATTTTGGAACAGCTGTATTCACAAGTGGGCCATTGCTTTAGGCCTGCAAGTATGAAGGATGTTGCTGTTGTTCTTGTTTAGAAACAGTTAACAATTTTGGATAAACATCAGGTGAGAATTACCTACCTCAAAGGGAAGGGGACATTCCCCAGTCAGCTGGGATAAAGGAAAGGGAAGATCCAGGTGATTCCAGTTAAAACTGACACAGCTTGTTCTGAGGCAGTTTGGAGAAGACCCAGTTTCCAAAGCCATATCCTAGGCGGCTGGTGTTAGCATCCAGGTTTTATGTAAACTGGAGAGGAGACATTTTGTTGTTGCCTGTTTCTCCAAAATTCCTTTGTCTGAAGGCTCAACGCTTTTTGCTTTCCCTGAAGCATTTCTGTTAGTCTTGATTTCCTTTGCCTGTCCTTCTGCCCCTCCTTCCACCAGCTTCTGCTTCCCTGTATCACTCCTCCTGGATCCTGGCACTTCCTGTAGCACCACTGACACTTACATGAACTTCACGAGAGATCAGAAGAAAACTGATTCCACATGACTACAACTTTTTTCCCCAGAAGCACTACATTGTCTTATAAAATATATTTGTACGTATTCCTTGTGCTAGGAAGTGATAGTAACCGTGGTCCTGTTATTCCCCTGCCACTGTCAGTAGATTTGTGGTACGGTGGCAACATGACGTGGCTCTGCCTCGGGAGCTGACTGCCACCGCGTGTGGCAAATACCAAATAGGTAATGCTTTTATTTAGATGTTTTCAACAGATCCGTAGTAGTTTCTCCTCACATTTCTTCAGCAAAAACTGGTCACTGTGAGGAGCAGAGAGGGACCCTGGGCAAGTTTTAGTTTATAGGTGTGGTCTGTGGATTTCCATGCCCCTTTTGCTCTCCAGCTGTCCTCTCTGCTTCTCTCTGAGCACATGTGCTGTTCCTTTTCTTTTCACAACTCTCTGGGGTCTAAATACTGGCTGCTTTGAAATTCAAAGGTAAAACTCAGTGGGCTTCAGAAGGGCAGGATTTTAGCCCAGCCACTCTCACTGAGCAGATGCCCATCCCACGTTGCGGGAGGGTGCGCGTGGCTCTCTGCTGGGATGGAGAGGGCTTGGTCAAGGGAGAGCATGCCAGTGAGTGTCAGAGAAGAGGTTGAGAACAGTAAAACAGGATATGTCAATGTTATTATCTCTGCCTTTCTGAGCTGCTCACAGGACCGCATGCTGCTCTGTCAATTCCACTCAGATTAAAAAACCACAGTGAAATGTTCCTTTTTGTGCTTCTGAATGGGAAATCGGAGATAACTTAGATACCTAATATGTATCTGAAAAGATAAGTGCAGATTTTTTTCCCCTCCACTGAAGAGCGTTGCAGAAAGAAACAGTTGTTGTGAACTATCTATAAGATGGTTCCCTTCTCCAGAGAGTTTATTACCCTTCATCTTTCATTACCCTAGGATATTTACAGGTAGCATATTCATTACCTTGAACATTCCCACATGCTTGTACAAGCACAGAGTGTACAGATGCTAGGAGACAGGCTCCTTAGCGCCCAAAGACAGGGTATTCTCATTTAACGTATTCATTTCACTGCACTAAACTGTGGAGCTGCAACATAAGCAACATCGGACTTATTTACTCGGCGTGCAAGAGACAGCAACATAGGGAGTTTTGACTGGTCACATTACGTGTCATGTTAAAGAGCCTTTTGTCTCCATTCAAGCTTTCTGAAACAAGACAAATTATGATATTTTCCTGTTAATTTCTGTTAATTTCTTTCCTTAATGGGTTTCATTAAAATCAAAGCTTCCGGAAGACTGAGCCATGACAGCTGTCTAAAGACTGTTTCACTTGCTATGGGCTGTTTGGGCTGAATAATTATTTCAGCTTTGTGAGGATTATTTCTTTAAATAAGAACAATGATGCTCTGTTTGGGAAGAGAAACAAATGCTTGGAGTGGTGTAGCATAATTTCCTAGCGCTGACTTGTAGTACTCAGTGACTTCCAGGAATACCTGGGAAAAAAAACATCTTTCTCAGTCTGACACGTTTTTTAATTATTTCACTTAAGAATACAGAGGCAGCTCTTTTGCTGGCAAGAGAAAGAGGGCTTGGCTTTTAATGAAGCGAATAAATTCTTCGAAAGAGAGAGGGGCTTATTTTCTACTGTTTCATTGCTGTGAATGTGACCCAAGAATAAAAGAGCACGCCTTTCTGGTTTGCCATTCATAAAATATTCCTGTAAGCTGCAGGCCTGATACTTTGATAACAGGACAGACAATATTTCAGTTCTTTTATATTCCTAGAACTATAAAATCTTAAAGATGCATTGGATATTTCACAGCTATTGTAATTAAAAAGACCTGGCTTTTATGACATAGTTCAGTCTGTTTGCTGAGCTGACCGTTTTCTTTTGACACGGAAATTCTTAAATCAAGGGGTGGGAAGATGGGAATTTTACAGTAGTCCACTGCTTCCAAGTCTGAACTGGACACTCACCACCTGTTTTCACGAGCTGTTGCACCAAATTCCTTGTCAGAGTTGCAGAAAACCCGGCTGGTTTGGCGGAGCTCGTGTTCCTATTGTGAGACTCAGATTTCAAGACCCAAATGGCAGATTTTGACTTGGGGAAAGTGAGCGTTTTCTGAGATCCAGGGACACCCTCTCAGCTTCCTAAATCCTCGCTCCCTGCCCCCTGTTTCTAATCCTATGTCCTTCCTGGTGCTGATTTTATCTCAATACTCTTATTCCTAGGAGGCCAGAGGCCAGTGACCTCCGCTTAAAATGAGATTGTAGTTGAGAAAGTGGTTGTTTAGAAACGGCGGCTTCATGCTAAACAAAGAGACCCTGTGTGCTCTGTATGCTTTCTATGCTGACCCAGGTGTATCTCATCCCTGTCAGTGTGGCTGGAGAAGGTGTAGATGACTTCCCACCTCAGTTAGCCTCATCAGAGTAATGGTCAAGAAGGCCTGACACACAGACTTTTTTACTACCAGGAGTGACAAAACACCAAAAGAGCACAGCTTAGTTTTTGAATCATGGGTTGATTTTGTAAGACAAGACAGAAAAGTACAACCCTATCCGCCCTCAGAAAGCCACCACTGTAATGAAAAACGAAGCCGAGCGTATCTGATGTAGTAACTGTCAGAAGAGAAGTCAAACCCGTGTCAGTACCACAGGACTGGTCTCACACGGCAGCCGCTGCTTGATGGATACCTGGGACACTGCATGGGTCAAGTGTTTAAGGTAATTGTTTGTGAACTGGACAGCTGACAGCTGAAGATCTGCGGTGAATTTGTAGCTTGGCCAGAGTTTCACAGGGAGCAGCATCTCCCAGCACCAAACGGTTGCGTATCAGGAAAAGATGGGCTTCTGCTGTTGTGTTTTGTTTTCTGATCGACGGCTGTAGCAGCTAGAGAGGTGCATGCTCCTAGCAGGAGAGAAAAGGCACCCAGAAAGACACAGTGCAAGCCAGGTGGGTACTCCTGCACTGCGTGAGCCCCTTCCTCCACGGAGCACCCACAAAGGGAGCAGGAGGGAAGCCCGTCACCCCACGGGGAGCACTACACCTGGGCAGCCCTGATGGAGCTGGGCTTTTGTGGCCAGTCCTGTCCTTTTCATGGCTTTGGAATGAGGGAAAATGTTTCCTTTGCTCCTTTCCCTAAGGCTGGGATTCCCAAAAACATGGGACAAAATTAAGCAACCAGTTTCCCTGAAGAAAAGCAAACAATTAGCTTTGTTTGCTTAACCTACACGGGGACTTCTGAGAATCCAAGCCCAAGTGACCTCGTGAGAGGGAATAGTGTGTGCTTTTGGCTCCAGCACTGTTGTATAATCTCTTCTGTCACATCTTAATTACTATTGTGACGTAATTTTAATAGGAAATTTCTGCAAGAAATTGGTCCCTCTTAAAACTTTTCTCTGATGAGAAATGAGAATGAAAGTTGTAGGTTTGGGCTGTTTTGAGGAAGGCTGCTTATTCCTTGCCAGGAATGCCGGAAGAGGTGTTGCTGTTTTCTCCTTACACTCATGTTTACATGATCTTCCTTTTCCTTCTGGTTTGTTTAGTTTCTTTCTTTTAAAAAAACCCAACTCAGAAACAAGGAAGGTCACTTTTCAGCCTGCCACTTTATAGGCATCCAGCATCGAAAAAGCAGGTGTATGTAAGCCCGTTTATAAAAATATACCCACAATTGCCTTTTATTTTTCAAGTTCAGATATTTTAAGAAGCCTAGGTTTAGTTATTGCTTAATCTCAAATATTATCACTATAAAAATCAGTGGCATTTAAACGCTTTTCATAAGAAACGCGCTGTCTTTCCAGTCAGTTGTGGGCTTGTTTCGCTCCAGGAGTTCAGGACCTGCCTCTCCGCCTTTGCCGTTTCATGAAGTTCCGCTGTGCAGTCTTGATCTCCAACCATGAAAACTATTTCAGATTTGCTAAGAGCCCCGCAGCTTCTGCACCCTGGGAGCTCATGGAATGAAAGCCTTTGCGTGCGCAGCGGGCTCGGCTCTGCTGCTTTCTGCTCCGCGGCTAAAAGTAGCCAGCGTAAAAATTCACTGCCTTTCTTGTGGAGTGGCGGCTTTTAGAAATCAGCCCATCTCCTGCATATCAGACATAATGAGTATAAAGGAGCCACGTGCTTTGTTACCATGAGAGGATGCCCTCAGAGGAATGTTTAGAGTTTAGCTGAAAAGTGTTGGTTATTTTTTCACGTTAATCGCCATTGGCCAATACACAGCCTAGCAGAGAAACTCCAGAAGTCTGTGCTTTCAGCCTTGGTGGGTGAACCTGGAACCTGGTTATTTTTAGCATGTGTTGTGCATGGATTTCTAGCTGCCTCTCAATGATGTGAAAGCTCTTAATTGAATGTAATCCATGAAAGATTTGTTCTCCCGATCAGCTTTCTCGCAGGAAGTGATTTTAGACTCATCAGATTCCAGCTGTTGCTTAAATCCATTCAGCCATCAAGTCTGTCAATTTTATTGTGAGTATTCCAGTTTGGTTCCCTGCGGAGGCCTAGGCATGGGCCTCCTATTCTTCTGTTTTCCATTTAAGTCAATCTATAGAATAACACGGGTCTTCCCTGGTGTGTAGGGAGACGAGCAAGGGATGTAGAAAAAATGGAAGTTGGTCTAATCTAGCTGATCCGACAAGAGTGGTTTAAAACCCCCTTTTTGGCTTTGTTCGTAAGATCCTTCTGCTCCCTACAGTGATCTTTATACAGCAGCCAGCACTTGATGCCCAAGAGGAATGAAAAATTATTAAACAACAAACAAAAACACATAGACTTTTGTGAGCTCTTGGAGCATTTGACCAGTCTCAGCTACATGTTGCAGCTCCCTCTTGGGAAGCAACTCAGTTGTAGTTTTAGGGTGTTAAGGGTTGACTTTAAACTTTGCAGGAGCGGTGGAACTAAAACTAGAGAGTCATGCTCTTCTACACATATATGCCTGTGGTGAGGCTGCTGTATCTTTTCCTCTGAACTGTCTAAAGAGAAATGGCATAACTTTGCATGGCCGGCAGGTTTTACTTCTTCTCCATTACTACATTCTGCTTTCTGTGGTTCAGTGCTGCATAAATGTTCCCCATTCCACCTGTTATCGCAGCATGTGACTGACAGGAGCAAGAGACTGTGGATTTGGGGGTCTCAGAGAAACCAATGGAGGTATTGAAGGTGATTTTGAAAGACCTAGGTAATATATCTAGTAAAACTGTAGTATCAAAGTTTGTTAAAATATGTCCTATGCTTTTTTTTTTTTTAAAGCACAGTTTTAGTAAAGAAAATGTTGAAGGGCCTGCTGAGTGTCTAGACAAAATAATTTCCTAACATCTGTAATTGTCCTTTCCCTTCCTGGTCAAGTGTTACAGGGAAGGTGTCTGTAGTTGGTAATATTTTATCAAGCTCCCATTCCAGTAACAGTGTTTTCTAGGGTGCTCATTTGTAACTGTCTAAACTCCTCTGAGCAGTGTTCCTTAGATCGTGAGAGAAAGATTTAAATGCCTGCTGAAAGGCATCATGAGGGTGATGACATTTCTTGTTAGTTCATTTATCTCTAGGAGTATAATCTAAGTTGATTTCCTGGATAATCATGCCACTGAACTCAGAAATGCAGGAAAAATGAAAGAAAAAATAAGAATCAGAGGGAATTTTATCCTTATTATATGTGGACATTTATGTGTTTCCAGTCCGGCTGCCTCATGTTGACCCAAGTCAGAATATTCAAAGTTGTTGAGTTTCAAGAACATGGGCTTTCTCACAACAGGAGCAGACACCTTGAAAAACTGCTGTGATGTGAACAGACACCTGGAATGCCAGAGATGCTGTGACCTCCTGGCTTTCCAAAAGCCCTTTAATGACAAACCTTTCCTAGAGCACATTTAAGAAGAAAAGCTAGTTCATATCATAAAGTCATAGAATCACAGAATCACAGGGGATGGAAGGGATCTCGAGAGATCATCGGGTCCAACCCCCCTGCCAAAGCAGGCTCCCTAGCTCATATTGCACAGATAGGCATCCAGACGAGTCTTGAATATCTCCAGAGAAGGAGACTCCATCACCTCCCTGGGCAGCCTGTCCCAGGGCTCTGTCACCCTCACTGTGTAAAAGTTCTTCCCCATGTTGGTGCGGAACTTCCTGTGCTCCAGTTTACAGCCATTGCCCCTTGTCCTGTCCCCACAGACCACTGAAAAGGGGTTGGCCAATTCCCCCTGCATCCCATACTTAAGATATTTATAAACATTAATACTGTCCCCCCTTAGTCTTCTTTTCTCCAGGCTGAACAGTCCCAGCTTTGTCAGGAGATATGCATGTGTTTTGCACGTCCATCTCAGCCAGCATGGAATGTAACCAAGTGTGCTTGCTGCATGTGTTAAATTAAGCCCCTTCCTCTGAAGTCTCTCATCACTTTCAGAATCATGTTATCTACCTTTTTCTGGGGGTAGAAATAAATGATAGCCCGAGCTAATATCCGCAGGTTGCTTTCAAGGTTTGAAAACAGATCCAGTGTTCCCATCTCCAAAGTCAGTTCCTAAAGCCTCATTGCAGAGGGACAAATGCCCAGAACTGCAGCAGAAGTCAGCCTGCAGGCCAGACTGATGCCTCTTGACATTGAGGCCATCTCTATACCAGTTCCTTGAAACTACTCTAGTGTGGGAATGTTTGTACCATCTTTGTAAATAGCTGTTCAAGTACCCTTTGCACTCCTGGATTTGTGTGTAGTTATGGCTTGCACACTACCCAGCTGGCGACTTGTTCTGCACAGAACTATTTTCTTTCATGCCTTTTCACACATTTATTGAACCTCTAGCTTTTTGCAGTGTGGGAAACAATGGATAGTTAGTAGCCACTTTTTGGTAACAAAAATGGGAAGCAGGCACACTGGGTTGGTGACATAAAAATATAGTAGCTTACACAGACCACTATCGTATCCAGTCTCATCTTTTTTTCTTTCTTATCTTTTTTTTTTTTTTTAAGTGGTTAAGTCCATGTTATTTAATATCTTACATAAGGGCTGGTCCAAACTTCTGATTACCCTTCGCTGATACCATTTCCCTTAGTGCATACCACGGCCTGGTTTTAAGGAGTAGCCTGCCACGTATTTAAAATAGCATTTGAAAAAGAAGGTTTATCCAATGTGGAGATGCAATTAAAGTGAGTTGTTGAAAAGGAACTAACATCAGCAGGAATTAGTGCTCGAGGCAAGAACTTGTTATATTCCCCGTTTCTTCCTCCTCTTTTATTTTCACATCTTTAACAGGAGAGGTGACAAAATGTCTGACTGAGCCTTAAATTGCTGTTTCTTGTCTGTCTCCCCCCAAAGTGTGACAGCCACGTCCCTCTTCCCCTTTGCCATGAGCAGTCACCCTCAGGGCTGGGGGAGAAGGCAGTGGACATGGGGCGATGGCAGAGCCATGCAACTATGCTCCCATGAGATGAGGCAGACAAGCTAAACTTAGATGGAGGTTGTATTTCATCCTCTGCAGTGATACGCTGTGCAAGGCACATCCGTCCAGAGGAGCCCCAGGGGCATAGGGCTGCGATGGGAGTGGGCTAAGAGCCCGTGCCCTGCTGCAGGATGACTTTTTGGGCAACCCCAAGGAGCAGATGGGTTTGGAGATGCCATCGTGACTGTATCAGGGGAGAGACGACTCCTCACACCTGAGGGATGTGGTGGAGGCCAGGAGAAAGCTTCCTTGTGGAAAGCCTTTCTCCCTCAGATCCTGTCATCAGGACGTTAAGCTTCCCTATTCCTGTCAGGACCAGGTGGGCTCTTGCCTGAAGGAAATAAGTTGGGGTGAGGGGCAGAACAGGGTGCAGTTTCCCTGGCTGAATACCTGTGGGATGACAGGTGTTCGTCCACCCTCAGGTTGTGCTCTACAACCTGTAGCTGTCAAGGAAGTGGCTGGAGCCAGAGGCCCATTTTGAGACCTGGTATCATCTCAGGCAGCGGTGGGGCTGGACTGGACTGGAGGGATTTATTCCTAGACGTTAGCTGAGGCTTCCTCTGGCTGGGGAGCACGTGCAGGGGAAGCGCATGGATCAGCCCGGACAGCTCCAGAACTCAGCTGCATGAGGAACTCATTTCTATGGGATCAGGGATGAAATGTGATGTCTCCAGTCATGGTTTTCTTATTGGGATAGTTCCTTTGCATCCTAAATATACCATCCCACCTTGTCTTTGCCTTCCCGCTTTTGCTTACTCACCACTCTTACTCTACTTACACATACATGCACATATGGAGTCCATGAGTAGATATGAAAGAAGATGTACTATGATCTCCCCTAGCTCAGGGCTGCACAGTGATACATGTGAAAAAATCCAGGAACAGTGTTCATACAGGCCAAAATCACTTCTCAAACCTCTTGCACACCCACTTCCACTGCCCTCGTGGCAGGTCTGTAACCCTGAAAAGACTGATGGCCTATTGCTCCTCAGATTGTGCTCAAGAGAGTGATACTGGCCACTGCTGGAGACAAGCCTGGGCTAGGGTGCCTTTGATCTGACCCAATGTGGATGTGCTTACTCAGATTACAATAGAGTCCCTGTTTCAAGGTTGTGGTGGAAAACAAATCTACCAGACATCTGGTCCAGCCAGTGCAGGAGAGTTTCCTACCATATGTTTTAACTGCCTTCAGCCCAAAGAGCTGGAGCAGTAGAAGACATAGGACTGATCACAGCTTGAAGGCTACTGTGCTGGCTGAGGAGAGCTATGGTTGGTTTTTGGCTCTTGCCCACCCCCTACTTGAATCCCTTCCTAGCACAGGCTGGCTGTGAATGCCGTGGGGGATGGGGCGATTGGCGTGTTTGCTTGCTGGTTGCTCACTGGAAGCCATGCCCCAGGTTGGGAGTCATTGTCCTAGACCAAACCAGCGATGCTATTTGTGACCCATGGCAGCAAAAGTCTGAAAGACAAAGTTAGGGCTGACACTCTTTAACTTGAGCCACTGAGCTTTTCATCACAATGCCAGGAGTTGTCAGCTTTAACTCCAGCTTTTTTTGGCTTGTGTCACAACCTAATAAGTTATAGGCCAGCTTCTCCTGTCGATGTTTTTGCTGCACAGAAGGCTTCACATTTTGTAAGCTTTTACAGCACAGCTGTGCTCAGAGATAAAACAGAATGTGTATACAGTACAGTATGCATTCAACTGATGCACTAGATTCTTCCCACCATATGTATGGAGTGGTGTGCATTTCACTCCGATACCTCACTGCCAAAACTGCCAGAAGCAAATAAACAAATGGCGGAAGAGAGACACCATATGACACAGTGCCAGGCACATGACCTAGACTTTTAGAAAGACCCTGGCTGCTCTTAAAGGCTGATAGCGGTCCAGTATTTTTACACCTCGCCTCCCACCCTGTGCAACGTTCTGCCCCTGTGTGCTGCGCAGTGTGCGGGTTGTTAGAGAGCGCTCACGGGTTTCCCCTTCCCGCTAAGCGGCTGGTGCTGCGGCTCCTCGTGCTCAGTACTCATTTCCACTTCTCTTCAGTGCCAGTGATTCCCCATCAGGTTTCTACACCAAGAGAGAGGAACAATGGGGATACGTGAAGTAATCTGATTCTGGAAGGAATGCTACTGTAAAAAGGCAGAACACATGTAATTAGGATAAATATATTAAAAACAATTTAACCATTAATATATAAACAGTGCAAGTGAGACAAATGGTTGTTCCATCTCATTCCCCACCAAAAAAAGTCACTAAGTTGCATTTCAAAGCATTGATGGTGAAGATGCCTGTAATAAACTGACAGGAACGTTAATTACATGGTTAAGATGTAATTAATTTAAATTGTAATTCTATTCCTGGAACTCACACTCCGAGTATGAAAAGGGGATTCCTCAGCTGCTTTTCTCTCGGACCAGCATGTTGCCAAAGAAAAGATGATGACAGCCACCACCCCAGCGCTCCCTCTGCTAGTAGTACTGGGAAACACGGATGGATCTTCCTGTATATTGGCCTCAGTCTTATGTTAGGCTGAACATCTGTCATTAGCCTGGTGGTTATCGTGCTAGCTTTGGCCTTTGCCTAAAGCTTGGCTTTGCTGGTGATTGTGTGAAGGGCAAGCAGGCTCTTTCTTTGCTTTAGAGAAAAGCTCTAGGCATAGATTGAAAAAGTGCACTAACAACAGAGGTGAGGACTAGCTGAACAGAGTTGCTATCCACTGCAAAACAGCCTGGATGCAAGCGAGAGAAGTGGGTCTTGGATTTTGATGGAATCACATACAGAATATAAAATTATGTGAAGATTTTCAGATAGCAGCAATATTCATTCGAGTAAGAATGTCCTTAAAGTGTTTCTTTAGAGATGGTTCTTTGCTTGATGCTTTTGTACTTCTGCGTAGTGGTGGTAACAAGAGCATCAATTTCCCTAAGCCTTGCTGCCTCCTACTGTCATATACACTGTGACCAAGATGAAGACTCTCTTCTAGTGGAAGCATCCCCATTTTTAAGCCTGGCTTTAAGAGTTAGAGTAGGTTGGTTTGTTTTTTCTACTGTAATAATAACGCAGAGTTGAAAACAAAGGTGTAGTCCAGTTAACTCTGGGGTCTGAAGTAAACAGCTGGGAATAAGCAGAAGTGGATTCCTTTAGGCTCAGAAACCTGGCCATGGATCTGTCCACAGATGCTCTCCATGGAAGATGGTAGTGAAGGGATCTGGAAAGACTGAGGGGTCTTTTAGCACATTTCATGTTACTGTGAACAGAAAAGGAAAACTCAGAATGGGATTTCTCAAATCCCAGGGAAAGTTGGGAAGATAAATTACAGTTGGTTGTCTCCCACGACCTGAAGAGATCTGTGTGCTCTGAACTTTCTTAAGAGTTTGAACAGACAGTTTCCTGGGTTTAGACATGATATATGTTACTGGAATCCCTCCAGGTGACAGAGAATTGCAGTGGGCAGTGGTAAACACAGGCATGCTGCTGTGATTTAGAAATAACTTTCTTGCCAGTGTTGGGAGCAAGCTCAGAGGTGTTTGAGTTACAACCCGTTTGTCAGTGAGAGCATGGCATCCCCTGTGGTCATTTCTTCTTCTTTAAAGCAGAGTGGAAATCCTGGAAAAAGGAGGGCTACCTCATTTGGACTATGTCAGCCTATTACCCTGCGGGGATGGCTTTCAAAATAGCACTTTGAATAAAAGCCTCAAAAAAAGGTGTCGGGAGAGGAGGGAGAAATACTGCACCTGGTATTAGACCCAAAAGTAGTGGCGATTATCATGACCTTGGTCCCTGACCTCCGTGTGGGCTGTTGGGAATTATAACGAATGCTCCTCACCACCAGCCAGGTTTTGCTTTTGTCCTGCTTATAACTGCCACTATCCCACTTTTTATTGCAGCCATTCATCATTGGCAGAAAGACTGGGAGATGATATTAAGGTTGTAGAAGATGTCGTTTGTATCAGAGCTTCCCCCCCTTTCTTTTCACCTTCTCCTTGCCCGTCCTCCTGCATACGGGCAGTTCTTAGTGGATTTTGCCCCCCTTTCCAGACCAGTCATCCCTTTGCCCAGCTCATAAATGATTGCTTTAATAAAATTATGGCACTTCCATTTTCATATGTGAATGGTCCAGGTTGCACATCAGTCATACCCAAAGCAGGGAGATATTTCCTTTTTCACCCTTTAAAAGGCTACAGAAAATACAGAGTAGGATCCCACCTGTCTTGCACTGATCCCAGACAAGCAGTTATTACTGCGGAGTGGCTCGCAGACACCGCCTGTTTGAGGGAAAGCTTCACCAACCAGACCTGGCCTTTTTTTTGTTTTATACCTTCTCTATATTTATTCAAAGTGCAGAACTGTTTGTATAACACAAGGACGGGAATTAGAGAAAAAGAGTGTGTGTAGAATTTACCAGCTGTGTAAGTCTTATTGTTGCCTTCTGTATCGATCAAATCCGTTGCCTCTTAATTGGATATTGACTGTTGGGAGGCAAATAAGCAAGCTGTCAGAGAGGGGAGGGATGGGGCGCGAGGTTTATCTTAATGGTATGTTGATCATGACTAGTCTATAAAAGCCAGTGGGAGAGGAGTTCATTAAACCAGCCTGCAATTGCTTTAAAAAAATATGCTCCGAGTCAAGATGATTAATCATATATGTGACACTGCAATCAGAGAAAATCCGCATTGTTGCTCTGGTATTTACAACGCCGAAGCTTGAAATAAGCAGATGCATTGAAACAAATTCATTAGGGACAGCGATTTGTTTGGTCTGTGAGCCTTAGCTAACCGTAACCAATGTTTGAGGAATTTTTTTTTCTTTATTCTGTTTTTTCCCCCCCATCCTTGGTGTTGTGTTGTTTTTCTGCCTCCCTGTTTCACTGGCAGGCTGATTGGAAACGTGGGCTTGCCCTGTGCAGGAGTCTCTCTCATCTGTGCTGGGGAACCCTTGTAGAAATGGCAGCAGTGAGAAGGGATACTTGATCCACCTGAGAGTGAACCACACGGATACTTTGGAAAATGCTTTTATCTCATAAATTATAATAAGAGAGAGGGAAAGCCTATCGGCTTCGCTGGTGAGAGCTAGTCATTACAAAAATGGAACCTGCTGGGAAGCCTGTAGTATATTTTCATTGCTTTCCTAGCCGTATTTTAGGCTGTGTATTGAATATGTTGCAATAACTGTCAAGCACGGTCCATTAGTGTCCCTGGATCAGGCCTGGTGCGAATCAGGAGGGAGATTAGTAGGACAGGCTCACTTCTATAAAGGTCCCACGCAGCTGTGACTTGTCGAAGAAACGTTCAAAGGGGCAATAAACAAAGTTTATTTCAAATTATCTCCGTGTTACGCATTTGTTATCATATTTATTCTTTGACAACTCAGAACTGGCCATTAAAAATTTATGATATGGGTAAAGGTTTGTGCAGTTTGAAAAATTAGCTTTTGCGGCAGCCACCTGAACACTCCTCCTATTTCACCCTGCCGTGGGCTGTCAGGGAAAGGGTAACACGGGCCTGCCGAAGCCGGGAAGGCCAATGAAACTGCCTGGGGTTTAGCTGACAGAGGGAAGAAGCTGCCTGGTTATTACAGGGAGGAAAGAAAAAAGGGGCACAAGTCTGGAACGCGATGGGAAAATTAGATTTAATGGGGAAATTTTCATTTGAGGTCATAAGGCAGTTGTTCCCTGCTTGAGCAACTGTGTTAAGGCTGGGCCACCTCCACTGGCTGGTGGGCCCCGAGTCGTTTGACATCTCGAGCTTTCTACTCCTCTAACTATAAAAATTAGAAGAGTGGTCCAGGGCAGTAGACACTATTTTAGTAGTCTGATTTTGCGTCAGTTGCTCTTTCTGGACGTATTGTGAATATTGAGGGCAATATTCAGTTTTTCCTAAGTATTTTATGGCTGTGGTAGGAGGGACTATAAATGTGCAGGGTTACAAGCTGGATAAAAAAGAAAATCCTGGGTTTGCCTGGAAGGACAAGAAGTCCAGCAGGAAATAAGATTTCTTCTGTAAAGTATATGAACCAAACTGGAGGAAGGGGAGAAAATGTTGTATAGAATCCAGAAATGAATCCTTTTTTTTTCCTTTGTGTGTGTGTGTGTGTGTGTGTGTAAGATTTGAATGATTTTTAAATGCAGTAGGATGGAAGTTATGACTTTAGCAGGCACCAGGGTAGTACTGTTACTAGTATTTCCTTTTGATTCACTTATAACATTACTTACATTATAATAGAGTTTGCAGCTTGCTTTTAAATATAAACTGTGGATAATTTTATACCCTGAAATTCTGAATGAAAAATTTAATACATAAAGCTGGTCCATTCGGAGCCATAGCTCATGGAAGAGAAGCATTGTTCAAAATAAAAACCCCTAAGAAAAGGTTCATAAATAACTGTTTATCAGATTTTCAGGCGCATTTGTTTGGATTTTTTAGTGTGCTTCAGTTATGCAAGAAAATGAACGTGACATTCTTCAGTTGCTCTGACGAGGATGATTTCAGAAACACTGCCCTACCATTCCACAGATTGGCTCCTTCTCCTTCTTCGTTGGAGCGCGTTTTTTTCTGGGGCACCTTTTCTCAGCAAAACTGCCTATTTTCCCAGGAGATTTTTTACACCTGTTCAGAAAGGGAAAATGAGGGGGTGTGGGCCGGGTTGGGTTAGAGTAGCAGGTTTGACTTGGTGACTATTTGCTTTTGAAGTCAGGGAGTATTTCTTCTATCAGTACAATGGAGAAGATTGCAGGATATTCTGAATGATATATTTTCTCTGATTTTAATCACACTAACCAGATTGCTGCCCCCCAAAGTCATTTCCACACCAAACCTTTCCCTAATCATGTGGATTTGAGATGCTTTCCTAATCCAGTCAGCCGTCAGTGGTGTTAGGCTCAGATTTTTGTATTTGCTTTTGAAATAGCAACTAAAATCTGAACAAAGGTTACAGTTTGGGTCTAGATTCATCACTGTCCATGATGGATATATCACGGTAAAGTGTAAGATGCCTTTACCAAGAGATATGCCAATGAAAGGGGCCCTTGTCTTGCTGAGGATGCCTGCAGGGAATTGAACATCAGGCTGTATTTAGGGATGGCATCTTCGCAGGGACATCCTTCTTCCTTCTCAGTTGCCCATGTAACTTCACGCTCTGTGAAAGGGACCCTGCAGCTCTGGAGTCTGTCCTGTAATACATAGGAGCCAGTAGCAGCTGAGTGCAAGGGAGAGATACCAGGGAAGGCTGTGGATACATCCCAGGCAACAAAATGGCACAAACTTGTCTCCAGCAGTATGCCCTCTGCTCAGGACCTGGGAATAGCTGCACGTGCCAACCCAAGGTTTTGCTTGTCGTATTGATGCTGTTCCGCTGCTTTCTATCCACTGGTGACTTCTTCCAGAGTAGACAAGGTCACAATTCCCATCTTAAATAGTGGGTGGAGGTGTGCACGTAAGTGTTTGCACGTGTGTTTGTGTGTGCGTTGAGCTGGCGTGTGTGGTGAGAGGAGAGGAGGCAGCAAGAGAAGTCAGCAAAAGCCCTTCTGGTTTTCCTCTGCATTCTTAATAAAGAAGTTATAAGAGGGCATATTCCCAGTCTCTTTTTAACTTTGTAGATCACCTCCAGTAGACAGATTGTCTTGTGGACCACTTCCCCTCCCCTTGGCGATCAAATAACATTCCTGTGGTGACTACAGCAGTTGCTTACATGGAAAAATAACATTAGGAAAGTATTTAATGTATTTTTAGCTGTCTTTAAATGCATTTTAGCAGCTGGAAACAAGGGGAGTTAGTAGCACATGACCTGCAAGTTCTCCATAGACCACCAGCAAGTGTGCAGAGAGCCACTACTGGGAGAGGGACCCCAGTCTGGGAAATTTTGGATCGAGTGGTCACCTCTAACCTGGGGTGGTCACAGGAAGTCAGGAAAAAGGTCTAACCTCGATTTTTGTGGGATGTAAATGATAATGATGTGATAAATAACCAGTGCAATTTTAGGTCCTTTATTTTCCCTGATCTGGATTTTGGCAGATTTTATGAAACATTATTTTGACATCTTTCAAAGTACCTGGGACTTTTTTGAAAAGCTTGAGGAGATTTTAGAGTCTTGAAGTGGCAAAATATTATAACTGTAGAGATTGGTGGATAAAGTGCAGCTAAGAGAGGCACCAAACTAATAAATACCACTTATTCCATCATGCCAAAAATCAGGAAAATCCTGATGAAGACCAAACCTCTCGTCAGACATTAGTGGAAGCTGTCCCTTAAGGGTGACTTGCCCCAAACTGAGGGCTCGCTGACTTCTCTAAGCACACAGTTGCTGAACCATGGGTGTCCTTTCTGGACCGTTCTCCTTCTGCCTGCTCCACTCTCAGTGCAGAGCTATGACCCAGCACCTTGACGTCAGGCTCCCCCACCACCACAGCCCACAGCAAGTACATTAATATTTCTGGGAAGAATATACTCAACAGATGGAAGTTTAGTACTATTTTTACCGTTGCTGGTGCAGTGAATGCAGAGAGCATGATAATTGATTATCTGGGACAACTGAAATGCACAGGAACTGGAATTTCAGGGATTAGGGTCTCCCCGAGGATTTCCTTCAAGTTTCAGTGACAGGAGAGATAACCTTTGTGGTGGAAACGGAAACACGGCTTTCTGTTCCCATCTGCAGCCGGCCTCCGGAGACAATGATATTAAGGGTGATGTGAACTTCCTCTGTTCATCACCGCGGGACAGGAGCCTCGGCACAGTTATCTGTGCTTCTATAGCAATGCTCTTCAACTTCTCCTCGCTTCTTTTTTTTGTCCTGCCGGAGATATTCAACTAATGCCTGCCTTTAACGTTGTCTGGGAGGTAATGGTCCCGTGTTTCATCTGTTTTAAAGGACATTTATGGAAATTAGGTGGCAAATTTATCCTGGGTAAGCAGGCTAATACTCTGTCACTCTGCATTACTCAAGTGGCCGTCGCTCTTTGAAAATAGCTGTTAGGTGTTCTCAGCTAAACGGCGTTAAACTTTTCTAGACCCAGCAGTAGGATTTCCTTGCAAATTCATTGTCCCATTTTAGTGTAGGCTTTGCATTAACAAGTTCCATCTTAATAAATTATTCGGTTCAACCTGTCTTGTGACTTATACTATCAGAAGATCCTGCCCTTAATATTAAAATGTAAGCACAGATTTCTTCTCCCAAGCCTACGGCTGCATAAAAAGACTTACAGAGAAGCAAAGAAATCCCCTGTCTGGATCAAGATAATTTTTCTCTGAGACTAAGGAGAAACAAATATCTGCGCGCTTGGGAGAGGAGGAAATTCTGCAGCAGATCGTTCTTCCTCTGTCCTGTTAAAAAAAGGAATCTTGACTTAATATATATAGTCTGTTTCCAAACTATTGGCATCTTTCACAAATATAGGCTGGCTGGCTTACAACCAGATAGCACAGTTTGTGTAGCCAAAGATAGTTGTCATCGTGCACTTATTAATGAGTACACATATCTCTGAACATCAAATGCTGTGCTATTTTCAGAGAGGTCCTTTCAGATCCCCTTTTCTGTTCTTTTTAAAATTATTTTTCCCCTTACCCTGCTGCCATGTTCCTTCAAAGCTCAGTAGTAGAAAGCAGAGGGAAGGGACCTGGGAAAGGAGGTGTTCACATCCGTCCAGCTTCCCCACACCAGGAGCTACTCTGTGCATGTCATTCCTGACAGATGTTTGCCTAATCTGCTCTTAAAAAACTCCAGTGATGGGGCTTTGACAGTCTCCTTAGGCAATCTGCTCCAGAGCTTTGCCGTACCTATCATTAAGAAGAATTTCGTGATATATAACCTGCAATTAAAGGCCACGATTTCCTGTGCAACCCGCCGTCGGGCTGACCTTACAGCCAAGCCAGGTCCACTGAGCTGACTGCAGTTTCCTCGCTAGATCTTCCTTCCTTGCCAGTGCTGCTCCTTGGGTAAAGGGCTCTCTTCTGCCAGGAGTAGCCAGGGCAGTGCTAGTGCCGCTGGTTTTGTCGGGTGTCCAGCGCGGGGTCCCATGGGCGGGCGATGGGCAGGTTTCCCTCTCAGATCCCATGCAGCTGACGGGAAGGCGGCTGCCTGCCAGTAGAGCCTATTGAATTAGGAGATACAGTAAATCCCGGGAGAGCCGCTGCCACCGTGAAGTTGCAGCCGTTTTGCGCTGATAAACCTAACAGCTCTCACCACGGTCCCAGGCCTCCAAACAGGAGCTGAAGCCTTTTTTGTCCTGGAACAAAATGTGCTGTGAGAGCGGTCGTGCCATATACTGCATATATGTAATCAGTTGCATCTAGTACTTTGGACATACATTTTTTAATGAGACCGTTTCTATAATGATTTTAACAGTTCCAAAGCAGTTTAAAAAAAATCAGAGAGGTCTCAGTTTGGGGTTTTCTTTTTTTTTTTCCTCCTTCCGTTTAAACAATAGCAGATGAAATACATCCCATGGCAAGCAGGCCTGGTGGAGAAGCGATAGGTGCCGGCCTGCTGAAAAGGGAGGTCGGGATGCTGGGGAGCTGAGGCTGACACTTACTGGTGTGCAGCGGTGATGGAGAGTGAGTCATTGTAGATACAGGCTCACCAAAATATTACCACAGCAAGAGAAACTTTTTAAATGTGCTTGGAACTATGCTGAATATTGTAAGAGTGTTTCCTTCTGCAAATTATGTACAACTGGAAGATGGTAGTAATGATGGAAAGCAACTGGAGAATTAGCCTTGACTGCTAAAAATAGGTGTTTTTTACAAAGGAAACCAGCTAGCGAAACTAGGTATATACTCTTGCTGCCTGAATAAATTACAGCAGTGTGTAGCTAAACTGGTTTTGAGACTAGGAAATTTTGGTGACATGTAAAGTTAAATAAGGTTCAGATCAGCAGGTAGGGGGAGCATGTTGCCATCAGCAGGGGTGAATAACCTTTGTGTAACTGGCAAATTTGGTAAGCGGGCCTGTCTCTATATTTTGACACAGGCACTGCAAACACCCTGATATCCATTTCATTTTACAAGGTGCGTGCGTGCACCAAGATAATGCTCCAGAGGGTCACTGGCAGGTTACAATGTGCCAGCCGTCATGTGCACAACGTCTAGAATAGTGCCAAGATACAATTTCAGGGGTCTGGGGGCACCGATAGCATTCAGAGCCCCACGTAACACCTGTGCCCCATGCAGCATCTCACTGGCTTTCTGTCACTGAGCATCCCCTTGGCACCCGTGATCCAGAGCTGACAGGTCCATTTCTATTTGTGCAAGGCAGTTTTGAGGCATTCCCCCTCCCACCCTGGTTGTCTTCTAGATGACCTGAAAGAGCTGCAGCAAGTTCCACATATTCCTTCATGGAGGAGAGGAAAGGACAAAATTTGGTTTTAAAGTGTGAATTGAGGGGTTTGTTGTGGGTTTTTCTTTACAAAACATGTTCAGGTTTGAACTGTGTGTTCCACGCAGCATGGGAGGTAGATTTATTGTGTGAGAGAGGTTTCAGTTTCAAACTAATAATTAGAAGAGTACATTTAAACCTTTGTCGATATAAAAGGGATTTCAGGTGCTCAGGAATGCTCTGCCTCTTCCTTGTGGTTCGAAGGAAAAATTTTAAACATTTTCCACCCTGCAGCTATTGAGGGCAGTGAAAGAAAATACCTATCAGCTACTAGGAAACGTACAGAATAAACTCGTTTCCCACTTCCCGCTGCTTGTAATAATCATCAGTTGTAGGTACTACTCAAAACATACTTTTGGACAAACTTTGCACTTTTAAAAATGGTATTTTCTGTCAGGCAGAGTTTGTTCATGCCCTGCGGCTGACAGGCAGAGGCCCAAGTCGAAGCCTACTGGGGTAGATGGGCCTTCCATGAGGTACAACCCCTTCACGTTTTCCTGAAAATCCCTGGTGCGGTTAACCCACTAGCTCCCCTTTCCCACCCCGTCTCCCCAGGGAGAGGCAGACACCTATTTGAAGGCAAACAAACCGTAGAGCCTACAAGGTGTAAATATCTTTCATAAATGCCAACGCTGAAAAAGCCTGGGTGCCGGGAGTGTGACACACGATGACAGGCAGTTCACGCCGCGCGAGGGGGGAACGATATGCCAGCACTGCCGCAGCCGCCGAGATGCATATGCGTTGCACCCGGGCATCCCTGGACCCCTCTTCCAGGTAGGGGGGAGGGGGACACACACATGGGGCATCTGGAGGGACGGGGAGCATTGCTGCCTGCTCCTCACCCGATTGCCTCTGCCCGCTCCCCTCATCCCCCTTTGCTCTCCTCTCCGGTCGACACCCCCCTCCCCCTCTGCCCTCCTCCTCTCCCCGGCTTCTTCGGGCAGGGGCTGATTTAAATAGGTTGGCAGGGAGCCAGGAGCTCATCATTTTAATGCAGTGTAAAATGGAATGTGCATAATTATATGCAAGCCATATGTGAGGGAGACAGCTCAGCTGTGAATTTCGGGAGGCTGCGAGAGGGAGAGAGCGAACAGTCAGGGATCAGATGAGATGGAGCAGAACGGAGTGCAAGTGTCACCCAAATGAACAGTGTAATGAGTGTCTTGCTGACACTCCTCCTTTCACCTGCTTCTCCCTTTTGCTTTAACTCAAAAGCAGAAAACGCTGTAGATGAGAAGGGAAAAATACTATGTGCAAGCAGGATTGCTAATGGGCTCTGGTAATGTCTCCATTTAAACTTCAGCTTTCTTAATTAACAGTGTAGTTCCAAATAACCGGTAACTTTTAATGCATCTTTGTCATTAAATATTTTGACGGCATTTGACTGAAGGATCATTGTTCTCGCTAGATGATTGCTCCTTTCAAAGCTTCACTTAAACATGGAGGGGGAATCCGTTTATCTATAATAGTATTACATGTAAATTATGAGTATGAAAACTTATTTATTTGGCCTTGCTGTTAAACTGAAAATACAAGCACGTTATCTAGGGATTGCTTAAGCATGTCAAAAAGTTTAAACGACTACGTATGTAATGTCATCTTGAAAAATGCAGTGGAGTAAGTTGAAAACCCTGAGTTAATCACAGATTCCAGCTCAACTATTTCATTTTGGGTTTGTCTTTTGTTGTTCTAATTATTACAACACCATGAATTTGCATGTTCAACCTAAGCTATGTAAGAAAACAGCATCCCAAGTTCTCGTATCTAAAAGGTGTTCTGCGTATTTAAAGAAACTTTTTAATAATGTTGTATTTTGGGATTCCCGTCTGTTTTAATGATCTGAGCTGTTATGCTTTTAGCTATTTTTTTCCTTCCATTATTTGTAAGTCCCTAAATAGGCCATTATATTTCCCTTCAGGCTAGAGATGAAGATGGACATGCTGAAAATTTTCCCCAGCAGCACTATGCTAAGGAAACTCCAAGACTTGCCTTCAAGAATAACTGCGAACTACTTGTAAGAATAACATACTTACAACAAGTCTAGATTGTTACTTTAGCACAGTGAAAACCGTTTTTTTTTTGAAAGGCGTTTGTTCATTATGACATACATTATGAAATATGATAGGTTATTTTTTTTTTCCTGTTTAGAGTTCTAATGCTAGTTCTGCTATCCGTGAACAGTTTAAGATCTGAAATTGCTTGAAAAATCTCTTATATTTGATGACAGCACGTGAATGGCCTTGTCGTATTACCTTGTCTCACACGGTAAATCAGGGAGAGCCATGCAGAGAGCAGCTGATGATGCATGAACACCCTCCAACCCCACCCCACCCCGAAGTACCCCAAAATTCACTCTACCATCTACCTTTTAGCTCTGCCTTGTTTTTGGGCAGAGGCACCGTGTTTCCTTCTGCAGGCACGCAGTACTCCCTTTAGGGCTTGCCTGTTCCTCCCCTTGCTAGCTGCATGCAGGAGCATCCTCTCCTCTCCACTTCTTTTCCTCTCCTCTCCTCTCCTCTCCTCTCCTCTGCTGTGGGGAAAGAGTGAAAGCCAGGAAAGCACATACAGGGAGCCTGGAGTGTTTACAAGCCGTAAGAGAGATGATATCAGCTGTGAAAGGATCTCTGTTCCAAGGCAGGGTTAATTCGCTGTTCATTTTAGCATTTGCAGCTAGGCAAGATTAAAAGCGAGCAGGGATGCCTATTATATTTCTATTAAATTAATCTGTTGGGACCTAATGTTCTTGATTAGCTTGCGAAAATGAGTGTTCCACGATGAGTTTTTCTGTTTGCCTAAAGTAAACAGAGAATGAATTGTAACACATTTAAGAGAGATTCAGGCATGGCTTTGGAAAAGGGAGTTTCAGATGAACTGGTAGATCTCTCCCTTGCATTTGCCTTTCTTCTCAGCTGTACTTAAGTAGAATGGATCACTTGGGTAAGTGGACAATTTGTGGAGAGTCAGAGCAGGGGATTGTATTTTGAAACACCACCACTTTTTTCTCATTAAGAGGCAGGTGGTGGTGGAGGAGCAAGCAGTGTTTCCTCTGCATTAAACCCAGCTCTGCCTCCCCCCATAGAGGATACAGGGCCAAACACTATTGTCTTGGTGTCCTGGGTGCAGTATCCAGCACAGTCGAGTACGTAACCCAGTGCGGAAGCTGGACCCCAGATTCAGGCAGCTGATCAGAGAAACCCAGACTGGAGAGCAGCAGCCACGGGTGTTGGCCAGCCCCCACTCCCGGCACTGACCAGAGCACAGAGCATCTTGGCCACACCTGAGCTAGTGGCATGCAGGCTCTCCTACCCCTCAGGTGTCCCCTGTGCTGAACTGTCCCCTGGATAGGTACCGATAATGCTTTTTAAGAGCCACAGGTGTCACTCAGAAGGGTCAGTTTGTTCCCAGTATAATTCTCCCCTGACAAAAGCAACGTGACCCGTAAGACCTGATCTTGCTTCCTCGTAAACCCCTTGCAAAGTTCCTGGTGATTTCAGGGGCAGCAGGGTTACGTCCTAAGGGGAGGAAACTAGACAAACACAAAAAGTGAGTCCCCGGTGCAGTCACAATTCATGTGCCAAGTAAGTGAAACTGTTTCTTCAAGGCCATGCTTAATTACTGTGCCACTGGTCAAATCCAGCCTGATGAACACACCAAGATGCCCCCGAAGTCAGTAGGGCTTCTTGGTGTTAAAGGAATTCAGGACTAGAGTTGGGAGTCTACACGATATAAAACTAGTCATGTATTGCTGCAATTGAAAATCTGCTTTGTTTTTAGTACAAGCAATCAATGAACCAATTAACCCCTTTGTGTTATCAAATCAAGCATTCTTTTAATGCCCAGTTGATTATTCCTCTATTAATATGCATTTAAGTTTTTGCTTTATTATATCACTCTTGTACTTGGCAAAAGCTCAAGTCATCCAAGTTAGTCTTTCATGTGCTTTTTTGGCCAAGTTTCAGTTCTTGTTTAAGGAAGTAATAAAAGCAATTTGTCAGAGTTTTATTTTTCCTATGCTATTGGAAACAAAATTTGCAGGGATGTAATCTGTGCTGAATTTGTATGTTAAAAAAATGTAGACAAATAATGAATATACACCTCTGCTATCTTTAAAGATGTATTTTAGGAGCTTTCAGTGAAAATGCGATGTTGAGCCTAGGCTCTGGTGGGGAGGGGGAACCAGTGTTATTTGTCGAAGATGCTGTGTGTTTCACAGAGAGGTAGTGGGCTTCCTTCTATATTTTTATTTTTGGGGAAACAATGCTGTATTAAAATGTGCTTGAGAGTAAAGAGAATTTCACAGGAACTGGGAATTAAGATGGCATCTTTCTCCTAATGGCTAGTCAGTGTTCCTACGTTTGTGCTAGGAATTGTCTCCTTGGAAAGGGAGAGAGGGGAAAAACCAGGAAAGGAGAGGGGACAGCTGCCTCCTCTAAAGAAATATTTTCACAATGGTAAAAACTTACCCAGTGTCTAACAGTGCAAGTCAGATGCTGGCAGAGCGAAAAGCTGAGATTTTTTAAATGAAAGAGAAACTGAAATTAGTTTATGCTTTTGAGAATCAGGAAATCCTTTGAGTTTTCTCAGTGCATTTGAGAGTAAGTACTGTAATAGCCTGTCAGGTGAAATTGGAGGCTTCTGCTCAAGAGTGCTTTCTTTGCTTTAGGGTTCAGCTGCCATTTTCCAGCAGGGTTTGCTCCGGCAACCTCAGGCTTCTGTGTTTGGGAAATGCTAGTGCTGGGAGGGTGCTGCGGGGTGGGATCCAGGGGCTGGGGCGATGCTGCTGGCTCTGTGTGCCAGGGCTCTCCCACAAGAGCTGTGCGACACCGGCTGAATCTTAACATCCCAGGTCACAGGCACGCATGGCGAGCTTTAACTCCTCAGTATTGGGGGAGATTCGAAAGCAGTAACGTAGAATACTACGAGTGGTGTGCCTTCTTGGTTGCTTTCCCCTCAGAAGGGGAGATAATGTGGGCAGTGAGGTACAGCTCAGCTGTGCGTTTGGTTTTTTGAGAGAGAGCAGGCAAGAGCAGCTTGATAGAAAACAGGAGGAAGAGCAAGGTATTTAGGCAGAAGGTGCCCCTGAAGTGCTTACAGGAGTTCTGTGCATTAAGAAAAGCAGTGACAATTAAAGGTTTTGGTTAGTAAAGAAAGCCATTGTGCAGTTACAGGATTAGGTTAAGGTGTTCATTTCCCATGCTAATTCCAGCTATGTTATGTCATGCCATTTGTTGTAGAGCGCAGAAAACAAAGCGGTGAAGATGCTCTAGTCAACGGGGATGTCAGATTTTCCTTGTGAACTTCTCAATATTTTCGGGAATCGTGTTTAGCTACCCATGATAGATACTAGGAACTACATAAAATGAATTTATTTTTAAAGAGCCAGGCCAGCTTGCTGTCTCGGCCAGATGTCCGATCCTCTCCCATAGGCACTGCCTCAGGATTTGAATTTCTTATTCCACGAGTGGCTGGAAGCTTTTTTCTTTCAGGCACATCTCTTTGTTTCCAGAAGGAAAAGGCAGAATTTAGTCCTCTGGAAGCTGATTGTCAAGGAGCAGTACAGTCCAGCTAATAGTGGATGTGGGGAGAGAGATGGGATTAACTGCAGAGAAAGGGTAGGCTGGAGTGAAAAGGCCAGTGAAAAGCCCAGATCCCTGGCTCTAGCTGGCTGAAATTCCTGAGCCATTGCCTAGAGAAAGGGAAAAAAAATCCATCTGGCACCTACCCAGGTTAGTCAGGGTAGGAAGAGCCATGCTTGGATGCCTTTTAACAAAAGTGGGAAAGAAAAACCAACAGTTCGTCCCAGTTACCCAGAATATCGAGTCAAGGCTTCAGATTGGCATGCTGCTGTATGAGTGAAAGAGGGTTTGATGGGTTAAGGAAATTAAACGCCAGGTTGCTTTCCAGATCATTTGTTTATGGAGATGATCTGAGTACCACCCACTGCTGTGGGATTATCTGTAAAGCAAACAAATAACCAAACTAAACACAAACACCCTGAAAAAAAAAATGTTCCCAGTCCCACACCCAGCTGTGATCCTTGTTTTTCCTGCAGTAAAATCATGATCTTTTTCTCTTTGAAATCAAAAAGTCTGCTCCTAGTAGTTCTGCTCTGGGAGGATAAAATCAGGAGTCCAGTATGCAATGGATTATAAAGTAGTCTCGGTGCTTGGAAGCTGTGACGTAAAAGACACAAAATAATACCTGCTTTTTGTTAGATTTAATGCAAACTCACCTACAGCGAGTTATCTTTAATCAGTAACAAAAAGAGGCAGAGAAAGCTCTGAAAACACATCTATAACTGAAACATGAAATGCAAAATGTTCTCCTATGAGACACGAGGCTATGGCAAAGCTGAGAGGAGCTGAAGCTACAGCTGGTGCTTTGCTTGAACTCATGTTGCTTTGCTCTGCTGCTCCAGCACTTGGAAGCAGGGTCAGGAAGCCTGGCACGTGTGGGGCACATGTGGGGCATCCAGACAAAGCAGTGAGGATGCAGGCAGGTTCAATTCAGCGTTACGGTACTGGGATGTGGGAAGGATTTCATACCTACAAGACTGATTTTAGAAAGCACTGACAATCTTTATGATCAGCTGAGGCCAGTAGGTTGTGTAGTCACAATCTAGTTAAATGTAAATATACATATTGGTCTCCTTTGGAGGCCCTGAGAGATTCAATTTCAGAAAGTGAAGTTTGAATGCTTTTTTTTAAGGTACCTGACCAGTTTCCTGTGCCCCAGTGTCAACCAAAACCGCTCCTTGTTAGTGCTTCAGTGTTAAAAGAAAATACCTCAGTCCATTTATATCCACAGTGCCTTCAAAGGAGGACTGAATTGGGATTGGCTTTGCTCATCCCCTCTTTTGCCTTTTCACCCTTTTTGTCTCCCATGCTGACTCCTTATTCTTAGCAGAGAGGAGAGAGAAAGCAAAGGCTCTTCCTTCTCCATGTAGCTCTGCCCGATTCTTCCTTCACCCAGTTAGGTGCAAACCAGCAGAGGCAGAGCGTTTCCTTTATCCTGATCCAAGCTTTGGGATGCGCAGAGCTTTCAGCCAGAAAGCTGGACCAGGACTCTGACCCAGCAGCATGGATGCAGGGCCATGTCTAGCATTTGAGCTACTGACCTTGTGGTTCAGGAGGCGATTTTGCCACCCCAGAGAGGCAGGAGGGGAGATGGGGACAAGACCTCTGACACCCTGTGGAGTTCCAGCTTGTAGAACGACTGGTACCAAGCCTGCTAAAAGTTAAAACTTCCATGGCAGTGCCTGTCTCTATTTCAGTATGACTCAGAGTTTGCTGCATCTCACTGCTGGTGCTATTTCTTGGTGGTTTATCAGTAGATTTCATCAGTCTCTTGCTCAGTTTGCTGTCGCAGTCTGAGAGCAACTGGTACTGCTCCATCAGCTGTGTCACGGCGTACGCAGTGATTCGAGCAAATGGCTGTGCAAAACCTGCAACAACCCATGAGGAGCCCACCATTGATTTCAGGGAACTTGGGATCAGGCACAGACAGTTGTCAGAATGGCAGCTATGGCTCTGGAACAAAAATATTGAGAAAAGCAATTGTAGCAGTGAATTGATACTGATGTTCTTTAAACCTCAGTAATCTTGGCCTCATGAAATTCAACCTTTCTTGTGACTGAAATAACACTGAGGCTTAGGTCATCTCGTAGACTAATTGCCTGTAACATTTCATTTTCAAAAACTAAATTTTTCATGAGTTATAGCAGAGTATTTTAAAAAGAACCTCCCAAAATCCCACCAAAAAAACGCCCAAACATTCTGTTTCTTTTCAAGCAAAGGCAACATACCAGGCAGAGTTATTGCAGTTTTTTTGGTCCTTAATTGCTGCCAGGCTGAACAAAGGGCTGTATGGTGTTTACCTTACGCACGTGCTCTAACTCCACGGGCGCTGGGTCAACTCACTGAAAAAAAGGCAGTGCTCAACCCATGGGCAGACCTGTGGTCCCGGGGGGGACAGGGGAGTCCTGACACCTGGCTCCAGGTGACCCTCCCTGCCCGCCGCTTGCCTGTGCAGGTAGGCACCCGCGGGATGCCTGATAGGCATCTTGCTGGGCTAGTGCAGGACCACGTACAGAGCTGCTGTCTGCCAGCCGCCCCGCGATACGCTGTCCCCAGGAAGCGATAGGCTCTATGCCTGTCTACACAGATCCATTTACTGTTTCAGAACAAATGCATCCACTGTCTTGCCTGGTGCACGGGTTCCTTCCTCCTTGCCCTGCTTTTTAATTACATGTTTTTCTACCCTGTAATGGAATCGAAGGCCATTGCTTAGGTTATGGCAGTGTGGGCTGGACCTGGGAGGCTTGGGGCCTGTTCCTCGGCCTGCAGCAGACCTTCTCGGGGGTCTGGAGAGATTTCCTTGGTCTTTCAGGCCTTCTGTTCCCCTTCCCCTGTCCTGCACCACCATCCTGCTAAAGAAATACGCTTTCTTTTTTTCTTGACTCACACCATGTTTAGGATTCCACAATCTCTGATTCAAAGCCCGGTGAAATAAAATAGGATCTCTCCCATTAAGTGGGCTCTGAATGACACCCTGTATTCTGTAGACAAGGAAAGATGAATTACTCCTTTGAGATGTCTTCTCCCTCTCTGATCAAAAATTGCTATAGGCAGGCTAACAGCTAATTTGAAGTGTAGAAAACATGATTTTTAATAATAATATTTAAGATGAAAGCTGCAGGAACTTATAGAAAATACAGCCATAGCCAGTGTGAGATAACAGTTCCACCAGAAACAAAACTGAAACCTCACCCAAACCTCATCACTCCACTCACATGGTCAGTGAGTGACCATGACTTACAGCATTAAGGAGGGCAAGGGATTCCCTTTGCCTCCCACAGAGGTGGGCAGGCCTGCAGCGGTGGGCAGGGGAGTGCCATTAGCCCTTGAGAGCAGCACAGAGGGTAAGCCTCTGGCAGTTCCCAGCGACACATGAAACAGAAGGCATAAAATCCCCAGGAGCATGGGGAACAGGGAGAAGGGAGGGATAAAAGGAGCAAAGCTGCCCCCCGTGGACAGGGATACAGCTTCCTGCATGAGCAGGTGGGTACCCCCAGTAGCTCTACACAATCCCTACCTTTTCAGTCCAGTGAGCAGGATTAAGGAAGACGATTCAGGGAGCTAAAGAGATGGAATAAAAGGTGTGACAGTGGGCAACACAGGACTGGGCAGTGGGAAGGGGGCAGGTTTGGGAAAGACCATGGCTGCTGACAGTGGGTGTTTGGTCTCCTGGAGCCAAGAGCGAGTTATATCCCCTTTACCTCCACACTTACCTTGGGTACGCTAGAAATAGCAAGCAACTTTGCCCCAATGTCTCTAGTTTAGCATTTTCCTTCATACCAATACAGGAGCATTGTTTTAGGATGTGACAGTTGACACTTTGTGAGGCCAAGCCTGCCTTTCGCCAGAAGGAGACATGTTTTCTAGTTTTGAACATCACTGGCATTATTTTGAGAGAGAAGCATAATGCATTTTTTAAAAAGGAAAATAATTAAAATCCCATTACCGCTCCAATTCTGTCATCTTCCTTCCCAGAACAAGCATTAAAATTTTTATTAATAAATGTGCAATCACTGGTGACCTCTGAGTAATTTGTCCAACCTTAATTTCTCCGCACTGCAATACTGTGTTGTATTACTCTATTTTTACTCTTTGCTTTCCTCATTTGATGTGTTTATTGAAGTTATAATTTTCATATTAAACATGTTCTTGTTGAAAAATTGCTTTTTCAAAAACAATTTAAAGAAATACTAATTTCTTTATTGACTGGGAATTTAAACACGTAAAAAAGTTAAGAAACTGTTAGCTGAAAATGCACTTTTAGCAGGCTAATTTGTAATAATGATTTCAAGAAATCTGAAAGTAAGAAAGCCTGAAAAAAATGGTCCGTCATCCCCCCACCCAAACCTCTATAAAACTGAAAAAAAAATTAATAAATTCAGGTTTGTATGCCTTGGAAAGAAAACCAGTTGTGAATTGTGGCTTTGCTTTATGAAACTGGCATTCATAACCAATTTAAATAAAATTCAGACAGTTTTTATAGAACGTTGAAGAATAAAGATATGCCTTGTTCCAAGGGAAGTGAAGTGCGGTGAAATAAAATTCATTAGATTTCCTTCCACGTAAACTGGAAATAAAATTTCCAAAGTCATCACCCAGAGCTATAAATATTTTCTTCTTGGGGTCTGTGCAGGAGATGCAGATGGCTCAGTAGGGCCCGTGGGGCACCCTGGCCCTACCATGGAAGAGCCATCCCTTTGCTCTGCATCTCGCCACGGCTGAACCTGTAGCACAAGCTCAGGATGTGAAATTGGCTTTAGTCCCTGTCGTGGTTTTGCCCCAGCCGAGGGCCGCACCCCACACAGTCGCTTGTACTTTTAAAAGGAAGGGGGAGGGAAAGTTGGGGGAGGGGGAAAAGGGAAGGAAGAAAGGAGGAAAAGAAACCACAACCTAGAAACCAGAACCACGCAGGTTGGGATAAGGATAGTTTACTAAACAATAACAGAAAACTAGATATAACAATAACAGAAGTTTAAAGTACAAAATAGATGAAACTGGTGATACACAATGCAATTTCTCACCAAACCACAGAACTCAGGCCGCACAGCTTAGAGCCCGTCCCGGAAAAAACCCGACCGTCCCCCAGAAACTGCCCGTCCTGGCGTTGTCTCCTCCTCTTCCCCCCAGTCCCCCTTTATACTGAGCATGACGTAACTGGCATGGAATATCCTCTTTGGCCAATTCGGGTCACCTGTCCTGGCTGCGTCCCCTCCTTTCTTGTTAGTAAGGAAGTATGAAGAACTGAGAAAGGTCCTTGATTGCCCGGCAACAACCAGAAACATCAGGGTGCTATCAGCACTGTTCTCATCCTAACATCCAAACATGGCATTCCATCCACTGCTAAAAATAATTAACTCCATCATAGCTGAAACCAGGACATTATCCACCCCTTATTCCATACCATTTACGTCATGACCAGATCCAACAATTTTCTTTGGGTACAACCAGTTTCGTGTTTCACACACCCATATATGTATGTACACATGTATGCACACATACGTGCATACAGATCTTATTCCCTCAGTCTGTGAATCATCCCTCTGAAGTTGTTGAGTTCATTTAGTCCATGATTTTCAGGCTCCATTTGTCATAACAGTTTCTCAGGATAATTGTATGTTCCATTGGCTCGTTGCATGCTGCATCTCAGGCTCTTGACTGATACACCTGGCATGGTCCATGCTCATAGTCTGTGGGTCAGAGTTTATTTTCAAAGGGAAAAAAGAAAAAAAAGTTCTTGAGAGGCCAGGCTTTAGTTCCATCATCATGGCACACTCTTCATTAACTTGTATGACTCCGGCTATAATGCTATGGTACAACATACAGCAATCATAACAATAATGAATATACAATAATGGGTTATTTGGCAATTATTATAATTTCTACTTTATTAATTATATTGGCTATTCTCACCCAAAATCAAATCCCCTTGAGGTACGCATCGAACTTCTCCATCCCTCTGCATTACTCACCAAGTACAGCCAGGTCCTTGAGCAAAAACAATTCCAGACATGGGTTTACCTTTGCCTGAAGCAGGGATGACCCAAACTCTCTTTCCCAATACACTCTTCATATGCACTACTGGGACTCTGTCTCCTTCTACAGTACGTGGAAATTTTGACTGGGCAGGGCCAGCCCGATTGGTAGATCCCCTAGAGTTAACTAACCACGTGGCTTTGGCCAAATGTGTATCCCAATGCTTGAATGTCCCACCACACATTGCTTTCAGTGTAGTTTTTAAAAGTCCATTATATCGTTCAATTTTCCCAGAGGCCGGTGCATGATAAGGAATGTGGTACACCCACTCAATGCCATGCTCTTTGGCCCAGGTGTCTATAAGAGTGTTTCGGAAGTGAGTCCCATTGTCTGACTCGATTCTTTCTGGAGTACCATGTCGCCAGAGGACTTGCCTTTCAAGGCCCAGAATTGTATTTCGAGCAGTGGCATGGGGTACGGGATATGTTTCTAGCCAGCCGGTAGTTGCCTCCACCATTGTAAGCACATAACGTTTGCCATGGCGGGTTTGTGGGAGGGTGATGTAATCAATCTGCCAAGCCTCCCCATATTTGTATTTCATCCACCGTCCTCCATACCAAAGGGGCTTTAACCGCTTAGCTTGCTTGATTGCAGCACATGTCTCACATTCGTGGACAACTTGTGCGATGGCGTCCATGGTCAAGTCCACCCCTCGATCCCGAGCCCATCTATATGTTGCATCTCTCCCTTGATGACCCGAGGTATCATGAGCCCATCGAGCCATGAATAATTCACCCTTATGTTGCCAGTCTAGATCTACCTGAGCCACTTTAATCCTAGCAGCCTTATCTACCTGATGGTTGTTTTCATGTTCCTCCATGGCCCGACTCTTAGGTACATGGGCGTCGACATGACGTACCTTTACAACAAGTTTCTCTAACCGAGCAGAGATATCTTGCCATAAGTCACCAGCCCATATAGGTTTGCCTCTACGCTGCCAGTTGTTCTTTTTCCACTGCTGCAACCACCCCCACAGGGCATTCGCCACCATCCATGAATCAGTATAAAGGTAGAGCATTGGCCACTTTTCTCTCTCAGCAATGTCCAGGGCTAACTGGATGGCCTTCACCTCAGCGAACTGGCTTGATTCACCTTTTCCTTCAGTGGCTTCTGCTACTCTTCTTATAGGGCTCCATACAGCAGCTTTCCATCTCCGATGCTTACCCACAATGCGACAAGACCCACCAGTGAACAGGGCATATCGCTTCTCATTCTCTGGCAGTTCGTTGTAGGGTGGGGCTTCTTCAGCGCGTGTTACCTCCTCATCCTCTGGTGACATCCCAAAATCTTTGCCTTCTGGCCAGTCTGTGATCACCTCCATGATTCCTGGGCGATTGGGGTTTCCTATTCGAGCCCGCTGTGTAATTAGTGCAACCCACTTGCTCCACGTAGCATCAGTGGCATGGTGTGTAGAAGGAACCTTCCCTTTGAACATCCAGCCCAGCACCGGCAGTCGGGGTGCCAGGAGGAGCTGGGCTTCAGTTCCAATCACTTCTGAGGCGGCTCGAACCCCTTCATAGGCGGCCAGTATTTCCTTTTCTGTTGGAGTATAATTGGCCTCAGATCCTTTGTAGGCCCGACTCCAAAACCCCAGCGGTCGACCTCGAGTCTCCCCTTGTGCTTTCTGCCAGAGACTCCAGGTCGGGCCGTTCTCCCCAGCTGCAGTGTAGAGCACATTTTTAATATCTGTCCCTGTCCGGACAGGCCCAAGGGCCACTGCATGGACTATCTCGCGTTTGATCTGCTCAAAGGCTTGCTGTTGCTCAGGGCCCCATTGGAAATCATTCTTCTTTCGAGTTACATGGTAGAGTGGGCTCACAATGAGACTGTAGTTTGGGACATGCATTCGCCAAAAACCTATAACACCTAAGAAAGCTTGTGTTTCCTTTTTGTTGCTTGGTGGAGACATAGCTGCTATTTTATTAATAATGTCCATTGGGATCTGACGATGCCCATCCTGCCATTTTATTCCTAAAAACTGGATTTCTCGCGTAGGCCCCTTGACTTTACTTCGTTTTATAGCAAAACCGGCTTCTAAAAGGAATTACCCTGTTTCCTTTTTCAAAAACTTCCTCTGCTGTGTTGCCCCATACAATGATGTCATCAATATACTGCAGGTGCTCTGGTGCTTCACCCTTTTCCAGTGTATTCTGGATTAGTCCATGGCAGATGGTGGGGCTATGTTTCCACCCCTGGGGCAGACGATTCCACGTGTATTGGATGCCTCTCCAGGTGAAAGCAAACTGTGGCCTGCACTCTGGCGCCAGTGGGATCGAGAAGAAAGCATTCGCAATGTCGATTGTGGCGTACCACTTGGCTGCCTTCGATTCCAATTCATACTGGAGCTCTAACATGTCTGGCACAGCAGCACTCATACCTGGAGTGACTTCATTTAGGCCACGATAATCTACTGTCAGCCTCCACTCTCCATTGGACTTCCTCACTGGCCATATGGGACTATTAAAGGGTGAGTGGGTTCGGCTGATCACTCCCTGATCCTCCAGTTGACGAATCAACTTATGGATGGGAATCAGGGAATCTCGGTTAGTACGGTATTGTCGTCTGTGCACCGTCGTCGTAGCAACTGGCACTTGCTGTTCTTCAACCTTCAACAACCCCACAACAGCAGAATCCTCCGAGAGTCCAGGCAAGGCACACAGTTGTTCAATTCCTTCTGTTTCCAAAGCAGCTATTCCAAAAGCCCATCGGTACCCTTTTGGGTCTTTAAAATACCCTCTACGTAGATAATCTATACCTAAAATGCACGGAGCTTCTGGACCAGTCACAATGGGGTGTTTTTCCCAGTCCTTCCCAGTTAGGCTCACCTCAGCCTCTAGCACAGTTAGTTGTTGGGATCCCCCTGTCACTCCAGAAATACAAACGGGTTCTACCCCTTCATGATTCGATGGCATTAGAGTACACTGGGCACCAGTATCCACCAGAGCTTTGTACTCTTGTGGATCTGACGTGCCAGGCCATCGGATCCACACAGTCCAATAAACCCGATTATCCCTCTCCTCCACCTGGCTGGAGGCAGGGCCCCTCTATTGCTGCTGATCATATTTGTTTTCCACTGGTTGCATAAAGGACTTAGAGGTCCCTTCAAGAGGATCAGGCACATCAGACATATAGGTAGGCCTTCCAGTTGGTCTAGGGAACTTCCCAGTAGAAACTGGTGCAGCCTTCTTCCTGGCAGAATCTCGTTGTGCGAATGTTTTACCCCGCAGCTCATTTACTCGTGCTCGAAGGGCTGAGGTGGGCTGCATATCCCATTTCCTCATGTCCTCTCCATGATCAAGCAGGTAAAACCACAATGTACGTCGTGGTGTGTATTCTCCCTCTTGGAACGATGGACGCTTTCTCCCAGTAGCTGCAACATTGCTCCATACGGGTTGGGAGTTGGACACATTGTTGTCAAGTCGTTGAACCAGTTTCTCTACTGCTGCAATGACGGAGAGGGAAACATTGTCTTGGTATTTCCTGAGTCGGCAGGCCACCTCATTTACGGTTGGTGGATCCATATCATTCCAGTCAATTGCTGCCAGTGAATTGGTGTACCCTGACGGTGCACTTCGTACAACCTTACGCCACATATCTGGAGTGCATAGGACTTCATCGGGATCAGCGGGAAGCCGTGAATTGTCCAGATCATAATAAACTATCTCCCGTACAGCTAATTCTCTCAGGTGCTGGATAGCTGTCTCTATGCTGTTACACTTGGGTGTCTGACATGTAATATATTCCTTTATGGGATATCTTTCCTGCACACTTGACAGTAGTCGCCTCCAGAGGCTGAGGATTTCCGGCCTCCTCCCAATTGCTTTGTCAATTCCTCCTTCTCTAGCTAGGGATCCCAACTGCTTGGCCTCTCTGCCTTCTAACTCCAAACTACTGGCCCCGTGATCCCAACATCGGAGCAACCAAGTGATAATGTGCTCACTTGGGTGGCGGGTGAAATCTTTTCGAACCTCACGCAGCTCACTCAGAGTCAGGGATCGGGTAACAATCTCTGGTTCTGCCTCATCCTGATATCCTCGGGATGGTCCCGGTTGATCATCATCATCATCCGTCACTATGCGAACTGATTTCTTTGTGCATTTCCTCTTTTGTACGGGAGCAACAGACACTGGTGTGGGTTGGTTTTTCTGATCATCTGCAGTGTCTGCTGTAGAGATTACAGTAGCTGCAGTGTCGGTCACAGGGGTTGCAGTAGCTGCAGTGTCAGCCCCAGTGGTTGCAGCAGCTATAGTATCTGCCAGTCTGTTTCCTTTCCCTTCTCCCTGACAGTGCTGACAGTGCTGACAGTGCTGCCTGCTATCAAGCAGTGTTTGATAAATAGTGGCCAGAGCCCAGCACAGTGCAGTAAGGTGTCCGTCTCTGGGAAACCTACAGCAATTTTTCTTTAGGCATGCAGTCACTTGATCGGGGTCTTGTAGCTGTTCAGGAGTGAAGTTCCAAACCATCGGGCGTGAGAAAGTACCTAGGTACTTGCCCATACTTTGCCACATGCCCTGCCACTCGTGATTATTCTGTCTCGGAGAAAGCTCTTCAGTGGTATTCATAAACCTATGCCTGATATATAACAAAAGCTGAACCATCTGCCCCAAACCTACCAATAGCAAAATGCTAGTTTGAATATCCCAGAGATATTGAAGATTTTCAAAAACTGCCCTAAGAGCTGTTGTATTTAGCCCAAAGGAAAAGAAAGCAGTGCTGTTATTAACCCCTCCCTGTCCAAAGAATGGACAGGACAGCAAAACCTCATACAAGTACCAGATTAAGCTCATGGTCATCGATATTATTGTATCATAGACCGATATCATAAAATACACTATAATGAAGTATGGGAACAAATATGGGAGCCGCAGACCTGAGAGAGTAAAGAATCCTACCAGGATTGTATACAGCATGCGGTGGTTTTGCTGCCACAGCCTTGTGAATAAATACCACAGCATCGTGACCAGAGATTGCTTAAACAACAGTGCTTATCTTAATTGCGATAGTTAGGGTCAGATCTACCGTTATCCCAACCGTTCGTGCCCCACGTTGGGCGCCAAAAAGGACTGTCGTGGTTTTGCCCCGGCCGAGGGCCGCACCCCACACAGTCGCTTGTACTTTTGAAAGGAAGGGGGAGGGAAAGTTGGGGGAGGGGGAAAAGGGAAGGAAGAAAGGAGGAAAAGAAACCACAACCTAGAAACCAGAACCACGCAGGTTGGGATAAGGATAGTTTACTAAACAATAACAGAAAACTAGATATAACAATAACAGAAGTTTAAAGTACAAAATAGATGAAACTGGTGATACACAATGCAATTTCTCACCAAACCACAGAACTCAGGCCGCACAGCTTAGAGCCCGTCCCGGAAAAACCCGACCGTCCCCCAGAAACTGCCCGTCCTGGCGTTGTCTCCTCCTCTTCCCCCCAGTCCCCCTTTATACTGAGCATGACGTAACTGGCATGGAATATCCTCTTTGGCCAATTCGGGTCACCTGTCCTGGCTGCGTCCCCTCCTTTCTTGTTAGTAAGGAAGTATGAAGAACTGAGAAAGGTCCTTGATTGCCCGGCAACAACCAGAAACATCAGGGTGCTATCAGCACTGTTCTCATCCTAACACCCAAACATGGCATTCCATCCACTGCTAAAAATAATTAACTCCATCATAGCTGAAACCAGGACAGTCCCTTGGTCCTTTTGCACCTCTGCCCCTGGCTCTCACTCCTGCAGAGTGTGAATGAGGAGGGGTTTTGTCAAGTCTGAAAAGATGCCTACGTAGAGCAGTGTGACTTCCTGTAACGGTGTGGTTGTCTTATGCCTTATCCTGCTGCATGCGTTGTCCTCCCCATTAAAGAGGAAAAGAGTTCGAAGGCTTTGACCTCTTTAAGAGCCAATGTACAGTGGTAAGAGTTGTATTTTGAACATCAGGAGCCCATGCTGGTTTTATTTCTCAGAGTTAAGATCCAGCCTGTGGGAAGGAGGGTTGAGAAGAGCCTGGCCACCATTCAGCTGGACTTCAGGGGCGGGGCTTGGGGTTGCTCTGGGGTATTGAGTGTGTGACACCCTCTGTTTGGGAATCTCCAGCACTGTGCAGGGCTTCCAGGAAGGACGCTCTGAGGAAGCAGATTAACGCCATGCAGTTTTCTGAAGGCACACCAACAATATGTCTGCAAAGGGCGCACATCTAACTGCTCGCTGCTGCCTGTAGCAGACACCTTTTTTACATCCCAGCAGTGACATGTATTATATTGCTTTCGGGATGGGAAAAAAAAAACCCCACCCAAAATATAAATCCTGCATTTTATTATAGAAGTTAATACCAATAATTACTTAAAATATAATGAATTTTAGTTCTCACTTAATTGCTTTTGAGTAGTTCACTTAACTTATTAAAAAGAAGCAAGGACATATTCATTTAATGAGCAGCAGCAGCCTTGGCCTAGCATCTGCCTACATTCTCTTTTCAATTAATCAATTATAGTCCAATGGTGTGTAATTACACATTAAGAAAGTTATTGGATATCACAGCATGGCTGTCCCAGGGGGCTCATGAATACACTAATATAACACACCTGTAATGACCTGTTCTCAGATCTGCAAATTGCTCCCATTTCTCTCTCTCTCTCATTGCTAAATGAAGATGAGAGCAATTACCATTAACTTTTTGAGTCACATCTAGTCAATGAGAGAGAAAAAAGATCCCTACCAGCATTCATAATAAATCTGCCTGTTGGTACCAAGTATTTTAACTGTACCCAGGCATCAAGTTGGAAGGCAGGAAAAGCGCATCAGGATCGCACAGAGTTGTCGGGATCCTGGGGCTGGCCTCACCTGAGCACATGCTTCACCTATACACAAGAGGAACAGGCTAGCAGGAAAACCTCATCAGATCACGTCCAGGTGTAATTTGCCTGGCTGGATTCGAATCAAACCAAACTCTGGAACTGATCCTTATGCAGTGGCTCTAAGTCTTTGCATAGCAACTAAGCTGTGTTGCTGTTGCGTTGGGTGTTGGGCTTTTTCCGAACGCTAGAAAGAACAAAATTTACTATGTAATGGCAGAAAAGCTTTGGTGGTGCGAGAGGATACAGTCACCAGTGCTCCCTTATTAATGCATAACAAATGAAACCAAGGAGAGACTCTTAATCTGCATAATGAAGTCTGACAGGTTCTAAATTGGTGATTTAGTCAACTAAAAGGTCCAAAAATGCTCCATGGAAGTGAGCTTTTGATGGCTCCGTAAGTCTAACAGGAGATGATACCTGTCAACATTTTTATAAATGTTGTCTTGCACAGTGTGATTTCAAAACGCTGTTGTCTCTCTCTCTCTGGGAAAAAGAGTCTGTTTCCCTGCATGAAGTTTTCTTGCTCATGCAGACCGCAGTCTTTCAGGTGGGTGTACGTGCAGATCGGCGTGCAGTGATACCTTGCGCACAGCTGTTCTTTACAAGCAGGGTCTGTTTAGCTTGTAGTAATCTGAATTATTTCCATGCTGTATGCCTTGCACCAAACTAGTGTTGACAACTTCAGTGGAGCCTTCATCAGGCTGGAGGTTACTGTAAGGACCGCACGTGTCTCCTTGATATTCCTCAGGATAACACTCCTGTGGGATTCAGGTGCTCAAACATTGTGCTCAGTTGCATTCACAGTGAGGCGGTGGATGTTTCAGTCTGAGCTTCAGCTGGATTCATGTTTCACTCTGATTTTCACCTGTGCCATGTTTCTTCCCAGTTCCACAGCACCCTGTGGTTTAGGACACGGTTCAGTCCACACGCCTAGCTGTAGCATCTCAGTATTTGACATCTGGGCTGGACTCTCTTTCTAGGTCCCACTGATCACAGAATCACAGAAGATCCTGAGCTGGAAGGGACCCATAAAGATCACCAAGTCCAACTCATGGCTGCACACAGGGCCAGCCAAGTCAGAGCACGTGACTGAGTGCATTGTCCAGATGCTTCTTGATCTCAGTGAAGCTTCCCTGGGGAGCCTGTTCCAGTGCCAGTTAATGGAGGAAGTTAGCAGAGGAAGGCAAGCACTTCTAGAGTGGGGCTTACTCAAAATAATTAGGTGCTGATTTAGGTTTGGTTAAACCACCTTTAGATGTGGCTGTATCTGTTCGTTAAGTAGATATATACCTTCCACACGACACCTACATTTTTGGTAGCTACAGTCATTGGTTGAACTGTGTATTTCTGCATGTGTCTAACTTCAAGCTTGCACATAGAGCCACTCCATTCAAGCAGAGGGACTGCCTGTAAGCTTGAAGTAAGGTGTCTGCTAACTTTGTGTTCAGATGCTTGGTCTCCAGCTTTGAAATGGGGATGCTGTTAGTTAATTGCCTTTGCATGCAATTTGAGATTCAGATTAACATGTTAGAAGTGCAGAAGGATAGCTATTATTCAATGTTGTGTTATGCTCCAGATAGCTAACTGTAGCACCCTTGGTATTTGCAGAGAAGTTCATTTATTATGAATTATTCTCTGAAACAATAGGAGAAAACAGGTCCCAAGGTTTTCTTTTTGGTATTTAAAACCAATCTGATTGCCCAGGCAATGCATGGGAGCTGAAGCAAGCAGAGCAGCGAGTGATCAAAGAGATCAAAGCGTGCACGTGCAGTGCTTTTACGTTCCGCTCAGTGCACAGCTTCGGTTACTCTCAGGTCCAAAACTCAATTCTGCACTTTTTCATTTTTTTTTTTAATCAGTGCCTGGCTGATCAATTAAAAATGTTTTAAACAAAGTAACACGATTATAGTCTGGAGCTTTAATACACAATACAATATTTGGTTCTCCAGGCTAGTTAAATGTGGGTCCTACAATACCTGCCAGTTGGCCCTTAAGTGGTGCAGTCTTTGTGTGCCTGAAGGGGCATAGGGTGGTGTTTCCCTCAGCTGCAAAAATCCGTTCCTAGCTTTAGTCTCTGCAAGAGGTTGTAACTCTTTGCATGTCGCTTTCCTTAATTGAGCAATAAACTCGGTATTGTACAAAAACTTTTCATTACAAGGAATAAACATACTTCTAAACAGGCAGAGGAATAATTGACCACCCGTGGCCGGTCCTGAATGAACAATACTGCACGTGCCACCAAAATTAATGTCTCCTTAGTCAAGATGTGAAACAGTAATTTTCTGAGAGATTTTTTTCGTGGTTAGGAAGCTAACACAGGCGATACATTTCCACTTTCTAACAAGGTGGATTCCTGACTGCCAAGGGCAGAAGCGCCTGGCACTCACTTGGTTCCTGACCCTCTCTCTGTCTTTGGGATTCAAACAGCAGCTTCATTTGCTAAACACATTAAGCGGAGGGCCAGATTCTGGCTGGAGCCAGGGATGCCTCTACATCATTCGGGAAATAGAAAGAAGTCTCGAAAGGTGGTGTGTGTGTAATGTGCTCCCATGGCCCTTTTCTGCTGCCAGAGTGCTGCGAAGGAGTCTTGAAGTGGGTGTGAATCTGTCCCAAACACAGGTTTATGTAATGCCGGAAGATAGCGCCTAGGACATTGTGCCAGCATCTCGTGTTACAGCTGGCCTGGCACCAAGTCGTGAGGGCTGAAGGATGCTGGAAACTAAAATATTAAAGAGCTAAGAGATTAACTTGGTAGACTGAAATAGTAAGTGCTTCTTACTTGGTTTTCATTTTGCTTTAATAAATCTCTGGGACTATTTCATGTAAACCACCAGATCCCTCAGGATCCAGCCTCTTCTTTAAATTGGAAGCCGGGAGTGGCACGAGAAAAGCACACAGGTGGGGCTCCCGCGTATGCACGCAGAGCACGTGCCCGGCGAGGAACAGCATCCTTGGCAGGTGCACGCACACCCTTACAGGCACAGGGTCTGTGCACTGCCTGGAAAATGTGTCCAGTCTTACCTCCTGCACATCCTATTTCTTCCTTTCTGAGAGACTGCAGGGGGGTTGTGTTGAACAAGTGCTTTTCTCCCCAGTGGGTGTGCTCGGTGTATGCCACAGGGCTCTGTGCTGCCATCCTCCTTATTCACTGCACCACGCTGATGTAATGAGGGGTTATAGCTGATGGGCTTGCGCAGTGCAGCAGTCCAGCTTCAGGTCTCTTCTTCCTCCAGCCACAAACTAGGACTGAAAGTGTCCCCAGTAGCAAGGCACGGCCAAGGCCTGGATGACTGCAAGCTGTTCAAAGTTCAAACCACATTAGCTTGAGATCCCTGTGGTCTGTGAAAGGAAATAACCAGAGGGCCTGGCTGCTGACATGCCCTCCACATAAACGAAGATACTTGCCCTCATTGGTCATCAAAATCGCTTCTTGGGGACTTCACTGAAATCTCAGCTGCCCTCTGTCACCACACAGCAGCATCAACGGAAGTGGCAGCTTCTCTCCATCCAGGAGCAGTGAGCTTTCCCCCCCGCCCAGTGCCACCCTGGTGAGACATGTGCCTTTGGTGTCCCTGGGCTGTTGTCCCTCTGTGGTCCCCTCTTTGCTCAGCAAGGAGGTGGAGACTGACAACCGACTGTACCGCAGCAGCCTGTTTGGGTGGCCTGGTGTATTTGGAAAGCAGGTTGTGCTTGCCTCCAGGGAATTTACTATAATCCCACTGCGGTTTCCCTCCAGCTCAGCTGAGTCAGTGCGAGTGCTGGGAGGAGCCATCATGTAGACAAGTTTGGCCCAGTTTCCCCCCACCCCCCACCCCTCCGTACCGTTAGAAAAACCTGCTTGAAAGCAAATCTGATTAACACAGCAGAGAAAACAGCTCTGCTGTAAAACATTGAGGATTGCCACTAGTGCAGGTATGTCATGAGCAGAAGTGGAAATGGCTTTTTGAATTTTCACGGACTGATGGGTGCTGCGGTTCACGCTCTGTGCTGACTGCCTGTGGGTTCCTGGGTGCTGAGCTAGCAAAAGCCTGCATGGCCCGGGGGGCTCTGCCTTGTATTTTCAGGGCCACTTTTTCGATGTCAACATGGCAGCAGAGCGGTACCTCAGTGCACTGCCACAGCAAGAGTGTCCTGGGAAGTACTGCATCCCTGGTGTGCAAAGGCCCGGTTCTGTACCAAAGTCCACTGGGATGAATACAGGTACCCATGTCAGAGGTGGGAGCTGCTGCAGGCATGGGGACCTCCCAGTGCTCCCAGGGTATAGAGAACCACAAAGAAGGTCCAAAATAGCCTGGACCTTGTTGATCCTCCAAGAACTCCACGTAGCTGTGTCTTAGAAGAGGAATTGGGAGAGTGCTGGGACTGCAGCACGCAGAGGGGAATCAGAAGCATTTAGATGTCGCGTTGTGTGTTTCCTCAGTGCTGCTTGTTTCCCTTGTGGAATTTGCTCCTTTTCATAGCTGTAAACACAGTTCCCTGGGTGAGCTCTGGGAGGAGCCCAGCTTGGAGCAGGTCATGCTGAATTTGAGACAAGTGCTTCATCTGAGTATGTACAGGGAAAAAACAGAAATGGAGAAAATCTCTTAGTTCTTCCAGCCAGTGCTTCGATTCTGAAGCATATCTGTAACATGCTGTAGGCTTTGAGCAGGGGGGAGAGAGAAAATCACTCTCTTTCCTGTAAATGGAGGTGCTGTGAGTGTCATGATCTGGTCTGAGAAAAACCTCTCTGCAGTACAGACAGTGCGTGCTCTATTTTAGACAACCTCACTGTTCAGTGAAGGCGTTAGGGGCATTTTGAAGCTGTGCCTGGCACCCCTGCCTGTATGCATGATAAAGAGGGCAAGTGAGGAGAACAGAGAGAGAGAAGGGCACAGACTTTTGGTGAGGACAGGGGAGTGATTTAAGGTGCTTGCGACACCACACGAACCTGGCATGGTTAGTATCTTCCTGAGCATGATACACCCTGGAGGGAGGAGGGTAGTGGGTGGAGATGGTGAGAAGGGAATGTAAACTACCTGCAGACATGGCATCTGAAAAATTCCAGAGACCACGCGACTATTTTTAGCAAAAGTGCAAACAGTGATAGATGCCACGGGGCTGCTGTCACTAAAATTTGGCTATAAGCAACATATTCATATTTAAACAAGTCAGCTTTGCACATTGAAATGAGCAAACACTGTCTCTCTGCTTGTTTGTTTGCTGTGCAGAAGCCATCAGCTTCGCTCCTTATCCCTCCACCATGGTGGTGACACAGAGTCACGATGATGGATTGGCTGTCTATCTGGCTTATCTGCAAGGCCACAAAACATTTATATCTTACACGGCGTGATGGGCTGCTCTCGTGCAGTGGTGGAAAACAGGAATTTGGGGCTGCCCTTGCAAAAGGACCGTCTCCCGCAGAACATTGCTGTTCCAGTAAGCTCACTCGGTGCACTCTGTACAGCTAAGCACATCCACTGTGAAACCTAACACTAGGATGCACATGAATAAAATCACACAAAATCCAGAGAGGAGCAAGCATCTGAGAAGCTTTTGAACACGGGGGGCAAACCAGCAAGGACGGAGTTCCTGCAGTTTCTCTCCTGCTTAGAGGGGGCCTGTGTCACCTCTGGTAAAAGGCTTCCAGCTTACACCAGCATTATACTTGGCCAATTATCTTATTTAGGTGTCTCGTATATATTTAGGTCTTGAAAAGGTCAACAGCAGAGCACGGCTGGGCCGGGTTTTTTGAAGCTATAGGACTGGAAGCTTTGCTTCTAGCATCATTAGAAAATAATTGCTTGCGAATGTCCAGGGATTTGAATCTACATGTTGAAGTTCTGAAAAGGAGGGCAGGAAGGTTTAAAACATTATTGAAACAGCTGCTGCTGCTAACGTTACACTCATTGCAGACACCGAGCAGGGAGCGAGTGGAGTGCACCAGGGGAGCATGACGGCTGCGCCTCACCTGCCTTGGTACCCTTGTGCTGGGAGCCTGTCTCCTGGGGATGCTCCTTGTGTGACCATCCCCAGCACGAACACCCCCGCCACCCAGAATTGACACAAGCCAGTGTGCGTTTTTCGAATGCTGCAGTGAGGCAGGGATGGTCCCCGTGACACCCCAGCTGAGCTGCTTTCACCTCAGGATATCTGCTATTCTTCCATTTTAAATTATTTTTGTCCTTTGTTTTCGGTGTTCTTATGCTTGCAGCTTTTTCCTTGGGTCTCTCTTCCCCTTCTGAATATCTCTCTGCCTTCAAAGTGGTCTTTACTTTCTTTCAGTTCAATTGTCTTCTTCCTCAGGTCCATGATAAATTACATCACTAATTTTTATGACCCCACTTTTTTCAAAGTTCACGTAGTCTGTGGCTCCTCGCTGCTGTTAGTGACCTACAGTCCGCTTCCCTAAATGTTTTAAGGCCCAGATGTTGCTAAATGTGACTTACGACACCTAAAACCTGTCAGTTACCTGCTGCTGCTCCCAGCTTGATTTCTCAGTATCACCAAACTGGATGGCTTGTGATTCTGAATGCAAGCCCTGGGTTTCTTAGAAGGAAGATTGCCTCATCGCCTGGTGTTAGACCAGTCCTTAATGAGGTGTCTGTGTGCTCCTCAAGTCTGCTACAGATATATTCCCTGTGACCCTGGCCAAGTCATTTTACCTCTGTCTCTGCTCCCCATTCAGAAAACGGGCATAATTGTGCTTCTAAAGCTCGCGTGAAATTGTGACAACGAATTCCTCCTGCTGGCTTTTGCCTTTACCTCATCCCTTTTGTCCGCACGATTGTCAGCTGGGGTAAAGCGCCACCGAATCAGAGTAGCCATGGTCAGTGCTGGTCCAGCCACTCACCACATCCTAACGTTTCTGGTAGCAGAGAGTCGGGTTCATTACCATTCGCGTAGCAGTCTCCTGTGCGAGGAGCTTCCTAGGCTACCTGTGAGAGAGTTTTCCAGGGCAGGGTGCTCAGGAGTATGCAGCAGTTATCGCAGGACAAAGAGGTGTAATGGCTTACTGTGAGGGCTTGCTCTGTGGTGGGGCCGTTAGCAGACAGTGCAGGGCCTTGGACGTACCAGAGGGAGAGGAAGGGTGGCAAGGCAGTTACTCCATTTTCAAAACCTATCTCCAGGTTTCATCCTGGTTGTCCGTGGTCTTTCCCTCGCCCTCCCCACTCCAGTTCTGTGACAATAATGGAATAAAGGAGTGCAAGGTGAAGGCATCCTTAAGGCTGTCACTGTTGCCAAGTAATGCTCATAGCACTTCCTCACTCACATACCTGCTTCTGAACGCTAATGTCATTTAATTATTGTGATGTTGCAAATGAAGGTGCCCACACACAAATTCAATATGGATGTAATTATTAGAGGTGGAATGCCAATTAAGCACACACCAAAAGCAATGGGTGTATTTTTGATTTCTCATCTGCTTTATTATCATTTACCTCACGCACCGCAGATAGTACCGCCTGAGTCAGGAGTAGAGAATGAGGCCTTTGTACGTAAAGCTTGCTCTTAAATCTACACTTCACAAGAAAACAGCAACTGGCACCGACCATTTGTTTTTAAAATACAACCAGGAGCGTAATTTTGAAGCATTCTTCATCTCAGGTAAGGAACACAAGGGAAGTGTGGCTTTTGGTAGGCAGATGCATGCCTCCAAACAAAGCACTGAATGCAACACCGTTCACATGCATAACAGATGTCAAAGAGCCTTCAGTGAAAATCCAAATTAACACAGAGAAGAAAATCCGTCTTGTGACCAGTTGAAATGTATTGGCCAAGTCTGCTGAGGAGATCTGCAGGCATGGGCTTCAGCAGCTAGGGGCGTTTTGTCTGCCTACCAGCTAATTACTGGGCTTTTCAGTTTTCAGGTATCTCCTAGCATTGCGTTTTTCATTTCTGGTCGGTCAGCTTTGCATTTTGGGGTGAGGGAGCACAATGCTGGCAGAGCATCCCACCTTGTTGTGCAGCCTGGGTACATTCATAATGTTCTGCTGCTCTCCCAACCTGTGAAGAGTCCCTCTTTGAATACAGCACACCGCTCGCCATGCAAGCAGCTCATTATCCCAGGCATTTCCAGACTAATTTATAGGACATTTGGTTAATTTGCATAAGCCATCCAGTACACAGAAGATGTCTCCACAGTAAAGTAATATGCCAAAATCGGGATTTATGTGAAAACATGAATATGGGGGTGGAGGGGAACATTTTTAAGAAGCTGTCATTAGCGCCAATCTCTAAAGGAATACCTCTGATAACAAGTCACAGAATCTACCTCTCCACCTACTGTATGTGGAGCTCCCATATAATTTTCTGCTTTGAATCTTGCTCTTCTTTTTATTAAGTAAGATGGTGTTTGATCCTTAAAACAGCCTTGAAATATGAATACTCAGAGCTGTTGGCTTTGTCTAAAAAGGAAACAAAATCCCCCAAACTGAATCCAAATGGAGGGCTGCATGTTCAGCTATCACTGCGAGGAGCCTCACGCGTCCGCTGCTCTGATTATTACCTTGACACCAGAAACAGGAGGGCCTGTAATCCTTGAAACAGCTGACATCTGAAGCGCTGATTCTTCCTGTGCTTTGAGTTAGTCGGTCCTTGATCTCCGTGCCTGGCATGCAAGCCTGGCTTTCACTGAAACCTGACCTCCTGGTCCCTTCTTCTGCAGCCCTGTTTGTCTTCTGCCGTTCAGAAATGTGCAGCTTCTGTCCTCAGGACTCTGAATTAGAGCTGTTAGGGTCAAGGGAGCAAACAGGAGAGTTGTCATTATTGGATCCAATGCCTGCCCTTGATTTAGGTGTCCTTGGGTTTGATTTTTTTCTATTTTTTTGTTTAAATAACGATTACAAAATAAGATGTTGCAGGAAGTTTTTTAAGTGAATCGTTTCCCTGCAAGGTGACACGGGCTTTCCATGATCTCTGACTACTTCACCTACAGGTACAGATGGCTTTGCTCCCTTCCTTCCAAAGCCAGCCTGGGATTTGAAAGTCAAGTTGGTTTCTTTCTCCTCTCCCTAATATGTCTTCTGCCTTTATGAAGCCTCTGAAGAGCACATTAAGTCCATATTTACCCCTGTGCAATCTAATTAACTTCCAGAACAACTGTGCAGGTGTAACTGAGATCTCAGTTTGAAGACAGCATTGTTCCACTTCCTATAATTGAAGGAACTGTTTGGCCAGCAGCATTTCTATTAGCAGTAATGCCATTTGAAAAAGAAATAACTTAGTTGTGCTTTCGGACTGAATTTGTAGGAATGCCAGCTAGAATTGCTTAAGTGAATGCATATATATCTGCTTACTTGTGAATAGGAGCTAACTTGAGCTGGAAATCACATGTACGATAAACATGTAATCCTGATGCCAGTGATACAAATTCATTCCCCAGGGCAGAGCTATGGTTTCAAGAGCCTGTTTCAGTGCTTTATTGTTCTGAAGGTTTGAACAGTATTGGTTGTTCGCTTTGGTGCATCACGTGTAGTTCCAGTTAGGTGAAACCTGCTGGTTATTGAACAGCTTGTTCAGCCTGAACCATAAGTTACTCTGTTGTGTTTGTTAATCTGGTGTTTGAGATGAGTATTTTCAGTTGCAGGAACTTACAGGGTTTTGCAGTCGGGCTGGGAAAGGTTACATGGAACTGACAGCATTAGCTTGAACAGAATGAGTGTGTTCAATGAAAACAATACGTGCAATTATTTGGTTTGCTCTCTTCCAACTTGAATCACTTTCTGCTATTCTGAGATGTTAGAAGCACATTTTTTTCCTCTGGGGATTTACAGTTTCTCTTAGTGTTTTGATTACTTGTGAATAATTTGATAGAAAACCCCTTACACATGTGCCTGTGATGTACAGCATCTAGCTTGGATTTTGGTTTTTGACTGATCCCTCATAGCTGAAGTTACTGTATACAACAAAAAACATTTGTAATGCTGTCAGACAGGAAAAATCTCTCTTCTCCAACTTGATTCAAATTTGTTGTGTGTAAAGCTCCATGAAGTTCAATAGATGTAAATACAGATTAATTATTTAAAAAGTAATAGGAAGGAATGAGCTTCCAAACATGTAGTGTTTAATTATTTAAAACCTATAATGGAATTTCAACCCTCGCGCATACCTCATATCTCTCGTTGTGCTTGGACAAGTGCCTGAGGTTAACTGGCATGTCCCCACCTCCCAGTCATCTCCCCTCCTGTGTCACAGGGTGATAAATGTGCCTAGTAGAAGTGAAGAACAGTCAATAGTATTCTCGGTCATGTCTTCTAGTGAATATGCTATATTTAACTCTGTCTTCCTTTCCCCCGTCGCTGTATTGCATCCTGCATTAAGCCATTCCGTATAACATTTCATGTAACAAGATGTGTACGAGCACACAAGTGTGCACACATCTGTACCTAACCACAGTGGGCCAAGTCCTAAAGTCTGGGCTTGGACAAAGGCCCCCGTGATTGCCAATCCCACCAAGTTGGAAGAGCCCTGTAGTAGTGTTGCACTTTGGTTAGTTGGTGGTGGTGGTTCGAGGCACCCGCTACCTGTGATTGCTTGCACTGGATGTTGTACACACGTTGGACAACCTGATTCGTGTTTCAAAAAAGCTCACGCTCTAAGTGGGCATCTAGTATGCTCAGAGTCAGATAAGGAGAAACCTTCTCCACATTTTAGAAGGAGGATCAAAGATAAAGACTGAAAATAAAGAACATACAGGCCTCTCAGCTTGAGAGACCTGTCTGAGCTTACCCTTCCTTCACTCCCTCCACAATGGATGGAAAGAGTAGAGCTCTGCTGGGATCAGTTCAGAGCCTTAGTTAGGTTTCTGCTGTGACCCACCTTCCTGAGATGCCTACCACTGTCCACAGACCTGTGTTGGGCAATCAAAGTAAATACGTAAAATTGAGCTGTCTACTTTTCCTATTGTTACTCAGGAATTTTGTGTTTGTAGGGAATGACTGATGTCAATCCAGCAAGTAACAGCTCAGCACCCTAGCTACATAACCTCCCTTCTTTTACTGCTCTGAGTCACTGGATGAGTAGCACATGTCCCAAGGTGGGTGTTAAAATAAATCTAAAGAAAAGCCCTTAAATGAAAAGCAAACACTTTGGTTGCATTGAACAAATACACAGTTAAGAGCCTTTGTATGTGACGGCTACTGGTCTTCATTTGCCAGCCAGATCTCAGCTGGTTCGGTGAGGAATATTTCCAGCAGTGCTATATCCTGTTAAATTGCTGTCAGAAGGAGTATGGGAATGGCCTAGGGAAGGGAATAGGCTGGAGAAAGCAAGACAGAGTCTTCTTTGAGGAGGAGTCTAAAGAGCATGGCACTCTTGAGAGCCTTGCATGCAATACACTTGCAGGATGAGGGTTTAAATACATTGATTTCTTTTGTCTTGGTGCACAGCTTCCACGTAGCTGCTTCATCGCGCATGTCACGCAATGAGAGTCATCTGCATGACCCTATACATGCGACAGGGTTTGCCATGATGCGTTTACATAAGAAGCTCTGCAGTCGCAGCACGCATCATGCGTTCAGGCAAGGAATGAGTGCCATCTACAGTAACACAATGCGCTACCTAAGGGCCCTCTGCAATTGTGTTCTTTACCAAATAGCACGTCCGATGACTTCTGCTGTAATGTAGCCTCCTTGGTGAGAAATTAATGCTTTGTGCCAAATTCAACTCTCAGTTACATGGTTCAAATTGAAAAAACAACACTGGCTTCAGTGGAGTTATCCCAGATTCATCCCGGGGTTACTAAGAATAGATATGATTTATGTAAATAGCTGGGTGTCAGGTACGCTCCAGTGCTAAACACTTTCTAAACAGAGGGCTAAGTAAGACCTTTTCATTTGAATAGGAAAGACCTAGTGAGACTTCTTTTTTCCCACATCCATCCCCTACTTAAAAAGAGGTGGGTCTACGTCACCAAGGAAGAAGGTGCATTTTCCATTCCTTGAGAACCAGCAAATGTTTCGGGCCTGACAAAAACATCATAATGGACAGTGGGGTCTGTGAATTGCTGGCCCTCCATCCTTCAGGCATCAGCCAGAAGAAAAGCTGATTGCTGCCCATCAACCTTGCAGCCAGCAGGTCCTGTCAGAGGAAGCCCGGCTTCATGGCACGAATGTTCTTAGTAAAACAAGAGAGGCATTAGCAGAAGACAAGGAGGTTTTCACACACATTAGATCACCATATGTTTGGCTTTAGGCTGCAGTTTCAGACCTTTGTAACTCCTCATTTATTATTTTTAAGGCTAAAATCCTAGAAAACAGTGGCTTAAGATAGCTAGGGACCATAATAGTCATGGTAAATCCTACCTACCAGAGACACAGTAATTTTTTTCCCCTCTTTTTTTCTTTTTCCTTTTCTGTTTTTCCCTTTCTTGTTTCCCCTCTCCTCTCTTCCCCTTCCCTTGCTATTTGGAGGATACGCAGACTGTTGCATTCTAATAATAGTCTTTTCCCTGCCCCTTGTTTCAATCTTACCTGCTCTGTATGAGAGTGCCCAAGAGTGAGCACAGCAGTTGCTCAGAGTAAGCGTCTCTCCACTGGTGATTTTGGGCTAATAGAAGGGGGGAAGGCGAGCTGGGTCCGTACCAACAGGCTCTGGGTTTCAGCCAGGATCAGTGCCTCACAGCAAGAGAAACCAGAGGGACGCAGAATGCTTTCTCTGTGCACAGCCGAGCAATTTCCCTTGCTTGGCTTCATCTTCTCCAGCCCTCATCTCCAGAGGAAATGGGAAAATGAATTCCACTCTCCATGCCCAAGAGATGTGACACGTCTTGGTCCTGGGCTGAAACTGATGTGACACACTTTTCCTTGATCCAAGAACATTTTGGGCCTGGCCCAGGGTTGTTCTAATCAAATGTGGTTTCCAGAGAGAGGGCTGCTCTTCAAACTGAAGGCATTCTGGTGCACGGGGCGGTGCGTACCATTACCAGCAGCGAAACCAGCAATTCTCAAAGTGTGAATCACACGCAGTCAAATCTGGAACAGTTTTGACTCCCTTCAAAGCTCTACAGACTAAAACCCAGCAATGCTCCTCTTGGAAAGTTTTGGGTTGGGTTTTTTTTCATCCATTTCTACTAACGGTCAAGTCAGTCTTTCCCTAATCGAGTCAGTCTTTCCCTAACATTCTTTTTCCAAGTAAGCAGCTGATGCAGTCGCTCAAGGATTTTATATGTTTGGGAAAGATGGGGAAATATGTGCAGGAGGTCTGCCCCAGGTAGGCTGAGACCCAGCCAGTTCTGCTGCAGCCCATGCTATGGCCACATGTTAGAGCACATCGCCTAACAGGTCTGGGCCTGGCACTGTTACTGCATGAGAAAGATTAGTATGTAATAATAATGGCTGAGGATCCTTGATCTATAGAGATAGGTGTTAAAAAAACCCATATATATATTTATATATATATATATATAAAATGCCAAAGTACTCAGGGACTTTTATTCTGTAAGCTGCTTGCTTGTACAAGTGTAACTCAGAAGAAACAACACAAAAATCTGTGAGAGTTATGCCACTGTAAAATGGCATAGGTGAGGGGAAGAATTGGAGCTAGAACCCTTCATTACAGGTAAATAAAGATTTCTCAAGGTTTGAGATTGCATTCCTGCTTGCTGTTCTACAGACTAATGATATTTCAAATCTGGATTACAGCGAAATTCTCTAGACCCAGTAATACTACATTTAAGTCTGAGTGATTTAATGGCTGTTCGGTGGTGATTTTGATCCAGGTGAAGTGGTACTGGCCTCCAGCAATGCCTTAGGCTAAAAGCATCATGCGTTAGCAAAAAACATTAACCTGCCCCTCAAACCTCCTCATTATTACATGTATAGTCCTGTCAAACAACCTGTGAGCCACTGGAAGCATAATGGAGGGGGTTTTATTATTATTTTTACAATATCTTGAATATTAAAAAGAAAATATATTGGAGAAAAAGCACATATAAGATATTACTAGATATAAATTCTAGACAGATGAGCCACATGGGTTGTTTTCCATCTCACAATGTTGCTTTGCTATATGACCAGAATAAAGTTGTGTTCAGAAAAAAAGGGTGAACGTGTTTATTCAGGTAGTGAATAAAAAAGTGAATTAATTAGAGAATATAAATCTTCGTCTGGCTTCTGAAGTTACCTGCAGATGTGGTGGCATGAGATTGTCCAGGCTGAAGATTTCTCATTTGAGGAGATTTTGGTCACTTGGTAAATGAGATATTGTTTGTAGCTAGCAAAGTGCCCTTTCCTCTTTCGCCTCTGTGTCTTCCTGTGCTTAGCAGCACCCGTAATTCTCAAAAGAATTTGATAGAAACTTTCACAGTGCTAATTACATTCAATTTCCCTTTCTTCTGCTGATTGCTGGGGTTTGATGCAGGGAGTGCTGCAAAAGCCTCATGTACACAGGCTGTCTTTCCCCAGGGCACTGCTTGCCTGCTGCTCTGCAGAAGAAACCTTCTGCAGCTGATGCTTGGGTCATGTTCTCCTGCAGCATCTTCATGGGAGTGAGGAGCTCCTCACATGGCAGCTGTGCTGGTGCTCTGGCCTGTCCCCTAAAGAGGGGCCAGGGATGGTTCTCAGCCCAGGTCCCCGCAGCTTGGGTACCCCAGGGGTGGAGAAGCTGCTCTGCCGCCTCCTGTAGCACATGGAAATGTCAAGTATGCAGAAGGCTCTGCAAGGACATAGAGGTAAATGTCCTTATGAGGAATGAAACACCTTATGTCTCTCTGAGGGAAAGGAAGGAGGGGGATTTCCTAGTTTGACTGTTCCCTGCTGCCCCCAAGAGACAGAAGATACTGGACACAGTGAGGAGGTACTTCTAAGCCCCAGAAATGTTTTTCCAGCTGCTAGCTTTGTTTTCTTTCTTTTGCCTTCCTGAAGTTTCAAAGCTGACAGATCTTGTCCTGTTCTCAAAGTGCTTATGATGCTTCTCACTGCCAATACTTTGCACATCTTCAGTGTCTGCAGTTTAAGAAAGTATATTCCTGTCATCTATGTAAAGAAGTGAAGCTCTCACTGTGGCACTAACAGCTTAGGAACCAGAAAGCAAAACTTCCTGTTGTGGGAAAGGCCCTCCAAGACTCACCAATCCACCTGCTTGATGTAGTTGTTCCTTCTGACTGCTCAGTTTTTCCCCAGATCATTTCAGGACCAGGGGAAGTTTGAGACTGCACATCATGAGATGTCAGAGCTCAGGGTGACCAGTGCCCCCATAACCTGAATCAAACTGCTGGCCTGACCAGCAGGTATGTCCATGTGGCTTGTCTGTCACACTGGCTTCTCCCACTGCCACTGACGACCTAACAGCCATGAGGACCACAGTGCAGACACTCAGCTGACTCCACAGATCCCTACCTTCACATTAGGCTTACCAAGAAGGAGGCTACAGGCACACTTCAGTGATCTCCTGTCAGACTAGGTTAAATCCAGAAGAGGAACTAGCTTTTGGCCTTTCCACGAGGGTGTGATGCCATGCAAATGAGCTACTGCTTGCAGATCCATGACAGCCATCTGATGAGCTTAAGGCTTGATGGGAACTGGAGAGTTAAGCTTGGGAAGCAATGGCTTGAGCTGGGGTCTGCTCTGCCTCACAGTCTCTTGCATGACATAGTTATGCTCAAAAGCCAATGGGCTTGCAGTGGGACAAGGTTTCCTGGGGTCTGCATTACCTTTGGAAAGGGCATTCAGGCTTAGGTGTTCTTTAAGGATTTCTGCAGTGCAACTCTGGACGAGACAGGTTGTCTGTCCTGCTGCGGGTGTTTAAGACATGCACACACACCCCTCCTGCTCTTCCCCTCCTTCCATCTTTGGCGTCATATTAATTTTATTTAGGAGTTCTGTCACTGCCAGAGGGGTGGCCTTAGCCAGCACGGAAACAGCAGTACAGATGCGCCCTGTAATCAGCTCCTGGTAGAAGTGTTAAAACCCCACATTAAGGACTTAAATGTTTGAATGCCTTTATTGTCCCATTCTGTGTCATTTTGTCCAGGAAGGTTTCTGGGGAGAACAACTTCCCTCTTGGTAAGCCCCATCTCACATTACATTCATTTTCCCTGAATTTTCACCCACTGTATTGTGGGCTTCTCCAGCGGTTTCAGACCCAAAGTTCCTCCTGTGGTTTCAAAGCCTCAGACTGAAGTTGAAAACACGGAGCTCAGCTGTTTATATACAAAATCAAATATAGCCACTCTGATGAAACAAGAGCCAACCTGGATTTCCACTGGGCATTAGCATAACTTACATTCATTGCTTTTGGCTGGGAACATTAAAAAAAAACCCAACACAAAGAAGCATAAGAAAAGAATGTGTTTTAAATGCCACAGATGACAACTGCAATGATTCAAAAAATGAAATCAATTCATCATTAGCCATTAATTACCAAATAGCTCTATTTTCTCCTTATGCTTCATGTAGCTTAGACTTTTGCATAATTAAGATGAAAAATGGAGACAGAGTGGGTCTTGCATTTATATGACATAAAGTCAGTATTCACTCCTCGGAAAATGGTGGTAAAGATTTTTGGGAGGATGAGAAGTTTAGGAGGGCTACATCAGGGAAAGGAAAAGCAAGCAAGCAGGCGAGCTTCGGTCTCTTTCAAACAGAGAGAAACTTGTCACAGGACGGTTTTAAGTTGTAGGCAACTGCAGTGTTCTGTTTTGTCAACTGTTTTTGCACAAAGCTCTAAACATTGTAAAAATCTGTTTTCCTTCACACCTAGCATCGCTACGAGCTATATTGTAACCACATTCACAGCGTGTTAGAGCCTGCCTCCGGGTTCCTTCGCAGCAGGGTTCAGCTGGAATGATTTAATTTTTTTTTTTTCCTTTTCTTATAATAATCACTCCACTCAAGTGGAACAATCATTATAAGAAATTATCATGAGCCACCTTGGACAGAAAAAATCCCGCCCCAGTAAACATGCTGAATGACTGCTTAGAGCCACGCTTTGGGTTATGCCCGTTATTGGTATTGGCTGGCAGTAGGGAAAGAGCATCAATTCCCAGCGATGACAGCTGAGGCTGGGACTTGGTCACTGTCTTCTTGAAAGTCAATGCTATGAACTCCCCTTCCCCTTTGGGGACAGTCTGCCTCACTGCTAGGGACCCCTGGACTAAGCCCCCCCGCTATCCTGTGGGCCAGAGTCTGTGGTGCTGGACATGCAGCCCCTTGTGTATCCTGCTCAGGCAGCAGTCATGCCCCAGGCTGCCCAGTCCCTCTGGGGAGGAAGCCTGAGCAGGTCCAGGGCAAGTGTTTTGGAGGAGGATCGGGTAGAGAAATATGGGACACCTTGGTGAACAATGGCTGGGTTGTGCGTTTCGTCGCTGGGCACAGGGTGCTGGCAGGTGAATACCTTTTGTGTAACGCAGCAGGGAAAAAAGCACAACAGCTTTGGGATAAGCAAGAAAGCCTTTAGATTATGAATTTCAATTCTATTATGCTGATTATCACTCACGCCTCAAAGGAGTCTGTCATTTGCGGTGTCTCTGGGTGGAGCATATTCCCCTCCTCTTCCTCATTCTGGTCCTGTACATCAGAGCAGAGCAGAGCACAGCCGTGTCCCTCTGCAGATCTTCACCTGCTCACCTTCCCAGTCAGCACAGCAGGTGCCTACCTTGCGCTCCTTAATATTCATCTTTTTTTTTCTGAATCAGAAAATGCTAAGCGGGAACTCCAGTGCCTCAGAATGATCTTTAGGTCAAATCACTGTGTGTTTGTGTGCTAACAGCTGCGCAGCACCTTCCCATCCCAGGGTGAGGGGCTTTGCTTCCCCAGGGGCTCTCTGCCAGGGGACAGCTGGGAGGTGAGTGGGGCAGGGGGTGAAGAGCCAGGACAGACTTTTGAGTTGATGTTTGCAGAAGGGATCAGTCTGACCCAGAGCCGCACCGTGGCTGTGGCTTCTCTGTGCTCTGTGTGTATTTGTTAAATACGCTAATACTCCATGTACAGCTCTTGCCCAAGTTCCTCCGTGCTTGGTCATGCAGCAGGCTGCAGAGATGAGGCCGCAAAGAGGATTTAGCATTTCCTGTGGGATCTACACAGGGATTTGTTTAGATTTTAGCATTACCGTTTAGGTGACCTGCTCTGAAGAGGAGCCTTGATGGTGGGAAAAAAGGAGGAAAGCAGGGAGGGAGCAGCCAACCGCATTGCCCAGCAAGTTGGGGAAGCTGTCGAGAGTTTTCAGACAGCCGAGAGAGGTTTCACACTGTTTTGCCCTTTGAAGGTAGTTAGGCACATAGTACTTCAGGACACACGGATCTGGGTTTCTTTCCTTCTGATAGACTGCATTTTCCCCTGATGTCCCACTGGAAGTGCTTCACAGCCTTGTGAGGGGGCCTGAGTGGCAAGGTGTGCATGCCGCAGCGACTGCTGGGTGATCTGCAGGGGGTCTGACTGAGCTGTGTGTAAGAGCACCATTGTGACTCATTTGGCTGTTCACTAGAAACCTCTGTATGTGCGTTTCAAGCCACTTCCTAATTTCTAGATTGCTGCCGCGTCCTATGTTTGGCAGCCTTCAAAAAACTTGAGCCCTTGCTGAGAAACATGTGGCTGGTGTGTCGGATTCTCACTTGGCTGCAAGGCAGGAGCACGTGGAAGGGGGTTGTCTCCTTGCCTCCAGCTTCTGTGATGGGATGGGAGCCTCTGCCTTCACGCCTCATACATCCTGAGTGGGTGGCAGGGTCGCAAACCTCAGGCAAGAGCCTGGGACCCAGTCTGGGCTGAAGGGACAGGCAGACAGGGCCAGAGTGGGCTATAGGAAGTGTGCAGGCGTACGTGAAGCCAGAACAAAGGCCTGAGTGTCTATGAAGAGACAGCAGTCTGCTACCACAGTAGCAAAAGGAAGTGAGGCTTTGTTAATCTTCAGTCCCATGTTTCACCATCCTTTATAAGAGCCTGATTCTCAGGTTGTGATGCCAGCCTCCCCTGTGCAAGGTGTCTCAAAGTGGTGTTCTCCTGAGCTTCTTTGCTCACCCTCTGGTTCTGGAGAAGAAGAAAAGGGGCTGTCTTGCCCTAGTGACTGCTTTCTGTCCTCTCACTGAGCTTCAGCAGGGAGCTGATACTAGTCCAAAACACAGTGTATGAGGCACAGGATCTCTGTCATTGCAGTGGTGGTGTTTGCACATTACTTGTTCCCAGTTTCTCTCCATGGAATAACTGTGGACAGATTTCAGCAAATGTATTTCTTAATGAAGTACATCTGATACTAGATTATTGTTTAGAGGTTAGTGGTGGACTGCACTAATGGATGAACTTTATGCCTGGGTTTGACAGCCGATTAAAATGTTAATTACCCTGTGCCTAATGCCCTAGCACGGCCCTTGTAAGCACGGGGGGATGCCTGTGTTGTGCCCACGGGGCAACCTTGTGGTCACATCAGGACTTCGCTTTAGATGTTTCTATCAAAATAATGATCTGTATGCCAACAGGAATGCCTTTTTTCCCCCTCTGTGCATTAGAGAAATGCAAGTGTTACAGGATCCCTCAGGCCTGGCTTCCTCGGTGTTCCCGTATCGGGTGCGAGTAGTGTTTCTGCTGATGCAGTGTCTTCTGAGTTGTCTCCTGGTGTAGATTGCCGCGTGTTTCACAGGAAAGCGGATGAATGATATCAAGTCATTGAGCTTATAAGTAGCACACTGGCAACACGCCACTAAAATATAAATACATTAAATGTACTGAAGGCAATGTTCGTTCTGTTGTTTAGCGTTGGACATGCCCCAGTTAGGTAAATTTAATCTTCTTGAGGGCTGTTGCGTTACAGCTGAATGAGATAGGTAGTTATCTTATTACTGATCTTTCTGTCATTCAGGGCTTGTGTTCTGGCTTTCGTGGTGTGAAGCGCGCTTGCCCAAAAGCGGTGCTATGAGTATTCTTCAAGGGAGATGAAGGTGTGTAGGGGATCTATTAGTACCTTGCAGGGTCTGACCCTTTATCTTGGCAATGTTCATGCTCCTTTTCAGTCACACCGCTACCACTCCCACCTCCTTTTGGGTGGAAATGTACAAAATGGATGCTTCACCTGCATTTGTTAGGAAATGTCTGAAAATCAACCTCATGGCATTTGTTCTCTTCCCGTGTATCCCTTTGTGCTTGTGCTATGGGATTTTCTGCCACGGCGCCTTCCAAAATCCCTGGTCGTTTCCGTGCTCCTCCTGGGGTCAGGGCAAAGCTCCCACCAACGTGAGGGTGAGTGGAGCAGGCATTAAGCACCAGACCCAAAGCTGATGGATTGCAGTAAAGAGGAGTCTCTCCATTGTTTTCCACGGGTGCTGGGTAGGCCCTCCGAATGTGATCCTGCAGCATTAACTCTGGTGTCTAATGCTGCTGAAACCCGGGGAGCTGCTCCCATGTGTAAGCACTACCAAATCCAGTGCGCAGTGCTAACAAGCACGCTGCAACAGTTTAGCTCTTCTCTTGGTTGTATGGTGGAGGGACAGGAGGAGGGGGGGAGAGGGAAGCCGAAAAAAATAAATGAGCAGAGAGAATTTTGAAGAACGATGAGGTTCTGTACAGAATGCAAGTCCTTAAAAAAATAAGACATTGGCTGTGTGTTTTACAGATAAGAAAATGTTATTTTATTGAACTGAAAGATATATGTTTCACCTATCACATCTGAACTAATCAGTGTAGGCTTTTAGAAGAAGTCTGTAATTACTCTGAGCACGTCATTAGTTAGATGTAAAATGAATGATACTGCTCCGTTTTATTACCTCTAGTGATATAGCCATTTGTATCATAAATTCATTGACCTCATCTTAAATGATCAATCCTGTAAGACAGACTTGATTCATTAATTCTTAAGTGACATTTTTTCTCCTCCAGTAATTTTCTCCTCATTGTAGGGACTGTTTTTCTGCCTTTTAGTATGGTGTTCTAAGATGTCATATTACCTGCCTATGACACGCACATTTTATACTTGTGTTTTAAAGAAGCAGCACAGACGGATTGCTAAGAAAGAAAGAATGGGAATTATGAAATACATGGAGGTAGTAAATAGACATTTCTCCCTGACATCGACTTCAATGCTTAGGGATGCTGCATAAAATCAGTGAGATGATAATTATTAGATATTTGGTCCATTCAGGATGTTCAGAGGAACAGAGCGCTGCCTTTAATTTCTATGGCTTCAATTAATTTTAGCTTGTGATAAAATATACAGGACAGTCTGTGATCAATATGTGAGTGAGGCAGACAGACTTCAGAGTTCCTCATACCTCAGTGAATTATTGAAAACAGGAGAAATCAGCAGAGAATTTCTAAGCAGGATTTCCAAATATTTTACTGAGGAAGAGAAAATATTTGTTTAGCTAGGAGTGACATAGGAGCCCAGTTGAGATAAACAAATCAATAAAGCAATAAAACACTAAAGTATTTCAGTGAATTTTTCAACTGATAACTAATAAAATAAAATTATTAGAAAAGATGCCACAAGTTTTTTTGGGGATTGTATTTTTCTCCCAGTCTGTTTAATTAAAGTCACTGAGGGGCCTCTTCCTAGGTAAGATAAAGAGGCTGGGCTTACTCTCTCATATTTCTCAGGTGCTTCTTTGGGAGCAGGCTTGCTGGTTGGCTAGCTTCCTTTGCCCCAGAGAAAGGGCAAGCCTTCTCTGCACCAGCCCAGGACTAAATCGGGGAAGCAGCTCCATCTGAAGTCCTGTCCCATCCCTTGCAGCCACTTCTGAGGCTGGTCTCCTCCACGTCGTTTTTTCTGCAAGCAGACACTGTTTCTGTGGAGATGAACCAGGGTGAGCTTCATCCTGCCCCAGCCTGCCCTGGGAGCTGGCTGGGAGCTCCTTGTATCTCTTTGTGCAGCTCTTGGGGTACATGTGGAGATGCCCTGCCTCTACACAGCCCTTGGGGCAAGAGCATACCCTGCAAGCTGCAGAAGGAGCATGGTGGTGTACATCCTGATTCCATATATGAAAATAGGTAGTGGTTTGTGGCTGCAGCTCTTGGTCAAAAAAAAATTACTTTAACATAAATTCAGCAGCTTTACTGAGTTAAATAATACTTTATTAGCTCATGGTGTAGAGTCACAAATTCCCCTTTTGTCTGCTTGGAAAAGAGTGGCAAGCCAGAAAATTTCAGGAGGTCAGTTATAAGATGTTTCCATCAGATGCTCATGTGCTAACTTGCCAGGTGGGTGGCAAAAGCCATACCCTTGCCAAATACCTGGGATGGTTCAGTGCCCACTGCTGCATGTTTGCACTATTTGCGGCGATGGGTTGCCCAGCTCCAGTGTTGACTTTGATGGCTGCTGAGCCTTCCCGTGGGGAGCAGAGGAAGAGCCAATGCCTAGCAAAACCTGGGAGCCCTTGAAAGTGGGGGTGCCCGCATTTTGCTCAGCTTGGTGCACCCCCCACATCCCACTCACCCAATGCCTGGAGAGGGGGATGCTCATGCCATAGCAGCAGAGGCATTTCTCTCGACCCATCTGTGCATTTGACAGCCTTTTTATCCACATTTTTTAGGGTACTACATCATCAGTACATGTTCAGTGCAGGGCTGGGCTTCTTTGTAATGCACTGGGAAATATCCTTCCCTGCATGGGGCATCTTGCTGGAAATACACCCTTCTTAATGCAGCACATGTTGAGCAGCACCAGCACACCCTCTGCTTTACCTCTCATCACACTTTGCCCAAGCCAAAAATCAGGGCCCTGCATTCCCAAACTTCAGGGGTGACTTAGTAGTTGGTGCTTCTCAAGTGATTATTTAGTTTTATTTAAATGTTGGGAGAAAAATCCTTGTGACAGTGAGAGGGAGTGTGCGTGTGTGAATGAGGCAGGGAGGCAGGAGGGGGAATCAAATACCAACTGGACGGGATAACCAAAAGGTTGTAGAGTTAATAGAAACGTGCTAATAGCCATAGCATATAGTGTGCATATGGGCTTATATGTATATATATATAAAAGATATATTACTGAAAACTCAAAAATGTCACCACTGTTTATATTAAAGGAAAGCTGAGAGTTAAATGAGATGGGTAATCAGATGCCCGACATATGTTGTTTTGAATTGTTTATATGGCCAATAGTTATTAAAATTAATTATCCTTTTAATGCAGCCTTTTCACAATTATATTCTTTTTTTCCCTTTTTTTTCTTTTTCTTTTTTGTTGTACAAAAGATAGAGTCATTTCAAAATAAGCTAAAATGGGCTATTTGGAAAAGGCAGAACAAACAATACCGGGATGTATTCTGACATGGTCATAGGCTCAACATGCTGAAAGAAAGTACCAAAAATCTCTGTCAGCAGAGTATTTTGAGAGCTAATGTAAATTACAAAAATGGGATTTTTGTGTGTGTAAAATTCTGTCAAAAAAGTAAAGCACTGAAAAATCTGACATCTGTTTATCTGTTTATAGCTATGGCAAGATTACTCATATTAATTCTTGTTTAAAATGCCATATGAAGGAAAGGCATTTGTGCAAACAAGAGTCATATTTGAATTGTAGATCATGTCTTCACCATCTGTGAGAGCTGTTGGTGTTGCAAAATTAATGTGTTAATGAAATCACAATAATTTCTCTGAAGTAATGGATTCTGAAGCCTAGAATGACTATTTTTTGAACTTTGGTGTCTAGTGGTTTACAACTGGGAAAACCTTTCACAGCTTAATTAGTTCTGCAGCCTTACTTTAAAAAAAAAAAATTGGCTATGCCTTCACCACACCAATAGCAACACAGAAAAGGATTAAATGGAAAGCAGAGAAACAAACCAAAAATGAGCCTGCAGTGCAAACTTTTTGCTGTAGTATTTGAAAAGTTGCTAAATAGGCCCTCGATTGCCAAGAAGTTTTACTCAAAAAAGTCACTCATACACAAGAGTGGGCAAACAGCTCTGAAAATAATTCCAGCTTGCCCAAACATCGCAAATTGGAACTATTGGAACCTTACACAAATGTCCTGACTATTTCCAAGTTTCTCCTTGGAAGGAAGGACAAAGGATGAAGGATGCTTTTTGCTTTGTGGTGCCATTCTAAAATACCACCCCCTTTCCAATTTACTATTTGATACCCTTAGCAGAATAGTAACTGTTATGGTGTGCTGCAGTTTAGCTGAAATGGTTTGTATTCACTTCCAGCGACCCTCTGAATCCTTTTCCACTGTAGTATGGCACCTCGGATGGTATAGATGTGCTTAGATTACCGCCGAGGAGTAACCATGCTCACACGGGTTTTGTGTGCTCAACCTACTTGAGTGTCACAGAATCACAAGGTTGGAAAAGACCTTTAAAGATCATCAAGTCCAACCATTCCCGTCCTATGCTAAACCATATCTCTAAGTACCTCATCTACCCTTTTTTAAACACATCCAAGGATGGTGACTCAACCCCCTCCCTGGGCAGCCTGTTCCAGGCCCTCACAACTCTTTCAGTAAAAAATTTTTTCCTGACACCTAATCTAAACCTGCCCTGGTGCAGCTCTGTGCCATTTCCCCTTGTCCATCGCCCACCTCTCTACAACCTCCCTTCAGGTAGTTGTAGGCGGTGATAAGGTCTCCCCTCAGCCTCCTCTTCTCCAGACTAAACATCCCCAGCTCCCTCAGCTGCTCCTTCACCAGCCTGGTTGCCCTGTGTCGTAACAGTTTGTGCCAGCTGAGGATTCTTCCCTGGGGTATGAGTTTAAGATAGGTAACGTACTGTGTGAGGTAGGATTGAGATCACAGGAGCCAGAGAAGGGACTGGCATTCAACTCACCAATATTATGGAGAGAATAAAAAAAAGCGTAGCTTTCACAAGCATAACTGATTTATTTTCTGCTAGAAAAAGAATGTATTTAGAAAGCAACTGAAAAATTACTTGTAAAATAACGCTATGAAGAGAAGATTGCTTTTCTTACCTGATTTGATTTTATTACTGTGTTGTAGGTATGTGACTGGTGTAAGCACATAAGACACACAAAAGAGTATCTGGATTTTGGGGACGGGGAAAGAAGGCTTCAGTTCTGCAGTGCAAAATGTCTCAATCAGTACAAAATGGACATTTTCTACAAAGAGACACAGGCCAATCTTCCAGCTGGACTGTGCAGTACATTACATCCTCCAGTCGAAAATAAAGCAGAAGGCACTGGGGTGCAGCTGCTGACTCCAGATTCTTGGAATATACCGCTAGCAGATGCTCGGAGAAAAGCCCCATCCCCAGCGTCTGCAGCTGGCCAAACTCAAGGTCCTGGACCATCAGCGTCTACCACTGCCTCTCCGTCTGACACTGCCAACTGCTCTGTCACTAAAATCCCCACGCCAGTTCCCAAACCTATTCCCATCAGTGAGAATCCAAATATTCCACCGGTTTCTGTCCAGCCACCTGCTAGCATTGTGCCTCCAATTGGTGTCCCACCTCGCAGTCCTCCCATGGTGATGACAAACCGTGGGCCAGTTCCTCTGCCCATATTCATGGAGCAGCAAATTATGCAGCAAATCCGTCCACCGTTTATCCGTGGGCCACCACACCATGCCTCAAATCCTAACAGCCCTCTGTCAAATCCAATGATTCCTGGAATCGGTCCCCCACCAGGTGGTCCCAGAAATATGGGTCCCACCTCTAGCCCCATGCACAGGCCAATGCTTTCCCCCCACATCCATCCCCCCACAACACCTACCATGCCTGGGAATCCTCCGGGCTTGTTGCCGCCCCCACCTCCCGGAGCTCCGTTGCCCAGTCTTCCCTTCCCCCCTGTCAGCATGATGCCAAATGGTCCTATGCCTATGCCACAGATGATGAACTTTGGATTGCCATCCCTTGCCCCGCTGGTGCCACCCCCGACTCTACTAGTGCCATATCCTGTCATTGTCCCTTTGCCTGTCCCCATCCCCATTCCCATCCCCATCCCTCACATCAATGACTCCAAACCCCCCAATGGCTTCTCCAGCAATGGCGAGAGCTTCATTCCAAGTACCTCCAGCGAGACACCTGGGGCAAAGCCAACCAATAGCTCTTCATCCCCTCGAGAGTCAAAGCAAGGATCATCTAAATCCTCTGACTCGTCACCGAGCTGCTCAGGCCAGTCTCTAAATCAAGCTCAAGTGCTTCAGGAGCACAGTAAAAATGAAGTTGTTGACTTGACTGTCAGACCTAGTAGTCCAGTGAACAGTAAATTTGGTTTCCCCAGTGTGCTACAGGGTCCACAGGATGGTGTGATAGACCTAACAGTAGGCCACCGGTCTAGGCTGCACAATGTTATCCACAGGGCTTTACACGCCCAAGTGAAAGTTGAACGTGAACCTAACAGTGTTGTAAATTTGGCTTTTGGTAGCTCAGACAAAAGGAACTGCAGCGACTGCAGGGACAACTGCAGCCCAGTTGACTCAAAAACGTTACCGTGCAGTGACGGAGCTCACTGCTGTCCTGTCTCCTTGGCCTCCGGCACGCCGGGACTGGAAGCTGGTGCAGCGGTGTGCAACGTCATTGTGAATGGCACAAAGAGCACAGAGGGTTCCAAGAACCCGGAGCTGCCCCAGGAGCTGAAAAAGCCCCAGCCCCCGGAGGAGCTGGCGGTGAGCGAGCTGGAGTCCGTTAAGGAGAACAACTGCGCATCAAACTGCCACCTTGAGGGAGACGCTGGCAAGAAGGCCGGGGAAGAGCCCCTCGCAGGGGGAGACAAACAGGACCCGAACCTTAACAACCCAGCAGACGAGGACCATGCGTATGCTTTGCGGATGCTGCCCAAGACAGGTTGCGTGATCCAGCCTGTGCCAAAACCAGCAGAAAAGACTGCTATCGCGCCGTGCATTATGTCAACGCCAATACTCAGCACAGGGCCAGAGGATCTGGAGCCACCATTGAAAAGGAGGTGTCTCCGAATTCGAAATCAGAATAAGTAAAGGTTTGTGTGATCGCTACTGCCTTCTGTGTGAGTAGAATGAGTATTTTCAGGTATGAGGTCAAACTCGCGTGGATGTGGCCTTTGTGAAACAGAAAGATGTGGGTTCCGGTTTGTCAGCACTTTCAGGAAACTACTGGTATTTATGTTTTAATATTGTTCTTTGTGTTGTATTACTGCATCTGTACTTGTCAGCGCTCCATCCGACAGCAGCCTCGTTACATTTTTGCTCACAGAACATTTTGTGATGGTGCTGGCTGTGAAGTTACTGTTCTGTGTATGTCAGAGTCGGTGGTTTTCTGCCTAGGATACGGTTTAGGTCTGGGCCATTAATCTGCTTACTTATTCCAGCTGAGTTACACAGCAACTCAAGCCTTCATGGTGTGCCCTACAGCATAGCATAGAGCAGGACAGCCCAGCTGCTTCCTGCTAACTCAGATCCAATTGACTTACCACCTTACTTTGGTCTGCCTCCAGACTGCACCCTGGCTTTCAGCCAGGCTGTTCTCTGGGGAGTGAAGACCCTTTCCCTGAGCTTTCCTTCCTCAGGTATCAGTGCTTAGGGTCTGCCCGCTGTAACTTATCTCAGCAAGGCATGTGCCATGGGGCTTTACTCTCTTACCCGAGGCACCTGCCTTTTGTGCAGGTCTCCCACCTTAGAAAGCAGCTGAGGCTCCCCTCAGCCTGGCCACTGTTGGATGTGTGTGGCTTCTGGTCGGGCTGCAAAGCAAGGCAGAGATACGGCTATGTCCACCAACAACTGTAGCTTGTCCAAGGGCAGTGTTCCAGAGGCAGACTCCCCCACCCAATCCCTCTGATAAAGCAGCGCCTTTATAAAACTGTTCATTTAATGTATGTCTGTTGCTTCAAACCTGTGAGTGAGAAACAAATATAATTGCATTTGTTTGGATCCACAAGCACAGAGAGCTTCTTTCAGGAAAAGGGAAAATGGTGGGTGTTGCAAGAAATCTGTTCAGCAGTAAAATCCTGACGGTTTGCTGGATGTGGCTTGGTGACATGCCAGGTTTCATTACAATCCATGGAATATTCTGTAGCCTCCAGTAAATCCCTGTCCCTGGTAGCACAAATAGTGGCTGCAGCGGTGCAGTACGAGTATTGCCTTGGAGGGCTTGGCACCTACAACTGCAGATAGCAGCACACGATGCGGAATCGGGGCCATCGCAGTGCCTCCCTGCTCCATCAGTGTGGGCTGATTGCCCCATCAAAGATACCGAAGTACAGTCAGGGCTGCCTTTTTACTTGTGAATGCTGCATTCCCTGTGCTGGCTGCAGTGCCGGAAATGTTACTTCCCTTGATTGCGAACAGTATTTATTTACTTTCTTTGGTGGAACAGAACCATTATTCTTTGCTCTTGGCATGTGCTGACACATTTAAAAGATAAGTTTGTAAGAACAGAGGACAACTCTAACTTTCTCGGACTAATAACCAACGCATACAGTAACTCAGAAGTCAAAGGAGTATTTAAAACCTTTGCAGTCTCCTAGGCCTTGCTTATGGGGATCCCTCTACCCACCCATGAGGTGTGGGTACAATATATAGCCTTCTCAGCAGAAAGATCTTTACTGCAGACTGCAGACCCCCGTGTGCCACCTTTAGAGCTTGAAAGATTGTCTCTTCATGAGCGCACACATGCTTTTATTAGGGGTGGGGATTTGATATAGTGAGAAGGCCACTGTTGACTGTATCCCTTTTATTTAGTTTTAGGATAGACATGGTTAACCCTTCCATTCCCATCTTCCTTAAACTCCCCATAGCTGGGGTTTGTTTCAAGCCAGTGCTAAGAGACTTGCACATTCATGTGCTGGTACTGCTGGTTCTTGGCATCTATTTCTGCATGCCTGCATCATCCAGGCTGCAATTATGTCACCTTTCCGAGGTCCTAAACCCAAGAGGGCTTAGCAGAATCCAGAGCCAGAGCCTGAAAACTCAGAATTCTGGCTTCACCAAATTTTGTCTATTTTTGCCTGTTGACACAGGTATACATGACATCACAGATAGCATTTGACAGAGAAAGTGGGCAAACTGAACCAACTGCATTGAAAAGACAAGGAGGATGCTCTATCATTCAGTTATTGTCCTCAGCTCTTTGTATTATCTAAATGTCAATAACTGCCACTTTGGCTATCCTCAGGAATAACTATTTTCCCATTCACCGAGAGTTTTATGTATTCCTTTGTCTCAGCATAAGGGTTGTCTTACAGAAAGTTTTCAGGTCTCCCTCCAGACAAGATTAATCTGACCCAATACAGACATCTGGAATGAAGACACAGCTGAGCTAATTGTCTAAACTCTCTTTAAAATCAACCTAGAGAAACAGACACTTCAAAGACACGGCTGAGCTCATCCTGAAGCCAACAGTTAAGACAGCTCAGACGAGCTGAGCCCTAGGAGTGCCCACTTCTGCCTGCTGTGAGGGAAGCTTAGGGTGACCAGCTCAGACATAGATGTCCCTGCAGACACTGGAAGTTAACAAGCCCAGCCTAGGAGACTGCAGTGCCTCTGGGGTTTGCACAGTAGCATGGAATGGCGTGGTGATGGGTGTTAGTCTGTCTGTCCCCTCTGTTCTCCATGAAAAGGAAAGAAGTAGCCTCTCTGCAGAGGAGGTGTGAGATCAGGATCCTTGTGTGCTTCAGGGGAAGGAGGATACCCGAAGTACTCTGCAGAAATAAACAGCGTGATAACCATCTCATTCCAGCAGGCACCTCGGTGAGACTCAGGCATGCACAAGTGATTTGCGCAGCTCTGATGATTGATTTGAGGTGAGGGCTCTTCGGTTTCATGCAGAGCCTCCCTTTGCTCATGCTGGTAAAAGCCAGTCCAAGGGAGCAGAGGGGCTGCTTAGATTTCTGGCCTCCCAGCAGTCTGTCTGTGAAGGCTGCACGGGGCTCAGAGCCCGCCCATGTCTGTATGGAGGGGACAAGCTGGGGACCAGAGCATGGGTGCAGCCCTGACGTCCACCCTGCCCGTGAGTTCCTCCTGCCCAGCCCCAGGGAAGGATGGAGGTAAAGCCCTGCTCCTCCAGTGCTCTGGTTGTGGGCAGGATCCCTCACAGAAGACTCCCAAACTTGCAGAAATTCTAGTAAAATACATCGAGTGGTAAAAGCCACACTACTAATTGTGTTGACTCAGGCCTTGGAGGTTTGTATTGATTGCACTGGCCAGGCAAACCCAGGAGAAGATAAAGTCCAGAGAATTGCCTTTTTGTCTCTTGCTCCCCACCTACCCTAATTGGAAAATCTGAACATGTTGCTCTAAAGTGCAACTTTTCCCGGATTTTATTTCCCATCAAATTGTATGAAAAGAAGGAAATTAGCCAAATATTTTTACGCTAGAGTTCTGGACAGACAGATTGAATTTGTGTAACAGCAACATGGACTCTCTAAAAAGGAATCAATGCAAGCGTGACCCTTTCGGGCAAGTTGCCAAACTTTGGATTATTTAATGTACCAATTACTTGATTATTGGAAGTGCTAATCAGCAACATAATCCTTGATGTTAAAGTTTAGTCTCTCCATCAGGATGTGGACTGTCAAGCCATTGTAGCTTGATGCAGTGTGAGGAACCAGCAAAAGATGTCTCGGTGCCAAAGTTCTGCTATGATAAAGGAATGAAGCTAGGAAGAATATTCTGTTGAGTGTTATTTTTTCAAGTTTGAGCAATGTGAGTTTCTAAAATTAACAGTGTTAGCGCTGCCTGCCTACATGCTTTATGTCCAGGCGGGATCAGTTTTAACCCTCCAGTTTTGGTGTCAAGGTTTCCTAGAGCAAATAAATTTATGAAAACACTGAGGTCTGCTTGGATTTAGCATGATAGTTACGGTAAACTAAATTAGAAAAGTTAAGTGGCACACGCTAAACTCACAGTTAGCTTCTCTCTGTGTGTGTTTATGTGTGTGTGTTGACTAATCCTATGTTGGGGGCAGATGGGTAAGAAAAGGAAGGTGTTTTCCTGCTTGTGTCAGCAGAATTTCTCCCAGAAGTAATGGAAATAGTAGGAGTGTGGCCACCTACAGAGCCACAGTATATGTCCCGAGGTCAGCATCTGCTGAGTTATAGGCCCAAATCTCCAGCTGTCTAGTCCATACATTGTAGTCGTAAAAATATACAACATGCAGAACACACCAGTTTAGAGCAGAGGTAATATATATCCCACTGTGAACTCCCCTGCCCATAATGGTCCAGCACAAGATTTCCTGCTCTGGTCAGGATTCCCGAGGCAAAGGGGCATAGCTATTAACCTCACTTTCTGCCTTAAGAGTTTTTATCACTCCCCTGTCACTGTAGCATCTATCTACCAGCATCTTACCCTGCCTTGCTTGCTATGATCAGGACAGAATTTGACCTTAAAGGTGTACTTGAAAAGAGATTTTCTCTGTTTAAGTATATTTTTATGCTAGTCATCTTTGTTGACACAGTACTATGGGCCAGAGCCTTAGCTAGTTTTAACTGGATATAGTTCCACCGGTGCTAAACTAATTTAAATCAGCAGAGTAATTGGACTCAAACACTTAACACCTACTCTTCTGCTTCAGAAGTTTTCCTTCACCTGGCTTCTTAGGAGCCTACAGAAATTTTCCATTTATCCAAAGGAGGAGAGGAGAGACTGTTAACACCACAAAGCCTTAAACACATTTGCTTGGAACTGAAGCTTTGCCCTTGAGAGCTGCCTGGCTCTAGAAGTGTGATCTTACATTTCAAAATTGTCTGTGTAGCTCCTCAGATATATTAAATCAGAAAAAGGATTTCCCAAGGAAAAAAAGAAAAAAAGAAAGGAAAAAAAAAAGAAGAAACAAAAAGGGGGTCTTAAAATGGTGAAGTGTAAAATGACATACTTCCAGGGTAGCTTTCAGCTCCCACATCTTGCTGCCGGGGTGTGGGAGCACTGACTTCCGTCTCAGTGGCAGTAAATAGCAGGCTCGTGATGTGCTGCCATAGATCCCTGCACACTGTGAAGCAAAGGAACAAGTGCTGATTTCTGATGGGTTCCTCCCGCCTTTCTATAAAACCTCCTGGAGCATATGTTTCAAATATGAAATCTGATTCTTGAACCCAATTTAGAAAATACTTACACCTGGTCTGATTTGCAAAGTTAGTGAGCATCTAGGGCTGTTGGCAGACCAAACGCTGGGCTAGAACTTCAGCCAGCAAAAATGGCCATAGCTCAGTTGACAGACCCACAGAAATCTGCAGAGCCTGTGGCTTCTGGAGACTGTAGCCTACCTGATAGCTCCCAGAATCTGGGACCACTGACTTAAGAGATCATTTCAGAGCTTATTTGCCCCTATTAGTTTTGATTGTCTTGTGAAATGAAAATTATTTGAACAAAGTATCTCATCCTTGCCATTCCGTAAGCTGGTACAAATTACTCATAATTATATTGCCAGGCTTTAAAGACTGACCAGGCACTTTCATGCATGTAAGGCATAATGCACCTCTTATTTAAGTTGGTCCAAACCAAATTTGGCTGCATTCAAAAGTGTTAAGTGTAAATCAGGCATAGGGGGAGACTCTAGCTCTCCATCAGTCTGTTTCCTGCTGTTGAGCTACCAAAGTCAGTGACACGGAGAAGGTTTATGGGGAAAAAAAAAAAAGCACAACTCATGATTAAATACAGAGTCCCTGACAACAGAGACTGTAGTAAAACAGACAGACACCCTTGTAAAAATATCATCTGAGACAACGATTGCCTTTACATTCAGAGGCCAAGATCCTGGACAGTATGTGTCTGATTGCTGCTGAAATCTGATAAGGAGCTTAACACCTAATAGCTTTTGTGAAGCTTGACCCTGAAAGGGACATGGCCAACCTCAGTGCAGAGCGGTAAGCTCTGGACAACTGAGAGGAGCTTATAAACTATTTCCTAGTATTACAAGCAATACCTGCAAGTGGGTCAGAAAGGAGCAAAACAGCAGGAGCAAAGTGGTTGAGCAAGAAATCAGGAGGAAATCAGACTGTGACAAGCAAGCTTTTCTGAGCTGCTTTTTGTTTCCAGACTACCTGCTGAGACTCTCCCTGTCTATTTTTAGGTCCCATAGAACAAAACAGGCAAGTTAAGCACATTTCTGGGTGCCTCCATCAGCGGAGGCCTGGTGGCTGAGGCCTACTAATAGTTGCCTTATTAACACTATTTTCTAAGGAGCTGCGTTTCACTTCCGGGACCAGGGCTGGTGTTTGGAAGCACGTGTGATCATCTCGTGAGAGCCATGAATCGAAACAACCTCTGACATTTTGCAGAACTCTCAACTATTCAACATTTGCTTCTGTCGTGAAAATTACAGCTAATTAAATATCTGGGTTTGATCCTGTGCAGTACTGTGCGCGCTCAGTGCTCGGTGCCTCTAATGCAAGTTGAAGGCCCTCGGCACGTTACAGACCGAGGTCCTGCCTCTGACTCATTTGCATGGCTGTACTTCCCCAGGCACGATTTTGGTATTTGAAGAGAATGGTATTCCTGTACAACATGTGTCTCAATTTGTAACGATATCCTCCCTGCAGCTGGCTTGCTTTTCCGAGTGTTTCTGAAACATTACTGTCTTAAATCCGAGCCAACCTAGAATAACAAATTATCTGGAGGCAAAGGGCCTGAACTGTGTTTGTTGAGAGGACATCCCCACTCGCTGCTGCACTCCATACTCGAGTCCCAGTTTTGGACTTTCAGGCTGTGTAATTCAATCATCTTCTATGGAAGAACACATTTCATCCCCCCAGAATGGGGGTGGGTGGTGATGGAAAGCTGTTTTAGGGCTTGGGTAGTGCAGAGTGAAACAACTAGGATTGTCTAGCCTGGAGAAGAGGAGGCTGAGGGGAGACCCTATCGCTCTCTGCAACTACCTGAAAGGAGGTTGTAGCCAGGTGGGTATTGGTGTCTTCTCCCAAGAAGGGAGGAAACAAGAGGAAAAGGCCTCAGGTTGCACCAGGGGAGGTTTAGGTTGGATATTTGGAACAATTCCATCACCAAATGGTCTGTCAGGCATTGGAGCAGGCTGCTTGGGGAAGTGGTTGAGTCACCGTCCCTGGAGGTATTGAAAAGACGTGTAGATTTGGTGCGTTGGGACGTGGGTTAGTGGTTGGACTTGGCAGTGCTGGATTAGTGGTTGGACTTGATGAACTTAAAGGTCTTTTCCAACCTAAGCGATTCTATGATTCTGTGATTCTATAACTATCAAGTTCCGACCTCTCTGGAAAGATCTGTATCCCATCATCGGCCGATTGATATTGAAACCTATGGTTAGAGCAATTTTCAGCTATTTATTTGGAGCCCATGTGGTTAAATGTAAAATTTTGTGTTGCCTGCTTATGCTCCAAATATTTATAGGCTTTCACTAACCACTTGTGCTTCCACTTTTAAGTTTCTTATCCAAAGGCGGGGGAAGACAATCCCTCTCCCACAAGAATTCTTCAATTGGAAGATGCCTGAACACAAGTAGCAAAGAAAAGATACATGATGAGGTCACTGAAAATTTGAATTCTGACCCTGGCTTTCAAAGCTAATTAAAATGCCATTCTGTTTTATTTGAAGCAGTTTACCAATTACTGCTGGACTGGTTATCTTGGTGGTAAAAATACTGTTTCTGTTTTCTTGGGGTGGGAAGGGAGGTGGGAAATAGAGAAAATCTAAGCAACAGTTGGGTCCAATGCAGGTTGCTCAGGGGCCAGCAGTGCTGGGGATAGGGGAGATGCCCTAAGGTGCCTGGCACTGTACCGAGGGTGAGACCACAAGTAGGTGAGACCTGACATTTTGGCCACCTGAGCATGCCCCCTTGCCTTTGCATGAGTCTGCAGCTGCTCTTGCTTAGGCTGAAATGAACCAGGATGGGATCTGTGAAAAATCAGAGGGAAGTGCTGTTGGGATGGTACCATGCATGCAGCCCTGGAGGCGGTGATGGATAGAGAGGTCGTTCATGGGAAAATGTTCATAATACAGGACAATGAAACTTTTAACTAAAAAGATTCAATGCTGCCTAAGAATAATTAATAATAATGTTTATGATTATGTTATTTTGTAGCCAACAATAGCATTTCAGGTGAAAAAGCCAAGCCCAAACATAACCAAGGTGAGGATGAGGACTCTCACAGGGGGGTACAGGCTATCCTCACTATTTGTCCTCCTCCTCCACACCGCTGCTCACAGTTAGCCTGCCTTTTTCTGGCTGTTTAGCTGGTTTTACTGGAGAGATCAGGTTGGATGAGAAAATTGAGAAGCACCTCAGAATAGCCAAAAGCCTAGTGGTTTGGGCCCACAGGAGACTGCTGAAATTCAAGTTGAAGTTTCTATTCTGAATCAGACAAAATTGGAGACTTAAAGAATGGTTATCACATCACAGTGGTTGCCTGTTTTCAGGAAAGGAGAGTAGAAACTCTCTGGATTTGGTTTTCCTTCTGGTTTAGTTTTTCTGCTTTGTTTTTTTTTTGTTATTTTTTTTGCATAAAGAGCCCTGCAAAGTTTCAGTTTTATTCCAGTGCAGAATGGAAGAATTAGTTGAGAATTTGAGTGTTTTGGGGTTTTTTGAAGGAAAATCCATGTTCTGAGACACGAAACATCAGTGGGGCAAAGCAAACATTTTACAGGTCTGCCTAATAATACACTGGTGCTGCACCAGTGCTGGAGGGCAGTGGGCTGCCTTACTGTTGTGGGGATATACCTGGTTACCCCAGTGTAAGGCAGGATCGGTTCAGTGATGTGCCGTAGGGGCCATGACCAGAGGCAGCGGGTGCTACAGCTGAGGTTACAAGTCCAAAGCTGTTGTGGCATCTTCTCCTCTTTTCATGACTTGCATACATACCTCACAATGCCCCAAAATGTAAACCAGAGACCCCCCTGTTAGGTAAAACATGGAGAAAATTGTTACCGTGGGGCTGGACAGGAGCACCTGCTTGATGTTGGTGTCATCTTTAGTGCAGTTTGGAAGTGGAGTTTCGTGAACTCACTGAGCAATTGTTCTACAAAAAGTTATACCATGAGAAACTTCTTTGAAATGGTGAAAAGTTTTGTGATGAGAATATTTAGAGAGGTTCTGGGGAGATGTGAAAAGTAGAAAGTGGTATAGGTGGGGAGGGAGGGATGACAACAACGGAGAAACTTGGGGGCAGCACCACTGCTGAAATTTGAGGAACTTAGCCTGCCAAGACTGGTCTCCTCTGCCTTCCTCCACAGCTGGTGGATAGAGATGCTCTTCCCAGATGGGTTTTGGAGCACCTAACGCAGTGCTTGTTCTGGAGCACCCCTGGGCATGGGAAGGAGAACAGGGACACTGGTCTCCCTGGGTTAAAGCTTGTGAGCCCCTGCCCCTCTGCACAAGGAGAGGAGAGGAAAAAGCAGTGTGGTTGGGAGCAGAGCTGCTTTCACAGAAAGCTTGACAGTGTTGGGAACATGAGGAAATAGAAACTGAAAATGCTGCAGCGTGGGCTCCTGGTGGCACCTGTTTTTCCCAGGAGAATTGAAACCTGAGGGGGAGAGGAGGTGCCATGTCCCCTGGGTCTGTGCAGAGCAAGTCGGGTGGCTGCTTTCTGGTACAGGGGAGGATCTGCAGCAGCCCCAGCCATTCTCCCCAAATACGTGGCTGCTCTCTGCTGAATTCATGGAATCCTATTTCCACTGGCTATGACGAAGAGCAGCATGCTCACCCAGGCCAAGACTGTACTCCCATTTTGGGGGGAGCACTGTTTATGGAGGTATATATAACGGAGAGAAGAAATTGCTTTTCCCTTTGCCTTATGCTGTATCCCAGCTGTGGAGTCTGGGGCTGGAACAAAGCAGACAAGAGCAGATGCTCTTGGTAGATAGCTGGTGAACAATTGTCACTGATGTTGAAAGAGGTAGAGAGGGCTTTGTTTCTGTCTCAGTTCTCTTCAGTGAACTGTCTGCCTGGTAAATCTGGGAACACAGACCCCACAACTTCTTGGTGACTTTCAGGGTCTCTTCCACAGTGACTGATTCCTTTGCTCCCTCTTTTAAAAAGGAGATTTCCCCTTGGGCCATGCAGGAGCACAAAGGAGAACCTGGAACTGTGTGTTCTCCATTTTCTTGCTGCATAACAAGGGCATGGTAAGATACATCCCTGTTCCCAACTTCACTAGCTAGTTTTACGGTTCAATTTAACATACGTTGAATGAGTTCAGTGAGAGACAGTACTGAATGTACCAGCAAGGGGCTAAACATGAATGTAAACTGGTGAAATTTCCCCAAGGGTTTTTCTAGGAATAGATGCAGGGAAGCCGGAGTCAGCACACCACGGACCTTCGGCTTTCGAGTTCATGTTCCTCCCTCAAGCTCCTTCCCTGACTACCAGGTGACTGGAGACGATTGCAGGCATGGCCCCTGGTGTATCCCTGCAAGGCGGGGTGTCGAGGCTGTCCCTACCACTCCTTCTGCCTAGGCATGGAAGGAGGGCAAATCCCAAGCCTCTTCGCCAGTGCATTCCTTGAAGTCACAATGTCTGCTCGGATTACAGCTAGAGTTTCAGTAGGGGGGAGAGCCTGCGTTGCACATCTGACCCAGAGCTGAGAAGGATCCATGGCAGAGCAGAAGAACAGCACCTTCAAAATCAAGGGTCGGTGCTTAAGGATGGAGCTTGTTACCCAGTTCATGCTAAAGGCCTCCCCTGACTCTTGCAATGTGACATCTCTTCGGTTAGCTCATGGAAATATAAATCACCAAGTATTCAAAGGGGAAGGTTTTAATGAAGAAGATTGAACTGCTTTAAGAATTGCTAAAAAAAAAAAATTAAATATAATGAATTACAGAACTATTACAAGTAACAGATGATTCCAGAGTGTTTCCAGGGCTGAGCTTGCTCCCATGCTGACTTTAGCTGCACTCTTGTGGTTTATCTTGAGTGCAGTTTCCCTGAGAAAATAATTGCAGTGCCTTTACTTTAGGGCCATGCACGTCCCAGATGAACTAGGCCTCTTTTAGCACATCAGCATTCATTGTCTGGGTGAATTAAGTGCTGTGCTAAATGATGGAAACTCTGCCATGCCAGCCCACATCAACGGTTGCCTCAGCCCTCCCCACCCAAGCTCTAATTTTTTCTCTGAACAATAGGATGTGAATCTGGAGGCAGAAATGCTCAATGGAGTGCAGAAGGAGGGGGGGCAACGATGGAAAAAGCTGTGCGTGTGCCTGCACGCATGCGTGTGTCCAAAGCCATATCAGTGACATGGCCCCTCTGAGGAGGTCAGACATGACCAGGGAGAGCACTGGATGGAAACAGCTATTTCTGGTGGGTATTGCTGCCAGCAAGAGCCTGCTGCCACTGTGGCAGTGCTCTGCTCGTGGGGCAGCACTGGGAGCAGGCACACAGGGATCAGCACTTGGGAATCGGGGAGCAGGAGGAGGCACTGGCCCCGCACCTGAGCTACACAGCTCCTTGGCATGGAGCCATGGAAGGGGAGTGGAGCAAGGAGCACTTGTAGCAAGCACCAAGCAGGGCCAAGCTTCCCGCCTTACCAGCCCCAGGGGCTGTGCAGGACAAAGGTCTGTAGGTCTGCAGTGGGACCTGGAAAGAGGTGGCTAGCTGCAGAAAAGGAGGACAGAAGCTTGGTGGGGAGGCTTTGCCATAGTTAGCAATCTGTCCTGCCAAGCTACATCTCTGTTGTGTTGAGCAAGGCTTTAAATCCACATGGGTCAGGGCATAGACCAAAGAGGAAGCTCTGTGTAGGTGCAGCCCGCTTCACTGACGTGGTGGTATTGGACAGACGGTTGGACTTGATGGTCTTAGAGGTCTTTTCAAACCTTAAAGATTCCGTGACTCTGATTGCTGCCCATTGCTCAGGTGATGACTAACAGCTGCAGAGGGCATCAGTGAGGCTCTCACCTACTGCTCAGAGGAGCACTGTTGCTATCTGAGCCCGCACAGGTGAACCCCCAGCTTAACTGCTTGAGCTGGGTCATCAATGCAGTTGAGTTACTCTCCTTTTGCCCCCTGGCATTGACAGTAAGGCAGAAGTGAGCCTTCCAACTTGTTGTCTTTGTGGCAACTTTTCCATGCTGCCTCCTAGGGTTGGAACTACATCCCACCTATGACTTCAGTGTGGTCTTCCATCCTGGGATCAGCCCATCCCTGCTTAGCTTGGGAAAGCAAGCAAAGCCCGGTGTGCTCCCCTCAGTGCAACTCCCACGAGCTCCATGGCTTTATGCTTACAAAAATTCTTCTTTTGCAGCTGACGCAATTTTCCCACCTGATCAGCAACATTTGATGTGTGTTGAGGGCAGGTTCAGCTGGGGTGAAGAGCATATGTTGCTCTCCTAAAAAGTAATTTGTTTTTTTGGGGAGAGATATAAATAGCTGACTTTATTGTGCTGGTCATGCACACTGGTGTTGGCACAAGGTGTGAAGTGGTGATGACTAGCGTGTTCTCATTTCTTTGTAAAACTTCCCCTGCTATGCCTGATACGGATTTCTATTCTGTCACTTGATCGCTACAAAGATGCATTCATCAAGCACAAGGGCTGCCATATAAGCCCATCAACAGGGAAGGTCCTTCTAGCCAGTCTGCACAGCTCTGTTACACCCAGTCTAGCTGCAGTAGGGGAAAATAGATGGGACTTAAAAAGCTAGCTGGCTGCGCCGGGCAGGAAGCATCAAGAGCTAGTGAGCTTCTTTACTCCCGCCCTCCCAAATCAGTTATCACTCTGTGCTGTGCCATGCCATTTGAGACTGATTAGCGAGGGATGGAAATTCGTTTCTGTTGATGTATGGAAAGAGAGGAGCAGCCAAAATACCTAGAGCGTGGAGTGAGGTTTCATACAGGTGTTAGAGATTGTATTTTCTCTGCTTCCCTTTTCAGTTAATCTCAGAGCAAGGTAACAAACAAAAAAGTGACGGAAAGCAGTTGTGCACTTTGTGGGAAGTACTTTGTAGGTGGATACATCCCAGTTCTCAATCTAGTTCTTGTCCATATCTCTGTGTACACACAAAGCTGCTCATCCTGCTGGGAATGTTGCCCTAAAGCCCAAATGTTCCTCTTTAACCTAGATGTAGTTGTCCCTGGGAGTTTATGCTGGTCAGCACATTCAGTGTGCTTTCCAGGCTCTGCTGTGAGAAGCAGGGGGATACAAGCACTGTCATGAGAGGGACTGCAGAGGAGCCACTGTGAAGGGGGGATCTTTGGAGCAGACTGAGAAGGAAAACGTGACCCAGTGTTGTGGTTTAGCTGAATTCAGGACACCCAGCACCGAAATTAAGGCAAATAAGTACTTCAGAGTTCCAGTCTGAATCTTTTGGGACAAGAAATCTCATCCAAGGAGACAGTCCAAAGCATACTATACCGAGAGAGAGGGCAGTCCCTGCTAGGCAGCCTACACGGTCAGCTGACAAGAGAAGCGGAAGCACGTGAGGCCATGGTGTATCATCCAGTAGTCCCTAGATACACCGAGGCATCAGGAGCTTATAACTGCTGTGGTGGTGTTGGATTGATGAGAAAGTGATTTGGGTTTTCAAAAACGTGATTCCAAAGATCTTTGTGACCTTGGCCTTCACCACTGGCAACGCTCACCTGATTTTAAGGAAGCTATCATGCAGTTTTCTGAAGACCTCAAATCAATAAAGCTGTGTTTGCTTCAGTATCATTCATCCCTTTCAAAAGGGGGTTGTTTGAATAAGTCGTCTGGGATGCATCGCTTTCGTGTCCTAAAAAAAAGAAAAAGAAACAAAAAGCAGTCAGTACATCTGGTCAGATAACAGGAGAAAAATGGACCTGGAAATGAGGACCAAGATAGAAAAACGGAGCACCCAGAAAGTTAAATTCTTTGCCTAATTCTGGGATCTGCTCTAGCAGGATCTGGAGGGGTTGGTTTGGTCTGTGGAAATGTTAAGTGAAATACTCAGATCTTGGTAGCAGGTTAGCTCAGTGAGAGCAAAGCCTGGTTCTGCTTTGGGTCCTAAAATGCCTTTCTTTTAATTCTGTTTGTCATGCTGGGCAGTGTCAGTCGCCTTGTTCTGCTGGTTGTCACCCCTGGTGCTGTAGCTGCTGTGGTGGTGGTGGTGCAAAACTGGTTGCAGACCATCTCAAGAGAGGACTACTGAGGAGGTTGTGGGGAACTCCTGCCTGACCTCCTTCATTGCAGCTTGATTTTTGCTGTGTTTAGTGTACATTTCTCCTTGGTGTGCTGAGGATTTGAGGTAGGGCCAGGAGGGGCACCTTCAGCTGGTGTGTGTAGCACAGATAGTACCTATGGAGTTAGCAATTTTAGGGGGAGATGCGTATTTATGTGAGAGTAGAGCTGTCTGTGGTCACCACTCTGGTTTCTCCATGAGACCGCTCAGCCCTGTGGAGCTGCACACCAGCCCATGCAGTGAGGTATCTCTGGGGAGCCCTGGCATGCGTGGTATTCTCCATCCCATCCCCATCCCAGGTGCTGGGGGATCCTGGTCCAAATGCTTCTCCTTCTCTGACTCTGCTTTCCTACCTGTGCTGTGCAGAGCACGGTACATCCCAACTCTGTAAAGCACACTGAGACCAAGGAGTGGAGGGCACTGTGTAAGTGCAAAGCATCGTTTATTCACCCGTGCTCTCGCAGGACGAAAGGCGCTCTATGTAAACCAGAGAATGAACTACTGTTAGCCTGGTTTCCAGCTTTTTACCACAGGAATTCCTCCATCTTCCTTTCCGGCAGCCTTGGAGGCTGTGTGTACCGACAGCCCTTGCGGCACGATGGGCAGTTGAGGCTGAAGCAGTGGGTTTGTGTCGCTGCCCGGCTGCCTGCCCAGCGTGTGGCTGCATGCTTGCTCAGGAGGTGCCCGGCGCGCCTGCGGCGGGTCTCCCACTGCTCGCCCTGACCACCTTCTCCTTTTCTGCTTTGCAGGAACACTCGCCGACAGGGTACCTTGCATGGAGAAAGGGAGCAGAGCAAACCACGTCACTCCACCAAATGACACCAGCTGGTCCGCTCACCACCCCCTCTGGCTGAAAGTCCAGCGAAGAAAACAGCTTCCTGTCACGAAGCCCCTCCGAGGAAGCCTCGGTCCCACGGGTGCCTTTGACCCAGAAGACAGCACATCATGAACCCACACAGTGTGCTCAGCATTCCTGCAACCACCTCTCTTCTCCTCCAAGGAACGCTTTTTCCTCTTGGTTTCTTGCTGAGGGGGGATTTTTCACCCTGGTTTCAAAAACCACACGGACCAACATAGGTACTTTTCCCTCTCTGACTTCAAAGTTCAGATATTTGAGACTGGACAATGATATGGATTTTTTTTTTTATTATTATTTTTTATTTTTTTCCTTCGAAAAACTGCTGTGGTTTTGCTGCTACACTAAGAATCGTGATTTGCATTGTATGGTTTTGGACCTATTCAAGTTTTGATGGGGGAAAGGGGTAATACTGGAGTAGCAACGCTTCAGAGTCATCTCTGTCCTACCCATGATGCACTTTTAAATGAAGAGTTAGAATATTTTATTGGCTAATATACTTTCCTTGTTATTTTTACAAAGGCCACCTTTATCCTTTCTAATGCCATATTTTCAGTGTTACACTTTTATGGCTTTTAATTTTTGATTTGACAGATGTAAGAAGCAGCATGAATAGTTTATACTGTGGTTTTTCAGAGACTGAATGCCAAGAGAACTCAGTAAATGTTTATTCTTCTCAGCTTTCTCTTTAAATTCCCCTAAATAGCGCCCCATTTGGGAACAGAGCAAGAGTGTTGAACTAAAGACCAAAATTCCCTCAAGGTGTAAAATAATCTGAGGGGAATATTTGCTGGGCGTCACGAAAGACTTGGATGAAATTTCAACCCTGATGGTTTTCAGTGATCCAGGAAGGCAGTGAGACAATCTCTCCATATGCATAGCCCTTTCATGATAATTAGAATGGTATGGACAAACCAATGAAAACAAGGGTAAAGTGAGAAAGATCCCCCATGATTCTGTTTCACTGTTTGCTTTCTCCTGTCATGGTTAAGAGAAATGTGCAATTCGATCCTCAATCAGTGGGTGGAGGATAACAGGGTAGAATTTACTTGTGTGCACTTGTACAGTTGTAGCCAAGAGTCCAAAAGTACACTAGAGCATGTTATACTGGCACTGAATTGGTAAGAGAGTCGTGGAGTATCCCATTCTGACAAATACAAAAAAAAAAGAAAAAAAAAAGAAAGAAAAGAAAAAAAAAAGACAAAAAGCAAAAAAACCCACAAAAAAATTTTAAAAACCCCACAAAAAATATTAAAAAAATTTCAGATCACCTTGTGATTCAGTGTAACTGTTTACTAACTCGAATAAAGCAATTGTTCACTCTCGAGTGGTCAGAGTACACCTTTTCTATAAGGCTGCTGCGGGGATGAGGTGAGGAGCAGTTTGCGGTAGCAGTGTCCCTGGCAGCATCAGTGGTGCTGAGGGCAGGGGAGCGGAGTCAGTCGAACCAGAGCCTTGTAGTGATGGTGCACTATGAGCACTATGTATATACTGTATTTCTATATTTTCCTTTGTACAGATTCACTTAAGTCAAGCTACTGTTTTACAGGTGCTCCTTATTTATTAGAGCTGTGAAAGCTTGGAAAACACACCGGGCGAGTAAGCTCGCTTTTTAAAAAAAAACAAACAAAAAAAAAACAACAAAAAAAAAGAAAAGGGGGAGGAGGGGGGGAATCCAACAACTCCTGAGTCTAGGGAGAGAGCTCAAAGTGATACTGATGAAACATCCTCAAGGGAGCAAGAATCTGCAGCACCCTCAGCGTGCTCTGCTGTCCTTCTGGGCTTGCAACACTTTTCTCTCTCCCTGACTGGTGTCAGATTTATTAAAGCAAAATAAATCTCCAAGAAAAAAAAAATGCACTTAAATGTGCTGTTGTTTTATTTTTTTTTTTTTTCCTTTTTGTGCATGTGGTTATTCATCCCTCTGCCTGCCTGGTCACAGATCAAACAAACCTCGGTCTGAAGTCTCGGAAAAATGTGTGTAAGTGTCCTTGGAGGCCACATCTATGTCCCTTCCGTTTTCGTGCCTCCCCCGTCACCTCTCTGCAGTGCTTAAGGCATGGGGTGGTGGGGGTGGAAAACCCAAACCCTGCAGTTAGCACAGTGCAGAGTTAAGTCCTTGTCTTAGAGAAGAGCCCTGGACGGATGCACTGGCTGCAGTTTCACTCATTTCAAGGGGACCTGCGCAAGCGCAGTTTGCTTGTGCTGCACTTGGGGCCTGCCTTTTGCAAGGACAGGGTTTTTCTATTCATGAACTCTCCCTGATATCAAGCCTAGCTTCTTTAAGGCACCAAACTCCTCCCAAATGCCCCCAAAACTCTGCAACAGCGTCGTATCTTCAGGCCCCGAGCTCTCTTGCACAATACCATTTGCTTCCCAGCTCTCGGCCTGCACAGCCAGTGCTGCTGACGGAGTGGTTTGAAATGTCCGGTGAGCTCTGTTAACTATTTGACTGATTCCATTAACCAGCCATGTAAGGCAAACAACAACAGCATAAGTGTGCCTGCTTGGAAGGGCACATAGAGTGAGTCTTGTCTCCCTAGTAAACAGCTTGCTGCATCTCTATTTATTCATCGGAACTTGGCTGTAAAATGAAGGCCGTGTGTATTGATTTTGCTTTTGTCAGTGGTCCAGAATTGTTAGCACACATTTTCACTCTCCTGAAAAACACCAGACTCTTTAGAGAAATCTTTTTCTCTCCCGTGAACTGCTTTTTCCAGAAATGGAATCAGCTTGTCAAAAATCATCAGGACAGCAGAAGCAGAGAAAGCTATCTAGGCTGGAGCTGGCTTCACGCGTTTCCAATGATCGCAAACTTACCTTAGCTCTCCTCAAAATCTGCCCGCCTTACACTTTCTTAACATCCTGCCCCCCAAAATTCGGCATCTGAGCAACTGCTCTGGACAGTTGAATCAGCTCATTGTTTGCTATTTTAAAAATATCTACAGCTGCATATCTGGGGAGAAATCTCCAAGTACTCATAAACCTTCAGCAAAATGTAGACCAAATGGTACGATACATTATGCAAAAGAAACCTGCTTTATTTTTGAGGCCAAATCCATCCCTTGCACGATGCCAACAAAATGAGTGGAATTACACAAAGGATGGAAGAAGGTCCTTCGCAATTAACGGGAACCCGGCAAAGGTTGGCGGAATAGCGCTCGCTCGCCGCTGACATTATTTATTACGCACTACGACCTAATGGGCGAGCCAAGCTCTTTCCTGGAGAACTTACCATCAAGGAGCCAGACAAAGAAAATCCCCATGCATTGGGAGATACAGGGGAAGGTTCCTGCGTGCAACAGCCATCACGCCAGCTCTTGCACGCGCGCGGTTTTGAGATGCAGAGGCTCTTCACAAGCACGGAGAGTCAGCCAGCTTTGCCTCAGGCCCCTGAGCAGTCAGCCCAGTGTGCGTCCCTTCACGCCACCAGGGCAGGGAGGGGGGAGTTTGCTGTGATCGAGCTGCCCGGGTCCTTCTGCTGGCACTGAATCCTTGCTGTCAGCAAGAATTTTGCCCTTGCGATAAGAGGGGGTCTGCGTGCTGCAAACACTCTGCATTAATTACCTCCTGTGTTGCCTTAGAGGATTTTGAAGGCTTCGGGGGGGGGGGGGGGTGTTTCAGAGCTACTACACACATCGGTGTTGGAGTGGCCCGATTCTGTGAATAAGAAGGTCCCTCAGAATGAAAACATTTCGTGCTTTTTCCGTGCTCAATGATAGAAATAAATTCGCTTTGTTCAAGTAAGTGCTGCGTGCCAAATTTGCAAGGATGCTTATCCAAGTGAGATAGCCCATTCTGAGGTCCATATTTGGACACCCAAATCAACACTCAGCCAAACACATGCATGAGGCATTTCAGTGCCATTTGGAGTGTCCATATATAGAACTGGATGCCCTAACTTCATTGCCTTTGTTTTAAAAATAGGCCTGGAATATGTAAAGGCATCATTTAATAACAACTATGACAAACATTCTGTACTCAAACTAAGAACAAATTTGCCAGTGCTGGTACAGGTTGGTTCCCCTGGAATCACTCTGGACTTATGGAGGTGTAACTCAGGAAAAAAACTGACCTCTTTAGTTGTTTTGCCTTCCACCCAAAGATGACTTGATGTCTGGGATGTGTGAGTTAGGGAAGGTGGAACCCGAGCAGTATCTACATGCACACATGCAGCAGAGGGAGAGAAAGAGAGTTGGCAAGTGAGTTGAACCTGCTACGTATTGAACATAACTGCTCAAGTGTCTTGGATTGGGTTGAGGAGCTTTACCCAATCGGCTTGCCCAAATTTTATTTGTCATTTATTTGGTACTGAGCAAGGAAATGCGATGCTACCTCGAGCAACCCCAGGATATTTTCTACAGAACACAGCATGCACCAGCAAAAGGCACCAAGGTGTGAAAAATACAGGTGAACAGCAGCTCCTGGCTGTTCTCCTCCAGTGACAGTGGGAGCATGGCCCCTTGGAGGTGCCACAGATGCTGGCTTTTCCTTAAAAGTGCAAGTTTCTAAAAGTTGTGTGTCCCTCCATGAAATGCCCAGGCACCTGTCTGTGCTGGGAGAAGGGGCAGCCTCATTTGTCCCTCCTACGTGGGGCTTGTTGGCAACTGAGCAGCCCAGGGTGCAGGTGGGATGCTGCCCAAATGGAGAAGGAAAGCTTGGTTATTATTAGCCCATAAGATAGCTGAGGACAGAGATGTGTCGCAATCCCCAACTCACAACAGGCCTACTTTTTCTCTGAAGGACCTTGCTGGACCTATTTAATAAAGGAAAAAGGCTTGAGGAAGAAGGAATGCTGCCTTCTTTTCCAGACAAGCGTGGTTAGGACCTCACCGAGAGACTGGGCAGCTCAGTTTCGCTCCCCCCCTTCAGCTGAAGGAACAGAGCCTACATATGCCCACACAAAACAAGGTGTTGAGAGAGGCTCTCCTCCCTTCCCACGTCCCCAGCCAGGATCAATGAGATACATACTCTCCCAGCCTGCCTGCTGGGACAGGAGTTATGCCTAGAAAGGCAGGAGAGGTGATCCTCACTTCTTGTGGAAGAGATGGAAGTATGACATCCTCAAGGCAGGGAAGATGGAACACAGCCCTCCAGTTAGCACTTGAGGCTCTCTCCAGGCACAAGGGTGTCTGCTCCAAAAATGGCTTCAGAATTGCTGCAGTAAATACTGACCTATCACACAGCTCATCTCTGAAGCAAACGGAGCCTTCCCTCAGCTGGCTCTTGGGGTCCACCTCAGCATGTTGCAGCCCCCTGGCCCTCCACACAGCCAGGGCGGAGCAGGGCAGGGAGGGCAAGCAGCCAAAGAGATCCCTGGGGCCGCAGCACTGTCGTCATCATCATGTCAGCTTTAGAGCAGGGAGCATGCCAGGGCGGCAGGACTGCACCAGCAGACATGCCCCACACTCACTGTGCCATGCTGGGCCTCCACATTACCTGCCCTGGCAGGTACCCCATAAGACAGGTGGGTTTCAGTTCTTACCAAGGGAGATTGGTTTATTGCCTGCTGATTGCTGGCACACAGGCACCACCACGTACGTGAAATGTAATGTTTGGAGATGACGAAGACCCACGCCTCCAGAGCAGCCCTCGCTATTTAGCTCACAGGTATCCTTTTAAGCCTAAGCCTAAGACTAAGCCTAAACCTATGCCTAAGCAGGCGCCCAGGCGCTGAAGCACAGCTGGATGCTGGGGAAAGCTGGCTGCCGCCCACCCGCAAGAGAGCTCCGGTGAGATGATTTACGGGTAGGGTCAGGTAGAGGTGCTGACATGAGCGGGTCAGAGAGGAGGGGTGCCAGCCCACAGGCGCGTTGTCGGTCGACATCCAGGGAACGGGGAGGGAAAGCGGAGGTGGGGGGGGAGCGTGAGTCGAATTCCTTAATAACGTGAATTATAAAATCATTTCCTGTGTTAGGGGTTAGGAAAGAGAGCGAAGGACCCGGAGATCTTCCAAACAGAAAACAGCTTTTGTTAAGGCTTTTGGCCTAAGGAGTTTGGGGGGGGGTGGGGTGGGAAGGGAAAGTGCTGGCACATTTTTGGCTGGAAGCCTCAGACAACATATTTTTTTATTCTAGTCTTTATTTTTCAAAATAAAATCATGGCGAGGCAGCAACAAAGAGGGGGGAAGAGGGTGAAATTAGGGGGAACAGTACCCAAGTATTTCCCCCTTCTTTCTGTCACTGCCATTAAGCACACACAGGGTCTCCTTTATTATATACAGTAGCGGGATTAAGCCAGCAGCCCAAAGGCCAGGAATGCAACAAGATCCTTTTATACTTTATTGATTTTTTTTAAAAAAATTTTTTTTTTTTTGCGAGATCGTTTTCATGGAAGTTTAATTCACCTTTTTTAGCTTTTGAGTCTAACTGCTACACATTTTATCCCGCTTCTTTGTGAAATGCTAAATCCATCGGTAGGTTTTAGCTTTCCTGGTGTAACTTTTCAGAAACTGTATATCTGCATAGCAACCCCACTGCGGGCAGCTTATGGCACGGTATCGCATGTCAGGAAGATGAAAAGAACTCCAAATCTGAGCTGCTCTGCAAACTTATGTCCCCCATTCTCGGACATATATCTTCTGTACTTAATATAAGTGTCAGGAAGGCAATTTCAAGGCTAGAGAGGTGCAAAGTTTTATCTCGGAGATGACAACACCACCACCGCAAACCCCTCCCCACCCCCAAAAAGACACATGACCTCAGCTCAGCCTTGTGCGGACAATCAAATGAGAAACAAAGATTGTCTTTTTTCCTCTTCTCCCCACTCCCCCCTGGCCCCCACCTCCCCGTGTCCCTGTTGTCTGCTTCCAACTGCAACTTGAGCCTGGATCCTGAGCCCAGTGTCCAGATTAGAGATTGTTGACTCAGATTTAGTGGTGAAACTTGAGCCAGGCCCTGTTGATGGCATAGCCTTGAAGGAGAAGGTTTACTTCAAGCCAAAAGAGAGATTACATGTCAGACGAGAGCCTGCCTTTTCTTTATCACAAACTTCCTGATCTCCCTCTGTTTTAACAGAACATCGTACCCCCACCACCACCCCCTACCATGTGCCCACTTTCAATTCCTTCTATAGGGTGTCATAAATCAGGAAATTAGCAAGTGTGTAGCTGCCCTTTGCCACAGGCAGAGACAATGAGCGTGCTGTGTTTTTAACCAGTGGGCAGCACTTAACATAATCAATGGAGAGCTACGTGCAGAAAGGATGAAAAATTGGGTCTCGGTCTGACCACTTACAGGGTATTTCTCATCACCCAGGCAAGCTGCTTTTATGAGAATATGACATGCCCTGGAAGCTTGCTCTCCATTTTGCAGGAGAGTCATTAAAAGAAATCATTACATGTTTTTTTTTGTTCCTTGGCACACACGCTGCTTTTCCTTGGCTTCTGATTTCATCCATCTTTCAGGCGCTTCGTGCCTTTAGTAATTTATGTGCAAGATTTTTCCAAACCTCCAAATGTTTTTCCATTTGGCAAACTGTGTCCCGAAGCCTCCACAGAATGTAACTGTAGAGTTTTCTTGTACTTCAAAACATGAGCCCTGTTAGCACAAAGGTGCATCTAATACTTGTAATCCCGTACATAAAAGCTATAAATTCATATAAGACAATCAAAGACATCATTCCTCCTCATGAGCCTTTACCAGCCTTGTTGCTGTAACCCCTTACTTGATACGCAGAAGGAGAATTTCTCTATGAGCATTGTTGTTTTCTTTAACTATAGTTTTTGGAAGCTTTACGGTACCATATGGAGAACTATTTTATTCTGCTGCTGGTGGCTTTCTCAATACTGGCTATAAATTAGATAATTTTCCTCGTGTCTGATAGCCACACGCTATCAGTCAGACACGGTTGCTCTCAGAGGAAAATCCAGGAGAATTCAATAGAAAGCGATAACCTTTCCACCATATAAAATTTAATGGAAAATTTTATCCCCACTGTAAGGCTCACAACAGTTGATTGAAAACAAAAATCACATTTTCCACCCTCCATTAACTTCACACGGTTTGTACACAGGTTTTTACAGAAGTCTCCTCACCTTGTTTCTAGCCCTGGTTCTTCTAAGAAGGACACATGCTGGTGGATTCCATGGCCAGGCTTTTCAAGGGCTCCCAGGGGGATCTCGTATGTATTTTGGGGAGACTTGAGAAGGTCACCCAATGGGATGAGCATAAAGTCCAGAAGCAGTTAGGTTGCCGTGAGCTGCAATCTGGGCTGCTGTGGCTTTCGTCAGGAATGCAAACCCACGGGGAGATTAATTAATTGCTTTTTATAATGCAGTCCAGTGAGTGACATCCCCAAACTGGCAGGGTATGGAACCACGAGAAAAGAGATCTTTCTTTGGCCATCGGTGCCCATGGGAAATTACCAGGCATTGAGGAACAGCAATAGTATCTTTGCTTGTATTTGTTGATTCTCAAAATCCCTAAGTAGTTTACAAGGTTGCACTATAAAACACTTCCATTTGTTGGAAGTCCCAGCTGGACCAAGTTCCTGAACAAAGAGTCTGTTTTGCCAGCAGAAATGGGTCCAGATCAGGCCTAACATATTATTTACACGGAGTTGTGCTCCACTGCTCCTTCTTGACATGTACTGCCCCGCTTGCCCTGGAAATAAATGCTCAGTGAGACTATACTATAACTGGTTGGATATGTCTCTTTGACAGTTCTTTACCCAAACTCCTGCATCTAAACTGAATTTACATGGAAAGAACTATCCATGTTTCACTTAAGAAAGGCCAGATCTGCTGTCAGCTAGCACAAGTCCATCAACTCCTCCAATATCACTCCTGATCTACCCCAGCACAGAAGAAAGAAATGAGAGGGAAGGGTCAGTGAAATTCTTCCAGCCAACACCGTGGTGATGGAGAACAGAGTTAGTCTCTTATATGTTGTTCCTCAGCCTGCTGAACTATGGTGACATTTCTCTGGGACGTACATGACATCCACATTAATAGCAGAAGATGTCATTGTGATCTGGGCTATTATGGCGAATTGATTGCTATTATATTGCTTTAAAATAAACTATTCCCTGACTAAATGAAATTAAGGGTACTTTATCAGTGTAGGCGTGAGGCACATTTTCTTCTCATAATTTACTTCCTCTTAAGTGACTCTAGATTTTTGTTTATCTTATTGGGTTGATAAAGGAACACACTCAATTGTCAACATGCATTAAAAAATCATATCTAGCTGTCGAGGGAGGGAATGTGTGGGAAACGCCAAGAACACCGGGCGCAAGTGTGCCCTTTGCCTGGGCTATTAAGCTGCAACATTTTACCATCTCCCCAGCTCTTTTTTCTTTTTTTTACCTAGTTTTTATTTTTGACTGGCTGAGCGTTTTCCCTGCTCTCTCAAACTCCTCCGCATTGCATCCAGTTTGCGCTTCCAGAACTGATCGACTAGTACAGCAGGTCACCACCCCTGCTGAAATCAGCCAACAAGCCGACCATAACCCCAGCAGATGTTTGCGGTTTTATAGGCCAAATGAGAGCCCTGCAGACCAGCAAAATACCAGCACCACAGATGTGGAACCTGGCCGCTCGACGTGAACAACACAAAGCCCCGTCCTGCCCAGCCGGGCTGGGACTTGCAGAGGAGCAGAAGGTCTGAGAGACTAATTAGCCTGCAGAGCCAACATGCTGGCCTATGCTCCATCATTTTGATGGGCGCAAAGTCCTTTAATGAAACGCTGCATGAGTGAAAGTCAGATGAGGCCCCTCTGTAACTTCACCTCTGAGTCTGGCAATCACCTGAGTTCATAATGTCCCCGAAACGTGCCAGCCGGCGACGCCAGGCTCTGCCACTCATCCCAGCTGGGCTGGGGATGGCCAACCAGCCTCATTACCACAGCCTGAACTGCTCCTGCACTCTGAATGCAAAACAGGGAAGGCTGGAGCTAAAAACAGACACCACAGAGAAAAATCTTTTGTCGTTGTCATCGTTGTTGTTTTAATTACAGATGAAAAAAAAGAAAAGAAAAAAGAAAGGCCAGCAGCTCTCAGCAGGCCATCAAAGACTGAGGATGGCACGGCCCATCCTCAGCCAGGAGCTTTTGTTCAAAGCAGGCGTGATTTCTCTGCTGCAAAAGCCACACTTGGTGCTTTCTGACCCCGACAAGATGGACACTGATACTCGCCGCAGTTAACCTTAGCTCCTGACATCTCCCACACCTTTCAGGTCACCGCGTGGTACAGATGGCCACTGGAGCATGGGGAAGCTGGGGTTCAGAGAAAAGCCACAGGGGACAGAAATACAATCCACAGCGTTTGGAGCACCCCGCCAGGCAGAGCGACCTCAAACCCGTGTCCCTGTCACTGCTGAGGGACACCACGCGCATTATCCCCTCTGCCACTTCTGATGCCGAACAACTTAAGATGGAATCGAGCGTTTTTAGCGTCACGGTGTTGGGACTCAGCGGTGGGGCGGCAGCACGGAGGGGTTTTTTAAGGAATTTCTCTCGAGTTTTCTCCTGGGCGGGATGAGCCCATCCCCTGGGCCGCATCGCGACGGGTTGGGTCTGCCCGCACCGCCCGGCTCCGGGCACCGCCGCCCCCGCCCCGACCGCACTGCGGCGCCACCTGGCGGCCACCTGGCGGCAGGGCCGGCTCCAGACGGCCAGTCTGCCCTGAGGAGGACAGGGGGCGGGCAGCGGGCCGGGGGGAGCCCTGCGCCCAGCCCGACGCCACCGCCGCCCTCGTCCCCACCTAGCCGAAAGAAAGCTGCCGCCGCCGTCGGGTTCTGCTGCCCGCCGCCCAGGTCAGACATGCAGTCTGACAGCCACAAGGTGTCAGCCGCGGGCTGGGCAGGTGGCCGCCGCCGGCCGCGCCTGACGGTGGCTCCGCGGGGTGCGCAGCCGGGCCCCTCATAGCCGCGCCGGTCCGGGCTTCCCACGGCGGTGCATGGGTTAGGGAGAGCGGACACTGCCATCCACCCCGGGAAAACAACCCCCGAGCGCTTCTTTTTCCCGCCGAGCCCCACAGGGAGGGAGGGTGGGTCGTGACCGTGCCGCGCCCCCGTTGCGCCCAGGGCGGGGAGAAAATGGCCGCGATGGAGCCGCGGTCTGGCTGGGGTCGGCCCCGGTGAGGTGTTGGAGCCCATCGCCCCCCGGACCGCTTTTCCCTACAGAGCGGGAGAGACACGTCTCCCGGCGTTCGCCAGGGAGGCTTCTAAGCCCTCTCAGACCTTGACCGTAGGTGATGTTTTGGGCTCTGCAGGGGCCTCCGGATCTTGGGTGCTCTGGGCTCAGGGTAGGACCATCAAAAGTGCCCAGGGACTTGCATCAGAGCCTTTGAGGCTCCTGCCAATATCATTAACACGGGTTTTAAGGGAGCTAAGCACTTAAGTAGGAATTAGGGGCCTCAGCATTGGTGAGTCTGTGTGCTTTAGGGGCAGAAAGGCCACTGCAGATCTCTGGGTGCAGCTATGTTTTGAAAATCACAGCACTGGTTCACTGGGTCAGGCAGCCCGGCTCAGTGTAGTTACACTAACTTTTGTGGGGCTACTGGGTTTCACACCCACTGTGAGCAGGTAGATCTCTTACAGGGCTGCTCTGATGGCACACTTGATGTCCAAGTGAACAATCTCCCAGCTGTGTGATACCTCTTGGTCATGTGGGTCATCCTGCAGGTTCTGCTTTCCAGGTCATGATTCCCCACTAGGAAGCCAGCACACAGGATCTGGCAGCTCCAGCAAACCTGGAATCTGTGTGCTCGTGGGCTTTGCTAACATTTCTTTGTAAAAACTGAGTGTCTTTGTTGTAGACCAGCATGCATCATACTTAAACTAAGTCCCCTTTTATTGGTAGGAGACAGGAAACAACAGAGTGATTCACTTATTCATAAAGTATGTGCTTAACTCATGGAAATAAATTAAGAAGCTTTTTTTATTGTTTTTCTACTCTGTGTAGTTATTTATGATGCCTAGTGAGGAGCCAGATCCCAAAGCAGTGTTCCTGATTCCCTAGGTAAAGAGCAGGAAACAGATTTCTCAACTGCTCTTCATTACGAGCTCTAGAGTTCACTGTAGATTGACATTTACCTCTGCTGTGAGTAAACCTGTGGCTGCCCCTTTGCAGGGCTGTGAACAGCTAAATGATGCCTCAGAAAATTCTTTGTCTGCACCTAGAAACGCAGACCCTGGGAAGGAAAGCAGAACACATTTTAAAGGAAACATTCAAAATCTGAGAATTTTTCTGAAGAGTCCTTTGCATGTGATGATTTCTTGGATTAGCTCTGTTAATCCCGTATCAAGTCAATATGATCTCTCCTCAGTTCTCCTTTTGCCTTATGCTTGTAGAGCAGAGGGTGAAGGCTGCATCCCCCGTGCGTAGTCTGTTACAGCTGGAGAGCTGAGATGGTGTTTTTGGCAGAGGAGGCCCCATTGCAGTTAACAGTAAGATTTCCAGGAGTTTCAGTTGACTCTGGATCATGCTTCTATGGAGCTGCTTTAATACTCTGTTCTCCAAAGTATTTATGTGCAAAGAATTCCTTGCTGAGGAAGTTTCCTTTTCTCAAAGAAAAAGGGACATGCAGATTTTCTACAGATTATATTCCACAGAAACAAAAAAAACAAAACCAAAGAAGACATATAAACAAGCTGCCTTATAGCGTGGACTGGGTCGGGGGGGTGGGGGGGATGTGCAAAGCACCACAACCTTAAACAGAGAAATCGAGAAATCAGTAGAATAGATTTCACTTTAGGATCAGAATTAATCTAAGGTGGATGTAGAAAGCAACTTGAAAGATAAAAATAAACTCAAAATTAGTATTTCTTCATGTCCAAACAGTTATTACTTCAAATGTGAGCAAAGAAAGCCGGTTATTTCCACAGCTCTAATGAAGTCACAAAGGGAGTGTGGATCTTTAAACAGCAGTTCCTACACACTTCTTTGGGACTGTGTCTTTAAAAACTGCTGTCAAGTTTCTGTATCTTTAGCTGTACTCCTGCTTTACATATCTATGACATGGAATTGACTTTATTACAGCTAATCAGTTTTACTGTTAATTCACTTAATTAAAATTAATTAGCTAAATACCAACAACCATTATCTTTGAGAGAAGAAAGGAAGGAGCTAATTCCTGCAATGGGGTTCCCAGTGGGTCAAATGGAACACTTTTCTGTACCTTTTTTATTCTTTTGTTGTTGTTATTGTTGTTTTTCTCCAGGGATCCTTTCCAAAGCACGTACAAGAAAGGTTTGGGGCAAAGAGCAGCGATGCTGTTTCTTCAAAACAGTTTTCTCTTCCAGGTGTCACCCCAATCTCCTGCCCTGCATGTGTCCTAGACAGACCTGTTAGCCTCCTGGCTTTCCACACCCTTTTCTCACAGAGGAGAGAAGCACATCTGATCTCACCCTGGGGGCTACGCTGGGCAAAAGAATGCTGTGGCACATAGGCTGCATACGTAGAGGTACGTGTGTCTTTATGGATGTTTCTAGGGCAGGCTCCATCCCAAACTGAGGAAACCCTTCCTCAGCAGCTGTGAATAGCTTCAGAGTGCTGGAGTAGGGCAGAGATAATGAATTGCCTGTTAATGCCCCATCCGTGCTTATGACAGTTAGTAAAGGCACCGGTGACAAGGTAATTTTTAATAGGATGAACGGTGTGTCAGAATACTAATAGGGCACTAAAAGAGTGGTTTCCAGGGGAGTCACCTCATTGCTCGAGTGAGAGAGGGGACTATTCCCTCCGGCCCTCTCCTCAGCTCACAAGGACTGTCACCTATAATGATCCAAACCCCACGGCCTCTTCTGAACTACTGCTTAATTGGAAAAGTGCTTCTGAGCAAAAAAAGTCAATCCTTCAAGCCACCAAGCTTCCCAAACCTCAGTGAGCTTAACTTTAGCCCTGCTGAATTTGGTTAGACTTGGCGGATTCTGCTGGTGAATGGTTAATTATTTGTGTTGCCTGTGTAGCCCCTACCAGCGACTAAGGCCCTCGGGGTTGCAGGCTGTCTGAAGAGTAGGAAGGAGCAATCCTAGTGCCAAAGAGCTCCTTGGCACAGCAGTAAGATGAATAGCATCCCCAAGGTATAGACTGGCAAGGGAATATGAGGAAATAGTAAGTCTGCTGCTGAGCTAGCCCTGCATATCTGAACATGGCAAAACCAACTGGCAGCATGAACAGGCTTCCTTGTAAAGGGGGAGGTAGAAGGATGTGACTTAGGTTTCGAAGAGTGAAGGGTGTAACAGGATAGAAGCACAGATGGAGGCATGGGAGGGGTAGGTAAAATATTGCCACCTACCCCTCACAATACAGAAAGAAATTAAAAAGTTGGTACAGCAGCTTTTTAGGATTATGTATTAACCTGAGGGTTTTGCAGCCAGAGGAATTTTTAAAAGGATGACGTGTTTAGAGAGGGAGGAACATTCAGACTTATGTTTTCCAGAGCACAAGCCAACTGTTGGCTGATAGTGACTGGCAAAACCTGTGGATGTATTCGTGGTCTCTGCACCTTCTTCTAATACTCCCAGTGAATGACAGTCAGAGAGATGTCACTGTCCGAAATGGACTTGGAGCTTCTAGGCAATGTCAGCTACGGGGCAGGCACCCACAACCACCTGTGCAAGTGAAAACCAGAGAGGTTCACTCCTTGGGCTATACAGCAGTTAACACTGAAGAGACTTACCCTCAGGTTCTGGTATTTTGTGAGCCTTGTGCGCTTATTTTCAACCCATCAGGCAGTAAATGCAGGGCACGAGAAAGGATGGTACTGTTCCCTTGTGTGATAGTACACCCATCATATCTTTTCTGCTGGGAGTAAATGTATCGAGGAGTACTCTGTAGAAAAATGCTGTCTGCTAGAGATCACTGGTTTAAAAATGGTAAAGCAAGCCACTGAACCATCGATTTGGAAAGTTTAGTAAGTTTTACTACAAATTTGTCTGAAATGCACTGAAAAAAAAATGTCCTGGTCAGATTGCTTCCAAAGGAACTTTAAAATCTTCACTTCTGCAAGGATCCCAACCAAAACCAATTGAACTATTCACTGTTAAAGCTTATTAATGTGAGAGCATGTTTACTTTACAGGAACCAGCTGCAAGAGCCCTCTCTTATCAACCAGAGATGTATCTACCTAGCAAAGATTTATTGCTCTGAAGCTGGGGTTGAAACACGTGCATATCTGTACATCCCTGTAATTACAGTGTGTGTCCTTTCAGTTGCTTCATATATCTAGGTACTGTGAGTGGCCCGATAGCTCTGTGTCAGAGAGAGGTTGTGAGCTGATCCTTTTAAGAGCCTTTGCTCTTACATGTAATGTTTTCCAGGCATGTGCTGCAGCCCCTTTTGTCCTGGAAAGCTGGCACAAAATTTCATTTCTGATGGTGAGGAGACCCGAAATTAAAATTAGCAACTGTGGCTGCTGAGCCCTCCTTCAGCTCAGGACTGTACCTACCTACCCTGACTCTGTAATGGCATCCCCCCAGCTGTGACACTGTCGATATCCAGCAGTGGTCCCTGAAGACTGGCAGCAGGGCCCTCTGCAATGCCTGGGTGGAGAAGTGACCCCCTGGAGAGGGAAGGGTGCTCAGCATATTGATGGGGCAGCTACCTATGCCCCCCACTTGGGCACCTTGGTGACTGAGGTCTTTGATCTCTCAGGCATTTCGGCAGCAGGAGAGTGTGCTGGCTCTCTACTGAATCAGCCCTCAAGCCTCTCTTGAAATTAGGCACATTATAAGACAATTAGATACATAATAAGACAGTAATGAGGAAAAGCCCTTTTGTATGAAACCTTGAAGTTGAGCAGCACTGAAATGCTTTAGAATTCTGGACCCAGAATTAATTGATTCATTTAAAATGACGACGAGTAATCGAACATCTAGGCTTTATTCAAATAATGCTCTCAGGTAACGGAGTCACACATGATAGTAAAGCGCTCACTGGAAGTCACTGAGACAGTGTCATGGAGTTTCAAGGCCGTGTGGTTGGTGCAGATTGCCAGTGAGGTATAATCTAAAGCACATTTTGCCTCTACATGTTGCAAACCAGCCAACAATGCAGTTAATACATCATGGATCTTTCTTGGAAATGCCAACTGGTCATCTGTAGCAAACACAGAGCTTTCTGGGGCCAAGGGTGTCCCCAAAGGCTCTGCAGCTCTGAGGGGAGCTGCCCCGGACCTGATGCATCTCTGACCCCTTGGCTGGGGCTGCTGTGGGTGGACCTGAGGTGGGGGAAGGCTGGGTTCACCCTTTTCTGCTTGGCTGGGGGGGAAAACTACATTGAGGCTCACATTCTTCACCTTGCAGGGCAAAGGGCTGCCCTGGCCAGGGAGGGTGAGTTGGGTGCCAAGGGCTATTGGTCTGGGTCTCTGGCCCTGCTCGGAGTCCAGCGGTTTAGCACACAACCTCTCTGTCTCCTGTCAGGCGAAGCGGAGTGTCCTTTCCATGGAAACTTGGCGGGCCGTGGGGCAGCAGGTCCAGGGAAGCTGTCCAGAGCGGCGCTGACGGTGCTTGGGGAACACCAGAGAGGATTTTATGTGAACAAGGAATGCAGAAAGCTCTTGTCCTCGGCAAGTCATCATGGCCTCTCACCTCCTCTCACCCCAGCAGAAATAACCTCATTACACATGCGAGCCCCTTTTGACACAGACCGTGTAGGACAAAGCCTGACCGGTACAGAATAAGCTTGTGTCTGTGAAGCCAGTTTGAGTGGCTGCAAGGAGAAGACAGGCAATGCCTCCTGCCATCCTGGAGCCAGCATGTCGCAGCACAAGCGCCTGCAGCAGAAACATGAGAGTCACCAGGGTGCCCGTGCTGCCGCCCAAGCACCCATCTTTGTCCCAGGGGGCTCAGCCTGCCTGCAAAACACGGTGAGGTCAGGAAAGGCCCTCTTTGGGTTAATGCATCTACCCCAGCCTTACCTCAGGAAAGTTTTCATTAAGGCTGGAGCACTGGTGACAGCTACTGCTAAGGTTGCCAAAGTGTTTCCATTATGTTATATATCCCAGTTTTCACTTGCTTGTGACTATCCAAAAGTTTCACCTAGAAGGCTGAAATTTTCCAGGCCTCCTCTCTTGCTGGAGGTGAAAGGTTTTGTGGAAAGTTGGAGAAAAAAAAGAAAGAGAGAGGGAAAAAAGCGGTTCTGCTATTTTTGAAATGGCAGCATCCAGGCAGAGGTGATAATTTAAGAAAACAAAATTTAATGAAAGCAAACAGTGCTATTGCAACCTCAGAAATGACTGACACTTTGAGTTTTGAACCAATCTCTGAATAATATTTTTACGTTAAGAGATTCTACTAATTTCCTTGGCCTTTTTGCTGCATCCTTCCCTTCGGCTCAGGACGTCCTCAGGCAGTGCTGCCTGACTCGTGCTTCTCAATCCCCAGCTTCTTCCTCCTGCTCTCTGTCAGTGGCTCCAGGCTTGACACCAGCTCTGTGACCTGAAACTCCTCACTGACCCAGAATCAGGTTCCTGTGACTAGCAGGGCTCTTGCCCACCATACACCTTTGCTGGCAGCCTAGTGGCTGTTTTTGTCACCTGAGCATAGGCCTGGTGAAATTCGGAAACCTCTGTTGTGTTGGACTCTGTGCTGGGTGGGTCTGGGAGTTGACACATCCTCCACATGGAGCTTTAATGCAAGTGTCCGTGCTGACCCTGAGGTGGGCTGCAGAGAGCAGACTGTTAAACCACATGGCCACCTAGCATGAAGCTCTAGGTAATAAATTTATGATGTAAAAATCAATTAGCATTAATGGAGTTTTTATTAGCACCAAATGTAGGTGATGTGATTTCTCTGGTGAGCGTGCAGAGCAGAGAAATCTGAAGCTAAATAAGCTCTAGCAACTGGTGATGCTTTTTAAATCGGTTTGCTTCTTGAACTGGAGAGTCTCTTCCCCAGACTGCTCATCTGAGATTGTTTTTGAGCTAAATAAGGGTTGCAGTTCTAGGTCTCTGCAGCTGGTGTGTGGAGCTGTACAGTTGGCTTAAAATGAACCAGTTCACATTTGAAAACCCACGCTTCACAGTTCTCTGCAAAAGAAACAACCAGTCATCTCATTAACATTTCCAGTAACTGCTAAAGGAAACCCAGGGCAATCCATTCGCTCTAATGGAGGTTGTTTTTTTCTTGTTGTATAGCACATGGGCTTGGAGGTTTGCACCTCTTTTGGGTAGTTTTTCTCTGGAGAAGATAGAAGCCCACTGCTGCCCATGGCTCGTGGTGATACTTCTTGCACACAGGCAGTAACGGGAGATGGTTTTGGCTGTGAAGGACCCATTCTCAGTCCCTGCTCGTGACTGATATCAAAGCCAACAAAAATAACCAACTCAGTAAAATCAAGACCAAGTCTAAATGCTTCAAACTGGATAATTAAAACACAGGAGACAGACAGCTTTATGTGTGGAAATGGAAAATCAAGATACAGAAATTTAGGAAAAGAAAACAACTAGAGAAAAACTATCCCCTCCCTGCCTTCCCTGTCCCTCCAGTCCGCTGTGACTTTGTTGTTTTCAGATGAGGGCTTTCTCCCAGCCCAGATGGGCTTAGCTGACTCAGGAGGAGATTCCTAAACCACCCGTTTCATAACAACTCTCAAAACTGTAAGATCAGACGTTAGGTTTGTGGTCGCTACACAGGATGCGATGCCAGACCCCCTTCATTTGTGGGTGTGTGAAAGCAGAGATCACGTGAAGCTTGCTGATAGGAAACATGCTACATAAATTTAGTGACCTTCCCTCCCAGGGTGGATGAGCTCTATATGCTTTATTTTAATCAGGATTCACAGCCCTGAACCTCCTGGAACTAAAGGCCAAAATCTGTGTGTTCTGTCTGGTGATGTGGCAGCAAGTCTTTTACTTGGCAGGTTGGTGGCTTGATGACTTGCTGAGGTGTGGAACAAGTCATAATAAAGTTTCAGCCCCGGTGAGGTGATTAAAATCTGCATCTCCTGGGAGAAAGCATAAAAAAAAACCCCTGCAAGATGAGGCCTTGCAGGTGACATAACCCAGAAGGATGTTTACTTTGTGTGTCCTGGAAGTATGAGTAAAATGCAGATTCTCATCCTAGTGAGGGTTTAGGAACTGCTGCCCATGCCCAAAACTAAGCTGTTAGGGTCTCCAGGGAACTTCTGTGGTGAAAGCTGAGGTCCTTATGTCACCTTTTGGTGGAGGTGGCGTTAAAATCAGGTTCTGAGGATCACAGTTTGGAAACTTTGACCCTAATGTAGAAGTGTCAGTGGAGACAGCCGTCATAAAGACAGCAAGGCTGGCTCCCTCAACAGAGGAAGGTGCTGTGTTGGCATGGGGACTCCATGGGTAAAGCTTGAAGGATCTCAGCATCCCTCAGCCCCTGCACTTTGGCTCAGTTTTGTCAACTGGTCTAAGCAGGCAGAAGGACAAAAGGAGATGGGAAGACACTGTCTCTTCCTTGGGAAGCCAAGTTGGAAAGAATTCCACTGGCGTGCATCTGCTTGAAGCTCCATCTGTGAAGACAGCAGTTTGGGAAAGCTGAACACCTTGTAGGTCACCTCCAGGATGCTCAGGAGAGACTTGAGATGCAAAGCAGGTTCCTCTCCTGGCTCTCTGGGATGCACAGTTTGCTGCATGTGGTGGGAACTGTTCCGGGGCTGGGCGCAGTTAGGCATTCATATATATGTGTATATGTATGTATATACGTGTGTATGGGCCTATATATAAGAGAACTGCTACTACTTCACTGTGCCTTGTTTTAAGCTGACAGCAGCTGAGACTTCAGGTGGATGCCAGGATGTGAGAAATAATGTGTAAAATCACTCGCCGAGAGAAGTGTTATTAACTCCCCTTGGCGGGTAGGTGGACTGAGGCAAAGCTGAGGTAACACAGCTGAGGGAACATCCTGTGGTACCAGGAACAGAAATATTAAGAATTGCAGAGGAGGTCTGGTGCCACATACAGCCTCTCATGTTGCACAGCTGAGACAGAAAATGAGTTCCCAGCTTTCTAAACCTGCTCCCTGGAACTTGAATTTCATGCCTATCAACATGTTTGAGGCAGAAATCTCCCAGCTGACACCCTGTTTCCTATCTACAGAGATCCTGGAAGAAGGATTGACCTGGAAGTGGATTTTTCCAGTGGAAAATAAAAAGTTGAAGAGCCGAGCTAACTGGGGAGAGAGGGGAGAGGGAGGTAATGGTTAGAACAAGCTTAGTGGCTAAATGAAGGAAGGATGCATAGTTGCAAGCAAAAGGGGAAAAATAGGTGCAGAAAATGTAGAAAGTAGAGCATGGCCAAAAATACAGAGTTTGACCCAACAGGAAACCGTACATAGCTCTAAGACATACCAGAGAGAGTAGAAGATGTGTTAATAGAAAGGAAAGTGGAGAAGAAAACATCAGACATCACCAGCCAGCATCATCTTGACAGGCAAGTTTTTCAGTGCCAAGAAAACACAGCACCAAAGATTCAAAAGGCATTTTGCTATTGGGCTCTGACCCTCTGCTCCTGAGCCCTTCCCAACTTCTGACAGTCACTGCTCCTGCAGAGGGGACACCACAGGGTGCGTCATGTATTTTGTATTCTCCTGGGCCACACAGGCTTCTCCTTCAAAACAAGTGCTGTCTTCCAGCTTTTACCTGTGAAAGAATAAGCTTCCCTTGGACCAAAGCACGAGATGTCCTGCCTGCTGCCTGTATGCCGTTACACCATCTCTCCCTCCCGAGGGGACTGTGGCTCTGTGCAGGCTCCAGAAAGGGGCTGCCCTGCACCCTTGGGGAAAAAAAAATGGGGGGAGGAGGGCCAATCCTGAGCACAACCTTAGTTGTTCCAAGAGGAGAGAAGGACAACACCCTTATCAGCACTAACACCGAGGGCCACTGCACCCACCCTGGCACGGAGGCTGAACAGTGTGTGCACCATGGTCAAACCAACATCCACCAACGTTAAGTGGAAGCCATGGTTGCTCCCACGGGGCAGGCATGGGCCTGCCTGGAGGTGTGCACTTGCTTCTATGCGGAATTAAGAGCACAGGGCAAAACCCCACTCTCACCAATAGCTGAAGAAGTGTGGAGATGGTCCTGAAGGTCATGGTGGGGCTGCCAGGCATGTAGCTACTTCCATATGAAGTGGCCAGCAGAAGTGAGGCTGCTGCATCCCTGCAAAGATCATTTGGCACTGAAGGGAGCGGCTTTGCCTAAAGCCTTTGACTGAAAGCTTTTGACTTTTGTGTTGCTACTTCTGGAAATGTAGATAAAGAACATTTCACACTGGAAGGAAGCCCTGCTGTCGAGTTAGCTATTGGTGCTTTTCATCTTCCATTTCCAAGCAACTGGCCGGATTCTGAATTGGCTGCGTCTGGGACAAGGAAGGCAGTACAAAAGGGACTGGCAATCAGGGAGCTCCTCCAGCTTTCTAACCGTAATAAAACACATTCTTGTGCTCTTCTCTGGACACGGATGGCAAAAATCCTGCTCTCTAGCAAGAGAGTTGAAATCTGGAATGACGATTGCATGAGTGGAAGGAAGCCAGATTTGCGGCGCTGTAAGTGAGCAAAAGATCTGGCTGACAATCCGGATTCACCATTATAATGAAACTTTTTGGGTTGTTTCCTGTTTAATTTTGTCCTAAGTGACAAGGCCACATTCTGATTTCACTTACATCAGGCTGTGCCTGACTTTGGGATGCCTCTCATGCAGCTGCGGTGTGCCTGAGATCAAAACTCAGCCCTCTAGGTTTCCATTCCCCTCCTAAATATAAATTTCAAGGTGGTAATAAAGACTGGAACAAAAAAGATATGTAATTTTAGTGACAGAGAAGCAAATTGATGCTGAATGTATGTGACACTTTTTCAATTTCCCTCTTGTTTTTTCCTGATGGTGTTTTGTGCTAAACATTACATTTGCAGATGCGAAATTTAAAGAACACTTTATCTTCAGCACTGAGAAACATAACATGTAATTTGCGGCTTCAGCCAAGAGTGATGGCCTTATTAGTAATGGGAATTTACTGATTAACTGCTGTTAGCAAAACATCATCTTCAAACCCGTTAGTCTGAAACTGGCAGCCGCTCTGTCGGCAGGAGCTTTTTTATTTCATCTCGGGGGAGTTCTGTAGAAATATTTCTCATTTAAACAGCTTTAGCCTTGGCCTTTCAATAATTTTTATGGTCTCAACTAATAGGTTAACAATTAGTTAAGAGCAACTATCAGCTTAATGTCAAGTCATTCACAGGGAAAAGTTCAAGGAGAGAAGTAACGCTATTTCAGTGTTTTCGAACAAAGAGCTCCCATCAGTGTCTCAAAGCCAAAGGGATAAAAATGGAATGGAGGAGAGAAACAGAGAAATCGGCAATGGGGAGGAAAAGCCTGGGGTCTGAGCAAGGCTGGGAGAGGGGCAGCCGGGAGACCAGGGGGCTAGAGGCATGCCGCGGTGCCCAGGGGTTACGCACGCTCCTGGCCCCCAGCCCTCCTTGGGGGAGCACATGTTTGTCTGCAGCATGGCAGGGCTTCGCTCCCTGCTGCAGCTACCCCTGCAGTGCTGGCCGAGGCAGCCTACACCACTGCAGCTGCTGCTGCCCGCAGCTCTTCGCCCGTGCTTCAGGTCCTTCCAGTGAAACCCAGTCTCTGGACAGTCATTGCTGGGTTCAGAGGATGTATTTTGTCCTAGCTCCAGGATCTGGTCCTCTCACAGACTGTCACTGTCTCATCTCTCCTTGTCCATAATTCCTTCACTAGCTCGTCCCACTTTTTTTGTTTGGTTGTGGTTTTGGTTTCAGCATTTTCCCTTTTCCCTTACAATTCCTGTCTTACCTATTGTCTCCTTGTCTCAAGCTATATCATTAGCTTTCCACCAGCTCACAGGCTCTCATTTATCTTTGGGCTTTTGTCCACTCTCCTACCACCTTGTCCCTTAGACCAAGCTCTCCAGTCCTGCTCGGGATGCATCTTTCTCCTTCATGCTGTCTAGGCACTAGCAGGGCACTGAATGAGTCTACAAGAGACATGTAGATTTTTCCTCTTCGTTTCTTCGCCAGATGTCACAGTGGTCTGCAGGCAGCTGCGAAGTCCTGCTCAGCCATCAGGGGCACGTGCTGATGGCACTGGCATTACAGCATGTTCATTAGAGTGAGTCTCATTGCCAGGCTATGAATGGAGGTTGTTTTTTCCCCCAAGAATTCTTGCACAGGCGGATCTTGGAATTATTTACAGGGTTGGAAGAGTGTGCAGTGGTGCCTCTGGAGTAAATCTCTGCTGAGCTGGAGCTCTCTGATCCTTCTCCTGGATGTGCGGAGTGAGTTGGAGACATGGGAAGCGATTCCTATCTTCCAAAAACTTCTTCCAGCTTAGTAACTCATCTTGCCTGGTGGACATAATTTTTAACCAGGACTTTTCCTCAAAAATACAGGCAAATGAAAGTCCTTCCCAGGCTGCTGAGTGTAAGTGACCGTGGCGAAGGTGGGCAGGCATTCCTTGCCGAGGCCTGAATGGGCTGAAACACCCCTGGCATAGTACACAGGTACGTGAGTCCGTGCGCTGGGGCTGCATCAAGCACAATCACCTACCATGTCCTGGCTCTCAGACTGTGGGGTCCTGGCAGGTGTGTGAGGGACAGACAGGTGACTGACTGGGCTCCTACTGGCAAGTTCGGGTGCAGGGAAGGACAGCCAGGCTGCTGTTGCCATCATGCCCAGTAGCTGGGGCAAGAGAAGAGCCTGCTGCCTTTGCAGAACAATTTTAAAGTGCATCCAAGTATTTTGTTTGCTTTGCACTGTCAGTTTTGGCAAGTGGGGTTTATACGTCTATATGTATGTGTGTGTGTGCGCATGCAAGTACGTATTTATATATACAAATGTATAGGTATGTCTGTAGACATTCCTCCCTTGCCTGAGCTCTAAATCCTGGTCCGTGAGCTGTGCAAGGTAGGAATGCTGATGTCTTATTTTCTTGAGCGATTCCTCACGGAGCTGGGACGTGAGCCCCAGCTGGGATCTTTAGACAGAATAGTAAATGAAACTGCTGCATGGCCTGTGTTATTCAGTGATCTTCAAGATCAATGCCAGCTTCCTGAAGTCCAGTCTACTCTGCAGACTTCTTATAATCAAAGGAAGGAGTTTTCTCCCTCCCCCTAGTATTTATTGCAGACAGTGTCTGAGCTTCAAACCAAGGCAAAGGAGCATTTTGCAGACACATAAACCAATGCTGAAGTTAAATTGCTTCACCTGAGAAACCGGGCTCTAGATGACTTCAGACGGCTCCTAAATATATTCAGTCTGAAGGAAAACTTCCTTCTGGCTTCAAAGTCTGGAGATAGAAGCACTGTCTGGCGAATAAAAGGCAAATTTCTCCTTGCCAGAAGAACCAAAATGGTGCAGTCTGTTGTTTAGGGGCACAAGGGAGGTATGTGGAAAAGGTCAGGACCCACTGGAAATGTGAGCACGCATGCCAAGGGAGAGGACCCTGGGGTCATCAGCAGGAGTTGGCCTGGGACCTCATGCCAACTGCCAAGGCTTTTGGCCACTCAGCAGTGGGACGTGTACCAACACAAGTACTTTCCTGCCCTTCCTCCTGCCCCTCGAATGGAGGTGTAAGCATCAAGCCACACCAGCTGCATATCTCACAAGCCTTCATTTTTGGTCTTAGCCTGGGAAGGAATAGCATAATAAGTAGAAATTTCTTTAAAATGTGCTTTTTTAAAAGTCTACCTTAAATTTAGGATTTGTAAAGAGCAGCTGGAATCACTGAAATCACGGGGTGACCTGAACCCACTTCTCTTTACTAGAGTCCCTTGGATGCGTTCATCCACCTTTTCTGTAACATTAGGTTTTGCAGCTGATTTCTATCTGATTACAGAGAGCAATAAGGAGATAGGACCCAAAGACTGTTATCCAGGGGCCTATTCTTGCTTTCACTGACATGGATGGCAAACTGACTTCAAGGGAAACTTCATCATGCTGTAGCGTTGATAGCATCATAGAGGAAAGTGTAATTAAAGGGCAAAAAAAGAGGGGAATCATTCAGGGCAGTGTATTTCTTGGATAGCTAGTGCCGACTCTACATAACAGGGAAAGCATTTCTTATTTTCTAGGGGAAGCTTTTAAATGGTAGTTGAGCTGGGATTTTTTTGGCTCTTTTTCAGGGTTTTTATTGAGACATTGCTAGAGTATTCCACTAGCTGCCAGTGTGTAAAGTGGGCAGATCAGCCTTGAAATATTACAGTCTTGGGACGAATTTTGTTCTTGTTTTCTCCCCAGTGTAAATCCAGAATAACAGTAATGACTTCAGCTGAGCCACTTCAGATTTACATCAGCATAAATGAGAGCGGGGTCTGCCCATGCAGATGCAGCCCGAGGGATTAGGAGTCTGCCTGCATGTTGTACCCTTGCTTCAAATTGACACCCTACCCTTAATTCAGCGGGGAACCGAAGAAACTGCTCACCCTGCAAAGGAGCACTGGTGCTGAGGTATCGTGGTGGGGATTCATCAGCAGGCCGACACCTCGGCACCCATCTCTCCTTTGCATAGCAGAGGCATGTGAATACAAACGTGAGAGTGGCTCTGCACCAGGCAGGGCAGGAGGCAGTTCTGGTGTCAGTAGAGCTGCAGGCTCAACCACGGGGAATTTGGTAAGTAGAAACGCTTTGTGTGCCCACGTACTCTGCAGGTGTGTAAAGACCTGAGATCAGACCCTTGCTTAAAAAATACAGTTTATTAGATAAAACATACATAGAACCAAGTAAATCCAATTCTTTATTAAAAAATACCAAAATCATTTTGCAATAGTAAAACAAAGTACTGATTTTTTTTTTTTTCTATGAAACATAAATCTGAAGGTTTGGGACCTTTTTGTTTATGGTCCCCCCTCTGTGCTACATTCTTAAACATACGGCATCAAATTGTGAAACGCAAGCAAAAGTCTGTTATACAAAATCAGGAATGTTAAGACCAGTAATACTCAGTTTAATTAAGATGCAAACATTAGCATACAGCACACGGAACAGTCAATATACAGCTATACATTAAAACATGCCTCTAAGTAGTGACAGGGAATCCACTGGAAGGAATGAGGTACAAATAATTAAAAAAATGTGTCTGAAGAAATTAAAAAAGGAATCACAGTGTGACACTATATTTGCTAACTGGTTCCATGTGGATTGAAACACTGCATGTATTAAGGATGAATATATTGGACCCACCCATACAGAGGATGCTAAGCTGAGAGCTGTTGTTTCGTTCGGGTGTGTGCGTATGTGTGAGGGGCACATACAGTGGGCAGGTGTGTACCTGTGTGCATACATACACATAGCAAGGCACACGCCTCCGCAGCTGAAGACAAACCACTTCAGTAAAACCCTCTGAGGCAGGGTAAGAGCAATACCAACACGCTGTTTGTCATAGTCCTGCTGCTCCTGGGACTCCAGGCATTTCATTTGCATGCTATTCTCACCCCTAAGTTCCACATTCATTTTACCTCGGCTCTCCCTTCTCCTTGTGTTTGCAAAGTGAATACAAAGCTATTCAGTATAATACAATGCTCACAGTTGGAGATGATTTATTACGGGAGGTTTTGACGGCTGAGAAATACTGAAGTATTAAGGGGTTTGCATTGCTTTTCCAACAAGTGGAGCTAAGGGGCAGATGTATTATCCCTGATCATTGTTAGCATCATATGGTAATCCTGGCATAATTAATAATGTATCCTGTGTGTTGTCTTCTGTACGAATTCTTGGTCAAAAAATGGAGAAGGCTCGCATCAAGCAAAGTCACAGGCAACTAAGCTGTTTATGTGACCCCGAATCATTTAGCACCTCCTGGCAATAATAGGAAAATAAAGTAATATTTTGCTAAGCAAAGTGAGTGGAGAGCAGAATGAACACGAAATGCAAGAATTACTTGGGCTTCAAAGAAGTGCAAAAGATGAACACGGAAATCCTGGCCAGTGGCTGTGCCATCAGCACCCTCTCACTGACTCTGGTGAGGATGGTCTGAGAGGAAGCAGCCCAGGAAGGATTACACAGCAGGACATGACCAAAATACCCTGGAAAGCTGGGTGGTGCCGCGCATTGGGGATGGGGCAGGAGGCGCTGTCAGAAGGCATGGTGGATGTGCTGAGGGGAGTTGACAGAGTCTCTTCTTTCCAAAGAGCATTCAGTCAGCGTTATTTGTGTGGCAGCTCACGGGGCTGCTGCTAACGATGTCATACTGCCAGTGAAATAAACCCGTTTGAATAAAGCCTTTTGTCATCAGGAAGAGAGAAGGAGCCTGATGACACCAGCATTGCAGCGCCAGGTGGAGTAAAACCAGGCAGAACAATGAAAACAAGTTGGGCAGTCCAAGCCAAGGACTTTCAAAATACATCACCCTTAAATACACCTCACATCGAGTCACAAGACCTAAGACTGAAGTAAACATTATTCAAGCCCATAATCTCATCATGACAGCACATTTTTCTTGAAAAGGAAATCTCATTATTTACATTCTCTTTTTAATATACACGCTGGCAGCCCCCTGAGCTGGAAGACAGGGATGGAGAGCAGAATGAACCCCTATAATCCAAGGGGAAATGGTTATCAACCTGCTACACAGCTTAGACACACATAAATCTATGGAGTCAGGTGGGATCTGCCATGGGGTACTGAGGGAGCTGGTGGAAGTGCTCACCAAGCCACTTTCCATCGTGTATCACAAACAGCATGACCAGCAGGACTAGGACAGTGATTACCCTGTACTTGGCAGTCCTGAGGCTGCACCTTGAGTCCTGTGTTCAGTTTTGGGCCTCTTGCTACAAGAAAGACATTGATTGAGGTGCTGGAGCATGTCCAGAGAAGGGGAATGAAGCTGGTGAAGGATCTCGAGCACAAGTCTGGTGAGGAGTGGCTGAGGGAACCAGGGTGGGTTAGCCTGGAGAAGAGGAGGCTGAGAGGAGACCTTATCACTCTCTAAAACTACCTGACGGGAGGCTGTAGCCAGGTGGGGGTTGGTCTCTTCTCACAAGTAACAAGCAGTAGGACAAGAGGAAAAGACCTCAAGTTGCACCAGGGGAGGTTTAGGTTGGATATTTGGAACAATTCCATCACCAAATGGTCTGTCAGGCATTGGAGCAGGCTGCTTGGGCTTCTATGAGGCCTGGTGAGCTAGGGGACATGAGCTGATTGCTCAGATTGGAGAGCAGTCAGAGAAGAAGACCATGTGCTGGACAGGCTCCTGTAGGATTTGAATGATATTCACAGATGCAGTTTTGTAATGATGTGAGATGTGAAGATGTTACTTCTATCAGTAGTTAGTGGTCGTAATAAATGTGGGAGTGACTGAATGCAAGCCAGCGTCAGGTTGGACTTGTGATTGGAAACAAATCAGAGTCTTTTTCTCCTTTTCCTCTCTGTCAGATTTAGTATATGCTTGGGCAGATTAAAATAGCTACAAAATAACTTGATATCTGATGTCCCTTAGAAAGTGGCTGTCCCTAAGGTTGTACAGTACTGGGAAAGAGACGCCAGTCACCACTCAAGGAGGACAAGATTTATATATAGTAGCTATGTAAAAAAAGTCAATGATTATGAAATACCCGCAAGATGTGACGGATGCAGCCCTGCTTCCCCAGCCACTGCAGAATCTGAGGCTTATCTAGCAAATTACAGAACATTAAAAATCAAAGCTAACACGCTTTGAGCCCAATTAGCAATACAAACCCGGATAGCTGCACATACATCAAAAACAGCCCTGTACATGCTTCGCTAGCCAGGGACGCTAGTGCTGAGGAGTTGGAAGGGAGCTGAGAGCAGCGTTTTTTTATTGAAAAATAAAAAAGTGTGAGCAGGAGTTGTGCTATTTTGTGGCCTGATTTAAGGCTGCCCCTTTCCAGCTGGATAGAAACTGTTCTGCTCTCATTCTTCACACTGTTTGGAAACAGAGACCCAGAGCCAAAATCTGATCTCATCCCCACTGGTAGAAATATGCAGTAGCCCCACAGAAGCTACAGTCATTACTCTAAACTCACACTTGGGCATCCATGTGTGAATCTGCCCTGCGTTATTGCACGTATTTCAGTATGAGGGATGGTGCTGGAAATACTGTGATGCTGGTTGCCACACGGGTTTTCTCGCAAGGCTTAACGCAGGCTTAGAAGCCTGGCCTTCCCTCACTGCCCATTTTGTTTATCCCACCGCCGCCTCCCAGCTGGCCAACACCGCTCCTCTTCTTCCTCCAGCTGGATGGCTCTGTCCTACCTCCTTTTGTCCTTATCATTGGCAGTGGGCACCTCTTCCTTCCAACCAACTTTCCGATGCTGGTTGGAAGCGAGCTGGACCTTCTCCAGGTCTGGGGGAGCGAGGCCGGTGGCTCCGCACTCGGCACACATCAATGCTCGCACCTGCCTAATGGCGTGCGGTTCGCAGGGCCAAGCCTGGTCTGCATGGCCTTAATGTGCATCAGCAACAGGGTGGGAGCCAAGGATTCATCCCAGTGAGCAAGGTAACTGGGACTGTTCGACCCAATAAGCATTTAAACAGCTTGAACATCAAGAAGCAGCACAGGAAAAAGATGGAAGTTAGAGGAGGAAACTGCAGTCACCCTGCACTGAAGTGCTGAGCCTTTAACGAGGTATTTATTGCAAATAGTCATCAGCCAGCTAGTTAAAAACCATCCTCAAAAAGCACCTTTCACACTGGCGAATGAAAGCACTGGGAGGTTTTTTGTGCAAGATAAAGAATGTGGCAAAAAAAAATACAGACAACCTAATTTAAAGATGTCAGTGCAGAGTAGTCTTTGTCACAGCAGAACTGGTACTAGACTCTCATGTGAAGGGCACTTGATTGACAGGAAGGAAAGGGTTGCAGGAAACCATGGAGGAAGAGGCAGGGGCGAACAAAGAAAAATGGAAGAGCCAAAAGGTAGAAGCAGGGGTGAAGGGGACATATATGGTCACTGAAAGATGGTGAGGAAGGGCAAGAAGAGGGGCTGCTAGAAATGAACTGAGGAGAAAGTGTGGAAGCAACTACAGTGGGGGAATAGGAGTGGAAAGTGGTGGGAGGAAAGACTAGAGAGCCAAGGAAACCCAAGAGGGAGAAGAATGAGGGCAGGGTGAGGGACTAACTGGCCTCTTAAGGGCCGTTTGGGTGCTGCTTTCAGGTATGTAAGGAAGGTGTAGGCAAGGGCTGTGCAAGAGGTAAGTCGGATGTGGACAGCACAGGGAGAAAGGCTGGAACACAATGAGAGCAGATGGTCTTGTGAGTAAGGCACTAGATTCAGGCCAGGATGTCGGGGTGCAAACTTTGGGCTTCACCAAAGGTCAGGTTTAACAGTGTGGGACGGAGGCAATGCAGTTCACCTTCATGGAAGATTTTCTTCATTTTTTCTCAATGTTCTGCTATTTTCCCCTCATGTGCCATCAACTTCTGTATGTTTCCAGCAGTTATCTGCAAGAGGGAAGGAAAGCTGCCTCTAGGAAACCCCTCTCCTTGTCTTGCCCCCTCTGCCACGCAAGGCTGTCAGCTCTCTAGGGCAGGTTGAGTGTCTCGTAATCTGTCTGCACAGCACCAGGCATGATCTCTACAAGCCGCTGTGAAACAAGTACTGATAGTGAGTTTTGATAACAGCAGCCTAACACGCTTGTGTTGGAACTGTTAGTATTGTCAGAGGGTAGGTCAGATACTGATCTCATTTACACTGGCAAAACTATGGAATAGCTCTACTAAATTTACAGCAGGGTCAATGGAACATTGGAATTTAGATCAGTCCCTTGTAGGCGTGTGGACTGAGTAAGCAAAAGACTCTCTTTTACTACTAGGTTTCTAAGAGGCATAAAATTAAAAGCCAGCATATGTTGATCTGCTGCACAGCTATGGCTGCACAGCTATGGCACAGTTTGTGCCACAAGAAAAAGAAAAGAAAAACCAAAAATAGATTTTTTTCTTTAAATACTGGCTCTTGCCAGGGTGATCAGAAGCCTTCTGGGTGCTACAGCACATTAGGAATGCCGTGAAGAAGACAGATATGTTTTAGAGACAGACATTTGGTTCCAGTGGAACCTGGACATGTGGATCAGTTCACAGTACTGCCACTGCCGCAAGTTGTCAGAGCCATGGAGCGCTTTACAGATCGGGAAACCATCAAAGTGAGAGGGTAAAACTAATCACTCGTCAGCCCTTCACTGGCTTGGGTTCACTGCAATTCAGAAGTCCTTTTTCTCCCCCACTCCTGGGTTTCAGCTTAAAGACAACAAAAGCAGTGAAACTCACCCACCCTGAAACACCCTCATTCCTGCACCACGTGGATTTCAGGTTTTCCCAATTCCCCACTCTTTTAGAGGTCTCTGACCGTAGGAGAGAGGGTGGTTGCCTGCATTTCATGGTCAAAAAGAAAAAGGGAAGCGTGATCCCTGTCCTTTATGCCACCATGGGAAAACTCTGGGTAATAAAGACATACTGCTTTATACAGGGGAGGTTCAGTGCAGAGCTGGAAACAGAGAACAAACTCCATGAGCATCCCAATGAAGCCTGGGACTTGCCCAGTCTTGAGGCCCATCCTTCTGAACTGCTGTGCCCTGCTCTTATTTCACTTGCTCCACAGCCTGTCTGTGCAGTCAGGAGCCTGAGCAGTACATAGAGAGATGTGCATGTGCTCGCCTGTCCAGCCTCAAAGGCTGCTTTTTGGCAGCTGCCCACTGACCAAGAGGAGCAAGGCTCTGTAGCCAGAGATGGAGTCTCCTCTGAAGCCCTGTGAGCTATTCCTGTCCGATTATGGCGCTACCAGGAGACTCAGCCGTTTGAAGTATGATGAAGTGCCGTGGACGCTGAAGGAGCCAAAAGTTGTGGGTCACTGGGACTGATCTTGAAAAGTTTTATTTTTAAATTCCACTGAGGGCTTTGCCTCAGGAACGTGTGGAAATCTCCCAGTGAAGTCATGTTCGAATCGGGGTGAGTTTCTGCCTAACGGCACGGCTGAAATCATCGGCGCGGGGGCTTCGGTTCGCTGCAAAGTGGAAAACCCAAACCACCCTCCACGAGACTCCGAGGTAAAACACAGAGCTAAGGTGTTGGGATCAGGTAGAGGTGCAGCTGGAAGAGCTCTCCACCAGGAAGCTAGCAGTTCTCCCGGGATCAGGGCAGAGAGGGCTGGCCAGCGGCAACTGTCTCCGCTCTTCACAAGGAAGGATGAAATAGCTTGTTAGGCTCTGGTTACTATGGGATGTGGCTGAAGCTTGACCTGTTTTATGAGCCAAGCCCCATTCTTATGAATCCAATAGAAAAACTTACGCAGACCCCAGTGGGACCCAGGTTTGGCCTAACATGCTTTATTTAGAGTCTTGAGTGATGGAAACATTTTTCTTTAGATTACAGTTGAAAGATTCTTGGGTTTCAGCTTAAGTCTTATGGTGGCAGTGTATTGCATGCTCATAGTTCTTTCTTTTTCTTTAATAAATCACATTTCTCCTGTACTTAGCCCCTGACCAAAACCTGTCTTCTTGAACTGCAGTAAGCCTGGCTGGCCGGTGATGTCTCTGCTGAAAGCAGTCCCCTCCAACTGCACCACGCATGCACCCGCTGACCTCTGGGCTGCCACATCCCCACCCACTCGCCCCCCCCCGCCCCCGACCCCAGGCACCTGGAGGGAAGCGGAGGCTCAGAGGGTGAAGGGAGACAGAGACTATAAATTCGGGTTTGCGTAGCCGTGCTCCTGAGGCACGGGGATTTGCTGGAGCTGGGGCCAGAAGGAGCGAGTTGTGCTCGAGTCCGTCCGATTTGTGAAGTACAGATGTGATAATACCGCTGCAACCACAAAAGAATTTACAACAGGAAGCGCTGCAGCTGTTGCTTATTAGCATTAGTACAAATTACACAAAGCAAATTGTTAGCAGACATGTTTCCATAATATTTAACTCATGGCAGTGAATAAAAGTGATTCTTTTTTTCAAGCAAAAATTTCAGATTTCCAAGGGAATCGGTTTCCAATTGTCCATGAAGGGAGCGTGGATTAGAGAGCAGCATGCAACTGTTGCAAGGGATCAGAGGCAGCGTGTGCAGCAGCTCGCCTGCTTTCTCTGGCAAAGGTGTGCGAATTTGGGACTTTCTTTTCTTGGTGAGAGAAGGAAAATCCGTACAGCTCCGTATGACCCAATTAGCAGTGATGGGGAGTGACGGTGTGTGGGCCTTGTTCTGCGCAGCTGCAGTAAGGTTCTGCCCACAGAAGTGCTTAGAAAGGAAAAGAGGCTTTTGCTGACCTGCCGTTTCCTTGAATTTTTGCCCCAAAAGTGCTTATTATGACTTATTTCCCTAGCAACCCCGGGCTTGATGTGGAAGGAGCCTGCGCCAGCAGAGCAATCCCCTAACACTAGCTCAGGAGGAGACAAAATCCTCACAGCAACAGGCTGAACATCCAGACTGGAACACTGGAGCGTGATCCATGAACAACTGACAGCAAAATCCTCTGGACTGAAACCCCAAGCAGGGCACCTCTCTCCAACCAAACAAAATTTTGAGCTGGGAGAGCAGCCCATTTTGGTACCTGCCACCCCACCTGGCCTGCCAGTGGTGGGCAGCCCATTCAGGCATCCTCTCTGCCTCCTTCCTTGTTGCATGGGGAAGAGCCAAGCAACCTACCCTGGGAAGGGAGGCTGCTGTTCAGAGAGGGGGAGCGCACAAGCAGCATTTAAGTTTAATTAATAAAAAGGGGGCATTTAATTCTTGCCTGCCTCCTGGGTGCCGGGGCAGGACTGGTTGCATCCTGGAGGATGTCTGACCCCAGAGAGGCTCCTCAGTGCGGAGATCTGAGGGATCACCCATGGCTTCCTGGAGGGCCCGGCGGGCAATGTCTCCCCTGATGTCTTTTTCCAAGTAGAAGCCATTCAAAGGAAAGAGAGAGACAGGGATAAGAAAAAAACCCAAGAAAATAGGTCACTAACAGATTAGCTGAATGTTTTGGGGTATGATTTGAGGAGGTAAAAGCTGAAAAATTTCTCCCTGAGCATGCTCAGCCTCTGGGACAGTGCAGTCAGGCTCGCAGGCAGGAGGGGGCCACGGGGTGATGGTGCCAGGGCAAGAGGAAGGGCCATCCCTGGCTGCCAGAGTTGGGCTAGGCTTCAGAGCTGCTCCCTCCCTACAGCTGTACACCCACTCTGTCCGTTCATCCTGCCTTGCCAGGGAGGCACAGGCTGAACAGGGGGGTGGTTTGTGCTCCAGTGGCATCTTTGTGTGCCAAAACTTCATCAGCCGTTTTCTTATTGTTTTGCTGATTATTGCTGGTTTTGCTAATAATGTTCTGCTTAGCCCCTCACAGCCATCCTTTCTGTAAGCAGGGTAGAAGTGTAAGTCACAAAGACTGCGGACAGCCTATAGAAATTCAGTGATGGGTGGTTTAAGGGCAACAACAGCCCCGAGTGACGCTTTGCATGCCAGTCCCAAGGGTGCCGCCTGCGTTAATCACGTTGAGCGAAGCTGCTAACGCAGCAAAGGCCGCAGCACTTCTCTGCCTGCCAAGCAAGACAGCAGGCTCAGAGAGGGGAAGGAATTCCCACAGGCATTTCTGGGAACGCTGTTAGGTCTGGCTGGAGAAGGAGGCATTTGTCAGAGCAAGAGAGAAGCCGTGAGAGCAGGTGGGTGGGAAGGAAGCATGGCTGACCTGTGTAGCAATGGAGGCTGCGCTGATCAGTCACACCAGATGCAAGAAGCAGGCCTGCCTGGGACCGCTGGCTCTGTGCTCCTACTGCCTGGCCCCTAAGCAAGGGAAGAGCCCTCCCCAAATCCTTAGACTTTGCCTGTTCCCTTTTATTTTAAAGCGAATGCTCACCAAGTATTGAGGCTGCCTGAAGCAACCAGAGTGCCTTTTGATCCAGCTAGGGGTGCTTAGAGGTAGAAGAGAGGCACGTGCATTGCTTTTAAGGGTAAACCTTCCCACCCACCTGTTTGGAACAATTAAGAAATGCAGCCGGGTTGGCCTCAGCCTGAAGCCAGAGCTACAAACAGCACAGCAAACGCAATAGTTTGTGCAAGGGATGTCTGGAGCAGCAGCTAATGGCAAAGCGGCTGCCATCCATCATCTGGCTCCTGAGTGCTTGATCTGAGGAAGGGGCCCGACACCCTCACCACAGCAGAGCTGCTCAACTACCCTTCCCATCAAGACTTGAAAGAGAAAAATTAGCTATACTTGCAATACTACTGCAGTAATGCTTGCCTCCTAATTGCCTTTTGGTGAAAAAACCCCACCATGCAGTGGGGAACTTTTGCTACAAGCGCTGCTTACGTGTTAAACAAATCCACTAACTGCCTCCCCTGTAAGAAACTGGACGTGGAACATCATGGCCTGGACAGTCCTGTCACACCTACAAGTTTCATATCGAATCCTATCATCATAATGAATCGAGCACTGCTGACATCAGACACGTACATGAAAACTATCTCAGCATACAAAGTGTAGGAACATCCATGCCACTGAGGAGCCCAGAAATACTGCGTTGGTGTGACCAGCCCCCTGAGCTCTAATGTCCGGAGTTGGGCCGGTGGAGGGAAGGGGTGAGGCACAAAGACAAAAGGGAAGGATTCTTGCTATTCTTGCTCAGGAGAGTCTGAGCTTGGGGGTTGGGGGTGGGAGGTTTCCCACTCTCAGAACAAGATGTGACGTTACAGATTCTCCAGGAAAATACAATAAAATGCAAAAACCTTCTTGGAACAAAAACGCTCCATTTCCAAAATGTCAAAATGATGTTTTGACATTACCAGAAGCTGTAGTTTTAGTTAAATAGAATTTTACATTACAAAGTGACATGCTTTTATGAAGAGTTTTGATTTTGACAAAGTGGGATTTTCCAGCATCGAAGGCATCTGATAAATTCCAACCAGCTCTGACTACTGATATGCTACTGCCAGGTGGGTTTCTAAGTGGAGGAATTAAAACCACATTTTGAAAAAAAAAAGAGAGGTTAACTAAGTTCAAAATTGGGGGGTGAGAAAGAAAAAGATTGTTTGAAGACTCTCTGAAGGTGACTTTACTAATACAGCAATTGTTTTACACATTTTGGGGATCTTTGTTGGGAAAAGATTAATTTTTTTCAAAAGATTTAAGACCAAAAAAGGAACTGCACAGGTTTGGTGTTGATGTGAAGTCACCTTTGCCTCAGCCAGACAGAACAGATTTCCCTTCTCTACACTGTGGACACGAAGTGACGTTGGTTGGTGTTTCCTTCCAGGCAATGGTGCATTTAGGGGTCAATGTATTACATCACCGGATAGTATACAACTTGTCACTTAACACACTTCCTCAGCTATCCCTACGAAAGACGTTTCAGTGTGCAGACAGGATTTGCTGAAAGCTGGTCAGTCCTGTAAAGATCCCATCCCGCAAATGTATCTGGACCATTTTTTAAATGTGGGGGATAGTCCTCATGAATTTGATGAAAGTCTTGTGGGATGCAGTTTCTCATATTGTTATGGATTTTCGGGATAAGGTCGTGAAACAGTATTTTTTGGTAGGAGTTCTAGTCTAGCAGCGTGCTTCAAGCTGAATTGTATTCCATGAGGTATTTTTGTTACTGTTCTGTTCTGCATAAACGGGGTCGGACAGTATGACATATGGCATATTGTCAGGACCCCATTTCTCAATTGAGAAACGGTTGAGGCTAGCTCTAGAATAACCTCAGTGACTTACAAATGCTGGCTACCACTCCTCGAAAGGTTTAAACTGTATGGACATGTCCCTTCATCATCCTCCTTTGTGACAGATGAAAACGAGGGCATACCCACACCACACATCGTCTCCTCAGCCTGACACCTGTCCTCTCCTACCTGGCTACGAGAAGTATCAACAAGCACTTTCTGGATTTGTGGAAGAGGCAGAAAAGCATTCTTTTTAATCCACTTGAGACAGAAAGTCTGGCTTATCTGCATACGTGCTGAAAGCCCCTGCTCTGTCAGGAACCAACCCTACGGCAGCCACCCCAGCCCTGACCATCGCTGCAAAGTCCTGAGCTGTGCCCTGCGCTGCCAGCTTCACCGGGGGAATGCTCCCTTCCCTCCCTCCCTCCCTCCCTTTTTAAAAGCGCAAATAAAACCAAGCCCAGAAATGCTGCTTTTTCGCTGAGTGCCACAAACTGTACGCCAGAGAGACGTGGCTCAGGGGAGGGAGCTGACAGCTGAGCACGTCAGACACCGTGGGAGCCATCCACTCCCTCTTCGGCACAACGGGAAACAGCCTCTCACGAACACTCTGCGTTCGGGCTTTTCTTGAATTTATTCTCTGTAAACAGCGGCGGGCTCGTCCTTCTGGAAGCCTGCCGTTCCTTGTCAGTGTCTGTGGATGTGCTGGATAGGAGAGCCGTGGTGGCCGAAGCTCGTCGGACAGAAAGCACCGTGGCATCGGAGCTCCAGCCTCAAGTCTATTAAGGATGCTCCCTCTAGTGGGAAAAGTACTTTAGCCGCAAAACTGCCTTTTCCCCTTCCTTTCCATCCCCAACCCCCCCCCCGCCCCTTTCCTTTTTTAAATGAAGAATCAAGTTTTCTAGATAGTGCAAGACATGGGGCCGACCCCATCAGACAATAGGTGAGCAAACGCCGTGCCTTTCCAGCCCCTGAGCATCGGTGGTGGAGCTGGAGCCCAGCCGATGCCGGTCAGCGGTTACTCCTCCCAGGTGGACCCGTGGCAAAGCGAGGAGCTCTTGGTTGGTCCTGCAGCAGTCCTCAGCGTATGCCATCGCTGTGTTTGGTTGTGAGTTCCCACTTCTGATTACAAAAATAGGGCTTACTATAATCATAATAATATTAATGATACAAAATAATTATTGTAATTATATTCTTTTTGGCAAATTATTAACACAAAGCAGCCCGAAGGAGCCCGTTGGATTAAAAAAAGGTGACAATGCACGAATGTTAAAAAAGACAAAAGTCTTTGTTTAAAAAGAGGGAGAGAGAATCTGCAAACGAATGCATTTCTGTAAGGCAACATGTTACCTTTAGTTTTCCATCTAGATTTAGGTCAGGTTCCGTTGTCATTAAAGAAATTGTTAGAACTTGGCTTGCTTGAGCTTATCAATGTGGTAACACAGTTTCAGCGCAGGTCCCAGCTTCAGCCCCAGGTATTTCATGATCATGTCACTTTTCAGCAGCAGCAAAGCATTGCCGTCAATCTCCTGGTTTCAAAAGAGAGAGAAGGAATCAAAATGTGTTCGTCCCCTTCCAGCACGGCATCCTGTCAGTTTAAGCAAGGTGGATCAGCAGTGGCGTGTCTTTTAGGGTAGAGCTAGCTGAACCAGCATGCATTCTGAAATTCCATTTTAAAAAATTGAAATCTGAGGTCTGACAGGAAGAAGCTCTAAAGGAGGGGTTACTCAAACTAGTACTTTTTATTCTTCAGTGAACTGTAAGGTTTGTCTAGGTTTTAAATTGTTTTGTCATTAAAAAATGGGTATTTTAAAAAAAAATCAGGGTTGCTCTAAGCCTAATTCTGCAAAAAGCCAGTCAACCTGGAGAGAAGGGGGTGAGTGACGGGGAGAGAGGTTTGGCCTCATGAACTGCTAACAGCACACCTCTGAATCTCCATTCCAGCTTTGTGCCTCACTATCTGCCTGTTTCATATATCCCCAATGCACTTGCATCCAGTGAGATACATATATATATATATATGCGCTTCTTAAACATAGCAGCAACTTGCTTATTTTATTGCATTTATTAATAAAATTTGTTCAAATTTAATTTATCCATCATGTAAATGGAGGAAGTTGCCACCAAGTTCAGGTTTTTTTATCCCAGACCTGTTGCCTTGAAAGCCTTTTGAAACCACAGAGTGAGAGCAAAGTAGCTTGGGTGCACAGAGAAATGGACTCTGGTTTCCTATGCACTGTGAAGGCTGGCAACTGCACTGCCCTTCCTTGCATACTGAGCTTGTCTCATTTTTTTCTGGTGGACCTGCTAAAAACACTACCTGTCCCCACAGTCTCCACCACAATTACATACTCAGACCGTGGACCATCAGAGCTAAAACATACCAAGTGATATGTGCGTGCACACAGATACACACGTACACACACCAACTAATGCTGTATATATTGGGTGCTGGTTTTGATGGTCGATCTTCCCTTTGTGATCCATTACCTACTCATTAAGGAATAGTATGGATCCTAATTTGCCCTGATCATTATTGCTCCATTCAGTGGTGATTTAGCTGATGAGCAGTTAAGGTCACTTTCTGATTAACTCAATCATTTAGTGCCCTTCGTTTTGCAGCCCCCACTATCCATAATAGAAACTCTCATCACCTTCCCCTTCCCCTTCCTGTTATTTTAAGGCAGCTAAGGGAAAGATTAAGAATGAGTATTATATGTAATTAATGTTTGCATAAGAAAGAAAAACAAATTCCTGGAACTGTGGTGCCATAGGGTAAAAACACTGTCAAGGATTGGGTGCAGAGGCGGCTGTTTCTGAATGTTGAGTTCAGCAGTTTATTATTTCCTTTATTATTACCGTGTAGGGGTCAAAATTAAACTCCATGACAAGAGTATGCCAGAGGGAGCATTCATATCCAATTAAATATCCCGTATTAGCCGTGTCCCTTTGCAGATTGTTGGCTTGACTTTTCTACAGAATTACTGTGTCAGCCCTTTTAAAACAGAATTTAAAAAAGGATTCTATAGCATGGTCCCTAAATCTGCAGTAGCCCTGCTAGAAGATCTTGAACCAGCTCTGAAGCTGGCAAAATTCAGTGCCATTGGTGCAATTAGCTTTTCACATGAGCTGAGACCCATCCTACTGCAAGTTAGAATATTGCAGGAGATCATTGCTGTGTTCCCGCAAAGGGACAGCCACAGCAAACATATGATCCATGAGATCATGATACACTGGGTGTAAACATACAACTTCCACCTGCAAGGATGAGCATTTGCTATGTTTGTGCCAGCTCCTTGCAGCATTTGTTCTGAGGATGCTGTTCAAAAAGCAGGACAGCCCCTAAACAAGCCATGCCAACAAGAACTGCACATGGCAGTGGATGGTCCCCAGGGTGAGGTTTTTAATGAGAAAGATGAAAGTCCCCATCTTCATGGGTGTTTAAGCTCTTCATTCTGAGTAAAATGAAAGACCTCAGGATCTATATCCTGCTTAGGATATATATCTCTCAATATCCCTCTGTATTCTACAATTTCATGGACGCCAACCCTGGTAAGGCCACCACCACCTGCGACAGGAGTGCAGTGGCGGCTCAGTGGTCAGTGCTCAAGCACTTGAGATGAAGAAGGTCCAGGGAAAGGTGCATGTTCACAAGTCTGATGTCTAGCAGAGACAGGGTTCTGTTTGAATAAAATGGATTAATTACACTAAACTCAAAGGGAATTGTCTCCTTCATACATGCATTTGCCAATCACTGGCCATAATTAAACTGTCAGACCATAACATTTCTTCAACCTCTTCCAGCTCAAGTTTTCTACCTGCTAATTCCCTGTGCAACTCCTTCCCCTCCTCCATTTCCCCCCTCCCCAGTTTTTCTAACATCTTTCTTGCTGAGAAAGCTCAGCATGGGGCTTTCACACAGCACCACTATCAGGTGCCTGCCCAGCCGATGGCTCCTGTGCATGAGAGAGGTGGTGGATGCCCTGTCCCTGGATGTGTTCAAGGCCAGGTTGGATGGGGCCCTGGGCAACCTAGTGTAGATCCAGGCCTGGAGGTTGGTGGCCCTGCCTGTGGCAGGGGGGTTGGAGCTCTGTGATCCCTGGGGTCCCTTCCAACTCAGACCATTCTGTGATTCTATGAGGCCAGAAGATGTATCAGTTATGGGCACATGTCCCTGCCGAGAGAGCAGGGAGCAGTGGGGAAGTAGTAGGCATTTTCATGGTCTTTGGTGGACTGTAACAGACCTCCTTGGGTCTCTTGGCAAGGAGAAAAGCTTCTGCTCCTGGTGAGCACTCCTGCAGCAGTGGAGGATGTGGGCTGCACCTCCTTACCTTGGGAGAGCCAGCTCTGGGGACTGCAGTAAGCACCCAAACAGCTTAATATAGCAGTGGGAGAGAGCACTGCCTGCACACAGGATACACCCCTGCCCCCAGCTTTTTGTCCTGGTGGTCTCACCACCCTCTCCCTCCCAGTGTCATAGCTCAGATGAGTTGACTGCCAAAGCAGCAATATCAGGTGATAGCTGGGCCTGGTCAATGACAGTAAGTGCTTCTAAGTAAATTACACACCTACTTCATAGAAAGATTGAACGTACAGGAAGATATGGCTAAGGTTAATGGACTAATCACTTGTCTCTCACCCCTGGGGTCTCTGTGCTAACCCAGATGAGGTTTGAAGGCTGAAAAATTGCAGGGACATATATAACTCGAAGGCGTAATGGAATTGAGTTGTGGCAATCTTACCCAGGTTCTCACACCTACAGCATATTTTACAGGGAAATCGATGATAAGTAGAGCCCGTGGGTGCTGGGTGTTCAACAGAGGATGACAGGGACAGTCTTTAGTGGCAATTTAGCTTGGTCTTTTTGGTCACGGAGCAGCTGTAGTATTGTGGCATGCTCCAGTGCAGCTGGCCCACGGCTGCCTAGAGCATGTCACCGTCCTGTTGCTAGATAAAAGCATGCTGTGCCATGCAAGTGGAAACCAGGCAGAACTGTTGCTTTTGCACTGTCCATATTTACAAGAGGAACTCTAAATGTTCCTCTTCATTGGGATGTACTTGTATGCTTCAGAGCAGGGCAGTTTTCTCTCCCTTGCATGAGGAGTTTTGATGCACACCCCATCCAGTAGTCTCAAAAACTCGTGCTAAAGCAAGTTTCTTTAAATCTGAGGGTGGTTTGCTTATATGCCTGGTTTCCACGTGGCCAATGTAGGCCATGTCTTCATTATCAGCTTATATGGCAGATCTGGCTTGGTGGCAGAAGGCAGGGAACATAGGCTGGCACCTGACCCGTAATTGCTTGTTTGGTCCTAGCACCACTGTGCCTGCTCTGCTGTTCTCATCCCACTGGCCTGTATGCAGAGTGGCAGTTGGCCTCAATACCTGCCTAGGGTGAGCAGACATCAATGCCTATGTTCATCTTCATCTGCTCCTCAGCCACATCCTCTCCTCAGTTTCTGGAAACCCCTCACCCAGGGTGTATCTGGTTGTCCATCAGTTGTCTCCCTCAACTCTCCTCTGCAGCAACACGCTCCCACCTGTCCCTGATGGTCCACAGGCAAGGAGTGGGACCTTTGAGATCATGTGAAGGGCAACCATGCCCTCTCTCTTGCTTTGCAACCTGATGCAGGAGTCGGGCTGGGAAGTCCTTCTTGTTTACACCTATGTCCAGGCACTTACATCCAAAGCTGTGACCTCCAGCTGAATGCAAGAGAGTTAAGAGAGTCACTTTTAGGAAGAAAATCTATTTTCACAGTCAGACTGAATGGATCAAGGAGGGATGAAGGAGGAGGAGGCTGAAGATGCTATTAAATGTATTGGTGGCAACTCCCTATACAGCAGCAGAACAAGAAACTCCAGGTCAGATGTGTCTTTACAGTCTTCCCCTTTACTAATTAAGGATAATATCATTTCCACTGCTGGAGATTGCCTAGCAAAAGCAGCTACCATTATTCTCAAGTGAGTCAGCAGGTCTGTTAAATTTGGTTATGTTGTTACATAATACCAAGGGGAAAAGGAGTAAAAACTGGGCTGGTTTGGGTTTCTTCTGCTAAATACCTGGAGACACATAAAAAGTACTCCTCAGAGAATAATCAGAGGTATCGTGGGAAAAAGTTGTCACTGAGACGAGGCTTTTTTGTGCCAGAGTGACAATGAAAAATGAGCATCAGATCCTCTGTGCTGTCTCTTAGTCTTGGCATAGAAACAATTTACACTGGCATGGATGGGAACAAATAGTGAGCATTTTCTCAAGACGTTGTTAGGGTGTCCCCATGGAAGAAGGAGAGGAGAGGAGAGGAGAGGAGAGGAGAGGAGAGGAGAGGAGAGGAGAGGAGAGGAGAGGAGAGGAGAGGAGAGGAGAGGAGAGGAGAGGAGAGGAGAGGAGAGGAGAGGAGAGGAGAGGAGAGGAGAGGAGAGGAGAGGAGGGGAGGGGAGGGGAGGGGAGGGGAGGGGAGGGGAGGGGAGGGGAGGGGAGGGGAGGGGAGGGGAGGGGAGGGGAGGGGAGGGGAGAGGAGAGGGGAGGGGAGGGGAGGGGAGGGGAGGGGAGGGGAGGGGAGGGGAGGGGAGGAGAGGAGAGGAGAGGAGAGGGGAGGAGAGGAGAGGAGAGGAGAGGAGCGTTGGAAGGGACCTACAATGAGCATCTCATCTAACTGCCTAACTCAAGACTGACTGAAAGTTAAAACATGTTGTTAAGGGCACTGCCAGAATGCCTCTGAAACACTGACAGGCTTGGGCCATCAACCACCTCTCTAGGAAGCCTGTTCCAGCATTTTACCACTGCCTCAGGTGATAAGTGAACCTTTCTTCAGCCCCACCCCCGCAGTGATGCTGAACAGCTTGCAGGGCCCTGCATTCAACCCGGCTGAGCACAAACACTGCCTAGCAGCCAAAGGCAGCTGAGGGGGGTGGTGTGTGATGTGTACTGGCTATCTCTTGGGACTGCCCATGCATACTGGCTTAAATACCCAGGAGAGGTAAGGGCAGCCTTCTACATACGTGTTTTCTGAAGAGCTCCACGTGGGGACCTAAAGCCTGAGGGTCTGCATCCTTCACAAACCAAATCACATCATCCACCGTCCAGGTCAAAGGATTCTTGCTTGATGGCCGAGCCGTGTCTTGCCGTTCTGGTGAAGGACTCGAGGCTATCGGTACAAAAAAGCCCACAACAGCTCATTACAACAGCACATGGAGGTCTCCTTGGTTAGTGAGTGTGCAGTGGCCCAGCAGCCTCACTGCAGCATTGGATGTTGGATCTGTTATGTGCAAGTGGCAGCCTGGGATGGTGGGGTGGGGAGAGAAGGGCACTTGGAGCAGTTTCCGAGCTGACTGCTTATCGGGAGACACGATCCCAGCTGGCAAATTGCACTAAAACCCATGAAACCCTCAGGTTCCTGCTGGGGAAGGAAAAATGTGCCAGCTGCCAGGCTCTTAAACCGAGCTAGCCCTGCTGTCTGATCTGCAGGCAGCAGGGATCTTGGCTCGAGAAGACACCACCCTCCCACCTGGAGAGAAGGCACTTCAGCACCAAACAAAGGAGTTTGCCACGGAAGGCGAAGGCTAGAGAGTAAAAACAGGATTTAGGAAATAGTTTTTTTCTTCACATTGAGGCATTCAGACTTGTCTTATCACTTAGAGGAAGGTTCTAGTCAGTACCCTCCTAATTTAGGCTCCCATGAAGCTGACGGTCCCCAGTGAACACCTATTTGGAAAGCTACTAAAACACACTAAGATGAACATTGCACATGTGACTTTTTAATGGTATAAACCCTGGATGATTTAAGGTCACTTTGGCTTGCTGTAGCTTTAAATCAAGTGAATAAAAGCACATTGGAATGAAAGTGCATTTATGTTTTTATTCTTAGTCTCTGCAGGATTATAAATCTCAGCCTCCACGTGAGTATGATTTGCACCCCCGCTCATCCTGCTTCACTATTACAATAACTATTATCATGCTCTAGTACAGGAAAGCTGTTTAAATTTGTTTATATCCACACTAAGCAAACTTTTTCATTAGCAGGCAGCAGCACATAGATGTATAAAGTGTTACTTGCCCAGACCTGCTCATGTCTTTCTGCTAAGGCCCAGTTTTTAATGAGAGGTGCAAACAGTAAGCAAGCAGGCACTACAGAAGACAGAAAAGGAAACAGAAGAGCGCAAGTAGAGGAAGACCAAAGATGCCTGAACTGGAGCCTGAAGAAGCCCCAGGTAGCCAAGAGGGCAATTAGAGCTGCTAAGGAGAAGGGCTGAGCTCTCCAGAGAAATACCAAGCTTGTCAGGCTAGACGAAATGCCCGAGAATCCCCATGCGTGACTCAAACCGTGATCCTAATGTGTGAGAGCAACTGTAGTGGGCTGGGTTTGTGGCTTATGTAGATTGTCACTCCACTGACTTCAGTAGAGCCATGCTGATTTATATGAGCTGAGGCTCTGCCCATCTCTGCCCGACAAAAGCTTTATGTGCTTACTGGTCCTTATTTTCTTGCTACTGTGCTCATCTTATAGCATCATGTAACGAGGTACATTGTGCAGTTATGAAGGATGAACCCCGGTAAGCAGCAGTGCTATGAATGTGCAAATCTGGTCGATGGGCTTCATAATGGGATGTGATGTAAATATCATGATAATTACACTCTCATTTGCTAAGTCACTGTTCTGGATATAAAGGACAAGGAATAGCCGCAGGTCCTCTTAATTAGACAGCGAGGATTGGTGTTCATATGGATTCAGGCAACCCTGGGCTCCGCTCACAGAATAAATGCAATACACAACGGTACAGACACCATCTGGAGCCTTTGGCACAAAACAATGAAGACAAAGAGTGCAAAACGAGCAGGGTAATGTTGGCCAACCCCTGGATCATCTGTAACATTGAGGAACTTTGTCAGGGACAAGAGGGAGAACTGAGACTAGTCTTGGAGCAGAGGGAGGGAGTATTTCTCCCCTAACCAATCTGCCAGTGGTCTGGGTGCCAGCTGATGTGTGGAGATATTGGGCACCTCAGACTGAAGCTCAGGGGGAAAACCAGCCTTTCACAAGCCAGCTGAAAAACAGAGCAGGGGGAGAGAAAGGTTTGGCCATGCCCAAAGGGTTAAGGAAGTTTCTATGCTACTGCCGTAATGGTGTTGAAGGGGATGTGCCACTACCAAGGTTCACATTTTTCCCTTTAAATCTGTATGAAGGTAAGGAAAGCCAAGGGGACTTAGCGTGGGATTCACACCAGGCACAGAGAGAGCAGCCCCCAGCACAGCGACTCCTGCCTGTAACCCGCTGCTTCCAGAAATGCCAGGAAAGGGCAAAGGGGAGCAGAGACCCCCGTGAGCAGCTGGGGCCTTCACAGGTATTGGAAATATCTGTAGTAAAAGGAAGGGAGCTGAGAAGAAAAGGTTGAAATGACAGGGGAATGATACTTGCTCCTTCGCATTCTAGCAATCAATAGCATAAATCTGATTTTTTCAAGACAAATATATAAGTGACCTTTCTAAAGAGACCACATGCCCAGAACTCTTCTAGACCACAGCAAGTAAAGATAACCCTTTCAAATCCCTACCTGAGCCATCATATAGCAATACGAAAATGAGATTTATGCGTAGATACTAACTCTTTGAAGACTGGTTCGCCTTCATTTACTTCCCTAGAGTCAGGACCTGGATTCTCTGCTGCTTTTCGATGAACTAAGATGTGTTATTTTACTTGTGTGTAAGGGGCAACCTTTAAATATTGTTAATAAAACTGGGATGCCATCAGCTTGCAGACAAACGTCTCGAACGCAGTTCGTAGCTGGTGAGTCTGGAAACAATCTGGTTTTCCATATCTTTTTAAGGGTATTTTGTTGTATAATCCACTCTGGCCTTTTAACATTGTACTTTACACATTTAAGTGTAAACTCTTTACAAAAGTAAAGAAGTCATTCCATGTCCTCACAAAGGTGTGGGGTTTATGTTTCAATAGCATCGCTTTGCTGAAATATTGTATTCAGTGCAAAAGTGTTTGATGGCAGCAGGGCAAGTACTATACATTTTTTCTTATCTGAAGGTATTCACACTTAACCTAAGAATTAGATAAATGAGGAAGTCTCATGTCTCCCGGGTATCCTATGCCATCCTGTCATCAGAATTAATCAGGATGATAATGAATACTCAGATTACAAAGAGATGGGAGTGCTCGCGACCAATAATTATTTTTAGAGATCGTAATCTAGGTCAAATCCAATTTCCTGTTTTTGACAGGTGGCAAAAATTTGTCAAATTAATGGAATGGGATATGGAAATTTAGGTAATCAGAGGGAAACGCTTCTCCCTCCTGCCTGAAGCGGTGTTGGGAAGGAGAGGGAAGAGGCTCCACTGCAGGGGAAGGTCTTGGGGCATCCTGTCTGAGACCATTGTGCAGAAACGGCTGGAGATGCCAAGTCAGTGTCCAAAGTCCAGAGAAGCTGATGGAAAGATGTAGCCTGGCTTGGTCTGACCGAGCCAACAGCTGAGCAATCACCCCATGCAGGCTTTTCTCTGGCCCCTACATCTGGCCCTGAGATCTTCCTGAGGAAAAGAATGGAGAGAGAGAAAGCCAACAGCCAAACAGCTGCAGAGGAATGACAAGGAAATCCGATGCTAAAATGGAGCTGAACCTGTGAGAGAAGGAAAGATAAATAACAGACTCCCTAAATATGTTCTTGGCAAAGAGTCCAGAGGGAGTACGGTCATTGATAGATAAAAGTGGAAAGGGAGTGACAGATGAACTTTAATATTGCTGCAGGCCTAAATTATTTCTGTGCCTCAGGGGAAGGGGGTGGGAATGAAATTTTAAAAGGTTCGCTCTGATTGCACTGGAGCAGATAATAAGGAGCAGCAGATCTACTGAAACTAAGCAGAAGTAGCAGGCCCTCAAAGGCGCAGAGAGCTGGGAAATATTTTAAACAACAACCAACCGCCCCCTATAAACAAGGACAGGGGGAAGGCTTTGTAGAAGACACATTCCTAAAAGTCTAGGGCACACCGAGCAGGAGAAGAGGAGAGGCATCAGAAAAGCAGCCGTGGGGGAGAACGTAATTACAGGATATTTATGGGCATGGGGGGTTGACGAGCTGCAGTTAAACAGAGACCTCTGGAAAGAAGATTGAGCTCAGTGCATTGATTTGCACTGGCAGGTGCTTGCAGGATACGCTGTGCACTACCTGGCTGGTGGCCTTGGCCCCATGGCAGGGCAGGGCAGAGTCCCCATCCCACCAGCACGGCGGCTGCTCCCACTCCTGGCATGGCATGTGACACGTGGGGATGCTACGTTGAAGGTGCTCCTCTGCATCCAGCTGCGTGAGGGCAAGCCATGGGCTGCCATTAAATATTTACATGGGCTTTTCTTGCTTGCTGAGAGCATGAAACTTTCAGGCTGTCAATATCCTCAAAAATTAACAGGCAGGGTGTGTTTTCCAAAGTGGTAGTACCCAGCAGTGAGCCCCGCGATGCTGCCAGCAGCTCCTTTGCCTCAGGGAGGTGCTGGACCCAGCTGCTGCAGGGCACAAAAAGAGAAACTTCAAACTCTGCACCCCAAAATGTTTTCAGGAAATAAACGTATGAGCAAGCAGGACTGCCTCTTTCACAAAGGCCCTCGGGTGATAATAATTAACTGCTAATATTGGATAATAAAATCTACATAAAAATAACAAGCTACAGGGCAAGGTTAAGGTTATTACATTGTGGTTGAACACACAATTCTTCATACTTGGAATAAAGGCTTTGTTTGTTATGTAAGCAGGCTTGGAAAGGTTTATGATGTCCTTGACTATTCCTTTCCTGATTTAAGAGCTTCAATTTGGCAAATGATGACAGGAAAGTGAATGTTTATCTGTTAGCAGCCCCAAACAGCTTTCTGAAATGAGATTTCCCTCCCCCCCCCCCCCCCTTTTTTGTTTTTGGGGTTTGGTTTGGAATTTTTTAGCATAATCATGGAGAATTAGGCATCGAGCTTCTGATCGCATTAATGAGAGCTTTGAGGTTTAATCTCATCCATTCCGCTTGAAAGACATGCTCTGCTATGCACTAAGATATGTTTTATAGTTATGGTTTTTTCCATGATATTTGCTCACCATGATAAATAAGGCAAGCTATTTTTCAAAAGTATCCATAAATAAAGGGGATTGGCTTGAGGTTTCAGAGAGAAATTCTTCCTCTTTCTAATGAGTCCTGCCTATCCCTACCTCATAAGTATGCAAACTGAGGAGGATAAGAACAGAGACTGGCACGCACCACTTGCTCATCTTTGCTCACTTATGATTCAGCAGCATGTAAATTATCCCTAGAAAGAGGAAAAGCACACACAGTAGCATCGTAGGGAGAGCACAGATTCCCAAGACCTTTGTGAGAGAGATTTTGCAAAGAGAGTAACGAAACTCTGGTGTAGCTGTGCTAAGGCAATTGCAGAAAGGTGCAAATTTTACAAGTCAGGGATTGACAGTAAAAGTGGAAGGGACATGGTAGGTGAAAAAGATGATAGCTACGAAGAAATACAGCCTGTAATTCTAAGGAGGGGCAGGCAGTGCTTTGTAGGACTCTGAGGTGGGAATTCCACTGTTACTGAGCCACATGTCCGAACCAGCGTTATCACAAGCAAAGTAAGAGATGAAACCAGGCTGTGACTGGAACCAGCACGCTTTCTTTAATGCTAAAAGTGATATTGTCACAAGTCTGTGAGCACCTTGCCTTCATGGGTGTCACTGTGTTGCACCTCACAGCCACTGAAAACTGACTGGCCGTGCCGGAGAGCAATGGCTCCCCTCTGCCTCAGAGGACTCGGGTCCTGCCATGGAGGGTGGAACACTCCCCACTGGAGTCTCCAGAAAGAAGCTGAGTGGATCAGAGGAGATGTGACAGATGGTGGTGGCACAATCATGCACTGGCCATTTGTGCTGCCGTACGCTGCTGGAGCACGTTGGGAGTTTGCTGTTGCTCCTGTTTGGGCCTTTGACAGCAAACCCTCCTCTGTATGGGTTTGTGTGTACCTTCATGGCAGACAGCAATCTGTGCCAGATGATACCAGACCTAATAAATTGTTCATAACTGTAAATAAACTGTATCAACAAATCAATAACCATTTTTGTGATTTCACTGTGTAACTGCCATTTTTAGGGTGCGTTTGCTGCTTAGCTGGCCAAACGACACAGAGGGCCCAGAGGAGCTAGCCTATGCAAGTGTCAAATGCTTGTCACATAAACAATGCTAAGCAGTTTTGGGATGAATCCTGTTATCCCAGAGTATCATAAGTAGCAGCTTAAAGCCACTTGTAAATGTGTCAAAGACACTCAAATGACAGAGGTGCCTTCTTTGCTCTTTAAAGTGCCTTAATATGTTTCAAGCTAGAGAAATGTAGGTGCCCACAAAGCCTATTGCATGGCCACTCTGACTTGTGTGTTGGTTCAGTTCTGGGAAGAAAAAGGCTGTGCTACCTTTATGGCTGTCATTTTGTGAGGAGGGAAAATTTTCTGAGAAGTCATGGTAAGAGAGGTGGAGCCATGTCTCAGGACCATACTGTTTTCACAAGGTTGAGACTGGGAAACAGGGACATTCAGAGTCAGAAACAAGAAGGGAAATAATGCAGGTAAGCAAGCTTAAAGAGCTCTGGTTTGAAGCTTCAGTCCCTTGAGCACAGTTTCAAACCCTCAATACCTGGGCTTTTCTCCACATAACGCATTTTTAAGCCTGGGAATTTTGTGAATACTGAAAATGAGCAAAGTATTCAATAAGCTGCTGAGCGACTCAGGGAAGAAAAATCTATGAAGGGTTACTAAATATGTATCCACCACTTCTGGTTCAGGAAGTCCTTTGGCCACAAATTTCTGAAGCCTGAGAGGGTACTGAGGAAGCACCACCGTCTCGGCACTTATCCCTTTCCTGCTGCTGTCTCATGCTGGCGACAGAATGTGCGGCTAGACAGACCTTTGCTCTGTGCTGCCCTGACCCTTCCTTTGTACTACACAGAGATAACAACGGGTCCCAAGCAGAATGATGAAGATTTTCATAGCAAGCAAGTAACAACATTGTTAAATCTTGGCTCTTTGCAGCTGCCGACTAAAAGGCTTGACGAAAGGGTCCCAGTTCTGCTGGGATGCTCGGGGAAGCAGTGGGAGAGGGGAAGATGAATCCTGAGCACAGTAAGCCTCTTGTCCTCCCAGCACCTGATTATGCCGACCCAAGAGGCACTGAACAAGGTCTGAAAGAAAGGGCTTTTCATTTCCTTTTCTTTGTAACTGAGGCCCCCAGTTCTTAGCGACAACCCTTAACAAGTTGTTTGCAGTAGTGCATTTCTATGCTATCTGCTTTGCTTTGAGTAAAGTTGACTCTGTAAGTAAAGAAAGAAATAATGATGCGAACCGAGCGCTTATCTGTGCTCTGTATAATAAGATAACACAGGGGAAAACCAGGGAAACAAGTGTGCAGAAGTAATAGCAAAGTGACTGATGGTTTTGGGTAGGTATTGAACACTAAGGAAGGCGAACTTAGATGAATGAAGAAATACAAGGATAAATACTAGTAGTATGTATTTTAGAAGAATAATGTTCTAAAATAGAGAAAGTTCAGGAACAAGAAATTATACTGGTGTTGGGGAGGCAAGGGATGTGAAGATATAAAGATCCTGGGAAGAGGCTCTGGAATGGTTACCAACAAGAACACGCAGTTTCCAAGAAACTTGCAATTTCCAGGGGAAATGCAAGAGCAGAAAGACAGTGTAATGAGTTAATGGTAGACAAAGGAGCTGGGGGAACCAGCAAGACTTCTGCAAATATATCAAGATTATTTAAAAAAATAATACTAGAATGACAGTAGATTCCATTAATAAATGAGGAAGGGAAAGAAATTAATGACTAAAAAATGGCTGAGACACTCAACTCCTTTGTTAGATCCATCTGCAAGATGAAAAATGCATAAATGAAGTTTGAATAATTAGTAAGGGGTGAAGACACTGCTGGAATCACTACTGATAAAGACCTGTTAATGGAGAACTTTGAAAATGCAAACAAAGGCAAAGTTAGTGGAAGTTCAGGGAGTGAGCGAACTCGTCTGATGAACTCAGGTCATTTCTAGAGAAAAAAGTCATGGCTAATAGGGAATATAGCTAATGGGCAGAGTGACCAACCCAGCAAACCTAAATTCTAGCAGGGTACCTGGGCAAAATACAAAAAGAGGGAAGAAGACGAGTTATTGAATCCAGTGGTTTCCATGGCTTCCCTTGAATTTGCATGCAAACCTCTTGTGACTTTGCTTCCAGAAGCATAAAAGAGCCTTGAGCAGTGAGCTGGATGAATTCTGAAAACATATGTTTTGTTGGGCAGTCTTCTTCAAACAAAATCTGTCCTGGTTCAGGATTAAAGGGGCAGGATGGGCCACACAGCTAGGAAGCAAAACCTTTTGCTAAAACGCTTTGAGGTAGGCATGAATATTTGTGTTCTCTCTGCATCAGATCTTATACACAGCTGGTGTCACCCATGTAACAGGTACCCCTGTCTGTAGGAAGCATCAGTCTCTGGGAGGAATGCCTTACATATTCATATTTATATCTGTAAGTCGATAATAACAGTTGTGATTGCCACATGATTATATATAATACGTATCTTTACATAATTGATAACAACATTAGAAAACATTCACCTTTTTACTTAATGATAAATAAATTGATTTTGTGTTTACATAAATTATTATTTCTCCTTCTAAATGGAAGTGTGTGTGGTCTAGATGGATGTCAACCCAGACCCACCTCATGAATTTTCCTGGGCACTTGGGAGCGAGTTAAGACTCCAGCAGGGCACCAACATAGCAACACAGATTGCTAAATAGAAGATGTTAAATTACCACTTCTGTTTCCTTCAAGATAGGTCCCGTTCCTCGTTGGGCTGGAGGTCTGATGGCGCAGGCCAGTAGACGAGGACCCCCCTGAAGACATCTGGGCAGGACGGTGGCTACAGGAGGAAGAGGAGCCTCCGGCAGGACGTCCGTCCGCAGGACTCTGCCGCGTGGCGTAGACGGAGCCCAGGCAGCCGAAGGCAGAGTCGGCAGGATCCACGCTGTACCGCTTCACGTTCGCGGAGTCAGCCAGGTAGTCCTCAGGTATGACTGTTTCTGCTCAGGAAGCCAAGACACAGAAGAAACTTCAGTGAAAGAGAACCAGTCTTAATTCAGCCCTTGAAAAAAAAAAAGAAAATGGATCTGGCCAGTCCCAGTCTCCTCCCAGCAGTCCTCAATGTTGAAACTCCTTCCTACGTGCCTTTTTTGTCTTCACAAAATACAGTAAAAGCTTTTCCTCCTTCTCATGTCCACTGCCATTCTCCCTGCAAAACCAGCCCTTCCCTGTACCCTCTCCACTTCCACCACCACCATCACCACCACCCCCAGTGAGATACAAGCAGAGCCCCTGGAATCTTGCCTAAGATCCAAACCTTCACATAACACCCACCAATACTGGCAACATGTGCGTCATGGGTTCCCACTCTCGCTGGGCGAAACAAGGTGTTAACATCTGGCAGGCAGGGAGCCCCTAGACTCAGAAAGTGCCTCCCATTGCCTCACGATGTTTCTTCGAGCTGTTGAAAATGTCACTTTCCTCATCATGGGTACTCTTCCTCCAGAGACATCTGAGCAGGGTGAAATGACCCCTGTGGTATCACACATCTCCTTCCCTGCCTGAGCAAGTCTCCTCCCAACACATTGTGTAGCCCTATTGAGCAGCAGAAAGAATTTATGCTGTAATTTATTCTATAAGGCACAAACTCTATTGCTAATACATGTTGAGGCTGTATATAATAGTTTTAATTTGCATTTTTACTCTTCTTTGGAAAAAACCCAACAAACCAACTTGGCAGCTGGGTACAGTAGTTGATGTTAAACAACTTGATGATCTCAAAGGTCTTTTCCTCTTTTCCAACCTAGTAATTCTGTGACACATGATTTAGTTTGACAACTCAAACATACAAGAGTTGTGCCACACCAGCATCCTGGCTCCTGTGTCAAGCCACAGCCCAGACCTTCACTGCCTGATTGCCTGACTTTTCAACCACTTGCCGGTGTCTTTTTGAAACCTTCTCCCATTCTGGGCCCAGGTTGGATTTGCCATGAGGGAAACATCAGATCTGAAGGACAGCCATAAATGTGACGTGGCCTCGCCTTTGAGAACTTGCCTTTGCATCTGCAAGTAACTTTCCTTCAGCAATGCTTTTTCCCCTTAGATAATCTGGATTCTTACAGCGTGCACTCAGGTACCCTGCTGCTTTCTGCCAGGGATTTCTGAGCTTGATTCTCACACAAATACAGACAGCATGTAATTCAATGGGATTCAGCAAAGTTCAGCTAACTTAACGCTAGCATAAGAGAAATGGGAATCAGACACACTGAACCTTTCTCCCTAACCTCCAACAGATGCCAAAACTCTACAGCAATTGAGCTAAATACCTTGCTTTTCAGACTCCTCCCAATAAACCAAAGAAAATCCAATCAAGCCTCCTCATTCAAAGGAATTTAATTACTGTGTAGAACACTTGCAATAAAAGCCTCTTATGCAGAAAGAAGACAGCTCTTTCTGCAGCATCCTGCCTGCACCGCATGGAATAATTATGCCTCTTGTGAATCATTACCTCTTTATTCGAGGGAAAGAATGCTCTTTTAATATGATTACAATACGAAGAAGACACAGACTATCAAAACAGCAAACAGCATGTTAAAAGAGCCCTGCTAAATAAATGGCACACAGCTTTTATTACTATGGATATAAACGACTCCAAAATTTGTGAGCAGACCCCAGGGATGTTTTGACTGATGTCAGACTCTCTCAGTAGTCTGTGTGAAATAAGACATGCGTGGGTGAAATCTCCCTGTGGAAGGACACCCATGAGTGGTGTAAGAGAGTATGATGTGGAGCCAGACACCATCAGTTCTGTTCCTGACCCTGCTTAGCACTCTTTTCATGATGTAGATCAGTTTATTCCACATGTCTCTGCTTTAGGCTCCAAACTGATGCCTATTGCCACAGATCAAGCAGGACCCTCCATTCAGTACTGTCTGAAACACACACCAGCAGAAGGTGCTCTGGGAATCTGAAAAGTGAGTTCTAGATATCATCCTCACTGGACAGGGGGTGAGTGGGATAGGGATCATCTCAAGGAGCCAGGTTTCTAAGCAGGTCTTTTCAGAGCTCCTGATCTTCAAGTTGACATGAGCGGCTAGTAGATTACAAGAGCAACTCATCAGTCATCTCCTCATGATCAGAAGAAGCTCATGAGGAAATGCAGGTCACAGATTAGGAAAAAGGAGACTCGCATTCAAGTTCATGTGATTACAGGCTTTAAAGCATACAGCTTTAAAAGGTGCTGGTCAGCTTGTGTCCTCCCTGCTGAGTACAGGCTGTTTTGTAAAAGTGCACCTTGAGCAACCATGTCCCCATGAGCCCATGCCCTGCAATGGTCTGGTCACCCCCAGGAGGGGCTCAAATGTAGGATGGAAGAGGCAGGCAGGACGGGGAGGCTTTCAGGGCACAAAGAGATTCATCATGCCTGCAAGGGGACAGAGTCCCTGGAGACACTTCTGACCAGGAAAAATCGTCTGCATTTCATGACCCCCCTCCCAGCAGCAGAGAAGGAGTTGAAGGTGACTGGGGATGGTCTGTGTGATAATGCCTGACCAACCTAATTACCTCCTGTCATAAAGCCCCTGGATGTGTGGGTAAAGGGAGAGCAGTGGATGCCATGTGCCTTGGCTTTAGTGAGGCTTTTGACACTGTCTCCCATGATATTCTTGCATAGAAGTTAGAATGTTATGGTTGGGATGAGTGAGGAACTGGTCAGATGAACTCTTTTAGTGAGTGGTAGTTAAAGGGTTGTATGTAAGCCAGTAAAAGTAGGGTACTGCAGGGGGTCTAACCTGGCATCCTATTTTGGTCTCTGCAATACCAGACAGACATGGAAAAATAGGTGAATTTGGTGGAGGGCTATCAAGATACCTAGGGCCTGGAGCACGTGTCCTGTGAGGAGAGGCTGGGGAAAGGGAGCTTGTTCAGCCAGGGGAAGAAGTGGATTGGGGGTAGGAACCTAACAGCAGCCCCCAGTAACCATGGGGAGGTCACTAAGTAGTTGGAGCCAGTCTATTTACAGTGGTGCACAGCAAAAGAGCAAGAGACAACAGGCAAAAATTGAAAAGAAAGTTTCATACTGGATGTAAGGAGAAACCTTTACCCCAAGGGGACAGTGGGTTGGTGGCAAATGTTGTCCAGAGAGGCCATGCAGGCCCTGGCACTGGATGTTTTCCAAACCAAATTGGGCAAAGCCCTGAGCAACCTGGTCTGACCCCACAGCTGACCCTGACTTGGACAAGAGGTTGGACCAGAGACCTCCTGGAGTCCCTTCCTACCTGATTTGTCCTTTGATCCTATGACTGACATCTTTTCCACTCTGAGAACAGCTGCAGAGGGTGGGGGAGAACCATGGCAAGGGCTTATGTAAGGGGTCCAGGGCCCCTTACAGTGGCACGGAGGCAGTAAGAAGGACAGGCTCCACTGTCTGGAAGGTACAAAAGACCGTGGATGCTTTTTGTGTTCATATTTCTCCAGCTCCCTCTTAGTTTGTATCACAGAGAAGCTGCCTAAGCTTGGGCTCAATCCATGACGTGTATGGAAGTATCTGCATTTCATGAGCTCCCGGAAGGCCCTACGCACGCACGGCTTTCACTGCTACTAATCCCATTTTGACCAATTAGGGAAAAACATGGTTTCTAAGACAACAGAAGAAAACATAACTCTCTATTGAGGTTTAAAAGGCAACAGCTTCATAAATCTAGGGCTTAGCCATTCTGTGTTCTGTCACACTTCCATATTGCATTCTCTAGGTAGGCAGCAGAAGGGTGCACGCTAGTGAGGCCACCACACATTGTTTTAAAGCAGGATTTATGAGAAAGCTGCTTTCAAGACTTTGCTTTGAGCACTGTAGTCTCCCACACAACCATTCACCACCCTGAGGTGCTCAAGTCATTTTGTAGGTTTTCCTTTCCATGATGGTCAATGAGTTACTGTATTGAAAAGCCCAAGGCTGTTGTATCCAGCACACCTTAAAATGCAGCGAAAGAGAAGAGGGAAAAAATGTTTTCCCAGTTTAAAAATGCACATTTCTGTAACTGAGTTTGTTTAAAGTAAGCCTGCATAGTATATATAGAATATATGTGCGATATGTCCTAGGGAGATGCTTTGGCAGGGGGATTGGACCCGATGATCTCTTGAGGTCCCTTCCAACCCCTACGATTCTGTGATTCTGTGATTCTGTTATATGAAGTGTATGGCCTGTAAAGCATCTAAAGCCTCCATGGTTCCCAGCCAACTTCCTGAAGATGTGTTAGCTGAGAGTTAAGACAGCGTGAAAATCTGCAACTCACATCACCCCAGCTCTGCTGAAGAACTCTAGGGTGACCTTGGTCAGGTTGCCCATCATCTCCAGACCCCAGTTCAAGTCCTTTGCCTTAGCAGTATCTGTGTGCCACTACAGCATGCCACATGGATGTACATACTGCATGTGTGAATGCAGAACACGTACAGTGGACCTTTGGTAGCATCTAGGAATAGAAATGCTCCAGAAAGGCAAAAGAAATATGCCTTCCATTGTACATTAGGGAAGAAAGTGAAAATCAATTTCAAGTTAAGCAGGAAATGAAGAAGAGTATGTATCCAGGAATGATGATCCTCAGCTGATGTTTTTCTAGGCAGATCTAATCTCCCACTTTTCTCTATCTAAAGGTAAATAAATTTATTCTGCTAAAGTCTCTCCTATAGGTAAAAGCTAGCTCTTTCTGCGCTCCAGAGACTCCCTCCAGTCTGCCTTCTCTCCTCTCCTCCCAGGACAAACACATCTTGTTTTGCTCTTGTCACCCACTGCTCCCATGTCACTTCCCATGTTGCATTCCTCTCTACCTGTCTCAGGTTCTCTTTTGTATCTCACGCCTGCTCCTCCTGCCTGCTCCTCCTTCCGTTCTTCCCCATCATGTCTTCCTACTTCGATCATATTCCCACCATCTTGACATTGCTCTAATTCTGCTTTCCCACCCCAGTATCACCCTTTTCCCATTTTGCCAGCTCTTTTCTTATCTCCCTTTTCTCCTTCCCCTCCTCCCACACCACTGACCTGCATAACCATTATCTTCCCCAGGCTGTTCCCTTTCCATCCATCTCACACAGCCATTCCTTCAGCTTATCTTTCCTGATACCTCCATCCTTTTCCCTGTGTTTGCCCCCGATTGCCGCAGAGCCTGAGGTTGGGGTGGTGCACTGGGAAGAGGGTCCCTGTTCCCAGTTAACAGGCCATGTCCTGTTGCACATCCACAGAGTGGCTGCGTCTGCTGAAGGCTGCACAGGGCACCAACGGAAACCCACACCCCCACCTCTGACTGTGCTGGACACTGATCCCCAAACCTGGGAGGTCCTCTTTTACAGACCGTTAGTCTCCTGGGACAACAGCCCTTCCTTCTGGGCTAATACTTCTCTGTCATTTCATACCCTTTTACTCCACCACCTGCAATCATTTGCATTTGCTCTAATTAAATTCCCCATTAACTTCTTTTCCTCACAGTCAATATAGATCGATTTATTTATTTATTTTCTCTGCCCCCACTCTTCCTTTCTTCTATCTTGTCTCCTATTCCTCCTGTTGTTCAGTGATGGGCTTTGCCCTCTTACCCTTCCCTGTATCTTTTTAAGTGCTACCATATATTTTCTATAATGGGTTGACCAGATGTGAACTCCATATTTTAAGCAGCATGATATCATAGCATCCTCAGACCTCTCCTCTCCCCCAACCAGGGCCAGCCTTTTCTCACCTCCCAGTCATTTTGAGAGGAGCCAACCACAGTGTCAAAATCTCATCAAAAAGACTCCTTGTATGGTTTTATATTCGCCTGTATTTCACAGTTTCTGAGCAAGGCTCCAGCCTCTGACCCAAGGATGATGTTTTGCCCTGTCTGGGAGGCAGAGGGGTGGGGGGGAGGAGCAGGAGGGGACAGTTTTAACAGCTGTGGAGGTTAGAAACCCTGTATCTCAGCCTTCATGGAAGGAAAAATAAAAGTGGGGAAACACAAAAACCAAATATTTCAGGTGAGTTTCACCATCAGTTCAATCTAGTGCAAGGTGGAGAGGGTTGGAGTATTTAAGATTGTGAAAAAACATGCCTTGGTTCTGAACTGCTACCTTCTGGTGTAATATCAGCTCTTAAAAGATTAAAAAATAACTTTTTCCTTTGCCTGCCAAACAGGCTCACACATTTCTACCCATTCAGAAATGGACCATGGACCTTATCTTCCTCGTAGCTTGAGCCTGCATGCATCTATCTAAAGATAAAAGTTTCCTATGATGGATTAAGACTTTCCAGCTCTGCCTGCTGTGATTTACTCTGGGATTACAGCACCAGCCCATTCCTTTTAGCTCCATCGCCTCTCCAGACATGCACCACAATGAAAATATGATGTCACCCCTATAGCAGGCGCTTCTACACCGTCACCACCACTCTGGTGCACACATCTGCACCCCACATGGCCAGGCAAGGACCAGACCTTTCCCACACCAGCCCATGGCTGCTATAGGTTGGCTGGAGAAGGAAAGTGTTACAGGGAGCGACTTCTGGTTTGTGGCAGTGGAGGTGAGCTGCTCACTGCTTGCCAAGGTGGAGTGACATGGAGATGTGTTCATGTGCTCCGCAGGAGCCGCAGCATCCCCCAGGCTGCTGCAGAGAGGCAGTGAGCGAACAGGCAGCCCAAGGCATCTGCCAGCAGCGGTTCAGGGCTGTCACACCTGCTTTTTTTCAGTCTAGAGGATAACTTTTGCTTCAGCTATAGGAACATGCAGTCGCATCCACGGGGGAGAAGAAAAGGGGGGGGGGTACTAGTCAGTCAAAACAGGGAAATGTAAATAAGCCTCATCCACTTGTGAATGTAGATATTATGAACACTGAAACCATGGCCACACTGTGGAGATAAAACCTGCAGTGAATTCTCCAGGGTTTAGTCTGTGGCTTTACTGCCCCATGTATCATCTTGCTCGGTCCTAGATGCTAAAAAATATTTTGTGGTAACTGAACAGCTGAATCCCCCAAGGAGAACCTACCAGTCAGTTAACATCAAGAATCTAAATTTTTTAGAGAATTTTCCAAACCCCAATGTTGTCCTGATTATAAGGACTTCAGCATAGGCAATTTTTTTTCATTATTTAAACGATTTCCCTCGAGTGTTTGCAGCCCAGACAACAGCACATTGTGTTTAATGCAGTAGAACCGGGGAATGAACCTGACTGGGAACAGATCAACATGGTTTTATTGTCCAAACGGAGTAAAAAGGTAGAAGAAATTCGCAAGCTAGCTGCTGACAAATAGATTAGATTTAATAATAAAAGGTGCTCGTGTGTATAAATAACCCATCGAGGATTATTTCTTATTTTTTAAAGTGCTTGGGCATGATTGAGTAAATGTGTTGTGATGGAGAGGCTGTACGCCTATATTACAGTGCAGGCAAATTGTCTAGGTTCTGCATACCCAACGAGTGAAGGGAAAGGAATTTCAATGACTTAGGGATCCAGCCTTTAAAAAAACACCTTCCTTTGGTCTCTTCCTCCTGATTTCAGACCTGCTCCTCTATTCTCTCACCTTCTCCCTTGCTTTCATGCTACACCAAAGTGTACGTCACAAGACAGAGATTTACCCGGGTTGTATCGCCCTGTGTCTCAGCACAGCGATAGTTCCGCACTGGCAGAGGGAGACAGGAGAGGCTGCGATCGATCTCTTCTGTCTCCAGCTTCTAGCAGTACCTAGAGGGGCTTTTCTATCCAGGTAGTTTATAATGTACTCCATATGCTTACAAATCAGCATTGATAAAAGTCACAGAAAGCTCCATACAGACTGGAGGAGATGAAAATGACTGTGATATTGAGAAATTTCAAGGTTATATACTGGGATTCTCTGCAGCTGAACTACTTAGTGTGTTTCTGTTCTGCCACCACCGGGATGAATCTCCCTGAATTCTGCTGCTTAGCACTGGCTTCAAATATTTAACAGCAATTTTTTTGTTTGAAAAACAAATAATTTGAGCCCCATGAAGTGAGATGTCGAGTGCAAAGTGCAGTAGCTGCAAATTAAGCGACGTTTGCCCATTAATAACTAATAATCTTGTACAGCAAATAGCTAGAGCACATATAAAGCATGAACCTGGGCATGTGTTTATACATTAGTATAAAATCTTTGATCAGGTCTGTGCTTCATTTCTTCCTGCCCAGTGCTGCAGGTCAGCAGGACTTTCTGATAGTTCTGGGTTTTTTTCTGGCATACAAATCAAACATAGCTGGGCACTAAGGTCTTAGTTCCCCTTCACAAATCCTTTAGTTTCCCACCTTCTCTGCTGTAGCTTCCAATGTTCCTGGTCCATCTCAGTCCCAGCACCTAGGAACTCCCCAACTCCCCTTTCTCAGGTGTTTTATCCCCACCTCTCCCCATGAGCCCATGGAGTCAGTTTCCCTTCACAGGGGTGTACAGCACTGTGCTGTGCTGCCAGGAAGCTGGGCTTGCCCTGGGGCCACATCCCAGGACTCACCCCCAGCCTCACTACATTGGTCTCAACTTTGGCTTCTCTGCTGATGTGCAAGCAAACCACTGCCACCTTCTTGATTAAATCACCTCTGTAACCTTCTCTCTTCCATGAAGAAACCCACCACAAAGCACCCGATTCCCCAAACCTGAACTGACAGCTGATTTTCAGTGAGAGATGGGGACATAGCTCTTGCCCAGCAGCTGCTGGTGCAACTTCTCACCTTGCACCCTTACATATCTCATTGCTGCCTGCAGCCAGCACCAGCCCAGCACAAACACCAACTACACATCACTGCCAACAGTTTGCTTCTGTTACTCTCTTAACTGCTTTAATCTCTTGCTCTGAACTTGTTTTGCCAACAGATGAATGTTCTTCAGGCAGATGCTGTGTGTTACTACTTAACAAAAGGCACTTTGATGTACTCTATAATTACCACAAATAAATCCCAAGGAGCTGGGGAGCACCATTGGTTAAACAGGGACTAAGACTTTTAAAGGAAAAAATGGATGTCTTATTTCTATGGAACTGGGAATGCCATTGTGTGTGGGTTTCCACTTATTTGGCAGTGAAATGGAAAAGGACAGAGACAAACAGAAGGTAGAAAAAGACAGATAAAGGAGGAGAGGCCTTTTAATCTAAAAGGTTAAGAAACAACATAGAGGAGGGAAAAAACTGGGTGGAAAAGCTGAATCAGCAAAAATTGGTAGCATCCCCTGAAAAAAATATCAGATTCTGCTTTGAAATCTGTCAAATGTAGATAGCTGAAACACAAGAGTTCCTTTTCCCTCTTTTTCAACTGGCCGTGCTTCTTCCTGTGGCGCTGCAAACCCAGGTGACACGTACAAGGTAGTCCCAGAAGCAAGGGAAACTGCAGTGTGACGAAGACCCCGAGCCCCCCTCACACCGATTTGGGAAACACAAGCAAGCGTTTATCATCCCTTCCAAACCATTTCTTGCTTTGTCTTTTACTTAGTGAGTGCTGGCTTTGGTAACTCTCACAGCCCCATAGCCTGGCTGCCACAGCAGCCTGGCAGCAAGGAGCTATACATCCAACCGCCCGCAGCCTTTGTGGGCTATCAGAGCATATACCAGTGCATCTCATACAGCTCCCAAGTGATGTTATCTAATGGAGCTTGAACTGGCACAAGGCAACGATCCTGAGGATCACCTTTCCCCTCTTAGCACCTATGAAAACCCTGGTGGGTCATGCTAGCTAATGCACATTGTGCTTGGATGGGGGGTTAGGTATTTTCATCATCAGTTCTGGCTGGTGACCTGCTGATCTGGCTCCTTGAAATATGGGTATACTAGGTCACAGATATACGTATCAATATTTAACAAGCTTAGGGATGGAAATCCCTGTTTTAACTTTCACTTAAGCTGTTTAAAATTAAAACCCAGACTCCTAACCTCAGGCTTCTCCTAAAGGAATCATATAGATCTACAGAAAAAGTCTTTACCAGCTAAACTAAAGTTAATGCTAAAACCGAAGCTGAAACAGTTCCAATCACATGATTTACCTGACCAGGACTCCAAAACATCTTTATGGTTCATCCATGTGACTGGGCATGTGAAGCTGGAATCAAATGCTTTTAACCAAGGGTATTTTTTTCTGTAGTGGATATGATCTCATCCATCACAGATCATAGAACCCCATAGAATGCTTTGGGTTGGAAGGGACCTCAAAGATCATCTAGTTCCAACCCCCTGCCATGGGCAGGGACACCCTCCACTCACCAGGTTGCCCAAAGCCCCATCCAACCTGGTCATAAACACTTAAACACTTCCAGGGATGGGGTTTCCACAACCTCTCTGGGCAGCCTGTGCCAGGGCCTCACCAGCCTCATGGTAAAGAATTTCTTCCTAATGTCTAATCTAAACCTGCCCCTTTCAGTTTGAAGCCATTCCCTCTTGCCCTATCATTATACTCCCTGATGAACAGTCCTTCTCCAGCTTTCCTTTAGGACCCCTTTCAGTATTGGTAGGCCATAATTAGGTCTCCCCAGAGCCTTCTCTTCTCCAGACTGAAAAAGCCCAGCTCTTGCAGCCTGTCTTCATAGGAGAGGTGCTTCAGCCCCCGATCATCTTCTCAGCCCCTCTCTGGACTCACTCCTACAGCTCTACCCATCATTTCATCCACTTCCCTTACACATACCCTTTGATATGGAAAAATCCCACATCTTTTTTCCCTCCTTTAAACTCCACTTTGTAGCCTAGCTCTCTCTCTCTCTTCTAGCTGTCATGGCTGCAGCCCAGGCAGCAATTTCCAGCTCTGCTGGTGCCTGTGACATGGCTCTGAACACACCTTGGGCTGAGGAACAGAAAGGCCTTTGGACTTCTCCTTATCTGCCGCTGGGAGCAGAATGCCTCCCCCCATGTGGGGTAGCTTTTCAAAAGGGATGGATTTTCTTGCAGCGTGGAGGTAAAACAGCCTGGCAGAGAGTGGGAAGGAGGATTTCTATCTGGCTGACTGCTGGAGGGACACCTGCTCATGGCTTCATTCCTTTGCATCCACCAGGAGATACAACTTTTTGAATTTAAAGGATCACAGAGTGACTCTACCTTCATTTAGGAGTTAAACAGTAGTCATGCAGCTTATAGGTCAGAAGGGGAAATTTATCCAGTTTTGTCAATGCTATAGAGTTCAGGCAAATTATAACACAAGTGATTTTCATTTCTCCCATCCATCTCATCTTTCTTCCAGCCAGGGCAGCATTTACCCATCAGTGTTTCTTCTGGTCTAAGTTCAAAGGACCTGAATGCTAAAGCCTCTACTACCACCCTTGTGAAATCAGGAGCACTGCTTGACTCCTTTCACTCTCCTGCTTTTACTTCCTACCTCTTGTATGATCCTAAACCATTCCTGTTCCTCCCCAGGCTTCTGACTGACAAGATAACATTCTGCTCCAGCAGCAGTTGCCTCTCTTTCTGCTCTTCCATGGAGTTACCACCCTGGACTCCTTATTTCAAGCCAGTCATGGGAATAATGCTCCAGCTGCAGGCAGGACCTCAATGTGGGGGTATTCAGTGGTAGGCCCTGCAACTGGCTGGGTCAGGTCTGCAGAGGGGGGGAAGAGGAACCCATCCTGCTGATGGATGCACAGATTCACACACACATGGAAGGAAGGAAAGAAGAAACGCCTGCAGCCACCCACCCTTGACTCTACTGCAGGCTCTGCCGCCAGTTCAAATGCCTCAAACACCAGACAAACATTTTATATTAGACTTTGCTGTGGCTTGTGCAGTTCCTCTGCTCCCTCTTTAAGAGTGACCTTAATATTTTATTTATTGTTTAAAGGATAATGTTCATGGTAGAGGAATATATGAGGCAATAAATGGCCTTTGCAGGTAATTAAATGCTGAAGAGAGCTGAAGCTATTGATAGCCATAAAAGCCATTTATTCTGCGTGTGCTGAGAAGCAGAAGCACCGTTCCTCATAGCATGCAACAAGACAAGATTAAACAAGCCATGGTAGTAGAAAGAGGAAAGACAACATTTTTCTTGCCCTCTCAGGGCTTGAAATTTCTGAGCTGCTGTTCATTTCATGGTTGGAACAGAAAATATTGATTGTGATAATATGAAGTTTTCTATCGTATTATTCTGTATCTTTTTTCCCCTAGCTGTTTTAGAAGGGCTTTGCACATGGTGCCAAGAATTATTGCCCTCCTTGGACAGATGCTCAAATAAAGCTACAGCAGGGAAGGAAGGGTGTCTTACCCATGCAATCAGTGGAAAAGTCTCTGACAAAATCCAGCTCCCAACCTACTGCCTGGCCTACTAGTCACATTTGTGTAGTGCATTGCCATAGCACTTCTCATGCCAGCTTTTCATGTGCTTGTAGGTAAAGAAGAGCCCACCTTCCTACACAGAGAGGCACTGATGTAGCATAGGGTGCCTCGACCTCCATCTGTGCTTCTGCTCCATGTAGGGCCCTAACTCCAGCCACTGCCATGAGAAGAGGTGCTCTTCTCCTGTGGAGAGTGGGAGGAGACACCATATGGTATCTACACATACATGTTTGACTTGGGAGAGGAGTAAGGCTGGGGACGTTATTCACAGACCTTCCTGTCTTCGCCCCAGTGAGAACAAGGATACCAGGTCACCACAGGACTTCTTTGATGAAGAAAGGCTTGCTGCAGCTACTGCTTACATACAACCATGCACTGTGTGGAGAGCAGAAATTGTCTAACAGCACAAAGTAACCAAAACCCAGGGTTTGTGATGGAAAGGACAGGGAAAGAATTGACTGAAGGGACAAAGAAGATGTTTATGAAGTTTGAAGCTTCCCTCATAGGCCAGCACCCCATGTTTGAAGAGAAACTTCTCTTCAGTTGCTGTACCCACATAGAGTTTTATAGAAAATATTCTTTCCCCTGAAAAATAATAGTCTGACATTGCACAGGTGCATCTCAATGGTATGTAGGTGCTCCAGAAATGTCCCTTTCCCGGGCACACACCCAAGCCTCTGTTGGCTCAGCATGGGAGGACTCATGAAAGCTGAATGCAGAGGGTGTAGATGGAGGCACTTCACAGGATTCCTGCCCTGTTGGCTTCCCATCCAGGCAGCCCTTGACATGTTTCACAGCATTTTCTGCAGAGTTAACCCAGATCTTGCTGTTATTTACTGCACTAGCACTACCATGGAAAATTCTGGGGGTGCATGTCCAGAGGTGCTTTAAGCCCAGGTCCTGTGGGGACAGGTAACATCTCAGGGTCAGCTGTAACACAGACACTTCCTGAATAAAGTCCTGGGAGTCATCCCACAACTGCTCCCCACGAATTGCACTCATGAGCCAGAATGTCCTCTCACAGCTGAGAAAGAGGGACCCTCACTCCACGTGCAGTACATCTGGGTGCCGGTGCAGGGCAGGCAGAGCCCGGGGGCTCCAGTGCAGGGCGGGTGGAGCACAACCAAGAAGGCTCACTGCAGAGGCCAGCGCTGGGTACAGCCCGGCGAGCGTGTGCTGCTCAGGCATGTTAAAACATTGTTGTAAGTGCTATATGCACATATCGACAAATCCCACCTGGCCTGTGCGCAGCCATTCGCATCTGGCAGTGTGCTGTGAGCCCAGGTGAATGATGGCTTAGGGGCATGTGCTTTGGGGCAAGGTTAAAAGGTGACTCCTGCATGGTGTAAGTGGATTAACATGACTGGACACGGTATCGGCTTCTCCTCTCGCTTCTGCCAGTGTAAATCACGAATAACTGCGACGAAGTCAATACCTGTATTAAATTCATCGCTACGCAGGGGCTGAACAGCACACGGTTTGAAAAGAAAGAAATCCCAATTACAAGCTGGAGAACAGAAACAATGATAAATGTGGCTGCTTTGCATGGCTTCCTACAGTGCTTTATTACGGCCCAGCTCCTTCCATGCGTGCTCTAGCCCAACAGGCACCCTCGCAGACCCGTCTGCGAGAAGAGCTCCTGCCGTCCTCATTATTGGCACTACAGGGAAGCCCCATCTCTGTTCTGTGTAGCAGAGGTCCCCCCTGTGCTGACCTTGCTGCAGAGAAATGCTGGCTCCCGGGGAGATGGAGATTTAGGCAACACAGTATTAAACAGAGACTTCATGGCTCAAGCCCCAGTGCCTAAAACTGGAGTTACTCCACTGGTGCCAACGGAGCTGTGAATACATCCTAACAAGATGAACAGGAATATTATGTGTCTGCCTGACTCCAGCTGAGCACAGCATGAAGGATGTGAGGCTTTCACTCTGTTTCCTCCACCACACAGCCATGGACAGACAGGTCCTGCACCAGGCACAAGTTGCCTCGGGAAAGAGACAGTTTTCCCTGCAAAAAAATTCCCCATTTCAAGGGCTTTGTGTGGCAGAGTTAATTTCTCTTTCCAAGCCTTTGTGTTTGCTCTGGGGCAGTAATCTTGTAGGTGTTTTTTCCAAACAGCTATCTGGCTTCTCTGAAACCAGCCCCCGATTGTCCCACCTGCATCCTGGTGCCCACAGTGATGCAGACAGTGGGTTAGCTGGTGAAGCTGCTGAGCTCCCCTTCAGCACCACCCACTCCCCAGGCCTACGGGCAGGCTTTGGCACAGCAATCCAGGTTCACCAAATTTGGTACCCCCATTGGTGGTCAGCAGAGTGCTGAAAGTGTCCTCAAATCCCATCTCACCACATTTCTGTTAACTTTTGATGGAAGGACAGACCCTTTCTGGGGCAGCCAGCTGAGAGAGCCACCTAGACACCTGGCTGCTCTCCAGACAGCACTGCTCATCACAGCTGCCCTCACTGCAGGACCAGGCGGCTCCTCCATCACCTGTCCTGTGTCCCCACTTCAACAGGGAAGCACCCAAGTGTCTGCAGATCATGCTGATCCACGCTATGGCTCTCTGTTTAGCAGGCCAGTGGCTATCAGACCCCAGGGTGAGCAAGCTGGAGCCTGGGGGGTGGGGGGGGGCAAGTTTCAACCCTGTGTAAAACCACTGCCCTCAGCTATATCACAGCATGCGTTCTCCACGGTACCACAGCGTTGCTAGTAATATAAAAGCCCCAAGAGCCACTGCTTCTTCCCCCATCCCACTTCCAGGCATAGGGGAGGAGACCCCAGGCCAGCGCTAGCCCTGACCAGCCCATGCTGCCCAGCCCATGATGCTTCCAGAGGGCTGTTTACTGCCCCCTGCCCCAGCAGTGGGAGAGCCAGAGAAGAGAAGTCTTCCCTACACCTGCATCTCCTGCCCCTTCCTCAATGGCTGGGCAAAGCCAGTGGGAATGGTGTCAGGGACATCTGCATTGAAGCAGTGTAGGAAGGGAGATGATCAGAGTGTAGCCACCACTGTAAAAACTCGGGTTGTGGAGTTGCATTCCATCGCATACAGCCTTGCCATGCAAAAGTAAATGCAAATGTATATGCAAATTAAAATGCAAATGCAAATGCCAGGCCTCCTGGGCCACACTCAGTCAGTGCTACAGAAATCCCTTGACCTCTCAGAAACATTCAGGTTGCTGCAAATGTCATAGGCCAGAGGAAAAATAATCCTGTGTTTCAGTCTGGGTTCCTGCCTTCCCCCTCCTGTGTGTGAGTGGCTGCTGAATTCCTCTGCACAAAACGGCCATTTCTGCACTGTGTGTGCACAGCCCTCTCCCAGCTCTGCGGTGTGAAGCACACCCAGGGCCTTCCTGGCAAGCAAGTGATCTGTGGATCATAACTGTGGACAGCAAAACACCTCTCCCTCAGCTGCCAGCATGTGGCTACCATTAAACTGACTGCATGAGAGAGCGTGTGCCCCCCAAACACCCACAGTGTTGCTAATAGAAGAGAAGGGAAGATAATTTAAGCCAGGGGGAAGCCTGCAGGTGAAGTGGAGGTTCAGAGCCATAACTTTGCATCTTTTGTTTTTTCTAAACTAACTTTTGTGATGTCTGTACCAGAGCCCCAGGGCACCTTCACAGCCACCAATCACAGATGGGGGCTGCAGGCATGTCCCAGCTCCATGGGGGCTCTGCCCAGCCAGCACCCCTTCCCTGCAACGCTGGGGTGTGGGGAAGAAAGAAACCCAGGTGTGCTGCCCCCCTGGGAGCCCAGCGCTGCTTGGGGCAGGTGCCTCTCAGGATGACCACCACCCTTGGGTGCATCTGCCCCACACACAGCCACTCCAGGCTTCAGCACCCATGGTCAAGCACTAAGGCAGGGAGGCATTTTAAGGTAGCAGAAACACTCCAGTAAGTAGCAAAGCAAGCCCCTTTGCAGTCACATTCCTCAGAGGCTTACACTGAAGGGTAGAGGTGGCAGATGGGGACCCAGGCTGAGTGCACTGCAGCTAATAACGTTACCTTAGATTTATGCTAACAGTGCTGACCCAAAACTGCACTGCTGTGAGTTACCTGGTGAGAGGGCCTCTAGAGCAAAGGCAGACCATGCTGCTTTGCAGGTGATCCTTAAAATGAGCAGCATGTGAGCAGGGAAGCACACAGGTAATGAAGTGCCGGGTCACAGCATATCCATTACAGTGGTGATTGCCTGCTTGTGCCATGGTGACACCAAAGTGTGGGCTGGGGTCCATGTGCTCACCTGGCCTCCCACCTCTTGCTGCAGCCAACCAACCAAGGCAGCCCATGAGCAGAGGGGTCTGGGTAGTGGGGACAGGCAGTGCCTGGTTGGGGTGACCAGTCCCTGAGACTGTTCTGCAGCAGGTCTGCAAGCAGAAGAGGCTTGCTAGTCAGCGGGGATCCTTCAGTGCCTAGTATAGCAATTGAGTTGGATGGAGAAAGGTATTTCCCTTCTTTCCTGCCTGCCTGAAGCTTGAAGGAATTTGATCCCTTGGAGGCTTTTACCCCCCAGGCCAGGTATGCCTGACTAAGCCAAAAGTTATGGGACAGAATTGACAGAAACAAGGGCAATGGGGTCATAAAAGCCTGGTTTCCCTAGGAAAAGAGATAAAAGAAGGAAAGAGATATAAAATATATTTTAAATTCCCCCTATCACTGCTGGGGCTCCTCGACACAGTGTTTCTCACCCAAAAAGCCTCCCCTAATGCTGTTGGGAAAAATACAGCAAATCAACCCACTGCCTCCCTCCAGAGACATCCACAAAGCCCCCCAGCTCTCTAGTATTTACAGCACAGGACCAAAAAAGTCATTTCCTTAGGCCTATTCAGGTCTCGAGCCCACGCTGATCAAACAGCCTACCTGCCTCCATCCGTTTGTTTTCATACCCCTCCGGGCTTTCCGGCACGGCATTGTGCTGCTGGAAAGGCTGGTTGCTGAAGAGATTGTCACACAAGAGGCTGCGGCAGAGCTTCTTCAGGAAGCGCAGGACGTACCCAATGCTGTTCACTACCAGCAGGCTCAGGAGATGCTGCTTCCCCTCAAAAGAAGCTGAAACTGGAAAGCAAGCGGGAGCGATTCAATACTGGGGATGCACAGCAGGAGGAAGAATGAGAGGCGGGGAAAAGATTTCACACAACTATCTGTACATAAGTACCCCACCTGAAGTGCACAACAAACTGGAGGAGCTTAAGGGCCTGAGTGTGGTGACCCAGATCACCTTCTCCCTGGAAGAAAGATGCCAACTGGCATGGCCAGCAGCACAAGGATTTCTAACACATGCATCCAGCTGAAAATGGCATTGTGTGATTGGAAGGAGGCAATTATGACACCCAGGTGTAAGGAAGTGACTTGCTGATGATGGTTATTAGGCTGACTTCAGCAATACTCAAGGTTTTAAAAGATAACGGAGAGATAAGGATTAAATACATGACTGTAAGTGAACAAAATGTAGTTGCACTAAAGAGAGGGTTACCAGCTTCATCACAGTTCTTTAGTTACTGATTTAATTGCATTTATAGGCAAGGGACTGTTGGCAGTTGTGCTCTACCTGGTCTACTTTAGTAAAGGATGAGAAATCTTTTGTTAAACTGGAAATGAAGCACTGGAGAGGAACTAGCAGTGGTCTGTGCTGGCACAAAAAAAAAAAGCCTTTCTTAATGCTGTAAGCTAGAAGGCAGCCCTGCAATAATAACAATGGGTGAAAAAATATTAGAAAGTACACAGCAAGCCACAATTTTTTGGAGGAAGCTCAACATGCCCTGATGGGAGGAGAAATGATGGGATAGGTTCCCCAGTTGCCATGAGTCACCAAAGTGATACAGCAATGCAAAAGTCAGATATCTTTCAAGGAAGTATTGAACAAAGCATTTCCAGGGAAGACATGGGAGTGTCAGTTCCACTACATAAAATCCTGATGAAACCTGAGCTGGACTGGTGGGCTCCATTCTAGTCATCCAGGCTTGAGGAGGGTGAATTCACACTTGAAGAGGTGCACAGCCAGACCACAGTGGTGTTCAGGGAACAGAAAGTTTCCCTGTGGCACTGCAGCCATCACCATCTCTGCTGCATGGGGCTGTGGAAAGACACTTCCACTTCTCTCACTAATCCAGCAATCTTCCTCACAATGCAGAGAGGGCCTGAAAGAAACTATTTTGGTCTGCAGAAACATACCTCAGATTGAGCTCAAGGGTGAGAGCAGAGCAATTAAAATTCCTGGACAAAGCTGTCAGGGAATATATTTACCCAAGAATCTAAAAAGGCATAGGTCCCAGCCACGAGAGAGGTGGAGGGGTCACAACAGACCCACCAGGATCAATTATGGCAGGACACATTCAGGTGTCAACAAGTTTGCCAGGAGGACTACATGATTTGGCTGCCTGAACTCCACCACCTGGAAGGTTTCTTGCAGTCCTACTGCCTACAGTCACTACCAACATGTATAAATTGCAGTCTTAGGTCTTTGGGATAACTTCAGAGATTTCCTGCTGGCCTAAGCTGCAGTAAGGGATCACACTCCAAAGCTGGTTGAGCATCTGTGAGCCAAGCTGCCAGAAGATCAGAAAGCCCGTGAAAAAAGCTGCTGAGTGAGCTTCAACCACGAAGCCCCGCTAGGAGGCAATTCACCTCTCCTCAATGATTAGAAGAGGCATGAAGTTGGGAGCAACGCTGACCAGGTGCTTTTAGCTCAGGTGCCTGAAGCCAGGCCAGCTCAGAGGATCTGAGACCAAGAGGTTTGGCAGGCTTGGTGCATGAAGTGACTCTCCTGCTTGTAATGAAGATCATATACACGGAAACAATGAAGTTTTGCAGTAAATGGCTTCAGTCTCATGTTTCTGTGAACAAGTCTGGATCATTCTTAGAGTATTTCTGATGTCCCTTAGGGAAGGCACACCTGTGATTAGAGAGAACTAGAGGAGAGGGAGGAAGCAGGATTTATATGCTGCACAGTGGGCCAGAGCCTGGGCTCCCACACAAGAGTGTCCCAGTGGCATAGCTGACCTGCTGGGTCCCTGCAAAACAGGTCAGACTTGCACTCCTTGACTTCAGGTTCATGCCTGACTCATTGGCGGCAGCTCATTTGAGACCTTCATTCCCATACTCCCCTCCTTGTTTCATTCCCACTGCATCCCCATATGCTAAAACAATGTTGTGACACAAAATTCTTGCTGTGATTAAAAGAAAAGCTTGTGTTCAGTCTGAGAGCCAGGCCAGGGGATTGAGTGTGGCTCATGGGAGACTCATCAGGACACAGCAAGAGGTGTCACTGTGGGGAGACAAGGAGCTCCTGGGAAGGTCCCTCTGATCTCTGATTCTCTCTATTTGTACAGTCCTGCTGTATGGGGAATTGTCACGGGACCTTTGCAGCTCCTACAGCTGAGAGTAGGTCTGGCTCATAAACCGCAGGTGGAGGACACACCAGCAGCCGAATTCTGTGAGAGTTTTCCTTTACAGCAACAACTGGAGGCAACAGGTAGGATGAAGTGGACTTGCAGTGATGCTCATCCCTGTATGGCTGCACAAAAAACAGCTCACAGGCCTGACTCAAGCACTGTTTCACAGAGCTAGCCCTATTCCTCCCCTGAATCACTCTTTACTTTCATCTGACAGCACGGTAATTCCTGCAGCAGCTCATTTACAAAGTGAGAATTGATGTTCAAAGCTGTTGTGAACAGACAGCTAGGACACTCAGGACTGGCGATCAGGTTAAAACCTCGAGTACTTCCCAACTGGCCACAAGCCCCTTACAAAGATGCTTTACCTGACACCATCTCGCCTCCATAGCCCTGCTTGATGAGCGAGAAGACGGCCTTTTGCTGTAGCGCGCAGTCGATGCAGGCCTGAACAGCCTGCTGCAGGGCTGCAGAGGGTCTTTCAGGTCCAAAGTGCTCTGGGAGCTGCTGCACCTTTTTTCTGTCAAGGTACGGCCCCAGGTTGGCTTGTTTGTTGACATAAATGCAGACTGTAGACACAAAATCCCAACAAGGTTATTACAAAATGGCCCAGAGAGCATCCTAGCAAATGCTAGCTTTGTACATCTCTCTTTATTTCACAATCTCTTCCATTCAGGGTGAACTGCTGCCATTTGCAACAGCACAGCCAGGCTTCCCTGTGCGGCTCACTCGCTGCCTAAGTGAAATGAGCTGGGTCTAGGCCTCACTCGCTGTCACAGGTGAGGATAAAGCTACGTGCAAGTAAAGAGGCTCCTGTGTGTGTCTGGGGTCTGAGCATGCGTGCTGCCTTGTCTGTGCAGCTGGTGACCACAAAAAATGCCCGGGGAGTGCAGGACAGTGACTTCAGGGATGAGCGTACGGCAATGGGGAAACTCCACTTTGGGGTGTGTTTTGGGGTTGCTTTTTTCTCTATGTTTTTAGACTGGTTCATTGACAGGCCCTCAGAGAAGCACTGCTCTGACATGAATTTTGGTTCCTTGGTGTTTCTGACCTTAATACAGCTATAATTTCTGCAGGGTTATGCTGTGCTGAGTTGCACAGCACAATGGCAGAGACTCTGGGCTTTGGGAGCTTCCTGACCCTCCATGTTCAACCCAGCACTCTGCAGACTGCGTTGGTGTGGTGCTAAATCCCCATTTGGGATGACAGCCGTGCAACTGTGCCTCACAGGGGGTCTGTGAGGGATGCCCCAGCCTCTCTGCTGCCAAGCCCTGCAATGCCTCTTCTCACATCCCACTGCCTGCATTTTTCTACATGCCATCAGGCCTGCCAGAAATAGCCCAAAAAATCAGTGTTCTCCTCTCGTTAGCTTGAACTTATTTTTAAGCTTGGCTGAGACTAACGGTGTCTTGGAGGAAGCAGAGATAACGCTGTGGTAACTAAGGGCGACTAACTCACAGCCTAAAGTCAGGCTAAAGTGAGACATATTATAATAGCTGGCTGAGTGCGCTCAAGCTGTCATCTCTCAGACAATATAACATTATCCTCTGACAGAAATCAGATATGTGACAAAAAAAACCCCACATCAAGCGGAGTGGGGGACATGATGACAGCTGTGTAAAGCTGGAAATAATTTACAGTTTGCATCACCGTAATGAAAATCTAGTGCGACTGTCACAGCGCACTCTGCTACCCCATCTCTCACTGAACAGCAGAAGGGGCTCGGGCAGTATATCCTGGGTAAACAGGAGGATAATAGCAATCATACTTATCATTACATAGCACTTTACACCTTCGAAGTGCCAAACAAACAAAGGGCTCATGCGCCAAAAGACAGCGGCAGCATGCATGGACTGCAGGGCACTGTCAGGGTGCAGCTTCCCCCAGCGTGCCACCATGCCAAACCTCACTGAATCTGTAGGATGTGGCTTCTGCCATGACAAGCCACTGGTTTTGTCTAAGGCTCAGCTGCGGGAGGGACTCTGCAGCCTGCAGGCAGCGAGCTGGGTCCCTCATGAGGAAGCTGTGTGGTTCCCAAAGAGTTGTGTGGTTCATGAGGAGGCTCTGTGGTTCTTTCAGTACAGAGAGGGAAGTGAAAGTTTGCCTCTATGTCCCACAAACCCTGCTCTGGTGGGAGCCTACAAGCACCGTTGGGGAGGTGCTGGGAGAAAAGGTGCCGGCAACATGGGAACAGACAGACAGAGGTGCAGCCACATCCACAGAGCCCAAAACGATCTGCAGAACCTCCCCCTCTATGGCAATCTCGTGGGGCTGGTGGGCTGTGCCTCCCTTTCCTCCGAAAGTGGTACTGGGACCACCTCTCAGGGCATCACTGGGCTGATGTTTGCCAAGTGCTTTGCAGTCTTCACATGTGAAGGGATAAATGAGAATAAAATATATTATTATCGTCATCATTGCTACGTTTAGTAGCATTCTGCTACCAGAGCAGATGGAAAACTTCTCCTCTGTGCATCCCAGCTAAGAAATAATGGGATTTATGTGTTGTGCTTAGATTCTAATGCTATCTAATCCATTTCTCTGCTGAAATCTCAGGGTAAATCAACTGTCTTGTTGGTTTTCTTCATATTTACATCACTTTAAAAGCATTGACCTATGTTATTCCTGGTAATGTAAGCAAAAAAAGAATAAAGCTGTGTTTTCCCTGACTGCAGTCAGAAATGACCAGGTCTGCTGCTGTGATAAGGCATCGGGTTTTATGTGCTGGTAACCCTGCCTACAGTCAGACCATGGCTCTTCCATCCTTCTTCTCCTCACAGCTGTAACAGCTGTTTCATGCTCACGCCGAGGTTTAGTCTGGTCATTGCAATACATTCGATGGGGTGAGTGTTGGGTATAAAATGGTAGAGTTCATGGGATGTTGATACCTGCATTTCAAGAGGGATGGATCTGACACCTCCACTAAATTTGACACATGGCAGTCACAATACAGTCTTGCATGACATCCCCGTTCTTTCTCACTGGCTGCCAGTCTAACCTGCAAACACCCCGTCTTCATGAGCTCCACCTGTACTGGATAACACAGCTTCTGGCCATCAGCCCATGGTTCCTGCTCACCCCTTGGCCAAGGAGCAGTGGAGGCTGGGTACCTGTGAGAGCCTGTGGGGTGGCTGAGTTTGGTATCGTAGCTGCATCCTGGGGAATTGAACTAATATCCGGCTCCGGCGTGCTTCTCGGCGGAGAGATTGCTAAGGGAGTCATCAGGACACGAGACTTCAGCTGCAAAAAATAACCAGTTGGGTAATGAAAGTATACACAAGATATTCCAATTTTATTCTGTGTGTGTCACTCCCCATGAACTCCCACTCATTAGCAATCTGCTATTGCATCACTTTCCCCAGCCCAGGAGCATCCGTTCTGCTCCCAGGAGGATAATGGAGCCTGAAAACTGACTGATTTGCAGCAGACAGCAGCGCCCTAAGTTACAGGATGCAAATATTATGCCACCCACCGGGTAGTTATTTACACCTGAGCAAATTGGGTCTAACACTCTAACAAATCAGCGCAATGGCATTTTACGACCCATTTCATGTGGGTGTAAACAATTCTCCACAGCTCCGGAACACGGGGTCTTTAGCTGCATCCTAATTTAGGGCCAAATTCCGCTCTTGGCTACAGGGGTGTAAATCTTATGTAAATCCAGTGGCACCAAGAGGCTACTTCAGGCTGACACCCATGTAAATAAGCTCAGGCCGTGGTCCACAGTGTGTTATTACCAGGTAGTAAATACAAACTGCTGCACTGCTGCACCCAGTAATCTTCACGCCCTGCAGCCCGGCTCGGGGAAGTGAAACACGGTGGGGATTTACAGTGCAATATCACTAGGGCTTTACCCTGCTGATACCTGGCAGTGTCTCACCAGTCAAGTGATGATCAGGGCCTAATAATTATAAAGGGCAGACATGGTGGATCTGAAGGTACCACTCTGACTTTTCCTTTCATTACAGATGGAAGTAGGTGGAAAGCAGAGCCAAGGGCACAGCTGGGCAGTTAATTTATTTACATATACTACACCGAGCTGTTCTTCTGGCAGGTGATTTTGTTGTTGTTTTTGTTGTGTTTCAGTGGCCAAAGGTAAAAGTGCTATAAGTGACAAGTGTAAGAATGGAAAGGAATTTTTAGCCCCATTAAATTTGCGGGGTGTTGCTTCTCTCAGAGCTTATGCCCAAGCTGGAAATAAAGTACAAAGTACATTTTAGGTAGAAATTAAGCCAGACCACTACCTCCAAACCAAACCTTGAGCAAATCCTGGTGGAGAGTAGAAATAATTTTGGATAAAGATTCATGTTGTCCATGATGATGATTATGGTCACTATTTCCATCTAACAGTAAAAACAGAAAGCTGGGGAAGGGAGAGGGAAGGCTGTTGGACTTTGTGCCATCCAAGTGAGTTTTTAATCATTAGATCTTTAGGAGTTTGGATTGTTCCCAGCAATTAAAGTAAATGAGAGGAAAACCGCGTTTCAAAAATCAAGGTCCTGATCCGGTTTGGGGTTTATCCCATATGGGAAGGTAAGAAGCAGCAAGATCTGCCTCTTTCTCTAGCAACGTGTCCATGACACGTTTTTCTACAGCGAGGTGAGCTGGCACTGTGAAACTTGGAGCAGCCCTGATGCTCGGCTTGCAGGCTTGCTTTTGATCATACACATATATGCATATATAATAAACACATGTATACATAGGTGTGCTTGTAAGTAGCATATACAAAGGTATACAAGTGTATATGCACATTTATACAGATAAATACATATACATTTGTGTATATATGTATACATGTGTGTGTATATATATATGCAGACATAGGTTTATGGACTTACACATGCACACACCCATCTGGATACTATTGTGCAGACACACACTTAATAATTTCTGTTTCATTTGCATGCTGGCTCCTCATCCCTCCTACTGGCCCACAGCCCAGTGGCCCCAAACACAGGCGTGCGAACCCTGAGCCCCGTCTCCAGCCCTTGAGCCTCGTGCAACGTGCAAGCCCCACTTGCACCACCAGCCTGGTGGAGGTGGGACAGCGCCCAGCAGACATCTTGTCAGCTCTCCTCTGCCTGCTGCCTGTCTCTTGGAGGTGCAGGCAGGTTTATGTTCAAGAGCAAATAAACAGAGAGCAAGACTTGTGTAAACTCTCTAGCTTGGAAGCCCTTTCTTGGCAGTTTGCTGTTTTAGCGAGCAGTTTCCTGCAAACTTAATTGCAACAGTATGTGCTCTACAGCCTCTGGATACAGATAAATGCCATTTTATTAGGGGTAGCAGAGAAGGTGCCTTCATTAGATCAAAGTAAAACAGTGCTTGATTACAAGAGACAGGACATGAGCAAACATGGTTTCAATACCTCCTGGACACCAAAACCCTGAGTGTCACTAGCCCTGAATATCACTAAGCATAAATCTCAAAGTATTTCCTTTAACTATGTCTTTTCTTGGACTGATTCTTCCCTATCAAAAAGCCAACCCAACCAACCAGCTGACTGACTGGGAGCTTGGCAGTAGAAAGCACATATGCATGAAAGTGAAAAAAAGTGGTGAAGAAGAGAGAAAGAGCTAGAGAGAGACAGAGAAAAGGAAGCAGAGAAAATCTGTCAGAGCACTTTGGGAAATCCTCACAGTAAGGCAATCAAATCAGCCGTGGAATATCAAACGTCATAAGTTTTAATATGCACAGCATGGGATATAAAAGGCAATGGTTGCTTTAAAACAGAATGTACAACCACTGACCCCACTCTTATGGACCTGCTACCGTGGAAAGGAGATCAGAGAAAGCTGGGCAGGGATTTAGGGTAGGAGAAAAATGTGTTTACTCCACCAAAGGCACAATGCACTTGATGTAGAGAGCGTGGGCTTTTGCACCGCTGATGCTGGCTGCTGGCTTGTCTCAGTATGCAGTGGCTGTGGATGGGGAGGACCCTCTGTTTCTGTTATGATATGCACACCTCTTCAGAGTAGTCAAGATTCATCTAGCTGGTATTTCTGTCATCCCACACCAGAAGAAACTGAAAGAGGGGGAAGAACATTTCCCAGATTGATTTTTTTTCCCTTCTGAACAAGGTCTCTGCCAGATTATATAATAAAATACACAGGAAAGAAACAAGAAGAACCATGATGCAAACTTCCCCTGTGTTTTTCTTAAACCACTTAAATGGTAGGTCCTCATCTTTATGGCTTCTAGTTCCCCTGTACCGGTTGTCCCTTGTCCTAACCAAACACTTGCTATAAAAAGGCTGGGGTTCACCCCATCCCCCAGGCCTGTGTCCTTCCAGCCAGAAGGGCACAGGCATCTCCTGCCCACTAGAGCTTTTGCTGCTGGAGAGAAAACCTCCTCCATCCCCTGCAGATGTGCACCAAGATGAATGCCTGGGCCAGCCTGCTCCTGCCATGCAGACTTCTGATGGCTGGGCAGAAAGGTGCCATTAAACTTACACCAGGGAAGTACATCGTCCTAGTACATGTTTTGGGGTCCTTATCTGTATCTCATGCTCTGTGTGCATTTGGCTGAGGGTGAGGAGGCTCAGCATGAGGCAAGTCAAGTCGCCGGGGCAGAGAGGGGTCAGTGCTGTGCTGACAAGGGCAAAGCAGAGTCCAAGGTCTTCCTCACCTTTCCTTTGTGTGTCATACAATACCTTTCTTCCACTCAGCAAATGATGCAGGGGAGCCCTCACACAGCTTCCTACACCCCCTGTTTGGCAGTAAGTGAGGTAGGTAACCTTCAGGGGAGCGTATGCAACCTTGTGTGCATATAGTACCATTGGTCAGGTGACTAACCAGACCACTTTAAGGTTGTGCAATATTGGTCCCAGTATGTCCAAATCCTGACTGCTTATTTGGGAGGGATGCAGTAGTCATTGCTGCAGTGCTGCCCCATGCACATGTCGCTTTTGATGTCCTTTAACACCAGAACTTCCCCCCTAGATGCCAACAAAACCTTCCCTCACACAAGCTTTCCAGGCAGCTCTTCAAATCTGCCCCTCACAGCCAGAGCATTAAACCCAATCCATGTCCTAACCTCCCCCAGGCTGCCAGAATAGACCTTTTCCAAGAGGTTCAGACAGTCAGAGAGAATATTGTGTTTAGGGAAAATGTAGCATTTTATGGTAAATAGCTCCACATCAGGTATAAAACAGTTATTGGAAAAACAGCTGATGAAATTTTATAACTAAAGCTGTGAAAAAATAAACAGGATATGGGGGGAGAGGATTTTGCTTGGTGGTAAAGCATGATGAAATGTCATTTTAGGAAGACACAGATATTTGCTTTAATATGAATGAAAACAGGCAATGGGGTCATATGGCTATAAAGAGGAAGTGATTAAAAATGTCTGTTATTCGCATCTCGGTCAAAATAAATTTAAATCTAGGCTGTAAATTCCTAGTTTGCTAAAAATTCAGAAGTATTTTTCCATCTGTTCTGTAATAATTCAGCTATCTGATTGCTATAAAGAATTTGGTCGTCTGCCATTTGGGCAGGGAGTAATTTTTTTTTTTAAATGCATTTAGGTCTCATGGTATCTGAAAGTCATACAATTAGCAAACTAATTAAATCAAGCTAGAACTCCCCATCAAAAAGTGTAATCTTTGCCTCGCACTGGGGAAGTGTTTTTGATGGATAGGGGTTCACTTCAGCTGGGCACACAGCGTACAAAGGCGCCTCACAGAAAACACTGCTTGGGTGTACAAATCCTATAGCGCAAATAAACAGTGCCAGGCCAGATGCCACGGATGCTACAGCTCACAAGTGTCAGCTCCAGAAACTTAAGCCATCAGTTACAAAAGGATGCCTTTTTACTCTCTGTCACTCACCAAAAAATAGCATCATCCTGGATTCACTGCCAGAGGAGGGATGCCGTCGCCTCCTCCCTGAATCCCTGGGGACAGGGAGGAGGCATATGTGGTACCCAGCTGGGGGAAAAGCTTCCCTTCAGAAGAAGAGAGGGCAACAGTGATCAAGTGCTCTGCCACCTAGGTCTGAAACTGCATCATTTTAGGAAATGTAAGCCTCCCTTTTCAGCTGCTTACAAATATGTGGCTGTTGGTGAAAGGATTTTTCACAGGTAAATGGGTAAAAACCATTAAGTATCCCATATCCCACATTTTCCAAAAGGCTTGAGTATGTGCCCCAGGCTTAGCTTGAACACACAGCTCTAGACTACCACTATACAATTCTGTGATAAACCCAAGAGGGACTCCTGAGCCTGCTGTCAGGTAGGCTCTGCTTGGCCACTGCTGTCATATAGACTTATAGAATCATTTAGGTTGGAGAAGGCCTTTAAGATCAAGTCCCAGCACTAACCCATGTCCCTAAGTACCACGTCTTTTAAATACCTCCAGGGATGGTGACTCAACCACTTACCTGGGAAACCTGTTCCAGCGCTTGAAACCGTTTTGGTGAAGAAATTGTTCCTGACATCCAACCTAAACCTTCCCTGGTGTAACTTGAGGCCATTTTCTCTTATCACTTGTTGCTTGGGAGAAGAGACCAACACTCACCTGGCTACAACCTCCTTCCAGGGAGGTGTAGAGAGTGACAAAGTCTCCTCTTAGCCTCTCTTCTCCAGGATAAACCACACCAGTTCCCTCAGCCACTCCTCATAAGACTTGTTCTGTAGACCTTTCAACAGCTTCAGTTCCCTTCCTTGGATGCACTCCAGCACCTCAATGTCTTGTAGTGAGGAGCCCAAAATTCGATTCATGTTACCAAGTTAAGGCTTTGGAGAAGAAACGGGAAACTGCAGCTGGAACTGCTTTTCAGGCATGCAAGGTCTGTTTCAGCACACACTGAAACACATGTCCCCATAGCAGAGAGGTGTATGATGAAGTAGGGAAAGCAAGGAGAGACATGGGAGAAGGCAGAAGACAAAAGCATAAAGGGATGATGTACTGATGCCTATTGCAGTAGGTGTTGCATAGGGGGATGCAGAGGAGTATTTGATTCTGGAAATGGGATGCAGAGGGGTGGTGAGGAGAACTTGCCTGGAAAACAGAGTAGATGAAGGATGGAGGTTGGAGGGTGGGAGAAAGAAGGTCTGGCAGGAGGTGAAAAGGAGGGAAGGGCAACGATAAGGGTAGTCTGCTCAAGATAAAGCCCAAACCCAAGGCGCTGAGACATTTGGTCCCAGTGCCCAGAGCTTGGCTGGCAGCACTGTGCATGGGGCCTTGCTGCCTCCTGTGACCTTCCCAGGGAGGTGGGAAGGCAGGCCACACTCCAGGCCAAGCCCTTCTCCAGAGAAAGGTGGGCAGGCCCTGTGCGTGCACCACTGGTGTTACTTGCTCTTCTGTTTTGACATCAGGAACTTAGGCAGCTGTTATCTGCTAACAGTCAGCAACTTGCCTTCCTTGTGTAACAGACCACAGCTCTGTTCCTGGTCCCATTAAACACAAGGAATGGGCACAGCAAACGTGTACTGGCTGTGGTCAGAGATGGAGAGAATAATGGAGCAACTTACTGACAAGAAGCTCCTTCACTACAATGTGGCTCATTTTTACTCTACAGAATAATTCCTTTCCCCTCAGCACCACAGTTTGGTTTGAAGCATAATGATGGTGAGCCCAGGGGGGTATGGTGAGAGAGCCCCACCCTATCAGCAGCATATGAAGGGCTTCAGGTGCTCAGGGTTTCTTTCCTTCTTTAGCCCTGCCTCCCCTCCAGGGTTGAATGATTTTCCCCAAAAGTGAGCAGAGAAATAATCAAAACTGCCTTTCCCTCAGTAAGTGAAAGCTCATTCCATTCTAAAATGCCCCTTTTTTGGGGGAGGAATGAGCTTTATTTTCTCCTTTTATTTCCACTCCCACATATTCCTTTCCTGTTCCTTTTATTTTGTTTCATTTCTAATCCCTGTCAGTGAGAGAAAAGGAAGAAGTGACAAATGAGAGAGAAACACTTCCCAGAAGATGCGCGGCCATCTTACACAACACCCTGGGAGACAGGTTATTTTAAGACAACACAAATTAAAATAACTGCAAACTTAAAAAAAAAAAAAAAAGATTCCTGCTAGTTTTCACCAGCTCAGGTAGAGAAAACAGCTTTTCTTACTTTTCTTTTTTAAATGAATTGCATTGCTCTGCCTGACAGTTGCATGACTTTGCCTCCGTTCCTGCGTTTCACCTGCGATTCTAGGAGAAAACGTATTAACACCAGTGGGAGCTGGAGGAGGAGTGTGAAAATCGTGCCTCTACCTTGTACCCGGGTTTTCTCCCTCTCTTCTTTGGGATCTTCACGACCGGCAAAGCGCCAGCTGGTGCCGAGTAGAGGTTGTGAACGGCCATTTTGATGGGCGCTGGCTGGAGCGGGGGCCGCCCTCGCTTCCTCCCCGCCATTCTGGGGGACTGCATCTCCCTGGGGGCCAGGCTGGTGGGCAGGCACGGCAGGTGGCTCATCTGCACCGGCGCTGATGATCAGCCAGAAGGGAGAGAAAAGAAAAAGAAAAAAGAAAAAAAACTAATGAGATTTTAATTTATTTTTTTCATTTCAGGTTTTTCATCTGGAAGTAGTTTCCTCATGCATGTCGTTGTCCCCGATACCGCCGTTCATAAAGCAGCAAGAAGTTCGCCACAGATGTGCACTCCTGGGTGGGATTCACCCGACCACAGCAGGCTCAGCTTTTCCAAAGAGGGACAAAACCCTTGTCGAGCCCATCTCTCTCTGCTGACCATGACAACAGTACAGGGAGGTGGCTTGGGTGGTGAGTTCTCGTAATGCAGATGACTAGGAGATGAATCCCACAACTGCCACCTGCATCCTGCAGGTGAGCGTGAGGAAGGCATGAGCTTGCACCCATCAGACTGTTCCTGCTTTTGAAGGGGTTTCCTAACATCTAATCTGAACCTGCCCTGGCACAGCTTTGTGCCATTTCCCCTTGTCCTATCTCCTGTCACCTGGCTGAAGAGACCATCACCCACCTACTACTTTCAGGTAGTTGTAGGTGGTGACAAGGTCTCCTCTCAGCCTCCTCTTCTCAAGGCTAAACATCCCCAGCTACCTCAGCTGCTCCTCATATGATTTTCCCTCCAGCCCCTTCACCAGCCTGGTTGCCCTTCTAAGTAGATGTAGATGACCCCCTGAGGTGCCCTGAGGCCAACCTGATTATTTTCCTGAATTCTGTCATTCTGCAAATCCTCCCTCACCTCAGAGGCACTACCAATACCAAAGTGGTCTTTCCTCCATATGCATCTCCTTCTGAGTGAGGAGGCTGACCCAGACCATGAGGCTGCAGGCACAAGATAGCTGCATTAGAGGAGAATTGCCAAACATTTACTCTCTGCAATTTTATAGCATCTGTTACCACGCATGTTAGTCATGTGCTTTTGGATGTACTCCATCAAAAGCTGTTATTTCATCACAGCTCCATGCAGCTGATGAAGTTGAGCAGAGGTAATGGAGTGGAATCTGGTCCATTTTCCCTCTGTCCAGGTTTTAATAAAGAAAACAAATACACAAACACACACAGAGTGCCAGGGGAATATGCAGCATTCTTCACAGCTTCTGGCAAGGGTCACGTGCTAACAAAGGTCAGAGGAAAAAAAAAGCCAACTGCAGAAATACGTTTTCAAATGTTGGTTGGCCCAGGCATCTGCTCTCCTGCACGTGGGCAGAATACTAGTCCCAGTCCTGCATACATTGCTAGACATAAGGGTCTAAGCAATTCTCATGCTTCTATGATAAGCCTTGCGATGGCTGACGTTTTCAATTTCATGCTCCCTCAGGCCAGTGATAACGGAAGAATCCTGGCTCTCCGGTTTTGCAGGGAGGACTCGTAGCCCTCTCAGCTACAGAGAAAAGCCTAAAGATGTGGTCTAAGAGCATGCCCTAAGCTGAAAATATAAAGCAAGCAAAGGTTTGTTTATTACTACAAGCACCTACAAATTTTTGCAAAATCTACAAACTCTAAGATCTTACAAATCTCTCACCACACCCCAAATCTCACCGTTTCAGAACCCAGTGTGATGGGACTGAGCAGAGCTGACATCAGGGTTCCTCACCCACACTGTGGGAAGGGTACCACTTGATGGGGGCCTCTGGTGACAAGTGTCTGCAGCTGAGGGCTTCTCTGCTTCAAAGGCAAATACATTTTGCCTAATTAAAACTTTGTAAGCATGACTGACTAACGAGCGACTCAATTCTCTGGTCTTACCCAGGCAGTAGTTTACAGAGTCCGCTACAGGGTAAAGAAAAATAGAGAGCTCACAGCCCTACCCTCCAGTAAATGCATTTATTTGCAATATATTAAAACTAGGTGTTTTTAATAACACCAGAGGTATCCGCTCTCTTTAGACAGATCCATTACATATGGCAAGACTTACAGACTGACAGTAAAATTCCCAGTCTTCAACATCGTCTGCCTAAAACTCTCATGCAAACACAGAGTGTGAAACATCAGATCAGAGCAAACCTGTGGTGCCTAATCTACCAGATTGTCCAGAGTCACTGTGGTTGCACCCTCCCAGCACATCCATCCGGCTCGGGAACCACCTGAAAGCCTGCCAAGGGGCTCTGGTTTTTTACCAAATAAAGTCTCATGTGACTGTGAAGAATGTACTTTCAGGGTTAAAAGCATCAGGCTTGCCACAGCAGGAGTCAAATGGAAAGGTTCTGTCTACTCTGAGCATCACTGCTTTCCTTCTGTCTTCAGCAGTGTGCATTTTTCTCCCTGTAGTGCTTTCCAAGGGACACCCTCGGTGTCTCTTCCACCTCCCAAAATGAAACATCCCCCCAGGATGTTATGTTACAGGCTGGCTGTGGGCAGGGACTTCAGCAGGGAAGGGAATCGCAAGGATTACACTGCATTTGTCACCCATGGAAGCTCAGTGCTTAAGGCTTTGCATTTTAGTCTGCTTTAAACAAAGCCTGGCAACACAAAATTTCATGGAGGAACTTGGCAGAGGCTAAGGAAGACAAGCCCAGCCCAGGATTGCTCCCTGCCTGGGAAAGAGCAGCGGTTCCTAGGGTGGACACTGCCATGAGACAGGGGATATGGACCTGCATTGAACACCACACCACATTGCCTTTATCATATTCCCCTTTGATGGCAAAGGTAGCTGGTGGCTCCTCAGAAACTCTGAGAGTTACCAGCTCCCAAAGCAAAGGAGCTGCTGACAGCGAGCCCTTCTTTGAGTGAAACGATGCCTTCTTTTGCAACTGGTCCGGTATGAAACACATAGTAGTCAGGGAACACACTGAATATTAGCAATCACTATTTTTTTTAGTCCTCTGTCTCTCCTGATGACATTTGCTTTGGCAAAACCTCTTAAAACTCCTTGCCACATGTGCTGACACTCCAGACCCAACTGGATGTGCGCAAATTATCTCCGTGTAACATATTTGAACTGACACAGCAAAGACAAAAAGTCATCAGCAGCACACAAGCTGTTGTTATTACACTTAATTACAAGCCCAACCGTGACTTGATTCTCCTTTCCTCGTATCCTGAGGGAAATGGAGAGCGCCTTCGGTGGCATTTACTGTCTTAGGCTGCTGCAGATCCTGGAAGGCAAGTGTGGTCCCCAGCAGCAGGGGAAGGCAGCCAGCAAGCACAAATTGCCTCTGCCCGAGGGTGGGGGGTGACAGCACAACCTCCTCTTACAGCCAGGAGAAAGCCCTTGAGCAGGCTGGGAAAACACAAAGTCAAGTTGTGGGTTGGTCAGAGAGGCCAGAGGGACACAAGGACTTGCCTGACTGTCTCCCAGCCCCCCCGACAAAGTCAGAGTGTTACCTAGAAGGACTTTCCCAGGGCAGCTCCGACCGCTGCCACAGCCCAGGCTTGACCCATGGCTCATCCGTGGCTTCAAGGCAAGTTAAGAGAACTTGATGCAATCTAAGGGCAAATTCAAGGAGGCAAATTACAGGCTACTAACAAAAGCACCGCCTCAGTTCAGGAAATCACTGTGGTACAAAAAGCTCAGGAGAGTATTTTGGGAAGGAAATCAGTGTGGGTTTGCCCTGTCCTTGTACTTTTCCTAAGGCACCAGCTTTGAATGGCTGCGGATGGTGCAGCTTCACTCTGACCCTGGTCTATCACTTTCTTAGTTTAAAAATGACAGCAGAACGTGGCTTTACATTTATGGCTTCCTATCACTTAATGCAGGGCTTGACATGGGGTAACCTTTCCTTACTTGCCTCTTAAACATTGTCATATGGAATTTTAATTTCCAATCCTGCCTTCCACATTGCCCAGTCAGACCCCAGAGAGGAGGTAGCAGGGAAACACCTCTCCCACCCCAACACCCAGGCAAATACAGCAGGAAGGGTGAGATCTTGTCCCCTCCGGGCAGCAGAGGTTCTGCCATGACTTCAGAGGATCCCAAGGAGCAGCACCCTGTGCACAGCAGTCAGCCCTGACACAATACAAGAGAAAAACATACCCAAGACCAACACTGTTGATCCAGAGGATGTTTCCAACACCCCGTGCTTTGCACCGTGCTTGCCCTGCATCATGTGTTGGTGTGTACGCTGTATGGTTAGCAACACAGGTTACTCTGCTGGCAACTGTGGCTGATAGTGGAGGGAGCTACAGGACATTTCCTCCCTAGCTGAGTATTTTTGATGGACTGCAAAGATCCGTTCTTAATAAAAATAAATGCCTGCAATAAATGCAGCTTTTAACCTGCGCTCCAGTAACTGTGAGGGCTGAAGGTAAAAATATCACATTAAATTTTATATCGGTAATTCCAGAGGATGATCATTTAAACTTGGTTTACACCAGGTCTCATGCAAGCCCGTGTCTGGACTGGCGCAGGGATAATGCCTAGGGAAGGAGCAAGCTACCCGTGCCTTAAGCCAAAGGAAGGTGCAAAAGTGCCCGTTTCACAGCAGCTGAAGGAGAATGCTCTTCACTCCCAGTACAGCCGCTGGTCCCAGCTGCAGAATGACACCAACCCAGGAGCCCCTGCCAGCACTTGCAGCCCTGCCGCCAACCCCAGACTCCTGCAGAGCTTTATGTCTCCCAGATGTATGTACCCAACAGCCACATATGGAAAAGACAAGAACTTATGCTGGAATTGGCTGCCCAGAGAGGTGGTGGATGCCCCATCCCTGGAGGTGTTCAAGGCCAGGTTGGATGGGGCCCTGGGCAAACTTGTGTAGATCCAGACCTGGAGTTTGGTGGCCCTGCCTGTGGCAGGGGGCTTGGAACTCTGTGATCTTTGGGGTCCCTTCCAACCAAGACCGTTCTATGATTCTTGTAATCTTGTCTGCCTTTCCTCAGCTGTTGTTCAGGAAAGCACGCTCTGCAGGGGACTATCCCATTATTAACTGGAAGGGAGGGGACTTCTGACTGTTAAGAAGCAGCAGGACTATTTCCCCCTCCTTCTCTCTGCACAGCTGTCGTGGTTTTGCCCCGGCCGAGGGCCGCACCCCACACAGTCGCTTGTACTTTTAAAAGGAAGGGGGAAGGGAAGTTGGGGGAAGGGGAAAAGGGAAGGAAGAAAGGAGGAAAATAAACCACAACCTAGAAACCAGAACCACGCAGGTTGGGATAAGGATAGTTTACTAAACAATAACAGAAAACTAGATATAACAATAACATAAGTTTAAAGCACAAAATAGATGAAACTGGTGATACACAATGCAATTTCTCACCAAACCACACAACTCAGGCCGCACAGCTTAGAACTGAACCCAACCGTCCCCCGAAACTGCACGTCCTGGCGTTGTCTCCCCCTCTTCCCCCCAGTCCCCCCTTAAACTCAGCATGACGTAACTGGCATGGAATATGCTCTTTGGCCAATTCGAGTCACCTGTCCTGGCTTCGTCCCCTCCTTTCTCACTAGTAAGGAAGTATGCAGAGCTGAGAAAGGTACTTGATTGCCCGGCAACAAATCGGAAACATCAGGTTGCTATCAGCACTATTCTCATGCTAACACCCAAACATGGCATTCCATCCACTGCTAAAAAAAAATTTAACTCCATCATAGCTGAAACCAGGACATTATCCACCCCTTATTCCATACCATTTACGTCATGACCAGATCCAACAATTTCCCTTGGGTACAACCAGTTTCGTGTTTCACACACCCATATATGTATGTACACATGTATGCACGCATACGTGCATACAGATCTTATTCCCTCAGTCTGTTAATCATCCCTCTGAAGTTGTTGAGTTCATTTAGTCCATGATTTTCAGGCTCCATTTGTCGTAACAGTTTCTCAGGATAATTGTATGTTCCATTGGCTCGTTGCATGCTGCATCTCAGGCTCTTGACTGATACACCTGGCATGGTCCATGCTCATAGTCTGTGGGTCAGAGTTCATTTTCAAAGGGAGAAAAAAAAAGTTCTTGAGAGGCCAGGCTTTAGTTCCATCATCATGGCACTCATTCTTCATTAACTTGTATGACTCCGGCTATGATGCTATGGTACAACATACAGCAATCATAACAATAATGAATATACAATAATGGGTTATTTGGAAATTATTATAATTTCTACTTTATTAACTATATTGGCTATTCTCACCCAAAATCAAATCCCCTTGAGGTACACATCGAACTTCTCCATCCCTCTGCATTACCCACCAAGTACAGCCAGGTCCTTGAGCAAAAACAATTCCAGACATGGGTTTACCTTTGCCTGAAGCAGGGATGACCCAAACTCTCTTTCCCAATACACTCTTCATATGCACTACTGGGACTCTGTCTCCCTCTACAGTACGTGGAAATTTTGACTGGGCAGGGCCAGCCCGATTGGTAGATCCCCTAGAGTTAACTAACCACGTGGCTTTGGCCAAATGTGTATCCCAATGCTTGAATGTCCCACCACACATTGCTTTCAGTGTAGTTTTTAAAAGTCCATTATATCGTTCAATTTTCCCAGAGGCCGGTGCATGATAAGGAATGTGGTACACCCACTCAATGCCATGCTCTTTGGCCCAGGTGTCTATAAGAGTGTTTCGGAAATGAGTCCCATTGTCTGACTCGATTCTTTCTGGAGTACCATGTCGCCAGAGGACTTGCCTTTCAAGGCCCAGAATTGTATTTCGAGCAGTGGCATGGGGTACGGGATATGTTTCTAGCCAGCCGGTAGTTGCCTCCACCATTGTAAGCACATAACGTTTGCCATGGCGGGTTTGTGGGAGGGTGATGTAATCAATCTGCCAAGCCTCCCCATATTTATATTTCATCCACCGTCCTCCATACCAAAGGGGCTTTAACCGCTTAGCTTGCTTGATTGCAGCACATGTCTCACATTCGTGGACAACTTGTGCGATGGCATCCATGGTCAGGTCCACCCCTCGATCCCGAGCCCATCTATATGTTGCATCTCTCCCTTGATGACCCGAGGTATCATGAGCCCATCGAGCCATGAATAATTCACCCTTATGTTGCCAGTCTAGATCTACCTGAGCCACTTTAATCCTAGCAGCCTTATCTACCTGATGGTTGTTTTCATGTTCCTCCATGGCCCGACTCTTAGGTACATGGGCGTCGACATGACGTACCTTTACAACAAGTTTCTCTAACCGAGCAGAGATATCTTGCCGTAAGTCATCAGCCCATATAGGTTTGCCTCTACGCTGCCAGTTGTTCTTTTTCCACTGCTGCAACCACCCCCACAGGGCATTCGCCACCATCCATGAATCAGTATAAAGGTAGAGCCTTGGCCACTTTTCTCTCTCAGCAATGTCCAGGGCTAACTGGATGGCCTTCACCTCAGCGAACTGGCTTGATTCACCTTTTCCTTCAGTGGCTTCTGCTACTCTTCTTATAGGATTCCATACAGCAGCTTTCCATCTCCGATGCTTACCCACAATGCGACAAGACCCATCAGTGAACAGGGCATATCGCTTCTCATTCTCTGGCAGTTCGTTGTAGGGTGGGGCTTCTTCAGCGCGTGTTACCTCCTCATCCTCTGGTGACATCCCAAAATCTTTGCCTTCTGGCCAGTCTGTGATCACCTCCACGATTCCTGGGCGATTGGGGTTTCCTATTCGAGCCCGCTGTGTAATTAGTGCAACCCACTTGCTCCACGTAGCATCAGTGGCATGGTGTGTAGAAGGAACCTTCCCTTTGAACATCCAGCCCAGCACCGGCAGTCGGGGTGCCAGGAGGAGCTGGGCTTCAGTTCCAATCACTTCTGAGGCGGCTCGAACCCCTTCATAGGCGGCCAGTATTTCCTTTTCTGTTGGAGTATAATTGGCCTCAGATCCTTTGTAGGCCCGACTCCAAAACCCCAGCGGTCGACCTCGAGTCTCCCCTTGTGCTTTCTGCCAGAGACTCCAGGTCGGGCCGTTCTCCCCAGCTGCAGTGTAGAGCACATTTTTAATATCTGTCCCTGTCCGGACAGGCCCAAGGGCCACTGCATGGACTATCTCGCGTTTGATCTGCTCAAAGGCTTGCTGTTGCTCAGGGCCCCATTGGAAATCATTCTTCTTTCGAGTTACATGGTAGAGTGGGCTCACAATGAGACTGTAGTTTGGGACATGCATTCGCCAAAAACCTATAACACCTAAGAAAGCTTGTGTTTCCTTTTTGTTGCTTGGTGGAGACATAGCTGCTATTTTATTAATAATGTCCATTGGGATCTGACGACGCCCATCCTGCCATTTTATTCCTAAAAACTGGATTTCTCGCGTAGGCCCCTTGACTTTACTTCGTTTTATGGCAAAACCGGCTTCTAAAAGGATTTTAATTACCCTGTTTCCTTTTTCAAAAACTTCCTCTGCTGTGTTGCCCCATACAATGATGTCATCAATATACTGCAGGTGCTCTGGTGCTTCACCCTTTTCCAGTGTATTCTGGATTAGTCCATGGCAGATGGTGGGGCTATGTTTCCACCCCTGGGGCAGACGATTCCACGTGTATTGGATGCCTCTCCAGGTGAAAGCAAACTGTGGCCTGCACTCTGGCGCCAGTGGGATCGAGAAGAAAGCATTCGCAATGTCGATTGTGGCGTACCACTTGGCTGCCTTCGATTCCAATTCATACTGGAGCTCTAACATGTCTGGCACAGCAGCACTCATACCTGGAGTGACTTCATTTAGGCCACGATAATCTACTGTCAGCCTCCACTCTCCATTGGACTTCCTCACTGGCCATATGGGACTATTAAAGGGTGAGTGGGTTCGGCTGATCACTCCCTGATCCTCCAGTTGACGAATCAGCTTATGGATGGGAATCAGGGAATCTCGGTTAGTACGGTATTGTCGTCTGTTCACCGTCGTCGTAGCAACTGGCACTTGCTGTTCTTCACCCTTCAACAACCCCACAACAGCAGAATCCTCCGAGAGTCCAGGCAAGGCACACAATTGTTCAATTTCTTCTGTTTCCAAAGCAGCTATTCCAAAAGCCCATCGGTACCCTTTTGGGTCTTTAAAATACCCTCTACGTAGATAATCTATACCTAAAATGCACGGAGCTTCTGGACCAGTCACAATGGGGTGTTTTTCCCAGTCCTTCCCAGTTAGGCTCACCTCAGCCTCTAGCACAGTTAGTTGTTGGGATCCCCCTGTCACTCCAGAAATACAAACAGGTTCTACCCCTTCATGATTCGATGGCATTAGAGTACACTGGGCACCAGTATCCACCAGAGCTTTGTACTCTTGTGGGTCTGACGTGCCAGGCCATCGGATCCACACAGTCCAATAAACCCGATTATCCCTCTCCTCCACCTGGCTGGAGGCAGGGCCCCTCTATTGCTGCTGATCATATTTGTTTTCCACTGGTTGCATAAAGGACTTAGAGGTCCCTTCAAAAGGATCAGGCACATCAGACATATAGGTAGGCCTTCCAGTTGGTCTAGGGAACTGCCCAGTAGAAACTGGTGCAGCCTTCTTCCTGGCAGAATCTCGTTGTGCGAATGTTTTACCCCGCAGCTCATTTACTCGTGCTCGAAGGGCTGAGGTGGGCTGCATATCCCATTTCCTCATGTCCTCTCCATGATCAAGCAGGTAAAACCACAATGTACATCGTGGTGTGTATTCTCCCTCTTGGAACGATGGACGCTTTCTCCCAGTAGCTGCAACATTGCTCCATACGGGTTGGGAGTTGGACACATTGTTGTCAAGTCGTTGAACCAGTTTCTCTACTGCTGCAATGACGGAGAGGGAAACATTGTCTTGGTATTTCTGGAGTCGGCAGGCCACTTCATTTACGGTTGGTGGATTCGTATCATTCCAGTCAATTGCTGCCAGTGAATGGGTGTACCCTGCTGGTGCACTTCGTACAACCTTACGCCACATAGCTGGAGTGCACAGGACTTCATCGGGATCTGTCCTGGTTTCAGCTATGATGGAGTTAATTATTTTTAGCAGTGGATGGAATGCCATGTTTGGGTGTTAGGATGAGAACAGTGCTGATAGCACCCTGATGTTTCTAGTTGTTGCCGGGCAATCAAGGACCTTTCTCAGCTCTGCATACTTCCTTACTAGTGAGAAAGGAGGGGACGTAGCCAGGACAGGTGACCCGAACTGGCCAAAGAGGATATTCCATGCCAGTTACGTCATGCTCAGTATAAAGGGGACTGGGGGGAAGAGGAGGAGACAACACCAGGACGTGCAGTTTCTTGGGACGGTTGGGTTGTCCGGGACGGGCTCTAAGCTGTGCGGCCTGAGTTGTGTGGTTTGGTGAGAAATTGCATTGTGTATCACCAGTTTCATCTATTTTGTGCTTTAAACTTATGTTATTGTTATATCTAGTTTTCTGTTATTGTTTAGTAAACTATCCTTATCCCAACCTGCGTGGTTCTGGTTTCTAGGTTGTGGTTTCGTTCCCTCTTTTCTTCCTTCCCTTTTCCCCCTCCCCCAACTTTCCTTCCCCCTTCCTTTTAAAAGTACAAGCGACTGTGTGGGGTGCGGCCCTCGGCCGGGGCAAAACCACGACAGTTATTTTGGCGCCCAACGTGGGGCACGAATGGTTGGGATAACGGTAGATCTGACCCTAACTATCGCAATTAAGATAAGCACTGTTGTTTAAGCAATCTCTGGTCACGATGCTGTGGTATTTATTCACAAGGCTGTGTCCATGGCTGTGGCAGCAAAACCACCGCATGCTGTATACAATCCTGGCAGGATTCTTTACTCTCTCAGGTCTGCGGCTCCCATATTTGTTCCCATACTTCATTATAGTGTATTTTATGATATCGGTCTATGATACAATAATATCGATGACCATGAGCTTAAGCTGGTACTTGTATGAGGTTTTGCTGTCCTGTCCATCCTTTGGACAGGGAGGGGTTAATAACAGCACTGCTTTCTTTTCCTTTGGGCTAAATACAACAGCTCTTATGGCAGTTTTTGAAAATCTTCAATATCTCTGGGATATTCAAACTAGCATTTTGCTATTGGTAGGTTTGGGGCAGATGGTTCAGTTTTTGTTATATATCAAGCATAGGTTTATGAATACCACTGAAGAGCTTTCTCCGAGACAGAATAATCACGAGTGGCAGGGCATGTGGCAAAGTATGGGCAAGTACCTAGGTACTTTCTCACGCCCGATGGTTTGGAACTTCACTCCTGAACAGTTACAAGACCCCGATCAAGTGACTGCATACCTAAAGAAAAATTGCTGTAGGTTTCCCAGAGATGGACACCTTACTGCACTGTGCTGGGCTCTGGCCACTATTTATCAAACGCTGCTTGATAGCAGGCAGCACTGTCAGCACTGTCAGCACTGTCAGGGAGAAGGGAAAGGAAACAGACTGGCAGATACTATAGCTGCTGCAACCACTGGGGCTGACACTGCAGCTACTGCAACCCCTGTGACCGACACTGCAGCTACTGTAATCTCTACAGCAGACACTGCAGATGATCAGAAAAACCAACCCACACCAGTGTCTGTTGCTCCCGTACAAAAGAGGAAAGGCACAAAGAAATCAGTTCGTATAGTGACGGATAAGGATGATGATCAACCGGGATCATCTCGAGGATATCAGGATGAGGCAGAACCAGAGATTGTTACCCGATCCCTGACTCTGAGTGAGCTGCGTGAGGTTCGAAAAGATTTCACCCGCCACCCAAGTGAGCACATTATCACTTGGTTGCTCCGATGTTGGGATCACGGGGCCAATAGTTTGGAATTAGAAGGCAGAGAGGCCAAGCAGTTGGGATCCCTAGCTAGAGAAGGAGGAATTGACAAAGCAATTGGGAGGAGGCCGGAAATCCTCAGCCTCTGGAGGCGACTACTGTCAAGTGTGCAGGAAAGATATCCCATAAAGGAATATATTACATGTCAGACACCCAAGGGTAACAGCATAGAGACAGCTATCCAGCACCTGAGAGAATTAGCTGTACGGGAGATAGTTTATTATGATCTGGACAATTCACAGCTTCCCGCTGATCCTGATGAAGTCCTATGCACTCCAGATATGTGGCGTAAGGTTGTACGAAGTGCACCATCAGGGTACACCAATTCACTGGCAGCAATTGACTGGAATGATATGAATCCACCAACCGTAAATGAGGTGGCCTGCCGACTCCGGAAATACCAAGACAATGTTTCCCTCTCCGTCATTGCAGCAGTAGAGAAACTGGTTCAACGACTTGACAACAATGTGTCCAACTCTCAACCCATATGGAGCAATGTTGCAGCTACTGGGAGAAAGCGTCCATCGTTCCAAGAGGGAGAATACACACCACGATGTACATTGTGGTTTTACCTGCTTGATCATGGAGAGGACATGAGGAAATGGGATATGCAGCCCACCTCAGCCCTTCGAGCACGAGTAAATGAGCTGCGGGGTAAAACATTCGCACAACGAGATTCTGCCAGGAAGAAGGCTGCACCAGTTTCTACTGGGCAGTTCCCTAGACCAACTGGAAGGCCTACCTATATGTCTGATGTGTCTGATCCTCTTGAAGGGACCTCTAAGTCCTTTATGCAACCAGTGGAAAACAAATATGATCAGCAGCAATAGAGGGGCCCTGCCTCCAGCCAAGTGGTATGCCACAATTGACATTGCGAATGCTTTCTTCTCGATCCCACTGGCGCCAGAGTGCAGGCCACAGTTTGCTTTCACCTGGAGAGGCATCCAATACACGTGAAATCGTCTGCCCCAGGGGTGGAAACATAGCCCCACCATCTGCCATGGACTAATCCAGAATACACTGGAAAAGGGTGAAGCACCAGAGCACCTGCAGTATATCGATGACATCATTGTATGGGGCAACACAGCAGAGGAAGTTTTTGAAAAAGGAAACAGGGTAATTAAAATCCTTTTAGAAGCCGGTTTTGCTATAAAACGAAGTGAAGTCAAGGGGCCTACGCGAGAAATCCAGTTTTTAGGAATAAAATGGCAGGAATGCGTACCTCAAGGGGATTTGATTTTGGGTGAGAATAGCCAATATAATTAATAGAGTAGAAATTATAATAATTGCCAAATAACCCATTATTGTATATTCATTATTGTTATGATTGCTGTATGTTGTACCATAGCATTATAGCCGGAGTCATACAAGTTAATGAAGAATGAGTGCCATGATGATGGAACTAAAGCCTGGCCTCTCAAGAACTTTTTTTCTTTTTTCCCTTTGAAAATAAACTCTGACCCACAGACTATGAGCATGGACCATGCCAGGTGTATCAGTCAAGAGCCTGAGATGCAGCATGCAACGAGCCAATGGAACATACAATTATTCTGAGAAACTGTTACGACAAATGGAGCCTGAAAATCATGGACTAAATGAACTCAACAACTTCAGAGGGATGATTCACAGACTGAGGGAATAAGATCTGTATGCACGTATGTGTGCATACATGTGTACATACATATATGGGTGTGTGAAACACGAAACTGGTTGTACCCAAAGAAAATTGTTGGATCTGGTCATGACGTAAATGGTATGGAATAAGGGGTGGATAATGTCCTGGTTTCAGCTATGATGGAGTTAATTATTTTTAGCAGTGGATGGAATGCCATGTTTGGGTGTTAGGATGAGAACAGTGCTGATAGCACCCTGATGTTTCTAGTTGTTGCCGGGCAATCAAGGACCTTTCTCAGCTCTGCATACTTCCTTACTAGTGAGAAAGGAGGGGACGTAGCCAGGACAGGTGACCCGAACTGGCCAAAGAGGATATTCCATGCCAGTTACGTCATGCTCAGTATAAAGGGGACTGGGGGGAAGAGGAGGAGACAACACCAGGACGTGCAGTTTCTTGGGACGGTTGGGTTGTCCGGGACGGGCTCTAAGCTGTGCGGCCTGAGTTGTGTGGTTTGGTGAGAAATTGCATTGTGTATCACCAGTTTCATCTATTTTGTGCTTTAAACTTATGTTATTGTTATATCTAGTTTTCTGTTATTGTTTAGTAAACTATCCTTATCCCAACCTGCGTGGTTCTGGTTTCTAGGTTGTGGTTTCGTTCCCTCTTTTCTTCCTTCCCTTTTCCCCCTCCCCCAACTTTCCTTCCCCCTTCCTTTTAAAAGTACAAGCGACTGTGTGGGGTGCGGCCCTCGGCCGGGGCAAAACCACGACATAGAGGTCCCTTCAAAAGGATCAGGCACATCAGACATATAGGTAGGCCTTCCAGTTGGTCTAGGGAACTGCCCAGTAGAAACTGGTGCAGCCTTCTTCCTGGCAGAATCTCGTTGTGCGAATGTTTTACTCCGCAGCTCATTTACTCGTGCTCGAAGGGCTGAGGTGGGCTGCATATCCCATTTCCTCATGTCCTCTCCATGATCAAGCAGGTAAAACCACAATGTACGTCGTGGTGTGTATTCTCCCTCTTGGAACGATGGACGCTTTCTCCCAGTAGCTGCAACATTGCTCCATACGGGTTGGGAGTTGGACACATTGTTGTCAAGTCGTTGAACCAGTTTCTCTACTGCTGCAATGACGGAGAGGGAAACATTGTCTTGGTATTTCTGGAGTCGGCAGGCCACTTCATTTACGGTTGGTGGATTCGTATCATTCCAGTCAATTGCTGCCAGTGAATGGGTGTACCCTGCTGGTGCACTTCGTACAACCTTACGCCACATAGCTGGAGTGCACAGGACTTCATCGGGATCAGCGGGAAGCCGTGAATTGTCCAGATCATAATAAATTATCTCCCGTACAGCTAATTCTCTCAGGTGCTGGACAGATGTCTCTGTGCTGTTACACTTGGGTGTCTGGCATGTAATATATTCCTTTATGGGATATCTTTCCTTCACACTTGACAGTAGTCGCCTCCAGAGGCTGATGATTTCCGGCCTCCTCCCAATTGCTTTGTCAATTCCTCCTTCTCTAGCTAGGGATCCCAACTGCTTGGCCTCTCTGCCTTCTAATTCCAAACTATTGGCCCCGTGATCCCAACATCGGAGCAACCAAGTGATAATGTGCTCACTTGGGTGGCGAGTGAAATCTTTTCGAACCTCATGCAGCTCACTCAGAGTCAGGGATCGGGTAACAATCTCTGGTTCTGCCTCATCCTGATATCCTCGAGATGATCCCGGTTGATCATCATCCTTATCCGTCACTATACGAACTGATTTCTTTGTGCCTTTCCTCTTTTGTACGGGAGCAACAGACACTGGTGTGGATTGGTTTTTCGGATCATCTGCAGTGTCTGCTGTAGAGATTACAGTAGCTGCAGTGTCGGTCACAGGGGTTGCAGTAGCTGCAGTGTCAGCCCCAGTGGTTGCAGCAGCTATAGTATCTGCCAGTCTGTTTCCTTTCCCTTCTCCCTGACAGTGCTGACAGTGCTGACAGTGCTGCCTGCTATCAAGCAGTGTTTGATAAATAGTGGCCAGAGCCCAGCACAGTGCAGTAAGGTGTCCATCTCTGGGAAACCTACAGCAATTTTTCCTTAGGTATGCAGTCACTTGATCGGGGTCTTGTAGCTGTTCAGGAGTGAAATTCCAAACCATCGGGCGTGAGAAAGTACCTAGGTACTCGCCCATACTTTGCCACATGCCCTGCCACTCGTGATTATTCTGTCTCGGAGAAAGCTCTTCAGTGGTATTCATAAACCTATGCTTGATATATAACAAAAACTGAACCATCTGCACCAAACCTACCAATAGCAAAATGCTAGTTTGAATATCCCAGAGATATTGAAGGTTTTCAAAAACTGCCCTAAGAGCTGTTGTATTTAGCCCAAAAGAAAAGAAAGCAGTGCCCCCACCATACCGGCTGCTGTTATTAACCCCTCCCTGTCCAAAGAATGGACAGGACAGCAAAACCTCATACAAGTACCAGCTTAAGCTCATGATCATCGATATTATTGTATCATAGACCGATATCATAAAATACACTATAATGAAGTATGGGAACAAATACAGGAGCCGCAGACCTGAGAGAGTAAAGAATCCTGCCAGGATTGTATACAGCATGCGGTGGTTTTGCTGCCACAGCCTTGTAAATAAATACCACAACATCGTGACCAGAGATTGCTTAAACAACAGTGCTTATCTTAATTGCGATAGTTAGGGTCAGATCTACCGTTATCCCAACCGTTCGTGCCCCACGTTGGGCGCCAAAATAACTGTCGTGGTTTTGCCCCGGCCGAGGGCCGCACCCCACACAGTCGCTTGTACTTTTAAAAGGAAGGGGGAGGGAAAGTTGGGGGAGGGGGAAAAGGGAAGGAAGAAAGGAGGAAAAGAAACCACAACCTAGAAACCAGAACCACGCAGGTTGGGATAAGGATAGTTTACTAAACAATAACAGAAAACTAGATATAACAATAACAGAAGTTTAAAGCACAAAATAGATGAAACTGGTGATACACAATGCAATTTCTCACCAAACCACACAACTCAGGCCGCACAGCTTAGAACTGAACCCAACCGTCCCCCGAAACTGCACGTCCTGGCGTTGTCTCCCCCTCTTCCCCCCAGTCCCCCCTTAAACTCAGCATGACGTAACTGGCATGGAATATCCTCTTTGGCCAATTCGAGTCACCTGTCCTGGCTGCGTCCCCTCCTTTCTCACTAGTAAGGAAGTATGCAGAGCTGAGATAGGTACTTGATTGCCCGGCAACAAATCGGAAACATCAGGGTGCTATCAGCACTATTCTCATGCTAACACCCAAACATGGCATTCCATCCACTGCTAAAAAAAAATTTAACTCCATCATAGCTGAAACCAGGACAACAGCAGGGCAGCCCTTTGAGTGTGACCGCTCGGAGACGATGGGCTGCCGAGTAGGTGAGCAAAATGCGAAGTGCTGCATGGTCTGGAAGCAAAGCTTTATACCTGTGTGCTCCTCTTGGGTAGCATTCAGGGACATGAGGCGTTACACATCTCTTCATCATGAATACCAAAGCAGCACTGCATAGTACGTGAAAGGTGTTTAGTGAGGCAAACAGCAGGAATTTTTGCTAATAAAAGCATTGAACCAATATTCTCTGCATGCCTGTCTGTGATCACCTAATGACTTTGTATGGAGAGCACCCATCTCACCGCTGCTCAAAGAAAGGTCAGGATAATTTTCAACCACAGCATGAATTTTTTCTATGGTGATTTGCAAAACTCCACTCTTACTTTGCCTTGGGGATTGAAGTGAGAAGCTGCTTCTCTGAGGGACTGTCTTGCCCATTTTGACCCCATAATTTCTACACAAAACCCTTGACACAGTCCAGCCAACAGGATCTGAGTAGAAAGGCTTGGTTTACCAAACCAATCCTTAAGGAAACAAGCGTGACAAATACCTGTGGTAGCTGTGGGAACCGAGAATGAGATTCACCCTACCTAATTTCAAACCTCAGTTCATCAGTCACCTCAGTATCGGTGCCTCTGGTCATTTTGGATGTGTTGCGTCGGCTAAAATGTCTTGGGCGCCTGAGGTTATCCCAGGTGGCAGTAGATGATTACTTTAGGCAATGAGATTTAATTATGAGGAAGAATTAAATAACAGATGAAGACACATGAATGTTTACTGTCAGACCCTTACACAGAGGTGCCTCTGTGTGTGCTGGGTGCCTGACCTCCCATGGTATCCATGGAAATCTAGTCAACAAGGTTGAAGGTGTGCAGTCATTCAGCTGCCCAGACACCACTTCATGGTGGGCGCAGTAGCCCTAGGGTCCACTGACCAGATGCAATGTGGCTATCATGGGCACTTTGTCACTTCCTTGTAGACACCTTTATTTAGGTGTCTTAATCCAAAACTACTCCCATTTGGGTTTGACTTGTGTATTTTAGACCCAATATTAGGATGTTAATGATGCCCTATATATACATGTTTCTTCTTTTTATAAAGGTAGCCCAGGAATACAAGCTCAGATCTAGATATCTGCAATGCCCAGGTGAATCCTACCCTTGGCTGCTCATGCCTACCTGCAGTGGCCATTTCTGCCTTGTCCAGTGTTCAGGCTATTTCTGGTTAATAGTACATTGCATTGCAGATGAAATCATTACATTTTTGGAAGTGGAATCTCAATCTTCACAGGTTAGGAAGATTCCTGGGCTTGTGCCCATACTCCCTGCAAAATGATGACTGAGGAACTTCCTTCTCTTTCAGCATCTCCCACAGGCACCACAGTATCCCCTCTGGTACTCAGGAGAGGAACGAGACACGCAAAATGGCTTGCTCAGGACAAGGCCAGCTGATGGCAGGGTCCAGGCTCCTTCTGTTCCCATCACCTATGTTCCAACCGCTGCCATATACTGCTTCTCAAGGAAAACTAGGCAAAATATTTTGGCACCTCTCAGTTGGACAAAAGAACGCGTTCCCCTCCTAGTTCCCGTTGAACTCCCTTCAATTTTGCCAGCTCTCTCATGTTTTAAACATTCTCACAAGCAGTTTGGAAAAGGCTAGAGGAAATGCAGACATGGGTTTTTTTCCTGCTTAGAGCCACTTCCAAGGAGAGTGATCCTTAGGTATTCAAAACAGGTATTTGTGAGTACTCCCAAATGGACTGGTGCTACAGCAAAGCCTGTAAGCAGGGACAAGGAGGAGTGAATGTGGTTTTGTTCTGGGCTGTAAAAACATGGCTTTCTAATGAGCTGTAATCTTCTGTTAGAGCTGGTAGCCATATATCATTTTCTCCCTGCAGCACAGCAGAGATTTAACTCTCCTTGATAGAACTGAGAGGAGCAACAGCATCCCAAACAGCGTCCACCAGCATCCATCGCTGTGTAGACTCTATCTACCTCGCCCTGGAGCCACCATCTCAGCCAGAGAGACTATGGGAGACGGCAGCGTGAGGGCCAGATGGCAAAAAGGTCCTGTGCATTTTTTTCAGTCTGCTGTCTTGCAGAGTAAGAGTCCATGTATTCACAAACCTCACCTCCACTCCCCATGTGACTTTTGGACTTGTTGACCCTTTTCAAACAGACCTGATGGGACATGGGAGCAAGAGATGCAAAGGTTTGCAGGTGTCGTGGGAAGTTGTACCAGATAGAGTTGTGAGACCCCAGTCATGCTCCCCAGTTTTGGCCACCTGTCTTAGGAGACAGTGAGACCAGAAAACAGAATGTAAAAGCTTCAATGCTGGGAAAGGCTCTTTTTAGACCTGACACCTTCTCAGACACCAGAATCCAGCAGATATGGGGCACAAACCTATAGAAAACCAAAAGCCCTTCCCTGCTCTGCTTAGGAACCTACATGGGGCTGTTCTTTTAATTGCTCCATGTTTGTGTCCTGGTTCGTGGGTGCTGAAGGAATCACAGAATCACAAGGTTGGAAAAGACCTTTAAGATCATCAAGTCCAATTGTTCCTCTCCTACGCTAAACCATATCCCTAAGTACCTGATCTACCCTTTTTTTAAACACATCCAGGGATGGTGACTCAACCCCCTCTCTGGGCAGCCTGTTCCAGGCCCTGACAACTCTTTCAGTAAAAATTTTTCCCTAACATCCAATCTAAACCTGCCCTGGCACAGCTTCATGTCATTCCCCCTTGTCCTATCACCTGGCTGAAGAGACCATCGCCCACCTCTCTACAACCTCCCTTCAGGTAGTTGTAGGTGGTGATAAGGTCAAGAAGGTGCAGCAGTCAGTCTGGACATGGCTAACACACTGCTGCTTGGCTAGTCACATGTCTGGGCAGAGCACGTTTTGCTTTGCAGCTAGTTTCAGCCCTTTTCACTTGCACGCCTCCAGTGCAGCAGGTTACACCGCAAGCTCAACCTCACGGTACTTTATTAAATAATCCGCCAAAGGATGCTCATCAGAGTTCAAAGAAGAAAATGTGAGTTTACTCTTTGCAAACATGTCCCAGAGCAGCAGAAACCTGGCAACATTCCTGCCAGGGGTGTTTCACTGTCTGCTCCAGGGTCATGAGTGTCAGAGCCCCTTCAGAGGGGTTCTGCAGCAGGCTTGCTCTGCAGCTGCTGAGGGCAGGTCCTGCATGGCTCCCACTGGTATTCTCAGTCACTGCGTTGGGGTGGGAAAGGACCAGGCATCACACAAGCAGTGCCCAGAGCCACACCTTGCCCTCTTCTCCCTCTCCCCACCTGGCTGCATTAATGACGGGTCAAGGAACTGGAAAGGAAATGGCACAGGATTCTTCAAAATCCAGACAAAGAGTATTGACGGCGTCTGCTCCTTTCCTTGCTACTAGGAGCAAAAGAAAGGAAAAATGCTTCCCAGTGTCATCTTACAGATCTTACAGGCTCTTTTTCTTTCTTTTTTTTTTTTTTTAAGTTAAGTTCAGCAGCAGTGACAGTGCTGTCCTTGAGGAGGTGTTCTTTTGAAGGATAGCACCCTGGTGACAGCAGGTAGAACAGTGGCTGCGTGCCCCCTCTCACTCAGGTTTGCTTAATGAGCCAGAAGAACTGGAAAACCCTGGTGAGAATGGGACCCCCAGGAGCAGCCGAGGCCAGCCTTGCCTCCTGATCTTACCTTTCTTCATTTGGCCTGACGGTTTTGCTGCAGACGAGTATCCTGTGGTGGGGAATTGAAGAAATGGAACTTTACAGAGAGCGAGGGAGCACGGGCAGAGCACCAAAGGCAAGATGTGAAAAAATGGATGTGAGGTGGCCACATGAGTGGCAAGGGTTGTTCTGCTGAGGTGGTCAAGCCAAACGTGCACAAGAAAGGGAGAAAACAAAGGCGACTCCTTCCTTGTCTCACTCTTATGTGGAGCTAGAAGCATCGCTTCTGGTAGTGCAGAGAAACAAGAAGAAAACAGTGCCTGGACTCAGTCTCCCACCTTGATGAGCTGCAGAAGAGCGTTCCTCTTGCAGCTCCTTACCTCAGACTGGTTTACTATTTGCAAGACAAGCTCCCAGCAAAACAATGAGTCCCTCCCCTCTCTGCGCCAAGGCCTCCTCCTTAACATCTAGGTACCCTGAGCTGCCATTTGAGTTTGCTAAAAGGACACTCTTAAAACCTCCTGTCTTGAAAACCTGAGGGTGGCAAAATGTAGTGGACTGGTGGTGGAGCAGTCCAGGAGCTGGCAAAACTCTCTCTGCAGGCTCGGAGAGGCAGGATGGACAGCTGAGGCTGAGGGCTGCTGAGCATTACAAGTTTGGTATTTATTACATAAGTAGCTACTCAGGCAGACTTGCAATCTCAGGATTACCATTTGTCAAGCCTTCCTATCACCCTACCTCCACTTCAACTCCTCACCTTCCCTACCTCATCTGAGAGCCCTGACAGGCTGCAGTTTCTGAAGGAGGTAAGTCCTCTCCCCCATTGCCTCCACCAGCCATTACACCCCTGCTCAGGAGGCTGGTGAGATGCATCCCATGCCAGCATCCCTCAGGGTCTAGGGAGGTGTTCTGGAGGGCTGCTACCTGTCAAGGCAGCTGAAGATAGGTCTCATGAGCCCTCCAACTTCCCCACTGTCCTGCTTCTGGCCATCTGCAGTCTGAGACCAAGTGACTTCCAGTGATCAGGAGGACTGCAACTCAGAGCACATGGCTCTTTACTCCCTGAACTCCCAGACATCCCAGGATCCTCCAGCCTCAGGTTTCCCCAGGTCAAACCCCAAATGCTGTTGATGCAAAGATGCCTGGGATGTCTGTTATTAATTAATTAGGTGATGTTGGAACAAATCTTTCTGTAAATACATGAATGCTTGTGGCCTTGATAGGGCTTTGGCCCCTAAAACTGAGGCTGTGATTCTGAACTAGCAATTAAATTTAAATTGGGCTTTATATTGTAGCAGGTCCTGTTTCACATAGCCAAGCAGTTGCTAGTTGAGACGCCCCTGTTTCTGATCACACACTTTACCAGTGTAATTTACAGGTTGCTTTCCCCAAGTCCCCTCCCGCCATTATCCTTGTTACTTGCACGGTTAACAAGCTAACCCTCCTTGAACTGCAGGCACACAAAGCAGTACCTTATTTATCTACAACCTTGACACCAGCAAAGAAAGTGCCAACTCCTCATTCCAACGCAGTTACTTTGCTTTCTCATCTTCTGTGTCTCGTGCAGGAGCCAGATGCTTTCATCACCCATAAACCACAGATCCTTTCTGCTCTCTGTTAAATTTTCAGGGGCAAAGATTTGGAACAAATGAATGTGAAATGAGCAACATTTATATTATGGCCATTTCAGTTCTCCAGCTGAGTCTGTAATTGGCTGGTACTCGTATTTTTTTTGCTCTCACTTGTCTGGCAGTACTCTGGCCTCTTCTTTTATAACTGCCTGCTTTTTTCACTCTTCTCTCCCTGCCCCCCCTCCCCAGTTTTGCACAGTTTTTACATTTATGGGACATCTCCAACCAGTGTCTACCATAAGTGGGTAAGCCTCACAAAGCTGGTAGCTCACTTCAAAGAAGGACCAAAATACTTCAACAATTTCCCTGAACGGCTTCCAGTGTTTCCTTGAACCAGTTACACATTGCTCTTCTGCAGGGAGGGGTGGGTAGGAAAAGGAAAAAACAAAAAAGCAGCCTGACATTTATCTGCAGCAGGAAGACGGAGCAGGTACCTAACTCAGAGAAGGTCAATGCATTCAAGTCCAATGGTGGGAGATGGGCAAGGAGAAGAGGCAATGAGCCCGCACTCACACTTCTCACTTTCCTAAATCCTGTGTGCCCTCTCACTGCTCAGAATCCCTCTGGGTGGCATTTAAGACAGGACAAGTTGAGGAGGGATGTTGTACACATTTCTACGGAGGTGATGGCAGAGAGCGAACAGAAACAGACAGAAAGTCTCACCAGTGTGATACACACAAGCAGATTTGGTGTGCGAGGGTTGGGGGTGCTTATCCCACTTGTCTGGTGCAGACTGCAATGAGAGCTGGCTGGGGATTTGTGGAAAACACAATGTATAAATATCCTTCTTTTTTCAGTGAACATTTTGCAGTAAAGAGCAAGGTGCAACAAAACTTGTTGGAAAGCAGCAGAAGAGGTCGTGTCAGGGTGGAAGAGCTGTAAAGCAGCAAGAGAAGCAGATTCAACCCAGCCCCGCTCATCCCCTGCCTGGACACTCCCCAGGACATGGGACTGTGATGCTCTAGTCCCTGTCATGCTCAGGACCAAGCAGGCTTCTCTCTAACTACAGCTATACTGCTAAATAAAAGAGGAGCAGGACTAATGTCCATCCCCAGGGCTTGGGGGTTGCAGCAAAGTTTGCATTCACATGGCTAAGGTTGGCCCCTGAGCTGCAGATTTGTCTCCGGAGAGTTGAATGGAGCAGCCTGGATGGGAGCCAGGGAGGATGTTAATATTAAGCAGGGCAGAGAAGGTTGAGAGCTCTCCCTCTCGTCTGTTTGTAAAAGGGGATGCTCTGTTATGATGAGATGGACCCTTGATGGCAGGCTGTTACCCAGTGTGAGGTCCTAGCCTCTCATCATCTGACGCTGCAGCTCTCCCATGTTTTGAGTGTTCATCACAGTGTGACTCCATCCCGACCTCATGCACTGGATACGAGGGGACTGGCTCAGTGACTTTCTCCCACAGACACTAAATTGGCTGTGATTTAAATCCAGCACAGGATCAGAAAGAACTTTACACTCCCAAACCCTGGCAGGACAGCAATCTGCTTTCCACCAACCCTGCCTGTGGTGACTCGTCCCCACAGCGGGCCATGCTGGGACAAACCTGGGCTGCACGACCTGGGCTGGTCCCTGAAACCATCTGGAATTAGCAGAAAAGAGTCACTAATGCAGAAGTCGGTGTCAAATTGAAGAACTCCTTGTCTTCCCCAGATCCAGTGGGCCTCCAGAAGTTTAATAAGAAACATGAGTGGACTTGATAATGGAAAGGATAAAATGGTCATGATGAGGTGGTCTGGATGGGTTTTGTTGGCATTTATTGCCTCCTGTGGTACTCCAGGCATTTCATCATGGCTTGCATACTGTCATCCTCAATTACTTTGCCAAGGAAATATGTTTTTAATGCAGAGACAGACCCTATCCTGGGTACAACCACCACCGTTCTCCACCTTTCTTGAGCCCACAGTATGGAATGAAACTTCTGAGCTTCCTTCCTTGCCAAATTAATGTGCTCCTTTTGCAGAAAGAGGCGAGACATTAAAATGTGCTCTCTGCAGTCTGTGCACCAAAGAAGCAGCCCACTACTTCTCCTACCACACACAAATGATACCCCAGCAGTGTACTGGGGACCCCCGGGGCGTTCAGCAGCCATGTGTGGTCCCTTGCTCCCATGTCACCCCATGCTCTGCCTCCCTTTCTGTCACCAGTAATACCCAGGCACTGACCTTAGGATGATTTCTCTCCAACACCACCATGCTTGGCTGCACTGCACGTAGCGGCTGAGACTCCTACCATTGATATCTGTCCCAGGAAATAAATTGACCCCCTAAATCTGAAGAAGTGATATTACAGAAGTCAATGGGGAAATATCTTTTCTTAGACAGAGGGCAGGAATTTCACACTTTTCTCACATAAAGTTATCCTTGTTCCTTAGGGACCTGCTGCACTTTTATATTACATCTTGAGAAATAATACTTATAAAAGATTCATTCTTTTCTGGCATAAACTGGTGTAGGTCTTACGCTTATGTCTTTAGAGACTGCAGGGACCACAACTTCTGATGAAGCTTTCACTTCCATGCACAGGACATACGTTCCTATTCAAACCACGTTTTAACATTGTAATTGGGGGGCATAAATAAAGGGCTATGCACTTACCCAGTAAGTTCAGGAAGAGAAAAAGCATTTGCACCACTTGCTAGAGTCTGCCGTGTTACCCAGGACAGCTTGAGAATGGGACAATCACCCCTCTGCCGCTGCTTCCCACCTCAGAAGAAAAACTTTGGGGCCTGAGTGACCACTGGGCAGGCTGGAGGAGCTCGGTGGCAATGTTTCAGGCTGTCAGCTCTCAGAGGTCTTACGAGGAGAGGCTGAGGGAGCTGGGGCTGTTCAGCCTAGAGAAAAGGGAAGGCTGAGGGGAGACCATATCGCTCTCTACAGCTACCTGACATGAGGTTGTGGTGAGGTGGGTGTTGGCCTCTTCTCCCCAGTGATTAACCATAGGACAAGAGAAAAGGGTCTCAAATTGCACCAAGTGAGGTTCAGATTGGATATTAGGAAAAATTTCTTCACTGAAAGAGTGGTGAGGTGTTGGAACAGGCTGCCCAGGATGGTGGTGAAGTCACTGTCCATGCTGGTGTTTAAAAAACAGGTAGACAAGGCGCTTCAGAAGATGGTTTAGTGGTTACAGTGGCATAGGGCTGACAGTCAGATTGATGATCTTGAAGGTCTTTTCTGACCTTGATGATTCTATGACTTTGCCCTGGCACACCCCTCTTCAGGAAGGTGAGCTCTGGCCGCTCACAGGCTTGCTGTCTGCATGGACGCTGCGTCTGTCTCTGGGGGTGGCTGCAGGTGGCTCACGAGACACAGAGCAGACATAGCTGGAATAATAAACACCCTGGGAAACTGCAAATTGTCCCAGACCCAGGACTGACCCCTGGGAACACCCATGGCAGGTTAGCAAGGTTTGACTCACTGCGGCCGGGGAGCAAAGCTTTGCTAACCAGGGCTGGCTACTAACACATACAGAATCACAGAATCGTAGGGGTTGGAAGGGACCTCGAGAGATCATCGGGTCCAACCCCCAAGAGTAAAGTTCACCCCTGCTTGATTATATCTGTAATTCATTTTCTAAATAAGCATAGAACCTTCACTTTTCAGAGCTGTCTTGATCCATTTCCCCCTCCAGTGAACCATCATTTCCTGTTTTCTGGATGACTTTTACACTGTGTTTGGCAACAACCCTGTTTTCATCACCTAGAAACTCAATACTCAAAACAAAACTACTCCAGCTGCCCAGGGTCTCGACACCCATATACCTTGGGCAAGAGATTTTGCAAAATTGTCCTGATTAAATGTCTGCTTCTGCTGATCTTTAAAAAAAAAACCCCATATCCCAGGTAAACAGTCCCACTAAATGAATTTTCAGTCGGTTTGTGCTTGCAGGTGCCGTCCCATGCACCCTGCTCTGGCAGGGAGGTTGAACTAGATGAGCTCCAGAAGTCCCTTCCAACCCCCACCAGTCTGTGATTCTGTCACTTCCAAACCAGCTCTGAAGGCAACTCACAGAAAGCTTTCAGGCATGTTATGGAACCGAATCACAAAGTTTGTCCCCAAAGGAGTTCCAACACTCATTGGTGACAGCAACACAACACCAGCAGAAGGCATAAATGCTCTTGCAGACGAGCTTAAGCCTCCAAAACTGCTCTGTGGGATCAGAAGAGAGCTTGTTATTGCCTACCCATTCCCTGCACACTGATTTCTTTTTGTCTTCACAACACATTGAATATTTTACTGGTTCTTGAGGTGCTGTTATTGTCATATTTTCTAGGTCTGTACTATAAAAAAATTGGCAGGAGATTTCTAGCAGTGAATGGCAATGCCTTCTGTTCCTGGTCACATTTCTTCTCAAGGGGACAGTTCAGGTAGGAAAGACACCTCATCACAGCTCTAGGGAAATACCTGGGGCTGCTGAAGAAGCATCTCCATGCGCAAACTGAGGCACATGGCAGCTTTGAGCCTGACAGTCACTGCTGCATCATACCCTGATTAGTGCAGAGGAGTTTGTGCTCAGTGGCAGCAGAGCTCTGGGAGCCACTCAATGTCTGAGGACTGTCCCCATACATGAATCACTGCAGAAAGCAACACACAGACACAACGGGTGGCACCTGTATTGCCCCAGGAAGGAAGACCTCCATCATCTGCTGAGCCTGTGTGAGCCACAGCCAGGAGGGTGGTGTGGTCTGCTCTGCTCCCCCATTCTACAAATTCCCCCTACACAGAACCCTCTGTAAGCACCTCCAGGTTACCACAAATGTCCCCAGATTCTTTGTCTGAAGCCATTTTCTCCATTCAGAGTCCATCTTTTTTCCCCACCCCCAAGCTTTCTTAGCTCCTTTGTCATCTCTGAGAAGAGATGATTTTAACATACTTCATTGAGAGAGATCTTCCATGCTTGCAGGGAGCCCATGAGGGGCTGTGGCATGGTGCCATCCACAGCACATGATGAATGGAGCCTCCTAAACACCTGGAGGGATTTCAGACTTTATTTATTTATTTTTCCTTCAACTTCCCTCTAATTCTGTGCTCCCTTACAGAACATGTTCTCCTGGTCCTCCCTGCTCATCAGTGTTCTCCCAAAGTGTTAACTCCCCTGCACTGACCATCCTGAGCTGCCCTCTCCAGCAATCACCAGGCAGCAAGACCACAGTGTCAAGCTTTTCACGGTCCCAAAATTAGCATAAGAAACTGGCACATTGACTGTGACTGTAGGCAAATGTGACCTTTTCAGAGGCTGACTTTATTTATTTATTCTGTTGCCATTTATTTCTGTTGGGAGAAAAAAAAAAAAAAGCAAAAACATAAAGAAGTAGAGCAGCAACTCCCAGACTTACTAACAATAATTATTGAAATACCTCTGACTAGCAACAGTTCTTAATCAAACAGCAATTAAATTTGCAGTCGCAGCCTGGGACAGAGGCTGGGCACACAGCAAGACCATGGTTTCCAGCCCCTCTGCACCTTCTCTTGGCTGCTAAGGTGCCAGAGACGAGTGCCCCCATGGTCACACACCCCCACGTACTGGCAATGGCAGAAATAGCCCGGGGCAATCACAGCCCTGTGCTGCCGTTGGACCTATGCATTGCCTGTTTCTATAACCTCACAGGGTGTTTGGAAAGCCCACTCTTGCGATGTCCTAAAGCACATGGGTTGGCACACAAGACAATTTTTGCCTGCTCTGGCAAGCTCTCCCCCTCTTTGGCCCCGGGGACTGTTTCCCTCAGCACAGTGCCCCATGGGGCTTGCTGTCAGCTGCACTCACAGAGCCGTGCCCCAGGTGCCCACAGGCACGTGAGAGGGGCTGGAGCCTCACGGCTTTCCCTGCCTGCTCTGAGGCTTGCACCCAGGTGGGATGATGGGCTCTGACATGCTCATCTCTCCTCCCATATGTCCTCACACATGACACTTCCGTATCTGCAGGGCTAAATATTAATGAGATTGGGACAACTCCCCAGCGTCCAAATTAATTAGAATAAATCACCCACCAGAAGCCTCAGCCAGTCCTGCTCTCCCCGTTTCACAGCAGAGGATGTTCTGCCAGCCTCCCTTCAGACCACATGCCCCAGCTGCCCTTTGGGGTTTTTTCCCCTCAGCATGAGGCAGACTCCTGCCTTCCCAGGTACAGAAATACCCACACCCACCCTCCCCTGGCCGGAGCATCTTGCTGCCCACAATCTAAACTGGCAGAGAGGCAAAATCCCTACCACAGGGTTAATTGTAGCTCACCTGAGCAGATCTTTCTTTTTGGCAATGACAAGTGACCGAGTTTCTTTGCCAGCTCGGCATCAGTCCCTGTTGTCAACAGAGACCGCCGCTGCTAATTGTGTAAGAAGAATGGCTAAGGATAAAAGATCAATCATCATTTTTTGCAATATTGTCTCCCAGCTTAATAACTGCATTTAATTAGAAATCATAGGTAGCAACCGCTGACAGGTGAATTTAATATAAGCTGTGAAACATCTGAGATCGCAGGAATTCCACCATCTCTAATATTCTTGTTAATAAAAATATCTCTGAAGTTGAAGGTTTCTCCCAGGAGTCTCCCCCAGCACCACACAACTCAAAGCCAACCATTCCAGAGGACTGGCATGGGCCACCAGCACACCTCCGGCCTGCAGCCCTGTGGCTACGCCGGGACAGGGCAAGACAGGACTACCCACTCAGCAGAGCAAACATCCTGGCACCTAAGCACCTCACAGCAGAAAAACTGCCTTTTCACTGCCATGGGCTCTCTCAGCCAGCTCAGCCCAGCCCTGAGCCCAGGGTGAGGGGTGCTGGGCACCTCACCAGGCCTGTGAGGACGTGAGACTGCCAATGCAATGCCACTGAAGGGGATTTGGAGAGCGTGGCAGCTGCCTTGGAAGCAGGCTGAAACAGTAACACTGTGATGGGCCACATCAGCCTAACCACTTGATTTCTTTTTTTGTTTCAGATCAAGTTTACCTTCATCACATCAACTGTAAAGAGAAGAGCTATGCTTTTCTTTAGCATCACTCAGGAAGCTGGTGTTCTAAGAAGGATACTACAGCAGCCTAAGGTAACTACAGCATGCCCATAAGGAACAAAACACATTGACGTGCGTCCAATAAACACAATAAAGGAAAAAGCAACAAGTGGTAAGTAGCTGATAGAGAGGGTACTAAAGAGGGCCCTGAAGGGTCTTGAGACTTTTCAGCCTAGAGAAGACTGAGGAAACTTATCAATACTTATAAATACTTGAGGGGTGGGTGTCAGGAGGATGGGGTCAGTCTTTTTTCAGTGGTGCCCAGTGACAGAACAAGAGGCAACAGGCAATAAAATTGAATATAGGAAGTTCCATCTAAACATGAGGAGGAACTTCTCTATTGTAAGGGTGGCAGAGCCCTGGGACAGGCTGCCCAGAGAGGTTGTGGAATCTCCTTCTCTAGAGATACTCAGAACCCACCCTATGCAACTTGCTCTAGGTGATCCTGCTCTGGCAGGGGAGGTTGGACTAGGTGATCTCCAGAGGTCCCTTCCAACCCCTACCAGTCTGTGATTCTGTGATCCCTGGACTATCAGACCTGTGAGCTGCCTCCAAATCAGCAGGGCTGCAGCACCATGTGCACACAACGATGAAGTCTCCCCTGTCCTCTTACCATGAGGTTTCGATTGTCACCTTCCTGGCTTCTGTCTCCTCCGGCCAACAACACAAAGAAGGTGCTCAACACTACGCAGGGCTTTGAGGCTGAGCAGAGAGAGCTGGTGGGGAAGACAAGCCCGGCCAGAAAGCTGGGAGCATCTTTTTCAGCAGAGACAGCTCAGGCAATGGCAACTTTTGGCTGTCCAGTCTCAATCCCAGTCCCAGTCCTCACTGCAAAGCCAAGAGTAGGGTTTCCCATCCTGGCCCCAAGGCAATGCCTGCACCCATGCTAAGTGAGCAGAGGGCTGCAGGAGGGGAGCTGGGCCCAGGGGGTTGTAGAAAGGGCGAGTTCGGATTAAAACACACCTCTGAGAAACAGCATGGCTCCACCTCACCAGGACTGCGACTTGCAGGTTTTCAGCCATGGAGTCCCTCTAACATTCACCATGAAACTCAGCCCTGTTCCCAGCCTGAAATCAGACACGTGACTGCAAAGAAGAAAGGGAAATAATACCTGCTCCAGTCAGCTCAGCCACCCTAGGGAGCAGGCAGGGCTGAGAGGCAGGTGGGTAACAAGCTTCTGCCTTCACCGCATACCCTTCCTGTCCTGCTTGTGCAAAGGTTTTTGAGCCAAGCACAGCAGGGCTTTCATCCCACAGGCACACCACTGCCTTTCACCCAGGTAGGAAAGGCAAAAAATAGACATGCAAAGGGAGAGAAAAGCTGGTTTCTCCCCAGAGCACACTTTGCCCATGTCTGCAGCCTCCACAGCAAGGCGGGGCCCATTGCCCCCAAGGGCTCTGGGCAGCCAGCAGCCTAACTCCTGGTCCTTCCATCCAAGGGATGTCTTTTTTTTGGAAAGGAGAAGTAACACACCTCATGCATGGATAGAGCCTTACGCTGCTCACTGACCTGTGTGAATGTGACCTCCCAGGCAAGAGAATAAATGACAGGAGAGCTGAGCCTGACAAAACCAGAAGGGTCAACACCCACCCCTCACCCCCAAAAGGTAGCAATATCAGGGCAGGCAGCAGAGCCTTCAGGTGGGGAATGAGGAATGCCTTACCCAGACACACCAGTAGTTTGAGAAACAGAGAAACCCACCTTCTCCTGGCTCTGGCATCTCACCCAATAGAGCTGCTCCTGCTCCCACACAGGACACCGGTTCAGCAAGGACTCAACCCTGAAAAGCAGTTTCCCCAGGTCCCCCCGAAGCCTGAGGAACTGCAGCCACCTCCAAGTATGTGCAAACCCTATGCGAGCAGCACCCTCCCTCCCTGCATTTTAAGGAAAACTGATGAGTATCAGCACCAAAGCAGTGGCTTAGATAGCATCCCTTTGAATGACTAAACAGCAGTGAGTAATGTGTATTTACATACATTATGGTCTATTCCCCCATTGGAAGGCGATTTGTGTAGATAACTTCCATTAATGTTAAAGGGAGTCATTCACATAAATCCTGGGCACATTAATGGCCGACCAGCCTCCTCTGTGTAGTATTTCGTGCTGCTGCATTTAGCGAGCGCGACAAACACGGCCGACTTAATATGCAAATAAATTCAAGTATTTACTGAGCCATAAGAGACAGTTACTAGGCACATCTCTCATTCATCGTTTATAGGGAAATAGATGGAGGCTGCCAGAAGAAATTGGGAGATAAATGCAAGGCAATGGGGGAGAGGGTACTGAGTCTCCACATACACATAAATAATGATCACCAACAGTTTCTTGAAGACACCCTCTCTTCTGTTGATTTTTACTCCATGTGTGTGTTTGCTACCCATACACACCGAAGCTCTGTTTGTTGCATTGCTGATCCCTGCTGACAGCACTGGGGTCCCTCCTGTCCCCAGGGACAGAGCAGGGCCATGCACCATCCCCGCTGGTTCTCTCACCACCTCCCCAGCAGCTCCCCAAGCTGCAGGAAGGGACCATGCTCACCTTGAAAAGATGGGCCACCCACTGCAAATCCCTCTTTTTCTGGTAGCAAAAGGTGAGCCCTTCCTTTCACAGGGCCTGGTGCGGGAAATGGGAGGGACACCTTTTATGCCATGTCTTCTTACAGATGCTCTCTTGAGGAGCTGCACTGGGCATTTGCAAAATAAGAGCCCTGGCCAGGTCTGCAATTTCCTGAGGCAGAGGAAAGACACTTCTATGGCAAACAGATCTTAAAATGCAAGAGATACTTTGTTACTAAAGTCCTCCTCCAGTTCCCCATGTAAGATTTTTAAGATGCCATGCCAAATCGATGTGTCATCTACAAGACATTTCTTCCTAGTGCTAAAAAAATTAAGTAACACCGAATCACTTGTTTATTCTTTTAGATGGAAGGAAAAATTCTCTACCTGTTTCACAGCTCAATAGGATGGCTCTTGTGCACATACCACATACCTGTTCATGGAAGTATGCAGACATGTATGTTAGGCAGCCTTATCCACCTTTAGACTCCACTCCACTCTGATGAGCTGCATCCCTATTTCTGTGGCTTTTCAATAGGAGTCACTGAAAAACCACCTGAGGCCTTTCCAGCATTCCCATGTCAGCTCTGATCTGGTGCCTCTGTCCCAGCTTGAGGACGTGCAGGCATCTCTCTGGAGAGCCAGGTGTAAGCAAAGACAAAGCAGCCAGCACCACCACAGGACGGCCTGGGATGGCCAGGTGCAGCAGCAGCTCAGCCCCAAACAAAAGCGATAGTGGACAGCAAGAATACCAAGCAGTCTCTGTCCTTAATGGGGAATCCCCTCTTCTAATGCTGTCCTTTGGGTTTGTCCTCAGCTGAGACCCCAGAGCTCCCCTTTGCCCTGTTCAGTGACTGTCTCTCCTTTCAAAACTTCTTCTGTCTGACTACTGGCTCTGGACAGGTTTGAAGCCCCCTCCCAAATCTTTGCTCTCTGCCCTGAGACACGTTTCTCTCCCCACAGTGCCCGCAGGTCCAGATGGCTGCAAACCTCTGATGTGTACCATGGAAATCAGACCATTTTACACACTGACTTTATAAAGCAGAAACTCCACCCCAAACCTGCTTGTGCCTGTCCTGGCACCTCTTTGCCCCTCTGCTGCCTGCCTAGAAATAGCCTCCATCAACCCTTGCAGTGTGCAGTGCCAGCCCCACAGCTCTGCCCCAAATCCAGGCCATGCTGTGGAGCCAAGGAGCAGCAAGAGGCATTCAAGGAGAAGGAGGGCTCCTTAGAGACTGATTTTGTGCAAGGAGACAGAAGATGACAGTGGGACACACAGCAAATGGGACCAGTGCTGGTCCCACACTCCTACCTTTCCTCTCTCCTGCCTTGACAGACGTGCAGTTTGAGTGACACATTCCCCATGAATTTATCAAGTCCTGCAGCATTTGCTGGAGCCTCTTGGGATGACAATGACCACAGTTCTCAGTAAAGCTGCTGGTGTCACAAGACAAGGCCTTGGGTTAAAAACTTACCTGTCTGAGGTGTCCTCCCTGGCAGGAGGAACTCACTGGAGCCAGTGGTGCTTGGAGGCTTTCAGGTCTCCAAGGACTTCTCCTGTGTTATGGGTACATGGCAGCTTCCTTCTGCTAGCAGGAGGGGGCTAATGAGAACCATCACTGAGAGCCCCTTGCACAGACAGCTGCCTATGCTGCGGGGTTAGCCCTTTGCAGCTCTCCCAAGGGAAAACCAGGCTCCCACGGGTGCTAGCAGCACCCCAGCAGCTGAGCAGCCCCTGCTCCTCTGTGCCAAGGCAGGAGCCTGCATATAGAGTCAGGTACTGCTTTGTGTGTGGCATCTGTTCCAGATGTGGGTTAAAGCATGTCCTTACTGGCATGCCTTTGGGGTAGAGCTGCAGGCAGCCTTATCCAGCCACCCATCACCCAGGAGCTGAAGCATGGTGGCAGAAAGGTGGACAATGCCTGCATGCCAGCACAGGGTTGACAGCAGAATTAGAGATTGGGCTTTCTCCTGCCCTGCAGCCCCCTTCCCTCCTGCCCCCAGCCACAGCAGAACTGTGCAGGCACCCAGGGTCCACGTGCACCACAGTGCCTGTGGGCGCAGAGCATCTGTGATGCGTATGCTAACCCAAGCACTGAGAGCAATTACAGGTGCACCCCCAAACGCTCAATTCAGTCACACCTGTTGTACAACCAAGAAAATGCTGAGGAATACTCCTGGGAGTCCCACATACACAAATATTTGAAGCAACAAGAACAACAGCTGGCCCCTGCAAAAGCTCCTGACATTTCAAATGCCAAGCACACCGGCATCTGCACACATGGCAGGCAAGAGGAGCAGGAAACCAGAGGCATGTTCCTGGCACCACTGCCAGCTGGGGATGGACAGGGAACCCCATCCTTTGCATCCCACACCCAAACTGCATAGAGCAACTGTCGTGGTTTTGCCCCAGCCAAGGGCCGCACCCCACACAGTCGCTTGTACTTTTAAAAGGAAGGGGGAGGGAAAGTTGGGGGAAGGGGAAAAGGGAAGGAAGAAAGGAGGAAAAGAAACCACAACCTAGAAACCAGAACCACGCAGGTTGGGATAAGGATAGTTTACTAAACAATAACAGAAAACTAGATATAACAATAACATAAGTTTAAAGCACAAAATAGATGAAACTGGTGATACACAATGCAATTTCTCACCAAACCACACAACTCAGGCCGCACAGCTTAGAGCCCGTCCCGGACAACCCGACCGCCCCAGAAACTGCACGTCCTGGCGTTGTCTCCCCCTCTTCCCCCCAGTCCCCCCTTATACCGAACATGACGTAACTGGCATGGAATATCCTCTTTGGCCAATTCGGATCACCTGTCCTGGCTGCGTCCCCTCCTTTCTCACTAGTAAGGAAGTATGCAGAGCTGAGAAAGGTCCTTGATTGCCCGGCAACAAATCGGAAACATCAGGGTGCTATCAGCACTATTCTCATGCTAACACCCAAACACGGCATTCCATCCACTGCTAAAAAAAAAGTTTAACTCCATCATAGCTGAAACCAGGACAGCAACAAACTTGAACAGGCAGGGAGCAAGAGGCTGGCATTTATAGCACCATTTCTCCTGTGCTATGAGAATCACCTTTAAAGATGGGGTCAGGATAAACTGCAGGCTAACAGCAAATGGTTCGGTTCAAGAGGAATTATTCATCCTTCAGCAGAACATAATTACACATTCAGACTCTCTCTGGGCAATTCTTTATTCGGGCCAACTTTACACTAGTTCCTAAAGGGAGCAGTCAATCTTAATGAACAACTTACAGTTTCATCATCTTTATAAGGTTTTATTAAAAAAAAGAAAAAGAGAATATCAGAAGTTTCGATCTTTAATTAGTAAAATTTAACCCCACCTTCACTGCACATCACCCTTTCTTTTGTCAATTCCTTCACTCAATAGGAAAACTGGCTGGAAAGATGCTGCCTCAGATTACAAATTATTTGCAATTTATTAGGCAATAGCAAATTTAGCCAGTACCTCTAATGCACCTGTATGTCATGATTCTGTTTGGCAGAGCAGCATGCAACTCCCTGACTCACAATGTTGAACGGGGGTGGGGGGTTTCTTTTAAAATACAGCAAAATAAAGAACATTTTTGCTTCCTTTGCACAGAAAACCAATTCCTCATGAGGCAAATTGTTATGACAGAATTAATACAGGTAATTCATTTTTCCCTTTAAGGTGAGCCTGGAATGTTTTTCTTTGCATAAGTAAACCAATTATTATTTAATTCCCACTGCAGGGAGCCCCCGGTGACCATCACCTGTTAAATACCACCGTAGCTGCTCTAAATGGTCAGCCGGAGAACTCAGCTGGGAGCGTTTTATGTAAATAAAGCTGACTCCTCCTTTGCACCATTTTAAAGCTGTAGGGAGAGAAGTAGGGCAGGATTTTAGAGAATTGGGGTGGGTTTTTTTCCTCATTATTATGTTTTGCTTTAAAAAACACCATGATGCCATCAAGTATACTTTGTGAAAGTGGACTAAAATCCCCTAAAGGTAACAGGGCTTTGCTGACTTCAGTGTTATCAGATATAAATGTTTTGCTTCCTTCAATTTTTAAACAGAAATCATTGCTGCCTCCCTCTCACCAACTCTTCCCTGAGGTCTTCCTTGCTATAGATGTGCTCTTATACCTTGCATTTATTTGCCAGGCTTGTGTGGGTTCCCCACTCCTCACAGGAGGGGAGCGTGCCTCAGTCTCTAGCTTAAAGCACCCCAGCCACTTTCAAACTGATGCTAGGAATATTGGCTTGCCTCAGTGACACGAGTCCAGTCTGCAGCAGGAAAGGAGCCCCTAGGTACCTCTGGTCAGAGCCCAGTGAGAAGTGGCGATGCTGGTGACTGAATGATACATAATAATGCTGAATAGATTGATACAGATGTAGCTTAAAAGGATGCACTGGGGAATTGGTTACATCATCCCCTTTTCTACTGAGGGGTTCAGGCCAGTTCCCATCAGAGCTGGCTTCTGGGGGAGCCTATGAAGGTTCCAACAAGTCCCAGCATGACAAGGATGGACACATCCCCACTGAGGGCAGCTCACATCCCAGCTTGCCTGCCCCGTCCCAGCAGGGCTGGGTGAAAAAGGGTGCAGGAGCCAAGCTGAGAGGGCTTGCCCATCTCCTTTTCCCAGGCTGTGAACAGCAAACCATCCCACACCCCACTTCCTTGCTTCACCCTACAACCTGTGCCCTCCCTTGCTTTTTCCCTTTTTTTGTTACCTTCAGTTTGAGGGAGGGAAGGTACCAGGGAGAAATCTGTGTAAGGTCACATCTCAATCTCCTGAAGCTCAGGGTGTCACCCACATACCATGATGGGGTGCTCTACAGTGTTTCTCTTAAAACTTCTTTTATATATATATATACATATATATATACATATATATATACACACACACACACACATCAAAAAAGCCAAATGTTTGTGTCAAGCAGAGAGCTAAGGGAATGGCTGAGGAAAAAGCATCCCACTGCAATTTCTTCTTTCAGGGTACCACCACCAAGGAATTGTACCGTCCTGTGTTCCCAGCAGGTGAGAGACCTCAGGGCAAGGTGCTCATTGCCCAAGAAAGAAAATTGCCTCTTCCTACCCACTCTCTCAACAAGACATGGGAAAGTACTCGAGTTAAACATTGCCAGTAAACAAAATAACAGCAATATCAGAGTCACTGTGCTATACCAACAATGAATTTCTCCAAATATACCTTCTGCAGAGTGTCTGATCTAATTCAGCACATGTACTTATCCTCCTGGTAGGTATTTCTCCCTCTTCCACACTCCATCACCAAAAGCCTTGTGCCCCTGCCAGCCTCTCTCATCTGAAAAGCACGTGCACTGGCTAAATAACTTTTATGATGGGGCAGAGGGGCTCTGCCTCATCAGGAAAGTCAGTGGGACATGTAAAATACAATTCAGAGTCACCCGCAGCCAGAGGGGACCGGGAGACACTTTGTCTAAATAAGACCACAAAACCTGAACTTGCAAGTCTCCCAGCCATGTCCTCAGCAGGTGTCAGGCAAGGCAGGAGCCAAGGAAGTTACGCTGATTTACACCACTGGCTGGCTGAGCCCAGTGCGCTTAGCTGGACCGGAGACCAGCAGCACAGCAGGGTGGAGGATGCTGTAAGGACTCCTGTAGCACAAAGACACTTTCTAGACTCCAGCCCTACTCCCACAAATAGCAACATCCCCACAGTTACTAAGTGTTTGCTGCTCACACACACACACCCTTCACATGCTTTACATTTCCTGTTGTACCTTTATTCAATTTGAAAAGCCTTTGGTCTATCCCTGAGCAAAATGTCTTCGGAAGCCTCTTGAAATACACCTCGGATCAAAAAGCATCCCCCCACCCAGCAGCGAGCTGAACAAGTTTCCCTCTGCAGCTTGCCCGATTAACTTCAGATTCCTGCCACAAGCCTTGCATGCACCAACACCACCAGCAACTTCTTTTCCCATCAGAGAAACCAACACTCACAGCTGTTCATCAGCTATAGAAGGGGAACAGCTCCCGCATCTCAAAGGCAGAATTACTCACTGAACCACTCTGGGCTTCACCCTCCGTCAGCGATGCAGGCTGGGGCAGCAGCAGAGGCTTGGGGGGCTAGGGAGGGACTGGCAGGGCTAGCCAGGTGCATGCACGCATTTCAGCCTGGTGCTCTGTCCTCTCTCCTCTCTCAAAGTTATCTTTAAAACACCTGAAAAGACAAACAGAAACGACTCCAGTAAAGTGTGCTCCGCAGCATCTCTAATAAGCTGGATGCCCATGAGTCTCGAAGGAAAAATCCCAGTGTATAAACAGTATCGCTCCCTTCGGTTCTCAGTTAAGGATAAAAATTCAGCTTAGCATCTGGTTTGAAGGCAGGAGGAGATTATACTTAAACTCATTGCTCTATGAACGACACTAAACACCAAAAATCTGCGATATAAATACTGCCTGCTATGCATACTGTAAAACAAGTTGCTCTTAAAATGGAAGAGGCATTTACCTGGCAGCAAAGAAACCCCCAAGAAAACTCCTTGCTTAGATTCAGGTTTGGAAAAGCCCGAAGCAGCTCCGCATGCAGAGTGCTCTGCTGTCAGAAGTGTTCATCAACTAGTGTGCACGCAGGCACACACACACACACACACACACATATATACACACACGCCGATCCACCGCCCCTCTCCTTGCCCCAGAGTGCTCCCAGGGATAAGTAAAGGGGTGCTTTGCTGGGGAGCCGTAAAGTTACCGTAAGGACAAGCAGAACGAGAACTGCTCCGACACGGCTGAACGACAGACATCAGGCAGAGAAGAAGAAGCATGCTTTGCCCTTACCTATCTCTCAGGTTAAAGCACTGAGCAGTGTCTTTAGAGAGCCCAGGCACTGGGACCCAGAGGGCAGAGGACTTTCAGCACAGTCACACAGACCCGGGCAAAAGCCATCTTCTCCCTGTCTCTTAGCACAGTGTAAGTCTCCAGCAGCTCAGCTCTCCAGCTGCAAACATCTCATTAGACTAATGCATTCAGCACAGGCAGAAAACTCGATTTACCATAGCTACAGCAATGAATTTCCATTACGATGACAGCTTCAACCACATCATGTCCGGAAAAGCAGCCAACCACTGCCTTTTAAAGAACACACACATTTTACACGCAGAAAACCAGGCCTGCGCGGCGGGTTTCCTTTCTCTCCCTAGATTACACTGAGAGAGGAAAAAAACATTGCCGTTTCTTTTCATTTCACAAACTCCACAAGCTGAAAGGTAAAGGCATTTGGACTCTACCCACCCTCCCCCCGGTCCTCCCCCCCTTCCCCGTTCAAGTAGCAGCATCTTTCCCCATAACGCGCACTGGGCTGCGATGAGCAGAAGGGGTGCTTGCAACATTTCTGGTTTCGCTACCCCTCCTCTGTCACCATGGAAACCGGACTGTAGCATCAGCCCTTTGTCCCGCTCCTGCAGCAGCCCGGCCCAGTGCTCAGCTTATGTGATGCCATGGATGGGAAGGACCGGTCACTTTGGTTTGGATAATTTACATGGAAATGGGGGGAATGGCACGTGGGGTCTTTTTTTTCCAGCGACACATGTACAGCGTTGCTCATACACACACACACACCTGTACACAAACACACAAAGTCAGATGTGTGGATAATCTTATAGGTACGGCTAGGAAATTATATCACTGAGATGCAGAAAAATGAATTATCCCAGCCATGCCATGGCATTTGGGCAGGATGCAGGAGCAGCTTTTCACTGCATTTCCAGTCACCCATCATCACAGAAGGCACCAGCTCTTCCCTTGTTTAGCACACACTAGCAGCTCTTCCTACCAGAAAAAAAAAAAGCTTCGATACATGTAATAAATAATGATCATAATAATCCTGCCATGCTCCATTGACTGTGCTAGATCAAATTATCCCAGCAAAGGGGTTTGTCGCAGTTGTTTACGAGTGTTGCACAGCTCCCCATTGCCCACTTCACACGCTCACATATATTGTTACTCAGTATTTATTGCAAGCCAAAACGTGCTGCTCACCTCTCTCTGCTGCTGCTCCTGCAAACGCCTTGTGAGATGGGCTTACGACTGTAGTCACTGGTTCTGCTGGTTTTGGGCCAGCCTCGCTTTATTGGTTTGTCCTGGTTCTGGCCAGGCCAGAGTCAACCTCCCCAAGCAGTCGTCACAGGTGAGCTGAGTTAGCCCAGGTGAGCTAGGTCAAACTCACAACCTTAGGATTAAGAGTCTCATGCTCTACTGCTACCCCAGCCCTTTGAGCCCTGAGATGGGTACTGAGACAAGGACTGTTCTTGTCCTGAAGCCGTACCAAATCATCTCTCTCCGACCAGCCCCTTTTATGGGGAAGTGATGTCAGGTGGTGTGGAAACAACACAGGCTAACTCAGCTCACCTGGGCTAACTCAGATCACCTGTGCTGGCTGCTTGGGGAGGGGAGTTACTATCAACTTGTCACTGTGGAAGATGAGGTGAGCATTAAGCCTGTTACACTTACTAAGGGAGAAGGAAAAGCAAGGAAAGATACTCAATTGTTGGTACCAAGAAGAGCTGGGGCTTTGCTGGTGCCCTTCCCTGTCAGCGGGGAGGATGGCAAGCGTCTGCCCATCAGCAGCTGTGTGCAGGGTGGGATGCTCAGCCTCTCGCCACCAGCAAGCAGAACAGTGATGGGTGGGTGGCTGGGGTGTTTATTTCTTTCTAAATACCTATAATTTAGGGGGGTTGTACTTGATGATCTCTTGAGATCACTTCCAACCCCTACGATTCTTTGATTCTGTGCTCATGGCTAGAGAAAACTTTGTACATTTAAAGAAAAAAAGTTTGGTGGATCCAGGAGAAACAAGGCAGCATTTGTTGGTTTGAGGTTTTTTCCTTGCATTACTAGAAATTTGACAGATATTGTAGGTGTGGGGAAAAAAAAGTACAAGCAGCACCAAATTGGAACAACTGGTCTCTGTCATCCACTACAGGTGTATGAAACACAAACATGCTGCATGAGGAAGTACCCAAGCACTCTTCAACCTGGCAAAATCCCATAATCGCCCCTTTTTTCCACCTTCTCACTTTTCTTTTTTTTTTTTGACAAAATCAAGGTCAGTGGGCCAGCACACATGGATTCCCATACCAGAATAATATGGAGGGAATCGGAGCACCATGCAAATTCCAGGTTTAAGTTCCCTAACAGGATAAATTGGGGAAAAAAAGCATTAATGATTAAGAAAAATCACAACAGGGTCTTTTAAAAAGCCTGTCTTCTCTTTTTAAAGCTGTTTAAAATTTTGAGCATGAGCCTTAGCCGTCCCTGTCGTTTCACATCACCTCAGCAGATGCATTGCTGCTGTGGCTTGTCACACCCGATGCTGTTGGTTGTGTCATACCACGTTACCGATGTCATCTAGCACGGGCAGGCTGGCACAACAGCACAGCTCAGAGGCATCAGCTGTGGCCTCTCACAAAAAAAAAGAATATGATATTAATGCAATGCAACACAATAGCAAAATGTTGGGGAGGGGACTGGCAATTCTGCATTTTTGTCACTGTTTATGCCGTGTATAATTTTGGAGGCCCCAACCCCCCCACTGCTTTGGGAGCAGTTCCTCAGTTAAGAATTGCAGAGTTCCTCTGACAGAGTTGCTCTTTGCAGGGCTTATTTGACAGACCTGGATTTAAAATTTAATTTAAAGGGTCTTGAAATTTGGTTAAAACCTACAGCTGATCCGTAGGGCAGCTTAACTTGCAGCCAAAGGCAAGGGAGGATGAGATGGCGTCAGGGGAATGGTTCAAACCATTTACACCTGCTATGAAGTCAAATGCAAGGCTCATTTCCAGATCTTGGGCACCACGAGATGGGGGGGGCGGGGTGCAAGGGGCGATGGGAGATGAGCCAGAGGTGGGGCTGAGAGAAAGGTTTTGCCTAGGATGGCTCGTTTGTGTGCTTGCAGCACGCTCATGCGAGCATCGGGTGTGATGTGAGCGGCCACGGTTGCCAGTTGTGTGTGTTTCAAGCCAAGGCTGGCCCTAGCTCACCTGATTTCCAGGGTGAACGGGTTTTGCTTGCCTGCCTCCAGACTACCTGCGTATTTTTCTGTGCCATGGATGCAAATTTTACTCTAATTTTATCTTTGGCCACCCAAAGTCACATCCAAAATAGCAGCAGCCACACCAAAGTCCTGCCCCACTGTCCAACACCCCTGAGTCCTTTTCTGCCACCCTCAAACCCAGCAGCTCTTGCTGAACCGCACAGGCTGGTTTGGACTGAGGACAAACCCAACCGTGGCCCAGGCTCTCCCGGTGAGGGACAAGCATCCTAGAGGGTTGCTGCCCATGCAGGAGTGGGCTGGATCCTGACCTCGCACCATCATCCCTCCCCAGCCGCTTGCTCCCTGGCACACCACTCCCCAATCCCTCCCCCCTGCAGCCTCACACCAGGCGGGATGGCACACAGCGCTCCACTGCTCTCCATCCACCACCACCATTAATACACTCCCACAGATTGTCATTCTATTTCAAGCTTTACCCTATAATTTAAATAATTCAATTCTTTAAACAATTACATTCAATTACCTTCAGATTTCCATGAAATCAGAAAGCATTCAGGATAAGTGAGAAAGGAAATTAAATATCCCCAAACAGCCTAAGTGTGTGCAGCCCTACTTGCTTTTTGGGCAGGAGATGAGCAGGGCAGGGCTGGGGGTGGGGGCATGACTAGGAGCGCTTCTTTGTGCCACCAGCAAACACCAGGCTGTGGGGGTGACACCACCCCCCTCCCCATCACCACTGCACAAAAGGCAGCAGCAGGTCTTTCAGGGCAGCTGCCTGCCCAGGTTATGTCCCGTATGGAATTTTTTCCCTGCATCTTTAACAGGCATTTCAGTTTAACAAGGTTTTTACCTATAAATCTTTCCGGCTGCTGAATCAATCTCATGACACCCACCCCGACCCTCTTCAATCCCCCCCGTGCTTGCACAGACACAGTTGGTTAAGGTATAACAGGGTCTGGTTTAAGGGGCTGAATTTAAACAATTACCTTAATTACTAGAGAGGTATCATCTTTCAAGCAAGCAGGTCTCCAGGGAGGACAGCTGCTGAGAAGTCACTTAGACCTCTGCAAACAGCAGTGAGTGAGGCTGCGAATCCAGCCACCACCACCACTCCCCGCTCCCAACCCGGCTCCTTCCCACTTGCCCAGCGGAGGAGGCGAGGTGGGATGGCGGTGCTTGGGCAAGCAAGGACATCCCCAGGCTGCCACACCCCCTGCCAGTCACCCCCTGCCCAGCCTGCTCCTGGGGGTCACCTCTTGTTCGAATAAAGTCACGGAGACTTACTGATGCGCCCCAGCAATTTGCTCAGGAGGCTGAGCTGAAAATTAAGCCCATGCCTGAGCATGCTGCAGAAGTAGCAATGGGAAACTCCCAAATAAAAGCCTGGCAGTGGCCTAGACAGACAAGGCACGGCAGGGCATGGTTCCCATCCCGCTCAGACCCTGACACTCGCAAGCTGGCACCCACCAGCCACTCCACAGCCCCCTTTGCCCCTGGGATGGGCTCCGGAGTGGCTCTGCCTCCTTCATCCTCACCCTGGTGCAGCAGCCCCTGCAAGGTGACCTAACCACCTCCTCACCCCCAATTCACTGCTCTCTCGAGGACATGATTATTTCCCAAATCACTAAGCATCAGGAGCGTCTTTGTAATTTGCTTGGTTCTTTATTACATTTATTGATTTTAAAATATTTTAACGGCTCGTTTATTGCTGTGTTAAAGAGCTTGGAAAGGCAATAAAGTCACGCAGAGTCCTTAGTGATAAAAGAAATAATCCTCTGAGCCGCAGAAATCGTGCCTTCTCCCTTTCCCTCTGAGCCTACTCCATGCCAAAACCCAGGAGTGGCAGTACCTAAAAGGCTGAGTGTCTGGGCACAACCCCATCAAAGCAGGCAGGTAGTACAAGCCACAGCTGAAACTCTGGGGCACCAAAGCAGGGTGCTGCAGCTAGGAAATTAAGAAAGCTTTTTCATCACCCCTTGGTTGAGGCACTTGGTACACACGGTGGTTGTTGGTATGTCGATGTCTCTGACTGAGGTGACTGGCCATGGGCCATCTCTCTCTGTCCAGCATCAGCAGCGATGCTAAAACTATGAAGATGCCTTGGGGTTCAGCACAAGGAGGTTGCATTGATGCCAGATGGGGTGTAACACGCTAACTTACTTACCAGCAAGTGTTTTCTGATGAGACTTCCTTGAGACCCAGTGTACAGCAATCTGCTGGGGGAGAGCCACAGTGGTTTGGGATGAGGGCGTCCTGCCCCCCACATGCACCCAGTGCCTGCTACAGGCACGTGGCACTGACCTGGTATGGCATCCATGTTCCATGTCCCGTGGATGGGGGGCTCTGGTGCTGGCACCCGAAAAAGCTGTGCAGGGAAAGGAGCTCCACTCTCATTAACTCAGCAGACACTGGACTGAGGGGCTTGCTCAAGGAATGCTGAGGTGGATGGCAATTACCACATCTTGTTCCGCAGAGAGATGAAAGAAGTCAGGATTATTTTTGCATGGCTTTCCACTGCTAATGACACCAGAAGCATTGGACAAGGGAAGGCACGGGAAGGCTGAATCAGAAACTCCTTGCTGAGTACTTGCCAGAACTGTTATTTGTGACGTGGCACACTGAAATGTTAGCTGCTTCTTGTAAGAACAGCAATAATGCACAGACAGAGGGTTTCATGCAGCCAACATATTTTCCCGCCCCCTCTGAAATGCTGAAGCTGCCACCAGGCATAACCAACACCGTGCTCCCCTCTGGCCTGCCGGGGCAGCCCCAGGGGGGACCTTGCAGCCCATTTCCCTCCCATGCCCGGGCATGGCACGAAAGGTACTTGTCCTTGCTCGTGAGATGCAGCAGGGAGCCAGAGTGTCACTTGGGTGCATGTTTTACAGCAGCTCGTACCTAGGAGAGTCCCAGAGGAAAAATTACAGGGAAAAATCCAATCATACTTGTACCACTGTGGCAAGCAAAATGGTTTGAACAGTGTTAGGGTACCTTTCCTAAAAGGGTATCTTCCCTAAGCAGGTTTTCCTCGATTCTGGGAAATTTCCAGTAATTGATTCACCAGTACCTTCTCTCTTATGTTTTGGCTTTTGTCCAGCGAGGGATTGTGCTCTAGGAAGTATTATCATCCGACAAATAAAAAGGATCTATTTTAACAACTATAATATCACAGTACCATAATAAATTAAATTAATAGCTCAATGCAATGACAACAGCAGCAGCAATCTAAACATTTCCTATTTTGAGCATCTTCCTGAAATAGCTTGACTCAAAGAGCATAACTTTCTGCAGCAGAGATAACTGGGGCTGGGAAGTAATTAAAAAAAAATACATCCTTGCAATGATGCTTTTTGTTCCTTGGGTCACTGCTGGCTCTACAGTCATTTCCAGCCCAGGGCCTCCAAGGCACTTCTCCAACTAAACACCTGCAGCCCAGCAGCAGCCAGCAGCTCCCCACCCCACAGCAGGAGAGCTCAGCCAGCAAACCCCATTCCTGCATGAGGTACCACCAGGTTTGGTCCATGGGCTTGCGTGATGCCCAACCTTCTGCTTATCTGTGTGCCTGGTCCTGCCTTACAGACACAAAGCCTGGGATCCTAGGCTTGCTGCAACCATGGGGTTAAAAGAGAAGCAGTGGTAAGCTGTGGTTCAGCAGAGGGCAGTTTCAAACCAGGCTCTTCTCCCTCCCCAGCCAATGCCACCGTGCACACCATGCCCTTGTGTGGACTCTTCCCCCCTTTGGGTCAGGGCACCCTCCTTGGCTTCTTCCTCTTCTCCCTTGGGCTTGGGAAGCTGCCCCGACACCGGGAAAGCAGATGTTATTCCCCTCCTCAAAAACACTAGCACGTTTTCTCCTGGAGGAGATAGTGCTGAAGGTGCTAGGCAGGGTGGTGACACATGTCGCACCCGAGAAGGATGAAGGCAAAGAAAGCCCCTCCTGGCAAAGGGCTCAGTCCCAGAAATCTCTCCAGAGCTGATGACCGGAGCCGTGAGGGAACTGCACCTCCACCGCCGGGCCGGGACACCTCTCTCCGTGACTGAACGCTCGCTCACACACCGGGAGCGGAGGGACAACGAGGTGCGGTGGTGCCATCTCCTGACTCCTGAGAGAGGAGCACCGCATCTCCCGAGCTGGGGTGAGCTCAGCCACCACCCTGAAGCAAAACTCGTCAGAGAGAAAGCCCTTAACAGCGATTGCATGCAACGGAATTTTATATCAATGTCCAAGCCCAGCAGGTTTGATTTTCCTCCGCAGCTAAAAGAGCGGTGGAGATCCATGTGTCTGTGGAAGCTCTGTTTGCATACTCCTTCTCCCTAATTCAATAGGAGAAATAAAATCAGTCACTATCCAAACTCACTGTAATTATCTCCCTTTTTTTCTCTTGGCAAGCGCTGGTTTTAGTCAATACGCATGCATAGTCATACTATAGCACAGCTATTTTTTAAATGACATATGCCAGCATAGTTTATAGATTTTAATTAGCCAGGGAGTTGGATAGCCATCAGCCGTCAGGAGCTGTATGTTGTTTGCATACAAACTCAGTCGAGAAACTTCCCCACACAGCGACTGCTCGTACGACTGAGGAGGGACAGACCCTCTCCGAAAGCCAAACCCTGGCACCGTTTTGATCCCATTCTATGGTAACTGGTATCCAAGGGCTCAAACACCACTGCTTTTCACTGGGAGAAAGGGAGTCTGGAGGGAAAAGGTACTTCAATGACGAGTGGATTTAGGGACATAAATGCAGTGCTCTGCTTCCTAAAAGCCTGCACAGGGCACACAGCACAGGCGTCTCTCCTCTGTCATTCTATCAAAAGCCCATGTCCAACACTGGTCGTAGAGGCTAGTTTCTGCCCAGGACACGCCACACATAACCCCAAGCTGGAGCCAACACGCAGCACCTCTCCATGAACATGTCAGAGATCGGTGATGGCTGCGAGAGACACGGGGAGACCCTAGCACGCTGCTGAGGGGGGCAATGCCCATGAGTAGAGCCAGGGAGCAGGGCTCCCTTGCCAATGAAGAGAAATGCAGCTGTGCAGCCACGCTGGGCAGCTGTGGCACCTACACACACGTTTGCCTTGTTATCAGACAGATGCCAACTACATCTCTTGGCCACACACCACTTCTCTTACAAGAAAAGAACCAAACCAATAGAGATCAGAAATATAGCAAAGTTTAATCATTCATTCAGCTTCCAAGGTTGACCTGTATCTGGATTTTATTTTACTGGTTGTGGGGGAAGTGCTTTGCTATAATTTAGCCCCGAAGTACCCAAAAGTCATGCGAAATCCAGAATCCCAGGACAGGCTCTGTTGTCCTTCAGCCACATGTCTCCACAATGACTTGTTAGGTCCCGTCACAGGCGAGCAGTCAGTTGACCTAGCAAGGGAGGTTTAAACTTTGTAAGTGGCCTTTGGTGTGTGACAGAGATGGGGCGAATTTTCTTTCGAGCTGTGGAATAGCTGCCAACAGCAAAAAGGAAACCAAAAAACCAAAGCCCACAAACAAAAAACAGAGTCAAAACATACTTCCCAGTCATTATCTGAGGTAGCTGATTAATTGCTCACATGCCAAACTTCAGAAATCATATTGTGGCTATAATAAAACCAATCCAGTTTCAGTGGTAATATTTTTTAAACAAAAGGCTTGATTTTAGGGTTTTCCTGGTATTTTCCCTCCTCTGCTATTTTGACATGTCCATCATCTTTGAGGCCGGCATGATGTGCATACCAAAAAGCCTTGTCTGTGTCTAACAAGCTGAATTATTTTATTATTGCCTAGCCTACAACCTCGCATCTACAGAGACCTGGATTACAAAGGCTGGTGTCAGCCTCCCCATTGGTGCCGCTGTAATACTTAACACTGAGCACTTACATACAGATTCAAAGCAGCATGATGATTAATTGCTGTCATTCCTGGGAGTCTCACAGGCTCACATTTGACCGAGAGGACCATGCTTCCCTTTTAAGAGATGCTGGGGTTCGAACACCATTGCTCTATTTTTTGTTTTAATTGGCTTTTAGCAGCAAGCAGGGAAGATACTGTGCTGGGCAGGGCTGGCCAGGCAGTGTGCAGGCAGCTCACACTGATGTGCTGCCTGGCAGTGACGCCCCTGTGACATCTCGCATGTGCCACTCAAGGTGCCTCCATCAATGGCCTTCTGGGGGGAAAGGTTAGGGGCACATCAGGCACAGACAGCTTCAGCCTTGACACTGCATGGAGGCAACAGACTGGACAAACTAAGTTGCTTTCATCCCAGTTATTCCTCTTTTTAGCCTTCTGCTTCTAATGAGCTCATAATTCAGGTGGTGTCCCTAGTCTTGACACCCATCCCTCTTACTTTGAATGCTCATCTCATCTCACAGCCTCTGCAGCACTCAATGCAGCACCCTGACTGTTGCTGTGCACCTGGCAGGGCCACTTCTCATGTCACTGCTTGAGGGACAACATCATCACATGAGGAGCAGCGGCACCCAGCCATCCCCCAACACCATCTTTCCGAAAACAGCAGCCCATCGTGCAGAGGCCATAGTCCTGGCTTCCATGGCTACTGGGAGAAAAAAACAATGGGAGAAGAGGTTCTCCACTTGTCCATAACAGCTGACACCCAGCTCCAGGACCCCGAGGCAGAGTATCTCTGAAACGGACAGGGTGGGAGACAAGCAGGTGACAAGCAAGGTCATGTAGCAGTAGGATGGGAGGTAGTGGATTTAAGATAGAAAAGGGGAGATTTAAGCTGGATGTTTGGAAAAAATTCTTCAATATGAGGGTGGTAGATCACTGGAACAGGTTGCCCAGAGAGGTGGTGGAGTCCCCATTCCTGGAGGCATTCAAGGTCAGGCTTTATGGGACTCTGAACAACCTGGAGATGTCCCTGCTTACTGCAGGGGGGGTGGGCTAGATGACCTTTAAAGGTCCCTTCCAACCAAATACATTCTTTGAGTCTATGGTTCCATGACATGAGCCACTTGCACCCTACTGCAAGGTCCGGCCCCAGCTGCCCTGCCTGAATGCAATGAGAGATGAGCCAGCTGTGTTAAAGGCGGGTTTTGCCAAGAAAGAGTCTGTGTGTAGAAGTCTTCATCTTTTAAATCACCAGTAACTTTTAGCGTACATACTATATATTAAATGTGAATTTGACTGTAAAACATAATGGGACAGTAATCAGCCCCAACTGCAATGAAGGAGGAAAACAACATAAAAGGGTTCAAATACACCTAACAAATCTACATCAGGGGGGTACCATAAAAAGATACAACCAAGATAAAACCTTATGTGAGGAAGTTAACTGCAAAGAGTAAATCCTCATAACTTTAGGAAGAAGTACCTGAATGCAGCAGCCCTTTCTGCCATCTGATGCTTAAGAGATGCTAACAATGCAAGCGAGGTTGCTCAAATTGCCTGGTGATGGGAAGCTGCCACCCGTGCCTTGTACGTGTGACCAAGAGACCAACGAGGTCTCCTGCAGCTCAGTTGATCTGGAGGAACCTGCACAGCCAGGTGATGTGGGCAGACCAACAGCTGGATGCAAAATGAAGCAAGAACTATCACATTTCATCTGTTCATTTCAAGCGACCGAAGTGATTGTCACCTGGGCCTCCAAATCTCGCCACCCTGTCATGGACAGTGTCTATTTTATGGTTATTATAACCTAATCTCATCTAATGTGATTTACACGTAGTAATTAATGGAGCTTTAGCTGTAAGGAAATCGGTCATTCAGTTTGAGTTTAATTTACTGCACATGCATACATTAGAAAGCACAAATTTCAGAGCCGTGATCTGGGTACAGAGAAAAGGTTGCGTGCCAGGAAGGGAAAAATAAAGCACCCAATAAACAATACAGCGCTGGCCTTCCACACCTTCTGCTCTCCTGAAGGATCTCCTTGAAGGGAAGATGGCATGCACATAAATCCAGGTGCCTCAGTAGGGATGCTTGGAGGTACGAAGGCAAACTCCCTGCTGTCACTGCTATCCCATTTCCCAGCTGTGGGAAATGGAGAGTATGGCCTGGCGTATTGGAGAGTATGGCCTCATTTTGATCCCTATGTATGTTTGGGGTGTGTATCCATCAGAGAGAGCTGGGCAGGTTCATGGTACAGGCTATAACAGCTACAAAAGGCGCTGTATCTGTGGCATACACGTGAACAGCTCCAGCAAAGGAAAACCGTGCCTAAAAGCCAAGATAACCTTTCCCAGCAAGAACAGCGTTTCATTTTCAGCCAACTTAACTTAAAGGTTGCCTCATACTGCTCCGGCCTTTGGAGCATCTAATAACCATGCCCAGGTAAAGCCAAAAATAATGCCTAGGTGATCCTTGCCAGCCCGTGCAGGACCAGGAATGCCCTAGCGCCGTCAGAGCTCTCCTTCCCAGCTTGGGGAGTGCCCTGCAGAGCTGGACTGCAAGATGTCCAGCTTTCCTGAGGTCTCTCCCCAGAACGCCTCAAGCTTTCTGCCATGAAGCATCCAGCTCTGTTGCCTGCATATGAAGGAAAGCACTCACACCTTATTTTAAAGCAAAGGTGGACAAATTAGAAACTCAGGTAGTCCTTGCAGTCCCTTTTCTGCTATTAAACTCTACACGTGCAACATAATTGTAACATCTTCTCTGTTTCATTATGAGAGCATATATGTGGAAGGCTTATACACAATGAAAGGCTGACAATATTTCCTGATTCAGCACGCATTTGAAATTAAATTCTAGGTAGAGCGTATGCAATTTGGCTTTAAAATGTTGTCATTAGCTTCGCAAGCTATTGTGCTAATTAGATTTATTAATAGGTTTCATTGCCAGTGACAATTCTCTTATTTAACTGCATGATAGATATAAACAACTTTGGCAGAAAATTATTTCTACCAACTAAATCATGTCTGTGGGCTCAAATTGCATCTTAAAATAAAACACTGACATGAAAGAAATGAAGTGCAAGCCACGAACATCCCCCAGATGTACAGTGTATATGAATTCGGTATCCTGCCTAGAGCTCAGTACTGAACACAAGTGACCCCAAGTTCTCTCTTCTGTTCTGTTAAGGCCCCATCACAGCACAGCCAACAAAGCACCTGCTTCATTCACTGTCTAGGAATGAATCTACACACACACTCAATCTCTAATCCAGCTCTCAGGAGCTCTGCCAAGACTTCAACAAACCCTAAGAGACGAGAGCACTGTCAATTTTTCAGATGATTCTGCCAGGGGGATTTTTAATTGTGTCTCTGTAAAACTTGCATGAACCACAGCATGCTGCAGATGCCCGTGAGGCACCCCAGGTACCCCATAAATTGCCTCTTTGGGGTACAGGCATCCTGACAGCAGAACCACCTAACGTATCTCACTTTGCCTAGCTGAGTTGGAGGTGTCTTCCCCCCATCCACCTTTACAGAAATACTTTTCTAAAAACTAATGGAAAGCAACATTTGAGGCTCAAAAAGGCCTTGTTAACACCCCAGTTCCTGGCAGAGAAGGAAGCTCTTGCCTCTCTTTCGCAGCCAGGTTTTTACATTTTTAAATAATGAAACTATGGCTATTGTTTAAATGATCCTCATCTTACAACGGGTTTCCCTCAGCAGCTTCTGAATGAAGAGTAAGCAGAGTGTGGGGAAGGGCAGGGCGGACACACGGAGGACACGACAAAAAAACCAAAAAAAAACCCTAAACCCCAAAAATAACCCCTCAGAGACAACGGGGGAGTAGCAGTAGTGTTTTGAAAAGGGATAGCTGAGAGAAAGTTCCACCTATGCCCCCCCGCCGCAGCAAGGTGAGGGCAGACCAGGCGGCAGGCGGCCCGCCGCCAGCCCGGCCGCGCTCCCTGAGGCAAAGCGTACCCCTGCCTCCCCCTGCCGGAGCGCGGGGAACTGCACCCCGCCGCAGGGCAGCGCGCCCGCCCTGTGCGGCCCTCAGGGCCTCCCTGCCCACCGTGCGGAGTTACAGAAGGTTTAATCCCTTATTTTTATTGTATTTCCCCCCCACATTTCTAGTCACCCCGCATCAGGCTAGGGAAAAAAGTAAAGCTCCCTTTAATATTAACCAACCCCTCTCAACATTGCTTGGGAGGCAGGTGGTTAAATCCTTTTATCCCATTTCTATAATCCCCTCCTTCTTCCTATTTGAAGCTTATCCCATTATTTTAACAAGCAGCGTTTATCTGCCCTAAATCTAATTCATGGTGCTTCCCTCTACTAATTGCAAGTTACAACACCCCAGGTCAACACGCAGGCTGGGCCAGGAGGATCACACCACACCACCCTCCTGCCTATTCTCTCCAAGTACAATTTTTTCCCCCTTGGAAATGGTTTCTACAAGACTTGAAGGTAATTACAGCACCTCAGCTTCGGGGGACAATCCAGCTGTGTGTGTGCTTACTCTGATCTAGAACAAGAGGCTACAAAAAGAAGCGTGACTGCAGAAGGGCAGAAATGAATCTATCTACACTCTAAACAGTAGTAGATGCTTCCAAGTTATGCTTGGGTGCAGCAGCAAGGCAGATTTTATTTCTAGAACTTTTTTACTTTTCAGTTACTATTCCAGAATTTAAGAGCTGAGGTATAAAAATCAGTTGAATCAATTCCTAAACTCCATCTAGGAGCAAGACACCGGCAACAGTGAACCCATTGCTCCTTCCTCTTAAATTTTCACCCATCCTGGTAACTGTTATACAAGAACCAGTTACTGAATCTTTGAATGACAACTCAAATTGCTCTTCAGGAAATGGTTATTGATGGTCAGGCCACACGACAGAACAACTACCAGTTCAATAATGTAGCAACACTCCTAACATGCATCTGCCAGTGGTGCTTTTAATGGCATGAAGCTCTTCAACACCTCCTCAGCCGCATTTCTGCATCTCTCAGAAGGCATTGTAAAACAGTGCATGACGCTGTAGCTGGTGTTTTTAGGAGAGAAATTTATCAGCACACATTCATCACACTATCAGAATTTCCAGTACCACTGCCCTCTTTTTCTAGCATCTTCTGTTAAGAAGATACCTTGACTTTACACATTCAAAGCAGTGTTAGACTTTTGCCTTTGTTAGCTCAATAGAATTACATTGAAAGTCTGCAAACCAAGGATAATCCCAGCTGTTAGCTTCGATCTTCTAAGAAGAAAATACTTCAGTGTTCAGAGCAGGGACACGATTCCTTTCTTTCTTTAATCTCTTCGATGCATTCATAAGCTGCAAGTATATACACCTTGACTTTTAATAGTGCAATACAGTAAAATTTAGGGATCAGAAGTAAGAGCATTCCCCCCACCACCACCCCATGCTTCTCTTACCAACTCTAAACTAACTATAATCGCTTTCCAACTTTTAACAGCCACAGCGGTTCACTATGAATTGTTCTGGCAGAACGATTTAAGTTTAGAATTCATTTATGCCTGCTTGGTAATAAGGAGTCTGGTGGCTCTTCCTCAAGCATTTCTCTCATCAGTGCAGTATTTGGCTTGAAAGCCTGTGGACTGCAACTACTGCTTTTTTATGGTCCTTCCTCTACTGCATTGTGCCAATAGAAGTGTACAAGCCATTTCATTCAAACCTAGTCTTCACTCTTGAGCTTGAACACCAGGCACCATGTATGCTTTACAAGAGCGTTTTCTTGCACAATACGCACTTGGAAGTGCTTTGAAAGACACCATGATCTCATTTAGAACATTTTCAAATTTTATTTGCATCTACTGCAATTACAAAGAATATAACAATGTAAATTTGCACTTAAAGTGACATCCCTTTCTAATAAACAAGGTCACAGGTTAGTGTGCAGCTATTCTGGCTTTGGGCAATTTTCATAGGATGGAAGTTTCCCTGCGTGACAGTTTGTCACGTTTTCCAGCACTGAGCTTTCATACTGCAATACCCAGGAACAGAAATACATCTGTTCCTACTTGCAGAACATTCGTATGTATTTCTGAAATGCAGTTTTTAACTAATCACTTTCGTTTGTTTTATTGAGAGAAAGAAAAGGATCCGTGCATGGCTTTTGTCAAGTCACACACCACGCTAACAGCTTGGATTCTCTCCTCCCTGGACATCTTCTCTAGACTTGGGGGTTTGTTTTGTTAAAACAGGAGTAGCTTGTTCACAGCCCTGCAGGAGACTGAGGCAAAACAACTCAGAGAAAGAGATGCACACTATCACAAATGCAAACAGCCATCAAATTGTCCAGTTTATTGATGGGAATTTAAAATTGATACAAAACATGCCCTCTTTGCATGTTGTATTTACCTTTAAAACGTTTCCCACAGCGTCAGGTAGATTCAGCGTTAAGAATATCCTCTGGCTTTCAGCAAGTACCTTTTATAAAGGTATTACACAAAAGCCACCAACTTGCGTAACACATGGTCCCACAATTGCTTTCAGACATTTTGCTTATCAAAAGGCTCAGATCTTCTGCTGATCTGAGGAAATAGAGGCTTAAAAATGTTTTAAGCCATTAATAAGTATCCTACAGCAGAGTCAAGAAAATTTACGATTTCAGTTATAATCTCGGGCATAAAAAGGCAATAGTCCTAAAAAAAGCAGCCCTCCAGAATATATGGAATGTGGCAATGGGTATGATGCCAATTTATAATGATCAAGTTAAGTAAAACAGATCTTTAAAGCTATGAATGATGTGAGCAGTATCACAGCAAAATATTCAATGAATACCACAGAACCAATCAAGTCTGAAAGTTGAGCAGATGTCGCTTCAATCACCAGAGATCCGTAATGTCAAATATACCAAAGTGTTTCCTAAAATAAATTGCTAATGCAGAAAAATTGATTTAAAGTTTGCTCCTATCTAACAGTACCTTTCATTTAAATTGGACCCTAAACTGATCAGACAATACATAGCCCACACTTTCGGACATTTATAATAAAAAAGCTTTTATTTTTCAATTGAAACAAATGCACCATCCTGCACTCAAAGGCTATAATGAGCCGTAAGCATATTCCAAGGTGTACCAATGGCAACAGATTCGTTTCACCTCCACTGAGAAGTTACATAATGCACTCTTAATTGGTAAAGAAAAATTAAACTCAGCCTTCTCAAAGCTTCTGTACTGTGTTTCTTGGTTATTGTACAGTTCCACAGTCAGACCAAGAGTTTGCAGTGTGTGCAGATATTGTAGTCAACCAATAGCATCGTTTAATCATCATCTTCCTCCTCTTCCTCTTCCTCCTCAAAGCTGTCTTCAAAGCCCTCGCTGTCTTCCTGGTCCTCGTCACCTTCTATTGCTGTATCCCATTGAGGATGATTTTCTGGCACTGGTTTTGCTTCATGAACTTCCAGCTGTAATTGGATAAAGAAAGCAAAGGGAGGAAAAAAGGGTTACAGACAATACACATCACCAAAACAACATGGCACACCATGTGAAACTGACAGTTAAATCACATACAAACCCGAACCAAAACCAACAACTGCATCTAGAAATGAGGTGTGCCAGGTTTTTCTCACTGGATGTAACGAGGACAAAGGGCAGGGAAACAGATGGCAGACCTCACGCTATAAAGCCAGAGCCAACTATGCTGCAGAAATGAGTAGCTGTGAGAAAACATGTATTAAAACATACAGGCACTGGGAAAGCGTCACAAACTTTAGTTCCATTTAATCCATTGGAAATTTGTCACTATTGGCATCAGGCAGAAACTACTTTATATTTTAAGTCCCCCTGAATTGTTACAGAGAACAGGACTTTGGGGGTTTTAACAGCCGTATGAAGGAGCTTTTAATATAATGCCAATATGTAACACAATTAAACCTCACCTTCAATGGTTTAATCTGGTCCAATCCCATGTATGAATCCGATCTTAAATAAACTGTGTACTGATAGTTCCCAGGCTTGCCTGGTGCTGGGAACTTCAGCTCTACCTACAAAACAGAATTCACACTGTAAGCTCTTACTGCTTTCACATGACACAGGAGAACAAGTAGCTGAGTACTCTGATGAGCAATAAGTACCACTACGGAATAATACTTCTGTTGCCTAAAGTTTTCATTTCTTACAAGTGACACTTGGAAAATCTCTGCATAAAATATCCACAGAAGAGACAGAACACCCAAGCACCAGAACACCTTTCAGACAAGTTGAATGATTATCATTCAAAAAAATCATGCTATTTTTCTGAATTAGACCAAGTAACTCTGCATTAAGTAGACAACTTAACCCTGCTGTATGCTTCCTAAATCTCAAAACCCCCAACAGTTTAAAATATTCAGTCTGTTGGCAGTAGTAGCTTAACTCTACTGTTAACTTAAAATTGAACATAAAATCTAGTCTGAAAGAATACGTAAAATCCTTACTTTTCAGAAAAGCAAAGAACACAGCCAAAGGTTACAGTCTCAGAAAGGCTCATACAAGCCGAGACTAACTGATTTGTCACAGTCTCTGCTCTACAGAAAAAGAATACAGTAATTCTCATGCATTTGAATAACTTTAAGACTGATATTGTGTACAAATACTGGTTTTCATCAGCTTTTGATATCAAAGGGGAAAAAAAAAAGAACCATTCTGCAAAAGAAACTTGAAAGCCATCTTGAATTATTTTTTCTTTCTCCATTTTCAAATTTCACAGTTAAAAGGCTCTTCTCTACTTTTATCAGCAGAGTCAAGTTTATTTGTCATTTTAAGAGATAAGAAAAAATTAAAACCTAAATGTATTTGCAGTACCATACGACACATCAGGATAGTTTTGCAATACCCAAAAGAAAATGCAGGTACTTTACCTCTTCTTTATCTTTTAGTGTACAAACGTGGTATGGCATACATATTAGCATCTGCTCCTTCCGATCTGCAATATATAGCCACCACCATTCTTGTTTTTCCTTTCATAAAAGAAAAAAAACAACAAACCCAAGGATTATTAAAGTCATATCAAACGATGCCTCTACACTTTATAACAGGTAATTATGATTGACTGGTCCTTACAGTACAAATAGAAAAGATGATCGTGGTTGGTGCTTTTTTTTTTAAGCCCTTGGATGCATATGAATAAAATATATAGCATATACTGCACACCAAGAGCAAACAGGTTATATCACAGGTTGGTCTACAAAGGCTTCTGTCCTACATTCAACCTAAGCTACCATGCCAGACATGGAACTGTTCTGAAGGATCATGTTCACTGAGGATTAACAAACAACTTCCAGCAATACAATACTACCGTAGGTCCGTCAACAGAAACCCAGCCAGGACAAGAAGGTCAGCATAGGAAGCAAGGCATGCTGAAAGACAGGTAAAGTATTCCTCACAGTTTAAAAAAAAAAAACAAACCCAAAACAAAACAAAATCCAACCACCACAACTTCTTCAGGAAAGCATGCTTTGCCCCTCTTCTCTTCCTCTCCAAGAAGTGGGAATCTGCTGAAAATTGGAATCTAGACATCCCAAGATTTCAGTTCCTGGAGTGTGAACCACAGGCAATACTGAAATTTGTGAAGGACACCCAACTACTGCTGCCCTCCACACAGAGCTTTCAAGATAGCTGCAGGTCTCAAAAGTCTTGCCACTACAGGCACTAAAGCAGAGTTCCCAAACTAAATGAAATTGAGTGTGTGCAGTCCTTCACAAAAGACAGCAACACTGTCCAAAAGAAATAGTTTATGCCCCAGTTTGAGGCAGATTTTTGAGACTGTGGAGTTATTCAGTAGCATAGACACAACCATTCTGAAATGGCAAAGACAACAGCTCTTTAACACCAACAGTTCTTCATTTAACCACGATTCCTTTTTTGTTAACCCTCTGGCACACCTTCTCAGCAAAATACACTTTAACACAAGACAAAACCTTTCTACTGTAGAGGTTAAATTTAATACTGCAAAGCAAGTTTCTCTTCCTTTACTTTCTTAAGTATTTTCTTTAAAAAGTGAGAATAGTGTGTGTGGGGGGAAGACTTCTTCACATTTATTAAGTATTTGAGTAGATCGGTAGTAGTCTCAATGGCACGATCTTACACTTAGGGAAAAAAAAAGGGAAAACTCCACAACTTTTAGACAACCCAAATATTAGACACCTCTGAACTGTGTTCCAAAGCCATTTTTATCCACCTTTGATGGTCTGATCACGTTTGCAACAGACCTAAGCTCTAAAGTGTGCGTCTTATGACAGTTACAAGCCAAGCTCCAAAACAGGAGGCCAGTTTTTATATATTTACACCCACAAGAATCAGGTGGGTGCTTCAATGCCCCATGAAACCAGTTGTTTTGTTTCAGTTTTAACCTAACAGCATTAGAAGGGCTGAATGAAAGGATACAGCAGACTAACACCACCACCAAGCCCTTTCCAAATTCCACAGGTGGGGAGCAAATGCTGCCAGTATGTAGAATTTGAAGATTTTTTTTTCCTCTTTCAGTAGTCAAGAGTTCAGTAGTTTGGGTATTCAACTACTGGAGATTTACAATGGCGAGACACACAGACCAGCAACTGAAACCCTCTGATCAGCAGAGCTGAGTCCCAGAGCAGAGGGGCACCAAACTAGCTCAGTATGTTAATGCCCATTTTACAGCATATAAAAGCAAAACCAACTGCATCTCAGTAAACAACAGCTTTCCTTCACCTGTTTAGAACAAGCACTGAGAAGAGGACAAAAACCTATTTGTAAACTATTTAAGACCAGAATTTGTAGAGCTGTAAGACCTTCCTACAACTATTCTAAGTGATTTTCTTTATGAAAAACCATCCCATGTGATTACAAGGCATAAGTTATTTTATCTGTAACGTTTCAACAACAAATATACTGCCAATCTGCTTGACAGCTGTAGAAAAGAAGAATCTTATGAAGTGTTTATTTCCTAGCCAAGGGGCCTCTAGGAATAGAAGGATAAACAGTATAAATAGTGCAGATGAAGAAGAACTACAGAAGCTAGATCCATTACAGAAATGGCTACTTGCCATTTGGGGCCTACAAGGACTCTGGCCATAGAAGAAAGGATCTGCATTTGTATCAATACCTTATTTTGTGATGTTACCAAAACCCTGTGCTGACTTACTATCCATTGTGTATGTCTCCATCACTCTCAAGAGCAAGGAATAATTTTTAATATATTTATTTTTTTAAACAAAGATCAATATTATCAACTGTATTTTCACTAACACTGGTAAAAATAACAACCAGAAGAGGAAAGAAATACCAATGGTATTCACTGATCTAACACTCACATAGAGTAAACTCTTTGGAAGTAAAGCTCCTGACCCCAAAGTACCACTGCTTTTTTATAGTAAGGAAAACTGTGCAGGAGTCCTCTCTCTTACTGGGTGGAATTTAAAGTTTATGCCTGTGAGAATCTGGCAAGCTAACAGGCAAGCAGGCAAAATGCCCTTTAACAGATGGGTGCAAGGTTTGGCAAGCCAGGGAACCAGTATGTTCATTAAATTGGAACACCAGGGCCAGTTTCTACCTAAAAATGTCAAAACTACAATCTGTGCAGTTTCTGGATCCATGGATGCAGAGGCAGAATATAATTATTTAGGAACCTGCACAGATTAAAGATGCATCACTGGCAGAGGAATCAACTGCCCAAAAACTTGGATGAACAGTGTTAAGGCTATGGCCTGAGAACAAGTATGTTAGGCTTGGCTACACTCAGACATCCATAAATCCTGGAAACAGAGAGATTCACAGTGCTACAGCGCTTCATCCTTAAATCTGCACCTCAGAACTGGCCATGACCACAATACACATAACACTAAGTCACAGATGAGAAGAACCACCCAGAGAGTATGATGGATTTTGTTCTTCAGATGTTGCAAATCAACACTATCTGAACATGCTCCAGCTGCAGCTACAGAACCAAGTACAGCTGCAGTTAACTATCAGGAAATCAGTGAAGAGAGGTTGGAAAATTTGTGACTGCAGTAGCATGAGGTAACACATGTGCATCTTTCAGGCACAAGCATTTTCAGCCCTACTTTTTTTTTAGCATAGTACTGGTATTTAAGTTTTATCATAATGCCCATCAGCAGCTCGGTAACACCCAGCTGAAGCTTATGCAGCTTTATATAGTTAAGGATAAGCATGGTCTCCAAAGGATCCCTCAGTGCAGCAAAACAGAACTGCAAAAATATGAATATCTAGTGCCCTGTGGCACTGGGCATAGCACACACTTGTGGGCTGAGCTTAGACTGATGACCAAAGCCAGCTGCCTTCACAGCAAGGAGGTATTAGGACTCTGCTGCATATCTGACATGACCTAAGGCACCCAGAAGAGCGGAGTGCCAGTACACCCCTTTCTATTACGCTGGTGTACTGCGGGAAGCTGATTTGAGAGATGGGAGGGTACCTAAACAGCATCAGGAAAACAGAGCGTTAAGATCAGCTGCTCCAAAACTAGATGCCGTGCGGCCACGTAACTCTCAGCTAAGGCCTTCAGGAAAACAGTATCTGTGGTTTATTCGTATATCTTGTCTGCCTCCTTAGCAACAGATCACACTTCCCACGCTCTGCTTTCTAGTGATGGCAGAACTGTGTAAAAATGGCAGGAACAGCATGAGCACAAGCATGGAGACAACGGAGCGTGTTCTGCACATGCATGAAGCTGTACAGGGTTTTTCACAGACATGAAGAACCTTGAGGACTGAAAAGAGGAACCAAATATACACAACACCTTCATTTGTTCTCACATTTTCCCTCTTCTTCCCCGTATCAGCTGTCTCCTTTAAACAACAAAAGGAAGCCTAAGCCTTGCATCCCACCTCCCCATTATTAGAGACTGCGCCACAGAAGAGAAGATCCCAGATTAGTTCCTAGTCAAACAGCAGAGAAGCACAGGAAGCCTTCTGAGCCACTGGCCCGGAAAGAAAGCATGGCCAAATGCTCCTTTCCCCTGGTTCAAATCTGGTCACCTCCCAAAGACCTAACTTAGTTGCTGAGTTTCAAAACATGCGCTTTGTGTTCTCTTCTTTTTCAAGGTCTCGTTGCTGTAACGGGTTTTCAGACACCTCTGAACAGTTAGCTGTTTGTGTAAGCAGCAACTGGTGAATGGCAACATACCTTCAACACCAAAGGCTGCTGTAGAGACACCTCAGCCTATCTACGACACTGAGTCACCTCCCAGACATACTGCTTTCTGCAATAACCATCCACACATGATCTTGTACTTTTGAGCTCTATAGAAAAGACTGTTCCACTATTGGCTTCTGCCACTTCCAGACTACAGCGTGGTAGAAAGAGACAGTGTTGCCAACCCCCTCCCTCCATCTTCCAAAGCTGCACGCTGTGCTGCCACCACGCTGCTGCCTTGAGACTTGGAAGTCAAGCAGCAAGCCAAAGCAATCTGCTGATCCAAGTGACCCCCAAACTCTCCTGTTGTTAATCTTAACACAGGAGGAGATCAGGATGTCCCTCACTGACAAGCTCCTGCAGCTAGATAATGAGCAAGTAATACTCTACCTTTAACTCTGTATTAGAGCCACTGCTGTGCTTTCATCTTTCCAAAGCAAAAAAAAAAACCCCACCCCCCACACCCAAGCACCCTGTAAGTGAGATCCCTATATATATGTACGGTTTCATTCTGAATCTGTCCATATGCAGCAGATCAGCAGGGAGGAAAAAAAAAAAAGAAGACTTCAGCATAATTGCTGTCAAAAAGGAACTTCAAATTCTACCCAAGTTTGCAGGTCTCTGGGAACTGCATAGGAAGATTAATACATTAGGAAGTTTTTCAGAAAGTATCTGAATGAGTTTAAGAGGATTTAATAAATTAACACTTTTTCTTAAAATGGAGATTAGCCTTCTTTTCAAGTATTAAGTTTTTTTAAAAGCTCAGTATTCACAGTAAAAATACTAAAAGAGCAATTTATTTGTATTATATTAATTCTCATGTTTTGCAACTGTAATGTTTTTTATTACTGACCTCAGGAAAAAAAAGACTGTAAACGGGATGCGTTATCTTGGACTTTGTTTCAAGAAGAGCTCGTTCCTTTCTCTGTATACTTTGCTGTAACTCTTGCCACTCCTGTGAAAGACAAGTTTAAAGAGTTACTGTGCAATAGCTGTCTCTTGCATTTAAAAAAAAATAAATAAAAGCCCACGAAAATGATCGATGAGAAGTTCTTGTGCTACACTACATGTTATAAGAGGGAAAGGCACGTAGAGATTGAGTTATAAACTACAGTGAAAATAAAACAAGCAACAATAAAACTGTAGATACCATTCAGGTCAACATAAACATCCCATCAAAAGCCCAAAACATAGATCTGCAGGGCTTGCACACATTCTTCAAAACTCTGTTCTACAGCACTGCCTACAGACACTCCCTGCCTGAGCTGTAAGAGCCCTGATTACAAACCTGATAATTCTTTTCCCACCAAAAGCTTGTTCTCTCCCTGTATGGGACTTCCAGCCATCTCTCAAGTCTTCCATTGTAAGACCTGTAGTGTAGAAGTTATCTACCACCACAATGCCTCATTCTCAATTAACTAACTTAATTATTAACAGTTACTAGAGTTTAGTAAGCACATGTGCAAGTACATTCAACTACTGCACGCTTACAGTATGCATTACAATGCATGCAACAGCCACTGCATGTAAAGAACAAAGTTCAAAAAGAGACTTTATCTCACAAAATCCGCAGTAGCTAGTGATCAAATTAATCTGAAAGAAACATTAGAATCTTTTCCTGAAGTTATGGTATTTTGCTCAGGTCATTCTTAAGTTTTCTGTCTATGCTGTGAAGACCCTTCACTGCTCTCTCTGAAACAGACTTGCAATGACAAAGCTCTTATGCCAGAATGAGGTCTGAAAACCTCTGGAGAACTGATATTACTCCTTCATCCCAGTGTTGCCTAGCCTGAGGGGATGCTAGAGGATTAAAATGCATTTTTTCTCTCAACCCCAGAGGCAACATTACCCTTCAAGAAAAACTAAGGCTTACAGCTTCATCATCTTTGTTTTGCTTCTCATCTTGTTCTCTGTCAGAGTCTCTGTCACTTCCATCATCTTTTTCACTTTGAGAGTCCCTATTTGTTTCTTCTTCTTCAGATTCGCTTCCTTTATCAGAGACCTCCTCCTCTTCTTCCTTTGCAACTACTTCCTAATGGGAAAGAACAAAAAAAAAAAGACAAAACACACAAACCAAAAACCTCTAACTTAGTTTGCCTGCATTATTGTAGTATGCAGCGTTCACAGCACCTGTCTCAAGGTCACAGCCCTTATTTTCCATTCTGATCTACATTCTTCTGGCATCACAGAGTATGTCTACAGTGACAATTAATCCTTTCCACCTCGTGTGCTAAGACGACCCAGGAAGCAGTTTTCCTTCTCCATACAGCGTGCACAACACAAATAGTGGAAAACAGCTTTTGATTCTGGGGTCACATATCAAAAAGTCGTAAGAAAATTAAAAAGAATATAAGAAAGTATCTGCAACATAGCCCACGAGGTGGAGAAAGCACCATGCAACAGGGGCATGAAGGTACTAAGACTACTTAATTTACCAAAAGTCTTATTTAACTTTTTTTTTTCCCCCCTTTAAAGGAACAGTAGAAGGTACAGAACAATTCACCTCCCAAAAGGCAGCATGACAGGAATTAATAGGAAGGGACCATGAAGACAAACTTCTAAGTAGTTGGGCAAAGCTTTCAGCAGGCTATTGGAAACATTACTGTGGTAGTTCCCCCAATTATTTTACCAGTAATTCTTAAATGTTTAAAAAAAAACCAAACTATTTTAGGAGATATGCTTTAAAAAAGCACAGATTGAGATGTAACACAACAGATTAAAAGAATGATTAATAATGATAAGATGAACAAAATACAAGAATATCAATTAATCTATGAGCTACCCCATTAGCTTGTTTTTGCTTCTGCTGTTTTGGCGGCTGCAATGAAGGTGGCACAGGTTTCTTTTTCAATGGCTTCTTTTTCTTTGATTTTGAAGCTTTCTTGGTTCCTTTATTCTTTTGCTGCCATCCTTTGCTCTTAACTTTGGTGGTGTCTCCTTGCTGTAGGAAAGCAATATTTAAAATATTTATTCTGTTCATTAAGTTTCAGGCATTCGCTGTACTTTAAGCATTTTAAGCTGAGAACTAAAGGTAGAAAGCAGAGCTCAAGAGACACTTCAGTAGGCATTTCTGAAAAAAAAAAATTGCTTGAAAAGCACATAATTAGCAACTTGAGATCTGAAAGAAAGTTCTCTAGCTAGCAAGAGGAAGATTCATTCTTCACTTACCCCATCTTCTGTTGGTTGCTCTTCTGCTGCACATATAGACTGTTCCTTTTCAAATACTTCCTAGTTGAGAGAGATGTGAAAACTATTAATGCTTCTCTGTACAGGAAGAGCAAATTATTATTTTATGTTTGAACTTAAACTGAATCACCTTAATCAGGTCTGAAGGCTTTACTTAGCATGGCAAATTCTTTTATCGGTGACAAACACAACAGGGGATTAACAGATCAAATTTAAACACTGTTTTGAATATTTGGTCTAGGATTTTTCCATCACAAGCATTATAAAGAAAGGTAGTACCAACATGTCATCTCATTCCAAAGAGCCTACTTGTTTCATAAAGCACAGAAATCCTGTATCACAACAGCAAGTGATAGTAAAATGCAAATTCTGCTCCAGTTGCCAGAGCATTATAAACTTCAACAGCTGCACAGCTACTCAGGGACACAGGACAACAAATCAAACCAGAAATATGAAATGTTAAGACAAAACACGATGTTCGTATTATGTGGCCTAGAACATCTCTATACAAATGGATGTTTTTCATGCATTTCTTTCTTCAAAACACCCTATATGCCATTTAAAAAAAAAAATTAGTTGTAAGGAGCTGGCTTGTATAAAGAAGGCAAATAGGAAACACCACCACAAAAAAGCATCATACAAAAGGCTAGCTCTAGTTTTTAGGTCATATATCTCAATGCCAGACTACTTAGTGGGGCTCATGCAGAAAACATTTCAAATGAGTTTTCTGTGTTGTCAGACCTTTCAATTAATTAAGTACAGTTCAATAGTCTGATTTTCAGTTTCCTTCCCTTCTGAAGTCTAGCACAGTGACACAGAGCTTTTACTGTCTACGTGCTGCATTCTCAGTCATCACTGAGATGGTGCGTTCTGAAGTTCTACAGCAGGAACACATGGTACTTACATATAGAGACTGTTTTCTGCTGAGCTGGCTTCAGTGGCTAGTCTGATCTCTGACTGTTAACACTCGTGCCTGCACACCTTACCTTAGAGGCATTGTAACTCAGACTTTCCACTACTTACACTTGTCTGAACGGTACAGATGAAAAAACTGACACTGTGGGCTTAGTCAGGTAAAAGTTGGTTTAGTTTCTGTGCATTTAAGCGTTATTTTTGTTCAAAGAAAGTCATTACTACATGTTAAACTTAAAAAAAGAAAAAAGCACTGCTCAGAGGTTTAACTACTCAGGCATGGTATTATTTTAATTATACCATATTGCTACCCATTCAGCAGTCCACTTTTTTCCACGTGGAACTGGTGTACCTCCTTTATATTAAGTTATCTATATTCTGCATTCTGCTGGACTTGGTTTCTTTCATAAAAGTGTCCAAAACACCCAGGAGATCTGTAACGTTATGAGCTCACATAAAGTGAAATTGAACACTGTCCTAAGGACTTGAGTGAATATTCTAGTTCAAAAACTAAGTTTCTGAGTGTGTCTCTTCCTGTTATTTACAAACCTCAGGGCAGTATCGCTTGCCATATTATTTTACTGTTCCCTAGACAACTGCAACAGGTCAGCCTGAACTCTGGTTTGATTCCAGGAAAGCTCTCTTTCAGAAACGAAAACATAAAGGAGGATTAGGAGCACAAATTCTCCATTTCAAAACTTCATTTCACAGTTTTATTTACAAAACACTGTCGGCTTGCAAAGAAGCAATGCCTATTTATAAACACGTACTTGCAGTTACCCTGAAAGAGCAAGTAATCTTCATACTTACTGCCATGGTCTGTCTTGTTAGTGTTACCAGAACAGTGACAAGAGAACCTACTGTAATATTATTGCTGTCTTCATCATCCAGAACTAGAGCAAAAGAAAAGCAATGCACATATTAAACACCTCCATAGCCTCTTTTTTCCCCCCATTAAACATTGTTTCTCTTATGGCTAAATAGAATCATACAAATTCCAGAATTTTTAACAAAAAACACTTTCAACATAGTACTAAGTTAGTCTCTTACAGCCTCAAATACAGTATCAAGATGAGAGCTGGTAATTCAGCAAACTATAAAACAGGAACATTGAGTTTGAAATTTTAATTGCATCAAAGTTAGAAAATTCAAAGTTATAGCTGCTGAGGGAACCGTAACTCTGTAATATTGCGCATTATATATTAAAGCATAAAACTTCAGAAACATGAAATACCACACATGACCAAAGGGACCCTGTTATATTTGTTCGGGGAATCATAACTTTGATTTTCCTGACTTTCATTTGATTAACAACTCAATTTCAATGCCACATTAACAATCATGCATTTAATTCTTTTTTAAGTAGAAGGCAAAGGAAATAAAGGAACAGAGAAGATTATCTTAACTTAAACATCAAATATAAAACCCACAGGAAAGCCACTGAGGAGTTTCTATCTCCAGTGGATGAAATGGAGAATGCCCCAGGTTGAGAAGGAAGAGTTATATCCTGGTGTGGACTTCCTTCAAAACTACCACCCAAGGAAGCAGTTTTCCCATTCACTGGTCTGTATGTATATATTTTATATAAAGGCAATATTGTGCCAAGCAGAAAAGCATATGCATTATTTAATCCTCCATATCACACCTGAGTACAGCTGTGAGACAAGTGAAGACCACGGGCAGAAAAGGATTGCTTGATGAAGCAAGGGAAGGTACTCCAAGACTAAATGTTAAACAGATTAACAGGACCACATACAATCCTGTGCTACAACAGCAGCAAGTCTTCTGTGTGTTTGTTTTTAAAACACACACATAAACAACATTTAGAAATACTGAGGTTAACAGACTTGTGCTTCTTTAACAGACATTTTCATTACCGTTTGCTTATTGCAGAAGACTCTGCATGAGCCAAATTACAAGTTAAGCTCCCCAAACAAAACATGCCACTTTCTGAATTTGCTTATTGCCACCAGTATAAACTCGGAACCCAAGTATTAGAACAGCCTTTCAAGCATCTCACAGTTACTAGTGCTGACCTCCTACAAAGGAAAGGAGACAGCAGAACCAATTCACTTTCCACCGAAAGGCTGCCTACCAGGAACCGCTTAATAACATACTTGCCCTTCAGAGAGGAAGGGCACTGCACGTTCACTGACATGGTGCACACAAAAGGTAGCTGAAAAAACCATACAAGGACTGTCACAGAGGAACCCATGAATATTTAGTCATCAGGGTGCCCAACTCAAAAATCTCACAAAGGACTCTCCAGGCTGGAGTAAGCAGAGCATAAATTCCGGAATAAGCACAACTTTTTAAGATGGCTAATAAAAGTGGTATTTCAAGCAGAATTCCACATTGCTCATGAAATATTAAATCAACAGATGAAATATCAGCTAAGCTCCTGTAGGAAAAAGTACTACTGGCTTGGGAATCCGTGAAATGTTTCAATGTACTTTTATCTCCTCAGACTATAAATCTCACGTACGCTGCCACTCAAACAAAGTATGTTATTTCCAGGCCACATAAATAACAGTGACTGGTGTTTCAGCGTCCTCCAAAAGCTTGCTGCCAACAGACTATCAAAGTGTCAGAAGAGCGACATATACAGAACAAAAGGACCTCCCACTCACCCTGTGGTTTTATATCCATAGTGACATAGGGAAAACTGCCAAGGACAGCCATAACTTCATCATATTTCTTATCTTCTAGGAAATGCAGTAAATTGCGACGATCAGAACCTTTCAAACTCACCAAGTCCTGAATACTTTTAATTTTATACTAAATTAAAAAAAGAAAGAGAGAGTCAGAGAACACAGAGCACAGTCTGCAAATAAACTCTTGGTAATACATCACCTGCACCCCCACATTACTAATACATACACACTGTCTGATTTGATCTTATAAAAACCATGCTTTAGCAAAGTAACAAGCATATGTTTTGAGAAACAATAAAAGAAAGAGGTTTCATTTAAACCTGTTAAGTAGCATGGAGCACCCCACTGCTCGAAGCAGTGCTGTATGTCACCTCTTAGAAACTGAACGTGTTTCTTATATTACTTCAGCCAGCTTTTCCAGAAAGCTGAGCCAATAAATTTTATTAATTGGGTTCTTTATTTAGACTACTTCAGTGCTTTGAAATTTAGATTAGGAGGAACATCTAAGTCGCTTTTATTTTCAATACTGAATTGCAAACAAACCCAAAACCCTTTCTTCTAAGATCTGAAGAGCAGAGCGAAAACAATAAAACGCAGACTCATTTGAACACTGATTACTTCAGCCTATTAGATTAGTGCATATTTTATATAAAACAATTTCACACTGGTCTAATCCTTCTTTTGGGGAAGGTGAGATTATGAGACAGCCAAACTCTTAATTTCTGTACTTGCACATGCCAAAAAATACATCTTTTTTTGTATGATTCCTGTAATTTAAGCCTAGATTAAGAAAAGTGTTTGATGATACCTACAGGAGAATAATTCTTTGACTTCATCCAAAGGAAAAGTCTACTTGATTTATCTGATGAACAAGCACCTTTGAAAAGGATTTTAAGTAGTGCAGTACTCAAGAATTTGTTATCCTGACACTAAACACCACCTAAGGCTGCAGTTAAAGCTAAACAAAACTTCCACTAGATACAAAGAATATTTTTAATAAGACTATCACAAAGTCATCAGTTTCTACAAAAAGACAGCTGCTTGTTTCTAACCAGGCATTCCTGGAAGTCAAACAAGCAGATCTGAACACAGAGATACAGTCCGTGCACAAGGAGCGAAGACATGTGTGCAGGTACATCAGATGAGACTCTTCTTTTTTGTCCTTAGATTTTACAAATACCAACACTTACCCCACTAAATAGCAATAGCTTTTAAAACACCCTCTTTCATACACAGAGGATCGCAAGTTCTGTAATATTTCCAGCAGTAATTGGTGTTTCTTCCTTTTATGAACTCCTCTGTGCTACCTTCCAAATATATTTTCTATCAAACTAGATTAAGAATGATGCAAAGACAAACAAGAAAAAAAAATCCTAGGAGAATATTCCAGTGGTATTCTGGAAAAACAGTACATTAAATAGGAGATAGTGCTCCAAGAAGGAAGAAGCTGTTTCTTCTGTTTGTGAGGACACTGTAGACTTACCTTTTACACACTTCTACACTTAGATGATCTCTGATCTCAAATCCCACCTCCTGAGAGGGACTTCAAAGAAAAACAGACCTAGGAAGTATTGTACTGAAATCCTGAAAGTCTGTATCCTTTTATTCTCTTAGTTATTCCTGACCTTGCTTCCTTATAAGGAAATAGGTAAAGAGTAACAGAAAAGGTTTTAGACATTACCAAGTTTTATACCTTTTTATGATTGTTTTATACCTTTATGACAGTTTTATACCTTTTTATGATTTGAGACCCGTCTAAGGTTGTCCTCTTCAATGTGAGGCAGCTGCAAAAGGGGGGACTTGAACTGCTGAAGTCCCTGGACAGTCATCTGGGAAAGCTTCATGCAATTTTCCAGAGATCCCAAAGATGGAGCACGGAACTCCCTTTCTTGGGGAGAATGAAACAGAAGGCATAATTTTTAATTTATTTTTCTTCTTACTCTTTTACAAGGTACACTTGTGTTACAGACCACAGAAAACCTTGTTTTCAGCCATGTAAAAGAAAGAGGCATTTTAAAGTGTCCAGCATAATTAGCTAGGCAGGTTTTTTGCTCACTGCAGCCTTACTCAGCCTTTTCTTCACTCCATGTAGGCTATCACAGCTGAACAGTAAGGAAGCGAAAGACTTCCACCTAACATTTTCTTGAGGAATAGCAACACAATGTCTCTATGCCATTATTAGAGACAAAAACACCACCACTTAAGTTGCTGGGGTTTTTTATAGAAAGCAGCATCAAAACCAACTCATTTAAATTTGTATAACATATATACATGTGCATAATGTGGTTGACTACTTTGTAAGCATATCATTACAGTTTATCAGTAGACATTAATCTTTAACAACACAATACATTATTTATAGGATTTTCATCTTGAGAGATGAACATGAAGGTAGCAGCTTATTACATGCCAGAAAAAAAAGTAGGTATAATATGTTCTGCTTAGCTTCAGTTATGTTAGAAGGCAGTAAGAAAGCTGTAAAAATATCAAAGGCATGGCTTTATAAATAGACCTAAAGGTTAAAAGCTGTGTTTGAGCAAACATCTATTTGACTTCTCTTCTAGAAATTTCCTCAAATTTCTTTAATGTTTTGAAGTACAGAGGTGTATGTACTCTATAGGCAATTAAAATTATTATAAGATAGATGAGGAAGAGTCTTAACCAAAACAGAGCAAAACAGCAACAGAAAGTTAAGTCATGTAACACTCCTGATGTCTGCAAAGAAATGAAAAAGCAAAGCAGGCAAGTTTCTGCATACTGCTATTTAGCTTTGTCAGAAAACCATCCTTTAGTAAGAGTTCTCAAAGCCCCATTTAGAAAACTCGTTTCAGAATAAGCAGTGTCAAGACTACAGGCAATGCAAATAGAAAAACAACTCATGAATGGAGCTACCTCACTAGACATACTGGTAAGTAGCAAAGACTTAACTTCTACCTTTAAAAAAAAAAGTAATAGAAAGAATCATCTCCCAAGTACAGAGCACAAAATTTACTTTCTATCTTACCTATCTTCCACCTCTCCTGTACCTTAGCTACTGCCAAGGAAAATCACAGGATTTTTTAAATTAAAAAAACCCCACGCTGCACACCAAGTTAATAAAGGAATCCTAAATATTGTCTGACAAACTGGCTTTTACAAGAAATTCACCTAGAGCTTTGAGACTACAGAGCACTAGGCAGAGTAGAAATTCTTAAAGCATTAACTCATCATCCATGTGACAGTAGAAAAATATATTTAACTAAGCTGGATAATACTATTTAGGTTTCCTGAAAATAAGATAGGTCTTTACACTCCCCTGAGAGCGGATTTGAGGACAGCACAGGTTTTAACACCACCCAAGTGCCCCCACCATAAAACGAATCCCTCTACTGCCCATATTTTGATGGCTTCTCCTTGCCAAAGTGCACAGGGCAAGACGACCTTTGATCTAAGGTCACAAAGTCATCCAAAACATATGACATTAAATTCAATTGGACACTGAAGTAAATGACACTAAAGTAAGTTTAAATCAGAGTCACAGTTGCTTTGTGAAGGAATGGTATATACACCTGGGTCAAACCACAACATCCGCCTGTATCACACTGCAGCCTTAATCCAGGTTGGAGGCTGCAGTGTGATACAGGCGGATGTTGTGGTTTGACAGCTGAACTGACACTCTGGCTGGACAGCTGAACGGACACCCCACCTTCCTGCAGACACTTCCCAGAGCACATTCATGGCTTTGGCAGCAAACACTTTGCTTGGCAGGGCAGCTATCCACTTAGGATACTTACGGATGATCTCAAGAAAGCCATCCAGGTAATTTAGACCAGCTGATACAGGTAACTGTCACCACACAATGGATGCAAACAGGGGATGCCAGAGAGCAAAGCCTATTGGCAGGGGGAGGTATGCAAAAAGAAAGTCTTACAGACGATCAAGTCAAACAAGAGAGTCAAGCTGCAGTTTTGTGTTTCTTCTAGTAGTCACAGCAGCAGGTGGCTTGTTTCAGAGAGTGCCCAGGGCCACCTCCACCCCAAAGGCACCCAAGCAACAGAATACAAGAAATCTTATCTCAGAGTCAAGCAAGAGAGTACAAGACACTTGGTCTGACTGCAGCTTGCAATTGTCACCTTTTCCAGCAGCCTGGAAGAACCACACAGAATCACAAGGTTGGAAAAGACCTTTAAGATCATCAAGTCCAACCATTCCTGTCCTATACTAAACTATATCCCTGAGTACCTCATCTACCCTTTTTTTAAACACTCAAGCAGCTTAGAAGTAACTACAAACTGACTGGCCTGAAATTAAAATAGTAACATTTTGGGGTTTATGAAAGCAAATTCAAAGTGTTCTTTGCAAATAATAAGTTTGGATATATTATTATTTGGATTTATCTGCAAAGAATTATATCCCTGTTAAAAATGAAGAAGTAATGGCGATTAAATTCTTTTTATACCAAACCTAACACTCCTCCTTTCCCAACAGATCATTTCTAATAGGGTTTGTAAGACAGGCAGTGTCCATGACTCATGGGGATGCCTAAACAGCCTGAGGTACTACTTTCTGCTCTTTGGACAGGCAGGATGCTTGTGTCTGTGAAAGCCTGAGCAGCACAACTTCATAAACCTCATTCTGTGGTGTGCTGTCCTTAGTGTTTCTCAGTCTTGCATCACTTCAAGAACGGCTGATACTGGACCAGCAGTTGAATGCTGTGTGGGCATTTTTACAGTTAACTAGGAAAACAAAGTGCCAAGATTTTGAAGATTAATCCAAGGTGCTTTTCCTCAAAAAGACTTGCTTACCTGTAAAGCATTAGCACATACTTTGTATTTTTAAGCTAAGAACAATAACAATAAAAGATATTTAAACAGATAAATGAATGAAGCACCAAACGTGACTCCTCATCCCATCATCCACTTAGGTTTCAGAAAATAAGATCTGTCCCCAAAATATTTCTTTAAATGATATTAACTTCAGGCATCATCTTTTGTATTTTCCCATATCAGGACTGCTGAACATCTACAGCTAATTACAGTATGGGATGGTTTCATGTACCACATCAAGGCCGATCTGAGAACATCAACTAAACCCAGAAACATCTCTAGTTAAGTTTTAAGCTACTTAAAACGATGTTAAGGTGAGCAATATGCAAACTTAAACAAAACAGTCCCTCAAAAACGTCAGCGTTTTCTAAATTTTACTCACATCTAAGAAACAACAAAAAAACCAAAAACCACCCAAAAAGCCCACCAATGAGACTGTCAATTTCCAGTTGTTTCCCAACAATAGTCAGCAGGGGGGGAATTCTGTCTACATGTACAGTCATCCAAAATACGTCTAGCACTTTAAATTCACTAATTAGCAAAAATGGCGATTTTCATTTAGATCAATTGATGACTCATTGATGACCTTGATGAGGGAATAGAGAGCACAAACAGCAAGTTTGCTGATGACACAAAACTGGGAGGGGTGGCTGACACACCAGAGATGCTGCCAGTCAGCAAGACTTAGGCTGGAGAGTTGGGTGGGGAGAAGTTTAATGAGATTTAACAAGGGCAAGTGTAGGGTCTTGCATCTGGGGAAGAACAACCCCAGGTACCAGAATAAGTTCGGGACCGGCCTGTTGGAGAGCAGCGGAGGTGAGAGGGACCTGGGGGTCCTGGTGGACAGCAGGATGACCACGAGCCAGCAATGTGCCCTTGTGGCTAAGGCAAATGGCATCCTGGGGTGTATTAGAAGGGGTTTGGTTAGTAGGTCAAGAGAGGTCCTTCTCCCCCTCTACTCTGCCCTGGTGAGACTGCACCTGAAATATTGTGTCCAGTTCTGGGCCCATCAGTTCAAGGACATAAAACTCCTTGAAAGAGTCCAGTACAGGACCACCAAGATGACTAAGGGAGTGGAACACCTTCCTTACAAGGAGAGGCTGAGGGAGCTGGGCCTCTTTAGCTTGCAGAAGAGGAGACTGAGGGGTGACCTTATTCATGTTTACAAATATATAAAGGGCAAGAGTCAGGAGGATGGAGCCAGGCTCTTCTCAGTGATGGACAGCAATAGAACAAGGGACAACAGGGGCAAGCTGGAGCATGGGAAGTTCCACGTGACTGTAAGGAAAAACTTTTTCACAGTGAGGGTGACAGAGCACTGGAACAGGCTGCCCAGAGAGGTTGTGGAGTCTCCTTCTCTGGAGACATTCAAAACCTGCCTGGATGCATTCCTGCGTGAATTTAGTCAAGGTGATCCTGCTCTGGCGGGGGGGTTGGACTAGATGATCTTTTGAGGTCCCTTCCAACTCCTAACGTTCTGTGATAGGCCAAAAATTCTGAAACTGTTTACCTCCAAGTCTTCAAATTCATTATTGCTGGCCTGATGGGCACCAGTTTGGTGTCACCTTCCCTTTAATGCTTTGTGCTGAGAGCACTGGTATGGAAGCGAGAGGAAACGTTTGGTACAAATTTCTGAGTACTGCCATTTTAAAACTGTGGAAAGAATGTTGAGAAAGGGTGAAAGATTTAGATTAGACATTAGGAAGAAATTCTTCCCTGGGAGGGTGGTGAGGCCCCAGCCCAGGCTGCCCAAAGCTGCTGAACTCTGCCAGGGAGGGGCAGCCACAAGGCCAGGTTGGATGGGGCTTTGGGCAAACTGGTCTATTGAAGGTGTCCCTGCCCATGGCAAGGGGCTAAGATTAGATGATCTTTGAGGTCCCTTTTCAATTAAAACATTCTAGGATTACATGAAAACTTGCTAAAGAAATACCAAATAAATCCTCAACTATACCTGTGATACACCACTTTTCCAAATCTATGAAAGTAATTCCTACCATAAGTGACACCTATAAATTCTCATCCACTTTCACGGATTCAGTGAGGCTGGAAGCGATCATGATAATCCCTAAAAATTGTTAGTAGTAAAGGTTGCTTAGGTCTGGTTGGTTTTTTTTTAAATCATCATTTCCATTTCACATCCAAAAGGAGTATCAGTTTACACTGTTGTTTTCCAAAACACCATTCAATTTTTTGTTAATTTAAGCCAAAAATCTGACTTTTCTGGAACTTCAAAGTGGTTTATTAAATACACTGCATCTATAAATAGTCATTCTACTGTCAAATTAAAATGGTATTTCTATGTATATACCTAACTACAAGAGAAGAATACAGCTAATTGGAGAGCATTCAAGTTTTAAAGTATATCATGTACTCTTTTAAGTATCTTATTTCAGCTTTTACAAAAAGAGCTACAGGCATTTATCATTTTTCAAAGACTTCCAGTTCTGTTGCATAAAAAAAGGCTTCTGTCTGCATTACTCTGGTTGCATTTTACAAAAAACAAGTATTTGCTAGTTGACTTATATACACATAGGGCATCTTAAAATACATCTTTCAGAGTTTTGAAATATTTATTAAAAAAACCTATCCAGAATTTTAAAAAGATACATACATACACTTGGCACACAGGGGCTTAGAAATAAAAGGTGTCCTCATTCAAATGCTTTTCATAACAACCTCATATGTGGACTTGGTCTGGCTGAGCTAGTGAAACTTAAAAAACCCCAACCACCACCACCACCCAAACAAAAACAAACATAACCCCAACCCACACACTTTCAAAGCAGGTAAGGTAGCTTTGTATTAAATAAACTGAACTATTAATGAAATTTTACAGAACATCTCTGCAACTTCATTACAGCACCAGCCTAGAGAATAGTCAGAAAAACATACAAAGAGTTCAGCTGTGAATATGATTTTCATAAATATAATCTAACATTAGGTGAAGATTACTTCTACAATGAAAAATATGGCTACTGTTCACTTCCAGGTTTCAAGTTTGCTCCCTAGCAATCTCAGGGCCCAGCAAACACAGGGGTTAAAAAACTGGAAGTATCCTTGTTCAGTACTTTTTCCTAATATAACAAAGCACACAACGTCCCTTATCTGCTCACGTCCCCTCTCATACTTTACTTGGTTATGGAGCACCATTTCCAGCACCACTTGCAATAGTGCTGGGAAAGATCTTCCCCAAAACCATTCCTGTTAGCAGGCTGTCAATGCTTGTTACAAGGATTTTTGGTTGAGTTGCAATCAAACACTAAGTATAGCTTGATAGCAAACAAAAATATGCCTTGTCTATGTTTGTTGCAATAAAGGAATGAGATCCAAGTCTTTGCTTCTTTACAGTGCAAGCAACCATCTTCAGCATAATTGCCTTTTTACAGTAAAAATACAAAAGCTTAAATACTACATTTCAATTAAAATGTAATTTCTACGGCAATTACAGCCAAGCACCTGCCCCTACAAGCTCAGAAAAGAACTACAGAGCAGGCTAAACAGCATAGAATCCTGAAATGGAGAAATGCAAGCAACATACAAAGAAATTATGCCAAAAACAAGTCACACTCATTAAAGGAGAGGAAAAACTAAAAGTGCAAAGAAAGATAGATGAACAGAAACTTCAACCTGTCACACACCAAGTGATTTGCTACCAAAAAATGGACCAGATCTTTAAGAAAAGGTTTGAAATTGCATTTAAGGAGAAACTTTTAATTGCAAAAATTACAAGCTGAATACACATTCTCAAGATTTCAGAGCAGAGCTTGGCAGAGGCAGCAGCATTTCAATCCTCAAAATAGAGAGCTCTCTCATTACAGTAAGAAGAGCAGAAGTGCATTTAGGCATTTTTAAATATCACAGGTTAAGTTTCCCACAGGAACCAATGACTTCATGAAGTACTGCAATGAAGGATCATATTTACTAGTTTTAATTATGCAGTTTCTGTTCTTACCTTCCCGGCTTCGAGCCATTATTATTAGTTGGCAGATGACATTAATCATTTCTTGAAGTAGTGCAGGACTCTTTTTCAGGATAAACTGCTGATCTGCAAGACAAGACTGGCTGCAGTTATGCTGCACTTCTATTAAGGAGAAAGACAACAGTTCATGTAAACTGGACATTTAATGGTGGTCTTCATTTCAATTCATTCTTATATTATTGAAAATACCACTGTATTCTCAGTGACACATCCATCTGTAACATTCCCAAACAAGCAGGAAAGAGCACTAAGAGGGAATGCAAATTTTGTATACCAGACAAGCAGCTTCCATATCAAATGAAATACTTACTAGATCCGACTAAAAAAAGCAGTAGGACCATTTACCAGACTTATTAAAATTACATTAATTCCTTAGGCAATCACAGTATTGTTGATTTTAAGTGAAGCACTAGCTTTGGAAGAAACATTATTTGTAAAGTATGAACCACTTTTGAATAGAGATCTGTGAAGTTGTAAGTACAAGCAGTAACTGAATAGCAAGGGCAATGAGAGATTTTTAGTGATTACTTAAAAGTGATCAAATTTCTTTTGAAAGAAACTGGAAAATTTGAACCGAAGCATCTTCACGGGTTTGCTGGGGGTTTTAATCTGCATGAAAATACAGAACATCAAGTCTACTGGTCAGCTGAAGAAACCATGACTTTCATGGCTGAAGCTCAGGAACTGCATTTAGAAACATTTCAGTTTGCATATTTAGAAGTATCAAAAATTTCAAAAAACTGAAGCTTGTATGTAATTTGATATTTAAAGTTCTAATCTTGTCGTTTTTGCTTCACACAGTGGGCTTAAAAAAATTCCAAAAATAACCATGCATGGGAATGTTAGAAAGCAGTATCATACTTATCTTGGATTTATTTACTCTGGAAAACAACTATACTTCGTACATTTAACTTTTTATTGTATTACAAAGATAAAAAAACATCACTCACATTTGTAGGCAAAAAAGTACTGAGTAGTAGTATATCAGTATTACAGGGCTGTCATGAGAATGAGTTAAATGCTTTAGAGAGTCACTGAAGTTGAGAAGCCAAGCACGCTCCAAAGAGATTTACGAGTAGAGATCCATGCAACTCTAACGGACAAGAATTATGGGCACTGTAGTATGCAAGGTGTTGCTCCATTTCCAACAACCCCCAGCTGGAGGAGAAATCATTACCTTCTTCCAGGACCTCAGGAACTTTCACCCTGCCGAGATGAGTCAGCAGCAGCACTCTGGCTTTCAGGCTGTAAGGGCAGGTAAGCGGAGGCTCGTTCTTCTTCAAATTTATCCCACCAATTTCTCTGATTAACTAGAATACAGTAGTTAAGCACAAATAGGTATTCTGATGCCAAGGAGAAACAAATACAGGAGGAGAACAGTCTATAAGGACAAAAAGTTACATTCAGAAAAGCAGGCCTTTAAAGTAACTTTTCCCTGTAGAGATTAAAATAGCCATTTCCATTTATAAACCAGCTCCAAAAAAAAAAAAAAAAAAAAAAAAAAAATCAAAAAGTGCCTTCAAATGCCTTGTTTTGATGTGGGAGTGAGGGGGGAAGTAGAGTTGCACATAAGAAACACTCTTGGAATAACACTCAGTAAATTTGTATTGATAAATATTTTTTAAAATCCAATTTTATTGTCAAGGTTTACTAGAGTCAACCATATTTCTAAGGTTTTGATGTTAAGCTCAATATGCAGTAGCAACAGCATCACCTTGGGACCTTTCACCCATCTAAGACTCAGCCAACTTCCTTGGAAATAGTCCTGGGTAAAGGAAGGTTACAAGCCTGAACTCCCTGGTAGAGTGAAGATCATGTATTTCAATTAATTTATAAACAGCACCAACTTGGAAAAATAAAATAAATTCCACACACAAAAAACATGGTGTTCTTTATTCAGGATGACCACTCTTGATCCTGACTAGACCAAGATGCACAGTTCAAACAGGTCTCTCTCCTGAATTTATTGAAGACTCTGGAGAAAGAGGCTGCAAAGCCAAGCAACAGAAACTCCTAGTTTATAAAAACAAATACATGGCCCAGAAGCTTCACTGTTTAGATCAGTAAGTCACAAAGGAAGTCAGGATATCAACAGCCAGGCTCCACTGACCTTTGATAGGTCTCTCCCTCCACTTGAAAGAAATACCTAACAAGCAGTTCCTTATAAGTACATTGTCATATAACACCAGAACACATCAACTAAAACTTTGGTAAGAAAACTTTTTTTATAGAAAAGTATTGATACTGGCTTTATGACAGAACAGGTTAAAAAATGGAAATAAGATCATGGCCACAAAAGCAGGACACCCTAAAAAAAAATTATTAGCAAAACCCTTTTGTATTGATGCTTTGGAGACTTATACTGTCATAGAAGAAAAAAAGAACATAGATGACTGATTATGAAGCTTCAGAAGTGGAACAAAATCCAGAAGTATAAAATACAAGGTCAGGCACTTGCATACTAACAACAACTGCAGCTTGAAGAGAGGAGCTTGTTAGTTGGAAGACAGAAGGATATAAAAAAAAGAGGAATTAAGGAAATTTAGCAATCCCACAATAACGATATTAAACCCTCACATGAAACAGTTGTGGAAAACACTATGCTGAAAGTTATTCCCTCCAGAAACAGAGGAACAGTAGGGCCACTAAGGCACTGCTAAGACTAAACATGGAATATTGAGGACAATTCTGAACAGATATAATAAAAAAATGTAAGATTTAGAAATATATGAACTGCAAACTATTCAACACGTAGCTGGATGAGAGTATTGAAGAACCTTTTGGGAAAGAGGGGATTAAAAGAGGGCAGCTTTTCTAGTTGAGAAAAAATAAAGACAAAAAGAGAAGAAACGGGCTACTGCTTCTGTCTATAAATGTATTAAGGAAATACAAAGCAAGAATCCTTTAGACCCAAAAATAATGATGGCAAAAAACATGGCTATAAATTGGGCACAAACAAGACTCCTAACCACTAGAACAGCAAGTTCTGGAACAGCTTCTCAGTAGGATACAGTTACAGGAAGCCTGGCTGCATTTTAAGTAAAAGAAGGATTAAACGCAAAGGGCTTGCACAACACCAGCCAGGGCTTGCACAGCGTGGGAGGGGAACTGATGATCAAAGTGATCTCCCCCAATCATGAGGTCCCACTGCTCAAGAACTCCACCTAATCACTATTAGGAGAAGGAGCTGGAAAGTCCACAAGATGAAGAATTTGTGAGAGACAAAGACAATTAAGTAAAGCGACAGCTCAGTTTATTTTCTCTATGTTTAGGACATGAGATGTGTTTATGACTTGAAAATTTAATTGTGTGCATGCAAAGGTTAAATCTGTGAGACTAACCCCCCCCCATCACATGGCAAACTTCAAACATTTGCACTGCAGCATTTTGCATATTGTGCTTTAAGCTTCTTAAACCAACCAGTTAGTTCCTGATAAATAACACTTCCTAAAACTCTGCTAGCACTCATTATTTGTCACAGTATGCATCACTGCATCTGGGTAGTAGGGGAGACTGGGTGGAAATTCAAGTAAAAGGCAACCACAGTGGAACAGATATTAATGGAGGATTCTCACTAATATTTAAAGACATTATTAATTCAGGAATCTGAGAAAGTTCTTTTAACAGAGAACTGGTTAAATATGTTAATACTAAAATAAAATTATCAAATGACAGTCGCCTCCTTTCAACACAAAATTTATAAAGGACTAACACTTTAATTCCCTATTTAGTTTACCCCTCCCAAAAAACCTAACCTAGCAGCCTACAGACTAAACAAATTACATTTAACCTAAGTATTATTATCAAATAAGGTGATCTTTTTTTAAAAAAATAAGTCAAATCTAGCTTCTAATTCCTATTTCTAAAGAGCTAAAGTTCCATCTGCACAGAACTGGCACCTTGAGAACTTGGTATGACTAACCTGTGGTATCTGAATGTTGTCTGCTGGTCTGCTTGTAGCATCTTTATTATACTGAGGATCAAATTCGGATGCCCCAGCTAAAACCATGATAAGCCCTGCAAGGATAATTGGAGACAAACAGAGAAAACGTCAGTAACATCCTATACCACCCAGTGATTTCTTCAGAACCCTCAGCCTTAAAACTTATTCCCCACTCTTCCTGCAACCATGAACATCCACATTCTCCATTTAGTGGATCGGTTACTCCTGCCACAGGGCAAAGGAGGCAAGAACCAATGCTTTGCACACAACTAAAGAGACTCCTCGAGGCTCCATTTTGCATGGCATCAAGTCTGGCATCTGATTCTAGGCATCTTCATAAGAAGACAGTTAAAACTTAGGGCTGGCAGATGTCACTGCCCAGCAGTTTGGTTACTTCTGCATGCTCACACACCCAATCCTCTCAGCAATTCACGTGCCTGCACCACAATGTGTGCACTGGAGGGGGAGGCATGAAAGATGAAATTTCAACTCAATTTTCTGTTCAGTCAGCACTGAAAATTTACAAACTTTTTCATCTTTTAATCATCAGAAAAACAGTTCAATAAATACCCCTGCAAAAAAATGCCATGAAGATGATGGTCTGCTCTTTTCCTAATGCAATTGGGAAAATCCATACTACCTCAAAACATTCTGTTGTGTAATTAAGATGAAAGACCAACATAATGGGGCATTTCACCCCCATTAAGAGCTTTCTGCTCGTGAAGGTAGTAAATTTTCCAGCCATAGCCTAAGAGAAAGCTCACCCCATCATTCGCTCCAGGTTAAATTAACTGTTTCAGCAACAGTTACTCAACTTAATTCTCAGATTTTGAGCAAGTTCTATTCTGAGCAAGACAAAGTTATTTTTGCCTACTTGCAGTGCTCAGTGAATTACACCTATTAACAATTAGCAAAGTTCCCTGAGCATCAATTTTCATTTCCGTTCTTGATTATCCACTTCCCGAGCACAGTGTGTGGAAGAGTTTCAGGCACCTATAAATACTTTCCAATTATTTAAGCTCCACCACTGCCTATCATCAGAGAAAAGAAGGGTTTTTTAAACTCATTTGTCTTGAAACCTTGAAAACATCTAACATAAGGCAAGCCATGCAGCTTTGCCTTGCCATTTCCCTAGCCCGGTTTGGTTACACCTGCCCAGGCTTAAGCCTTGAGTTTTGGCACTGGTACCACACCACTGTGGAGTGCACAGCCAAGAAAAAGCCTTACCTGATCACTGTGCCCAAACCATCTTAGCTGCATCTCATTTTTCATTCAGCCTGTACAACAGCCCTCAGTGGAAATAACTGACCCACCACTGACCCCAGGACACCCTCAGTGTGTTAAGTCTTTAAACAAAGCCATCTAAAATTTAGGCTTAAAAAGTTAACCTATCTGTAGGAGAGACAAGGCAAGCCTCAAAGCTATGGTTCTGAGCAAGATTTAACATTAAATAATCTACTGTTGACAACAAGTTTGGAGAAAGGAGAGGTTTGCAGCGATCTTCAAAACTGCTAAAGAGGTCTCACTTACTCTCCCATTCCTTTCTTTGGAGGGAAAAGAAGATTAAGAGTATGACCAGGTGGAGAGCTTCAACTGGTCCAAATTAACCTCCCAACATGCAATGTAGTAAAATCCAACCCAGAACTGATTACAGTACCACGCTAACTCTTCAGGCCCACACCAGCCTCCAAACTGAAAGATCTAGTTCTGCACCTGAGGATATTGCAGACCAAGACAAAGTCCTACATAATGCACCCCCTTACGTTTCATGTCCATGTTCCGTGTTTTGTAGACAAAATATGTGTAGATCTGAGTTGTCCGAATGAGAATCTGATCGCCACTGTATCGTATCGATCGGTACCACCAGGAACCCTGAAACATTTAGTAAGAATAAAATTACATCAGAGGCAACCACAAAGCATGGAAACAGCTATGCTGGATCACCTTATATCTGTTCACAGCCTGGTAACTCAGCCCAACTGATTTTAGCTATGTCAAGGTCAACTGAATTTCACAAAGGAGAAGGAAACAACAACAAAACCTCACACAAAAGCACACCAATAAATTCATCTAAGAGAATCTAACTCTAAAAAATTATCTCCAGCCTAAACAACTCCCCTGAACACACATGTATACATATACACATTATTTAATTCAATAAAACACCACCAAAAACAAACTAAATCCATTCAATTTACCACTTGTTATATACATAGTAACTTGTCCTGCAACACAGCAGTCCAGTCAATCTCAGTTCAGGCACATCAAGGACAGCCCAGTAACAAAATAAGAGATTGTGTTCATTGCAAATTCAGTCACCTAATCAGAAAATACTTTTCAGAAGGGGAATCTGGATGTGCCCCGGTGCCCTTGCTGTGGATTTTCAGAATTAAGCCATATGCCTTCAGGTTGACAAAAAAAACTTTTTCACACCTTCAGAATCACTCCAATAATTCCCTTTTTAGCATTCCACTAGTCACTTCATATTATAGAACTCATTGCACAGATGATGCTCTACAATATATTTTAAGAAAAGTGATGTGCTGGGTTATAAACTGCAGCCTGTCCATTAAACTCCTCCTTGTAAGTAAAGATCACTAGAATGAGAAAAAAATTACAAGAGCTAGAGATGTGTCTTGGATAAGTGAAAAGTAACAGGAAGTAAAAGTAGTAACTGATGCCTACTACTATTCATTTCGTAGGCAACAGTGTAAACTCCCCTACCACAGCAAGAACTCCGCAATTATTTGGGAAATGCTCTAGGATTGGCTGCCCACAAACACTATTTTCTTTTCATAAATAAATTAATGTTGATCCTTCCATGAACAGGCACAAAATAGTACGTAACTTAAGTTTTTCTGCAGGAAAAAATTAATTATAATCCCACAGCTATCCAGTGTTTGTCTATGAAAAGTGTAACAGCCACCAGATCAAATACCCATGGAAGAGGCTGCTTTAACTGCTTCTGCAGATACAGCTCATCTTGCTCACCCCATGTAGAGTACATTATTTAGGTCAGTGGAGGCCTAGGAAAAACTATGCATCAGTATTTTCCTTTTGGTTCATCTGGATTCCAAGGGTGGAACTAGCCTTACTATATTTTAGATGCCTCTCTCAGATATAGGAGGACTACACTGTCGTTAACTTCAGCTTCTTTATTGATTCATAAAAGAGAAACAGGCCCATTAAAAGCATGAGTCATGTAGTGTGTCTGCTTTAGAATGAAATGATAAAATAACCTGCTCCATAAAAACGACTATCTCTCTTCACTGATTGTAAAAGAAATTCACAGTGCCAAGTCTGAATGCAGAAGTCTACGTCTAGTATGAGGGTAAGAAGAGGCAGATTACTTTTTTCCCCTCTGCTCAGAACATTTCTTCATAACAACAGAAAGGATGTTTACTTTCACTGGGGCTATGATAAACCTGATATAAATCACTAAAAGCACACGTATACAAAAGAGCCTCAACAGAGACCAACTGAAACCTAGAAGGAAAGACAGGAAAAATACGGAGACATTATACCCTGGATTTTAGGCTTATTCAACAACTTGTTGAAAATGCCACATCTAATTTCCTACACTAAACCTTCAGCAATTCACAAAAACTCTCAAAGAGGGGATAATGCCTGGCTGAGGCTCTGCACACAGAGATGGCAAGCAGTTGCCAAGACCCCAGGACACTTTCTAAAAGGAAAATTTTCTTCCCCAGAGCATGAAGGTTTCTGAGTGTTGATTTTCTGAGACTTTCCTCATGCCATCCTCAAAATGCACAATCACTGGGTAGGTGACACTGTTGTTCAAAAGCAATACTGTAGGGCAAGCTCAAGCCCTGAAAAACCACTCACCTAGCAATTGTTTCCTCACACGAAGGAATCTCAAGGGCAGACATCTCATGTTGTACAGACCATCAATAAAAAGTGAAGTTATGAAAACAAAGGCAGCCAGGAGAAACCAAAGCAACAACACTGTTCCACATGCAGTAATCATTCTAGTACCACCAGGTACAGACATCTCGGTCTTGGCTCTACAATGCCACCACTGAATATATTCTTGAGCTCATCACATCCATCATATCAAATGACAGAAGGTGCAAGACAAATTACGTAATTCGGTCTCTAACTTGTCATTTTCCCTGCAGCCTCCTCTCTTACCACAGAACTACATTTTTTTTGAAACTCTACAGAAGCTACACTTTGTTCATAATAAAAGGAAACACCCACATCAGGAAAAAGAACCTCACTCTCTCCATGAAAGGCAAGAATAAGCAACTCTTCTGATGTCTAAACCAGCTTTGTTTACTGCTTGGTTGCAGAGGGTAGAATATTCGTCAGATAATACTTACCACAACAACCGGAAGAATAACCATAAATGCTAATCCATACACAAGCAAAACCTAGAGAAAAAAATATAAGATATAGTGTATTAGACAATTCAGTTTGTTAATACCACTCTTGTTTGATCTTTATTCTAAAATAGTCAAGCAGCGTTACCATAAGCCTACTACAAATTACTGCGGGCTTATTGCTTAACACGTATCATTACTTCAGGAGAACAACTTACAACTAATATAATCAGTTGGGTAGTGTTTAAATAAGGAGTATCAGTTTACTGTAAGTAATCTTTTAAATCACACACACATTATCTCAGGTGGGTTTCTTTAATTAAAGAGTTGGCAGCTAAACTGTGATGCAATGGACAAGGATGATTACTGCATTTGAAAAAAAAAAAAATCAAGTAAGCAAGCCAAATAGCTTACAGCAGCAGATGCAATGGAAAGAACATTTAGACACTGTATGGTTACAGCATCACTAGCAAACCTAATGGAACCAGTGAAATCCAGCAAACAAACAGTTCTATACGTGTTTCCTTGCAACAGCAAACACATGCTTTTTGTAGCAGGGGTGACCACAGTACAACCTCATCACTACTGCAGCGAGATCCTTCTAAGCATATTAATACGCTACTCTCAAAAGTTAGATTTAAGCTACTCCAACACTTTTGACTCCTGAGATTTGCTTCCAAGATGTACATTTGGACCAAAGTAGTATTATTAACTATGTGTTTTGACTAAAATGTGCAGTATTAAGCACAAACATTTTAAGGTGAACACTTGAACATTCATCTTAAAATCTTAGTTAGCTGACTCACCAAAATTGAATTTTTCTGATCCACAATCCAAGCTGGCAAAGCTATACCAAAGCTTGTAGCTGTAGGATAAAAAACCCCAGAATTTAATATTAAAACAATTCCTTAATATTTTAACTCTAGCATTAAGTCTAACAAACAAAAACCCAACAAAACCACCAATCCACAAAAACCCCTCGAGTTTATCACTTCAATAAGCAAAATTCTAACAAATTTAGCAAAATAAAAAAAACAAACCCAGAAATACACTCAAGTGTGCAGTAAGAAAACAAGACTTCAAATGCAACATCTGAAATGCCAAAGATTTTAGCTTAACATGTTGCAGTGAAATAGGTATGCAAGATGTATTAATAAAAAACTCAAAGATTTCACAGACGGAAAGATTTAAGAGCCTTGCCTATTTCAGCAGTTTAAATACTTATAGATCAGTAAATACAGGTACTGTAAGAAAACTGAGCAAATGAATTCTATGGAGAAAGTTTTATTAGCTTGTAGTTTTAGGGAAGTATTCCAACCTGTACATTGTAAAAACAAAACCCTCTGCCAGTTCAAATCACTCTGTGACTGGTAGGAAAGTGAGAGGAACATAAAAGACATGAATCTAGAACAGTTACATCAACAGATCTGAACACAGAATAGCATGAAATAGCTCATCTTCAGATCCTTTAGAGGTAATAAATTGAACTTCACAAAAGTTACCTAACCCAACAGTAGAAATTCTAGGAAACCAAGGAGAAGAAAAAAAAAAACCTCACCAAGCTTTACACATTTCTAGGGCCTGCTTAAATTAAAAATAAAATAAAAAAACACCCCCACACTTTCCTCTGTACTAGTAGGTATCAATGAGGAGTATTGCCTTAAATACAAAAAGATTGTTTTTAAATACTCTCCAGGTCATTTCACATTCAGTATTTTACTTTATTAAAGGAGCAGGTCATGACTAGGATAAGAAAGTCTTGTTTGTCCACCTCCAACCTCCATGCTGCTTCAGTTGGATAGAGAGGACTACCATTTGCTGTTCCTTTGTGCCGGGCACAGAGGTTTGGATGTTCCTGATCTAGCTTGGTTAGACACACCTAACATCAGATGTGTTTCATCTCATACCAGATCATACCTCTATAAAGGGACTGTCCCCATTCTTTGACTACACAGAACTTAAAAAACCCTACAGTACACAACTTGGATACAGATTTTTACAGTACAAGCATCTAAACGAAGATAAAAATTGACTAAATTAGCTGCTTGCACTTCAGTGTGGAAAAAGGTTACAGAATAGAGGATGCGAGAGAAAAAAAATCAGGCTTCTTCACACCCTTCAGATGAAGAAACAATGTGACATCTAGAAGCAAAGGAGAGAACTCAAATTCCACTGCAGTTAAGAGTTAGGGTTTCAGAAGAGAGAAGGCTTCACACTCACAGTGCAAACTGCAGCCCTACCAAAGAAAATTTCACTTCACCCTTCAGGAATCCAGAGTCCCTTTAAGTTTGTGAAAGCAATCTCTAAGCCAACTGTACACAAGGCCCTTCATGCCCATAAATCCTCAACTTTTGGCTGAGTTTTCTTTTGAAGTCACAGCCTCAAGTCCAGTCAGGGACACTGACATACTGCCTAGTCTGAAATCCTACACAACACCACTGTAAGAGCTTTGCAGATGCGAAAAAAGTTTAGCATCATAGGGAAGTTATTTGTGCACATTATTAAGCTCTAATTTACAGTGCCATTTTGCTGATATTGTGACACAGTTTCTGAAGCAGACAGCCCTCCTACTTGCCTGGCTAAGAAACCAAGACAAGCTAGGAGCTGAAAAAAATTTGCTGTGCTACAAAACACAGCGGTTAAAGAAACTGAACCACCACCTTAGTCCCTCAGAAATGCCTTTGTGAGACTCTGATTTACTAGGCACAGGGGTTTTTTTTAAGAAGGAGAGGGAAGAATGTTTCATTGCAACACTGGTCCAGGGGCTGAGGGTTTTTCCCCCAAACAACTTCCCATGTTGCATGGATACAATTCAGAAAGAATTTCCAGCACAGTCCCCTCACACATAGTCCTGTAACTTCACAATTAAGTTAGAAATTCCATTTATTACTTCCAAGCTGGCCAGAACCCATTCCAGGTAGGTACACAGTCTAACTTGGTCCCACAAACTGCAGTGTCTCAACAAGCAGGTATTTATGGAGGCTTGTCCTAACAGCTGGCAGGTTTCCTTTTTGCTTGCAATGACTATCAGAAACAGCTAGAAATGTACAATATATCACAGAATTGCAGAACTGCAGGGGCTGGAAGGGACCTCAAGAGATCATCGGGTCGAACCCCCTTGCCAAAGCAGTTGCTTCCTCACAACTAGTCCACTTAAAACAAAGGTCACAAAGATGTTACACAAGTGACTCATGCAACTGCAAATCTAAGGAGCAGGGGGAGAATCTATTAACTTTCACCCTTAAACTGTTTGAGCTTGGATCATCTACTGCAAAACTTTAATACACCATTGTCAGGATCATTTCCAGCTACCTGCTCAGGAACAATCTACCAGCGCAGGGATAATCACCAGGACTCCTCAAGATGAAGGTGGCACAGAGCTATACTCACGACTGCTTCCAGAACACGGATAGCAGACGTGTATACACTATTTATTTAAATATATATATGTACCCTCATGTACATCCCTTGGAAGTGTGTTTATTGCCTTATGGCTGGTTATTAATTTTTCCACATATTCGATTACAAATACCAAGAAATGTTTAAAATTGGCAAGTTTCTCATGAGGAATAGACTGTTTTTTCACTCTACATCTCCTTTTAATGTTAGCTAGTCTCTCGAAATCATTACTGAATCTAACTAATAAAAAAGAACTCCAACCCTTTTCTTTTCTCCCCACAGTAAGAAGTTTAAGAAATGTAGAAACAAACTCTTTCCTGCCTTCCCCTTCCCACCACCACCCCAGAGTCAGCTTCACAAGGGAAGAATTGATCAGATGCATTTCTTCTAACCATAGGAAGACAGTCCACTTGAGAAGCATTCTGACCTCAAAGTATCTGATATTACAAAGCTCAATGCACAGAAGTCATAGGACTCCTATAATTCATAATTGTTACCTTGTGGTCCATCTGGATTACCAAATTCTTCCCAATTTTTTCGTGATTCTTGATCAGTTAAGCTAGTTTGAAGAAGAGATATCAAGTTAACACAGAAGTGCAGCAATTTCTCTAAATCATTGACATACTTTAAAATGTGGCATTTATACTATCCTTCAGATACGGTTTGGCAAGCTAAACAGCTTCTGATGTTTGCATGAAACCTGATATGAAACAATACTCCAGCATTCCTTCATGACACACCGGCCAATTATTATAGCACTCTCACAGCAAAAGAAATCAGACACAGAGGTGCACCCCTGCACTGGAGATGAAACAGTCACATCTCCCTTTCAGCAGGGTGACCACATACCCAAAGAGCACTTTTCAATGACAGGTTACAGTACAGCTGATTTTGAAAGACAGCAACAGTTGAAAACATCTTTTTTGGGAAGGAAGGTGAATATGCAAGATGAGTTCATGCAGCAGAAGCTGTCCATATGGGCTTCTAATTCTCTTATTCTAGACTTTAAGCCTTTGGTGGCATGCATGTGTTCAGTTGGGTTCTTTCCGGGAACTCCCTAGTTTCACATTTAAGAAGAGAGAAATAAATTAAGACACCACCACCTAAACCTTACAGTTTCTATACCTGTTCTATAACGACAGTTTCTTGGCAACAATATACCACCTCAACCAGAATCCCTGTCAGGAGGGGGAAGAATACTGCTTTAGGAAACAGAACACCATCCATTCACAATATGGAAGATTTGTCTTATGGAAGAAACCCAGGGAACAAGTCAGACGTCTCCTGATTGCTTCCAAATCTCACATTTGTTAACAAGCAGACTCACTGAATGGGTAGCTTTTATATTCGTTCAGGACAGTGCAGCTTTCCTTTACTTCAAGATATGCCTCTGCCACAGCCCTTGCACTAGTGTTTAAATATCAATCTGCATCACCAAGCATCTGAGTGCTAGCTTGCAAAGCAAAGTAGTGAGATGTCTCAGGAGTTCAGAAAGCTCAGATACCAGGAGTTCAGATACCAGAGTACACGACTGAAGGGACTTTTATAGTGATGCAGATGCATTTAAGCAGAAAGCATGATTCCAGAACTGCTCAAGTGAGTTTGGCCTTGGTTCTCCTTCTCATCTCACTCCAGACAGGACTCTCAAACAGTCATTAAAGTCAAATACATAGGAAACTGACTTAAAAGCAGCTACGACCAAGTTGGCTCTCTGCTGATGTGAGCAACACAGTAAAGCCCTAGAATGGAAGAAGGCTCAGAGAGGATGGGCAAGGACAATGTACCAAGCAGCTCAGACTGACCATAATGACTCGCCACAGCTGTTGTAAAGAAGCTGAGTTTGGCTCAATACAAAGGGGACAGGAGGGTGGCCTTTCTTTTAGATAAACACCACCAACAGCAGAGCAGATCAACTGGCAGGCTAAGTGTTTCTGCTCAAGTTCATTAAAAAAGTATGAGAGCCTTCTCAAGTTTGCAAGACCAGCAGGGGAGGAGTACAGCTCAGCTCAACATAAGCATATAAAACCTAGACAACTAGTAAAACAATTTTGAAGTGGACAACGGTCTTGAGCTGACTTCAACCCACAAACGCCTTCCCAGCACCTGGGGATGCCCAGTGTCATAACAGCGAGCTTATTAGAGAGACCAGTAATAGGTATCACGTTGCTATTGCAATTGAAACTGCTGTATCTTGCTAAAGTCCTAACTCACAAAATATACTGAAAATACAAATGTTAGCACTCCACTAAATCAGAAGTAATATGTGTAACATCAACTGTTTTCAGCTAAGCAAATTAGATATTAAACATTATCCGTGCCACACATGGAGTATCTAAGAGGGCCTAGTCAGAGAGTACTGGACTCTGACAGATGATCATTTAGCAGAGAAAAGAATATAAAGCTGTATCAACATTCCATGTAGGAACAGCATTACAAAAACTCAAACCTCTATCTCAATTATGGGAAAATTCAACAAAGGGATTTCCTTTACACTGAATTCTAATATTATACATCATCTCTCAGATAAAAGCTGAATCCTCCAATCTTCCTTTTCATTAGAGAAATTTTTGGACTTACCTCTGCTTATAGTTTTGTTTTTTTTTAAATTTTCTTTTAAGTATTACATGTTACTCTACATGATATGAAGCAGTTACTGAGTGAAAAATCAGGACTGCAAGTGCAAATGAAAAGGGACATCAAGGAGCTAAGAGAAAAGTGAATCTGAACCAGAATGAAATATCTTTGTCACTAAATGCAAAGAGAGTTAAAATACCGTCTCTTACCCTTTGGCTTTATCACTAGGTGAAGTGAGCAGTGGGTTTTGGGGGTATTTTTACACAATGCTTCAGAATTGCTGCAACAAAGTTAGTAAGAACTGCAATGCCCATTTTGTTCTTTGAGATTTCGTATGTATTGCACTGGAAACACTTTACCTAGCTGGCATGGAAGACTAATACAAAACCTGACACCTATCAATATGCTGTTGTTGTTGCTAAACATTAAAGTTATCCTCCCTGACTTTTACAGAACAAGTATGCACTGAACTGAGATGTTCCTTGGCTGCTTAGGTCATCCCTGCTATTGCCTTACAGGTTTCCCTCCCCATAATACCAAGTTCCCATTTTGTGTAGGCAAAAGAGAAACTTACGCTGCATAGGCCTTAGCAATCCTCATGAACATAACTTCATCTCCCCCTTTATCTGGGTGGTGTTTCAGTGACAGCGCACGGTATTGTTTCTTTATTTCTAATATACTTGCTCCCTTCAAAAGGAAAGTTTTGAGTTATTCATAAATTCTCCAAATCAAAGAAATTCTCTATCTATATTCTAAAGCACATTGAGCAGTATTCCTCTGAACCATTCACTGAACTAAAGAATTATGCTCTGATAGGATATGATCATGAAACTACATATGTAAGTCATGGAAACAATTCTTTTTCTAGTAACATTTTTATAGCAGTTACATTTTAAAAACAAGTTAGAAGTTACAGTCTAACAGAAGACATTTACCTGGCTGAGTATTGGGGTTTTTTTCTTGATTACTTTATTCATCCACCCATAGAAAAAATAAGGCTGCCTTATCTGTCTGATAAACCTTATCTTCTCCTAAACATATTCATGAATATGAAGAATTCTCACTTGCAATATTCTTTTATTGAAGCAGAGTTCATAGATCAAGTAAGATGGTTCACTTGCAGCTTGTCAACAGAAATAAATCTGTCACTCACCAGGAACAGTGGATTGCCCTACCACCTAAGAATGCCTTTGACTAGAATCATCCTACCCATAAATTATTTCAAGCTTCTCTGAACAAAGGGAATACATCACCTATACCTGAGAGAGAGGTATCTACTTTTATTCTACTACAGCAAGCTGTTAAATGCCACCTGCACATTAATTTCAGGTTCAACTGTGAACTTTGCTGTTCAAGAAAACCCGCAAAGCTTTGTAAGTGCAGATAAAGTTTTTCTAGTGCACTATCTGCTAAGTTTCACAGCATCATTACCACAGGACTCTTCCAGCACTTTGTGGTAGAGAGGCCTAGCACGCTGACCTCAGCTGCATAATAAGCACACAAGTTATTTAAAGATGATGGTACTGTTTCAATAAATCTAAACCAGAAATTAAACTACCCCAAGGCTTCAGTTGCTGCTGCTTTATCTCTCTTTAGACAATGTGTCTATCATTCTCCAACACTATTTTCCAACAGTATGCCTGCCTCATTTAATGCACAGGACAGATTTACTCCGTAAATTAGACTTCAAGTAAAAATAGCTATTTCAAGACGAGATTAAAGGAGTGGCAGGAACTCAGAAGTGGAAGAAAGAGAAAAAAAACCAAAGAAAAACAAGTCAGGTTTGTGGAAGGGAAGGGTGCTCTTGGCTCATATGAATGCTGCTCATTCTGTCTGCCACGGAGGTTGCATGTGAATCCCTAATAACCTGATGACAAACTTTACATCTAATGTTAATTGCTTAGTCCTCATTTTCAAAAGCTAGACTACAAAGGTTAGGCCTGACTCGGAGAAATGCTTAGCAGCCGAGGCAGCTGGTGTTCATCAGCACTCTGCTTGGAACACACAGCTCCCCAGTATTAACTGCCTGCAAAAAAAATTAAGGCCCCAATTGTTTTTCTTAAAGAATCCAAAATTACAATCAGCTTTGAGCTTCATCTTTCTGCCCTGGATCCCAGTCTGTCAGTAAAGACAGATTTACTGATTTATTGAATAAGTACCTGAGTGCCTGATGCAATAGTGAATTTCAGTGATGCGCTTCAAAAAGAGGTGTTCAAAACAAAGTGCTGTTATCTGATAGAAAGTAAGGTGCATGTACATTACATGACTTTGTCCATGGTGTGGTTCTCCTCTGGAGAAAAAAATCCTGTTATAAGCTTGTATGCTAACAAAAGATTAAAATAAAATTTAAAGAGTCTCTTGGCCATTGGGTGAATACAAAGAATCAAATTGTTGTGAACCAAAACTTTCAAGTGCTTGTAGGCACCTCCTTCTTTTAAGTCAGGGGTTTTGGGGGGTTGTTTTTTGGGGTTTTTTAAAAGCAACTTTTCCATTATTTAACACCACTGTATCACTAACACTTGCAGGGCTGACAACGATTAAATTTTCCACTTTAATGGTAACAGGAGAAAGCTGTTACCTTTCATATACCCCAAACAAGAGATTTTTCAAGGGGATTTAACAAACATCATCTGATAGCACAGAAACACGCTCTGAAACTTTGGACTCCATTTTGAACACTACTTCAACTGCTCTGTCTTCACACCTATCTTTTCCCCTCCCCTTGTAACATCTCTGGCTTTAATTTGACTTGTCCTGATGATATGTTCCACTCCTGTACCCGTTATCTGAGCATTCCAGCATTGGTTTCTTCACCTGGGTAACTTGCATGTCTCTTCAACATGTGTACAAGTTTTCATGAATAAACATGGGGTTACAATTCATTGCATGTGTACTTTCCCCCTGCTCCCCCACAGATGTTACTTGTAGAAGTTTGCCAAAGATGACAAAAGAAAATCCTCTGATGACCTAGTGCCTAGCATCATTTGTTAAACAAAGTTAACCCTGACACATACACGTTTAAATTGCATGGTTCCAACTGATACCATTCAATGATAAAAATTTATCTTGCTCCATTAAGTCAGTGAGAGAACGCAGGTCAGTCATCAGCCATGGAGGAACCAAGCAGAGGCTGAATTTAAATAACTTGCCTCCACACGTGATGGGCAGGTCCTGTTCTACCTGTCCAGGTAGAAACAGGCAGGAGTCTTCTGCTACAATGGCTTCCTTACCACAGAAAAGCAGTAGCAATGATGCTCACACTTATGCTGAGAAGCCACGTGACCAAATGGAACACAGTGTATTTGTTAATGTTCCTACACGTTAAGGTCTCCCACACTAACAATATATATCGAGTTAAATCAAAACAGGTACATGCAAAGTTATTCCATATCCCCATGCTGAGCTGCATCCAGTGTATTTCCTTAGACTGGACAGTAAAATGTACCTCAGACTTCAGAACTGAAAAGACAACTCTGCTGTTACTCAAAAGAAGAGTTTTGCATCAGGAAATAATTACCCTGAGCAGAGAATTTGCTTGAGATATTGTGGTTAAGATTAATTTAAAAGAATTTGACAAGACTAAGTAAGAATTTAAGAGATGTTCACAAGGTCTATTTGTGTCTTCAGACTATATAACCTTTTATACCCATCTTGAATCAGATCTTCAATATAAATAAAGCCAATGCATCTGTTTTCTAGATAAACACATCTTTTTTTTCTCCCCAGTTTAATAAACAATTGGCTCCTATCACTATTTAGAATTTATTGTTTGCATTCACAGATGCAACTGAGATTTGGGGTAACATTTACTACATCAAAATGTACAGCACCAACACCCCTTAGCAACACCTTTTGTTTACCAGAGAAATACTGATGTACAAGAACTGTAAATCAAATTAATTCACATTCTTGTTTATATGGCTTATTCAGCAGCATCCCTAAAAATGGCTATTGAGAGGATTTTTGCAGGGTATACAAGGCAGAATGACTTGTTTTCTTGTACCAAGCAAGGAAAACAGCATCAGAATAAGATTCAAAATAGATTTTAAAAACCCACCTCACTACATTAAGAAAACCATTAGAGTTTTGATGGAGTTAGATACAGAAGTCATAAATCAGTACAAAGCACAAAAATCCCTACTAATGACTGACACACAGTAGCAACTTTCAGATGCCAAAAAAACCCCAAACAAAACCACTAGATACGTTCACTAAAGTTAAGTTTTAAAAAAGGCTAAAATTTGACACCAAGATATAGAACATACAGTTTTAGTAGTACAGACTAGTGAGAAGATGCTATTACTTACAGGGTCCAAATGTAAAACCTCATAGGGGTTGTATTCTTGATACTCACGGTCCGTTTTGGAAACTTTGTATGCAAGAAACAAAAATAACGCCCAACCAGCAAGGAGGACTATTTTCCTGTTTGGAAGAAAGATTATTTTTTTGTTGTTGTTAAACTTACAAATCCACTAGTTCTAGCATAATTCTACAAATAACATAAGCAGTCATTTGATATCAGTCTTCAAGAAACAATATTAAAACCAGCAAGAAACACTAAAGCCATTTTGAAGCAGGTATTAGTATTTCCACCTTCGATACAGATGAGACAGCTGCTCTGACTATTTTTTTTTAAGTTGTTTTGAACAAAGCCACTATCAATAAGACTCTTTCCATTCTTTAACAGCCTGTCCCCAGCAGGTGTTTAACCTGGTATAGGTATAATAGGTAATTCCTATTTTTCAAGGATGACTTGAACCAAAGTTAACACTTTATTTAAAAAGCTGAGACAGATGCATAACAAACAGCAAAGTATTTTGAGGGTAGGAATAATAAACAAGGAACTGAAGGGTAATAAAACCTTTAACTTCCAACATACAAATTACTACTGGATTATATTTGAATAGGTATGTTTACATACTAAATGTTCAAAGTAAGACACTGCTAGCACCACTAAAGCTCAGTGAGGGAGGATTATTTTTTGAAACATGCATTGTTTACTTCATTATTGCTGAGGTTCACTGGTTTCATTTGGCAGATATTTTACAAAGGACAAAACAGCATCCATCTTGATTTCAAGCCCTATTAGATAATAATGATTAACGATTAATTATTCAAACCCAACAGATTGCAAATGTCTCTTCTGTGACACAAAAGCCATTACTGTATAACAAATTCCAGCTGCTTGATTACAAAAAGTGTATTTTTATAAAAATAAAAGTGTAGGAATTGCTTTAATGGAGAGTCATACAAATGAAATGTACTTACTTTACTGTAGGAATTATGTTTTGTTGCGGTTTTAACAGTCGTAAACGATACCACAAGCATCTTCCATATACATTCCTTATATTCTTTAATCGAATTTGCTCTATAAAAACAAAGAGAAAGACTGTGATTAAGCAAATTGACCAAAAGCACAATGACAAACATGCTCACTTCATCCTGGAGTGGGCAGTACAAGATCAGCTGGAGGACTAACAAAAGGCCCAGCAATGCTGGAGGAAACAAATGTTTTTAATCCTTTGAAGTGACACTGCACATCCATAAACACAAGAAGCAGGGCAGACTTCTCTCTCCTGTCTAAAAGGAATCCATTCTGGTTTCCACATGCCACGCAGCAACCCTTACTTGTGAGCCCAGCCTTTGGCTGGCTAACATGCACCTGTAAATGCTACTCCTACCATTTTACAATCGACTCCAAGAAGCCTCCCATTTCAGTATGTTAGCTACTGTGTGCAGGAAAAACACAACTCAAAAGAACCCAACCCCTAACCTACATGCAAAACAGCAGCGTTCATATACCACTGAAGAGTGCAGCTTGAGCAATAGCTACTGCCTCAATTCAAAACACAATGCATTTTCCATCTCTTTGCAACATCGGTATTTTGTAAGTTGCCTTCATTTAGGTTTTTCCTGTTTAAGGTCAAAAGGAAGGAAGAGTAAGATAATAGCTATTTGTAAGCAAGCAGCTCAGTAATAAGGGCTCTTGGCAAGAGTATATGCACGAACTTAACAACAAGCTAGCCAACAAGATTTCCTTCCGTGTCCTTTCAGGACAGGATGGAGCTGCAAGGAAATTGTATTTATACTGTCAACACCACCACAACAAAGCATGAAAACTCTCTTCAAGAGAGTTTAGTTGTATTTCTGAGTTAATCAAGAACAAGTTAGTCCTGGTCAAAGAAGTATTTCATGTTAAGAAAAACACAGAGGAAAGCAAATAGCTTATACAGAATTTCTGTAAGCACTGAAATTGTGTATTATAAAGTGACTTCAAAATGCTGTTTATCTTTATGTAGGTTGTCTATCCATAGAATATGCAGTCTGATATGCAACACTTCTGAAGTGAAGAGATCACTAATCACCTTACCTGCAAAAGAACAAGATGTCTGAAAAGGCCCAGTTAAAAGGATGAAGAATTAAAGAGGAAAAATTCATCCTGCCTCGATACCTTTAGATATTGCTGGTGAACAATGTGTCTAAATTTGCCAGTTTTAAAGATGTCTCTGAAATATCTAAAAGTAGTAACTATATCAGAAAGCAGCTGGAAAGCAGCTCTGAGGAAAAGGACTTGGGAGTACTTGTGCATGAAAAGCTGGACATGAGCCACCAATGTGCATCTGCAGCCCAGAAGGCCAACTGCATCCTGGGCTGCACCAGAAGAAGTGTGGCCAGCAGACCGAGAGGTGATTCTGCCCCTCTGCTCCAGTGAGCGCCCACCTGGAGTGGTGTGTCCAGCTTTGGAGCCCTCAACACAAGAAGGGCATGGACCTGTTGGAGCAAGTCCAGAGGAGGGACACAAAAATGATCAAAGGGCTGGAGCACCTCTCCTATGAAGACCGGCTGAAAGAGATGGGCTTGTTCAGCTTGGAGAAGAAAAGGCTCCAGGGACACCTTACAGCAGCCTTCCAGTACCTGAAAGGCACCTATAAGAAAGCTGGGGAGGAACTGTTCACAAAGGCATGTAGCAATACGACAGGGGTAACTGGTTTATGATCAAAAAGGGGAGATTTAGGTTGCATATTAGGAAAAAAATTTTTCAGTATGAGGGTGGTAGATCACTGGAACAGGCTGCCCAGAGAGGTAGAGGAGGCCCCTTTTGAGACATTCATGGTCAGGCTTGATGGGACTCTGAGCAACCTGATCTAGCGAAGATGTCCCTGCTTACTGCAGGAGGGTTGGACTAGATGACCTTTAAAGGTCCCTTCCAACCCAATACATTCTATGACTATATTAACAACACTGATCCAAAGCGTACATCAATCCCATCCTAAAAGAGTCTTAAATCTCAACTTTGCACTTTTAACAAAGCGACACCCTCATCTTAATGAAAACAGCAGTTATGATACACAGAGACAGTGACAACTTCTGTTCAGTTATTCTGAAGATAGTGGGATGTGGCATTAAGGTGCCCAGTGATCAACTTGAACTCCTAAGGAAGCATGCAATTCAGATGAAACATCTAGAACAAATCTGCAGTCACCAAATTATCCAAGGGCAGAGAAACATGACCATAAATGCCAACACTGTGCACCAGATGAACCACGAGTTCAGATTTAACCCAGAACAGATGTGAGCACAGGATGGTACTTCTAATCCTGCCTGATTTGGCAGAAATAGAGAGAGAACATAGATGACACCTAACCACCCACAACTAGTAAAGCAGACTAATATTAAAGCTTGAAGAAACAAGGTACCCGAAACAGTTATCTTTATTCTGAACTAAAGTAGTCTATCTTCCCCAAAACTCAGTATGACATTAAATAGCTTGATGGCATTCCTTGAGAAGATTAGTAGTCTCATCACCCCTAAAGAGAGACAGATGGAGGTAAGGGAGGATAATTCAATCCTTTGCATCTCATCCTGCTTTTGCTGTCTCACCGTTTTGTGCAACAGATAAACCACACATATACTTTGTGGTTTCCCTGATCTGCAGATTGTTCACATACTTGAAACAGGTATTAAACATGAAACTTGCTGCACAAAAAGAACATGAGTAATATCTGGTTAAGCCACTGCCCACTTAGTTTCACTTGTGTAAGGTACTACAAACAAAACTTACGACAATGAAAACAGGGTTACAATACAACACTGACTCCCTGTTACTAGAACACAGATTATTTTAGCATTTTTCTCTTTGCAATTTTATTTTTTCTTTTAAGACAAAAAACATAGCAAGTCCCTATGATTTATAGTTCAGAACTATATTCATTACAACTAGAGGTGAGCTAATTGTTACTTAAAATTAAACTACGTTTTTAATGGAAAATTAACTGACATTACCAGCACAGAGAAGTGGCATTTCAAAGAAAGCTGATGGCATTAAAGACTACACATGTGATTAAGTTATGAGAACTAAAGAGCTCTGCTACAGAAACAGGGAGAAAAAAACGTTCTAGGGGTTTCAGTCACTGGACAACCATAAGCCATAGTGTGATGCTTTTATGCAGAAGTCAGCAAGGATACTCAAATTGGGCATCACGAGCCTCACAGAAGGAACACGTGCTTATGTTAAGCATAAGTCACTCATTTAAAAAATTGGCAATAAATTCTGTTGTGCAGCACTGAAGCAAGATGAAGCCAAATATCCAGTTCAAGCACGCTGACCCCGATCAGCTGCCTGGTCCAACCCATACCACGGCCCCAGGGATGTCTCTGCAGCACAACCCAGGAGCAGTGCTGTTCGCTATCTGCCTTCACTGACTATGCTGCGTGCACAAATGCCTGCAACTACTGTGAAAACTGATGACCAGTGCACCTGGAGAAACAGAAAGTCACGAAGAGAACGTTGCTTACTTAACCCTGTAAAACTAAGCCTAACAGGATATGATTCTTTTTAGTGCTGTTTTGCTAGGATGCTTTGAACAAGTCCCCACGCCTTGTCTTTAAAAGTCTGTGTCAGAAGGTCCCAATTCTCAAACCTGCCCACTGTCCAGCCCTGAGGTGCCAGATAACCCTCTCCTTTCCTTCTCTGCATCCTCCCCCAAGAACAGCCAATACCCTTCATCTTACCATGCCAAAATCTTTCAGAATGCCCTGAGGGCAAGGCATAGCAGACGACAGAAAAATACTTGTGCACAGTAAACTGAAGAGGTGGCGTAAGGTCAAACGACGACCTTAATGACCACGGAGGGAAAACAAGGTTAGAAACCTAAGGTGGTTTATAACAACCAGAGAACTGAGGTTTTGGAACAGCCTTCCAATCACAGCTGCAGGAGTCACACTTTGTCAACAGTCTGACAAAAGGACCAAGAAAAAAAAAGGGTGGGGGGGGTGGGAGCAGAGCAAGACAAGTGGTGTAAGCAAAAATTAAGCCCTTTGGACAGGTGACCACCACACACCTAAGGCAGCTGCAGAGCCTCTGACAATGATGTCCTGGAATATGCAACGGGGGGGGGGGAAATCTTCAGACAAATTAATGACACTAATTTCTTTCCAATCTTGTGATGGCAATAGTCTCATTAGATTAGTAACCCCAAAAGCAAACAAGGCACAAAAAGAATGAATGATTGGTTATAGTCATCTGTCTGGAGCATAAAGAATCAAATTCTCCCCAAGTTGAGGCTAAAGTCCAAACTATTCAAATTATTCAGAGCTATCCTGAGGCACTTCCTCTGTCACGTCATCATTAACACGTATTAACTTGTGGAATTCAAAAACAGGCAAATACTTGGGAGAAGGAAGGAGCAGACAGTATCACTCCCAGTCTAGGCAGAAAGCCACTGGCAAAACATCATCACCCTGTGTAAGAAAGCTAGATTCCTGCTTTATCCAGGAAAACAAGCTTCCTGTTTATTTACATGTACATGATTGCACAAAGAAAATAACTTATGTTGTAAGGAACAAATTGGTTGGGGAGTGGGGGTAAGAAAAAATAGGGCTAGCAAGAGCCAGAATACCAGATAATTACTGTGCTTAACAGCATCAGTGTATTCCTAATAAGCAAGTGGTGGATAAATTAGGTCACTTCTTGCTTTGCCTTCCTCTCCCAAGGAGCTTTCTTTCACAGAAGTGAATCTGCCTCACCACAGAACCGGCACGCTGTCCCTGCAACATCCTGAAGACCCTGTGCATGCAGGAGTAAATACATCACACGCTGCTCAGGGTAAAGCTTTGCAGTGAAATAGGAACTGCACCTTCTTTGAATTTTAGCCTTGGAATCCTTGCTCTGCCAGGGAAAGAGGTTCAGAGTCGGAAAAGCAGGTGAGAGTTCTCTGTTTCTTCTCGCTGCAGGTCACAGCTCCCCACTAAAGCATAAGGACACTTCAGACATGGATGTTTGAGATGGGATTACAGGGAGACAAATGAGGTAGGGGAAGAAATGCTTTTCCTCTAGTAAAAATGACTTCTCCTTTGATGGGTAAACCCCTTGACAATAGTGAATCTTTCCTACAGTTTTAAAAATACATACTAAACGGCCTTGAAAAGCAAAGGTGTAATGCATCCACTGGGTTCTGAATTACTCCACTAACAATAATCCACGTACCAAGGTACTGTTAAAGCACCTCTATCAGAGGAGGATGTAGGGTGCCAGTTCATTTCTGTCAGTTAGTTGGGGAAACATCCCAGATGCTTCCTCCATTTCCCCAAAAATTGTTACGGATGCATCCAAAGTTCCCAAGATTCACAAGCAATTTTTCAAACACAGCAGTCCTATTTTCTAGGGGTTCCACAGGTGCCTATTACAATATCTTAATAAATGTATGTGAATATTCAGCCAAAACTACATCTTAACACAGTCTTCAAATTCTCAAGAAACAAAAAAGTTACTGGTACAAGAAGAAAACCAAGTGCCACCTCTTTCAAGTCAAGTCCCCCAGTAATACGACTAGGTATTTTAATCCAACATTGTCTACAGCTCTTAAGACAAATGAAAATAAACCCAAGACCCTTGCTCAGCTAAGCTATAACTAAATGTGGGAAAAACATTGTACACAACCTACTTATTAGTAATAAAGTAATTTACAAGTATTTTAGACTTTTGCTTCCTTAAAGGCAGCTGTCCATTTGGCTACATACCTAAAGTGGAGAATGACTAATGATCCCTGATCTGTAAATCAGAGATAGTCAACTCTGTACTGACTCCAAAGAGGTATGCAGTATCCGAGTAAGCGCAAAGCAATGATTTTAAAAAGGAGAAAGAAAAGCGCACATACCTTTGATTTTTTTTAAAAAATTTTTTATTTGGCAACTAAAGTTTTTCCTCCTTTGTATTCCAGGAGATAACATAGGTTTCAGTAGGGAATGCTTAAGCAAACTATCAACTCCTCTTTGTCAGGACTCCCCTATTCCTCTTGAATGTCCAGGTCTTCAGAGAGCACAATTTTAGGATGAGTAAGCCAGAGGTGTCTGCTTTTTCAGGGGTGGCCAGAACAGCTGAAGGTTGGAAGAGATATCTGGAGACTATCTGCTCAGAGAAAGGACAAGGCAAGTGGCTCAGGGCTCTGGTTGTGGGCCTTTGAGTACCTTCAAGGACACAGACTTGCACAGTCTGAGAAATCTGTTGTGGTGTTTGATCACCCTCAAGAGGCAAAAGATTATTGTCATGTCTGCCTACACATATGTTCATTCACTCGTCAGACGATGGGCAAGGAACACAGGGCACACCAACAGAGAAGGAAGCCATCACAGGCTGGATTTGCTGTTTCCACAGATTACATACAACCTACAACTCAGCTATGCCCAACTTAAGCATGGCTTTGATGTTCACCCATACCCATGCCTTATTAACCAGCACACACACTCCATTTCTGTACCTCTCCTCAGCCCCCTGCAGCACAAGAATACAAAGTCTTTAGCTTCTCATACAAACATTGTCTTCAAAATGCTAGGCTTTTACAAAATGCAGCAGTCGCACGTTTTTCCACCACGCTCCATCCACCAGCCAAGCAGCACCACTGCTGACTGGGGTAGCAGACATGCTTTTATCAGCATGAGGAACACAAAGGACATCGTCAACGTGGGCACTGCCAGGCAGCTCAGGAACACAAGTACATCTGTTGCCAGAAGAACCTGTGATACACACACTGGCATGACTTCACAAAACATGTTAAAAACAGTACCACAGAAAGAACAAGCCACTACCGTGAGCAGCAACAAGGGCACTGGACAACCACGCTATGCCAAGACATCAGAAGAAATATGAGCCATTTTGGACAAAGCAACACAAGTAGGATGCCACTGCAAGAGTTTCGTTTGATTTTTAGTAACTCATGAAGGGCAAGCTAACCCAGCCACCACTTCAGAAGTTATTTCTGCCCTACTCCTTTTCTGACAGCGAAACAGAAGTGGTTTTCAGTGCTCTACTACTGCAAGTGCTTCAGAAGTCCTATAAATTTGTTTCTGAAGAAACAGAAGGATCCATTTTATCCTCAGGAATGCTCAACAAATAATCCCTACCTAGACCCAACCTTTTTGCTTCAAGTTCTAGAGGCTCCAACAAGTGCTCCTAAACAAAACTTAAGGGAGGTTCTTTTCCATTTTTTGCATCCACCATTACCAAAGTTCACCATTTACTGGAGATGGGCAACTCTGAAAGCAAGGGTACACCTGGTACTGTATCAAGAAGTTTTAATCACCAGAATCTTGTTTCAGCTGCAACAAACACAGGTCAGGTTTAGGACAAAATGCCACAAAGTAAGACTACTGGCATCAATACTTATATCTAAAGCATATACAAGTTTTAAAAGATCATACAGTCAATTTTAGGATGACCAAAAGCTAACAAAAAAACTAATGTCCAGAATAAATGGAAGCCACCAGTTTTCCATCATTCTATCTCAAACTGTAGGAAAGAATGGATATCCTAACCACCTGCATACTTTCTGCCTTCAGGATAAGAAAAACAAAAGCAGCAACTCTAAAACACAGCTCCAGAGGACTTTGACAGAAAAATAAATAGGAAGAGATGCATCTAAAACGTTCTGCCCACCAGATGGGGGCAATTCATCCAAAGGAGAACGTCACTTGGTTTCAAAAGAGGAGGACTTCTCTCAGCAAGGAACACAGAGTGACAGAGCTCTGCAACCTAGGAAATGCCAAGATCATTTTAAAGACAAGATTTTCACAAAGCTTATTTGTAGGATGTCATCCCTGCTCAACCCATCTGGGAAACTCATACCTGTGGAACACAACAAGAGATGCAAGAAATGGACAAAGGATGTGAGCTGAGTAAAGGTTACAGCACCTGTAAGCATTAAACCTGTTCTGTTAAATCTGAGGGTTACAGGCTCAGCTGAAACACTGCTCTTCAGAGTTGATGATGGGTTTTATTCAGAGTTCCAGAGTTTTAACTCTCTGAACTGTGCACTAAGTAGGTTCCTGCTTCCTTTCAACAGCTATGTACATGCACACAGTGTATACGCATGCAAAACCTGAAGTCACAGACCTCTACCTACTTCAACAATCACTGACATTCAACAATGTTATGAACTATTGATTTAAAAAGGACTTGAACGGAGGTGCTCTGAACACATTTACTTATTTAATCACAGAACCATTTCTCAGATAACAAGTGATAAATACAAGTATGAAAATGCCACGCTACTGCCTTAACTAGGCCATTTTTGCTTACCTCCACTGAGATGTTCCTTGATTATTATTGTAAAATAGACTCCACATCAGAAATAATTTCAAAATCACAGGATTAAGAAAAGACTCTACACTTCCTTTCAAAAGAAGCCACTGACAAACACCAATAACAATGTTTTAAAGCTGTAACCCATCTTGCCCAGCAACCAAGAGGCAGGATTCAAATTCTCAGTAAGCCAAGGTCAGCAACTCCTCTGAAGTACTAAATAATTCCCAACCTTATTATAATAGGATTGACTTCTAGTGTAAAACCCCAAAGTAGGAGGCATGAAGCAAATTAAATTGATTTAAAAGCATTCTGAAATGCTTAAATCCCAAAGCCTCCAAATGATCACTAGTGTTTCAGTTAAGATCACTTTGTTTCAGGAGACAAGTCACATAATTTTTCATTAATATGGTCAACTCAGTTTTCCACAGTGTTTTAAGTAGCCTGAATAGATGCTTTCTAATTTCAATGTCTATTGTTGTAAGAATTGTCCTTATCACCCTGAGTTTATCTATAATGGAGCTATTTCCAAGTTAGCCTCTTCACTAAAATGCCTATTGCTGAATAATCTGACCCTAGCTGTTTTCAAGGAGATTTTTTCAGTCCAGTAAATATTCGTAGAAATAATCAATAAACATCATGTTTTTATTAAGATGATGTTAACTTAAAACTCCAAGCTGTTCTTAAACTACAAAATTCTTGTGAAAGACCTAATAGCAAGGCTGCTTCTTTTCCAGTGCATGTTTTGCAGCAACTAGATTAATCAAAAATGGGACAAAAAGTAACCTAACTTTTCATTCACACAGTTCCACACACATTTGCTGATCAAATGATAATATTTGTTACAAATGACTTCAATAAACCCTAACACAAGATGATTCACCATCTTGCATGTTAACTTGAGAGTTTACTTACTTAGGCTTTCTGTCAGGCTGGCTGGTCTCAGGGCACAGTTCCACATTACATTACTCTTAACCAAGCTATTTCCAAACCTTCTCCTTCCTATTAGCATATTGTCTCATTTGTGCTGCCAAAATTGTCACTGGGACTAACTACAGTAAATTTTAAAGCCACATGATCTAAATCAAAGTTACAGTAGGGCTGGATCTACAAGTGCATCAGCAAAACCTGAATGGGATCTGAGAGGAATCAGAAGACTGGCCATTTTAACATGGAATGACACCAACATGAGTCAAGATTAATAATTTTAGATTAAACCAACAACAACATTGGGCTCCACAACCTACACATCCTTTGTTATTACCTTTATTTTATCAACTTGCTGTGGGAAGGAAACCAGGACACACTCAAATCCAAAACCAATGTAGACAAAAGTCACTTAGCATACCACCAATTAGTAAAAATGCCTGTATTCAGTATCCTGCTGATGCACACCTTGAAGAAACTGTGGGACAGAATTAGTGGACGCAAGGATAAACACCATATATCCTCTCATCATCAGTGGAGCTTTTGTAAAGGGAAACTGAGCTTTAAAAACTCAAGTCCATATGTTTATTTCCTTTAGAGGAAGAGGAGATTCTACTGCTGTCAAGTCTTTGGTTTCCAAAAGGCTTTTGAATGGTTCCTCTTCAAAGTCCTCCAGGACAACCATCTGTTGCAAAAATAAATGTGTGACTAGAAGACAAAATGAATGGCCAGTTCTCACAGCAGAAGCAAATTGCCTGGAGTTAGTAACCTGGTTATAAAAGGGTGAGCAGTAAAACAATGTTTCTGGACAATCTTTACCTGTTCCGGGTAACAAGGGTATCCTGAAGAGTTAAAGATCAAGCAAGTGGGCTATAAAGATCACACAAGTGACATGTGGAATTCAGAGTATGAAAATGTAAAGAGCAATCAGGACTGTCCTATTTTTAAATATCTTAAGGGACAAGCTTGGTGCTGACCATTATCTCACAGGAATGCCATCTTGGTTTTGTGAGAAGCCGTTCTATGAGAACCTCAGCTGAATGCTTATTAGTTAAAAAAAGCAAAGCTCTAGAGCATTCCCATGAGGAGAAAAACACCACATAAGCTTAAGATACATAGAACCTTAAGTATGATGCACAGTCCTAGCTTCCACCTCTCAAGAGGGGCAAACAGAACATGTTCAATTAAATTGAAAAGGGCCATTGAATGTACGAGAAGATTTACGTCCAAAATATAAGCTACAAATCTTTTGGTTGGGAGAGAGGTAAGTGCAGAGAGAGGTAACAGAAGGCTGTAAAAAACCTAAGTGACAGCCAGAACTGTATGTTTACTGCCTCTTCAGTAGAGTAAATAAGGATTATCAAATAAAATCAAGAGCAGACTCAAAACCAAGGTGATTATTTACACTGGCAGCAGCAGAACTAGAGAACTTCTTGCCACATGATGGTATAGATGTTATGCCAAGAGAACCATTTAACTGAAAACCACTGGACACTGGGTGAATATGCAAAGGAATGATTATTTATGCTTGCCCTGTTATTCCCTCCTTAAGGCATACATAGTATTATGTAAATTTGAACCCGTGTATCAACTCCTTTGTTAAAAAAAAATGTTTTAAAACTTCATTGGTAAGCCTCTGAAGAAGTCACAGCACCAGCAAATACCCTAGTTTCAAATAGTTCAACCAGCCAACGAAGACCTTTTCAAACTATAATACATCCCCTCTAACAGATATATATTTGGAATGCTTGTAATTTTCTGTACAAGAGAATTAAATGAAAATCTAAAATCACCTCTTCAATATTCTCAACTATACACTTAGTTAAAAACTGCTGCAGAGACAAATCTTTTTGGCCCAGTAAAGAAAGAAAGCAACTATTTTGGGCTGTTCCCTGCTCTGGCTGTGGTCCAGCCAGCACTACCTGCCTCACCACAAAAAGAAAGCACGCATGTCAGGTCCCAAGAAGGCAGCACTACAGGGTCAAAGGACACAGCAGCAGCCCCAGTATAGACTCATTCAAAATGCTGCAGATCTGTACCCTTCTTCACAGGTATGACTCTGAAGGCAGGGAGGGATGACTAAACCCCACCAAGAACAACAAAGCCAAAATCTTCATTTTGGAATCGCTGTTGATCCTCTTCCTTGCCATCTACTTTGCTCCTCTCTCAAGTTCCTGCTCCTACAGCAAGAACAGTTTAGCTGCTTACAAAACTAGAAGTGAACCATCACACTCTACCCTTGAATATATCAGGTTAACTAGAACTAATTTGAATTTTCCAGTATGTAGCCTGTACATCATGGTAGTTCAGTGGCATCTACCTGAGCAGTCAAGAGATCCCTCAACAAGAAGAAAATTAAGAGCAAGGTATATAATGCAACTTTTACAATGCTGTTTTCATAAGATTCCACAACAGAAGTTGAAATTTTAAAAAATAGAAACAGCTTCATATTCATGCTCACATAATGAGATAATGTTCTTGTAATGGCTCGATCTTTATCTTGCAACAAAAAGCTTTTCAGAATTAAGTGTTCTGGACAGTCTTGAAGCTACTCAACTAATCTCTACTATAGTCTTATTAATTTTATTTTATTGCTAAGAGGCTACAATGCTTATAATAAGATTACAATACTTCAAAAAAACCTCCATGAAAAGACATGCCTTTTTTCCAAACAACAGAGCAGTTTAGATAACTCTGGCCAAAAGCTTTGTTTCGAAGAGTATTTTTAAAGATAATTACTAGGCATTACTAATGACATCTCATGATGTTTGCCCTTTCTTCAAATGTTTCTGAAAAAACCCTACTGCTTCAAAATACCAATACAGAAAAAAATTAACAAAATAGTGTATCACTATTCTATTCTCCCTTTTGATAGTCACCTAATAAGCTATATTTTTCTGAACTTGAAATGGTTTACGTTAACTATAGTACACTCAATGTCTCAATACTTCAAAAAGATTTCATTTGTTTAACAGCAGCTCTCCAATATATAACTGAGTTCCACTGACTCTCCTCCCCACTTCCTGACACAATGCCCAATGGTTAACAGGAAAAGATAAGCACACACACACATAGAATCACAGAATGGTCTGGGTTGGAAGGGACCCCAAGGATCATAGAGTCCCAACCCCCCTGCCACAGGCAGGGCCACCAACCTCCAGGCCTGGATCTACACAAGGTTGCCCAGAGCCCCATCCAACCTGGCCTTGAACACCAGGGATGGGGCATCCACCACCTCTCTGGGCAGCCTGTTCCAGCTCCTCCCTACTCTCTCTGTAAAGAACTTCCCCTTAATACCTAATTTAAACCTCCCCTCCTTTAGCTTTAGTCCTTTCCGCCTTGTCCTGCCAAGGGGGACACAATGCTTATTCACAGATACTGAGCCTTCACACCGTGCCCATCTACCACACAAGCACTGGCAATGCTCACGACATCCTGTGTTCAGCATCCTGAACTTGTGCCCTGCGCTACCAAACACCAAAATGCTGTGAAACGCTCCTGAGGTTTCAGTGAGCTGCGCTCAAGGAAGGGGGTCACAGTCAACCCACTCCAAACAATCCAACTCCACCTGAGGACTACAAGCAGCACAGAAGAATTTTACCTGGGGGTGGGACCAGCCGTATTGAGTACTACCAAGGTGCCCTTCCTCCCCCCCCAGCTGCTCTAAGGTACAAGTGTTCATCACTCCACTACAGATAAAACAGAAGAAATGATGACTGCATTCTTTACATTGTCTTGAGTCACATCCTAGTTAAACACTCAATTTTCATCCTTACAGAGACAAATAAACTTTGTAGCCCCAGTTCCTCTACTTCCATCTTAAAGCAGGGGATTAATATGGGTCTCTGAAGACCAACCCAAGATCTGTGGAGGAAAAATGCACCAAAAAATTACAGAAAAACCTTCATATTTACATTACTACACAGAGATATCCAGTATAGCAGGCAGATATACAGAGAATTGTAGCACCTGATACAGTAAACCTTCACAGAAGGCATTTCTGAGGACTTCTGTTCAAGGTTTTAAACACGGGTGCCAAGTACTACCTGTCTACAGTAGCATGCCCAAACCCCTACTGTTTCAAAATAGCAATACAGTACAAAAATTAACAAAGCCATATTGAAAGTCACCATTATATCCAATTCTCCCTTTCAGCAGCCACCTAATAAGCTGCATTTTTTAAGTATTTCTGTACTTTGACCAGCTTCGATACACAAAGGCTGGCCCCAGAAGGAGGGTTCTCAGACTGCCTGTGCTGCTTCCTAGAGGCATGGCATCTCCAGAGATGAGCAGGGAATTGCCTCCTTTAACCAGATTTTAAGTTCTTCTATCAGCCCAGTGTTCTCCAAGAAAACTTCCGCTACATCTTAGAAATGCATGAAAGGGGAGGGTACAGGAGAAAAATGTTAGTGTGCAACAGGACAGCATATAGCTGGGGGTGTGGGAACCAACAAAAAAACCCACACCACATGTTCTACATGGATTTCTATCACCATGAAAGTGAACTGAACAGCTTTTATCCACTCTCTATCAGTATTTTTTCCTAGATATGAAAATGCAGCAGCTTTTTTCTTTTTCCCCTCCATTCCTACAGTAGGCTTTCCTGTTCTTACACTTCCAAGAAGGAAGATCTGTGTTCCAAGCAGAATAACTCCTACAGCTTCCTTTCTCTCAAAGAAGAAACTGCAAGAGAAAACTTCCATTAATATTATCCTTGCATTCACAACTATTATTCCTCAGGGGTTTTGAACCTTTTTCAACATTTTGTTTTGTTCAAATTGCTATAAAAGACTTGGGATGGAGACTTTTATTCTTTCCAGCAGCTTTGTAACACATCATGAATACCCAGTGCCCTAAAACAGGGTAATTTACTAAATGCAGGCCTAAATAAACTTTAAAACTTTGCGAAATTACAAGCTTTCACAGATACACCTACTTAACTACGAAGCACATCACAGTCCATGACCACCTGTTTCAGCACAGCTTTATAATTATGTGTCTCAATTCAGCAGCACAGGTAGAAGTCGAAAAGTACACAAAGTTCAGCAAACACATCAGCATTGTGCAACAACTGGCACATTACCCAATCTCATTCACCTCCTGCTCTCCATTTCCTTTCTAGGTGCTGCTGTTTAACCCACACAAGCCTACAGTGAAACTGGTTCAAAGCAAGTCCAAGATACTTTGATGAGCAGTTAGCCATCCCTAATTGCTGAGAAAAAAATATTTTCTCTTGAGCTCTTAACTCCTTGAAAAGCAAATCTCATTTCAGAAGATAATTTCTTAACCAAAAAGTAATCTGCACCAGAGTAACTTCTTAGCAACCATATTTTTTATTTACACCACTCAGGTAAGGAAGGGGGAGAAATACAAGCCTTGCACTGCTACCTTGGAACAGGTATGAAGCCACAACCGCTCCAGACACAATAAAAACACGAGTTTTTATTGCTCTACAATGAACACCAGATAGAGTCACTGTGACCAACCTTGGTTTATAAAGTCAATTACCTGTTTGTTTGATTTATCAAAGACTGAGGTAATGAAATTATAGGACAGTTCACAGGGTGACTACCACACCACAGCAAAACCCTCCCAAATATAAACGTTGATCCCTGGTGCAGGCTGCAGCAATAATTCACATAGACTCGCTCAGAATGCCTGGAGAAGGTGGGGTTAGACATCCAGGACATCCAAGCAGCTCAAATTTTATTCAGGATTTGAGAAAGGCATCAAGTTAAATCATGCTGTTCTTCAAGACAGTAGTACTGAAAAGGCCTTTTTCAAAAGTGTGAGGTTTTTTTTAAAAGAACTAAGAGCAAAATACTAATGGCATGCAAGAAAGAAATGCCCTATCCTGGTAGAAATCTGAAACTAGGTAGACAGATTCTTACACTCCAATCTTCACTGTGGCAAAAACCAATACCAATTTTTTTTTGCCCGCTTTAATTTTCTTGATGGGCATTTGCTATGAAACTACAGCACATACCAACCCCTAAGGTGTTACAGACCATCAGCAATTCCCGGATTTTTTGGAACCTCACTCAAAGAATGCTGTGAAATGTTTTGTACTCTCGTTCCTCTACCTTCTTCTGCATCAAGCCCCAGCAATCTATGGCAGGGCACCTGCAGAAGGAAAGAGCAGGCACCCAAGGCTCAACCTCCACACAGTAAGCATTTCACTCTCACTTCAGAGCAACTCCAGCCTGCTCTGACAAATCAGTGTGGCTGAAGCACATCCTCCAACCAAGCTGGTAGCAAAAACTGTTCAGTGTCTTTTGGGTGCTCTGGTTCACACTGCAAATGGCTCTTGAAGGGAGGACTTCACAAAAGCTCACTCTGATCCAGTCTTCTCTCCAGCAGGCTGAGACACTCAGCTACTCCACTTGGACCTCACCAATTCTACCCAGGGCCACAAAGACACCTCCACACTAGATTCTACAGCACAGGTAGGACAAAACAATCCCAGAACAAAAACATTAACTGGTCCTACGCGCAGAGAGACAAGGTCTTGGCAGAGCTTATTCAGTTTGGCCCTGTACTGGGCCTCACTGTTTGGAAAACCTGTTCTAAATTAGCGTCAAAATAAACATTTCTTATCAGTCTAGATATTCCTGCTTGTTATTGGAATCAGAAGTTAGCAGTGCTAGAAAATTTCTCTTCTGAAGACAAAGGTCTTCTCCCAGCTTCCAAAATTATAGATGTGGTTTGGTTTGTTTGGGCTGATTTGCTGAACTATTCTAAAAACAAGAAGCCATAGCAAGACAATCAGCACTTTGCATCATCACGAGGTTTTAATTTATTCCTGAAATCCTGTTCCAATGCTACAACAGGTAGGGCTGAATAAATAAAGTTGTATGAAGGCTACTCAGGGGATTTTGCTGGAAATGAGTCACACAAGAGCCACACACGCAACCAGGACACCACAGTGAAGGATGGGAGCGCTCCAGCAGTCCCGCGTGTGATCGGCACGCCACTTCCACTCCTTATTCAAAGACAACATGCAGAACAGAACCCACCCAGGAGACTGTAGGCATACTCTTAAACCACACGCCATAAATTGGACTATCCTCACATTCTAAAATCCATTAAGACAATTATAAGGCAGAACTCATTCTTTCACTTCCATTCATTGCCACGCCTGGTGATTTTCACTTAGTTGATTCATTTTTTGTACCAACAGCGTAATAAAATTTACCCTGTGCTTTGGGAAGTATAGTTTGACACATCGTTGTAAGAATCTACTACTAATTGCAGAAGAATATGCAGCAGGCCCTCCACGTACATGGCAACACTGGCTAGAGGGAAAGGAAGGAGCCGCATTTAATGGCAGCCCTACTTGGAAATTGGGTATAATCCATGCAGCCATATTCCAAGTCTAGGGTTTGGTTTGTTTTTCTTTTTTTATTTTCTGTCATTTTGTAAGCCTTAGTAGAGTATTTCCTAGTTTGACAGACTTTCTACGGTTTTTGTTGCTGCTGTCAGCCACTTGTGAAGTCACCAGCGCTGAGCATCACTGCTGGCCAATACCCTTCTGTGCAGCTTCTCAACTAAGTCACATCAGTTTTCCCAGGAAACAGCTGCTAAGGTCTACAGAGGAAGGAAAACATTATTCAAGAGAAAGAGTAAACTGGTCTCCGCCATTGCCTTCCACCCTGCTCCAGAACAAAAATCTTCAGTTTCAGGGAAAAGTTACAGAAAAGTTATTCTCTCTCTCTCTCCAATCCCCCACTCCTTACAAACAATGCAAAGATTACAAAATGTCTTCACCAACAGTAATGCCTTCCTCTTACAACAGTCAGGACTCAGGAAGACAAGGCAGAGAAACCGTTCCTTGCAACGGAAAGAACACTCCTCAGCCATACAACAGGTAGTATCTGGAGGGCAGAGATCAGTCCTCCAAAGGTCCCCCAGCTAGTGCCCTGTCAGGAGGCCCTGGGCACCTTTATCAGCACCCAAGATTGTTAACAGCTATGATTTAGCACCAAAACACCATTTGTTCTGCCAATTTCCTTCCAGGTACTCCTTACTAGAAGATGTAGGAGTACAATTTCACTGTTGATTATTTCTTTTTTAGGTATAAAACAAAGTTAAACAGAACCACACGAGCCATTTTAAATGGCACGCAAGCCCACTAATCACCAGATACTGAACACAGAAAAATGCAGTGAACGAAAGGGATTCTGCACAGATTGCAAAGCACAAAGGTCAGTAGCTTCAGAGATGGGAATCAGCATCAAACATTCCCGGTCTACTGAGCATTTCCTATCCTGCCTTTAAACGCAGTTTCTACTGCCTTCCTCCTCTCAAAACTGCAGTTAAAGACCCGTTCCTGGCAGCCTATACACCAAAATGCCTTCTCCCTCCAGGAACGGAGAGACACAGAAAAGACCAAGAGGGAAATGACTGTGAAAGCAAAACGTGGGAGCATTCAGAGAAACTTTCTGACATCGCCTGGGCGACAGAACACCATCCCGAGGGGCAGAACAGAAATTTAGCACCTGGGACATCTGTAACCACGACTCGCAAGGGGAGAAATTAAAGCCCCTTTTCCATGCTGGCTGCGACCTGACAGCGTATAAAAGCAGAGCCCGGTAACTTCTCTTCAGCCTCGACTCCTAAACAACGTTCAATAGTTTATTCTTCTCCCACGATGAAAATGTAGGTCATCGCTCCTAGAACACCCGGGGAAGGGGAAAGGGGAGCAAGGAAGGCACAGAAAAGCCCGACGAAAGAGCCCCCAGCAAAGCATCAGCCCCCGGCGCAGCAATGACTCTGCAGGCGCAGAGGCGCGGAGCAGGGCGCGCTTTCGGGGAGGCGGGCTCGGACCCTCCCGCTTGCCGCCTGCCACCGGGTACCGCTACAAATGGCTGATCGCGACTACACCCGGGGCCGGCCGGCAGCGGTGGCCACCGGGGTCACGCTCCACTGCCGGGCTCCCCGGAGGGCCGGCCGGGGACCCCAGGCGGGGCTGAACGGCGACGGCGCGGGGCGGGCCGGGCCCGGCGCGGCGGGAGGAACACACAACGCGCACGGCCCCGCTCCGCGGGGGCGCGCCGCCGCCGCCGCCGCCGGGGAGGGGGGTGGCGGTAGGGGGAGGGGAGGAGGCGCCTGGGGCGGCAGGCGGAGGCGCAGGCCGGGCCCGGGACGGGGCCACTCACCGGCGTGCTGGTCCCGCGGCCACAGGTAGTAGGTGGCGGGGATGACGATGAGCCCCACGAAGCTGGTGAGGAAGTAGAAGAACGTGTTGCCGCTGTCGTCGTACTGGAACTGCTGCCCCGCCATGGCCGCTCAGCGCCGCGCCGACCGCCTGCCCCCGCCACTGGCGTGCCGCCGCCGGCCCGCTCACCCCGGCCCGGCTCGCGCGGGGCCGACCCAGCCGCTCCGGGATCCCGCGAGAACGAGGGCTCCCCAACCCCCCCACCCCCCCAGCCTGCGCACCGCCGCGGAAACAAGACGTGTCACTATTCAGCCACCATAGCTATTGTGCGTCACGGGCAGCGTGCGTGCGTGCGTCCGCCCGCGCCCCCACCGACACCTCCACCCGGCCACTGATTGGCTGGCAGAAAGCTCCGCCCCTCGCCTGCCCCCAGCGCCGAGAGAGGGGCCTGAGGAGAGCCGGGCAGTGGGGGCGGCGCCCCGGCCCGTCCCCGTACTGACCCTGGTTCCGGCGGTCACCCGGTTCCGGCGGGCGGGTGGCCGAAAGCGCTGCCCTGCCGTGAGCGGGGTGCTGACCCTGGCCTTGTCCCCGAGCGGCAGCCTCTTCCCCGCAAGATGGCGCCCCTGCTCCGGGGTAGCGCCCCGGCTCCTCCGGCTGTGCCCTGACCTCACCCCCCCACCCCCTCCCACACACACGACACCCCCCCATCCCACACACACACCCCCTCCCATACACACATCCAACACACACACCCACACCCCCCCCATGGTTTCATCCCAAGTGGGCTGCTCTGCGGGAGCGGCTGGGATTTGCGCTGGGCTGGGGGCAGTGAGGTCTGCGGTGGATCCTGAGCAGCCGTGTGAGGGCAAACATTTAAAATGTCTTAATTCTGAATTCAGTTGCAGGAACGATAAGGATGTGGCCCTAAAGGTGTGAAATCAAGAGGCAGTGTGTTGGCATTCATCACATTAATGGCAAGTTACCTCTAGGAAGTAGGAAATCATACTAGTCGTGGCCATTCATAAGAATATACCTGTCTCTAGAGCCTCACAGTCAAGTGTACAGCCATTCGTGAATGTGATCTCATACATACTTCACAGTTTCAGTACTTGCAAGTTCAGAGTATGGAAAAACATGACACAGAAGTTTTGATGGCATCATGTGGCAAGGCAGGCATTAGGCACACCTTAGTGGGAGAGAAGTGCCATCCCGAGATTGAGGAAGTCTGATGTGGGAACTGGAGAGAAAGGAAATAAAAGCAAAGTAATGACCAATGAGTAGCACCAAATATCCTGGTGCTATGATATAGTAATACAAAGATGGAAGAAACTGATTTTCCTGGGAAAAGATTTTGTGTTGGTTAATTCTTTTTTAAAATATGATTTGGTTTTCATTGATACTCCTTGTAATTGTTCACAGATCCCTGTAGAGTTCATAAGCAAAGTTTAAAATATTTCCTTGTCTTTTACTCTGTACCCTGCCTTTGAGTATTGTACCCCCCTGCAGTGATGACAACTTGCAGTAGGTATTTTGGAAGATACATGTGTTGTAGTTTTCTGTGGCTGGGTTCTGGTGGAGAAGGGGGGCTGCAGGGGTGGCTTCTGCAAGAAGCAGCCAGAAGCTCTCTGTAGGCCCCACAGAGCAAACACCAGCCGGCTCAAGGCCGAACCTGATGCTGACCAAGGCCGAGCCCATCAGTGATGGTCACAGCACCTCTGGGAATCACATTTAGGAGAAAAAAAAAATGCAACTGGCTGTTTTTTGCCACCAGAGAAGGGAGTGAGATCTAAGGAGCTGTGCAGCCACCAAGGCCAGTGAGAGGGGCAAAGGAGGCACCCCGGGTACCAGAGAGAAAGATGCCCCTGGAGCCCATCGAGAAACCCATGGTGGAGCGGGTGTCCCCCTGCAGCCCATGGAAAAGGCCAAGACCCCCACCTGCAGCCCGTGGAGAGGCCCCACACTGGAGCAGGTGGAGATATACAGGAGATGCTGTGACCCCTGTTGGAGCAAGCCCCTGCCAGCATTTATAGCACATATAGAGAGATAGGGACACAGAGATGAGCGAGAGAGATCCACACCAGAGCAGGTGACTCCATGGGGCACCAGGCTGGAGCAGTCTGGGCTGAAAGACTGAGAGACAGTCTATGATTTATGACGGTACCCCACAGAAGTGACCCACGCTGGGGCAGCTGGTGAAGAGCTGAAGCCCTGTGGGAAAGGAGAATTTCGTGGAGGACTGTCTCCTGTGGGTGGGACCCCACACTGGAGCAGGGGAAGGAATGGCCCCCCATCTCCAGCTAAGAAGGAAACCAACTCGAGAGGAGCTGACCGAAAACCTCATTTCCCCAGTCCCTGCCCTGTGCAGGGGGAAGAAGGGACCAAAATCATGACTGAAGTGAAGTATGCTAAGAAGGGAGGGGTGGGGTGAAGGTGCTTTAAGATCTGGTCATACTTGTCATTCCCTGACTCTGGTTTCACTGTGTGTAGTGCAATAAATGAGAGGGTTTTCTTTATTCTGTGTTCAGTCTGTTTTGCCCGTGACGCTGACTGCAGGATGATCTCTCCCTGTCCTTATCTTGACTCCTAAGCCTCCCAATGTATATTGTCTCCCCTGTCCAGCTGAAAAGGGGAGTGATAGAGTGACTTTGGTGGACATCTGGCCTACAGCCAGGGCTAAAGCACCACAACATGAATGCACGAAACTCCTCTCCGTCCATGGGTTTCTAGTCCTTAATGTTTCCTACAGGTTCTGTGAGAGAAGGTTCCTGGGTGCACCAGCTTGAAGGCCCAGCAGCGGGTGAGCTAAGACCTTTACTAGGCACTGCAGAACCCACACAGGAGATAGTGAGGGTGAGTGTCCTGCAGGGAATCTCTGGCCAGCGTGAGCTGATCACAGGAGCCAGATCAGGAGGAAAGCGGGCATTGCTTGTGTTGCAGATGGAGAGACTGCTTCTTAATGCCATTGTTTTGGAGCCCAGCAATGGATTTTCTGTTAGGTGTTGGCAACACTGCACCTTTTCCCTGTTGACTTGTGAGGGGATTGCCTGTGGCATTAACTGACCTACGGGCAGAATCCTAGGGGGCTGCTCTCAGCCTCATCCTGTCTCTTCTTTCCCCCTGCCAGCCTGTTCCAGCCATGACCCATCAGAAAAGAGAGCCTGGGAAAAATAATTCCTGATGTCTGGCCCTGGTCGTGCAGGGCTGCCTGGGCAGGAGGCAGGTTGCCCAGTAGCTGAGCAGCCGTGAGCAGAGGCCGTTCTGGCATAAACCCCAACGGTTTATTTAAGTGTCGTTCCTTAGGTACATGATTTCCCCACAGACAGTGATGCTGACCCCATGCTCCCCAGGGGAGAGGCAGAACCAGTGTTGCTTTTTCCACTCACAGCCTGTCTGGAAGGTCATCTGGGTTAAAAAAAAAAAAGCACCTGCTTGGATTTTGGGGGCAGCTGGTGCGTCTGGAGGTAAAGAGAGCATAAAGGGAACTCCTCAGTAGATAACTTTCAGAATTAGAGGAATTTTGTCTTCCCCAAATGCTCTCAGAACACTTTAAGCATGCATGGTGCCCATTCAGAAAAGCACACTTTTTTGCTACACAGTGCTGTCATGATGCTAGCAGTCACAGAGGGCCCCTCCATGTGGGCAGGGTCTGTGCAAATGTGTTACTGCAGGCATGGGGACTGCCCCTGTCATCCCAGCACACTTGTGTCACCTGCCCAGCTTCCCTTCAGCACCCTGCACCCAGTGCAAACTGCTCGGTATTACCCGCATGGGCATTTACGCAGTGGTTTTGCAGTCACCAGTATCTTTTGCACATCCACTGGTGATGTTTCCAGTCTGATAGGAGATGGTCAGCTGCTGACCACCTTTATCAAGTGTGCACCTTCAGGGAACCAAGGGAATGTTACAAAAAGGCAGCTTACTGAGTTCAATCCCACCTTAACTCCTAACCATGCAAGCCAGCGACCCAAATTACTGGCAGGAGAAAGAGAGTTTTGCTGAGATCCTGTAACCTCTGCAGAAGAAAAGCAACAAGCAAGCTTGGCAAAGTACCAAAGATGACAGTTGGACTGGTTCAGCGGCTAGGAATGGCGAAATTGAAATCATTTCAGTTGTACCAGATAGGTAGTTTCCAAACAGAATGAAAGGTTTTATGGTTGTGAAATGGAAATTACGATCTAGCAGCTATGCCTACAGCTGTGGGAACTTGTATTCCAGATGTCACAACCTTCCTGATCTTCCTTGAGGAAATGGAGTGCCTTCCCACAGCCAGTGGAGTCTGGAGAGCAGGCGTTTCCAGAGCTAGGGACTGGTCAGCAGGTGGTGGTGTGGAGATGGCACGTGCCAGCCACTGTCCCAGGGCTGACTCCAGGTTTCTGCTTATCAATAACCCCAGAAGAGATTCTCCTATACGGTCCTTCTATCCACAGCACTACAGCTCAAGCTGGGTGCCTCTGAATGAAGAAATGCCTGGGCAATTATACCCTTACCACTGAAGTTTCCCACCTGTTATGCAACAGTTCGGGCCAAAAGTCATACTAAGGTGGAGGGCGGGAGGGTCTCCTTGCTTTTCACTGGCTTGATTTGTTTCATTACTGAGCACTGGCTAAGTGGCCATCTCCTTATGCAATACACAGGAGTTCCATCTCCTGTTTCACATCCTCTTAGGTCGGTTCCATAATTAGCTATTCAACATGTCATAATGTGGCTGTTACAGTTCACATACCACAGTCTATACTGTAGCTATTAACATTTAAGCTGCTGGCACTAAGTTTCAACTTTTGCTACAGCAGTCCTCCCTTTGTTTTTGTTAGCATTCCTGTTATTGTTTGGAAACAGAATACCTGCAGCCTCTAAGGTGTGAGTACAGTTCAGTACAGCAAACATTGCAACACTGAATGCAAACAAACAGTGTTATAAAGATCATTATAAAAATTAATAACCCATAAAGAATCCATTTTGCCCAAGCTCCTAGGTCTGGTACCCAGGAGGTGAGCCAAGACCATGGTACTTGGAATCCTGATGGAGTATTGTCCAATTGCACTTTATGCATTATTTTTACTCGTTCCTGCAACTTCCAGACATCGGCTGAAATTCTTCAACTCTGGTCAATGTCCATGCAACAACTGGTATTAATGGTTGCAGATGCTCCCCCTTGTGAAGCTAGCAAAGTGTCTAACGCCATTCTATTTCACAGTATCATTCTGGAGCGTTGCGAAATGCCTTCCTGTAATGCCATAGCTGCATCAGCAGTATTACTGCTGAGGGTTTCTGTTGCTGCTGCAATGTTAAACTGAGGCCTTCTCTAGTTTGCTCACTTCCAGCCAGGGACAAAAGCACCTAGCGAAGGAGCGGAATGCGGTCAGCCTTCCTATCAGCGGGTTGCTACGTTTGGTCCCGTCAACAAGTGTCCATAACAATGATCCTGATTCCATAAGTCAAATTTGAGGACTCAAATATTAGGAGTAACAGCTTCTAACCTACAAGTTCCAAACCAATCTCCTGGTATGTTTTACGAGCCCTCTTACTACATATCCAAACCCACCCCTTTCCCTCAGCTACAGGCCAAGGAGTATTGGCAAAGGCCACAAGTATTCCTGCTCTTCCTTTCTCCATTGTTTGGTTACAGCCATTAGAGTTGCTGGCAAGAGTAGTACCATTGTGTAGCAGCTTGAGTTGGCTGAGGAGAGCCCGACATCTTACACGTGAGATCGTCACCTCCCATTCCTTGTGAATCAATGTTGACTTGATGGAAAGTAATTAGTCAGTATAGGGATCCCTAACAAGGGAGTACCCAAGTTGAGTGACTTGCGAGGTGAGGAACCTGCTTTGGCAGGGGGGCTGGACTCGATGTTCTCTTGAGGTGCCTTCCAACCCCTACAATTCTGTAATTTTGTGATATCCAGCAGTCAGTTTGCTAAGTAGTTTGGACTATGGTTTGTGACAAGTTAAACTAGAGGTTTTTCTTGCCACTCATAATGGAGCTGTTCAGACTTCGGTATTCCCTTTACCTCTGTAATAGCACAGCAAATTTTAGTAACTTTACCCATAAATTCTCCATAATCTCTCCTATAAGGGTGGTGTATAAATACCAAGAGGGGTAAAACCCCTTAGTAACAGTCTCGGATGGTCCACTTAGCCATCCATCTGGAGAGTCCTGCATCCAGGTAGCTCTGGAAAAGAGAGAAAAATGACAGAAGTTCAGAACTCCTTCCTCCTTCAGAAAATCAAATGGTTTCAGTCTCCAAAGTAGTCATTGTGTTAGATTCCTCCATCACCAGTCATTATTCATTTACTAAATGATCCTCAGATAGCTGTGCATCCTGGCTTCCCTCCCTGTAGCCTTTACAGCAACGTAAGAACTTAACAAACCAGGATACGGCCACTCCCACCTGGCTTCCAGTTTAACTTTACAGGAGAATACCTTTATTAAAACTTTACCCCCAGGCTGTAAGTCACATACCCGTGTCTCTGGAGGAGTGGGTGGGTACCACTGAGTATGTTCCTGGTTAATTTGGAAACTTTCACGTGAATTTAGAACAAAGTGTGTTAAATACTCATCTCCATTTAGGAGGCTGGTTCGGGCTGGGATGTAAGTTCCTGGTATAGCTAAATGTCTCCCAAAAAGATCTTCTGCCCGAGACAGTCCTAAGAGTTGTCTTGGGGCACTCCGAACATCCCATAAGGCCAAATTGAATGCTTCCAGCCATTTTAACCCTGCATGTGTGCAGATTTTTGCTGTTCTCTCCTTCAGAGTTCAAATCATTCTTTCTACTCGCCTGAGTGCTTGAGAGTGATAAGGAGCACAATAATCTGTTTTCTGTCCCTGAACTTCTATAAAGTTGGTTGATTACTTCTTTAGTGAAATGCAGTCCTCTGCCTGCCCCAATAGAGTCTGGTGCTCCATACCAATGAATTCTATCTTCAAAGAGAGCTTCTATTACTGCTCCAGCATCTGCTTTTCTCATTGAGAAAGCCTCTAACCACCCTGATGATTGGTCTGCTATCAGTAGCAACTGTTTACATCTACACACTGCAGGAGTACTGGAAAAACCCATCTGCAATCCGTGGAACTGGAAAAAGGCCCATGGTCAGTTGCACAATTCACACGCAGGTTTTAGGTTTCAGAATTTCTGACAGGTAGGACAGGGATTAATAGTTCTTGTAGCAGCTTCATAGACACCTGGGGCCGCCCATACTTGCTGTACCTGATTAGCCACTGCTTCCATTCCTCCGTGAGCTTTATCATGGAGCCACCTAGTTACAGTCACCAGGTATTCCTTCGTAAGACATGTTTTCCCCAGTCATCCATATTCTGTCTCCATTTTCCATTGCTTTCCACTTTTCCCACTGTTATTTTTCTTCACTTACCACGTGTGATTGGTATAATTCTTTTGGATGGTCAACACTGGGCCGTGAGGTCTTACCCAAAGTGACGGCCATAATCTTCACCACAGGTTGACGAGCCACAGCTTTCGCTGCTGCACCAGCCAAAGCATTCCCTTTGCTGATTACGGCAGTGTCCCTTGTATGGGCTGGAGAGTGAACCACCACAATCTCTTTGGGAAGTGGAACTGTGTTCCAACAGGTCCTGGATTTCCGTTCTATTAGTCACAGCTTTTCCCAAAGAGGTGAGAAACCCCCATTCTTTCCACAATATGCCTATTGTATGGCACAGGCCTAAAACGTACCTTGAGTCTGTATAGATGGTTACTCACCAGCCTCCCAGGTAAGCTGCTCGGGCTAACACAATTGACTCTCCCCCTCGGGCACTTACTGTTGCTGGTCTGGCACCTACAACCTGCCACTGGTCCGCAGTTGTATCACCAGTCTGTCATTGCCCATGTAAAATGGGATGATCCATCTGTGAGTAAAACAAGATCTGGGTTTTGCAAGGGGTGGTCGGTGAGATCTGCTGGTGGCTTGCTAATAGTCTGGGTTACCATGTCACCTCGGTGGTGCCCTTCCCCTTCTCTAGGAATTGGCAGTAGTGTTGCCAGGTTCGATGTATTGCAGCTCTTAAGTCATGCTACCTGCATTTGGAAGACTTTGTATTCACACGCATGCTGGGGAGACAAGGCTTGTGCTGTGTATCGCATGAGAAGTAATTCAACTTCAAGGGGCACAGAGACTGTGACTGCGTACACTTAATACTAAAGATCAACTTTTCTCCACTATGTTAGCTGCTGCCACCACTGAGCTAATGCATGTTGGAACTCCAGCTGCCACCAGATCCAGTTAAAGAGAGCAATATGTCACAGGTCTTTGATGACATCCTGATTTTTGTGTTAACACTACACTAGCCCCTGCTTTTCATGCATGAATATACAGTTCAGAAGGTTTTACGTAGTCTGGAAGCTATGAAGCCGGAGCTGAAGCCAAGGCTCCTTTTACAGTTCTAAAGGCTTTTTCCCATTCTGGTTTGATTTCTTCTTTTTTGTTGTTGTTGCCTCTGACACAGGTTTGGTTCATTTACCTAATCCTGGTACCCACAGTCAGCAAAACCCAGCTGTGCCTGAAAACTCTCGCAGTCGGGGGTTTTTTTGTAACTGGCTGAGGAATTTCAGTTATAGCTTCTACTCTTCCTAGTTCTATTACCTGCTGTCCTTCCTTTAAACCGAATCCCAGATATTTTACTTCCTTTTGACACCGCTGGAGCTCGGATGGAGGTACGTGATGTCCCTGGGTTGCTAAGGCAGTAAATAGACTTGTAGCATCTTTTAAGCAGTCATTGCAAATCAGCTACGTATTGTACTAAAACTGATCCACCAGGTAACTCAAGCTCCTTAAACTCCTCTTTTAATATCTGAGACAATAGGGTGAGAGGCCCAGTTAAACTCCCTGTGGAAGGCAAGTCCACTTCGGCTGTTGTGAGTGAAAGCAAACAAGGGTTGGCTTTCTTCATCCACGGGAATACTGAAGAGTCCTGCAGTCAAATCCACCATGGTGAAACACTTGGCCCAAGTTGGTATTTGCAAGAGGGGCCTGGCAAACCAGGCTGTGGGGCAGTAACGCATCGGTGAATTGCCCTCCAGTCTCCACCAAAGCAAAACTTGGGATCACCATCTTTATCCAGCCAAAGGCAGGGGAGGGTGGGGGGATGATGGTCGTGGTTTTACCCCAGCTGAGAGCCAAGCACCACACAGTCGCTTGTTCTTTAAAAGGGAGTGGGGGGAATTGAGGGAGGGGGAGAGGGAAGGAGAAGAAAAACCCAAGGATCCAAAACCTCGTGGATTGGGATAAGGAGAGTTTACTGGGATAGCAGAAAAATAGATATAACAATAATAACAGGACTTCATAGCAAAATAGATGAAACTGGTGATACATGATGCATTTTCTCACCAAACCACACAACTCAGGCCATACAGCTCAGAGCCATCCCAAAACTGGACCATCCCCAAAACCGCGTGTCCTAGAGGTGCCTGCTCCTCCCCCCACTAGTCCCCCTTCATGCTGAGCATGATGTAATTGGCATGGAATACCCCCTTTGGCCAGTTCGGGTCACCTGTCCTGGCTGTGTCCCCTCCCTTCTCGTTAGCAGGGAAATATGAACAACTGAAAAGTCCTTGACTGCTTGGTGACAACTAGAAACACCCGTGTGTTATCAGCACTGCTCTCATCCCGACTCCCAAACACGGCATTCCACCCGCTGCTAGAAAGAAATTAACTCTATCGTACCCGAAACCAGGACAGGCGGGGAGTTTCTTACCGGTAACACGGGCGATTCAGCACTTTTCAGGTTCCAGCTCTGTCGGGGCTGGTTGCGGGAGCCGGTCCCCGGCCCTGCCTGCAGCAGGGGGCGCGCCTCCCCCGGGCATGACGTGCCTCGGCGCTGCTGCTGCTGCCGCAGCTCCCACCCCCCTGTACCCCGCAGTTCCCGGGGCACCGCTACCAGGAGCCGACGTATCTCTGGGTCGGGGTCCTGGGCTTCGGGTGTTACACTTACCCCCGCCACTATCAACTCAGAGCCCCTGGGGCAGAGGTGTAATTGTTCATCCGGGGTTTGGAGTGTTAGCTTTCCCCACTACAGGCTGCATCACAGCTGGATGTGGAAGAACTTTAGCGGGAGCGGGAGCTGGAGGAGTGGCAGAAGCAGTTGCAAAAGATGGGTTAGAAGAAAGCAGAGAGGGGGTGCCATAGGATGGAGCAGGTTCCACAAGCACATCTGTCAGATCACTTAGAACTGCTGCAGGTAGAGTCATAACCTGGGTTCTCTGCGAACTTTTCCAACCACCTTCTTTATGGCAGTCATATGCCCAAGTGTTCCAGACACAGCAAAAATCCATGTGACAAGGTTTTTAATCTTCCAGTAAAGTTCATTTCTTTTGGTCAAAGGGTCTCTCACAGGGCCAACCCTGCCACCCGGTCATCACTGGCCATTCCTCCTGGCACAGTGCTATTGCTCGGGCTCTCCCTTTTTCTATTTTCCTCTGATTTTCTAGTACCTCAGCTAAGGGCATCCCCTTCTCTATGCCAGGTATGTTCCCCTATCTGTGTGCCAAATGCTGATCAGGCTGTGCACACCTCTCCCAACAAGCTTCTGAGCTGGGACATAAACCCACTCAAACTCAGAATATCCAGAATTTAGTAGTGGAATTTTAGCACTCACCAGACAGCACCTCCTGTCCCCAAAGCTCCCAGGCGAATTCAGCCCATGCCAACAGCTGGACATTTGGAGACAAGAGGGTCTGACATGCAATGGTGGTTGCCTTGAATCCCATCTGGGTCACCAAACTGTTGTGGAGGTGGCACGTGCCAGCCACTGTCCCAGGGCTGACTCCAGGTTTCCGCTTATCAATAACGCAAAAGAGATTCTCCTATACGGTCCTTCTATCCACACAGCTACAGCTCGAGCTGGTTCCCACCCACCATGTGACAGTTTGGGCCAAAAGTCATACTAAGGTGTGTGATGGGGTGTCTCCTTGCTTTTCATTGGGTTGATTTGCTTGCTGTTTTGTCACTGGGCGCTGGCTAAGTGGCCATCTCCTTATACAACACACAGCGGTTCCGGTTCCGTCTCCTGTTTCGCATCCTCTTAGGTCGGTTCCGTAATTAGCTATTCAGTATGTCATAATGTGGCTGTTTCAGTTCACATACCGCAGTCTGTAGGCTTTGCCTACTGTAGCTATTAACGTTTAAGCTGCTGGTGCTAAGTTTCAACTCAGTTTTTCTACAAGGGTGGCAATCCAACACAGTGCTGGGAAGTTCTCCAGCTCACACACTGCCAAACAAGTCTGGTAAGAAGGTGATGGCTTCCCAGTGATTTGCCAGTTTCAGAGGTATATTTGTTCCCAGCGACATGCAATGTGACATTATATAAGCCTAGCATATCTGGGTCGTTAAACTGGCAAAGGAAGAAGGCTCTTGTTGTGTGTAGGTGAGAAAGAGAGGACATGACAGGTTTGCATGGCATATTTCATTGAAGTGGCCATCGCTAACAAAATAGCTCTTTATAAGAGCTTCAGAAGCACCTGTAGCCGAGGGAAAGCTACTAGCATGAGAAAGGCAGCAGGATCTACACCGCGTGTGTAGCTGGGATCCACCTCAGTCTGTCTGTGTTAGGTGGCCAGGCAGCTCCCTGCCTTTGTTCTGCCCCAGTCCACTCTGCAGGCAGTGTCATACAGGAGCCTTTGTGTTTTGCTCAGCTATTTTAGAAATGTTCTTCCTCTGTGTGTGCCTTGTGACACAAGATGCTCCATTCATTTAGTTCCAGTCAGCAAAAGTCGTGTGTGACCAACATGAAGAGCTATGAACAAAAAACCCCTCCATGAACAGAAATACAGCATGGGAGGGAAGGTGTCTGCACCTAGTTCCACTAAGGCAGGTGAGTGCCTGTACCCACTTCCCTGCAACCACTTCTCTGCCCTTCTTGCTGGTGCTTTTATCACTGCTATTTTATTTCTTCCTGGCAGAGAAGCCAGACAGTCAGCTATTGGCTGACTGATGGCCCAGCAATCCACCTTGGAAACACAATGGATCTGTTTTCTTGGGATTTGCATGTTGGTTTTGATAGAAGTAAAGCTAGCAGGTGCCCAGAACTGTAGAGGAGTTGAACTCTACAACACATCTGACATGTCCATGTGAAGAAGAAAGGTCCCATGTTTTAATGTCTTCTTGTGGTGCCCACAGGAGTTTAACTCCCTCTAGTTGAGATTACCGTATCCTCATGTCCCCTAATGTCTGATTTACTTCCAAACAAGGGTGAGGAAAGATATGCATCATGTTCTTGGCATGATTCCTAAAATTTTAGTGATATTTCCCCAAAAACTTGCACTCCTGACCAGGCAGAAGAATTGGGTCAGGCCGATAGTTACAGGTGACAGGAAATTGGGGGTTTCTCACTGAGAGGTGACAAATTGAGGAAAACGGTACTAGAGAAGTTGCTGACAGCTTGTATCCTGGTTGTGTAGAGGCTACTGGCGCCCCAAACCCCACAGTGCTCCTGGACAACATGCAATGCATGAGCCAGGAGAGTGGGAAGATAAGAGCTTGTGCACCCTTCACTGTGAGGGTGACGGAGCACCAGGACAGACCACCCAGAGATGTTTTGGAGTCTCCTTCTCTGGAGACATTCAAACCCCACCTGGACACGTTCCTGTGCGATTTAGTCTAGGTGATCCTGCTCTGGCAGGGGGGTTGGACTAGATGATCTTTCGAGGTCCCTTCCAACTCCTAACGTTCTGTGATTCTGTGATAAGCTCATGATAAGCTCATCTGTGACCGTTAGGCTACAATCCCCTGGAGCCTTACCCTTAGCAGAAAGCCCAGCAGCTGAATTCCACCAGGAACCAATTCAGCTGGCATTTTAGCCTTTCCTCTTTCCTGCTGGGTGCCAGGGAATGATTGTGTCAGTGCAATACTGAAGCTGAGCACTGCTTTAAAGGTTGAGGGTTTTTACTGACCTAGGTCCAATATGCTTGTTGTCCAAGGGGGGGTCTCTCTGTGGTCTATCTCGGTGAAGATAAACCCCTCCTTTCTTTCTCTCCTTTCTTTCTCCTCCTTCTCCTCTTTCTCTTTTCTCATTTTTCTCTCTTCCTGTCTTTTTTCCTCTCCTTTTCTCTGCCTCTCCCCCAGCCTCAGACAGGGAGCTGCCATGAGGGCCTTGCCCCAGATGAGGTGCGAGCTTTGCCGCAGGGCTTCATGGGAACCAGAACAGCGCACTTACGCTGGGCACGCCAGCCATGAAAGCTGGAGCACGGCTGCTGCTTCTCTGGAAATTAATAACTGCTGCAGTTAAATCCAGCAACTGGGACTCGGGGGTATTATGAGGATAGGCACAACAAAGATGCAGTAAGTGGATTATCTGAAAAGTCCTTCCCCCCCATGTTTTTTTCCCTCCAGGTTTCCCATTTTTGTTTAAATTAGGTGGTTTAATGCCATATTTTTCAACATGGCCAAAAAATGATGCCACAGCACTGCCTGTAGTAATGGGAAATAATTTGTACATTACACTTAGTGCTTGGCATTCAGAGCTCTTTAAACAATACACATTTTGATAGTTGACCTTGCAAAATGGGGAAGACAGAAGTAAGTCACAAAGATTCCTGTGGGTTAAACTATTTTCCAAGCTGATTATGAAGCTTAGAGCTCAAATGGTCTTTGCACAGAAACTCACAAAATACCTTCTCTTTTTTAAAGGGTTATCACCACCTAATTCATTTTACCTCTGGCTTCGCATGAGAGGTGTTGTTTACTCCTCTGCTGCTCTGAAAACACTCAGGAGCTGCAACATTACAGCCCACCCCACAAGCCGGCTCCAAGGTGCAGCAGCCTTAGCACAGCGTAACGCCGCCGTCCCTCACCACGGCCTGGCTGCGTTAACAAATACTGTGTGAATGTTTAAGAAGGGCTCTCCCTGGCATTTTAGTATCCCTCAATAATCTCAATCGTGCTGCTAGCGATCGGGTGAAATTCCCATTGACACCGTTGCCTGGCTGACACCAGCGCCGGATTTGCCTCAGGAATAGTTGAAAAACCTTGAGCGCAACATTAAGCACGAGGCCTTATGCTAGCTTCCAGAGTTTTCAGCAGCTCTCATTAACGATTTATTATTAACTACAGTTCCCTGGTTCACTTTGTCCTCTGCTTATTCGCAAGGGGCAGGAGCGTCTGCGATTAGATTAAAGTGTCAAAAGGCAAAGGATAAAAACCGTTTTGCATTAAGATTGAAAAGCAATTAATACCAAGGAGGAGGAGTGGCAAAAATAAAAGGTGCTTTAAAAACAGTACCTCCTGGCTGAACGGACCTACACCCCACGTGTGTGGCTAAAGCAGACCCTTGTTGGTATGAACCCTCATCATAGAAAGTAGAGATAGAGGAGGCACAAGGAAGGGAAACCTAAATGATCTTAGGATGGTCTTAGGAGCAAGGAAGTGGGCTGGGACTCTGCAGAGGAGGCGGTGGCTGAGAAAGGACATGCTGGAGGTTTACAAGTCTTTGGCAACAGCAGCCACGCAGAAGAGCTGCTCACAGACCTTGCAACACCAGCGTGGGGGAAGCTGGAGGAAACTAAGAGCTTAGAGAAGAGAAGGCTGCGGGGGGACCTCATTGCATCTTTCCAATACCTGAAGGGAGCATAGAAACAGGAGGAGAATCAACTTTTTAAAAGGGTAGATAATGGCAGGACAAGGGGAAATGGATTGAAGCTAAAGCAATACATTAGATATTAGGGGGAAGCTCTTTACAGAGGGAGCAATTAGGTGATGGAACAGGCTGCCCAGAGAGGTGGTGGATGCCCTGTCCCTGGAGGTGTTCAAGGCCAGGTTGGATGGGGCTCTGGGCAACCTTGTGTAGATCCAGGCCTGGAGGTTGGTGGCCCTGCCTGTGGCAGGGGGCTTGGGACTCTGTGATCCTTGGTGTCCCTTCCAACCCAGACCATTCTATGGTACTATGAAGGGGAGATCGCTTTAAAAGAGACTGCGGTGAACATCTGTTGCTGGCAGCTACACAAGTCAGATGTCATCGGTAAGTTGCTAGAGGTAGACGACAGATCTGTGGATGGAAAAGTAAAGGGCCTAGGCCAGGACATGCCCCTGAACATCACCAGCAGAGCAGTGCTGGATACAAGCAGAGGAAGGGGGCAATGGGCAGCAGAAGGTGGCCAGGCTTTCTCCTCTTAGCCTCTCCTACTGCCTCTGCCCAGGAAAAGCAGCGACATTTATGCTTATATTCATGCACACTCCCTGACTTCAGCCCACCTCTGGTAGGGAGGTTTCTTTGCTTCAGAAAACTACCTTTTCTTTCATGAACAGCCTTCTTGTCTGCAGAGTAATTAACAGTCTCTTGAACACACTTGAACTTCTCTGCTTCTGCATCAGAAGTGTCCAGCCCAAATTCACGTTCCTCAGCCAAGGTGATTTCCACTTGGCCCCAGCCATCGCAGACGACATCTTTCATGTATCAGGACATGGCTGCAGGATCAGTCCTGCCACACAGCTCCATGACACATACTTCAGTGCCACCCACAGCAAGAGATGGGAAGTCTGCAATAAATGAGGGGCAGGGGACTGAAGCCTCTTCTCTAAGCAGTGGAGCCAGGGAGTGCTCTGAAACTGCCCTGGTGCATCACAGCAGCAGCCCAGTGACACTCCCAGTACGGGGCAGCGGGAGCAGTGAGATTTACTGGTGAGGAGCTGGGACAGCTCAGCACAGAACATCAGCATTTTACAGCAGTGCCCCTCTGGACACATTGCATGCCTGCCTGCATTGTGCACCCCAGGGGGTGGGGCAGGAGTAAGATGGCCTTTGGTGGCAGGCTCAGTGAGCTAAAGTAGTGATCGTGGGCATGAGAGGCAGGGAGTGGTTGAGTCAGAGGGAGTTAGCGTAACCTGGGGATGGGGGGTTACCATACGCACGCCTTTGCTATGGACAGGGACAGGCCACCACACCAGGAGGTCCTGACCACCTCATGACTCATGCCAGGCCAGCAAATGCACGATAGGTTCAGCCCATCTGGACACAGCTCTCACAGCCGCAGCGGGGATGGACTGCCCAGACAACAGGCAGCTTTGCTGCTCAGTGGAGTTGCATTTTAAAGCACTTTTTTTCCCCCTCACCTTGATGCCTGTTTATCTGTATGAAGTAAAGATCTGTAAGAGCACTGCTGTGTGTTTTTTTCATATTTATTTTTCCATTGCTGATTTCAAGTTCATCCTCCTTCCCTCTCCCTCACCCCCACCTCCCACCCTCCCACCCCCATTAACTCTCAGGCTGACAGACCCAGAGCTGCATTGTATTCTCCATCTTGTATGTCTGGCACCAGGTGATGAAGATCTGTAAACCAAACACAGAGCCTGTGCGAGCATAATGAAGGGAATAATGTCGCTCTGTAGAGCTTTTATCACCATGCCTCATGACAGCACTGTACTTCACGACATAAATCTGCAATCACAACCTTTTCAAACATGGGCTACTCTAGCGAGTTATTCCTTAGGTGAGGTGAGTATGTAAGGTTGATTTGTACGGTGTCATCGTACCGTGATGACATTGATTCCATTGCCAGTGTTTACTTTCAAAGCTTTTACATATAGAGCTCGTTTACTGTTTTAAACTACCACAGCAAACAGCCAGTGCCACCCCCGCAGCTACACCCGGGCTCCCCTCTTCTTCCCAACATAGCCCACACCCCCTGCCCCAACTGCACTGGGGGTTTCTTTTGGGTGCGTAGTGCTCTGCGTTTTGGTACAATGGGATTGTCTGAATTCATAAGGGGAAAGGAAAATGTACCAATGTATTTAAAATTGATTGAGCAGATTTTTAAAGACCGATGCAAGGACCCCGGCACCCTTCTCCAGCCCTGCCAAAGGATTAACAGAGATGGCCACTACGCTGAGACTGTGTGTGGTGTTACACTGAGCTTTTTTTTCACAGCTGAGCTATATATTTCCAAACACCCAGGTTCCTAATGCAAATGCTCCAGCCTTTCACTGTGGCAACTTCGAGGAGCACTGCTATGATTTTAATAAAGCTGTCAGATTAAGTGACTGCATGGTTACACCATGATATTAATACACGTTCTTAACTGTCAATTAGTTAACTGGCTAATAAAAAGAGCCTAGCTTATAGGATTTTACTAATGAATATAATGCTTTGTTTCTGGGCAAAACATATGCTTTGGATATATAATTAGAAAAAGCCCCCCTCTCTCTCCCCCATCGAGAGAGCATGTGCAGCTGAATAAAGGAGCTCATTATACCTGCGAGGGGTCAAAGTCTGTGGATCTGTAGCTTATGGTATTATGACAGATTACAAAATCACTCTATTATGTTAGTCAATCTGTTTCCAAGCACAAACTAGCAGGGAGCAGGGCACTAGAACCTCCCGAGCAGGGCGCCCGTTGGCTTTCCCTGGAGGTCTTATGATGGGTCAGCTGGCGGTGACACCACCTCTGACAGCTCACATGTCAGACCTTCCCTGCCTGACTTCTGCCTTTGTTGTCACAGAGCCTCTTCACCAACAATCAATCCCTGCTTCAGGTTGTAAAGAGCTCCCAGTAAGAGCTGGAACAAATTTGAAATCCGTGGGTAGCCATCACTTGTGCTAATGAAAGGGAAAAGCAGAGCACTTATACTCCAGCTGACCTCTCACAGGCTCTCACCTTAAAGCAGAAAAACCACCCCAACCAAAAATTAAAAGTTTTTAAGTAGAGAGGGGTGCAGCTAAACAGCAAGGGCTGGAAGGGAAAGCTCTGGGTTCAGCTTTAGCACGCTTGTCGGTTTAAACAGGAAAAAAAATACTTCATATGCAGGATAAAGAGATTTCGGATATGATAGAGATCCTAAGAAATATTTGACTTTCCTAATCTTCCAGAGAAATTATTCTGCCGGAAAGTCTTACTCAGTCAACTCAGCATAAAACTCCTTGGTACCAAGCAGGAAGAAAATCCCCTTGTATTCAAGAAACATAGCAGTGGTCAGCACTGTGGGCACACAGGCTTCTGACAGAGCACACCTTTCCAAGATCCCACTTCATACAGGTGATTCCACCACTATCTTGGGCTGGTTATTTCACCCTCACACCAGTCCAGCAGCCACACCAGGGCCAGGAGGGCCCCAGCGTGGCATGGGAAGTCCAGTGGTAAGCCAGAGCCATGGGGCTGGCTTAGGCAGCCCCTGAGGACTGGATCTGGTGCAGCCACGCTTGTGCCCCATGGTCAATTGACTGCGATATCCAAGAAGATACAAAGTCTGGCTGAAGGTTTTCCCAGTGCGTGTTCAATGTGTATAGCACACTTGAGATGTGGATTCATTCCATAGCTTGCATGAAAAGCTGATTCTGGAATCAAACCACCATTGGACTGATGACAGATGAAGCTTCAAAGCCACCCCTGCAGGCTCACACAGCAGCAGCAAGGGGAGGGCTGCTCATGGATGTGGCTGAAATGCTGCAAGGGAGCACTTGAGGGAAAAAACAAGGACTTGGTGAAAAGCAGGCAGAAGGAGCCACATACAGAACACACCAAGGACTTTCTTCCACCCTGCAGATTCCAGAAGCTGTACCAGATATCCTGTCCTGGCCACACATCTGTGAAGAGGTGGGCCAGTGCTGGGACACCCAACATTGAGTGACTCATACCTCGCTCCAAGCTCCCGCTTCCCCTCTACGTGCCTGCCTGTTTCCACAGTGATTTCCTTGATGTTGCAGTTCCTGGCCAGCAAGCCCCAGGGCTGGTGGCATGTGGCATGGCAAGCGGCTGTGGTTGTTCCAGGGATGAGTAAAGCCACCCCCGTTAACCTCTCACACCAGCTCCTCCTGGCTGCACCCCAGAGCTTCCTTGCCCAGGGTGGCAGCCACCAGGTGTTCACACCAGCCCCGCTCCTGGGAATAAACTTCACTGCCCACTGCAAAGCACCCCCGTAATTTTAATGTTGCCTTTTTCAGTACCCCTCCAAATCAGCTGGGAAAGTAAAAGACAAGGGGAAAGAAATCAAAGTGGGAAACTGCTTCTATTCTCTTTGCACCATCGGCTGCAGTGAAGTGGGTAAGAACGTCCCATAACTGAGCTTTGCTGTTATTATAATGAGACCTGAAGGGAACCTCTCCTTTAACGAGGAGCAACCTTCCCTGGGAAGAACACTGGGAAGTCAAAACCAGAGTATGTGAAGCAAAGGGAGGTTCTGAATAAAACTTCCCAAGTTTTTAGAAAAGATGTGACAGGTTTTGTTTTCCTATAAATCACCTCAAAGATCAACGGCCGGTTAGCCTCTCTCTCTTGGAGGTACCATCTGTTTTATTTGAGGAGCTAGCTTTTCTTCTCAAATACACTCACTGATTTTTCAAACTCATTTATCCCAGTTCTCTGCAGAACATACAGCAGCACTGGTCATACAAACATCTTGTTAAACCCCCGAGGCTGAGCCGGGGTTCACATGGCAGAGGTCGGTTCACATCCCTGGAGATCAGCAGAGGGACATTACCTTGAACGGGGCAACAGTTTGGCCCACATGCTCTGATGTTTTTGGATAGCAGATGAGGAGTTTGTGACTTTTATATGTTTCAACAAAAGGCGTTGAAAAGAGCTTTTGAAATGGTTATTTGGTGACAGAGATGAAACGTTTCCCCTTCGCATTAATCCTTTTCATGTTTTCAGTACGTAAGCTAGGTTTTTAAAACCTCAGCCCACAGGTGTTCAGGCACAGGGCTTGAGAAACAGATATCCAGGGCACATGCACAACTGGGGTGACTGCAGAGGAGGAATGGCAGAGGTTTAGGAACTCAGACCAGCATGGAGAACTCGAACTGAAAATGACAAGTCCTACCCATTTTGCATGAACCAGCCAGTGCAGCGGCGATAGGCTCCTGGATTAGAGATGACACACTACAGCACCTCTTTGGTTCTTAGTTTGGCATCACTCTTAAGCTCATCCTTGTAAAGCTAAGGCTGCCCAGGGTCTGTCTTTCAACAACACAAGAAATATACCGAAACACTAGCACAGGAGCAGTGCCGGGCTGCTTCTAGGCTCGCCACACCAGGCTTGCCTGCATGTGCAGGGAGCTGACAGCTTTCCTCTCCCCAGAGCATCCCTCGGGGCAGGGATGAAGGCAGAAAGGCTCTTGCTTCCACAGGGGCAAAGCCTGAAACTGGTGGGCACAGGAGGGTTTGCCCTGGATGCATTTACCCACCACTCAGCACTGGTTTTCTGACCTCTGCAGCCCTATTGTGAGCCCCGTGTTTGAACGGGCATGGCTATTGTACGTGTGCCAGGCTTTACTTCCGTTGTTGAAAGCTCTCCCCAAAATGAGAATTACTCCTAAGAAATAACAAAGCCCATGCAGGCAGTCATACTCACTTCATCCTTCTGGGTACTTTTTTTTTATTATTTCTTTTTAAATGACCTCTAACATATTTTCCTATTAAAGGAAGGCCTATTTATAAGCTACCAATGTCGCTTAATTAGTAATTTTTCACGAGAGGCACATCTGACTGGAATTTATGCTCTTTTTTTATCCCCTTTTAGCAGCATATACATTTTTTCCTACTGCTGAGTAAGACAGGGTCTCTTAGTCTTAGGCCTAACAATCGCCGCTTTTTCCTCAGCTCCTGGAAGTGAGGCCCTGAGTCCGTGCACCCCCGTTTCACAGATCATCTGACCCACGCGCCGGGAGCTGAGAAGTAATGCGCTCTGAAATCAAGAAGATGCACTCAGCAGAAACAGAAACACATAGATTTTTTTTTTTGAAATCTATTTTAGAGATTTTTCTCTGTTACTTCTATACCTGTCTACATGGTTTGACTCTTATTGTCCCCTTGGAATAAGGTTGCAGGGTCAAAATACAAGAGTTTCGCAGTGTCACACCATTACAGTAACATTATGATAGCTTCTGCCTCGATGCCATAAAGGATGGTGCTGGTCACTTGCTCAGCATTCAAAGCTGGATTAACGTAAATTTTGGGGTAAAAATGCACAGATCTTGAAGTGAAATGTTCATAAGTACAAAACACCACAGAGAAGAAAGCGCAGTTTTGCCCAGCTTACGCACCTTCACCATCTTCCAGCTCTCAGAATTGCCACTTCAAACACAGAGCACACAGGTGACATCCCAGCACCATCATGCAGAATAGCCATGTGTCTGAACACCCTGGTGATGGGGCTGTTTTTCTTGCAGGCTTCTAGATGTAGGAGCAGCAAAAACCTAGAGAAGATGAGAGATCAGGCAGAGGTAGAACATATCTGTACATGCTTTGCTTTTTCTTGAGGTTGCAAATGTATACGAGAGACTGGTGGCTGCTGTATAGCAAAGCGTGCACTGCGGGGGCAGTCACCCCACCTGTGAATGAACCCCAAGCCCAAGGAAGAAGCCTGGTCCCCCTCCCAGCACTGTAGTTCCTCTGCAGTGCCAGCAGAGAGCAAAGAATGCATGGTTTTATGTTGAGTGTTCCCCGCGTCCTAATCCAGATCTTGGGAAACTTTTAGGCCCAGGGGCTTCGAAAGAGCAGGACGGCGCTGGGAATCAGACCGCGCACCAATGTGGCTAAAAGCAGTCAGTGCGTTTATTCCACAGAGCAGCGTGATTCTATACTCTCTAGCAAGCTTAACAAAGCATGGCTGGGAACCACGGGGGAGGGGAGCGAGAACAGTGAAGGCAATAAAGCAGACACCTGTGCAAGGCCTATATCTTATCTTGTCTCAGAGGAATGTTTCAGAATTAGGAACTTCTATTCACAGTCCACACTCCTTAACCCATTATCTGACTTTGCTGCTAGCTCCACATTCCTTTAGAGTGATATTTCATTCAGGCTGTTTTGCTCGCAGGGGTAGAGAGTGAGGAATATGTGGCCATTCTCACGGAGCCATCCCTCCACAGTTTTACACCTCTTATTATTTGGTTTGTTTTTCTTGAGGTAAGCAATCTAACAAGGAAAGTGAGATAAAAGCTGTTTTAAAGGAACTTCACCCGCTCGAACTCTGCTACACAACTCTCTGAGGGTGCAGATCTTGGGCGCGCTGATGGCACTGCTTCTCAGCACTCCCTGAGCCTCTGCTCAGAGACTCAGAGCCAGTGACAGCTGTTACTGTCAGTGTCCCGGATGTCTGCTTACATACCAGAGCCTCGTTACGCTACGTGCTGCACAAGCCAGGATGACAGGCTCATTCCTCTCCGAATTACTCCTTCAACACCTAAAGGCAGGAGAAGCGAGGGCTGTGGTACCCTGTGGCCTTCAAGGATGTGTGGCATTCAGCCATGGTGAACTTGGACTTACCATTGAACGCGTTACTGGGAAGAAAATCTCTGTGTTTGGGGGTAGAGCCCTTTTTGAAACATTTGGGTACCAGCGACGGATAAACAGTGCTTCCTAATGAAAAGCCACAATCTGCTTGTGCTGCACATCATCAAGGGCAAAAGTGATTCTGCTGCGAGATCATCCTCACTCAGTGCTTTGGGGGATACTCTAGATAAGCTTACTTCCATCTCCAGTAGCTGCTTTTCCCCTCTCAGGCCTTGGACTTCTCTTTGCTGCCTGGCCCTAGTGACGGTGAATCTCTGCTGTCCCTCATAGTCCGCAGGGAGAGCTGCTGTCATCACTGGCATTATTGTGAGCACCCAGGTCCCATCTGGTGAAACCACAGGAAGCTGCACCCACCCTGCTTGAATCAGGACTGGGAACACTGAAGGTAAAGCAGCAACCACAGGGTACAGAAACCTTTCTGAGGTGGCAAAAAGTTACTCCATCACATTGAAGTAGTGCGGAGCCAGAAGAACCAGCAATCATGGACTTGAGAGCAGGGAGACACGACACTGAGGCCTGGCAGAACAGAGTACCCCAAAATATATTGATTGTAGATTTAAAATCTGGTCAGATAAACTAAGGATGGTCTGGTGAAGAGCACCAGTTAGGGATGTTGGGATGCTCACCCTTGAGTTGACCCCAACAGCCTGTGGTTGAGGTGAAGCTGGGGCTTTCAACCTCAGGGGTGCCACATGTTGCACAGAAGGGCTCCATGAGAGGTGACCAGGAAAAGCAAGTTCACGTAACCTACACAGCAAACGTCAAATATAGCAAGTTCAAAGCCCCACTGGTGAAAAAGCAAGAGCCTATCACTTGAAATAAAATTGACAAATAGAAATTAAAGGCCATTTGAGTGCTGAACTTGACCAAGTATTTTCAAAAATACCTCATAGCTGAAAAAGAAGTAATATTATTCAGAAATAACAAATCCTGTAGGAGCTCAAATCCTGCTTTCAAAGCAGCTTGGCTTTTGGGATGATGCACTGTACTGTGGGTCAGTGGGTTTGATGACACTTCTGAAGTCTGGATTTGGACCCTCAAGTCACTGCTGGGGATAATGGTTATTGTTTTGCCCCTCAGAAGTGCTACCTGTTCCCTCATGGGTACCATAGATGTGGGGACAGCCATCACAGGGAGATAAGCATGAAAGCTGCAAACATAAAACCAGGCTGCTGAGTGTTGGCCAGGCTTGTCAGAGTCAGACCCCAGCAACTGGCTGATGCACAAAGATGCAGCAATGCTGCTGACAGCAGGCTGAGGCCAGAGGTTCCAGTCCTTAGCATGAATAAAAATCCAAAAGGCAGAAAGCCCCGAGCTTCCTGGAGAAACTGAGCTCTGGCAGGTCCTGTTGAGCAACGAGACACCCATTTGATTTAGGGAGTTTACAGTTGCTTTGTTAAACCGAAGGGTGTTATCAAATTTACCACATTTTTCTTTCCTTCCCCAACAGTGCTGTCACCAGCAGAGAACAGACACCATTTCTGGTGGGTAGCAAACCTCCTGCCAGTGGCCTTCCCTGGTGCGATGTCGCTGTAGGGCTCCACGAGGGACATGCTGGGCTGCCTTCTGCAGAGTGCAGCCAGCTAAGTATCAAAAATAAATAGGCAAGTTTGCCTTGCCTATGCCAGCCAGCCAACAGAGGCAAGCTAAAACCCAAAGAAATTGTTCCAGGAAAAAAAAAAAGAATTTAAAAGCTTAATCTTAGTAAAAATATAGTCCCTGAGCACCAGCAGGGTCAGGGTCAGGTTGGGTTACGTGTTGTGTAAGCCCCTGTTACACAAGCCAAGGCAGGGCAGAGGCTTTCCCAGGGCTATTCAATCCTGCTTTCTCTTGCTCCGTTCACTGCTGCTCCCTCATTCCTTCCTTCTCACTGTCCCATCTCCTGATGCTCTCTTGGACATCAAACAGGTCAGCCCAAGTGCTTCCATCACCGAGATTGAGGAGATCACACAAATCACTTGGTCTTTAAATAAGAGTGCGGGGCTTATGAGCGGATCTACAGCAACACAGGTGGGCGGCTGCAATAAAGGCAGCTCCTTACATGTTGCTTATCTGTGTTAGAGGCAAGAAACATCTGCACCAGGGACACCACGGCCTGTGGTAACACAGGGGCAGCAACCTCAGGGGCTACATGCAGTCAGCTCTCAGACCTGCGCACTCTGGGCAGCAACAGCCAGCGGTGCCAAGGGGGCTCCTGATAATTGAGGAAAGAAAGCACACCAGGTGCATGTTTCAGAGAAATAGAGCTTATTTCTCAGCCCTTGAGCAACTTTAAACCGGCTGCTCAGGAGGGTGTTTTCCCTTTGAAGCACGTACTCTCCTCTCAGGGCACTCTATCCTCTTCACCTTGGGATTCTGTTTTTCCATGAAGAATTGCAAACTAATTTCTCTGCCAATGCTCACCAGCCCTCTCTTTGCACCCCAGCACTCACCCTTCACACAGATGTCCTGAAAGCATCTTCAGACTAATTTTTTTCCCCCAACTGAGCACCACAAAACAAGGCTGCTCCTCTTCATGGACTTTCAGAGTGCATCTCCACCTCCAGGGACAGTTGCCTTCAATCCCATGCCCCTCCCTCTGCCAGATGCCTTTCAATCCCCTGTGCTGCTCTACTGGAGAAAAGCAGCATTCACCAGAAGAAATAGCACTTTCCAGAGGGAAAGCCACAACCTTCAGCTGAAAACCTCTTCCAGCAAAGTACAAGCATGTTACTTCTGACTTTTCTTCCCCTCATTTCTACGTGTTTGAGTGTTTGCTCTACACACATTTCTGCCATACTTTGAAGCTTATTTATCTGGATTTAATATTCTAGGTTTGAGCCTGTGACCCAAAAAAAGTTCCTGATATGTATATATATGTGTATGCAACTCAGAGTCTTCCAAAGGAAAAGAAATAAAACATTGTAACAGCAAACAGAAAACTCATTGCAATTTTTACAGCTACGGAGAATACCCTTATGCCCAAACAAATGCAACTTGCTTCTTAATCAACAGGAAAGGAAGGCAATTATCTATGGCAGTCTTTCCACGGCTGAGAGAAAGAACAAAACAGCAACCAAGCCCCACTGCCTTCAGAGACGCCCAGTTGAGGTTTGTGCCTGTAGCCGAACAGTAGAACCCCCAGGTTCACCTGGACACTGGAGGGCTTAAACTTTTCAGACCTGACCAGTATTATACAATAGATCCGACTTTCTATTATACACTATTCAATACTGGCCAGGTGTTAAATACCTGTATCCCTGCTATTTCCCTGCCCCCTTCTATAGGCTCCTTTGAAAGTCTTCACTCGTTACCAGAGTTATCTTAGGACTCCTCTTTGCAAAACCAAGACACCGGCTCCTTGCAGTCTGTTTTCCCTGCAGCACAGTGAACTGCTACTGTTTCAAATGCTTAAAAAAAATTCTGAATGAAGTCCAAAGGAATATTCTGATTGCCAGCGGCTGTTCTCGCTGTCTTAACCTAGATCAGTTTGACATAAGCCATTTACTTCATGGTTAACCCTGGAAAAATCCTGCAGGGAATATAAATTCGTACATTAATCCTGCTCACCAGCTCGGTCCCACTTAGGTTTGAATGCAGGAGGTGCCTCGTTGCAACCCCAACTCAAATTTATTGCTTCGAAGGCTTTAACAAAACACCACTCGGGAGCCCTTTGTGATCCTCACACCGGCTCTTTACTGCGGAGGAGAGGAGGAGACAAGACTGTAAGTGCCGAGCATTACAATGGGACATAAAGCGGCATTAACGCTGCTGCGTGCTTAATGCTGCGGTTTAAGCGGCTAATCTTGTTTCGGTTGAATGGCATGTTCATTACAGCAAATAAATCAGTAACATGTGGGATTATTGAAGAGGAAAGACATATTAAACCAGTTTAGGGCATCATTTTCTTCTTTTTTTTTTTTTTTTTTCCCCCTCTAAGTGTCTGATTTAGCTTGGCGTTTTTCAACAGTCAGTTCTAATAAATACTTGTATAGCACAGATTAAGCAGGTGGGAATGCTGCCCAGAAAGAGTATTATGAATAACTTAAGGCACTGGTTTAATTGCAGCAATCCATGATACTTACTGTGCTGGCACCAGAGGGGAGTTTTCAGTATTAAAAACTTCAGCCGAGCTACTAGCGAGTGTCTCTTTTATTAGGTGTTTGAAAGAGCTTTCCAAAATGTTCACCTCCAGTGGGAGTAGGGGAAGATTTCAGAGTTTATGTAACTATTTAATTTATTTCCACCACTACTCGTTACTTTTTCAAAATATATAGGAGCTCACTCAATGCATCTCTGCATCCCTGACTCTGCAAAATGTTGCAATAGCACCTCTGCCACCTTGCCAGCTCCATTCTGCCCCTTTTTGTTTGCAAGGAAGACACACAGAAGGGAAAAAGCCCAAAGCCAGCTTGCACGTCAAGCAGCAAGCTCCTTTCAGAGCTATAACCACACTATCCTATAGAGCGTTCCCGTATTCCTTCTCCACAGCAATAGTTCCTGGCACTATCCTTGCCACAGCTTAAAGAAACAAGTAGGAGCAACTTCATCCAGCTTTGGAGATGGCACTGCTTGAGCGGGTACTTGGACCAGGTGACCTCCAGAGGTCTCCAAGTAGAACAGCCTGGGTTGGAAGGGACCTTAAGGATCATCTAGAGCACTGACAGGAAAAGAAACACAGTTAAGACCTAAGTGAAAGAGCAAAACTCTCCCCAGTGCCAAACAGCCTCCCCTCAACAATTTGTCCATGTAGAGTGCAGATCCCCTGTAAACCATCAGTGATGTTTGCAGTAAGCAAGTTCCCATCCATACACAAACACATCAAAGCAAGGATTCAGCAGGAAACAGAGCTGGGGAAGTTGTTTTATCTGGGAAAGAGGGGTGGTGGGGTGGAATTGCAGCTTTTGCTCCTCTGGGTAAGGCTGCAAGTAACAAAAAGTCCTTGCAAAACAACACCCCTACACCACCAGCTTTCCCTCACCTCTGATCTGCACAAGGTATGAAGGTCCATCCTAGCCCACCGTGCCCCCAGAGAAGCATGTGGGGTCATGGGTGCTCCCACACGCTCACATTAGTGCAAATTAAAAGGTGCCCAAGGCGGCTCCTCTGGCCCCAGAGAGCAGATGCCAGGGGAAACCAATCGGTGCCAGCACCATCTTTCAAGCAGTGCAGTTACAAAGGCTTGAGGCTGTGCGCCCACATCCAGGCCCGGATCACACCAAAAGCCCTCCTGATGGCCAGCGGAGATGCTGGTACCTCTGTACTCAACATCTGAGCTCAGAAAAATGTTATCACCCAACTGATTCCAGTCACCAATCCCATCACCTCCTATTCTTTTCCTTTATATGTTACTTTTGCCTCTGATTAGACCCGAGTCTCCAAGACAGCAACTGCATTTCAGCTCTCGGCACAGCACAAGGCTACGAGCAGCACAGAAATCATCCTGGCTGACACCTGCAAGTCACAGCCGATGTTACTCACAGTGCTGGGAGAAGCAGCACTTCAGAGAAGTTGCAGAATTCATGGGCTCTGCTCCTCCAACGTGTAACTTCGTGGCAAGGTGTAACTTCACTGGCAAAAATGCAGAAGGCACACGCTGCAGAAGCTTCCTGAAGGTCAGGCTGAAACAAAAATGCTTACGCCCGTCTTGGAAGGAAAATTTACAGTAAAACATGAACAAAAATTGGGAAGTTACCTGTACGCTCTGATTAGGAGCGTGGTGACTTTGCTGATCACACAGCTTATCATTCCAGAGAAACTCTATATTCAGGGCATGAAAACCAATGTATAAATTAGCAGAAATGCGAGTAGTTTGATGGCACTTGATTAACTGGACAGTAAGCACCAGAAGCAAAACATTAGGAAACTGAAGCCATTTTGTGGTTGTAGCAGGCATTTATAAAGATGGAAAAGCAGCCATTACAGACAAAACCAAGCATTTTGGGGTTTCATTAAAGAAAAAAAATCCCTGTTTAGTGCTAAACAGCCTGAAATAAAACAGCAGCTTTTTACAGAGCTTTTGAACCAGCTTCAACACCATCCACAGCACCGCACAATTCAGGTAGCCTGCCAGAAGCAAGTCCCTGTCACCACCCCCACTACTCACTCCCCTTCCCAATGGGCCCAAGCAGCCTACCTGCACGGCCCACCATAGCCCAGTGAGACACCCGGGCTCAGCTGCTCCACCTCCCCGCTGCCAGTCCCCAGCCTCACCTCCACCAAGGAGCCAGAGCCTCCCCTTTCCTGCTCAGCCTCAGTCGAGGCCCCATTTATACCCTCTTCTCTCAGCATCTTGGGAACCACCTGGGAATTTCTGCAGTGTCTCACTCCAACACACTTTTTTCGTGTGCTTAATGACAGACCCTCATTTCCGCCCTTTATTACTCTGACCCCCTGCTCAGATAAATCCCCCTCACTTCTCACTTGTCCTTCCCCTGCGCTTACTTCCCTCTCAAGTCCCTCTCCCAAGCATGCAGGCAAACAGAGCTGTTCCTAGTTTTCCAGCTAAAGCCACACTCACACACTGGCACTGCACCATTCCCTGCCTTTCTGGCAGTCCCTTGCAAGCAATGCACTGCGATTTAATTCTGTTTGTGTCAGATACATCCGCATCCTACCGCTAGTGCACAAGGTTACCGCCGTCGGGCAGGCGAGCCGCCCGGCTCTCTCCATGGTGAGGCACTGCACTGCCATTTTTACAGAAACCTTCCAGCTCAACAGCGATCCGATACCCTGCCTGCTGAAGCTAAAACAGCGGCCGGCGCAGGCAGCCAAAAGCCATCCCCACTAGCCTTACCCACGCACACCCATCCAAAAAACTCGGTTGCAACAGGAGCCTTTCCATGTACTTCAGCTGGCTCTGACCGAGCTGAAACTCCACGCTCTCAGCAGTTGCAGTTCATCTGTTCTGTAATTCAGCACAGCGCTGCTTTAAAAACGTCTTTCTGATGCTGTCTTCTGCAAATGGCATAATGAGGAATAATAAGCAGGTGCTTCTGAGCACAAACCCAAAACAGCAGGAGTATAAAGCTACCATAAGTGAAGCAATTAAATAACCACACCGTTCACTGTTTACTGACAATCTTTATTAGAGCTGACTCCCTGTGCTTAGAGGTTTCCCAGGAAGTACAAATATGAATCCAAGTGCTACCCCACAGTGTAAAAAAAAAAAAAAAAAAGCCACACTTTATTTGCACAAAAAGATATAAACAACTAGTATTTCAAATTTCGTCCCAGATAGTACATATAATACCCAAAAACGCAAAAATAAACCAAGATGAAAGACTAGCAGCAAAAAGAATTCTATTTCTCCTTCAACACTGTTTGTGTGCTTCCACATTTCTCTAGGAAACAGAGTATAAAGAGAATTCAATCCATTTCTATGAAATAGCCTACCAAAAATATAACACTGTGTAAAGAAAGTTAGTAGTACAAATCTGGGGGGTGGGGAGGGAGGAAAAGGAGAAAAACAGTAGGTGTAATATTAAAAATCTCACGTGTAAACTTTACTGCTGCTTCAAAATAAACACCAAAAAAATCACATGAGTATTGCCGTTTGGCTTAGCAGCCAGGAAAATAAGAAAAAGCAGATTTTTTTTCCCCCTTAAAGTGCTTAACCACCATATCCAAAAGTAATGACTTTCAGACCTACTCAGCATGAACGTGCTCAAAAAGCCACTGCTTTACGGTATGAAAGCTGTCATTCTGAAACGCTGCGCGTACAAACTGGCTTTATCTGCGCGAATGAAAGATCGCTTTGAACAGCTCTCAATCATATGATGGCCCAAATCAAGGTAATGCTATTAAAGCAGGCAGCTGAGCAAGTCCCAGAAAGTTGAAGAACAAGAGATATAAAAAAATAATCTTTTTCTTTTTAAAGGCAGCGCGCCTCTCCCAGCGGCAGGAAGGTAACTTTCTGTAACAAGCAAGAGAACCACAGCTTTATGTTATTGTTGCAAACTACCCAGAACAAACCCAGGCGTTTAGGGAAGGGAGATAAATGCTTCTCACTGATAAAACACACAAAAAGGCAATCATGTGGGTGGGTGGGACCAGTAACTAATGCAGTGTTTTACTTTAATATTAAACATACTGTCAACTTGACTTTAAAATGGACAGTATGTCCTAACTCAAAAAAAAAAACCAAACCCAAAACCCCACCAGAAAATAACAAAGAGGACTTGAAAAGCTTTAGGAGCAGTTGGTTACATTGTGATATATTTATTTGAGCCTTAGTGCAAAGGAAAAAACTAACATTCTAGGCTCCAAAGCAAGTCAAATACCTAAGACTTGGGGGAGGGGGGTTTGACAAACATCAGGCACACAGATTCCAAGAAAAAAAATTAAATTTTTAGCTGTAACAGCCATTCATTTTTATCTCAAGGTTAGAAAACACATATAAAAATGGGAGCAATGACTCTGGCATTCATCAACCTCAAGTGCAGCTACAAATTATTTCAACCCCATCACTCTCCCAAACCAGGGCTCTCATAACCGAACTGAACCGTCAGTATTGCTGCAGCTGTCAAACTGTGCCCAGAGCCAGCCAGAAGAGCTACCCATCCCCACAGTTACTGATTAATTTCTCCATCAGCTTTGGAACCCACTAAGACTGAATTTGTTTACATTCATCTATTTCACAGGTCTAAAACTCGAAACCATTTCTCAGAAGGCATCAATTCCCAACACAGTACCTTCATTGTCCTTCAGGACAGTTTTTAAGTTAAGAGAACCCCCTGGTTCATTTACCACTAAAATACAGATTATCTAGAAAAGGTAACTTTTTCCCTATAATGCTCCTGTAAACACCTCTGTATTAAGCCACAGGAAGCTCTAGACCAGGAAATTCAGCATCTCCAGTGATTTGACTTCAGCTCACTTCTCCTTTACAAAAGCAAAAACAACAAAAAACACCCTTGGTAATTAAGAAGAAAAGGAAACAACACAAACAGACCCACAGTGAAATATTCAGTTACCCAAGCAAACACTTAAAATAAGCCTCTGAAAGTTTAACATTTGAAAAGCAATTATTTTAGTGGTTAAAGTGTGCAAATAACTAAATATGGCGTCTGCTTCAGAGGTGGCTGAATAACATAGTCATCAATGATTATTATTCATGTCTAGCACTGCCAGTCCTGGTGCTGGTTTTGAACATTATATATTATCACTTCCTCTGCATATTTCCTGCCTTTTTTTTTCCTCCCCAATAGAGACCAGTAGCATGACTTTAGAGAGAGGTATCAAAGATGCAAACTTTTCTTCTTAACGGTTTCCTGTCCATCTCAAGTCTGGCAAAACTGAGCATTATAGGGAATTAAATATAATGTTTCAAGCAGGAACATCAAATATTATTTCAAGTTTGTCTGTATATGAAAATCACCTGAAAAAGATTCAGAATCTTGGGTTTCTAAGAAACAAATATCATAAATTAAAGGAGGGAGAATAAAAAACAACACACGCAAGGGAAATGTAGCTATTCTACTGATGAGAAGTATAAAAGCTTAGAAATAGAAAAACACCAGCTTCAGCCTGAGACTGAAAAAAACACCCACAGATTTTTCAAAACCAGAGTCCATACAGTGTCACACAGCCCTGCCTTGTCATGTTTGTTAATATCCTTGCTTAGAAGTCAGACAGCATTTTGTTTAACTTGTGTTGCTCTGTATCATTACACTAAACCATAATTAACTCCTCTTTTGTGCCGGCCTCATTCCAACACAATTGTACCCACTGTATACCAGCAGCAGTTCTCAGGTTTTGTTTTGCAGCTCAGCTGTATTTTTCTTGGATGTTCACAAGACTGGCATTTGACTGGATGCGCTTGGCTAGAAAGGGAAAAATTATATGAAAATTAAACACAAAGAATTCCACAAAACTAGTCTCTCCACTCCCTCTATTTATCCGACACAGACTTGCAAACAGCTTTCTGTTCACGTCCAGAAACTTTAATGAAAAGATATGGCTGAAGCTCTTTACTACCCTTCTTCAGGGGACAGCAGCAGACTAATAGTCACTATTAGCGCCGTCAGCACAGCTGCAGGCAGAGCTGGCTGGGCCCCCACTCCCACAAGAGCCAAGCGAGCCCCTGGCACCACCCAGCTCTAACAGCGAAATGGAAGCACCATCACTTACGCAAAATGAGTATCCGTTTCTTCTGCTTCGAGTGAAGGAAGCTGCTAAGGTAAAAAACAATAGGTAGGAAGAGAATAAAGGATGAAACTGCAATCACTGGGACTGTATCGCTGCAGGGAACAGAGCAGTTGAAAGTCCTGCTCCAGAGCTTCCGAGTGATGTTCATCTGAAAGCAAAACATAGGCAAGCCGTGAACGTGAGCACGTGCATTGTTGCTGTGCTGTGTGGCAAACACTCAGGCCTCAAGACATTCAAGCATTCTAATATGACCTCAGAAAATAACACTTCAACAGATTCCCCCCCTCCCAGAAGCAAGCAAATCCCTAAAAGCATAGGCAATTTAAACAGAGACAAAATTTCACAACAAAACTTTTACAATCTCCAAAACCAGACCCTACTGATTGCCACGTGCCTGTTTTCCAGAGAACTCACTGGCAGGACCAATCCCACCCTTTCGGCAGCACTCCTTTTACTCAACCACTTAAAACCTCGCAATATAACAAAGCTTTTCCCAAACATATGTCACACCAATGCTGAGGACCCCTAGAAACAACTGCTGTAGTAAGAAATCAAGTATTACACTGGCTAGAAAAATAGCAGTAAAGCTTTACATTAAAAGCCAGAAGATTAAGAAGATTTTTGTTTTTAATCCATCTCCTTCACAGTAACAAGAAATTAAAGTGCAGCTACTTGAAACTGGAATGCACCCGGGTGATCAGGAGCGTCACTTATGCTCCTGCTGTGCTGGCCGAGGCCAGGACCTAGCCAAGACAGCCCCATGGGACTAACTCCTTCCTCACAAGACATCAGGCTGACAAAGACACTGCTGCCAGAACCATCCTTCACCAAAAGGGGAAGGCAATCCCTAGCAAGACAAACACAAATAGCTCAGATTATTAAAGACCTTTGTGATAAGGCCTCTCCGTAGAGTATTAATAAATACTTACTGCATCTTCCACGTCGATACACAAGTGTGCCGAGTGCCCAGACTCACCACCTTGCTTGTTCATCCTTTGCAAGTGGTTATACAAGTCATTCAGTATTTTGTAGGTTTCGTTGCAGTTTTTACATACTTCTGTGTAGTTATTTGGTGACAGATAGACAGTTTGCCCCTAGGATTATAAAACTATGTATGAATACTATTTTAAGGCATTATTTTAAAAAAAAACAACCCACAATTAAAAATGGGAGTCAAGTCTGAACCAAAACCCGTATTTCTAGCATGCTAGATTGAGTAGAGGCAGGATGGACAGTTCTCATGACAATGCAGGAGAAAAAGGGACAAGAATCTAACTCACTAGGGACAGGAGACATTTCCGGCAGGTTCTGCATCTCAAACTGTTCTTTGAACTAGCAGCTTTTTTAATTAAACATTTAAAGTACCAATTCCCAGGAAAAAGAAAAAAAAAACTACTAGTAATTAAATGTTATTCTGCAGACAGAGATAACCAGGATCCTTAATAGTTTTTTAGGGATTTGTCTGCCCATACATAACCGTAAGGTTGCTACTGCTGTGCTATATTGAGAGGGACAAAGCATGCCATGGTAGGTAATCCTTTTTATTCACTGCCTTCGCCACCACTGAATGCAATACAAGGCACTTGAAAACAAAATTACAGCCTATAAAGATATTCCAACCCAGTAATGGTTGTACCAGCTACACAACGACCACTCAGTTAACTTCTAGTTTGGGCACTTGAAGTGATCGATAAGCCCATCCATGCTGCTCCTGACCAAGGCCTATAAAGGCACACATCCTTGAGATCATTAGTAATGAAAATAAAGCAGACAGCTCCCTCAGAGATTGTCCCATACACATCATTTCCCATTTTTAATACTGAGCAATCCCAGAACTTGTCTGGCTTCTGACTCAAATGGAGTATGAGCAGTCTCTTAGGCTATTTAGGGCATTTTCTTTGAGGACAATTAAATTAATTTCATTAAATTATATTGCCTTTGCAATACAGACAAACTTTAACTACCCATAATTTTACTATTGGAAAAACCTGTTACAACGGTTTAAGGCAGCTAGTCTCCCTGAACTAGTCTGTATTATCAAAAGGTTATTTAAAGACTGAATTGTTAAGTCAGAAGACAACAATTCCACAAAGAGATAGAGACTTAGAGCATGCAGACGTGCCGTTCCTTACTATATAATTATCAACTATTGTGAATTCAGAAATTCTGATGTGAAGTAGCATTGCAATTACATACAAAATGAAGTCAAGGTGAATATCAATTAGAATTAATTTTAGGCTCTCCATCTGTAAACATCTGCGCTTTACAGATCATTGCTTTATCTGCCTAAAATTCACAAACTCACCAGCAGTTTATTTGCCTAATCTGTATCTGCAGTTTATTCAGCATAAATAAGATTTTGCTAGCAATTAAAGGATTTAGTGCTTCTCTTAAATAACGGCATAAATACCTGAACATTCTGTTCAAAACATGTCAGAGATTTATTGAATAAATCCAGGAATTCTACAGTAGAATTTGATAATCCCTCACTGTTGTTCTTTAAACAATCTGTCAAAGAGAAAGAAAAACATCAGGATATTCTAATTTCTAACATTTCCATAGCCGACAAGCCCCAGACACTCCACTCCTGCAAAAAGAGCTCTCGACTATAAAAGACAGGTCTAGTCAACACTGCGGTTTCCTTATCTGCCTGCCATTGATGTCTCAGACCTGCTGACCTAACTCTTCATCGAGAACATATTTCAGAATTAATTGGCCTTGATTAAGTGAAAGATGAAGACTATCATCAAGAGCTTTCTGAAGAGGAGGTCTGAATTATCTTTGGACTTTAAGATAAAACAAGACATTACTTTTATTTTCTAGCCTGCAAATCTGGCTTTGCCCAGCAACAGTAACAGCCATTACGGCAAAGCAGAAGCACCAGTAGAGGAGGTGAAACGGAGAGCATCCAGGAAACAGCCAGAGCACGAACACAAGAGCACAAATCAGAGCATAGGTGGTTTCTTTTTAAGAAAAGACCTGACTCTTTCACCAGCTTTTAGGGGAGCCTTGGGGCTTTCCTCTCAATCATAGGAGGTAGTCAACCCTACCATGTTACTGCTTCAGCCACCCCACCCCACTTCAGGTGCTCTAACCAGACCGACCCTTGAAAACAGCAGCGATTTGGGAACATACATGTTCAGCAACAGCACCATGAGAGCCAGCCAGCCAACATCCTAGAAAATTCTCCTGGAAGAAGGAAGTGCCACAGGACTCAGAGGCTAAGCATTGCATGACAGGGCAGACCACAGAGCTCCTCCCATCCTGCCTTTCCAGGACTCGCAAATGAAAAGAAGCTCTTCCGGGCGCTCAGGGGAATCTGCAGCAAACCCAGCGTCTTTCACACCCCACTCCATAGTGCTATTCCCTCTGTTTTCTAGCACATCTATTAGCTTGGGGTCCTGCTCCCCACAGCAGGGGAGTGGCAAAGAGGCCACTGTTCAGGTGTAAGCACAGCACAGTGACATCAGCAAGAGGACAGGGAGATACAGGGAGAGAGCTGGACACTATCCACCCATCAAATTAAACCAAAGACAAGGCTGTGGAGGCAGATACTGCTCAAAGCATAAGCACCTCTGAGTTATTAATTTAATTGTTAAACTTTTAATTGTTTGCTAACAAAGTTTTTTAAGTAACATGGGAAGATGGATAAAAACAGAAGAAACCGCAATGAAGCTAAGAGTCTCCAGCAAGGTCTGTAGATCACAAAGAAAACTAGCAAGACTGCCTTTTGCAATAGCCTAAAAGAAATATTTATATAACAACTAAGTTTTCCAACAGACTAATGCCCTCAGATTGTGGCAGTAACCCTTACAGAACAAAAAGCTCTCGTACCCTTCACCAGAGTGGCTCTAGTTTGAGATTTTTGTGTTATCTACTGACTGTATTTAAACAAATACACACAATTTTGATTTGTGCAAATTTTAGGGGCTAAGTCATTACAGTAGCACAACAGCTACAAAACGAGTCACATACTTGCACAGTTGGCTGCCTCCCAGGTTTCGTTAAAGAACTGCGAAAGGGTCACAACTATCTGCAGCCTGTCTGAGGTCAAGATGCTTTTGGCACAGTTGTGGCTCTCAGTAGAATTCTAGAGGAAAAAGAAAACAGGAAAAAAAAAAGCCATCAAGCATTAAAAATACAAAGGGGAAATTTTGAAACTTATTTTAGCAAGCACAGCTAAACAATCACAACACATCACATCAACATTTCTAGAATGGGCAAGGCAGAACTGACGCAAGAACTATCTTTTGATCCTCCAATTCATACCACGAGCAACACAGCTCACTGCACGCGGTCTCTGAAGACCTACCAGGACTGCATGCAAGTCAGCCAAAAACACAGGACTGAAAAAACCCCACAGGCAAACAGAGAGACAGGGCCTCCTCTGCCAGGCAGCTCAGATTCACCCATTCCTGCACTGCTGCCCCAGGAGCCAGCTCAAAGCACGCGTGACCAGAGAGAAGCATGAGGTTGTCCTCCTTAGGCTGAAGGAATATTTGAAGGAATTGAACCAACAGACCAGCCTCAAAACAACCCAAACAACAGAAACTAACATCCAAACCAGCTGCACCAACATAACCTCTATCAGCAGCAAATGTCCCCTCAACACAGCGATACCAGGGACACAGCCCTCAGCAAAGGAGCACCTGTGGCCACTCCTCCAAGTCCAGGACCAGGCCTGGCTCTTGTACTCCCTGGACATAGGTACCCAACTCATCTGTCTCAGCAAGCCACCCAATGCACCCCTTCCCCAAAGCAGGCACTGGTACAACACTTACAGCAACTTATTCTCTGGACAAAGCTCATAAAAAAATTGCAGACTATGAAAACAATTACAAAATGAACAGGAAGTCTCCCTACTGATAAGAAACCATGCCCTCCAGTCAGCTGACTCCTGTGCTCTACCAAGCTCCTGGTTTCTGGCTGCTAAACTGCCTCAAGCACGCCTCAAAATGACCAAAAGCCTCTTTGGTAAACAACATGGGAGATATGAGAAAATAATCTCTTTAGAAAGAAACTTGTTCTTTACAGAGCTCTGTGAAAGATCCAGTTTCTGCCCCTCTTTGTTGCAATAGGTTTATTTTAAGTAAGAAGTTTCCCTTAGAGACTGAACTGCTGAAGTCAAATATTGCCACATCTGGTAACTCCTACGTTCACCCGCTTTCATTTCTACTAAATTACAAACAGATATGCAAGAAAGTTGTTTATGCAAGAAACTCTCTGGTTGCTTCATGAAGGCCTGTAACTGTGAAACTCCTCCCCAGCTGGACTCACAAGTGGGGAAAAAGCACTTTAAATCCAAAAATTGAATCAAATGGACCTATATCATTCCTTAAACATGCTTGCCTAACTTATTAACTAGCCTAGTGAGAAGGATTTGACATTTTAGTGATGTTCAAAACTTAACTTGGCTGCTTCTTTCGCATTGCACTGTAACTACAGTAGGATGGCAAAGACAAAAACATTGGATATCCTATTACTTGCCATCATGGATTGAGGGGGTTGCAAGGGGTCACCTCCCTTGTTTATCTGGTTAGTTAACCCACACACAGAAGGAAAAGTAAATGTTAACAAAGATGTGTCTTCCAGATCGCACAGTGGACCAGTCCTCCCAGGCTGCCAGTCCTCAAGCACAGCAGCTGCAATGAGTTCTTGCATATCCTAAATATGGGGATACGTTTGGCAACCTAATCCTAGCCAAAACATCACACTGGAAATGCCCAAGAGAATTACATACTCTATTCCTCACTCTCCCATTATCTAGTCACTGGTACAAAACAGCTTCCATACGAGAAACAAATGAACAGACTACAGGTTCGCAAACTAAAAGGAAAGACCACTGGCTAAGGTATTTGCCCTAGAAAGGACAATCTGCAAGCAAGTGTCCTTGCAGACAGACTAGCAGACACAATGCATCAAAACCAGAAAGTGGTATTTCTTCACATGGCAGGTAACTAAGCTGTGAAATGGTTTGCAGCAGGACACCACGGCACCAAAACCTGACTTGAGTTTAAAGAGCAACACATTTTTCTTGTCATTGGTGACTCTAAATACAGATTCAGAGATCCCAAGGCAGAAAGCACAATCTGGGGGATGCACTGCTATAAGCTTGCTCTCTGCTTGTACTCTTACCCAGGGCACCCACTCGTAGCCATCATCAGAGATCAGACAAAGCTTCTTTGGACTGATCAACTATCATCATCCTTACAATCATTCCAGGGGCTAACTTTTTAAAACGGATAAACTGGACAAGAACATGCAAAGTTAGTCATAAACCACATCAACACTAAGAAATTAAAAATATGGCAATAAATAAAAGACAATCAAGGCTCTGAAGGATGCCAACAGAAGACCTAGCTTCAGTCACGGTTTCTCACTGGTGGGGTCCACAGACTCCAGCCATGGCTCAGGACTTCTAGCTTGCTGCCACACACTCCCACCAACTCTGGAGCCAAGAACACTGTGACACGGGTGCCCATGGAAGATGTGCGTCACTCACCACAGCTTTAGAGCCTATCAATTTTCCCAGAAGTGCTAGGCAACTAAGCTCTGGCAATGTTCCTCATTAGTGCTACACAACCAGCTACAAGCCAGAGCACTGCTTTAGCCATTGCTACCAGCAAAACCAGCTCAAATTTTTCCACTTGCACAAAGGAGCAGAGCTCCTTTTCCGCAGGTGGAACTACTCACTCCTAAATGTGCCAGGCTGCAGGGACCATGCCACAGCACCAGGCAGCAAAGGCAGCCATCACTGACAGCGGCACTTCCCAAACACTCCCAGCCTCTATTAAACCACCACATACACCCAGTGAGGCTTACAGAGTGGGAACTGACCTTTGCAGGCCGGAGAGCCACTTACCCAAAACCCACAGGCCCCACTCACCACACCAGTGCCACAGATGACACTCAGACCTAGCCTAACCCAGGCCTGGCCTAACACAGGCCAGCTCTCCCACAGAGCTGGGCGAGACACCACTGTCACGACGCAGGGAAGGGAGGAGCGGCAGTGCCTCAGGGCCTGTACCCTGGTACAGCCCTTACGTGACTGAAGCCCTTAGAGAAACAGCCCAGGCCCCCAACCCTCCACCGGTGCGAGAACACCACACGCAGGGCCCTCGCCCCGGGCTGCCCCGCAGCCCCCATACGCCTGCCCGCCCTCCCGGCCCCGGCCCCGCGGACGCACCCCGACGGCGCGGGTGATGTTGCCGTACTGTGCCAGGAGACGGCCGTAGTGGTGGTGGCAGGCCTGACAGAGCCGCACCGGGCGGGCGCGGCGGCCCAGGCAGCCCGTCAGCGCCGCGCTGCCTTCCGCGAAAGCGACGAGGAGGCGGCGGCACTCGGGCTCCAGCTCGGGCAGGTCACCAGGCAGCCCTGCGCCCCACAGCTCCTCCGCCAGCTCCTCCGCCTCGCCCAGCGCCTCCAGCACCAGGGGCCGTCGCGCCTCCCCGGCGGCGGAGTCGAGGGCGAGCGCCAGGGCTGATAACAGCGGCAGCAACCAGCCCAGCGGCGCCATGACGGCCGCTCCGAGGAACCGGAAGCGCCGCGCCGGCAAGCGGCCCGCCTCCAACGTGGAGCGCCGCTGTTCATGGGCGGCTGCCGTGGAGGGGGCGGGGAAAGGGGCGGTACCGAGGCGGGCGGCCCCGGGGGCGGGCGGGGCGAGGCAGGGACATCCCCAGGTCCGGGTGTGAGCCGGGGGTGCCCCTGCCCCGGGCCGTACCCTGCCCCGCGGGGAGCGCAGTAGCAGCCGGGTAATGCTCTTTTCAAACCAGGGGATTTGAGAGTACCTGTGGTACGGGTAGTGGCCGCGAGACGCGCTGAAAGCGCGGCGACAGTTAGAAGCAAATGCCCAAACCCGAGACCGAGCTGATGAGGGGGGAACGAGCTGCATCTTTCTGCAGTCAAAGCACCTCCCACGGCTTATCTCCCGCTGGACACCTGTGTTGGTACCTGGTCCCAAGCTTTGCCAGGGCCGCTTCTCAATAAAAGCAGAGCCATGAAAAGAAAACTCTGCCCAGAGGAGGAGGAGCGAGCAGGGCAGTGGGCAGCCCCTTCCCTCTAGTGCCGCCTTACCTGACTCTGCCTGGCAGCACCTCGAGCCTGTGTCCCTCCCACGTCACCACGACCCTTTCCAGTGATCTCAACCAGCTTTTGACTGAGCCCGGGTTTGTTAGTGCTTTGGTCAGATACATACTGGAGAGGCAGAGCAGAGCCATGCAGCTCCATGCCGCCATGGTGCCTTCAGGAATAACAGAGCCAGGCAGGGATGCGACCATTCATTTCTTGCAGCAGATTCAATGGTGTACACATGGCACTGGTAACAAGAGGCAGCGTTGGCTGATAGCAGCATGACAATCATGGCAGTTGACAAGAGTTCAGCGCTGCTTGAGCCAGCTCCCCAGCTGCACAGCAGTACCTAGCCTGGTGTCACCTGGCCCACCTGGCTCTAACCTGTGCCATGGTAAATATGCCTGTGCTATGGTAAATGGGATGGCATCACAGCATGGAAACCATCCAGGATGGATTTGTGATGTCAGGTGAAAATACAACAGTAAAGGTGAGGATAAAGATGCCATCAGGCAGGCAAAGAGCGCCAAGCGCAGAGAATCAGACTTCTCTAAGCGGGCTGAGCACCTCAGTTCCAAAGAAACAGCTTTCAGAGCCATGAATGAAAGTACATGAAACCATGCTGTGCTCAGAGCAATGACACCACAGTGGCAAAAAACGCACCAGATTGCCTGTACTGTTAAATCGGTTGGGGAAGGGGTGCCAGCCCCCTCCCTTTAGCCCACTGCCCAGACTCTGAGCAGGGCCGGCCGAGGTGTCAGACAAGGCCAGCAACCCCTGTATCCCCCTTCCCACACAGTGCCTTCTGGTTTGGGGACCGCGCTCGGAAAGGCCACCGCTTTTGGAAGCCTGAGGCTGCTCATCAGGACGCATGTGGCTGCTCAGCAGCCCGGGCGGCTCCAGGGGCAGAGGGTGTCTCCCCCTTGGATAGTTCACTCGGAGGGGTGAAGCCTAAACGCCGAGAAACCTTGGGGCCCCGTCGCTGCCCGCACCAACCCGGCAGCCGCAGCTCTGAAGCTGGGACAGGGGCCGCTGGCGGCGGCCGTGGAGTGCCTGCAGGGGCCGGGGTGGGTCCACGCCACGCCACGCCGGGCAGGCGGACCGGGGCGGCGGGCAGGGCCTGGCCGCATCCCCCCAGGAGAGGGCAGCAGCACTCCCGCTCATCGCCCCACCGAGGGATGCCAGAGGGGTGGAAAGAGCCCTCGGTGTATCCCCCACGGTCCCGTCTGCATCCCCAAGGAGGGATGGAAAGACGCCGCAGAGCAGCCGCCCGCCCCCCTCACCGGGGCTCTCCCTCCCGTGTGCCTGGCACGGGCACCGCGGAGGACCGGCTGTGGGGGGCTAAGCTGCATCTTCATCTTTGTGGGTCAAGGGAAATGTGTTTTGCCACGTCTTAAGAGGGTTAAACACTCCCCTTTGAGAAAATGGGTTCTTCCCATGAGTGGAAAACTGGTCTCAGGGGAAAAGGGGGAAAAAAAAAAGGAGGGATGGAAGAACAAGAAAATAAAGAATAAAAAAATATAAGGGGGGGAGGGAGGAAAAAAAAGGTCAAAACCCCTTTGAAGCATTTCAGATGAAATCTGAGGCACGACTGGAATATAAACATTTCAGCATTAATAAATGCATTGCTGCAGACCTGTAAGGAAGACATCTGGTTGTTAAATACATCTCATTTTTGTAATGGCAAACATGACATTGCAAAGCAAAGTTTGAAAGTCAGTAACGTTCTAAGCTGTGGATCAGAAATAGGGCCTGAAGAAGGCATGGGCCTCTTCTCTGATAACAGAAGAGTTTTGTTACCAAGGAGAAATCAGCATTTGCCCTAACTGAAAACCTGGATGATGAGAGAGAAAACCTGGTAGCTTTTGGGTTTGTTTTTTCTTTAACAAGTAATTGTCATTACCTTTCTGTTTAACCTCATCTAAAGGGTTTTGTACTCATGGCTAAAGCAAGAAAGATTTGGCCTTGACCAGGAAATCTCAGAAATAACTCTAAGAATATTGGAAGTCTTTCTTGGTTATATAGTCCCAGTTACTTTTGACAACACATCCAAGTACTTCCCTGACTACAGGAGAAAGTAGACATCATTCAGCAGAAGGAAGAGTCTTACCTTAATAACGAAGAAGCAGAACACAGCAAATGAATATTGATTTCCTATGCCATCTTGCTGGATCTGTGGAGATGACAGTATGAACCAGGCAAAATGAGCGCTTTGAAGCTGTGAACCTAGTTCTCCTCTCTGTCTCCCTGCTGTCTTCAGTGCTCTTTCTCCTGATTTACACCACCATGAGCTGACAACGAACCCTTTTTTCAAGTTTTCCTGATGTCTTCAAAGGATGGTGGCTTGGTTAAAGCCTTTTAACCAAAGGGCTGAAAAAGGAGGGATAGACAGTAAATTTCAAGGCAGTTCCAGGAAACTGATGCCCTAGATGGAAGGAATAAGAAGGGAAGGGAGACAGGGAGGACTGGGAGGCTGGGTGCTTGGGGAGCAGGATGGCCTCGGGAAGGGAGTCTGCGTCAGGCAGCAGCTCAGGGAGCAGGAGGAAAGGGGAGAAGGGGCTCTGCCCCTTGTGCAGAAACTGCTGCCCAGGAGACAGACAGCTCCTCACCTGAAGTAGAGGGAAGTGAGCAAGGAGGTGTGCAGGTTGTCCAAGGAGAGGTGCCTCTGAAGTTGTGAAAACTGACATGTTTTTCTCTTTTTAATCTTCACTAATCTTGTTCCAAAGATGGCAAAGCTCAAAGGGAGAAAAGCATCAGTTTATTATCTTTTCTTCACACAACCTTCCCCTGCCTATGGAAAACTTTTCTTACCTGTCTCCATTACAGCCCTGTGTGCCCCTGTGAATCCACGGGCCAGTGTTGGCTCTTTTGTATGCTGATCATGGTGGCTGTTGAAGCCTAACAGTGTGTAACCTCATTCAGGGACTGTTCTTCAGATGCCACAGAGCAGTCAAGAACACAGTTGCATGGAAGTAATAAACTAAAGGCACACACACATACCCTTCACACCCAAGAAAGTGAACTTCCGAGGAAATAAACACGACAAATTATTGGCACATGTAGTCATATTAGGTTAGTTGCAAGTGAAAATCGTCCCAGCAATACCTTGCAATGATCCAAGACAACTCTTATTTTCAAATAAGAATTCTTATTTTCAAATCATCTTGTTAAAAGATGATGGACAAACACTTGTCTAGCTGCACTGTTTCTGACCAGCCTCAGCCACCATGCCTGCTAGCACAGACCTGTTGGAGCATTATTTTTCTATGTGTGTAGCAAAGGATATGAAAGAATGTTCACTTAGTGCAAGCAGACAGAGTCACATCCACACTAAAATACGAAGAATGAGCAAAGTAACAAGTCAGGGAGAAAAAAAAAAATTTAAAAAGCCTTCCATGTCCAATCATTTCAGTCTTTAATTCAGAAGAACCTCAAAATTTATCAGTGACCTTGCAAATCAGGTACCAAGTCCTGCCCTTCAGCCATGAGTACTCAGAAGCACTAATGCTGGAAGCGTGAAAACATGCTTGGAAACACCACTCTCTGGGTGAATACAAGAAACTGCCATCACCAACCAAAACTTGAGGCATTTTAGACTTAGAGGAAGCAGGTGACAGTGCCTCATATAGAATGCTTTTTTAGGAATCCCTCTGCAATTTCAAGGTTTGTTTCCTGAATTTACCAAATGAAACAAGGAAGGATTAATAGCAGTGAGGTTTTCCAAAGACCTGTTGACTAGATTTACTGTGCCTGACTGGCCAACCTGATCAGGATCTGCATTGTGTTTGCTTTGGTCAATTACATGGCTGTGGTGGTTTGGCCCTGGCTAGAGGCCAAATGCCCACCAAAGCCACTCACTCCTGGAGGAGAAGCAGGCAGAGCCTCTATGGGATAAGGACAGTTTATTGCCAAAGATCACTGTGAATATAGAACAACAATGGCTAGTTACACTCACACCCAGTGCTAACACAGAGTACCTTATTGATCCAATGATTACAAAAGGCTGCCCAACAGGAAGGACCAACCAGCCCAACATCCCAGCCACACTCCAACTGTCCTGGAGGCAAATGGCCCCTACCCTTCCCCAACCAGCTGCTTTTATAGGCAAGTGGTGTCAGGTGGTGTGGAAAACAGCCCCGGCTAACTCAGCTCACATGGACTGACTCAGCTCACCTGTTGTTGCTGATTGGGGAGGTTAACCCTGGCCTGGCCAGAACCAGGATAACGGCAAATTGTGAACAGAGGATTTTCTCACCTTAAACCAAACTACCACATTCTTGTTTGGACAATCATGAACCTACTCCATGTCAAAGTGAGGTTTAATCAGAGTTAGATGCCACCTAGTACATCCATATCCTCCTTACGGCTAGCTGGTTTACCTCAGGAGAGGCTGAACCTCAACCCGACACCCAAAAGGGATCAGAAGTTACTTTTCTCACCACCATGACTGTGCTAGAGGGAAAACAACCTCACACCTTCATTTGAAGATTTCTGTTTTCCGTAAGCGCATCTCTCAGCAATAGCTTGAGAAGTCACAGCTAGTGCCATATGATCTTTGTTTAGACCTTAAATGTTTGCATATAATGCTCTCTATGATTCCAACGTGCAGAGAAATGTCATTTCTATGCACCTGTCAGAAGTTTTGCTGTGAAAAAACCCAACCAAAAAACACATTATCTTTTTAGAATCACGACTTGAAAACAATTAATTGTCAGCAGGCAATCATGGCAGCCTGGAAAGGTCCAGCTTGGAGGAAGTTTATGGGGGTTTTTTTGTTTGTTTCTTTTATTTTTTTCAGGATGCTGCACTGGAGCAATTGAATGATACCACATTTAAGGTCCTGGGTGGCATGCCATTTCCTTACTCATATGCATCTAATTAAGTCTTAATTGTTCCATTCATTATGAAATGAAAGAAGAGCTGTTAGACTGGGTATCTTTCGTGACAGTACAAGGTGATACCCATGAAATAGCTAACATAGAAAAAGAATGAAAGTATGTGGGGGAAAAAAAACAACTTTTGAAGATAATGATGTTTAAAGCACAGCAGAAAAATTTGAAGCAGGATAATCATGAACTTACCACAAACAACTTCTTGATCAATACAAATAATATGAAAGGTACGTTCTTTTTATAGCTCACTGAAGAAATGTCCAGTGAGACAAATTCTACTTTCAGTTATGCTGGTGTCAGTGTGGTATCATCCCAGGCTCCTTTTCAGAAGGGAGCAACCCAAAACCATTCATCTTGTTTGCAGATTGTTTCTTGCTACCGATATATCCCCATGGAATTTCTTAGAGTTCCCAAAGCAGAGGCCTAAAACACAGCTCACAAGGGAAGCAACAGCCCAAGCTTTGGCAGGCATTGGATTCCCTTCTGCATCCATCATGTTTTATGTCTCCTTGTGGCAACCTCAGACAGGTAAGTGGAGGACATCTCAGCAGCCCCACAGAAGCAGAAGTCCTTCCCTCCTGCACACACATGGATGGGATTGAAGGGACAGTGCAGGAACTGATGTGGACATGTGAACTTACCACCTGAGCTAAGGGAGAGCATCTTAACAGGCATTTCCACTTCAAATAGATCTGCCCTGATGACTTCTTGGCTTTACATGTCCTCTTTGCATTGCACCTAGGCACTTCCATTTACCCTTAGTAGTAGAAAATTGCCTATCTGCTAATATAATTAGAATCACAGAATGTGTTAGGTTGGAAAGGACATATAAAGGTCATCTAGTCCAAACCCCCTGCAGTAAGCAGGGCCATCTTCACTAGATCAGGTTGCTCAGAGCCCCATCCAGCCTGACCTTGCCTATCTCCAAGGATGGGGCCTCCACTACCTCTCTGGGCAGCCTGTTCCAGTGATCTACCACCCTCATACTGAAGAACTTTTTTTAATTCCCTAGGAAAAGTTTCCTCTCTGGATAGAGGATCACAGTAAGATGAGCCATGATAGCAGAGTGGCCCTAAACATGACAGATTATTTCAGTAAAGGTCTCTTCAGAATGTAAGGACTGATCACCCTACCTAGCTGCAATCTTACCTGAAGTACTCCCCATCTGTGTTGATCAGAGGGGCAGGGTGGAGAGGGAAGCAGAAAAGAGTCTTTGGCACGACCTCAGGTGGTTATTATAAAAGCCAAAGGTGCGTGCTGGTGAGCAGTTGGCAGAGACACCGCCAGAGGGGACAACTTGGGGCAGGTGGGTGAGGTACAACACGGCTACTTCCATCAGCTGCAGCTGCTACACCCCAAAACGTGCTGGGGGACTCTGAGCACCATGCCGCAGGAAAGCCATGGGCTGGCTGGGGTGGGGCTGTTAAGAGCTGTGAGGGTCTCAGGAAGAGCCAAGCGTTGTTACCACCCAGCATATGCCATCCACGTTAGTCCACTGTGGTTTCCACAAAGGGCCAAACTTTCTATCTGGGAACCTGCCAGTCTCCTCAGCCGAGTTCACGCGGGCTGCGTGCGTGCCAGAGAGGGAGCACGCTCTGGTCGAGAGGCCATAAACATCATATTGAGTACCAGATGGCTTCTGTTTTGTTAGCAAGGGCCACTAGGCAATTCCAGAAGGCTGCAGGCAGTTGGAGACCCGATGAAATGCTGTAAACAGTCGCCCTCAGACCTCACAGCATTCACTGCTGTGTTTCAGTCCCAGGCACTCTGCTGTGACCTCACGGTCACTTCCCCTCTCCCAAGGCTTCACACAGACTTTATTTTTTTTACAAATAAACAGCCACAAACAGCATCTCAGGTGTAAATATTGCATGTAGTCAATGCATCTTACTCTGCTGGGGTGATATTTATGGATGTTTTACTTGTAATAATTTCTTTTTCAAATATTTTTTTTTCCATTTACCAACACAACCCATTCCCAGCCTTAAGACTGATCTAATGGTATGTACTCCATCTTTCTCTGCTGGGAGGAACAGAGCCAGTGCAGGGAACCTGTCCATCCTGAGCACAGCACACCCCTGTAATCTCTGGCTGGCAGGAATTAGCCCTACTCCAGATTCAAGGGGACAGTCGCCCCAGCTGCTTCTAGGTGCTGAGGCACCTTAAGCAAATCATGCTGTTGAGAGGAAACTTTCAGCAGCAAAGGAAAGGCCAGGCTGTGGGAGTTGAGAAAAGAATAATATTTGATTTTCCTACACCTCCTAGAATGTATGAATCGGAGTGTTTGAAACAGAGGAGTTACCCGTTCAACACAAACCTCTAAACTCTTTAGCAACTGGGGCAAGCCCTTCTCAGAGACAAAGGAACTGTCTGAGGAGGTCAGGAACTGTCTGATGTGAACTGCTGTCCCACCATCTTCCAGCTATTGAGAGCTTCCAAACCTTTGGCCACAAATGATTAAAAAAATAACAAGCAGATGACCCTGGGAATTTCCCATGGTTTTCAACATCTCCACTTCCAGTGAAAGTGGGGGAGACTGGTGAGTCCCCAGCACCGACTGGGGACAGCCCCTGCTTTCCATGAGCTCAGTCCAACAGCAGGACATGAGCTGTAAGAATTGTCCCTCCCTGGTGCCAGGTTGCAAGGTACCAGGACCCAGGGTTATGCGTGGAGGCCCCCACAGACCTCCCGCACATCTTGGGGGAGCCAAACTAGGGACATAGGTGGGCAGTGAAGGTAGATGTGCACCCAGATGGATGGACAGTTGGATGGACAGATTTCAGGTGTGCCCTTGCCCTCACCCATGGCTCTGTTTCGGTGAGGACAGTGCTGGGGCAGCCCCTCTGGGGCTGCCGTGATTTTTCCCACTGGGAGAGTGGAAAGCTGGGGAGTGGATCTGGGGTCTTCGAGATTTTTCCGTGCCAGATATACCCCTCGTCGCCCCTAAACTTGCCTCGGAGGAGGCTTAAACAGCTCCTGAAGAGGAAAGGACAAGAGCCGCTAAAACCCATCAGAGGCACAGCCGGGTACACGCGTACCCACCGCACCTCCGCGCACGCCGGCGGAGAGCTCAGAGCGTCCGGCACACGGGAGCCGGGTGCGCTGCCCGGGTCACAGGTGAGCGTGGCGCTAAGGGGAAGGGAAAGGGGGAAGGGGAAGGGGGGGAGCGGGGCTGAGCGACCGGCGGCCAGAAAATAGAGGCAGCAGCAACCTGTCGGCACTGGCAGCCTACCCGGTGCGGGGGGCGGCTTCCCACACCCCCGCTCACCCCCCCAAAACCCCCAACCCCTTTCTCCTGGGCAGGGCACAGCCGCGGGCAGGGGCTGGGGAGGGCTCATTCGGTGCCGCGCTGAGGGTCCTGGATGTGTCCAAGCTGTCCTGCGCCCCTTGAGGAGGGGGGTGCTGAGAGCCGGACACAAGCCGTGTCCCTCCGGGTCAGCCCCGGGGAGAGGGTGCTGGGGCGGATTTTTGCCATGGGGAGGGGGTTGGTTTTGAGGAGCAGCCGCACTTGCGGTGGCTTTGGGAGCGATGCCGGCTTCCCGCCCCGGCACAGCCCCCCCCCCCGCGCCCCGGCCCCGCCGCCCCGGCCCAGCCCGCCCCGCCACCGCCGGGGTCGCCTCCCCTGCCCGGGGCCGCGCTGGGACTCGGCTTTTTGTTATTTTCACGGAGCAGATATTAATTAAAAGAAATACATGATTAAAAAGTAATGAGTTGAATAAAAATTATCTCCGCTCATTTTCTGATTATGTTAATTGTTAAAAACCCTTCAATCACGCCGTTGCAGTCAATGGGTTTTAATGTGAAATTAGTGGGCTCTTGATAACTTACAGTCCAGAATAATCCTGGAGGTTTAGTCATCATTCCTAATAACGAGATGTTACTGAGAACGGAGATTTTACATGATTTTGCTACATTCAGCCCTTCCCCCATGACAGGATCTGCCTTTGTGGCACACAACTTCAATTTTCTTGCCTACGACTACTTTGTTAGTCTTACCCAGTGTACTGCTCCATTAGACGCCAATTATATATTGTTTGTGTCTGTGTGTCGTCTGAATATATATATATATTTAATTTTTTTAAAAGTGTAGCCGATCTAATGGTAGGAAAACAATTTGGTCCTTCATTAATTTCTGATTTTATTTTTCCCCGTCCAACTCAGCTTGAAGCTTGCGGCTGTTTCTCTGCTGTCGTGAATTATCTCTCTAAAAGAGATAGCTTTATACTGAAAATATTAAAAGTAATTGAACTTTTAGGGGGGGGAAATAAACCCCAAGCAATATATACATATATATATATTTGCCGCAGGAGTTGGTCCGCCACGGACAGGCTTGAAGACTCCGACGGGAAATAAATAGGGAGAGTTTCTCCGACGGCTGATCGCCAAAGGCCGGGGATTGGAAATAACTTCAGCCCCGCTATTTGGAAATGCTGTGAAACCCGCCTCACGGAGGGACAGAATGACGGCCCCCAGACCACTCTTAGTCCAGCCAACGCCTTCCCTTCTCTGGAAATTCGTTTAAAGGAGGTTTCCATTTTCATGTAGATAACTAAATGTATCCTTTTTCTCCTCGACAGCCTTGGGAATTAGCATCTAAAAACCACTCCTCGCACCCACCTAACAATTTAGCTGAAATCCCGAGCGCTGACAGCGAACTGACTCCTCGGCGGCAGGAAGGGAGCGGGGCGGCTCAGAGGAGCGGCTGCGGGGAAGGAAGGGAGGCGATCCGCGCTGCCAGCCCGGGATGTGCCCGGATTCCTTCGCAGGGGCTGTCCCCGCCACGGGCAAGGAGCCGCCCGGCCCGTTCAGTTCCACTTTTAGGTTAAAAGGGGAAAATAAAAATTGTAAAGTATTTTAAAAGAAAAAAAAAAAAAGGCGGGGAGGGGGGAAGTGGGGGGAAGCAGCGGCAAAACAGGCGCTCGCTGTCTGTGCGTGTGTGTGCGCGCATACCCACGTATTCCTTCCCCCCGAAACAAAGTGCTGCTGCCGTGCATCTCCCTGTCACCCGAGGGATATCTAATTACTGCTGGCAGATAAGAAAAGACGTTTTCGTGTGGCTCGAGGGGGCTGGAGCGGGGGCGGCGGAGTGCGGGGCGCATTCCCGGCCAGCCCTGCACCGACGCGGCGGGGGAAAAGTCTCCGCCACGGCGACTTGAGCTCCTGCTGCCTTAATATTGATCCCCGATTACCGGCGACGGGGAGCGGGTGTTTGCTTGCCTTGAGAGGGGGCGGCGAGGTTGGGCCGGGTTTTGCACCCCTTACCCCCTCCTCCTCTGGGATGGGTGGAGGTCGGCCTGGATCGGGCCCTTTGGGAGCTTCCCCCACGGAAAGCGGCGGGACAGGGGCAGCACCCCGGTCTCCAGCCCCTGCCTCCCGCTCCGGGGCAGCTCCCGGGGGCACCGAGCCTCGAGGAGGAGGGGGAAGGTTATGTCCTAATTTGTTGTGAAGGGGAGCGCTTGGGATCTTTGCCATTCGGTTTGTTGGGTTTGTTTTTTGTGGGTTTGGGTTTGATTTTTTGGAGTCTTTTTAACTCTCGCTTCTCGTAAAAAAAGAGCCATTTGTTTACAAAGCCCCGCTGCTCCCCCATCTGAGCCCACCCCCGTTAAAGGGGAGGGAGGGATCCCTCCGTGCCGGGACCCCTCTCTGGCTCATTTCCCTATTTGCATCCGCTGTTAGCTGAAGATCATTTTAATAAATAACAATGAAAGGAGGGCGCATCTAGAGGGCTTGTCGGCAACATTCAAAAGCCAATAGAGTTTATAATTCTACTCTATCATTTCTTATTGATTAGAGTAATCAAGATAAAAAGCTAGCCGGGCTCCGAGAAGTTCAGCGGCATATCATTAAAGATAAGAGTCAGTTAATTCTGGCGCAGGGGTAATGGTGCCGGCGATGAAGAGTTCATTTGCATGAGATGCTGAGCCCCGTAACAAGAGGACAAAAATCACTAATTAGGACTGCAGAGTGTCTCGAGTTCTTCAAGCACCCTTTCGAGATGAGGGATGATGCAAAGAGACCGCACTTTTATGTAAATCCAGGGCAGGACACCGCGACCGGGGTGCTGCTCCCCGGCAAAGGATTGCCGAGCGGGGCCAGGCCGGTTCCCCGGGGCCTCTTCGGGACTGGTGGCCAGGCCGGGCCCCGATGTGCGCGGACCCCGCCGCACCGAGCCTCCGGGCCGCCGGCTACCGCAAGCAGCCCGGGCGTCTGTGTAGGAGATGCACGGCCGCAGTAAGTGCCAGGTTTGCCCTGAAACCCCTGCGGGGTGGGAGGAGAACTCAAGAAGCAGAAAAAGATGGGGGGGGAGGGGGGAGGTGAATGGTAGCTTTGCTCAAAAGTTTATTCATCGGTTAAAAAACCAAAAAGAAAGAGTGAAAAATAAGCCTCATGCCAATGAAAAATAAAACCCCGGCACCCAGGCACCCTTGAGCTGCTGAAATCTGGGGAAAGCGTTTCGCGGCAGCCTGCAAGCCTGCGAGCAGAGCCCGCACCTCTGCGGGGAGCGCCCGGCCGCCCCCGCCGCCCCCACCGCCCGGGCCGGCCACGGGAGCCCGGGGGACTGCGCCGAGGCGGGACGGGTTTGGGATCCGCCTCTCCCTCCCGCTGCCTGAGGGCACCCGGACACCTCCCTCCCCACGGAGCACCAGTAGGGCCAGCGCCCCCTCTTTTCACCTTGACTGCTGCCTCCCCCCTTGTCCCTGCTCTTGTCTCGCCCCCTCTCTGCCCGCACGGACAGACCCAAAGCCGATAAAAAGGCCTTCGGCTCCTGGCAGCACTCTGTGGAGGAAGGACACCCGTGGGGCTTTCGGGAAGCTCCCCGCAAAAGCCGGGGGGCCGCAGCAGCGGGCTGGTAGCTATAAAGTTGTTTACTTGCCCGAAAAGCGTCAGCCGCGGGAGGCTTGGCAGCTGGTTCTTAGCGCTAACTCTGCCCCTCGCTTGGCCGGGGAGTAAAGGATTCACGGCCTTCTTTTGGCTAATTGTAGGTGTCAGCGTGGAAAGTGGCGATGTTTGCCGCCTCTCAAAAGTCTCTCTGTGTCCCTCGCCCCCAGCAGCTCCCCGGTCAGCCCTGCTGCCACGCCGCACGCAGCCCCACCCACCCAGACACACAGGCACCTGCACACACCCGCAGCCACCTCCCACTTCCTCGCGTGTTCGCACCTTCCCGTCTCCACACGCCTCCTTCCTCACCCTCGCCCCGCACTGCGCCCATCGCCTGCTCCCATCTCACCCATCCCAGTGCGCACGCACGTATTCACGCGCGTTTCCCCTCCATTTCTTGCACACTCGCTAACATGCACACACACACACACACATACACACACACACACACACACTCGCGTTGGTCCCTCGGGGGCGTGAGTGCCTCGCCTCCGCAAAGCCCCATGCACACCGCTTCCTGCACGCATGCACCCACACCCCCACCCCCCCTCGCACTCCCTAGCACACTCATACATGCACAACTCCCACCTTCCCTGCAAACTCACCTGCTCACACGACCTCAGACAGACAGACAGACAGACAGACACCCCGCTTCCAAAACACGCACACCCCCCGATACCCCTCGACCCCCCGCAGACCCCCTGACCCAGGGCCCGGGGCTGGTGCGGAGGAGGGTGGTGGCTCTCCTCCCGCCTCGCCTCCCTGGTTCCCGGCTCTTTGGACTTTTGTCTGGCTATGTGGCTGAAGGCTCCTTTCCCCTTGTTCTTCCCATAGAGAATAAAGTCAGTCTGTATTTAATGGTTATGGCGGATGTGAGGAGGATTTGGCAAATGAAGAGGCCTTTTGCTCTAAAATATTGTTCCTTACGTCGTGTGAGTCTACCAACCCACCACGACCCCATATTCTTCTCCGGGTGTCTGACTCGAATGACAAACGAGCTGATTTTTTCAGTACATCGCTGGGAAATGTAGTGAGTGATAATAGAGATTTCTCTTTCATTTTTTACGCTTGACTTGGTTATTGTTGCTTTTCTTTTCCCGTGATTCCTTCTGAGGATTAGCTCTGACTTCCCCACTATTGGCGGTCAAAGTGGCCCAAACTCTGGATGACAATTGATGGGGATCAGGGGATTGCCCATTCTGTGCCTGTAAGAACTGATTTGTGCCAGAGAAACTCATCAAGTATAGGCGAAGAATAAAAAGCATTTGGGGGTAAATGTATTCATTGAGAAGGGTTCTTCCAAATTGCTTCTAAGTTTTCTTAATGAAAAGTAACGCTTGCAGCAATCAACGGCTTTTTGACGGATTACAAACCTGGGTAGGACTATGGGGCTGCATTTAAAAGCGCCCCAGCCTTAGCATGGGGGCAACTTGCTCACAAAAGTGGAGGAACGAGGGTCAGGCCGCAAAATACAAAGCTGAGGTTTGATGCGTGTAGGAGTAATGAAAGGTGCATTAATTTATTAACATGGTGCGCGCAGGAAAAGTGAAAGAACAGCCCGGTGTAAGAAGAATCATTAACTCTCTACCCCAGGGACCCACCCAAGGCTCGGCATTTACATCAAAATAGTTATTGTATTTTTAGAGAGAGAGAGAGAAAGAGAGAGAGAAATCCAGTAGCAGCAACACTCCGTGTAAGAGGTAGAGGAAAGGAAAGGAAAGGAAAGGAAAGGAAAGGAAAGGAAAGGAAAGGAAAGGAAAGGAAAGGAAAGGAAAGGAAAGGAAAGGAAAGGAAAGGAAAGGAAAGGAAAGGAAAGGAAAGGAAAGGAAAGGAAAGGAAAAAGGAAAGGAAAGGAAAGGAAAGGAAAGGAAAGGAAAGGAAAGGAAAGGAAAGGAAAGGAAAGGAAAGGAAAGGAAAGGAAAGGAAAGGAAAGGAAAGGAAAGGAAAGGAAAGGAAAGGAAAGGAAAGGAAAGGAAAGGAGGAAAGGAAAGGAAAGAAAGGAAAGGAAAGGGAAGAAGGAAAGGAAAGGAAAGGAAGAAAGAGAGAATAGGAAAGGAAGAAGACAGAAAGAAGAGAGAAGAGGAAAGGAAGAAGAGAGATGAAAAGAGGAAGAAGAGAGAAGGAAGTGAGAAGAAGAGAGAAAAAAAGAGCAGGAGGTGTCAGTGGAGGCACAGGGCCGGAGGGAAGGGGCAGGGCCGCTGCGGCCCGGCCCCGGCCCCATCCCGGGCCCCGCCGAGCCCCTTCGCCCCGCTGCCGGAGGTCTCCCGGGCGCGGTGCGGGCGGTGCGCGGGGCCGGTCCCGCCGCGGGGCGCTGGGCAGCGGCCACGGCGGTGGGGCCCGGGACCCGTCACCCTCGCCGCGCCCTCCCCCCGAAGTGTGGCTTCGGGCGTTTAAACATCGATTTTGTTAATTAGTCCAATCATTAAGGGCCGGGGGGAACGGCCCGGGCGGGAGGCGGTATTCGGCGGGGAGGGAAGGCTTTGTCCCGGGTTGGGTTAGCGCTCCGCCGGCCCGGCCCGGGCTGAATTTCGCTTTTCGTGGGGCTTTTTGGGGGGTTTTGGCTTTTTAAAATTTTTTTGGTCTCTCTCCCATATTTTTCTTAAGCGGTCGAAGGCCACAATGAGACCGGCCCCGAAGTGAAAAGGGTCAGACCGGGAAGGGGAGCCGGGAGGCATCTCCGGCCCGTCCCCGCCTTCCCTTCAAACCCCGAAGGCCGGAATATTAACTTTTTTCCCCCTGCAAATGCTATCATGGCTTTGATGGGAGGGTCTTCAAGGTGGCACATTTCTGAACTTAACCCCTTTTCAAACTAACTCTCTACCTCCCTTGTTAGTGCCCAGCTCTGAACTTCTGAAGAGTATTTTTGTGTGAGTCAGGGTTCATTCACTCGGGGGCTTTTGTAGGACTTTCTTCCTTTCAGCCCTCAGTGTGTTACACCAATTAAAGGACGACGTGCTGTAAATGTAATGGGCCGAGCAGTGATTGTTTTTGACAAGCAACAAAACACATAGATCCACCCCTTAGATTAGGCCGTTGAAGGGAGGTTCATGCCGGTCAGTTTACTGAATAGTTCATGAACTGTAATTCTGAGGGCTTGTGTGAAAGAAAATGTCTCTCTCCCTTTCTTTTTTTTTTTTTCTTTTTTTTTTTTCTTCTCCTTCCCACTAAAAAGAAGAAACACCAAGCATCTAGGGGGAAGGGGATGGCTGGGAGGGTGAGGGGAGTCGGAGGAGAGCAGAGGTGGCTTTGTCTTGTCATTTAGAAAGAAAAAAAAACCCACTACAAAAAAAAAGAAGCTAACAGTCAAGCCACTTTATGTCACTAAACATGTCAGCCTCCTTTGCAGAGATGCTCCTCTCTGAACACCTTTATAGGCAGCCCTGGGCTGCTAACCTGCTAACTGCTCCGATCCGTACCGTATTTTTATCTGGCCGGGTGCTCCCTTGTAGCTGGACCAAGAAGCCTTGGTAATTTTGGTTTCATTTTGCAAGAGGAAGAAAATATGGATCAGAGTCGAACCTTCAAGGAGCGGAAAGCACAAGAAATACCATCGTATGGTATCATGAGCCCGATTGAGTTCCTCTTCAGCCTTGGTGCGGGGTGGGGGGGAAAAGGGAGTAAATCCTGTATAACCTTAACAGAAACTGAGTCAAAGGGGGTTGGGAAATGGAAAATGTCCTTCCCTAAATGCCCAAGGGCCAAGGGGGGGCGCTGGGCTTGTCGTTTATTTAAATCAGAGCAACCTGGATATTCCCAGGGAAGGGGTAGGCACAGTCACAGGCTTTGGAAAGAGTGGGAAGAAAGAGATGGATGTTTCTTCTTGAAAAGAATTTAGTTCCTTCAGCCTTTCCTATGAAGATTATCCTGGGCACGTCACATTCTCTTTAATCCCAGAGGCATCTGCGGTCCTGCAGCTGCACGGGTACCACGTGCGGGTTTCTGAAGGGAACCACAATAGTGCAACTCTGTTGAGGCGGGGCGGGAGCAGATACGGCACAGAAATGCCTTCAGAGCCCTTTGGGAGAGGGGTATGCCTTAGTGTGCGACCCAAAAGCCAACCTGTGGAGCGGTCTCTGGGAGGAAAGCTACCTCAGGAGCTCCCACTGAAGAAACCCAATGAGATCTGCTCTCCTCTTTTGCCTGGGCATCACTTCACCCCTGCAATGCTAAGTTAAACAGATGTGCAGTTTCTCTAGGCATTTTTTATTGACTCCCAGAGTTTGCTAAATCCCTGCTAATTCCTGCGGGGCCTCGGCAAACCCTGGTGGCACTTGTGGGGCTAGCTCCTTCGAGAAGATCCAGAATTACTGCTGTGCAATAACCAGATCGCAGCTGCCTGGGCCCAGGCAGCAGCACACAGCAGATTTTTCTAACTCTTCTTCCCTTCAGTTCAATACAATGGGACCTAATTCCTGCAACACTTTTTTTGGATGCAGCGAGTTGTTTACACTGGTAATAAGCGCACTGTATGTGCTGTAAAATTTGTACTTGTTACTGCAGGAGATTAATGAATATGTGAATCACAGCTGAGAGGAGTTTAACTCCCATTGACTTCATTATGCAGAAGGTATCAGGGAAACAAGAAGGCACGAGTGCTAACTCGTAAACAGAAGCACACCGGTAATTCCAGCCCCACTAGAGCAGACTTTACACCTGCTCCCCCAAAATGACAGCGTGCCACTCACCCTGGCACACAGACCGTGGTCATTTGAGGCCGCAAATGCCACTGGTGATGGGGGACATTGTGTGGATGATGGGCAGGTATCAGAAGGGAGCTGTCTGACTCGGGAGGAGGGGGGTGAGGGGGGGTGAAATCTGCTTCTTAGGGAGGTGGATTGGAACAGGGTGCAGGGCAGTGAGGACGATGAGGTGCTGCACACTGCGTGCCCTAGCAAAAGGTAAGATCACTGTATGATCTGAATTTGTTTAATAACAGTCCAAAATGCAGCAAGTTATTGCAGCATGAACTGAAACACGTGCAAGAGCCCCCTCCTCTATTTCCCACCATTCTCAGCAGCGAGGCGGGGAGAACGCTCCACCTGGTAAAACGATGTGGAGATATTTCCACAGGCAGAGGCTTCCTGAGGAATTTCTTCTTGTTGTTTCTTTGCAACTAGGTCTTCCCAAAAGACTTAGCCCAGGAAAGGGAAGGGAATTCTCTTTTTCAGGTTGGGGAGAGGATATTCAGAACAGCCAAGTGAAACAAGCTATAAATTTGTAAACATTTCTGTCATGCAAGCGGCCGTCCTGGTTGCATAGCTGTAGGGCGATTCTCATCTGGGAGAGCAAGCATAACCCACGCAGGGGTTGCCAGTTGTACGTAATGTAGCCATCCTAGGCCCGTGCCAAACAACCTTTCCGCTATGCCAAACCATCCCAGATTTTGTGTAAATTTATTACACCAAGCACACAGCAGCTGTTTAATTGCAGAGAATTTAGGACAGGAAGTGAAGAATAAATCTGCATCCAATTGAATCCGCAGCATGTAATTATCTGGAGCACAAATGGGTAAATAACTAAAACTAATGTGTCTAGGAAAATAAAAGCACACATATAGACACATATTTGTGTGGGGAATGGAAGTGTGTTTCATTCAAGTAAAATGACTCACTCACAGCATTCCCTTGATCTGGCTCCAAGTGTTTGCGGCGTGCCTTGCGATTCTCGCCTCAAGAGTGCTACGGGACTTCAAAGCACCGTAACTTTCTCCCAGGTGTTAGAGCGTGTTTTACAGCAGCACATCCCTCATGACCTGACGACTCGGAATTGTAGGCGGGAGGAAATCACCCTGTAAATTAATCACAGGAGTTTGTGCCGTTATCAAACCGGCCGTGCTCTCTTCCGAGGGATGTAGAGGAATGAGAGAAGGCATTCACTTTTACCAGTGAAGAAATGATTGTGTCTGGGGCTTCCACCAAACTGGACAGAAGAAGAAAAACAAAAAGCCAAATGGAAAGGAGTCATTTTTCCATATCCCCTCTCAGACAAATGTAGAGCAGCTTCCTGCAATCCTAAACTTTTCCTGAGAACAGCAGAGAAGGAGTGTGGGTCTGTTTTCTCCACAGGTTTTAAGTTTTGCTGACCACCGTGAAAATTGGTATTTGAAAACGGACCAGTAAAATAAGTATACACTCAACGAAGGCAGACAGGCTGCAGTAAGCTGCCAAAAACCCCCAAACAACAAGCCCAACGTGAGGAGAGAGAATTCTGGCTAGTCGATAGATGATTGGCAAGTAATGTAATCTCCTGGGGAGATGGGTTTCAGATCTCCTCCCCGAATAGATGTCGAAAGCACCGTCCAGCTTATCCAAGTTAATAGGGTGTGAATGCAGCACTGGGTAGCTGCGTGCAGCAGGACAGCTATAGTCTGAAAAATCTGTTAGCCGAGATTTACTCGTAAATGCAGCGTCCAGAGAGAGTGCCTGCTAATCTGCTCCCTGCATTATCCCCCTTCTCCTCTACATAATTTTCCTCAGCTTGCATGACCATTTTGACACTCACGTTAACGCCATGTACCCATTCCCAAAGCTATGAGCCACTTTTGCAGTTCCTTAGCTCCAGGATTTCTCAGACAACCCACTGCGAGAAGGGGGCAGGGGGGAGAGAAATATACTGAGCTACCCAAACACATTTCTTTTGGTGGAAGAAGAGTTTATTAAATATTTTTAATTTTTAATTTATTTTTTTTTAAATGGAGGGGTTTTATTTGAGATTAAGTAAACGGAGAGGATCAAAGCAATTTTTCATTACTGGGTGGCTGAATGATGGTTAGTGAGACTGGAGGAGATTGACTGTTTTGTAGAGAGATTAGCAGAATTCACATTGCCACTGAATGAAAGGTGGAGGAGGCAGAAACCCTAAACAAGTGAATTCAATTACTTCTGAAAGGAATAGAGTAAATGAGGATTCTCTCTTTGGGTTTGCTCCAGGAAATATTTCTGAAAAGTTTGTTGAAGAATACCAGTCATCCAAACCCTAATTTTGCTATTATGTAAAAAATCCTAGCTCCATGGCAGCTTGTGATTTGGAAACGCTTCCCTTGTTTTGTGTACACCGCCGGCATGTCACCTCTCCATTTAATTTCGCTCTCAAATTACAGCTTGTTTGCACATGTGGCAAGGGTTTCAAAAGGAATATAAACCTGATCCCAAGCCCACCGGAGTTAAAGAACAGATCCTCCTCAGCTTCCCTGGATAACAGTCCTGGTGGAGGGGCGTTGGGCAGGGTTGTCGGTGGGGCAGTACGCAGGGGTGTGATCACTAGTGCTGGGAGGGATGCTGTGCTCTGAGCTCTGGCACAGCCTGCAATAGCCTAGAGTTTGTGACCTGGAAAGTTTGGGTTTTCCAGTTTATGTTTTTTTATGTGGTGAGCATGGTAGGAAGTAACATTTGCTCCACAGGCTACTAAAGCAAGATCCATTGATTAAGGAATGGCACATTCTCCTTGCCAGCCTGTAATTCCAATGTGTGTCTCTGAGGCATGCCAGCTTCCACAAGCACCCCTCTTTCCAACTGCATTTGAGGGTGACATGCTAAGCACAGAGGGCCTCCCGTCTCACCTCCAGGCATCACCATTTCGAGGACTAGGAGCTGAGGAAGGGCTATGTAAGGAGGAGCTACCCCGGGTCACCTCTCCCCTCATCCTGAAGTGCCAGAAGGCAGTGCTGAACAACACACAGAGGAGAGATGCTGACTTGCTGATGATCCTTCCAAGGAGAGATTTCTCCTTTCCATGTCTGCCGCCCCCCTGCCATCCCCAGCATGGTCTCTCTCTGCAAATCTGACATATCCCTAATTCTTTCACACCTCCCATCCTGCCTTAGTCTGTACCTGCCAACTTCTGTTTCCTCCAGAAAAGTCCCTGTGGGTACTGCTGCCACTCCCAGATCCCCCCCAGCTCATGGGACACACCTTGGGTCCGACAGCTCCCTTCTCAGTTCTAGATGCCATGGAAAAGCCTCACAGTCTCAGTGCATGCTGTGCATGATGCAGGGGGAAAGCTGGTCCCTGCAATTACGTCATGTCCTCGGTTTATCCTGTTCCCTCCCAGTCTCTCCCCTCATCCATTCTGGCTGCAGCAGGTGGAATTACATTTTATTCACTGTGACATAGCTACGCATTTTGGTTGCATATTCTGGAGATGTAGACAGGGCCTTACATCTATCAGAAGAAGGTAACCTTTGAGAACCCACCTCAGGTTGTTTTGGGATTTTTTTCCCTCACTGAAAAAGTAAACAAACTTTCTATCTTCCCCAAACTGAGTTTAAGGTCTTGCAGATGCCACAGAGCTGTCAGGAGTCAGGAAGGTGGCTCTTCTCTGCATCAGAACATAAGAGAACCGCCCTAACCAAGTGTGCTGGGTTGATCTGAGGTGCAGGAGAAGGTGGCAAGGGGTGGCTCTGTATGGAGCTATCTCCTCAACTCTTTCCGAGGTCTGCTCTTAGAGGCTGCATCTTGCTCTTCTCCCAAGCCCCACAGAAAAGAGCACACCCAGGAAACCAAGTTGCTGGGAAAAGCAGCTCACTTAGCAGAGCAGAAGAGCACAGAGGAGCCGAAATCTGCAGCTGGGGGGAACGGGTGTCGTTTCATGAAAGTAAATGAAGTTGTGCTGATTTCTCCCAGCTGATGACATGACCTAGAGTCCTTAGCTGTGTAACGCATGCTGTATATTTGTGCTGTGTACAATCACATGGCAGACTGTCTCCCTCATCGGGGATGTTCCTGATTGCAGGAGGAGTTCAGGAGACCAGAAGAAAGTGCTGGGCTTCTTTCTACATCCCTTCTCCAATAAAACCTTCACCAGCTTTTTTGTTACTCCTGTATGTCGAATCTTTCCCAACTACTTTATTAACGCAAAGACCTAATTTCTTCACAAATTTCTTATGCTTTTTCCTAGTGTTCCTCTCAGCACAAATCCTCTAATAGTTTGCCTAAGATTTTGCTTTTTCATTCTCCAAATATCTGGCACTTTCAAAACCCTTGTGTAGCTCAGAACTGAGCCACGAGGTATTTCAGATCACCAGCTTGTACCAGAACCACCAGGAGATAAGTTTTCCTATCTTTTAGACCACTTGCTCTTGAATCATTTTGTCACCATGACATTTCTGCAGGACTCATGGGTAAGTACATTTGCCAGTAGTTATTCTAGTCACCTGATGTGTTACATCCAAGGCAGAGCCTTTGGGAAGTATCTACATTTCTCTGACCTATCTGATCATGTGCCCAATAGCATTCAAGGAACCCACCAGAAACCTTTGAACCTGAACACATTATGGAATTAGAGAGACAATCTCCTCTTCCAGAGTACCTCTCCTGAGCAGTCTGGCTCAGGCAACATTTGCAACTAACTTCCACCAGGCAGCTGGGACAAGGTACCTGTAGTGCCTTTCTTATTCTGGGACATGGTTGTGGCTACAAAACTCCACCACTTCTCCCATTTCCAGGTCAACTACCTCTCTGAACTCCTGTCTACAAGGTCTCTGGACTACTTAGACCATTGTTGATATTAGATCTCCAACTTCATACATTAAATATTAAATCTCAGACTTCACATATCCCTTGCATTCTTGTTTCAGAGAAGCCTCTAGACTACAAGAACTAGCATCTGTGGCTTAACATTGGATCTAGCAAGGCAAAAGCAACCATAATTCTGAGAATGGTTACGTCTCGCATGCCTTTGCCATCAGTGTCTCTTTCTCACCCAGTTTGTGTTGTGTCTCTGCAACACTGGCAAATCCACAAATAAGCCCTTCGTAGTAAACCCAGGGCCCCGTGGATCTCTGTGCATCTGTGGCTGCCTGGGAAATCGCCCAGCCCCGTGCACAGCCAGATTTTTCTTTGTGTCAGGGAAAACTCTCTCGTCGGGTTGTGTGTCCATGAGGAGGTGCCTCTTTTCAGAGCGACTCTCACTTCAGGAAGCTCAAGTTCAGTGGCAGCCTTGATCTGATCCCAGGCTGGTTGTAAATGCAGTCTTTCTTACCAGCAGTCTCCGAGTGTGCCCAGAGCCATCTCGGCACAGCAAACAGGCTGAGAGGGACCTATTTTGCAGTGAGCGCTTCCAAGATCACTCGGTGCGAGCCAGAAGCCGGCACTTTCAAGTGCTGCCTACTGACGCAGTAGAAATGCTGTCTCCTGCCTTTCACCCCTGCTCTTTGCTTCCACTGGCACTTGCCAATTCTTCTTAAAGCCGAGTATGGAAACCAGACCGAGACGCTGCAATATCCGAGGCGCTATCAGCTCACAGCAGCAGTTGCACCCACCGCAGCATTATTTCTCTCAGCATGTTCTAGGCTGTACTGGGGCACACACTATCTTCCCTGCTGGCCAGACCTGTGGATGACATCCAAGTTACTGCTGAAGGCACCTTTAGGTCTTCAGCGGTCTGTACAATGCCTTCTCCTCACACTGTGTGGGGCAGTTTAATGGATCAGTGCCTCTAAAGATGAGCTTTGTGTCTTCATTATGAAGTAAAAACAGTGAATTCAGGGCTCAGAGGAACCATCCTTGAATCCTTACCAGAAGCACAGCTTCATATTTTTTTCATTAACTAAAGCCATCCTGACCCAGCACTCTATTTGCTGCCCGTAACTTAGAACTGCACATCCTCTGGCTGCAACCCTGTTAGCAGCTCAGCTCAGAGGCCTGAAATGAATATTGACCTCCAAATCTACACTGCATGCAGCCTGAGGTGTTTCCTTCATACAAAACTTAGTCAGTTTCCCTGGACCAAACACCTCACCACACAAGTGGACGAGATGCTTGGAGCAAGGACTTTCACTGGGGTACCACCAGTTACTCCATTTTGGCCACACTCCAGGCTGTCCTCGTTGTGGTATTTCCCTACCTGCCCACCTTAAATGAACAGTTAACAAGGCTGCTTCCCCTGCAACCATTTTTCCTCGTCACACAAACTGATTGTATCACCTCTCCTAATTGCTCAGGAGCATCATCATCAGGATTCCTATCTCACATATCAGACTCTTGCCTATATTCACTGTGTTGGCAACACTGGACTCCTGTCTTACTCAGCGATGCCTCCTTTCACCTGAGCCCCATGGCAAATCCCAGTACCTCTCAGAATGGCTCTGGCCTTCTTTCACTGGTCTTTGCAGGCCAGAGCCATCTGAGTCGCTCTAAACTGGTCCGTTGCCAAAGCATTTTGGCAGCCCTTGCTGGAGGGATGCCAGGAGAGAAGGATCCTCAGGTTCTTCCTCTGCTTAGGTAGATTCTTCCTTTCTCTTCTCTGCTGAGCCCCAGCCCAACGGGCTGGTTTCTGGCTTTGGGCTGTGTGCCCTGGTTCAGAAATGGAGTGGACAACAGAGTCTTTTTTTTGCATGTAACACTTCAGACCTGTTTGATTCCTGGGAAACACAGTTGCTGTCGATCTTCTCTGCCATTGATTTGGTCTACACATTAAATGTCAACAAAAAGGTTCCCAGCTTACCTCCTCAGGTCACTCACTGCATTTTTTTGTTGGCAGTTTCTTATATATTGGGACAGTTTGTGTGACTTCCTCCCTTCCCATTTCTGCAGCTGAGACACTGTTAGGTAAGGCTATGCAACAGAAGTCCTCTGACAACCTTAATGCCGCATCAGGTTTCTGACTTCTGCAACTTTCTGATTTCCTTGTGCTGTTGGTATTTTTAGCTTTTAAATCCTCACTGCCGTCCTGCTCAGTTAGTAACTTCCAAGCTTGCCAAAGATTCCTTGGCCTCCCTTGTCCCCGGAAAAGCTGCTGGTCCTCAGCCATCTGGTTCCTGGTTCCTTATTCATTTATTTTGAACTCATTCCAGCTTCTGCTGCCCCCAAAAAATATTACCTTCAGTCTCAGGCCATCTCCCAGGCCTTTCAGCAAAGCCTTCAGATGTTGCTTTAATCCCTTCTGCAAAGTCTCATGCTCTTTTCATGGGTCTTTAGACCTTCTTTTAGTCACTTGTGATATCCTCCATTTCTGCAGGTTTTGTTCACAGGATTCCACAGGAAGTCTCAGTGCATGGCAGAGCAAGCATTCCTCTTTTTCTTTCTCTACTGGAAACAGCTCATTTGATATAACCTAGAATTGCACTTGCCTACTTGGCAACCCCATAACTTCAGTGTCTCATGGTCAGAATGTGGTCAGTAATAGGAAGAGGTCTGGTTTGGGGTTTTCCCCCCCTCTTTTTCATTTCAGTGTAATGAACTTCTGGCTTCAAGCAGAAACGCTTCTGATTCATCCATAAGGGCAAATCATCTCCCTTCTATTTGTAAAAGCCATCAGCTCTTCCTGTTGGATATTCCTGTCCTCTGCATAGCTGAAGTTGCTATGCTTTCCCTCCAGATATTTCTTAAAAATATAAATTGGGCACCTTCCCAAGAAACTCCTTGATTTGCATGATTTTGCTTGATTTGCAGCTCCCCTTTCAGCATAGCCAACTGTGTCCTCTTCTCTAGCCGGCTCCTTTTCTGCCTCACGGCTGCCCAGTGATTCTCCATTCCTCCTGTTCAGCCCATGATGTTCCACGAGGTGTTATACTGAAATCTAGATGTGTCACTCCACTAGAGAATGCTTCTGTTTTAGATAAAGCTGTTGTCCAGATCCCCTTTGCACTCCAAAGAGGGGAATGGACGTGTTGAGGGCACAGCTGACATGGAGAGTCTGAAACAGGTAAAAACCCAAAACTACGCAAGTGTCCCCCTTGAATAGAAAAAGACACTTGGGACACCAAGTTGGAGCAGATGCCTAAAGCTAGGTGGAATTATCTACCTTTTAGAAACACAGGCCTCCCCAGAAATCCCTTCCATGATGCTTTTAGAGAAGACTAGGGGGAGGAACTGCACAGGCAGCCACAGCCGCCAGGCTCCTAGATGCTCAGAGAACATCCTGAAATACTGACTAGGTTTCTTCTCCCTTGTGTTCTCTACTGGTTCCTTCCTATGCTGTTTTAGGAAATTTAAAAATAAATTGACCAAAAAACCCCACAAGAAGACACCACTTTCCCCTTTCTCAGTCACTTAGTGCTGCTGTATTAAACATAGCTAAAAAGTAACATACTGTACGCCCTTTACCAGCCTTCTCAAAGATGTGTTAACTCTACCACCATCAAATTGTCTTTGCAGTGATTTGTGCTTCCTTTGCTCCCAGTCACAGACACTGAGGTGGGGGAAAACCCTCAAACAAACATTTAAATAATGCAGTAAAGTTCCAGGGTTACAAATAAGATCTGCAAGTTCAGGATCATCAGCTGAGAAACAAAAAAACCCCCAAAACTGTAAATCACCTTCTCATCATTCCCATGCTTCTTACAGCTGTAGCTGCAGGAATCTCCTCTCACCCTTGAGATTTCATCCTGTCCATGCTCTCCATTGGTAATCACTGCTTACCAGGGGCTTTCTACAAGTGCTGTTCAATATTGCTAGGAAATTCATCACAGGAGTGCTGAAGTTAACACTGGCACTACCTCTCCACCCTCACGTGCATTTTAATATGGAAGATACGGTGGTACAAAAATATGTCTAAGCAACAGAGCCCCTGTGTTCACCTACCCAGAATGATTTCCAAAAGCCTCCCAAAGATGCCACCTTAAATTTAGGAAGGCTCCTCTAGTTGGAGACCAAAGCTCTCAAAGCCACAGGACTGCTACTAGAAGACAAAAGGCAGTAGGAAAACATATAAAAATCCACAGTAACTCTTGAACAGCCACTGCTGCTCCATAATAAAAGAATAATAGTGTGTGGCCCTCTTATAGCACTTTATCTGGGGATCTCAGTGGCTACACAATGGGCGAGTTAGTTTGTCTCTTAGCCTAAAAGAGAAAAGGGTCCAAAACAGAGCTGTGGGAACACAACGCCTCTCCAGGTCAAATCACAATTCTCTGGGAGCTCTTCAAAGCATGGAGAAAGCCTTAGTCATGGAGTATACCTTGAACCATCTTCCTTTTGATGCAAGAAGGAGGACACAGAAAAGCTGAGGGTCTCAGGGAGCATGTCAGAAGCAGCTTGGCATTTCTTTGCTACTGTTCCTGTGGTGATATTTGCTTTCAAGATGACATTTTGCATATTAAAATACTACATGAGTTTGGATTATTTTATGGAAGAGCTTGGATTGTAGGCTGTATGTAAAATAAAGTACTATCTACTGTGGTGTACAGAAGGATATAGGCAGCAACAAGGCAGATGTGTGCCCTGTGCATATGAAAACTTATTTCTAAAATGTAGCCATTTTTCCTTGGTATTTCACATTTGAATTCCTTTTGGTAAAGAAATTCATGCTAATGTGAAGAAGCATTTACCAGAATACGAGGTGCAAGAATAACTGCAAGATTTTTTTAGTAGTTTCTTGGTCTTTAATGGCCTGGAACCGTGTATCATTTATCCTGAAGAAGACTAGTGAATTAAAGTATTACTCATCCAATTGCTTAAATTTTAACTATTTCTAAGACGCTTCGTACCATGTGTTTCACAGCATATAGTCCTCTAAGTAGCCAAACAGCTCTTAATCTAGACTTCTAAAACCCTCGATCCAATGGCTCCAGGCAATAGGTTCCAGGACCTCAGAGCTGCGGCAGCATTGTGTTGACATAAACATCCTAGTTCGCAGTGGCCCTTGTCTTTGCCTTCCTCCCCAGAAGTGATGGCTTCCCATGTTCAAACAAAGCACTTCTTCAACGCTGGGTCACTTTCTTGGTGACAACACTGAACGGGCTGGACTTGCCATAGTCACTGTCTGTCACAAAACTTGTTCAATGTGTAGAGGCAAAATGTCAAAACTAAACCAGTGAAGACCTCCACTTGGCCAGTTCTCCCAGTAGATTAAAAAATATACATATTAAAATGCCAGGACTGTCTAACGTTTCACTTGAAATTCTCCATAGCAACACCACTTTGATACTGTAGTTGGGAGGTGGGGGGGGAAGGAAAAAAAAATCTAAGGTCTTCAAAAAGACCCTTCAACTTAAAAGTGAGTGCATCCGTGGAGAAATGAAGGGTCTGCTGTGCAGATGGCTGCTTACTCTCACTGCTAGAAGCAGCCAGGCTTCGGTTAGGAGGGAAAGGGAGTCAGATAGCGTATTACCATGCAGAAGCAGCAAGCTCTGCCTATGATGACTGCAATATTAACTCCCAGGGCTTCCTGCGGCTGAGAGGCAGCGGCGGCGGCAGCAGCAGCAGCGAGTTTCACTTGCCCCCTGCCCCCCACCCCCAAGCTTCCAGGTTCAATAAAGATTACATCATGGAAAAAGCATGCCATGTAAGCCTGAGAATCAAAGCCGTCACAATTGGCGGCTGTTTAACTGTAATGTCGCTGAAACACATACTCCCCCTACACGCACACACACTTTCCCCTTCACCCCTCCCATCCCACCCTGAACCCTCCGCGTCTCCTACGATTAAGGGTAGTATTATTGGGGAGAGGAAAATCTGATCAAAACTGTCGACCGCCAACTGCCGATTTTCTATGGATTCAATAAAGGCCACCTTAACGATTTCCCTAATTAATGGATGACATCTTTGGCTGGAGGAGAGGCGCTGTATTCTACTCTGCCTTAGTCTTTGTTAACCTTCTAATTAACTTTCGTAGGTCACCCAGGTCTCCCAAACCTAAAAGTGAAGAGAGCCATTGTGCTAGAAGCAGTAAACTTACTTTTTCTGCCTGGGTACTTAAAAGGGAGAACGATTATAGGCAGGGAAAAATAACTCCATTTAAACTCTTTTTGACTGTGGAGAATGCATAGGTCCCTGCCTTAGAAAATAATTGAAACACCTTTTATACCAATATTTGCATGCATAATAAACCAAATTAGCAAATATGCATCTAAATTCAGCTGCGGTTTCAAATTGGGTAGGGATTTGGAGGGGGGTTTGGTCTCTGGTCTCTCTCTTTCTCTCCCCTCTCTCTCTTTTTTTTTTTTTTTTTTTTTTTTTTTGGAATGTGAACTTCAGTGGGTCAACAAAAGGAATTGGATTTCTTGAGCAAATTGCGACTGCAGCAGCTATCAGCTTTTACACCGCACGATCTCCAGCAAAGAGCCCGGGCTAATAGTACGCACACAAGCATTCTAATACTATAATATTAGGCCAGATTAATCCCTGTGGTAAGACCATTGAAGTCAATGGAATTGTATCGGAGATGAATTTGGTTCACTGCCTTTTGTGGAATCTAATATGAATTGACCATTGAGCTAGAGGCATCAAAGATGATAAATGCAGCCCTCTTTCAAGCCGTCTGATGCAACCCAAAAAAGGGCAGGCAGAAGGCATTTAGGATGGGTGGCCTTTTCTTCTGTCTACAGCTTTCTCAGGGAAATTCTGCCCTCATTCACGCCCATTGACTGAAGTCAATTAAATTATTTTAATAAATTGTAATTAAAATTCACAGCGTACAATGAAAGATTGAAACTTCATAGCACAACTTGACTAATAAACCTGAAGTTAATTGCTTCCTGAAAGTAAAGATTGAGAGTGCTTCTTTGGCTTATGGAAGAGACATGAAATTAATTGTTCCTAGTTTTCCCTACTCAGCAGAGAACAACAGAGCAGGGTAGAAGAGAGTAATAATTGCTCCTCAGTATAAACATACAGATATACATCCCTGCACAAACATCTGACTGTGCGCCCTGTATTCCTGGGTGGAACGTCCTGAGCTTAGAATTTACATCAGGGGAAAAAAAAAAAGAAAAAGAAAAAGTGGGACAAAATCGTCTAGAGGAATTTTTAATTAACTGGGGAGGAAGCATGATATGGCGATTAAGGGAGGCCCAAAAATCAGGCTCTCTCCAGTCTTATTCCCCACTGTCATTGGTTTGCAGGGGAAAATGGGCACTTCGACCTTGATTCAGTTTCCTTGTCTTTACAGGAGTTATGTTTCACTGAAGTAGCATTTCTTTTTAAAAAGGCCTTGAACTCATTGGGTGTGAAAGCTGTAGGCATGTGACATGCAACATGCCAAATCAAAAGTCTGAGTTTTCAAAGATGCAAATTCTTTTTTTTTTTCCTCATTCTGCCACCGTGTACACATTTTCTAATGAAATAATTGGCATGTGAGATAGTGTCTACTGCTCCTTTGCTCTAGTCTCCAATCAAGTGACGTAGGGTGTATTAATCATCCTCCCGAGCGTCTCTTGTATGTCTTAATAACAGCCTGGAGTTGGATAGATAACACTGAGAAAATCTGAACTGTGGCACCTTAGAAAAAGTATCTTCAGTTAAACACATCTTCTGTGTCTCTGCCTGCAAGGTCCCAAAGCAGGTTTGGCCAGATGTGAGTTTGATTGCTGAGGAAAGACAATCAAATGACATGTATGGGATCAAGATGCAGAAAAGAAGTGCACCCTCCCTCTCTCCATCCCTCCAGAAGTCATGGCCAGCAGACAGCTGGAGGACAAATGGTGGACCAAGGTTCTGCTCTGCTCCAGCTGAACACTGCAACCAGGCAATATTTTATCTGACCATTCAGGGAGTGGACATTTTGGGAGACAAGTGATTCCATGTGAATGTATTGCCCTTCATAGCTTGAGGAAATCTTTCAGGATTCCCCCCTGTCAGTCTCTACCTCAGAAGAAGTATTTGTACTAAAGCAAGAGGTCTTTAGAGAAGGTCATCACCATCAAGGTTCTCAGGAAAACTGGGTTCATTCTCAGGCACCAACACAACCCTCCCACGTGGAGACAGGGGGATTCATATCACTTCACTTTTCACACCCATGTGAAGACAGCTGCATCTGAGCATTGTGAGACTGGATGCCTTGAGCAACAGTGGAAGGAAAGATGTCATACCCAGAAGTGCCTGTTTGGGATCTCTGGTTCAGGGAGGATGAACTGTGCCCCAGAATAGTTTTCTTCCAATTGACTATGAAGAGTCCACGTACCGAACTTGAACATTTGCAGTTAGTACTGCAGATGTCTGTTTTGTGGTCAGATGAATCCTGCCTTCAGTTCCTCTGCACTTCTGCTCCCCATCTGTGAGATGGAATTAATGATATTTCCATTCTGATGTCTTTTTGCCCTCTTAAACATTAAGGTCCTTAAAGACCTGTCTAGGACTCACCTGGAAGGAAACAGGCAGCTAATTTTAGGGTGTTTACTAAATAGGTCCTTCTACTATGCAATTAATCTGAGGAATGCATTATAAAAATGCCTTTTTCTCAGCATAAAGGGAGATGGAGAGGTGTCTTCCAACCTAAGTGATTCTATGGAGATAACCAATTTTGCGATTCAGATTTCTAAAGTCAAGTCAAATGAATCTCCTCTGTTTCTTTATACAGTAGAAGAGACTGCTACAATGAAAATAGTTTAGATATCTTGTGATACTGTTTTAACTGCCTTTGCATCTTAAATATTCCATATGAGTTGGGAAAACCTGGTTAACACTTGGTAAAATAAAGCATATGCCTTCTTCCTTGGTAATAACAGAAAACATCAAATCTTGTTATTTCAAATGAAGTAAATAATCTGTAGAAACATTTCCCAGCAACTGAGACATTCATTATCTCTCTTCCTGACACAACTCTCAGAGTTATCTGTTCCCAGAGCTGGACTTAACTTTCTGACTCTTCCATCGAAGTTGTATGTGAAAGTGGCAGCAGCAAGAGGCTGATGCCTCCCTTCCAGCTCAGCCTATCCTGTTCTGGAGGAAATCCAGTAGTTTTGCCAGATGGATGGCCTTGCAGAACCTGGTGGTATGCAGTTAAACTGAATCATGCTCAGTTGTCATCCAGAAACAAGATTTTCATATAAATAACCCAAAAGAGAAGGTACAGGCAGAGTGTAAACCAGGGCTTCTGCAATGCATTTACCTTGTCTTCTCACAACACAACACCTTTTTGTGTCAGACTGGCAGTGAAGTCCTGAGCACACAGCCCATTGAATCAACTGCCTTGGCAGGACTAGAGTTGGACCTCAGGCACTGCGAACACTTCAACTCCAGTGTTATCCCCTGGACTAGAAACTCCACCTTGGTACCTTCTCAGCCCTGAGGCTGTAATGAGTTGGCTTTCCAGCCCAGGAGGCTCATATGGGCTTCCTCTTTCCTCTGAACTTTCATGTGGAGGAGAAGCCCACGGACTCATCAGACACAGAGATGTCAGTCCTTGTCCTTTGCAGCTTTAGGGTGTGCTCAGCTTTCAACTGTGACCTTATAGAGAGCAGTGCAAGGCTGCAGGTTTGTTGCTTCTTGGTGGCTTCCATACAAAATTAGGTTAATGTAAATAAATAACTAAATATCTCTTTCCCTGCTTGGCACTTGGGCAGAGGCAGTCTGGGCTCTGAGAAGTAGGAGGCTTCATCACCTCTGATCACCTTGATGCTCTGCAGCAGTCTTCCCTTCACAGTTGGCTGTCCATGCACTGATGTTACACGTTTACCCAATGGGGCTGAGCTAATGGACTTGCTTGGTGTGAGCACAGCACAGCCCAGTGCAACTGGCCTCCTGGTAGGTATGATAGCATCTGCATGTCTGGTAGACATGGAAAATCCACCCTAGCCTATTGCCTAACTTGTGCCATCAAACACAGTGCCCAATGCAAGGATCACCTTAGTAAAGTGTCAGTGCAACAGGCCAGCTCCTCTTGGAAGCCAAGAGCCATCCACACAGTTCTTGTGATACAAAAGAAGCACAACTCGCATTCTTATTTCTCCACAGGCCCCTTCACGTTGCCAGACCTATGTGGGTGAGCTGGACTAGACTTACAAAGCAGTCTTAGACACAGGAAGGGTGACTGAGCTACTTAGTATTGCCCAATAGCAGAGATGTAGGGAAAGCAAAGGCTTCATCTCCAAAATCACAGATTTTAAGTGCCTCCAGGCTGATATAGGCACCTGTCTGTTGATCTTGGCCACTGAAGAGAAAACTGGGAGTGAAAGGAAAGCACTTTGCTCATTCCTAGCAGGAGATCCTATGGCTGAATGCTGGACTCCCTAGATAGGGACAGGCTCAGGAGGCAGGTCCAAGGTGCAAATCCTGATGTCCAGGAAGTTCTGAGGATTCCAAGGGGTTTATATGGATGGAAAAGAAAACAAGAGAATCCATAGATTCTTCCCTGGCTGCTATTGTTTTATTTGAAGAGTCTCCCACATATTTCCTGACTACACCAACTGAGGCAGGACTACAGGCTTTGGAAACCCATTATGGTCACATCTAAAACTAGATTAATGTGTCAAAATCCCTGGTTCATAATGACACTGCTGTGTCCCCAGTTTTCTTTGCCTCACTCTGAACTCTGCTGTGTCTGCCAGCTACAGTGCTGGTCCCTTTCTCCCCCTTTTTCTTATCTGCTGCCTCTTGGTGTGGTACTTGTAACCATTTCTTCTCCTTATTGTTGCTGATTGAGTTTCTCTTGATTTTTGTAGCTCAAGTCCTATTTTAAGAGCTTCAGGTTTCAGCTGCCAGCTCAACAGAGAGTCACTGACCTTGTTGCATGGCTGTTTCTGCCTCTTACACTTTGTGCACTCTCCAGTTACCTTTTGGCTTCTCTGATTTCTTTACCTTGCTTTGTTCTCCCTTTAGCCCGTCAATCTGGTGATAGCCACCCATAACTCTCCCCTCAGTTTCCCCCATTGCCTTTCCACACCCACTAACCACTAACTCTGCCAGCCTTTCCACTGCCTTACTCCATCGAGGCACATGGTCTGGCGAACGCCCCTGGAGCTTCATGCTCATGTTCTGCATCTTTTGCACTTATCCTTGAAAAATAAAATCCTCTCTTCATCTGCTCCCTGCTACAGTCCCTCTTGCCTCCTCCCATCCCTCCTCATTCTTTGATTAGCACTTTCCTTCTCCAGACACACCAGCATACTCTTTCTATGGATCGCCCTCTTCGTCTGTTTTCAAATAAGCCTCTGAAGTTTCTGCAAAAACAACCCTCCTCTACATACCATTATGCCTTTCTCATCTCCTTTACCTCTTATCCTTTCAAATGACTAGTTTACTCCCATTCTCTTGAACTCACCTCTCTGACACTCAGCAGTCTGGTTTTCAGCCACTTCACTCTGCAGGAATTGCTCTCTCTAAAATCACTAATGATGTCCTTCTAGTCAATTCTAACCGCCTCTTCTCCAGCCTCTTTCCCTTTGATTTTTCCAACACCTTTGACATATCAGACCATTCCTTTCCTTGGAGTAACCCACAACTCAGCTGCTCTGCTGAAAATTGCCATCTTCAGGTTTAGGAGAGCTTGGTAGCACACAGCCAGAAGCCTAAGAATACAGGCATAATGAAAAGGATAATTCTTTACATTGTCTTCTGCACACTAATGAAACGCCTCTTAGGAAACCGTGAAGATTTCAAGGGCAAACCCAAATGCAAGGAAAATCCCAGCACAAGATCTCTTTGCTTCTATAGAGGTCTATGGCAGACTTAATATATAGTGCAAGAGAGATTTCACCTTTCATATCTTGTTTTCCTTGATGGATTCTTGAGAGGAAGAAGAAAAGGGAGAATAATGAAACCAATAATTTCACCTTCCTACAGATTTCATGGCTCTGTTTATCGATAAAATCAGAGATGGGTTAATTCTGAAATATATACATATATATTTATCTATATACACAATGCAGAGAGAGAGAGGATCAGGCTGGGAAGACAGCAGAGCCTTCCCAGTGTCAGGTTAGCTGTAAGTCAAAGAACGTTGACCTGGCTAAAAGCAAATGCAGCAGCATAGTGAAGGTCACAGTCAAAGGCTCGGGGGGGTAAATCCTATAGCTCAGCACTGAAGCCAGAGGCTCTTTTCAAGCTAGTCTATACTTGCAGAGAGCTACATGGATAACGTGAACGGATGTTCCTACTCTTTGGGTCTCGCTGTACCCGTTTTTACAAAGATAGTTCTGCTTGAAAAGTGGACGGAATAAAATCTGTAGTCACTTGATGTGTACCTGGAAGAATCAGAAGTTCATGTGCAGAGTGCACAGAGACATAACGTACAAGAATTATCATGAACATCAAATCAAACTGGCACACTCTGTACCTTTCCACCCTAGTTTCAAGTTCTGCTTGCCAGCAGCATGGTCTGCAGCAAAGCTGTGGGTGATGAAACACACCGTGTTTCCTGTTGAAGTAAGAACAGGTTACAGAAAATTATGTTAAAAAAAATCAGGGGAATTGACTGCAACTGTTGGATGCACTTGCTCCCTCCCCTGTGTGTCTGAGCAATTAGCGAGAGTCAGATCAAAGGATCCACTCTGCAGAAAAGGGGGAAATAGGATCCAGTATGAAATGTCCCCTTTTGCAAAGACAAAATGTATGCAAATAAATGGCAGGTAACCAGGAGATCTGACACTATACCACCAGCAGGAGGAGAGGGGTCAGCAGTTACATGGGATAATAGCCTCTCTCTTTTATTTGGGGATCACTATTTTCCAAAAGAAAAGCTAAATATTGATTAAGTGATAGCTCAAATGCCACAAGATTATCAAACCAATTACAGGGATTAACTTCCCAAAATGCTCCGGTATAACCTCAGCTGCAGAAACTGTGCCAACTTGGTAATGGCTATTAACATCTGTATGCACAGGAATAATCCCCTGGCTTTGTTTCTTTTCTCCCCTCTGTCTCTCCCTGAGTGCTCATATATATATATATATGTGTGTGTATATATATATATATATATATTAGAGTTTTTCTGAGTGCATGGGACTTGGGAACCACATTCTGTGTTCGCTGAGAGTCAGAGGAAGTCAAAGGTTATTTGAGGAGAGCTTGAGACATCTAGTTGTGTCACCCACTTTCACATGAGAAATCCTTCGCTGTTAGAAGAGGACAGGAGACACTGCCGGTCACCAAGTCCTGCATGGATATGGTGACTTTGATCACACTAACACAGCCGTGTTCCCTGACAGCACTATCTACCTAGAGATCAAATGCACTGCAGAGACCTTTGACAACAGCATCAGATGGACAGAGAAGTTTATGTCCACTGAATAAGAGCTCTGGCTGAGACCCTAGCACAGTCACAGAGTACACCATTTGGTAACTTTCTATCCCCAGGACCCACTCTCACGTTCACGCTGATGAGGACGGCTCACTTTTGCTTCCATTTTCCTCCCCCTACCCCTCTTCTCTTAGGGGGAGAAGCAACTTTAAAGCATGGGAGAGACAGACAGAGAGAGCATGACGCCCTATAATCCAACAAGTCAACTTCCCGAGCTCAAACATGAACTGATTTTTTTTTTTTCTTCCCTCGCCTTATAAAAAAGAAATTGACTTTTGTTTGGAGTTTGTGAAAAGTGGGACTCGGGGCCCAGTCAATGGGGCTCCCCGCAGCGCGGGCTGAGTGGAGCCATCTCGAACCAGTCAGCCGCGGCACCAATTAATCCGCTCTTTGTCACAGCCCCGGCCTCAGCAGCAGCGGCAGCAGTAGCAGCAACACATTTGGCCATTGTTCAGACCTTCATGCAACGGGATTTACCCTTTCAAAGAGGCAGTTTTGTCCCAAAGAGTTCGAGCGGAAGTTTCTCACTGACAATTTGCCCCAAATAGATAGATTTGTCAGCAGCAACCTTTAAAAGCAAAAAGCCATGGAAGGAAAAAGGGGAGAAAAAGAAGTGTGGGGGGAAGAGCAAGTGCATCCTTGTCCGTCTGTCTGTCTGTCTGTCTCGGGGTCTGTCCTGAGCAGGTGGGGTGGGCACAGGGTCTGAGGTACAGAAGGGCGAAACGGCATTGATGGGGGCTCTTGTTCGTCTCAAGGCAGATGTAGCAAGGGAGCTAACAAGCTCCCAGGCTGTTGTATAGCTGCTCTGACTTCTGAAAGCCTTTCAGGGAACTTCTTTTACATGGCATTGTCATGCCTGCTACACGGCACTGTGCTAGGCTGGCCAGGGTTTCCCAGCCTCAAATACTCCACCGGCAGCTCAATTCTGAGAGCAGCAGGCCTCGTTCTCCCTGGCCTTGCCACCAAAACCTGTTGATTGCATTTCAACCAATACAAGCAGGTTTTTGCAAGCAGGCTGCTGTAGCTTTCCCTATGCACAGTGCACTGGAGACCTTATCCTAGGTGGAAAAAGGTGAAACAAACCCAGAGGTGTTTCCTGCCCCCACACCAGTGCTGCTGTTTTCCTTAATGGCACACTCCTCTCTGGGTCACTTGCATGAACAGAGGGTCAAACCCTCCCTGCTGCACACCGTAGCAATTCACATGCACCACTGTTGCTTCCACCCTCAGATCCTAGTACTGCCCAATACCCCTGGCTCACACGGGGGACCTGCCCTTCCCCCACAGCACCTCCTGACATATTCCAAAACCAGAAAGTGCAGAAAACTTTCTCCCCAGCCTGGGCTCCAGCAGATCCAGGTCTGCATGCACACAGCCGCTCCCCACATCATGGAGACAGCCCTGTTCTTGCATTGGAGGGTAGCAACTGGGAGGGCCCCAACCCTGCAAGACTGATCTCCCTTTATAGCACAAATTTAGCAGGGGGGAGGGGGGAAGTAAAAAGTGACTAATTTCACCTGTGACTCCACCTCCCATCCTATTACACTGGCTGGGTGAGGGCGAGGGGCTGGCTAGCAGGTTTCCTTGAGTACAGTGATGCTGAAAACAGGAGCTCTGCTTGTTCCTGGTAAAGGCTGGAAGAGGTTGTTCAGGCCTTCATAAGTTCACCTTTGCATTCAGGGAACTGCCATCTCATCACCTAGACTGCAAGCACAGCCTTTCCCGCTCCAGAGGCCTTTGCTTGGCAAAGAAGACAATTTCATGGGAGGACATACAGTTCTGCTGTAGTCACAGAGCTTATCTACTGCTATTCAGGCAGTTTGGCTTCCCAAACAAAGCTGAAGACACCCAGTCTGCTGAAGTGGGTCTGCTGCAGTTATCTGACCAAAAGGACAGGCATGAGAAAGGGATGCAAGGCAGCTATACAGCCCTGAAACTTTGCAATGAACTCTGGAAACTTCATTGCTGGATGACAGCCGGTCCAGCTCTTCTGTCAGACTACTTTGTCTCGCTGTATCTTAAATGGGTTTGATCTACATTACTCAAAGGACCTCATTGTTTGAGTATTTCCCAGCCCACTGGTGTTTATTTGATGGCCTTCTCAAGGCGTTTCCTGAAAGAAACAAGAAAAATGAAGGCCAGTTTCAAACTGACATCAAAAACGTCACCAGCCTGCTTTATAGCCACCAAGTTCCCCTGACTCTGGGTACACCTCTCTTGGAAAGGGAAAAGGCTACAAGTGGCTGTGACCTAATTACAAACCAGCCAGAACCAGGGGTCATTTAAAATTAGGCAATGGCTATTCCAAATGAATAGGTTTACAGCAAAGATAGAGCACGCCAAGCTAAACCGGAAACATGGTTCTTCACACCTGAAGACACCAGTAGGCATCACATGTTCTAGATGGCCTTCAGCACAGGAATTCAACTAAAGGTTGCAGAGCAGCAGAGCCCTCAGTTGCAGCAGAGAGGTGTCAGACCCAAGACCTCCTCCATCTGCAAAGGAGTTTTAAGAGACCATAAGGACAGGTAAGTAAGGATGGATGCATCTTGCAACAGTGCGAGGCAAAAAGATGGGCTAAGAGTCACGCTGTATATTTGCAAATACGTTAAAGTAGTTTTCTCCTGGAAGCCCAGGAAAGACAGGTGCCCATGTGTAATCTCTTCTGTGGAGGCCTCACTCATTCACTCTCTAGCTGCCCAGAGAGGTGGTGGATGCCCCATCCCCTGGAGGTGTTCAAGGCCAGGTGGGATGGGGTCCTGGGCAAATTTGTGTAGGTAACTCTATGATCCTTGGGGTCCCTTCCAACCCATGCCATTCTATGATTCTATGATTCAACTCTCCCAGAAATGCAAAAATAAATTAAGACTGTTCTTCCCTGGTATGGAAAGAAGACTGGTACCAGGGACAATAGTATTCCCTAGGAAGCTTAGCTGTCTCACCCTTTCTTCTCTTAGCATAGCTGGCCCTTGTTATCAATCAAAACAACAAGTTTTCCAAGCTCAAAACTCTTCTTCCTCTTTAAGAAGTGAGTTTAACATTTCCAATAGCAGAAAATCCCAGCTCTGGATATGACAGAAAATCTTGTACAGCTACAGTGTATTTACCACGTGCACAGAAAAATGAACAGAAGAACCTGGTTCCTCTGACAGGTGCTGAACCACGTTAACCCCATGCCAGCAAAAGTGCTAGGTGGATTTGAGCAGCCTCAGGCAACACTGACTCCAATGACAATGCATAGAAAATGTCAATAATCAGCAAATGCTCCTGACAGTACAAAATGGGTTAATTCTCCATACAGTGGATTTTTAAACAACTTCCCATGTGTATTTTCAGTGAAGTGAAGATGTAGTATTTGGATCACTCTTGGAGTTTCTTAAACATCACGGTTTAATATGCAGTATAGTCTCTGCACTTGTAATTGGAATGAAAGTGTTGCTTAGCAGTAACCTGCACATCGGACTTCTACTTGTAACAAAGTGACCTGCCATACAACTTTGCCAACCAGTGTCTGCACTGACACAGAACAGACCAATAATGAAAAGCAAACAATGGAATCACAGAATCATAGAATGCTTTGGGTTGGAAGGGACCTCAAAGAGCATCTAGTTCCAGCCCCCTTCCACAGGCAGGGACACCCTCACCAGACCAGGCACGTGACTTGTTGCTCCTTCACATGCACTGTTCCATGCTGAATTGCCATCTATGCCAGTCCTCAGAGTTTTAGATTAAATGCTTCAATACTTTGTGCTCTGTATTGCAGCACAAAGGACTAAGTCACAAGCTAAAGCTCTGCCTGGGATTCCCATCACACGTACCCCTGACTCATATTTCTTTATAAGACCCATTCCTCATGAAAAAGAGGGATGTACCGGATCACATCTCACCAGAGACAGATCTTTTCCCACATGTAAGCACCTGCAATTCCCAAATCTTTACGATGATACAATGCTCTAGTGACAATTGCAGCAAAATTGCACCAGGCAAAATTGTGTGGGGACAGGAGTGAAAATACCTGAGAGTACGTCCAGCTTGGAACCACTGGGTCGGGGGCACACGATGGCCCCCCACCACAGAAAGCTCTCCAGGCACCAGGTTTGTGAAGCACCAAAACATGCTGCAAGTTCAAGGACATGTGCTGCATTTTAGTGGTGAAATCTTAGCTGGTGACTGAGAGGACTTCTAAGTTCAGAGATGCTACCTTGAACTTTGTTCACATGAACACCAGCTGTCTTGTTGAAGTCTACTAAACTGCTGCTATTTTGTATTTACGGTGGAGGAGCACAGAGTCAGAATCTGTCTCAGTGGTGTATTTTCATTTGACTACATTTTCTGTTCAGGGAGAAAAAGTACAAATAGCTGCAGGAGCTAAACCATCTTACAGAGCATCATGACAGACCTCTTTCCTTAGAGCGAGGAGTGCTGGATTTCATTACACAGACTCAACCCCTGTTTTCTCAAGCTGACCATCCTGGCCTCACCTGTGTCCAAAATCTTGAAAGACAGAAAATCTCAACCAACATCATAATACATCTAGTTGGTTGCAGAGTGGCACATACAATGCTCTTAAAGGCTGAGGGAACTGGGGCTGTTCAGCCTTGAGAAAAGAAGACTAAGAGGGGATCTGATTAATGTTTATAAATATCTCAAGTGTGGGACACAGGGGGAATTGGCCAGCCCCTTTTCAGTGGTCTGTGGAGACAGGACAAGGGGCAATGGCTGTAAACTGGAGCACAGGAAGTTCCACACCAACATGCGGAAGAACTTTTACACAGTGAGGGTGACAGAGCCCTGGCACAGGCTGCCCAGGGAGGTGGTGGAGTCTCCTTCTCTGGAGATACTCAAGACCCGTCTGGACGCCTATCTGTGCAATATGAGCTAGGGAGCTGCTTTGGCAGGGGGGTTGGACCCGATGATCTCTCGAGGTCCCTTCCAACCCCTATGATTCTATGATTCTCTTCTTTGCTTGGACTTGCAAGTAATTGCTCTATCTGCAGAGATATCCGGTGACCTATGTTATATGAACCAAGAGATAAAGCAAGCAGGTCTATAAATGCCATAGTCATAAAACTATTCCGCTCTCCTTAAAAATCTATCTGCACCAACTGACTCAATACTTCCAAGCAGCACTGAATGTGATCTGCTGACTCAATGCTGCATCTGGAAGTATTTATTTTTGTTGGTTCTAAATTCGTTTCCCAAAATAGATACCACAGATCTGGTCTCTAGCCAATATCAAGAGATATAGCTAAATTGAAGTCAATGGAGCCGAGCCATTACATTGCCAGCCAGAAACAGGGCCCTTCCTAAGAGCCCTTTTTTTTTCAGCTGCCACTACACAGTATTTAGTGCAATTGCCTCAAAGGTCAGCTTGCTAATAGGCTTCTACAGCAAAATCTGGGAGGCCAATCTACCATAGCAATGATTAAGCTCAAAAGTGCGATCAATCGGGGTGATAGCTGAGGGAACCCTTTCCTACACACACGGAGATGCTTAGGGTGTAACTGGAGCTATTAATTTAACAGATTGGCAAATTTGTTTTTTAAATGTCACAGCATAGCTCCAAGATGTGTTTATTCCTTGTAGTCAGCACTCTTTTGTTGGCAGTTTAAAACTGTTAAGAGTATAGACCAAATCTAATTTTAAGTTTTCTTTTTTTGGAGATAATACTACATCTGCCCCTGTATATTCAGACCTTTCCCTAGTTTTATACAGCTGTGCCTCTACCGGCTTCAGTATTGATACTGTCTTTTGTGTTCATGTCAGGGACACTAAAATGAGGCTGTTTCTCTCTAAATTAGATTGCAGCTGCTGCTACACCATTGGCTTCTTACGACACTTTGATTTATATCTAACTAGCAAACTAACAAATAAGTCAAGTTACTAACTAGAGCCGCTTTGTTAAGCGCTTGTCTCGCATTGTCTAGATGGGATCAGGTACCAATGTAGGCGTATAAGCCAAGCCTGACATATCCCTTTCAAAGGCATACGTGATTAATGGGGCATTTCATTGCTGCAAGTGAACTCAGGCTTGTTCCACCCTGAATACGAGTACTGAGGAGGACTGCCATGGCTTGCAGAGATACTCATTTCCCGGTCTCCCCCTTAGACAGAATTTTCCCTGCTCTCCTGTACGAGGTAGCTTTGCCAACACACACTCCTCCAATGCACGTGTGGAAATGGATACACAGGCGTGTAAGAACAGATACACGGTCACTGTTTCACACAGCCATCAACTTACTTAACCAAGCACACACACACACACACACACACAAGGAAGAAACTCACCATGTCTTTCTCTGGCATCTGTGGGGAACGGAAGTCTTCCCATCCTTTCTGCTGGGTGGGTAACTCAAAGTGGAGGAGGGGCTGAGAGCTACTGAAGCCCAAAAGCCACCAGAGGATAAGTGGTGCATTCACTGGGATGCCTCGGCACCTGGAGATTGAACACAGGTGCCACCAGCTTAGGGAAAGTCATCCCCAGCTGCAGTGGGAAGGTGGATTCACTTTACAGAGAATGCATAAATAATAGTAAATCCACCCTCCTGTGCCTCCAATTTTCACTTTTTTTTGGGGGGGGGGCGGGGCGGAAGCCTTGTCTTGCCCCACCTGGGGAAAACCCAGAGCAGCAAGCTGTGGTGCTTGGGGTTTTTTTAATTAGCTGGGGAAATCAGCGCGGTTCTGCAGCTCCGGGAGGCTGCCACTTCGGGGCAGCCATGAGGTGGCACCAAGATAACTGCCGGGGCAGGTGCCAGCATCCTCAGCCCCCGGGATCAGCTATGTTGGGTGGTAAGGCCCAGGAGAGGCATGGGGAACACCAAAGCAGAATTGTTGGGTGTGCACTCCTGAGCCCTCCAATGAAGGTGTCTGTGAGGCAGAGGCTTCACAAGGAAGACTCAATGCCACAAAAGAGCTTGTTAAGTGCATTTCCACCTCCCAGACAGGGAGCAGACAGAGCTGGGCATCAACCCCGAAGAACTAAACCCAGTGAGTGTTTACACTGCAAGGGTGACAGTGTGCTCACCTCCTGGCATGGGGCTGCTTGGGGCACTGAGAGATGCCACTGGATCTTCCCTGGCATGTGATCCTAAGGAAGGAATCTTGTACACCCCACAGAAACAGCAGTTCCTCCTCCCAGAATAAAATAGTTCTGTCTTTTCCTTCCTTATCTCCTTACACAGAAAAAAACCACACCTGCTTCCCATTGAGAGAAATGGATGAAAGCAGCACATCCCCCTACCCTTCTGCTACATCCATACACCTCTGGCAGCTTAAATTTTCCCCTCATCTGATCTTCTTCACTTTCTTTTAATTTTTGTTCACTGGTATCTTTTGACACCCCATCCGAAGAGCAGAGAAGTTGAGCAAGGTAAAGATGAGAGGAACGGGGTACTTAAAGATGGGTCACATGTCATCCTTCTAAGACTCCAACAGAGGAAAAGACAAGAGATCATGGCAAAGTGCTGAGAAGGATTACCACGTAATTGTAGCCATAGCCCAGAGTCCTGAAGGAGATACAGTGAAAAGGGAACACATGCCAGCTTCTGAAGCAGAACTGATAACTATCTGTACCTCCAAAGCATCACAAGGGGACAGCAAATTTCTTTTCAGTGTATTATCATCTTCTGTATGTGTAGGATTGCTTAATAAACAAAATGCTAAATACTAAATGGTAATAGTGGCAATAATGGTAAATAAATTCCTTGCCTTGTTGGAGCTGGACTACTTTTCCACCAGTTGACCATGCAAATACCTTTGACAGAAGCAGCAGTGAAAAGGTGGAGTGTGGAGGGGTCTCTTCCCTGTACTCTTGCAGAAGGCACCCTACCCTCACTTTCAGGACTGAGGTAGTCTGTCTGTCACAAAAGCCACCAAAAGTGCTCTGAAGAAACAGAGGACAAACCTCAGCTGGCGCAGGATTGCAAAGCAGCACCAGGCACAGCCCAGGGGATAGGTAAGGACTAATGGTTTGCTCTCTCCTCAGTGACCCACGGCCCCAGCCCAAGTGGGAAGACAGCTCTGAGTGTCTGGGTTATGTTAGTGGAGTTCTGAGTGGAGAGGGGAGAAGTTTGAGCACGTTATTTTTCTCGCCTCTGGCACAGCCTGATGCTGTACGTGGGAGGGAAAACCCTGCTTGCATTCAGAGCAGCCTGCCTCAGGTGTGGCTGGAGCCTGTGTATGCTGTTTCACCAGCCTTCACAGATTGTTTCAGGTGACTTTCAGTTTACTGGGCAAGGAGTTACAGCTGCTGTAGGACTGGAGATTTGTCTTGGTAGTGCAGATGCACAGAGCCAGGCTTGTTTCTTGCTGCCATTTAATCCTCTTTGTTTTGGCCCCAGGCCTTGCTAATGTATCATGGTCCTCTCCTTCCCTGTTGCTTCGGACATTGCTCAAGCAGGTGAGCCTTTCCCTGCCTCCCTGGAAGCAGATTGGAAGTTACAGTCTGTCTGCATTCCCTGATCTGCTGGTTTCTTTGCTTTCTGGGATCTCCCTGAGCAACTTCCCAGCCCTCTGGACAATGTCCCTCAGTGTTAGGCAGGACCAGGCTTGTCTGGATTGAAGGCTTCCCTCTGTTCTATGGATGCACTGGGAGTAAAGAGCGGAAAGTCATCAAGACCTCAGTGCTGTCCATAGTAAGGCAGCCCTATGACACGGGTACAGGTGCAGGAGGGATCATCCATGACAGAAGGATGAAAGATGAAGTGCAGGACAGGGACTGCGTGTTTGGGGCAGGGCTGGATCACAACCAGCAAGGGAGAAGTGAGTTGTAGCACCTTAACACCTTGTGTTTGTTGCAGGGATGAGAAATCAGTCACCATCTGACAAGCTAGTCCTGCTGGCCCTGCACACTGGTGCTGCTGCCTGCCTCAGCTTGTATCTGCAGGAGAGATGCTCTTTGCTCCCTTCCCCACCTTTGGGCCACTCTACCAGCTTCCACCTCACAGAGAGTTTCCAACAGGAGTGGGAGGGCTTGACAGATTCTCCGTGCAACCAGAGCTGCCGAGTCGGGAAGGGATCCCACCTCTGCACCCTGGCATTGGCAGCGCTGCTGGGACACTCGGGGGCGGCTGGCTCATGACGCAAGGTCGGCAGTGCCCGGGGGTCAGAGTATCTCTGAGGGGCAGCCGGAGCCCTCTTCAGTCTCCCCGGGGCCAGAGAGATGGGTGCCGGCCCAATAGGTCGGATGTAGGGGGCAGGCGGAGTGACCCCCCTGGCCGCGACCGGCCCCCCTGCACGGCCGCCGCGCAACAAGTCCCCGCGCCGGGAAGAGGGGAGCCGGGAGCCGCCGGCCTCGGGGATGAGCTCGGCGGTGTCCCCTGCTCGTCAGGGCCGGGTTACCCGGCCCTGCCGAGCGGGCGTCAAGGCGGAGGGGACTCCAGCTCCGAACACGGGGGAACGCGGAGTATTTCCAGGCGGGGACCAGGGCAGCGCGCTCCCCGCTGCTCCCGGGGGCGAGAGCAACCCTCCCGCCCTGCTCCCCTGCACACCCCGCCGTGCGCCTCCAGGAGCCAGCCCGCCCCTGCTGCTCCCCGCCGTGCCAGCCCCCGGCTCCCGCGGGAGTAAGGGAGGTCCGGCCGCCTGGCAGGAAGGCTGGCAGCCCGGCCCGGCCCGGCCCGGTCCGGCTCGGCTCGGTCCGCAGCCCCGGCCCGCTCCCCGCCGACCGCCAGCACAGCCGCTGCCCTGGCCGGGGCAAGGGCAAGGGCAGGGGCGAACCGCAGGCGGGCTCCACCTCGCCACGGGAAAAAATGCAAAAGGAACGGGATCTTGATCCGTTCTTTCTGCTTTTCTTTTGTCTTCTCTTTTTTTTCTTTTCTTCTTTTTTTTTTGGGGGGGGGGGCTCCCTTTTTATGACAGCGAGGGCACAAGGCGAGTGAGGAGGCGGAATCATCTCGGCAGCCGCTACATTTTGTGTGGAAGCCGCTCGGGGGTTTCATTAATATCATTAGCATTTAACCCCCTCCCTGCCCCCTCCCCTTCCCAGCTCAGGGTGACGTCACGCGGCGGCAGGAGTTGGGGGGAAAGCAAGGGAAGCTCAGTGGGCAAGGGGCGTCCCTCTCCCCTCCCCGCCGCTGCCTGTCACAGCCTCTCTGCCGATATTATAGGGGCCGAAGCCTGGAGCTCAAAGCGCAAAGTCAGCCAGTGTAATGAACTTCTGGAAACCTTTCCCTTTTTATACCATTCAGTTTCTGAGAGGCAGAGACAGCCTCCTCTGACGCCTTTTCCCCCCTTCCATTATTTTTCCAGGCTCTGATCTCCCTGCTCGCTGCACCGAGGCGCTCGGCGCAGAGCCCCGCTCCCCATCCTACCTTCTCCTTCGTCTCATTGTTGTCCTGGCTGCTGTGGCTCTCGCTTGCCTTCCAGGAGCGCGGTGGCGAGCCCACCCGCACCCCCCTGCACCCTCCCGGGGTCCCGAGAGCATCTGCTCGCAGGGGGGCAGCCAGCGGCCGACGACTTTGGGTTATTTCGTTTTTGCTTTTTGTTGTTGGTGGTTTTGTTGGTTTTGTTTTCTTCTTTTTCTCCTTCCCCCCTCCCCCTCTTTTTTTCCCACCCCCCTCCTTGCCGCGTCCCCGCCGTGTGTCCCTGTGCCTCGGGAAGGCATCGCTGGGGAACGGGACAGAGGCGAGGATGTGCCGGCCCCCGCGGCGGAGCCAGCAGTGAGCGTCCGAGGGAGGCACCTGTCCCGCGGAGCCGCCGCGCCGGCGGCGGGGGTGGGGGGGGGCACCGCCTCGCCCCGGCGCCGACACTTCGCCCCGAGTTTAACGACTCTCGGGGGCTTCGAGCATGAGCAAGCCGGCGGGATCAACAAGTGGGTAATAACGCGGTGGAGGCTTCGAGCAGCCTTTCCAGGACCGGCTCCAGCCTGGCCTGGGGGGCGGGAGGTGGAGGGGAGGGAGAGGAAGGGAAGGGGGGGGTCGTGGTTTGGTTTGCACGCACACACACGCACCCCACCCCCCCACTCCCCCCAAAAAAAGTGTTTATGTCCATCCGGAGTGGCAACGAATACATAAACTCTGAGTTGCCCCGACGGAGTTTGGGCCGGGGGCTTAAGAAACGCTGCTTTCCAGTCGCCCGACCCGACTTTTGCACCAGGAACCGGGTCAGGAGCCCGGGGGCAGTGAGCCCTGGGAAAGGGAGCTCCACCGGCGGCAGGGAGTGGGCTCATCCCGCCGGGGCGCGGGTGGTTGTCTGCGGGTCTCCGGTACTGGGGCGGGGGAGGGGGGGTAAGGTTTGGGCTTAAAGGGCATTAGGGGGGTTGAAACGTGCCGCTTTTCTCACGGATTTTATGCAATCTTCTGCGACATAATAATTTCGTTTTAAGAGTTTGAAACTCCGGTCACTCAATTCCGCGGAATCGCGTAAGCAACTCTATTGAAGGAGGATTTAAATGCAATACTTTGCACACCATTTCCAGTTACAACAAATAATCCTGCAACGGGGAAAGCAGAAACAACTTAAAAGTCACATTTTCCTTAATCCTAAATCCATGCACCTCATAACTGGGGAATTTAAAGCATGACTAGCCGCTCTTACAGAATGGCTCAACCCGTATAATCCCAAAGGGACTTTCGGAGTTTGTAATATGGATGGAGTCAGTAACAAAGGGGGGGGGGAAATACCCAATCCAATTTAATGTCTGACAAGTGACGGATCGGACAGTTATTTCCTCTGCGCTCCGGCGGGCTCCCGAAGTCCCGGAGCGGCGGAAAAAGGGAGGCAGAGCCGGGAGGAACACGCCGCGGTACCTGCCACCGGCCGGCCCCACGGCCTTCTCCTTCCCGCTGTCCTCCATTATTTTGACCCCAGTCCGCCCTTTGTCCGAGGGGACCGGGAAACCGGAGGGCCGAGGTGCGGGCGGGGGCCGCGGTGCGGGAGTCGCGCGTGGAGGTGGCGGGCAGCGCGGAGCCCCGCGGGGTCCCGGCGCTGCGGCCGACCTGCAGCCGCTTCGGCGTGGGGTTGGCTTGACTGCTTTCCCCGTGGGGCTGAGCGTGGCGGGTTTCCGCGCCGGCTCCCCCAAGGAGGGGGTGTGGGGGGGAAATAAAATAAAACAAGAAATAGCGGAGCCGCGGTGGAGGTAATAAGCGGCGGAGGGGAAGGGGGCACCGGCAAAACAAAGCTGCGGCGGCCGGGGCCGCTTCCCGCCGGCCGCGCTGCCCGAACTGCCCGGTGAGCGCGGGGAGAGCCGGAGCGGGCCCGGACTCGTGGGCAGCCGCGCCGGGACGCTGTGGCAGGTTTCTGAGTGCCGGGAAAGGAGTGGGAAGGGACGGGGAGCCTCGTCCCCGAGGGACGGTGGAGCTTCTGCCGGAGACATTTTGCGGAGGAGAAAACCCGCAAGGCTGGACCGCGCCTCCGGCCGCACGGCGCTGAGCGACCCCCGCTACCGCCGCCGCTTTCGCTGCTGGGTCCGACCCCATGAGACCCCCGGCGACCGCCCGAAAGGGACCCCCAGGCCCGACCGGACCCGGCCAGGCCCCGCGGGGATGAGGACACGTGGGGACTGCCCCGGGCCTGGGCCCGAGCCCGACCGGCCTCGGCAGCGCTTCCAAAAGCGCGACCCGCTGTCCCGAGGCCTGGACGCCCGTCCCGGGAGTCCCGGGGGGTCTCCCGAGCAAGGGGGTTCTGGCCTGGCTTTTCTCCCCGCCGGTGGGCGTCTAGCGATGTCTGCCTGGGTGGTAACGAGACCCCATCCCGCCGTCCCCGAGCTCAGACTAACTTCTTTCAACAGCCTCTGATGGTAATTACAGTAATCGGGGCTGCCATATATCCTTTAAGCAATTATGACACACAAAAAAAGTCCCCAAGGACCCCCTGTCGTGGGATGTTCAAAACGGTTTCCCAGCTGAACAGAAATCCTATTTTCTTAGCGCTAAACTTCTGAGACGAAGCGGTACCTCGGGGAACCGGAGCGCTTTTAAACAGAGTTAATCAGTTATCTCATGACCCCGTGTCAAGCTTACATTTTTCCCTTCCCATCCCCCGTCCTGCCTCTTCCCCGTCCACTTATTTCATATTTTGCCCTCCACGAAAGTTTTCTCCTAACAGGCTCCGCGGGGAGGAGATTGGGAGGGGGGGAAGGGGATGTTTGCGGGGGAGAGGCAGAGCACGGCCGGGATGGCGGGCGGGCGGCGGGACAGGGCGGCCACGCGGGGCGGGGGGGCTTCAGCCGCTCCCGCCGCCGTGTCCCCCCTCCCCGTCCTCCGCGGAGCTGATCGGACGGGCCGCACCGCTCCGACGGCTCGAAAACGTGGGGGGTTTTGGTGCTCCAGGTGCTCACTCGGTTTTTAAACACGGAATATGTGGACGTGTAAAGAGTATATGGAACATCTGTTTACATACATGGCGTGGATATGTGTGTGTATATATATATATTTATTTATATGTATATAAAATGCATATGATTTTTTCTTAAAGCGGGTCCCAAACTTAAAATCCCCCTGGGGAAGCCCGCTTCGTAAAACCAACTCCGCCGCCCGATTTGAGCGCCGGCGACGCCGAGCCGCAGGGCGGCCGGGGAAGTAGAAACCCCCTCGGCTGCCCGGTGCTCGGGGTGGCGACCCCCCCACATCGGGCCCGGGTGCACGGTTGGGACCCGCTGCTGAGGGAAGGTGGGAGCGGGGGAGGGGTCCCCGCTCCGGGACCGGCGGCGGGCCGGGGGGCGCGGGGACGGCGCGGTGGTGCCGGGCTCTGCACCGGGATGCACCACCGCTGCACGTACCGCTTCAGAGTCTCTCCCCCCACCCCCAACCTGCCCCTCCTCCTCCTCCTCCTCCTTTGTGTGCGTGCGTGTGGACCCTCTCTCTCCCCGTGGATGCTAAGGGCCGGAGAGGGAAGTCGAGCGCTTTCCCCCGTTGGCATTGTGCGATATCCGAATTCCCATGCTACACTTTTTGACGGGTCACTGGTGCCCCAATAGGCAGGTGGCAAGGAGGGCTTGTAATTACACACTCCCAGAAACCGTGCCTTGGCCTCAGCCCTCCTCACGGGCGCCTACCTGCAGCTCCAAAGCCGCGGCTTGCTCGCAGGCAGTGGGGCGGGGAGGGGGGTGCCTTCCTTTAACTGCGCTCCTTATTAATTGCGTAAAAGTTTTCTATTCTTTAACCTCTCTCCCTCCCTCCTCCACCCCTCCCTCTCGCAGTCCCTAACCTAATCCCCGTCCCTCTCGCCGTGTTGTGTATAGCAGCTGTCGGGTTTCATTTAGGGGAGAAGCTGGCAGCTTGTGCTCATTGGAGGCAGTCAAACGAGTTTCAATGGGCAAAATCATTAAGTTAACACTTTATCTAATGTCCCTATTGTCTGCCAGCAGGCATTGTCTTAGAGCCTTAGCGTAGACATGTCTGAAAGTATCTCGGGCTCCTAAATTCTCTAGGGAGCGAGAGGAGCCCCTGCGGCCTGTTCCCACCCCCCCGCCCGTTCCCCCCCCCGCAGCAGCGCTCCGCACCGCACCGCACGCTGCCGCCTTCCCCCTTCCAGCTTCACCCCCACCCACCCACAGCCGGGGCTCTCCCTGAACTACTTCCAAACAAACATAGCGGCCCGAGCGCTCTCCGTCGGAGCGTGGAAACCAAGGTTTGGTGAGAGGGACTGAACCCTCGGCGTTAAGTTGTGGTAGGAGGAGAGAAAACTGAAGGCAGAGGAAGAGAAGGAAAAGAGAGCCAAAGAGAAGAGAATAAGAGAGAAGAAGGGAAGGGAAGGGAAGGGAAGGGAAGGGAAGGGAAGGGAAGGGAAGGGAAGGGAAGAGAAGAGAAGAGAAGAGAAGAGAAGAGAAGAGAAGAGAAGAGAAGAGAAGAGAAGAGAAGAGAAGAGAAGAGAAGAGAAGAGAAGAGAAGAGAAAGGAAAATAAAGGAAGAGGAAATAAAAGGAAATAAAAGAAAAGAGAAAGAAACAGAAAAATAAAGTAAAAGGGCAAGAAAAAAGTAAAACGGCAAGAAAAGGAAAAATTAAAAGGGCAAGAAAAGGGCAATAAAAAGAAAAAGAAGAGAAAAAGAAAAAGAGAAAGGAAAAGGAAAAGGGAAAGAGAAGAGCAAAACCGGAGAAAAGGCAGAAGCCGAAGGGGGTTTTGGCGTGTCTCGAACCGCGCAGCAATAATCTCTGTTCAAGTTTTTACATCACCCCCAAAGCATTTGCCATTCCAGTCAAAGTGGGTGCGAAAGCAGCGCCCGGCGGAGCGGGGTCTGCGGGCGAGGGGAGCGGAGCGGAGGGGCGCCGCCTCCCTGCCAGCCCCACGCCCCAGCCCGCAGCCCGCAGCCGCGTCCGCGCACAAAGGCGAGGCTGAAAGTTTTGCTGTAGGTTTTGGAGTGAAGAAAATAGCAGGGCTCGCCCGTGGCAGGAACCAGCCCCCTTTCCCTGAGGTTGCTAGGGCGGGGAGGAGGTCACTTGGCTTCCTGGTCATTTTATTTTGTTTTGGTTTGTTCTCTGACTCGGTCTCCTGACTGCTCTCCTGCCCGGGGAAAGTGCCGTCCTCTCTTTGCCGAGCGCCAGAAAGCGAGGGAAACGCCCCCCGCCCCAAATCGCCCCCCCTCGCCCCGTTCCCACCCCCCACCCCCCGTACTCCACTTCTTGCAGGCAAGTCTGCTGCTCCCGCTGCTGTAATCTTCCCTTCCAAAATGGGTCTTGGCGATTATAGAAGATCCAAATAAACGTAGCGGGGCATGAATAATGCTCATTGTAAAAAACTGACACTTGCTCAAGGAAAAGAAAGTTGGCTATAAAATCACTTCATTATTTGCTTGTACTGCGGCTCTGGGGCTAATCCCTCCGGAGGTCAGATTTCTGAGCGCTCGCTCTCTCCCTCTCTCCCTTCTCTGCTTTCAGGTCGCATTTTAGACATCCCTTGCAAAGTGTGTGGGGACCGCAGCTCCGGGAAACACTATGGGGTTTATGCCTGCGATGGGTGCTCGGGATTTTTCAAGCGGAGCATCAGGAGGAATAGGACCTATGTTTGCAAATCGGGAAATCAGGTACCAGCCGCAAGCGCAGCCCCCTCACCGCCTGCACCTCTTGTCCTGCATTTCCCCAGTGCCCCGTATACTTCCCCCCTCCCCGCAACAGGAACACCAGCAGCAGTAGGATCCAGCAGCCTCCCTCTTCCTTGCCAGGGGGTCCCGGGACAAGACCGGGTGCTGGGTGCCCCAGCCGACCTCTCCCCGGCACGTCCCCCTGCCCCTGGCCATGCGGTCGGAGCCCACCGGTGCGCCCCGGGGAGGGGGGATGCTCAAGGGGAGAGCGGGGAAGACAGCGGGGGGAGGCGAGGAAAGAGGGGCAGTCTCTCGGGAAGCCACAGTCCATAGCCGGCCTGTAGACAATCGACACGATTTCCGCCCCCGGCGGGTCACGCCGGCACCCCGGGAGAAGGCAGCTCCGCTTTGCCCCTTTCCCGCCCCGGCCGCGCTCATTTCCACCCGCGGACATTCTCCGCGGGGATGCGGAGCTGGGGAGACACGGCGGGGGGAGCACAGGGGATCGGGGCGCCCCGAGGGGGCGGTGCCGCCGTCGCTGTCTCGGGTGCTGAAGGCGGCCCGGCCCGGCCGGCCCCGGGGCCGCGGGGCCAAGCACCCTGGCACGGCCCGGCACAGCACCTCCCGCCCCGCCGCTCCCTGCCTGTGCCTCCTGACCTACCTCCTACCACTCACCCCCGACCCGACGGCTGTCTGTGTTGCAGGGAGGCTGCCCGGTGGACAAGACGCATAGGAACCAGTGCCGGGCCTGCCGGCTGAAGAAGTGCTTGGAGGTCAACATGAACAAAGACGGTACCTGCTCCCCCTCTCCCGCGGCCAGGGTGGTGGGGTGGGGGGAGGAGGGAGCTGGGCCTTGCTCTGAAGTGGTGTGTCACTGCGGGGTTTCACCCCCTGGGTCCCTAAAGAGCCCCCACCCTATGGCAGCCTTGCCCATTTCTCCCCAGACACCCTCCAGGTGGGGGGTGTGGGGCCAGCCACAAAAAATTGTGGGAAGGAAGGGAATCCCAGCACAAGCACTGTGGGGTACTTGGCGTGGGACCCTGTGGTGACCCCCTTGCCTCTCCTTGGTGCCCTACAGCGGTGCAGCATGAGCGGGGCCCCCGAACATCGACGATAAGGAAGCAGGTGGCCCTCTACTTCCGCGGGCACAAGGAGGAGAGTGGCGGCGCTCCGCACTTCCCTGCCACTGCCCTGCCGGCTCCTGCCTTCTTCACCGCCGTCTCCCAGCTGGAGCCCCATGGCCTGGAGCTGGCTGCCGTCGCTGGCACTCCTGAGAGGCAGGCTCTGGTGGGCCTGGCACAGCCCACTCCAAAGGTCAGCCACTGCCCCGTCCCCCAGCAGGCCTACAGACCCTGCTCCTCGGGGTGTCTGCAACCCACCAGCTTCTTCCTGCTTCTGGGGTAGACATGGCAAAGAGGAAGGCTTGAAGTCTTGTGGGCTGTGGTGGGGACTGTTTTGTTATGTCCCTCAAAGCTCTGAAAATACAAGTTGCAAGGGTAAGAGGTGCTCTGCAGAAGGCGACTGACTGATAACCTGCTCCATACAAACCCTGTCTCCTACATCCTTACACCCTCGTGGTTACTGAGGTGCTCCTCCTGCCTGGAGTCCATCCACAAGTCAATTTTAAGCTTTGCTCCATGAGGATGAGCTGCAATCACTGAGTTTCCTTCAGCTAAGTGCTGAAGTGGTGTAGTCCAGAAAGCGCTAGCCTGACCAAAGCCTGCAGCTTGTCAACACAGACACGAACGTGTCTAAGCTGGCTCTGCACTTCTTGGCTGTGACATTTCCTAAGCAGCCCAGTCAGAGCACTGCCATGGCCTCAACTGCACAGGAATTAGCCATAAGGTGGTGTTTTGTATTAACCCCTTTGCAATGGCATTTTGTATATTTACTGCACCTAGAAAACTGTACAAGAGACAACTTAAACAGTTCTGCATTTCCAGAGCTGGTGGCTTGGCATGGTCACAACATCTTGTTTTATATCATAATTTTGGAAAACATTGAATCAGAAATTATTTTGCAAGAAAACATAGCACATGCTTGAAAATCCAACTCGGTTCCAATCCTACACATTCCTTAGGTAGCTCTATGTGTGCTTAGCTTTACACGTCTGCGTACAGCCTGTTGCAGTAAGGGAGCTAGACAAAGGGCTAAGGCCAAACGAGTTCTCACAGCTTTGCTGAGCAAGGCTGCAGTGACAAATCAGCTTCTGAAGCACAGGTTGCAGACCACAAATTCCCAATCTTTTTATTCCTCTGACTCTGCTACCAGTAGCGTGCTATTCTGTAACAGGGTAAAGGATGACACCACATTTTGATATACCCCCCACCCTCGATGTAGCAATTCCATGCTCCCTTCAACCACCTCCAGGGAGCTCAGGGTTCATCCTGAGCAGCAGAGAGCGGTTTGGAGTGGGCCCTCTGAAAGCAATGCCCTCTGCTTGCAGAATGAGAGAGTGCACACTCTGTATCGGGCATGAACGTGGTGCATGGAATGGTCCCTGTAGGGGAGAGAAGGTGCAGCTGCCTTGGTGACACTGTATGAAGTTGCTTTATTTGTTTTTCCTCTGACATCAGTACCCACATGAAGTCAATGGTACCCCCATGTATCTCTACGAAGTGGCCACCGAATCCGTCTGTGAGTCAGCAGCCAGACTTCTGTTCATGAGCATCAAGTGGGCGAAGAGTGTCCCAGCCTTCTCCACCTTGTCCTTACAAGACCAGGTAAGGCCCCTGAGGTGTGAGTGGCAATGGCCTGGCCTGCCTGTTAAAGAAGGCCCAGAGCTCAGATTGGCTCCTGAACCTTCAGCCCTAGTTCTGAAGTTCAGGGCAGAGGTTTGGTCTGTCCCTAAAAACCAGGCAGTGATTTAGAAACTGCTTTCCTCCAACTGTTATTTCATAAAGCACGTGAAAAGCAAACCAGAAAAAGAATCTAAAATAAATTGGGTATTATGGGAGGACAAGTTTTAGAGGAAAAGTCACCAGGCTGCAGACCAAAATCAGTGTGCTAAACCTGCTTCTCTACTTGTGTGTCAACCTTCCCCTCCATAAAATGGGGAACACCATCTTAGTTTGCTGTTTTGGGATCAGAAGTGCTGATGGCCTCAGGATACGAGTGAGGTGATTTCTGAAGACTGTTCCCTCTCCTCTCCTCTCCTCTCCTCTCCTCTCCTCTCCTCTCCTCTCCTCTCCTCTCCTCTCCTCTCCTCTCCTCTCCTCTCCTCTCCTCTCCCTGTTCACAAAGCCAACATTTTTTTCTTATTCATGTTGGCTTAAGTGAACTTAAAATCATACAGTATGGTGGAAGCAGAATTTGGCCAGCCCCCAGTATTTTTCACCATTAATTAAAATCTTCCCTGATTTGTCTTGTTTTCCTCTATGACAATTTGCCTTCACCTCAAGTAAATCATATGTGAACCACATGAGCTGAAGGAATTTCTTAATGACTTGATTCTTGATGAGGACTTGGTGTGCTTCATATAATGCACTATTATTTTAAAAAAAGTAAGCAGATAATTGTAAAATGTGAGGGAGGGGAATCTACACAAAGCTCCAATCATAAAAGATGTCTAATATTTTGACATGATTGAGCTAATTTGCCAAAATAGTATGTAGAAACATTGTGCCTTAGACGTTACATAGCAGTCAGCAGAGGAACTAGTTCCTTTCCATGGATGCATGTTGCAAGTGCTGTGTTGATATGTAAATCCATATTTTGAACTGAAAGAGAAAAGAGTCTTAGGAAACCGGTAGTGTTTTCTGCATAAGGGTAAATCATGATGGTCTCAATGTGATATAAAGCAAAGGTATATCCAAATGTTCCATTTCTAGCAGCAGCCCCATGTTTTGACATCCCTATTATAAAATTAGACAAGGGGGGACACCACTCAGCTCCAGCTGCAATACTGCTATGGGGTGAGTGTGAGGGAAGCAGCGAGATAGAGCCGGAGGTTACACATGCCACAAGGAAGGCAGCGGTCCCAGTGCGGCCTGCTCTTCTCCGATGCTGTTTCCAGCTACAGCTGCTCCTGTGGAGCACCAGGTCTGTCATATTTGAGCAATCAAAGAAACAGGCCCAAATATCAGGGACAACCAGCGAACATGGCACATTGGTAGAAGCCTCTGCACAGGAAGAGGCTGGGACCATCTCAAGACCAGCGATGTCCATAGAGGGCTCCTTAGGTCAAGGCCTCATTTGACATAATACAGTTGCGTTTCTCACAAGGTCATCTCTGTTAGTATTGTGAGGAGGGAGAGAGCAGGATTTGGGTGCAAGGGAAGTCTCAATCGCACACGGCCAAGCATACTTCAAACATTTAAATAACCCACTGCCTCTTTAGATAACCTTTTAAACCTAAAGGTTTAAATAACCTTTCCTTTTCATACTGGGGACTGATGCCAGTGATTTCCATATTAAAATCTCAGCCTTTTCTTTCCATCACCTTGACCTGCTGTACCTCAGTGCGAGCCAGCTTCCTCAGAACTCAGAGTGGCTCATCTCTGAAGCTCTGACCTAGGCCTCTTTCTGCATGATTCCCCTCTCACATTCAGGAGAGATGGAGAAGAAATAACTCTGATTTTAATCACCTTATTTCATGAATAATCAGACAGTTGATTTTTATTGTGGTGCCATTGCATTATTTAATTTGATAATGGCCCAGATGTAAATGCCTGAACTTCTCTTTCGGTGTCCCTGCTATCTGCCCAAGGAGAGTCTAAAACCTTTTCCTGGATTTTGCTTTTGTTTGTGTGCTTCCAAAAAGGCAAGCACATCACAATTCCAGGGCTCTGTGTGACATTTTCATCTTGAAGGCAAGGAAATAAGTAGAAAACCAATTTGCTGATGAAACTGAAGTCTGAGGATTGTCTGTGCCACTACCTTGGGTAAAAAGCAGAGGCTGTGCCCTTTCCCCAGCTCCACAGAGAGAATCCCACGCTGGATCGGAAGCCCCACAAAAAAAATGCCATGCTTCAAGTTCTGCTGGCCTGCACACCTGCCCAGCTTGTCCATAAAACAGGTTGGCCCAATGCAGGCTGTGAACAAAAGGTCATACTGGTAGGATGGGGCTGATTCGGAAGCAAAAACCAGTCCTTCAGAAAGCCTGGTATTTCTTGTTTCTTTGAAGAAGGAGGGCTGAGTGTGACTTCAGCATGAATTATTTTAATTGGTGGGTTTACAGACTTATGCATAGGCATGAAGAAAGCTTCAGCTATTGGAATAGTCTCTTATTTCTAAAGTCTTCTGACTTAAAAGACTTAGTGGGAAAGCACATATGAAATCGATATCTTCCAGGAACCACCACTCATTACCATTGTATCTGCATGAATGAATGACAAAAAAAGTTTTACAAAAGCAAATGAAAGGCCAGCGAATCATTTCCTATGTCATAAAGAAACCTGCACATCCACCAGGCAGGATAATCTGTAGGAGGGGCTGGGTTCTCAGGCAGCAGCAGTTAGGAGACAGAGGAGCCGGCTCAGCTGCTCTCAGAACAGAGCTGAGATGGGCACTGCACCCTGGACCCCCTTCCCCTCTGCATTTCATACACTAATCTGGGCAGCTTCCAGTACTGTAAAATCCAGTGTAATTATTTCAAACAGTAATTTATGCAGAGCCAAAAATACTTTCCTCTGGCGATTTCCTTAGCCGGGTTACGTAGAAGGTCTGTGAAGCACACAGCACAGAAAGGCAGTGACACAGGCGTGAGCTTGTGGTGACAAGCTGAGAGCAGAGACTCTGAGAGCTCTTCCTCCCATTCTGACCCAGAGAGGGTGGTTTAAACCTTGTAATACTGTTCAGAGTTAGCACACAGATAAAGGGTGTGTGCTAAAGGTCTGCTCTCACTGAGTGTTTTCTGTATCATCTTTTACATATCCAATTCCAAGGAAATCACAATTCCTTTGGCAAGGTGTAGGTTTTTTTTGCTCTGTTCTTCCTTTTTCAGAACCTTTATAGACTTAAAATACCCTCCTTCCTATTTCCCTCAGCAGCTGAGCCACTGATACTTTTGGGGACCACAGCAATATCAATACTTGTGGTTTGCTTTTTGCTTTTTTCTGCCTGAGTTCTGGGCAATCTGTTGTCACTGAGTGGGGCCATCAGGTGATCCTTCCTGAGTCTACTACATCTCCCACCCTTCCAGTGAAACTGTGGGCTCTCCAAACGCCTCTTAAGAGCTGGTCTGGGCCAACAATCCATAGATGCCCTCAGGACTAAACTGGCTTTGCCAGTCTGCGTTACCAGGAGTCACGCCTGCGCTTCAGATGCACCACTGCCTCTCCACGGAAGCCAAAGGCATTGCCTCCAGAGAAAAACACATCCCCCCCGCAGCCACGCAACGCACAAAAAATTGCAGAGAACTAGCAATGCTGTCAGTGTAGGTGCTTGCATGCTCAGTTCTCTGAAAGGAAGCAGCTCTCAGTGCCTGGAAGTTCTGTCTAATTTTAGGGAAAAAAGCACAGGAAATCAGATGACACTTAGAAACCATACATGTGCCCAGATGCTGTGCTTGAAAGAGCTAAAGAGTTGCCTAGTAAGGAAGAGGTTAAAGGTACATACTCTAAAGCGGTGCTCCCTACAGAATGATGTAATTTCAGGATGTTGTCCAGGCTTTTCTTCACAAACCGTGCCTTCCCAAGGGAAGGGAGGGTAATCCCTAGAGAGCAGTAGGAGAGCACTGTCCAACTGGTCCCAGGACAGCTGTATGTGCCAAAGGAGAGGAGGCGGCAGCCCATGCTGTGCTGAGAAACACAGGCAAGCGTTCATGTTGTGAGCTCGCTCGCTGGGGTGGGAGTTCTCACTCTCCTTTCTCTTTCTCCTCCCTTTTGGTCCACAACGTGGTGCACAGTGAGCCAACCCTCAGTGCTTTTTTCTACAGTGCGTGTAGACTTATTTCTAGACACCTTCTCAAAAAGCTAAGAGAAGGGCTAACAAATGCTGTGGGGAAAACACCATGACAGGCATTTAAAGTAGTTTTTAAAATAACAGAAATTTACATATTTAAATTGTTTATAAATCTATAAATTATACACTATGTTATATTGTACATCTATTGTATGACAGCTGATGCTTTTGGAAGATGCTTGGAGAGAACTGTTTGTTCTAGGAATAGCACAATGGGCCATTCCAGTTGATGCTAACACTCTACTGGCTGTATCTGGTAAGAATTGCACAATTTAATGACTTTGTTACAAAAATTACCATAAAAATACATTACTGAAAAAAGAACAACATGTAAAGAATAACAAATTCCTGCTGAACAATAGAGCATACCTGTCATTTATAAATCTATATTTAAATGCAAATAATGTTGTTTTGTTGTATTCATGACTGCTTGCATTGTCATTTAAATGCAAATTACTGTGTTTGTTATCATCCAAGAGAAGATTTTATATTAACTTTCATACAATATAGTCAGTTTACATGGAACCAGATAGACAAGTGTGACAATAGAGTGGATATTGATACAGAGGATTTTGTCAGAAATCAATATAAAAGAAAGCAAATGCCTTTAATATTATTTATTTCATCTGTTTCTCCTTTAGGCATGAACGGTGACAATACGGATTCTCAGAAGCTGAACAAAATTATTTCAGAAATACAGGCTTTGCAGGAGGTGGTGGCTAGATTTAGACAACTTCGGCTAGACGCTACCGAATTTGCCTGTCTCAAATGCATTGTCACTTTCAAAGCTGGTAAGCAGGAAGAGCCCCAGCGCCCGCCCGGTCTGATAACCACGGGGTTGCTGCTTTAAGGCAAAAGCGCTGGTTTAAACCGAGCATGGCAGCATACCATCCAACAGGTTTCCTGGTATCGGATTCCCATAGTCAGTGTTGCGTTTTGAAAGGCTGAGAGCAGAGTGCCGGGGAGCTAATGGGAATGTTTCATTTCCCTTGGTAGTGCTAGATGAACGTTTTGACCCACCCAAGATTCAAGCTGAACTATAGTAACTGATCTGCTTTTCCAGTGCCCACACACAGCGGTTCCGAACTGAGGAGTTTCCGAAATGCTGCCGCCATAGCAGCCCTTCAAGATGAAGCCCAGCTCACTCTGAACAGCTACATCCATACCAGGTGATCCGTCTCTTCTCTCAACACCTCTTAGAGGCGTAGGGGTTAAATTGTGCTCCCACTGAGGTGAAGGTGACAACAGTGACACTTCCACTACCTCAAGTGGGGACTGGGCTGATACAGCAAGTACAGAGCAGCTGTCAGCCAGCTGGGATTTGGTGTTTCCCAATGAAATAGGGAACACGGGGTTTATTCTGACAAATTGATTTAATTCAGTTACATACTGCTAGTAGTGATGCCCAAAACAACATGACATCTCACAGCAATACAAGCACTTTTGACCCAAGGTCTTCACCACACTTCCCCATGCCACTTCCCCCGTTTTGCAGACACAAGAACCAGGACACCAGAAGTTAAATGGCCCTTCCAAGGCACCACCCTGAGTCTGTTTTCAGACCAAAATGAAAATTTTGGTGCCACAGCAGAGTGATGAGAATCATGTTGTAGGAGAAGAAAAGGTTCCCATGTCTCCTTCAGGCTAAGCCCCACAGAACACAGAAACCTTAAAACTGTCTGCCAATGCTGTAGCTGTCATCCCACAAAGCATACAGGGCAATGCACACAGGGGTGAGCCCAGCACTGCGCAACACCTGTTGTGCAAAATACAACTCCGTGCTGTAGAACTGTGATCACATCAGTAGCCTCCTGCTACAGACCACTTTGGAGCGGTGGGACTGGGAAGGAGCCAGAAGAGCACACCCAACATCTTCTGCAACAGCCTCTCTGGCTGGTTCAGGACTTCTGGGGAGAGCTGCGACAGGTCCTGTAAAGTCCAGCTCTCAGTCCTTCAGCTCAGTGGAGACTAGCACAAGACTAGCACAGTGGGAAATAGAGCGGTAGAAGAGGAGCTTTTATACAGGTTTTTTTTCCTTCTGAAACTTTGCTCTGCTCTTATAATGGCTCTGTCCAGCAGAAGCCAACTCAGTGTCAGAGATTAGAGAGCAGCAGTCTCTGAAGCACTTCTGTTTAGCCTAAAGGGAATGGCCTGCCCGTGGGATGGGAGACAATTGCAAATGCCATCCAGTTATGGCTAGGTCGGAGCAAAAAGAATAACCACTGTGTAGCAGCCTCTTCCTGTCCTTACAGAAGGCCTTTCCTGTGAAGATTGCTCCCTGAAGACTGTGAGCCAGGGCCTGTTGGAGAGGGAAGCCAGGGAGCAATGGTTTCACATGGCTGTGGTTTCTACTCCAGACACGGTGACTTTTCCACTGTGTTTCTGCATTGCTGGAAAGACTGAGCTACCGGGCTAAACAGTATCTGTTGTGAAAGATAATCCTTTTCCAAGGAAAAATGCACAGTCCGACAACTGTGGTGGGATAGGTCTCTCAGCTTGTGTTTCATCCTCAGTCTGGAATTACCCTCCCACCTGTGTTATGGCATTATCAGCCCTTTGATTGCAGTGGAGATGCTCTCAATGGGACAGGAGGGAAGGCAGACTGGAGAAGCAGAATGTTTCTCCAAATTACTTACTCCTCCTTCTAGAGAGACCACTGTAAGCAGAGGCTTGAGAATCACTGGTGTAAAGTCAGTGTAAGCATAGCTAGAATACATGTCCTACATTGCGTTGGCTTCAAAAGCTGGGAGAAAAGATGGAAATTTTCCTATTACACAAACACACTGCCTGGGAATGAAACACAGCTTCTTTAACAACAACAACAAAATCTTTCTAAATGTCAACTGGTATTCTATGTATAAGACAACCAAAAGGGAGCAAAATGATTATCATGACAAGCCAGCCAGGTTTAAATTGCACTTTAAGTGACAGGGTATTTATTATAGGTCAAGTTCTTCCCTGAACTCCATCAAGAAGGTAGTTGTTGTCTGAGGGACGAGTCAGAGCAGATCCTGTCTCTGTATTGCTACTGCTGTTAGGGAATTAACAAAGGAGCTAATCAAAACTCAGAGACATCAGTCTATATTCTGCTAACCTCCATTAAGAGAGTTTTCCTTGGGGTCAACCTTCTTGCTCATGTGAGTCCAAACCACAGGGTTTTAGCCCAGGTAGCACCCATCCATGCAATTTACTGAGTATCGGTCCTTTCTGTAAAGTAAAAGACTTTCTTTGGAAAAAATACCTAAAAACTTCAATGGGTTTTTCCTCTCTCTGTCTCCCAGGTACCCCACACAACCCTGTCGCTTTGGAAAACTTCTATTGCTTTTACCAGCTTTACGTTCCATTAGTCCATCAACGATAGAAGAAGTGTTTTTCAAAAAGACCATTGGGAATGTACCAATTACAAGACTGCTTTCAGATATGTACAAATCCAGCGACATATAAATCACCTTAAAACAAACAATCGGGATGGACAGTTTAAGAAGAACTTTTTATCTATGGAGAATAAGCCTCAACTAACAAAATCTACAGGAAGCATAAGCCTGGGAATGTTTAGCCTTTAAATCCATTGACAAAAAATACCCCAGTAGATATGACTCTGCTGCTCTGAACAGAGTGATTTAGATCATGGAGAGAATGCTTTGTTCTACAGAAAAAGTGAAAGTGGTTGGAATTTGGCTGCTATTCCTGTTACTACAGGATGGAGGCAATTCAGATGCCAGTCACAGTTAACAAAGACTCCGCTATTTTCTCATTTAACTGGCAGATCTGAGACAAAATGTGAAAGAAGGTACTTTAGTTTGTTCAGTATTTGGAACTGGGCGACCAAGCTTGGCTTCTGTTGTAACACGAGATGCGGTGGCCTTCAGAACTGTTTTAAAAGTAGCCTATGTTGAGAAAATGTTTTTAATATGATAGGCAACATTTAAGACCAGGTTACCAAAACATTGCTTCTGCTATAATACATCATGAAGTGGCCTTCAGAACTGATTATCAAGTAGCTTATGACGGCAGCTCCATTCTTCCTGCAAAACAAACTGGTGATCTTTGGTGCGGACGTCACCACAATCCATTCGGTTAACATCTCAGACAGAAGAGCTTTATACACTTCCTCCCCGACCTTCCCTCCTCCTCCTCCTTCCACGCACACAGACACACACTCACACACACACCTGAAAAGAGAACACGTCAAGAAAGGAAAACTAAAACAGCAAAACCAAATACAATGGAGATGACCGCTTCAGTGACCTGCTGGCTGTCCCGTTGGCACAGTGCTGAAACCAAAGGCAATGGTGGCCAAACTCTTTGTCAGTGAGATGTGCAGAGAAGTGAAATGACTATTAAAGAAAAAAAAAAAAAAACAAAAACAAAACTCAATGGAAGGAATTTTATTTCAAAGAAATAAAGGTTGTTGACTGATACAATGCTAACAATCTCCAAAAGTCTCCAATGCCTTTTTTAGAAAACTCCAGGTTCTAATTTTGAAGCCTTGTTTGCCTACACCCTCTCACACACAAAACGTTGTAAGCTGCTTCTTTGATGTGTGAAAAATGTAGAAAAAACCAATTAAAGATAGCTGCTGTACTTTTCAAAATTTGATTTGTTATTAGGAACTAGCACTGAGAAAAATCAGCACTTGGACTATCATAGAATGAGTAAAACTTTCCCTGTACAAAGTGGATTAACTGATTTGTGAAGTTAAAAAGTTGTACTCATTGTATTTACAAAGAATAAAAATATATTGAATTTAAATTACTTTCCACTGTTCTTTTAATGCTTGCCCTTCTATTTCTTGCTTAGTTTCTTCCAGTCTACCCCACTTAGCAGGGAACAGAAATATTCTCTACTAAAACGGATTATCTTGGATGCTGTGGAGTTTCCACCAACAGAGGTTTTAAAAACCAGGTTAGACAAATGCTAAGAGAATAGTTTAGGTGATCCTGCCTTAGGGCAAAGGGATTTTGAGATCCTGCACAGAGCTGTTTTCAAATGTACATCTGCTGCATCCAAGGTTTCCTTCTCCAGGAGCCTTTTCTAGAATACAATAGTAAGTGGATCAGCAGTCTAACCTAGAGCAAGTCTTCTGTTTCACGTTACTACAGTTTTTAATACTGGTGAATTGTGCAGCTAACAAAGGGGGATGAGTACAAAAACACAGCTTCAATTAAAAAGATTCTGAGGTTTTATTAAGGTGTCCAATTGTGTAATCACATCAAAGAAAGAGGTAAGCAATCCCCAGTGTACAGGAACAAAGTGGCAATAAGAGTAGGGAAATATAACAGTGGTTATGTGGCAATGAGTGACCGAAGAGCCACAGCACACCAAGATGACAGGTGGAAATATGTACAACATGTATTGATGGTTCATTGGTTTCATTGCCAAGAAATACAGATCCCAAGTGAAATCCCAGCTCTGCTGACTCCAAGCACAAAAATCTCACACTTTTTAGAGGTCAAAGTTTTCACCCCATCTCTCTTCCATTTGTGCATTTGCTAGGTCTGACATCCTGCCCTTCCAAGGCAGCCTGGCTATAAAGCACACAAGACCAGTCTTTTCAGGAGTGGGGTGAGACAAAGGACAGACCACAGGACTTTGAAACATTTTCTATACAAACTAGCACGGAACACTTGAGAACGCATTTGTTTACCACAGGGCACAGCACGTTCTTAGAAAGAAACCAACAAAACCTTCATGAAGTGTTCTCATTGCACCTCTCATCACTGCCAACAAGTTTCTGCTCCCTACACTAAAGAACTACTGGACAGGATAGAAGGTCAACTGTGGCTCTCAGTGACAAACCAGCTCATGAGCTAAAGCAGCTGAACCCAGTGCTACGCAGAACCCCTAACAGAATGCTCATTTCAGTAGGGTTCATACTGGAGCAGCAGTAAACATGAATTGCATCCATGCTGCAAGGCAGCACATAGGACCAGGCCACAGGATGCAAGAGAGTGACTGGCTTTCTCCCAGTTGCAAAGCAGGCAGGGCAGCAGGCACACCCCCATGTCTCACCCTCTTATTACCTGCATGACCTTGCACAGCTGCAAAGCAGACTTGGGAGCTGGGAACAATGCCCAGTTCCCTGTGGTTTAGGCACAGTTAATCTCATACCATGTCTTCTTCCCAGTGCCACAGGTTGCATGGAAGCAGAACCAGTTACACTACACTAGAATTAGCCTCACTAGTTAGCCTGGAAGGACTGAAAGCCAGGCAATACCTCAGAGTCCAGTGCAGATGTCCTGCCAACCTCAAAGGTTAACACTCCAAAGTCCTCACTGTGGAAGTGGGAATACTTTGACATCAAGCATGCTGCTTTTCCCTCTTCAGCTTTTCTCCTCTACAGCAAGTAATACAGATTGTGTCATCTTTTGGAGAGAATGAAATAAGTTTCTCTCAGAAAAGAACATTTAAGAACACCTCACTATGCATTTAGAAAATAAAACTTCAAATACATTTAGCCCTTCTTTCCCCATTTTTAAGATTAATCCAACTTTTAAGTGTGATTCAACAAGCACACGGAATTTAAAAATTGATTTTTACATTATCAAAAACTTATAATTTGCTTTAAAATGTTGAAAAACTAGATAGCTGTGGGCTGCAATTGGGTACTGTCCTTTTTGGTCCCTGATTTCATGAATAGGACTGCTTCAAAGATCCAGCATAGCATGAGCAATCATTTGAGCACCTAACTAGTCAGCACAGCTAGCCATTAGTGCCAGTTAGCCACCACCACTTTCTCAGTTCAGTCTTTTACATACAGACTTCTGTAAGTGAGGTTATGGTCTTAGTTAACAGAAACTAGGAACAGTGCTGGCACATTTGTAGGATGCTCTAGATGGTGAGATGTTTTATAAGAAAGCAGCAGAGCCAAGTCTAAGCCAACATACATTGTTACCAAATAGTACAAAACACTGGATCTTGAACCTATTCTCACAAGCACCTGGATAGGTAACCCATCACACACACCTGGAAGCACTACAGAAGCTTCTGCAGCCATAGAAACATCCAGTAAGACAGACAACTTCAGCAGCAGTGCTCGTGAACTGCTGTTTAGGCATCAACAATTTGTGTTTCACCAGCAGTCATACAAGCACAATACTACAGCTCCCCCTTCCTTTAATGTTCAGGGAAGTGGGCTATGATCCCATCTTACAGCAGGCTTGTATGACTTTGTGTCCCCCATTGTATTTTTAGGGCTGAAGTTACATTATAGGCTATGCCAACATTCCTCCTCTGCAGGATGGTGTATATTTGAAGCTGGATGATGCTTCTCACACCAAGCAGAAAGGTACTCATTTCCAAAACATATTGAGGCCACAGATCTGTTGACTGCCTACCATGAATGGGGTTCCAGTTTTGGCTCCACAATGCAAGAACAACCTTCAATACCTTTATATGTTCTTTAACACTTGAGCTGTGAGTGCCAGGACATAAGAGTATTTAGTGCTGGCTGTTACTAACGCAAGACTACACTGCAGAGCACCACAGCAAGGCTGAACCACCAGTTCAGGTAATATAGTCAAGTCCATGCTTCTCAAAGGAGAATATACCCCACACTACTCAAGGTCAAGAGTGACAAAACAGTTGAAGTGCATTTTCACTTTTATTTCAAAACTTTAGACAAGTTACTTTAGTATATAAATTTGATTTTTTTCCTCTTACAGAATATAAAGATAATTCCCTCATTACTTCGGTATAAAGTGTTTTACAAGCTTGAAGACACTTGCATAAGTGTTTCTCACACAGGGTATCAGAAATAAAGCAGTCTTTCTACAGAAGATCAGACAGATGACTACCTCAGAAACAGCATAGCAGTTTAGTCAAATACAAGTGAACACGTGACACTACAACTGTGCAAGTTCAAGTAAGGCCAAGTCAGTAAACTTTGTTAAGTCATTGCAAATAAGAGTGGAAAGTTTTGTGAGACATTGCAAGGGGTGGATGGTCTCATAGTATAATACTCTTAAGTCAAGGATTCAGAGGGATTTAGCTAGAAGACAAGTGAGTTCTTTAATGCTATAAAGCATATGCAAAGACCAAGCAGTGTACTGATGTTAGTGGAGACTTCGTGCCCATTTATCCTCAGCATGCTAAGACAAACTACAACCTCTTAAAACCAAGCATAAGAACCACTAATGTTTGAGAAGATAGTTTTAGAACTCAAGTATGTCTTATTTTGGATGGTGTGTAGTTTTTGTCTATTACTTCATCTTGTAAGAACATGTGAAGGCAGCGCTCGTTCTGTGCCAGTGGGTGGCCTGCAACCCTGTAGAGGAAGAAACAAGCATTAGTGCTGACAAATCCAGTCCATCAGCAGCTCACCAGGAAAGCAAGGTTTTGTACCAGCAACCTATAGTTCCACACTTCAGGACACACCCTGCTTCCAGTTCACTGTTGGCAACTAGAAGGTCTGGCAGCAAGACTCATCATTCTTCCCCAGATGAAGTCAGTCCATAGAAACCCTGAGCAATCTCTTGGATCATGTGGAAGCATGGTATGTCATCATCTGTCACCTGCAATTGACAGTCCCCTCAAAGGGCACATCCTATCATTAGGAAATCTAGAGATGAGCAAGCCAAGCAGGGTTTTACAGGTCTTGGTGCCTTTGACACAGGACACCTTTCCAAAGGCAGCCCAAGCCCTCAGTTCTCAGCCTAACTGACAGCAGTGAGGCCCGACAGAGTTAAGGAGTTACTCCACCAGGGGGGTGTGAAGGTCTTCTGAAGCCTTCTGAGCAATTTGGAGCAGTGACTTACCGCAGTCACTACTCCTAGCATGTACAAAAGCAGCACTGATGCACAGCTAGAGAGGTACTGGCCTTTGTTAATTGCAGATTTCTTTAGATACAAAAGATAGGACAAACCATCTGCTCTACAAGAGATCAGCATCTCTACTGCAGGTTTAGTTTTGTTCCACATACAGACCATAAAGTGGCTGAAATTGAATTAGAAGACTTGGAAGAAACCCACAAGGTATTGCATTTAAAGCAAATCCAGTTTGCTCAGTCTCCCTGTATGAGAAAGCCCCCCCATCCTCCCTAGGATGCCTTTGGCCTCCACATCTGCCAGAGCATTTCTACTATAAATGGAAGTTATCTAGCTGAATGCATGCAAGTCATGTTACACATGCCAACTGCAATGGCTCAGCATCAGTACTTCCAAGTACTTTTGTGCATCTTCTCCAAACACATCTGTTGTGTTTATTTCAGCACAGGACAGATCCACTTCTTACTCACTACTCACTTGTCATTGAGGGTGTTCATTAATGAGGAAGCCAAGCTCTCCTATTTAGCATTGATAGATTTTACATGCAGTCTTGCCAGGTCCTAGCAAATGGGCAGCAGTCTCAAGCATAGTTCACAAGAAACAGTCTGGAATAACTAGTTTGAGTTTTACCACCACCAGAGTTAATTTGCTGGCCTTGAACTTAAAGATAAGATATGAAAAGGCAGCAGCATATTCCTTCTCTCTTTCAGGAAGGCTCACGAATCGGTGGCTGAATTTCAAGATTAGATTTGACATATCAGACTCATCTCTGTTTCATGCAAATACCTCACTGTGCATTGGCTTTTCTTCAGTATTCTTCTCTGGGGTGACCCTTACACACAGCAACTGCTACTTCGAAAATTTTCATGTATCCTGAAGTCAGGTTCAGGCAAGCAAGTGTGTTGCAACATAGCTACTCCTATGAACATCACTGTAAGTATTGGTGGTGGTGCCAGAAAGCTGGCTTGAGAGATATGACTCAAGGAAACTGCACTGCTGTGATTTAGTCACTCTAGATATAAGAAGCTTTTCAATACCACCTTGGATATCAGAACTGGCACTGGTGCATCAAAATCTTATTTAGATATAGTGATATCAGTTACCTGAGGGATTATTCTGTAGTCCTAGGAATGAAGACTAGCTTTGAGAATGCAGCAATGTGAATGTATTATGCAAATTAACTCCATGACTAAGGTCACTAGAATCATAGAATGGTCTGGGTTGGAAGAGACACCAAGGATCAGAGTCCCAGCCCCCCTGCCACAGGCAGGGACAGCAACCTCAAGCCTGGATCTACACAAGGTTGCCCAGGGCCCCATCCAACCTGGCCTTGAACACCTCCAGGGACAGGGCATCCACCACCCCTCTGGGCAGCCTGTTCCAGCACCTCACCACTCTCTCTGTAAAAAACTTCCCCCTAATATCTAATCTAAACCTTCCTTCCTTTAGCTTTAATCCATTTCCCCTTGTCCTGCCACTGTCTACCCTTTTAACAAGTTGATTCCCTTCCTGTTTGTATGCTCCCTCCAGGTACTGGAGGGCTGCAATTAGGTCCCCCCGCAGCCTTCTCTTCTCCAGGCTGAACAAGCCCAGCTCCCTCAGCCTCTCTTCTTAGGGCAGGTGCTCCAGCCCTCTGATCATCTTTGTGGCCCTCCTCTGAACCCTCTCCAACAGTTCCACATCCTTCTTGTATTGGGGGCCCCAGATCTGGACACAGTTCTCCAGATGGCCAGGTTAGATGGGGCCCTGGGCAACCTCATGTAGATCCAGGCCTGAGGTTAGTGGCCCTGCCTGTGGCAGGGGGGGGTGGAACTCTGTGATCCTTGGGGTCTCTTCCAACCCAGGCCATTCTGTGATTCTATGATGGGGCCTCACGAGGGCCAAGTAAAGAGGGACAATCACCTCACTAGTATCCAGAGTACTTGGTAGAAGTCTTGAAGCTACATAGTGCAAAACTTTAATTAGCAATATTTGCTTGATGACTTGATCATGTCAGTAGAAGTTGATGAGGTTGAATAGCTAGGACTTCTGACTGAAGAATCTCCCAAGCAGAACTACAGGCTGGGCAGAGAATGGATTGAGAGCAGCCCTGAGAAGGACTTAGGGGTGCTGATCAATGACAAGCTCAACATGAGCCAGCAGTGTATGCCAGCTGCTCAGAAGGCCAACTGTGTCCTAGGCTGATCAAAACCAGTGTGACCAGCAGGTCAAGGGAGGTGATTATGCCCCTCTGCTCTGCTCTGGTGAGACCTCACCTGGAGTACAGCATCCAGCTCTGGGGTCCTCAGTATAAGACAGACATGGAGCTGTTTGAACAAATCCAGGGGAGGGCCACAAAGACGACCAGGGGGCTGGAGCACCTCTCCTATGAGGACAGGCTGTGAGAGTTGAGCTCGTTCAGTCTGGAGAAGAGAAGGCTCCAGCATGACCTAATTGCAGCATGCCAACATTTAAAGGAGTCCTACAGGGAAGTGTGAGAGGGACTGTAGTGATAGGACAAGGGGCAATGACTTTAAGCTGAAAGGGGCAAGTTTAGGTTAGACATTAAGAAATTCTTTACTATGAGGGTGGTGAGGCACTAGCATAGGCTGCCCAGAGAGGTTGTATAAACCTCATCTCTGGAGGCATTTAAGGCCAGGTTGGATGGGGCTTTGGGCAACCTGGTCTAGTGAGGGTGTCCCTGACCATGGCAGGGGAATCGGAACTAGATGATCTTTGAGGTCCCTTCCAACCCAAAGCATTCTATGATAATCCTGCTCCAGCTGTACTCAAGTCTGTCACTACAGAATTATGTACATTAACAGCCTTGTTTCAAAGGAGGAAAAATTGACCTAGAAGTTTGGCACTTCCACAAGATCAATGTATCACTTGGACATTCCATTTCTGTCAGCTATACTTTTTTTTAGGATTTCCAGTTAAGATGACTATTTCATTATCAGCTTCTTCAGAACATGAACATCCCTGTTCCTCCCACATACTGCAAGCTTTGTATGCTATAAGTGTAAGTGCCCATCTTTTGTATATGATGTTCAGTCCCAAGCCTGCATGGATAAAAGGTATACTTTACAGTCATGACTGCCTTGATTGCACAGCCTTAAACTAAACACATTCCACCTTACATGGTGCATTCGTGCCATGTAAATGCAAGACTAGACCACTTGGAATTTCTTTGAACAGAGGAAAGAGCAGTCTGAAGCATTCTACCTGCTGAGAGCCAGCAATACCTCTACATTGAGCTAACAAGCAACTACATGAAGGAAATCTTAAGAGATTTCATAGTCCCACTTAGCTTACTTATACAAGAAAGGCAGTTGTAGTGAAATACTCACTTGCAACTCTAAGCCATGTGCCTGAACTGACTAACAATAACTGACGAGCAGACAAAGTTCTGGCTTAACTCAGACATCCTCTGTCCCTGTTAAATAGCATTGCTATTGAACAAAATTAAAATGCCAGTGGAACTGAGAAGCTTGAATGTTTAAAGGGAGCAGTCATCCCAATTTCAGTTGGGCTGAACAGTGTTGGCTCTGAAGACCAGAGGAGTTTAACTGACAGCATTCCTTCTGACTCACTGTATTAAAGATATTAAAGCAGCTCTTCAGGTCAATGAACAGAGAATGGTTAGCAGTGTCAGACAGTAGAAAAAAATTGTAAGACTTTGTTATGACATTTTCTGCTCTCCTTTTGAAAGGCAGTGACAAAACCCAAAGTGTCTATTTCAAACTATACATGTGCATACCACAGGTAGTATTTACATCTTCAGAAAGATTCTTATGGTGATTAGAGAAAATATGCATCATTACACAAGCTGATAATACCTCACATCTGCAATCAAAGTGAACCACCATAAGCCCATTGTAAGCTCCATTGTTCACTCAACAGAAGATACCTTTTCAGAAATGAAAAAGTAGAACTATTTTGAATGCTGTAATTTTAGTAGTAATTTGCATAAATTAACACCACCACTAACATTTGCTTCAGTTGATCAGGTAAGCATTGAGATATCCAAACTAAACAATGAGCAATGTTGGTATATCCTACTGCAAGATTACGTGGAAGTTACTCTGAACCTACTGCAACTACCATAGTTAGAGGATTGGTAGCTTCAATTCAGTTTTCCAGAGCTGAGTTCTGGGTTTGTCTCCAGATAACTAGACCCAACACTTACTTGTTTATGAATTGTTCAAGAGCCTGCTTCCTTTCCTCTATAAAGGAATCATCAAATATGCCATCATCTCCTCGGAAGGGGAGCTGACGGAGTAGAGCTTTTCCTGGTAGAGGTGGTACTACAACCTGAAAGATTTAGAAGAGCATCATTAAGTGCAGCCTGTAAACAAGTTCATATACCTCCTGTGCCACCTCTTCCTCAGAGGACCCAACCCAAAAATCCCACTCCTAGTGAAGTAAGAAAACATGACAGAAGAGCAGTATCTGCTCATTAGAGACAAGTTGAAATCAAGTAGATTAACTCTGAATTAACCCCAAAATCATTAAAAAGCCTTTAGCATTGTATAACTGAGGTTTGTTGAATAAAACTGACAGTGTTTTAGTTTTGGACACTTCTTACCACAGTATCTGGTGTATGATATATATGCTTTATAACGTAATAAGATTTCAGCATCACTACTCTTCATACACCTATGAAGACTTGTATTCACCTTTCGTTTTACCCACCTTGCTTTCTCTTTCTAGTTCATTCCTTAGCCATTCAAAGTCACTGTATCTTCTTCTCACTGTAGATTCTTTCAATTTGAAGATAGGTAGATTTGTCTGAAAACAAGAGCATAAATTAGTCATTAGACAAATGAGAAGTTTTGATAAGCAGAAGCAAAAAAAAGCTGTTAAGTTACAAGTTAGCTCTACTTAAGCAACAACAGTATTGAGAAACACTCAAGATACAGAAACACAGCCCTGCAAGCTGCACAAGTAAGCTGTGCCTCGAACTATTTAACTGTGGGCCTCACTTAGATGTCATCTTTATCACTGGTATTCTGCCACCATATGACCTAGTAGAATAGCAAATGGGTGCACAAGCATCCACTATTCTTACTCTCCAAGAGCTGGATTCCCAATGCTAATCTATGTTGTCCTGGTTCTGGCCAGGCCAGGGTTAGCCTCCCCAGTCAGCCAACATGGGTGAGCTGAGTTAGCCAGGGCTGTTTTCCACACCACCTGACACCACTTGCCCATAAAAGCAGCTGGTTGGGGAAGGGTAGGGGCTGGTTTTTTGCCTCTAGGACAGTTGGAGTGCAGCTGGGATGTTGGGTCTATCAGTTTGTACAGTTGGGCAGCCCTCTGTAATCATTGGATCAATAAGGTACTCTGTTAGCACTGGGTGTGAGTGTAACTAGCCATTATTGCTCTATAGTCACGGTGATCTTTGGCAGTAAACTGTCCTTATCCCAACCCATGGTGGCTCTGCCTTTCTCCTCTGGGAGTGAGTGAGCAGCTTGGTGGGCATCTGGCCTCTAGCCAGGGCCAAACCACCACAGTCCTTTTTGGCACCCAACACGCAGCTATGTTTCCACCCCTGGGCCAGTCGATTCCAGGTATACTGGATTCCCTTCCAAGTGAAGGCAAACTGTGGCCTGTACTCCACCACCAAAAGAATTGAGAAAAAAGCATTTGCAACGTCATTTGTGCCGTACCACATGGCTGCTTTTGACTCCAGTTCATACTGGAGTTCCAACATATCCAGCACTGCAACACTCATAGGCAGCGTGACTTCATTCAGGCCATGATAATCCACTGTCAGCCTCCACTCTCCATTGGACTTCTTCACTGACCAGATTGGACTATTGAAGGGTGAGCGGGTTCCACCAATCACTCCCTGACTCTCCAGTTGATGAAGTCCAATGGAGACTATTCATTCTTGGGGTGCAGCATTATCCCATTGTTATATTCCAACCTGCACATTATTTTAAGAGCAGACATTATTTTAAGAGCCCTCTCCTAATTGTAAGGGTATGTAGCAATAGAACTAATGGCTAAATTATTTTAAACTAGAGCTGGGTAGGTTTAGATTAGACATTAGGAAGAATTTCTTAACTATGAGGGTGGTGGGACACTGGAACAGGTTGCCCAGAGAGGTGGAGAAGGCCCCATCCCTGGAGATACTCAAAGTCAGGCTTGAGAAAGCTCTGAGCAGCCTGATCTAGTTAAAGGTGTCCCTGCTCATTGCAGGGGGAGTGGACTAGATGGCCTTTAAAGGTCCCTTCCAACCTAATGCATTCTATGATGCTAATGGCATCCCCAGAATGGAAAGCTTCAAGACCAAGGTCTGAAGCTTAAATGTCAATGAGATGGCAAACTAGCTAGAAGGTTACAAATGTGTTTAATAGTTATAACTTTCTTAGACCAGGAGTCTGTAATTGTTACACATAAACAGCAATCACAGAATAAAGCTTACTGTTGTCAGAGTGCTCAGTCACTGTCTTTAAAGACAACTCTTGAGGAGTACCCTAGAAAGATGATGTTCACACAGGACTACAGCTATCCCCAGTTTTCCCACTGGCAGAAGCACAGCAGTCACTCTCAGCCAGTGCCATTTTTGTTGTTCTGTTTTTTAAGTTGTAAGCCAGCTTCTGGTCACAGTGAGTGGATATCCCAATATGACAGCATTTGTAGGATATTATACATAAGCTATCATTAAGTGATATTCTGGCCGCTCAAAACAGGTTTAATTGCAGAGACACTTTCCTGCACCAGGCATGCCTATGACTATGGACCATTGTATTAATGCCAGCCAATAATGAGGTTTTGGCTGTCACAGTTCTAAAGTACTTGAGAAATTAGTTGTGTACTTTCACATTATGCTATTTAGTGTGTAATTTACAGACCAGTATTTTGTTATGAAATCTCTTATTGCTAAATGTTTGAAAGTATTCATGCTCTCCCTTCCAGATAAAACACTGACTGTACTAGTGACTAGTAATAAAATTCCACTTAAGACTATTATATCAGGAGTCAGGCTTTAAAAATAAACACTCATCTTGAGGATAAGAATACTCTACTCAAGGGTGAATAAAGCTAGGTCCCCCAGAGTGCATGGAGATTCCCAGAAGTTAAGTATTGGATTATTTTTCTCTGATTTCAGCTATTGGCTTTTCAACCAAGTTCAGCCTTCCAGATTACAACATCAACTCTTTGTCAGTGTCTTGGGTAGAAAGTCCTTTACAATGTTTAACATATAGGCTCTCACCTGCAGAAAATATTCCGTTCTCTTCTCAAGTTACTTCTAAGAGGGATTAGAGCAGAATAAGAGCAGCCAAGAAACAATGAGTTCCCAGGTCTTCAGGAACTCTTTTCATGCTTCTGGGCATGAAGTCTATAAAGTTAATCTCTAAACAACATATCAGGCTTACAGGTACAACGTGGGGTGAAGTGCCAACTGGGCTCATTTTACTTTTTACATTCCCTTTTGAACTTCTGACATGCTAACACAGCTAGCAAGTTGGAGAAAAGGACAGTTAGAGTACTTTATTTCCCTTCAAGCTGAAAATCTTCTCCCATTTTGATCCTAAGCTCTGGAAATGCTCAAACTGAAGAGTATGTTCGAAGGCTTCCATTAAATTAAGTGGCTTAAAAGTCACAACTTGAAAACTACATGCTAAAGGAAAGAGACCCTGTCCTTTGGTCTATATAGGAATTAAAGCTATCTGTTGAGATTAACTTCTAAACCCAACATTTCTTAAACCCCAGAAACTGCAGCAATTCCCCTTCCTCTAGAAACTATTACTTATAGAGCAGCATTAGCCAGATATGCAGCTGATAGAAAGGATCTATTTAAAAAGAGCTATTTGAGAGTCCTGTTTTATACTGCTTGACACATTTACATCTTAGGTCCCTATTTTTAGCTCAGGCTATATCAACATCTTAAGTTACAGTATATGCCTTTCCCACTAAGGATTGTTACCCTGTTTGAGCAGACTGCTTTTTCCTTCAGTCAGAAGAGTTTCTGCATGTCCTACTGCCTCCATCTACCACAGTTTTCATTAAGCAAACCAGACAGCTGCTGAAGCATGGTCTATCATTGGGCAAGACTTTAGTATATTGAAACAACCCTACCTTACTTTCAGTTGCTATTGAAGCATCACTGCAAGACCATACGAGATATTGAAGGAGTTATTTTCAGCTTCACAGTTTATGCTGAGAGTTACTCTTGTTTACTCACTAAGGTCCCAGTAACTGTTAGCACTTTGTTTCCCTGCTTTGTTTGCCAGGGTTAAGAGTAAGGCACAAAGCTTGAAGTTGGGATAGTTTCATTTTCACAAATGTTTCTCCCCATGCTCATTTAGTATTACTGTGCCAGCTGACCTGCAGTCTCCTGTCATGAAACTCATGACCCAGTTCAGCACAGCAGCACAGCCCCTGAAGCATAGCTCATTCCTCTGATAAATTCATCATAATTACTAAAGCAATTGTTTCTTTTGCAGTGTAATAATTACTCTAATTTTTAATCAAAAAGATTTTCAACAACTTCCTAGTCCCAGCCTCCTAGTGACACCTCTTGGCAGTTTGACTGCAAGCATTCAACCCAAAAGGGTTACATATTACCTAAGACATTAGACAACTAGAAGTCACTAGTGAGAACTGCAGATCAAGCCTTATTTCAGATGGAACAATAAACCAGCTCTGCAGAAGTCCCACATAACATCTTTCTACAGTCAGGATTTTGAGCTAAGATAAGACAGGTTCTATATAATGCTGTTTCTGTACCAGACTAGATGTAGTCACCCATTCAGTTTTCTCTGACCACTGTCTAACTAGCAGTCTATTCTGCTGGGTGAGTTAATGGCCAAGCCAGCACACTGGAATAAACACTGTCAGAACTGGTGCCAAGTTAACTGAAATAGCTAGGGGTCTGGTTTGTTATTTGCTCTTTAAGTCACTCCTGCATTCCTGAACTCAAATTGCAATGGAGCTTCTACAGTCACTTGGCTAGTGTTCAAACTGCTAACGGGAAACAGTGGTTGCTTGCTAACAGATTTCACAGCAAAACCTGTATTCACAGTAAGCATGTTTCTTCAGCTACATTTCTGTTATTACAACATATCCAATCAAGTCCAACTCCAAGCTCAGGAGGTTCCCAATTCACCTCAGAAGCAAACAGTCTTAAGACAGTAGCTCAGTCAGCTTAACCAAACTTACCTGGTTGCTCCTACAGTCAGTCCCCAAGCCATGCCAGTTACAAGTCTGAAAATCATTTATGTAAGGAGACTTCCACAGGTAGAATGCAAATGGTTTGAATATTACTCAATATTGCCCATTCAGCTTCAGACACAGAGTTCTTCAATGCAGCCATTCCAGTATAAAAGTTACCTTAAATGCAGGAGGAAAATTGAAGTTTTGTATTTTAAATATATGCCTTCATATTTCTGAGCAATCCAGTGTGTGGAAAGAGTCCTGCAAATAGCAAGACTTGTTCCTACAAGTTCGTTTCCAGGCATAAATTGAGCACAAATAGCAAAGAGCACACTGACACTCCATGAGACTGACTCTGAATGTCACTGCAGCCCAGTCCACCCCCACAACTGCAAGAACTCCACATCTGTAGTTGCCCAAGACAGTTAGAGGTAAATTTGATTAATTTCCCCATCTGCCAGTTTAACAGCAGAACACTGCATTGCCCATGTCTCCCACTCCTAACAGACCAAGAATAAAGCTGCACTGTTGCCATAGCACCTACTTTGATGTTGTCTTTTCAAGTAGGTTATGGTAGCCTTGATACAACTCTATTTCCATTAAAATAGAGTGAAAGAAAGCACTCAGCTCACTTTTGATAGAAGTTTGTGGCCTTGACTCTCAGAAGCTAAATTCAAGCTTCTTACTATCTCTTCATACAAGCTATAATCTTTGTCAAGAGACTACACCCTTTGGCTAATTTACAGTCAGCCAATGGGAGTTCTGGGGTATTACAGTAAGCAGCATTCAGGGTGGATAAAAAAGTAGTATGGTTTTCTTAATGTAAGAACCTGCTGTCCTTTAGCACAAAAAACTGACTCCTGTAGTCCACTGTTATTGCAGAAACCTTGCCAGTAGTTTGTTTCCTTCCCGACATGACATGAGCAGCTACCTCCCTATTTCCTAGAATTATAAAAAGCAAGAAAGGCAAACATGCTCTAAACTTCAATTGATAGAAGTTCAGATTTCTGCTGTGTACTTCACTGAAGAAAAGCCTCTTTCCCCACTGCAAAAGGGCAGATAAGAGGTTTTATTTTTCTAAGTTTGTCCTTTTGATCTGATCTGAATTGTTCTGCTTATTTCTACTTGGTGTCCAGTTCACTGAGGTAAATTACCAGCAAAAAAACTGGAGTTAATACAACAGTGAAAAACCCGACCATATCTATACACCCAAGGTTCACCAACGCTGACTTGAGCTATGCCAAGAAGTACAAAACTCCCCCACTCCACAGTATTGAGACAGAGCAAGGACATTTCCTATCTTGGAGACAAAAGCAGTAAAATACTAACAGCAACACAATCATGAAGACTAGCTGTCTTAAAGCTTAACCCTTGTATACAATTAAGTCCAACGGCTTGAGCTGATCTATGAAAAATAAAGTGTAGAGCTGTCCAGGTTTTTGCCAAGCAGCATCTATCATTATCTGATCAAGTTCACCAGCATCCAGAACAGATAAACTACTGTGTGCCATATGGAGGTCAGAAGGCTCAAAGCAGGATAAAAAAAACCTAAGAAAAGCCTAGAAAAAACAGAATGTTTAGTGATTCCTTATTCTTCAGATTGTATTCGCAGAAGCCAAGAGTAAAAAAAGGCACTCACTCTAAGGGGGGCAAAGGCTTTTCAAACACCCAGACAGAAATAGTAACTCTAAACAATTATTACAGGGTTAGCAAGCCAAAGCCTCCTTTGAGATAGCAAACGTTCCTTTGTAAGAGAAGGGATCGACACTTGCACAACTGCAAGGTGTAACTGCCATACCCTCTGGTTTGGCCTAACGCAAGGTCACCATTCATTTCTCACTGAGAATGACTGAAGAGGCATCATGTCAAGTTATTGCTTCAGAATCATCAGGTGATACATAACAGCTATTATCAAATCAGGCCAATAAAACTGTAATGAATTGCTGCAATTTATACTTTCTATCAGGAACACAAGTTTTAACGTGCTTTGTGAACTAGAGACATTATCCCTATACTTCAGGCACACAAAAATATTAGATACAATTAACTAGTATAAAAATACACCAAGTAGCAAAAAATTATCTTCATATTTCCAGGTTTATTGGAGCAGTAACATTCACACTGTTAAGTAGCCAGCTAACAGCTACTGTAAGGTCCATCCTATTCATTAGTTTGTAGCACATCTTCATACTTAGGGGGTGCTACTGCTTAGGTGCATAGAAGTAGTCCCCGAAGCTTTACTTCCAGATATAGAAGTGGTATGAAACCACTAAGACCTAACTACATTTTCTTCTGCATTTTTGAGTAGAGCTGCTATAGACTACCTTATAGTTATGCTTTCACAAGACAGGCCACAAAGCCAACACAAGCAATACAGCTATGTGCCCCAAAAGATTCTCTGGTGGCAGAAGCTGAGCTGAATTCTCAATAAATATCCACAGAAGGCAACTGTTCATGGGCATGACTTCAGGTGGTAAAATATTTGGGTTTATATCTTGACTAGAAGGCTAGGGTTTCTCCTTCTCGCATATCAAACAAATTAAGGCAACAGCAACTCCAGAGCTTTCACTCAGTGCTATAACTTCTGGAGCATTCATATTATGTACTTGCTAAAACAGCCTCCAGTACTACAACTGACACAGCACTACCAAGTGAAAAACTTAAAGAAAATACTTCTACAGTTAGAGGCTCAAATCTACACCACATTATTTATGTCCCTATATGAAAAACAGTAGATACCTGACTGCTCTAAAGTTCAAGCTGACACTTTTTTGGCAAGCCATCTAAAAATAAAGATGTATCTGAACACTCTGGCATCACATGGCTACCTGGATCACAGCCATTTGTCCTGCAAAGATTAGTCATTGTTCCATTTGATTTGCTCTGCTCAGCACTGTACTAGAGTGCACTCTTAATACATGACAATCAAGGCCTGCATTGTATGCGCAAAAATAAAAGGATCCCAAGTCACCAGCTAAACTAATACACTAATAAGAAGTGCTATTGAGAGGCTTGGTTATTTTATTTACACCAACAGACTAGTTCAGTACCTTAAGACTAGGTTCTTGAACCTGGTTTAATCAAAAACCTCTATTGAAAAATCAACTGCTCAGAGCTAAGACATGCAAGAGACTTGGAAATCCACTCTCCTTGCTGCTGAAGTTTCCTTCATCCAAGCCACTCCACTTCTATGTCAGTGTCCTGGGAAGTTCTTGGCTTTCTAACTATCCTTTTCTGAATTACTGCTAGAGGGAACAGTTCATGTTTGTGAAAGTTCAGTACCTGGGCTGTAGAAAAGAATTATGATGTGACTTGAATCAGTGCATTTTCATTTCTTGACAGGGAATCTAAAAATATCTAACTGCTAGCAGTGTCTAGAACATGATATTAAAAGAATAATTAACTACAGTTAGAGTAGACTTGCAGCATGATGCAAGATTTTGCAGTAGTAGAAAAATAGAGAATTAGTGCTGATTATGCATCCCTAAGCACACTGACACTGAGTCAGTGTTTAGTCATGACTCCACCACAAGCTTCACTATGAAACTGAACAATGCTGAAGTAAACTAGGCATACCAGCAGATTTGATTCTTCTTGTGGTGGGAGAAGAGCCTGCAACGTCAAACCCTACCAAACACACAAAGGACAGGAAATTTGGTACTGGTCAAGGACAGACTATTTCAAAGACAAATTAACCAGATGAAGAATGCAACCCTGGATGTGCTTTCTGAGCAAGTCATACTTGCAGTTCATTGACCATCTTACTCTGACTGATATGATGACAGAAGTCAGACTCAAATCAGTCACTCACTCAAGTTGGACTACTATGAATATGTTGAATTGCAAATATTGTATCCAAGCTAGGTCTTGAAAGAACGGATTAAGGAAAGAGCAGACTTTCAAAAGCAGCTCAAGTTTAGCAGCACTTTGATATACTTCCCCAATCCTTAGAGACCAACACTATTATTAACACTGCAGGCACTTCACAGTCAGTGTGGGCACTTCCCTTCCTGCATGGGGCCTACACAGTCAAGTACCTCTGCAGGTCTACAGAAATCATTCTGCAGAGGACATGGAAAAGTGACTGCTGCCTTAAAGAGTGCTGGCACCACCCAAGTGATGCATTTCACAACATCTGGAAGCACAGCAGTAAGGCATTACCTTTCTACAGCTCAAAACCACTGGAACCTTGAGAAGCTAAGGCATGCTATAGTGCTGAGTTTAACCATACTGATTAAAGGCAACAGGCCATCCAACATTAAAGAACAGAACTATGAAAACAAAGACTTTTTGTTTTATTTTGCTTTGATTAAATATAATTATTTAACTTTTTGGACTAGGCGCTCCTGAAACAGATGTTTTATTTTAGTGGTAACTACCAGTTTGAACATTAATGACCTCTCTGCAAGTTCTCACTAACCATAAGCAGATAACTTGACCTTTTAGTCTAGGTAACTCAGCTAAAATAGGCAGCACTGAAGTCACTTACAGAAACAGGTGAAGTGGTGTTAAAAAGGGCTATTTCTCCAAAGGTACCAAGTTCCTGAATACACATACACTTTGACAGTATTTGAAGCAACGTGCCTGTCTTTCACAGCACTGCTTTTACAGTGGGTAAAGCAAGTCTCTGAAGTGTGTTACTGGCCAGGATCAGAGTTCACTTGTAAAGCTTCTCATTTCCTTCAAGGATTTAGCAACTGAACTTTTGCATGGAAACTTTGGGCAAAGGTGTTCCTATTGACACATCTAGCAGAGAAAAAAATATTTCTCTCAACTAGGGAAGTCAAAACGATATCTGGAACTGTACTGAGAATAGCAGCAATGCTGTAGAGGATAATACAACAGCCGCCATTCATTCTACATTTACTTCCTGGAATTTAGAGAGAAGACTGGCTTACAGCACTTAAATAATAGCAGGTATTCACAATCTCTCACTGAAGAGTATTGACACAAACAAGCCCACTCTGAAATGGTGTAATGAGTAGAAGGGAAGCACCACTTCTCTGATGGTGGTTCTTGAGTGAAGAAGACTCATAAGAACTAGTAAGAACTCAAAAAACAGCATATTGCAAGTGTATTTACACTGAGAAATTAACTGTTGGTTCACACTTTTCCTCAAGAGGTAAAGGCAGTGCAGTAGCTTGTTGTATTACTTTAGTAGGCAGTCTAGTTGATTATGTTAGTTCTAACCACCTGCACAGTCACCATATGGTGATCATCTAGAATCATCTAGACACCTTAGAGGAGATCGCTACATAATCAAGTTTTAGTTCACTAGAAAAAGCATTTGGAACTTTATACCCTATTGCATTTTTCTTCTTTTTAGCTCACACTAAGCCTTCACACAAGAATACCTTAGAATGGTACAGACTCGTTGCCTAATGCTGCTGATGGAAAGAAAATTCTCAAGGACACCATCAAGAATTTCCACTCAAATTTCCTATTTTAGCACTGCAGGGTGGCATTTTTCCATCATTTACCAATGCTGAACAAGACATTTGACTTTCATTGCCAAGCTGCACTGTACTGGCATACTGCCACATTGTGTGCCTTATACCAGTTGCCACAGTGGAAAGCTTTCTGTCATCACCTTGCCCAGTTTGCTGAGAACGGAACGTTATTTAATGCAACTTCAGGCTCAGCAAGTCAATACTTTGGCCAACTGACCATGTGAGTTGCTTCATAAAGTGCTGTATAGGTTTTACCTGCATCACTCAGAGCTTAAGTGCTTGTGAAAGTACCATACATTTACCACAACGCACAGCCACCCTACTAGCTGGCACAGATACATACTATGAAAGGCTTTCCTAAGTACTGAAGCACAGTTCACTCACTGATCTAGTAGTGCACTGCTAAGATACCCACCCAAGACTTTTGAGTTCCCCAACTCCCACTAGAAGTTGATGAGTGCAGCAACACACAAACTAAAGCATGCGGGTGTTCTGCTCATTGCTTTCCAAGAAACAGATATGGCCAGCCCCTAAAAACACAGGGGAAACTCTGCAGTATTTCACACCAGTACTTTTTGTGCAAGAAAATTACCCTTGGTCAGAGTTTGTAAACACCCTGGCAATTGTACAAGTCTAATTGCTTCAGCACAAGCTTGAATCCCGGTGTCCTCTCCAACAATATTTGTTTTTGCATGACCTCAGGGACCATTTCTGGCTTTGCATGATCTCTGGCCATAACACAAGGCTGTCCAAAGACTTATCAGAAGTTAGCAGCAGTTAAGTCATCCACTTCTGCAACACATAACATTGGTGTTAAATTAAAGCACAGTTTTCCAGATATGACACAGGTAAGTCAGTTAATCTTTTCAGGTTTGTTCTGCTGCCACAACTACCACTGCTGGGGGAAACTGCAAGTGTCAGCTGCTACTTTCTGTGACCACAAGCAATTGTCAAAGCACAAAGGCTAGCTGGTGGCTACTGTCTGTTGCACTTCAAGTGGCTTATAGCACAAGACCTACCTTTTGGAAATACAATACTACAGCAATTCAAGTTAGAACTTTTCTCCCATGCTGAAACTTGCATATTAGCAACACGGTCTGTGTTCTGCTGAGAAGCAGTTAACTGATACAAGTTTAGACAGTGAACACAATTCTGCATGACTTGTATTACCTGCTCTGTAGCCTTCTAGCCTAGAGAGAAGTAAAACTCAACTTTACAGCTCACAATAGCTATATTGTGAACCGCATACAGCGGGGATGTGCTATGTGTACCACAGCGCGCAGCTAGAAAGGGAACGATAATGTCTCACGAGAGCGAGGCCTGTACGCAGGCACGGACAGACCGCACTGGAGGAGACTGCAGGAAGCAATGTTTATGTAGTAGCTGGACTGGGAGGAAGAGTAGACGAAGGTCACAGTACTATCACAGTGTATGTTTGTTCAAGATGCTTCTAGGTCTTCAATACAACAGGCATGCAGAATTTTCCACCACAAACAGGCTGCTCTTAGCCCATGTTCCGCCTCAAGCTTTTTTTTTTTCTGCTTTCCTTTCTGCTAGAGGACTTCATTTAGGGATTTTTAAGAAAAATACTGTTTTTTAATCCCAGCAAATCTGGCCTCATTCCCAAGGCTGCATCATGACTAAGTCCCTTTCGTATCATCTTCCCTAGATCCAGCAATTCCAAGTGCTTAGTCTCATGGAAGGAAAAGCTATCAGGAACTTAAGGCACAAATACTCCCCAGCAAGGTAGAGAAGGTAGAGTTACATCTTTCTGCTAACTGTGCAGCTAGGGTTCTGAAAAGGGTAATATAATGCAACACAAGTTGGCAAGATGTAGTTTGTCCTCTCAGAGGCCAAATACAAGCTACAATTGGTTTAGCTTAGTCTTCCTGCCCTATGGACATACCCTGATATATGAGAATAGCTACTGGACATGACAATTTAGGAGCATCAGAACTGAAGAAGTATCCTCCCCAATAGCTTTAAATTTCAGTTGATTTTGCTCTTTTCAGTTACACTTAGTTGAGAATGTATACCTTATACCAGACAATCAACACAGGGTTTTAGTCTTGTCCGAAGAATCCTAGCAACAAAGGCAGCAGCCCTCAGCTGACACCTTCCCTGCCATGAAGGCACGTGCACTCCATGGTGTCCAGTGAAAGCAGAACTCACATTGCATAGAGTACACACACAGAGTCAGTGAGGCTTCTTCCCCCTCTATTACTGCCTGTAGTAACCATCCAGGTTCAATAGCTGTAACAGAGTAAAGCTATACAAAGTAGTAGCCTCAACCACGAGCTACAAGAAAGGATGAAATTCTAAGAGGTCATGTTTCTCAACCCAATTTATCTGTGGCAGCATAGACTAAAAGAGTTCCCTGCCAGTCCCAGGCAAGGACCATGCATTTTCCTGTTCACTCCTCCAGGCCCTGTTTATGAAACTTGAAAGCCCAGGGACACATGCAGCTCTTTTCAAGCCTAAAACAATTAGCCTTTGGGCCAAGTCAGTGAACATGGCCCTTTCAGCTAGGAAGGAATCTAGTGCTACTAAGAAAAAGCATCTGATAGCATATGGTGAGAAAAAGCCCTATTTAATAGGGCAATCAATTTATATTTCAGGTACAAATGAAAGCAGGAACCTCTCCCTCATATACACTCACCTTATCACTTTGGCAAGCTTAATAAATGTAACAATTACATTTATTTACACATTCTCTAAAGGTTTTTGAGGCTGCTGGAATGCCGAACTTGACCTCCTTCTCAGAGCAGACCCAACCCTATTACTACACCTCAGACAGCTGAAAGTTCAGTCTCTCCTACCTAGGCACAGGCCAGCAATTGCTCACTGTACAGCAACAGCTCGGCCCAATGGCAGCTGTGCACAGACAGCATTCGTCCTTTGGCCATCTGAACCGAGACACATTATTGCTTCGGCTACCACCAGACCACGAGGGCCACCAGCTCCAGCCGCTTGCAGAAGCTGGGGCCTGCCCTCCCACCGAGGACGCGGGCCGCTGCAGCTCTGCCGTCACCGCCCCGGCTGCGGAACGAGCCCTGAAGGGCAACGACGGCTGCAGTCCGTCACCGCCACCCCGGCCCCTGGGACACCCCTCCGGGTTACGTAAGAGCCGGCCGGAGCCCAACACCGACACACCGGCTCCGCATTCACCTTCCCAAGCCTTTTATTTGCACCCGAGGCGCCGGGCCCCACGGCGGGAAGGGCCAGCACGTACCCCGCCGAGGTGCCCGCTGGGCGTCCCCGGCCACCCGCCCGGGCCAGGGCGGCGACGAGGCCCTCAGCTAGCAGGAGCGGGGCCAGCCCCGGCACCCCCCGCCGCCGGGCTAGGCCGTGCCCTCACCTTGACGCGGATCTCGTAGGTGGTGAAGCGGCCGCGGCCCACCCCCACCGTCTGCGGGTTGCCCACGTCGATCTCCAGGAAGTTGCTGGGCGGCCCATAGGCGTCGTTCAGGTTCTGCGGCTTGCTAATTAACCGCCGGGTGTCCGCGATCGTCTCGGCCATGGCGGAGCGGGCACCTTCGCGGCGGGACGCGGGCGAGCGAGTGAACACCTAGCGCCGCTACCCCGCGCCGCCCGCCCTCTTATCGCCCCGCGGCCAGCTGACTGCCCGGCAACGCGCACCCACGCCGCCGCGAGCGGATGCGCCCACCGCCCGTGCGCAAGGCACGCTGGGATTTGTAGTCCCCAGGGGCCGTTCCGCTCGTTGCGTCCGGCGCAACCACCCGCCTCCCGAACTACAGATCCCGGCGTGCGCAGAAGGTGCAGAGTGGCAGCTGCTAGAGCTGGTTTCTGGAGCCCGCCCGCCAAGCAGGGTCGGGCGAAGGCTGTGGGGTTTCGTCCCGCTTCAGCCGGTGGAGTGGGGCTCCGCGCGTGGGGGGGGCGCGGCCCGGGTTCTCCCGCTGATTCCTCCCACCGTGGGGCTCCTTCCCTCGTCCAAGGAAGGAGCTCCCGTGCGGGGTCGTGTACTGGGGGGAGCGGGGCTGCGCGGGGACTTGGCCTCTGTTGATGCGGTGGCAGGGATCCGGAGCACAGACAGCCGCGATGCGATGCAGTCAGCGCGGCAGCAGCCGATATTTTTAAACCAAAGATGGTTTTACCAACGCATGGCAGTAACAGCCCATAAGGCTTGGCAGCGACTTTTCCGCAGCGGTGCTTAAAGAGCGCAGAAAGAAGGGAGGCCTGCGGTTTTATTACCGGTGGGGAGTCCCAGGTAGGTTAGCTTGGTATATTAGCCAGGAGCATAACCTAGGTCTTGGTGTAAGAGAGTGAGACATGAGTTTTGCAATGATACTGTCGGGGCATGAACAAAACTACGGATAAAGATCAAAGAAAAAGGCAGTGCTGTCATCGAGATAGGAAGTGGTGAGAGGTGCTGTGTATATATGCAAGGTGTTAGGCAAAAGGAATCGGCCAGCTACAAATGGAGGCCTACCAAATGGTCTGTGTGGGAAACAAAGTCAGCCTTCAAACAAGGTGGCAATGTTGTCTGTAATAGCATTGAAACTTTTAAAAATTCTTGAATTTTCACTAATTACATGCATTTAGTAGCAGTATGACCAACTGGCCCTGATTTTATGTCCTCATATCTTAGAAAGATTAAGGGTTTGTTCACATTCCATGCATAAAGGATAGGAAAGGAAAAATGTGCTTACAGAGTAATAATTTTCTAAGAAGTATTTTAGTGATTGGTATAGAGAAAGGTAAAAAGAGAATGAGAGAAAGGGAGAAGGGAAGCTGATGGGAATTGTTCCTTTCTGAGATGTAAGGCCTTTTATTCTTCAATACCTGATCACTGTGTTACAAGGAAAGAAATGTTGCCAAAATAAGTGGAATGTTTACCTTCTTAATGCAGCTGGGACATCAGTGAATAGAAATCACATTAAACCACTGCTAATATTTCTAAATGACTCAATCATCTTAGAGGTCTTCCAGACACATTTAATGAAGCCCGTTAACAGTATCCCTCCAATGATTAAATGCATATACCTTTTTCCTTCATGCCTGCCTTATGAAAGAGTTCTGGTGATGCTCCATTTCTGTCCATGTAGAATGAGACTGTAGTAAAACTAGTTATATTTTTTTCTGAAAATCTGTTTCTAGGCAGTAGGCAAAATGTCAGGCTGCCCACAGATCACATCTGGGAGACTCAATGTGAACATCCAGCAAGTTGGTTAGCAGTTGTCTGTTAATAGAAAGAGAATCAGAAGCCAGAGGTGAACCCAAGGTACAAAAATAGCCCATCCACATAACTGGTATGCTGTAGGTGGTTTGCTTGGTAACTTTTCTATGAGTTTTCTGCTCATCACTCCTCCAGTAATATTTCTCCCCCTTAGTAGTGCACCTTCCTTACCTCCTTTCTGCTATTAGCTGCCAACTATTCACTTTATAATTATAAAAAGAAATTAAGCTGACAGAATTTTACAAAGTGGGAGTGAAAGGGAGCCTTGCCTGAATTACACAAGTTATTAAACTGGTCTTGCAGCAAGGCAAGAAAAAACCTCATTAATTCTACTTGAGATTACTTGATATGCATGCATCGGGATCAGCTTTTGTTTGTTACCCAACCTATGCTGCCACGTCTGACTGCAAATGTGAAAATGTGGCAAAGCACTGGTGTCGTCTTAAGTATAATATATTGTCTGCCTCCTGGCCCAGCCTGGTTTTGTTATCTATTCCAAAGAAACAAAGTGCCTTGTGCTGTATATATTTGGGAAGTTGGTGAGCCTATTATAAATCAAAAATACAATCTCATGCTGGATGAATACTAAGAGCGAGGTGTGACTGTTTTTTTCACAGCATATCATTGGAACACTGCTGTTATATCTGCTTTTCCTAACAGATAACTGGTGGTGGAGAGCTGTGTGGAGGCAGGCTACAGAAAGCGGGTGTTTAGTGTCTGTGTGTTAACAGCATTGATGAGTAAGGAGGTTACAGTCACTTGGTAAGGTCTTGTATATGTTTTTTGAGGTTTTTTTTTCATCGAGGTGAGATACAAATCCTCTGACCTTGGGAGACAAAGGTGAAGAGGGCAGGGGGTTGGAACTAGGTGATCTTTAAGGTCTCTTCCAACACAAACCATTCTATGATTCTGTGGTCTGCTTCCTGACTAGGCTCCCCCACTCACCCCAACATCACGTGAAAGCATGCATGCCACACTGGCTGATGAAGCAAAGAAAAGGAATGATGGTGGGGGAAAAACAGAGTCCTGTGAGCCCTCTTGTTTCCTTGCAGCCTTCAGAAAATGCATTTGTTTGTTTTCAATTGTGTTTCAGATGTTTTTTGAGATCTGTAAGACTGGAGTTAACACTATTTGTAGTTGTTTCTGCTTAGCTGGAAAGGTTTTCTTTGACGATGAAGGTGAGCACAAATTCAGGAAAGAAACTTTTAATTCTGTTTCTGACGTGAACTTTGGGCCAAATTTCAAATCTGGAGGGAATGAGGTTAGCTGTGTTTGTAGGTACAAAGATTAGATGCAAGAAATCAAGTGTTTAGAGTAAAACCCAAGAGATTAGTTGCCCATGGATTTGTCACTACACATTATTTATTCAGCTATGACAAAAAGATTTTTCTGGCATAATTTCAAGTGGCAATGGGAATACCTAAATCTCATAGCATATACCCACAGAAACAGGTATTAATGGATGATTAATTCTTAAATTTGGTACAGTACTACCTCTGAAGTATATTTTTTGTTTGCTGGTGGGTTTTTTTTTAATAAAGCAAGCCACATTTAACAGGAAAGGAAAACAAATCTCTCTATTATCCAGTTAGGATTCTCCACTGTCTGACAAAGGCCTAGGTTAACACATTTTAGTCAACACAGGCATATTTTGTCAACACTTATGAGGAACGCTGACTCAGGATAAGGCAAAACCCACAAGGCATTGAATTAATTGTGCAATGCTTTATGTGGAAAAATGAATTCCTGAATTAGTTGCCACTGCTTTGAAGCATGGTGTCTGAATGTCTGTACTTCATTATTATAATCCAAATAAAAATATTAAGCATATAGTTATATCCACACACATATATATATTCAGATTTAACTATTAAATTCCTCTTCTCTTTATGCTATAATATCTCTTTCAAGAGGGGTGATAGTCATACACACTTCTAGACTCCTTAGTGTTTAAAATGTCATCCACCAGCTCACAGGCATTCATTTCTACTCTGAACCCCTTGTTCTGAGAGATGCTTAATAGTGCCTGTGTAGCTGGAAAACTGTGCAGTGAATTTTATGGCATGTTGGTGTGTTCGAGCTCACTGAAATGCAAGCTGTCAACAGTTGAAATGGCTGTTAAGTGTGTAAATTTGTGAACATTTCTGGAGCTTTGTTAATCTGAGGCTTCATAAGCAATGTAGGCTGTTAATAGCATATTTGTCTCAAAATAGGTGAGGTTAATAGGGAATTTACCTCTGAGTGTTTTGACGTAATCCCAGGAAAATGCCTTCTGATGGAAACCACGTTGATGAAAACAAGCCACAAAATCCATTTTCATAAAGTAGGCTGAATGGTCAGTCCTAGGTCAAAAGTACCTTTATGTATGGGATCCAAAGATGTTTCCTGTGGTGAGACTATCTTGGAGGCTTGCAGGCAGGTAGACCCTGCCCTCCTTCTGCAGAAACTTAAGGTCTGGCAGAGGCCCAAAGACCTTGGACATACACATTCGCATGGGGTTCAGAACATCAGGATTTCTAAGAGGAGTGCACTTTATACTGCTAGAGGCCAGAGGGAGCCTCTGGAGGGGTTTTGTTAGACCTCTGGTTTTTGTTCCTGTTAAAGACCACCTATATTTTTAGCTAGCTGGCAGACTTCATAGTACAGCTGGGTTGAACAAGTGTCGATTTAATTTCTGCACAGTTGCATTGTCGCAGTTTTGGAGGTGAGCAAGGCATGGGTACAGGGAATGAAGTATCCAGACGTACCACAGAATGGATCTGTATCTGTTACAGGATGTTAACCATGCTAATTACACAAGCATACTTGAAAGTCCTGCCTGTTTAGGTTAACAACAAATCGTGGTTTTGCCAAGTGCTTCGAGCTGATGCAGATTTGTTTCCTGGGGTGTGCAGCACAGCGTGTGGCAGCATTTCAGAGTTTGCCAGTGGATAGAAGTCTCAGAGTGTTGCAGAAGGTTTATTCGCTTAGGTAGAAGATGTCAGAATAGACCCAAATGGGAAGATTTTCTATGCTGCCTCGGATAACAAGGTTAAGAAAAAAAACAGTGACAATTTAAATAAATCAGATGTTTTTGCTGAAGATTATGCTGTCATTTTCTCCAATTATTCTTGACATTTCACCCATTCATATTGTGATCTGAGTTAATAATGGAAGAAAAACCGGCTCTTGTTGCCTTGTTTATTCTTTGTTCTCAAGGAGATAAGCTGTTTATAAAGAGAAGTTATTTGTTATTTAAATCACTTTTACTGAAGTTGTTTGTTTCCTTGTTTGAGTTTCTAAAAATATTGCAACAATTGAGATGCATCTTTGAGGCGTCTATTCAATTCACTATGATTTGTACTGGAATTCATTCCTAAATGGGCACAGGTGTTGATAGCTTTAACATGAGTCAAAACCAGTAAATGCTCAATAAAAGAAAAAAAAAAAGAAATGTACTGAAAACAGCTCTTTTAAGATGTGGAAAAATTGGCAGTTTAGTTCACTACTTAATTTGGTATGTAGTACTGAGGATGTGTCTGGAGCAACTACATATTTTAAAACAGCTGAACGTGGTAGAACATAATTCCGGTCACTGTTAATATTTTCAAGATCTTAAACATTATTTTTAAAATTAGCAATACTATCCAGGATATAATCAAGTTTTGTTTGCGAGCTGTTCTGTAGTGCCTTGAGGCAAGGTTATGCTATACTCCTATAAAAGTTGATGAATAGTCTATGAAATTGCCTTGCTTGCTTTATTATGTTGCACAGAAATATAATGCTAGGATAAGAGAGAGAGGAATTCTGACGTTGCAAAACTGAAAGTCAGTTAAAGCCTTTCCTTTGTGCTTTTACCGTGAGCAGACATTTTGTTATGTATTTTTTGCACAGCGCACTCCATAGGCAACATCTTTTGAGGCTCCATCCTGACCTTTGGCTGCATTTCTGATGGGAACAGAGGGTCAGAGGGTGAACAGGCAGGATTAAGGTTAGCGATTCCTGAGTGCCAGTGCCTTTCCGTTGGCGTGTAGGCTTTTTTCTCTCTTTTTAAATTTTTTCTTTTTTTTTATTGCGCCTTTCTGTCAGAAGAGCTTTGTAGTCACAGTGGAGATGGTTGGCTAAGAAAATTGGGTACCTACAAAACAAGGCAGGCCCATCAGTGTTTTCTGGAGGAGCTCCTGGGAGCCCTGTGTGGATATCTGAACCACTGCTGCCACGGACAAGGCTTACCCTGTGCTAAGCACACACAGGCCATAGGGTGCTGAATCGGCCCCGTGGCTTTGTGTTCTCCCTGGGGAAATTCCTTTTCCGTGGGGAAATTGTTGTGTCTTAAATATACCTTCATAGGCATTAAAGTGGTTGTGTCGATCACGTGCAGAGGGGCTGTAATGCTGGCCAGGAATATTTGTCCTTACTATTTTACACGTTTGTCCTTAGTATTTGATGGTTCAGGCCTTTAAACAGCACAGGCTACAACTCATTGACGAATGCAAACCCGTAACTCCTCAGCGACCGCTGAGCTGTGGTGCAAATCACAGGCGACAAGCGAGCGGTTATGGCAGATGTGAGCGCGCAGCCACGAGCAGGACAGGACGGTCCGTCGGTGGCACCGGTGTGGCACCGGTGTGGCACCGGTGTGGCCCTCTGTGGGTCCATTGCGCGCAGCTGGTGGCAGCCGGCCGGGGAGGCTGCGCAGGGAGCACGGCCCTGGGGCGGAGGCGGTCGGCTTTGCCGCCTCGCTCCGAAGGGGCCGCCTCACTGCCTGAGGCTTGGTTTGGGGAGCAAGGGAAGGGAGAGGAGCCCAGGGCTCCTCTAGCACGGCTTGCCCGGCTCCTTTGTAGGACCGTGGCCTTTGGCTCGGGAGGCGGCGGGACTCAATTTCCCAGCGCACCCCGCGCCCCCGCCTCAGAGGCCGGGCCGGGAAGATGGCGGCGCCCGTGTCGCCCTTGGTTACTGCGCGCTGCCTGTTGCGGGCTTCGGCGCGGCGCGCCGCTCGTCTGCCGCCGGTGCGGGCCGCCGCCCTGCGGAGAGGTCAGTACCGCCGCCGGAGGGGGCTTCTCGGTCCCGCAGCCTGTCCTGTCCGCGGCCGGACGAAGGGAGAGCGAGGGACAACCTGCTGGGGCGCCGCGCAGTGAAGGAGGAGGCAGGCAGGGAGGGAGGGCACCGTCAAGCGGCTGCGGCAACCGGTGCGTCCCGCCCCGCCGTGGGTCTCCCCTCTGGCGGAAGGGGGTCGGGGAGCCGGCCAGGGTAGGGGACTTGAAGATGCTGGGCGGGCGGGCCAGACTGCAGGGGCGCGCTGGCGTGCCCCGTCCGTGTCCTCGTGTCCCCCCACTTGGACAGGCCGGGACGGCCTTTCCGTCGAGCCAGCCCCGGAGGGGCTCCCCGCCCTCGGGCGGCGCGGCCGTGGGCTGGCAACAGGATTCAGCCCCGGCCTCCTAGAGCGGCGGGGGATCCGTGGACAGCCCTGCGACTCCCTGAGTTAACGATGCCGCTTTCCCCTGGCAAATAAGGGTTCGGTTCGCAGCGGCTGCATCGGGAGCTTGACGGGCGGCGAGTCCGGGAGCGCCTGACAAACCTTTTGCCGTGCGTTAGTCTCTCTCGGGTTTTGGTTTTTCTCTTCACAAGGATCCTCTGATGTTATAGAGCTGAGATCTACCCGTCAGCCTCACTAAAAAGTCGATGTAATACATAGAGTTAAGAAAATTAGGTTTTGTTAGCTTGAGGCATAGGTTAGAAGGTGGGAGTTATTCATTCCCTGCTGCTCTGGGAAAGGTGTGGGGATTCACTCGAGTATGGGTGGGTCCCCGAGGTCTGAAAGTCAATCAGCAGATCTAGGAGGTTTCATAAATGTTCTCATACACACATGGTGATTGTACAATATTTATACATCCTAAAGGAAATAGACAAGCACTGCAATTAGTACTGTAGTTGTGTGTGTTTGTTTGATATGGGTCTAACACTTTAAATCTGTGTAGATTGGTTTTTATAACCAACATATTGCCATTTAAAAATATTGTGAGAACAAATCCAGTGGCTTTAGGCATAGTTCTTCAGCTTCCATGTTAAAAGGAAGGTAGTCCTTACATATGTTATTTGAGGACATCTGCAGGGGTGGGCAGCCATCGTTTTATTGTCCTATAATCTTGTTTTTATGATGACCAGTTTATAGTATTTTTATTTGCACTTCAAACTTTTTAACCTTTTCTTTAATTGCTAGATTACACAAGTATGATTTGTGTAAAATTGCATTTTCACTGATAAATTTTTCTGTCTTTTTATCTGAAGGTCAGATTGTTGTTTCAGAATAATCTCACAGCCTGTATGCAAAAGAGCAGGATTGTAATTCCACCTCATATGTTTCTGTACACGCTTGAACGCTGCTTCATATACTGCCTGAATTAGTGGACTGCAGGGAGGCTAAATAGGGGCTCAGTAATTAATTTAAGGTCATGTTATGAGGCAAAGATGGGAGGACAGTCCCAAGTCCTTGTTCTTTTATCGTAGCTGCAACCTGGTTTGTTGGACTTTGCTTTTCTAAGCATTCTATTAAACTTTGGAAAGTAAATAAATTGTAGCCTCCTTTCCCATTCTTCTCATTAGGCATTGTGGAATATTTTGAAAGGAGCAATTGTTTGTTGTTATAATAGGACTGTAAATGTATTTTCTGCTTTATAACCCGCACATGATCCTCTTTCCCAAGAAGCTTGCATGCCTTGCATATAGGGGCAACCAGCATCTGCCCATTGATAAAAGTACCCCCTAACTTCAAAGTCATCTTCTGTTATGGTGCCTGTGTCTCATGGGCAGTTTTAGCAGCTTTACATTAAGGGTTTGGGGATTTGAAGCAGTTTGGTTTCAGTGTAACCTGAATTAATATTTCGAACTTCAGCTTGGCTTGTTGAAAGCAGGACAGTTTTTAAAGTTGCTTTCTATTATCTTCTGGGTTTTTTTTCCTTCTCCCCTGCTCCCCTTCCCCCCTAAAATCCAGTATTTGGGAAAGGCTCTCATCTAAAGGCGAATTCTGCCAGCAGAGCCGTAATGAAACAGATGTCATTCCTGTATGTTGCCCTAATGCTGGTTTAGTGGAAGCTGGTCCAGCTTCTTGATCGGGAGTGTCAGCAAAGGGTGGCATTTGGGTGATTTTGGGGTCGTTAACTTTATTGCAGTTCTGACCTCCATGAGTTTGGTTTAGATGCAGTTCTCAAACAATTCTTAGTTGGAAATACCTTTTTTATCTTTGAGGCAAATAATTAACCATTCCAGTAAAGTCTCATAGGAAATAGTTAATTCACCATCTCATATGTCTTAAGAATATGTTTGCTTGAAAATATGCTGTAATCAAACAGAATTCTTGAGTGTAGTTCAGGGCTAATTAAGTAAATTTATCTTCCCTTATACTTAGCAAGGTCAATGTTGTCTTCCAGCCTTAATATCTGTGAATGAAAACTGTCTAATGATTCCTGTGAGGGAGTGGCTTGAAGTGTGCGCACAGCACAAGGGTTAAAGGTGATTCTTTTTGTCATCATCAGTCTCCTGAAGTGCTTGTTTCAACTTTGTTTCCAGAATTATTAATTCACATGTACTGTATGTGAGTGACCCTCTAGTGCAATGAATATTGCAATCTGAAGCATGATTTACCTTTTGTAGAAAAGGAGTTCGTTCAGCTCCATTTGTTTGATCTCTCCTGCTTTAGCTAGATCTTCTCTCTCCTGTTTTTTTTCTTAAATCCTGTTAAATATGTACAGTTTTAATTGTGTGTTTAAATGGTGTTTAGTTTGAGAGCAGTGAGAGATCTTGCAGTTCAAATTTTAATTAATCTGTGGAAGTACAATACTTTTTTCTCTAAGTGAATAATCATCTTAAATGCCCATGATGTCTTTTTGCATTGCTTGAAAACTTACAGATTAATAAATTCAAAGGTGCTGGTTTCTGCAGTTGTGGAAAGATAGCAAAGATTAAATTCCTGTCAGGGAAGCCCAGGTTCTTTTCCTAGGCCCTGAAATGCAGGGGAAACAAGGAATTGGTAAAATGTTTGTCATGGGGATTCTCTTCTGGTGGATTTTAGATGTCATGGTTCAAAACCTTACATAATGAAATCGAACTCCTAGGAAAAATAGTAAGGATTACAAGGGTGAGTGGTGTTTCCTTTAGTTATCCTTCTGTGCTCTCAACCCTCTGGCTTCTGTTGAGACTAGTTTTTGATATGCCACAACCTAGCTTCCATTTCAGATTGTCTTCTTATATAAATAACTGTAGTGCCTGCCTCGGCACTTTGAGAAGTAGTGTCATTGAAACTTGCATGCCTTTTTCCTCTGTCATCTCAGACGTCAGTTCTGAGTGGCAGTAGGAAAACTTGACAACAAACACACCGATTAGTTTTGCAGTGCTGCTCTTTTCCAGCACAGAAGGTCTCTGGAGTTAAGGACACTTCTTAGATTTTTATGTAGGCAGTTTGCAGTGGTAAATAATACCAGCTTACTGAAGGTGCCTGAAGTTCCCCACTTTACAGCAAACATTTATAATTTCAGATTGGTGTTTTTGTTAGGTATTAATAAGTTTGGGTTTGAGTTTTTCCCCTCCGATTACTCCAAGGCAGGGCATTTTTGTGTATGTCGCAGTAGGTGTTTGCTGCAGCTTGGTCTGTGAATCTTGGGCAGGCAAGAAGAAAGGCACATGCAAGCAGTTAGTTTTGTGGCTTGAAATAAAATGTGATAACACCTAAATACCCGTGTTTTAGGAACAGGATTTTACTAAAGAAATTGCAACCTTGTGGCAACTCTTAGGGGAAGCAGTTAGTATCAGGCTGAATGTTGTAACATCCAACACTGTCATGCACCCTGGAAGTGGGAAAGTTAGGTTGTGGGTAAATGCATGCCTGTAGTTTCACACTGTTCTAGATGTAGATCTAGGTGAATAATGAATTGATGCTGTGCTTTACTATAGTTGTATCAAGAATGCTACATAGGGATAGAAGATGCTTTTTCTGTGTGTGATGCTTAAAGGTTTTGGAAGGGAACTAATGAAAATCAGGTAAAAGAATACAAATAATATGAAGATTAGATAATGAAATGGGAAGAGATAAATGAAACCTGTCTTTTGCACTATGGAGAAGGCTGCAGGACTATGATTAATCCATTGAATCATATGTGATTTCTTCTATGTAAAATCATGAAGGTAATTTCCTGTTACTCCTCTGCTGTGTATTAACAATTCTAAAGTTTCCTTTATCAGCCCAGGAGTAGATTACTATAGAAGCATATTTGTGTGAATGATTTTGCAATCTGTCTCACAAAATGAGGGTTAAAAGGGAAAACTCACATTTAATACTTTTTTTTCCTCCTGTCTCTAAGGATAGTTTATCCCTTGAACAGCTGTCTTCTGCCAACTTGCCTCTAAAACCCCTACAAGCCTTTTTGCTTTTTAAAAGCATATGCCTTTGTTTTGAAGCTACCAAGTTTCAGTTTGTCACTTACCAGTTACTGGTTGTCTCCTGGTAGTATGTTATAGTGTATCCCCATAGTATTTAAGTCCCAGTGTTGATAATTATTTTAGTAGAACAGTGAGTAATTTGTCCCGTGATGCCCTCTGTCATCACTTGCACATGCTCTCCATCTTTCTCATCTGCTGCTGACCAAGTATTTTCTTCCACTCCCAGGATGGTGAGCTGTAGGTGCACGTAATCTGAGACAAAAACCCCATGCTTCTGAGCAGTCCCACTGGAGTGCTCTGTCCATAGCTAGGAAAGCTGTGAGCCACAGACCCTTTCTTATCTCTAAATCAGCATTTATTTATTTTTCTCCAATCCTGTGGTAAGCAGTAGGAACTGGCTGCTTTACAGGTGTAATGGGGCACTGGCTGTCCATCACACTGGAGCTCATGGAGCTATCAAGCTCTTCATGTTAAAGGCATGGATAGCTTAGAGGTACAGATCACAGGACTGAGGTTGGCTTTATGAGAGAGTGAACTGGTTGAAAACAAGATGAAGAAACTTTGAGATCACCTGTGCCTTTCTGCCCTTCCCTTTGGAAGTGGGTCGGGTATTGCTGACCTGTTCCTCACATTTTCTTCAAATTAATTTTCAGTCCCCATTGATGAAAGCTTCACAACTTCTAGACTACTGATTTATTTCACTACCTTAATTACAATTATTAAGATAACTGTAAAAATACAGTTTGTTTTCTTTCCTCAGTATCCAGTGTGTATCTGAAGATAGTTATGTGTTTTTCTTTAGCTTTCTCTGAAGATTGTTCTCAAATTTTTGGATTAACAGGCTTTGAACACAACTCTTTTTATGTGATCTCTTTAGCTAGGGATGAGCTAATTTCAGTTCACAGCAGTAACTCAGTTCCTTCACGGCAGGAAAATTTTGTGCAATTATTTGCTGCATGTATAAACAGTAACTGCTTTGCTTGTAGAAAGTAAGGTGGTACTTGCAATAAGCAAACATTGTTCAGTTTTATCCTTCTCCTTTATATCTTTATTCATTTTACATTTCTTACATCAGTTTAAAACTCTTACAACTTCTCTGTGGGTTATGACCCGTGGTTTAAGGACTGTATATAGTCCTTTAAATAGTCTTTTACTCTCCTACTTAGTTCATACTTCTCATGAAATATGGTGTGAAAATTAAAAGTGTGTGCCAGGGCAGACTTAAACCATTATTGAATTGAACAGGGTTTATTTATGTCTCCTTATATTGCCCCTCATAGCTCACAGAACAGTTTGGGTTGGAAGGGACCTTAGTGATCACCTAGTTCCAACCCCTGCCATGGGCTGGAACAGACTCCACTAGATATATATGTTGGAGTACTTGTAGGGTTTTTTTACTTTATGCTTTTTCTCCAGTAGTGCTACTAGCATCTTACTGCAGATTTGTGATCTAGTGTAGCCCCTGGACCTTTTTCTGCAGAGCTGCTTTTTAGCTGGTGTCCTGGTTCTGGCCAGGCCAGGGTTAGCCTCCCCAGTCAGCCAACATGGGTGAGCTGAGTCAGCCCAGGTGAGCTGAGTTAGCCGGGGCTGTTTTCCACACCACCTGACACCACTTGCCCATAAAAGCAGCTGGTTGGGGAAGGGTGTGGGCTGGTTTTTTGCCTCTAGGACAGTTGGAGGGTGGCTGGTACATCGGGTTGGTTGGTTCTTACTGTTGGGTAGCCTTCTGTAATTGTCGGGTCAGTAAGGTACTCTGTGTTAGCACTGGGTGTGAGTGTAACTAGCCATTATTATTCTGTATTCACTTTGATATTTGGCAATAAACTGTCCTTATCCCAACCCATGGTGGCTCTGCCTTTCTCCTCTGGGAGTGAGTGAGCAGCTTGGTGGGCATCTGGCCTCTAGCCAGGGCCAAACCACCACAGCTGGTCATTCCCATCTCCTAAGTTGAGTTATTTATTTCCCCTGAGCACCATGGCTTGCCCCTCTTGAGCTGCATCCTGTTTGCATGAGGTTCTGTGTCTCGTGTGTCAGAACTGTTTTCCCTTCAGGGTGTGTGCAGCCGCCTCCTGCCATGTCGTTGCCTATGTTCCCAGGCCATGTACTTTATTTTACCATACAGAGGTCAGGAATGGAAATTCTGATTGCACCACGATGAGCTTCCGAGCCCTTTCTGAAACTGCAAATATGCACCTAGTTTAATTGTAGTTAAATTCATTACATGGTGTTTTTCTAGCTGGTTTTGTAACTGTTCAAATGTAATTTCATTTGCAACTTACTTTCCAACTTTACATGTAAGAATGGTGTGTGACCCAAAGACAAAAGTTTTATTGCAATTAAGATGTTTTTCCTCCAGCTACTGAGAATGTTGGCTGATCAGAGAGGAAAACATTTTGATGTCACTGTTCCTGCAGAACTGCTGTTGGCTTTTGTAATCTTATTTGGTGTTTTACTTAGAAAAACAAACCAAAATGAAAACCTGCTTGTACTTGTTCCAGTACTTTTGAGTGCTTGGAAGTGTTGACTGACCTGTGAATTTTTCTCCTTTTTTAAGACAAAAGTTGTTTAATTTCCTAGTGTTTTGGATCCTAACCTGCCTCCAGTGAGGCCTCAAAGCAAGCTGGTAGAGGCCATTGTGTTGCTTAGGCAACTTACCTAAAGCATTTAGGGATGAATTTCCTTAGATTTCAGGATGTTTGAAATTCCTGTTTAGTCCATGATACATGTTTTTCCTACTCAAATCTATTTCTTTTATCATTGCTACAAATTGTGTTATTCGTGATTATACTTAACCTTTTAAGTGATGGTGGAAGCAAAGAAGATATTAAGCACCTTTTCAGTGTATCCCATTGTTAGTTTCTTATTTTACCGATTCAACCACCTTTCTTTGTCATTCTGTATCTACTTTCCTAGTTAAATTTAATTTTCTGTCTAGCAATTTTGGCAACTTTTTTTTTTTTTTTAAATAAAAATTCCTGCTTGGGCATGGTCCTGTCTCTTCTAGGCAGCAGATGATGCCAGCAGAGAAGGCTGTGGCATTGCAGGGCTTCACAGCTGTTGCCTTGCTTAGTGTGGCCTTTGACTCCTTTAGCTTGCTTAAGAGAACTACTGTTTTGGGCTCCTGTTTGCTGGCTTGAAACTTGTTCTGTCTAGTTCAGCTTGTTCAGATCTTACCAGCTCTCTAGCTGCGCTTTTCATTGTGTTTTAACACATTTATTTGTATTATTAACAAGCATACTAATGCTTGCTAAATGTGTTTACTATTCAAATTAGAAGTTAAATTAATGAAAAATGGGCTAACGTACCTTAATGGTTGTGTGGGTAAGTAATGTATGTATGTATGTCTTTGCATAAACTGTTAAAGTGTGTTCTTTGTGAATGTAAAAACTTTTCTATTAATAATCTGCTTTTCACTTTACAGCATACACAGCTCAGGCAGATGAGATGACAGTCCCTGGTACTTCTGCAGATGCTAATGCTAGAGCCTTATTGGTTTGCAATGGACCTTTAGAACATTATGACTTTCTGATTAAGGAAGAAGAGCTGAAGAATGATGACCATCAGAGAAGAGTTGTGCAGCACCTGCAGAAGTTGCACGAGAGCCTTAAAGGCTACAGCATCAGTTCAAAAAATCTTCTCTCAAAGGTGAGGTTTATAGTGATATTTTTTCATATATATTTGATCATAAGAATCTGCTTAATATATAAATTTCTATCGTTAACATGTTATACATGTCATAATTCGTGTTTAGGTCTCTCTTCATTCTTTTTTTGCTTGTAAAGTTCCAGTGGCACTCTAGAAGCAACAAATTTAAGTATTATTGAAATGATTCTATAAGAGAGTCTGATGTTATTTTGGTTGTGTCCAGTGTCTGCCTTTCCCAGAATGCCATTTGGCCTTAGGAGAGAGTGGCCTAGACCAGGATTTAACTCTCAAGTGCTCACGTAACGCACGTGTGTTTGGGTTACATGTACTGAGTGCTGATGTTTTGTGTTTTAACAAATCATCTGTTAAATTAGCAGAGTCTAAAAGTCTTTGAAAAAACATTGTAATGTGGATGTGATGTGACTTTAAAAAAAGAAGTCCATTCTTGCCAGTATTGTTGGTCTCCAGCTGAGTTAAGGAAAGAAGGCCAGATGTGTGACCTGCACCCAAGTTGTGGTTTTTGGGGAATTATAGATCCTTTTCAAAGTAGTGACAAAAATTCAAACATACTGCTGTTGCACGGTGCCTTGGCAACCTTAGTTCCTTGGCATTAGTAATGCTGATAGCCTGCTCTTGTAATTCTGTAACTTTTCCCTGGAGCTGTAGATGTGGTGTTTTCCAGAGCCTCTGTGCAGCATTTTTCATGTCTTGCTCTCATGGTGGTATCCTCAGGCTGTTGCACTTGTGGCCTTGCACCTGCAGATTTTGATAGTGTTGTTATGGCAGATTCCATGGGAAGCAACAGAAACTGATACGAGAATCAGCCCCCATGGCTCTCCTTGCCTCTTGTTTTGTAGATTTGAGTTTATATCCTAGAAAACCAAACATAGTGCCCAGCAAAGTAAACAATGGTCATTTACATACTTGGTAAATTTTAGGCAGTCATAGATGTGCACAGGAGCTGAACAATCACTGAATATGCTTCCTGTGCACCTGATTAACCGTAGTCATAAACATGGTGGGGGAGAAACAACAGCAACAGGGCGTTTGACTGGGTCTGATGATAGAAGCGTGGTGCTGAGAAAAAAACATGGCAAAATATTGTTTGCTATTGTCATCTTTACTTTTCCTACCTGTGCTGGAGACACATCTCCCTACACCTAAAAGGGGATGCCCGGAAGCTGTCACTGCTCTTCAGAGCACTTAATTTCTCTCACTTTAATTTCTCTCTCTCTGTTACCACTTTGGGTTTTGTTTTTTTTGTCAGAACTGACTTTCACATTTGCAGTCATTTACAATGTATGCTGTCAGCTGCAGACCCTGCTAATAAATCTCTATGTCAGCCTTTCTCAGCATCTGTTCTGCACCACACCTCATCTCCCGGGCATAAATCTGAGTGTCTAACTGTGTTGGACTTGTTACCTAACCATATAGTTCCCATTACAACCCCAAACTCTCTGGTTTTCTGGCACAAATACTGCATTTTGTTTGCATGACAAGACTAAATGGTATAGGATGAGATCAGGGTGTCCAGAGCCTACAGGGCTCATGTACCTCTAAATGACATGATGTCATCTGCCCTTTAAGATGCTAAATGTCAAGTTACCATTCCAAGGCTCTTGTGATGTATACATTAGCTTCAAGGCATTAAAAAATAGAGAATGTTGGTATGAGAACAAGTATTATATCTGTAAAAGGGCTGTGTAAGGCTTGTGAATGGGCCTGTTTCAAATGGGCAAGTATAGCAGTGTGCAGAGCGTTGGGGCACACACATGCTTATCAAACTGTCTCCAACATCCCTTGAATGCATTAAACTCATATTCATAGCTGGAGATCTTAATCATATGCTTGACTGGAATACTCTAAATGTCTTCCTGCCTCCTGATGAAGCAGACTAGATGCCTAGGAAGAAGCTAAGAAGCTTTTTCTTTCTTTTTTTTTTGGTGTTTTTGTCTTTTCTGGTTTGGGGGTTGGTTTGTTTGTTTGTTTTGTTGTGTTTTTGGGGTTTTTGTGCATGGTTTTGTTTTTGGGGTTTTTCTTTAGGTACAGCGAGAAGAAACCTGGTAGGGAAATAATTCCATGGAGCAGAAAGTCAGACAACCAGCAGAGTCAGGAAAAAGAGAAGGGTGGGGATGTACAGGAATTAAAAGTGCTAAGGCAAGACCAGTCTTTGGAAGTTGTGTTCTGAAAGCAGTTAACCTGGCTTTAAGCAGGGCCTTGAGCTACATAATCCCCTGAGGTCCCTGACAAGCTAGATCATTGGATGACTCCATTGTGGGAATTATACCCCAAAACACTGTTTGGCTCCATTTTTACAGGCTGTTGGGTCAGCTCATTGCATTACTTTTTACTTTTGGTTTTTCTTTAATTAAAAATAAATTAATAACATAGAAATGGTGTAAAAATGACAGATATAGCCTGAAAAGCATGTGTTTATGGCATTTAGAAACAATTTTATATTGTATGTGGATGTGTGTCTGGGGATCCATGTTATCTTGATAATTTTGTAGGCTAACTCCTGAGTCTAAACCAGTCTCTTGATTCAATTTGGGCAAGTACCAAATAAAAAAATAGAAATTTCCTCTTTCAAAAATGCGTATTGCTTATCTTTGTTATCCAAAGCAGCATGGCAGCGTGCCTGAAGGAGAACTGGTTTTGCCTAAGTGTAAGGAGGTAAGCTTACTTCTGTAAGTGTAATCTAGTAAGCCAGATTTTTGACCTGAGTATGCTTGATGTGAAAAGTTGTGGGATTTTTTTTTTAATCTATCTGGGCTTCTTTTTAAGTCTTGATGTTAGGCTTGTAATATTTTAAATTGCCTGTCTTGAAATTTGCTTTAGACACTGTACCTGGACTGCAAAAGAGGAAGTTGTTCAAAAGGAATCCAGTATCTGGTTTGCTCCTACGCTGTCTTTTGGACATCCTGCCAGAATTTTATTCATTTCATTATATAGAAAAAAAATGTTGTGGTGAGGGCATTGGTCTTGCTGACAAACCTGAGATCAGTAGGCTAGAGTATCCTGATCTTTTCTCGTAAACTGTTTTGGACATTTGGATGTTCTGTTCTAAAAGCACCGCCGTTGCGCATAGTTTGGAGAGCTGACTTGTGTTAACTGGAGTGCCCCGAATCATTATAGTTGTTAGAGCAGGTGTCTTGTAATGGCTTTGTAGATCAAGCATTATGTGGGTTTGTTATTTACTGTTTCTTTGATTGGGAAGCATGAATAGGGAAGAAAGTCTCTATTGCAGAGAACAAATACTAATCTTATTCTATTTAGGAGATTGTGATGCTACTTTGTCCCTGTATAACAGAGCTAATCGCAGTAAAGCCAGCCTGACTGGCACTTTCTTAAAAGGAAAAAGTCAAATGCCATTTTTTAGGTTGTGAATGTGTTTTTCACTAGTTCCTTTAAAGCATGCCTCTCTTTTATTTAACACTGCTTCAATTCTAGACTTCAGTTTTAAGCCAGCTTTTGAAAATCGTTGCATGGCTCACAGATACCTGGGAACTAATGCCACAGTCGTTGAGAAGCAGCTGTAGAACTGCTTGCTGTTGGGATTAGTGGTGCTGCAGCTTGAGATTTTTCTCCTAGAACTCAGTATCTCTGTAGAAATCTTGAGATCGATACCCAGGTTGAGCACTATGGTGATGTGCCGTATGTACATCAAAGCCCCAGAGAGGAGAGCGGTGTAAATCTGTGAAAGCCTGCTAGCTCGCGTTGTTAAGTCATGATTCATGATGGAGAAGTCACAACATCTTTGTTTCTCTTCTGCTATCTTTAAGGAAGTTACTTGCCAGTTCAAACAGAGCTCCTTTGGAGATAAAATGAAGTCAAATAAAGTACAGTTTAAATTCAAGTGCAGGCCAGGTTTTGCTTCAGCAAAGTCGTAATCAACATCCTTAATGAAGGTTTTCCTCAGAATGAGAGTCACAGCTCTGAGAGGCAGTTGGTAAAATGATAGCCATCAAGCACTGTACCAGCTCCAGCCAGTGGCATCACGTGCATGTTGTATGTCTGCATCTGGAGAGGAGTTTCCTAAGCAAGCAAAATACATTTTTCTATGATGGACTTTCAGGGTAGGGATGTTGTCTCGGACTTGATTCAGTTCTGAACCATAGAGTAAAGGCTTTTCGTGCCAAGAAAAGGTGGCAAGTACTGCTTCCTGGAGTTGGCGCAGGTTTAATAGGACTTGTTAGGCTTATGAGCAGAAGCAGCTCACAGATGGCTCTAGGAAATACTGATGATAAAGGGGCAGGTAAATCCTGTATTCATGAATAGCTCTTTGGCACTCCCCTGGTACTTTGTAACTTTGAATAATAAAAATAAACATTCTATAGGCATTCTTTTTTTTTTTTTTTTAGTAATTGGCATTGGTTTTGCTTAACCTTTTGTACTCAACAAGTTTTAATAGATGTAAATGAAACAAATTGATGTATTTTAAATTATTTAAGGCCTTTTTGGAAGTAAGTCAAACACTTTAACAGTTAAGCATAATAGTTTGTAGATTGACTTTTTACTTTTTCAAGAGGTTTGTAGCAACTTGAGTAGCCTACTTCTAGTATGAAATCTTCTGTGTTGAAAGGAATCTATTGGAAGCTTTTTAGAAATAAAAAATAGTGATGCATGGCATTTCAAGCATGTTCATTTTTGCTGGCGCCGTCATTGAAGAGAATGTGGTTAAGAGGTTGCAGTGAAGAAAAGAAGAGAGATAGAGGGACAGAGAAGTGCTTCTCTGTCAGCATCCTCTGTAGTTTTCTATTCCCTCTTTTATTGCCTGGTTTCTTCTGTGGTAGATAGAATTGCAGAACCCTCTTCTAAAATAATAGTTATCTCAGAAATACAAACTACTTGCACTTCTGTACAATTACAAGAATAGTCTGCTTTGGTTTTAATTTTGTTCTTGGTTTGTCATTTTGGTATTAAAAATAGTTTTATTGACTTAAAATATGGTAAAAGTAGAATTAAAGAAGAGATATTTATATCAGATACAATAGAAGCATTTCAGTATTTATCTGAGAGACTTGTATTACCTCACAGGCTAAAGCTTTCTGAAATCAGTAGTTTGTGGGTGGAAACATGATGCCAACCATTTCCATTTCCTTTATGATTAAAAAACCCCAGTTTTACTAGGATGCAGGTTTTTTGGAGCATCAGCTTAGAATGAATTTGAAGGAGGAAAAACCAATTAGTCTTGCTTTAAACCAAGTAGGCCTCTGTTTTTCAAAATTATTACTCAAATTTGAACAATGACTTTGATCTTCAACTTGGTGAAAGCATGGCCTTGTATGTTGAGATATTTTGAGATCCTCTGAATTGAAGTTCAAGGCCGCAAGAGTTTGCTTAGACGTTTCAGATCTCTAGCTTTTCAAAATAATACCAATTGGGACATCTTAAGAGTTGTTGAGTTGCTGTACTAATGACGTGAAATAAGCTCAATTATAAGTGAGGTCATGTTTTGAAAAGGGGTATGAACAATAGTAAACACCATTCAAGACCTTGAAAATGTCTTCATCTACCTCAGCTACCGCAGCTACCAAAAAGGAGGTCTGAAAGAGTGGGAGAAAGAGGCAGTTTTGTTAGTGTTTAAAAGGAAATCTGCTGTTTGGAGGCTTGTCTCTTGAATTTTGCATATTTTAATTAACTGTCTTAGAAGCTTTTAGGTTAAAATACATACTCAAATTGCTGTATAAATATTCCCAGGAAATTACTTCCTTGCTTCTGGTGTCTGAAGCAGAGAGTATGGAGAAGGTGGGAAGATGTTGCACATAATTAAGGGTGTATAAATAAGAATAGGAAGTTGTCAGAATGAAGGAGATGTTTTGACCAATGTAATTCCTTAGATGAGGTGGGGTACTGATCAATTCTATCACGTTGGATTTTTCCCTTTTTTGGTTTAAACTTCACTTTAATTAGAGCAAGGCATGCAGTTTTGAAACAAATTTTGATAGTAAAGGAGTGGATTCTGTAAATCTGGGGACGCTGATATGTGTGTGTCTTGTGGAATTGTAAATATTTTAGCATATGAGTGTTTTTCAAAGAAAAGTTTGTGAGTCAACTGATCTATAAAAGGAAAGAAGGTTTCTGCTGTAGCACGTCCTGATGGTAATGAAACTCAGTGAACTATTTCATTTAGGTTTTCTTAAGTCGTTTTAAATGATGTTATGGGAATTAAAAAACTTGGAGTACTCAAGGGATTTGACATCTTTGTGGTGATGCCCTCATCTGAAGGGATGTGGTAAGCTTTCAAAACATCTATTTAAACATGTCTAAATTCTTACTGCCAAACTCAGATTTTGAGCACCCCTTAGTATCTTTGGTTTTGTATGTTTTAAATGCCAGCTGGCATTAACAGTGTTAAATCTTACATTCTTGCAAAAAGCAGATTTGTTTTCTAGTGGTTGAATGGGATTATACTGAGACTCCACATACACCTTAGGATAACACGGAAGTGAGGGACAAGGAGAAGCTCAGTCATTTAGTTTGTCTTCCTACATCCTTTATTTTAGGGTAACTAGAGGATCTTCTGCATTTTATCTCCCTGCTCCTTGTTCTTTTGGAGTGTGTGTTTCACTAGAACCAGGAGAAGTCTGCCTTCTTCGCCCTCTCGTACCACTGACTTTCTTGACTGCTTGCTGTGCTCCAAGTTGAACCAACACCATTGATTGGATTTTATCAGAAATCCCAGTGGAAGTTCTATTTCTTACACAACTTCCAGGCTTCAGAAGCTGCATGAAAATAACTATAAATAAATAATTAAATTTGATGATCCTGCAGAATAGCTTGAGACCAGTAGGATGTCTTGAGTATTAGTATTAAAAGTCTACTGATTGATTGAGTTCACTTTTGTTTATAACAATATATCTAACCTCCCCCAAACAACCCAAGAATATAAAAATGAGTACTTAGTGTCACAAAATACATGACAGGATAGAGAAAAAAGTCTCTTAATAGTGTCAATAGTGCAACATTTGACAGAAGTATACATATTTCCTCCTGCCACTTCCACAAACCCAAACCACTCCCCCACCCCAACTTCTTTACTTCCTCAAAGAGTATAAAAGTTCTTCTGGCATTCAATTTACTTTTAGGGATGAGCAGCTTCAGCAAATGTGTTTGGATCTGCCACATTATCCATGCTTTTTTTTTTCTTTTTAGCAATTAGAAATCACTCAAAAATTGCTGTCTTTGCAAAATAGCTGATTGCGTTTAAATCAACCCCAAGCTGACTTAGACTTTTATGGAGCCCAAGTCATTATATTTGTTTCCTTTGGTGAAAAAAAACCCCAAAACCTCTTTTTCTGTTAGATTCTATGTTTTCTAGAAATGGTAAGCATTGGAGTGAGAATAAGATATACTTAAAAAGGCAAACTTCAAGACGGTTAAATATAATTAATAAAAACATTTTGCTGAAAAAAACCCCTATAAAGCTCTAGGCATTACTCCTTGTTCTGGTGATATAACCTTTACAAAGACAGGTAAAGCAGTACTCTAAATATTGATTAGTTTTTCTGGTTTTGTGTTGTTCCTTGTGGAGCTGCAAATCACGTTAATACAGTTTTTATGTAATGAATTTAACATATTGTCTTTTGTGATGTTAATATGACTGTTGTTAATCCCAAATTAAAAATGAATTCTTATGAATGTCTCCCTCATTTGGATTTCTTTCTATTTCTCCTTTCTTTGCTGTGTAACTTTGAGCCTGAGTAGTTTTAATGAGCACAGGCTCTTAAAAAGTACACACTGAAAAATGTTCATCAATTAAATTGCCTTGCATTGCTTTAAAGCAGTAGCAAATAGTTGCAACCTTGTCTATTAATGGAACGGCTTCAGAACATCTGAAACCCTGTTCAGCCACAGATTGATTGATATGGATTTTTGTATTATCCTATTAATATAACTCTAAATTAAATCTATAAGAGGGTCTTACATAAGAGCTATGCTTGCATATTTTCTGAATAAACTGGTACTATAGACCTGAGACATTATCTTTCTACCTTTTAGTCATATATTTTCTTTCATATTTAAGTGTTTTGCTACTGACTCCCCCGTTTCTTTAGCATGGCACTGTATTTTGAAAAGTGCTTTAGATTCAAGTTGTTTAGCAATTACCCAGCTCCAAATGAGACCACAGGGCTGCAATTTTAATTTTCCTCTGTTTTGGCTCAGCTCGTAGTACTCTGAAAGTGGAGCACTTTGAAATAACCACATACTCCTCTACAGTGTTTTTGTGGATGTCAGTTCAGTTTCATGGGGTTGATGAGAATTTTGCTAAGTTTTCCAGGTTTTTGGAAACTGATTCTTTTTAAAATTGTACTTGTAAGTGGCTATGCACAATATGCACAAATTGACTTCCCAGTTGGAAATCAAATTGATGTCATTGCAAGTTTTTCAATAAATATATATATATATTTGAGTGAAATGGAATAAACCATCAGGTGTCATACCATGTGTCTTGAGTAAAATTAAGAGATTAAAAATTCTTAAACAGTATTCATTCAGGGTAACTTGTTTGAGAAAATAATGAATAGAAGGCATACTTACAATTTATATATACACAGGCACACACACGTGTATGTAGGTATGTATTTCTACTGTGGCTCCATAGAGATGACTCTGCATGTAAGATTGAAGCAGGAGAGGAAGGAGACCTATGATGCTCGCTAGCTTTGCAATTCTGATTTTCTGAATCCTGATGCCTTGTATCTTAAGCAGAGCTGTTTAATAGGTATATAAAGTCATATCAATACTACAATACTGCTTAGTTATATATCCTTTTTCCTAGGACTATTTGCTTAAATGGCTAAATGAGGAAAAGGATTTGTTTTGATGATGAGAGACTGGGAAACATTTAGTCCTTTTATATATGTTCATGTAAAAAGGAGAGTGTGTTAGGACTGGCCATGGAGATATTTTCACAATGACCTAAAAAATCTAACCCAAACAAACCCCAAACCCAGCACGTGTGTCTGGCCTTTCCTACAGAATTTGCACAAATACAACTTTAAGATTGCTTACCAGTTCTGAGCTAATGATTTATTCAAGGTTACACTTTGCTAGCTAGGGCTGCTTTGGCTGTTACTTCTTTCACTACAGCACTGTGTTTGCTGTTATTTTGCCCCATATTCACATTTACTCTTTTTCTTTTGATTTGCAGCTCTTTGCAAAAAACAAACCTCCGAAAGGTCTTTATGTCTATGGAGATGTTGGTAAGTTTCAGTTGCATCAATTACAATGAAATTTTCTCAGAATGCATATTTATTAAAATTCTGAAGCTTCTAAAAGCTTTATGTTTACATAGCATTATTGCTGTAATGAATTTTCCAGGATTAGCTATATTCTGCATTATGATGTTATTAAATACAATGGCAATCCGAATTCTGAAAGCTGTTGGATTGGACTGCATTACCATGTGTAGGTTTTCTCAGTGTTACCCAATCACTAATATTTAAGAATGAAATTTAAGAATAAAATTTAAGAATTTGTGAAGCAATTAAGGGGGTCACAGAGAGAATTTGTATATTCTAATTGAAAATATAGTCACTTTTCAGAAAGGAAATACTAAGAGTGTTTTCTGGATGCAGGAGGAGCCATTTGTGCGACCTTTGGGCCATCTCTATGTGAGTGGAAATTTTAAAAGAAAAATTACAATTGTTCCAAGTGTTTGAACAGAAAATATAACTGTTCTTCACAAACACTCTGGATTTGTGCTTACTCTGTGGAAGAGTATAGTTTCTTTGGTTCAAAGCTAATGAACAATCATTACTGTAATCAGTACATACTGTTCTGAAATTAACTACCTGTTGGGTGGGTTTTTTTGTTGTTTTTTATTTGAAGGCACAGGAAAGACAATGGTGATGGACATGTTCTATTCCCACTTAGAAGTAGAAAGGAAAAAGAGAGTCCATTTTCACGGCTTCATGCTAGACGTACACCAGAGTAAGTGCAGACGCAGGTATTTAAAAGAATTTTATAAAATACCATCTCTATTAAAAAGTCTGTCTTATTCACATGTTAATCAGCATAACTTTTATTTAAGTTTTTAAGCAAAAAAGTTTAAAAAAGAAGACAAGTTAAAGGATTTTAGCGTTGTCTGTCACACCAGAGTAGATATCATTCCAGAAATAATATGCAATTATCTCTTCTCAGAGATTCAGTGTACCTGATTGAATAGAAAACTTGGATGTATATTTAGGCTTAAATGCTTAACTAAATGTTTTCCAGTTACCAATTAGCCTGCATGCAATGTGAAGAAGGCAATTGCTAAAACTGAAACAGGAAAGGTTAAATTCAATCTGCATTTCAAATAAGCAGTAAATAAATTTGGTATAAATGCCAAGGAGAATGAGAACTCTTCTGTTTGTCAAACAATAACACTATCAATACTTTAGAGGGGAAAATAATAGAAGTAAGCTCATCCTAAGTATCAAAATTTTTTCTGACGGGTAAGGCACTTAGTTTTGACAGAGATATTCTTTTGGCTGTTTTAAAATTTGCTTCTGTTTCTAAATATGTGACCTTAAAATGCTGTGAAATTGTTAAGTAATGCTGTAATTTACAAGTATTGAGACAACTGCTTTTTTTTTTCTCTGGAAGCTTTCATTGGTGTGAACACCTTCTGCTACTTTTAGTGCCTTCTCTTGAATCATCGCTGGGTCACTGTTGAGATTTTCTGTTCTCGTTTCCTGTCATTTGTGTCATTAACAAAGGTAGCTTCTTACTGCAGGATCTTTGTTTTCCAAATTTTTGTAGTCAGATGAGATACAAGCAATGAGACATTAAAGTATGGATGTAATAATCTTTGTGGCAGTAGCATCTACTTTACATTTTAAAATATAACAGCATTACTAGTCTGAGTTCCTCTAACCAAATGCATTCTAAGTATCCATTAGATATGTGCTTGCAGTGCACAGAGCTGTGCCATTGATCTGTAAACACCGTAAGGGGTTTTCATACTTAGAAGCTTGAGACAGAAAATGTCAAATTACAAAGTGAAACTGAAACCGTGGTACTGATTTGGAGCAAGATAAAATTGTAATGTGTATCAGCTTTAAAAAGAAACTATAGGTGCATAACATTCCGGGATTCTTTAAATTTTTTTTTAAATTTGTTTTGTTTTACATATTTCTGAACAAGAAAATACAAATTGCAGAATCTGTCAGCTTTTAATAGTTGCTGGTGTGGTTGAAAAATATTTTGCCTTCTTGAAATTTGACTAAGTTTGAAGCTTTCTTATTTTTACAGGACTGGATTACTTTTTATTTGGTGGCTAATTGATTTTATTCTCACTATCTCAGGAAAAAAAAATGAGAAATATTTCTTCTTTTGTGTTTCGTTTCATCAACTCAGGAATACATCGCCTTAAGCAGAGTTTGCCAAAAAGAAAGGCAGGATTTATGGCCAAATCATATGACCCAATAGCACCAGTAGCAGAGGAAATCAGTGAAGAGGCTGCTCTCCTATGTTTTGATGAATTTCAGGTAAGAAGTCAGTGATTACTCCTTCATTTCAATTAAAATTACGTTTAATCTCAAAACATGACACTTGTTACTGCTAATACAGTGCTTGAATCGCTGGCTGCTAGTGAACTATAGAAGTTGAAGAGTGGGAGTCATTTCAGAATTTTGAAGATGATGGTGGTTTTGGCTTTTTTTTTCCCCAAGAGATAACATGTAAGTTGACAGTGTAAGTCCCTTTATAGTGCTTTCATTTACCAGTCTAGTTACCAGTTGTGCAAGGGTGAATTTGTTGAAAGGCTCATGAGAGCTTCAGGGATGGGGCCATCATCCTGCGCTGAGTCTGTACAGTGCCCAGGGGAGTAGTCACCTGGCACTTGCTTGGCATGCATGGTCTTTGCTGTAGTTCATAAAAGCGAACAAAATTGTCCTGTTGTTATTCAGGTTTTGGAAATAACATGTTAAATTCGACCTAAATTCTTTCCTAGAGTTACTGGACCCTTTTATGTGGAAGTGCCAAATTATATCAACATTTAAGAATTTTTTTATTGAATTAAATGTGAAAATTAAAAATAAGCTCATAAAAATGATCTTTTCCCAAGCTGATTTGGTTAGTTCATTTGTTTTACACAGCTTGTGAATTTTGTTTTAAGGCAATGTCACAAATTCAAGCATAGCATTGCTTTACAAAAATTTTTTAGGAGAGAGCCTAGAAGTATTTGGCAGCCTTAGTCACCTGAGATTTTTTTTTTAAATTCAGAGAGAAAGTGCAGAGCTAGTAAGAACAGATGTGTGTTACTTCTCAAATCAGTAATAACAAAAGAATAATCTATTTACAGTAAATTGTCTGTGTTAACACTCTTGGTTTCATATGTTACTGAAACGATAGAGCAGTTCATATCTCCTGGCTGTTATTTTACAAGCTTGTGCACCTGAGAAAATAACCAGTTTAGGATCAGCTCCCACAAAGGGGATTTTTAAGCTGTGAAAGAGTAGCTGTTTTTGTTTTAAGTTACTCTTGCATTTTTCGAGGCCCTTTGATTTGTGGTTTCAGAATGTGTGGGGTCATTGCAGTTGATGCTGTTTGAGCATTTCAAGAGTGCTTTATCTGAATGCTGGGCTTCCAAAAGTTGAAGTATAAAATCTAAATGCAGAGATTGGTATTGATACTGTGAAGAAATAGGAAGGTTTGGAGAGGGCAGGGAGAAGTGTTACCTGTCATGGCATCAAATGCTTAGATAGTAGAAAAAGACATCTTTGCTGTACTATCTTTTAGTGTGAATACCTGATTTTCTGCATAAATGCCCATTGCTTTCATACCCTGGTGTTCCTGTTTCTGTTGTGTTTCCACATTTTAAGGGGAGAGACTCGTAGTTTCTGTTTCCTAATTGATTGCCTGCTCCCCCTGCTGACTTGCTCGAGGTACATCCATCGCTTCTGTTGTAAAAATTACCTGTATTTTAGTGGGGCATCACAATTGGGAAAGTAATACAGAACTATTCTTTAAAACACGTATCTAAGACTATATTCTTCTGTGAATTTAAATCTACTTATTCTGGGTGTACTGATGTTCTAAATTCACAGATTTGTCAATAGCTGGATTTCCTGACTGATTTTCTGTAGCATGGAGAGCTTTTGTCTACTGAAGAGGAGTCACATCTTTCTGAAATTCTGCAGAAGGCACTGAATTTGGGAGAAGAAGCCTTCTACTTATGTAGTCATGAAGTAGTGCAGTGGCTGGAAGAGTAGCTCACATGGTGACACAGTTAATACTGATAATAAGGATCTACATGTAATTCAGGAGGTTCACAGCTCATATTCACAGTGGAGAAAATGGCCAGATTTCACTGCAGTCTGATTCACTCACACTTTAAAAAAAATTGCTAGATTAAAATGAAACGGGAAAGAGCTGGAGACTCAGAACATAGGCTACTCAGACTTTGTAAACAAAGGTACTGTCTTTTTTGACAGTTACAAAGTCAGGCTGGGTCTGTATTTCCTTGGAACAATACTTGTGAGTTGAGGAAATGGCAGAAAAAGCTACTGAGAGTTGCTTGAAACACTTGAGGTTGGTTTCAAATGGCTGCTGGGGAAAAATAAATAAAATTCATCCAGCATATTCTCCTTTTCTGAAGATCAGACACAGGACAAGCGATACTGTAACAGGAACAGCAAAAAAGTAACCAGTAATGCTTATATTTCAGAGGAGACCAAAGGCAGAACTTCGAAAGGCAAAAGCATTGCTGAGGTTGAATGTTCCTCTGACAAAGGGCTAAAGCAAAAGAGAAGTACTCTGAAGTGAATCGTGTTACAAAGCTTAGAGAACCCTCAAACAAGTGGAGAGTTGACTAATTGGCTTAGAAAAATATTTCAATACTTTAAAAAATAGTTTTGTGTGTTCCAAAATATTGTTGTATTTAAATAATAAAACTTAAATGTTTCTTTTTGCAAATACTGTATGATAGCCAGGACCTTAGTGATGGCACTAAACTTCGGAGTTTGTCCACTCTGAAGTGGGTGTTTCATCAGCATCTGCCTGAGCCATGGGCTCTTGGGTTATTAACGCTACTTCTTACTGATCTCTGCCATGCATATGACTGTAAATATTAAAGTTGGTTTTGTATTTTTTTTAAATCATAAAATTCTTAAACTAATCTAAAAATAGTTTTTTTGAAGAAAACCCCATTTGTAATTATAATTCTGGTGGTTTCAGAATGCAGAAGGTTGGTCAATAAAAAGTTAGTAGTTTTTGTTTAGTGATCAAATAACTATACACAGGTAATTAGAAGCTCTAATTTTGGCATGTGACTGTAACCTGTGTTACTGTTGATAATGAAAACAGTTCCTGCTTCTTGGTAAGATGGATGATCATCCAGATGTAGTCTTTTATATAAAACATTGGTACCACTTGGACTTAAAGGAAACTAAACTTAGGGAGGTTTTACTAACCTGCGTGCTTAATAAGCCTCTAATAAAAATTAGGCTCTTATTTTTGTGCTAATACTAATTACTCATAATACATGCTTATGTTTGTCATTCATTACATGGAACTGTACCAATCAGTGGGTGACTGAGTCTCAGGCACTTACACATGTAAATTAACTATTAGTCTAGTGTGTTTTCTTTTTTTCTTCTTTTTTTTTCTTTTTACGTGAGTCATAATGGAAAGCAGCACTAGGTCATAAAAATCTTTTCTCTTAAATGCTAATGAAATTTCTCCATTCTCTCCATTAGCAGGCTCTCCTTATTGGTAATTTGTAGCCTTTGCTTTTGTTCCCTGTTGCTGTGAATGCTGAATACAGTAAAAAACATGAGAAATTGCAATGCTTTAGTTACTGTCTTCTACCTGCTTTACCTTAGAGAAATTTTTGTCTTTCTCGAGCTGTTTAGATAAAAAAGAGTGTTTGTTTGCATCCCAGACTCAAAATGGCTTTTACTTACTGACAGAACTTTTGAGAGTTGAGGGGTTTTTTTGCAATGGAATTGGAAACATCAGGATTCCACATCAAGTAACAGTTCTCATTAAAAAGAAAATGTTACTGTTTTCTTTTATGTGTGCATTAATATTTTTTCCCTCCCTGTTTTCTAAAAGTAGCAGAACTTAACAGTATTTTTAAACAAAACAGTTTGTAACAAAATAACTTAGGGAATAAATTTTTAAATTTGGCTGTTAGGTGTGCTTTGTGACACAAGAAATTCAGTTACCCCTAAAATGCACGTATGCACTGATTCCTTGTGTGCCTTGTTTTGAGGGATAGTTCCCAAATCTTAGTATTTGTAAGAAGCCAATTACTGATAGGTGAGTGTGTAAGCAGATTTATTAGGCATATAGTACAATGGTGAATTACTACCTGCTTTTTGGCATACCTTATCTTAGTGATCAGAGATGTGAAAATCTGGGGATATACTGTTGATTGTGTAAAAACTTGGGTTTGAAAAGGAAAAAAAAAATCTGTATTAATGCATTCCATGGAACTAATTAGAATAAATCCTTGGGAGAAGGAAACTGGTGTTTACATCTTGTTCCTTATGAAGATTATTGCTTACCGACTAGTTGTCAGAGATGTAACCTATGTCTTTTACTGTCTCTAGCATAGAATTAATTTTTGTTTTCTGCCCTGAAAAATGGGGGGGGAATTATAGAGTTTGGAGTAGTTGCAGAGTAAAGAAAAAATGTCATGGTTGAAGTCTTTGTGTAGATGTGTATCACAACACACACATCCAAATTGGTGAAAACAGCAGTCTGTCAGTCTGGTGTATGACTTCATGCCATCACTTTTCTTTACTTGCTCAGAATTGGGGTCTGCTTTGGCAAGTCAAAACGCAACAAGTGTCTATATAATAATCAAAGGGAATGTGAGAGAAACAATTGTAATGATAAGAAAGATGGCTTATTAGGATTGCTGATCTCAGCTGGTGAACTCCTGTAAAATATAAATTGCTGCTGTAACACTGTAACAATGAGTTTTTTTCACAAAAATTCTTTTTTTTTTTAATTTGTACAGACTGTTTTGTTACTACAAAGCAAGTTTGTTAAGCTGAGCCCGGATATTTAAATGAAATTGTACTTCTTTTACTTTATGGCTTATTTTTTAGTCTATCTTTTCTTTTTTTTTCCTCCCCCCAGTATCACTTATCCTACCCATTTTTATTTTTCATTCGTGTTTTGTGCCTGAAGGTTAGAAGAGGCTGACTGTGCTGGAAGTGACTGCCGTGCCTTTTGATTATTCATGGACAGTAATAGAAGGCACTTAAAAAGAACAATGAAATTGCTTATTTTTGTGATGGGCCATCTGTTGAATTGTTTTTTGCAACAATCACACAATAGTATCTATGTCATATCATTCTATTTTCAACAGCAGCTGATTATGTATAGTTGGCTACTTGTCTTTATTTCTGAAGTCCCATGACCATTTAAATTCACCTCTGCAAACCTTTGCCTCAAAGGTAATAGAAATGTAAAACAGCCGGTGTGTATTTTCTTTCTGTCTTCTGCTTTTTTTCATGTTGTTTCTAATTAATTAGGCCTTTTTAAATGTTTAGCTCTGTTTTCTGTGTCTCCCACCTGTAGTTTTATAATAGAAGTTAACATGGAATCGTTTAGCAATTGGTAAAGAAATGGTGGAGTTCCGCAATAAAGAGTGGGCAAGTTTTGAAAGACGTGGTACATTCACTGCTTATTAATTATCCCTTTTATTTTTTCTCACCAAGCAATAATTAGAATCTTTCTCCATGGCTTTCACTAACAAGCATTTTTCCTTACTACAAAGCCACTTGCAGATCTATTGCGGCAGAAGCTGAAAGCAAGATAAAGCGAATGTGTTGTCTTCTGCAGGTCACTGACATTGCTGATGCCATGATTCTGAAGCAGCTTTTTGAAAATCTGTTCCAAAATGGGGTTGTCGTTGTGGCAACATCCAACAGGCCGCCAGAAGGTAAAAACAAACATGCTACTAGTATTATCCAAATGCAATGAATCTCGGTGTATTACAAAACAATCATACTAAAATTGGACTGTATTTAATGCTAATAAAATCTCTAGTCTTCAAGAAGCTGAGAGGTTCTGATTTGGCCGCTGGTTTTTTGGTGTTCTTAAGGAAGGAAGGTTTTTCACTGTTAACTCCTCTCTTCTCTCAAACTGAAGGTGTTCCTCTCCCCACTTCTCCCCAAATCCTTCTGATCTCTATCCAAACACTAGGAGGGTGTTTGGGGCCAGGGGAGTTGATGAGGGTTATTGCCTCTATTCTGGATGTGTTCCAGGGTAGGGAAAGAGCATATTCTGCAGAAGAGATGGGGAAATGCCGGTGTGTTCCTTCCTGGTTTCTAATTCCAAAACTTGCAGAGTTTATCCACCAGCTCAAAGGAGAACCCCTTACCAGTCTCACAACCTGCTTTGAAGTAATTGATTGGGAATTACTGAAGTGGGGAGCAGTTTCCATTTCTAACACTATTTTTTGCTAGAGAGTGAGTAGCTTGGGAAATCTTTCTATCAAGTCAAATCCTTTCACAGGTAAAAGTGTTAGTATAGCCTGCTGCATCAAGGTTTTAGAGTTAATTCAGCTTCCTAATACTGATGGAACAGAGCAGCCCATTGTACAGTTTTAAGTGATAGCGTTTTCAATGAACAAGTCATTCTCTTATGAGCATGTTGGGCAGTTGGATAGCTTCTAGAGAAGAGAACTTTATGCAGTATAGAATATGGAGATCAGTAAGATATAAAATGTTTTACAGTTTGTTTTTATTAATTTGCATTTTCTTTCACTGCAGATCTGCCTTGTTATATAACATCCTAATATGTATATTGTTTAAATTCAGTTGTATATTTAGCAACTTTGCTGTTGGTTTTTGTGTGTGTTTTTCTTTGGTTAGGTTTTTTTCTCCCTAGGAATGACCCTTTTACTTGCTTTGGAAAAAATTGCTAGAAGACAAAGTGTACCACAGTAGGCTGAATAATAATGTTACTGACTTTGTAAACTCAAATGGCGTTTTTTTTTTTGCTTGTTAGGTTTTTTCTCCTCTAGTAAATACTTGGGATGTAGCAATTCTGTAGTTGTGGCCTTATAACCGTGCCAGGGTGTTCCCAGCATTACAGATCTTTTTGTTATCCTTACTTAAAAATAGATGCTGGCCTTATTTCTTCTGCTAAAATCACTTGTATATAATTAGAGATTTAAGTCATCATTAAGTTGCATCCTTTTTAGAGTTTCTCAGGATGCTCCTTTCTTCCTTAAAATTGTATTGAATTTTCATACAGCAAAAGAAGAGAAATCAATTTCAGCTCTCCTTTCCCCCCTTTTGTTCCTTTTCTCTGTAGTAACACACAATTTTATTTGCCAGACTAAAAAGCATGCTGACATTGTTATTAAGACTAAATAGCAAAATGGTACTGATTTCCTTTCTTTCAGATCTCTATAAAAATGGTCTTCAGAGAGCTAATTTTGTACCATTCATTGCGGTGCTGAAGGTAAGAACAGTCATTTGTTAAATGCCTTCCAGTTTTGCCTGCTGTATTAATAAATTAGAGATTTGTACAGGATTGCTTTGATATTAATTTCCAGGTAAAACGAATATGCTTTAACTGTTAGGGGCAAAAATAATTGAAGGTAAGGCAAAAAGGGAACTCTTGCTCCCTAGAATTAACACCTCTTGAAAGCTGGGCATTTAGTGTGGTGAAAAGTTACCTTTTTGACCGAGATATCAGAACTACTTTGTTTGGATAGGACTTCCTTACTGCTATGTATACGCCATGTGACTTGGTAGTATTCCTCTAACAGTTACACTGTTAACATACTTGTGGACATCTTACACTGGCTGTGCTACAGAAACCTGATGTTCCTTGGGTTCAAGGTGTGTGTACCCCTCAATTATATTGTTTGTGGATCTGTGCGGTTTTTTCCTCTGGTGTGTATGTGGCTTTATGAATGGGTAATTGCAAGGCACAGTGTAACGTCTAAGGAGTAGCTCTCAGGCAGGCTCCCTGGGTCTGCATGCGGTGGTGTGGAAGGCCATGAACTTTACAGTTGCTTCCTTTAGATTGAAAAAGGATGCTCCGTTTTTTAAGGTGAATATGATGATCAATGCTTTCTTTGCTGTTAAAAAGAACAGATGCTGAGCTCACGCTTGAAGTTCTGGGCAAGTCACAGATATTTTTAATTCACAAACTATGAGTGAGTTAAGCTCTTGAGGGCCAGTGTACAGGTCTTGTGTCTGTGTCCTGCTCTGCCTGGATTGACCTGACATGTAACGTGGAAATAACAGCAGTTCCCTACCTTGCAACAGTATTGCTAGCATAAATACTTACATAAGGTTACCTGTATTAATACTCAAGACAGAAGAAAGGCAGAGGAAAAAAGTTAAGGGTAGGTTTGGCTTAATGACAAGAAGTTTGGAGTTGCAGAATAGATCTCTTGCTTGAGCCTTTCTGCTGAGGTGGTCAGCAGTAAAGTGTGTAACAGTGCCTCGGGCTTTCAGGGGTGCATTTTGGAATCATAAGTTTGCTTAATTGCCTAAGAACCTTTGAAAATCCCATCTAATGTTGACATTTGAGCAGTTTCCAGGTTTCAAAGTTAATATGGCAATTGACTTGACTGTTAGGTATTGGCATGAACTCCTTATGTATCTCAGAATGGCTCTGTATAAAGTCAGGGGAGGTTTCCAGTGAAAGTGGTTTGTACCTGGGTAGCTTTAGCAAAGTAAGAAACAAAAATAACTGAGCAACCATGGCCACTTCTAACTCTTGAAAAGGGTTTGTTCTGTAGCTGACTGCATTGAACACAAGCGAATATTTTCAAGAATAGTAGTAGTTTCATATGCCTTTGCTTTTTTGAAATGCAGCATCATGGTCAGTCAGCATCTGCGGCAAATCTCTGTTTCCCTTGCTGTTAGCTGGTTGTCTTTTTGATATGCCTTTCCTTTTTGATTCTGACGTTTCTTCCTTAATAAAAATAAAGCTTGCTCTTTTCACTCATGATCAGACTTTTGAATACCTATTATGTATGTTTATTTGTAGTTTCCCTTTGCCTAGCCAAAAAAAACCCCCATGAAACCTAGTTCATGCACACAGAATATCTCATCAGGACTGGGAAAATAATCTAAATTTTTGAAAGGGAGCTTGTGGATAGACTCCTTGAGAGAAGCTCTAAAGGTAGATTGATTTAGATTTACAACAGAGGATGAAGTAGTATGAAAATAAACAAGTAGCACAACCCAGATTAGAGGTAGGTGAATATTACCATAGTAATGAATGAAGGGATAAAGAAGATTTTGCTCAATATTCTATTTGCAGGAGTTTACTAAAAGTCTGGGTTACTGGTCATGTTTCCCTTTACATCTTTGTGTCTTAACACTGCTCTTTATATATCTGCCTCTAGCATCACTTTTAACAAACGTTACCAAAATAAACATGATTCTTTCCCCAAAACATAATGCCTGGAGGGTAGGTCCAAGAAAGCTTGTAAACAAACGCTTCTCTGACCTCTAGCTGGAAAATGTGGAAGGGTAATGGCAAGGTATTACTAATTTAAAATTTTGCAAATACACCTTTGGAATTCAACATATCACAGGTAGGTATTAAAAAAAAGGTCTCACTTTAAATTATGTTCCAGTGTCTTTTAACACATGACCTTTATGTTACAAAGGTGTAGTTAGAACTAAACTGAGATTCTGGCTGTGGTGGTTTGAGAAATGCAGATTTAGGCCTCCCCCACAGGTGCGTGATCTGTGCCGTGGTGTCCCGGTGTCTTTTTCTCATGGCAGCGATCACAGAATCATTGGGTAGGATAGCTTCTTCATCGCTGTTTGTAATTCCATATGTGACTCTAGAATGTAAAGATGATCTCTTCCTGGGTTTTCCATGGAAATCCAATGGAAAACTATTACACTGGATGCTTGCAGATGCGATTTATTGTTTTCTGTACCTTCACACCATTCCAAGTGCCACGTGTGTCTGTGGTAGTGCATCTTCCAACCTGTTCCCTGGCAGTGGCTTTGACAACTTGGGCTAACTTCTCTCTTAGTTTTCACTTGACTTTGAGCCTCCTGCAGGGCTTTTGTTTGGGGTTTGGTGAATGGGTGGGTTGATTTTGTTTCGGAAATTAACTTTTACAATCATAAATGTTGAATTATTTTTAGTGCTAAAGCCTTATTTTAAGTCCAGCATAGGAGTTTTGGATTCCTTTAAGTATTCTTGGAAAGATGGGATGAATGGAAGGTATTGACAGTACTTCTCTGAAGAGTTGCTTCACTTGAGACGTATTTTAGGCTGTTTCTATTGCTCACAAATAGATCACGTAGTTCCTAGGTACCCTGGTATTATATAAAAATCTTTTCCTTCAGATAATCAAAGGAAGCAGTTTCTTTCCTAGATCTGCAATTACCCAATGTTCACCCTTGACTTTGGGTTTGGGGTTTTTTTTTTTTTCCTTCAGGTTATATAATTCCAGTATCTGTTTTGGGGTTCCTGTTTCTTGTAAAAATAACTTCAAACCTGTTTCTGTGAAATAAGCAAAAAGGTGAAGGGGTGCTCTAGGGAAGATACAGTTACCTTGCATAGTTTGCCTGCATTGCCTTTTTAGGTAGTAGCTTACTGGAGACAAACCATTGCTGAACACCTGCAGTGGGAGGTGTGGTTGAGAAGTTCCACTTTTCAAGGGCCACATCAAAGCTCCAGATCGCTGCAGTTGTGCAGGCCAGTAAGACTGTGCACAGCTATGCCTGCATCTCTGTCCCAAGTCCGAACCTATGTCAGTCTTCTGATCTCTTGAAGTCTTAAATAAAAGTTTGAGGTCTAATTTTCCATCGATTCTTTAATCCTGTAACTTAAGGTGGTAGTTTTCATAAATGAGAAAACTCTGAATTGATCAGTTCATTGTTGTGGCTAAAATTCTTTGGGACACAGTATTCTTTATGGAAGGGCTTTGTTTCTGCAACAGATCAGAGTGCTTTTTCAGTCTGTGAAATTTTATAAAGATAGAGCTTTAAAGAGGTAAGAAGTATTAGGAAGGAAAATCTTTTAATTCTGTAATTGCAATTAGGTTCAGTCTCTTCTGATTGAGCTTTTAATCTTGCAGCATCTCTTACCGAGCATTTGAAAGTGCATGGAACTCCTAAGTGATTTTTTTTTTTTTTACAAAGGCAGTTCTTGAAAAGAAAAGCATTAATTTCTCACAGTTACCTTGTTCAAGTGCTTTGAGCCAAAATACTTCAAAAACTGTTAATCTAAACCAGTAAGTATAAAAATTTTATAAATGTTTTAAAACTGGTTTTCAAATAAAGCTATATATCTTTAACAGCTTGCTGTGAGATCTGAAGTGAGGCTCTTCAGAAACAGAGAAAGCAAGCTTTAATTTACTGGTTTGGCAATAATTTTGCAACATTTTAATTTTTACAGTCATTTAATGACATTTTACAGGCATTTACATCGACCCTTAACTGTTCTGGAATCTTAATTCTAGGAGTCTCTTTGGACAGTCAGGAATGCAAGTTCCCCAAGCCATTTGTTGTGTAGAGTCTGTAACTTAAATGAGCAGTTCTTGAGGTTCCAAAGTTTTTCTGGAGCTGTACTGTGAAGCTTTCAAATGTCAAGCAGAGCTGAAATACCAAAATATTTAACTTCTGCATTTTGTCAGGTTTTCTGCATGCAGCAGACCTCCACTGCACTAAATTCTTACTGAAAATCAGGAAGTTTTAGGGCTTTTCATAGCCTGAGCATATCTTTTTTTTAAAGATACAGTAGTTTGCTTTTCCTAAAAGCATTTTGCTTTAGCTAAAGAGAAAGAATCAACCAGAAACCTGTTGTCAGTAGGACATTAAATTACTGTAAGCTTCCTATAGTAAACTTTTTTCCTCCTGCTGTTAGGGACCAAATAAATAATTATTTTTTTAAACTATTTGATTACAGTGACTCTTAAGAGTAAGTGTTGCAAACTCCTCTCAAATCCACAGCGCTGTATTTTTATATGCTCTGCTGTTTGCTGTGTTTCTTGAAATTGATCAACGATTGTTTATTGCCATCGTTGCCTGCTCTGGTTGGTTTTAATTAAAACGAAGCCTGTCTTTCAAAGCAAGAAATGGAGGAATTTATAACTATCTTCACTTTTCAATAACTTAGTTTGAATATGCAAGAAACGTTTGTTTAAAACATTTAGAGCTGTCCCTCAGGAAATTGTGGGAGTTAATTTTGTACAAAGGCATGTGGTAGATAGAGGATGTCTTTGATGGTGCACTCAGCTTTTGTCCAACCACCTGCGTGAGAAATGTGGGGATTTGTTGATTGGCGGATCTGCCTCTTCTCCCCCCCAAAAAAAGTCATCTCCTTGATGAAATTGATTTGTCAGTTTGTTCCAGTCTAATGGTGTGATAGCCCAGCAGCTTTCAGTATGTTGAATAGTTAAAACCTGCTTTTGAGGTCAGTGTCAGCCACTCTGACCCCTGTGAACTGTCACCTGAGTCAGAATTGCAGGGATTAGGCCTTTGATATTGTGATGGCTGCGCCTATCAATTGACTTTTTCATTACTGAAGATGTTGGGCCTTTTGTTTCCCTTCTTAGTATGTAACCAAGCAAACTCCTAAGTAGAAGGAGCATTTGTTCTTGTTCTCTCTCTCTCTGCAAGTAATAGAAGTACCCATCTTTTGTGAAGTGCACCTAATTAAGCATTAAAAAAAAATAAAAACAGAAAACATAGCGTGATTGCAAATATTTTTGTGCTGAACATCAGCATTATTTCTGGGTACTTTTAGTGTGATAAATGTGTAAGACTGTCAACTAACAAAATGTTGTATATAGAAAGCAAGGTGTCAGATTAGAAGTTACCAGCCCCTTCTGCGTTCAGCCTTCTAAGCCTCTGTGTGTGTTAAATTTAAACACAAGGATTATTTGAATTCTGTAGTTTAGATGACTTAACTGTTAGGCTGTTTTATAATGTACCTATTGCTTTAGTCTGTTCTCTGGGTGTTAAGCCGTTCGGTCTGTTTACCTTCTACGTCTGTCTTACCCATGCCTGGCTCCTAGAATGTTTGTTTAGATGCAGATCCAAACTTTAAGGATAAAATAGTTGCTACTGTAGCTCTGCATCAGGCTCCCTGCCTTCTTACTTCCTTTAATTGTTACGATTTTCTGAGCTCGGCTGCTTTTACCCCTTGATTAAAATGAGTGAATCAAAGCATATCATAGATATGGAATAGTTGATTCCTGCTGTATCGGGGTAAATTAGTCTAATTACACGTGGCAGTTTTATTTGCTTGTGATGTAATGTGAAATGAGGTCCTGCCTCCCCCCAAAAAGCCCGAGCCAATTAATAAAGCTTTTAAGCTCTTTGTCACAGGCCACCGTGGAGGTCTGCAGAGAAGAACTTTAATCCAATAAACATTTCATTTAGATCATGAAAAGAAAGCATGAGGAGAAGCTCCTACAAGAGAGGGTGTTACCAGCAATTCTAGCCATGAAGAGATGTGAGGAATTTGCCAAATTAACCAAGAGGCCTTCATATTTAACACATAAATGTGTCAAAACTAATAATAGAATAATTTAATTTGAGTTGAACCTTATATTGTTAAAAGTTCTAAGAAGCCACAACTGTTTTCTTCAAAGACTTTACTGTTGAGTTGGATGGACAGGGCAAGGGGAGGTTGTGAGAAACCCAGATAGCAAATAACACTGGCCGAAGCTGGTGGAAAGAGGGGGGAGAAAAAAAAAAGGAATAGATAATTAGGTGTAATTAGTGTGTATGAATTGTTGTCTCCCTGCCCTTGGCTTGAATAAATTTCGGAGGAAAAAAAAAACCCCTCGTGGTGAAAATGCTTTGATGTAAGAAGAGTCATTGTGGTTTGGCAGCATAAAGGCAGTGTTTTATACTTCTTACATAATGGTTGTGATACAGAAAGAGTGAATGGGCCCTACACCCCCCAGCCTGCTTTACAGCAAGGACTTTTGGATTCCCTTGAAACAAAATGCATCAGAAGTTTTCAGTTGTTGGTAATGAGGTAGTAGACCTCATCAGAGCTAAGTGTAAGCCATCTTTAGCCTTTGTTTAGATCTTAATAGCTTTTTTTTTTTTTATTCTGGGAAATCCAGTTTGGTAAATCAATACTACTTTTTTTTTTTTCTTTCTTCCCCTGCCTGCCAACAGTTCTGGCAGGAGCAAAGGCAAACACTGGGAAAAGAAATACAAATCAAATGTTAAAAAGAAAAACAACAGCAAAAAAAGAAATCTAGACAACTAACTTTAATCCAGGGTATCATTCCAATAAAGTATGTGTATTAGGGGTGAATTTGACCCTTAGCATCTGAAACATCATGTTATAAATTTGGAGTGAACTCCTGGCATTTGTTTTTCACAGAACACCAGAGCTTGTTAGGAGATTGAAACTTAACAGTCATTATTGGTTCTTTAGCCAAGCTGAATGTTATGCAGTGCTTTGTGGGTTGGTTTGGGGTTGTTTGGGTTTTGGCTTTTGATTTTTTTTTTTTTTTAAATTTATTTATACTTTACAAGGAAGATTTCCTCCCCCCAAGAGATGTGAAATGGGGAGAGCAGTTCAGTACAATTCTGACTGCGTGGAAGTTTACTCTGCCATTCTTCTGCTTCCTGAATGGAGAAAGGAGAGGCCGCATCTGTACCTCCCAAATTCTTTCGCCTTTGAATATCTGAAATACTATTCACAGTACAGTACGTTTTAAGACTCTCTGTCTTTATTCATGCACCATTATTTTACAAGTTAATTGTCTGTTTTTCTTCTTCTTAGGGGGTAGCTGATTTGTAGCTAGACAGTAAAATAAGTTATTGAAAAGTTGTACAATAGATCGTATGTTCCTTGTGGTAGAAAGAATAGTGGGGTTTCTTACTTGTTAAAGGTTTGAAGGCTGTAATGTAAACTCATGCAACTTCCATTGAATTAATTTTGCCTCCAGATTTATCTCCGCCAAAGTCTTTTAATTTCGAAGTTGAAAATCTTCTTGTCACAAATGTAACATGAAGATTCACTTTTAGAATTAAATTTGGCAGTATTTGACTTCCCCGATTTCTGTGCCATTTAAAAATAATTCACAAATAAAATGTTTGTCATCCAAAATTAACCTAAGCAGGATAGCTTTGCTGATATTGTACTGTATACTTGGATGACATTTTGAAAGTTTTCTTCAAAATTGGTTTTGTGAGGGTTTTTGTACATTTAAAATGGGACCAAGTATCTAAGGCTATCATAGAAATTTCCCATATTTTGTTACTGCAAGCCATGAAGAATATGGGGAAAAAGGCTGTAGAAAAATAAAAAATTAGTTAACCCTTAAGGCATAGCACTGTTTTGTAGAACAAATAGGCTTTTGTACTTGAAGTTGATTTGATCTGTGAAAGGCAACACCTGAATATCATGCAAGACTAAGTAATTATGCCTGATTGTAAGGGTTTTTTTTCAGGTATAGGTCACAGGAAATTCAGTTAGGGTAGAGTATGTACAAAGCTAAGAAATATGCAGATTTTCTGTTGTAAGATTGTGTAAAAATTATTTACAGTTAATACTTGCATAAAGGTTAGAAAGGTTGATGAAGTGATATTTAGTTTTGCTTTGCTATTCACTGCGTGTCAGAATGTAATTATGACTGATTCATGAAACTGTCTTAGCAATGAACCATCTTTATTAAAATGCTGATCAAGACAAGAGCTGACAGTAATAAAGAATAGAACATTTTAGTCTTCTTGCTTTTGAATGATTGCTAATTACCCCAGAGGTCATGTATAGAGCTTATGAGGATTCATTGACATTTTCTTTAAAGTCTACTGTTTCAACAACATCTGAACAGGGAGACAAAAACTGTATGCACACCCAGTGATGCTTGGACATAGTTTTTATCTGCCACCAAATACCTGATGATTCTCTTTAACTTCCCCCTCCCCCTGAGTACATCCCACTCCTGAGGATCTGCGTAGCAGAAAGTTAGGAGTGTTAGAAACTTGATTCGCTCTGGTTTGGTTTTTTTTTTTGCTTGTTTGCTTTTTTTTTTAACAAAGTCCGCTTTTAACATGGATAAAAGGAGCAGCACTTTGCACGTCCTGCACCTGTACCATACTTTCTTGTGATGTGATGGTCTGGTTGCTCTCCTTTTAGAGCTCCTTCAGAAAGAAAACACTGCATTTCATGTGCTTCTCTCAGCAGGCTGTGGATAGATCTGCCCGGCTTGTGAGTCCCAGTTGGACCAGTTTCACAGTCTGAAATGTGATGGTGATTGTCACTTGCTGGTGACTTTGAGAGTATGCCAAAGTTAAAACCTGGGGGTATGCTTTTGTAGGTCAGATATATTTTTTTCATGACATACTGCATTTTTACTTGAGAGGCTTCTTCAACCACAGTTACAAATCATTTGGGAAAATGTCAGTTGTAATGGTATCCTTTGGATGGAGAAGGCTTTTCTTAGAAGTAATTCTTTGGCAATTTCAAGAAAAAAAGACAAAGTTAAGTCTGCTAAGCTCTGTTTACCTGGGGAACTCCTCTGTTGCCTGCTGAGGGTTCTCATCATATGTCTACTTGTGTGATGCAAAATAATTTTTCTCTCTTAGGCTGGATATAAATGTATAAGAAGAATTTTAGCCAAGGAACACTCTCATCATTTTCTGATTTGCTAGAGGGAAGGAATATTAGTGATCCTGGGTATTGTTAGCAGAGACTAAATCAGCAGGGAAGGTGTGGGGTGTTTTTTAGTGGTGTTTGTTTTGGGTTAGTGGGTTTTTTTGGAATACAAGCTAATACAAAAAGTTAGATGCTGAGAATGCATCTGAAAGAGGAAGGTGATACCTACATGGAACTTGTGACACCTTTTGCTCAGAAGGACTGGGTAAAAGTTGCACTTCTGAGGTAAGCACGGCTTGGCTGTTAATAACAGGTGTTCTAGTGGGCTTGTTAAGAACTATGCTGGAGACCAAGTGTGTTAATGGTGCAGCTTTGCATGCCTGGGGGTAGGACCATACCCTTTTTGGCTCACAGGGAAAGCGTGTTTCATACTGCAGGTGCAGCGCTACTGCTGCGTTTGCGGGTGTCTGGTTTGACCCGAGTGTGAAAGGCTGAGGAGACTCAGCAAGCATGGGAATTAAGGTAATAATCACACCAAAGCGGAGCACTCTCACATCTCTGTCTTCCTAATTCCTTCTCTGGAGGTCCTCAGATAAAACCCTATCTGATCCTGAGGGTTGACAGGATAATTTATATGATTTTGTATGTTTAGGTTTTTGGGTTTTTTTTAAAAATTCCATTAAAATTCAGAGCAGAGAAGGACAACTGCATTGATTTACAGTGGTCTTCAATAGGGTTAGGACATATCTGCTCACCTGCATCATCAAGGGTGATGAGCTGATCACAGTATTTGAACTCACAGGGACACATTGTATTAAGTACAGTGGACCACAAAGGCATGTATAGTCAGCTCTTTTGTGACATGTGGGAAACACCTCTTGAGTACTTGCAGGTCATCCGTTTAACTTTGACCCTCTTTTGAAATTTCTGAAGCCTTTGCTTATCTAGTGAATGATTTCTGACGTACTTTAATTTCTTGAGCAGTTAAAGTTTTTACTATCTACCATTCTTGATAGCAGCAACAAAGAAATATTAAGAGGTGCTTACAGGAAGAAAAATGTGTTTATTTTAGCCTATATTAAATGACTTTCTGCAGTAGGTATACTGAAAGCCTAATTTTATCTGTTCTAGCTGAAGACTGTCGGTTGAGGTGTTGTGTGTTGAGTTGAGCCTTGAGGCTTTGCCTTTTTTCCTTCTGGAATAAAAGTTTTTCTGCCACTTCAGTGGAAATGAGTGCATGATCACACTATTTTTAACTTACTAATTGCGTTTTCAATTCTGTAATTGTATTTGTTCTTTGTATACATAAATACATAAATGACTTCAAAATAAATTGTATGACTAATTAATTTTATGCATTTGAATTGAATAGGGTAAGTCAGACTTGAAATATCTCAATGGAATAGAAAATCTGTTGGAAACTGTAGATGGTTCCACAAAAACAGGCTAAGCTAACTGTAGCTTCAATTTTAGATGTTTACTTCAAAGGAAGAGTAGTTTAGCCCAAGAAAATTACATTAGAAAGCTTAAATCTCTGTCTTAAAAAATGGAAACCAATAGTTACAGTTGTGGCTTTGACAATTAAGTACTAACAATCTGAGCACTCCAGTTAGTTCTTTGGCTGTTGATTAGGATTCTGTGGTGGTGATTAGTGAGTGTGAGGATGCAATCACATCTGTAGGGTTTAATCAGTCCAGTGTTGGAGAAGTTAGTCTGAAGATGGAGGGAGAAACTAGAACTTCTGCATGGAATCTTAGCAGGGTTTTTCCTTGTGTTGCAAAAAGATTAAAGGTGAAAAGTGGAGAAGCCTGCTTCTCCCCTCTCACCCCCCAAATTTGTGGAGTTTGTGGATGATAGTATTGATTTTTCTGGTTCTGTGATGGTGAGAGTATAATATCATTGACAGCTGTGAAGGGGAGAGAGGTTGCAGGGTAGTACTCACTGTAGCACCCTCCCTGAGGTTCAGTATTTCATTCTTTCCAGTGCGAGCGCTATTTGTTTTATCAGGCTGTGCAACCACATACCTGGTTTTCAGTTTTGTCAATCTAGTGTTTTAAGTGTTTGGCTTGGCCATATTACAGGATTTGGGTGTGCTTTATTTTTTTCTATTATACTCTGATTATATGCTGTCTTTTTAATGTTTAAAGTATTTCTCTTGGAAAAAAAGAATCTTTATGAAAATTAGCACTTTGCCCTCTGCGCTCCTGTGAAGCAGCTAAGTGAATGTTTATGTGTGTAGAAACAAAGAACTGTGGTGGGTGCCCTTGCCTGCAAAGGAAACCCCAGGAGGAGAAACTTGCAGATCCCTGCTCAGCACGTTTCTTCTCTGTGACCTTTCTGACTCCGGTGCTGAATCACCCTTCAGAAATGTCTGTCTCCACCGGTACATTCTTCACGTGGAGTAGAAGGTGCTTCTGTTCCTGCCTGGCAGTGAAACCAGTCCTCCCCTTCCCACCCTCCAGTCCACCGGCACTGCTATCACACCCTTCCCCTTCTCTACTGTGTTCCTGTAAATACTGAGAATACTTAGTATTTACTGAGAGTATTCTCTACTCAGTTTGTGGAAATAGCGTTGCCCACACCAGTGCCTGTTTGTATGCTGCTTTATTTGCATTCATTTCTTCCACATTATCATTTAATGATTGGTAGCTTTATTCACACTTGTTTGATATATTTTTTTAATGGTATTTGCCTGTAGTACCTATAGATCTGCATTCTGCTTTCGTATATTCACATAAGGGAAAAGTTGTTCCTACCCTACAAATCTTATAATCTAACAATGGCAACTGTGTTTCGAAGGAATGTTTCCTGGCAGCATGTTGCTATGCAGGTTATACTGTTTCATTTTCATGGTAGGGGCTGTCCATTTTATGTATACTTATACAGTGCTGAACAGAATAGGTGTGAGTGAGCTTTGAACTATTCCAGCAAAAATAATTAATAATGATACTTACGTGAACCTGCAGAAGGGTTGGGAAATTCTTGTGGCTGTTTTATTTTTATTTAGAACATGGGATCTAAATGGCTGGAATACCTTCCTGAACTGAGCATCAGTCTTGAGAGGTTAAAAAAAAAAGAGTGGGGTGATGTGAGGGGAGAAGCTGGCTTTAAGGTACAGGACAATGGTTCTTGTGACAGTAATGGATGAAAAATATGCTAGAGATTCAAAGTAAAATATAAATCAGAATTTCATTGAGAATGCTAGTTTGAAAAATAGGGGACAGACCTTTATTTGAAAGTGAGGACAGAATTAAGCTAACTGAAACCAAAATGGGAAATTAATTAGGAATATACAGAGAGCAGGATAGTAAAATGCCAGGTGTTTTCCAAAAGGGTATCTCTGTGTTCCCATTAAGTGTCCCTTACTTCTGTGCTTATATCATGTATTACTGAAAACTGCTGCAGATCAGAATTCTGGTTTTCCATTTTGTCAATGTTTGCTTCAGCTGACTTTCACCAAGGGAAGGAAAAAATCAGTGGGACTGTAAGAACTGTATTTTATATATCTCTGAATGGGATGCTGCTCTTTGGCTGCTTTTTGGCTGAGAGCTCCTATAGCCTGGAATGTCTAACAGATATTTTTGAAATAAGCTGTGATGTTATATCCCATGTGAATCAATAGCAGTACATTACTGTAGGCATACAACACAAGCTTTATAGGAAATGTCTTTCATTTCAGTAACTGTTTGTGGCATAAAAAGAGCCCAAAACCATATATAAGTTTTTTAGTGCACAAGCTCTTAACTAGTGCCACTAATGACAGTGATTTTTCCTCAAGTGTTAACACTAATTACCTTGAAGAAAGAGGAAAGGGAAGGAAGAGAGAAGAAATGCATCTGCTTCATAGCTGTGTCAGTAGTAGTGGCATCTACAGACCTTACCACCAGAGCTTGTTTGTTCTAAGGTTAAATCGTGGAGTCATAAAAGCCTGTTGGTGCATGTAAGGAGTGGGGAGTTTGTAAGCAGAACACAAGTGGACTAAAATACTGTGGCACCAAGTGCTGACCAATATTTCAGCACACTGCAGTGACCTGCATAATACAGCCCAGTACCAGCCTGTATCTGCAGCCACAGAATGTCAGCTCTACTCAGCAGTTGAGCCACAAGCACCACTGCAAATACCAGCACAATAAATTTACACCAGCACAAATAGATTTACACCAGCTACCATGTTCAGGTGCACTTTTTTTTCCTTCCACCCTACTGTAACCATGCCACACTCAGGTTTAGGTAGCTGTGTGTACACTCTTCACTCTGCATGCAGCACAAGATGCTGAGAGAGCAGTAGAGTTTGTAAACCCATCCTGAAGGCCAAAGAGATGAGGCTGAATTGATGTAAAATTTCCTGTTGTTTCCAGGAGAAAAGCCCCAAATGACAAACAGCATTACTGAATATCTGAAGTTAATATGAATAATCTCATAGCCTGTGGAGCTGTAGTAACATTGAGGGTTTTTTTTTTTACCCCTGCTCACATGAAGAAAATAATACTTGAGCTGATCTACGACTTTGGAAAATTAAAGCATTAGGTGCAAAGGTGCTGAGCATCAGTGCCTGGCAAAGAAAAGCAAAGCACTGCAGCTTTGCTGTGAAATTTCAGGAATCTTCCTTCTAGCCTTGACTGCCAGACTGATGCTGAAGAAAAGCTTAAATATCCTCCCTCCCTTGTGCATATTATTACATGCCTCTGGAACTTTTTTCTCCTGCTCTGTTATTCTCTTTCTTTGTAAGCTTTCATGAAAAGAAAGGGAATAGATTATAATAATATTGTAGCACCAATGCTATTGTGTTTGCAGTAGCCTTAGCCCAAGATAATGATTTGATTAGCATGGCTTTTTCACTTACCAGAATTAAAGATACATGGATTTTCCTGGGATTCTGTGTTTTGAGGATGATTTTTTTTTTTTCCCCCTTCACTTTCTTTTTTCAGCTGTATATCCTTGCAGAAAAGTTGGAGGTTTAAAATAGGTATAGAGCCTTTGGTAATAGTCAAGGGCAAAAAATTAGTGCAGTGAGTCATCACAGTTACTCCTGCAGATATTTGTACGTCCTATGCAACACATTTGTTCAAAAGGGCCATTGTTTCTTAAATCACTGATGATAGTTCTTCTAAAATTTAAGGGCTTTTTATATTTCCTGCGATGTAGTTGCTATAAATGAGATCTGACATTTCCATTTTTGCTATTTGAATGGCCTCAAGGAGGCTGTGAAAAAAATTGATGTAGCGAATCTGAAATGCTTAATGAGAGTATGGAAGATAAACTAATAGTTCCTAGCTCAGTGAGCAAGCAGAGTCATTTAGTAGATTCCAGCAACCCAAAGAATTTTAATGGTGTTGAATTACCTATAAACCCCCTGAGTTTTATTGCTTTAATTAAATTGTTGATAGAGGTGTGTTTTTCTACAGTGTTAAACCTTTTCCTCCCTTTCTTTTATAACTTTCTTAGCTTATAACTATATAGCATTGAGGAGTTGTGTATGTTGGCAGTAGTAATAACAGATGAGCAGAGCTATTCCCTTTCCCAGAGGGAATTTTGATCCCACTGAGGTTAGTGAGACTTTTGCTCTCAGCTTCAGGCCTTGAATCAAAAAATCACCCTTTAGTACAGCTGGCTTGGAGTTTTCTAGCAGAAGCAATTATTGTGAGTACTCAGGAACATCTGTATCGCACTTGGAATCCTACAGGTTCTTTAAAGGGGAAAAAAGGAGGGCATGCTTTTCTGAGTCACTTCAGACATCACTAAAAGAAAACAAAATCTTTTTAATATATTTGTTTATTCCCCTTTATGTGTTGGTCCGTTTTGCAGCAAGGTTTGGGGTGGTTCATATATTTGATGTTTGCTCATAAAATTTTTAATCTTAGTAGAAGGAAAACTGTTTCTTAGCTTGTAAATAGAAGTACTTTTGGTTGTCTCTTGCTAGAATGTGGTTGTGATCTCTTCAACTGTTGTTTCTCCTAATTTTCCATTTCTAAATGTATATTCTTTAATGTGAAAATAATTATTTTTACACCTCTCCTCCCAACAAAGCGCCATCCAGAGAGAACAAGCAATGACCAAACCCTGTGCTTCCAATCTACATTATAAATCTTCTAGCTGAAGGACTTTTTCAAAAATGGTTACCTTCTTGTTTTGAATAAGTGAATGATTTCCAGCTTATTTCTTTGCTTTGATAATTGTAAAGGAGGCCTAAATTTTGTGATCTTGAGTTTCAGTTTGGCAGATGATATTCCTGCTGGTAGTTTATCACAGCAATGTGTCTCTCTCCTCACACAGACAATAATAAATACAGCTTTGGCTTGAGGAAAGCTATTCTTTTTATTTATTTATTTATTTATGTCTCTGTAGAAATACTGCAGCACAGTCCAGCTTGATTCTGGAATAGACTACAGGAAACGAGTGCTTCCTGCTGCTGGGAAACTCTACTACCTGTAAGTTTATCTATGATATGGTATTTCCCCTCTTTTTCCTTCTTATTAGCCAATAATTTCCTAGTCAATAGGAAATGAAAAATGTATAGTAGAATTAGCAGGGTGTGACTTTTCCTTTCTTTGCCTTCTGGTCCATTTTGTTCAGCAAACTGCCTTCCATTATGCCTTGATATTAACTTCATTAAACTACATTTTCAGTATCCACAGTAGCATCATTTATAATGTGTGACTGAATAAAAACTAATTAGATTTTTTGGGGAGGTGTGGTGTTTGGAGAACTGAAGTGACAGATGGTTAGAAAGTAATGAATATCCTCTTGTAAGAGATTGCACAATTCTCTTATAATAGAAGAACATCCTTATTGTATTTAAGTAATTAAGTATTTATAGAAATCCAGTGACAAGGATTCATTTAATGTTGGGTGTTTCCAGTGCTGTGGATTAAAAAAAAAAAATCAACCCAACCCAGTACCCTCCTATTTTGACAGATTGTTTCTGTTTATCATGGCAAAATTTCTTTAGCACTTTATATTTGCAAATAAATATATTTAAAAATACTTTCACAGTTGTGTTTATGGTTGCAGCATGTGTCTGCTTAACAAAACCATCCTCTTTTTTTTTTAACATACTTTGGAACCTTTGCATTGCAGACATTTTTCTGTCTCGTATTTGCTCTTGCAGTATTGTTTAATCAACAGCAACCTGAGCAAGGCAGCCACTGATAACTTAAAAAGAGATTTAAAGCCATTGTATCTTTCAACACAATATATGATGTTGAATTAAAAATCATGTTTCTGTGAGGAAAGGTGCAGCATTTCCATCAGTGTGACATATTTGAAAAAAAGCCTGTCCACATCTCTTTTATAACAAAAGTTAGAACTTGGTATATGTCTGGAAGGAGAAGCAGCGCTCAGCAGAATCACCACAGGTACCTCTTTCTGCTTCTGGAAGGAAATGACAGGATTTTATATACAGAAGACAGGTCAAATGCAGAGTTTGTTTTGTGATTGTAGGAACTCAAGGAAAGTGACTCTCGTTCTGTGTTGTTGCCTGAAGCCGCCACTGTTCTCTGGGTTTGGCTCACCGTGGCCCTTGTTCCGATGTCGGCATAGCTGTCCCTGCTCACGGCTCTGCGTGGGGTGTTCCTTGCACACTGGGACTTTCTGTGTGGAGAGCATCTGCCATACTCTGGTCTCACTGTCTGTACTCAGAAGAAATACAAACCACGTATGTGGTTTCTAGAGGGTAGTCAGCTACACATAGTACCCATAGCATCAGCTCTTGGAGGAGAAGAAATAGGAACAAGTCCCAGGAGTAGTACCCAACCAGAGTATTTCATGGTGTTCTGCTGTAAAACTTGTCATCAAGGGAATGGCAGGGATGGATGACAAGTCTGTCTCCTGCTCTCTCATTGGCAGGTATTGGTTACCTCTAGAACTTGTGTAAATTAGGAAGCAGGAATAAAAAAATCCTGTAGCTGTCAGTGGAAAAGACATGCTTACTTCATCTTTCTGAGAGAGTCTCATTCATTCCTCTGTTCAAACTGGTTCATTGGAGCTTCTGTATGTGGGGACTTTTTAGTTTGCTTTTAGTTTAGGTACTATACAGTATTTTGCTATAGGTTTCTGATCTTTAGGTACCAGCATTGTCCCCAAAGTAAAATGTTCTTGTCCAATATGTTTACATTCCCCCGTTAATGGTTATAGTACCATTGTCACATTTTAAAAAGAATCCTCTTTGTGCTTCATAATTTGCCCAGTCTTCATTTAAAATATGCAACTGAAGGTTGCTTAGAGCTGTTTCATACTCATCTGAAGGCAATCAGTGTAACACCATTACAAGATTCCTGATCAAAGCAGCTTCCTTGATCTTAGTCTCAGGTGTCTATTTTCAGAAAAACTTCCTTGGCAGTTGGGTGCAAGTATCCACCTAGGCACCATATCCCCTGGTTTTCTTGGAGCCTTTACATCAAACATTTTGGTAATTGTATGGATGCACGTGTGCATGCTCTCTGATAGACATACACGCTCTTCCTGCTCTTTTATGGCTCTCCTCTGGTTTTGCCTGTTCCTTTTCATTTGTCAACAGTTTTTTCAGAGGAAAGTGGCACGTAAATATCACTGAAAGAAATTTCTTTTTTTGAAGTTACAATTTTATGTCATCTCCTAGTCAGAAAAAAATTTTTAAGTGTTTGAAATGGTACTTGCAGAAGTTTGTGAGGTTTATTTCCAAATTCAACAAGGTTTGCTATTTTTAAGCTTGAGCTCAAAAGTAGTTACTTCAGTTCTGCTCTTAAAATTTTTAAGGTGTTAAAGGCCTAATGAACAGGAAAGTAATTGTGTAGCATGGTGATCATCATTTGTCATTTAGAGGAAGTCTAGAACTGTGTGAAGCAATGCAACTTGAGTGCATGCACAATCTACAGAAGTAGACTTTTCACACCAAATGAGTTTGTATAAACTTCAGTGAAGGGTTATGTATCCTAGTTGAAGTTTATTCTCTACCGTAGCGTTAATTCTCAGCTTTCAAACTCAGCTAGAAATATGATCTTTAAGAAAGAAACACAGAAAAGTTGGCCCTCTAACCCATTCAGTGAGAAGAAAATCATCTCTGGTCAGACCGATTTATAGTTCTTATGGCAACAAGAAAACGAACATAAACTTTACTTCAGCTGTCAGCACAGATGTTTCTCATTTCCACTGTCCATGGTTGATCTTTACCCTAATAGTATTGGGAAAAGAGAGGGGAAAACTGATAAAATCACTAATGCAGAGATCATGCTGGTATCTTGAATTTCACAGTTTAATTTTGCTAATTGTTTGATCAATACAATCAGTTGACTTGATTTCTCCGCCCACTCCTCCCCACCCCCCTCAAATCTGTTCCAATATTTAATTTCACAAAGTCCCCTCTCAGAAATTTCAAAGGATACTTCTTTAGGTGCTTGACTGCCTTGCCTTGTCTATTTGCTCTTATTTTGCATGCAAGATAGAGCCAGAAGCCTTTTTTCTCATTGTGTGCACATAGTGTTAATGGATCTGCACTGCCTGTATTGCCTCATTACTGGAAACAGCTCAAAACACAGAAGTCTTTCAGTGTATGCAAATAAGGCAGAATCATCTACCTGAGAGTTAATGTTCTCTACTTTTAAGTGTATTCTAAATCTAATGTTTGTATTTAGAGCATAACATCCTGTTCTCTTTTTTATGGGCAAAAAGCTAAGCAGGCTCAGGCAGCTGTTTGATGTTGGCTTCAAGTGTTATTAATTTCATATTCTATTATTCTTTTCACTGTAGCACAAGTGAAGCTGATGTGGAGGCTGTCATGGATAAGTTGTTTGATGAGCTGGCTCAGAAACAAAATGATTGTACGTAAGTTAATTTCTCTTGAAAGAGAATACATTTAGAACACAATGCCCAATCTCCACTGACCAATTAATAAGTTCCATTGCTGTATATGGGTTGATGCCACACTCAAGTGGCAGTCATTGTATCAGCATTTTGTCTAATTTATGTGTTGAATCATGTGCTATTATTCATCAAGCTATGCATTTCCTATCTGTAAGAGATGAATTTTATAGTAATTATCCAGAGAAGATTGAGTCTTTGTTCATGTTCCCATAGTAACTAGACCAAGGATTCTAAAAGTGCAAGGCAGAGAGCTGAGGCTGAATAAAGCATGTGGAACCATTGCAGACTTCACGTTTGAAGAGCTGTGCGACAGAGTGAGTACCCAGTCACATCTAGACCAGTGAACGCTCAGACTTTTCACAGTTGAAAAAAACCCACCTCACACCCGAAACACACAAATTCACTGGTTTCCCAAGTCGTACGAAATTAAAAGGGCTTTCTTTAGCTTGGCAGAAAGATTTTGAATGTAACAGGAGAGGAAAAAAAAATACACCTCCCCAAGGGAACAAGAATAATTTTCTTTTTAATGGTACAGTAAATTGACTCTTAAATATATCATGGATTGTCGTAAAAAATCCTGATGCAGTCTGTGCCTGGGCTGACCACATTGCTGGAATATTAGTAGCCTCAACATGCTGGTATGTAAATAGCATTCAAATACTGTTTTTAAAATGTGGGGTTTAAATTCATACTCAAGCAAAAGAGTAGTAACCCTGGCACCACTCAAGTAAAGCTTTTCTTGTACACATAGTTGTGATGAGCTGGAAAAGGGCTTCTCAGGACTTCTCAAAAATTTGCCAAATTTTGCTAAGTACAACATGTTTACCTCTGCTAAACATGTGGGCGGTGATTCCTGAAAAGCTCTCTTTGTATATGACCTCCAATAGGTTTAAAGACAGTCCCTGAGAAGTTGTGCTGTACTTGGTGACCTCCCTGCCAACACCTGTAGTTGCCATTAAATGATCACAACTGTAAGCTGGGCCCAGAGCACCTTTGATTCAGGGAGGATGCTGACCAGACTTTTGGTTGTAACACTTAAGTTTTCACTTCCTTGCAACTACTAACTTGGTAGGTAGTTGGACAGAAATTCCTTTAGCTGATGGTGTTTCAGACTTTGGGTTTAGGCTTTGTTGGTTTGTAGTTTCAGACAAAACTGGTTAGCTGTCTGTGAGAATGGAGGCATGGCATGAGCACAACAGCTTGCTCTTCACTAAAAGCTTTGAGACCAGGCATCTTAATGTATCAAGAAACTATGCTGTCAACACTTGTAAAGTTCTTTTGTCCAGTAAATACCTGATACACCTAAATGGGATAGGAAGTTGTGTCTAAGGAGAAGTACTCTGGTTGCTCACACGGCAGCAGCCGCTACTTGGGTTCAAAAGGTTTTGATCCTATTGAAGAGCTATATGGGGTTTAGACCATCTTGGCGTCATGGAGCTGGGTGCTTGGTCTGCGCTCAGAGAGAGACCATCCTTACAAAATTATGAGCATCATTTAACAGTATTGTACTTTCTTTGATCAGCCAGGACTTGGGAAACCAAGCTATTCCAATTCAGATACCTTCTGCAGAGGTGCTATGGTAGTGTCTAATGGGGTAATCACATGCTTAAAACTAAAACAGCATGGCAGGCAATAAATGTTTGTCTTTAACAGCTTCCTCGGTCATCACCCGTTTTCTTTGCCTCTGTTTGCATCTGCCTTTAACTGCTACATACAGTTCTTCATTTGGCCATGAGTTTTCTCTTTGAATCACTAATGTACCTCTGTAAATATTACGTTAGCATAATGGTGAGGTGGCATCACTGTGCTCATTTCATAGGTAGAGAAGTATAGTCATGAGCTTCAGAACTGTCCGTTAAATTTGGCTTGAGTTGTCTCTAAAATGACTTTTTTTTTTCACAAACATAAAATTTATAGCTCTTCATAGCGATAGTAAAAAATTCCCATTGATATGAGCAGCATTTAAGACCTTGCCCACCCTGTTGCTGTTAAAATCCGCTAAAAGGCAAAAGAAAAACTCAGTTGTCAGACCATGAAGCCATGTTCCTTTTTTTTTTTCATGAAATCTTTTCACTTTTCAATGGAAAAATCTGTATGTGCAGTATCTTTTTTTTTTTTTAATGGTCATTCCCACTGGTGTCACAGAAGAAATAGGTAGCATCCAGAAGAGTGCACTGGGGGTTTGTAGCAAAAACCCACCCCAAATAACCCGAAGTGAGGAGGCATTTAACATGACAGGAAGTACAAAGTCATTCAAGCAAGCTGGCTAAAAGTGGGAATGATTTGTAGAGGGATGAAGTAGAAATCTGCAGGAGATGTAGCTACAAGGTATTTGGTACTGCTTGTGGTGCCAAATGGTAGGTGAGTTGATAGGCATCGTGAGTGCAGCTATTAAGTAAAAGGAAACCAGGAGGCTGAGAAAGATGTAATGAACAGGAAGATCCATGAAAGAAAATACCAGAGGGAAATTTGTTGGATTTGGCCAGAGTGAGTCTGCAGGTTTCTTTGTGTGGCACATGGGGACAAAATCCTGTGGGAAGGCAGGTTGTGTGAGGAGCCACGGGGCAGGAAAATTCCCAGTAATGGGGAAAAATGGGATGTAATTGATATTATTGAAACCTTGTGGGACAATTCAGAAAATAAGAATGTGGAATCGGTGCTTACAGCCTACTTAAGGACAGAGTGGCTGTAAGAGGTGGAGGACAGTATGCAACATTAAAGACACTGGTACCTGCCTTAAAGTTAATTAATACAAGGATCTTGAATACGTATCAATCAGTCTGCTAATTAACAAGCCTGAGAGGGTAGTACTCATAGGGATCTGTTGCAAATGGAGAATGAGGTGCATCGCTTCTTGAACACTTGGCTATAAAAAGCATATAAAGAAAAAAAATACCATTGTATGGGAAGCTTATGCTCTTGCTGTAATGCAGAAAATGGTGAAATGTAATTAGCCTGAAAATTGCAAATTACCATTTTCTAGCATAAAATGTACTACATCCAGTACAAGGTTGTTCAGTTTGAGCAGCTTTATGGGAGCTTACAGTGATGAGTTAATCTAGAAATGTGTTGCCTAGGGATAATCTTCTCCATGGTTTTCTAACCTTCAGTGTAACCAAAGTTTACTTCCGAAGAGTGAAATTATATATTTGAGTGTTCAGGAAGAGTAAGTTTCAAAAGCAAAAGGGAAGTATGACCAAAACTAACTGGAAAGGGAAGTGTAACAAGCAGCAAAAAAAAAGAACAAGAAGGACTTTTTGAGGAAGAAGGTGGTGAACGTATGTCCTGTGTCACTGTCAAGATTGAATCTAATAATATAGAACGAATGGCAATTAGTTACAAAGTGCAGGAAAATTAAAGAGAAAATAAAGGTCACGGGCTAATACCATCTCTGCTTGGCTACAATACTTGTTAAGTAAAGTGGGAGCTTTGTTGTGGTGTGTATTATCTGAATGTTATTGGCTTATTCATAGTTGGAAATGGGTGAACATTTAATAGTGATGTGGAAAAAGGAAAAGCTTTTGAAAAAAATACTTGTTCTAGGTGAAGAAGAAAATACTGTTTCACTAAAGGATAATGAAATAATTTTCAATCTGTTAATGGCATGTTATAATTAGCTTGTAATACATTTTGAATCATTAGTGTCCTGAAAAACTAGGCTAAGATCTCTGACTGGCTTTTTATTTTTGGTAAGTTCTGGAGCACAAGGGAAATTATACAGCACTAAAAGAAAGCATGGTGACGGGTATAACTGCAGGCTGTGAGTCAGATCTTAGTCCAGAAAGGGTAATGGAGAAGTTGCTTCTGGATTCACACTGGATAGCTAGAGAATGGAAATTTAAATTAATTCCATTCTCACTGATACTGTGCAAAAGTTGGGTTTTGTAGATGCTGTTCTTACTAAGAAATCACCATTATGCGGTGTCAAGGAAGTATTCATTAAACAGGATTGATAAGTTCATTAACTTATAAAAAATTAATTATTACTGAAGGGTCGTTGTTGAGTGTAGCATTTCTAATGAGCCTATTTCTATACTGAGCCCAGTACAATCAGGTTTTTTCCCCAGCAGTTCTGATGTAACATAAACTCTAATACAGATTTGCTGCAAATACAGTGCAAATACAGTATATGGCAGGGGGGGCAGGGTGGTGGGGAGAGCAATGAAAAGGAGAATGTAGTGTCTGGTTTATTTCTTATCAGAACTGAGATTTTTGGGGAGGAGGGAAAGGGTTGCTTTGGCTTTTTTAGAATCGAACCAAGGACAAAATTTTACGGGCTTCACAGGACATGTATAAGGTGTTTCCCTGATACCAAGCAGCTGTTCTTCCAGATTTGGCATTGACACCCACAGCATGGAAACACTATAGTTTCTCCCTGAGCCTCTGCTAAAGGCAAGTGTGGGCTGGAGGGACAAGGTCTAGAGTAGTCTTGCTCTCAGAAAGGCAGTAATTTGCCAAACCTCTTAGAAATAAATACTCTTTGGCACACACAGACACGTTCGTGTGAAGCCAGTTTGACGCATCCTGTCAGAATGGGAAGGTTTCAAGATGTAAACTAGTTTCATAATGGAAGGTGGTTATCAGCCCTGTTTACGCTTTTGTTTGCATGTTTCCCATCTAGTAAATAGCAAGGTAGAGGGGGGTGTGTGTGAAAGAGATTACATTGTCAACATCTTCTGACAGAACAACTCAAAACATAACCTGAATTGATTTAGTTAATACAATTAACTTTGGTTAAACTTATTTCCTCTGGTACATTGGGTTCGTAATTCCCAAAACATAATTTAATTTATGGTAGAGGGATAAGTGAGTGTAATGAAGGGCATCAGCTGTTTTGGGAAGTTACTTTGCATACACTGAATTGTTGCAGTATTATCTCAGAGTTGCAATATTATTTTTCAGAGGCTTCTGGAACTGGCATCCACCACTGCTTGTGTGGTTCTCCATAATCACTGTGGCGTGAGTGGACAACGTTATATTCCCCATTAGGTGATTTGATTCCTTTGGCAATCCATAACCTGTACTAGTTCTGGAAAAAAGAATTTAAGTTTTGCAAGATTCAGTGTGTGAAAGGATGGATGGTCTTGTTATGTTGGACAAATAGCTTATCATTCAAATGACTTTGCTTTCACATCATCACACCAGTATGTCTTCTGGTCTGGTCTTGGGTAACTGTTACAGCACAGTACAGAGGGGTAAATGTCCAGACCTAAAACTCTACTTCTATTTGTTTGGTGTAGGATTAAGGAGATGGGTTTGAAATTGCTCAGGCAATTACTTAGTAACTTTTGTAATCCAATCTTTCGTATGAACAGTCTGGAAAACTTTTGAAATGTTTCCTTTGAAATAAAATTTAAAATCTGCTTTAAAGGTAAATATTAAAACACTTTGGTATCACAGGATTTCATGAAATATCATCCAGAATATGTGGAAATAGCAAATCAGCAATTGGTAACTTTATACCAATTGAAAGCTCTTCTAGCTTTAAGTAGAACTTTCAAAACAGCTGCTTTTGTAATTAATACCCAAAGACCTTGAGAGATAGTTGGTGCCTTTTAGTCTTTCGTTTCTTGTTTTCTGTGTTAGCATCAAATTTTTTCATGTCAAGCATATAAGGATCAAGCATATACTTCTGTATAAAATAATGCTTCAGGTGTTGATAATTACCAGTTGTCCATTAACATTCATAAAAACAAAATACAGAGAATGTATTGTATGCAGTGCTCATGTGACATGCAGTTGACTTGGTAGAAAACATTTTTTTACATTCCTGTGTGCATCAATTTTTCAATCAGTTTCCCAGTTGAGGAAAATCCCAAGTTTTAGGTAATTTAGTTAATATCAAATTCATACACTGTCATGCTTTACTGGCTATGGGATATGTGGGACACTCAAAAATCCTGGGTGAGAGGACAGGGGACTGTTGTAGTTGCTTTAGAGCAAAATAAGCCGTTGTCCAGATCTGACACAGCAGGGTGTTGTGGCAGTGTGGCACATGGTAGCGTTTGTCACGGTGCGAGAGTGGTCACCTCCTCGCTAGAATGGAGTCCTGTAAGAGTGCTTCTCCAGCATGATCATCCAGGAGAGCTATGCTTGGGCTTTGTCAAAATGTTTGTCATCACCCCATCTTTTCTCAGGCCCTGTGAAATGGACAGGTGTAGCCAGAGAAGGCTGGGAGAGGTGCTGAGCGGAAAACTGACATATAGGTCCCAAATTTTTATGCTAATGTCAACTTCCCCCTTTCTTTGTGGCCTTAATTTCCTGACAGTTTCTCTATTTTAGACAATGAGGGATAAATGTACCAATGGAGTTAGATTGTTGCAAATGGTAATTAGTTAATTTTTTTGCTGAGTTGGTGTCAGAATGGAAGTCCACCACAGTGGTGGATTCAAAGGAGCTGGTTCTGGACAAGCAAATAGAGTTCGTAATTGTCCTTGATAAATTCTAGAAGGCTTTGTCAGGTCTGATAACTTGAACTCAACCAGGTATTTATAAAGAAGTTTGGGGTTTTTTTCCCCTGCATCCCTTTCTCAGCAGTTGGATGCATTTCCGAAAATCAGATGAAAATAGTTTTTAAACCCAAATCTACATAACTTCATTTTAAAGTCTTAATATCACAAAGTAGCACTCGTGCAAGTGCAAGTTTCACTGCCCCATCCGAGTAGTTTCATTTCTGTGTTTACCCACAAACGTCGGTGTTCACCGTGCCTTGGGAAAGGCACCCCCCGCCCCTCCGCCCTCCTCGCTTCCCTTCCAAGATTTACTTGTAAAACCTGGCAATTGCGCCGGCTCGGCTCTTGAGCTGGTGTAAGTAATTTAGGACAGCAGCGTACCTTTCATACGCGGATGTTCCTTAGGTGCCGAGGGAGGCAGGACCCGGAGCCTCCCCGCCCTGGTGCGGTAGGTCCCTTGGGGAGCCCGCCTGCCGCGGTGCGCAGCCCCGCTGCCCTCTGCTGGCAGCGCCGGCGGCCGGGCCCCGCACCCGGCTCGGTTTCCTGGCTCTTTTCCTTTCTTCCAGCCGGCGAGCGCCGCTCAACCCGGTGTCTTGACGACGTGGGAAAGCAGAGCTGGGAAACTGATTTCGCGGATGGGTAGATGGAAGGGCGGCCAGGCACCTTAAATGCGAAAGGTGTAACGCAGGCTTGGGTGGGAGTTCACGAACAAGAAGTCACTGGTGCCTGGGAAGGTGTATCAGCCTTACCAGATGCGTGTCCTGTGCCTGTATTCATCCTAGGCCGCTGTGCCTGGCCACTGTTGGGGGGTTTGGGGCTACGTGAGTCCATTTTTAAAGTCATTTACACAACATCACATTTTCACTTTGAGCTGGAAAAGAGCAAAGGAATTTGGGTTACTAACCATTAGCAAACATACTGCAGCATAACAAAGCTGAGAAAATACATTTAATATCTATAGAAGGTTGTAATATGTTATCTTACTGTGATTCCCCCCCCCCCCCGAAGCTGTTTAGTGTTTCTGTGGTGGGAAAAATATGGTGTCTGTGCAGATTAACAAAGAAGTGTCAGTGAGGTTCTGTTAGGTTGCTGTTTGCAATAAATATGCTGTACAGACGAGAAAGAAGATGTGCTTCCTGACTTCAACACCTTGCATTTCAAAATGAAAGATGGAACTAAGCTTTAAGAAATGAAAAACCAAAACCAAACAAAAAATTACCATTTTCAAAGGTAACAAGTGATTTACAATTGCCAGTGTCTGTCTTTAAGTCAATTGAATGACTCCCCTACATGGTGACACTGCTCAGCTGCATTTGCAGTTTAATGATTCTGCATCATTTTGAGGGAATTACCTTCATTAAAAACTGCTACATGTATCCACGTTATAATTTGGTGTTGTCTTTAGGTTGTAGGATTGTTTGGTGTAGATGTAAATAAACATACCGTGGGGCTTGCTTGGAAGTGAATACTATTTTCAGTAACTCTTTAAAATCATAGTTTTCCATAGTTTGATTTTGATCTTAGCTCTGCTCCCAGCAGGAGATCAGCTTTTGCAGTGTAAGCTCTGGATGAAAGTCTGCCTTTCATTAGCTACATTTGCTTTAAGAATTTAATCAGTTTCTCTACATCCAGGAAAAAAAAAGAAAAGAAAGAAAAAAATTTGCCTTATCTAACTTTCAAGTGTGTTGTAAAATACACTGAAGAAACTTATTTTAGGTGGAAATATTATAATGTAGTAATATTGCTAGCCAAGCCTCCTTTCTGTTTTATACCTTATTTTATGTGTATCGGGGCTGAATTTTAGAAAGCACCTCGGGGAAAGCTTCTTTAACCTCAAGGCTTTAGATCCTCTACTTAGTAGACCAGGGAACACACAAAGACAAGATTTTTGATGCTGTTTGTCTTTTAAATTCAATTTCTTGTTTCCTAAATCCCTGAGTGTACTTTCTCTTTTAAAGCTTTGCTGGCCATGGTTTGAAATCTTGGCAGGAAGTGCCAGTATTTAAATAGACCTAGAGGTACAGTGACCTGTCAACCCAGTTCCTGTAGTTCCTGGGTTCTTTTTGAAACTTAAAAAAAATGACAAGATCTCTTGCCTTGTGATCTAGAAGCTTATTTAAGGGGAACTTACACGTAATTTTGGTGCATTTCTTATGGCCTTTTGTTTTACCTGCTTATACCAGTTGAAACTGTTTGTAGGCTGGTTTCTGGGTCTTTGTACAGTGAGCAAACTTCTTCTTTCAAGCCTTAAGTATTTTTGGAGACCTTTTCATTGACAAATGCTGTACTTTGGAGTCGGAACTGGAGATGAAGCAGTGAGGGCTCTGGGAGCAGAAACATGCCTTTTGCTGTCAGACCAGCCTGTATCCAGCTTTGACTGGCTGATAGGTCTTTGAGGCATCTGTGGTGGGCTGACCCTGGCTGGAGGCCAGATGCCCGCCAAAGCTGCTCTGTCACACCCCTCCTCAGCTGGACAGGATGGGGGAGAAGATATAATGAAAGGCTCGTGGGTCAAGATGAGGACAGGAGGAGACACTCAGCAATTATTATCAATGGGCAGAACAGACTCAACTAAGGGAAATCAGTTTGTTGCCAATCACATCAGTGTTGGTTAATGAGAAATAAAACCAAATCTTAAATAACTCCTTTACTTTCTTCCCTGGTTTAAATTCCATTTTTTTCTGCCTCCTCCTCCTGAACAGCACAGGTGGATGGACACTGGGGGTTCTGGTCAGTTCCTCATCCTATGGTGTGGTTTGGGTTGGAAAGAACCTCCAATACCATCTAGTTCCAACTCCCTGCCATGGGCAGGGACACGCTCCACTAGACCAGGGTGCCCACAGCCCCATCCAGCCTGGCCTTGAACACTGCCAGGGAGGGGCCAGCCACAGCTTCCCTGGGCATCCTGTGCCAGGGCCTCACCACCCTCACAGGGAAGGATTTCTTCCTAATGTCTAATCTAAATCTGCCCTCCTTCAGATTAATGCCATTACCCCTTGTCCTGTCACTCCATGCCCTTGTATCTAGCCCCTCTCCATCTCCCCTGTAGGTTCCTTTAGGTACTGGAAGGCTGCTGTAAGGTCTCCCCAGCTGAACAGGCCCAACTCTTTCAGCCTGTCCTCATAGGAGAGGTGCCCCAGGCCCCTGGTCATCTTTTTGGCCCTCCTCTGTGTTACATGATATTGTAATTACATGGTCTCATATATCTCAACGCTGCTCTGCATAACTGGTTTCTGTCATAGTGGGCATCAGAGCTAAGGCATGATGCTATTATTATTTAAAAAACCCAACCACACAAAACCCAGAAACACTCAACCAAAGCTCCACCTTTTCACTGCTGCTAATTGTAATGTTAATTTTCTGGATATTCTTTTAGAGGCACTGAGGCCTAGACTGCCATAGCCACGTCTCTAACTGAGGTCAGTGGGCAGTATGCTTTGAATTGGTAGTGTTCCTTGAAACCTGAAAAATAACTTTCAGGTGTCCTTAACCTGAACATCAAGAGCCTGCATATGCTTCTAACTTTAATTTTTCCACCCTCCATTCATAAAATGGAGATAGCATCACTTCCTTGGTTCACAGCCATAGTTGTGGGGATGCACTGATTGCTGCAGGTGAAGTACCCAGCTGTTGTGGTAACAAAAGCCAAAGAGGAACTGCGTAATTCTTCTTCCACACAAGCATTTGGGAAGTCCGTGAAAGATGAGATCTTGTGACATGCCAGAAGTGAGGACAAACCACTTGTTACCAAGTGTGCATTAGAACTGCTGTTACACGTGCTGGTAGGTCAGGGATCCTGTGGGAGGGGGAGGCTTAGTCAATATAAGCCAAGACTGTAGGATGTATGGGAGAGAGAAAGATGAGGGGTGTGCAGGTGACTGCTGTCTAGCAACGTTTTTAAAGCATAGCTTTCGTGTGTCTGTATGGTTACTGCTGGAAACATAACTGTCTGAGTTTTTTTGGTGTCTTCCAATGTAGGAGCTTAACCATACATTAAATATATTTAAAAAGAAAGTATAATGAATCCATTAGCAAATGTTGTAACAAACAGGTCATATAGCCTCATGTCAGGTAGCATTCAGATAAGTTTTAAAGTTGTAGTTTTAAAGTGGTTTTAAAGTTGTAGGCCAACCCAGTGCTTAGTTAGGAAACTCCAAAACCTCATATTAATCTTTCCTCCATATGTCCTTTGACTTGATTTTTAATTACACAGTGATTTTTTTTTTTCCCCACCAAACAATAAGAAATTGCATTCTTCATTAAGTTCTCAGTTTATTAATAGTGCTTTAAATAAACTTCTTCTCTTTGGCTGTGACTTACCAAGGTTTCCAACAGATTTGCACTGCCATTGGTGTCTTCATTAATGAAATTAGCCGTGCCCTATCTATCTAACCTTTTAATTTAAACTTCAAGATGCAGCTGCAGCGTGGATCATGCCTTAGGTTTTCCTCTTCCATTCTTGAATTATGATCATGAAGCATTACCCCAGTGCTCTATTTTATCAGCTCTATAGTGATAGAGTGCAGCTCTGCTGGAAACAACAGAAAGAGTTGTTTCCTGTTATTTTTTGTGATGGCTTAATGTCTTAAGTTGTAAATATTATCTGGTCTTGAGCTGTATTTTTGTTTTAGGAAGTTTTGGAGTGTTGGAGTGTCTGCACTAAATTGTAGGTATTGTCAATCATAACTCTTCAGGATATTATTGGAACGGGCCCAGGAATATCTTCCAATGTAAACAACAATATATTTTCTCTTGAGATGAAACGTCTTTTTTTCTAGCATATGTAAAGCATTCTGTATCCTTCAGACAATCTCTAAAAGATGAGCTACTTTGTCATTGATGAGTCAACAAAGAAGAAGGATGCTTTAGTCTTTAATTAAATGGAATATGTAATAGAAACAGGAGACAACTAACTTTTAAAACAGTCCACAGAGAGCTCCAAATAATAAACATCGTACTTGAACTGAGATGATGATAGCTGAAAATGCATTAAGTAGATGGAGAAACAAAAACAAATGAAAGTGAGAACATAACCAAGCAGGCTGAAGTGGAGTAAACACTTTGTCAGGAGGGTAACCCATGTTAGTGCTAATGCATTTTGCATTAGTATGATGCCTATAAAATACTGACTCCTGGCATCAGAGTTAAGGACAAAAATCTGCAACGGTTTTGCCTTACATACACATCCAGGAACAACAGTGCCATAAGAAAGGGTCTCATCTGTTAATGTGTTAATGCTTTTTTTTTTTTTAAAATTATAGTATTACAGCACGTGAAAGAGCCTGTAACAAATGGGGAGGATTGTTACATAAATGTGTTATGGTTCTGAACTTGATCGATAATTGATGAGACAGAAAAAGACCAGACAGCACCAGAAACAGACACGGAATCGAGTTGTGATTTTTAGAAAGTTGTTCAGAGCATCTGATTGATCAGGCTAAGATTTTAGTAAGATTACATGGATATGTGTCAAAGTCAGGAGGATTTGTAGCTTCATTAGCATCTTCAGAGGAAGGAATGTCTCCCTGCCTGCTGCTGGCTCAAATGAAATACTTTATGTGACTGGTTGTGGTTCATAAAACAAATTTCCACCCAGGGGGGTTATGTAGAGGACAGGGCCGAGTGTCTAAAGTCGTTTGCCACTTGCGGTGTCATGTTGTCTCAAGCCTGTGTTGTTGGCCTGAGCCAGCCAGTACTGGCACAAGGTGAGGAAAAAGGGCCTGAAGGCAATACTGTAAAATTGAGGGGAGAGCAGTTGCTTCTTGAAGCAGCAGAAATCCACTCCTCAGTGGAGCTTCTGTGCATGGACTGCAGAGCCAGACTCTCTAGCAGTGGTGTAATCTGGCTTGGTGTAACCTGTGACTCGCTTTGGTGTGGCACAGTTGGTATATGGGTGCTCCTGCCAGCCAATTTTGCAAGGGCATCAGGCTTCTGAGAATGGGATTTAAGAGGCCGTCAGGGTGCCCCTGCATCAGGTCTCCTGCGTTCAGAGCGTTCTGAGTATGGCTGGAGAGTTAGAAAAGCACTGAAGCAATTGCAGGCAGCATGGAAATTGGGCCACTATCAAGATCAGAGGAATACAAAAAGGGCTTTAAACTGTCCCCGGAGTGTTTGTAAATTTGGTGGTTGTTCCTTCTTTTTACAGGAAGTAGAGTAAGGCAGAAAGAAATTGAAGGACTTGTCCAAGAGGAGAGTAAGTTATGTTGAGATCAAGATTAAAAGCTTTGTCTTCATCTCTAGGGTTATGCCTTTCTGTGCTCTTAAAGGAGAGGGTTTGAGAACTCTTCTGTGTAAAGAACTACAGCTGATGCCAGCTGAACCATACCTAACACCCTGGCTGTGTGTTGCAAGTTTCAGTTGTGCCTCACCAGACTTGAGTCTGTTACAGCACTCCAGGCTGCCAGGCTCAGATCTTCCTGACCATTAGATTTTGGAGTCTCCAAAGGCCCATTTCCCCCAACATTTACTCTGGCCTAGGTGTTTCAGAAATTCTTGTTAAGCAGATTGAAATCATCTGCCTTTTATGTCCTTCCCTAGAGGAGGTTTTGAATCACCCACTTTTTGTGCTGCTGAAGCAGACTGAGTTCTTGTTTGGCTGTGGTAGAGACGTGTATTGTAACTCTCTGAGCTGTGGCTTTATGTCTGTACAAAAAGCACGAGAAGCAGTCCATCTTCTTGCTTCCTGTTTGAAATGCATCGGCCTTACTTTTGTCCTCCACCAGTTCCTTCCTTCCCACTTCCCAGGTTTTTAATTTTCTTGTCTGGGTACCCACCAAGGTGTCCACCAAGTTCCTAGGTGTATATCTCAGTGGTTGAGCGCTTCAGTTCATGGATTTTGCAAAAGTTTGAAGCCTATCACAGGGGAGAGTAATTCCCCAGGGTTTTGGGCTTCAGCAGAACATTGTTTGGCTCTTCATGTGATGGAAGAATGAACCTGGATAGCAGTGTGTCGTGGTTTTGCCCCAGCCGGGGGCCACACCCCACACAGTCGCTTGTACTTTTAAAAGGAAGGGGGAGGGAAAGTTGGGGGAAGGGGAAAAGGGAAGGAAGAAAGGAGGAAAAGAAACCACAACCTAGAAACCAGAACCACGCAGGTTGGGATAAGGATAGTTTACTAAACAATAACAGAAAACTAGATATAACAATAACAGAAGTTTAAAGCACAAAATAGATGAAACTGGTGATACACAATGGAATTTCTCACCAAACCACACAACTCAGGCCGCACAGCTTAGAGCCTGTCCCGGACAACCCGACCGCCCCAGAAAAAACTGCACGTCCTGGCGTTGTCTCCCCCTCTTCCCCCCAGTCCCCTTTATACTGAGCATGACGTAACTGGCATGGAATATGCTCTTTGGCCAATTCGAGTCACCTGTCCTGGCTTCGTCCCCTCCTTTCTCACTAGTAAGGAAGTATGCAGAGCTGAGAAAGGTACTTGATTGCCCAGCAACAAATCGGAGACATCAGGGTGCTATCAGCACTATTCTCATGCTAACACCCAAACATGGCATTCCATTCACTGCTAAAAAAAATTGAACTCCATCATAGCTGAAACCAGGACATTATCCACCCCTTATTCCATACCATTTACGTCATGACCAGATCCAACAATTTCTTTGGGTACAACCAGTTTCGTGTTTCACACACCCATATATGTATGTACACATGTATGCACGCATACGTGCATACAGATCTTATTCCCTCAGTCTGTGAATCATCCCTCTGAAGTTGTTGAGTTCATTTAGTCCATGATTTTCAGGCTCCATTTGTTGTAACAGTTTCTCAGGATAATTGTATGTTCCATTGGCTCGTTGCATGCTGCATCTCAGGCTCTTGACTGATACACCTGGCATGGTCCATGCTCATAGTCTGTGGGTCAGAGTTTATTTTCAAAGGGAGAAAAAAAGTTCTTGAGAGGCCAGGCTTTAGTTCCATCATCATGGCACTCATTCTTCATTAACTTGTATGACTCCGGCTATAATGCTATGGTACAACATACAGCAATCATAACAATAATGAATATACAATAATGGGTTATTTGGCAATTATTATAATTTCTACTTTATTAATTATATTGGCTATTCTCACCCAAAATCAAATCCCCTTGAGGTACACATCGAACTTCTCCATCCCTCTGCATTACCCACCAAGTACAGCCAGGTCCTTGAGCAGAAACAATTCCAGACATGGGTTTACCTTTGCCTGAAGCAGGGATGACCCAAACTCTCTTCCCCAATACACTCTTCATATGCACTACTGGGACTCTGTCTCCCTCTACAGTACGTGGAAATTTTGACTGGGCAGGGCCAGCCCGATTGGTAGATCCCCTAGAGTTAACTAACCACGTGGCTTTGGCCAAATGTGTATCCCAATGCTTGAATGTCCCACCACACATTGCTTTCAGTGTAGTTTTTAAAAGTCCATTATATCGTTCAATTTTCCCAGAGGCCGGTGCATGATAAGGAATGTGGTACACCCACTCAATGCCATGCTCTTTGGCCCAGGTGTCTATAAGAGTGTTTCGGAAATGAGTCCCATTGTCTGACTCGATTCTTTCTGGAGTACCATGTCGCCAGAGGACTTGCCTTTCAAGGCCCAGAATTGTATTTCGAGCAGTGGCATGGGGTACGGGATATGTTTCTAGCCAGCCGGTAGTTGCCTCCACCATTGTAAGCACATAACGTTTGCCATGGCGGGTTTGTGGGAGGGTGATGTAATCAATCTGCCAAGCCTCCCCATATTTATATTTCGTCCACCGTCCTCCATACCAAAGGGGCTTTAACCGCTTAGCTTGCTTGATTGCAGCACATGTCTCACATTCGTGGACAACTTGTGCGATGGCGTCCATGGTCAAATCCACCCCTCGATCCCGAGCCCATCTATATGTTGCATCTCTCCCTTGATGACCCGAGGTATCATGAGCCCATCGAGCTATGAATAATTCACCCTTACGTTGCCAGTCTAGATCTACCTGAGCCACTTTAATCCTAGCAGCCTTATCTACCTGATGGTTGTTTTCATGTTCCTCCATGGCCCGACTCTTAGGTACATGGGCGTCGACATGACGTACCTTTACAACAAGTTTCTCTAACCGAGCAGAGACATCTTGCCATAAGTCATCAGCCCATATAGGTTTGCCTCTACGCTGCCAGTTGTTCTTTTTCCACTGCTGCAACCACCCCCACAGGGCATTTGCCACCATCCATGAATCAGTATAAAGGTAGAGCCTTGGCCACTTTTCTCTCTCAGCAATGTCCAGGGCTAACTGGATGGCCTTCACCTCAGCGAACTGACTTGATTCACCTTTTCCTTCAGTGGCTTCTGCTACTCTTCTTATAGGATTCCATACAGCAGCTTTCCATCTCCGATGCTTACCCACAATGCGACAAGACCCATCAGTGAACAGGGCATATCGCTTCTCATTCTCTGGCAGTTCGTTGTAGGGTGGGGCTTCTTCAGCGCGTGTTACCTCCTCATCCTCTGGTGACATCCCAAAATCTTTGCCTTCTGGCCAGTCTGTGATCACCTCCACGATTCCTGGGCGATTGGGGTTTCCTATTCGAGCCCGCTGTGTAATTAGTGCAACCCACTTGCTCCACGTAGCATCAGTGGCATGGTGTGTAGAAGGAACCTTCCCTTTGAACATCCAGCCCAGCACCGGCAGTCGGGGTGCCAGGAGGAGCTGGGCTTCAGTTCCAATCACTTCTGAGGCGGCTCGAACCCCTTCATAGGCGGCCAGTATTTCCTTTTCTGTTGGAGTATAATTGGCCTCAGATCCTTTGTAGGCCCGACTCCAAAACCCCAGCGGTCGACCTCGAGTCTCCCCTTGTGCTTTCTGCCAGAGACTCCAGGTCGGGCCGTTCTCCCCAGCTGCAGTGTAGAGCACATTTTTAATATCTGTCCCTGTCCGGACAGGCCCAAGGGCCACTGCATGGACTATCTCGCGTTTGATCTGCTCAAAGGCTTGCTGTTGCTCAGGGCCCCATTGGAAATCATTCTTCTTTCGAGTTACATGGTAGAGTGGGCTCACAATGAGACTGTAGTTTGGGACATGCAGTCGCCAAAAACCTATAACACCTAAGAAAGCTTGTGTTTCCTTTTTGTTGCTTGGTGGAGACATAGCTGCTATTTTATTAATAATGTCCATTGGGATCTGACGACGCCCATCCTGCCATTTTATTCCTAAAAACTGGATTTCTCGCGTAGGCCCCTTGACTTTACTTCGTTTTATAGCAAAACCGGCTTCCAAAAGGATTTTAATTACCCTGTTTCCTTTTTCAAAAACTTCCTCTGCTGTGTTGCCCCATACAATGATGTCATCAATATACTGCAGGTGCTCTGGTGCTTCACCCTTTTCCAGTGTATTCTGGATTAGTCCATGGCAGATGGTGGGGCTATGTTTCCACCCCTGGGGCAGACGATTCCACGTGTATTGGATGCCTCTCCAAGTGAAAGCAAACTGTGGCCTGCACTCTGGCGCCAGTGGGATCGAGAAGAAAGCATTCGCAATGTCGATTGTGGCGTACCACTTGGCTGCCTTCGATTCCAATTCATACTGGAGCTCTAACATGTCTGGCACAGCAGCACTCATACCTGGAGTGACTTCATTTAGGCCACGATAATCTACTGTCAGCCTCCACTCTCCATTGGACTTCCTCACTGGCCATATGGGACTATTAAAGGGTGAGTGGGTTCGGCTGATCACTCCCTGATCCTCCAGTTGACGAATCAGCTTATGGATGGGAATCAGGAAATCTCGGTTAGTACGGTATTGTCGTCTGTGCACCGTCGTCGTAGCAACTGGCACTTGCTGTTCTTCACCCTTCAACAACCCCACAACAGCAGAATCCTCCGAGAGTCCAGGCAAGGCACACAATTGTTCAATTTCTTCTGTTTCCAAAGCAGCTATTCCAAAAGCCCATCGGTACCCTTTTGGGTCTTTAAAATACCCTCTACGTAGATAATCTATACCTAAAATGCACGGAGCTTCTGGACCAGTCACAATGGGGTGTTTTTCCCAGTCCTTCCCAGTTAGGCTCACCTCAGCCTCTAGCACAGTTAGTTGTTGGGATCCCCCTGTCACTCCAGAAATAAACGGGTTCTACCCCTTCATGATTCGATGGCATTAGAGTACACTGGGCACCAGTATCCACCAGAGCTTTGTACTCTTGTGGGTCTGACGTGCCAGGCCATCGGATCCACACAGTCCAATAAACCCGATTATCCCTCTCCTCCACCTGGCTGGAGGCAGGGCCCCTCTATTGCTGCTGATCATATTTGTTTTCCACTGGTTGCATAAAGGACTTAGAGGTCCCTTCAAGAGGATCAGACACATCAGACATATAGGTAGGCCTTCCAGTTGGTCTAGGGAACTGCCCAGTAGAAACTGGTGCAGCCTTCTTCCTGGCAGAATCTCGTTGTGCGAATGTTTTACCCCGCAGCTCATTTACTCGTGCTCGAAGGGCTGAGGTGGGCTGCATATCCCATTTCCTCATGTCCTCTCCATGATCAAGCAGGTAAAACCACAATGTACGTCGTGGTGTGTATTCTCCCTCTTGGAACGATGGACGCTTTCTCCCAGTAGCTGCAACATTGCTCCATACGGGTTGGGAGTTGGACACATTGTTGTCAAATTGTTGAACCAGTTTCTCTACTGCTGCAATGACGGAGAGGGAAACATTGTCTTGGTATTTCTGGAGTCGGCAGGCCACCTCATTTACGGTTGGCGGAGCCATATCATTCCAGTCAATTGCTGCCAGTGAATTGGTATACCCTGCTGGTGCACTTCGTACAACCTTACGCCACATATCTGGAGTGCATAGGACTTCATCGGGATCAGAGGGAAGCCGTGAATTGTCCAGATCATAATAAATTATCTCCCGTACAGCTAATTCTCTCAGGTGCTGGATAGCTGTCTCTATGCTGTTACACTTGGGTGTCTGGCATGTAATATATTCCTTTATGGGATATCTTTCCTGCACACTTGACAGTAGTCGCCTCCAGAGGCTGAGGATTTCCGGCCTCCTCCCAATTGCTTTGTCAATTCCTCCTTCTCTAGCTAGGGATCCCAACTGCTTGGCCTCTCTGCCTTCTAATTCCAAACTACTGGCCCCGTGATCCCAACATCGGAGCAACCAAGTGATAATGTGCTCACTTGGGTGGCGGGTGAAATCTTTTCGAACCTCATGCAGCTCACTCAGAGTCAGGGATCGGGTAACAATCTCTGGTTCTGCCTCATCCTGATATCCTCGAGATGATCCCGGTTGATCATCATCCTTATCCGTCACTATGCGAACTGATTTCTTTGTGCCTTTCCTCTTTTGTACGGGAGCAACAGACACTGGTGTGGGTTGGTTTTTCGGATCATCTGCAGTGTCTGCTGTAGAGATTACAGTAGCTGCAGTGTCGGTCACAGGGGTTGCAGTAGCTGCAGTGTCAGCCCCAGTGGTTGCAGCAGCTATAGTATCTGCCAGTCTGTTTCCTTTCCCTTCTCCCTGACAGTGCTGACAGTGCTGACAGTGCTGCCTGCTATCAAGCAGTGTTTGATAAATAGTGGCCAGAGCCCAGCACAGTGCAGTAAGGTGTCCATCTCTGGGAAACCTACAGCAATTTTCCCTTAGGTATGCAGTCACTTGATCCGGGTCTTGTAACTGTTCAGGAGTGAAGTTCCAAACCATCAGGCGTGAGAAAGTACCTAGGTACTTGCCCATACTTTGCCACATGCCCTGCCACTCGTGATTATTCTGTCTCGGAGAAAGCTCTTCAGTGGTATTCATAAACCTATGCCTGATATATAACAAAACCTGAACCATCTGCACCAAGCCTACCAATAGCAAAATGCTAGTTTGAATATCCCAGAGATATTGAAGGTTTTCAAAAACTGTCCTAAGAGCTGTTGTATTTAGCCCAAAAGAAAAGAAAGCAGTGCCCCCACCATACCGGCTGCTGTTATTAACCCCTCCCTGTCCAAAGAATGGACAGGACAGCAAAACCTCATACAAGTACCAGCTTAAGCTCATGATCATCGATATTATTGTATCATAGACCGATATCATAAAATACACTATAATGAAGTATGGGAACAAATACAGGAGCCGCAGACCTGAGAGAGTAAAGAATCCTGCCAGGATTGTATACAGCATGCGGTGGTTTTGCTGCCACAGCCTTGTGAATAAATACCACAACATCGTGACCAGAGATTGCTTAAACAACAGTGCTTATCTTAATTGCGATAGTTAGGGTCAGATCTACCGTTATCCCAACCGTTCGTGTCCCTGTTCGGGCGCCAAAATAACTGTCATGGTTTTGCCCCAGCCGGGGGCCGCACCCCACGCAGTCGCTTGTACTTTTAAAAGGAAGGGGGAAGGAAAGTTGGGGGAAGGGGAAAAGGGAAGGAAGAAAGGAGGAAAAGAAACCACAACCTAGAAACCAGAACCACGCAGGTTGGGATAAGGATAGTTTACTAAACAATAACAGAAAACTAGATATAACAATAACAGAAGTTTAAAGCACAAAATAGATGAAACTGGTGATACACAATGGAATTTCTCACCAAACCACACAACTCAGGCCGCACAGCTTAGAGCCCGTCCCGGACAACCCGACCGCCCCAGAAAAAACTGCACGTCCTGGCGTTGTCTCCCCCTCTTCCCCCCAGTCCCCCCTTATACTGAGCATGACGTAACTGGCATGGAATATGCTCTTTGGCCAATTCGAGTCACCTGTCCTGGCTGCGTCCCCTCCTTTCTCACTAGTAAGGAAGTATGCAGAGCTGAGAAAGGTACTTGATTGCCCAGCAACAAATCGGAGACATCAGGGTGCTATCAGCACTATTCTCATGCTAACACCCAAACATGGCATTCCATTCACTGCTAAAAAAAATTGAACTCCATCATAGCTGAAACCAGGACACAGTGAAGTCTGTGATTTCTTGCCTGAAGAGAGATGTGAGAAAATATTTCCTTTCTCGCATGCGGTTAGATCGCTGCTGTCGCCCCTTTCAGGTACTCAGCACATGGGCATACTTGATCTTCTCCGTATATAACGGTACTTCAGTCCTAAGTATGGAATAAAAATTACCATTAACCTAAACCGTTTGTTTGCCACCAATCTTAAAGTCTTCAGCAGCATCCTGGTGTATGGTGCTTTTAGTGTTTCCATGGTTTTGTTTTGCACTCAATGTGGCTGTTGTCCAGCTGGCTATTACTGGCGTCTGATGGCGAGGTATGCAGTGGGCTAGCTCTGTAATGCTTCTGTTCACTGGTTCCTTTCACTTTAAATAACCTTTTCATGCTTTATTTCATCAAAACATTTCAAAATCAGCTTTTTCCGGATGAGATTTTTCAGAGGTGATGTGTGAAGCTGTTGCTGGTGGTCCTTGTGATCATCAAAGTTTCTTGGTTTCTGGTTAAGAAGTCTGTAATGGTGACTGGGGGACCGAAATGGAGGGAGAGAAGAAACAATATATATAATGTTGAGGAGAGGATATATAGGATATGCTGCTCTGAAACACTGCTAAAAACACTTGGGAGTTTTTGTAATAATTCTTTTCCACAGATGCTGTGGGGGAATTGGGTGGTTGTGAATGGGAAAGCAAAGGTGATTCACGAGACTGCAAATGGGAGAACTGACTTAGAGTCGGACTTGAATACTTGCCTGGGGGTTTGGTCAGGTGGGGAGAAACTCTGGCTCATTCCCTGTAATTTCAGAAGAATGTTATGAATGCTGTCAGGGCTTTACTCTCCCGTGCTGTGAATGTAGACCGTTTCTATGGATTTTTCATTCTTGTGTCTAGATAAAGCCAAGAGTCCTGGTCATGGGCAGCCACTAATAACGTCTGAAAATGACTTCCTGAGAAGGGTTCTAGTTAAGCAGCTGTGCTTGGCCTACAGCAAACTTGTCTAGCAATTGTGGTTAGAGAAACTATTTTTATTTCCTGTTTTTAAGATGATATCAGTATTGCAGTGCATTATGGCCATATTATACTGTTGGTACAGCGCATTTCATCAGCTAGGAAAGGAATTGTGATGTTGTCATGCTGATCTTGCTCTACAGAATAGTTGTGCCCCAGATCCTGAAGGACACACACAAGTAAAACTAGTGGGATGAGGTTCAGGAGTATGAAGCTTCTCTCCCAAATATGATGACTTCATAGCTCAGGATAAAGTACTGCCTGCAGTACTAATAAGGTAGATTTTGCAGAAAAAGTTACCTTCTGTGTAATGAGAAACTAATTTTCAGTGGATGTGTTTGAATGAACTGCTGCTGGTTTTGCATATCTTCTGTTGGTGGTTTAGGTACACAAATAGAAACTAGTAAGTTCTTACTATAGATTTTTATTTTTTCATCACAGGTGAAACCCTGAACAAAGGAACTGCTACAAAGTTCCATTTTTGTCTGTTTCCTGTTGCTTTCAGTACTTAGAGCATCTAAGATTTTTATGCTGTCTGGCTTAGTATTGCGTGAACTAAACACAGGTCTACTTCTGATTTAGGAACTAGCCTGTGCATTTACATTTAAAAATCTTGGTGCTGGAAAGCATCCTGATAGCTGTTCAAATTATTTATGCTGTTGGTTAACTTTGTATCTCAACCACATGTTTATTTTCTTCTACGGATTATGGTTTACAGTGGTTATTTTGTTGGAGGCTGTCAGGTCATAACATTGGCAGGATGCTGAAGAGCCACATCTGTAATTGTGGAATACAGCTTGGGTAAAGCTGACAGTGGGAACGAGCACCCCTATATACCTGTGTCAGTAAGGGCAAACAAGCGCTCCCGAAGCAAGACACGAAGAAACGAAAATCAGAATGTGATCGGGACTTTATGCTCCCTCTCATGTAACTGTAGTGTTGCAAGATACAGTGCTTAGGTGTCATTCTAGCGTGGGTTTCCCTTTCATAGAATGGTCTGGGTTGGAAGGGACCCCAAGGATCAGAGAGTCCCAACCCCCCCCGCCATAGGCAGGGCCACCAACCTCCAGGCCTGGATCTACACAAGGGTTGCCCAGGGCCCCATCCAACCTGGCCTTGAACACATCCAGGGATGGGGCATCCACCATCTCTCTGGGCAGCCTGTTCCAGCACCTCACCACTCTCTCTGTAAAAACTTCCCCTAATATCTAATCTAAACCTTCCCTCCTTCAGCTTTAATCCACTCCCCCTTGTCCTGCCATTTCTTATGGTTTGTTTCGTTTCAGCCTCTTGGGGCCAGTGACTACTTGGAAATATCAAAGCATTTTGACACAGTCTTTGTTCGTGACATACCACTTCTTACAATGGCAAAAAGGACGCAAGCTCGACGTTTCATTACTCTCATTGATACTTTCTATGAGCATAAGGTGAGAACCAAGCCTTCCCTTCACGTACAGGAACAATACTGGGAGCCCAAAACCCTGACTGTTACAATTGGTTTGAAGTAAGGCATTCTGTAGTAGTGATTTGGAAAGTATAAGCAGAATGAGCTAGCACTGCAGAGAAACATTATTCCAACCTCACAAAACAGCCCCACTGCAATAAAACCAGTATTTATTTTTTTATTTCTGTGAGTATTAAGCATGACCATAAATATAAGCCCGAGTTCATGTTCAAGATGATTTTTTAAAACATAATACCAGTTACAAAACCCTGTTTTATACGTGACTGTATATGCACATGCTTAAATATTTATGCAGTCAGGAAATACTGTTTGAGATGTTTTTTCTTAATCCCATCCTGGCAAGATGATAAGCAAGGCCCTGATTCGGCCAGGTATTGACTAAGTAAGGTTGTGAGTACTCTCTTTTAAGTCAGCCAGGTTCTTTGTGCTTTATGGTTTGGAAACGGAGAGTTTCTAAGAGGATATGCTAATATTTATAAATTATTTGCCATTAAGAATTGCAAGCAAAGAGCCACTTTCTGTTGCTTCCACCACAGGAAAAACTCCTGCCGCAAGGAGGTGTTAGGAAAAACTCCCTGAGAGATCATGTTTGTGGAGACCTGTCCACAGCACAAACAGTTTGCCAGCATGTTCTCAAAAGTGTCTCCTCCTGTAATAATATTTCAGTCTGTCTTCATTGCAGCCCCCCAGAGATACTGTATCTTACTGCACATTGTATCTCCTCCCAGGAGATGTGAAAACAGCGTTAATATCATCATCATCATTGAATAAAGTGCACTTGAGTAGCAGAGATGAAAGCAAGAGTGACTCAACTCGCCTTCTGGGAAATTCAGAATGTAAACATTCTTTAGAGGGAAATGTGTGCACAGGGCACCTACCTGCTCAGCAGAATGAGTCCAGGAGGGGAAATAAACCATTGGTTACTAACACTTTGGAGCTGTGATTTTAGAAAGTAAACTTGCTTGTGGGCTCATTGTAGCAGATACTCTTGAGTATCTGATAGCACAGCTACCCTGTTCTCCGAGTAAAAGTTACGTGGGTTATTGCTGAGAAAAAGATCCCATAAGGTTAGTATTCCAAATGACTAAGTCAGCTAAATCTGCAACAGCAGTGCTGATAAGGGAAAGGGAAAATACCTGGAAACAAACCCAAGGTTGTAATTTGAAGTTTGCTTTTCATGAAACACGCATTTTATCCCGTTTTCTGTAAAGCCTGAGTGATGACGTTCTTGCCTGTTTTCCCTCTCTCAGGTACGTATTATTTGTTCTGCAGTGACTCCTCTCCAAAGCTTGTTCCTGGTAGAACATGACAGTGGGGAGCTAGAGGACAACAGAGTGTTGATGGATGATTTGGACTTGAGCCAGGTACATGATATTAAAATCTTCTCCCTTTTGTAGCAAAATTGGGTTTGGTCTGGTAATTACAGCAGCGTTTTCAGGAAGAGGAATCAAGTAAACATTTTACTAGCGATTTGCTGCTTTTTCTGCAGTGTGTCTGTCTCTCTCATAATTGCATGTTACGGTATTGATCTGTAGGCAAAGAAAATGTCACAATGTATAGAACCATTTTGCATAAGTTTTCGGGTCATTTTGATTGTTAATCATTCCATCTGCTCAAGCATAGAAGAAAATAACGGTTTAAGTTTAGATCCTACATTTAAAAAAGGGAAATAAAAGACGGTCTGTTCTGTCTCTTGTAAGCTATCCAGGGCTGCCTCACGAATCCTCACAAGCAGTGCGGTTTTGCACGTTGCTTGTTCTGTTTTTCCTTTTCCCTGTGACTTAGTTACTGTTAATGAACTTTTACATTACTTGTGTGGGTCAGTATACAATTAGTCAACAGAAAAGGGGAAATAGATGGTTAGCGTGTCATTATGTTGTGTTAAATCCCAATTACCGCTTCGCTGCAGAGGTTTATCTATCTGGAATAGGTGTTTAATTTCTGGCAGTCAATTTTCTTTTCCCTTGCCATGCTGCAGGCCTGTACTGCCCAAGCCTGCAAAGCCTCAGCCTTAGGAGTGCAGTAGGACGCGCTTCAGTACGGCTCTGTCTCACAGTTGTGTGTACTGTTTTTGTGCCTTGGTGTAGGACTCTGCCAAAGGACTCTCCATGTTTACAGGAGAAGAGGAAATCTTTGCCTTTCAGCGTACCCTCTCCCGGCTCACAGAAATGCAGACTGAACAGTACTGGAAAGATGGGGACAGAAGCAAAAAAAAATTGTAATTGAAAGCTGAATAAAATCACCAAGAAGTGGAACTACAGAATGGGAAAGCTTTTGAGCACAAATAGTAATTGCACTTTATCATCTGGACCATGTTTTTTCTTTGATTGGTTGGTTTTGTGCTTGAGACAGGAGGACTGGGTAATCTTTCTGTACTGGCAGTGTGTGGATGTATGAAAGTTTGCCTTTGTTTTCTTCTCCATAAAACATTAACTTTGATGTTGGGGAAGTTGAATGGGATTAGAATTTCTCTGGAGAATCGGTCTAGAGACAAAGTTAACAGCCCGTGCAGTGTTCAACAGTAGATCTGTAATGTCATGTGAAGAGGGCACCTCGTGCTTCGTGCACTGCTTCTGTCATGTACAATGGCAGTCTGCACAAAAGAAAACCCAAATGCTTTCTTTATGAAACTCCTGATACTGTCTGGGTCCCTGCTAGAATCCTGTAACTCTGTTCTCATGTGTTCTGGTTTGGGCTTTTTCCTCTTTTCTGTGTGTAGCTGTCTGCTGACTTCTGGGCTCTACGATTTCCTTGTAGTCAGGCTGTTGCTCAGTCTGGTCCACTAAAAACTAAAGGCTTGAACCAAGAGGAGGAGCTTAAGGATGAGCTTGAAGTTACTTGAAACCACACAGGATTAAGATCTGAGTAATCATGGATGGGAAAAGAAACTATGGTAAGACAGGGTATACTGTAACATGTAAGTGCAAGTTAATACTCTTCCTAAATTTTGTGGTTCTCACAAGCCTGGATACGCAGCCTGTACACCAGTGACACATTTCTGCCCTGGATTCTCTCCAGTTTCATCAATACCAAACCTTCCATTGCTACTGGCACATCTACTCTGACCTGGATGGGATGCTAACCGGTTCCCCAAAACACATCACTCATCCTTGTGTTTGTAGTCAGATACCTTCTTTTAGTTAAAAACAGAATGGTGTCAGGTTTAATCTAACTGAAACCAAGTAAGGTGTTGAGTGGATTGGCTGATGCGGTATTTTAATAAAAAGTCATTTAAAGATCAAATTTAGAAACCTTGAATAGGGAAAAATATTATGTAGATGGACTGAAGAGATTGCTCTGGTGGCTTAGGGAGCAGATCTAAGGCACACTGTCCCCAAATATGAGGGGTTTTCTTGGATTTTGCAAGATGACCTTTTTCTTGCACTGTGCCTGTTTTAAAAATGGCTCCTTTCTGCCTTTGTGAGGCCCGACTGAATTGCTTCAGTCATAACCCCCATCACAGTTACAGGAAGATTTTCATAGGTGCTTTTGGGGAGGACTGGAGAAGTCTTGTGCACTTGTACATCTCGTGGCCATATAGCCACAAGAAGTCTTGGAGCTGTGTGCTCAAGTCAGCCTTTCTGTTCTGATCGCTTCTGCTTGCCCTGGTAATTACTTATACTGGCTATACCTGTTCTTAAAAGAAGTTTTAAAGCCTCTATTTATAATTTAAAATTATGCAACTATGTTATACCCACAAGGGTGACCACCATAGAGAATTTGAAAGCATATTTATGAAAGCCCCATCCGAATACCTTGCTTATGCTTACAAATATCTGAAAAATTGATGTATATTTTCAGAGGTTTTTATTGGGTTTCTCAGCAGAGGGACTATTGGGATTCCTGCATGTGTGTCTGCACACACATATGTATGCTTAATTTATAGCTATATAAATACAGATGAAACTAATATATATAATTTAAATGTGTGTGTTTGTATATTTTTACATGGCAGCCTCTACCCATCAGCCTGGGCCTGTGCTGACAACTCTCCTGAAGCTTCAGCTTTGACTTTTTCTCTGGTGGCGTTCAAATGCCTCCTGCCCTGTCCGAGCCAGAACGTACTGTGGGAACATTGGGGGGTGGTGGTAGATAACCCTAAAGCATTTCGCTTCTGGATAGATATTTGCATTGTTTTAAAAACTGTTTATATACTTTGCCTGTACGTCCTCCTCCAGCATATGTGGTACAAGGGAAATGCCTCATCTTGCAGAAGACAGGTGAGACACATGGGACGTGCGAGAGGGGAGGTTCTGGCAGGTTCCGCATCCCTGCAGAGACTCTCTTGGCTCAGGGAAGTGAAATCCTTCTCCATGTTCGGCGTGGGTGATGGCCGACCTCATTTAACCAGGTGATACTTGGAAGCCCTGGACAGATCTGTCTGTGTTCAAACTAGTGCAGCTTTTCCCATTGGTATTTGAGGCCTCTCTGCAATCTGAGCAGCCATCCCAAACTCAGATTCTCCAGGTTTTTGGAGCTCCAAAATGCAGTGGGACTAAGGAATCATGGTAAGCTTCCTGGGATGTAAGTGAGCTCTCTTGAAGCGTAGGAGGGAAGTTCCCAAAAGCTTCCAGAGCTGCTTCCATGCTTACTGCTAAATAAAACTGTAGTGCAGTCTTTGCTTAGCAAGGAGCTGCGTGGTGGCAGTCACTTGTCCCAGCTGTAATCAAAGACAAGAAATGGGGAATATTCCAGAAGGGTTTTGGGGCTGAAAGAACCTGTGAACAAGAAAAGCTGCCTAAATCAATGTGCAGTGTTTGCAATCGCTCTGCAGAATTTGGATTGCCGCTTTTAGGTCAGGAAGGAGCACAGGGAGAGACTGATGGGACCAGTTTGTCAGCCAGCCCTGGTGCCGGGGCAGAGATGCCTGCAGTAACCATGCAAGCAGCGTATTTATGTCCGTACACTTGCCTAAAGATAGTGGGGCCCTGTATGTTTATTTTCCATATAGGGCCCTATATACGCTGCCAATAATGCTGTAGCTTGCATCCAGTCTTGTTCCAATGGGGAATCTGGGGGTGTGAGGGGGTAGTGCTTCTGAGGCCAAACAACTTTGAGGCCACCGAGTGCTGGCCAGAATCTTGCTGGGGCAGGATGGATGAAACTGTGTGTGCTGGCACTGGGTCACCTGCACTCCCAGCACCTTGTCCCCTGCTCCTGGCCTGCTTCTTGCTGCTGTCAGACAGCTGTGCTCCGTGATCTTTTATTCCCACATAAGGATGTTTAGGTGCCAAAACGTAAATCGTGAGATGCCTGTAAGTAAGTGTTGGCACTCCCTAATGGCCTTGAAATTGCTGGATTTACGCTGGATCCTAAGTCCAGGTATTGGTGCTTTAGGCTTTTCTTAACTTGCAAGTTCACGTCAGCTCAGATCTGCAACGTGTTTTTATTTCCCTTTTAGTCATTCAGCAAACACTGCTGAGTTATTTTTAAAGATCTTACTGAGTTTTGAGTAACCTTACTGATGTGGCCTGATGTTTCACTGTCCCAGGAAGTAAAATCCTTGTCACTATGGAGCATGTGAAACGTTTCATGTGGGTTTATAAAGGCCATGTCCTCGCGGAGATTCTCATTGCTAACTTGTTTCAAGTACTTGATAAAGGAATGTTCCCAGTGCCCCAAAATTTAAATTACAGCTGTGAGCATAGTTGCTCTGTCCACACAGGCATTTTGATCTTTAAAACTGTATGTTCATTTCACATTTTTAATAAATAATGCAGTTCTGCCTTTCAAAGGTGCTGGTTTGCTGTCTTTGCCCTTGCACAAATCAGGGGAACAATCACAGTATTTTGGGTATAATGAGACAGCCTTCAGAGGCCTTGGGGGGATTGAAGGGGCATTTCTTGCTGTCATTGCTTTCTGATAGAAAAAGGAAAACCATTAAGGTGATCATCATGACACTACAGCTGGATAGGTGTCACCTATTTTGCAGCAATTTAAACATGAAAAAAATAAATTGCCCGGTTTCAAATGGTGCTCAGCTCCATCACCAGCCATCTAAGGAGGAGGACTAGCTGACCTGTCCATCAAGACAGAAGAAGATCAGGATCCAGGAGTTTCCTTCCTGCGGTTACCTGGATCTGAATAATGCTGGTGCCTCAGTTTCCCTGTTGCTAAAATGGGAAATGAAGTTACTTTCTTACTTGCTGACACTGGAGTGCTGCCAGGCTTCACTCATTAATATTCTAAGATGCTGCCGAGGCTCTGGGATGAAAATACTTCAGTAAAGTATGTAAATAGTGCAAAAAATAATGTAGCTACCCAAAGTGGATTAGTTTCCTTGTTTGGGTTACAGAACTAATGATGTCAACTAAACACCACGTGCCTCTTTGTAGTGATTATTTATTCTTTTTGTATGATGCATCTATTTATATAATGCATCTATAGATGCATTTTGTACCTATTATCTATTTAAAGAAAAAATGATCTAAGGTTTGGGATCTAAAGTTTGGGATTTGGAAACCCTAACCAATTAATGTAGTTTTTCTTCTTCCTGTAAGGACAGATTTCCTGTATGATTCATTACAAATTCTACTTGTGAACTACTTACAGCAGCTTTGTAAATCCTGGTGGGATTTTTCTTGTATTGTATAGAATGAGAACCTTTTTTAAAAATAAATATGTCATTTTGAGTCTAATATATGACAAACTGAACAGTTAAATCATTCTGTTATTGGAGAAGAATTTATGTTGTATAAAGAAAAATTAATAAATCGGGATTTTAAAAAGGTTTCACTGCCCATTCACTCTGGCTGTAGGTGTGTTGTTCTGGGTAGACAGGACTGGCGTTAACTCCTTCCTGAGACAGGTTGTTCACCTCTGTCTCCAAGGGGCAGCCCCAGGGTGGCAGTGCTGCCAGTTTCTGGGCGCCTGCCTGCCTGCATTTGCCGTAGCACCACGGGCCATTGCCCTACTCATGGCTCAGCTTTCGGTAGGTGTGTCCAGGGCTGATGAGAAGGGTCCTCCTCCAGAGCCTTGTCCTCCTCTGTTACTGCTGCCGGCAGCCCTCATTTTTTGTTTTGGAACCCTTTTTTCCACCTCTCTGACTCTCTTTCTCCAGCAACGTGAGGGTGAGGCACTCCAGCTGGGTGCAAACCACAATTAAAGGGCTCTTTCTTTCCCCTGCTAATTTGGGATCCTTAATGTTCAAGATGTGCTTCCAGATCTTGTCAGGCAATTAGACCCCTGGGCTTGGGAGTTTCCTGCCGCTTGGCTTAGGGCCTGGAGAGCTCTGGCACATAGGAAGCGTGGGGTGTGGGGGTGCATCCGTGCCCCTGTAGAACGGGAGATGTTTCTGACCCTTGGACTGGGGCAGTGCCTGCCTTTGCCTTCCTGTCTGCCGAGGAGGAGGACTGAACAGTGGTAGTCCCTCGCACGAGAGCGGGGAGAGGATGGAGCAGATGGAGGATGCAGGCCACTTGCTCCCTCTCCAGCCTTCTGCATTCTCCACATATTTGTAAAACAACTTTTGTTTTAAATTGAATCGAATTCTAAGAGCGCCATTAAAATACAGAAATGCTTCTCGCTGACCTATTACTCTGCATTCATGTCGGTAAAATTTTGGATGAGTTTCTATAGTCCTCCCGCCAGTTCTTTGTCAGGGTGAAGGGTTTAGTTGGCTCTGTTAATCCACTCTCTAGCTGAAATTGTTCATTTAAATCGTTACAAAAATCCACTCTTTTCCAATGCGAATCCTATATTCCCAGATCAAGTGCTGCTGCCAGTGCAAAGACTTCAAATTCTTTGAGTGCAATCATGCTGTGTCGGTCCAAAGCCAAATTGCAAACACTTATCCACAATTCCCCTTACTCAGCTTTAAGCTAATTTTTCCAGCAGGCAACAATAGCCGTAAAAGTGTAGGGAAAGATTATCAGAAGAGCTTGAGAAATGGTTGATCAATTCCTTCACGAGCTGGGGTATCGTGCTACCACATCCTCCTCTTGCAAGAAGCAAAACCCTTTCGTTCTGTTACTTAATGTATTTTTAGCACGCGGTCCCTCAGTGTCACAGTAATTAAGAGCGATTGCAGCCGCTGAAAGATGAAGCACGGAACAAAAGATCAAGTGATTGTTTAAGCTGAAGTTAACTGAACCAGGAAAAGTAAGCTCAATGACATGAAGAAAAAGCTTTCTTTGTATCCTCTGGACTTTTACAATTAGCAAAGCCAAACACGCTCGTGTAACTTTTTCTACCTACAGCGATGGATAACGTTCAGGTCACAACGTGACGTGTTTGGCAGCCAGGTTTTTTTCCCTGCGGGCTTGTTAAGAGCATCGCCCGCATCAGGTCCTCCCTGGAGCTGAGGTACGGTGTGCCCAGCAATGCTTCCCTCTTGGTCAAGGTTCAAACACGCTGCAAACAGCTAACGAAGTTAGTTGGGGTAGGGGGTGGAGGGGGTGACGTTTGTTGAAAGCATAGGCAGAGGACCAGTCTCCTCCAGTTGTGGTTGATACCTCCCAAAAATTAACATTTTGGAGGCCAGTGGAGAGAGGAGCAATTATGGCCCAGCAAAATTACAATCTGAATGGGCTGCCATTTTCAGTGCTTCGCTAGGATGGCCATGATTGCTATAGAAACTTCTGAGAGTGAGACAGAGAGGTTTTCCAGCACTGGAAATTGCGAATGGAGAAGGTTAGACTGGGTGCAAAGCCCATTCAGTCAGGCAGCTGCCAGTTGAGCCTCCCTGCCAAGTAGATTGTAGGAAATGCTGATTAAAATGTCCACTGAACGCACCCGGCAAATTAAATTTCAGTCACAGCCGTCTGGCCAGTTTCGGTGGGAAGATGGCTCCGGTGCGTGCTGCAGCTGGGCTCGCTCTCCCCCACAGCCGCTCCTGCCGGCACTTGTCCCCGCCTCACAGGTACGGCAGTGCTGCAGCAGCGGTTATGCTGTGGTGCTCTAAGGACATGGGTGAGATGAGGTTTGTGGGGAAAGGTGGTAGTGACTGGTCTTACAAGGGATGTCTGCAGGGAAACAAAAGCGCCAGGTGTCATTCCAGGTGGTGGAGCAGTGGCTCTCCCCACCCTGTCTTTGCCATCTCTCCCAGGGCATATGCTTGGTAGATGAGGGCTGCTGCCACATTCACCTCCCTCTGACTGGGGTCTCACATGTTCTCCCCACTCCTGGTGCTGATATATCAACAGGGCTGCTCTCTTTGAAGGCATTGCCTGCCAGCCCCTTCCCCTCCAAACAGCCTGCGATGGCCAGCTGAAGCCATCCCTTGGGGAAGGAATGGCTGGGGGGTACAGCCAAAAGCGTGCTGCAAACCAGGAAACAGTGCTAACTAAGGCTGCAAGAGGTCTCCATGCTTCCCCCTCATCACCTCTCCAGCAGCTTAGAAAAGCCCCTGAAAGCCCACCTGCAGCCCATCAGTCCTTGACTTTGTTTGCACACCCAGGTGCATCTGCAACTCCAGTTATACATCTCCTTAAGAGCCTGCTCTTACCTCCTGTCCATACCCTGACTCCCTGGTCCTTTCATCTATGCTGAGGGAGGGTTTAGTATCTTTTTGTGTTCATCTCTGGCCTTGGAAAAGCAGCTTGTCACCCTTCTGGCAGCAGTTATTCCAGTGTCTTGCTCCACACCGATCCCCTGAAGGACCGTCAGTATTATTAGGCTTTATCGCCGTGGCTGTTTCATTTCCTCCTCCCTCCTGTCTCTCCGCAGCCTCCTTTGATTTAACTCCAAGCAGTCAGCCAGAGGAGTCTCAGGCAGGTAAGTGCAGACACATGTAATTCTGTGACACGGTTAAGATGGCCATTTCCCATCTCCTCCACGAGTTGCATGCAGTTGGTGTGCCTGCTCGGGCAGTAAACCCCCAGCGCTGTGCCCCTTTACAATGGCCCCGCTCAGGGCAGTGGGCTTTGAGAAAAACAATAAAACCTCTTCCTGGAGTGATGGGATTTCCTACCTACCTGTGTTGTGGTTTCCAAACATTCCAAATAGCTCTTCATAGGCTGCACTTGGAAAAAGAAAAAGAAAAGGTTGCATTTAAGTACAAAAAATGATATGGAGCTTCTTAAAAAGAGCTGTGATGCCTTGAAAAGCCAGAATCAAAACTCAATACCTGGTAACTGTTAAGTAGGTATTCTTTATTGCAGCACTGCCTTCACTTTCTATCTTCACTTTATCTTCAAGTCTGTTCCACTGTTAGGGTTAAATTTTGTAGCTGCTCTCATGAAACAGCTCACAGTTATAGCCATATTCTACTAAAATCCAAAACAAATCTATTCTCAAAACACACAAATTCTTCTTATATTAAAGCTGTATTAATTAATTGTCTCTTTAGCTACATCTGTATCAATCTACTCAGCATTATTACATATTGAATCAGGTATGAGATTTGTCTTGAAGCTTAAGAGTGAATGATGTAACAAGTGACAGCTTACAAATCCAATAAATGCTTGCTGTATGGGGTTTTTTGGGGAAAAAAAGTGATAGTAAATATAATGGGTATTTTGGTCTGATTGTGATTCTGCTCTTTTATAATCTCTTGATAAACAGTTCTCAAAAAGTCAGGCTAACTTCATCCTCTGCTCTCAGAGCACCTGAAGACCGTGCTCAAGCATCAAGACATCTGCTCAAGCCAGTGTCTGGCATTGTCTACTTAGTCTTCTTATATGCACTGGTTATTTGTTTTACTAATGGCTAACACCATGCTGTTCCAGTAGTGTGCATGTATAGGTGTGTATATATCTATATGTACTGAAGGACCTGTGAATGGGGTCTGCAGTCCTTGTGGCTTGTAACTGCTCCCATAGCCACAAATTAATGCTTGGTTGATGGATGCCAATCTGTCAATTCTTGAACAACTTAGGAAATTAGTTATTGACAAAATGGAGAAATTATCTGACCGTATCACAGCAACCCATACTTCAGGGCACCTCTGTCTGCTAAGGTTGACCCTAATAATTAACAACTTTACCCAGTGCCCCAGAGGTGCTTTATAAGGCACAAGGCTGAAGGTTAAATACCTTCTGTGCATCAGATGTGCTCATTACACCAGTATGTCTATAATGGCTTTCCTGAAACCACAGCAGCTTGTTAATGGATTGTTCTCATTTTACAGTCTTTCCAGGGGTCCCCTGCACCATTGCAAAGCTGTGCTCTTGTCCTTGCCAGATTGTCTTTTCCTGTTCAGCCGGAGAACTAGTGTCCCCTCGCCAAACAGGGACACACCAGCCATCCCTTTGCTTGCCTCTGGTGCTGCTTGGGCACCCCATAGGTGCTTCCCCCAGCCCTGTGCTTCCACCTCAGCTCTTTCTTCTGTGAAACTCAAAGGCTCAATAGCCAGCCGCCTCCTGTTTAACCACCCATTACTGTGGCTCATCATCCAGGCAGCCCTGCAGTTTTCCTCTCTTTGGTCCAGGGGTCATTTAACCAAAACGAAAAGCAATGATGAATTAAAGGCTGGGTGTCACAAGTGACTTGGTGTGGAAGAGGAACAAGGTTTGCAAGGAGAGTCATGACCACCTGGTACAACACCTGATTCTCTGATCAACTGCTACAACTAGAAAGATAATCAGAAAAGCTTTCTGGGCTGAGAATGCCTTTTCCAGCTTGTTTGGAGCTGAAGCCACTGGAACTGTTGGTGCCACACATTCCTGACTATGTTCCAAGTTGAAAAGAGCTGCAAAAGCCCTAGGGTCAAAATCCTCCAATGTACTGGGGTACCTGCTCAGAATGAAAGGTAGGTCCCTGCAAGAGAGGAGCTGGGCTTTAGCGCCTCCTGTTTTTTCATCAGGAAGATGATTGAATTCTCATATCTTGTGTGTAACAGGGTAAGCAGAGGATAAAAGCGGGGAGAAGTGGGTTTCAGGGGAGCCTCCCATCTCTTGGCTTAAAACCAGACACAAGCTCCCCTCTTCACATGGCCTTCACTTCACAGCAGTCCAACAGTTGTGCAAGGGGGATGCACAAAGCCCTGTTATGCTACAGCTCTTGGAAAAAAATTCACTCTTTCACTTGGGCTGAGATGCTTCAGATGAAGAGAGAGAGCAGCTAGACGCACAGTCAGGATTTGTAGTTCCCTCTCCCCTAACTTTGATGCACTTACATCAGTGGCAATAGGCAACTTCAATGTTATATTTAAAGTGACCTGAGGCACTGCTGTTCCACAATCTAGGCAAAAAGGAGAACCCTGGCTAAGGCAGGATAAGCAGTAAATTAGCATGAAAGGCTGACTCGGAGGGGGAAAAAAAAAAAAAAGCCAGCAAGCTAATCCCTAACCCTGTTTCCTAGGAATACCTTTGTACTTGGGAGCATCATCCACCATCATCTAGCTCCACCGTGCGTTGGGATCTCTTCCCTTGCCACAAGGGAAAGAATTTCACCCCCATACACACACTTCACACACCAACATGCGAACACTAGCAATGCTCTCTCTTCAGCAGGGTGTTTCAATAGCACCAGCCAAGCAATTTCACAAAAATCACACTCACTATTGGTGCGGTTCAGTAGTACTTTCCATCTAAATACTTCCCCTGTTCCCCTTCCCTCATCTCCTCCAGAGAGTGCATACACTGGTCTCTCTGATGGTAAAAAAATTAGTGAGCTGGGACTACAAAATTCTAGATTGGTAAAGATGTTTTGGGGTATCTGGGCTCAGGATAATAGAAGGAGACATCTGGAGAGTCCGTGACACCCAAAAAGCCTGCAACTACTGGGGCCCTGAAAACATGTTCGCTTGCTCAGTGGTCTGACGTTTCCTCAATGAGAAAATGGCTTGCTTGCTCCAGGCCGCTGCCTCGGGCTTTCTCCCGCTCTTAGTTTTTTAATTTGAAAGGTATTTTTAAAATACTTTGGAAAACTTGGGGGACGGGAGGATAAATAAATAAATACGTATATAAAAAATAAATAAAAAGGCATAAGCATGGAAGAGCAAACCGAGGCGGCCTGCAAGGAAGGCGAAGCCCACAAGATGGCAGGCCCGCACCACGGCACACGGGGCGCCGGCCCCGCTCTTTGCCGCTGGCCAGGCGACACCCCACCGACACTGCACAAGACGTTCCCTTCTTCCACAAAGCTAATTCTAAAAAGAAATGGATAAAATACTTTATCCGTTCGCTTTCACCTTGCCGTCTGTCTCAGGACAAAGTAAAATAAATATAGAGTACTAGCTGGGGTAGAGATTCTTTTCAGAAAGTGCTGGGGGGGAGGAGGAAAAAAACCCCAAACTTCAGATGGTCCTTTGGCCCTGGCTCTGAGGCACACAGAACGGCTGGCGACAGGGATGGCGTGGGATGACCTGACCCTTAACAGGACATGGAAGATTTCTGATTTGAAGACACAACCGGTCATTTATTACTCAGTGTTGTGAAACAAGGGCTTCCTTGGAAGTGGGGCTACCTTATATTGAACTAAATGTGGTATTTCACATCGCTTGATCCCATCCCAGCCTTGCTCCCACAGCCAGATTCTACCTCTGACTGCTCCAGCAAAATCCTCAAAGCCTCACCACCATGCAGGACCTCTTGGTGTGGGGTATGAGGCATGCATGTTCCTGAAGGCATGTTCCTGAAACAGTTTGGAAAGTCCAGTGCTTTCTGCATGGCTAAATCATGACTTCTTGGGAGGGCATGTCCTCGCCTGGCTTGTGGTGTCCAGCCTACCCTTTTTAGCGTGTATTGGAACCATGCTGGATTGGTGATGAGAGGCCTTCTCCACCCTGGGGTGGGATGCAGAAGCTCTTTGGAGGAGTCATGGGTGCCCCTGTACATGGGGACTTTTTGGTAAGTGGAGCTGGTGAGTAGTGCCAACCATACTTGGGATTTTATTTAATTCTGGAGTTCTCATTGTATGTTCAAGTGGCCTCCTGAGAAAGGGAGAATTGTCCAGTTTCATGTGCAGCTGTGAATTACCCAACTTCAAGGGCAGCTGTGATGACAAGTCATTCTCTGTATCTTAATGAAGAAATGTCCTTAAGGCCATGTGTCGTCTCCTGCATCTGCTGGGATCCTGACATTGCTCTCAAAAAAATCACAACACATGTAACAGAGCTGGAGTTGATCCAGCCTCATTCCTTCCCCCATAGCACCAGCCTTCCATCTGGGAGTGGCCTGGATTTTGAACAAGCCTGAAACCCCATGCTCTGAGATCCAGGATTTGGCTTACCATGGACTCCTCAAAGAAAACCCCATGACTATGCATCTATAAAAAGAGATGGCCCTTGCTTGGGCTTGCTGCTGTAAGAGCTTCGGGAAGCTTCCTGGTCCTGTTCTGCCACCCCTTCATCTCCACAGTCTCTCCACTCCCCCTCCTCCCCTGTGGTTCAACTTGCAGCAATCCTCTCTGTTGCCAGTATCCCGAGGAGAATGTACAGGCTGTGTTCTCTCCAATACATGGGCAAAGAAGTAGGAAGATACCAAAGGAGATAGGTCAACCTCTGGTTAACTTTTCATGTTTAGGGTTTTAATGATTTTTATATATATATGAGCAGCTCTTGACTGCATGGGCTTCCCTTTCCAGGCTTGTATCCTCATCTCCTTGTGCAGTCAGGTTCTGTCAGGCATCCCACTCTCCCTATACAAAGTGCAAGCTCCTATGTGGCATTCAGGGAGCCAGGCATTTGAATGCTCTGTGTCGTGGCATATTTAAGTATAGTTTAGGCCATATCTCTTAATCCTTGAGCGCTAAAACCCGCTAAATTCAAGTGGAAAACATAGATGAACTTGCTATGCATTGGTCCCTGTGTGGCTTGCCTAGATACAGAAATGATGCCGAGAGTTTTTCAAGACTAACCATTGTGCAAACGTGTGGAAGAGAGTCATGCAAGAAAAGGCTTTTACTGGAAAGCTTCACTCCTGTAGAGAACCTGCTGGAACAGAAGCCAGGTAATATGTAGAAAAGCTGCCCCAGTGTTTCAAGAAACAAGTGTTTTAAGATGATAAGTCTGGCTAGAGTGAAGAAGAAACAGGGGAAAAAGCAGCAGCTCCAATCAAGCATGCCAGGGCAGTAAACCGTCTTTGCAGATCTCTTCTCATAAATGTCCAAGCCCATGGAAGAACCTGCAATCAACAGATGTTGAAGTCTACTGAAGGAGCAGGCAGGCCATTAATGTAACAAGTTAATGAACTTTAATGGAGCTGACTTTTCTGGAAAATTAGTTGGATTTCCAGGGTAACCAAATCACAAAAAGACACAGGACGCAATCAACACACAGAAGAGTACAGCCATTTGCTGAGAAGTTCTATGGGCATGACTAAATCAAATGAAACTAGATGTCCTAGAACACAGTTTCCACTTTCATCATGTCTCTTGGCTGGATTCCACAACATGGCAGAAACATTTCCACAGGAATTGATTACTTCTCACATTCAGTGCCCTGGAGAGCTTCCCATGCTGCTCTGAAGTGGTAGGTCTTTCTGAGTATGGGCTCAGAGGTGAGATCCAAGCCAGCTGGGCAAAGCCACCACCTTTCGACATGCCCACACAATTTGGTGTTGCCTGCAAACTTACGGAGGGTGCACTCAATCCCCTCGTCCAGATCATTAATGAAGATGTTAAAGGGGACTGGCCCCAGCACTGAGCCCTGGGGAACACCACTTGTGACCTGCCACCAGCTGGATTTAACTCCACTCACAACAGCTCTCTGGGCCCAGCCATCCAGCCAGTTTTTATATAAAAGCAGATAAACTGGAAGGTTACAGTAAGCCAATCTCAGCCAGAAAGCAAAGGTAGATCTTTTAATGACACTGAGAATAACTTTCTTCCAGCTGGAGGGATAAGCAAATGGATCCAACCTACGGAGTGAGGTCGAAAGCAACACGTCCTCAGAGTTTGAAGAAGTTTTGTACTCCTGAGTTCAGTTCATCTTAAATCACTGGTCCTTCAGACCCAAAAGCAAATGTTTCCCAAAGACTGGGAATAGTCTGGATCAGCTCTTGCCTAGGTCTGTTTTCAACTACAGTCTTTGCAAATAAGACCACCCATTGGTAAGACTTCACCCGATGCCCCAGTTAAGCCATTTCAATCTCTCCAGTCAGTCTTATTCTTATATCCTTCATACATTCGTGGGCTGGAGTTTTTTGCTCATGCAGATATTTCTACTGCTTTCCTGAGGCATGCGGGCCTCTGGAAAACTGCATGGAAGACTGCATTTCCTCAAAAAGAAAAAAAAAAAAATTTAAAAACATTTCTTATTCTTAAAAAGTTTTGGGCTTCCCATACACACACACACACACACATAAAAATAAGCTCAGGAAACAAGAACCTTGCTTACTATTTACTATTAACTTCTGCTCTATCTCTAACATCCCATGTTCCAGAGAGTCCATGCAGGTTATTGGCTTGTGGGTATCAATGGCAACTGATGACAACTGGCAGACAACTCCACCCTTTCATTTCTCTTATTTCAGCTCTGACTTTGTACAAAATTACCCTCTGGAGCAAGGAGAAGCCAGCAGACTTGATTTAGGAACTGAGAGAATAAAATTCTTGTGTCATCCCAAGCAGACAGGGAGGAAATGGCAGAGCGCTGGGACCCCAGAAAAAGCAACAGAGAATGAGAAAGTTTTTATTTCAATCACCAACTGGTTTTCCAGGAGAGAAGTCTTGTTTTTAAAATAAGATTAGAACACTTTTCTGGATAGGGATTGCAAGTATTTTGCAAAGATATCATAGTGTGTTCCTGTCAATAGCTACAGCATCTACAAATGTATACTTCTGGATCAAAGGCACTTTACCAAAAAGTCCCCAAAAAGCTCTCATCTACACACCTTATCACTGACATACCCATCCCATGTGAAATCTGTGCAAGCAAGAGAGTGTTTGTTTTGTCCAATTATGAGGAATAAACAGTCTTAGAATGAGTAAGAAGAAGCCTCCAAGATCTACTGCGCCACAGATTGTCACCGCAGCACCACGCAGTGAGCCTGGTGGCAAAGGAAATGCAAGAAACTGGGTATTAGGGAAACAAGGAGGCTCAGAAAACAGGCAAGTCCAAAGCTCAGGATGAAATAACAACAGGCAAAAAAGGAAAATACTTATCTGAGCTATCAGGTGAGCTGCTGAGCATCATGGATTTTTACTCCAGCTTTCCCTCAGGTGAAAGAGACCGACTGCAATCCCTACAGAGAGCACTGGTGGACTGGAGAAAGATCAGTCTTGCGACAGGTGTTGAGAATACATTAGTAAAGCCCCGAGCAGGTAAAAGATACAGTCCTTGCAGAAACAGAGGGCACGTGGGTGTGCCAGCGGTGGGGCTGTCAGTTTGATGCTTCCCTTCCGCTTTCTGCTCAGAGCTGTTTTTCTCAGTCTCTGGGAGGTTAAGGACAGATGGGAGCCATTAGATCTTTGCGGCTCCTTTGGGAACTGTTAGTCAGACCTCTTGTATATCACAGCCCTTCAAACCTCACCTGCTTGCCTTGCCCGAGACTTGACTAGAGTGTCACTCAGGCTTTTAACTGCAGTTAGAGCACATCCATCAGAAACACGCCTGTCTTGGCTCGGACACATCTGGAAAACACGCCAGCCGCCCTGATGGCTTGTTACTGTGATTAGTCACCTTCATGCCAATAAATCTGTGCCCAGTTTTTCATATGAATTTATCTGGTTTCAGCTTGCTGCTACACATTCCCATAATTTACTAGATTAAAGAGCCTTTCGGTACCTGATATTTTTCTCCCAAGGAAGTTCCTTTACCATCATAATCAATTCCCTGTTCAGTCTTTTTTGATAAGCTAGAGAGAGCGAGTGCAGTGCATCTCCCATCGCAAAGCGTTTTCTTCTTCAGGCTCTGAGTCATTTTGTGTGGCTCTAGTGTTCCACCACCTATTTTTCAACATCAATTTAAAGCACGCGAGCCATCCTGGTGCCAGTCTCATGAATACAGGACCAGTTTACATCCAGTTGCTTGTCCCCTAGGACTTAAAAAAAAAAAATAGTAATCTATTCGATGTCTCAGGCACATGCAAGGCATCTTCCTTCTGGCTGGCATTTCAAGCAACCGAAAAAACAGCCATCAGTCACCTTCACCCGTGCTGCCATCTCAGCAGGTAAAGAGAAGGCACGGCAAAGCTGTCTCCCTGCTTGTTCACTGTGAGCTGATTCAACACTGGAGAGCAAGGCTGCCCCTGCGCAGGGGACCACTCTGAGCACAGATTGCCCCAGGCACACTCAGACCACATGCCTAGGGATGAACTAGCCAGTGGGCACAGGGCAGCCATGTCCAGGCAGTTAAACCCTCTTACCCATCAAAGCGGAGTGGCTGCAGCCAGGCTTTTTCCTTCCATGCTAGCACTGTGCTGGGACCATCTTGCAGCCCCGCCACAGACCCAGCTGAGCTCCAGGACCTGGTAGGGCTCCCCACTGCCACCCCCCCATTTCCCAAGGAACATAAATGTCTTCTTGATACAGAACGAGCCTCCAAGGAGGGAGACAGATGAAGCCTCTCCCTTGCTTTCTCCTTCCAAACTCTCTTTCTTGACAGGTCAGCAGGACTTCAAACCAGAGAGGTGGCAACAGGTTGGGACATCCTTTTCCTGCCCGGTGGCTATCTAAGGACTCATGCTGGCACTGGAGAGGCAAGGTTTCCATCAGAGCAGAGTCTCTGGCAGGCGCATCAGGCCTCTCTCTGCAGCCTTGTGCGTCTCATCGAGAGAGGGGGGACAGGAAGAAAAGGCAGTAAAGGCACTTCGGCATAAGCTCAGAGAGGAGGGCTGGTGTCTGAGGTCTTACGTCACTGTACAGCTGGCACCAAACCCAGGCTGTCAGGTGGGCTGATGCTTTAGCCCTGGGGAACCCTGAGCTGCCATCCTGCATCAAACATCTGCCCAGGACTGGCACCCTGAAGCTTTCTTACTGCAGGACTGGCCTGTTGTCACTTGCCAGAGTCAAAACAGCAGTCACCTGGGTATCTGACGCCTACAAAGCTTGTGGCACTTCACACCCATTATGGGTAGGCAAGGCATCCAGGCTGAGCCTAAATATCACTTTTTCTACCATCCCAGGGTTCTCAGAGCAGTAGTCTGAGTGAAAAGTAATCCAGCGAAAAGATAACACCCCACCCCCATCTCAACAGAAGGGAACAAAAATACTTAAGGGCTAATATTTTATTAGAGAACATTAGGAGTTTCTCTTTTTCCACAGAATTCTCCTCCTTTTAATTCTGTCAGTGGCAGAAAATGCTGAATCACAAACCTGGAGCTTTAAAAAAAAAAAAAAAAAAAGGTATTTCATATGCAGAAGAAACATATCTTGCATCATTTCATGCTTCCTGCTCTGCTCTCTGGTGCCACGTTCCTCATTTTCAGCCTGTTTTAAAGGTCAGCTTCACAGAACAAATCCTGACCTCAGACATGGGAAATATGCTGCCTCATCACTCCAGGATCTTTTCTCACATGATTAGTCCCAACATTGCTGCAAGTAGAACAGTCCCCACCACCGCTGCCGCAGCCAAAGGAGAAAAAAATCCCCACAACCTTAAAAAAAGCAAGTTTTTTTTTTTTTCTTTCCATTTCCCAAGTTAATATTCACTGCCATCCACAGCCTCCCTAGGCCGGGGGCTACTTCAGCAGTGTAATGCTATTGCCATCTATGGGCAAGTAAAAGTCTTACCAGTCATACTCACAAGTTACAGGCAGAATACGTACCCAAACTGACAGCTACTCTCAGGAAAGTTCAGAAAAAGGACTTTAAAGACTATCTTATTTAAGGTTTTCCAATGGTAAGATACAGGATCTGGATAAAAGTTAATCAAAGGCAGCAATCACTTCTCATGCTATTTGTTTTAATCCTCATTATGCATTCATTCAACGGGCTTCACTTGGCCTGAAGAACATTATTTTGATGCTGTAATTTGAGGAGGCATGAGAGGTCGCATTAAGGTCTTGATTCAGAAGAAATATGTGTACTCTATGTATTTTCACCAAAAATTATTAACTTATTCTAGATGACTACTATTGATTATTAAATGTTTGAAGAATGATGGAAGGCACAACAGTGAGGAACAAGCTTCGGTGCTACAGGCAAGCTGAGGATTAATTTACTTCCTTAATAACTCCTATAAAAATAGAAGATTTCAACCTTAATAGAAGAACCAGTCCGTTACTCTGCTGGTCATAAATGACGAATTTATACTGACAAAACAGCTTGATTGAAGTACAGAAATTATTTCAAACTCTCTTTAGCTTATGCCTCTAGGAAAGAATCTGGCTCATTTTCAGCAACTCAGTCGTTCAGGTTCATATGAAAAAGTTTTTGTCAGTATCTGTTAGAAATGCAAAGCAAAGCTGAAGCTGCCCCTCACTGGGAGACTCTATAGATGGCATTTAAAAGAAAGGACAACACCACAGCAAGATGAAAAATGGCTTTTCTGTTAAATTATAACTAGCCAGATGGTTATACTGCTCTCAGGTTCATGATAAAGGCATAAAGACTGCCTCCCATGCCTGCAGAGCTCACGGGCAGGTGGCTCGGACCATGCACGGTTAACTTGTCAGCCTTGGCTTCTCCTTGGTTCCTGCTGAACCAGTGAAAGGAGAATGCCCAGGCCCTGATAGCAAAGGTTGCCTCACGGCTTGTCACCCAGGGGAGGGGGGCGTTGGGAAGGGAAGGCAGCTAGGGCATCAGACCTGTCTCAGTCCCTTGCCTGAGGAAGGGCTCTGTAAGACTGAACCTCGTAAAAGTCATACGAAAAGAACCAAAGCACAAAGTCTTCTTCTAACAAATTCAGAACAAAAAAACCCCATTTGGATAGGATTTCTGGAAGAAAGAGCCAGAGGTGTTTGCAAATAAGCACCAGAATAGGCACTTCCAGTGACTGCAGAACTATAAACAAAAGCACTTTTGTGCACTCCCGGATTACTTGCTCTTATTTTCTCTTACAGTCACATGCTTACACGGGCCTGTACTGTTTGAGAACATGATTCATTAAGATGCCTTTAAATTGCAACTAAGTATTGTATTATTAAGACTGACTTTGTTTTAACTTTCCTGTTACTTAGTATAGTTTGTTTTATAACTCTATCTCTTACGTGACCAAACCCCCACTGAATCCTTTAAAAGTTCTTGTTAATATGTACACTGTATTTCCAAAGTATTTCAGATTTATGGGCTTCCCCACCACCACCCCCGTCATTGTTTCATTGGTTCAGGCACATCCCCTTCTCAGCAGATTGAAACATCCAGTAATCTGAAACAGATTTGGTGACCCTATAGCATTAAATCATGCTTTGTGGTGCTTTATTCCTCCTTCCAAAGACGTTATGCATTAGCAGGTACATAAAATTGCACCAGAGATTGAATACATATTGAAAAGTAATAAATGATTCCATATGGTCTTAAATTTTTTCAAAGCAGTGCACCGCTGTTTTAAAGCAGTAGCGTTTAATTTTCCAATTAGGAAGAATTTTAAATAGCCCTTCTAACCCACAGATATGGAAACACTCCCACTTGAGATATTCTCCCCAGCTGAGAGATTTGGGTGCCCCGATAATTTTCCACAGTCAAATGGTGTCCTTGGTTAGCTAGCTGGCAAGGGTACAATTAGCCAAGGCAGTTAATTTCTCCCTTTTATTTAAAAAAAAAAAAAAAAAGCTTGTGTCATCATTACTGTGAAGACACAGGTCACAAAGCCCCTGTGAACAAACTGAGTAGCGTACGTTCCTCTTTCAGCTTCACGTACTTCAACATCTGTCAGGCCTCAGCTACAGTTCCTCCCCAGTTTTCCCCATTTACTTTCAAGGAAAGAAAAAATAAAGAAATCCATTTTGCTAAAACAAGGCTTACAATACCTCTACCTCGATAAATTTTAAGCTTAACACACCTAACATGAAGAGTAGCTACTGTATTTAGAAACAGCTGGCTCTTTGACAGCTCAGTTCTCAGTGTCTGCTCAATTACATGTGCTCATTTAAATGGTACCCCCCAAAAATAATTTAAAAAATAAAATCAGGTCTTGCTCTCACTGTCATCAGCTCTGCACAGGTCAAACAGCAGCTTCAGATGTGAGCCTTTAACGCAGCGGTTTGCTAGACTGAAGGAAATGCTTTTTGCCGGGCAGGCGAGGGTGCGCACGAATGGAAGAACTCAACTTCTCAGATTCTGGGAGGCATTTGCAGGGCAGCTAGCTAAAGCTGCATGCCCCCAGCAAACTTCAGTGACATTCACATGAGCTGCGAGGAATGTAAAGCCTTTAACACCAGGAGCAGGACCGGGGCAGAACTGTGGCATTACAGTTCAGAACTGCCCTCCTAAAAGCTCCTGCTCAACTGATGCCTAATCTCAGAGTCTCTGGAATCCTATTTTTAGGCTGTCAGCATCCCAAGACACAGGACATTCTGCTTTTGGCATACCCAGAACTACCCCACATCGGGCAGCTCTGCGCCTCTCTTCCCCCTGAGCCCAGCGCTGGAATTCAGAGCTCAGACACGTCTCCATGCAAGACAAGACCCACAGCCCCAGCTGCGCAGTCTGCTCAGAGCACGTCCAACACATACCAGCAGGCTCCAGCTCCTTACAGCACAGGGCTGTGATTGCTCTTCCAAGACAGGCCAGCAGGTAGGAGGTGCCCATCACTATCCCATCCCTCAGTGCAGCGTGTCTCAGGCACTCAAGAAATGTGACCCCATTCCTCCAACGTGATGTGGCTCCTGAGTCAGCAGCCACCCAGTTCCTCCAGGGTGGGGGAGAGAACCAGCTGCAAATGCTTATCATCAACTTCCCCACCATGTGCTGAGCTGCTGACTGCCTTTGTTTAACGCTTCACAAGCCCCTTTGAACCCTTTCTCAACTGCCTGGGGGGGTGGGGATGGACAGGACACTTGCTTCCCTGAGTGCCTTGTGGTGTTCCTCATGCCAAGAGACCCAAGGTCAACTCCCCACTCCTGACCACTGGGGTTCAGCCGCCTCCCCCTGACCTTCCTGAAGAGTATCTTACCCAGGACATACGTTGTCCTCAAGAGTATCTACCAGGCAGTAGGCTAACCTAACACGCACTCCATTTTCAACCAGCCTGTTGAACCCGTACTGCTGCCTGGGAGAGAGAGTGGGGATTCAGGATTCATGGGAGCGATCAAGGAGAGGCCATGACCTAGCAGTAATAACATTGCCATAGGGAAGGGAGTGGAACAGTCTTGGATTTCAGTCCCTGTTTCCAGGTCTGCTCTGTGTACTCTACATTGAATGTTTGTCAAGAGGACAAAACACAAAGTTCTGGGAAAAGGATCATAAGCCACGTCTCCAGCTCCTAAGCAAGCGCTCCGATCACCAAGATACAGAATGAGAGAGGGAGGGAGGTGCTTGGACTTCTTCCTTCAGGGGCCACATACAGGACAAAATAACTAGTTCTTTAAAGGAACCAAAATAGGTTGTATGTAGGTGCCGGCTCTCAAAGGGAGAGGCCAGGCTAGCGAGTCTCAGCAAAAGGACATCCTTTCTGACCCTCATTCCCTTCCCCTGATCCCCAATTACAGCCTCTGCTATCCAAGCATGCCCTATGTTCATGGGTAGAGGGAAGCAGGACTAGGAAGGGTGGTTATTTTAGAGCTGCAGTGTGTCAACACCAGTACCTCGAAGCAAGGATCCAGGCTGCACGCCTCTGCACAGCACCACACCGACAGGACAGCCGCCTCGGCGATGTTATTTGCCCCATGACGACAACCAGCAACGCCAGGATTTCAGAGGTGGTTGCAGGTCCGGTGGGTCTCCCCTCCAGTACCCCACCTCTGGGCACTCAGCACGCTGCATCCCGCTGCCAGACACGTAGCCAGCGCCCTTCCCACGCGTCTCAGGGGCTGCGAGCCCTCTCCCGGAGGTGGGTGGGCTTCAACTTGGCGTTGAGAGGAGGGGAACGGGAAGACCGAGGGACAGCTTTGCCCGACCCTGGGGTGCAGCCGTGATTTCTGGCCGGAGGTAATTTTTAGTGTGTCACGCTACTTTCAGGAAAGGCTTTCCTCCCCACGCCCTTGCAGGCAGCCTGCCCGCCCGCAGCCTCTCCACGCTGCCCCGCAACGCTAAACCAAAGGGAGGCTTCATGCGACGGGACCCGAGCGGAGTTTGCAGGGACCCCGGCGGGGTTTGCACTGTGCCTGACAGATTCCTCTCCCCTCCCCCCGCCACCCCTCACCGCGTACCAGCGGCCGCCTCCCCGCCAGCCTGGGCCCGGCGACCAGCGCTCACCCCGGGGCAGGCCGGCAGCCAGTCGCGCAGCAGGCACGGCACGGCGCCCAGCGGACGCTCCCGACCCGCCGCCACCGCCTCCCGGCAGCGGCCCCAGCCAAACCCGCCCCAGCCCATCACCGAGGGGAAGAAGGGGGTAAGGTGTGACGGCGCCCACATCCTCCGCACCGAAACTACGGCCGGGACCCCCGCGCCCACTCTCGCACCCCCTCCCCGCGCCGCATTTTACTCGATTGTTTATTATTTTCCAAGGGGCGGTGGCGGGGTGGAGGCACCGACCAATGGAAAGCGCCGCTGCCCTGACGGGCGACGGACACCGGCCAATAGGCGCCGAGGGCGGGGCCTGGCGGTCACGCGCGGCTCTAGAGCATGACATCATCTGTTTGCACGGCGCAGCCTAGCTTGGTGCGGGCGGGGCGGCGGTAAGGGGCGGGGCCCCGGCAAGGGGGCGGGGCGGAGGTGCAGGGGCGGGCCGGGGGTGGGCCGGGGGCGGGCCGGTGGACGCTCGTGGTGCGGCTCGGCGGGGCCGGCGGTCGCGGCCTGGACCTCGGTTCCTCGGGTCCTGCCGCGGCGCGGGGTGTCGGTGAGTCCGGCTGGCCGGGCGGCCCTCTGAGCGGCAGGTGCCGCGTCCCGCTCGGTGGGGAGCAGCTGCCGGCCGTTAGGCTTGCGGCGCGCAGCGCCTCAGGGGCGGCTCTCCCCCGGCAGTGCCCCGCTGAGGTAACCCCGCGACAGCCCCTCGGGCAGGATCCCTACCCCCCGGTGTCTGTGGGCAGAGGGAGGCTTTAAATTATAGTAATGGAGTAATTAAGAGATAAGTAGGTATAATTAAGCCCATGTGGGGTAACTGAGACGGGCTAAGTGACATGCCCGGGTTACGCAACGAGTCGGTGGCGGGGCAGAACGGCATTTAGCTGCTGGGTCCAGCCCGAGCCGTGCGGGAGAGCTGTCAGTCTGCTCCTGGAGGTGTCCTGATGGGGCGGGAAGTGAGGGGAGGTGATTAAACCTCTCCTTGAATCGTTAACAGAAACTGCTGCTGTAAGGATGATATCCTTTCATCTAAGATGAATGTAAAAAACCAAACAAAATATGAGTTTGTTGCTAGATATTAAGCAATTTGACTCATTTCACCCTAATAATACCAACTCAATAACTGCATGCACCCCAAAGTAACCAAAAATTATGATGCAAGATTTTGAGTAGTGTAATGTCAGCTTAAAAATCAGGTTTTAAAAGGTTGTAAAATATGCAATTAGGGTTGGTTTGGGTTTGGTTTGGGTTTTTTTCCTATTTTCTTCCTGGCCCTGCAAGACTACTTGGGTCACATCCATCAAACATCAGGAACTTGGCTACTGGTTTAAAGAGGAAGCTGAGATGCTCCTTTAATGTGACTTTAAGAACAAGGATTTCAGGAAAACACCAGTAGTGCAGGACTCATAAATAAAGCTGAGAAGGCTGGCAACACTGCTATGCGCTATTTGTGGTTGTCATTAAGTGTATGAAACACTGCTAGAAACCATCTCCTATCCCTGAGAAGCTGAGAGCCTTTCTCAGCCTACAAGGTGCAGCTTTTTGGTGGGCCTTGGCGATGCAGCTTCAGCCCACGTGAGGCCATTATAATGACAATTTGAAGCTACAGGGTTGAATGTTCTCACTTCCTCAGCTTCACAGCTCCTTACTTGCCCAGGTTTTTTTGACATTTCATTGTAAACATTGTTTCTTCCAGAAAGGTGATCTTTAACGTGGATGACTGTAGTCACATACTCTACACACTACAGAAATAGCTTAAGAATTCCTCAGCAGTGGGTGCTTGAATTTAGGTTTATGCAGAGCTGAATGCTTCTAGCCTTAGGGTTTGGTGCCCAAATTGTCAAGATCACTTGAGGAAAGAGTTCTTCTCTCCACAGTAGTAATGTCACTGTTTCCTTCTGCAACTGCACTTCTCTTCCTTCCCCTCTCCTCTGTTACAGTGGTCAGTCAGCCAGTTCACAGGCAGCTGAAGTCCAACTTTGATCTTTTAAACGCTATTCATTCCTTTGAGGAAAATTTTATAGTCAGAACGCTGCAGCCATCTTTGGCAAACGCTTCATGTCTCCGTGGCACAATTTGGATCCTTGCTCTGTGTCTACCTGCCACTCAACCAATCTCCCCCCAATAACTGTGGAGCCCGTTAGCCAGTTTTAGCCATGCTGGGCAGAAAAGTCTCAAGGTATGAAGTTAGCTGGCTTACAGGCAACATTTCTTTCTAATCAGCGCACAGGTTGCTCTGAATCAGCTGCAAAGCCTACTGCCCTTTGCCCAGCTTGTGTTTAAAGGACATGGTGGAACTGTGGGAAGAAAAAAAATACACTGAGGGAGCCACTGTCTCACAGGGTGGAGATGGGAGGAGTAGATGGCGTTATTGGAGTGGACATAAAACCTCTTGGAGACCAGGCTGCAGGTGGCTTAGAAAACAACCCATCATATACTTGTTTGTGTGAAGTCCACAAACACAATGAGGCCGTTGTTTAATATAACGGCAATATAACACTGTTTTATTGAACCACAGTACACTTTGTGCTAGATTTCTATGATGATGTAATGATGAGGAGTTCCAAGTCCCCCACCTCTCGTGCACCTTTAGCTCCAACCAGGCTTCCGCAGTAAGATACTTGTATAAGAGAGGCAACGTCAGAAATGTGACCTGCGCTTCTCTAGCTACCAGCCTGCGAGAATGTAGGTTATGGCAGAGTGAAGGAGTGATTGTATCTGGGTTACCACTGTGAACTGGTACGCTCTTATCTTATGGCAAGCTGGCTCTCTGAATCAACAAAATAGAAGAACGAGAATGAAAACTGAGCTGATGATAGGCTTCAGTGGTGGAATGTAGCAGGTGGAAAGAGTTAATCTCAATGCAAAAATCACCTATGAGGATTCCCACCCAAAGCACTGTCATACAAACGTTACTTTCCCAAAAGCAGGATGCTGTGAGCTTTATGTCTCACAGTTCTTGCGTGGTCTGTGTATGGCTGAGATCACCCACAAAGGTGACTCAGAGCTGCAAAGTAACCGTGTTGCTGCCAGAACAGTATAATCAGGTACTGTGACAGGTATGCATCTCCTCAGTGCAAACTTGAGCAGGGACAGCAGGTAAACGGAGGTGCAGAGGAGGCGCAGCACTGCCCTGAAACACTCGCAGTCTAAGTAGGCACAGTAAGTGAGCGAGGCTTTCAAATGGCCTCGGGGTTGGCCTAACTTTATTCCTGTCGAAGTCAGCGATAAAACTCCCATAAACTAAGCCTTTTTGAAAATCCCACCCTTGAGGCATTAAAGTACTTAAGGAAGAGACTGGAAATCGTGCCGGCTTTAGATTCAATTCTGATCAGTTTTTATACATATTCCGGTGGGCGCAGCCACGGAATGGTGATAAGAATGGCTCCTCTTTCTTTCTGTTTTGCTTATGCACTTTTGCTAAGCAAAATGTGAAGGAACGATTATACTGTGGTTTTAATTCCACCTCTAAACTGCAGTATCATGGGCACACATGTGCCGTGCAGAGCTGTGAAGAACTGGTACCATGGCTTATGTGATAAAGACTGTATGGCTGATACACCAGCGAATTCTGAAGAGGGCAGATAATCCTGCAGTAAAAGCCCCAGGTTGGCACTCAGGAGATCTCTTTTTATTTCTCAGTTCTGACATGGGCTTCCTGTATGACCTCAGCACAGTCATGTAATTGCTTGGTGCCTCAGTCCATCATCTCTTTAATAGGGTTACTACTTACTTATTTCCCTTCTCCCGCCCTGGCCTGCCTTACTTAGACTGCAATTCTGCCAGGGAGTGGAGCATTTCTTACCACGTGCAGGGCCTTCACCCAGTACAGCGAGACCTAATGGCAATGCCTGTGCAGTAATGCAATGCCAATTAAATAAATAAATGACGATGATAATATCATTTAGGACTAGATTTGCAGTTTGTAATCCAGCCCAAGGTCAAAGTGCTACACTCCCCTGGAACCTCAGGACTAAAGGAGCACTCCGTGAAGAGGTTTCTGCCCTGGCCAAAATCAGTTCCCAGCAGAGGCGATTTTTGGGACAGAGCTGAGTGTCAGCCACAGCTTTGCAGCCGGCCTTCTCTGGCTAACTGCTGAACCACGCAAGTGGAGGCTCCTTGGAGATGCAGTGCTGGACTAAGCATCTTCTTGTTATGCACAGCTTTGTCCGATCTTGGTTCCTGGCTCTTCAACGCTACTGTGGTTCCACTCCCTTACCAACTGCTAAATCATACACATGAATGCCAGCATCACAGCTGTGGAGTACCTGGTGTCTTTCTGAGCTGCCTTGCATTCCCATAAGGGGCTGCGTTACAACAGAAGCCATGGTAAAGCGTGCAGTGTTGTGACCCAAAATGGAGCCGCAGTGAAAATTATTTCCATTACTCCAACCTGCATTCATTCTCATTAATTCAGTGTCTCTTACTATATTTAGATAACTGAGGATTAATTGTATGTGTGCTGAAATGCTGTCCCTTGTAATAAAATCATGCTGAACTATTCCTAACTTGAGTGCTATTTGAATTTGAAACCTGACTAGACCCCGAGGGCCTCAGACCTTACTTAGCAGGATGGGTAAGGCATGCAGGATCAGGGCCTTGCTGTTTTCTAATCAAACCGAATGGTTTTCAAATCTCTTGCCCACGACATTCAATTAAACAGGAACAATTTAATTTGTCTGCTAATCCTACCTAGCAATGCATTAGAGCACACCTGCTTGTCAACGCACACACAGAGATGGCTGTTTCTTGTACCGGAGACAACACTGTTTCCACACTGAAACTAGCCCATAGTTTAGGTCGCTACAAAGCTAGGTGAGAACTGATACATATACATTGCTATGTAATGTATTTATAACTACAGCTACATTAATAGCTCTATATTCCTTGGCTTTGTGGGTCACTCCTTTATCCAACCCATAATTAACTGCGTGTTAAAGTGAGCTGCTTCGAAGGGCTTTCTGCCAGGGCACAGCCTCGCGGGATTACATTCACGTGCGGACGTGCCCGGACATGTTCCCACACCACCCTCAGGCAGAACACAAGTTTGGAAAAAAAAAAAAAAAGGCTAAATTGGACTCCAAATGTAAAGTTCACCAGAATAACTCACGTATCAATATTTTAGAACCAGTGGAAAGGAGTGGGAAAAGACTCGGCGCACTATTTCTCGGCCATGACGGGCAGCCAGAGCTGGTGTGATGGGGAAGGAGAGGCAGCAAGAGCTGAAGCTGCGCTCCTGCCCGGGTAGGTGGGCCTGACCGAGATAAGGGGTATGGAAAACCGAGGCGGTTGCGTCTGGTTTTCCCATTTAAATTCTAGTCGGCGCAGAGAGCCAGCGCTAATGTGCCCCCTGGAAAGAGTTACCCTCTGTTCTGAGACCTGAGCGCTTCCCGCGGCTCAGGCGGCGCGGTCAGGCCCCAGGCCGGCGGGGGACACGTAGCCACGGCGGCACCAGTGGGGAGGGGGTGTCGGTCCGGAGCTAAAGGACGGCCTGCTGGCCAGCACTTTTCCCACCGCGTTCCGGCAGCCTCTCCAGCCCGGCCAGCCCTGGCGACTCCCCCCGGCCTGGCCCGGCGCGACGCTCCCGCCCCGTCGGGGCGGCCCCTGCGCGGCACCGCCCGCCCACCGCCCGTGGGCGGGCCGTGCCGTGCTGTGCGGTTAGGTTGAGGCTCCCTGCGTGTGTCTATAACTTTGTGTTGCTGCCGGTGGTTGTTAGGAGGAGGGATGTGGAAGTCGGTGCCGAGCAGGGTGACAGGCTGCTCGGGCGGGCTGCGGCGGCAGGCTGGCTCGGCGCGGGCGGATCGCTTGCCTCTCGCCGGCTGCTCGCAGAGGCGGCGGGCGGTTTGCCGCTTTCCCCTCCTTCGCCTTTAAAGGGAAGGCTCCTCGGAGCTGAAGGCGCAGGAGCAGCAGGAACCATGCAGCAGCGCTGCTTCTTCCTCCCGTGAATTCGGATCTTGATTTCTGCCGGTGTGGAGGTGGCTGTTGATCCTTATCCCCCCTCCCTCCCCCCTGCCTCCCTCCCCTCCCTGTGTGGCTCTCCCTGCCTCTTCTGCCTGAGCTTTTTTAAATGACTTGAGTGAAGGGGGGGGGGAAAAAACTGTCAAGATGGCAGCAGCAGGAGCAAGGAGGTTATGAATGTGGTGTTGATGCTGGAACAAAACCTATTCTCTTTGGCAGCCCTAGGGAGGGCTTAAAGCTTCTGGACCTGTTGGAAGACTGGCGATTTGATTTGTTCCCGTTGTGCTTGCTTTTTCCCTGCGAGAAGAAGGATTTATTTTTTATTTTTTTTTAAATCGGCCAGCCTCCGGGGTGGCTTTCTCCCGCCCCCTGCTCCGTCGGCTGTGAGATTTTGGGGGGGGGAGGTTGCTTGTGTGTGGCTTGGGGGGCACCGCAAAGTGACAGGCTTACGCTAGTATGCAGTTGGATGTATGCTAAGACTTAGTCTCCCTTTAGGGCGTTTTGAAGAAGGAAAGAAAAGTCTTCGGCGTAATCTGAAGGACTCCTCTCCCTGCCCACCTGCCGAGGGAGTGGGCAAAGGACCGTCACCCCCAAAAAGGAAGATATCCGCGGAAGAGGCGAGGAGCGAGCTCGGAGGCGCCAGGAGCAGGGGGGTCCTCTCCCGGCTGGATACAGCGCTGTTCCCGCTGGAGCTACTTCTGCATCCGCATGGAGTGAAACATAAACAAACGCACACACGCACCGCGGGACCGACCGCCGCTCCGCCAGCGCGGAGGGCTGCGCCGCGGGCACCTCCGGCCCCGCCCGGCCCCGCGCTGCCCGCCCTGCGCTGCCGCTCCGGCTCCTAATCTGATTTTTTTTTTTCCCCCCATCTCCCTCCCTCCTCTCCCCCCCTCCTCTCCCCCTACTCCTCCCCCCCTGCTCCGGCGTGCGCGCCGCCCGCGGGGAGTAGGGCTCAGGGTGCAGCGGAGAGCCTGCCAGCCCTTAGCGGAGAGCGGCATGCCCGCCCAGCGGCCCCCCGCCTGCTAGGCTCCCGTCGGCACCGAGGAGGCGGCGGAGGAGGAGCGGGGTCGGCGGCCGCCCGCCCCGTCGCAGCGCCCCGCCGCCGCAGCCGCCCGCGGGGGAGGCCAAGATGGCAGAGGCGTCGCCCCCCGCCCCGCTCTCGCCCCTGGACGTGGAGCTGGACCCCGAGTTCGAGCCGCAGAGCCGCCCCCGCTCTTGCACCTGGCCCCTGCAGAGGCCCGAGCTGCAGGCCAGCCCAGCCAAGCCCGCCGGCGAGCCGCCCGCCGACGCCGCCTCCATGATCCCCGAGGAGGAGGACGACGAGGAGGAGGGGGGCGGCTCGGCTATGGCCGTCGGCAGCGCGGCCCCCGCGGGCGGAGAATCGGCAGCGGCCACCGCCGTCCCGGAGGAGGCGGCGAGGCTGCTGGCCCCGCTGCCCGGCGGCGGCCCGGAGGGACCGAGCCTCTCGCCTGGGGGAGCGGCGGCGGCGGGCGGCGGGGGGCTGAGCGGGGGCCCGGCGGCGGCGGCGCCGAGGAAGTGCTCGTCGCGGCGCAACGCGTGGGGCAACCTCTCCTACGCCGACCTCATCACCCGCGCCATCGAGAGCTCCCCGGAGAAGCGCCTCACCCTCTCCCAGATCTACGACTGGATGGTCCGCTGCGTGCCCTACTTCAAGGACAAGGGCGACAGCAACAGCTCGGCCGGATGGAAGGTGAGGTGGAGTTTCGGGGACGCGGCGGACCCACCGCGCCGCCCGGACGGGCAGGCTGCCCGCGGGGGACGCGACCGCGGAGAGAGAAGGGGGGTGCTGGCGGCTTTCCCCGACGGCAGTCGTCCGGGCGCTGCTGCTGGCTGTGGTGATGATCGCGCTGTCGCCTTTGCTTGTTTTTATTTATTTTATTCTTTTATTTTGTTTTTTAACGGAGGAGGGTAAGAAAAGTTTTGGCTCTTTCCTGTTGCTGTGTGCAAGCGGTGAGGACTCCTGTCTCTGGGAGCGGGGGACGCTGGAGCGGAGCTGGCTTCTCTGATGTACAAATGCATAACGAGCGAAAGAAAAAGAGGGAAAAGAAAAAAGAAAAGGAAAAATATTTTTTAGGGTGCGTGGGGTTTGTTTTGTTTTAAGTTACACGTACCTTTGCTGTAACTCGTGGTGGAAAGAAGCAGGGTGGCTCTTACACAGGGTTATCTGAGTCTCAAAGCTCAAATACAGAGCAACTCTATTCTTTTTGGCGAGAAAAACCCCAGTGGTTTCCCACACCTTCCTCAAAGGCAATAGGGGGAAATTCGGTTTTTGACATTTCTTCATAAAGTTAATCAAAGCGACGTGGAGTTTTTGGCTGCTGAGCCGCGGGAACGCTTGGATTGCGATTCCTGCGGTGCCAGTGTGCGAGGGCACTGCCTCCTGATAAATCCCTTACAGCTGAGCGTTTTCTGACCAGCGTTGCGACAGCAGCGAAGATTACTACTGTTTTAGTAAGCGAGGAAAAAACAAAATCTGGTTCTGTGGCTTGTTTACTCAGCATGTGCAAAAGGCACGTTGCAGACAGGGCTTTACTCTCTCAAAAGGCTGAGCCTAGTAAGGCCTACCAGGAGCTGGTGCTGCACGTAAAGCACATTTGGAGTGATTTCCAGAACTGCTTTTTTCTTTTTTCTGTTTTTTTTTCCCCTCCTCCTCGTTTCCCATGTCCATCTCTTAGCGTCTGTCGGATGCTGAAACGTCACGTACTCGCAGCTATACAGAAATGCAGGTGCTGCTTGATGTCAGTACTGTTGGTAGAGGTAAATCCTGGTACGGTTCAGTTGCTGCTGAGAGCTGGTACTGGCAGTGCCCGAGACCGAGTTTTTTGAATGGATCATGGCTTGAAGGCGAATTTGCCGGGAAGTTTTATCATGTTAGAAAGAAATTAAATTTCCTCTTTGAATCTCCCTAGCTTTGGGTGAGGGGATAGCTTACAGTCTACGAATCGGTCGGAGATACTGTGTGGATGAAACGTTTCTGGCAGTTACCGTGTTAGCAGCCCTGTCTGGTGTTTTGGTGCCTGAGCAGGACTTGCTGCTCGGAATTGAAGTGTGGCTGTATGATTTTTACCTTCCAAATGGAGCACTGTGGAGGAAGCATTTCACTGGCAGGCTTGTCTCTGGCTGGGGAAAATACAAACACAAAGTTTATCAGTGGCATAGCTAATTCAAGACAAGGCATTTTAAAAACACAGCTCCTTTTTACAGCTTTTTGCCTCTGTATTAGGTGTTAAATTTTGATCTTACTTTACAAGCGCGACATGGGTATGTGATAAAGGGTTACATCTTCGATGACAGCCCGTGCCTCCCTAAGTTGTTTGGTTTCACACAGAAGCAGTGGCTTTAGATGTCAGCCACTGTGACAAATCCAGCCTTTTTATCTGATGCTTTGAATTTTCAGTAAATTCTCTGTACTCGATTCAAAGGAAGATTTAGTGAACAATGGGGCCGATAGTGTTTCGGGCTGAATTTGGTGGCAAAACTCCTGTTCGCCTTAGCAATAACAGGATCTGGGCCATAACACAAAGTGCTTACATTGATTAGTATGCTTAATACAGTCACAATTTTTCTGACAATTTATACTGTTAATTTGATATTGATTCCTTTGCTGAGCGGCATTAACGGGTACTTGGAGCTAATTAAAATGTTAAAAACTTGGATCCCTTGAGATTCCCCTGATATAATTTAGTTCAGAAGTTTCTCACAAGCCTTTAAGATGACCTTTCTCGGGAGATGCAAGCGTGCTGGTAGCAGAAAATTCTGCTTCTTTAATGACTGTGAGCTGTCTCTGGAAGTTAGGGCAAGGCAGTGGATCGCGTTAACGGCGGGTGCAGTTGTGCGTGGGTGATAGGGGCATACTGGAAAGGGGCAAAGGGGAGGTCAGGAGCTAATAATTTGCCAGGCATCCAAACCCGCAAAATTTAATTCCTTAGCAGGGCTAGAGCTTCTTTTAATGTATGCATATACATTCAGAAGAGGACTATTTTGGCTTCTTGGCTGGTACGTAAATTAGTTTGTGCAGAGGCAACACTCTTAAATGGAGACTCCATCTTAATCTCCCGATGCTAAAACACATTATATGTTATTATCGTCTTTGTTTCCCTTGTAGGTAATGAATACAACTCTTCAGGAACTAATGTCAGCTTTTCACATCAGCCTCTTTCAGATTGCTGGTTACACTGAGATTTTAAATGAACAGAAGATACTTCTGTATTGGAAAGCTTTTTATCTTAATTTAGAATGTTTTTACAGAGCTAAGTTCATCTTTGAAGGCAGCAAGCCCATTTAACAATGTTCTGCACTGGCACTGAGTGGGAAAATTGTCGTTTTAAACACAAGGAAGAAGAGAACTTGGTTTTATTATCTTAGGTATTATATATGAAATATTAATACTGTTTACAGTGGGATGTGCTGAATGCCATAATCCGTAAACATAGCTGGGATTATACTCCTCAAAACAATTATTTTAAGAGCTATAAATTAAGGTTACAACTATCACTTTTATTTTCTTTTTAATCTTTTTTTCCCCCCCTTTTTTTTCCTGGGGCATTAAAGCAGAAGTGAATATTTCAGATGTGGGTAGGAAGGCATATATTACATTTCCGCTAATTCAGATAAAGTTTACCCAATACTCTGCTTCTCCCCCCCCGCCCTCATCCCCCCCAACAATCCTCTTTGCTTCCCCCTCCCCTTAGCCCCAGTGGGACGTTAGCTAACCTAATACTGCCTGACAGCTAACTATGGTGCATCGCTGCAGAGCTGGCGGACACCATCGTATGACACGGGCAGCCTGGTCTGATACAATCCCATATGCTTCCACATCACTGAGAAGGGTGTAGGTGCACGCTTTGATACCTGCTTACTGTCCTGAATACTTACGGAGGGTTAGTATTGATACTTATCATTGCTGGGGTCTGAGGGTGAGCTGGTTTCACCCTTGCGAAATGCCCTGTGCCGGGCAGCTGCTGCGGGTACTTCCACAGAGCTCCTCGATGAGCAGATCTACCCGTCTTTCCAAATTCAAGTATCCAGTACCCTATCAACGTCACACAGTCACAAAACCGTGGTGCTATGCTTTTTTTCTCCACCAGGTATTTAGGATGAGGTAACTCACTTCATTCACTCAGTAACCCTGAAATACAAAAGCGAAACACCTTTGGGTCAGCCTATGCAGTAGAGGTGTGCAGTTTCACTATAGCTTAAGTACTTCCATATCTCTTTCTATAATGTTATTTTGTAATTTCTTGCAGCAGTATCTTGTGAAATAGTCTTTTCTACATGAAGAGTACACTAGGGGGACTATTCTCCTCTTCGTTGAGCGGTATTGCAAGGCTGTGAATCTGGTTCTTTATACACAGAAACTAGCAATTCCCAAATTTAAATGCAGCTGATTTGCTTTGATTTGTTTTTTATATCTGCAGCCTATTTGTTTTCTGCCTGTTGCATTCATCTTCCTCATGAAAGATAAACACTGCGGGCTGGGATATTTACTTTGGAGGGGAGATTTTTGTAAACTTTGTACATGGACATTTCATCACTCCTTACCATGTTTTATTGACCAATGTATACTGAAGGACTGCGGTCCCTTTACCGTAGCAGGCACACGAGTCTCCTTTCTAATTACTGAGACTTGAAAAGACCTGAGAAATTTGCCAATGATGTAGGCAGATGTCTAAATCTGTTAGCCAGATGCTGATATGCAAGATGTGTCAGACTTCTTTTTATTATCTTTTTGCAAAGGATGTGGGAAGGAAGCAACACCATTCTCTGTTCTTATTATTTCTCCTTTCTTAGAGTGGTACACAGTGTCTTTATCAGGAGAGGAAGCATAAAAATGGAGTTTGTATAAGTTTCTTCCCCCCCCTCCTGCCTTTTCTTTTTTCTTTTCCTTAGACTGTGTTCCCCAGTTAATTGTTGCATTCCTTCTGTTAGAGTCTTACCTTTTTTTTCCTTTTTTTTCCCCCCTAATTTTTGGGCTGCCTTGTTTGTCCTTACGGAATGGTTTGGGTTACAAACTGCAGTCTGATTAATTTTAAGTTTTGATCTACCAAAGCGAGCACGGGTTTAAGCACGTGAATGGATCCTTGGGACTTCACTGGGATTACTTGTGTGCTTAAACTTACTGCTTAAGCATCTTACCTGATCAAAGCCTTTCTGTGTTGTACTGTAACAAAATACTTGGTAACACTTGTAAGTGAACGTTCTGCTGAGCAATGTAGAGAGATGAGTGGTTCCAGCCCCAAAGTTGAAACCGCTAGATAATAAGCTTCTCACATCAAAGAGGAGTACACTTCAGTACCAAAGTAACAAATGACTTTTTAAACTTTCCAGTAGAAACCATATGTAGATATTAGCGCACATTATTATTTTATATCTGTAACATACATCAAAGATCTCACTTTCTCCCCAGCTCATGCAGGCGGGCGACAGCTATTAGAGTAGAGAGAGACCGAGTAGCTCTCCCGGAATCACTGACATTGTTTGATCCACAGTGTGACAGTGAGAAGCACTGAAGGACTTGTTAAATGCAGATATAAACACATCACCACGGTGAATAGCATCAGCTGTAGAGAGTCACAGGCTCTGATAAACCTAAACTTGGGATGTGAACGGGAAGCCTCCAGTGAATGATGCCGATAGGGTCGCCATTAGGTATAGCTACATGATACATACTGGAAGCAGTGTTCCTCAACGCTTTAGAGACAGAAGGTTACCAAAACCAGTCACACGTCATCGGTGTTGTTTGTTAACAGGTTGTTACTGTCAGTATTGGAGCATATTTAAAATGGGAAACTTGAGAGTCAAAGGTTGGCTCCTACACCTACCCGTGTGTTTAGAAGTACACAGTTAATGCTTAATAAAAAAATAAATCACCTTAGCGACTTTCCTATCCACTGTATTGTATTGACTTGAACAAACACCACCTGAGGCTGTCGGGCTGGGGAAGAGAGAGGTCCTGGCGCTCCTGCCCTGGGACGTCCTGCCTCTGCTTGGTTTTGTCCTGGTGAAGCAAGCGGTGCCTTACACGTGAGGCCATTTTGTATTTGGGTCATTTTGGTGGTGCTGCACCGCTCTGCTGTAATCCTGGGAGATTAGGGGAGGCTGGGCACGTGCTGGTGCATTTAGAAAGCGAGTGATTAGGGTTAGCCGGGTGGTTTTGTGAAAGCTCTTTGTGCTGACATGGACAAAGTAGAGACCCGGAGTTGGTGGCAGCCTTTGCGGGATCCAGGCAGCACTGGGGTGAGCGCAGCCCCCCACCTGCAGTGGCTGGGCTGTTTTCAGCCCCCTTATGTGGGGTGGATGGGGAGAGTGAGCGTGAAATCACCCCAGAAAATTACGGTGGGTGTGTTAGGTTCAAAGGGAGCCGGAAGGGATTGCCTTGGAGATAAGGGAAAAGTGAGGATAAATAGCCAAAGCATAACCGTAGGTGGCAGCCTCCTGAAGGTGCCCTGCAAGGTTTTGGCAGCCAACTATTTTGCGTGGAAGTATGGAAAACCTTTTGTGAGGATTGTTTCTTATTTGCAATGCAATTACAGTAGGTCTTAGCGTAGGGGCGGCTTGCCAAGGGAGAAACTGAAAGTGTTTCCTAATGCAAGTTGTTACTTAGACTAAAAATCTTCCCCTGTTGTTTCTCTCCCACTTTTTTAAAAGCCTGACTCCTGTATCTCTGTCACGGAAAACGTGCCCAAGGGCACCACTGTAAAATGGCAGCATTAGTTTCTTTTAAAGGCATGAGGCTCTCTGTGTTTTGAGGTAGACTGTCTCTGGAGCTCTGAGCATCCTCCTGCCGCTGTTTTGCTCCACTTGCCATGAAAAACTGGTTTGCAAGTCTGCACAGGAAAGGGGCCACAGCCTTGCCAGGTCCCAGGGCAGGAGGTGCAATCAGGTCCAGCAGCATGTAGAGAGCATCCTGATAAGGGTCTGCCTGATAGCACAATGCTTGGGGAGCTGTGGGGTATTTTGGGTTTTTTTTTGATGTGGCTTTTCTTAGGGCTGACAATATGTGCGTAGTGTGGTGGTTCAGGATCAAAATGAAGTGTTCAAGTAATGTGCACAGTCGTTCAGTTTTTGGTAGTGCTGGCTTATCACACCATGAGTTAGGTGAAGATTAAGCTTAACCTTTTATTTGCTCTATTTTTTGTGCTTCTACAAACTTAGGCTGTTCTTTTCTGTTACAATTTCCTGAGCATTGCCACACACTAAGCTTGGAAAATGAGGTGCATTTAGCCAATTTATGGCCTGACATATGTTAATTAACATTAATTACCTGCTTGAATAGTCCATTTAGCACTTATTATTAAAAAGTGGCTTGTCTACAGAAGGGGATTTTCCTTCAGAGTGAGATGTTTTGTTCTAACTTGCTTAAGACAAAGTCAGAATGGGGTATCCCGTGCCTCTGCGTGGCAGTACCAGTTTCTTGATGTTCCAGTTGTGCGTGGTGGGAGACCACTGCACCACTGACAGGCACCAACTCCTCACCCATGTGGATTTGACATTTATTTGACATTGGCTTAGCTTTCCCAAGGAAACCAGCCTGTTTTCAAGTGTGTTTTGCTGGCCATGGGTATAGCTCTTGCTTCTCTGATTGAGGTAGCCAGAGAAAGCTGTGCTTCTCAGCTTGCCAGGAACTACAAGGAGATCTGAAGGCCTGTGGTGATGTGGCCACAGCCCCTCTTTGGGGTGGAGGGGTAGAAAAAACACAGGTGTGGAAGGCTGGATAGGATGCATAGGAGTTGCTGGGGTGTACTGTGGGCATATCTTCAGCTCTGCATGGCCCAGGATGATGGACCTTGAGGCTCCCACAGCCATTGAGAGCAGGCCACCACTGGAGTGGAGCATGGGCTCCATCAACAGCAGGTTATGTCTTGCTGTATTTATCAGCTGTGTTATTTACAGTATCTCCTGGGCAATGCATTGGACAAGGGTTGTTGCAGGTCATTGGCCTAAAATCTGTGAGGTGAGGGGAGTAGCAAGTAGAGAACACTGATTCAATTTTCAAATACCAGTATTAAAAAAAAAAAAAAAGTAAATCAGTAAATCTGTTCCTCGGTTTGCCATCCTCCAGTTCTTCATCTGTGTTTTGGGAGACTCCAGGGATGTTATGTCCTACTTCACCTTCTCCATCCTTCCCTATGTAGCACCAGCCAGAGGAGCTGTATAGTGCATGGGGTGTCTCTCTGGGAAATAGAGGACTGGCTCGTAACTTTGTGGGGCACGTTGCAGATCACAGTTGTGTTTCGTTTGGGGAATATGACTGGAGTCTACAGGACCGATGAAGTGCAATTTCACGGCAGTGTAAGGTGTTGGGAGCAAGCAAGCAATTGCAGTGGTGCTGTTCCATCCCTGTGGTGTAATAGGAAGGGAGCTGCCTTTCAGCGGGGCTGGAGGAGGAGGGCATTGCTGTGTTGCTATTGCTTTTGGCCAGAATGGTTCCTCCTGATGCTGTGCTTGGCTGGGAGGTCCAGGAGGAGTCATTCTTGCCCTACAATGCCAGAGTCCTTTCTCTGGGCCACCGCCTTTGCCCATTTGCTCAAGGACTGACATGCTTGTGATGCTTCTTTGTGGGGAATTGGAGGCAGGTCAGGAGTTAAAAGAATTGGTATCTTGTTAATAATTCTGTGTATGTCCTACCTGGACTTTGCTTATTGGGGCAATTTTCTTTATCTGTACACTGGTACCTATTAAAAATAAAGGTTATTTAAATACTTCTGATATAAAGCACCTTTGTAAGATTTTGCTGACAGAGAAATGCCTTTCTGAGGATTTGAACTGGTAAAGAAATGCCTTGTGAACATGAGCTCTCACAGCAGACTTGTGCTAACGAATTGAATGGATTGCTTGCTCGGTCGCAACATGCGATGTACTTCAGAGCTGAATTATGAAATGCTGGGTTCCCACTTAACCCTGTTTATTTGGCAAGGCATTCTCTTGCTCCTTTCGCTTTTCTTCGTTATTTTTCCCCCGCTGGTGAAGTTGCCGCTCGCTGCGTGTACAGGGACGCAGGTGGGAGGTGCGAGCTGGGACAGGAGGGCAGAGGCAGCCTGCAGATTGTTGCTGGAGGAAGGGCCACTTGAAGCGAGGAGAATGGTGTGCAGTGCCGACACCTTGTCGTCAGGGCAGTTTGTTGCCTCCAGGTTTCCTGGAGAGTGCTGCCTGCCAGTTTTGGGGGGCCAGGAGGCTGCTCGCAGTGGGTGTGGGGCTCTGCCTGTGCAGTCTCCAGCTGCTGTGCACCTGGGTGCTGCCAGCGGTCAGGTGAGTTTCTGTGGGCTGAGTCACTGGATCATGCCACTTCTGCGTCCCTTCACCCACTGCCCCTGCTGAGATGAAGGGTGGGTCCATGCTGACGTCTCCATGCCAAAACCATGCCGAGAACTTTGGAATGAAGGCAGGAGTGCTGCCAAAGGTGGAGTTTTTCTCCTTTGACACTTCTGAGGCTGCCATCTCACTTCGTGTTGTGCTGTGGGGTCAGCCTGGAGGCTGCTCACAACCTCAGCCTTGCAGTGCCTTTGGGCCAGCCCACTTCCCCATCGGTGGCTTTCCTAGACACTTGGCTCTCCCTGGGGAGCTGCAGGCACCGTGGAGGTTGTGACCAGAGGGTGGGACACAGTCGTAAGAAAAAGTTTTTGGTAGCTTTGCTGGATCCCGAGTCATGTGAGCAGGTTCGGGCTGGATGCCAGCACTTACAGGGAGGTAACATCTGCTTATCCCAACCCCAGCAGAGTGGGAGGCAGTAGATAAGCTGGAAGGCTGATGAGGACCAAGAGTGGTCTACTTGGGGAGGACAGATAGAGGAGCACCCAAACACGTGGGCGTGTATCCCCTTGGGCTCCCCTTTGCCTCCTTGCTGCTGTGACTGCTCAGTTTGTAGTGGGAATGAAATCTGATTTGCATGGATGCAGCACAGTGAAAGACAGTGTGACTTCCATGGGTAGATGAAGTACAGAGAGCGGGGTCTGACTTGTCCCTGCTAAAGGCCACGTTGGAGCAGCAGAGTGGGGCTCTCCTGTTGTGCCGTGGCAACGTGCTCTTGCACTAATGTAAGACAGTCTCAAGCAGTGCTTAAAATCCAGCTTGCAGCTGAGCCTGGACTCCCTGTGAGGACTGAGCACAACCAGGGACTGTTTGCAACAGTGTTGTGCTTAGGTAAACAAAGCTTTGTTTAAAAACATATTAATTACCTAATAATATTCTCATACAAGCTACTCTCCTAGTCTAGACAGCTAGTACCTCTGATACTGGAGATGATTTGCCCTTGTAACTTAGTGTTTCCTTACACTGTACCATATTTGTTTCTGTATTTTTTTGTTCCTGAAATAGGATGAAGAAGAACAAACACATTATTCTAAAGAAATCATTTTAGGACACGACTTAGATGGCCATATTTATTTTATGTAGAACGTGGACTGAATTATCTTGATAGATACTCCAGTTATGAGTGTCAGCACTCTTAAAACCTGCTGCATTTAGGTTTTCTCTCTCACCGTGCTAGCTCTTCAAGCAGATATTTCAGCTCTCCAAAGACACGTTATGACCAACACGTTATGGCCCTACTTTCTTGCATGAAATTTACAGTGTAAACATACCTTGAAATGCGAGGCTTAATCCAGATCAACAGTTTCTGACTTCGCAGGTATTTATGAAGTTAGGCTGTGAACCCCTATCTCGTGTAAATATATTTGCTAGTACTTCATGGGGGATTTATCAGTTTCATATATAAAGTTCTAGATATGCTTAGTACATAAATTTGGCGTCTGATAAGTGACAACAGTGCTCAACAAAGAATGTCTTTGTGTGAGACTCTCACAGGCTCCCACGTTATCACCTTTTGCTGATTGGTTTTGTGCTGAGAGCAGCGATGTGGTTTCCTGAAAGCCTATAACCTACTGTTTGTTCTGCAAAACTGCTCTGGACCTTAACTAATTTTCAGAGAATGTATTTTTCCAGGAATTCGTAGGAGAAGGTGATGCCAGTTCAAGCCGTGTCCTGAGATGCTTGTAAGCTGAGACACAGAGAGCTGCTGTCCCTGTTTTTGTGCAACACGATCTGTTGTGTTTAAAAGTTTCACTGTATGGGGGAACTCAAAACCATTTGTCTGAGATGTCAGGTTTCAGAGTGAATGGCACTTCTTTAAGTATTCATCAAGACCTACAATGAGAGGCTGCTGGTCCTATGATACCTTTGTAGGAGAACCAGTGTTGGCACCTAGAACGATGCTGCAGCTGAGGAGCTGTAAAGACTCCCAAGCATTTTGGGAATCTTGCACAAGGACTATCTGCATTTGGGTAGCTTGAGCCGTTTATGTAGCCCAGATAAACGGGCCACATCTAACATCTTGGATGTTTTGGATGGAAATCTCGTTGGAGCTCTGCATGGATTGGGCCACAGGTTTCCAACCTAGTTTGTGTAGCAACCAAAAGCTCCAGATCTAATATTGTTATTCGTTGGTGTGATTCTTGCTTCTCACAGCATGTTGAGATTTATTCCTTGCGCCATTGCTCTCCGGCCTGGTTCAGGCACAGCAAAAATACTTCTGATTAAAACGTACTAGAAGTTTTGCACACTTGGGGTAGTTGAGAAATCTTTTATGAGGAGCTGTGTTTTAGAAAGCTCTGGGGAAGGGAGCTGCGTGCTTCAGAAAGTATTTGAAAATTGACAGTGAGGCCAGTTTATGTACTGAAAAAGAGGGATGGTGTGTAGGCCATGATGTAGTGGCATACAGGGCTGGGAGGAGGAAGGATACTGTGAACTAGCAGTAGGGAGTAAATCAACCTGAGGTATGTTCATAGACATCTGACGTCTGCTGGGCCTAGTGGGGTAGCTTGGAGCAGGTGGAAGCAGCATACTGTTTACCTAATTAGAAACATAAATAAAATCTTTCCAAGTTTGTTTTTTTTTTTTTTTTCTAAATTAAAATGCATTTGAAGCATATGTCAGACTTCTCATATCCAGGAAAGATCTCTGAAACCCTGCCGTTCCTTGGGGAGACTGTTTGTAGCCTGCACCCTTCAGGGGTCTGCCAGGTAGCAAGTCTTCCTGGTTGGAGGATGGAGTGGGACGTTAGCAGCTGGAGATGCTGGGCTTCTTCCTGAGCACATCCATACTCATCTTTTATCGCTGGGAAAAGGTCTGTCATTTGCTCATAACCAGGAAATTGGGGGGGGGAGGGAAAAAACCCAAATGAAATTGTCATAGTTGAAATCATTGAAGGTTTCACCTTGGGTTTATTTACTGAGGAGTCGGTGATGGCAGGCATTGGGGCCTAGGCTGCTGTACAGTCAGTGCAGCTCTGTATCTCCAGTGTATTTTACACACGGAGGAGACAAAGATGATGCTAATTGCAAGAGAAACTACTTAACTGCTTTGTATTATGTTTGAAATGAAGGGGGAATAACACTGATTGAATGACCTATTTTGACTTTCTCAGTATAATATGTTTAATGTTTTAGTCTTTTTCTGGACAGTGAATTATAATTTTATCAAATCCTGATGGAAATGGCTGTGTTGCTGGGCAAAGTATTTTATCCTCGCAGTTTTAACCGCAGAGTTACCTCTTGCAGCTTGACTTGATGGCAGGAGTTTTCTCTTTTGGCTGGAAATGTTCTTTTGCTATTCAACACAGCGACAGCAGATTTTTTTTTATAATACAAAATAAGGACCTGTCAGGAAGAATATAAAATAAGGCACTGAAAGAGTCTAATTTAGAAGGAGAAAGGGCATAAATCTCCACCTCTCTCTGATGACGGGAGGCCAAAGTACAGCAAGAAGCATTTCCCTTCTGTAAAATTTGGTCCTGGTACTGGAGAAGTTATTCTGTTAAAGGCACAGCTGTATCTAACCTCTTTACAAGTTTTTCAGCGTTGCTTTTGGTACCTATCTGGATGTTGCATAGGGGGATTCTTAGACGGCGAAGCGCCGCTATTAGGGTCCGCTCTGCTTATTGTGCCATGACAGAAATTGTTAGCTGTTTTGGACTGGTGTCAGGCAGAATAATACTGAATAAGTCCCAGATGAATGTGGGTGGTGAAAGGAGAAAAATAACTTCAAATAAAGAGGGGTATTATCAACTGAGCAGCCAGTGTTGATCCTGTGGTGCTGAAAAATGGAAGCAGGAAAAATATTCTCCCCCTACCCCCCCTTTTTTTTTTAAAGGTGGAAAATCTTAGCTGAAAAATCTGTTCTGACCAGAGTTTGTTACCCTGCTTCAACTGAGAGTAACTTGGCATTGGCGCAACAGTGGTGCAAAGTATTGAGAAGGAGAACAGAAGTATAAACAACCCTCCAAAACTTGAGAGGACCCTTAGATTCTTTGTCCATTTAGGACAAGATGACCTGTAGCATCACTTGCAGCTGCTGGATCCAAGAGTATAAATAGTGAAAAGAACACTGATTTGGTCAGGATAAAATGTTCATTTTGGGTTTTTCCAACAGCTGTGTCAGGACTTAACCCAGGCTTCTCACGAGTCATTTTTTATTCAGGCTCATGCTAAGCAAGTGTAATGACAGTGTTCTCTCATATGGGGAGGGGGGGTGGAGAGGGAGAAAAGTAAAAGAAAAAAGTAGTAAATTGAGAAATAGTGTAAATTTGGTATCCCCTCAGCCTGAAGGAAAAAGTTTGCTTGTATAGTATGATAGCAGTTGGTTCAGAAATTAAGAATGGATTTCCTTCAATTGTAGTTGAATCATGACATCTTACTAAATTTATCCAGTCTTGAGTGCCTGGTTTCTGGTTTGACATTTTCATTGGATGGCTGTTGGTTGTGGTTTTTTAAAAGCAAAACCAAACAAAAACCTAAAACCCCTACCCAACAAAAAAACCCAAACATCCCCCCACCCCAGTAAATCCCACATCAAAAACCCAAACCTCTCTATGGGCTGAGACAGTGTCCTTATTTTCAGCAGGAAACTATATCTGGTATCAAAACACCAATTTTGCTGGGTAGGTAAGGCAGCAGCTTTATCTCTAGAAGCACCATGATACAGTGGTTGGGTTCAAGCAGTGCCAGTGATGGGCCTTTCCTGTGTTCCAGGAGCAGATGGCGAGTAGGAAAGTTGGATTTACCATTAACTGCAGATCTCTGGAGTGTCTCTGTGGATAGTTCTTGCTGTTCAGTGAAGTGCTGAGGAGAAGTACTAAGTAAGAGCGTACTTCATTTACACGAAAATCTACACCAAAAAAATGTTTCAATAGAAAAGCCAAGTGCGTGGGAAGTACAAAATGTCAGAAATAAAGGTGCCTCTAACACTTGAAATTACTTCTCATGCTTGCTATGACACTGTTGTTAGTAACGAGCTTGTACACTCTATTCAACCCTGGTCTCCTTGTTGGGCTGGATGCTTTGAGGGGTGTTCAGGGTTTCAGCTCATCTGCCGTGATCTCGTTGTGGGCCCTGTGCCATATTTGTTGCACTCAGCTCTGAGTGAAGAAATACGCCCATCCACGTGTGCTTGTCTGTGTCATTCACCTCCCCAGTATCTGCGGGATTCCCCGATGAGCACTGTCCCAGCCCTGCATCCTCTTCTTACTCCCCCATGGTCTCCTATTCCAGCCTCCTTCCCTGCAATTCCAAGTCTTGCTCCATGCATCCCTCCTTCCTTTTCCTCTGATCTCCCACCCCTCAGCCCACCTACCTGTTTTTTCTGTCTGCTTTGCTTATCTAGCTTGCTTGGGGTTTTTTTGTCAAGCTTCCTGTTCCACATTTCTCCCCTGCCCCAGGATTCCCTGTTTCCCATGTCTTGCATATCCCAGCCACTTGTCCTGTTTCTAATTCCAGTTCCAGTTCAGGTTTGCAAAGCCCTTAGCAATGGGGGACAGGGTTTTATAGTAGGAAGTGTTAGACAATATGAGGTGTAGGTGGGGCTCACAGCACCACCTATAATTTAAAACATTGTTTATTTTTTTTAAACTAATCCACCCTTAGGTAAGCAGTCCTGATGCTGTCAGGGTGCATGCAGATCCTTACTCATTTGGATAGTCTGATTCCTTCTGCTGATACTGGGTACACAGGGACTGGCTCGTTTGTGTAAGAGATGGAGGATCCAGCCTCAGAGAGATTCTGATTTCTATTTTTCTGTGGCCTAAACTAGACAGCCAGTAGTGCTTGAGATTATACAGTTCACAGGGGTACTGAGCTCTCCCTAAAATACTGAATGTTACGCATAGTAATTGATCTTATTTCCGTGGTGAGGGGCTGTTCCTTTTTCCTTCCCTATCAGTGAAGAGACAGACGAGTTCCTCACTGATAATGTATGACATGAAAATACGCAATCTCTAGCCACACCATAATCTGTGTCTTCTAGTAGGTGCCCTCTGACTTGGTATATTCAGAGTAAGAAATAGAAAGACCCTTTTCCTTCCATAGATCCCTGGTTTTCTTGTTTGTTTTGCCTCTGCTGCTGACTTCATGCTTGGTCTTTAATGATGCCGGTAAACGCTTCCAAATCTAGGTGGAAAGCCTATCAGGGGTTTCTTGAGAGCAAAATTAGACTGAGAAACTCAAACTGAATTGTAGCTTAAAACTGCAGGCCGATGTCTTGGAGCATGGGAGGGTGGACACTTTAGCTGCTTTGGCTGGGCATGACTTGGCTTCGCTTGCAGTCAGTAGGCAGCTTCCAATGGACTTTGGTGCTCCATCAAGTCATTTAATGGTGTGAATAACCTTATATTGAGCTTTTAAAGAGCTTATGCATAGAGTACGCAGTTTATGACTCCCTTGTTTTGAGCTTTATCAGGAAGGAACTTTAATCAGGTAACAGGGTGGCCTGTCCTCTTTCCATCGCAATAAGGTGCATGCTAACAGGCAGCTCAACAAGTAGTGCAGAGGCAAATCTGGCATGCCCTGCTTCCTCTCCCACAAGAGAACTGTGGTTTATTCTCTGTTGCTGCTCCCCAGGCCGTTTCAGCAGGTTGGTCGGCTGAGGGGTTCACCGGTAGTAGCTGATGCCTTTCAAGTACCCGAGCTTCAGTTTCCCAGGCTATTGATAACAGCTGTTTAGTCACAGCTCTCTGGGTCACAATGTACAGGGATTTTCTGATGGTTGTGGTGACCTTGGGGGGGAATTAGACTGGATGTAATGTTTCCAAGAATTGGAGACGCCTGTGCCATTGAGCTGGTGCATGTTGCTGAATCAATTACTAGCATTGGCAGGATTTTGCTTTAGGGGAATCTCGCAGCTACATCACAGTCTTGTTATTAGTAGATTATTGTTAATTGGTTTTAATACAGGCCAGATATTTGCAGGGAGGAAGGACCTTAAATAGTTGGTTTCCGTGAAGTACTTTCCCTATACACAGCTCTGTTGCAGCACATACCCTGGTATGGTATCTCACTTTAGTTTTAGGGAAATTTTTAGCAGCTCCTGTGTGGAAATGCACATTTGGTGTATAATTGTCATCCTTGGGTGAGGAATTGCGGTGTGGTTCACCCAACCTCCTCCAAAGCCATCAGTGACAACTGAAACTCTGTGTGGAGATTTTGTAACCTTTTTTTTTTTGCAATGTGTTGAATCATGATAAGGGGACTCAGCACTTTTCTAACTCGGGCTGCTGTGGCTTAGGCACCCTGGCGAGCTTGTGCAGGAGGGAATGCCCAGCAAACCCCTCAGTTTTGCATGCAGCCCCTGGTCTAAATCTCCTGAGCCTGTCAGAGCAGTCATGACACATCATGCTCAGGTGCTTTTAATTTATGACCTAACAGATTGTGGATGTGCCTCTTGGCAGGTGACAAAGGAGCACGCCGGTGACCCTGCTTCACCAGCTCGAGTTTTGAGCCACAGAGTTTCTCTGCAGGAGACGGGGGCCAGGCTTAGGGCTACTTCCCTCCGCTTTTCAGTTTGGTGCCAGTGCAGCAGGGGTGTTTTCACAGGCCTGCGCAGGCCAAGCATTTCCACTGTGGAAATGCAGACCCCTGCCCCCCCCTTCCCCCCCCTTCAGCCGTTTGGTTATTTACTGTGTCCGTAATTGACTGTCAAAGAGTTGGGTTTAATTCAAACACTAGTGGGGTTTTCCTCAAAATGCCTGTGTAATGTTAAGCCCGGTAGGAGTTGCAAATGTAAATATGTTTACATAAAAACGAGGAATGCATGAAAAAATGGGCATTGCTGAAGCAGCCAAAAGCAGTGTGATGATATGCTGGAGGGGCACTGAAAATGTAGGTTGCCGCGGAGCGCGCCTCCAGAAGTAAATCCCAACCAGAATCACTTGCAGTCCCGGCCTTCTGATGTGTTCTCTGCCTGCCTCGGCTGCTGAGGCGACGCAGGGGCGAGGGCTCAGGCGCCCGTGGGCATCCTTGCGGAGTTTTATAGGGAAGTTTGAAATGCCGAAGCGAAGTGTCAGCTGTATCTGAATGGGCCTTTTGTTTTAGATTTTCTCAGGCAGTAGCAATATAGCTAGCAATCGGGGGAACCTCTGACACTTCAGGTCTCTTAACTGGAAGGCATTTTTCACAAGCTGTCCTATTTCAGGTTGTGAGCTGCGGGCACACGCACACCCCCTCGCACACCCCCCGCACACCCCCCCAGCACATTGTTTACTTCCTCTGTAAGTTCTGGGACATTCAGTACTAAGGAGCATGATACGCTTGCATAAACACTCCAGCCAGATTTATCTCTCAAGCCTATCTTTCCTTTCCCGTCTTGGAAAGTGATTAATCTACAGCACACATTTTGTTCTTTGATTGCAGGGCATTATTCTGTAATCGTTTACAGTTTTGCAGAACCGTAGCTCTGGCTTGATGGAGTATTTCTGTCGTAGCCGCCGCTGTTGGCCGAAGCTTTAGCTGTGTAACGCGAGGGGAGAGTTCCAGTTAAGCTCTGTGTCTTGTTAGAACTGTTTCCTTTTATATTGCATGCTTTCTGTGCATTAAAAAAATTGCAAACGTACCTATTTAAAGTGCAGGTAAGTGTCTGCTCAGCAATGTGTTCTGGGGGCTGGTTTTAGAAAGGGTTGTCGGTACTGCAGGCTGCTGGCTGCCAGCTGGGGTTTTCCTATGGGTTTGTGGAGGGTGGAAGAGTTTTAAGTAACTTTTGTTCTCTGTGCTGCGCATTCTGCATTGAAACCCATGCCAGTTAGAAACTGGCAACCTATCTAGAACCTGTACATACCACCTTGTGTCTGAGTGAAACAGAAAAGTGAAGAGATTGGAGGTGAATCAGAAATCTGACTTGTCTGTACTGCATCGAGGCTTTTCCATTTGCCCTTTGTGGGGTTTGTTTGTTTTTTCCACGTTTTCCAGTGTGCGAGGGAAGGGGGTAGGAGAGGTAACAACCTTGAGTTAACATGCTGTGGGTTGAGATTAGGCTATCAAGCAGAGTTTTGTTTTGATGCAGATGTCCAAGCTGTAAACCACTTTTTTCAGTTAAAAGGTGTGAAAAGATGGTAGAGGAAAAAATCAAAACCATTTGATTTAGGGTTCTGATGTGTAAGTAAGTTTATTTTTGCAGTATATGCACACCTTTCTCTCCTACAAAGAAAGGGATTTTAATGGACCTTGAGTTGGTGGGTCTGAACCAGTTACCTGCATTGCCAAGCCCAGTCCCTGTCCCTGCAGCAGAGGAAGGATAGACAAACAACGTTCCAAAGGGTGCACAGAGATCTGGCTGGAGAATCCCATGCACTGTATCAGGCAAAGCTTTTCTGTCACAAACCAAACCCCTGTTGTTAAAATACAGAACCCACAAGACTGACATACTTCGTGCAAAGACCAAGGGAAACTGAGGGCATTGCAGGTGCAGGGTGTCTGTTAAATGAGATGTCCAGAGGATCCCGTGCCAGGAGTCAGGACAAAAAAAACTTCCAACAGCCTTTCCTGTCAGTCTGATCTTGAGGGCAGGGCAGGACAAAAGAGGGGGGTTTCCTCTGGCTACAAATCCAGCAGTCATTTTAAATGGGCAGATGTCAGAAGAGTACAAGCCTCACATCTCCAGCAGTGGGCTTTGGGGCAGGAAGAACAGGCAGCACAGACAAGTTTTTTTTTAACCTCTGGCTCCTGATTTATTGACATATAGGGATATGTACAGCATCTGACCACAAATTTCACTTCTCCATCCTAGGAGAGCAAATTTCTCTGAAGTCCTCACGTGAAGTTCTTAGTTATAAATAGAAGGGAACTGAAAAGCAAGGAGAAGGAAGGCTAAGGCTCTTGTGAATCAGCTGTTTAGGAAAACTACTAACTTGCTTAAGGAAGCGTCAGGTTCAGAGTGGGTCTACATATGCAGGCATTCAGCTGCTTGGTTGGGCTCAACCCCAGGGTTTAGGTAGCTGTTCTGTGGTTGTGTGCTCCTTGGGTTGTGAATTTGTGTTGTCTCCATGTCAGTGGGATGATGCCCATGGTTAGATTGTCTTTGAAGAAGGGACTGGGTAAATAACATTTTTCTGTGGTTGTGAATTAGTGGCAACAGCAAGAATCTTAGCAATAGGCAACTCTTCTTTGGATCTGAGAACGACCAGAGTTAACACAAAGCAGTGCTAGCCACTTCTATGCTGTGTCTTCCCCCAGAAACCAAATGGAGCCACTGCTTGTCTCCCAGTGCCTCTTCAGTACTTGTGCAGCCAGTTCTAAGCACTGGTAAATGAGTGGCAGCAGCCATACAGAATGGCATACGGTGCTGCCAAAATGCAGCCTCGCAGCGCTAGTGCCTGGGACCCTGGCTGTGGTCTGCTGGAGTGGGTTGTGGCCCAGCTTCAGGAGCTGAATAATTCACATCCAGTTCCCTGCGGTGGGAGCTTCCTCTTGCTGTGTTTAGACACGTGCCATGGGGTCATGGAGTCCGGGTTCAGTTCTGCTCACCCCAAATTCCTTATTGCCTCAAGATGGTTTGTACAAGTTGTACTTGTTTTCCTTTAACAGCAAGAGATGAACCCCATTAATCTTTACTGTTTATATCACTGAGTACAGCTGCCCACAGAAAGATTTCTAGGACGTAGTGGGTTCAGTACAAAGGAATTTCATGCTGAAAGCATGAAGCACCATCCCGTCAGGCAGAAATGAGCCTTTGCCTCAGTGTGGGTTAATTATTTGTTAATAGCTGGCTGACTAGGCAGGATGGTCATAGACAAGGCATAAGGCTGCTCAACTATGTCCAGGGTAGCATTTCTGAGAGTTAGGAGGGGTCATCCTTAGCTCTCCAGAAGTGTCAGAGCTAATGTCATGCTGAAGTTATGAATCGTGCAAAAGCTTTGGTGGAAAAGGAAACTTTGGGCAAGAATGTGTTTGATTATGAAAAGATATCTTCACTGACAAGAAGATCCCCTTGAGTGGAACAGGTACTTCCAAGGGAGCTTTTGGATAAGGACTGGGTGCTGGGAATGTCAGTCTGACCATCCTGGGCAGTGAGTGCTGAGTGCAGGAGAGAGGTGCTGCTTGGAGTTCATCTGAAAACTTCGTGGCTGTGGAGGTGGAGGTGTCTGTTCCTGTGTTTGGCCCCCTCAGCTCTGTAACTGCCGTGTTGATGCTTTTACCTCCATGCTTGCCCAGTTCAAGGGTGGACGGAAACGATATGTTTGTGTGAGGAAGACCTTTGTAAGCTGGATTGATGAGTGCTGCAGGTTTCAGTGCAGAAGAGCCATCTTCTAGATGCAGAGGAGTCACTGGCTGCTTGTCATGTGTCACATCAGCAGAGAACCCTTGACAGTGTCCCAGAAGAGTGAAAGAACCTGTTAAATTGCACAGTACAATTTTATCCTTTTCCAGTGCAGCAAAAAAGGCATGTGACCTCTTCTTACCCAAGAAGTTTCATTTCAGGTGGAGTAAGATCCACCAGTGCTAAGTGTAGCTGTTATGCAACCGTCCAAATTTTGGCCGTGATAGCTGCAGTTGAGTTGGGTGGATCTTTAGAGAGGACTTGTCTTGTGCAAGAGCCAGTAAGATATGAATTAAGCCCAACAGAGACTGGGACCAGTACTGGTGGTACCTGAGGAACAGCAGATGACTGTCAGCTTCCCTCCACCACCCCCATCAGCCCATCGCTGACTTTCTATCCTTTCTTTTCCCCTAAACCATGAAGCATCAGAGATAAGTCCTGCTTGTAGGTCACCCAAAAGGGAGACTGGACATTGAATTCTAAACTTCTAATTAAAATTAACATTTTATTTTATTTCATGCTACAGGTTGGTCCTGGATGCAGTCTTGAAAGCACCTCCTGTGCAACGTAGAACAGGGCCCAGAGAGAGGAAATGAAATCAGAAATGGAGAAAAGTTATTTTAATCATAAATAGCTGCGGTAGGAAGGTAGATGTTTATATGTGCAATAGTACAGTACCTACTGTGTGTATTTTAGGAGAACCTGAGAATAGCAGCTGGGCTGAAATACTTGACAGCAAAGTCAAATATAGTTTAGGGTAAAAAAAAAAAAGTGCTGGGGAGGGTGGATTTTCAGCATGAAGCCTGTCGGTGTTATCTCCACTGTACGGCACAGAACAGCCTGTGACTCCGGCGCTTGTTTGTGAACGTACAGTTCCCGTAATGGGATATGTCCCGCTCCTGTCAGTGTGGTATTGTGCCCAGGTAGACGCTCCCCCGCCTCCCAAATTTCGCTGAGAACTGCAGGAGGCTGACAGCTTTATTTCTCTGAGGGCTGCCTTGCCTGCAGTATTGCTGGTTTTGCAGCCAATGAACCTGTTGAATTTTAGATGTATAGAGTTCAGAAGCAGTGGAGCTGCAAGCACTAAAAAACAGAGCTCCCGCTAACACGCTGAGGTCAAAGGGATGAAAACCTAAATTAAACTTGCCCCTGAAATTTGGCTCTGAATCACAAATTCAGGAAGTTGTACATGAAAATGGGTCTGGGCACTGTTTCTTTCTTAAGTTCTTTGGCTAAAAATAATGTCTTGCGCTATAGTTATAAATAATACGGGCTTTTTTTTTTTTTTTTCCTTTCCCCATCTAATTAAATTGTTACTCTTGCCACAATGAAGGGAAAGGGAAAAGATAATAACATGAATCTGGTTGAACAAGTATGTAGCTTGCAGGTTTCAGCTAGAGTGTCTGCAGCTGCAACCGATGCTAAACCTTAAGCTAACGCATTTAATTGTCAAAATTAAAAGAAGGTGCTCAGGAGACATCAGGAATAGTTTCTCTGTGTCCATCATTCAGGAAACCCTCTTGAAAGCTCATTCAAAGTGGGTTTTTCCTCTGCTGTCAAAATACAAAAGAAAGGGATTTTTCTTAGGAAATTTTGGGGAGGAAATTGCAGTGCTTTTTCTAAAATGGTGGTTGAGCCAAGCAGTAAGATAAGATGTTTTCATGGTCTCCAGTGTCCTTTGGTAACTTAGTAAAAAGACAAGCAGTGGCCACAGATAGCTCTGCCATTACGAAGATCGTCACTCAGCGGGTTTGCCGCAGGTAAACAGTGGGTAAAGCTGGTAAAAGTAATTTTTCTTCATTGCAGTCACAGCATCAAGATGCTCTTTGAAAGCCGTGTGGGCAACCAGGCCGTGGCTGTCTGCCTGCTGAGCAGAAACAGGGGGCAGCAGCCTGGCAAGACGGTGCTTATCACAGCTATTGCTTCTTCTGTCTTAGCACCCAAAAAAGTTTCATGTGTTTTGCTGCTGGGATTTCTCAGCGGCTGCTGGGGCCTTTTAGCAGCCTTCGGTGTTTGCCATGGATTGCAGGGGCCATGAGAGAGGCCATTTAACGTGGTTCAGCTCCTGGGAGCACGCCGATAATGGTCAGTGAAAGCAGTAATTCCAGAGGCCTAAGGGGATAACGACAGGCAATAACATGACTGCCAATCTTTAAGCCTAATCATGACATCTTTCGGGTGGCAGGAGGGTTATTTTTCCCAAATTAGGCCATGGTGGGTGAAAAAAGAAAGGTCCTAAAAAGCAGGGTACTGCGGTGAAGCTGGCCTGCCTGAGCGATAGAGCTGGGCACAGGCTCAGAGATTTATTGCGCTGAAATTCGCTGTCACTTGGAAAAAAAAGCGTCGAGGCAGCTGTGTTATTTCACTGGCAGTGATGCAATGCCAGTGACACACCAGGACGGGAGGGACCAGCATGTTCTGTGACAGCACGGCATGTACACGGTGTCAGCGGAGCAGCGCCCTGCCAGCCAACAGCTTCGACTAGTGCCAGCACTTTGTCTAGGGCTTCATTTTCGAGCCAATATTTGTATGTAACAGCTGGAAGCATGTTTTTGGAAGTAACACATAGTTACTGCACATGTCCAATTTCCAAAACACCCCCTTCAGCCCTCCTATTTGCTGTGCTTTAAAGGGTCTGAGTTGTTTTTTTAAAAACTACTTTATTACCATGCAGACAAGGCATTTACTAATTTCTCATTCGCCTGTCAACGGCCCTGCCAGAGTGAAAATCTCACAGGAAAACATCCTCTGATAAAGTTGTACACAGAAAGCAGAAATCCTACTATTAGTTTTAACGGTTTACTACATGGTCCTGAAGTCATCTGCTGCCCTCCAAAAGTTAGTGATGGCACAGCTAAAAAGAATACTGGAATACTGAAGCAGACCTGAAAAGAAGAAACTTCAGCATTTTTTTAAAGAAAAAAATGCAAGGGGGGAGTGATGGTGGTGGGAGAAAGCTGGTGAGTCAAAGGGCTGTGCATGTCTAAGGAATTGAATGGGTAGCAACTACTTTTCCATGTGTGTGGAAAATATGAGTTGGCTTTTGCAATAGCATTTTATGGGAAGAAAGATCAAGGGTTCAGGAGCTGAAATACTTATTCATAAAACGTAGGGAGCAAAGACAGGCTACTTGTTGTGCTTCTGCCCATTTGCTGTAAGTCCAATCGAGTTGAATCATTTCTAGGAATGGAGCGGGTAACTGGATTTCCAGCCTCCTCTCTCCATCCTTGGCTTCTCTCCTGCATGGCTGCTGCTGATTAGTACTGGTTGTACTGAGCTTATGTGAAGGTTACGCGCCTGTCCACTTGATTGCTAAAGCTTTTACCACCTTGGGATGTAAGCACAATCCACTTGAAACTGGATTACATCAGCCAACTCGTTTTACGGAAGCTTTTCAACAACTATCAGGCAGCAAGCAGAAGCTGACCTGGGTGGGATCTTTTTCTGATGCTGGGGAAATGAAAGGCCCTTTCCCACTGCCACGCTCTCTCTGTGGTTTCTTGAGAAAATCAAACCCAACCCAAACCATTTCCCACCGTGTCTGAGGGCTTCTGAAAGACTGAAGAACTACGGCCTGCCACATGAAGCCAAGCTGTGCTGCAGGTGTAACGTTTATTAGTTCGGTGAAGGTGATTTTTATTTGTATCTCTGAAGGAATTTGGGGTTGGGCTGCTCGCTGTCATGTTTTCCCTGGCTGCTTCCCCCACCCCATGCTGGCCAGATGATTTGAGCCCTGCTTAGCTGCTGGGGCGTGAATATAGGTCAGTACAACAACCTGGGCTGCGCCACCATGCCGTTCCGCGCCCGGCTGTGTTTAATCTGGACGGTTCCCAACTTGTCTTAGATACTGCCTGAAGTTGGTGCAGTGTGCCAAGGCAGAGGGGCACGGTGGTATATTTCCCCACCCTTTCTTTTCAGTAAGTGTAATTAAAATGACTGTTCAGAATATTTTTGAGAGGGGGGTGAGCCCCAGTGCCATCTGTGGGTTTCAGGTAGGATTGATGCTGCATTCAAGGGCGCGGTTTCTTCATCTGTCAGGAGGCCGAGAGGCTGGGTTGGTGCTGGACAGGCTGAATTTGGCTCAGTTTGGTTAGAAAAGGACACCTCTCTTATCTTGCTGATGAATATAAACTCTTTTGGGTGTTAGTTAGCAAGTTTTATTGCTTAGGATTTTTGAAATTGGTTCTGAAAGAGGCACAGTTTGGAACATGTGTTCTTTTACTCCCAAAAGAGTGGGGGTTTTTTAAGGGTGGGCTCAATACAAAGTGCAGGTTGCTTTTTAGCAGCAAGTGAAGGAGCTTTCTAGAGGAAAAAGAGTCTCAGTAAAACTGTCACCTCCACATTCTGCAGTTACCCTGTGTTTAACAGATGGCTTGGGAGGGCTAACAAAGTTCATTAAAATCAATTTGTTTACCTAAACAAACCCTGTGTGAAAATGCCATGACTGAACGGACACAAAACCCTCTTGATGATTTTGTGAGGATGAAAGTAAGTTTTCTCCATGTAGTTGTTTTCAATCCTTAAATGTGATTCCCCTATGCCCCTAGCTTTTCTAGCTCTGTGCCCATTTCTGTGTGTGGTTATCAGCCCAAATACGGTTCCAGGTCCCTTGGGGCAGCAGCCTTGCCTTGCCTTATGGCTCTGAAAGGCCTCCACACAGCCAAAAAGATCCCGGCGATTTATAGTTACCACCCTGTTTTTATTGCATGCCTCTCACAGGCTCTTGTGCTGAGGCGATGCTGTGCCAGATAAGAGACTTTTCTCCTGTTTTGGAGCAGCTGTTGTACCTCGAGGGTGTTTCTTCTGCTGGGGGGCTGTGGGGGAAGGATGCTAGCAGGCCCGGCAGAGCAGCTTTAGCGGGGGTTCTTGCAGTTTTCCGTCCCTTCTGCTTGGGTCTCCCCACTTCTGTTAGCGGCAACCAAAGGAAAAAGGTCTGTACTCCCCAGCACGCTGTTGGCAACACAAATAAGGGTATGCAAAGGGTAAGCATATGCTCACTTCTGTAGGTACTTCTCCATCGTGGTGGAGTATAAAATAAAACACATAATATACTCCCCATTACCTGTTTCATAGATGTTCCCTTCCCTTGCTCGCTGTCTCCTGGCTAGCCCTGTCAGCTGGGTATTTTTGCAGCTGTAGATTCAGCTGGGTTAGGGTAGTGCTGGTTGAAGCTCATGGTCTGGCCATCGCTGCAGGGTGTGGTGAATTGTAAAGGGGAGAATGATGACCAGCCTTTGGGCTGTGAGGAGAGAGGTGTCTTGGGCTGGCATGCCTCTGATGGAGTTTCTTGCAAGGCCAGGATTCTTCTGAAGATGTTGGCTCTACACATTATCAGCCAAAGCCAAGGAAGCATTTAACCTTGCCCTTACTGCTCCCCTCGGTGAACTTGAGTTCTTCCCTGTTTAAAACAGCATGAATTGATGTGAAAATCATCTAAATCAACTCCAGGTTTATGGTAGAAAATTATAATTAGTGGCTGCTATCTCTTTGTCGTGGGCGAAGGCTCCACACCCTGAGCTGTTAGGACAGTCTGGCCCAATGTTCAAAATGCGTTGGTGCTGATTCACTGGAGTCAGGTTGGATGCTGAGGACGCCAGTGCTGTGTCCACCAGGACTTCGCAGGCTTTTGAGAGACCTGGTGGTGGGGACTTCCCATCTTCCTTAGCATTCACCTCTTCCTATGGGGAGACAGCCGAGTCAGGCACTGGAATGCTGTAAAGAGAATATTGTATGTGATACTTTGATTGGATAGCATGTCTGTGTTTAAATACCTTTTTGGCTGCAGGGATTAGTCTCTTACTCCTAACGCTGTCATTTAAAGAAGTAAATAGCAAGAGATGGGACTGAATTGTTTTTTAAGTATTTTAAAGCTAGCCAAGATAACAGATGCTCCCAAGACCTCTGGCAAAAATAAATTAAATTGTTTTTAATCTAGTGTGTTAAGAGGATCAAAGGCAACCTGTCTTTTAGGAACTTTCTGCCTCTCTTTCCCCCCAGCCACCTGGGAAAAGCAAATCCTTTCCTTTAGACAGAAATATTTCTTTATAGTGCTGGGACACAATTGGTCTTCCCACCTTTGCCTGCCTTCGCCACCTCTAGTTAATATTTTATTCAGTTGTGCTTATTCTTTTCAGCCTGAGAATTCGTTTCCGATGAGTGCTGTGCTTCCACATAGAGTCAACTCAGATCCTTCGTTATCTCTAGCATGTGAAGCAATTAAGATCTTTCAGTGTTCTGCAAGACGAGCAAAACCGAAAACGTTCCCCTCTCCTCCCAGCCTCTTCCACGATGTGCAAGCGGTTTCGCTCAGAGGCCGCGCGTTTCGGAGCTTTTCCAACTCCCTTGCATATTGGGCCAGCAACATTTAAATCCCAGAGGCTGAGAGGCAACTGCCTACGTGATCTTGCAAGCGTTGCCAGGTATGTGGTGATCCTTCCAGGCCATTTGAAGATGGAGGAAGGTGACACGGTCTCGCAGGGTGTGATTTGCAGCTATCCTCCCTCAGGCGTGAGGTGCTGAGGTCAGCCTGAGCCAAGTGACCAAAGGGCTCCGATCATCATTGCAGCGGTCAGGCGGGTAACTCAAAAACCCCCAAGTGTTGCCTTTGCAATATCTTAAAGATTTCACTCTCTTGTAAGCAACTGGTTGTATTCAGAACAAACATACAATGGGCTGTGTATTTTGTGCATCGTTTTCCTATAGCAAATATCAGTAGGTTGGCATTGTCATTGGATCACCTGTTTGGTGGAGCTGCTTCTGCATACCAGAAGGAAGACTTTGTCAGTGTGTAATTTGCTAGGTGCAGTGGGTCCTCCTCAGCAGAAATAATTTCAGGATTCACATTTAATGGAACGGATTTGAGAACAGCTTTGTAAATCCCTTGCTTGTTTTGGGTACTACTCAGCGATTAGGTTTATTTGCCCTGCAGTATCCTCTCCCTTTTCTTTGTCACCATTGATTATTTTTGTGGGGGATTGTTTCATTAGCCTTGTGCATGTGGTGGTCATCGTTTGCTGCCTGACAGGAGTTACTTGGATTCTAAGCAGGAAAAAGGGAAAATTATTTTGTAATTGCATACTTGGCATTTTGATTTCAACCAAACAGATGCAGGATAACGCCAGAGAACTCTCATATGTACCTAACATTCCGTATCTTTTTGGTTTAATGCAGGATGTTGTTCTGTGCCTTCTGACTCAGAAAGGAGGGAATGAAAATTGAGTTAATGTCATAATGTGACATTAATTTTGGACTACAATTCTGTTTTTCCACAGACTCTTAAGGAACAGTGTGAACAACTTTCCCAAACAATAAAAGGACATGCCGAGAAACATCGTTTTTCCAGTTACCACTTTCAAGCATCGTTTTGCAAACTCGGGCTTTAGTGTGACAGTGGGCTCCACCAGAGTCAGTACGGCTGGCTGTGGGGAGAGGTTTTAGGCTGTGCTTAAACACCTTCTGTCTGAGAAGTTGGGCACTTTCCCAGAAGCGTCCTCTTCTTGAGATGGGAAGGGACAAGGTGACAGGACATCCCTGTGACTTAGGGCAGTTCTGCAGTCAAGGACACATCTGTGCATGGATGACAGCCAGGTTAAGGCAGCACAAAAGCTGGCTCATTTGGTGTCGAAAGGCTCTGCCTCCTGCCTCTGTGTCGGGAGCCTCAGCGCTCAGGAACAACCTCATTTGGGAGTTGGACTTTTATTATTATTATTGTTTTCAGTCTGGCTCGTCGCATTGCTGGAAAGTAGCTCAGACCTTCAGTGTGTTATGACAAGCCGACTGAAATGAATACCATATTTTACATTGTTTTAAAGAGTGACCTTCCTCACTTGGGAAACATAAAGGAGCTCATCTGATTTCCCCAGCACTTCTTTCTAAATCTGTGCTCATTTTCCCTTGGTTGGGCTGAATTTATAATGCTGGAAACAAAGTCAAATGCAGAAGATTTAAAAGAGATTGTTCTTGAACTTTAAATTTCCCTTGCATAGACTGGGTACTTCCAAATGTCTCCTTATTTACAGCTTTTTTGCTTCTTTTCTTTCCCCCCATACCCCTTTTCTTTTCCTTTCTGGAATTCCTGAATCAGATTAAGGACATTTCCAGTACTACTGTGCTGGAAATTTATCTTTGCTTTCCATGATACTTTATAAAAAAAGATCACCAAAACCCCCCAAACTCTATGCCAAAGCTGAATTTCTTTCCTTTTGCATTATTAATATGATTATTTAAGTGCAATCTTAAAACACCTGATAGAGTGTGCAGACTCTTTTTTTGGATTTTGGAATTACACTGCACTTCTCAGTCTTTGGCACCTGAATGATGGACGACAGGGCTGACTCCACAGCAGTCACCTTCACTCTTGCCTTTGCTTGAAGAATTGTTGGTAGTCGTAACTTCATACCCCCAACCCTCTTCTCTAGGCACTTGTTATGGTAAACTTCCAAAGTGTTCTTTATTTTTTGGGGTTTTGGTTTAGAAATTACAAGCAGTGGAGTAGAACTGAGTCCAAGATCTGGTATATTTTATCGGAGTGATTATTTGAGGAATTAGAAGTGTGGAACAGCAGTGAGGGAGGTGCTTGAGTTCACCACTCGCTTCTCTCAGAGCTTTCGTCAAAAGTTTTCTGAGAGCAAGTTAGTAGGTGGGGCTTTTTTTACCAAAAGCACATTCTTTGTTTCTTTGTAGAATTGAAGGCCCCGCTGTCTTCTTTCATCAGCAACTTTCCTCAATTAGAATTCGTGATGGACTCTTTGGATAATTGCATTTTTTTTTTCTCTAATGAGGTTGACACAATTGAGATGAGAGCTGCTCGGAGATTTTTCCCAGAGCAGTCAGAGCCTCTGGACCCAAATCATCTCGGTACTTCTGGGAGTCAAAGGTGGGGTCTTGCAGGGCTTTCAGGATCCCTAAGCGCTGCTAGAGACTTCAGCTGTCTTTTTGATGTCCGTGCCCCTTGTGCACTGTGTTGTACCCATGTTTATATCCAGCTTTTTACCCAGTGGAGAGTTGCGATCTTCATGTAGCTGGTCTAGCAGCTTTTTTAACCACCTTTGCCTTTATTAGCAGATTGGTGATTTTTGCCTTCAGGTGTTTTGTAATTTATTTTTGGTGGGAGAACCTGTTAGGCACAGCCCAAGTCTGGTGGCGTCTTGCTGTGCCCATTGCTCTGTCAACACTGGAGGACATCCCCTGGGCTGGACCACGTCTTCCTACACATCCCTTCTAGCTCCACTTTGAGTGACAGTTTACTTTTTTATCTCTTTCTGATGTTTTAAAAACTTCCTGGCTTCCAGGGCTTTTAACTTTCCCCATCTTTCAGTAATTCAGATTAGAGGCAAGTGAGCAGCGGTTGTTGTAGGCTGTGGACCCAGGTTCCTAGTCTCAGAAGAAACTTTAGCAGTAATCCCATTTCTTCAAAGAAAACAAAAGCTGTGTTTCCCTCACTGAACAGTGAAATGGCTGGGCTGAGCTGAGCAAATCTGTTCGTTAGGTCTGTGACTTGCTTCATCTCCCTCCCATGCAATTGTTCACAGAGAGATGAGCTCCCTTTGCATCTCTTTGTTCGCATCATCCAAGCTTGAGGACTTGGTCTGGGAAGATTGAACTTGGGTTCTCTGTTTCCTGCCAGGACTCTGTGATCCACTGAAGAAAAAATGAATTCCTTTTTGCTGAGTGAGAATTCAAAGCTGTTTATTAGTAATGAAATGAAATTGCAAGGTCTTTCTCTTTCCTGTCTTATGTGTGGGCATGTCAGGGGTACCAGTCCTTTGACCCTGCATATATTCCCTCTTCCCAAGGGATGTTCCCTATAAAGCAGCATTACAATTAGCAGCTTTCTCAAACCACATGTGACAGAAATGCCTTTCATTTCAATGCCTTTTAGTTCATGCTTTCCCCTGTTTCCATTTGAACACTAAGGAGACTTCAAGGTGCACTACTAGACTTGGTCTCTCAACTCCTGTTGGGTTTTTACTGGGATGTAAAGGGAAAGCTGTCGCTGCTGTCCTTGAAATGCCTAACATTTTGTGATGAGTTGGTATTTCTCTCCGTGTCTTTGAAGCTGGTATTTTCCTGAACTTCTTACCAGAATTACCAAGCAAAGCTTTATATTAAAATATTTTAAATATTGTAATTGCTTTAATTAAAAAAACATGCACGCACCTGTGCTTGATTTATATTACAAATACCTGCATTATCAGGTTGTATTTGCCAGAGTAAATACCTGAAAGGTTTTAAGAAACTCATTATGTTGAAGCTCGTGGACCGAGCTGTCCTGTTTCTCAGGTTTCACAAGGTTTTGTCCTATCTCCCTATGTGTGTGGATGTTTGTCTGGGTGTCTGTGTGTCCTTGCATTTACCCTACCAGCATGCAAGCAGCCTGAAGAGCTGTAATCATCTTTGTTTGGGATAAATACACATTGCCATGTTTTCTAAAACTACTGCAAACATTGGTAAAATTACCTTGAATTGGAAGGAAAGGTTTGGTTCACTCCGGCATAGGCAGGCTGCGTCTTCCTCCCACACAGACAAGAGTAACATGGAAAAGCTTCGCTGCATGTGGAGTCTCCAACCCTTTCTGTCTAGGAGCGTGTATTCCCCTCCTGTAAAATCACATGCAGCCACGTGAGAACCACTGACATGAATTAGAGGTGCCTAGGTGATCTTCTGCTACCTTGAAATGTAATTTTTTACCCTTTGTGGAGTTTGTTCTGCTCCTGTTTAAAAATACATGTTGAAAAGGCAGGCTTAGATTAGATATTAGAAAAAAGTTTGTCACTGAAAGAGTTGTCAGGGCCTGGAACAGGCTGCCCAGGGATGTGGTTGAGTCACCATCCCTGGTTGTATTAAAAAATGGGTAGATGAGGTACTTAGGGATATGGTTTAGCTCAGGATGGGAATGGTTGGACTAGATGATCTTAAAAGTGTTTTCCAACCTTGTGATTCTGTGAAAGAAACACTAAAGCAGGAGATAGCTTCCCCTCCCCCCTCTCTCTTCCCCCCCCCCCCCCCCCATTTCTGTAAAGGATTTAATGCACATTATTGAACAATGTATCTCATCACCTATACACTGTAGCATATATTTAGCACGCCTTTCTACAGCCATATGTAATGGTGCATGAAAACACCTCAGGTAAGGAGTTTCAGATTCTGTCCCCAGATGAGCTGGGGACCAGAGTGAGCCAAGTTATCCTCATGCCTTGCAGGAACTGAGGTCAAGGCAGGCATTTGGGGAGTAAGCTAAACCTTGGGAAATCTCTGGAGTTGAGAAGTTACTGAGAAGTTACTATTTCACTGAGAACTAAGTAACATAAATCAGAAGGAAAGCATTATTTTTTCCTCAGAACAATACAACAGTCTAGTTGTATATGCCTTGAACGTGAAAATAGCATGGGGGAGGGTATCTAAATGAACAGGGCTGACGGGTGAGGACAGAAGGAGAGGGAAGGGAGTGGGAAGGTGGGAGCCTCTTTTTTCTTACCTTTGTCCAAGGAGTGGAGCTGTAATGGAGGTCTCACTGGATGGGTGAGATACACTTGCAAAAATCTGGAGAGAGCTTTCAGTTTGGGGCGCAAAAAGCCTTCTTTGTTTGGAAGTGGTCTTGGGAAGGAGCAGAGCAAACACCACTATCATAATGCATGTCCTCTTCCTTGGCGTGCAGTTGTCACGAGAGATTTGTAACTCTTTTCTTGGTTCATTGTTCCCCAGCTAGTGTGTACTCTCCATTCAGTAGTGCCAGAATTAAGATGAAGCCTGCCCGTTTCAATAAGGCAGCTTTGTTGTCCAAATGGCAGCACTTGTATAGGAATTGGATTGATTCCAACAGAGCTTGCATGATACACTGCAAAACTCTTGTCATATGATCCTTTTTATTACTAAGTAAAAGCCCCTTCTCAAAAAAAAATGACAGACTAGTGCTTTTTTTTCCTGTTTTGTCAGGGGGAAAAAGAACCCACCAAAAAACAGTCTTTCTATTAATAATTAGCTGCAAATTTGAAAACTATGCCTAATGACTGAGTATAATAAAGAGATGGGATTAAGTGAAGTGACACTAATGTAGAAACGCACTGGAGCCCTATCTTCCTCACTTTATGTAGCAGCATCCTTGATTAATCAGCTCACAAGTTGCAAGGAAGCACGTACCATTCAACGTTAGCAAGAAGGGATGGGAGGTGGTGGCACAAAGGGGAAGGGAGGGATGTAGGAGTGGTGCAAAGTGCCACTGTGGTTTCTGAAAAGTATGTTTCTCTCACCTGCCTCCATTTCCTCACGAGGTGGAGAAGACTCAGCTTGCTTTCAATGAGCTGTTTGAGAGCGTGATATTTTGTGTCCGTATAGCACCTAGCTCTTCGAGTCCCTCATCCAGCCCAGGGACGAGGTAGGATGCATCCTCATGAGAAAGTCATTAACTGCTAATGTACACTAGTCCTAGTAATGGAAATTGCTGCTTCAACTCAAAGTGTTTTATTCTCTAAGAATTTTTCCCCCCATCTTGGAATAAAGCATCTATAAAGAGAACGTTTCTTATCTTTTAGTCCAGGTTTTGGGTTTGAAAAGAGAATTCTTCTCCCTTTATTCTTTTTTTCTTTTCTAGTCATGTGCAGAAGTTAGGTGATTATTGATACTAATTGTAAACTGAGAAAGTTATTAAAAAAATTTGTGTGTTAACGCTGGGGTAGTGTGAGGAGAAATTGCCTTAGGTCCAGATGACTCTTATAAAACATCTTTTCTTTGCATTTATTAGTGTGCTTTCGTCTTAAGGTCCTCTAAGAAGCTTCATTTTGTGGTGCTTTGTGACTTGTGAACTGTTTCGCTTGTCTTTTGCAGCAATCTGATAATATTTGTATAGGTTTTGTTAGCTACAAAATCTAATTGAGTTCCTAGCACATACAGAGTAGAATTAATAGATTTTGAAGCTGGAGGGTCCCATTATGCTCATTGTCTGACGTCTGTGTGACATGCAGGACATAGAATTTCATCTAATAATTCCTACATCAAGCACATAAATTCTGGCTGAGCTTGAGGGTACTTTAAAGGCATCGGTTGCTGATTTAAAGACTTGAGGTGATAAAGCTCTTGGAAGTTTTTCCAGCAGTTAATTACCTTTTTATTTATTTTTTATTTTTTAATAACAAGTTTGGTTCTGCTTTTCCATTCTGATTTTTTTAAGCCACTGGGTTGGTTTGGGTTTTTTTAAAATTATTTATTCCGTTTTCATGTGCTAACTTCAGCTGATGTCTGCTATCAGACAAGGTCACCTCTTGGTCTTCTCTTAGACACTCTGAATCAGTTGGATCCTCCTGCTCTCCCTGAAAGACGTGTCTTTCAGGGCTTTACTGTGGTAGCCCTTTACTCTTCTTAATACATTTCAAGTAAGTATTACTCGTTATGTTTTGTTTTGTTTTTTGATTACAGACACCTTAAGCTTTTTGAAATAATGGAATTCTCTAAAACCCTATTTATTGTTCCATCAAGAGCTAGTTCCACATCCATCTGTAGGCACTACAAAGTGTAATTTGCGTGTGGTAGGTGTGGAGGGTATGTGTTGGCAATGATTTGTGCATTGAGTGACTGAGGAGCCGTCTATTTTAAGCTGCTCCAAGAGTTGGGAGGGTTAGATAGGTGTGCCAAGTGATGTGATGAGAGACAACTATGCCTTGTTTTAGAAAAGTGCTCTCTTCTCTCCCCCATCCTCTCCCTGGGAGAAAATAGTTATCTGGAGATTGATAGTTCAGCATGAATTGTAGGTCTAACAAATAATAATTAGGTATAGTGAAGGCCAGTCAAGCTGCCCTGTGTAGTGTCAAGTGTTGTGTACGCCAGGCGATGAATAAATTGCTTCTCACAACTAGAGATTCAGGATCTTTGGGTTTGATTTGATTGTGAAGCTGAAGGCACAAATGTTTTCCTTTTGCTCAGTAGCCTGTGGTGCTGCTACTCCACAGGTTAGTGTTTGCTCCAGAGCATTTCTGCAGTCTTGGTGGGAAAAATGGCTCTTGCCTACAAATGATTTATCTTTCCTAATTGTGACTCTTTTTCTTCAAAGATTTTTGCTTACGTGGGACATAGAGGAACAAATATTATTTTATGCAGTTAGTGCAGTTCAGTAGATGGAGATTAATGGGGTGGGTTTGGTGGATGGGCTTTTTACAACACGAATATCTCCCCTCTGCTCCCCAGAGTCCCTGAGTTGCTGGCAGTAGAAGGGATCCCCCTGTGCCAGCCTTGTGCTTAGCCGCTTCTCTGGTGGACCACTTGTGGTTTCTAGGGTGAGGGGAACACTGGACCCACCTGGGCTGGTGGAACTTGCTGTGACAGTTCTGTATCACAAGCAGAAAGTTTGTGTTTATTGTTGGGTAAACCAACCTGTTCACTATGGACTGCAAGATGCAGTACTATTGGTCACTTCTTTGCCTGGTATTACGGTAATTTATGTGAACAAATTAAGTGCATTAATAATCCCCAGGAAGGATTTAGCTGAAGTCACTCTGTGGATTTTTGTTTGCTTGGTGCTGTAATTGAATATTCCTTATGTCAGAGCTCCAAAGCCTCTGCTTCCCTCTCTGCACCTCTCTGTAGGGAAAGACCAATTTCTTTACCTACCCAGATATGGTAAGGGGTTTGTTTTAGGTGCAAATATCATGTGGGTCTTCCATTCCTTTTTCTGTGTTCTTGGTCCATTCCTCTATACTGCTGTGCATGAGGAGACATTGTGTGTCATATAACGTGATTTTTTTTTGAGATGTTGAAGAGGGAGCTGCGGTTTGTGTCATGTCTGGCTTCTGTTCCTTGAAGGTTAGCCATGGAGAGGGAGGTGCTTGCATCCACTGATGACTACAGCACTGTCTCCATGCAGGGAAAGGCGTACACATCTTCCCTCATTGGTGGGCCACTGGAAGCTCCACAACAATTTTGGTTTGCTTCTGTCTTAATCCAAATCCACAGCTTTCCAAGTATGTGGCACAGGGGAGGTTACTACAGGTCACTTTGCAGTTTCCCAGTTGGGTGAAGCTGCCGTGTAGCGCTTATTAAGGGGATGGGAGTATAACAGGTAAGCCGAGTAAATGGATTAGCTGTAAGCAGTCCTATTGTTGGCACTGCCTGGAGATGGGTTGTGAACCAAGCAGTCATGTCTTGCAAGCGATATTCTTTCATCCCCCGATTACAGAAGAGCAGCATAAATAGAGTGGCCTACATTGAAATGATTCCTGGAGGAAAGAGGCATTTAAAGCCAGGGATGGTTACAGGAGCAAAGTGTTCAACCATAATGCCTTTTGAAGAAGGAGAAGGGGGAGAGGGGAAGGAGCATTAGGCCAAGAGTCTTTCTGTCCATCTCTCTGCTTGAGATGTTTGGAACAAATGATGCCTTTGAGGCATGCAGCACTGCTGTTGTCTTTAGGATCTTCGTGGAGCAGCTTTTACCTTTTAACTATTTTGAGTGGTTGGCTTCTGTTGGCTTGAGGGGGAGTTGTGTGAGGAAGGTCGCTTAAAAGGATGCCTTTGTGTTTTATTAACAAGACTGGTTGGGAAGGGGTAGAACCATCGTATGCTTCTAATGGCACATGTTGAGATGTTTGTTTAGAGAAAGCATCAGTCTGCAGTGCAGGAATTCCTAATAAAAGTCATGGCTTGTCCCTCTACCCCTATCCAGGGAGGATATTTAGACTTTGAGTCCTCTCTGGCCTAAACACAGGAGAACATGGCTCGCCCATGCCAGCTGGGAAGGCGGGACACCTATCTGTGCACTGTGGCGGCAGTCAGGCCACACATGGGACGGGGATGCCAGCCGGCCAGTGTTTGTCCCCAGGCAGAGCACCAGCTCTGGACAGTGAGCTCGCCTTTCCCCGGCTCCGTGGGTTGCTTTTCAGCAGAGCAGCTAGCACAGATTAGTTTTCACCAAGAGATGGCATGGTGTGCTTGGTGGCATGCTTTTGGTGTCTTTCTCCCAGCCTCCTGGCAAGGGTTCTGCAGCATTGCAGGTGTCTGGCGGTGTGGCTCACCACGATCAAAGGAGCTCAGGAGGCTTAGGACTGGATATTTATGCATTTGTTTATTGCCTACTATTGTCACTCATGTTATCTAAGATTAAATGAAAGAGCTCAGGCAAAAGAGTCTCCTCTGCAGATTTCCTTCTTGTGTCGTCTGCACTCCTGGCCTCGCTGGGGGAAAGGGGTGTCACCTGGGACTGCCTCCTCCTCCTCAGCTCCTCCGGGTGCTCCTGCATCCCCTGACACACGGGCACCCCAACGAGGACTGTGTGTCTCCAAGGTGCTCTCTCTGGGCAAGGGAGGAGAGGGTCCTCATCATCACAACTCACATCTTCCCTGGGTTGAATTGTGCTCTTGAGGAAGCTTGCTCTGCTCCCCACCTTTCCCATTCTGGCACTTAGGCATTGCAGGTATCAATCTGATCTCTCTAGGTCAGAAAGACTCTCTCCCACTCCTAGTGTCAGTCTTGGCTTTCCACATGGGTATCAACAAGCCCTTTCAGGTGGGCTGAATAGGACTGTAAATACACGAGAGGTTCTGGGTAGTTCCTGTCCCACCCTCTGTCTTTAGTTTTTTTTCTTTTTCTATTTTATTAAACTAATGAGATTTTGAGCTGATAGCAGGTCTCTGATGAAGATAGGAAGACATTTGTTACTGTGTTCATTAAAGCCCCATGTAAGGCAAATGACTTCCATGCAAACCACATAGTTTAGAGTGTCCTGCTGTTTCTGCCAGGTGGAGCTGCAGGAATTAACAGTTTTATCACCTGGAAGCAATCTTTCTCTATCTGCAGGCAAAAGAAGATTCTGGGAGATAAAATAAAAACTCAGGCACTTTGTATGTGAAGGCTAAGGCTGTTGAAAGAGCATGTTTAAAAGTTAGAGGATCACAGGGACAACTTCTGTCTGGGACCTGTGTCCTCCCTGCCTTCTGTAGAGACTTGGACATAGGTGTCCAAGTTGGTTGGGAGAGCTGGGGATGAGTGTGCACATGGAAAACGTGCATGTTCAGGATTGACTCTTCCTCTGTTCTGCCTCACACACCATTCATGTCCACTGTCAGGGACTCCAGAGCGATCTGCATCTGTGGCAGGTCTGTTTCCACATACAAGTGGAAGAATTTTTGCCATTTCAAGTGCGTATTTGTCTTTTGATGTTTCTCCCACTGAGTAAACAGGATTGGAAGTCACAGCAGCGATTGAATCCAGGGTAGAAATGGATACCTCTTCTGCCACCTCTCTGTCCTAGTCCTGGCACAATGGGCAGCCCGCCACATTGAGCTGATACTAAGAGGGCCCACTGGTGTTTTTTTGGAGACTGTGTCTTCCATGGCCACTGTTGCAGGAGGTCATGAGCTCCTGCAGCAGGTCATGTTCATGAAGGTCCCTGTGAAAGTTCTCTTGATGCAAGGGGGATGGAAACAGGCTAGGAGCTTTCTAGTTTAGCTAATAGTACAGCCAGAAACAACTGTGTAGCTACGTACCATTCAATTTATCCAAAACTTCCTGTATCAGGATGGAATCTGCTGGAAATGTAGCACGTTTTTTAGAAAGACATTGACTTGAAACAATTGGTCTAATAGGATTACTCATTTTCGGATGCGTTTGATTTAAATCTTTGTAAATCTCCACATGGCTCATTTCCCCCTCAAAATTATTTTTTTTTCCATGTGAAATATTCTACCCTTACAGTCAGAATTCATATTTAACATAGTGTGAAAAGAACCTAATTTGAGTATGTCTGATTTTTATTTTATTTTATTTTTCAATTTATTTAAAAGATTTCTCTTAATGCAGCTCTTAAAATACCATGCAACATTGTCTGCAAATAGAGGCATGAAATGAGTGTGCTGCTTAGCTCCCTGCAATTCACCAGCGAGGCTGAAGAGCTTTCTCAGTGCCTTGCAGCAGGTCAGAGGAACTACTTCAGCTGCATTCTTCTGCTGCCGTTTCTGTGATTGCGCATTGCTCCCGCCATAGGAATGATGAAGTGGTATTTCACATAATTTTGCTCCTTTGCCAGTTCTTCACAGAAGGCTTTGCGAAGCTGCAATGATCCATTTGAACTCCACTTCAAGTGTTGAGGTGTCAAAGAGTGGGTACGTGCCATCCGTTTTGGCCTCATTTAATGTGGGGAATTGATGAGTTTCATTTCAGGAATGTTAATCGAGCCATTTGAGTTCAGGTATGAACTCTTTGCATAACTGCCTTTCGTCGAGGGAGGGAATTCACGTGACCCTTGCCAGTCCCTCCTCACTTCTGTCATTTTGTGGGGTTTTTTTTTTCCCCCACCACAGCCCTGCTCCTAGTTTATTCCATAATCTAGATTATGGCTGAAGGCAAGACCTACATAAGCATATGGTGCACGTTGCACGTTGCATTATCTGAAGTCATGGGGGTGTGATTAATGGGTTTAGGGTTTTAATTTGTCCTGTCTTACTCTCGTGTCTCTCTCCAGCGAGGTTGCAAAGCCTGACCAGTCACTGCTGGGTGCACACACCGAGCTGTGAGGTGACACAAATTTCCTTGAAGTGCTGGGCAGCTGCCAGAGGTAAACCTCTGCTGAGAGGAGGAAGGGGAGCTCGCCTCCAACTGGCCAGCCTCTTTCAGATGCCATCAATTTGTCTCAAAGCAGCTCAGTCTCTGCCTCCTGAGCTGCAGTGGAAGAGTGGGTGGTCTAATTAATGGGTCGCATCAAAAAGCGGCAGTTCCCTTTCAGGTGTCGCTTAGCCCTGTGGAGCGGTGTAGATGCCGTGGGTTTTGCAGGGGGGAACTGCTCCCAGCATACTTCCTATGACGGGGTTCAACAGATGTGCAAGCGCTGTCAGAGAGGACCAGACGTGAGCTGGATAAAATCCTCCCTGCGTTGTCAACACTGTTAAACCAGAAGTCCGGTCTGTCTTGTGAATTTATCATCTGGAATTTGAAGAAGGTCAGTTGTACCTTCTTCATCAAATTTAGCGCATGAAATGATTTGTTAGCGCAGTACACGGCTGTCTGGGAAAAACACCACAGCCCAATACTTCCCTAGCTGCTGGGCTTCTGGTAAATGCTGCATGTGTGTTGCAGTGGGAGATGGGGACCTTCCACCGTGTTTGTCTTCCACGTTGCTGCTGTCTTTGCTACTTTTGGCAACAAACCCCACGCTTAATTAATAAAATAATCTCAAACATGTAGCCCTGAGTATGGAGCATGCTCGTCGGGTTGTCGCTTGCCATCCACCATGCTGCCTTGTTGATACCGCAAGGGCAATAGAAAGATTGGTGTCACTCAAGAGGTGAAGTTTCAGTTTCCACCCAGCTTGCTTCAAGTAGTGAAATTAACTTTAGAGACACAGAAATTGAAGTTGTATCTATTTTACCCATGGTGTAGTGTTCAAACAAACCGAGTTAGAAGATTTGTTTGTGAACTGATAGTCAGGATTTTAAGTTTTTATTTATCTTGGAAAGATCTAATGGTTTGTTTTTAGTAATAACAATTCTGCTAATTTTTATGTTAGGCAGCCAAATGTTGTTGGCATAGATATCTGTGTCCCTCAGAACTGCTGTTTTTAATTTTTGGATTTGGAACAAACCCAGCATCCTGAGTTGAAAGCAAAACTTTTCTCAGCAGGTTGAGACAAAAAAGAAAGCGATTGTATCACAGAATATATGCACTTAACAGCTGAGGTTTCTGATTCCATGGTTACAACAACAAAACAAAAAGAACCACGCATATAGCCAGTTGGTGATTTTATTGTTTGAGTCGGATGGCCTTTCTTAAAATGAATTTTAATGGACAGGGAAGAAAGAATGTATCGCTGTACTTGTGCAACTGAAGTTTATGAAATAGGATTGGAAAAATACACAGAATAATTGGGCACATCCTGTACTTAGTGAATCACTGAGCTAGTGCAATAAACATTGCAGTGTTTGGGAATTTAGATCTATACCCTGCTTTTGCCAAGAACACTGGGGATTGCTTGGGATCGCCGACGATCTGCAGGACGAGCTACCTGAACCATACCCTGTGCGAAGTTTTTTCTTCTTTGTGTATATCATATTCTGAGGTAATTAATTTGCTTTCGTGACATGGGCGTTATTCCAGTTCTGTGACACCTCACATCTGCTTAGACTAACTCAGGGGAACCTAGGAGATGGAGCAGGAGCGGTGCGTAGCAGGGCCTCTGCAGGCACTGGTGTGGTAAAGGCAGAGGATTCCTGAGCGCCGAAGTACTCTGTCTAACCAGCATCCTCCTTCAGACAAACAATCTTTTGTCTTCAAAAGTAAACCCAAAAGCTACAGATATTTGATAGCTTCAATATTGTTTGCTAGATAAGAGGGGTAAACTTGTGAACATGTTTAAGAAATTACTGAATTTCTAGAAAACAAGCTGTTATTTAAGGGACGTGAGAACCATTACGGAGCCAGAAACAAACACAACATCCAAATCTGCTCTCGAATGCACACGTGGCTCTTGCAAATTCTGAGAGAGCTGCACATGCACAGGCTTAATGGGATCCTGATGGAAACCATCCAGGGCTGGAGTCTGGCTCCTGGTGAAACTAGGACTGCTGTCTGGCTCAGACTGACGTTCGGGTCTCAGGGAAACTGATGGAGATGTTTTCTTCCCTCAAGGAAATATGTGTTTAGTCGTCAGCCAAAAAGACAGGATGGCTTGTGTGCAAGGCTTTTGCAGCATTGCTTAGTGTTAGCTCTGGGCTTCTTCCATCTTCTTTGCTTCCCCAAATCATGATGGTCCTTTTAAGGAGAAATGTTCTGTTTTTTCCCAGTATCAGAGGGAGCAAACCGGGTGTAAACTGAAGGTTGTGCTCCTGCTCTGTGAGGACAACTGCCATGCCGGAGATGCAGATGTCATGCATTTCTGGTACTGTTGAACCGAATTGCAGAATTTAGGTTTTCAGTCAAAGCAACCAGCAGTTTCCTCAAGTGTCTGGAAACATGGATCGCTAAGTCCCCAAAAGATCTTTTACAGTTCTGCTTCGACTAGGGAACAAGAGCCAGGAAAGTAGGAATGGGCTGGAGAAGTCTCAGTAGCCCCAGAGAATTGCTGCTATTCGGAGTAGAGGCACAGACAGAAAAAAATGGTATCACCGAAATTTCTACCTTAGCAGAATTTCTGGAGCTCAAACTTTAAAAGCATAGCCTTTTTGGTGAAAGATGTAGCCTCTCTTGGGGGAAGGGAAAAATGGATTCAACCAGCCCTCCTGGATAAAATCCATAAAGGTTCAGGACGTTCCTGGGGAGGGGAATCAATTTTCTGCGCTCTTCAGTTGAACGCAGATGCAGCCGTGGCCGTACAGTAAGTGACTCATTCTGGGGCCATCTTTTTAATGATGAAACTATTATGTGCTGCATCGTCCATTCAGGCATTTTGTTTTCTAATTCTCTACCCCTGGTTCCCAGAAACATGAATAATGAGGCTTTTAGCAGAGAGGTGGAAATGCTCCCTGAGACACACGGCCAGGGTAGGACGTGCTGTTGGTTGATGCTGTGGATAATATTAGGGATATGGGGGCATAATTGGCTTGAACTTTTGCTCACACCTAAAATTAAATCCAAAGCTTTTTTGCCAAGTTCAGATAAGGTCCCTGGCTCTGTTTGACTCCCATTAGAGCTCCGTCCTTCGGTGTAGCTCCTGGTGGTGTCCCTTCCCATCTGCTCTGGGCTTCAGGTGGGAATGGCGGCACGTTGCAGATGCAAGAGGTGAACCCTGGCCTACAAAACCCAGTGAGCTCAGATGATAAGGAAAGGCAGTTTATTACTCCGAGAGCTGCCTTTCCCACATCAAGTAGATTTGCATTAGGCAATTGCATGAATCAGATCTTGATCTTCGTTACCATAAAATACAGCGAGGAAAATCCCATTTCTGAGTGTCTTTCCGCTGTACAAGATCCAGATGTAAAGCACCGCTCTGTGCACAGCAAACGGGACTTGTATGTATTTTATTAATGTAAGTGTAATGTAATTATTCTCTTGTCCATCTGGCAGGTGGTGTTTTCATTAAGAAGTGAATAATCTAAGCTATAGGCTCTGTAGAGGGGGATGAGTATGGAGGAGATTCAGGTCATCTGCTGTGGGACCATAAATAGAAGCTAACAAGGGAGCCCTTGCTGTCCTTGTCTACTGAAACTGAAAATCTGTTGCTTTTATTTTTCCTTTAGCAGACTCCTCGCTGACTTAGAAACTAGTCTATTAATGAAATCTTTTCACCATCGCACAGTTTAACTCCTCATTTCTGGCAGTGGCTGGGGGCACAGCGTGAAAAAAAAAAAAAAAAGGTGTTATATAAGAGAACAAAAATTAAGACCTTATATAAACCACTATGCATAGGAGGATTAGATTAAAATCACGTTTCCGGAGGTGCCCGGTACATCTCTGGGTGTGAAGTACTGTTTGAAAAAGAAACATGGATTACTTAAGGGCTTTTATTAATGTAGAATGTTCTGATTAAAAAAAACCAAACCCAACAAACCAGAATAAGACACAGAAGAACAACAAGCCTGAACCGTCCTCTAAAGAATTTTGAGGAGTGCGGTATGTGGAGCTGTCTGAAGGAAATCTGGTTGCTCTCTGACCGTCTCTGTGGCATCTTCTGTTTCCAGCCAAAGTTTTCTGATGTCCACATGGAAACGGGAGCAATTTCCTCTTTCCACGTCCTAGCAAGACTTTTCTTGGCACAAGTGACAGCGCAAGGCCTAGTTTGAGTTTTGCCCTGGAAAGATATAAATATCCTGGCCCCGTCCCAGGAACGTTCTAGCAAGGATTAGGTTTTATTTTTTATCTGCTAACATTCGGGGAAATCTATCAGGGTAACCAGGCTGGGAGGGGTGTTCATTCAGTAAAGCCTCTAAGTCAAGAAGAAAAGCGAGCTTTTTATTTTTAAGATGGCTATTATTTTTTTATGCTCTCCTTTTAAATTTTAGAAGAGCATCATTTCTTCATGTATGGTGTTGGTATTGCCGGGCAGAAGGCTAGAGTTGTTGTAAAGGCACAGATTTCCATTCGGACAGGCTTGCTTGCTTTCCCTGAGGAGACTTCCTGGTAAAGCTCAGGTTCTGTGGCTGCTCAGCCAGCATAGAGCACGGAGGCTGCCCTACCACAGCTTCCAAAGAAACGCCTTGGAGGGTGCTCATCACCCTGGCTGCAGATAATGGGAAGCTGAAACCAAACCTGAGGAACAGCCCCTTGAAAGCAGCTTTAGAGGCTGGGTGCCAAACAGTTTAATGCTGTCTAGAGGTGCTAGTGTGATCCCTTCTCATTAAGGATGCTGCTGAGCTGCTTTCTTTGTGGGTACTGAGAATACTTGAAAGGAGATAATAGCTTCTGTGTAAGTTACTTGGTACAAGGCACGATGGGTGTAGGGGTGGTAAATAGAACATCCCAGGCAAATGTCGAGCTAGAGCTTTGCCAGGCTGTAATAAAGCTTTGGGTGACCCTTTGCCAGCCATGCTTTTTCCTCTCTATTTAAAGATGTTATTTATCCCGCAGACTTCATGAGGTGTTATCTGGAAAGGCTTGCTGTGCTGATGAGCCTTTACCCTAAGCCTCCTTTGATACACTTTGCTCACGGAGGGGGTTCCTCCATTGCTGGTGATCTCAGTGTTGAACAGTTTTATTGTTTTGAACGAGGATCTGCTTCTCTGAATGCATCAAGCCTCAGTCATTTATGTATGTGTGAAGGTCAGTAGGCTTGTCAGATACCCTATTGTAAATCCTGTCACTAAATCAATTTCTTTTAATTAAAAAAAAAAAATATGCTGCTCTTCAGAAGAAGTGCACCCTTTCATCTGGACAAAACCCATTACATCCCAACCCAGACACGATAACCGTGAGCTCCCTGCTAGTTTCACGTTGTCTGCGTGTGTCAGATGGTATGTTTGTGGCTTGGAAATCTTGGTGGTCAGAGTGGGCTGCATCTTTCCTTCCTCTGAAGGAAATGGATATTGTTACTGCTCTGTCATCATCTGACTTTGTAGTATCAGAACCAGAAAAAGTCAGAAGTAGGAAACAGATAGCCAGCAGGTGGGAGACGTTCATGCCCCCTCCTTGCTCCCCCCGGTGCCTGCACCAGCAGCACGCAGTAGTCTGAGCAGGACAGGATTTTGCGTCCATTTAGTAATTCCCTTGGGGTTATGCTCTTAGATGACTTAATGACTTAGTGTATACCCTGTCTGGAAGATAAGCAGGCATAATTCATTGCAGGCAGGTCATTCATCCTTTGAGATAACCAGCAACTACATGCCATAGGGAGCAGGGAGATAAAGATACTATACATCAGCAGCAGTAGTTCAAGGTTTCAACCTCTCCACCTCCTTCTGTGACCCAGAAGTCATTTGCAGTTGATTATTCAACCGTTTGCTTTCTTCAGAGAGAAATACACCAGCAGCAGATGGCTGAAACGAGTATGTTTTCCATTCCGCCCGTGCCTTTCAAGACAGCCATAGCATATCTCTACCTGGAAGCAGGCATCCACGTGTGGCCTTAAAGGCTTGGTGGTGTCTGTCTTACTGTAAAATGATTCCAGTTTTTCTGGTGTTACTTAAATGGCTGTTCACCTACTGCTCGGGATGCTTGCATGTTTTCAGTTTGGTCTAAGAGAAGCTTTTAGGGGTCCAGTTTATGTGTTGACAATGTATGTGGTCCAGTCTGAGGCACAAAGAGAGAAAGACTGTATGTGTCTATAACATAGCACAACTGTAACACAGTATATTACATTTTTCGATTTTCTTGTAAAAATAGAACTGCTTTCAGTCTTGGCAGGTACCTTTTAAACCTGAACAAGTCACACACAACCGTACTGCTCCTATGCCAGCAAATATTAGGATCAAACATACAATGTGACCTCTCCCTAGTTAATATTCCCTCCTCCAATAATCTGTAGTCCATAAACAGCAATCTACATCTTGAGATCCTCTGCATTGCAAAGATAAATGATTGACTCAGCAGGTATTTTATGATGACTAGCTCTCTGTGAAACATTTTCTCTTGTCTACACGCACAGCAGAAGAAATAACAAGTCCGAGGCTTTTGATACGGACGCATGATGGCCACGGTGTGATTCACAGTCTGTGATGCTGCTTTATTTGAGGAGGAGGGGATGGAGAGAAAGAAAAGTCTATTTTTGTTTGTTTTCTAATCACTTGAGCTATTTTTTCTTTTACTCAGCAACTCTGAACAGTACATACTGTACTACTGTAACCGGCAATCAGGGCTGGGAAGTCAAACAGTGATGATGATAAAAGTAAATATCCTGCATTCTCAGAGGGATTAGGAGGAGATTGAAGAATTAGTCTTGTTATGGTGTTGTGTGGTGTCAGAGTCCCTTTTCTTCATCAGTGCTGTCCTGTATGTAATCTTTAGACCTCTGTTTCTCAAGTGAAGTACTAAAAACAAGGAAGAAATCAGAACAGTTTTCACATTTTTTTCATTTGCAGACCCCGTTTATTTAGATGATGAAAACATTCACCTTCCACAAGAAACCAAAGAAAATGAAGGAGTCTTGCTGTTTTCATTGATGCTTAAGGCTTCTTTGAAGAGTGTCTGAAGTACAGAGCGGAGAGTGATTTTGATTGGCATGAAATAATTTGATAATTGACACAAAAAAAATTGATAGACATGAAACACCCCACACCTCATGATGCTTTCTTGTCGGACTGCGTACTACACAGTGAGAGTGGTGCTTATGGCGCACCTTGGCTTGGTTGTCTCATTCAAACCAGTTTGAATCGTGGCTTCCAAGGTGAGCCCTTATTACTTTTAAAGGCATTAAGTTGTAATTTGTGTTTTCACATAAAGAAACACTCAAGCATCTAATGGGCCGCAAAGGGGTCTGTCAGTAAGGGGAAGGAGTGCAGCCTGCGGACTGCCTTGTGCAAGAAAGGGTGCTCACTAATACACTTGTCATCTCTGTGTTCTGTGCCAAGCTGCTTCATTAATGCAAGACGTTGGCACGTCAGGATATGTTTAATACAAGACTTTCCAGCTCCTTGGGGGAAGAACCTCACTTTAGCGAGAGTTGTTCACTAGAGTTAGTTTGGGTGTGAATTTTATGCAGAATATCCAGGCAGAAGATTAGGTGTCGGTGGTCACTGGGGAGCAGGTTCCGGAGACCTTCTCTTCCCATTAAGAACTGGGAATTGAGAAAGGTTTCTTACTCTTATCTTACAGGCTAAAAACCCTGCAAAGCACGTTCTTCCCCTTCCCAGCATGCTCTTCTGAGAAGTTTCAAGGATGAGGAGGCTGTGTGGAAAGACAGTGGGATTCTTGGGAAAGATGGGCTTCCCACCCATGTTCTTGCATGGGTAGCAGCTCCCATCTGGTTCCTTTCTAGAGGCTGCTGTTACAGATTTTTAATGCTTTATTCCATGCTCTCACTTCTGATGTTCATCACAGTACTAGAATACCTAAATGTGTCCTTGTAGCCTTTCATGATGTGATCAAAGCCGTGTCCATTTTAAAGCCTATCCTTTTCAAGACAGGGTGACCCGTGCATAGCATTCTTTTGCGAAGAAATATTACTTCACTTTTGCTGTTACTTATTTTCCTTTCTTCTCTGTTCCTTACCATATTTGGGTGGGTTTTCTTCAGTTCAGGATGGTTCTCTGTGATTGTAATTGCACTAAGTATATTTGATAATGCAGAAGTGACCTATTTTGCACACAGTTTAGCTGATTCTGCAGTTGCCTGTGGGTGTTCCTAGCAGTGCTCTTTGGCTGGCCCTTGGTTTGCAAGTGCCGGATAAGTTAAGCGTGGCCAGCACAACATACTGGAGGCAAGAAAAGTTCAAGGTAACAGAGGAGAATGAACCATGCAGGTGTGAATAGGTTGGGTTGAGTGTTTGTAAGGCAAGGTGGAGGCCTCTGGAACAGATTGGAAGGGCTAGAGTAGATGTCATGAAACGTATCAAGCTGTTGGAGGTCCTTTGTACAAGTTGGTTAACACTCTAGTGACATGGCCAGATACCATGCCCCTGTAGGCTCAGCAGTTAATGTATGGTACCTCTGGCGTCTGAGGTATGGACTCAGCTATAAAAAAAAATAGATGAGCTGGGACCCATTACCATAAACACTCATCTGCAGCACTAGCCCCGGTAACAGATTGTTCTGTGCCTCATTAAAAAGGAGATAGCACTGTCAGAGGAGTCAGTGCTTCATTTTGCCGTGTTTTCTACATAATCAGTTAATTTTGCTTAATAGTGCATTGTGTCGCAGATGCGCAGAAGGACAGGGTCACCCCACTTCCTGCATAAAACCTCCGCTCTGGTGCAGCTGAAACTTCCATGGAGCATGTTAGTGGGTGAGCTGACCTCAACCGGTGTCTCTGCCTTAGCCCCCTTCTGGGTTCTCCCAACAGTGCTCCGTGTTAGGGGAGTCAAGGGACAAGTTTCTCAGACTAGAAGTTACATGCGCATATATATGTGTGTGTGTGTGTGTGTATGTATATATGTATATGAGGGTGGTTACTCAATGTCTCCTGTGCTTATGCTTTTCTTTAAAATCTTGCATAAGGCGCTGTCAAGGATTTACCCACTTCTCCTTGGAAGTACCTTAGTGCCTGTCTTTCATCTGAGCGTTATTTAGAATATGAAAGCTGGCATTACTGATTTCTAACAAGATGAATCCAAATATGTCTATCTTAATGTAGATCTTTACATTTTACTGCCCTCTGAGTGCAGCTTCTGGGAGGATTATTAACAAGTCAAATACGGTAAGGCAAACTATGTGGAGAAGCTGAGTTTAGAACTGCTGTTTAGGGACAGATTATTAAAGATTACAACTCAAGGTTTTAGAAGATCAGCATATTACACAGTAATATGGCATATCCAACAATTAGTGCTAATCGTATACCGCTTACGTTCGTGGTGAAACTGGATATGTGTAAATGGTTTTCTTCAGATGAAAATTAATATATTCAAAATAAGTAAGTATATTCTGTACTCCCATATCCCAGCCTGAGAGTATTACACGGATCTGAAAATAACTGAGTTTATAAACTCTGTATTGTGGTGTCAACATCTTTTTTCTTCTAAAAAAAAAGAATAAATGTGCAAAAAGTACTGCTAGATGTGTGAAGGGCCCCCATTTAGAAAGGTAGCTAGACACGTAATTAAGTTCATCTTTCTTCAGAAAAGGAGGCAAGCACCTGCTTAAATCTAACTGTACTTAGGTTTTGTTTACTTAAATAAACACTTAACTAAACATGTTTGAAGTTAAATCATCCACACAAAAGATTTTCCCCAATAAAGACTTATATATATATAGAAAGGGAGCAAGGCCTTCAAAACTGAGGTAGGATTATAGGTGTCACGGGTTTGATTTTAGAAGAACCTGATGGAACTAAGTGTGCAAACCTAATTGAAATTCAATGAGTCTAGAGCATCTAATTGTCTCGGGTCCCTCTGAGAGACTCGACCTCTTCAATGCTAACAACTGAGTGAGGTGCTGGCTTACGAACTGATTTCGTGTTAGCACACAGACACCTTGCTGGATGTTTCTCCCCAGATGTCAGTGAGAAAATGTAACTCTCTGCCTATGGTTTCTTCAGTATTGCCAAATAGTGGTGTCACTTTGAGTATTTTTGTGATCTTTAAAACCACATCAAAAGCCCATGGTGTTTACAGACTTTAGTATTTATCACCCAGGGAGAATTGCAGAAGATAGAGGGCGGGGGGAGGATATGCTGATTCCATTGCACTGGTATGAAGTGAGCAGAGGAGCCTTTTGGAAGCTAGCAAGGTCTGGGTGAGATTTTTCTAATATGTACCTGACTATTCCACTCTCATAGGCACCCTACACAGGAAGGTTTGGATCTAAGCTTTATGTTTTGCTCTTTCTCCACCTTGGAAAGATGAACCCAAACTTTTAAAATGTCCTTGAATGTGGGGTGCTTGTTTAGGCTGATTCCATCTGAAGCAATGGCTGCAGCTTCCCAGGGAATGTTCCCATGCTTACTGAGACTAACTTCATCTCAGGGCACAGAGAGGAGCACTTGCCTCCGACAGTCACATCTTCCATGGCAGTGACCCTAAGAAGGGTTTTGATTGTGGTGTGTCCTCCCTTTTCTCCCCACATCCCCTATGGTTTCCTGTTTCCTCCCTTTCTCCACCAATGTTAAGTCTTCCCCTGGTTAAGCCAGTTCAGAGAGCTGATCTACCCCAGATCTGTCAGGAAGAAGGAAAAAACCCAAACAAGCACAGTGTGGGAGCCCTGTTAGGACCAGTGCCATCAAAAGTGAGCCTGTATTCACGTCGTGGTGGTGGGACTGTGGTAGGCAGGCAGCTCTCTGGTCTGGGGAACTACTAAGGGGGGAAAATGATATGCCAGGGGAAAAGCAAAGGTATTTTTACATTGGACTGGTTACCCACTCATGCAACCACCTAAGTAGCTCCAAATAATCCTGGGGGCCTGTCATCATTTTGCCCCTGCTAGCAGCTAAGCCCACCGCAGCTGCTTGCTCACTCCTCCCCAGCTGGGATGGGAGATCGAATCAGAAGGGTGAAAGTAAGAAAACCCGTGGGTTGAGATGCAGACAGTTTAACAGGTAAAGCAGAAGCTGTGCATGCAAGCAAAGCAAGACAAGGAATTAATTCCCTGCTTCCCATGGGCAGAAAGGTGTTCAGCCATCCCCAGGGCAGCAGGGCTCCATCACACATAGTGGTGTCTTGGGAAGACAAAACAGCATCGCTCCAAACATTTCCCACTTCCTCCTTCTTCCCCCAGCTTTATATGCTGAGCATGACATCATACAGTATGGACTATCCCTGTGGTCAGCTGGGGTGAGCTGTGCTGGCTGTGTCCCCTCCCAACTCCTTACGCACCCCCAGCCTCCTGGCTGGTGGGGTGGGGTGAGGAGCAGCAGAGGCCTTGGCTCTGTGTGAGCACCATTCAGCAGTGAGTAAAACACCCCTGTGTGAGCAGCACTGTTTCCAGCTCCATCCCAACACAGCTCCGTGCCGGATGCTGTGCAGAACGTTAACTCTGTCCCAGCCAAACCCATTCAGGGCCAGGCCTGGGAGGCGGGAGAAAAGATCTGCTTGAAGCAGAGTTGCCTCTGAAGGACGTGCTCTTCAGAGCACAGCTCTCACCCTGCTTGGCAGGTACATGTTTCACAGCCATAGCAGAAGAGGTGTGATGCCACTGTCAACAGATGCATTGGGTCACAAAGATGAATGTCTTTAAAGAGAAAGGGGAAGGTTTTGGGGTGATTGGTGTTACCTCTGAGGACAGTGGGACAGGAGTGTGGTTAGTGCCTTGCACCTGGCAAGGCCAAACTTGGTGTTGGAGCTGTGTTCATGGGCAGGCAGTGGCACTTCCAAACTGTGGGTTGGTCAAATTGCAGGGTCTCATGTAACAGGGCTACAGGAGCTCTAGGGTGTTGGTTGTTTTTTTTTTAAATTAAAAACGACTAGGAGCAATATGCCCTCCTAAAGTTGGCATACTTCTCCATTTGCTCTTCCACTTGCATGTAGACATGTACAGTCAAACTTGCACAGCAGCCTGTCACAGCCAATTTGTATTCTTTCTTTGAGAAGCAGCCTATAGACAAAACCCATTTGCTTCTACCTTTTGTTGCATTAAGCTATTACTGAGGGGATTTTGGAGGCGCAGGTGGGTTAGGTGCCTGATTTCTGCTGACTTGAGTAGGAATCAAGGCACCTACTGCCTCTGGTGACTAAAAATCTTCCTGTAGGTTTTTGGCTCACTGAAAGCTTCTTCATTTTATTTGGAAAAGGATGACTGAGTCTTTAAATATGGAGTGCATGCTCTTTGGGGGTGAAGGCCTTGTCTTGTTAAAGCTGTATAAAATGAAGCCTTTAAATGCCAGGACTTGTAGTAGCTTCATTACATGATTTTTTTTTTTTTTTTAGTCTCCTATTTCTACTGCAGGGAGTGAGGCAGACAGTCAGGACTTTCTGCTGCTGTGCCTTGTTCCTTCTTTGGTTAAATTTGGTGATGGTCTGCACAGGGCAACCTCACCAGGCTGGCTTCTAGTGCTGGCAGCGTTCACCGGAGCCTGGGGAGAGAGGCAGGCTGGCAGGAGTTTGCATATGAGGACTTTTAAATCTGGGTCATACCTGTCCTCTGTGTGTGGTGGCTGTTTGTCTGGATCTCTTTGTGAGCCTTGTACCTTTTCCCAGGTGGTCTCCTGCAACACCAATGTGCAGTTTCTCAGTTACTTTTTGTTTTGATTAACAGAGTTAACCCTGGTGATTACATTCATCGGGGGAGCATGGACTGTTAGATGCACAAGGAGTTTGTAAGTGCTGGAGAAATACCATCACACAGGTAATAGCAGGTTTTGCATAGTTAGTAGGTTTCAAAAGCTCACACCAAAGGCTGTTTTTAAACAAGGAGCCACTTTGAAGGAAACTGAAAACATCTCGCATAGCGCAGTCTGTACTTTCTGTCTCAAATCTTTTCCTGTCTCGTTATAGTAGCCAGTACTTGATATAGCATAAGCACCATAAAAACTTAATGCTGTTCTGTTTAAATCAGAGAAAGTTAAAACATTTAATAATTTAAAATTGTGCATACAGTATAATTGTGTTTCTGTTTCTCTGTCTGTGGCTGGGTTTAACACCCAGGCATTTACAAGAGTCCTCTGCATCATCACAGAATCACAGAATCGTAGGGGTTGGAAGGGACCTCGAGAGATCGTCGGGTCCAACCCCCCTGCCAAAGCAGCTCCCTAGCTCATATTGCACAGATAGGCGTCCAGATGAGTCTTGAATATCTCCAGAGAAGGAGACTCCACCACCTCCCTGGGCAGCCTGTCATGGGCCCCTATCATGGGGCATGTTCTGCTCCGGTTCCACTTGCTGAGCTCCCACTGACATTCAGCAGACATCCTGTTCAGAGGAGAGACTAGGATTGCACCTTCTTTTTTTTAATGAATAGCTGGGTATGTTTTGAGGTGCAGGCCAGGATTTCCCAGCGCTGACACGGAGGTTGATGGTCAGGAACCCAGTCAGTGCTGCGTGGCCATTTCTGCACCTGCTGCCCCGGGGTGGGGAGGTGGGAACACTCGGTTCTGCCCACTTCACTCCTGCACGACACCAACAAAGTTCCTCTACTTGTAAGCTTGTTCACACTCACTTCTTAAATGCTGTATGTGGTGTGCATTGTTTCCTTTTTGGGCTTTTAGTCAGGCAGAAAGGCAACTTCTGCACTTACTTTATGCCAAAGGTGATGGAAGTGTTTTATCCATGTTCATAATTGGACTCAGCAATGAGCTTCATTAACCATTTGGTACCTGTTGTAAGCTCAGGGGAAGGGTTTAAAAATTGTTACAGTACAGGCATGTATTGAAATATATTTACTTCAGCTTTACTAGAAGGTGCACAGATATTATGGGCTGTAAGAAATACAAAGGAACTTGCAGTGAAATCTTGGGCCATCATTAGTGTGGATGATTTTGATATGTAGATTAATACACAACAAATAATACATGTTCTGTTTTTTGAGCCAAAGCTGTAATTCAGCTAAGGGGCTTGATATAGTACAAATGAAGGTAGGATCAAAATGGTTTCTCTTCTCTTTTATTCCTACAACTTTTCTAACCTTTCTTCCAGTTCTTTTCTGGCCTCTAACAATGTCAGGGAAAAAAACATATAAAAGGCTAGTGGGCATAAGCTCTGATTTTCTCATCATTCAACCTATTTTTAATTTTTTTTCTACCAAGCTATGTGTCTTTGACAGAAAGGAGCTAGCAACAATACTGTGAGTCCCAGGAAAGGTGTTCCAATTTTTCAATTGAGAGGGCGATGCAGTACTACAGAGTGTATTATGAGGTTGGAATATCCCTTATTATAATCCTGAGTATTAAGATTATTGTCATGACATGAGGGGAATCAACTTTTAAAAAGGGTAGACAGTGGCAGGACAAGGGGGAATGGATTAAAGCTAAAGGAAGGAAGGTTTAGATTAGATATTAGGGGGAAGTTTTTTACAGAAAGAGTGGTGAGGTGCTGGAACAGGCTGCCCAGAGAGGTGGTGGATGCCCCATCCCTGGAGGTGTTCAAGGCCAGGTTGGATGGGGCTCTGTGCAACCTTGTGTAGATCCAGGCCTGAGGTTGGTGGCCCTGCCTATGGCAGGGGGGTTGGAGCTCTATGATCCTTGAGGTCCCTTCCAACCCAGACCATTCTGTGATTCTATGTGAATCATTATTTTGCGGTGACAGTCACTGCAAGCATCCTCTATTGCACTAAATATGTAGACCAGCATATTGGATTGGGACAATAGATCATCTGGGGGGGGTTTACAAAATGCAAACTGCGGTGTTTCCCATAACTTAATGTTTATTTTCACTGCTTACCCAGGGTGACTTTTCCTGGTGGCACCTACACCTGAGGACTCCATGCCAAGCGTAGGTTTGACAGAAGCAGTACAGCAACATGGGTTATTTTTTTTCCACAGAGATTTTCTGTAGGAAAGGGCAGTGTGAAGGCTCTTCACCAGGATCGTTAATGACAGGGTGAAATAGCCTCTCTGCTGCCTCATTAGCACAGTATTAAGAACGTGCTTCATGGAGTCTCCACCAGTAGCATCGCCAGCTTTTAATATCTTGCAGGAGGAGCAAGGTCTCCATTAAGACCTTGACTCATGGGGTGGTGGGGTGAAGCTCACACCTTCTCCATTATGGGCAGCCGTGCTGTGCCAGTGGAGGCTCACCCCAGAGGGAAGGCAGGTGGCATTGGTCCTGCCAGCCCTGCCTTGAGGGCTGTGTCAGGGTTAGACGGCTTCATCTTGTGGGTAAGGCAGGAGACATATCCTGATCCCATGGGTGGGGATTACAGCCAGAGGCTGCTGAAGGAATGTACCGAGTGCCTTCATATCCTGGCTGTGCACCTTGCTGGCCAGTGACACCACTTTGGGAAGTGCTGGTGAGCTTCCTATCCCAACAGCGCTGGGCTGTGCTTGGGGGGATGCTGTCTGCCCCCCTCCAGGCAGGCTTTCCCTGCCCCCTGCATGCAGATGATGCTGTGAAAAAGAAGACTTGGAGTCTTTTGCCATCCCGGTCCCTTATGCAAGCATCAGCATGGCTTTTTCCTTACGTCCTATGAAAGAGGCGATACTCAGCATCCCCCCCTCGTGCCACAGCATCCCAGGAAAGCAAGTGGGACAGGGTACCACCAGGGCTGCAGGTACAGAGCCTGAGCCCTGGCTGCTCAAACAGCTTCCTGGCATCTGGCATAGCTTGAGCACATGGTCAGGTCTGTGTGTTGTGGCTCTCATGCCTGCTTGCATCCCCTTGGGTCTGGGCACTAATCCTGGCTTGAAATTTTAAATATTGACAGAGTTAATTCCTGACTGCTTCAGCCTGCAGAAACTGGTCTCTGATAAGGCTGTGTTTAATAAGGATATTCATTGTAAAGAGCTTTGTTGGCTAGACAGAGCTTTACCTTGCTGAGCTCTGCTCTAGCAGGCGAGGAAGAGGAGGTCCCCTCCCAGCAGTACTAACTCCTTTCTTATAGCCTGGCAGCGCGGTGGAGTAGGAGACACCGAGGGGGGTGATACCTTTCTTCCCCCAAAAAATCACCACAAAATGACTTTACATAGTTGGCTGCAAGCAGCCCGAGGAGCCAGGGTAAATATGCCACAGCAGTAAGCCTAAACTCTTAAACAAATGCCAAAAATAAAAGCAGCCTACCTTACTTTTTCCACCTTACATAGCAGTTTCCAACCACATCAAGTGAGACGTCTAGGTGGGTGTATAGTGTTTATCATCACTGAGTAATACACATTACATTAGCTGGGACGTTTGTTTTGTTCCTGACTACTGGTTTTAAAATGGTTTTAGTGAGGGGCAAGAAAAATTACTTACGTTTCTATTGTCCCCTAAGAGATAGGAGAGTGTTCCTGATTTGGGGAGGAAAGCTGGAAAAGTTTGTAATAGGTTTTTTTTCCTCTCCTTCTTCTACAACTGCAAGCAGATTGAAAGGCAGACGGAGGAAGTGCAGAATCCAGCAATGCAGGATTGCTTTCTGGAAGAGATGGTGTCGGAGTGCTTTCTGTCCCCATATTTGTTTGCAGCAATTGTGTCCTCCAGTGTTTGAAAATTGTTTATATGGATGGCAGCAAAATTTTCTATCCAAAGCAATGAAAAATTGAAAACAGATCCACATCTGAAACTGTACTTTTTTTCACCCCTGTAATATTTCTTGTATGAAATACTGCAGGCCTCTTTCCATGGACACTTGGCCCTGGCTAAATTGCATCCAAAGGCAAGTGCTAACCAGTGCATGGAGGGGTCCTCGCTGGAGTGCAGGATGCAGGGCATTCTGTGCCATCTCTGGCCTGAGGGTGGTACCAGGGGGTGTAGAGGTCACCAGGGGAGCAGCTGACGTGATGCCACTGTAGCGATGCTTTGCAAGTGAAGAGAGCAGGTTTTGTCAGCAAGGTGCTGCTTTGGCCCTGTGTGTTCTGTGGACAGCAGGGGTGCAGCGCTGGGTCTGAGCGGGCGTGTGTTCTGTGAACAGCATCGATGCAACACTGGGTCTGAGCAGGCTGTGGGGGAATGTCGCTGGTACGTGGGGAGGGATGGATTGATGAGGTCCGTAGAAGCACGGTGAGAGGCAAAGATGGAGCGTACCAGTTTTTTACAGGCTCTGAAAGTCAGAAAGGTACCAAATATAGACCCAGAGGATACATAATAGCTAGTGTAAGGGGAATGCTAGTGCATCTGGAAGTGCTGGACAAAGAAAACCTTGTTACCTTGCGGGGCTTTGGCCTTTGATGCATTCATTTCAGTCACAGGATGTTCAAGTTTAGCCAGGAGTTGGCAGACAGATGGACCGCAAGGCAATTCACAGAGTGACTCAGTGTAGGCAAGCGTGAGGAGTCATCCACATGAAGGTAACCTATTACAGTATTTTCACAGAAACTTCCCCCCCATTTTCATGTTTGTGTGGTAACGCTTGGGTTTTCGTTCATGGTAGTTTTCCAGTTGATAGCTTGCTTCCCACCCGTTCTGCCACCCAGTCATGCCTCCACCTCCACAGAATGGAGAAAGAGGGGGTTTGTTTGCCTGACCTGTTGCCTGGCCGTTGGTGGTGGCCAGAAAGTCTTGCCTTTTCAAGGAGCTATGAGACAGGAGGGACAGTCAGCCTTTAAATTGTGACAGCATCCCTGTACTTCCTCACCACCTCCCCACTCTCCTTCACCAGCCACAAAGGTTTGCATTTCCTTGTGTTGGCATCATGGAGGACCACAAAGCATCTGAGATGTGTGATTTAAGGCACTTGTCTGGCTGCTCATTGCTTGGTGTGACCCTGTTTCTGCAGTCAGGCAAACTCTTCAGGAACAACTCTTTCACATGGCCCTTCCTTCTAGAAAGCTGTGGCTGCATCACGTGGTGGTGGTGGTGGTGGTTTTTTCTAAATGAAGAGGGTAGGAAAAGCTGTGTATTTATTTATGCTGGACTTTCTTAGAGGGAACTGAATAGGAAAGTTTCTGCTCTGAATGAGCATAGCGAGATTTCTCCTTTAGATTGAGGTTTATCAGTTTGTTACCCTGTTGTTTGATGCCTGCTAAATTGCTGTGGAAGCACCAGAGTGAGGAGCTAGTGATCTTCTCAGAAGTAAAAGAAATTTTTAAAAAAAGAGGATTAAATAGTTTCCTTTCTGAGGCTGAAATTACAGGTATTCAGCACTTGGTCTGTTTTATTCCCAGAGAAACATTTATTGTTTGTTACAAGTAGTTTACATGAGAAGGGCAAGAGGAAAGTCTGTAGCCCCTTTCTGTTGGTTCGAATGAAGTGTCACGTGTGTAGCTAGTACTAATTCCTCTTCCCATGCATCCCTGCCTGCCTGTCTCTGGTCGCTTTAATAGAAACACCATGGTCTTGAGACAAATTTCCCCCTTTTCACATGCTATTATTATCATTTGGTATATTTCTCAAAGATGAGAACAGCTTGCACAGAGCTTGCAATCTTAGAGATGAAAAGGGAGAAGCTAAAGGAAAAAATAACTTCAGGGAGGGAGAAGAGGAGAAAATCGTCATGGTCTAACTTCAGGTGCCTTGGTGCCACACATGAGCAGCAGTTTTGATCTCGGGTGCTCGGAAACAAGCATCTCAGGATGCTTCAGGAGCCTTAACTCCCACCTTGGACATCCAGGATGCCAAAAGGTGGGGAGCATGGCTTGTCCCGCTCTTCCTCACCCTCTGTCCCCAGCATGGTGCACATCTCCTGCCAGAGATGGAGAGGGTGTACGCCCCAGTTTTGGGATGTTTAATGTAGGGCTGTGTGGGGTTGGTTTAATATCAAAGTAGTTTTAAAAACAACCATGCAGGCAAGACAGTGGCTGCTGGTAAAATGACTCTGGGAAGATGCCTCAGGGGGGATTAAGATACAACACTGAAGCTATTAACTGGGAAGATCCTACCTCCTCAGCTCCAGTTTGTTTTGCCAGTGTCAAGAAAGAACAGATCAAAGGAACTGTAAACAGTTAAAAAAACCTCTCCAGACATAAAGGAGGCCAGTTGTTTGGGTGCTGCTGACCAGGAGCAGACACCTGCCTCTGAGTTTGCAGGAATCTCTGCTTCTCAGTGTCTCCTGTAACATGGTAGCATGGGACCAAGCTAGGAGAGGCATATACCCTCTTTACTATGCGTTTGAGAAAACATTGTGAGTAGTAAACCGTACTCTGATTTGAGAAAGCCATTTTGTGGAGCTGCTGGCACCAGTGGCCAATGAGTCCTGGGTGTCCCCCGGTGCTGTCTGCAGAGCTGTGGGCTTCAAGCCCCAGTGGGCACTTTTGGAGAGGGGAAGGGATGCTGCTGTGCCAGGGAGTACGTCTGTTGCTGCTGGCTGCTTTGTTGTACACTGACCCCTGCACACCCCAGGAGAAGCAGTAAATCCTTGTTGGCCCTCAAGGAAGAGGGTATGATGGGATTCAGGCAGGTAAGGTCAGGCACCTCCCAGTCCTCCAGTAGCAGTGCTGCATCCTTTATGGAAGACACTTACAGCCATGGGTACCAGCACAGCCCTCAGCTCAAGGCACAGAGCTGCAGGAAGCCTGAGCTTTTTGCACAGCCACCTTTTCAGTCTGTCCTGCCTTCTCTGAGGGTTTTAAAAATCTACTTTTCCAGTAAACAAGAGTCTCAGTCTTTCCCCCCCACTCTTCCTCACTCCAGAAAAAGCAATTGCTTGGCCTTGCTGGCAGAGAGCCTCTCGTAAATCTCTGTGGGCCAGATGGTTTGTAATTTATTGCCCACCTACCCCACCAAGTATTTTCAAGTTACTCATGTTACTTGCTGGCTTGTGTTCTACTGTCCATTTTCCCTTTCTTGCCCTTCTAGCAAAGGATATATCCGAGGCCTTTCACACACGTAAACATCTTCAGTTTAGATGCATCAGTTTCAAAGTAGTCCATCTCCTCTGCTTTGGTTTCTCTTGGCTTTAACTTCTCAGTAGTAGAAAACTTGTGTTGCGGAGCAGTCTCTGGCTATTGAGTTGCCTCTTGCATCTCCTAGAGGCGTTACTTGAAGCAACAGCCTCCGAATTTAGGAGGCTCAGACCACGTCCTTTCCTGGATCTCTCCTGCCACTTGTCATTTCTTGTACGTGAAGTTGTTTATTTGGCTAGATGATGGCAGCTGTGGCTTTTGCTATCTCTGCAGACGCATATGGTCCTGCTGATAGAGAGTCCTGTGTGTCTGCCTCAGATTTGCGGGTGAGGGTGTCATGTGCAGAAAGAAATGGGTGGAGCTGGCTGTGCTGTGCGAGGCTCTGCACAATCCCTATCTGTGGGAATTGCTAGTCAGCTCTTATCGGTCACGTCCCGACGCACTGAGTTGTGGAAATCAAATTAGCAGACAAGTCAATTGCTTACATCAGGCAGAAGTTTTGCACTGGGGATGATGTGATAGTCCAGGGCCCCTCGCTGGGTAGCGTTCCTGGGTTTGCTTACAGGGGTCCGTAGCAAAATGAAAACCTGACAGTGCAGTTTTGTTTTCTGTCTTGCTTTGTTTCCCCCCCTTCTCTCTTGTTTGAAACATTTTTTCCTTGCTGCCATTTGGGGCAGGCAGAGCAGAGAATCTGTCCTTGCTGCAAAAGTAGAGAAAGCTTTGCCCTGTTACCTTAGAAAACAAGTTGTTGTGACATATCACAGGGTTCCTCACATCACTCAGTAGTTCATTAGTCTGTCACTGTACAAGCATATTAAATTATAAGTTAAAAAACAGAAGACAGTACAACAGTCCATTAAAATTCATAAAGGATATCAAATATTCAAAGTAAGGGATGTAAAAGAACCCATTTGCTGTAAATACTAATACCTGTAGTTGCATAAACATAATGAAGAAGTGCTGTGCACTGTCAAGGAGCAGACTGTTGCTGACAGACCGGTGGCTGCCTGGGAATCCCTGCAGGTATTTATCTCCAGAGAGCTGCTACTGCTTCAGCAAAAGGTCCTCAGAACCTCCAGCCTGTCATGTGAACCTCTCCTCCTGAACAACCGTGTGGGTAACTTGAAATCAGAGGCAAGAACAGTTACTTTCAAGCTCTGGATGGCATGGGGTAGCCAGACATGATGTTACTTATCTCCGGTGGCTAGGACAAAAGCAGTGGACCTCTTGCTTAACATTTTGGAAGGCTCTCCCTCCCCCTCTCCTCCACCCCATATTGCTTTCCTTGAAATATTTTCATCGTATGTCATGATGTCCTCTAGTAATTCCTGACTTTATTCATACTTGCAAATGCCTGTGTTAGTGAGGTGGAATTGGACTTCTGAACTGCAGGCAGCAGGCAAACTTTTAAGGTTTTAAGGACAAGCCTTCTGAATGAAAGCTTCAGAGCACCCATCATTTCTTTCACCAGCAAATTCCAAATCCAGTTTCAGCTGCATCCCACCTTGCAGAAGAATATCTAACCTTAAATGCAGAAACTTCAGGCAATGGAGAATTCACCCTCCCTTTAAGCATGTTTTTCAGAAGGTTAATTGCATTCACTACTAATATGTGTACGTTACTTCTGCAGTAGTTTTGGTTTCCAAATACTTGGGCCTTTTATAAGCCTCTGCCTGCTAGAAATACAGTCCCCAGCCTCCTCTACCCAAATCTGTAATAAATTAGTTTTTGAGGCTTTTGTCTGTAGCGATTCTAAAAATAATTTCTTATTGGAACCCAATTGAATCCAAGGGAAGCGAGGTGATAATCAAATGATGTCACCCTCACGTCTTGCGCTGCATCTCACCGCCTGCCAATACTAGCAACTGTTGCTATGTACCATGGGGAAGGTGATACTCCCAGCCTTTTCTTGGTGCTGAAAAGCACTCCTTTCCAGTGCTTGTCAGGCCCCAGAGAGCTGCTGACGTCTATCCCAGGCTTTTCGTTCTAGCCCTGCTTGTTGGGGTAGCTGTGGAGGAACATGGGTTGTGTCCTGTTGGATATTTTTTAATTTTTTGTCTTCCTAAAGAAGACTGTTTCCCAAAACAGCTGCCAATCTGGAGGATTGATGTGATCAAACTTGTGATGTGTCTATCACTGTGTCTGGGAGAGAGTGCTGGGCGCTGGGATGGAAAGCTCAGTATGGTGTGTGCAGTGAGGTCTGAAAGCCGGGACAACAGCACGACATGATGACACTTCCCAACCAGTTTTATTTCCTTTCCCCAGTAGCACTCCTGCAAACTTGGCTGATGGTGGGACTCTCCCCGCACCCTTTCTCTGTGTACTTCCAAAAAATAAAAAAAAAAGACACTCCAAAACAGCAGGGTTCTTTGTCATTTAACACGTAGCATTTGACACATTTGAACTCCCAAAGTTCTTTGCTATTGAACCCGGTCCTGCTCTCAGCAGTAGGTAGGTGACGTAGCGGGTTGCTTTTCTCTCCAGGAAGAGTCATCATGAACAGGAGGATTCAGTACCTGGCAGATGGCGTTCAGCACATCGCAGCGACCGGTCGTCAACAAGACGAGACTTGTGGATTGGGTTTTTTCCCCATGTTCTCCTAGCAAAACATGCTGTTGGGGTGTCCCAGATCCACTGTTGATATGAGAGTTTGTATTGACAGCACATGCTTGTGAAAGGGTAGATACTCCTCCTGACGAGCATGTGATGACTATTAATACTCAACAAGAGTTTGTCTCTGGTGCTGTTACGACCTTTCTCACAGCACTGCTCCTGTGCAAGGCAGAGCCCCCCAGGTTAGAGAGACCTCTCCAACAGGCCCAGCACCAGGCTGACCTCTCTCGGTCCGTGCCTGGGACCGAGCACACAGGCCTAGCATTATTCCCCCTGCCTTGGCTGGGTGGTTCGCCTGTATTCCCCAAATGTCATGTCCTCCTCTGGCTCTGCCAGCTGGCCCCTTCCCCAGTGGGAGGGGGAGCTGCAGGTGCGGGGCTCTTCCATGCCCGCCTGTGTCCCCAAATGACTTCCACCCACCCGGGATTCAGGGTGGAAACCTGGGAGCAAAGCAAGTCAAACGTCCATAGAGCTGTGGTTAGCACCAGCCGAGCTTGCCAGCTGCTGCCTGCCCTGTCTGCATGTGAAAGGGACTGCTTGCAGGTTTTGTCTTCACTTTGCTATGGTTATCTATGTGTGCAAGCTCTGGCTTTGCGGTTTTGGGCAGCAGAAGGGTGCTGGATTGCAGCACACAATCCTGATTTCATACAGGACTTCATTTTTTTTTTTTTTTTTTTTTTATTTTAAGCATGTACAGTTACAGACAGCATCATAGCCATTTCCAGCAATGCCCTAACTCTGGGCAGGGAGCGAGGGAGTGAGACAGGGCAGGGCAGAAGAAAGCTCTCTTGTGTTCGCTGGCCAGTGTACAAGAGTGGTGGGATGGGGCTGAAGCACCAAGGCATTTCTAATTCCCAGAGACTCTTTTCCAAGCATGTACACCATTCCAATATATAGCAGAAGTGTGGTGCTAATTGGCTCTGAATGCCCCTAAATGGTGGAGGAAAGTTATTTATAGTTATTATTTTGCCTTTCACTAAGTGAAAAAAACAAAATTATTTAGGTGGAAGAAAGGAGAGGAGGAGAAAAACAGCAGAGTACCAAAGTGTGACTTGTTCAAAGTAGCTTGTGAAAGTATCTTGGAGGTCGACTTTCCTGAAAGCCTTTGAAATTCAAAGACTATGGCCTCTTGCCGCCTGGCACACGGATTGATTTCTTCTCCTCTTCCTGGCAGATTCTGCCTAACAGTTGCTCTTTTTTCCCCCCTCTTTCAAATACCCCTGAATCAGAGCTTGCCCGTTCTGCCTTTCTTCATTCAGGTCTAAAGCCTTAAGGACTGTGTTGAAGTAGTGAAGAGGACACCATGTACTGGATGCTAGAGCCAAGGGGAGAGGGGGTGGGCAGAAGGAAGAGATGACCCTGTCTTTAGGTTTTGGTCCTAATCCTGCAAAGTTTTTCTCCCACAGTGAGTCCTGCAGAGGTCAGCCAGACTTCTTGCAGGAACAGTGATTGCTTGCTATTGAATGTCAGCTTTGGATTATGCTTAAAAGTTATCGCAGTGGCATGGCCAGAGTTTATGACAAGGCATGGCTGGGGTGCTTGAAGCCAGCTGAATGAAGAGGCTGCTGAAGGCATGCGTGGGATTAATTAAATAGAAATTTTACTTGTTTGGCAAGCAGGGCTGAGTTAGGCCAGACTCTGGAACTCGGAGAAAGTGGCTCCTTAAAAAGAACATATAAATGCAATGTCAAATGTGTGCTCCCTGGCATTGGTCCCAAGGAAGAAGGTTAGTCCAAGCACACATGATCTTTCCAGGAATTATCTGCCCAGGTGGCCCAGTTCCCCGTGCGCCGGTATCTTGTGCACTGCCATGTATGGCACTGCTATCAAACAAGGAGGCAGGGTTTCAAACCGCCCCGTGCTCCCATTGCATTTGTGATTATGTTGTTGGCTCTTGGAGCAGGAACCATTTTTTGGGGCTTGGAGCTGCAGAGCAGCTTGCCTGGTGCAGCCCCGAGCCAGGGCTGTTGCTCACAAGTATGGTGCTGGAGCAGGAGGAGGGAGGTGAAGAGGAACAGACGTTTCACCCTGGTGTGCCGTGATGCCTTATGAGTATGTTTAGGGTCCCCTTAATACAGAAAGCCTGTCAGTAGCTGCAGTTAGTTTCCTGGAAAATCAGTCCTTACTGTTCTGCTGGACAGGTATTTTCTGGCATACACACTTTCTGCATGACACAGAGTCCAAAGTGCCCAACACTTTGCAGCACTGGAAAGAAGATGCCTCTCTCTGCACATAGCTTTAAGGTTTCTCACTGTCCTGGCTTTAATTGCTTTTGACACACTCATTTAAGGTCGGTGGGGCAGAGGGGGGCAACTCTTCAGTGTGAGTTAAAGAAGAGGAACCCAAGTGCTGCCTGCTCCCGTCTGTGCAGGCAGAGTGCCGCAGGGGCAACAGCTGACAAAAATGACAGGGAAAGACAGGTACCCCATCTGCTCCTTCCCACTGTCATCCCCCCTCTGTTGATGGCATTGCTGTTTGTCCTGCCGAAATGTTATGTGGCTATCACTACCCATCTCCCCAAACGCTCAGGGTATGGTGAAAGGGTGGGCTGCCTCCCAGCCTCTTCCTCCTTATTTATGTGTCACAGGAGGAAAAAACCTAGATGGAGATAGGTTGTCCGGGGTCATCCTGTTGTAGTCATGATGATTGCAACAGTTCATAGCTGAAGCATTTGATTTGTTAACCTTATAAAAAGATGCCATTAAATACTGTATTTAGCTCCTCAGGGGAAGTAGCCTAGTTTCTTTTTCATTTTCCTTTTCTCATCCCTGTTTTAACATGAGTGACTCAGCTGTCATTCTGCTTTGGAGGGGCCGCTGGGGTTATAGCTGTGATTAGATGGCACCAAGAACCCATTTCTGCTGAAAATAATTAATATGGTACGTTTTCACCTCAAAAACCCACAACCCTGATACAAAACTCCTGGAAGGTTTTCATTAAGTTCTGCAAGCTTTGGAACTTGGCCAGTGATCAGAATTGGAAATTTCTGAGTGTCTCTTCTTGTTCATCCTTGTCAGCAAGGCAAGGACAGATGTGTATCTAACCCTACGCACTGAGGGTATTCCTGTTCGAGTCCATAAAGCAGCTTACTTGGATACATGCAAAAAAGCCTTTGCAGGTGAGAGTCTCACTTGGCAGTGGGGCACGTGGTCAGATCCTACAAAGAGAATGAGTTTCCACCATCTTGGAAAGAAGTCTGGCTAGAGACAAGTGCAAACTCTTACATGTCTCTTAATTATTTCATTCCCCACTTTGGTAATCTTAACCTGGTTCAGAAAGTAGCCTGGATCATTTCTGGTTTTTCTAGATACCCCATCTCCTCTAAACTTTAATCACTTTATTTAAAAATAAGAAGAAAAACCAGTGTAAAGCTAGTTCATGTAGGCCCAATTTATATTTTGCATATCAGCTCACACTATAAAATTGTTAGCAGACCTGTCATAATGTATACTCACACGTTGACCAGAGTGCTTGGTAGTGGGTCCCTTCCCTTTCCCAGAAGGAGCAGAAATATCCCCATGAGCCAACACCCCTCTCTTTGTGTCCTCCTCTGTTCTGCTGCAACTTGAAGGTGCTTGTTTCTTGTGTACCTTTGCTATGAAAATGATCCCTGGCGTGCTTGGGAGGCCTGACATTCTTCAGCTATGAATACTGTGAACAGTGTCATAAAACAAATAATGATGTACAAAGGTGCCATCATTCTTGACATTGTCCTTTAAAATTTATCCTGTGTCTTCAACATGTAGGTGTTGAAGAAGGACTTACTTCAAACAGTGTAGTCCCATTAATATAACTCAGTGTGAGCAGGATGTGATATGTGTCCACCTGACCCACGTGGGGTCTGGGACCAGTTTCTCTGAGAGACAGACATTCATCTGCCTGTACAGCACTGTAAGAGAGCACCTATCTGCAGGAATTGTGGGGCCATCTCAGAGTATGTACAGCCATTGTAACCCCAAGATGCTTAGATTTTGATTCAACAAGTCAATGCTTATAACTTTCCAGAGCAGAGGATCGTGTCTGTGAAGTGTCACCATCTCAGGGCACTTCGAGGTTGCCTTGATGCTTGTCCTGAAGGGCAGGTAAGATGGTTTGTCCTAGCAAATTAAACCATAGCAAGCCTCTTAATTTTATGTTCTGTAGCATCTTTATTGAATTTAGGGTTCTTTTCTTTGCTTGTTGAGGCTGTAACCTTTGAGATGCAAGTGTCTTCTACTCCTGCAGTTCTTGCCACAGTGGGAGCTCCACCAGACTGCAGCCTACAGGGTAGGTAATTCTCCTAGTACATAGTGATGCCCTTGACTATTGGAACAGACATGGTCTTGAAACCCATTGCTCTTGTGGCTCCCCAGCTGCCTCTGAAAGATGTCCCAGTCTGTGTACTGAGTGATACAGAGGCCCCATGGTGTCCTCAGTGTTGGCTTCAGGAGGGATTACTCATGTTACACAGCTTCAAACCGGGAAGATGAAAAGGCTCCTCCACTCATCCTTCTGCTATTCAGGCTCTGGTGTCGGGGTGGGGTGCTAACAAAGCACCAGGAAGTGCTGAAGCTTTTGACAGAGCCTAGCTTTAGGCCCAACATTTAGTGCTTGGGATTGTGTAAGTGACACTGATTTTAGTTTCTCAGATTAGGTAAATGGCTGGGAAAAGAAAAAAAGAAAAAAGGATGACTTTCATACTTGTGCATTTACCTGGCTGGGTCATGAGGTTTCTGGGATGGTGCTGCTGCCAGTTGCATGTGAAACAGGAATGTCCTGCTTGCTGTAGCAAAGGGCTGATTCATTGGCAGCGTAATAGGTGTCATCTTGCCTTTTGTCAGCTCCTCAGGTATATTGTACCCCTACAGTGAACAGAAAAATAAATTCAAAAAAATCCAGTAAAACCAGTAACATGTAAGTCATCCAAGTGAGGCAACATTCAATGAAGATGAAAAAAGTTTGTAAATGGAGTTAGGTGAGATGGATTGATCATGAGGGGTAGTAGAAGGAGAGTTTGGTAAGCCCCAGTGGGGGCAAGCTCTCTGAAGCTGCCATGCCCCGGGATGTGTATGGAACAGCCGTGGTCCCAGAGCCTCCCCATGTGAACGGTGAAATCCACCTCCACCAGCTGAGAGGGTCAGGACTTGGAGGGAAAAATGGGAAGATGGGCTGGTGGGAGTGTTTGCTGGAAGCACCCGTTTCTTCCCACTGACTGCCAAGGTGGGGATACCATTGCTGGCTTAGACATCAGGGTCTGACTTGGGTGAGGGAATTACACTTTAAGGCTGTAAAAAGCTTTTCTCCATGGGGAAAAAAAAAATAAAATGCTGTAAACTTGGAGGTTGCAGATAGGGCACCACAGCGTGGAAACTGAAGCCTCATGCCTTGGTGGTGAGTTTGTGGGCAGGGCTGGTTTTGGGGCTTAGTGTCCGGGTGCAGCGCGTCCATGGAAGTGAGATTAAAGAACAGGCTGGGAAGGACTCCTGAAGTAAACCCACCTTAGTACTGGTCCTGTAAAACCACTAAAGAGATGGATGTTTTTGCCCACATGTGTCCTCTGGCACAGTGTGAGTTTGGTTTGTGTATACGGAAAGCAAGTCTGTATGATTTTTCAAATATGTTCCCAAATACAGTGTTTAAAATGTTTCCCCAACACAGAAGGAAAACTTAGGAAACTGTAAGAAAGCAAGAGGGGGAAAGGTTAGGTAGGGAGGACCTGGGCGTTAGTCTGAGGCAGAGAGAAGAACACACATCAGAATACATCAAAAGGAAAACCGATCACTTTCTGCTTTCAAAAGACGTTAATATTTTACAGCCGCCATTAAGTTTTGAAGAGTGTGCAGGTATTTATTGGTGGTGCCATAGCTACCCAGTCCTGAGTCGCCAAGGTGAGGGAAGAGATACCTGTTTTTCAAGTTGTTCTATTCACTCATCCCTCAGTCTCCTAATTCACACCCTGTACCCACCGGCACTGCGGTAGCTCAGTGAATACCTGGAGTTGTGGTTGCATGTTCCCACCCTGGCTGCCCTTCCCGTGAGGCTCCCAAGGGGATTTTTTGCCCCTAAGAGCCAGTGGGCCAGACCCACTGAGAGTCATGCTTAGGTGCTTCCCTGGCTTCCCACGGTGCTCGGGTCCATGGAACCAGGACCATTCCCTTTGCTGGCTGAAGCGCATCACATTTTAAAATACACTTTTAAAAAAAAAATTTTTTTATATTCAGATAATATTTTCTGGTTCAATAATAAACTAATTATGTGCTTAAAATAGTAGAGGAGAGGGGTCCTGTTTCGGATTAGGCTACATAGCAGAAATGCCGGGGGCGGTTTTGGAGGCTGCTTGAAGGCTTTCTTGTGAGAAGGTCTCAGGTGCCTGTGCTGGCTTTTGAAGGGCTTGCTCAGCCCCGATCAAACTCGGTCAGGCGACAGCATATCAGATCTGTTCCTCTCATCAGTCACACGTCAGCCGTAACTGTCACCAGATTTGCAATTTAATGTGTGCAGCTCAACACTTCCAATTAATCCAACCCAGGTATTTAACAATCTCTCATTTCTGAGCTAGGACTTCATGGAGCAGCGTGCAAGGCAGCCTTGCACTTCGCCAAGGCAGGAGGAACCCTGGAAGGCTTTCTTCATCCGTGTAGGTTTTACTCTTTCCCTGCCACTCTGCAGTGGAAGTTTTTTGCTGCTTTAACTGCATTTCACAGGCTTAGGAAGCGTTAACATGACTGCAAAAAAATTTCAAGAAAATAAAGATTTATAATAGGTGATTCAGCAATGAGAAGCTTTTGTGATATTCCATGGGAAGCTGTTATTTTTAGTGAATTATTATAAGCAGGAGCATCACTCGCATTTATTTATAAAGGCATGAGAGAACGCCCATACGTGTTTCTAAATAGGCGATGTATAGTAACGGCCATATGCTGAGAATGAGCGAAAATAGACTTGAGCACTCTGGTTTCCACAATGCTGCGTGAGGGTTGTGCTGGGATCTTTGCATCTAAGAAATGAAAAACAGGGTTTTGGGTTTGGTTTTTTTTTTTTCCCTAAAATTTTTCCTCCTTAGTTCTTCTTTCTAGCAAAACAAACCCAAAGCCTTCGGGGTGAAAGTCCGCCTTGCAGTACAACTGCATTGTTTCCATTGAGGTCTAACTGGGTGACCACTGAGGTTTGTGAGGACTCTTCTAGCAGCTTCAGCAGCTGGTGGGTTGAGGCTGTGCGGACAGTGGTAGCTATTTTTATGAGAGTTGCTGTATGTATAATATTTGGGTTGATTAGTTGTGTGTGCCTGCACTTCTCTTGGGGCTCTGTGGCACAGAGGAGGAGAAAAGCAGTGACATCCGGCTGAAGGGGCTCTGCAAGTACAGTGTGGTCTCATTCCCAGGGTCCTACAGTGGAAATGCTTTAAATGCTGGGGTTTGCCATTAGGAAAAAATAAGAACAAACCAAAGGCGATGTCTGCTGGTGACACCACCTTTGAACAGAAATGAGAGCTGGTTTGATCTGTCTTTGCAAAGACCCAGCCATGTGCATTCTTTGCAGCTTTCCTATGTGCAGCTCCTTGGGTTTCACTTCTGTACAGGGCAACGTCTTCCATTCTCTCGCTGACTGTGTTCATGTCCCAGGTCAAGCCTGCACTGAGGTGCCTTGGGATTCTCCAGCACCTTGCATGAGCAACGCCTTAAAGTAAATTCCTACTGTTAAATCCTTTAAATTAATTGTGTTCTTGAATTTTGGGCAGCCGTGATACGAACCGCGTGGAAGAAGCGCTCGTCAAGGTGCCTTTCATGAGTCCCAGTAACAGTCAGTGCCTGCCTCCTGCCTCCCAAATCCCATTTTAACATGGGAAAGCATCAGCATCACATGCAGAGAGTAATGCTTTAGTTTTTAGGGGGCTTCATATATCAAAGGGTGCTGGGGTACGTGGCTCCTGTCGCCGGGAGGAGTTGCTGGAGAGCCTGACTTTGTTCTTGCTCTGTGGCTGCATTAGTCAAAGTATCAGCATTTTCTTCACTCTCTGCTACCCATCTCCCAACGCCCAGTGGAAAAAAATAAACGACAACTGTTATGCTCTACTCCCAGCAAAACAAATGTTATTTATTAGAGTCCTCCTGTGGTCAGAGAATGTCTGACTGTAAAATAACTGGAGATTTTTCTGCTAACTGGAAGCGTGATACGCTGAGACAATTTCCAGACAGTGTGTATTTTCAGCTAAGTTTTATTTACGTCAGTGTAGCAATTTGCAGTATCACTGTTTGCAAAGAGTGAGGCAGCAGTTGTTTTAGCTAGAATTAAATCTTTAATTCTTTCTTTTTTTTTTCTTTTTAGGAAAAACTTTTCAAGTTCTGACTCAATTCCCATAGCTCCCTGCATGGAGGTGCTTTTCTTATCAAAAGGGAGGGCATAAACCTCCTTGGCGGGCATGCTGCTCGCCGCCTGCCCTTGTGGCAAGGAGCATCTGGGGCAGTCGGGAGCAAGGCGCACGTTGTTAGGGAGGGTTTGTTTTCCCTGTGCTAATCACCTTCTCCTGTCGTAATTTGGCACAGCATGGTGCCCTGCGTGTGGGATGGAGGCAGATCTGCGTGCTGCTCTTCTATCTGAGCCAGCACATTTTGGAGGATAAATCTTTGCCGGACTTAATGTTCTCCCAGAGAGCTTTAATATCCCTCAAGGCTTTCTCTTCTTCCTAGGGGTGGGGGAAGACGGGCAGAGATGTAGGCAGAGAGCTAATTACAGCAGGGACCTCTTGTAGCCATTTCTCTACCACCAAGGTCAGAAATATTCCTTTGAAGAGAAGATGAGGAGGGGAATCCACAGAGCTATCCTTCAGATACCAGGCTCAGTTTTTCCTCCTAAACCTGCGGTAGTTGGGTTTCCCCTACCTCCCCACCTTCCCATTCCTGCAGGAGGGTATGCTTGGGCAGGACTGAGCCTCTGCCATCCCACTTACCCTGTGAGGACAGTGGCCTTTGCCAGTGGGGTGTGAATGGATGTACCCTGGTGCACTCTTGCTGCCTGCTTGAGGTGAACATCTGGTGGGATTTGGAGGGAGCTGCCTTAGGAATTTGCGGATAATGGCAAACATCGACCATTGAACACATTTGGGTGTCAGGAGGATTTGTTTTTCTCTGTGTAATTTGCTTAATGTCTCTTCCCACCCTGCAACTTCCATAACTTAGGGAGAATATAACAATCTGGAATACATAATATTCGAGTTTAAATGCAAGAAGATGTATACTTGTCTGAATAGATACTTATGTTTTAGCTCCTACTTTTTCTGCATCTCCGGAGCACCCTCACTACTTTATTAAATAATGTGTATTGTTCTGGTTAGCAAAAAGTCTGGGGAAAGAGGAGGAAATTCTTGGGACATCTTTAGGTTCCTTGAGAAGAGCAGCACTCCAGCCTTGCAGGGCTAGGCAGGAACTGACTGTATGGAACCAGCAGGTTGGTACTTCCTAAAGATCTCCCTGCCTAGCTCACGAATCCCTTCCACCAGAAATTCCAACATACACACACACAATTGGCAACTTCAGTTATCGGTAATTTCAGAGTCACTGTACCTGTTTCCTTGTTTACTTGTAGTTGAGTCTCACTGGGGACCTTAAAGCAAACAAAATGTAAAGCCACCTGGTTGAAGCACATTTTGAGTCACTTCATGAGGAGGCACAGACACTGGTCTGGATGGGATGTTTCACCTTTCCTCAAGGAACAGTTTTTGGCGGAGTCTCTCTTTGGGGGTGTACATCCCAAAGGAGATTTGTGCTACGAAGTTTTGAGCAAGGTGACGTAAGCTGGAACCACAATTCAAGAGGCCAAGCAGAGCCATGGAGCAGCAGGGCTGCCTCTGGTCAGCTGAGGCTGATAAGCCAGAGTTGTTTTCATGGCTTCTTTTCAGTGGTATTGGATCTCGTGCCTCTCTCAGCGATGTGTCCACCAGACAGCTTCATATGGTGAAGTCAGAGCATTAAATATGTTAATACAGTATAAGAGAAAGTGTAATTCTCCCAAGTGAGCATTAGCAGCATTTATGGGTCTGCAGATAGTGTTTGTTTTTCTCCCATCGCGTCCTAGTATCCCACTTGTTAAAATAAAAAAAGCCCTGCTTTTGATTTGTAGCCCTAACTTTACAGCTTAGGAGCCTGCATTTGAAATAACGTATTAGCTACTCACTACAAAACACTGAAGTAAAAACAGACCAGTGTGTAACTTGGACTCTGCAGCCACCAGCTGCACCTCATCCTGCTAATCTTTGAGCTTTTTTTTTTCTCTAAAGCAGAAGGGAGGGCGTGGGGGTGGGGTGTACTTTTAAGAGTTAAGTTACACAACTCTCTTTTTATTTTTAAAGTGAGTGGATTCCTTGTTGCGTTGTTGAGGATGATAAATTGATACCACATGTTGCTTCCAGACAAAAAAGACTCTGTGCTGCACTGGAAGCATTTGCAGCTGGTGTCTGAGTTAATGGACGGGCTCCACAAGGTAAACACGGCTTGGAAGAGGCCGAAACAGGCACAGGGAGGGGGAATTTTCTCTGTTTTAAAGGCTCAAGCATTTGCTGCTGTTGCCTGACTGGGGCTGAGCGTTGAAATAACATGTAGTCCCAGCCTCCCTGGGAGACTCGTTCAGTTGTTCATACTAAATCAGGTGTACGGCACTTTGGAAAGGTGTGACTGTCCTCTCTGGGAGCTTACCTGTTAGCAGTCTTCTCAAAATACCAAGAGAGACGTGTAATTAGGACATTGTAGCCAACCTGTTCTCTCTTTTCTCCCTCTCTCCTCTCCTCTCCTCTCCTCTCCTCTCCTCTCCTCTCCTCTCCTCTCCTCTCCTCTCCTCTCCTCTCCTCTCCTCTCCTCTCCTCTCCTCTCCTCTCCTCTCCTCTCCTCTCCTCTCCTCTCCTCTCCTCTCCTCTCCTCTCCTCTCCTCTCCTCTCCTCTCCTCTCCTCTCCTCTCCTCTCCTCTCCTCTCCTCTCCTCTCCTCTCCTCTCCTCTCCTCTCCTCTCCTCTCCTCTCCTCTCCTCTCCTCTCCTCTCCTCTCCTCTCCTCTCCTCTCCTCTCCTCTCCTCTCCTCTCCTCTCCTCTCCTCTCCTCTCCTCTCCTCTCCTCTCCTCTCCTCTCTTTTTCTCTTCTCATTTTTCTGGACCAAAATGGGGCTGGTTTGCTCAAGGACTATTAAATGTGGTGCAGTGGATCAGAAAAGCTGAGAGCATGGCCCCAAGTTTGGGGAAAGTGCTGTCGCCCCTTGGCTTGCTGCTCCAGGCACCTGGGTGCACCCTTTCTCCTGATGCTGTCAGCCTAAGCCAAGGCAGGGTAGCAATGCTGCTTGCCTGGGGCACTGTACCCACCTCTGCTCACACCACATCTGACCTGCCTCGTGTCTTCCTTTGTCCTGGGTCTTCCTCATCTGCAGGGCTGGTTATTCTTCCCAGTAGAATCACTTCCCCAGGGGACTGGGACCCAGCTGGGCTGGGCTCAATGGTGTACAGGATGCTCTTGATCTTGTCTGCAGGAACCTCAATCTTCTGGCTCTTAGCAGAATGCACAGCGTTCTTTGAGTCTGGTATAAATAGTTAACACTAATAAAGGGAGGAGCTCATCGTATTTCTTTTCTACTCTGCTCTTACACTGTCCATATGTTGTACCCATCGGTGGTATCTGAGCCCTTTCCAAGGTGTCTGCAGCCTGGCTAGCATCTGTCCCATCTACATATGGTCACCAGGACAGATTGATGGAAGTTCCTTTATCAGTCTTTTTAAAGTTTCTCAATGTATTTTGGAATGGAAAAATGTGCTGTTTCCATCATCGTGGTCTAACCCATCTCCCACATGAGTCAAAGACAAATTCCCACTAATTTGATCAGCAGTGGGTTCAAATGATATTTGATGGTATTTTTCTTGCTTCCCCACCCCCCTTTTCAGTTTCTTGCGTGGTCACATGTTACTGATGCACACGGTTGTGGGCAAAGATGGTCCCATGATATTTTCCTATATTTCAAGCAGACGTGGACATCCTTTGACAGCTCAGAAACCAGGTAGAAAATACAGTTATTTCCACCCAGATTGCAGCCTGGTAGCACAGCACAACGGCCTTTACAGGATGTGAGTTGTCAATCCCAGTGCCCTCTGTAGCAAAACTTGCATGTGGAAGGATAATAGGATCCAGTCCTAATTTGATTTGGCAGAGCATCCAACGCAAGGAGAAACCAAGAAACTCAGATAGTGTTGCTGAAGAGGTTAGTGGGGGAGGTTATGTGAAAGAAGTGGGTTTTAAGGCAGTGTTTGAACAGAGGGTGGAGATGGGGTACACAAAAATAAATTGGCCCATAATTATGCTTAAGAAAACAATCTTCCTACGGAAGAAAAGTAAAGAAAAACAGAAGCCGGAGTATAAGTGGCGTATTGCTTAATGTAAAGGAAAACAAACTGCTTGGATTTTTTAGAACCACCAATTTTCAATGCAAAAGTATTATTATATTCTTTTATTATTTGTGTAATACCAACACTGAGCAAAAAGATATAAGAAGAAAAAAATTACACATGTGCGCACACGTATGCACACAGGCAGAAGCCCTCTCCTGAAAGGTCCCTCAGTCTCACAGGTTTACCATTTCGGGTTTTTCATGGGTTTAGGCCAAACAGTTTCATACTATGGCTACCACCAGCAACAGAAATTAACCATTTTGGGAGAATTCTGTAGGTTGAAAACTCTTAGATGCTGGCACTCTGGCTGTTCGTGTATCTGAAGCTGTGTGGCAAGCTGCATATGCCACCTTGGGTGGGGGTTTTTTTGGTGTTTAAGACTTTCTCCATTAGTAAGAGTGACAGTGCAGTGTATTCTTGCACCCAGCATTTTAACAGGGTAACAGTGTGGTTTGTACAGCTCCTGTAGCTCGGCTTGGTCTGGTGGTCTACCTCTGGTTGCCCTCATCCTGCAACCAGCTCTTTGCAAGGAGAGATCCCCATGCAGATGTGGCTGTCTATGAAAGCCATAGGGGGTGAACGTGAGCGCTACCTGCATTGATGCTGTACAAGCTGGAATAGGAACAAAGGTGTTTTTTAAAAAAAGCAGCAGTTCTCCAACCAGCTGTAAGAAACCTGTGAAGTGAAGTAAGCAGCGGTGCCTAGCTGTAAGTTAGAAACGGGCTGTCGCCAGACTCGAAATGCAGTTAAGATGTCATCAGTTAAATAATAAAAAGCCCTTTCCTTCCGTAGGCTGTGGAACTATTATTCTGCAGCTCAATCCACCACATTTTGATGGCATGATAGTCACTTAGAAATGGACGAGTTTATAGCTGGGGCACTGACCCAAACTCCTCTGAGTATGTCTGCGAAGTCTGCTCTGCTGTTTTGTGTGAGTTGTTTAAAACCTAACAGTTGCTGGTTTGAACTGTGGTCCGTATGATTTCTCCTTTCATTAAGTGATAATCGCAACCGCGTCTGCTGCCTGCGTGCGAGAGGAACTTCAGGCCTGTTTTCCATTTCACAATCTGACAAAACCCACAACACTTAAGGGGAGAGGGGGAAGGCATTTTATTCTGAAAAAGTGTTTAAAAAAAGCTGGGCTGTATTTCTTTATACGTCAGATGTGTCTCTCGTAAGGATGCGAATGTCAAGAGTTGCTGGTGAATGGTTGGTGATTTATTCATTCTTTGCCCATTTCAATATATGGAATTTCTTCAGTGCTTTGTAAATGAAGGACACTTACCCTGCATGGTTTGATTATGCTGTGGTCCTGTTGACTTTGTATTTTCTAAAGTGTGCCAATAGAACAACTGTGGGTTTATCCTCTTTATAGGGATAGGTGGTAATTGCCAAAATTTAAGAAAAAAACCCAATTCATGCAACTTTGAAGCTGGAGGAATAGCACAACTGCTCTGTCAAAGGAAACTCCCAAACTCTTTTGACTTGCATGTGGAAAAAAACCCGTAAAACAAACATGGAAGTGTTCTAACTCCACGAATACTACCTGCCTGTCCTTTGAACCCTATTTTAAGCCCGAGATCAGCAGGATGAGCAGAGTGGGATTTTCACCTCAGTTATTCCGGTTTAAACATAGGGTCATTTCACTAGGGGTACCGTGTGTGGGCTGGTTTTCTTGGGCCTCTCTCTTGTTCCAAGGTGATTATCATCGGTTTGAGTCAGTGTGATTTTTTGGGAGGTAGATGTTGCTGGCTAGTGTGAGCGGGTAACGCGCAAGAGCCGACTGCGCAAGGGCTCCCCTGGAAGTGCTGTATTCCGTAGCATCCTGTACAGCACGGGGCATCCAACTGTGTACGGCTGCTTTACACAGCTCTGTGTCTAGCAGCTTACAGGGACAGGGCTATCATCGAGTACTGTGTCACAGCATGTTTAGAAGACCATGAGGATTCTATAGCAAGGGGACAGCTGGCCAGCTACTGCAGTACCATTGTAATTCTGGTGCCTCTAATCAAGAGAGAAAGTACAGCTTAGTCATGCACAGAGCGTCTGTGGGAGAGGAGCAACAGCACTTGCAGTTTTCTCAAGAGTTATTATAACAAATACACAACACACATGCCCATGAACAGTCTCCAAGACACTTGCAGAGGCTGCGATGAGCATGACTATCACACCAGTCAGATTTTTGCAGTGTCTTTGCAGGTTTTTTTTATTTCAAGGAACCGATGGCAAGATTGCTGATAGTACAGAGGTTTGTCCTGAGTCTAAGGTTAAGGGAGAGGTGTCTAGCTCCTTCCTGGCAGGATTGGAGCTGTGTCACCCCCCTTTTCTTAGGATGCAGCTTTTGGGGTATGAAGATGGGTACCAGGAATGCATAGCTACTGCAAGCACAGGGCATGCAGCTGCGCTGCAGTACCGCTCCAGCTCCTCACTTACGCACAACCCAAGAGACCCATGTTGATGTCCAGGAGGGCTCAATGCTTTTATTCATGTTGCCGCTTTCACATGGTGTTGGTTTTGTGGTTGGGATTTGGGTAGCAAAAGAAGAGGGGTGCTGGTTTTTAACGTTTCATTTCGTTCCTTTCCGGCAGAATTCAATCCGGCACAACTTGTCACTCCACAGCCGATTCGTCAGGGTGCAGAATGAAGGCACTGGCAAAAGCTCTTGGTGGATGATCAACCCAGACGGTGGAAAAGGTGGCAAGGCACCCCGGAGACGCGCCGTGTCAATGGACAACAGCAACAAGTACACCAAGAGCAGAGGGCGGGCGGCTAAGAAAAAGGCAGCCCTACAGACCGCCCAGGAGACGAGCGAGGACAGCCCTTCTCAGCTCTCTAAGTGGCCAGGGAGTCCCACCTCCCGCAGCAGTGACGAGCTGGATGCATGGACAGATTTTCGCTCCCGTACAAATTCAAACGCCAGTACGATCAGCGGGCGCTTGTCACCCATTTTGGCAAGCACAGAGCTAGATGATGTTCAAGATGACGATGCTCCGCTTTCTCCCATGCTGTACAGTAGTCCATCGAGCTTGTCCCCATCGGTAAACAAACCGTGTACTGTGGAGTTGCCTAGGTTGACTGATATGGCTGGGACAATGAATTTGAACGATGGACTGACAGATAACCTCATGGATGATCTCTTGGACAATATAACACTCCCTCCGTCCCAGCAGTCGCCCACAGGAGGGATGATGCAGAGAAGCTCCAGTTTTCCATATGGTTCCAAAGGTTCAGGGCTGGGTTCCCCATCAAGTAGTTTCAACAATGCCGTGTTCGGGCCGTCGTCCCTGAATTCCCTCCGCCAGTCGCCCATGCAGACCATTCAGGAGAACAAGCAGGCCACCTTCTCTTCCATTTCTCATTACAACAACCAGACGCTGCAGGATCTCCTCGCCTCTGATGCACTTAGTCACAGTGATGTCATGATGACACAGTCTGACCCACTCATGTCACAAGCCAGCACAGCTGTGTCTGCCCAGAATTCCCGCAGGAATATAATGCTCCGCAACGATCCCATGATGTCGTTTGCTGCACAGTCCAGCCAGGGTGGTCTGGTCAATCAGAGCCTGCCTCATCACCAGCACCAGTCCCACAACTCCTCTCTTAGTGGCAGCCGTGCCTTGTCCAATTCCATCAGTAACATAGGCTTGAGTGACTCGAACAGCTTGGGATCCAGCAAACATCAGCAGTCACCTGTCAATCAGTCTATGCAAACACTTTCTGACCCGCTCTCAGGCTCCTCTTTGTACTCCTCTAGTGTGAACCTCCCGGTCATGGGACACGAGAAATTCCCAAGTGACTTGGACTTGGATATTTTCAATGGGAGCTTGGAGTGTGACATGGAGTCCATTATCCGCAGTGAACTCATGGATGCCGATGGGCTGGATTTTAACTTTGATTCCCTCATCTCAGCTCAGAACGTTGTCAGTCTGAATGTGGGGAACTTCACTGGTGCTAAACAGGCTTCATCACAGAGTTGGGTACCAGGCTGAAGGATCTTTGAGAACAGGGAAAATGGGCAAACAGGTCAGTGCCCCGTAGATGTGGTAAATTACTTGATTCCTTAGTTTTATTGGAGTTTGCACCAAACCCTGAATAGTTAAGGCACATTAATAATACCAATTTGGCTTGTGATGGCTTGCTGTGTGTTGGTATGCAACAGGCACAACCAAGAAACCCTTGGAGCTGTGGAGACAAGCAAGGCTAAGCTATAAAAGCCATTTGGCTGCAACACTGTCAGCACGCATCTGATGCTATGTGTCCTTCTTAATTTAGGCATGAGAAATGTTAATGACAAATCAGGGAAACCAAGGTGGAATATTTATGGGTTTTAGGAATCACAGAGCTCCAAGTTGTCTTCTTTGAAGTCGCAACAGATGGATTCTTCTCTGCAGCTGGTGCCGCACGTAGCCAAGCTGTGTTACGTAGGGACGGGGCGAGGGGCTTCGCAGTCAGTACAGCAGTAGTGCTGCAGGGAAGGAGGAAGAGAGTCTTTGCAAGATCAGTGCATGCACTGAGGATTGGGAGAGACCTGGACTGAGTTAGAGCTGTGCTGCTGCTGTGGCTCAGCAGTGCTACCAAATTATTTTGGGTTTGTTTGAATCGTGTTTCTTGGGGGAGAAAAAAAAAAAAGAAGTAGCAAATCAAGGAATTATGTATTGAAATAGTGAAGGTGGGATCCCGGGCCCAGGAGTGTGCTGGGTTTAATGATTTAAATATGCAAAAGTTGTTGGTCTACCCCAGGACTGGAGTGGGTACTGTTTTCTTTTGGATTCCTCCAGGAGAGTCTCTGGAGGCTTGGGTTCTGACACAGGTGCTTTTCATATACTAGCCTCTTTAGATTAGTTTTTTCCAGGTTGATGTGGTTTTTTTTCCATTGTTTCTTTTCCACAACTGGGGGCATTTGAACTTGTAAACATTGTTCCTGTCATCCTTTTGTGATTCTGCAGGCTCCTGCCCATACCTCTGCCTGCTCACATGTACAAACTCACTGACTTACTGGGTAGGTGCCAGACAAAGTGCCCTTTCTGCTTTGTTTATTTATTAGTATAAGGGAGTAGATTTCACAATATAGTAGGATAAGAGGTTAGCTATAAATTATTGAAAGTGTTCTGTTAACTTCATAATAGTATGTAGAGTATCCCAGTGGTGAGGTTAGAGGAGGCATTCATTCAGTTTGCAGCTTACTTCCACCTTTTTTATTTTCTGGATGAAGGATGGAAAGAAGGAGTCAGTGTCATCTGACTTTATAGTTTATCATTTCCCCCTTTCATCTTTAATTGAGTTTTCATTCTCTGTTCCACAGTTAGCTGTTCAAGGTAGGTGAACAGCAGCGGTGAACCTTCCGAATGTCTTCTGTGTGCGTGGAGTACCATAGGAGACATGTGCTGTGATCCACTGGCTGTGAGGAAGAACAAGGCTGCTCAGGAGTCCTTCCCTCAGTCCTTCTGCAAAGCTGCCTCGCTCCGGTGGAGCGGTTGGTTTGCACGGCCCTTTCTCTTTTGGTGGGAGGATTTCCTCTGGTTCTTTCACATCTGCTCGCCGAAAGCAAGAGCATTGCAGTGCACAGCCAGGGTACGGGCTGCGGGGCGGGCTGTAGAGGATGCCACGTCCTGCTGACCCTGTATGGCCCTGCAGCTTGGCAAGGCCAGGGCCACAGCTGAATTCTGGTTTTCCGTTAGTTGCAGTGATGGAGAATTTAAGAAAGGAAAAGGGGGGTAAAAAGAAAAAAAAGAAGAAAAAAAGAACTTACTCATGAACCAGGAAGGAAAAACTTGCAGAAGGTCGTACTTGGTGACTGGGTTTTTCTTCCTCCAGGTGCATGAGCTGTTTGGATTCAAAAAAACCCCACACTGTTTTGGCATGAGGTGGAAAAAAAAAAGCTATAGGAACTTTATCACTGTGAAACATCCAACCTGCCAAATGGGGCCTAAGAAATAGGTGTTAGTGATAGCTTTGCTTGACACAGGCAAGTAGGGCAGCCTCCTGCTTGTGTATCTTCGTTTGCTGTGTGCAAGTAGGAGATGTCTGCGGGGAGACCTGCCTGCACAGCGAGGAGGAGGCAGACCATGCCACCTCCTCGCTGATGCTCGCTGCTGCCTCTTCATCACGGCCTGTGCCATTCACAGGGAAGCATAGCCACCGTGATCTTTTTTCAGGCTGCTCCCTCCGAATAAAGGAACTGACACATCTGTGTGAGCAGAGTCTCATTGCAGAGGACAGGTTTATTAACGAGACAGCACTCCTCGGCGGATTACTGTCCAGTCATCTGTGGAAGCCTCTCTCCCTCTCTGACAAGTGGACCGGCTGTTGCGGTGTGCCTCCGGTATCAGGTGCAAGCACAGATGATTTCTGCTGAGCTGGTTCATCATGCAGCCTTCCTCATCTGTTAAGCAGCGCTGCTTGAGAGTTTGCCTCCCTGTGACCGTGTCTCGTATTTTGATGTAGGGGCGCCTCACGTGACGTTGGGCGCAGTCATTCTGAACAGCAGGGACTCTTGAATTAAAATCTCTCTGCGGTGTTTGTGATCCCAAGAACGGATCCTTATGGGCTTGGAGACTGGGGAGTGCTTCCAGCAGAGCAGCCTGGTGCTTGCTCACGCTGAGTCCGTTCCACGGGGGTGGCCAGGTGCACTTTGCAGGCAGGCAGAAGCAGTTACAATGGGCTGTTGGCATACCTGGGAATAGTGAGTGCTGTGTGTTCCCTGAAAAATAAGGGAAGCGTTGGAGTCAGTTTTTGGGACGAAAAGAAGCCAAATCCGTAGGTATTTAGTTTATACACGCTCTAGAAGTAAAGGAGGGTTTACTTTGGAAAAAAATCAGCTACATTTTCTTCATAGGGGAAGTGAAATGAGCCCTCGTGGGAGACACAACCACCGCGGGTTCAGCGGCTGTGCACGTTTGCTGCATGTAAGCCTGTACATGGTCCCTGGAGAGAGCCTTGCCCAGTCCCACCACACTGGCCCTGCCCAGCCTTTCAGAGGGCTGTAATTAAGGCATAGACACAAATTTGGGCTTGTTTTGGCTTTTTTCTCTTGGAAGAAAGGAGAAAATCAATGTGCTTTTCTCTTGCTTTATTCACTCAGCCATAATTTTCATGTCTTAAACTGGCTGGGGCCTCTGTCCTCTATCTGCCTGCTTCCCAAAAGCACTGGATATGCCCTCCACCCACTCAGATAACCATCGCCTTGGTTTTTCAGCTTGTTTATCAGTAAATAAAGATGTCACTATTCCCTTGCCTGTCTCTAGAATACTTTTTATTTTTAAATTAATGAGTTGTCTCTCAGCCTTGGGTTCCCAGAGCTCTGCACTTTGCTCTGTTGTCCTTCTTGGCCAGCCAGTCCCAAGGGTCTTGGCATTTACCAAAGAGTAGTCCCAAAACAAGCTGTTTTTTACTTCGATTGTTTCAGTGATCCAGTGTACAATGGCGTCGCACAGGCAGTGATGCTGGCAGAGCTTGGCAGGGGATGAAGGATGGCTCAGTACAAGCAGAACAGGAACTTCTTGAGCTGGTTCTCCACCCGAAAAGCTCATCTGTCAGCATCTCCTGAGAGAGATTGCACTGTGCTGTGCAGCGGGATGCCTCTGGGCTCTGTAACAGAGCCGTGCCAGAGTCACATTGACTTGTTCAAAAATTACAAGTAAAATACTACACAGATCAGTTAAAATCACTCATTCTACCCCAGCATCATCTAGGTCCTGGATCATCTTACGGTAGCAGTAGAGTGCACAAGCTACTAATAGCAGCGTCATGTAAGTTTTGCACACTTAGATTATTAACATCTCTGAGAAAGCAACATCCTAGGAAACATAACAAAGCTTTGACAGGGGGGTTGGACCTGATGATCTCTCGAGGTCCCTTCCAACCCCTATGATTCTGTGATTCTATGGCCGTTCTGTGTGAGGGTCATACCAGAGACAAATGCAGAGGCCTGAGGATGACTTACCAGTTACTACACCACCATCTTGAAGTAGATCAGGAAAATGCAGTTTTGAATCAGAGGCGTCTGGACAACATGCCACTTTAATTCTTTAGCAGGAAACTTGTTTTCTGCTTGCTAAAGTTGAAATGTGTAAACCAGAACCTGCAGACCCCTTGCTGGAGGATGCTGGCATCCTCAGAACCATAGCTGTGCTTCTTCCTCCCCTTTTTTTTTCTTTTTTTCCCAAAAATGAGGTTTTAGGAGTAGGGCTGGCAGGTTTCTTGCACGGAGCCAAGATGGGGGTGGCTGTCTTTAAAAAAAATCTGAAGGAAATTCAGGAGCAGCAAATTCTTCTGCTCTGTTTCTAACAGGTTAGTGGTTAAGGCGGCGGCGCGCTTCTGACATGTAAGTGTTGTTTCAGTCAGCCCAAGTTTTGAAAGGTGGTTTTGTGACCAGCTGAACGCCGCACGAGCCAAGTTTATTCTTTGAACAAAAATAGCCGTGTAGAAAACATACTTTGCTGGGAACAGGGACCCCATTAACTCCAAGGAGGGCCTGCCCTGGGCAAGCTCCTTGCTCCCCAGGCACACACCAGTGGCACGAGGGCAAACTTGGTGCTCACAGCCACCGGGGAGGAGGGGGTAGCCGGGCAAACCCTGCTGGGGCTGCCCCACATGCAGTCCCACTGGCTGCAGTGCCCCTCAAAGTCTTAGGCTCGCAGGGATGCTGTGGCCTTTGTTGTGTGTTGTGTGAAGGCAGCAGGAGCTGACACACAGATGAATCACTCGCTCGTTCTGGGAGTAGGGCTTTTTTGGTTTTGGTGGGTTTTTTTAATCTGGGTTTATGTGTTGGTGTTTTATTAACCAAGGAAACGAAGGAAGAAGATCTTTAAAAAACAGGATTGCCTCCACAGGCTTGTGTTATGAGCGTACAGCAGCTGAAGCCAAGACAGTGGTCTGATGCTGTGGTTTGGGTGTTCTTCTGTTGGTGTTTGATACAGATACATTTTTTAGTACCTCATGCTTTGTCATGTGATGCAGCAACAATAATTAGGCAGAAACTTGCTGTCCCTGCAGATGCCATGATTACCGGATGACATACTCTCGCCAGATGACAGCACAGACTGACACTTTTGTCACAGCATCAGCAGGTCTCTCCCCATTCGGTGGTGCTTTCCCCTCTGGATCGGCAATACACGGGTTTTGGTACAGAACGAGCCTTCAAATGGTCCTTTTCCATAATGCTTGTTTAGAGCTGCAGATCGGTGTGGGTCCCCAGATGTGCTGTTGCCTGATATCTGGGATGGTTACAGGTGTTTTTTCTTTTTTTTTTCCTTCTTTGGAGCCAGACTTTTAAATAGCACCCCTGAAAACACATTTTCAGGAAGAAAGTGCACAATAAGGGATCCTTTTTAGAAACACAGCGTCATGCAGCTGAGGGAAGGTTGAGGTCTTTTTTTCAGAGCGATTCAGCACTCAATCAAGGTGGTGAACTGACAGCTGGAGACATTTAACTCTCCTGTTGATGACAGCCAGAGTATAGGTATAGTGTAGGCCGGCGGGACTGCAAGTATTTGAGTAGCACTGTATGTAAATAGAGATGGCCTTTCTCTCCTGGCTTGGGGAGGGAAGATGAAGGACAGATGCTCACACAGTGTCCACTTGGGTTCCCAGTGCCTCTGCTGGAGGATCTCTAGCAGGATGCTCCCATCCTGGAACATCTCCCGTATGAGGAAAGGCTGAGTGAGCTGGGACTGTTCAGCCTGCAGAAAAGAAGACTAAGGGGGGACCTAATTAATGTTTATAAATATCTTAAGTATGGGATGCAGGGGGAATTGGCCAGCCCCTTTTCAGTGGTCTATGGGGACAGGACAAGGGGCAATGGCTGCAAATTGGAGCACAGGAAGTTCCACACCAACATGCGGAAGAACTTTTACACAGTGAGGGTGACAGAGCCCTGGGACAGGCTGCCCAGGGAGGTGGTGGAGTCTCCTTCTCTGGAGATACTCAAGACTCGTCTGGACGCCTATCTGTGCAATATGAGCTAGGGAGCTGCTTTGGCAGGGGGGTTGGACCCGATGATCTCTCGAGGTCCCTTCCAACCCCTACGATTCTGTGATTCTGTGATCAGCGCTGCCCCTGATTGAGTCCCAAGCAGTGCATGGGGACACTGATGCTGTTACATTGGGTACCTGTGGCTGAGTGGTGGTAATGCCCTGCTCTACTCCAGTCTGTGGGAGCTATTTAATCAGCTTTTCCACTCAGATTACCATGCAGGGTGGCAGTTGCTGGAGTCTGGCAGAGTGGACATCTGCTGAGCAGTAATCAGACCGGGGCACAGAGCTAACAGAGCCCACTGTGTAGCTATGGGTATCTGCTGTTACTCCAGGAAAAAAAACACTTTCCCTGGATGATGCCATGGAGAATGGCTTGTGTTTTTGCACTTTTTCAGCTAAGCCTTGCCTATTGTTTTCCTCTTGCACTGCCTGCTTCTCCTGGCTTTCATGGGTGATTTATTTCATACAAATGTAGAGAAGATCTAGTTTTGAAGAAGGACCTTCCCTCTCTTGCCTTTTCTACCACTTGGAAGTCAGGACAGAGGGTGTCCTGCCTTATATCACCGTGGTGGAAATCCTTTTGAGTGACCTATGTGAGCCTTCTTGGCCTGTCATTTTCAGCTAACCACAGAGGAAAAGGAGAAGACTCCATAGCACAGAGAATGTTTCTAAAATAGACTTGGTACCTGGCAGAGAAAAAGAAGCTCTCTGTGAGGACATTCAGGATAAAGAGTGCATAGTACATTTCCATAACACTATAAACCCATAATTCAGCATTTTTCCAGCCATGCAGGTACCTTTTACTCTAAAAAGCAGCTCTTAGTCTTCAGATTGAGAAGCGCAAGCCAAATCCTTCTCTGGTCTCGCACAGGTGTGGTAGTTACTCATCCTTTTCTGATCCTCGGTAGAGGATGCTCCCAAGTCCCTAAAGAAAGCACCATTAATCCAGCCGATGTACTTTACCCCTAAGAGAAGATGTATTCTGCAAGCATTTGTGTCTGCCTTCCTCTAGTCCAGCAGCATCCTGCCTAAAAGGTGCTGTGTTGAACACCCAGGCTGATGCCTCTTGATCAATGGCAGTGTCACTCATAACTGGGAGGATTTCCACCCCACTCAAGAAACTAAACAAAAGCCAGGGGATAAAGGGATACAATTACCTATAAGGTTTTTAAGCAAGAAGCCTGGATACCTTATAGAGAGGTGATGTCCTGTATCTAAACTCTTCTCTGTTGGGCAGGGGAGAGGATTGAACCCAGCCAGATGTGATGGTTCTCAACAGCAGTGGGGTATCAGCGGTGCTTGCGCTGGAAAGCTGGTGTAACTGCACACTGACCTGTCTCTAGGTGTAAAAACAACTGTGTCAGCATATGGTCATCTTGTATGGGCAGCAACACAGTGACATCTGTAGTGGAGTCTGTGTGTGCCTGCTCCTCTGGGAAACAAGTGGAGAATTTCCTGCGAATTTGATGGTTCAATAGCAGGTCTTGATACGTTAGCAAAAGCCTGATCTACTTTTCCTTCTCCGTATGTGATCATGGGTGGACCAGTTTCTCTCTGTGAGTCTCCCTTTTACCTGTAAAATGGGTAGAAGGGACCTTACCCACTGAATGAACTGTTCAAAGGAGTGGTGGACTCTCTCTTGCTGGACATGCTCTGGACTCAGCTTGACAGAGCCCTGAATAACCTAACCTAAGGCCCTGCTTTCAGCAGAAAGTTGGACCAGGTGATGGCTGAGTCCCTTCCAGCCTGGACATTTCTGTGACAAGTCGGCTATCAGAATAGCACATAGATTGATATTTGTGGCACTTCAGTTCTGGGCAAGTCTTGCATCCTAGGGAGCTGATACAGAGTCAGAGAATGATCTGCTAGCTTCAGTTCCATTTGCTTCCAAAATACTTCGTTGTCTGCTACAGTTTGCAGCATTTCTTGGATGGGAAGAGCAGCAACAGAAGGAAGAGACACGTTCGTGCTTTACGTGCCTGCGCAAGTACCGGCACAGCAACTTTTAAGCTCCCAGAAGTCTTAGCTCTGTGCCAGCATTCTTCCTCTTTCCATCCTTCTCCCTCACTCTCTGCCCCCAGTTTTGAGCTGGAAAAGATCTATTTTTATTAGTTTAAGAAAAAGTGAAGTTGCAACATGCCTGAAAGTTCAGGCCTTAGAGAGAAAATAGGTTATTGCCGGCTCTTTGTCCCCCTTGGTCTTCACACCCTGACCTCTGTGTTGTCTCTCAGCACACAGCCATCCTAGTGCAGCGTATGCTAAGTCTGTAGGGTGTCACTGTGACATACCTACCATGTCATTGGGGTTCTTAATTTTTATCCTACTCTAACAAAAATATACCATGTTGGTATTTTATCATAGAGGGATTTGCCACAGCAGTTATCTTCCATGTTTGTTTCTAAGCAAAGACTGTGTATTCTTCAGCCTTGAGCTGTGAAAACCTCGGGCAGAGTATTAACTTGTACCCACACCTAACCAAGTCTTGCTTTATGAGCCTACCCATACTTCAGAGTAGAAGCTGTACTGCTGACAGTGATGACAAAGTGACGGGCAGGGGCACTAGATGGAATGTGCATCTTTCACTAAAGGGTGCAAGTTTCCTTCCATGTGTTTGCATCCCCAAGGGTCTGGACAATGAAAGGAGTTACTGGGATTTCCTGTCCCTGGGGAGTCACACAGAGTGGTACCCAGGGAAAACACTTGTTCTGCAGATCCTTGGGTGATACTTTTAAAGATGCAATCCACTCAACAAGCCTTCCAGCCAAATCAGGAGGTCCTCAGGAAGTTGCCATACAGAGGAACTGTGTGTTGATAGATGCAGTGCTACAGGCTTGGGGAAGAGTGGCTGAAAAGCCTCCCCAGCAGTAAAACACCTGGGGGTATTGGTCAAGAACTGGCTGAATATGAGCCAGCAGTGTGCCCAGGTGGCTAGGAAGGCCAATGGCATCTTGGCATGTATCAGAAACGGCATGGCCAGCAGGTCCAGGGAAGCGATTGTGCCCCTGTACTCAGCACTGGTGAGGCCCCACCTCAAATACTGTGTTCAGTTTTGGGCCCTTGCTATTGAGGTGCTGGAGTGCAACAAGGGCAACAAAGCTGGTGAAGTGTCTCAAGAACAAGTCCTGTGAGGAGCAGCTGGGGGAGTTGAGGTTGTTTATCCTGGAGAAGAGAAGGCTGAGGGGAGACCACATAGCTCTCTACAGCTAGCTGACAGGAGGCTGTAGCCAGGTGGGTGGTGGGGGTTGGTCTCTTCTCCAGGTAACAAGAAGAAATGGCCTCAGGTTGTGCCAGGGGAGGTTTAGATTGGATATTAGGGGAAATTTGTTCACTGAAAGGGTTTCCTCACTAAAACTTCGGGAGCAGATCTTAAGATTCTTTCTTTCCACTTCCTGATGATTGAAAATGGGCTTCAGGTTTGGCAGAGGAGCTTTTCAATGGAGAACTGAATTTTCTAGGGAGCAGCTTAAGAGTTACAGGCAGAGGATGCTTTTCACCAGTGCCTTGTTTGGAAGTTCCCCCCAGCCTTAGAAGCAAGAAGCCATGTCACACATAAGAGAGGGCTCTACAGCTTCACTCCAGCAAGTTAGCAAAGGCTGCTCTAACCCACCAGCTCTGCTGGGCTTCACTTTTCTTGTATCCCTCCTTGACCTCTGTTCCACATGTTGTTTTCATCACTCCCTGTGCTCATACTTCTGCTGCTCTTATCCCCCAAAACAGGACCCAGTAGTAAAGTCCAGGAAAAAGGATAGACTAGGGATAGGAGGGCTTTACCCGGAGAGCTGCGTGTTGCCCTTAGAGGACAGCATCATCTTGGCTTACCAGAGGAGAAACCCCGTCTGCCTCTGCAAGTTCAGGGTGACATGCCAGAAGACAAGCTTTTCCCGCAGCTGCCAGCAGTGGGAGAAAACCTTGTGGTGGGCTGTGATGCAGCTGGAGATATTTGGGAACAGAGAGGGAAGGGACCACTGATAAATGGAGACGTAAGTGGGGTGCTCGGGCCTACCTGCCTGATAGGGTTTTCACTGTTACGGAGCAGCGGGACGCTAACTCAGGGTTAACGGAGAACTTCTTGTGGCCAGACAGGCGAGAGTGTGGGGCTCTCCATTATGGACTTTAGTGGGGTAACTCAAAGGCATGTGGGTTAAGGCTTTGATCTACTTCTTTTCAAAGTCCATGTAAGCAGAGCTGTGGAAACAGAGTGTGGCTTGGTTCTGCTTTGAGCAGATTTCACCTTCAGCTGCATGTCTGTCTCCTAACCATTGGCACTGGCTGAAAGATGGCTGTCCTCAGGAAAAAATGTCGGGCAGTGCTGCTTCCACAAATGGTGCTCATCGTCATCTGTCTTCCAGTGCTTTTCTCTTTTCACTTTGTTTCATAGTACAATATTATACATATGTTTTTAATTTCAATGTTAAACACTACTCCAGTACTTCATCAGGAGTTTCTGGACTCGTTTGCTTTTAATTAATAGCTGCATTTGAATTCAGCAGGACTTCTCACACGTACCGAAGTTGCTCGGTGTAACTGGCTGCTGCCTGACAGCGAGCCAGTGTGCCAGGCTGCGGTGTGCAGGACCTGAGCCTTGCCTTCGGATCAGTGTGTGCTTTGGGAAGTCACCATTCTCCAGCCCCCCGGTGCTGAGGCTTTAGGGAGAGGTTGAGAAAAGAGCATGTGCTCATTTGAGCTGCATGCAAGCCACTAGCCAGGTTTTACTGGGGGTTACCAGGCCTGTCTGGGTATCTTCTGCTGACCTTGTTACGGCCATCAGGACACACTTACCAAATGGAGTCGTTGCCAGGCAGTCACATTAACGAATGGCTAGCGTTAATTTGCTCTTTGAAACCGGAGAAATCAATATGTTGATCCAGTAGGAAATCCCTTTATTCACCGAAGAGGCTACCCCAAACCCCTCCGCATAATTAAGGCTAAAGCCAAATTTTGTTTGGGTGAACCACGCAATCTGTCCGCTCCCTAAGCTGTGCTGAATGAAGTTCTCCTCTAATGGCACAGGGAGCAGCTGTTGTGCTGTTGCTCTAATAACCAGGAGACAAAATGATTAAATTTCCATCAATCATTTAGCATTATCAGAATAGGTCATTTTAATAAAATGCTGTCATAGGATCAGTGCCTGGCACCTTAGAAGAGAGAGAGGGGCAGTGATGGAGAGTCATCTTGTGACAGCTTTTGGGTGATCCCCCTTGCAGGAGGTAGTGGTCCAGACTAATCCAGCGGTCCCCCTCGGGCTGTTGTTTTTCCCAAGGGTACCCAATACCAGCTCTTCTTGAGACTAAAGACATTCCTGTGATCAACTCAAATGGCTTTTTGGTTTCTGCAAGTGTTGCCTTGTTCTTGTACTGTATATAAAAAAAAATCACCAGTCATTCATCTCAGGGAAAATCCTCAGCAGGTGGGGGGCCAAGCCCAGGTTTCAGAAGCCGTTTCAGAGCCAGAAGTTGCACACCCAGCAATGCAGATGGCTACCAGGTGGGCTTTCTGATGGTGTGAAAGGATTTAATAGGAATGTTTAAATGTTCATACTTCCAAAACCCTAGTTGATATCTTTAAGCCACTGAAACACTTGAAAAAAACTGGCCCCTTGACCCCCTGGGTTCAAATGTTCATCTGTTCTCCATGTTTTACATACTTACTGTGCCCCTCTGTAGTCATGTCAGCAGTGCATCCAAGTTGTCTTTCCAGTCTCCCTCTGCACAGAAGTTTCATGGCTACAAAGTAGTCTGGACCCTAACCTGGTTTTTAAAGCCGGGTGGATCCTGTCTGTGGATGGTGTGTCGCACGAACAGGAAAATGGACAACTGAAACGTGTGGCTCCTCGCTGCTGCTCTTGAGCAGCTCTATCGGCTCTCCTTCAAGGGTGGGGGTCAGTCTCAAATGCTGATGGAAGATTTGTCCAGCCTTTTGGTGATGATGAGAAAGGGTGATTGTGAAACATGGAAAGAAGCTGGAGGATCCATCTGTGCTTCACCTGGAAATGTGCTTAACAAGCAGTCGATGCACTGTAAATCAGACTCGGACATTGCTCTTCTCTGGAGAGAGGGGTTTTTTGGTTCCTGCTTGGGAGCACGCAAGCCAGCAAAGAAGCACACTCAAACCTTGGCAAGGGAGAAGTGTTTTCAGGCAAGGTCACAGTGCAACTTATTCCTTGCTATAAGTTTGAAGCTTCTGGGTGCAAACAAATTAAAATCACATGTCAGTGTAAGCTGTTGTTGGGTTTTGGAGTTTGCTTGATTGTCTTTTTTCTTGTTGTCTTGGGTTTTTTTCCCTATATGCAGCAGTCTCACTGTCTTGACTTCTTTTTCTTCTTTCTCTCCAGGCCCTCAAACTGACACGAGATGTAGAGAGAGAACCCTTTGCCAAATATGCTGTCAGCAAGTGGACAGTGATACTGTTTACAGCTTACGACCTTTGTGAACCCTGCATTATTTTCCTAACGAAGCAGACTGTTAATAGGCCCCTTACCTGAGTGAAGATCCTTCTGGGTTTTTTTTCTTTTTTTTCTTTTTTTTTTAATTTTCTTTTTTTGGCGGGAGGGGAACTGAACTCATTCTAAAGTATGCAAAATCTTCCTTTTCTGGGATGGCCAAGCACCTGCTGTGGAGACAATGTTAAGCACCATCCTGTTGAGAACACACTGTGTAGCCTTTACAGTAGTTACTTGTCGATGAGTATGTGGTGTTTCAATATATTAATGGTTTATGGGATGTTTTAAGTTGGCTTTTCTTTTTGGAGGTTTTTCCCCTTCTGCCCACCTTCCTCCCCCACAGCCTCCAGTTTGATTTCCTTAGAGTTCTTTTTTTGCTTTCTCTCCCTGGGGAATCCGAAATAACGGCGCGTGTGCAAGGAAATGATCGTAACCCCGCGCTGCTCAGACATCAGGGTTGTCTGAATACACAGCGTCCCTTGTACCGGTCAACCAGCTTAATTCCAGAGAGAGGTGATGTGTGCGGTCTCGTTTGTTGGGTTGGGTTGTTTCTTTCTTCCTTTCTTATTTCTTTCCTTGAATTTAGTGGTACACCCTTGTTCTCCGTAAAGCGTCAAACCAGGGTTGATCGCAGAACAAGGGAAGCCGGCGAGTTTGCCTCTTGGCTCGTGAGGACGGACAGACTGACAGCGGGTGCTGTTGAGCACCGAGGGCGGGGAGCCTCTTCACTGCCCAACGATGGAGCAGGCTCCCCTCCAGCCGTATGTCAGCAGGGCTGCCCCTCCTGCTGCAGCGAGCTGGTGAGGAGTTACAAGCTGAGCTGCCAGACAAGCCGAACACAGCCACCTGTAAAGATGTGTTTCTAAAAGCAAAAAATGAAGGGAAACGCCCCGCTTTGCAGAAGAGCTAAGCGCAGAGGTTGGGCACCGGCAGGTGACTTGCGGTGGCAGCGCCGGGAGTTGAGGCACAGGTCGTTGCAGGGTGTGTTACTGCATCAGCAATCCTTTTTTTTCCCCTGTTGTTTTGGACATATCCGTGATGATTTATTTCCCCTCTCATTATGTATAACCCGTTGTGGCAGAAGAAGCAGGAGAGGGAACGGCAAGGTGACAGCATCACACAGGCGGCTTTTCACCTGAGCATAGATTGTAACGGGATAAATGACACTGAACGACAAGGCAGTTTTATATATTTTGCTTCTAAGATTTTCTTTTGTAAAATGAATAATAATTATTATTAATAATAATAATAAAAGGTATGGTGCTGTATAGATCCTCTCTATAATCTGGAAAGTTTGATTACTTTTTATTAATATCTTGGGGTGGGGAGGGATACAAAAAGGAAGAGGGGAAAACACCAGTGGTACATAGGAACTTGGTATGAGGAGGTTCTGAATAGGACAGTGTATACATACTTCTCCAAAGCGATATATGAAGTTGTTTGGGGTTTTTTTTTTTCTTTGCATAAAAAGCATTATGCATATAAATATATAAATATATTTTATTATGTACAGAAATGGATCATTATGCATGGATGTTAGGAAAAACAAACTAGCATTTTAACCCAAGGTCTCAGTGCATGAGTTCCCACCGACCCGTGTCCCATGCAATGTGGAGTGACTCCCTCTCGCCACTGCCACCACACACCCGCAGTCATGCACACACACACACACACACACACATTCATGGGCCCTTCCTTGCCCCTTGTTTTCCAGGCCCCTGAGGTGATATTGGTGAAACCACAGCTCCTAGTGTGATGGAAGTTTTGTTTTTGTACCGTAGCCCCCCACGCTGTTCTCTCGTAACGATGCACCTCTTGGTTTCTCCCCGCAGTTAGGACTGTAGACTCTGTGCAGTTGTGGATTATCGTAGCCCTGTAGCATATTGACTTTTCCAAGCAGCCAAGGGTTTATCATTCGCCTTTAAAGAAAACACTTCTCTTTTCATTTTACACGGAGGTGGTCAATTTGTCAGCGTGGGGACTGTTCTGTTGACTTTGTTGGAGTTGTTAGCTGATGCTCACTGCCCATCTCTGTCACCAGCCAGCTACCCAGGGTGCTGGTGTGGCACAGTGGTCACCTGGGATAGGTGTCTCTTTGCCTACCAGAATCCAGTTGCAGGCACCTTTTAGCACAATTGACCAAGAGCTTCATCATCAGCCTGCTCTGAGAGTGTAGCATTAGCTCTCTGCTTCCCCGGTGCACCCCAAAACACAAGCGTATGCTGAAGGACTTCCCTCCGACCCTCCTTTGCCCGAGGCTTCACCACGGCTGCTGCCCTGTGACTGGGTTTGTCCCCCTGCCCCACAGTTTTGGCCACCTGCAGAGCTCATTTGGTGGCTCCCTGTGCTGGGGCACAAGACCACCAACCAGGTCACTGCCAGCACCAGTAAGACCTGACCTGATGCTATGGCAGAACTGACCAAAATCCATCTTTTTGTTTGATTGATTGTTTAATTTCTTTCTTGGTCTGGATGCAGTTCTTGTCAAAGGCAAGGGAAGCTTAAACCAAGCTAACAGCCTGCCCCGCTGAGTGTGACAGGGCGAGCCACTGTGGGCAGAAATGAGGAGAGCACTGTGGTCTGCTCTGTTCAGAAAGCGGAGGAGACCCAACAGGTTCAGAGACAGCCCTGCCAGTGGCAGAGAAGTTTCTGTGGTTTCTGGGTTTTATTTAAAATGAAGGCATTAGCATCTGACAGGCTCAACCTGCCTCCCAGCCATGCCAAGGAAAGCATTTCCGTTGGCATGTCTGGGACACACGAGGCCCCTGCTTTGGAGAACATCCCAGCACTCACTGAAGGGGCGTGGACCTGACCAACCTCTTCAGGTTTGGTTCAGTTTGGTTTCTGTTGCTTTTTTTTGAGGCCAAAATTTTCAAACAGAAGTACCTGGTGTCAGGCACCGAACGTGGGGGACAGCAGCGTGATCACAGGGGACGAGCTGCTCTGCTCTCGTTGCTTCTCGAAGGAAGGAGGGATCCCAGGTCCTCCTGGGCCCAAGGGAAGGTCACCACCCTCTACACCCGCTGAGGTGCCCAGCGAACGCCCTCCTCTCCAGAGGTGCTGAATAAGTCTTGCTGAATTCAAAGGGTCGCTTATTTAGGTGTCAAAACATGACTTGAATGGCTGATTTTAGGAACTGACCTTTTGAAACCTTTGGCCTTTGAGTCTTTGAATGTGTTTATGCCTAGAAGTTTTCCTTCTGAAACCGTGCAAGAGAGATAATAAAGGTCCAGAACAATTACCTAGGTATTGTTTAAACACTTGGTCTAAACAAAAGGTCTAGAAGAGTGACATTCATGCAGTTCCTAGTCGCAGGTTTGGGGCTTGATTTAATAATTTTGTTTAAAAAAATTCCTCTTGAGAATCATTGGATAGTTGATCACTGCTGTGCCACCGCTTCAAAAAGTTACCTTTTAGGTCATGTATTTCTCTAAAATTATGTCATTGCTTGGCAATCAGTGTCCTGTAATTGTTCCTAGTACACGATATACATTAGGAATTGCCAACAGATGCGAAGGGGGACCAGATACATTTCGTTACTATGGGTTGGAAAAAATGGATTGTACATTTGGCTTCACATGTTTAACTTTTTTTTTTAAAAAAGTTGCATGATTGGAAAAAATATGTATACAGTATCTGTAAAACTGTTTTATCTGTTTTTGTTTCAAGCCATGTAAATTGGAAGAATATTAAATCCACAGCCTTATCGCGCATGGCCGTCTTTACATACTGAAGAGCTGAACAGTTTATACTTTTCATTTGGGCTATCTTGTACTTTCATTTGAAAGCAGACACTCTCATGTTGCAGTCTTACTGAGGATTTTATATTTAAAACAAAAAAACAAAAAAGAAAAAAAAAAAAGAAAAAGAAAAAAGATGCTGCCCTGGAGGAATATACTACCTTACTACACAGAGGTTGGAAGGAAGTTTGTTTTGGAGCAAAACCTGCCCCTTTCCAAACAAAGTAGAGATGCAGTGCTTACTCCACTTGGTGTTAGTAGATATTGCCTTGTGTATTCCATTTTAAATTGTAATCTAGTTTGTAAAAGAGATGGTGACGCATGTAAATAAAGCATAATGGATCTCTACATTGCATATTGGCCTTCGCTCTGTTTCATTGCATCGAGGACAGACATCTAAATGCAGGACATGGAAAAGGAGGGACTTTCCAAGCAGTGGGTGAAACCAGCTGGTGGGGATTTGGGGCTGGGGTTCTGATGCTGTATCTGCTGCAGTTGGTAAACACGTGTTTATGTGGGCCTCTGTGGCCCTTCAGCCCTTCAGCCAAGTCAAAGTAGTTTTGGTGGTCAAATACCACCCGCGATGGGATCACTTACTACCACTAAAAATCACAAAGATCACTTGATTTATGGGGGGCGGTTGCCCCCTGGAATGGAAGCTGCACCCTCCATCTGCAGCCCAGCTTGCCCATCCTGGGAGACAACCAGCCCAAATGCAGATGGGTCAGGAGAAGAGTTGCACCCCCCTCCCCACCATGAGCTTGGCTGGGTTTCAAACTGCCTCTGAAAAACGCCTGGAGTACTTGAAACCGCCCATTTTGGGATTTGGGATAAGAAAACCAGCACCCTGACTCAGCAGAAAGTCACACCAAGCCGGGCTCTGGCCAAGGCACAGGAGAACGAGCCGAGAAACACGAGACATGTCCACAAAAAAGCTCCTCTCCCACCCTGACAGGAGGCCACAGATGCACATGGGGTTACTGGAGTTGTTTTCCAAGGGAAAACGCTATTTTCACCAAAAAAAAAAAGGAGCCTCTGTGTGCAGCAGCGAGGGGTTTCCTAGGGCTCTGGGGAGGCGACCGCCACGTCGCCCATGCACAGCCCGTGGGAGTGCTGCAGTGAAGTACTGCAGTACAGAGAGCGGCGCAGGGATGTCCCTGGTTGTACACAGCGAGCGCTGCTTGGGCTTCGTCCTGACCAGAGATAGCCTGACATGTGACACGCTCCGATGTCAGGCCATGGGCATTGAGCAGGGGGAAGTGTGCGTTTAACCTTCCCGGGGTGAGAGCGCGCTCGTCCCGCAGCTTCTCCTTGGAAATGGAGCTGTTCCGCTTGATTTTTTTCCAGAGGCTCCTCCAAGAGCGCTCTGGCAGGGAAGGACCCACCTCCTCTGACTTGTGGGCATCACCCCACCGGTATTTAGGAAAAAAACAAGAGCTTTTGGACCAGTGAGGTGCCAGGTGGAAGGACCTCGGCTTTGACCTGAACTGAGGTAGGGACAGCGGCAGCGGCGACGAGCGGATCACATCCTGTGTGAGCTTTGTGCTGAACATACGTGGTTGTGTTGCGCAACGCTGTAGCTGTGACCTTCAGTTCACCCAGCCTTGGAACCGATCATTCTTATCTTTCAGAGCACTTTCAAAATAAGTCCAAACATTTTAAACTTTTCCAAGTTGTCCCAGAAGACAGAAAGCTTTTCGTGCTGCTGCCCAGACTGGTGAGGCAACCAGGAGCTATTTTGGGAGCTCCCCACCACATACGCTGAGTTGCAAGTTCAACCAGACCAGGGAAAACAGTGTTTCACAGCTCTTGTTTGGCTACTGCTGCCAAGGAAGTTAGGGGTGCTTTCAAGAAGATTGAGATAAGCAAATCTGGGAGGCTACCTCTTTTTCTGATGGAGTCATCGTGACTGGTATCTCCCTGTTCAAAAGGAGGACTTCTTGGATGAAGTGGAGCCCAAGCCAGATGGAGTAGATACTGCTTTCACTGGCACACAGATTTCTCCTGCTGCCAGCAACTTCTGCAGTGTCTCGTCGCTTCTCTGTTTGCCTGACCCAGCCCACAGAGCCTTTTTTTCCCACTGGCTCTGCCCATGGTATGTTTTTAAATGAAAATACTTTTATAATGTAAACACAAAACATAGAAAATTCCATTAGAACAAAACAAAAAACAACCCACCACTTTTTTCCTACTGCTGCTTAAACCTTTAGAAAACTTGGTCATTTTCTGTCAAAGTTCAGAAACTCCAGTTTGGAATTTTTTTTTTCCCACTTGGATTTTCTTTTCATACCAATGACACCAGTAGTTTGGCAAGTGCCACAACATTTACCTACTAGAACAAAGTGTCTCCTGCTTTAATTGGTTGATGCTTTGATGACATATTTAATATAGGCTTAATCTAGAAAATAAGATAAAATGTCTCAATTCAGCAGGAACAATTGGCCTGAATGAGAGGAACTGTTGCAGCATTGCTTTCATGTTACATTATGCTGTGAGGTTTTAAAGATACCTATATCCTATGGGTGATGTGGCAAAATGGGGGGGGGGGACACAGTAAAAATATATGACATTTCATTAAAATATTTCCAACTTCTGAGACAAATCTGATCCTGGTCAGATTGTAATACCACCTCCCCACCCCCTCCCCACCCCCAACCCCCTGCCCCAGTCTGCATGCTTTTTTAGGTGATACCCCAGGGACTAGCGTGGTGGCAGTGCCGACTGGCGGTGCATGCTGCCAGGTTTCACATGCCCTTAGGCACTGAGGGTGCTGCTGGCACCCACCGACACGTGTCACAGTGTGAATGTCAGGCTTTAGCCCTATTTCACTCCAGGGAGGCAACCGTAAGCCCTGTGAGACCCCAGGCTTGGTGCAGTGAGGTGCCAAGGCAGGAGGATGGGGAGGATGTCAGTGGGAACAAAGCACGGCAGATGCCAGCACCCTGCTTCTGGTTCTGTGAACAACAGGCCTGGTGTCTGGGCAGCCTCTTGTGTTATGTTTGTTGCTTCAGTAGAAAATTCATACTTCACTGGCACTTTATTTAAATCTCTACAGGCCCTTCTTACTTAAGGCTACCCTGGGTAGCTCCTGGGTGAATGTCCTGGAGAAAAGTCAGCCCTCAGGAAGCAATTCATAAAATCATAGAATCACAGAATGGTCTGGGTTGGAAAGAACCCCAAGGATCATAGAGTCCCAACCCCCTGCCACATACAGGGCCACCAACCTCCAGGCCTGGATCTACACAAAGCTGCCCAGGACCCCATCCAACCTGGCCTTGAACACCTCCAGGGATGGGGCATCCACCACCTCTCTGGGCAGCCTGTTCCAGCACCTTACCACTCTGTCTGTAAAGAACTTCCCCCTAATATCTAATCTAAAAAAAAGCCACAACATTAAAAAAAACCAAAACCACCTTAGTCCTTTTACTCATTGAAGGAAACCCATTGTCATTCACACTTCTCTTGAGAGCCAAACTTGCAATCCCAAACTGTGTCAGCAACCCCAGTGGGCATCTGTGAAGCAGAATTTATGGTGAGGCTGTCTCCTTTATACCAAAGTTTTTGCTATGTGCTGTCACTCAGCCTAGCAGGTTCCTATGGAAAAGCCATAATTTAAGTCAAAAACTCCCATGTGCCTGAGCAGTTGTAAAATTATAGTGGCTTCCAGAGCCAGGAGATATCAAAGTCTCTTCCTGGGGAAAGTGGCTACCTTCTGGTGTCTGCTCTGAAGTTTCTGGCTCTAGGACTGCAGCTGGAAGAAGAAGGTAGCACAGGGGAAGGTCAAGTGTGGATGTACAGGGGGCCTTCACGTTGTGTTAGCTCTGCCATCCGGGTAAGGTTGACTACTGTGTTGTCACCAAATGGCCAGTGCAAACCAGCTTGCCACGGGGTAAGAGCAGTATGTGGGCAGTTACCCTGGAGTAGCTAGTATGTGTAAATACAAAGCTGTCGTGGTTTTGCCCCAGCCGAGGGCCGCACCCCACACAGTCGCTTGTACTTTTAAAAGGAAGGGGGAGGGAAAGTTGGGGGAGGGGGAAAAGGGAAGGAAGAAAGGAGGAAAAGAAACCACAACCTAGAAACCAGAACCACGCAGGTTGGGATAAGGATAGTTTACTAAACAATAACAGAAAACTAGATATAACAATAACAGAAGTTTAAAGCACAAAATAGATGAAACTGGTGATACACAATGCAGTTTCTCACCAAACCACAGAACCCAGGCCGCACAGCTTAGAGCCGTCCCCGAACCCAGAAACTGCCCGTCCTGGCGTTGTCTCCTCCTCTTCCCCCCAGTCCCCCTTTATACTGAGCATGACGTAACTGGCATGGAATATCCTCTTTGGCCAATTCGGGTCACCTGTCCTGGCTGCGTCCCCTCCTTTCTCGTTAGTAAGGAAGTATGCAGAGCTGAGAAAGGTCCTTGATTGCCCGGCAACAAATCGGAAAACATCAGGGTGCTATCAGCACTATTCTCATCCTAACACCCAAACATGGCATTCCATCCACTGCTAAAAATAATTAACTCCATCATAGCTGAAACCAGGACATTATCCACCCCTTATTCCATACCATTTACGTCATGACCAGATCCAACAATTTTCTTTGGGTACAACCAGTTTCGTGTTTCACACACCCATATATGTATGTACACATGTATGCACGCATACGTGCATACAGATCTTATTCCCTCAGTCTGTGAATCATCCCTCTGAAGTTGTTGAGTTCATTTAGTCCATGATTTTCAGGCTCCATTTGTCGTAACAGTTTCTCAGGATAATTGTATGTTCCATTGGCTCGTTGCATGCTGCATCTCAGGCTCTTGACTGATACACCTGGCATGGTCCATGCTCATAGTCTGTGGGTCAGAGTTTATTTTCAAAGGGAGAAAAAAAGTTCTTAAGAGGCCAGGCTTCAGTTCCATCATCATGGCACTCATTCTTCATTAACTTGTATGACTCCGGCTATAATGCTATGGTACAACATACAGCAATCATAACAATAATGAATATACAATAATGGGTTATTTGGCAATTATTATAATTTCTACTTTATTAATTATATTGGCTATTCTCACCCAAAATCAAATCCCCTTGAGGTACACATCGAACTTCTCCATCCCTCTGCATTACTCACCAAGTACAGCCAGGTCCTTGAGCAAAAACAATTCCAGACATGGGTTTACCTTTGCCTGAAGCAGGGATGACCCAAACTCTCTTCCCCAATACACTCTTCATATGCACTACTGGGACTCTGTCTCCCTCTACAGTACGTGGAAATTTTGACTGGGCAGGGCCAGCCCGATTGGTAGATCCCCTAGTGTTAACTAACCACGTGGCTTTGGCCAAATGTGTATCCCAATGCTTGAATGTCCCACCACACATTGCTTTCAGTGTAGTTTTTAAAAGTCCATTATATCGTTCAATTTTCCCAGAGGCCGGTGCATGATAAGGAATGTGGTACACCCACTCAATGCCATGCTCTTTGGCCCAGGTGTCTATAAGAGTGTTTCGGAAGTGAGTCCCATTGTCTGACTCGATTCTTTCTGGAGTACCATGTCGCCAGAGGACTTGCCTTTCAAGGCCCAGAATTGTATTTCGAGCAGTGGCATGGGGTACGGGATATGTTTCTAGCCAGCCGGTAGTTGCCTCCACCATTGTAAGCACATAACGTTTGCCATGGCGGGTTTGTGGGAGGGTGATGTAATCAATCTGCCAAGCCTCCCCATATTTATATTTCATCCACCGTCCTCCATACCAAAGGGGCTTTAACCGCTTAGCTGAAACCAGGACAAAAGCCTTGCTTCCCTTTCCTGTCTTGTCTAACTAGCACTTGGGGGGACCCCATTTCACTCTGGTTTTCACTAAAGGACATCAAGGTGACAAGTCATCTTTAGAAAGTGTCCTGAATTGCTGGGTCCTGGGAGACTTGGCTGAGACTCTGTTGCTTCATTTCCAGCCTCTTAAAGCTCCTGCCTGAATATCTTGACTTTTCCACAATCTCCTCAACCCTACCTCGCCAAAGCTTTGTTCCCTTCCCAAGAAAGGACCTTAGGGATGATGACGTGATGTTGCTGTTAGCAGGAGCCTCTCTTGGTTTGGCTTTCCCTCACAAATGTGGGGGGTGGGGGTGGGCAGCACTTAAACCACTCCTTTGTGTCCTTCAATCATTCTTCCATCCACATCTGAAGTCACCATGAGCCTTTCTTTGAAAATAAGTCTTTTCTTTCTTTTTCAATTATCTTTTTTTACATTCTCTGTTTTTCTAAGGCTGGATATGAAACTGTTTGTGGGGTCAGGAGTGACTACAGTTATTTTTAATGATGTTTATATGCAAGCAAGAAGCCCACGTAAGAGAGTTACCTGGCAAGAACTTGTCACCAGTGCAAACAACTCCATCCTCTGTTCCAGCTACACTGGCAAGAAGTGTTCTTTGGGGTTTTTTTTGCTGCTTCAAGCTACATCTGTGACTGAAGACAGAGTCACTGGTTTGTCCATGTCAGTTGCCCTTGCCCAAGCCAGTGTGAGCTGCTGGCTGCACAAAAAGGTTTGTGAAGGTCAGGAGATACAAAGGGTTTGCAGACTTCTTCCCAGGTATGTCTGCGCAGAGGGGACACGAGCACACGGCTTCAGGACAAGCCGCTACAGCTGAAGGAATGGGGACAGGAGGAATGCCTTGCTCTTGTTAAAAGTGTCTCTGTTCCTGCTCTGCTGAGTCCTTCTGTGAGGATGAACTTCGTACAGCCTAGGTGCAGCCGGGCACAACCCTCTGCAGAGTCAGCAGCAGTGCCAGCCCTCCGGAGTGCCACGGCTTGTGACCTCTACCACTTCCCTGGGCCATAATCTGCAAAATAAAATTGACAGACTCTGATTCTCTCTGTTTTGGTGAGACAAGAGCCCTGCTAACTTCTCCTCTTGAAGGTTAACAGAATTTGAATGTTGTATGCTGATCGCCTCATCCGTAGGCTAACAAAAGGCTTATCTGTGTCTCTTGCAGTGTAATTGACAGTCCTCTGTAGACACATGTTCAGCACTTCAAGATTAACTTAAAGGTCAGGTTTATCGTTCGGGCAGATTGGATGAGCTCATGGTTGAGGAAAGACCATCTAAAGGTGACTTGTCTAACATACCTGTACACAGACAGCCCACACACACTTCTTTGTGGTCTAAGCCTTGTCACAGACATCACCAGTGTGGCAGGAGCCCCTGAATGAAGTGGTACGAGGAATGTTACAGATGGGTTGAATTTAGCTCCTGGAATGTAAGACACAATAAGGATCTGAACAAAGGAGACGTATTCAGAAATGGATAGAACAGAATTTCATTCTTCTGACCCCTCTTACCTGAAATCTTAATTGCACCAAACTGCTGAGGTACCTTGTTTGCCTTTAAGCAGTTGACTCCCAAACTCTGTGCATCCAAGCATGGGGCTGTGGCGCTCCAGAGCAAGTGTAGGGAGCCCTGCCTCCCCCTGTGCACATCTATGTTCAGCACAGGCACTGCAACAGTTGGTAATGGTACCCAAAACAAACACCAGGGACCCTCGTACTGTAGTACGTGGGTAGTCGTGGGCAAGCGATGGCCTGTAACCCCCCAGACCCTGGGCACGTGCTAAGCCTTGCTGGGAGCGCAGGTCCCCGTGCAAGTACTGTGCACACTTAGCTTCTCACACAGAACTATTGTATGAAACTCGTAATGTGATAAAGATGTAGTCGTGGCTGAAAGTGTGAACTGAGCCGGGGAGGTGGAGAGCTTTCCCCAATTCAAATCAGTATCTTCAGCAGCGCGCCCTCTGCACTATCTGGTAGGGCAATGCAGGATGCAGACTCCTCTGTTGGGAAATGGCGACCAGCTAAATGTCTCTTTTCCTTGGGGATTTCTCTGCTGTATCCCACAGGCTTTTTGGCCAAGTGACAGTTTTCAACCTCTCCCTGCTTGTCCAGGCAGAACCAGGTGGCCACAGAAGATGAATTTTCGGGTAAAAACTAGTTCTGAACCAGACATTTCAATGACAATCAGCTCTTGCATGTGCATTTCTAAAAGCAGGACCTGGATGCTGTCTCCCCTCCCACCTGTCCCATCCTTCTGTGAGCCTAATCTTGTACCACATTTGTCCCCCCAGTCCCCACACCACCTGCCCCCTGATCCTCCCCCCAAGCCTTGGCTGGATGCCCATGGCCATGGGGCCCTGGAAATCCAAAAGTTGGCAGCAGCCTCTGACTGCTGGCGTGTCAGCCAGCCTAGCAGCTGGAGGAGACATGCCTCACCCTCTCAGCAAGTCCCCCGTGCAGAAGGAGGCGCCACCGTGGGGAAATGTGAGGGACGATCAACCAGACGAAATTCAGGTAGAGAATCACTGTGCCAAGGAAGGAGAGATCAGCTGCATGCACACCAAGTGGGGTGCAAGCGGCAGCACAAGAAAGAGGGTGCTGTTGGCAGAAATGAGCTAGAAAACACCCGAGCTCCCGCTGCAGTGTTGTGTCACTGGGGTAGGCCTGGCTGCTGGAGCCAGCTGGAAAAGGAGCAAGAAGCATGGGCAGAGTCAGCAAGAATGGGGACCTGTGGGAAAAGGCTGATTTTATTTGTGAGTACAGGCTGAGAGGGGACACAAACTGCCATTAGCAGAAGACTACTGAAAAACCCCTTCCTGCCCACTAAGCACCACATAGCTGTGTTTCATCTGCAGCAAATGCAGGCTGTGTTCTCTCTGCTACAAGGGTAATTAATATGTTTCCTAGAGCTGTGAATTTTTCCTCATTAAGGGTGTTTTTGAGAACAAAATCTTTGCCTGGATTTTCCTTGACCCTGCCACAGAGCAGGAGGACAATCTCCTGATGTCCCTTCTAACCTCATGCCCCTAGGACTTGCCTTGAAGAGGGAACAGAGCTTTCAAAACAACAAAACAAAAACCAAAATGCACAAAGACTTCTGCCCTTTCCCACCTCAGCCATGGGTCTCTATGTACAGTAGCAAATTGTTACCTTACCCGCCCCCCAAAGCCTGAGTGTAGCAGGTATTGAGTAATGTTGTCCCAGTGTGCTGACGCATGAGTGAGGGTGTGCCTGGGGCCCGGGAGAGGTGTTCATGTAGTGCAACTGCCTGCTGAAAGTCTGGTGTTTGGTTTCCTTCTGCTCTCTATTATCTCCCTTTGACCCCAGGGAAGCTGCATGTTGTCATGATTCGTTCTCCAGGCACATCTAGCTGCAAACAGGAATTGCCCTCTCCTGTTCCTGGTGAGACTCAAGCTTTGAAAAGGCACCTTGACCTGTAGGTCTCCTTTTCCTGGTGAAAGCCAGCTCAGAAGGTGCTCCTCTTCAGGCAACACATGCTCCAGCATCTGCTGACCCCTTCTCATGTCTGGATGCCTGGAAACCTGAAGGATCAAAGGTATAAGCAGAGGTGAAAGGGCAGATATTCCTGCAACAGGCCAGGTTTGTTTCAGAGGTGATCAGCTTCCCCCATTGAGGACACGTGTTTGCCCTCCTAGAAGGGAGGATGGACTGGATAAGGAGTAGATGCAAACGGCAAAGCCCCACCAACCACTAGCAGCTGAGCCTGCATGGACAAGGACATGGAAGGCATGGCAGGGAGTCTCAGCTTTGGGTCAGCTCTTGCTTCTCAGAAAACTCAGGCCCTGAAGAAAGATGCAGCCTGAAGCTGCTTGGGGTGTCCCTATCACTGTTGCCAGGCCACCGAGTCTGGTGGCTGAGAGGGCATCCCTCTGGGTTGGGAGGACCCAGACAGCCTGTCCTGGCATCCTGGGCGAAGCTCAGGCACCTAAACCAGTATGTGATGGGCTTTGCCAGAGGACAGTGGTGATGCTTATGGCAGGATCAGCCTCCTTCCTCGCCTCACCCCACAGTGGGGTCAGCAGTCCCCTCCCTCCCCCACCAGGTTCCTGGCATAGTTAGCCAGTAACTTGTGCTGGACTTGGGCTCCCAGACAGAGAAAACAAACCACTGCGTGTTTGCTGTTTACATTAGATGTTTATTTTACAGTTCATTTCACAATCCGTTTCTCTTCTCCCTGTGCTGCGAGTTGATTTACGGCGCTGCAGATCCTATCTGTCTGCCCTGCCCAGGGCACGGGCTGGGACAGAAACCTGCCAGGGGTCTCTCCTTGTCACCATCGCTGGTTTTGAGCTGCCCCTCACCTATGAGCTGAACTAGAGAGGGTTCTTCCAAACCGTGATAAATGAGTCTCTTGCTCCCTTGTGCGCAAGGGGTGGGCAGCTCAAGGTCTCTGAGGAAAACTAGAGCAAACGAGCATGGTGCAAAGGGCTGACTTCTCCCCTGACTGGACCAGCCAGTGGTGAGGCCTCCTGGCACGCTGTGGGACCACAGACCCTGCACCCTGTCTGCTGTGTCCCCCTCTATGACAAGGCACCATACCTGGCCACAGGGCAAGTCCCTGGGCTGTGGGAATGATCTGTGACCACAGGAGACGGCTGCTCGCTTCCCACCCTGTGCCATAAGGGACTGTCAGGTTCTGCTGGGATTAACTGGGATTACCTTGCTCCACGGTACATTTAGATTTCGATTTGTATGCTGCTATGTCTCAGCAGCATTTGGGGAGGTGGTTTAGCCTCACCAGTTTAATCAAGGCCTTTCCTCCACAGCTGCAGGTGCAAAAAAGATCCACCTAATTTTACTGAGGAACTAAGAGATCTGATCTGAAGGCCTGGTGGGACATCCCTGAGTAAAGTTTGGCCTTCTTTGCAGGCTGCGTGCGTTGGAGAAGGATTCCGTGCTTCCTTGTACAGAGCTGGGTGCTCCCCATGAATAGCTGGACCCAAGCTAAAAGCAGAAGGAAGTATAGTTAAAAAAAATAGAGGTGTGGCAATGACACTATCGCCCTTTGTGTGCATTGTGTAATCCATGACGTGAGTGGGTCCTGAAGAGCCTGCTCCCCAGTCGTGGCTAAATCACTCCTTGAAAACAAATCCTAGTAAGTTGGCTGGCTAGAGGGGTTTGTTCCTTTGCCCCAGGAAGAACTATATTCACCACGAGCAGATGTGTATGCTCCCCTGCCAGACACAGTGGCTTGGATAAATCAAGCCAAAAATTGTGAAAGAAAACAATTTCTCCAGTTCTCTTTATCATTGGTGCATTTGTTTCACAGTTTCACTGAGACTCTATGGTTACCTAAACTAGTATCTAAATAAGTGTCTCCCCAAAAACTCATTTAGCAATTTACGCCTTTCACATTGCAGTTCTGCCAAATGTTTGTGAGGAGTTAACATGAAGAAATTGCTTTTACTTTCAACTCGATCCAAACCAGGGTCTAGAAGAAGGGAATGGGCTTGGCAATCCGTGTTTTTCAGCTCTACCTCACTGGTCCAAATATAGACCATTCTTGTACTGGCAAAAGTTCTTAAAGGCACTATGAAAATACCTGCTTTTTCCTCCTTCCCTACAAAAAATTGCATGTACTTTAGCTATGGAATGATTCTTTCTTACCTGTAACAATTCCGTAAGCCTTGGAGAACAATGTCAGAAATCATGGAGAAGTGGAATGGCCAGGGAAGAACTGCTCTGCTTTTGCACACACAGGGATGAAATGTTTAAAAGGAAGATCTGGTACCTTTCACTATTTTATGTGTCAGTAAACCTATAAAAATTGACTCTAGATTAGCCAAAATCATATCTGAGAAGCGCCAGTAAAACCTAAACCATTTGCATCAAAGCCATGAAGCAGCTAAAGGAGGGTTTGGGGTTTTCATTCCCTCCAGTTGAAACTGCATGTTTTAGGGAAGGCAGCAAGGCTTGGCAGCCTGGCTTGGAGACATTCCTAAAAGCTTGTAAGAAAGTCCAAGGTAGGACTGGAAAGCTGAAGGGTGGCAACACGAGAGAGGGTGGGGACGGTTTCTGCAGGATGATCAGGAGGTGCGTTTCATAAGAGAGAAACCTTCTCCCCAGATAACTTTTCCTAGCTAGCAACTATGCCTTGCAGTTTCTGTCTTGCAACAGAAGTTGTAAGTGGAGATTTTGTCTCCCTACATGACTTGTCCACCCTGCGAGAGGGCTGTGAAGCCTCAGGGGAGCCAACTGCCCTGGGGACACCTGCAGACACCTCCCTGCCCATCTCTTGTCCCCCACAGGCCATGACTGATGGGGCTGCAGAAGGGCAGTGACTGCTGAGGGTGGGTGAGAGACTGGGCAAGTGGAGGAATGGCAGCGGGACGTAACCTGGGCTGGAGTCCCGTGGGGATGGACCAATGATGGGGCCTCCCAGGGGTTGCTCCTGATCTCAGATGGGCACCTTGACATGGTGGAGATGGCATTGCAGCATCACCATGGAGAGCCCAGCATTGCAGAGGTGCCAGGGGTACCCCAACATTGCAGAGATGCCAAAGATGCCCTGGATTTGCAGAGGTGACATGGGTGCCCCAAAACCCACCTGTAACCTCCCTCTTGTGCTAGGTGTAAAGTCTGCCCGAGAGGTGTTTGCAGAACACAGGCTTCCTCCTCACCAGCCTGCCTTCACGTGGAGCAAAAGCAGAGAGGTCATCGCCCTCACCTCCTGCCAGCCTCGCCTGCCCAACAGAACTCAAAATCCCAATGGAAAAATCTCACTGGTGGCGTGCAATATCCTCCCTTGGCCTGGGTTTTTCTTTGCCAACCCTGTTTCTCAGTCTGTTGGCTAAGATATGGTACCTCAGGGATGCCCTGGTCCCATCCTCCTCTGTTCCTCGGGAGGGAACAAGGGGACAGGCAAACCATTTTAAAAACACCTGTTTACATTATTTTCTGATTCCTTGGGAATCTTAAATGAAGTGCAGCACCCGTGGCCTGAAAATGACCTGAGGACAGCAGTTAGTAAAGGGGCAGTGAGGGCTGAAAAATGATAAATGTAACTCTACTAAACCAAACGAAGGTATCGCTGCTGGGGTCTGGCTTTCTCTTGTTTAGAAGTCAAATTCAGTGCCCAGTGAGGGTGCCTGAATCCCAGTTCCTGAGCAGTGTGACTCCCGAAGCCCCTCTCCTTGCCCTGGGCTCTGAAAGTTTGCGTCCCCGCAGGTTTTTCCCTACAAAAATCCTGTCGTTTTGTGAGGAATGGTTTGCCAGCCCTTTATTCCACCCCATCCCCAGAGAATGCAGTATAGGAGTAAGGCAAGTCTATGGTATCTCTTCAGAGCAGTTTGTGCTTTGCAGTGTGATAGCTGTGATGTTTATATGGGTAAAGCCTTCCTCTAAACATATGTGCTTGACATAAGGCGTGAGCCTCACCGTAGGAAGGGGACCAGTGTGATGGTGACAGGGCAGCAGCCACGTCCCAGGGAAGGGCAGCTTCATTATAGATCTGTAGCTCAGGGGTCTGCCACAGGGCGAGCCGTGAGAGCTCTGGACTATGGGCATGCCAGCCAAAGCAAACCACTGGCATAAAAAGAGCTCCTGCTCTTTATTCTGCATCCAGAAATGGCCTACGATATTGGGAAGGGACGGATCAGAGATCTACGGAGTGCTACTTTTTTCCTTGTTGATTGCAGGGGACAGCATTAATAGGGCTGCTGAATGTTGATAAGGGCTGCTCTAGTGAGAGAAGCCAACTGATATGTATTTTTGTGTCCCTTTTCAAGCCATTTAATAGCATTGGGTGGGGGTGGGGCGAACAGGAGCCACAGATGGGTTAAAAGAGGCCTTTTATGTTAAAGGAACCTACTTGAACTCACTTTCCCGTAGTTTAAATGAGAAAGTGGGTGAAATTAGTTCTGGTAAAGCACTAACTGCATGAATTATGTTCACAGGCAGGAAAAGTGCAAATTTCTATCACAATTCTGCCCATGCAGCCCTTTAGGTTTGGGGTGGGTTTTTATGACCCCCTCATAGGACAGTACTCAAGGCCTTGCCCAAATAATAGCATCAGCTGTAGGAGATGGCACGAGGATTGTGTGTTACTGCTAACCCAGTGACAGGGATGCTAAACTTGCTTTACTGCGGGTGATTTGATTAACCTTTTATTGAGTCCACAAAAGACTATTGAACCAACTTGGACACCTTTTCTGTGTTTCAAAGACCTGAGGTGGGTGGGTTTTTTTATCCAGTCCCTTCCCTCTCTCTCAGTGTGCAGAAAGCCTGCAATTATGGGCAGCTTTCAAGGCTCTCGCTGACGGCCAGGACTTGTTGGGATGCAGAAGGAAGGAGCTGAACTGCACTTGGACCAGAAAGAAACCTATTTCAAACGGTGCCACTCAAACCCCTGGGGCTGGGACCTCACCTCGTTTCTGGATGCGAACACTCTGAGGCCATGATTTGGCCTTGGAGCGGGTGTAGCCCATAGTTCAGGTTGCAGTCAGCTGCTCCTCTGCTGTGGGGAACAAATACCCGATGAACCTACGCAACACCCTGTCCTCTGCTGGCATCCCTGATCCCTCTGGTCATGAGTCCTCTTGCAAACCAGGAAAGGGGAACCTCACGGGAACTGGATGGGCACAGAGATCCTCATATCCTGCCATGCTTTACCAAAACCAGCCAATGCTTTCAAGAGCTCCTGTACAGGGACCATCTGATCTCAGATGACTTGTTTCTGTAGAAAGCCAGTCTTGGACAAATCCTGAGCTGGCCTGAGTGCCTTTGCAGACCTGTTCCCTGGAGCCCTTCAGAGAGGGTCTGTGTCTTTCCATGGCCTTTTTCAGTTCCCCCACCCGAAAGCCTTACCTGAAGCACTTATTTATGCTTGCAGGCTGGTGTTTTTCATCACGGAGATATGGTAGCCTTAGCATGTGGCAACATCTAGGTGAAGAGCGTGAACAGGGCATCACTGCAGGAAAGGGGAAAGGCATCATCTATGAGCTCTGATCTCACAGAATCACAGAATCACAGAATCGTAGGGGTTGGAAGGGACCTTCAGAGATCATTGGGTCCAACCCCCCTGCCAAAGCAGGCTCCCTAGCTCATATTGCACAGATAGGCGTCCAGACGAGTCTTGAATCTCTCCAGAGAAGGAGACTCCACCACCTCCCTGGGCAGCCTGTCCCAGGGCTCTGTCACCCTCCCTGTGTAAAAGTTCTTCCGCATGTTGGTGTGGAACTTCCTGTGCTCCAGTTTACAGCCATTGCCCCTTGTCCTATCTCCACAGACCACTGAAAAGGGGCTGGCCAATTCCCCCTGCATCCCATACTTAAGATATTTATAAACATTAATTAGGTTCCCCCTTAGTCTTCTTCTCTCCAGGCTGAACAGCCCCAGCTCACTCAGCCTCTCCTCATACGGGAGATGCTCCAGGCCCTTAATAATCTCCTTGGTGAACCTCAGGGCCTTCCATTAAAGGATGGTGATTTGTTCCTAAAAGTTTACTGTGGTGAAGCAGCTCCCTTCTGTAGGTCTCTCCACCCTGCTCTGATGTACCTGGATCTACATTTAAACTTAGGTGTCCTGGTGGGTGTTTCATAGTGTCAGACTTGCCTCCGCCGGCAGCTCTGCCCCCTCAGCCTCCAATTTAGGTAGGAAGCCAATTTTTACAACATTTCAGTATGTTTGTGGAGGGAGGGGGATTTTTTTTCCTCCTTGCGGAGGTGCTTTTGTGCCTCTCCACAGCACGAGGGCTGGCAGCTTTTTGTCTTGGCTCATAGGGTCATTAACGTTGCTAATGGTCATAAAATTATTGTGCCCTTTCCTAATATCAGTTGACTTTGAACTTGGGAGCCAGCGCTACACTTTACACTTTAGCATTTCACCAAGACTTTAAATGTTGGCAGCGAGAGCTGGGTATGAACTAATCTGGGCGGCAAGTTGCAGCTGCAGCGTTGCTTCACTTCAGTTTTTCCACGTGTTGACTTCAGGAGCAGAGTGACTCCACCGTATGTAAATGTGAGAGTTCATTTTTTTCCCCTGCCCTTGTTGTGACTGAGCTTGAAAAATTAGTTCCTCTGAAAGCCAGTCTCTTTTAGGTTATGCTAACGTGAACTTTTCTTTCCAGACAAGCGGAGCACTGGGCTAAGATTAAACTTTGTGATTCAGTCCTTCAGCTTGCAGCCACTTCTCTGTCTTGGCATGATGCTGAAGTGACACAAGGTAGAGACCATTTCCTTCAAAGAAAAAGAAAAACGTTCTTCCAAGAAGGCCTGAAATACCCATAGCCTGAAAGCTCCTTCAGGAACGCAATTTATGGTCCATGTTTGGGGGCAGGGAACACCAGGTAGGTCTGTCCCATGTATTGTTGTCTGTGTGACATGCATGTTTCTTTCAGTGATCCTTCACCCAGAATTATATTTTACTATTACAACTGAAGTCATGTATTTCATTGTTGTGGTGCCTGTAAGAAGCTACAGGCTCCTCTGAAGGCCTTGGAAACGATGAAGTGTTTCACAATGTATGAAGAGGTAATTTGCATGGAGAATCAATACGCTAATTATTGTGTCAACACTTACTTCTTTTGGCGTGTTCCTTACCTTCTCTTCCCAGGGTTTACAGCCACGTACGGTCCCCATTCCTCTGCGAGACACAAGATGAGCCTTGGCTCTGCGACAGTCACAGGACTTGTTGAAAGAGACGCAAACTGAAGATGAAGACAGGCACAGTTTGTACTGCCTTACCCAGTCTAATTTCACTCTGTCAGGGAACATCAATTAAATCAGATGAAGAAATTAGGGAGCTTTCATCTAGCCGGTAAGTTAAATAAATATTGATTAAAATAAAACGATTGTTAAACAGACGAGTCACAATAACTACCATACCAATCCATATGGTTTATATAACGTCAAGAGGTGTTGGAACACAAGTGTCAAATATGGGCCCAAAGATGTTCTCCTTCTTCATTTTATTTATTTCAGAGATGGTTGTGCTCTGAGTCAGGGACCAGGAATATCTGTGCTGGGCGCTGCGCTGCCTCAGAACAAAACAATGAACTTTGCCTCTTGGCTTCTTCTGCAGCCTGATGGCTCTTTGGGACACCAGGGTGATGGGCACAGGACGAGCACCAGAAACAGGCAGGCTGTAGAAACAGGCTTGTAACGTTGTGGAAACAGTCTAAACACAGGAGGCATGCGATGTGTGGGACTGCTGGATAGTTGGCCACAGATTTTCTGCCGTGTGATGCTCTGTGACAGGGCTGGGAGCCGTCGAGGAGATCAACTGAAAAGGTCCTGGGAGTTGGGAGAAAGCACCCAGAAAATACTGGCTGCTTAGTTGCTCCGTGGTAACTAATAACTAAACTGCACAGGAGGAATTATAATGCAAACTCGGATCATGCTTCCTGTCGTTTTAAAGTGCTTGCTTTAGGGACTACATATACGTGCGGGGCCGAGGGAAGGCTGGTGAAGTGGAAAGGTGCTGTGGGATGGGATAAGCGGTTGCATGACCAGAATGTGTCCCTTACCCTCAGCATCCCCAGACACACGAAAACACAGTGCAGGCAAAAAGGATGGGTACACGCCTGAGCGCTCCTTGCTTTCCAGGTGTTCACTGCAGAAGTGAGCATGGGAGGACCTCCTGGGGTTGCCCCAATGGCCACTGCAAATTTTCTGGCAGGTTGCTTTGCACCCTGTTCTTCCCCTCTCACCTGGGAAAAAGGCTGCTGGATTATCGCTTTCCCAGCCAGTTGCTAACCCCATAGCACACAACCAAGTCTGACACCCCACTGGGCTCAAAGATGCTTACTAAATCCTGTTACTCATCCCTACAGCAACAAAATGGCTTTTAACCCCATCCTGTGTATGACTTCCCTGGGACCCAGGTATCTGCTGCAGATGCCGATGATGGGGGTCAGGGGCTGCCAGTGGGGTGGGCAGGGTGGGTCAGGGATGCACCCTTTCCAGGATGCTACTCACCTCCAGCACTCTTCAGCAAAGATAAAAAAGCAAAAGCTAGGAAGGGTTTCTGATCTACTTCTATTCACAAATAATTTTCAGATAGAATTTTTGTAAATCTCTGTGATCAAGAGGTAGGAAAAACATTTGTAAACGATGATACTCCCCACCCCAGGCAACTGTCACAGCCTTTTTTTTTCTTTTCACAAGTAGCTCTAGTTTTACTTTATCAAGACTGCCAAGGACCTTCAGAGCCTGATGACAAGCCTTTCCATTTGAACAAGCACATTTTTGGGTGGGTTTTTTTCTCCCAAAAGGTGAGAGACGATACACATGCAGGGTGAAGTGAACTTAAGAGATGAACTGCCCTGCTGCTGGCTCATCTTTTCATTTTTCCTTTTTCTTTTTTTTAATTATTCCTGTCTCTTTTTTTTCTTTTTTTTTTTTCCTGGTTTGTTTTGAGTTTGTTTTACTGGCAAATTTCTGGTCTACACTTGTTAGTCTTGTGTTCTTGCACCTATTATTTTTGCTTCACATGTCAGCTTTTGGTTTTCAGGTTGCTCACTACTATCAGATAACTGAGGCTAACAGAGGTTTCTTTCTTCACCTGCAACTTGTTTAGCAGAGAAAGAGCACTTCACTGAACCCGAAGTATTCTTGACAAGCCCCACAGAAAACATCACAGGGTGCTTTCACTCATTCACGTGCAGTAATTAACCTCGTCCATCCCCAGCCCCCCGTAAGCAGCTCTGCCAGCGGGACACCTCCAGCAGCCGCTCTCCCAGGTGAGCACAAAGGCTCACAAACAGAAATGCCTTCGGGCCCCAGGGGTGTCAATAGGTCTGCTCAGCTATGCCGAGTTTAGTCATGCATTTTAAGTTTCTTCCTGAACCGGGGTCTTAATTCTTGTGCCATTTTACTGGAACAAAGAGGTCAGATTATTTATAGCTCGGTCGCCTTTGTGTGCGTGCAGCTAGCGATGCCTTTGGTGCTCCATTTCCTGGGACTCATTTTTCCCTCTGGCTTTTAAGTCTCAGCTATTGTCTTCTAATGCAATAACAGTAATTATCCTATCGCTGGCCACTGCAGCACCCTCCGTACACACCTGCCTTACCTCATGCACAGTGCAGGCTGGGAGCCAGGTAAAGCCTGCCTAATTTATAGTCCATCAGAGAAGCCCAACAGCTCTCGGTCTTCCTGTTTTGTAGAGACAGACTTATCACCTAGACACCACTGTGATGGGCACACTGGAAAGGCAGGAAGATAAAGGTAGTGTACAGACAAGCTCTGCCTCCATCTCTCTTTGGTTTTGTTCTCAGTTGTTTCACCCAGGCACGCAGGCACGCAGTCAGGCAAAGTCGCCATGACTCGATGCAACCAGCAGACAATATTGACATGTGCAGAGCTACCTGGTAGACCCGAGATATTTTGCAATGTAATTGTTGTTTTGCATCTGGCCATCGAGCACACGATGAGAGAGGTGGAGCTCGCCCTGCTAAGGTTTCTCTGCTCAGACCAGGATTCAGCACAAAAGCCTCTTAAGTGTTTTATTGGACTGCTGCCCTATAGCATCCTATAGGCTGTGCTGTGTGATGCATGGACTGACTTCATGGTGTCTCCAGCCCTTGTACATTTTCAAGGTGCATTTGTGGCCCCTTTGGGCTGAAAGTGCGATCCAGTCCTCCCACTCGTGGCTTGGTCTCAAAATTGCAGAAGAGGGGCTGAATGAGGAAAAAAAGCCCTGCTGTGAAAGGACAAGGATGTTTGGCTCCCGCCTCTCTGCTTGACACCGAAGCCCTTGGCCCAGTGTAGCCTGTGGCAACCCGACAGTCTGTCTGAAAACAAGACCCAGCTCACATTTGTGCCTAAAACCCCACTCTTTTCCGTGCCAAACTTTTCTCTCCCTCTCACTGTCCTTGCCCCAGGAAGCACTGTGCCAGGCAAGGAGCTGCCAATGGGAGACTCTGGGCCATCCTATGCCCTCAAATTGGGATGGTCTCTCAAGTTGTCAGTGATTTAAGCCACCAGCAGACACCCTAACTGCCCAGTTTCCCGTTGCCGGCACCAAAGATCTGCTGTCAGTGCCAAAAATACTTTCAAAAATGTAACAAAATGGAAAAAAACTAACCTATAAATTCTCCTTCCCCGTAGCACTTGGGGCGTGCCTGTTCTTGGGAGGAGAAATTAGTTTTCTTCAACTGCTAAGTTGACACATCCAGCAGGATTTGGAGGGCAGAGGTGATTGATGAGGTTAGATGAAATGAAAAGCAGATCTTGAAAGAATCACTCCTGACACGGATCCCAGCCTCATTCAAGCAAGGCCAGATAATCCCTCGTGCAGAGTGGGGGACAACACGCACACGTCAGCACCAGAGACATTGGTCAAGGAAAATCTTCTCCGGCCCCATTTGGACTTGGCCTGCTTCTGCTGAGTCCCTCCAGGTAATGAGGACTCTTTTCCACCATGCCTTAGAGTGCTCTGGGCTGATAACCATGTGCTTCCCAGCATAAAAGTTTCTGGCAACCTTTTGCTGTGAAGCATTTGCACTTCTAATGCCCAGATACTCAACACTCTGAAACTCAGCAGGAGCAACGCCACGGGGTCAGCTATATGCTTTGTTTCTTTAGCTGCTGCTCATGTTTTTGGCTGAGATAAAAACTCTTTTCTGGAAATTATTCAAATCTTCCTTCAGTGCTTCGGCAATCTGGGGAAGCTGCATTACATCATGCTTCAAACTAGCAACGGCAGGGCCCAGATATTCTTGGATTTGACAGCCTACAAACATCTTCATCAGTGAACACATCTGAGGTCATGTTGTTTTGATGTGCGATTAAGTTACTACGGATCTACTCACGGAACAGAGCTTTGAACTGCGTGGATCTCACTGTTTGAAGCCAATGGGGGAATGAACACAAACACGTACGCCTCTGAGACTGGGGTTCCCAGCAGGAAAACTGATGAGGTGGGGTGATGCTCCTCAGAAAAGCTGGCTTGGGCGGAGAAGATGGAGGCTTGAGCAGAGGCATGGCAGCAAGGGATCCCACACCCTGCCTGCCTGCTCAGCATGTGGGCACTCAGTTCTCTGGTCAGTCTTGGGGAGCTTTGGGAAGGCTGTTGGGAAGACACAAGGCTTCACAGGCTGCAGGAAGAGGACCTGATCAAGTAGAGGTCAAGAAAAGGCAGTATAACTGCCAAAAGCAAACTTGAACTGAGACTTGCAAAGTATTCCAGGGAAGAAAAAAAAAGGGGGAAAACTTCTTCAAACCTAAATGTAAGAGAGGAAGAAAAGCAGCTGCTGTGCTGTAAATGAGATTAAAGATAATCTAGGCATGGCCTAAAATCAAAGGAGTGTTTTACCTCTGTTCTCATTTAAGGAAGACAAATCCTAGGGGCAAAAGCAGGCTGGTTAATGGGAACAGGGGTATGGAAATGGAATCACTACTGTGGGGAAGCAAAGCTCAACGAGTAGGCTGCGTCCCTCTTGGGGAAGCAGGTCATGCCCATCCAGGACTTCTGGATAGACCAGCATGTGAGGCGAGGTGTCTAACAGCAACTGTTTTTATACATCTGTCAAGTCAGTGAGGGACCCTGTGACTGCAGAATATCCATTACAATGTGTTTGGTTGTGCAGGGTTAAAAAATAATCCAGCCAACCATTGTACTTGTAACTCTGACCTCACTGGTATGTGAGGCTCTGGAACATGCCTTGAAGGTTAATTAAGAATGCAAAGGCACATCAAAAATGGGATGAAATGCGACTAAAGGTATATCCTGCCAGACTAACCTGATGGTTCTCTTTGATAACACAATTATTTTTCCAGACAGGTGATATCTGCCAGATTTCCTTTATCTACACCACTTTAATGTATTTGCTATGATGTCGAGTGTGAAACAACTGATGCTGCTGGAGACAAAATGGATGAGCAGAAGAATCGCATCATTGGTAAGAAGAGGAGGAGATGAGTGGTGAGGGTGGAGACCCTCAGACCAGAGGGGAGCTATGGGGGAGAGCTCTTCAGATCGGAGGTTTGGGGTGCTGTTTTCATGTTCACATGAATGGCATGCTCCTAGCCCGTGTGAGCATTGTGCTGATGAAACGTGCTGCACAAAGCTGTGACGCATTACTGGCAGAGAGGTGGTTTGGAGGCCAAGCAGGATGGGTGAGGCACCTCAAGAACGGCTGTAATAAAAGGAGGATGACATTCAAGTAAAACACAAAGAGTCACGGAGGTGAAAACTAGTGTCAGAGGTGGCTTTTGCTATTAACAGGGAGTGATTCAGTTGGGAAAATAACTGAGGAGGCAGAAAAATCAGCATTAGATAGTAATAGAGGAGTTGTGTGCTTCCAGCTTGTTCTTCCTTATTGCATCTATTTCCAGTTGAGAAGAGGAAATATTAGTGCTGACATACACAACCCAGACTGACTCTTCCCTCCTTCCCTCCCAACCCTCCTTTTGGAATAGATGCATTAAGGGCAGAGCAGCTGCAGAGAAGAGCTGCAAGGGAGGCCAGGGAATGGGAGATCCTCTCTCTCAGGAGACCACGGGAAGGTCCTGGAGCATGTGTGTGTGGCGATGGCAATAGAGTTTGATGGAGCAGGCACCCTCCTGCAGGCTCAAGCTCAAGTATCCAAATGCTGCCTACACAGGGCTGCTCTAGCCTAAGGCCAGCCTGCATTCATGCCAGCTGCAGCACACACTTGTCTATTTTTGTTGGATTAGGGGCAAAAGCAACCCCTGGAGTAAGTGGTGTAGGAGAGGTAGGGTAGAGGAGGGAAGAAAGGCCAGGTTGGAGCAGCTCAGGGGTAGCTCCCAGTGCTTTGGTACCAAATGAAGCCCTGGTGCAATGTGTTGCTCCATTCCAGGAGTCCCCAGCCCTTCCAACCAGCACCTTGCACTGAGCTAGGATCGCACTGTGCAGCAGCATCAGAGCTCTGACTCCAATGGGGGGGTGCCATGAGGAGCAGTTGCAGTTGTGTGCAGTTACATTTAAAAAATATTTTTCCTCAAAACTTGGAAAAGTAACTGCAAATTGAACTAAAACCCCCTTGCCTGCCTGCACAATTCACAGCCAGTGTGACAAACTGCAGGTTTCTCTGCCTCGCCATTACCAGAAGAGTTTTTTCTGCGTGTGTTGAGAAGAAAGGAATTTGCAGGAGGGCCCCAGACAGAACCTAAACAAACAGGTAGGAACAGAATTTGAGCCTCTGGCTGTGCCTCAAGCCCATCAGACATGGAGCAACCCAGGTCTGGAAGCTGTATCGCTGCCTTTGTCAGAGATGCTGTCGGAGAGGGGCTGTGGCTGGCTAAGGCTCATCAAGTTGCTAAGAAATGTGTTCCAGCCATTTGTCACCCAAATGCCCAGCTCTGCAAAGGGACTGGAGGTGCTTGGGCATGTCAAAACTGGGTTGCAGGGCTGTACCCTTTACGGAGGGACAGTGTGGTTACGTTTCCAAGTTTCTTTAGCTTCTCCAGGAACTAGTGTTTTCTCCATCACAGTTGCCTTTCTAAAGAGAGGCAGGGGACAGGGATGGGCAGAGCATAAGAGGAGAGTGAGTAAGAAAACGAAGAGCTGGATGCCCATGGAAAACCGCAAGAATTAAAAGTGGAGGCTCTTACAGGTTGTGTAAGAGATGCACAACATTTGCAGGTTTGGCAAAGCAGCCAGAAGGGTTTCTGCTCTTCTCGTGAGAGCAGAGTGGGACTCTCCCACTGGGGAACCCTGGCATCCTGTTGATAAACATATTGGTGTTGGGAAGTTAAGTCAAATACAATTATTAAACTGATTATTCATATTCCATTCTGTTCACTGTGGGAAGACACTCCTTTTGGGGTTAGGTTTATGGGCCATGCAGATTGTCAGAGTGAATCTAATTAGCAAGAGAAATCCAAATGGAACAATGACTGGTAATTGTGTTAATGATGCAAGCACATTATACCAGCTAAAATGAAATCTTGGGCTGCAAGCAGCCCTGAAAGGCAGACGAACGTTAACAGTTGTACATTAAAACGCTACGAGTCCCCAGCTTGCTACTGTTAGGTGTGGTTAAGCTGAGCTCCCACCCATGAAACAGAAATGACTTGCCAAATGCTTCCCCTTGGCCACTGGAATAAGAGGCTGCGAGAACCGCATGACCTGCAGAGCTCTGGTAGGAGAGGTAGTCTGGAAACCGGCACACTGGTCTGAAAGCTATCCCTTGCTTTGCTTTCGCCGAGGCAACCCCCAGCTGCTTCCAGAGTTAATTTAAAATACATGATCCTTTTTACTTGCACAGTCCATGGATTGTGCCTCTGTGCAGGTGCCAGGCCTCCAGCTTGGGAGTCAGACCGTCCCGGGCTCCCCAGCTGTTGGTGCTGCTCTTGGCATCCAGCTCCAGCTCCACCAAGCGAGCGTGGGGTGGGCTGCCATCCAAATATTTTGGATTAAATTTGGATCTTGATTCATGCAGTGCACATGGACATATGCACAGGCAGAGAAGGTGGCATGTGGACCTTTCTGACTGTAGGGTGAATTCCTTGGAAACATCTGTTTCAGAGCTGGCATTTTGGTTAGCAGCTGCAAACGAGAGTGCTGATGACTGGCACTCTCAGTTTAGGGAAACTGCCCTGCTTAAACAGCCAGTGGAGCTGGGACAACTCCTAGGAGTTGTAGGTTTGGTCCAGGACTGAGGTTCAGCTCTCACATGGGATGGCCCTGATCCCGTGCCTTGTTTCTCTCTTTATAGCCCTCAAAATGTTTTGGACTGGTCTTCAGTTCAACATCTGCCTATTCCTCTGTATTTTTTGGGTAGGATGGGTTTGTAAGAGGTAATTTGTTTAGAAAAGTTATTGAGAAATGTGTTTCTAACTGCATAATTTTGTTTTTCAGTGGTTAAACGCAAGTTAGCAGGGTTTTTTGGCAATACTATAAATGTAAATGTGATGGGGAACCTGGACAGTTGAAACATTTTCTATTCATCCTTCCAAACGTGTGTGGGCAAGACAACCAGGTACAGACAAACTGCACACCCTCCCTTACATTACTTAACTTTACACTTTCTGTGGCATAAAAGATGAGAGTCATAACGGCCAAAGGTGGGAAGAAAAGAGGAAGCAAGAATGTGGGAGTGAGAATTTTAAGACCACGGCATTTTAAGACCTCCATGTCTGCAGACCACTCCATCCTTGACCAGAATGTGCAAGCTGGCTGTTAAATAGCACTTAATTGATACTGTGAGTGTTGGAGACAAAGCACCTGGATAAAAAGAAAATGTTTTAGTTAAAAAAAAAAAAACAAACAACAAAAAAAAGAGTTGATTTTAACAGTTGTAGAACTTGACTGAAAAGAAATGAAAGGGCTGGGAAAATCTAACCCAGATACTTTTGTTTCAAATTGCCTTCAAGAGTGGTCTGAGGTTATTTGGTTTCTTATAAAAACCCTCAAAATTTCAACAATAATTTTCAGTGTTTTCTTTCTTTTTAAACAGGTTTGCCAAGATTTTAAAACACATAGAGAAAAGAAACCTTTCTTCTGTGTAGTCCCCCTCTTCCTGACGCGGGTTTGAGTCATTGTAATGAGTCCATTGATAGGCACTTGGTTTTGCCAAGGACTCGTAAGGTTAAAAATTGAAAAGCTGTGAAAGTACTTGTTATGTTTAATATATTTTAAGGACTTTTCTTTGTGTTTTTCCAATGGCTGCTATAGAAGTTTTTTTAATAGATCCAAATTCATACCTAGAAATGTACTTTCCACAGCTCAGAGTGTCATCATAACTTCTTTTTTTTGTCCGTTAAATATAATGATGCGGTTTGACTTTTCCTGTGCTTTAATTTCTATAGGAGTGTAAGTGGTGATCGTTTTTATTTCTCTTTGCTATTCAGATGTGTCAAGGAATTTCAAAGAAAAACAAAAATTTGCCATTGAAAACAAGATCCCTACGCTCTCAGGCAGCCCTTGTTTTAAACAAGAGGAGCGAATTGTTTCTTTGCAAATTATTTGAATAAAAGAATGCATAAACCCAAAATCTCCATTTTTGAGATATTCAAAACTCAGTTGAAGAAGGTGCTGAGGAGCCTGCATAAACATAGAAGCTGGACCAGCTCCGAGCAGGAGGTTGGACCACATGAGCTCCAGAGGTCCCTTCCAACCCAAACGATTCCACAATAGTAAAATTTAGCTTCCTTACTTCACATTTTTAGCATATTCTACTTTTATTTTAATCCATAGTTAATCTTCCAGATTTGAGCTTTTTTTGTTGTTGTTTTGGGGTTTTTTTTGTTTTAAATCAAAACATGGGCCTGAGTTGATTTCTCTCTTCGTCATTATCAGTTAAAATAAATAAATGTTGCCTTCAACCAGAAGGCTGGGGCACAATTAAAAATTTGCAAAGAGACCTCTTGGTATCTCTTTAAAAAGAATGAACAAATGCTCAGGAGGAATCTTCACAAGCCATTTTGCTAATTCACTTACAAACACTGCGTAAGAAGGCATGACAGAACCAGCAAGATAACTCTGATCATATTATAATCAAGCTTTATTCTCAAACAGCTTCAATATACTAAAACCCTTATGTCTTTATTACCAAAACCCACTGCACTGTATCTAACTTAAATTGCCTGGTGTTTTAAATGCACTTTTGCAGACAAATATCTGAGATATAGGTTACTCACATATATGCCTTGAAATCATTGGTCAATGGAGCATCTAAGAATATGAGAACGGGTGAAGCGTGGCAGTACGGGTTGTGATGGGCAGTTTTGTGATAACATTGGGACCATGTCATACCTCACATGCAGTCCCCAGAGTAGCCAAGAGGGATGGCCAAGATTTATTCTAGAATCCATGAATCTGCAGAGGTGGAACTTGTTAGTTTATTTTGCTGAGCCACAGCTGAATGTGAATCTTGGCTGCTGTGGGTTTTCAGGAGCTGGAACTATCCCACCCATGAGGTGATGACTCCAGTGACCGAAGGCGGCACAAACATTTGTTAGCAGAAACTTAAAGGATAAAAATTGGAACTCCATTTATTGATTTAAATGGCATCATCACTGTCTTCCTTGGTGCACACTTAATAACTATCCCAAGATGTTGTCCAGTGTCAGTGTCCACTCCTTCTTTGTCTGCATGACTTCTCCATCCATTTGCTTTCTTATGGGTTGATTTTTTTTGGTCTTGTCTGTTAATGCAGAACCAGAGGAAGCAGCAGCAGGAGGTGAAAAACCAGCAGCTATCACACAGAGGTGTGAGAGAAGGTCTGCTTCAGAGCAGGATGAGGTTTATGGCATCTAAAGTCCACATCAGTCCCAATACCTAATGCTCACTGTTGGACATTTATTCATCTCCTGAAAAACACTGTTTACAAACCCCAGTATTTTGTAACCTCATCTCCCTAATTCAACAAACCTTATAAAATGTGAGTATCAAAGAACAAAGAAGCCCCTCTACCTCCTTTATTATATACAATTTACATACTACCCCATCCTTCCAGTGCAGGTCGGTAATATTTAAAGGGCACTGAAATATGATAATAACAAGTACTCTACTTGCTGATGTATTATGAAATGTATCCCATTAGTCACTTTATATCTGAAAGGCAGAAATTTTCCACCTAGCAACAGAAAGGCTTTTAGGATTAAAAAAAAAAAAAAGAAAGAAAAGATCTTTGGCAGGCAGTAGGCGTGTTAATCTACATGAGGAGAAACCCAATCAGAGGTTTCTAGAGACAACAGGAGTGTAAAGAAGTTGCCATCAGTGCTGCCCACCACAGAGCCTGAAGACAATCCGAAGCTCCGTAATCTGAAGGAGCAGAAGACAAGTGAAGGGCAGCCAGGTGGCAGGAGATCACTGAGAAGAGCCATTGCCCCCCAAAACTGCAAAGAGAAACACATCAGCAGCACATGCTCCAGCTCATCCGATCGCCACTGCACTGCACTGCACTCCCACTCATCGTCAGGCTGAGGAGTGCCACAAAGAAGGCGCCTCGCTTTCTTAGCTCAAGCAAATGGAGCCACTATCAAAAACGCTCTGCTAATGATGCTGCTGGTGAGAGTGACTGAGAGACTCTTGCCAAGGCTTCTTGTTTTCCTCCTGAATGAAAAGAGAAATAGAGAAACAAGAACACAACCGGTGCAGGGGATCTTACCGCTGGAAACCAGAGCAAGCAGAACTCTCCAGTTTTGGACGCAAAGCAAGCCATGGACTAAGGACAAGAACTGTTCCTTGTGTGTATCATTAACTACCTAGAAAAGGTTTTTCCTGTGAGCTGGAATTTATCCTGAAACAGAAATATTCCTGATGGGCCAGGCCAAGGCTTTTTCCATGAGCACCGTGTTTTAATCCCATTATAATTTCCATTCAACTTTTCCTTTGGAGAAGAAGCTCTTTTAGCACAGTACACAAACAGCAAGCCTCCTTGCATACCTCAAGAGTGGCATGCTGAAGACAAACAGGCAGAAATACTTCATTTTCTGTCAAGTGTGACCAAGCCCAGGACCAGGGATTGCAGAAGGCACCCAGGGAACTTCTACAAGCTTCAGTGGAGATCAGAAATCTTCTCCTGCCTCAGAAGCGCACCTGCCTCAGCCTCACAGCACTACATTTCTAGACAGTCATCCTACAATGAGATGGGAGACATGAGGTTTTTCCTGTGAAGCAGCACTGCTTTCGTATCTGACTACAATGAGTAAAATGAGCAAAAGGAATATAAATGAGCATTGTGAATGCATGTGACCCCTCAGTCTGGCTTCTGGTCCTGGAGGAAGCTGGTTTGTTTACAGGACAATCTTTCTGCTGCAGAGCAAAGACCGCCAGAGGAAGGAGGCCTGAGAAAAGGCAAGTTTCATCAGCCCCAGCCTTGTTGAAGAGGCAGGAGTGCCATGCAAGCCATCACACTGACATTGCTGGATGTCTCTGTCTGTTTGTCAGGAGGAATGGACCACATCCTCAGGTGGGACTTACCAACAGCCTCCCTCGATAGGAGGGGAAGATGTTTGCCTTATTTTATTAGTGGCGAGTGACAGCATTTGTGCCAAACCTTCAGGAAAGGCTTCACACTGCCCACGGCAGCCTGGCTGCACCAAGGGCTCTGTGGTACTCCCATGGAGAATGCCGGCGAGCAAAAGCGTGCTGGGCAGTGAAAAGTGGTCTGCTGCTGGTTATCTATGAGGCCTTCAGATGCTTGGTTTCTTATTCCCACCTACCAGAGATGGTGCTGGGCCTGATGAGCCTATGCCTGGAGTAAAACTCTTCCCACCCTTTATTTTAAACCAAAGTCACTTTACTCTCGGGTCAAGTCATAGGATGTAATTTGGGGATAGCTGAAAAGGCTGTGCCCTTTCCTTCTGTTCAGCCGAGTCTTTGTGCTTCCTATCCTGAATTAGGTAGGGCAAATGCAGCCAGACAAAACAAGGGCTGCCATCAGAGCTCAGCCCCATCACACAACCAGTGCCCGAGGCTGGAATTCGATCATGGGGGAGCTAATAATAACAACAATGCACAGCAAAGAGCAGACTACTTTGCTGCTGTTGCTGAAAGCATGAAAAATACTATCTTAATTTAGAGACTTATTATGGCAGAGCATGCCAATAAATGAGGAGCAATGCAGAAGTGTTATGCGACGGTATGTACTCTTATTGCAGTAATAAAATAAATTATCTTCTGAAAATAGAGTTTCAAAAAAAGAAAGGATGTTCTGCTGTTTATTCAACAATAAAACCCCAAAAAGCTATGACAGCCACAAAATGCCCTCTCTTTAAAGTGGGCAAAAATAAACTAAAATGAACCGAGTTACTTTTCTGCCTCTGAAAACCTGCTACATGTCTCCATGGCTCGCAGAGTATTCCACAAGAATGCTTTGCCTCTTTAGCAGGTTTGTTTTTCACCATCCCTAATACATCCATTTTAATCTAATTTCATTCTTAAAAATAACAAAGCTCGCAGCCACAGAAACACAGGCACTCCGAAAGCCCAGTGGCACTCCATGGCTTTCATTTTCCCTGCCTGAGGGGGGAATAAAAAAAAGCTAAATGCCTCTTTAAGACACTGCAGCAAGCCCTGTTAGGATGCAGTCCTTGCATACATCTGCTAGAGGCAGCAGCACCACCAGTGCAGGGCCCACCAGTCTGCTCAACTTCCTTCTCATGCCACTCCAGCTGGGAAAGCAGAGGTGGGCTGCAGACCCACCAAAGGCTCCCCTGGTTGAAGGAGGATCTCAGCTTCAGAAAGACTGAAATCCCTTGCTCCTCACTGTCTTTGGCTTCCCAGCAGACCAGGAATGGGAGAGGTTGAGAAATTTAGGCTTACAACTAAGGGTTGCTGTTGGCTGACATCCCTCAGGGCCATCGCCGGTACTCTGGTGACACCAGGATGTCCCAGTGCCAAGCTAGACTCAGGCTGCCCTTCGCTCTTTCACAGTGTCTCCTGTAGTACGGTGTATCAAAGCCACCGCAGAACGGGAGCAGGCTGCATCACTGCCATGTCAGATCTTTCCACCTGCACCCGGGATGGTGACCTGCATGTCACTTAACAGCAGCTTATAATTACTCTCCAGTAGGAGGTTTTCTTAGCGACATACTAGAGAAATCCTAAATTTGGTTGGAAAATGATCAGCCTCTTCTGTCTGCAGCTACTCGGAGGAGAGATTATTCTCAGGAGCTATAAACCATTCTCCAACAAGGAAGGAGTGTTTGGGATTTCCAGCATTAATGCTGGTAAGAAATCATTTTGCTGTCACTGATGTTATGTAAATAGATGGTTCGTGTTTATACTCTACAAAATGCATTTACAAGAAGGCGTCTGACTAATTCAGAGGTCAATTTCTAATTCAAGGTTAGTGCTCAACAGTTGGGTTTTTTCCTTGCCAAATAAAACTGCTAAAGGCTAAATTGAAACCATGTGCTCTAACCTACCTTTATGTAGTTACTGGTATAAAGAGGGTAGGAGTAGTTTTGTTATCCAGCCTAATGCCAATGTCTAAGGAGAGAAGTAAATATTCCTAGAGAAGCTTTTGCACAAGGGTGTGCATCAAGACTGCCTGACCTAGAAGGTGTGAAGTTCTTGAGTAAAGAAAGTCACCTTTCAGTGATCTGCCACTGTTAGGGACTAGAAGCTAGATTTCCCAGGAATACATTGAAATAAATAGTAATTTAATCAACAAATCATTCTCTTCATTCTCTAGCAATGGGCTACAGGAAAAAAAAAAAGAAATGATCAGCACGATGGCATTTGATCCACTTTTGGATGTCCAGATATCCCAGTGGTGGTGAAAGAGGCTAGGTCCATTACCATACTAGGTGATAATATTGAAGATGGTTGCCAAATTTCTGCAAACTATCAGCTGCCAAAATTTGCACCAACATTTTAATTGCTTTTCTAGCTATTTGTTCATCACCAGTTAAATTTTATCTGGTCTTTAAAGTTTCACTTAAAACTGAACTGAAAACTAAACTCCACTCCTTTTTATTAGTTTTTCAGGTGTAAGTAAAACTTTCAAGTGGCCCAGTATCTTCTTAAAATGTTTTGCCAGGAGAGTGTGGGAGCATTCACCTGAGGCCTGGGTGGAAGGTCAGTGATGCTACTCAACCTCTGCCAGACCAGAAGTAGCCCAGACCAGTAAGAGGACCAGGGTGTGTCTGCAGCCCACTGCCTGTGCAGGGTGGATGTGGCAAACAAGTCTCCCAAGTGCTGAGTGTTTGTGTACCTGTAGACACACCCTGCCCAAAATAGAAATAACAGGCAGGGCTCTGGGTTTGAGGCACCAGTTCAGACCAAGGAAAGTGATCATCCCCTTGTAATCAGCACTGCTGAGGCTGCACCTTGATTCCTGTGTTCAGTTTTGGGCTCCTCACTACCAGGTGCTGGAGTGCATCCAAAGAAGGGCAATGAAGGTGGTGAAGGGTCTCGAGAACAAGTCTTATGAAGAGAGGCTGAGGGAATTGGAGTGATTTATCCTGGTGAAGAGGAGGCTGAGGGAAGACTTTATCGCTCTCCACAACTACTCGAGGGGAGGCTGTAGTCAGGTGGAAGTTGGTCTCTTCTCCCAAGTTGCAAACAATAGGACAAGAGGAAAAGGCCTCAAGTTGTGGCAGGGGAGGTTTAGACTGGATATTAGGAACAATTTCTTCACCGAAAGGGTGGTCAAACATTGGAACAGGCTGCCCGGGGAAGTGGTTGAGTCACTGTCCCTGAAGGTCTTGAAAAATGTGAAGATGTGATTCTTCAGGATGTGGGTTAGTGGTTGGACTTGATGATCTTAAAGGTCTTTCCCAACCAAAACAATTCTATGAGTCTATGATTCTATGATTCTTATTTCAGGCATTACATCCATGTGGTACCTTTAAACCCAAGAGAACATAAATTTATTTTCTAACTGAACCATCATCAAAATGTGTGTCCAGTCTAGGTGTGGTGACACTAGAAGAAGTGCAATTAGGGTCACCTCATACTCAACATTTTCCTACCTAAAAATGGTGACCATTTCCTTTTATTATAGACTTAGCACTGTCTGTAAGTCTAGTTCAGTATCCAGAGGTCTGTTGACCCAGCAGAGAACAGGAATAACCAGAGCTAACACTGAGACTATATAGCTTTAATCAATCATGTTGCATCTGTACCTGGATTCTGAGCGTGGCTGTAGTGGTAACATGCCTTCCCACGAGGCAAGATATGAACCCTAAAAAGAAAGAGCTTTAGGCTTTTGGATTAAGTGGAGAAATGCTTTTGAATGGATCAGCCAAAATAGCAATAATTGCCACGAGGCTTAATGTAGCTTGTGCAGAAAATGTTTCTCAATTGCTTATGGTGGATTGTCAGATGTAAAAGCAGACAAATTGAGCAGATTGTGAAAATAATCCTAGCATAGCTTCCAACAACAGAAGTTAAACTTTTTTTGTTGCTAAGAAATGTGAAATTACAAAAAAAACAGTGATACTGGTTGCTGCACAACCAACAAAAGCATTACAGTAGTGTCAGCTGCAATCATTCCTTACGTATCGTCTGATTAAAAGAACTTGCTAAGTAGCATTTTCCAAGACTTGCCCTTAGATAAAATGATACGTTCTGGCAGAGAAGGTCTTCTGTATTGACACGTACATAGTGAAGCTCTTTGTAAATTGAGAAAAGAGTTTTAAAAACTTTGCTGAAAAGAGTGTATTTTCCCTGCTGTTCACTAGAGATTCAAATTGCATTAAAGCACTTCCAAAGGTTTTTCGTTATCTGAGAAGGGACTAAGCAGTTGTTTGTCTGAATGTTTTCAGCATGGGAACAAAGCAATGTTAGGGATTTTTGGGAGAAACCCCCAACAACCTGGACTACAACTAAACTGATTGAATTTCAATACTACCCTTATTTGGAGATGCCAGTACTAGCTTTGGGAGACACTACTTCCTAAAAATCTCATGAAAAGTGAGAATGAATGATTGCTGCCAGCTAACTGTTGGAATCATATATATTGCATGCGTCCATAATAGATGATCATTTAATCTTCATTTATTCACGAGGGTAACACATAGCTTTCAATCATTTAGGGGGTTTAACCATCCCTCCATATGTCAGAATTACAGAATCTTGTCAAACTTCAATTCAAGGGAACGATAAGGCATGCCCTCACATGACAGTTTATCTCTGCACCCTAAAGTTGAAAGATCTTAAAATATTTTCCAGCTAATAGAAGTTATTTTTGTCCAGTAGTTAAGAATTGCTCAATTGCAATTTTAAAATTCCTTAAGGATGAGAAAGATGGTGATGAAGGAAAGATGTTTTCAGTGACTGAATACTCCTTATCTTCATCTCATGCTGTGCTAAAAGTTTGACTGCTCTAATTTTAAAGCTATCTAATCTTTTATGTGCTAAAGCATATGAAATCATGCATTATTAGAAGTACGAATTACAAGAAGAGTTCATTTATTTGGTGTTATATATAACCTTTATCTAAAATGCATTATGTGGTTAAAAAAAATTCATTTAGTGATATTCATTAAGTCTCAAACTTTTCTTTCAGAGAATAAAATTGCTTCAACCTGATTGATATATTTTATCTGGGAAAAAAAAAAGAGCAAATCTTTTAGAAAGTCTGTAAGCATCAGTGAATGTTTTGACGCTTGACAGTGAATTGGGTGTGAATCCAGTGTATAAAGGATGTTCTTTACTGGGAGATCCAGTCAACCGAGTGTGCAGGCCTCCAGAGTCTCACATCAGAACAGAGTCACATATTCTTCCTTTAGAAATGCGAGTTTTTCAATTTCTTAAAACATGTGGAATGTGTTATATTCATTTCACTGTCGCATCTAAGGCATGCATGACTATTTTCTTTGTATACACGCAGTTGGAGAGATTGTGGAAATCTATTAGAGGCCAACTCTGCTTAAGGTTGAACTTCCAATTCAAAGTGATTTTAATTGTAGGAGTTTTATCAATTGATTCTTTTAAGATGGGCTTAAATGTACTAAAATGATGCTTATCAGTTTACCAATAAACTGAAGCTTATCAGAGCAGTATGCTGCACTTGAGAGCAATGGAAATTTCCAGCTTGATAAAACCAGACGATACTTGAAAGACAAAATCACATTTCCCTGAAATGTCGCTTAAAATAATGTTTCCAATTCCTACCCAAAAAGGTGGCTGACCTGCCCAAGAATGATGCTCTCAGGACAAATGGCTCGTTCCACTATGAAAACACAGCGCGACTCTGCACCCATGTTTTTAGTTTAGTCCTAGGACTTGGGTTTTGTTTTCAAGTGTCACTAAAATCTTTCTCCCTGCCCCTCCGCTGCTAGATTAATTATTTTCCATGCAAGGGCCCTTCTTTCAAAGTCCTCCATTATTCTGTTTTGACCATACTGGGGAACTTATCCAAGTCAACAAAAAGGCAGCCTTTATCACAGAGAGGCTGTTCATGAAGTGGATGGTTTCATACATTACTGTGGGAGAATTGCCTTAACATCGCCTATTCATGCTGATGTGCCAGGTGCATCCACTTACACGGCTCAAAACGCTGCTACCACCACATCCTCTGCTGCCAAGACCATTATGTCCTCTGAGTGATGGAGCAAGAGGCAGGACTTAGATCTTCTCTGCTGCAAAGTCGAGGGAGAGAGTCTGATCTTTGTGTTGGGGAAAAAAAAAACCCAACCACCAAGCAAAAAAAATCCCTGCTGTGGGGAGCCTTTTAAGCCTCTGCAGCTCTGTGACTGCGAGAGCTTTGGAAGAAGATGGAGAGGAAAATAGCATGAGTTTAGAGCAAGACCCTGCTCTGCATCACTGCCCCGAGATACTGTAAAGTGGACAAAGGGAAACTGGGATATAAATAGAGAATGACATTTTCCTTGCATTGTCCACAATGAATACATTTGTACAGGAACAAAATCGTTGGAACGAGACAACATGCATGCCTGATGTTGAAGAAAAGCCTGTTTGTGCTTAGTACATTGGAGACATTGTTCAAAAATAGTTCATCCTTTTGTAAATATTGCCTCAGCATTGGTGCCAGGGTCACTGTTGCTTTGCGTTATCAGCTGAGTAAGTTTCGGTCATGCACGTGCTGCTGAGAGAAATTTTAATATGGGCACCAGATTTAAAAGGAGAAAATTATCCTCCTAAGGACTGCTTTGTTCATTTGTAGTTAATGCTCTCCGCTTTCCTCTTGCTCTTCTTTATTCCACCCTTGCCCTTCACTGCACCTAAAGGGTGCTTTGCATGTGTTGCTGGGAAATAAAACTTGCCCCAGCCCTCAGGTGCTGCTAACATGTGCAGAAAGCAGGTGTCCTTTCTGGACAGTGGAAGTCTTGCCTTTGTTTTTCATCTGTAGTGATACAGCTAGAGCAGTTCCAGGATACACTCCCTCCTCGTGCAAAGTGGCTGATGTCAGCTGAGCAGCGCCGAGTTGGAGATCTTGGCTCTTTGGTTTGTTTGCTTGTTTTCTGGAAAGACATTTACGTGGCAATGTTTCTCTCTTTCTTTCTTTTTTTTTTTTTTTTTTTCCTCCAGAAGTCTGGAGAATCCAGCAAAACAAATACTTGTATCACATGCAAACCAAAATCTATGAAATGAAAAAAATATCTTCTGAATGCAGTGAAAGCCGCCTTGTATCCCTGAGCAGAAGGCAAGTCTGATGAACAAGATTCTTTTGTGCTCATTCCCACACCAGCTTTTTTGGCATAAAATATAGGAGAAAAAAACCCCAAAGTTCATTAACATACCGAGATAATGGACCACGACATGTCTTCAAGTATGCTTGTGCAGCTCCACTACTACTAGTGAGAAAGAATGGGTGCAAATGAAGCAGAATTTAATCATCACATGGAAAAAAAAAAACCCCAACCCCAAAATACCCACTTTCCTGTGATGTAACACATCAAAACACTCACGATCCAAACAAATCATGCAGCCTCCCTTTGGCCAATGGAAAAATCCGGGCTTTCTGGAGCACAGCTCCCATGACCTACTTCACATCCCTAGTTTAGACAGGGATGACCTGGTACTTATTTCTCCCTCAGAAGCATAAGGGTTGTTCAGAGAAGCAGCATTGTGGGCTGTGGAGGTTTAAAGATGGGTGAGGTGAATACAAAGATTTTTGTTACCGGATTTGTACGAACAGCTTTTAGCAGCAGCTGTAGCTTTGAATGAATACGTAAATAAACTCCAGAGTAATACCCACTCCAAGCAAGGATGTATCTGTTGGGATTTCCAACAGACCATAGTTAGTCTGGGAGGCAATTCTTGCTGCTAAAAAAAAATATTAATGTATTAACTAAAAAAAAAAATAAATTAACTGATGTGTTGGGTTGGGCAATCCAGGAATCGTAGAGGAGTGGGGGAGTGCAAAGGGTGGCAGAATTAGTCCAGGCCAATGGGACCTGGTTTCAGAAAAGGTCATTGAAAATGTGAAGGTTTTAACTGAAGAGTCTTTGAGTGACCTCAAGCAGACAAATCCTGGTCCATGGCCTTGGCCTCTTCTTAAATCCTGGCTATCTGTACCCAGTGGGACTGGCTGAACACAGAATTTCACACAATTTGAGTCAAATAATATTATCGTTTTTCATATTTCCCTGCCCTCCAAAAAGCAAAGTCAACACAAGTACACATGCAAAGGATATTAAAATTGAAAATATTTTGGCCCGTTTTGGATATGCCACACTGCCCTCATTACCCTGCCTGGCTAGGAACGGGCTTTTATTTCTTTAAAGCCTCCTGCTCCAGGAGGGACATTAATATGTTTGTAATCTGAGGATACTGTTCCCCATTAAGATAAACTGCAATCTGAACCAACAGAAAGTGCAGGACCCTCCAGCATTTCACACTAGCAGGCAAATACAGTTATCCCTGTGACGCAGACAAATAAATCAGGGGAAAGTGAACTACTGACTTGCCCAAAAAGTAGTCTAGGCAGGAACTGAAAATTATACCTTTAAAAAATACTGTGCTGTTCAGGCAATTTTGAAAACCTTTCTCTGCCCTAAAGAATGCGTAGTTCAAGTTCAAACAAGATGCAGTAGGAGCTGTTGTACCTGGCTTATACAGCATCCAAGGATAATGATGCCACACATCCTCAAGATTACTATACTGTACCACCTCGCTTTTATCTCTGCAGCCATGCCACAAAGTTAAAAAGTGGCACCCTTCAAATTGGACCTCCAGATTTTGCAGTTGGCTGTGGGAGTTTCATTAATCTCCCTGACAGAACAGGGATGGCACAAGTATTTTTCTTCCAGCTTGCATCGCACCCAGTTTGAACTTAAGTTGTGTTGCACCCACCTACCTTCACCTGTGCAAAAAGGCCAGGTGCTCTGTCTGCTCCCAGTCAGCAGAATCACAGAATCACAGAAAGAATCACAGAACATTAGGAGTTGGAAAGGGCCTCAAAAGATCATCTATCCCAACGCTCCTGGCAGAGCAGGAGCACCCAGGCAGAGCAGGGCTCAGGGGACACGAGTCCTGATGTTGGCCTGCAGACAACTTCTCTGAGAGCCCTCTGGAAGCAAAAGGACCATGGCATAGGTAGGCACCACAGGAATCCCAGTTTCTTGGGGTGGTCTATATGCTTCGGCCAAGCAACTGATTTTGTACATTTGACCTCTGCCTGGGTTTGTGGCACAGAAGCTGGGCTTTTCTGGGTATCTGCTGCTCAAATAGACTTGTCGTATTACCACCTTGCTTAACTGGGTCCTTCTAGTTTTTGCCATGTTATTACAACAATAAATGTTTCATATTTTGCTGTCTCCAAAAAAGAAGTAAAATAATCTATTGGCCAAGGATGAATGTCCAAAGACTGTAGCAATTAATTAAGTGAAAATTTACTTCATATCTGGTAATGATTTACTGGAAATAAGTCCATCGTGTTGCTTCAGGCTTCCCTGATAAATACCTTAATGCAGTCAATTTTTATGTCTTCTAACTCAGGTCTGCTGTTCAGGAGCTATTTGGGGATTGTGAAATAGTAGACAATTGTCTGCAAAACTGTTGCAAGTATTATTTTATTTCCAGAAAAAACAACAAACCATAAGCCATAAAGCGCCAAGCTAAGACATATGTATGCTTTCACACATGTAAGAGTCAGAAAACACTGGTAGTACGTAGATAATTGGGGTGAAAAAAAAGGCAGACCACTAAAATTCATAGTTCAGTCTTTATTATTATTATTATTATCACTCAGACCCTTTGTGGTTATACTGCACAAGGTGATAAATGGAATGATTCTTTTTTTTCCTAGAGTGGTTATGCAGTTTTCTGAACTCAAGTGTTGAGAAGACCACTCAAAGTCAACTACAGAATCTGAACAAGCTTTTGCTTTGAACACCCTGGGCCATCATTTCAGTGTAGTTCTTTGCATGCTTTCCACCAGTGCAATGGAGCTGGAATTCCATCCTTCCTGTTCTTATGGTTCAAACAGAATAAGAAAATCTAGTGGTCAAAGGAAGACAAAATGCTTTCATTGTAAAATTAGGTTGAACAGAAACGTGAATTTCAAGGACAACTAGAATCCATTTCTGTAGCATATGCTGCTGTAATTGGCTTTGGTAGAATTCAGCAGACATTTTGCTTCCATTTTTTGAAGTAAAATTTACAAATTCTACTCCAATAAAACTTCTTCCAGCCCAGGAGGAAACAGAAGATCAAAAAGTTGCCATTGTAGAAGTGTGGACTGATTACCCAAAGAAGTAGTGGACTGAGTAGTCAAGGAGACAGTATACTAATCTTATATTGGTATATCTTTCTTCCCTGGTTGTGCTCTGCAATGTGTATAGAGCCTTGACCTTGTGCCATATTTCTGGTAAATAGAAAGGAAGTTTATCTGTATCTTCACAGGACAGAATGGTAAGAAACCCAATGCAATACAACGGAGTTATTTCAAAATACAGTTTCTCTCAGTATTGGGTGGTTTCTTGATAGACCATAAATAGGGAGTTAAATATAAATATTCAAGAGAAAGCACTGGCAACAAAGGGACATCTTACCTTATGCCTTGGGAGTGATTTAAAGTGAGCAATTTCATTAAGAGAATTCTAGCAGTAGCCTATACTACAAGGTTTTACCACTGTCTTTGGATGGCAATCTGACATCATAAGCACAATATATTATTAATTATAATTTGTTTTTATCACCCAGGTGTCCCACTTCAGACCAGGGACCTTTCCTCTAGGCACTGTAAAAATTCATTAGAAATGTGCCTGGAGAGATTAATATCAGTATCTGGCTACATCTTGGCCTTGATTGCAAAAGAGCACACTGTCAAGCATCTTAATAACATATTTACTGATGTTCAATTAGATGCTAGAGAACAAAATTGATCACCACGCTTAAAAATGTTTGCTGCTGCCTTACAGTGGTGAAAAATGTTTCCATCCATCATGCATAAGGCAAACCTGTTGGCTGAACACCAGTTCCCACCATCGCTCTCCATGCCTTGTGGAGGGGCAGGGTAGCACATCCGGCCCTGCTTCCTCCTCACCTGCAGTTTTACACACACACCTGAGCAGCACAAATGGGGAGGGCTGTGGCAGTCAGGGAATAGAAGCCTTTCCAAAAAAATACCCCCTCCTTATCCATCTTTGGTTGATAAACGGAACCCTTTTTAACCAGTTCTCACAAGACGAGCTCCATCTTGTCCTGAATGGCTTTCTGCGTGTGGTGACATTTTGCATTTCCTGAGCTCACCCAGATCAGGAATGATACTGCAGTTGTGATTTGGTCAGGAAAGCGGTACTGAAACTGGAGATCCCTCATCCACACTTGCTATACCCTCTACTTACGTTTGCATCTCTCCCAGCTGTATCAGTCCTGTGCCCCATGGGTCACCTGGTGAGCTGTGCAGACCCTCATGTCTGTCTTGGAGAGTCTTAACTCGTAAGCTCCCATCTGCAGTTGAAACTCTGACTAGTTCCTTAGTGTGCAGACATGGTTTTTAATTACTTTTTAACCTGCTTTTACTAAGGCAGTGGACACAGCTGTTCACTTCCACTGTAACAGCCTTGTCCACTTCTGTACTGACAGCTCTTGCCTCGTTAGCACGTTTCACCAGTACCGTTTGTACAGGGGTTGCGTTGTTGGCAGAGGGTCATTAATGAAAATACTAAATAAACCTGATCACTGAGGTAGTCCTGGTTGCCTCCTCTAAGAAACCATGTCAACTGAGCCTGCTGTCACATCTCTTTGGCCGCATTTGGTGTGTCTGTGTTACAGTGCTGGCCGTAACACTCTCTCCTGCTTGCTAATTATTTTTAGCGTGGTATTTTAACAACTGCCTCACTGCTGTTAATAGGTTTGATCTAGGAGGATAAAGTAAGGGAAGAGAGGTGCAAATAAGGGCCAAGGTATAATCAGACTATTCTACATACTCCCTTTCATCACCCCATAGCATGTTTCCAACAGTGCCAGAGCCACCCTCCGATGTTTGTTTTCCTCTTGGCCTTTCTGAAGGTGGGGGAGAAGCCTGTGAAGCAGGCGTTTTCCTTTAGTACAGTGGGTTTTGTTTATTTATTTCACACTGGCTTTCTAGTTCTGATTTTGCAATGTTTTTTAAACATGTGCGTTGCTATGCATTTATATTTAAAGGAGCCACATGTGCAAGAGTTGGAAAGTGGCAGAAAAGTTATCCACAGCACCATAATAGTGGAAAGTTTTTTCTTATTTTGTTCCCTGCCCCTTCCTTTATAATTCCTAACATTTTGCTTGCCTTTTTGAACCACTGCCAAGCACATCGGTGTTTTTGTGGAAGTGTCTATTACAGCCCCATGACGCTGCTCTGGAGGAGTACTGGCCAGCTGAGATCCCATCATTTCCCCCTGGGTATCACAGTGCAGTTACCTACACTGAGGTTCATCTGCTGGTTGGTTGCTCAGTCACTCAGCTTCCCATCTTTTGGTGTGTTATTTGCCCACATGAGAAGCTGCCTCTGCTCACACAGCTTAATTTCTTTGAGAGGCTTTGGTAAAAGATGTCGAGTGTCTTTTTTTAATTCCCTGGAGGCATATTGACCAGATCTCCTTTCCCTGTACAGAGGGACTTGCCAGGCATTGCTTCCCTTCACAAAAGCTGCCTGGTTCTTTCCCTAAGACACACTTACTCACCCATTTGTGTGCCAATTCTTTTCTTCAACTAGTTCACCTGGCCCAGTCATGAGACCTAATGTCTGTAGTTACCTCCATCTTTCTCTAGAGCCATTGCTAAAAACCAGTGTCAAGTGAGCCAGTCAATGTTTCCTCAGACTCAGTTTTTATACACTTCATAGTGGTTTTTACACACTTCATAGTGTTTTTACATATAAACCTGGCTGACAGACGTTCTTTGCTGCTTTCTTCATTTGGGTATAACTACAGGTTTTTAAAAGATGTCTTTTAACTTGCAGCAACCTTAACCAAGTTGTTTAGCTATGGTCAGTTTCCTTTTAAGACTTTATAAAACCTCTACGATATGACCAGTGGAGTGTGAAAATCTGGGAATAGTAAACTGCAGAATTTAGAGGCTCTTGTGCCTCTGGTCTTTTTGGCTACATGCTAAAGACTCCAAGCAAATCCATGTTTCACCACCATCTCTGTGAGTGAGTTTCTCTCTGAATTGTTTAGATGGAGGTGAAATGGGAAAAAAGAAAGAAAATAGTTTTGTCCTGGCTTTCATAATTTCTAGGTGGGAAAACTTGTACAGAGGCATCCTTGAATTCAAATGCAACAGCAGCCATCTCAAATAGGATTTTAGATGAGGGAAAAACTGGGACTGCCCACCAGGAACTTGGATGCAAAGAAGGATAGGACAAAATTGGATAAATGGAAAAGAAGAAAAACAGCATAAAGCTTTCCTAAGAATAGATTATGGCACACTAGCCAGACATTAAAAAAACCACCAAACCCTACTGTTCTACATGGAGGAAATGAGTTGACCTAATCTGACTGGATTTCAAGAAAACATTTGTTAGTACTTGGAAAAAAAATAACTAAGGAAGACAGCAATTACTAAATTAACTCATCATATGAATAAAAGCTTGCAAGTAGTTTTGAAGGGGAAGTCAGGCTAGTGGAAGGTTGCTAGTGGACTTCCATAAAGAACAATCCCAGATAGATCTTACTAATTATTTTCACTGACTACCGTAATCTAGGAATTAAGTGTACAATCAGTCAGTGACACAAAGCTGGGGCATTGTTTGCACAAAGGGGGACTAGAATATCGTAACAGAGGACACAAAACTCATTATACATGATGGGCTTGACTCAGGATCCCACAACTTGGTATACACCAAACCTAGAAGAAGTTCTCCAGTATGGTATTTTCCTGATAAAAATAAACCACAGTAGTCAAGTTTCTTATTTGTCCCACAGAAGTAAAATATATCAAATAAAATTGCTATATAAAAGGTCACAATACGTATTTCATACAGCAAGTTCCAAGGGAGACAAGGAGAAGAAAGAAAAATAGATTTTTTTCTTGTCTAGTTAGAGACAGTCATAATGTTACTCAACTTCCAGAGACACAACCACCGAAATACTCAGGATTCTTCTCTTAAAAAAACCTCCACCTTATTTTTATATGTTATTCAAGAGCGCCACACAACTCTTGTACATCCTGCTCTCCTTTTCAATCTTACAGGCATAACCTGTAAACTGGAGATTAACCTACAAAATCAATAGAAACAATATAATGTGACACTCGGTCCATCTCCTCTGTTGATCCTGGAAAAATATTTCAGAATTTGGTCTCTTGCTCCCAGAGCTGTCAAGTGAAGCCAGCGCAGGACACCGAGTCAGAAGTACTGCATGACTTCCTGAAGCTTTACCTGAAATAACGTACTGGGATATGCCTGAGGTAACGTAACACTAGAGACAACTCCACGAGCCAAGCTAGGTCACTTGTAAAGCCCTGCACTGTATCATGTGCATGTGCCAGCTCACGTCTGTAGTCGTGCAAAGCGTAGAGATTCCTCAACAAATCTGGACATGCCAGAAAATTTACTGGAAGCCTGTGGCATGGATGAAACTGATGACACTCTTCTTATAAAAATCCCTTTGACACCCTTGTCATGAAATACCAATAAAATAGTGCAAATTCAAGGTCATAAACTAGGAATGAACAACAAGATGCTATCAGCATCCATAAAAAAGGTAAATTGAGTGCTTCGGTGAGTCCTCAAAGCCTGTGAGATATTGATAGTAGGTAGCTCTGAATATAAAAGTTAAAAAATTCCAAAATATTAGTTGTTGTGTATCTAGCAGGGATAGGAAGGTATTAATGCCACCGTGAGAGGCCCTGATGACATCTGTTGTGTCTACTTCTAACCCTGCATGTTAAAAGAGATTTACTGAAAGTGTTTCCACTTCTAGATGCAAAGGAGGGTTAGAAGAATAGTGTGGTGAAGGGCATCCTCTTCTACAGCAGGGATGGCACGGCTGTTTTAGCTGAACTGGTGCTGAGCAGGTTTTGACAGTAACCTATGAAAGCTCAAGAGGTGACAGATGGGAAGGGACTTCATACTAGGAGAGAGAAATGCTGTTTAAACTGAAGTCAACGACCCCACAGAACACGAGGGGATTCGCTGGTGCCAAATACACATTATCGGAAATCTGTAACCATTCCAAGGAACAGAAAATGAGGAGCAACCTCATGACAAGGTTAGCTTCAAGATGGAGTCAGGTATCTCTGCAAGTAAGTTGAAGACTGCGACATGGCTGCCTACGATAGCTGGGATCAGGCCTTGCAGATGGGGAGGTCTTCTCCAGTCTTGCCTACGTCAAGGTCAGAGCTGAATATGAAAGCTTTGATTTTCAAAATGTGTACCAAATTTACACGTTTGTCACCAGCCAGTTTATCGGCACCTGCTATCTCGCATTCAGTGGTGTTACACAAGAGTGTAAATTAACGTGGAGTGTAATCCTCCCGATTATTACAGTTGGAGAACAAACGGGTCTGTGCATATGGAAGTATTTAATTAGTCACATTGTGGTTGCATATATGTGGAAATACCCTGTTTGACTCTGAAATCATCCTGACTGCTTGGCTTATACAACGACGTGTGTTGCTGCGACTCTTGCATAAGGAGAATTAGGCCTTCTGTTTTAATAATACCGCACCATTCTGAGCCCTTAATCTTGCATCACAGAAAAACATGGCAGTAGCAACACATAACTGTGTATTTTTTGAATTTTCCATGTTGTAAAATGCTAGTTCCTGACCTCTGCTAAACGTGTGCAGTGGCCTACCTTGACACGGTATTAGATTAATTGTAACAGAGGAGACCCCTGTTGTAGCTGCAACAGTAAAAAGAATATGACTTTACCTACTCAGGAATTTCGGTTTTTGGTCGTCTTTTCTCCTAAGAGCTCTGTCGTCTTAGTATGTCACGTGTGTAGTTACACAAGTTCTGTTTGTTTTAGACTGAGACGACTTGGCCTTATTAGCTCCTTCTATCCCCTCCAGTTTTGGTGGGGTCCCTAGGGCCCCCTTAGCAATATTGCAGAAGGAAATCCCCATCAACCTCATAAAGCCCTAAAAAGGCTGAGGGCAAAATTGAGTGGATCTCTGCTCTTGCAGGCAGCGTCCTCCCCTCACACAGCGCTGCCACGGGTGTCAATGGCAGCTCTGCAGAGGGGAAGAGAACCGCAGCCGGTGGGGTTTTGCTCACTCTCCGTGCCTGAAAGGACACCCTCACCTGGAGCACCTTTTCTGTATGTGCTCGATGATTAAGGGAGCTTATTGCTGGGATTTCCAGGGAAGAGTGTCATCACTGCAGCGCTTCTGTAAGTTACAGGTAATGGGGTGATGAAGCAGAAACATCGTTCGGAGGACTGGGCACGGTAAAGGCTGGCAAGATACTCGCCTTTCTGCTCAGTTACAAGGGGCACCTGCTCACTTCTGAATTATGACTGCTTCATTTAAATGAATTGCAGCAACGGACAGATAAAAAATTGTTTATGTGATTTTAAAAATACCTGGATCTTTTCCCCTGAATACAGTAATTTAGTTTGCTTATATATAGCAATTTAGATTTCCCCCCCTAATTACTAATTAATTTTAGGGTTAATTTTACTTCCTTCCCCCTCTCCCAACACACCGACATGTATATATTTATGTACATGCACATACGCACACCCCATCAAAATTATTTCAGCATAAGTATGAATGCCATGAACTAAAAGTTTGCCATCCCTACTACAGTGAAAGCTGACTGCCACCTATGGGTAAGAGTTCATGTTAACATATTTAGATAAAATTTTAATATTATTCTTTGAAATTAATTCAATTTGCAATTATCTAGCAGGACAGAGTTTTGATTCATTTGCTATATATTTTGTCAGCAACCATCACTGCTCATCCTCCAAAAGCAGGGTATAAAAAAACAACTCCCTTACGAAAGGGCATCAGCTCTACGACAAGTAAAAAAAAAATGGGGTATGACGTCCTTATTTTTCTTATTCTGAATAAGGAATACATACAAGTACCTTCATTCCCCATGCACAGAAAAAAGACCCAGTGCTACACAGCTCGGCACATATTAGACAATGCTGTATTTAACGATTACTGTAATCGTAAAGTTTAGCCCTCTCGAGGTTTTAATATTTTGCTCACTGCTTTCTTTTACTAAATACATACAAATAACTTAACGATACGGTCTGAGGAAAATGTGTATATAATCAGTATGTCGGAGTCATTTTCTATTCAAAATTTTTCATTTTTCAGAGTAAAATGAAAGCTAAGTGGGGGATGGGAGGCAGTAGAAAAATGTATGGCTTGATTATGTAAGCATTGATCTTTCAGATAACCGGTCTATGTAGCATTTACTTAGAAAACTCGAAAGGAAGTACAGGCTGAAAAGCCAAACTTGTTGTATCAAAAATATTTTTTTCCGATTAAGCTTTCAGGTAGTTAAAAGCAAAGAGGCCGACAGTTCTGTGTATCTGACTCCCAAGGAGAAAAATGCTACATATTACAGCTGCTGTACTGTAGGAAGCTGCATTAAAATGGACATCACCATCCATTTCTCTGAAGTACCGTAAGTAAAAAATATCTGGAAGTCTAGCAGTTTAATGCATATATTTTCGATTGGGAAAAGATAGTTTTGCTTCAATTAACAGAAGCTAATTGCAGCCATTATATTTCTCCCTTTTGGGGCAGAGGCATAATATTTCTGAAGGAAGAGAGACTGAAAGGAACTTACAAAAAGGAAAATGATATTAAAAAAGATAGCAACTAAGAATGAGTCAGATATTCCTTTCTTTTAAAATCCCCCTTTTAAAGTAATCTTAGTCCTGGGCTTCCTCATCCGTATTCCACTTTATTAAATATGATAATCAGCCTATCTAAAAAAACCTGAAATAAATACTACACTAGTGATTACCTCATGCATTTTCAGTAAGTTTTATTACTAAACATGCTATAAACTTACGAAATACTGTAAAAGCAGTCAGTAAATGTCAATTATCAGACGTTACCACATCAACATTTCATGCTTGCTTTCCGACAGCATCGGTACCCTTTATCATCTGCGTAATTCAGACGTTTATGGTAAAATCCTTGTGCCTCATAGTCAAAAGCATCTTGTAGCTAAAATATCTCTGTTCCACAGCAATATACACACAATGCATTTTCCTTCTTACTTCTGAACCGACATATTTTAGACACTGCAAAAACAGCATTCTCTGCATTCTCCAGTTTACTTCCCTGTGCCCACTTTGGCTACCGAATCAAGCTGTCAACTGTCCGGTAACACTTCCCTGTATTTTCAAATCCCAGTTTCAACTTAACCCACTTAGTCTCTTTGGATGGGAACTTCATATCAGACAGAAATTACTCCTTATCATGTTTGATGAATCCAGCTTAAAACAAAACACAGAACTGCATGAACATCTGTGACAAATGACTTGTCTCAGCCATTCTGCTATTTCTTATTTAATCTCCCACTGGAGTACAATTTAGTAGGTATACTATTTTGCAGTGGAGACCTCCTCTCACCAACCTACCGCTTGCAAAAGGAATAAACAAATATTTTCCATGTGTCATACCAAAACCTGAAGAGAATATAGTCAAACCTTTTGAAATAATTACTAGGAGAAGGGAAACAAATAAATAAGCTAGCACCCTAAATTTACAAGAGCCACAAAAAGGTTAGAAAATGTAAGAACGCAATAGAGGTCTGCTAAATTAATAGATCTATTAATAGAATATGAAACAAAACCCTCCTTTCCTGGTGACACATCACTGAGTTACTACTTGCATACTTCCTACAAATATAAACCGAGAGCAAATTTTTTTCTTTATATAGTCAGTATTATGAATTTTGAGATGTTCCTATTTCAGTATCTTTAAAACCGAGGCCTTGTTAAAGGACAGGCTACTTGGAAATATCTCCATGATATTGGAAAACCCCGACAGGTTTCTCTTAATTTTTTTTCCACCAATGATCTCTATGTTTGACAGAAGAAAAAGAAAAAACTCTGCAAATCAGACAGTGCACCTAATTCTCTGAAGGGCTGCTTGGTAATTTTATGTCTTTACGAAAAGACAAGGAAAATTCCACTTCCCAAGTAAAGTAATACATAACGTCGTAACAACGGAGCTTAAAAAATTTATTCTTTCTGTTCTATACAGATGTCTCATCAATTTCACTTGAACACTGCTTATACTGTATAACACAGGTTTTACTTTAAATAATAGTACTTAATGCCTATATGGATTTTTTTGTTATCTAATAGCTTTGCTAGATTGCTCATGGACTTTTACTATGCTGTGTATTAGTTATATGCCTGCATTTTCCAACTGACATTCAAAATATCACTGTACTCTGGTCTATTCCACTGTATTTTCACACTGGAGAAGTGCACTCCGACACTCACAATATAATATGCATATAGACGCAACTAAACAAAAACACACATTACCTTGTGATACAGTGGAATGAAAGGGACTTTCTCCTAATGGGGAAAAACCTGTTTGTTCATAGTAATTTCATTTATAGTTGAGAAAGGGAGCAAAGCACCTGGAACTGACTCACTGCAAATTCCAGAAATGCAAGGAGCTTCACAAAATGTCTGTGGTTACCTTGTTTTTTAAGTAACCATGCCAAGCTGACAGCTATTAACAGTAGCAAGGACTTGCATAACGAGGACTTGAAGGAAGGCTTAGTTCTAGCCATGCTGGAGTGATTTGAAGAGAATGAAGGCACGTATTTCTTTAGGATGCATTATGTAACAACACAGAGGGCAATCCGAGGCATTCAAAAAATACGGGACCCACATTTGCTCTTATGCTTGTTATTTATTGCACAAATATTACACAGTGCTTATAGCTTAAGACTTATGAAACACCTAACTGAGGAATGTTATCCAGTGCAAGTGAGTTCAGAATGTTTTAGATGACATACTTTATGTTTTGTACATCTTTAGGAAAATATAATAGGTCCTATAATTCATTTTCTTCAAACTTCTGCAATACAAGCAATCTCAGATAAAATAAAATTGTCAAAATCAGTGATAGCTGGACCTTCTGGTTCACATTAGTGTGAAGAGAAAACTGCTGTTGAGCTGACACGTTGATAGATTACAAATTCTGCTGAAGAATAGCTAAAAATGGTGATTCAATCTTGTCGCTACTATGTAAGAAGAATAACAGAAGTGGAGATGTTACTCAGGATATCATGTCTTTTATCAAAACCCTAAAGGGTTCTGGTGCATCGAATGCATTCTCTCCCTGAGAGCTTCTGGCTTTAAAAAATACCAGTGTAAGTAAATGAAACTGAGATCGCCTATTTAAAAAAAAACTAAATGAAAAGGCCTACTAAAAAAAATAAATAGGATGAGTCCTGAATTTCTTTAAACATGAAAATGAAGATCAGATTGCAAAAAGGCTATTTTTAAGGGGTTTTTTCCTCGTGTCTTTTTTTTTCTTCAATGAGATGCCAGTCTTGTAATGATGAAATGGAGAGCTGGGAGGATTATGAAACACAAGTAACATGAAGGACAAATCTAACTAAAAGAGAGGGAGAATATTATTGAAATTATTTAAAACTTAGCTGGGTTAGTTCCTTAACCAACTTCAATCAATATAGCTCCCCTGAAATCAGTAAGGTGATACCGATTCACCCAAGAGGTATCTAGCAAGTAAGATAATGCGGACCATCATCTTCTATTAGGGCAGGTAAAGATAAAAACATACAGAGAGTCATCTTTTCTAAATAGCTCCTTAATCTTTAAATACTCAAAAGAGAACTTTTAAAAGAGGCACCTTAATTATACTTCTGCTATTCTAGCCCTGGTCCTCTATTGATCTGGACCTTGCCTGGTCGTTTATGCTGAAGTGAAGTCAGGTTTAAGCACTGACTTCAGTCCCTCAGCGCTTCATACTTCCCTGTGCTGCTGCAAATCACCACGGAAGGCTCAAGATGGAGGGAACAGGGCCTCGGTGGCTTGCGCCTTTCTTCTCCGGACATCACCAAACGTGCCTGGTGCTTACTTCCGATTCATCCACGGAGTCCTGCAACAACAGAAAGGAAACAAGGCTTCACAGTCCTCATCCTTCACGGGCAGGCATAACAGGTAAGAAGGAGGAGGAAACAGAATCACGGAGGGACACACATTTCTTATTACAAGGTCCTCTCTCCCACAGGGAAAGAAACCTTGACGCAAACTTCATTATATCAAAGCCATAAATAGGCATGTACCTCATATTTCTTATTCCTCGGTGGTTTTGTTTCAGGGAAGGATATTCTTCTGATTTTGAATTTTACTTTTTGCTTTACAGGGCCTCTACAGTAAGTATTTGCAGTTCCCCCTCCAATAATTAATATTTCATCTTGCATAGCAATATTTTATCTTAAAAAAAACCAAAATCTCCCCAGCAAAACCATGACGTAAGTTTTGTTCTCAATTTTGGGATGAACAGGGAAGAAAAGCAGTAAGGCAGAAAGTTCATCGCCTTGCTGCAAACCACAGGCAGAGCCAGAAACCGAGATTAAATCCAAGAAATGTCTCAACCCTGTTCTGTGTTTTGCCTACAGTTCTTACAGACACATTTGCCTTTTCAGTATGCACACCGACATCTTTAGGATACTCGGGCAATGTATTAACACACTGTGGATAAGGGAAAGAAACAAGTCAAATATTTGGAGGGTGTGAAGCAGTAAACAGTAACTGAGTATAAATGTTTTAAGCAACGTTGTTAGGGCTTGATGGCCAAGTAGATTCATACATTCTCCTTTCAAGCCTGTAAGCTTGGTAACAAGTGACATGAGATAAATTTTCTCAGTTTGGAATGTAATGGATTTTTGTCTGTTCCACAACGCTATGCAGCTCTTGGATATGTGAGCTCTTACAGATGGAAGTCTGCTTTTAGGACAGGCCCCATAGCAAAAGGCTGCAGCACGACAGGCAGAGACCCAGGTTAATTCTGGCAGGGCAGCTTCTTGTGATGCGCAACCCAGCAGGTACCCAACCCGCCTTACGTAAGGGTTTCATTTCTGTTAGACTACATCTCGCCACCGCATGAGGCGAGGGAGAAGAGGCTATTACATCTCCCCATGCAGCACCAGTCCCCTGGGTCAGGTCCAATATCCGCATCCTCGGATTTTTTTATTACATATCTATATCATTATTTTTTGTTTTGCTCTCCAGACAGCACATCTACACAGTGGCGTTTACCTATTTGCTCCAGCCGGGGCTGCCATGCAACCTAGCTGGGCGGCCGGCCGCAGAGCCGACGTTCAGCGGAGCGTTGCTGAAGAGGAAAGCCCCGTCTCTCTTCGGCGCCGGGCGCGGGGCGCGCTGCGGGCCGGTTCCTGGCGGGCAGCTCTCCCTCGGCGGCGGCGGCGGCGGCAGCGGCGGCGGCGGCTCCGCTCTGCGGCCAGCGGCGGGCAGCGTCCATTGCAGCTCGGCGGGGAGCATCCCCGCGCGGCGCAAACATCCAGGGGCTCCGGCAGCGTGCGGGGGGTACCCAGCACCTCTCCGTCTCTTTCCTCCCCCTCTCCTCCCACCGCTGCCAGGTGCGTTTATGTCTCTTCCCGCAAACCCGCCGGCTGTGGCCCTTGAGCCCCAGCAGCCCGGCTAGACCCCAAGTCACCGCCGATACATCTCGCTCGCTCTCTCTCACGCTCAACCCGAGGGAGCAGCGCGGCGGGGCCGCTCTCCGCCCGACCCCCGCCCTGCATCTCACCGCCCCAAGGACGCCGCCGCCGCCGCCGGTGCCCTTAAAAACAAAGGCGAAACCCGCCACTTTCCACGCTCCCTTCGCTCCCCGCGCCTGCACCGCCGCGTTACGCAGCTGGCGACAGGACCTCGCCTAGCAGGGATAAAAAGAAACCCCAAGGGGGGTTAAGGAGAGGAAACCCACCCAGCCCCGGGGCCGATCCCCGTCCCTGGACAGCAGCGTGGCGGGGCGCAGCGCAGCGCAGCCCAGCGCACCTGACAGCCCGCCGCGCCGCGCCGCGCTGTATTTCCCTCCCTTAGCGACAGGGGAGGCGCGCGGCGGCGGCGGCCTCGCCATTGGCGGAGGGGAGAGGCGCGGCGCGGCCATTGGCTGGCGCCGCCGCCAATGGGACACGCTGTATCCGGGAGGCAGGGGGCCGTAGAGCTATTTAAATCCAGCTCGGTGATGTCAGTGGGGGTGGCGGCTGACGGGGGGAGTGGGGCGGTTGACGGAGAGGCGGGCGCGGTGGCCTCGCCTGTCAGGCCGCGTTAGTCACGGGGCGGCCGCGGGGATGTGAGCGGGAGTGGCCCGGCGCACCTGCGCGTCCTGCCGGCACATTCCCGCGTTACGGGGTCCGGCGGCACACGTTCCCCCCCCCCCCCCCCCCCCCACCTTCCCGCTCGTCCTGGTGGCGGTCCTGGAGTGTGTGGGTTGATTTTGTGGGGTGTTGGCACGGTGCACGCTGAGGCCGGGCACGGTCAGGTGAGCTCACCAGTTCTGCGAGTTTCATGCTAAGCTGCCCCTTTAAGAGGAGGCAAAAGGGCCGTTATCTGAGTTAAAAACACTCCGGTTCAGGAGCTGGAGTTGCCTGATGGTACTTCACACAGCTCCGGCTTGCATCCTGTGCAGCCCTGTGGCCTCAGCAGTACGGCAAAAGCCATGGTGTGTGCTGGGTTGTGTCTCTTGAGCTGTGCCTTCAGGGAGGGGTGCTTTACCCCTGGTGTTCTGGGCCTGCCTGGTTTGATCTTGGTGGCCTGCTGCAGGCTGGAAGTCCTCAAGTGATGACCCTGGCTTAAAGGTGCATGTGGATGCTGGGGAGCATGGTGGTGGTAGGTAGGGTAGGGCCAAAGGGCTGATGTTCCTCCTGCGCTTTGCTTCCTGTTAATGGTGAGTCCTGGTCTGGCGTTTAGATGCTAAAACTTAATAGATGGTTCTAGCCACACGTGCTCTGTTTCTTTTCTCTTCCCAACACAGTGTTCACAGGTGGAGTTGGAGTGGTGTGTTACAACAGAAGAAAAGTGAAAACAAGATCTGAATGCACTGTCTGTCTGGCAGAGAATGTCTTGTAATTTGTTCTGCGCTTCAGTATGCTGGAGACCTGTTCTGGAGCTCATCTTGTTTAGCCTAATAAAGGCTGAAAAGTGGGATTAGTGTTGTTTGACCTGGCATGTAATCATCCTGCTTGCATGGCCTTCTGCCCAATACCCTGATGGTTGTACAGCTCGCTCTGTCTTGTGTGACCCAGAATTACCTGTGGTGTAACCAAAATGCAGGCATCTCCCACCGAATCATAGAATGGTATGAGTTGGAAGGGACCCCAAGGATCACAGAGCTCCAACCCCCCTGCTACAGGCAGGGCCACCAACCTCAGGCCTGGATCTACACTAGGTTGCCCAGGGCCCCATCCAACCTGGCCTTGAACACCTCCAGGGACGGGGCATCCACTACCTCTCTGGGCAGCCTGTTCCAGCACCTCACCACTCTTTCTGTAAAAAACTTCCCCCTAATATCTGATCTAAACCTTCCTTTAGCTTTAATCCATCCCCCCTTGTCCTGTCATAAATGGTGTGTCACTCCTTACGTGATGGCAGTATAAATAAGCACTGGGTAACAGACTGCAAGCTTTTCTCAGTTTGCAAGTGGATGCACCCTGTGATCATAAATTTTGGCCTGTAACTGCAGGCATTTTGGGTTGCCTAAAGATGCACATCTGGAGATGTGGTTGCAGAGGGGTGTGTGTGTATATATATATATATATATATATATATATAGGTGTGGTGACCTGTGGAAGTGGTTCCATAAAATCAGCGCTGTTGTGCATTGAGCTGAAGGTACAGGGCATCACTGAGCTGCAGATTGTTGGTGCCAGAGAAGCTATGTTGTGAGGAAATTGGGACTGCAAACCAGGAGGAAAGAGGTTGCTGACAACCAGGGAACTAAAGGTCTCAGCTGCCTCCAGAACAGGACAGCAGGAGCAAACAGCCCATGCTGTTTCATGGTGGAGCTTCATAAATTCACGGTCACAATTAGTATGAGAGAGCAGGTTTGACTTAGAGAATATCAATTAAAGCTGGAATTGGGAGCTGGTATCCCCAAGGAAGAATGAAAAGTCCTTACTATTACATGTGTAGGAGCTGTCAGTGAAATTGCTTCTTTGCTGTAGCAGGGCAAGACAACAGAGGTAGGAGATAGCATGGGAAGGCTGACAATAGAGGTGCCTTCTGTGAGGGGAGAGAAAGGCTTGTCATAAATTGGGATCCTTGAGGTGAATTTGATGTTTTCATATAAGGACTTTCTTTCACCAAAGGTCAGATAGAAGGATGAGAGCCCTTTTCAGGAACTGACTGCCTTTGCAGCCCTGTTGGCCATTCCTTGCTCTCTCCTACCCTACTTGAAAAGCTGCTTGGAAGAAAGATAAACTGGCTACACTCAGGGTGTTGTTTGTGTATGGTATTTGTCCATTAATCCCACACTCTGTCAACTGCCTTCAAGGCTCAAAAAATAAAATGTTTTTTATTACTTTGATTGAATTTTCTCCCCGTGGTCCCTGTCTGTGTGACCTTGGGTGACTTGGGGAAGTATTTCTCTGAAATGTCCGATCAGCATTAGCAAAAGATGAGAAGCTGGGCAGAGGTGTTTGTGGTGGTCCTGCTCCTGACTCATACATCTTGCTTGCATGCTTGGAACTAATCTTATGATCAGATTTCAGTTGAGAAGAATTTTTTTAACGTAGTGGTGTTTTGAGGGGAAAAGGGAAGGGAGAGGCATTCACCCTCCTTTGCAAGATGGTATGTGGTTCACTTTGTAAAATGAAATTGGGTGTTTTGGGGTTAGGAACTTCTGGAATGGACAGAGCACTCAGCCTGCAGTAGTAAAAACCTTAGGTTTGTTGGGTGGGGGGTGGTTTTTAATATATATAAATGGAAGAGGCAAATATGAATGGGACTTTCTGAATTTCACATGTATGCCATAGACATAGGGGAGAAAGGAATGGGAAGGTCTGGTCCATTGCACTATTTGTTGCCACAAAGCCTGATCCAGTCTCCCCATCTCTTTCCTGGTATATACCCCAGCATGCAAAGATCTGCAGAGTATGGGACTTTATAACCTCCTGGGGCATCTCTTCCAGTGCTCCATTTTTCTTCTCTTAGGACAGTTTTCTATTGCCTCCAATTAGAAACTCCTTAGCTGCAGTTTAACCCCATTACTTCCTGCTCAGTCTCGTCTGTGAGACTGTAATCCCTGACCCCTCCTCACTTTCAGTCCCACATATTTGTTTAAGAAAGGTCTGGCAAAAGAAGGCAAGTAGTGATGTCAGCATTTCCTTGTAGTCCTTTTTTCCCCTCCTAAACAACCACGATGAATGAACAAAATTAATGGCAGGTGAAGTTTGTAGCCCCTAGGAAAGGAACACACAGCGCAGGGGAAGATTGATGGGTGGTGCTGCAGTGGTGACACAGGCTCAAAAGAGGGACACAGGGACAGCTGATTGATAAACTGATATGTGCGGCTTGACTGATAACTAAAACCCAAAACCCAGCTACCCCCAAATCTTAGGATGCTTGAGGAAAGGGAATGATGAACGATAAAATGTTAACTATAAATGATGCTTCTGGAAATTACTGTGTGTTGCAGCACGCCAGCTCCAGAGTTTCACAGAATGTACGAAGGTTGCTGCTCAGGCTGAGCAAACTGAGGCACGGAGAAACTAGGAGGTACGTGAGTAAATGAAGTTCAGACAAGGCAAATCTGCTCCCATTCTCAATACTGCTTCTTCCTGGCCAGTCTTTAGAAATCATGCCTGCTTCAGATTAGTGATGCATGGTACTGTGTTTTTTCCCTGTTAAGAGCACATTTTGCAGAAGGGCCTGTAATTGTGTAGGATTCAGCTGAATTGAGGCTGCAAGATGGGGTCAGTTGCAGTCCTCTGTTTCAAAAGATCGTTGATAAAAATCTAGATGTTCTGATCAGGACTATTGATGTTTTTCAGTTTTTAAATGCGTTTTGTGTGGAAAATCCCTCTGTTAAATAATTAGCAAGTAGTTTGAGCACTACTGCATATTTTATATTTCACTTGCCTGGAAGAAATGGACAGTTCTGTTGCTACAGATTAACCACAATTTATTTTGTGACACGCTGACTGCTGGAAAAGAGACTTGATAGTTTATTTCTTTTTCATCTGATTATATAAGGAATGGGGCTGGACAGAAGGGTTTAACCACAACTTTTCTTCTACTTCCAGTCCCAGCAGACATTTGTGTTTATGAAGAAAAAATATCTTCACAAGCTGAAAATGTGAAAACCAGAGTGGTTCAACAGTACAAAGGATTGCAGTACTATATCTTATTTTCTTGGCCAGCATTAGCTATGATGGTTTGTTTATTTTACCTTTGACATAGCCTTATTCCACATTCCAGTGTAAATTCTTCACAGGCCACAAAAAAAAATCATCACTGCAGCTGCTGTTGCATGAGTTAGTCCTATGTACCAATGGACACTAACCGTGAGTGAAGATTTTGGCACAAAAAGCTGTTCAAATTTAACCTTTCCTCACAGAAATGGAGTTACTAATGATTCTCTTTATGGAATGAAGGATAAGGTCACCTTTTAATTCATTTGATGATCAGGCCTTTGTTCCTGAGGCTCTCTAAAGAGTAGGTTGTGTCAGAATCATGTTCCTGATTCTGCTGTGGGTGATTCTGTTCATCTCTGTGCTGTTAGCAGGCCGCAGCAGCAGGCTTTGGAAAGCAACATAGAATGATAACTGTCACAGCTGCTTTCCTAAAAAAGTTGTCTTGTCTTAGAGACAAACTTTGAATTCTGAGATGGTTTTGTGTTCCTAAAGCTGCAATTTGCAGCACCATTCCTGAAGGAATAAAATGCTTCAGTCTTCATGTGTGTTGGACCCAATAGCCTTCCTAGCAGTCACCAGGAGGCTTCAGTATCCCAAAAAAGTGCAGATGTGGGCTCCTCAGCCTGAAGAAACTGCCCTAGATTAGAGACAAATTATGATTAACCAAACATGACTATGACACACAAAAGTTCTCTTAGAGCATAAGCTAACTTCCAAGCTTTCTCCTCCAGTGAAGCACCAGTTGCTCAGAGCTCTAAGGAGTCCTCTGCTTAATTTCAGTCACTGCTAGGGTAGCCAGTACTGTTTGTTTTCTAAGCTATGTTATACACAAGACCATTACCTGTGCATGCTATCTCTACATAGGGAGTAGAACAGATTATTTCCAGTTGGAAGTGACCTACAATGAGCATCTAGTCCAACTGCCTGACCAATTCACAGCTGACCAAAAGTTAAAGCATGTTAAGAAGATTGTCCAAATGCTTCTGAAACACTTGACAGGCCTGGGGCATTGACCACCTTTCTAGGAAGACTCTTCCAACATTTGACCACCTTCTTGGTAAAGAAAAACTTCCTAATGTCCAGCCTGAACCTTCCATGGTGCAGCTTTGAACCATTCCCACACATTCTATCATACCAGGGAGCAGAGCTCAGCGCCTCCTTCTCCAAGTCTTCTCCTTGGGAAGCTGTAGAGAGCAGCGAGGTTGCCCCCAGCCTCCTTTTCTTCAAACCTGAAGTTCTCTGCCAGGCTTCATGGGACATTCCTTCTAGCCCTGTCATCAGCTTTGTTGCCTTCCTCTGGAGGCATTCAAGAACCCTCACATCCTCCTTAAATTGTGGGGTCCAGAACTGGACACAGCTCTCAAGGCAAGCCTGCACCAGTGCTAAATACAGTGGGATAATCCCTTCTTTTGACCTGCTGGTTGTACCATGTTTAATGCACCCCAACTGACCAATCCACGAAGACTGGAGGGGTTCTTTACCATCACTGAGATTTAGAGGACTTTTAAAATTCTGCTGATCAGTATTTCTAAAATGGTGTTGAATTGTAGCTCTCCTGTTGTGATAAAGTTATGGCTAGTTCCGTCCTGTTCTGTTTGTTAGTAGCTTGGGACCACAGATCAAAAGGTGGAACACACGAAAGAAGGCTGTAAGAATGTGTTCAAGACAGCACAAGGAGGATTTTTATGGAGAGTTTCCTAGATACAGGGTTCCTAGGGCAGTGTAAAAATTTACTTTGTTCTTTAGTGAAACTTCAAGCAATGTCTGTTTCTACAGTAGTGGCCTGTTTGGGCAAGTAATCTTAGATTTGGGACAAAGTATAGTGTGATGTGATATCAGTAGGTAATATTAATCTCTGCTTATTTTTCCATAGATTTCCATAATATTAATCTCTGCCAGGATCTTGAGAGGAATGTCCTTTTACAACCCTACATGACGAAGGTGGAAGCTTGTCAGCTGAATTTCCCTGGTATGTAAATGGTTTTTTGTTTTTAAGAGTTAGCTCTTACATTTCAGTGTTGTCTTCCTTCTCCTGAAAAAGTCTATCCAATATCTAGCATAGAATTTAAGTCTGGAGAGGGCTGTTGCAGTAAATACCAGCATGACATTTAATATAAATTCTTGCCTAAAATATCTGTGATAGAGCCTGAATCCTATAGGTATGCATATGGATGTATTGGTACTAGAGCATGATCTAGGTGGGGTTTAAGCACTGCATTCCAAAAAAAAAAATCAATGTAAACCTCTCATCACCTTTTGATCATCTGAGCACCTACCATGTCTGTGACAGCGTTTGAACCCTACGCGCAGTGGATTCATGCAGACAGCTGCATCTTCAGAGTACATGGACCTTACCAAGCTCAGCACAGAGCTATTTCCAGCTAAGAATGCAAAGTGACAGAAATGGTTATTGTCTACCTCTTGCCTAATGATCAGCCATTAGAGGATTTTCTGAGGAAATCAGGCTTTCAGTGCCCTCTGACAACAATTCCCACTGAATAGATGAGAGATCTCACCTTAGTGGCATGAACAAGATCATGATACAGCCTCTTCCATGGTCTTCAGAGTTTACTTACATACTCTGCCATGCTTGCATGGGACTGTTCTCCTTTCTATAGCCCCTTAAAAAGCTATATTCCTCTGGTTTCTGTGCAATTCCTGGTTTGGAAAGGGATCATTTTAACATGAGAACTGAAACTGTGCCTGGCTCCCAGTTAGATATGAAGAGGAAAAAGTCTCTAGTGCTGTTTCCTTTAAATTCTGAGATAAATGTACATCTTTTCTCTGGTAAACATACTCTCTACCTCAACTTCTCTTGCATCCTTTGAATAATTGTTGCCTTAAGAGTTTTAAGTCACACAGTGCTTTCCAATTTATACACCTTGGCATGCTGGAGAAGTGCATATCAAATTTATGGGCTGAAATGGGATCATCAACCATTCACGAGGCAACACCTGCAAGAAGGAGCACTCACAGCTTCTTGTGCTGAGCAGCTACTGGGTTAACTTGTCTTAATACAGAGTAAAAACCCCTGGAGTGAACCCAGCAAGAGCTGTGTCCACGTGTTGGAATGATGTCTTGTTTTGTTTTTTTAAGGGAATCATAATTTATTTGCACAAACTATCCCTAGTCCATAGTGAATATGCATACCAGGATTTATAACAGATAAGTTAAAGGAGATGGGCTTATTGGACAGCAAAACATGCAGTAGTAGGAAGGATAATAAATGCCCTTTTCATGCTGTCTGATAAGAATGATCACTTAGAGTAGAGTTGAAGTTTAATTTCAAAGTCATCCAAATACCCGCATCAAAAAAGCAAAACAGAGAGAAAACAATTTATGGGACAGTGTCACGAGTGCTTTGGTATCCTGCTTTAGTACATTGCAATCAATATCTGATAGGTGATATACAGCACTGAAGCACACAGCACTTATAAAGACGTCATTAAAGGATGTAACAGGCAAGGCTGCAGGAGAAAATAAGAAAAAACACAGTCCCACTTAACCACTTGTCTGAATCTTACACGACATTTTCCAGGGTAAGAAACCCACAGATTGTTAAGCAGCAACCGTCTGGTGGCCATACAGCTGTTGCTCAGAAAAAGGGGTGAAACTCTGTGTGGCATCCTCAAAGAAATGACAGCCAAGAAGTTGTGATCTGCTGCAGAGAGCTGAGGGCACATGTAACTCTTTAAATTTATTTAGGTAAATTTAAGTTACTGGTAAATCAGCTATGATAAGCTGTTGGAGGGTATCACTGTAGTGTAGGTGTGGGTGGAAATAATACACACAGCACAGCAGGCTGGCTGGGTATGTGGAGAAGTGTGTTGCTGGGAAATCTTGTGAGACACTTCATGCTAGCTGCAGTGTTGTACATACACTCATGTCACATGATGTTCATCAGTCAGAATTCAAATGCTGAAGGGACCGAGCTGCGGCACAGTCTCTGGCTGTGTGTACTTGCCGAAGAGCCCAGCGTGGACCACTTACTATCGTAACTTCTACTTTCTGCTTGTTATGCCTACATAGTGTTGTTTCATGGCAATTTTGAGATTGTTTGAAGAACCCTTGGGATGGGAGTCTGAATGGCATACAGCATTGGAGTGGACACAGCAAGAGCTGGAAGATGCAAGAGGATTCATAGTGGAGAAGAGCAGAGGGCAGCAGGGACAAGCAGAAGTGATCAAGCACGGGGTGCAAAGATGGAATACAGGGGTACTGTTATGATATAGTTTAAGACCCTACCTAGAGTGCTGTTTGCTTAGTGCAGTAGACATGGACCTGGGGGTCATGGTGGACAGTAGGATGACCATGAGCCAGCAATGTGCCCTTGTGGCTAAGGCCAATGGCATCCTGGGGTGTATTAGAAGGAGTGTGGTTAGTAGGTCAAGAGAGGTTTTTCTCCCCCTCTACTCTGCCCTGGTGAGACCACACCTGGAATATTGTGTCCAGTTCTGGGCCCCTCAGTTCAAGAAGGACACAGAATTCCTTGAAAGAGCCCAGTGCAGGGCTACCAAGATGATTAAGGGAGTGGAACACCTTCCTTACAAGGAGAAGCTGAGGGAGCTGTGCCTCTTTAACTTGGAGGAGACTGAAGGGTGACCTTATTAATGTTTATAAATATGTAAAGGGCAAGAGTCAGGAGGATGGAGCCAGGCTCTTCTCAGTGATGGCCAGTGATAGGACAAGGGGCAATGGGTGCAGCTCCAGTTCTGAATAGAAAAAAAAGTCCTCATGGCTTTGCTGTAGCCTCTAATTATTCCATGCTGAAAAGAAGAGGATGCCAGGGGGACTCTTGATACAAAGCAAAGAGGAGGCAGAAGATGGGTGAGAATTGTTTAGGCCAGAACAACAGGCTCTGTCTCCCAGGGCATAGGCAAAGTCCTCTACAGTCTTCAACTGCCCCAGCCTTGTCTTGACCTGCTGAGCTGTCATCACTTGAGTAATCAAGCTGAAGTCAGAGGCCCACAGTTTGACCTTCATTATGTTGTTGTGTAGCTGTTAGGGGTGTAACTTTAGTCAGGCAATTATTATGAAGAAAACGTAACTGGTTGAAGTAGCAGAACTAATCTAATAACAGAATATTTGCCCAGCAACCTGTTACACACATGATGGAGCAACACTTCAGAGTGGATCACCAGCCAGTAAAGGTGCTCTCCACCTCATAAAACTCATCTGCCTCAGACTGAACTGCAGTAACACAGCACTCCCTTCAGGGACATCTGACCATGGAGGACCACCAGGAACATCTGAGACGAGCTTGTGTACCATGAACATTTAACACTGCTGCTCCTGACTACTGACCACCATGCCTGTCAGCAAGGAAAGGAGAAGTAAAAATAACCCCTCTTCTGTAACTTTGTGGTGTTCTTTGCATTATTAATCACTCTTTCACAGAGGTAATGAATATTCACATTCCTTCACACAGATCCAGCTGTTGCATAATAATTAATGCTTGTATTTGGCCCATCCTGACTTCAACCACAAGATGCCAAAGTCTCTTGAGTCAGTTCAAGCTCGCCTTGCAGGTTTCTAAACCTGGATGGGTTAGTAGTGGGTATTTCCTGTACACTCTCAAGCTCCTCTCCATTTCTGTCCTTTCCTTGTGAGCCTGGTTCCCAGTGCAGTGGTAGTCAGGAGGAGGTGATTGTAGGATATATCAGGATTTATGGGTAAGTGGGAAGAGGCCTGATGAGCACAGTAGTGTCTTTGTCTCTATACCTTTGAGTGTGGGTATATGTATGTCACTTTGTGCCTAGCTTAAATGAGCAACTGAATTCATCCTTATTAAATATGTGTTTGTAGAATAAAACATCTTCCTCTTCACTCCAGATCTGTTTTCTCTCTAAACTAGTGTCCAATTTACCAATCCACGTCATTGGCATCATCCCCTGTCTCCTAGCTTAACTAAAGCAGAGTTCTGTGTGTTCCTTGCAAGCTATCCTAACTTAGATCACTTAGCCATCTTCCCTTTGATCAGGTGTCACCTTTGGTCTCCTCTGGGTCCTCATATCCATGCAGTGTGAAAAGCCAGCTGATTCTTCCCCTAAGTGATCCCTAAAATAGTTCTGTCATCTTGAACAGTTGAAACTTACCTGGACTTTCTTAATTTCAAAGCTTTATTAGTGAAAAATAAGTTTCAGTGTCAGACTTTTCCTAGTCTTTTGCTCTCTCTCTTGGTTTTCAAGGGAGCTGGTTCCAATCTTGCTTCCATACTGCTTTGCCTACCGGTGTTTCAACTCACACTTGAGAATGCTTTCTTCCTCACCAGTCTTTAAATCTGAGAGGAGTATTTCTTTACAAACTTACACAGTAGATCATTTTAAATGTTATCCTCCTTCTAGTCACTCTCTAAAACTGTCACGACAGGCACAAAAACATGGCCAGAATCTAGTTGCAGACATTCTGGGATTTAAACTCGCCATTGTTGCCACTCCTTCTTAAACATCATCTCTCTCTTTCTGCTCCCACTGCTTTTTTCCTGATAATTAGATAGCAAAATCTTTGTGACCAAGAATGTTGTCATTTTGCTCTGTATTTAGAGAAACATCTGATTGGCATATCCATGACTGTGCTTGAAAACAGCCCTGAGAAAAAGGACTTGGGAGTACTTGTGGATGAGAAGGTGGACATGAGCCACCAATGTGCATCTGCAGCCCAGAAGGCCAACTGCATCCTGGGCTGCATCAAAAGAAGTGTGGCCAGCAGATTGAGAGGTGATTCTGCCCCTCTGCTCTGCTCTGGTGAGACCTCACCTGGAGTGGTGTGTCCAGCTTTGAAGCCATCAGCACAGGAAGGACATGGACCTGTTGGAGTGTGTTCAGAGGAGGGCTGCAAAAATGATAAGGGGACTAGAGCACCTCTCCTATGAAGACAGGCTGTGAGAGTTAGGCTCATTCAGCTCAGAGAAGAGAAGGCTCTGGGGGACCTTATGGTGGCCTTCCAGTACCAGAAAGGTGCGTATAAGAAAGCTAGGGAAGTAACTGGTCATGAGGACATGTAGCAGTAGGATGAGGGATAACTAGAAAAGGGGAGATTTAGGTTGGATATTAGGAAAAAATTCCTCAGTATGAGGGTGGTAGATCACTGGAACAGGCTGCCCAGAGAGGTAGAGGAGGCCCCATCCCTGGAGGCACTCAAGGTCAGTGTTGATGGGGCTCTGAGTGACCTGATCTAGTGAAGATGTCCCTGCTTACTGCAGGGGGGTTGGACTAGATGACTGCTAATGGTCTCTTTTAACCTAACACATTCTGTGACTGAGATTCCTAGATATTACACAAATACAGATACTTTTAATTTTATTATTTTATTCATTTAAAAATAGTGTGTGATTTTTTTAGAGAGTATGTTAAGAGATTTTTTTGTGAAATATTCCTGAGAGAAAATACAAACTGTCACCAATTCAGGATTCTATCCTCAAAATTCTATCCTCCGTTGCTCCAATTGCCATGGAGTCCTTCTTACCTCATTTGTAACACCAGTGTTCAAGCACTGAGTGTTTATCTGGACTCTTAGCACACGACCACAAACTGCATCAACCTTCAGTGCAGGAATGCTGTGATGTTAGGACAACAGTTTCAAAACCTCAGCAACTGTGTATTCTTTTAGATAATTAACATAATAGTTTTTCTAAACTGTTTAATCTCACCAGATTCTTATGGGACTGTACCATCACAGAAGTCCAAGTATACCCTCCCCTCTCCCCAAAATACAAGACTTTTTAAAAGTTTAAATGTTGAATGCATTTTTACAATTAAAGAAACGTGTCAACATATTTGAAGATAAAAGAGCATCAACAAAACTAAGAAGGCCATTTATGGTGCTTTCCTCGCTAGAAACACTTGAAAATCCCTGAGTTGGTGGGAATATGGAATTTGAGCAACATTTGTCCTTTGTTCCCCCAGCTCAGAAGCACTGTTCTTCCTGCACAACTGACAAAAGTCATAATGAATGTACTGAATGTACTGTGTGGATAACAGGGCAGGATACAGATATTAAATATTTCCTTGTGTCCAAGTCCCACTCTATTTAGTACTTTCCTCAGTTAGGACTGTTCCTAATGTTAGATCTGATTATAAAGATGAGCTTTCTCCTCAGCTGTCTTTCTATGAAACCATGGCTTTCCAGGATCCAGCAAGCACACAGATCACAGCCTAAGTTCTAGCCATGCTGTATCAGAGGCCTGGCTTACATTAACATCCCTGAGAGACGAGGAAAGAACCCAGTCTGCAGAGGAATCTGAGGCTCCATTAAAGCCTCGCTGCATGTTACTGCACGTTTAAGATCATCTGCAACACTGTCATCTGGAGATGAGGTATGCTCCATCCTACCCGTGCATGCATCTGTTTTGCTAATGAAAACTCCTTTTATTCTTGTACAGTCCCATTATTGTCCATCAGAGAAATTTTGTCAGTATGCTCAGAAGTGTTCTCTGCAAGAATCGCTCACACTTCTGTGTACATGAAAGCACCCGTGTTCGCAGGCGTGCGCTGGGAAGGACAGGTGTATATACACACACCGGGAAGGGGAGCAAATGAGAGATGAACTGATATTTACAGATAGTCCTAGGCCAGTGATCAAAACACAGAACCCCTTTGTAGGCAGGTGGGAAGAGTAGGGTATTTATTAATAACTGAATTCCCAGGAACAGTAGAATGAGAAGTAGAATGAGACTTCTGATCAAAAGCCTGTTCTCAGTTTCCCTACAAACCATGAAAGGTGAATTTCAATTCTCATTATGGATTTCAGGAAGATGCACAGGAAAAAAAGTCCCATTCAAAATGTCTCGTCTGATTCTGCTTGAACTGGCAGTTGAATGGGCAGAGTTCCCACTTTCCTCAGCTGTTGGCTAAGTGTATTTCTTTTGTACCCGTGGTAGCAAAGGGAGATACTATATGTGGTGTTGCTGGTCATTGAGTCATCCCACGCTCTTGGAGACCATCACTTGATCTCCTCTCCTAACAGTATCATTAAATCTTCTGCTGGCATGGGTTTCTGTGGAAATCCCTCATGCACGTACATGAGTAAAACTATAATGACAGCAAACTGCCTCAAGCTGAAGTATCAGGATGCAGTTTCACAAATAGCCTAGACTGCTCTCAGTCCATTTTGCTGTATCCTTCCCTGGTGCCCCACACCTACCAGCAGCACGAGTAATCCTACACTTATATACTCACAGATCAGCCTGATTTGGTAAAACCAGCTGCTTTTGGAGAGGGGGTAGGGTTTGTTTTCATCTTGGGTAGGTCCCTTCCCCATCTCTACAACCTCCATGGGAGCCAGTCCTTGCACACAGCAAGGAGACTGTGTGAGCAGGGATGGGACATAAGGACGCGTGTCCCGTGGGGCAGGACATAAGGTTGTCCATATCTTCATCAGCAAAGTCACAGCAATGCAAGTGACTTAAATTGGTAAAATGTCTCATTAAAAAAGATATTAAAACAGATTGATAAAAATGAATTGTGCCAGGACTTGTCAGTAAACATTCTTGAATTCCATCATAGCCAAAATATGAAATCGCTGTACTGCTTTTAGTGGTGTGCCACTTGAATTGGCCTGGGTAACAGATGAATTGAAGGTGGAGGGTTTGGGATTTTTTTAAGGCTCTGTCATGTGTTTGGTAAGCATAAGCTGATATGTGTGATTTCTGTACCAAGAACATAATGTAAAGCTGTAACCAAAACTAGAACTACTGTATGCAGTAAGAGAATAGAATAAGAAGAGTCAGTATGGCTTTGTCAGAGGGAAGTTGTACTTCAAAAATTTTTTAGAGTTCTTTGAGATGAGTATAAAAAAGTGAACAAGATGCTCAGAGTGATCCAGTTAAATTTCCAAAATATTTTTGACCAGGTCTCTCAGTAAAGGCTCATAAAAAGTTGAATTTTGGACGAGGTAAAAGAAAAAGTCTTCTGTGGGTCAGTAACTGTTTAAAAGCTATGCAACAATGGATACATTTATTATTTTTTTTCCCAAACAGAGGTTTGTTGTAATTTCACTGGGGGTCTGTGTTTGTCTTTTTTTTATAAGTGATGTTGAATAGGGGAAGAATAAGGTGGTTAGGTTTACTGATGATACCAAGTCCTTTAGGATACTAAAATCAAAAGCCAGCTGTGAAGTGTTGCAGAAAGACCCTGTGAATAGCTGAATGAGAGAAGAGCTGACAAAATTAGGTTAATTTTAGAAAAATCCTATTTTTTTTCCATACAGACTGATGGGTTCTAATCTAACATTGCTGTCATTCAGGAAAGAGGGAGTGGAATAATTTTGATCAGTTTGATAAAAATACTCAGTCACAGTTAAAAGACAAACCTCAAAGAAAGAAACTGAGATCACAAATGGAAAAATGTTGGTCTACCACTCTGTTTTTCTGTAGCTCTTATTTCTCTAGGTTACAAGGAAGAGCAATTGGAATGATCAAAGATGTGGAACTTTTTCCCTATGAGGAGGTAGTAAATGAAAACTAAACAAAGGCATTTCTGTTTGAAGAAAGGTGACTGGAGAAGGGCAGATAGGGAGCAATCATGTATGACTCTTCACAATAAGAGAACTGAATGGGAGACTATAAAATTCTTGGGTTCAAAACACAAGGAGGTTATTTATCCCTCAACACAAAATTGGCTGTAGAATAAATGTCCTGTTATGGTAACAAAAATGGGAATGGATTAAAAAAGGAGTTGGTGCCATCTGAGAGACAAGCCCATTGAAGGCTATAGGTACAGTGGTCTGGAAAGAAATCTCCAGATTAGGATTACTTGGAGCTACAGGATATGCCCTGGGGGAAAAAAATAATTCATCAGTGTATATGTCTAATGAGCTTTTCATAAGCACCCACAGTTGGCCACTGTGGGGAAGAAGGAACCAAGCTACAAAGGCATTTGGTCTGTCCAAGTACAGGCATTTTAACTTCTACTTTCCCAACAGAATAAAGTATTTTAATGAGCCTTCTAATATCAACTGCATAGTGTGAGGTTAGCACAGGTAAAGGATATTTCAAATATTATGTTCAGTTTGGTATTGCCTTGATAACAGCAATGAAACACCCAGAGGGCATGATTCAAGTGGCATTGGTTATATGCCATGAATGCAACAAGCCTGTATATGAGACCAGAGCTCTTTTTCCTGGTAAACACCATGCCATATGTTTTTATGAAGCACTAATTTTGATGAAAATTAATCTTTATAAAGTTATTATGTTAGAGTGTCCTAGTTATGTCAAAGTACAGAGCTGGGGGCTTCTTCATTTATACAAATATTGCTGAACATTTAATTTCAGATTCTCAGTCTGGTGGATAATAAAAAATGACTACCCACCAAACTTGTAGCATTAAATGGAGACTATATTTTTGGCAGCTCATTGGAGAGGGATTAATATTACTGGAATTGCTTTGTTTCTCAGCAATGTCTCCTTAAAAACAGCTTCCTCTGAACACATATTTCTGTTTTATTGAGAAAAGGAAATACGGTATTAGAAATCAATGTTTTTAAAGGGTAATTTAAAGAAATCTAATCTTGGCAGATGCTGAAATATTTTCAATTTAAAACAAATACTATTTCTGTCATCCAGTCAGCTTTTTAAAATTAGACCATTACTCCTTGATAAGTTAATTACAAAACAGAAAGATGCTTGCCCAGTCTGAAAAAGTGTATTAATGAAAGTATAGAGCACATGTCTGAAAGCTGCTTTTACTGATTTATTGGTGAAATCTTTTCTTTTTATATGAAAAGCCTGGTCTCCACTGTCTTAAATCATAGGAAAAAATGCTCAATTTTTCACACAATCACAACTAATTTTTTTTACATGGGTACACTGATGGACTATTGTTTTTCAGTGCTACCATCCATTATAAAAAGTGACAGCATCATAATTGAAATAATTTAAAATATGGTGCATTTAGATAATTCGTTACTTCAGTATAAACATGACGACATAAAGAAATGCTGCTACTTGAAATTGCTAGGATGAGCTACCGAAATGGAATTATTGCTCAGCAGGCCATATTTCTCTGGGGTTAGGAAACAAAAAATATCAGAATTTCTTTTGAAATGCAAAAATATAGGAGGAATATAAGGGACATGCCTTTTTCTTGTGTCTGAAGTTTGATCAACTCGAGTCAAATCTTTATGCCGCAAGGCAGATACCCAGTATCAAATGCTGCACAAGTTTCACCCTGCACAGGCACTCAGGCTCCATGCAGATACAGGAAACATGTTGCAACCGTGGGTTGAAATGTCTCCAGGTCCATCAGATGAGTCCCAGCCTCACTGAAATCTGCAGCAAGTCTTTCAACATAGTGGACTCACAGTTTCAATCCAAGTATGCAAGCAAAACTCACACCAAAAAAAACTGTGTTAGTTGACTGGCTTTGCAGTATCTGCCCACAGATGTGTCTGTAACTGTGTTGCATGGCTGCATTTTGTGCTGCTTACAGCAAAAACTAGCCAAACAGCCAGTGGGAATCCTTCCTGGTTAGTGCTGAGGCCTGAGCAAAAGTCGTGGCAGCTATCAGTCTAACAATTTAACAGTATGAGTAGTGGCAAGGCAGAATCCAGACTAAATGCTGTCCCTGAATAGTTTACCAGTATAGAAATTGTCTCAGAGAGCCAACTGGTTTCTGTTGGGAGCCTGTCACTTAGTGGTGTGGTAAACCCACTTTACCTAAAATACTATTTAGCCTCAGACAACTGGAATAAAGCTATAATGGAAAAAGAAAAGGTTTTAAACGTCAACAAAAATATCAATCCATATATTCTTTACCCCAAAATACTGCTTTCCTAAAATGGACAGGCAAGTTTAGCCTTTTCAGATACTGTACAGTTTCACAAAAACAACAACCCCCTAGCCCTTACCCAAATTTATCTCTGCTGTTTGTCTGTAGGCACACACCAGTTGGCACTACAACAGAGGCCAATCTTATCTCCTTACGGCTATTCAGTTGCATACCTAGTCCTGTAACAGCCCCTTGGCAATTCATGGACAATGACCTTAGCTCAAGTCAGTGTTCTATTTTCCTGCCCTTATTTCAGCCCAATCTATTAATCTCTGGGTGCTGCCATACTTCCCATCTCTCCCCTTGACCATAGCCAGAACTAGAACATCATCCACATCAGGCTGCTGATGTTTTATTCAGCACTTGCCATGGGCCAGTTGGCCAAGAGGTGGCCAGAGTTTCGTGTAGACAAGGTTGTGTGGCCCCTACAAGGATGAGCCAAGACTGTGATAAATGACGGCTGCTGATGATTGGCTGCACCTGGTGACATCCAGCACCAGTTAAAAGCTTAAGAAATTTTAAAGAAAAACTGTAGACAATTTTTATACTTCAAGTAATAAAAAAGCACAGGATTCTGTAAAATAACCTGATCCTTCAATATATACTGTCCAGACGTAATTTTCAGAATCCAGAACTTGAAGTAATTTTCAAATTACATGTGAAGTCTCCTTTACATGAGGTATTCCATATTACTCCTCCTCACATCAGCACTTGTCTCAGAAACAACAACTACCTATAATCTGCCATGTTGCTCACCTTCCTAAATGTGGAGCAAAATTTAGGCAGAAACTAGGCCTTTGGCTGTACACACTTGCCCCCCCTCCCATCTTCCTTTCCATGAACAGCAATACAGGTACTGCTGCAAAGTTTGTAACTTTATACAGTGAGATGAGAATAGGCAAGGGAAGCAATTATGTCTATTATCAGGGAATATATGAGTGCAGTGTCCAGATGTCCATCAGCTCCAGATGTTTACCCAAATCTCAGTGGACACTGTAACAGGAGATCTAAGATTGACTATTTCTTTAAAGGTTGTGTAGCAAGTGAACATCTTTTACCAGGTACTCCTGCAGTCATGCTGGTAATTAAGTAGCACATCCCACCTGAGATAAAGTAGCCCCTAAAATTAAGGTCCTGAGCCTCACAGTGTTATTGTAATTAGCTGTCTTTATTATTAGGTATTTTTTGTTTGTTCCATTGCATCTGTCCTGCGTGCTAGGGCTGACAAACCATCATCTGACACAACATACTTAGAATGGTTTATTACTGAGATGAGGGCTTATTTTGCTTTTCCCAGACCACATGCCCTTTCTTTCCTTTGCTTTTAATCACAAACAGTTGTGGCAGTGAGAGACACGGTAATGATGTTCCCGCCTTCTGTTTAGAGAAAGAACCTGTCTGGTGATGTTTGTTTTATCTTTGTCTTACAAAGTGACACTGTCTAAGTACCCCAAAGGACAGGCGTGTTAGCTCTGAAGTTTTGATTTGGTCTTGTGCCAGGTTAGACCATTTTCCAAACACCACTAATTACCACTGTGGAACAGTTTGTATTTTGATATAAAGGAAATAAATTAAGTGCAAAGTTTTAATTTTCACAGAGGAAAAATGGAAGTCTGAACTTCTGTACAAAAAAGAAAGAGAGGCTGCACTGAAAATTGGCCTTTGGATCATTATTCATGAGTTCACATTAACATGCATTAGGGAAGTTCCTGTCAGCGTGGCAGCAGAGGTCTGAGCTCAGGTTCCAGTTCTATTGTTTGCTTGTGGCTTTTCAGCAGGAGGTTCTTAAGTTACTCCATGGTGGAGCAACGTGCAAGGTCAAGTGGGGAGTGTCACCAAAGAGCTGTGTTAGGAACCGTAGGGAGAATGTAGTCTCCCAAGGTAAGTCCATTATCAGGGACTGTATTTGACTCTTGTGATATTTATCATAGTTATTAATGCACCAGCTCAAAAGGTCAAGTGACTTGCATGAGATTCTCAGTTTTCATTTGAGGCATAATGTGTCTCTAGCCTTGTTCTTCTGGAGAAAAGATAAAAATATAAATGTGCAAAGGCTCAAGATGTAGAAGGATACTTGAAAAATCATTAAAAGATACAGTAAACATGAAGAATTTTTGATCTGATGCTATGATCTGGGGGATGAATTAGTAATTTTTGAGTGTCAGTGATAGGAAAGATTAGGACAGACAATAGAAAAAGGGGTAGAGGAATCTTCCAAAATATTGATTAGTAAAAGAGCTGCTGCCACAAGTTTAAAACATGAGATGCTGTTTCATTATCTGTTACTTATCAACAATCCCAACCATATCAAGTCAATGCAAGATGAAGTATCCATGTAGCATTTTAGGCTACGATCTTTCTGGTTGTTATCTCTTTAGTCAGTCTGAGTTTTACTAACAAAAAACTGACTCCTGCTGTTGCAAAGTCGATCCACCAAAGCCACATCTGCTCATCCAGTGCAGAATTTATCTTCTACAAGAGCCTTGAGACGTGCTTCTGGGCTGGCGCCTCCCATCAATCAGTTAAATATGTTTAATTTTATTTTAGAAATGAAACCAGATTTTAGATGAAATATGGTTGGGTTCTGCTGACTACAGATTGTTGTGGGACGATTAACAATGGCCAGGCATGAAATACTGTTTTGATTAGTGTTTGTTCAGAGTAATGAAATGCTGGAATAAAAAATGAGCAAGCTTCCAACTACTATAAAAGCATACACATAACAGCAGTAAGATCTCATGGTAAGAAGAGTTTTGGTTGAAGCATTAGACTGAGTGTGAGAACTCTTTGGGGAAGATTTTCATACTTGCTCCAGCTCTAGCTTTGTGCAAACACTGCATCCCTTGCTAGCCAGGCAGAAGTCTTCTATTGCAAGCGTCGCCTGTTCCATCTCTGGATGTCCTGTAAAGGGCTTCCCACAGGCTCAGTGTTGGAAGCATGGGGTGGAAATCATGGCGTCTTGCACAGTGAAGTGGGGGACAAAAGGCTCTGCTGCCTGTGCGGTCTGCCATAAGCCAGAGCATCTCCCTCTGCCAGCCTCTGCGGGAGGAAGGTTTCAGTCCTCACATTCACAGAATGAAGGTGACACAGCGGGCAATCAAGACTGTGGTTATGCACCCCACTTCTGGCTTTGAGTTACTGTACTGGCCTTCAAGAGATGGGACACAAAGTCTCTGTCTTCAGCTGTGAGTTCCAACAAATACTTACTGTGGGATGATAGCCTGTAAGTGGTTAATTTACTTTTAAAAGTTTCACCATTGGACTGATTTATAAAGCATGTAGAGCAGCTTTCATTGGCTTAATAGTGCTCTGTAAGGATAAAGTAGAGGTTGGAGTTTTTTAATTCCTGTGCACTTTTTTTCCCCATTAGACTCACCATTCAATTTGCAGTTCAAATTTTCAGTGTGTCCTTTTCTTGGTAACACATGCTACTAACAAAGTGAATTCATGCATCATTCAGGGATCAGGGTCCCCACAGAACTTCCTGGGACTAGAACAAGTATTTTCTTATTAGCATTTGACATTGCTGCCAGGCTATGAAGAAAGAACTTCTGTATTGAACTTGATGGCTCCAAAATTCCCTTTTGATTAGCCAGCCAGTAGTCAAATTTCCAAGGGAAGGGTGCAGCTGCTTCAGAAGTGAAGTCTACCAGTTCTTCATAAATGTCTTTCTTTTCATATCCCCAGACAAAAGACAAAACTTCAGTAGCTGAGAAGTTTCCAACAATTGTCTTCTAAAATTCATCAAATTAGAAAATTGGCTTAAGAGATGGATTCCTAGTTTTCACTTTGAACTCATTCTCTGTGGTCCAGCTTCATTTATTTGGTTCATCTATTGCTTACAGACTGGTAAGACTCTGGAAGTCCAGTTGTGGTCAGGTCTTCGTGTTGTGAGATGCTGTATAAACACACCAGCAAAATAATGCTCCATCCCAGAGACAACCTACAACTGTTGTTCCACACAATCCTGAAGATGACTAGGCATCCACTGAAGTAGGAGAATTATTGGTCAATACTCTGTTACCATAAAACGTGACAGGCTGGTTTTGGCTTGTCAGTAAGGTATCTTTTGCTACATATTTGTAATCTTTAGGTTGCAGCTATATGATAAGAGATCTTTGTTTCCCACACGTATTAATACTATGTTTTTCTGCTTTTATCACAGCCAGAGATAGTTAGAGAATATTTGGGAGCCTACTGAACACAACTTCTTGTGTTTTCCCTTTGTGCAGGCTTGCTCCAGCAGCAGTATGTGGATAGCTGAAGGGTAAAAGGAAACTAAAAATGTGGTGACATAAAAGAAGACAGCTAAAAGAAATACTGGGGGGTTTAAACCCCTCCCACCTAGCAATGCTGTTTCTTGTACCTTCAGTTTGCCTGCTTCTCAGAGTCTATCCTACCAGACATGCCTACCTTTCAAAATTATCCTGGCTTTGGAATGAAGGTGTCAGCAGCTGCAAGACCCCGTAGGGTGTGATTATCTTATTTCCTGTCTGTCGACTATGTTTAAACATATGCCAAACGGGAAAGGTCATCTTTCTAGCTTGACTCTGGAGTACACTTAATGATAGTCTTGTTACTGGCTGACCTCCTGTACCTACAGAGATTAAACATCTTGGACAAATTTTCATTGCTTGAATCTGTGCCAAATCCTTTTAATGCATGAAGGACTTGATCACTTTTAAACCAGTGGAGTGGAGCAAACAAGGCTCAGTTGTTTGATGCCAAGGAGCCTGCTTCATTTTCACAGTAAAGAAACAGAAATTTGTAACCACCTTGGGGACAGCAAAAGGAAACCTATCTGCACAGATCTCTCTCAACAGTCTGATCTGATTGCTAGGTGCATCTTGCCTGGATCAGGCTGAGTGACACTGCAGCAGCCAGCAGTACTACCTTGCAAGATGAAAACACGTTATCTGTGACCAGGGCTTACCATCAGATGCATAACCTCAGCCTTCAAAAGAAAGGAATATTTACTTTTGAAGTATTTATATTGCAGAAATTAAATTAGATCGTGTTGTAATGTTGGTTTTAGCAACTTGCACTTACTCAACTTCCATCATACTTAGACTTAAATGTACCTGAAAAATCTTACTTAGTTTAGAATGGGGATATTTTAGGGCTCTTTTTATGCAACATTGACTATTAACATTCCACAGCAGCTGGCAACACTGGCTTTTCTGATTATACTGAACCTTGCTGAACAGGATTTGTTGTATCACTTAAGAGCAATTCGTTGCATTGCCTGTATTCTGTGTCGTCTTCTCAGAAGCAGGGATGATGACAGGTGATGTCTCAAAAGAGAAGTAATCTTCCGCTACATACCCTCTGTCTACAGTAAGTTCTCTAGATGTTGTACATGAGGTTCACCAGGAAAATTCATCATGGCATGTTACTTACTTTATTTATCCGTTCCACTTGATATAGCTACTAAAAATAGCTGAGTTTAGATGAGTGAGTCTCTTCCTCTTGCATGTGTCAGTCTGCAGGATCGAATTCTGCAACTAATTTTACAAAACTGAAGATCAATGGGCTGCATTCACCAACTAGCACAATGTGAAACTGTATCTTCTAAGAATATCTGATGATTTAAAAAATCCTCAGGTCACCATCCCTGAAGGTATTTAAAACAAGCACAGATGTGGTGCTTTTAGTGATATGGGTTAGTGGTTGGACTTGGCAGTGCTGGGTTAGCAGTTGGACTTGATTTTAGAGGTCTTTTCCAAAAGAATTCTATGATTTTTTGTCAATTAAAAAGAAAAAGAAAGAGGAGGGATTCCATCCACCCTTTCATACTTATTTCCTCTTCTTCACTGTGCTTCCATGTTATTGTTTCTATCTTTAGATAAGCTTTCTGTCACCAAATTAATATTGCCATTTTATATGTCTTTTTTCCTCCCTCTTCTTTACTCTTGCATATCCTAGGTTACACTCCCACTATGTGAGAGAGTACTTCTAGGTGTGGTCTGTATTTTTATTACTAATAAGCATGTACTTATTACACACTCATTGACAGTCAAATAAATTAAAACCTATTCATCATTAACATGATTGAAACCAACTTCAGCCTGAACCAATGGCTGATTGTTGATCTTAGTATATGTGATAAGAATGGGCAGGTAACAGTCCAGTCTTGAAGGAGAGGGTAACTAGTGCAAAAGTTTTTGCACATCCTGGGCTTTTGTTGATACTTTCAGTAGGAAAAGCAGATGACTGTATGTAACCTAGCTTCTCACCACTAGAAATGGTTTCACTTACATCATCACTGAAGACTGCACTGAGAGCAGACCACAGAAAAGCTTGTAAAACCTGAGCTTGTGGTTTAAGAGCGACAATAAATTTCCTGTGCACTAAGACAGACAGGATGGGGCAGACTGTAGTTTGCTGGGTAAATATGCACAGGGACAAGGACAGAAGAAAAAATAATTCTTTCACCCAAACCTTCTTTTCTGTGCTCAGGGGCAGGTTGTAGAATACAAGAAGTAATGAAAAAGAGCAGCTGCAAAAATATGGAGCAGCCTGACCCTTCTTCAGAGGTGGCGCTGAGCAGGCCAGCAGGTTTGCAGAAGTAGGGGAGCTTGGCTCAGGTACGGAGAGAGCACATCTATGACAGCAGCAAAGTCACACAGGTATCACTCAAATATCTATGAATAGTTGAGCTGCAGCTGCTGCCAGAAATTAAAGTGGGTTTTTTTGCCAGTGTAATGGTACAGGAAGAATTATATTTTTGTACATAGGATAGTATCACTCCCCCATGAAAGCTCTTGGTCCAAAATAACAAAGTATGACTTCTTCCTTAGTTTGTTTATCATACAATGAAAGTGTCCACGCAGGGAGCCTTACATTCATAAATATATCACTAGACTTTTACTGGTTCATTTTTCAGTGTAGACAAGCCCTAAAACTATTACTGATAACAAAAAAAAAAAAAAAGAAAGCCTGCAGAAGAACAAGAATAGTATAGATGCTGGGATGTGCTAGGGATGTTACCCTCGTGCACAAAATCCACTGCTGACTCAGGATGAATCCAGACCATTATTCAAAACACTGTTGGCAATGGAGCACCTCGTTTAGCAATTTAAAGAAAGCTACGCAAGGCAACAGAAAGGAATCCAAAAAAGCAACAAAGATGGTTAGACACATGGTTGTGCATTTCACAAGCACTGAGCTCTCTTAAAATAACACGGAAGGAAGAATGAAAAGCCAGAAAATTATATATCAGCAGCACTATTTCTAAAAATAATGGTTTTCAAACTTTTCCATGAGGCATTAACAGCTCTTTAAGGGATAATCTTTATTGCTTTGTAATGTACAAAGCAATAAACAGCTGCTGAGATTGATTAATAGCCAAAGCAAAGTTGAGGCATGTAATCAATCTAAAAAGCCATTTATTGTGAGTATACTACAAAGCAATAGAGATTATTGCTGTTGCACAACAAACCATAACAGAGAAAACACAGAGACACAGAGAGAGAGGGGGAGAGAAAACAGTTGTTTTCTTTTCAAGGCTTGCAGTGCTATGCTGCCTTTTTCCTGAGCTTTCAGATGGCAATCTCTTTGACTAAGGCAGGTGACTGGCCTTACAGCAACCTGCTGGAACAAGTAATGCTCTGAGAACTTCGGTGTTACCTGAAGGAGAAATAATACTTGCTTTTTTAGTTGTGTAACTAGAAATACAAAATTCCACGTGTATTCATCTTGTCTGGACCTGGTAGTGCTGTTCATATTACCAAGAAAAACAAAGAACTGGCTCACCAATTGAAAAATGATCTAATTCATACTAATGCAGAGCTCATTTATAACGAAGGCTCTTCACTTTTGCTTTTTTTTGGTGATTGACTACTAAATCACTTCAAAGTTTTCCACAGCAATACTGAATTGGACAACTGGGGGTCCCAGCACTGCTTCCTCCAGCCACGCTCACTCACACAGTCTCCTGGGAATATCTCACCCAGTATACCCATGGGTCAAATTTGCCTTTTTCACATCCCCTTAACTTTCAGAGCCGGTGGTTAACTTGTATTTCCAGGCACAACTTGCATATCCTTGTTTCTGAACTGATCTCCTTGCAACTTATGGCAGAAATGTGCATTAGCTCCTAAGGGCACAGGTTTGCAATTTGCACTATTAAGTTTCATTCTATTACTCTAGATCTCACAGTTATTCAGGTCTTCCTCTATCATATTGCCATCCCCTTCCATTTTAATGATGTCTCCCACTTTTTGTATCATCAGCAAATTTCAGTAATAAACTCAATCTTCCTGTTTTAAGGTAATAAAAAAAAGTACTACTGATGATGTATCCTTGAGGAGCTCTGTTAGTAAAATAACATTCAGAGCCAGGTATCACAATAAGTGGAAACCCAATTCTTCTATTTCACATTTGCAGGAAATAAAATTCAGCTCAGTGAAAATTAAATTTCAGATCCTAGTGGATATAAACTTTCCAAACTCTTGCCTTTGAAAATCCCAACTATTTCATACCTGAAATTACCTAAAATTCAATGACACCTACTTCAAATATTAGAGTAAGTATTTTCATGTACATACATCTTTATGGCTATAAAAATTCGGAGTTGAAGAATTGTACTCATGGTGTTGTGGTCACTTTGTTTCTAAGCATTTGATTCTGGTAGTTAAAATATTTGGTTTAAAGATATTTTTACCCTTTAGCCAGTCTTATATTTAATTCCTTTTTCACTTTCACACTATTCAAGCAAATCACAGCTTCCGTGGAGAAGAGGATCCCCACGCTTGAGATCACATTCTCCATGGGTCTGAAAGTTCAAATTTCCCCATGTTGTCCCATGTTGTCCCATTCTTCTCACAGGAAACATTGGGCCTGGATTTACAGCTTCTTAGCCCTTCCCTACTTTTTATCTTTTTTCTATTTGGAGAGTTCAGTATCAGTAAAATCAATTAAAATCTTTCAATAATTATATTTTTTTTTCCTGGTAGTGTTTGCAAAATGCCTGTCACTGCAGTACATCATCTTTTGTGAAAAGAAAATTGAAGAAATGATGCATTTCCAGCAGTCAAACCAAAGCTCACACCAGTCTCAGCTTTGCCTAAAGCTACATTTGTTTTGCTGATCTGTCTGAGAAGAGTGAAAGTCATCTTGTTTTTTTCCAGCAGAGTGTAGATGGCCTCTTGTTAGCATTTACAAGCATCAAATCATAGAATGTGTAAGGTTGGAAGGGACCTTTAGAGGCCATCTAGTCCAACCCTCCTGCAGTAAGCAGGGACATCTTCAGTAGATCAGATCGCTCAGAGCCCCATCAACACTGACCTTGAATGCCTCCAGGGATGGGGCCTCCTCTACCTCTCTGGGCAGCCTGTTCCAGTGATCTACCACCCTCATACTGAGGAATTTTTTTCCTACTATCCAACCTAAATCTCCCCTTTTCTAGTTTAAAACCATTACCCCTCATCCTACTGCTACAGGCAATACATTTAGCAGAGAATGACCTCCTGGAAGCTCGGTTTGCTGCATCGGCACAGAGAGGGGACTATGGGTGGTACCGAGGCAGTACAGCAAAGATGGACCACTGCAGCCCAGTGGGAAGCGCTACGTAACACCAGTGTTAACTGGACCTACAAAGAAGATGTCCTCTGCAGATCAGCTGTTGAATATCAAGAGTTTGTGCTAGCAGAACTTCTGCCAGTAAAGCTGCCCTGTTCAAACAAGGCCAGCAACAAGAGCCTATGGAAGACAAGATGTTGGTTGCAAAACATGTTGGCTTGGGTGTCGGTGAGGAGAAGGGCAGCCAGGCTCTCCCCTTGCCTCTTGCACTGCTGCCACAGTGCTAGCAGCCACTGGGATGGCTGCTCACAAGGCACCCCAAGGCTGCATACATGCTGCTGTTGCTGCTGCTGGCCTTGTTTGAACTACAAAGTTTTACTGGCAGAAGTTCTGCTGGCTTTGCTACTGATGGAGCTGTTTTGGCAGGATGTGTTCATATTTGGCCATTTTTTAAAGATGCAGCTTGTCCCCAGAGCATCAGCAAAAGAAGTCTGGCATTCTGGGAGGCTAACCCAGGATACCTTGTGCCATGTTTGGTAAATTTTTTTGCTGCCTTCTGGTATCTTTTTGGAGCACATTGCAGAGCTGCCATTGTATACTGTGAAGCACAATGTGACATCATAAAATTTGCGTAAATATTGGGTCAGATTTTCTAAAACTCCTCCATCTTGTGTGATAACCTATTTTTGTATGTGTTCTTTTTCCATATTGCAGATTTCTCACTACCATAAATCTAGACTGTGACAAACAGCAGAACTCTCTTCTTCATTTAGGGCAGATGAAAGGATCCTTTCATATCTAAAGAGCATCCTAAAATACTGGGTACAGTGGGCAAGTGGAACATAGAGACAATGAATGGTAGCTAACTATTTGCGGTAAGTATTCTCTAAACTACAGGAACAAATTGTAGTTTTGAGTCATACCTTGAATACTGGATGAGAGAAAATTTCAGGGTTGGATGTCAAGTTTGTGCCAGTCTTAACAGCACATGTACCCTGAGTTAAAAGCTGCTTGAAGAGGAGAAAATGTAGAAATAGTGCTGATCTGGGCATTTCAACATTATTTGGGGTGCTCGGTCTCCAGTGAGCTATACAAAATGAAGTATTTCCTGCTGTAAGGTCTTTTCATGCAGGGTAAAGCATTAGGAATAAGAGGTGAACCTTTGCTAACTGTGGTGGAACAGAAAATAAGATTTACATCTAATTCGGTCCCATCTTGTTTTGAATAAAAGCAGTGCTTCTCCATGGTGATCTCTCTAGGCAGTATGTTACAACAATGTAGTCTGGGAGAGAGCCCATGCTCACCTCTCCATCCTATCCTGTTTTCATTAATGGAGTTACAAAGCCAGCCCTGGGAACAGAGACAAGGCAGCTCTGGTTGGAAAGGTGTTTGTAAGAACAAAACCCCTTTAACTAGAAACAAAGTAACAGAAATATCCACCAAATCACAAAACTCACTAAAATTTAGCAGTCTCCTGCAAAATCATGAAGCATCTTACAGGGTCCCTTCATGTGCAGAGTGGGGTTTCATCCTGTTTCCTGAACTCAGCACAAAGTCAGGGGCAGTGCTTTGTTTATTTCCATGACATTTCCAGATATTAGAGGCAAGTGCGTTTCCTTAGATAACTATCATATATACAGAATATATAGATGGATGGAAAAAACATGGAGCTTAGAGACCATATGCATGCATGGAACCTGCTGGGCCTCTGCATAACCACATGTAACATGAGGTCCAGAACAATCAGTCTGACTTGTTCCAGACGTGCAGCACCTGTGGTCTGCTGGCAGCCTGGATATGTGCAGTAAGCACAATGTGTTCTGGACGTGTCCAGTGAATCACATATTCACAGACACCCTCTTTACACATGCATAGCAGGTCTGGCAGGACTTTGTGTGTGCTGTGCTAAGACTGCTGCTTTAGATTTCCTGGATAAAAATCGTGAAGGCTAAGTTCTGTAGAACAATTTATTGAAAATATATACTCACCCATTTGGTACCACTGTCACTAAAAATAATCTGAAGTAATTTGGGTTTATTCCAATGGTACCACATGTTACCAGTTTATAGCAAGTATGTTTTGTAAATGACAAATGTACTCACTCACTGCTTCACAAACGCTTTGTTTCTGCTCTGTGAAAGTTTTGGGTTTGACTTTTTGGACTTTTGCCAAATACTGACATTCAGTACTCTTAATACACTCTCCCACCAGCAGCTGGTAGATACTAGAATGCATTAGGAGGAAAGCAAGGAATGCTGATGCAGAAACCTTGAGAAAGTAAACAACATCATGTTAATTACCGTGAATTCGCTTCCTCAGTTGCCACGTGTTCAGTGAGCTCACAGTGGTCTTCTGTATCTCGATAGTTTTGACTCTGTCCACATCTCTGTTCCCAAAAATCTCTTCCGATTTCACCAGTTCTTGGTATCCTTCACCACAGGCTTATGTGGATGATGGAAGCAGCACCCCAGCTCAGTATCCTGTCTATAAGGAGTGCACAACCATCATGAGGTGTGCACAACAACCTGGTCATAAAAGGAACAGCTTGAACCAGTACACTTAAGTTGTGCCTTGTGGGAAAAGAAGCTACTTTTTCTTCTTCTTCACCTGGCACTGGCTCTTATCTTGACTTGTAGGCTTTACATTGCACTGTGGCCTCCATGGTCTTCCCATTTTCTTTCCATATCTATTCATTCTTGAAAAAAGACTTGTTTCCCCAAGTTTCCCTTCCTACTCCAGCTGTAGATACTTGTGTCTTAAACTGAGTATCAGCACCAAAGTCATGTGGAGTCCTGTCCGTCTAGTTGGGTCAAAAGGCAGACTGTAAGAAAAGGCATTTCACTGATGCACCAGTGATTTCCAGTCACTGGCAGAGGCACAGAAGGAACAGGAAATCGATGAAAGCAGTCACTGAGGTAGGGACAATCGCATAGCAGGGGTGCGGCTGGTAAATGTCTCGCCACGCTTAGCTGGTACAAGAAATCTTTGCGCGCCATGCGTCAGTATTTCACTTGGGAAACTAGCATACCTCACCAGGAGAGCTCTGGGTTTTTATTGATGGGACTGAGCAGTGAGCATGGAGGGAATCAGGTGCTGGCCAGAGTGAGGGTGAAGTGCAGAGTTTGCAGAGTGTTGGCACAGTGACCAAACCATACTGAGCAATGCAAGCTAGAGGTTGATCATGGCAATTTCAAAAATTTTAATTTCAGCCAAATCTGAATAAAAATGTAAGGAATTAAATTAAAATTACACCTACTACAGAATATTTAAGGTTGAAAGGAATCTTTGGAGATCATCTAGTCCAACCCCCTGCACAAAGCAGTCAACTACAGCAGCCTACTCAGTGACATAAAAAATCTAATCAAAATTAGATCTCCAAAGATGGAGACCACAAAACCTCTCCGAGCAACCTGCTCAATGTTCAAATGCAGTGTCCTGTATTTCAGTTTGTGCCCACTGCCTCTTGTCCTTTCACTGGGCACCACCAAGTTGTCTACTCCAACTTTTCTGCACCATCCCTTCAGATACTTATACACACTGGCAAGGCCCTCCCCACAGCCTTCTCTTCTCCAGGCTGAAGAATCACAGCTCTCCCAGCCTCTACTGATATGAATGACACTCAAGTCCCTCAGTCATCTTAGTGGCACTTCACTGCGTTTAGTCCTGTATGTCCATGTCTCTTGTAATGGGGAGCTCATGACTGGATCCAGTATCCCAGCTGTGGTCTCACCAGTGCTGCGCAGAGGAAAAGGATCACCTTGCTCCACCTGCTGGCACTGCTCTTCCTAATGCAGACCAGGACATTGTGGGCTGCCTGTGCAGCAAGGGGACATTGGCTGCTCACGTTCAACTTGGTGTCAACCGAGACCGCTAGGTCTTTTCCTGCTAAGCCCCTTTCCACCCACTTGGATCCCAGAATACCAGCAGTGCATGGGGTTATTCCTCCCCAAGAGCAGGGCTTTACATTTCCCTTCTTGAGATACTTCTCAGCCCAGTTCCGCAGCCTGTCAAGGTCCCTCTGAATGGCAGCACAACCATCTGGTGTATCTGCTACTCCTCCTAGTTTTGCATTGCCAGAAAACTTGATGAGGGTGCACAGTGCTGATGACCAGCCTCGAGCTGCATTTTGTGCTGCTGAGCTCAAGCCCACAGTTAAGCCTTATTTCTCACTATCCACTTAATTGTCCGATGCTTCAGCAGTTCATCTGTGAGGGCATAACGGAAGGCAGTCAAAAGCCTTACTTAAGATAAACAACATATACTGCTCTCCCTTTATCCACCAAGCTAGTCTTCTCATCGTTTAACTAGTGCTCTTTTCCTGAGACACATTTCCCCACTGCTTATATAATGGAGATCTTCATAAACATGTTGGATTAAAATTTATTAGGTCGCCTAGTATAGGGGTTGTTTCTAACTGCCATAAAATGAACGGCTTCACCTGCCTTTGTAATGAGCTACAAGTGATATGAAACACAGAGCTTATTTAACAGCACATACCAGATGGTCTATGCAAAGTTGAGTATGACGGGAAGATTTTTGTCCAGATTGGAGGTGGGACTGTTGTTTTGTTTTGAGAAAAGAGGAAAGAAACAGGGGGAAATGGGGATTGCGTTGCCACTTATGTTGCTGAATCCGCACCGGAGGCTGCTTTTACAGGTCAGCAACAAGAAGCAGCAAATAGATCAATGAACACTTGGCAGGCAAATGGTTTAACACTCTTAGTTAATTCTGAATTGCACTGAAATACAGGCCTTGTGCACTTGGGTATCCAGAGAAGTCTCATTTCTAGGCAACTTTTAAGTTAGGCAAACTGAAAATTGAGACTGGATACCAGACTGGATACCCTTTCAGGATTCTCAAATCTAAAAAGTAATTTGAGTGAATGTGACATAATTGAATACTTTGCATTTTTTTGTTGGTTGGACAGAATTGCTAGAACACATTGCTTTTACCTCAGCAATATCTTGAGCAAATACGGGCTTGCCTATACCATGGTAGTTTGTATGTTTTGATGATACTTCCAAACCACTGTTATTGCAAATAAGGAGATTTAATTAAGTACCTGAATTTAAAATAGGTGGTGAGAGAGTTCATTCAATAAAAAGCACATGAGAAAAGGGATTTGAGAAAGTTGTAACAGTTGAGACATAGCAGTGAGACATCACAAAAGAAATATTTCCTATAATTGCCAAAGCTCAGAAAATGAATAAAAAATTAACTCTTCAATTTTCTGACCTAGAAAATAGAGAGAAGGGAAATAATGTGCATATGAAAAGGATTAAAGAAGAAGCCAAGAAGGAAGGCTTAGTGGGTTTAACTGGGTGGATTTAATAATTGTTTAAAAAATGATGAGATAATAACAGCAAAAAGAGATTCAAACTGGATTTGCCAGGAAACAGAACTACACATTTTGCTATGAAACATTGCTTGTACTATCCTAGCAAAAGAAAGGTTCAGAAGAAAATAACAGAGAATGAGCTATCTGAAAATAGCGTGCATGCACACGCGCGTGCACACACACACACACACATCATTTTGGCTTTTAAGGAAGAATATACAAAGAAAAGCAGGTACAATACTAACAAGGTTTTCATTACTTCTGAGGTATTGAACTTGGCTGCAGAATAAAAAAGGACTAGGTGTCTAATAATTAGAGATAAAGTAGAAGCTAGCAGAGATAATAATGTGTTATGTAAACTGGGTAGGGTTACACATTGAGATCATTTTACTGCTATCATAATGCCTGTTACAATCAAAAGAGGAACTGGAAGAGGACATGTTCCTAGAAGAAAGGAGAATAACAAGCTTATAACAATATTCAGAAAGGCACATAAAATTTAAAATAACCCCAGGGTTTTTACTTAACAAACATGAGGAAGCAAAAGGTACAATGTTAGTAAGCAATTAGTAACTTCAGATCAGGAAGACATATATGTGTGTGTGTGTGTGTGTGTGTGTGTGCTGGTTTTGGCTGGGATAGAGTCAATGTTCTGCATAACAGCTGGTGTGGGGCTGTGTTGGGATGGGGCTGGAAACAGTGCTGCTCACACAGGGGTGTTTTAGTCACTGCTGAGTGGTGCTCACACAGAGCCAAGGCCTCTGCTGCTCCTCACCCCACCCCACCAGTGAAGAGGCTTGGGGTGCACAAGGAGTTGTGAGGGGTGACAGCCAGCACAGCTCACCCCAGCTGACCACAGAGATACTCCATACCATATCACGTCATGCTCCGCATATAAAGCTGGGGGAGGAAGGAGGAACAGGGGGATGTTGGGAATGATGGTGTTTGTCTTCCTGAGTCACCGTCATGCGTGATGGAGCCCTGCTGCCCTGGGAATGGCTGAACACCTTTCTGCCCATGAGAAGTGGGGGATGAATTCTGTGTTTTCCTTTGCATGTGTGCATGGCTTTTGCTTTACCTATTGATCTGTCTGCATTTCAACCCATGGGTTTTCTCACTTTTACCCTTCCAATTATGTCCCCCGTCCCACCAGCAGATGAGTGAGTGAGCAAGCAGCTGTGTGGGGCTTAGTTACCAGCTGGGGTTAAAGCCCAATAATACACAAGATTAATTTATTTGGAGAGTGCGTTCAGATATATCTTAAGTATGTTAAAGAGGAACCAGGGAAGAAGCATGGTCAAATGGAGCTGCATTTCTTGTGTTCTATTATTCAGAAAGGGATACCAGCCACCCTCCTATAGATCAATTTCAAAATGCATTCAGAGATGGTGAACAATGTATGTCTTTGTCAGTCATTGACAACCCAGCTGCTGCAACAGGCCTGTCTTTGTTGTCGTTATCTGCCTGGAGATTTCCTGATACAGGCCATGATCGTGTTACCCATCCTGGTAGCAGGAGGCACGCGAGGGAGCTGTTCAGCAAGTGTCCACTGCCTCTGGCACATGGGGTGTGGATGTGGATGCACCTTGCCCAGAGGCAGCTCAGGGGAGACGCTGTAAGTGACCCGGTCGTGCCTCTCCAGCCTGTGGGAAAATCTGCTAACGGACAACACGAAACCTGCTCTCTTTCGGCCTCCCAGAGGACAGGAGGTGAGTGGGAGATGCAGCAGCGCTTCTGGCCCCACGGGAAGCCGCGGAGGTGAGCGATCCCAGCCTCTGCGCCTCACCAGCGTGACCCAGGGATGGGAGCTTGTGGCTGCTGTGACACCGTGCCAGTCTCCTGGGTTTGTTTTACTGAAGAAAACTTACAACGTCTCTAGCTCTTTCGATCTGTAACTCTGCGCCCAGAGGGGAGGCACCGTTACATATCACATCCAGCCTTTCCAAACCGAATGCCCTTTAACCGACCCTCACCTGAGCTTTTGACACCTGCTACTACGCACTAACTGTGGGCCAGGGCAACCGAGGGAGGAGCCCTACACCAGAAAAACGCCATCCTACGGGCCAGGACTCCTCACGGCCTCTGTCCCTGCTCCCGGTGCGGAAGGACGGCGGCGCAGCGATACCCAGCCCAGCCGCCGCTCCGCCGCCTTCACCCCGGCCCTGGCCACACTGCGCATGCACCAGCAGGTGCCCGCGCAGGCGCCTTGTCGTCTCGGGGGCTCTCGCGTCCCCGCAGGTAGGGCTGGGGCGGCGCGCGGGGGTTAACGGTCTCGGTACTGAGGCGAGGTCGCGGTGCGCCTTGGCCGAGGTGAGCGGGGGCCCCGGCCGGCTCCGGCACGCTGCCTGGTCGGTCGCGCTTTGCCCGCGATCTGGCGGTTAATGGCGTGTACTGTTGCCGTGGGAACAACGGGTGCCGCCTGTGCGCGGGAGGGTGAGGGGGACCTGTGGCCCAGGCGAGTCGGGTCCCGACGCTCCGCCACTGTGGAGGGGAAGTCGGCGGTGCCGTTAGGCTGACAGGGCTCCAGCGCCCGGTGCTCCGCCTGGCCGTAGCGCTCGTCCTTGGGGGCTGCTGCCTCGCTGCGCGGAGGTCCGTGCTGGGGTATGCGGTGAGTCGCGGAGGGGGGCAGAAAGCTTTGCAGAAGTGGCCGCAGAGGCAGGACCTCCGTTCCGTTTCCCGGCAGCTACGTGTCCGCAGTATCCGGGGCCAGTCTGGCTTCCCGGGTTGGGATGGTGACTCTGCAACGCCCGTTCAGCTTGTACTCCACAGGTGCTTCTTATTTGGGAAGTTCCTGGACGTGTTATCTGGCAGCTGCGCTGGAAATCTTGCTCCGTCTGGGCTTGTGGGCTCAGTTTCTCATAACTTCGTTCTTATTTCTCTTTGATTCAAAATTTCACCAAGCTGAAGGTTTATCAGTTGTGATTGACAAACTGCCAGTGTTTAAACCTATATCTAATAATTCCCATTATTAGTTTGGTCTTACTAAACCTGTATTTGTGTGCTAACCATTCTAGAGGTTTGCCTGCAAGGTTAGGATCTGGATTCAGGTGTTGGTGAGTGGAGTGCTTATGGCTTGCATACAGGGTTTCTCCTCATTGTACTTAGTGATTGCAAGTATACCCGCTCTGTATGCTAGCAATTAAATTACACTGGTTTTGAGATGGGAGATAGGATGGGAGAGTCAGCATGGTGCCAGATCTGATGTAGTCAGCTGTGCTTCTCTCATGCACTGAGTGACCCGGGGTAAGTGCTGTGAGGGTGCAGCTGTCCTGCTTCTGGAGATAGTTAGGACTAATCAGGGGTTCTCTCATCCTGTGCTGCTATCTTCTGCTTTCAGATCTTCCTGTACTGCATTGATCTGACCTCTGGAGTAAACAACTGGGGGGAAAAAAGACAAGAACTCAAGTGTGGCTTTTTAGACACTAGGGTACTACTGCCTTGCAGTAGAGAGTCAGAGAGGAGGAACTCTTCATCTCTTCAAAGGGACAGGGAAGAATGGGGTTAGGTCCCTACTCCAAGATGCAGGTGCACCTCCTCCCAGCTATCTTTGCCCTCTTGGGTGCCCTTGCACAACAGATTTTCTGCTCTGGACCTCGAGGGGCAGGAACATGATGATGGCACACCCAGGAGGTCGCCTAGAGTGAGTTGGTCATACCAGCACCTCAAAATTGCCCCTGCAAAAAGCAAAAGAAGGATAATTGTCATAGGTGACTCCCTTCTGAGGGGAACAGATGGGCCGATATGTCTCGTAGACTCTACTCACTGGGAGATCTGCTGTCTCCCTGGCGCCTGGGTCAAGGATGTGACTAGGCAGCTCTCTAAACTAGTATGGCCCTCCCAACTACTACCCACTTCTGGTATTCCAGGTTGGCAGCGATGAAGTGTCAGAGAGAAGCCTGAGGGCTATCTAAAGGGACTTTAGGGCATTGGGGCGATCAGTTAGAAGTGTGGGAGCGCAGGTGGTGTTTTCCTCTATCTCTTTAGAAGCAGGGAAAAACACTGAGCCAAGCAGAAAAAGACACCTGATCAACTTGCGGCGAAGAGGCTGGGGACATCTGTGGAATTTGTGGTTTTTTGATCGTGGGATGGTTTATTTGGCACCAGGATTGCTGGTGGCAGATGAGGTCCACCTGGCCCAGAAGTTGGCAGGGCTTGTGGAGAGGGCTTTAAACTAGATCTGAAGGGGGTCGAACCAGCCTAGTTAGAAGTGAGCCAAGTGGCAGCATGTCACAGTCAGGGTGGGACCAAAAGTCCAGCTGAAGGACATTGACAGGACTGGTGATTAAAATATGGGATGGAATGCTACAATCAGAGGTGCTGCATCTTAGTGAGTTCCTGAACTTCCAAGAGGTGTGGGGTACATTGAAGCACATCTGAAGTGCTTTTACACCAATGCACGCAGCATGAGGAACACGCAAGAAGAGCCAGAAGTCCTGGCTTGGCCGCAGAGGTATGACATCATTGGTTTAAATGAAACCTGGTGGGAAGAGGCCTGTGACTGGTGTGGTACGATGGATGGTTACAGGCTCTTCAGAAGAGACAGGTAAGGCAGTAGAGGTGAAGGGGTGGTGGTGTATGTAATGGAGGGGTTAGACTGCAAAGAGCTGTCAGTTGGCAACAACACCATTGAGAGTCTCTGAGTATGGATTAAGGGACAGACCAAAAAAAAAGGGATGTTGTAGTGGAAGTCTGCTGTAGACCACCTGGCCAGAGTGACAACATTGGTGAGTTAGTTCACTGAAGAATAAAAGACACCTCTAGATTGTCTAGAACTTTTACACAGTGAGGGTGACAGAGCCCTGGGACAGGCTGCCCAGGGAGGTGGTGGAGTCTCCTTCTCTGGAGATATTCAAGACTCGTCTGGACGCCTATCTGTGCAATATGAGCTAGGGAGCTGCTTTGGCAGGGGGGTTGGACCCGATGATCTCTTGAGGTCCCTTCCAACCCCTACGATTCTGTGATTCTGTCTGTTCTTGTCCTTATGGGGGACTTCAACTTGTCAGATGTTAACTCAGAACACCAGATAACTAATACAAACAGGTCCAGGAGATTCCTAAAGCAACTCGATGATAACTTCCTTGTTCAGATATCAAGTGAGCCAATGAGGAAAGATGTCCTTCTAGATCTCTTGCTTGTAAACAGAGGTGGTCTCATGGGAGAAGTGGAGGTAGGTGGCTTTTCTGGCCATAGTGACCATGAAGTAGTGGAATTTAAAATCTTTGGTGAGAGGAGGAAAGCTGCCTCCAAAACTTCAACACTAGATATGGGGAGAGCAGATTTGGTGTTTCTCAGGAAACTAGTTGGTAAGGTCTACTGGGAAACTGCTTTTCAAGTCACCAGTGTCGGTCAATGATGATCACTCTTTTAGTACCACCTTCTAAAAGCGCAGGAACAGGCAATGCCAAAACATCAGAAATCAGGCAGGGTAGGAGGTCAGCTTGGCTGAACAGGGACCTTCTTCTAGAGCTTAGATGGAAAAAGAAAGTGTACAGCAAATGCAAGCAAGGTCAGGCAATGTGGAAGGATGACAGGAACGCTGTTCGTCTTTGTAAGGAGAAAATTTGTGTGGCCAAAGCTCAGTTAGAGTTGAGACTAGCCACTAGTGTGACAGACAATAAAAAGGGGGTTTTCAAATGCATTAACAAGAAGAGGAGGACCAGAAAGAACATTAGTCTGTTACTCGATGAGAACAGTCACCTTACTACCAGGGACACAGACAAAGCAGAGATGTGTAAATGCCTTCTTTGCGTCTGTCTTCAATACAGTCGATGGGCTCTGGGACTGCAAATGCCTCAAGTTGCAGGACCGTGACTGCAGTAATGATTAACTCCTAGTGAACCCTGAACTTGTGGGCGATTTGCTGCTCCACCTGGATCCATGTAAGTCCATGGGCCCCCATGGGATTCATCCCAGGGTACTCAGGGAGCTGGCTGATGTCATTGTGAGACCTCTGTCAATTATTTTTCAATGGTCTTGGGAATCTGGAGAGGTCCCAGTTGATTGGAAGCTGGTAAACGTCATCCCAATTTTCAAGAAAGGTGAGAAAGACGACCCTGGTAATTACAGGCCTGTCAGTCCGCTTCAGTGCCTGGTAAAATTATGGAGAAAATCATATTGGGAGTTACTGAAAAACACGTAAAGGACAGCACAGTCATTGGTCACAGCCAGCATGGGTTCAGAAGAGGAAGGCCCTGTCTATTGGTCCTGTTTATCCAATCTTTATTTCCATTTATGACAAGGTCACCCAGCTGGTTGGCCAAGGGAAAACTCTTGTTGGTTTTTTTTTTAATTTCAGTAAGGCTTTCAATACTGTGTCTCACATTATCTTGCTGGACAGGGGAGACCTCATTGCTCTCTATGGCTTCCTGCCAAGGGAGAACGAAGGGGCAGGCACCAGTCTCCTCTCTTTGGTGACCAGTGATAGAACCCAAGGGAACAGCATGAAGCTGCAACTGGGGAGGTTTAGGTTGGATATTAGGAAGAGACTCTTTCCTGAGAGGGTGATCGGGCACTGAGACAGACTCCCCAGGTCACAGCACCGAGCTTGACTGAGTTCAAGAAGTGTCTGGATGATATGCTCAGTCACATGCTCTGACCTGGTTGGCCCTGTGTGGAGCCAGGAGTTGAACTTGATGATCCTTACGAGTCCCTTCCAACTCTAAAGGATCTATGATTCTAAGATCTGTGCAAGTTAAAGACTACCTGGGAGATGGTGACAGCTGTGGGGAACAAGATCTGTGCATGCAAGTTATGCTGTCCCCATTGACATTGCAACACTCCCTGTATTGTCCTGTGCTGGGATTGGGGAGCAAAGTGGGAATGCTGCTGGATTTGCAAAAAGAAGCACTGTCAGAATTATTTCTTATTTGCACTAAGATGCTTTATTTGGAAAAAAGTATAGAGAAGAGTTTGTGAAAAAAACCCAAATTCTCACAAATAATTACAAATCAGGCAGAACTAGTCATATATAAATAATAAAACTCAAGTGTAAAACCAGATTGTATGCCAGGCAGCCAATGCAGTTATTGCCCTTCCACTCCTGTGCTGCTCCTTCACCCTCTACTTCCACTTTCTGCTTGTTGTGCCTTATTTTAAATTAGTCTTTGGCACTGCAGTTGAATGATCAAGGTACCTTATGCTCCTAATAGTCAAGAAAGCTTCTGGTGACTGGAGGGTTTTTCCCTGTTTTCTAGGAAGAGAACTGGTGTAGTACAGGTGGAGGTGCTTCCTCAAAGCCTCTGGGGTGTGGGATGCTGGAGAGCAGATGAGACCTCTTGAGTGCTGCTGCAGCAGAGCAGTTGCTTGATGCTTAAATGTTTCAGCCTTGGGCACTGTAGGTTATGAATTATTTTCATTTTGAGAAAGAGGTGGTCATTGTGTTGTTTGGCTGTTGTGCCATCACATTCAGATAAGGAATTACTTGTAGTTCATAAGTACTTTTGAGAAAGAGTAAGCTTTCATATTCTGTCTCTCATATATATACACACACACGCACACTGACGTCTCCTATTTTATGGTGCTGCTTACTTGTTCCTCCGTATTCTGTTACGCTCTGTAGCTAATAGCTGTGGGATATCGATTCACAGTGTATTGGTACCACAACGCTGAACGTGCGCAGTGCCACTTTACGCCGGGTCAGCCTTGAAGTGTTACGTTGTGCTCACTGCCGCCCCCCGGTGACTGTTCCCGCCGCGCCTAGGAGCGGAGGGTGCTGCCCGCCGGCCTTGCTGCTCCAGCCCCAAGGGAAGGCCGCGCGCCCCCCCGGCCGCGCTCCGCTAAAACAGCAACGCAGCAGTGAGCTCAGGCAAGCATTCAAACTGACTCATGGGTCCCTTTTGCAAGTCTAATTATTACAATTTCGATTTTAATGGGTTGGACTAACGGTGCCCAAATAGTAATTCTTAATTAGTTAAGCTTAGAGTACTAATGGGTTTTTTGGCTAGTTAAAAAAAATAATGGGTAAGAGGTGAAGAGGTATAATACAAAGTTGTTATAATGGAACTGTGGCAAACCAATGTACTTCTAAAACAGAAATTTTGCAGCTGTCAGTAGAATTAACAAAACCTTAAGTTGATTGTATCAGAGATGGAGCTGTTCCACAGCAATGCATCATATCTCTTAGGTTGCTTCTGAGTTTAACAATGAATGTGTAAATCGCATAAAATACATGTTTCAATGTCAGAGCACAGAGACTTGAAGAACGAAAGAAAACTGTGGCTTTCTGAGTTTAAATATAAATATTAGATTGCTTGAGAAGATTCATTTTAAAATTTAGCAAGGTAGATGGAAATATATAGACCAGAAAAGAAGAAATGTGAATTAATTCAAACTTCTGATCTGTAGAATTGTGTTGATTACATTTTAGTGTTTATTCACAGCTTCCATGTATGCTGGACGATAACTGTATCGGACATGCAGCCTACACAGAAGACCTTCCACTTAAAGGTCAGAATCATGACTCCCAGCAGCTGGGGGAGTAGGGGATGGTCATCTACCTATCCTCGCTATTCAGTGAGGAATGGCCGTATAATGGCTCTGAAGAAATTACTGCAGTGGAATTCCTTACTTAAATCTTCTGAATTGTGTTGTAATGCAGGGAAGACTGGAGAACCAAATTCAGCCACAGTGAGGAAAAGTAATGTGTCAATGGTAAAAGATTAAAAACACTGACAGGCTCAGGCTTCTGATCTGTTCCTGTATTTTGTAATTATGCATGTTTTAGTGAAAGAGGTTGGTGCACTGCTCCTTAGCATCCAGTTTTATCTTGCGTAGTTCAGCTGAAGTGATTGGGATGTGTACTAAAGAAACTGTGCCAGAACATACAGGCTCTCAAGGAAAGAACAGAAGAGGTGGTTGGAAATATAAAAATGCAGATCAGGAAGAAATGAACTAAGAAGCCAGATAAATAGGGATTTTTTTTTTTTTTTTTTGCTCCATAGTTTAGAAATAATCAAGATGATGGTGTCTGAACTACTGTCGGTTCATTGTCATAAACTGTGTGAGAGAATAGAAGTTACCAGATGGTCTGAGTCAGAGTGCTGAAACACATCTTTCTTTTAGGTAAGTTTGAGAAGCAGAAGAGGAGTTTTGGATGGTTTAAGGCTCATGATGAGTTTGTTGTAAAATGACAAGGATGGTCTCTATGGAGAACTGCACCAGGATAGTGATGATTTTGGGGAAATCAAGATATGAAGAAGCAAGTCTTTCATTGCCCACTGCTTGCCAGAAGATGCACCAGGACAGAAAACTGATTGGAAGTTTGTTTTGCTAATTTCACTGACTGAAAGTTTGGGTTGGTAATTTATCTTCTATTAGTGTGATCGTTTTTCGCATGTGCTTGGGGGTGGGTTGGGGTAGAGGCGAAAAAATAGATTGCTTTTTCTTCCTTGTCTCTGCTTATCAGTTACTGATAACTGTGCTTCAGTTACTGGTAATAATACCTCTTTGACTTGTTAGAAAGTTGCCCTTGGTAAGGTTGGTAACTTGTGTTGGGTATTTCCTAAATTCATTGGAAAGAATATACTCTTTACAGAATACTGTTGAATTCTTGTTTTGGCCATGATGTTTTCTAAGTAGTCAAGTATTAAGAAACAGATTTTCTGCAGTATTGAAGAGTACCACATTTAGCCCAGAAAGCAGTGTGGTACTGAGTGTGGTGTATTTTAGCTCCTTCCAACAAAGCTAAAGGTCTTCCATGTCAGATGCTTTCTGCTCTTATTATTCTGAGAAATAGAGAAATGCAATATTAAGGTGCTTTATTTTCCACTGTGTCAGCACTGTCTAGGATTTTGTATTGATACCCTTTTTTTAGGGTATCAATATTTTTTTACCACTTTAACATTGTGGTAGCATAACCACTGATGAATTAATAGTTTATAATTGAAAACTAGCATTATATTCTGTACCTGCCACGTGTATTTTACAGTGCTCTTCATATGTACTACTTTGCAGAGAGATGCATGCTTCAAAGAATAAAAATACGGGAAGGGCAGAACCGTTCTACAGGCTCTCAGTGCCAAAGCGGAAAACCAGTTCTGAGATTATAAATGAAGCCAGAAGTGTTCTACAAACAGTAAGAACTCGGAGACCATTCACACCTACAGAGAATCAAAGGAAATTATTTGGATCTGGATCCTCACGAGCTCCTCAAAACAGACCCCCTTCAGTTTTTAGGTACTGTGGCTTTAAGATTTTTTCAAATATCCTTTAGCAGCCAGAGATTTGATTCTGTAATTATGTTTCTAGTGATTTTCCCCCCCCCATGTTAATCTGTATTCCTAATCGCATCCTTTGCCTTATTCTAATTATCCTTAGAGTTGGTGTTTGTCATGGTTTAACCCCAGCTGGCAACTAAGCCCCACACAGCCGCTTGCTCACTCACTCATCTGCTGGTGGGATGGGGGACATAATTGGAAGGATAAAAGTGAGAAAACCTGTGGGTTGAAATGCAGACAGATCAATAGGTAAAGCAAAAGATGTGCACACAAGCAAACAAAAACACTGAATTCATCCCCCACTTCCCATGGGCAGGCAGGTGTTCAGCCATTCCCAGAACAGCAGGGCTCCATCATGCATGATGGTGACTTGGGAAGACAAACACCATCATTCCCAACATCCCCCTGTTCCTCCTTCCTCCCCCAGCTTTATATGCAGAGCATGACGTGATATGGTATGGAGTATCTCTGTGGTCAGCTGGGGTGAGCTGTGCTGGCTGTCACCCCTCACAACTCCTTGTGCACCCCAAGCCTCTTCACTGGTGGGGTGGGGTGAGGAGCAGCAGAGGCCTTGGCTCTGTGTGAGCACCACTCAGCAGTGACTAAAACACCCCTGTGTGAGCAGCACTGTTTCCAGCTCCATCCCAACACAGCCCCATGCCGGATGCTATGCAGAACATTGACTCTATCCCAGCCAAAACCAGCAGTGTTAATCTGCGTGTCCAGGAAGTTCTTGTGGATTAGAGCTACCAGAAGCAGTCATTACACTAGTTCTGTGTGTGGAGAATAGTATAGGAAAATAGTCTGTAACTCACTTTTTTCTTAAGACAATGCATGCTTTTAATTGAGATAGTCTTCCGCTTTTGCCTAGAAACTGTGAAAACTTGCTTGTTTCCATGTAAACGGTATGCTGGAGCTTTTTTTCAGAGCTTTCTCAGATCTTTTTAAACATAAAATGGTACGTCTTGAACTTTGAAATGCTAGTTTTTTTAATAAAAGTTGTACTTCAGAACTAATTCCGTGTAGAGTTTTGTAACTTATTCTAATTCACAGAGCTTGATAGTGACTTGGCTGTTTGTTGGTGACCAGGTAATGAGGTCTTTCTGGCTGACATCCATGCTTGTTCTGTGTCTGGGAAGGAGCATGCTCATGCCTGCACAAACCTGCATTTTCTGCCCTGCAGTGTTCTGCAGCTTGTGTCAGATGGGTTGAATACTAACCAGGATTGGTTTGTGCATGAATTTAGCTTTCTATTAGAGAACTGTTATAGATGTGTATGAAACAAACTGTATCATGGCAGCTGTGCAGTCAGTCTTGTAATTCTTCTCCCTTGATGCTGCTGGATTTCCAGATACCAAAGTTAGTAGTATTCATGGAAGAAAAGTGATAGTGTAGAAGTGCTCTGTCATTCTTCCTTTCTTCCTCCTTTTCCCCATATTTTTTGGCAAAGGGAAAATGCATGCAATTAAAAAACAAAACAGCAGAAAACATTTGGTCTGCTTTATTTGTATTATGTTTCATTTCTTTATGCTAGTCTTCATGCATCCAGTTTTGATTTGCCTGAATCAAGACCAGTGTCTGGTGTTCGTCTTAGCCCACTGGATCATGTGAGTACTCTGGGAATAAATCATGTCATATTGACATAAAAATATGTTTATCAGTAGTGTTAGGAAAAATTATAATTCAGATAAGTTGGGGAGAAATGGATGCCTGTTGTGATGTTAGTCTGAAACTTCAGGTCAGTTTTCTCCACACCCCCAAAACCTAATTTAAACTATTAAAATATTGCTCTGTCGTGTCATAATTCTAAGTGACATTAACAAGAATCAGAAGACAGATAATTGAGTCAGCTTTATTGTGTGAGATGACTAAAATAGAAAAAGGTCATAAGCATCAACATGAGCCAGCAACATGCCCATCCCACTAAGAAGGGAGCTAATGGTATGCTGGGCTGAATTAGGAGAAGAGTTGCCAGTGGGTTGTGGGAAGTGATCCTTCCCCTTTACTTAACACTGGTAAGGCCACACTTGAAGCACTGTGTTCAGTTCTGGGATCTGCAGTACAAAAGAGACATGGAGCTGCTGGAGAGAGTCCAGTGAAGGGCCACGAAGATGATGAAGGGACTGGAGCAAGGCTGAGTGAGCTGGGACCATTCAGCCTGAAGGAACAAAGGCCCAGGGGAATCTTAGCCATGTATGTAAATATCTGGAGGGGAAAATGCAAAGAAGGGGCCAGTGTCTTCTCAGTGATGACCGGAGTGAAACACATGAGTTTCCCTCTGAACTTCAGGAAACATTTTTTCCACTGTAAGGGTGATGAAGCCCTGACACAGGTTGCCCAGAGATCTTCAAAAGCTTCCTGGACACGGTCTTGGGCAACTGGCTCTGGGTGATCTTACTTGAGCAGGGAGGTTGGGCAAGATGACCTCCAGAGGTGTCTTCCAACCTCAACTATTCGGTGGTTCTGTAATCAGCAACTTGGAAGTAAGGTTGATTGTGCTTTCTATTTAACTTACACATTTATAAAATGTAATGATTGTAGTTTATTTAAAAACAAATAGAGCTACTTGTAAGAGCCCCTTTTCCCCTCTGAAGATTTTTAATTGTTTTCCATTTATAAGTGTATCTGCTCTTTCAGGTTTTTTATATTTAAACTTTAAACACAAGATAAGTCATGATAATTTGTTTAGTAGCTGAGAGAACAGAGCATGCTAAAGCAGTTAAGTATACTTGCTTTCTATATTTCTTCAAGGCAGTAATCTAAATGCAGCATTCTTTAGGAAATTAGGGGGAAAATTCTAAGAAATGTTTTATTGCTGTAATTTTAATAAGGTAATGGGATTAAATGAGTCAAAAATATATATGGCCATACTTACGTTTACATTAAATATAACTTCAGGATTTAAATACTAGCATTATTTTTTATTTATCTTGGAGGGGGTGGAACACAGAAGGCTACTGTTCAGACCAGTTAAAAACTGCCTTTTCTGCTTTACCATTGGGGCTAAATTAGTGCACTAAATGTAGAGCTTATGTTCATCAGGGTGGTTGTGGGGAGTGGGTCTGAACTCTTGGTTATCTTCAGTTAGTACTGGGGAGAGCTCTGAAGGATTGGACTGGAGCCTTTCTAATGGATACTTTATTGTAAGGAAATAGGTAGTAAATAGAGGGTGATGGGTTTATGTAGTGCCCAACAAGTGTTCTGTACCAGAGATTCAGGGGTTGGTTGCATCCTCTAAGGTGCGAGATGCTGACATAAAGAAAACTAGAACTTGCATGTTTCTGGATCTGTGTGGTTTGTCTCAGTGTGATAGGAAGTGGTACATACAACATGAACACATTTAAAGTGTTTTGGAAATACTACTTCAGTGTTCAAAAAGCAATCCTAAAGATGTTCCTCTAGAATTGTTAGCACAAGTCTTTGACACAGAAGTTTTAAAGTTTACTGCAGATGGTGTTACATGAGTATTTATGAATGAAATAAATCTCTTTCACTTGCTCTACTTGGGCTAGTTTTTGTTTTCTGCACCTCTGAAAGGTTTGCTTTTGAATGGCTTTCTGTGGTGATAATGGTGTAGATATCTGGTTTGTTCAGTGGAATGGCACCATTAGATTCTGAATGTAAAAATTTCTTAATGAGCAAACCTATATAACTTCTCTATTCTGAATTTAACTCTTTTTAGAAATTATTTGGTGGGTTTTCTGGGTAGGGTTTTAAATTATTTTTCCTTATATTAACATAAAATTACCTGTGCTTTTATTAAAACATCATCTTTATCTCTGTCACAGAAACCAAGGCTAGTCACTTCTGCAAAAGATGAAGGTTCTTCCATTTTCCTTCCGAAACCTCCTACCAATGCTGCAGAGGTTAGGAAGGTCAGCAGTGCTCGAGCACGCTTATTTAGAAGAACTTGTCAGCAAAATTTCACTTCTGCTAAAATGGTTCCTCCTGTTCAGAGTAAGAATGCTTAGATACATATTATTTCCTAGAAAAAGAACTGTGTGATGTGTTTTAATATTGTTCATTACATGAGCTGTTATGTTATATTAAAGGACCTGGATGTGCTTTCAGAGTAAATTTTAAAAATATTTAATTGGCTTTAAGGCAGTTTTGAAAATGTGATTTCCAAAAATGATACTGGCTTTTGCCTCGGAAAGTGAGTTGAAAGCTACTCAGGTACCTTTTTTCCTATAGGTTTCTAAGTAACGGAATTTTTGCCATAAGGTTTCTTTAGTGGGTAAAATTAACATTAAATGCTGAAATGTTTAAAGGGATAATGAGATGGCATTATCTAAGGAGATTCCCTGATGGATTTTTGAGTATAAAAGGAGGAATAAAAAGGGTATGATATGTCTTGACAGGCCTCCAACTGCATCGTATTTGTTGTTAAGAGTTTCATTAGTGGAGACTTAATAAAGGTCGCCAAATGTGGGATTTAAAAGTCATTTTCTTGCAGATGGGAAATGACTTGACATCTTGGTTTTCTGTACATTGGCTGATAATAAAATGTGCTGGAAGTCTGTCTTTAATGAAGACTCATTTGTAATAGTGACAATTCTTACATTGCCTGGCATAGTTACTTTACATGATAAACTGAAGATCTCACTTTTACCTTATTGCAAAATAAGTCTTATACAAAAAGTTTGAAGCTATACTTCATTATTACATATGTATTCTATAAATGTATATTTACATCATGTACTGCTATATGTAGTTTAATCCATAATAAGTTGATATTACTAATTAGAGAAGTTGAGACTCTAATGTAGTTTGCCTCTTCTCCCCCTTGGGCATCATGCAAATGTTTACATAATGTGTTTTTTGTGCAGATTCTTATCACGTGTACAAGAGTAACAGCTATGTTTTGCTTGAGTTCCATCATAATATTCAGATCCTAAAATGCAATAACATTTTCACAAGGTAAAATCCACCTATCTGTAAAAAGGAAATAAAAAAGATTGAAGTGTTAGAACTCAAAACCTAAAGACTTTAAGAAATTACATTCATGAGAAGATTTTGACTTCTTTCTTCTAAATAGTCTTAGACTTTCTCATCTTTTAAACTGACACAAACAAATTCTGGTAGTGTAACATGACAAACAGTAATTAATTTTGAGCTCTGTCTGTGTATTTATTGTGTAAGAACATTCCTACAAAATGTACTTTCTTTGGCTATTTCAGATGAAGAGAAGCTAGATTCTGGAGAACCTGCTATGGTGAATAGTCTTTGCGGAAGTAATAATAACTGCTTAGCAGAGCAAAGGTCATATACACCAGTTACTGATGAAACTAGACAATTAATTTGTGATAAGGTTATCAGCAGATCTGAGAGGGAAGACGTCCTAAAAGAGAAAGCAGGAAAATCTTTATTTCAGCTGGGAGAAGGGTCAGTATTGTGCAAGTATGGTAATGTCTACATTCTACACAACCCTCTTCTTTGATATTCAGTTATGCAAGTATCAAAATGTTTGAATTGATAGAATTTGAAGGTAGCACTATTTATGCATTAAACCTGTTTAGATTATATGGAAAAAATTTTTACATTTCTGTTCTTAGGAAATTTCTACACTCAAAAGACTAATTTGTCCAAAATTTATTGATATGAAGGTTTTTTTTATCTGAAATAACATTAATTTTGTTTGATCGTGAATATTTCAAAACGAAGTCTCCTAATACTGCATGTGGGATACTCGTTTGAATTCAGTGTGTTTTATTTTACATTTCAAGCCTCTTGTTTTAAGGTGCTATGTATTCCTTCCCTTAGCTCCACAGATGAGGAGAGACACATGTTTTCAGTTCTGGTATTGGGGAAATAGGTGCTCATACACAAAAAACCCCACCAGACTTAAACTCATTGGCAGTAAGGGCAGAATTTTTTTGTGGGTTTGAAATATTTCTAGTTCATTTTTTTTCAATCATCAAGCAGGTGTAAGAGATAAATGAGTTATTTGTATGCAGTCACTTTTTATTGAACCTAGATTACTACATCCATTCTGTAATTTACAATTAAATCTTTTTTTTTTTAAATTTCTTTTGATTCACATCTAAATTCTTGCACAGGGAGGAGTAGCCTGTGGGAATATCTGTGGTGCTATGTTCAGTAGGTGTATTGGTTGCTGCATTAGTAGTTGGACAAAGAACCGCTGTGTGCTAATAATATTGACAGATTTGACAGTCTCTACAACAAAGAATGAATAACAGTTTATTTTCAAAACACATCCTATAAACACTTGGTCACTATTAAATATAAATGTTTGCTGGTACATATTTTCTTTCTCACATGTTTTTATGCTTAGGAAAAAATATTTCCCTGGATATTCTTAAGCACCTTTGGTATTAAGGAGTATATTCTTAATTTTATAAAATGAAATGCCTTTCACTTGCTAATTTGACTGTAGTACTGGATAGTTTGGAGAATGTTGTCCACTGAGGCTGTTGCACCAAATGATACATAGCAGAGCTATTATGACTCTCTGAAATCAGGATTTAAAAACAAACAAACAAACAAACAAAAAACTGCCAAACCCCCCCTCAACCAAACAGATTTTGAAAGACTAGAGACTTGTGGGATCAAGAAAAGGTTCATGAGAATGGAGAGAAAATACACTCAGCAATGAAAAACGTGGTTAAAGAAAACACCAAGGAGACTGCTTCAGTGGAAAATAATTTTCTCCCATTAAAATCAGTGATCCAAAAGACTTTTTAGGTAGACTGTATGGATTATCATATTACACAAGTTACTGTAACTTTTAATTAGTGTATATATGGTATCAAGTACTTTAGTGTTACAGTTTAAATCGGTAGTTAGTTGATGTTATCCAGGTGTCTCTAATAAGAAAGAGTCAGATGGTGCTTTTACTAATTGGAAAGAATTACCTTCCTTCTGAGTTACAATTTTTAAACTTGCAGGCATGATTAAACAGTTCACTCATTAAGCATCCTTGCTATCTGTTCAAAATATGCTTCTCCTTTATAAGCTTGAGAGCTCTGCAAATTTTTCATTTGGGGTTTTTGTTACCGGTGCTTCTTGTAATCACCCATTCATATGGTGTTGTGGACCATAATCATTGAGTTTCCTGGCAGCCTGAATAACAGAATGTCATGATTTATCTTGATTATCTTTGATAAGTTTTGAGAATGAGTGGCTCGATGAGATGATTTTTGCCAGTGCTGCTTTATACCCGTGCATCAAGGATCACTAACAACATTTAGGTCCTTGTATGGCTTTGAGTACGAGGCATACCTGCAGTGCTGCAACATGCACAAAAATAATACAAAAAGCATTCTGTTTAGTGAAGCACAAAGACCCCTCATCTATATCAGCCCAGGCAGTTCATGCCATTGTGTAGTGGAACAGCTGTAGGTAATCTCAGCTCATTGCTGAGGCTTATGCCAATGAATGTGCTGGTTCAGTATTCGTATACCGTACTACATGAATCAGGCAGACCTTGATACATGTTATATCCTTTTCTGAGTTCAGAGATGTCATTCTTCATCTGACAAGGCAGTTGAAAGGTATCACAAACCTATCTTTCAATATAGTTTGGTGAGTTTAGTCTTGATAGGAGTTGTATATAAAAGGTTCCTGTACCATAGAGGGGTCATCGCAGTAAAAGAGGTTTGTCATTCTTTCTCAACAGAACACATTTACAGGTATAAGACGTTTGCTATGACTAGATTACATCTGCTTCTATGCCATAGGTACTTGAGGCATCTTATATGAAATTAAAAGCTATTTTCTATTTAAAGTGCGTTGTATTCTGGAAGAAGGCTTAAAGGAATGAGAAAACTTTTGTTACTTGGAGTCATGTCATTCTCCGTATGAAGCAGTTGTCAGCCTCAATTCTGTATCACAGTAATTTAAAATCCTTGCAGAAATTAGGCGAGAGGGTTCTAGAAATAGTACACTTTGTACAGGAGAAGGTGCATAAGACTCCTTACTCCCCTTTCCCCACAGTTCCTATTTGTGTACCAAAATAACTTTACTAATAAAGCTGTTTATCTGTTAACGATGAAACTGTAGAGCATGCTAAAATAGCATGGCAGATTCCTGCCATTAATGCTATTACAGTTATTTCAAAAGGAGCAAAAGGAAGGTATTTTATTCCAGAAAGAGACTTGCTCACTTTCCATCTCTGGTTCCTTTGTTGTCTCAAGAACTGATGAAAAGAATGAACAGTGCTAATGAAATCACTGCTGCTTTATAAAGATACTGGAGGAATAAAGATAGAGGGGGAAAGAGAAAAGGCCCTTTTGATGGGAAGAGTTAGTTGTCATTTTTGTTTGCAATTCTGTTTTTTTTTCAAATAACTATCTAGTTATAATAGAATAGGTATATTCATTGAAGCAGAATGAGTTTATTGACATGGTGCCTCAGGAAAGCAAGGAGCAATTTCTGACAATCGTAAGGAAGCTTAGTTTGGTTTACATCTTCATCCAGCCATTGTGCCTTGCCATCTATTGTGATTGCTATAGAAATGAAACTTCTAAAATGTTTTCTGCATTCATATATTTCAACAGATGTGTCAACACTGACGGCAGATTTGCTGATGAAGAGCAACAGTTTCCCTGGTGAGAAAAGACAAATTTTTCTTTCTCCTCCTCCAATTTTTCAATATTCTGAAAGCTTAGGTGTCATTCCAGCACTCCTTAGAAACACAGGTGCCTTCAGTGTGGAAAAGCTTGGTGGCAAACAGTTGATTCCTAAGAGACCTGCTCTATTTAATAAGGGTTTTCTATAAATAGCTATAAAAGGATTAGAAGGCACTGTAAAGAAGATATACTATGCCCTGTTTTTTATCACCATTGCCATCCTTATTAAATGTCTGTATGACAGAATCTTTGGTAGGTATTAATCAACTACTTCCATAAGACTACTTTCTTGTTCTTTTGGAATGCTTGAGTAGAAAATGATAGAAGCAGGAGACTATTGAATACTGGAAATCGCTTCTGTCTGATTGCTTAAACTGGCTTCACATCTGTGCCCAAAATGTTCATTCCTTTTCTCCTCAAAGTAAAGGATTCCTACAGAGGGGTGGGAGATTTCTGTGCTGAAGGGAACGCATATTCTCTTGTGCTCTGGCTGAATTTTTGAAATGAATGACATGGTGTGGATATTAGTCTGTTGTATGTTTTAGCTGATATTGCTGCAGATTCTCTAGGCTGCTTTCAGGTTTTGTCTTTTCTTATTATGTGTATTCACACTTGTGGGGTTCACATGAAGACATGGAAACAGGAAATGATTATATTCCTAGCTAGTCTTTTGGTATTTCTGCCTCAGTTCCACTAGCTATTGAGAAGACTTAGGAAAGAAACAACCTAGTGGTGGGAAGGCTTTCACAGGTGGAGCTTTCTTCGGTGTTTTCCAAAGAAAGTATGGCATCTGCCCTTCCAAGAAAGTGTCTGGTTTTATATAGGGTTAGGGGGTACTGAGAGAAAAGAAAGAATTCTTCATTACCGGTTTTCAAAACTTTTTATAGACTTCTAAAGAAAAGAACAACAGATAGCTTTTATCTCTGTCCTCACTTGTGAAAGAGTGTGGAGTTTAGGGCTTTTTTTACTGCCTATGCCAAAGCTGGTAGTTTCAGGGTAACGTCATTGGTCTCCAAATCTAGGAGAGTCAGGTCTTGAGAGCCCTTATGATCAATGGAATGATAATTCTAGAATTGGAAAGTATGCTGGTAAGGAAGAAATGCCAGTTCAGTCTAGGTAGTACTGTAGTGGATTTAGATTAAACTTTTGTTTAGAATAGGAATGCTTATGCAAAATTCAGGTTAGGAAAATGAAGATGTTGTGGTTTTCAGACTCGACTGTATTTAGGCTAGTATTTTAAGTGGTTTTTTATGGTTAGAATTAGGCTGTAAGTTGTCTGCTTACTTAAAGATACCCTGCCACAAATAGATACTGCTGATATTTTCTGTATTAGGCAGCAGATGCAATGACTGCGAAGAATAAAAAGGATAAGGATATAAGTTTTTCATCAACCTCTATTACTCTTTTAAGCCATACTGTTTAACATGTGCATGACGTTCTTCATCAGCAACCTGTATAAATAGAATACTGTTTTTTTTTTTTATTGCTGGATCTGTCATAGGTAATGGACTATGCCTGTGATTGTGTTTATAGAGGAATTGTTTTTTGCTCATCTTTAGGATGACTCAGAGTGTAGTTGGCCTATTTGTCAACATGCTTTTGCAAAATATGTTGCCTTTCTACTATTTATCCGTTCTCATATCAGTGGTATCAGTTATAGGCTTTTATAGTTTTCATTCCTTTTGTTTTTGTCTCGGGGTGTTACTTATGATATCCTCTACAATTTTTGAAATAATTTCAGCACATCTATTTTATGAGTTTTACAATTATTTTCATGGTTTTGAAAAGCTTTGTAGCTGAGAAACAGGACTGACTAGAGGTTTCTGTAATTGGTTTAGTAGTTTAATTTATATATCTTCAAGCTGTCTGCAAGTAATTTACTATGTCTCCATTATGTTTTCTGAAAGGAAAATAGTCATTAAAAACTGAGCTGTTACATTAATTCTTTTTTCTTTGAGGCATACCTATTACTTACTTCGACATTGTTTGTATCTATCTTATTTGTCCCTGAGATGACATCATGGAAAGATCAGTGGTAGTAGAGGAAAATAGGGACACATTTCCTTAAGTGGCTCATTGCAGGTCAATTCTTCTTCATCTGAAAAAGATAGACAGCCTTTCAAGTGCTAAGTTATGGGTTGGGAAGAAATCAATTACTTTTTTTAAAACAAAACAAACCCTGCAATAACTTATTACCTAGTATTCAACCAATGAAAGACAATACAGGAGTCTATCTAATTCTGATATCCTTTTGGCAACATAAGAGGTCTGGATAGTATAATTATATACAAATCCATGGATTAATGAAAAATGCACTTGTTAGTTGGCATATGGAAAAATTAATTTCTATGAGAGTGAATGATAAAGGAAAATACTATTTTTTTTCTCATTTTGCAAAAAGCTCAAAACAATTCCTATTAGTTGCTTTGGCAAAACTACTACACTTGCTTCAAAGTTTACAGTGCAATGTCTTGTTATTGAAATCAGTAACTATAGTTTAGAGTTAGAATTCTTGTTTCTTGATGGCTGAACACTTGCAGTGGAAAAAATCATTGTAGGAGAGGGCTTATATCCCAGAGCAGTGGTTCCTAAATATTGTGTAACTGAACATTGTCTGAGAAAATCAGTCATTCTTGCTTATTCCAGCTCTACATCCGGCTCCTCTTTGCCTTGGGGTTCTTGCACCACCTTGTCCCTTGCTGCTGACTCAGGGTCTGCTGCATCATCCTTCTTGCCCTGATTCCCAGGAGCACCATTAGTTCCTTTTAAATTTTCCCTGGAGCTGCCATCCTTCTTCTTGAGATAAAGCTGCTGACCCTGTCTGTGCCCTTGGTCTGCAGCCATAGGTATCTTTGCACTGTGCTCCCCAGTGCTACTCCCAAGAGACCTGATAGGCAGCTCATGGGACCACAGTTGTGAATAATTTAGAAAAATGTTAACTGTCAGTCAACATATAAGCAGCCCATTGGCTGATATGCCAGGGGGGTTGTGCAGCTTGTTCAGAGGGACGTTGACAAGCAGCAGAAATGAATTTACTGGAACATCCTGCACCTGGTAAGTGACAACCTCAGGCACCAGTATATACCTGGTGCTGTCCAGCTGGGTGGAAAAAGACCTGGGGATCCTGGTGGACACCAGTTTCATAAATACCTCAAGTTGGAAGGGACCAATCTTTTGTGGAGAAGGGATCCTAGATGAGATTTCTAGTACCCTGTTCACTTGCATCTTGAAAACCTTCACCACACCTGAAGTGCTGGGTCCAGTTCTGGGCTCCCCAGTGCATTTGAGATATGGAGCAGCTGGAAAGAGTCCGGCAACTAAGCTGGTGGAGTTCCTTACATGTGGAAGGGCTGGCAAAGCTGAGACTGGTTAGCTGAAGAAGAGAAGGCTCAGGAGGGAGTCTTATTTATACACATTGATATCTGAAGTGTGGGTGCATTGTGATACCTTCACTGGTTGTGTGACGAGCTCTTTGTTCTTCCTCATGGTAGGCATTCAAAAGAAGAAAAACTAGTTATTTACCTGTAACTCTTGTTTTTAGAGATTTATTGGTTGTATATACTTCCACAACGCATCCTTGCAGCTTTTCCGTTTGTAGTCCATATAGAATTTGGGAATCTTTGGTTCAAAGGAAAGTACACAACTCATTAAATAGCCAAATGATCCTTACCAATAGAAGGCATGCCATCCTGAATACTGCTAGCATTAAAATAAGCCCAGATTGCAGTGTAGATGTAGTCATACACTGAACATACATGTCAGTAACATCTCAAAGAACAGTCTTTCTAGATAATCCTGGAACAGATGTGTTATCTGTGGTTGGGGAGACAGAGTGCTGATCTAGTCTGGAATAACTACCCATTAGTCCTTTTTAATACATCTGGCTTGCCTGAGCAGGCTTCCGGGATCTGCTTAGCATTGCTCTAAATCTGTTCTTCTCACCACCTAGCGAAACATAGTGATTTTTTGGGTTGTAGATACATCATGTCTGTCTTTCCAATCCACACAATGTATATTTGTAAAATCAGATGTTCAGTGCTTGCAGACATACAAGCACTTATTGCGGTGCTTAAGCTGTTTGAGTATTGTGAAAAGTTAGAAATTGTTCTCTTAGAAGTTTGAAGACATCAATAAATCAAGGATCCTAAATAAGATTTGTAAAAATTGTAGCCATAATTTTAGGTTTTGATTTAACTAGAAGAAAGGAAATTTGTGGGGGCTAAAAGGGGGAAAATGAAGAAAAATACACTGGGGAGAAATGAAAGGGAAATGGAAGAAAATGGAAGAAAAGGGGGTGTGTGGGGGAATGCATCAGGGTGAAAAGCATGAAGATAGAATCTGAAGGAGAACTGGAGGCAGGGCACCTCAACAGCACTCTCAATTTGCTGGAGGCATCAGAGAAGCTTTTTGGTCACTGCTAGAAGACACTGAGCAAGGTAGACTTTTAGTGTGACCTATTACAGCTATTGCATATTTTTGTTATATAAATAACTAACACACTAAAATATGACTGGAGTGTGTCACACTTACTCCAAGGAACTTGGGTTAGAGTTGTGGTTCTATTGGTACAGAAAACGCTTTGTAGATATAGATGTGTAGAAATTGTGTGCTAGTTTTCTGGTTTAAGAAAAGAGCATCAGAGAAATAAGTCAAATGCCTTAGTGTAGTTAAAAAATAAACTGAGTCCCACCCACCAACTAAATACAACTTTAAAGAATGCTTCTAGAAGTTAGCCATAAGGCTGATGTTTTATCAGGAGCACATAGATAAGAGATCTTTCACGTGGTGGCGGCGACACAGTCTAAGGCTTCTTATCAGGAAGGAACTTCTGAGGAGTTTTTTCTGTGTCTGTACGTATCAGTTTTATGTCATCTTCTGATGCACTAAAAAGAGGTAGTTGAAAACAACCTTTTGGACTAATTAGACCGTGTTTTGTTTTATATTGTTGTAGTTTTGCATGGCTGGGTTCTGGTGGAGGAGAGGGATGCTGTAGGGGTGGCTTCTGCAAGAAACAGCCAGAAGCTCTCTGCAGGCCCCAGAGAGCGATCACCAGCTGGCTCAAGGCCGGACCCGATGCTGACCAATGCTGAGCCCATCAGTGATGGTCACAGCGCCTCTGGGAATCACATTTAGGAGGAAAAAAACCCACAAGCAGCCACATTTGGCTACATATGTTTAGTCACGCGTATGTTTACATACATTTTATTAAAAAAATGTTTTTAGTAGTATTGTAGTTTATGCAGGTCAGACCTTCAGGAAGCAGTGTGCTGTGTGATTTTTTTTCAAGTATCTTCCAAGTTATCTTTTTTAGTTTAAATGGTGCAGATGTTTGATATTTACTACCATTTGGAAAGTTATATGGAACTGACTGAGAGAAAATGGTAATTTGTTATTCAGTCTCCATAAAGTCCTTGGATGTTAAACATAATATCACTTCTATTTCTGTCAGTAGAATGCAGTTTGGTGGTTCTGGTATCTTCAACCACACCACCATCACTGTGCCCCCACACCCCCTAAAAGTTACCTTAAGCAGTCTTGTAGAATTTGTCAACAAAAGATAACTACAAATACAGAGTTAAGGGTGCTGTGCAGATTCTTATTATCTTCTGGATCACAAAGTTGTTAATTAATTTTAATTTCGTTGTTTAAAAATGGAAAATAAATCTATTTCCAGACACCAGCTCATGTCTGCTGTGTATGGCTTCCTCACAGCATTTACTCAGGGTGTGCTATGCACTGTCTGCGTGTGAGCAGCTCTCTGTAAGACTGCTCAGATTCCAGTTTATGTAGGATAGTCCCAATTCCACAATCTTTGCTTCATGATTCGGTTTACATGGGTGCAAGAGAAGAGGCTTATAATTTGTCATGTGAGAACTTGGCATTTGGAGAAGCAGATGGCATGAGGCTTATGGCCTTTTCCATACCTGCTTTCCTCCTCTTTTGCTCATTCCCTGTTTTGCCCTGCTCTTGTCTTTGAAAACTAACCCTCACGCTCTTCATCCTTTATTGTACTGTCTCAGTTACTGTGCTGCTTGTTCTCCCACTTCCATGTTTTCTAGTTTAGCCTCCCAAAGGTGTAAGAATACATAGGTGCTACAAGAACCATGACATGAAAAGAGGGGAGGGAATGTCTTCAAGTTCAACAATTCAGAAAAGTTTATCATGTTCTGTTTTCTTTCTAGTTAAGCTTTGTTACTTCACTGACAAAAGGTGCTTGTTAGAGACAATTCTGTAGAGGAGCATTAACTTGTTAGTATTAGGCTATGTCTCCATCTTAACTGGTAACTAAATAGTGGGGCACCAGGGCTACATTGGCATAATTAATAAAAAAAAAAAATACCAGTTAGTCTTGGAATTGAGGGCCAGTGCTGTGTAATGGGTTGTGTTAATCATGTTTAGGTTGGAAAAGATCTTTCAGTCTAACCATTAACCTGGCACTGCCCGGTTTACTGCTAAACCATGTCCATAAGCACCACATCTAAATGTCTTCCAAATACCTCCAGGGATGATGACTCATCTGTTTCCCTGGGCAGCCTGTTTCAATGTTTGACCACCCTTCTGATGAAAAAAATTTCTGATACCCAACGTAAACCTCCCCTGGCACAACTTGAGGCTATTTTCTCTTGTCCTTGGGAGAAGAGACCAACACTCACCTAGCTACAACCTCCTTTCAGCTAGTTGTAGAGAGTGATAAGGTCTCCTTCCTCAGCCTAAACAATCCAAGTTCCCTCAGCTGCTCCTCATAAGACTTGTTTTGGAGACCCTTCACCAGCTTTGTTGCCCTTCCTTGGGCACACTCCAGCACCTCAGTGTCTTTCTTGCAGCGACGGGCCCAGAACTGAACACAGAACTTGAGGTGCAGAGTACAGGGGTAAGATCATTTTCCTAGTCCTTCTGTTACAAGCCAGGATACTTCTGGCCTTCTTGGCCACCTGGGCACATATTCAGCTGGCTTTTGACCAACACCCCCAGGTCCTTTTCTGTTGGGCAGAAAATAATTCAATGGAAGTGTTTTTAACCCTATCACACAAAATATTGGCTGTGATTGTCCCTATCTCTGCTTGTCTGTACCCTGTGCCCAGACATTTGTCAAGGAAAGTACTACCTTTGGCCAAAACCATAGTAGTGAACCACACTAAGGGTGTAACTGTATAGAAAGGTGTGGCCCAGAATTCAGACACTGTTTTACAAGTAACGAGATAGCCAGATTCTCAGATGTTTAAGGGTCTACACTATTCTTCTTGGGATTTTACGCTCACATTTGTGAATCAAACCTTGCTGTTGTGTGCAGATTATTTGAAGAGAACTAGCCCAGTTCTTTGCCTCTGGGGTGTAGAAAGCTCTGTTCACAGATTTACCATTAACAAGAGGCTCAGGGCAAGAACAAGCAAGTAAACATCTAAACATGCAGGATTTCTGAATAAATGCTGTTTTCACTTAATTATACTTGCTTTCACTAGGGAAAAACACTGAACACACTACTGCAGTGCTAGCTCACCTTCCTTTTGGAAGTCCTCAGAGCCTACGTATATTCAGGAAAGTGTTCCTCATAGGGTCTGCTGTGATCTCCCTTATTTGAGAAGAATAGAGATGATCCAGTTGGCAAGTTCTCTTTCCTGTGTAAATCATCAGAGCCTCTGTCAGTTGATTTCTTGATGAGTCCCTTATCAGATGATCAGATTTCTGCCAATTGACTTTGTTTCCAAGGCAACCACTCTCTTGACAAGCCAGTTCCCTTCAATAGTAGGTAACTTATTTTTTAGAGTAGGATGATTACATTTTAACTGCATGGTTCTTAACAAGATATTGCTGCGTAAGTTTCAGCCCTACATGAAAGTGAAACAAAGAAGCAAAAGTCTCTAACTAAAATGAAGCTGGCAGCCTGGTATATATATATAAAGGGGTTTTGTAATCTCTCACAAAATTCATAAATTGTACATGCTCCCTAAAGAGAAGCCTGCCCACCAGTAACTTTCATTTACGTATGTATTCAGTGTATTCTTTTCATAAAAATAATGAGAATTCCAGTTAAGCTGTTTAACTTACAGGGATGCTTCCCAAAAGTATAAATAGTTCTATGAATACCAGCAGCACAACAATCTCTGTGCCTACTCGCATAGATCTCTAAACTGGTTGTTACTGGTGCTTGCAAAAACATCCAAATCCAACCAAACTTTTTTTTTTAACACAGTTCAGACTTCAACATAGTCTCATGCTTTATCTTGCATATGTGGTGTTTCTATCTGCTAAGTGTTCAGGTTACCACATCCTTTGTTTCAGTGTCTTTTCTATTCACCTGCTTTTGTTTCCTACAAAAATTCTAGCATTGTCTTTATTGAGGTTTCTTGGATTCATCCCGTGGATTTACATTTTAAGAGAAGAGGCGTAGAGAGGATATAGTTACAAAACTTTCTGGTGAAAGCAATCTCAAACATACATTTTTATATAAGCAGATAGAATCATCATGTCTACATATAATTCTGAAGATACTGATTTCTGAATATGACCAGGTTACTATTAGTTGACTGAAGTTGTTATTCTTCTGCTTATTCGGTGTCCTTTCAGGTTATGGTCTTGATTTCAAGGACTGCTGAACCTTGTATAATTGTTTCTTCAACTTTTAAAGTTTGTAGGACAAGACATTCACTTAAGTGGCATCAAATGTTGATTTCTGTTAATACACTGAACTCTAGTTAATATGTACTGTAGAAACCCTCTTTCTTACAGATGTCAGTCTATTGTGGAGATGCAAGGATTTGTCTTTTTTTAAGCGTTGCTTCCCTAGAGGAATAACAATTGCCATATATGAGCTGAAATAATTTCAAGACAGTTTGTATAAGCATTTAGATTTTGAAGCACTTAAATCCTCATGCTGTAAAAAGAAAGCATTATTCACTCTTAGCCATAATGAAGCAAGTGTGCCTCTGTAATGTGATTGCTTGGGAAATTTTTGACTGATCACAGTGAGCTATCCAGTCCCTTTTGTAGGGAAGTGATCTTACAAGAGCTTTGTCTTTTATTCTGTCTCCATCTGTTGATAGAATGACTTATATCTTCTGTCTGGACTGGCAGACAGGATTTAGGCGCCAATCCAGCAAACCACTTAAACAACAGTTTAGCTTTAAGCCTTATAGCAACTAAATTAACAGGTTAAAAAAATTGAGATAACATTGCTAACACACTACTGTTATCTTTAGAAGGAAATTTAGGAGATTAGGTTGTATTGGTATGTGGACTATAAATGGAATAAGAAGTGTTAAATTAAACATGGACTGAGAATAGAAAACAAATTAAGACCTTTGTCTATCTAGTACAGATTTTAGAGGAAAGATTCCCATTCAATAGCAAAGAGAGTCTAAACCTTGTGTGGTTTTTTGTTGAGTGGTGTTTGAGGGTGTAGCTAGGCAAACAGAATAGACTTATCACAGATGCATATAGCAGTTTCCTCTAGCCAAAGAAAGACTAATGATATAATCAGCAGAAATTATGGCATTACTCATGAACCCAGGACAGTTGCCTTACAAAGAAATAACAGCACATATGTTTCTTGCACTAACAGAACCAGTGACTGCTACAGTTAGCAGCAGTTCACAGGCAGGCCTGGAAATTCTAATATTTGCATTAAAGGTTACTAATGTGCTTGTTTCTTTGACAATTCTTCCCATTTAATCTTTTTTAAAGTGTTAATTCTATCAGAAGAAATCAGTGTTCTTGAGAATGGGTGAATTTACAGCTTTAAACTAGTTGAGTTTATACTAAATTAGTGAAACTGATGATAAAATAAAAATTGTGTCTGTCTTAGTCTGGTTCAGCGTTGAGTTTTATTGTGGGAAAGGAAATGCTTTGGGTTTTGTGTTCCATAATGGTGACCTCTTGTGGTGTAAACACGTCAGTATTTCTGAAGGAGCACTGTAGGACGTACTGGAGGAAGCTGTGTTTATGTGTCATTTTGAATGGGCCTACTAACGTAGTAAAATAATTGATAATCTTTTTCAATTAGCTGTTAATACACAGATCTCATACCGAGTGCACGTGAAGAAAGAGCACTGAATTCTAACACGCTTTGTGTGTGTCTGTGCTGTTATCTTTCAGTGACCAGATGAAAAAGCCTGGCACAAGTTCCACGTGCATGAGGAGTACAGGTTGGAAGAGAAGAGTAACAGGTACTTTGTAAGGCATTTTAATCTCTGGGCAAAAAATGTGAAGTACAGTCAAATATAATTAATCTAACTTTTGTGATTTGAAGATCTTTTTCTTCTTTATTCATGGAACAATCTTTTTGGTTTTCTAGATGTATTTTTTTTCCTATTGTTGATAAAGAGAAATAATACTTGAGAGAGCTTCAATCTAAAAAAATCTGTTGATATTTTCTCTCTTGCTTTTCCCATATGTAGGCTGAAGAATTTGCCAATCCATTAACACATTGTTTGCCCATCACTTTTTGTAAACTGGCATAATTGCACAGAAACTAATAAAGTTATGCCAAGCTGTATTAGCTGGAAATACAGATTCTGGTTTTTGCTAATTTTACATAAGAGATTTTCATTAATAATTCCTCATAGTTGGCATGTTTGATACATGGCAAGTATGTATTTGAGAGTCTGGTGTGTAAACCTGAAGTCTCTGGCCTGCTAGTCTTATACTTTCTTACTGGTTTTTTTCCTAAAACTGAGGGATTGATTGTTTTTGGTGATTCTGGCAAAGGCTGTAATGTGCTTTGCTTTCCTTCAGAGGATCTGAGAGGAGTTAGTATTCTGTGGGGCTGTATTTTCTCTGTTTCTAAGCCTTTTAATTAATTTTTGATATTTTATTGGTGCTGGTGAAAACAAAAAATTGTGTGCTATTAGGATGGCTTCTTTTTATATGTACTTTTTAAACATAATGTAGCTTCCTTAGTTAGTGCCTTCTTTGTCTTTAATGCTCGAATAAACAGTGGGATAGCAGTAGGAATTCTCAGTTATTTTTTCTCTATTGTGGGGTCCTGGGGGGATTGTTCATTTACAGATTATTTCTATTTCCTGATATGATTTGTGACTATGCTTTAACATTTTCGATAGGAGGTAGACTGTTTTAATATTGATATATTCATAGCCACTCAGTATTCCATGAAAAGGCTAAACATGATAAGTCAGGCAGTACACAGCTTTTGAAAGCTCAGTGTTGCTAAGGCTCTTGTATTTACATGCTAAAAACAGCAACCAATAAATGTAGGCTGATTAGTGATTTTTTTTTTTTTGACCAGAATGCAAAGCTGTGGTTAAGACCTATGAAAAACTGAGACAATGAACTTCAACTTGCTGAATTCTTTTTGCTTGTGTATTTTTGCTGTTGAGTTGTGATTTGCTCAATTAGAAGGTTCAGGACAGCTTCTGCAATATTTTAAAACACAACTAGTGCCATAGCTTTTCATCAGCACCTTAAATATCTCCCAGGACTGAGAGACATGCAAATTTACAATTTATTAATGTTGCCCTTCTTTATAATTGTGTATTTCCTGATCATTGCTATTTCTAGGATTAATATTGTTTAGTGAAAGCTGATTATATTTCCCCCCACCCAGTTACAAGAGATGTTTAAAAAAATTATGCCATTATGACTTTTAGGTTGCTAGATTTTTTCTGATGAAAGACTACTGCTGTAGTGGCACCAAAAAATCAATTCTTTTTGTCCTGAACTAAAAATTGAATGGCTTTGTTAATTATTTTCTACTGAGAAGTCTGGTCATATCTGCAAATGCATACATGAACTAGTCTGTTTCTTGGTTAATAAAAGTAAGCGTGTCTGTAGTTAGAAAATCACTCTCATCTTTCAGTTTGAGAGGTAGCTAAAAATTGATAAGAAATCATTGTGTCATTATGTGAGTTTTGTGGCAGGAAGGAACAGTGCAAACTATTCTAGTGTTTTCGTTTTCAGCTGTGCTCTTATATTATCCGGAGCAGAGCTTTCACTTAATCATTGCAAATGCTGCATAGTGTTGTATTAATTAAGCTGCTTATTAAATAAGACTGTTAACTCATTTGATCTAGAAAATAAAAAGGTATGCAAAACAAGTAATAAATACATGTTATTAGGTAATATTATTGTGCTAATGTTAGTTATTGTAGACTCATAGAGTGCTTTGGGTTGGAAGGGATCTTAAAGCTCATCTAGTTCCAACTCCCTGCCATGGGCAGGGGCACCCTCCATTAGACCAGGCTGCTCAAAGCCCCGTCCAACCTGACCTTGAACACTGCCAGGGAGGGGGCAGCCACAGCTGCTCTGGGCAGCCTGTGCCAGGGCCTCACCACCCTCACAGGGAAGAAATTCTTCCTAATACCTGTTCTAAATCTGCCCTCCTTCATCTTAAAGCCAGTACCCCTTGTAACCAGCCCCTCTCCAGCTTTCCTGTAGGCCCCCTTTAATAATGCTATAAGATCTCCCCAGAACCTTCTCTTCTCCAGGCTGAACAAACCCAAATCTCAGCCTGTCCTCATAGGAGGCTTGCTCATCTTTGTGGCCCTCCTCTGGACTCATTCTTTCATGTACTGAGGACCCCAGAGCTGTATGCAGTACTCCAGATGGGGTCTCACGAGAGTAGAGGAGGAGAATCACCAGTATCCTGCAAGATAAGGAGCTTAACTAATCTTGAACTCCAAAATATGCATAGATGCCCCTTGTAAGCAATTTTCAGTTCCTTTAGAGCTCAAATTGTGCAGAAACTTTCACTCTTCAGCCAGTGGTCAAGACCAAAGTTCCGTCGCTTCATATAGTGCCAGGTGAATGTGAAAAGGATGTTCAGAAAGTTGGAATAATTCCCAGTGATATTGCATCCATGTGAAAGTCAATCCTGTAATCCGTTGTTTAATAGACCATGTTTCACCAACTCCTATGTCCAGATCCATGTTCCCAGTCTTGTTTCCAGAGGAATTCCAGGCTGATGATTTTTTATTCTACTATTTTTTAATTTGATGTCTGCTGATAGACTTTTTTCTCCTTTTCTTTTTGAAGCAAAGTATCAGAAAATTGGAATAATTAGAAAAAAAAATCTCTTTGTGAAGTAGACATGGTTTCTCAGTCACTGCAGAGGAATTTGGTTGAGGGTGGCCAAGAAAACTGGGAGTCAGTTGCCTTCAAGGCTTCTGACATGTTTATTGGAGGCAAAACATCTTTCAGATATTTGTAGTTTAAGTCATTTCCCAAGGTGCTGTGGGAGAAATTGCTTGTTGTAACAAAAATAGGAGGGAAACAGCCAGTTTACAAAATCTTGGTCAAGAAGTTCTCTAAACTAACTGGATTAAGTGGTTAGGATTGCTAACAGGATGTGATAACTAAGAAGACTCTTTTTCTCTAACTGACCAAAGAGTTGGTTAACCAAGCTTAGTGTAATATTGTGCACACTACTAGATAAAATTGCACAATCCTGGATGATTGTCTGCAGTATGGATCTTCTTTTAACACAAAATAAGCTGTCATGTGGAGACAGCTGAAAAATAGTAGGACTTGTTGATGTAAAAGTAGTCATTACCTTCCAATTCAGTGATCAAACGAAACATTGATGTCAGCAGAGAAAACCAAATCTGGCTTTACAGCAGAGCTTTACATATCTAAAGGTTTATCCATTTAGTTTTGTTTGAAACTTTTGGTTTTTGAGGAAAAAGTAAATAAAACCCAAAGTTTGAATATGTAGAATAACCCAGAATATAGCAAAATGTGACATTTTAAGGGTGTGGGGTTTTTTTTGACTGATGAATCAAGTACTAATTTATTTGTGTTGAAGTTGAAATCTTGATTGAATATGTGCTTCTGTTTTGAATGTATTTTGATGGCTTAGAGGATGAAACAAGAATAAATGAATTGAAACAGGAAGAAATCTTTTGGCATATAAAGATCCAACCAATTCTGCATGAACTGGATAAAGGTGGGTAACACTGTTCTTGAAAAGATGGGGGGTTTGTAGTGCTTCCTGCAGGTAACATGGGGCTCCTATATTACAAACGTGTAGCAGCAGTTGAACTACGTGGCCTTTCACATGTTCAGTGACTTTTCAGTGTAAAACTCTCCTGGGAAACCTGCTGTAGGTGTCCCTGCTTGAGCAGGGCTGCTGGACCAGATAACCTGCAGAGTGTCAACCATTTCCTGATTCTGTAAAAAAAACAAAAAAAAGGTTTTAGAGATCTTGTCTGATTAAATTACCTTATTTTAGACAACATAATTCTGCAAACTTGTCGGTCAGTAATGAGGTAATAATTTTAAGAATAAAGGACTGCACAGATTTACTGTTTTAAGCGTAGACTGTATTTTGAAGGTCTCAATGAATTTTAGAAAACTGAGGAAATCTTAATTAAAATTTTGATTTCTGCTTATAGTGTTAGAAGTCTAAAAAAGTATGTAATGATCCAGAATATTGAATGAAAATTGAGTAAATGAGTATGGCTTGAAAGATTTGAAATTGATTTTACTGTTTCATTCAACAGGTTGTTTAGGTGATTTCTAAAGACTTTTTATTTGAATGCCAGGAATATAGGAAGTAGATTTGGTTTTACAAGTGGTTAAAAGTGAGTGTCAAATAAAGGGATTGCTTCCGTTTTATGGGATCTTTTTCAGGGTTCATTATAGCATGGTACAGATTAGTCATACGTTTTTGCATAATTTTGCAGATGTTGATGAGTATGAAACACCTGTATGGTACTGAATGATTCCCAAAATATATCATTATTTTAAAAAGGCAGGATTCTCATTCCCACATCTACCACTAATGTGTAGAAAAACAGTGATCAGGAAATTTGAAAACTGCTATGCACCTTCACATTTTCCTTGGTTAATGCTGAAATTGTCAAATATGAGCCACCAATTTAAAGTTTTGCATACTGAAATGTTCTTTATACGTGAACAAAATATTATTTAGAGGTAAAATCTAATCATGTCTTTCCCTTGTCATAAATGTAACTTTGGAAATCAACTTTCATGCTCCTTTTCCTCAGTTTTTACTTGATTTGGTTAGTGTGTTGGGGTTGTTTTTTTAGCTTTTTAAGAAAGCTTGAATACGGCTTCATTTTTCTAATATGTGAAATTATCTACTGATATTTTCTTATGAATACTTATGAATATTTTCTTACTGATATTTTCTCATTTCTTGAATGTTGTACTACAAATACCTTCAGGTTAAGAGTTTAGCTGCTTCTTGAATATTTACACAGATTGTAACTGAATTGCATTGTTGCCTCCTGCTGCTGCATGGCATATTGCTTTATTTTAGGCTTACTGCACAATTGCGTTTTTCCCTATCAAAATGAATATTAGAATTCCATAATTCTAATGTTTTGAGTGGGTCTGTTGGTATTTCAGAATCTTTTAATTTTTGTGTGCAGTCATTTGCTTCATACCTTTTAACAAATTCCCTGAACATGCGTTTAGGTCCCATTTAGTTTTTGATATAGCAAGCCTTTTTCTTCCTCTTTCTCCTTCAAAAACAGAAAACTTTTTGTTACAAACCAAATCAACCTGGAACCGAACTATTGTTTAAAATCTTATTAAGCTTGTGATGTCATATGACAAAACTAAACAGAATTCCAAAATCTTTTTTTCTAGGAGAGCAAATACTTTATTTTGTCAGTACTCAAGGGAGGATAAACTTCAAAAATTCCCCATGGAATGAGTAATAAATAATTTTTGTTGTTAATTTTGATCAAAAGGAATGGAAGCCTTTCAATTTTGGTTCCTGTTTCACTGCTTACTGGAACAGAGGGTTTAGGATCATGCTATATTTGTTAAATTTTCATGATAGCAGTAGTATTGGAATTTTCATGATGGGAGTAGAAACAGATTAATCACACACACACAGAATGTTACGGGTTGGAAGGGACCTTGAACCCCTGCTGTTCCTTGAGTATTGAGAGCTTCCAGGCCATGCTCAGCATTGGAGAGTTCTGATGAGTCTTTACATCCACTTGTGCTTAATCCCAGCAAGGTTTGATATATTAGGCTATGTATATGGTCAGAAAAATACTCTTGAAGTGTATGTAATGTTTGGTGGAGCACTCTAAAGCATATACTGAGATTCACAGGTTCCTGTTAGACATTTGCTCAGTCTCAATGTCAAGCATTAGAAATGAGTTTCCTTTTATCTTTAGGTATTATTTTGGCTTTGTGGTTTCTTGGCTTGAGTCTCTTCTTTTCAAAAGAGCAGAATAAACTGATAATGCAGTACTCAGAAACAGTTTTAAGCGATTTACTGGGTGCCTCACTTCTGTTGTTGTGCAACTCGTTCTTTATTTTGTTTTCCTGTGTCTTTGTCTATTGGGATGTCGTGGAAAACTGGTAATTTTTTTTTTTTATTTTCCTGTCCCTCCTCACTCCCTTCAAGTAGAAGACAATATAGAAAATCTTTGTCTGGCTTGCACCAAGCTCTATCAAGTCTTGAATGAAGGAAACATGCTTGGAAAAAGATTTAAAAGAAGAAACGTGCTTCTGAAGACATTATATAAACTTGTAGACATTGATTCAGATCTGCTTTGCCTGAAGGTGGCAAAAATTATTCTGGCCGTAAGTGTTTTAAAATGCTGTTTGGTAGAATGTGAAGCTCAGAATTGTGAATTACAACTTGCATTTAGTTTTTCATTTTATAATTTTAAACTGTCTGAATTAACCCTTTCCAAAGGACAGTTTCTTGCCATATGGATACTAGTCTCCCCTTCATCCAGATTGGCATGTGTTGTAGCCAGTTTTTTACAGAGTTACGTGTCAGGGAGGAAGGAGGGAGACAAAATTGGATAGCTAGCAGGAATATTGCTTAGGTATGGAAAAGAGAGAGTGCCCTAAGCTGGGATACACATGCAGGGATTTAAACCAAACAGTAATTTAAAAAATCACACATGGAAATGAAGCTTAGTTTTTGAATAATATCTTGATCTTATTTTAACACCTCTATCTGAAAATACCAAGACCTTTTTGGTGCTTTTGAACCTATTGGTTCAAATTCTGCTAAGTACAGTCACTGGTGAAAGGAAGCCAGCTAGCACTGTGTTGTAAACATTTTACTGATTTGTGTATGTGTTGGGAAGGTTGTCCTTTAAGGTCGCATGTAGTACTTTAATCAGGAGATGTAATTATATATTCAGGTACTACTAGTTTTTAAGTGGTGGTTGTGGAAAAAAGAAACAAACCACCACCTAGTTCTGTTACAGACTTTTTTTCCCTGTGGGATCTTTTACAAACCATTAACAAGAGAACAAATCACCTTGAAAGGCAGAGGAAAGGAAGAGATTTGTCCTTGTATTTTTAACCCTTTTACCGCCTTGTCATGATCTCTCAATGACCACTAGCACACCAGAGGGTTGTGTTCTCTCATGTTTGAGAATAACTTTCTTTATGACATGTACCGTTGTACTATTTGTGAGATGGCCATGGATGCCAAACTGGTGAATCCTGTGCAAAATTTCTTTGTAATACAGACTGAATTAGAGAGGCAAAGTTATTAATATACTACCTGCAGAAAATACATTTTAAAAGGTATATATCACCTGTTATTTTAAAGTCAGCACAGTTAGACCTTAAACTAGCTTGCTTTCAGATTCCTTTAATTCTGCAAACTTTTCAGTTTGGCTCAGTGTACTGTCAATTTCAGCGGGAATTTAATAGTTCTGTGGCGGTACAGTTTGTCATGGTGTCCGAGCTTGTAAAATGTAATGGTGCGTATTTGTATGTAGATTTTAATAGTGATTTTTATGTCTTTTATTTTGTTGCAGATGAAAGTGGATGGAAGAAATCTTCTCAGTGCTTGCAAGCTTGCATTGAAACTCTGCAGGAATGAAAAAAATGATTACATCATTCAAAATGATAGATTATCTGGTATGTATTTTGTTCTTGTATACAAGGTAGAGCTGAAATTCAGTAGCTAGATTGAGCATTCTCAGAGGTAACTTAGTTGTGCACTACTAGGTCCAACTAACTGTCCATCTGAGGATGGAGATGGGGATGATAGGCTGAAAGAACTGGGGCTGTTCAGCCTTGAGAAAAGAAGACTGAGAGAGGATCTTATTAATGTTTATAAATATCTCAAGTGTGGGACACAGGGGGAAACAGCCAGCCCCTTTTCAGTGGTTTATGGAGACAGGACAAGGGGCAATGGCTTCAAGTTGGAGCACAGGCAGTTCTGAACCAATATGGGGAAGAACTTTATCACAGTGAGGGTGACAGAGCCCTGGGACAGGCTGCCCAGGGGGGTTGTGGAGCCTCCATCTCTGGAGATATTCAAGACCCGTCTGGACGCCTATCTGTGCAATATGAGCTAGGGAGCTGCTTTGGCAGGGGGGTTAGACCCGATGATCTCTGGAGGTCCCTTCCATCCCCTGTGATTCTGTGATTGTGATTAGGGAGAGCATGAAAGCCACCTGTGATCTATTTCTCCTGTACTACCCCAGCATGCAGAATTGTTACATTCTGTTAGGGACATTAGATGGTGCTTTCCTGCCTAATCCTTTTTAGTCTCTGTTTTATAGGTCTTTTGTTCATTAATTTGCCTAGTTCCTCTTCGAACTTTCTGATTCTGTCTGCCTCTGCAATCTCACAGAGCAACAAGTTACAGAAGTTTTCTATCTGCTGTTTTAAACCTATCTACTTTTCATCATTCCGCTGCATGTAGATTTGCAGGATTTGTAAGAGTTTCTACAGTCAGCTTAACCTTCACCCTCATTATTTTTTAAACAGCAGTCATATAATTTATCTTTGCCTTCTCCTCTTCAGACTGAGGCATCTCATCCCTTTAGGTAATCTCTTTGAAAGGATAGTTTGTCATTCTCTTAGGATTCTTTTAGTAGCCTTTCTGTATACCTTCTCCAACTGCAGTAGGTCCTTATTGAGATGTACAGAACAGAGCTATCTATAGAAGTCAAGATATGTCTGCACCAAATTTCATAGAAGCGAAATAACAGTTTCTGTGTTGTTGGCCATCGTCAGGAAAGATATTGAGAACAATCATCAGCTTTTTTTAGCTGCTGCTGGACATTGAGGCAGTGGTTGTGGAGATTTGTCAGGAACGGCTCTAAGACCACTTCCATGATTGTTACTGTGTTAGTGTCATACACACAGACACCTTGCAATTAAGAGAAATATGAAGAAAATTACAATGTATAGGTGATACTTAGCATCGATTGATGCTCATTCCTTTCATTAAAACTTCATTCCGTTTTATTAATGTAGCACTTGACCTTGCAAGCTTATACTTAAGTACGTACTTTAAAGCATATGTGCATATCTGCTTAAATAGATGAGAGTATTCATGGTCATAAAGTTTAGTACGTGAGTGTTGTCAGAAATAAAGAAATGCCTTTCCAGTAGTAAGATCAACAGGAAAAGATTGAGAAAAGCATACAGCTCAAATTGTTCAATTGACTTTGGATACTGAAAACTACAGTTTTGTAGAGATTAGCATCATAAAATATTCTGGACAAGTTGAGTGGTTATGTCTGTATAAGCATTGGGGTGTTTTCTCCCATTTCCATCTTCACCCACTTTTCTTTTACTTGTTCTTCTCTCCCTGTATTTTAAAAACTAGTGAAGGAAAAAAGAGGTTTGCATGGGGTTTTGTTTCTTTGTGTATTCACTGTTTATGATTTAGACACACTTTAATCCAGGCTGAAGACATGAACCTGGGATGTCATCATAATCACCCAGATTCCTGTTGCAGTCACTGAGTTATATATTTGATTTCTCTTTCTTTCTCTGGCTGTGTGAATGACTGATGTGCAGTGGAGTGGCTCCAGTAGAAGGCATAAATTAACTGTTCATCCCAAAATAGACAGCAGTACCCTGTTTGATACTAAGCAGAGCAGGGACCTGAAACTGATTTCTCACATTGTCACAACCCAAGTGATTTAGCTGATTGCTCGGCAGTCGGCGAGGGTGAGAGTTTGTGCAGGAGCCTGGAGTTGTGGGTACTTTATCCATATACACTCATACTTGGAGCGAGTTTCAGCTTGAGACAGAGGAAACTTTAGGCATCTCTTCGGTTTCATGAGATGGGATAATCTTTTTATTGAACTGGTTGGAACACAGGAAGCAGAAGTAACTATCAGTTTCAATCAGGTACTAGAAATTCAAAAGTATAAAATAGCTTATTTATTTAAGATACACCCACCAAATTCAGAATGTCTCAGTTTGACTGTGGAAGATACATTTGGCTTGTGCTAACAACCGCTAATTTTAACATCTCCGATATCTGAGATTGGGAGTGTAAAGCAAAACTTTTACCTATATAAAGTGTAAATCTAAAAGGGCTGTGAACAGACGGCAAATGTGAAATCTGTATTAGGCACCTGTGCTCTTTAGTGCTCCATTTGAGGTGATGTAAGATTTTTAAGGAAGTAGTGGGAATAAATCTCTTTAGAATGTCATGTTCAGTACACAAAATTCCAGGCACGCACATTCACTTTTGCAGATCTTGACTGAGGATTTCAGTGATTACCACTATGTGTTTACAACTGGTGCTGGTTCTTGTAGACTGGGAGAGCAAAAGTCAGGCCTTCTCTTATTCATCAATAGTTGTTCCTTGGTTTCAATCCAAAACCTCAATTTTTCCAGTCTTCTTACTAGAAATGTATTATAAAGAGTTCAATCGGCATTTTGCCCCAGTTATTAATCTTTTAATTGACTGGACTGTGTCAGATACAAATGTTAATATTAGGCTTTCTGAATGATGATTTTCCTTTTAGATTGTTTGCTGGAGGTCCTGAGAACTGGAGATCTACAAAAAAACGATGAAGCTCTCTTGTATTGCATGGGAGCGATAAAATTCATGTCTGGAAATGCAGTACTCCTAAATGAAATGGTCAGCAAAGGAGCTGTTGAAATATTGCTGCAATTAATGAAGCAGATTAACAATATAAAAGAAAATGACACACATTTCTCCAACTTGGGCCACCTATTAGTCCAGGTTAGCATTTACTTTTTATTTCTAAAAGTGCACGCTTCAAGGGCAAATTAAAAAGGTAATGAGAGGAGATAAGCTAAACCCATATGCCACTGACAGAGTTGTACCTATATTTGAATAGACCTTCTTTTTAAGAGGCTTGCATGAAGTTTTTCAGGACCTAAATTTAATTATCATAGATGCTTTTGTGTAGACATTTTTAAAGGCGCCAGAAATTTTTAAGTTAATAGAAGTATTTTTAGGTACCTAATAAAAACAGTTTATTATTATTACCTTATGGTGTTGACAGTGTTCTGGATATTACAGTAAACAGATTAAAATGTATTCCTTGTCTAAATTCTTTAAACTGAATTACACAAACTGGTTCTGCAATACTCGAGGAGATTGGGAAAAAAGCTTTTTATTATAAGAAAGACACATTTTAAAAAATGCATAGGAAAATATAGCTACATTTCTTTGACAAAGTGTTTTTGAAGAACTAGAATTTGAGGAAAAGATAGTTGTAAAAGCCAATACTTATAGAAGCTTTTTGAAGGCAGCAGGCACAAAACTGTTTTTTCATATAAGGGATAACTTGATGAGTGGTGGCTATGAAAACTAATTTTTTGCCCTAAAACTATTAAAACCTTAGTGTTTTAGGGAAGGAAAATAAAAAAAAAAAAGCAATGTAGCTAAATATGTAGCTAAATCTTAAGTTATGCATAGGTTAAGGGTTCTCCATATTTGTCAAGGATTTGCCAGGTAAATAAAATTTGCCTGGCATTTGTCTTGGAAATTATTGATACAAAGATTAGTGAATGGTGTCATTGTAAACTTTTTGGGACTTCACAGGAAAAGGAGTTGGACAATTTTTCTGTTTACACTGAATTTCTCTATTACTTATGCCAGATTTTTTTAATTCTCTACTATCTTACAAACAAGGGATTTTATACTACTTGAAATTATATGAGAAAACAGGTAGCTTACATCGTCACATTACTCATTACTGATTTCTCTCTATTTTAGTGGGGCTGTAAGTATGTCTCTCTAGAATAGTCTATATAATCTTAAAACAAATATAAACAGATTGAGAGATGCTGTGAAGCACTTAGTGAAATTATGTGGCCCAAAACTGGCAAATTGCTAAAAGATTGGGAGAATATATGATGAAACAGAAAACTTTGTGCTTGTCCTGTTCCTGTTTTCTTTCCTACTTAGTCCTGTCATCATTAACTTCCTACATGAATTATAAAATTCTCCTTTATACACTTCCATCTTTAGAACTGGGATTGTTAACTTTCTTGTGAATTCTCTCAACAATTCTAAAATAATCTGTATCATTTTGTTGATATGATACTTCTGTACAAAAAATAGCATTTCCAAGCCTTCTTGGCTGGAAAGGTGCACAGACCTCAGGTTTACACAGTTAAGATCTCAATGACCATATTTTAAAAAAAATTTTTTTAAATGCTGCTAGTTGACTTTGTAAGTTCTGATACTACTGCAGTGCTGCCTTAGGCTGTATCAGTTTAGTTACAAACCCCTTTTGAAAAGTATTGAGAGGGGGATTTGGGATCCAGAATAGATTTTCTTTTTTTTTTTCTCAGAGTAATTTACGAGGTGATAGACAGTGACTTAAAACACCTAAGCTATAAGAAAAGTAAGTTGAGATGAAAAGTAGAGTATGATGCCTTGCCTGTGGAAGCTGTACAGTCATTTCAGTGAGTGAAAAATTAGGTGGTAGTTTTGTGTAGGCAGTTTAAAACCTAAATTAGAGACATGTATCCTGTAGGTCTTTTAATATCTATGTAGTTTAAATATATTTACCCTTCTGAAAGCAGGAAGGGGATGTTTGAAAGCAAAGTGTGTTACTTACTGACGTTTACTGGCTGCTGTTGGCATTAATCTTATGTAATTAATACATATGATGGAAATCCTGTTGTATGGACGTTTGTGTTAAGTAGATAATAAAAAGAAGGTTTTGCCAGTTGGGGCATTTAAAAATAACAAATGATGTTCAAGTAATAAAACTAATGAATCAGGCTATTTTCAGCTGTCTGACTAGCTGTCTGAACTTCCCCACAACTTTGCAGAAGTGTTTCTTCTTCCATTATGTCTATGTGGATAAATTGTTTTTTTAATCAAAGGTTTAATTTGTGAATGTGTGAAAGGAAAATACTTCATTTTACAAGTTTGGGGTTTTTATTATCATCTCTGCTGTTTTCAGTATGATTGGAGGCGTTACAAACGTGTTTCTCATAGCTTGAATACACTGACTGTTTCCAAGAAGGCCTGGAGTATTTTCTGGAAAAGTCAATACTGACAACTGTCTGGGTTATTGAGGTTACTGTTTCACTTGTATTCTCTTCTATAGTAGTGCAGATACTTCTTTTTTCTTCCTCTTGTAAGAAAAGTAGTGATTCCTGCTGCTATGGAATTCCTCTGTGATTCTCCTATCAGTTTCTTCAATAAATCTACATTAATGTGCACCATTCCTTCCATGTGAGTTCATTGTTCAGTCATCATAGACAGGTGTAGGAATAGTTGTGTTTTCAGGGATATAGTGTCAAAGAAAGTTTCTTCAGTGACTCATGTCTTCAGAATAGAGGAAGGTTTTGTGGCATACTATAACTTGTAGCAAAAGGTTAGATATCCAGTGACATACAGATACACTGAATAAATACAAGTCTTGAGAAATAGAGAGGTGATTGCACTAGGGGAGAAAAACACCCTAAATAGTCACAGTGGTCTCTGAGGGTCTCTGCCATCTCTTAATCCTGATAACTGAAGTATCTCAGTTAACTGGGACTAACTCTTCATTTTTCAACTGTAATTGCACAATCAGCAGATGGGCTGTTACATGGGGTCTTTTTTGTGGGAATGGAGACCCTCCTATTTCTTCATTGTTACACAGTGAGTTATATGATATGCAAAAGTCTCACAATACAATAATAACAATGTTTGTAATAAGAATTATTTTTCCTTAACAGAGGACATGAAATGAAGGTATCTTTGATTCATTTTATATTGCTTCATCTGATAGTCTGATCATATTTATATGAAGTGTGGTAGTGTTTTTTCAAAAGCCAAGGCATTTGAAGTGTCACTGACAAGACTTACATCCTCCATGTTTAAAATGTCTTCTCCTTTAAAAATTCCATTTGTCTGCTCTTAAATTTTCTGTTTGGCTGAATTTGATCTTTCACATGGCAACATAAGGATTAAGGCTGGTGGGGATTGCCAGAGCCAACTGTAATGCATTTTTCCCTGCATCATGGTGTCTGTTTAAAGCAATTGGGTATCTCTTGAATTCATCTGCTGTCTGTTTGGTTTCTGTTACTTTTTAATTTGTACTCTTCAACTGTCACTTTGTATGCTAGCTATTCTTTTGAGGATAAATACTTTTATGAACCTCTGAATTTCACCATTGCATGTTTAAGTGTCTGTGTTACTTTGTACTGCTTTTTCTTCCTGTCTTTGTGTGAGGATGCCTCTTGATAGAATTTACTGCTGGAGGATTTTGAACCATCTGTCTCAGACAGTGACGAATCTTACTCTTTTTGGAGACCTCTGCACCATTATCTATTGATAAAGAGTTAATTTTTTTTTCATCATCTAATATGTAAATGTCTCTGCTGCAGTGAAAGCCCCAGTCTGGGTTTGGACAACATTTTTAATATGTTGTTTATCCTTTATTTTCTTCATTGTGATGTTTAGCTACAGCTCAACAGTTACCATCCTAGGCTGGCTGTGAGCATCTCGTATGTGAGTGCTGATAGGAGTCTTCTCTATCTGTTCCATTTGGCAGGAATTTTTCCACCAAAACTTGTGAATAGCGAAGTATTTTATCAGGATATATTCTTAAATATTTCTCTGGTATTATGTTGATTTTTGAAGCATCATGACTTCTGAAAGACTGCATATCTGGGAATTTTTTTTTTGCAGTTGTTTATTTAAAATGCCAAAAAACTCCAGGTGTCTCCTTAACATAGGAGGTAAAAGCCAATAGCATCTATAGGTTTGGTTTCTGCTTATTCTGAATAGAGTATATGTTTCATGTTTTCTGCTGAAGTTAAATCCATTCATGTATCACATTCACATTATCACATGATTTTTTTTTTTTCCTTCTGTACCTTGCTTCTCCATTTTGTCTCCTCTTGTTCCATTACAGAACTTCTTGAATTGTGTCTTCATTTGCCATTTGTGTGGTAACTGAAGATCTGTGTGTTTTTGTCAAATTTGTTGAAATAGGACAGCAGATTTGAAACTGGCTGGAGAATGGACAGGGTTGTACATAGACTCCTGTGAGCAAAAGCTCTTCAAACACAACAACTTAATCTGCTCTTTGTCAGATTTTTCCTTTAAAATTAACAATAACATATCACAGGACAAGCAGTCCAGTTCAGTGATAAAATACTTAATTTCTAGATTTTTTTTTTTTTGTGTGCTTAGAATTTGGATACTCTTTTTGCCTTACAAAACTACATTTGAAACCAAATTGAAACTGCATACTTTACTCTTAGAATAAGGAAAACTTGAAGAATTCCCATACTTACATAGATTACATACGTAGATTAAATGACTTCACTTTCATTTTATAGTAAGTTCTTGTTTAGATCAACAGTTTACGTACATGTCGTTGCCTGTCTGACCTTGGCATTTGGATACCCTTATCTTGGAATAGAACCAGAGCATTTCAAAATGCACAGTAGCCGATTCATTTTGTGTATGTACAAGTGATAGATATTTTATGCTTAAAACACCTTGAAATAGAACAGTAGCTTGTGGAAATATTTTGGTTTTTTCCAAAATAAACGTGAAGATTTATGCTTTTCGTTTTTCTACTCTTCAAATAGTGGCTTTCTCTTGAGCTCGATTAACTTTTAAATTTTTAAATAAAAATAAATTTAATTGATTTTTATAAGAAGTTCATCTTAGTTTGCAACTTATAGTAATTATCAAAATGGGTGTTACACATCAGTATGAATTGCAAGACTTAGACTGATTTTGCAAATTTATGTTTAGCCACAGCATTTCACCCCATTTCCTAATTTCCAATTGGTATATGGCTGTGTATACATGCATACAGATTTTAAAACCTGTGAAAGATTCATGTTTCCCCTCAGAGGAGGAGATGACATGCAGGCAAAGACCGGTCCCAATCTTGCCTTCTCAAAGATGGTTTCAGTGTATGCAGTTTTGTTACTTATACGTTTCCCAGTATTGTTGGTATACGCCTACCTGCAGAACGCTAACATGGCGTTCAGGCTGCTTTAGACGTTATAAATGCGATACGGGCTTTATTAGATTTAGGAACGGCGTGGATTCTGTAGCAAATGGCCCCGATTACTAAATCTGTAAATCTTGTGCACGCAGCTGACAGCTACTTTGCGAAACTTGGCTGATTTACCTCCGGCAAGGCGCCAGCTCGCTTGCAGCGGTGCGGTCGCTGAGCTCTGCGTGGCGCTAGAGCAGCGTACGAACGATAAGGACGTCTGCACCTATATCGTCAGGATACTCAGGTACGTATGGGACGCGATGCTGTGTTACTGCTTCACGTGAGCCCAGGGAGGGGCAGGATCAAGCACTGAAGTTGAAACGTTTACATCGAGGTGTATTTTCTTTAAAGCTCCGTGTGGTGTTTAATATTTTCCATGGTATTTGTGTCTTTATCACTGCTGATAGAAATGTGTAACATCGCCATACGAACTTGCATTCGTTGTCCCTGTGAAAAATGTGTTCTTGTTTTGTGTTGTTCTGTGATCCCAGATTCTGACTGAGATTTTTAAAGCACTGATTCTTATATTTTAAAACTGCTTACCTTATTAAGTATTTATTGATACTATTTTAGGCCATGGCTTTAAAAAAATGATGAGAGAAATTCCACAAGCTTAAGTTATAGCAGGGACTGTGTATTGTGAAATAAAATGCAGGAAAGAGCAAATGTGATCAGTGCTCATTGTTTTGAGCTGTCACAGAGTGTTTGAGGAGATTAATCTGTTGGATCAGGGCTTGAGTGTGCAGATGGAAGTGATGAAAGAATCTGAGTTTTAGGAGCTGCTCAGTGGCTGCTGCTCCCAAGATATGTTTTTGGAGGGAGATCCGTATGACTGAATCACCCCAAAAGATCCTTTCATACTCGGTCAAAAATTTTCCAGCTACCAAGCACCAGCTTGCAATATCCAATGCTAAATGGATTTGCAAACAGTTTAAGGAGTTTGAAGAAGTTGTGGAATTAACTGTTGGCAATTTCTGGAGGAGTTGGGTTATAAGCACAATTTGCGAGTGCTCTTCTGGATGAAGGATTTGCCGTTGCTGCTTTGTTATTGTATTGAGTCATGTTGCCTGTGGCTCTGTCTTCATTGAGAAGTTATTCTGCTATGGACATCTCTTCCTGTCCAGCCCCTGCAAATTATCCATCATATTCTCCTTGCTAGGTGGGATCAGGTGGTGCTTTGAAGAGCAGCTGCATAAGGGACTGTCATTCCTTCCTCTCCACAACTAAAACCAGGCAAATCTGGTCCTTTGCTGTTTGTGCCACCTGTAAAGCCTGCGACTTGCTTCCCCAATTCCATGCCACCTTGTCCACATCCATTTCTCTAATTTTGTTCTTAAAAATGAGTTGAGTTCTAGCAATGATTACAGTACTTCAAGCCTATTTATTCATTCTGAGGAGACAGCATTTCTTTTACTTGAGAAATGCCATGAAAAGTGGGGTAATGGGTTTGTAATTAAGTGCAATTGATACTTATACTGTAATTCTGACAAGGACATTTACTTGATCTGGAGTTCAATATGGAGGAAAAGTGATTTGTCTTATTTAAAGTTTCCTACTGCTTCATTATTTTTTTTCTTAAGTTTAGTGAACTGCATGCTCTGAAGATACAAATTACCCATAAAATGAATTTAATTAGCTTCCTGGAAATTGCAGTCACAAGATAAAAAAATACTTTGCAGTACAGAGCACAGATTTGAATTTTGTTTTGTCTTCTAGTAATACAGAATGATTATTCTTTTCTCTCAGATAGTAACTTTAGGCAGCTTCTTTGTAGAGAATATGTTCAATCTATTCAGATTATTCATTTCTTTAAGTCTGTAAGTCTTGCTGTAATTGCACATCAGCACGGATATTTGCTGGTACTCACTACATAGGAAGAGGTTATCCTAGTTTGCTCTGTTGTTGCAGTATTTCTGGTATGACCAAAGCATGGCTGGTTCTCTGTTTTTGTAATGGTCAAGGTGAGCAGTATAGGACAGGAGCAGTTGTGACTGCAAGAAGGCACATTCTCAGTATTAGCTGCGAAGAGACGTGTTCTGTTAGTGCTGTTGCTGGGCTCTACTAGAGGTGCACTAGGAAGGGACCCTTTATTTCCTCTCCTGACTTCCTATGTCATCTTTAAGTTACAGTTCTCCCATTTAATGCTAAGAAGTGCTAGTGTTAGCATACTGTGCCCATATGGCAGGCAGGTTGGGAAGCTCCTTATGTTCATAGTTCCTGTAATTGACTGTGGCAAGGATAGCTAGACTTCTGTTGTGCTCTTATGTAACTGCATATGCCTCTACTAGAAGTTGAAGTATTGGCATTCATTTCATTTGTTGGAAAACATGGCTCTGAGAGTCAAAAGCAGAGTGGTTTGGGTTTTTTTAAATCTAGCGTGGAAAAAGTGCTTTCATTCATTTATATTTTATTTTTGTGCCTTCGCAGCAAACTTTCCTCATACGATGACTTCTGTGCAGCTTTAGCAGACTGCTCCAGATGTTACGTCTTATTTTTAGCCCTACTAAACAAATACCAGAAGCAGCAGGTCAGTTTTTTTCATCTCTTGATTTTTATATATTAATCCTCTGATGTATCTGTGTATTACTGTGTATAAGCTTGTTTGCAATGACCTACTTTTATCCATTTACCAAATAGAAATTTTAAATGGTTGACAGCATTTCTAAGTACTAAACAATTGAAATGAGATAATTTTGATTAAAAATTCAAAGCAATACAGAAGACAGAGTTGATTAATTTGTCTGTTCCTTGCATGTGAGGAAACAGTACTTTCAGTACTTGATTATTTTCTTTTAGTTCTAAAAAATACTTTTAAAATCAAATAGTTTATTTGCATATTTGACAGTAGATAATAGATGGGATTTATGCCCTCCTCCCCTGCAAAAGAAGTGTGAATTTTCCAGAGGTGAGCAATTTGAAAACAGGGGAAAATTTGCTCTTTGGTATCTGCATAAGGTATCAGAACATCTCTCTTCTCTACAGACAAAACCGTGTGCCTAGAATACTGCATTTGGAACATTTACCTAGAAATAAGTGTTGAGACTTTGTCAAATGCCTCATATTACGAAGTACCATAATAAGAGTATAATTACTACCAACTTCGTTAGAACTTCAAAGGTCAGGTGTTTCTGTATTGTCCTGCTATGTCATAGTGATCTTTTCTTCATTTACGGGAGCACCAGGCTCTGGGAGTTTGGTGCAGGATCAGAGTTTAAAGATTGCCACGTTGGTAAGAGCAGAGTGCCTCGTGTTTGGTAAATTACTCAGCTCTATTGACAGGGAAGATTAAAGAAGAAAATAATTTTTTAGAGCACAGGTGTTCAAAGGTGGAACAAGGTTTCAGCACATGGAACATTAAATCACATTAAGATTATTCTTATAAGTAAGGTGCTTTCTTGGCTGCCTCAGCATCTAACCTAGTTTGAGGACATTTAGTTATCCTATTCAATTTATCCCAGGGTTAATAATTCCCAGAGAATTGTTGGAAGGAGGCCTTTTGTGCTGCTATTGTTAACAGCAGTTAATGAAGGTAACCAGATCAGCTATGCTGGACAATCTGTTCTTTCTCTTGCCAAATACAAAAATAATTTCTCCCTTTCCTGTTTACCTGCCTCCCTGTTTTCTGTGAGAAAGACACGTGGAAGAGGAACAAAGATTAAGTTGTTTCTATTCTTCTAAATCTCCGTTGATTAACATTTCTGGAGCGTATCTTGAGTATTTCTAGGTCCAGGCTGCTCTTGCATTGTGTAGTCTTCAAAGACGCTTTAGTCAAACACTGTGTAAACACTGTGTAAATAATATGAGGACTATCAAAGGCACGCTATTTTCCTAGTCATTGTTCCTTGTGAGCGCTGCATTAAAAACTCAACAAAAAAAGTAAGTAGGGATAAGGAACTTCAATTAAGTAACATCTTTCTCTCAACCCTTATCTGTAATTTTAAGGGGAACTTTTGTAGGCTCCTGAGCTTTGTGTCGTAATGAGTTGTAGGCTTATTTATAAATTCAAATTGTTTGTTGCCAGGTAGTGTTTAGAGTTCAGCTCCTCAATTGTCTACTTTATTAAGTGGTCCTAAAATGTATCTTTCTTACCAGATCAGCGTTGCTTTTTGTATTAGACTGTCAGTTTGTCAGTATTTATCAAAATACAAATTAGCAAAGAAATAGCTTGCATGTTAAAAAAACCCCTTAGTTATTAAGTTGTGATGATTATATATGCAGTGTCTTCAGAATAATTATTTCCTACTGCAGTTTTTAAACAAGCATGCAACTGTCAGCTGTCAGCTTAGTGAAGCCCTAGAGAAACTAGAGTAGGGACAGGGATAATGTAATGCACCACTTTTTTTCTGTAGTATGTAATAAACACTTGAGCTGTGAGGAGTCCAAATGTTTTTCCTGAGGTGTAGTTGGCACTGCTAATCTTTCTTTTAAAATGCTGACAGCTCGTGAGTTATAGCGTGAGTTGGTATGTGTTGAAAAGACAAGACGTAACAGCAGTGTGGGTAAAATTGTCTGCTGTGGGAAGAAGCAGCAAAGAGGAGGGTAAATCAGCACTATTAACTCAAAGCATTAAAATCCTTAGGACTGAGAACTGCTATGTCAAGAAAAGAAGTGTGTATGTTTTCTGAATTTTCAGGTTAGGAAGTTTGTGGGATTGGGCTTTTTTTACTGGCGGTTGTGGCTGCTAGAAACATGCTGTGGAAAAAAACTCAAAAGAAAACCAGCATTCAGACTTTCTCAAGTGCTTTAATGACTATGACTTTTAAAATAAGCATTAAATATTGTGAAGATAAAAACATGAGCACTGGAAATGGGATTAATGATTTGCTACTACATCACACGCTGAATTTCACAGCTGCCACCCAAATACTCTCTGTTGCTCTCACCACACTGCAGTTTCAGCTCTTTTTTTTTTTTTTTTTTTTTTTTTTTTCCCCTCAGCTCATTTGCTCTCTTGAGCAAGAGAGTCAGGAAGAATGGGAGAGTAGTAATTTAACTCTGAGACACACACATTTGAGGGAATTGAGTTGGCAAGACTTGCCAAATTCCATATGTCATAGTCTTAGGTAGGAGTACAAAAGGTTGGAAAAGCTGGATCTGCAAGGCAGGCTTGGGGAATTCAGCAGTGCTCTCCTATGCACATGTTCTGTTGGACTTCACTCATGGTTGGTGTTCGACCTTACTTCTGTGGAGTAACAAAAAAGTCCTTGGTGGCTGCCAGATGCTGTGAAAGCTGTCAGAAGTGTTCTTGTAGAGCCTCTGCCTTGCAGGATGAGCTTTGCATGTTTCTTTTTCTGGTCAGAATTGTAGTCTTTTGTCCATCTCCAGAAATATTTAACGAGATGCTGTTCCCCTCTCACAGATCATTATCATCTCCAAGCTTTTCACATAAAAGGATGAGTTTATCAGGCTGTGGTTAATGTCCTAAGTGAGGAGGTGGTCATGCTTTTGGAACCAGGAGATTAGCTGAATAGGGCAGTAGCTTTTATCAGTACGTCAGGCACTACCTGAGCTTAGGTGGCAATTTGGGGCCCTGCCAACTTCTGCCTAATCTTGTATCAGTATACAATTAGGAGTCTGTTTCCAGTCTTAAGTGCACAGACACAGGATGTGATACTAAGATTTGTGTGAAACAAATCCTTGTGCCTATTGTAGAGAAAATTCTCTTTGTACTTTAGTGTAGCCTACATTTTTAATTAGAAAACATTTGTTAAGTATCTGACATCACTGGATGCAGCAGTTGACTATTCAGAAAAAGAATAATCCCGTTGGGTCACATGAAAGGTTCATCCAGCCTACTATCCTTACTTGGCGGTGGTGAAAATCAGATACCTAGAGAACAGTAAAAGCAGGGCAAACATATACGATACTTCCTGTGTATACTTACAAAACCTCCACTTCTTTCCAGTTTGGAAACGTCCTCAGCCAGCTGTGATGCTCTGTGTATGACATAAACCTCAGTGGACTTCTTTTCCATGAAATTCTAGTCTGCCCTCTACCCCATATAAACTTGTAACATCTTACATATCCATTTGCAAGGAGTTGCCATAGCAACTACCCATTGCACAAACAATTCCTTTTGCTTGTTTTGAATTTGGCCTTTACTATCTTTATTTGATTCCCTCTCTCTGGTACTTATATTGAAAGATTGTTGAGTATTTAATTTCTAGTCATTAATTTCACACCACTTCTGACTTCATAGACCTTTTTCATACCCTCTTCTAGTTATATCTTTTCCAGGCTGAAGTTATTGTTTACTGTGTCCTTTCATATACAGAGGTTATCCCATACCATGGTGCATCCATGTTACTTTTCTCAAAAATTTTTACAGTCATGCGTCCTGTATCTTTTTTTGAGATGAAGAAACCAGAACATGGTAGTTAAGATGTGGCTTTATCACAGATTTACATGCCTACATAAGTCTATTTCCCAGATATTCCCTAAATTTTATTTTCTTTTTTGACCTCCTGTAGGCATTAAACTCCCATGAGGAATCTGTCATTAACCCCAAGATTGCTCTCCAAGTGGCTATGGTTAGTTCAAAGCCTGTAATTTTATACATGGAAGTATGGCTGTTCTGTGGTTTTCCACGTGCATCATTTCATAGTTATCGGCATTTAAATTTTTCCTGCTATTTTATTGCCAGTAGACTATAACTTGAATGGAAAGTGGTGATGTTTATGCCACCACCTCTGCTGAAGGCAACCTTATGAAGAATATCCTTAGATCATGCAGTTCTTTTCTCTTACATTTACAAATGCGTATTTTCAGTTGTGTTCCTTCTTCCTCTAGCTTAAGAGTTTAACCATGCCTCGGACAATTAGAAAAAGCTGTGAAAGGGATGTAGCAATAGACCATTAAAGAATGAAAAGATATGAGATTTCTCCTGTGTTCTGTGTGTGCACATGGATATTCATAATTGATTGTTCATTCTCTCTGAATTAACATTTCTTTCAAGAAGGAAGTATCTGGTTTAGGGTAAATATTCTGACAACGCTGAAGGAATTTCCTTGCTGATAAATCTGAGTAACAGAAGGGTCACCCTTTCCCTATGGTATGATTTTTGACAGTCTGCCGAGCTGATAGTGTATTTGCATCTTCCTAATAATTTTGGGTTTGATTTATTATGTTTTTTCTGAGAGGGAAGGTGAAAGTGGTACGGAAACTGCAGAATATGTGATACGTACTCTCAATGTAAAATGATCAGGCATGTAGAGCTCATAGCTTGCAGTCAGTCAGCCATCACTGGCATATAACATATAGAAACTTGCTGTTCTGCTTTATCAAAAGATCCAAGAGAGTGAATGTAATTACCAGATAGGTAAATGTTAGAATATCAAACAAGAATAATAAGGAGGTATTACTGCTTGGTGTGACAGAAACTGTCACTAAAATATTTTGCCTTATTTTTTGGTATTAATTTCTACAAAAGACGCTGAAAGCTTGGGAACAGCTCTGAAAAGAGATAAGAGAATTATTAGTTTAAAAAAACCAACCCAAGATTAAGCAAAATGATTTATTAAGACAAAGGTCAGACCATTAGGAAGTTGCCCATTAATAGAATTTGCACAAGGAAGACATTTCTTTTAGTAGACCATACTTTAATCTAGGAAAAAAAGAGATAATAAGAAATAGTGGCTGAAACTCTAAAAATTTAAACTAGTAATAAGAAAAAAGATTTTAACCAGAGACATCAGTAATCATTGGAGCAATACCATGGGGGATATATTTTTCAATTTTTTTTTAATTAATGATTTCAGAAATGTGTTTTGTTAGAGAGTCTACGCTGCTTTTTGTCAAATGTTGTCCCGGGGATGACGCGCTTGCTCTTCTTCATTACCTTTCCCAGATCTCCAAAGAAACTGAAGGACACGAGCTCTTCATAGCTAAGTGCAAATGAACCCTTTTCTGAAAAGATCAGTTTTTTGGGTGTAGAAACTATTGGGCAGTGTCCTGTGGTGTGTGATGCACAGAAATATAAATGCATGCTTCTAATGGCCTCTTCCCCTCAAATTCGTTCATACTTGAAGGGGAAGGAGGTTCCCTCTTTACTGACAGAGTACTTCCTGCTATCACTGTGGCAAAGCTTCTCCTCATTTCATGTGTCTCAGTCAAAAACTTCATTTGCTTTTGGTGCTTCCAGGATATTCTCCCTCTTCACCGTAATTTTTTCTTCCTTCCATCAAGTTTTATTTTAGGTCAGTTGTTATTCCCGGGTTTGACCAGGAATTTTCACAGCCAGAATGTGACTTCAAGATGAATCCTTACTGTGTTTAGAAGAGAGTAGCTCCAGGATGGCATAACCACTGTTACTTTGTTTATAAGTAGACTATCAGACCATGCAAATAAAAGTCTTGCATTTTCTTGCCAAGGTAGATAATAAAGCAGAAATACAAATTTGGAATCGAAGTGTAAATTAGATTTGAATGATTCAAAGAAACAGTTCATACTGATGGGCAGGTGGTAGAATTTTTACTACTTCCATGGAAGTTTGTGTAACATGGAAAGCACTTTTCATTTATAGCTGGAGATTTGATTGGAACCCAGCTGCTGACATCTGATTATTTATTTTTTTCCATACTACCCCCTCCCCTTGTGAGGATCCAGATACCAAACAGACTAACAACAGGTACTTGGCTGGTGTGTACAAACTCTAGAAGGGACTCCTCTCCCTTATCATGTTTTAGTTAGAAATAACTGACCTAATTAGTTTTCCTGTCTTGCTGATGAGCAAACCTATGCTGTTTGTGCTTCTTGCTGTTTGTACTCTGTGTTCATCGTGCTTTACACTGAAGGGCAGGTACGTTTTAATTGCCAAGATAAACTGCTGTCATCTTCTGTGACTCAGCAAGTACACTGGGTACCTTTGCTACCAGGGCAGCACAAGGAAGAGATTGTAGAAGTAGATTAGCAAAGAAGTCTTTCATATTAGTGATTAAACATATATAGTTCTGGTTGTCACAAAAAGAAGTTGAGTTGAGTATATGGTGCCATTGCCACTTAAAAAACCCACCTAGTTTCTTCATAGGGTGAAAACAAAGAAGCAAATCAGTTTTTCTCAAGCATTTCTTTATACATTTCTTCAGATTTGTTTGTGTAAGTGAAGCTGTGTGGTCTCATTTATAACCTTCCAATTGGGTTTGGGTACACTCTCTGAACAGCAGGTCTCACATGAGTGCCTTGTTTAAAAAAAACCCAAAAGAAATAACGGAGTGTAACTCCTCTCTTTCATCTGTCTTTAATGTGGTACATGTTAAAACTTCCACATTATATAAATTAATCTGATAAATGACTAGTAAGTAATTTTTTCTGTAAGTGTGTAAGAATGTCTGAAATTCCATATGCAGTTAATACCCCAAACATTTGGAGATGCATAATAATCTCATTTATTATACTGATTTTTTTGTTATGTACAGAAAGGCCTGTGGGCCTTGTACAAGTTTAGTCTTGCAAGCAGTTTCAAAATGCCATTTGTCTTTACATGTATTTCTTTACACAGCGACTCTGAGCTGGTGTTTCTGACTCCTGTGGAGCTTACCCCATGAACACTTTAAAAAATATAGCCAAAAATAATATGAAACCTTGAGTATTAGACTACTCAGGACAAGGTGTACCAGCTTTTCACTTTGACTCTGCTGGTTAAATTTTCATGGGAAGATAATGAAACTTTGGTAATATGCTAATAAAACCGGATGTGCTGAGCTAAAAAGAAGTATTTTATAAGTTTGTTTTGCTAGCCTGTAGGTGGAAGGCACAGTTGAGATCACACTTCTCAAAATATCAGTTGATTGCTGTACAGTACCTGTTTGTCTGTTTTCTGATTGGGTAGAGCTGTTGCTGGGCTGATACTGTATTGACTTTCTAATTTTGGTCAAAATAAACGAGTCAAACTAGACTGCCTGCTTTTTTCATTTCTCTCTCCTGATTCATCAGTTGTTTGTTTCACATTCTTACAGCCTTTGTGAATTGGGGGTTGTGCCAGCAAAGGTGAAAGCTCTTAGTGGTTAGTCAGTAAGAATGTTCATAAAAATTGGTCTCAATGACATTTAGATGCTAGCAAAAATATGATGTCTACTTATAATACAGTGGATGTGGGTTCTATGAAGCGATTGTATTAAATGCGATGGATGCAAGAACCTATTCCTCACTTAGGGGACTGCCTGCTTCTTGTATTCAGGAAGAGCTTTCATCTTCTTGGCCCTAAGAGGATGTTATTGGCAGTGTCCTGTGGCAGAGACCTGAAACATACTGGTGAAGACAGTGATGATTCACTGCTTACACATCTTTTTTCTTTAGTGTTAGCATGTGTACTTGAACAACTTGGGCTGTGCCTGCTTAACTACATTACAGATACCATGGAAGATTAGAATACAACTATTGTATTTGAAGAAAAACACCATGTAACTTGTTTAGCAAAATGATTAGTGCATGTAGAGCGCTTTGGCAGCTAAGGCTGTGCTGTACTTGAAGAAATGCACAGTATTTAACTTAACAGTACAGTTAAGTAAGCTATGGGCATTACTTTAGGAAATCAGCTGGATTTGATGCAAGTGATGGGGGGAATGTTTTCATGAATTTATACTTGGGTTAGTTGAGAATTTTTTTTTTCTTCTTTCCATCCAGATGGGTAAGAAAAAGTTGAGGCTGTTGTTGAATACCTAGTTGTCAAAAAATATCTGTGTTTCAGTCTTACTGAAATGAAGCAACAAGAGATTTAATTCTATATCTCACTGAAGAGCAGGAATAGGAAATGCTTTAAGAGAGCAACTTGGTTAAACCATGAGATCTCAAGATACTATATAAAATTACAAAGTAGGTCTCATTTAGCAATGATAAGATTAAAAGGGTAGCAAGAACATGTAAAATGAAAATCAGAAAAAACCAAGGCACAAAATGAGATGTAATGAGTGAGAGACATTTAAAAAAAAAAGAGAAAACTTTCTATAGTATACTACTGGGGAGAAGATAATAAGGAAATAATTACTGCAGTGTTCAGAAGATGAGAATTATTGACAGATGCCACCATGAGTAGTGAAGTGTGGAATGCCTTTTTTGCTTCTTTTTCTGAAAGAGTAAATTATGATCAAATGATTAATCTCCACTTCAGCCTGAGTTCTTTTAAAAATGAGCTGTAGAATATTCAAGTGTCTTCAAACTAGCTAGGCCTGATGAAATTTACCCTTTGATGCTTACAAAAGGACAGAAGAAGGTAATGTCTCTGGGATTATGGAAAAATTATCTAGGATTGCAAGGTTGTAGGGCACCTGTCTTTAGAAGGAGAAGGAGGTGGAATTTTCTGTCTGTAAGCAATCAGACTTAACAAGGAAATGAGTAAGACCTCCTGTGGATTTAACAGTAACAAATCAAGGGGTAGTAGTTTAACCTCTACGGTGGATGACAGGCGCCTAGAAAAAGGGAAGATGGTGGTCTTTGGCCATCACAACTGACGTTTGCTTACTTGAAAGATTAGTAAGCTTTGGCCCATATGGTTATTTAGTTATATAAAGTGCTGTTTTAAGATATTTTAAGATTACTGTGGGCTTGGTAAAAATAGATGACCTATACTAAGTACAGCACATTAGTAATTACCCCAATGCTATAATAGTTCTGTCAGATGGTTTTGATTTCTTCTGTAAACTGGGTTAAGAAAAAATAGCACAAATAATTATTTCTAGTTGCTGTATTTGGCATTCCTTCAGTTGCTCTGGACCTGATATTAACTGAATTGTGAAGCAAATTAAGTATTATCTTCTTTTTAAGCAGCTAATAGTTTCTGATGCTTTCTGTGTAATACGGTTTATTTGTTTTATTGCAGGATTTGGTTATCCGAATCATCTTCATTCTTGGTAATTTAACAGAAAAGAATAACCAAGCCCGTGAGCAATTTTTCAAAGAGAAAGGAAGTCTTAACACCTTGATGTCGTTATTCCAAACCTACCATGAACTTGATCTGAATGCACAGAAATGGTACCATGAAAGAGAAAGAGAAGGAAAAAAACACCCCAAGCATCCTTCAGAAGCAGAAGATGTTCTGATAAAATTGATAAGAGTGCTGGCCAATCTCTCCATTCATCCCAGTGTAGGAGCAGCTCTGGCAGCTGCCCATCGAATTGTAGAATTACTTGTTACAGTACTAGGTAATAACATCTGTGTTGTGTGTGTTATCTTGGTTCATTTTGTCAGGACCGTTTACTTGACCTTTCCTTGACCAGTTTGTCTAGGTTGAGCCGTAACTAATTTGGTTCCATGGCTGAAATAACAGTCAGTCTGCTGATATTCATGACGTGGTTTCTGTAGAAAGCCTGTTTGAGACAGTGGAAGCACTGCTGCTTTGGTACTGACATTTTAATGTCTGAGGAAAGATGTAGAAGTGTTTCATTCAGCGAGAAGATTTGTAGATATGATCGTTATAGATAAGGAAACAAATTTTGGTTTAGAGCTCACAGAGAGTTCATATAAGCCGCCTCTTAACAGATGCTTTGTATGTGTGTTTGGTGGTGGTGGGGTTTTAAGGTTTGCATGTCTTGTGATTGTTCTGGATGAAGTATTCTTTTTGTTCCCCACACTCATAACTTTCAGCCTCCTTGAAAAATTTCCCCCTATTTTTTCTTCTTTTTCAACCTTTATCTCTTTCAGGTGGAAAGTAGTATCCTTTCGTCTCCAAACAGAGGTTTAGGTTTGCAGTTCCTTTACCACTTGCCAATCCCTTTGTAAATCTTAATTGTAGGCTAGGGGTTATAACAGAGTTCAGCAGTGACAAGATGCATCTCGAAGAACTCAGTATATATTTTAGTGTGTGATGAGACCACTAAATATTATGTCAAGACAATCAACCTGATTATGTGCTATTTTACCGATCTTACCCACCAGCCATGAGGGATTAGAGAAGGCAGACTCACAAGTCCATCCATTCTGTCCTAAGCCCTCTAGGAGCTTCCTCGGTTGGAACTGTCTAAATTGTTGTCTAGGGGTTTTCAAGCCTCAAAGCTTCTCTCTGCCACCCTCCCCTCTTCCTGAGGGGAGTTAGTTTACCGCAAAACGTTCTCTCTCCCTATGAACTTATTTCCTTCACCCTTAGTTTCTGAGGGCAGAAACCTCAGACAAATCACTATATGCATCTTTCAGACTTGTTGGCATGGTTTCACATTGGTTAACGTTCTGTCAGGAGCTCTGAGAGAATGTTGTTAAAGAAGTCTTGTTTTTTTTCCAATTGGTACCTGATATTTCAGTATAATAGTCCTTTGTATTTCTCTGTCTATCACAGGGGACTATTTCTGCATATGGAGTCTCCTCAGTTCCATCTTAAACTAGCAAACTGGATCTGTAAAGTGTCTTAACTAACTGGGTTTTAAACCATGTTGCCTTAGTCACGATGATTTCTTTAGATGAAGAGTTGGAAAGAGTGACTTTGTATTGCCATTTTTGGATCAGCTGTTCTGTTAGCTTCTGCCATTCCACTGGAAAGCAAATTAGTTGTCTGTAGCGATGGCCGTGTAAACTCTGATTCGGTTTGCTTCTGAGCTGTAATGCACTACTAAGTTACTCACACGTGTGTGTGTGTCTCTACATATGCATGTTGTTTTTTTTTTACTATCAGAATACAAGTCAGTTGATGACTGTGAGGAGTTGGTCATCAATGCGGCAACAACAATCAACAATTTATCCTACTACAAAGTGAAGAATTCTGCTGTTCAAGACAGGAAGCTACACATTGCTGAACGTAAGGACTTTTAAACTAGTACTTCTTGTATAGCTTTTCCAAAATGGAAATTACTGATGGTGTATTTTTGACGCTACATAAAGACACTAGTAGTATGTTGTGGTATCATATTGCAGAAATAAAAAGTTCATAGGGCTAAATTCTTCCCACAGGGATTTCTTGGTTTTTTTGGAACATGATTCTGTGACTTGTGTGGAAATAGGTTGTTGACAAAACCCCTTCTTTTCCCCCCAAAAAAAGAATTTGCCATACTGTTTTCTGTTTAGCAATTTTTGCTAGACTTGTCCAAAATCCATATGCCTGAACCGAAGTAATAATGTTGCTTTTTAGTTCTAATAAGAGTATGCTAAGAAGGTTGAGGGGTTTTTCTTGATACCTTCTAGATGTGCAAAATCTAACTTATGTCCATTTCTGGGTTATAAATCCCTTGCCAGTGTAGGAGTTGTGTGATTCACTCTCCTCTGATGTTATCAGATTTTAGTGATGTGTAGAAATTGCATCTGCGTTCTGGCACTCACTGAGTTAATATTACATAAAAGGTCGAGAGTCTGTATCTTGTATATCTTAGTCCCTAAACAGACAAGACGTGAGGGAGTGACAGAGCCTGACATTTGCACAACAGGTAGAATGAGTAGTAGGACAAAATATTCTGGCTGTCAGCCTAGTGCCCTGACGGGTGGACATAATTTTCTCTCTAGGTAAGTTCTGCTGTTCTGTCACAAGTCATTTTACCCCCCGTAAGGTGCCTGTCTCTTATTGCTGCTCAGAGAAGTAGGGAAACAAATTAATTCTCTGCCTGTCCCATCCACTGTCCTTCTCCTGTTTTCATTGTTAGCATGTGGCTTCAGTCCTATCACCTTTCCTTCTCTCTGAACTGAGGAGAGGGAAGAGCTTTTGATGGAAGATCAGCAGGCTTCCTCCTCCAGGAGACGTTTTAACAACACTAGCTGTTTGATCCAAGTGGTGGATCCCAAAGACAAAAAAATAATTTCAGATATCTCTTAAAGACTAAGTTCAAGGCATGTTCAGTATTGCAACACTCAAAGATGGAAGCAATGGGAAAGAAGCCAACCTCTTTTCTCTGCTTTTTTTCTCTCACTTTTCTGTGGTAGAAGGTTAAGGGTTCCCTGACTTGAGTCCTTTACATGATGGACTGATGTCAGTGGTTCACTTCATACTCACAGAAGCCTGGTAAGATGTAATTTTCCCAGCATTGCTTCTTTACATGCACCAAAAACCTACGTGGTGGTAGCTCATCCTAGGAAAGTCAGAAGGTCTCATTCTATCTGCTATTCTATCATCTATTCTGTCCCAGGCTAATCGTATGTGAAATGGCTGAGCAGGAAAGCAGCAAGGAAGTAAACGCTTCAGATCAGGGGCAATATTAAGTCGCTGCTCAGAGAAAATGTGTTTGCTTGTTATAGCAGCACTGAGAGAAAATAGAGCTAATGGCAGAAAATAAATTGAGATTTAGGAGACATCCTACCATAAGGCCATCTGTTCAGGATCTAAATCAATTCTCATATATATATTGCAACATTATTTTCTTCTTTGTCTTCCTGGATTTTCACATGAGCCCACTCAAAACTGTACAGCAAAACTGGCTCCCATTAATACAACTGTGCATAGGCTATCTTCCTAACTCCTCATCTGTTCCTTTGCATTTAGCCCCGTATTGGAGCTCTTTGTCTCATCTTCAAAGCCCTACACAATTTAGCTCTTGTTCTACCATCTGCTCACCCCCTTCACTGCAACCAGACAGTTAGATAACTGTTCCAATTTATTACATTTATTGCTGTTGCAGTTTGCATTCTGATATTTACTGATAAAAAGCCAAGCACATGTTTGTGATATACAAGTAATTGTTTTTATGTCATTTCTCTGCAAACCAATAGTGCTTTTAAAGCTGTTAATGAGCAACAATATGGATGGAATTGTGGAGGCTGTCAGAGTCTTTGGCAATCTTTCCCAGTATCATGAGATCTGTGACTTCATCATACAGAAAAAGAGTGAGTTACTTTTGCATTTGTGGGAGTCCTGGTTTTAAATGCCCGTAGTTCTAAAAAGGAAAGATTGTTAATAAGCTGTCTCAGTTAAAGGGTAGAAGTAATCTCTGATGTTTTGCAAATTAGGAACATGTTAGAATTCAATAGTAGTCATTATCAACACCATTTTATTTCAGTTTCATTAAAATGCAAATATTGCAGTAGGAAAAATGTGCCATGGTGTGCCTTCACAAAGGTATTTGCTAGAAATGCTCTGCTTTTCCTAAAGATTATGATTCTGAAATGTGCCTTTACTCCTTCAGTTTCTCAAATCCTACAGGTTAGCAGTGATACGATATAAAATGAAAATACAACGTAATTCTCATTTAGGTTCCTAATCACAGGTTTTTGATTCCCATCTTCAACAGTGTGTTAGCGCTTTGTAATGCACAGTTAAGATATTAGACTACCTCAACAAAGAGACCTCCTATTAGCTTCTGGCTGAAGTAGGATACAAGTCTTCTCAAGTCATTTTGCTTTAGGTGTCTAAAGAACTTTGAGAAAAAAACCATGCTGCTCTTCACAGGAGGTGTGTCATGGGCTTAATTAAACACCAATTTGCTGTTATAAATTTTGTGCCTACCTGTCAGTGCTCAAAGTGAGGTGATATGCCAAAATATATAACCCCTTCTTTCATGGGTAGACATACCATAGGTATCTGCAAAGGGCGACCTGACGCTTTAGTAGCTACGGTTGCTGAGGAGCTGTCTCAGGCAAAGGACTGAATCTTCCACCTTGGAGAGACTGTGGAGTCAGTGCACTGAGCTCAGGAAGAGCAGAGAGGCTGCCTTTCCATTAGGCAAGCCTGACTCCCTCACTGGGGTTGCCTTCCACCTGCCTATGGAATTAAGTGTCAGCAAGTCCTGTGAGATGCTGCACAGCCCGCCTCTGCTTCCTGCCTGTCTCCCGCAGGAGCCCCAGGCTGCAGCAGTCCCAGCTGCACTGCAGGTTGCAGTTTAGGGCAACCTTGCCACTCAAGGAGGTAAGAACCTCCCTCTCTGAGTGCCAAATGCCAAATCCTAGCAGTTTCTGCTCACTATGTGACTGCAAGGAGGGTGATGCATTCAAGAAACTGGTGGTCATTCAGTTTGGGTGTAACCTCTTCTGATTGGGTTTTACATGACTTTGGTGTATTTTGATAATTACAGTTTTGTACGTGTTGCTTTGAAGAAAGCTAGTATTTAGCGTGAGGTAGTAGTGGCCGTTACGCTAGCTTATACACCAGTACTATGTATGTCACAGTAGTGAGCTATAAGGCTAAATTTTTGGGTAGTGCATCCTGCATCTGACTGGTTTTGAGGTATACATGTTTAATAAGGCAACTTGTATGGTAAGCCCGCCTTCCCAGTAATACTGTTTCCTTTGCAATCCAGTATACAAGTTCATGATAGCTTTGCTTGATGCCAAGAACCAAGATGTCTGCTTTTCTGCCTGTGGAGTTCTGCTCAATCTCACAGTAGAGAAGAACAAAGGAGCTCTCCTGATGGAAGAAGGGGGAGTTGGAAAGTAAGTTCCTGATTATGCTTAACAAAAAACAGGCAAGTTCCAGTAGTTTGGCCAAAGAGTTTCAATCAGATTCGTTTTTATTGTAATAATGCTTGATAGATAATACTTAATAGATAATCATTATCTAATGTTCTTCAAGAAAAAGCCTTTTATGTTCTTTCATATCTTTTTTTTGCAAAAGCCTTACAGTGGTTTTAGCCAACTGCAGAGCCAAGGACCACCGAATAATTTCCCAAAGACCCTCCCCGATATACACAGCAGAGCAGAGTGCCGTGCAGCAAAGCAGCTAAGGCATGGCTTTGTAAACGGCGGCTTATGCCTGGCTTAACTGGGTCCTCTGCGGGCTACAGATAATAGGCACCATTCATGTGTACCTGTTGTACGTGTGGAGATTGCTGGAAGCTCTCTTGCAATTGTTGGGACTACTTAGTACTGGAGGGAGAACTCTGGGAGGTGGCTGTGCACGGTGGAGAAGGAACAGCTCTGGAGACTCCTCTCTGAGAGGGCAGGTTTGAGGCGCTTACACTGTCAGTGGTGTTAGATCTTGAGAAAGCGCTGTAGGTGCAGCGCTTGTGGCTTTGATGTTCCGATAATAGCAGATCCAGCTTCATGGGAGTAACATGCAAGATCATGTTCCTGTGCTTGTAATGCAGTTGATCCAACCCGCGTTTATGAATCAGTATACCCAACTTTGAAACACTTTCCTGTTCGTACAGCATATAATTACTTTTGTATGCAACGTAAACAATGCATAGGCTCTTCAGCCTGCCTTTCCAAGTTCTAGGGAACTTAAAAAATACCTGAAAAAGAAGACTAAAAATAAGTTATGGGTAAATTGAATAGTAAATGTGAGAAATTTCTATTATATAGAATTTCTGCTATATGGAATAATCTGTAGCATATAGAATCATAGAACTTTCTAGACTTTTTCTGAAAAATTGTGAAGAATGCAGGAAAAACAGTAACAGTACGGAATAAATCTAGATAATCTGGAAGTGATTGTTAAGGAGGCCATCCTGACCGTGCCAAACCAGATCTATGGATTTTAGAAACGAAATTATCGTACCAATATACAGGGGCACTAATAAAACATGGAATTAGTCTTATCAAAAACTGCCTTCAGAGAGCAGAGATAAAAACAAACGTCTTTTTGGTTGCTTTTCAATTACTGGTGTTCTCAGCCATACCTGAATGTCATTGTTATTCCACATTCTCTTGCTAATCACCAGATTCTAAATCTCACAGCAGTAGAGAGAAGTGAGGGAAAGAGGAGCTCATAGGGTTCGGGAAGGGAACAGCAGTGAAGGGTTACTATTAGAGAGGGCGCTGGGGACAGCAGGTGAAAAATGAAGTTTGCTTCTGTTGACCCAAGGCTTGTGAACACTGCCATTTGGTAATGGGAACTCTGGGTAGCTACTGTATGTCAGCTGGTGTGGGCAGAAGAGTTACAGCTTAATTTCAGAGTCCTGCTTTTGATCTAGCCTGCATTTGGTATCTGCAAGGAAGTGAGATTAGAGGAAAGGTCAACAACCTAGTGGTCCTTAATAAATCTGGAATTTCTGAGAGGAGTCTGTTGGGAATGCAGGCTGAAGAAAAGGGGTGAGATCTGCAAAATACTCAAACTTCACTGAATGTGAGAGGTAATTCTGTGAGTCATGGAAGCAGCAAATTCCTTTGGCTTTCTCTTCTGGTCATATCCTCTGATGTGCAATAAGCTGGAAATTCTGACTGAAGCTTTTGCTGCATTCATACCATCTTTTCCAGGTAAATTCTTTGTGTCTGATAAAATTTGGCTCACTCAGCAACTTCTAGTCACAGCTACAGATTTGGGACAGTCACACATTGTCATGCAGTGTAATTTTCCTGCAAACTTTCGTGAAGTCTGGATACATTTCAAGTCTGTCTCGATTTTGAAGGGCTCATGAGAAAACTATATGGAACAAACCACTCTTTTTGTTTGATACTGGCAGGTTAGTTGACTGTTTACGAGACTTTGGACCATCTGACTGGGAGCTGGCTTGTTTGATATGCAAAACCTTGTGGAACTACAGTGAAAATGCCCTAAGTGCAGCGTCATGCTTTGGAGAAGATACCAACATGCTGCTGCTGCTGCTCACATCGCTCTTAGGTGAGATTCATGATCTTGGTCTCTCTTGCTCCAGAAGAGCAAAACCAAAGCAGTATCAGTTAGGGATCAGACAGGGTGGGAAGTCTGTGATGCAGCTTTAAGTGGTTGGCTGGTGTAGGCTATCCAGCAGCACAGCAGTCGATTGCCATTCATCACGCTCCCTCAGATCTTACAGACTGCCAAGGTGGAATTGGCTGCCATCACTCCCCGCTCTGGTTTGTCTAGTTAGCATGCCACTAGTGCTTTTCACCAGCTGCCTCTGTGTCTGCTTGAGCCAGCTGTCCCGTAGACCTTCAGCACAAGACACACGTTTCACTGGAGGTGGGCCCTTCTGGCCTTACGGGTCATTGAGGTGTGACAGAAGCAGGGTCTCAGCTCTGATGCACCTGGTTACTGCACAGCACACACCAGGCAGTCTGGGGGACAACAGGGCCCTGTGGGGCAACAGGCTGAGCTTGCTGTTCGTGACAAGTGTCCCTCGGCCACCTGTCTCTTCTCACCACGATCTCCTTGTGGGTAAGGACAACATCCTTGCCATTTCTTGTGGTAAGCTAAGGGAAGGTGTGCTCCACCACAGACACAGGCTGGAAGGCATCTGCAAGTGAATGTTGAGACCCTGATTCACTTACCCCATTGGATCTTTTCACCTGCAGGTTTCTGTTTGCTTCAAATTCCACAGAGTTTAATTGCTAAATAATAGCCCTGTAGTCTCTATATCTGATGTTCCTCTCTTACTTCTTGAGCATTGGTTTGGTTTTGATTTTGTTTTGGCTAGGTCATTTGCAGTAACCTCTTTAAAAATCTTTATGACCTAAAGGAAATTGAAACAAACACTAACAAATTTGTATTTGGCTTTAATTGGAAATGTACTGAATTTCCAGTGCTTGCTGAGGAGAAGGCTGCTTGTTAGTAAGACCCAGGGAGAAAGCAAGATCCCTGTGGTCTCTTTGCTTTTTAGACAATCAGAAAAGTGGGTGGATTTGTGGGGATTTTTTCCCAGTTATAGCAGAATTGCTCTTAGTCATGGTTGTAGTCATTCCTTGTGTTCCATTCCTGGCTATGATAGAGCATTTCTTAACGTGGGCAGCAATTCCATCTATTTATCCCAAAATACACCATGTTTCAAGATCAGCAGCGTGCTTCTTAACGTTCTGCAACAGACCTGCAGCCTTTACAGCCACAGTTCTGCTTGAATTTTCTGACAGGCAGCAAGGAATATAGCTCTTTGGTTTGGGAAATGGGTGCTTATTTGTTCCTCTGCGTTTAACGCTGCTTATTCCAGCAGCTGATTTGACTGCAGAGTCCTGGCTGGGCGGTAATTAGAACTCCTGTTAACTAGCACAGATTTGGTGAACTGGAAGTTGATGTACAGTTGCAGCTGTATAATGCAACTGTAATTGCATGCATGATGCAACTATAATGACTATTAATTAAAAATAGGTCAGAGTTAAAGCAGAAGGATGGTCTGTCACGCTGTCGTCAGAAGAGAAGCTGTAGAAAAAGCGCATCCTATTTATTTGGTCTGGTTTCTCTGCGTGTTAAGAGCCAACAAATTTCAGTAATAGCAGCTGGTTAATATTGCCCTACATCTTCCTCCTCCCATTGTATCCAGTAACAGCCTTGAACCATCATTGCTCTGATTCTATCATTCAGGAAGTAAGAGGCAACTGCTGACAGTCAGTGGACTGTACTTAGTCAACAGCACGCCCTCAGGAAGCAGAAAAAGTGGAGCATGGCACAGCAGGTACCTCAATTCATCTGCTGTGCTTGGCCTCCTCCCCTTTGTTTCTCTTTTCCCTACCTGGCCCAAGGTGACAGAAGGTATGAAGGAGCTAAAAGGAAGTGGAGGCCCTGAGAAAGGCTGGACAAAAGGCACCATTTGTTTTTCTCTTTCCCCACCTGACCCAGCAGCCCAGGATGCAGTGGTGCTTCTTTCCAAGGGCACTGTCATTTGTCTTCTTTCAGTTTCTCTTGAGTCTCATGTCACTTGATTGGCTCAGAGGTCCTGGAAGCTGGTGTTCCCAGGCCCCTGGCAGCAACTGTGCCTTGCCCCCATCCCTCAGGAGCAGCAGCAGAGACGAGCCTCTCTTGAGGATATTCTTTTGTTTGGTCATTCAGTGAGATCTCCTCTCTCCCTCTCTTCTTGCAGACTTTGCTGCTGCTCACCTTTACCTCCACTATCAATTCAAGGAGGTTATTTTTGAATCCTGGTATGTGTGAACGCTCACATGGCATGATGATACCAGCTTCTGGGGCTCCTGGTCCCTGTCTTGTTGGAGTTACAGGGTTGGGTAGCCCTTGCAGACAAGAGTCTGTACTCTAGTTTTCAGCTTCCCCCATAGCCTGTTGACCCAGTGTGCTTGTCGTCTTCCTGGGCTTGCAGCCAGTTCCTGTGCTGTTTGGCCAGTACCCAGTGCAGTAGTTTTGAGGAGGGTTGTGGGAAAATTAAATTATCTGAGGATGCACAGCTTGTGTGTGGGACACTGAGCCTCGCTGATCCCTGGTGTTACTCACATTCTGCTTTGGGAAACTTACTGGTTTGGTTCAACACTTCAGCTTTTGAACTGGTTCTGACCCTTGCTCTTGAGGGCTGGAATTCCCAACCTTAGCGATTCCATAAACGTTCAGTCAACTTTGGGGGGGGGGCACAGCTGTCTTCTGAACAGGAGAAATCTCTCTTGCTCTGTGTTAGAAGAAAGTTCATTTGGGTAGAAAAGTCATTTCAGGAGTAGGGAAAGCAATTCTGCCTGAAAACAAACCCCATAACCCCTTATCTTCCTCGTCAGGGTTCTCTTGCTTCTCTGCTGCTGAGATTCATTTTACGTATGTCGGGTCACTGTGCCGCTGACAGGACAAGAGCTGATGGGCACAAGTTGCCCTGAGAAAAATTCCTATTCAATACTAGGAAAGAAGTTTTCACCACGACAGGGGTCAAGTGCTGGAGCAGGCTGCCCAGAAAGGCTGTGTTATCTACCTCCTCAGAGATGTTCAGTACTCAACCCTACATGGTCCAGAGCAACCTTAAATACAGTGACTCTGCCTCAGAGGTCCTGTCTAACCGGAATTATCCTACAGTGCCATCAAATACAGATCTGATGTCTGAGGCTGGACATGTCTTCCTTCATGAAAGATCGAGCTTTTTTTTTCCCTTTTTATTGCAGAAAGCTTCTATCTGTCCTCTCCTCTTTACACAGATCCCTTTTGGAAGCTACCTCACAATCCACTTTGATTTTGGAAATGTAGAAACACTGTAGTGACATAGAAGTCAGGTCTTGTTGGCACTTACTGGGAACTTTCTCTGAAATGGAGCCCAACCCCGTGTGAGAGTAACGTCATCTCTTCCTTTGTAGTTGTTGCAGCTCTGCATAGGCCCCGTGGCACACTTTGACATGGGAATGGTTACTGTTTGAGCATCTCTTTTTCTACACAAATTTTGACTCAAAATGTGGGTAACTGAAGTTTCTCTTCAGTTGCAAGTTGCCTTTTACCTGCCGTGACTGTGCAGCTCCTGATGGAGCTGGTTATTGAACAGATGGTGACTCTGGTGCTCTTTGGAAGCCTAGGACAAAGATAAGTCATGCTGCACATTGGGTGTGGGATTGTCCCTTCTTTTTTAGATCCATTTATGGCCTAGAGGCTATCAAACATCCTCTTCAACTATATGAAAGTTTGTTCAGCATTATCATCAGCTCTGTTTGTAGGTTCCTCACTTGGGAACATACTTCTGATTGCAGACTGATTTCTTATTTTTCTGCAAGGGTTTGTTTCTTTGCCACATCCAACACCAGGCAAAACGGCAGAGGAATAATGAGTGATGCCTTCCTCTCATTCCTAGCATCGCCTGTCTCTGACAAGAGTGTCCTGTTAATTAGGGAGTTTGTGAGGAAGGGAGGCATGGGTAATACAGTACCCAGTGTGGCTGAGGTTCTTTCCATGGAAAGAGTCATTGTGAACCAGATGAGTAAGGCAGCTTGTGAACAGCATAGCTGTAGTTAGAGGAATACGATGCCTTCCATGAGCAAACCTGCTGTGAGTCATGTTAAATCCCGAGCAGTTCCCAGGCTGGCGGGCACAGTGAAAATGGCTGGTCTCAGAGGCAGGGTTCAGCTACACCTCTGAGGTGTGAGAGTAATGGGCCCTGCAATGCCCCTTTTGCTGCTTTACTGACCTTACCCTTTCTTTTTGGTTAACTGCGTGTCCCTCAGCCAGCAATGCCTTAGTTAAACATGGAGGTGTCTTTAAGCCATCAGCATGCACAGCTGAGAAGTTGTGCGTGTTGTGGTCACAAAAAATACACTGTTGGGTGTATTTTTACTCAGACCTGATGATGATCTTTTCCTTGATTACAGATGAAGAGCTGGCATTGGATTACAGCCTTGACAGAGATTTAAGGGACTGCCAAAAGCTGTACTGGGAAACAGAGTTCAAACCTGTGGCAGAAAAACTTCTTGACAGAATTCAGAGCCAGCACTCCTCCCTTCCCACTGTGACTATCACACCACTTTAATCAGTCGGGTGTTTTTCTTTTGGGCTGCAGTTTGTTCATTTTTGTATTCCTGATATCCCTGTCGGTAACATCGCCATCGATGAGCATGTTGGAGAGCATGGCAATTAACTTTAAAAAAAAGTCAGGAAAGCCTAGAGTTTGTGCTGGGTGCTATCCTTTGAGCAGCTTGTATGAAATTTTTGTGCGTGTTACTACTTTCTACAATATATCTGAGCTGATCAAGCAGCTGTTCAGCGTGATTTGTTCATTAGTTGTATAGTTTCTTGGCTGGGAAAAGGAAACAAAACTATTTGCTGAACTTGTAATTTTTAAAAGGTGAATTACCCCTGAGTGCCTGGACCTCTGTGGTACCAAAAATGCCTTTGAGCACTCTTAAGAAAATGTTGTTATGTGACAGTAGCCATGTCTCACCTTTGGATTTTGTGGGCTTTGGCACACTTTTCCTTTATGTAGGATTCTGCGACACAGTAACCCAGACGCTGTCGGGGCATCCTGCTGCATTGTATCAGAAGCTGCACTCTTCAAATTGAATGCTGGCAGTGGTCAGGGGCAAAGCGGCTCCCCCTTTCTTTACAGTGTAGCTGGGTACCCCAGCTCCTGCCTTAGTGCCTGCAGGATTTAAGTCCAGCTGCGCAGGAAAGCGGCGTTTCTGAATTGGAACTTCGCATCTAAAGGCAAAACACCTCACCTGTATCCCTGAGGTAAGAGGAGATTTCAGCTAGTCTGCTGCGTTCTTCTTTCAGCTGTTCCCACGTCCCCCGAAGCCACCTGTGTGCCTGCACTGTCTCGGTTGGCTGTCTGCCCTGGCCTCGTGTCTCCATCCATGGGGCAAAACAAGGTTCTGCATCTCTCACGTTCCTTTCAACTGCTGCTGGTTTGTTTACTGCTCGGTTTTCATCCTTTCAGAGTGTGGAAGTCCCTGCCTGTAGCCCCTGGATTAACTCAGCAGGTGCAGCACTGGCCTCAAGCACCAGCAGCCCAACTGGCTACAGAAAGCTTTACAGACCTGACCCGTGTGTCTCTTCTCTAACCTCAGATTCCTTAGGCTAAACTGCTGCGCGAGGCTCCCGGCTCTGATCCTCGCACTGTGCTGCGCGCACCAGGACAGCAAGGCTGCTGCCTGGCAGTCCCTGCAGGGAGGCTGGAGGGGTTTGTTACCCTGAGGCAGTGAGTCCGAGCTCCCTCAGTGGCATGGCTGCACCTGTGGCACTGCCTCTGCTTCCAGGTGAGGAGGCTGGGATGTTGTAGAGCAGGAGTAAGAAGGGCCAGGAAACTTTTTTCCTAGTCTGGGTCCCTGCTTCTCTATTTTTGGGGACTTGTTTCCTCTTGATGGGGCAGGGGAGGGGATTTCATTGTCAGGGTTGTGTGAATGGTGAGGAGAAAACTTGAGTAAAGGTAATGAAATCTGCAAGGTTCCTTTTGTCCCAGCAGCTTGGGTATTTCTTGCAGAGCACAGCGAGAGAAGCAGGTGCTGCACGAACTCCATTTACAGCCTGAGAAGACCCTGTATGGTCTTTTGGGGCGAGTGTCCCATCCTACTGCAGTGCTCAAGCTGCTGCTGCTGCACACACAGGTGAGCTCCTGCACTTGGCAGTCACAGGCTGAGGCTCCACAGGAGCTGCTTGGGAGCTGTCCAGGCTTACAGCCTGCAGCAAGGGAGGGCAGCTCACACCACCCATCACTGAGGCCCTGCTGTGACTTGTTCCTCCTGCCCTGCCATTGCACACTGCAGCTGTGCAGCGATTGCCACTTTTCTGCAGCATCTGGTGACTAAACCATTTTCTTGTTTTCTAAAGGCTTAACCCCACCACTGTCTTCTGCTGCTTCTGTGCTCAACAGCCTTGCTGGTCATCGCCTACTGAGGACCACAACTGCCTCAGCATTTTTACGCCCTTTCTCCAAGGTAAGTAGCTGTGGGGGTGTTGGCATTGTCAGCACTCAGACGGTGGTAGGTGCTGCTTGAAAAGGAGGGGAGTACCTGCAGGAACCTTCCAGTCAGCTTAGGCTTCTTGGGAAGATTTTGGGTCTACCTTTGATATCCCCCCACAGAAGCAGCAGGCAGATCAGGTGTTGCAGAGACTCCATTTACAGGTTGGGAAGACGCTGTTTCTGTGTCCGTAAGGATATATCATAAAGCTAGGCCTAAGGAGGGAAGTTTCCCTGGTTTCTTTGAACATTAAAAATCCCGTATTTTTAGTTAAGAGGAAATAGCAGATGCTTCCTGTTAGTCATAATTTTTGACAGTTGATTAATCTTTCACCCCTGGATCTTTTTTCGCTTCTTGGACTACAAGCTTAAAACTCCTCTCAGAATCCTCTGTAATAAGAGGAACCAGTCTGAGCTAACTGAGCACCTGACTGGGCCAGGCAGACCCTTAATTCCATTCTACCCTGGGCTTGGGAAAATCCCTTTCTATCCTAACTTACGCATCAGGCTCCTACCTTCCTGTGAGCAGGTTGGAGTTTCCGCACAGGATTGCACTGTGACCCGTGTTACGTCCAGCTGTAGGAGCATGCTCAAGAGAGCACATCCCTCCTTCACAGTGCATCCCTTGCCTCTTGGCATGCATTCCCCAGCCTGACTGCACAGACCTGAGCATCACTCTGACATCAGTTACCCTTCTGGCACAAGCCAAGAAGGGCAGCAGCCTAATCTGGAACTAGGTTCACAACTGAAGGATTCTGGAATCAGTTTGACTCTCAGAAGAATATTTAGACCTAGTTACTGAAGAGAAGGGACAGTATAAACATGCAGTTGGAATCTCCAATCGTATCACACTCTGTGAGGGAAAGTAAAACCCTACGTGACAGCGTGTTCATGAAGAAAGGCTGGAGGCCTGGGAAGGATCAGCAGGAGTATGTTGGAACACTCATCATATATGTGAGTAATATAGGACACTTGTTCCTACTATAGCTTGAGCAAAGATTTCAGTCTGGTGGTTTAAACTCTGCTTTCCCCCCATTATTTTAGATTCAGTTGAAGGAGTCAGGCTTTGTCATTCAAACAACAGTTGCTCAATTACTGTTGCAAACATTTTAAAATGGTCGGTGAACCAGTAAGAACAGAAACATAAAGTGAAACCACGCAAAACCGCCAAGAGAAAAAGTTGTTACCTTTATTTAAAAAATACCAATAATACTGACAAATTTAAAAAGCAATTCACCCTCATACAAAAGTATTCATGTGTTCTCCAAAACCACCGGCTGTTAAACGTCAGCATTTTAATCATGTTTTGATTTACTAAAAATAGATGGGTTTTAGCCTAGTTATTTAAGCAACTGCAAAAATCAGTAAGACCAGCGTTGGGCAGGTAATGCAGTAGGACTGTTTGGCAGCCTGGAACAACATTCCCACACCTCGTTCTAGCTCCTGAATGGCGAGCGGGTCATCCTTGAAAAACAGGACAAGAAGCTACTCGACAGTTCACGCAGTGAGAGCTCTAAAAAGCCCCGAGGACTGCGGTCCTCTTCTTTCCAGAGGAAGACCATTGCACTTTGGAGCTCACCGAATAATGCTGAACAAGTGTCCTGTCGCATTTTAAGGCTGAACTGTTTGAGAAAACTGACTGCTATCTTTCAAATGATCAGTGTGGACAGAAGAGGTTTAGTTCTGATTTAAAAAAAAAAAAAAATCTAAATAACAAGGCTTTTTTTTTTTTTTTTTTGAAACCACACACAATAAAGGCTCAGACAATAGCAGTGCTCACTTTCACTTTTAGCTTAACCGGAACAGCCTGTGTCTGTTCACTCCACCAGCACAAATAGCAGCATCAAGATTTTCTAAAATTATTCTCGTAGGGAAAGCAAATGTCATCAAGTCCCACTTCTTGTCACTCTCCAACTCCCGTAGTATTTGCCTTAACACAAGACCTACATATCTATCATCGGCTACATTGCCACAAGTTCACAGAGTGGTGTCCCGTGCTGCCGAAAGCCAGCACACCACGAGCAGGCAGCACTTCTGCACAGCCCTGTCTTTTCAACTGCCAAGCGTTCACTGCTGAGTGGCAGCAGTGATATTCCAAACACGGAAATAGCTGAAACTAAAGGAGTTATGGCACAATGGGCATCTTAACTTATAGCTACTCTTGGTCCTGAGGCTTCGTATCTTCCTCTGCCATGCTGCAGCTGCAGAACATTCCAACGTCGACAGGCAGCCCAAGACATCAGGTCATATAGCGAGTAATAGCTCTCAGAGCATAAAGTAGTTCGGCTTGCATCCGAGCTTCTACCAGAAGCAAATTTACATGGACCTTAGGGAAAGAAAAGAAGTTACGCTTTAGCAGCGCCCTCACAATAACGTGCTCTGGCCAGAGGAACCCCAGGGGGCCGTGGTTTTCCTGTTGGCGTTTGCAATAGCAGTGGGGGAGCACTCTGTGTTTCAGGTACCCAGATAATAGGCTCTGTCAAGCTTGCTGAGGCAGGAAAAGACTGAACAAGCACCCGGTGCAGTGCTGCGGCACAGCACCGTGATGGGTCACAGGTACACCTCAGCAGGGCCAGGTTCATGGGAAGAGGTAATCATCCTTTACCAGATAACTAGGTCCGTTGGAAAAAACTGGACCAGCTTTCAAGCACACAAGCCCTTCTTCAGCAGCGGACCACACACAGCTTGGAAAGGATTGTTTTGGTTTAGCTTAAGTTAATCCATTGAAGGCAAAAGGGTGGTTGGTACCTGTGGAGCAGCGGGGGCTTAGCAAAGGAAGAGGCCATAAGGTCACTTGTCCCTGTGGGACAGTGAGAAACACACAGGTAACAATCACCTGAACAAGGTGGCATGGTTAGCTGAGGCAAAGCCCAAGACAAAGTGTAATGTGCCATTCAAACTATGCTCTTCTTGGAGACAGAGGTGTGAGGTAGCTACCCTAGGTAAGAATTTGTGTTCCCCTGCTCCTCTCCACAAGCGTCTATACTGCTTTAGGGATGAGATCAGAAACCATGCAGGGGAGGGGGTGAAAAGTATTCTCTCACTGACAGCAGGTTGGCAGTGAGTTTGTTCTGTCATGTAACGGCTGTGTTTGGTGTCATTTGCATGACTTCCATGAGGGTGGCTGGCAACTGCACTCAGTGACACATACGATCCTTGAACTTAGAGGGCTATGGGGATACAGAGTTTTGGGCTTTGAAGCAGGGTTTGTGTGCTTGAAAAGCTCATCTCCATCAGTTAGTCTAACCTAATCAAACCTATGAAGTATTACTTAAGAACCTTAAATGGTTGTAGTTTCAGCACTCCCATTTTAACTGGGCATCTCTGCTTGCTCGAGTTTAGCAAGAAAGAGCCTCTGATGATATGGACACTGATTAAGGCACATGTGTGTTTCAGCACCATTACCACAGTGTTCATTTTAAGTGGAGCCTAGAAATATTTTTCCCCAGAAAAATCAGAGGATGTGAAGGCAATGGAGTAGGCACCTGGGAGTTAACAACAAGAAGTGTCACTGGGAGGTGCCATTCAGGCTCTGACCCAGTAGCAGGGCTTCAGCACAAAGGAGCTGCTTTGGAGCCACTTGCACCAAAAAGGGCGGCGGGACTGCAAGGAAGCTGCACTGGGTCTGAGGCCCAGGGCTGGATCTCACAGTGGTTCCCTGCCCCTCTGGGACACGAGCAGCACCAACCCACAGCGGAGGAGAAAGCTGCGGTGGAGCTGAAGCTGCACCATTTATGCGTCTCGCCTCCCCACGATACAGCTCAGAGCTTGCCCAGCCCACATCTGCTGTCAGCTAGCAAGCACGTGGTAAGAAAGGAAAGACTGCACCTCCTGACATGTGTACCGAACGCGGTAACACCAGTAACAGCAGTAAAGCTCAAGGGGTAGCTGGGTGGCTGTGGCTGCGCGGTGGCAACCAGATCTGCTTCCCGTGTTCCCTCCACACACCCAAAAACCATACCTTCTCAGAGTGTTCAAACTGCCTCCAGAAGCTATCGTACATTCTTTTTGTGGTCTTTTCAGGAGTGCAAACCACAGTCTTGATATAAACTTTAAAGCTGCGGTCCAACAACTGATTAATTTCACCGTAGTCATAATCATCGTATCTGTTCAGAAGGGAGAGAAAAACCACTTTCATTTTCAAGAACTGGTTATATTTCACTTGCACCACATCTCAGTTCCCAAGGCAAAATAAGTTACTGTGTCAGTTGTAGAGCTACTGGCCTTCCCCCACTGCCCCCCCCCCCCCAAACAAAAACACGCTTAAAAATACATGTATGTTTGCTTAATAAATAGCTTTGCTTCAATCTGAGGAAGAGCCACACACGTGACAGCCCAGGCTACCGCGTCTGGTGCGTTAGAACAAGTGGTAAAACTGACCTTATTCCAAACATACAGTGAATGTAGTTCCAAATAGCCCGTCTTAGCATTGAGGTATCCACGTCTTTGTGCATGGCCATCGTGTTGTAAGTCAGGTTATAAGCAATGTGAAACTTCTCATCAAGTAGTTGTCCTACATCTGGGTAAAGGCGATTAACCAAGGAATAGCCATGGTCTTCCCAGGAATAATCCTTAGGAAAAGAAAAGAATGGAGCCTTTCAGAAATGAACTTGTGGAGGACGAGTGCTGTAATGGAATTTATCTCAGGGCAGATAATCCAGGGCAGGGCGGGGGGTTGTTCATTTGCTGGCTTTAAGCCCTTTCCTCCACGGGGCAGTAAGTTAAAGCACAGCCATCCCCAGGTCTGGTACCTGGCACAACAAAGAGACCGTGTGCTGAACCTCCCGCTCGCTCCATCCTCGTTACCTGAGCACGAAAGGTGGGCACGTGCATTCCGTGTCTGGAGAAGTCTTTGTAACCGTAGCTGGTATCCTCAAAGTGACGAGACACGTCTCTTGTCGGTGCTGACTCTTCATCCTCTGTTAATTTCAAACAGAATTTCACCCCATTTCAGTAAGAACAAACTGGACATGCTCTAGCAGAACTCTTGCAGAAGAGCGGGAGTCTCTGGGCTTTTTAAACAGAAATACAGCTTCACCAGATTAAAGCTCCTCAAGTTCAGCTCAGTTTGAGAGGCTAACTCTGTAAAAACCACTCAGGTTCTAACAGACAAACATCTGTTTTGCCCTTCCTTTGTCTACCAGTCCCTTGCTCCTAACTCAAGGGGGCTGGGGAAATCTGGTGTGGAACAAAGCTTATTTAAAAAGTAGAGATACCTCCAAGACTTCCATGCCAAGTTTATTTTAGGGGCCACACTGCTGAAGAGCCCCCAGGAACCCTAAGCTTGTATCAGATGAAGGAGTCTCACTTTTTGGATGACATTGAAATGTTTCATACACTGGAATAGCTAAGTGTGTTACAGACTTCTTGTTTACATCACCTGGAGACAGGCTTCAATCTCTTGTGAAACTTTTAAATCTCTCAAGAGAGAGATTCCATTTCAGCTGGAAGTTTCTAATGCACATAATATAGGTCAGTGAGTATTATGGTTTGTTTGAGAGGAGCCAGAGATCTTGGCACTGCTTTGGTTTTAAGTGTTCCCGGAAGAAACCAAGGCACCCCTAAATCTTGACCCCTTCAAAGAAAGGTGTTTTTGGGACATCTAACACCACTCATATTTTTTCCCTTCTGCGGTAGCAAGTATTTCTTCAAGAGATTTGGGAAAGTCTAAATCAGGATGTACACGTGCTACGTCAGCGCTACCTGAAGAACACACGAACATGCTTTCTCTCTTCTCCCTTTCGAAACGCGTAGCCATCTCTTCTTGGCTGGCTTCCTCTTCGTCTCTGCACTCCTGTAGCTGCTTCATTTTCTCCATGAGAGCTTCAACTTCATAGACAGACTCCGTGGACTTGAAAAGGAGAGAAAAACATTTCATTTCCACGTAACAAGAACTGACAGAGAGGGCAGAAATCGTCAGGCCAGAAACATTAAGCTGTGTCCTTCATTTACATCTCTCCATACTAGAGGAAAAGAGTTCTCGAAAGAAATCTGCACTGACCCAACAGTTCATGTTAAATCATCTTTTCTGAGCCATTTTTAGCATGTTTTAAGAATCACAACTTTGGGGAACAAATGGTTCCGACACTAAAGTCAATTTCTCTTACTTAATCTAAATGCTTCACAACTGAAAAACAAGGAGCTCTAACAGAAATTCCGACAGAGGAAGTAACCACAATTTACTACCCAACTGTATTTTCCCCCTTCTCTGTTCAGAGAGAAGAAAAACATTGAAAGAAAAAGGAAGAGCATATATGCAGATCGAACGAAGCCTCAAACGAAGGCTCGTGCAAGAGAGTATTTCACAAGAGCTGTTTTAACCCCCCAACACACTATTAATTCACTATCTGGGCTTGTAAAAATCCACCAGCACAAAGTGAAATAAAAGTTATCTTAAATTTATGCAGCTCTGCCCCTTTCCTCTCTGCCCTTTGCAGTTGGTTTGCTCCTGCAGAGAGCCAGCAAGCTCCAGCAGACAAAATTTAACCACCACCCACACCCCTGCAGTAGAGTCTCTCATGGCAAGGGAAATACCCTCTTATCACTGTTCTTAAACCATCACTTCGTTCACAAGTACAGAACAGCGAGCTTAAGTGCTGCAGGCAGGAAATAGTTTTAGAAACAGAGTCAGAAATTTGTGACTGATCTGTTGTGTGATGTGTGACAAACAATTCAAGGCAACAAAGTCAAAGACTGGAATCGAAGGAAGAGCCAACTTTCCATTGCACCCATGGAAAACCAAAGCAAAACAAGAAAGCAAGCATTCCTGGCTGCTGCTGCTGCTCAGGCCACGTAGCATGAACTAGCTGAGGCCAGGAGTTGTCTCAGTTTGCCAGTGTGAGTGGCAAGAGACCAAATAAAATAGACAACTGAGAGATAGTATATCTGTGTGTCTCCCTTCCATAGCTTCTCCCAGCTTGCCAGTGTCATTTCAGCTCCCCTGAACATCTCTCTTCCACTGGTTACCCCTCACCTGGATTAGGGAAATCAATCCCACGCTCACCAAATGCACCCTCCACATATTAACTTCACATGGAAGCAGCGACCATGGAAAGAGATTGTGTGCCCGGGCAGATACTTACTGGCACGCTGGCGGTTGGGCTGGGGTGAACGTCATCCACCCCGTGGTAGCCATTAGTAATATCGCAGATGCAGTAGTTGCTGACAGAAGGGGGCCTGAAGGTGTGACCCCCTTCACAGTCGATCTCCGGGCTGATTCCACAGCCAAACGTGAAGGAAGCGAGGGAGTGGTAGTGTGTAAGGAGAACGACCGCGTGGATCAGCTCTGCCAGGGACCAGCTGTTCTCTTCAGTCTTCAAAAGTTGCTTTAAAGATAATGCAAGACAAAAGTATTGATTTTAAAAAGCCGTTAAAATGATCCCACCTTAGTGCAGTTACCAGATAAAATCACTTTTTCCACAACTGTTCCCTAACTCTGCCAGCACCGGCGTGCTCTGTGTCCCACTCCCAGGCTACCTGGACCCACAGCTCACATGGTTAAGCCACACGGAAGCCGGCTGCTCCCTCCTCTCTGGCTCTCAGCTATTGAGTCCGGGGTTTCTATTTTGCACCACATGGTTTGCGTTGAGGTCAGACCAATTCACATTGAAATTTCACACCTCTGATGAAGACACAACCACAACAGCCCCATGTTTCTCCGACTGGTCTTTACAGTCTCAGAAAACCCTGGCAATCCTTGCAGATCAGCTCTCTAAAAACCTGGCATCAAGGCCGGGCTCTCTCAATCTCATCCCTGTGGGTGGAATGCTCCACGTTTGACACGAAGCTTCAAACCCCAACTTCCCCTTCAGGCAGGAAAGTGTGGGAGGTTTGGGGCCTTCTGGCAGAGCACGGCCTCCCCCGCAGCCCAGCATCCTGCCTCCCACCAAGACCTGCCACCGCCGCTCCACCTGGCAGGCAGCACCCAGAGCATCCCAGCACCCTCTTCCTCCTTGCTAAGGGTTAAAGGAGCAAAGGAGGAGGAGTTCCTCCAGTAGCTACAGCCAGGCCCAGGGCAGGCACTTCCCTACCCTGAGAGCTGTGGGCACTCCCTGGAAGCAGGCAGCCCTCAGAGGACGGGGTGTGCAGGAGCACCTGCTTGGTGGCTTGTTGGTGCTTGGTGCTGGCTGGCTTGGACCACCACCCCTCTGTTCCATTCTGTCAGCCTGCTCCCTCCAACCCAGCCTGAAAACTGAAGCACTGGAACCAGCAGCAACTGAAACAAGCGCGGTGATGGGTGGTCGGCCCAACCTCAGGCAGGAATGCCACAGGGTTTCTGGCTACTGGAAGCACACACCTTGAGGGCGCATCTGAGCACATCCTCACGGCACCAGTGGCAATGTCACTGTGTTGAAGTTAAACTTGTTGGTCACTGAAGACCAGCTACAATCACATTAGTTTTACAATGGCATGAGCAATGTTATATCATGCAGAATCATTCAGTGACTTGGCACTGAAAGGCAGGTCAGTAACATGGAACGTTTCTTGCCCTGTCTGGCTCTTACCCCCACAGAATCCGCGACTACGTGGGCACATTCACAGAGCTCCATGAAAGATTTACCTCAATATGTTCCTTGGTGATAAGCCAGGGTCGGTGAGCCAACATTTTGTTCAGTTCTCCTAAATTTTGCAGTTTTTGAGGTGCGTTTTCTAAACCATTCAACCATTTAGGGTCTCCACCGACATGGAGGAAGTCGTTCACGTGGAGGTTAACAAGGTAGGAGCACTGATGCCGTGCTGCAGCCTAGAAAGGAAACGCGATACAGAAAACAGTTACAGTTTGTTGGTGCTTTATGACAAATAACCCTAAGTCATCATTTCCTCAAAACATCCAAGAATACCAAAGGCTAAAGTAAAAAACAAAGTTGGGATTAACGCATCAGCCTGTTTTGATTATTGTTCCCAGGAGATAAACATTCCTCATTGGTGTACATGGTGGCTGGCTAGAGGTGCAACATGCCTGTATCCAGGGAGAAGCACGGGTACAGGTTCCTCTACACCCTGAAGCAAGTCTGGCCTGCTACACTGGGAAGAAGCAAGGCTGCCTCTGGGTGAATCCACACCAGCTAAAACAGCAGCAGCGTTTAGAACACGCACAGCAAGGAGCTAAGGGCAGCCTTCCGTCAAAGCACAGGCCCAGTACCATTTACTGTCCCTGTCAAACTAAGAAACAGCCCAAAACTTTAATTTGGCTTCAGGAGGCAAAGATGATTAGACTGACAGCTTGGAAATTAGGAAATCAAGCACTTCTGGCAGAAAACGTGCTTAGAATTTACAGATGCAGGAACAGATGATGGGACTGTTGAATCAGAGGGAGGTGTATTCAACAGGGGACACATGCAAATAAGCTTTCTTGAAAAACAGTTCCTGAGATACTAAGAAAACAAAAAATAAACAATTGTCTTATGTTTGTAACCGATTTTTCCCCTTCTTTCTCACAGTCCTACCAAAAACATGAAGATAAAGTTGGTCTTAGGAAACAGTCTGTAAACCAGACACCAACCAACCTACTCTGCCTTTCCCCTTCGCTCCTGATGAAATGCCTCTCCAACTAGGAGCTGCAAAGCACCCTAATAACAGCTATTAATCCAGCCCCGAGGCTGTCGTTGCCACAGAGGCTGCTTCTGCTTGCTGCTGTACCTGCCGACCTACCATTATCCCGATGTAGTGTCGGTAATGAAGCGGGAGCGGACCGTCCATTTGCAGCAGATAGTGCTGAGTTTTTAGAAAGCTTTCAAGATACTGTGGGTGGAAAACCATCACCAAGGTAACGTTGTCCAGCCGGCCCAGCGTAGCGAAAGAATCCGCAAACAGCGCGTGCATCATGGCGTCTTCGTTTCCCACTTGAATCGTCTTGATTGAATGGAAAGAACAATTAGCAACATTGCCCAAGAAGTACCAATGAAACAGTAAATATATTACCACAGCACAGTGAAAGGAATTCTGTTACAAATCTGTTAATGGCATTAAATCGGTGTGCATAAGGCAAAGCACATAAAACCCCCTTAATACCCTCATTTAGGTGTCACGAGCGGCTCTATCAGCACAAGGAGATTTTTTGCTTTACGTTTGCTCTCGCACAACACTGACTTCTAATTTTTAACTGTTGCCTTCACCTTCCTGGCTGCCCCAAATTGCTTTCCCTTTGTTATCATGGCAGAAGATAGCTAACCAAAGAGTCATTTTTACTAAGGGAAAAAGAGGGGAAAAAAGTAAAAAACAAGCCAAGAGAACAAAGAGAGAGGAATAGGAAACTGAAACACAAGGCTCTCAAATTCCTAGAAAACCACAGGCATATCACTAACTCTTCCTGCGCTGCACATTCCCTTACCAGGCGATGAGGAGAGAAGCTCCAGCACTCGGAGGCTTCTCACGTTATTCAGAACGGTGGAGGCAGCTCAAGAAAAAGTAACCCCAGCCCAGGGGGCAGGTGCCTTGCGGACCAATAGGAAATTACATCTGGAGGCTCACAAGGAAACCCTTACAGCAAACAGTATTGCATTTCTCTGATGCTAGACAGCAGTACAGGAGGTGTCAACAATTCCAAAGATCCCCAGGGCTCCCACTGCTTCTGTACACTAGAACTGGGGCCAAACTCTCACCAGGACTGAATGTGATCAGGACTGAAAATGTTTCACAGCTCAGCAGCTGTCCTGAAACCAAATGTGGGTTACTACTCAAAGGGTGTTCCTTAAAAGCATAAAGTTCACCGTGTACTTGAAAACACTACCACACCTCCTTCTCGGGGATGAATCTGCTTGGTCCGTGTCCCAGTGGTCTAGGAATTCTTATTCCGAGTTCCTAGAAAAGAAAATTACACCATCTCAGCATTTAGTTATAAACAACTTTTTAGCTGCGGTTGCAAGAAAGAAAAGAATCCTGCATTCAGCGCTGGGCTTATTTGGGCACTCGCGGTACTCTTACATGGACGGGTACTTTTACTGGTACCAGTTGTACAAATGCAAATCAGGTTTTTTACATGGGAGCTTTAGAATTAGCCAGGCTTGTTTACAGCACACTGCCCCACTCCAGCAACAAAAAACCTCAACAACAAAGGCCCTGCCAACCCAAGAACACACACACACACATTTACAGGCACACATACACACACACACACTACAACCTGGCTCTCAGAAAATTCTGCATAAAGCATATTTTGGCAAGCTGTCCAGGACAAGGAGTTCAGTACACAGCCGGCTGCTTTGTGGTTATGCCACTGATACAGAATGAGACTGATGTGTGTGTGTGTGTGTGTGTGTGTGTACATCCGCAGTACGCCGGCACATAACACTCTGTGCATCTGTCAGGAAATGAAACAGCTGTAACCCTAATCAGATTTCTTTTTCCCGACCTCAAAGAGCTCTTCAACTGCTGAAAGTACCTGATCTACATTTGCATCTGCTTTCTTTTCAGATAGGATAAATAGCTATTCGTTTTGGGAGGGGAGGAGGAGGGGATTTTGCTCAATCAGAAGGGCAGCAGCCAGTCCTGCAGACACGGTGCCCTGCAGGTAAGAGGGAGGCTGGATCCAGCACTTCACCGCTCGCCCTCTCCCCCTAAGCTACACGACTTTTCTGCCCAGCCTGCAGCTCCCTGGGCCATTCGTGCAGCCAAGGACCAAACTGCAGGAAAGCCTTGGGTGCATCTGAGCCCTCCCTGCCGGTTACACTGCTCCCTTGGGAAGGGGGGAGCTGTGGGTTCAAGGGCAGCTTTGGCGTTTGGAGCTTGGAGAAGGCACGGCTGGCATGGAGCAAAGCAGGACACAGCCTGGCCTTGCATGGTCACACGTGCCCACCTTCCCATCGCTACTGAGGCTCGCTCCTTCGCACATGCAGCTCACGCTGCAAATCAGCTCCCCTGGCAGGGGCATGGCTCCCCCAGGAGAGGTGGGAGCCCTGCCACACAAAGCAGCAGAGCAGCTGACAGCACAGCGCTCTTACAGACAGGGAGGCCTGGCATTATGGCTGGGCATGGAGCTGAGTGCTAACCCAGAGGCTGCACAGCAGCGAAAGCTTTGGACTCTTACTGTTCCCTCTTCTCCCATCACGGTTTGAAGCAGGCCCACTGCTTCTGCTCCACAGCCCAAACCACTCCTTTCCTGGTGAGAGCAGCCTGATCCAGGTTCTCAGACAGGTTTAGATGAATAAATACCATGTATTGAACCAGTTCAGGCTACAGGGAGCAGAGGCACCTTCAGCTGGTTTAGGCCTCAAGAGCAAGAGCAGCCCCCAAAAGCTCCCTGCCAAATGCAGCTTCAAACTTCCCTATGTTTTCCCCACACAGATCAAGGCCGTTACAAACAAGCAGTGCTGGTCACACTCATTACTGCTCTTTTCCTGTCTTGGGCTGAGGTTTCTGTTTGCATGGGTTCATCGGACGAGACGCAATTTTATTAATCAGTTACTGTTCCCTGAACTTTCCCCTAAGATTAAAAAACAACTTCAGAGAGACGGAAACAATCAGCGTAGGTCTAAGTCGGAACTACTAAAGCCCATCAGACTTCAACAGTCTCCTTAAAGCCTGAATCAGATGCCTTCATTTCTCAAGTCTTATTTGGGTGAAGCAAGATCAAAGGGCAGCTCTTAGGGCTATTTGTTTCACATTTTCCCTGGGACAGTAAAGTCTGCAATGTAGCTTTTTCCTGCTGAGGGTCCCAACATTCACAAACAAACCTTGCCCGCCAGCCAAGCCTGTAGCAGTGCCACTTGTAGGATGGCATTTGTAGCTCAACAACACCCTCCTCCCTCCTCAAAGCTGTGGCACAGCTTCTTATCTCGGCTACAAACTACGCTAGCAAATTAGAGAAATCAACTTACATCCAAATGACAGCATGAAAAAAGAGTCTGTACATATCAGATGTCTGCAGTTGTTTGCCAGCTCAAGCACTCCAAGAGAAATACCTTGAAGTTTAATTCCTCAGCAACTATGTTTCTGTCTTCCCCTTTCCTAGAACAGGGACAGGATGAAAAAAACCCCCATGATTTAAGAACCTGAAATCAGCAGGCTGTTAAGGTGTTTTGCCTCACAATCTAAAATACATCAGGATCAATACACATCACTTTTTTTTTTTAAAGCATGCAGAGGTCAAGTTACTGTGGTTGCACTAAATTATAATGTGTTACACTGCTGAAGGGACCAAGCCCTCTGCAAAGTGACTTAGCGTTTTTTGGAGGATGGAGTTAAGTTGCTCTGTCTTCCCTCAGGAGAAACAGCAGCCCCCTGAAACCCCAGCACCAGCCTAGTACTCGAGGGACCTGGGCTGAAGGCTCTGTTCTGCCAGAGATGTTGCACAGGATTAGTGAGGAGGAGCCTCAGTCTTCCATCTGCAAAACAGGGGTAAATACATTTCTTCCAGAGAGGGTGCTGAGAACAGAAATAAGCTTCTTGTCAGAAGCTGAATGGTTACTACAGTCATGAGAGCTTCATAAATCTCGATGCATTAAAAATCTTCTGAAAGCTGTTATTCTTCAGTTATGAGCTATGGCAGGCCTTTTAAAAACTCTTTTCCCCTCTTCTTTTCAGAAGCAGCATTCAATCAATTGTCCCAGTACTTAAGAAACAGCAGGCATCTCCAGTATCCCGACACTTAAATACTGCACTGACAACACAGTGGTAACTCTCAAACCAGTCCCAGAGTGTCTTCCCTTCATTCTGAACACCCTTCTATGCTCCAGGACGCCCTTTCACTAAACCTCCATCCTCCAAACACACCAAACTCAATGAGCACCGCTCTCTTCCTGTCAAAGGCAAGACCTGCATCCCGACCAGCCACACCACCACTTCTCTCTCCTGCACCTTCCTCTTAAAGGCCTCACCTGCAGCACCAAGGAGCACTCAGTGAAGCAGCCAGGGCCAGGACGAGCAACCGCTACACACAACTGCTGTTTATTTTGGTTCTTACAAAAGTATAAACAACTTCCCTGTGATTCCCCACCAACAAGTTGCACACAGAAGTGGTCTACTCAGTGATGTGCTTTCTGCATCGAACTTGTGGTTCCCTTCCTCCTGCTAACCTTGCCACACCACTTCCATTCGGCCTAGGAACGCTGCAGCTGAATACAGCACCAAACTCAGGAGAAAGCCAACCGCACCGGAGGCTTCAGCCACAAATCAGTAACAGCAGCAACGCAGCAGAGGCACTCTGAAGCCACAGTGTAACACTCAGATGGCTGCAAAGCTGAGCATCAAGAATGGAACCGACTTCACCTTCAGCAGCCAGAAGCACACGGCTGATGGAGAGAGGTGGGCCTTGCCAGGTGGCAACCCACTCTGCTGCTCCTTCCCAGGCATACCTTGGCAGAGAAACAAGACTTTAGCCATATAAATGCTGTGTCGCCATGCTGGCAGAGATGACTTCAGAAGTCACAGAAAAGCCTCTTCTTTCCCCTTATGCAGCGTAACTCATGTTTCTGAACAGCCACTATTATTATTTCCATGAGAACTGTGTCCACCAGGTCCCTCCCACTTCTCAATCGACATGTCCCTCGTCACTGCTGTATCTGAGCACCTCATCTATGGTATTTAATTCACACAACATTCCTGTGAGGTGGGGCAAGTGTATTATCTGCCACTTAGGAAAAAACCCTGAGAGACAGAAAAGCTGTATGCCTGACAGGGGCTGCCACAGAAGACTGGCAGCCTGAGCTGAGCTCTCTCAAGTCACAGGGTAATGCCCTAACCATCAGATTGTGCACCTTTTCAGAGACTCCTCAACCAGGAAGTATGCTTTGCTTTATGCAAATTCACACCAAGCAGCAGCCTTTCAGGGCTAAGACAGAAAAGTTAATGAGACAAGCCTGCAAGCTTAATGATACACTTCCCAGCTAGCATTCTCTATCACCAGTCTGGCCCTTTTAGTACAGCCAGCTCCACAGTGCCAGCCAGGCCAAAAATCTGTACCCCATGCACTTAAACGTGGAGAGAAAAGCACTCTAAAAGCACAAGCACGTATGAGCTCACTCTTATGGGGGTTTTTTTTGCATCTTAAGACTCTACCAGCCAAGCCCACTTTTTAGGGGACTTTTTTTTAAAGAGTCTTGTCAAGAGCAGCATTCTTATAGAATTTAAGCGAAAGCTTGAAATGTGGAATTGAGCTGCAAATGCTTAGAAGAGGTTTTTTAATAACTAAAGTAGGACTTGCATCACCTCTGTTGGTAACAGAGCATCATCTACTTTCGTTCTGAATGTCTTTAAAAGGTAAGCGAAGGAGGAGGAGGGGAAAAAAATAAAGTCACTTCTAAACAGATGCCAAATATCAGAAGTTCTACCTAGAAACACTGAAGCAAAGCTACAAGCCGAGGTGCAGAGCCTCTGCCTAGAGCAGGAACCTCACCTTAGCTACAGCTCCTGCTCCACACTGTGCCTAAAATGCCCTTTCTGATCCCTGTTCCTCCTCCCCCCCGGCCCCGGCAGCCAGAGCTCTGCCTGTTACCACAAAACCTCTCCCAAAACTCAGTTCTAGTTCTGTCAGAGGAGTACGGGGACCCTTACCAAACTGCTGGCTTTCAGACACTCAGGATTCGTGAGCTGAGCCCGAGCTACAAACCACAATCTTCAGACTGCTTCCCTGGTGTTCGCATGGTGAGTCATTTGGCTCCCCTCAAGTACAGTCAGTACCAATATCAAATGTTACATCTCCCAGACAGACTTATTTGCATATGTACTTATGCCTCCTCTATATGGCAAAAAGAACATTTTATCACAGACCAGCCACAGGCAAAGTGAAAACAGAATTTTCGATTTACTTCACTAAACCACATTTGGATTAACATCTTCATCTGAGTATCTGTGTCCCGATTAAGCAGTAAACACTGCTGGGTTCAAACAAAATCGTATGAAAATCACATACTTTAATGCAATATAAAACAACCTAAAGGAAGGAACCAGAGAAGGGAAATGAGTTTGAGGTGACCTTTTTTGGAGGTAATATTTTCCTGGATGACCAGCGATCATTTTACATAATCCAAGCACACTCACATCCAGGCTTAGGGTTAAGGAAGGCACGATGAGCTGTGGGTCATACACTCTTCAACACAATCTCCTAGCAGACTTAACAAACCAACCCCACCCCCTCACACCCTCCCAATGTGCCAGTGCTGAATATACCAAAATATACTATGGTATCCACTTGAAGCTGATGTTAAAAATACCCACTTAGACCCTTAGGCTACTATGCCCCAAAGCACCTGGATGTCCAAGAAGCTGCATTCCCACTTTGGCACTTACCAGCCTAAGAGCCCCGTGCTGCTGCTGGTGCTGCTGCATTCACTGCGACTGGTTCCTACTTCCCCTTTAAAGGTCAGAGCGAAACCTGACTGGTGGTGACACTGACAGGCTACAGATTTGAAGCTTCCTTGTTTAGGATATTAAAGACAACGACTGGCACAAATGGCCTCATGGACAAGTTATCCATTACCAAGCTGATACATACTCTGTTCAAAAGCTGTGTTTTCAGCACTGCTAAATACAGCAGCTGCTGTAGTTTCCTTATCAGATGGGTAGCTTTTGGAAATGAGATATTAAGAAACAAAGACCAGTGATTCAATAGGATTCTTTTCCTACAAACACTAAAAAAAAAAAAAATTCCCCCAAATCCTACACCTTTTCTAAACTTGGGGCTGAGCAAAACTGGCAGTTTTTCCTTGTTTATGCTTTTACTAATCCAGAAGTAGCTGCAATTGCTGTGGCTTTCACAAACAAGCCATGATTCATGTTAAACCGTCAGAAAAATGATCTCCAAAATGCCCATGTACTCTACATTTTTGCACCACTTCCACTTTCGGGGCATCTCAGACCGTCATTCAACTGAAGCACTAGACATGTCTGTACTTGCACGGGTTTAAAGAACTGAGAACAAGCACTTTGTTCCACAGCCCTACAGCTCTTCACTGGAATCAGAGCACAGCAAAGGTTGAACTGTTGCTATTTCACAGATGATACGTTATTCTTAAATGAATTTAAATACTTAAATTATTTTTAATTGAGATATCAGTAAGCGTGCTTTCTGTCTTGAAGACCTTTGAAATGCCAGATTGTTAAAAACATCCCCAACTAGTTTATGTGACTTGATTCAAGACAAAAAACAAGGCAAGTGAGTGTTTCCCCAAGGTCACACACTCTGCTCCCACCGACAGGAATAACAACAAAGCCCACACTTCTCAGTCTCTGAGCTCTAACACCGCTTCCCGGGTCATCTTCTAGGATGGAGCAGTAAGAGCAGGTCCAACCGGATAGTCTCCAGGCCCCTAAGTGCTACCTATTCCTCCTCAGCAGCAATCTCTCTTCCTGAAGTGGTTTCGTGACACAACTGCCCAGAGACCACAACCCAATTCACTTTTGATGCGAGCTCACTGAAGGCATAAGGCTGAATTTCAGTGGCCAGTGCCCAGGTTTTCTCTAACATGTACAAGGAAACAACAACAACAACAGGCAAAGGATTTGGAAGGAACGTTTTCCATGCTGTAAATACGGATTAACTACCAATAAATCGGTGACAGAGAAACACGTTGTAACGTGACAGTTACTGTTTGCATTACATAGGCTGTACCGCCGGATTATGTCAAAGCAAAGCAATTTGTATCCAAGAGGTACGAGATCCGTACAAATCAGAAAAACACAGAACAGTTTTATGACAACCTCAAGCAATTTGCAGATTTAAAGGTTTCCTCTCAAAGCAGCATCTTAACGTGGTGACACTAAGAACCGCAACAAGAGATCCAAAGCAGTGCTTGAATCCTGTCCGCAGGAACGCTACCGACTTGCATCTGCTCACAGCTACAGCAAGCTCTTCTCTACCAGAAACACAAGACCGGGCTCCCCCCTTCAAAAGGACAATCCAAGTCCGTGCAAGAACGAAATGAACACCAGCCAATTCAGAGGCAAAAACTCATTGAACGAGCCTGGAAACCCAGCAGAGACACCCCGCCACCGCACACGGGAGCAGCGCACAGCGCTTCTGGAACGAGGTGGCAACGGGGAGGCTAACGGCATCTTCTGCATTGTCACTGTAGGCGGTACCTGGGTATCCCGTAGAAGGGAGCTAGAAAGGACCTGCAAATGCCCAAAAGTTCCCCCTTCGGTAGCTCTGAGAGGCGTCTTTACGGGCCCAGCGAGGAGCCCGCAGGGAAGCACTGCCTCGCCAGCCCCACAGCTGAGCCGGGACCGGCTCGTTGCGTGGGGGCTGCCCGGGCTCCCGCCACACCTCCCGGGAAGGACTTCTCCCTGGGGATGCGCCGGGGGAGCAAGACTGCCGCGGCCGGGGAGAGTCAGCGCCGCGGGGCACAGGCAGTAGGGGAGCCCCCCGCGGCCCCAGCCCCTCGCCACCCGTGGGGTACCTGGTGCTGAGGGCCCGGCCTCGCCACCCTCATGCCAGCGCCGCGGGGCTGAGACTGGCCGCGCTCCGCTCGCAGCCCCGCCGCCGTACTGCCCAGCGCCACTGGGGCGGGCCCTCCCCTCCCCACGGCCCGGCCTCCCTCCCTCCCTGCGGGCGGAGCGGCGGGCAGGGCGCTGCCCCGCCGGGGCGGAGCGGCGGCTGGGAGACAGCTGCTAGCCACGGCGCGGTCCGGCCCCCCTCGCGGTTGCGCCAGCTCCCCGGTGTCTGCCAGCCCCCGGGAACGCCTCGGCCCCCCGGACAGCAGCCGCTGCCGCAGAGGAAGCCCCGACCCCGGGACAAGCACCCCTGCAGAGCCCCAGGGCCACCCGGTCCGCTCGTCCCCGCTGCGCCCCGGCCCGCCTGGAGAGCGCGGCCGCGGTGCGAGAGCCCGCCTCCGCCTGACCCCGGCCTGCCCTGCTCTGCTCGACGCCCCGGCGGGGAGAAGCGCTTTGGACAACGTTTCTTCCCCCCCCCCCCCCCCCCCCTTCTCTCCCCGTCCCTGATGCAAGAGCTTCTACCTTCTCTTCAGGCAACAAAGTAATTACGGCTTTTAAGCTGAGAAATCGCAGGAGGCTCACATTTTGCAGATATTTGTGTGACTGCAGAAATTTGGCCTCCTGCCTATTCCCAAGATCATAACAGTCCTGGGCAAACATATGTTTTGCAATCACATCAGCAAAACACTCAGCCTTTGTTTGCAGCAGGCTGTACTTCTCTGGTCGACCCCCCAGGGCTGTAAACGCTGCCAGATGCCTTACATCTCCCACCTCTTCTGGTCTGGGATTACATGGCATCAATTATTTCCAAAGAAACAAGTCCCTGAGCTGGCCCACACGGTATTTTCTTTTTTCTCTGTGTGTGCGTGTGTCTTCCAAAGCAATCTAAGATTTATAAAACTGAATCCTGTTAGATCATTTTCCTTCAAACATTTTTGAATAAAAACAAAACAGGACAGGGCCCAAGAGGAGAACTTGTATTGCAGTTTTCATGGGAGGAGGCCAGGATAGCTCTGAACCCCTCAGCATACTCGTTTGGGGGAGGAAGGCTTCTGCCGACAATTCAGGCTGCTGGGTTTTGAGCCCTACCAATCTATCAACAACTGAGCAGGGAAATTCCATTGCGCTGAACTTTACACTTCTGTTAAATGTAAAACTGAGCACTGAAAAAAAACTGTTTACAGGCTCTTGCTGCGGCCGTGTACGAACCCCGCAGCGAAATGCAGAAAACACGGAGGACAGCGCTGTCAGGGAGATGTGGCAACGTGACTCAAGGCAGCAGTTCTGCGTGTTTCTAACGCTGAAGCTCTAAAGGCTCTCTTTCCTCTCCACTTTCCAAATACCACCACCTCTCTGGGCTACGTAATTAAGTCCGGGAGAGGGAAAGGACACTACTGAAGGCTTAGCAGCAATTACACATTTACATTACCTCGAGATGCCTGGGTACCACAGCTCCTTACTTGGGGCCTTGGCTTTAAGCTGGCACGTTTCTCCAGGAGAAGTGAAGTGTGCTTCATACCTACTTGCCCTTCATAAAACACTCAACAGAAGCACGGAAAAAGAAGAAGAATGCAACTCTGGCATGGGAGGTTGCATTTTGTGAGCTAATAAAAAACTAATGAAGAACACTGTTTAATTCCCACTGGCTACTTCCTTACTTCAGGCCAAAACATAACGAAAAGAGAAGGAAGGGGCTCCTCTTGCAACAGGGCAATGAACTGGCTTGTAGTCAGGAAAACTCTTAAAAACAAGAATAAGTACCTGTCGTGGTTTTGCCCCAGCCGGGGGCCGCACCCCACACAGTCGCTTGTACTTTTAAAAGGAAGGGGGAAGGAAAGTTGGGGGAAGGGGAAAAGGGAAGGAAGAAAGGAGGAAAATAAACCACAACCTAGAAACCAGAACCACGCAGGTTGGGATAAGGGTAGTTTACTAAACAATAACAGAAAACTAGATATAACAATAACATAAGTTTAAAGCACAAAATAGATGAAACTGGTGATACACAATGGAATTTCTCACCAAACCACACAACTCAGGCCGCACAGCTTAGAGCCCGTCCCGGACTACCCAACCGTCCCCAGAAACTGCACGTCCTGGCGTTGTCTCCTCCTCTTCCCCCCAGTCCCCCTTATACCGAACATGACGTAACTGGCATGGAAAATCCTCTTTGGCCAATTCGGGTCACCTGTCCTGGCTGCGTCCCCTCCTTTCTCACTAGTAAGGAAGTATGCAGAGCTGAGAAAGGTCCTTGATTGCCCGGCAACAAATCGGAAAACATCAGGGTGCTATCAGCACTATTCTCATGCTAACACCCAAACATGGCATTCCATCCACTGCTAAAAAAAAAGTTTAACTCCATCATAGCTGAAACCAGGACAGTACCTGAAGAGCTGAAATGCAAGAAGATGCCTCACCATAAGAAGTCTTCCTGGAGGTCAGATGAAAGGTTATGCCCTCCAGTGAATTTGTTAACACCCTTGGAAGAAGAAGGGGGGTCAGAACTAAAAAAAAAACCAAACCCAGAAAGAAAAAAAAGAGAAAAGGCAGCACTCCTCAGTCCTCAGTTCCCTGAAGTGTTTTTCTTTTCCCCTCTACTGCCCCTGACTGCCCTGCCTGGGTATTTGCGAGCAGCCTGTTTACATTAACATTTGTCCCTATACAAAGAACCTTGGCAGATACAGATTTTTTTCTCTGACACTGTCCAAGGGAAATTATCTTTCACGAAACAGCCAAGTCTACAGCAGAAAGTAGGGAATTCTACCTACTTCTTTGCTTTCTGTATCAGGGTAGATGAAGGCAGTGACAGCATGTCAGGAAAAAAGTGTGTACAAAGGGGAAAAGGAAGTTGCACAGCCTCAGCAAACAAATAATAATGGTCTTAAAAGCTCTCCCATATGGTCTGAGCACACAAGCTCTGCTCAGGCTCCAGGTGTGCCTCTGCCTTAGCAGAATCTCATCACCCCAGTCTGCTGTGAATACTCCCTCCACCCCAGCCCTCACCCAACTGTTTCTGAAGCTCAGCTCCTTCACATGGAAGAACAGGCAAAAACTGAGCCATGTGCTCATCAATCAATCAGCATGCAGGTGTAGACTGAAAGTATTTCCATTTGGGGGCTAGTAAGACAAGCTACACAAGCAATTTCCCCAGGGAATACAGCCTGACACTGGCATGAGGCTCGTTTGGGTGTTCACGAAGCCAGTGCAGTTGGGGAGCACGGGGACACATCTATAGTACAGTTTGCATAACTTGAGTGAAGCTTCCCCCAGGAAGCACAGCAGTGTGTTTGACCATGTACCGATGGAAGTAAACAGAGGATTGGGTGAAATGCTCCTCGGGGAAAAAAACAGCAACAAAGGTTTAACATTAAAATATCCAGAGATACCAAGTTTCCCTTCACCCAGAGAGAATGAGTGATAGATACACGTGCTGTCAGTTACAGCAAACACCACCTGAAGCATGGAAGCATACTCCTTCCTAGCAAGCTCTTCCATAAAAGCTGCTTGCACAGAAGGATGGCATTCAACATCCGTACAGTCTGTGTTTAGTCATCAGAAATGCAGTTTTTCCTTATTGCTACAGTTAAAGGAGTATCCCGGTGAAGCTAACAGGAGACCAACCCGTTACAATGTGAAAAGCCTGACCCCATGAACACATGTCTGCATTTAGCCACTGTAACTTGGAATAGCTCCAATTCAGTCCAACAGGGCGACTTTTTTGAGTTGAGTTCAGCACAAACAGATGACTCCAAAGAACTGGCAAACCAAGATCTGAAATTCTTTCCACAGAAAAGCTATCCAAGCAGGAACACTCAGAATGCCTGTTACTGCAATGCCCTGGACATCAAGTTAATATATTGGGGGACGATCAGAAGATTCTTTCCCAGGAACGTTTACAAGTAAGCCCAGAAAATTCTTCAGGGCTGTAAGCTACCTGATTTGTACTAGTTCTTCAGGCTGGATTTCTCTCTCTTGTGGTTTGGTACGGTAGCGCCAGCAAGACACAGCAAGCTTAGCAGAACGGATGTAAACACCAGCATTCAGGTCTGAGTGTCTTTGAACCCCTGAGACACCTAACAGCTGCAGATGCATGGTGTCTCTCATGAGATGAAGAGCACTAACCTGGGTGTCACGCCGCCAACCCCCCGTCCCCTCCCCCATCCTGGGGGGACAGGTTTCTTCTCCAAGACTTGCCCTCCCAGCCTCTGCGAACAGGTCTCAGTACTGCCCACCACCAAAGCAAGCGCTCGGTCAGCTGTGTGGGGTTGGGGGTTGTTTGCTTTTTTAAAAATGAAGTTAATTAGGCATTACGACCAATGACCAGATCCCAGGGGACGTAACTCCTAGCAAAGCAGCAGCAATAAAAGCAGGGGGGCAAGAATCTCTTCAGGCAAAACAGCCCGAGCAGCTCCACCTAGCCTGGCCGGAAGCCATCAGGTGCTTCAGCAGTGACTAAGCAGCCCCACACCAGCCGCTCCGCACAGCTCCCTGTGGATGCCTCTCGTTCCTCACTGCCACTGCCCTTTTCATAACAAATTTCAAATGTATCTCCTAATCTCTTCCATCCCTTTATTATGCGCTTGTTATTTCTGAAATAGCAAAAACCTTTATCATGATAACAACATGGGAGGCACAGCAATCGAACCATTCATTACAGCCACGAAGGAATTTAAATTAAATGGAATATACCATCCTGGCATGCGAGTGGAGAAGAAACGGTCAGTATCTCAATGCATTCTTCTCGATTCAACCTCAACAATCTGATCTGTCAGCCTTCAAAAAAACCCACGCTATTATTAGCAGTAGTGCATAATCCTAGGGAGGAGGATGAACTGTATTCTTTGTACAGTCTAAATTCTTGCTGTATGTGTCAAAAAGGATCAGCCCTTAGGAATGACATTGCACCTGGTACCTTTACAATAACAACAAACCCATGTTGTTTAGGAGAATGGATGGCTGACAGTTGGCCCCATCAGGAATAAGTTTTTCTATGTATCAATATATAGAAGCTTTCCTTTTGTAGTTTTTAGGATTGCAAGGCTGGCTAAGACTGAACACCTTACCATATTCAGGGCCTACGTTTATTGTCTGTTCTTCGAACCTTATTCATCCTCAAAACACTATTTTTCTATTTCTAGCTCTTTCTTATGTGCCACACCTTCAGCTTTAATGGGCAAATGACTTACAAGTAATCAAAGGGGTTTGCGAGTAATTCATTCCAAATCAGGCCATTCCCAGCACACTGTAACCCTATGGGAAGACCCAGCATCTTTTCTCTCAGAGCTGCAAGAGGCTGTGAGACTTGGTTGCCACACCTGAGTTGTTCTCATCCATGACTGACTTCAACTCGCCAAGCTCCAAGAACTCCAGTGGTTTTCACTTGTTCCCTGTACTATCTGGTTGGTCAGGCAGGACTCTTATTCCCCTGAACCAGTAATTCCTCTGGGAATTTCTGCCTTTAAGATTTGTACGGCTCACCCCCACCCTCTAAACCCCAAGTTGTTTTGGTTTTTTCTCTCCCCAAAGCTTGTCCAAATTTAACATTCCCTACTGCAGTTATTAGGTAGCAGGAGTACAAAGTTTAATTTAGGGAGCTATAAGAAGTTGAGATCTGGAGATTATTCATGCTTTGGCAAGGACAGGAAAACAGATTTATGGTTTCTAAGACTACTACAAATAGGTAGATTAAAGATGCATATCTAAAGCTTAGTAGATTGAAAGAATGTCTTACCGGATTATTCTTCCCCTTTTTTATGAGGGCACACAGCTCCTCCTAGGCTGATAAACAGCAGCTGAACCATAAAAGTTGTTTGTCTGGCTTTCTGTGAACATCTAGCATTAGGGAACTGAGTTCTTCTGGTACTATTCTGAGGTGGCTCCAGGCTCACGTACTACACAAGGATACTCTGGTTAACAAAAATCCCCCCAACCCAGCTCTCCCAAAATGAAAGCCTGTGTTAACTAGGTCCAAAGCTGACCTTGGTAACTCAAGGTAACTTCTGATCTTTTGGTGGCTAGAGGGTGTATGGAGAGAAGATCACTTGTCCAGCTGCTGATTGCCTCTCTCCAGGGAAAGGAACATCTGCAGGCTGCCAGCCAATCTGCAGTCTCGGTACTAAATAAACATTAAGGTTAAAAAAATCCCTAGTTTAACCTTAATAAAAGAGGGTATTTGGAGTTCAATCAAGAAAAATAAAATCTAGCATTGCTCACAGCTGTCTAGAACTGGTTTGGCCTAAAGAGGTTTTCCTTTTCCCTCTTCCCTTTAGTTAAACTGCAGGGTCACACCAATGCCCAAGATGTTTGTGCAGCTCCTTGGAACTGGGATCCCTTTTGCCATCTTTTTCTCAGGCCCCCTCTCCCCAAGATGTATACTGAAAAAGACATCAATATCTTTTCTCAGTTGAGGAAAATTTCACTCTTGGGAACATCATGCAACTAAAAGTCCTTGTAACTGATTCAGCTAATGAGCAACGAGCCAACGCAGTGCCTTACTCGCTGTGCTACCTGGAATGCTGTCTGACTGTGCCTCACCACTGTCATGCAAAGATGCTGCTGGAAGGCCCATGGATGGAAGTTGCCTTCTTACTCTGGGCAAACCTTTAACACAATGCAAATGAGTGTCTTCAAAGCAAAGGAAGGCCAGCTGAATTATCTTTGTGTAAGTTTAAGGCTTCTGGGGTTTTTAAACTGTATTTGACCTCAGAAAGAGTCTTACACAAAAAGAGAAGAAAAAGCAATGAAATGCTTCTGACAAAAATCAGGCACAACAGCCAGCATTTTTTGCCTTTAGGAGTACTGGAGTGTTACACCTGGAATTGGGTGAGACCATGATAGCAAGTGACCCAGAGCTGAATCACTGTGAGATACAGTGAGTACGCAGGAAATGCTGTGCAAGTGTCCTGTGAAGAAGCTGCCACTAAAACCTACTTTCATACTCCAGTGCAGAGGGACAAGTGACCCAAAAGCTCTTCTCCCCATGAGGTTTTTTTTGGAGCCATCTTTACCCTTAGGGGCACAGGTGTACTTCTAGGGGGCTCAGGCCTGACTTGGTTTTGCAGGTACAACAAATGAAAAGCCTACTTCTGCAAAGCCTTCACCAAGCAACAGGCCAGCAATTTATAAAATGCTTTGTTAGACACCTTCAGGTCAATGCTTAATCTCTCATACATCCACAGCACAGCCTAAACCTAAGTGATCTGGCTTTTTAAAAAATAAATTAAATGTTTTCCCCACAAAAAGACAAGAATGGAATGCAACAAAAGTATGTCATGTCATTTAATGCACTTCAAGAAGACTTTCAGCTATTTTTCTATAGCTTGATTGTTACAATGAGATAAAATCAAGTGAAATAGTACTAAACGAATATGGGAAGTACTGGTAGAGATTCAGGAACCCTTAGATCAGTAACTGCAGTTTGGGGAACTGTTTTGTGGCTTCTTGCTCTTGCCACTTTTAGGCACAAGCTCGACTGTGCCTCAGAGCAACAGATGGGGGTGGGGGGAAGAAGAAAAATCAGTTATTTTAGTTTTCAGTTTTCACAGTCTACTTGTTGCCCAAGACATTATTTATCTGAGTTTGTGAGCTTTGGAAAACCAAGGGGTTTTTTTTAATTAGGAAAAAAATCCAAGTATCTATAAAGCTGTTTTCCCCTTGCATTTTCTGTAATGACCTATCTAGATGGAAAGGTTGCAAGTTCCTCAAGACTGAATCTCTCTCCATATTTGTTTAATGCATAGAGCCAAGTACAATAATATTATAGGATTTATCAACTCCTTTAAAATATTATCTTGGCAAGAAATGAATTACATAAGTATGTACCATCATCCCACATCATTGATTTAATGATAGCAGTTAAGAAAACAGATCATCCTCTAGGTACTAGTTGACACCTGATTGTTATAAGTTAAAGAGATAATACCAGACCCACCATTTTCATATCAAATCTGGGTTTTTTACTCTTATATTCGAAGATAAACCCATCAAGAACTCTGCCTGAGGAGAATCATGAAAAAAAACCAACCACCCAACAAAACAAAACAGATGAATCATGTATTTCTTGCCATTTTTAGCAGCTATTATTGGTGTTTTGTCTCAATTCAGACAGCTCCACATTCTTCATTCTTCCCTATTTGAGAAGATGACGTGGCTAAGACATTTCAACCCAAATCAGTTTATTGGTCTCTGCATTCTGAAACAGAAGAACTGAAAAAGAGCACTGCTTTCCTGCTGACACAAATCCTAAAAGATCTGGCCCACCTCCTACTCAGCAACCAAGACCCTTTCCTACAATGTTTAACTATTTTGACATTTGCATTAATATGCCATTTCTTACTGTAAATTAAGAGGGCACTGGCAACTGTCCAGGGGATACAGCAGGGAGCAGAAGCCTCACAGCTCATCAGGGGCCACCCCTCCCTGTGACCAGGTCAGCAACAGCCACCACTCGATCTGACGAGCCCCAGAGTGGGCGCAGCAAGCTGCAATGCCACTACCAACACTTGCTTCAAAGGATGTTGTGCACGTGCCCATTTAACAAAGCATGACTTCTTCCATCCTCTAGAATCCTGCATTTCTCTGGAGCTTGAAGAGCTCTCTAAGGGTGCTCTCCAAACTCCAGAGAAACCCAAGATTCCGGGGACAAGCTGGCCTGCTACCGAACAGCCTGCAGGGCCGTCCCCTTACCCTCCTACCCCCACCCACCACCTTGGCGCTTTTCCACAGGCCACAGAAGCTCTGGGTCTCTGCAGGATAACTGTAAAATCGCAGAGAGATTGCTGCAACCAAGCTGCTTGGGGTATCAATAAAACCACAAACCCTTGTGGGCTTTGCAATGCTGATGTTGGCAACAATGACATCCAAACAGTGGAACTGTTAATACCTTCCCCCACCTACCTTCTCAAATGCGTATCTGCTCAGGGAACTAAGTCAGAACAGGCTTGAAACCAATTCTAGCACTTTCTGTTCAAGTACTGTTAAGTGTTTTTATTTGGTTTGTATTTTTTGTTGGTTTTGGGTTGGGTTGGTTTTTTTGTTAACCGCAATATTGGAACTCAGCCTTAAATCCCCTGTTTATTAACAATCGTAATTTTAAATCAACCACTTGCTATTGTGAGAGAGGAAAGGCCACCTACCGTTGTCGGACCACCCTGACTACTCACTATACAGCACTTGAGGTATCACGTGTTTAAGAAGCCCTGGGAAAGGCCAGCACTGCATGTGTAGCCCTCAGACTCCAACGCACTGGAACCACACACAAAAGACACGCAGCAGACGTGCTGCAGAAGCAGCAGTGCTCTCGGATTGCCATGGCAGAATCAATATTTTGCAATCAAGCTCGCATTAAAGCCTGATTTACAGCAGTTTTCAAATGCAAAGTAAACAAAGAAAGTACAAGCAAATAAACAAGAATGCACACACACCATGCCAAAAGCACAAGTAATGATAATGTCTGTCAATAAGGGGTTTGGTGTCTACAGTTGACATTTGAGCTTATAAATCTGTTTAACTGGATACAAAGCTACTGACAAAACCAGAAGGTGTTTGAAAGCTGTAAAGCTGCACATCTATACCTATCCCTCTGTTTCTCACCGGCCTGACAAGTGCCCTCTAACTGCTCAGCAGGGATTCCGAGGCAGCAAAACAAGGCAGCAAATCGGAGCTTGAGCAGAACCCGACCACATTTTCACTAGCAACGAAGACACCACAACAATCAATGAAGCCTGTAAACTGAAGTACTAGCAAAAATACTCTGGTTCATTTGCTGACATGCCTGTATTATTAACAACAGAGAAGATTATTTCTCTTTCTTAGGGCATGTTTGTTATCTTCCTGAGAAGTTCTCCTCATGAGAACTACCACAAAAATAATTCATTCTATTATTTTAGAAACAAAATGGACATAAATATTTGCATTTACTCATCTAATTTAGAAGACATTCTTCATAAGAGTAACAAATCATTTATAACTTAACCTGAAATTTGACTTGAAAGAAATTAACAGGTACCATCACACACTTTGGAAGCTGGTAGGGCTGAGGCTAAGCCAGGTTTGGATTGCAGCCAACAAGGGCCAGAGACCAACTCCTACAGCTGTAACAAATAAGGACTTGCCAAAGCGTAGGTCTGGAGTTGTCAAGGATCACTGCATGATGGCTAAAACAAACAAGGCTGGGAGGAGTCCAGCAGCAATCATTTTGGTGGGCTTAGACCTGAGGCTGACAAAGAAACCAGAGCCAGGGCCTGTGTTAGGATTTGAACCAGCGAAGACTGGAGGGGCAGGATTCAGGTGTTGGGCTAGAGAAAGAGAGAGGACTCCCGAGGATCATCTGTCTAGATTTAAACTAATGCCTGATGGGAGTCATTTTGCTAAGTCAAAGTGCACAGTCAGCAGGTGAAGTTTAGAGCTTGTACTAACCAGGATCCAGAAAGGGAGGTTCAACTGTGGTAAATGAGGGGCTCCTAGGCCCCTCCTGTCATTTCCAAGAGGCTGATTCTCTGCTCTCTCAGAGTAAATAAATAAGCAAACCCTTGAATTCATATTGCAATATCATCTATATGTTTTCTTTCAGATGCAAGTGGCACACTTTCCACAGTAAATTAATTTACAGGGCTACAAAACATCAATTCAGCATTACACATGCAGGCAGGCACTTTCTTAATAGCTGTCCTGCGTTAAGTCTTTTGCTCAAATACAACCAAGTCACTGCTGGGGAGGAATGCTTTATACCAGGGTCACTCAAGGCTTCAGGTTGTTTCTGGCAGCACGTTGCCCTGGCTGAGGGAAATCATCTTGTACAGGCGATCATAACTCACTGTCTGACCACGCCTAAGCTGACCCGAGCAGGAAAGAAAGATAAACCCCATATAAACTTGTACAGCAAATATGTTAGAAGTGGAGGACTTTGCCCTGCTTCACACAATAACAACAACTGGGCAATTTCTCCTAACGGCTTGGAACCTCTCAAACATAGCTGCACTGAGGGCCAGAAGGAAGCAGAAAGCAGCTAAAGGAAGACGGGGAGCTGATTCACAGGGGAAGACTCTGTAAAAGAAATCACTAGATAGAAGACCCACATTTCTGGAGGGGAATGTGGGCACAGCCCAGGTGGCCAGCATACATCATGTTAAACCAACAAATTTTAAAGAAACCCATGAAAAGTAACTGCAGTGGATCTAAAACACACCTAGCTCACTAGGCACTGCCTCTGACCTCCCAAGTATCAAAGTATCACCATGTATAATAGGTCTGGACCTGCCCATCAGATGCCAGGGTGTACGCACGTGGCGGTCACTGCACAGAGATGATGTAACCAGCTACCAGAAAGCCCCAAATGACCAAATTCCCTTTTTTTCCCTTGTCTAAAAAAATCTTCCAGGAGGGGAGGAGAGGGCAGGGGTGGAAGGGACAGGAATGTGTGTGGGTAATGACAGCACTATTTATGGGGTCCTAAAAACTAACTCTTTGCATGGGTGCTCGGTGGTGAAAAAAAAGCACAACTGCTCTGCCTCATAACAAGACAGACATTCACACAAAACAAAACATACATTCTTGCCTCTGGATTGTTGTTCTACGTGTCAACATATGATCCTTTTCTAAAAATTGTTTTTAAGAAAGTCCTACTAGCCATAAGTTTCCCAAAAGAGGGACACTCCATCCTCCAGCACTGACAGGCCCGCTTGGTAATTAGCAACCAGCATGTTTGGGATAGATGGCACAAATCCAGGGCCAAGTATAGCAGGATCACAAGCATACTCTGCAAGAAAGAGGGTAAGTTAAGAAGGCATCTGCATGCAAGAATGACAGAAAGGTACTGGCCGCAGTTATCCAACAACCCTGCCATCCTGCCTGGCATGCCAGCTCCCTGACATTTATGTGGCTATTAAAAAAAGAGAGAACAACCGCAAACGAGTCACTGGGCAATACTTTTTTTCTAAAAGTACAGCACTAAGGAACATCGGACACAGAGGTGTCCAAGCCAGTCTTAAAGCAACCAGCTTTATGTTGAGAGTTACAGGCTAGCAATTCTCAGTTGATGGTAGTTGAAAACATTGTCAGTCCCGAGGACCTAGAGCACAGGAAGGACTGCAGTCTGTTTAAAAGTCAGGGATATCATCAAGAGCCATGGTGAAACAGAAGTCTGAACTTGGCAAGTAAATGCCTTTTCCACTCCATGGGAGTTGTTTGTTTTAAAGTAATTGAATTTTGCATTTGAGTATCCTACTAAATTCTTAACTGAGATATGCACGGTTAAAACATTTCTTTAATAAAATACAAGAACATAACAACTTGTTTTCTTAATGAAGTTTGTTGACAGAATAGAGCAACACCACTTTACATTATAGTTTTCAAACAGTAAATAAAACCACTAGAAGCAAATTTATTCCATGTTTTCTCTGTCAACTAGCAAAGTATCAACTAAATGTTAATGGCCTTTATACTGCTATTTTGGTCACCATCAGATTTGAAGGAATACAGCTGCATCCATTTTTCCCATATGTTTTATATGAGTTTCTCCCTAAATATGTTTTCCTCCTCCTCTCCACCAACTGTCAGGGAAGCTACACAACTGCATTTGACACTAACATGAACTCCCCGATCAGACCATCTACAACCTTTAGCCCACGTTCCCAGTTGTCTCAGGGGGCAAAGGCAGTGGGGCAGCTGCTCAGAAAATTTGTAACTAACAGCACATTGTGAAAGGAAGGGAACTGGAGTCAACAAGTTAGATTTGAAGATTTAAGCAAACTGCCTGGAGATACAGCACATATTTTTAGTCTGGTAACAACCTGGAATGCTACATTGGTGTATTGTGTACATTACCCTGGAAAGCATACAGTTCTGTGTGGGTGAGGGGCACTTAATCTCCATGGCTTGCTGCTTACAAACAGTTTACATCTAGCAGAGTATCCCATCTTAGGTGCCCCTGAAACAGCTTGAAAACCTAAAGCAATGTTGCAGTTATGTGAAAAGTGGACTGGGAAAGCAACACTTTTTCTGAGAATCAGCACATTTGTTCCATACTGTGAAAGTATTTTCCAACTTTTTCCTTTGCCCGGTATTTTTGCAAACTGGCTAGTACAGCCAAGCACAGAGAGGAGCCTCAGAAGAGTGCACCATGAAAGGCATTTCAGCAAGACCCTGGGTTCATGACCTATTTTATGTAACTGAAATCTGCTTAAACATGAATCAAATGTTCATACCGGAACTCTTTACATTTAGATGGTATCAACCTATGTGTGTGTCCCCTTAATACACATGTACTAGTTGGGCTTGTACACCAAGTTCTTCCTTGGTAGGAAGTCCTGTCAGCAAATACAATTAAAATTCAGAACCTGAAAACCAGTTACTGAAGAAGACACATAAGAGAGATGACAATCTATAGAACAGCTGGGGCTTTAAGATTCAGATCGGTGCAAACTCAGAGTTCAGACACAAGCTGACTTCCCTTTTCTCAGCCTGGGATCATTTACCATCTTCCCCTCCATTACTTCTCTGCTTCAAAGAATCAGAAGTTACCGTAGAACAAATCTGATTTTCCTTTTCCTACTACCCTATCTTGAGTTGCTTACTGTTACGCTGGTTGGGCTGGAATTCACTGAACCATACACCTGCTTGCCTGACTCCAGGCAGCACTACTATAAGCAGCAGCGATTTCTTAGCAGTGTCACATGCAGAACAGAGGATGTTCTCTCTTCAGAGCATGTGCTGGTTCAAATAAGCAGACATGTTTCCACCATGTGCCATGTACCAGCCACTTGGTCGTACAAAACCAGGTCATAATGGCAGAAATCAGGATAATGTTTTTCTACTGGTTTGCAGGCTTCAACAGAGAGCAGTAGAGGGAAGGTGGAGGGCAGAGAAACTAAGTTTAAACAGGAATCTAGACGGAGAAGGAACAGGCTGCCCAGAGAGGCGGCGGAGTCACCATCCCTGGAGGTATTTAAGAGACAGGTAGATGCAGTGCTTAGGCACATGGTTTAGTGGTGGGTTTGGCCAGTTAGGTTGATGGTTGTACTTGACAATCTGAAAAGTCCCTTCTAACCAATGCAATTCTATTGTTTCAGTCTCTTGCCCACACTGCTTTCCAAACTAAGACTGCTCATCTACTCTATGACATGAGAACTAAAACTGTAATAGGGTTTTGCAATGTACTAAAGCTTCAGGACAACACCCTTCAAGCAAAGCAAGCCTCAGTGCTCCTCTAAACCTTACCTGCAAAGGCTTTCTCTCAAGGTACGCAAGAGCCCGAGTTCTGCTGTGCTACAGGTTGTGGCTGTTTCCAAAAGGCCTCTAGCTCTGCAAGAGCAGGTTATTGCTTTGGTAACTGCTCATTACCAAAGCCACTGACAGGACTGAAAAACGTCTAGACTGCCCCAGGAAACACAAAGTCTGGCAGAATTTATCTGGGTTTGAACTTGTTATTAACGAACCCCACACCTGCACAAGCTCACTAAATGCAGGCTGAGTTTCAGCTAGTATCTCACACCTTTCTTCCACCTTGGAAGAATTCAGAAGGCAGAGGTTGAAAACTCTCCCTGTGCATTATATACACGTAGAAGTAGAAGCAAACAGGCAGTGCTCCTCCTCAGCACCTGACAGCTGGATCCACTAGTCCTTTAGGACAAGGAAGAGTGTGATGCCAGAAACAGAAGTTTCTGGAAATGAAGAATGGGAAAGCAGAGGCCTATAGGTGGGCAGAGTAAGAAAGCACCTAGGGCCAAGGACGCATGGAAAAGCATCCCTCTACTCGTCTGGCTTAGGGACAGCTCCCCTTAGTACGAGCTGCCCCTCACCCACAGCAGCAGTTTCATTAATTGCTGTGTAGCACACCAACGAGTCAAAACCACTTATCTCAGACTAGAAGCAGTTTTCAGGGGGTGATGTTTGGTATGTGGTCACAAAACAGAACAACTTCACTGAAGTTTCAAACAGGGAAGTTTCAAGATAGGGCAGGCATTTCACAGAAAACATGGGTTTACTCGAATCTCTGACCAACCTGAAACTAAATCCTCTCCAATGGCCTGAGAGCTTCAGTATGTAACCTCTCCAGATGGATCCAAATTCCCAGAATTGAGCTTTCAAGTTTTATTATTAAGCAGAGCTGCTAGCAAACAGAAGCACACAAATGCAATGTGAAAACAAAACAAAACAGAAAACCAACAAACCACCAGGTAGCCTATCTATTCCTTCCACTGCAGCTACTGTATTTGTTTTCCCTCATTGAGCAAACGGTCACTCAAGCTTGGGACAATTCCAGCTGGTTACATCAGGGGTTCAGACAGAAGCAGTTAGATACAAAAACTAGTTTTCAGTGGAACTCTGTGGGCTTTATTATGACTTTCTCCTAAAATCAGCAGCTTTAAAGACAACCTTATATTTTGATAAACAGAGAGCACCTGAGAAAGAAAATCCAGATACTTGCCTTTATTTCTCCTCTTCAGAACAAATACAATAAATTACAGTTACAAAGAGCATCTAATTATCACACAGATTTTCAGAGACATATAACTATCACCCACTTTGTCATTAACACTACTGGCCAGTGACAGAAGCTGTAGGAGTACCTGTCAACACAATTTACCAAAAACAGTTAAGTCCAAAAGTAAAGAGACACTCAAAGATTTTCAGTAGGCAAGAAATAGTGAACAGCTGGCAACAGGCAGAGATTTAACAAATACAGCAACTTTCAGCAGCAAGTTGAGAACTGTCTGCTTGGGTAAGGCTGAGTTATTTAAAAAAATAATAATCTCCATTTATAAACAGTGTTGATGGGATTTAAACAGCCCATATAAGAAGGATTAAAAGTCAATTGAAAAGTCTGTACAGATAAGAAAGCAAAGAGAAACTGTGCCCTTGAATTTTGTACAAGCTGCTTAACCTTATCTCTGTTTCAGTCTTCTGGCACACAGCAGGGGTAAAACCCTTATGAGTAGCAGGTGAGGTGGGCTCCGTGTTAGGGGTGTTCAGTACTTGTGCAGTGCTCTGAGCTACAGTGTCCCCTCACTCCCCTCTCTCTCCCTTTTAAACCTGTACACTAAGAATCACCATTTACCATCCCTACCAGGTACAGCTAGCAGATAGCAGAGACACCTAAGTTGCAGGAGTCTGTAGAGGTACGCTAGAATGATTAGGTGTTTTCCCTCCTTTATGTAACTGATGATCCTGCTATTCTCTACGGGAATTTTATAACTGTACACCTTCCAAATAACTAGTGTAAATATTGACACTGGGGAGGCAAGTGAGGATTTCTGGGAGGAGGAGGAGAGGGTGGGAGATGAAAACCAGGCTTTAAGGTTTTCCCCCCCTCTTGCCTCCAAAGCATACTGTTAACATTCTGCTATACACAGAAGTTATTATGGCTTTTAATTTATGTATCATTTCTTAGATTAAGACAGACAGGAACATACAACTAGCTCTTTTCATTCATTAATCCCTCCCCTATGCTTTCTCATCTTCTCATCTCATCCAAAATCCAGCCTATTCTGGTAACTCAAGTTGCCTATTTGTGATGTGCCTTTTGTAAGACAGCCAAAGAGCATTCAAGGTGAAAATGTACAATACCATGTCTTGTCTTGGTTTCCCTGGCCTGTAACATAGCCTAACAGTTGATTTGCTTCCTTTGGTCTCATCCAGGACACAATGAGACCTTTATGAAAAAGCCCTGTAAGAATCTGGGGCGTTGATCTGAACAAGGACTATTTAGCTGTGACACACAGCACCAAAGAGAACTGCTCAACAAGCCAGCTCTGGAAGCAGTATTGCCATCTCAGTGCAGGGCTCCAACAGTAGCACGGGGCTAAGGCAGCAAAGCTAGGGGGCTTCTGGGACTTGGGGTCATCGCTTGGTACAGTCCTTCACCGTGCTGTATCACAGCCTGCCCCAGCTAGTTCATGTGCATCCAACACAGCCCCACAAAACACACTGTAAACATGTTCCGATTGCTTATCTGTCACATTTATCAGCCTATGGTTTTTTCAAGGGGTCGCACAAATCTCTCCACAAATATAACCAGAACATTACTTGTAGAAGAGGACAGCTATTCCACTGGGAAGAGGAGTTACATTTAAGAAACAAAGAAGCCACAGAAACTTGGGAGTACATTGCCTCCATGCAAATCTAGGGCGGAAATGAAGAACATCAATATACAGTAGCCCTAGGGAGATTCAAATAGCTCATCAGCTTACTCCCTGTATTTGTGTAAACCACACAAAACACTCAAATTCTGTAGGAGATACACTGACCTAACTCTCATGGCTGCAAAGTTCATGCAGTTTTACTGTAAGTCAACACAACCCCATTTCCAGTGGTCTGCTCGAGCATGAAACTACCACGATAGCAGCAATCTACTTGCTCTCCCTTAACTTCACATAGGTGAGAAAACCAAAGCCCTAGTACAAATATTGTCTGACAAATGCCTCTCCTTCAACAGAGTTCATCATACAGTTATCTGGCTACTGTGTACTCTCTACATTCATGACAATTTTTCTTTGCCTTTTCTAAGTGTGGCTTTATATCCCATAGAACACAACAAATGCTGTCATTCACATTGTGTCTGTGACTATTCATTTTGCAGCAAAACGCTCACAGCCCAGTCCTTACTGTGGATGACATACCCAGGGTATCCACATCAAGGAGATGGAGATAGCAGAAATGACCCCTCCTTAAAGCTCATCACTTGTTTGTGCAGTTCCTACTGCTGAAAATAGGAGGGTTTATTGGTACTAATTCCTGTTGGGGCTGCAGAGTCAGCACAGGTAAGATAGCTGGGTATCCCTAGTTATTAGCACCCTTGCACGCTTGTATGACAACAAAAGGACTGGGCTGCCATACCATAAGGGCTATGAAAGATGAGGTGAACCTTAAAAACTGAAAGACACCTTGCATCTGAATGCAGTCAGGCAGCTGCCTCATTGAAACTCCTTAAAGAGTATTAGTCACAGGTCTCCTGCTTCAGTGCACGTAGTTGGAGGATTATGATCTAAAAAAGTGCAGTTTGGCTCTGTCACTGTAACCTCATGATGTTGTTTGGGCATTTATGAATAGCCCGATCTCCATGCAGCAGAGCTGCTAATAGCATGTCATGTACCAATCCTGCTGCAAAGCAAGTGATCTCACCTAGGCAGCTTGTGTAAACACAGCCCAGCCACACAAATGTGTCAAGCTTCTGAGCACACTTAAGGTTATTCTATGAAGAATATTTACTGTGTTGCCCAGAAACACATAAATAGGGGGCGGGGGGGGGGGGCTTTTCTCCCACCCCCTAATTTCCCATAAAGAAAATTTATGGAAAGTACAGATTCTTTCAAAGAAGGGGGTTGCTATTGTGGTAACTTACCATACCATAGTCTGAAGAATAGCCTTCCTAAACAGTATTTCCAAACCCAGTATCCTGCCTTTCCGAGTACCCATTTCCATTCGGAAGTGTTCTGCTGCTATGGGCAAGAACTAGGGGTGCTTCAGAGTGCCCTGTTTGAACAGGACAGATTATCCCCATCAATGTGTTCTAGAGAAATACCATTTAAAGCTCCTTGGGTGCAAGAGTGAAACTGAATTTAAATTCTGAAAGAGGAAAAAAAGTTCAAACCCTTTGCAAGAAGTTATTAATATTTGCATACCTTCTTGCTTGAGCCAGTAGATATTACTTACTGTCAAATTAACAGGAAAATGAAGCCTTTAGTTATTCAAAAGGTCTACCAGAAGGTCACTAAAAATCAAAATGGGTAGGTCCAACTGTCTAGTGGTCTCACAGAGAAACAGCTAAACCCCAATTCTGGCCAAATTAGAAGAGGGTAAATCCTATTTACCTGCATTCAGTCTCCCCGCTACTGTGTCTTCCATTAATAATACTCTGAGGAGTATTTCACATGGAGTAGCGTTATAGACCAGAAATTCCAAAGGTGTAAATATGAAGATCACCAAATATGAAATTCCTGATTTAAAAAATATTTACCAAAGAGTCCTGTAAGAAAATTAAGAGGGTTTTTTAAAATAACATATTTCATTAGATCAACTAATGCAGTTGGAAAAATACAGGGGGCAAGCTCTACTTCAGAACAGGCTTGAAAGCTTATCTACTTTTATCAATTGTGTGAGCTCCTCTAAGAAAAGCCCTATCTCTCCCCACAAGTCTGTTTTGCTGTTATCATAGCTACAATGCTATTTTTATTCAAAAAAAGAACAAGTTTAGAACATATGCTAAAAGTTTTCTCTGTTTTTTTTTGCTCTCCATCAAAAGAGCAATTAATTCTTTCCTTGAAAGGTCCACGGCTACAAATACTAGAGCAGGAGAAGACATACTAGTCAGACAACTTATTTTAGAGATATGTGCTCTGGATTAAGTGGGATTTCAGAGAAAAACTCTGTGCTAGGCAAGCAATAAAGAGGTTTAGCCCACAGCTTTGCTATTTTTGAGGTAACTTCGTAAAGCAAGCAGCTCTTTATTTTCAATATATATTATTGGCCTCTGCCTGGCTTACCTGAGGTGTACAGACAGGTCTAATGGAAAGTGATGGAAAATTATTACATATTCTTCAGTGATTTAGTCCCCATGACCACTAAGAGAAACACATCTGAAAAATTTGTACAGCACACCATGCAGAATACTTAGGAGGAAATGACAAAATCATCCCAGCTGTAGAAAAAGGACAGATGGAACCCTTGAAAGCCTATTCAAGACTAACCTCCTGCTTCAGCAGAATCAACTGCAGCTTTGTCATCCTGACAGATGTTTGCCTAACCTGTTCGAAGGCCTCTAATGACAGACCTGTCATGACTCCCGAGGTAAAGAGCACTCCAGTATCCTTCCTATTAGAATCTAAATTTTACCTGGTACCATTATGTGAAGAATGACTCTTCAGTGTTTTACAAAAAAAATCTTTTTCTAACTGCTGAAGAATTTAACACATCACCGGTTCTCACAAAGTATCTTGCTAAAAAACCCTTTTATTGTGCTGTTGCTGTGTGTCTACAACTGTCTTTTCATCCAGATATAAAAGTGAAACAAATGCAAATCTAGGAGCAAGCACCATCAAATATAATACATGACAGAGTACAGCTGACAGCAGGTATTTCAACTTCAGCGTGGCTCAAATAATTATTGCTCTCAATTCTTTTATGGCCATAGTGGATTTGTGACTGAGGTAGGGGGACAAGAATAAAGAAGAGAGTGATTTAAAACTGCTAAAGAACAACTGCTTTATGACAGACTTTTCAGAGCAGGGGAATGAAGCTACTAGGAAAAGCAGCATCACACAATGTTACTGTTCCTGAGAATAGTGCTTTGCAGAGGTAAGGGGGGGGAAAGAAAAAAAAATTACAGAGACCACTCTGCCTGTTCCCTGATAAAATAAGTTGCAGGACACCACTGGGAAGGGTGTATCAAAAGGCCCAGATGCCATCTCTAGTCACTCCCACTTCAGCATCAGGTCTTGCTAGTTTGAACATTTCTTGCTCTCCTTCAGTAGCCCCACTATTAGTTACTCTAACATGGAGAGAGATTACTTCCTCAGAGACAGATAGGTAACGGTCTTGAACAGCAAGTTAGTTACTTCACCATTGCCTCAGTAGGCTGGGACAAAGCGTTCTACTTGTTCTGCACAATCCTCTGCTACCAAAGAAGAGAACAAGTAGTAGCCAATGTGTTGCTGAAAACTACTGTTGCAGCGAACACTCTTTAAGAGGGAGGAATTACATTCTCCTCACTCTGGCATTACTGGAGGAAGAAAGTCTTCTCCAAGTACCTTTTCTAGCTACCAAGTTCTAGCCGATTCAATAAATACACAGATGATCCAAGAATCAGCTCCTAACATTTTATACCTTGTTTTCCATTCTCAAGCCAGAGACTAGACCTTTCCACACTGAAAAGCAGCAGCAAGAAAAGCCTAGCAAGAGGCTACTCTTCCTTATCAGCTTCAGTTCAGAAGGAACTTTTCCCGTATGGTCTCTTCTGTTGTGTCTCTTGCTGAGAATTTACTACTATTAACATCCGTACTCCCTGCTCACACCAACTCTGCAGAGAGCAAGCCTATCCTACATCCCAGAAGGCTGATAGTTTTTTTTTATTCTTCACACAACATTAGTAGCCCTGTCGTTGCATCAAAAAATAGATACTATCAGCAAGCCTCTCAATGCATGCACAAAGGGATGCACGCACAGCTGTTTACTGAAAGTCCTGTTGAGGACTCATAACATACAATGAAAATTCAGGCAAAAGCAGGACCAATCAGTCTCCAAGCAAGACTTCACCCACATGATGATTCATCAGTTTACAAAAAACTTGTCACACTCAGTTAAGTGAAGGAATGCATGGAAATTCTTTGCAGGTTTTCAGAAGCATGGAAGTACAGACCCCAGCTAGAGTGAGATGTAGGTGATGGACGGGTAACAGTAGGTTTTGTAGGAGTCTCATACAGTCAATGGGAAAAGGTATCTCTAATGATATTATGGAGGAAATACAGGGTAGAAGGGAAAGAGCTTACATCAAACCTGAATGGATAGGAAAGCAGAGAAAATCCCAACCAGATTCCAGATGAAAGAGGAGTATGAGATAGGGAAGAAAAAAAAACCCACACCAAACCAAAAACGGGTCTTTCAGTTAGAGCTGAGCCAATTGGTTAGGTATTATTACATCTACAGAAGATTCCAAGCTCTTGAATTTATGAAAGCCAAGGTAGGCACAAAGCAAGTCAGCCAGCTAAGTGAAGGAAACAGAAGGTGATTCAACTTGACAGAAGCAGCACTTCTTGTCAATCAAGACTGCCAGCACTGACTTAAAAAGCCAACTTGGGCACAGTCTGATCCAAAGGAAAACAGGAGATGCACACCAAGTTCCAAAAAGGTCACTAGTTCACTTTCCTGCATTTTGTTTCAACACATGGCTCTACAGAATGTTATGCTGTGACATTAAGGAAAGACCTTTCTTCATGTCCCATGATAAGTTCAATTCGCATTAGCTGTTACCTCCAGTCTATTTTACCACAGTAGGTGTGCTCATTTACATGGATCTTCCAGAACGCTGTGGCTGTCCTAGGAAAGCCAAGTAGAATCACTGAATGATCTGGGTTGGAAGGGACCCCAAGGATCATAGAGTTCCAACAATACCATTCAGCATCTCCAGCCATACAACAGCTACTCTCATATGCTCTCCACATGCCTACAGTAGCTCAAGGACACCACTGGCTGCTCATCTTTGAATGTACGTGACAACAACAAAAAAATCAATCCCATAGCAAAAAAAAAAGGGAGGAAACAATGCTGAATGCAGGTCTGACAGAGGTGTGGCTGTGATGAGCACATTTCCCTCCACTGAAGCCTCTGACTAATTTGTGAACATTTGCTCCAGAGAGAGAGAATGTTCCCACCTTTAATGTGCCAGATTGTTGGAAAACTGATGATCTCTTAACACACAAGGTCACCAGCCCTTTCCTCTCACTCTACAAATAATTTGGGACTCCCTACCTCCTTTCAAGAGCTCCTTAAATAAAAGCAATGTGCCCATGCTGCTGTAGTCACACACATAAGCCCTACTAATACCTGTACGTGTCAATCAGTGCTAAGGTTTCTTCTCTGTTAAACTGGCTGCTTATTCATCGTTCTGGGTCAGTCTGAGGTAATGACCAGGTACTTCAATCTACATGGAACGATTCCCAGTGCAGACAAAGTCTGGGAATGACACTTTTTTCCCTACCCCAATGAGATTTTTAAGATTGTAAGAGCAGCAGAAAGAAAACATCATGCTAGAGAAGCTACTGCAGTGGGAATGGTCAATGACTTCTGGAAGTCATAACACAGTAACAATAAGCAAATACCTAGAGGAAAAAGACTGTAATCTGTTGTTTGTTGAATTATAATATGACTTACTATACTAATCCACCAATGAAAAAAGCCTACATATGTAAGCAAACTCAATGTGAAATCTCACTCTACAAATATCTGATAGCAATTTATTATTCATTATCATTTCCCTCTTATAGTATGCCAATCTTTTTTACCCAAGCACTCTACTTGCCTAATTCTGAAAGCTTACTTTATTCTCAAGAGAGGCAATTCTTTGTCTTATGTCTGAAAGAGCTCTTTTCTATCTGTGTCCTGGTTTTGACTGAGAGTTAATTTTCTTAGCAGCAGCTGGTATAGTGCTGTGTTTTGGATTTAGGATGAGAATAACATCAAAAGATGCTAATGTTTTAGTTGTTGCCAAGCAGTCAAGGACTTTTCAGCTTCTCATGCTGGCCTGCCAGCAAGGAGGCTGGGGGTGCCCAAGAATCTGGGAGGCAACAGTCAGGACAGCTGATCTGAACTGGCCAACAGGATATTCCATACCATATAGCATCAGGCTCAGTACTGGGAATTTAGCTAGGAGGTGGTGCAACTCAGGAACTAGCTGAGCATCAGTGCTGGGTGGTGAGTAACTGTGCTGTGATCACTTGTTCTGTAGATTATCATCATCATCATCTGCTCCTCCTTTTCCTTTTCTGTCCTATTAACCTGTCTTTATGTCAACCCATAAATTTTACGTTTTCCTTTTAGATTCTTTTACCATCCCACCAGAGAAGAGGGGAAAGTGAGCAAATAGCTCTGTGGTTGTTCCAGCTGACTGCTGGGTGAAACCACAACAACCTGCTTCAAAATGTAGTTGCATTCAAGCAGCATTATTTGGTTGACCTTACACTCTATATCAGGGATTCCATATAAAACGTAAGTTTTGTTCGTGGGTTAAGTAAAAAACATTTTATACAGTTGTACAGCTGAGCTTGCAAATTCACCTGGGTCCAAAAGGCTAAAGTGCATGTCTACAGAGCACAGTCCTGTGCTCACTGCGCCAGTGCAAGACAGTGTCTGAACAGAAGCCAGCTTCAGCACAGAAATTTAATAACTGTGACACTGCTGTCACCATTTCAGAGCTAATAAACCCTGCCTCTTTATGTGAGAAACAGGTCTATGCCTCCTGGATGACACCCAACCATAATAAAGGTCAAGTTACACCCCAGATACATACTTGCAATATCACTCTGTTCAGATCATTAACAGCCACATAAAGCTAGAAACCCTACAGGATTACGAGCAGCTAAAATGGCTTTGCTGATGCTGCTCGATCCTGGACGACCACCGCATTCATTCTTACTCTGCTAGAGAGTTCACCAAACTAACAGGAGTCAAAAGCAGTGAGCATTCACACAAGTTGCTGTGCTCAGCATGCAATTACATTGCGAGAGGAGACAAGATCCATTGAGAAAGCAGTCTTTTACAGCCTTATCTATAGGCAGTATTAGAAGCTAAACGGCTACTGGTTATTTAAGATGGGTTTGCTTGAACTGTCACAGACTACGCACGTACCTTTTTAAACACTGTTTTACAAACGGCTTAAGAGATAAAACCAAAGCAAGAAGCAGCTTTTGTAAACCAGTGGACATTTATTTACATGAGGACTCAAACCAGCTTATATTGTACCAGTGAGCTGGGTTATGTATGGAACAGCCTTTGCAAAACAGACTACTGACAAAACTATGTCATCGCATGCTGCGTTCCTGCAGTGCTGTCAAGTCAGCCTGGGAACAGCCACTGCTGCGGTTTCTTTATGAAAGGGTAAGCACTTTAACAACTGATAAGAGACACTGTAGGAGTATATTATAATAAAAGGCAGAAATTCAGTTTCAATTCTTTATCCTAATAAATTCACTAGGATAACAAAAGCTGTGTGACATACACGCAAGTAATCCTGGGCTTATGACATGAAAACTACAAGTTTGAAGCTCAAATATTTGAACTTGGCACTGCCCATCAATACCAGATCAGCCAAGCAAGATTCCAAGTGTGGGACTTTTCGTCTTCAGAAAAGATTTTAATGGAAAGCTTAGCTTCCATATTAGCAAGTTTAAATACACATAATCCAGATATCTGCATGTTGTTTGCCATTTATTCAGAATTAGCATCGAGCGCTCAGTAACCGATGTCAAAAAATTCTGCTGGATTACTGATGTCAGTTTACTGTTGAAATCCTGATTTTGTACAGTGAATATAAATTGGGTAGGACAGAAAAGAAACTCTAAAATCATTTGGGCATCCACAGAGTTTGTGTGCTGAGGAAACTGCTCCCCTTTATTTCTCAAATACAGTAATATACCCTTTAAAACAACAAAAAACACCCCACATTACCTGAACTGTAAAATGGTTTGAGACACATGCATAAGCAAGGCGTGATGGGGAAATGGTGCTCTCCACTGTAGGTCTTCAGATACAATAAGGAAGTTCTAGAACAGACAAATCACGAACCTCAAGAACAAAGAAACCACCTTACTGTATAGCCTGTATGACAACACCTCAAAATGACATAGTAAGTTTTTGTATATTCTGTAGTCTCTGGAAATGCTGCCTATGATAAACAGTTGTATAACATAAATAATGCAAATAATTTTGCAAAACACAAATTGGCAAACAGGCATTGATTATATTACTCCTAAAAACATATGCTGCATTGCTCAATGAGACTAGCATACAAGTTTAAATGGATTTGCAGCAGTGGTTAAAGCAGTCCAGAAAGCCTGTGTGATACGCTCTTCTTCCCCTTTCAAAAAAAGGGGGAGAGGTAAAGGAAGTTTTATTTGCTAAGCCTAGAAATTCAGGTCTCATTTACCTGAGCCACTAGAGAACTGGTACAGCTACACTGCAATTCTAAGCAAGTAAAACTCTGGTATAAATTACAGCGTGCATTGCCAAGCTTGGCATGGCTCACTCATTTTGCAACTGTACTTTAATATCTAAAAGGCCCTGCCAATCAGCTGGCTTCCAGGAACACTTTTTTTTTTTTAAAAAAAACACAACTGCCTCATGGTCTACAAGTAAAATTTCAGGTTTCTGTTTCCAACAAGGGAAGCTAGAACTCAAGCACAGGCCCAAGACCAGCTCCATCCAGTCACGGCACAGGCGTACAGGAGCCAGTGTTCACTGGTTTAAGTGGCAGCCTTGTTGACAAGCGCTTTCCTCTAAAGTCTATGGTCCTCTGGCCCAGACTGCGGTGTGGCCATGTGACTTTACTTCCAGAAAAATACTCCTCCTCTGGGTAAGCAACAGGAGAAAATTGCAATAGAGTGGGTACAAAAAGGATTTAATTCTGGATGCAAATGGGAAATTATTGAAAATGAAGGAGGAAAGAATCATTGGTAGGCTGTACTCATCTTCTATTTAGAAAAGATATTTTCTTTTTCATTTTATTTAGTAAATAGAAACATATTACAGATATTACAAACAAAATGTTCGGTTTATCTCCAAAAAAGTATTTACAATTTGAGAGCAACTCTTAGCATGATGCATCCATTCCTTTAAAAGGGAACTTTTTACTCTGAACAGAGCATTTCTCTTCATTTTACTCAGACAAAAAAATGTCAAATCCTATTACCAAAAAAATTCAGCTGGTTTTCAAATTCTGAAAGAAAGCTTCGCTTTCAAATATGCTTGCATAAACAACAGCAACAAATATAAATCTTTAAGTATCTCGAAGAACTCCTAGAATTCATCTGATTGTAAGTTCTGAGACTTCAGTAAGCAATTCAAAGCTGTTTTTGATAAGCACAGGGTCTACACTGTTTAAACGCTCTTCACAAGTTGAGAAGACATACTTCCATAAAAATAGCTAAAAAGCTTGTATTTCAGACATCTGGCCAACACAAAGTTTAAAGCCATAATACAATGCGTGAGTATGCATGTACACAATATGTAACTTTTAAATAAAAGCATTTTCCTGAGAAGGAAACTGGTCTCAGCTACAAAAGCTATAGCTGACTTCCTGCTCTTTCATTAGACCTAAATAGTAAGTCAGGGCAAATAAAAGAGCACACATTTCTACTTCTCCAGGAAAACATTGGTACAAGCCATCTAACATTCAAAGAGTTCAAGTATCAAGGCCAAGCTAACCTGATACTATCCTAATAAAAATCCTTGTCTGGATCTTCTGTCCACATTCCAGTTAGAAACAACATTTGGTTTTGCTTGTGTATCATATTCTGGTCTATATTATTAATAGCAAAAAAATAACTTGAGTTCTTTGCACTAACACATGCAATTAGGACCTAACAAGATGTTGCTACATAGGCAAGATGTGGCCATATGACTAAAATCATGGAACATACTCTCACATAGCCCTGAAAGATTAAGACTGTCAAAATCTCAGAAATTCAGAAGGTCCAGTATTTCAGCATCTATTGTGCTCCTAACTTGGAATTATAAGCAAAAATTTTGAAATTCAGATATAAATTAAATGGAAAAACAACAAAAAGGTAACATTACTCATACAAAACCATCTGAATTCCCTTTAACCTTCAGTCAATGTCAACACTAGTTGGCAGATTAGAAGACAAAGTCAGGCTGGAGAGAATTTAAGTTACTTTTTAAATTGGCTGGGCTTCTTTAATTTCACCTAAAATATAAAGAATTGACTGAAATGGCTGATGTAATTTTCAAGAATTTATGGAGGTTGGGCAAAGCATGAAAAAACCCAGAAATAAGAAACTGTGCTTTTATTTAAAGGAGGAAATAAAATGGAACCAGGTTCAGCCAGCTGAATTTCAATTCCTGATAAAACAGAAGCAGAACAATAGAAAACAAACAAAAATTTGGCAAAATCATTTTTAAGTGCCGAGACGATAATACGCAACTAAGCGAAAGCCAAAAAGTCAGTTTGACACACATGTTGAGGACAGATCCCTAACAAATCTAACTTGCCTTCCACATTGGGATAGTAGATTTAAAGAAGGGAAGAAGCTACACAGAATGGAGACCTGAATTATGGAATTGAGAAAATGCTTACAATAATGAATTAATAATACAAAGCTTGTAAAGACTGAGGGAATCCAAGAGGACAAACTTGAACTTCTAAAGGTTCTTGGCAAATTGGAAAAAGTGTCCCAGAATCACCTAAGAAGGTGGTTAGGGAAGAAATTCAAAATACTACTCTCTGATAGAAGTTATCAGCTATACAAACACAGGAAAGGTAAACACAATGCTAGAGACACTATGCTTGAAGAGTTAAGGTTATAAAAGATTATGGTATCATGAGGTCAACACGAAAAAAACCAACAGAACCTTAATGTGATTCATACACAGTAATTGAGTTTACAAGACAGAGTAAGCAAACCTTCCTGTTCTACTCAGCAGGAATACCTCATCGTTTTGGTAAATATCAAAGCTGTGAACTGAATGCTGTCCTCTGTATTCTCACCAACAAAAGCGATCAGATGCCTCGAAAAGGTAACTGAGAAAGAAAGACTGGGAACAGGGAGTAAGGCCAAAACACAGCAAAGACATTCGACCTGAGCAGGAAGAGACTGAGAACAGAGATTCTGTAGAGTCTTGACTGCTGGTAGTCTTTAAAGCAGGCAGATAAACTTCTTGTGCAGAGCCCAGATATAATAAATGATTCTTCCTTTGGGGATCTTGATAGATTTAACAGATCTCTTCAGGTCCTTCCCTATTCTGTAGTTCCACGAAATACATTTTAATATAGCTAGCCCACACAAGTACAAAGAAAATAATCAACATGTACACATGGGAAAGTAATTTGGAAAGCGCTGTTGACAAAAGATAATATTGGGAATTACAGATCAGGCTCCACAATGCATTTATTGTGTGTTCAGCTACTGAGAAGACTAATTTGATCTAAAATTTATTAAAGTAGGAATATCCCACCTTTCCTGTATACACTATGCCGATCTGGCTGTTTAAGAATAAGACTACTTTGCTGGTGTCAGAAATTATTTGGAAATACCAGAAGGATTTTTATGGCTCCTGTCCGATTTGGTATCAAAAAGGGACCCCTTTAGTACACAGATTAAAAACCTCCCTCTAGGCAAAGTATGACAGAGAAAGTTGATTACTTGATTTTTTTTTTTTGGCATACATAGATACATATACATCTACATCTACACAGACATATCCCTAAGAATCATTAAGACAACTGAAAAAGAGAAAGAGATTGGAAACAAAAATAAAGATTTTTCAGATTCATAAAATAACTCACAGCAAGCTAACTGAATGGAAATTGAAATTACACAAGTGTATCTTGCAGGGGTACCATTTCCTAGCAGCAAGAACAATTAAACTCTGGAAACTCATACTACAGGAAACGGACACCACTGCTTCAATTTTTTAAGGAAGATTAGATATCTTTCAGAAAGATATACTTGCATTCAGCTTCTGGGAGAAAAACAAAACTCCATGACCTGCACATGCAAGAGATTGCATCAGAATATCCCAATTCTCTAACCTGGTCTAGCAACCTAAGCATTTCTTTCCCTCAGTTACTGTATTAGATGCTTCCTAGCCTATGCATTTTGCAGAAGAGAGCCAAAGGGACTCTGTACAAAAGTGACCTGATGCAGAAACAGGCAGAAAGAATATTGTTTGAGGTTCCTCCGAGGCAATGGCCATTTAAAAACCATTCCTTAAATTCCACAAAGTGAGAAAAAGTAGCTTTAAGACTTGGAAAGTAGAAAAGTCAAGGAGTCCCAGGGAAAAGAAAGATGCAAGAAGAAAACCAAATGTAGCAGCATGAAGGTGCCTGCTATCCATCAGGGAAGAAACAGTGAGTTGCATCTTGAAAAGGCTCTGAGCATGAAATAGATGCAAAGAGAAGTGAAAATTATCTGCTTCCAAAGACTGGGAAGGAAAAAAAAAAAAACAACCCCAGACATTCCACTTCCCCTAAAGGGCATGCCTGACTTGTTCATGTTAACTGTACCTGAGGCTTTCTGTTGTCCCTCCATAGGCTCAGACTTGCCTGACAAAGCAGTTCCAAAGTCACTTTGCTTTCAGGGACTACACAAAAGCCAAGTATGCATTTTATTGTGATTGCTGTACTGATTAATCCATGTCTAAACCTACCCTGTATATTACACAGAGTCCATGCTTACATTTTAATTACTGTACAAGCTGTTCCAAAGGAATCTTCTCCTTCCCTATACTAACAACCAGGAGAATATTTTCCAACAATAAATTATGTTTCCAAGTGTGGCTATTGTCATAACGATTTAACCTTCAGCCCATCCTAACAACTACTGCTAGAACAAATTCTCCCTTTGGCCAGCAATGCATCAAGTTGAACATCAAAACACTGTCAATGCTGCTACTGGATGCTCAGCAGAAGACTTCAGCAGCATAACTAATTCATGCTACCTGCGTGCTGAAGAAAAATTTAAGGTTGTAGTAGAGCTGGATGTTTTCTGTGACAGCAAAGTAACATATTTGACATGCTTATAACTTATAGTTCCCGGGCGTAAGGTCTCAATATTTTTGTCACAATGCTACCACAAAAAACCACCAAGCAATAATGAAATTTAATATGCCAAAATAAATTACAAAGTGATTGGAAACTTAAATATAACTAGTCTTTTAAATTAAGACATTAATGTAGAGAGGATCGTTTTAAGAATCTAATAATAAGATTGATTTATTGTGCTGCAAACATATGTCTCCAGCCAAGAGATTTATTCATAATAGAACAAGATGAACCTTAGGACTCTTTTTTGTTTTGTAAAACATGTCAGCAGAATACATTAAAAGAGGTACAGAATACACTCATACTCTATAGCCTTGCATAAATATATTAGTGACGTTAGACAAAGTGTATATACTTGGATTAAATAGCGGTTAGATTAGATACATCCTGGAGTTTGGACAGGAACGCTGAGAAAGGAGTCCTGAGGGATGATGACATGGGGATTGGAAAGTCCCTGAACAGAAGAATGAAAGGATGTTATATTACAGAGTCATCAAACTTCCAGAGATACAGAGGAATACAGCAACAACGTGCAAAGAACAGCGGCCCCAGACAATCAAAAAGCCAGCTATGGAAAGGACTTTTGTGGTTTGGGGTAAAGTACCTGCAAGAAAAATAGCAGGAGAACCTGAATTTCTTCAGAGTGAAAATGTAACTTCATTTTACCAGCTTGGCCCTTCAGTTTTCTTACATTAGTCTCAGTAATAAAATGATTAGAATTTGGAATGTGTATCTATCATGTGTTTCTATAGGAGTGCTGTATGTCCAGGCAACCATGGAGCAGAGTGTGATATGGAAACATGCCCTTCAAAAAGCAGTCCTAGAACAGCTCAATCCTGAAGTCCCATTTCTGCCTGAATGAAATTTTGAGTTCATGGAACAGAGATAAAATCTTGTTCTATGTGTGATATGGAAACAATAGAACTTGAAAGAATTTAGATATGATAAATAAATTGATATGTTTAGATAAATAATTGAAATATTTATGTAAATTTATCTACCTCAGGGACATGCAGGGAAGAAGAAATTACAATACATAATATGGCACATACTACAGACCTGAATAATGAAGAGAAGGAAAATGTCATCAGCAAGACATACAAGAAAAGAACACGCTGACTATGTTAAAGCACTTCTGGAGCCAAGCCATCTAACAAACACGGGAAACATCCTGAGAGAGAAAACACTCCACAAAGCATACTGAGACAAAGCATTTGTCCAGGAGACAGGTTTTTGCACTATTTTAAGGTAGGTTGTGCTCCTCTTTTCACTGTTTTGGTTACTTTGCAGCCACTTAAATAACTAGCAATTTAATATTACGAGCTTTTAAAACTGCTAAGACTACCAAAACCTCTAAAATCCTGATTTTAAAAGTTCCTAACATTTGAATTTCAGATGTCTTCTAAACTGTGCTCGCTACACAGAAGTACAATGCAGTATCACTTAAGTAGAAACCCAAGTGACAGAAGCATGACTTTCTAAAGTATTTTGGACTATTATTTTTAATGTAGATATTTAATGTTAGCTTGTATTTCCTGATCTCAGATTAAATGTTGTAATTTTTTTTTTTTTTTAAAGCTGGAAGTGAAGTTTCAAGCTCTTGCTAACTTATTACCCAAGGGATACATTTGCAGCAATACCTCCTTTCTGAGCTAGGACGGACCTTTATTAGCAGAAAGCATGTCAGCTGAACAGGCCTATCAGGAGTTGTCTGCTTCAGTCAATACTTCATTTTCAAATGGAAGCTAGGAACATACGCAACCTGCCCAGGAGGAACAACTCTAAACTTGCAAACCAGTCAGGCTATTGGTTTATTTTTTTACACCCCAGTTAACTGTAGCAATACCAGCAGTGCATGGCTGTTTCCCAGTCAAACTACATCAACCAGCCAATATAAAACTCCTGGGAGATCAAATACTCATTCCTTTATAGCAGGTTCGAGTTTTCTACTTAGCACCAAATTCGTGTTATGATGCTGTTATTCTGGGAAACAAACAGCCATTTCCTTTTTTCCTAATTTTGAACCTGTGGACAAAGCAGAACTACCAAAAGGCTTGCATTTTAATTGCTGGTGCAAAAAACTGTTAAGGCTGCCATTTATTGTTTCAAAATGCTCTGACAGTCCTAGGAAATGTTGTAACATATTTATATGTGATTTTCATATGTAAGCTGCGTATTAAAATAGGGCTTAATCACAACTTAAATTCCCCCTCTGCTTCCCCCACCCCCCGATGAAGAGATACAGTACACAGCTTTCACCATAGGATAAAGCTGATGAAAGCGATTAAAATAGAACTTGCTGTACAGTTGCTCAGAACCACACTCTTGTTTTCTGCAGTTTCAGCATTCCCAGAACTTGCAGGAAGGCATAAATAGACTACAACAATGAAACAGAGCTCCACCAGAGATCTGAGACAATGTAGGCAAATACAGGAACTTCCCTTTTTCAAGTCTTGATAGTCCCCCGTCCATATAACATCTTCCACAGTTTTCAATGTGGGATAGAAGTTGGATGTGGGAAAATGCTAAACTTGCCCTCATCTAAAATTTTAGTTTATATTCAGAATTTAATTGGAGAGTAAGTGTGGTGAGGCTCACATTTTCTATGTAATTGAAGAGAATGCCAACACTCAAAGGGACAGAATGCAGGTTGCATGAATTATTTCAAACACAAACAGCACCCTGTATAAATTCCCACTGAGCTTCAATCCTGGAAGCTTTGGCACTGCAGCACAATGCTGTACCTGGGGGTACAGGGATAACTACTCACAAGTAGAAGTTTTTTTTACACATTACAGGCACTCAGACTCCAGAAATCCCAGTGAACAGTAACATTTATACCCATATTGCAACTGTAATGTTCCTCCTCCATTTCAGGGGTAAGGAAAATGTACCCCAACGTGACAGAGCCAAATTTTACCCCTTTACATCCCCGCTCCCACAGCTGATCTGACAGCTCCTTCCTATTCCTAGGCAACGCCCATCAACTGCTGCAGTTTTCAGAGGGATGTAACTGCACAAGGGGAAATCCTTCTTTTTAATACTTATACCCCTGACAAATCTGAGCGGTAATCATGTTAAAAGGAAAAGGTTTCTTGTGTAGTTCAACTACTCCTAGCATATATCAAAAGATCTACTGCAAAAAATGGATGGAGTTTCTCAAATCAAAGGTCATACCAATCCTTCCCAAGGGAAAGTTAAGGCATATCTGTGCAGGTTTTGCACATAATGTTGCCTCAGTAATACAAAGCAATACTAATTTAGAAAGAAATATGAGTGCAGCTGTAACACTCCCAAATGAGGACACAGTGATGACAAAAGTATTTCTATTGCTACAGTTTATAGCTGTGGATAAGATGAAGAATTTGTAATGAAAATTTTAGACTGATAAATTTATGAGCAGTAGCATTATAAAATAGAAAAGAAAAAAGCCTTGGAAGATGCAAAAATACTGAAACTGATCTTGACACATGGTGATTTCTGTGTTCTATTCAACCTATAAGCCAACCAACTAAAACTATTAAATCATGCATGTCTTCCTCCTGAATCAAACCATACTCAGTGTTTTCTCCAGCTCTGATTTAGTGATGTCAAACGTTAGTCATTTGTAAGCTATCTTTGTTTCAAGTCTTTCTTTACTCTTAAATACATTTACTTGGGGGTGTGTCATTGTATTGAAAAACTGAAGGAAGAGAGAAATGTTACAACCACCTGTCTGTTTAACTAAAGACAGAGAGGAAGGGGTTTAAACTACAGGATTTTAAGGTTTTACAGTGACTGAACAAACCCCTTACATATTTTTGCCTTAGTTTGCACTTGAAGCAGAATGGTATTACTCTGTCCAATTGCTCTGTGGAGGCAGCAATTATTTATCAGCTTCCTTTTGGCAAAGATTTCTTTCACCTTTTAAGGCACTGAGGGTACCAAGGTGTTTCCTGCTTGGCCACTTATCACAGCAGGCCTATGATTTGTTTTAACAAGAAACACAAGATAAAAAGGATATCCCAAAGTTTAATACCCCACGGTACAGGGAATATAATTCTAACAGCCACCAAGACAGGGTTCCAACTGAATATTCGCCTCCCAAAGCAAGTAGGGTTAACCCCAGCATGGTACAGACTGTTGGTACATTTGGGAATTACTGCTCTCTTCCCATTTCCCCCAATTAGACTGTTGGCAGTATTACAGACAAGTTGCATCTAACCCCACAGAGATAACTGACAGTTTTTTCTATATATATTTGTGTACACACACAAAAAAATATGCACACACACATATATATAAATACACACATCAAATGCTCCACACCATGTTACCAAAACTGAATTTCCTGTCAGGTCTCACCTAACAGATGTGTACATGCTGTTCTGAGAACTAGCTTCAAGAAATTAACTCCTATATGGCTTTCACCTCCATTTCTAGATTAAGATTCATCATTCTAAGAAATAGGTACCACCAGCTGAAGCAGCTAGTAGCTCATATGAGCTTTGAAATTGGTCCTAATTTCACATTAGCTTCAAAATCACTACAGATTTGATAAAATCTACTTACTTAGTTTTTCATTTAGATACAACAGATAGATTCCTACTTCCTCCAGGAGACATGTAATTTAATTCCAGAATTAATTAAATATTTGTGCCCTGCCTATTCCCTGGGCTGCATGACAAGTAGTCCTGGACAAGGGAGCACAATTGAAGCTAAACTTTTCCCTCATTCAAGTAAAATTTTGGCCTCTAGCTTTTGAAAGAAATCCAAACTATTTTAAGAAGCTTCACCTTTTCCATGAAGATTTAAGAAAAGAAACTCAGGCCTGCTATGAGAGAATTTTTCATTTTCTCTCCTCTTAAACATTATCTGTAAACTACTGCATCCTCTCAGCATAAGGAATTAATCTGTTTTTCACTGAGCTCCCCAACGAATCCACTTTCCATTTTCCCAGCCAAACATCTGTAGCTGCCCTCCCCCATCTGCTGTTCTGGACTAGTAGTTTACCATCTCAATCGCTGCAACTTCCTTTCCAGTTCCCCTAGACAATAGATTGGTGCTTTCCTGAATGAGGATGCCTTCCCTCTTTTCCCCTTCGATTAAACTGAGGTGATATGATGAAACACAAGCAGAGGCTTGCCTCAGTAGCTTAAAGAAAGAAATCTATTTTGTTTAATTCTGGGTAACTCATATGTGCTAGTTTTTTCAAGATTATAAAACCTGAACAAGACAAATGCAAAATTAAGGAGTCTAAATATATACTATTAAAACACCCCACACCAATAACACAACAACAAAACTGCTAGATTTACTCTAAAGCAGACCAGAGAAGGACATTTACAAGCAACATGAATATGTTCCTACAGACCACTGTAAGCCACTGTTAAACATTTACTTGTTGCCTGTACACAACATTACCCAATTGGCTGTTTACATTTTAATAAAGTCAATGCAAAGAGATGCTACAGTACCCAATGGTGTCAATTCATGACATATTTCAGTTATCTCTGCATTGCCCAGGTGACAAAAGCCTGTAAGTGTAATAATCTTAAATGAAAAATAAATCACATCTGGAGGACAGGAATCCTACAGAACCAGAAGGCAATAAAGCCTATAACTTATTTCTGTAAGTCTCACTATTGTGGCAGGGGCAGTGCTGAGGGTGTGTGCTGGGAGCCAGGAATGGACTAATGGATCAGACTGAGGACACACAGCAGACTCAGCAGCCTCAAAGCTGAGCCACTCACCATTCTATCATGTTTATCTGCATTAAATTATATGACTTAAAGACTCTTCTGAGACTAGAGTAAAACAAATTTGAATAATTCCTGGTTTCCTTGCATCTACTGAACATGGCTAAAATCTGAAGTTTATTTCTTGAGATTTTTTTTAAAATATTTTGGACGCAAATGGAGCTATAACACTCAGACCAATGGTTAATTCCAGATTGACCTGAAGTGTTAAACCATTTCTACACAGGCTTTCAGTTCTGCTTTGTGTAGGATCCTCTCTCACCATTACCAGTGCATCAGTGCCTTACAGTGGTATACATGAAATGTCACAGAGTTTAGCTGCTATTGATCCATATTCCTCTCTAGCCCTTCTCCCAGGAAGAGGGCCGTATGTGTAATATTTTCTTTCCATATAACTTTTTAAAATTAGAAATAGCAAGCTTTATGTGTTCTTTTTTAGGCTTCCAGGGAAGAGAGAACAGGTGAAGTGTCCTTGAATGTATCTGTTTCCCCACAGGCATTTAATTCGTACTCTAGAAACACTCACCTGCAAAATGAGTAACTCTATGCTTCCGAAGTCTCCCCTATGCCCCAGGAATACAATTTTCAATCACTGTCTTGGGTTTTGAGCCTTTTGCAATCTAAGGACTCCTTTTACAATTCTAAACCTTGTGCACCTTTTAAGTATTGGAAATAATTGGTGATCTGACAAAATCCAGAGCTGCTCTACAAATCAAAAAGAAAAAAAATGACAAAATTTAGTTTTATTAACAAGAGACAGATGTTGCATTGTTTAGGTAAAACATGAGGTGACATCTCCCTGAGGAAAAAAATCCCACCAACATAACTCAAACAACACTAAATTCTTTCAATCGGCATCTCTAGATACTTAATCACCCAATTACAGCTAATCTCGTTTTACCAATTTTTCCAAGAATTGTAAAATAATATTTTAGTAACACATTCAGCTCAAGATAAGAGCTAGTCCAGGCCTTTTGAGGTTGAGATAGGAACAGAATCCAAATCTCCCAGCAATTTCTTAAAATCTACCAAAAGTAAACAAAGTGAAGTAATTTAACAGTGTTCTGCTTCTAGCTTTAAAAGTTACATTGTTTCTCTGATACCAAAGCCACGAATTTGAGTTGGCTGGAATTTGAGTTGGCTGGAGTTTCGTCAGGCAGTGCTGCACATTGGTCAGATCAAGGGAAATAGCAGCATCTTCACACAGTAAAACCACAACTATGCAGAGAGATAGTCAACAAACTCTCCAACAAGCACTACTCCTTTCTAATGAAAGATAAGATCCACAAAAAGAAATAAGCTTCAAACAAAAGCACTATCAATAGTTTCCTACCCTGCTCCATTTGCACATACCTCGTCACTACTGCAAGCATGGAGTATTTAATCTAGTATATAAAACTGACCTACTTTCTCCATGAGAAACAGCGTGAAAGTCTTAAGTATCAGAAAGATTTTAAGTGAAGCTAAAAAGGAAAATTAAGGCTTCAGTGCTGACTGCTGTTACTGAGTGCTAATACACAGCATGCAAGGCACATGAACCAGAAAGTCCTTCCTGGTGAACAGCTGATTTCATGGCTGTTCACTGGGTCCTTTGGCAGAAGGGAGGACAGTATCTCCTTCGCGCCAGAAGCATCATTTCCTTAAAAACTCACCAAGATTTTGGTTGCACTTCTCCCCTCCTCTGTTTATACCCCTTCCCACATGAAGGCCCAAAACATTGAGAAAAATGTTTCTGCTGGACAGTCAGAGCCACACACATCCCCCAGCAACTACGGAGTTTGCTTTTTGCTCCCCACTTCTCACTTCATACAGGTGTGCAGAGCGCCAAGAAAAAGCATTTGGCCATTAACAAGCCTCCTTGGGACACCTTCAGCAAGGTAAATCCTGTTAACAGATGCTTTGGTGTACTTTCATTTACATTTTTGACTCTTGCACTTTCTTTCCACTCTTAAGCACAATCCTCCTCCTCCCCCCGCAGTGGATCACTCTGCAGTTTTATTGTGCTTTTGAGGGAGGGCTACTCCTATGTTTGGGACAACAGCACAGTCATCTCTTCATCAGTGCTAACAGGACAGCAACCAATGCCAAAGGCCCAGAGAACAGCCTAAGGTAGAAGGTTCACTTGCCTTGCTAACACACTCCTTCCTTGCCTCCAGCTCAGACTGAGCCAGAGATGGGGTAGTGCGTTTAACACCCTTCCAAAAACCCTCTCCCAATTTCTATATAGTTGTCCCAGCCAATACAAGCTACTGTCACCCACACTAGCCTACAGAAATAAACTTTCAAAGTTCAGTTTTGCCTCATTTAAAAAAAGAAAAAAAGTCATGTCATTTTGCTTGCAACCTGCCACCCAATAATGACATCAACAGCTCTTTATTCTTTCAAATGAGGAGGAAGCTCTTCCTGTTACCTACACTGCTGATTTTAATACTGTGCCATACCACTCCCTCACAACTCTATGCCAACCAGACTATCAGTCTGTTTAGTTTAAGTATGTTTCCATCTTTCTGGGTATCCTTACCCCACTTCTCCACACACTCTTGTTATCCTATATATTTTTTTTTAAACTAGAATACACCTTGAGTTAATTGTTACGAGATTTTGTTTTTTGTCTGCTATTCAACAGAGATTAGAACAGACCCACCTATTGTAATGTCACTGTCTTCTGAGTAGTAAACATAGAACACAGCCCACCACAGTTCGCAAAATGAGTGTCTCCCCTTACATACATGCCTTGCATTTGCCAGTGAGGAATGACATCTGCTATCCAATCATGCTTTTTGAGGCTCTCTGCTACCAGCTGCCAGTTTTACTAACCAACTTAGTATCAGCAAGTACTTTAGGAGGTTGAGAGAGTATCACTTAAGATAACACAAAAAACTCTCAGAACTTCCTCAGTGGCTTTTTTACCCCTCTGGAGAAAGGGAAGAGATGTGTCCTATATTCTGCAAAGGGCTTAAACAGCAACAAAACTGACGTAAAGGGAAGGGCTTTGCGTCAAGGCCTGCCCAGCTCAAGGTTTTCACATGCATTTTGAAAAACAACTATAGCTACCTTTTCAAATGTAGACCCTTTCTTAAAAGCCTAGATTATTACTTTAGGCTTACTCAGGTTAGGCAAGCATAATGCTGGTAAGCCAAGGAAACCTTAAGTTGTTTTGTCAGCCCTAAGGCACAGATATTATATCGATATGTTCCTGGTATGAATACAGAGAAAATGTTCGAGCCGCCAAGGAACAGGTTAGGAAAGTTAAAGCCTCGACAGAATTAAATCTGGCCAGGGACATCAAGGGCAACAAGAAAAGCTTCAATAGACACATCAGTGATAAAAGAAAAATGAGGGAAAACAGGGGCTCTCTCTGACAGGCAGGCTTATCCAGGATATGGGGAAGGCTAAGGTAGTCAACAACTTTCATGCCTCAGTCTTCACTAGCAAGGTCTCTAGCCACACTGCCCAAGCCTAGTGGCAGAAGACAAAGGTAGAGACTGAGGGAATAAAGAACCACCCACTGTAGGAGACAACCAGGTTCAAGACCATCTAAGGAACTCTAAGGTGGACAAGTCCATGGGACCCAATGAGATGCATCTGAGTCCTGAGGAAACTGGCAGATGAAGGTGCTAAGCCAGTATCCATCATATCAGAGAAGTTGTGGCAGTCTGGTGAGGATTCCACTAATTAGAAAATGGGAAAACATAAGCCCCAGTTTTAAAATGGGAAAAAGGAAGAGCCAGGGAACTAAAAGTCAGTTTCACCTCTGTGTCTGGCAAGATCATGGAACAGATCCCTCCTGGAAATTCTGTTCAGGCACATGAGAAGTAAGGAAGTGAATAGTGACAGTCAACATGGCTTCTCAAAGGGCAAGTCACACCTGATGAATTTGATGGCTTTCTACAATTGGGTTACAGCACTGGCAGGTAAGGGATGAGTGACAGACTTCATTCACTTGGACTCGTGCAAAACATCTGACACTGTTCCACATGACAGTCTTGTCTCTAAACTAGAGAGATGAAGAAATGACAGATGGACCACTTGGTCGACAAGGAACTGTCTCGAAGGTCACACTCAAAGAGTTGTGGTCAACGGCTCAATGTTGACATGGAGATCAGGGACAACTGGCATTCCTCAGGGGTCAATATTGGGACAGGTACTGTTTAATATCTTTACTGGTGACACAAACAGACTGAGTGCACCTCCAGCAAGTCTGCCAATGACACCAAGCTGCGTGCTGCACTGAAGGGAAGGGATGCCACCCAAAGGGACCTTAACAGGCCTAAGAGGTGGGACCATTCAAATCTCATGTAGTTTAACAAGGCCAAGTGCAAGGTCCTGCACATGGGTTGGAGCAACCCCAAGCGCAACTACAGGCTGGGCAGAGAATGAATTGAGAACAGCCCCGAGGGGAAGGACTTTAGGGTGCTGGTGGATGAGAAACTCAACACAACCTGCAACACACACCTGCAGCCCAAAAAGCAAACCATCTCCTGGGCTGCATCAAAAGCAGCAGGTTAAGGGAGGTGATTCTCCTCCTCTACTCCACTTTCATGAGACCTCACCAGGAATACTGTGTCCAGTTCTGGGATTCCAAACATAAAAGAACATGGACCTGTTGCAGAAAGTCCAGAGGAGAGCCACAAAGATGATCAGAGGGCTGGTGCACCTTTCCTATGAGGACAGGCTGAGAGGGTTGGGCTTGTTCAGCCTGGAGAAGAGATGACTCTAGGGAGACCTTATAGCAGCCTTCCAGTACCTAAAGGGGGCTACAGGAAAGCTAGAGGGACTGGGCAAGTAGCGCTAGGACAAGGGGTAATGGCATTAATCTGAAGGAGGGCAGATTTAGATTAGGGTAATCTTCCTTTAGATAAGGAAGAAATCCTTCCCTGTGAGTGCTCTGAGGCCCTGGCACAGGCTGCCAAGAGAAGCTGTGGCTGCCCCCTCCCTGGCAGTGTTCAAGGCCAGGTTGGATGGGGCTTTGGGCAACCTAGTCTAGTGGAGGGTGTCCCTGCCTGTGGCAGGGGGTTGGAACTTAGATGAACTTTGAGGCCCCTTCCAACCCAAATCATTTGATGAATCTATGATATAAAAGGTTCTTAGGACTTCCTCCATCTTACAAAAGAATACAAGGGGTGGAGAAAGCAGACAGAGAAGCACCTTTAAGCAGGTCTTCAGGAACCTCTGCATCAGTGAATAAGCTTCCTTCCTTCTCACAGCTATCCTTAATTGTACCAATTTAAAAACATTCCATTTACCAGTTAAAGTGAGCATAAATGAAATTATGTTGGTAGCTCTTTCATTCCTATCCAAGAGGAAAAAGGTTTTCTCCCATTCTACTTTTCTATTTGCAGCTGTTGAATCACAATTTTTCATTTAACTCTTCCAAAAAAGGCTTTTTAACCACTTTTCTCAGTTAAGAATTTAAACAATCAAAACAAAGACTTGTGCATCAGAGAATTTAAAGTCTCTTTTGCTGGTAATTCCTCCATAAGTGCAGGTGCTACTTCCTCATCACTTCACTCCAAAGAGCAAGGAATTTTAATGGGATAATGTGAAAGCTTATAAAACCATCACTGAAGGTGCAAAGATTTAAGAATGGAATGTTGGTTAAGCAATGCCAATAATGTAGTAAGGCTAGTCTTTTGAAAATCTTGAAATGTTAATTCTATATAGGTAAGGAAAACATAGGTGCTTATTCAAAAGACAACTGACAATTTAAGTATTACCTACTACTGACTTTATCCATATTTAAACATACCAGAAGCAAAAACAATTGTTCAGGAGAAGAGGAAAAGGCAAACTTGGCTTTAAAGCACTTTCTGGTAGTCAGCTTCTCTTGCCTTTAATCTTCCCTCTGATGTATTTCCCTTCTCATTCTCCTATGCATCTTTGCCTCTTCTTCCTGAAGGCAGTAACTCCTACAGTCAGTATTCCTGTATTGGGTGCTGGTCCAAACCCTTCTTACTCTATTAAAAAACCCACAAGTTCCTGCTTCACAAACTACCTTTTCACAGCTTTCTCCTTCTGTATCCATCCAATTTGAACCACAACAAAAAAGTCAAATGTATTTTCCATATCATTTTCTTTCCTTAGATTTTTTTTTTTTTGAAAGGAAGTAGGTTAATGAGTTCTGATGTATTCAGTTATGCCAGATACTTACTCAGCTGGAACATTCACTGCAGCTGATCCAATCTCCTGTTCAGTTATGGTCTGAAGTTATTTTGCATAGGACTTCACATCAGTTTAAATCCTTAACTCTCAAAAAAAAAAAAGACCAAGAAAATTCCAGATCTATTTAAATTGATTTAAACGGGGAAAAAAAAAAAAAAAGAAGCCAGAGCTCACAAACACTATCAGGAATAGTAACTTGATATTTACAAAACAAAACCCCCAATGAAAGACATTATTGAAAGTGTAAACAAAATCTAAACTGAGCAGACATAAAAACAGCTCTAGAAGAATACCTGCTTTCAGTATAAGCTGGAGTCAGTAAATTATAAAATCTGAAAAACAACTGTCAGCTCTACTTAAGAAGCCAGAAAGTTCTTCAATATCATATATACCAGAAAAACACAAGCAACACATCTTGGTAACTCACACAGGCCTCATTGTACTCAAAAGGGAAAGGAAAAAAAAATAAAAGAGAAAAACAACGAAGAAAAAACCCAAACAGGCTGAATTCATTCCACTGCTTTAACTCAAGAATCACAGCCCTTCCAAGGAGGCTAACTGTGTTTGCTCAAGTTTATTTGAATATTAAATGCAAGATAAGAGATCTCTAGATGAAATGTAAAAGATTGTATCTTATTTTTAGGAAATAAACAGATTCCAGAGGTGTGTTCCCGCCCAGCCAATCCCGAGGCTGTCGTGCAGCTCTGCCACCTCTCCAAGCCCAATCGCAGCTCAGGATGGAAACTCGTTCTGCTGTTTGTCTCGGCAGCGCTGATGATGGATGCCTGCTTCAGGGGAAGAGATCAAGCTGTGTGGTAAATCTTTCTATTTGTTCCATCCGCTTTTCTATTTTAAACAGCTGCAGTGATCAGCCTGGCATCCTATATTAAGTACATGTGAATTTCATAAGAGAAAACACTTATGTAAGTGAAAAAACATGGCTTAGATTTGTCCTCCTGTTCTCAAACTGAGCACTGGAACTTCGGGAAGCAGCCGCAGACATGTACTATTATTTTATGTCTACCTTCCATAAGGGGCACAGCCTAACTAGTTAGGCCTTACAGTTTTTAGAAAGCTAGCTCTGCAGTCGTAGCAGCTTTCAGGAGGATGGCATTTCCCACCTTTCTCCCTCCTGCTCGCCCCACTTTGCAGTATCACTTGTAAGAGGTCAGGAGAAGCAATACACAGGCAGAGTCTGTTTTTTAGAACGTGCCCTTCAGATATACAAAGGCTCAACATCCAAGCCCTGCTTACCTTCCCGGCCTGCTGAGGCTGCCCTGGCATAAGGCACGCCGATCCAGCCTGGCTCCAAAGGTCACCGTTTTAAAGGAACGCTTTACAATAGAGCCCATTACGCGTTTCTAAGCTAAAGAGCCTGGCAAACATACCCAGGCAAGCAACCGGCAGTGAGCTGGGGCGGGGTGGGGGGAAAAGGAGATGGCTTATGTTGTGCTGTTTTCAAATACCATTCTTGATTTAAACTAAGCCCAAGCTTTCTGTTGGCCAGACCCTAGTTTGACCAAATCCTGCTCTCCCTTATACTTTCAGTATGTTCTTTGCATGCTGACATACTGGGTAGCACTGCTGTGCTCTGCCTAACAGCCACCTCACTTCTCAAAGCTAGCTAGGTTTCAATGGCGAGCAAAAAAGCCCCTAAAACCCAAAAAGCACACAGCAAGAAAACACCCCACACACCCAAAAACCTACTCAGCAGCTTGATGAGACTTATCTACACTAGTCCCAAATTGAGCTGTTTTAGGATTCTAAGGAAGGAAAATGCAAGCATAACACAGTTGCAAACACTAAAATGGTTATTTTCACCTCCTTGTATTATTCATGCTCTATTTCTCTCCCCCAACTGAAATTCAGGTCCTTTGGAATTCAGAACATGGTTAGCCACTTAAAAGTGAAATGGCAATGAAAGGAAATGGCAAATAGCAGCACTGTAGGTTGCCTGTTCACAGTATCAAAAGAAAATATTACATCTCTTGGGTGAGAATTTGCATCATATTCCATCTATGTAAAGTTTTCTTCTCCGTAATACGCTATTCAAAAGTGCAGTAGTGTATAAAAGTTAACTGGAATTATTGCAACTTCAACTAAACATACCTCTAACTTTATCCTAACAGCTTTTCACATAATTTCTGTAAAGTTCCATAAGCAGTATTTCCATTTCACAGATCAAGCAAACTGAAATACGACTGTAACTCATCCAAGATCATACAGCAAATCAGAGAGAGGTAGGAACAGACTCATCTGTGCTCCCAGGACAGTCCCAGAACTGCTATGCCCATCTCAATATTGCTAAGGAAGCAAAAGGTACATTTAGAGGAGAAATGCCAGAGGAAGATTTCTTAGTATGGAGTCTTGAGAAGTCAGAGAACGCTCACGTGCCATGTCCTTGAGAGATTAAAGCCCTGATTACATTTCTGTCCCCTTCTCACAACAAACCAATGTGTAAAGTACCTTTCAACAGCAGGACACATGAATGTGAATGTAACACCAAATTGGCAAATGATTCAGGAGTTAAGATAGGAATTTAAAGGCTACCTACAACACCTTTGGCTAGCTGAATTTGAAGCTGACAAGTTCATAGACTGACTCACTGTAAAACTTCACAAATACAAGGACCGAACAATAAAATAACCACAATCTGTGTTAAGCTCTTCAGAAAAAAGTTAATGTAGTAGAGAATTGTCTATTTGTACAGTTTCTATTACTTCATAAGTTTCATTTTAGAGAAGACTTTAACCTTTAAATCAGTTTTAAGATTAGTAGAGAAATTTAGCACCTTTAAGAGGAATTTCAGGACATGGATTGTAATCTTCTGCATTCAGACCCAGAACAGCAACTTTGAATAATATTCTAATGGTAATACCCAGTTCAGCATATCGAAAAAGACATGTTGAAGTAACCTAAGAGGAGAAAAAAAACCCCAAAACATACTACTACACTTACCTGCTTTCAGCCTTTACAGCTGTATCTAAGATTTACGGATTTATGCAGGTGCTACTAAGTTGTCATACTCTGTCAAGAAGCTGCAACACTAAACTGTGCCTTCCCATAGGCTGACAGTTTTTCTCTCATTTAGGATTTCAGACAGTTAAACATTGTTTGCTTTATTTCCTCACCCCGCACCTCCCCCATCCTGTCCCTGCCATACCTCCTCCAGCAGTGCCATTGTGCGTCAGAGGCATGCCCTACTGCAGCCCTGCATCCTGCATGATGCAAGCAGGTGCAATCTGGAAGGACTCTTATTGATAGAGGCCCAGGACGGCTCGTGCTTTACCAGGCACACCGTGTAAGATGGATCCTGCCTGTACAGTCAATATGGAAATCAATAGCTTGGGGTAGAAAGAACCAGTGCAACTGGACAGATGTTTAAAAACCAGTGTGTTGATTTCACAACACATCAGTTGACAGCATGAGATGCTGCAGGAAAGCAGTAAGATGACAAAGCTGTAAGCAAGAGGAATGCAAAGACCTGACGAGAAAATAGGGAAGGGAAAGCTGAAGGGAGTTCAGTCTAAGATGTGCTACCTATGGTAGTCCTCAAGTGCAGACAGGAATTTGATCCACGCACAGACAGCTGAGACAGAAAATGGAATCCACAAATCAGACACCAGAGATGTTGTCCCTCAACAAAAATTATTAGGGAAAACATTGATGAGTTTGATGGTGTAGAGTAAGGCTGTAAAAATAACACACTGCAAGTTTAACTGACAGAGACATTTCGCACAAAACTGCTGCAGTTGAAAATCTGTAGTTAGCCGTCAATAAATGTCATAATTTATTGATTGGATTTTACCATTCACATTGTCTTCCAATCTAGTGTTTGCAGGTTCCACTCCTCCCTTACAATTCCTGGCTGCAGAGCTTAATGAAATAATCAATTCCTAACTGCCAACTATCCTTGTGCCTTAGCAAGATAGATGCTACTGCATTCCAGTAATATGATTTTATTTGGCAGTTGGTACAAAATAGGCATTAGGGTTATGATTCACTACTTGTTTGTCTCAAACACCTAACACTTTCTCCCTGCCACTTGGTAATCAGGCTATTCAAAGGCTGGATCATTAAAAAAGTTTTGAAAAAAATTTCTACAGTAATCAGCATATTCCACTTTTCAAGAGTAAGAGCACCAATCAGGCAGAGCTGCCTAGTTTCTAAAGCAATATTTATTACTATTAGCTATGCTTTTTCCTCATAGCCTTCCCTACTACCCCATCTGAACACCCACACAAAGCTCTAACTTCCTGAAAAATGCTTAGCATTGAATATATTTTAAAAGCTCCACGTTCTCAGAAACTTCATGGAGTACAGAATTGTTCTTTCCCTAGGTGTATCAGTGAAGGGGAGATAACGTTTAACAAGCTTCAGAAAAACCTTCCTAATGTCACAAGCTACCGGGATGATCTCCCTCACCAACTTCTACCTGTCTTTCCCACTCCAGAAACAGTAACTAGACTTTATCTCTTGCTTCACCTCTATCTTCATTTAAAAAAAGAGCAAGTAGCACACATGCTTTACAACCCTGCTCAGTTTTGAGCACCACTGGACAAGGCTCTACCTGGCTCCAAACTCATCTGAAGCAGCAAGCCCAAACACCTCTGTCTTCCAAAAGGCTGGATCTTAAGCCAGAGATTCTTCTGCTCCAAGAAGGAAGAAATAGCTAGAAGCAACGTGATTGTTAGGAGCTTGGAGCATCTCCTCATTCTATGAAAGCCTAATGCCAGAGTTAAATGCCTGTTCTCCCCTTCAGCTTATAACGCAACTCTTCTAAAAGTTAAAGCTCACAAACCAACACTCAGACAATGTAAGCTGCAGGAGCCCAATGAGCTTGTTGCTCTTCGTTCACACCTCTGCTGTTCCTGGACTCGTTTGGTCCAGGTGCATGTCTCACTATATTCACTAAAGCATCTATAAGTCACCCCTTTCCCAACCAGCTGGGTCTAATAACCCAGAAGGCATGGCTGAGTAAGATCTTGGGCCCACAATGGATCAAGCCACCACGAGATAAATTAATTTAAGAAATAGGTATCATTTAGGCTGGGGGGTTTCCAGCCGGGACAAATCAAGCACTCACAGTGGATCACTATACACACACAGACTTAGTAGATTGCACCTCACCCAAACTGCTGCTTTCCCCAGCTCCACTGGAAGGTGTAAGAAGCCACAGTAAAGTACTGAATAGAACCTATCCCTCCTTTCAGGGACACTGACAAATTAATCTTAAAAGTTTTCCTTTATTTTTGCTGCTTATTTCTGCATTTGGTATTTTGAAGATTAGAACATCACCGAAGAGGGAAGGAATCACCACAAAGGAAGCTGGCTAACCTGACAATGGGCCAATGTTCAGTTTTATGCTGGCTATTCCAGAAACAAAACCCAAACAAACAAAAAACCCCACATCATTTTGAAGTTCTGTATTTATAACTCTAGGCTTCTGACATTCACAAAAGCTTTCACAACCAGGAGGTCACTAAACAGTCACCCCAGGAATTGTGTAACTAACTTATGTCACTTGGGAAGGTGGGGGAAACAGGGAAAGAAGCGGCCATCATCTGCCATCTTCTTTAATCTACTGCCAATAGATTAAGCCAATAATCTACAGCACCACTTGATGTTTGGCATTTGCTACATTTCCTTCCTTTCCCAAATCTTTTAAGAAAAATTTTTGAAGATGATGGACTGTATATGCCTTCACACGCAAGCAAGCTTTAACACAGAAGGCAAAGTAAACATTAATAAGAGCTCTTACCAGATTAAGTTCACACAACTGCAAACAATCGATTTACCAGAGTCTTGTGAGTTAAATCTTGTCACTTCACTTACAGCAACTGACAGTGCACTCCCTGCTTGACATGTTTTACACAGCAAATCAGACAAGTCAGGTTTTACAGACGAGCTACTCAGAAGTTCATGGTTATTTAGTTCACATGCAGTCATACAAAGTTACCCTAAAATCAGAAGGCCGGAATACAAAGGGGAGCATTGCAGCATACCCAACGAGTTCAGTCACAGAAAGGCTCCCTTGCTTTTCATGTTGTGGATTTTCACAGTACCCTTCTAAGAACCTCTGGCATTTCAAGGTGGTTGTGGCCATCCAATACAAACAAGATTCAACTCCACACAAATCTGTGTGTCAATGGAGTTCTATTAAACCCATTTGAAGCACTAAAGAGGCATGTACTTCATCTTCTATTGTTTGATATAATTAGGGGATGGGGAAACAAAAAGGCCTCTGCACATTTAATATATGCTATTATGTCATCTAGTTGCATGTTTGCTAGAGGTTTACTTCATTTGGCCTGAATATAAACTTGGAAGAACTTCAGGTTCTTTTAATGGTAATGATCTAGTTCCTGTATAGTGCAGTCAAGTGAAAAAGCTTGGCATGGGAAAACTTAAATAGTCACAAGAGCAAAAATTACTTATCTTCAAAATGAATTTAAGCTTCACCCTGTACTAAACCTGTTGACACCATTTTGCTTTTGCCCCGACCATCCTGCTGGTTCAGTAACTTCAGCCACTTGGCTGCACTAGGTCAGGTTGCACATGTCTGGTTGCACCTGGGTTTTGAAAGCAAGTTGCAAGTCCACTTGCAACCAATAACTTCCTTTGCAAGTGCCAAACTGTACTACAATGACCTATAAAAACACCACTGGTAGTTTAAAGAACTGTTCTTCTATGCCTTTAATGGAAACTTTTAGATCAGAATATTTTTCTCTACAACTAAAGATAAACAGTGAGAAAACTCACAAAAAATAATTCAAGAGACATCCAGTTCTGGTTGAAAACTCCACTTACTGGCTTGTAGAGCCATTAAAAGTATCAAGGAAGAATGAACCTACAGTGCCCTCAAGTGTAAGGGGATGTGAAGTGGAAGAAGTTTGGACATCTGGGCAAAGAAAAGAGTTCTCAAGCCTTCAAAAAAGGACCCTCACTGAAGAAAAACATGCTTACTTGTAAGGGGGGGGGTTGCCCTTATACATTATGGACAGACTATGTATTATAAACAGGTGCAAGAAACAAATGACAACATCTCCACTTTCAACTTCCTTTTAAATGCTTTTGATCTGGAAGTTTCATGTTCTTTCTCACCACAGAAACACAACAACAGTAGTTTAGTTATCTAGTGTAGAAGCCTTTAAATGGTATTTAAAGGAAGAAGTATTTTAGTGGAAGGTCAAATTTTACACCACAGAGATAAGTCTGATTATTTGCAAGACACCACTTTCTCAGTACCTGGATCTCACAGCAAAGATCACATTTTAGTCTTATCACCAAGGAACACAAAAGTTACATTTATTATTGTTTTACAAAAATTGAAGAAAGCAATGCACCTTAACCAGCATTTACAAAACCTGCAAGTCAAGTTAGGAGCCACCTAAGTTATCCAACAGGAAGTACCCAAGAGGAGTCCATCTTCACTCTCATCTCTCACTGCGCTACGACTTGCTGCCCACCACCAAAAGACACCTGCATCTATTCCAGACCACGACCTCAAGCCCAGAGACTGCCTCTTTCTCATCTCAGTGTTTAAATCACTTAAACATGACAGAAGCCAAGTCCAAGTCATTAATTAGCCTGAGGTGATTTCAGGTTCCCCGCCCTAAACAACAAAGTTAAGCTATTTAATGATGGCAACACTGTCAGCACTTCCAACTGCACTAGTCCTGCTTTACATGCAATCCTTAAGGTGTTCACTGGCCCAGAAAGGAAAGCAAAAGCTAGTCTAATTGTCTCGTCTTGGGAGCCTAGGCATGTGAGAGACATGACTTTGAATTACCTCAGGCAGAAAAGGTGCTGAACCTAGAGTCCTGCTCTTTGGGAATGCTCTAACCACTAAGCTATTGCTCAGGAGTGGGAGGAGTAGCTCTGGTTTGTTTTGTGCAAAGCCCATCTGATACCGTCTTCAATAAACATGCTTCAAGAACACCATGTTCTGTGAGCTCCAAAAGGAGATATAGAGGGAAGCATTTAATCTCTGGATCCAGAGTGAGCTTGAGCATAGCCATGGAACTTATTGTCCACTTCCAAAACTGAAACACTCTTATGCATGGCTAAACATCTGATGAAGTTATGCCTAGCTGCTCACAGTCATTACCTCTAGAATTAGAAGGATCCTGAGTTTTGCAGCTCTGAGATAGGTCATAAATACAAGCTTTCTGAACTCAGCTACAGCATTTGGGCTGCAGAATTGTTTTTCACTGATTTAGTGAAAGCCAGGAATTTTTGTCCTGCTGAATAGTTATCATACAGGAGAGAGGAATCCCCATGTTGTTGACTATGACTGCCACAAATCTTAAGATATCTTATTCCATTAAAAAAAGCCAACACTGGAAAACAAGCAACCGCCTCTGCCTCCCTCGCCTCCCTCCCCAAAAAAAAACCCCAAACCACAATGATACTGCACTATAATGACCATCAAGTTTGAAAATCAAAGCATTCTGATGCAGGGAGCTACCATAAATTGAGTCTACATAGATGATTCCAACCTTAAACCTTCAGTTTTACTTTTTTTATTAGTTGCCTCTTTTATTGTTACTGTGAGCTATATATCACAAAGCGGGGACAAACTGGTCAATGAAAATACTGTATAGACAACTGTGTCACAATGCTGATGTAAATGTACACAAGTGTCTGAATTACCATTCAAATCATGTGTAGGAGGCATATCCAAAGCTGTAAGTAGTAGTGTTGCATATGAAAACCCCTCAGAGATAGAAGCTGTGTAACTCTTTCAATTGCATACATATAGCAGGGAAGTTCAAAAAACCTGAAGCCTCTTTTTATATGACTAAGAAGAGGCCATGAGCTCAAGCACTTCCCTCCCTCCCCCCCACACTTCTTCCATTAGAAATACCACCCATGTTCTGCTGCACTAGAGCCTGATTAGTAAAACTTTGGGGATACATGTGGTCTGTTGGGTCACTGCTATAGCCAGGGTTGAACTGAGTAGAGCTCTCCAGCTGGAGAAGGCCTTGCCCATCGAGTCACACAGCAGGATAGGTGCTAATAGTCAGCACAGCAGCCAGGAAGTTTCACCATGGAGGGGTGGTCCCTTTTAGTATGCCTGAGCAGATCCTTTGTAAGGTATCACAGTCACAGAGCAAATAATCTGGTCCTTTCTAGCAAGCACGGACTGCCAGTGACAAAGAATTCATCACTTCCACTATTTTTCTTTGTAACAGTGGAAGATTAACAGTATTCAAATAGATTTTCTAGAACTCACCCTGGACAATGCAGAAGTAGTTTTACTCTGCTCATAACTAAAAAAGGAAAAGGAAAAAAAGGGTAGCAAACAGCAACATTGCCATATAACACATGGGTTTACTTTACAAATAATACAGTTCAGCAAAAACATTACTGTAGTGATAGCTTAAACATCATATTGGGCCTTTCTAATGCAAGTTAAATAAAATCTAACAAAACAATTAAATGTCAGCCCTCTTGCTCCAACATGAGTCTACTGCTTTGTGCTCTCTCAACTCAGATAATTAGCTGCCATATCCTAATTTGAAATTCTTCATTGGTAAGCTCACACATAAGTTTAGGAGTTACATAAGTTCCACAAGAATTTCATTTCCCCTTGCTAGATCCTTCAGAAAAAGAAAACAGACCGATTATAGCTACTTCTTTCCTAGTACCTATACTAGTGTTTTCTGAGTAGATCAGAGAAAATCTACTCCACAGCCAGCAACAGAAGACCCCACCATACATACTCAGAAGACTGATTTCCTGCACAAACCTCAGCTTTCTGACCCAAACTGTTTCAAAAAACTGAAATGTCACTATGACTGGGAGTGGTTTTCTCATCTTTTAAATATATGGGAATGCATATTTGAAGGGTTTAGACGAAGCAAGTTCTTGCTGCATGTGAGGGTTTTTTTGGTTTTTAAAGAGATAGTGAAGCAAAGCCTTGATTAACACTACAGAGATCAAATTTGGGAACTTTCAGTTGAAAATAAATTGCTTATAAAAACTGAGATATTGAAAATCAGGAATTAAAATAGAAATAGGCATGCAACTTGAATGTAGTGGTGAGCATTCATAACTATTATATGAAATGGTACAGCCATCTGGTTCATCTACTATCATAAATTTCTTATTCATACATTCTCCTCTTTCCCTTCTTCACAACTGTATCACTCATCATTGCTTTCATATCTAGATAGAGAAGAAAATCAGTTACAATTATATGATTTTAAAAGAAAACTTATCATAAGAGATCAGCATATATAAAAATATATACATAAAAATAGAAAAGCAAATGCCACATCTCAAGATGCTTTCAGTAGATACTAATCTGTAGCCAGAAATAGCATGAGACAATGAGTTAAGGGCATAAGTTTCATTTTTTTCAAGCGTTTTAGAATAATAGACCTCACTCATTTCACAGTGATGTTATCTCAAACAAACCAAATGCTGGAAATAGAACACTAGACATGAAGTCTCCCCCAAGTGTTGCTTCAAATTCATTACATCTTTCTGCAGCAAGTGCATCAACTTAAAATTCATTTGGATAACCTACAAGTTAAAACAAGCCTGTTTAAGAAACAGGAGGATACAGATACTATCCAAATACTTTGCTCCAGCACAGCTAGGGATCTACAAAGCCCTGCTATTCTTGTCTCCAAGATGGAGAGGTGCAGAGCTGAACAGTAGCAGGTTGCCATTTGGAAACAACTATCTACTCCCAAACTCTTACCATTAGGAATTCTGATGTGAAACATGCTCAAGTTAACTAAAGTTTGCTTAAGCTAATTTAACTGTAAGCACCAGCATGGACTTTGTTACTGCTATGGTAACTGGCACAGCTGGTAGTCCACAGTGAGCTAGTTTGGTCTGAAAACACTGCAGCTGCATTCACAGGACACTATGCTTAACTGCCTCAGTCCTGCTAAAAGGTTCTCCACCACACAAATAAAGATACTGTGCTTCCAGGCTTAATATGGCACATCTGAAACTTTCTTCCTACAACTCTCTACTCACAGGTTTAAACTCCTCAGATTAAGAGGCAACCATTGCTGTCATCTTGGCATAGCAATCAGAAACCTAATGGCCACAAAAGGTCCAGGAGACCTGAAATCTTTAAGAGGAAACACAACACCAGAAGATAATACTAATAATGTTTTGAAATGGTGTCTTGAAGCAAGATATCAAGATGCTTTTGGACAAGCCTACCAGCATGCAGCCTCAGTCCAGCAGACATGCTTATGCTTCACTTTACCACTCATGAGCAGTCCTGTTAATTCAGGGCAGCTCCCAGTCATAGCATTAAGCAGCTGTGAGTCTTCTCGGGATCATGTCAAAATTAACTTAAAATGTGTATTACAGACAAGTACCTAAAGGTTTATTTTTCATCCATAATTGTTTGATCATCAGTTGGCAACAATGTAACTACCCTCAGTAAACAGTTCCCCTTGCAGTTGTGACAGTAGGTGGCCAAAATACTACTGCTAAGACAACAAATACTCCAGTTCAAAATTAAAATCTGCAGATGTTGCTCAGAAGATTCGGGGCCCAAAAAGCCCCAAACCAAAACAACAATCTTCTAATTAAACAGATTTTTAAATATCATAAGAAGAGACATAGGTAGACAAGCCTTTCAGCTGAATAATGAAAAAGTACTTTGCCTTTGTGGTACAAGAAGCTTCTGACCTATTTCTGCAGCACAACAACAAATTTTTTTTGGTTTTTTTTTTTGTTTGTTTGTTTCCCTCTCCAAAAAAGCGTCCAGCAGTCAAACTTTAAACAAGCTATATAAACAAGTACTTCATCCTTTTTTCCTGGAGTTTATGTATTTAAAAGTGTTGTAAAAATGAAGCAGTAGATATATACTGAACATTGTGATCGGAAAAATTATTTTAGCATGTTTCAGTCTTCACTAAAATCCCTGTTCAGCTTCTTCATTAATGTAAAAGCTGTATTACAGCTCCTTAGTCGGGTAAAACCCAACCTCGACCTCACAGGTCCTTACAAACTTCCTCACCACTTAGACTTTAATATAAAGCACTTGTATACTGAGGCAGATTGATTTTACAGCAGCTGCACAACAGGTATTTTCTCCTAACTTAAGGAAGTTTTAAGACTTAAGGTAATTATTTCCTCATGTGACATCCTGTCAATAAACAAGACCTCATGGACCGAGTTAGGTCAGAGATGGAGCAGATCAGTTTTCAAATTCCAGTTCAGTCTATACCCAACTCATGCTTGATTGGGATACCTGTACATAATTAGGATATTGACTATTTTATTTACTTTTCATATTTAAAGATATGTTATATGCAAGTTCTACTGCATAAGACGACCTGCTTTGTCTATTCAGCTACCCTCTCAAGTCACTGATCTTCCAAGGGGCAAAGCATAGACTGGCACATAAAACCTCCACGCTCATGGTTTTTTACTGCCCATCCTATTTTTCTTCATGGGACTTTCAGCTATTACTGAGGAAGACTTCCCCTACTCGCCCCCCTCCCCAGGTGTTTTGTCAGAAGAGTACGTTTTCACAAAAAGTTTTGATACGCCAATCATCTTTGAAACAAACCACCACTGATATCCCACCAATTTCTAAACTTCATGCCTAAAAACACATTGCTGTGGTTCAGCCTCAGCCAAGCACCCCCCACCACTCACTCCCCCCCCTTCATCCCCCCAAGAGAGATGGACAGCAGCACCCACGGGGTGGGGTCAGGGCAGTTCGCTGGGGCATCACAGGGAGAGCAAACAACAGCAGGACCAAATGCACACACGCCTAGCACAAAGCACTTACCAACCCAACACCCTGCCTGCCCTGGAGCTGCATTGACCCACCCTCCCCACCCACACCTTTTATGGGGGCATGACATCACGTGTTATGGAAATGCCCTTGGCCAGCTTGGCTCACCTGTGCTGGCTCATTGGGAAAGTTAACTCTGTCCTCACCCAAACCAGGACACACACCAAAGAACTAGTTGAAATACTGAGTGTGTGTCTGTGTGTGTTGGGGGGAGAATCCATTCTGTATGAAATAACCCACCCCAAACATTTCCTAGGCTTATTTCCACTACAAGAGAAATATATAATTTGCTTCAGTAATAACAGTATCCCCTTTAGGACACTCTCCTGCAGAGGACTCTGGATTTCCAACTCAAAGCATACTCTTTACAGTCACTATCCTACACAATTAAGTGAAGGAAAGCAACTGCCACAAGGACATAATAGCTTTTTCTCTTTTATGTTTGCTTGTAATAATGTGATTGTTGCAGCAGAATATAATACAGCATGCTGGTTCAGTCCTCTGAATTCTAACCTCCAGAACTGTTAATAGTAATTCCAGTAACTTCCCAGAAGCAGCTCCCCCTTACCATCTCAAAGTCTCAGCATTCAATGCTTCCCAAACAGAGCTCACTAATCAGAAACACCAAATACTCCAGAGCTATCACTCCTGAAGAGAAAGTAGTTTACAGATTCTATTATCCACGTTAAGACTGTCTTAATCTCTAAGAGATGGCATGCTTGATTTCAGCAGGCATCAGAAGCTACTGTTGCACTAGATAAAGAAGTCACGTCTCAAATGAGGCTATTAAATTATATTACCCCTGGCTTCCATTACTTACAGAAGGAGAAGACATTTCACATAATTTTATCACTGGTAAAATCCCTCCATGCTATTTCACAACGAAATAAATAATGCTTGGCTTAAGAATTTGGAGTTAATTCTTTGTTAGATTGCTTGCCTCTTACCACGCTGTATATACTTAATAACTTACAGCAAATGCTCTTTCCAATTTGATTTCCATTTACATTTCTTGGAAACTTTGGACAACAAAGGAACTAGATGCATTTTACAAGTCCTATGTCATTCGGTTGCCTATTACTTGTAAACAAATGTTTAAGTATTATACAGAGGAAATATTTAAAGGTGAGTATTCATTTTTTCTGCTGAAGTTATGAAAAAACTCACATGACACAGATTTGTATATTTGTTTCTGTTACAGAATCAAGAAGGTATCTCCTCATAGCTGTCTAAACCAACTATATGTAAAGAAAAAAACAAAAAGAAATCCGAGGGCTTTTGTAGTAATTCAAGTACATAGTCTTTCGGAAAAATGATGGCATACCCAGTTAGTGTCCTAACAAAACTGGCATCAAGGGAACTATTTCCTCCATCAGCAAGCAACAGATGATCTGTCTCCACTCCAAATTTGCCCAGCAAGGTAGAGCAAAGCCTACTATGAAATTGTATGCTCAACCCTATATAAAGCCATTCAGCACAGTGCTACTGCAGCCAAGGCAAGACTGTTACATCCACGGGGCTTACTCTCAGCATATTCACTTGGCAAATCTGCAAAAAATCTAGAAAATGTTTTTTTAAAGTAACCTAGAAGAAAGAATTATCTTTCTCACCCACCCTGCCACAATAACAAGCCATTTAGCAAGTGCACCGAGGCAACTTTTAAGCCATTCTAGACAGTGCTGAGTACCAACATGGCCAGAGAAGATTCCTGCTTTGGCTGCCCTGCAACTGCACAGGAGACTGGGAGAAGGTGGCGAAGGTTACTCTAACAGATTGCCACTGTGGCATCCTGCCCACTGGATCTCCCCACCGAAGGCATCTTTCTAACTTCTGTGTGCAGACAGGAAATAGGAGACAGAAAGCACTACTGCTGAGTCTCTGCATACAGGCCAGACTGCATTACCCAGGATGGAACCAGACAGGTTGTATTAGTGAAGGATGACCTAGGTGGGGTAAGCCTGCACCAATGCCCCATCTTCAGTGCAAGGTAGTACCTTCCACTGGAGCGCACCACCTTAACCCTCCCACACCAGCATCCCTGAATAAAGTGCAAACACGGTTACAGCTGCCCACTGAAACAGGCCATTAGAAACTAGGGTTACACAGGGCTCTCACTGAAAAGTCCTTTGTCACTGCTGCATCGATGGATTTGCAGCATGAGTTTGGTTTATCAAGGGAGGTAAGCGCTGAAGCACCGGGCTGTGAATAACAGCCCCACACAGTCCCCAGATAACACATCATTTAGTCCTGAAATTAAGATGAGTTGTTACAAGGATTAGTGGATGTTTACATTTTGCCCATTTACTTCCAAGAAAATCTTTCAGATTGTGTAATGAGCTTTTACAAGGACTCTCAGAAATTTCTGATGAGCGGACATAAGCTGTCTGTCTGAACAGACAGGAAAAAGTTCAAGTCTTATTTCTGGGGCGTGGACATTGAACAGTTCACTTCAAAGGCCCTTTTCATCCAAATTCTTCCTCCACAGTCATGCAAGTCCACAATTAAAATATTTTTTTCATTTACAGTCAACTATTAAGTTTTCTGAGGAAAAAAAGATATTTTGACCAGTATTTGACCATAATGTTTAGTTAAATAACATTGTTACTGATGTACATATGTTACTACAGATCTATTTGGCAATCAATATTAGAAATTAAAATCCAAGAATCTTTCTTTCCTGACTGAACACACTAACTGGAAGGAAAGCCTTCTTGCATTGTTTCCTATATAAGTTATTTCTTAAGACAGAGCAGTGCCTTCATCTGGTCTGCCCCCTGCATAAAAAATGGTATCGTATTTCAGAAGACACAGTTATTCCTGAAGTCATCTTTAAACAGACAGTTTGTGAGCCAACATCTAGAGAAATTCTCAGTTTGCCAACCCCACCAGGAACTGGTTAAGAAGATAGAATTTATTGTTTATAAAGTGTTGTGGGGTTTTTAACCCCAGGTTAATACTTGGTTCCCAAGTATTTTTTTGGCAACTATTTTTTCAGGGAATGGCAAATCATTCAGCTTCCATCTGAAATTTTCAGAAGACTCTTCTTAATCATTTTAGCATGTTTGCACAAAGATTTATTACTACTGGGAACTACTTTTGAGCCGCTCAGCTACCCTACCCCAAAAGATCGGAGATACTAAGATTGTAATTCTCCCAAAACATGCAAATCTCTGACAGTCATTGCACTACTGAACCCTCTAACACAGACCCCTGGTGTAAGCCACATACACCTATGGGAACCACACTACAGCCTATCACTATAAAATTAATTTTTGCACTGGAAGCACCATGAAGCAGCCATACTTCCCACTATCTTTAGCAGTAATGATTTGTGCCCTGAGTTCAGGGTGTATAAAGGCTGCACTTCCCCCAGGTCTCTTTTACCAGTGTAGCCAAACATACTAGCCAACTCTAAAAAGTAGAAAAAAAACTCCACCCAAAACAACCTGTCTATACTTCAGTATCAGGTATTCATTTAACATACAAGCTATAAAGAGTTAACTACTACCTTTAGAGTCTAAAATTTCAAGATACTTTTTGTATTGCATAACGTAAAATATCTTCTGCATTGAAAGCCACATGTTTCATTCCTACTGAAACCTTACCCAAAAACTTGAACCCTTTAACAGAAAGGCCTGACACCAAGTAAAGAAAGAGAAGCAACATCTGACCTTCCTAATTTACACATACTCTTCTTCTGACAAATTCCAGACAGCATCAGCCAGGCAGAGCTGCCATGTCCTGAAGAGTCGGAAAAGCAGAACACTAGAAGCCAAGATACCAATATGCCTTTTGAAAGTCAGACAAAAGCATTTCCATTTGGCTTCTTTTCCAGTGTCCTGGAACAGAACAGTAGCAATAAAAACACAAGAATTAAATTTCTCTTATAGAACACTACTTATACATGAATTTCTATGTGAATATAAGCAATTATTATAAACATACCTGTTTAAAAATAAATAAATAAATAGGAATAATCTAGATAAAGTTACACTACTTCCAAAACCTTTTCTGTAGTACAAGCAGAAAGGACAAAATGGACAGACACAAAGTTAGGGCAACTATGGAAAGCAATCTTGTGCTGATAAAGACTTACCTTCATGACTAGCTTCAGAAATTATTAAATGCATGGCAGCTGCCAATTATTTATTACTGTTAAATGGACATAAGTTTTGGAGTGATGAGAAATTCAGAGAAATAGAAAGTTTAAGAAAAGCTTTTTCCTCTCTGCAGTCTTTCTTCTACATGGAAATCAGGGCAATCTAGATTAGAACTAAAATTTAAATAAATGGAAAATCCAAACAGTGGAATGTACTGTTGGCACACAGGTTGAATTTTAAAGCTAAAAGTTTTGTTGCACCAAAACACTAGAAATGGTGGAAGCTAAGCAACAAGCTGCAACAGAAAAAAAATCTTTCAGAAAAGAGGTGTTGTGTCCCCCCCACCCGCCTTTAAAAAAAAAAAAAAAAAAAAAAAAAAAAACCCAAACAACTATGTGCCCAGGAATGGCTTTAGAGCTTTAAATAAGTTTCCATTTGCAAGGTTGTTCATTCCATGTTTACTCTCTAGAAGTTAAGAAATCCTTAACTAAAATACCTATTTTTGGAAGAACAACTGTTTAAAAAATTCAAAATCAAGCAAGAATATCCCTTGAGTCTGAAAACTCAGGCTCATGGAGCCAGTCAGATATTTAGGTAGACAGAGGACTTGCCAGGAAAGACTAGCAACTGAGAAAAATCTTGTTGCTGACTCCAGAAAGCATGGAAAAGTGGAGAAACATTACAGTTTGTAACTAATTTGCAGTAAAAAAACCAGCACCAAAAAAACCCCAAGTATTTTCAGAAGCATTGTGCTTTCCTTTGGCACAATACCTGAATTGAAAGTAAGTTCTTGTAGTCACACAGACAACTTCTATCAGATTACATGACATAAGTAGCAAGTATGCATTCTAGCATCACCTCTATTTTTAAAATACCATCCCAGTGTATTTAGGGGTAATATTGAGGCACTAGTACACAACACTCGGTGGTACTTCTGAACGAAAATAACTTGTAAGAACAGGTTTGGTTTCTACATAAAAGCTGAAGTAAGGAAAATGGTTAATTGTTTACTAGGTTTAAATAGAACTAAACCAGTTCACCTTCCCAACCCAAGTTTTGGCAGCAATCTGACCTAAGCTTTCCAAAAGAAAGCACAAAGGGGAAAAAAAAAGTCAAAGGCATTGGAAACATCAAGAAAGTGGTAAACAAGAGAAAAACCACCACTTAGCTTTTTGGATTTAATTCATGTATGTAGGTCCAAGTAAAGATTTCCATATTTCATCTGAATTCTGGAGAAAGCACTAAGCTCCCCCCCAATGTGTAAACAACTTACTGGAATAGAAAACCATACTGACAGCAAAACATATTTTTGGAAATTTAAACACTCAATATCCACAGGAAAATATACTCGAGCTCTCAGAACTATTTTTCTGTCTCTCAATGGTATAGTCAGTACTTTTCCACTGTTTGTCTTAAAAGGAGAAACCCTGACCTGAAGAAAAACTCGAGAGTGAGATGACAAAACAACATGTATTTCTTCAGTGCTCACTCTGCACTTGCCACAGTGAGACAATGCAGTTGTCTTTTAAACAGTGAACTCTGATGGCACTAATGGAAGATGTATTATTTTACATTATCTAGGAATTAATACTTTTTTTTTACTTGATACTTTGCATATCATGTTAATTTCTAAACCTTTCCAAATTCTTAATGCTTTTCACTTTGATTGATTCTCCTCAAGATGCATCAAATTTCTCCGTATGTGAGCAAAAAGGATCCAAATGCATGCCAACACCCCAAAATGAAGACAGTCGTTTACATACCAGATGGGGCAAACAAATTATGAGTTTGTGTGTTTGTGGGGTTTTTTTTAAAATAGCAATCAGTTTGCTTTTTGGCAACTTAAAGAAGAGCAGAACCTTTAGCAAAATCAGTCCAGAGAGAAGAAGAATGACCACTACCCATGCACCATTAGTGTCACTGTGAGAAAAATAATTTAAGATAAAGGGCTGTTGACACTTAAATACGTATGTGTAGACTGGAAAGCATCACCTCCAGCTATGAGGTTAGAAGAACAACCAACTTCTAGAATTACCTCTTGAAAGAGAAGCAGAAGCAAAAAAAAACAACCTAAACCAGAGCTCATGTGACTTAACAACTGCAAGATCAGGAGAACAGATGTTGTTATTTACAAAATGCATTCAAAGCACTTCTGGTTTCTACAGATGTCTAGATACTACCTCCTGCAAAAGAAGTCCGGAAACAGACTTTTTTTTTTTAATAATATGTAAACCACCAATGCACACCCTACAGTTGCTTACCTCATTAGTAAGGAAGAGATGAGGAAATGTTTATGTTCAATTTCTTCAGTTTAAATTGTTTCAATGCAGTCAAAAAATAAAAATCAACCAAACCAATACTATCAAGTGCAAACCAATACTATCAAATGTGTGTTTCCCTCTTTGCTGGAGAAAAATAAAGAAAATTCTTGTTGTGATGTCCTGAAAAATCAATTCATCAGAGCTGTGTAAACCCAAAATTTTACAGATCAAGTTATCCCAAACAATTGTAAGAAAAATATTATTAAGCAAAGCTCATTTTCATACAAGAAGAATGGCATACAGCTAGCCTGGAAAATTATGGAAAGGCTCCAAACACAGAAACAGTATTAGAAGTGACCCAGATATCCTACTTTACATCACTTTGAGAACCTCCACTGTTTTCAAGCAACTCTTTATTCCAACCAAAGACATTCTCAGGGTCAGGCAATTCTGCAGTTGACAAGCTCAACAAAAGAAATATTTCCCTTCGTCTCTCTCAACAAACAGACTGAAGCCTTTAGAAAAGAGGCAAGTAGGCTGAAGGAGTGAAGAATCAGACAAGGCAATCTAAGGACTACTGACAATTTAAGTATTTAAAAAAAACCAACATGGTCACACCCCTGCTCAGAATGTTCTCTGACACGTCAAGATTAAGTCTTCTCCCTTAACTTCTCCAGCCAGCTTTGCCACACATGATACAGACCCATCACCAGAACATGTTTACATTAAATACTGCAGAGATACAGTTCTTTTTGTAGCAGAAGCTTTAAATAAGACTAATCATTTAAGTGCACCATGTCATTACTTCAGTATCTCTCCCAATATTGAGAAGAATGAGAGTATCTGAAGACCACCAAAAAGGCGCCAAAATAACAGACATGTTTTCTAAATTAGCAATCCAGCAGAGCGACATGTGGCCTTTGAAAGGAGCATCCTACAAGATATAATTAAACCCATTCCACGTAATGGCTGGAAGACAGAACATACTTTTGCTCTGAAGTGCTCTCACAAAAAAGGGATGTTCTCATTCACTTTACATAAGAGTACTATGGGAAACAAACTGACTTTGGTATTGGCATTGTGCAAGGAGACTAGTCAGCTTCCAGATGGATCAGATTCATCACGACCAGTAAGGATACTATATATGAATTTGTCGGCTTGAACAGACTATAAATTTCGTTAGAGACACACCTTTCCACAGTGACTGACCAACATTAAGCATTGTAGGGTAGCATCACTACCTAGTGTGTAGGACAGTCAAATTAACTCAGACAAAAACCAAAATATCCCACAGCCTAACAGATCTGCCTGGCTGCAGACTTCAAAGCTCACTGAAGAAAGTTACTTCTGTTGTGCAGGAAGGCTCAAAAGACTGAGGACAAAGTTACAAAGTCATTTTTCAAAGATTACACCAAAAGTACATTAGAAAGCAAGTCAGTCTCCTGGAATACCAGTCATCAGGATAAACCCTCTGAGAGCAAGGAGCATATTTGAGTTTCACCCCTACCGTTCTTAACAAGCGTGCACCACAGAGCTCAGACATGTTACATATACTAAGCAAAGAGATAGTAAACTCGACTGTGAGAAAAATCTAGCAAGCAAACCAGAAAAATAGCTCCTGTTTTACTCTTTATGGACATACACAGGGGAACTACTGCCTCCTTTCCTGGCAGAGTCTTTATTTGTCCCACAGGCTGTGGCGGAGGAAGAGGACAGGATGCCTGCTCTGGCTGTGACTAGAAGTCTTCCCATCCTTTCTGGATGCTTGTTTAATTTAAATCCATACAAGTAATTTTCCATGATTTGGAAAGGTAAGCATATTCCATTCCAGCCCACCTTCCCTGCCAAGCAGGCCTAGGTCACAGGCAGTGCCCAAAAGAGGATACACATTTGGCTGCTGACATGACTCCTCTCTTGTTATGTGCCATACAGCACTCTGCAAACGACAGGATTCTGTGACATTTATCCACTAAATCAGTAGGCCTCAAAAAGCAAGGAGGTACTCAAAGACCTCACAAGCTCACCTGCTGCTTTTCAGTAAGAGACACAGGTTCCAGAACACAAGTTTCAATGCTACATATCTGTTAAATATGGTCTTGGGAGATCAAAAGGACAGCACTTGGAAGTTACATCCCTCCAAACAGCTACTGACACAAAACACGGAAAAGCAGGGTGGAAGGAAAAGTTACCCAGCTAGTAATGTTCTGCTTTTCCCAAGGGCATATCTCTCCTACCTGATGTTTAAGAACAGACAAAGCTCTAGTGATGAACATCAGCAGATACTCTATGCCACTGCTTTAATAACCTAATCCTTGAAATTTCCCCCAAAATATCCAACCAAAGTCTTGTTATTTAGATCAACTGATGATTCATTCTACCTCATGCTTTCTTCAGCCTTGCAGCAGTCTTTTTGTTCCCTGTGTCCCCCATTTGGGTACATATTTGTTGTGGTTCAGCCCCAACCAGCAGAACCCTGTGCCACTCACTCTCCCCTTCATCCCCCAGCGGGCGCCAAGAAAGAGAAATGGGACAAAAGCAGCTGTGGGAGGGGGTCAGGGCAGTTTGCCGGGACAGCACAGAGAGAGGGGAACAACAACAAAATATACAAGCAGAGATAACACAAAGCACTTACCAATTCACCAGATGCACAGCCCACACTCAGACTACCCAGTGCAGACCCACCCCTCCCCACCCCCTTTTACAGGGAGTATGACATCACGTGTTATGGAAACACCCTTGGCCAGCTTGGCTCACCTGTGCTGGCTTATTGGGAAAGTTAACTCTGACCTAGCCAGAACCAGGACAATAACGTCTTAGCTTCCTTTTTAGCTCACCAGACCACTACCAATTTCTTCAAACTTCTTCATGAAAAAACACCAGAGGTCTAGCAGATACAAGTTCCCATTAACATTAATGTAATTTTAAACTCTACAGCTACTATCCAGTGTTCTTACTTTCCCTCCCAGTTTGTAATCTGCAATTCAACAAGCACAAAATTTTGCTAAACAAGATCACGTTGGACAGGACCTTGTAGAATCTGTACAGAGAACTTGCTACCTGACCTTGTTTACCTTCCGGGGATGGCCTTCCAGCTAACTTTACTCACTGCACAGTAGTTTCTGGAATTCCATAGCTTGTTAATGAGAATATCCTGTGAACATTGAGAATTCCAGTATATCAATATCTCTCTGCACCACAAGGCCTGCTACTCCATCATAGTAGAAATGCTGGATTTAAAATAGTTTAGCATGGATAAGTCTGTTTTGGTTATTGACTAACTATTTTTTCTAGGCACTAAAAATGTGCTTTGTCACTGTTGCAGGTTTTTTTTTTTTCTTTGAGCTAAAGTTAAAATCCACCAGTTTCCTCTTCATCCCATCCCACCTAGCCCATGCTGAAGAGTCACACACCATTACTCTTTTGAGTCCACCATTTCCCTCCGCTGTCAGGTCTGAGATTGCTTCACATAATTGTTGGGTTTTTTAAGCACCTTGGAATGAATTACATCAGGCCCTACCAGACTGAAAAATCTGTTGCTTATCTGAGCAACCTACAGTTTTTTCTTCCTAGTCTGGGCCAAGTACTATTTACGCTTATCATGGCTATTAACTACACTGGCTGGATTAACCAGTTCAGAGAACCATTATCTGTTAATACATTAATCTGTGGATCTTTTATTTCTTGCTTTCTTCCAACATCCCTTTTAGCTACACCTCGTGTATTTGACTGTCCTAGATTTGTTCATGCATCTTCATGCACTTTGTGTGTATCTTCAGAAACATACAGCTTCCCATTTTCTGTATGTTCTTGTATTTATACCAGTGAAGAGATCAATAGACCGTAAAGTTCTTTTTTCATTATTAGTTTTCCTCTTCAGTGAAAGCGTTTGGTACTATTACATTACTTCTCAAAGAGATTAAGACCAGTTTCTTTCTTCATCATATTTGCTCCCCCCCAGTCAAGATTTAAAATTTCTGTGCTTTTTTACATTTGTGGGGTTCATTCTCCTGCTCTGTCATCTTTTATGCTACGTAGGCTAACATCTTCTGATCACTCCTGCAGAACCTGTCTCCCATGAAGGCATTCCCTTTGTTAACCTAAAAGACCATTTTTATAGTTTTACATACCTTAGCAGAGCAGTATGTTCTGCTCAGTCTTCTCCAAAAGCCACCAGATGGTTAAGATATTTTAACTAGCAAATCTCATACTTTCAATGATTCTTCTTCAGCTCCTGGCATACACCTTTTATTCTAGTCACATATTTCTAATTGATCTGATAGAGGCTAGGCAGAATACTTCTAATGACACCCAGCATACTAGGTGGAATGACCTGCTATGCTGCAAGGTCACAAGCAGTATGCTATAAATACATGAACACACCACACATGCAGTAAGTAATTAAAAAACTATTACATATTTGGGGTTTTATCTCAAAAACCTCTCATCAAGTGTTTTCATACACTAACATTCAAACTCTCTTAACTTGGTTAAAGCGTCGTGATTCAAGTATCTTTAAAATTTTTTTAAATATATATATTTGGTCAAAGTGACTTTTGCAACCTCACTTTTATTAATAAAAGCAAGAAAGTCTAAGGACACAGGGAGCTAGTTTGATGGTACTGCTTTTGTAACAACTCTGCAAAAACAACTTGTCTAATCTAAATAAGAAATTAGATCTATTATCTTAGGCTAAAAAGTTTATGCTATTATACAGAGAGATTACAATAAGAAACTCATTATCCTGAATGCAAGTCAAATCAACAGGAATTCACTTTAAGCAATATTTTTAATAGATTCTGATACAGAAAATATTATTTATTAATAATACCACCTTAATAATTATTAATAGCAAAGAGGAAAGCTGAAAACTTAGGATTCCACCATGAAATATGGAGGAATTCTCCAGAAAAAAAAAACCAAACCAAAGCAACCCAACCCAACAAAAACCCCCTCACGAAACTGTAACAAAGGCAGGCTCAGAGAGATGCCATGCTGACACAGGCTGCTGCCAAGCCTGCAGCTCACACCAGCCATACAACGCATTCTACCAACCTGCTCTAAACACAAAGCTGCAAACACACTACCAGCACAGTTGCTCATGCCTAAATACTCGCTCGTTACCCCAACGGGCAAGAGGGCACTAGCCCCAGAAAGAATTAGCTATCAGATCACACAGAAAATTCAAATTTTCTGTTTCTGCACTGACTTACCCTGGATGCAGGGCAGAAAGATGGAGGCAGGACATTTTACAATTCTCCATTTGGGAGCCGGGGGGAGAAGTTAGGCCAGGCTCAGACTGAGTTGGACCATCCCACACAAGATACAAGGGCAGCACCAGTTCCCCTAAGAACCTTTTTTTGAGGTTCGAAAGTTGCCTCTCCTGCCCTGGGCTTTATTTTTTTTATTAGCTTGGCAGAGAATAAGGTTTAAGCAGCATAATGATACATATTGGCTGTGGAGTTAAAGGTTGTTTCATATCCCAAAAAAGCGAGATAAAGCAATACAAGTGAGCCCTTTAAGTACTGATAGTGTTCTGAACAGGATTTCAGATTTTTATAATGTTACTAAACTGTTTACCTTTAGAATCACTGCTGACAGCCAGAAGTTCTATGAGATAATTATATTTAATAGTTTGTTTTATCTGCCATCTTCATAGCAGATATTTGAATAAAATTCCTCTTGGCCATGAAATCAACAGAAAACCATTTCACGCCTGACAATAGTCCGCAGCATCCAAAATGGAATACTTGGATTGGATTATTTCTTCCACAAGAGCGGATCCAAAGATTACAACAATATTTTTTTACTAATGAGTACACCCATAAGAACCAAGATGAGCCACACTATATTCATAGAATATACTTCCTACAAAAAAGAGTTACAAAAGCAGCTTTTAGATATTTTTTAAAAGTAATGCTATATTTGATTTTATTTTGCTTGACTTGCTCTTAAACCTCTACTGCAGCTTGTCTCTATACTACTGGTTTCACAGCTATTAGATCCTTCACTTCTATTATTAGCAGTCAGGCCAGCTATGACCACGGGATTTGAACATGCACTTGCTGAACTTTTTCGGCTATTTAAAAAAAAAAAAGCTGGCAACAGAGACTAGTAGTTCACATATAAAAACCTAAAAGGGAGTCATCAAACTTCCTAGAAGACTTAGGTGAGAGCTCACCACCTGTTTGGCCTTCAAATAAACTCGGATAACTTGTGCCTGATAAAAGCAAGTCTTCCCTTAGCAGTCTGTTCCAGTGACTCATCATTCTGGCTGGTAACAGGCTCACTTCTCCTTTCAATCTTTAACAGGAAAGATGCTGATACAAAGGTGCCAGATTAAGTTTTCAACTTAACATTAGAGCTGGTGGTCTCCTAGTTTGTTGGAGTTTTTTTGGATTGTTTTGTTGGTTTGGGTTTCTAAAAGAAAACAGTATAGTTGTTAAGCCTTTCACATAGACCATATGTTATAACTTCTACTAGCAAAGTCTGCTTTGAGAAAAGTTTTTTTATACAGCTCCAGCTGTATAAAATAAAATAAATTTTTTAAAAAATCAGACTGAAACTATTGAGAAGTCAGAAAAAATAAGCAAAGCCTCTCTCAGCTTCAGTAATCCAAACCCAGAAGTTCTTAGGAACACTTTGAAGTAGGACGGAGCAAAAATGGATCTATATACAAGCTCATTTAATATAGTTATATGCAAGCATTTTTATATATAATGTTTTAATATAGTACAAATAATTGTGTATTTCATATATTATATAATAAGGGGAGGGTTAACCCTCTATATTAAACGTATTAATGCCCAGGGAGAAAAAGCACAATAGTGGGAATCGGGCAGCTAACTCCAGGCACAGCTCTCTGTATTCACTTGTGACTAAGAGAAATACCTGAATTTCCTTTTCCTACTCTGCAATAAGAAGTATTTTTAGCAGTGCTGCTGGACCCGTTGATACAAGCCCGGCATTAGAATTTCAAGACCTGCACAAAAACTTTAGGTGAGCAAGAGAATTCCAATGCGAGTAACTATAATTAGACTGTAACAGTGGAAGAGTACAAAGTAACATTTATTTCTGTTAGTATAAAAGGTCAGTAACTGTAATACTCTATTGGCTAGACCGCCTATGAGCTATAAAAAAAAGTTTGATCTTACCGATTCCAGCGGCGAAACCACTTACTAACAAACAACAAAGGAACTTTGACAGGCGCTGCTTTAATAATCTTGACGCTCACTTGGCTTTTAAAAGCTAAAAAACTTCCCACACCAATTTATATTTCTAATTGGCAACCTCGAATATTATACCCAGATCTTTCCTACTTTTTATTATAAAGCCAACTGGTAACATCACAGCGCTGGACACACAGACCAGAACCTGAGCATTAAAGCTGTCACGTTTGCACTTCATTCGGGACGCCTGGGCAGCCAGCTCCTTCCCAGCCATTCATCGCCGGATCCTCTCCCCAGACTGCAGTTCAAAAACTCGACGCTTCTTTCCCCTCCCTGCCTTTTCATAAAGCTTCTCCAAAACGCGTCTCCGCGGGAGCGAGGTGAGGGGGCGGCGCGCGATTCGGCCTGTATTACCGCACGACTAAACCTGACCGGCTCGGGTCAGACGCCCACCTCGCTGCACAGCTGAACGCCGACGGTGCCTTGTGTGGGACAGGGCCCGGCGAGTCTCGCGGCCGCCGGGCTCTCCCGCCCCCGTCCCACGGCGGAGTTGTGGTCTATCGTGCTTACCTGTACCCCGCCGAGGATCGCCTCGCTCTTCTCCCTCACGTCGGGGAAGGGGCAGCGCTTGGAGAGCATCAGCAGGCGGGCCAGCACCTCGCTCAGCCCGTCGCGGGCGGCGGGAACCAGGAGCCCGTCGGCCGCCCGGGCAAGCGGCACCGCCGCCACGGGAGCGATCGTCTCGCTACGGCGGAGCACGGCTTGCCCGATGTTATCCAAAGCGGCGGCGCGGGTGGCAGCGTCGCGGCTGCAAAGCCCGTCCCAGCGCAGCTCGCCTTCTCGCTCCTCCATGGGGCCGTCCGGCTGCTTCCCCGCCGCCGCCTCAGCAGCCCCGATGTGGCCGCCCCATGGCGGGCTCCCGACAGCCACCAACCCTCCCACAAAGACGAGAAACGCGGCGGCGAGCGGAGAAACCGCTGCCTGCGCCGCATGGAGAGTAGGGCGGGCGGGAGCCCCCGGCAACCGCCGCCCACCGCCGCCGGGGCTGCTGAACAAGCAGCGCCGCTGGGGCTTCGCCTCTCCCGGCGGGGAGCGGGGCAGCCACCACCCCGCGGCGCCGGCAGCTCCTCCTCCCTACCCCAGGCATGGAGGGAAAGGGACAGCCCCGGCCCTGCCTCCCGGCCACGGGGCGGCCCCCTCAGCTCTCCCTACCGGGGCCGGGCGGCCACAGACCCCGGCAAACCCCCCAGCCCGAGGGGGTGTGGGAGGGTGGGAGTGGGCAGGGATGGGCAACAGCCAGCCCCGCCTAACCCGGGGAGAGCACATGACGGACGCGCCCATCAGCCAATCGCTTTTCAGCGCTCGCCGCCGCCGGCCCAATCGAGGCGGAGAGTGGCAACCCCAGCAGGGGGTGCTGGGCTGTGTAGCGCGACCCAAGGGCGGCCCTGCACTCGCGGAGAGGACTACGTGTCCCGGCAGGCAGCGCGCGGCACGGCGGGGTGGTGGGACGCTGGTGCGTCACTGGGCGTCAGGGGCGGTGTCGGGGGGTGTGGCCCCGCTCGAAGCCACGCCCACCTTCCCGCCTACCGCCTGCTGCGCGCCGGGGTTCCCGCGCTCCGCCGCGGGACGCTGCCGAGGAGGGGTAAGAGAAGTGCGTTCGCTGTCGTTTCTCTTCAGTGTCGGGTGGTTTGGATTCGTTCGCCCCACCGCAGCGGGTTTCTCAGAAGCAGGCGGCTGGCGACGGCCAGGAATGGAGCAGTCCCGGCAGCGGACCCGCTTCAGGAACGTGCGCTGGCAGAAATGCTAAGCAGACAGGTGTTTTCAGCAGCGGGAGCGGGCCCCCAGCTACACGCCTGAGCATCGCGCAGCCTAGGCAAACACAGCAGCAGAAGGGGGAAAAGAAACAACCGTCTCCCACCCCCCCGTCCATGCGAGTGAAATACAGTGCCTTCGACAATGGAAAATGAGATGGGGCGGGGGGGATGACACACACGACATGACACACGACATCCCTGGAATATTCAAACTGGGCAACACCAAATTAATCCAAAAGGGATTTAATCCAAATTATACTGGGGTTGATGAGCCCGGAGAAGAGAAGGCTCATGGAGATCTTACCCATTTATATAAATACCTGAAGGGAGGGTGTAAAGTAGAGTCAGGCTCGTCTCAGCGGTGCCCAGTGATGGGACCAGAGGCAATGGGCACAACCTGAAACACAAGAGGTTCTCTCTGAACATCAGGAAACACTTTGCCACTGCAAGGGTGACCAAGCGCTAGCGCAGGTTGCCAGGAGATGTGGAGCCTCTGTCTGTGGAGACCTTCAAATGGGGCCTGAACATGGTGCTGGGCAACTGGTTCTAGGTGACCCTCCTTGAGCAAGGGTGTTGGACCATATGGTCTCCAGAGGGCATTGCCAACCTCAACCATTCTGTGATCAAGTGCAAGCTGCAACAAAATGGCCTGTATTGCTGTTTCCTTGGCCATGCAGTCTCATGCAGTCTTCCTTCAGTCCTTCCATTCTTCCTTCCTTTTTGCAGGGAAAAAAAGACTTTTTTAAATAAAGTTAATTTCAGCCAACTCACTCGATCCGATTTATCTCTTGGCAAAGGAGAGGGAAACATAGACAAAGGCAGAATCACTCATTTGCAGCCATCGCATTAAGACAGTCATAAAACTATAATTTTGAGTATACAGAAAGGCAAAAGAATGTTTGCAAGTAAATTAGAAACAGGACATTGGACCTAAAGGGTCTTGCATAACTATTTTGCATGTCTGATGCGCACATTTCCCACTCTAAAATTCAAACCCCAAAACTGAAGTTAAATGCAGAACAAGCTATTCACATACCACAGAAAGACAGAGACTGCTTCTGAGTCCAGGAACAGAGAGAGCTTGGGCTGGCTCATCAACGCCAGACATCAACAGCTCTTTTATTTGTCAAGAATTTAATTTCTTTAACAGGCATTCCTTTTGTTTTCTGGCATAGTTTCTCTAAAGCTTGCAAAATAAGTGTCATTCTATCACTACCTGTACCTTTCAAGAAAGACCAATCTCTTTTTCCCATAAAATCCTTTCTACAAGGAGACTGCAAACCATTGTTCAGCAGCATGGACAGGCCTGGACTGCTTCATACGGTTGCTTCCTCTAGGCCTTTGGCATCCTTGTGAACAACATATCTACTGAAATCATCGCTACCTGTAATAAATGTGAGTCTCAACTTCTCTAAGCAGTCAGGGCCTCCACCCATCATAACTGATGGGTTCAAATAAAATAATTCTGCCAGTGCCTTTTATGGGATTTGTGGGGTTTTTTTTAACATTAGCTACCACTAAAGCTTCCCATCCAATTCTGTCATCACTTGTTATGGTCTCCTAGTTTTCTGGTGAATAGGTATGTCACGTATGCTTGCTTGTTTTATTTCTGTCTAAATTTTGATCTTCAGAAGTTGGATAGATTTCATTTTTCCCATGTTAAGTTTGCACTTGCTAGGTGTCTCTGACAATGGCTACATTCACCTGAGATCAATAAAGTGAACCAGAATCAGAACTGAGGCATTGCTGTTAGACTTTAGTACAGCTGTATTCCCACACTGAATGCTAAGATTGATTGAAAGTCACAGCACTGCCTTTTATCTCTTAGAAGTTGTTTTTTCCACTGGCTGCAAATGAACTCTGGCTACAGGAAACAGATTGTGAAACTGGCTCCAAGGCCTAAACTTCAGATTTTCAGCCCTTTGTTTTATAGATTTTAATGTAGCACATTGGTAATGGAGATGAAGGTGACTTTATTTTTTCCAAACCAAATCTCTGAAGTTTTCCGATACCAGGTCAAACTTCTGTATGCACTGCAAGACATTGTGGAAATCAAGGTCAAAGGCTACCAGCGGAATTAATCAGAGCCTGAAGTTAGGGGAATGCGTTTGTCTGATCTGCGTATTCACTGACTGAAGTTAATATGCTTGTTTTTGATCCCTGAAGAATGGATAAGAGAAAGGCAGAATTATGAAGGAAACAATCTGGCAAGTCATCCAGAATTACAGCATTTGAGTTTTTAAAATGATAAGCTAAAGAAAAACAAATTTGTAGCTGTTTTAAACCTCAGTATTTCCTTCCTTGATGATTTATCAACTTCCCTCTTTTTTAAACTAGATAAGAACTTTTATAGCCATATGCAAATGATATCCAAATGCAGAAATATTTTTTGAAAGTACAATATAAAGTAGTTGTATTCATGTCCTTTCTAAGATACAAGATCTGAATTATATTATTTACCTAAGATGGGATCGCTCTCCTCTAACGGTTCCCCTACCCCTCTCCCCCTTTTTAGATCTGGGTTTTGGCATGCTGCAGCAGTATCTGGGCATTCTGTAGTACGTAGTTTTTCTTCACTGCAGCCCTCTGAGGAACCAAAGCTCCGTGACTCCCGTTTTGCTGAGAGACACCAGAAAGGCAGAGGCTTCTCTACCGGCTTTGAACTGAGGCCCAAACTTTGTGTCAAGCCCAGACTCATGTATCATCCCAACAGGTGAGCCTCAATGCTTGAACAAGTTACAGCGTAAGAGAGAAAAATGTGGGCGAAAATGGGGCCTTGTATTACTTCTAAGCACATGTTTGTATGTCTGCCATGTGTTCTGGCCTACTGTGGATTGCCTGTGTACGTTTGCACCAAACTATGCCATTCTGCCTCCTTAGAGGTCACAATTGTAGCAAGGATAAATAAGATAGCCACAGGCATTTTCTTAAGGGACCATATCTTTCTGGTGGAAAGACTTTGGAATAGTTCTACACTGAAGCATAGGCTGCTTTGAGGTGCGTAATCCACCAGAACTACAGGCCTCTTGTAGTCCTGCTGTACTTTGCCCTCTGTCTGACTATACTCCATTAAACTGTATAAATGTAGCCTGAAAGACTGAGGGCTAGATCCTAGAAAATAGTATAGGTAAACTAAAAATTCAGATATGAAAAACTCCACTGAGCAGCCACCTGAACTCTGTTAGTTTGTTTCTGGTTAAAATATCCAGAATTGCCCCAAGCTGGACATCGTGGCACCTCTCTCCGCTTTGTGCCTACCTGTGGTCTAGGAAGTAGGTAGAGCCCCAAGAGAGGTCCAGCTGAGAAGAACCTCTCTAAACCCAACAAGTCAGGTTCAGCCACAACTGGCTTCAGTGCCCAGCTGCATTCGGTGCTGCTTACCTTCAGTGCAGTAAGCCAGTGACAAGAGAATTGGCTTTTAGCTCAAAGGGATTTGTATCAACATCTTATAGCTCCTAGGAGAGTGTCATAGGTGCTCAGATGGACTGCAAAATGGAAGAGAAGCACCTAATCTGCTGAACTTCTATCATAGCAAATAGCACTGGTGGGAACTAGAAGGAAGAAGCTGTAGGCACTTACTCCTGGTTTCTGGTAGCTATTCCCAAGCTAGTGTGCCTTTTTTCTTTTTTTTTTTCTTTTTTTTTTTTTTAATTCAGGGACTATTTACTGCAAAAATGTGTAAATAAAACCCAGGACTCTCACAAGAGAGACACATCCTTATTTTACTGTCTTTTGCCTCAGCTGCCTTATCCTTGTCCTAGACTCTTATACATTTGTCTGAACAGGGTCCTAACTTCAAACAAAAAGGTGGTGACTCCCTGTTTCCTTCCTGCTCTTCCTTCTCCCGGTCTAGCATGGTGGTCAGGGATGTGGCATGAATGCTCCCCAGGAACTCCCACTTCCTGGCTAATGCTCTAACCACTGGGTAACAGCATAGAGAAGATGGACACTCTTTCCTCCAGCTACACTTTTAAAAGAAAATGAACACTGCTTTTTGGGTTTTTTTATCTGCTGACAGTCCAATAGGCCTTTTAAACACCTTTGGCAGGCTGTCTTGTTAACACAGTTTTCCAGTAATAACACAAAGAAAAATGCTGTGGCCAGCAGCCATATAAAATGAAGTCACGGACCAGAGGAGCTACAGGGACTCTTTATTCATTGTTTTAAAGAACAGATTTTGGCACTCACCACCAGAAGAGGACTCCAAATTCTAAGTCCCAAGAGGACAAAGGTGCCAAGCACCAGGGTGGGCCTTCACACACATCTCTCTTCATAGCTTCCCTGCACACAGCTTGAGCATGCTGTTTGTTTTGATATTATACCTCCACTGCTTTTACATGCAGGGAATGTAAGCCTATCATTATCAAACTTGGGATTCAGCCCTGAGGCTGGAAGGTTCATTGTATCCTGGAACATCAGTCTTTTATCAGTCCCATCCCTCTGTGATTTATTAAGGTCACACAGAATAGCAAGAATTTAAGTCAAGTCTCTAGAGAGCCACTAAATTACCTTGCAGTCAGAATCTGGGCCTCTACTTAATAACGGAGAAGTGTCCCTTAAATAATTTATAGTCAACAACTGAAGTTAGTTTTATATATGCAACACTGTGCGGGATTTTGTAGCGTCTTACTCTGATTTTTCCTGCATCTCTGAAGTCATGCAAGTTTAAATACACAGCTTGTATGAAGCAAGTATTCTGTTGCACGGCTTTGAATGTTGTAAGTTTTCCCAGACAGCTCAGGCCAGAAGTAGTGATAGACCATTTTTGCATTTTTGAGTACTCATTATACTTACTGTCTGATATACAAACTATTTGGCATCAATACTTACGATGTTGTGCCTGTTCAGGATTCGGAGTGTGGATGCGTTTGATTTGTTATGAATATTCTGTCTCATGTAAACAGATGATTCTATTTAAAATTATTCTTCAACAAAATCGGTCTCCAAAATAAGATTGAGGAGTGGCTCTGACTCAAATCTGCTTGCAGTTTTTCTGCATCTTTCAAGACAAGTGTTGCTGACAAAAGATGACTTTGTGAATCATTTCTTGCCAGGAGTGAACTTCTCCTTGTTAGAATTTTTTTTCCCCGGTTCTTTTCCTTTGGTTGCCTGACGTACAAATGCAGAATGGAGTTTTTGTTCCCTGCCAGGTGCCTAGTTATCAGCAGCACATGCATATTTGAAAAAAAAACCAAACCAAAATCCCAACATAGGGTAGGTAGTAGGTAAAAGGAGACAAATCCTATGAACAATTACCCTCTTTGTGTTTCTCTACTCCTCCATGTCACGGTCTTTTAGTTATCTGGCTAAAAATCTACCTCCATCTTCATACTTGGTTAAAGGATGTTGGATGAAGAGACCAACACTTTCCCTGAGAAAGTATTGGTAAAAACCAGAAGTTTACTTTGAAAATAAATTCCAAGGGGACACAATCTCTGTGTTTCATCTGCCTAGAGGGCAAGTCGTAATGTTCAGAATCATCTTTCAGTGATCCCATTAAATACTTGAGACATAAAAGGTGGAAATTATAATGCAGCCAAAGCATTTGCTCTGAGTAAGTCAGTACTTGCAATAACTATCCCCCACCTCATTATATTTCTTAACTTTGATTGTCATTTCAACCCACTCTTGTATTTGCCCCACCTTACCCTAGTGTGTCTTTTCCTATTTGCATTTGCCCTTCTAATCCCATTATTTGGCCTGTGCACAGATTCACAGTCTTCTATACTGGAGACAGCTGCCCTTGGAAACCTTCCCTTCCCACAAGCAGCAAAGTCTTCCTCTTTTTAATTGAAGGTCAATAGCCAGAGCCAGTAATTTCCTCCTGCCTTCCCATCTGCTGGGACATGTGTACCCTGCTTTGCTCTCTAGAAAGCTGAGAGCGCTGTTTCCAATTTAACGAGCAAAAGCAGATTTTTGAGCATGAAGAGAAGTGACCAAGCTAAGCAAACCACATATGGAAGACAGCACGATGGCATCATCAGCAGAAAATAACAGTGGGAAGAAAAAGTAACTTTTTGATGAGGACTGAGGAGAGCACCTTCAATGTCCACATCAGTCAGTGTACGAAGAGCAGGCAGCACCTGTTGGAACTGGGTCCTAATATGAAAGGAAGAAACTGGATAGTTATTCTGTGGGGGTAAAAATGGCTCTTTTTACTGTGTAAAAACCACTAACTTTTTATGCTAGAAGAGGGAGTGGGAGAAAAAAGAGTCCGAAGGAAGAAGGGCATGGAAGAAAGCCATAGGATGATGTAAATACAAGGAAAAAAGAAGTGAGGAAAAAAAGCAACTGTAATGTTGGGGTGGATGAAAGAAGCTAGGGGGAATGGAACTTCAGGGGAAGCAGGGAAGTGTATTAGTGACCATTTGTAGTATTTGGTTTTGTGTTTGATGGTAATTACAAAAAGTTATATTTAATTACTTTGGTAAGATTAAAGACTTTGAAATGGAAATATTTTAACACTATTCCAGGCCAGATGCTTTCATGCTAACATAGCACCTACTTACTAGAGAGGAATTTGCAGTCTTGCTCCTCTGAATGCTAAGCTCAGTTACCTTCTGCTCATACAGGTTAAAGCAATTTGCACCAACTCGATATCTCCACGAAGTGTTGAATGTGATTTTATCATGCAGTTATGAGTGAAGGCCTAATTTAATGAGGAATTTGGTCTGCTGTGCACATTGAAGAAAACAGCAAAACTCTAATGACATTATGACCCAAGATTGTTTGATACACTGCACGATTAGAACCCATTCTTAAAAAGAGGTCTTTTTAAAAAAAACCTGGATCTTTTTCCCCACCTGGTTATTTCTTTGCCTTGTTCCCAAAGTACTTGTGTAACTCATTCCATTTTCTTTCTTCCTCTTTTTTTTGTTCTCCGTCTTTTATCTCTAGCAAACAGGAACTAGAGAAATATCAGTATGAATGCTTAGAAGGTCTCACACAATGAAATGAAAGGCTTAGGAGTTGGTGAAGGGTTTTTTTCATTAAAATACCGGGCTTTATCACACTTCACAGTATATACAGTATCACAGGAAAACACAGAATTTGATTTCTTTTTCTTTTCTTCCAAGACTGAAAAAAAATTTTTAAAGTTGTATGAAAGTTCTACACTTGAAATTCAGGAATGAATGGGTTTTGCTACAGTAGTATCAAAAAAGAACCCAGGCACTTAACCCTCACATACCCAGTTCTGAGCCCGGCAGTTTGTATCTGGCAGTTTGTACAGCAAACTACCTCCCATGACTTTGCCCAGTCAGTTTTTCAAAAAACTCCTCTTTCCCTTGATTGCTCTAACAAATTCTGGTCATTTGTTCTAAACTCATTTAAAGTGGGACTCGACAGAACTTGTTGAAATGCCTCATTGATTTCAGTGAGGTTTCGCTTCCTATTAGTTTTTCAGCTGTCACCGTTGCATTTCTAACCCACTTAGATTAAAGGAGGCACATCAGTACCAGTTACATAGATACGTCCTGAGCAAGGTCATATGTTTCAGGCTGATTAAAGCGCTTGTGTCAGGATGCTAGAGACTGCACCTTCCCAAAACAACAGTGCAGTTTGCCTGCAACATTCTTTATTTCTTTTTGTCAGTGGAAGGGCTGTTCTTTGTCTGTTGGGAATAAGGCTGAAAAAGCATTGCAGCACAGCTAGTGCAGCTGACCAAGCTATTCCCTGGTTCTTGAAGGAAAGTGAAAGGGGAAAAAATAGACCAATTTGGACTGTGTCACGAAAACAGCCTCTCACATAACCTTTCACCAGCAAGGCTTGGCTCAAATAGACAAGGTGGCAGCCAGCATTCTGGGAATTCCTTGGTATAGCCTGTGTTGGGGCAATTCTTTAAAATTTCTCCTATGTCAGATAAACAGTGAATCATTCCTTGATTCATCTGAGACTTTGTTTTCAGCTATGAAAAAAAAATCTGCTATAAATTGTGCATGCCCAGTAGGTCAGGTCAGAAGATGGATATCTTTGTATTTCTTTCTGAAAAATGCTTTGATCCATTTTTTCTTTTTCCCCTTTGAAGGTGTTCTGACAGCACCTCTTTCTTTAGGTCTAAAAGGTTGCCCTCACAGCAATTTGAATAATCCAGAATCTTTGTACCATAACAAACATTGGAGAACTTTGTGGAAGCATTGCTTATGTTATCACATTATTCCCTTAGCGTATATCTTTTGGGAAACTGTGAAGCCAGTGTTACTCCCTGATTCTGCTGTAGGTCACAGGTGGAAGAAGGTTTTCCACATGCTACTTTGCAGTATGGGACATCATTGTATGTCGGAATATGTTCTGTATGGCAGAACATTTTTTTTTTTACTTTCAACTGGAAAATAAATTTTTTGAAACTTTTTTAATGATGTAGCTAACAACAGAGGGGAGGAACAGGATGGAGGAAGTTGTAAATGGTCTTTCTGTGACATATAAGATTCCAGAGGTGTTCAGTAGCTATTGGTATACTTTCTTGTGCTAAGTAGTAGTAATTAAAATTTTAAATCCAGTATTCTGGCACTCAATGCAGGCCATATTAATCAAAAATAAATATAGATGATGTGATATATAAATCACATCAGTACTTACATGACCATGATGAAATGGGAAATCATCTGTTTGTCTTAAAGTACCAAACTCCAGCTTCCTTGCTCTTCTCTGAGGCATGAAGGCTCCTCAGGTAGCATGGACCTGAGGAGGGGATTGCTTCCCAACAGCCTTTGTGCCAGCTTGGTCCCAGCCTGCGTGTGACTGTGAGCCAACAGGCAGCAGTGGTCCTGCTGAAGGAGCCAGCTCTGCTCATCCTCACACCTGAGGGGCAAGCACACAGGCTGCAGCAAGGTAGGAGACAGGGCAATGGTGTCACAGAGCTAATTTGCTATGCCTGGCACCATATACACCATGCATAGGGTTGCAACCATGTGGCGCTGCACTCCAGGAGCCTTCTGGCATAGGCTTGGAGACAGCATAGGTGGTTAGGTCAGGCCACCAGGCAGTTAACAGCAGGCCCACAGGCAGCACCAAACTGCCCCATGCTTGACACAGGGTATGTATGAACCGTCTGCTTTGTGTTTTTCTGTGGAAGATAAAATGGCATCTGACCATCATCACAGTATCCACCAATGCAGGCTGGATCAGTCCTGCTTAAAAATCCCAGAGGGCAAGTGGTAACTCCACATGCGACCTGCACAACGCAAGTGCTTCACCTTGCTCCCCACAGAGGTGCAGGCTGCTGGGGTGGGAGTGGGACTTTTCTTCCCTCTTCCTCCCCTCTGCCTGTAACCAGGGTATTTTATCAGTCTCCGTTTAATACGTGTTACTTCTCCCTTGGCTGTTCCCCAAACTCCTACGAGTGCACTAATTTCCTCAACCAAGGGCTTGTCTAAACAACGGTGTTTCTGCTGTTTTAACGAGTCTTGTTCAAGTGCTAAATCTCCCTAAGCCTTTTGGAGTTACTTTAGTACAAACATTGCCATTCAGGATGCAATATCAGCTTTAAAGCACCTCTCCAGTTTCATGTACCAGCATCCAGGGTAGCGTGGAATTAAAGAGCATTAGGTTAAGCTTGCAATGGTTGTGGGACATAACCCATTTTACAAAGCAAACCTGTCTGTCATGTTTTTATTGAAACTTCAGTATTTATGATAGGACAGTTGATGTACAGACATACATCAAGATACTTGAATGATTTCTTTAATTTCTTGTCCTAGTGAGCTGAAAGTGGTCAGGATGTTTGGTGATGTCTTGCTGGTGTAGAGTGACTTGGTCCTTTTCCTGGCCCATGTCCTTGCCTGAGGACATGGTTGAGGATGGTGAGGACAATGTTGTAGAGATCACTCCTGTGCAGGATGCTTCTTATAAACTATATTTACCTGTTAAGGTAGTAAATGATTTGTCCACAGCAGAGTAATTACATTACTCCACTGGAGTAATTAACATTTGCAGAGCCTCCGAACACTGTAGCAACTGTTCCCTCAGCCTCTTTCACACACTCTCAGCATCCAAGGAAGCTGTGGCAAAGCAAGAAGTCTGTAACTATGTCCACAGCAGGGGTTCTGCAAACACAGATGTTTGGGCATACAATGTTGTACTCCCTCACACCCCTTGCTGAGCCTGTGCTCCTAGGAGTAGCTGGCGGAGCTGCCCCCTCCACCCGCAGGGTGCATGCAGGGTGCATATTACCCTCCGCTGTGCCAACAAAATTGTGGGTCTGCACAAGTTTCCTGGTGCTTTATTCCCTCCCTCTCTTACTCATTATTTGCTTCGGATCACCGCCCTCCTTACAACTGTCCACAGACCTATCTCCTTGGAAACGGCAGAACTTGTTTATGTGACAGTAATAAGGAAAGTAATTGATGCATAGCAGCTGCAGGCATGTGAGGGAGCCATGTTCCACCAGAGGACTTGGGAAAAGCAAGTCTCTGCTTATGCCGACTGACAAAAGGTTAGATGGAATGAGCAAAACACACCTTCTTCCTCTGGAGTTTCCAAAGTTGCCTCCCCCCGTTCACAGCAGCAGTAGGGAGGTTGTTGAGTGCACATGTGTCTTTTTTATGGAATTTGTTACTCTTTTTTTTTTTTTTTTATCACCAAAGTGTAGAGGTTGAGAAGCAATGGGAAAATTGGTAAGTCTCGCTTATTTCTTCTTTTGTGGAACACTGTGCTGGTGCAGTGTGCCATGCCAGGCCCATCCTCTCTCCTGTCTCGCTCCTGACCATACCTATGGCCACAGGACGTTCTCATCCATATATTGAGACTTCTGATGCTCCCTGCTGCGTGCCCTTCACTGCCACTGTGCCTTGCACTGTTGGAAATAGCTGATATGCCTATCTGGCTTAGCCGGCTGTTAAAGTCAGATGGGTGTCCCTGTGCAGTGTTCCCTGGTCCTCCAGGATGGAGCTGTAGAAGTCCGTAAATGGTTTGCATGGCAATAAATGTGGCAGGATCACCAGGTGTGACCTCTCACCAGAAATGGCAGCATGCCTGGCTGCTTGCTGCTGCCAACCCAGTGCTGAGGCCTTGCGGCCTGGGGCTAGGCAAGATGGAGTGGGAACTCACAGGGAACTCTCTGGAAAAGGCCTGTGGTGCAAGGGTAGCATGGGCTACCCTTTGTGGGTCTGGGGGGTTGTGCTAGTGCCAGGGGGTTGTGCTAGTGCCAGGTGGGCACCCTCAACTCTGGGATCTGCCCCAGAGGTGTTAGTACATGGCAGCAGTGTCTGGGAGGCCTCAAGTCAAGCAAGCCCTGGCGAAGAGATGTTTCTGTCAACAATGTGGAGGAGGAAGTAATATTTTCATGTACCTTTGGTTTCGTGTGTATCTTGAAGAGGCGGTGTGGATGGATGATGATTTTTATATGTCATCTGAAACAGTGCTGGAAGAGTTGTTCCTGGAAACTTTTTCCCTTATTGAAAACTTTCTTCCCTGCCCACCCGGTATGAATGGCTTTTCCTGGGGTGTGCTTTGTCAGCAGGTTCCAGTCTTGGTTTGGGTTTCTTCCTCCTGTTACCAGATACCTCCTTTGGGTGACTTTCTTGTGAACTAGCATCTGGAAATATGCTTGCCCAAGTGGGAAGCCTGTCCCAGTTGCCTGCCCTGTATTTTAACCTCAAGTGATAACATAATTGTATCACTGAACCTTCAAACAAGCTATTTTTCTATCAGCTGAAGCTTCATTTCTTACACTGGTGTCAAGTGAAATGCTTAGTATTACTTGCTTTACCTTCCTAGAGGTTGTATTAGACTAAAGCATTTTCTGCAAGTTTCACTGTCCCTGTCTTGAGTATCAAGGAAAATTACTATTTGACGGGGTGTAAACTGTTTTCAAATGTGCTTCTGATAAAATAAAGAATGTGCAAGGGTGGAGCATAAAGGGAGTAGAGAACATAATACATATGCTTAATAACGGGGAGAATGCTGGGGTATTGCATGTTAAATATCCTTCTGTTATCTCAACACTAGACGTGGAGAACTATATTTTTTATCATGTAATAAAGCCCTATATATAAAAAAAGGACGTTAGAAACTAAGGAGGATGCAAATGAAAACAGGCTGTAAAACTTGGAATGCTTGCTCTGCAGGGTGCACTGAGAGGCAGACACTGTAGCCTTTAAAATAGATAATAGGAAATGCTCTTAATCCTTGGCTTTTAAAAGGACAAAATTATCGTAAGTTATTAGAAAGCACAAGAAAAATCTTCAAAAATTTTGGGTGGTCAAGGCGAGCTATGTATAGTGTTATGAAAGGCGTTGTTTTGGAATTGCCTTATGATTCATGTCGGGGGGCTTGTTTTGGTTGGGGTTTTTTTAATTATTTTTTTGGTGCACATTTTCTGGTTTGATATAAACAAAGCTAGGAACAGCCCAGTGACATACTTTGAAAAGCTACATAGTGCATTAAAGAACCAGTGGCATTAAATAGCTCTCTTTTTACAGGCTATGGATTCTGAATCAAAGAACAGTTTCATAGGAAGCTTTCTTCAGCCACCAGATAAGATGTTTCCTGCAGCCTTTGATTATATTGAATCAAAGAAGTTGGCAGCTGTTGGTGGCGACAGGCCTTCTATCCCCAATAACCAAGGTAAAGCCAAAATATGTCCTTAGAGTGGTCTTTTTAATTACTTCATGTGAACTCTTTTGAGCAAACTCCCTGTTCTGTTCTACTCAGTTCAATGACTTTGTTGCGATTGTCAGACTGACATTGAGACAGGATGTATACGTGTCCTGAGGGAGTAGTCTCCCTGAAGTCATACATCTGGAATGGAAACTGCTACAAGTCTTCTAACATCCTTATAAACTTTGGCTTTGGAAACTGTTTAAATTAAAATCGTCAGGCTTCCTCTAAAAGCAAAGGAGAATGTTTCAAGCTCAATAGAAGCAGTTCATTACTTTAAATACAGAAAGAAAAAAAAAAGATCATTAGTATGGTACACCATCTTGAAATTGGCTTTGTGTATTGCTATTCGACTCCCTTTAGCTTAAAATCACTTCTAAGGCTTTTTGTGTGGTATGATTCCTTTGGAGAACTTCTGAATAATGCAGACTCTCATGAAAGTCAGCAGCATGAAAAATAATCTGGATGAAATATGGCTCCACTATGATTGTCCTGTGCCTTAATTGGTGATTACTCCCTGGAGCTCACAAGACAAATGCTTGATGGCTTAGCATATCTGGAGAGCTCAGTGAACCACAGGGATACCATACTTGGACTTTCTGTCGTGGACAACTTTGCTATATTGCACAGACATAGCTGATGTGTGTGTGATCATTGTTCTTTCATGTCAAGAATCTGTGACTTCTTGTCATGGCCTGCCACAGGGATGGGGAGGAAAATGGAAAAACACTTATGGGTTGACATAAAGTCAGCTTAATAGGATAAAGAAAGAGAATAGTAACAATAACAATGACCATGTTATTAATAGTTATTGTTTAGTTTTATTTTTTGAAGAAAAAAACCCAAACAAGTGATGCACAAATGCAAATGCAGGAGGGGAAGAAAAACCAACCAACACCCAGTCTGTCTCTGAGCAGCGATCCCACCTCCCAGTGCATTGACCCAGTTACATGCAGACCATGGTTCTATGGCAGGGTATATCCCTCTGGCCAGCCTGAGTCCTGGCTGTGGTCTCCCAGCTTCTCATGCACCTGGCAGGGCATAAGAAGCTGAAAAGTCCTTGACTTTATGTAAGCGCCAGGACTACCTAGCAACAACTGAAAACATCAGTGTGTTATCAACATTATTCTCATACTAAATCCAAAACACAGCATTGTATCAGCTACCAGCAAGAAAATTAACTCTATCTTAGCTGAAACCAGGACACTTCTGTAGTAATCTTCTGTCACACAGAGTTTGGGCTTTTTGGATTAAAACGTTCAGTTTAAAGTTACACAGCTGAGTGTTTAAGAAAGGAAATGTTTGACATGCCAACAGAAAGATCTTTCTGCTCACTGGTATCTGCTTTTTTCTTCCCTTACTCCCCCACCCCCCTCCTTTTTTTTTTTTTTTTAATTTTATTCTGATGGGGCTATGATAAGCTGATGAGAGTTGCTATGGAGCTAGCAATATTTGCTGGGTATTCCCCTACTGAGGGAATAGGGAAACTACCAAGGCTTCTAAAATGTCAGAAAAGAAGCTTGACTTGTTGCAGAACATGTCTCAACTTCAACAGGTGTGTATAGTTTTTGGAGACCTAGTAGACTTCTTGTAACTGAAATTGCAACTTTTATTTTTGGCATAGTTTTGACGCATACTAATTTAAGGCTAAAAGCACAGTCTTGCAGATTCGTTTCTGTGGTTTAAAGAATTGCCAAATAGAAGAAACTAGACTTTAATCATTACCTTTGGAAACAATAAAGTTTTTAAAATGCATCCTCAGCTAAAATGTCCCTTTGGATCTGATTTTCCCCTGACCCGAGTCCGTTTGTTAGGGGTTTTTTTAAAATCAGTCCACACCAGTGCCATTACACCAAAACTTGTGGCCTAACTTCAATAACTGTGTTCCCAGCTTTTGTGTAAACAGAACTCCCAGGGTTTGTTACACTCAATTTGCCACGATTTCTTTGTGCTTGCTACCATTTGGGTAAAAATAGTTTTGCTAATAGGCCCTGTGCTTTATACCTCAGTTACGTAGTAAATGTGTCCATTTTCTCCCAGATGCATTCTGCATGGGTTGGCATACTGCTGGGGAATATAATTCATTTTAGGAGTCATCCTAGGAAGAAAATTCAGGTAGCATTTTGCTGTTTGGAGTGTTTTGTAGTAATCACAGAATCACAGGGTTGGAAAAGACCTATAATAATAATATATATAATATTAAAAATATAGTACATATAATATTATACATACTATATATATTATATTATATACGTTATATACATATGTAACATTGTGTATGTTATATACATATGTAATATACATTTTAATATTCTATATAATAATAATGACAATTATAGTAATATTAATAGGAACTGTTACTTTAAGGTGTAACTGTGGCATTGTTTGCTAGCTGTAGTAGCAGCCCTGAAAACTCTTCAAGAAAAGATCCTCCGTCTAGAGTTGGAGAAGTCGCAGGCTGAAGATAACCTGTGCAGCCTCTCCATTGCAGCTGCTCAGTACAAGAAGGCCTTAGAGCATGAATCCGACAAAAAGGACACAGCATGTCAAGAACTGATGCAACAGAGGAAAGGTATTTCTCCTGAGTGATAAGGTGTAGCCACAGCAGCACCAGGATGGCATAATCCAGGGAGTGTTGCTTGTTTTGACAAACTGCTAATTAATGCACCCCCCCCTTTCTCTTTCTTTTTTTTTTTTTTTCTGCTTCAGAACTGGGGAGGAGGCAGAGCTTCATAATTGTGGATCAAGTTGAGATCTTTCTTTACATATATTAACCAAGTATTGCATAACCCGTAAAGCTATTTTAAAGAATAAGCAGATTTCAGGTGGTATGTTTAACTCTTGCAATAAGCAGTCAGCTGCTTACATGTATAACACGACTAGCTTGAGAGAAGTGAGGAGAAGGAAAGAAAACAGAATCTGGTTAGATATCTGCTGATATAAATCAAAATAACTGCAGTGCTCACACCTTTGGAATTCAAATTAGGGACTAGTTCTGGAAAAGCGTTCTGATTCTCATGTCTTACATATATAAGATGTATTTTAACCACATGACTTGTTCAGACTAACAAAACTTTTCTTGCATATTTTGCAGTTCCTCAGTTTGATGTGACGGACTGGCTAAATGTGTAATGCCCACTGCTGTACTGAATGTCTTTGTTTCTTTCTGTAGATGTAAGTGTGCAGTTAAATGCAGCACAATCCCGCTGCTCCCTGCTGGAGAAACAGCTGGATTACATGAGGAAAATGGTTTCCAGTGCAGAACTAGAAAGGAAAATGGTTTTAGAACAACAGGTGAAGCCCTTTAGCATACTAACAAACTAGTAATATAGTTTAGAAAGTATATAAATGTGTAAGATCTGAACTTTTTTATGGCCATCATTTTTCCTCAGCTCAGGGTACTAGCAAATGGAAGCAATTTACTGTCTGACTGGCTGATGACAACCTTCAATGAATTGTGTGAAAAGACTCCCTAGGTGGAACTGCTAATGAGAAAAACCGTGCTAATACTTGCACATTTGCTAGACAAAAAGGCTGCTGGAAACTTAAGTCTTCTTTGTCTGGCTGGTATTTTTCATCACTTTGCAATTTAAAAAATATGACATTTAAACTAATTAAACACCTTTGCTATACTGTGTTTGTTTTTTTGCTGTCTGCAAGAGTTTCAGTCAGCAGCCAAATCCGCTCTTGCCTGCTTTTTTCCAGGCCCAGCTTCAGAAAGAGGAAGATCAGAACTGGTTGGAACTGCATGCAAAACTTGAAAAGCTTGAAATGCTAGAAGAAGAGTGTGTTAAACTTAGTGCTACTCAGAGAATTGCAGAAGTAAGTGTGTGTGGAATGACAGTTTGAAAGCCGTTCATTTGAGATAACATGTATGGCATACTGTTAACAGTACTAAGTTTTGCAAAACTTCCCTCTGTTAAACTAAGAGCATAAAGCATACCCACCTGAACGCCACCTTGGCTTCATTCACAGTCTGGGCTTTGAAAATGCTTACAGTCCTGTTTTATCCCAGATCACAAGTGCAAGCTACTTTGGACTTCTGATTCAGCATGGCAAACTGAAGCGTGACTAACCATTCTTGCCTTTAAATTCAGGACAAGATCAAACACTTAGAAGAAAAGCTTTGTAAAGAGGAGTATCGACGTAAGCTAATACAAGACAAAACTGCTCAGGTAGACTGAAAAGGTTTTATTTTATCTTATTTTTCATGACTCCAAGAAAGCTATTCTCTCTGTCCAAAACACCATTAAAATCCACATGTTTATTATGCAAGGAGAACTCCTGTAATACTACCTAGACCAGTTATAAACTACATAGTAGAAAGGCTGCCAGATGTGTAGCTTATTTCATTAAAGATTCTATTTGCTTTTGTACTTATACTATTCATCAGCCTCAAAGTTCCTATTAGGGGTCTAGGTAGAAAATTCATTTCTAGAGAAACTGCTACTGAACCAGGTAACCTTAATGTGCAGTAACTAGAAAATGGTCATGTAAGAAATTTTATACCCCAAGTAGGGTTAGTTTCCTCCTTTTTGTTAAGATCTGATGAAATCTAATGTGTTGGACTCTAATTGGAAAAGTATATTTCATTATTCTGTGAAGCCATAATCAGTTTGTTGGGCCACCATCCATCTGAGAGAGGAATATTTGCCAGAGAGCAAAATCAAATAAACCTTTTTTTAAAGAGGCAAAGCAGTAATATTATAAACCTCACTTCACTGAGAAGTAGCAGCCGTTTTGGAAGAGAGCAGTTGTGGTGGCATTCCTTTGGGGTGGGGGGATGCAGAGCTGAAGAATAATATTGAAAGAACCTAGCCATAAGCTAAGGTGACAGCTTAAATTAATTTGTCACTGCTGTCAGTTTTTATACTGCATCCAAGGATGATGGGCTTTCATCAGTCCAGGAAGCTTGAAATAATGTGCAGACTGTAGGTATCTGGCCACCTCCAGAATCCAGAAGAATGACACAGTTGAAAACTTGCAGGTTTTGGGGTTTCTTGCATAAATCACTTTCTCCTGCAGAGCAGAAGGCCTCATATGAATATTTTTATCTTCTGAGAAACATGAATGACTTTCCAGAGCAGATTGTCTGACTTTAGCAGTAGTATAAACATTTGCTCAAGAAGAGACTTAGGTGTAGTAAACCGAGTCCCAAACTAGTATTCGTACCATCTTAGTTCAGTGCAGAATGGACTTAGGGCTGTTGGACCTGGGTTGGGAGACATGGAGCGTGGGGTGGTTCACTTCCTGTTGATGACAGAAAAGCCAGAACAATGTCACTCTTGTGATGGATCTCCAGCATTGTTTAGCCAGAACTGTTCCACATGCCAAACCAAAGTCCTTGTCCTGTGTGTAGTTCGGAATCCTTATTCCCCTGTTTATCATGGGCCTTTATATCAGCTGTGAACTGCAGAGCAATCTGAGGTTTGTCCAGCAGGTTTGTCCTCAGCGTTACACAGGCAGGTTCAGTTCTCTCTGCCTCCAAATTGTAATACTGCAATAATTCTTTGGATTTTACAATCAAAACTCCAGCACGCAGCAGGATTGGTTTATCTCAGCTGCTGGTTGTCACAGTGGAAAAATACAGCTGCTGCAGCTGAAAACGAGGACTTCTAAGCACTGCGAGATCTGCCTGATAGCCTGCCATCCTAGGAATCTGTTCTGTTTCTAAGTGTGGCTTATGTCTTCCAAGCAGGACAGTTAATGTGCCCTTAATTGGTTCTCATCCATGCGTGGAAAGAGGGAATTAATTAAACTACGTGATTTCATACTTTTAATATTACATTAAATGCTTGTTTTCTTTTTTGGCTCTTCATCAAGCTTCAAACAGGATTTGAGATAAACAGAATTTTGATGTCTTCAGTAACATCTCAAAATGAACCTAAAAAGGAAAATGGGAAGAATAAAAAAACTAAGAAGGTAACATGGAAGTTCTTATTAGCATACTGCTTCTGATAGCATCTGACTCGCATAGAGATTGGAATTTGTGAAAAACAGTGATGTAAGAGGCACTTGATTTGTCTGCTGCACTTTACTCCATTTCCAAAGTGATGAGCAGTGCTGAATACCTCTTTTTTTCTTTCTTTCTTTCTTTTTTTTTTCTTTTTTTTTTCCTTTTTTCCCCCTTTTGTAATTAAAACAGTACTAGGGCTGGTAGCACCTCACTGGAAAACTTTGGTGTACCAGCATGACAGTAACCTGTTACAGTCTTGCTGCCCATGCCCTCTGTCTCAGCTGCCTTTCAGTTTATCTGGCAAAAGTAAGTTTCCAAAGCAATTTTAAGCAGGCATCTTAAGATGGTATGTTTTGGGGGGATTGCTGAAATCAAGAGAATTTATTTTGCAACACATGTTGCAGGTCAGTCAAAATTTTGCAACTCTGGTTTTGCAAACTTAAATAAACAGTGTTCAATTTCTTTAATGTCAAACTATCTGTTAAATGCATCTGAAATAAAATTTACTGGTCTGAGCTGTTGCAAAGTCCTACTCCTACATACTGGAGGGAAATTATCTTTTTCAACTAGAGGGAAACTGATGTGATTTCACTGCTTGTTTATTTGAGTTTTACTTACTTAAAAAAACCAAAGCCATTTAAGATTGTGCTGTTGGGTCAGCAGGTTGGAATTTTTTGTCTTACTTTTTTGTCTGTCTTGATGGCAGAGAAATCCTACAGTGAAGAAAGTGCAACTTTCACAATTACATGTAAAGGCTGGTGAGCTGCCTTTTGTGGCAGGGAAGGTGAGTGCAACCAAATGTTCTTGCCAAATTGACATCTACAATTTTAATAAGTCTCTTTACTGTCATTGTTACATCTACAATTTTAACAAGTCTCTTTACTGTAATTGTTAATCACTTCTGTAAACCACTCAGTAATTCTGTTTTAAGTCTGTCAGCTCCAGCCATTCTGTTAGCGCGAACGTACAGAGTGTGTTGCATATTATGAAGCATCGCAATCCACACCTCTCATCACGAAGCCAAGGAGGAGCTACACCTGGGATTGCAGGACACAGTGCACTTTCAGAATCCTCTGTTTCCACGTCACCTGCTGCCACGAGAAGTCTTTCGGACCTCCTGTTGGCCATACAAGATGAACTGGGACGAATGAGCTTGTGAGTACTCACTCAATCCCAGCGTTACGAGTAAAGGGGACTTCAGTGGTAGCCCTGTGGAACTACAGGTGTGCTGTAGTTGAACCTGGCCCATTTTAAGTGTAGGACTACTTGGATTTTTTCTTTCAAAAAATTATTTTGTCCTGGTGCTTAACTGATCTTGTGAGCAAGCAACATACCCTTCAGCTGGGGTTTTTTGCTTCCACATCCTGTGTGTAACCAAGCTGCTACTGAGGGTAATAGCTGCAGCAAATGAAACATCTTTTGGGTCTGTAGAAATTTTGAACATAGTAAGATCTACAGAGTAGACCAAGAAAGTTCTCCTGATGAAGGCTGCAACAGAGGTGTTAATGTTGAGTAAGCCAGCAGTGTGCAGTCAGTCTGGGTGGTAGAATAGGTTAGTGCAACTGTGTCAGGACTAGTCCTAACAAAACATCTAGCATATTCCTTTGTACTCACTCTTTCTGCATTCTGTCTGTGTACCTGATGGGTCTTTGTGCTGGCGTTCATACCCTTTCCTTGTTGACAGCAGGAGAACTTGCCAGTCCTGTAAAGGGGTTGTGAAAGAGGGGCAGTCTCCTGCCAGAAAATGGGCAGGGTGTGGAAGAAGCTAACATGTTAGTAATGCCATGCAAGTAAATGTGGATTACAGCTTGTCATGTTCTTAGGCATCTCCCCATTAATGCAAGCTGGTAGAATTGTGCGCCAAAGCTGTGTAGCTGGTCATAGTAGGCATGTCAACACAATGAGCTGTGGTCTGAACAGAGGATGATGTGTTGATTAAACCAGTTAGGATGTTGACACTGGTTTGAAATCCTTGATGTGGCAAAATTTAAACTGGCAACCAGTCTCTTCTTCAAAAAACTTTGGCTTACTCATGGTAATTCAAGGACAGGCTTTATTTCTGCCTTTTTTTTTGGGGGGGGGTTTTCCTTATATAGCAGCAACTAGCTCCTTCAATTAAACTGTCAAGGAGCAGCAGTTGCTCAGAAGTCAGACAGAAACGCCATGACCTTTGTAAAGGGATTATTTATCTAAGAGACAGTTTCTGGTTTTGACTATTGCACATATCTAGGCATGAAGTAGATGTACACACTTTCTTTTAATTAAGTCGGTGAATATGATTAACCAGCACAGCTCACTGCAAATATTTTAGTAGAAAATTTTAATTTTAATTATCTGTCAGGAAAAAAAATGTATGAAATATACGAGTTTAAACAATAGTTTTCTGTATTACGCGAAGCTTTCAGAGCCTGCGTGAAATTGGACAGGAAATCAGACCACACTGCCTAGCTGCTCTTCACTTTGCAAACTCTCCTTTTGGACACTATTATGACTGTGGCATGGGGGAAAGAGTAAGATGTACATCAGCTACAAATTTGGAATGAGAAAATCAGATCCAGTGGAAAACCTTTTTCTTTTCTAGTGTGAATATATCCGAGATTGATGTGTATTGTGTGAAGGGTTTAAATAATGTTTAATTGCTGTACTATGGACAGAGCAGCTAGAAACTCCTGCAATACACTGAAAGTATTGGGGTAAATCCTAGAGACTATCATCAATATTTAGAGTGCCATTCTTGTCTTTAATAGTGAATATCAAGAACTTCTGAAGCAGATAGAGGAGACTCAAGATGCCAAAGTCTGTGAAGACCTAGAACGGGAGCTGGATTGCCTTGTAAAACAAATGGAGATTAAAGCAGTACAAATATCCAAGCTGAAAAAGCATCAAGCTTCTGTAAGAACAAGATGTAAACTCTGTAGCTAGCAACACTCTAGTTGAAGGCTGCCACAACTCTGCCTCCTGTTGTCATTAACTAGAATGTCACTTGAATGCTTAAGCCAGGATGTTCCAGTATGGGTGATTATAATTAAGCTGCTTGCTCCTGTTCTTGTACCTTCAGTTCCTTCTTTTGATCAAGCAACAGCGCTTAGAGCTGGCAGCTAGGTATCTGTGCTTGAGCAGAAACTTCCTGCCCTGTGGCAGTTCTGCAATACAAAGCTGGGTTGCTCAGTCTGTCACTTCTCGCTGCGTTGAGACAAACTGTTGAGATTTCATTCCTTTGTGTTCTGTCCCTGTGTGGAATGAGAAAATAGAAGCTATAATGCCTGCACAGACTGGATTAAACGTCCTTTATATTACTGAAATATCGAAGATTTTTATTAACCAAATAGTGTGTTGACCACAGCTTCTCCAAAATCGTAGCCAGACAAGCCTTTGAGTTTTCTTTAAACCCTAATCTGTTTTAGAGCCATAGACTCCAGCTTTTTGTACGTGCTCATATAAAATCACTCCGGTGTGGATGAACAGCTTAACCCTTTTGAAGCAACTTGGTTTGAAACATGTTGTTTAACCCCAGCTATCAACTAAGCACCACACAGCCACTCACTCACTGCCGCCAACCAGTGGGGAGAAGGAGGGAGACAATCAAAAAGAAAGCGAGAAAACTTGTGGTTTGAGTTTAAGACAATGTAATAGGAGAAAAAAGGAAAATAATAATCATCATCACTGTACAATACACAAAACAAGTGATGCACAGCACAATTAGTTACCACACAGATCCCTGATGCTCAGCTAGTTTCTGAGCCACACCACTCTCAGCCAACTCCCACAGTTAAATACTCAATGTGACATCAAAGGGTAGGAGTATCCCTTTGGCCTGTCTGGGTCAGCTGCCCTGGCCGTATGCTCTCCCACGTTCTTGGGCAACTCCTGCCTCCTCGTTGGTAGGCCAGTATGGGAAGCTGAAGAGTCCTTGACTGTTTGCCAACAACTAAAATATCAGTGTGTTACCAATATTATTTTCATCCTAATCCAAAACACAGCACTAGACCAGCTGCTAGTGAGAAAATAATTACCCCAGCCAAAACCAGAACAGAGCATACAATTAAAAATGCAGTCTGTAGTTCTGTCTGATAATTTTCTGTTCTTCCATCTTATGTTTCGGGATAAACAGACTCACCTAAGAACTTTGCTTATACAGGAAACAAAACAAAGCTTGGTGTGAGACCTTATGAAAGGGGGAGGCGATAGTTAATTTAAATCTGACTGATTTTATTCACGTTCATTTGTTCACAGATTTTGCTCACTGAAACCTTTTGTTCTCTGTGTAATCGAAAGCACAGAGGTGCTTATGTCAAAGTAGAATTGTCGGATTTGCATGTTAGTGATATGGACAAAGGACTTTGACTTGAGTCCTCACTGCCTCTCTTGGCAGTATCAACTGTTTTTTGGATAAATCTCATATGCTTGAGGAGCCAACAACTGCGGTGTTATTCCTTGCCTCAGAATTTTGCTGACTTCATCCCTCAGGAACCTTAGACAATGGACAACAACTGCACCTTTGTTTCTTCCTTTTGCATATCTTTATGGCTACAGTCTGCCTTCATTTTGGGATAATGAGGAGTAACATACAATGTGGTGCAACCTTGTTGTCATCCTTGCCTGTTATCAGGGTGCAGATCTGCTGGCAAGTCATCTGTGCTCTGGTACAGCCTTATCAGAGCACACACACACCTTAGGCTCATGATATAACTAGCACATTCTTCGTGTTTGTCTGTTTGATTACTATCCATCATGCCCCGGTTATCAGTACAGGCCACTCCTGTAACCCTTGGCCCATATCAGGGTTTTTTCTGGTGCTTTTGCACACAGGCATTTCTACTGACCAGTCTTAATAGTTCTGATGCATATTTCTGCTTTTAGAACCTGTCACACTGAAATCGCTGTAGTCATCTCTCTGTTTCACAGTTAATAATATGTTCTAGAATGCAATTAAAGTTAATTATTTTTAGAAATTTACTTAAAGCCTAGATTGGCATATGGAATGCTTCCAGCCTAATTTTATCTTTGGGAGTGACCTTTTCATGCCAAGTGCAAGTCAAGACTTATTATTTGACATTTAAAAAGCATTCTTTAGCAATCAATCAGCCCTATTTATTCCGTTTTCCAATTTTGTTATGAGGTTTCAAAGTAAACTGCTTAGATACAGGAACTGATGATAAACAGTATACATTTTATAGGTTTGTCTGGTCTTGGTTTGTTTTTCTTTGTTAGGGTAGTACAATCTGAAATGGAAAAAAAGACTGTGGTAAACATAAATTGGTAACAGATGATAGTCTGTCTCTCTCAAGCAAGCATTTTTACCTTGGGGATCGTTGGGGTTCAACAGGCTATTGAGTGCGGGTGAGGTCATTTTTCTGTAATGCTTTCTGTGTGGGCAAGGTCAGTTTTCTGTAGTGCTTTCTGTTGCAGTGAGACAACTGTGCAAGATTTGTAGGTTTTAACTTCTTTTTTTTTTAATGTCACTTAGACATCTTTAGTTTGGAGTTTGGTAGAAGCACAGTAAGTTCTACAGCTGTAGGTCTTCTGAGTATGTAACATTCTAATTAGTAATCTCTCTTCCTAGGTGCAAAAACTAAAGAGTAAAACTCAGAAATTAAAACAAGGGGCCGTTCGTGCCAAACTCAAGTGCAGTGACCAAAAGGAAGCAAAGAAGACTGCAGTAAGAGAAAGTATGCCTAAATCTTCTCCTGGGCAGAAAAGCAGAAGTTCTCTTCAGCTGCTAAAAACTGTGCGGAAACTTCAGTCATCACTGAAAAAAAATGATATCATGTGGGAGCAATAGTCCTGAAGTTTACTGTGTTAGAACTTTTTGAAATTAGGTCTGACAGCTAGTAGATTTTTAATTTCACAAAATACCTTTTAAAAATAAAATAGATAGAGCATAGATATTGTTGTCCATTCTAAACTGCATACTCACTAGTAGGCCAGTTTTTTCACCTCAGAATTAACCTTCATGTAGGATAGCGATAATTCAACTACACTGATTTGTAATAAAGTGTTATAATGTATTAATGAAAGGCTTATTCATTAACTTGTCAAATAAAAATTTATACCTTTTTTACATTTAAAATAGTATGCAGTCTTTGGTGTCCTGTTCCCCCCACTGCCAAGGAGATACTTGGAGATTGCTTTTCCAGAGTGACTTGGGCTAGTGCTTCTGTTTGCATAAAACCAGTAGTTTTCTGTAATAACTGAAGACTTGGATCATCGCAACTGAGGCAGAAGAAGAGGCATTGTCTCTTTTTTATATACATTTTTGTTGTTATTAATACTATTACTCTGTAAGCTTTTCTGAGAGTCTTAGGATGAGGGACAGCTAGGGGCTGGAAGCACAACTCATGACTTGGTTGAACCACGACAGCATGAGGGTGTTCATGGTAAGTGCATGGAAGAAGCCACTACCAGAACCTTGGGTGCTTGTCATCTCATCAACAGAACCTGGTTCTACCACAGTATAAAATAACTGGGCTGTCATAGAGTTGAACTGCACACCAGTGCATGTTGTAGAATTTGTGTACTCCTACAAATGCAAGATGGGGCTTTATGCTAATAGTGAGTCTGCTCTTTCCTAACCCCCAGTGTGTAAAAGACATAGCGGTGACTTTGAAGCGACACAGGATATTTATTTGCAATAAATTCCTGTCTTGAGGTTACTGATACTGACTTTCCTGGGTGTTTGCATATGTCAGGAAAATATAGCTTCCTCAGGAGGTATCGGTGACATTCTTCTGTAGATCTCTGGTATAAAGAGAATGCAGTGGTCATCTCAAGCTCCTGTCCAGGTATGACTAGAAGTTGGAGGCATGCTCTGTTGTCAAGGGTTCTGAATAAAGGCCAATAATGATGCATGGTCCTAACGGAAAGTTGGGGGTTTGGATCAGTAAGTTTTGCTCTGGCACCCTTCAAAGAAAGAATTAGGAAAATTTTCAGACAGTTAATTTAAATTTAGAATAAACTGGTACGGTCTTTGACAGGAGTTGCCTCTGTGAGATTTTGGGGGCAAGAGGCGGGGTCAGTATGTACTAAAGATCTTAATTAGCACTGTGGAAGACCAGGTTGTTTCACTGATATTTGGGTGTGGATTTCCTACATTCTATTTAAACTGTAGAGACATCCTTCTTACTTATGGATTATCTCTGGCTTAGAAAAGTGTTGTATGCTTAAAAACACTTTAACATCGTTCTAAACATGGTGTTTTTCTGGTATAGATTTCTGAGGTAGGTTTATGCATTTCTGGACACTGGAATCACTGATACCAAAGACAAAAGAAAATTAAAGCATTTCTGCTATTAATGCTTTCAGACTGTGGGTATTCTGCTGCCACAAGATAAACTTTTGCCATTCCTAGGGGTAGTTCACTAGTCTTTGAAGCTGTGTACCCATGTGTAGGAGAGCAAGTGAGAAGGGCCTTCCCAAGCCCTGAGGAGCCTAAAGTACTATATCTCATCCAGAGTTCTGGCCCTCAGCAAAAACCATCAGGTATTGGACTGAGAGAGAAAAATTGCCAGCAGTTTGCCCCAAATGTATAAAACCGAGTGGAACGACTTTGCATGGTGGGCAGCAGCAGGAGTGAGATTAAGGAGGAGGACCCAGGGCATGTGGCTGAGGGCTGAGGGGCCGTAGCAGCTCCTATAGCTTTGGGTTGCTATAGGGACAACTGGGCCTGTCTGGGCAGGGAGCTGGCACACCAATCACCAGCTCCCTCTCTGCCTTGACCTGGTATTTTTGTTGACTATAGAAACCCGGGGAGAAGAAGCCATTTTGGAGCTGGAGTGCCCTGGCTTCTCTCTTGGACACATGACTGTGGTGGAGGGCAGCAGCTCTGAGTCGGTCAACCAGGTACTGGATAGGGCAGTGCTTAAACAATGGAAGCATTGAATAGTCAGTCTTCAAAATGTGTGTGCTGACAGGGGCTGTCCAGTTCCAGAAGAAAACCCCTCTGTTTCCCTTTCTGTGGGGTGAGTGGCTGGAGGGAAAGGGAAATGGCTGAACTTGGTCCTGTCAGCAGCTGGGCATCCCACAGCTCTGCCTCCTTCAGAGGGGAACAGGGAGCTGAAAAGCTGTTTTACTTAGAGCCAAGAGCTGGGATTTGAGAGGGGGAAAATGGGAACGGATGATATGCAAGCTTACATTAATTGACAGAGGTACATCACTTGTATTTCAGCTTGGAAGATTTCATTGTATTTTAGTAATTCATTTGTGCTGCTTTTTTTTTTTTCTGGAGCTTTTATTTCTGTAGCTCATGTGTTTTCACACACTAAAGCAAAGCAGATGTGTTTCAGCATGGGCTGAGTCAAACCGGATACAAAGGAAGTGTGTCCCAAACAAGTTTTCATGCTTGAAGAAACACAGAAAATTTGTTTTCAGATTGTATTTTGGGAGGGGTGGGTGGGTGGGATGGGAGAAATATAGAGCAATTGATAAATCTGTGGAAACCATGGTGGTGAAGCTAAACTGTTGCACAAGCATTGGCACGTTTCAGCTTCTCAAGAATTAAGCAGGCAGATCACAGTGAGTTTTGCTGGGATCTGAATGCTTCATGTCTTATGCTCCAAAAAGGTTCTGGCCTGGAACTCCATAAATGCACATTTGGAGGGAGCACAGTGGTCAGAGCAGGCTCCTTTGCAAGAACAATATGTTTTGGCTTAATAAGTGCTTGCTCTACTCTTTTAACAGATCCTTGTTTTGATTTATGTCCTGCAGGTTTTTGTTTGTCTTCTCAGACCAAACTGCATATTTCTTTTTTTATTAGTGTTTTGGATCTAGCTGTACATGCCAGCAGACAAAAACACACACTGATTCCCCTCTGCCCCCCCCCCCCCAAAGACTAATTGGTTTATTTACTCAAAATCTGGGTTCTTTTATGCTGAGTTATGCAAAACTGCCACAACAGGTTTTGTTAGTATTTGAATCTAGGGTCATATTTTATGGTTAGACATTAAGGAAATTGGACAAAAGATGTAGGTTGAACAGTATAATTAAAAATACAGACCAGCAAATTGTACCCAACAATAGTTCATTTTCCTGCTACTGATGAAATATGCTAGCACAAATTAATGGCTTGTTACTTGAGCCTGCTGGAAAGACTTTGTCCTGGTACAAAAGGCATTCGTTTCGAGCATGTGTGCTACAATCTTCTAACCAGCAAAGCTGGAGGTTGGATGTAGCTATAAATCCAGTGTGTTCTGGGAATAGAAGCTGGCAAAAACACTCCCAACAAAATAATCAGGGCAGGATCTTGCTGGGATTTGGATGCTGGCTAACGTAACTATGTGCAGATGTTTATGTGGACCGAAAGACATTCCCAGAATAAGAATACTGTACAAACACATGATGATTTTTATAGCAGGAAAAAGCCTAGGAAGTGGAGATAATAAAACATATGCAGTTATTTCTGATTAAGTATTTTCTGTTTTCTTCAGCTTGCCTGTACTGAAGTGGGCAAGGCTGCCTCTTCCATTTCCTCAGCTGAGGTCTGTTGAACCTTCTGCAGGTCACTTGGTTTTCGGCTCAGGTGCTTACCTGAAGGTCTCCACGGGCTCCCTGTGTGGGTTCCATTGTCTCTCTCTTCCGTCACTGGAGAGAAGCAAATGTTCCTGAAAATGTTACCCTTACTGAGGTAGCAGCTAGAACAGGTCAGATGAATCTTATCTCAAGTGCCTGTCTCTACCAACTACAAAGGGAGTCTGGGGTGATTCTGATGAACTGAACTCTCTCTGATTTCTGTGGATCCTGGCTGAGCTCTTCAAAATCTTCTGCAGTCCTGGGTAAGTGCTGGGCTGCTGACAGCTTGGGACTCCAGTGCATTGCCCTGCAAACAGCTATTTTTTCCTCCTGTTTTCATGTCAGCCTTTTGTGCACTGGACTAAATGTGGGTGCCTGTCCTGAGAACATGCTTACTGTGATCTCCTCATGATGAGTAGGGTCACTGATATGAAACTAGGAGATGGGGGACTTAGTCCTGTGGGGTTCAGGAAAACACAGATTACTGTAAGATTTTATTTTGCTGGCAGTTAAGATAACTTCTTTTTGCAACCTGAATTTATTTATTGTCAGCTTTACTATTTTGCCAAAAGCTTTGCTTTATACCCAGAAACGGTAATTTATATTCCCGCTTTGTCACTCTGCTAACCTAACTTTATTTCCATGATGTCAAAAAGCTGAGCTAACTAATTGTGATTAGTTTTACAGCCATACCTGGATCATTTTTCTTTGAACTCCACTCTTTAGTTTCCTGAGGGATTTTTGATTTAGCTTGTATTTCTTGCTTTGGTTCTGGGCTTCCTGGCCCTCTGATTTTTAATTTTTGGTTGGTTGGTTGTTTTTTTCCTGTTGTAGTGCTCTGCCTACTCTTGATGATTTTTTGGTTGGTCCCACCATCTTTGTTTCCTAACTCTTCCTTCTGCTTCTGAGGGCGAGTTCCAGTTAGCTTTTTTACCACTGATGTAAAGATTCTTCAGCTTCCCTGATGTTAAAATCATTGAGCCATTAGTTGTATTTGAGTTTTCTAACTGCTTTTGTTAATTTCTCTAAATTAGAGTCTTTTGGATGTTAACACTTATACATTCAGGTGTTATTTTGTTCTTCCAGTCTAACCCAGATTACAATCATTTCTCTAATATTCTCACCGCTTACCCAAACTCAAATACCATCTAGGTTCGACAACTAATTAAAGGTGTTAGTAGAGCACAGCAGACTTTTTTTGTTTAATACTAATCTAGTGAAAAATTTTATCTTCATTCTCCAAAGTAGGTGAATTTAATGCACATAGATTCCTTTTGGCAGTTCATTATACTACCAGGCTATCCCATCACCTTTACCATAAATTCTGAAGCATCTCATGTCCTGCTGCCAAGGTATAGTTGCTTTTCTACATTGTTTATATTATGCTTATAGTATCAGCCTTCATGTCTTATGTTGGTAGTTCAAGCTCTCACGCAGGCATCTGTTTGCAGTGTATGAATACAGTGGCTGCTTCTCATTGATTTCATCCAAATCCCTGGCTGGGTTCAGTGAAATCTTTTACTCTGATTTTTTTAGATAATGCTTCCTTCCTGGTTTCAGTCATGCTGTCCCCTGGTGTTTCTTTGTATCTCTTTTTACTTGAATTTCCTCTTCTCTCAGATGTGAAATTCAGGTGCAGAGATTCGAATTCTCTGATTCCTTCCCACAGTTGATTAGTTTTCAGCTCTTATTTTCAGCATGACAGGTCCCAAACCAAAAGACAGGGATTTGTCCAAGGCCATAGGATACCAACAACCAAGAAAACCCCCCAACAGGTACATCCTGCACTGCTGTACTCAGCCTCTTGACCGTCTCCTTTGTTTGTCAAGTCAAACTTGACTTGATTGACTTGATTGGACCAACAGCTGTTATCTTTCAGTGGTCTATCACGAAAGAAAAAAAGGAGGAACTGTGTGCCCAGAGCAGCCAAGCAGATTCTGCAGACCATTGAGAAATAGATGGTTGTGCTGTGATTGATTACAAATGAACCAGCCTCTTCTTCCCCTCTGCTTCCAAGAAAGAAGCCCCAAATCTTTCTTCAACGATGTGCTTCTTCCCTTAAAAGGACAAGTTCCTTTTTTTTTCCTTCTTTCAATTCATTATGCTCCTCACTGACAAGTGAATAGAATAGCTGTAATTCCAGATGTTGGGAAGAGCACGGCTACTTTAGAAATTCTCACAAAGCAAGTGTTTCCCCTTTGCAGAAAGTGGCATTTCTTGCAAATTCTTCCATTCTTTTTATTCTGGTCAACTTCAAGTAATAGTTTCAGGTGAGAGAAATGGGGAGAAAATAGTTTTTTAATGCCAGTGTACTTTTTTCAGAAAAAAATGAAAGTAAAATTCCAATTCTTCTTTTGTAAAACATTTTCTTAAGCACATCAGGTTTAGTGTTTCATTACATGAACTTTCAGAAGTATTGTAAAGAAGCTGTGTGAAGGAGGGAGGAGATGGTATTTGTTAGTGAGATGCAGGAAGACACTTGAAAATTTCTGGTACAGATCAGTTTCTCTCCTATTTTCCTCTGGCTGTCAATCAAAATGGGAAAAATCACATCCACCCGGTTTGGTTCCTGATATTAAAAGAAAATTCTTCTTTTTAAAGAAGATGCTGAATAAACTATTCTTTAATGAGGTTGCTCCATATTATATATTGTCTATATAAGAGTGGGAATTTGTGCTTTTTACATGGACAGTTCTCTCAGTTTGGAGTTCACAAGTGATTTGCTTATGAGAAAGGAGCTGCTTCTTGACTGCTTTGTCTTTTGGTCTGCCACCCCCACGTAGGCAAAATGGATCAAGTGTACCAGATCTCTTCTACTGAGAAGGTCCAGCGGCTGGAACAAGAACTAGCAGCACAGCTGGCAGAGCTGAAGGCAGAAATAGAAGATAACAGGATACTCCAGGGAATATCAAGTAGGGCATACAGGTAACGAGTTTGCTGGGTAGGCAGGTTATAGTGAGGTTATTGTATCTCTTCTTGGGTTTTTGTGGTCATGATACCAAAGTCACGTGTCTATTCAACTGTTCAATTTCAAGACCTGAACATACACGTGGAAGGCAGGAATAGCAGCTTTTCATTGTGTGTCTGCCACAGAATTACAGATGAAATGGAAAAGAATGTCAAAGCATAAACTAAATTGATTTCACATTGTATATTGTAAACAAAACTCTCAATCTCCCCAGCATGTCAAGTATTTCCTTCTTACAGTGAAGAGGAAGTAGCTTCAAACATAACACTGGCGATGTTTGAACAGAATGGTCACATATCAGACAGCCACTCTTACTGTTGGGAGTGATGATGAGTTGCCAGCTATGCCAGTGTATCCAGGTTTGTATCCAGGTTTGGCGTTATGCTTCAAGGAAGCTGTAGACCACCTGGAGAATACATGGAGGAAAGCAGAGGTGAAGAACACTTGACTAGGACACGTGAGACAAAAAGGAAAGGTGCTGGACCTATGTCTCAACTCCATTTTCTCTAGATCATAAATCCACAGGATTGACAAACATCAGGTGGACTTTTCAGGGGCTTTGACTAAAAAACCAAGGTGAAAGAGAACAGTTCGCAAAAAAAGTCTGCTAATTAAATAAATGCTGCTGCCTTAGTGTAGGTTTTCATGTCATTAAACTCTCTTGCTTATAACTTTACTGTTTGATTTATACCACCTTGCATGTAACAACATCCTGTTGAACTTTTTTTCCTGCAGTTCTGTTGCAATTCCAAAGGATGCCTCTTATTTCAGAAAAGAAAGGGAGGTAATACTGAAGAAAGGCTTACAGGTAGATAGCTCAAATATATCCTTGCTTAAAAAAAATATCTCTTTGCTCTTTGCCAAGTACTAACTGAAAATTAAAATAAGAGAAAGTGGTATGTTCTTTGGAATCTGGGCCTGTGAAGCAGAATGGGAAAGGTTGTAAGGTCGTTTGCACATTAGTAAAACATCATAAGCTTTCTTTTATTTTAATAATAAGGTGGACCTGCCTCTTCCTAATTAAATTCAAAGCCTAAACATTTTCCCATATTTACCACTTTTATTTCATAACCTGATAAAGAGTTCTATTCAAGATATTCTTCATTTGCAGGTGACAGAAGCAAAACCACTTGTTATTCAGGCTGATGTCATGCAGAGGGAGTTAGAGAGCTGCTGGAGAAGGGAGTATACAGCAGCAAACCTGCCTCTGCTACTGCACCAGGTAGGGTTCCCACCTGCTGCAAAGATCTAGGAGCTTTCCTCTGGCCCGGCAAGTTGCACTGTGAACATTTGAAAATAAGCAGAACGGTGTGAAGCTCCTTTCTGAAAACAGGCACCAAAGCAGTAGTGCTTCCAGTGTCCTTGTACTATGGGAAAACGTCCTCTTTCTTTGAAGGACAGGAATCTAAGCCAGATCCAGTGGGCTAGGACAAGGTTCTCACAATTGCCTGATGTTTTTGTGCTGTTCTAGTGCATTTGTGTTGTGGGTTATTTTTATTTTCGTTTCTAAAGCAGTGTTCAAATTTCTACGTTCAGAGGACTGGATCCTGCCATTTTCCTTATATTAGCAGCTTTTTCATCCCCACAATAATATTTCCACTGGGACAACTCAGGGAGAGTACCCCAATGAATAAATATAACAGCACAGTGGTCTTTGGTGACTGATTAACTGTTGTTTTGATGTTATTCTCTGATGCTAATGAGGATCTAGGCACTGCTTAAATTTCCTATAATGTTCAGCTGCTGTTGTTTACAAATGTGTGATTTGTTGGTTATTTCTGGGTTTATTCAAGTTTTTTACAGACAGAATTACTCAGCTAGTCCAGAGTAAATATTTGCACATGCTTAGATGGAAGAGATTCTGTACGCACAGCAGTGTTATGGAACAGCTTTATCCTCTCTATCAGGTAGGAACCAAAACCTAGGGTGTAGCATACGTGTGTAGCACAGTAGCTGTTCACAAAAAACCCAAACTGTTGGCAATGACTTTTTTTCCTACCCAAATAAAAAGCTCTTATTTGGGTTTTTACCTTGAGGGTAACTAATCAATGGAATTTGTCACCAGACATTCACTCTCAGCTATCTGCTTATGGTCAGTATTAGCTGTTCAGAAAGATTCACTATTTGGGCTGAAATTCCCTTTTCCTTGTTGTGTTGGAAATACTATTTGTAAGCATTTAGCAAGGAAATGAACCTTTGAGATTACTCTCAAACTGGGATTCCTCATGCAATGGGAATGCAAGGGCCTTCTAGCTAATAAGGGAAGAAGATGCAGAAGTGGGAAAATGACATTGTCTCTTTTATATAATTAAACAGAAGCAAATTAGTCACATCATGGAGGAATACAATGATGCAGTTCAGAGGGCTGCAAGACTTTCAGTGGCAAGGGAAAGTTTCCTGACTGGAAATAAAAATCCAGTGAATGCAGTGACACAGGAAGACCTGCTGATTTACACCCGGTGGTTAGTGTGTCACCTCCACTCTTTGAAGGGCATCCACCATTTTCTCCAGGTAAGATGAGCATTTATTTGAACAGTGAAATAAAATTATGAAACATTCAAGTCTTGGATAAGAATATAAACTGATGGATATCGAATTCAGTGTAAAAGAAATTTAGAGGTGTGTGGGTAAAAAGCTAGACTCTGTACATTTCCAATTTTTAGTGGATTGGTTTTACTAGAAAGGAAATATTACTATGATAAAGCTGAATTTAGAATAATTAGCTCCCTGAGTTCAGTGTAGACAGTCTTGGGCTGCTTGGATTTGAGATACAGGAAGAGAAGGAGAAAGCCTGGAAACATGTTTCTCTATTACTACTGTGATGTTGTTTTATTAGAGCAGGATACTATCAAGAGGTAAGGGATCTCAGTTAATAGCCTGTAGGCTTGAAGAGTATTTGTTTAAGTGTCACCTTTTGAAGCCAACTATGAATACTTCCTAGTCTCCTTAATGATTTTATTATATGAGTGCTGCAAGTCATTGACATGAGTATATTTCTGGAGTTATACACGATGTATAACTATGTGGTGGGTTTTTTTCTCTTTTGTGCTTTATTTTGTTAATAAATTTGCAAGTGAATAGTTTGCATGTTTTTTTAGTGACTGAGAATAACAACAGGCATGTTTTTATCACCAGGTTCTCCAACATCTGCCTATTTCTCATAGAATAAATGTGGTTGATGAGAAATGTCCTGATATGTTCCAGGACAACTGGGAAAAGTTAAGAAGTGCTTTTGACAATAATTCAGATATTTTTAATATTGATTTGTTTCCCTGTTCAAGAGTTTTAAGAAAAAATGGTAAGAAATCACCAGCCTTCCTTTAAAGCTGTAAGTCCTACAGATAATACATTCCTTGATACATTCTTTGAGAAAGGTCACCAGTGCAAATGTTGCTGTTCTTGATTTGTATGCTTGAGAAATGGGCGGTGTGGCTTTTAGAGTCAGCAAGAATCCTGGAAATCTGGTGTCCATATTCCAGAGTGTGCAGCCCTGAATCTGCGACAGTCACTTCTCTGGTCTTACTGTGCCCTGGGCTGCAGAAACTGGTGGTTCAGAGGATACTTGTGGGATCAACTTGGTGGAGAATCCCAGATATTGTCCTGATTATGCCAAACCCTGGAACTCACCCTTCCAACTTTCTGCAAGAATGCTGTTTAAAATATTTCAGTGGGTGGCCTGTGGAGGAACTAAGAGAAGAGAGCTATTGTTTTAGTCCTTATGCTGAAGTATCTCTAGAAAATGTTCTTGAGGCTATTTTCAAGTTCTCTTTCCTTTTGAAGGAAAGAAGAGAGTGGTGCTGCTTATGAGAGTTACCTGTCAGTGGTACTTAATAAGCAAGGCAGCATTCCTGTTGCAGAGGGTTTAAATCCTGTGGTTGTACAGAGCGGGAATGGTGTGGAACTGTAGGAATGCACAGATTTGTCTCTGGAAAAGCACAACCCCTCTCTCTGAGGGATGAGATAAGGTATATGGCTCCTCACTGCAGCCAGGAAGTGGGCTGGCCAGGGTGGAGGAACAAAAAGAGTCTGTGACTTCTCCACTGAAGATCTCTACCTATGCCTAACACCACTGTAGATCTCTACCTAACACCAGCACTGGTGGTGTTAAGGAACAGGGAGAGGACGGTTAAACTCTTCTCTCCAAACAAAGCCCATTGAGCAGGCCATGTTTTGCTGACATGAGTGGGATAGGAGTATCCCACTGTATCCATAATATTGGATACAGTGAGCTAATAATGTACAGAGAAGGGCACAAGACCCCCAATATCTTAGAGAGTTCATCTGAGACATTCACTCTGCCATGGAGTAGACCCTTATTGGTATGAAATTGCTGTAGCTCATTTTGATCTTCCGTACCTAGTAATCCAGTATTTGAGGAACAGCCTGATATTAGCACCATAAGCTTTAATTCATGTGCTGCCTAGAACTGAGCTTCACAGACGAAACAACGGAATGATTGTCCTGATTTTGGCTGGGGTAGAGTTAATTTTTACTGATCAGCAGACATTCAGCAAATCTGGGGCAGGGTCTGCTTCCACCCCACTAGGTGGGGATCCCTAACCCACTGCCATGGGCCAGGGCAGGCCCACCTGGGACTGGTCTGCTCCCTCCTGCTGTTGCTGGGAAACTGGGGGAGAAAGTCGGTGCAGGAGCCATTAATAATATTAGTAGTAAAAGAAGGCACAATGCAATTGCTTACCACCTGCAGACCAACAATGCCCAGCTAGTTCCTGAGCTGTGGTCCCAGCCCCTGGCCATCTTCCCCCAAGTTCTACACCAGTATGACGTCATATGGCACAGAATATCCCTTTGGCCAGTGTGGGTCAGCTGTCTTGTCAGTATCCACCCCCAGCCTCCTCACGGTCAGGGCAGTATGAGAAACTGAAAAGTCCTTGACTTGGTATAAACATTGCCTAGCAACAACCAGTTGTTGTGTGTTACCCCGAATCCAAAACACAGCACTATAGTCACTACTAGGAAGAAAATTCATCTGTCCCAGACAAAACCAGGACAATAATTAAACAAGACATTAGAATCAAAGGTGAAGTAAAGCATGGAATAGAAATGCAGATGGCCATTTATCGCTCAAAAGTGAGGTGATGTAAATTAGATTAGGTGTAGTTTCACTAAACTCAAGGAGTTTTGTTGAAGCTTAGCAATATGTAACTTACCTGTTAGGATCTTTGCACATATCAGGAGTACCCATCAGTACTGGGTTAAGGCAAGTCAGTTGAAGCTTAGTTGGACATTCAAAACTCTTAGGAAAAGTAGTAGCAAGAAAAAGTGCTGCTCTTTGTAAGGGCTTGGCCTAAGACAAAAACCAACCAAACAAGCCCCCAGTGTTAAATATACCTGTCAGAGTGCTGAAAAAAAGGGAAGAAAGGATGACAAAACTTACAGAAACACAATTCTTCAAGGATGGAGGAATACTGATAACCTTCAAAGCCTTGAGCAAGCCAGAGATGAAGTAAAAAAGGAGGAGAAAACATTTAGGTTCTTCTAAAAATAGGTGTTATGTTGCCAGCAGACCCTTCAACACTCATACCAGGCCAAACTCAGCCATCCCCAGTACACCCTTGTTTCAGAAGTTTGTGATAGCAGCATCATGCCAGAATCAGATACCAGAGGAGTGATAACCCCGAAATAGTAACATACTTGGAGTTCTGGTGGCATGTGAAGATTTGAGAGGTGTGTGTGTGAGAAGAATGTTGTACAACCCTGAGCCAGGGCTTTGTTGAGGCAGTAGGATTTGTTAGCTGGTGGCCTTTCTGTGCTAGAAGATAGGCACTCCTCCAAGCACCATGGAGGTGTCCCAACCTGCAACAGCTGTTAGTTTTTCAGGGTCAATCCATAAGATGTAGGTTTCTCTCCCACCCCCCCCCGCCCCCCCCTCCCCAATCATATTCAATTTTCTGACATATTTCTGCTTTGGGAAAAGGGAAGTTAAAATATTGCATTATTATATGCTTAAAGAGCTGATGTTCTTCAGCTGGTCTGATGATGGCTTTTTGCAGAATCCTGCCACAAGGACACTGGATTCACTCTGCCCCGGCACAACACTGGAACCGAGGAGCTGAAACCTCAGCTCCAGCTTCTTCTTTCTCACTTTGGTATTGACTACAACCTTAAGAATCTCAAGAACTCCGCTGATGAGATCGAGCTCTTTTCCCTGGTAACCAAAATGTACTTCTAATTAAAAAAAAAAAATTTAAAAGTATGTAAGGAAGCTCCATTTATTTTAAGTCAGTGTTCTACATCATGGAAAAATGAGAATTTGGGCATTGTTGCTCTTGAGAGGAAGCGGCAGAAAGGCCTGGCTCACTCCCACAAAGCTACAGTAACTGCTGACGTTTGTATTTTCAGTTTCACGACCCTGAGTTGATATCTTTGTTCTCCCAGCTCTGCCTCGTGCTTTCTGCGCGTTTTTCTCCAGTTTTCCTGCCCGTGTTTGGGGTCCTCCCGAGCCGTGGTGCTTCCACTAGAGGTCGGCGGTGACACGCCATGGCCCAGGACCTCTCCAGGCCTCCGCAGCTCAGGGGTTACCAGCAGAAAAACGCTGATTTTCATCAGATTTGTCACTCAAAAGGCAAAACCAATCGAAAAGCTCTATCGTGTGCCCAGGGTCCAAAAGAGATGCATAGCTGTTAAACATAAATGGCATCGTGCTTTGAAATACATGGCTTGCCTTACAAATCCACCTTCTATGAGGACAGGTAGTGCAGCTGAGAAGGACAAAGGTTTGGTTACATAAACTGACCTGTAAATCCCTCATCACATTAACATTTGACTAGTCCAACTGAACTCACTGAACTATCCAAGATAAGCACGGGCACACGTGTTTACACAACTAGGCAATGATGTAAATTACCTTCATTGCAGTTTGGCAGTGGTTTATTCATTTTTGAACAGGATTGTTCAAGAACATCTTCCTGGCTAACACTATACCTGCTAATGGCAGGGAGAACAAATTTGCCATTGACTTTGACTGACACTGTTTCTGAAAATGCTGGTCTTTTTTTTGGATGCTCTGGAGTTAACAGCTGGGAGTTTCATTGTCTCTGCTGGGAAGGAAACACAGGACCAGGCTGTCTCCTTTGTCACTTTATCACTCCCTTTGTTTGTTTTTTTCTGCTGGCAATATGCAGTATCACTTTGCTATAGGATTTAATATCCGGTTGCAGAAATTTATAACACTTCCATCTCCTTGTGCTTTAGGTTGTCCAAATATTCAGAAGCGTCTTCTGCAAACAGCAGACGATGAGAACATTTCCAGTTTATGATGCAGAGGTTTCTAGGTCAGAGAACTGGGGCATGCTAGATCCAGCCAGGGCTTTGAAAAAGAAAGCCAACTGGATCCCTTTTTTAAAGGTAATTATGAGGAGCTCTCCTTTTTCAGTTGTGTTAGTCCCATCCAGTCTTCACGATGATTTTTTAGTAATTCAGACCTTTTCAAACTACTATGTTTCTCTATGGTAAAGAGCCCCTTTCCATGTCTGTTGAAAATAAAAAGTGAATGTGTTGCTCTTCCCTTATTAAATGCTGCTTCCTATACCAAAATCATGTAGCAATACTCATAAGTTTTGTGATTACTTTTATGACAACCAGATTAAACCTAAAGTAGATCCCTGGCAGCAGAAGCTTTTGATAAAACTGAAACAATGGAAAAAAGTGGATAAGCTGATGGACCTTCATTCAAAATTTGTAGAGGTAATATAATTAAGTGATTTAAAGTGATTTTTATTTATTTATTGGACATTTCCAGGGAAATTAAAGGTTGCCTCGGGTTTATGTATTATCTATATGCCTGAATTCATTAAAGACCCATTACTAAGGTGCTATAGAGGTATTTTTCCCCCCTCTTTCTCAGTTCACTGGTTTCAAAAGCCAGCTTGAGCACTTGCATAAATATTCAAAAGCTCTGAAGTTCACCTAAGTCAGGTCAAAATCAGCCCTGTAATTTGTGTCAAAGGGATTGTTCCAAACAGCTTTTTTTTTAATGTGACCAAGGTTCAGACCTGTGCTCAAAAGGCAAAGAGATACGCTCCAATACTGAGGTACAAGTCTAAAATGTGGTAGGTTACAATGTAAAGATTACTTGTGCCCCAGGGAGAGGTTACTGATTGTCTCAATTTTGGTTCTAGATTCACGGGTTCTCTTGATTCTGGTGGCCTATTGTAATTTTTTCCCATTTTGAAGATGTCCTGCAGGACATCTCTGTTGAGGCTGCCTGCCATCCAGCCTGCCTGGAAAAACAGCAATGTGCATTCACTGATCAGGCCTGCTTTGCATCCACAATGAACCTGAGGCACCCCCTTAACACCTCACATCATTGTCTTGCCAAAAGTGGTCAGCTGGGAAGAGTAGTATTCATTTGTGCTAACTGCATCTTAGTCACCAAAGGTGTGCTGCAGGGCTGACTTGCATTCCCTCTGCTCATTCAGGCCTGCTGCAGATGCATGGATGAACTGCAGCCTGTGATAGGGCTGCTCAGGTGTGCTGGGGTCACTTGTCACATTTTTCCAGTGAAATTTTAGCAGGTTTAGTATCCTCATCTGGAAAACCGGTTGAGTTCTCTTCCTCTCAAGGATGAGGAGAAGCAATGCTATTAAGATGGTGAACTACTACTGTAGGGCTGGATCTGTATAAATATCTCAGCCACCAAAACTGATCCGGCAATCAAAGGGTGAGATTACTGCCTCTCAGCCACTGGGTGAGCATGAAGGACTGTGAACAATAAGGACAACTTGTAGTTTAGATCCCAGTTTTAAATGGGAACATGAAAATAAATCCCTCCTCTGAAGATGTGGAAGAGTCGTGCCCCTGTGTGCCCTCTTCTGTCAATAATCACTTTCCTGCCAAACGGAACATCTTTGGTGAACTGTCTCTTTCTTCCTTTAGTACCAGGGCGGTGTTGGGTACACCAGAGCAGCCTAAGCCATGTTTCCCGCTCATATGAGGCTATTTCAGCCCTGAAATGTCACTGGGCTCCTCATTTCCATAGGGTTTGATAATTAATTTTTTATTAAAGGCTGCCTGCTCCCCCAGCCCAATGATAATTTTCTCTTGTGTTAATCAAGGTTCCGTTTGTTTTGACTTTTCAGCATCTTTGTTCAAAACAGATGATAAAGGACAGTCCAATAAAACACCTGCTCTTAAACCCCTTAGAATTCCTATTAATGCTTTGCTAGAATTGATATCAACAGAGATCTACTGATGCAAATAATTGCTAAAGCATGGCCATGTTCTTCAAATTATACTTCTGATGCAAGTGGCAATTAAAGAAAAACTCCTGCAAGATTAGATGTGGGTTTTAAAAATTACATTTGTGCTACTTCTAATTTTGTTTAACCTGCTTTTTGGCAGTAGCATCTATATATTTAGTCTCCCTGGTTCCCATTTAATATTCATTATTTACTTTTGTGGGTCTCACAAAGCATTTGAGAGAGAACTCTTCTTAAATTGCAGAAATCACAAAGTAGATGTGCAGATGTTGCAGCTAAAGTTTCCTTTACAATATTATAAATAATTGAATGGATTTGACTTTGATGATACTCTTAGAAAGGTTAGCCATTTACAGGTTTGGTTTTGTTGTGCTGGATTTCTTTAAAATTTAGTACTGACTGAAATAAGCTTTCTTTTATGATCCCTGGTTTCAGACCTTTTCCCCATGCCAGATATTTCACAAAGAAACCATTCTTTCAGATGTTACCACAGCATGTAATTTTTCTGGAAAGCTTGGGTGAAAGCCATCTTCATCACCACTAACAAAAGTAAAAATGGCTTTGAAACTCACTGAGACAAAGAAAAAAAGATCACTCCCCTTGCTTTTTTCCATAGTGGCTTGCTCACCAAATACAATATATTTGGTTTTGGTCAAATGGGGATTAACCAGTAGTCCCTCCCCTCCATAATTCTTTGTTAGTCAGAAAGTGCTTTCATATTCTTTCTTCTCTGGAATTTCACCTCCATATGCTGTGACAAGGAAATCTGTATCTACATTTTCACCTTGGAGAGGAGGCAGCAGACAACTTTCCCAAGTAAAGGAGAAGCATTAATAAGCAGTGACGCAGATGCTCCCTCACTAAATAACCTGACTTGTCCCTGACTCTCTGTGGGATGGGGGCTGTTAAGCTGACTTGTTTGCCTTGTGAATCTTTTGTCTGTATTTGATGGGGTTTGAAACAAGGTCTCGGATGTAGAGAGGGTGATGGAGGGTCTCCAGGAACACGTGGCAGCCGTGTTTGAACCGCATCCTGCACGGTCAAGTTCTGCCACTTCTGCCTGTGCCTTGGGACAGCTGAGCTACGATCACATCTGGAAGGAGATCTATGACTACACTGAGCTCCACCAGGTATTTAGGAGGGGAAATTATGAATAACAGTTGATTAACATGTCAGCACTGATAGACCTGCCCAGCTGCAACATACAGTTGCCTGCCCAGGACACATATGTGATGTCCTCTCCTTCTTGGGGCTCACTGTCTGCTCTGTAGCCACCAGTCCAGTCATAGCACAAGCAGCATGAAATTGCACCTACCTAAAAATAACACACATACATGCCTGTAGCAAAGCTGGGGTGTGGAGTTGGCCAGAAGAAATAGAAGTGTGGCTAAGCATGTACTGGAGAGTGTGGTATTAGGGAATGGGTTATCATCTGTGTACAGAGGAGAGGGAAGGAAGGATGGAGGGATCTCTTGGTTGCTGGAGACCATCCAGCAGCTGAGCGCCTGTGACCCTGGCAGCAGATGCCTGCTTTGCACAGCAAAACCAAGTTCCTCCTCTCGGGAAGAAGTGGTGTTCGTGGACATGGCCTCATAGAGGTTCAGAAGCTGTGAAAGATCTTCAGGTTTTGGAGAACAAATAAAAAAAGAACCCACAAATGGCCTAACAGGCAGGGTAGTGAACAAGAAGTAGGACCTGCCTCACTGTTATGTGGGGAATTTGTAGTAACTGTGTCATGCCTTCTGTAGGGAGCTCTGTGACTAATCCTCTGAAGGTACTCCTTTGATGAAGATTGACTTTGATTCCCTCTTTCTTTCTTGCCCTTCTGACTCAGAGGGTGTTCACAGCTGCTGCTTTGACAAGTATAAAAGCATTATGCACAGAACTGTTACATCTCAGAAGTTCCTGTACCTGCAGACCAGTGCTTCATTTGGCTCAGTCTGCTTGTGCCCACTTGCCTGCACCAGTGGGCCCTTGTGACAAGTTAGGAAAGGGCTGAACAATCTTCTTGCTCTGGTGTGTTGTTTTAAAGAGGAGAGGTCTCAGGTACTGGGGTTGGATGCAGCTCCAATGTTAATGAGGAGTACTTGCATCCCTGCTCTTGACTAGGACCAAGCAGGGCAATGAGTGATAAAGAAGCAGTGGAAAGGGAACAGAGGGAGAAAGACAACTATCCCCATTTCCTCTTTCTTGCTGATTGATCAGCCCCTTAAGCTGACACCAACTCTGTGTTCAAAAATAAACTTGCATTTTTCTGCCAGGAAAAGCTCCCCCATGTGAACACATACAGTTCTTCCTATCTCAGGCTGATCCTGCCCAGGAAATATTTGATTACATAATGAAAACTTCAGGGAAAAAAAAAGAACAGTGGGTTGACTCATGCAAGCTACATGATGATTAATGAAAAAAAGGAAAGAAAACACATTTGCACTGTACATCTTCTGTCAAGTGCACTGGGTTCACCATCGGGTTGGGGAAAAATATGTATTTGGGGGCAGTGCATGGGACATCACTGATCTCAGTAGCATTAGGTTAATTGAAAACCTCATTTTGAAACAGTCTAGTCATGATGGTATAACAAAGCTAGAATTAGATCCTTCACCCCCCCAAAAAAAAAGTCCTGTCCACATCTCAGTGTTTTTAAAATAAAAATTTCACTGCTACCCTTTTTTCCACTGTTTACCAGCATTTTTCAGACAGCATTGTCTGTATATTTTTAAAGTGGGAATTTTAAGTGGAAATGCTTTATCCTATGTTTATTCTATATACTTATTGTGATACTTAACAGACCAGAACAATTAACGCTGTTGATTCAGGAAAACATATTTTGATTCTTAAATTATTTTAATAGATTGAAGGACCTGTTTTTTTCTAAAATTTAAGGAATTAGACCTTTGTAGTCAATGAGGACAGGATGAGTGAGGATGATCATGCTTAGCAAGGATAGAGAAATCATTTAACAGATAATCTGTCATTGCAAGGATTATGGAAAGAATTCATTGTGTGACAGTTTGACATCAAGATTTGCTTGGCTTGACGGGTTTTTTAAGACAATACATTCATGTCAACTTGCAAAGCAAATTTATAGAAGAGCCAATGTAGTCCTGAGTTTATCTGTGTCACTTCTCTGAGTAGCTTTGCTAGGATGTCTCATGTTGAGCAGGATAAATTTGACAAGCACCAATTTGTGAAGATACATTAATAGGATTTTCTCTGATCAGAAAAAAAGCAATGCCAAAATCAATGCTATAAAATCCCTAGCACACTGAAAAGAATTCCAGCTTATGCCATCCATGTTCAGATGAAGTAGCAAAATAGATTGGGCCAGAGAAGTAGGTTAAGAGGACAGATTTTTCTTATATACTTGATTGTCTGAGGAAATTAATTGGATGACGCCTAGTAAATCACTTACCATAATGGTCCTTAATTAATAAGTACTGTGTGACTCATCGTGATCTTCTCACTTACACTGGTACTAATGCCAGTTTAATTTCACTGCTGTTGGTGGAGTGACTCCTGATGTATGTGAGAAGACCTTGATGGAGTTGATAACAAGGCAGGTACAGCTGTTTTCCTGCTTGCTGCTCTTCTGCTACTCTTTGTGCTACATTGCTGAGTGTGCTGCAATGGAGTGAGGAAAAACCCCAACAAACAAGTATTGAATGTAATTTTACAGAATGTTAGCTAGAACATTTAATGTATCTGCTTGTGTTGGGGGTATTGTGTATATATCACAGCAAAATTTTTCTGCGGCCTAGTCTGATGTTCCTTCTTTGTAGCTGCACCCTGTGATTTTGCCCCATGCTCAGCCTATGATCTTGCTGGAGCCCAGAAGTCAGTTCTTCTTTTGTGGCAGGAGGCAAAAAAGATGGATTAGGAGGTCAGACATGTCATAAACTGTAGCTGGTTTGTGGTTTTGATGAAACAAATGTTCTGAATTTCTTTGCAAAAGTTCCTTGATCTGACTCTTGCTGCCCTCTTGTCTTTGGAATGGGGTAGCTCTTTCATACAGCTCAGGAGTTTTACATGGATTGGAAAGCAATCAAATAGTGTGGAGTTATATGCCATGATAGGGCAGGTTTAGATTAGATATTAGAAAAAAAAAATTTACTGAAAGAGTTGTTGGGGCCTGGAACAGGCTGCCCAGGGATGTGGTTGGGTCACCACCCCTGGATGTGTTTAAAAAAAGGGTAGATGAGGTACTTAGAGATATGGTTCAGCTTAGGACGGGAATGTTTGGACTTGATGATCTTAAAGGTCTTTTCCAACCTTGTGATTCTGTGATAATTTCACTGCTGTCTGGATTATGAATTTAATCTAGTATGGCATTCTTTTTTTTTTCCCTTTCCCTTTCTCCTTTCCTTTCCTTTCCCTTCCTTTTGTTATGATAAAGCTTATGCATAAAGCTGTCGAAGAATCATGTGCATACTTACTGCATCAATTTTTAAATGTGTGTTGGAACTAGGAGCTAACTACTGAGGATAACACAGCCGTGGTTCACAATGGGAAGCCTCTGACACCCTTCAGAAGGAAGAATGAAGGAAGGTAAAAAATTATTAATATGTATGCATATATTTAATAAAACCTGAAAGAAGGAAGAAATATGAGATCAACCTCCCGTTTCTCTGACAGAAGCAGTAGTGCCATCCTTTTCCATTATTCCATACTGTGGGTTTCCATGACAGTCAGTTCTGTAGGCAGCAGCAGTCTTCTCTTAGACAACAGACATAGCAAAACTGTCTACTTTCAAAAGGTTTAGAAATCTCCTTGAGTAGTAAAAATGTAATTACATTTTTCCTGTCTGAAAAAAGGTACAGTTATACAGGCAGCTTGCAACTGCTAGGATTAGAAGAGGGCACAGTGACTGCCCACGGGAAGCATGTGGTGAGGAGAGGAGCCTACTTGTCCCTGCTTTTCTTGCGTCACCTGAGACTCCGGGAGCTAAAGGTAAAATGACAGAACATAAAAGGTGCAGAGATCAGAGTTAATTTTAGAGGGGGGCTGTCATCCAACTGAAAATGCAACTGTATGTTTGCTCTGGTTTGTTTCAGCGAGTATGCCTGGGGATCCTTAACTACTTCAGGTCTGTGGAGAGAAGCCTCACCATCAGTACTGCTGGCCTCTCCTCCAAGGCTGGTCACCTCATTGCTAGTGCAGAAGACACTTCCTGGGTCAGCGCTGCCAAAGGAGGCACTGGTGGTTTTGGAGGCCTGAGTTCTCAGCCATATGTCCACTCAACACCAGCTGACTACAAGGTGAGGTACCACCTAGCCTTTAGTCTCCCAAGAAGTAGGCTTCAGCAGGAGTACCTCGTCCAGTTCTCTTTTCTATGCAAGCTGTGTTGTGATCAACTGCTGAGTCATGGAGGGACTCAATGTAGTTTCTTCCTCAGAACCATGTGTCTCACCTTAACAGACTAAATGTCTCTATCTACCAGAGGTTTGTAGCAACCTTCTGAGAAACTTCAGGTACACAGAAGTACAATGTTGATACTGCCTGCCAGATAAACATTTACTTGGACTGGTGCCACTGGCTGTGCATGAAGTCGGACCTCTGTAAGTGTGGGACTGACACACGCAGTAGATGTTACTGAGAAATCTGAGGCATTTTGCAGTTTATGGAAGTGTTTGTTTAATGCCTAACGACTTCTGAAATGTATTATTTAGATTGAGGCACAGTTCAGGACTTACTGGGTTTTTTACCTTGGATGAGGGCTTGTGGCTGAAGTGATACAATTATTACACTTAGCTTCGCTAGAAAAATTGTAATTCCAATTGAATTCCTAAGGCTTATCAAACCTTTGTTTCCCCAACCTTATTGAAAAATATACTGAACAGAATCAAAGTGTCATGCTGGCATTAGTGGTTTGATGGTGTATTTTGTGTCTTGAGTTGTCAAATTCCCTTGCAGCTCTGCTACCTAACACTCTGCCCAAAGTTCTCATGCAGAAAGACTGAAGAAGCATGATACTATTTTTATAGGAGTTTTTTCAACATTTATTTCTCATTTACTGAAAATTTGTTTGCTCTTGCTGTAGAAACACAGACCCAAACACAGAAGCCACATCACAGAATTGTGTCTAGAACCAAAAAGGAAGTAGGCTTCCTGCCTCCATTTGTTGCTTATGTGTAGACATCAGCCACCCTCCCCCCCCCCCCCAAAAAAAAAACCTGAAAAAAACTTCATGTCCCCAGACATGAAAAAATCTAAACCTCTTTGAAAAGAACGTGTGTGGGGAGTTGATGATATTTTCAAGGTATCTTTAGTTTTATTTCTATCCTTTAAAAATCTAATCAATGAACATTTCTAAATGAAAAGCTACTTGGAACTGGAAAAGTGTGATTTTCCACTTTAGAAACGTTGAACTGGGTAGTCCAGCATCTTTGAAAATTCAAGTCTGACAAAGTAATTAAAAAACTTATGTTTTCCAACGGGAGGTGCTAGCTTTCCAGGAAGTGGGCATTGTGGCAAGGTCTCCTTCTGATCTCTGCACAATATACCTTTACTTTCATCTCCTTTTCTTCTGTTGCAGAAGAAATGATGCAAAGATCGTTCCTGACCTTCAGTCTAAGCCCTCTCCGATCTGGAGATTAGCTGTGAAATACTTCAGGGATCTCTTAGCAATGAGAGAGACATTATATCTCAATGGCCTCACTTTCCCTGGAATAAATACACGGATGTGGATATATATGCTTGAACTTCGCTCAAGTTAGATAAATATTTACTCATCCTATTACAGTTTAATTTGCAACAAATTTAGAAGCAGGGGCAATAGTATTTCCTTAACAACAGTTTCTAATGTGTTTTGTTTGGTGGGTTTTCTTGGTGGTGGGTTTGTTTTTTTAATATACTGCACTGACAGTCTCTCAAGAACTGAAACAATAATAGAGCCATTTTACTGGCAAACTAATTGAGACCTGCCTAACATACTCTCTGGTGCATGCGATAAACCTGAAGCATATGGCATTGCTTTAAAAATACTTTTAACATCTAATCTGTGCCCAAAATTGGAGGCGTACCTGTGTTATGAACCCCTCCACACAGCAAGCTGTGGGCCTGTGTGATGGTTTAGCTCACAGTGTGTCTGAAAGAGATTCCGAGGCACAATCTCCTCCCTAGCAGACTGCTTAGGATAGAGATCATCAGAGGCATGGGTTTCAATGACAGAAGGCCCTGCAAAACAATCAATGACATTAAATTAAAACTCTTTGCTGTCCCCTGTTGAGATTCAGCTGGCAAGAAAGTAGATAAAATATAGGTAGGTGCATACGTGTTGCATTATAACCCAAATAGGATTTGTTTAAGCTCCGGTAAATCTGAGCAGAGCTGGAGGAGGAAAGCCAAAACCTGCAAGCAAAAAGCATCACATCTAAATATCCAGTTACCTGATTTGTTGCTATAGACATATAACTGGGTATTAACATTTTTTTATAGGCATAAGTAGTATTTAGAAGGCTTGGGTAGTCTCTTTAAAATATGGTACTGAAACACGACAGGGAGAAAGTCTTCCTTTCTTTTTGGTTTTATTTTGTAAGAACTCTCTGGTTTTGTAGTTACATGCCCCTTCTGCAGAATACAGTGTTCTTGACTGAGATTTTTAGGAGTGGGTCAGAGCAGGAATCAGAAAAAAAAATCCAGGACGTGGAAGAGGAGATAGATATTGGGATCCTGGGATGCATCAGGAGGAGTGTAGCCAGCAGGTCAAAGGAGGTGATCCTCCCTCTCTACTCTGCCCTGGTCAGGCCCCACCTGGAGTATTGTGTCCAGTTCTGGGCTCCTTGGTATAAAAAGGACAGGGATCTCCTGGAAAGAGTCCAAAGAAGGGCTACGAAGATGATTAAGGGCCTAGAGCATCTCCCCTATGAGGAAAGGCTGAGTAAGCTGGGGCTGTTCAGCCTTGAGAAGAGAAGACTAAGGGGGGACCTAATCAAAGTTTATAATTATCTGAAGCAGGGGATGCAGGGGGAATCAGCCAGCCCCTTTTCAGTGGTCTGTGGGGATAGGACAAGGGGCAATGGCTGCAAGTTGGAGCATAGGAAGTTCCGCACCAACATGGGGAAGAACTTTTACACAGTGAGGGTGACAGAGCCCTGGGACAGGCTGCCCAGGGAGGTGGTGGAGTCTCCTTCACTGGAGATATTCAAGATCCGCCTGGACGCCTATCTGAGCAATATGAGCTAGGGAGCCTGCTTTGGCAGGGGGGTTGGACCCGATGATCTCTCGAGGTCCCTTCCAACCCCTACAATTCTGTGATTCTGTGATTTCAATAAATGTTGTCCATAGGGATGTTTAAAAATACATCTAAGAATTGCTTATACCTGCTGTGGTGAAGTCAGCCCAGTATTTGCTCAGTTATTTATCTAAATCAAGTTAAATTTAATTCTTCTGTAAAGGGCTTTGATTTAACCTTTAGCAAATTCTGCATCCCATCACTACACTGGTGACAAATAGTCTGTACAGAAGACTAAGGAGAGAACAGAGTGTGCAGAACACAGTATTGGAAAAAGGAAAGGAATTTGACCTGGTTGATTCAACATTATGTTCAAATTAGACATATATTTTGTAGGACTATCTCATTGAATATATGATAAAGAATTAATTCTAATCCAGCATAGATCTGTGAAGCTGGTGAGCTGTTGTTTAAATTTGACTAAGATTTCCATGACTAAAGCAAATACCTTTTCCTCCATCCTTTCTTGTAATAGAATTTGAGACATCTAGGCACTAGCAGGTAAAGTTTGGGGAGCACTGGGGATCTTGTAAAGGCAAATGGTAGGAGAGCCAGTGACAGGAGGAAGTCCCAACACATTCTGCATCATTTTTTTTGGCACTGAAGTGAGAGCAGAAGTGCATTACATACCAGGAAATACTAAAAACAAACAGTGGAAAAGGAGGAGCTTGTATTTGCTTGCTAGCTTCTTACAAGAACAATTTTTAAAGGCTTTTATGGCTATACACCTATACCAAATGTTTATTTACACTAGGAGATTAACTTCTGTAATTATACAGCTAGAGATAGATGTGTGTAATTCCCTTTGTGGCAGTCTTAGGCAAGAAACCAGGGAGGTGGTGGAGTCTCCTTCTGTGGAGATATTCAAGATCCGCCTGGACGCCTATCTGTGCAATATGAGCTAGGGAGCTGCTTTGGCAGGGGGGTTGGACCCGATGATCTCTCGAGGTCCCTTCCAACCCCTACAATTCTGTGATTCTGTGAATTTGGAAAGCTAACACCACTTCTGCTGACTGCAGTACTGGATTCTTGCTTGGGGTGTTACCAAGCTAACTACTGACTAGCTGCCAAAGTAGATAATTCTCTTTTAAAGGTGCTGATAACTTGGTTTTGGGTGGCTTTTTTTTTTTTTTTTTTTTTTAGAAAAGTAAGGTCATTCTTAAGCTATTCTATTGAACAAGTGCTGATGTCACAGCAATTTTGGACATCAGTCAATGGGTGTTCCTTTTAATTAGTGCTAAAGTCTTTGTGTCTCTGAGATTGGCTTCACATCTTGCAAGAGTAACTTACCCAGGGAGGCTTTTCAAAATATGTTTCATATTGTATGATTTCATATTTGAATATCAGAATTTAAGACACCTTTTGCCAAATTTGAGCAAAATTAGAAAAATCAAAAAACCCCACTGAGTTTGGGAGCTGGTCTTCTCATTTTGATGCATCCTTGGTGCTCTTTGTGGATTTATATGCCTGAAGGAAAAACTGGGCACAACAGAAATTTTGTAGTTTGTCTCACTCCATGCTATTATAAATGAAGCCGCAGTGTAGGTGTTACCTGTTAAAGTAGTATTTTGGCAAGATTTTATTTTATTGTTCTTCACTACTGACAAAACAGAGTGTTCCCAGGCCACATCCACACTTAGAAATGTTGATTACACAGAATTGCAATCCCTGCAGATCTGACTGCTTGTGTCTCTGTGTTTCCCCTTCACGGCATAGGTCCACAGCGCTCAGTTCATGGAGTTTGCAGAGGTGGAAAACCAGGACGACTTTCACACTCGTGAAGACAGATACATTCACACACAGGACCAGCGAGGGGCTTACATAATGTACGATGCAGCTTTAGAGGACCTGAAGGAGCTGGAGAACCAGCTGCTGCTTGTAGCCAGCCAGTACATTGAGAGAGATAAAAGTAAGTTATCTCCAGCACCAAAGCACCTGTGGTAATTTGGTTTGCTGTTTTCAAAGGAGGCTGATCCTATGGCTTCTTGAATTATTGCTGTACTTCTGCTGGACCAAGTTCTAATGGGGTTTTTGGGACCTTTCTTTATCTTCCTTGTTTACTAAGTGATGAATGTGTTACAAAGACCTAACTGAGCATGTGGAATTGCTTGTCACATGTTAATGTCATAGTTTTGCACCTTTCAGGGTCATAGAATCACAGAATCATAGAATATCCTGAGTTGGAAGGGACTCATAAGGATCATTAAATCCAACTCCTGGCTCCACACAGGGCCAGCCAAGTCAGAGCATGGGACTGAGGGCATCGTCCAGGGGCTTCTTGAACTCAGCCAAGCTCAGGGCTGTGACCACTTCCCTGGGGAGCCTGTTCCAGTGCCCAAACACCCTCTCAGGAATGAACCTCTTCCTAATATCCAGCCTAAACCTCCCCGTCTCAGCTTCATGCCATTCCCCTGGGGTTCTATCACTGGTCACCAGAGAGAGGAGATGGGTGCCTGTCCCTTTACTCCCCCTTGTCAGGAAGGCATAGATCACAATGAGGTCTCCCCTCAGCCTCCTCTTCTCCAGGCTGTACAAACCAAGGGACTTCAGCCCCTCCTCATAAGACTTCCCCTCCAGACCCTTCACCACCCTCGTTGCCCTCCTCTGGACACTGTCCAATATTTTTATGTCCCTCTTGTACTGTGGCGCCCAAAACTGCACCCAGTACTTGAGGTGAGGCTCTACACCAGTGCAGTGTAGAGCAGGACAGTCCCCTCCCTGAACTGGCTGGCAATGCCATGCTTGATGCCCCCCAGGATACAGTTGGCCCTCCTGGCTGCCTGGGCACACTGCTGGCTCATGTTTAACTTGCTGTCACCCAAGATCCCCAAATCCCTCTCAGCGTGGCTGGCCTCCAGTGTGATGTGAAAGTCATCCTGGAGGGGAAAATAACACAGAAGGGACACTTACTGGTAGTTAAGTAATACAATGAGCAAGTACATCTTCAAGGCATAGAGAGAGTCAGAAAAGAAAAATGTTAATTATTTTTTAAGGTAGTTTAATCAATGTATTGCATTGTTTTTCTGCAGAAATAAATTTATCTGCTACCACTTTTCAACTTTTCTCCGTGTTAAATAAGAAGCTGCAAAATACCTGTTGTTCCAGACTCTTTTTTTTCCTACTGCCTTTTTTTTTTTTTTTATAATAGTAGGAGCTGAATTGAGTAAGACAGTATTACAGCTTTCTAAAATGAGCAGCTGTACTTCTAGAACAGTGAAGAGGAAGAAGCTTTTAATTGTAGAAAGTACAGGGGGAGGGCCATTAGGAAACAGTAAATAAATGCCACAAATGTATATGATATTCAGAGAATTGCACAAAATCTCTCTTAAATCACTGGAATTACTTTCTGTAATCATAGGATAATGTGCTTGATGTTTTAGTATGCTTCACTAAAATCTAAAACTGAGTATTCTGACAGAGAATGCCAGGCAGAGCTGAGGATTAAGATGACCAACAACTTTTACAAATCTGTGAAGGCCTAAATGTCTGCTAGGACCTCCTCTGAAGTCACCTGAAGGTTCTCATTGTGGACCTTTTTCTGGAACATCTTTCATATGAGAAGAGGCTGATAGACCTGAGACTGTTCTGCCTGGAGAAGGTTCAGGAAGGATATAATCAGTGTGTATAAATACCTGGTGGAAGGAAATGAAGAGGGAGCCAGAGTTTTCTCAGTAGTCCCCACTGACAGGACCCAAGGCAATGGGCACAAGCTGAAACATGTGTAATTCCATCTGAACACAAGAAAACCCATTTTTACTCTGAGGGTGGTCAAACAGTGGCACAGATTGCCCAGAGAGATTGTGGAGTCTTCATCTGTGGAGATACTCAAAACTCGACTGGACATAGTCCTGGGCAAGCCAGCCTAGGTGACCCTGTTAGGGATCATGGGGGTGGGCTGGATGACCTCCAGAGGTCCCTTTCAACCTGAACCATTCTGTGATTCTGTCACGATGGGAGACAGACTACTGAATGAAGTAGGGTACTCTGGTAGGCTGGTATAGCAGTTCCTGTGTTTATATGTCACTTTATTATCACCTTCACACAGCACACTTGAGATCTGATGATGTCAACTTGTCCTAGGTCACTGTGCTCCTTGTTATGGTCTCTTTCTGTATGCCATGGACACCAACACTTTTTAATGCTTCAGTGACTGTGGACTTCAAATGACTCTCTTCAGTTTTTTAAATAGAAGACACTTGAAGTCTAGAGCTGAAGAGTAGCTGCTGAAGCCTCTTCTATTTACCTCATGGCTGACTTTTAACTCTGCAGCTCTAAACATTTCAGATTCATTCTACTTGATTCATCATGTATTGTCAAAATAGCTCTACTTCAGATAGTATCACAGTCAAGAAACCAAAAGTATGATTTCTTTAAGGATTTCTCATGGGCTCACAAAAACATTTGTGGTGATATTTTCATTCCTTCACAGTAATTTTTAAGTTACAATGACTGACTCTACTAATGGCAAGCCATCTGATAAGAAAGCCCTCCCCTGGTTCTGCACTCTGCCCTGCTATATCTCTTTGTAAAATTTATCTTTGAGTAGTCCACGCTGCTTTTCTTTGATCTGAGAGCGAAGGTGAGGAGGAGAAGACAATCCCAACGTGACTCAGTGCTATGAAAAGTTAGCTTCTTTTCACTTTCTTCCCCTAGTTTTCTTGCACTTTCTCTGGCTTTATCTCTCAATGTGGTTCTTTTGAGCTCCAGCCATTGCCCTTTATCACAAGGGATATTTGTGAAAAGATGATGTAAGAGATGCATTTAGGCCAAATGCCTGGTGCACTTGTTCTTTCCCTTGCCGAATGCTCTGGGGCCCTCCAAAGCTTGTGAGGCTTGACATTTTTTCCTGGCCTGGGATTCCCTGGCAAGCAAATACCACAACCCTGTGCTATAAATGAAAAAATTACCACAAGCCAGGGGAATGTAGGCATGTGGAAATCCCTCTGATGCTGGTGTCTGCTTGTTTTCTACTTTTTTTTTTTCTTGCTCTTAGGCAATGTACCTTGTGAGCAGTCCAGAAGCTGGGCACGTGCCTCTGTGGATCGATGTGCTGTGCTGCTTGACCTCTGGACCTGCGAAACTGCTCTGTTGGAACAGAAATGCCAGGTACAGAAGCTTTTTTTGGTCTGAAAATCGTGTTTTGCAGTCAGTTCCCTTCAGGTTGTGTATTTCTTCTTTCTTAGTTTATCTATTTGGTCAGAAAATGCTGCGATTTAGTATTTAGTAAAACCAACAAACAAACCAACCAACACTAAAAATGTGTATTAAGTAACTGACTGCTTTGCCATTCACAAGGGCTGCTGCATATCCTGTGGGCTTTTCCCTTCCTCTCTCTGAACCTAGTCATGTGTCTGTATTTTGCCATGGATCATGAAAACATACAGGGTTTCTACTCAAAGACCTCAATCTTGAAAGATGAATAGTAGGCAACTTCAGGGAAAGGGACCCAGAGGAGCTTGGCAGCATTTTTCTGTCTATGGGACTCACTAGTCCCCAGGACAATGCTGTGTCAGGCAGTAGAAAGGAGCAGATAGCAGAGAGAAATGGCATCAGTTGAGGTCACCTTCACATGCTTTAAATGTTTTGTTCTCGGTCCTGGAGTGGCCCAGGGCAGCTCTCAAAACAGGAATGCTAGAGGGTGTTAGGGAATCTCCTGTGTACCACTGAAGAGGTTTTAAATAGAAAACCTTTTAAACTAAAATAGTTATATGTAGTTTAGGAAATCTCCAAAGGCCACTCTCATGTTTTCATAGAGGGCCTTTGTGTTACAGAGGTATACAAAATGCTGTCTAATTGCCTAGTTCACTAAGTCTCTTCTCTCATCCCAATAGACTTTGCTTTCCATTGCTGTATGATCATTCTACCTTTGTGGACCTACCTTATATTTTTATCACAGGCCTTCCATATAAGGAAACTTGCACTCTTTTTGGTAGAAAAATTCCCATTAGAGAAGAACCTTTACAAAAGCAGTACACTAATTCTCTTCCAAAAACATCAGAGAGTATATTTGGGGACCCAATACCCTAGGTGTGATTAAATGTACAGGTGTGCTGTTGCTTTGAGCTGAAATGAAATGGAATTGGGTCTCACTAGCTTTGTTTCCAGCTAGGACAGAGTTCTTTCTGAGTTGAGGAAGCACTTTGTCCAGCAGCTGTGACAGCTTAGCTTAGCCAGTATAAAACTTGCTAATGGCCTATTGCTCATGCACTTCTTAGCTTTGTCCAGAACGGTTCAGGTCAGGCAGGTCTAAATCAGAGAACTTGACTGTTGAAATCTGAATTATCAGCCACTGAGTTAACTGCTAAGCCCTTCTGCATCTTCCTCTTCCACAGTCTTCTCATCTCAGCATAGATAGTAACATGGAGGCTTTTCTACTTCTGTGTCAAGGCAAAATAGCCAGATCTAAATAATTTCATATTGACATGAGTCATCTGTGCAGAAGCAAGAGCACTGGGTGTTCATGTTTTCAGTCCCTCTAATTGTCACCTGACCAAAAGGTACTACAGTGTCATCTCAGGGGTTCACATGCTGTCATGTGCGGTGCATTTCTTTCTCTGTCCTAAACTGTCAGTATGTATAATTGACATTTTTATTTAAATAAAACTTTTACAGTTATTCTTAGCTGAGGAGCCTGAAGAGGGAATGCACCTTTGTATGTCTTTAATTATATCTTCAGTAAATTTGGAGTTTCTCCAAAAAAAGTTAAGTAACTGTGACAGTCATTGCCAAATGAGATATCGGAGAGTCTCAGGTGAGTCTGCAGGTTTCAGGTGGCAGAAATTGAGCTTTTTAAAGACACATAACCAGTGCATGTGCTAGAAAGGAAATCCAGATCGGGTTGGATGTGGAAGGAAGTAGGTGTTCTTAAAGTGAAAATACTTGTTACTTTTGTAACAAATCAGCCTTGTTGCTGTTTTAAAGAAAAATGTGTAGAATAAAAAAAGTGGAAAAAAAAAAAAGAGTTAACTGTGCAAGAGCTGGAAGAAATTTCTCCTGTGGGCAGTTCATTCTATTGTTCTTGAGCATCTGGATGAAGCATCCAGCAATATCCCGTGCCAGAAACAAGATGCCATACTGGGTCTCTCTTGGTTTGATACAGGTGGCAAGCTCCATGTTCAGAAATCCCTCCCCAACAAAAAAAAAAGAATATTTAGCTTAATAAACATTTCAAAATCTGCTTCTCTTCAGCTTCTAGATGTTTACTTTGAAGCTTACCAACATGCTTTGGATCCAGAGGAAAGATTTGCTTTGGCCCAAGCAATAATTGACATCATACATAAACGTCCACGGTTTGATTTCAAGACTGAATATTTTGTCAACACCTACAAAGATGAATGCATCTGTTTGCAGCTTCATCTCCAACTGCTGAGGGACATAGTAAACCAACAAGTAGGTTGAATTTAGATTATATCCGCTCTGGGCAAATAGGAGGTGAAATCCCTAATGGGAAACTTTGATTACAGCCTGCATGGGTTTGCAGCGTTAAGATGGGTCAATGCTAATTTGAAAATGAAATCTATGGATGCTTTGTAAATTGAAGGCCTGGAGCTCAACAGCAGAAAGCTCTCTCTTGGATATAAAATGTTATAGAGGTGGCAGACCTTCATCATACGTCATGTTAAAGCCAGGTCTGCTATTGTTTGAGACAATTAGAAGCAATAGTTGAGAGGTGTGAAAACTAAATAAAATTATAATCTATTTTTTTCTGTAATGCAGGGAAGAAGGAACTAGTCCTGTTTAGAGTAAGGGAGAAGAGACTTTCAAAAGCATATAAACAAAGTCTGTACTTTAAAATGCACTTTGAAAAGCAATATATTTCAGATAAGTGTGAATTCCTCTACTAATAATTAATGCATGGCATTTGAAATCCTCACATTTTTCCTGTGGTGCCAGAGGAAAATCTGCCACAGCATTCTCTTGTATCCTGCCACAAGACACTTCCTTTCTCTGAGCTTTGATTTCAGAGGCTACGAGTTGGGCAGTTTGCTTGGCTAAGCTTTGTAACGTGGCTTTTACTCCACAACAGGAAGTTTGAGTTTTGGGAGAAGAGGCTGCTGTTAGGCTGCTGGTGCCACTAATGCTACCATGTTGCTAGCAGTAAAAGTGAAAGGTTGGCAGCATCCTTGGAGCTCAAATTTTGTCCTGAAGGAATGTGAAAGATTCAAAATAATTTTTGCAGGAATAATTAGAGTGGGTACATGTATAATTGACTTGAAAATCTATATATAAAAATAGATTTGGGTTTTTTTGCAGTTTATGTTAAAATAAAGAATAGTTGGTTTTGCCTTGATTTCTACGATTTCTACTGATGTTTGAATTTTATTGGCTAATGTCACTTGTGTTTATTGCTGAGCTTTAGATAGATGCCCAGAGGGAATACGTCCACAAGATTTGGCATGCAGGTCAGAGAAGTGGCATTGGTGAATTTGGACTTCCTTATGATGTGATTACTAAGCAGCTTATCTCCCTTAACACTAGCCGGTGAGTAATTATACCTCTGTCTTTTTCTGGAGAATAACTCTTTCTGATCTAGTTTATTTGATTGATTGTAAAAATTTGGGATCCAGAACCTGGAAATAGGACTATTTTTAAAAAATGATAGTCCTAAAGATTAATAAAGCCATAGATAAATTCTTCATGCTATTTAGATAGCCAGAAAAACACTTAAGGAATAAAAGCGATTCCTCTCTGACGCCCTTTGCTCTGCACTTTTCATGACAAGGGATTTGGAAATTGCATCTTGCAGTGCACTGTGACATCAGTATTGGGTACTGAGCTTTTTCCTGCTTTGGGCTCACTGCATCAGTAGCCTGACACGGCTTTGTAACTTCCGCTGTCCTTCAGCCACAGTCTGTTACTCCTTGGAGCTCATTTGGATATGGGTGTTCCAGGGGTGCATCAAAAGGAGTGTGGCCAGCAGGTCAAAGGAGGTGATCCTCCCCCTCTACTCTGCTCTGGTCAGGCCCCACCTGCAGTACTTTATCCAGTTCTGGGCTCCCTGGTATAAAAAAGACAGGGACCTCCTGGAGAGAGTCCAGAGAAGGGCTACGGAGATGATTAAGGGCCTGGAACATCTCCCGTATGAGGAAAGGCTGAGTGAGCTGGGGCTGTTCAGCCTGGAGAAAAGAAGACTGAGGGGAGACCTAATTAATGTTTATAAATATCTTAAGTATGGGATGCAGGGGGAATCAGCCAGCCCCTTTTCAGTGGTCTGTGGGGTCAGAACAAGAGGCAATGGCTGTAAACTGGAGCACAGGAAGTTCCGCACCAACATGGGGAAGAACTTTTACACAGTGAGGGTGACAGAGCCCTGGGACAGGCTGCCCAGGGAGGTGGTGGAGTCTCATTCTCTGGAGATACTCAAGACCTGTCTGGATGCCTATCTGTGTGATCTGTCCTAGGGAGCCTGCTTTGGCAGGGGGGTTGGACCTGATGATCTCTGGAGGTCCCTTCCAACCTCTATGATTCTGTGATTCTGTGGTTCTGTGCTTTCACATATGGAATCCACACATTACCTGCCCTATGTTCACCATCCTGCAGCTGTGCAGCACTATGGGTTAAGCAAAGGGTTTATGTAGCTGCTAATACACACTCAGAAGCCAAAAGCCCTTTTCTGCTGGTCCCTTCTGCTTTCCTGCCTCTGTTTCAAGCCCCTTGGCCCTATTCCTCCCCCTTACACACATTTTGATTTTGTGTTGGTTATCAGAAGGTTTATTTTCAAGTCCAGACAGTTTTAATGGGCAGGCATAATAGATGTGAAAATGTGGTTAATAAAATACATCAGCTAACAGAAGAAAAATTTAAACATTTTTGTTTTCATTAGCAAATGACACTCCTTAGATGTGTTCCAATATAATTATGTTTATTAAGGCTTTAGTTCTATTTTCAGATTTGATGCTTGATTTCTGATGTGCACTAAAGCCATTGCAATTTATTCTTGCAAATTAAGCAATTGCAATGTTTCTTTATATATACAGTTTATAAATAAAAGCCTTATTTTATAGCAATTTATTCTTTTTGTTGTTGTTTTTAAGTCCTGCTTTGAAGAACATTTATTTGCTGGAGTTTCATCCTTCACTTGGTCTGGTGTGCTTGATCCCCAAAGCTCTTGAGTATATCTACCAGGAATTCTACAGCATCTGCAGACCAAAGACAGCCAGTAAAGCAAGTAATCTAGAAAAACAAGTACTTCAGCTAGTGGTTGATGAGTGGCTAACTATGGGAAAACCAGGATCTTTTTACAGCTCTCAGATTCAAAAAGACGTAAGTTCCATTTTTATGTTAGTAATGACTCTTTAAAGCAGACACCCAAGACTGTGGTCTTGCTAGGTCATTTATGCTTGCTGGTTAAAGTTCTAGCTATGTGAGTCTTAATTCACTTACTTGCTTATGATTGGTGAAGATCCATTCCATCCACCTTCAAAGCAAGATTATTTTTTCTGTAAATGAGCATGGAAAGGGTAGAACTCTTCATCTCTTGCCAGTATAAAATAGGAACAATCAGCTTAATGAGAAGGAAAATACACTTAAACTGACATGAGATCACAGTAAGTCTCCAGGTTTTGTTTGTGTGTGTGTGTACAATCTGAAAAAAAAAAAGAGAAAGAGTGGACATTAAAGTAAATATTGTTATAGGTGGAGCTGGTTATTATTGTAATGTCCACCATTTCCTGGTGTAGGGCTCTGAATTTAGTTGGTTATAATTTTGATAAATGCTAATAACTGTGAATTAAATTATTGATGCTGGATGCTTCTATCAGGTTGATTATTTTTTTAAATTAGTCAAACTAGTTGTTTTTTGTTGGTTTTCTCTACAAGATCATGATATGGCTATGCTTTGGAGCAGACATTTCAAGTTTCTGAAGATTCCTTAGGTAGTGATACGCTATGTTTCCATCCCTGCCAGGTTTGGCTGGCGTAAACTAAACTAAAATGCATTATTGCAACAGTAAGACATTATCTGAAGTTTCTGTGTGCCCTGACATATCTATATAACCTGAGGCAAATCGGGACTTTTCACTATCCCTCCAGTAATAGCTCTGGTAGCTCTGGTCTAAGTGATCCATGTTTGCTTTGGGTCTGAGTAGTGAAAGGGAGTAAGAGTTGCTGTTAGCCAGCAGCTTCACTCGTGTTTCCTTCACTGGAGGCAGGGGAGGAAGCAGGCTGAGATCACAGGGGAGATGCAGCAGCCCTGTTAGTGGAGCAGGAGCTGGGCAGGAGCACAGAGAAAATGCAGCTGGCTTGGTAAGTGGGATGGCAGCCTGGTAAATGGGAATGAAGATTGAGGCAGGTGAAAAAACTGGGATGCAGTTTCCTTCCTTTTGGAAGAAAATGGCATAGGGGAAAAAAGGGCACTGCAAATTGGGGCTGGGGCAAGGAGGCACCTTGGGTGGGGGTGGAGGGTTAAGACCAGTTTAGTAAAGAAATTGGTTTAAGCTGCCCACAAGCAGTGATAATCAAGGGAGTGGGGTTGAAAATGCAGAGCTTGAGGTGTGAAGATAGAACTGGTTAGATGGAGAGACTGTGAAAATGGCGATGGGTAAGAAAATGAATAGGCAAACTAAAGGCAGAAGGGCAGAGCTTCCTAGGATGCTTCCCTCCCTGGCCTGGAGCAAGCCCCAAGAATTACTTACCCAGCATCTCCCCACTGACAATAAAGTCCACTGGCAGTTTCCCACTACTTTCTTGTCCACATCAGATCACAAATGCTTCTTTGCTTTTCAAATTTGAAATCCTAGAAGTCAGTGGCAGAGTTCTGTGAGGGATCTTGGAGGTACTACGCTGCTGTTGCCAAGGGGGAAAGAGAGGGGGGGTGGTTTTGTTTACTTCTTGCCCATTCCTTTTTCTCCAACAGAAGCTACAGAGGAGTCAAACGCATGCAAGCAGGCAATGTTTAGAAGATACTAAGGTTGTAAAAGTTTAGCACTTATATTTTTAGGAAATTTACCTTTGCTGGAGCAGATTTAATTTGGTTTCCTTTTGCATAGGCATGATGATGCAGTCTTTACATGATTACCTATTGTTTTCCTTATGACTTGGTGTGCTAAAATCAACATTTCTGTCCTTCCTGGACTGCTCCTGTTGTGACCTTGGACCTCTTTCTTTAATGTTTTTCCAACCCTGCTCTAAAGATGGTTTTATAAGATCCAATTTTTATTCCCCCATCTGACTTCTTAGGCATCTTTCAACTTTATCACAAACAAATTACCTGAGGGTGAGGTACAGATGCTGTCAGCCTGGGAACAGACTTTTCCTATGTACAAATATCAGAGAAGTCATATAAAAAGTGAATTCTGGAATTAGAAACTAAATGATGCCTGGGAAGCTGTGAGATCTTTCTTGGTCACCCCAAGGCAGGATCAGCTATCCCCATGGGATAAATAGCTGTCCTGTTCTTAAACACATTGTGTGATAGACTTTTTCAAGCAGTTACACTGTTTCACCAGCTTCATCTTCACCAAGATCTCATTGAAGTCTAGCACAGGTATGTCTTACTACAGTCCAATCTTATTACCTCTTCTCCTCTTTGGAAATAGGGATGATACTGTTGTCCTTGTAGCAGCTCTGTGAAGAAGCACATAAAGATGGGTTGTCCTGTCCCACCCTTCCAGAGTCAGAGAATTACAAAAGCACACCATAAAGTGTTGGGGAAGAGGGACAAAATAAAGTTGCACAACTTGAGACACTTAACTCTGGGGTGTTGTCTTTTCAAACTTTTCATTTCCTCTCAGTGGGGCTGTGATGTTTTAGCAGATGGCAGGTGTTGAAATCTAGACTTTTATTGCTAACAACTGCAAGGCTGGGTTCAGATTTCCTCATGACCTGTGATTCATTGGCCATAAGCAGTGAAGTGTGAAGCCACTCAGCCACTCAGCCACATCTATCCCATCTGACATAAGCAGAGTGGCACAGTTGTACAGCTTGTGACAGCTAGAGACAAGGAGCATCTTCTCCTGTGCACAGAGCCAGGAGCTGTTCCTGCCACCACTTGCACAGCACAACAGCCGGGGTACCATTGTGTTCTTTCCAGCTTCTCACATTACCAAGCTGCAGCTTTTGATCATTTTTCTTTACTGGGCTCTTCTGGAGGCTTCCACCGCCCCAGCAGAAGAGGAGTCCAACCCAGCTGAGTTAGCTGACCGTATGAATTTGCTGTCCCTGTTTTGAGAGTATCATACATGCAGTGGCACATGTGCTGGGATCTGCACACTCTTTAGAGAAGGAATGGCCTCACCCAGTAATAAGTGAACCATGTTACAGAGCCCCTGCTTTAGAGAGATATATGTATCTGAAAAATTTATTTTTTTTAATTAAAAAAGGTAAATTCCTTGTGTTTGATATAAAAAATAAAGTCCTTTGAGTAAAGCCAGCTTTACAGATTCAGTGCCTCTACCTTCAAAGCAAGTGGCAAAACACCAATGTATTTTTAGGGGTTAGGATAGGTCAGGGTGGGTACAATTCTGACCTCGCATGGGTTGCAAGTCAGAAGAAACTCCAGTCATCATTCACTCCAGAAAAAGAAAAAAGGTAGTGGTTTCCTAAAGTATTTAAAGATCTTGTCATCTGTCTGTAGATGATTTTTGTTTCCATTTTTTCCCCCTATCTTTGCAGTTATTTTCTGAGGTACTGATAGAAGACCCTGTGCTGGTGCAAGAGATTGCTCTGTCACTGTTGGAAGTGGGAGCAGATGAAGAAAAAAAGACAAGCAGAGAAAAACAGCTCTTTGTCCTGGAATCCTTCTCCATGCTCCTGGAGCTTGCCACGCTCCGCCATCGACTGATAGAGGTGGCAACAGAGAGTGCACAGTTAGCCAGGTTAGTGGGTCAGTAGTGCTGCTCTTTTAGCTATGGTGACCTCAGGGAAGTGGGGTTTGTAGGGAAGAAGTAATTTCTTTATTAATGGGCCACCTACCGTAGCTTCTTGAGAGCAGCCCTGCTGAGAAGGACTTGGGGATTCTGGTGGATGAGAAACTTAACAGGAGCCAGCAGTGTGCTCTTGCAGCTCGCAAGGCCAATGGTATCCTGGGCTCCATTAGAAGAGGGGTGGCCAGCAGGGACAGGGAGGTGATTGTCCCTCTCTACTCTGCCCTCGTGAGGCCCCAGCTGGAGTACTGTGTCCAGATCTGGGGCCCCCAATACAAGGAGGATGTGGAACTGTTGGAGAGGGTTCAGAGGAGGGCCATGAAGATGATTAGAGGGCTGGAGCACCTGCTCTACGAAGAGAGGCTGAGGGAGCTGGGCTTGTTCAGCCTGGAGAAGAGAAGGCTGTGGGGGGACCTCATTGCAGCCTTCCAGTCCCTGAAGGGAGCTTATAAGCAGGAGGGGATTCAACTTTTTAAAAGGATAGACAATGACAGGACAAGGGGGAATGGATTAAAACTAAAGGAAGGAAGGTTTAGATTAGATATTAGGGGGAAGTTTTTTACAGAAAGAGTGGTGAGGTGCTGGAACAGGCTGCCCAGAGAGGTGGTGGATGCCCCGTCCCTGGAGGAGTTCAAGGCCAGGTTGGATGGGGCCCTGGGCAACCTAGTGTAGATCCAGGCCTGAGGTTGGTGGCCCTGCCTGTGGCAGGGGGGTTGGAGCTCTATGATCCTTGGGGTTCCTTCCAACCCAGACCATTCTATGATTCTATGATAGCTGTGGAAAACAAAACACAGCACGAGAGAGTCCCCACAGTTCTGTTGTGGGAGATGTGTTTGCTTATTCTGTGGAGATGGAGTCTACCTTGGGTTTGCAGATGTTCATTAGTTTCAAACATTGAGGTCATGCTGCTCCTCTGAGCTTAACACAAAGATGCCTTCTTCTGCAGAGTTTTACATGGACTATTATGTTAACAGCCTCCTTCTGGAGAGTAGTGCAATATAAGGTAAAGCACACAAGAAGTATAAGCTTTGTTCACCACCAGAGGTAGGAGAGCATAAAAATTGTTCTGGCTATGCCGATCTTTAGAGTGATAAAGAAATGTTTTACAAAGGCAAAGTCAGTGTCATGCATTTATGGAGTTATCAGCTGAAGGAGATGACAATTTGTACAGGAAGACAAAGGAGATAAGGACTGAGCTAATGGGGACACTACAAAGGGTAGTGTTGAACTACTGGCTTGGAGGCAGGTTATTGGTGAAATTCCTATTGTTCAGCTCCACGTTACTTGACATTTTTATTAATGATCTCAGTAGAAAACATAAAAGGGTGTTATTAAATCCAGAACGTTGTAGTGCTGGCAGATAAAACTGATATGGAAAATAAATGGACTATCTTACAGGAAGAACTCACAGTTCTAAGGACTGGAGTAGTAGAAAGCAGATAAACATCAATAACACAAAGTTTAAAGTTATGCATAATAACAGGAAATTCTCCTGAGAACTTTGAGCTTATTAGTTGGAAGCAACAGAGAAGGAGAAAGAACTGGGTGTATAGCTGGCCATGGGATGACTATAAATGCCAACATATTGCTACTGTTGGTGGGGAGAGTCATTGTATTTTACTGAGAATCAAGCAATGAGTTTTGTAACTGATGGCATGCACGTGATTCTGGTGAGGCCTCATCTGGATTATTAAGTGTCATTTGGAGATTTGTGTCCAAACAAGAAAAATTCAGATTGGAGTGGGAGTAAAGATGATCTAATAGCATGCTGAGGGGGAAATAGAGAACACATTTTGCAAAAGCAAATGAAATATCTTAGTTTGTTTATCCTAGCAAAATGAAGGCTGAGAGAAGATAAGATTGTTCTCTATAAATACACCAAGAAGATAAGCTCTGGGAATGGAGAGGAGCTATTTAAGCCAAAGGCCAATTTTGGCAGCAGAACAAATGGATCTAATCACTATGAATAAATTTAAGATGGAAATTAAAAGGGGATTTCTAAGAATCAGACGACAAAGTTCTGGAAGGGAAAGAGCAAAGGGTAGAAAACAGTTTTTAAAATGGGACTTGATTCTTTTATGAAAAGGATCTGTGGGACATGGTTGCTCGTAATAGCAAAGTTAAGTGTGTAGCATAGACGACATGCCAGTCTTGGTTTTTCTTTGTCTTAACCCTTTTTCTTGCTTCCTTCTTGAAAATTTAGTGTCTGTATCTAAAAGACAGCAGCATTTATTTTCAGCAGCTGAAACCCTAGACATCTGTAAGATATGTGAGCTGAACTTCGGTAGAAAACCTAATTTTCCATCACAAGTCTTTTCCATTAAAATAAGAACTTCTTGAGTGAACTACCACTTGGTATCTGAATTTTCTTGGGCAAGCTAACAAACAGGTTAATCTACTTCAACCCAAGGAATTCCATAAAGCAGGAAGATCTTTCCTGGCAATTTGTGTTTCTTGTTCAGATACTCAGCTCTATAATAAAACACAGATTCATGTTAAACTGCTTCTACCAGTTATCTCTGTGTTCCTTCACTCATACACATACATACAGAACATACATTTTCTGGTAATTAGTAAGGGGTAAGTTTTCACTGTAACTTTTCACTTAGTTGGAAAATCAATATCTAATCACCTTATTTCTCATTAAACGAGTAGGAGCTTAATATCTTGAAAGCCCTGTCTCTGTGTCAGCTTTCATTAATATTCACTAACTGATTTAAAAGTTACACAGAGGAGACAGATGAGCAGACCTTATCATCCCATGGCTGCATTTCTTTCGGGAACAGGACTAAGAGGACATACTCATCTGAGGTGACACAGAAATCGCTGAAAAAATAGCAGTAAATTGTCATTTTCTAGTATGGGGACTAAGTGGAAAGTTATGATAAAAAGTAAGACCTCATGATGCATATGTAAAGCCATGAAGCATGACATTATCTTCATTTAATAGAAGATGGTTAAGTCAGTCTAAATACCAGTATAAACCTGAATAGTTAATGTGATGTTTTGAGGTGCTATTTTTCCATCTTCTTTTGATGTGATGAAGTTTACAGTTCATTGTAATATGAACAGTTACTCAGATTCAAACTGAAACATCATAAAGGTTAGTAAACTCTTTTCCTGCTAAGCAGAGTAAAATTAAGAAAGCATACCTACACTTGTGGATTGCTCTACCTCATAACATAGCTTCCCTCAGACTTATGGGGTGGATCTGCCAGAATTACTGCCATTACTTTTCTGCCTCTCCATTCCTGGAGTAGAAGGTCATTCACATCTAGAAGTACATGTTTATTCTGTGCGCCCTGTTCCATACAGCCCTTGCTACTTCTCTTTGTTTCTCAGTGCTCCTCAGTCCTTAGTTCTTCAGTATCCGCATTCTCCTGTCTGTCAGGAGGGGACATCCTTTGGCAGAATAGTAGAGCTAAACAGTGCAGCGTTAGTTTGAATTTTGGTTCTTTCTGGCTTTGTTTGACACAGACACCTTTTTGTATCTCTTCTTTTTCTCTCTTTTCCCCCCTTTATACAGTATTAGTAAGCTCATTTGTGTGTTTCTGTGCTGATGTCTGTTCTGTATCAGCTATTCATACTGGTCAACAAAGAGAGCGACATTTATAATAATTCTACAGAGTGCTGTTTCAAGACCTTAGAGTTGATGCTGGCCATGCTGTATAAGATTAATGATTGATGCTCACAGTGTCTTTCATATATTATTTTGTTTCTTCCCCTTTTCTTTCCCTTACTTTGCAAGGCAGGGTACCTGATTTTAAAGGACCAAGAGCTATGTCTTCTAGGTCCTATTTGTGCCTTCATCACATTTTCACAACATAACTTCCCCATGACCTGATTTCTTGACTGATAAAGTGCCTGCCTTAGGTGTTAAAAGGAAGCAAGGGAGTATCTTGTTCCTTTGCAGCCTGTAGCAAAAAAGTCAGCATCTTTCTTTTTAATGTCTTCTTACACAATATGAGAAGAGCCATCACAGGCTAGATCAGTGTTTCTGTTATCTTGCATCTGAAGGAGTGCAGCTATGGATCCACAGGGAGGGATTACAAAAAGTGGGACAGTGCCCAACCTCTGGCACTTGGTGCTTTAGAGAATTTCCTGAGCTAGTAGTTCCATCTAGACTGCATATTTACTGCCTACAGATGGACTGCCCTCATTATTTATTAGATGGGGGAGGTTGTATTGGGCTTGTGTCATACTGGGGGCTTCTAGAATAAAGGTTTTTAAGCTATGAAGCCACTGTTGGAATAGTAATAATGTGTATGAGCTATGCTTGTCTATTGAAGCTTCCTTTCTGGCAGACAGTCCTCTTCCCAATTTCTAGTCTAAAATAACATCTTAATCTCTCTGCCAAATGCAGTCCTTTCTAAATAGGAACATTTAGCACATTTCCTTTGATTTTTCCCTCATGACGTTGTAGACTTGCAACGTATCATCCTTTGTCTGCAAGTGCCGTCTGTGCCAATCGAATGGGCCATACTAAGCAACTGTCTGGGTACAAGACTTGCTTGCATCATACTATTATACATACCCATCATCCTATTTCAGATGCCAAGAAATGTTTTAAGTTGAATGCAGGTGTCATTGAAACGAACCTGATGGATGTAGGTTTCTAGATGTGCGTTGCTTATAGAATCACAGAATCGTAGGGGTTGGAAGGGACCTTGAGAGATCATTGGGTCCAACCCCCCTGCCAAAGCAGGCTCCCTAGCTCATATTGCACAGATAGGCATCCAGATGACTCTTGAATATCTCCAGAGCAGGAGACTCCACCACCTCCCTGGGCAGCCTGTGCCAGGGCTCTGTCACCCTCACTGTGTAAAAGTTCTTCCGCATGTTGGTGCGGAACTTCCTGTGCTCCAATTTGCAGCCATTGCCCCTTGTCCTGTCTCCACAGACCACTGAAAAGGGGTTGGCCATTTCCCCCTGCATCCCGTACTTAAGATATTAATAAACATTAATAAGGCGCCCCCTCAGTCTTCTTCTCTCCAGGCTGAACAGCCCCAGCTCACTCAGCCTTTCCTCATACGGGAGATGCTCCAGGCCCTTAATCATCTTCGTAGCCCTTCTCTGGACTCTCTCCAGGAGATCCCTGTCTTTTTTATACCAGGGAGAAGAAAGGCAGATAACTTTTCAAATGCATCCATGTGTGTTTGTTTCTAGGTTCTATAAAGCTTTTGCAGTGGAAGCAGGTTTTGGAGAGTTCCATTTGTACCTGAGGCCTGTGCACTTTGAAACTGCATCTCACAAGGAGAAAGCAGACCACCGCCCACCAATATTCATTACGTCTCTCCTGGAAGATGACAGCTGTGTTGACAGGTAGACTGAACTCTTTCTTGTGTTTCACAGGGCGTAAACTCTTTACATAGGATTGGATCAAGCCTTTGGTCTGCCTAGGCTCCCATATAAGCCACAAAAAATTCAGTGTGTAAAATACATAAAATTATCCAGGCAGAAAATGTAAAATGCTGCATGATTTGTTTCCTTTTTTTGTATAGAACCTGGGACTGAATAATGTTAATTTAAAGCTGTTGAGCAGTGAAAGCAAGGAGACTCCAAATTTGTGTGGATCACTGGTAATTTTGGGACTAAAGTGCATTTTCTTTCAAAGCGAGGGTTGCCTAATGGGACTGGCCTGAAAGTGATTGCCCCAAACCCCATAGGTAGCAAAACAGGACCTCAAAAACTGTTGTGAATAAAGCCCTTAATCTGAGCACAAAGAGAGCTTGTTTTCCTAGAATTATACTGTAATTTATGAAGTGGCATCTTTGACCTTTGGTTTTCAGCTCAGTGGCTATCAGATCCAATCTCTGCACAAGAAAGAAGCTATTTATTATCTTCCCTTTTCCCCCAGGGAAAGTGATTGGAACAAGTAGATTTTACATTTGCTTTGATTTACTCTTTAAAGAGTTGGTAAATATGTGTGTGTGTGTACACATACATAAATACACTGGTTTGTGTGCATGTCTTTTAGATCAAGGTTTATGAGGAAGGAAGGAAATAACCTGTGAATTCTCTTACTAGTTTCAGGGAGGGGCATCCTTTCAGTCGTTTCCCACTGCTAACAGGGGTAGTGGGGCTCCCTTCCCACTTGTACATATACCTCCTGCAGTCCCGTGCTTTTGTTTGCATCCTATCTGCTTGCATACCCCCTGGCCTGCTGTAAAAATTGGGCTGTTCCAAACGAGTTTAGCAATTTGTAAGTAACCTGGAATGAAACTTCAGCTCCTAATTGAATTGGGGCAGTGATGGCTATCAGAGTCCAGAAGGCAGTACAGCAGCACAAAAAACCCTCCACATTAGGAATCAATACTTGAAATGGGGCACGATTACACTGAACAAGCAGATTTTTCACTGGTTTAGACCAAGCTCATCTAGGAGGACCTAACAAGTAATTGTAAAGTCATCCACAAAACATCACAAGAATATACTCCTTTTCTTAAAAAACTACTTCTGAAAACTAAAGCAACATCCTAGTATCACTAAATTAGGGGCTAGAGTGACCACTTCCATTATGTGTTTTAGATTTAAAGGGGGAAAGAAATGGAAAGTGTTTCTTAATTGATCGTTATTCTCCTTTCATCTTCAATTTGATTTCTGTTTGTGTCATAATCCATGTTTATAGGTAATTTTGCTTTTATTGCAGATATATTCCACCTAGCTTACCATTAAGCATTGAAGAAATCGACAGTCATATGGGAAAGTTTAGTTTCCGTACAAGAGATGGTGTTATGCAGGTGAATGATTTAATTTGTAGAACAAGCAAAAAATGTGTATTATTATTTATTTGCTAAAGTATGTAATAGCCTCTGTTGTGTGTTTACTAGACACTATAAACTTTTTTGTCTTTCTCTGAGTGGTAATATGATTTATTCCACTGTTTTACAATTAACTTCATAAAATTGCACTGAAAATTTGATTGCTGCTGTGGCCTAATCCAGGAATCCTTACTGGGATGAAACTCTTTAAGTTAGCAGAGTTTAGCTTGAGGAACTTAAATAAAGCAGGATGCCAGTGTGTGCCTGTATGCACACACAGTAACAATATTTGGCGTAGAGAGTTCTGTAATGGAAGAAAGCGACCTTAGTCTTCAGTGCTGGTCTGCATACTTTGTCGTTTCCTCTTTGTACAAGTGTATAAAAACACCATTGCAGACTGCCAGGCTGAAGAGATTTCTTCTCTAAAGCTCTCCACAAAGTCTTCTCGACATCAACTCAGTCATGACCCGTACTCTGCAGCTGGGCAGCATGTAATTAAGAATTTGCCAAGGAAAACCAAATATGTTTGATTTGGTATCTACTCCTTTCCCAGCCTGTTTGCACTTGGCTGCACTGTCTGGCACCCTCCTGCTCTACAGAGTAGAGCTGAGAATGCAACTCTCTAAATACAACTGAATGAAATATTTCCTTGGTCTCTGCATTTTGTCATGTTTCAGTGATAATAATGTATACAAATATAATAGACTGCTCTCCTTTGCCCCTCCTTTCACTAAGTTAAGCTGCTGCAATACTACAAGACAGAGAGAGATGCCTGTGAAATAACCTGTCTTTTAAATGGCGGAGGAAATGCCTAACAAGTTGTTTTCCCTCTCCTTAGCTCTTGTGTCCAGCTGGAATAAAGAAGATGCAACTTATCCTGGCCTGTCAGGTCATTCAGAAAAATGCTCTTTTGGCAGCAGTTCAGCAAGCCTCCTTTTGTCACTCGATCCAGCCTCCCCATACCCTGGACATAAAGGTTAGTGGCATCTTCTTCCTCACAGAGCACTAGTAGTGACAGGTTTTGTCAGACTTAGCACAAAGAGGGTATCTGTTAATTCTGCTGATAATCAATTGAATGGTGGTCCTGTGCCACGCTTGGAACAGCATCACTGATGACTGCAGGGACTGCAGTGATTGTGTATTAGCATACGACATAAAAATAAATGGTGTCACGCCAGTGATTTATTTAAAGTCTATTAGTTGGGTAAGTGATGAAGCATAGCTAAAAATATACCTCAAGAGAGGACTGAAAGATGTTGGAGATGAACTGGATTCAGACGGCACGGGTGAAATTGTGTAGCCTGTGGTATGCAGTAAGGCTAACGATCACACCCTGACCTTGAAATATGCTTTCTTCTGGGATGGCAAAACCATCCATCCCTCCTGCTTTCATTTGTCCCATCTTCTGAAAACAGACTATGGTCAACACTGTTTGCAATGGGAAATATTCATGTCAACCTAATGCCATAATACTGGTTCAAAAGCCACCTGCCAGGGTCACAAAGCCATTACTGTTTCTTACCTTATATTGGGCCTTTTTTTTTTTGTCACCTTCTGTTTAATATACAGTGTTCAGGAGCTGCCCTTACTTCATACATGCTAAATTACTGTAGGACTCTGTGTGGCATCTTTTTACACAGCTGTTGTGTCTCTTCCCAAGACAGCAGCATTACAGTGATGAGCTAAGTGACTTCGCATGCAATTTTGAATTCATAAGCAAATAGAGATTCTTTAGGGTCTGTCTTGCCTTCTCTGTGCTGATATTGGCATCTCCTCCTATGTTCTTTAGGACACCCCATCCTTTCCCCCTCCTCCCCAGAGCTGCCCACACTCAATGCCTTGCCGCTAGGCAGTGTCCTCAGCTCATTCCTGTGGGGGGAAGCGCCTGTGTTTTGCTGTCTAGCTGGGCAAGAAGCACTGTGTTCTGTGGCAGGTCTGTAGCTGTGCACGTGCTGACTGCCTGGCTGTCATGCTGGGAGTCCAGCTGCCTCCTGGGAGCTGAGCACAAGGAAAAATGAGCATAAGGAAAATGGTAGGGCTCAGACTTGCCTTCCCTTTTCCCCAAGCAGGGGCTTAATCTTCGTTTTTCAAACACAGAAGGAGCTTTTACCCTTGAGACCTCTGTTCTCACGTCAAATGCATTTAACATTAGTCAGAGGGTTCAAAAATTGTTAAAGATGGGTTGAACCAGCTAAGAGAATGAGCCTGAAGTATCTTCTGTGTGACATCAGTTTCTTTCTGAGTTTAAATTTAAAAATAGGCATTATCATGACTCCCTGTTGTCTCATTTTCAGTCCCTGAGACCTGCAGTGAGGGGAGAGGAAGGAAAGACATCTCATGCAGCTGTGACTTGCAAGCTTCTGAGCATGAATTGCTGTTCCTAGAGCAATGTCCTATGCACTTTCTTTCCTTATGCCAGAGGAGGGAGTTTCTAGGGCCAACACTCACCCCAGAGACTGTCAGCTGCACCAGAATAAACTTGTTTCACCATTGCACAGTTTGCATCACAAACTACACTGTTTGCATCCTGTCCCAGCGTGAGCAGGATTGTGATTCTGCACTGCACAGCTGAGATTCATTAGCCCAAAGAAACTGATAGCCCAATGGACCACCAGAAAAAAAGCCCTTAGCAAGGCCAGGTTGGATGGGGTCCTGGGCAACCTTGTGTAGATCCAGGCCTGGAGGTTGCTGTCCCTGCCTGTGGCAAGGGGGTTGGAACTCTATGATCCTTGGGGTTCCCTCCAACCCAGACCATTCTATGATTCTATGACTGTGCTATTAGAGCAGCCTGGTGCTGCTGAGCAGGAGCCCTTTGCACCACTGATCTCTTGCAACTTTTGGCAGCACATGGGCTGTGTCCCAGGGAGCTGCTACAACCCTCTGCAGCAGCTTGGTGGACATCCAGGCATTGGTTGTCAGCTGGGTGGTGAGCTGTGAAGCCTCCCAGGGCTGGCCATGGTCTAGTTCGTCCCTGAGACTGGTATCCACTGACTCTCACAGAGAAGTCTGAGATTTCCTGTCTTGATTTCTAATCGGATCCTGCAGCACTGAAACCCTTGGTGGAACTGAGCAACCTCAGTTTCTTTCCCAAATCTATCCTCTGCATTGCCATGCAGAGTGTTGGCACTGTGTGTCTCTCCTGAGACACAATAGTCTGACTCTGGAAATAGCTCTTCATCTCCCAGTTGAAAAGGATTGATCTTCCAAACATTTGGAGCTTTTTCACTGTTTAAATGCTGAATGGTTTCTTTTCCACAGAATGGCAGTGACCAAATTTTTCATTTTCAGATGTCTCCTCTCCTCTGTACATCATTTAACGGCCACTGCATCCCTTCTGGATCAGTTTTTCTGATTTACAGTCAGTGGGTATTAGCTAACTAATCAAATTCGTGCACAAAGGACAATTAATACAACCAGCAAAGGCAGGGATAAAGAGGTCATGCATCTGTTATTCCACATTAACATGTAAAATGAAAAAATCTTGTATAACCTCCTTACATAGGAAAGGGAGATGGTTTCAGGATGTCACAGGCTGTGGCTTCACTGAGGGACCCACCAGTGCCCACACAGCACTGGCCAAGGCCTGTGGCATCTCCCTTCAGCCTATGTGAAGGAAAGCTGGTTGTGTGGTGCCAAGGGAGCTGTGTGCTCTGTAACACCTGCTGTTGCCTGGTTCATTGATAGCCAAAATCCACAGGCTGTACCATAGAGGGCACAGGCTTAACCAAGCCGGTCTCACCGTGCAGTAAGCCCTTATGCAGACCAGCCTGTTTGATACTGGCCTAGGAGCTTCACCATGGCAAACTCCCGGGTATTTGTAACCCCGGTGCCTGGCTTTTCTGTACTGACTTTGTTCATAGGCTGAAATACTTCTCAGGACCAACGACAGGGCTCATGTCTGTCAGTTTACTTCTATGGCAGTTGCAACCACTGTATTTTAATACATGTTGTGTGTTCCTGTGTGCAGCCAAGCAGGTTTTCTGGGCAGAAAGTCCATTTTCTTCTACAACAGAGCAAAGGTCTTCCTAGTAGAGCCATCTGCAAGCTGGCACTGACCCAAGCCAAGCTAGTACTTAGAAGAAGGAACTCTGCTCTCAAAATATCGTGCTTTTTTTCCCTGTTTTGGTCTTTCCCTTTCCTGCTATATGCAAAAGACAGTAGCCCTCCTTGATCTGCAGGGGAATTAATGTGCTTTTTTAGCTCCCCTGGACTTCAAAGTGTCTGTGCCACTTCTAGAATATAACTTCAAGAACTTGGAAAAGTACTTTTTCCTACTTGAAAATTAGGACTATTTTTATATAAACATGCAGGAATTTCTGAGGTTCCTTCATACCAGGAGCCACTGGGACTGAAATGGGCAGTGTGGGGGAGGATGATGAGTGTATTTTTTTTGTATTTGTGGGAAGGCAAACTGATTTTCCAGACAAGTGATAAACAATTATTAGTACATATTTTAAATGTATATGTGAATATTTATATTTTATTCACAACTGATTGAATGTTGAGAATGCAACCTGATTTGTGAGGTACTACCTCTGAGTCTGCTGGTGCTACAGGTTCATTGTGCTTGTGGTCAACGAGAGATGTGGGGGGTTTCTGTGACTTCTGTGATTCCAATGAATTACTATATCATAAAGCTAGGGCAAATGAAAGCATGCAGGATTGCAAGTCTGCATTGGTTTGGTAGGAAGAGCTGCCAGTCTTTGTGAGGACAAGCATAGAATGGACAATTCCTGTTACCTTAGGAAGAAAATGTAACCCTAACAAGTCGGAGCAGTTCAGCAAGTGGAAGAAATTCAGTGTCTGGGAGTGAAGCAGAGGATCCGCTGCCACAAGCAACCACACCGGCCACTTCATTTTCTCCTGGGCATTCTCCAGGTTTACTCCAGACCACGAAAAGGTATTTGTAACAGACTGGCCAAGCCCCCTCTGCTGGGTCAGTGTCAATCTGGCACATGTGCCAATCCCAGGCACTGTCGGCTTTAGGTTGCGCTGGGCCTCCCCCACAGAAACCACCAACACATAGCAAAGGCTCTATTTGTAAGGGCACGTTTGCAGATGCCCTGTGTCTTGGTGTGACCTGGTGGTCTGTGTCTTATGGGTGTCTCGGCATAGCCTATCAATAGGATTCTGGCTTCACATCAAGCCTCATGGAGATAACCTGGTAAGTAAAGGAGGAAGTCCTGATCCCTCAGAGGAGTTTCTAATCATCAGTGAGTTTACAGTTGAAAACACTGTAAAATTATGACAAATAAGGATAATATTTATTATATATTATAATAAATGTATTGTATATTATAATAAATATATTATATATTATATTATATTTAATATAATATATGTTATAATAAATTAATTGTATATTATAATATGTTTCTATAATAAATATATATACATATATAGATATTATCTATTATAATAAATAGAGTCACTATAATATTTATTTATTATAACTATTATAATGAATATGGAGTTATTATATATTATTATATATGATAATAAATATCGAGTTGCTCCTCCTGGAGAACAGAGCTTGGTCTCGGTGCTTGTACACCCACTTACTGGGTCCTCAGCCCAATTTCCTGGCTTTTGCATTAACTGGGTACTGGTAGGATGCAGCCAGAGCAATTTTTGATGTTATTCATTGTTGATCATCTGGAAGTCGAGCACTGAAAACTCTGTGTTAATTAAACAACCTGTGGTTTGAAGGTGCAAAGAAAAAGGCATTCAACATCTCCAGCTTAGCCCAGGCAGCCTCACAATTCCTGTTCCTACCTTTATGAAGAGGTATGTGTGTGTATATATATATATATATATTTAAATTTGTTACTATTCCTTTCACCATTTACTTCACTTGCACTGAAATTAGAAATACATATACTGGCAGACTTTCCCCAGAGCTCATCTCATCTCTGGTAGCTGATCCAGAAGATCCAGTGTATTTGTGCCTGTTATGTATAAGTAAAATGCATGTTGTTGGAGAAGCTGTGTCTAATCTAAAGAAGTTATGTGAGTGGTTCAGATGGAAGTTATCAATTTGCCTTGAGAGAGGTGACTCTTCTCAGTTCCCACACTTTTTTCCTTCATTAGACCTCCAGAAGCTTTCATTTCCATTCAGCTGGAGAAACAAGGACCCCGAGATAGGATGCTGAATGCTTTCTCTCAAAGCAGAGAAGCACTCAGCAGCAGGCTGCAAAACCCTGTAAGTACATCAGGAGCCTCCTTGGCATTTTTGAAAGGTACTGTTGGCTTTTGGCATTTAGGCAAAAGTGTTAGCTTTGAGTTAGCACTGTACTTACTCTGTGGTTACTTCAGGGAGAAAGGCAAGCCGGTGGCAGGTGTGGAAAGCCTGGCAGAGGGGAGAAGGCTGGGAGGTGGCCAGGGTGTGCAGGTCAGGCACGGGGCTTTAGGCAGTGGCCTGGATCCATGGGCAGTGGTGGTACTCAGGCGAACCTTCTCCCCAGTGTCTCCCATGGGCTGCAGGGTTCCTGATGGAGAGGGGCATGGAAAACAGCAGCAGTGTGCAGACACACGACTAGCTAAGTGTTGTGGATGCTAATGGGCATTGCTCCTGAACTATTTCCAGTCTAGGTAAGAAGGTGAATTCTGGCTGTGTTTATGCTGATAGGTGCAGAACTGTTCTGGGCTTTTCCATAGGGAGTGTCTAATGATGTTCCTAGCTAGAGACAGACACTGTGTGAGGAAGGGTCCTATAATAAATATTTCTAGCAGTTTTATTATTCTTTTAATTTTGGAAGAAAATGTGAGAGTTATAAAAAATAATAATTGTAAAAATACCATGATGGGTATGGATTTTGCTGTTTGCAAATACCTCTTTATCCAGTGTCTGAAGGGATCCTGTATTAAACTACTTGTGATTCTGTATCCTATGCTGCATACGTTAAACGTTAGGCATGGCCTTTAAGAGTTTCCCAGGTTGTAAAACCAAACTCCTTCTATACAAACCCTTAATGGCTATTCTCTTTTTTTAAATAGTCAGCATAAAGTATTTAGTTTAATGTACTCATAAGTTTCTTACCAGCTCAGTAGGCTATATGAGTGTATGAGGAAATAACTGCTACCTGCAGACTCTTTTGGGAAATACTACAGGAATTGTGAACGAAATTATACTAACCAGACTTGAATAAAATAATTCTAAATTTATTTACAGGACTGCTTTAACTGTCTGCTGGGCCTGGCATAATGGTGGAAATCTTTCTTGATATTTATCCTCTTTAAAACTTTGGAATTTCATAGTTTAGATATTTGTAATACTGTAATAGAATTTTTAAAAATTATATTAATAGAAAATGTTACAAGAATTTTGGCTTTGTTAGTTTCACAGTTCCTGTAAGACCTACATGACACTAAGGAGCAAATTCTGTCTCATTACAGGATGAAGTTCTGAAACTCAAGAGAGATATTATTGCTGAATATTGCCATGAGTAAGTATATCTGATACAGGCATTTACTATAAGTCTAATATAGATCTAACATATCATGTTTTAAACATAACTCTTGCTCTGAGGGCATCTTTTTCATGTGGATAATGTGAACTTACAGACTTTATACTCAGATTTCGAATATACCTGTGAGCCATTTTGCAAGCTGAGGAAAAGAACATTTTCAGTGGTTTAGTGCAATAACATTACAGGCAATACAAGTCATGTTGCTGGATGAGTAGGAAATATGGAGGAGAAAGGATGCTGGGATGCTTGGGTGAGGAATTGGATAAGGAATTGTCTGGGACAGCCACACTCAAAGAGCTGTGGTTAACAGCTCTTTGATTTCCAAGTGGAGATCAGTGATTAGTGGTGTTCCTCAGGGGTCAGTGTTAGGGACTAGCATGGTTTAACATCTTTGTCAGCAACATGGATATTAGGATCAAGTGCACCCTCAGCCAGTTTACTGACAGCACCAAGCTCTGTGGTGCAGTCAACACACTGGAGGGAAGGGATGCCATCCAGAGGGACCTGGACAGGCTGAAGAGTGGGCCCATGCAAAGTTCAACAAGGCCAAGTGTCAGGTCCTGCAAACGTGTTGGCACAATCCCAAGTGCAACTAAAGGCTGGGTGGTGAATAGGTTGAGAGTAGTGCTGAGGAGGAGGACCTGGAGGTGTTGATGGACAAGAAGCTCAGTATGACCCAGAAATGTGTGCTTGCAGCCCAGGAAGCCATCGGTATCCTGGGCTGCATCAAAAGCAACATGACCAGCTTTCCTCTACTCTCGTGAGACCCCGTGTGGAGTACTGCATCCAGCTCTGGGGCTCCAAACATAAAAATGACATGGACCTGTTGAAGCAAGTCCAGAGGAGGGCCACAAAGGTATCAGAGGTCTGAAGCACCTCTCCTATGAAGACAGGCTGAGAGGCTTAGGCTTGTTCAGCCTGGAGAAGAGAAGGCTCTGGGGAGACCTTATAGCGGCCTTCCAGTACTTAAAGGAGCATTCAGAAAAGCTGGAGAGGGACTAGTTACAAGGGCAGGCAGTGATAGGACAAGGGGTAATGGGTTTAAGCTGAAGGAGGGCAGATTTAGATACCAGAAAGAAATCCTTCCCTGTGAGAGTGGTGAGGCCCTGGCACTGGCTGCGCAGAGCAGCAGTGGCTGCCCCCTCCCTGGCAGTGTTCAAGGCCAGGTTGGATGGGGCTTTGGGCAGCCTGGTATAGCGGAGGGTGTGCCTGCCCATGGCAGGGGGGTGGAATTAGGTGATCTCTAAGGTCCCTTCCAACCCAATCCATTCTGTGATTCTGTGCTAAGGAGAGGCACACAACACCAACAACTATTTTGGTATTTCAGCAGAAATACCAGATAAACATAAACAATAAATTGTATTGGAAATAATGTGCAGTAGGACAGAGAATGAACAAGTGGGATGTACTATCCTGTGCATTCAATCTAGTTAGTAAGACAACTAGGGATAAATCAGAGTTTCAAACAGACTTGGACTTGAATCTATTTATTTATAATCTTGTGTTCAGGATGTCTTGGGTTTTACTCACAGATAAATTTATGATTCTGGGACCTTTGTCTTGCACACAATATCATGAGATTGAGCACACGTGGCAATAAAGAAGGGGGGGAAAAAAAGAAGAAATGGGCCATTTCTTGTCTATTTTCACTGCGAAACAGACCGTACTTGGAAATACCGCCCTAGAGTACTTCATGCGTTACCTTTCTACCCAAACACGTAGCCTGTTATGAAACCACCTAAGAGCAGTATGCTCCAGATCCACTCTGTCAAAATACAGGGCAAGAACCTGGTATGTGGCCAATGTCCAGGTCTGTCTTCTCCTCACATGCCCAGGTATGCAGAGATGCATCTAAGCAGCTTTGGGAAAGAGGAAGACGAGGAGCAAGCTGCAGGTAGCCCAACAAATGATGCAGGTTTGTGTCATGCTGCAGATGCAGACTGCCTTTAACCCAGGCACAGCTTACTGAGTGTGTAGGTAAGGTCAGACCAATGGATCTGGAGTCAGCTTGCAGCCAGGAGCTGGAGCAGAGTTTCAGCACAGCTCAGTGATGAAATCTGACTCAGGGTCACACTGTCTCATTCCCAGTTCTGCAATTATCTTGTCATCTCACTTAACTCGCTCCTGCTTCTGCTTTCTTATTGTAATTTAAGTATCAATAGCTACCACAGAGCTGTTGATGTTATTAACCTGCAGATATTTCTAAGGCCTTGTAAAGACATCTGTGTGATGAAGAGCACTGAATCTAAAATTTACCTTGGTTCTTAAATGCCACTTTTGCACTTTTTATCCTGCTGGTTGTCACAGTACAGAAGCAGCACAGCTTGTAAATTTACTGTAGAAGATGCCAAAGACATCCATACGGAGATTAAGCTCCACAAAAGTAGAGTTTATCTGGATAGATGATGCCCTGTATAACGTGCTTATTTTAATTACACTTTTTTAGGCTGAATCAGCATGTGTCCCAGCATGCCCTGAGAGGTCAGCTCATTGGGTACTACAGTAGCTTAAGAAGCCTCTTAGATGATTTCCCTGTCATCAGAGACAAGTACTTCATAATTGGACTACCTCAAGGGAAAAAAGAGGAGCAAGACTTAAAGAAAAACCTTGCCCCTGATCCCAGGTTTGTATCATGTTTGCAAAGGTGTCCCTGGGGGCCAGAGTCCTCAGTCAGTGCATATTACTAAGTAAAGTGAGTACATGTTTGTAAGGGGAACAGTAGTTTTAAAGTGCCCCGAGCAGGGTGTTCTGCCAGTCTTCGGGCAGTTTTCATGGATGGTGAATGTGTACAGTCTGAGTTGCCTGCAAAAGCTGGCATATGAAGAAGGAAAACTAGAAACGTGCTGGCTTCTAATCCCAATGCTGCATCTAAGGGGGAAAGAAATGGATAACCTCATTTTCAGGAGGTAAATCTTTTGATTTAACAATTAAGCCTAAGTACTTAGGATTCCCTTACCCTTTACATCTTATTTAAGGTTTAAACAAAACCTGTTAATGAGTTGCATGCATGTGACTTGTTGGAAGTTAGGAAAAGAGAGGAAGAGCACACCACACACTAGGGAATGACTCCGTATCATCTGCCTCTTTCAGAAAGTACTTTTTTTTTGGGGGCCATGTCACAAGGGTCTCCTTCCTCAAAACTTGTGGCTAGCGAGGCAAACCCTTCTGCTGACTCTCTGTAGGTCTCTGGGCTCCCTGTGTTAGCACCAGAAGGCAGATGGTTTTAGACGTGAAAGTAACACACACTGGTTTTCCTCTTGGTCAATTTGTTCCCCAACAATAGAGAAGCTCAGCAGCATATGCAAAAAAACCCCACTTGTTAAGGTTCAGGCAAAAGCTTTAGTTCTGGTAACAAAGGTTGGGAGTGTGGTTACAAGCCCAACAAATCATAAGCCGTGGTTCAACAGGATACTTGAGAAGGTGATTGTCACCCCTTCCCTGCTGTTTAACTGCATGCCAGCTGCAGGTTTGTAGAGCTACACCAGTCTTGGGCTTGCTCATAGTTGCTGGGGAGTAACCCCATCACAAGCTCATGGCACAGGCCGTTTTTCTTCATCTTTCTGCTTTTATTGGGTGTTATCTAAGGCACCACACTGCCATCTCAGATGCCCTGAGAAGCCCTTAAGCTCTGTAGCATTTTGCATATAACCAGAAAATGTCATAGGCTTTAGAAGGATCCTTCTCTGGCTGCGGTAACAGAAAAGACAATAGTAATCCTACAGTAAAAATACTTCAGTTTTGCTTGCCATCCTAGTTTATCAGCAAGGACTAAATCAAACATGATTTATTTGCACAGAGCAGCTGAGTTCAGCTGCAGAACCTGTACTTCTGCAGTTCAGGCTATGCACTACCTGCTACTCTGTGTCACGGGGACATCGACCAAACAACAAAGCCAGGATGTATTTCAGCAGTATCCATCTTGTGACGGGGAAGGTCTTGCAGAGCATTGCCTCTGCTGGGATACTCAATATGCAGGTCAGCAAGTCCTAGCGCTGTGCACCCTAATCAGATACTGGCTTGTGCCTTTTGGACCTGTAATTTTTCAACAGCAAGAAAATATTTCAATACCCTGTAATACTTTACAGGGCTATACTATTTATTCTACTTCTTCCAAAATGTTCCTATAAGCATATTAACTTCTAAACCGTTCCATGCTGTCCTTTTAGAATTAAAAATGAAACATCTGCAACAATGAATCTTAGAAAATAAGTGTGTGGACATCCAAGGCACAGAAAATAAGTGTGTGTACATATGTACATCCTAGAAAATAAGTGTGTGTACATATGTGTGCCCTCTTAATTTGTAAATCCCCCCTGAATTTTCTCAGGTTGCCTTTTCTCCTCCTGTGCTGCAACACTTGCCTGTGTCCCTGCAGCAGCTTGCGCCCCATTCACGCTCGCTTTCATATCACTTGCCCTCCAGTGCTGCTTTTCTGCCTTTGATGTACAAAGGAAGCCAAGAGCAAATCCTTATCTGCCAGAGGGAGGCAGATGTGAAGGCGTACAGAGAGCAGGGAGATTGGGCACTAGTGCAGTGCGCCCTTTGCACGTGCATCCACCTGCCCTGGTGTTCATGCCAGAAAGGGAGCTGCCAGGAGCTGGAGAAAAGGCTTTAATTAAAAATGGCTCCTGCCCTTTCAGCCCCTCTGCCCTTTATTTGCCCCCACTTTATCAGTTATTACCAGTTAATGTTTCATTTTCTGCTGTTGTTTAATTGAAGCTAAGAAGCACCTTGTAGACAGCAACTGTCAATTAGTTATGATGAAAGCAGAAACTTAGCTTCCATCTTGCCTGCATTTAGAAGGTTATAGCAGGGCATTAATTCAATTGCTTGCTTATCTTCTGAACTAATCTCCTTGCCTGCATTTGTGGCTGCCAAGCGCTTGGGGGGGTGTGTGTGTGAGAGAGCAGGTCCTGCCTTCTCTGGCCCTCCCTCGCTCCCTCTCAGAAGAACCTGCAGCTGGGTGGAAGCAAGAATGTATATGGTAGATGGGGTTGGGGGAAGGTGGCTAGTTATGGTGGAGGAAATACAGGGAGGAAAAAGATAGGTGTGGGGTGAAGATGGGGAAAAAGAAAAAATAGCATGGAATAGAGAAGAAAGGAAAGAAGAGTCTCTTCAGCAGGAGCAGTAGAAATGGGAATGGGAATAGTTACAATGAAAAGCTTTCTGCAGATAAATGTATGTATTTCCATAAGCCTGTAATTCATTAACATCAATGGCAAATGAATAGCCCACCTAAATTTAGATGCCTGTCTCTTGACTAGGCTCCCTTGTCATAAATGGGTGCTTGAAAGACATGACCCACTTCAGACTCACGCTTTGCCATGAGACGAGTTGTGCCCTGGAAGTGCCTCTTTTCTCCAGCAACTCCAAGGAAGTGCTCATGCTGTCAACATCTGCTTTTCATCAGATGAACCCCTTGTCCTTCCTGATTTTGCTCTCTTTACATTATACAGCATCCAGCTACAGTGGGAAGCCTGTGGTTACGTACTCTGTGCCCTTGCTTGCTGGCTTAGCTAAGCCTTAGCAGTATTCCTTTAAAAAAAGGCAGAAGCACTGGGCTGCAGCAGGAATATTATCTTACATATGATAGTAAAAGATTCCTGCAGCAACTGCCATCCTGAAAGCAAATGTTAGCAGCAGGAAGAGAAAGGCGAATGTCGGGCTGCAGTTTCTGTGCAGTGGTGCTACCCTGTCCTTCCTGTTCCCAGATTTCTAAGATTCCCAAGAGCTACTAGCTCATAGCTCTTAGCCATACATATTTTAAAACCAGTAGTCACTCTGTGAGCATGACATGGCATCTCTGGGATGGTTTGGGGGGGGGTGTATGTTAAGTTTTTGGGGTTTTTTAACATAATGTAGAAAATCTGTTTTATTTGGGATTACACTGCGTTCTGTCTGGCTCTTGGGAGAAGGCACTGCGAACTGCTCATGTGCTGCTGGAGTAGGTGGCACCTGGGTTTATCTGGATGCAGCAGACTATCCTTACTCTCTTGCTGAAGAAGTTAGGTGCCACATCATAGCAGGGTGACATAGTGTGGGACCCCTTTGCAAACCCTCACTATGGAGAAGCCCCGCTTAATGCCCTGTGGTGCAGTGGGGAAGTACAGCGTCTGCGGCAGGCTGCCCGCAGCGCTTGTCGGCAAAGGCAAAGCACATCTGGAGAGCATGTGCGCTCCTGCCTTTGGAGGAAACCCTGGTTGCCCTTCCCTCCCCCCCGCTCCCTTCCCCCCCGCTGATACCAGTTACGGGCTGTGATGTAAAGCAGAGGAAATGGAGAGTGCGAATACTAATCCCGCCCTGAAAAGCGTCACTTGTCTGGTTTCCTTAGGTACAATCTGTGCTTATCGTTCTTGTGCAAAAGTTAGTAGGGCACAGCTGGTTAAACAAACCCTGCCTCAATATAATTTCCGCGCTTACAACGCGGCGTGTTTAACCTTTCATTACTCCATCCCACGCAAACCAAAGGTCTTTTATTTTGCATTCAGCCTTACTTTGTTTGTTTGGGGGGTTTTTTTAGACAAAAGGAGGAAAAAAAAAAAAAAGCCTGGCAAAACTTACTTCAGAAAAAGCTGAACTCAATCTCCAAGATGAATATATACCGCTTATTTCAGAATGTACTAGCTGCATTTGTACTTCATCTTCGTGTATGTGAAAACAAGAAGTGGCACATTGTATATAAAACCAGGAAAATACATTATTCACGTAATAAATGTTGTATTTTCATATCTTCTGGAGAAAAAAATAATTGGGCTACCTACTAGTAATTGAACATCATATTTTAAAATAATGATGTCAATTTTTAATGCCTGTCTGCTGCTTTGTCCTGCCTGTCTCCTTTTCTAGCCAGCAAAACCATGTTCCAGGGGGAAGAGACCCTGAATACCCTCAGCACAGCAGCTCACATCCCTGGTTCATAAATCAGATGCTTTAAGAAAGTTTCTTTCAAATTGCGCTCAAATTCAGCAGGTTTTGGAGGTCAAACCTTCTACACATCAAAGCTAAATCATGTTATATCTGAAATACACTTGCTAAAAGTCTTCAAGGCAAATCCTATGTGCAAGTAGCAGTTTTATCAAATCTAAAAACAAAAAAAAAGTATTTCTGGGATGTGCCAGGCAGAAAGAAGCCTGGAGATGGTAAACATGTCTCGCTTCTGGCTCTCACTTAGATCCTTCCGTCCTCGACCACACTCTTTGCTGTCTCCAGATGGATGCACCTTCCTTAATTTGTGGTTCATCCCTCACCCTACCGAAGTGCTGATGGTATTCAAAATGCTTCCAGAGAAGGTCAGTGTTCACTAATACTGAGAGGTATTTTCTTCCTGGCAGTAAGCCACACACATCTGTTCACGTGCATTACCATCTCGCTTATCACTGGAGGTGGGGAAATAATCACCAGTGGGTTTAATCTGGATGCAGTGAGCATGTGCTGCTGATGAGGGTGGTGATGAAGAATGCTTGTCAGGAAGGAAAGGCCTTCAGTCCTCTGGGTTTGGGGGCAGAAACAATGATAAAAGGAAAGGAAGGATCATTCAGTTAAATATGTAAAGATCTTTAAAGATCAAAAGTCATTAAACCAAACCCTGTCCATGCTGTGTTACCTTTTCCTATTTGTGAAAATATTCCTCATTCCACCAGTTTATCAAGGATTGTCCCTACCCCGCGTATGCAGAAGTGGCTTTACATTCTCCAACTTATTTCTGCTGGAATAAGGAGGAGAGGGAAGAGGGGGAGGAGAGGGCAGAGGAGGAGGAGGTACCTGGGTTGGCCCTGGCAGTGCCAGAGCAGGAGATGGTGCAGCACAGGAGGGAGGGACTGCAAGGGGAAGGTTGCCCAGCCATGTCTGTCTCTATGAATAGATGTAAGCACTTAAAATTGTGGTTGTATGAGACACTGTGGGAGCAGTTTCTAAACCAGAAGCTGTGACACCAGATGGAATAGTGATAGGTGAGCCAGAATGAAATCCAGTGCTTGACCTTGCTCTGGGGCCCCCATTTCCCTCCCAAGAAGGTCACATTTGATGCCCAGGAGGGTTTGTGACCCAGAAAGCAAAAATATTTGCTATTTTGGTGTGTTTGCTTAGGGGTATTGTCTGAATGGTTTTGTTTGTGCATTTGTCTTGTCTGCAGGCTGCTCTCAGAGCTCTTCACCTTAGCCTAGAAATCGTTGGTGCATTTCACGATGTGGTTTCCTATCTCCTGGCTTTTGCTCAGTTAGGAAATTCCCCAAACTGCTTTTGTGCCTTAAACCCAGAGCCTCTGACCCCAGACTGGGGAGGGACTGACAGGATTGGTAAGTAACAAATACTGCATGCTGACGGTAGATGGTTCCCTGTGCAAGAGAGAGTGAAATGCTGATGGTGAGAAAGGGACAAAAGGAACATGAAGGTGAGATTGATGTCAACTGAAGAATAAAGTCAAGATGAAATTACGTCCTTTTTTTTTTTCTTTCTTTTTCCTGCTCCATTCTACTAAAGAGAAGACTGTCAGGTTTCGAAAGCGTGCTCACAGGGTCACCAATCTGTTGCAATCTCACACAAAAGCAACGTACATACTGGACTTGGGAGGGTTGCTCTGGTAGGGAACAGAAAACACAGTCCAAAAATTGCTCTTCCACCCTTGCAAGTGTTTTTTAAGCCATCTGGTCAGCCCATGAGGATTTTATCTTGAACAGAAGATTAAAAAAGGCAGGCTTGGCTGCTTCTAGTAAATCTGTCACTTGATTCTCTTTCCAAAAGGTGAAACAGGCGAGGTGGGTGCATGGACATGTATCTGTGCAGGAATGGTACTCGTTTGCCTGCTAGCTTTGGCCTGTTGTTCAAGTTGAACTGTGGGATTCTCCTACCTTTCCTTTAGTGGCTTAGTGAGGCATGAAACTCCTGGCATCTAACCACCAGTTTGGTACCCCAGCTGTCACTGAGCACCTTACCTGGGCACTGTTACAGACACCTTCACCCATCACAAGCTAAAATGTGTTCAAAGTGAGTGGGACGAAACCCTCTTTGGAGGTGCCTAAGACTGCAGGATCCCAGTTACACTTGGTGCCTGATAATTAGGCAACTCAAGTCACATGACATAATCCTGTCCCAAGCGCTGAGGCACCCATGGTGTTTGGCTTTTCAGCCGCTGGATTATTCCCACGGTGTAGTGAACCAGAGTGTCAAAACGTGGCACGCTAGGTGTACCTTGTCCTCTCTGGGGGGGTGTGCTGCACAGCTGGGCTGTTTTTGAACCACCCAGAAACGTCCATGTGTATATGGCTCAACATTGTGGCGCCGCTCAGATGCAATGCAGGGGTAACAACTTTACCTGCACAGCTTCCCCTCGAGTCCTGGGGTGTCTTCTAAAAAATGAAAAATTGATTATGAAACTTGGGTGTAAAAATATTACCTTCTTCAAGAATTGGTAAAAAATATATATAAAAGGCTAGCTTTGCCTTATAATGTCTCCAGGTTTGTCATATTATCCCTTACGTATTTTTCTTCTTACGTGGGTAGGATTTTTATTATCAGTTCTGAATTTATCTTCTTGAAATATCATTTTTGGAAGGGAAGAAAGGCCTCAGTGAATCATAAATACCTGTTACAGCTTTTATTTTAATACTGTGCTTGTGAATGTTTGATTTTGAAGTGGGTTTATTTTCTCTCCCACAAAGCACTGCCTGTTCTGCAGCGTGCGCGCATTGTGCCGTCAAGTGCGTATTAGTAACTCCATTTGTATGAGGCTGAGAAAGCTCATGTATATTAGCATGTTTAATGAGCTTTGAAACAATCAAGAAGACTGAGCTCAGTGATCAGTGAGAAACCACATGACCAGATGTAGGAGGAATACCAGGCACGATGTATTTCAATTTCAGGTATATCTAACGCGTGCCCAGCTACCACACTTTTAAACCAGGAAGTACAGACAACAGCAGAGTCATCAGCAGTCTGCTGTCTCTATAACACAATGGGTGCAGACAGTTTCACCCCATTGCTCCTGAGAAAGAGATCCTTTGTGTTGCTGCTGCTGAGGAATAATTTCCCTCTCCCCCCAAAATCAGAACATTTAACTTCCCTAAATGATGGCAGCCCCTGCAGCCTGACAGAGAGAACATTGGGTTTCCATAACAGATGCTTCCAAGTTAAATGACTGTGGCTGTGTCTTGGGAGGCAGTGAAGCACTGTGTATTCAGTTCCTGCAAACACCAAGTAAGAGCAGGTGCTTTTTTAAGGGTAATGACTTGTAGAGACCCATTACTTTGAGAAGATTTTTTTGCTGGTCTTAAAGGGAATAAAAAATAATTTACAGCCTCAGCAGAAGAATATTCATTAGCTTGCAGAATTCAGCCCCAGTAGGATTTCATTGAAAGCAGCTGGAGAAATTGTCCCTATCATTTCCTACCAAGTAATAACTTGCTTAGGTCTTTGGAGTAAGTAAAATGCCATCTCAGGACCTAATTCTGCTCCTGTCTGACACATTGAATCTCAGTATATTCAGTTGGAAGGCAACTAGTCCAACCAGGTGTGATAACAAAGAAGATATAGCACTGGCCTTGTAGGTATTTTATAATAAACAGCTTTTTAATGGGAAAGGATAATAAATGAACCGTTCTTCTGAGATGCTTTTCATTCCCATGCCTTTTCCTCCCTGACCTTACTACATCCTCATAATTCTCCACCTGCCACAATCTCTTTTCTTAAAGCCTGGGTTTGTGGTGTTGAGGGGTATGCAAATGCATTTTTCATCTGCCTCCCAGAGGAAAGAGGAAAAATGAAGAAAGTCACGAAGTACAAAACTCCTGAAGGTAAAAAGAGTTTACTGATCTGAGATATTTTTACGTGCATTTCCTGAGACCTTATCTGATAAGCTTACTGTTCTCGGGACTCTAGGGACTGAACTTCAAGAGATACAAAAAATGATTGACAGCCTTCAGAATCCACTGGATCCCAGTGAAGTAGCCCAGCTGTTAGCTGCTCACAGAGAAGTGATCTTTCTACAGTTCAATGCAGCAATCAGACATCGGCTACGGTAGGAGTTACAGCCTGTGAGGGACAGACTGGCACCTTCCTTTATAAAGAGTGTGGTTTATGTTGTTCACAAAGAACAAAGGAAATGTAGGAAAGATTAATTAAAATTCTGTCAATGGTATCTGCTCCTAGACTCTGAAATATGCTCTGTAAGTGTAGAAATTTTTCTTTCACTAGAACTGCCCGTTTTCCTTTACCTCAAAGTGGGGGAGGGTCCTTATATGCTTCATTGAGGGTTCTCAACGCACCATGTCTGAGTACTGCTGTCCTGTGATCTGAGCACTGTTATGGTTCACAGTTTACTAAATCAGGAAGCTTGGTACCTTTACTGGATTCAGTTTGGAGTCACATGCAGGACAGAGTTCAAAATGCTGCCCTTGGCGAGCTGTTCTCTAAGAGCAGCCATGATGTCCTTGCATAAAACCTCCTTGAAGGAATAGTGAAAGCCCACAAAATATCACCATAGCTGAGCTCAGCTTCAAAATGGGAAGCTACATAAAAATGAGAATGCTTGCTGAAAAAAAACCTAGAAGGATTAGCTGTGGGAGTTAAACCCTTGCAGATGGCATGGAGACTCTTTGAGGACATACTGGAGGCACTCAAGAAATACATACCACATGTGAAGAAAGACTTAAGTAAGGGTAAGAGGATACTGGCATGGCTAAACAGAAGGATTAAAGAGATTATTAAAGCAAGAAGGCATCCTTCAAAAAGCTTAACTTTCATCCAAAGGCAGAAAACAGGAAGGACTATAAACTGACAGGATAAATGTAAAATAATTCGAGACAGCCCAGCACAGATTTTGAGGAACAGTTTAGCTGAAGGCATCAAGGCTAATAATAAAAAAAAATCTTTTTTTTCAACTGTAGCAGGAGCAGGAAACCTTCAGAGTCTGTAGAGCTGGTAGGCGATCAGGAATCTCCAGTGAAGATAAGTCAATAGCACACATTTTTTAAAAGTTATTTGTGTTTTTTCTGCATTCCCTGTGGAACAGAGTGAGCAGGTTCCCACCCTTCATTATGGGAGATGCACCAGAGTTGCTGCTGCAGGTGGAAGAGTTGCCAGGGAAAGTTATGGGGACAAACAGACTGGAATGAAATAGCAAGTTGCCAAGACCAGACAATAGTCAAGAATACTGAAAGAACTCAAGGATTTTTAAAATTTTTTAATAAGAAGCCAAATTATTAGCTAGAGTGTGTAGCTTCTTGCTTAACACTGCCTTGATACCGAAGGCTGGAAGTGGCTGATGCATTGTTTTCAGTTTCTAAAATGGGCTACAAGCACGATCTGGCTAATCACAGGCTGATAAAACAGACATTCATTGTGTCCAAATTAGCAGAAACTGTAAGTAAGTGGATGCATGGACAAATATGATATATTTATTTAATATAATTTAGTGGAGGCCATGAGAATATCTGTGGGAAATACCAGTGTATTGTTCTGGAGAGTTTTGAATCCACTTTTGATCACTGTGAGAGACAGGACTCCAAACTGGACGGACCTTTGCTCTGACCCAATATGACCACTCTTGTGCTATCCAGTGAAGTTGTGATTACATGTATTTGTAAACCAAAGATTTTTCTGGAGAGTCACAAGAAGATAAAACTACTTTGTGCTATTATTTCTATTTTTACCTGATTAAAATACTGTAGGGGGTGATTGGTGAAGAAACGCTTTCCTTGGATAAGGAACTAAAGGAAGAAGAAATGCAGTATACTGGATGCTTCATCTTTCTTATTCCTTATTACCAGTGCAATTTAGTTTCCATTATCTCTACACCAGGGCTTACAGCATGACACTGAATTGTGTTTAATCTGCTATGAACTTCTCTGCCAAGTTTGATCCTGGAAGCTGTTATTTGTCCCTTTGATTCCTTTGTTAGTCCTGCAACTGATACAAACTCCGTGTCATTTTTAAAAGTGCTCGTGTGTGTTTGATAGAAGGAACAAGATCCTTGCCTTAGAGCTGCCATTAAAGGAGGATGTGCAACTTGCAGAAAGAGTTGCAGTCTGGATTGTTTCCTGTACTGCAAGAACTGTGTGGTTGGGGTCTTTGTTTTTAGAGCATGTGAATGAAGTACAGGCACACTGAGCAGAGAGGCTGCAATGAAATGACAGAGTCACGTCTAAGCTTGGTTGGGCAATGTATTTATAGGATGAGTAGGGTGTTGTAAAAGGTAGCTTTGTGAGTGTGATTGCACACCACAGTGCAGTCCAAGCATGAGGACCCAGTGAGGCACTGTACACCTGTGTCAGAGTAACATTCTGCTGCTTTAGCAGCTCCTGCTGCTCAGCTGGGCTCTGGCACGTCTGCATGGCCTGGCATTTGCTATGTAAGACCAGGTGCATTTGCTAGGTGAGACCATGTCTCATGGAAGTGCAGAAGGCCAGGCTGGATGGGACTGTGGGCAACCTGGCCTAGAGGAGGGTGTCCCTGCCCATGGCAGGGAGTTGGAACTAGGTGATCTCTAAGGTCCCTTCCAACCCAAACAATTCTATGACTGTGAAAATCAGTGGGGACTGTTGTTGGCTAAAGCTAGCTCAGGACTCCAAGTATCCTATAATTTAGGTTCCAAAGCTTCACAAGCACTTTTGAAAACTTTGAAAAGCTTTAGTGGCTCTCCTACTTTGTATAGGAAATGATCCTAACGTCAGGACTAGGAAGTAGTAGAGCTCCTGAGTTCCTATCCAGTCTGTTAGCTACCAGAGCTTCCCTCTCTGTTAGCATATGCATATGTTTTGCTGTAAATGTCCCCAGCCTAACTCACTTTCACATCTGCATCTACATGATGAATGTTTGTGCCTACTTGTTTTAATTGTCCTGTCTCCCACCATCCGTACCACTCGCTGCCATGCTGGGTTATAGTGAGAAGCAGGCAATTATGTTGTAGACCATTTGGAAAATTCTGAAGTCATCTTAGTTCTTTTTAAAACAAACATTTTGGTTCCTTTACAGAGAGACATTTTTGTCCTCAGGGAATGTTTCAGCCTACCAGAGTGTTACAGACAGGATTTACCATGCGCTGCCTCCATTGAGTAACTCTGCGATTCAGAGTGCTTTTGCTTCACAGCTAAGGCTCCCACAACTTCTGGATCCTCAGAGCTGCAGGGTGAGTAAACAATGCCCTCAGAGGCACTCTTCCTCCATTTGCACTGAGCTCCTTGGAGAACAAAGCCCTCTGAGGCTCTTGTGGGTGTGCTTACCCCTTCCTTACCATGCTGCAAAGAACCTAAGCACTAAGAGCTAATTTAAAAAAACTCCCATGGTCACAGCTTATTAAATTGATTCACCATCAGGAATTCTAGAAAACGTCCTCTACAGAAGTAAGTAATAAAAAGCTGTGATGGAATGTAACCACGCTGATGTCACCCAAATGGAATTCTGGGTGATAGAGGTTGGTGCTTCTGCCAGCTTTTCATTTTTTTAATTCCTCTCCTGAGTTCTCTCATCGCCCAGCAGCAACCTTGATTGCCTGACATGTCTCTCATGGCTGTACGCAAGATATTTAGTGGTTACTTGACTATAGTGTCACACAGAGCAACATAATGTCAAATTGGGTACCTGTTTGCTAAAAAGGCATCCTTAGCATCCTGAATAACACCAGCAAAGCAAGCTGGTGTGGTGTTAAGGGAAGAAAAGATGAGTCTTGCTGGTGATATTAGCATGTTCCACAGTAATAGGCAGTTTTAAACAGTCATTCTAACTTTACCTTTTCTTTATTTTCATCCCCTCCTGCTAATTATCCAATATCAGGTACTATTGTTTCACCTTTAATAATGCCTTTCCCAAACAATGAGTTCCAGGAATACGATTTTCTGCCACCCCTGCCTTGATTTAGGTGACAATGACACATAGAACCTCCTTAGCATATCTGAGAAATGGGATTTGTACTGGCTTGCAAAATCTGTGTGTCTTTGATGAATAAGATGTCCTGATGTTTCTGAGATAGGACCAGCCATAAATGATTGATAGAAGGTAGGTAAGAATGTGGGAGCTATTCAGCAGAGGCAGAAGTAGCACAGCATCTCAGCAGGAAATGTATTCTGGAATGAATCTTATTGTTTCTTCCCCAAGGAGTGATAATAGATGCTTCTCTCTTTTCTATTTTCAAAGTCAGAGCAGAGCATACCACTGATCAAGCAGCAGCTTGGCCTCTGAGTTGCCTTTTCTTGATCAAATTAGATGGGAATCTCATAACCAATTGAATGTTGTTCTTATTTATGAACAGTCATCTCTATTCTTTTAGACACTCATGCATTTTCCTTGGAGGACATTCCTAATGGATGGAGGATTGTTTCCAGTCACTATCAACAACACAATTAATATAAATTACAACATGCAGGTACAGTGAGACAGCAGCCTTGTGCTTATGTCCAAAGACATAAAGGCAAGATGAATCTGTGCTGCAGGAGGAAAACAAAGGAATGCTACCTTGTTTCCTGTCTGTCTTTTTTAAAGAACAGAACCAAACAAAAATGGTCTCCCCTTTTTCTGTCCAAAAACCTGTTTTTACCATCTGCTTCACATTTGATCTTTCTTTAAGCAAAGCAGAACATTTTTATTGCTAATGAACCCATACTTGTAATTTTCCTAATGTGCTAGAACTAGAGAATCAAATACATTTTATGCCTGGGTATATGTGTTTTAGGACCATGGTGCTAAAAACATGAAATCCATTTGTGTTTATAACACCAAAAAAAAAAAAAAAAAAGCAGCCTGTGCTGAGAGTTATCTCAGATTTGCTCTTGCTGGCTAAGATCTGTGCAACAGACCCTTCATCAAAGCCTCTCCCTCCCTCCCCAGCTGTGCCTGTGCAGCCTGAGCGATGCAGACCGAAGAGTTGCTCATGGGGAGCTGGTGGCAATACAGTTTCTGATGGAGGATGTGCTGCAGAATGGCTGTGCTGTGGAAGAGCACGATGACTGTCAAGCCGCCTTAGCTAAGAGCAAGCAGGTACCTCTTGACAACTCTGGGGTTTTTTGGGACTATACAGCTACGGCTTCTATGTAGGACCCTATTTAGTTTTTGCACCCAAATCTCTGTGAACATAAGCTGCCATAATGCTATAACAACCTCACCCCTGCCCATCTGTTAAGGAGCAAAGAGAACAATGTTGTCTCCTATAAGTCCTGAGTCTCTAGAGAGAAAAGCCCTAGTGATCGATGCCCCTTGAGGGCCTGTTGGTATCACCAGACTTCTGGAGAAGATGGAGACTGTCCTGACTTCTCCCCACTTCTCCCCAGCTCTTTCTTTATTAAGAGCTACTCAGTGCAAAGGGGAAAGGAACATCTTGGCCACTGTCTAAACCCAAAATCTAGTTAAGGCAAAATACCTCCAGGCTGTGCTTCCCCAAGTACTTGCATTGTGGACCTGTATGTGAGGAATGGTTGCTGGGGCACCTAAAGTCTGTTAGAAGCAAAACATAGATTTGGTTCAAGTTATAGGGAAAGATTCAAACCGTTTGTGATGGAAAACAGGTATTCTGATCGAATTGCAAGGTAAAAGGAGTGGAAAAGATAAAATTAGTTATTTTAAGGTATGATTCCTCCAAGATCTGATGCTGAGTTTGATTCTGTAATAGTCCATTTAGTACCAAGCAGAAAGTAATAGTGTTGAAGCGATTTGCTTGAGGAAAGCAGCAATAAAGCAAAGGATTTAACTTCTGTGCAATGTTATCCCCATCACTGCTGTACAAGTACTCGCTACAATCTAAAAGTAGCCTGGTTTTTTCCTGTACTGTGCTCTGAAGGACACTGGTGTAAGGCCCCACTGCAAGTTCTGATCATGCAATAGCCTGTCTCATGTCTCATCCCACTGTATATTTAACCTGATGCTATTAAGCAAAGAAATAATGAGAAAAACTTGTCATAGCTTTTTGAAGCAAAACCTTACCCTGTGACTTCCAGCAGAGTTTGGCAGAAGCAGTTGATTCAAGTGCTAACTGGTTGCAGAGCAGCAAAAAGACATGCAAACTTTCGCTGAGGCATCATGATCCAGTCATATCGTGTAATGTGCTGAGGTCTTTCCTGGTACTGTGGAAGCAACTAGAAATATTGAAGGCAGAATGGGGCCGGCTCAAGCTGAGGACTGAGGATATCAATACAGTTCCTCTCTACAAAGAGTTTTGTGAGCAATATGGGTAAGTTACTTTGGATGCAAGAATATTCCAGAGTGACCAAAAAGATGGAAAATGAGGAAAGTCTCTGCCTTCCCCATCCATTTCCCTCTTTCATTTGCCTTTTAAAAAAAATTTACTTTTACCTTTATTTTTGCTCATAATTAACCTAGTACTTTCGCTTTTCTCTAAAGGCTTGAGAGCTACCTTTTGTTTCTTTGTTTCAGTATGGCTGGTTTTTCCCCTCTTGCAACATCTATTGAAACTGTTTGCTGACAGTGTTTTCCAAGTGCAGTCTTCTCAGTCCTGTGACCTGCCTCTGTTTCAGGCTCCATAAACAGTGCTAAATACAGTACTTGAATAACTGGAAATTTTGGAAGCCTGTTAGAGGAATTGTAGCAGAATTCCTCCTAACCTTCCTACTTGGCTCAACTTTGAGCAGTCAAGAATAGAAAATTGGAAGGTTTCCATCAGAGAAGTCCTTCTGAAAGTTGAAAATGGAACATTGCTTTTTAAAAAGCCCTGTCCCCAAAAACCACAGGAAAGGAAGTGAAAGAGCAAGATGACACAGTAAGGGTGAAATCTGTGTATGAGGGCTCTGTAAAACACTGTTATGATGCAGCGGAGCATGGATCTGAAGCTATGCTCAGTGGGCCTGTCCCAACAAGGCCAAGGCTTTTTAGATTGCCAAGTCTGAATCAGTCACAGAAAATTTGCATGCGTGTAAAGAGCTGGCATCACATCTGCTCCATTCTGGTCTCCATTGATCTGTATCCCAATGTTCCTTCCCAGGCATTGCCACCAGGTCAGAGGGGGCATGGTCCAGTGCTGGGGGCCCATGGTCTTTGCCTCTAACTAATTTATAAACTCTGCCAGGGCAGCAGCTGTGGGGCAGAGCAGGGCTGGGTCACCACAGGGCGGTGACTCGGGGCAGGAGTTCTCAGTGTGTGATGGCTTGTGCTTCCACCACGGGGCTGGGCAGCTGCGGGAGAGCCCCGGCCCCAGCTGCTCCCAGCCCCTCTGCACCCACGGCTCTTCTGCGGCGATACCAGAGATGGGCCTTTGCAGTTTTCCTCCCTGAGAGGAGAGACGAACTCCTTGTCCCCAGCTTTGCTTACTCTGGCCTTTGAGCAGGAGGAGATTCTGTAGCAGCACCTGTAACAGCTCTTTTGTAGCAGGAGATCTGCCTGGGGTAGGGACAGGACTGTTTTAAAGCACTTGGGACATACTGTACCCCAAAACCACACTGTTTCCCTCCTCCATGTCTCCACTCTTCTTTCCCTTCCCCAGATAAAAGCTTCGTACTCCCCTCTCTGAGCTCCGTGCTAACCTTTGTGTCATGCCATCAAGGGTTTAGAAGGCAGCATGATTAAAGCAATAAAATGTAAGGAGGTGTATATGCCTTGCTAATAGCTCCTCTGCTTCTAAGAGCAAAGTGCTGTCTGCCTTGGTGCTTAGCACTCGGAGGCACTTAACAAACCCATGATCAGGTACAACAGAGAGCAGGGGGAGGAGGTGAAGGCCGTTTCTTGCTCCACATGAGAGACATGGTGATAGACAAGTTCTTACTGGTGACCAGATTCCCCTGCTTTCTCTGTTTGACCCCTTGTTCCTTCCCCTTGGTTTTAGTTTTGTATTATTAGAAACTCGGAGAAATTACAGAACTGTGTAATAAGGCAGGCCCACTGGGGAAGAAAGAGTCCTGCCCCTGCTTGTAGGTCAAGTGGGGCTAATGCAGCTTGCTGACACTCAGCCATATTCTGCATGCTTTAGGGAAACAAAAAGGTAAGTTAAGGCCCAAGGTCAGTGAACACAAGCACAGTAATTTGGAGAGAGAATGTGTGAAATACCCATGTCTTGGTGTTTCTAGTGCAGAGATCCTGTGCCCGGCCATGAGAGCCATAGTCAGACAAAGGGGCACGGAGGAGCGGTTTGGAGAGCCGGTTACAAGCACTCAGCATGTACTTCCCCCCAGAGGAGCATCAGAAGTGGAAATGAAAGTGTACCAGGTAAGGGCAGGCTCATTTAGTAGGGTGTCACAGGGCAGCACACCGCATCATGTTTCCCTGCAGTTTCTGACAGGTGAAGTCCAGTAGTGGCCCATGGAGGCTGCCGTGGGGGAAGGTTTGGCAGGTGAGGATGACCCAAGAGGCTCTGCAATGTCACCTCTGCTGTGCGGAGTCAGGTGTGGGTCCTGGGAGAGCCCAAAGCAACAGAGAAACCTGCCTCTATCCAGAATATTTGTGGCACAATACTAGACATACAGTCACCCCCAAATAATACTAACCTTGATGCTGGATCTGAAAGTACTGTGTGCTAGAGAAGAATGGAAAGAGAGTTGCTTTGGTTTAGTCTGCTAGCTTTTGCTAGTTGGCAAGTTGCTTTACAAGCAGCATAGAGGTTTAGTAAGAGCTAAGTATTAATCTTGATTTTAGCTTCAAAAGCTTCTGGAAAGCCTAGAAATCCACATGATCCGTGACGTGCAGAAGAAGATTAACCAGGAGATGACTCTGGTGATATCTGAAAGAGCCAGACAAGAGAGCAGTCTCCCCACTGGTAAGGAAAATTAAAATACCCTTCCTGGGAAACATGGAGGCTCCAATCTTGAGTGGGAAATAGTTTGCTTTGATGCAGAGAGGCTCGGTGTGCAAACAGGAGAGCATGTTTGCTCTCAGCTCCCCACTTTCCTGTGCACACATTTGGAGGCCAGGGACCAGGGGAAAGCACGACTGATGAAAAACAGTTTACCCTCAGGAAACTCTCTCCTGTTTTGGAGAGCCTATTGTGAGAAATTCCAGAAATAATCTGGCAGGAAGCCATGAAGAATTGCGTACTGAAATACCACACGCACTTCTCCGTGGGCCTGTTTATTCTGTGTGTTGGACAGATTCAGATTCCCAAAATCTAAGAGATCACTTTCTCTTCATAAAGGAGAGTGTTTAGCCATAATTGTCTCAAAGACAATTGTGCTAACAAGGCTGAACACTAGTTATTCTGGAGTTTGCAGGCAGCCTGAAACAGATTGATAAGAAGTTCTCTACTCTTCTGTGTTGGCTGTTAGTACTTCAGGCCTACCTAGCAGCACAATTCAAGTGTCAGGCTTTTTACTCCATCAGGTGTGTGCTTGGTAGAGTTACTGCAGGGGTGTGGGCAATTTGGGTATTCACAGCCACAAACAGTAAAACAAAGAAAAGGGAGAAAGAAGAAAAATGTGCCCTGCTGCCACTGGCTGTGGTTGCAGGCGGCAGTAATTAGTGCACAGAAATGTTAAATTTCACACAAAAATCCTATTCTTTACCCAATATTTACAGAGAACTCCAGTGCAGAACTGTGGGCCAGGCCATTAATGACAGAACGGGTCCATAATGAAATTACATTTTGGCTTTGATACCAGAATGAATTTGCTGTTGCTGCTCAACACAGGCTTTGCAATCTGTTTGCAATGACATTTACTTTTTGTTGTAAACATTTTAGGAAAGCTGAGAAACCCTAAGCTATGAAGTGTACCCAGTGTCAAATCCTGGGGATTACTGAAGGATCAGCATTTTGTGACAGTGATACCCACTGATGTGGGGTTTTATTCTGATGGGGTTTTTTTTCTCCTTCTGTTCCTGCAGAGCTCTGGAAACATGGGGTAATGCAAGAAAATTTCTCAGTTGTGCGACCACAGATAGTTGAAACATTTGTTCAAAAGCTGATGGAAAACTACCAAGAATCAGATACAGAGGTAGGTATTCTGCATTTCTATCCCAGCAACAAACTAAATCATGTTTACAACTTTATTTATTAAAGCTCTTGTCAATCAGCAACCCAAAAGGGAAACACATTTCTTTAGTTTATGAGCTTAGATTCAGATTAGGTTGGTTTGCAACAGCAGCATTGGCAGCAAACTTGTGTATTGCCCTGCTGCCTTCTGACAGGTTTATTTCAGCTCTCAGGACTGTAACAATGTGAAGATGAGTTAGGGTTGGAGGTTTATATGCCGCCGCAGTGCAGGATTGCAGGGTTTTATGTGCAGATTCAGTAGTGGGAACTCATCTTCCTGAGTCATTACTAAATCAGGGGTCCAGCATGATGTTAATTTTTTTTTTCCAGTGAAACTGAAAGAAAATGTTTAGGAAAACATGACCACTTCTGGTTAAAAAATGCAAAATATGTTTTTTTGAGAGAGGGGGTGTTTGGGTCGAAATGCAATCCAGGAAGTTGCTGAGCTGGTGATTTAATTTCTCTACTGAAAATCCTCTCTTAGCTTCAGAAGGATAAAAATACATTACATAGTTGCAGCTAGAATCAGTTAAAAAACTGACTAGCCTGTTTTCCATTGGTTCAGTGAGATTACAGTCTGGCTGATCCCATTTGCATTGAGTGGTTTTATTTTGCTTCATTTCGATATTGCAGGTATCACACCATGTGATTTACTGCAAGGTGACTGTGTTTCATCTTCATGTGTGCTACACATGGCAATTCTCCTGACTCAGGATACCTGCAAGGTTCCTTCTTTTGCATTTCTAGGTTACTTTTAAGAAAAGCCATTTGCAGCAGTGTCTCACCATCCTGGGCTGCGACGTCATGGCCAGGGAGCGCAGCAACTTTGAGACCTACTCCATGTTTTATGAGAACATTCTCCAGCAGCAGCAGCGTCTCCTTTGCAAAAAGGAACAAGTATGCTCAGAGCATTGAGTCTGTTCTTTGAGAACAGGGAAAGGTGGTTTCTCTGGGTGGGAGGCAGTTCCTAAGTAAAAAAACCAAGTGATGTTGCCAGGCTGGGAAGTTGTTGATGTAAAGTTGGGCCGTACAGACATTGTCAGCTTTGTGCTTTGCTTCAGGAGCTGCACGCAGTGGAAGAAGGTGGCAGCCAAAGTGATACGGCTCTGACACAGGTTGGTAATGATGCTCTATCGATTGGTAGTACTGGGTCTCATTTGGGATGGAGTCCCACTGCTCAGACATGTGGTGACAGCCTTTGAGAAGAAAGGTGGGGTGGCTCTGGGGCTGCTGTTTCTGCGCTCAGTGCCAGAAGTCATGCCAGAAGGACTTGTAAAAAAGAAAAAGATAACCTGAAGGCAAGGGTGGTGACCTGCTGTTCTGCAGTTCGTGTTCACAACGGGTGATATACTGGTAACCTTCTAACTTAAACTTCTGTTGACAGGTCTCTCCCTTCACAAGGTGTTTTCCCAGGGTGATTCAGTCCTGTCCATTGAGACAGAAAATAGCAGTGGGTCAGGCACGTGGGCCTACTGCAGTGTACTTACCAGGTGTGCTGCACCATGGCTGCTTAACCAACTCCCCTGAAGGTCTGAGTACTTGACTTTGCAGCTTCCGCTGTGTTTTTTAGGATAGTTGGTGTGTATCAGCAGAATTTTTTAAGAAGTAAAATCCAGACAACAAATCAGAAATGCCATCTTGTGGCATCATGTGATACCCATGTAATTGATTAGCTGACTTGAAGGCATGGCTGAATCACCACAAACATGCCTCCTCTGCTGGAGCCATATCAATTTCTACAGAAACCTACACTATAGAGTAGACTGGGTTTCGGGGATGTTTGCACTGCATTTTGGATTTCATTCCTGGTCTCCTTTTCTCATCTGCCCTCATCACTGACTGCAAGATTTCAGTTCTTCTCTGGGCTTCTTACCAGTTCCTTGCCCCACTTCATCATGCCCTTTTAGGTTCTTTGCCCCTCTATCCTTTTCTGTACAGTGCCTTGTCATCAACCTTCCTTCTTCCCTGATTTCACTAGGTCCTGTCCATATGTTGGCAAAGACTGGAGAGAAAGAAATGTGAAGATACAGGAGGAGTTGGTAGGACTTTCCTGGAGCATGTAGGCAGTGGAGTTTCTCCCCCACCTCTACTTTGCTAGCCCATCTCCACCAAATGCCTCCTCTCTCATCTGCCACTTCCCTTGACTACAACACGGCTCATCTCTTGTGACTGGCCACCCTGAGCAGCTGGGCTCTGTGTCAACTTCAGAAGAGACTTCCTGCTCCCAGTTCCACTTCTCACTACCCTGAACTAGTTAACAGAGGCTACTGCAGGTCTGAAGGCCAAGTTCAGTTGCTCAGTGGAGGTGTTGGAAACTGTGAGAAAGGTTCAGGCATGATCAGCCAAAATGGGATGGCAGATAGCTTAAAACCTAAAATGTCTCTAAGGAAATGACATGAACCACATGGGTTGTTTTTCCCTCTCCAGGCAAGTCTTAAAATTTGACCAAGTTTTGCTGATTTTGAAAAAAAAAGACACCCCCAAATGGGAAAACCAGTGCTGCTCTGAATAAAGATCACCAGATTTTTTTTCAGCAGGGCAAAAATATATGCACTTTTCCTCAGCGTTCATTTTCAGAAGTCTTTCTGTAATCTTTGCTGTAAGACAAAAAACTGACACAGAGAATTTCAGTGAGAATCCAGTGAAGGCCAGGCTGGATGGGGCCCTGGGCAACCTTGTGTAGATCCAGGCCTGGAGGTTGCTGTCCCTGCCTGCGGCAGGGGGGTTGAAACGCTATGATCCTTGGGGTCCCTTCCAACCCAGACCATTCTGTGGTTCTATGATTTGCTACTTAGATCCACCGTGTGGAGGTGCCACTCAACCTTGAGAACAGACTGTGCTGTTGGCTGTGCCTACAGTCCACAGTTGGGCCATTTTCCTATCTGATTAACATCACATGCTAAGAATGATTTCTCGCTGTCCTCCACTGTGTTCATCGGGTTGCAAACGCTACTCAGTGATAGGAAAATGATGGAATGTTTATACCTTGCCATGACCTACCAATGTGAAATTTAAATGCTGTCATTTAAATATTTTGAAGTTCTGTCCTGTACCTTCCTATTTGTGCTGACCCCTGTGCCCTTTCTGAGGGCATGGTAATTGTCAGTTATCAAAAATAAAAGGAACACATAATTGTTTTTATCATATGTTAAATGGTCTGTATGTACAGCCTTATCAGCAGACAGCATATTTGCTCTGATAAATGCATTACCTCATAGCTTGCTGGTTACCATTCTTATGACTTTCTCTCTGGAGGTGAGGGAGATTATTCTATGGGAGAGCAGGCTCACTGCCATAGCAGAGCTATGCGCAGGATTTTCTGAAATCAGATTCCCTGATCCTGCTCCCAAATCCTTCTGCTCCTCTGTCCTCTGCATGGATTTCCTTCTGTCATACATATCAGTGAGGAGATCTTTCTTTCCTGATGACCAGAAACAGGCTTTTTAAGGTTATGTGTGAAACTCTATGCATTTACCTCCTTCAGATATGGGTCGTGAACTGTTACAATCCTTCCAGGGAATAAATATTTTTAAGACCAGTAGAGATGTATAAACAGGATTATACCATATGATCAGTGGAAGATACTCTTGCTCTACTTAAGTAGGTATCACATAATATACGCAGAGCTCTGGATCATTTACACCTAGGCTATGGTGTTTGCTCATCCCTAACTTTCTCTACTGTGATAGATTGCGGGGCCGTGCCATGGGATGATTATGGAAATAACTGCTCTCAGAGCCCAGCTCGCTGCCTTAGAGGAAGAAAACCTCGGTCTCAAAGAGAAGATTAGAAGAGAAGTGCAGGGCGAATACGAATCGTTAGTGTGGAACCTATTTGTGGCTTGTGTCCATCTACAGGTAGGTGCAGACCGAGAGGGAGCACTTGAGTGGTCTTCTCTTCTGTGTGGCCCTGTAATTTGCCAATAAGTGTAGCACTCAAAGGAATAAATTGCTGCAGTGTGCCAGGTGGATGAATGGGTGAATCATTTATCTCCTGCTGCTACAAGTACCTTGTAAAAACGTCTGGTAGAAAAATAGTGTACCTTTTCCAAGGGAGGAGGCGTATTCTCGGCGGAAGAGGTACCACATTAGAGTGAGTGATGGAGGCTCTTTTTAGTTATAGCGGAGGGAACATTTTGGATATAATACTTCATTTTGTAATATCCTGCATTATTTTTCGTGGAAGCTTTCTGTCTGCTGTGTAATTGTGTCGCTCACTTGTAAAAATGCCTTTGTTTTCAAGCAGTCCACTGATTTCTTTGGGTGATGTGTCATTACTTACAAAAACAAGACACCCCAATCTTGCCTGTAAAAACTGACCTGATTGTAGAGCAACCACCGGCACCAGATCCTCAGGGGTTTGATTGATGGACCACATGCCCATTAATGTCTGTGGCCAGGGCAATAATGACTTGAGGAATATTGTGATCTCTTTTGCAATCCAGAGGGTGAGTCTGGTTTTCACCAGAAAGCTTGTGGTTTTCACTGTGGTGCCGCTACTTCCATGAAATATATATATGCCTTCAAAATGATACAGTTGAAATCCTACTTATTGCAGTGCCTAGATGCAAGATGAATATTGCTCTGTCTTCGTGATACATCGATTCTAGGAAAATAATTATGAAGAAAGACCATCTGGTTGTAGTTGAGAGACTTCTCAAATCTTCTGAATGTCGCTTTCCCATATGTCCACACTTCATCTCTTAGGGGTTCTGTTTATAATTGCAGGGAAAGTTGGATGTCTATCGCCTTAGCATTGAGCAGCGAGTGTTTGAAATCATCGCTGAAGTGAGAAGAGGAGGAGTAGGCAATATGATTGATCTGAAGAGAAAGTTTGGCTCCGCTAAAAATAATGATGACTTGAAAGAACATTTGTCTAAAGTAAGGAAATACATCTATGTGTCAGTAAACAAACACAAGGATAATATCCTGGTTAAGCTTGCTGAAGACGGTCTAAGTTACTGCATCGGGCACATCGGTTGGGTAAAGAGCATGGAGGTGGCCCATTACTAGACTCTGTTAATGGCTACTCATTTGTCAGGCTGTCACGAATCAATCATCTTTGTATATGCTCCAAGTGCAGAAATTTTGGGCCCACTCAGCCTGTAGGCCTTGAATAAACGCATGCATTTGAATTTAATTTGGTCCTAAACTTAGGAACTCTGCTTTCAGTCCGTTCTGAGTGAAAATAACACCCTGCTTTCTACACAGGTGAACATCAGAGAGGTTGAACATGGACCTGAAGAAGTATAAATGTGAACTCATGTTCAATCATATGTCAGCATTGACATGTGTTGTCACTGTCCCATTTTGGGGTGGGGGAAAAGAGAATGTGATGTTTCAGTGACTGATAAACATGTTGATGGGAGTTTTATCTTCCTTGTTGTGCAATCTGGTTACATAAAAGAACGGGGTCAGAAGCCTTTTTTCCACTTGCGGTTACTCAGAATCCAGAATATATTCGGCTTTTTGTCTTGAAGAAGTGCACCCAGACTGATGTTTTGGGAGTTAGAAACTAGAGTCTGGAAAGTAATTTACAAGCTGCAACTTCCAAAGCAACCCCTTTTCTAGCCAAATGTACTTCTCCTTAGCAAATTTGTACTAAAATTATGGTAGTGAGACCACGAATGCAAATGAGAACACATGGCTAATGGCTAAATACTTCTGTCTAGAGCCAACATGCCTGTAGACCTCTCAAGCAGAGAAGTTTGCGAAGCTTCTCTGAATGAACCCCCAATGAACCTGGGGGGTAGGGAAACCCAGAAGTAAAAGAGAAACTAGTGGAGATGGAGGAAGCCTGCGTGTGAGAAGGCAGCAGGGAGACGTCCACACCACTACTTGGAAAGGACAGTGTTCAGAGGCAGCAAACAAGGGGAGCTGGGAGCTCATGTGCTGTCAAAGGGTTGCGGTTTGGGCAGGGTCATGGGTACTTGGTGGGCCGCTGCACACCCTGGTCATGGGTGGTTACAGGGTGTTTGAGGAGGCTCAACGGGGAAGAAGAGCTAGAATTGTGCTCTGTGTAAGGAGTTCATTCCTGGACGAATGTGGGGATGTGCTACTGAAAGCCTGGGAGCCATGGTCAGAGTGAGGAGGAATGTTAGCGATGATTAACGACTGCGGTGGGGTGGGGAATCTGTTACAGACTGCCCGGTCAAGAAAGTAAACTGGAAGGGCCTGTCTATAGAGGGCTAAGAAAAGTGGGTTTGATTTAAGGCCTTGGTGTTTACAGAGGTTTTGTCCATCTGGAAATGTACTGGAAGGGGAACACAGCATTGTGAAAGCCTAACCAGCATTAGTGGTAGTTTCCTAAAAGCAAGTGCTAGAGGAGCCAACCACGGTAAATCCCTATTGTGCTGCTCACAAACAGGGAAAAACTGGTGGTGAGTGTCATCTGAGGCTGCAGTGACTATGAAATGATTTCAGGATCAGGAGAAAGGTTGCAAAATTATGCTGCAGAGCAAGGACTGTGACTTATTCAGGGAACTGCTAGGCAGAATCCCTGGGAAACTGCCACAAGGGGAGAAGTGCCGAGGAATGCTGGTTGAGTTTTAAAGAAAAGAGATTTCAAAACCAACTGCCCTTTTAGACCAGAAGACATGAGAGTTGTGCAGAAACTTGGCCTTGCTTGACTTAACAAGGGGCTTCTTAAAGGACTAAAATACTAAGAGAGATTGTGAGCAGTGGAAACATGGGCTGGCAACAAAGGTAGAACACCAGAGTTCAGCCCTACAGCAATGAAATTAAGGAAGCCAAAGCCCAGCTGCAAATAAAACTAATACAGGACCCAGAGGGTAAGAAGGTCAGTTGACACTGAATGGTAGAGCTTATGTGCCAGGAGGGCCAGGGACCTCCAGTGATCCTCTGTAACCCTGGTTTCTATGGCTTTTGCATAATGAAACTGCCTTCCTCTGCCTTAAGAGCAGTTTTCAGGAGGAAGCCTGCTATTTTGAACGAAGAAGAAGAAAACTTGATGACCATACTGTTCACGAATCCTCTAAGTTTGTTCTATTACGTACGTTTTAATTAGGGTTACTGAGTATGGTATGAACCAGAATCCCCATGTGGCCTAACAGTGCTTCATTGCTGAGGGCTTTACCTGCTTGCTGTATTGGGTTACATTTCCTCCGTGTTTTTCACCCAGTTTCTGGGCAATGTGCACATTTCCCATTTCCCCAGAGACACAGTAATAGAAATTTATTGCCCAAGGCTCTACTGTTTCAAGCTGCAAAGTTTGAGCATTTGACAATTAAACCCGAAACACAAATGGTTGCATGCTTTTACAATCATATTTACTTCCAAACCACGTTTCTTCCCAGGGAAAGTAATCTTTGTGGGTTTACTCTCACCAATGTCTTCTTTAGCAGGAACAGCTGCAGCTCCTGCGGGATGAAAATATCAGGCTAAGCAAGCTGGTGTGTAAGCTCAAGGCTCTGAACTGTTGGAAGCAAACCACTCAGAAGGCACAGCTCTCTGCAAAGTTGAGAGACGCTGAGAAGGTGGTATCTCTCTACCATTTCATCTGTTAAGAGTGGCCAAGAAGAGTGGCTGGAAAGCTGCCTGGTGGAAAAGGACCTGGGGGTGTTGGTTGGCAGTTGGCTGAACACGAGCCAGCAGTGTGCCCAGGTGGCCAAGAAGGCCAACAGCATCCTGGCCTGTTATCAGGAATAGTGTGGCCAGCAGGACTAGGGAAGTGATCTTACCCCTGTACTTGGCACTGGTGAGGCCACACCTCAAGTCCTGTGTTCAGTTTTGGGCCCCTTGCTGCAAGACAGGCATTGAGGTGCTGGAGCATGTCCAGAGAAGGGCAACAGCCTGGTGAAGGGTCTGGAGCACAAGTCTTATAATGAGCAGCTGAGGGAACTGGGGTGGTTTGTTTATCCTGGAAAAGAGGAGGCTGAGGGAAGACCTTATCACTCTCTACAACTACCTGACAGGAGGCTGTAGTGAGGTGAGTGTTGGTCTCTTCTCCCAAGTAACAAGCAATAGGATGAGAGGAAATGGTCTCAAGTTATGCCAGGGGAGGTTTAGGTCGGATATTAGGGGAAATTTCTGCACTGAAAGACTGGTCAGGCATTGGAATAGGCTGCCCAGAGAGATCGCAGAGTCACCATCCCTGGAGGTGTTCAAAAAATGTGAGACATGGCACTCCAGGACATGGTTTAGTGGACATGGTGGTATGAGACAGATGGTTGGACTTGATGATCTTAGAGGTCTTTTCCAACCTTAAAGATTCTGTGATTCAACCAATGGTGAGATTGGCCTGGCTCAGTGAGCTGGTAGGAGCTCACGGTCACGATCTTAGGTAAAAATTCTAACCTTGTTGCCCTCAGTATTATGGTGGTCTTCAAGTGTGAAGAGTATGAAACAAAGCCCTAATGCCTGCTTGAAGCAAGGGTCTAGGAAGTCTGAGAAGCCTGTGGTATTCCTAATTCTGTTGTCGACTCAGAAGACTAATGATGCCATTGTATCAAAACCAAGTATTTGACATCTGACAAAGCAATACGAAAGAAGAAGGCCGATAGGAAGTGAAAATGAACTCCACTGTTGGCTTGGGAGGTGGTAGAGGTTGTGGAGGGTTTTTTCTTTTTAAATTGGTATCTGCTTAAACAATGCAGAACACTGCATCAGGCTTATAAATTTAATTAGAGAAACGCAAGATGAAGCACAAAAATGACTAAATTAAACTAAAGCGAAGATGGATGGGAAGAAAAGTGCCTCACTGCTTTAAACGAGGCTGATTAGAATGGAACAAACAGGTTATTGATTGTTATAGAGGTTAATTAGCTGCACATGTCAAGCGAAGGAAAGGCAGAATGGATTGTATTTGCTGACTTGAAAAGAGTGAAAACAAAATGGGGTTTGTGTGCTTGTTAATTTTCAACCCAACTGAAACCAGACATGCATACCCTTTGCGCAGTTACACCAGGGAGAAGCCAAATCATTAGAATATTTTATTAAACAGATCAAAGATGGATTGAATTATTGCAGATTTGGGGGTTTAAATAAGACCTAAGAGCTAGCTTCACAGGATTTAAAAGTCTGAAACTGAGAAAAAATAAATGGGAAAATTTGGCTTTTTTTAAAATTAGAAACTAGCTCATCTTTCTCAGACAGCTTTCTTGTGGCTGACTTCTTAGGAATGACCCTGAAGACCGAAGAACTTGCAGTTCTCTCTACTCCACACAAGCACAGAGGCTCAGGGACCTTGTTTTTTCCAGTTCAAAAGGCTGGGGAAAGGGAGAGGGCTGCTAAACCTGTGCCTGGCATAGTAACATGTATATACATAGACAATTCTGCTTGTGCTTAAAACAAAGAAGACCTTGCCCAGAAGGTAAACAAGCTTTCTCAGGCATATTTTTACTTTGGAAGATCATGAAGGAATAAAGAGATTAGTGGATGGATGGGTCCTTCTAACACATAAGAAAGATCAAGTTTTTTGTTGCTCTGAACTGGTTTGCACACAGTAACTTGAACTGTTGATGTGTGAATATAATTAAAGAGGTGCAGTTGTACCCATACAAAAATAGTCCTACGTTTTCCCCTGTAGAAGACCCCTTCTGTCCATCCTGTTCCCCACTTTGCCTTGGGAAAGGTCCAGCCTTTATTAGAATATAGGAACAATTCAATCACACCTTACTAAAGATCTTGGAGAGATTTACCTTTCAAGAAACCCACTGCTATATTAAAGAGAGAAAAGTTACTGCTCCCATCATTACTGCTGTACTTTCTGTTTACAGGAAGCTCTTCAAAACAAAAAAGAGTGTCTGATCACTAAGCTGATGGCAGAACAAGAGGTGACTTCGCTTCAGGGTCAGCTCACGTCTGTAAGGAAAGCTCTTGCAAAATCTCAAGCGGACAATGACAAGCTAAGGGTACAGCTTCAGAAACAGGTATCAGAATTCCACAGGTCCCGGTTCATCAGTGGAATTCTCTTGTCTGTCTCGCTCTGAAGAGGATTTTGCTCCTACTGTTACTCTAGGAGAGAAACAGAATGGGAACTAACTGCGTGATGCAGTTACTGCGGCGGGATGTGAATTTTATAGCATCAAATCAATGTGTTCCTCAGTGTTTTCACCATTGCAGGTAGAGAGAACGAGGGGGGAAAAATGTAGCATCCTGGATAAAGTGTGTGTACCAAAACCACAGCTACAGGCACAACATTTCTATACATGACCAGCAGGGCTGGGTATATGTTTCAGGAGCAGAAAAGACACTATTAATAGTCTATTCCACAGATTTTTAAAAAATAATAATTTAAAATTACAATCTTGAGGTTATATTGTCTTCCACCCAAGCATTAAATTTCAAGGAGGCATTTCAGGGATCTTTTGGTTAAATCCTGGACAAAGTCATTACACATTTGGTTGGGTTTTTTCCCATCTGAACACCTTTGTGGATATATCACTGCCCCAGCAAGCTCCCATTCGCGCCTACGTGTGGTTACATGTGCTGAAATGGCCCGTTCCTCAAAGTCAAACTGGAAGCACACCCTTCGCTTGTGATATATGTAATGCCAAGCAACATCATCGTATGGAAAATAAGCCTTGTCAAACCAACCTCATTTCATTCTGTTGGTGAGGTTACAAGTCAGATAAATGTAATGCTGGACGTGTAATATGTATTAGAAGGGCCTTGTAACCCTTGAGTTAGCAGCACCTGTAGTATTTTAAATGTTAGTGTGACATAGTTATCAACAGAAATGCTGAATGGATTGAGAGGTAGATTTTTTGGCATCTAAAGGTGTGTTGTTTTCGTTAAATGGAGATGGTTTCTGATGGATTTCTACAGGGGTTGGTAGCAGAACCACCGGCAGCAAACATTTTTGCCAGTGGCTTGGAAATAAATACAGAATTATAGATGATAAAATGTACTGATGACGTGTTGGGGGAGGAATGTTGGTGGATGTGCTCAGACACATGTAGGGAACCCCAGTGTGGGCAAAGCAGGCGTTACGGAATCACGCAGGTAGCTCGGTAACTTGGTTATCCCTCCCAGACGCACTGCAGCAACAACGAGAGGGAAGCAGGACTCCGACAGAACAGGGTGAACTCATCCCCGGACAGGACAGGTGTCCTAACTGGCAGATGACTGGCATTGTAGCCTGGTACTGGAAAGGATGGATGCTGCAATCTTGTAGTTTATAAAAATAGTGCAGGTAGATAGGTTAAAAAAGGGTTTATAGCTCAACACACTGAAATACTGCTGCTGGTTCCAGGGTGTACTGCTTAAAAAAGATGAAGAGAAAAATGACCGGTGTAGAGACGTTACCACAATGATTTGAGGGCTGCAGGAATGCTTTCTAGCAGGGGGCTCTTAAAAGGCTCGTTCTGTTCAGCCTGCCTGAAAGAAGAGTGACTCAGTTACAGTCTACAGATATTTTTGTCGGGAGCGAGTAGCTGCTATTAAAGGGTTCTTAGGGAAGGGTATCACAAGAGAGTGCCTAGAAGTTGAGGCCAGACAAACCAAAAATGGGATCTTAGAAATGTTTTCAAAATGTGATTAACTGTGGAAATGACAGTATGTTTAACTGAGTATCTTCAAGTCAAGACCAGATGCCTTTCTGGGAAATGCAGTTCAGCCAAACCAACTCGCTTATTCCAGTACAAGGGTAACTGAGGTAAATGTGGTATTGAAAAGTCACAGCAGATGGCTCGATTGCTCCATTCTGAGCGTCTTGGTCTATGAAACTCCAACCTTAGTCAGACTTAGAGAGCTCTCCAATGGGAAGTTTGGGCTGTGACTGCTTTTAGCTATTTGAGTTCAGATTTTTCATCAGCATGGAGTTGTCTTTGGCTGATACATTGGTTTCCTTCACCAACAATGTACTTCCAAAAGACCTACTGCACCTACCATCTTTCTAGAAACTGTTTTTCTTTGGTTTCTGACATCAGCTTCTGGTTCTTTCTCTTCTTCCTGATTGCTTTCCTAGGTACAGATGGTGATGATGGTGTTTACAAATAGAAGACTCCATCCCACATTTTCTTCAGCCAGGTGACAGGAGATAGGACAAGGGGGAATGGCACAAAGCTGTGCCAGGGCAGGGTCAGATTAGATGTCGGAAAAAATTTTCCACTGAAAGAGTTGTCAGGGCCTGGAACAGGCTGCCCAGAGAGGGGGTTGAGTCACCTTCCCTGGACGTGTTTCAAAAAAGGGTAGATCAGGTACTTGGGGATATGGTTTAGCATAGGAATGGTTGGACTTGATGATCTTAAAGGTCTTTTCCAACCTAGTGATTCTGTGATCCCACAACCCTTGGCTGTCAGGAGGGTTTGACCTGATGCACATGGCTTATACCATCAGATTCTGAAGTGATACTTACTGCCTGTGTCTACAAACTACGTATAAACAGCCATGTCTGAAAAAGCCATGCTTGTTTTCCCCCCTCTCTTTCCCCATTCACACGCTGCTTTAAAAACAAGTTCCACATGCACACCAGAGGCTGATCACAGAAAGCAAATGACAGCAGACTGAGGAAATTGAAGCAACTGCCTTGTTTATTTGCAATCAAATGAGTTCTACACATGAATGTTGTTTTGAGACTCCTCTCTCTAATGAGTGATGATGTAAATACAGCATTCTGCTCCTCCTGCTCCTTCCCTTGTGCTCCCCGTTCCCACAACCCAGATATTCCTTTGGATTTCCTTTCACAACATCATTGAATAATTCAGATTTTTTTTTTAATCAGCATTTCGTTATCTTCAGTACCAAACCATGTGGGATAGGGTCTCTCCTCATCCAGCTCAGCTGGGTGTGGCATCTGAGGATTGATCATCAGGGTTGAGAATGAAATCAAAAGAGGTGTGTATGAGAACTGAGGGGAAGAGTAATCCAAGTCTGAAATTTTCCTTGTTTTATGTTGTAGAAACAAATGCTGTTGGAAGTAGTACAGCGACAGACACAAGAAGCCAAGAAAAGAAAAATACTCAATGCGATAGAAGCTGGAAACCAGGAGAAAATGCTTGAAGAGATGGAAGAAAAGAAGGAGACAGTCAAATGCTTAACCAAGGAAGCTGAAGAATCCTCTAAAATACGCCATCTTCTTCAAAAAGGGGTCAAAAAAGAAATGCAGCAGGTAAGCTCCTAAGGCAGACTTGAAAATTAGGAACAGTAGCATTTCTGGGGAGAAATGTCTCCAGTTTTAACAGTATCTGACCACATCTGAGTACATCCCTTCAAGTGGCTGAAGCTTTTTTTGCTGCATCTGCAAAAATAACCCCTCAAGAGATCAGAATTTGGATCGGCCTTTAAGGAGAGCGGGAAGAAAAATGGCTGCAGCAGTGTGGAGGCTTTTATTGCCACACAGCAGTGCCAGCCGCAGGGAGCACCTGTGTGGTCATTAATACTAACAAACTCTATATTCAAACTTAGTTAGCAAATTACAGGGTCTGTGGGAGAGATGAGGGGTTTTCCACATACCTCTGCCCCGAAAATGGAGGTAGGGTCTTGTCTAATTAGGGTCATGTGCAGAGAACAGTGAGACAAGGCCTCTGTATTGTTTTTTATCTCCCTTGAGCAGATCCTGAAATGCAGATTCCTATTAAATGATATTGAGAATGTCAATTTGCACTGTCTGTGCTGTATTTTGCATTCGGAGGGATGATGGGTGTGTTTAGCAAAGCTGTAATTACGGGTTATTTCATCCAGCAGCAAGCAATGGCCTTTCATTCACAGGAGCGCCCAGGGCAACAATGTCTCCTTTAAATCTAGGCCCCGGCTCTGAGGCCGAGCTGTCAGATGATGAATTTCAGTCGCTGCCATTAATCCTTTTACCACCTTTTAGACAAAAAGCCAGCTAGCCCAAGAGCACAGTTTTAAACAGGAGGCCTTCCAGCAGGCTGATGAACCGCAGCATCAAGTTTATGACCTGGAAGCTGCCGTGTCCCGGAGGAATGCGGCTGCAGGTAAAGACAGGCTGTGTGACGCAACTGGCTTTTGTGGGGAAAGAAAGAAGTCTTGTGTCTCTGGATGCCTCTGTAAGTAACCTTCAGAGCTGAGCAACTTTAAACCGGAACTTGTGTTGTCTTTTGCTTCCAAAGGATCTCATGGGACTTACGAGGGGAGCAGCATTTAGGGGAGGAGTCAATTAGGAAGCAAAGGATCCCAAGTGGTAGGAAATCAGGCTCCATGAGTGGCTCTAGTCTTGGCTTACGTGCAAACCATGCTGGACAGCCAGACAAGACCATACACATCTAATTTGATTAGATACGTGCCTGTAACTTAGCCCCTTAACAGAAATCTGTCTTCTCAGCTGTTTGTTAGGGAATATTGTTACCTGATGTTTATGTAATGCAGGTCGCTTAAAAAGTGTGGTTTGGGATTTCTACTCCTACCTGCCTGAAACTGTTAACTTTTCTCTGCAGTATCGAAATCCTAGTGTCAGTTTGATGAACTCATGCAGAAAAGTTGATGTGTGATAACCAAAGTTCCTAGTAAATTAAGTAAAATGGGGGGAAAAACCTCCAATGATCTTTCAAGGTGCATTTCTATGCCATGGAGAAGAGAAAGTGCTACAAATCTAATGAGGGTTTCCTTCTGCAGGAAGGAAGGAAACTGAGAAGTGCTCATTAGCACACTGCTGAGGACAAGATATGAACCGAACCTGGGGAAATAATGAGCAGGGAGATATCTTTAATTAATGCACACGTGTCCTTTGGTTCTCTGGCTTTCAACCAGTCAAGTTCAGAGGAGAAGTTAGTGCAAAACTTAAAAGTCACATTGATGCTACTGAGCACAAGGAAAACAGCTGTGGCAGAGAGTAAATTACTACTTCCCCCAGGGCTCTCCCTGCACTGAGTTACCATTGTTAATCACCATGCAGAGCTGGGAAAAGTGGCCGAGGAGCTTGGATTTCTCTATGCTCAACATCGACACCTAGTCTGAAATGTGTTAAAACTCTGCCGTGTATTGTATCTACCTTTTTGCTTATGATTTTTAAAATTATTAATATTATTCCTATGTCTGTAATAGTAGCTGGTTGTGAGGATTGGTGGTGGGATTTTGCATTTTGGGTTGTTTTTTCCTTTTTTCCCCCTCCTCCTTTCAAAAAAATGACATGGAAAACTGCAGAGCTGTTGTCCCATAGCACAAGCCATGTAGGAAGTGATTTTCCAGGTGATAAGCCAGTATTAGATAGCTATCATTTTTAAAGGGTTATTAGTAGTACTTCTCAAAAGGCAATCCAGACTTGCATGGTGTGAAGGTTTGTCTTGTCTGTTACTCTGAGTTGCGCTCTGTCTAACCTGACTTCAGACTGACAGCGTTTGGCCAGACCTATTTGTATACCGGTGGCGACTCTTACTCACAATAGCCCTGCTTCGACTGTAAAGGTGGAGGTGTTTTTGGAACAGATCACGTTCACTCCAAGAGATGCACACACAGACCAAGACTTTAGCCAGTTTGTAGGAATGCCCTGTAGATCAGCAGTCTGAGCCCATCCTCTAGCGTTTTTTTCTGGTCCTTTGCCTCCATCTTCACATCTTCCTCTTTCTCCCTCCCAAAAGCTCTGAGCCACAGCCTGTCTCCGTAGTGCAGAACAAGTGCTGCCCTTCTTTCTGGGCTCATGCAATGCCTGTGTCCTCTCCAGCCCCCACTTCAAGGTGCAGGGACCCTGAACGCAGGCTGACCAGGCTGGGTAGTTGTGCGCAACTGCTTCAGCAGAAGCCCGGAGTCCCTTGGACACGCTCCCTCAAACAGTGCCAGAAGCAGCTCTCCCCTCTGGCCTGAAGCGTCTCGGATCCTATCTGAAAAGGAGGAGGAGGAGGGGTGGCGTACTGCCTCAAGTAACAAGCGCAGGATTAGGGCTACAGGCACGTAAAATACCCGCACTTCTTTACCTCGGGTTAGAGGGAGAGGTAAACACAGGGTTAAAAAAAAATGGTGTAGACACATCATCTTGCACACAGGCACAAATGAGGGTCAAATCAGATTATGGCTGATGGCGAGCACAGCGTTTGATCCAGTGGGGAATTCTTAGTGGCTGAAGGGTTGGCATTAAGTGGCTGCATCTCTGCTTTTCAGAAACCTACGAAGATGAAGCCTGGAATTCTCTAGGGAAGGGAATTTAGAGTCACTGGGAACAGACCATTAACATCCACATCTTTTAATCTTGGCTTTCAATTGGACAGGGAAAGACAGACTCGTGGGGAAAATGGTCACATACGAACTAGACAATGAACCAGACCCGGGGCAGAAAGTGACTTTCTGCTTCACTGAGATGTCCCCTGCTAGAGGGATGGATGCTGAGATGCTCATGACTATGAAAAGGGCCTGGGGTGAGCTGCAGAAACTGCAGGTAGTTGCAAATAGTTGTTGCAAATAGCAGCAAGTATCTGCAAATAGTTTCTGCTCTACTTTGTGTCGAGACCATTCATGAACCACTTTTCCCAGGCTAAGCAATCTATTCTGTAAGTACTAAGCTGAGTGCTCACAATTTGTTTTGGGTTTTGTTTGTTGATATTTTTTCCTTTTCACCCTAACTGCATGCTTAGAGGTTACACCCAACAGCTTTTGCATTTACCTGAGTTCTGCTTTAACTCTGCCTCCTCGGTAACACTCCAAGTTCTGCAGCTCAGGTCCGGAGGATCAGGCTCTCAGCATCCACTCAGCGGAGGGACTACCAGCAGCGTCCTTTGAATTCTGACCCAAGACGCAGCAGTGGAACAGGAGGAAACATTCAAAGACCAAAGACAGTAAGTAACGGCAGCACTGGGCATGACCTGCCATAGCTGTAAAATGAGCAACGTTGTTTTTCTAGTTTGCAGGCTGCCATTTTTGTATATACCCTGGCGGTTTTCATCTGGACTGACAAATCAAATCCCTTTCGAGATCTGCCTTTAAGGGCAAGGTGACCAGTAAGCATGGCTAGCAAACAGGACAAAAAATGTGCCAAAAATCGACTAAGGAAAAGGGGCAGGATAGAGGTATTTAGTTAGCAGTGGTCTGGGAAAGATTTTTATTATTACTGTGTCATGGTTGGTGACTCTTTGTATGTTTCTTACGCTTTCAGGTGCCTAGCAGATGGAAGGAGAGAACAGCAAACAAGCCACTACCACACCTAAATGAAGTGTCTCTTCCTACAGTCTCGAAGCTGCTACAGAAACAAAGGCTGGTCTAGAAGTAAACCAAGGCATGGGTACCCATCAAAATGAAGAGGCTTCCTTTTATTGTGGTAGCTATGAAATGCAGTGTTGGGGGGCTTGTTGCTTTTTTTGTTTTTGGTAACTGCTTTCCTGTTGCAACCCCCAAACCCCACATCCTGCCTGACGCAGTGCTCTCAGCCTCAGAGGTTGCTGCCTGTACACCAAATCATTCATGCCTGTTAAAAGATGTCTCATTAAAAGTGTCAGCTATCTACTTCCCTTGGCACCTTCTCTCCCCATCTCCTTAGAAAAGAGAAGGGCACCCCTGCTTTAAGTTCATGTGTATTTTTCTCTTGCACGGAAAAACTCCTTGCTTTGGTAGCCTAGCCAATAAAGGCCTTGAAATTGTCAATCAGAGATGCATCAAATTGTACTGCAGCTTTTGATAAATAAAATTTGCATGCCATAAACACATGATTTTCTGGAAGGCATGGTGATTTTAAGCACATCAGGAAGCTCTTGGTTTCCTCCATTTTGTGATTGTCCCCCTGTACTTGACACTAGTGAGGCCACAACTCAAGTCCTGTGTTCACTTTTGGGCCCCTCACTATAAGACATTGAGGTGCTGGAGCATGTCCAGAGAAGAAGAACGAAGCTGGTGAAGGGTCTGGAGCCCAAGTCTGATGAGGAGTGGCTGAGGGAGCTGGGACTGTTTAGTCTGGAGAAAAGGAGACTGAGGGGAGACCTTATGGCTCTCACAACTACCCAACAGGAGCCAGGTGGAGACTGGTCTCTTCTCCCAAGTAACAAGTGATAGGACAAGAGAAAAAGGCCTGAATTTGTGCCAGGGGAGGTTTAGATTGTCTATTAGGGGAAAATTCTGCAATGAAAGGGCTGTCAATCATTGCAACAGGCTGCCTGGGGACATGGCTCAGCCCTTCCAGGAACCCTACTACAGTTAGTTTCTGATAACACTGAGGTTATGACAATCCTGCTTCATGACACATTCACACTTTGTTCACTGCCCACAAAAGCATCACAGTCGTGAAGTGAAACTCCTGAGGCAACTTCACTCAGAGCTGGTGATCTGCCTGCAACTTCTAGAGCGGTGCACACCCTCTGTGCTCTTGTTCAAGCCTAGAACCTGTTACCCCCCAGCAAGTACCCTCCTCTTTCACATGCCACCAGAAGAAATAAGACTCTGGGCGATACATTTTTCACGAAGGCCAAAGTTCTTGATATGAAAAGATGCTACAATGTAAATTAACAGCCTCCGCCAAAGCACAGGCTGCAGTCCCTCTTCCACCCCAGAGGCTGACACCCAGTATGACAAGCTTTGCTAATGGAAAGATCATTAACCCTTACAGGTTACTGCAAGTCAAACAGTTTAATAAATACCTGTTTTTCTTTAAGGGGAGAACAGGGTAAAACTAACATCAAAACAGGACTGAAACAGTCTTTTGGAGGCGATTCAGTACTGCTGCACAGACCAAGTGCAAAGTTAGTGCCGTATTTAGGAGAGCTAACTTAACTCTTCAACCCTTTCATCCTCTTCCCCTGCAGTGTTTCTCAATTCCTATGGAAGAGAGCTCTTGTCTCCAGAGAGATGACAGACAGTCCCTTTGGGGATTGCTCACATTAAATAAAGTTTACAAGTGAAATTCCATTCAACAGATTTTATTTATCAATTTGTTTTTGCGATTACAACCGTTTCAGTTTTCTTCAACTGAAGACAAAATACAAACTTTTACAGCAACACTTGCAGAGAACATTCGTAAGAGAACAGCTTGGTATTTGCACGAGTTGGCTTCAAGAAAAAGCCAGGTAACTTTAAGAGTCACTACAGTTCAGTGCCTAAAATTGATTTAGGGGCAAATACAACTACAGACCTATGAGCTATCTTCCACTTCAAAACACAAGGCCAAGAAAAACCCCAAGTTGTGACTTCTGGTTTTCTGCTAGTACCCAGCAGGGATCAGCTGATGCTGCCGTTCCACTGAGGAGCGATTACTGTGTATAGCGAGGCAGCCAAGCACAGGGTGAAGATGTACAACCCAGCCTCCCCTCCTGCAAACAACCAGAGGGGAAACCATGGCAGCTGCAGCTCAGCAGCCTGTGGATGGATGAGACACCTCGCTGGCGTGGCTGAGGAGCGAGCAGTGCACAGTGCAGCCTGCCAGAACACGGCTCAACTGGTCTAGTACAAGCTTGAGTTTCTCAGGCTGGCATCCCTACATGTCAGAGAGCCCGGGTTTCCCAACGTCTTGGAAAGTAGCAATTGTTGGCACCAAGAAAAATTTAGTAAGTAAGGCAAGGCATCCCTTCTACCCTTTTAAACAAAACTTGAGGCAAAGGATTCAGCAACTTTAAGGCACTTTAAAAATGATTTTCAGTTTGCTTTACCAGCATACTTTACCAGCAACCTAAATCAGGATCAGCATAGCTCACAAATAAGCATTTTAGCAACACTTTACAGAGCAACAGCTTTTTGTGGCAACGCCTTCCATGCTATGAAGGGTTTCCTAGCACTTTTCTGCAAGTTTCCCAAAAGATCGCCCTTTGAGGCCAAAAGAAGTTTACACAACAGGCATACAGTTTGTGTTGCTGAGCTGAAGGAGAACTCTGTCACACTTTACTAAGAGTATTTTACTCACTTCAAAGCACAGAATGCAAGCTCATGGATATCTTTTTAAACCAATGTAATAAAACTGTTCTGAGATAGGGAACGGGCAGGTTAAGTGATTTCATAGTAAGGCCAAGGATATAGCATCCAACTCACACACATACTGTTGCTGGAAACTGGCTGCTCACCCTGCTGCTTTATTAAACCTGAGCTGATTGTCTTAGTTTTGCTTACAAAACCAAAAGCTAACTAACTTGAAGATACAGTACTGGTGAGTAACTTGCGTGTTGTAGCAATCTGAGTTTTCTGCCTGGCACAATAGAAACAGCGTCATTCAAACTTAAAGAGCACAAGAAAGCAACACTGGGCACTTGGAAGTTTCCAACCAAAGTGCACTTAATTTGCTCCCTATTTAAGTTTCACTGTGATGACTTATCTAAAAGCTGTAATGCTGTCGTTTTGTACTGGGTGCCACAGTTGAGTCAAGCCAGAGCTAGCAAGACAGTACTTCAGGTTATCCTGAAAGCGATGATCGAGGGATGTCAGAAGCTACGTATCATGTGCTACATCCACCACTTGATTTTTTCTTTGCTTCCATTTTTCCTGTGGGTTTATTTTCACAGATGCTCAAGTCAACCTACACTGGAGAAACGTACCTTTGATGCAGAGTTCACATGGCTGATCAAGCCAAGTAAAAAAAACCAAACCCAACAAAAACAACCCACTACTATTTGGCTGAATAGATTTCCTTAACCACTTTGCTGCAGGGTGACACAAACCTGATGCCAGGAAGGGGGAATGGGGGAGGAAGGGGAAGAAAAACCCCCAAAGTGTAGCCCTGGCAGCTCCAGGATTACTGCAATCCTGACTAGGATCAAATCAGCAGATCCTCTGAACTACCTTTAATTGCTCCTTTAGCAAGCAGGCATACAGGAAACAGTTAAAAAGAAAAAACACCCAAACCCCTGAAATCAACTACAACTAGTTCAAGAACCATTTGAGTGAGAAAACCCTCAGGGTTTCCCAAACACCAGTATTTCAAGTATAAATCTAAGTCGTTGCCTTTTTATACAGGGAGTGAACTAAATTTTATCACCAGTTTTAGGGTTGGTGTTTGTAGGCCAGAACAAAAGGTAAAACTACTTTAGCTACAAACAGAAGCTGTAACATTATTGTACCATGCTCCCCTCACCCTCAAACAAGGCCAATAAGGGACAGATATTTAGTGTAAAAAGTTTTGAAACTGGAATGCTCAAGTGACAGGTATTCCGTTTTCCTATATAAAGCTAGTACTTAGTAGTTTTATTGATCTTTAAGATACATGGGATGCTTTTGCAGTTTACTGATTTTTAGTCTTTTAAGGCACTAATCTTCATTTCTCCTATAGAAGGATTATCCCTACGTCCCCTCTCTACCCTCAGCATTAATTGGAAAGGGCACAGGATTTCTGTTTGGAATGCAGTATTTTATCAGGCAAACTTTATTCTTGTGTTAAAAAAAAAAAAAAAAAAAAAAAAGAGTTATGGGTTATGTTGGAGACATTATCTACTCCTACAATTTTGTTCATCTTCCTAGCAGCATGCTGCAAGATCCACAAGCTAGTATAAATGGTATTTCACTCCCTGAAGTCAGTCACCAATAATTCACATCTTGATAAAACTGAAGGGATACTGTATCAAATGTCGATTAAATTAGCCTTCACAATAAGTCATCAGGAGATTGTCTACTCAAGACAGTGTTGCCACCGAATAAGAATCTCTCAACGTCTACATTTGGCATATCAAAAAAAAAAAGAGAGTCCCACAGCAGCAGCCACTAAAGGGAAAATAAGACAGCCATTAGAACCCATGCAGCATATTGCAAGTAATCCTGCTGAAGAGATTCGGATCACCTCTTGCCAAGTATAATGTTGCAAGAAAAAACAACAAAAAAAAAGAGACTCTTTAAAGTCTTCTTTTAGAAATTTAAAGGATATTTATGAACTGCTGTCTTCCATGAGCAACAGAAAAATATTTTGGTTCTGTGAACTACAGGTGTTGGTTGGGCTACTAGTCCATGACCACGTGGCAGGTCCTAAAGCGTGTGATAGTTTCGGTCTTTTGACTTGCAGAATTTGTACAGGAAGAAGATCACAGCCTGCAGGCCCAGCACAAGGACAATTCCACCTATGAAACTCGCAGCATCAAACGTAGATTTGTGTGTAGAAGGTGCAGGAGTCACAGTAGTATTTGTACCTGTTAAACACCACATCAGAGTTAGTGAGTGCACAACGCTCCCAACAGTTGTACACATTTCAGTCTTCCCTGTAGTAAGATTACTCACAGCATCCAAACACCAGTAACAAAACAAGAAGTAATCAAAAGGAAAGACATGTCAGCAGCTGTGTTTAGATTAGTGATACTGAAATTCTGATTAAATCCTGTCTGTGCAAGGCCAGAGCTATTTCTAGCCCAACTGCCCAGGACCTCAATACTGAGCAAGTCCCAGCTGGACTATTATCTGTACTTCAAAAGCCAAAGCTTTCCTCCTTTACATACAAGCACATTATTGATATGCTCACATTCAAAACACGTTTTCCAACCTCTGCTGCTTGCTCCAGTCTCTTTGCTTAAATTCACAGTAAATTATGTTCCATGTGCTCTACTTTAACCCAAGAGTTACACCTAAAGAAATCAGCTGAAGCCCCAACACATGTGAACCTGGATTGCTGGTTTTAGAGAGCTTTACTGCAGGAGAGCTCTTCATCAAATAGCACATTCAGGTCTGACACTGAAATAAAATACTTCAGCTCATTCCCATCACTGCAGCCTTTTCCTTTTTTAAACAGGTATCCCATTAATATGCCACCAGTGAAAGACAAAACAGCCCCTCCCAAAGATGAGTTAACAAGTGACTTGGGCACACTATTAAAATCTGCCAACATGTTTGTGACTTTTAATTTCACCCTGAGAAACAGAGCTAGCTGGGGAATTACACTACATATGTACACAACCTTAAAATCAGCGTTAGATATACTGATACTACATAACTGTTGTCACTCAGTAAGCCTTTAAAGATAATGTTTTTTAAAGCAACACTAATTTCTAAGCATTTTATGCTTCAGTCATGCAGTTACCTGGAACACTGGTTGTTTTGGTGGCTGAAGTAATGACAGTTGTATGCAGAGGAGCATGTGTGGTTACATTGGTGATGTTAGCTGTTCAAGAGAAGACAGTAGATACATGCCATAAACTTCATGGGCAAACTCTGCAAGCGATGAAGTTCTTAAATAAATGCTTTGTCTTGTTTTGCTTAAACAAGACCAACCTCTGACTGTACCCCACACCATTTAGGTGTTCAGCTGCATGGCATTAAGCCAAGCCTCTGTGATAAGGATTTTTTTTTGTTATCCAAATATTTCAAGGTTCTCCACAGATCAGTAGGTGATTCTTCATTCAGACAAAACCACTTTTCTTCCAAACACTAATATAAATATTGGTATTTGAACAAGAATCAAGACAGCTGCTTCAAGACAACTGAGAACCTGTATCAAGGCAAGGGACTTCCACTAAACAGCCCTTAAAAATCAGTCAGTATTTGTTGTGCTAAAATAGGTACTCAGTGTAGTATCTCTAGACCAGAGATAAACACTTACAGAAGAGCAAAGCTTCCTCTTTCTGCCCTGTCCCCAAAATATCACCCATGAACAATGTCACTGGAGTAAGCAAACACTCACTAGTAGCCAGACTGTCTCCTGAAAGCTCTTCTGTTACCAAGCCAGAACACTGGGTCTCTGACCACCCCCTCCAGATTAACCTTACCAAAAATTGATCAGTATGTGCCTGGGACAAGTGCCAACACTTGCAGATTTATTCAAAGCCAAACATCACCCTCCTGCACATTAGGCTGTTCTGAGTATAGCCAAGTACCAACTCACACCCTCCCAGCTCCCTTAAGCAGCAGATGCTTTTAAATACATTGTATTTTTTTTTTCTTTTCAAGAACTTCATTAAGATGGCAACATACACAAAACCCAAAGATTTTTAACTGGGCAAAAAAATCAACAACAAAATGAAGTCATAAGAACCCACGACTAGTAGAAATGACTAACCTAATTAAATCAATTACCAGAGTTTGGAAAGAAGTATTTTCTCTGAGTCTTATAAAATCCACTTCTTCCAAACCTTGGGACCAACTACCTCCTTCATGCACTAGACGTTTAGGAGTCATGCTACTCCAGTGATCTGTGGAAAACCCTTGTCCTTTATTTTATTCACCAGTTCCCAGTTTACAGCCATTCTATGTCCAGTGGTACTACCTTACCTGTAGTAGTATGAGCTGGGGTGGGGGTGGTAGTATTGGAGGGTGCTGGGGTGGTGGTATTGGAAGACGCTGGGGTGGTGGTTGTGGTATTGGAAGACGCCGGCGTGGTGGTATTGGAAGATGCGGGGGTGGTGGTGGTGGTATTGGAAGATGCTGGGGTGGTGGTGGTGGTATTGGAAGACGCCGGGGTGGTCTTCAACCCAGGAGCTGTGAAAGAATAAAGTTATATTCAATAAGTTAATCACAGTTATTTATCAAAAAAAGCCAAACAAGAAGAAATAGCAGCAGGCTGAGGTTTAGGGAATTAACACAGTACCAAGTGTTGGGCTGAAATGACAAAGCAGCTGAATGTTCAACCCACCACACTACCAGCAAGAGATACACGATGGAATCCATGAAAAACCTTGACACGTGCAGGCCGACCAAGACAGCGTTCAACTGACAACTCAAGATCCCTCAAAGCAAACAGGCAGGAGAAGAGGGCTACTGTACAAGCACAAGCTGTGCATGCTTTACCCAATGGGTAGCTAGGTATTCAGTACTGCTTTCCAACCTCACTACAACTAAAACTACACCTGACATACCAATTCCAACTAGAAATCTGAGTGGTCAGACAATTGAAGCAGTATGGGGGGGAAAACCCAAGACACCCTCAAGAAGTTGAAAGTTTAGCTGAAGCTTTCTGTTCCGAGAGCTCTTGGTAGTCGTAGGTGCTCTCAGCTTCAGCATATGCCATAAAAAAACCCAACACCAAAACCACAAACCAAAACCAAACAGACTGTGAAGACTTCTGCAACTTACTGTATGTACAGAGTTAATCACACATGGACACCTTATCTGAACTGTTAATTATGCACTTCCTGCTAACACACCACTACATCCAGAATCCTTTCATGCCCAGGGTCATTTAAATGCTGTTATTTACATCTTGAAGCAATTCTGCATGCTGGGAAACCAGAGCTGACTTTCCACAGAGACAGACAGGATGTATCAGCATCGACATTCTCTCAGGCCCCCACTTGTACTGAGTCAGATTAGGTTCATCTTGATGTTTTACATTGTCACTCTCTGAACCTAGACACTAAGAGCCAATAAGGTACCAACAAAGATCCTCAACCACAGGTGACAAATTTCCTTGGATATACAGAAGCAAAAGGACAGGAACCTGAAAAAACAGCACTACAAGTTTAACAGGAACAGACTGTAGAAATTCTACTCCTGTGTACAGAAAAAGGCATCTGAACAGCTCTCTTTGGAATGCACTAAAAACAGTACTTTTGGCACTCCTGATTAAGAGGGGATTGCCACAATTTCAGAGACAACGCAGAAGTCCAAGTCAAGCAGAACTATTTCTGACTGACTGCCACCACAAGGTAGCCCACAGCAGCATGGAAGTTTCACCTCTGATGGTGTGAGCCAGCCTCTTTAGCAGCACCACTGAACTCATCTAGACAAGAGCATTTGGAATTTTTATTTGCTGTCCTAGATCTTAAAACCAGAAAATCCAATTTTAAAGTCAGTTTCTTGTCAGCTTTCAGAAAAACTAAAACTGGGGGGGCTTTCACAAAAGTGAAATTCAGTACTTTAAACTGAAAAGTCTGCTTTGCAGAGCACGTGCAAACTAACGAAGAGACTAAAATATATGCACCTGAGCACATTCTGAGCACGAAAGATTTACCTTCGTGCTGTTCTATAACCCAAACCCTGCACTTCAGGGCTGCATGAAGAGCTACGCTAGTTAACAACTAAAACTGAAAGGTTCCTAGGTTCTTCTTATTTACTATGTCTCAGATGAAGCAAAGGACTTAGCAGGTGAAACATTTTTGTTGAATCTGAAGTTTACTGTCTCGAAGATGCTGACAAGTTCCTTAGGATATGCTATATCCAACAGGAAGCATCACACATCTTGGCCTAAGAAGCCAAGGCAGTAGCCAGAGAAGTGCACCTAGTAAAATACACCAGGCTTCTTGAAGCAGCACCAGTAAGCAGTGAACCGAGCACCCAACAGAACCGTGCACTCTAGTATCCCGTAGCGTAGACTTAAGCTGGAAGCAAAGGGCTTATTTACATACTTTCACACACTACATGGACTGCAGAAGGTGCATTAACAGAGGGCAACGGATGAAGGAGCTGTGAATGCAACTGACTGACATTGAACAATATGAAAGCTGAATACCTAAATACTTACAACACTGTTCTTCAACTGCACAGTTCGGGTATTTCAAGTCTACTTCAGTTTCATTTACACACATGTCTCCTGGCACTAAAGGAGAGACAAGAGTATTTACAGCAGCAGAACTTCAGTGCTTTGGAGACACTATTCTTAAATACTAACAAACATTTCATAAGACAAACTAAATAGCACCTTCCTGGCAGGATAACATTAAAGCCTCTTCAATATGCAGGACTTCCATATCTCATTAATAGTTAGAAATTACTAGAGCTTTAGTATTTTCTTTCACTACCACTCAAATCAACACTTGGGCAGTACTTACACACAGATACACACCATTTTTCATTAACAGTATAGCTGGGGATTTTTTCCTCATAGTCTATACAATCAGGCAGTGTTCCTACTACTTGCAGCTTTTTTTCAAGTTCAACATTTTGCACCTCTACAACAGCATTAAAAAAAAAACTTCTACATGCAAGTAAAACTTAGTTCCAGCTTTTCAAACAGACCCTTGACCTTGAAATTGTGGAAGGCATGGGTTTCTTATTCTCTGCCCACACACCTTTCTCTCTCAAATCAGATTTCAATTTCCCCCTTAAAGAAGTTACACAGATCTCTGGGGTGCTTGCGGTGTATGCCTATTGGTCAGTCACCACATGTGGAAGTCAGAGAGAGAGCTTCCTGAAGGACACTTGTACTGCACAAGTTACACCCAAAATACTTGTCCTTAGTTCTGAAGCCTCATAGCTTCCATAAATAACCTTTCTTGGCCATCTACAATCAAGTGCTACGAAAATCACTATTGGAGTCAAGCCATTCCCTCCTCTTACTCTGTTTCCACCTCATGTAAGAAGTGCAAATAATCCACCTGAGGTCTACTTATGTAGTCTGTGTCAACAGCAACTTCATCTCCTCCAGGACCGAGTACCAGAGGGAAAACAAGGCTCTGAATGAGAGCAGCTAACGTTTCTCTGTCTCCATCAGGTTCCCTGCAGTAGGCTGCAACTCTTAGTTTTAGGAACACTCCTCTTAACTAGTCTTATTTAATGGACTCCCCTCTCTCTGGTTTAGGGGTAGCGAGTGTGATCAGGTCTACAAAAAAAACCTCCAAAAGGAATGAAGCACAGGGATGTGCCCGCACGTCAGACAGATTTAAGTCAGAAGCCTTAAAAATCTGGGATTATTTTGAACATGCCCTGCTGTCTCTACATTAGAGCTTGAAATGTTTAAAACCAGATACAATTTATGAGTTAGTGCTCCACAGAGCATTAACAGAGTATTTGTGCAATGAACATTAATGCAGATGAAGTAGGCCTAGCTGGGTTTAAGGTTCTGCACGGCATAGCAAGGACGTGCAGCATAGTCCTCCTTACTTTCACATTTGATCCACTTGCAGCCAACCACATCTGTCTCATTACCAATACACGAACTGCAGTTAGAGAAGTTTTCACAGATGCCTAGAAAAAAATTTTTAAAAGTGTATTGATTAGGACGAAATTGCCACTGTCAGAAGAACACCTCCACCCAGAGAAACAATTCTTAGATCCTCACCTTCCCGTATGTACATCTCTGCGCCCCTCCGCCCCCACCCCGGGGTTAAGGCATAATCCCTCTCACTGAACTAACCACAGCTGAAAGCTGGGACTCAGGAATGCATTTGACAAGACAAAACCACGTTTTCCTCCAGACGCTACTGATACTCGGAAAGCAGATCCCACATTTATGCCAAGATTTTGTCTTATGCAACCTCTAACTAAAGTAGATTCGGATAATAAAGAATATACTACTCCAGTGGAGTTACCCAAGCCCACTAAATAATTTTGCAGAAGCTCAAAGCCTCAGATGGCAAGAGCTTTGTTCTGTTTAACTACATTTTTTCTTTACGTAACACAGCCAGATATAAATAACCCTACAGCAGAAAGCAACCAAAACATGGGAAATAAAACAAAGTACCTAGAGGACTTCACATGCAAACGCATATGAAGAGGAGCAGAAAGAACGTCAATCTATTCACATTTTGATGACAACAGACTCCAGCAACCTAACCGGTCCAGCTGCTTTTTTATGTCAATCTCAGTCCAACATCGCTGCCTTAAAGTCACAATGACAACACATCCACTACCTGGATCATACAAGATCTTCTCCCCACCTACAATTTTACAGTATCAGCTTTAATTAAGACTTACTCATACAGCCATCGTACTCAGAAAACCCACATACAACCCACAACTCCTTATGCCGCATGTTCTCCAGTGCACTTCACTACTCCAGGCACCTCTGGGCAACCTTTCACTTTCTTCCGTGAAGGGAACGGTGCTATTCACAAGTCTTTGGCTTTATCCACATGGTAAATTACATCTCGAGATAACAACTACAAATACATTAACTTCAGTATTCCCGTAATTTGAGTTAAGCCTGAATCCACCTGGCCTTCCTCTGGTTATGGATCAGGCCAGAAATACCAGCACTATTTCTTCACTTTCTAGAAGTGTAATAAGATACAAAAAGACCTTTACCCGTTTGTATCAGCAAGGCCCTGCTCCCTTCTGAAGTAAGGCACTTCAAGAGCTAGATGACAGTTTTTGGATGATAAACACAGGGTAGAGGGATAAAAAAGAAAAAGATGACGACTAATTCCTTATTCTGGGTACATGACAGCACAAAACACACTCACTTCTGACAAACGAACACCGTTCGCTTCCGTGAATTCCTCAGTGTTACATAGGAAATCTAGCACAGTGCATCTGCGGAGACTGGGTGACAGATAATACCAGGTGCTCCAGGACGTTTAGTTTACTTTCAAAACACATTTCTCAGGCTAGCACGGGGGAGGAACAGATTTTCCAGAGTAAGGGATCAGGAAACGTTTTTATCACAGCAAAAGGTTTCAAGAATGAGCTGTTAGCTTCACAATCAGCGGCGGGGTGTCAGATCTCGTCCCAGCACCACTCCTGCCACGAAAGGGTCTCCTGGGGTCTTTATATGGCATAGTACCAAGCTCGCCGGCTCTCCCCAGCAGCAGATGCCTGCTCCTCGCTGAGAAAATGATGCTTCCGATACCATAAACTCGGCTCCTAGGCGCAGGCAAGCTCACCTTTGCTCCCAAGATAAACCCGCCTGTTATACCGGCTTTTACACGGGGCGAATTCGGATATAGCCCCTCTCCACTGAAAGGGGAAGCCTGGAAACACCAGCACCGAGTCTGCGGCGCCGGACCAACACTGCCCTCTCCCGCCGCCCCGGAGAAGCTCGTTAACCTCTGACTCGCAGCACCCCTCGAGCAGGTCGCAGTTGTGCCCGACATCGGCTACGTTACGTGGTCGGTGGTTGGGGCAGAAGAGGAAATGCCGACGGGCTAAAGCACGGCTCCGCACTGCTCTGCGCAAGGCGGCCGCAGAGCGCCCCGGCGCTCCCACAACTACTCCTTCCCTCAGCCCGCCGGAGCGCCAGGCGCACCTCGCGGCCCTTGGCCACGTAAACGCTTCGGCAAAGAGCTCAGCGAGCCCGAGAGATCAGACAGACCTACGGGGCGGGTAACGAGGCTCCCGCCAGGGTAGCGAGCGGCCGGCACCAGCGCTGCTTACATAAGCAGCTCCCCCGGTTTGGCCCGCTTTAAGTCCGTAAGGAAGGGACGCGCCGCGTACGCTCCGCCGGACACAGCGCTTGCTACGTACCGGAGGCGGCGGCACGCCGTGCTAACGGCTTTCGCGCCACCCGCGCCCAAATCCCACAGCCGGGGCAGAAAACGAAAGCGAGAGGAACGGGAGAGAAGCGGGCAAAAAGCTCGGCGGGCTGCGGCCAAGGCGCTGGGGGCGGCAGCGCTGCCGCTGGGCGGGAAGCGGTGGCGGCCGAGCTGCGAGGGAGCGCAGGGCGGATCCCCCGCTGGGCGGCCGGAGCCGCGGTACTCCCTCCTTCTACCCCCCCTTCCCTTCCCCCCCCCGCCCTCACCCACCCGCCGAGCGCGGAGGGTCGGTGGCCCGGCCGGGGCGCGGAACCCGCCCCGCTCTCTCCAGCAAGGCCGGGCGGCGGGCGGGGCTGCCCCGTCAGCAGCTGCCGGGCGGCGGGCGAGGGGGTCGCGAGGCACTTACCCACCAGCCTGGCGCCGCTGTCGGCGCCCGCGGGCAGCCCGCAGAGGCAGGCCAAGCAGACGGCGACGAGAGAGAGCATCAGTACCCGGCCCATGACGGCGGCTAAGCGAGGAACACACTGCTCCCGCACCTCGGCGCTTCCCCTCGCCACACTCCGCTCCCGCTGCCTCCGCGCACCCTCTGAGCGCTGCCGGCCCGCCCCCTAGCCTCACGTGAGCGACGCCGCATTGAGCTGGCGCTGGCCCCGCCCCGGAACGATCGGGACTGTGGCATGGTCCCATCCAGCCCCCGCCCCCCCACAGCTCGGCGGGTAATGGAACGGTCTTCACCATAGCGCGGCGTTCCTTCCTCACGTGACCCCGCCGCCCCGGGAAAGCGTTTCTCGCGTGTCACAGGCTGCCCGACCGCCTCCCCTGCGGCGGCCGCCCATTGGCTGGGGCCGAGGCAGGGGGCGGGGCACACAGCTCTCCTCCGTACAGGAGGGGAGGAGCGAGGCAGCTGGCGGTCTTCTGTGTTCGGCTGGAGCTGGTGGGGCTGCTGGCGGGGCTTGTACCGGTCAGCGGAGAACGAGATTCTTTCTCTCCCCCACACCGCCCTTCCTCGCACGCAGTGGCTGCCCCAGGGGAGCCGGCCACGGCGTGGTGCCGCTCCCTCCCCAACGGGATGGCCGCCGGCCATGGCGGCCGCTCTGACGCCGGGCGGGAGCGTCTGGCGATGCGGGGCGGGGCCGGGCCTGGAGGGCTCCCGGCAGAGGGGTTTGCGATCGTTCGCGTTACCCGGACCTGGCCTCCTCCCGCCTAGGGGAATGCGGGGGAGGAGGGGGCGGCTGCTCGCCGCTCCGTAGCGTGATCCTGGCCTCGGGTGTGCAGCCTGTCGCCGGGGCCGCTGCGGCTTTCCCTGAAATCGCTGAGGCAGCTGCTCCCGCCTCGTCACCCTGCTCTTGCCTCGTCACCCTGCTCCCGCCGCACCTCGGGCACCGGCACTAGTGGCCCCGCCAACTCCAGTGCGGGGTTTTGCGGGGGGTTTCTCTCACGGAGTAACTCCCGCTGGCTTGAGGTTCGCTTGCTGCTTTCCTTCCTCCTCCTTTTCGACCCTGAAAAGATTTAAGAGAATAGTAGGACAAATACTGACAGTAATAACCCCACATGAGGCACTGGCTGCGTGTTGCTGTTGCAGTGCCCGTGCCATGGCAGGTGGGAGCAACGTGCTGCGAGTCCCTGAGTCCAGTCCATAGCACTGGAGAGGAAGCATGGTAAAAATGGTAACCTCCACCTTCACTCGCTACCTCCAGCGGTACTGTAGTGAGCACCCAGAGAAAGATGTTTGGGGGTCCCATCACAGAGGAGAGTCTCCCCTCTGCCTATCTTTTTCCCCAGTCTCTCTGTCCTTTGTATTTCCCTAAATCAACTTGGGTCAATAAATACCATCAACAGTGGACTCAGCAAACAAAAGCTTGTTTGTGTAAATCTGCCTCAACGTTTTGTGCAATGCCAACACAGGCAAATGTTGGGAAACCAGGACAAATATTGACGCCTGCGTGTAATTAAGGAGACACAAGCTAGAGCTGTAAAGCAAACTCTAGTATGGCTCTGATTTGAGAAAGGCGCCATCAGAAGGAAAGGACAGGGGAAAGAGAAGAGTTAAAATCAGGAAAATTCTCCCTTTCCTCCTAAGTGTGAGCTGAGCTTGGGCAGTAAAGAGGAGACTACCGAATAAATCTCTTGATCTTCCATTTTACTTTCTTTCCTGGAGGCGTTTTATTGCCAAGAGCCCAGAGACCAATACAACATCACAAACTTTAAGGCAAGCTACCCATCATGGTTACAGTGTGAGCTCCAGAAAGGTCTGTAGGACTGTTGGTAATATATAATTCAGGTACAGAGCTTTCTGACAAGCCTCCGTCCCATCATATATTGTGGTCCTTCTGCTAGTGGGCAGGATGGCTGATGCTTTGCCTTCCTGCAAGGGAGCCTTAGAGTGAAAATACAAAAAAAAGGGCTGCAAAGGAGACAGCAGAGTAGCAATTTTACGACACAAACAGGAACCTCGTAGCAGCTGCAGTACAATGGCCAAACGTGTTTTGTTGCCTTTCACTCAGTCTGTAGTTTTTACTGTTGGTGCAAAATAGTCTAGTTGTTCCAGCAGGATGATTAAGTTGCTGTCTCTTCATTGAGGAGAAAACTTTTTGCATGCATTATGAACATGGTATGTTTATGTTCTAAGTTTGAAGAAGTGGCATGTAAAATAAATCAAGAGCAGCATAAATACATATTGCAACCAAACTGAAACGAGCATCGAATATGGGAGTTCCCTATGGCTTCCGCTCATCCGTCCTGGCCATGCTTGCAGGGATTTTTGTGTCCTCTGGGACAAGGGTCTCCTACTGGGATCAGGACTTGATTCACAGGATCTCTTGTGATTTCACTGGATACCTGACATTTGAACTCAGGTTTTCCTTTTTGCAATTCTTGTGGGTTATGATATGCCCTGGTTTTGGCTGAGATGATAGATAGTTTTATTCATAGTAGCTGGTACAGATGCCCATGCACCCCAGGAGCAGGGCTGCTGAGGAACATCATACCAACCATCAGGTGGATCAGGCTGCTCAGACTGAAGTGGCTGAGGTGGGTTTGGACTGGTAGCATAAGGGCAAATTATTTATAGCTCGCTGGGCCCATGACACCTCAGGTCGTCAAGGAAGAGATGCAACATATAGATGGGCTTGTGATCGAGGGGTGAACTTGACCATGGACACTACCTCACAAGTCATCTATGAATGTGAGTCATGTGCTGCAGTCAAGCAAGACTCTCATCAATGTGTGTGTGTATGTATAATTTTTCCTGAGTTTTTCCATACATATATATATTTCCATATTTTTTTTTCTCCATATATATATATATATATACAGGAAAAACTTGGAAAAAAAGATGAAGTAGATAAAAAAAGAGAATTAAGATTACCAGCAGGGCAAGAGTTACAGCTACAGCTCATCTCCACAAGCAACTGAAAACATGTCTATCATGTAATCCTGGGGGCTGGTAGGAATCCAAGCGAATGATAAATGTGGTTTGTCTCTTTTTTCTTGAAGTCAGCATCTCAGGACTTTGTTTCAGCAGACAGTCAGCAGGATCACAGCAGTCTGGGTTGTTGTTGTTGGACTGAAAGTATCGCATTCATCATTGTACTCATTTTTCATTGCGCTGTTATATACTTAGTGGTCAGCAAGGCCTTTACCTCTGGTTTGAGTCTGTAAGGAATCCCAAGCACTGTTTTACTGGAAATGTATGTAAAGTCGCTGGCAGAAATGAGTAAAAGCTGAGGGTTTTGCAGGTGTAATAAGTGCCTGGGAATTGCAGCCGATCGTGTTCTGTCAGGCTGTGCTGGTGGTAATGGGCCATTTGAACAGGTTCCAGAGGAGCACACCGCAGTTTGGGATGGTGGCAATGACTGAAAAAAATAAAATTGGTAGATAAACCAAAGGGAATATGTATTTGGTTCAGTTTGTCTTCATTTCCAAATGGTTGTTTCACCTACTACGTGGAAAGAGAAGTGACACGTGGATACGCAGAGGGTGTTTTAACAAGGAAGATGCACCATCCAGAGACGCCCCAGGGTATTTCATACCATTGCATGATGATGTGTTACTGGATTCTCGTGCCATTCACCACCTTTGTGATTGCTCAGAAACAACACATCGATTCCTGTGCTCAGAGCTGCGCAATGTATGATTTTGGATCAAGGTTCAGATGATTCTTTCTTTCCTGTTTCGTTGCTCATCGCTTTGGGCTCCTTAAGCATATATGACTTGCAGGCACTGGGGAACCAGGGTTGGAAGACACGCTCTGTCCTTTCATGTGACCTTCTTAATACTGGATGAAAGAATTTCCCACATTTTTTCTGGCAGACTGTCCTGTCGTGACCAAGGCAAATGCAGTAATTGTGGCTTTCCTGAAGGACCATTATGCCTCAAATTCAGAACATTTCCTGGTTGTACTCCTCTCTTCTTGTTAGAGCATTTTCCATGGGGCATAACTTCAACCAGTTGTCCTCTGCCCAGTCACCCCGTGCAGCTCTCCTGGATCCCCAGCGTATGATACCCCGTATGTCATACATCCATCTGTCACTCTTGTTACCGTGTCTGTGGCTTTTGGCGCAGGGTCAGCTTTCTGATCCATGGCACGATGAGGCGTTTGTCTGCCCTGAGGGATCCTGAACACAGCCCATTGCCAGAGCATGCTCCAGCTGCTGAGCTGCTGCTCAGATTGAAACACACACTGTGCTGTGGCTCGGTCCTTCCTGGGGACACTGGGGACAGGGGGCTGCAGCCATGCTACAGAGGGGACCTGCTGTGGGGGGCAACCAAGCCAACAGCAAATGAAAATAAAATCAATCAATTGGTCTTCTAGCATTCTCATCTGCAACCTGCAGAACTAAAATTCCTTTTCTGTCTTTAAATGTTTGAATACAATTTAAGATCCTTGCAAGAAATAAGAGCTGGCAGCTTCTGTCCCAGTGCTGAGTCTCCAAGCCATGTCCTTTCACAGCAATAGTCTCTGTTACTTAAAAGTCATTTGTCAGGAAATATGTTATTTTATGAAGAAAATACAACACCGTGTTTTCTTCTTTGGCACAGAGCTATGAAGTGAAAATAATTGTTCTCTGGGCAGTTTTAAAGGATTTGAAATGTTTCCATGGATGATTTAGTTCCTATATAGCAGCATCTGTATAGATTGCATAATGCTTTAGAAAATTAAAGGAGGAAGCGTGTTAAAGGCTCCTTGGCTAGCTGCAGACATACACAACTAGTTCAGATTACAGAATCTTTCTGGTCTGTACTGTAAGAAAAGAAGACCCCAAATCCCCACGCTAAAATTAAGACAGTCTCTGTCCTCCCTCAGAGCACGTGGAGATCACTCGAGGTCTGTGCCCTCTTCAGGCATTCAGTTCAACATTTGCTGATTCGTTAAATTCATCCCCACTGAGCAAATAAAGTCACTTCTCGTGATACCCGTGGGCTTAAGCTTGGACAAAACTAGGTCTCTCCTAATACCTCCCTAATTCAGCCTTTCCCATCTTACACTGTTCAGTGGAGTTCAGCAGCTCATGCACCGAGCCCAGGAGCAAAGGTCACTCAGCACAGTGAGCGGAGCCCTGGGAGTGGGAGGCGAGGGAGCTGCACAGCGACGGTGTCCGTGCAGCCCCGGCCAGCCGTGCCCAAGCGCTGCGCTGTCTGTCAGAGAGATCTCATGTGTAAGAAACGGCTGACCCTAGCAATCATTGCGTGTTAGGTATTGGCATCCACAGGTAACCTCAACATTCCCTGTTTTGCCATAGCCTTGTAAACGATCTCTGTCTCTGCTTTGGTGGCAAAAGTCACGTTTCTGTTCTTTGAGATCACCTGCCAGAAACAATTTCTGAAAGCTTACGCCCGTTGTAACGTTACCCAGCCTTAGCTTGCTGCAGCCTGACCTGATTTCTAGGACGTTTCTCTTAGTTTATAGTAGTCAGTGCAGGATCACCTGTGTGGCATTCAGAGAGGCCGCAGTCCTGCAAACGTCAGTTCTCCTCCATTCCTCTGAGACATCAGAGTTCGTATGTGCAGGTGACATCTGGTACCTGAGCTGTGCAGGGCGATGTTGGCAGGGCGATGCCCTGTGCTGCTTTGGGGGCTGGCAGGGAGGCAGAATTTAGCCAGGAACAGTTCTTTCTCGCTACAGGGGTGTATCCATCTGTTCACCCGTGCTTTGGCCATATGTGCATTCTGCCCTACCTGCTTGTCACTGCAGAACCATATTCACGCTGTTTCCCATGAACTGCAGACTAGCGCCAGGATACGTTCACAGGCCTTTTCCTATGCTCCTGTAGACATGCTTTATAACAGGTTATGAACAATTTATTTTAAGCCAAAAGAACATTTCACATGTGCAAGAAGTGCTTTTATTTTTACCTAAGTGAAAGCCATCAAGGTCTGTCAAAAGCTGAGTGGAAAATAATGCTCTACCTTACAGCAGGTGGGAAAACCAGCTGGTGATCACGGCTCAAAAGTCCCACAGTCGGTAATCTTGCAGTCTACCGTAGGCCTTTCGTTATATGTAGGTACGGCTTCCAGTCTCTGGAGGACCTCCGTGCCCTCAATCAGTTGCCTACAAGAGGGAGAAAGGACATAGGATCCACCTCTATCTAGAGCTAGCTCTGCAGCCTCTGGCTTGCACAGGGCCCTAAGAACCTGACAGGCTGCACCTCTCTTCTCTTTAAAGGGTTGTTCTTCACAATGGAGTGACAAATGCCATTAATTCCTGATTAAGTAGCTGCTAATTAGGATTTTAGGAGAGATGAAAATGCTGTGGCTTTATGCAGCTACACTTTAATTTAAAGAAATAAGTGTTTTACCATGTGCCCTGGCTACAAATGGACATTAGTTTTGAGGAAAAAGAAGTCATGAGTCTGACGAGTGTCAGAAGTGACTCCCTGAGAAATCTTTGGTTTCCTTCCTTCACGATGCAAATCTGAGCCCTGAAAGCAGCCCAGCATTTCACAAGCTTTATGATTTTCAGCCTCTCCTGCTCCCACGTCACAGCAGCATGAGCAGCATTTCCTGCAGGCACCAGCATGGCAATGTATGCCAGTAGTGCTCTGGAAAGCTTCACACCACATCTCATCCCACCCCATCCCATCCCATCTACCACAGCAGTACCGAGTGGGGAGGACATTGTAGGTGGCCCCTGCCCAAGCCACGACATCAGAAGGACTGATCCAGCACAGGGCTGGGGGGTGCCTGGCTGTCCTCATCATACGCTGTGGCTGCCTTTTGCTCCCCGCCCCCCTGAATTAAACTCCCGCTCAGGTTTAAGAAGGCCTGGCTGTAACATCACAGATCCTGCACGTTTCAGATTACACAGAGCTGGTGGCGAGGCAGAAAGTTCAGGTGAACGCTGCTGGTTATAAATATCCAGCCAGCAATCACTTCTGGTTTGTTCTCTGTAGGTTACAGCGTTAGGCTTTTGCTTCCTTTAAAAATGCTGTCTCTGTCCCTGCCGTGGCTGGATGGAAACTGCACTGTGGCAGTACTTACGTGTTACACCAAGTAAACTGCTCAGCGCAATGATCTTGGTACATCCATGAAAATCTAAATCTCCTAACAGGGCCAGCCCTATACACTGGCCTACAGAGAACAAACTCTCAGCACACATTCACAAACCAATTTATTGCAGCTCATGAGAGCAGAGCAGCCCCCTGAGACTTTGCTTTTGCCTGCCAGGCAGCAATGTCCTGGGGGACCAGGGTGACCTCCTGTGCGGCGCAGTGGCAGTAAGCTTGTGTGTACCTACCCGAAAGCCACGTATTTTTTGTCCAGGTAGGGAGTTGGCTGGAAGGTGATGTAGAACTGTGAGCCATTGCTGTGGCGGCCCTTGTTGGCCATTCCAAGGACCCCTCTTCCCTTGTGACGGACGGAGAAGCTTTCATCTAGGGAAAGAGTTCAGGAACAAAAGGTGGCCATTGTGTTGCTTCCTCTGCTGCTGTTCACTGCCCAGCTCCCTTTTTCCAGCTCCTGTGAGCTCCCCTTTCCTTCTTCCCCACTCTCCCTTTCCCCTCAAAGTCCCGTGTGAAGCAAGGCTGGTTTGAACCAATGTCTTTCCTAGAAAGAGCTTGTGACCCCGTGGAGGACCAGGCTGGAGCGGTGTGGGCCTGAGAGACTGAGAGACATTCTGTGATTTATGACTGCATCCCACAGCAGTGACCCATGCTGGGGCAGCTGGTGAGGAGCTGAAGCCCTGTCAGAAAGGACTGGCAGTTTGCAAAGGGACTTCAGCAGACTAATTTCAGAGCAGGATGCTTCATTCTACGACTCGGCACTCCTGTCCGGGTGATGCTCTGTAATTACGTCGGTCCTCTCGGCTCATTACAGTAAAGCACAGTTGCATCCCATTAATTCCAGCAGGCATTGCAGTGCCCGGACGTGTGCCAAGCACAGCGTCTCCCAGAACATTACTGGCTGACAGGGGCGTCTCTCACCCCTTCCAGATATCCAAGATATTTGTCCTCTGCCCTCAGTGTAAAATAGTTTGGCGGGAAGTACTGGGAAAGCAATGGAAGCCTTAAAATAGAAAGCCATGCCCAAGGAAACTCCTTGCTCAAGGATGAAAAGCAACTTTTAATTAAAAAGGGGGAAGGGAAGAATTAGCAATCCTCTCCTCCAGTACATCAGTGCATGGAGCGTGCACGAACGGGCAATACAACTCTTCCAGGTACACTTTTCAAGGTTGACAGATTCCAAATTAAATCCACCTTAAAACTGTTTAAGCGATTTTTGATGCATCGCCACCTTCCCACATGATGAGGCAGCTTCTTTCCTGGGTAGCCCAGGCAAAGCAGGAGCTTTGCCTGGAGCAGGAGGATGGAACCAGGAGTGAATGCCACGTGCTGGGCTGGGGCTTCATGCCACAGCTGGGGCAGCGTGCATGGGGCCATAGATCTCCTATATGCAGAGGTGCCTGCGCCCACTCAAACTCATTTTCCTCTGCGGATGGTTTCTACCCAAACAGCCCTGGCAGTGGATACGCTGAAAGAAAGTGGGAAGGATGGGAGGTGTGCACTAGCACAAACCATTGGGTAGCACTGTTGGAAAAGAGGAACCCCAAACTTAAACCCTTATCGGTGTCTGCTTTGCAAACAATTTGACAGCCCTAGCTTTTCCAGTACCAGCTTATATGGTTTCTGAGCTCTGCATGCCCTGCCAGTCTAGGCTTGCTGCTCTTTCAGGACCTCCAGCATCAAAGAAGCAGCTTCTGCTCCTTCCTGCCCACTCTAGGCAGGGTGTAGCGTTTGCTGCCTTAAATCCCACACATGGGGCTTCCACTTCCAGCAGCTCTCCTGTCCGCCAGCGCTGCGACTCGGCCGGGCAGAGCTGGCAGGCGACCTGCCTCTGGATGGGTTTTGCTCCGTCCTTCCCCAGGCCTCAAGGTGAAAGTGGCCTCTCCTTGGGAGCGGGCTCTTCAGCGCCTTGGGAAAGAAAGTTTCCAGCTATGGCTGGCGTTTCTGATCTCACTGTTGGCTGCGGCCCAGCCTGCTCAAATGTCACCTCGCTTGCGCCATTGGCAGGGGGAAAGCTTTTTTATAAGGGACATAAATCAGTTTCAAAAGAGCTTTAACTTCCATAAAACGTCTCTATGGGTAGCATTTAATCTAAACAGAAGATCTTAAACGTCTGTGTCAATTATGTGGGTTGTTTTTCTTAAATATTGCACATTATAATGTTCTTTCTTCTTTACATTTTATTACTTTATACCAGTACAGGGGAACTTTTTTGGTTAAACTTCGCTTGTGTTTGTCATTTCTTGACTTTCCCAGTTCTATGTGAGGTTGAGAAGTAACTCCCCTTACATCTGCAGAGTCACGTAGCTGCTGGCAGCGATGCCCACAGTGTGCCCAAGCCTGAAAAGCAGCTCGAGGTCCAGGAAAGTGAGAGTTAAAGCCAACTTACTGCCATTGCTTTAAATGCATTTAAACAAGTGGCAGGTGCCTGGAGACCTGCAGCTAATCCACTTGCACATCTCTAAGGTCCTGTTCACTACATGAGTAGTTGCAGTTTGAATTAGGCAAGCCATTGAGATCCAGCCCTCCTTTAGACAGGGAGAAGGGGCTGGTGGAGCACACCCTTGGGCAGGGGATATCAGAGGAGGGGACCATGGTTACAGATCAAAAAGTGACCTCGTTAAAGCAGTCCACACATGCTAATGCAAGCAGGTAATAATTCTGACTGGAAAGCAAAGCCTTTCACTTTAGGGAGATGAAAAGAGATTCACAGGTTATGATGTCAATAATGGTCAGTTAAAAAACTTGATTTGCCTTTTCCTAGAATCTCAGAGTGGTTTGGGTCAGAAAGATCAAAGCCTATCTAGTCCCAGCCCCCTGCCATGGGCAGGAACACTCTCCACTAGACCAGGCTGCCCAAAGCCCCATCCAGCCTGGCCTTGAACACTTTATTTGCATAGTAAGGCAGCTGAGGAACCGTACCTTCAAAGGTGGGACCATAAATTGACTCTCCTCTGTTTCCTTCCCCAGTTATGATATCTGCAGGGTAGATAAAGGCAACCGTCAGAGACCAGGTTTATCACAGGCATTACTGGGGGTTGTCAGGGAGCAGCTCAGCTGAGGTCAGGGACATGGGTTGTACATTATCCCAGGGGAACCACTACATCCACCTTTCTGCTTTACTGCCAACACTTCATCAGGCCTTCAGGAAGAGCTCTGCTTCCATCCCAAGAGACGGTCTCTCTGTGGAGGACTATTCACACAGTGCATTTAATTGCTGCCCCTCTGGGAAGGTCCAGCATCTCCTGCTGGGAGAGCTGCTGTGGTGGCAGTGCCCATCTGAGAACAGGGCACCCTGGAGAAGTGTGTCTGTCGGAGGGAGTAGGGTTAGAAGGAAGGGTAGTGGCTGCTGCAGTATTACAGTGAGTTAAGACCAATAACTTGTGTAAGAAGAGATTTGATAAGAGAGAAATTCCTATTGAACCAGATTTCTGATGCATGAGGCACTAAGGAAACCTGATGCACACACACACATTAATATGTGTGTATATATATATATTTTTTTTTTTTTTTAAAGAAGTCTGGTTTTGTTACTTCATTTAGACATTGTCTTACACTGTCAGGTTATGGTTACAGTAGCAAGTTTGTAATTTCAGGTTGCTTTTATGGACTCCATAGATAATCTGCATAGTTATTGGTGAAAAGTAGGAGGTGTATCTTCAAAGTATAAACCTGAAATGTATTTACGTGCTGACATTTGCAGCAAGGCAAACCCAGGTAAGAAATACAGGTGGGTAAGATTTATGCTAGACCAAAGGGGAGTAGCGAAGGAAACGCCTGACTATCTTCACTTCCCTGGGAAAGTCAGCTGGACAAGCTGTGTGACCCCTTGTTCGTGGTGCCTTTCCCCTGGGTGCCATGCTCCTGGCACAGCACAGGCGTTCAAACAGCTCACCAGCATGTTTGGAAAGGGCTCTGACACTTGGCTAAATGCCTCCATAAGTTAATATCTAGAAAATGATTACCATGTTTTCATCTTTCCAGTTAGTTTCCTAATTACTTACCAAAGAACTTGATTAAAAAGAGTTCTCAATTAGTGTCCTAAATTCTTTTGATGAGGTCTTAGATAAAACAACAAATTAGCCAAACTTCTCCTGTGTTTAGAAAGTGATATGGCTAAAAGAGAAAGCTGTTTTCTGGGTATTTTAAATATATAAATATATATATACGTATACAAACATATATAAAAATGCTTTCTGTTTTTATATATATATTTATATATATAAAAAGATAGAAAATATAAAATATAGAAAACAAAAATATATGTATACATATATTTATATATAAATATATATTTATATATATTTATATATAAATATATATAGACCAGAAAGCATTTATATATATATTAAAAGCTTGTCCTGCAGAGTTTAGCTTTGTGCTAGAGTTCAGTTACACCTCCACAGATGAATTTGTACAGATCACCCCCTCTCTTCCCTTTCTGCCCTAACTCGGATTTTCTCAGGACATCTGGAAACCCACCTCCTCCTTGGATCCACCCGTTCTTCACCAGGCGATGAAAAAGGGAGTTTTTATAGGTGAGCTCCCGGCCGTCGCAGCGAGACTTTGCTCCTCCGCTGCACAGGGCACGGAAATTCTCACAGGTCCTGGGACACGCATCCGAAAAGAGCTGCAAAACAGAAGTGAGGAGGGGAACAGGCACAAAATCCATAGCTGGCATCCAGTGGCCAGATTTCTGTCCCCACTCCTTCAGCAGGTGAAACCAGTGCCCCTGCTGTGCTCGTTTGTGGCTTTCTGCTGCTGTTACATACCTCAAAGAGCAGCCTCCCGATGGGCTGTTCCTCAATGGCTATCTCCAGGTACACAAACACGTGCTGTTTAGAGCAGAAAGACAAACGCAGTGAGGGAAAGGCAAGCTCTCCATGCTGCACTTGCCTCCTAACACGGGCCAGGGTCCAGCTGCCCGGCGCAAACGGTCTCAGAAAATGTCCCCAGGATTGTGGATGCACGACAGCGTTCCTACCATCTTGTTTAAACAAACAAAAGTAGAGGATGTTTTACTTCATTCTGGGCAGAAATAGTCCTAACAGCGTGTTAAAGGGAGCTAATGGGCCGGGCACACAACTTCATCTCACATTTGTTTACGTGCCTGGCGCAGCCTGTACAATACAGGCAGGAATAAAGGGATCTGCGGGAATACCGACTGTCCCATGGAAAGGGACGTTTCTCACTCTTCCCAGCCAGACTCAAATCCACCTGGAATCTATGCCGTGTCTTCTGTGGCATTCCTTTTGGTAGGACGCTTTATTTTTCTCTGCTCCGAATACCGCGTCAGCAGTGGCTGCATTGTACCTCACAACATCATGGCATCTCAGGGGATCTTAGCTGGGAGAAGAGAGGTTTGGCACTTGGGCGTATGGTACCCAAGAGTAAGAGACCCCAGATTTCAGTACCCCAGGGCTGGGCATTTTGGGATTTTGAGTAGGCATGGTTGCAGCAGGGTCAGCAACATGCTTTTGTCCGACCATTCAGCCCTGAAGCAGTTAATAGGTGTTGGGCATCCAGGCTAGTATTTGCCCCTTCCTGGCTGCTGAGAGGCTCCAAGACTTTGCCATCCTTGACAGGAGATGCTCCCCACCAGCTGCTCCAGCCCCTGCTCTGACCACTGGGTGGAAACTGAGAAGCTGCCATCACTGTGATCACTCTCCTTCCTCCTCATGACACCATCCCCTTGCATCTGACCACCTCTCCACCCAGCTACAGACCTTGTACGCTCTGTGTGAAACAGTGCTACTTGCCTGACTGGCTTTCAGGTGTTTGCTGTAGAAGTCCTCAGCAATCGCTTGGTAAAGTGCCTCAGGCTTGAAGTCACGATAGTCCCACTCCTGGCAAGACCACTGGAGCAGCTCCTTCTGGTCCCCCAGCAGCTGGCCATCGATGAAGCACATCACTGCAGAGGCATATGCCCACACCTCGCCTCTCAGTTCCTGCATTTCAGAGGGACCACAAAGTCTTCAGGGATTAACTACATACTTAGTGAAGAAGCAAGCAGTAATCTCCACCATGGGTAAGGTGGCCTGTGGTATCTTTATGCCTTTCCTACTTTTAAAACCAAAAGCCCTGCCAACTGGAAGGGATGGGGCAGCAGCACAGCATCGGGTGAGGTGTGCTGATACTGCATGTGGTTAGGTGCCCCGGGGGTCTGCAGCCCACTGCTATGGGACATTATTGTGACGAGAGTCAGCTGGATGTCACTTTGGGGCAGCTCAGGCTGAACAGATCCCTCAAGGGTCTCTGAGGGCATTGAGTAAATTGGGGTGGAAAATCTCACTTCTGAAACCTGCAGGTGGCACGGAACTGGGACAGGCTGCAGCCCGGCAGGGAGTACCTATGTCCAAAACAGCTTGAGGAAACGAGAGTTACCTTCTTTTTCTCCTGTAAATATTCATGCCATGCAAATTCTACCAAAGGCTGTATCACAGGATCTGCAAACTTGCTTGGAAACTTCAGCTTCAGAGCCTAGATGTCCGTAGTAAAGAAACAACAAATTGCTTGCAAGCAGTTTCATACCCCCATCCTATCACAGTTTGTGAGCTTGTGATCGACACCCTTGTGAGCGACAACCTGAGCCATGTTCTAATCCAGTTCCTGCTCTTCAGAGCACACAGTGCTCCAAATCCGTGTGCAGATGTAGCGGGTGTCGTGTTTTTACATGAAGAGCTGCTTCATAAATACTACTGAATGACACTGGTACCCCCTCCCCATTGCTCTCCCCTCTGTGTGAGAAGGACGTAAGCAGTCAGACATTCAAAGATGCCTCCGAGCATCATCAGCTGCATTTTTGCGTCCACTGTTACATGCATGGGGAGGTGCAGCCCTCTGCTGTCACAGGAGAGTGGGCCCAAGGCCTCGGGCAAGCACGCTGCTTGGTGAAGGCTGCACTAACACCTCCAGGCCCCATTGCTTGCACCTCTGTCTCAGGAGCACATCACTGTTTAGATGCAGGACATTCCTGTCCATCGATGTAGCTTCATCTCCATACAGGCTGTACAGGAGTGCCACAGGCTGTGGGCTAAAGCCAGGCCTTTGAAAGAATAAAGCTAAGAGGCTGGCTGTTCAGCTCATGGTCCCCGTTGCTATTGTTAGTGCAGTGTGGCTGGGAGATAAAACAAAAAGGACAAAGGCCAAGAGGCACACACCCCCTGCAGCTACCGGCTTGGCTTGTCCTTAGGGCTGCTGCAGAGCTTAGTCAGCTGTAAATAATGTTGGGAAACGAGCCTGGCCGATGAGTTCTTACAGGCAGGGGGAGCATAAAGGTCAGCATTGTGCACCCCACTGTTGTGCATTCCACCCCAGACTGCACGAGGACAGCTAGGCTTCTCGTGAAAAGTCTGTGAAACCCGGTGAGCTTTGCAGCACTTCTCTTTCTCAGTTGTACCGACAGAGACGCGTTACGGGGCTTGTCATAAGCTGCCCAGCAAATCGAGCAGAGCTGCGATGTGCCTGACATTTCATACATCACTGCATGGCTGTAACATTTCCTGGAGGTATAGGAACAAGGAGGTGAGGATGCTACCCCCCACCCCAAGCCAAGAGCAGGTAAAGCCTTGGTGCGTCTGCCTGGCAGTGTTAGAAAAGAGCAGAAACCCAAACCCCTGACCATTTTTCTTCCTGAAAGCCTCTGGCATGTGCAGGCATTCCTCTGCTTATTTACTTCCACCCCACACCACTCCCTCATGCTCCAAATGTGAACCCCAGGGGTTACCTCTGCCGTGCACTTGGCCACGTGGAAAGCTGGGTCCCGGAGCAGTCCCACCACTGTCACCACCACTGTCGGGCCCATGGCAGCCCAGCCACCAGGAGTCCCACTCTGAGAGTCTGAGTCAGTCAACAGAGGCTGGCTCCATGGCAACGCAGGACACCAACACCCCCTCGCCCCCCCCACCCCCCTCCGCATTTCTAAGCACTTCCTCAGCCCAATGTAAGCTTGTTTCAGCCAGGTGGGAGGGTGGGAAACGCTCTGATTTCTGTTTTGCCCTTTAAGGAACAAAAACCAGGTTAGAGAGAAGCGTGTGGCAGGGCAGAGGGCTGAAGCCAGCTCTTCCCAAGAGATGCCTCAGTATGGGATGACGACCTTCTTGCTAGCAGTGGCTGACAGCAGGTGCCGAACAAGAAGTGGCAAGACCAAGCAAACACCACAGCAGTGCTTCCCTGTTACTCTCCCAGCCTCCGGTGAGCCTCTGCTGAAGGGTTACCCAGTATCTTAAACTATGTTTAATTCCCCTCAGTAGCTCTTTTTTCAGGTCCATCCCCCACAAAACCCCATTGGCAACAAGATTTACACCTTAATTACACCCTGTGTAAAGCGTGCACCTCCTTTTGATGTGGAAACTGCTACCCACAGCTGGATTCACTGGGTGCTGCTGAGCCATCGTTCCCACTGGCAGCCCAGGTGGAGCAGTATGGCACATGGACAGAGCAGTTCCAGAGCCTCCCACAGCAAATCTTTGTGCTAAAGCGACACGTGTAAAAGTGGTCTTGTGGGACAACAGGAGGTTCAGCACAGGCTTTGGTCAGCACTGCTCAGTCAGGTTGCTTTCCATCTCTGAGCAAGGAGAGTTTTAGGAGATGTCAGTGTTAGAAGTGACCAGACCGAAGCGTATGGCATGGCAAAAATTTGCGTATTTTTTCCATGACATCGTGGAGCAACAGAACGATCGTCACCTCCCCAGGAAAAATGTCTTTACCATGTCAAAATCCTATTGCAGATGAGACAGTTGTGATTTTCATGCAGCAAATACGTTCTGCAGAACATCCTTTGTTAAATACAATAAAAATCCCCTGTATTGTTTTCTTAATAACAAAGTGCATTTTAAAAAAATTGTATATCCAAATGGCTTTATAAAATGTTAAATTTGTACATACAGAAAAACAACAATTAGCCAAATGAGCTAATATTATTAGCCAACAAGCTAGTAATACCACTAGCCCTACAGGACTGTTTTCTGCAAATTTATGATGGGTTTCGAAGAAAAACCAACAAAAAAACTCAAGCCAAGAAAGCCAAGAGCCACTGATGACCTGCTTACTTGCTGTCTCTATTCTGGCTTTTCTCTCTCCCCTTTTTGCACTGCTTTGAAATTTAGGTACATTAAAATCTATTAATGAGGTTGCCACTTATCAAAATTATAAATACAAAAATCTTAAGCTGGGTGAGTATTATTGGTTTCAGGCTCTCTCTGCTACCTGTTTAGGACAGTAAGAAGCTGTTCTGCAAGCATATTCACGCTTCTTAGATGAGGATAAATGTTTTGCTGGTGTTAAGAGTCAGCTGGGAGTTAGCTGGTGCCACTCTGCAGACGTGTCGTGCTCCATTCAGTTTGGGGAGCACAAGGATGGCAGGGGAGAAAGTATGGAAACCACGAAAAGTCAGGCAGTACATTTTAACAGTGACACGGAAACCCTTTCAAAGTCCTTTGAAATGTGCATGTGTGCCCTGCTACAAGACCCAGCAGTTTTGTTTCTGTGTGATTCTTGGAGGGTTTTGTAGCTCCAAAACCTCTCCACCTGCAACCATCTATCTCAGTTCCTTCCAGCCCAAGATAGCATCTGAAAGAGACTGAGAAAGAGAACAGGAAAGCAGACTGAATTTTTAAAAACAGTAATAATGTTCAAGAGAGATTCTCCCAGGTGAAGGTACAGTAGGTTCCCTGGCAGGAGAACTGCTAGGGGTCCTCCAGCAACATTTTGGTGAAGGGTGGGTCAGATGACTGAGTAACACCACACTTGCTGAAGATGCAAATGGCAGATAACTTCACAGCAAATACCTGGAGAGGAAGCATTGCACGTATCTGCTGAAGCTGCTGAACCACAACAGCGTGCTGTCATGGCTAGTGGGAGTGCCACACTGCTGTTTCACACCAGGCCCTCGGGCTGCCACAAGTCCTTTCTGAGCGATGCTATGCAGGGGAAGCACAGATGTTAGATCACCGAGCAAAGGAAACAACCTGTGAGACTTCAAGAAAGGTCTTCCTGTTGCCAGGGAACAAAGGACAGAGTCACTTCGAGAAAGAGGAAGACCTCTATAAGCTTAGTATTCCAGCTGGAAGGCAGAAACTTGACCTCACTTTACCAAGACATTCAAAGCAAAGCCAAAGGCATAAGCTGAGTTTGAAGATGACAATCCACAAACAGGGCTGTCTGCAACAACCTGCAGTTCTGCAGGTGACTGCTGTTATACCTGCGAGGCATGCTACCTTCGAGGGCAAGGAGGAGCCAGCAGTTTGAAGGGAAGACCCAGGAACAGGTAAGAATTGTTCCTCTCCCGGAAGGTGCAGACAGTGGGATACACTTGCAGGTGTTCAAAAAGCTTGTAGCACAGTGCAGGGAGTTGCTAACCAAAGTGAAAACTGCATCCTGCTGTTCCCAATATACTTTCAATTAGGTGGGATTAAAAAGTTAGCCAGAAACGAGTATTAAGCACACTACAGTGAGATGCTGGTTCACCTGGGTATGTCAGGATGGGTTTTTTTTCCATTTGGAAGAATGGCTTGGGCCAGAGATGAACAGGGGTCCCTCAGTCGTGGACAATCATTTATTGTTCACTGTGCTTTATGGAGGATCTGAAATGGGACAGAGCCTATAGGACTGTTGTAGCTCACAGGACTGAGTGTCTGCAAGCAGCAGACTCCAATGCCACTAACAAATAGACAGAAGTCCTGAAATCAGAGCTGTGAAAAGTATGGCATTGCCAGGTCCTTCTCTGCTCTTGAAGAGACCCTGCAGTAAGACTGGGAAAAAGCCTGCACAGATGGACTCCTGACCAGGGGAAGATAAGCATATTCAGGAAACATCCATGACTACTGCCCAGATTCCAGGCCACACCTGCTTTGCAAACCAATCTCCTCCCAGCCACTCCCAAGTCAGACTTGGCTTCTCCTGGACATGGGCACTTACACAGTCAGCGAGACAGCAGTGGAGATGGAGTATGTGAGGAGACAGATGTTCCAGGCTGCTGTGCTCACGTGGGCTTTGGATCAGTGATCAGGAACTAAGCCCACACTAGCTTTCATTTAAGGTAAAGGGGTTAAAGACTGAAAAAGCCCAATTCCAGTGCATCGGGACAGGTGTTCACAAACACCACCCATGAACTTGACTGTGGTGACTCAAGTCTTTTCCAAGTAAAAGGTGCAAGCCAAACTCTCCCGAGTGACTGGCAAGGTCGATGCCAAGGTCAACATCCCTAACTTTAACCTATGAATCAGCATTTGGTTTGAAAGAATTCATGATGAGGTAATAGTTGTGAATCATGTGAGGTCATCACTATACAACCTCTAGAGAGCACAAAGCAAGTATTTAAAAAATCCTTGCAACGTTACACACACTGGGATGAAGCTTTTCATGTTGGCAGCTTGTGTTTTCATGGCTCACATTAAATAAGTATTTTGATATTCATCTACCAAAAATGAGATGCTAGAGTAGAAGAAACACACAATGGTGTTAATTGCTTATAAAAATGCCTTATTTTGTTGTCTACTTTTTTCCTGTATTTACGTCCAAACTCCTAATCTCAGTTTAACACAGTAAGTGGTGAGATGGATTTGCTAAGATTACTCTATGTGAGAAAATGAGAAGTTAAGGTGTTTACTGCCTAAGGAGCAAAGATATTTAAAGCTGCTTTGAAACACGAGTTTTTAAGGAATGATTTTTTTTTTGGTGCTAAATAATTCTTAGTGGTAGCTAGACTAAAAACCAAAGCTGAAGGGGTTTCCTTTCAAATTCAAAGCCACCCTAGGTTTCAGCCTAGGTTTTAGCCTAGGTTTTATTTGTAAGGCTAGAGCCTTAAGAAAGCATATGCAGAAGAAAGATTTTTGACTACAGAAGCAGCAAATGGTGTCAAGAAAGCAACATCTGCAGTATCAAAAACCACGTGAGCTTCTCAAGTGGAAGCCATGATATGTGCTGACATCTTAACCAGCACAGGGTGCAAGATGAGTCACTGCTGCACTAGTCACAGCAGCTCGTTTCTCCGCTGGTAATTTGGTAGAAAAGCATAAAGAAAAACTCCAAACCCCAAAGTTCCTTTCTGTAGTCAGAGGGAAAGCATCCAGCCATCACTAAGGGATAGTGGCTCGTGTGTAATTGCAGCATCGTACTTAATCCCGCAAGGATAACTTCCTAATGAACAAAGCTTGCAACCGGCTGTTAAGCATTTCAGGATTCAGAAGTACACAGCAGAGAAGGAACTCAGTGCAAGCTCCTGTAAAGTTATGAGGGCTTGATGGTACTTTAGGTAAAATGAAGTTTTCAGGATCAAACTGCCAGTATATTTACTGTAAGGTTAAATTCGTACAATTGCTAAAATTTTCATAGATGTGACAAGCTCTACTGTACCTTTTCATCTGCATCAAGACTTCCAGCTTCTGCAGCAGGACTGCGGAACATGCTGTTTCTCTTTGGTGGCAAGAAGTACAAAAATTTTATTTCTCCATTACAAGAGGGAAAGGAAGGTGGAGAGAAGCCTCCATAGAGTTTGGATGTGGGACATGTAGGCTTTATTTTTGTTTACATGGATTTATTCCCACTGTCTGGCCTTTTCGTGATCAGTTTACAGAAAAGCTGATTAATACTGTAAAAAAATGGAGATACTTACCCCAACTCTCACAGCACATGGTCAAGGAGCTGGCTGAGTAGACCAGACTTCAATTTAGAAACGTCATCCAGAATTCAGACTTCCTAGAATAAGACAGGCAGCGACGTAGTGGACTGAGGGCAGAAGTCCAAGGTGATAAAGAGCCGGAGCACACGACAGAAAAAGCTGAGCATGCTGGGTTTGTTCAGGCCTTGGGTGGTTTGGAGAGGATCTTACTGCTGCCTACAACTACCTAACAGGATGGTGTAGAAAAGATGCTTCTTCGAGGCGCAGTGGTAGGACAAGAGGCAGCGGACACAAACTGGAACATGGGAAATTCCAATTAAGTATAAGAAATTCTCTTTTATCTGCAAATATGGTCAAACACCAGCACTGGTGGCCTAGAAAGGTTGTGGATCTCCGTCCCTGGAAGCATTCAAAACTCAACCAGGCAACAGCGACATCATCTAGGTGCACCTGCTTTGAGGAAGGTGACAGACCAGATGGTTTCCGGAAGTCCCTTCCACCTTAAACTATCCTCTTATCCCATGGCTTGGGTTTTTATGCCAGTGGCTCTGGGCAGTCAGAGAAGCCAAGCATGTACACACATCTTTTGGTTTGGAATTCACTGCAATTTTTACATTTTTCATTTTTTAAAACAAGACGTCAGTGTATGACTCAAGTATGACATCTCCAAATCTGAAGTGATGACCAAGCACCTCGCTTTAACTCTCAGTGGCATTTTATCTGGACTTCAACACATAATTACACTAAGTGAAATGATAGCAGTAGCCAACCTTGAAAACCCAAAGCATGTATTCTGGCATGGCATTTTATTAGAATGACAGATCTTTTGTGTTAGCAGTCACTGAAAACAATCTGTACACATCTAATCTAGTCAGCAAAAATAGCTGTACAGCTTTCAACGTAACACGCCCCGTTTATAGACCTCTGAAGTGATTTGAGTCATTGTTTAAATTCCCACAAAAGCAATTACCAGCTTGGACATATATTAAAAGTAACATTACATTCTGCCCTCAGAAGTACAAAAAAATAACACTTTAAATATACACTGGCTCCTAAGCTTAGACTGAATCCTGTCAGGAAGAGAATTTCGCACTTCAGTAGACAGTGCCTTCCACATCAAGAGCTCTTCAAAGTGCTTGGCAGAGCATGCAAACGCTATCCCCACTTACCAGTGACGAAATAAGGCACAGAGGTCAACCACCTTGCCCACAGTCACACAGAGAGTAGTAGAACTAAGAGAACAGAATCTGGGCTTTGCAGTCGCCCACCGCATCTCATTGCCGTGATTCCGAGCACAACGGCTTACTGAGGAGCAAACTCGTAGGGCATACAGCAAGCAGAAGGGGCGATCCAGGGCCAGTCAGAGGCTGCAACAATTTCAGCCCAACCTACAGAAATTTGGTAGTCGATAAATCAAAATGCACTTAAGGGAATGATCACATAGAAAATTATACATTAACCTGCAGAGAGCAAGCTCATTAAACGTAAGACATACGGTGTCAGCTTTGCCAAAAGTACTGGTTATCTCGACAGTAGTTCAGGTAACGTTGGCTTCATCAGAGAAGTTGTATTTTCTTATTGGCAGACATGTTCTGCCAGCAAGTTATACTTCTCTGGAGTATCACACAGACATGCAAACAAGGGGCCAAATATCTCCTCAGTAGGCAAGGATGTGTAGGAGGCACAAAAAAACCCCGCATTAGTCACCTGTGAGTATTAGAGAATACCGATCTGGAAAACCCAAAAAAAGTCTAAAATAAATAAGGTTAAAGCCACCCATCAATATCACCAGGAAGCACATCTTCAGACACATTATGCTGCAGAAAAGAAAGTGTGATACGTGTCATCGCTGCTTGGATGAGAAGCATGCTATCGCTTAGCCTTCTGATGAGAAACAAGCATTTCAGAAAGCCTGTCCTTGAATAGGATGCCCATGAGGCGACTCATTTACTGACAGAGGCTGCTGATGGGATTCAGGACCATGCATACTTTGATTCTGTTCTTCACTAATTGCATGGGAAGGAACCGTATCTTGGCTAGAGTGAGACTGTTGACTCGATTCCTGAGTCAGATGCACGCGCTGAGCTGGATGTGAAGATCCCGCTAAGTGGATTTCTTCACTTTGTCCTTGATGAGCATGGAGGTGTTCTAGTGCTTCCTTGGAAAGTGTGATGACATGCATTTGTTCAGGCTGGGCAGTCTCTATCTGGTTTGCAATCACATTGATACTTTGGATTTGTTCCGCTTGCTCCTGTTGAGCCGAAAGCAACAAGTTTTGCAACTGCTGTGGCGGCTGCGCAAGCAGCGTGAGGTTAGCAGCCTGCTCCGTTGCCATACTGGGGGCATTCTCAGCAGTAACAATGCTAATGCCTTGGTTATGACTAGGCATGAAGTTTATATTGTGCATGGCATCGGTAACCAGCAGTTGAATTTCCTGCCCTCCAGAGGTGGCAAGCTGATACTGCTGCAGCTGAAGGATGTTTCTCACCTCGGCTGAATTAGCGTTTGTGCTGGGGGCCGCGCTGGCTTCCTGAAACTGCTTTTCCTTGCTGTGAATTTTCAAATGGGACTTGAGGTTGTCCAGGCGAGCAAACTGCAGGCTGCACTCTGGGCAGGAGAAGGGCTTTTTGCCTGTGTGCAAGATGCAGTGTCTTCTCTTAGCGCTGGAATCAGAGAAGGATTTTCCGCATATACCACACGAATATGGCTTTTCTCCTCTGCAAAAGAACATGTTTGATACCATCAAAATATCCACTTTGACAGTGCTGCTTTCTGCAACTCATTACAGAATAAAACCAGATTATTTTGTTTTGCTAAATATCCTAAGTGTTGTCCCAAAACTAACGCAAACACATTTTTGTCCCTGTGAAAACTGTACTTTATAGATATCATAAGCACTTAAGAATAGCGATGTTAAAAACATTCTCTATTTGACTTCCTAATTACTATTATTTGACTTCACAAACTGTATACCACTTTCATTAGCGTATACTCAAGGGCTACAGAGACAACGTGCTGCCCTCCTGTCCTAACACCCAAGGTACAAATTCATGCTGCTAGACCTTGACAAGAATACAAGAACTTCCTCTGCACAACTGTTAAGCAATGACCATTTTAAGAAGGTTTATTACCAGTGTGGGCTTTAAAACAAGTGTCCAAATCCTAACTTGCTGCCCAACTAGGGATAAGTAATTTTGGTGGAAGCTTTTTTTCTTTTACATAAGGCCCACAAGAGCTCTCCAACGACTAGAAGTCTGACATGACTTTACGCAATACATCACACTGACATGAGTAAAGGACAACTAATCTATTAACGAGATGTGATATACTACAAGGAAATGGGATGATGCTCCAATAATCTTGTTACACAGTGGCTACTGCTCTGCTGTCAAACAAAAATTCACAGTAAAGCTTTCACATAAAGGATACAGCAGTAAGTATGCTGTCATTTAACAAGACTCTGGTGGTTTGACCCAGGCTGGAGGCCAGATGCCCACCAAAGCTGCTCTGTCACTCTCATCCTCAGCTGGACAGAGGAGACAAGATATAATGAAAGTGGGTTGAGATAAGGACAGGGAGAGACACTCAGCAATTACTGTCACAAGCAAAATAGACTCAATTCAGAAAAAAATTAATCTCAAAGTAAAAGTAGAACAATGAGAAATAAAATCAAATCTTAACACACCTTCCCTCACTCTTCCCTTTTTCGCACGCTTAACTTCACTTCCTAATTCTCTCCCCAGAGGCACTACCACTGTTGCTGATGGGCTCGGCCTTGGCCAGTGGTGAGTCCATCTTGGAGCCAACTGGCATTGGCTCTGTGGGACACAGGAGAAGCTTCTTGCAGAAGCCACCCTGTAGCACCCTCCGCTACCAAAGCCTTGCCATACAAACCCAAAGCAGAGACACAACAAACCAAAGAAGATTCTTACAATGTCTTGGCACACTAGTATTTAACAGCGCAGTACTTTCCACTACCAATTATTTCTTTAAACAGATGAAGCAAAAATGTCTTTCACCATCCATCCAAAATGCAAACAAGCCCTGACTATCATACTACTGAACAAACAGGACACACAGGCATCAGATGAGAAGTTACACTTTTAAGGAATATAACGAAAATTAGACATACTCTACCTGTGAATTCTAATGTGAGTCTGAAGAGAACTTTTAGCTGTAAATGATTTGCCACAAATTTCACAAGTGAAGGGCTTCTCACCTATAAAAAAGACATTTGACATCACTTTTTGTATAGCACTTCCTATCAGTGTATTTTAAAAGATACTGATATTTTACCATACAGAGTATCAAGTCTGTACTGTCAAATCCTCATGCTTCCACCATAGGTCAAGACAGATATCTGAAACATAATCAACTCGCTAGTTATATGAGGGTATAGTATTTAAACAGACATCCCTGATGTCTCTCTCCTCTAAAAGGTAAAGTATTAGGTGATCCAAGCCCTCAGAGCAACAAAAAACGTACCTATGATAGAGATGTAGGTGTTCCACACAGGACAGACAAGCTTGAAAAAGGCTGAACTAGTAGACATTAAGCTCATGCACAGCCCCATGCAGATGAGTGAGCCCATATTTCCAAACCTGAAAAGTAAATCCCTTATCTTAACAAGTCAGCTGGCTTCCAGTAAGGCTCCATCATCCTAGGCCTACGATATCCTGGGACCACCACTCGGAGAAAAAATAAATTATGGTGGGCTGAGTAAAGGATTGGTTTGGGGCTTTTTTACTGCACTTGGAATTCTTACGTCTAACTGAGGAGATGCAGAGGAGCCAAATTAAATAACAAAACAGCTACTGGCCAACAAACGTGAATCTGAATTCACACCGTAACATATCCTTGCTGCACTGTTTCTTTAAGACACTAGATCACCACTGTGGTAATTCACACCATGAAAGCACACAAACCTGGGACAGGGCAGCAGCCTGTTTCCAAGAAAGCTTCACATACACTACAGAACTCCAATGCTTAGCAGCTTTCATAGGGCTTCGGAGGACAGGGGCAAAATACCAGAGAACAAGAAACCTCTGTCACAAGAGACCTGTAGGCATCTAATCCCAGCCTCCTACTGAAAACAGGAGTAACTTCCTAAGTAGCCTGTATTCTTGTAGCCTGTATTCTTTGGCCCCAGTGTAACTGGTGCCAAAGCAGAACAGTTCTATCAGTGTTAACACCTGTCCCTCAAACTCCTTAGAATTTAACTTCCTACTTTTGAGGTTAAGACAGATCACTTGTTATTTCTGCACTAATACTGCTATCCGGCCTGTCTGTTCTGGAAGCAAAATAGTTCACAAGTCAGTGTCTGCTAGAATGCATCTTAGTTGATCCTATTTTTGCAACTTACCTTCCTACTGTGCTTCCTCTTCTCATTTCCCACTACAAGTATTGATCTGTATCAGCTTCAGACACAACACTGTTGTGTGTCAACAAACACTAAGCTCTTCTCAGATATAAATACCCCCCTTTTTATTATCACAAGTTAATGCTATTCTGGATACACCAAAAACGCTGAACAGCACAAAAGCTGACCCCAGGGAATTTAAAGCTGTGTTATTTTTACTGAGAAAGAGAAGGAAATGAATCAGATATATAACTCAATCTTGTGACTACTTTACTACACCCACAGGCAACATACTTAAGAATAACTTGACTGAACAATCAATTGAACAATTGCCACTGTTTATAGATACTTTAAAAGAAAGAAGTATTTCCCTGTTATCATATGAACTTACCCTCCAGAGAAAACTGTATTTTAGGAAGCTTATGCTTCAGGAGAGGGTACATGGACATTTTTAGCTGTTACCCAGCCATTCAAGTATCACCTTGCTCTCTAAATCTCTTAAAGCACCCTCTGACAGACTTGCATTAAAACATCCCTCACAGCCCATCTCCTGTGAATGTCTGGTTCTTACAGGGGAAGAAAAAGGTAAATTGAAATACTTATTTTTCTGGTCAGCAGTATTTTTCATAAGCACCCATCCCTCACAGACAGGGGTGCCCAGCTCATTTTGGACGTACACCTTCTGTTAGTGCTTGGCTTACTTCAAGGCCCATACATGCTGGATGTGGCTCTCCTGACAGACTCCTGGACTGGGAATTCAGTTTCTCACAGAAGAGATAACTGGCATTTTCTGCAGCAAGCTTTATACGAATGGAGACAGAGGAAGGAAAAGAAAAAGAAAAAAAAAGTAGCTCTTCCTATAATAGGCACTGCTCACTGCTTCTGCACTGTGGTTATTAATCCTGCATTCTTGATGTTATATCTCTTCATTAGCAACACAGGCATCGTTATGTCCGAGTAGAACAGAAGCTCATCCCACAAAGACGAGCCATTTCCGTAACATGGGTTTGTCTGTGTTACTTCAAGAAAAACAAACCCAACCCCAACCCAACCATAAAACCTGATGCGTTACCTGTATGTGTTCTGAGATGTTTCTTTAGCTGAGCTGCATCCATGAATTTGCGACGACACTGGTTACATTCCGGCAGCGCGTGGCCTTGTCGCAACAATAAAAAAAGTGTCAGTGCCTAAGAGATCCCCTGTTATCTCTTCAGTGACCTTTGTTAAAGCACTTCCCTGTAAAATAACCACTGCGATATAATACAGGGATAAAACACAAGGTGATTCACTGCCTCCTCCCTGTCTTAACCATCACACTCCTATTTCTCTATTTAATACTATCATGGGAAACGAGCGGACTAACACCTGCTCCCCCCAAGCACGCTTTCTCTTTAAGCTTTGTAAATTCTCATGTTTTTTCCCCCACCACTTCCTGTGGTAGTGGCAGCTTAATCTCCATCCTGCTCCAGAAGCAAGGAGGACACTTCTTAAAGCTTGTTTGCCATTACTAGTCCAAAGCCGCAGAAACTACAAGGCAACATGCACAGCAAGCACAGAGGCAATTGTTTATGCAATTCCAAGCTTCTACATAACACAGACAGCAGGGCTAAAGTAATCAAGTTATATATCAAATAGAGCATAACTCATTTTTACTCATCATAAGAGCCCTCCTCAATTAACTGTTTTTCTAAACCTCCCATCTGTTAGATACCATTTTATCTTTTACACCCTATTCATTTGCTGTATCAAGGCACCACCCATCAGTGTGACAGAGACTAAATACATCACTCAAGAAGAATTTTCAGTCTTTAGGGGGACAAATCAGCATGGACTGTAAAACAGCTCTTTGACCCAAACTCATTATACCTGTGTGTACTCGATAATGGCTCTTGAGCTGTCTCTTTTGGCTGAAGTACTTCCCACACTGATCGCATGTAAAAGCCTTCTGCCCTGTAAAAAAAAAAAAAAATATCACTTATTAAGATATAAGCCACATTTATTTCCTTACACTTGCTTTGTGTAAGTTCACATGAGACAAAGCAGAAGTAGCTTTTTTTCAGAAAGGCAAATTCTTGAGGAGGGGAGAGAAAGAGGTTACATTTGCCTTCAAATATTTACCTGTATGTAGGCTCATATGCTCCAGAAGAGAATGCTTTGTTGTCAGAGCCTTATTGCAGACAGTGCACGTGTACGGGCGTTCTCCTGTGTGTATCCTCTCGTGGACTTGAAGTGAATGCTTCTGGGAAAAGCCTTTGCCACACTCATTGCACTTGAAAGGGCGCTCCCCTGGAAGGAAAATATGACATTTTACAGTGTAGCTACATTATTTCTCATTAGATATTCTAAGCTGACAGTGAGATGTGCCGCAATGTTAGCAGCTACTAAATAATGACTTTTGAGTAGTTATAAGGAGAATTAAGAGACAAGCTCCTTATAGCAATAAAAGCATTCCTTCCAGTACCTGAAGGGGCTTATAGGAAAGATGGAGAGGGACTGTTTTATCAGATAGTGCAGTGATAAGACAAGGCGTAATGTCAATAATCTAAATGAGGGCAGATTCAGATTAGGAATTAGAAAGAAATCCTTCCCTGTGAGGGCGGCGAGGCCCTGGCACAGGCTGCCCAGAGAAGCTGTGGCTGCCCCCTCCCTGGCAGTGTTCAAGGCCAGGTTGGATGGGGCTTTGGGCAGCCTGGTCTAGTGAGTGTGTTCCTGCCCATGTCAGGGGGGCTGGAACTAGATGGTCTTTAAGGTCCCTTCCAACCCAAAACATTCTGTAATCCTATGAATTCTTTAAGTATTGCAATATAAGTCAGCATTTAAACAGATAAAGAACTAACTAAACTGCAGCCAAGGTGAGACATAAAGGCTACAAGATCTACTGATGAGAATAGAACAGTGAACACAAGAGACATGCCGTAATTTGCATCAGCATGCTATTTTGAATAGTTCTTGTTGTAGACAACAGCCCACATTTCAACAAGCAGCTCGCACTTAGCAACAAGAAATTAAACCCTAACCCAAAAGCATGAGTACCTGTATGACTTCGCTGATGAATAGCTAAGAAGTGATTACATTTAAACACTTTGCCACAGTCTTTACAGCGAGCTTCAGAACCTGCACGTTTTCTTTTTCCATCAGTTCTTTTTGCCAGTCCTTTTTCATCCTCATCACCGAGAAGCTTATAATCTTTTAGTTTGACTGATCTCCTTATTCTACGTTTGCTGTAACGGCTCTGAGTGCTCTGTATTCCTTCAGATTTGGGATCGTAATTCTCATCTTTCTCAGCTGACAGATCGACAGCAGCTTCTGAGCCACAAGCAGGTTCATCTCCTTCTGCATCCTTCCTTGCTGGAGCCTGTTCGCTGGCAACCATTTCTTCTTCTGGGGTCTCTTTATTCATGAAGTTTTGCTTATTTTGCATGGCGTTGCTCTCTCGCAGCTGCACATCTTCGGCAGAATTCGCTCCTTGTTTTTCTTCTTGGACATTCTTGACTTTCCTCGGTCGCCCTCGTTTTCGCTTGGGTGGATCTTCACTTTTCTTGTCGCTGCCGGTAACGGCTGCAGAGGCGCCACTGTTGGCCGGAGCTGGTAACGCGTTACTTAGGCTGCGGCTGGCCTGGTAGTCTGTACAGGCACAAACCAAGTCATTCACTTTCAGCAGCTGTGCAGTAGCCAGAATCTGTTCTGTGCTTTTTTCACTCGCACGGAGGCAACCGGTGTAGATAAATTCTAGCAGTGCTTCAAAGGTGTCTGCAACCATCCCCTCCAACATGTAAACTGACTGCCCTATTTCACCCTCATCTACAAACATCATTGAGAAGTATTCACTGCTGGCAGCAAGCAAAGCCTTATGGGCTCTGAACTGCACATTCTCCACTATTAGAGTAATGTCACAAAGAAAATCCTTTTTCCTTTGTTCTTCAAAATTAGCTAGAATGGTATCTTTGTGAGCTTTGGAGTGGATGACAACCAGCTTCTCAGAAGCATCAGGAGTTGTTTCTGCCATTTTTACTGTGAATATGAAAGGACGTACCTACAAGAACAGAATAGCTTTAGTAAAGAAATAGTTTAGAAGATGACAAGTGTCATTTGCTTTACCACTCTACGGAGTACAAGTTTCTGAAACAATTCTGAAGCCTGAGAACTTTCTGTTAAAAAAAACCCCACAATACTAAAGCTAACACAGATCTTCTTTAAGAAGTGGCATTTCCTAAGAAATGGCTACAGACAGTTTCTGCTTAGATCACAATTACTGCCTATTATTTCACTTGTTTATCTCTGGTGTACTGTGAACTGCACAGCATCTAAAAACAACAGCTACCCCTTCTGAAAACTCCTTTCACAACCAAAACAATTGGGCAAAAAGAACTCTTTGTTCACAGATCTTAAGTGGAAACAAATAATAATAAAAAAGCTTGACTGCAGCTTCATCACTGCAGATGCCACCATTTTAGATTATCCAGGGGCAAGGCCATGAAATACTGTAATCAATGATAAAACTTCACTAACCTCTGTGTGGCAGGACTCCATGCCTTCTTTCACCCACCTTTATCCTGAAAATTTCCCTTTCAGAACACTTACTTACCTGCTAAGCTTCAGCCTCTGGAGGTAGGCAATAAAAGCAGAGAAACAGGAGCTTTTTTTAAGAGCTCTGTCTAAAGTAGGCTTGACTATGCTAACTATTAACCATCAGCGTCGCTTGCCAAGCTTCTCCAAATGTAAATATGCAAAAATTAAAAACAAGCAAAAAAAAAAAAACCCAGCAATTTCAGAAGTACGGACAAATGATACCACGGAAGGGATGGGCCAAAAATGTCTGTTTCAAGAGGATCAGCCAAGCCAAAGGTGTAACACAGTAGCTACCTGCCATCCTAATTTATAAAGCTCTCCATTTAATACAATACACATTTGTATCAGTATTTAGCGGGCACAACAGCTCCAATCACCTCAAGGAATGCTGCAAGAAACACCGCACACTACATACAGATGATACCTAAATGCTACTGGGGCGGCCAACGAGAGGGGTTCTTTTCAGCCCCATTCAGCTGTGGAACAGCTCATGTCGGAGCCGAGTTATTTAACCCGGGAGCTCTGATTTCTGGAGGAGGCGAGCGTGGCGTTGCTGGAGCACCTCAAAGCCCCGCTGCAGGCCCGCCCCGACCCCGCCTCACGGGGGCGGCAGCCGTTACCCAGCGCCCGCACGTGCCTCGCGCCGGGCAGGCGGCGCTCCGGGGCTCTGATCACGCGAAGGACTTTGGTATCGGATCACAAGACGACATCATTACTCCCGGGACGGCAACATCCAAACCGGCACGCTCACCTACAAAAAACCCCACCAAACCAATCCCCCTCAGAATCAGGCTGCGGGCAGCGGGCGGCCCTCAGGGCACGCCGCTCGGCGGGGAGGAGCGGAGCGGGCACTGGCGGCACCGCAACCCAGCCGCCACCGCCGGGCACTCGCCTCCAGCGCCCCACTGATGCCCCGAGGTCCGTAACTCGCTCCCGCGGGTACTGGCCGCCACGCAGGGCGGGCCGCTAGCCCCCTCAGCGGGACGCGGCCGGGGGAGGGAGCGAGCGCTGCCCCGCGCGAGCCGCCGGCCCGGGTTCCCCCCGCCCAGGGGCCGTCACGGCCCGGTGCCCCAGCCTGCGAGAGGGCGTATGGGGGGTATCTCTCGGCGGCGCCCTACACTCACCGCTCCGCTTCCATCCCCCCGCTACACAGCCACCGCCACGCTTCCGGCCCGGCCAGCAGCGGCGCTCCCTACGTCCTGACGTAGAGCGCCGCGCAGAACGCGGCGCAACCCCGCCCCCGGTCCGCCTTGGGCGGGTGGCGTAGCGCCCCGCGTCACGCGTGGCTGCCGCAACGAGCACTACACGAGGCGTGACTGGAGACTGAACTGTTGGGCTTTTAATTTGAAGGTTTCGTGCCCGTTACAGGAGCGCGTGACGTCCTTCACCAGGCGTGTGCCCGCAGCGCGCGTGTGGCTGATGGCGACGCTCCTTGGGCGCTCCTCGCGCTACGTGAAGCTGGGGCTGGCGCCTTTCAGGGCGAGAAAGGCCTTCAGCCTGCCGTCCAGGCCAGGGGGCCTGTCCCGCGGTGCCCGGTACGGGCCCGCCATGGCCGCCCCCAGGTAGGGCACGAGCTGGCAGTGCTCCACGAACCACGCCAGCTTCCGCTGGTACATCCGCCGCACCGGCTCCGAGCTCCCGGGGTTGTGTGCTGCAAGAGGTTAATCAGAGGCTTAGCGGCTCGGGGTAGCTTTGTGGAAGCACGTTACAGGCATCTGCAAGGGGTGCAAGCTGAGACCTGATGTTTTTATCCTTGGCACTGGTAAAACGGCCATAGGCTGTGCCCATTGGTGCCAAGCCAACACAAAAGAAAGTCCAATATTTCAGAAGTTCCTAGCTCCAAAAGGGCAGCAATACCCGAAAGGTCAAGGCTTTTGTAAACAAATAACAAACATATCCTCAGCTGCCTTCTATTTCCCATGATACTCGAGGCAATGACAAATTTGGGTAACACAGCACATACCCTACAATGGCACTGCCTGCACTAGGCCTTGGCACAACTGTTCTAAATGCTTTGCCCATAAAAGAGCTGACTGGTATTTCAGAGGAAGGAAATGCCAAGGCCAAGAACTTCACAGTGAAGACAGTATTGTTCCTTTCTTACCTCTTTGCCCTAAGCTGTGTTCTGGCATACATTAGTGTGCCAATCCTCAGAGTATTCTTTATTATTTTAATTGTCACACTGAGACAGAGGGGAAGGAATGATTTAAGACGGCCAAATCATAACCATTTTTTTCCTATAAGTGGCACTTTATGTCTCATTACAAAAACTGGACAGCATGAAGAACTATGCTATGAGACACTTCAGCCCACGAGCTTTAAATTGCAGACAACTGCACTTAACAACTTCTGAGTGATTTTTCAAGCGTACCCATACGTTGAGCTCTTACAGGAGTCAAGTTTGAAGGGTACTAAATCACTCAAGTGATGTATGGTTTCCCAGGAGTAAATCTCTCTGCATTTATGATCAATCACCTGTACGTTCTCTTCCTGGATACTCAGAGCAATCCAGTAGTGTTAGAAAATCTGCAGGAGCAAGTAAAGGACTGTTTCTTGATCCCTATTTAAATGTGAGATTAGAGAGTGACATAAATTGAAGATGAGTAAGTCTTAACTTTGGATGGAAGTAGGATGCAAAATTTCCAGGGGACCAGAACATGAAGCACTTTGATCAAGTTTTTGATGAAGGTCAGTGTGACTACTCTGAAGAGACACACCATAAGAAGTAATGCTGTACTTGCAATGGAGATTTTTCAGTTCACTGGAACACTGGAAGTGGGAAGCAGTTCTACCCACTATTAGAAGGCGGCAATTTGTTTTCCTGGATTCCTGTGTCAGATGGTTTGTCACTGCATGAGATTTGTGCACTTGTGTAACCTTTCCATTTCATCATCCAGTGCTGATAATGATGTAATGATGCAATATATGAACAAAGCATACCCAGATAACATGATTATGTTAGCAAAGCTCTGCTAACAATAGAATGAAAATGGCCTGGTGCCAAACTACTGTATAAAAGCAGTTTTGCTGGCTTAAGAACCATACATTTATACAGGGGCTTGTTGCATGCCTACACGGTTCTGTGGTCTTCTCTAACAAAGCTATGCTAGTGAAAAATCTGTGATTGTGCAAGAAAATTCTCGAGGGCTCTGAAAACTGCATGAGGAAACACAGGACGTGAAGAACTTTAGACAGTTAATAAAGATTTCCATCATCTAAAAGCATAAGTAATTTTAAAAACCAAAAATAACCCAAGGTAAAGTTCACCCACTTAAAAGGTTGATGTAGAAAGGCAAAACTGGTGGGTGCACTGTAAACCAGGCTGTTGAAATCCCGAAAGCTGTCACTGTTCAGGCTGGCTGCAAACTATTACATATTAGTAGCTGCAACTGCTATCTTGGACTGCAAAAAAACTACCAACCAAAATTTCTGAAGAACAGCGAACAGAAACACAGGAGACAAAGCTTGAGCAACTTCCCTCAGTGAAAGAGTAATCCTAACCTCGGGTAGCTCCATGAGATATTTTACTTTATCATTATTTTGTGGACTGAGTACAAAACACCTCATTTTAGTTTTGGACTTTTTATCTTTGTTATGGAAAAGTAAGGTGGTCAATTAAACTGCCGATTAAACAAACAAACAAAAAAAGTTCAAATAATCAACATACTGACACTCCAAATCACATTGAGATCTTTCCAGATAATTTCCCAAATAAGCAGACTAATAAATAACATTTCATTTCTCTGTGTTAAAGACTTCAATGAAATCTGCAGGGATATCTGTTCTCTTGTTCTGTCTAACTCAGTGTGTTGGTACCAAGCCCATGCAGAAGGGCTTTTTTTTAAAAAAAAGTCAGGTTTTCTATGAGCACTTGAGCTGTTTTGCAATACAATTACAGCTCTCATTTACATGTTTAGCCAATGTGTTGTTGGAGATCTGTATGATAGGAAAGTTGTCTTCAGGTTCTTCGCAAGGCAAGGCTTGTTGATAAAATTTTATTTGACCACCTGGTATAGTTGAAAAAAAGGCAAGCATTCAGGCAGCTAAACTTTTCTCAGACAGTATTTCATCAGCCTTTTATTACCATAATTTTAGTCAATTTGAAAGAGAATTCAGGTTGCCGATGAGTAGTTTAAAATATAGTGCCATCTAGCTGGTAACATTTTACTTTCTGTTTATTATCTCCAATAATACAGGTTAGAAATGTTTTCAAGGCCATTAGGTTGTTGGCAATAAAATGTCTTTTAAAGTCTTACGATTTGTGAGACATCACTTACCTATCTACCTATCCTGTTAACCTTCTTTCCCTCCCTGGTCCTTACACATTTACAAGAAAATGTGTACTTAAATCAGTATATAAGAATATCTTCCCGAGTTGTACATAAGGGACCTACGTAAATTGGTTATCAGTGTTGTATCAGATGATTTACTGTGATTATATAATTTGTTATTTTTTTATCATAAGCATACTCTACCTTTTAAATGGCAGGCAACAAACAGCAGAGCAGTTCTTTCTACACTTAGGAATGGAAACTTTGGCTTTAAGGACCCTACTTCATTCAGAGCTTTTATTAGAGAAGTTGCGACTCCCTGAAGAAAGAAAACAGTGTTAGAAGACCATTACAGAAATGTAGAACAAAAATACGTTCAGAACCTGATCCTATTGTCATGCAAATCTAATAGGAATATAATCCCATTAGTAAGACCCATATTGCATTAAAAATGAAATAAACTGGGTGGGATATATTACATGCTGCCAAATCATGTTTTAAAATAGAAAAGGAAGAACTGGCCTGTTCAAGGTATCCAGCCAAAGGAAGTGCAGTGAGTAGTATCGGCTTCTTTATTGGAGGGAGTTTCCGTGGAAGCTTCAGGTTCCAGTACTTCTCGGGTAACCTAACCAGAAAAAAGGCAGCACTTTTGAGGTGTACAAACCATGACATGAATAAAGATGGAAAGGCAGTTAGTATATTCACCTCATAAACTTGAGTAGTTTTCCTTCGCTTTCAAAAATATATACCTTATCTTGATACTTGGCTGCATATTCCATGTTGCCAGGCACCAGAGCTTCGTATCTGAAGAGATGAAGCAAGACTATTAATTCAAAAGAAACATAAAACATCATTTCCTGTGTAAAATCAGGAGCTACTGGGAGCGTTCTGGTAATTTAGCAAGTATATGAACTACAGAGATGTAGCAATTGGATCATCCAAGTTTGCACCACATGACTGACAGTTACAGGGCTCAAAACATGCAAGAGTCTCTGCCTCAAAATCTCCTTATTAAGGAGCTTTTGTAGTGCTTTTTTAGAGCTTCTCTAGTTAAAATGCCAATTGTAGTTGTTCAGGAGATTAAGAGGGGATAGCATAGGATTGGCTCTTACAGTTCTTATTAATGAGAAATTCCCACACCCTGAGGAAATTAGTTGGACATCATGGTGAAGCTTTATGGATCTCATCAGAATCCTAGTAGAGCTAGTTTTGCATCTACTAAGTTTGTGTGTGATTTGAACTTTTGAAGGCTTGTGATAGAGAAAACTCAAACTATATCCAAGCAGTCTTCAGCAGAGAAGACAGCAAGCCAGTAAAAATCCTTGTAGAACCTGTAGCCACGTAAATTTCAGAAGGTGATTTGACATTGATTTCCAAAGCCACAGGCACAATATAGAGAAGTGTAGTTCTTTTCCTGTCCAAACCCTGTACACTATTAAAAAGTACTTTGAAAGTACTTCCTCACTAATGTGTTAATATAGGATGCGTAGTCTGTACTTCAGGTTATGAAGACTGCAGTGTTGTACCTCTGTTTTCCATCGAGGTAAGTGACTGGACAGTATCCCTGCATTTCAGCGCTTACAGGGGATAAGGCCTTCACTTCTGCTGCAGTCAGTTTCTTTGGTAGCCTGTCTCGGGGTGGGAGGGGGTGAGGTGCCAGTGGTGGCACATAAAGCTCTGGTCTGCTCAAGAATTTCTGTAGAAAAAGAAGTTAAATGTCTTTATAATGAAAGAAGCACTGTAAGACTGCTAGTTAAACTCCAGATCAGTGGCTCACACAATTTGATACCTCTCTGAGTGTGCTGGTGCTGCTGCTGCTCTCAAGTAAGTAATCTGTTTTCCAATCCACTTTCAGTTGAAGCAACTGCTATCTGCCCACCCCCCATCACTGTCCATTGCTATTAATAGCCACTCCCTACCCCCAGTCTCCCCAAAACAGATATAAAAGGGAGGAAGTGGTTGTTTTAAAATGGATGTTCCATCTATGGAAATTTGTAAGAGGAGCTTTGGTTTGAACGGACTCTGCTGCATTTTGTCTGCCTAGGTGTTTGATAGCAAAAGTATAGAGAAGAAGAGCTTGAATGCTAACAACACTAGTGGTGTGTAGTGATAGGAGAAGGGCTAAAGCTGAAGGAGGGCAGATTTAGATTAAGTATTAGGAAGAAATACTTCACTATCAGGGAGGTGAGGCACTGGCACAGGCTGCCCAGAGCAGCTGTGTCGGCCTTCTCCCTGCCAGTGTTCAAGGCCAGGTTGGATGGGGCTGTGGGCAACCTGGTCTAGTGGAGGGTGTCCCTGCCCATTGGCAGAGGGCTGGAACTAGATGGTCTTTACCACATTGAAACTAGTGGTCTTTACCACTTTACTGTATGGTCTTCACCATGTTCTGTGGAACTATGATGATTCTATGAATTCAGATTACATATTGCTCGTATCTGTATGCAGTCAAAGAGACTAAGCAATAATTTTCCCTCTTGCTATAATTCCGACCCTCTTTGGACACTTACGTCCAGTTCTTCCTGTGAAGCCATTCTGTAATAGTGTCCTCGAAATTCTGCAGCAAACTGCAACGATGTGGTTACAGAGCAGTCAGCCAGCTCACCCCTTTCGGCAAGGCTGACGGGACAGTAGTGTCCGAACTCCCCCAGTCGATACTGCAGCTCTTCGGGCGTGATACATAAACCAGCAATGCCAGCTGCTTTTCCTGTTCATAAAAGCAATAAATTATAGCGTTTTATTAATGAAGGACACAGAAATATCCAACACTTCTATTCAGAAATATTACAGTTTAGCAGATTTTATAATTCATTGGGTGAAAATGAAATGAAATAATGAGAAAGTAACGGTTTTTATAGGTTGATATTAAAATGAAGTTGCAACCCATTTTACCAATTATTTTTAATAACTCTCACTTAAAAAATAGAAGAATTATTAATAATGTGGGATACTCTGTATGCTTAACTTATTACTCTGTTTTCACTGGGACAGTTTTATTGTTTTATTCCATGTTGCTAAGGAAAAAGAGTATAAGGTGTGATGAAAGCCTCCCTCCCATTTATTCATTCCTATCTTGCAAATGCTACAGTCTTTCTGGATGAATTATATTCAAAATCTTGAATAAATGTCATATAAAACCCAAGCTATTTAAAAATCATGCTCTTCAAGCTTAATGTGAAAAACTTAAATGCATTTTAAATTTTCTTCTGGCTTATGACTGCAATTTTTAAGAACAGTGGAGCCACAGAGCTGTAAAAGTTAAAACCAAAAGGTGGATATAAGATAAGGAAGTTTCTTTGCCCTTCAGAGGAATTCTGGTTAAACTGTACAGGCCTGTTTAAAAGGCATGTATAATCCTGACCGATGCTGACACAGAAAAAAAATCAAGTCGGAACTGTTCCAGTTTAGATTAAAGTGGTTTTCATCCCACAGTGCAGAAATTAACTCAAATGGCTTATTTAACCTTAATTCTGAACTCATAATGAACATTTTCCCCCTCCTTCCCTCTTCATCCAACTGACACTTAACTGAAGCTGCAAGTTGTAGTTCCCCTTGTATATTTTCACCCAATGTTGAAGAATCCACCATGAGACCTCTGACTTCTTTCAGGTGTATTCTGTTACCCTGTTCTCAGACCATCCTGTAGTCTTTGCTCCCTTCAAGGGATCTCTTCAAGATCTCTCCAGATGAGATCAAAGAATTTGAAGGTATGCATGTGCCCAAGAATTAGCTTCATCCAAAACAAGTTGAAGTTGAAATGCACTCATTACTTTGCAGCTTCTTAACAAAAGAAACATTATTCTGAGAAACTTTGTTTTTTGTTTACCTTCTCTTATTCTTTCCAGGTATATCTGGATTTCTTTAACAGACACTTGAACTTGCTGCAGTACTTTGTTCCAGATCCACCACTTGCTCTGGAGGGCATCAATCACACACCAGTTCTGATGCTCCTTCTCATAGTAAGTCCTGATTGCATCGATGTGTTGTTTATAGCAGGAATTTTTAATAGCTAGAATCTGTGAGCTGTCATGTTCAGGGTAGGGAGGTCTAAGAGAGTGAAAAATAATGCTGGTTTAAAATGAGTCTGAAAATTAGATTATTTCATTGAATGTCTGATGTAAATTACAGAGTTCACTTTAAGTCCTTTTTCCAAAATTCTGCTTGTTTGAAGCTGTAGAACATATTTGAGAAACACAACTTTCTTATTAAGGATATTACCAGTTAGGTATGGAAAGCAGCATACTTACAATCAGACAGTTATGTTCAGAAACAAAGAACTAAACTTGTGTTATTTATGTCTCAAATACAACTCAGGCATTTTGTAAAGGATTTGGAACGCATCAGCACATATTAACTGACACACTACCCATACACAATTAAATGGTGCCCTAGGCAGAATGCTAGGAGACTTTTAAAGTGGAAGTAAATTGTTTATTGAAAAACAGGCTAATTTTTTCAATGATGCTGTTACTTGAAGGCAAGAGATAGCCATAATCCTTGGATATATTTTGAAAACTGTCAGTCGTATTTACACATACGTACACAAAAAAGAATGCATCTAACCTCTAAAAATATTATGTGAGACCAGAAGAGATATTTTGACTAGAACATAGAAGCATTTCCTGTTCTGGTTCTTAATTTAAATGATGCTGAAAAAAAGATAATCTTTGGTTTAATAGGATTAATTTATCTGTAAATTCTACCTTTCAGAAATATCTGATGTTGCACATTTAAGCCTATGAAGTGTAATTAGTTTGGTATTTAAAATGAAAAGTTTCAAGTAACTACTTTCAAAAAAATGGCATTAATTTGATTTTTTTTGCAATGCAAATTGTCTTTCAGCTTTCAGTAAACAATTAAGCATTGTACTGATTACTTGATAAAAAGAGACAAAATGGAGAGGCATGCAATAATGCTCTAAGCTATCTGGAACTTCTTAGAAACACTTCCCCTAATGAGAGCCAGGTTCTTATACAATTTAATTTTAAGGTGAATGTTCTGTTCTTTTTAATTCTCTGTCCATTTATAAACTACTTACTGCTCTTCCTCAAAAACAACCAACAGCTCTTTAAACAGAGTATTTTTCTCCTTAGAGAAACAAAGAAGGGAGTGAGCTGAATTCAAAGGTTGAGGTGAGCAATTAATGAATTTCATACATTATTAAAATATACGTTTCCATCTTTATAAAAGAACTCCAATTAAGACTTAAAAGAGAGCTTATTAGATGAAGTATCATTTCCCTTACGATGATAATAATCAATCTGATGAATAATAAAACTTCAGCAGCAGAGTGAACTAGTGACATTTCTGATAAACTGTTTCATTTAAACCAATTAAAGTAAGCAGTGGGTGCACAGCATTGCACATCTGTGACCTCAATCATGCCATCAGGGGATCTGGCCAGATCGTGCCACAAATTCCTTATGCCTTTGTTTCTGGCCTATGAAAATCAAAGCATTAGAATGTAGAGGGACTGATGCCCATGTCTTTTCATGTGTGGAGTTCGGAGACAGCTGGGTTATGCACCAGGTTTGATACAGCTTCCCTGGGTACAGCACTGAGGGACACATAAACAGAGAAATGGGAATATCATGTGGATAAAAATACAGCTATCAGGGAGCATCATTACCTATTCATGCTTTCCTTATCCAGCAGTGCTCTTCTGAACACTTCCTTGGCATCCATTTCTAATTCAAAGATTTTCACTGGAATTATCCTAGCCAATTCCAAGAGGTTCACTTGTTGTCTTGTTACAGGATATCCGTCAATTACAACTCTGCACACAAATGGAAGTAGAAAGGCAATTTTCCTAAGACGTCCATTTCTGATTAACCATTAAAGTAAATGTATATTCCTAGTACATTCTCAATAAAGCCAAAAGTCTATACATCTCTGCCATGAAGTTATCACTGCCCTGACTTAACAGACACAGTCCACACTCCTAAGAATTTGCAGTCAAAACTCAAAAAAAAAAACAACCAAGAAGTTTCTAGAATAAGAAATAGTAAAGAGAAAAGGAAGTACACAAAGGGCAAAAGGTATAGGAATATAAGTGGATGGATCTGACTTGTAAAACTGGTGGACTTCAAAATTCTGACATGTCACTCATTCAGAAACCTAATTCCAACATGAGAAATCTCCATGTGGATTGGGAGGAGTAGTTTTTAAAGTGAAAAGTAAAATTATTTATAGCAATCAAGAGGTTTTTTAATAATACTGAAGAAGAAATGCTGTTCACATATTAGGTAATACTGGGGCAAAATATACTGAGACAGTATTCCAGTATTTAACATGAAATAAAAGTTGAAATAATTCTGATCCAAAGCTCAAACAATTTTCAGGCATTATGCCTGAATTGCCTGTAACAATTCTCCCTTTTGAGCAGAGGAGTTGAATGTCATGAAATCATGATCATGAAGCTTTTTAAGTCTGCTCAGTTTGGAAGGAGTTTCAGTGGGGGAGAAAAAGCCTAGGAAATCAGGATCACATATGAATGTGGTGGAAAGACTCACAGGTTTCAGTTCCTCTTTAATAACTTCAGTTGTTAACAAAACCAGAAAAAGCTTGGAATACTGAACCAGTCTGCATGACTAAAGAGAATCAGGTATGTCCACTTTTGTACTGGAGTTGGTATAAGAGAGATAAAATTGTAGTTCTCAAAGGAGAATAGAAAATACTGGCTTATTGACTGAACAAAAGTAACTTTCATAAAGCATATTACTTGGGTTTTCTGGAATATACTTGCTTGAAAATTGCAGAAGATCATGCTTCAGTTTGGTTTCCTGCAAAAACCCTCATTTTCTTAATGAATAAACCACTGATGAGTTTTAGTGAAATTGCTTTAGTGTGATAACAGGGGAATCACTGCCTATGAAGGAACTGACGTGTCTTGAAAAAAAAGCCCAAACCCAAACAAGACTCTTACCCAGTGGTATTGCACACGTGGTTCATCAGGGCCACATCTAGAGCCTGGATGGCCAGTTCATCAGGTACGGTCAGTCCTTTGTGAAGATGCTGCTTTAACATAAGGGCCAACTCGGTCTCTGGCTGGTTGTTTAACACGAGCCGTATGGCATCCCCCATACTCAGGCGCAGTAACCCATATACACTCGCAAATTTCCTGGCAACTGCAAAACATTTTGACTTCCTCAAACAACTTTTACATAAGCAACATCACAACCTAGTTGTCAGTTACAAGGCAGTCCTTAATCTTAGAAACTACCTGCTCAGCTTGTTCCCTGGCTCATTTCCAGCGCATTCTCTTGGTAAGTGTACAGCTAACCCTGCTCAGGCCCCTAAAGGGCCTATGTGCAGAGCAAGCCTTATGCACTAACAGCATTCAGTTCAGCACAAACCTCAGCAGCAACAGTCAATATTATTACAAAATATCTTAGAAAATATGCTTCCACTGGTGCCTTTTATGGAACAGCTTAGCAGTTAGAAGATTTACCCAGGAAATGGAAAATATGGTTAAAGTTTTATCCTTAATATGAGACCAATTAGCTGTCTTGTCTTTTTCTAAAACTCTAATCATTAAGCTATGGTGTAAGCTAAATTTTCTCTTCCAGCAGTTAAAGGCAGAGATCTGTGGACTGAAGGAGTCATGGAGGAAGAAGGAGAAGGGAGAAAGATGGAAATCTTAAGGTTTTTTAATTCTAGAAATTTGGAAACAGACTGGGGAACATGGAGTTTTGGGTTCTGGTCCTTAATCCTAGGGAAAGTTCTTTATTTTACATTAGATCATATTGGCTTAAAGAGATAAGAAACAATTAGAAAATAATCAGAAATAATACAAGGTGTATAAATAGCGTAAGTCTGGATTTTCTAAGTGCCGGTACAAGTCAGTAACTTCTTAGGAAACTTGGATGAAATTCAGATGAGAAATGCATAAATATCTTGCTGTAAAATGAAACACTAGAGAATGTGGCTAAAGGATTCAATGCCCAGCAAGAAAAGAAGGAAGACCAACAATACTAGTGGTTTATGATTTTTTAACAGGAGTGATGACAGATACAGTCATTAGATCAGGTTTTGTTTTATAGATAATACTAGCTCCTACCTGTAGTCTTTCCAGATTTTGGAGGTCCCACAATTGCAATCTTAATAGGCACAGCTGGTCTAGGTTTTGGTTGATGAATATATTTGATTGGATTTTTCATAAATATTTCTTTATTTTTTTTACTTGAAAAGAAGTAAATATATTGTCGATGGATTACAGGGAAGAATCTGTTTTCATGGCTTTGTTGTGGCTTGATTACATCTCCTTCACTTAGCTGCAGCATACATAAAATGGGAAGTAGTTAATTAGGTTTGCCAAAGCTCCTCTCCCCCTGTCCCACAGGAGTAGCTTTGTGGGCAGGTGCAGGAGTACCAACTGTGTGAAACAAACCATCAAAGCATTTGGAAATTCATACATATGGAAATAATATATTGCCTGGGAGCAACTTCTATACATATGTAATTCCTGAACAAAAAGCTAAACATTGACGAGAGAAAGAATATTCCCTGTTTCCAGTAGGTGGTACTATAACACTTTCTGTCCGTCAAAAGAATGTAGAGGTATAACGTGATAATTTTTTTAATTTTCAAAGAATAAAATAATTTTATTCCTCTGTGAATTAAAACCACTTATCTGTCTGACAGTAGAAGATGCATAGAGAATATGGTATTTGGCAGAAGTCATGTATAAATGAAGAAAACAGAAAAGAGCATCAATACTTACATTGTGGTGAAGTGTAAAACCACAAGGCAAGCCAGAAAAGCTTGACGTAAAATACATTCACTGCTGATGAAATAATGTGTAAAAGCCAACTCAGCTTCTTATAGAGGGAAATCATACCTCACAAATCTATTAGTATTCTTTGAAGGAGTCAGTAAATATGTAGATAAGTTGATCCGGTTGTTACAGTAAGAGATGAGGCTGTCCTACTGTGTGCCATTCATTACCTTGCCAGATCCTTCTCTGATTCTTAGGTTCCTATTCCTGCATCAAGTCATTTCAGGGTGCTGGCCCTCATTTTATAAGTTGTCAGGAGTCTGTTCTACTGCATGTCTGCATCCATTCCTTCCTCAGCTCCTCATTTTTATTCTCTGCTTATCTAATCAGTTGCATAACTACTTCCCCTCCCTCCCAATTCAATCTAAAAGTTCTTGGCATATACTCTATCTGCCTTTCGACAAAAAGCCCTCCAGTCCTTAATCAATTTTGCCCTTTCTATTATATACTAAACACCTTCAGAATGACCCTATTTCCCTTTCATTATTGTCATCACATACCTTTCCACTGTTAGCACACCACTCTGATTTTATCTAATAGCTTTCTGTGTCTTACAACTGAATCGTACTTTTTGGCTGATAAAAAACCACTATACAGCATGAATCAATGAACTGGAGAAATGGAATGACTAAATGTAGAGTACTCTAATAGAACAAAGTGCCAAGTCTAGCTTGTAGGGACTAACAAGAACTTCACATTTAAGCTAGAGTTCAGTAATTGGAAATGACAGAAGAAATACTGTCATTGGGGGTTTTTTATGCGAAATACATTTTTTTAAAGTATTACTTCTTGAAAATATTCTTCAGCTATTTAAAGACATTACCTTGATTGGATCCCACTGACCAAAAGAACTTGGAAATTTATATGAGAAAACTAGCATCTTCTGTGCAAGTGGCAAACTTATTGGGTAACATTTCTCAAAAATGCTCCCACGATTTTCCATGAGAGGATTCAGCTTCCTGTATATCTGGTAGTACACGACGTGAGGTTTCCGTCCTCCGTCAATCTCCATTTGTGGTATTTGCAATTTTTCAAATTCTTCCTGGTTAATGAAAACATAATGAAACACTAGAATTATAAATACAGTCAGATTTTTAATAATGACAGTAAGTTTTTCTGTGAATGATCAGGCATTTCCTGAGCACGTGTAAATCAGCAAAATTTGATTTTAGAATTGGTCTCCCTCCCCACTGAAGTTTAAATTACCCAGACTGTGTTAAGCATCACACTAAAAACATCCAGCAGGAATCTCTAGAAGACAATCTGACAGTTCACTTCGGGAATCTACCATAATAAAGCTAAAGTTTGAGAAATATCGTTTATTAAAAAAATAATCAAATCCCATTATTTCCCTACTCCAAACAATTTAGGATGGCTTATATAGTTACTCTCTAAAAACATTGCTGCTCTCTGGTGACGTATTATTCCCCATCCTATTAAACAAAATATAAACCCACCTATTTTCTGCAGTTTTTTCCTAGCAACCTAAGACTTGTACATGTGCAACTGTGTTTTAAAGTCATGATTTAGTTTCTATAAAAGACCAATACTCCACAATGTCAAAGAGGACCAGCAATTAAAGAATCAAAAAACAATGAAGAGTCCTCTTGAGTAATGATTCAGAAATAGCAAGTTATTTAAAGTTATTTCTAAAGGCATAAATGTTCTTGTAATTAAAAAAAAAATGGGAAAAATACCGAATAAGATGTAACTAGAGGTTATTAGTCATATCTAGTCCCGATATATAGTTCTATTATATGATACTACTTCTGTGTAATTACTCAATTTACATATAATGTCTATATAGATTCACAGTCACAGATCTTTCCACTTACTGCCATAAACAGAACTCAGAGTAATAATAATGAGCTCCAAATGGCGTCCCAAAAGGAAGACAGTCGGGATGACACCTCACACCTGAAGACGGTCCCCCCTCACTGCCCGTGCCAGGTTAATGGGAGTGACCCAAACCCCGAGGAGGCCTGGAAGACAGTCCCGACTCGGCGTCGTAGGCACTCCCCCTGCCTACCTACCCCACCCCCTCAGGTGTCCCTGAGCAACAGGTTTGGGGCCCTGACAGTTGAGGAGGAGGTACCTGAGGAGATGAATGGAGCCCCTCTGCCTCAGAGAAAGCGGAGGCCTAGAGTGAGGCGGTCATCTGCACGCCTTGAGACTGCCTCTGTTAGGCAAGAGAGGAAGGTAGTCGTAGTAGGAGATTCCCTTCTCAGAGGGACAGAAGGGCCTATATGTAGGCCAGACCCTACACGCAGGGAGGTGTGTTGCCTCCCTGGAGCCCGGGTCAGGGATATTACCAGAAGGCTACCAGGCCTGGTAAGATCCACTGACTATTATCCCTTACTGATAGTTCAAGCAGGCAGGGACGCAATCACAAAGTGTAGCCTGCAAGCTGTCAAAAGGGAATTCCGGGACCTGGGGCGCTCTGTTGAGGGGGGGGGAGCCCAAATAATATTCTGCTCTATCCCCACTTGTGGGAGGAGGGGCTCAGAGCAGGACAGGATAACCCACGAGTTGAATGTGTGGTTAAAAGGCTGGTGCCGGCGCAAGAACTTTGGATTCTTTAACCAAGGGATGGTGTACTCTGCTCCTGGCATGAGTACTGCTAATGGGGCTCACCTGTCCTATAAAGGAAAGTGGATCCTCGCCCAGGAGATAGCAGGGCTCATCGATCGTGCTTTAAACTAGTTAGGAAGGGGGAAGGGGATATTAAGGCGGCTGCCAGGGTTAGGCTTCGGGAGACACAACGGGAGTTGACGGTGGGAAGAGGTAAATACCAACAGCACAGTCGTGGACTTGGGGACGTTTTTCCACGTGAGAGTAGGGAAAATTCTGTGGACTGCCCTGAGTACTCCTCCGTGGAGCCACTTTTGCCAGTCCCCTGTCAGAAATCTCGCTGTGGGCCGTTGAGGATACCTACATCTGCTTCACCACTGAACTGTCTTTACACAAATGCACGTAGCATGGGGAACAAACAAGAAGAACTAGAGATCTTTGTGCGGTCGCAGGGCCATGATCTCATCGCAATCACAGAGACGTGGTGGGACAACCTGGACGACTGGCACACTGCCATGGATGGCTATGTGCTTTTTAGGAAAGACAGGCTAGGGAAGCGAGGTGGAGGAGTTGCTCTTTATGTGAGAGAGCACCTAGAATGTGTTGAGCTCCACCTGGGGAAGGATGAACCTTCTGTCGAGTGCTTGTGGGTTAAAATCAAGGGGCAAACCGGTATGGGGGACATTGTTGTGGGAGTGTGCTATAGGCCCCCTGATCAAGAGGAGCAGGTAGATAACGCATTCCATAAACAGTTAGAAGTAGCCTCAGGTTCCCGGGCACTGATCCTTATGGGGGACTTCAACTACCCAGATATTTGCTGGGCAAGCAATACGGCCAGTCGTATGCAGTCCAGACAATTTCTGCAGTGTGTTGAAGGCAATTTCCTGCTACAGATGGTGCAGGAGCCCACAAGGGGAGGGCGGCTGCTGGACCTTGTTTTCACTAACAAGGATGGACTTGTTAGGGAAGTGAAGGTCGGGGGCAGCTTAGGGCAAAGCGACCATGAAATGGTTCAGTTCATGATCCTGGGTGGAAGAAGCAAGCCAAAAAGTAGGATAGCTACCCTGAATTTTGGTAGAGCTAACTTTGATCTCCTCCGCCACTTAATGGGGGCTATCCCGTGGGCTACGCTGTTTGAAGGAATGGGAGCCTGCGAGAGCTGGCTAGCATTCAAACAGCACTTCTTCCAAGCACAGGAACGATGCATCCCTTTGAGGAGGAAATGGGGAAAGAGAGGCAGAAGACCTGCATGGATGAACAGGGAGCTATTGAGCAAACTCAAAGAGAAGCAGAAGATCTATGAATCGTGGAAAAAGGGTCTGAGCACCTGGGAAGAATACAGGAATGTGGTCAGGGCCTGTAGGGATGCAACTAGGAAGGCTAAAGCCCTCTTGGAAATTAAGCTGGCAAGGGACATAAAGGATAATAAAAAGGGGTTTTTTAGACACGTGAACAGTAAGAGGATGTCCAGGGATAATGTAGGTCCCTTGCTGAATAAGGAGGGTGTCCTGGTTACGGGGGATGCTGAGAAAGTGGAGATATTGAATGCCGCCTTTGCTTCGGTCTTCACTTCAAAGGCCCCCCGGGACCCACAGACACTGGATGAGAGTAGGACTGATTGGGAAATGAAGAATTTCCCTCTGGTTCAAGTAGGGGAGGTCCAGGAGCGGCTCAAAGGGATTAATGCACACAAATCCATGGGCCCAGATGGGTTACATCCACGTGTGCTGAGGGAGCTGGCGGAGGTGATTGCTGAGCCGCTCTCTATCAATCTTCGACAGGTCTTGGAGGACAGGAGAAGTGCCTGAAGACTGGAGGATAGCCAGTGTCACTCCAGTCTTTAAAAAGGGCAAGAAGGAGGAACCTAGTAACTATAGGCCAGTCAGCCTCACCTCTGCCCCTGGAAAGGTAATGGAACAGCTTGTTCTGGATGCCATCTCCAAGCAATTGGAAGAGAAGAAGGTCATGAGGAGTAGTCAGCATGGATTCACTAAGGGGAAATCGTGCTCGACCAACCTCATAGCCTTCTACGATCTCATGACAGGCTGGGTAGATGGAGGGAGAGCAGTGGATGTCATCTACCTTGACTTCAGCAAGGCCTTTGATACTGTCTCCCATGACATCCTGATAGCAAAGCTGAGAAAGCATGGGATAGATGAGTGGACAGTGAGGTGGGTTGAGAATTGGCTGTCGGACCGAACCCAGAGGGTTGTGATTCGTGGAGTAGAATCTGACTGGAGGCCTGTTACCAGCGGTGTTCCCCAGGGCTCAGTGTTGGGTCCAGTCCTGTTTAATATCTTCATTGACGATCTTGATGAGGGAATAACATCCACCCTCAGCAAGTACGCCGATGATACAAAGCTGGGAGGAGTGGCTGACACGCAGGAGCACTGCGCTGCCATCCAGAGAGACCTGGACAGGCTGGAGAGCTGGGCAGTGAGAAACCAGATGAAGTTCAACAAAAGCAAGTGTAAAGTCTTGCACCTGGGAAGGAACAACTGTTTGTATCAGTACAGGCTGGGGGATGACCTGCTGGAGAAGAGCTCAGTGGAGAAGGACCTGGGGGTCCTGGTAGATGACAGGTTGGCAATGAGCCAGCAGTGTGCCTCGGTGGCCAAGAGAGCCAATGGGATCCTGGGATGCATCAGGAGGAGTGTAGCCAGCAGGTCAAAGGAGGTGATCCTCCCTCTCTACTCTGCCCTGGTCAGGCCCCACCTGGAGTATTGTGTCCAGTTCTGGGCTCCTTGGTATAAAAAGGACAGGGATCTCCTGGAAAGAGTCCAAAGAAGGGCTACGAAGATGATTAAGGGCCTAGAGCATCTCCCCTATGAGGAAAGGCTGAGTAAGCTGGGACTGTTCAGCCTTGAGAAGAGAAGACTAAGGGGGGACCTAATCAAAGTTTATAATTATCTGAAGCAGGGGATGCAGGGGGAATCAGCCAGCCCCTTTTCAGTGGTCTGTGGGGATAGGACAAGGGGCAATGGCTGCAAGTTGGAGCATAGGAAGTTCCGCACCAACATGCGGAAGAACTTTTTCACAGTGAGGGTGACTGAGCACTGGAATAGGCTGCCCAGGGAGGTGGTGGAGTCTCCTTCACGGGAGATATTCAAGACCCGCCTGGACGCCTATCTGAGCAATATGAGCTAGGGAGCCTGCTTTGGCAGGGGGGTTGGACCCGATGATCTCTCGAGGTCCCTTCCAACCCCTACAATTCTGTGATTCTGTGATTCTGTGAAATCAGCAGCCCCTCTGTTGCTGCTGTGATTTATGTACCTCTTGACATAAAAGTTTCTGACTCTCTTAATTACTTCTTCCTTTTCTGGTCCAAATTTTCCATCAGTTTACTAAGGCAACATATGATATGCTGCCAAGTGACAGAGAGGAAATTGCTCCAGGAACTATAGCATTCCACTAGCTCTAACTTGAAACATTATGTTGTCAATGTAAAGAGCTAAAGCTGTTACTGGGATTTACTGTGTATTGTCTGTCATGGCTCTTGTCCTAAATTCTTTCCAAACCTATTTTGCAAATTCAGTTTATACTCAGAAAAGTGAAATTAGCAACAAGCTTCATTCAGAACCCTTAAGATGATTTTGTTATTATCATTGGGATACATGACTATATGTGTTGAATAGTTCAATAAAATTATGACATTTTATGGTCACTTTTGAAAGTTGAATGTACCTTTAATACACCTTCTTCCAAAATTAACAGAAAGGTGGATCTCCAAGCACAAAACATTAATCTTTTCCACACAGTTTATGCACTCTTGTAGTGCAAAGATTGTTAGGAGTTTATTTGTGATTCATCTGACATTTAATCTCATAACTATTAAAATAAAGTTAACCTTGAATCAGTCACAGCCTTGGTAAAGTTTGGATTCATCTTGGAAATCTTATATCTATGTCTTGGCTATCTATTTCTGTAAACTTCCTCTCTAGTCAGTGGATAGAATTTCTTGTAAATCATTATTAGCTTCCTCCTGAAGCAGGATACTTAGTTTATAGTAAACAAAAGGCACTGATGGCACTATTTACTGCCTTAGACGTGGGCATCAACGTTGCAGATATGTAGTTAGATGAAGTTACCTCATCATAGGTAACTGCACTGATTTCAAGCAAATTACGCTACTAAGAACTGTATAAAAAATACAGTTGTCTAATAATAAGAATTTGGCCTTAAAATGATTTTGAAATGCAGTTCCTATATTTATGACTCTCTGGTTTCTTGCATCAACTGACCTATTAGAAAGGAATTAAGAGCCCCAAGACTGGGTTGGTCTACCCAAAAGTTTCCTTTGTATTTTTTCCCCACAGTATTAGTCTTGTAAATTCTATACTTTTTGAACCTTCTCACTGGAGTTGTCATCTTGCTCACACATTTAGATCATGAGTACAGCAGCACATTTAAGCACTTTAACTTTTGAACTTGACAACCAGAATAAAACTGAAAACTCTTCTTGCATCATGCAATCATTTAATTTAACTCAATTAGCAGTGGATTAGGTACCTGTACATCTTGTAAACTGTCTGTTTCTGAATTAAACTTTTCTACAATTTCATTTTGTATGCGATCAACAGCATCAAGCTCCTGTTCTTCATCAGCATCTTCATCTTCTTCTCCTTCTTCTTCTAATAACTCTTCTTCAAGTAAAGCTTCAGCATCTTCATTTTCATTCTCATCTTCCTCATCACTGGCTTCATATTGCTCCTTATTTGCTAAAGCCTATGAAGGTAAGGTAAGATATTTTGTTGCCTCATGTCTATGACACAGATGTTTTGAAGGAACATAGAATATCTTTGCTTCTCCTTTAATTAGAAAAATCATCAATTCAACAAAACTTCAGATTTGGGTATCCTTTGTCATAAGCAAAAATCTAGTAAATTCTAGAATCATATTGCAGAACAAAATACAAAGGTATTGCATAGTGTATGCAGTGAAGCACGGTACCAGTTCCAACCACAGTTTTGGTAAGAGGGGTCTTGTTTTCATGCAGAGTATCCTACTTTGCCAGAACTTTGGTATAAAGAAGCTTGCTAGCTCCAAGTGTACTTGACAGAATTTCATGAGCAGTCAAGTAGTACATGAATGCATTTATAAATATGCTGTGTAATTGAGGTTGGGCAGAAATCCTGGAACAATTAACCATCAGTTTGACAGGGCATTTAAAATACATGCCTAATTGCAATTAGTGAGGCTACTCTTATGCTTACAAATTAAATACATAAAACATATTCCAAAGTATTTTTCTGAATTGGAGCACATATTGAGAATTCTTTTAAAAGTGTTTTTAGTCAAAACAATTTAAACATCAAATTCTTTTAGAAAGTTTCTGACAGCATAGCACATTTTTACTATTTTACATTGCCCTGAAAACTGTTTTCTGACTTTGAAATTTCTAAGATGAAAGGAAACACTTCTATTTAATATTTTTATTAGCTTGTTTTCTTACCTGCTGCTTCTTTTGTTTTTTTTCTGCTAAAAGTTCTTCCCTTCTTCTAGCAATCCTCTCATCCTGTTAGTGAAAAAATGGTGTAACAAGACATTTTTTAATAAAAGTTCTCTTCTGAGTATTGGTAGTGTGACCTAGAATCAATGTTCCTTTCACCTTACAGTTCTGTTTCTAGTGCTTCTAATGTTAAAAAATGCTATCCGTGCATCTTAAAATTTTGCAGACCAGGTATGCCTCTCTACTAGGTCAACATGTAAGTAAATTTAAGTAAAAATAACTTGACAACTTGAAATTAGGGGAGAAGACTGTGATTCTGATCACACTGAAAATAATATTTTTGTTGGAAAGCTACAGAGTTTCTACAGGTGGTTCCTGCCATTTGGCAAAGGGGTGACTGAGGATAGTAATAAATGCGTGCTGTTCCCTAAGCCTGTTTAAAACTGCCCAATTTTGGCTAAGTTATAAGCATTTGAAATGTAGTCCCCCATACATCCTCAGTAGATACGTGTCAAACACCTGATGGCTAAATGCTAACTCAGAAGTGATATGCAGAAGCATTCTACATAAGGCCAGTGGGGTTGCCAGGGTTTCAACCTGTAACTGCAGTTCTTGCACACTGTAATATTCTCATCTGAACTGAGAAAAACTGAATATAATGGCAACAGTGCATGTTTAGAAATCCATGTTAACTCCAAGCAAAGTGGCCTGGATACCACAGCATTCTAAGCAGAGAAGCAAGAAACTATGCACAGACTAATTTTCTCTACTCTTGTGTTCCTAAATAACACAGCACTGCAGGTGTACTCATTGCTCTCAGAATCCTGTTGCTAGCTTCTTCCAGTGGAGAAGGAAACTCTAGGATAGCGTTCAATTGGTCTGTCTGCTTTTCCCAGACTCAAGTAACAAAATAAAGGATAACAGTACACCCAGCAATGCTGCGCTCTCACAGCACCTTCTGACTTGCTCATCAACTGGATGCTATGGAAAAATACCCAATGTGTAACTAAAAACTATTGCAATACACATAAGCATGAATCCCAAATCATGGTTATTCAGGAAATCCTGATTCTGACCTTTCCTTACTTTTTAATCCCTTCATCAATTTGTATCTTTCTTTCATGTATGTGTTATTTTCCTTTGTCATCAGGAGCCATAGTGATGGCTACACCGTTCATTAGAAGCTTGGACCCTAGGATCTATAGTACAGGTATTTGCCACTTGAATTATCAGAGAAACTGCTTACAGGGTGATCTTAGCACAGCAGTGTAGGCTGGTCACTAGAACACACCTTTTCCAGCAAGATTTCCACCTTGCCTCATAAAAGACTAAATTGAAAAAAAAATACATTCACTCTCCTAGATTCTAATTAACTCTCTGGCATGAGCAGGTCAGAAAACTTACTGGTAGTGTACGAGCCTTGTCTCAGACTCTGTTGTACTGATGTCCTGTGTGTCAGCTGCTCTGTAATAACTTAGACCTTTGCAGATAGCACATGTGAAGTACTTCATCTCACTTCTATACAAAGTTAGGAACCTCGAATATATTGCATGTTCTGATTGTACATATCTGCATAGAGATTTCAGGTTACTCCAAGTAAGTAATCTAGGTCTGCATGCTATCTAAGCCCCTGCATGAATTAACTGCACAGAGGAGGAAAGGAGTCCCAAATGCTTTTTGGTTCCTGTGGAAAATCCAGGAATGCTGTGAATGCGTGGGCTCCCATAGCTCTCTGTGTGTGCTTCACTGCTTTGGAAGTTTTAGAATCTATGTTCAGACCTGTGCTGCTGAAATCACAAAAAAGTAGACAGGACTGAGAATTTACCCTTATTTTTGCTTTTAACTCTTTCAGTTTCTTTTTGTTTTCCATTTTTTTATACTGTCTTTTTTTCCATTTTTCCAGAAGTGGAGGAAAAAGACGGTCAAGAACGTCACTTTCTTCTACTTGAATATAAACCACAACATCAGGACAGAGTCCTCGTTCTGACAAATACTGGGCTTCATGTAAAGTACGAGGGAAACCATCCAGGATAAATCCTGTGGATCTAATTGGAAAAGAGGGTATTTATCATTACATAATGTAGTTTAAAATGCAACACAGTGAAAATGCTATTAATTTGAAAAAGAAAAAGAAATTCCCTTATTAAATGTATATATTAAGTGTAAACTTTAAAAATACTTCAAGGTATTATCTGTTGACAGCGTAAATGTGATACTTCACTATGTGTTTTAATTGGTATCAAATTTATTTCTTCTAAGGTTCTAATGTGCAGAGATTAATTATTTAAAGTAACTTTAAAAAAACCAAAATAAATTGTCTTCAGTACTGCTTGTATGACTCCAAAACCAGTACTTCTTAGCCACCACTTTCAAAAAGGCGACCCAAACATGTGTTTGCTAATATCTGCCACAGAAAGCTCGTCGCCTGATAATTTCTTCTCTAGTATAGGACAGGAGTTTTACCACTCAGCATGACCTACATCTCCCTTCCTGCAGCTATTAAAAATAGGTCATATGTGCCTGGAAAGCTCTATGGACTGTTGGAACTCCTACAGTCTCATATTAGAGGAGTAGTTCTGCAAAGCTGAATGTGTGTTAATTAAAAGTTACTATTTCTCTTTGTTACTTTAGACCTTAATAGGATACATTGCAAAACTGCAAAAAACCAAAGAACCTGCAAGAAGTGGAAGTGGATGGAAGAACAGGTGGTCCTGGATGCTGTGGGAAAAAGTTGGGTGGAGGATATTGATAATTATATATATTGCAGTGAAGGTTGTCTTCTGCTATACAAGCCCTGATGAAACTGAATTTAAATAATACAATCACAGAATCATAGAATTATAGGTTGGAAGGGATCTTTAGAGGTCATCTATCCTAACCCCCCTGCAGTAAGCAGGGACATCTTCACTAGATCAGGTTGCTTAGAGCCCCATCAAGCCTGACCTTGAATATCTCTAGGGATGGGCCCTCCACTACCTCTCTGGGCAACCTGTTCCAGTGATCCACCACCCTCATACTGAAGAATTTTTTCCTAATATCCAACTTAAATTGCCCTTGTGAACAGTTCTTCCCCAGCTTTCTTGTAGGCACTTTTCAGGTATCGGAAGGTTGCTCTAACATCCCCCTGGAGCCTTCTCTTCTCTAACCAAGCTGAACAAGACCAACTCTCAGCCTGTCTCCATAGGAGAGGTTCTCTATCCTTTTGATCATTTGTCGCCTCCTCTGGACACTCTCCAACAGGTACATGTCCTTCTTGTGTTGAGGACTCCAAAGCTGGACACAGTACTGCAGGTGAGGTCTCACCAGAGCAGAGTAGAGGGGCAGAATCACCTCTTGATCTGCTGCCCACACTTCTTTTGATGCAGCCCAGGATGCAGTTGGCCTTCTGGGCTGCAGATGCACATTGGTGGCTCATGTCCAGCTTCTCATCCACAAGTACTCCCAAGTCCTTTTCCTCAGGGCTGCTTTCTAGCACATCATCTCCTAACCTGTATGGATAATGAGGATTGTCCCAACCCAGGTGCGGACCCTGTATTTGGCTTTGTTGAACCTCATGAGGTTCACCTGGGCCCACTTCTCCAGCCTGTCCAGGTCCTTCTGGATGGCATCCCATCCCTCTGACACATTAACCTCACCACTCCCAATGTCTCATTATGAGTAATGCTGAGGTTTTGGTTTTTTTCATCTTTTATCCTAAAATTGTTGTTCCTATTTTTACACCACTAAGAGAATATTGTTCCCTATCTGTGGGCTAACAGGACAAAATTTATCTGAGGATCTTGTTTATTCTTTTTAAGGCAGTTGTTACACTGTTAGAAATAGAAACCTAACGGTCAAGATGCCAGCAGCTATGACCTGGACAGAAATTAATGGAATAGATAGAAGAGGAATTTGTCCCTGCTGAAATTAAAACCTAAAAAGCCAGTGTATTTTCTAGGAGTCGATGATCTTATTTATTTATGCAACAATAATCCACATTTGTTACAGTATTATGGATGTACTTTCTGATATGAAGTCTGTTGTGGATACATCACTGGAGTGCAGATTGTGATGAATGCACAAGATAACCTGATTCTTTGTTATTTTGGAGATAATTGATACTTTGGCTTTGCTTTCCACACAATATTTACAATATTTGGAAACCAACAGTTGCAGCTTGACTCCAGCTCTCCACATTTATTAATTATATGAAAACATAAAAGGTTTATCTATGTATGTTCCTGTAAGCCCACAAAAACTACCTGGCTATTCAGGAGATTTAATACGAGTGCACCGATTATTTTTGTCCAGTCCTGCATAGAGCACATGAGACATTATGTTACTGTCAAAATATCAATCAAAATAGAGAACAAAACCAAGACTGAGAGGTGGCTCATGATTAATAAGAAGTATAAGAGCATTAAAATAATGTCTGCCATAGTTATTTGTAATTGTGAACAGAATGGATGATATACTTTCTAAGACTGATTAAAGAAAGAGAGATTCTAATTACATTTACCTGAATGGTTCTTTCCTCCACCAGTCAAGAACAATGTTATCAAGGACTTCCGGAGGCAGTGCCTCATTATTCATTAGATTTGCTTTGATTGCTTCTTCCTCTTCAGTTAACTCCACTTCCTTTATATAAAGAAAATCCACCAATGAATAAATAAATGACCCAGAAAGAAAGATCTACCCAACGTATTTATTATTTTTGACTAAGTAAGGTACTGCCTTCATTTGATTTAAACCAGCAGAAACAAAGTAAACTAGTTTGCCATATTTCACTGTACTACATTATGCATTTTGGGATATTTTCCACGTGCTTGGGGTTGGTTATGTTCCTGTGAAAACATGTTTTTTCATAATATATATTTGAAAAAACATAAATTGTATATTATGGGTACAGAAAAGAAGACACCCCACATAAGATTCCTCCCCAGATGTGTCAATGCTGTGCAGGCTTTGGTTGACACATACTAAAACAACCATGAGTTCTTTTTGCTAAACTTCCAAGACTGTTTTGTTTGCCTTTAGTATTTTTGCTTTGAGTATTATAGCTGATATTTACCTTAAGCTTTGATAGATACACTTCTAGTGTCTTGCACCAAAGTGAGAGTGATACGAAGGAAATTAAATGAAATTATTTTGGACAGGTAGTGAGTCAGTGAAAAACAGAATAGTGGGACAGTCCAGTGGTAGTCATACTCAGAGAAATGCTTAGGGAGTCCATAACCTTATCCTCTAGAGTCTTATGCATGAACCAACAAATGGATTTCTAAACAGAACTGCAGTGGCATCAACTATGCTTTGGTCATGCCATCAGAAAAAGAAGTGTGATAAAAAGTAGTAATGTAGAAGAAGATTGTTTACCAGCAGATAAAAAGATGATGAGGAAAAAAGTTCTAAGAGCAGTGCCTTTGTGTAAGACATATATTGAGGCCAAAAATATAAAGCTGAGTGAGAGCCAGCCATAACCATCAGTGCCAGGAACACTTTTGGCTGTGATGACCAAGTTGTAAACTGAGTTGCCAAAAGAACATCCTCTTAGATTTAACTGATAAAAACCTGAAATTTTGTTCAGATATCCATCATTTTGATCTGTACTCCATCTGTGTTGAGGCATTTACTTCCAATATTACCTGCTTCTGTATTATTTCATTAGGAACACTCCCTCCCATCAGGAACACAGTTATCAGGGACCTCCCTGCCTTTTCAAGACAATAGTGGCCTAGAATGCACTTTTGGCTCCTTCCTGAGCACCTCTGAATGCAAACCATTGACTTCTATGTGTCCAGATTACATAAATGATCCCAAATTCTTCTCGCTACCCTTCAGATTCCTCAACTAGTTTCCACTTCCACTGAGTGCTCATCTTTCTCATGCTGCGCCTGGATGTTGTTTCTGTGTGCCTCCTCTGTACCCTGCTTCCTCTCCTGCATGCTTCCTTAGGTCCTGTAGTAGGAATTTTCTGAAGGTCTTTGATGACTAGTAACTTGAAGGAACATGTCACATATCAGGAGCACAAAAAATGGCTCTTGGAATGTGATGCAGAAAGTTATTTCTTCCTGAAGCTTTGAGAGTTGGATAAAGCCTTATTTTGTATTGTCTAGGAGGTAGATTTTAGATTTCTTTGTACTATGCATCTTTTGAAAGATTCATATGCTGTGTACCTGTGTTGAGACTTCTCCATACAATAAAGGCTTTTATCGTATCCATTGCTGTTTGAAGAAGAATTTGTTTGCATTGAAACATTGTCTGTTTTTCCCAATGTATCACTGTCTAATAAAGAAATCCCTCTCTCCTGATAAACAGGTATGTAAATGTTTATTGTTCAGAGAAATTACACCTAGAGTGAAGGGATGGTAGAGGCATTTTCTGTCCAAAAGAGAACAGAGAGCACTGCTGGTGAGCATTTCTAAACTTCTGTGCAGTTGGAGCACATAGAGGAGACTGAACCTGAATATTATAAATACTTGTGGGAAACCTTACCTTCCCATTACTCCTGTTACTATTCTGACATTTTTTTAATTTTCATCTCAGTTTGGCTTCCTTTGCCCCACTGAGCATCTACCTCCTCTATTCAGAAAAAAATCTATACATAATTCTTGGAAACGTTTTGAAGAATGTTTGTGGCATTTGTAAGAAAACAGTCAAGAACCATGACTTCCAAATTTCATCAAGTAAATAGTTTAACATTTAACATACCAAGAATTTTATAGGGAATTCCTATTCTGATCTGAAAATGGTTATTTTGTGTATGGACATAAAAAAGATCAGATAATTACCTGCTTGCTTTTTTCGGTCTCAGTTTCAGTCATGGTCTGAGAAAAGTCTTCCAGTTTCTGTGATAGTATTGGCATTTTATTGTCATCTTCTTCAGATTCCTCATCAAAACGAGGCCCAACTTTCTTTTTAGTTTTGGGTAAGATTAATTCCTGTAGATATTCTTCAAACTGAATATGGAAAATTCCTAATTTGTCTGCTATCTGCCGCGCACAAGTAGTTTTACCTGCTCCATGAGTCCCAAGTAAGCACACCCGTAAAGGAGGAGCCTGTAGAAAAAAATTAGAATATTTTGTAACAATGTGGAGTCTACAGTGCATGCCCTGTTGTTTTTTCACTTCCAAAGTATCATTATAAAAATTGCATCAAAACCAGTACATAATATTGCATTTTAATTTTCCTAGGCTTTGTAATGCTCTTCCAAACAGACTACCTGCACTTTGGAAATACGGAACAAATACATCATGTCAGTAGGTTAAATGAAACTTTATTAGACATTTCTAGTAAATCTTCCCTTCTTTTACCCTTCTTCTATTTACAAAAGAAGACTTAAAGATAGTAAATAAGTACCAATATATGTCATTTGTTAATCAAATCTTATGATTATTGTTTAAGCCTTTATAACCTTCCTCTTTTCTGTTTTATTTGCATCATTAATTCAATGTGTTCATTTAAATATACACTAAAAAGTCACTAGGGTAGCAATGTGTTTTATTTGTTTCAAGGACTTGCCTGCTGTATTTGTTACCTAGAAAACAGCAATAATAAACAATTATAAATGGTAATGGAAAATAGTTATTTTAATCTGTGATTGCTTTAAAAAATTTTGAAGATTCTCACTTTTATTGGTTCATTATGAGCCACATACTCATCAGGGTTCTTCAGAAATTTATCTCTGTACTCAGAAGTTGAGAAGTAATAAATCTTTTCTTGGTATTTAGCTGCATGTTCAGAGAGTCCTGGGTAAAGGACAAAGTTCTCTTTCAGACTGACTGGACAAAAGTGGTTTGTGTCTCCCATGTGCCTTTTCTTTTCCTTGGCTTTTTCTTCATCCTGAAAATATTATGAAAATTTTCAAAACTATTTGAATTCAGTAATTCACTTAGTTTAAGTAGGTCGAGACCAGATTAAGTAATGCCAAATACATCAACTGAGCACTGAGTGAGAATGGTATTATCAAGTTAGTTTGTAAACAGAATATAACTCTATGAAGACACACACCTTTTAGATTCAGTCAGAAAACAGTCTAATCTAGCGAATCATTGAGAAAAGAGTGACCATTTAAAATTTGAAATTATAATATCATAATTAGCTGTTCAAGACCAAAATTAGGCTAGAAGTATCTATGACAAAGTCTTTTTCTGCTGTGTCTTGAAACTCATGTTTTGTTGCTTCTAAATGTGCAGAAGCAGACTTCTTCAGAAAAGGCAGTGAGAGCTGGTATTATGAAGTGAGATCACTTATCCAATAATATCAATTTCTTAAAAATCTATTCAGAACTGCTCCACTACAGTATATGGGTATCCTCTACTCTTAAATTTGGGGATGGGAATCTTTCAATATAGGGAGAAAATAAGACAAAGCTAGACCTTTAATTTAATAAAAGTGGGTGTATGAAAATTATCAGTAGCTGAGATGAAACAGAAGATTGCACATTAGGACTCTGCATCTTCTGATGCCTACATGATGGCTCACAGAATCATTGCTGAGTTGACAGAAATCAAAGTTCACATTTGTTTAATAAAACCTCTCTTTGCCATCTGGCAAAACTAGGTACATTCATTCTCTCTGTTAGCTTCGGGTATTTATGCTTCTCACTGGAGTAAAACTATCAACCAGAACACAGGAATAAATCAAATGTGTTCTTGAAGCATATGCTGATATTTATTCTGTAGAAGGCTGAAACTGTGTCATACAAACTCAGGTGTAAAATCTGACTTCTTTGGTGTTGTGTTCAAACTGAAAATAAATAAGTTAAAAGCATAAACAGACAAAGCCTGCATGCTTACCTCTTCATCTTCATTTTCCTCTTCAACTTCTTCTTCATCATCTGTATCAGCATCCAGATCTTCTGCTTCCTCATCGATGTCTTCAGCAGATAATTCCCAACCGTGATATTGAAAAGGTTCTGAAAAGGTTGGGGTTGTTTTGTTTTTTTTCCTGTGTCAATATTTTTTCATTTGGCTAGGCCAGAATATATTCTCTTTGTCCATAAAAGTAAGCACATAAATGAAAGCAAATCATGCCAACTGTATATTGCATTTCTCCTCCTCATAGAACAAAATGTTCTCCCTGGCTGTAGGGATTAGTATATTGCTTCCCACAAAAATGGAAATTCTACTGGGTTGTTTTTCCATTCAAGTAAATTGGTATCTTCAGTAAGAACTTGCATTACAAAAGTATTATAGAAACACATGCAAATAGTGCCATTACTGCTTGCAATAGTTTTTTCCTATTGTTCATTGGGAAAAGAAGAAAGGTAATTTGCAAAAAAAACCCGAACACCCCCCCACCCCCCAAATACTGTAAAAATCCAGTCTTGAAAAACAACCTATGCAGGTGGATAGATTAGATTATTACACACTCTGAAGTCTCATTAACTTCAGTAAATATTGTACATTAGTGAACCTTTGCTGTCTTTCCATTTCTCAAACCAGTATCCTGACATGAACTGATAGAGCAAGTAACTGCAAATGCACTGTCAGAATGCTTAGGGAGATATAATGTACATATTTGTATAGCCATATATATTTTTTGATACATATATATTTTCCCCACTCTTCCCATGTCTTAAAGGCTGCTAGTATGCTTTACAGCTCACCCACGGAATACACATCCTGTTCCCACTTCATGTGAGTAATGCAGATCTGAGTATAATCTACCTCCCCCAGCCTGGTATATTCATCATACAAGCTCTCCAAGGTCCCTCTTGTTAGGTTAAGTGAAAATCACACAAACTGTATTACTTACTTTCCATAACCAGCACAGTTTGATTAAGCAGACTTTCTGGAGTTTGCTCAGCAATCTCTAAAACAACAACCTGAACTAGAGATGACTGCTTGATTTCTGACTCCACTGTTTGCCAGTCATGCATGAAAAGGTCAATCTTCCTTTTAATTACTTCCATTTCTAGTACATCTGGAAAATCATCCTCTGCAAACTCAGGTAGCATAATTTCTGAAAATCAAATAGTTTTTAGAAGGAAATGGTCCTCTAAAATGTTTTGCATTTAAAAATTATCATTATGCTTTAGAATCATTTCTCTTTTCCCCAACTGTGGTGGCATTCATTAATGCTGCTTCCCCTGCCCCCCCAATTATGATTTATTACATTACTAGTTTACAAAGACACTTTGAAAATTTCAAATTCGTGATGTTGATATAGTATACACTGATATTTCTCCAGGAAAATAAACATGCAAATTATCATTATTTATGGAAGAACTTTTTCACAGTGAGGCTGACAAAGCACTGGCACAGGCTGCCCAAGGGGGTTGTGGAGTCTCCTTCTCTGGAGATACTCAAGACCCGTCTGGATGCCTACCTGTGCAATGTCCCTGGTCACTGCAGAGGGGTTGGACTAGATGACCTTTAAAGGTCTCTACCAACCCAACTGTTCTATGATTCTATGCCAGGTACACAGAGATTAGGATCCACAAAGTGATCTGTAATGGAAATCTCTCAATTCCTGGGTACCTGATGTTTAATCTTTGCAGAGTACTGAACAAAGTTTTGCCAGTTATATGAAGCAGAAACTGTGGGTGTTAAAACAGCTTGAAATTTAGATCTGTTTGTTCAGAGAACTGGAATACTTCCATTTCACAACGAAGCATGCCACAAAATTGAAAAGGGGAATTAATTTCTTCTGACTTTCAAGCCTCATTTGTGTGATAACCCCTAAACCAGGCCTCTTAAGAGTTATGAATGCATCTTTCCAATTGTGCATTATTGTAAGTGTACCGAAATTAATGAAGAGGTTATCTGTTATGTATTCAGAGACAAGTTGGCCATGCATGTGTAATGAAATATTCAGGTTAAGAGCACATTTAATGCACTAAGGCATAATTATGGCATAATTTATGCACTATGTATGCATTGAAAAATACACTGAATATAGCAAAAGAATTGATGCCAATTTCAAAGAAAAATCCTATTTCTCCTCATTGATAATAACTTTAAAAGCTCCAAAGAAAACAATACTTGAAACGTCTATTTGTACTTCTTCAATCTTAAAAGTTGTTTTCACATACTTCCCATTTAGAATAAGTTATCTGTTGAGACATTTTGGCTCTTCCCAGTGAAACTGATCAGCATGCTAGAATTACTATGATAACACACTGTCCTGGAAGAAATGGGTATCACCTCTATCCTACTGAGTGTAGGGAGAAGATGTGGGTGTTGAAGGCTGAAGGTCCTCCCAAAGCCAGAGTCACATCATACCTGAGAGTCACTGTGTTATTCATAGGCTTCTCAGCAACAGCTTCACTTACACTGTTGGCAAAACCCCTGCAAGTAGCAGCAACCCAGGTTTACTGTGTTGTTGAAGCATTTTGTTGCATGCTGTTCCCTCTGCACTTTCTCAGGCATAGGCTTACAAGGATCTTAAGAATCTGCTTACTTTTGCAAAGACATGTTAAACCTATGACCTACAGAATCCAAATACTGATGCTATGAAGCAATATAGACAGATGTATGTGTGGGGTAATTCTACTAAGTACTAACAACAAGATGGAAAAGTGAACCCATTTCTCAGAGGGTAGTTAGTTATAAAAGAATAAAGACTGTGGAGGTAAATCCCATCTGCCAGCCAATACACTCAGGAGTGTACATATACTAAACCACAATAACAAGGAGTATAAAAATGATGTTAATAATAGTAATACAAATATGAATTAATAAAAGAATGAAAAATAAGCAAATAAATAATCATGGCTTCCCTCTGGGCATACTTGAAATGAGAAACTCTCACAAAAAATTTTGGCTTTAATGAAGCCATGTCTGCATTCAAGAACTTGTTTAATGAGTAAGGGAAAGAAAAGGCTTTAACCTCTTAAAATACATTGTGCAGAAATTTGTCGTGTCAGTTGTTTAAGATCAGAGAAGTCCAAGCTTGTCTCCTAACAATGTCTCATGAAAAGTAAAGAAAAGTTAGAAATTGAAAGACTGCATTAATATAAATAAGAAATTCACAGGTACTACTCATGGTAAACATGACAAAACCACACCAAATGTGCTGTCATACTTGGTGAGCAAAATATAAAAGGGATAATTTTGTCTACTGCCATTCATTTTGCTGAAAAAGCCAGAGGGAATAAAAAACCTGATATTGACACATTAACAGAAAAGGAGAAAGACACTCAGCAGTTCCTGGGGCTGCAATTAGTATCCATTTGGACATTGTTAGGCCCTGAAAGTCCTGAGGCAAAGTTCTGTCTCGGCTAGAAGAAGATACAGAGGTGCCTAGACGATACCAGAAACGCCTTGCCTTTACTAAATCATGAACAGTCTCTGGCAGCAGCAATGTGGTGGTGGTGTTTCGATTCCCATTCCCTGTGCTCATGTAATTTTCAGCCCCAATTTTCTTCTTTATCTTATCATTTTTCCTTTGTGTACTGTTTAATAAGTCTGACATCAGTGCCTTCAGCTAACACAGAAAGGCAGTGGAGAGCAATGACTTAAATGGTCTGATATTAGTCTAAGTTTGCTGGGATTTACAGTGTATGCTTGTGTGTGCCTCTTGCCAGAAATGAAGCTGCAAGAAAGAGCTTCAACAGTGGATGGAGTTACTTTCTACTTTACTATAATTTTCCCCCATTCTTTTTGTTTCTGTCTTGTTTTGAATTTGAAAGAGTGGGAACAGATTTTGACACAAGCAACAATAGGTTCATCCTATTCCATTGAACTTTTACTGATTCTTACAAAAAAAAAAAAAGAGACAATTACTACTATATACTCCTTATATAACTTCCTGTACATGAAAAGGAAGGGTATTATTAAAAATTAAAGCCTTACATAATGCCTTATATGTTAAAAATGTTGACCAATTTTTTAAAATACAGAATCCCAAAACATTAAAGAAAGGGGTTTAATGTTTACTTCCCAGCACTAAGCAGGTCAGTGCTCACTCTGTGAAACTGCAGCACTGTAATATTCATCTTGAGTTTGCCCCAACCTGAAAAATACAAACAATTGTTTGGGGCTCATGAAGTTTCTTCTTTACGAAAACTCGTATTTTCTCCCACAGCTGAATGCCTCTTAGTCTTCTCTTGTGGATTGATGAAGAAATCAACAAACACCACATTTGATTTTCCGAAATAGAGCCACGTCAAAACATGCTATCACTAAGTACAATGTAGGTTTCAGTAAGATTTATTGGGAAACAGTACTAAACATCATGGTCAGAGTAGAGATGCTGCCTGACTTTTGTCTAACATGCTACCAACTAAAGCATTGCCTGAAGCGTCAATAGCAGCTGGGATATGTGAGTGTCTGCAGGACAAGGAATGGATCTAACAAATTTTTCTGACTTAGATGGCTATGTTGCCTACTATATCAACGGTTAGAGCACTACTGTCTTCTAGATGAAAGCAAGACAGGGCCCTGCCTCTAGTGGATTAATTGCCAAAGAATTAGGTTCTTGTTTTTTTGTTGTTGGCCAAATTTAAAAATATGCAGGGTTTCAAATACATGCCTCCTTTTGACATTCCTTCATGGGTCACTAAAGTTGGCCCATTCCTAGTTTGCTACTTGTTGTGCCTATTTCTACAAGCCCTAATTCCATATATGAAGCCAGGCACTTAAAAGCTAGTATGGCAGCTTTGGACACTGCATTATCTCCATCTCTGTATGGGTCTGGGTCTTAATGTGTAGCCCTTTAGAAATATAGCCATTTTCTAGACACTTAGGAGCTTTTAAGAATTTTATTTTTCTACTTATGAGGCTGAAACTTTTATTGCCTCAATACCCCCATTTACCTCTACTATATATATGATAAACTGGGCCTTGAAATACATCAGGCCCTCTACAGCAGTACATATGCTGACTCGGGGACTTGAGGACACCCTGGGGTCTGCCTGTCCCTTCCCAGGCCCCTGGGGCTCCCCCCAACTGCCCAGGGCCCAGACCCCCATGTCAGCCCCCCAGGACCATCAGCCTTTCCATCATCTATCAGCAATCCTGGCAGACTGGGGAAGTTCCAGTCGACTGGAGGCTGGCAGATGTTACACCCATATACAAGAAGGGTCGGAAGGAGAATCCAGGGAACTACAGGCCTGTCAGTCTGACCTCAGTCCCAGGGAAGATCATGGAGAAGGTCATCTTGGGAGCTATCATGCAGCACATGCACGATGGCCAGGGGATCAGGCCTAGTCAACATGGGTTTACAAAAGGTAGATCCTGTCAAACTAACCTGATCACCTTCTATGACAAGGTGACCCACTTAATGGACGAGGGGAAGGCTGTGGATGTGATCTACCTGGACTTTGGTAAAGCCTTCGACACAGTTTCTCACAGCATTTTGACTGAGAAACTGGCTGCCACTGGCCTGGACAGGTGGACCCTCAGCTGGGTTAAAAACTGGCTGGATGGCCGAGCCCAGAGGGTGGTGGTAAATGGAACAAAATCCAGCTGGAAGCCGGTCACGAGTGGCATCCCCCAGGGCTCAGTCCTGGGTCCAGTCCTGTTCAACATCTTTATCAATGATCTCGACGAAGGGATTGAATGCTCCCTCACTAAGTTTGCAGATGACACTAAACTAGGAGGAAGTGTTGATCTGCCTGAGGGTAGGGAGGCTCTTCAGAGGGATCTGAACAGACTGGACCGATGGGCTGAGACCAATGGGATGAAGTTTAACAAGGCCAAGTGTAGAGTGCTGCACATGGGACATAATAACCCCATGCAGCGCTACAGGCTTGGGGAAGACTGGCTGGAGAGCTGTCAGGCAAAGAAGGACCTGGGGGTGTTGGTTGACTGCAGACTGAATATGAGTCAGCAGTGTGCTCAGGCGGCCAAGAAGGCCAATGGCATCTTGGCTTGTATCAAAAACAGTGTGGCCAGTAGGTCTAGGGAGGTGATTGTGCCCCTGTACTCGGCATTGGTGAGGCCACACCTCGAGTACTGTGTCCAGTTCTGGGCTCCTCACCACAAGAAGGACATGGAGGTCCTGGAGCGAGTCCAGAGAAGGGCAACCAGGCTGGTGAAGGGGCTGGAGGGCAGATCCTATGAGGAGCAGCTTAGGGAGCTGGGGCTGTTTAGCCTAGAGAAGAGGAGGCTGAGGGGAGACCTTATCACCGCCTACAATTACCTGAAGGGAGGTTATAGAGAGGTAGGTGATGGTCTCTTCAGTCAGGTGACAGATGATAGGACAAGGGGGAATGGCATGAAGCTGTGCCAGGGCAGGTTTAGATTGGATGTTAGGAAAATATTTTTCACTGAAAGAGTTGTCAGGGCCTGGAACAGGCTGCCCAGGGAGGTGGTTGAGTCACCTTCCCTGGATGTGTTCAAAAAAAGGGTAGATGAAGTACTTCGGGATATGGTTTAGTTTAGTATGTGAATGGTTGGACTTGATGATCTTAAAGGTCTTTTCCAACCTTATTATTCTGTGATTCTGTGATTCTGCCTCCGCCCTAGCAACACCCCAGCAGGGCTGGGCTGATCTCCAGCTCCCCACCACCCTACCCAGCCATAGGCTCTGCAGGTCAACATCTGAGCCCGGCCTCAGTTCGTCCCTGTACCCAGGGAGGTGCCCAGTGCCTGGGGGCTGGAGCTGCCCTGCTCCTGGCTGGTCCTCATGGCCATGTCACCACACTGTGCGGCCAGCTCCCTGTTCCTTTGGGAGCAGTTGTCCCTCACAGTGTCCTGACATGCTGTCCCCAAGACGAACTGCAACACGTGCCACTTTTATTTAATACATTAACAAATGAGCATTTTGGCAATTATTTTTTGTCATCTTTTATAAGAAAGAATACTTAATGCATTCCCTCTTTTTTTTACAGCTTTGACCCACACAACTCTCACACTGACATCTCAGTAGCTAACTTTCCCTCTATTTGAATGATTATTAGTCTAAACATAAACCAAACATGCACAAGTGCATATCATTAAACAGAAACACCTTGCAGATTTTAGTCCGATCCTGAACTGGAAATATATTCTTGTTGAAGATGTTTATAAACATTTGAATTTTAGAAAACTACACATTCATTCTATATATGCCATTACATTAGGTATCCCCTGCAATGACATTTCTGTCTCTTGCCATGATTTTATACAGGAGCTTGAAAGTACATTCCTTTTTATGTACATTAAAAGATGTTGTGTAAATGCTACAATTAATTATGTTGCATTCTGCAGTGATGTATTTTGATTGAGACAGAGATGTAGCAGGTAAAATCTGCTTAAATTTGGGCAGCTCTAATGCATTATGTAATGATGATTCCGTTAGGAACAGAATCTTATTTTTAAGAAAATAAGCAAAGGATACATCACTAACTAGGTTATGCTAACTGCTTTTTGCACGTGCTATCCCTGGCACATTCACACCGTAGAAATCACATGTGCTGCCTTGTGAAGCACAGCCCTATTCAAAGCAATAATGTATGGAAGGTGGTCATGCGTGCTTTCTGGATGTAGCCTCCAACAGATCATTTTCTATAGTCTTGCCCTTTAAAAACCCCTCCGTTCTGAGTAGGTCATAAAACTTAGGAAATAACACAAGCAGAATAATGGATTTAAATTAATGTTTGACATTATCTGAGACAGAATATTGACCACGGTAAGAAATCCACTCAGTAGAGCGCTTCCCATACAAACCTTAATCTCAGAAACACAATTCATGTTACACCTCTCCTGATATGACATATTTGACAAATGATGGACCAGCAGGTGTTCCAGCTTTGATTCTCTACTCCAGGCAAATTGGTCCATCAGATTGTCCCTGTCTGAGACTTTTCTTGCTTAAGGAAACTTATTCAGCAGCAATTATTGCATACTTAGAGAGTTTTTAAACAGATTACACAGGCCTTAGTGAACTGGAGAAATTTTCCCCTGGAAAGAGGGGAGAATTAACTGAAGCATTTCTAGGAAAAAGGGACAACCCAAAAATTGGGCAACTCAAACACTGTTTGGTTTTGGTTCAGGTATTTGAACCTTATTATGACAAAACTGTTGCCTTCCTGGCATTTGATTTGTTTCAAACTCGGTCTCAGACTCCAAAAATACTGAAGATATTTTTATTTAAGTACTGCAGCTGTACCTTTGCCATTAGACACACTGTAATAGTTCTGCTTGCAGAGGTGATTTATGGTGAGAAGGCATTTTTAAATAAGAAGAAACATATTCAAGAAAAATTGTTCAAAAATTGATGGATCTAAAAATGCAAAGAAGTTTCCTTCAGAGGAAATGGAGGTCTTTTTAACAGTGCTGTTCTTGATTTCTTTTCCTTCTCACAGAGGGGATAGGAAACAATCTTCCCCAGCCCTAAATCTGAAGCTTTCACAGGGAATGCCTATATGGCACTTTCTCTCATATTCTTTTGCTCTGTGTCTTCTTTGCTTTTACTGAGCATAGTTACCATAGAGACAAACAATCCTCAAAGGCTTTCTTCCCCCACGTTCTCAAAGTGAGTTTCTGGGGAAGGAAAGGCTTTAATATCTTTTTTTCCCCAGTGTTCTGCTAGTATTAGATATGACTTCTTCTGCCCTCAGTCCATATTCAGGATTTAAAAAATCGTTCTTTCCTCCCCTCTCAAACCCTGCCAAAGCTGAGACAGAGAAGCAAGAAGCCAGCATGTCTTCTTCATGAGAGTTTAACTATTAAAATAAACAGAAAGGCAAAAAGTAGGAAAACAGTGACACTTCCATTCCTTGGGACTGATAGCTATTTCATGATGTATTTTCATTTGTCTTTTTGAAACAGGCCATTTAGTTTGTTCATACAGACTGTTCATTACTTATAAATACAAGCCAACAAATAATTTTCAGCATATTACAGTGAAAATGTACTTAGTTGACAAACTTATATTCTGTGTACTGATTTATGGTGTTTGGGAAAAAACCCAGCTGTTTACAGATGAAGTTGATTCTTTCTGATGCAAGAAAATGTGTATATTTAACATAATATTTAAAAGAAAATGTTTTATGTTGGATTTATTTATCTTTTGGACTTTTAAAATATTCTTAAAATTCTACTAGATAAAAGCTAAAATGCAAATTTTAAAGACTGTCTCCATTTGCCTTCAAAGTGTTTTCTGAGAGAAGGCTACTATAGGATTTTGTATATCTTTCCATCACCTTATGGAGTTCCATGTGCTACAGAACTTTACCTTATGCTGAAAAGAAAAAAACATGACTGTGTGTGAAATCTAGCACGCTGGACAATGATCTGGTCTGTAGAACCAGGGTTTGATGACAACAACTTTTGGTGTCTGTGAATATTGCAACTTGACTATTTCCTGGTTTGTTGGTGGGGTTTTTTCACACTTTTTTTCCTGATATTTTCTTCTCTCTCTCTTTTTTATTTTTTTTGGGGGGGGGTGTGTGTCACAATCAATAAAAGTGACTTTCTACAGTGTTTTTCCTTCTGATTTCCCTCTCTTATCACTTCAACCTGTGAAGAGTGACCATGGATTTCTGAATACAAGTGATTATGTCAACCTGGAATTTCAGCAATGCTCACTTTTTTTTTTTTGTTATTTCCATAGATCTCTGTACAGATTTATTAATTTGGTATTTAGGCAGTAGAGGCAATAATGGGACTTTTTTGTTTTTCTAAGTGCAAATACATGGTGCATTATTTTTAACAGGAAACAACAACATACCTTTAATTGCATTTGTAAGTGCTTAAAGAACTAACCTGACTATTCTATTATAAACTTCTTTAAAAGAAAAAAGTTAAGCTAAGGAATGACATTTGCACCCAACTTTCAAAGAAAAGGAAGACACACAATTCTTGATACTAGCAAGAGAAATTACATATGCTACAAGACCAACCTGTAGGTTTAGATTCTTCTTTATATCCTGCAGAATCACTGGACTCTTTCTGGGGCATCTGTTCAGTGTCAGGTGGAAGCTGGTCATCAGTGTCCTCAAATTCTGTTGGCACAAATAAAATCATTGATACATTTAACAAACACATGGAGGCACTATAGAAATAAAGATATTTTTGGATCACACTGCAAAACTTATATTTGATCACCTGCAAGAAAGGAGTTAGTTTAATGCTCAGGTATTGCTGACCAAAACATTTTATGATCAGCTACCTGATCTGTGGGGAAAGGCACAGCATCTACCAGATGCAACATGACTGTGAATAAAGTGCAAATTACTTTATTTAATTCAGTGCTTTTGTGTAAGAATATTTTTAATTCATTATAATCCATCTGATCTCAGCTCAAACTACTCTCAAAAAACAAGACCTTGCAAAAGAGCACACTTGGTGTTCTACAGAACCCCTCCTATTGTGAGGAAGTGCTTCTCACTTGAGGAAGGGCTTGTGTACCTGAAGGCTGAAGGTTTTTCCAACTGAATCAGTTGGTCAATAAAGAATATGACTTTTTTCCTACAAGCCTTGTTTTGCTTATGTCCTCGGACCATTGGTAGAGTAATACAACACCTCTAGTACATCTCAACATGTTATGATTCCTCAAAACTTAAATAATATAAAATAAGAACATATTTTAAAATCTGAAACTGCAGCATCTGTTTTAATGTACTTTTTTTTTTCTTCCCCTCAAAGAAACAACATAATGAAAAACAGGCTGGAAAATTTGAATTTCTTATTTATGCAGAATCAGGAAACTTTGTCTTATAAACAAGCATCTTCTTATGTGGTTAGCTGACAAAACCCCACAACCTTTAGTATGTGTCAAATGGAGAAAATTCTTCACTTATTCCAGTTCTTTGTTTCCTTTTGATATGTACAGGAATGCAGTCAAGCAAAATGACTTTTGATGATCTGTAATAAATCAAGAGTCCACACAAGGAGAAAAGCAACATGCAAAAAAATTCATGCTAAATGGAAGACCCTTTGATAAGACTGTCAACATACAAATTCTCACACATGTAACAACCACAGACAGTGCCAGAGACTTCAGTGGAAATAGCTGTGGCACAAAATCTAAGTGTGTTAAATTCATGCAGTGTTTCTAAACACTTGCGAGATTTCATTGACAAGGCTGGTACTGGATAGGGTCAAGGAAAACAGATGAACAGACATTAAACAAAGTAAATTAAGAAGCCCCTTTTCTTGCAGGTGTTTGGAAAGTGATAAGAGCTTACAGAGAGCCTCTAACCATAGGCTTTTGTTCTTTTTTTTTTCCTGCAAAGGAATGCGTAGCTGTGCTAAACCAGTATCCCTTAGCCTTTATTTCTCTGAATGACAGACTGAAAGAATTTAAGAACTAAAGGTATCTGGGATCTTACTGAGTTGTTCATAACCTTTCTGTTTCAAATGTTGAAATGTCTCTGGCTAAAATGCTGTGACTACAGATATTAGAATGTAATTATCATATCTGGCTTATGAAGGACGACAGAACGGGGATTTGAACATCTTGCAACCTTGCTCACAGACTGAACCAACTGTGAAGTTAATATCACTACAGCTTGCTTTGAAGTTTGTGGCACAAGGAATTTGTTATCCCTCGTCTGCAGTTTAATATAAACTGTCCTTGTTCAAACTCTCTCACTGAAAAGCCTCCAGTTAGAGGTGGGAAAAAACCAAATCAGGATTCAAGCCAGACAAGAAAAACAAAGAAAATATATTTAGAGGCTGTAGGACTGAGCGCACATCAACTGCCTGGTAAATGTTATAATTACAATTGATTCCAAAAAGCATTTATCTTCAAAGACTAAAGACAAAATGTCCTAACATCTACAGGCTTAATTATTATTATATTTATTTTTTGGCTTTGTTTAAAATAGCTTATTGAATTTAACATGATAAAAATAAAAAAGCAAGAACATAAAATAAAATCTAAAGATATAGGTATTGATTCAACCCTCCACCATCTGTAATATGAGAAAGAGGGGTTGGGATCAATATTAGAGAGTTTATAACAAATACTGATATTAAAAGTTGTTAAGGACAAGCACGGGAGGTTATGGCTGAAATTATGAGCTCTGGCTACCCATTTATTTCTCACAAGAGCTTCTGCCCAAACAGTAAGGGTAGCAGAAGAGACATCAGTGAAGATGGGATTGTGCTAACGTACCATCCTGAGCGATGGTGATGAAGGCACAGGCATACATTGGCTCCAACTGAGTTTGCTATAGGATGGGGGGAATCTCTGGCAGAAAAGCAGGGCTGACAAATAAAGTACACCAAATAAGTCTTAAACAATGACAGCTGTTTGCTTCAGTAGGTAAGATCATTTGTATACAATATTTTATTGCTGAAATGTGGCAGGAAAGAAATATGCCAAATTTCACTTCAGAAAGATTAGAATGAACACCCAGGTCTACCCAAAGCCATATAATTATTCTACAATGCTTGAAATACATTCTCATGAAGATATATAGGAGTCTCCTAGTATAAATTAATCCATACTCATGCAAAGCTACTGCAAGAATACTTAAATATGGTGAGAAATTTCTGAAAATAATTTAAGCTGAGAATAATTGTGTCAAGGGGAATGAAAAAAGATACCTGTATAATTTTCAGGTGGACCCTACAAGCAAGAGTTACCACGTAAATTGTTTTGTGTATCTTCAACAGACATTTTCAACACTGAACTTAGCTTCCTTACTCACTTAAATACATTAGTTAGATTTACCCAAAGTCTCCTCCATTTACTTTCACTAAGACATATGTAAGTAGCTTGCTCATTCCTGGAACAATTTTTTCCTTTAAAACTGAAACTGTATCATAAATTTGAATATGTTCAGTCCTGAAGGAATCCCAATTACTTCAAAATCCCACTAAGATTTTTAAAACTGCAATTCTTGAAATGCATATTTATTTCTGTAGGCTAGACTACTTCAGTTGGAAGGGACCTACAACAATCATCTCATCCAACTGCCTGAGCAATTCAGAACTGACCAAAAGTTAAAGCATGTTGTTAGGGGCACTGCCCAAATGCCTCTGAAACACTGACAGGCTCGGGCCATTGACCACCTCTCTAGGAAACCTGTTCAAATGTCTGACCATCCTGTTGGTAAAGAAATGCTTCCTAATCTCCAGCCAAAACCTCCCATGCCACAGCTTTGAACCATATGCATATATGATATATGAGACATCAAAAGAGCCTGACTAGGGCTCCAGAGTATTATTCTGAGTTTTTGTTTTTATACCATAACTGCTATATTAAAAAACCCCAAACTGTAAACATATAATTCATTTATATTTTTGTAAAGACATGTCACATGGGAGAAAAGCTGCAGGCAATGTGCTGATGGCACTACATGTGAAATAAAACAGATGTCAGGCTAAGAGCAGCATGACTGAAGTATTTTGGTGAGTCAGTATTTGATTATTGAAATAAAATGTAGGCGTAGGAAAACATGATTTTCTCTGAACAAGGACATAACACGTGTTAAGAGCACAAGTGTGTATATGACACTACTTCTATCATTAATAATTGTTGCTTTGATGTACTCAGATCAAAATTAGTTAGATATTCAAATCTAAGATGAACTCTGTTGTTTGAGACAGAAATAATAGAGTATCTGTGTAGAACCCTTTGTATTTAATACACTCATTCACTCTGGAGAAGAGCTATGTGTTTTATTAGAAACTATAAATAGTCATAATGTATTTTTTTAAGTTTATATGTAATTTAAAAAACCTTACAAAGCTATTTTTTTCAGTGAGTAGGTGAAATTTTACCTAATTAAAATTAAAAACATGTTCTCATATTCAGTCTATCTTATACTACCTTTCTGACTAAGGCCTTGTTATATAAATATATGCAAAATAAACACCAGGCTGGGTAAGGAAAAAAGTGTATGTGAGACATAGTGACAATATAGAACTTAAGCTTGGCCGTAATATTTTTCTACAGAAACCAGTATGTTCTGTTACAAAGGAAGACAGTAATAACAGTCTGGGCCCCCAGTGCTAAGAGAAAAACATATGTGAGAATTAATGCACTTAAATTTTTAATTCCAGCTACAGGCCTTAGGTGATAATTTAGGCTATGACGGAGAAACCTGAGATCTCATAGCAGAGGCAGAAAAATCTCTGAAGTCCTCAACCTAGTTCTTGATGTAGAGACAGATATTTGTGCATGGCACTTCATCTTGACAGCAGATCTAAATCAGAAGCAACATTCTTCTAAGAAAGTAGGGAGTGATTAAAGATGGCAAAAAAGTAAGTACAGCCCTTCAAATTTGTGACTGTTGAGGTTGAAGAATATTAAAACTAACTGGAATTAATTCTAAATCTCAACCCAGCTGACAGAATTGTCTGAGGTGCAAAAATCCAGCCTATTTGCGACAGTTGGCCTGCCCCCAAAGTGTCTCTTCACAGATTATTCACTCCTGCCTGGGAAAATTATATTTTCATTACTTAAAACAAAGTATAACACAATTCTGATATAAAAGTAGGGTCTTTACAGAAAATAAGAATGGTTAAAATAATATGGAGTTCTGCCAATACAGAAAGAACAAATTAAGAGAGTCTTTACCCAAAATGTTGCATTAATATTGTTATTAGAGGGAAAATGTCATGTAACACACATAATTCTGTTGCCTTTCATGTTGTTAGAGGAACGACTGTAAGATCACAGAATCACAGAATGTTTTGGGTTGGAAGGGACCTCAAAGATCACCTAGTTCCAACCCCCTGCCATGGGAAGGGGCACTGTCAGAGCCCCATCCAACCTGGCCTTGAACACTGCCAGGGAGGGCGCAGCCACAGCTTCTCTGGGCAGCCTGTGTCAGGGCCCCACCGCCCTCACAGGGAAGGATTTCTTCCTAATGTCTGATCTAAATCTACCTTATTTTGGCTTAAACCCATTACCCCTTGTCCTATCACTGCATGTCCTTGTAAATAGCTCCCTCTCCAGCTTTCCTGTAAGGCCCCTTCAGGTACTGAAAGGCTGCTATAAGATGTCCCTAGAGTCTTTGCTTCTGCTGGCTGAACAAGCCCAACTCTCTCAGCCTGTCTTCACAGGAGATGTGCTCCAGCCCTCCTCTTCACTCGCTCCAACAGCTCCATGTCTTTCTTGTACTGGGGACCCCAGGGCTGGATGCAGTACTCCAGGTGGGGTCTTGCCAGAGCAGGGGGGCAGAATCACCTCCCTCAACCTGCTGGCCATGCTGGTTTTGATGCAGCCCAGGATACAGTTGGCTTTCTGGGCTGCAAGCATGCATTGCCAGCTCATGTTGAGCATCAATGAAGACCCCCAGGTCCTTCTCCTCAGGGCTGCTCTCAATCCATTCTCTGCCCACAATGACAGGTAGGGGAAAACCTCAGTAAACTAATCAGAACAAATATAACCTTGACTTGGCTCTCCTGAGGGTCATTAAAAGAGGATAATGAAGGCATTATCTGATTGTGAGATCGCTTGAGAAGACCCAACCAGAGATGGTCTCCCTGGTTGAGGTGGGGTTCTCCCTACAGGGTATGATACTCATTAGGGGATGAATGAAAAACACTTAGGGATTGTGAGCAACTTAACATTATGATGGGTTTCTGAGAAGCACCAAGGGCAAGAAGAATGAGAGATTAAAATGGATTGGGGAGGAACAAGCATGGATAATAGAGTAAGATGAGGATAAAAGAGGAAATTACAATACGTGCTCAAACTCATTACTACATAGTCCTGGGGACACTGTGCTGCAGCAGCCTCACCTCCACTCAGCTACTGGATCATAAGTGTGTTGCTATCAGATTCAGTAATTCTTAATGCATGTTAAGAGAGCTGCTCCTGAAATAATTTCCATTCCCCTTTAATTGCTTCAAGCTGAACTTCTTGGAGGAAGAAAAGAAAATCAGACAGTGTCGTGATTTTCTCATTAGCTATTGGCTAAGTTCTAAGAATGTTTTCTACCTTATGAGGGGGTAAAGACTTTACAATGGGTAGGAAGTTTCAATACAGTTAATAACCCTCCTAGAAAAGTTACTAGAGGAGATAAAGACTCCTGTCATTCAGAGTTAATAAAAAACCTAACTGTGCTGGCTGATTTAATACACGTCTCTATTCTGTAATATCCATTAAGAATGACACTTAGAAATGAGTGCCTGAATCAGCAAAGGAAGCAAAGATAGAAATATAAAATCATTTTTATAGATGCTGAATGTTAAAAGGAAACAAAAACTGTAAAATCTGCATAAAAAACAATTGCAAAATAATTTAAAACATATAATTTAATAAAATAGAAGTGAATTTATAAATACTTTCACCTTTCTCCTCAGCAGTCTCTAGAATCTCTGATGTCAGTATTTCTTGCAATTTTCTTCTGTAAGGAAAACATTATTCAATGTAACACTTACATAAACACCACTGAAGCAAGTTGCAGATATATTAAATGTAAAGTAAAAGATGTAAAACTATATTGTTGGAAACAGAAGTAGAACTTGGGTGGTACAAAATAAAAATCAAATATATGTTATCATCTAAAATGTTATTGTCTCATTGCATCAAAAGGCTGGACTAATGAAAGGCTAATGAAAACACATTTATCGAGGGAATCATCTGCCCCCATATTTACTGATCTAAATGAGATATTCCTCAAAGTTAACACGTATTGGATCATTTCCTATACATCACAACTAGTCCTAGTATACTGTTTTAGTACATTTGTGTTCATGGATGCCCTGATACCTTTAACCCAATGTAAGGCTATACTTTTCTTGTGCTCATTTTATACATTCAGTTATTTGGAATATTTTACCTTTCTTCTTCTTCTTCTTTCTTTTTTAATGCTTCATCTGTTAGTCTTTTCAAAATCTTAGAATTAATTTCATCCCTATTTGCTAAGTATGCTCTGCGTAGTATACAGACTCCTGCAGTACAATTACACAATAGTAATGAGTTTTATGCATCAATAAAATACTAAAGCTGAGTTAATTATTTGTATTACTTATTCAATCATGAAAGACAACTCTCCTACTTTTTAAAGCAAAGAAAAGGTATATATGCCACGGAAATGTTATTATACTGTTGTTTTCTAAGATTTTAAAGCTTTGTTTTCCATTTCAAGCACCTAATAAAACTGAGTCGGGGATATGCGAAGGTTGTGATGAAGGCTATATGGGGAGACAGGGAGACGGCACTGAAAGGTTTTATCATATATTTCTGTGTATCATACATTACTCTGTCATTTCTTTTGTTTGTACGTATGTGAAGAAAACCAAAGAAACAAATGAAAAGCATTCAAATAGAAATAAGTCCATAACTGTATTACTACAGCTGGTTGACAGAAACAGAGAACATGTTGTTCCTACTACGAACTCTACTGACTTATTTAATTTAGCAAATAGATTTATTTTATATCGCTGTGTGGCTAAAATTGATTTTCATCAGTGGAGTTATGCGAGTTTAGACTAGTTCAGGGGAATAGCTTACGAAGTACTGTCTCAAAATGCGGTGAAAATGAAAACTCCACAACTACATTACTATTTAAGTGGAAGAAAGAATGGAATTCAAATACAAAGCTAACCCAACTGCTGAAATGGAAAAAAACGGAACAAAATTCAGCAAAGCAGCTAAATTCAAGTGAACATATCCATAAGGAAAAAGCTACACTTTTAGCCAAACCACACAGCAGACATTATGATCCTTTCTCTTTTACCTCACTGTACATGTACTTGTTCCACCCATATCTCACACAGTCACTAACATCAACTAATGCAAAAATATTTGTATTTAAATTTTAGCAGTGAGAAACTTGTTACTTAACTGTTATGAACATGCTGATTTGAAAGAGGTTTTTTTTATATTTCAAACCAATACTTTCAGTTAAAGGTATTTTTGAAAAAGGGAGGGTGAGTGGGGTGGGGGGGGTTAAAATTTTTTTTTTAAAGAATTTTTTAAAATTGTAGTTTGTAAAGTCTTTGGATAATTCTGTCTGGGTATTCTTATGCAAAAAAGTTTTGAGAGTTTTCAGTGGCTTTGCCTGGTGGCCCAGGCATGTACTTTCCCATCTTTGTGTTTTCTCACAGTATTATGAAAAGCAGCAATGCCAAAGAGCATTGCTTTAATTCATTATTCAGAGTCCAAATGACTTTGGACTGAAGTGAAGCAGCAGCTCTAATTACAGAATTATTATATGCAGAATGTCTAGAAAAATCACAATTACAATACTATTAACTAATCATTCTTCCTTCCTTGGCTACTAGCACATGTTTCTCACTCAAAGGATTCAATATTGTTTCATCTGATGAAGGATTTCAGTATTGCTTGATCAAATTGAGCAAGTGACCTAAAGCCTTTGGAATAACAGATAATAAATCAGCTAAGTCCCACCTCAGTGGCTGACCTAGGAATATCTACTACTGGTATTAATCAGAAATAAGCTAGCTTAATAATGGAGAAGGTTTGTAATTATCTCAGCTGATTCTGATTGAAGAAACAATGTTCTTGCAAGGTCTTGTTTTAATGCAACTGGAAGTCTGTTAAGAAAATCTCTATCCCAGTCCTACATTTCACTTCAGTTTGTTACAATAGGCTGCAAATAGTATGACTTGTATTAAATTTGTGCATTACTTGTTTCAAATTGACAGAATAAAAATACATGCTTTATCATTTAAAGTATGTTAATTTATTTGCTCCCATCAGTGAATAAATCTGACCAGTGAATAAGCCTTATTTGCTTCCATCAGTGAATAAGTCTGATAGAGCTCCAAGGATACAAATCAGGTATAGACTCATTATCATCTCAAATACTTTAAAAATGGCAATGGTGGATTTCCTTCCAAGCCTGAAATCTATGTATACATAGGGCCAAATGGGTTGTAATTAAGATAGCACTTTTTTTGCCATGTAAGGACTCTAACAGTGTTAGTTCAAAGAGAGGGTTGTAAGCACAAAATTTAAGTTTCATGATGGACCTCTCAAACTTACAGGAAAGGCTTACAATTACACTTTAAAGAATCTGATCTCTATGAGACCAGGGGGTGATAGTGTGGAAGAAGTGTCTACCAAAAGTGTAATATAGATTGTTCAGATTAGAACAAGTAATTGAGGGTTAGGTTTGGAGTACCAATGGGAATGGCAGAAAGGTCTACATTGTAGGAAGGAAGCACATAATTTGAAAGCCCTACTGAGGTCTTCATTTGAAAGCCTCTGCTTTCAAGTTCTTCCCTTCCCAAAAGAAAAAAGAAAAAAAGGGTGGTTACTATTGGCCAATTTTCAACTTGGTTCCCGTGAAAGTTTATCTATTTCCAGTGTCTGATCCAGAATAAAGCCTTTCAGGGACAATGAGGCAACCTTTTCTTTTATCCAGCTAATTCCCTAATTTGTTAAATTATGAGAAAAGAAAGTTAAGATAATTCTGAAAGCATCTCTCCCACTTCAGTGCTCTCACTGGAGAAAAGGCTAGAGCTTGACTCCTGCTGTTTGTTATTTAGCACACGGTATTGCCATTACATGGCCACATGCCAACCAGATGAATAAGGTGCTTTTTATGTTTGTAGGAAGGGACAACGCGTGGTGTCCCGGGAACTAAGTTCACAAACATTTCAATACGCTTGAAATGTCTGGGAAGAAAAGATGAGGCGTGGAAATGCAATTTGTCCTTAAGGTCTTTCTGGAAGTAGCTGAGATCTTCTTGAATGATAGCAACAGCAAACAGGACCTTCTGATAAGCACTGGATCTAGAATTTTCTTATAGAAATGTTCAGTTTTTATTTAGTCTGTATACAAGTTCCAGCCACACTGTAAGACTATAATAAGACGTTTAAGGTGTTACAAAATTTCTCAAAGCTAAGTAGTGTAGGGGCTGTAGCTGAGTTATGAGGATTATTAGTTATGATATTATTAGCTGATAAGATGACATGCTTCTGAAAAGGCTGGGTTTTTTTTAATAGGAAATCTGTTCTGAGTTAACTGTGTAAGCTTGATTTACTCAGGTTGTTTTTTATATTCAGGGACAAGGCTTTGAAAAGCTCTCTGGACTTTCTAATATCAGGCAACTATTGAGCTTTCTTGAACTTAGTATGAATAGACCTATCATTCCTTTCTCGAAGGGAAATTTCTACTACTGAAAGACCTTTTGATAATGGACTGGGTTGAGCAGGTAATGATCAAACATTGCCACAGGGAATGAAGCTTGTGGTGTTGTATGGATCAAGCAGATACAATTTGGCAGGCAGAACTTTCCTCATGCCTGGTACCAACCTTCCTTCCTTCTTGAAACAATGGAGTAGAAATCCCTTCCTCTGAACTCAGGGGCACTAAGCTATTGTATCAATCTGAGTAAGTTGCTCAACTTTTAACTCCAGGATGTGGAACAGGATACACCAGAATACAGGTACTTCTTCACTCTTCTCTTCCATCCCACTTCCCCTCCCCCCCACTCCCGCCAGCAGATAAAGTTCTTATCTATAACCTGATTTTATAACTGGAGAAAACAGTGTGCCGGCAAGGAAATTTGACTGAGAGCCACACTGCAAGCTGGTGGCCAGACACAAAATAAAAAACTCTCCAAGTGCAAGAGTCCAGTGTTATTTACTGCTGATGGTAAATAGGGGAAATAGGATTATAAATAGGAGGAGTTTTCTATACTGATTTTGTAAAGCATTCCTGATTTCAACTTTGTGTAATTCCCTTAATTCAAATTGCAATAAATTTGGAGTACCCTGGTTGATTCACTGGATTCTTCCTTCTGTAGACCTCTGAAACTTTATAAATCAGACATAACTACTAGTTTTTCCTCTAAGTGTACTTTATATACACATATCAACACAGAAAAAAAAAGTGAAAAAAAAAGTTTCCTTAGTGTGCATTTACTAACCATCTTTTTCTGTGTTCTTCAGACAGACAGCAGTGTCAGGTATAAGTCCTTTTTCTGATAAAGCTGACCAGTGATCTACTGACAGAGGGTAGTTATCCACTACCCATCCTCCTTTTTCTGGAGCACCAGGAAACCTGTCTTTGTTCTTCTTCATAAGCTGTTATGAAATGTCAGGTTCAGTAACATAAAAAAGACTACTGTGAGCTGTTCAAAAAGACTGCACAATACAAAATGATGTTCTAAATGTTTTTTCCTGTTGTCATTTCATGTCAATGAAAAGTAAGACATTTATAACTTTGCATGTCTGAACAAAATAAAAACATTTTAAACAAAATTAATGTGATTTTTTAAGGTTGCCTGTAAAGAAGTTAGATTCCAATTTCAATAGTTACAAACCAGCGAACAGATTTAAAACAATTCAACATTCTTGTATAACCCTTCATATATAGTTCTTTTCAAACACTTGTATCTGGTGTTGAACTCTTTAACAGTGACTAAGAGTATAATAATAGGACAAGCATACAGTGATATTTCCCTCAGATAATTATCCCAGCCTTTAACAATTTGTAGCCCAGGTATTTTGAGGGACTGAAGTAATTTGTATATATATATAAATATATGTATATATGTATAGTACTCCAACTAGATTTGTCTTTCATGATCTTGCTCAGTCCCTCTTCAATGCTATGTAAGCTATCAGACTATGTGATACAAACTAAAGTGATGTTTCAAACAGAAAAATTAGGATTCTGTATCAATAATGTATACACTCCTACAGGTTGCTCTTAGAAAAAAAGTGCTGTGTTATGCAGTACTTGTAATTTTACCTCTGCAATAGCTCTCTCCAGTACTTCAGCATAGATTTCAGGTGACAGTGTAACTTCAGGGACTGATGCACTTTTTATTGTTTCTTCTACTATCGCTTGAACTTCTGGGTGGTCAGCAGTTATCTCTGATGTTCCTAACAATACAGATTTCTTTTAAGGCCTTCACAAAATTCTGAAATACTCATTTCCTCTGGTCAGGACTAACTGCTAGCCAATTCTATTCAACTGCTTCATAATTACAGTGCAGCAGTCATTTTAAGAAGTATTACACAATCATACTGGGAAAGAATCAAATAACAGTTCTTCTGAATGCACTTCTAAAGAGTATTTCATAAAGATAAGTTTGAAGATCTTGGTTTGCTCTCTAATTACAAAAAAACCCAAACAAGTATTTTCTACCACTAAGTGAAAACTTGTTTCAATATGAATGGAATCATATTTGTGTACTAGAACAATTGCACCTGCAGCACCTGAGAATTTCCTTTGATTTGTTTCCTCTTTGATTAGTATATCAAAAGGTTGACCAGATTAATTTAAAAATCAATACAAATCATAGATCAAAACAGTATATTGTCAACAATCAAGAAGCCTGCATTCCCTAAGACGCACAAAATGTTAATACTGGATCCATATTTTGTTATTAATTGCTGACACAATGGACTGTAATGGCTTAATTTTTTTAAAGCTTGCAATTTACATAATAATTTGATAAAACTTGATGAAGAACTGTTTGAAGCAACTGCAGTATCAACTATGTGAAGAGTATAATTTGGAAAAAATCTCGTTTACTTTCTGTGATTATGCCAAGATTTTTCACTGATTGCATTAATACATTTTCCATTAACAAATTTACACATTATCAGGTTATTTTTGCCAAGTTAAAAGCTCCCTGGGAAAAGGACAATATCTTAACTAAATGTTTCAATTCTGTAAAAAACTTGACCTAGAGCCAAAACCAAACAGACTTTACAGTTATCATAGCTAAAGATACCTTCTGCTAGTAAAGAAAGCAATAAATTGAAGGGAGAATTGAAGAATAAACATTTTTCTTTAAAAAGATAAATTTGTAAAATTTACCTCACAATCTACATTTAATTCCATTTTAGATCTTTATAAATATATTTAATGAATGTGCATTAATTGGATTAATTCACCTCAAACAGACCAAGGTGGTTCTCTGAGCTGGATGCCATGTGAGCACCTTAGCAGACTGGGACCCTCTGAGCATGTGGATGTTCCCTTTTGAGTTTCAGTCAGAAAAGTCGATTTTAAGTGAATCTCCTGATCCTCCCCCATGCTGGCCCAGACTGGGCAAAGGGATATTCCCTACCACATAATGTCATGCTCCACATATAACTGGGGAAGCTAACTGGGAGGTGGCATTGCTGCTTGGAAATGGACTGGGCATCAGATTCTTTTTTTTTCCCCTTTTACATGTGCTGAGCAAGTATCAGACAGAACCAATTTCTTCTTTCAAAAAGAGCTCAGAAAACTCTTTCTTACATACTTGTGACGCTCAACTTCAGAGGATTTATATATAATATTAAAAATACTGACTTCTACTCAGCCATTCCCTTCATCACACATTTAGTTTATATTTAATGCACAACCACCATAACAACTTATGTAATATTTTGTAAGTCAAAGTGACAGCTATTGCTTCAGTTACATAACCTAAACCAAATAAGATTGCTTCAAAGACCAAGGAACACTTTATTCACCTGGCTCTCTTGACTGGCTTTCTAATTCCAACCTATTTTTCACCACCATTATAGCCTTTTCAACTGCATCCTTTTGCACTTGCTCAGTGTTTGCTTCTCTCAGTTCTTCCATATGGAGTTCAATGAGTTTGGTCATATCAAGAACCTAATGTAAAAATATCACAGAAGAGAAATATAGCATCTCATCCAACTTCTAAACAATTAAATAAATTTGGAAAAGCTCTGCAAATTTCAGAAAAAAAAATTACATATAATTCAAGTGCAGGGTTTTCTTGTGGAAAAGATAATTTCTAATTTGCATTGACATTTAATTATCCTAGATGCAAAAGTTATTCATAATATTCTTATATTAAGACAAATAACTGACAGAAATATTTGTCTTACATAAAGGGTAAATAAAAATTATTTTAAATTTAGCTAATTTTATATGAATTAGTTTTGTTTAATTACTATATCCTCTGTAATCTACATTTGCAATGTGTAATGTTAGCAACACAACGGGAGGAAGACTGCACTTAATCAATTCCCAAGCCTCAACTGATACCTTTGTTCCATAAGACATTTATAAACCTACCTTTCCTTTATATTTGTCTGCAATTAGGTTACAAATAGTTGTTCTTCCAGAGAATGGAGGACCAAATACTAGTACTTTACAAGGAGGAAGTGGCATTGGTGGTAACAGGTAAGGCCGTGGATTCAACATAAATGTTTTCAATGCCTTTGGGGATGACAGTAGGTACATTTTACCTAGAAAACTTAAAACAGAAGAGAAACTAGCAGATATAGTCCGTTATCTTAGACATATAAATAAAAAGTATCATCTTTCACCAACCTGACAGCCAAGGTGGGGTTTCCCATTACAATATCACCTTCCTTTAGAGCCACAGGACATGCTCGTCCCCACCTGCTTCTACGCCACCGATATCTGTGTGCTATTAGTTTGTAAGTTGACAGAACCCGGAAAAGTTCATCCTGTTTAATAAAACAGCAATAAAAGCATATGTAATTTTTGTCTGAAGATACATATAACTTGTTCTTAGCCTTTTTTTAAATAGTTGGAAAATGAGAAAACATAAAAAGAAAACCCCATTGTGTTTCTTAGAATCTTTAAAAAAAAAATAAGTATTTCAGAATTGTAGGACAATTTCAAGGAGAAGCTATTTAGGTTTTCGATTTCATTTAACAAAAATAGTTTCCGTAGGCTTCATTTATTATTTTCACAAGTTTAAAACAGTAAAGAGGTATAAATCAGCCATTTACTGAAGATGGCAGAAAATGGCCAAGATTTCTTCTAAAGGGGGTGAAGAAAGGACTACAACCTGTGTGTGGGAATAGCAAGGCCAAAATATCTCTTTTAGGCATGCAGAAATGTCATGTGATAGGAGTAAGTTTTATAGACCTTTTATAGAAGGTGAATAGTGAGGGAATCCTAAAGTTTATTATTCAGAATACTACAGACAAGTGCTGGTTATGAAGGACTGCAGAAGGACATTCAGTGTCTAGGAAGCCAGGCATTAAACCTGCAGTTTCGCACAGAAAGTGATGAGTTATCATTGACTCTCACTCAGGAATAGATCTTGGAGTTACACTACACACAACCATGAAAACATCTGGTCAATGCCAAAAGGCAGTCAGAAAACTGAATGTTAGGAATGTTTAGCAAAGAGAGAATAGAAGGTAAAGGTTTGTCTTGGTTTTTTTTTAATTGTATAAATTCTGCCCCCATCTTTACTGCTATGTGCATTCTGCTGCTCTAATCTCAAAAAAGTATGCAGTAGAATTGAAAAAAAAATTCAGAAAAATGTAATATGACTGATCAATCACACAAAAAGATGTTAATGTAAGAAGAAATGATTAAGTAGACTGGTACTCTTCAGCCCAGGAACAAGACACCTACATAAGAACAGGACAGAAATCTGAAATCACGAGTTATTAGAACAAAACTATTTGCTGGCTTTTGCATATAAACAACTAGTTGAGACAGAGCTAAAAGTCAGCAAGTTCAACACAAAGGGAAGCAATTCTCTACATAATGTTCAATTAAGGTGCAGAACTCTGTGCCCCACATACAGTGGATGCTGAAAGCTTACACACAGACTAACACAAACACACAACTAACTAAATAATAAATACAGACTGCCTCTGACACAAAAGTCCTTCACTTGTGAATTTGTCAGGCACTGACAAAACAGAAAGTGAAGAGGGGAGTATTTCTCTGAAAATGTACAGTGGGGTCTCCAGTTACAGTACCATTCACACATTCAAAGTTTTAAGAAATAGGCAAGATGACTGCAAATGATTCTAGGTGAAGACATTTGTGCAAAGGTTTCTGGTTTTCAGTTTTATTTGAAAGGACACAAATTATAATTGTCATGATTAAGCAAAATTCAGCACTTTCATCTACCTAATTCATGACAGGAAATACAATGTATGTGATTTCAGCTATGCACAATGTTGCTATATTTGTATTAGCATTAGTTGTATTAGCATGCAGCTTCTCATTCAGGAAAAAAGTAAAGACTGAGCTAGGAGTCAGCTGCTGAGACTGTTATCCTTTGGATAAAGTTTTGATTTTATTTTCTTGAAAGGAATTAATTCTTTATTGCCAAAACAAACATTTTGTTGAAAATTTTATTATAACTTTTTTTTTTTAATGACAGACTATTTTCTTTTCATACTATTTTAAGTGGATTTGGGTCCCAGACTAAACTTAAATCCACATTTCTGGAAAATCAAGGCTCAAAAAATGCCCTTATTGCATGGTAAAACAAACTGGTTGCTGTGAAAGAAGGATGTTATAATTTAAGCTTACAGCAGAAAAGAAAAAAATATTTTTATAATTATTACAGTCAGTCACATTTCAGAAAAGTGCACTTACATTTTCCAGTTCCTCCAGCATTTCTTCTTGCTGACTTTGAAGTCTAGTTATAGGAGCTCCATTTCGAACACCCAGAGATTGAAGTCGAACTACCACTGACTGAAGAGAAAATTACTCTTGACTCAGTAACAATCAAAACTATTTTTGTGATCCAAAAGGACCCCTAAAGTATTTTTAAAATTGTGATTTAGCATTTCTATAATGGCTACATATACACTAAGGCCCAGTTTCTAGCTTGGAGTCATGCTAGTTATTGAGCCGAGTTTTAACAAGCTATTTGGTAGATACAGGCAGTGCAAAATGCTGAATCACAGCCTTTGTATCTCCTCATTATGCTGTGACTCACAAGCCTTCTAAAGGCATAGGCTGTGGAAGTATTCAGATGAGTTCCAGTCTGAAAAGGAGGAAAGTCTCTTTAGGAAATCTGGTTATGCACACTTGGAAATAAGACAACTTTGGGTAATCTGTTTAAAAAGATACTAAAACCAGATGCCAGCCAACGAGAATCAGATGATATTAAATTTAATAAAAGTATTGCCTGGATGTAATTTTGCTTGAATGCAAGTGTTCTTGAAACTAAAAAATCTAATTTGTCATGTCTGGAATAATTTCATAACAGTTCTTTGCCTTAGTTATAAGCAAAACATTTGGCATCATTACACACCTTGATTGCCTTTACTATAAATTTTCTGTGCTAAATGTTCATAATCAGATAATAAATAGGGAAATGTCATGTTCCAACTCTACAAAATTAGTAGGGTCTTCTCCCCATAGGGTTACTCTTAGTAGGAAAGCAAAAATTGAAATAATACTTAGAAAATCATAATTGATTCGATTTGTTTCAAACAGAGGGGAACTGCAGGAGCAGCTCACTTCCTACATTGTCAAAGATTCTATTACTTCATCTTCAACCCCATACTTTAGGTTCTGATTTGAAGCAACTCATTTCTGAGGCAGAGGACAAGGTTATTTTTCTTCAAATTTTAATCACTGTACTTTTTTAATAGTGAAAATGTGTTGTTATGTTATGAGCTAAAAATCTACACACAAGCACTCAACAGAATTGCCAAAAGAATGCAGTGTCTTCTATTACACTGTAAACCAACACCAAAGTTCACAAAAATTCTGTCAGTATGTTAGACACCAACACAAAGACAATGCTGTAAGTATACGGATTTTTAAAAAATTTCTCACGTTAGTGATGATATTTACACTAACACACAAAATAAATCAGTAAACCCAGATGGATACAATACAAAAGAGTTTGAAACCTGCCTGAAAATATTCTCATTTAACATATACGTAAGCCAGGGAGGTGGTGCGACAAATCTTATAGTTGTTTTAACACAGCAACAAAAGCAAGCATTTAAAAAGTTGTGTTTTCTAATAGTAATGAAATTAATTTTATACACAACTTCAAATTTTGCCAGCACCTTAATAAAGAAAATAATGCACAGAATTGATAAATAATTTTCTAGTGGAGGCTAACTAAGCTGGTGCATAGCTTACCACAAATAGATCATCTAGTGGCTGATTGCCATCCAGTTCAATAAGATATTGACAATCCTGTTCAGCCATCAAGTCCTGTTTAAGAACAAAGACATACTCATCAATTGAGCACACTTAACCAGGTAATGACATGGAAGCTCATTCTGTTCCTGCTGGACTTCAGCAAAACCAAGATTTATTTTACTGACGACTTATAAGATCTTCTGTAGAGAAACTTTTGTTTAGTGATGGATAAATACAGAGAGATTTCCAAAACTGGAGCAATGGGTTCAGAAAACAGACTAGATATCCTAGCTCAAGTGCAAGAGAGCTACAAAGAATCAAGATACAGTAACATTTTGTGTATGAATTCCACTTCTTAATTCTATGCTGAGGAACAATGTCAATTAACAGATTTCTTGAAAATAGCAGTCATGAGGCCAATGTTTTAATTTTGATTCCATCTCTTCATTTCTGTAAACAATATATTTGATTTTTCTTATTTTCAATTTTCCCTCTAGTAAATAAGACATTAGACTAAAATAGACATCCCATATCCATTGTTAATGTGTCTGTCTGAGGGATGAGAACACTCACTCCATTCCTAACAGGTTGGTCTAACTCCAGCCCCTTTACAAATTTGTAGGTAATCTGTTCTTCACTACACTTATGGTCAGGGTTCATCTTCTATACTGTAAACTAAGTTACTTTTCCTATCTTTGGTAGAAATAGATAATATTTAATTATTTCTTTCTAATACTATTCTATAGTGAAGATAATAGTTTCTCTTCCTTCTATATAGAATCGTCATCGTAGCACATCCATAATATAACATTAGGTTTTGCAGTTGCTTGTACCAGATTAAAAAAGGAGAAAAAAGAAAAGAAAAAAAGAAAAAGATTTCTTCCTTTAGATTTGTTGTGAGTTTTAGGTTTTGGGGTTTTTTGGAAGGAGGAAGATACATAGTAAATCCAGCTTTCTTGAACATGACAAGAAAAGAAAAAAAACCCTATTTCACTGCTGCAGAAATTAAATAGGTGAATAGGTGATAAAGCAAAGTGATGGACTAATTATTTGGTATATAAATCTGCAGGCAGTGAAGCAGGTGAGGAAGGGAATTTATTGGAGTGGAAGGCCATGGTTGCAAAGAGCAAATATAGGGCTGCACGTTACTATGGACTTTGGTAATGGTGATGATACACTGGGCTCTTCAGATACTTCCCTTCCTAGATTAAGGAAGCATCTGTGGTGGCAGATACGGTTTCACTTTTAAAACTCAAAGTGGATTGCTTTATCTTTGCTCCAGAGTAACACCAGCAACAGATGACAACCTGCAGATGACAACTTCCTATCACTGATGTTAGTATGAATTTCAGAACTCGGGGATATGTTGTAGCAGCCTTGTGCCCGCCTCCATACAATATCTCTCAAAAAAGCCCAGAAAACAGTGCAAGATATTTTAAAAGTCATAATCATATTATTTTGCTTTTTCTTACTTCTAAGGGACGAAGCATTCTATCCTTATATATTCCAACTCTTTCTTCTGCATTTTCAAGAATATCTTCAGGCCTCTGCACTAACTGCTGCAAAAATTCTGGCATCATAAGTGGATCTTCTGCAGCCTACAGAATGAAAAGTTAAATATTTCAAGAAACAGAAAGAAAATAATGTACTAAACTGATTTTTGTCTCTACTCAAAGATAAATACAGTAGCTTCCCAGAGTATTGCAATGAGTATTAGCCCAGTGATTGCTGACTGTGATCCTATCCTGAAATGTAGTTCCTACAAATTCAGAGGAATGTGCCTAGAACTTGCATGGATAAATCTGGCTGGTGTAATAAATCAGAACAATTGAACCTGAATTCAAAAGTAATACCTTAATGGGATAGGGGGGGAGAAAATAAATTTCTAGTTGTCTAACACCAAAGCCAGAAAACAAGTTAGTATCCTGCAAATACTAGTAAAACTTGCTACAATAACCAAAATTTAAGAACTCTTATTTGCTTAGACCAAGCAACAGCCAATATAGAGTCACCATTCTCCTGATACACCCTATTAACTTATGGCAAAAAACAATTCAGCGACTTCTGAGTTAGAGACTGAATCCAGGTTAAGCTATTCAATAATCACCATTTGCTGTCATTTAAATCTACCATTTAAGTATTATCCCACATCTCTTAAAGCAGAACAGAAACTGAATTAAGATCAGAGTTCAGAAAAATTAATTTATAATGTAGTACGGTGATATTCCGGAATATTGGAACTTGTTCTGCCTTGTCTGGAGTGCATTGTAATACTTAGTACTGTTTAGAAATCAGCAATATTTACCTCTTCTTCTTCTTCTTCCTGCTCTTCATCTTCTTCTTCATTCTCCTCTTCACGCTGATTGTTCTCCTTCATATGCTTTTCAATAATGTTTGGATCCCACTGGTTCCTCTGATATATCTGCCCCGAATCAGGATGTTGCCTGTGTCCTGATATTCTCTGGCATAAATCATAGTCTGAACACTAACAAGGAATAATTAAAATGAAATCATGTGTCTATTGTATTGCTATAATATTATTTTTTCCAGAAACTGCAGGATGTGAGGTAGGACTCTGACAAATATTTGAAATTGTAAACTTCTTCTCCAATAACATTCTCAAAAGCAGCAAATTTTAAAGACAGACTTAAATGCTTGCATAGTTTTTTCCCATGCACATTTTACATACCATTATCAGGAGTGTAGCCCCTTTTTGAGCATATTTTACCATGCAAGTTATACCTAGTACTTTAAGAACTGTCAGTGTAGTTTATGGATAAAAGTATTTTGCAGTCAATCTCATGATTGCTCTTGCAATTAATGCCAAAGTGTTTTGGACCTGAGCAACAGGTCCAAGTTGACTGGAGGTTAGCAAATGTGATGTCCATCTCCAAGAAGAGCTGGAAGGAGGATCCAGGGAATGACAGGCCTGTCACGCTGAACTTGGTACAGGAGAAGATCATGGAGCAAATCATCCTGAGTACCATCATGTGACATGCACAGGACAACCAGATGATCAGGCCTAGTCAGCACTGGTTTACAAAAGGCAGGTCCTGCTTGACTAACCTGATCTCATTCTATGACAAGGTGACCCGCTTAGTAGATGAGGGAAAGGCTGTGGACATTGTCTACCTGGGCTTCAGTAAAGCCTCTGACAGCATTACTTCACCATTCTCCTGGAGAAACTGGCTGCTCACAGCTTGGCTGGGCATACTCTTCACTGAGTGAAAAACTGTCCAGACGGCTGGGCCCAAAGAGCTGTGGTGAATGGAGCTACATCCAGCTGGTGGCTGGTCACAAGTGGTGTTCCCCAGGGCTCTGTACAGGGGCCAGTTGTCTTTAAAATCTTTATCAATGACATGGGGATCAAGTGCACCTTCATTCAGTTTGCAGATGACACCAATTTGGTTGAGTGTATTGAGCTGCTCGAGGGTTGGAAGGTTCTGCAGAGGAATTTGGACAGGCTGGATGAATGGGTAGAGACCAACTGGATGAGGTTCAACAAGGTTCAGTGCTGGGTCCTGCTCTTGGGTCTCAACAACCCCATGCAATACTACAGGCTTGGGGAAGAATGGCTGGAAAACCACCCAGCAGAAAAGGACCTGGGGCTATTGGTTGGCAGCAGGCTGAATATGAGCCAGCAGTGTGCCCAGGTGGCCAAGAAGAGCAGTAGCATCCTGGCTTGTATCAGAAATATTATGGCCAGCAGGAATAGGGCAGTGATTGTCCCCTGTAATCAGCACTGGTGAGGCCACACCTCGACTCCTGTGTTCAGTTTTGGGTCCCTCACTACAAGAAAGACATTGAGGTGCTGCAGCACGTCAAAAGAAGGGAAACAAAGCTGGCGAAGGTCTCAAGAACAAGTCTTTTAAGGAGAAGCTGAGGGAACTGGAACTGCTTATCCTGCACAAAAGGAGGCTGAGGGGAGACCACATAGCTCTCTACAGCTACCTGACAGGAGGTTGTAGCCTGGTGGGCATTGGTCTCTGCTCCCAAGTAATAAGCAATAGGACAAGAGGAAATGGCCTCGAGTTGTGCCAGGGGAAGTTTAGATTGGATATTTGGAACAATTTCTTCACTGAAAGGGTTGTCAAGCCCTGGAACAGGCTGCCCAGGGAAGTGGTTGAGTCACCAGCCCTGGAGGTATTTAAAAGACATGCTTAACGATGTAGGTGTGGCAATTAGGGACAAAGTAGTGCCATGCCATTCCAATATAAAATAGAACACTTTATTATTCCTCAGTAAACACTATACTCAAATGCACAGGGGAAAATACTATCTTTTTACGTATGAAACATACGAGTCTACTAATACTTAGGAAAATTATTTGCTTCTTGTTACTGAAGAGGACATTACCTTAATATTAATCAGGAAATCCGGTTTTAATTTTAGATTCTTTATTTTCTCTATTTGCTGTGAAACAGTCATGTACTCCTCTGAGAGAGAAGGAAATCCACTGAGAACATAACCTGCCAAATACATTTTGTTAAATGTATCTTTTAGAAGGTTATGTCAAAAGCGTAACCAGTTACACTCATCTCTATTGAACAATACATCTATTTAGTGGCACAATTTTAAACCATGTACATGGTACAACACTACTAAAAAGAATGTGCACCCATGTCTACTTCAGAAAAAAGCCAGACAAAAAAAAGTGTTGTTTTCAATTTCATATAGGACTCTCAAAGTTTTATAACTCAGTTAAGAAAATACCTAGACATTAAAGATCATACTCAGACCACCTGCCTCATGTGCCTAGCTCAGAGTGCAATGCCTAAAAAGTAACGAGCTTTTTTGCACCATTTTTGCCACTAAAAGCCTTTGTAAAAGGGGTTACAGAAAGGAGCCACTTTTGTGCTACAAAATGTTTAAACTAGGAGTCTGGGCTTTTTATACTGCCTGTAAAGGTCTTTGGTTCTATGCACATTAGAAGGAGCCTGAACAACTCTCTGGGATACATAGTGCCTCCTTTTGAGAGGATTTAATAGGCAGGAGAGTTACACAAGCCGTATGCATACTGAGGCACCTAACATGGGAAGCAGACATTCACTCAGGATTCACAATGCTGAGTGCTCTTTGGCCAACACACACCGACTATGTACGACGAGCATGGTGGTAATAACACCTTCTTCCTGGTACCAGAGTGCTCAGCCCCACAGGTGAACACATGGCTTCAAGTTCCTGGGAGAGTACTATACCTTCTAATGGCTGCATGCAGTGCAGTAAGTACTACTGGATGGCAAAGAACTCGGTATTCATGAGAGACTAAACAAGAATTGGGTGGATTTTTTTAGCCTAAGAACAAGAATATTCCCTCAGAGATATGGCACATGCTCCAAATGCTTAGAATTGTATATGGTAACATTTAAATACAAGAAAAGGTACATTTTTTAGATATTTCTGTCTGGCCTTACACTAGCAGGGGCAGGGCTACACCATCGACTTTTGCAGCAGTATGAAATTTGGATTCATAACCCATTTTACATTTGATTTTACTGTAACCCATGCAGCACAGAAAACATGGTAGCATTCTTTGCAAGAGGTATTAGTACTGAAGATTCCTCCTTCTTTGGGGAGGTACTATCCATAGATGTAAAACATGTAGAAGAGGATAAGCATAATGTATAGCCATTCCTCTAGGAAATAGCCAATATCACTCCAGTCTTCAAAAAGGGCAAGAAGGAGGACCCTAACAATTATAGGCCAGTCAGCCTCACTTCTGTCCCTGGAAAGGTGATGGAACAGCTTGTTCTGGATGCCATTACCAAGCAACTGGAAGAGAAGAAGGTCATGAGGAGTAGTCAGCATGGATTCACCAAGGGGAGATTGTGCTCGACCAATCTCATAGCCTTCTATGATCTCATCACCGGCTGGGTGGATGGAGGGAGAGCAGTGGATGTCATCTACCTTGACTTCAGCAAGGCTTTTGATACTGTCTCCCATGACATCCTGACAGAAAAGCTGAGAGATCATGGGATAGATGAGTGGACAGTGAGGTGGGTTGAGAACTGGCTGTCGGACCGGGCTCAGAGGGTCGTGATCAGTGGAACAAAATCTGAATGGAGGCCTGTGACTAGCGGTGTTCCCCAGGGCTCAGTGTTGGGTCCAGTCCTGTTTAATATCTTCATCAACAACCTTGATGAGGGAATAGCATCCACCCTCAGCAAGTACGCTGATGATACAAAGCTGGGAGGGGTGGCTGACACGCAGGAACACTGCGCTGCCATCCAGCGAGACCTGGACAGGCTGGAGAGCTGGGCAGTGAGAAACCAGATGAGGTTTAATAAAAGCAAGTGTAAAGTCTTGCACCTGGGGAGGAATAACCGTCTGTATCAGTACAGGCTGGGGGATGACCTGCTGGAGAAGAGCTCTGTGGAAGGTCCTCGGGGTCCTGGTTGATGACAGGTTGGCTATGAGCCAGCAGTGTGCCCTGGTGGCTAAGAGGGCCAATGGGATCCTGGGATGCATCAGGAAGAGTGTGGCCAGCAGGTCTAAGGAGGTGATCCTCGCCCTCTACTCTGCCCTGGTCAGGCCCCACCTGGAGTATTGTGTCCAGTTCTGGGCTCCCTGGTATAAAAAGGACAGGGATCTCCTTGCGAGAGTCCAGAGAAGGGCTACAAAGATGATTAAGGGCCTGGAACAGCTCCCCTACGAGGAAAGGCTGAGTGAGCTGGGGCTGTTCAGCCTGGAGAAAAGAAGACTGAGGGGGGACCTAATTAATGTTTATAAATATCTTAAGTATGGGATGCAGGGGGAATTGGCCAGCCCCTTTTCAGTAGTCTGTGGAGACAGGACAAGGGGCAATGGCTGTAAACTGGAGCACAGGAAGTTCCGCACCAACATGCAGAAGAACTTTTACACAGTGAGGGTGACAGAGCCCTGGGACAGGCTGCCCAGGGAGGTGGTGGAGTCTCCTTCTCTGGAGATATTCAAGACTCGTCTGGACGCCTATCTGTGCAATATGAGCTAGGGAGCTGCTTTGGCAGGGGGGTTGGACCCGACGATCTCTTGAGGTCCCTTCCAACCCCTACGATTCTGTGATTCTGTGATTCTGTGAAATGAAAATCCTGGATTCTAAGTTGCTGATACCTTTAGAGAATTCTAACCAGTAGTGAGATGTGAGGAGTCTGCATAGCCTCTGCTACAGCTGATGTAAGTTTAAAATGGGAAAAGCTTATCCCAAATGGATTGCTCTCTGAGAAGCTGTTTTCCCCCAAACAGGTAATATTGTGGGGAGACTAACAATGATGAAGATTACCTAAGGCAACCATCAATCAGATATAGTAGTAACCAGGGAATTACCAATAAACTTTTGAGAAGAATATATCTTGAAATGAAGCATTAAAATTTGTGTGTGGGGAAAGAGACCTCAGAGTGACAACAAGGTAAAAGAACAGCGGTCAAACCAGGTTTCATGTGCCAGCACTACAACCTTCTGTTTAGGCCTGGCAGAGCAGTCTCTCTCTTAGATGCTGTGAGTAACTTGCAACTTTCAACTACTTCAGTAAGAAGAATTATTACCACTACCAATGCTGTTCTCATCTAACTTACTCTTAGTGACAAAATGCAAATGGAATAAACAATATTATAAGAAAAAACGATGGCTGTAATCCTTTGCATTTTAAACACTCTGTTTTCCTTCTTTTTCATTATTTTAAATGTCTCAAGTAATTTTGCTACTGGTTTTGTTATTCTTATAGAAGTATTAAAGCAAAAAACATCTGCATTTTAAATACTAAAACTTTTCTAACCAGATAATATTGTCAAATGAGAGTCATAGCAATGCTTAACATTTGGGGCAAATTAATTTTCTCATAATTAACACAATTCAGGATTAATATGACACTTTCTGATCTCCCATGCTGGTAAATTAATCCCTAAATACACTCTCACTCTGTGGACATCCCACACTCCAGAAGCACAAGAAAAGATGCTACTGTCTAATACAAAATAAATTGTGTTTGAGCAGTAACAGATGCAAAGTGTGTCAAAATAATAGCTTCCTAAGTCTAAGAAACTTAGGCTACAAATATACATACCAAAATGAGCAACTTCTGGTGACTCAATCCTTTTCAGAATCATTTCTGTAACCAGTTCTTCAGAAACACTTTGACCTTTAAAAAGCAATTCTTGACACTAAGGTAAAATGCAAAACATTGTTTTATATAATATGTGTTGATGAAGAATATAACAAAACTTATTAGAAGGTTAGAGCTTTACCTTGAGCCCATATTCTGTTTCTTCATTAATGTTTGTTTGAATTACTTCCAAAGCTGAGGAAGCACATCAGACAGAATAAAATCAATTTATAAAACCATTTTATGTAGAGACAGGTACATTAGAAATACATACATTCACACACACACACATGAGCATGTATGCATACTCCAAGCTATCCAGACAATTTTGGAATGAAGAGCAATTACACTTAGATCCATTACTATATTTTTTTCCATCCAGAACTTGGTGCCTTCTGGCAATTTCTGAGTAGATGTTTTACCCTACAACTTAGCCCCACATATGTACTATAGACAAATACATGACATCAGCCTTGCAGGATTATTTTAACTACTGATTTATATGAAACTAAAAAGCATTACTGCTGTGTAATCCAAAGATAAGTATCTGAGCTCCATCACCTCCCAAATCTTAAAAGCAAGTTTTAGAAAAAGAACTGTTTAGACATGCAGAAACAGGTGTGTGTCTAAAGTGCTTTTAAAAAATCGCTTTAAAGTCTTATGACAGTATTGATGATATGACAGTATTCCAGTAAATGCATGCTGGGAGAAATGAACTACATCTTCCAAAAGAAGCCATTGGATATTTTTGGTTTAGAAATTTGAAAGTGCCCGCTCCCATGCCTTCTATTATTACTGATGCTGATAAAAAAAGCTACTCTTCTGTTTCCTAGAGTACATCCTCCCTTTGTATTAAGCACTGCACAATCAGAAAGGAAAGATCCTCCTATTTTTTCATTGTCTGTACTGGAAAATCTCACTGCTCTGTGCAGTTGAATGAGTTGTATCCATGTGAACAAGAAGAGTCACATGAATCGCCTTACAGGACTTCTGGGACTAAAACTTGATTATTATGTGTTACATAAAAAGAGATTTTCTAAGCCTCTCTATAACTAAAATGTTATTCTTCAGCAACTGCCATTTCTGGAAAATTGATTACTTGGTCCTTGTCAGTAGTCTTTACTGCAATCAGAAATGTGCCATTCTGAATTACAAGGAACAGTAAGGACATTCTAACCTAAAAGACATTATGAAGCCAACGCAATGTTCAAAATAGGCTGTTTGTTTACCTTCTATGAAAATGCATTTCCATATTTGTGCGAGTTTTCTAGCTAATGTTTTCTTTCCAGAACCCTTAAAATGAAAAAAAACCCACTTTTAAAAGAAAAAAAAAAAGGCAGAAGGAAAAAACATATTACACAATAAAGAATATATTTTTATAGACAAAATGAATTAAAAGCTACCATCGGGATTAGGGCCTCTGAGTTATGCACTGGGCCAACACAAAAGTTCTTTTTAATACCATTCTCTACTTTATACCCCTAGCATTGCTAATATATTTTTGCAGTCCTTTGCAGTTAATTATTTCCAAAGTAATTACACTGACTTTGTTTCTGAGTAACTCTATCTAAAACTCAGCTCTGTTTTGCCTGTAAATTCCTATGAGAAACTCTTTGGGATTGAAATTTATCATCTTGAGTCTCAAAGCAAATTATGGCACAAACATGCTCATCAGTTTCTGAGTAAGTTACATAGGGACAATATTCTTTGGCTGAAACAACAAACATCTAAAAACTGTTCTTGTTACCTTCACAAATCTGGTTTAGATACTGACAAAATGTTTATCTTATCACTTACATGAATCTTGCGGAAAGAGTAATGAGGCCTCTGAGAGTACAGTCACCTGAACAGGATTTTGGAAAACTCAATCTTCCACCCTTAGGATTATGCCCTTCTTCGAGGGCATATAAAAAGACCTTTTTTTCAACAGTCTTTTTGCCCTAGATAAATTTTGTGATTAAAAAATAGTTACAACACACAAATAAATCACATTCCCAGCTAACAGTGTACCAGTAAGCACTCCAGCCTACTCATACCTTACATCCTACAGATATGATGAGAATATATGTATTTGGTTTTGCTTTAATAGCACTATTTTTTAAACTTAAAATAAGTATCTTAAATTGGATAGATGCTCTACACATCAGCCACAGAAATAAACGATGTTATCATAAAAATTGAATATTTAATTCCTTGCCCTCCTGGCCAGGCATGTGTAATTTCAACCCTTTGTGAAAACTGTATTAATATCAAGTAATTAGTGAAGGCAACGATTTCAGATGATAATATCTATTTCTTATATGGTTTTTGCATTGTCTTTCAGTGAGTATTTTTTGCCAGTTTGGTCTATAAGAACACAAAGTTACCCTTTTTGTGGAAGATTAGAAATTTGACCTTTGTTTAAAACTAGGTGAGCCAGTCCACTGTAGTTTTCTACCAAGGTGAATACACTCTTTCAGGCCTCAAGCTGAGCATAAGGCACACTTGTTAGCTATCACCTTATACAATCTCACTGTGACATGTGCACCTCCTCCACTTGCAGACCACCACCTTGCCTCCTTTCTCAGTTTGGTCAGACATACAGATTTGGAGCCAGGAGTTACCCAGCAACTGGAGCTAAGGAGTAGGAAAGGATGCAGACCTGTGCAAACACTAGGGACTGGGAGCCGTCCAGCTTGCTGAAAGTCTCTGAAGAAAGGAAATGTAGCAATATGGGATTGATCTGGGTCTTCATTTGGTGGATCAACTGGCACTCAAGTTTGGGTGGATTGCCCGTTCTAGATGCACTGCATTTTTCTCTCTACCAGCTAGGCAGCTCAAAGCAGATTTCAATATGGCCATTTCAGGCTGTGTGGTGGTACGTAATGGAATCACACACCAATGCAGAGGCCAAGCTGCTAGAGGACCAGGTGTTCACACTGGAAGTGGCACGCTCTGAAGGCACCTTGCAATGTTCAAAAGGAAAGCAGCTTTTGGGGCACCCAGCAGTGTGTTCAAGCGCATACCAGATTCAGTACAGACGTAAGGCAAATCTGCACCAAAAAAGAACTCCCTTCAGCAATGCACTAATGTTAAACCACCTGTAGAGTCTCCTACGTTTGGGAAAAAGAAACTTGATTTTTTTAAAAGTTAGAATACCAAAACAACATGAAAACAATCCAGTTGCCCATGTGAAACTTTTTGAACAACATGTGACTTTTAATTACACCAATAGCAACTTGTAATTGACTGTTCACTCAGGGTAAAAAACTGGCCTCATTAAATGAGATCTGAATCTTTACCACACTCTGCAGAATTTGCAAAGTGGAAAAGATAAAAAACTAGGTCTTTGATCTTTTTGACAGCATCACTACAGTTTTGAAAGGAAAAGTAAAATGATTAGCAGAATATCTGAAGAAAAAACTTCTATTGGACATCTTACTGGCTTTCCAAGAACAATAAAGCAAGTGGGCTTGGATAACAGAAATGACTTTTCAGCTTCATCTTCACTGTAGATGTCTGCAAAGGGCTCAATTTGTTTTTCCTCTTGTGAAGCCATAAATTATCTAAGAATGGGGAAAAAAAAAGCTTTTTATAAAATATTGTAGCTTACATATGTGTAAAATGACTCCTAACTAAAAATGGAACTGAATAATATTGTGATACAAGGTGAATTGGTTTGTTACAGATGTTGTCAGAAGAAAAAGCACTTAGAGTACATACACAGCACACTCATCACCAAGAAAAAAGTTGCTTCTGAAAAATAAGGGCTTGTTGGAACCACCCCTGATCCCCAGCTACAACTATATGGATATTGATAGTGACTTCTTCCTGACTCTCAAATTGCCTGTAGAGCTTTTTAGAATAGCATGTTGTTGTTTCATTGCCTTTTCCTTCCTGTTCCAACTACCACACAGTTGTAGCTTCTCTCTGGTCCCTGTTCACAACCCCACTAATGCTTTTGCTTGTCAGCTTCAGACACAGAACAGTGCCAACACAGTCAATGGAACTACTTCTTGTGTCCACAGCTAGGTAACATGGATAAGGCTTTGCAGAATTAAATCACAGTTCACAATCTGTTCTTTAAATCTCTCCTAAATCCCAGCTCTTCCAGGACTTCACTGTGAGTTTTTGATTAAGGTATGCTGGAGCAAAACATGGGTAGGCCTTTCAAACAAATGGAGGCCAAAAAGGTGAGTAGCTTGATGAAGGATGGCTTGAAGAAGGCAAAACCATCCTTAAGTAACCTTGCTTACTTTAGAGGCCCACTTAAGTCTCCTTCTCCCATATCCTCAGTCATTTTTAAATTAAAAAAAATCTACTTCAGCATGAAAATCTGAAAAAGTTTGAAGCATCAAACCCAAACCTTCTAAAACCTGCTGAATGGCAGGGACGGTATTTTAATATAAACTCCCCTGGTTCACACAAACCAACCCTCAATTCCTCTCATGGAAACCCACTGGCTGAACTTTACCTGGAGTTCCCCACAGTTTCACTTCTTCCCAAACATTTACAATTACGGGGCAATTTCCTAACTAACAAAACCGACAACAGCCCCAAGCCAAGGACAGAAAGCAGGCCTCCCGCCCGCCCGTGCCTTGCTTCTCCTCCCCCCCGGCCCGCCAGCACGCCCCTGCCCGGCAGCACCAAGAGAATCCCCGCGGTGGGTGCCCCTAAGGGACGGGGCGGGAGGTGGGAACTGGGGGGCACTTACGTTGAGGGACGGGACAGAGTGAGGCCTAACGCCCGCCGCTCGCACCACCGGCTTGTGTACCCCCGTAACCCGGGCAACCGAAGAGCACCGCCCGCCTTTCCTTTCGCCCCGCCCCCTCAATAGGGAGGCGCCACTGGCGTTCCCGCGGGCTGCAGGGCGAGGAGGAGGCTTCGGAGCTGTTCCTGGTGCTGACCCTACGGGCGGAGCCGCCTGCGGCGGCAGGCCGCACCTCTCAACGAGCAGAGCCCAGCGGCCGACAGCTCCGCCGCCGCGCTTGCGGCCAGCGGGCGAAGGGGTCACGCGTGAGGCGGCTCCGCCGTCCCGTCAGGCGGCGGCGCAGGCGCCGTCCCTCGCCCGCCCGTGGGCGCGCCTGCGCGGTGGCGTGCCGGCACTTCCGGCTTCCACCAGTCCCGGTGGTGGGCGGTTGTTGTTGGTCCCCAGCCCGGTTGTAGGTGTCTCCCCCGCGCCGGCAGGAGCTCGGCCTCTCCCTCGGCAGCTGGCGGGCAGTCCCCCTGCCCCTCCTGCCCCAGCCGTGCCTTGGGGCCGGGGCAAGGCCCGAGCCCTGCGCGGCCGCCATGCCGGCGGCGGCCGCCGCCCCCATGATCAGCTCAGTGCAGAAGCTGGTGCTGTACGAGACCAGGGCTGTAAGTAGCGTCTGCCCCGCCGCCGCTCCCGGGGGGCGGGAAGGAGCCCCGCCCGACGGCCCCCGCTCGGGGGGCTGCCGCGCCGTGCGTGGGGCAGCGCGGGAGGATGCGCCTGCGCCCTGTCTGCTGCCTTGGCCGGCCCGTAGCTTGTCACCACAGTGCCTTACCTCTCCTTTGGTTGGATTGGGTTTTTTGGGGGGGGTCACACGTCCCGAACACGCAAGTAACTAAACAGGTTTTAAAGTTCTTGTCCTCACCGTGTCTCTGCCTTGTGAACTAAAACGAGGGGGTCGTTTCTGACCTAAGCAGGTCGGGAATGTGAGGCAGGCAGTGCTGCAAGCTGGAGACCCGCGGCGGGAGCCGGGCAGCGCTGGAGCTACGGGCTGGCAGGTTTGGGCCCCGCCGTGCCGCTGCCTCGGTTTGTTGCGTCCTCGCTCGGCCAGGCCAATGGTCCTGACTCCTGGGGAATTACGACTGGGCAGCTGACGTCGCCCAGAATTAAAGAATTAAGATTTGAACGAAGAATTTAAACAGAGTGGCTGAAGGGGTTGCCATCCGTGCCTGTCTACTTTTTCGGAGAGATTTCGGTTCTCATTGGCTGAATGGCTTGTGGAGCAACTCCCAGAGTTTTCAGCCTGACCTCTAGAAGAAAGCTGCCCAAGATTTTTAGCATTCTTTAATATTCTGTGGCAGAAACAGTAGTGATGGGCTATTCACAGTACTTTTTGCTGTGGGCTGTTCACAGTATTTTTTGCCATGGGCAAAGTGGATTGGAGGGTTGACTGCTCTGGTCATTGCTGCTTTAGCCATGTGATGAACACACTAGCATCTGAGTCAGTGTCCAATTCCTGGTGTCAGTAACCTGCCATAATATATCACTGTGCTTATCATCCTTTAGCTCACGGTCAAATATCTTTCTGTATTTTATCATTTCATAGTATGTTGTGTTTTTGAGATGAGGTAGTTTTGCATAGAGTAAGGATATTGTGGCTCTAAGTGGAATGGTTAGCTCTGGTTTTAAGTTTGGATGTTACCTGCACTGATAAAAGAAAGATAGTTTTTGCACTGAAGTCAGTGTAGCCTGTCAAAAACATACTGCAGTGACAGATTAAAATACACAGAATTATTTGCACTAGTAAATGGAAAAAATTAGGTTGCTCTTGCTTTCCAAAATGTTAATTACCTTTCCCCCGCCCCCATGCATAAAGGAACGTTGATGACTGCCTTAACGGACCTTTCTCAGCACTGCTAGAAAACACTTGTTTTATTTCCAGCTACATTATTGCTATATGAGAGGAAGGCAGTGGAAAAATATGATTACTGAATTTAGTTGGCTGACAACTCATGCTACTTTCCAGGTAACTGAGATTTGGCTTTTTGTGATTGGCGTGCACTGATATCTGGCTTCTCTTTAAACCTTAAGACTCAGTTGCTGAGAGACAACCTGTTATTTACAGAGACAGTATTTTGCTTTAGGGTTCTGTCAGCGAGCTACAATTCTCTAGGCCTCTGAAGTTGATCCTGTTAGTTTGGGAGCTGCATCTTTCACATCTGACTAGTGGTGCCTGGCAGCATCTACCCAACAGGCCAGTTTGCCCGTGATTTGCTGTGTTCAGAATTCACTAAGGGACAGATCCAGCAGTCCTGATCACACAAGGAGGTATGATGGTTCTGATCAGCAATGAAAGACAGTGGTTTGTGGATCAGCATGTGACACTTGAAATGTGTCAGCTGAGTAATGGTGTTCCAAAGCTGTTTATTTAGTCACTTCCTGAGAGGGATGTAAATAGAATATAGATCTGAATGTAGTTATATGGTCTTACTAAAAGTAAAATAGTTCTTATTAAAAGTAAAAAAGCAAATTGTTTTCTGTTGAGTTTTGAAATTTAAATTCTAGTCCTTTTTCCCCAAAGGTAAAATGCTGTAAGAATAATTTTGGAGTAATTATTTCATAGAATATACTGAGTTGGAAGGGACCCATAAGGATCATCGAGTCCAGCTCCTGAAAAGAAGGTTGATGCTCTTAATAAAATCACAGACTCATGTAGGTTGGAAGAAACTTCCATAGTTTATTAGTCCAGCTCAAAGCAGCTTCAGTGAGAGTGTGGTGCAGATGGCTGTGTCCAGCTGACCTTTGAGTATCTCCCAAGTATGGAGAATTTACAGCCTTTGCAGGCAACATGTTGTAGTACTTAACCACCCCCGTGGCTTTTAAAAAAAAAAAAAGTAAGTAAAGGGAATGAGTGGGAAAGAAATTCTTTATATTATGTTGGAATTTTGCATGTTTCAACTTGTATCTGTTGCATTTTGTCCATCTACTGTTCACCCTTTGGAAGAGTTTGGCTCTCTCTTATCTACACCTTCTTGTTAGATAAGTTTTAGACAGTACTAAGATCCTGCCAAAGCTCTCTGAAGGCTGAACAAACTCAGTCCTCAGAGCCTCTCCCAGTGCATCACATGCTCTGTCCTCCTAATCGTCTTGGTTGCTGCACTCACTCTGGTATGACAACATCTGTCTTGTACTGGGGAGCTTGAATCTGGACTTCAAGCTTGATCAGGTCACAGAGAATTTGAGAGGGAAAATAGCTGTTACAGCTGAGTCAGTGTCACTTTGGGCTGCTGAGAAAAGTTCCCACTTCTCCCCAGGGTACTTCTCATGCAGCCTCCTTTGCATAAAATCTCACGATCACGCAGTTGCCAGCGGTGACCGTCGCTGATATGACGGAAGCATCGTCCAGATGCAAAACTGAACCTGGTTCAGGTTACTCTACTGATTTCCCTAGAGCTGTACACTTGCTAGGTACAAAGTGAGCATGTGGGACCCAGTGGTACATCAGATAGGGGTTACATGAAACTGTAGCCTAAGATTCCCTGTGGGGACCTTGAGTGGGCAAGGAAAGGATGGATGAGTTGTCAGTAGTGGGAGAAACACAGTGGGGTTTACATGGATTGTACTGCTTATTCCTCTAAACACCCTCTGTGTTAAAGGAGGAAAAGATGAAATGGATGAGAAAGTGGAAATGGTGAGAGAGTTTTTGTTGTGGTTTGGGTTTTTTTTTTAAATTTTTGAATGAATGAAGAATACAGTAGCATTTTCTAAGTCAAACAGGAAGGGCTCTGGTGGTGTTGCTGGAGTCAAACAATAAAGACTCCTGGGGGGAGGAGAACTGAATTCACAATGCCAGTTGAAGCAACAGAGAGCAAAATTCTGTATTTGCTATTAATGTTTATATTTAGGGTAGTTGTTGAGACCTACCTTTTAAATTGATGCTTTGTGTCAATAAAAACCATGGAGATGTGAATTATATCTCCTGTTTGTCCCAGGAAGTTGAGGGCTTGTTTAGAAGTAGTCAGAAAAATGAACTGAAAGAGTTGCATTCAGATCAATGCCAATTATCTTTCATTTTGTGCATATACTTACTGCTGAAATGCTCACCAGAGGGCAGTAAGGGTATTTCAGCAATATGACTCATAAGAAACAAAAGATATTTTCCTCTCTTCTTCAGAAGATGGAACTTTTGTGTATTCCCCAAATGAAGCCCACCTGAAAGCTGTAGGCTAGTTCACTGGAAATTATCATTCCCCCTGAGGTGGTGTGACATTGAACAAGTCAATTTGTGTGATCCCTGTAAAGGCATATCACTTGCCTATCTTTCAGGATATTACAAGGCTTAATTAATATTACTTTATTCTAATCAGGTTCTTCTACAGTCTCCATCTCTACAGCATCCAAATTACTTGCACAGCTTATTAAGCAATGTGACTAGCATAATTACCTGTAGATTTTTCTGCCTTTTTCCCAGGGGAAATTATGGGGGGGTGTTGAGGTTCTTTTTTTTCTTTTTTTTAATATTTCCTTTCTCCTAAAAATAATCTGAAAGTTTTTACATTAACAAAAGCAAGGTTTGCTTAATTAATGCTGAAGTTAGTCTGTAATCAATGAGTTACTAATGAGTAAAATTATTTCACAGAAAAAGCTACAGATCTTTTACTGAATTATGAACTGCACAGAATTATATAGGCAGTTATCTGATGCATTTAGAAATACTGAAAGTAATGTACAGTGTACCGAGCAACCATCAGCTAGCATAATTTTCTAGCTAGAAGTGGCTGTGAAATCTGGTCTCTCCAGAGTGATTTCATCAGCAGAAGACAGCCCCTCTCAACTGCCTGTCCCATTCCATCTGTAATGGCCTTCCAGGAATGACGTGACATAATGGAGCGAAGGACAGAGTTGGGACAAGAGAAGGCATTTTGTAGAACTCAGGAAAGCACTGTTTGTGTCTTAAATGCCTTGATACAGTGCCAGAGAAATGGGCAGCAAAATAGAGAAACTTAAGTGCTGTGTGTGGGAGCTGAGACCATTTATGAGTATAGCAGATACTTGGTGGCATAGTGGTGATGAGAAAGAATCTTACAGTATATTGCTGTGAATCCACTTTTCTGAATTGAGCTTTGATGAGGGGGGTTGTGGATAAGTCATCACAAATTGATGTATTTAAGTGTAACAGAAGGATGAAGAAAAATAGATCTTTTCTATCACTGTTTTATTTCCAGATGAAATTTGTTGTGGCCCTAAAACTAAATGAGTATTTTTCCTTGTTTAAAGTAAAAATGTACTTTGTGAGTGTGAATGTACTGGACGAGGGGTGAAGATAAAATGAGTAACAAGAATTAGGTTATGAAAAAGGGAACTATCAGTGTTGGGTTAGCAGTAAAATTCAGTATATTCTCCCTGGGGACCGGATGCTGTGGCTGTAGGATGCAGAGTAGGTAGCCATCCTACATGGCCTGAGACTGGTGCTTGGCAGGGTGCGTTTGTAAAATTTCTTGTCTTGAAATAGCTTCTTTTGAAGAGTTTCAGCAGGTCAGCTGAGTTTTTGCTATTTTCAAGTACCTTTCTTTGCACCTACCACCTCTTCCTTTCTTCATATAATTCTGCCAGTTTGTGAGAGATGAAAGGCAGATATTCCCTGAATTGCTGTAAGTTCTATAAGAAGACCATAGTAGAGTTTTTACTGCACAGTACATCTAGGTCTAATTATTTTTTATAGGCTGAACCTGTACTTTATCTAATCTTGTTTAGTATCTTGTTTATGCCTTGAAGATTGCTGATCTGCAATCATGTTCAGTACATATTAAAGCAACCACAAAAATCTGAGGAACAGACTTTTTCCATAGACTCCTTTTAGGAGAATCTGGTTTTATTGGTTTGGCTGAGTCAAAAGCCTGATAAAAGAGGGTGTAAAGCCTTTCAATTTGTCCTGGTTTCAGCTATGATGGAGTTAAATTTTTTTTTAGCAGTGAATGGAATGCCATGTTTGGGTGTTAGCATGAGAATAGTGCTGATAGCACCCTGATGTCTCCGATTTGTTGCCGGGCAATCAAGTACCTTTCTCAGCTCTGCATACTTCCTTACTAGTGAGAAAGGAGGGGACGAAGCCAGGACAGGTGACTCGAATTGGCCAAAGAGCATATTCCATGCCAGTTACGTCATGCTCAGTTTAAGGGGGGACTGGGGGGGAAGAGGGGGAGACAACGGCAGAACGTGCGGTTTCTGGGGCGGTCGGGTTGTCCGGGACGGGCTCTAAGCTGTGCGGCCTGAGTTGTGTGGTTTGGTGAGAAATTGCATTGTGTATCACCAGTTTCATATATTTTGTGCTTTAAACTTCTGTTATTGTTATATCTAGTTTGCTGTTATTGTTTAGTAAACTATCCTTATCCCAACCTGCGTGGTTCTGGTTTCTAGGTTGTGGTTTCTTTTCCTCCTTTCTTCCTTCCCTTTTCCCCCTCCCCCAACTCTCCTTCCCCCTTCCTTTTAAAAGTACAAGCGACTGTGTGGGGTGCGGCCCTCGGCCGGGGCAAAACCACGACAGTTAATTTGGCGCCCGAACAGGGACACGAACGGTTGGGATAACGGTAGATCTGACCCTAACTATCGCAATTAAGATAAGCACTGTTGTTTAAGCAATCTCTGGTCACGATGTTGTGGTATTTATTTACAAGGCTGTGGCAGCAAAACCACCGCATGCTGTATACAATCCTGGCAGGATTCTTTACTCTCTCAGGTCTGTGGCTCCCGTATTTGTTCCCATACTTCATTATAGTGTATTTTATGATATCGGTCTATGATACAATAATATCGATGATCATGAGCTTAAGCTGGTACTTGTATGAGGTTTTGCTGTCCTGTCCATTCTTTGGACAGGGAGGGGTTAATAACAGCAGCCGGTATGGTGGGGGCACTGCTTTCTTTTCCTTTGGGCTAAATACAACAGCTCTTAGGGCAGTTTTTGAAAATCTTCAATATCTCTGGGATATTCAAACTAGCATTTTGCTATTGGTAGGTTTGGTGCAGATGGTTCAGTTTTTGTTATATATCAAGCATAGGTTTATGAATACCACTGAAGAGATTTCTCCGAGACAGAATAATCACGAGTGGCAGGGCATGTGGCAAAGTATGGGCGAGTACCTAGGTACTTTCTCACGCCCGATGGTTTGGAATTTCACTCCTGAACAGCTACAAGACCCCGATCAAGTGACTGCATACCTAAGGAAAAATTGCTGTAGGTTTCCCAGAGATGGACACCTTACTGCATTGTGCTGGGCTCTGGCCACTATTTATCAAACACTGCTTGATAGCAGGCAGCACTGTCAGGGAGAAGGGAAAGGAAACAGACTGGCAGATACTATAGCTGCTGCAACCACTGGGGCTGACACTGCAGCTACTGCAACCCCTGTGACTGACACTGCAGCTACTGTAATCTCTACAGCAGACACTGCAGATGATCAGAAAAACCAATCCACACCAGTGTCTGTTGCTCCCGTACAAAAGAGGAAAGGCACAAAGAAATCAGTTCATATAGTGACGGATAAGGATGATGATCAACCGGGATCATCTCGAGGATATCAGGATGAGGCAGAACCAGAGATTGTTACCCGATCCCTGACTCTGAGTGAGCTGCGTGAGGTTCGAAAAGATTTCACCCGCCACCCAAGTGAGCACATTATCACTTGGTTGCTCCGATGTTGGGATCACGGGGCCAGTAGTTTGGAATTAGAAGGCAGAGAGGCCAAGCAGTTGGGATCCCTAGCTAGAGAAGGAGGAATTGACAAAGCAATTGGGAGGAGGCCGGAAATCCTCAGCCTCTGGAGGCGACTACTGTCAAGTGTGAAGGAAAGATATCCCATAAAGGAATATATTACATGCCAGACACCTAAGTGTAACAGCATAGAGACATCTGTCCAGCACCTGAGAGAATTAGCTGTACGGGAGATAATTTATTATGATCTGGACAATTCACGGCTTCCCTCTGATCCCGATGAAGTCCTATGCACTCCAGATATGTGGCGTAAGGTTGTACGAAGTGCACCAGCAGGGTATACCAATTCACTGGCAGCAATTGACTGGAATGATACGAATCCGCCAACCGTAAATGAGGTGGCCTGCCGACTCCGGAAATACCAAGACAATGTTTCCCTCTCCGTCATTGCAGCAGTAGAGAAACTGGTTCAACGACTTGACAACAATGTGTCCAACTCCCAACCCGTATGGAGCAATGTTGCAGCTACTGGGAGAAAGCGTCCATCGTTCCAAGAGGGAGAATACACACCACGACGTACATTGTGGTTTTACCTGCTTGATCATGGAGAGGACATGAGGAAATGGGATATGCAGCCCACCTCAGCCCTTCGAGCACGAGTAAATGAGCTGCGGGGTAAAACATTCGCACAACGAGATTCTGCCAGGAAGAAGGCTGCACCAGTTTCTACTGGGCAGTTCCCTAGACCAACTGGAAGGCCTACCTATATGTCTGATGTGCCTGATCCTTTTGAAGGGACCTCTAAGTCCTTTATGCAACCAGTGGAAAACAAATATGATCAGCAGCAATAGAGGGGCCCTGCCTCCAGCCAGGTGGAGGAGAGGGACAATCGGGTTTATTGGACTGTGTGGATCCGATGGCCTGGCACGTCAGACCCACAAGAGTACAAAGCTCTGGTGGATACTGGTGCCCAGTGTACTCTAATGCCATCGAATCATGAAGGGGTAGAACCTGTTTGTATTTCTGGAGTGACAGGGGGATCCCAACAACTAACTGTGCTAGAGGCTGAGGTGAGCCTAACTGGGAAGGACTGGGAAAAACACCCCATTGTGACTGGTCCAGAAGCTCCGTGCATTTTAGGTATAGATTATCTACGTAGAGGGTATTTTAAAGACCCAAAAGGGTACCGATGGGCTTTTGGAATAGCTGCTTTGGAAACAGAAGAAATTGAACAATTGTGTGCCTTGCCTGGACTCTCGGAGGATTCTGCTGTTGTGGGGTTGTTGAAGGGTGAAGAACAGCAAGTGCCAGTTGCTACGACGACGGTGCACAGACGACAATACCGTACTAACCGAGATTCCCTGATTCCCATCCATAAGCTGATTCGTCAACTGGAGGATCAGGGAGTGATCAGCCGAACCCACTCACCCTTTAATAGTCCCATATGGCCAGTGAGGAAGTCCAATGGAGAGTGGAGGCTGACAGTAGATTATCGTGGCCTAAATGAAGTCACTCCAGGTATGAGTGCTGCTGTGCCAGACATGTTAGAGCTCCAGTATGAATTGGAATCGAAGGCAGCCAAGTGGTACGCCACAATCGACATTGCGAATGCTTTCTTCTCGATCCCACTGGCGCCAGAGTGCAGGCCACAGTTTGCTTTCACTTGGAGAGGCATCCAATACACGTGGAATCGTCTGCCCCAGGGGTGGAAACATAGCCCCACCATCTGCCATGGACTAATCCAGAATACACTGGAAAAGGGTGAAGCACCAGAGCACCTGCAGTATATTGATGACATCATTGTATGGGGCAACACAGCAGAGGAAGTTTTTGAAAAAGGAAACAGGGTAATTAAAATCCTTTTAGAAGCCGGTTTTGCTATAAAACGAAGTAAAGTCAAGGGGCCTACGCGAGAAATCCAGTTTTTAGGAATAAAATGGCAGGATGGGCGTCGTCACATCCCAATGGACATTATTAATAAAATAGCAGCTATGTCTCCACCAAGCAACAAAAAGGAAACATAAGCTTTCTTAGGTGTTATAGGTTTTTGGCGACTGCATGTCCCAAACTACAGTCTCATTGTGAGCCCACTCTACCATGTAACTCGAAAGAAGAATGATTTCCAATGGGGCCCTGAGCAACAGCAAGCCTTTGAGCAGATCAAACGCGAGATAGTCCATGCAGTGGCCCTTGGGCCTGTCCGGACAGGGACAGATATTAAAAATGTGCTCTACACTGCAGCTGGGGAGAACGGCCCGACCTGGAGTCTCTGGCAGAAAGCACAAGGGGAGACTCGAGGTCGACCGCTGGGGTTTTGGAGTCGGGCCTACAAAGGATCTGAGGCCAATTATACTCCAACAGAAAAGGAAGTACTGGCCGCCTACGAAGGGGTTCGAGCCGCCTCAGAAGTGATTGGAACTGAAGCCCAGCTCCTCCTGGCACCCCGACTGCCGGTGCTGGGCTGGATGTTCAAAGGGAAGGTTCCTTCTACACACCATGCCACTGATGCTACGTGGAGCAAGTGGGTTGCACTAATTACACAGCGGGCTCGAATAGGAAACCCCAATCGCCCAGGAATTGTGGAGGTGATCACAGACTGGCCAGAAGGCAAAGATTTTGGGATGTCACCAGAGGATGAGGAGGTAACACGCGCTGAAGAAGCCCCACCCTACAACGAACTGCCAGAGAATGAGAAGCGATATGCCCTGTTCACTGATGGGTCTTGTCGCATTGTGGGTAAGCATCGGAGATGGAAAGCCGCTGTATGGAATCCTATAAGAAGAGTAGCAGAAGCCACTGAAGGAAAAGGTGAATCAAGCCAGTTCGCTGAGGTGAAGGCCATCCAGTTAGCCCTGGACATTGCTGAGAGAGAAAAGTGGCCAAGGCTCTACCTTTATACTGATTCATGGATGGTGGCGAATGCCCTGTGGGGGTGGTTGCAGCAGTGGAAAAAGAACAACTGGCAGCGTAGAGGCAAACCTATATGGGCTGATGACTTATGGCAAGATATCTCTGCTCGGTTAGAGAAACTTGTTGTAAAGGTACGTCATGTCGACGCCCATGTACCTAAGAGTCGGGCCATGGAGGAACATGAAAACAACCATCAGGTAGATAAGGCTGCTAGGATTAAAGTGGCTCAGGTAGATCTAGACTGGCAACGTAAGGGTGAATTATTCATGGCTCGATGGGCTCATGATACCTCGGGTCATCAAGGGAGAGATGCAACATATAGATGGGCTCGGGATCGAGGGGTGGACTTGACCATGGACGCCATCGCACAAGTTGTCCACGAATGTGAGACATGTGCTGCAATCAAGCAAGCTAAGCGGTTAAAGCCCCTTTGGTATGGAGGACGGTGGATGAAATATAAATATGGGGAGGCTTGGCAGATTGATTACATCACCCTCCCACAAACCCGCCATGGCAAACGTTATGTGCTTACAATGGTGGAGGCAACTACCGGCTGGCTAGAAACATATCCCGTACCCCATGCCACTGCTCGAAATACAATTCTGGGCCTTGAAAGGCAAGTCCTCTGGCGACATGGTACTCCAGAAAGAATCGAGTCAGACAATGGGACTCATTTCCGAAACACTCTTATAGACACCTGGGCCAAAGAGCATGGCATTGAGTGGGTGTACCACATTCCTTACCATGCACCGGCCTCTGGGAAAATTGAACGATATAATGGACTTTTAAAAACTACACTGAAAGCAATGTGTGGTGGGACATTCAAGCATTGGGATACACATTTGGCCCAAGCCACGTGGTTAGTTAACTCTAGGGGATCTACCAATCGGGCTGGCCCTGCCCAGTCAAAATTTCCACGTACTGTAGAGGGAGACAGAGTGCCAGTAGTGCATATGAAGAGTGTATTGGGAAAGAGAGTTTGGGTCATTCCTGCTTCAGGCAAAGGTAAACCCATGTCTGGAATTGTTTTTGCTCAAGGACCTGGCTGTACTTGGTGGGTAATGCAGAGGGATGGAGAAGTTCGATGTGTACCTCAAGGGGATTTAATTTTGGGTGAGAATAGCCAATATAATTAATGAAGTAGAAATTGTAATAATTGCCAAATAACCCATTATTGTATATTTCATTATTGTTATGATTGCTGTATGTTGTACCATAGCATTATAGCCGGAGTCATACAAGTTAATGAAGAATGAGTGCCATGATGATGGAACTAAAGCCTGGCCTCTCAAGAACTTTTTTCTCCCTTTGAAAATAAACTCTGACCCACAGACTATGAGCATGGACCATGCCAGGTGTATCAGTCAAGAGCCTGAGATGCAGCATGCAACGAGCCAATGGAACATACAACTATCCTGAGAAACTGTTACGACAAATGGAGCCTGAAAATCATGAACTAAATGAACTCAACAACTTCAGAGGGATGATTCACAGACTGAGGGAATAAGATCTGTATGCACATATGTGTGCATACATGTGTACATACATATATGGGTGTGTGAAACACGAAACTGGTTGTACCCAAAGAAAATTGTTGGATCTGGTCATGACGTAAATGGTATGGAATAAGGGGTGGATAATGTCCTGGTTTCAGCTATGATGGAGTTAAATTTTTTTTTAGCAGTGAATGGAATGCCATGTTTGGGTGTTAGCATGAGAATAGTGCTGATAGCACCCTGATGTCTCCGATTTGTTGCCGGGCAATCAAGTACCTTTCTCAGCTCTGCATACTTCCTTACTAGTGAGAAAGGAGGGGACGAAGCCAGGACAGGTGACTCGAATTGGCCAAAGAGCATATTCCATGCCAGTTACGTCATGCTCAGTTTAAGGGGGGACTGGGGGGGAAGAGGGGGAGACAACGGCAGAACGTGCGGTTTCTGGGGCGGTCGGGTTGTCCGGGACGGGCTCTAAGCTGTGCGGCCTGAGTTGTGTGGTTTGGTGAGAAATTGCATTGTGTATCACCAGTTTCATATATTTTGTGCTTTAAACTTCTGTTATTGTTATATCTAGTTTGCTGTTATTGTTTAGTAAACTATCCTTATCCCAACCTGCGTGGTTCTGGTTTCTAGGTTGTGGTTTCTTTTCCTCCTTTCTTCCTTCCCTTTTCCCCCTCCCCCAACTCTCCTTCCCCCTTCCTTTTAAAAGTACAAGCGACTGTGTGGGGTGCGGCCCTCGGCCGGGGCAAAACCACGACACAATTAGATTACTTTGGTTAAAGCTCAGTCCCAGGTGGAAATGACTGATGATCCTCCCTATGCTTAGTGACAATTGTGCAATAAAATAAGCTTCAGTCCAGAGCTCATAGCTCCACGGTGGTGGAGTAAAGTGGTTGGTAAAGTGAACTCATAAAGACAGCAAAGACCAAGGGCAAACTGAACATGTTTCGTGTCCGGTGATGGTTGAAGGACTTCAGTGGAGTAGTATGAAGATGTCTTCACAGCTTCTCCCCGTGTACTGTTCTGTTGAGAAAGTACTTTGGTCAAGGTTGCCCATTAATCTTAAATGGAGTGGCTTTGCTGTGGAGTGCAATTGTGGAGACATTTGGACAGTGCTTCAATTTATTCAGTTCAACTTAGTAATAAATGGAGTGACAGGATAAGGATGGAAACTCACAGAAATGTTTCTGTAGCTTACCTGCAGATTCTCATTCTTTTACTGTCCTGATTTCCGTTAATCAAAGTAGTACATAAACAGTACAGCACATTGTACAGCACATTTTAGTTTTGATTAATGCTACAATTATATTACAACCTCAGAAATTAATTTACTTGGTGTAATGCTCAGTCTTGTGTTGATTTGATATTTTTCTTTATTCTTTCCTAGTATTTGTGTGATGGCAAATTTAATTGCACTACATGTCACTGATATTTGTGTTCTGTATCATCCCATAAGACAGGCTTATTTATTCATTACATGCATAAATTAGGTAGCAGAGCAGCTTTTTTTGTTTGTTTGTTTAATTTTTGCATTCCTAGGCTTCATATCACCTTTGTTTTTGTTTCAGCTGTTGAATGTTGAGTATGAGCTGGCATATCATGCCTTTTTTTGAGGAATGTTGATTGTTAGCCAGTCCCGAAAACTTCCCAAGTAGGAGTCTACTTTTGGATTCCTAGTTTGGAGGACTAGTTTTTGCAGGTGTTTCCTTCTTTATTACTTCCACAAAAATATCCTCCACCATGCAGTGGGTAGGATTCCCATTTGATAAATAGAGATTTCCCATTTCCTGCCTTTCTAAGAAGATGGCTTCTTTTAAGTCTGTTGATGCAGAGTTTTGACGCTGTTCTCAACTGACCTTCCTTAATACATTACACAGCCCAGCCTTCTAACTTAGAACAAAACTCCTAAATTAGTCCTTAAATGACTTCAAAGAGAGCTTGTTAAGTACTGTTCGTTATCATGGTTGCTACTGTGGTCTGCAGATACAGTTCTCGTCTGCTTTAACTCTGTTGCTGTTTGCAGCAGCAGCACTTCAAGCTGGCGCAGTAGCTGTGCATAGCTCACTATAGCAGCTGCCAAGGTGATGTGAGTGTATTCCTCATAGATGTTCCTTATGTTTTATTGGTCTATTAAAATGGAAATGGAGAAGTATCCAGCTGAACTTCCTTAGTCATATAGCATGTGCAACTCTCTCTCGCTGTGTGTCATGTGCCGTGTTCCAATTTTAAATGTGGTCTGTGGCCCAAACTGCTGTTTGGCCAAGCGTCTTAAAGTTGTACTGTTCTGGTTTTATTCAGGATGACTAGTCAGTAAACACAGGTGTCACTTTGGGAAGAAATTATCCTCATTAAATGAGATGGACATAGAAGGAGATCACTGACCTGTATAGCAGTATTATCACAGAACTACAGAGTGGTCTGGGTTGGAAGGGACCTCAAAGACTATCTAGTTCCACCCCCCTGCAGGGAAACCGTCCACTAGACCAGGCTGCCCAAAGCCCCATCCAACCTGGCCTTGAACACTGCCAGGGAGGGGGCAGCCACAGCTGCTCTGGGCAGCCTGTGCCAGGGCCTCACCACCCTCACAGGGGAGAATTTCTTCCTAATGTCTGATCTAAATTTCCCCTCCTTCAGCTTAAACTCCTTGTTCTTTTGTTACATCCCCTTGTAACCAGCCCCTCCACAGCTTTCCTGTAGGCCCCTTTAGGTACTGTAAGGTCTCCCCAGAGCCTTCTCTTCTCCAGGCTGAACAAGCCCAACTCGCTCGACCTGTCTTCTTATGGACTACTGAAAAATGTAGAGAAGCAGCACTCTTAAAATGCAGACTAATTTATCTGCATATTACAAATGAATGTGGTGGTTCTGCCCATTCACCTTCTACCATGAAGAAAAAGGTGGTATGATGGTGTGGTCTAAGCAAGTCTCTGTCTACGTGGGTTGGTGTCTCTTGCCAATGGTTGATACCAGGAGGGGAGTTCCATCCTCCATCTTTGTGCTGTTCACTGCCATGCAGTGAGGACTCCAACCTACTCCCTTTTGTTAGGATTTCCCTTCTGGGAAACACAGATCTTGGCACTAAGGGATCTCCTGCCAGGGTACTTCACAGGGGATGGGATGGGATGCCTGAACTGTGCACAGCAGCACGTTGCTGCTGAAAAAGTCCTCCTATGCCAAAGTCCTGCCTCAAAGGCTTCAGCAAGGGAGTACTGTGGTGGTGTATGACTTTGAAGGGCCTTCTTTACTGTCTGCTTTGGAGTAGACCGCAAAACTTGCCACTCAGCAAGCACTGTGATGTCAATGTACAAGGTGAAGTCAGGAGTTGGTGGTGTTTCCTTTTATAGCTCTTAAATTTAAGTGTTCTGATTTAGTTTTTAGAGCTTGCTGGCTAGGTGCTTTTGTGATTTCAAGGAAGCTGAAGAGGGCTTTAAGTTTGTTCACCTTAAATATTTTGCCAGTAAAGATGTTTCTTAGCATCTAATTGGTATAAGTTACGAAATTCTGAGTTTTGTGTAGACGTTATGATTGATTTCCTCCCCCACATCTTAAATCCATGTGACTTTTATAGTTAAGAGCTGGCTGCATAGATCCACATGAATTTGCCATGCTTTCCTACTAGGCTGAGCATTATTAATGAGTTACACCTTGCTGTGTGATAGCATCACACCGGTGAAATGAATTAGTAGAATGAGAGCTGCTTATAGCAAGCCAGCCCTGAAACCTGGGTTTACTGTTAATTACTCTAAATGTAAAAATTCATTTATGGTTTGATTCACTCGAATGAGCAATGGGCACATTATATGTTTACCTGTGATTTTTCTTTAATATTTAAAATAAGAAATAAAGCTAACCTGGTTTTAAAAAGTAGTATTTTTAATCCGTGTGGCCGGTCAAATTAAACTTGATTGTTGTGGAAGAACATTGGTGAGAAGTTTATCATAGCAAATAAAAAATAAGAAGAAAACTTGCAGTACAGAAGTACTGACAGTTGTTCTGTGTTTAGTATGGACTAGGAAAGAGTAGTTGGCAGAAATAGCACAGCAATACAATACAGCAGCAGTAGTTTTAGATCATGAGAAGTTACAAACTCATGTGTATAAACTTCCCTTTTATGGGGAAAATTAACTTCATCTCAGACAGGCCCAATATATCTCAAAACTGTATAAATGGCATTGTTGATGTCTTATGGTACAGTGGCTTTGGTTGCTTTATCTTTATAAATAATATTCTGACAATGACTTTTTCTTTTTTTTTTTTAAATGTAGCGTTTTTTTCTTGTTGGAAGTAATCCTGCAGAAACCAAATACCGTGTTTTGAAAATAGATCGCACTGAACCAAAGGATTTGGTTATAATTGATGATAAGGTGAGTACCTCCCTTTTTTTTTTTTTTTTTTTCCCCAGTTATTCAAACACTACTGTCTATATTGAGTTGAATTTAAATATTGCACATTTAATCTGTTTCATCAAAGGTATGTTACAGAATCACAGTGTCATAACAATTGGGGTTGGAGGGGATCTCTGCAGATTGTCTAGTCCTACTCTCACGCTCGGAGCAATGTCAACCAGATCAGATTGCTCCAGGCCATGCTTGTTTGCATTTTGGACATGGCTGGAGAAGGCACAGGGTGTCTGTGTAGCCTCTTACAGTGTTCAACTGTCCTCACAGTAACTAAGTTTTTTCTTATGTTCAAATGGAATTTCCTGTATTTCAATTTGTGCACACTGCCTCTTGTCCTTTCACTGGATGCCACTGAGAAGAGCCTACCTCTGACTTCTTTACTCCCTTCTACCAGGTACAAGGTCCCCTCTGAGCTTTTTCTTCTGCTGGCTGATCAATCCCAACTTTCTCAGCCTCTCCTCTCATGTCAGATAATACAATGTTAGTCAGCCACACACACTGCAAGCATGGCGATGACTAGTTACGGTATGGGAGTGACCACAAGGTCTCTAAACGACACATTCACTTGAATGAAACTTCCCCAAGCTTTTCAGTTTGATGCATATGCTCCCAATGGTTTTCTCACATTCAGCTACCCTAAGTGCAAAATACATTTAATTATTATCTAGACAGATTTTCAGTGTTTCTTGTATGTCAAATCTGAAGCAAAATAAGAAGCAGCAATTAGAGTTTTAACATACACAGTAGAATAAGACTTGATTCCATTCTTGGAAGTTTATCGTGTAAAATCTTAAAACAAGTTTTAGGAAGGTTTGAATTCACATGTGACTGTGACTATTCCTGGTGTTGTCAGCTGAAAATTTTGTGCATAAAAAACTTTTTCTGTTTGTTGGTAGTACTGAAACAGGAGACAGAGGATGTAGAGCAGATGTTTGATTTATTATATATCAAGTAAATTCTACTATTCTCTGACAGGAAATAAAATTTACCTACCGAAGCAGTAACTTAAGTGATTTTTTTTTTTTTTTTTTTTAAAGCATGTGTACACACAACAAGAGGTGAGGGAACTTCTTGGCCGGTTAGATCTGGGCAACAGAACAAAGATTGGGCAGAAGGGCTCTTCTGGGTTATCTCGAGCTGTCTCTGCTTTTGGTGTAGTCGGTAAGTGTTTTGTTTGGTTTTATAAAATCTTTTATTTCTTAAGGAGGTGAGGCTTATTGTGTCACTGAGAAATGTCATTCTCAAAGATAATTAAGTTTTTTGTGAAAACAGGTGTCCAGTACAGGAGTGAGAGTTGTGCTGTAACTAGTCTTGGTTTTTTGCTGCTTGGGGAGAGATCTAGGAAACAGCCAGTCTCTAGAAGTTTGGTTGAAGATCTCATCAAACTCAACTGACTGAGCATACAAAAGATGTGGAACCTGGCCTCCTAAATTCCAGAGCTCACAGAATGCTCATTAAAAGGAAAATGAAAGTTGACATCCCTTATTAGGCTGTATTTCTTCACCATACACTAGTCAGAAAGATGACTTAATTTTCTTTTTTGATTAACTTTTTGCAATGATATACTTAAAGATTTCTTTTTCATGTTTGGACTAGTATGTCAGCTGAATTTTTAAATGCTGATCAACTGTCCCTAATCCTAGAGAATTGCTTCAAGGATTTAACAGCTTCTAAATTCATCTGAAAGTCACTCCTTTCCTGCCTGTTGTCAGATACTGAAGTCAATATATTGACAGGTGATATCTGCAAAGTAAATTTTAATGTGTGCTCTGATGGCCTCCTCCAGGAATACTTTGTGCAAAATACACCTGGATATCTAAATGCAAAACTGCAGGGGAGGTGGAGAATGCAGAATTCTCCTAAGTGTTGCATAACAGCCAAAACAAAAGAAAATGTTATTAGTATTCTAATCTGAAGTGGTAGATTAAGCAAACTTTCTTCTGTATTCTTTTTGCCCCACAAAGCATTTTGGAACTTTCCAATGGATCCACTTTTCAGAAATTCCTCAGATGAGGTTTATGTTCCTTATTAATTTATCAGTATTAATAATCATGGTAAACCTAGAGAAGCTGCCAACAGTCTTGCAGCATTGGCCTTTTTTGCACAAGCCATCGGTGCACTCTATCTAAATATTTTTGATATATTTGTGATAATATTTTTGGTTGGAAAAGTTTGCAACCCAATTGTATGTTTGTTTATATGTTCTCTTCGTAACAGGAGAGTATCTGGACAAATGTGTTGGTATCAGATCCAATGTACTATTTCTAGATTATTTTTTTAGAAGTAACATGCTCTCTTGGTGATCTTCAGATTATCTTGCATTTTTAAAGTGTATGCCTTAGATGTCTTCCATCTATCTAATCATCTGTGTAAACATGTCATTTGAGGGAATGCAACTAGTCATTTATTTCTGCCTCCTGGCTCCGGTCAAGAGGACAGGGCTATTTTTTGTAGGCTTGGAAAGGACAGCTTTGTTCTGTTCTCTGATTATTTTGTAAACCAGAGGCAGTGCATTTGGTGCAGTCAGAAAAGGGGTGTTGATAGACTAAATTCTGCTTCACTGTATAGTATTTAAAAGTAGAAGTTGCTTTTAAATGGAAAGAACCGGGCCAAGGGGAAAGGCTGGGTGCCTGGTCAGCCTTTGATATAACACTTGGTGAAATTCAAAGGATAGAGACTGTTCACATCAGTGATTTCGGTACCTGGAGGATACAGGAAGAACTTTGACTGGTATGTCACAACTGAAATTCGATAGTCTGGCTGCTTCAAATGGAAGGCTTTGTTTCGGATTGTCAGCAGGGCCTCCTGTCCTTGTACAGGTGAGAGCATTTTTCCAAGGGGGACTAATAAGGCAGAAAAAAAGATTGCAGTTCCTTCGATCACATTGCAGCCTCCAGCAGTGATGGGGAGGAAAAATGTGTGCTTTGCTCATCCTGCCTCTTTAATTTATAATGCAAAGCTGAAATAACTGAATATAAATAGAAGTGCAAATGTGAATTGTGAGGCACTTTCCTCCCAAAATTAATATATTTGCCAGTGCAGCAGTGACTGAGTTTTAGGCTCTTTACTAGTAGCAAACATCAAAGCAGCTACCTTCAAGAGCTACGTCACGTAACTTATTAGTTATTAAAACTCAGTATTACTGTATCACTGCCTATACTGTATTAGAAACAAATTTGGGTTTGGGGTGGTTAGGTGTTTCTATTTTTAATTTGAATTTATACATTTTTATTGTATTTAAAGGTTTGTTACATTTTTTTCCCAATGATACCTAATACAGACATCCAAAGAAGCAACTCAGTGAAGAGGTATGGTCATCCCCTGTCATGTTAGGGAGTGAGGGTGGAGGTTTCAGAAGCTGCCTTCTTACAGGCAGTAAAGCCAGACACTGCCTGTTCTACATCCTTACCCCTCTGGACTTCAGCAGGGCCAAGTGTTGGTAGCTGAGACAGCAGATAGAAAGTAAGGATCACCCCTGATGATCTGAACAGCCAATTTGGGGGAGACGCTGCTGTAGACAGGGAATTTAATTCCCTGCTGTTAAGGAGAGAGGGTGTAAAGGTGATGTAGTGTCTTCAACTCCTCTTCGTGCTCTGTGTCCCTCCCCAGTCCAGAATACATAAAACTGAAAACAAAATTGTAGGGATTCTTCCTTGCCTTGGGAAATTAACCTTTTGTTATCTGAAGTAATTAGGGTGTGCCTCACCAGATCTGAACAATGAGAGTCCTATAGAAATGAACACAAGTAACTTAAGTACTCAGCAACTTAGTCTAAATTTTCAGTGTCTTAACTCTGCTGCCTAATATTAAAAGTATGCACAGTGGAAGGGGAGAAAAAAAAGTAAAAACTATGTATTTAATTGATTAACACTTAGTGGGGGTCAATTGTAAGACTGTCTATCACAGAATCATGTATATTTGTCTATGTGTATATATCTCAATGCACATTACATTCATAACTTTCACAGAATCACAAGGTTGGAAAAGACCTTTAAGATCATCAAGTCCAACCATTCTCATCCTAAACTAAATCATATCCCTGAGTACCTCATCTACCCGTTTTTTGAACACATCCAGGGAAGGTGACTCAACCACCTCCCTGGGCAGCCTGTTCCAGGCCCTGAAAGAACAAACAACAATTCTAGGAAGTCTTGAAACAGTTCTGATTCTTTTTTCATAAATATGTTTTATCAATTGAATGCAAACATTCAGCTAATAGCATTTATTGCTATTTTAACAGGTTTTGTCAGATTTTTGGAAGGCTACTACATTGTGTTAATAACAAAAAGAAGAAAAATGGCAGATATTGGAGGTCATGCAATATATAAAATAGAAGACACAAATATGATCTACATTCCGAATGACTCTGTAAGAGTCACTCATCCTGATGAAGCCAGGTAAACAACAATGGTAAATTGTGTGGACTTTCTGAAGATTTTCTATGCAGCAGTGAACTGCTTTGGTCATGGAGTTTCCTTTGTTAGTATGTCATTTAGGCTGTTACATCTTAGTTGATAAATTAGCGTGGAAGAATGGAGAATGGGATGTGTGTTCTGTTGCCTCTGACCTGGAGGGTGAATTAAACTGTCACGTCTGTGTGTCAACTACATGTCAAGGCTACATCCTAGCAAATGTGCAGGAGGAAGCATCCAATATAAACATTGTTCTTATAAGGGTAAGGTAATGCCGCATACTATCTTATGAGTGTATTTATGGTGTTAGTCATTTCTTTATCTATAGACATATGGCTGCTTCTGAGAATTTGCAAGGTAATACAGGTTGAAGTAGGTGTTTCTTTTCTTGTTCATTTATTTGAGAAAAACTGTGAAAATCTTCAATTCTTGTATAGTATTGTTGAGAGTGTGCTTGTGCAAGTCCTAGAGAGTTTGACACACGTGTGGAAAACAGAACTACAACTTTATCTACAACTGCTTAAAGAAACAGAATAGGTACATGAGTAGACACTGGATTTTAAAAAAAAGCCTATTTGGTGTAGTTAATACAGATGCTGACATCCTAGTGGAATTTCCTGTCAAAATAGTTACAGTGACATAGGAAGGGAATATATACCAAGAGCCAATATTTATATGTAGTTTAATTTCTGAGATCCTGTGAGTAACGTTTTGGGGTCTGTCTGGTTAAACTAATAATTTTCCCTTTAACTTGAAATATTTTGCTAGGTATCTGAGAATCTTTCAAAATGTGGACCTTTCTAGCAACTTCTATTTCAGGTAGGTATTAATTACTAATTGCTAAAGAAAAGAACATTTTCATTTGCTATTAGATTCTGATTTTGGATTTTGATACCCGTGACCTTTAGGTTGGTATTCTGGGAAAATAAGACACGTGATCACACTGCTTGTCAATTTTCCATCTGTGTCTTTTGAACCTGCTTTCTCTTTCAACAAGTCATTAGGAATGTAGACTCCATGAAGTTAAAAACTATAGGACTGTTAGTGGCGTGGTAGAAGGTAGATGCTGAAATTCCAGTTACCTCTCAGCCTAGCCAAGTGATGCAGAAGTTCTCTTTTTTGGGGAGGTGTTGCATTTCAGGGGGGTTGCTTGTCCTGTGACCTTTTTTTTCTCTTGATATCATTTTCCAGAAATAAAGCTCTGCCGTGATTCAGAAACAAAGACTGAGAAATAGGTCCTCATCTAAGATAAACCCTTTCATAGGGACTCCTAGACATTGCCAGTTCTCTTGCTTATTGTATCATAAACGCCATATCTAAGACAAGTTTCTGTCCCCCAGCTACTTGTACACATTAGATCTTTGGGACAGTAGAAAAATGGGGAGAATGTGGCTATAAACTAAGCAGTAGTAGTTAGAAAACATTAAGATTTAAAAAAATGAAACAAACTGTTCCAAATACCAAAAGGTCCATCAGTCTAAACGATAAGTCTTGGAAAATACAGGTTTTTTATCCCAACTGTGTAGGTGAAGACAAAACCATATGAAGTTTCATGTCTGTTTCGTGGTTTTGCATGGGAAGGCTTTTTTACAGCGTAAACCCTGAGTTTTCCTTCCATGCTTTGTCTCACAGTCCTAAAATTACACAAGTTTGTTGTTTCGGGCTTTTTTTTGTCAGCTTGAAGATCAAGAATGTATACTGTTTGTGTGGTCGTGCTTAGAGGGGAAAGAAGCTTCTTTATACAGTGCCTGATAAGCATGTTTCTCAGCTTAATTTAAATTGATCTCAGCTGAAAACCGTATTTTTCTTCCTGTTTTTAATATAAATTCTAAACAAAATTAGCAGTTAGTTGTATGAAAACATTTGATCTAAGAGGAGAATGGAGGAATAGAAGTCTTCTACTGGGATACTCCTTAAAGGTTCTATTATATGCAAACTGAGAATGTAACAGATTATGTTTGCTCTAACAGATAATAATGTCAGGTTGTTATTATGGAAAAGTAGTGAATGTATGGCTTAGATTGTGTTATCATTAGTGTTAGATCTAAAAGTCCAATGTTTAAATAATTTTTTAAAGGTAATTAATGAATCTCTAGAATTTACAGGAGGGCCAGTAATCACTGGTGCTGTCTTGGGCTAATATGGAAATCTCTCTGTATTTCTGATTCGAGTGTTGTGTAAATTTCATTTCTCCTTGGGGAAACGAATCCTAGTGGGTTATAAAATTTAGCAATTAGTGTAGAGTGTTGTCAGTATAAAAGATTTGAGATGCAGAATTTGTTACTGTTACGGAACTAATTAAAAAAAAAACCAAGCCAACAGACCTTTTGTTTATTCAGCAGCCACTGTCTAAAGATGCATCTGTGCTGCAATCACACATTTGAGGGAAGATACAGGGTTTGTGGAGCAAATTTTTGGCTGTTCTGAGTTCAGGTAGGAGTCAGAGTAGTACTTAAATCTCAGAAAAACGGGGTTGTCTGTGTACATTGTGATTTCTGGTGGAATGGCTATTTTTGATCCTCAGGACTGCTCTTTGGGATGTAGTGACTTAAGTCTGATATACCTTGTTCAAAAGGCATGTTCAGTTTTCAGTTATAAGAATATAAATACAATTTCAGCTATTTTACTGTAAACAGCTTCTGTGTTTGAAAAGCTTCTTTTCAAAATAATTTGTATCATTTGCCCTTATAGATTCCTAATCTGTGTATTTTGTTTAAAAGACTTTTTTTGTTGGTTTTTCTTTTGTTAGTGGATAAAATACTGCTGTGTTAAATATACATACAGATGGAGAGTAAAGGCTTTCAGAAAAGTCCTGTGCATCTACAGTTATTAATGAGTGTTGTCTATCAGTTACAGCTATGATCTGTCTCACTCCCTTCAGTATAATCTTACTGTCCTGAGAATGCCACTTGAGATATTAAAAACTGAAACAACCCAGACCCGACAGGAGAGTTTTGATATATTTGAAGATGAAGGACTTGCAACACAGGGTGGAAGTGGTAAGCAAATCTGCCTAATTAAACTAATGTTTTGAATATGTTCCACTTCAGTTTACTTTTGAGAAACATTCAGGCCTTCTGTATTGATCAGTAGTCTCATAACAGTTGTAGGTTAATAAAAGATTATGTAAAGTGCCAATTACATACACTTGAATTTGAACAATGCAATTTCTAGAGCTGATTAAACATAGTTTTGTTAATTTACACTGCAGCTCAGGGAGATAATTGAGCATGCTGACGTTTTTCAGCAATTGATTATTCAACTGACTTGTAAGACTCCCGATAGGAATGAATTACAAAGAGACTGGGAAGGACTGATTAAGTACTAATAAATCTGTTTTGTTTCATGTTGGAAAATACTGATGACAAAAGAATCGTAGGAAGTTAGTATTGACTTGATGTAGTAAGCACTGTCAGGAAGTCTACAAAAAGTTATTTATTTCAGTTGAAAACTACAGCCTTCACTTTGGATCTAACATATTCAAAAGAGTGTGAAGATGATGAGCCAGACAGCACAGCTATTTTCTTTCCTTTTTGCTTCGTGTGCACACACACAATAGTCTCTCCTGAAATTCTTAATATTGGATTTCATTCTGTTGAAATTGATCTTTCTATATTTTATTGCCCTGGGACTTGTACTCATTACCTGAATGCTTGTGAAAAATTTACTTTTGTATTATTATTTTTTTAAAATATGTGATACCACTTTTTTTTCTTGTTTAATCTTGAAATACCAGAAATAACAGCAGTACCTTTGATTTGTAATGAATACACTGCTGTAAAATTGGTCTCAAACAGCTATGGAGATTCAACTCTCTTAAGTAGCAATAGAACACCATGCCTTTTTAAATACATCACTGATAAGTAAAATGATAGGATAGAGGAATTCTGCTACCATTTTGCTTAATTCCATGAGCTTGATATGGAAGTCAGGTTCAGTGTTAAATTGAATGTTCAAAAGGAATCTTTGGAGGCACTGATGAAGGAATTTATTGATCCTACTTTCTTGGCCTCCAGAGGGGACTCTTCAGGTCTGACAAGCACATAGTTAAAATACAGAAATTCCTGAAACAGTCCCGGAACCAAATTTATGCAAGATATACTTGGACGCTGTTTCTCCACCCTTTCATTTTTGACATCCTCACACCACCTAGGCACATCAACCTTTTGTGATGTGTTGACCTTCTGACATGTCACAAAACCTAGAGTAGATCTGCACTGACTGCAACTCAAAGAGTGATAATGAAGGTTAGGCAAGTAACTAATCATCTTTGATACTGGCACTTACTATGGTAAATAGTTGTAAACATCTATTATACTGTCATTAAAAGCCTAAAAGGAATGCTGTATACAGTATGTCCTAATATCTGATGGAAAAATAGAAAGATAATAAACTAATATATTCCCACTCTATTCCCCCATTCCAAAAAAAAAAAAAAGAAAAAAAAATAGATATTAACAACATGGTCATCTATATCAGGATATCAGGAATTGGTTGTCAGATACTACGATGGCAGAAAGAACTGTTGTGAGTGGAGAGAGCCATAATTCCTCCTGAGCAGAGGCTCTTATCTGCAAGATCCCTCAGGAATCCGTATAATGGCATCATCTCTTCTGTGTCTTTGTGGAAACATTGGGAGATAAAGATGCCATAGCCTTGACCCCATCAGCAGTATGCTGTCAGCACACACAACTCCATTTCCAGCAGATATTAGTAGCATTCCTGTTCATATGATAGTTTCTGTACATGAAATAGCTTCCTGTCATTCAAGAACAAATTTGCACTAAAGTAAAGCAGCTGGAAATGAGGAAGAGGACAAATTGCTGCCCAGGAACTTGTGCCCAGGTTCTGCTGAATGTATACGCTCCTTCACCAAAATGGTGACATCAGTTTTCCTTGGGTTTATGATAAGTTGGATGACTAGGTAGCCACAGTTTGTTCAACAGCTGCATTTTCACCCTCAGTCTGTCTGGAGTACCTGTGTTTTTTCCCCAGTTAGAGTATTTAACTGCTATACTTGAGTGCAGGGGCTTTGGACCTTGAAAGGTCCCTTCCAACCTACCACGTTTTATGATTCATTCTATGATTCCCTGACATACATATTGCTACAATATAACTCATCCTGCCCGAAACTTCCTTAAAAAAAAACCAACCCTACACAAAAAAAATTAGGTAATAGGACAAAAATTTTAATCCTTCTCTTTAAGATCCAGACTCATACAATTCCCTTGACCTTTTTAGTGCCAGTTGTCATCTTGGTCCATATTTTTTTAAACAGAAACAGACTCAGGTTCCAGATATATCAGAAATTGAATTTTAATTTTCAGTTCTACACTAGCTGCATTTCTTGGTGTCAGTGCAAATAGGAAACTCAGGCTACATTGTGTGGGAAGGGGCTTGCTGTGCCTTTTGTAAAGGGGGCAAGGGCTATGCATGATCTTCCAGAGCCTAATAGGTAGCTCCAGAGCTGACCCAGAATTGAAAAGCCTGTGAGGTCCTCCTATGAGAGTATTTTTGCCTTAACTGCAATTCACAACTTGATTTTTTTCACTTATCAAATCTGCTGCTGCTACCACTCAGAGTCTCTTTTCAGTACTGGGAGTATCAGAAACTTCTGCATGAAGGCACTTGGAGTCTACGTTGGCTGGGAACTGTAGAAAAATTGTAAATCCTTGTAAATGCTGAAGTTCAGCTTGTGAAGCTGAAGTTCAGCTTGTGAAGCTGAAGTTATCTCTGTTTGGCAAACTGCAGGGATGCAAGTAATTGATATGCTGAGTTACGATCAAGGGAAAGTTAAAATAAAGGTCCAATGACCTGATTTTTAAAGCAATCCGATGCAGGTAAGCTTGTTTCTTAATTGCTAATATATTTTCACTGAACAACTTCCAGGTGTATTTGGGATTTGCAGCAAGCCTTACGAAAAGTATGTGTGGAATGGCAAGCTTCTGGAGGCAGTAAGAAATACTGTTCATCGTGACTGGCTGCTGTATATTATTCATGGATTCTGTGGGCAATCGAGTATCCTTTTACTGTTGTAATGAATGTTGGTTTATCAACTGTTATTTTATTTTTAAGTTAGAAACGTGAAATATATCAAATTGCTTCCTTTGTCGTGTAAATACTTTTCCATTTTAGAACTATTGCTTGGCTTTTATTTTCATTACTTTCCCAGGTTTTATGTTAAATAAGAAATATGATTATAAGTGTCCTGACACAGGTAGAGTGCCTTCTCTAAGCATGGGGTTCAGTAATAAAGAACTTTTAAAGGATTTTAAGGTTCAGCTGTAATTTTTTCACAGATGTTAAAAAGGGAGAAAAGCTTAAGAGAACTGAATTGATGACACAGAAATGTTGTCTTACTAATCTTTAAAATAGCTTTGTTTAGTAACTGAGATTTTCAGAAATTCTTTTATTTACTTTTTCTATTGAAGATGATAAAACTTCAGGCCTGCTGTGTGAAGAGAGTTAAGTAAGCACTGGGACATCTGAAAATCTTTTTCCCTGGCTATATATTATTTTAAATGGGTGAATGGGTCTGTGTACATTGTAGTAGGAGGAGAAGCAAATACCTGAGGAAGCAAATACTATTATGAAGTTAAGGTTAGTGATGTCTTTTGCTTTTTCATGACTGTAAGGTCATTGGGCTAGTCCCCAGACAGCTAGATCTGTTTTTATATATCATTGTCTCATCTGTGGTCTGTCTTAATCAAAGTGGTAGCTGTGGATTTGACCACCAGCATTAAGCCTGCAACTGCTTAGTGAGTGATGGTAAGTCTTTCCTTGAGGCATTTGAGAGCGAATGCCTTCTTCCCTGCACTAAGGAAGCAGACACAGTCACACTAGAAATCTGATTTGTTTTGTTTTAATGTAAAAAAAGCCTAAAAGAAAACCACCACTGCATCTGTAGCTGTTTGCCTCTGGCTTTCAGTTGTACATACTTTTAAGTAGTTGCAAATTTATCTCCTTTTCCAGACAAACAATTAAAGGGTGACTAATATATTTCATCTGAAGTAGAACCTCCCAGGTTTTAATCACAGTATTCACAAAAGCAGTATGTGCATCCCAAGGTGAATCTTGTACCTATTTCACCTCCGTTGTCACTTCACAAAGTAGAAATAGTTGGCTTCTGTATGTTGTGAAAAGTGGTTGATGTAACACAATTTCTTCATTCAAAGTTCTTAAAAACAATTCCAACAATTTCCAGCTGCAAAAGAAATTTGGAAGTGATACTCATCACTGTTAAAGAGATTTTAGTAAATCAAATGCTTCAGTTTCATACAACTTTTTAAAAGTTTTGCTTTTGCTTACATTAAATAAGTGAATGAAAATTTGTGACATGTAAACCTTAACTTCTTTTTCAAGAACTGCTAATATATGGTCGCCCTATATATGTCACTCTGATAGCCAGAAGATCAAGCAAATTTGCTGGAACACGTTTTCTGAAACGAGGAGCAAACTGTGAGGTAACTTAAATGTAATTTTAGGGATCTGTCTCCACTCCCCTGTCCCCTCCAAAAGCATGAAAGCTTGACTGACTGCGGAACTGAAACGTTTTAGAAGGTGGTTAGCATTTTTGCCTTAACATTATCTAACAACATAATTTGGTGCAGCTATCATTGCATTTTAAATTTAGATAATAAAGCTGCTGTTAAAATAGAAAGTCTTTACCAGCAGGTTTGGGTTGGGTTTTTTTTTTTAAATTGCTATACATAAAGTTATTTCCCAAAAAGAGGAAAAAATAAAAATCTGATAATACATATTTAGGGACAAATAGGAATTGAACCTTCAGTGGTGTTCTCACTGATGTGTTTTGGTGTTTTACAGTTTAATTTTAACAACCAGTTCTCTATAAAGCATGCAGCTCTGCAGTGTCATGTCCTTGGGCACTCACGTGTTTTCTTAAGGGCTCCAGATGATGTAAAGCCAGGTGTGAGAAGTGCCCAGCCCCTGGGAGCCAAACCCGGGGTGTCACCCTGAGGCACCTCAGTGACGTGGGAGCGAGACCAGCACGTGGTTGTGCACGGAGAGGGTGATGCCTGGAGTGACTCACTGCTGGTTACCCCAGCTCATCCCACACACCCAGCTCTGTGTTTAGTGTTTGTTAATAGCGTACTACAACAGGCTGGATTTCACCTTCTCCATAGTAAAAATCAGCAGCGGCTCCGAGGAGGAGGCTGGAGTCACACTGGTGTTACAGGGGTGAGCAGGGGCCACGGATGTCTACATCATGTGTGTATTTCTGTTTTAGGGAGATGTTGCTAACGAAGTGGAAACAGAACAAATACTTTATGATGCTTCGGTAATGTCATTTTCTGCGGGGAGTTACTCTTCCTACGTCCAGGTTCGAGGATCTGTCCCTCTCTACTGGTCTCAGGATATTTCGACTATGATGCCTAAGCCACCCATAACACGTAGGTACATTTTTTTCTTTGTGATAGATTATGGTTAGTGCTGTGTCCTAAAGGAACACCTGAGAGAGTAAGTGAAAGCTAAATTTGCAAAAATGAACAAATTGTCTATGCATTTCTTCTCTGGGAAGCCATCATTTAAGGTAAATAAAAGTTCTTTATAATAAACATAATGATGTACATTCAACATTTTAAAAAGCTGCATTTAATAAAATAATTCAAAAACCCTCCATCTTAGACTTCGTGTCCAGAAATGAAATACAAAAAACTTCTGTTTGAAGATGCTGGTTTTCTCTGTGTTTATTTTGTATATGAAGTTAGATGCATTTATCTTAGTAGTGTGGATAAAATTTTGAACCTGTTGAAAATGGAAAACATCTGGGCTAAGTTTAAGAGGGCCGGAACGCTTGCTCTTTGGAAGCATCTCCTGATAAGTTTTGTTTAAGAAATTGCTTCCTGTTTGGAAAATTAAAGGGGTTTTTTTTAACAGCTTTTGCATAAAAAGAGAGGAAAGTATCTTTCAGAGAAAATACTGCAATCAGAATATTAGTATATATTGTGTGAAGAGTATTTTTAAGGGAAAATTATTTAAGTGACTCTACAGCTCACTTAATAATTCACTCCTGAATATATGTATTTGTTGCAGTGGACCAAGCAGATCCTTTTGCACATGTTGCTGCTCTTCACTTTGACCAAATGCTTCAGAGATTTGGCTCTCCTATTATTATTTTGAATCTTGTGAAGGTACAGTATTTTAAACATGTTCTGTATGTTTTCTGATTTTCGATGTTATGGTTATTTCTTTGGGGTCACTATGTAATATTGGTTGTGTTCTCAGCTAGTAGTAGCTCACTAAATAGAACCTGTTCTTCTCAAATCTCATCTTACACAGTGTAATACGTAACTTTCTGCTTCCACTACTGCCCTTCAAAACCAAGAAATTTCCCATGTTTCTAGACTTCTTACAGTAGCCTTCCACTGCTGTTTTGCAGTGTTTGCTGGTACTCCGTAGATGTAAGTCCAAATAAATTTAGCACTAAATGTAATTTAGCACTAAAAATACTAAAATAGTATGGTTCCATGCAGAGTGAGGTTTGTAGGCATCTTGACACAGACTGAGTTACCTGAATTGCTACAATAAGGGCTTGGCTTCTGTTGTTTGCTCTGTCTGGGGGGCTCACGGCAGTGGGAGTGGGAGACAGAACGGAAGCGTCTGGTGCTGGCTGAGGGGCAGTGCCAGGGGCAGCGGGGCTGGACTGGTGGGGGGCTTTTCATGATTGCTCCATTCACTGCTGTGTGAGACGCTGTGGTACAAAGCCTGGGTTCTGGGTGGCACTGTAATTTTGGTTATTACATCTTGTATTTGCGATGGGGTTTTTTTGTTTGTTTGTTTTCTGTTCCGATCCAGCTATTTTCTGTCCTGGTGTTCATTTCCACATTTGAGTTTAATATATTGATTTGTTTTGCTTGAATCATACCTTATTTCTTTTTAGTCTTTAAAAAAAAAAAAAAAAAATTACCATGTTGTAGAACTGCATTCAGGAGAAAAAAGGATCTTTTATGTGCAAGTAGGATTCAGTCCTAGTGTAAACAAATAGGGAAAATACAAAATGAAGGCTTTTAAAATTCTTTAGTTGTAATAAATGGCAAGTAGATAACCTGTTTTCTATTTCTAGAATCTTTCTGTGTAGGGGTGCTTTTAAGACTGTCCAGGAGTCTCTGGAATCAACCTAGGATAACATTTATTGACAAGAAAATTATTTTATCTCTTGCAGCCATTGTTACAGTGAGAGTCTAGGCCCACATGACCTCGACACATGAATCATTAAATGCTTTTATTCACAGGGCTTTTGATACAGTGGCTGAGAATGCATCTTTCTCTTTCCCTCAATATTAAGGTGCTAAAATTCATGTTGCTTTATGTACCACTTAAAAAAAAAATTTAAAAAGTGAGGGGGAAGTCCCCAAATCTGAACATCTTTTTCTGGATGTTGCTGTTGCTTTTACACAAAGGCACTTCTGTCTCCAGTACTTTTATTATTTGATTTCTTAAATGTTGATGAAATGTAAATCTATGACCTTCTGTATCTGTCTGTCACAGAAACTTACTAACTAGTAATGAATGTGTTAGGCTTCTTTTGGTTTTGTTTATTTAGGACTGCTGCTATATATTTAAAGCAGTTTCTATAACGTAGGTTTAGTATGGCTTTTAGTTTGGATGAGGTGGAGAGGAAAGCCATTCAAAGATACAGGGTGCCAAAACATATGGTATATTCAGAGAATGGCAAACCAATTCTGACTTTTAAAAATTATTGCTCAGATGGGAGCTCCTGTCAGTACTAGAGAAGAGTTTGCCTAGGTCCTCTTGTACCCCAGAATCGAACAGGGGGGTACTCTTGTGGTTTTGCCCCAGCTGGCAGCTGAGCACCATGTAGCCGCTCACTCACTTCCCTCCCAGAGGGGAGAAAATGGGAAGGAAGGAAGGAAGGAAGGAAGGAAAAAACCCAAGGAAGGACAATGGCAAACATCGTGCGTTGGGATAAGGACAGTTACTGGGGCAGCAAAGGGAGGGAGAAATGACAGTGACAGGACTTTATGGCAAAATATGCAAAACGATGCAGTTTCTCACCGAACTGCACAACTCAGACTGTACAGCTCAGAGCCATCCCAAAGCCAGACCGTTCCCAGACCATGCGTCCTGGAGCCATGCGCTCCTCCCTCACCAACCCTCTGTTATGCTGAGCATGACAACCCTCTTGTTATGCTGAGTCATGGCGTGGAATACTCTCTTTGGTTAGTTTGGGTCACCTGTCCTGGCTGTGTCTCCTCACAGCTTCCTGGGTGCCCCCTGTCTTCTTGTTAGCAGGGCAGCATGAAAAGCTGAAAATGTCCTTGACTGCTTGGCAAAACAGCGTGTTATCAACATTGCTCACAAACTAAACTTGAAACACAGCACTACACCAGCTACTAGAAAGAAAATTATGTCTATCCTAGCAGAACCCAGGACAGATGCTTTCTTTTGTGCCTTTTTCCTTCTCCTTTGTCTTAGTCCAATTTCCTCTGTTTTACCACTTCTGGTTCCATTTTTCAGGTAATGATTTTGCACAGTTGAAACTTTTTACTAGTTTAAGAAAAAAAAAAAGTAGGATTTTACTACTAATGCAGATCAGTTGTTAAAAGCACAGAGTGTTTAGATTTCTCTCTCCTGTTTTTGATTTAATTGCATGTCTTGTATAATTAAACTAGTACAATTATATTAGTTATGAAGAACTGTTTGCTGTTTTTACAGCTTCCACTTCTAACTTCTGTCATATACATACGTGAATCTCTGTATGTATACAAATTATCTGCATTGTAATGTTAACTTTTCTTTTTGCTAAAGGAACGTGAAAAAAGAAAGCATGAGAGGATTCTTAGTGAAGAACTTGTTGCTGCTGTGACATATCTCAACCAGTTTTTACCCCCAGAGCATGCAGTTATATACATACCCTGGGATATGGCCAAATACACAAAAAGGTAGAAAAGATCCTTCTTTGTACTAGTGCTTTAGCCACAATATAAATAACTATTCTGCTGAGCGTGTCGCTTTTCAGTTGAATTTAGCTTAGGCATGATAGGAGAAATTTATTGAGATCTATGCACAGAATAAAACCTTGGTTTTTTTAAGGATTTTGAATGTTTTCCTGGTTTCTTACCAAAGTGGAGCAAGGCCTGTAAAATCAAACAAAACTATAGACATAGTTACTGTTGGATAAAGCAGGCGGTGATATGAGTCTTCCTTTGAATCAGTTTTGTAATTAAAAGACTTAGCAAGCTGTGAAAAAGTTTTAGTATTAATACATCTTGACTGTGTATTTTTTTTCCTCTCCCTAGCAAACTTTGCAATGTCCTTGATAGACTGAATGTGATTGCAGAGAGTGTAGTAAAGAAGACTGGATTTTTTGTAAATCGACCTGATTCCTACTGCAGTATCTTGCGGCCAGATGAAAAGTAAGTCTTAATTTAATTGATGAATAACATCTGTTGCTTGGAGAGTTGTCTGGAACTTCTAGGGTTTTACATGATTTCTTATCTTAGGGCTTAAATTAATATGAAAAAATAACATTTGCTACTAAGTTATACCTAAAAGGGTTGCAGTTAGAAGCACATGCTTAGAAATAATGCACTGAAAGGGTACAGTTATGCTGCTGCTTCTTACTTCTGACTATTATTTGTAGCTTGTAATCTGTACAGTATGTGTTTGTATAACACACATGGGTTGGGTTTTTTTTCCACCTTAGCCAAAGGAATCCTAAATTTGAGCATCAATTTAACAAAGCAAACATCATTAAGAATTTAGTTAGTGGCTTCTTTTTAGATAACTATCATATAAATGTTACTGAGTCCAGTGTTTTCCAATGGATTTTATGGTATTCGTACATACAAAATTTAAAACTAGTTTTAAAACAGAAACTGTATTTCCTTAGAGTACTGCAGAAGTACAGTGATTTAACCAGCTGAATTCTCCAAAGTCCCTTAAAATCCAGAATTAAATAACTTCTTCAGTATAACTTTTTGATTCAAGTTTTCTAGTTAGGGATCGAATTCATCACTACCCAGATAGGTACTCTTATTTTATGTGAAGAGCATTGTTGCCTTTTAAGCCTGTGTTCATGTAGAAGCAATCTGAGCTGAAACTCTCAAAGGCTTTCTTAGAGCTTTTCTCTGCCCTGCGGTGCAGGAAACGTGACAACTGTAAGCTGGCAGGAACAAGATAAATACATCCATGTAATGCTTTGTACTGTAGAGAGCCAGGTGAGTCTCAGATGTAGGCTTGCCACAGCTGATTTAAAAATATTCGGTAGTTCAGGGGTTGCTTGCACAGAGAATAACTTCTCCTCTACTTCAAAATGTCATTCATTTCGGATTCATGTTCTCTGGCTCTGGGGTACAGAATTGCGAGACCTGGACAAGATGTAGGTATGTATGTATCCAACCTGTATGCCTAGAATCTGTGTGAGGGGAAGGCTTAAATCATCCTCCTTGTGCCACAGTGTACGTTATGGCTCTACCTTCCAGTCATTGGCATTGTGCCTACTTCAGTTTTTGTGCACTCAAGATGCAATCTGGCAACACTTGTGTTGCTTATACTCTGTTCTATGGGGAGCAAAGGAAGGAAACACTTTGTATGGCTTTTGAGTATTTCTATTTTAAGGCTAGAGTTAAAAACAAAAAAATCTTTTTTTTTTTCCCCTAGTGTGGTTTAAATACAACATCTTACTGCTTCACAGAGCTTTTACTGCTTTCTGGTATTCAGGACTATCAGTTTTGCTTTGTGACAGTTTTTAATTCTCACCCTTTTTCACTGAGCAGATCAATATGTGGTGATACCTGTTACTTTTAAAAATTATTTTTAAGTCATTCTGTTTATTTCTCTTTCAGGTGGAACGAACTGGGTGGTTATGTTGTTTCTACTGGTCGCTTGCAGGTACTAAATTATACTTTATTAATCCATAGTTATAGTGACAGAGATCAGCACTCCCAAAGGCCCAGTGAACCATTTCACTTAAATACCTGATTGGAGATTTTCAGAGTGCTCTTAAATTAATATTTATAGTAAACAGCATTATTGCTGACCATCCCAGAAATGCAACTGGGAAACAGGGCTTAAAGTTCTTGTGTGGTACCACAAAGTCTTATGCTGTTGGTATTGTATTTTTGCTGGAGGTAGTCTGAGAAATGCCTGTATTTTAAACTAGTTTCCATTACTATTTAGTCTGTAGTGACCAGTGCAGTGAAAGCTAAACCAGCAGCATTTTAGCAAACTGCATAGAACAGTGTTATACGAAAGAGAGGAAGAATAAGCACACTTAAGCCTGGTGACATATTTATACACATGAAAGTGGGTTATTAAAAGTATTTTCACCAGTGCTGAGTATTTTGTACATCATTACAATTTCCATCACTGAAAGAAAATAAAACAAGAAACACACGTGCTTTAGAGTCAGAGAAGTGCTGGCTGAGCTGTAAACCGTACAGTGCCAGGCTTATACCTGAATGTTACTCTGAACTGCTTATACTCTGAACATGGGGCATATTCTTGAGAAGCTTTTGGCTTGCCATTGGTAATTTTGTAGTTCATGTTAAGTTAGGAAACATGACCATTCATTTCTCCGCTAGCTGATCACTGGGATATGTTTCTGGAGGGCAGATAAACAGCAAATTAGGTAGAATTTGATCTGTTTTAAAATAAAACATGTCAATACGAGTTGGATTTTTTTTCAGTGTTAGTCTTACAGGTTTACCTGTATTAGGGGAATGTTCATTTTATCTCTTTCAACTTTAATCATTTGATGTAGGCACTGTTGGCCTACATGTAAGCATTGGAATCACAGTTCACCTCGCAATAGACACCTTGTGAGTCTTTATTAAGTGCTGCTTTATTAAAGCAATAAAAGTTTAGTTGACTAGCTTGGATGTAGCTATATACGTTTGAGCAGAAAAATTCTCCATGCTGTTATATTGTAATACATTTCTTGCAGCTGTTCATATTAAAAAATAACTTTGTGTGCATTGTAGAACCAAAGAATCATGGTGCAAGCAGCATAAAAGAATGTGTGTGACTGTGACCTTCAACAAAATGCTTGTGTGATGCTCCAGACACAGAAATCTTGAAATATAGGCACTGCAGAACCACAAGCCTGAAGTGCACTTTATTTTTTGCAGTAGTTGCAGCATACTTGAAACTCAGACTTTCTTTACTGAAATAACATAGCTTTTCTTTTTATGGTAACTCTTCAGGGCTGTTTGTGATTTGAAGGAGAAATGCAGTTTGAGTGATGACGAGCAAGAATAGTTTGAAAGTAGGCATCAGAGCAGGCTGATGCAGCTTGCTGGAGATGAATTGCTTTTAAACATTTTCTAGAAATATCTTTCCTCTTATTTCTGTGAACTGACAGAACTTGAGATTTGGCAAGCCTTGGATAGTAGTAAAAAAGTAAAAATCATGAGTGCAGTAATTTGTTACTGAAGAAAAATATTTTATTTGCACTGCTTTACCAGACTGGAGTTCTCCGAACCAATTGTGTGGACTGTTTGGATCGCACTAACACAGCCCAGTTTATGGTGGGAAAATGTGCACTGGCATACCAGCTCTATTCACTGGGATTGATTGATAAGCCAAACCTACAATTCGATACGGATGCTGTTAGGTAAGATACATTAATAAAGTGTGTCATGGTTTTATTTTTCAATTTTGTGTCAGGAGATTTAGGAAAAAATATGTCTATGTAGAAGAAAGTGCAATTCTTTCTACTGGAATGATTTAATAATGTTTATTCGTCCAAGTTTAAAAGAAATGTTCTGTACTTGAAATGTTCTTGAGACAATCCAGTCACACTAAAAATTTGTTTTTCTGGAAAAGTGTGTTAATCAGGCTTCCTACAGGTTAACTGCTTGACTTCATTCTCTTTATATGCCTAAACTTAAAGCCAAGAGGTTTCCTTTTAAATAAATGTAACAAAAAGACCACCCCAGTCTTTTACACTTACTGCACTTGCTTGAGGCAAAATACTGACAGAAACTGAAAACATAAGTATATGCTTTCATGGAGAATGCCAAACTGATAATTGTATAGAAGCACCATCTTACCTTGTCATTTTTTACCTTTTCTTTGGAAAACATTTATTTTATTGAAGAAAAGTTTTTGGCATAGTTGTTCTCTCAATTCAAATATCAATTATACTTACTCAGGCATCCTCAAACCATTTAAGAAAACTCAGCATTTAAATTTAAATGCTTTGGGGGCCAGGGGAAACTAAGCTACATAAGTTCTGAACATGCATCAGAAATTAATATAAGTGTCCTTGAGGTGATGTGGGTTTATTCCTTAAAGCTGTTGTCATGACTGTGAAACTTCTGGCTTCATTGCTGTTTTTGACTAGTGGTTTGATAGTGTTTTGAATGTGAAGATATAACTTCTGTTTCAGAACAGGCAGACTACTCTGTCTCCACTCTACTGGTGACATTCCTTCAGCTCCTCTTCTTGCTCCCACTGCCTTACAGCACTTGCCTGGTGCCAGGAGCTGGTATGTGCCATGGAAACAACCTCATTTGCAGCTTGTTGGCTCACTGCAAGCGGTGGCTTCTGGCCTCTGCCTGGTGGCCAGGGAGAGCACCCACTGGCTGGTTTCCCCAGTGCCTCTCATCAGCCATGTCCCAGCTGCCAGGTGCTGCATGTTTACCTCTGGGAACAAACCGCTGCTGCTGCAGATGCTAGTTCCTGTGCAGTGTCCTGGGGACTCTGCAGTGGGGACTCTTGGGTCCAACTAAAGTTGATCAGGAGGTGGACAGGTCTCTTGCATCTCTGTGGTATCCTCTACAGTTATCACTTACTTCAGCACCTCAGGTGGCATTTTGCAATCTTTCTTTAGGCTTCACTACCTCCACTTTTTCACCTCTCTCCACAGAAGACTAGTCTTTGTTTGAATGCAGGCTTAATAGTTTGAGAGTGGAAAGGTAATTTTATTCTACAAGTCCTTTCCAAATCAAGTGGATCAATGTCCTAAATGAATTTAAAGTTGTCTGCTTTCTCTCAACCTTTATTGCAAGGTCATTGGAACTCTGTTCATCAGTCCCCTATGGCTGATTGGGAAGGTTTTAAAAGTTATCCTTTTACCTGCCAGTTTTTGTCTTCAAACATTTTTTTAGCATTTAGTCGATCAGCATTGCTGTCTTTCTGTTAAAAAACTAAAGAAACTAAACCAACTCACCAAACCCAAACAAAAAAGCAGGAGATTCTCATACGTGGTCTAATGAACTCTGAACAATTTGTCTGGAGGTAAGTGGTTTGGGTTGGGTTTTTTGTAGTTCTTTGTTTCAAGTTAATAAGCAGAGGTTTTCCCCTAATTGATCTTCCTGTGCTTGACCTTGGCAGAAGATTTGCTGGACAGCTATTTGTTTTTTTACAGAAATTGATTTGCTGCTTGGGTAAGCATTCTTAATCCAGAGCCTTTTGAGGAGGACTTCAGTCAGATGGTTGTTGTGTTGCTATCCCTGGAAACTCTCTTAAGGGATTGCTTCTGTTGTTTTGTTTGTTTCTACCCTCCTTTTCACTTCTTAAGCACTTATTTCGCACACAGATTCACACAGATTCACACACAGATGCCTGACTTTGTGTCTTGCTATATGTGTGAGTGGTTGAGATTTGATTTATTCTGTTTTGGTTTTTTTTTTTTTTCCTCTTAACTAAGGTTTCAGACTCTTTTAGCAAAATGTCATCCTTGTCATCATCTTGCTGAAGCAAGGCCATAGTCTCCATTTCTAGAGAAGCATTTTTCCATCTCTTACCTTTCAGACCAGGTGTCATCTCCTTAGGACAGCTGTGTTTTCTGAAACTGGGGTCTGGTTTTTGTCAATGAGCACTTTGAGCTTTTTGTTATTTGGACTGCTCTGGGTTTGGAGTCTACTGTCAACTTCTTGATGTTAGGGGACAGCGTTGCTTTTAGCCAGCTCTCCTTGTTCTTCACAACCTTCTACTGTCATTAGTGCTTCTTACAAGTCACGTTTATTGGGTTTGTACCTTTGAGTCATCATTATGGTAACTAGGGAGATTTTTGGAAAGTTATGCTAACTTCATTCCCAGTGGACTTGATAGCCTTGATATATTGATGTGTTCTTTCCCATTCGGTATATTTATTATTTTTTCTTTAAGAATTTTTTTCAGCAGTTTGATAGATGACACATTTGGCTTTTCCTTCAGATTATTTGAAGAACTATATGAAGATCATGGAGACACACTTTCTCTGCAATATGGAGGCTCTCAGCTTGTCCACAGAGTAAAAACCTATAGGAAGATAGCTCCATGGACTCAGCATTCCAAAGACATTATGCAAACACTCTCAAGATATTATAGTAACGCTTTCTCAGGTAAATTTAAAGTGCTTTCTTTCTAGCCATTATTTAAAAATCATCTTACTTGTGATGTTTCAATAATCCATACCGTGATCTTTTATCACAGATCCTGTCTACTGTAATTTCCAAATAATTCAGTAAAATCTGATGGATATCAAATGTGTATTCTGAAGTATTTATATCCGATGCAAGCGCATGGAGCCTGATTTGCTATAAGTTATCTTAATTGATGTAATGGGTATTTAAAAATGTACACGTTGTACTGAAACTGCCAATGACGTTTGTAGATCTATAGAGGAGGAGGTAGCTGTTGCAGAGCTGTTAAAATGATGGACAGAATTGCTTCAACAAATACAAGGGAACTGAAACATCTAAATGCAAGAGGAAGGCTTCAAGTGGAGTATTTCTTGTGATGTTTCTGGGCATTTCAAACAAAAAGCAAGTTCTGATGTCCGTAATTGTTCTGTGTGAGCAGAAGTTACTACTGGATTTGTGACAGAAAAGATGAAAAAGCAAGGTCCACCAAGTAAATAAGCTATTTTTTTGGGTTAAATTGTAAAATACTAATTTACTCCTTTACTAGCTTGTATCGGTCACAGTTACTGTTGTACTTTGTTCTGGACAACATTGCTAAAAGAAAACCTCTGAAAAATGCTGAGCCATACGTTATACAAAATAACTGAAAAAAAACCCCCAAGAATTCTTGATGGCTTTCAAAGTCATGAGAAAGAGCTAAAAGAATGATTGTAGGACAGTCTCAGACATGTCAGGGTGACAAGCGTTGTGGACTGCTGTGTTCTAAATACTGTGTGAGACCTCTGTTACTCTTTTTTACAGAAACAGCATAGCCAGGGAAGGAAATAGCATTTTTTTCCTAGTAGACTGCCATTATTTAATAACTGTGTAAACTTTAAAACAGTGAGTTGGACACTGGCTAGAGATACCTCAGTAATCTCTGGCTTCTTTGGCAGAAGTTACTGCTTTTATTAGTGACGATTCTGCATACGTAATAAAATGTGAAAGCGCAGTATTTGAAGTACTGTTTCTGAATGCAGTTAATGTAACTTGTGTGTTATATTTGCCCAAACTGAATGAGAAATGGAGAGCTTGATTATTTCAGTGATATGGCCTCTTGATTGTTTGAAGTGGCAGTAAGGTATGGCTTCATCGATTCTTACGAGGAAAATGCAGCACACGTGCAGTATCACCTGTACTGATAACACAAGATGGAGCAAATCTCTGAAACTGTTTACTATAGTTATTGCCAGACACTTAAATGGTTAGGTGGAAGCTCAAGCAAATTTCTAGATCCACATTTGGGGTTGCTGCTGGCTTGCAAAGAGAGTCACGATACACATAAAATAGTTTGTCTGGAAGAGATACTACAAAAAGAAAAAAGAATACAGAATTTTAGAAGTCCATCTTGTCACCTGGGCGAACTTGTAGCTGAGGACACAAACAGATGTTAGTCTTTTACAGAAGTCTCATTTTTCATATTGATTTCAGTAAAGTGCTGTACACTTTCCCCAATTTACTTACAGTTTTGGTATTTGATCCTGTTTGAGCCAGCTATTTTTGGTGCTTTATGCATTCCTCGCAGTTAAAGATGACATTGTTGAAACATCACTCACTGCATTTAGTGCACTTTTTTAGTATTAAGTTTTAAAAGATTAATTTCACTGAATTTAAAGGTTAAATGTTCAGCACTGCCTGTTCAAGTGACATCTGCAAGCCTGCTAATATGACACATTGAGAAAGATGATTTTATTCTTGATGCTTTCTCAGAAAGCAGAGATGAAGCAAGCATTTTTAGAACAACATTCTGACTTGCTATACTGCAGTTACTGTTGTTACTATCAATCACGTATCCTTTAAATACAAATAAAAATCTGTTCATGGACTTGCTTGTGTCTCTGATGTGAGAAACCTTTTTTAGATGCTTATGAATTTATGTGCCAGTAGTAAACAGACTCAGAAAATTTCAGTGGCTTGCTAGAAGTCATGCAATGAATCAGATTCAGAACATGATTACAATTGGCCTCCTAAATAAATCACTTAGCCACACTTGTTCTGTTTATCATAAAAAATACATGATTCTAAATTAATTTACACTTTTAAGAAAATGGTTTCACCTGTTAACCTTAAAGTTCTTGAGTTAATTATTACTACTTAAGTTGTACAGATGAGAAAAAGACATGTATTGGTTAAGTGACTTACCTGGATAACCCAGTAGATAATATTTGGACTTGTTAGAAAGGTAACTTTGAAAGCAGTCACCCTAGTTCATGATATGTGGCTTAGGTTTTCCATAAACTTTCTGTACCTATAAATTTGGTTTATGTTGTCCTTCTAATAGAAAAGTGAAGAACTCAAAAAAAAAAAAAAAAAAAAGCTTAGAAGAAAACCAAGGTTTCCTCTTAAATATGTGGGACAACTAATTTTATTAGTAACTTAATAAAAAAGTAGAGGGTGCAGTGTAGTTTGGGAAGTCAACTCTTTGAAGTACCCTGGATATAAGCAAGTAAATTGTACCAAAAAAGGACATCATCCAGCTAAGAATTACATGGTCCTTCAACACCCTCTCTGGCAGGCATTCTGATTATTTGATTTCTAACATTTTTCTTTCATTTGTAATTGCCAGGAAAATTAGGTACTAGTATTCCAAAGAATATTCTTCTAGCCTTTTTTGTCTTTTAGAAAGTAACATGACCTTGCAGACTTCAATGCTGGAGTTGCAACATGTATAATAAGCTTCTGCAATCTGGAGTAATCTATTTCTCCACAAACAGGACTGGACATAGGAAACTACCTTATAGTGTTGTATGAAAGTAAACCTAATTACTCTAACCTTTTAGTCATAGAATCACAGAATGGTCTGGGTTGGAAGAGACCCCAAGGATCATAGATTTACAATCCCCCTCCACAGGCAGGGCCACCAACCTCAGGCCTGGATCTACACAGGGTTGCCCAGGGCCCCATCCAACCTGGCCTTGAATACCTCCAGGGATGGGGCATCCACCATCTCTCTGGGCAGCCTGTTCCAGCACCTCACCACTCTCTCAGTAAAAAACTTCCCCCTAATATCTAATTTAAACCTTCCTTTAGCTTTAATCCGTTCCCTCTTGTCCTGCCATTTTCTACCCTTTTAAAAAGGTGATTCCCCTCTTGCTTATAAGCTCCCTTCAAGTACTGGCAGGCTGCAATGAGGTCCCCCCGCAGCCTTCTCTTCTCCAGGCTGAACAAGCCCAGCTCCCTCAGCCTCTCTTCGTAGGGCAGGTGCTCCAGCCCTCTAATCATCTTTGTGGCCCTCCTCTGAACCCTCTCCAACAGTTCCACATCCTTCTTGTATTGGGGGCCCCAGATCTGGACACAGTACTCCAGATGGGGCCTCACGAGGGCAGAGTAGAGAGGGACAATCACCTCCCTGTCCCTGCTGGCCACCCCACTTCTGATGGAGCCCAGGATCCCATTGGCCTTGCGAGCTGCAAGAGCACGCTGCTGGCTCATGTTAAGTTTCTCATCCACCATGACACCCAGGTCCTTCTCAGCAGGGCTACTCTCAAGGAGTTCTTCTCCCAGTCTGTATATATGTCTGGGATGTTATAGTCCCAACTGTTTAAATCTCTCATGATTTAGTAATTTCTCATGTAATGCAGTTGCAAATTCAGATTGAGAGTGGTAGATTATTTTAGGGTAATTCAATTAGATGGCCCCTTTGGATCCTGTTTTCTCAAATGGTCTTAAAAATGTGCTAGCATACACGTACATCACAGTATCTTTTAAAAAAGCAGTGCAGTCTTTCTATTTGCTTGTACACAATTATAACATTCATTGCCAACACTGAAGGGAGAAAGCCTATTTGCTCTTTTTATCTGTGTTCCACAGTGCATTGACACATTCTTATTTATTTGTTTTAGAAGAGAGATATTTTTCTATCTAGATAAGAAAATTGATCCACAAAGCTCAATATCCTGTTTTCTCTGGACAGTGTTTCAAAGAAAGACAAAAGCTTTCATTACTTTTGTTCAAAATTAAGTCATAAAATTGTTCAACCCTTAAAATAAAGCTGGGGGAGGATTGCCACCTTTGAAGTTGACTATGTATGCCCCCAGTTCACATTATGTTTGTGCCTGCTTGAAGACTTATGCACAAAGTGTCTTTAATGTTAGGCAATTATGCATTAAGACAGCAGAAAGACATTTTTTGTCAATCTCCTGTATTTTATGTTTAAAACACAGTTGAACAATTGAAATAATAAATGCAAAAGATGGTTTTAGTCCTTTTACAATGTAACATTTAACAGTCATTCTTTTTGCTATATAAGAAAGGTAAGAATGATTTAATAAACTACTGCTATAGACCATTTCAGACAATGATTTTGTTAAATTAGTTGGTATGAGTTTAATTCAAGCTGTTTTTCACAGAACAAACTTCATTTAGTTTTATTTCATTTCAGCATCTGTCATATAGGTGGTGACATTGAATTATCTTGTTTTACTTTAATTGTTTTACAGTTATTCAGTTAACAATTTCAGTATACCTTCTGTCTCTAGCACGTGAAACAATGTTAAATGAACAATAGAGGTTCGTCTCTTCCCTTACCATTCAGAAGTTATCACCAGTTTTAACTTATTTGCTCAAGTTAGTTAATTTTGGTTTTAGGGCTCCCCCAGTTCCTGTGCTTAAGGTAGAGAGCTTTCTTGGGCTTTGTTCAGCACTTTCTTTAAATCACTACGTAACTTATCAGGAAGAAAGAATATATGTTACTGCTTGTGACTTTCTTTTTTCTTTTAATTCGCAGTGTCCTCAACAAGGTTGGGTTTTGTTTGTTTTTTCCAGGCCCTTTTTCTAAGTTTTGCGTAGCTTTCTTGCACTGTTTCTTCCTCATTCTCTCCTTATGTCATGTTTAAAATGTGACATCATTTTGCAGAAGCAATATAGCTTGCAAACCATAAGGACCTGCAGCTGCTTTTTAGTGTTACTGTGTAGAAGAGTTAATGTATATAAACATTTTTCTCTTAAGAAAATTGCAAAGATTGGGAGCAAGAAAGAATGTAAAATAAGTATATTTTTTTTTGAAGAGGGACAGTAAAAGGATCTGGAGGGAATACAAGTGCATAGAAAAGGCAGAAAGAAACCAGATTTCAGGTGAAAGGCCCCCTTAAGTAGGGAAGGGGAGCCAAGCAACATGAAGAGGTTTCCCAGTTCTTCCCCTTTTCCTGGTGCTGTGCCCTGTTACACCAAGTGACTGTTTATACAGAAGATCCCACTTTCAAATATTGACCTCCATGTAATGCACACTTCTGTAAAGTACAATGCTTCTCTGTAATCTTATTGTCACCAAATTTCTACATAGCCCTTCATTTGTTGGCTGCTTGTGTGTCTTAATTCCCTGTAAAAATATGTTACGTTGCACAGAGTGAAGAGACATTTGAATTCTGGGGCGGAGGAGATACTGATTAAAACTTTGGTGGTGGCCAGGAACCAGCTTTGTCCTTGCTGTCATACCAATGCTTGGGGATTCTACCTAATTTTTACCTGCTTTCTGGTATTCTGAGACTTCAGTTTGTCTTTTCTATGCGGTGTGTTGCTAGAGGGACACTCATAATACTCTATTGGAACCGTAGGGAGAACTGAAAGAGTAACACTAGCTGTTGAACTAGTCTGAGCTATTCCTTGTCTGATGATTACTGAAGTGCAAACAAGAGTCTAGACAAGAGCTCTTCAGATGTTAATTCCTCAGGGCACAAATATAGCTTAGTTTTCCACATGTTCCCCAGATCTGAAGATCCATTGTGTCTAAGCCTCCCTCTGCCCCTATGACTCTGCTTTCAATGCTCTCTTGATCACAGTTCATCCACCCCCAATCCCTCACCTGACTCCAGCTTTTCTTCTTACCTGTTGTAACTCATTCTGTCTGCAGCTAGGTAGCAAAAGATTAAGTGAACAACAGCATTTCTTGTCATGTGTCATCTACAGTGGTATGTAACTACTGGATTTTAGCACTTGCCTTATTTATTTTAGTGAAGCTTAGAATATGGCAAGAAAAACCGAATATTTAAACCAACAGAGAGAAAAGTCCAAATTATTAAAAAGTGTTTGTGAAGGTTAATCATTTTACTGACTGTGTTTTGACTAGAAAAACCAAAAAAGTTCATCATTTGTGTTATGTGGGAAACTTGTGCATTGTGTGGATTAAGTTTAATTTTATTAAATCCTTCTTCTATTACTTAGACTGCAGTGAATTTGTCATGATAAATCTGATTCTCTGAAACATGCATAAATAAATACATGCATGTGCTTCATGCATACACACAGATGCAGAGATGGGACATGGAGCTGCAGCAGGAGGTCTTACTTCTGCAAAGCCTCTAAGCAGAGCTGCTTCCTCAGCTTCTGTGAGAGAAGCCAAGGAAAGAGGCAGTGCTGATATCAGCCCCACATGCACTGCAGTGTGTCAGGTCAGGCCTAAATGATGTTCAGTTACAGTGATTGAAGCCCAGAGGTCCCTGTAGAAGTCACAGGACATACACACTCTGTCTGTGAGGAGCAAACATAACAAACAAGCAAATGCCTGAATGGGCATGAGCTCTGCCATGTTCCTGGCATTAAGTGTACCTCTTGTCTAACAGATGCAGACAGGCAAGATTCTATCAATCTCTTCCTGGGAGTGTTCAAGCCTACCGAAGGAAAACCTCATCTCTGGGAACTTCCCACTGATTTTTATTTGCATCACAAGAACACCCTCAGTCTGTCACAGACCAGGAGAAGGTATTTTGCTATTCTGCTTTATTTTTTTTGTTTTGCTTTGTTCGGTATTGGCCTAATAAATTTTTTAAACTGCATGTTGTTAACCAAACAGTTTTCTCAGTCTGTCAAAAACCTGCTTAGTCTTTTTTTATAAGTTTTAATGAAAACTTAAAAAAAACCCCCCAAACCTTCAAGACATTACCAAAGATGTTGGATGTTGGTGTTGTGAAGAATTTGCTGTAGTTATTTTACAGCTGTATGGGGAAAAGGAATTTTCATTTCATGTGAAATTCTCTCCTGCAGTGCGAAATGCTTCACTACCTTCCTGAAGAACAGTTACCACTGTCTCATTGAGCAATGTACAGGTGTATTTTTGATGGTCGGATTTATCAAGTTGTCACTGTATTTGAGATGAGATGATAAGGATAACATTTGTTTATTTTGTGTGTGTAATGCACTTAGCCTGCAGCTGTGCATACCCAGAAGCCCATGATTTTCTGCCTGCCTTCCAGCTGTGTCTAGCCTGCTTTGAAGACTATTTGTCTTCATTTGCATTCCATTGTAGTTGCACAGTAATACACAGAAGTAATGCAGGTAAAGCTTAAAAACGATAAAGTCATTTTAGAGTCCTTCACAATGAGGAATGATTTTCTTCAGGATTTTAAATACTGTGTGTTAAAACAAGTAATAAAAAGTTCCATTTTAATGGTAGCAACAGCAGTGGAATTGTTAACTAAATCATCTCCAGTGAGGATATCACTGTTTGCATTTCTGTTTATTCTGTGGGTCTTAAAGCTGTGTTCACAAATGGTAGATCTGAATGTCTGCATTTAGATTTTTGTCTGGGTAAGTGTTTAAACTGTAAGAGTTTAAAGAGCCCGTTCAGGCCCTGTTGACTGCTTAGTCCATTAACCTGCCATGGTAGCTGGCATGGGATATGGCTGAAATGTCAATCCTTTTGTATTATCCCTTGCTGCTCACTCCTATCAGCTGTACAACACAGTGTCATTTCAGGCATACGTGGAACGTGCAGTTTTATTGCCTACTGGTTCCAAACATAATTGTATGTCAAAAATTAATTCAGCTGATACATTGCAAATATACAAATGTCCTAGTCTCCCTTACAGTGGTTACTCTGTTAAACAACTGTCTCTTACTTGTCACAGATACTGTTCTCAATGAGATGGAACATTTACAAAAAAAAAGAAAAAAAAGTAAAATGTTGGTATTCTTCATTTACTTGTTAATTAGATTTACCTTTCATTCTGACTAGAATTTCTTCTGGACACTTATAGTACATAACCAAGATGTTTTCTCACTTGAACAAAATGACACCTCCATGTAGTAAGTAGCTAGGTGAAAAAAGCTCCTCCAAGTAACTTTTTGTTTCTACCACACTATTTTACAAGTTCTTCATATAACTTCTTCCTGCCTCTCTGTGCAGTGCCTCTTTTGGCTTCCTTGGGCACAGCAGCAAAGGAAATAATGAAAACTCATAATGAAGTCAAGGATATAGGAAGAGAAGAAAGAAGTTTCCTGTCATTGATACCTTTTGGCTCTCTGTAATTTTCCTTTATTGTGTTTGCCTCTCCAACAGAAAGATTTCACAATGAGTTTCATACATTATTCTCCTACAATTTGTGATTCACATGAAAGGGCAGTGAACATGGGGAAAAGAGACTTTCTGTTGTTACATTGCTTACGTTTATGCACTGGGCATGTCTGCATTGTTTCTGAAGGCATTGAGAAATTGGCTCACTAGCATGGCCTTGTCCAGTGGTCCAGGAAAAGACAGGACCATCAGGCACAACTCATTCCTTTCTGTCCAAGAAACACACAGTTCTTGGAATTGAAGCGTGTTGCCCTGCCTGCTCCTCACTGTCTGCAGAGTCCCACTAACAATTCAGTCTCTGGGCATGGGAATACACCCATGGTTTCTGCTCCAGATGGCTGCATTGACATGAGTAGGAGATAACCACATTAATGCTCTGATTAAAGCCCTCACAGTGTTGTGAATACACACCTATTGAAAATAAAAATCAATGAAGATAAGTGCCTTTTCATCCCAAGTAATGAAATAGGATAGACTATCAGAATAATTTAGAGACGAAATTAAAGTGTATTTGAGCAGAGAAACTAACTATTTAAACATGAGTGAAAGATAAAACATGCTTTGTTTTAGGAATGTTGCTGGACTTTGTTGCATTTCAGAAATTCTGAATAAGTTTCCAGCAGGGCCTAGTTTTTGCCACAAGCTATGCCAGTGTAGGATAACTGTCACATCCAAATGTATATCTATGTATAGGAGTCAGCTATTCTGATTTTATTATTGTTGACCTTCCTTTCTTTGTACCTTAGGATCTGAATAACAGGTGGGCGTTCGATGTTGGGTTTTTTTTAGAGAGACCAGAACAAGAGAACTACAAACTACCTTTTTATATGTACTAAGACCTTAATTTTCAGCTCTGCAGGGCTAGGCACCTGAAATGTATCTTGTTTCATGGAACAGACCCACTCCTTCCTCAGCTGTATTGAGCTTCCTGTGTTTAAATTCCATGGCCTGAGAACAAAATAGTAGGATAGGGGCCTGTGAAATCCTGCGTCCTAGAATAAATCTTCACTTTCTTCCACACTGGGATTATAAATAAATGTTTAATAAAGTGATAGTATGTGACTGGGTAACTGTTATGTGAAAATGTCTAGACTAGATACAAGATCAAATCTTCTGTACGAGTTGTGTGTGTGTTTTTCCTGTGCAGCTATACTTACTGGTGGACCACAGGTGTGCTTCAGCATTTACCTCTTCCTTTTGATGAAGGTAGGAACTCTATTTGCTCCTTGCCTGGTAGAGTATCTTGAAAAAGAAGTTTTAGTCTCAAATGCTTTTTAAATGTTTTCGATCCAAAATCTGGGGGGGGGAAAAAAATCCATAACAATTGACAACTTTATTCATTTTTTCCCATGATGAGCTGTGTTTTTCAGCTGTGGGATGCAGGAGAATACCTAGTTGGCTAAAACTTGACCTGCATATGTTTATAGTATATGCTGTATGTATGTATATAGTATATTGCTAATGTATAGCTTTCTATAGTAGGTATAGCTTTCTCTGGGATACTGTAGGAATTGTCATCGTGAAGGGAAGTGAAATTATGCTGGATGATAGTGCATATTTATTAAAGAAGGGCTGTGCATCTTCTTCATACCGTAGTTTCTTGTCTTAGAGGGGATATAGCTGCAGAAAAATGCCTTGTAGGGTGGTTAGGTAAGTCGATTACTCCTTGTTTAGATTTTTGCAGAGTCATTAAATGTTACTAAAAAGATTTTAAATTGTTTTTCTTTTTCCTAGTGACCTGTGCTGAAAACAGACGGAAGTTGACAGTGAAGAAATTCCACAAGTACGAAGAGGAAATTGACATCCACAACGAGTTTTTTCGGCCATACGAGTTGAGCAGCTTTGATGAGACCTTCTGCTTGGCAATGACCAATTCTACACGGTATACTGGGATGTTTTGTGACTATAAAATAAACCTGATAAGCTTTGGGGTGGGTGGTGTTGGGGCTTTTTAATGCTTCAAATTTAGCAAACTTCTAGAAACTAAATCAGAATGCTGAAATGGAAATGCTACTCTGAAAAACATTCTGTTAAGGTAGCACTTGAAATGTCTAACTTTTTTATTATGGGGTGCCAAGTGTTCGGGCATTTGAGGGATAAAAAATAAGCTCTTCTCTGTGGACTCAGATCACAGAGAGTACAGTTCATGAGGTTTTCTGAGGGTTTTTTTTGGCAGCCGTCAACTGGATATTCTAAGCATAATCTGAAGCACCTTTTAGATAAAGGCTTCCAGGCAGATTGTTTCATGCAGGTTTTTTACTCAATTTGAGCGTTGGCATCATTTTGGAAACAATGTACCTGAGTTACAGGGCTTCTTCAGCACAAGAATGGAGCACATTGCTCCAGCCTCCTCGGCAAGTATTGAAGTTTGCAACTATTTTATGGGATTAAGTAATCCAGTTGAAAGCTTTTTAAAATACCTAGGGAGAGTATATTTACTTTAGCTTGCAATGATTAATTTAGAACTTGGTATTTTTTTTTACAATTTTTTTTTTAGTTCAGAGGTAGATGTTAGAGGCAATTTTTCTAGAAAATTTAGAATGATTTGTGTGGGCCTTTGCTCATGAACAGTTTTTCCTTTCTGTTTTGCCAGAGATTTTATGCCTAAGAATGTGGGGATTGATCCAAGTCCATTTACTGTTCGTAAACCTGATGAAACTGGAAAATCAGTGTTGGGGTAAGTCTGAAATATGAAATTTGGTTCTGGTTTAATAGTAATGAAGTTGTAATGCAAATGTATAAACTCTGTGTGTATATGTCTCTGTGTCTGTAGCATGTTCTCTGTTACACAGGAAATAAAAAAGCCGTTGATGTTACATTGTAGAATTATATGCTTTAATACTCATACCTAATTTGAGATTTTTATTTGACACTTGGATTTCTTTATTCAGACTTGTTTAATCTTTTCTGTTTTCTTGTACTCCTCTAAGTGAAACCCATGAGAAAATTTTGTCTAGAATACAGATACACAAGTTGTTAAAAATTTGATCATTTCTTCATACTAGTGGCAAATGTACTCTCTGCTGGAGATGGCAGGAATGCAAACATTGTTAGCTTTTAAAAAAACAAAACAAAACAAACCCCAAAACACCAACATTTTGAATAAATAGAACATATCCTGAAGCAGCAGTGCCAATTTCAACATAGTTTTTGATGGGAAACCTTATTAAAAATATTTAGAGATAAAAGTTACATGAACAATTGAGCAACAAGTTATTGGGACAAGTGAAAGTTTCATTTAGCTGCTTTTGCATCCTGGATTTGCTTTGCTACTTTATTCCCTTGTTGTGTTTGATCTGCTCTATCACATAAGGGGACTCATCCTCAACCAATTCATTCTCTATTTGATACCTCATATTAAGAAAACCTTTTGTCAGTAATGCTTAAACCTCTCCTGTCACAACATTTTAAGTTCTTCTGAAAACTTGCTGTTCTGTTAAAAGCTACAAAATTTTACTGTCCTGCAAATAACATCCATGGTGCCTTCACCCTGAGGGACTCACTGTTATTAAATGTTGAGAGTAGACTGTATTTATCACTAGTAGAACTTGATTTCGTGGTATTGATGTTCCCTGTGACTTAACCAGAAAGACTTTTCAACAGTGTATCGTTTACGTCTGCTAAGAATTGTGAGTTCATGGGTCCCTTTGAGGGTAAGCTTTATTCTTCAGCTTTAGTATAATGTCAGGTTTTGGATTAATTGATTTACCTCCAGATGTTTCATTAAATACTTGACCATTACACATTTTTCTCAGGCACTTTGCTTCAAGCTCCCCACTGTAATTTTTAGGCATTGTTACAAGGTAGAGAATCAGCTGGATCAAAGCCATATTCCAGGACTGTCTGGGTATTGCTCATAAGGCTTCTTATGCATGGCTGTGTAATGGTATGAAGTATGGCTTTGGTCTTCCACCTTACCCATGTGTAGACCTTGGTAGAGGTCGTATCTTTGCCTTGCATGTTTGTAATCATCTTTTGATCTGCTATGACATTTCTGGAGAGCTTGATGATATGTTTTCATCTGTAAGTGTTCTGGTGGACAATTAGATCTTGGTCACCTTATGAGTATGTGTTGGGCGTGAAGATGTCAGTCTTACCAGTGTTTGGCCACTGCTTCATTCTCCAGCTTTCAGCAAGGACTGCTTTTCTTGTGACCTGATTTAGAAAAGTAAGGAAGATCAGCTTAATTTTCTCAAAAACGAATGCACTCTGTCTTCATGACTTTCTGTGAAATTCAATCTAAGGAGATGACAGTTTCTGCTGTGCTGTTTTTTCCCCTGATGCATTTGTTCCAGCTGTAAAAATTCTTCTGATATTCTTCTGATATATTAATGCCCTTGTGAATGGGGTGCTCTCACATATCAAGAATCTTTGGGAGGACTCCTCTTCTTGTTTTCCTTGTGTTCCTAAAGCATATAATGTTTAGGTAATTCACTAAAGGGATAAATTGCTGTAGGAGTTTGACTTCAAAAGGCGTCTCTGTGACAGTCATGGTGTGTGCACTAGGGCTCAAGCAATACTGATAACCTTCACTCCTTTGCTGAGGAGAACACTAGAGCTGCAACTCAAAATCGCATTTACTCCAAACTGCATGGTGTTTCCAAAGCCTCTTGGCATGCTGCTGTCTTCCTTTAGGGCATTCTTTCAGAATAAGTCTCTGTAAACACAGCGTCAGTGTATGTAGGGACAGTCACATCAGCAAGGAGAACATGTTGCTTCCCTGTTTCCAAGCTGATTTGTTCATAAGCATATTAATTACCTGCCTTCCAGTCCCTCTTCCTCCAGAATCCCCAAAATACTGTGTCAGTGTCATAGAATCACAGAATCTCCTGAGTTGGAAGGGACCCCTAAAGATCACCAAGTCCATCTCCTGGCTTCACACAGGGCCAGCCAAGTCAGAGCATGGGACTGAGTGCATCGTCCAGGGGCTTCTTGAACTCAGTCAAGCTCAGTTCTGTGACCACTTCCCTGGGGAGCCTGTTCCAGTGCCAGGCCACCCTTTCACGAAAGAACCTCTTCCTAATATCCAGCCTAAACCTCCCATGTCGCAGCTTCATACCATTCCCTCAGGTTCTATCACTGGTCACCAGAGAGAGGAGATGGGTGCCTGTCCCTTTACTCCCCCTTGTCAGGAAGGCATAGATCACAATGAGGTCTCCCCTCAGCCTCCTCTTCTCCAGGCTGTACAAACCAAGGGACTTCAGCCTCTCCTCATCAGACTTCCCCTCCAGACCCTTCACCATCCTTGTTGTCCTCCTCTGGACACTCTCCAAAATTTTTATGTCCCTCTTGTACTGTGGTGCCCAAAACTGCACACAGTATTTGAGGTGAGGCTGCACCCGCGCAGTGTAGAGCAGGACAGTCCCCTCCCTGGACTGGCTGGCAATGCCATGCTTGATGCACCCCAGGATACAGTTGGCCCTCCTGGCTGTCTGGGCACACTGCTGGCTCATGTTTATTGCTGTCACCCAAGACCCCCAAATCCCTCTCAGCGTGGCTGGCCTCCAGCATCTGATCCCCCAGTCTGTATATGTAGCCAGGGTTGCCCCTTCCCAGGTGCAGAATCCAGCACTTGCCCGTGTGAAACTTCATGCTTTTTCTTGGTGATCGCTCAGCTCTCTGATCTGTCCAGGTCTCTCTGTAAGGCTTCTCCACCTTCAGTGGAGTCAACAGCTCCTCCCAGTTCCGTGTCATCTGCAAATTGACTTAAGACACCCTCTAGTCCTGAGTCTAGGTCATTTCTGAAAATGTTAAAAAGAACTGGACCTAAAATGGAAGCCTGGGGAACCCCACGAGTGACTGACCACCAGCCAGATGTAACCTTGTTTACTACCACTCTCTGGGCCCAACCCTTCAGCCAGTTGCCCACCCAGTTGTCTGAAAGTACAGCCACATGCACTTCTGTGGCTGGGAGGAAAGGATGTAGAGGACATAAGGGTAGAACAATTTCTGATGTGTAAAGTAACATATACCTTTCAGAGCTAGTACAGTTAAACCCAGTGTTAGCCTACTAAAATACAGATGCTGTATCTTGAAGAATTCTTGCAAACAGGGCACCTCTTTACATTGACTGCAATTTCTAGAGTGTGAGATACATGTCGCATAAAGAAATGTTCCTGGTTAAAGAACTGATACAAGGGGAGAGGTGTGGAAGAGAAAGGGAGAAAAGGGACATTGTGATTATGATTTTTGGGCCCAAGATTAAGAAAGCTAATGGAGCAGCTTTAATCAGATATATTAATGTCCTTGTGAATGGGGTACCCTCACATACCAGGAACCTTTGGGGGGACTCTTCTACTTGTTTTCCTTGTTTTCTTTAACAGACTTCAGTTAGAAAGTGAAACTTTTTTCCACATCAAACCCAAATATTATGTTATGTCTCAATTAATTTTTATTCCTTTTTATTCCTGCAGTCTGAGGGGAGGGATTTAAGTAAAAAAACTGAAGAATTGTTGGAGAAAAGCTGACATAATCCTTTGACCTCTCTTTAAATTTTCTGGAATAAGAAGAGATTGAAGAAAAGTAAATCAATTGGGGGATTCAAAAGATGAGCAGCAAGTTGCTCCAGGGGATAGAACTCATTTCCCCCAGTAAGATTGTAACCAAAACTGGGAATTTAAAATACTTCCTGTTAATATCTTGCTGGTTTCATAAATGCACTCTGCTTTTCATAATAGGAACAAAAGTAATAGAGAAGAAACCGTGCTGCAGCGCAAAACAGCTGCGAGTGCTCCTCCACCCCCAAGCGAGGAAGCAGTGTCAAGTAGTTCTGAAGATGATTCTGGGACAGACAAAGAAGATGAAGGTGCCGTTTCTCAGCGTTCAACTCCAGTAAAGGTGACTGATACAGGAGACAATACGAAAATGACAGAGGTAAGAAAATATTGTGGCAGGCAAGAAGGCTAATCATGGACTTAAAAGTGCACATTTCCTTATAAAAGAAAGAAAGAACGAACAGTAAATGTAATAAAACAGTCAGAATTAAAGCCCTGAGAAATTAAGTGGGAAAGGTCTCTGGTGTCATTTCTTTGTGTACATATTAGCAGAGCTGCTGCTGTTCTTGTCATGTAATGGTGAAACATGGCAGAAAACATTTTTCAAAAAATGAAAATTACTGTTAGAAGCCTGCGGTGTTTGAAGGGTACTCAGTGAGGTGTGGTCAGTCTCAGAAAGCATAAAATACATCTATGGTAGTGTGTTAACTCAGAGCAGTAGTGCCTTTCTGATCATTGTCTCTTACCATGCTCTGGTTCACATCATGAAGTGGTCTCAGAGCATGGAAATATGTATGGAACAAAACTGGCAGATGCTTCTCCAGGAACATACCTGATCGATGCACCTAACCAACATTTAATCCATGGGAGCTAATCTAGAGCAAACCCCCTGAAGACATGCAACATGGATCTAAGGTCCTGAGCATCACCTCTTGCAATTACAGATCGCTTCCTTTTCAGTGCCACTTGCCTAGGTGGATATAACAGTAAATTAATGTTCAATCTGGCTAAATTTCAAGCTGATTGATGTGAAGATTTTTATTATTATAATTATAAATTATATATACATATCATATATTAAAATAATCATAATTACATAGTTTGGCATGAAAAAAATTAACTCAAGAAATGCTTGATAAAGTCGCAGTGGTGCTATGCTATTGTTATCACTAAGGCTGAAGATAGTGGCAGGATAATAGTGAAGTCATGTCTGTGCAGTGGTATGAAAAGAATGTATATTCTCAATTGTGGGCTGTTAATCTTTTTTTGATTTCCTAGCATAATTCTAATTCTGTTGAAATCCCTTGGATGCTAATTTAATGAAAATACTAGTTTGTATGAAGTATTATGGAAATATCTATTTTATTAATTCATGTAACATTTCTTCAAATTCTTTCTAGTATTGAAATGTATTAGCAAAAGGGTATGTTAATGGAGACTGTTAAGCATTTTCCAAATTTTTTGTTGTTTTGGAGTTTTGCGTGGGGTGAGGGTTTTTTTGTTGTTGCTTTGTTGGGTTTTTTAAAAGTCACAGCTCACTTAAATGGTGGTGTGCTTGTACACATGATCACTTTTGAGGAAAGCTCAGTATTTATGACCTCAGTTGGTAGAAAATGTAGTACCTGATAGGCAACAGAATATAAACCTGCCTTTTTCTCTGCTACAGTTCAAATTTCATTTAATTTAGTCTTTAGCCTAGGGTTGTGTGTTCTCAGATAATGGATTTTCAACATTCTGTACAACATGGTCTTCTGCCTTAATGAAGCATTTTCAATTAAACAATTATGAATTCCTGTGGTATTAATTTTGGACAATTTTGATTAATACTTGTGCCAATACAAGTGCATTTATTTCTGTTTGTGCAAGATATTTTATCTGATAATTTCCCGTTATCTCAGAGTAATAGAGTACCTGTTTTCCAGCACATCAGATTGTTTCTAGATTTTTTTTTAACAACATAAATCCAACCTGAAATCTTAGTCTCGATTCTTACCATTACACAAGTTGCCTCACATCAGTTTTTCCATCAGTGGATTGAACACACTTCAACACTCAGACGTAAGATACCTATTTTTAGATTTTTAAGATGCTTAAACGAAATATGCATGCAAACACAAAATATGATTTCAGATAGTATTGGATTTTAATGGCTTACAATTGGGTCAGCTATTCTGATTATTTTAGTAATGCACAAGAAAAGAAACATTTCCTGTTTCATTAGCACCTTTTCATGCACTGAATTTTGGCTGTAATTTATGTTGTTAATTTGTGTCTTTGCTTATTAAAGTGGCAGTGCTGGAAAGGATTACCTGTTCAGTTATGCTGAATTGCTGCATTAGCTATTAACTTGTGTTATTGTTAATGCCTACCTCTGTTGTAAATTAGTTTATTCTTTTGAAAAGTACGAAGTTTCTCTTAGATACTTTTTTTTTTTTAAATTAAGCTGATCTTTATTTAGTGTGTGAAGGCTAAAGCAGAGCATCAGATATGGGCTTTTCAAAAAAATGTTTTGAAATTATTTTTTCTGGCAATGGCAATTATTTGTTGGGTCTACACATGTGGTAGGAAGTTTAAAAAGAAGACGGGTAATGGAGGGTTTTAAAACTTGGTGGCTAAACTGAGGAATGCGACAAGAAACAAAATAGCTGTGACTGGGAAAGGTGATAATCTGTTACAGAATCACTGAATGGTAGGGGTTGGAAGGGACCTTGGAAGATCATCTAGTCCAACTTCCCTGCCAGAGCAGGATCACCTAGATTAGGTCTAGATGATTAAATAAGCATCTGTTTTCTAGAACCAGTAAAGCATAAAAAGGGTTCAGACACTTTTTATTTTTGTATTTTTCATTTACCCTCAAGTTAAACTTAATTTAAAAAAGAAACTGTAACGAAGAATGTGTTTAACATCCTACAGTTACAACTAATCTGTTTCACGGCTCTGTTGACTGAACTGACAACTTCCAAGCACTCTGACTGGGGTCAGTCAGCACTTCACCGTTTTCTTGTTTGTGAAAATGGATTACTACAAGTTTGGGTGAAAAACAGTAGCATAGGCAAATGTGGGAGCTTGTTCTGAACAAATACGATTTATCCTATCTTGAGTTTCACCATAGAACAGAAGTTAACACCTACATCATTAAATGTCACTATAAATATAACTTATTCTCCTCATAGGTTGTTTTATCTAATGTTTTCTTTCAAGAATCCTTTCCTTGGTGAACAAAAGTCTTGAATAATATTTTTAATACATTATTTGTATTTAATACCTGACATGCACAAGCTAAGATTGCTATATATATGTGAAATTTACTTGGTTTTGACTGTACTCCTGAAATTATTTTCAAGTTTAGAAAGAAACCTCTCTTTGGATGTTGTTACAGTATCCTCCACCTGAATCTTTATTCTTATGTTCCAGAATGTAGTGCAAACAACAAAAGATGTGTATGGAGTCAACCTTTCAGATGTTCCTTCAGAAGATGATCTCACAGTGTATGCTAGGTGAGACAGATTTCAGTCTTAATCAGTAAAAGATAATTGGAATTAGTCAAATACAGCTTGTCAAAGAGCTGCCTTTGATTAAACTTATTTAAATTCTAGATGCTAGTGATACCTGGATACATATGCTGTTCTGTTTTTCAAATCAAACTGTATCAACTTTGATTTCAATGGAAGTTATGTACATGTTTCTGAATGCAAAATTTGGAACTTAAATCAAATGAAAAACATATCAATAGAATGTCACTTAATATAGTCCTAAAAGTCGGGGGGTGAGCATCAAGGTACCAGTCCCAACTACCCAAAAACTTTTCTTTTATTCAAGGGTAACTTGGACTGTCATCCTTTACAAGACTGGTTGTCACCACTCCTGCAGAAGCCTTAAACTGTCAGGTCCCCAAGAGCAACCAGCAAATTAATAGTGTGCTTCTCCAACAGAAGGCAGTGACTCCCATTGTGTTAGGAACTCTGTTTCTGAATTGCCATCATCCCATATAGAGTGCTTCCTGAGTGCTGCCATTATTAAAAAATGTGTCATTGTTCTCAGATTCTCTCCTCAACATTACCAAATAACACTGAAAACAGAAAAGGCAGTGGTTCAATTCTCCTTTTCTTTCTTAAATCAGAAATTTAAAAATTTCAAATAGTTCAAATTGAACTCAAACCAAAACTGAACCCTAGAAATGAACCAAGAAGTTAGTTATTCAGTACCCTAGTGGAGGAGATTCTTTCCTGAGTTGCAGGGGTTTTTTTCTTTGAATACTAGACAGAATTCAGTATTGGAGATCAGTTGAAGAAATTTAGATGCAAATTGAAGACCCTCATAGTTCCTAAAGGCTTGTAATGATTCTGCCAAGAGAGTGATTGCTTATGAAAGACACCAGTAGTGCAAATCAATTACATCTGCTTAATAAACATGCTGGGTAATTTGGAGTTAGTACACTTGTATAGCTTTGAAGGGGATGTTTCTCATTATCTCTGCAATTTTTAACTTCACCTGTGCCTCTAACATTGGTTCTTTATTTTAGACACAGGAAAATGGGTGCCAATTTGAAAATCCAAATACTTTGGTATACTCGATAGTCGTTATTCTGCAAATGGCCCAGTGTGAGCTGGTGTCCACTGCAAGTCACTTTGTCAGGTGAACAGCTCTGTGCAAACATCCAGAATTGCAGCTATTTCCCATTTTATCATTTTTCAGGCTGGACTAACATTCAGTCTATTGTTACAGTAGTGCTGTAAACTCCAGGGGGGCTTTGAAGCTCCCTTTTCTTATCATTTTCAAGACCAAAAAAAAAAGGCTTGTGTTTATTTCATTTCCTTCAAGCAATGCAGGTTTTGAAAATATAACAGTTACAATTTTCTTACTTCTTTTAGCTAACAAACCATAATGCTATTTATGGTCTGGTGTGCTGATTTATGTGGAAAGTACAGATTTTACTAACACCCATTATTACAATGTACATCATTTGAGAGTAGCAGCAATTTATTTCACAGTATGATTATAGCTCTCACTTCAAGTCTTTTTCTATTATTGTAATAAGGGGAATGGAGATGTAAGATGCTGACTCTGCGTGACATTGTTGGACATGTTAGCTACTTTTTTTCTTTGTTACCATCGGGGGCTTGCAGGTTTGATGTACCTCAGGTTAAGTTACTTTATATCAGCTGATCTATATTAAGTATATGTGCAAAAGAAAAGTAATTTGAATCGGTCCAGCCCATTTTTAATGATGGCTGAGCTCATTTGTGTTAGTTTTCATCAAAGAAGAAATCACAGAACCACAGATGGATTGAGGTTGGAAGGGACAGGAGGTCCCTCAAATAATTTGCAGTTGCATACTGCAGATAAACTGTGCATGTTGTGCAATTGATGTCTGGTAATTTGCTTGTGTTAATTTAGGCCTTGTTTGTTTCAGAATATTAGATTATGTGAAGCAATTAATGAAAATACACTTTCAGTTTGCCTTTATTTGCTTTCTAAAGCTTGTTTCAGTAGCAGGCTCCTGCCCTAACAGATCTTAATTATCTTTATTTCCATTTATAATTCTCTCATTTAGAAATGTAAGGATTTATTCTTTCAACATCCAAGGTGATGTGGGGTGTTTCTGAGGCTTTTGCTTCTACAGTATAGAATCTGAATGGAGCAGAAAGAAAAGTCATAATAAGTTGTTTAGGGATGTATTGTTCCTTTGTCTACTGTACACTCTTCAGTGCAGTTGCTTTTGCACTGTTAATTGACCCTGTTACAATGCAGGAAATATTTCTGAAATAATAGACTGATAAGACTATTTTAAAACAAAAATTAAAGCAAACTATATAAAAAAAAAAACCATCCAAACTTCTGTGTCAGAAAATTAAAGTGTTAATATTACAACTAAGATCTATTTCTGTTTTCAGTAGCACAGATGTGTTGGAAAGTGAACAAATTGAGTTCAAGTGAGAAATAACTACATATCTGTATACTTGACACCCTCTGACTTTTCCTCTTAGACTGAGTGAATAAGACTAGTGGTTAACTTTTTTTTTTTTTAAAATTCTTATTTTTCTCCAATTTATTGCCCAGGAAAAGCCATCATGGAATTTTGCATCTTTGGTGCTTTCCCGCAAGTATTTGGAGCTGGGGTGATGCTCCCAAAACATTGTGCTCGGAAAGAAGTGAGCTGGACTGACAGTGCTTCAGCTGGATAAACTAGATTGAATTTGGCTGAGGATTGACTTAAATCTGAAACTTGAGAGACTTTCTGTCCTTTCTGTTGACTCTCTTCCCGTAGAAAATTCATCTGATTGTTCAGAGAAAGGCCCAGGAAGTTGGCAGTAACAGGCTGCCTATTTCGTAGGAGCAGGGACCTGTTTCTATTCCGTGACATACTAGGGCACGCCACTTAATAGGCAAATCTTTTTCAAGCTAAAGAAACCTACTAAGTTCTCACATGCACGTTCTCCAAAGCTTTAAAAATCTTTTGTTTACCAGAGAGATGGTTCATGATCATATAACATGCCTTAAAAGACTATTTGTGTGTGTGTGTCTGTGATTTTCTTTCATTTGCTGAGTTTTGAGGGACTGTTCTTTTACTTGCTTTGATTTATTCTCCTATCTACTGCTTTTCCCAGGTTTGTTCAGCTGGGACAGAGTCAGCATAAACAAGACAAGAGCAGCCAGCAATTTTGCTCAAAACACCACTTGGATAGGGTTATAAATTTGTAAGTACTCTTTCTCTTTTTTCCTTTAGCTTATTTCTTTTTGCTTTTGTCATTAGACCTGAAAAAATCATCAGGTAAATTTGATATGAAATTGTTTGAGAGTCCTACTTCTGTTGCCTTTACTGCAGAAGGGGATTCAATACATAGCATGAAGAATTAGGTTCCTGCTTCTTACTTGTAACTTTAAAAATTGCATTGCTTTTTGCAGTTGGTTTTTTTGGTTGGGTGTTTTATTATTGGGTGTTCTGTGGGAATTTTGTTTTATGTAGTGCCCAGGGTATTTGTATTCAAAATGCTTAGCAGTCATGAGTTCTCACAACTCGAAGTGCTGAAGCTACTGACTTCAAAAGGGAGTTTGTTCTTGCTGTGATTGCTTTTAAAAGGGGTTAGTTGACTTGCCTATTCATCATTAGAAAAACATTCCAATATACAACTCGGTCTTTAGTGTGCACTTACCTGAATTTATTTGTTCTGAGAAGGCTGTGAGTGTCCTGGCTTGCTTTATAGTGGACCTTTGAGAAGTCTTGAGAGGTCAAATGGGGTATTTTTTTATTTTTATTTTTATTTTTCTGGCTAGTGGGCAGATGGTGGAGAGAGTAGAGTAGGAATTGCTGCCACCTGTGTTTTGTGCCCATCTGTGTCACTGAAGTCAGAGGATCTATACTAGCTTTAATCAGTATGCAGAGTGTTTTAACTGAAGAAAAGAGCATCTTGAATCTTGCATGGATGTTACTTTAATAATTAGTCTGCTAGAGCTTCCTCAGAAGTATCTCCTTGGGTTTTTTGGTTGTCTACTCTTTGTTACATACTGGTTCTCTGCATTATCAAAGGTACTTTGAGCTGATGAGGAAATTTTTTTAAACAGCTTGTTTGTTACAACAGATTACTTTTTGCATCTTGGTCCAGACAGGTAAGTAGTTGGTGGTAGCTTGTCAGGGAAGATCAAGCTCAGAATGCGTTTTTTCAATGAAATGCTTTAATACTTTAATCTCAGAAGGGGTTGTATTCAACAAAGCCGATTGTGGGATGGTAGGAGGCTTGCTCTCTGGGGATATCTGCCATGTGGGATAACTTCTGTGTATTCTGTGGCAAACAGAGTAACTTTAGTTACTATGAAAAGTAATTCTTAACATTAAAATTACAGTAGGTGCATATGTTTAATTTATATTGAAAAAAAGGAATTTAACTGTTATTATGGATCAAATATTGCTGTATGAGAATGGCCTCAAGTGATGGGCCAGATCATTTGAATCAGGTCTCGGAATTCAGATTATGAGCTCCTGACTTCCCAGTTGACATCCTCCTGGTACAGTAGGCAGCTTAAAGGCAGATTTTGATTTACTTTTGTCTCTGAGGTACACAATCTCTTACCCAACATGACAGCCGCTCCATGGAACTGCAGACCTTTACTGCAGTCCATTGATTTACAGAAGCCTCAGCTTTGTGTAATGCACTGGCTCTAGGCCATTCCCTCAAAGCTGATGAAGTAGTGAACCTTGAACATAGCACTTACCCAAGTAGGGATAGACACTGGGGGTGGTACAGTGGGACTGAGGGAGCAGGATAACATGAAACAGTTGTCATATTGTGTATGAGACAATACTGGCTATGATCAGTGCTTAGTCATTTGGTATTACATACATTTACAGTGATGATGCCACTGTGCATCATTGATAAGCTTACACTTTGTAGGTGAATGTAGTTTTATAATAAAGTATATCTGATGGGTTTTAAAAGAGTAAGATAGACTGCAAACTATAGAACTGTTTTGAAAAATTAAGGAACAACGCTGAACGTTTAGGTAGAGTTAAACAGAGCTGGAATACTTTTAGCACATGATTATGTATGTGAAGAGAGACTTTGAGTACTGTAGTGTAATTACTGTTGGCTGTCACAGCACTCCTGTTCTTAGTTCCTTAGTACTCATTGCGGTGTGGTACAAATAATACTGTAGAAAATACACTCTAAATCACTTTCCAGCTGTACTTCTTATATCTGGGAGTACAAGATGTGGGCTTCCATTCATAATAGGAAATGGAGTATTTTGATGCACTACAGCACTTCTGGAGGAGTGCTGTGCCTGTACCCATTGTGTCCTCTGTAATACAGCAACAATGCTTGTGCATCAACTTTCATTCATACATAGGTGTCTACTCATCGGTTTAGTTGGGCAGTGGTGATCCTCAAACAGGAGAACATTTCAGTGAGTGATAACTGCTGCATGGTCCAGGGTTGTGCTCTCCTTAAGTAAAAAAAACCAAACATATCCTGTCTTCAGGGATATATCAGACAGTCCATGTTTTGAAAAGTTACCTTGATGTTAAATGTTTAATCTTTATTTTTTAAAATCAAGATTTTGCTTGTCATCCAGGTATCAATCACATGTGACCCAAATTGAGTAGCAATATACTAACTACAAGTTAACAGCCAACTATATACAAGTAGTATGTGGACATTCTTACTTTTTGTGCATATACACCAAAACATTTTCTCACCAAGATAAAAGTAATGAAGCAAATGTCAGTGAACAATGGAGCACTCTATATTTTCCATTTTTGTTAATTAAATGCTCTACTGGAGTATTTTTAATCTATAATGCCACTTTAAATTACAAAGTTAAAAATAGAGTACATTTTTTAATTTTGATCAAGTGTTTTACAATCCTAGTTACTTCTGCAAGCTGTTAGCTCAGTTTAGAGCAATTCTCTTGTTCGTTCAGTACTTCTACTAACAAGGTCATATGGAAGATCTCTTTCATGGAGGATTAAATAAAAATAGCCTTTTATTTGTAAACATGGCATTATCACTGCTTTATAACTGTACTAAAGAAAAGGTTGGTATTGAACTTACCATCTTTCTGTATATTCACATCCTAGGAGTCCTCGGGGGGGGTTCCTTATTTTGAAAGGCAGAAGTAAATGAATAATGGTGTTTAGACTGTTAAGTATATTTATTTTTTTTACATTAAACCCATGCAAAATATCTAAATAGCTTCTTGCCACTGCTGTGGAAACAGCAAATGAAAAGGCGTTCATAATTAACCAACAAGAGGATTTAATTTGTAATTTCCATATTCAGTTCTCAAGCGTGTTGATAGTTTCACAGTACAAGATAGCTATGTCTCTTAATTAAAACAAGCACTGCTTCAGCTCCTTGGAGATGTAAATATCTGTGTTAAATTGGGAGTCATCTACTTTACTTCCCTTCTCAACTAAAAACTCTTTGTCTCTGTGATGGATGAAGTTCTTTCCTGTTTGGTGACTGTTTGGATTCAATTTACTTCAAAATGTCTGTGCTGAATCTCTTATTCCCCAACAGCTATATATTAAGAAGCATAGATGATCTAAACCTCTCTATACCTCTAAATAAAATAATGTAGAACACTGTTAACTCTTGATTCAGAGATTAGGATAATTAACCACTTTGGGTTAACTGATCCAACATGGATATGCTACAAAAACTTTAGTTTCTCTTGTTCTTTTGACTCTTCTATATCCCCTGTCCTGGTATTCTAAAAATAGCTTTAAGGATAATTTGAATCTTTCCTATTTTGGGCACACAGTATTTTAAAGAAAGCGCTATTATGATTCTCCAGCATTTATTGCCTGTGAGGTTCTCTTGAAATTTACTGGTCAGGCTGTTCATTAATGACCTGGATTTTGTCTTCTGTCTGAAGATGGAAGATTGCCCTTCATTGGGATTCAGAATGGTTTTAGCACTGTGTGCTCATCTCTTGCAAAATGACTTGGACTAAGCTGACTGCTACTGAGAGCATCTTCATTTTAGATTCTGGGGAAGTGCTTTTAAAGTTATTGTGGGCACTTTCAGGGCAAGTACTTGATACTCCATGTGGGCTGGAAAAAACAGAAGAATATCAGGAATCAACGCCATGTAAAATTATTCATTTTGTCATTTTGGGCTTGAACGTTCTGTTCATTTTTAGTCACACATCTCAAAAAGAAAACTGCTGGGACAGGTCTGGGGAAAAGCAGCGTATGATCGGAGTTGTAGGACTCTCCAGAAAAGAGCTGGCTGGGGACTGAAGTAAGAGCTTTTCCCTTGGGAATATGGTTGGAACTCCTTGTGATTCAGATCCCCATGTATGTAGGAAGAATTACCTGTTTCCCATTCATTTGTTCTGTCAATATTGAGCTCTGAGCTTTTCAGATGAAAAAGCTCGTGTGCCAAGCATTTCTGTAGCATTGTCAATATTAGTTTAACAATAAAACTGTTAGCATGCATCTGCCTCATACTGGTTTAGATCATAATTTTCATTTATTGATGTCTATTTCAAACACACACAAAAAAGAAGCCCCAAAACACCACCTTTAATACCAGAATGTTCATACTTGATTTCTTGGTCCTCTTTATTTCCTCCCCACCTACACAGAATAAAAATCTACATGTCAAAGCTCATACCAACCACTGATGTAAAAAAAGAAAAGAAAAGCCTGCAACAGTGGCACACATACCTTCAGAGTGATACGTGAATTGTGATGAAATTTGGCTGTCATTTGTCAGAACCTGAGCGCTGTTTTTAACCTGAAAAAATGCTTTGAGCTGTAAAACAGTAGCTAGTACAATTCTGAGTTGTCAGGGATCTTCTTGTCCCTGCACACACATAAAGGCTAGTTTGTACCTGCTGATCACCTGATTTAGTATTTTTGTGTGTCCTGTATTAAATGGATAATGCAGTAGTCTCACCAGACTAGAAAAAAATATTTTGAGTTTTATAGCTGATCTTAGCTGTTGGGGCGGGGGGGGGGGTGTAGTATAATGTGTAAAAAATATGTTCTGTTACTAAATTTGCCTTTTTCCAAAGTTTAAATTCTGTCTTTTACTACAGTGATAGTTAATAAAATGCTTCAGAAGTTCTGCAGCTTGAAGTTTGGTTTTTTAATGTTGTTTAGGTGTTAGTGGGCTGATGTTTCTCACTTTTGCCTATGAAGTCTTATTTTGATCCTAATGGCAGTAGTATTACCATATCCTCTAAAAATGTGATGGTAACAAATTATTGTGAAATATGACTACTTTCAGACTTTATACTGAAAACTCTTGTGACCCTTCTTTAACCTGTCCATCTGTCTTCTCTTTGAAGTGATAAATTTCTGTTCATCAATTTAAGAGAACTGTCTTCCTCAAGTAGTGCTATTTGAAAGAGTCTCAGCTTTTCCTTTCCAAAAAGAAACACAATATTCCTGTCTTCTTCATCCTTCCAGAGAGGATGTGGAGTCGTCTTCTCTGGAGACATTCAAAACTCACCTGGATGTGTTCCTGTGTGACCTGCTCTAGGAGATCCTCCTCTGGCAGGGGGGTTGGACTAGATGATCTTTTGAGGTCCCTTCCAACCCCTAACATTCTGTGATTCTTTGTGATTCTGTGATACCTCTAGATTCCTTTGTGTTTGTACTTAAATTTTTTAATTTTGGATTTGCCAGATTTTTGTAGGTCAGATATATTGGATTCAAACAAGGCAACAGCATACAATTTGTCTCCTCGTTTAGAGACTTGAGGAGAGCTAATCGATGTTGAAACAAATGTGGTGGCTTTCTGGTGACTGCTGTATTTCTGAGAGCTAAGCACATCACTGTGCACTGTCCCTTCAAAGTATGGAACAGCTTTGTTCTAACTGAAGATTTTAGATGTATCTTCTTTACTACAGAGAGAATGCTACTCTTGGTGAAACCCTAACACCGTGTGGCCTGTCCACAAGTGGGATGGAAGTAACTGTGCTTTGCATGTCAAGGGTGCTAGCCTTCATGACGTGGTGTTTGCATTCCTGTCAGTGTAATTTTCACTGGGAGGCCATGGATGTACAGGTCTCTAGGGAGATCTGATAGCCGAGTCATAAATAACGTGCTCTCCTTCGTGGCTCCATTGTAAGATATTAAATGGATTAAGTAGATTAGATTTTTACATGAATAGTGTTAGAGAAATGACTTTAATTAAAATGACTGGGTAATATAAGCACTCTACAAATAGTTACAGCTTAATACAGGGTGATTAATCAAAATTGGCATGCATAAACATGTGGCTCTTTCAATATATTTTTATCATGTGGGAGCAAGTAGGTGGAAAAATTGAGATTTGGTTACTAAATGCTCAAAGTGAAATACTCTTTGCTGACCAGTTTCCATTGTGCCTAAGGAAATTACTTTTGACTCATTAGTGCTTCAGAAATGTCATGTCTTCAGAAACAAATCAATAAACAGAGAGGGCATCAACTGAATGTTATGGCTTTGTTTTGGTTTTGGTTTTTACTTTTGTACTTGCTAGCGGACTAGACCAGCCAGCTACATTTGAGTAGGTGACAGCTCTTGGTGTTAGGGACACTGGTAAGCTTGTACAGTGGGCTAATGTCAAATACCATTGCTGGGGGCTCAGCTTGAGTGTTTGAAACTAATTAAATAAGTATCTGGAGAAGCTGTTGGTGCCTTGAAAAGCAATCTACTTTGAAAGCATCTCAATATAAATTTAGGAAGACTAATGTTTGATATCAATTCAAACAACAGCCACCTTAATGTTTTATAATAAACTAGAAGAATACAGTAGCAATATTTAGAAGAAACTGTCACTGGGAGGTGGGGGGAGAAAGAAAAGTTGTAAGTATGACAGAATTCCCATGGTATTATTTATACAGTTTACCAACACAAACTAAAATAAACCACTAATTTGCCCAGAGCATAATAGCAGAGCTTGGACTCTTCAGAAGCGTTTCGACTCTTACTTCAAAAGAGGGTTGTGTTGTTTAAGAAAAGCCTAAAAATGGTGTGTTGGAAATCTTACCCTAATCATACAGGCAGAGGTAACATGCTTACATTTTTAGTACTTGTTTACATTGCATTGTAGTGCCACAGAATTCGAAGCCTAAGAAGCTTAAACAGGAATTGCAACAGAATCTGAAATAAGGAAAATTACAAATATATTCTGTGCAGTAAAGGCTTCACTCTTTGCAAACTCTTTAATTCTAGAATGGCCAAGTGGAATATGGTTATTTCTGTGAAACAACCTAGCAAATTCTGTCTGTATCCTGCCTGGTAAAATGTAACTTGGTTTTAAGTATGTAGCCAAACTCAGTGGATGACCATCATTTTAACTGTCTCAAATTCAATACTATATCTGCTTAAGCAATTCTATCATTGCAGTCAAAGTATTATCAATGGAATTTATTGCTATGCAAACTGGGAAAATACATATTTAAACATGAAATTGGAAAATATTACTTTAATATGGAAATATTTTATATACCGTATTCCAGTTTTAGTGGAATGTTAGGCAAACTATACTACATTACACATTGCAGTCATTTTAGAAGACTAACAAGCCATCACATGATGAACCATCCAAAATCTGACATATTTTAATAAAATAAAAGGCTACAAAATAATGGAGTCATTTTGGGGGCATTTTTAGTAGAGATCCTAATTCAAAGACAGGGTCAAGCATTAGTTTATGCACATAGTGCAACTAGAAGATTATTACTGCATTTCATTTATAGAAGGGCTGTGCCACTGTTTGAGTGCTCAGTTCTTCAAAGGCATCATTCCTTTCTTTTTCCACTTTAAAAGAGGAGACTGTACACACAAAAATCACTTCTTTTTCCTTGAAGAGCATCCAGATAGTGAGTCATGACTGTGGCTTCTGTGGAATGTGGCAACGAGGCTAACATCTATGAATCTTCATTACATTTGGCCTATTCAGTGTTTGGTTTTGGAAATAGTGAGCTTTGACAGGAAGTTGCTGCCTTGATGTCTTACCTGAGAAGTTTTGAGCCCAAAAACATGTGCATGCATTCAATATTTAACAGTAGCATTCTGACTGTTTTTCAGCTACTGGCACTGGCTACTATTCCAATATGCTATTATGTAAAGTCTTTAGAAAAGTTGTCTTCAGTAGATGAAATACTAGATGAGAAATGAAAAGCTAGTTTGAAAAAAAATAAATCTCAGGTATTAAACACAGTCTTGGTCCTCATTGCATTATCAAAGAGGATGGAGAAGGCCTTGGAACTCTGCGTAAATGGTGAGGTGAGAAGGTTGATCAGAACATAACTAGTGTATGAGGAGAGATGAAATACACTTTGTTGTGTGATAGTGATGTGGAGGAAGCAAACAGAGAATGACTGTTCACCTTTTCTTCCAACATAAGAATTAAGAGCAGCCAAGGCCTATGATAGCAAATGAAAGGAGTGTCACGTCAGACACAAGTAGTGGAACTTACTCCCACAGGATTCTTTAAGTGTCAGATAAAACAAACAGTAAAAACCTATGGAAGCACCTTTCATGAAGCAGTAGTCTAGTTTCAAATGTTGCCAAGGTAGATCCTAAATCCTGGTTGCTCCCATACAGGAGGATATACTGGAGAAGGCATTGTGAGGTACTTGTTCTGTTTTAAAAATCGGTCCACAAAAATTGCTGGTAGCGACTCCACAGGGCAGGCTGATTGGCTCCGTGAAATTTTGGTTCAACCTGGAAGGGAAGATGTGGTTTAGAGAAGTGTTCTGTGTACATTGCGGTGGGAAAGGGAGTCTCTAGGACTGAAGTCTTTGTGTTGTACGGAATGCTTGGGCAGCTCTGTTTATGTAGGGTATTTACAAAGCAGCAGTAATTTCGGTGCTAGCTAAAAAGTAAATTAGCCTTTCCAGTTGAAATAGGAGCTAAAAATGTATGAAACTGATGATTTAGAGAATTCTTCAAAACGTGTTTGTAATTGTTTTCATAACTGAGAAGTCATTTATTTCTTCTGTTTAGCATTTATAGAGGCACTGCATCCACTGTTCTAAATAATCAAAGTTCTGTCAGATCATTCTTCCTTGGAGTTCATTTCAAACTTTGATTTCCTCTGAATCTCAAGCAGTATTGACTGAAGGAGACATGAACACGTAGGTAACCTTCAGATGGCATGTGTTAGTCATCGACTGTTCTCTCGTGGGATCCAAACTCATCTGCTATCGTGCAGGTTAAACATCTGCACTGTTCAACTCTGGGAGTATTTTATAATAAATTACTAAAATATTGCTGGGAAATGTACATACTATATTTATGAATAGCTTTCACAAGAGCTACAGTGCTTTTAAAGGAAAGTGATGCATGACCAAATACTTCTAGTGTTTATTAATTTATTACATACTGAGTATAAATAGTTCTGTTGCTCCCTTGCAGTTGATTGTGGAGAACACATTACTACTTATGTGTTTGGTTTGGAACTGTAGAATATTACAAATTCAGAAGGACCCTGGAGGTAATCTGATCTAGTCCCCTGCTTGGAAGAGAACTGAATTAGAAGAGGTTGCTTAGGGTCATGGACCCTTCCACTTTGATTACTCTTAAGGAGGGAAGTTCTACAGCCTCTCTGAGCAACCTGTTCCAGTGTTCAACCACCCTCACAGTGCAAAAAAAGTTCCCTTGCATCTAATCAGAATGCCCCATGTTGCAATTCGTGTTCCCTTTTTGAAATCTGTCTTTTAATCATGTGCTCCAAGGAGAGTCTGGCTTTACGCTATCTGTACCCTCCCATTAGCTAGCTGCTGACCACAGTAAGGTCCCCCTTAGCTTCTCTTCTCGGGGCTGGACAGATCCAGCACCCGCAGCATCTCTTCGTATGCCATGTGCTCCGGCGCTTTTATCATCTAGGTGACCTTTGCTGGATCCATCCAAGCATTTCATTGTCTGCCTTGGACCGGAAAGCCCAAGAGTGGGCATGGTTCTCCAAATGTGGTAGCTCAAGCCCTGAATAGAAGGAAACCATCACCGCCTTGACCCATTGGCTATGCAGTTTTCCAGAGATGCAGTTAAACAACCAGCTTCTACCTTACAAGCAAGTCTGCTTTACAGCAGTGCTTAGAAAAGGTCTGACATACTCAGGTTCCCGTAAACTTTCAAAATACATGTTTTTCTTGTAAGTAGGTTTAAATACTGGGATTCAAATGTAGCATTTATGATACAAAGCTGGTTTTGAAATATTTTCATACAAATATTACCTGTCCCAGTATGCAGAGTTCTCTTGTTGGTAGTAAGTTGTCTGTTTCCTGATAATTAGATGGAAATTTCTTATCTGATAAATCCTTTCTATATGTTGGCTCAGAGTATAATCACTTGCTTGTTATAATTGCTACTAAGTGGATTGGTCAATAAAGTTTTCCTGTTACCTGCTTTAATGCATGGCACAGATCTGTTTCAGCTTGGGTACTTACTGACCGTAGCAAGTCTGAGGAAGGATGAAGAAATGAGGACAGAGTGGAGGGAAGTGAGAAAGTATTCTGTAATGTGATTAGTGACAACTTACCTAATTACCCTACTTGGAAAGCTGGGTCTTCTCAGGTCTGCGGTGGTGATAAAAAATCTGGGTAAATGACTTGTCTAGTGGGAAGTTGCCCTTTCATCGACCCCCATATATATTTAAAGGAAAAGAAACGCTCTTCTTTCCCAATTGAACATTTTAACCTAAAGTTCCAAATACTCTGTGTTTGTTTTTTCTCCAGAATACCCATCTCCTCCTTTTCTCAAGACAATATTTATGAAGTCCAGCCTCCCAGAGCTGATAGGAAATCAATAGAGATCTTTCATGCGCACATTCAGGCTGGAAGAGGAAACATGCAGCCACTGGGAAAAGATGACTTCCTCATGTACAGAGAGTACATTCGAAACAGATACATGTAAATACAAGCTGGATTCTCCTCCCAAGTCTACTGTACTGATAGGTCATAACAGTCATTTTAGAAAGAAAACACAGTTTGGTATTTTACAGTAATAAATTTATTAACTAATATTTCTATTTCTTATGCTTTACTATTATATTGTGCTTTACAGGAAAAGAAGGGATCTAATATCTGCTCTTCAGCTGAAAGAGAAAGTGTATCTTAAGAGACTAAGTGAATAATTGGGCACCTACAGTCACTGAAGAGTACACAGCAATTTACAGCAAAGAGAATATTGCATCTTTAGGTTTTATATTAACTTCTTACATTATGCCTTTACCTTATGCTAATAAAGTTGAAGGAATTTGTACATAAGAATCAGAGGATAATACTTTTCTTCCTCTTTGTTCCACAGCACCAGTCTTTTTTTACAACAGCATGTTTTCTGATATTTCTTGAAATTTTTATCAAACTGAGTGCTAAAATGCTTGTAATGTACTTAAGCAAAAGTGAAGAATGTGTGGTTTATTTCAAAAATCAAACCCCTGTAACCCTAATTTGTGTCAAAACTAATCTCATTGATGCTAGTAGCTACAGAAACTGTGCCACATGCAGGGTGAAAATGGCTCGTGCCTAATTACCGTGTTCTTCTAGTAGGAATCTGAGGTGAACCACTTACTGGCTGCATCTGCAAATGAAGGAATGCTCCCCACTTTGCTGGGTTTAGACTCCTAGAGGGCACAAAACCATCCTGTTGTTTGTTTGCATGACAGGCGCTATCCTTTTTCCAGCATACTCTTTCCATCCCTGTGTTTGTACTCCTGTCAGCTGCTTTCAGGTTAAGCCTACAGCCTCCCAGGAAATCAGTATTGGTAAGTGAGGCATAGAGACTGAATCAACTGGCGTGGCCCTGCAAGGGGAAGCAGTAGTTGGGTAAGGTAAGACTCAACATCGTGCCTGGTGCAAGATAAGAAGGGGAGAGGTGGCAGGTATCTCAGATTTAAAAAAAACCCCACAACTAAAATTCCAAAAATTGCTTTCTAGCCTTTTGCCTTAAAGAATACTGTCACTCAGAGGTGTCCTTGACAAATCGTGTTATTCCACAAGCTTGTACGGACCACATTTTGGGCCTTTCTGGAATAACTGAAGGAATGTCAGCCAACTGCTCGTACTAGATACAGAGAATGTGTTTGTGTTCATAGTAAATTGCTTGCAGGCAGCTACCCCAGGTTCTTGGCTGCATGCTGCAAAACATATTCTGAATATGTTTGCATGTTTTATGCAGTAAGTTGCGCCTTCTTCAGTAATTCAGTGGAAGAAAAGATGCAGTGAATAAAGGGAAAAGGTAGAAGTTTCTTGTGGTGGATCGGGGGTGACTTGTGTGCAGTCAGTGAGAGAACATGGTACCTCAAGCTACTGAAAATTTGTGGTGTCCATTCTCTTCTGTTAATTGATTAATGCTGTTTTGAGAGAGATTAATCTATTTTAGGAGGTGCAAGAATGAAATGTCACTTCAGATAACACTTCACAGCCAATGTTTTTTTTCCTCTGGATAAAAGACTTACTGGACAACAATTATGAAAACTAATTGGAAGGTATAAACACATGCTTTGGAAAAACATAGAGCTGGAGTCCTTCTCCAGCTTTTCTTGCCGCACTTGTTTCAAAGAATGGTTTCTAGACTGGCACAGTCCTTGTACTTTCATTGCTCATAGATAACTGGTAATCCATGAAAGTTGCACTTGAAAGTGTACCACTGAACCACAGATAAGGCACAAGGTAATGCTTGCTTTTTCCACATCTAATGTTGTTGCAAAATACAGGAACTGTAATAATTTTACAGCTCTAAGAGAAAATATGTTCACGCTTCAGCAATTAAAGCACTCCTGGGGAAAAGAGGATTCAAGTGTTTGGTGGTTTGAGTTTTTTTCCTGCCTTTTTTTTTTAATTATTTTTTACAAAGTTTTGCAAGATGATTGACATCTCAGACCATTCTCTGTAATAAAATGCCAGGCTTCTCAGTGTCTTCCTAAATATGTGTCACGACAATCGTGTCGCGTTGTCCCCTTGAATCATTTAGTATTACAACTGCTGCTTGTTCTCACTAGCTGCTTCTAGGGGTTTATGAAGCAATGCACATGGCTTATACTTGGGCATTAATATTCAGGTGATAGCCTGTATTACCTGCTATCATTTGTTGTGTTTGTTTAAGAAAGAAAACAATGCACAAACCCAGACTCCCGGCTTAACACTGCCCAAATGGTAAACTTTCAACACTCTGACTACATCTGCTGCATGAGGTGTCTAAAGGGTTGATTTTAAAAAAGAAAATACGCTCATGACTCATCATATAGAAGTTCAGTTGTATAAGGGCCTCCAGAGATGCTGCCTTTGCAACTATTTACTTTATTCTGTCCTTGGGATAATAAGGTTCAGTTCTCAACCACACTGGAAGTTCTGAATAGATGCACAGATTTCCCTTTCAGAAGCTGAGGGGAAAGTGTGTAAGTATAAACACAAAAAGAAGGGGCTGTGTTAGCTCTGAAGGCTGAACATGGTGCTCTTTTTGACTGCTCAGTGCTAATGATCATCTCTAACATTAAATTATATGGACAAATAAAACCCTTACTCAAAATGTGTTGGTTTTTCTCCAAAATATGTTTAGTTTGTTTCGGTGTGATAGAAGGTTACATTGAAATACCATACTAAAATGTTCACCTGGTAGAATAATTACTTTGGGATCTTGTCTTGTGGATTTCAGAGGCACAGGCATCAGGTTACTGCTCTGTCATTTCTGAGCCAGTGGTTCTTTGATGGCAGTCCAGCAGCTTAAGCTTGGCTTTGTGACCCTTTTCAGATTGATACTTGGGCCTTAGGAGTTGTTATTCCCAAATGCTTTCACCAATATTTTTGCTTCCTTATGAGTTTTTCTTTCCCTTGCAAAGACCACTGACTTTTTGTTCTCTTACTCTCATTCATTTCCAGAAAGACTTGGATGTGACCCCAAAATAGGATCCTTTTAATGTGTACGCAGCAGCAGGCACTGCTGAGGAGAGGAGAAAGTGAAAGAGCTGTACCTAGTTCTGGGGTGATGTTTGTGGTAGCTCTTTATTTTGGTGTTGAGAGTTTTCCACAGGGTGCCAGGAAAGTTCTGCTGGCTTTCACAGCCTCAGGCCAGCCTTCCCTTAGATAAACTCCAAACCATGCAACCTATCAAATAGTCATGTATTACAAGAAGAGGAAATACCAACTTCACATGGGAGATCATTTCATTCCCCATAGGAGTTTCACCCTCTCTGTACTCCCTGGATAATTACACATTCAAGTACAGTTCACAGAATCTCCTGAGTTGGAAGGGACTCAGGGATCATTGAGTCCAACTCCTGGCTCCACACAGGGCCAGCCAAGTCAGAGCATGGGACTGAGTGCATCGTCCAGGGGCTTCTTGAACTCAGCCAAGCTCAGTGCTGTGACCACTTCCCTGGGAAGCCTGTTCCAGTGCCCAACCACCCTGTCAGTAACGAACCTCTTCCTAATATCCAGCCTGAACCTCCCCTGCAGCTTCATGCTGTTCCCTTGGGTTCTATCACTGGTCACCAAAGAGAGGAGACGGGCGCCTGCCCCTTCGCTCGCCCTTGTCAGGAAGGCATAGGCTGTGATGAGGTCTCCCCTCAGCCTCCTCTTCTCCAGGCTGTACAAAGCAAGGGACTTCAGCCTCTACCCAGAAGTCTTCCCCTCCAGACCCTTCACCATCCTCCCTGCCCTCCTCTGGACACTGCAATGTTTTTATGCCTCGCTTCACTGAGGGTAAGACACTGCACATACCATAGTTCAATAGTTGCATGAGGGTTATGTGTAAAGCATTGCTCCATTCACTGGCATAGATTCAGTCAGATTGATCACCTGGAGCCTGATACAGAGAAGATCCAATGTGCTTGGCTCCCAAATGCCTCCCTCTGTCTTCTATAGAGAAAATCTAATTATAGTTGCTGCTTTTCATGATGATTGAAAAGCCGTATGGAACTAGAGCAACATGTTACAAAATACTGATGGGGAACAAAAAATACTCACCCATTGCAATGGCAATCCTTGCAAACACTGACGGTCAGCAGGTCCTACTGGAGTTCTGAAATCTGGGTGCTACAGAGAGGACCGGAACAGCTGCTCACCTGTGTGCTAGCATCAAGTCAAAGACCAGTGAGAAAGGGCACGGAAAGCGGTGTTTAACGTTGCTGGCTATTTCTGGAGGAAATCCTCTGACCCGGGGTTTGACTGTCATACTTAAATTCAATCCCCGCGGCTGTTACCCGTGCTGAAACCGGCGTGAGCCCCGCCGCGGGGGTAGAGCTGGGGCACCGGCTGTGCTCCTGCAGGCCGCGCCTTTCCTCAGCACCGCGGACAGCGCCCGCCGCCCGGCCTCCGCGGGAGTGCGGGGGGGGGCACCCTGGCCATACGCTGGGCACCACGGACCTTCTCCTGGCCACAGAAGGAAAAGAACGGCATCCTGGCTTGTATCAGAAATGGTGTGGCCAGTAGGTCTAGGGAGGTGATTGTGCCCCTGTACTCGGCATTGGTGAGGCCACACCTCGAGTACTGTGTCCAGTTCTGGGCTCCTCACCACAAGAAGGACATGGAGGTCCTGGAGCGAGTCCAGAGAAGGGCAACCAGGCTGGTGAAGGGGCTGGAGGGCAGATCCTATGAGGAGTGGCTGAGGGAGCTGGGGATGTTAAGCCTGAAGAAGAAGAGGCTGAGAGGAGACCTTATCACCACCTACAACTACCTGAAGTGAGGTTGTAGAGAGGTGGGTGATGGTCTCTTCAGCCAGGTGACAGGAGATAGGACAAGGGGGAATGGCACGAAGCTGCGCCAGGGCAGGGTCAGATTAGATGTTAGGAAAAAAATTTTCTCTGAAAGAGTTGTTGGGGCCTGGAACAGGCTGCCCAGGGAGGGGGTTGAGTCACCATCCCTGGATGTGTTTAAAAAAAGGGTAGATGAGGTACTTAGGGATATGGTTTAGTTTAGGATGAGAATGGTTGGACTTGATGATCTTAAAGGTCTTTTCCAACCTTGTGATTCCATGATTCTGTGAACATGCCAATGATGTTACTGCCTAATTGTACCCATTCTCTTAACCCTGGGATGTAACTCGGCATGCGTTTTGTTGGCTTGAGGAGGATGGGGGGGTACACATTGGCTTGTGTAGGTAAAAGCTCAGATTGACAAGCAGCTTCACATGCTTAAAATAAACCTCTGATGGCTTTCATCTGAGTGTTTTCAGAAAATATTTGTCATCTGCATCTGGTTCTTAAGGTGTGTGTTGCCATATGCCAGTTACCTTGGCTGCATCTCAGAGATGTGAGAAAAAGGAGCTTACAGGCTGTGCTATTTATTCTTCTTGAGACAGGCAACATATTACCATATTACTCTAGTGCTGCATCAGGAACCATTTATTTCTGTGGCACAGACCTTCCTGTGCGAACTGGAATTCAGGCATCACCTCCACACACACCCTCCAGCACTAACACATGCCATTAAGGTGACAGGCTACACTGTTAGGAGCTCATACAGCACCAGGTTCACAGAGGTGGCACTATCTTAATGTCTACTGCAAACATTCTCTTCAAAATTCAGGCTTTACAGATCTAGTTATCAATCGATTCCGTGTGTTGACCTGGTTTTGCAGATGTACTGCTGCTCAAAATCCCACTAAAGTTCAAATATTCTCCAAATGCAGAGACACTTTATGCCCCAGACCCTAAATAATTCAAACTGGGCTTTTGCTGGAAGATCCCATAGACTTGGGAAGGGAAATTAATATGCAAAATAAATTAAAAAATACAGAAAGACATCTCTTAATTTTGCCACTCTCACAAATGTCACCTTGTCCTTCACCTTTTTGATGTCATTTTTATTGTGTAAACATTACTGTGCTCTCCAAGTAAGAACCTGAACTTAGTGCAAACCATGGGAAGAGCCGTTACTGCAAGCTCCCATGGTATTTGTCCTGTTTTTGATGACTGCTGACAAACCTGCACATCTTGCATGCAGGGTTGTGCTGCACCCAATACCTGTGTCCTGGCCCCTGTGTGTCTGTGGGTGCAATGGCCATCCCTGTTTCACATTGCTTGTAATGACCTCTCCCAAAATAACCACGAAGGTTCTGTGCAGCTCTCCTCCCAGATTCTCCCTGACCAGACTGTTGGGTAACAGGCTCAGGTGCTCACAAGCCCTGGTTTTGAAGCCTGCTGCTGGGCTTAAGGCCCTGTGTGATTATCTTGAGAATTTTTTGTTTTCTCCTCCCCAGCTTACAAGGGCATTTTGTAGGATCAAGAATTCCCTGCTCAGCATGAGAGGGACAATTCAATGAAACCTCTTCTAGCAGAGGAAGGATTTTAAGGAGTTAGACTGATAGACAATCACTTTGTATAACTTTGCCACAGCGTGGCCTAAGTGAGCTTTTTAGGTATTTTTCCCTTTCCTCTCTCCCCATAAACCAGTCCCTTGCAGTGGATGTAACACCAGGGCTGAGTGAGAGCTGGCACGCATCTCAGTCGGGCAAGGGGAAAAGGGAAAAGGCAAATAAGGGAAGGGCTAACGTTTTCTGGGTGCAGAGGGCTGGGCCTCAGTGAGGTGTATTTGAACAACCAAGCTGATGTACAGGGACGAGTAGATTGGTGGGAAGGCGGTAATTTAATTACTAGGAACTGCAGAAGGAGCTGTGCATGAGCCTGGGCACACAGGCGTCGTTTGCTTTCACATTGTCAGGCAAGTGGGCAGGCTGACATGACAAAGCCGGAGCGCGCCGTGTCGCAGAGCCCCAGCTGAGCGTGTGAGCGTGGGGCCAACACGCACAGGGACACGTGGAGAGGAAGGCTTGTGCTGCCGTGGTGGGGAGGAGGCTGGGTCACAGCACGTGTAAAACAAGCAGCAAGCCTGCAGTTGAGACATACCCCGTATCCGCATGGACTCTGACGGGAGTCACAGCAGTCAGTTGGAAGATACATGTGCCAAGCCTAATTTGAATTTCCAAAGGTCACATTTGTCATTCTCCGTGTACCAGCATTCTCATTAACAAGTGTCTCCAGCTGGTCCTGTGCAATGGCCTCAGGACATGCTGCTGCAACCAAGCAGTGCCGCGCAGGGCTACCACCGAGGCCTTGGCCTCGAGAGGGGGCTGCGTACCGGGCGCTGTGTAGGTGGCCAGATTTTGGCCGAGCAGGAACCTTTCACTGGGTGTTGCACAAAACCCACAAAGCAGCTTTTTGGAGGCATAGGTTGGTCTGCAGGAAGTCCGCCTTGCCTGACAGCAGTGCCATCAAGCCAGGTAGGCTGCAAACAGAGGAGGGCTTCTGGAGGAAAGTCAGCTCAGCTGGCTTAGGGCAGGGTGAGTTACCCCTCTGCAGGTATTTATGTCTCCCCACTGTGTCACCTCGGAGGAACTTACAAAACTGGCTTAGCCAAGACACCTGCATTTCAAAAATAAAAAGTATTTCCTTGGGAGCCTTTATAAAACCTGCCAGTGCTGTGAGAGAAATGATCAGAGCTGTAACATTATCGTTGGCAATGAGTCCCTTGCAGAAATCATTTTGTGGCTTTACACTCTGTCTCATCCACTCCAGACACAGGTAGGTACATCTTTGGGACAATGCTTTGCTAAACTACAGCCATATGCCACCTCAGGGCTATCCCACACTGTCAGGAGTAGATGGGGCTTCTGATCAATCACCAGCCAGGGCACTAATTGGGCTGCTCAGGGCAAGCAGAGATTGTCAATCATCAGGGGCTTTGACGAAAACAGGACTTGTCTGTGACTCCATCACTGATGGGTTGTGGTCACCTCTCTACTCTCATCAGGAGCCTTGACCAGGGACAAGCTCTCCTTGACTCCCCTGAGACCCACAGAACTTAGCTCTGCTTCTCCCCTACCTGCTGACAGCAAGTTCTCCATCTGCTGCCTTGGCTTGGATTTCTCATGAACATTACATTATGGAATGGCTTTTCCAGTAACATTAATGCCATTTGAGTCCACAGACCCATCCACTTCCCGCTCATTAAATGCATTTCCTTCAAAGGCTGGGTTTGGACAGCACTACTTGGCACTGCAGCCTGCTGAGTGAAAGCCACATGTTCACCTGGGGGACCTTCGCTCTGCCAGAAGCGCAGGAAAGCATCCACAGCCCAAGGATGAGGCTACCCGCCTTTCTAGTCAGAAGTAACTGGTCACAATTTGGAATCTTCATTTATATGCCACATAAATACTACCCAACCATGAGGATGCTCATGTATCCTCCTTTGGGGTGTTCAATGTTGTACATGTCCGACACGGCACTGAATCTGCTGGTCTGTTTTAACCATCACTGCACATCTCCTCCATTCATTGACTGCTTGCTGCAGAGCATATACCTGCTGGTAACACAGATGCTGCATCGGCCGAGTTGTTGCCCAGATGGGCCCTTTACTTTGTTTTTTCCTTTACAACTTCTAACATACAGACATCTTTTTTGCCTGCTTTCACCCTACATATCTTTGCCACTGCTGATTTTATAAACCCTTCTGCACACCTTGAGTAGGGCCACGGGCCTGAGCATAGGGCCGCGATTCCTGCTCCCAGCTGTCACAGAACTGCCCTTCACCTTTCCAGCTCTGTAGCTGCAGGTGGGCAGCTGGAAAGTTTGGTCAAGGGTGTGCTTCTTGCTAGTTCTCCCTCTCAGCATAGTGTGGTGCTTCACTGTTGTTTCTGGACTGCAGATTTGGGCTGACTTGGAACTAGATGTCTCTGTTCACATCCCTAATAGTTGCCTTCTGTTTGGTTTTTACTTTTCCTCACCAGAGGCTCAGTGATCTGGCTATTAGCCGTGTCTGTGGAAACAGAGGCTGCAGTTCATGAAGCCAGTTAGCACCTGTTCCACAGTCTCAACAGGTTGTGTCGCTGGCTGAAAGCACAGCGTGGTTCAAGTGCTGAGGGTGTGGTCCCGAAACACCCTTCCAGGGACACATCATCACATCCTCCGAAGAGAGAAAGTTGTTCTGGAAAACCCTAAGGAGACATAAACACAAAACACCTCTTTTCACACTTGAACTTCATCAGACTTGCCTCTCACAATTGCCTCAGCTCTCTCCCACTGCCACCTGAAATCTCCAGCAGCTCTTTGCTCCCCAGCTCCTGCAGAAGGTGGAAAAGGTTCCCAGATCCCACCTGTCTTCTGTGTTTCAGCCTGAGGGTCGCTGGGTCTCTGCACGGCCGTACGTCAACGTGCAGGCACAGGCAACGGAGATGGGCCAACTTGGGCTGGCTCTGTGTTTCGGTCACGGCAGCAGGCAGGAGGTGTTTTGGAAGAGAACTTTTCCCACAGGATCCCCTGAAGCAGAACAGTTTGGGGGTTTGTCAGAGGAGAAGTTTTGCAGCACAAAATAAAACATCATTCATACACTGTCAGTACTACAAAGCGTTCTGTGCAGTGTGAATTCCCTCAGAGGAACCGTGCAACGAGAGCTGATTATGAGATTGGTCTGTAAATCCTCTGGGAAATGCTTCTCCTCAATGTAAGTGCTTTGACTTTGGGAAGGCTGCACATGCATTCTTCATGAGCATAAGATGCTTTTCAGCTTCTATGTATGGAGCAATCACAAGCCCCCCTATAAAGAAATTAATGTGCTTTGATATTTGCATGTAATGAATATTTCTCTACTTCTTTTTACAAGGACGGGGGGAAGAAACAAGGAAAAAGATTTTCCAATGATTTTCTTTTAAGTGCCGTGCTTGTAGAGGATATATTTGCTTTTGGTTTAGGGTCTTTTTGCATGTTGACCTTTTTGTAATTCAACAGCTGTGTGTCCTAGAGCACAGGTGGGAAGTTTCTGGTTCTCATCCATGCCCAGAACTGGTCCAGGCTTTCATATTCTCAGCCGTACCCTGCTTCGAGTGGCCACAGTGCAGACCCATGCCAGGCACTTGCTCTTTGCATCCCAACTTCCAGACTGCAAACGTTTTGCCGACACAGCTGGTAAGCTTCCCCTCAGCGACACTCTCTTCCTCAATCTCTCCCTTTTCCCTCCCTCCTTTGCAGTGGTTTATTTGTGCTGGCATGCCATGCTCCATGGGTTCCATCTCAGCTCGTCTTCCAATAACCTCAAGGGGATTTTGGAGGTTTGCTACTCACTTTAACATGCCGAAAAGCTGCTGCTCACACTTCAGTCTGGGCAGAACATTGCATTTCAAATGACACCGACATGAAGGGAGGTGCTTGTTGCTTCAGCTGTGAAGACTACAGTGGAGTTCCAGCTCTGGGAACAGGATGGTGGAAGGAAAGCACATATAGAGCTTTGTCTCTGCTTCCTTAAAAACTCGGTTTTAAGGACATTGGTATCAGTGGAACAGAATCTGACTGGAGGCCTGTGACTAGCGGTGTTCCCCAGGGCTCAGTGTTGGGTACAGTCCTGTTTAATATCTTCATCAATAACCTTGATGAGGGAATAGCATCCACCCTCAGCAAGTACGCTGATGATACAAAGCTGGGAGGGGTGGCTGACACGCAGGAACACTGCGCTGCCATCCAGAGAGACCTGGACAGGCTGGAAAGCTGGGCAGGGAGAAACCAGATGAGGTTTAATAAAAGCAAGTGTAAAGTCTTGCACCTGGGGAGGAATAACCACTGGAATCAGTACAGGCTGGGGGATGACCTGCTGGAGAAGAGCTCTGTGGAGAAGGACCTGGGGGTCCTGGTTGATGACAGGTTGGCTATGAGCCAGCAGTGTGCCCTGGTGGCTAAGAGGGCCAATGGGATCCTGGGATGCATCAGGAAGAGTGTGGCCAGCAGGTCTAAGGAGGTGATCCTCCCCCTCTACTCTGCCCTGGTCAGGCCCCACCTGGAGTATTGTGTCCAGTTCTGGGCTCCCTGGTATAAAAAAGACAGGGGTCTCCTGGAGAGAGTCCAGAGAAGGGCTGCGAAGATGATTAAGGGCCTGGAACAGCTCCCGTATGAGGAAAGGCTGAGTGAGCTGGGGCTGTTCAGCCTGGAGAAGACTGAGGGGGGACCTAATTAATGTTTATAAATATCTTAAGTATGGGATGCAGGGGGAATTGGCCAGCCCCTTTTCAGTCATCTGTGGAGACAGGACAAGGGGCAATGGCTGTAAACTGGAGCACAGGAAGTTCCGCACCAACATGCAGAAGAACTTTTACACAGTGAGGGTGACAGAGCCCTGGGACAGGCTGCCCAGGGAGGTGGTGGAGTCTCCTTCTCTGCAGGTATTCAAGACTCGTCTGGATGCCTATCTGTGCAATATGTGCTAGGGAGCTGCTTTGGCAGGGGGGTTGGACCCGATGATCTCTCGAGGTCCCTTCCAACCCCTACGATTCTGTGATTCTGTGATCTAGGGCCAAGTCTTTCTCACATGACACTTTGTGACAATACTGCTTTGAGTACCCCAACCCTATAATGTCAGCATGAAAACCTTCTAAAACCTGTGGTACGTGGGCAGGTGGATGCCATTCTGTATATGGGGACTATTTTCCTCATGGTGTGCAGCAGCACACCAACAGCAGTGAGGTTACGGTGTAACCAGGGCCATCACGCCGGTGACACCCTGAAGATTCCCCAGACTACAGGTGTCTGCTGTTGGTTGCAAAACCTGCACTAGGCAAGAATAACTAAAAGAATAAAATCCAAATCCAAATCCCGTCTTCCATTTACTTAGTACACTAGAAAATGCAACCAGCAAAACCACTTTGCCTCAGAAAGGTCTCTTTATAGGAGACCTTTAAATACCCCTCTTCCCAGACCAGATGCCAACACTCTAGTAATTACTTTCTGTGCACTTTGCTTTCCCACCTCACTCTTCCTCACTTCTTAGAGAGGGGCAGAGCATAGTGGCTAAATAACGAAGCTGCCATTTCTAGGTGGGGCTGCAGGCAGGGAAGAAAGCCAGGGTGGGAACCAGGGGGATGCAACAGCGATTGCCCCGAGTGCTGGTGCTGTGTCTGCAGGCACGGAGTTCCACAGGGGATTGAAGGAAACCTGCACCATTGCTCACGTAGTAATATAATAAATGTTCTAGCATCTCTTGGATGACCAGCCAATATTCTATTTTACTGCCAGCAGGCAACACGGAGACTTTAATGTTAGTTTTATTGAGCTGGCATTTCTTGTCGGGCACAGTGTGGTCCAGCGATGGTTCTGGGGTAGGACTTGTGGATCTTCTCACTGGTTCCCAGGGCTTATGCTGGATGACTCACAGGGATGGATACAATTGCTTTGCATCTGTTTTCACATTTATAAATAGTGTTTTGGCATGTGGAGATGAAGGAATCTCTGGAAGTGCTTGCACAAAGAGGCTGCAAGTGATCTAGAAAAATAAATAAGGAATGTCTCCTGGTAGCGAACATGGGTCCTGCTCTGTGCACATGCACAAAGCAGCTCTCTAGAAGCTGCCTTCCATGATGACAGTTGTGCTGTAGCACAGCATCAAGCCTGCAACAAAATGTGGGTTGAGATAAGCAGCACTTCATTGTGAAATAAACAACATTTCACAGTACCCCTGGCCACCCAGAAACCCCAGCTCAGGCCCTCCACACATGTAAGACTGTGTATGGTTGAGGACTAACTCCTGTACGTGTAAGGAGGCTGACATCTGCATGTCTTGGGACACTGCTTAGGGACCTGCAAACGCCGGGAGGGAGACGCATGGTACACACGGGGTGATACATGGGCCAAAGTTCCACCTGCTGCTTCTCCTGCCAACAACTCGGCTCATCTGTGCTTTTGCTCATCTTCTCCCTCAATCAAAGATTTTGTCAGCTCTCAAACAGTGCAATATTTACACGCTGTTCAGATGGTCCACAGCCAGAATTGAGTCAGTGGATTCACAGCCTTAGTCTTTACCACTTCTGACCACACAGCAGCAATCAGCACTGCAAGTTGTGACCTCCTGCACAAGAAGAGAGTGAAACAGCATCCAGGGAATCCTGCATTTATTTCAGGTTCCCACATTCCCACCAATGTGGTGCAATCGTTCTCCCCATCATTTCACCAGGGCTTCCTCTCATCTGCCTGGTGTTAACAACCCACTTGCTTTCACTCACATATCTACACTCTTTTCGTCCTAACATCTCCCTGCTGTTCTCTGCATCTCTATCAAGTGATGCTGACCCCTTGTGCCCCCTGTCTGGGGCATAGTCATGGAGTAGGCAGGTGTTGGGGCACACTGATGTATCTGGTCTGTAGGAGGGCACGGGGAAAGGAGATGAGTAGCCTGGCCTCTGGATTGTAGTTAGATGGTTTAGGTTTAGATGGCCATTGCTGATGGCTTGTGTATTTAGACTGATGGAGACTCCAGGATGGATTTGCAAGAGAAATTTCCAATTTCTTCCCACCTAACCATTGACCGTAGCACTACAGGAACATGGTATTTCCAATTTGAGTGAGTCAAGGCTCATTCTTACCAGCCAAGAAATAAATAACTCTCTGCTTAAACAAGAAGGAACTTAACTTGCTCTCAGAGCAGAGTTCAAGAAACCATACACTGATCTGAGAAGGAAATCATTAAGTTCAGGAAAAGAGAGGGTATGTTTTTCTGAACCGGGGTCAGTTCCATTACCACTGAAGGCCGGTCTGCTTTGATAAATTGACTTCTAGTGACTTCAAAATCACAGAGAAAGCAGGGTCTGGTCAATATCTTAACAAATAATTTTGAGGAATACAGGCATTGTTGACCCAGCCACAACCAGACAAAGGCCATTGTGGAAAATGTCAGTAAAACCCAGGGTGAAATAGCCCAGGTTAAGGATGAATCATCAAGAGTTAATGACAGAAACGACATTTATTTTTAAGATTACTCAATAGGAAAGCAGTGACTTGCATTTGGGTTTAATTTTGAGTGTTTTGGCTTACCTTTCATTTATTCTGAGCTGAAAATATGCCTAACTTAGAGTGTTTATCTTGCAGAATCTGTGACACATCGTACATCATGCATGGTGCACACAGGCAAAATAATTACCAGAGCATGCAGCTTGTCACAGCCTTTCTGCATTTCCCTCTGAAAGGTACCCCAGGAACCATGCACGTTCATGAAACATGTAAAGGTACATGCACCTCAGACTGTGGTTGGGCTACCAGCTTTTCTTCTCAGTAGCAGCATAGGCAGCAGTGACCTCCACTACGCCTTCCTGACCCCTTCCAGAGCTCTGGTTTTGGTCACCCCATGGCTTTGCTGAACTTCACTGTTCAGGCTGAAATTTTTCATGGCAGGGCAGCAAGAAACTTGGAGCTGCTGTTGTTCTCTTGCCATCCCTTCAATATATCTCACTGTCTGGTATAAGGAAGACAGGGCCCATAAGTAAATCTTATTTTTATATATCGAGTATGACTATTAATATAGTATTTCTGTAGATGTATATAATTATAACCCAAATGAGATAAGCTGTATTGTTTGCCCCAGCACACCTAGGAGAGGAGCCAGATGGGCAGCCTTTCAGTAGGACGGTTTTGTTTGCTCATTTGGGAAACTCTTACATCATTGCTGGGAAGAAAAAAATAAAAGGCATTTTAAGATCTCACACGTGTCTCTAGCCTTGATTAGCATCCCCAGGACTCTGGACTATAGGCTTTCTGTCAATGCTGCTGCATAAATGCTTACAAACAAGCATGTGCTTAAGTGCTTTGCTGATTGAGGGCCAGAGCACTTGGCATCTCGCTAGGCTGAGCCCTCTCCTCTCTGCCACACACTGTGCTGGGAAGGAAGGAGTCCAGTGATGCCCTTCAGTCATAACTATTTAGAAAGGCACAGGAGAGTGAAACCAACTGACAGGTGATGTGGACACCTTGAAGGGAGACTTCTATCACCTTTATCCTCCTCAAACCACCTTCACGTCCCAGCAATTACATTGATTTCAATGGAGCAGGCTGCTCCACATCCTATATTTAGCAGATTGTGGCCATGACTAAAAGCAATGTATGCACTCATAGATTATTCATGGGGTAGGTAAAGAGCTGTGGTACAAACTGACTGAAAGTACCTTGAAGATGACTACAGCGAACTCCAAAATCCATCTGAACCCTGAATACCCAGCCTACAGGCCTGATAACCAGACCACCAGGCATATCTTTTTCTTCATACCCTGCCTTAAGTCTTGTTTAGATGGAAGAAGGGAATGCAACTATTTGGCCATCAAAAGAAATGTCCAGACCACACAGCATCTGCATTTGGCATGGGTTGGGTTCCCTGCACACCACGTATGCATTTCTGGGGGTGGTTTCCCAGATGGAGAGACAAGAGAGCTGCCATATGCAGAACCCAAAGGTGTTTAATGCAACATGCAGTGCATAGAAACAGCTTCAAGCAACAGGAGCATCAAAACCCCTCTGCAGCTGCTTCTGGCTGCAGTGAACACACAAAAGGACAATATCTGGACTATATGGGCCTTTTTTCCCCCCAAATTTCCTAACAGGGGATCAAACACCTGCATTAGAGTGAGAGACTAGACCATCAATGACTGATTTCTCCGAGCTGGCTATGTGAATGGTTTTGACACTGGGTGCTTATAGCCCTGTCCTGGGACTGTAAGCAGAGAGCAGGGTGCATGGGCATCCCTGGAAACAGGGCACTGAAGGGCCATCAAGGAAGGTGCCGTCAGCACCGTTGGAGCAGGGAGTGATTCATGGGCTTGCACCAATCTAATAGAGGGGAACAGATGACCAGAATCAGCATTTAATAAAGTTTATTCAGCATCTTTTCAATACAGCTGCCTTATTGCTGCATTTTTTTTCCAGAGACCTGGAAATAATAACCTTTATTTAAGTGCTTATATTCAGCCATATCAGCACCGCATGTTCCAGCATTAAGTCTTTGAAAGGGATATTTGATACGAGATGATTATTTGCTAAGCCATCAGGTTCAAAAGTAGATTTTTGGAAACAGGCATGACCAGAGCTGTTTTTGGAAAGTGACCTGCAAACAGCTTTTTAAAACTCAGCAGCTTTGTCTTTTCACTGTATGCTGCTGCTTCATGTTCAGCAGCATGGGGAACCAAGTTCATTTCTGAGCACTGATGACCTCAGTCCTTACTGTCCTTTCCCATTACTCTTCACAGTAGTTGTTTGAGGGTTTTCAGGTGTCCCACCTGTGGTCTTGCAAGACCCAACCAAGTTTTGGAAACAGTAATATCTTAAACTGTACCGTGATGGTTACAGTTGGGTCTCTCTTTTGCATCTTGCGTATGCTAACAGTCAAATACTCCAAAATAATGGAAAGTATGTTTTGTTGCTTTTTGGTGCTAGAGATAGAATCACAGCGTCATAGAATTGTTTAGATTGAAAAGACCCTTAAGATCACTGCTAAGCCCACCACTAACCCATGTCCCTAATCACTGCATCTCCACATCTTTTCAGTACCTCCAGGGACGGTGACTCAGCCACTCCCCCGGGCAGCCTGTTCCAGGGCTTGACAACTCTTTCAGTGAAGAAATTTCCTCTAATATCCAATCTAAACCTCCCCTGGTGCAACTTGAGGCCATTTCCTCTTGTCCTATTGCTTATTACTTGGGAGAAGAGGCCAACACCCACCTGGCTACAGCCTCCTGTCAGGTACTTAGAGAGCTATGTGGTCTCCCCGCAGCCTCCTTTTCTCCAGGATAAACAGCTCCAGTTCCTTCAGCTGCTCCTCATAACACTTCATTTCTTTGGACACACTCAGCACCTCAATGTCTCTCTGGTAGCGAGGGACCCAAAACTGAACACAGTACTTGAGGTGCGGCCTCACCAGTGCAACAATCACTTCCTTAGTCCTGCTGGCCACACTATTTCTGATACAAGCCAGGATGCTGCTGGTCTTCTTGGCCATCTGGGCACACTGCTGGCTCATATTCAGCCTGCTGCCAACCAATAGCCCCAGGTCCTTTTCTGCTGGGTGGTTTTCCAGCCATTTTTCCCCAAGCCTGTAGTATTGCATGGGGTTGTTGAGACCCAAGAACAGGACCCAGCACTGAACCTTGTGTAACCTTGATCTCTACCCATTCATCCAGCCTATCCAGACCCCCCTGCAGAACCTTCCAACCTTCAAGCAGATCAATTAAATCAAATTGGTGTCATCTGCAAACTGAATGAAGGTGCACTTGATCCCCTTGTCATTGATAAAGATTTTAAAGACAACTGGCCCCTGTACGGAGCCCTGGGGAACACCACTTGTGACCAGCCACCAGCTGGATGTAGCTCCATTCACCACAGCTCTTTGGGCCCAGCCGTCTGGACAGTTTTTCACTCAGTGAAGAGTATGCCCAGCCAAGCTGTGAGCAGCCAGTTTCTCCAGGAGAATGGTGAAGTAATGCTGTCAAAGGCTTTACTGAAGCCCAGGTAGACAATGTCCACAGCCTTTCCCTCATCTACTAAGCGGGTCACCTTGTCATAGAATGAGATCAGGTTAGTCAAGCAGGACCTGCCTTTTGTAAACCAGTGCTGACTAGGCCTGATCATCTGGTTGTCCTGTGCATGTCACATGGTGGTACTCAGGATGATCTGCTCCATGACCTTCCCTGGCATCAAGGTCAGCCTGACAGGCCTGTCATTTCCCAGATCCTCCTTACGGCTCTTCTTTAGATGGGCATCACATCTAACCTCCAGTCAACTGGGACCTCCCCAATTAGCCAGGACTGCTGATAAATGATGGAAATTTTCTTGGTGAGCACTTCCACCAGCTCCCTCACTACCCTTGGGTGGATCCCATCTGGCCTCATAGCCCTGTGTGTGTCTAAGTGGTGTCACAGGTTGCTGAACTTTTCCCCTTTATTAAAGACTGAGTCAAAGAAGGCACCAAATACCTCAGCCTCTTCCTCATCCTTTGTAACTATGTTTCCCCCCATATCCAATAAAGGATGGATGTTCAATTCTCCTTCTGTTGCTCATGTATTTGTAGAAACATTTTTAATTTTCTTTCTACATAACCTCATGACATCCTTCTAGTCCTCCTGAGTTCCCTGCCCTTTCTTCTAGAGGTCATAAACTCTCCCTTTTTTTTTCCTGAGTTCCAGCCAAAACTCTCTGTTCAGCCAGGACAGCCTTCTTCCCCACCATCCCATTTTTCAGCACATGGGAACAGTCCAGTCCTATATCTGTAAGATTTTGTTCTTGAAGAATTTCCATCCTTCCTGGACTCCTTTGCCCTTCAGAACTGCCTCCCAAGGGATTCCATTAACCAGTCTCCTAAACAGGCCAAAGTCTGCCTTCTAGAAGTCCAATGTGGGAGTTCTGCTGACCCCTCTCCTCTGAGAATCAAAAACCCTGTTACTATGTAATGGGAGGCATTGTAGATAGCATTAAAGTAATGCTAACCATTATTAAAATATATTCTTAAATTCTTCAGTTTGGATTTCTGGTGACTCGCCCAGTGCCTTTCTCTCTGTAACTGGATATTTTCAGAGCACAAATGAACCCTGAGTATGAAATCTCGATTTAGACAGGACAAAAGTGTTAACAGCAGGTTGGGGAAGTGACCAAAATAAGTCCAATTTATATTGCCTGATTTCATGAAGATGGTTCCCTCTTTTCTGCCTCAGCATCTTGATTCCCTACTGTCACAAGTCCTGTGGCTGCTTTTTCTCAAGTGCTCTTGAGTGAGGATTTTCAGCTCTCTCCTGCCAGCGCAGCTTGTGCTACCTCACTCAGGGACCATGTCATACAGCAAGACTCAAGCCCAGTGAAAAGCTGCACTGGGATAGCTATATCCCCAAATCTCTGGTCCCTGGGCCTTTGTGTAGTTGCTTGTATAGGTGGCATCCATGGTGTGGGCCTAGAAGACTGATGATCCCATGTCTGCTTCTGTGCTTAAAAATACATGACTATTGTTTCTACTCATGAGGGATAAATGGTTTATTAATGCCTCTTGGTCTGAAATATGGAGGTTGAAGGTTTAAAGCCCTAAGTGGTTCAGAGACTGAAACACCACACTATCACAGTATGATAAAGGCAATGGAACCTGTGTGGGGTCCTACTGGTAGAGCGGAGAGTTATTTCATGATGTCCCTTGTGTGTTCAAATTCATCCTACATCTCTCCTTTCTTCCCCACAATCCCCAGATGATCAGACACAATCTGGATTTCTTGAACTGCAAAGCTTCCTGAGCTCGCTCTCCCGCAGAGCTCTGCAAACAGCCCAAGTGTGATCCGTGGGAGCTGGGTGACACTCAAGAGCTGTGTGAGCTCCGGGAGCGGCAGCCGGGGGGCTGCCTTTGCCACCTGGCTGCCCTGATGCCGCAGGGACCTGGGGTCAGCTCTCTGCTGCAGGGAAGCACGGTTTTAACAAGAGCATAGGGCACCCGACATCCGCAGAGCCCTCCTTTACAGCCCTCCCAGTGGAATCAGGACAGAGAGGTGGTTCTCAGGCGTTTTCTTCTCAGCCTTTTCCTTTCCATGGGTGGGAGCAAGCTGTTCCTTGTTGTCGTCATTCATCTTGCAGCCATGAGAGACACAGCCTGCTTGCTCCACAGGCGGGAGGTCCGCCGTGACCGGCACAGTGCCCAGCTCTGCTGGTCTCCACTCAGCCCAGTGCTGAGGGATCTGGGGCTTGTTAGTGCTAGCCGGCCGGGCCACGCCTTGTTTGCCAAAATGGCCGACTCCTCAGTTAAACGCCCTATTTTAAGATCTCTCTTGGTATCAGTCCTTGCTGTCATGGGGCGCTGAGGCTCCCTGAGAGCCACCGGCATGACAGCTTGGTCACTAGTGCATTGATGTGGGGCTCTGATCCAGAGAAAGGACCTACCTAGACAAATGTCAGCGCAAACTCAACTTCCACCTGGGGAAAACCCATGCTCCCTTCTGTCCCTGAGACTGCATCCTGTAGATGAAATCCCAGACTTAATTTGTGCCAAATCTCAGCCATCAGACCAGATGCTTTGCAAAGGGTATGCACCCCCCGACAGCCTCCCTATCTCCGCTTGCCATCCCACTCACTGCTTTTCTTTCTATAGCTGTAATTTTTGTCATCTACCTGCCTCTGACCTGCTGCGAGATGGTAGCTGGGGGGGGTTGCTGCCTCTCACTGCTGCCTGGATGGAGATCAAGCCATCCCCATGCAGGAATTTCAGGCAATTCTTTGAAGACACAGGGGAAGCACAGCACAGGCTCCCCCCTGCCCCACTGCCACAGCACCCCAGAGCCAGAGCCCCTGTCGCTATTCCCTCTCCTCGGGTACATACAAAAGCAATGTGGTATGAGCGAAGGAGGAAAGCCCTGGGTATGGGTGCCCTTCCATCACTGGCTGTTGGGTTTGTGTACAGTGGAACTCAGGACCTCACAGTCATTGTGAGCCTCACATGCAGGACCATCCTCCCATGGGGACCTTTTGGAAGAGTAGGACTTGCTCATTTTTCTTTTCTGTGTGTGTGTGTGTGTGTGTGTGTTTGAGCAAGCACACAGCATGCAGGTGTGAGTGTGTGTGCATGCATATAAATAAGGCCTAATAACATCATTAAATTAATTCCTCCTGTTGCTATGGGAACACACACTTACTACTGCATCAAGCCTGTGCGGCAGAGGTAGGTGACAGGGCCGACAATGGAGCAGATCTTTGAGCTTATCTTCTAAGCTTATCTTCCTTTTCAAAGCAGACAGGGAAAAAAAATCAGAGCAGGGTGCCTGAAGCAGAGAGGTGCAAATCAGGAATCAGTGATCTTTTCCCAACTTGCAAACGAACCAATCTTCACACCTAATATTAGCAAGCCCCTCCTGGCAGGGCAGCCCGCACCTGGGGCTGGTTCCCAAGGAGATGAGTGGCAGACCGGCAGGGTGGCAGGAGGAGGCATCACAAAGCACCTCTTTCGACATCGCTCAGTGGGGAGCATTGCTCGCATCAAGGTGGGGGAAGAAAAACCCCGTCCCCAAAACCCAACCAAAGAGTAGAGGCTTGCAGGGCACCTAAGGATCACACAGTCACACTCCTCCACCCCAGGCACGTTTTGCTTCAGGACTATCAGAATTCTCAAATCAAGGTCCCCATGCTGGACCTCAAATGCACACACAACTGTCCCCACCAATGGGCATCATTTTGGAGGCATCATGGTCCAAAAGGACCGTGGTGAGGAACCCTCTGCCTTGACCACTATCCCCTTCTCCATGCTGGGAGGTCTCACAGTAGCAACCTCAGCTTCCTCCTGCACCATATGTGACACAGAGAACATAATTTACCCCCAACTTCCCTGACAGGGCCATACAGCCATCTTCCAACACCAAACCTACCGCATGGTCAAATCGAATCAGGGTTTTGTGACTGAAGTTCTCCCTGTGGTGCACACACTGTAGCCCTCTTGCTGAGAAGGGCAGATCACCTCAGGGACGTTTTCTTCCTTTCCATGGTCACAGCAGGGATATGAGTCCTCCAAGGAGAAAAACCTTTTTTCCTTTCTTTTGATTTAAAGTCCAAATCTGAGTGTGGTGCAGCTCACGCCCAGCAAGAAGCCCCCCACCCCAGCCAGGCAGCCTGAACTGGAGCCGGGACACTGACCACCACTCTGCCTGCTGTGGGATATTTGTGGGGACAGCTTTGGTTTGAAGGGTTTCCCCCTGCCCGCCATGGCACACAGAGAAGGCGTTAGACCTTGTGCTCCAAAGAGACTCGGTGCTTTTAGGGAAGCAAATGAAAAATGTCAAAAGTGTCAAGTGTCCCTTGAGAAGTGCAACTGTGCTTAAATGATTTGTTATTAATAAAAAATATTCATAGCATCAAGTCAAGTCAACAGCTGAAAAAAAGAAAAGTGTAATTAATTGGCTTATTAGACCCATTGTGAAACACGCTTTATCACTTGCTTTTCAGAATGATGGTTCATCACATTGGCTTTGCTGCTGCCTTTACAATCTCTTTACAATCTTACTACAGTCTTACATAGAGGCTCCGATACAGAGCCTTGCAGCCCCTCAAAGCATGCTTCAAAGGGTAACCAGCAGCTTGAATCACAGAATCACAGAATCGTAGGAGTTGGAAGGGACCTCGAGAGATCATCAGGTCCAACCCCCCTGCCAAAGCAGGCTCCCTAGCTCATATTGCACAGATAGGCATCCAGACGAGTCTTGAATATCTCCAGAGAAGGAGACTCCACCACCTCCCTGGGCAGCCTGTCCCAGGGCTCTGTCACCCTCACTGTGAAAAAGTTCTTCCCCATGTTGGTGCGGAACTTCCTGTGCTCCAGTTTACAGCCATTGCCCCTTGTCCTGTCTCCACAGACCACTGAAAAGGGGTTGGCCAATTCCCCCTGCATCCCATACTTAAGATATTTATAAACATTAATTAGGTCTCCCCCTCAGTCTTCTTTTCCCCAGACTGAACAGCCCCAGCTCACTCAGCCTTTCCTCATACGGGAGATGCTCCAGGCCCTTAATCATCTTCGTAGCCCTTCTCTGGACTCTCTCCAGGAGACCCCTGTCTTTTTTATACCAGGGAGCCCAGAACTGGACACAATACTCCAGGTGGGGCCTGGAGAATGCAGAAGTGGTGTGAATGAAACAAGTTTTTGGAGACAAGAGCAACTCTGCCACATTCCAGTTTGACTTTCACTGGGCTGGAGTTGCAAGCAGGGTGTGAGCTGGCCGAGACCGTATCGTAGTGTTTAACATGATGAGGGCATGCAGGAGATGGAGGATCTTGGGCAAAGGGCTCCTTCCAGGCTATCAGGTAATTGGCAAACAACCAGTTATCTGCTTATAAACCTCACAAAATGCTGTTAACCCCAGCCAGTCTCAGCCAATGAGGTGTGACACGTTTAGTCTCTGGCTCCCATCTTGTTTCATTTTGCTTTGCCTTTTTTTTCATTTCTGTAGTACTTTGGACAAGGAGGGACCATCAGTCTGAGCCCCCTGTGCACTGCACCCCATGGTCAGCCTGAGGAGCTCAGTCCTCAGCAGTGGTGGCCTCCATGAGCTCCACAGTTTCCTCAGGTCCCTTGGAATGGCAGGGGATTGACAAAGGAAAAGGAACGCAGTATGTCAACCACATCTTCCCTTACAATCAGCTCTGAGGCTACAGCAGTCTGAGGCTGCTGGTCAGCACCACTGTTAGGGTGGAAAGGAAGAAAAGGAAAACCTTTGCTGTGTCATCCCAGAGGAAACAGCTGGCCAATACCTTGAGATACTTGAGAGGAAGGTGTAAAAGAACCTTGATAATGGAGTAACAGGAGTAAGCTGTCTGTGCTGTAGGGAAAAACAATTCCTTAGTCTCTGTCTTGGAGGAGGAAGTCCTGCTGCATCCTTTGCAGGCAAGCAGGTGAAGCCTTGACACATGAGTGCTGAAGTCCATCACCCTAGTGCAGGAACGCAGAGCCCCGTGGAAAGGTGTGAAGCAACTCGGGAGCTGGAAGGACTCTCTAACCCAGTGCAGACACCCACAACTCATCCAGGTTAATCCTACCCATCCCGCCCTGCTCCTCAGAGCCTGCCTTATCACATCCCTTTAAAGTTATTATTAATTTCCATTTTGACAAAGCTATTTCCTATCCAAAACTTACAGAATTATCTGGACATTGTCCAGGTGGCATCAGCATTTCCACCATTACACAGATGTACCCAGCCATAGCATTACACTTTGGAAAACCGGGCATTTTAAAGCCCTAAATATACATCTGAGTGGTTGGTATCACATTCTGTTTGCACAACATAAATGTCAACAGAGCCTGGCCAGGGGTACCTAGGCAACAGCTAATTTTGAGGTCAGTGATTAACTCTTCTTTGTCAGAACGTAATTTACCACCAAATTATCCCTAGCTGAATATAGCGGTTTCTGGATTAAAAAAGGCCTTCTTGCCATCTTTAGACACTGAAAGCCATTATTATTGGTGGCAAGTGATGTTTGCTGCATTTTCTCCTGGTTGAAATACTGATGTTGATGGGGGAGCAGTCTCTTGGGGAGGCTCGCCCCCCTACTCCAGGATTCCCAAGAAGGCTGAGCTCAGCTGCCGCTGTGTTTGTGGCCATAGCAGGGAGCGATCGATTTTTACTTTTCATGGCACATATACACACTTCCTTGATTAGATTAAAAAGTAGATACTTCCAACTAGCACATATAGCAACAGCTTGGTGAAGTACTAACACTGGATTTGCATTTTGCTCCTTCCCCAGACCACTTTGCTACCTTCAGCTCTTCACACTCCCTCATTTTTTTCATGAAATTCTAGCTAGTGACTCAATCCATAATTTGGGGTTTAAAGCCCATTCTGCTACCTCACAGGGCTTTTTGGAAATGATGGTGAAAACCTGGCAGTGTATATTAAAAGGTCTTTATAGCAGTCACCTCAGGAAACAGGTTCCTCTGCAGGGATTGCAGCGATTAGGCAATCATCCTTTTGCCTGGAAAGCTATTAATTTGCGACTGACATCAGCAGAAGCATTTGTTTGGAGGGGTCCAGACCTACGGGTACGGCACCACTGGGCTCTGCCCCTGCGTTTGGCAGTGCCAAATTGAGCACATGCTCCCCTGTGGGGCAAGGAAGAGGGCAGCGGGCTGGGTGCCCGCAGGAGGGTGATGGGCTTTGCTTGCTGCCAGCACCCGAGCATTGCTTTTCCCATGGATTCTTCCCAGCCCTTTCCCGCTGCCTTGAGAGATGTAACCATCCCAGCCCCCATGCTCTGCCCCCTAAGCACCCTGCAATGCTGACAGCTTCAACCTCACCACCTATACCTTCAGTTTACTGTCATATCAAAGCTGGCAGCACCAAGGGGAAATAAAAAATAGGGAAAAAAGAAGTTTTCTGAGAAGTCACAATTCTCTTTTACGGCTGCAGCTCAATAGTCATGGGTTTGTTTCTTGCTGGCAGGGGCTCAGGCTGCTGAGCAATAACAGGCTTGTTTTGAAGTTGCTTTAATTTGTTCTCTGAGAAGAAATGCCTTTGCTCAGTGTTGCCAGGCTGGCATGTAAAGGAATATGAAACTGGGTTTGCATCTGGAAGGCTCAAAGCGCATACGTTATAATAACACGGGTGTGTATACGTAGAGGCCAGTGGTTTGAAGCTGAGCAACTAAGGTCACTGAGCAATGCCTAATCTGACACATAACAAATGTGGCTGGGACGTGATGCCGAGCTCCCATGCCAAGCATCCCAGGACAACATTCCCATTGGTGGGCAGGGACCTTGCTGTCTCCCCACACCGTGCCCCCTTCCGAAGGCACAGCCTTCCACTCTGCAGTAGCTTTTTGCCTGCTTCCTTGCCATTAAGAAACAAGATCCTATTTTACCTTCTGTGTCTTTTCAGTATGCAAATCTTCTCTGATGTCTGGGGTTCCTTATAGTTCAGTGAGTGGAGCCCATCCGGTTGTTTCTTGGCTCCCACCTTGTAATTGGGGAGGTTAGAAGGCTGAGCCCTAGAACAGATTGTCTCCAGAGATGAGATTACCTACATCACTAGAGTTCTAAGGGCAATTTTAAGGCATTTTTAAGGTTAAATTGGAAACACATCTATCAAGGATAGCTCAAGTATAGTTGATTTTGTACTGAGGTTGTGTGGAGATGTACTAGAGCAAGCACAGGAAGGAAAGCCTGCCTACAGCCTCGTGGGGTGTGTGAGGATGGGGACTGAGGTGCTGCCTCAGAGGGGATGTTCCTGTGTCACTGGCAGTGACTCCTTAATGCCATAGAGTTGTTGGCCCAAATGTTTGGAAGGGCATGCAGTTAATTTATGCCCATGGGAGATGTGGAATAGAGAATCAGACATCCCCACCCACAGGGCCTTGTTCACTAGTCACTAGGCAAGTACCTACAGGACTGTGCCTGGACACACATTCCCTCCTAGATTTTTTTTAAAAAAAAAAGGATGAGCAATCCCTGCTGGTGTCTCTAACAGCAAAGACATGGCTGCCAGTTGTTGGGAGAGAGCAGTAGTGCAGATCCTTCTTGGTCAGAGGGGCACCTCTGCTTCCTCAGCACGTTCCTCTGGTCAGCTCCGACCTTACTCCCTTTTCCATCTGGATCCTATTCTGAGCTTTACCTGCTCAAGGGATCCTGGCTTAGAAATAGATGGGTATTTTCCTATTTTGTGAGAGGCACGTACCTTACTGTAGTTCTCCAAGCCCTTTACAGGGACTGGCCTGCAGAGCTGCCTCAGTGCTGCGGGCAGGAAAATTGCTTGTGGGTGATGACAGGGCTGTCATCTTGCCATGCCTGGGAGAGCAGTTTCAGAGAAGAAGATGGGCACAGCGACTTATTTTTAGCTTGCATCCTAGTATCTGGAAGAACTGTTCTCAAACTCTCTATTGACTTTAATGAAGAAAACCCAGATTGACACCCTCCCGTGTACTAACTAATTGGCAATGTACAGGGTCATGTGGAACAGCACAGGCATTTTAGTGAAACAGGTTGGCATCTTCTCTGTACAAAGCTGCAGAAGGGCCATTGCTGAGGTAAGCTCAGGGCTTCCTCGCTCAGGTGTGCCCAGAAGCCCTTGAGCAATTTGAAGGCTGGTTTGAAGCCATTTAGAAACTTGAGCAAAAAGGTTTTGGAAAGGTTTAGAAGAATGAGAATAATAAAAGACCTTGTTCCACGGCACCTGATGACACATCTAACAACGAGTGACCTTTGCTGCTCCTGATTTCTTTCCATCAACGGAACAAGCCGAGCAAGGAAGGAAAAGTTGCAAAATATGTGTATTTAGCTTTGGTGTATTCATGGCTAATCTCTAGAAATAACAGGGTGGCCCAGAGGCTATCTGTTTTACTAAAGGTAAGCAACGACCGTGCCTTTCCTAATGAACTCTATGCAAACCCACGTGCTGCTCTTTCAGCATCTCGGTGTCACTGGTGAACCTTACTCCCTCAGAAGCTAAGCCAGGTCCTCTGGATCAGTCTGGCTGGCTGGTGAAAGTGGGCTGAGGGCAGATGTGGAGACTGCTAAGCTGGTGGGTACATCGCTCTCACAGTCATGGGGTCCCTTCCAAAAGATGGCATGAGAGTTCAAGCACCTAAAAAAAGTAAATGCCTCTGGGTGGTGAGTGCTCGGAAAGAGGCATCTCCCAAGGATGAGGGAGACTCCCTGCTTAAGAGGTCAAAGCTGCATCGAAAACTCATCCTGTCTGAAGTGAGAGTGGTAGGAAGAGAAGGGCTCACAGCCCAGGACCATGCCATGGGCAGAACTGGTAGCTGCCAAACGCATGGGACAGGGCAGGGAGAGCGGATGCTGGTTGGGAATCCTACCCCACAAAGGAAAAGGAGTGGAGGAAGACTCTCACTTTAACTTGTTGTAAAGTCCTTTGAGAGCTCAAAACAGTGTTGGCTACACTTCTGCCTATTGCTCTGTATGTGCTCACCTTTATGTGTTCTCACTGAAAAAGAAATACATGATAGCTCAAGCTCAGCAGGTTTGAATCTAAGGTTCAGTCTGACTTCACCCCTGACGTGAAGTTTGTCCCTGTACTTTCTGCTGGCGATTCAGAGACCACGTAAGAGACATCATCGCTTCCCAAAGTACCCATAAATCCACTGGGGAAATGCACAGCACCGTGACTGCGGCAGAGCAAACCAGGATATTCATCCCAGGCACATGCTAGAAAAAGCATGGCCGTTGCATTCACGTGTTTATGCAGTCCCACACAGCCTTACTGTGCAAGTGAAAGGGCCTTCACAGACACGTGGGCCATGTGCAGGACTGTATCTGCACGAGTGACCAAGCAGCAAAGCAGCTGGAGGCTCCTCAAAGGGGACCGATGGTGCCACAAGTTCCCCATCAGGAAGCACCATCAAGGATCACGCAGGAAACATGATGTGCAGCAGAGAAATGGGACTGTGTGGGATGCAATTGAAAATCTGAGCGGTGCCTGAACCCCTCTGAGGTTTATGTCATCGGTAGGTTTGGCAATGCAGTGCGTTTGCAGATGGACGCCTGCCTAAATCTGAAGGGTCAGCCAGGGGGTATCATTAACAAGGACCCAGTCATCGGTGACACCACGTGATGAGGCTGAGTTCACCAAGTCAGGGAAATGATAAACTTCGGATGGCTGAGTGTTTAAAACATCTTTTCACGCCAGCTGCATAGAAATCTCTGAAATGTCAGTGCTGGTTAGCTTGCCATCTGTGCTATCCCCTTCTCCCTTCCCCTCCTCCTGCCTTTATTTTAAGGCTCTGCCAGAAGAAAAATGACTCTTTGGTATTTTCGGCGTGTTGCTGGAAAGATAAATTTCAAAGTAGGTTGTTGGGTTTTTTTGGTTCCTACTCACACTATGTAAAGCACATTTAATAATACTTCGCATTTACTCAGCCTACTTATTAATCATTAAAGAATACAAACTATCAAAATAATCCATAGTTAACTGAAATTAAGTAATCACATATTAAAATTACATAGCAATATTGCTCAGCTCTCCGAACAGATGGAGGAGCCAAGCAGAGAGGCTTTAGATCGTTTATTTCAGCAACTTTTTAATTTTGTTGCTGCTTAATTTTCAGAAATTTGTGAAGATAATTGCCGTGCTATATCATACTCTCTGCTTAGGTACGCACAGCTGAAACAGAGCTCTGTATTTTTATGTTCCCCCATGAGATCTGTGGATCCAGCCTCAGCTAGGAAGCTAAGATGAAAACATCTTGCTGGCAGCACTGGAGGTCTGGCCAGACTTCTCTCCCTGCTGCCCCGTGCGGTGCTGTGGTAAAGGAGCTGTCAGGTGCCAGCTTGTATCTACTGAACCCTTTTTTTCCCCCACAACCACTTAAAACTAAGAGCAGTGCAGATGGTTCACCCTTTGTTGGAATGACTGGTGCGAGAAGCTGTAGTAAGAAGATAAATGGTCTTTAATGACACTTCTGGAAATATATAAAGGAGGTGTAAGCATTTTAAGTGTGGCGCTTGTCACTAACCCTGACAATTGATGCTTGGCAGCATGAGAGGGACAAGGGAGATGCACAGTGCTGCTCGCTGAGCTCTGTAAGAACCTGGCGTGCACTCTAAGAAGCATCCTCCGCTTGAAAGGAGAAAAGTCTGGAGAAATGAAGGGACCAAAGAGCCAGAGGAACTCAGAAAACACCTGACAACGAGGAGCAAAGTCAAGCTGGATTCACAGGTCTCCCTTCAGGGACAGACTTGACGCTTGAGCTATTCATTCAGTGAGCGGAATACATGAGGGCAGGTAAAGAGTGTGAGCCTGGACTGGCTCATGGGTTAGAAGATCTTCCTACGTTTTACTCTGAGATCCTAATGCTCTCAGCGATGTTTTGCTGTGCATGAAATGACTTCTGCCTTGATAGGACAGGCTCTGGATGTTTTCAGTTGAGGACAAAGTCTTTGAGAACATGGAGGATTAAAATTATGTACTCCTGGCTTACGAAAAGCACACGCTGCCTTGCGATACACGTGCTACTACAGAAAAGACCTGCCACTTACTTGTTTCCCAGAGGTAACAGTCTGGTCAAAGATGTGACAAATCACCCACAGTCGAGACCTTGCACACCACCCTGCAGTACTGAAGAGCAAATAAATTGCCTGTTTCCCTCTGTGCCACACAGATGCCACAAACCCACTGTGGATCCTTTGGTTTCATTGTGGAGCCCAGCTGGGTCACATTCCTAAACCTGACCTGCTAACTTTGAATGGCACCCTTTTTAATGTTCGGAATAGTTTATTGTCACTGCCATTTTAATTAATGCTAGATTAGAGGATTTCCTCTGAGCAAGTCCAAAATTTTACTTTACCTTTGATTTTACTCTCAGTAGCACCCATTTCTGCACTGGGATTCTCGTGGTCTCAGCCTTAATCTTAATCCAAGCTAACTCTGACCGTTATCTTAATCTTAATCCAAGCTAACCCAACCCGTTCTCTACGTGGCGAAAGGAGTAAGATAGCACTGCATTTTTGCCACAGTTACAAATGGTGGTGTAACGCCTGGGTAGGCACAGGACAATGTACAGGACGCCTGGCAGGACAAGAGCCTGCAGTGAGGGAAAGTCCAATCAGACATAAAGGTGAAGGCAATGTACAGGCAGGTGCTGCCCAGAGAGGCCGTACAATCTCCTTCCCTGGAGATACTCAGGCTTGCCTGAATGAGGCACCAAGGAAAACCATTGCACGGTTGACACCATCCCTGCTCTAAGCCAGAGAGGTACCCCGGAGCTGACCTCCAGGTTTCCCTTCCAAATGAAGTGTTCTGGATGTTTCAGAAGTCCTGGGAAAGAATGGTTTATGGTGTTTGCAGAGATACACAGTGTCTGCAGCTCCTGGTGCTTAACCTGCAGGAGGACATGGATGGGGATGGATGTAACAAGCAGGGACACTAATTCCCATTGAATGTGCCTACTTTTTACCCCAGCACGTCCTGCCTGTCTGCTTCGCTGGGACTGCCCAAGACAGTAAACACGTTTTCTTCCAAGGAATTTTTCAAAATTGTGTCTAGATGGTTTGCATGGTGTTCCTGTCACTGAGAGCCAATCTCATTTCCACGTTCTTTAGATCAGCAGTCACAGAACAAGCACACTCTCCCAGACCAGGGAGTTGTGGGGGGCAGCTTTTGGCTTGCCCCCTTAGCGCCAGAAAAGCCACGTTGCTGCAGATGGAAACTACCTGCTGCCCACGTTTGCCTGATGCTGCCTTCGGCAGCGGTCAGCACGGGATGGTCACCCTTAGCTTCATCGATCCAGGTGCTTCAGAGAGGAACCGCATCGGCTGGTGGTGGTACAAAGGGCGAGGCGAGGAGCGAGCCCAGGCCGTTGGGTCTTCTCTGGTTTGAGCTTATCTTTTCAGGGGACCTCAGGGAAAAGCACGGGTGCTTTCACCGCGGAACAGATCGCTGACCCCAGAGCGTGTACTCGGGAGGAGATAAGCACGGGCAGGCTTTTTATAGCGCCCTTTGGAGGCGTTTATGTTCGGCTGTGCAGAAAGCTCCCCGCTGGGCTCGGAGCCATCGCGGCGAGCGCCGTACGAAGCGACGGCTTCCATACTCTCCCCACAGGGCGCTGTGGATGGGATCCAAAGCGGGAAAAGCTACTGCAAGGCGGGAGGAACGCAGCGGCAGGAGAGGGGCGGAGGAGCGATGCTTCCGGCCAGCAGCCGCAAGGGGCCTTCGCCCGCTCTTTCTCCGCTCCTGCCCCCGAGCAAGCCCTCCGGCTCCGGGACCCTGCTGCGCCCCGGGCTCGTCCCGGAGCCGAGCGGGGAGCGCTGGCCGGTGATGACCCTCCCCGCCTCAGCACCACGGACCGACCCGGCGCGCCTCCCCCGCCGGCCGGAGATAACCCCCCACACACACACAGCCACCCCTGCGCTGCCCAAGCCCCTATGCCCGGAACCCCTGCCCGCCCGGGACCCCTGCCCGCCCGGCACCGCCGCCCCACGGCAGCCGCCGCCCTCCCCCTTCGCCACCGCTGACGTCAGCGCGGCGCAGCCCACCCCGCCGTCGGTGGCCGCCTGGTCCCGCCACGGCCGGGCAGGGGGCGGGCCGGCGGCTGGGGGCGGGGCGGGGCGGGGCTGGGGGCGGCCGGGCCGGCGGGAAACTTCTCCGGGTTCAGCACCAGAGACAGGGCGGGCGCGGCGCCGCCGCCCGGCATGCGCGCCCCGCCGCCCTGCCGCCCCGCCGCCCTGCCGCCCCGCCGCCCCCGCTCACCGCATCTGCCCCCGCACAGCCGCGGCCGCCCGGGCGGCGATGGAGGCAGCAGCGGCCCTGAACGAGAGCGGAGCGGCCGCCCCTCGGCTGCCGGCCGGCGGCGGCAACGCCTCGCTGGAGCTGTCGTCGCGGCCGCCCGCGCCCGCCGCCCTCAACCCCTGGGACGTGATGCTCTGCGTCTCCGGCACCGCCATCGCCTGCGAGAATGCCCTGGTGGTGGCCATCATCTGCTACTCTCCCGCCCTGCGTACCCCCATGTTCGTGCTGGTGGGCAGCCTGGCCACGGCCGACCTCCTGGCCGGCCTCGGCCTCATCCTCAACTTTGTGTTCCAGTACGTGATCCGCTCCGAGACGGTCAGCCTGCTGACGGTGGGCTTCCTCGTCGCCTCCTTTGCTGCCTCCGTGAGTAGCTTGCTGGCCATCACGGTCGATCGCTACCTCTCCCTCTACAACGCCCTCACCTACTACTCGGAGAGGACTGTGCTCTGCATCCACACCATGCTGGCGGGCGCCTGGGGGGTCTCCCTCTGCCTGGGGCTGCTGCCCGTCCTGGGCTGGAACTGTCTCCATGACCGCGCCGCCTGCAGCGTCGTCAGACCCTTGACCAAGAGCAATGTGACGCTGCTGTCCGCCTCATTCTTTCTCATTTTCCTCATCATGCTCCATCTCTACATCGAGATCTGCAAGATCGTTTGCAGGCATGCCCACCAGATAGCCCTCCAGCAGCACTTTCTGACTGCTTCGCACTACGTCGCCACCAAAAAAGGAGTCTCTACCCTCGCTATAATCCTCGGGACTTTTGGAGCCAGCTGGCTGCCTTTTGCCATCTACTGTGTAGTGGGGGATCCTGACTACCCGTCCGTGTACACGTATGCCACACTTCTACCCGCCACCTACAACTCCATGATCAACCCCATCATTTACGCCTACAGAAACCAGGAAATCCAGAGGTCCATGTGGGTGCTCCTCTGCGGCTGCTTTCAGGCTAAAGTGTCCTTCCGTTCCCGGTCCCCCAGCGATGTCTGAGTGACTCTTCTCTCTGTCGTACCACACCGAGTGACAATCCACCCAGTGAACTATTACAGTGCCTGTTCTAAACTTCAAACTACGTCGTGAAGTCGTTTGAAACATGCTTAAGTATTAGCACTTTATACATGTTTGTATCTTTGACAGTGGTTTGGGGTATGGAGTTTTGGGTTCCATGAAAAACAATGATTTTTAAAAAGTGGTTGTATATAAATTTGCACATCACATTTGTAAAGTGAAGACATTCCGAGACCGCTTGATTATAGCACCTTATTTCTAGCTGCTGACCTGCCAAAACAGTGTTGCCTTTCTGAAGGGCAGAGAGAAAGAAAGTCGTGTTTGTGTTGTATTTGTGTGTGTGTGTGTGTGCTGGGGGGAGCGTATGTATGTCTGTACGTCTGTGTGTATCTATACTTTGCTGCACAATATTGATAAATTATAACATTTTGTATACAAATAAAAACATGTAAGATGTAATATAACTCTGTGTGTTTAGATGCTTTTAGAAATAGGAGAGCTGGCAAATGTGCCGGGTGAGCGAAGTCCCTTTGTTTACTTTTGAAAGCTCTCCGAGTAATTCTGCCTAAAGAGATCATCATTCACTATGGAGATGAAACACCACACCAAGAAAGGCACCTTCCTGCTCACTCTTGTTTGTTTGGTCTCTTCTTTAGTATGGCAGAGAGACTAACAAAGAGCACAAACTCCTTTTTTCTCTCCAGCAACCAAAGAAACAAAAAGTCCAGTCAAACAGGCTGCTAATTACAGTTATTCGCCAGGTTTCCAGTAGCTTTCATCTTCACGTTGTAAGTTACCCCTTTATGATAAAGCTCCATTAAAAAGTCCTCAAACCACGGGCGGGGGGGGGGGGGGGGAATCAGACCCTAAGCTTGGCTCTTTTTTTCCTCTTTTAGACTAATGTTGAAGGGAGGGGGAGGAAAAAAGGAAGAGAAGTCGCAGTCTTATTTCCTAAAAGCCTGTAAAATGACACAATAAATTGACTTTCCTTAACATCCATGGTTCTGAGGAGAGCCTGAATTGTTTCTCCACATTATTTTTTTGGACTTTGTGCTGTAGAAAAATCATTTAAGTGGATCCTTGCTGTCTGCCTGTCTCGGAGCAGTATACAGTCTTTCAATAACCCTGCGGTTTAGTGGCTTCAAAGAGCCCATCAGAGGTCAATGTTGTTCAGACTTTGCAGAAACTTCACTCGGGTTGAAATTCACTAGTGACTGATTTGCTCAGAGCCATGACACGGGTGGCAGGTTGCGGTAGCAGTGTTGCTGCTCATTAGCTATGCTACATAGCAGTTATAGCATACAGTAGTTACACCATAAAGTCATGCTGCATTTGCATCCCGGTTATGTTATAGTGTATCACTGTCACTTCAGTTTGTATTCAAGGGCTGAATCAGGTGCATGATACCCTGTAAAAAGTTTGACATGTTCCTTGGTTCTGACTGGACCAGCCTTTGCCTGCTGGAGCAGGTGGGGCCACAAGGATCCAAAAAGCCCCAGCGAGGCTGCAAATCGGTGGTGCTGTATTTATGTGAGTGCTAGTACGAACAGATTGACAGAACAGATTCACAGGCTAGGGGTTGGACAGGACCTCTGGAGATCATCTAGTCCAACCCCCCTGCTAAAGCAGGATCACCTAGCGCAGGCTGCACAGGATCGTGTCCAGGTGGTCTTTGAGTATCTCCAGAGAAGGAGACTCCACAGCCTCTCTGGGCAGCCTGTGCCAGTGCTGTGTCACCCTCACAGTGAAGAAGTTTACTCTCATGTTGAGACAGAACTTCCCATGTTCCAGTTTGTGCCCATTGCCCCTTGTCCTGTCACTGGGCACCACTGAGAAGAGTCTGGCCCCATCCTCCAGACATCCACCCTTTAGATATTTGTAAGCACTAATCAGATCCCCTCTTGGTCTTCTCCAGGCTGAACAGCCCCTGCTCTCTCATCCTTTCCTCATAAGGGAGATGCTCCAGTCCCCTCACCATGCTTGTAGCCCTCCACTGGGCTCTCTCCAGAAGTTCCCTGTCTTGAACTGGGGAGCCCAGGACTGAACACAGAACTCCAGATGTGGCCTCACAAAGGCAGAGCAGAGGGGGAGGATCACCTCCCTTGACCTGTTGGCCATGCTCTTCTTAATGCCCCCCAGGATCCCATTGACTTTCTTGGCCATGAGGGCACACTGCTGGCTTATGGACGGCTTGTTGTCTACAGGACTCCCAGGTCCTTCTCCACAGAGCTGTTTCCCAGCAGGTCAACCTCTAACCTATTCTGGTGCCTGGAGTTATTCCTCCCTAGGTGCAGGACCCTACATGTGCCCTTCTTGTATCTGATTTGGTTTCTCTTTGCCCAATTCTCTGGTCTCTCCAGATCTCACTGAATGTCAGCACAACGTTCCGGTGTGTCAGCCACTCCTCACAGTTTTTTATCATCTGCAGAGCCACTGAAGGTACATTCTGTCCCCTCGTCCAGGTCATTGATGAGTATGTTGAGCAAGACCAGACCCAGCACTGACTGTTGGGACATACCATTAGATACAGGCCTCCAACTAGCGTCTGTGCCACTTATCACAACCCTCTGGGCTCTGCCATTCAGCCAGTTCTCAACCCATTACACTGTCTACTGATATGACCCACACTTCTTAAGATTGCTCATGAGGATGTTATGAGAGATGTTGTCAAAAGCCGTGCTGAAGTGAAGGAGAATAAGCTGTTCCCCCCCACACTCCCAGAATGAGCTGCTCCATCACCTTTCCAGGGATGGAGGCGTGGCCGACTGGCCTGTATTTTCCTGGGTCCTCCTTCCTGCCCTTTTTTGAAGACCATAGTGACATTGGCTTTCCTTCAGTCTTCAGGCACCTTGCTTGTTTTCCAAGACCAAAGATGATTGAGAATGGCCAAGCAAGAACATCTGCCAGCTCCCTGAGCGTTCATGGGTGCAGCTGATCAGGGCCCACAGATCTGTAGATGTTGAGTTTGCCTCGATGTTCTCTAACCTGATCCTCCTCAACCAAGGAAAGGTCTTCCATTCTCAAGACTTACTCTCCTACCTCCAGGGCCTGGGTTTCCCGAGGTCTTGGCTGTTGCAGTAAAGACTGGAGTAAAGAATGCATTCAGTAACTCCACCTTCTCTGTGTCTTGTGTCTATTATGAAAACTGGCATCAGTTCACTAATAACACAAAAATACTTCAACTAAACTTCCCTCACCAAACTCTGCTAGCCCCATTTTTTTTACCAATTCTAACAACCCCCAATGTTGCATTGTAATTGGTGAATACCTTCAGGCATGCAGTTCATCGGGGCCCGGCTGCAGTGATGTTACAAATAACATACAGTACAAATAAAATGCATTTAAACCAGATCTTATGATGTTCCTGGGAGCCCTGTACAGGCTCCAAAGACCAGTGTTGACTCACTCTAACAGCCCCCAGGAGAAACTTCAAAGGTGTACCTTTAGACCCTGAAGTTAGGGAGACAGAGTCCGCTAGAGACCGCCACCACTGATGCCACTTCCCTCCATTAACTGTGACAGGAACACCAGGGCATAGGGGATTTTCACCACTAATTCATTGAACAGTGACAACCTGTATAGAAATTAGATACAGAAAACTTAGATAGATAGAACCCTACTTCAGTAACAAGCCACTTAGTCCAGGAGAGAAAAGGACTTGCATGAGTTACTCTTCCATTTGTAGTCCCACACTTCATGTACTTTGTTTCATTTGTTTGCTATATGACTGCATTTTCAGCTTAGCACTTTCCCCAATGATTTACTGAATCTACAAAATTAAGCTGGTTCCCTCCTCCCAAAAATGAGACACTTTTAAGGTATTTTCCTGAGCATTCTTCCCCGCTTGTAGGAGGTAACTTTGGGTTACAGTGATCTTAGCCACACATTTTGTCGGGAAGATATGAATGTGAGGTTTTTTTCTATACACCATGTTCAGAAAGCTTTTGCTGAGTCATAATATCTGGGAAAGACTAAAGCAAAAGAGGAGAGAGTATTTTGATGGTTTTTGGTTAGCCCTGAGAGCACAATTGACGTCAACCCACTTGCAGGAAAATACGGCCTTCATTTTTGAAGCCAGTCCTGATCTGCAGGGATACCTGAGCAGAATAACATAAAGCAGGCTACATAATCTTTTGCCTCCCCAAAACCCATCTTGCTTTAGAAAAGCTGCAGTTCCTGATGGAGGAAGCCCAGGAACTGTGTATTGCACAGTGCCTGTATTTTCCTTGCTGAGGTTTCTCTCAAAACAGCAGGTGTTTATTTGAGGAAAGAGTGTTACATTTGCAGTATCCGGCCCCACAAATTCCACCTGTTGTCAGACAATGGCACTTTTACCTTGGTCATGAAATGATTTGTGGAAGACAAAAATCCCCAGAGCCCCCAGTGCCAGTCACTGGGCAGCACATCATTGTGACAATAGGGAGCCAGGTTTGGGGGGAACAACCATGGGCTGCTTCTGATTTTGGATTTCCATGCATCAACGGGCAAGTTTGCCTACGCAGAGGCCATAGAGCTGCAACAGAAATGTGCATTACCACTGGTGAGCACAGGCCTTTCCTGCAGGCTCAGTGGTTTTTTGAGCTCTCACGTCAATGGTGCAGTCTGTGAGGGGGGCAAACACATGCTGAGTTACGTGCAAGGATCAGGCCCAGCGTTTGGGAATGATGTAGCCTTTACTAAAAAAGGAAATGAGGTTTTCTGCTTTGCCATCCTTGAAAATTTTCCTGCTTACTCTGAAGTAGAGAAAAATAATGTCAGTCTTGGTCTAAAGAGCTCCTAGCCTGCTCCCACTAAAACCAGTGGTGCTCTATTGCACATCAGCCAATATAATGACAGTATCTCGTTATAAAAAATTACCATTTTGAGCCAGGAAGTCCTTGGCCTCAGCTCCAACTTTCATTAGAAACTAATGGTTTATTACTAACCTTGAAAAATCTTACAGGACTTGCAGTGCCTTGAAAGTCCAGCTCCTGACAATTTGTCCTGCGTGAAGTACATATCACTGTGATTATCTCCCTCGGTTTTTGTGGGTGCAATTACAGAAAGAAGAGCACAGCTCTGGTGAGGAAGGCCAAGCTGAAAGCCCCCCACACCACTTGATTTTCTATGGGGCTTCTGCCGAAATCAGCGGTGTAACGGTGGAAACAAGACCGACTCTGCGGGCTGCTTTGTGTGAGTCACTGTATATTAAAAGCCAGCTGGATTCAAAATCACAGGTCAAACAAAACCTCTTTATTTAGCTAAGCAAACAAAAGGACAAAACACTTTTAAACCTGAAAAGTGAGTCTGTACATATTTTTATCAATGTAATGATCCACAGGTACTAAGTAACACCCAGCGAAGCACTAGAAGCTCTAATCTCCATTCTGCCGCTCTCATTTTAAAAGGATACATTTTTTTAATGAAGTAAAAATAATTTCTGATAGTACAGCTGCTCCCAAGCACTTCAGCTAGCTTTTGTGGCAGTCATTTAAAAAGAAGGAAAAAAAAGACAAGGGGGAAAATAGAAAAACGTGTTTTCTCCTTCTTGTCTGCTTCATGGCAGAGACATGCGATGCAGAGGGTGAGGAGCAACCCAACGGGCCCGAGGATGAGGAGCGACCCATCAGGTCTGCTTCAGCTCTGCACAGAGGATGAGCATGTCTGAAGTTCACCTTAACCCCTGCTGGGTTTGCTTGTTTGGATGACTCTCTGAGCTGGGACATGTCTCCCCACTGCCGGGTCCTCATCGAGTGAATTTCTCCCTCTGACCTGCGGCAGCTGAAAGCTTGCAGAGCATCTCCTGGGCTGCTGTGCTTTGCTCAGGAGTGCCACACAAAGCTCCCCTGGGTGGAAAACCCACATGCCTTTCACTGTCCTTGCAATGTTTAAACTCTTTCCTCTGACTGCAGAAAGCTCTCCCAGGGAAAGCATTCCCTGGGTGCAGTTTCAATTACCGAGGGCAGTATCTCGGCGTGGAAATGATCCAACTGCTGCTGGGGCACCTGGAAAGCTGTAAGCACTGACTAGGCACTGACAGCAGATGTGGCAGCCGGTTCAGTGGAGGCAGGTCTGCTCATGTCAGCTCTGTCTTCTGCAAAGAAGTGACAGAAGGCAGAGAGAGGTGAAGCAGTGGTGTGGTCTCTGCAGGGTCCACACGTTACAGCAAAGTCCAATAGTGAAGGGAGTTTCCAGCAGATTCCCATCCTTTTTTTTTTTTAATTCTACTTTGTTGGCATCATAATACAAGTGGTGGGAGAGCAGGAGCAAGAGAAAAGACAAGTGTGCTAATATTTGTGTTAGGGGAAGAATGCCCTATGTTCAAGGTATGTTGCACAACATGGAAAGAGCTCCTGTGACAAAGTACCTCTGCTGAATGTGGTGCCCCCTTCCAGCAATGGGTTGGTGCCACATACAAGGCAAAAGACAAAAAACCATTTCTTCCCTGAAGCATCACTTGAGTTATCATCAGTCCTAGGCCCCTCGGGTAGACAACTGCAACCACAGGCACATCCCCTGAGCTACCCAACATACCATACACCCCTGGGAAGGAATAAAACACAGCCCAGACCCACCATTCACCCTGCTTTTGACCATACACTTCAAGCTGCAAGCCCAGATTTAGCAAGCCCAGAACCACAGGAAGACATGCTTTTTCCATCCCCTGCTGCCCTCTGTGCCCCTGACACAAGAGGCCAGGGCAGAGCATCTTCACACCTCCCCTGCAGCACGGGCTTTCTCTCTGCTCAGGCAAGACCAAAGTGAGAGTGAGGTGCTGTGCCCACCATCACCCCCTGCACCTGAGCACAGCCCACCCTGATTAGTCCGCGGTCCATGTTGTTCTCCTTTAAAAGCAGATGTTTTATTTTGTTTTCAAAAGGAGCCTGTGCTTTTATCATGCATGTTTGGATCCAGGGCAAGAATGCGTAGCATCCGATTGTGGTGCATTAAAAGGATGAAAAAGACCGAGATCATGAAAAAAAAAGAAACAAAAAAGATAATGGCCCAATGGCACAGAACGCAAGAGGTGTCACAGAATCGTAGGGGTTGGAAGGGACCTCAAGAGATCATCGGGTCCAACCCCCCTGCCAAAGCAGGCTCCCTAGCTCATATTGCAATTTGTCCTCAATGTCTTTGTTACATCCCATTCATGTTTGCTGGCTTTATCCTCATTTTTCTGTGTACTTTATGTCACCAACACCAATGGATCATTGCCATACCCTGTTACATGACATGAGCTCTGGTTTGTGCCTTCGTCTCCAGAAAGCTGAACCCTGTTATGGGTCTTTCAGTTACTGGAGCATCCTCTGAAGGTGCTGTCTCCTACAGCAGTATGAGATGACGTGAGCTTGCTCTCGATCTCGCTCACAGCTGGGCACGGCGTCAGAACCTGGCTGATGAGGAAATACCCAGGAAAATACCCGCCTACGTTTGGCTACACTTCAGTCCCCAGCTTTTGCCCGTTGCTAGTGCCCACAGGCACTACAGGAGGTGTTGAGTGGAAATAGCAAATCTGATGACTATTAAGGAGGCTTATCTCAGTCAAACTGTATCTCCCTACACATGCATTTCTTTATAAGTAAGTAAATAGGAATCACAGTCCCGTAATCACGACACAGTACTGTGTGAATTGAGCTCCCCGTTCTGAGCTTATCTACCTCTTCAGCTTTACTCAGAAAGGAAAGAGGATTCCTCATTTTACGTGTAAAATCCGTTCAATGGCAGATTTTTTTAAGATGTGTCAGCACTTAAAAGTAGAGAATTAGATGCCTGGTATCAGAACAAGGAAAAGCATTTAAGCACTCATGACAGGACCTACAAGTACCAAATCAGTCGGAGCTTTACATTTTTATCCCCTGTGTCCTTACAGCCAGGCAGAGGCACATCGGCAGGGCGCTTTAACTTTTCATGGCCCAAGCAGCCTGCAAGCTGCTTTTTCCCCCTCAACTTGGCAGGATTCAGGAGCTCTGTATTCCTACACCTGTGTTTCCCATGTGGCTCTGTCTGGTAGGAAAGCACGGGAACATTCTGTGGGATAAGAACCAGGCTTTTTTAACTCTCTGCACTGGACAGTGTTTCCATGGGCTTAAGTTACCTCCAGCAGAGGATGGGGCTGAGCCCAGGGTATTAGCAGAGAGGGACTTTGATGTAAGGGATGTTTGTCAGCACTGTTGGAAACATTCTGTAGTATGGGGTGTTTTGGTTCAGTGAGGCAGGGACGGCAGGGGTGAGCTGGCTGCAGTGCTTCAGGCTCGGGGGCTGGATGGGGTCAGGAGGAGGCAAATTGGCTCTGGAGGAAGGAAAGAAAACCTGAGCTGGGGGGTTATTCATGCTTTTCCCCTGCTACTCACCATCTAGCTCTTGGCTTGTTTAAAACAAAGTTGTTTTTTCCTGGGAAGGAGTGTCTCCCAGTGCCCTGCTTGTTGTGTGGTTGCCTCCATTTGTAGCTTTCTAGGAAGATTTGGGAAAAGGTGTTTTGAAGTTATCTTGAACCCTCTGCCTTTTTTGAGATAAGGCATAGTTTGTATGGATCAGTACTCATTTCCTCACCAACAAGATGATGGCATGCAGATTAACAATTGCGTGTGAAACCAAGGCATAAAGAGAGGTTCTGGTAACAAGACATTCTCCAAGATGCAGATCGTTTAAGGTTGAGTCCTCTATAAAATGTAATTAGATCTATGACACGCTGTGAATGATTTTTTTTAATCATCACCTTCAGTGACATGTTATCCTTTGCATCACAGTGACATAATGTGATTGTATACCTGCAGGCAGACATAATTTGTCACTTCTAGTTGCTGCTGCTTTTTATAGAAAGAAATGCACCCAGGTAATATTGAGATGCTGTCAAAAGAAGTCTCTTCTGTTGGAAATTGAATGTACCGGTAAATATCAGGACCTTGCTCCTTCCCAATATCAGTCTTTAACTTTTGACCCTCTGATAATTCTTCTTAATCAGTAGGAAGTTATGTTTTGTTAAAGGATTTGTGATTTTTCCAAGGATTGATGCATTCTGTTTTAAATGTCATTGTGCAGGGGCAAATAAGGAGAAGGGGAGACAAGTAAGTTAAGGGCCCCACCTTTTTGTACACTTGCTGTTCTATAAATGGCTCAAAGAAAATAATAAAGCTGATTGAATTATGGTGTCAAATTAACAAACACCAGAAAGCCTTTTTCAGGGAGGGTTTAGGGACGAGGTGCGATTTGTGCACCGAGAATAAACTCAAGACTTAGAGTGGCTCCCCAGCTTGATGTGGCTGAAGATGGACTCCTTTCTACTGGGGATCTGAACTGCTCCGTGGCAGTCAAAGACCATCATGTGGGAGACAGGCAATTGCAGAGCAATCCATTGTATGGAGCCTTGCTTAGAACATGGATAATGAGCCCTAAGAGTAGATAGTGCCTGCTTGTGAATGAGAACTGCTCGCTGCATTATTTGCATTTGGAATGGAATTGGAGCCATTAGCATACTCTCTTGTAGTGGCCGTGCTGTCAGACAGCATTGGTTCCACAGGAGATTAATTTGTGGGAAATAAAGACTCTGTAAAGCACCACAACTCTCCCAGTTGTATTTGGGTAAGTACCCTGGCTGCTAGCCTGTGTGCTGAAACCCACCGATGTGTTAGCAGCACATGGCAGTTATCGTGCTGACCAGAACAGCTCCATTTTTTTTTCTATCATAAGATATTCTCAGAAGTTAGGGAAGGCCCTGGTTCTGCCTTCGTCATCATTAAAACTGGGACCTTTTGCCTGACTGTAGGATGTCCGTAGTCTTGGCCAGATCTGTGACAGCTTCCTGATAATACTCTTCCATCCTGCCATGCTTGATCTGAAATGAATACTTGTTACTGTATCTGAGCAGGCAGAAACATGCTGAATGTGCCTGATACCTGACTTGGTGATGTCAGTCCAGGTTCTTTATCATGCAAGCAGCAGAAGTGGTTTTCTGCCCAACCAGTTGCTCATCCCATTTACCTGCCAAACTACATGACTGTGCTTCCCCCTCCCCATTTCATCCCTGCCACAAACCAAGGAATGTGTTGGTGGCACTTGGTGCTGCGGGTGCTTCTCACGAGTCCAGCACATCACTGGACAGTTCAACACATGGAAAAGGTCTTATCCCACTTTGTGGATCATCCCTACATAGCAACAGGTGAGAGCTGGATACCTTGCAAACAAAAATGCCTGGTCCTATCAGATCTGCAGCTTGCTTTGTCACCCAGTGCTCCTCAGGAGGGCAACTTTGGTCAGCATCTGGCCTCCAGCCAGGGTCAAACCACCACAGTAAGTTACTGGTAGAGTTTATTCTCTGTCTTTTGAAAGCCACCTACCACTAGAAGCAAAAAGACACAGCAGTGTTATTTTGCAGGATACCCGGAATGGTATATCCCTAAGGTGTTCAGAGCAAGCACTGAAGGCTTAGCCTGCCTCACTGTTACATGGTGATTTGTCGCCATGATAATCCTAAAGGGCACACCATGTCATTGGGCTATCTGAAGAACATCTTCAAGGCCTGCCTCTGGGGTGTGATAGGCAGCACAATGCCCTGTGGATCAATTTTTCCAGGTTCCAGGGTAGGAGCAGAGCAGATTCACGTGGGTGTAGTGGTGGAGTCCCACTTACTGAGCACAGACAACATGCAAGTACCTTCAGGTTGATCTAAAAACACACCATGAGCTGTGTTGACACATTATCAGAGATGTTGTTCAGACTCTTTGGAGCAGGTAAATGCTCTCCCCTGTGGCAGCGCTTCTGCTGACAGCTCACTTCTAATAGGGACACACAATCCTGGCTGCTTGGCTGTGGGCAGGAGGTGGGAGGTGGGGGTGCAAACCGGACAGGACAAGGAGGACAACCCAGCTGCAGCAGCCAGCTTTGCCACAAGCCCCTCTGTGACTCCCTCAGGGAGGAGAGTGTCCTGTCTCTCCCACTCGGGTCACATGGAGCCCAACTCTGGGGCAGGTGATGGTGCCATGTGGCTTGAGAGGCTCCCTCCCCACTCTCTCTTGCTCTTCCAATCAGGGTCTGAATTTGCTGGCTTTCTGCATCAGAACCTGAGACTGAGAAATCCATGTTTATATCCTTGAATGTACCCCCCGTGGGCAATTAAGATATCTTTTAAATAACCTAAGCCAGCTTCTACATCATCTTGCCTTTGCTCTGTTCCCAAATGCCTTAATATGACGCTTACAGCTTTGTCTGTCCCTGTATCACCTCTCTTTGCTTCCACATGGAAGAGAAGTTGCTGTTCCTGCTTCTTAAGATTACTCTCAGGTGACCTCCCTTTAAAATTTATGACCCTATATAAATCCATAGCAACAATTTCTTGGCTGTTCCAGCACTTTGGGCTATCGATCGGCTGCGATGCACTCGCTGTGCTGTGGTTAACCAGGCCTGTCCCCCCTGCTTCACCCCAAGCAAGTGAGAGAGAACTATTGCTCAGCGCAGTTTCCTGCCAAGCTGTATTTCTCAAGAGCTGCTTGCGTGCTTCATCCCTCACATAGATGCTGTCTGTCTTTCTGCAAGCTCCCTCCTGCCATGACCCCACAGAGGTGGTCTCTGGCTTTTGAAACTGCTCCTTTGTACAGGGATACAGTGGAACGCTCTATGTTTTATATGAGTCGTCTTCTGGTTCTAATTGTTATGGTCTGCAGACGAAGAGCTGATGTAGGCAGCATGACCAGCAGGGCCTGAGAACTGTTTTGTTGCTTGTTTGTGCCTCTTCTCCCATCGCTGAGTTGATTTGGTTTCTTTTTCTTCCTACAAATGTGATAGCTGCTTTATGCAAATATCCTTCATAACTACTGGGAAGGAAGAAAGTCTGACACAAGCCCTAATTCTTCCATGCAACCTCTCAAGAGCATGGAGGGCAAGCAAGGGTTTGGGTGAAATTTATCTGTAAACCCCCCTGAGAGAGCAATGACAGGGGGTGTGCCACCAGTGGAGGAGGCTGTGCTGAGTCATGTTTCACAGGTGTCTGTCTCGGCTGAAGCGTGATTCAATTTTTTCATAAATGACTTGGAAGATGCAGCAGGGAGAATGCTTAATCCCTGTGCAGCTGCCAGGCAGCTGGGAGGGGCTGCAGTTACCTCAGAGGACTGATTTGCTGTTCAACATAGTCTTATTGAGGCTGAGAGAATCTGGAAGAGGAAAGAAAAGAGCTGGTCTACAAGCACCGCTCCTGAGTGGGACAACCAGCAGTGCAAATACAGGGCAGGGAGTGACCAGCCATGTAGCAAAGCCATGCAGGAGTATCACCAGCTGAGCTTGGTCAACAGCACCACCTCAGGGGGCTCCTCCAGTGGGTGGAAGCTGCTGTAAGAGTGGAAGGAAATCTTGTGCATCCAATATCCATGGTTTGTAGAACAATGAACAACGGACTTAAATGACAGAAAGGCAGAGTGAGGCCTGACACTGGAAAATGGCCAGAAATAATGGAGCGCTGGAATGGTTGGTGTAGGGAGGTGGCGGGGACCTCCTTCACTGGAAATGTCTCACAGCAAGTCACAAGCATCCACCAGTAAGAACACAGGGGGGAGCAAGTCTCTCCAGAATTTCTCCAGACAAAGCAACAGGTTAAATAAACTTGTGAGGTCTCTTCCAGCACTGTTTGCCTGTGGCCCCATTACAGTCCCATACACATCTTCAACTTGCTGTTTGCCAGTACTTATGTAGCAGGTACACAGACACCACAGATGCTGCAGCTCTACCTTCTGCTTAGACTAGACTTTGTGATTACTTTGTTTTGTACTGCTGACCTCCTAGGGCCAGCAATTCACCTCCCAACTCACATAATGTCTAGACACCAGAATGGGACCTGTACGAGAAGAATTGTTTATGAATAAATATGGCTGGCTTCCCCCCCCCCCCCCCCCCCCCCAAAAATATTTCCTGCAGCACCTTCTTAACCAAGGACTGAACTCTGAGTTTGCATGTGTGTGTGTGTGCGTGTATACACATTCTTTAAAATCAAGCTTCCTTTTGTTGGACTTCTTTGTGTGCAAGCCCATTGCTAGGAGGGAGAGCTGCCAATCATACCTTCACAGCAGGAGGTGCTTTGGTGCATTTCCTATAATGATTATACCCAGCTGACCTCCAAGTTGTTATAGAGAAATGACTGGAGTCGTCTGAGGACAGCTGTACCTGCAGGTACAAACTGAAGCTCTCCTCCTTGAGCCCTGTGCAAAAAGGTTATGGAGTAAACCACCTTTCCTCTTGAACTAAAGCTGGGTTTGGAAACTCGTCACAAAAAAAGTAATGGTCTAAGAAAAATGTCCCAAGTAAAGTGATTTACATGGAGATGTTGCTTACTCTAAGGTTTCTACAACCAATAGGAGAGAAGGGTTATTGAACCACTGTGAGCTCCCAGGATCCTGACTGCCAGCTCCTGCTCATCACCGCTCTTCTGAGCCCTTCCCACCAATACGGTGTGAAGGGTGATGGCTCACCAGGAGCAAAGGGCCCCCCAGCAAGCAGGGGTCAGTGCTAGCAAAACCATCAGGGAGTTGAAGAAAATCTCCTTGAGATGCCCAGGTCTGTTGTACGTGCTCAGTAGCAACTGGCATAGCACTACAGAGACTGTAAATTAAATCATAACGATGTGGATGAACAAATGGGGTCAAATTCTAGTCCATCCATGTCATTAGGACACAGCCATTAATTTTGATTCATGGTAATTTTAATGTAATGGTGTCTGACAGGAGGATTAAGGTAGGTGTGCACGTGCACATGTGCACAAGTCAGTGTCTGCAACCGCAGAAGGCAGGCCTTATGGCTTTGACAGAAAGGCAGGAGGGGATCTTAAGGGTTCTCTTTCTGCTCAGGCCATTCAGGGGACCCGTGGAAACCAGCAGAAGATAATGCCACCGTTCTGACAAACTTTGGCCAAGCTTTGCTATGAGAAAACTGGAGTAGAGCAAAGAGCCTTTGTGAAGGTTGGTCCCCAGAATTGCCAAACAGCTCGACCAACCTGTGCAGCTGATAGATACAGAACAAATAAGGGAATCGATATGTAATAATGTAGCAGATAACAAGCTGATGAGTGAGAAGCTGCGTGTGTTCGTACGGGATAGATCACATCAGACAAAATCAATAGCTGCCTTTGTCAAAGCTATAGGCTTGGTGACGACAGTAGATATTTATCTAAGTTATAGTAACTTTTGACAAGAACCTTGTAGAAAACCTGTGGGGAGACAATCTGTTCAGATGCTCATGCTGCTGAGTTTGAATTAGTCAAACTTTGTTAGCTATAAAAAAGTCAAGCATGCAGTTTTCTGAGATCCCTGAGGGATGCTAACAGGATGCATTTCAAAGAAGGATAAGGGCCCAGGTACCATCCAACACCCGACCTGTGAGGTGCTCTGGTCACCCCCTCAGAAACATATTCAGTACCCTGAACAATTGACAATTGTTGAATGAAAGCCCTTCTATGGCTTTAGAAGATCTGTGTTACAAAGCAACTTCACTAGGACTGGTGTAACTCGGGTGTAGCTTTCCAAGTGTATGAGAGTTCCAGTATCATCCCACTGACAAAATGTGCAGAGGTACAAGAACTGAATGAAGGAAGAAAAGGCAGAAGGCTCCTTGGGTAGTAGAAAAGGTATGAGAAGGGTCATGAAGACACTTGTTTCTGTGACGGGCGAGCGTGCAGGGAAGTGTGCGGCAGCAAGGTCCTGCTCAGAGGTGGCTGTCACCCAAAAAGGACATTTCTTACATGGATATATCTGGATACAAGATCTACAGCACACGGTTTGCTGCAGGACTCCAAGCATTGAGTCCTCACCAAGGAGTAGGTTGGCCAAGTCCCTCATACATGGTCCTGCTCTGTGGCCAGAGTTTGGGTTAGGGTTATGGACTTTACTCATTGGTCTTTCCCTTCTGGCAGCGCACATCTGTAGGGCACTCTCTTTGGGCTCTCTCTGCTGCAAATACCCAGTGTTACTGGTAATCGACTTTAACATGGTCATAGCAAAGCACGTAGCAGTCATGTGTGCTCAACTGCCAAATAAAACATATCACCCTTGTTGGTATATTCCCAGAGCATTTACTTTCCTGTGAACATAAGGTTCATAAAGACATTTAGCACAGCCATGTGACTGCAGTAAGAGTTCATGCTGTGTTGGTTTTAATAAGAGTTCATGTTGTGTTGTTCCCTCGAAGGGAAGGAAGGAAAACTCTTACAGCATTTTCTTTCCACACTACTAGAACCCTTCATGTTAGAATGGTATGTGGCACAGGAGTACAGTTATCCGTGATAACTCCAATCCACAGACAACCAGCCAAAAGAAAACTAGCAGCATAATTGGCCTGATTTATTGCAGACCATCAAAGGAAAATCTGTGCTTAAACAAGCTGCTGAAATCACAGGCACCGATACCTCAATATCCGGTCGCTGATAAAGGTGCGTCTGCTGCTGTTTGCATGCTGCTGTTTATGAGAGGGGGTCAGTTATTTCATTTACAGGGGAGAGGATCAGTTATTTCATTAAAGAGACCCAAGGGGCTGCTTGCCTTGCCAGCCATGTTTATTTCTGAGCAGGCTGGCCTTTTGGCTGAAGCCACACTGCCTCCCACCGCTGCTCAGCCCTGCCACTGCTTGCCCAGCCTCACTGAAAGGGCCAGGACAGGCACAAACCAGGGAGTAACAGCACTCCATGCACACATGGGCAGTGTTTCGGGGCAGCAGGCTCCAAATTGATACATACTCACTGGTTTCTTTTAATGAAATATCCTTCACACAGTTCCGCATGGAGAAGTGTCTCTGTGAGCTGGTCAACATGAACAAGCAGTTCACCTAGATGGAGGTTTGAGGCTTGTCCCACGAGTCTGAGATGCAGAGAGGTCTCAGCATTGTCCCTGACATCCCCCCTCTCTTTCCCAGGGGTGGAAAGAGACGCTCCGTGAGGGCTGCTCTTCCTCAGTGCTGGATGCGCGTTAGGAGACAGCTATGGCAGCAATGAGTAAAGGGTCAGGGATTACTTGGTGTCCTTGCCCATAGGTTGCTCGTTGTTGTAACCTGAATGATGCTCTCAGGCAAAGCCCATATGGCAGCCCACCTGTCCTCAAAGACCTGATTAAAAATGTACATTTTCTTGCAGTGTCTCATGCTTACAGATAAAATGGATATTCAAAAATACTTTCGTTTTCTTGAGTGCTGCAAATGTTTTCAGCAAAACTATGCTTCCCTGCTTTCCAGCATTTCCAAAGAAGAATAAAAGCCCTTTCCTGCTTCTCAGAAATCTCTGAGAGATGCTGGCATTCAACTTGTCACAGTCAGCTCCTCTATTTAGATGCTTAAACCAGGACCTAGGTCTATAGTTTTAGTTTAGTTTTTTGGTGTACACAGAGACCAAAATGCACAGGCATCCCCTGCCAGCTCTTACCTCCACAAAGCACAGGAGGGTATGAACTGCTCTGCCATCTTTGCATAAATGAAGAAGCTGATATTAAAGTGTCTGTCACCAAGAGGCTGGTGTTAAAGTGACTGTCATCGGGAGGACAGCATTCCAGCGCAGCAGCCATGGCCTGAGGTGGTCACCTCAGCAGTGCAATGCCAGGCTGCATCCAGCAGAGTGGGGAAACCTCAGGGAAACACTTGTGACTTGTTGAGCCCTGGGGATCAGTACTCCCAGGCAGTGCCTGGGAGCTGGAAGGGTTCCCCTTGCCTTGTGTCATTCCAGTAAACACATGCCAGGTTCAGATCCAGGCCACCACAAAGCCTGTGTCTGTGCTGGTGTTAGAGCACTTGATCCACTGGAGAATGAACAAGATGTTCAGCCATGCCTGTTGCACACATGAAGTTACCAGGGCTTTGCAACCAGGGCTCTGGGCTTGAGTTTTGGGGAGCAGGCCTGGATGCTTTTGCTCAGTGGTGAATCTGTCCAGGAAGCGGTGCCAGAGATGTGCCAGGGAAGCTGCTTGGGGAGCCTCAACACCAGCCAGGCCTGCAGGAACACACCTCTGCAGCAGCAAGTACCACAGGTGCTCTGCTGCAAACGTGAGGCCATGGTAAAGATGTGTAAGTAAAGCCCCACGCAGCAGGGCCATGACATAATGAATTCACAAAGACATGACTAGCAATTACGTTACCTGCCAGGTACAAGTGAAAGTTAATGAGGCGGAAACCTCATCTTTAAGTATTTATAAAAGATGATACCAGCCTGTTAGGAATTAAACCTTCCTTAATGCCCTGCATTTCCTCATCCGTGCTGTGAAGACCACAGCTTTCTGGCAGGGGAGACTCTGCAGAAACCATTTTGGTGCAGAGCAAGATACGTGCATGAGCGGTGCTCTGCCCAGCCGTAGGGAACAGCTCGCTTGCCCTGCAGCACGTGCCTTTGCCATTTCTGAGTGGTCTACTTTATTTGGTGATTAGCACTCAGGCAGATTCCCGGTGCCTTTTCCTGCACCTGAGAGCCGTGCTGCTGCTCCACTGGGACCAACATCCCTCCCACCAGTTTACATCAAGGTAAACTCCGGCTCTGCTGCTCTTCTGCACTTAAACGCCGGCACCTTCCTGCCTGTCTTCCTATACCTGAACCCCAGACGGTGCCGGCCTATGTGTACAAAATAGGGCCGCGGATTGTCGGGAAGGCCTTTGGAAAGATTGGATTTCTCACCTCTCACAGGACGCCCTGGGGCTCGTTGCCCGGTCCCTGTGAGAGCGGGAAGCTGAGGAGGGAATCCCACCACAGCCCCACACTGGGGGTGTCCAGCCTCCCGTCCCCTCGAAAAAGCAAAAAGTAACAAAAAAACACCCAACCAACCAACAACAACAAACCCCAAATCGCTTCTTTTCTGTTAAAAAGAGCGCTAAGGCCTGCCGGTGAGCGGCGCGGCCCGGCCCGGCCCCCCTCGGGGCCAGGCTCTGCACGGCGGGGAAATGCTGCCACCTCCTGACGAGCCCCTCCGGCTTGGCGGAGGGGCCGACTCCGGAGCCGCCGCGGCTGCCTCCTGTCAAGGCTTTTGGGGGCAATGCTTGAGGTTTTGGGGTTTGTGAAACACCATCATCGCCCCAGTGGTTTTCAGCGCGGCCCGAAGTGGTTTCTGGTTAGCTCCGGGGCAAGCCAGCTCAGGGGTAAGGCAGAATCCTGCACGCCATCTCCAGGCACCAGCAGCATGGAAATGATAAGTAATTTGTGCTCTGCTAATTTGCGGTGGTTGATCAAACATTATCTGACAGCAGGCGCGAGTGAAACAACAGGGGCAGGCAGGGAAGAAGCAGCCTTTGCATAGCAAATGGCCAAACGGAAAGCAGCTCTCTTTTAATTATATTTATTTTGTTATTATTACAGTTTAATTATTATTCTTGCTCTGAAGGAAGGCAGAGAAATAAGTTGATAAATGTGGGGATTAACAACTCTTACTGGTCAGTGCAAAGTGGCATACGTAGTTCTTCTACAGGCTTAGGACAGGCAAAAGGAGAAGGCAAAGATCAGAATTCCAGAAGGTGACTGCCCTACTCAGGTGGATAAAAGTCTGCTGGTGGGTCTGCCTGCCTGCCTTCAGCTCTTCCTGTGCTAAACAGAAAGGGTAAAGCGTCACGGTTGACATGGTGGCAGGAATGGGGACCATCACACCTAAAGCCCCTGTCCCGGGTGTGGGGCTGATTGCTGCAGCAAGTGGGGCACAGGGTCAGGGTGTTTCATCTGCTGGGGCACCCAGGGACGGCTGAGGACCAATTTTGCATCTGGAAGGGGGATCTCTACAAGTGAGGGTGATGGTGCAGACTGAAGGAACAGCATGGCCACATGGTTAGGCTGGGCGAGCCATCACAGCTGGTACAGACCAAGAGTACAGTATGCTTTTCTGGAGGCTCCCATAAGGGTCCTGGTAGTTTCAACCCTCCATCCCAGAGCGTGGATGTAGCCCTGTGCCATGCCACAGTGGGACAGTGCTCCCACAGGCTGCAAGTGCCTGCTCTGGGCCGTCTTTGATGGGTCCAGTGGTTGCTTGTTTGCCCCCCATTCCTCTCTGCTGCCTTCCCCAGGGGCACAGGTGGGCAGGGCTGGCATTTGTGCTGGTAATTACAGCACTTTCCCTCTCTCTCCCTTTCATCTATTAGATAAAGCACTTGCAGTTGGAAGATCCCAGCTGCAGACAAACATGCTGAGCTGCTTTGGAGTGCCCAGCCACCGGCTGCACTTCTGAGCCTGCTCTGACACGGGGTGATATTTTTGGATTCAAACCCCAGCAACCCTGGGGGACTTTATCACTTAGGAGGGTATAGATATGTATTTTAAGAATGAACGCAGCACGCAGTCAGCACGCTGCCTGGGCACAACAGGAAGGCAGCCAGGGGCAGAGGGAGCACAGCCACACTTCCCATCTCTCCATTACAGGGAGAGCAGGGGCTGAAATTGTGCTCCAGCAATGCATGCTAAGAATAATATGTATGATCAAAAGGCCTGTTTCATCTCTGGGGATCGTGAGTCTGCTGAAGGTTTGCTGTAGGAAATCGGAGAAGAGCTGTTTTGGAAAGACTATTTTTGGAGAGCTTTCTGTCAAAGGCAGTTTGTAGTTTGCTAACCAGCTTCTGATGTTGTAGAGCACAGTCCTAGTTAAAACTAAAGGTTTGCAAGGGCCTTTCTGTTGCACTTAAATGGAAGCAGTGTTTTTTAGGGGCATTTTGAGCACAAATTAAGCAATACATCCACTTACCTCCATCTGACAAACGGGTGAAAGCAGAAAAGGGACAGACAGGGGGTGCTGTGAGCTGGAGGAGCAAGAAACCACCTTACCTTCACACACCTCTGCTTATGCTCATGGGTCTTTCATCAGGGCCAGCCCCTGCTGTGGTTCCAGTAAAAGCAACTACAGGTGCAGGTGAAGGCTGAAGTCATGGGGTCGTGGATTGGGTGCTAAGGGCCACACAGGAGCAGCAGCAAGCAGCAGGTGTGGCTTGCTGACAGCTCCTTCCCACTGCTGTCCTGGTCTATGCAGAGGTCTACCTTTCATGTAATCAACAAATTAGAATCTGTTATTTACCTTACAAACAAGATGCTCGTACACTCGCTTCCTCCCCCACCCTTTTTTTTTAGAGGTTTAGCAAGCAAACAGTGGGAGACCAAAGAATTAAAGCCATAGACTAATCTGCATATAATCAGTAATTACCATGAATCAAACCCTCCTTCAGTTCAGCTGGTTATTATTTCCCTGATAATGTAATTCTCTGTGCTGACAAAACTAGGAAATGCTTATTTTCACCAGAATGGCAAATAATTTCCTGCTGTGAACATAATACTGTATCAAGCAGTTTACTGACCACATAAATCTAGCTCATGAAATTTATGTAGAGTATAAGGACTACTAAAATTGGGAGGGGGAAATGCAAAAGTAACCACTCCCGTGTGTGTTGGGAGGCTGGTTTGCCAGCTGACCTCTGTTAAACACCTTATAGGTGTCACTGACCATGCCAACACTGGGAGCTGATGTGGATGACAGCAGGGTGCTCCAGCAGGATTTCTGTTTAGCCTGAACATGGGGTGACAGCCCCGTGCAGCTGCAGCCCTGAGAACCCCTCTGGTTTGTCCTGTGGGACCTGCTCAGGCCCCATAGCAGAAGGCACCACAGGCACCACTGGTGCAGGGCCTCCTCCCTGATGCTCCCAAAACACCTCCTGGTTGCAGGGGGTGTGAAGTCAGCCTTGCAGCGGCTGTGGGAGCCAGGCTGGCTGTACCCCATGCTCATAGGGTCCTCTGGAGACCCTCACACCCTGGGGTTATGCAAACTGCAGAGAGATAGCAAGTCAGTGGTAAGCCTCAAAAACTAAAGAGGCATCCAAGCCTGATCTGAAAATCCCTGGCATTTAGGATGGTAACTTCTCTGTATGGTCTTAGAGGTCTCTATCAGAGAGCTCAACAGAGCGGGTGACCTGCAGGAGCTGCCTGGGAAGTCCAGATATATTTGGTTTCTCCCAGAGCTGGGTTCTCCCTGTGGGAAGGGGAATCCAGGACTGAGCTGCTGCTCTCCACCTCTGATTCATCCAAAGATGAATCATCTGCACTGAACCTCCTCCCATAGGTGCTGGGGCACAGCAGCCCTGTAGAGAACAAAGTATTCAGCAGTGAAGGAGTTATCCTCATGTTTTCTTCTAATTAATCACTGCTGAATTACTGCCAGGAATCCTGCTGGACAGCCAAAGATGCCGGCTCATAGGCAACACCTGTCCCAGTTGAGGGCATCGGTAGCATCTTCATGCTTTTAAAACCCAGAAGATGCATCTCTCTCCAGGGCACAGGGAGGGAGGGAAGCCCCATATCTGTCTGCTTGACAGCCTCCCACATCCCCCCATGTGTTGGCCACGTGTCCTGCTGACAACATGTGCAAACTGGTTTTGGTGTTTGCCAAAACACACCTGGGAAAGTTCACCTTATGCCGTTTGCTTGGTGTGCAAGGGCAGTGCTAAATCTACACAGGAGCACAGAGTGCCCCTCACATGCCAACTCTCGGACTGTGCATGGCGCTCTCTGGAAGTTAGGAGTCTTGGGCAGTTTGCTGGGGTTACTTCTGTCTGGTACAGAAGTGCAAAACCAAGCTGTGATAATCCATCACTGACCTTGGATGCTTGCTCCGTGGGAGCAATGTGGGGGTGCCCCAAGAAGTCCAGTTCTGGGATTTTAAAATTGTGGGTAAGAAAATGCCTTGCAGAGGAGTGGAAGTGGCTACAACACACTGCCATTGCACTGAACAGGGAGAATTTTGGAAGCTTTTCCTGGAGTGAAGTTGCCATGAAGCTGTGTTAAAATGATACAGGTTTTGCCATGACAAACACTGTCATTAAAGACATTAAAATGGGGGGTGGGATGGAAACAACATGTCTGTTGCCAACATTTCTGGTATCCTGTGTCTGAAGGTGAAGCTATTGAACCATTGGAGAAGGAAATGTAAGGAGGGCAATATCCATCCCTGTTTGGCAAGAGATGCTTGATGCCTGCTCCCATCCGTACCCAGGTATTTCTGACCGTGGAGCAGCTGCCCAGAGCTTGCCTTCTCTAAAAATAAGAATTTCAAATAGCTCACAGGAAAGCTCCCTGGATGCATGCTGTCAAAGCAAGCTGGGCTGCCAGGAACAAGCACTGTTGGCTCCGGTGAGGGAGTGCTGTCCCAAGCAGCCCAAGGGGCAGGTGGGGAGCACTGCCATCTACTGAGATCTGACGATGTACCCAAGGAACACTTGGGAATCAGTAAGGTCCATCCCAGCTGGAGCCACAGAGGGTGGGTGAAATGTCCTCCATGGGCAGGCTACCATGCGTGGGAGTCGGTCAGTGTGAAGAGCAGTCAGGAGTGGAAAGGAGAGGGGAAAAAGCAGCTGAGTGCTACCCCTGAAAAGGGAGGCCGCTATTGCTGACCCGGTCTCCTGTTTAACATCGCCACCTGCAAAAGCGAGGAACCCTCCTGCTCTACTCTGCGGCTGAGGAGACCGAGCAGAGCAGACACTTGATGGAGCTCGAGTCGAATCCAGTCAGATCTTTTGCTGATGCAGACGTCGGCTGCAGAGCCTGCGGGGTGTCTCCTCTTGGAACCGCTCTAGTTCGTGCAAACGCCGGGCTTCAGGGCTTGGGCTGCTCTGGGGATGCTGCTCGAAGCCAGGAGCTTTGCAGACGGCTGTCAGAGCAGGGGGCTCTGTGCCACGCTCCAAAGCTGGTGCTGAGTCCCCGCGCCCTGTGAGGATGCACCGGCTGCGGAGACAGAGGTGTGGCAGCCCACTACAGAGCCCACGTTTCCGTCTGCATCCTCAGAGCAGGTAAAGCAAGCGGGGATGTGCTTCAGGAGATGCTGCACCCAAGCCGAGATGGTCCCAGCATCGTGGAGAATGCCCATTGGAGCAAAATTGGGGCCACCAGTACCTGTTTGCACAACTCGGGTCCCCCAGCACCTTTTGAAGCCGACTCTGCATTAGTCTGTGCATTCATCAGACAGTGATGGCACGTCAGCATCCACCTGAACGCAGAGGAGTGCACCCCTGTGCCACATGCAGGGAAAGATGGTTTTACCAGCTAAGGGTTTTTTTAAAGCATCCTGCTTGCTTAATCCCAATTTAACGAGGCATTACATAGACTCCCTCAAAGTTATGTAGCATTTAATGATCACTATTCATAAAGTAACACTACAATAAGGATCAGAATTATGCCTCCTCGTGGTTTTTGTCTCTTCAGCGCTTGTTCTTTTCTGTGTAGCTATTTATTTCTGGTCTGTGATGGCTCTGTCACTGTTACCACTTACTCTTTTCACAAAAGCCCCAAGTGACCGATTTTGCACCTCCCTAGTCTTCTGCTGCAGTTCTGCCACCACCTACCTTTTGTTTCTTCTTTCTGTGCTTTTTTAAAATTTAGTTTGGTTTCCCCCCCCCTGTTTTGCAGCAGGAGAAGTAGATAATTTTGAACTGTCCCAGATTACAGTTCAAGAAAGGCTTAAAGTTGAACAAAGGTTTCTCTTCACTTACACTGAACGTTACTGACACATTACTCCTGTGGCAGACTTGGAGTCTTTGATTTTAACCAGCTGCTGTAAACATACAGAGGTAAACAAACAGAGGTAAACAACAGAATCTATAAACAGTTCAATACAGAAGACTTGATTGAGCACCTTACAAGACAAAGCAATCAATAATCTATTACACATCTAATCACGGGCATGAATAGCCCAGCAGCACGAGAAGGGCAGTCGGAGACCCCAGCGAGAGGGACACAAACCGCTGGCATTGCAAATGCATCGCTCCGAGTAGGTCTATACATGCAAATATTTAAATTCAACAGTCCCCCCTCACTACTAGTGAATCACACTACTGCTATCTGGAGAGCAGTTGCTATGGCAGAAAGCTGTGGCGATGGCAGGCGGCCAGGAATCCTGCCTTTGAAATGGTAACTGAATTTAACTCTTGACTTTTCTCAGACAAGGTTCATTACTTCGCCTGACTGTGTCGTATTAAACAAGCGCCTTGCCTGCCCTGGGTACCCATTTGGAAGGGATATTATTAATCACCAGGACAGCAAAGCAGGTCAGTAACAACCATTTGTCAACAAGGATTTTTTTTTTTTTCTATAAATTCAAGTCCAGTATGTGATAGGTACAGTCATGTAGGGGCCTTGTTTCCTTTCTCTTCCCCCCCCCCCCCCCCCCCAACCCTTCTCCTTCCTTTAGGCAAGTTTTAGCCAGTTCACAAGTTCACACTGCCTGAATGCGCTCAGAGCACAGTTACACTCAGTGCAGGCCTGATGAGGAGGACATCCCCTACTTCAACAGCCACAGCCACAGCCTGGGCACAGCCACTCTGCTGCTCTGTTTATGTGACAATGCCTGCTGTCTGTAGTACCCACCAGGAAAATCAGGAGCTCAGAGACTTCAGCACAGAACAGGTATAACCATCAGCTGAGAAGTAGCTGAGTGGCAGAACCACCTGCACGTGGAATTTAGGCACAAACTCTTCTTCCAGCTGTCTGAAGTGAAGATCTGTCTCCCTGCTGAAAGGACAGCTGCAGGTGTGTGTCCTGCGCTTCGGCTTGAAGATCTTGATCCTTTCCAGCTCTGTAAATGAGTTACTGGGCCAGATTCAGCAGTTGAGGATTACTGAGATCCAAGAAAATGCCTAGGCTAAAAAATTACCAAATCATCATGCAGTGGTGCTTCTGACATCTTTTCTCCAACATTAGAAGGAGCTATTAAGGACACACCTGTTGAAAGTTAGCCGAGTATGGCAGAATAAAGCAGATGGTGTTACCAGGAAGACAGGCTGAGTTAAGAACGCAGAGAACAACTGCATCCATAGCTATAAAGATGCAGATTGACCAATTGTGACAAGGACTTTTCTCCTGCAAACACAACTAAAGTCATTGCCATTGCAGTGGAAAAAGTCTTGGCCAGGTAGCAGGCTCTGTACAAAACATAGTGGCAGCTGAGACGGCGACAGTAAAAGTGGAAGGGCTGCTGTATGACATTCCAACTCTAGTCTGTATCTCTGGAGACCTGCCCAGTCAAGAGTAGGTTATTAACCACATCCCTCTCTAAGCTGTTCTGTATCCTGTAGAATGTCTCATGTTCCACCTTCAGAGATCTCATTCTGCCTTTTCATCATTTGTTTTCCTCTATTACACAATTCCCTCTTCCAGGAACAAGTTTGTGAGGTAGAGAGTGCTCTCACACCCTCACACTTCCCTTATCAATTGGCTTTTGACTATGTGCTCAGACTTGAAGGAGTTATTCCAGAGAAGGGAAACACAGGAGCTCCACACAACATGCTGTACACTGCTAGGTAGAACTTAAAAAAATGACTGTGCAATATCACCCATGTTCTTTGCCATCTTTCATTAACCACAGTTTTGATTGTGGCATCTCCCCTTCTCTCTTCATAGCATCACAGAATCACCTGGGTTGGAAGAGACCCTTTAGACTGACTCCAATCATAGCCTAACCCCGACTAGTCCACCTCTAAATCATGCCCTTAGGAACTTCATCTACATAACTTTTAAATACCTCCAGGGATGATGCCTCCACCACCTCCCTGGGCAGCCTGTTCCAATGCTTGACAACCCCTTCAGTAAAGAAATTCCTCCTGCTACCTAACCTAAATCTCCCCTGGTGCAATTTAAGCCATTCCCTCCTGTCCTATCGATTGTCACCCGGAGAGAAGAGACCAACCCCGACATCTCTGCAACTGCCTTGCAGGTAGTTGTAGAGAGTGATAAGGTCTCCCCTCAGCCTCCTTTTCTTAAGGCTAAAAAGCCCCAGCTCCCTCAGCCACTCCTCACAGGACTTGTGCTCCAAACCCTTCACCAGCTTCATCGTCCTCCTCTGGACAAGATACATTGACTGTAAAGATTTAAAAAAACCCCCAACAAACCACTCTAAGTATCATGTAAACCACAATCCCCTGATTTTTCATCACAGCAATCACAGCTTTCTTTTAAATCTGCACATAGATCTCACTTGACAACACATTTTCTTGTTTAGTATGCGTCCTTAGATCAAGTGCAGAATATTTACTGTAACTCTGTAGAGTGCAGATTCAATCTTCGCAATCCAAGGGTCCCTGAGGTATACCAGGGAAAAGCAGGCTTCACTGAAACAGCAACAACCAGGACACATTTAAAATGAACCATTTATTAAATCAAACTGTTATTTTAACAGTTACATAAGTTACACAGCATGTTTAAGTCAAAAGATTTCACAAGGAAAAGAATTTAAACTTTTATTATGCAGGCAAAAATAGTACCACACAATATGTACCTGATAGGGAAGAAGGGAAGGGGACTCTCTAAACATTCAAATAAGGCCATAATTATTTAAAAACAACAATAAAACAATAATAAACCCCCGAAAGATCCATTTTCCTTTCAGTGTGTTCAGTGCTGCTAACTATATGTACTTTTAAAGTGTGCAGATGTAATCGAGGCAGTGGCGTCTTGATAGCTAGGTTTAATGTTTTAGAACACTAACAGAAGTGGAATAAGGCTCATTAGTACATACAGCTGCCCTTGGAATGTCAATCTCTGTTGCCTTCATTAACTTAAAATTCACAAAGTGCACAGTTAAGATATGCCAAAAAATTGAAACTGCTACTCTACCAACAGCTGCCCATGCTTAATACTTAGTGGTCTATTGGAACAAAGGATGTTCTCTCAAAAAAGATGTGTAAGAAAAGCCACTGTAAAACATCTAGTTTTAAAGATGCACTAGGAGCTTTCTGTAAACTGAAAAGTAGAAAAACGTGGATTAATCATGTAAAGAAAAGAATACAAAAAACACTAGAAATGACCATCAAACTTTCAAAGGACAAGCACCACAATGGACAATAGCATTCAAACTTGCAGTGTACAGCAATGTAATAATTTTACTCTAACCAATCCACTTCATCAAATTCTGAGTCATCCTCTGAATCACTGTATTCCACAGCAATGCGGCGGGAGAGTATAGTTGCGACGTCATTCTCGATGCGCTCGTGCTTAGCTTCCTGTTCACGCTGCTCTTCCACTTTGCGTAGCTGAATACCTACAGAACACCAAATCACAGGTGTGTTACTCTCCTCATTTACACAAAGCATTTAGCTCACAATTCACAAAATGCTTTGAGAGCAAAAATGAAGGCTGAGGACCTGGCCCTCCTCAGACAGAAGTTCTCTGTCAAGTTTTTAAAGAGAGGAAGAAGGTCAGAAGTGCAGACAGGCTATGCCAGTCACACTGTAATATCCTGCTTCAGGGTTCCCATTAGAAAGACACCCTCAGTTTTAGTACTGCTGGTAAGTGATTAAGTAATTTTACTATTTGCATTTCCAAACAACGTGTATACTCTCTCCTCATGGTCTCGATTAGAAGTTATAGCTATTTGGGTATCCTAACAAGACAGGATTTCCTGTAGCTCAGTTTTGATCATGCAGCCATCTGTTCTGGGAGAACTTGCTATGTGAGAAATAACACGTACCGGTAGCATGAGAAAATTAAATCCAGTATCCAATTCAAAAACATGACAAAGATGATGCATTTCGCTTTTAGCCTCATGACACCACAGACTGGCATGGTCTAAGTATGACCTACATCCTGTACGTTTCAACTGACAGGTAACACAAGCACGGGTCCTTAGTGGAATTTAAGCTGTGGTAACTCGAGCCTTTGTTTCTTGTGCAAGGCTTGGCCAAAAGCACTTTCAGCAATCACCCAAGTTACACCAGCAGGCTCTATCTGCTTTGTAACGTGTCTTGCTGACATTCTCTACTGATGTTCATGCACCGCTGTCGCGCTTCAACTGCTGTTGACAACTTCCTTAGAGTCTCTGGTGTTCTCAATTCGTGTGCATATGGATGCTTTAAAAACATTATGGATTAGCAGTACAGCCTACAGACTGGTATTACGGTACCGTACAGATTCTGTACTGTGTTGTAGCTGCAGGGGGAAAGCTTAAGACTGTAGTACCTGAAACGTCTGAGAACGATTAACTATCCAAAGGTACCATGCAGCCAAACAGCTGTGCTGCTCACAGTGTGGCGGGGACTTCTCTGGCCGTAGGCACATGAACTGAAAGGCACAGCTTGTGCCTAGAGCTCCCTGATGTGGGAACACTGCCCCGCGCCTCCGCCGTTCCCTGCGCCCTGCCAGTGGGGCACCTGGCAACGTAAAGGCTGCTCCACTACTGCACTGAGGCTGCTCAAGATTAGACACCTAACAGCTTTCAGGATTAAGTATTTCTGACTGTCACTTATATGCTGTTGGAATACACTGATCAAAATCCCAGGGCCAACTGATCCATGCTGCTTTCATCTAACAGTCTGTGAAAGACAACGTTTGCATCTTCTACACACCCGAGGTTATCAGGAGGTTACCTACATTTTCAGGTAACCAGAAATGCAGAGATCATCTCCACAGATCATCTATAAACACATGTACTTTTTTTTTTAATCCAACTTCCACAGAGAACCAGTTTTGCCATCCAAATGAGACAGCTGATAAGCGCCACTGCAAATTGAGAAAAACATCTGCTTGGCAAGACACAGGCTGTAGAGAATAAAATGCAGAAACAGACTGAAGCTGCATTCCTCTGAACTAACCTCTACACACCTGAAATACTCCATCTCTCAAAGCTAATGCCTATTTAGCAAGGCCCAGAGACCATTCCTTTTGCCCCTCACTAGCCAAGCATTACCTTTCCGTATTGCTTCCAGCAGAACGCTTCTAGCATCACTGATGACAGGGAGAGTTGAAGGATGGCGTTTGGGTTCAGGAGCAGGAATCACTTGGGATGGTGGAGATGGAGGCATTAGGGGGGCGTGAGGGCCAGGGACGATGGTCGTGGGAGGAGGGTGCAGAACGGGAGGTGGGTGAGAAAGGGCTGCAACTGTGACAGGAGATGAGGGTCGAATGCCAGGAGGAGGCAAGGGAGGAGGTGGGGGCGGTGGAGGAAGTCCCTGTACTTCAGCTTGAGGAGGAACTGGGTGAACTGGTACGGCTTCGCACACTTGGGCGGCTCTAGTGACAGGAGGAGAGGGCTGTGCTAGGGGAGGAGCGATTGGAGGCGGAGCTGGATGTAGGACTCCAGGAGCTATCTGGAGAGGAGCTGGTGGAGGTGGCACAGCTGGGGCCTGAAGAGCAGCTGTGGGAGGGGGCGGGGGCGGTGGGACTGGGGGTGGAGGAGTGGAAGTCATTGCAGCTCGTAAGGATGAAGTTGACAAAGCAGATGGAAGAGGTGGTGGTGGTGGCGGCGGCGGTGTGGGGCTCACAAACACCGGTGTTCTGCCTGTTGCTGGTGATTGAGGACGATTTTCTACCAAGCCAGTAGTAGAACTGAAATATCCAATAACAGGACAAAGTTAGTAGAGCTGGAGAGTGGAAAAAATAGTAATAGATTAATTTCTACAACTTAAGAATATGGAACGCTGGGCATCAAAGAGCATTATGTACTATGATGGTTTCAAGGTGTTCATACCTCAAATACCAGGATATCTAGATGGATTATGCATCAGATTTCCAACAGACCTTTGCTCAAATTCAGCCATTATCAAGTTTATGCTCTTACATAAACCTGTGTCTTTACCAAAGGTTTCCTACACTGGCGTAATTCTCCCATCCCTGAGTAAATCCCCATTATTTCTCTGAAGAAAGGGAACTAGCAGTTGATGAACTGCTTTGATTCAGAACTCCAAAGCCAAAACAAAACAGTACAAGAAATGAGGACGAACTATGTTTGAAATACATAATCAAGGTTGGGTGACAGGGTAAGCGAGACTGGTATCAAGGGTCATCAATTCTGGGTACAGAGGGGTATGTTTATACGCCAGATACAATTTCTAGTGCAATGAATAGGTGTGAACTGAAGTAAACAGAAAGGGAACAGTGAAATTATTTTCCTGAGACACCACCAGATGATTTTTCAGCTGTTGGGGAAAATTAACCTAACAAGTTATGCATTTCTGCATATAATCTCCTGAACTATAGAAAGACACTATTTTCAGGAGACCAACACCTCGCCAATATAACAACCATGTCTGAATTAACTGTCCTCTGTATTTCAAGTTGTAGGTACCTGACTGTAAATTTTAGATTTTGGGTATCTAACAGGGAAGCGGCAGTGAGAGTCTCACTCTAGAAAATGCTCTAGCTATCTCTCCAGTTCTGGAAAGGCACAGAGATAGAGAAATAGAAAATAAAAACGCTTGGGAGGGGCAGGGCAGGAAGCAGTTGCAATTTAGCAAGTGGGATGAATATATAGCTTTGACAGCTGACTGTCTGATTGCGATAGATCCTTCCTTCCATGTAGGCTGAAACACAGCTCAGTAGGACAGATTTCAGACTTTCAAATCTCCAAAGCTAAATCCTGAGATTGCAACATCTTTCACAGAAATATTTTCCATATGGTTTGTTTGTCTTGCCATTTAACTCTGAAGGCGACACAGTCACAACACTAATGGCAAGGTGACGCCTGTCCCCACAATGATGGCACCCTACGGGGTTTAGATTCTGACCTTTCTCTCCAACTCCTGCATGGCCCTGCAGCTGCAGACGCGTCAGGGCTCTGGACTGACATAGCCCCTAGGATGTGTGCACTGCCTGGGCTGCATGGAAATAATAAAATCAACTATTAGGGGGGTGCCGGACAACTAAAACTCTCCAAAAAATCTGCATGTGGCTCAACCACTTCGTACCTAACACAAGGAGGCACAGGTTTCACTTCTCCTGCTCCATGCATTGGAGGTGGTGGTGGCGGTTCATGCGGCCTGACCAGCACTCGCTCCTCGGCTCTGTTCAGCAGTTCAGACATCTGGCTGTAAGGCAACGCAGAAAGCGAATACGATCCATCCATATGGTCCACGTACGCTTGAGATCTGTAGGGAAACAGGGAAAAATGCCCCAGTGCAAGCTTTAGCAAAGGCATCAGTGCCCTCAGCTGATGCTCGAGTTTGATTTCTGAATTCAAGTGTCTTCCCTGCGCCCATGTTGCATATTGCACTTCATGGCTTTTTAGTAACTGATCCCACTTTCCATGCCACTGCTTCTAGCAGCTCAAGGGTTTAATGCTTTTGGCAGCTACATCAGACAAATGCTATAGAATGTGTGTGATCTTCGTGCTTATTAGTCACATGATTTTGAGCAAAGTCGATGTAGCTATACAATCACAAGTATGCATATACCAGAGGGTATTATGAAGCAGACATTATACTCAGTAATCGTTTCTGCTCCTCAGTCCCTACATACCTACAACGATGATATTTTATGCCATTCATGAAACAACCATCCATGGTAGAATGGTAGAACTTACAACTGAGTAAATACAGCTCAACTTCTGTCAGAGTATCTGTGTTCCAACACAGAGAAGCCACTATTTTAAGCTGTATTTATACAGCAGATATAAGAAAGACCATCTAAGTATCTACTACTGAGTAGTAGCAGTAAATAAAGATAGCTGCAGCTTAAAATGATTCATCTTCCTTGTTAACAACAACTTTACACACATCTTAAGGATCTGAACAGTTTGAAATATTAATGAACTCCTAATTTTAAATGAAAAAAATTTAGAATAGATTTTATTTTTAAAGAGTATTAAATTCTCTATTAAATTCAGAGGACATGTGCAGAACACTTCCTAGCTAGTAAAGCAGTACTCTGTCTTCCACATACTGTCACCAACTATTCTTCAGGGGCCAAAGTCTCACTCAAAAGTACAGTGTTGTTCTGTAAGTGAGCAATGTGCTCTGCACAGGCAGCGCTCCCCAGCACTACAGTGTTACTCGTAATCGCACTGCTAGGACAGAGATAATCCAGGCTTAGGCCAGGGTCCTGGGTACAGAAGGACTCCTGCCACAGAAGCATGTCTGACATCGAATCTGATGTACAACCCAACAGAAGGGCAGGAGGAAAGCAGATGTTTCTGCCGAGGACCTGACACAGCAGTTTACAAAGACAGGATACCATGAAGTTGCTCCCAGAAAAGAGCTCATCACTGTAACTTGGGTTGTATCCCACTGACTGAAACACAATGAGACGTATTACTGTCTAAATTCAGAGAGCTAAGTTTTATACAAACAGGTACTTTCAACTTTTCAGACAGAAAACACTATCTCCTAGAATTGTTAAGGCCTTATGAAGCTAAACAAACAAGGCTCTCTTATGCTACTTTCAGCCAGTGAAGGATAGGGCGGAAATTTAACGGGTTTTGGATGACAAGTAATGTTTTTTAATTAAAAAACCCCAACAACTAACCAGCCACCCAAAAGCACACCACCAAAACTCCTGAGATTAGTTGTCAGCCATCTTTCTTATCAGAAATCTCTCAGCTGGTTTTGCACGAGCACCAGAAGCACAAACACAGCAGGTGTTTACCATGTGAAATGCTACTTTTAGCCACCAGCCAATACGTGCTGCGAAATGAGAATCCAACAGGTTGGATTTTGTAATAGGCTATAACCAGACACATCAATCAAATCTCGGATTTGCTCAAGAGTGAAGAGAAGCTCAGTGATCTCATCTGAGTTCCAAGTGGACGTTTGTTCACATCACACCCACCATATAGTCTTGGCAGTGTCTGCTGAATTAAAATCAAGAGACTGGAATAATGGGAATTTTGTAGGTCAAGACTGGAAAGCCGTGACACACCGGGGTGCAAGCCTGCAACAGTGACACTACACCTTCTCCAAGTGCAGAGGACAAGGCAGCCTCAAGGATACAACAAATCCCAAGGATACACAACACTACTCTTAGAAATAGTAAGATAATAACTACTCCTTTAAGGGCATGCAAAGTTTTTTAAAACTGAGTTTGTATTGAGCTAAATCAATGATATCCAGCGCATTTTAAGCACAGCAGTGGCATCTCATTATTTACCATGTCTCAAGCACGTTCACTATGTAGCACAAATATCTGTACTTAGTAAAGGATAGGGAAAAAATAAAAAGGAACCTTGATTCAAAGTGTGAAGCTGGGCCATTAGCAACTTCAATGTGCTTATGTAAGAGGTTAGCATCATCCTCCGCGAGCTCCGGGCCTTGGGCTAACTTCTGCCACTCTCTCCGTCGGTCGTGAGGTGCCCTGGGCACTTTTTCTGGTTCATGAGGGCGATCTAGATTTTTCTGCTGCAGGAGAGTTGTGCAAACAAAACTGACAGCTGAGACAGGACTTTTTAATTGGTCACATTTAAACATCAGCCACAAAATAACGAGAAACAAACCCAATTCAAGTGCAAGAAAAATGTACATTCAGTCTAAATATGACAGTAAACCAAAAAGGCTTGGAAAAGGCAGGAGCTTCAGCCCAGTGGACAATAAGCCGAGTAATGCAGAGAAAAACAGCTGCATAAGTAGCGATTTATTCTAAGTCTGAAATGAAATTATGAATCTGACATATTTGCTGTCTCTGTGCATGAAATATACAGAATAATGGTGAAACAAAAGGCAGTGTTACCTTTGCAAAAGTGCTTGTTTAATTAAGAAAATATAAACCAGTGCTCTTATTCGTACTAATTTATTTCTAGTTCAGAGCAGACATTTATTAGAATATGCCATTTAAGCTTTTTCACCTGTAAGTCTGTCAGAATTTTGTATTATGAAAGTATTCTGGTGAAACTCTTTATTCTTGCTGTCTTCCTCCCTTTTGAGTCATTGCTAGAAGACTTACAAGTTTTGGCAAACCCACATTAAGACAGCATGAAAGCTCTAGGCTGTTCTGTTATGATGATGAAGAAAATGTTTGAGCTGATGGAATTGAATGAATATGAGTAGTTTTAGTTGAATGAAGATGACTCAGTAAAGTTTGGATTGTTATTAATTGCATCACCAAAACAGTACTGTATCCACAAGTAAACCCTTTCCAAGGAAAACCAGCCAGAAGCTATATAAAGCAAACACACACACACACACACACACACACCTTCTGCTTCCTCTTTTCTTTTCTTTTGTCCTCTGTGTCCTGCAACATTTTTTCCTTCCAGAGATCAAAGAAGTATGAAGGATTGGTATAAAACTTCAAACCCTCTTTTCCATCATCCCTGAAATACAGTGACACAAACAGGGCATATTATTTACTTGGCAACACATGAATCCAAATGTTAAGGCAAAGTAAAGGCCCATTAAGGAATATCAAGTAACTCAGACCCTGGAATATTTTACTGAAGAACATTAAAAAGATGAACCTTGACTTCCTTTGCCATCATTCCTTACTATCTTTCCTTGTATTTGAGGTCCTGATTTTAGAAAAGTAACTTTTAACACAAGCTACAGATAAAAATCCCCAAAGAGTACCACAAATCAGAGGACTCCCATTCCAGTGATTCAAACTTTGCTCTTAAAGTAAGGAGCAAATTTGTGTGGCTGCTTGTGTTCAACTACTGTTTCAAATTGACTTCCACTAAGACCTTTCTTTCTACACGCTTAACAGCATATGTTTTTCACTGTGCATCTAAGACCATTACGCAGTTTATCAGATGCAGACAGTAAAACCAGCTTCTTCCCACCTTTGTTACACTGGGGTAAAACTTGAGTAAAGTGGAGTAAAGTTTTAATGCCTGTAAGTATCTTCTGCTGCCTGAATTCCTCCAGCAGTTTGAGTTTTCTGGAGTGGTTCCTTAAATACTCAAGTGCTACTCCACATGAGCAAGGTGTCTGGATACAGCATCTCTATTACATAAAATAAGCTAGAAATTGTTTGTGATTAGTTTTATTTTACTTACCTGTAAGGGGTGAGAATGTTAAGTGGAGGAGGCTGTTCACAGATGTCGTATGTTTCTTGCAAAGGAATAGGCAGAGTTTTGCGATCAAACAGCTGTTGATCTTGAATGGTGGAGCTCCGGAAAGCTTTCCTCATGGTAATGTCCTGCAGTGACACTGAAAGGGGATATTGCCATTTTTAAAAAAGCACCAGAGAGTTTATTTGGATTAATCTGGAAGTGCTTCATGCTGGTTAGAATATAAATATTAAGCATTGCTACTAGTACCTTGTGTGTTTTACAGCAAATAAGAATTCATCTAGCACTAATGCCACAGCACGACACTGCCAGATTGTGTGGGAGCACGCTTGCAATGTTCCTCTATTCAGCTTCATAGGAAATTTCTGCTCACCTGGGTACATCCCAGAACTCGGTCGCTCCAAAGCAGCTCAACAAATTGCTCGTATAAAGCCTCATTCTGAGGTTCAGAAGTACCTAATAACATTTACCAACTCCATTTCACAGTCCTTTTAGTACTAAAAAAAAAGTACTCTCTATCTCATCAGCAAGCTGAACTGGGCATTCCCTGCGCGCAGGCAGCAGCTCCGCGGCAGGCCCACTGCCATGCCCCACCAGCACGCCCCTTAAGCTCACGCTATCACTACCAGTGAGGTTTAGTGGGAAGCTATACCATGTTCCAACACGTGAAACTTGTCAAATGCTATTTTTTTACCTCAGATCCTTTAACCAAGATGAAACTTCTCTGTTGAATTCCAGTGAGGCACCTTGAGGTTTTTAGGCCCCGTAGGAATAATCAATTAACTTTATGTAAGATTCAAAGGAAAACACCACCGGGGAACACAAAAGATTTAACAGTGATTTGAAAGATACTGACTTACTGTTGTCGAAGCCCGCAGACCTTTTCTGTTTCATAACCACTAAAATTTAGAAAACCATGAATGGAAATGTGACCACAACTGATGAAACCTGTGCTTTCACTTGTGGGAACAGTGTACCTGAAACAGTGTTCAGGTCTGCGTTTCTTTTCCTCCCTGAAGTTCACCTACCACCTCTGGGAAGCCCAGGCATGTCTGAAGAATAACTCTGCAGCCAGTGTCTGACTAAATAGAGCAGCAGTCCGTTTCACTGGCTTGGGCCTTTTAAATTCTTTGGGGTTTTGGAGGGTTTTTGTGTTTTTAAGTCACAAACAATGCTGGCAGCAGTTTTAAGACACAGCTGCAAAGACAGTATTTTCAGCACATGTATTTTATCTATAAATAACTATGTTTATTTTGTACAAACAGATTGATAGTGGAGCCCCCTTACTCAAGATAAGCACCCCTATTCCCCCCTTACTGCTAGGGCCTTTGGCAACAATTTTTTAGGAGTGCATCTGTTTAAGCGGAAAGGCGCATTTTGCTTTGGTTCCTGTAACACCTACAAGTGTACACACAGGTACCTACACACATGCTCACATACAGAGCTGGATTCCTATTGTATGATTGCAAAGGGGCAGATGGCAGGATGTTTTCCAGAGGGCTTGCAGTTCCGGAAATGTTCTATCTTACCACAGCGCATTGGCAGCATCCTTTGTGAGGCTAAAGATGAGATTTATTTGATTTTCAGATTGGCTTTTGAAGTTTATTACAGTTGGCAAGGTTGTGTGCTCCTGGAGAAGTTTCCTCCTTTTTACCCTGAGGTTCTATTTCATTACAGTGTCTTTTATTCTCTTTAATACCTTTAATTAGCTGCTTTTTAAATGCATGGAAAAAAGCATTACCATGTATGAAATTCAGCTGGGAGCCTCAATTTCTGCAGGTATTTTTACACTCATAAATAACCATATATATTTTGTACCTGTCATGAAGTGTGGGTCATTATATGCTGGCAAAAATTCACAATTAAGACAACTGGGGTTTACCTCATCTAAAAACCTGGTCTCAGATTCTTTTGTATTTCAGCTGTTTTTCCTTTGGTTTGTTGGTTTTGCAAATGTCCCCAAATGTACTTGTTCAGAGTTGCTCAGCAATCCTGCAAGCCTTCAAACTGTCTATCACTTATTGGAAACTATGTCAACAAAATAAAAGTCAGCACACTTCTCTCTGAATCTGCACACATTCTGAGGGCAGTAATGAAGTAAATTAATTTCTTCCAATAAAGACAGATGGCTCTTTGTTTTAACATTAAAGCACTCACAGCTTATGCGACACCATATTATTGAGACAGACGTATTAGCATTGTGAGCAAATACGATCTCCATTTTCTTCTTTAAAACTCCAATTTTGCCAATACGTACAAGGGGATACCGTACCTGAGGATAGTCAATCCAACCCAAACAATAAATGCAGATTACTTACTTTCTAAAACTAAGCTCCACAGCTAAGGTCTTCACAGAAAATGGAAAAGCTTTCACTGGAAAGCACGCCATTACCCAAAACAACTGGCTGTATTAGGACAACATTATTAAGGAAATGAAAGGCTGTGGCATGCAAAATACTGAGAATCATGACACCGATATAACTCGCCTACAGACAGGGATCAGGCAAATCCCATGTTGCGAGCACAGCGTAATCCTGAGCCGTGCATGGTTTGGCTTACAAAGCTGTTTGCTTGGCGTGCCAGCTGGCTAAGAGACAGAAGCCTGTGTGGCGTGCCACCTCAGGGGGCACAAGATGTAAACACCTGGCCGGTCACCCAGCCACTTCACTTTGGCTGGCTGACAACCCGGCACAGCAAGGGGACAGGTCAAACAGATCAGTCGTATGAATTCAGGTGTGAGAAGAGATGAGGCACTGAAGGAGGAGCTGGAAACACTGCAGGCATTTGACTTGACGCTGATACATTTAAGCTTCCAGTTGTCTCACTCCTGGCTAGTATGAGAACCTTCCTACAGCCTAGGATCTTAAATTTCACACAGATACGTTTCCCTGAACGTCCATCTGACACACCACTTGTGTTTACTGCAATGAACAGAAAATGGGATCTTAAATAACTGCCTTAAGTATTTGAGATGTTCACAATTTAAGTTAAGCATTCATCAACAGCCTTAAATGCTGGTTTATCGTTACCATGTCTGTTGTTCATCCTGACAACTTTTAAGGCCATAAACACTTGAGCGCCACAGATATTGATATCTATCATCAAACTTAAAAGTTAACCATGGCTCTGTATTACAATGGCTCCATAATTAAGAATGATTGTAGATAGTTGCTAGGAGGTTGCTAAGGAAAGGATCAACGGGCATTATTTAAAGGAGTGCCTGTAAGCCAACTGTCCTGGAACACCAAGAACATCCCAGCATGGTATCTCCATGCACAGCCAGTATGCCAGTGAAAACCCAAATCCAGGTGTCCCTAGCTGAACTCTCTGCACTATAATACTAAAAAACATGCCCACAGGTCAAGACAACCCTCACCCAGGTGAAGGCTCTTCCTCCACCCAGGCGCAGTGATTGAAGATGATGATACAGCAGTAATTATAATTACATGTCAATTACTAGCCAATCATTGTAACAGAGTGCATTGCCTTGTGGCATTTTGCACATAATGAAAGCACCAGCTCTGGGTGTGCCTGAGCTGTGGACATCCACTGAGCACCCAGGCCTGAATAAAAGCAGTACCTCCCCTGTGTGTGGGAACTGACTTACTGCACACAGGGTAATGAACCTGCTTTTTGGACAACACTATGACTCTCTGAAGAGCTGAATGACTATGGGAAATCAGACACAAGTCGACGGGCTCAGTTGCCCACAATCCCATTTCTCTGTTCAGAATCTTAGCCAGGGATTTGAAAAGTGCAGGGAAGAAAGAATGACAGGACTGAATGAACAACTTAGTCAAACATTTCAATTAAAGATGCTGAAAACTGTCTCTGGTAAAGATTTGTGTGATTCGATTCCTAAAGATGCTGCAATCTTCAAGTGTGATTTCTACTTTTAAAATATATATAAAATATATTAAAAATAGATTATATATTATTTTTATATATATTAAAGATTATCCACTTCAGCAATGCTTAGAATCACACCCATATGTTTCTCTGCCAACAGAATACTTCTTAGGAGTAACTGCAGGTTTAATAGCTGAACCACGATACTACTGCAGAATGATCTCTTCCTGTCCTTATATTGACTCCTAAGCCTCTCAATATGTATTTTCTCCCCTGTCCAGCTGAAAAGGGGAGTGATGGAGCAACTTCGGTGGGCATCTGGCCTCCAGCCAGGCCTAAACCACCACAGCAGACAGATGACTTCTCCAGAACAGAAACTGCACTTCTCAGGGCTAGTCCTCAACAAAAGAACTGTAGAATTTCCGACATACTGATTTAAAAAGAATTCAAAACAGCTCAAGCATTCTTGGAATAGAGAAATATGTAGCTTAACTACTACAGGTAAAAACAGGAAGATGTAAATATTAGAGCAATCATGTTAAGAGGACTCAGAAGCTGCTTTAAATGCAGGGTGTGGAATCAGGGAGCCCTGAGCAGCCCCTCAGGGAAGATGCGAATCACCCACCTGCATCAAGCAGTGAATTTGCTGGTGAGTCTCAAGAAAACAGCCACATCATTTAGCGAATGACATTTTGTCCAGATCCCTCTTTTTATACACAAAATACAAGTTATGCAATATCATGGCTTCACCATTGAACTATTAAAGCCTTGGACACACTAATTTAAAGCTGATTTACTCACTAAATGACCCATAAATTGAATCAGAGGCTAAGAAAATGGGACGAAAAAGCAGAGAGAGCAGTCAGAGCTCTGCCCGTCTGCAAGGATCTTTGAGAGGGAGACACACACAAATCCAATGTTCAGTTAAAGAGAGGTGTGCCAGAAAAAGCAACCTGCTATACAATTTAACAGTCTGTTTATTTAACTTTGGGGGTAAAATTTCTCATGAATGAGTAGAGAGATATTCCCTATATTAACATATCGCACGTGGAGGCCATGACCCAATTTTCATGTGCTCCTTGTTTTTAACTTTGATTACATCTCTACTTGAATCACCAAATTCTTCAGAAATTAGAGACGGGAAGAAGTGAGCTGCCCCTTAAAATGGGATTTACCACCTTCTAAGTCTCACAAGGGGCCGAGGATCCCGATTTGAGAGTTGACCCAGTTTGCCCTTTCAGGAAGCGCAGAGACCACAGTTAGCTGCCAAGCTTCTCAGGTGTCTCCCCACCAGACGCTGCATTTTTGCCCACAGCAAAACCTCTGATCTCTCTTCAGCATCAATCCAGCAAAATTCTGAACTACTACCCTTTCTATGACACAGCAGTATTTCCAGAACACTTAGGAAAAAACCCAAACCAACCAAGCATATATATTCAAAGCCAGAAACCTACAGAAAAGAATCACAACGCTGACTGATTCCTTTCTGGAAAATCACCCCAGGTTGCCCACCCAAAGCCCTTCTGCCCTTAGGCTTTTTAAGTTCCTTGTCACAGTTGTAACAGATATGCTGTAGAAATCAAAAATTTGATACACTGCCTTTGAGATTAAATCTCAAACTGGAGAGGATTTTAAACAGAATCATGCAGTTCACATTAAAAACCTCACTGAATTAATATGCAGATAAACTCTAAGTTTATCAATTCTCCTTCTGCCATGATACTATTTATTTCTGAGTGATACACAACTGTTTTCTGATACTTCATTACACTGCACATCAGAATTGTGCACTGCAAAAAAGATCATAAAAGCTGAAGTTAATATTCTTTTTAAAAGCTGTCAGATTTCAAAGATATTAGATTATTTACCTGTAGTAGTACTCCAAGTTTAATGCCACAAACAAATTCACCAACAAGTGTGGTAAATTAACAAAAATATATTATACTTAATAAAATTTGCATTATGGAGAGTTACCTAGAAATACTGAAATTAAAAATTTTTGCAGAGAAACTATACTCTTTGGGTTTATTTTCTGACCTACAAGGATATCTTACATTGCAGGGCTACTGAAACCACCAACCTTAGTTCACCTCCACAGAAAGAATATGTTTTCTAAGTCCTAAGACACCAGATATGATAACCCTCGAATGCAGAAAGGCTAATTTCCCATATAATCAGAACAGACTGCAGTTTACTAACGGAAAGCCAAGAATTTCTTTTACCTGTGTGCAAGTTTAGTATGTCATCTGAAGGGGAAAAAAAATCCAACACACATATGTAAAAAGAATAAATTATGTAAAAAATAATCAATTATAATATGAAATCAGCAATGTTGTGAAATCAAGAAAAGCATGTAATAATTTAAACCAAGTTCCCAGCAATTCTTCTGTGACAGAAAGATTGTGCACCAGGAGTTAAGCCTCTTCAGGATACGATCCTAACCTTGGTTCCGCATTTGGTTTCATGCTTTCTCAGAGGTATTGTAACAATTCAAAATGAGAAACACACAAATTATTCAAAAACTTCAGAGCTTTTTATTACTTTGACTCTACCAGTCACACCTTGTCAAGTAAATGCACCTTGTTCAATGAGTACGACTCAGGCTGATTTTGTTCATGCCATTTAGCTTTAACTGAATCTTAGTTTCTTCCTCTTGTGCAATAGCACAGGCCCAAAGGAACACATTATGTCTTCTATTACTGCCTGCTGGCAAAGAACTAGCAAATGAGACTCATTTTACAAGTACAGCCTATTTTACATGTGCTGAGCAGAAGTACATGCACACAGGTTAGCTGAGCAGAAGTATGGAGATTTGCTTAATTCTTGCACAGAGGGTTAAGGAAGGCAAGAAAGGTAAATCCAAATGTTTCCCACACACCTTCATGCTTTAAGATCCTCCACCTGTTTTAGCTCAGATCACAACTAAACCAAAATAATTTGTTATGAATTTCTAAATTTCAAGCCCAAAATAGGATATTGAAGGAAAAACAGTTGCCTGATCCTAAATTTTTAGGGAAATACCTATTTTTTTTTCTCATCTCCTTTGTCCTAATCTGATGGCTCATTCTGGTTAGATGTTGGTGAGTAAGAATCAACTGGGCATGGCTCAAGGACTGGACATTCTCAGGTTAATAAAACTGTCACTTCATGGTTCCTGACACTGAGGACTGGAAGCGTTCCTCTGAAGTACTAGCAGTCACTGCTATTCCATGGCATAGGAGACAAATCCAGGGTGTCAGATTCAAGTTGCGCCTAGCAACCCTGGACACAATCAAGTAGATTTCTTTTCAGCCCTGTTTTAATTGCCCTGTCTGTCCCTGTCTTTTAATTCTCTAACATCAAACAGTTAGAGATATTTAGTTTTGAAACCTACAAACTTGCCAAAGGCCTTTTACATAGCAAAATACAATTTTTCCCATCTTGCTGTCCTGTGTCTCACTTAGAAGCTTTAACTCAACGACTTAAATTGGTCTCTCGATTTCCTGAGCTGCACACGGCTGCCATACTGGACATGCCATTATCAACATACATCCAGCTCTGATTTAGACCCAAAAACTAGGCTGTTGAGGGTAAACTCAGAAGTGCCATTAATGTTCCCAAGTATTACAGCTTTCACAAGATTACAATTGCTGACAGTTTGTTACTGTACAGAAAAAGGATTTTTGCCATTATCCAACCACAGTAAACATGGTGTTTTACTGGAAAAAAAAAGAGGTGCATGTGTATGATTTATGCTCAGTTGTCAAGAGACTTGGAAAATCCCATTAACGTAAGAATTCCCCTAGGCAAGTCACAATTTCATGGAAAATCTGCTACTAGCTGTAAACAGCTGTCTTCTAAAGCCTGCTCTAAAATTCATGTCACCCACATGACAGAATCGAAGCTTCCTTAGCTTAAATTTGCTATTAGTGGAATTTTGCCATCGGTAACTGAACACAGCCTGAGACTGTGCTCCGGGTGTGACGCTTCCTTCTTCCCGAGTGACGCACAACTAGTACACCTAGCTACTCAGAACAGAGTAAAACTGGATCCCACAAGTAATCTGGAATTATTTTGCATATTGTAGGATGTAGCTCTATTTCCTGGGTCTTAGCCATATATAATCTAGAACACCCTAAAACTGTTTGGGGTTACAAGAACTTTTGTTCCACCTGTAACCAACAGATATCCAGGAAGGCAAAAAAGCTTCACGGCATTTACTTAAGGTGGTCAATGTTCCTGTAGTCATCACAAAGCATTTGCATCATTCAAATCCCATACAAATTCTATCCTAGAGGCATGAGCCATACCCTATTGACTATTGGAAGTACTTGCTTTCTCTTAAAGCTAATTAGGAAGTATCCAAGGGGGTATGTAGCGTCAATAAATGGAGCTACACAACAACATCACACAGAAAGTAAGATGCTAACAAATGCAAATAGTTACATCCCATAGGAATTCATATGAAGGTTAAAAAAACCCCAGTAAAGACATATCTCCAAGCAGTATTACATATCGTTAACTATTAACATTAATATATAATACTACTGAAGTGACATACTCCTGTAGCAGTTTTTATGTAAATTCATTGGCAACCATGAAAATGCTGAGCTCAGAAAGCTGCTCCAGGCTGTAAGAGAAACCTGTAGCAGAAACAGAAACAGACCTCTCCCTCAAGATGCTTTGCTCTGTGTTCTTATAAATACAATTTCAACTATTATTATTTCCATTTCACGTATCAGTGGTGTCTGGGTAACAAAACAAGCAATCTTCAATGCAGGAGTTAACTTACATTCCTCCTCCTTTGGATCGAGCTGTGTAACACTGACAGATAAGCGATCTACACGTTCTTGTAAGGAGTTGACTCTAAATGAGAAACTGTGTGCTTCATTGAAAAGTTCCCCAAATATATCTTCAGCATATTTACCTGAAATATGAAAAAAGGAATATTCAAGCATACTAAAAGACAGTCAAATGAGTTTGCTGTGAAAAAGGTATCTGCTTTTTTAAGTATGTAAGTCTAAGATACATGAATATCACTTGTAACAATCTGTATTACTGAGCTTGTTAAGAATGCTTCATAGAAGTAAATAAAAGTTCAGTATTTCATTTGTAATTTATCATAAATGAAATTATTTAACACATTACAGAACAGATATTCATCTGGTATAAACTGATTTATCTATGCCAATGTGTAGGGAACTAGACTCAGTTTCCTGGGTACATATATAACAGGATGATTTCCAACATCTGAAGCAGTGCCTGTACGAGCAAGAACTAATCTTCCTTATCTCAACATTTCTCAAAACAAAGCGCAGTTTTCACTCCAACAATACATAGGACCTTTCAAAACCAGAAGATCAGATATACATATCTAGGTTAACTGGAACCAACCTATTAAAGAATACGGATTTCCTACTTTGAAGGACCAAAATTCTAGTAACCAACTTATTTATGCTGAGGTAAAAGAAGAATCCCCTTTGTCCTCTTCAAAGAACACACACTTAGACCAAAAGAACGTGAGACTCAGGTATCAAGAAAAGCACCAGTAGCAAGTTCCTCCTACAGACAGGATGCTCCATGTGGCGCTTCTACTGCCCCACAAACTCAGCTTGAGCAGTCTGCCAACGCCATGGAAAAAACCCCACCAGATTGCCTAGCAAAATCTGCAGCTGCATTTCTGAAATACGACATGTCATAGCTTAAAAAACTTCCTACCGTACTGCGCATGTGTAATTTGTGCACTGTGTGTGCACTTACATTGGTTTTGGAAGCATAAATCCCACCAAGTCCTACCTACCTGGCTCGCACATGAGTTCTGACAGGTACAACAGGAAAGGATAGTTAAGACAATTTTGCCTTCAGTGCACAATAAATCCGGAAGTATACATAAAAATGAGGACATTTCAAAATAAACATAACAAGAGGATAAAAATTAAATCCCTACAGGTACTGTGGAAACTACTTTACAGCACCGTAGCCAGCACAAGGCCAGTGCACACCATTTATTAAGAAGTAGGTAATGGCAACAGAAAATCAGCATGACTATAAACAACAGAATATAAAAGGGGAGATCAGAAGAAATGTACATATGAAGAAAATGGAAAGGGTCATAAATTCTGTCATATAAAACATAAAACCCCCCCCAAAATACCCCAAGGAACGACTTGCAAGCTAATAATAAATTTTCCTTCAAAGATGTGAGGAGCAAGAAAGCCTGGCAGGGAGCCTGAGCCAACAGATAATGAAGGTATAAAGGAGTACTCAGAGAAGACAAGACAACTGCAGACACGCTATTTCAACACTTTCCACTGACATTTGGTGAAAGGAACTGGAGAACGGAACCCTCATGCCAGAACTCTTTGTGGGAGGCTGGAAGAAACTGAAAGGACTCCATAAAAAGTACAAAACTAAATGGACAAGATGACCAGTAATGTATTAAATATAATAGTAAAATATATTTCAGAATATTTTAACTAGTATTACAGAACATTACAATTTTTAAATCCCCTTAATGCACACTGATGGGTGGCAAGCACAAGGGTAAGGTTCAAAAATTTTTTCATGGAATATCTTGAGAGCTACAGGCCCCGAAAGCCTGACATCCAGACAAATTAGTATAAATTATTATGAAGAACTGAATTAGCAGACACCTGGATGGCTGGTTAAAGAAGAGACAACACAACTTTTCCGTGGGTTTATAAGCACATGGATGAAGAGCTATGATTTACTTAGGTTTCCAACAGAGTTTTTAAAGTCCTTAATCAAAGCTTTTTAGGAAAACTTAACAGATGGGGCATAAAAAAGAAACAACGTGGCACAGATAAGTAATTCCTCAAAAGGTACAAAACAGAGGAGAGGAGTAAATTATTGGCCTTTGCAGCTGAGAAAGGTGAGTTTTCATTGTGTTCTGCACCGGGACCTATGCTATTCAAGATATCTGTAAATGACTTGAAAGAAAAAAAGAGATTAAGGTTTGCCAATGACACCAAGTCATTGAAAAGAAACACACAAAGCGTGAGTAAATACACAAAACCCTCAGCTGGCTGAAGACATTTTGATGCTGGAAAGAGCTGGAGGCTGGGAGATTAGTGTGGGAACTAATAGTCGATGCTCCAAGAATGAGAGCAAGGAGACATCCGTGAGATGTTGAGCCACGGTGAGAAGCAGATTGAAGGAGCAGCCAGTCTTCAAAACTTTGTCTTTCATTACCAGTCCACAGTAAAATAGAGACAGAAAGTTAGTGAAGTCTACTTAGCTAACCTAAGACTTTCCAATACCTGTCTTGAAATTCTGAAAAATTTATGTTCTTTAACCAATATCTGAAGCAAGAAAAGTAACTTAAAAATATGAACCACTAAGAGCAAGATTACTGAACTTTTAATACACATTTACAACTTTAATGTATTTCACATAATATATTCAGATACATTATTCATTTTAATTAGACAACTCTCATAATATTCAGGGATTTGCAAATAAAAATTAAAGTCAAGCATAAAATTTCACGTATAGAATAAAAAGTAAATTGCAGGGCTGTAAAATCCAACAACCTCCCGTTTATAGGTGTATTTTAAGGCTATAGTTTGTTTTATCTCTATCATTTCATCAGGCTTACAATTCATCTACCTCATTAATGAGCTCCAATTGCAAATAATCTGTCCCAAAAAAAAATCTTTTCATTATGTTGCATCCAGCCACAAACATATTGCAAGGAATAATTTGAACACTATGCTTGCGAACACTAATCCTCAAATGGGGAATACATTAAAACCAACCTGTCGTGTTTGAAGTGGTGTGCCAACCCTAACAGCTCTACCTCCATGCCTCTTGGCAGCCTCTTTACTTAGCCTGAAGTATACTCAGCCAAACGCTTTTCCAAGCAGAGCAAAATGTTTGCATTAAGTGAAACATACAACTTCCGCTCAAAAGAATGCCGAGTGTTACACATCCACATGTATAACTGCAATTATAATCTGGTATTTGTTTGTGTGTATTCCATATCAATGTATCCTCGATTTTGAATGGATTTTTAAAGATGTGATAACACTGAAGAAAGTGTCATGAAGACTCACATAGAAAAAAACAACCCATATATTAGTAATCAAAGCTGATCTCGTTCCACTTAATTTACAGGTACTATGTCAGAAGAGTAAGGAATCAAAACTAATTCTGTTCTATAGAATGAATATTCCAAAGTATAGAATGAATATTACAGAGTAATATTACCACTTCAGAAAACTTAAGATCATTATGGGACTGCTTGATGAATGCAGGGCAATAAAGAGGATGATGACTATGACAATTAAAATAGTAACGCCTTAGGATCCTGGTCACAGCTGGATACATAATACCAGATCAGAAAGACCAGTGATCTTGTTTGCCATTAAATTAAATGACAATACAGACTTCTGCATTTAAATTATTTTAACATCTCTGAGAAGCTCATTTTACTGTATCTGCAAGCTTGTTTAACTGAACAGACACACACCAAAATCCTGTCATTTTTATAAGTCATGTTCCCTCCAATATTACTAGTCATTCCTTTCAGTCCAGGATTTATTTTTATTAACAGAGCACAAGTTTGTCGTTCGTTTGGCTTTTATTTACCATTTAAGTATAAGGATACATTTTTATTTATTTTGAATTAAGGCATGTACTAGTTACCTTATTATTCTTTTCACAACATTTTTCTTGCGTCAAAGGGGTCTATTCACAATTAACCCTTCAGTAAGAAAGGGATACAGGAATGTAGCTCCCTCTGCCGTCAGTCAATGTCCTTTTTTTGTGATAGCCAAATAAAATGTCTGGGAAGAGATATGCAGTCCTTCCCCCCCCGCCATGAGGACATGTGTGTGTTTTGACAGCCAATTTTGGACAATTATTTTCCTGACTTTTGAAACAGACCTTTGAGCTGAAAACAGAATGCCAGCTAGTAGCTACCAGTGTCAAGTCTTCACTACATTAATTCTATTTAATGTTTTAGCAAAAATCAAGGTGTATCTGAGTTGAAGCCCTAGGCTTGTTTCTCATCAGATTGTTTCAGTCTCACAGTTGAGTGACTAGGAGACAGACTAAAAGCCTGGAGACTGAACTGTCTCCCAGGCTCAGAGATAAGAAATTTAGTGGATATGGCTGAGTGAGCTCTGAAAAACAAGGTACTAAATACAGTTCAACAATGCTAATTAGGAACCTATCATTAGGAAGGTGTAAGGGCAGTCCCCACAAGGACTGGATTTAAGGATTGTAACCGGAGTATCAGAGTACTGAAGAGACAACTTGGTTCCTTTAGGCAGCACAACTGAACCAGGCATTTATCAGGGTATCAAATACACTCTGCTGCAGGCCGCTTCTGGAGCAGGTCTAATGCTTCTTGGTAACATCCAAGAAGAAAAAGTCAGCCATCAAAAATCTCCAGTCATAGTGGTCTGACACATCACTTATCTCCCACTTAGGACATCATCAAGTAAACTGGCTGAGATTATCCGTTACGTATCTGGAAATCTGGGAAAGACTGCTGAGAGCTGAACCTGACGCTGAAGAGATCATTCCTGAAGTTCATTTCACAGGGAAGTCTTGCTCTTCCTTTCCTTTAATAGTATCACCTGAATTCACTGCATAGGCAAGGAATTAATGACAGGCAGGACTTTGTTCAGCTGACACCCAGGTTTTTTTCAGTGAGATATTACTGACCATTTATTTGCTCATCCCCTCACATTCATTTGAGGTGGAGATGAAACAGCATCATGCTGCCAATACCGCTACTGCTGGGGAGACAACATTGAGACATCAGAAAGAGGTCTCAGAGGGTGGGGGTCTCTGAAAAGCTGAGTAAGCCTTTAGTCTTCAAATCTATCAGCTCCCTCACCTCATGTGTATAAGGGCACCTTGCTTAGTGTTCCCTGGCCATCTGGAGAAAGAAGGGTGACTAATGAAGAAAATTCACAGAGAATACTGAATATTACTGAGCCCAGTAAGGAGGAGGATTCCCAGGGCAGGACTGGCTGAACCTGGAGTTCTAGACTGAAGTTCTAGCTGCAGATCTGCAGAGACCAACTTCCCATCACGCAACACACAGGGGCCTCACTGTGTGCTGAAGATGTTGTCTAGACAGTGTGAGGAGAGAGAGACTGGTCTTTGGGATGAAGAGGCCTGATTCTAAAGATTAGCTGCAGTCCAGGCACCTTGCTGGTAAGAATTTCTGGAGAAACACTTCCCATTTAATGAATGTTAACACCATAAGCCATGGCAAATAGAAGGTTTTCCTGAAGTAAGAAAATGTCTCGCAGAAGATGAGAAGCATTTAAAACCCTCTAGGTGATAGCATGGTGAGCAAACAATAAGGAAGAGAAATTAAAAGCACCTGAGAAAGGGGGAAAAAAGTAAGAGGGAGAAATATGTTCCAAAGTCAAGGTTTCATTCCTTAAAACTAACAAATAATGGACGAGGAAAAGAAATAACTGACTAGGAGAACATGGTAAAAATAGGTAAAGAGGAGAAAGGCTAGCAAAGGTTCAATGTTAATGGGAATTTGTTTTCACTAGCATAAAAGGCACTCCAGCTTAGCAGAGTTATGCAACAGTCTCTTTATACAGAGGTAGGGGGAAAAAAGGAAACCATGTCTTTCTATGATTGAATGAAAGTTCTGATTTGAATTCCTGCGATATAAATATTCATTAAAGGAACATACTCAAAAGGAGAAACATTCTCCTCCCCAGATGGAGGTGTCAGAGACCAGGGCCAAGAACATACCCCACCAGTTAGGTTTGTTATTTGGTACTGAGATTCTGTGTACAGGGAACAGCTGAACAAAAGGAAAAACAAGATTGGTCAATAGCTGTGAACAAAACGAGGAGGTTACACGCAGACAATAGAGCTATTTATCCATCTTCTAACAATGGCACAGCTGCACAGTGTTTCATGTAGGCTGGAATGCCACAGCCCCCCCACACCCCAACATACATCAACTCAGGCAGCACCAGACTACTCCTGTATCTGCAATATTGCTGAAAGCAATAGGTAAGCACTTCTCCACAGTCAGAAAGGATGAAACACTGGGAAGAACGGCAAGGAAACTAAACCAGCTGTTGCCGTTGTCCAGAGACTTTCTGTTGCCATAGTGCTAAGCAAAGCTGTCAGAAGACAGATCCTTTTATGAAAGTTAGAGAAGACTGGGAATAGACAGTGGGGGGAAATTACTTACTGGCAATTCTGTGTGTTGTGTCAAGACAGACTGATGTGTTTTCATGCTCCAGGGAAAGGCAAGGGCTATCACTCAAAGCAGAAATAAGTATTTCATCCTTTCATCTCTACTTCTTTTAAAGGTCAGAAATTTTCTCAAACTGAACAATTAAAAGCAACACATCAAATAAGCTATGAAAGGACCAAGACTTCCTATGGAGACACAGAGCAGCTATTGCTGACATAAAGCTCTTTTCATTTTATATTAAAACATGGAAAAGCAGGATTCCTGTAATTTTATAGGTGTTGTTTCTTCAGGCATGTCCTGCTTACACATGGTATCCAAGATTACAGGTACACAGTTCTGTTCAGGTTGAAAGGACCTCCACAAGTCTAGTCCAACATCCTGCTCAAAGCAGATCCAATTAGATCCGGTTGCTTGACCAATCCAGTTGAGTTATTACTATCCAGGAATGGAGATCCAGCCACAGACATAACAAAACTCTACACCTAGCTTTTCTAAAATAAAAATGTGTAATTTAAAATACTGGAGGCTCTAATTCCATCTCAATGCTCTCTGTCCATATCATATCAGAAGAAAGGTTAAGAATGGTTGGTCTTGAGTCATAATGGCAGGAGTTTAATACTCTATTTGAGGGCCAGTAACTGAAAAAGACTTAGAGGCAGAAATGACTAAGTGCTAATCAGGTCAAAGACCATTCATTTAAATTTGCATAACTTTACTCTCAAAAGCAAAGGCAGCTTTGGTTTAAAGGAAATTAAACCCTACCACAACACTCGGTTTTCTGCTTGCGGAGTAAAGCCTCATTTCATCTGCAACTTAAAGGCTGATTCTCAAACTATACATTATCCACAGAAAACAAAAAAGGAAGGACTGCAGAGAAGCTGGTTGCCAGGGGACTGCTGCAAAACCATGCCTGCTGGCTGTGACTCACAGACAGCTACTAAAATTTATCTGCCTGTCAGCAGACCTCACTGCAGACCGGTAACAGTGACACACCAAGCAAAGACTGGTTATTTGGGTTTGAGCATGTGGGAGACAAAATTCCTACACCAGAACTCCCAAATCTTACTGAATTTGTATTCCCGTTCACACAAATCGGCAGAAAACAAAGAATTCTGGAATAAAATACTTTCATAGGTACCCATACCTTTCTAACACTACCTCCATCTTTAAAGAGCAATCCTTAACATTGCTGAGAAATAAGGGTTATTTTTGCAAAACACATTCTTGTAGCAAAACTGTCAGAAGAAATACCTTTTATTAACACCAAACACAGTATGACAAAAACCCCACATGTACAGGTTGAAAAACTAAAGCAGTTGATTCGTCCAGTTCTGGGCTCCCTGGTATAAAAGAGACAGGGATCTCCTGGAGAGAGTCCAGAGAAGGGCTACGAAGATGATTAAGGGCCTGGAACATCTCCCGTATGAGGAAAGGCTGAGTGAGCTGGGGCTGTTCAGCCTGGAGAGAAGAAGTCTAAGGGGGGGCCTTATTAATGTTTATAAATATCTTAAGTATGGGATGCAGGGGGAAATGGCCAGCCCCTTTTCAGTGGTCTGTGGGGACAGGACAAGGGGCAATGGCTGCAAATTGGAGCACAGGAAGTTCCGCACCAACATGCGGAAGAACTTTTACACAGTGAGGGTGACAGAGCCCTGGCACAGGCTGCCCAGGGAGGTGGTGGAGTCTCCTTCTCTGGAGATATTCAAGACTCGTCTGGACGCCTATCTGTGCAATATGAGCTAGGGAGCTGCTTTGGCAGGGGGGTTGGACCCGATGATCTCTCGAGGTCCCTTTCAACCCCTATGATTCTGTGATTTAAAATGAAACTCCAAAAAGGAGCATTTGCCATTCAGTAGTTCAGCTGGTGCTAAACACTGCCCACAGAAAGCCTACAAACACAACGATGCTATTTGGAGGAATGAAGAAAAAAACTAATTTAAGTAGCAGGTCCGGTTCATCAGTTTTTGACTTATAAAAACAACCTCCTGTGTGACCTATTCTGGGCTTGTTGTTACACAGTAAGTTAGTACCTTTTCCCTTCTCTTTCACCTTCCTCATTATTTCCAACATCATGTGCCTTTCTGACCACTAGTGAGTCACTACTTCATGACAGAAACTCCTCTGAGGTGAAAACAGCTAATTTAGGGCTCATCCCTATGTACGATGGCTTTATGTAGAACTGCATTCCTTTCACAGAAAAGGAGTTTACATAATTACTGTGAGATTCCATGTAACAATGCAGGAGCATTCAATGGATATTCTTTTTTCCCTTAATTGCATTCTTTCTGTTCTCATATTGCTCAGTCCTGACCTCTTACTGAACAGTTGTATACACAATGTCAGGCATAAAACACAGCAAAGGCAGCTGGATGCCAATAGGTAAGTGCTGAGATGACGGTGTTGGATTAGAAGATGGTGTTCTTTAAAATGAAAAAGAAAAGTGATTTGCTGGGCTTTTTTAAGATCAAATGGAACTTCCAAATGAAAATTTGGAATGTGAATTTGGTGTGCTACCTAGGAAAGAAATAATGGAGTGTACAAACAAAGAATAATTTATAAACCAAGCAAACTAAAATAAATGAATACAATATTTCTAAGAGTGACTTGGAAGGGGAGGCTAGTACACAAGTGGCTAATCTGAGAGTAGCTTTTGGCAGAATGAAGACCACAGATGGAGATTGTATCCTGCACCCTAATCTGATACGCTCCTAGTTCACTGAAAAGAATTTAAACAGTTATTTTCCTTGCTGCTGCAGCAGCTATACTAATAATGTTCATATTTATGTGCTGTAAGCATCACTGTCTCAATTGCATAATTCAGTGTCCTCAATTAGAGCCTTCAACCTAATAGCATCCTAACAGCTTTGAAAAGCTGCCAAAACAGAGTCACCAAACGGTATACCATCAAACCAATAACTAAATCAATCTAATTAACAAATTAGGCAATATCACCTACGACCCTAAGTTACTGACAGAGCTGAAAGGCTTTTCACATTGCAGATGTATATACATGCACACTTTAATATTTAATGTGTTGGTAGTCTGGAAAATACTCATGTCCTAGTGATCAAAAAGCACCCGTAGTATTGGAAATTCAAAATGCTATCATGCTGCTTTATCTGACAACTTTTTAAAGAAAAAACAACCCAGAAACCAGCCTTTTTCAGAAAAAAACGCCTTCAGAGTTCTAGAGCCTGAGAAGTATTAACACCTCTCAAATGGACCAAGGGAAAAATTGTTGACAGAAAGGAGGAGGAGAAGAAAAACCTTTAGGTGTTTAAAACACCGTGTAGTATGAAACTGCTTTGTTTTCTGAATGACCACAACTTGACAAGTTTACCTTAAGGAGAATTACGCAGCCAGTGATACAGTCCTCACGTCACATTCTGAACTCAAGAATCATTCTAAGGTTAGCAATTACAGCGTTCATTAATTACCAAGTATCTTTTCCTGTCATTTTCCACTGGTAGAAAAATATGCCCAGTTTCTGGAAAAATTCCTAGCTTGCTTTCACAGAAGCCCATGCTAGTCACTAGCCACCAAAGGAGTACGTTCAAGTCTCAGACACAGTTTTCCAGGGAGAATCTGAAAAGGTGTTCCTACTTCAACCACAGAAACTACAACTGTAAGATACATTAGTTCTAAATACAGCTATTAGAACAAAGTACTCACTTAGGCTACTCAGTTGCCTGATTATATTTGCCAAGGAGATATTGGTGACACATTCCAATTCATTCTTGATACCTCGGGGCAGAGCCGTGTGGCACAGGTGCCTGGGGTCTATGTTTCTTTTTACCAGCGGCATTCTGAAATGTATCAGAGGACCAGCAAACCTGTAAAGGAGACAAAATACTGTGTAAGTTTAATTATAATTAAAGTTCAGATTATGTCTAAAGTTACATTGACTAATCCTAACAAGACAAAAATACCTCCATAGTACTGATGGGATTCATTGCTCTGTGAGTACATAAATCTTTTCTTCTTTGCCCAATGAAAGACTATTTCATTCTCTCTCTTTAAACCTTTACCTGACTCAGATGCCAGTGAAGTGACAAATAATTTTTTACAGTTCATGCTTTTTTCTTTTTCTGCCTGTAAAAAAAGACAGGAAAATCTTTGCAGTACAAAAACATTAATTATTTCCTGCTTGATGGACTACTTCCTTATTCAGGTCAGGCAAAGTCCAGCCAAATTTCCTTTATAACGAGGTTAAAGTCAAACTAGTTGCCTATTCCACCTGAAAGGCAGACATGATCCACTCGTTCTGTAACGTCATACTACTAGCAAGAGTCACCTTTTAGTCTAAATACCACTTCTAAACCGTACCTAAATTAAAATAAGGAAAGAGAAGATGTTTCCCTTCCACCTACACTGCTACTGGCAATAAATTCAGCTAAGAACACATCTTCCAAATACAAAAGTCTTCTCAGGATGTAGCACAAAGTCCTCCACGATTCAGACATCCCACCTCTCTGCACCTTTCCAAATCCATGTATGTTAACTTTATCGAGAGCCTTTACTAGTTTTGCAGGCAGCGTAAGAATCTTCAAGCCATGAATCCCAGGCTTGTCATTTTCTGCACCCACAGCACTGATCAGAAGCAGTTTCCCAGGGGACAAGTTATGCCTCTCATCTTATTCATGCTGCTTATTAAGATCTGTCTATTAAAACCTCCCTTCATAAAAAAGAGATGTCCTAAAATTCTGCAATTATCCCATCATCTGTCACGTGAAATTGACTGACCAATGCAAAGCTCCCACGTGATATGCTGAAAATGGACACACTTGGGATTGTGGAAGGGATTGCACTTTCTCCTGATGGCAAGGCAGTGAATGCATCCTGCAGTCCCAGTCCCTCAACTGGACAGCCTGCCACAACTTCATCCATCCTCCGCTTAGAAGCTTTATTCCAAAACGTTCCCAGGATGCGGCCAGGGCTTTGCAGTATGTATTTACCACTATCATCTTTCCTTGGTTGAAACAGTGATTTCTTGGATAAGAGTAATTTAAAGCCATGGTTGTAGAGCCAAAATTCTGCTGACCTAGAATGGCATGGGGAATTAAGAGTCAAAGACAACTGTAATGGAGTATTTTCCTCTCACAGACTGCTTAGATTTCTCCTTGATGTTTTTCCTGGGAGTATACTCTTTCAGCAAAGCCAGGGCTTGTAAGCTGAGGGACCCAGGCAGGATCTACCCGAGAAAGACCTCTGTGTTTCCAGGATCTGATTAAACTTTATTCACTGCATTTTAACATCATGTCTGTTGCTCTTATTTTCTTGAGAGAATAATCAAAAGCATTTTATGCTTTTGAAGGATAAAACACAATGAAAATAGTTGTTCTGGTCACTGGCTTAAGGGAAGATCATACATTCCTTAAAATGTTGCAGTTTAGTTTTTTCAATATTAATAGTAAGAAATTATGAAAGTGTGCATGGGATGGGTAAATTACAAGAACAGATTTTAATGTTTATTTTCTAGCAATATCCCAAACCTTTCCACACTCTAAATACCTAAAAAGCTAGCTGCTACACAGAAGCTAATGAAAATAAAAGGTGCAAATCTGAACACTGTCCCAGACAGAGGCAAAAAGAAAGCATTCATAGTGAAGATGAGACATATACCTGCTCGTGGAAGACACAGGCGTAGCACAAAGCAAGGGAGATCAAACAGGCCCCACCAGCAGAGCTGCTGCTGTCTTAGGAGCATGCAACCCCTCTCCCCACCAGTAACAAGCCCCTGAAGAAATCCTTAACTACAGGTTCCTTATCGTGGTTCCCCAACAGAAAATAAAGGAACTGTTCTGTCACTGTAAAAGAAACGCAACAAATGATACATGAGCAATGTTCTACAGAGGCAATTAAATATTAATTCCAGAGTTAAGCCCTTTCTTGATTACTGCTTTAATGATACTCTTGCATAAATGGGACAGGAGGCACATCTTTTTAAAAAAAGGTCCAAACAAGTATGTAACAATCTACTTCAAAAAGAAACTGACATAGTCCCTATTTCCAACTAATACAGATTTGGGTTATAAAGGTAAAACCAAATCTGTAAATAACAAGCATAAAAGCAGTTGATACTTAGTGCACTTTTTATTTTATCTTATGTAACCAAGATGTAAGTGACGATATTGGTCTCCCTCTTTGATTTGCATCAGTCATGCAAAAAAAAAAGCTTGCCAATTTATAGCATGTTTAGATCATAAAGCTTCAGATGCTCAAGTGACAGATTCTTTAGAAAACTGCGTATGATAGCAATTAAAAAAAAATAGTCTTAAAAGTAATTCCAGCCAACTGTAAGCTAGATTTTAAATAAGAGCATTTGAGTGGGTTTTTTACCTTTACCAGTTTGGTTTGTCTCTAGGATAAAACACTTAACAAAACAGCTGCTAAGACACCATATTGGCCTAAATGTTTCCTCCAATAGGCTTAAAAAGATGCTGCACAAGCAGAGATTAAGCCAGAAGTCCATAGACCTCCAGATGTACAACACTGAGCCTCCAAATCTGTCCATGTTAAGACAATGGAAATTTTCTTGCTTTGACCTCGCTCGAATTTGCAGCAAAACTAGTCTTTCACCTTTTCTTCTTGCCCAAACCCTATATATACCATTTACTAATATCCAAGTAATACAGTTGTGGCTGTCCTACCCAAAGATACACTATAACAAGAAAAGGTAGCAGAAGGAACAATAAGTATAGTAAGAGGTATGGTTTTAAAACAAGAATGAACTTGGAAAACAAATGACAGAAGATACAACTGCAACCTCCCAAATTATGTTTGTAAACTGTGCAAAGCCTGAGCAGAGACTATTTCCCCATTTCCCACAGAAACAGGAACAAGAAGGCAACGGAGGAAAATATCACTCAAACATGCTTAAAACAACTGAAAAGGCATTTCAGACAATGTTTAATAAATTGTGGAACTCATCACCACAGGATGCTGTACACAACAAAAATACCTGCTGGTAATTTGTCCACCAAGGACCACATATTCTTTGGGGTTTGTTGCAACTACTAGAAGGTCCTGATGATTCCTCCCCAGTTGTACTTAGCGATCCCAGCACGGGGAGCAACAGGTGTGCAACAGCAAATGGAGTTTTACTGTACCCAAACAATTTCTTCGCTCCTATAAAAGATGTCTTTCCTAACGCAGTTCTTTATCAAGCAAGCTGAAAAATTCTGAAGCCACTACATCTATTATGCAGCTTTAGAGCTGTGAAAGGGGAAAAAGCAAAACAGGCAGTTACAATCTAGTATATCCTTAAGGCGAAAAGCAAAAAATTACACACACACACACCCCTCTGCTCCCAAACCATACATTACCCAAGGCTCTCGGGCAGCAAAGAAAATTTCCTTCCTAGATCATAAACGCCGTGACCATGTTGCTCCCAAGCCAGCCCTGGATACTGCAGCTAAGCCCAGCCAGGCAGGAGAGAGCAGCAGCTCGTCAGTCCCTCAGCTGAAAGGTTACATGACACCCCCTCAGAGGCTCACTGTCCTCCTGGTCTCACAGGTCTGGGAGCTCTCCCTCCTCTCAGCCCCACTGCTCCCCAGCTCAAAACTCAGAGAGGGGAAGGCGATCCTCAAACACAAGTGCCTCTTCTTCTCTACAGTCCCAGACAAATCTCTGAGGCAATCCTTACGAAGCAGACTTAGTTTACACTCGAGTTAAACGGGAGTGCTTTACTCTAGGCTGATCCTAAACAGAAACTCCTGTTTATAAAGAGATGCCGACCTCTTTCTCAGAGCCACTATTGAAAACTCTTCTCCCCCACTTCCTATGCATCCTTTGAAGCACTCTGAAGCCACTTGAGAAGCCAACTCTAATCTTCTTTACAATCCCCTCTGCTACTTCAGTTGCACAATGGCTGGCACAACCTCACCCCCCACACACAGGCTGCAAGTATGAGTACAGAATACGAATGTGTGTACATAATGACTGTCTCATGGTTTTTATTATTCCATCATGCTTTAATACATGATTTTTTAGGAACTAGGTAAAAATGCTCCAGTTGCTTTTTCAATTAATTCCTATTACTTAAAGCATCGCAGAACAATGGCACTAATAAAAGTTAGTATCTTTTTAGAAGAACAGCCTTAGTAAGTTTTGACCACACTTCTTTTCAAAAGGCAAGTTGTTCAGTGTGCTGCTCAACCCTCTTCAGCTATGATGGGCCTTACGGGTGGGCACCCTCCTCTCTGTCTTGTACTTCCCAAACACCTCTGGCAGCAGCTGAGAAACCTGCTCTGGGGACACCCATCCCCATGCCCACACTGCAGGAGCAGCGCTGCTCCCACCACTCTGACTGGGATGCTGTCACTCTGCTGCTGGTTCCAAGGGAAGGCCCTGGCGAGCACACGTAGAGGAACTGTATTGTTTTCCCTTTAATACGTGCCTGCAGAAATAACCTCAGGATTGGGAGGTGTGTGGAGAAATGTTGCACTGCTAGGAGCTTGGGAAAAATCTGAAGTGTCAGTCATCACTGTAATGGTACAGGTTTTCTAGCAAGTACGGAACACAAGTAGGAAGGAAAGCCTAGCATTAAGGCAGGGAAAACTAACTAACCAACCTGCCTGACAGTTTACTGGTAATTAAACTATACTCCGGTTTTCCTTTGGGAATTTACAATCACGTCTTTTTAAATGAAAGCTTACTTCTGATTAGGTTACATTTCATCCTTACTCAGCTTGACATAATTTTCTTGGCATTCAAAACATTAAACTATATTTTTAATATACTATACCAATAATGCAGCACTAAATGCCCTTGCTTTTGCGGGGTTAAATTTAATAACAACCACTTCCACAGCACATCTTTTTATGCCTTAATATTACCCTACTTCTTGTAATTTTCCTTTACAATGTGCAACAGCAATGCCTTTCATATGCCTCACTTAATTGATCACGTTCTAGCTGCTGGCAGCACATACCGCAGTTTGAAACGCAACAATCAATTTAACACTTCCCCCACCCACCCTTAGAAACAGAAATAGAATATACAATCATTTTTATACTTACACAATCATGTACTAACTGCACCTACACTACACTGACTATGGGATGGAACAGAAGTAGCTAATAAAAATCCCCAAGTGTGTTAACGAGTCTGGTAAAATCAGAATTGTATCAGTTAAGAATAATGAGCTTGTCCTCTTGTCACATTTTCTTTTAATTATACTACCAGTTGCAGAAAATCCAAAGATAAAGATTTTATAATACACACCTCTACTGTGAGAAGGCAAGTGTGGAAAGACTTCATGCAGCTTGTTTCTCTGCAGCTCTTGCTGCAAGATCAAGTTCCAGGTAAAAGCTTGAGAAAACACCAGACACCAGCAGTATGGCGTCCTTCAAGAAAGTAGGCCACTACCACCTACTGCTGAGTCAACATAACAATTTTAAAACCCTAAAGGCAATTAACATCCCTTAGAGGATACATCTTGGAACTGACAAGATGACAACTGACATCTTAAATTGACAATTCAACAGAAATCTGTTAAAATTACAGTTTTGCAATCCTTTCTGTTATGAACCATGTCACAGAACGAGAGATCTTCTCCTTGGAAGGCTTCCCTCAAATCTCAGTCTTCTGCAACTAGCTCTCAGTAATTTTTATAGCTGCAGATGCCCAAGACAAGATGACCTTATTGTAACTAAAAATCAGTGTCAAAGAAAATAAATGCAAAACACATTACTAGAAAGTGATGTTGACATCACTGGTGCTTAGCAGTGAGTGCAAAATGAATTGTTTATATTTTAGTATTTCCTACAGTCCCTTCAAAAAAGTCATTACACATTTGGTCAATGTAAGAAGCAGTAACTATCTGGAGTATATATAAGAAGCTGGTATTTTCTTTTTTTATTCAACCATGGAGTCGCTAATAAAATATTTCTTCTTTTATTTGTAGCCACAAATAAAAAAACCAACAAACCCAAATCCCAAAGAATACCAGTAACTGTCTCTCAAACATTCTCTTAATATTCTATTGCTGAACTGAAGACAAGATTATGCAGGAATGGATTCATATGTCAAGGGGCCACTGAAGTCTCTCTCAGTAACGTTGCATAGTAAAGCATTTGATTTGCAAAATAATAGTGAAGAGATTTATAACTCACAGAATTATAAAACTTACTTTAAAATGCATTTGTAATTTTAGTCTGTGTTTAATGCTGACTGACTTCTGTATTGTTTTAACTGCCTGTGACATTATGATTTTCTTCCCAAGGAACAGCCTGTAACCACCTCAGTACACCTGTCATGTCAGAGTCAAAAAATGGGCAGGACTTGAGTTCAGATCACAGAAAGTGCTAAGAAAGTACTTTTTGGCTGCTATCGTGCAGTCAGTTTTCTCCCAGGTGTGTATCATAAAACTACAATCTCTTCTTCATGCACACACACCTACACATGCGCACACACACACACACACACAGAGGAAGGCTCACCTTTAGAGCACATGGAAAAAACATTCAGAAATTATGGCTTTGATTATGGATACAAGCCACAGCTGCATCTATTTCTTTGCTGAAGCGTTTAAGTTTCACCTTTATTCAGCTAAACTAATGAAAAAAGTGACAGTAAATTTTTTTCACTGAAGAAACCCAAGCCCGTATTTTCAGACCCACACTGGCTCAGACTGTCATGGAACAGTGCAATAAATATGAAGGCAATTTTGTAAAGCTATGGATTAGAAGAAATGGAGTGATTAATTATTTGTTTGCTGACTTTTAAGAGCTTTATCTACAATAAATTCGTTTTTTCCAAAAAATCTGAAATAGTTACTATCACTGAGATAACTCCAGTGATGTCAGCAACAGCCAAACTCCCAGCATAGGCAGCACTGCAAAACTTGACCCCCTCCCTACTAACAGCCCAGTAGTGCTGCTAATGCAGAAAGTGCAGCTTCGTTAACAGAAACCACCGCAGTATTTCAGGGAAGAAAGCCAACGTACCAACTCATCGCTACAGGGGCCACCTCAAGTTTTAGAGGAGGCAACAGCATATTTTCAGTAAGATGCTGCAACTGGGGTCAGCGAGCTACGCCTAACAAAACACAGCACCACAGCATGCAGGACCCGCTTTCTACTGAGTGGCTTGCTCAGAAGACCTCAGGGCTTCCATACCATTTCCAGTTTTGCTGGGGAAGATCTTCAGAGCTTGGCTCCAGCTACAACCTGTTGTGTGGGTTTGGGTTTCCTCAGGCTCCTCACACACTTGTCTGAGATTCCTCTCGCCTGTTTTGTTTGTGCCATCACCATCCCCTCTTGTCCCAGGACACAGATGACAGAGGCTGTCACCATCACTATTACCATCCTCTCCTCCCCTCAAGCCCTAATGAAAGACTTCACTCCAATTATGTGTACCAAGCAAAAACCCACGGTATCCTAAATAAAGGGATATAAAAGAATACTCAACTCAATATTGGTTTCTTTTTTCCAATACAGGTGCAAAATAGGGTTACAAAAACAGCATGCAGAATTTGCAAGTCTTGTCCCTTTTGTTAAGGAAAATTGCTATTAATGAAGTGGAATTCAAACACAAACAATGCAGAGGAGAGCAGCTCACAAACTGGCTTTTTCAGATAGTTTCTTTCTACAAGGGTAAGCTCGGCGTGATTTCACCTAAATGAAGTTTTTTCCATTGTTTTCACCACTGATTTTCTGGAATATAAGGAAGTACCTACTGATTCGTCACTCTGTTAAGCACAGAGTCTTTCAACCATGTTGCTTCCTTCATGTCCCCCTGGCCCCAACCAACAGCTTCTATCTTACATTTAAAAGATGCTTTCCACAGTAAGTTGATCATATCCAATTTAACAAATCTAAAGCAAAAGCAAAAATAAAAAAATAATCCAGAAGCACAGTTATTTAATGCCTTGCTAATGCAAAAACATTTGTTTGTCTTAATAAAGAAGCTATTTAAATCAAATTGCTCTTGGAAAAAAGGTTCAACACTACCTACCTGAACAGCAGACTGCTGGGGGCAACAAGGCACTAAGCCAGTTGTGTTTCTGGCTCACAGACAACATTCAATGAACTAAGTTAGACCTGACACTGTTTAGCATGTCTACAGCATGGAACAGACATACAAATTTCCTCCATGTTAAATAACTTAAACAAAAAAGGAAACTAAAAAAATGATAGCGAACTTTTTTTACGTAACAACTTAATTCCAAAATACATTTAACATAAAAACCACAGAACACACAAAGAATAAAATTTCTGTTTAAAAAAAAATCCCTAAGTATATTTACCACCCCAAAAAAACTTCCCCTCCCTCAAAAAACCCTGAAGATTTTCAGACATTAGATTAGAATTATTTGTAATTGGGTTTTTTCCCCTCCCTTACAAGTCTATTTCTCAGTATAGTTCAACTAATACTTTTGTTAGGTAAGATGATCCAATCCCTTCATGACCTGCAATATTTTAAGTTTACAAAACAGTCAATCATCAGAAACTGGACAGAAATGTATTTTTCCACTCCAAATAAAATCTTAAAGGCACAAAACTCTTTCTTTTCCTTCCAGTATTGAAACTACAGTATTAAACTACAGCGAAGACTTAGAAAACCAAAACCAATCTGTGAATACCTCACAGAAGAGATCGCAGAATTCCTGTCCCCAAACAGGCACAAGCTCTTGTGATACCTTACCACAAACGAACATTTAATTAAATTCGTTTTATGTGCCTATAAAATAATGGAGAAATATTTAAGTCATGTGGAACCACACTGCATTTTATTGTTAGGACATTATTCAAGAAAAAAAAATTGCCTCCTTGCACTTGTCTTTTTATTAAGCTTTCTGCAGAAGTTAATTTTAAAAATATAAAACGTATGCACAACATATTTGCATTATAGACATGTACACATGCATACTGCTACCTTCAAATAAATCTTTTTAATTATTACATTTAAGATTTGAAAAGAGAGCTGAAAAATTTCTCATCAGCATTACTAAATATTATCCACAGTACCCTATACTCATTAGTTTTCTCCTAGAGAGCTCCTGTCAGGTCATTTGCTTAAAAAACAACTTTGGAAGTATCCTGGGTTCTAATTTAGGTACAGCCAAGAATGCTCAAATTAATTTTTGATTACAAGTTTTCCTCCGTTCCCCAAAGGCTAAAAATGTATTAATGCATACTGTGATCCAAAATTGCTTTTTGAGACCTATGTTTTATCTGATGACATTTTTTTCTCTCAGCATTAATCTGGTCTTCCTGTTAACAGTTTGTACGTATGGTTTGATAACACAAAAGCCTTATGATGGATTGCAACAAAAGCCCTTTATTATAGTCTTGACAGAGACAGATAACTAATCCAGTCTTAATTTAAAATCAAAACCTTAGTACCAGAACTAATGGTAGGGCTTCTGTGGTTCTAGCATATCTATTATAATGTGATACCTTGGAAAAAATTTCCACAGATTTTCCTTGAAAAACATGTATTCCACATACTAAGAGTTTGCTGTGTTACACTGTCCTTTATCAGTTCAGGATAAGGCCTATTAAATGCACACATTGATTTTATAACTTCATTTTATAAGATTTACCAAAGGCTTGCAAAATGAATGCACTTCTATCACAGAGATACCACCACCTGCTTTGGAATGCACAAGATTTCGTGGCAGTAAATAATAAATATTTAAAGCGATGGTACCTGAACTTCTTGGCTGCTAAAATAATCGGGTGGGTGCTGGGAAGGTAAGGTTTTCCACCCTGGCTACAGCACTGAACTTCAACATTCCCTACGGCCATGCACCGCCAACTTCCAGGGATCCCCTGGGTGCCGGCACTACTAATGCCAGCAACACCTCCCACGTGGGGCTGCTTCCAAACAGGCTGGCCCTAGCACAAGGGAATTGGAATTCAAGGCACAGTGCCCTGCCTTAACAACAGAGCTGTCCTCATAAAGGGAACAGAGAAGCGCTCGCTGCCGGTGGCCAAAGCCTGCCCTTTTCCCCCAGACACAAGTGGAGAACCCCCTGAAGGCAGAGTGATTAAGAAATAATTATTCCTTTGGTATCAGGCTACAACTGGTAAATATTAAATTATGATGTGCCAAAAAAGGAAAGAAATGAGTGCATGGCTGAGGAAAGGAAGGAAGGGGAATACGACCCTCTGAGCCTTTCATCGTGCCAACCTCACAGCTGAATCTGAGAAGGAAATTGGATGCTAATGAAATAATAAATAATGTTGGGAATCTACAGTAGCAGTGAGACTGATGTACAGAGCGCGGTGACTAAGAAACCTCATCCAGCACAGGAGCTACTCATGCAGTTCCTGTACACTAATCCACCACTGATACACGCTATACTAACTAGTACTCGCTAAGTAACAGGTGTCAACAATGACCACCAGAACCCTGTCACACCTCAAAACATTACTAGAGAGTTGAAGAAGTGATGTCAGCACTGCAAGAGCCAGAGATAAGCCATGTATTTAAAGAAAGAAAATTTCACTGCACTTTACGCTACGGTATCAAATGCATAAATGCATTTCATGCTGATACCAAACGCATCAATGACCGACAGATTGCTGGTTTTGATTTTTCCAGTTTTAGAAGAAGAATTAAGATATACCGACTATCAAGTGGGATGTACAGATGTGTAATCACCTTATTGCCAGCTGAGCTTCTCTGTAGATTCTTTTCCCCCTTGTGAACCATAACATTTCTCAGAAGAGTATGTGCTAAAAAAAGTGAACGTGCATAAACAATGTTTTTCCCTGTCTACTGCCACTTATGCTACTTAATATGTTTGAACAGACATGTTGCAGGGAAAAAGGTATCCACAGTCAAAGAGAAGTTGTTTACCTTTGAACAGAAATGTTATTAAATATTCAACAGTCCAGAAACACTGATGATTTATTTTGTTGAAGGCTAGAAACTGATCATTTCATCCTTCACTCAGCATAATGTCAAAAACTCCACGCTGAAGTGAATAAGGGATTTGCTAAGTCAAGACTGGAGGACTCAGACGTGACAGTTTCCTACCCAGTGCAGTGCTGCTGGAGGCAATAGTTTTTCTAGTATTTTTCTCATTCAATTTTAATCATTCTAGGTAGGGGGTTTCCAGTGATTTCTTGGGTAAACTCTTCTACAACTAACTACAACTTGTATATATGAACATGTGTTCATTCTCCCTCCTGTCCTCTCAGGTTTTTTTCCCTTATACTTTCAGATTAGACACATTAGGTTCTTATTTCTCATTGCTTGTAACATTCTGGCATTTATAGGTCTTATACCCTTTCTTTACTAGCTATTCTCCAAAGTTATAAATTTTAGTTCTTACTTAGGAGTAAAGCAATATAAGCATCACTAATTCCAGTAACGTTTATTACTCTTACTCAAGTACCATCTATTTATCAGAATTATTCTAGCAATATGGTATCCAAAAGCTGCAACAGCATTCTGGATGTATTTGCATTACGTGAGCATACCTAAACAAGTCTAAAATCAGGATAGTGTTTAGCCAGCAGCGTGTGCTTGCAGACCAGAAAAACAACTGTTTTCTGGGTTTCATCAAAACCAGTGTCTCTGGTCAAGGGAGGTGATTTTGCCCCTCTGCTCTGCTCTGGTGAGACCCCCACCTTGAGTAATGCATCTAGCTCTGGGGTCCCCAGTAAAAGACAGACATGGACCACCTGTGGGACTGAGTCCAGAGGAGGGCCATGAAGATGATCAGAGGGCTGAAGCACATCTCCTATGAAGACAGGCTAAGAGAGCTGGGCTTGTTCAGTCTGGAGAAGAGAAGGCTCCAGGGAGACCTTACAGCAGCCTTCCAGTATCTAAAGGGAGCTGCAGGAAAGCTGGAGCAGGGGTGTATCAGGGCACGCAGTGATAGGACAAAGGGTAATGGCTTTAAGCTGAAGGAGAGCATATTTAGAACAGATATTAGGAAGAAATTCTTCCCTGTGAGGATGGTGAGGCCCTGGCACAGGCTGCCCAGAGCAGCTGTGGCTGCCCCCTCCCTGGCAGAGTTCAAGGCCAGGTCGGATGGGGCTTTGGGCACCCTGGTCTAGTGGAAGGTGTGCCTGCACATGGCAGGGGGATGGAACTAGATGAGCTTTAAGGTCCTTTCCAACCCAAACCATTCTATGGTTCTATGAAGTCTTTCAGTTATACCATTATCTGTATAGCAACAGATAACCTACTCTAAACTCGCATCGGCATAAATTCAGCTTTGCAAGTAAGGAATTTTTTTCCTCCCTGATTAAGTTTCTGGTTTGTATGTCCATTGAAGTTTGAGGTCTGGACTCCCAGACTCCTGGTCCTTTATGTAGCTATTATGAAGCTAGAGACTCTTTGCAGGCCAACATTTCTAAGTTGCAGTAGGAAGGTTTTTTCTATTAGAAAAAATAAAAGAAAATTAAAGAAACTACTCACACCAGTATTTACTAACAAGAATGTGATATCTGCCTTTCTGTTATAACACTCTGATGAAAGATAAATAAGGTTGCATCCTTTGGCCTATAAAAGAATCAGTACTTATTTAGCAAATTTTGTAGCAAGTAGGTGTTACCTGCATGAAAGTTTTAAAACGTGATAAATTTTAATAAATTATTTATATTTCATGATTTCTGCAAGTTATAATTTGAACACCTTGAAATATCACAGAAAAAACTTATTTTCTAGACAAATTAATTTCCTTGTAATTTCATAAGCCGCATTTAAAGATCTCATATTTACATATGTATTTTTTTCTAAATTTAAATACTAGAATTAATTCTAGGCAGCATTTACTTTTGTTGTCCACGCCTGAGTTTGATAAATATTCTTGCCAGAAAAGGAATAAATATTGCAGGGAAAACTAATTTTTTTTTTTTGTGAACACTGGAACTAATTAAAGCTACTCCTCTCAAGGCTTTTGTGTCATGGTTGATTGTGAGCTTTAACTAAAGCTGTTCCCATAATTGGGATATCTGTAAGATGCCTTTCCTCTCTGGTTTCCTGTATCTATTTACATGTAAACTAACACTTTCACCTTTCCACTGCCCATAACATTTGCAAAGACATAAATTTTCATAATAAGTGCAGGAGTTTGACAATCTTTTGAATCCCTGCTCCCCTGTGAGATTTGGCTCAAATCAGACAGAAATTTAGAGATTATTGGGATAAAATGGGTATCATGGTGAAACAGACAAAGAAAAATGACTGCATTTACTGCTTTCTCTTGACCCCAGGTTTGGAAACTTGATTTTTAAAATAATCTGGTTTTGTGCCACGCTTCAAATAACAGTTAAAGTTATTAGCTTAAATAACTGCAGACACAAACATGAAGTACAAACATTTTGAAATTCCTACATTTTTGCACTCTCTGATTTGGGCCTGGAATGGGAATGAAAACTACAGTCACTAAACTGGAAATGCTGCCTGAATTTCAAGGAGAAACAAACTATTCATATTTGGAAACTTTGCAAAGGAACTTATCTTGATGGTGTGAAAGACTTTTCAATCATGCATTCATTCCTCAGAATTCATTCATCAGAAGTCTTAATAAAGAGACAGCAAAGGCACCCCTACAAGGTTTATGGCATCAACATTACTAAATCACTATGACACACACCTCGCCATTTACATATTTATCAGGGAAAATAAGGTGTTCTCAGCTTTCAGAGAAAACATCCACGGCTCTCCGAACCTTTGCATGTGGCAATCATAACATATGCCCTGAGAAGGGAAACAGTAGCCACAGATCTCTGCTGACTCCTTTGAGGGAGTGGAGGTACTACAGATGTGAAAAGGAAAGTAAGGTGAGTCTGTTTATGTGCTACAGTACAGCAAACAGGTAAGCCCAGCCAGCCCAAAGCAGAAGGGCAGACTTAGTAAGGGAGTTAATAAAGTTGTGTCCTCCTCTCTTACAAGTATTTAGCAAAGGGTAGATAGCAACTGAACAGGGATGGAGAAATGAGATTATCTTTAGCTGTCTCTACAGGGAGCTCTGAAAAGATAGCTTGGAATTGTTAGGCTTTGAAATAGTACATATAATTATGAAATAATAAAGATACCTGTTTGCCTTAGGGGTAGGTAACATAAGAACCAAGGAACTCAATTTTGTAATTCCTTCTGCATTTAAGGTATGTTAAGTGTAGATATTTAGAGAATGTAGGACACAGTACTGGACTGCAACTGTATAAAATTGTGATTATCAAATATTGGTGCTATCATCAAAACGTTGGTTTCAAGCAGGGAGAAGGGGAGGACGTGGGCATGGCTGGGACCATAGTCACCTTAGCAGTCAGAAATCACCATACCTAGCTAAGTGCCTGCACAGAAGTCAGAGGTACCTACAAAGATCAATCCAGTCCATTTACATTATTATTTTTTTTCCTAACAAGTATGGAACCAAAAGGTAATCTAAAAGGCTGCCATGTACTTCAGATTAACTCTATCTACCCTCTCTGAAGCAAAAGCACCAAAAGAAGGATGGTTCTTGCCTTCTGAACAGCCTGCTGTTCGGAGAACTCGCTTGAGAAATGGAAAGGCTGATTAAAGGATGGAAGGCAGATTAAGAGGAATAAATTCATGCCTCCCTAATTGCAGTGAGCAAAAGCATTAAGCCACAGAACATTTTGTGTGAAAGTACTTGGAAATGAGCAAGCAAATAAGAAAGGTGAATCTTACCCAGAAATCTGGATACTAGCTGCAAGCAGCAGAACTAGATTTCCAGATCTGAATCCCAGAAAATAATTATGCTTTAAACCAAATATAAATATATAAAATCATTAGATAAAACCATCTCCAGAATCACTGATTAGAAAATTAGATATGCATCCTTCCAGCTTAATGTCCTGGTTACTTGAAAGGCATTTTTCCTCTAATGCCTAGCTCTTCCTCTCCTAAGAAGGTGGAAGACATAGGTTTAAATCACCTCGCTTGAGTACTGCACCCATTTTTCTCAGTCCTCTAACACGGCATCATCACCTGAATGCTCTAGCCGTCAGGGACAGAATGACCACTCTCACAAGAGATGAGATCAGTCACAGATCTAAACCCCAGAGCACCTTTTTAAGCTTCTCCTGGGAATGAGAGAGAATTCAGGAGGCTGTCCAGATACCTAGACAAATTAGGCACCTCTAAGCATCTGTGAGTGACTGAAGTTAAATGTCTCAGCTAGACAGGGAGAAGCCTAATGTATTTATATACAGAGAGTTAAGCAGTCCTGGAAAATAAATAGATTTGGAAATCAAACAAATTTGACTGAGGTGCATGTATTTTGAGTAGCTAAATTGCTATCTGGCTAGAATATGTCATCCTTAAACCAAAAATCTAATCCTGTGCAATGCAGAGGACACCACTGTATAGTCCCATTCATAAATTAAGTTAAACAAGCTCCAGCTTAAATGCAGTTAAATCCTTGTTCCTGATACTAAATTTAAGCACAGTTCACTCGGATGACAGGACACAATACGCTAATTCCATTCTATGTTTATGATTATTACTTGTTTTTTCCCATTCTAAAAGTGTTCTTCATTGCCTGTTTTCCTCAAAAAAATCTGTTTCTCCAAGTGTACATCTGCCCTTTATTACCTTCCCAGTTTCACATAAGCAAAGCATAATAAAATCTAAGATAATTAAAATCAGGCAACAACATTCTTTCCAATGGAAGGAGAAGTTGCATAGTCAAGGAAATTCAGAATACCCTAATTATCACATGGATGGTTCAAGTCAAGGGATGGTCTTCAGATACCAATTCAGGCTACTTTACTAACCTACAGATGAGAAGACTGACCAGGAGACTAACTTGCACGTCAATGAAACACAAGTCAGGAATCCACATAATCCAGAGACATGCCTGAAAAGGAGTGGACGTGGAATTTAGCATGGGATTCAGTAGAGGGGCAGGCTGCTTTGTGGCCTGGAACATCTAAGGAGCTCATCACTGGATGGCAAGAGGATGTAGAGAAACACAATGAAAAATCCATTGTACAGATCACAGCTTGGAGAAGGTAAACAACTGCCTTTTGGTGGCATCACCTCTACAGTGCTGTAAGTCTTATGCCCTAAGATTTCCTTCGCACTGTGACAATTGCTTAGGCCAAAGATTTTAAGAGGATTGAAAACAAACATCATTTGAAGACTAGACTAGGGATTTGTGTAGCTATACAAGTTCTTGTAGTGTTCTCACCTTGGTACCACCAGGGAATGAAACGTACTCTATGCCTCTGACGTACAGACATTGGAGACAAGCAACCTGCAGCATTCCTCAGAGTATGTCAGTGGAGGCTTTGAAGCCCCAGCAGAAAAGCTACTCTACTCACTCAACTCTGGGTAACTACAGAACTGAGAAAACTATGACTAACCAAGAAAGTGGTTCTAGATGTGACAAGCATATTATGGCATCAAGGTCTGTAAAACACTAAACTTCAGAGCAAATAACAGGACTACCAAAAGCATCACTTATATCTACTGAGCACAAGTAAACCAAAATTTTCCCCTCTTTGGCTTGTATAGGAGAGTGTCAACAAAAAATTTTGGAACTGAAGAAATACCCTGCCATGCCTCTTGGTCAGATTTTAATGGGATGAGGAAAGAAAAGCCATCATTGTTACTAGAAAATAGTTTAAAGCATTAACAGAAACAGCTTGGTTGAGAACTTGTCCCAGAAATGCACTGTGGTCTCACAATCAGAAGTCTTACCTGCCCTTGATGAAAATTCAGGCTGAAGTGAGAAAACTTTGAACAGTTAAGGTCTAGGATCTAAGCCCAAAACAACGGATTTTCCTCAGAAGATACATCAAGAGCTTCTCCTGAAACCTTTTCTTCTGTCTGGCTCAAAGCATCTGCAAATGCATTTGACAAAGACATGGTACAGACATGGAAATGTCTGTTCCAATAATGAAAAGTAGCAGTTCAATGTCCAACCTTTAAATCTGACCGATTTAGTTGAAGGTTACTTCACAGTAGTAAAAATCCAATGTCTTAAAGAAAAAGGATAAACCCTGAAGAAAAACATACCATCAGAAGAAGAGTCCAGAAACAAATGGAGGGGAGGATGAGACAACAAACAAACAAAACCATACTATGCAAGAGAATGAAATAAACAGAAGTTTACTGCCACACCCCTTTCCAAACTCCTATCCATAATCTACCAGCAATCCTGGCAGACTGGGGAAGTTCCAGTTGACTGGAGGCTGGCAGATGTTACACCCATATACAAGAAGGGTCGGAAGGAGGATCTGGGGAACTACAGGCCTGTCAGTCTGACCTCAGTCCCAGGGAAGATCATGGAGAGGGTCATCTTGGGAGCTATCATGCAGCACATGCGTGAAGGCCAGGGGATCAGGCCTAGCCAACATGGGTTTACAAAAGGTAGATCCTGTCAAACTAACCTGATCACCTTCTATGACAAGGTGACCCGGTTAATGGACGAGGGTAAGGCTGTGGATGTGATCTACCTGGACTTTGGTAAAGCCTTTGACACAGTTTCCCACAGCATTCTAACGGAGAAACTGGCTGCCACTGGCCTGGACAGGTGGACCCTCAGCTGGGTTAAAAACTGGCTGGCTGGTGGTGGTAAATGGAACAAAATCCAGCTGGAGGCCGGTCACAAGTGGCATCCCCCAGGGCTCAGTCCTGGGTCCAGTTTTGTTCTATGTCTTTATGTCATGGTTTTGCCCCAGCCGAGGGCCGCACCCCACACAGTCGCTTGTACTTTTAAAAGGAAGGGGGAAGGAAAGTTGGGGGAGGGGGAAAAGGGAAGGAAGAAAGGAGGAAAAGAAACCACAACCTAGAAACCAGAACCACGCAGGTTGGGATAAGGATAGTTTACTAAACAATAACAGAAAACTAGATATAACAATAACAGAAGTTTAAAGCACAAAATATATGAAACTGGTGATACACAATGCAGTTTCTCACCGAACCACACAACTCAGGCCGCACAGCTTAGAGCTGTCCCGGAACCCGACCGTCCCCAGAAACTGCACGTCCTGGCGTTGTCTCCTCCTCTTCCCCCCAGTCCCCCTTTATACTGAGCATGACGTAACTGGCATGGAATGTCCTCTTTGGCCAATTCGGGTCACCTGTCCTGGCTGCATCCCCTCCTTTCTCATTAGTAAGGAAGTATGCAGAGCTGAGAAAGGTCCTTGATTGCCCGGCAACAATCAGAACCATCAGGGTGCTATTAGCACTGTTCTCATCCTAACACCCAAACATGGCATTCCATTCATTGCTAAAAAAAATTTAACTCCATCATAGCTGAAACCAGGACACTTTATCAATGACCTCAATTAAGAGATTGAATGTTCCCTCAGTAAGTTTGCAGGTAACGCTAAGCTGGGAGGAAGTGTTGATCTGCTTGAGGGTAGGGAGGCTCTTCAAAAGGATATGAACAGACTGGACCAATGGGCTGAGACCAATGGGATATGGTTTATTAATGCCAAGTGCAGAGTTCTGCACATGAGACATAACCACCCCATGCAGCGCTACAGGCTTGGGGGAGACTGGATGGAGAGCTGTCAGGCAGAGAAGGACGTAGGGGTTTTGGTTTACTGAATATGAGCTTGCAGTGTGCCCAGGTGACCAGGAAGGCCAATGGCATCTTGGCCTGTATCAAAACCAGTGTGGCCAGTAGGTCTAGGGAGGTGATTGTGCCCCTGTACTCGGCATTGGTGAGGCCGCACCTCGAGTACTGTGTCCAGTTCTGGGCTCCTCACCACAAGAAGGACATGGAGGTCCTGGAGCGAGTCCAGAGAAGGGCAACCAGGCTGGTGAAGGGGCTGGAGGGCAAATCCTATGAGGAGCGGCTGAGGGAGCTGGGGATGTTTAGCCTCGAGAAGAGGAGGCTGAGGGGAGACCTTATCACCACCTACAACTACCTGAAAGGAGGCTGTAGAGAGGTGGGCGATGGTCTCTTCGGCCAGGTGACAGGAGATAGGACAAGGGGAAATGGCAAGAAGCTGCGCCAGGGCAGGTTGAGATTAGATGTTAGGAAAAAAATTCTCACTGAAAGAGCTGTGAGGGCCTGGAACAGGCTGCCCAGGGAGATGGCTGAGTCACCATCCCTGGATGTGTTTAAAAAAAGGGTAGGTGAGGTACTTAGGGATATGGTTTAGCACAGGAGAGGAACAGTTGAAGTCGATTATCTTTAAGGTCTTTTCCAACCTAGTGATTCTGTGATGTTAAAAAAAAATTAAGGCAAAACCACCAAAAGCCAAAGTTTACTGCCTACAAATTATTCTGGCATTGTAGACAAGCATCTATCTGAAGCTCTGACCTGGTCGGTTGAGAGGAGCAGAGTGGTGCCTGCAAGCACTGACACTATCCTCAAGAACACTACTGAAGATAAACACACCTTCATTTTTGAGAACTTCAGCATATCCACAGCCTATTTTTAAAAGGAAAATGCAAATGCTTAAGCAATTATTACTTCATCTATTATATCAGAGGTGGGACAATTCCACTGATCAATGCCAGGAGACTAATAAAAACAGACAAATTCCCCTTTAAAACACAACCCCTACCTAGACTGTCTCTTAGAGACATTGGGAGATGAGAATACAAAGACATCACTGTGACTAGCATGAGTTTGTTCACATTCACACAAATTGGAATCGTTCACACAAAGCTTAGTGGGAACATACATACAGCAAATTCAGATAGTCATCTGTCTTTCTGTCAGTAAAAACAGAATGAAATTAATTAAAACAGTGTTCTTCTGTAGTAAATTGTTGATTTCAAGGAAATAGCACAGAATGATTTTATACCTCTAACATTCTTAGCAACTGACTTGAATTATTATATAAGAAAAAGATATATTTCTATTTTTCCTAATATATATAAAGAAATACAAGCTGAAGTAAAATCCCTGCCTTACTCTATAGACTGCAATGACAGATGCAATGTTGGCTTTTCTGCAAGATCTTCAATCAAAACCTTCATCAAAAGGCCAGAAAATAACCAATAAGTAAAAGGTTTTAATAAAAAAATACTAACTTTAGTGTAGACCAAAAGAAAATAATGCTGCTGACAGCAAATGCCATTTGTACTACTCCCAGATCAATGCCACAAAAGAAAATAGACATGGCCATGCACGTAATAGAGTAGATAAGAAGTAGAAAGGCTCTGGAGCTACTTTGCAACAGTAAGCAGGAGAATATACCATGCTGGTAACAGAAATGATATTACTGTTTATTCACTCAACAAACATTTTTATATTTACATATAAATACAATGAAAGGTCCTAAAGGTGAGATCTAAAAGCACTGATTTTAAAAAGAAAATTTGGTTTGGCGTAATATGATTTCTGCACGTGTCTCAAACATTCCAACTTTATCTATGTCTATGTAACCTATAACCTTAATTTAGCAGTGTTCCTAAAGGGCCAGAGCCTCATGTGGGGAAAAACGCTACCAGAATTCACACCTGAACCAATGAAAAGGAAAAACTAACAAAATTACCTTCTCTGATTCACTGCAGCTCACAGGGGTTATAGAAATGCTCCTAAATTTTTTGCACCAACATCAGAATTTCTGCTTTCAACTACACTGATGCAAAAAACTGGAACAACAATAGAACACCTCAAATTATGGAATACATGCACATGCTAATTTTTTTTTGGGGGGGGGAGGAGCCATATGCAAATAGTTATAAATAAAGCTCTTGTGATTAGGTCATGTCTATATTTTCTTTTCCAAGTCCCTTGCTATAACTGAAGACTGGTACCAGCCTAGATAATTATACATTTAACTCACGTGGAAACTCCTACGTGCTTGGAGTTATTCCTCTATTAGTTTTGAGGTGATCCATTCCAACATTTGAGTCGGGGGAGCAGGAGCACAGTAATTGGTGTATCAAAGCAATGAGGAAGGAGATATTTCAAAATTTATACCCCTATCATACACTGAACCCACTTTTCTTCATAGTACTAACCAGAAAGAAACTAACTAAAAGGAAAACCACTGGAAGAAAACCCTTCTGTTTTCCCATTAAGCTACATAACAGGTCCAAAGCGTCGTCTTCCAATACCCAGTTTATATCAGGCATCACTACAGGAAGAATATTTTACTAATATTAGAGGAAAGGAAGAAAAAAATAACAAAAAGCAACCTTGTACAAGACTTTGTAACAGCATTATTAAATTATTGTTGTGCAAATATTTAGACAACCTTATCCATAAATAGAAATGCTGAAAGCATATGTCCAGCACTTCTAGTCATACAGTCATTCATAAAGAAGGCTAGTTTACTAAACCATAATTAATCCCCCTAAAGGAATTATTCTCTTCCATTGCTGTAACTCAAAAATATTACTACTTACTGAAAAAGAAGAATCTCGTCACAGGATTAGAGAAAATAACTAAATGGTTAAATAAACCAGGGAAAAGTAGTTAGCTTTGAGACCAAGGATAAGAAGAGTAGGTACTTGTTTGTAGACCCAGTCAATGTAATAGCACAGTAGCAATTAAATTAAACCAAAAAAGCTTTAGGAACAAGCTTTTCTCACTACAAATGTAGCTAATTTCACTATGAAGATACTTCACTGAGAACGTGTAATTTAAATCTAAGCTTTCAATCACTGCGATATTTTCTTAGTGATTACTAATAGCAGATACTGAATGAGCAGAACATGGAAAAAACAGTTTTCACATTTCTCAGGAGTTTGCATGAGACTGATATATTTTATCTCTTCAAGATGCTTCCAGTTTCCAACTTGCTCATAAGGTCACTTGCTCCTTTTAAGCATAACCTTAGATGAGAACACCAATTTTAAAAACCCCCTTTCAGATTCTGGTCAGGATTGCTGCAACACTACTGAAAATACAGCATTGGGCCCTCCTGGATATGAGGCAAATGCAAAGAGCATGAAGCTTGCTCAGATGGGTTCAGAGAGCAAGTTCCTTGGCAAGAAAGCACTCTTACTCAGGGACTCTATTTGCTCTTCAAGAAACCCCGACATCTCTTGCAAGACAAAGACTCAAGTGCAGAAAGCACAAGGAGCTCTGCCAGGGCTTCCCAAAGGAGACTCCTCTAGGGACACCTGGCAGAATTTCCTGCTGCTTTGAATCACTTCGGAGTAACCAGCCCTCCAGGCTTTCTGAGGGGAAGGCAACTTCTGCCAAAGCACATCTCTCTTCAGCCTGCAAACCCTGCAGAGATCTCCAGGTGCTCACGAGACTGAAGTCTGCAGGAATCCACAATGAGCAAATCCCAAGAGTGCCCCTGTGGGAGTTTTAAGACTTAAAAATCAAAAAGGGAAGGTTCCAGGTCATTGACAGTCCGTTCTTCCACTCTAAGGAAGAATCAATGATACACAAGTTACTGTTAGCAAATGATGGGTTAACCTGTCCTTAAAAAAACATCCACTTACGTCTCAGAAAGAGTGGCAAACTCCCAAAGAAAGTTGCAATGTTTCACAAAAACCACAGGTCACCCACAGACTTGAGAGCAAGTATCTTCCATTATACCTGGGAATAAAACTTGTTTGTCACAATTAAAAATACTAGGCAAACACAGGAGAAAAGAAGGAGGTGCAGAGGGAGAGTTCTCTCAGCAAAAATAGCTTGTCTAGGAAAACAGTCTAACCCACAGAAACTGTATCTTGGTTTTCTGCCTGTCTCAAAGCTTCACTCATGCAAGCTCTGGCAAATTTAGCTTAAGCTCTCAGTGGTGTCTGCTGATGTACTGAACGAAGAACACATGAAAAGCACACAGATCTTCTCCTACGCTTGCATAAGGCCATCAGATAGGTGGGACAGACAGCGGAGTGCAGCATCTTAAACCTCCATAACAAACACTACTGGAATTCCTTTGTTCAGTCTCAGCGATCTATGCCAGGAGCCTAAGTGCCAGTGATTCTAGGACTTGTAATGACTCCAGGTAACTGCATTAATAATAGCAAATCTGCAGTCCTTTATCCTTTCTTACATAAGGAAAATATAAACCTTGTATCGAAATAGTATGGGTTTAGTCAACAGCTTAAAAAACCCCAACTCATATACACCTAGGTTGTAGCTAAATATGGCTGAATGGGAATGACAGAACGGGTTGGGTTGGAAGGGGCCTTAAAGATCATCCAGTTCCAACACCCTGCCATGGGCAGAGACACCCTCCACTAGATCAGGGTGCCCAGAGCTCCATCCAACCTGGCCTTAACACTGCCAGGGAGGGGCAGCCACAGCTTCTCTGGGGAGCCTGTGCCAGGGCCTTGCTATCCTCACAGGGAAGAGCTTCTTCCTAATATTTAATCTAAATCTGCCCTCCTTCAGCTTAAAGCCAAACACTGCATGCCCTTGTAAACAGCTCCCTCTTGATCTTTCACAAAGATACCCTTAAGTACTGAAAGGCTGCTATAAGGTCTCCCCAGAATCTTTGCTTCTGTTGGCTGAACAAGCCCAGCTCTCTCAGCCTGCCTTCAGAGGAGATGTGCTCCAGCCCTACCCTGGACTAGCTCCAACAGCTCCGTGTCTTTCGTGTACTGGGGACCCCAGAGCTGGATGCAGTACTCAAGGTGGGGTCTCACTAGAGCAGAAGGGGAGAATCACCTCCCTTGAAAAGCTGGTCACGCTGGGTTTGATGCAACTCAGGATACACCTGGCTTTCTGGGCTGCAAGCATGCATTGATGGCTCAGGCTGAGATTCTCTGTTACCAAGCTAATTTCTCAGTTAGATCACTGGATGGCTCATGGAATGGATAAATGGTCCCTGATTCTTCTACTCTCAACTGAAATCCAGGCTAGACTGGTGGTAGCTGGCAATAGCTACTATGTAATTCTTTTCAGTGACCTGCGCAGAAACAGACAATTAACCAAATGCACAGATGATAAAACTCCATTGCTCCAACTTTATCCACAACTGCCTGTATCAGAGCAGCCACACAGGGGTAAAAGAGACCAGTGAAAAAAAGGGGATTATGTTTTTAGTCACAGCTGAAGGACATCACTCAAACTCAATTATTTTAGTCTTTTCTATGCTGCTGCATCAACCTTAAGGCTCTGAGGATGACTACTGAAAAAGAATGTGTTTGCCTTCACCAACTACTATACAAACACAATTCCTGCATGGAAATACCAGCATTAGCCTGGAAAAGAATACCTGCCTCAAGAGAAAGGCAGCAGTATGAATAAACTGATCTTGTCTTTTTACGGTGAGGACTTCTGAACTTCTAACACCAGCTTAGTTTTTGAGACTACTTCCTATATTCAAGGTTCCAGTATTAATATCAGTTTCTAGCTGTGCACTGCCCTAAAGTACCAGCATTCAGGATACATCCAGATGCTCTCTGATTTATCACTTTAAAGGTGAATGTTTTTAGAACAGCACTGTAAAGAACTGAATATAATCGTCGTACTCCATACCAAGTTGGATTTTATTCACCTCTGTCAACTGAAACGGGGAGAGAAAGAGACTATTGTGAAGTGTAACTGTGTCCTGCACAGCATCCTGTGAAGTGGCAACACGCTTGTTTCTGAGCGAACACACTAACACTGTCTGGCACCACTGTCCTGGCAGCAAGGTCCCTGCTTCTCCTCCTGACATTATAACAAACACTGCTATCACTCAGCTGCTCTCCTGCTATCACTGCAACAGCAACTTAAACTGGGGAGTTCAGAGCAGTCTGCAATAGCCCCTGAAGTGCACACATACAGAACCTCCCCAGGGAGGGCAGAAAGTAATCCACCTCTGGATTCTCCCTCCTAGAGAAGGACAGAATAGTTCTTGTAATTTGCAATGGGCCAATTCACAGCAATAAGCAACAGTGGTAAGAATAGGGACTAACTAAAATAATTCAAGGCAGAGAAATCAGTACATTTATGAAGAAAATGTAAATTCTGCATCTACTAAATTATTCAAAAAATAAACATATGCACTACCTGGGAGGCATATTTCAATAGTTACAAATACTGTACATACACAAAAATGTAACTCTGAACTTCAACTGGTAACGCTACTGAATTCTTCGCTTACATTTTCCTGTTGAAAGGAGCAAAGAATGGGCAATTTTCAGAGTAAAACTAAATATGTATAAATGTTCTGAGAAATTTAAGGCAAAGTCGTTACCAGGAAGTATATAAACACTGTATTCAGTATTTAATACATTTTAAATTAGCATCTTTGGCTGGGCACATACTACATTTGCCATGTTTCTGTGTTAAAGAAAGCATTTCACATTTTTAGTATTAAAACAGACTCTTTCAAAGTGCTATGTAAATTAAGCACAAAGTAACTGCTTATTGCTATGTGCTACAGAAGATTTCCTCATGCATTAATGGAACATATATAGAAAATAAGACAATCAGAAAGTCTTGAAGCAGTTTGTCACCTATTTTAACAGCTTATTTGCTGCAGTCATAATTTTACTTTTAATTCCTTCTGACAATACAGAAATATAAAGAAAATGGAAGGACTTCATTGCACAGCTCTGAAGGGTTGCTGAATTTCAAACAACAAATTTGGGTAGTGGAGGGGGAAACACAGACAGTGCTTCCTCATGTAATCCATGTTATTTAAACGGCAAACTTCCTGGAGCTTGTTCAATGAAACGAGGATGGTTCATCTTAAATATTAGTAAATTCCACAGCTGAAAAGTCTTCTAAAGCACGGATTAAGGAACTTCCACTGGGCATCCCTAGTTCATGTACGGGACAACTGCTTCAAAACACCGTGTAGCAGAAACACACAGAACAAAGGGCAAATAAGGGATCATGAAAATTGCAAAGGTTTTCTTTTTGTGGTTATTAATTTTTACTGTGGCATCATGTTGAGGCTGTATTTAGTGCTAGGTGCTGAATAAAGACATAACTCATGCCCCAAAGATCTTATTCGGTTTTAGAAGTCAAATCCCATGTAACTGTGGAATCCTGACCTACTGGTCCCATACTCACCTAATACCAGAGATCAGAAGGAGGAAGTGCTGATTATGTGACTTGGTTGTTTTCTTGGGTTTTCTTACTAAATAAGAGAAAGTGCCATTTCCTTTCTTTAACAAAATAAATTATTTTTTCCCTTAAAATGAGAAGGGTACGAATTTAACACAAAAACGGTCTGTCAAGTATATCGTTCTAATGTTACTATTCTGGCTGATCTGCTCAGCTATTTGTTCCATTCTATTATTCTGGGCTTTCAGCAGAAGAGCTGGAAAAAGTACACATTTGCATATTTCTACATCACCAGTGTTTCTACATTAAAAGCATGTACTATACAGCTCATACCTTTAGTGCACACCAGTTAAAACACTTCATTTTGTTCTTTTCTGTGCTATTTTTTCTTTTCTGTGCTATTTTTTCTTTTCTAGCTTTCATTTTATATACAATTACATTTTAAACTATGTTTTAGGTGCTAAATTTTATCAAATTATTAACGCCTATGTCTCAATATTTATGGAATGCACTAATCATTCACAATACATTATTTATGCTTTCAACATTAGAACAGGAATTGAAAATTCAAAGGACCATTTTAGATCGATTTCTTACCCTAAATAAAAACATTAATATACCAAGCACATTGAAACTTTGTGAAAGATAGTCTGAGGACACAAAACAAAGATAACGGTAAACTGTGCCAGGTGTATAATGGAACTATATGCATTAAACAGAGAGTTCAAAATCAAATCTAAGTAACAAACTACCATTTTGGTGACTAGCAGAGAAGCTGCATGGATTGAAATTTCAGATAGAAATAAAAAGCTTTGCTGCATATTGCTACCCACCCAACCATGATACTGACACCACTCACATCAGGGGCATCACCTGCTATCAGACATCAGAAATTTGGCAGAGCATTCAATTGTATTAGACATTACACAGATGGAACAAATATAATAAATATAATATGGTTTAGATCCCACCCATTATTGACAGAGATTGTTTCACTGTTAGCCTCACAAAAAGGAAATAAAACCCATGACATATTTGCACTGAGGAAGGCACAGAGCCTGTCCAAGACCTCACAGCAAAAGTGCCACTGATGCAGAGACTGTAATGTACTTAAAATCAGTATCGCTGCATGAGTTAAAGACCAAAAAAAAAATCACCACCTTCAGAAAGGCAGAAGTACATAAAAATAAGGAAGACTTAAAGCCAGAAGGAACTCCTAAAACAACTGAACCCTCACAGGGAAAAGTAGAGACTACTGAAGGATATTGTACTGGAAGCACAGTAGCAGAGTACACAATAAAGCAAATGTTGGTACAGACTAAAGCAGAATCAGCTGACTGTACAGCTAAGGCATTAAGTCACTAAGCAGATGTGTAGTTTAAAGTAACTATGGAAGATGCAATGGTATACACAAATTAATGTATTACCTAGGCTCCATGGTATTCACCTAAGGGTTCTAATGCAATGCAGGATGAAGTAGCCAAATGACTACAACTTCTTTGCTACCTAAACCCTGTAGCTGGCAAATGCAATGCCAAGCTTAAGACACAAAAAAGCTCTGGGGAATACCTCTGACTAAGCCTGATATTTGGTAATAGGAATTATAATAAAGGACAAAAGTAGCGGACATCTCACTAAATACGACCCATCTGTGAAGAGCCAATGTAACTTCCGTAAAGGCAAGTCCCATGTAAGGAACCTGCCAAAGTTCTCTGCAGGGGCTACCAGCTTGTGCACGAGGGCAATCCAGCTCACACAGCCTACTCACTACTTCTGAAAAAGACTTGAAACAAAATTACTCACTAAAGATTTAAGGACACTGAGCTGCCAAGACATGAAAGCAAAGGGTGTGGTATGGAAGAATAATGGACTGTCATGGTTCAGCCCCAGACAAGCACCCTCAACTGCTCGCCCCCCTCTCCATCCCCCGGCAGGATGGGGAAGAGATATGGATAACAGCACCCACAGGACAGGGTCAGGGCAGTTCCTTGGGGCAGCAACAGCAGCACTCAGGACAGAATGCAGAAATGGAGATAACCCAGAGCACTTACCGACTCAATGACCAACCCAACACCTGACTGCAGAGCGTCCTAGAGCCACATGGATGCGCCCCTCCCCACCCCTTTATGGGGGAATGATGCCACATGTTACAGAAAACACCCCTGGCCAGCTCACCTCACCTCTACTGGCTCCCTGGGAAAGTTAACTCGGTCCTCGCCCAAACCAGGACACTGACTAAAACAGAGGAACCAGAAGACAGGAGTTCAGATTCAGCTCTCGCAAGGGAGGGTACTGAACAGGTAGGTGGCTGTACTGAGATCTGTCCTGTTTAACACATGGCAGGGGAGAAGGAGGAAGTGATGGCAATATGTCAGTGAGGTGAGAAAACCTTATTAATGATATATACTTAGTCAAGGTAGTAAGGATGAGTGCCTTACAAAAGCAGGAAAAACCTTATCAGTCTGAGTGACCAGGTAATGAAATGGCTGGTAAAATTCAATTTAGATTCAGGTAAAATGATACATGTATGGAAAACTAATCCTAGCTTCATATATAAAACAAGAAGCTCTGAGGAGACCAGTAACAGTAGGTAGCAGAAGAGTGGGGTTATGCTAGATAGTTCACTGAAAGCTTCAGCTCACTGCTTGGCCATACTGAAAAAGCAAATTAGGAAATGTCAGGAAAGGAAATGCACATAAACCAGAAGAAGGTAATTTTATATTTCTATAAACTTATGTTTGTTCCATACTTTACATAGTGCCTGAAGCTTTTGCCTGTTCCTCTCAATAGAGGACACAGTAGAAGTGGAAAGGGTTCTGAGAAGACAAGAACAACCAGCTGTATGAATTGCCCCCATACAAGGAATGCTCAAATAGATCGGGGCTCTTCTGTTTGGGAAAGTGAGTGAGTTTGGGAGCTGCTATGATGATCTACAAAATCTTCAGTGGCAGCACCTTTAAACAGATATTAAGTATTCATAGTTCCTTCCAATAAAACAAAGGAATGGATATCACAAAGAAGGAAGAGTCAGGCTCAAAGCAAACACATGGTAGTTCTTCAAACAAGCAGCAGCCCCCTGGATTCTGTGCCAGGGACACTGAATGCAAGAAGCTCACATGAGGAGGCTCAGGAAAAAACAGACAAGTACTTGTGATTCACCCAAACAGACTAAACCCCCAAATTTACAAAGCCTTCAAGATGAAAACGTTCAGAAGCTGAAGGAGTATTAGGAAGGATCATATGGGCTAATCCTATTCTTACTCTTCTCTAGGCATCTGCTGCTGGTTACTGTTCAAACAAGAATACTGAGCAAGATAGTTTGGTGCAGAATTCATTATTTGGTTATTCACTATTTGAGAGCAACATTTTGTGCATGTCATACAATTTTCCTTTAATCAAGTTCTGTTTGAAACAGGCTGCAGGGCTCTAAGAGATGAAAACCATTTCAGAACTACTCAACTCTGTAGGGTTAAACTCTCCTTCCATTTCCTACCTACATGCATTCACTTCCCACCTTATATGTATTTGTTCTTTTGCCAATATCACTGTTTATCTGAAGCAACTTTTCTTCCTTCAGTGTTCTCCCTCTGATGTACCTACATGGATGGGGAAGAGGAAGATCACAACTCCTTTAAACTTTCATTTTGTATGTCACATAAATAACTCTCCTAGCCCTTAGCTGCATGCATTACAATCATATTTAATTCCTGAGTACAAAATTTTACATTAGATATTTCCAGTGCTTTGTAAAATGGCACTATTTTATCCCTAGCTATTTCAAAAATACTTCATCTAATACATCCTAATATCAAACGTGCCTTTTACAGAATTCAAATTCATTCTTCCTTGGCAATTTATCACCCGGGTCAGCTAGCTATATTTAAGGTTCTTTCATGTGCATTTCTACTGATAAATGCAAAACGTCTTTCTTTGCTTTTGTACCTTCTATCATGCTTCACCCTAATCAACTGAGTCTTCAGAATTATTTAATTTTTCTTCTATAGTATCATGATCTTTCGTGATTTAATGATGCTTTCCCACTGTCTCATCTACAGACTTCATCAATATTTTCCCACTTTCTGTGTACCAACTAAGACTGGTATCTCCTTCAAGAGGCTTGCAATTTAAATATAAATCAGGAGACAAGGAAATAAGAGACAGAACATAGAACCAAATACTAGCATTAGTATCACCTATGCCTGCTTAGGTAGGTATTTGGCAACAATAGAGAGTTTTAACTGACTATAATGAAGTATTTTTACAGATGTTAAATAGTGAATACCATTAACACAAGCATGACAAGCAGCACAGCTTGGTATGACTATGCGTACAAAGTGCATCTGGAAAGTTTTCTTTACATATCCACTATCCATTTTGTAATATACTGTGCACTGATTTTTTTTTTATTAATTGCTTGTCTTTTCCATTAAAGATACACTCATCACGAACCAAAGGTAAGGCTGCTTTCAGAATGTTAGCAATAAATTTTTTATATAACTGAAAAATGGAATCTTTTATTCTCTCTGTACAGAACTATCAAAACCAACAAAAGTGCCCTAAGTGATCTCACTGAATTAACTGTTCCAGTTTTAACTGCTCTTGTTAAAGTGTATCCAAGGGTCAGATCCAAAATAAGACTCAGCACTACCGGCTGGAGCATGAGGAATGAGGCAGCTGGCTCTAGGGATGGAATTCATAGGCTCCATTAATAATGCACCTTCATTCTCTATACACTGGATGCAGAGTCCTAGGTATAGAAAAATAGTATTCACCATACTCAGTACCCCGAGTAGAAGAAATACCTGCAACCACCAAACCAAAATGCTTAAGTGAAACATGTCTCTGAAATTTTACCTCTTTTATAGAGTTAGATACCTAAGCTAAACTTGATCTAAGCACCCCAAATGATTTTAAACTTTTCCCACGTCAACCACGTTCTCTGTATCCTGACAACTGGATTAACTGATGCTCTTGCCCATTTCTCGCATAACAGCCTCAGTACAAAGGCACTAAGGGGAAACACTGATTCACTAAGCAGGAACTCCCCATCTATTCAGATCCATCCTCACTTTCTCGGAGAACGCCTTAAGCACTGGGATACAGGCATTGGTACCCTGTATGTTTCTGAAAAGAAGAGAGCTGATGTATAGACAGTAGAGAATTAAGGCCAAACATGTTAAATGTGCTCAGCTCATTAGCCCTGGTTTGCCTTCCTGAAAGAATATAGTCTACTCAGGGTTTCTGAGCGGCCTTTGCTGGAGGGTCAGACACGTAAGTGTGCCAGTGGCTGGACCTCCAGGCTTGGGCTCAGCCAAAGTTTATGGAAGTTTTTGCAAGAAATTTTACATTAATTATATTTTTTCAGTTACTCAGATCACTCTCTTGACCTTGGAAATCCAAATCCCATGCAAACTCAAAGCTGGGAAGGTATTTTAGAGAATAACTGTATCCATGCCTTCCCTGTTCTTATTCCTTGCTAGTACCATAGATGGAGTATGAGATTTCTTTTCTCCATTTTGGCTTGGCTCTGCACAGCTCTTCAGCAGCACTTCACACATCTGTGTGCTCCTGAAAATTCCACCTTTGGTTCTGTGAATTTAATTAAGATAGATATTTTACGTGTATTTTTCCTAACATTAGTGGGTGTTTTTCCCCTAACATTACAGTTACTCAACATTAATGAGGGCAAATGAATGCTTTGTCTGGAAAGATGGTATTTTCTAGTTCACGAAACATTTCAAGTATAAAAGACATATATATTTATCACCTCAAAAACTAGCCATCATTTGCCATGATAATTAAATACATGTGTAATGTAGTGATGATAGGAAGTGTCAGTAATAATTTCTTCAGCACCATACTTTAAGACTCTTTTAAAGTATTATGAACGTACACCTTTTTATATACCTGTGTTCGATCACACAGGCTCTAAAATTTTAAAGCACCATTTATTTTTAACATACTTATTCTCTTTTCCCCCCCTGCCGTTATAGTGGATTATCCCATTGTAAGGCATATCTCAACAAAATGCTTTCAAGGCTTCTGACGGTTTCTGTGGCTACTTCAGCCTTAAGTCAAGGTTGTTACATGTATTGTATGTAGAATTGCACATAAAAAGGATTTCTTACATCCCTCTCCGTCCTCATGAAGAGAGCTATATGGAGCTTACTATCAACAGGCAAAAGCAACTTTACACTGTAAAGGAATTTTTAAAGCTTATAAAAATAAATTACTGCAGCATAACAAAAGCTATTCCATTACAACTGTAGGGCATTCTCCAGTTCTGCAACACAGAATATATACATATAAGCATACAAGTGCACAGACACAATACAAACATAACCAGCTGAAGGACATGTTTCTTGTCACAACACAGCAATATGCTTGTGAATTGAAGCCCTGCATATACCAGTTTTGTGAGTCTTGGTCAATCTTTTACCACCTGTGCTCATACAAAATTCTAGAGGTTTACATCTACATTTGAATTATAAAAAGAACAAAACCACACACCCCAAACCAAGCAAATCAGAAATTATTCTTCACTTTACTTCCCAAGTGCCACTCTGTTAGTGGTTAGGTGGTTTTCTACAGGTGAGCCAACACACTTTGTTTAGTGTTTGGAAGTAAAATTCACTTTTATCCCTCCATCCATTAACACTATTTCTTGGTGGTAGTATTAGATTTGAAACAAACAAACAAACAAAGAATACCAAGCAATTCTAGTTCAAGGCATAGGGAAAATATTTTTGATTTATGATTTCTGCAAGCATATCCAGCAAAAATAAATCTGGCTTAATCCTCTTGCCTGGAAAAAAAAATCTGAAAGTTCTTTTAAAGCACTTTAGAAATGCAGTTTCCCTTTAATAAGCATTAGCAGTGAAAGCAGCACTATGGAATGAACATTTCAAGCAATCTCTCTTAAATATCCATTGTATATCTACTAGATTAATGAAAAATGAATAAATATTTGCATCTGATAAGCTGTTTCCACGGATGAAGTTAACATTTGTTTAGGAAGAAGAACTACTTCTTCCACAAACATCCTGGGAGCCTTCTGTGGAGCAACTTTCCCAATAGCTCTGGCAAAGAAACACCAGCAGAGTGTAAGGAGGAGAGAAAGGGAAAATTAAGCAGCTCTTCTTCTGTAGAAGAGATATCCAAGGGACATGGTTCGCCAAAGGACTGATAGTTAATTTAAGATGATGAAAACAGCATTTGATCAGATCTGAGAACACTGTATGATCTCATGGCTAACACAAAAAGTAAATTTATCTTCACTTCAGGCAAAATCAGAATCCAAAATCAAACCATTCTAACAAGCCTGAACAATGTGTGTGTTCAGAAAGAGTTTTACAAAAATTCTGGACTCAGGCATACATCTCTGATCATCAACTCACACTGAAAACAGAATACATAGTGAACTAGTGATGATAACATGACTTTTTTCCCCCCCACATAAACAATGTAACTCTCTCTTGATTTTGCATTTACCTCTTACAGTACCTCCAGTTCTTAAGAGCTGTACAGTCAGTTTTAGATCATAGTTTCCATTGCCAGTGATGTACTCAACATGAACTCCCTGTCCCCACAAAAAACCTAGCTTCAGAAAAAGCATCGTAAAATGTGGATTCTGAAACTGATGAAGATCTCAGTCACCCTACCTTAATTAGCTGATTACAGACATAGGAACTAACAGCAAAAGAGCCACACTTAATTTTTCTTCTTCATTGTTGAGCATAAGATAACTAATTACAGAAGGCCGCATTTCATTCTTTCCTTGGGTGATGTTAGCGGGATAAAACACCATTTCAGGCCAGCCCTTAATAACTTGAGTTGTATTTATGTAATCTTAAAAGGAAACAAAGGTAAGTTTGTAAAGAAAGGGAAACACTACCATTTTAAACCTTCCTGAAACAAAAAGGCTTGGAAAAAATAGTGTTTCCATCTCTTTGAAAGTTATTCCCCATAGTAGAAGACATCAGGAATGTCGCAGCCCAATTACTCTCTCTCTCGTTACTGATATACATTTTTATTTTTTAAGACACCAGTATTTACCTGTCTAACTTTGAGGGTCAGTCCACAGGTTGTTTCACAGCCTAGATGCCAATTCTAAATCAAAATTTTGCAGAATTTGACCACACCAGACCTGTGGTCATAAATATGTGCATAGAGTCCTGAGTGTTATGACTGTGATCATCCCATGCAGCCAGATTAAATGCATGTAAAATGATTACACCAGATTTTATAAAAAGCCACGAAAATAGAGAGGTGGTTTTAATGTTATAGCTATATTAGAAGAACTGCTTTTAAAATTGCTTAAAAAAAATCAATTAGAATAATAAACTTGCTATAGAACATACTATACAAAGAATAAAAGATATGAAGGCTGCATATACGTTTTTGGAAGTTATTATGTAATACAGTTACTCAGTGTTGCAATACAGACTCCAAACTGGTCTAGAACAAGGTTATCAGCTCGATTCTATTAAGATAAAGTCATGATAAAAATCATCATGAAAACCAAGTGTACATTGTACAATTTTTTAAAACATACTCTATGAAGATGCTTTTTCCATGTCCCATACAAAGATGAGATATATTTCAGAGAATTAATGCTTAAGTTTGCTTTTGGCACCTTTGTGGATGATTAGCAGCCATTTTATTCCTGCTCTTCTTTTACCAAAGGAGAGCTGAAGATTTCAGATAGCTAACTCAGGTATTATTTAAATATAAAAGAAAAGGAATGCGTGAGATCCCAACTGTCATATGAAAATAAAATCTCATTCCCTGCTGCAGTATCTGCAAGGAAGCCTCTCAGGGACTCTGACAGCTCATTTCTATCCCAAAAGCCTGTGGAAATCTCACTCCTACAAACCGATCTAAAGAGAAGGCTTTTGTAGTTCTACTCAGTCAAAATAATTTGTAGGAATGAAACCAAAAGTCAAACGGATATAAACTCAGTAAAGACAGAAGAAATTAAAAGATAATTAATACTGTGATCAGGACACAGCCTTTATTTAGTACACATAAGTCATTAATGACAACGGGGTTTGTTTAAATAAAAAAAAAAGGGGGAGGGGGAAATTTATATTCAGGGGTCCAGATTTTCCAGGTTGCACCAGTTGTCTCTCTAGATCTTTTAGTTTCTACATGCAGGATGAGCAGTTTTGCTGTATTTTATCACAATTACAACAAGCCTTCACAAACAGGTTGATTGTTTGGTGGTGGTTTTGGGTTTTGTTTTTTTCTATATGTGTTTTTCCTCCCCCAAAAAAGCTTGCACAATCTTTTTAATATCACTAATTTATTTTGCGGAGCCTTTCATTCTGTTATTTTAAGGGTTTTTACAGAAAAAAAATCATATGCTCTCAAAATACCCAGCTGAGTATCATGTTTCTGAGGGGCTATTTATGAACATCTAAGGAAGCCATTTAAGAACAGTGCAAGCCATAACACACTTCCATTATATAGCTTAGCAACTTTCCACCAACAGCAGTTTAGGTACTCCCCAACTCATAAATTGAATTCTCCATTAATAATAATTTTCCTAAGGCTTAGGACAAATCAACTGGTCAGCATACACACCCAGAAGCAGTTCACATCAAAACTTGAGCATTACGTAAAAACCAGCTCCCTTGCTCTAAAACATCTACATCATAATTTCATTACACTGTACACTAGCCTACTGCAGAAAGCAGCTTCTTACCCACATTCTTCAAGTTTTTTAATGTCTTTTTACCAAACAGAAAAATCCCAGTCCATTCAGTCTTTTCTGTAGAAAGGGAAAGGCTGTTTTGTTCTAATAAAATTACCTTAATTTTTCCAAGTCAAAGATACAGTCCCGTAATTGTAAAGCCTATCAGTACTGTGACCATTTTAATGCACAGTGATAGGGCCTAGTCAAAATCGTTCAATAGCCAGAACACATAATCACATCAAATGCTCAGTCTGAAATCTGTTTGGTTTGTGCAGTGTTCCCCACCCAAAACACTGTACAGTTGGAAGGGTGAGAAGGTGCTTAATGGACCAACCTCACTTCTTTAAAGCCATCATGCCTCAGTGAGTCTGTACATGATGCTTTATTTCACTAAAGCACCAGAAGCAGGCCATCTTTTCCACAAGTGGCCCAAACCAGATCATGGGTATTTCTTACAGGGAACAATGCCATCTTCTTCCTACTGCACATAGCTCCCAGCTGTTTATCCCTCCCTTCTTCCAGTCTTTGAGAACAGTAAATTGAAAATCAGAACTGAAAAAAAACTAAAACCAACCCACACAATAAAACACCTCTCTAAGTAAAGACAAAATCCACATATTTCAAAACATTATGCTTCTCTAAGGATTTCAAAGCAACTAAAAGTCCAGCCATTCACCTAGAATGAAATAACTAATTCAGGCCAGTTAGTGGTCTTTCATTAGTTGTCTCTACTGTTTTCTGAGCATGAAAATCAGAAAAGCAACTACCGCCTTTGGACTAGGCAGGAGATCAGCTTTGTCACAGCAGACTCTACCCCCCCTTAAAAACCTTAAACTTTGTCAGTACAGAGACACTATAAAATTTCTTAGTTTTCACATTTGAGTCTGTTTCCAAAAAGTGATTTAAAAAAATCTGCACTGATATTAAAGACAAATATTTGCACTTTGTCATGTAATGTATGTAAAGTATGTAATTCTTACTCTAAATCTGCCTTCCAATCCTACTGTGGAATATAAATGTAACTGAAGTGCTTTGTGCAACTCAAGACAATAGTGTCCTTGTACAGGCAAATTCTGCCCACTTCAGGTCTTCAGCTATGCTACTAATTTGCTGATATTCAAAATAGCACTGATTTAAAAGCTAATTTGGTATCCTGACTCCTCTGTTACAATATTTAATGAAGATGGAAGTGATACCTCTTTTAACAGAAAATTACATTTTTGAGCACAGAAAATGTCCTTTCTTTACAGCTCCAGATGATGTCTAACTGGTTTCTAAGTATTTTATTTGATACTAGCAAGAGAGAAAATGTATTTATAATCTTTTTAAACAATAAATCAGGGTGCTGTTTTTTGTTTTTTCTTTTCAGTTTTAAAGAGTTACGGAACCCCTGGTTGTATCAGTGACACCTTTCAGGGGTACAATCAGGAGGAAAGAGGGGTGTTACTTGTTGATAGTTCTGTTTTGCTTGCTTGGTTGTGGGGTTTTTTTTAAGAAACCAACAGTTTGTGTTCATCTGTCTTGACAATGATAAATCTGTTCTGAGGTTAAATTATTTAATTTTCCTTTATCCATATCCTTACACCCATTTCTCCATCTCACTGCCTTATTGCCTCACACATTCTTCTCTCCCCACCCCCCCCTTTTTTTTGTGGTTGAGTAGCTGTCTCTGCATTTCAATTCTGTTTTGGCCGCTTAGATCTCTGCCTGTTCCTTCTTCCAGTCACCAAAAAGCTACACGTTGCTGGGTGAAGAGAATGCATTACCTCACCCAGAGTGCCAAAGGAACAGAAAAGAGGCTTAGGCCTATGCCCTGTTGTCAGAGCTCCTGCAGCCAACATTAGGACTAATACAGAAAGTGGAGAGGAAAACAGGATAATTTTTTTAAAGACACCTGTTGCTTTCCTACTGGCAAGATTTTCTTCAGTTTCTAAACCACTGGATTCTTTCTGTGACCTGTATCTGTTTAAACTAGCCTGAGAACTTTAAGATTAACAAACATTGTGCACAGTGTAAACTGCCTACAGTTGCATTTACTAAAGCACTTAGTACTTTTCATATTTAAATGTTCATCTTTATTGTACTGAATATGCTTTATGATACCTTTTCTGTTTGCAGAAATAATGAGTAACTACTAAATTCTCTTTGAGGGGACAGGGGGAGTAAGTCTTGAATTTACATAACCTGGCAGGATTCAATGAAACTTCCGAAATTTCAAATGTATTTTAACAACTTTTACTGCCATTGCATAAAAAACGTAAAATGGGCGGATAGGTCCATTTACTGTATTTAGAAGAACACCTGCTAACACATACAACTCTGCTTTTCAAGTTTCCAATCAAGTAACTGAGGATAATTGTCTGAAACTTAAGTACACTTCGCTATAATTAGCTGCAAGTGTGAAACATGTGGTTTACATCTTTTACTTCAAAACCATATAAACGGATACAGTACACTCATTACAGATGAACAAGTAACTTTAGACCTATGCAAAGCGCACGCACAACTATGCAACTGGCCCACTCAGTGAAGTGAGCAGAATTTCATCGGCTGCAAGGTTTTACGTCAACTTCTGCAAGCACCTCTTGTAAGAGGTACACAACGTAAAGCAGCCTACCATCCCAGAATGTGATGTGCGGCAACAAAATTTTCAGTGCTCCCTCATGCCTCCTTCCTTCCCCCACCTCCCACCCATTTTCAGGGGAGAACAGAGCAGTGAGGACAGTCTTCCATTCAATAACCAGTGCAGGGAACAATCAAAACAAGCCTGCACAGTGGTACAAAAAGCCATGAAAATTGACCGTTATCTAATAGTACAGCCAGTATGGCACTAGCTAAAGTGAAATCTTAAAACAGCAGCTGACACAAAGGGCTTTGATTATTCAATAGCTCATTTTTTTCTGAGTCATCAAAACAGATCGGCACAGGGATAAATTCTCCTCACCCTAAGGATGACCTCTCCATGCTGTTGCTGAGGAAGAGAGCAGTGGAACTTACCTACTTCTGTTGCATAAACTTACACCTGTTTTATAAACAAAAACCAGTTACTGACCTAGAAGCAAACATAGTTACTTCAGATGTGTCGTCCATAGTCCTTTCACTGCTGGTTTGTAAGCACTTTGGTAAATTTGGGCGTCTTTTTAACGAGAAACATTTTCTTTGTCTGCACTGTCTCTGTTAGGACACCTGCAGGTACAACAGATGACATTGTTCTCTGTGCATGTGAGGTGGCAGGAGCCCTCAGCTGCAGAAAATCCTACCAGCAGGGACAGAAGGTAGGTCACTGTGTTCATAATAACATCCCCTCAAAGAACTGCAGCTGCAGGAGGTTAAGTTGCTTAATGTGATTCATCACACTGACCCCATTCACAGTGATCAGCAAGAATCCTTCCTTACTAAGTCACATCTGATGAGCACACAGATCTAAAAGTCACAGGGAGACACAGAATCACAGAGACATTTGGTTGGAGGGACCTCCAGAGGTCCAACTTCACACTTAAATGAGGGTTATAGCCAGTACTAAAACAGGGCAGCCTTGACTTTGATTCATCCTGATCTAGAGGCCTGGAAGGACAGACTCTACAATCCAGTGCTGTGCTATCCTCCAATAACGTTTCCAGAAAGCTTGAAAAATCCTCCACAGTTGAAGTCATAAAAGCAAGTCAGAAGAACTCTGGCCAATAAATCACAGAATCAATTCAGTGCAAAAGGACCTCTACAGTTCATCCAGATCAATCTTCTCAAAGCAGGGTCAGCCAGACCCTGCTCCAGTCATGTTTTCAGTAACTCCACGGAGTCCACAATGTCTGGACAGCCTATTCCAGTGATTGACCAGAGGCACAGAAAGGTTTTTCTTGTGTTTAAAATGAATTTTCTGTGTTTCAGTTTGTGCCCACTGCCTCTTGTCACGCCACAGGGCATGCTGAGAAGAAACTGGCTCCATTTCCTTTACTGCCTTCTGTCAGGCATTTATACACATCTGACAAGATTCTCCCAAGCCTTCTGTTCTTTAGGCTACACAACCTCAGCTCGCTGAGACTCTCCCCACGTTACAGATGCTCCAATCCCTTCATCATTTTTGTGACCTTTTACTGCAATATGTCCATGTCTCTTCAACACTGGGGAACTCACAACTCGACTCAGCACTCCAGGTCTTCGTATTGCTGAGTAGAGGGGAATGATCACCTCCCCTGACTCACTGGTGACCCTCTGCCTAATGCAACTCAAGACCTGGTTGTCCTTCTTTGGTGCAGCTGCACGTTGCTGGCTCATGTTCAGCCAGCACCCCAAAGCCTTTGCTGTCAAGCTGCTCTCCAACCAGTATGCCCCCAGCAGGTACTGGTGACTCAGTTTTCCTCCTCTGGTGCAGGACTCTGCACTTCTCTTTGTGGAACTTCATGGGGCTCCTGTCAACCTGCTCAGGTCTCTCTGAACACCACCACAACCATCTGGTGTATCTGCAACTCCTCCTAGTTTTATATACATTTAAGACCATCATGCATTTTGTCACGACCTTCTTGACGCAGATATACTGAAGTCTCACAGAGAAGAAACAGAACATTAAGAACCAACACCAAGGTGTTTGGCCTTGATCCACATTTGGCTGAGCTTTATGACTGTAGTTTCTTTCCATCCATTAAATACAATGCAAACAGTAACTATCATTAGGTGCTACAGGTACAGTACTGTATGCTGGAGTACAGAACAGAAACAGTTTTATGTATTGTGTTAAACAAATCACCTGATCTCTGGATTTTTTTCCCCAGTGTTTATTCTTTAATAAATTGTTACGCCTGCCAGACAGATGTGTAAACATGCTCAGTTGGTTCTTCTGTTTACATGTACAGTTGGCACTGGGCCAAAAGACAGTAACTAAAAACTACATCTATTTCTACATAGATTTTATTGTGAAGTAATCATAATACAGTTCCCCCCCCCCCCCCCAACCCCTCCAATTGTTTCCCTGACCCAATTAAAGATAGTGACTTCAATCTTTAAAGTCTCTAGCACCATCAACTCCAAATACCTCAGTGGTCTTGTTAGGTAGGAAAAGGCAAAGTCCTTAACTAACATTTCCTCAGCTGGAGGCAGTTGAAAGAGGAGAGACAGTTCTGGGAATCTTCCTGGGTTAGGAATACGGTTTATATTTCTGTGCACGTGCTTGCTGTCCCTCTCTATTCTCCTTACTGCCCAGGAAAAGTACCAAAACATCCAACAGAGACATCAGACATGGGTATACCTTTATTTTATGCAATTCTAGAAGAAAAACAAAGACTTACAGTAATTTTGGAGCTATTTTTTTCCTGAACATAAAACATTCAAGCATCAAGTACTTTGTTAAATAAGCTCAATACGCCTACAGTAACACACGTGCCCAATAGGAACACAGCAACTGGGGAATGTTATTAAAGGATGATTTAAAAAGTTTCATGGGTTTTTAATGTATTAACATCAGGCAGTATTATTAAATTCAGTTTTTCCCCTGTAACTACACTAGAGCACTTTCAGTCACTACAATATATTTAGAAACTAGATTATATCATGTATCAGTCCTCACTGCAAACAGTTAAAAACTCTTCACCTGCATTTTCTGAGATAAGTTTAAGATAAGATCCTTGAGTAAAAAAAAAAAACCTTGATATTCTCCTGTTTCTTCTATTGTGTACATCTACCATAAACATCTCTCCCTGCTGTCCCAAAATGGGTAGGGAAATCCTCCACTAGACCAAAGTGGGGCTCAAAGCCCCATCCTACCTGACTCTCAACACTTCCAGAGATGGAGCAATCTTTTCTGGACAACTTATTCTGGTGCCTCACCACCCTGTCTCATCTGACAACATATGTAACTCCTCTAGTTTTCACCTGGTACTTCTAAGTGACCTACTCCTTGTTTGAAAAACCTTAAAACATCACAAGAGCTGAAGAAGCCTGTCGTGAAGCCAGGTAAAACTGTCTGACATAGGACAACTGCTGGTGCCTTCTCACAGAAGCCACTCCTGCAGCCACCCACTCCTGCAGCCACCCCCTCCACCAAAACCTTGCCACACAAACCTTGTGCAGTACAACAAAATCTGCTCAGCTCATTCAAATACAGAGAACTTCACAGAGGTGAAGCTCTCTAAGTTTGATCTCTCGCTTTTCATTTAAAAATAGGTTCAATTTTTTTTTTTTAAATACATGTTATAACATTATAACTATTTACAACATTCAAACTGCTACTCAGGCTGAGTCACTTGTAAGGCATCTACATTAGCTTTTTAGAAACTAACAGAAATATAGCCACATGCAGAAAGAACAATTTTTTCCCCTCCTTTAAATTTGCTCAAAGAACATAAATACATTCAGAAAGTCATCTCTATTTTCATATTGAAAATCTGGATGGAAAAAAAACAGATTAAGACTGAACATCAGGCAACATTAAAGAACAGATTATGGAGCCTGATGAAGTTCAACAAGTAGAAGTGCAGAGCACCTCACATGTAAGGAAAGCCTGAGGGAGCTGGGTCTGCTTAGCCTGGAGAAGAGAAGGCTTGAGGCAGACCTACCAGTAAGCATGGATACCTGAAGTGAGGGTGCAAAGAGGGCAGAGCTGCTCTTGGCAGTGCACAGTGACAGGACCAGAGGTAATGAGAACAACCTGAAATGCAGGAGGTTCTTCTCTGAATATCAGACAACATTTTTTCACTGCAAGGGTGACCAAGCACTGGCACAGGTTGTCAAGAGAGGTTGTGGAGTCCCTTTCCTTAGAGATACTCAGAAACTGTCGGGATGTGGTTCTGGGCAACGGGCTTTAGGTGGCCCTGCTTGAGCAGGGGGGGTTGAACCAGATGGCCCCCATTGGTACCTGCCAACCTCAACTGTTTTGTGATATAATATAGTCTATCCTATCATAATATGGCACTTTTCCTAATCTAAATGTATACACAAATTTCTTACAGCAGACTACCATAAGCTCTTTATTGCAATGGTGTTGAAGCACTGGCACAGGCTGCCCAGAGCAGCTGTGGCCGCCCCCTCCCTGGTAGTGTTCAAGGCCAGGTTGGACGGGGCTTTGGGCAGCTTGGTCTAGTGAAGGGTGTCCCAGCCCATGGTAGGTGACTGGAACTAGATGAGCCTTGAGGTCCCTTCTAACCCAAACCAGTTTGTGATTCTATGATCCTAAGAATGCTGAAAAAGCATTAGTGTTTGAAGACTCATGAATGTGACTGTAGCATTCTTATTTATATCCAAATGGGTTTTTTTTATATATATATATACACACATACACAAAAAACCCCTTTAAAAGGAATCTAAATAATTACACAAGAAAACACAGATCTGCCAAAATTTGTCACCCTCAGATTCCACATTTCCAGAAACTTTGACACTAGAATGAACATCTTAATTTACTACAATATTCACTGACTTCTAATGGCACTATTGTTGCAGTTTTGCCCCAGCTAACCTAATGCTCATTGTATGACTGCTGTTAATAGTGCACACGCCAAGCCAGCATAGTGCATTCTTTGTAATTCCACAGAAGGCCTTCAGTAAATTTTTTACATTCCTGAAAAGCAGTTACGATGAATTTACCCAGAGAAGAGATCTATCTTTGGTAATCTCAAGTCTTCAGTTATGCATTAAGAAAAAATAAAAATTGCCCGAGCTCACAAAACGTACAAAATGTGAGCACTTTTTGTTCTGTAAGCACAAAAGCTCCCCGTATAAACTACACAATTTCACGTATTTGCTACAACCACAGCTTTGCACTTCTAAATAATATCAACCATCATGGTATCTTCTGCTTGATTAGAGTTTATTACTTCAGGAATATAAATGCAGGCAGGCAGACAAATTCACTCTATCTGCATCAGTGATACAGATGCTATTGAAGCTCATAAACGAAGAGACTTAGCAATAAAGATTAATGGTCCAATTCTGCAAGATGATGTCATCTTCAAATGCATTTCAAAGCAAATCAAGATAAAACAATTCCTCACAAGTTTATATTCCAAATATCAGCACATGCACACAAAAACTCCACAAATCCTAAACAGGATCCCAGGCTTGAAAGTAAGTTTCAATATTGTTCTTGCCAAATCATTTTCAATTCAACAAATACTGTATGTGGTTGTTTCGATTCAAACACTGGTAGAAAAACATGATCAGCAGAACATTTGCAGCCTCTTTGGAACACCACCACTTCCTGAATGACATAATTCAAGACACCATGCAATCTGCCATCTCCATTTACCTGACAAAGTCCACTCTATTTAGGACCTTTCAAACACTGTAGGGGAAAAGAGGCTGCAGATGAACCAAACTGCTCTGTAGCTGCAGTCTAATCCTCAATGACATTTGTCTTTCACTCACTCCAGGTGAGAGATGCAAATTAAGTCCTGTGACAAAGGACAGACTCCAGAAGAGGAGAAGACAGAAGCAAACAGCAGCTACCTAACTCTATATCAACGGATTCTCACTGGTCCTTAGGGAAGAATACAGTTGGGAGCATCCTACACACATTGTTGTGGTGGCATTTCTGGATGTTGCCTTTCCAACAGACAGAAGCAGGAAACTCTGTGGGTGATTTTGTTGTACTGCACACGTGCAATAAGCACTGGACCTGACAAATATACAGATCATGAGTGTTCTGAAAGCAGGCATATGACAAGAAGGTGCCTGTGAGAAACATCCCCTAAATGTATGTAGTCGAAGCTATATGGCCCATGTGGAAGACATGGAGAAAAGCTTATCTGTGGTAAGTTTTGAGAAAACTAGTGGTCCTGTATAACTACAGGAATTCATAAGTCAAACTAAAAACTGTACTACCTTACAGAAAGAGATCGCTCCTGGCAATGACTTGTAGACTACTTCCATCAAGGCTTTTGTCAGTAAGCAAACTGTGCATTAGATGCCCAATGCACTGATGAGAATTCAGTGAAATTCAGTGAATTTCATCAGTGAAACACCCAATTGATGCTCCCTGCATGCTTTCCAGTCCTTCTTGCCACTGAAACTGTACACTGTAATAACAGAATGCTTCTGTCACCAAAAAAAGCCAAAATGCCAGAAGCTCCACAAACACAACACAGTAAGAGCCCCTTCCCTCAATTGCAACTACACTAGGTTGTCAAATTTCAGCTTTAGTATCTGTGGAGAAATACACTGTTTATGTCAGCGCTGTTCTGTAACCTAGAATTTTAAACCTGTCTAAAGAGATTTTAAAATTAAATTCTGAATCACAAAAAATGAAAAATAATAATTTTGAGATTCGGGCATAAAGAGTCTGGGGAATTGACTCTTCCAATCTTCTCACGATGTGTTAATTTTAAGCAGCCCACAAAGAGTCTCCATCTCTCAGGTAATTCCCATGCTTCTCACACATTTTACTAAATCCAATTAAGCCCTGAGGAACATAAATACCTTTCAACAAGAGATGCTGCATAAACAGAATTCTTGGAAGACCATATGAACTGCAGAAATATTTCACAGTAAAGAAGAAACTAAACATTAAGGCTGTACCACGTTTGAGTTTTTCTTTATAAAATAAATATTTGTGACAAAGGTTGCTAATGTTTTCTATATTGTACAGTGCTTTCTCTGTGTTATAATAAGAAATAGTCTGCTCATTTAATAGAAATAAAAACCCCACAAACTTCCATAAATATCCAACATCTCTCTGCAGCAGTCACTTATGTATCAAAAGCTACCCTCAAGATGATGCTGCCTACACATAATTACTCATTTAAACCAGAAAGAGAAACTTTAAAAGAAGGGTGAACATTATACCAAAAGAAATTTAAAGAAAAAAAGCCCAAAGAGTTAGCAGAGGTAAAAGTAAAAAAGAAAACCAAACCCCAACCCACTTCTGGTCATAGCCCAAGAACTTCAGCTTCTATTTCCTTACTGACAATCAAAGAAAAGACTGTGGCCTGTGTTCTGGGTGACAAAGATATTAGTGTATACCAAGTTTCCAACCCAAAGGATTTTTCTTTCCAATAGGTTTTTAAATTCTATGAGGAATAATGAATGACAGCAACAGGTTTGAAATCACAAAACACTGACTCAAAAGGAGTCCATTTTCATGCCTCAAGCTGAGGAATTTCCCCTATTCCCACATACACACACACTTCCCATTACAGTGTCCAGCTCTCACCCACTGCAGCAGCTGCTTCCCTCATGCTCCAAGATGTCAAATCCAGATGCCACTGGCTGGCCTGATTAGCTCTACCACCACTGCCTGCTGCCTGGGATCACAGAGCACAGGAGAGGCTATGAGGCTGCACTGCAGGAGGGGAAAAAAAAACACCTCCACAAAAAAAAAAAAAAAAATTTCCAAATCTCTGCCCTTCTCCACTGCATGAGGTTTGGTGGGGTTTTTTTATAGCTATACCAGCCCTTCAGATGTTCTCATATTAGTCGCATATGAGCATCCTCTGCTCATATCAGTCTGCTCCTCAGCCAACCTGGAGCAGTTCGGCTCCGTTTGCACATACCTTAATGCTTACCTGTATATTAAAGCTTCTCTCTTTACAAAAAAAATATTAAAACTATTTCTGTATTTATCTATGTACCTTGCTTTGAATCAGTCTGGAGGTACTGTCATGTTTCAATGTTCTACATCCCCAACTCCCAAACATCAACTCACAGCAATTCCTTTCTGTGCAAAACGTCAGACACAGCAAAGCCCTGAAAGAATCGTATGTGTGCAAAGATTCTCTTTGCTTTTGCTGTGGTAGCTACCATCCTTTTTATCCAACTACACACAGTAAAACTAAATTAAGACCAAATGATTAAAATTTCACACACCACATAGTGAAAACATAACAATGTGAAAACGAATCACCTGTGTCTTCTAGCAAAGAGTGGCATACTTTCCATACACTTCAACTGACATGGTGAAAACTTGTAAACTAAATTGGCATCCAGAGATTTCCCTAAGCTTCCAGACTAAGGTTATATGTTACATTTTCTCATCTATGTACCTAATTAAAGTGCTCATCTGGTGAGATTTCAAAGGGCAGAGTTAGTTTTCTTTTTTGCCTTTTCTTCATACCACCCTCTTTTTTGTTTTAATACTCACTTTCCCTTCTCTCCTGAAGCACTTTCAGGTTTCATCGAAATAACTCTGGCTAATGAGAACACCAGTAACTGAGAAAAGACACATCCCTCCCCTAAACCCTGAACTTGGGTGTAAAATGAAATAACAACAAAAATGGACAAACTGATCTGAAATCCCTTTGACTACAGCAATATTTGATCTGTCTCAGAGATTTCCATAATTTGCCTTGGCTGCTTAGCAACAAATTAAATACAATTTGATATATTTAAATGCATTATTCTTCCTACTGCTCTTCTGACTGAAAAAACACAGTTATAATAATGCTCCTGTCACAGAGCAATAGTGTTGAGGAAAGGTCCTGCACTTCAGCAGGTGTACTAATTGTAAGCAAAAGAATATGCATTTGTTTGCCCTGCAGTGAAACTGAGGAAATACAGAGAACACAATGTCCTACAACCTATTCCCAGAGACACTATTGTCTGTGTTGTCATGATACCTACAGAGATTACAATTTTGCCTCAATTAGCCAGCTCATGGCAAATTAATAGGTAAGAAATACCTAAGATGGGTAACTAACTCCACCTGGGGCTCTCTGTTTGAAATCTACTGGCATACTGGGAATTCAGAACTCTGTTCCAAGACTTTACATGTATGGACACTACATTTCCAGCTGAGAAAAACAACTGAACAAAGCCAACCTTCGGTATCAATCAAAAATGCCCCCTGCCCAGAAATCAGGAGCACCACAGTTCCTAGTCTTTGGGTTGTAATAAGCTACTACTGTACCAAAGCACACAGAGACCTAAAATTGAATGTGGATTTCACACAGATGTACAGAGAAATCACAACAGGTCTCTGCTTCCCAATTTACGCACACTGCAAATTCAGAAGGATGGTTTTTCAGAATGCAAAAGACATAGAATCACAGAATATCTTGAGTTGAGGTCTTCCCTCAGCCTCCTCTTCTCCAAGCTGTGCAAACCAAGGGACTTCAGCTTTTACTTCAGCAAGACCCATCATCATCCTCGTTGCCCTCCTCTGAACAGTCTCCAATATTTTTATGTCCCTCTTGTACTGTGGTGCCCAAAACTGCACCCAGTACTTGAAGTGAAGCCGCACCAGTGCGGACCACCCATCTGTTCACCTTTACTTTAAAACTCGAAAGAAAGTGCGGTTGAAAGTGGAAAATAACTTTTGAGTTTGGAGAAGGTTCCTTTCACATCCTTAATACAACTATGCTAAATATGAATTTAAAGCAAACAACAGCATTTAGTGCGTGGGCAGAAGGCTTGCATTGCTACTACCTGTGTTTGTCGTGTGCCTACTGAATACAAATAAGTGCTGTAGTTCTTAATCGGTACAACAGTAAAAAACTATCAGAATCACAGGAAAGTTATATTTCTGTGCATCATCGTATCAACTTTTCAAGCAGAAATAAATACCTTTGCATTCTCCATCTCAGTTCCACTTTCTGTGAAGTTACTCAAATTACTTGCTATTAACTATGTCAATATTAACTAGATGAACATTTGCCTGCAATGACAACACAGTGAGGAATATTTTCTTAATTTATCCACATCACCATGATGGATGCTTTTAATTTCAGCTGCAATATTAAAAAAAATCAACAAGCTAATAGATTAGGTTGTCAGAAAAACTTTCCAGTTTTTTCTTTTAAATTTTTAATGAATATACTAACAAAAATTAATTCCTTCACAAATATATCTCTCTCTTCCTGTTCAAATTATATCTTCAAAATAAATACTTAAATATGAAAGCGGTGTAAAAGCAGCTTAGCTTGACCTCATTGTTTATGTAAAGAGAATCCAAATATTACCGGTACTCATTGAAATAAAGTATGTCAAAAATATTTGAAATACATGGGTATAAAGCAGGTTTTACTGCAGATACTCATAATGTGACTGTACCTCTACTTTTGAAATATCTGTCCATTTTTCCTCTTGTGAAAACTGCTGGTATTTACATGCCCGTAAAGGAGGTATGTATTCAAGCATAACAGAGATTCAACTCATGCAGCAGTATATGGATGGACAGTCTACAAGGATGACAGCCCTGACGCCTAACACAGACTAATAACGTGCTAAAGTGACCGTGTAACCACTGCTAGTACTACTACCAAGAAACTTCAGGCGTGCCACTGTAACAGCGCTCAGTAGTGATAACTTGCCATCACTACAAAGACAAAAACTGAAATAGAAACGTTCCTTTACTCTTTAATTCACAGGTTTGGAAATTCCCCTTTTCTAAAACAAAGCCAAACAAAAATCTAAAAAAGCCTTTCTTTGGGGATTGGACCTTCAAGATCTACACTGTTCACTGGGATTCCAGACTCATCTTTAGCTTACCGCAGATTGCAAGCAGAGTTGTAGAGCACATCTGACTCTGACTCTGCTTTGACGTGGTTAAAAAGACAAAAACCCAAACAAACCACACCAAACAAAACCCCACAAGCAAACTCACTGTGTAACAGCAAAAAAAGGGTCGCGGAGCAACTTGAAGTCATCTGACACTGTGATCTTGGGTAGGAACGGGGAGGTAGAGCTGCTCCATGCATCAGCACGGGCTGCCAGCAGACTGGCCGAGCCGCAGCCCTGCCGAGGTTCAGCCCCAGGCGGCGGCTGAGCACACCGCACCGCTCGCTCCCCCCGGCCCCCAAAATAGCACCGGCAGGGCGGGGTCTGGGCAGTTCCCTGGGGCAGCACAGGGAGAGGGGAACAATGACAGATCTCGCCATAGAACACACACACGGGGAGACAGCACAAAGCACTCACCAGCCCGACGACCGACCGGCCGGCCGCTCCACCCGCACTCAGCCCGTCCCGGGACCGCACAGACCCGCCCCTTCCCTTTAATGGGGGCGTGACGTCACGGGGCCACACCCCTGGCCAGCTCGGCTCACCTGTGCTGGCTCCTTGAACTCGGTCCTCGCCCGGACCGGGACAGCAGGACCTGAGGGTTACAACAGACCCTAAGGTGAAGCCAAGCCAACGACGCCTTTCCATCACACCTATAGCAGGCGGGGCGGCATCGGGAACAAGGCAGAAAGGAGAACCAAACAGAACTCGTTACCCTTCCCCTCTAACTCAGCACTAGGAAGGCAATCCTCAGAATACTGGGTTTGGTTCAGTGTTCCCATTTTAAAAAGACTCTTAGGAAACTGGAGGGGATCCCCCCCACGATGGTCAGGGACTGAGAACTCGCAGTCTCCAAGGAGATGGGGGGAGACAGACCGTTTCAGTCTGGCCAAAAGTACTCAGGACCAATCTAGTAACAGCAAATGACAACTACTGACAGGAGTTGCAAAGAGTGAAGGCAAACTCTTCTTGGCAGCAGTAGGCAGTTAAAAGTAAATTGCTATAATCTCCAACTCAGAAGTTTCAGACTGGACTTCTGGAGAAAAATTCTCAACGGGAGTGGTGCAGGGCTGGAATAGGTGGTTGAGGAGCCTGCGGAAGCTCCACTGTCACAGACGTTCAAGACTCATCCAAAGGCACCTGGCCTTGAGGGTCATACCTGGACATTGTTCCAAGTTCAGCAGGAGCATGGACTAGGTAGTGAGGTGCTAGTCACCACATCCATGGTTTTATCTTGTGAAAAGACTTAAAAACTTCTAAGGGATTAAAATAATAGCTGGAGGCAGACACAGAAAAATAAACCTAATTTTCCTAGCAGTGTGGTAATTATTTAAGCACTGTAGGACTATCTCCCCTTAAAGTAGTTGTATTCAATACAAAATGAAATGGGAAGGGAATCTGGAATCACTGCTAAAATGAAATGTGTCCTTTCACCTGAAGTGTATCACATACAAAGAAATTATCTGAACCAGAACAGTTCTGATGGTATGTTACAGCATTATTTTGCGAGATGAATGCAATGCAAAACAAACTTCCCTCATCCCACATTAACTTTCTAATATAAGCTATGCATTTCATTCTTCTGGAAAAATAAACAATTACAGCAGTCTGTCTGACACGGTATAAGATTACTGATAACTAACTTATGCATGCAAACTGCTTATTTGATTTTAGAACAATCTCTTTCTACTGCCTTACAGAACTGACAGCATAAAATCTCATTTCATTTTAACTGCCACTGCTATTGCCTATTTTATTTGAAACTCCCTCATCCTCAAGTTCATTAATAAAGCTCCCCCTCCATAACGTTGCACTTCGAGTTAAGAAAATAATTTAAGGGATTGTCAGAAGACAGCATCTCCAGCTTGGATAACATTGGCCAGAAGTATTTTCTTCCAAAACAAGTCCAAGTTTAACAAGGAGAGTTAACAGTCCAAGTTTAACAAGGAGAGTTAACAGCTATGATTTTAGAATCTTTTAACTCTGTAAAATGGTCAGCAAAATTACTTTGGACAAAAACCCAACTGATATGTAAAGTCCAATTCCAAATATACACAGATGTCTTATTTTCTTACTTTGGTAGTTGAAAACTAAGCAAACATTAAAATGGAAAATAAAAAAAAAGACTTAGGTTTTCAAAGAGAAAGGAACCCCCTCAGGATCCCATATGGCCACCCAGCTTCTCCAGTCCACTTCTTTATAAGAAGCCCGGTTCCTCTGAAAACAATTGCAAAGCCCCCATGACTTCAGAAAAGCAGAAATAGATTTGAAGAGAATTCTTGACAAAATTTTGCATAAATCTACAATGAATCCTTAAGTAACAGTTTGACAGCCACTTTTTAAGCATCTGAGATAGAAATTCTGGAGTTTCCTCCTCCATCTTTCTATCCCCAGCATGCAGGTAAAATTATCTGAGAAGATAAAGTTAATCCAAGTAAAATGCAGTCCAGCAAACAAAACCAAAAAGACCCTGGATGAGTGTTCAATTCCACTTGCTGTAATACCATACAACTGCAGGGTGATATGAATGGAAGAACCATCAGCAGGGCTAACAAAATTGGAACCACAAAAACTTCTTGACAATCTACATTCTTACAAGCACATTTCTGAAATTTACTGAACCTACTTAAAATATGACATCCGTATCAAATCCCTACCTTTTCAAAATGCAGGCACAGAATGGACAGAGACAGGGTTCCTGCATCAAGTTTAGTGTCAACAGTCCAAGTATTCTATACAAAGTGGTATTAGCCTAAGTTAGTCATGAAGCTTCAGACTGTGTATGTTCTTAAAAGCAGACATTGCTGAGGCCTTGTGCAGACTGTTAGCACATTCAGCCAAACATAACATAAGGTACTGAAGCCTCATACCCACACTTAAATAACTGACTGCAAAATCTTGTGTTGCTATCTCTGAGGAAGAAAGCATCTGCCAGAAGGCAAGACGAAAACCTAACTGATATTCCAAGATTATAGGATGAATGACAATGGCTAACAAGGTATTAGTCTGTCTAGATGTTCTTTTGACTAAAACAAATACAGCCCATAAAGCTGTACTAACACCTACACACCTTTCAGATCTGCAGTTTCTAACCTCAAGTAGTAGTTGAACCTAGTTTTGTATCCTATATTCCTCTTCCTAGTATTTCTGTAAAATTCTTTGTAAATTCAGGTGTTGTTCTTTTCTTAAATGAGTCCCTGATTTAGGGATATGTGCTTTGATCCACTGCATCCTTTGTATTTTTGTTCTCTTTTTGTTTGCCTTTCTCCCCACCCCCTTATGTTTTCAGTCACATTTTCCACCAATTATATTTGTATACAGGATTTTGCTTCCCAGAAGGTATTTTCCTTTCCCATACTGCTGTTCTCTATTTCTTCTCAAATGTACATAACAGCATGTTAGAGCTTTCTTCCAAAGCTCTTTTACCTTTTACTTTTTCATAAATTGTTTACGTACACACCAGATTTATCTTCCTTTCTCCCTTTTCCAGCGCCCAGACTCACACTTCCTCCTCCTAGCACATCTTCTATCCTTTAATCCCTCAGCATTCATTATCTTCAACTCTTCTGAGTGTATACAATGTCTCTCTGTGTGTACATATGTGTATATATATATATATATATAAAGCTTTCTATCAACACTGAATACATCATTGAGAATACATATCTTGAGAATATTACTATCAATTTTGGAAGGGGCAGGGCTTTAAATAACTTCAGAGAAAAAAGAACAGTTTTTAAACTGAATTTCCCTAAAGGAGAAAGATCATACAGAAGCCTCTAGTGCTCCTCAAACTCAGTAGGTACTTGAAAAATTACAAACATTTCTTTTCTTTTTTCCCTCTCCTATTCCCTCTAACTCTTACTTACATTTTCTTGCTGCACTGCTTCACCCATCTTCCCTTGGGGATTACAGAATCACAGAATCGTAGGGGTTGGAAGGGACCTTGAGAGATCATCAGGTCCAACCTTCTGTACCTTCACAGATGATGCCATCTATTGATCCCACTCATCCACATCTGGCAGCTCCATGGCACCCAAGATGTGATCACTCCCATTCCATGCTGAAAAGAGCCAAAAACCCCTCCTGTTTTGCAAATGTGGCAGACTGGCCACAAGAGGAGTTTCCTCACATTTTCAAAACTGTTGCCACCTTGATGTAAGTATCGTATTCCCCTTCTCATCATTTGTCAGGTTTAGCTCTTCTCCAAGGAAAGACAGAAAGTAATCAGATAAAACACTACTTGAAAATGAAGACAAATGTCAAATAAATGGATTCAAGTCATGATTGTCTAGTCTCTGTTGTTTCTTCAGCCTTTCAGGTGAAAGAGGGAGCGTGTTGTTGCTGTTATTTTACCTAAGAGTTTTCATTTGCCTCTTTCTTTGGGTTTTTTTATTCTTCAATAATCATCAACATTCTTCCCAACGACCTATCGCAGTAGGCTTAAGTAAAGAACTTCTGAAATCTCCTACTCCATTCCCTACCCACAGCTCACCTATGATAGAAAGCTATGCAGTTGTGATAGCACAAGAGGCCCTTAAAATCCCATTTTTTCATCTTACAACAAAACTGCTGTATCCATAGTCTGCAAACTGGAAAGAAAAGGAGTATGAGGAGGTTTAGAATGTGACCTTCCATTCTGAAATTTTCTAATAACTGCCCAGGGAAAAAACAACTACCCTGACAAGCAAGCAAATATTAAGCTGCATTTTACTGGAATTACATATTCTTTGTAAAAAGCACAAGTTTATTAAAAAACAGACAAGATTTCATTTGAACATGCCAGCTGATGTATAAGGATAGAGCAAAGAGCTTATTTTGTACACGATCTTAGTAGATTCCAAGAGCGTATTTTATTCTGCTAAATGTGTCTCACTCCAAAAAGCTGTAATACTTTCAAATATGCTCCCTGAGATGCCTACATAAATTACGTGTTATTGTGGCGATTTAGCAGTACCTAGAAGTCAGGCTGTTATTGCAGACACCACCACCACTCGAGGTTTCCTGTAATTTGGTGGCAGAATTTTTAGGACTCAACTGGGAGCCTGAGCAAATTTCTTTCAGAACGTAACTGCCTCATGTGATCCTGGAACTGCTCAGTGTTCATTTACTCCACTTTTCCACATCTCATTTTTTTACCTGTTAAACCTCATTCCTAGTTACTGGATTCTTCCAGTTTTGAGACAATAATAGGATGAAAATTAATAGTTTTCTTCCTCAGCTACATTGCTGCCCAGGCTTTGGGGAAAGCAGTGAAACTTTTAATAATTCTGTTTGGTTTTCACACTAACAACTTTAAAACCCGTAAGCTGTTACATGACACAAATATTTATCACAGTTGTGAATGGTCACGAAGAAATCCTTTAGATTTCACACACCCATCACCAGAGATGATTGATTCCTATCAATTTGTGCACGCTTCTTTAATAAACTGTTGCAATTAAAAAAAAATAAAAATCATTCAGGATTACAGCTTTATGCTGTTCTCACTAAATACAGTTATGTGCAGAATCACAATGAAAGCATAAACTTTTTTTTTTTTAAACAGTAACTGCAAAGGTTTGTTTAGAAAGGTATTTTCTCAAGTCCTAAATATATGCAAATGCATCGAGTTAGTTAAAAAAAAAAATCTCTCCCGGGCAAGCTTTACACAGCATAACATAGCAAACAACCTCCCAAAAAACCCATGTGCAGGAGGTGCTAATAATAAAAAAACCCACTCGTATCTAACATAAGGAATTCAGAATTCCAACAGTAAATTTTACTTTCTCTTCATATCCCTAGCTCTTTACACTAGTTATTATTGTCGTTACATTCTAGAATCTACTGGTCAAAATGTGATTTTTTGATACCCTCTCAATCTTGCTACAAATTTTCAGTCTCCAGTTTAACATCCAACTCATATTAAATGCATTTTTTTGCTTAGGTACATAATGATGAACTGATGTTTACAAAATAAAGCAGATTCTAACACTTCTTATTAGCACTCTTACCTTTAAAATACTTGAAAAAGTCATGTCTTACAACTGGAGTAACAATGGAAAGAACATTATGTATTAAAATTTATACCAATTAGAAAAAAAAATAAATCCAAGCAATAGCTTTCATTTACAGCTCCTTATTTGGGCTGTTAAAGTGAATAAGCCTTCTTCCACATACTGGCATTAAAGTGACCGACCAATGTACATAAGCATTGCCTGACAGCTGCTGTAGGCGTTTTAGTCACAAACTCTTAAGTCCTGCAAGTCATCATTCTGGTGTACCACACAGAGAAGACTTACCAGGACCATGAGACGAGACCAAAGCACTTTACAAGTTCTCTTAGCAAGGAAGGAAAAGGCAAATGACTGTGAACAGTAACAGACTCTGCAACAGAGGCTGTCCTCTCTTGCTCAAACTACTGATACTACCTCAGCAAGCAAAATATAACAATTTTCTAGAAAAAGGAGAACAGTGAGATGGGGAGGGGGAAAATCAGAAGATTAAGTGAAATGTAGTCTTCATATGACACCCAAAACAGAGGACAGCGTAATAAAGCAATAACATCTGCTAAGAAGAGTTTGAATTGAGTTGCTTATATTTTATTAACTAAAAGCCTGAAAAGCTGAAGTCAACGTTTTGTCAATGTCTGCTAAAACACACTGTCAACTTACATCAGCTTTTATTGTTTGGAAAAGATTTATTTTTAGAGGACTCTAGAAGAATTATATTTAGGAGTGAGTTAAAACTAGCCTGTTCACATTGCACACTACTTCTGAATACTTCTGACAGTAGCTGTTGTCTATCTTTTATGGCCACCTTCAAAAAAAAATCCCATTAAGAAAACTACACTCTTGAGATCAGAGAGTAGAGCTTTAGAAGTTGTTTAACAGCGGAGTGAACACAACTACTATCCCAAGCTGTAACGTGGTTTGCAGAGGTCAGCAGGGGATAAAGTGAAATGTTCACTTCAATTAGTTCCCAATACCTGAAGTTCAAAATGTTCTGACAAAGAGTAACTTATGAATTCCATGACATATCCATTATCTACATGTCACAACAGAACGCTGCAGTGGCTGAAGGTTCCCCTGCTCTTAAAAAGGAGCAGTCACACACAACATCTGCAGAGATATCTTTCTTCATGACAGCAACTGTCAATCTGAAGAGCTTTTAGCCTTGAACTGATGCACAGCGTAAGGGGTGACCCCTTGCAGAGGTGGATCTCTCTAGGGCATGACAGACCATGGACGTCAATGCTTTGAGGTGAGAAGAAAAGCATGATCTTTCTGAGATTAGAGCTTGGGTGAGAAAGGAAAGTTTGTAATCACACATTAAATGTGATTCTGCACTCTTAACAATTCTTATTTCCCCACCAAACCATGATATGACCCTTACTGGTCAGCTTCATTTTTACCATCTGTCTCCAAGCAGCATTTAAGACTATTAATATCCTATAAACCAAATTTAAATTATACAAAATGCATCTAATAACTTTGTTTTGGTGATTGCTGAAATAATGGAGATACTCAGGATCTAAAATATTTAAAAAAAAAAAAAATCAATATTCATTTTCAAGCATACTTGGTTTTGCTAAGATAAAAGCTTAGATTTGTTTTGCCCCTGTACTCGGCACTGGCAAAGCCACACCTCAAATACTGTGATCAATTCTGGGTCCCTCACTACAAGACACTGAGGTGTTGGACTGTGTACAGAGCAGGGCCACAGAGCTGGTGAAGGGCCTGGAGCACAAGTGTGATGAATAGTAGCTCAGGGAACTGGGGCTGTTTAGCCTGGAGGAGGCTGAGGGGAGACCATATCACACTCTATAACTACCTGACAGGAGGTTGTAGCCAGGTGGAGATTGTTTTCTCTCAGGTAACAAGCAATAGGACAAGAGGAAACAGCCTCAAGTTGTGGCAGGGGAGGTTTAGATTGGGTATTAGGAATGATTTCTTCACTGAAAGGGTTGTCAATCATTGCAACAGGCTGCCCAGAGATGTGGTGGAGTCACCATCCCTGGAGGTGTTCAAAAACCGTGTAGACATGGCACTTTAGGACATCTTTTAGTAGACATGGTGGTGCCGAGTTGACAGTTTGAGTTGATGATCTTAGAGGTCTTTCCCAACCTTAAAGATTCTATGATTCTATTATACTAAGCATGCTAAGAGACACTACAACTTCATTTATACAGATGCAAGGGTGCCACCTTTCATTTAACAGATACATTTTTCAGTAAGGCATAGCCCACTTTACTCACACACACACAAAAACATCCCAAAGACTTGCTTTTACTTACATGCTGAGTAAACCAACTCTGTATGATATACCATTTGGTCTAATATGACTAGATCTAATAAAACATTTAGGGTATATCTACCTGGACAGCGGTTGGCCATGAGCCAGAAGTGTGCCCTGGTGGCGAAGAGAGCCAATGGGATCCTGGGGTGCATTAGGAGGAGTGTGGCCAGCAGGTCTAAGGAGGGGATCCTCCCCCTCTACTCTGCCCTGGTCAGGCCCCACCTGGAGTACTGTGTCCAGTTCTGGGCTCCCTGGTATCAAAAAGACAGGGATCTCCTGGAGAGAGTCCAGAGAAGGGCTACAAAGATGATTAAGGCCCTGGAGCATCTCCCCTATGAGGAAAGGCTGAGTGAGCTGGGACTGTACAGCCTACAGAAAAAAAGACTAAGAGGAGACCTTATTAATTTTTATAAATATCTTAAGTATGGGATGCAGGGGGAATTGGCCAACCCCTTTTCAGTGGTCTGTGGAGACAGGACAAGGGGCAATGCCTGTAAATTGGAGCACAGGAAGTTCCGCACCAACATGCGGAAGAACTTTTACACAGTGAGGGTGACAGAGCCCTGGCACAGGCTGCCCAGGGAGGTGGTGGAGTCTCCTTCTCTGGAGATATTCAAGACTCGTCTGGATGCCTATCAGTGCAATATGAGCTAGGGAGCTGCTTTGGCAGGGGGGTTGGACCCGATGATCTCTCAAGGTCCCTTCCAACCCCTATGATTCTACCCATTAAGGTGTCTATATATGTTCCAGCACTGCCTCAGCCCTATGCTATGTCCATGGCAGTACAGACTGACTTTCAGAGAGGAATCTTTGTTTAGGCTTCCAGGCTATCCACATACAGTATAATGTGAGAAAGTATAATCTACAATAAATGTATGGAGGACAGTAAAGACAGTTAAATTTTATATTCCACCCCTTTTCTAGATTTAATCTGATGGATTCAAACCTATAAACCAGCTTCTTTATCCAATTAAAAAAAAATAACACAGCTGTTTACATCCATTCCTTCAAACAATTAAACAGACATCCTTATTTTCCTCTTACAAAATGTGGCCAGGAGAGAGGGTGCCCAACTTTGATATTAGATCTGTCCACTACAAAAAAGGGAAAATCTTCTTTGGCTCTCTGGGAATTCAGAAGCATATCTCCTACCTCCTATGGGCAAAATTATAAACAAACACTAACTAGAAAACTATTCACCTTCTCTTCGCAGTTGTTCTACCAACCACAGAGCAATTCAATATTTTCAATAGCAAAAGAAGAACATGCATTACTGTATGAGTCAGGGGTTAGGACACACAATACATCCTCCAGAGACCCTTTCAGTATTTCATTTAATAACTGTCTAAAATTCTCTGTTATTACAACAAAAATTCATTACAAACTCAGAACAGAGACAACAGCCTTAAAAACTGAATACAGAAAAAACATGTTCTTGGGAAGTTTGACGTTGTTATTTTGTTTGTTAGAAAAAAAAAGAAGGAGGTTGATACCAAACAAGAAAAACCATCAAGGATTGATGGTTTGCCTGACAATTAAGCAGTTGATAAATTCTTTAAATGGTGAGGTCCACCACCTGTCACATTGTTACAGTTCCCAGATTAAAGACTAGCTATCCACCACTTTCTTCTTGAAAAACCAAGAAGTTTGTGTTTTCTATCCCCAAGTGCCACATGCTGGACACACCATATCTCAACGAGCACCCACACAAGGACAAACCATTTTCTTTTTCATGTGTGTTAAACAGAAGAGATGAGAATGTACCTAATTTTCAAACAAGCTGACAGGAATTAGTTTCACAGAATCACAAGATTGGAAAAGTCCTTTGAGATCAAGTCCAACTGTACCTGTCCCAAGCTAAACCGTATCCCTAAGCACCTCGTCTACCCGTCTTTTAAATACACCCAGGGACGGTGACTCAACTGCATCCCTGGGCAGCCTGTTCCAATGGCCAATAACCCTTTCAGTAGAGAATTTTTTCCTTATTGTCTAATCTCCATCTGCCCTGGAGCAGCTTGAAGCCATTCCCTCTCATCTTATCACCTGTCTCTTGGGCGAAAAGACCAACACCCATCTCTACAACCTCCTTCCAGGTAGCTGTAGGAGGTGGTAAGGTCTCCCCTCAGCTTCATCTTCTCCACGCTGAACAAGCCCAGTTCCCTCAGCCTCTCCTCATATGATCTGTTCTCCATTTCATTCTGTATCTTTCTGACAAAATCCAAGATGCAGCAGAGGGACTGAAACACACTATTCAACAGGACAAAAATTATGATTATTCTCTATTTATACTTGAAAAATTAGTTATCTAACTGGAAGTATAAATTCTGAACGTACTGAGATTTGGTTTGATTTCCATACTCGGTAAGGGAGAATTCCTAAACGTTTACTGACAGGTAAGGTTATCTGCTTAATATTGTTAGTTGTACTACAGATTCAGTTCATTAATTTCTCCAACGCTTCAAACTTAGCAAAACTTACCCATATAATACATAATAGTTACCCGTGATTTTTGAGCACTATTTTTTGAATCTTTAGAAAAGCCTGAAAGTGGCATCCCAGCAGAAGCACACTGAAATTATTAAGCAGTCCTGCATCATGGTTGAATTCTGATTTAATCAATAAAAGACAATGGCAAGACAAGGGGGAGTGGATTGAAGCTAAAGGAAGGAAGGTTTAAATTGGATATTAGGGAGAAGTTTTTTACAGAGAGAGTGGTGAGGTGCTGGAACAGGCTGCCCAGAGAGGTAGTGGATGCCCTGTCCCTGGAGGTGTTCAAGGCCAGGCTGGATGGGGCCCTGGGCAGCTTTGTGTAGATCCAGGCCTGGGGGTTGGTGGTCCTGCCTGTGGCATGGGGTTGTACATCTGTGATCCTTGGGGTCTCTTCCAACCCAGACCATTCCATGACTCTATGATATAATTCACACCAGGAAATTGAAGAAGTAACACTGTACGTAGAGATAAATGCCCATGCTTTTCTAAACAGGTTTTAATTGATTTTGTTGATGTTCCTCAAAATAGACTTCCATGAGCAGCTTGATATGCTAAAAATAAATGCAGTTTCAAGAAAAACTGAAACTCAAGACTTTGTGAGAGTATGACTCAAATTTGTACTGACACAGAAAGTCTGGAACACCAGTGGTTGATTTATAAGAGAGTTAAACAATGTAACAGAAGCAGCTAATACACATTCAGATCCATTTCCTCCTTGTTTATCTGTGGTAGTATTAATGCTAGGTCTGATAGTGAGCTTCATAATGCCCAAGCAGGTCCACTGAAAATATTAAATTTTGGCTTGTACTGGCCTTGGACCAGAGTCAAACCGGATGCCATTCGCTCATCTGCCCAATCCATGCACCAGCTAGCTGTATTTAATAGACACATTTCTCTCCCGATGGCATCCATGAAATACAGAATATATTTTTAAAAATCCTAACGGCTGCACCAGTGCAAAGAGTCTTAGCAACACTTTTACTTTCTAAATATGCAATAATTACAACATATTTCATTTTTACTGATGAACTTTCAGTAACTTTGGATAACAAATGATCTTGAAGCACTTGATTGTAATTACATCTATATAACAAAACCCACAGCATTTGTAAAAGAAGAAAAATTACTACATATCAGTAATTAGCATAATTTTGTTCAATTAAACCTAGAAATTAAGTTACAAGTTTATAGTTTTTGAACAGAACTGCATGTTACTTATCTCCAAAGCTTGCATAATTCTACCCCAAATTAATACATACACTGCCATGAGACCACCATGTACCAGTTATAAATTTTCATTAAGAAAGAAAAACATGATTATTATCATTATACTCAAATGTTTCATTGTCTGTTTTCCGCATCCTAAAATGTATGTACTATTAAAGAGCTGTAGCTCTAAGCACTAAACATGCATTTTCTTTCTGCAAGACTCAAGATATTTCAACATTCCTAAGTTGACACAGTATTCTTTTTTTCCTGAAGTGTATCTTTTGTATTAAAGCACTCTTGCCAGATCAGGCTTCTCCAGAACACATTCTACGTCCAAAGGGTTCCTCATGTTCCATGATAAAATCAAAATCATCTATCATTTTGTCTGCAACTCAAGCTGAGATAGCAGAGTTCTCTAAAAATAGGGCTAACAGATGTGTCTGGGGATCTAAATCATAGAATGGTTGTGGCTGGAATGGATATAAATGGCCTTGAAAATTAACATAAACTGCTAACCTGTGAAAATGGCAAGTTGCAAGTCAGGAAAAAACATGAAAATCCTCATGTTGCAAGTCAAGACTTTTGAGAAAGGTGGGAAACCAAGATTAAACACTCTTTAGAGGGCATGTTTGATAGTGTTGCAATGCGAGCTTACAGATACCTGAAAGAGGAGGCATAAAACAGGTTAATCTGACTTTCAAAGTTTTTCTCGGGTTACCATCAAATAGTCTTCAGCTCACTCCACCTAACATGCTTCAGACCAAAAACTGAACAACAAGGAAAGCAGCATATCAATATCCAATGCATTTTATGACTGCATCATACAGGTTTTATGTTTTTCTCCTGTAGCTGTTTCCTTTTAAAAATCATATCACAGAATCACAGAATCATAGGGGTTGGAAGGGACCTCGAGAGATCATCGGGTCCAACCCCCCTGCCAAAGCAGCTCCCTAGCTCATATTGCACAGATAGGCATCCAGATGGGTCTTGAATATCTCCAGAGAAGGAGACTCCACCACCTCCCTGGGCAGCCTGTCCCAGGGCTCTGTCACCCTCACTGTGTAAAATATCCTTAATTCTTTGCTCAATAAAGTTTGGTGGGCTTTTTTTCTAAAAAGATTCTTTCTTTAATGATAGAGAAGGTTTCAATGGAAAAATAAGTATGAGTAAATTTAGCTCACTATAATCAAGGATGGACTAGACTATCTACAACAAGCATATGGTTTGGAATTCTGAAAAACTGAAACATTTGCTTCCTACTACATAAAAAGGATTGGATACTACATTCATGCTTAAAAATCAGCTTTGGTAGCCAGTGCCCCATATGTAAGAACTAAGCTAGGGGAAAGTGCTTACATTTCTGAAAATACTCAGACACAGAAGATGACCCATTTAGATTGCTTCTATACACAAATGGCTTTGCTTTTCAGTGTGGCTATTTCCCATGGGAACTCTCTAATGTCTAGGCAGAGAATATATTTCATTGCTGTCAAAAGTGGGGACTTAAAAAATTTTAGGCCACAGAAGTATATACATTCATGAAGATGTCCCATTACTGGACCATGATGATCCACCACAAGGTCATTCCATGTATAGCATGCTGTGCTGTACTGAATCAACACACACAGATTTCAAGAGAATAATCTTTTGGCAACACTGATCAGTCAGTTCTCTAATGAACAAGGAGATAGTAAACTTGCGATGAACCTAGAGTTTGCTATAAAAAAAGCCAATAAATATATTATTGCTTCAAAAGTCTATCAAACATGGTAGATCTTAAGAACCAATCCCATCTACCTTAACTGCCATAGAAAGTTCATCAGGCAAGGACTGAGGATCCATAAGTGTTCCTTTTCCTCCTTCAATGTTAATAACACTGTCAATTTTTTTCAGTAATACTGCCAAAACTTGTAAAGATTTGAGTAATGAAGCCCCACTCTGGACTTTCCTGCAGATCAGAGAGACGACTGTACAAGACGAATATAAACTGTCCAAAGCTTAAGGGCATGTACATTTGTCATCCTGGAAGAAAATGATGTGTTTATCAGCAGAGCAGCCACAGATGTGGTACAGAGGTCCAATTCTGCTCTGACATGAAAAAAACCCAGTATGAACAACAACAAAAAAAAAATCTTTCTCATTGTTAGAAAAACTTTTTCTTCTTTCCTAGATAAAGAAATAAAGTAGGTTTTATAGTTAGAAATAGAATGGATAAGCCTAGCTAGATGGGCTAGCCACAAATAAGCCACAATAGCTGACTTCCACTCTTGAAAACATCACAGGTGACAGAAAGTATATTCTTTTGAGACTGAATTGTCACCCTGTTTCATGGAACTTGCTGAAGGTGAATTTGCTTGAACTTCATGCCCATGATAAATGAAAACTTAACTCCTTTGTACCTCAGATTATTATTTTTTTTAATAGAACACTCATCCTAGCCAGAGCCACAGAACACATTCCGTTGTCTTTCCTGTGGGTAGACACATCTTAAGTTTTCAGAGCACAACAGTCTTGGAAATTCAAGACTACAGAATAACACTGGTTCATTCTCCCATGAGTGATATGTATACGTACTCTGCCATATAATGCCATTCTTCAGCTGCAATGCAGATCCCTACAACACTGAATACTTGTATCATTTTTTATGGATTTTCACAAGAGCAAATTCAGACCAGACTGCAATACCAGAAACTTCCACCTCTACCCTTGTCTAGGCCACCTAGCACTTCTCCTGAATTATCTGTATCATAATTTTTCCTCCTGTGATGAACATCATATAATCATAGAACATTTGAGGTTGCTCAAAGCAGGATCAACTACAGCAGGCTGCTCAGAGTATTGAGATGTAATAAATATCAGTGTCTCATATTACCAGAGACACACCAGGTAGCTGGGAGGCAGAGAAGTTAAGATTTCCCTCCCCACAAATTACACATTTTTGTAAAGCCATTGTGCCTGAGGCTTCCAAATAAAGAGCATCTCAACAAACTCAACTTGTATTTTTGGGTTGTGCCCTCAAGCCTCCTAAGTTTCACAACAGCACGTGGAATCGCAATTGCAAAAGTTCATTAATCACAGCCTTCTCCCTTAATATCAACAAAAAGGCAGATCCAGCTGAGTGTAAAAGACCTCTCTAAGCATTTCTGCACAGATACACAGTGGCTAGTGGCTGAACAAGATTTAACAAGTTAAGCATTTCCTTTTTTTACTGAAAAGCTGACTCTGCAGCCATTTTTACAAGAGCTGGTCCAACTACTTAAGTAATCACATAATCAAGTTATAAATTATTATTTTCCCTTTTTTTTTTTTAATTGCTTAAAGGTCTGCACCAAAATCATTGTGGATGGTGCTGTTTTGTCTTATGGTGATGAGAACCTTTTGTGGAAAACTGCTCTAACCATCAACAATGGCTTGTCAGTAGTGACCCTGCTTATCCCGTATATCTGATCTGGCAGCCAAGCTATCAGAACCCATGGTCAACATCCTGGATGTGCCTAACAGAAAAGATTCTGGACCTTCATATCATGGATAATGTCATGTTGTAGAAATACAGGTGACAACTTTGATTTTGGTTACTCCATAGCCATTCATTTAGAGGTGGCAACAGGGCACTGCTAGAAAAACTGCTGTAGTACAGTATTTAGCATGAGTACTGCCGGTAAAGTACTTCAGTGTCACTCCTTCCAATCTGCCATAACCTGTGCATCTATTATGCAGTGCTGGTACTAAACAAAAGGGTTAATCTGAAAGAAGACTCCGCTCCCAAAAAGGACCCTCATTCTCCCTTCGGATACAACTTCAGTGTAAGTGTGCTGGATTGGCTTAAGTTGGCGTCTCTTCAAACATCTGTTTTCATCCATGGTTTGTGTTCGAACTGGCCATCCCCATGCTACAAGTCATTTCCATACTCAACATACAGATGCAAGAATTTCTCCCATTATACTCCTGATTTGGACTGTTTCATTTGATGTAAAACACTATTACATCAAACAGCCAAAAAATTACCCCAGATCCCTGAAACTACAGAATGCATTTCAGCTAGAGAAGACTGAGAATACCTCACTCCCATAAATATTAATTTACTTGAGCAGTCATCTCTGATAAGAAAGAGCAAAGTTCAAATTATTGGTTGCAAGCAAATAAAGCAAGGAGTTTAAGCTGGTTCCATATATTCCAGAAAAATAGTCTAACACTGAATGAGATGCATACATACATGGAGATAAATATAGATACCCAGAGTGGAAACAGGGAAAAATTTTCAATTCCACTCCCCCTGCAAAAAAAGTATGGCTCAAATAAATTGTCTTTTACTGAATGCAGCTTTTTTTTCTTTTACATCTGCTGTTGGAGAGCATAAATTCACATCTATTTTAGAACTACCCACTCCTCACTGGTTTGATCTGCATTTCATTTCCTTGGGTAAATAATTCCAATCTTTTCAATCCCTTGAAAAATTCTGCCATATCCTTCATCTCAAACTCTCTACAATACTGTGATTTATCTTTTTTTTAAACTAATTGACAGTTAATAAGACACTTGGAATAGCAGATAAGAAATAATTTGTATAGAATGGCACTTCCTTCTCTCTGCTTTTTTCCCCACTTCTGATTACAGCTATAAACTGCGTAGAGATACCTCAGCAAACTGCAACGATGCCCAAGTTTTCTTGTTATTTTAATACTGTTATTTTTTTTAAGTTTTAAGACATATAAATGGTATCTTGTTTTCTGCCTCCAAAAGATGCTGTTTTGCATATACCAGCTTTACCTGTCATCCTACTGTCCTTCCACACAGCTTGCTTTGACTTCTCGGGTGACCTTTCCAGTAGTTCTGAATTGGATTAAGCAGTTTTGAATACCCAGTAAATACTGCTACTTTATAAATCAAATTATACAGATTATTAACAGAAAATGTAGAACAGCTCCTGAGTTAAGACAAAACATTAAGCCACATATAACTTAACTTTCATTTCTGTTATTTCCCCTCAGAGATTTTTGTGACCCGTGAAAGTATGTTACCTCTCACATCATGGCTTCTTTAATAGCAGCCTGGTGTGAGGAACCTTCAATTACACCTTTAAAAAGTACATGTAAATTAGAACTACATTAAAACTTAATCTGTTACGCTATTACTGCAATCAAAATCCCTAGCAGATTAGTGAGGCGCAGTTGCCTTTGCAGAAGCAGTACTATGTCAGTAATACCAGTCAGCACTGGTGAGCCTGTTGCCAGTCTCTGTGCCCGTGTATACCTCTGTCTACAGGCAGCTGTGACTGCAAGGGATGAGAACTGCATGTGCCTGTTTCCTCTTTAAGAGGTCCAAACAATTTTCAGACCTGTTTCCTATGCAAAGTTCATGAGATCACTTGCAGAGTATTTGTTGGAAGCTCCCCTTCAGTAAATTAAAATCTATTGACCAATTTCTACCAAATTGGACTCAAGTACACCAAGGTTCTCCAAATTTGTGAAAACAAGAGCCAGATAGAGAACAGAGACTCTATTAATACTCCCAGGAAATGAATGCAGCTCACCACGGAGCAGGAAAGAAGGGGGAAAAAAAGTACAAATACCCTAGCTACAAGAAATGCCTCAAGAGAATTTAATGCCTTTTATTAAATGCCAAAAAATCCCACCTGGGTTTAGAATAGATTCCTGTTTTTTAGTAAGCTTTAAGTGTCAGACAGTTACAGCATTCATAATAATCTACTTCTGTACGGAGTCTGCTGTTGTGAGACTAAGTTCATGCCGCAACCATAGAATCTAACCCAAAAATCAGTCACCAGCAAGGAATAAACTCACTGAAGGCCATCCATTATGTCTGCTCTTCACTAAGTGTTCTGTTAAAACCTAACTATCTTTGTTACTCTGTTGTTCTTTGTTTGTATAAGGTAATTTAGTGCACCAACACATTAGCATAAGCATGCTAGCATTCAATTCAGCTTCCCACACACCCCAAAATATAAGCACCTAAATTAATAAATGTACTTTTAGGAATGTATACACTTTTGATGACCTTCTCTGTCCTTTAACTGATATAAAACATTTTTCAGAGAATTAAGCAATCAAATATTCAAGATATGAGAATTTCTCATTATGCTAATTATTTTCCTGGAAGTCCATAATTAATGTTTTGCTGCCTCTCCAACACATTCTTTGTTCCAAAGAATGGATTAAGTTATGGATCCAAAGAATGGATTAAGTTAAGAGATGCAGGTCACAGCACTGCACAAGCACTTGGAGTAGCCATAAGAGGCTACAAAGCTTCTCACCTCTAGGGAGGAGGTGGCTCTGCCAACAAAATGTTTTTGTTTGCAAAGTGATTTCAAATACATATGACAGGCTAAATTGCTCCAGTCCTACCCCATATCTTTTCTGTCTCTGAAACCATGTCTTGCAAACGTGAAATACATAGCCTGTAATCTGTGTCAGACGACCTCCAGATCCCTCCCAAAAAACTTAAGAGACTGATTCACAGATGGACTGGAACACACAACTCCTATTGCAATCTGGCGCCTTGGTATCTTTAAGAGTCCGGGACTTAGTCCAAAAGAAACAAAAACTGGAAAAGAGGTATTATCACCCTTGCAGCAGCCAGAGGCTCCAAGGTGGTAGAAAAAGCAGAGCTGGAGTTATAAAAGGTGCTTCACCCTCCAAGAAGTTAAAATTAAGAGTACATTAAGATGCATCACACAAACAGGCAGAAGGCTATAAAAAGGCCCAATCTGAATGCAGTAACAGTAACCTGGTAAGAATTCCATCATGGTACCTTTTCTCAGCAGCCAAGAATAAAGGGGGGGAAAAAAACCCAAGCCCCTCTCAAACTCTGTATTTCCTACGAACAATAGAGCCTCATATTTTAGTCTAATTCTCTGTCAGGTAAGTATCTGGTGGGATTTTTTATTATTATTATTCCCTCCAAACTGCAGTCTTACAGATTTCAGTGGATGAGAAGTGAGTGTATATGGAAGTGGGCTGATAGTTTAAGAGTGTTAAAAAAGCATATACAGAAAAAAAAAATAGCAGAAGCAGGATTACATGCATCATCTTCTGGAGCAGGGGGGAGAAGAAAAATGAATAGAAAACACAGGGTATGAGAAAAAGCGACAAGAACTATGAAAGAGCAAGTAAAGAGAAAAGAAAGTGGGATAAAACTCATGAAAAGCACAAGGAAACATTTCATTTTCTACTGTAGGGAAGAAAAGTACAATGTGAAGGAAAAACTGTGGAATGTTGGATTAAAACTCTATATTGTACCCCACCTTTTTACAGAAATTGATCTCATGCAGGCGTGTTGAGGAGGGTTCCCTCACTTGAAAACTGGATGGCTGAATTCAATCAAATCTGACAGAAGGGTAAGGGTCTCCAAGATAACTGCCTCAGAAAATGCCAAGTTCATGAAATCAAGATGCTATGAATGTCCTGACCAAGGGAAAGTCTGCAATGATATCCAATGATCCACAAAAGGATGAGACTATACATATATTTTTGCGGGGTGGGAATCCATTAGCACTTACAATCATCACTGAGGTTTTTTTAAAAAAAAAGCAGCTATAAAACCAGGTTTCTACTGTTTAAGGAGCTCCTCTTTTAAAACACTTCTTCCTCTTTCACCTGGGGAAAAAAGGAATACATAGCAATACTTGGTGTAGTATTCGCTATTGGGCAGTAACACACAAGTGCCAGAAGACCCTTTATATATGCAAAAGTGCCGTACAAAGCGGGAAGTTTTTATCTTCCTTTGGAGAAATCAAAGCAAGAGAGGCAAAGTGACTGCTAGGAAAAACAGCAGTGAAAAAGCTGGATGGAAAGAAAAGCTAAATAACCCAAATCACCTTCCACCCACTCCTCCAGTCTGCCTTCAGAACCAGCAGCATCCAACGCATAATACATTTTCTGGAACACGATGAAAACAGAACGTACTTACAGCATACAATAATCAATGAGAAGAAAATTTTTAAAAGCCGTATCGCTCCCTTGACTTGCTTTATACCAATCAACTCCTTGAATTCACAGATATTAATAGTCACTTCTTAACATACTATTTTATCACAGATGACAAGCAGCAATTCCTCAGCTTTTTCAATAAAACCAGATTTTAGATAACTGCATATATTACCCATCTACAGTTTCACAGTTTAGTCAAGTCAGTATTTCATATTCAACAATGGCATCTGCTAAAAATCAATCTTTGCTACAATTTAAGCGACGAGAAACTTCAGGTGGTGTTCTACTGGATGCTTTCTCGTGTGTTTGCTTAACTACCACCCCGATGGTACCAGAGAAGCAACTAATTTAAACCAGTAAGGGATTTTCATAGGTTCTACAGTGAAAGAATCTAGAATCCCAAATGATTCAATTTTACTGGCAAGCAACCTAGGATGCTTGGACACAACATAGCTGAACATACCAAAGCAACCTACCCAAGCTTTGTCAAGTAAGTATTTTCAATTCAAGGATAACAAAGCAGAATCAGTTTCATCATTTTCCACACAATTCTCTGGACCTAACATCACGGACTGGCTGCACAAATTGATCTTGAAATATCTGACTTTTCAGGCAGCACACCTTTCAACTTCAGACAACACCTAGCATCTGCATGCCAAGAGAAAATGGAATACAGTCGTATGGAACCAGTTAACAATTACAGCCAATAAACATATCGGCTGCAGTGGAAGATGCACTTTTGATATTAATAAGCAGTGATTCATGTGAAGCCTCACACTGCTTTCCTTACGTATAGATTCATCATCGGTATATTTAAGATAAAAAAGTCAGCTCATTACCATATTAAATGCCAGTTAAAGGTAGTATATTTCAGCTGTTGGAGACGGGAACAAAAGAAAGGTCTTAGCATTGAAAACGTGGGACTTTCACCTAGAATCCTGATCCTAGTGTATAAAGGAGAGACATGTCCGTGTGTGATGAAACAGATGTAAACGCAGCACCTCACTCCATCCACTCCGTACTGTGAACACTTTCTCTGTGCCCTTACGTTTATTCTACCATTGTTTTTTCCCCAAAAGAACCCAAGTTCTATCTCCTCGAGCGAGGGCATTTGTTTAAAACCGCGACTGCTGAAAAGGGAAGGGGAAATAATGAATAAATACCAAGCCAGAGCATTTAATCCGATTAAATGCCTCTGTGCGACAATTAGATGTCACTGTGTGTTCACTTCGATCCTGGAAGCACACGCGGCGCGGAGGGCAGTCACGGCAGCGCGGCGCTCCAGGTGCCGGCGATGCGCTGCGTGTGCCCGGCACCAAAGCCAGCCCTGCCTCCGGCCCTCCGCACTTCTTATTCTGCCCGCGACCGAGGCGGGCGCAGGGGAAGGCGTTTGGCTGGCTGGAGAAGTTGGAACCTACGTGCTTTCTCCTGCCCGCAGCTCCGGCCGCGATCTCCAAGCCAGTCCTAACAATGGTAGCAGTGTTTCAAGCGGGCAGATCTGACGCGAACCGGATCGAATCCCCTCGCCTCCGAAAGGCAAACCCGCCGCCCGGCCCCACCTCTGCCCTCCCGAGCCCCCCCGGTACAGCCCGGCGGGGCCGGACGGGATGGAAGGAGGGAGGGGAGGGAAGAGCGCTGCGCTGCGCTGCGCTGCGCTGCGCTTCACCTCACCTCGCCTCCCCTCACCTCACCTCAGCCCGGCCCGGCGGCAGGCGCTTGCACCTGGCTGCGGCTGACGTCACCCCGCCGCCCCCCGCCCGGCTCCGCTGACCCCGGCCCGCACAGCCCCACCTTTCCCGCCGGGCGATCCCGCCGCCGCGCCGGGTTACGGACACGCGTGGCCAGAGGTCTGGGCGGCGAGGAGCGGGAGAGGAAAAGCGCCGCGCTCCGACACCAGCGCGGCCCCCTCCCCTCCTCCGCCTCGCAACACGCCCCCTCCGGCCCCCGCTGGCGGGGGCGGCAGGGAGACGGGGGAGAGGGGCTCCGCGGCCGCGGCGTGCCCGCCCGCCTCCCTTCCCTTCTTCCCTCCCGCCGCCGCGGCGCGGGCACGGACAAAAGGGGCCGGGGCCAACACCTGGCGGGGGCCGGTCCCTTTGTGGGGCAGGCACGTTTCGCAGCGCCGGGGAAGGGGAGCGGGGGGCGCGGGCTCGGCGGCGGGGGCCGGTCCCGGCCGCCCCAGGGGCCGCGAGGGAAGGGTGCGGGGCACTTACTCGCCGGCCCGGCTCCCGTGCGCTGCCTCCCCTCACACCTTCACGCCGCTCGCCTCAGCCCCTCCCTCCGCCTTCGCTTCGCGCTGCCCCCGCGGCCGCTGGAACTTCAAGCGGAGCCCGCCATGCCGCGCGCGCCGCGGCCGGTCAGCGGCTCCGGGCCGGGGGAGGAAGGGGGGGGGTGGGGAGGGCGGCGGGGGCGCGTGCGGCCCCGGCGGCGGCGCCGAGCTCCCCCGAAAGCTTCACAATAGACACAGGACAGCGCGCGTGTGTGTGTGCGCGGGAGGAGGAGCCTCTCCCGGCGCGCCGGGGAGGGAGGGAGGGAGGGAGGCAGGGCTGTTTACCCGGAGGCAGGACCCGGCCCCCCCTCCCGCCGCCCGATGCTCGGGCTGGTCCATGCGCCGCCGCCGCCCCCCAACCCCGCGACGTGCAGGAGGCGAGCCCACCCCACCCCGCGGGCGGCAGGTGGTACAGTCCAACCCTCCGGCTCTCTCTCCCCGGCACGGGCTGGGCGGGACCCGCCGTTGTGACGTAACCGAAGCCGGCTGATAACAGCCAATCAGCGGGAGGGGGTGGGATCCTCTGGGGCACAGTCTGCCTCCGGGCTGCCCGGGCCGGAAAGTTCCCCCCACGCTCCTCTCCCCCGTGAGAGCGGCTTCAAAAGGATCTTCTGTCCAGGCGGCAGGACGGCGGCGCCCGTGCGGTGGCGCCCGTACCACCGGTCTCTCTCCTCCCCCTCCCCCCAATAGAGAGCGTCGTACCCGGCCTGCCCGGGGCCGCGTTGCATGCTGGAGCTTGTAGTCCCGCCTGACTTTCAGGGGTCCTGAAAGGTTAAGTACTATCTTTTAGTGAAGGGAGATGATTCCCCCCAAACACCTGTATATCCCATAGGTTAATATCATTTGTCTTTTAAAATATACTTGGTGTTATAATGCCTTTTTAACGTCTAGCCTCGCCCTGTTCGTCCTTCGGGGGAAGGGACATATCGGCTCCGCGGAGCTGCCAGGACCTGGCCGTCCCGTCATTCCCCGCGCCAAGATGTCGGCGGCTATCGCCGCTCTCGCTTCCTACGGTGGCTCCGACTCGGAGCCCGACTCGGAGCCTGAGGCCGAGAGCGGCTCCCAGCGCGCTGCCGTGCTCGCCAGCCGCGATGCTGTGCTGCACCTCCGGGCGCCGCCCGCTGCTCCCCCGGCCCTGGCCGTGGACGCAGCCCCGGAAGTGGCTGTGAAGGTAGGCGTCCCTCCGCGGCCTGGTGCTCTCTCCTCTGTAGCCGCATCGTCGGCCTCTAGCGCTGGGGATAGCCTTGGGGCAGCCCCGGGCCGGGGAAGCGGGGCGGCAAGGGCGGGGTGCTGGGCCGGAGGAATGCGGGGCCGGCGGGGTGATGTTACGCTGCCTGGCCTTGCGGTGCCCCGCGGCGTGGGGGCCGGTGTTGAGGGGGGAGGGCCCACGTCAGGGAGCTCGGTCAGTGGATCTAACTGTGGCGGTTAAGCTTATTAAACCTGATTATCTTTACCTAAAAGCCATCCATTGCTTGGAGTTCCTCGGGTAGTCTTGTCTTGTGTTCCTCTGAGTTTAAAGGTGTTTTTTCTCTGTAGTTCACTGGGATGGTGGGGGGAAATCAATACCTGACAGGCTGAGTGCACCGAAATCACGTTCTAAAGAGCAGCCAAAAGCTGATCGTTGTTTCATTGCAGTGTTGCTTGGGAAACCTTAGTTTTCCAAGATCACTGTCGTATTCGTTCACTTTTGTGATTGCAGAAAGGGGGAAGGGAGGGTGCTGGTTTGGTGTTGGGACTTTAGGAGAGGTAACTAATTTCTCATCAAAAGCAGGCATCTTATCACAATGCTTGGGTCTCTAGTATTGTGTTTCTTCCAGTTCTGAAAAGTTTACTACTTTGTCATAAAGTAGGGGATGGACTCTTTACCTTTTGTTATTAATTAATTCACACTGTATGTGCTGACTACTGCGTTTTCTTATCCCTTAGAGTCTTAGAAATATCTAACTTCTTAACTTGCAACCTTTGGCAGACTGTTTTGTATAGGCTTTGAAACAAATGCTGATTGACATCTGTGATATCTTTTGAATGTGACTGATGATAAGTGGCAAGTAGTACTAGCTGTGTTCTTTGCTGCCCTTAAGGCTGTAGCAACAGGCTTTTTCCTTTATTGTGCTAACACAAAGGCTTATGCAGTTGCTTAGTAGCTGACATCAGGGAACTGGTCTGAATTAAAAAGAAATAAAATCTGGTGGAGTTATTTGTCCTTGGATCCATTCTTTCATCCTGTTTGCAATTTAGCCGGGGTTTGGGTGAGAACACAGTTAACTTTGCCAAGGAGCCAGCACAGGTGAGCTGAGCTGGCCAAGAGCGTTTTCCATCACAGGTGACTCACGCCCCCATAAAAGGGGTGGGCGGGGAGGGGCAGGTATGAGGCGCTCTGGGACTGTCAGAGTGCAGGGTGACGTCTGTTCGGTCGTTGCAAAGGTGAGTGCTTTGTGTTATCTCTGTGTGTGTTCTGTCCCGGGTGGTGGTGCTGCTGCTGCTGTTGTTGTTCCCCGCTCCCTGTGCTGGTGTCAGGAAACTGCTCTACCCCCGCCCCGCGGGTGCTGTTGTCCGTCTCTCCTCCTCATTCAGCCAGGAGATGGAGTTGAGAGTGAGTGGTGGGGGTGTGTGTGCTCAGCTGCCACCTGACACTGAACCAGGACAGCTACAAAAATGCTGTGCTGGCCCAGGGGGATGCTCTCTGCCACAGGTGTTCTGCTAACTAAGATAAAACAGAAGCGAGGTTTCTAGTACCAAGATGTATTGTTAAAGTGTTGAGTGTCATTTTTATTTGATGTCACAGATGAGATGCATATAACTGAAAAGACCAGTGACTTCAACCTGAGGCTTTCTGAATGCACAGCATATTGGAGCTTCCAGCTGGAGTGCCTGGAGCTCCATCTGGGAATGGATGCGGAACCCATCAAGAGTTTGAGTCAGGATTAAGGGGACAGGGGACACTAGTGGGGCTCTGCTATAGGCCACCTGACCAGGGAGACAAAGTGTATGAGGCCCTCTATGGACAGATGGGAGCAGCCTCATGTTCGCAAGCCTTGGCCCTTATGGGAGATTTCAGCCATCCAGATACCTGTTGGAGGGCACAAGCAATCCGGAAAGTTCCTGGAATGCATTGATGACATGAAAAGAGAAAAATCTTACTGAACAGATGTAAAAGACATGATATTTGAGTGTAGGTCACAAGAATTCTGTAAGTACAGGGTTGGAAAAACAGCAAGCTGAGTGAGGAGGAAAGCAGAACTACGGTTCATTAGTATCACTTCACTCATGCAAATGTTGTTTTGACATAAATGAGGATCAGGTACTCTTTAAGTGCATGATATCTGTTACACAAAGGACCAGGAACGGATAAGCAAAGATAGTGCTTAGAAAGGAGGCTAGAAGGGTTAGTCACGCAATAAATACAAGCGACAGCTGCACACAAGTGCCTTTCTGGCAGTTGAGAATGTAAATCTAAAGTGGTCAGTTCTGTGAACACCACCTGTAATCGTTGTAGCTGTTTCACAGTCAGAATTTTGGCCTGCTAACTTGCACAAATGTTAGACTAGCGCATACTTAAAAGGGGAACAGGTCCCTCACTCTCTTTTAGCGAGGCATTTGTAATTGTTAGCACACTCAGCCACAGCATTTGGGGTTTTTATTGTTAGATGTGTGTATTGAATAGAGCCCGTCCAAGGTGTGTTTCTTTATCCTACAGGAATCTGCTGAGTCCTTGTCTCAAAGTACATCATACATATATGTGATTGTATTGATGTGAAAATAATTTTCCTATAATTGAAAACTGGGCTAACAATTTGTACATGTGTTCTGAACATTTGAGTGGATAGCTTTTGTTACACTTTCTTCTTAGAGCCTACTTGTTATAATAGGCCATTGCTGATCTTGATGTTAAATAACTCATACTAAATTATATTGACTTATAATTACTAGTTACTTCAATCCAGTAATACTTCTACTGTAATTTAAAAATTGGAAAACCAACTAGATGAAAGTGTGTTTCCACTACTATATTTAGTAGCTCTAAAGTGCTGAAAATGTTACAGTACCTGAGGGAAGACAACAGGGGAAGAAAGTGTGTACTTCGTGTCCCTTCATCCAAAAAAAGATACAATAGAACTGCAGAAAGCTCAGAGAACAGCAACAAGAATGAAGACGAGTCACGCTCCTGTATAAGGAATTACTGAGGAGGCCAAAACCAAAAAATAGAGATGACTGAGGTGAAAAGTATGACCTGCATGGAGAGGGGGCTTGCTCTCTCATCTAGTACAGTAGCTAGAAGCTGGCTAGCAGGAGCTGGGTTCAGAATAAACAAAAGGATGTAGTTCTTCATAGAGTTCTTCATGTGCTGTTCCTGTACCAAGAAATATTGTGTATGCAAGTTTACATATTAGAAGGACATGTTTACATGTTAGAAGGACAGTCTGGACAAGTACTTGGAAGGGATCTACAGAAGGAAGAGGTGCAAGTAAATACACAGATGTCTTCAAGGTCACAAAGTTGTCTGACCTGAAAATAGTTGGCTGTTGTGAGAGTGCAGCAGTATCATGTACACTTGGCCTGCTCTTACTCTCCTCTAGGTGTTATCATAAGGCTGATGCTTTCTTTTGTAGGGAGAGTGGATAGATTAATCAAGATCATCCTTTCTTATTCCAAATACACCACCAGTGCTTTCTCCTACTAAGTCAGGTCTCGGGCAGGCAGTGGCTCTCATTGTTGCTCTAGCCTTCTTTAAGGAGAAATAGAGCCCACCTGAACGCTTACTCTTTGATCTCCATCAGTTCACTGAGACTTGGATGGGAGCAGATTTTATTAAACTCATCTGCAGTGTCTTGCTCACTGGTTTTCAGAAGATGCTCAACTGTGTTGAAATAGACTGGCCTGACCCAGTACAGGAGCTGGGGTGTTTGTGTTGTCTTTAATGTGAGAAATGGTTGGAAGTCTCAAGTCTATTTTTCTTCTGAATCTAGTTTACCTTCTGCACTATGAAAGTGTCCAGAAAAATACAACTTCAGGGGAAGAGTTTCTTAATGTCCTTTCAAACCTAATCCTTGCTGAGCTCTGGAAAGAGGAAAGACACAAAGCCAGTGTGTGACTATTCGATAGCAGCAATGAACCTTAATGATTTGGGGGGTATAACTTGTTAGGAATGTCTTGGCTTCTTTTAATATGGTGGAGGTTCCTGCTTTTTCTTTAACACAAGACTTGTAGAGGACAGGTGTTTAGCAGTTGTCATCATGCAAGATCCTGGGAATCTAGCCTAGTTCAGCAAGCCATTTAACATACACTTTTCTTTCTCATTTATTTTTATTCTGTTGAAGTTAGTGGGATGGACATTGATTGTTTGGGTAGAATGACTGCAAGCTGGTAGCATGAGAATCTTAATGTTGGGACTTTACTGTAGATACCATCCATCTCTTGGCAATAAATAAATCTTGGTAATAATAAATCTCAAAATCTTTGGAATGAGATAATACTGTGTATTTGACAGCCCATGTTGTTTATGCAAGAATGACTAAGTGACAAATTGCTTAAGTCTCTGTGGCTCATGGGATGGGGTCTTAATTTACCACATTTTAATTTAATGGATAATTAAAACTAATTAAATCTTATGCAAAGCAGGCTGCCCTTTTTAGCTTTTTGGCTAATTAGTAATGAGTTTACCTGGGGAGAAAGAACATTGTAGGCTTATTATCTAAAATGTTCTGGGGGAAAAAACCTCAAACATGTAGACATCACAACTCTCTGCATGCATGATCCCAAACTGCAAAACCCTGGCCTTTTCCAGGAAAGATTTAAGTGTGAAATTCTGCTCCTAAGTGCATAAACGTGTCTCATTAAACTTACAGGTGCCACTTACAGTGCAGTGGGCATATTATTACAGAATTTGGCTGAAATTTTAAAATATCACAGATTAAAAGGGTTGTGAGTTACCTTAATGTAAACAACATTATATTTGTCAAAAGGAGCAGAATTAGCATCCGGTGTGGCAATCCATGCTGCAGCTTGCTGCTTTTATTTAAGGTTTTGCTTTGATGCTTATTACAGAGGTTTGGCTTGTGCTTAATTCAAAGATGTCTTTTCTCTTGCATACATATAAAAGAAATCTTCTAGCAAGCTTTTCCAGTTGTTTGTTGTTGGTTTTTTTTAATTACCAAGCTCTTGCATTCTGTAAATCCAGTACTTTTCATAGATGGTAACGGTTTCGGCGTTGGCATTCAGGTAGGGTTTTTCTGCAGAAAACCAGGGTTGTGACATGTTCAAGGAATCCATAAGAAGGAAAGCTAATCTGTTTTACTCTGTTTATAGTCTAAAATCCCTTCAATTTCCTCTGTTCTTTCCTGTGCTCATGGCCAAAGGATCCTTATGGTAGGACTAAAGGAGAATGCCTTGGTAGGAGCTGGACATTCTGTCATCTCTAGGGAGTTACAATGAAGGACCTGGCTGTCTACACTTACTGTCAAAAGCTTCTTTCTATCTCAAGGTAGATTCATTAGGAAATGCTAATACGAGTACCGTTCCCTGTGATAGTGTGATGCTTGTATTCTAGGGTGAAGCAAAAGGAAAACATTTAGGGTATCTGAACTGTAAACATGACACTGCAAGTATGTAAACATCACATCTCTAAAAAACAAAGAAAGCCGCCGTAACCAACACACCAAATATATGATGTCTTGTCACTGAACTGTTTCTTTTTTGCCTTGTTTCAAGAGTGATGATACCTCTGTTGATCTGGACAGATGCCCATTTAACTTGTCTACCAAACTTCAGTGAATCTACAGACGGAGCAATTTTCGAAAAACCAAGCCCAAAACAAAACACCAAAACCACCTTAATGTGGACAGCTTGCCAAATTGTGAAATGATTGATGGGCTGGGTTAACGCTTTTCTTGTTTCTGCCACCTACCAGAGTCTGATAATGTTGAACAAAATGACATTTGTCAGCTGTTGACCAAAGGATAGTTTGTCTGCTGTCATTTGAACTCCTGCTGTAGACTAACATTTTAGAACATGTTGTGTGAATACTTTATTTTCCTATTAAGATTTTGATTCCTTAAAACACTGAGAAGGTAAAGCAGGGAGGGAGTCAGGACACGTTCATGGTATTAGATAGTTTAATGCCAAATGACGTAACAAAAAGAAAACTCCTGTGTGTTTCAGCAGCGTTTTAACAGGTCGCTGTGTGATGCCCAAATACATGAAAGCGTGAATAAGGCTGGAGGTCTTGGGGAGGGTGGCTCTGATAAATATAACATGTGCTTCAATTTCAAGGCTCGGTGGTTTCCACACAGAAAGACTGTGCCTGTGGTGGTCTAGGAGCGAACATATTGTGTGGCTTCCAAGTGACTCAGCACTGTTCCACCGGCAGCGAAGTAGAACCAGAATTGCTATAATCGTGCAGCAGAGGATCAGCTTTCATTGCACAATCTGTTTCTTTTCTCAATTACGGAGTGGCATATAATAGGACTTAGCAGGGAGAAGAGAGGAGGAAAAATAGCAGAACTGAAAAATTCATGGCATTTTTTCAAAACTTTCTCTTTTCCATTTTAAAGAGCAGGAGAAAATGTGTCTTAATTTCAAATAAACTGATAACTTATTTAAATGTCTCCAACAGTTGATCAGAAAATTTTGCTGTATTATCAGTGATATTAATTTTTATTTTCCCCAATTATAAAGTTGGTGGCTAAGATGTGAAGTCTAGCTGGCAGAGCAATCTGTATGATCTGACTTGGAAAAGCTGTCGGTGGAAAATATCCTGATTGCAGAGCTGTAGGTAATACAAGTTAGGAAACGGTTTTGATATGCTCCTGTTGTAGCTGGGGATGGGAGGAGTGTCTGGTTTTGTTCCTGAATGACTGAATTAGGCCTGCTGTGCTGTTCCCAGGCAAGTTCATAGCGTATGAAAGTCAGGGCTGTGAATGTACCAGTAGCTGTTGTCATCCAAGCCCAGCGACTTGGAAAGGTGGTGTGATGAGAGAAAGGAGGTCAGGCCAAGAATTGGCAGAGCTAAGGGCTTGAGCAAGAGCAGTGCGATGGCTCAACCTACCTCATAAAATAGTTGATACAGAGTAAAGCTTTCTGGTTGGGCTTAATAATTCTAAGACAATGTTTTTAGCAATCCCATCAATTGTTTTTCTACTGATGACAGTGTCTTAGAAAAAAAACAAACCAAAACAACACTTTTTTCTTTTCTTTGGAGCAGTTTTAACCAAATGTAAGCAGGCAACAAGCCAAAGATCTTTAGGTACTGTTTTTCTTGTCTGTGTTCTAGAAAACCAGGTTTTAAAACCTTTAAAGTCTTGCATGCCTAAGCAAATTTATTTGTAATTGACCTGCTGTTGAAGTGGGGAGGGAAAAAAAGCTTCTGGGCACAGCATGTCAGAGAATAGCTAATAAGGTTAAATAAGTAAAGAACGTGCCATTTTGCTCTTTCAAGATACTATAATACAAAGTAAGATTGAGTTTATTCAGGGTAATTTTTTATTAAGGAATGACTGTTAAAATTCAATCATCTGTTGTGCCACTTCCTTCTGTGAGTTGCAAATGCTTTTGGATCCTGTAAGCACTGATTAAACACTGATGGTAAGATAGCTTTTTCCGTATAATTACTAGGGATATTATCAATATACTAGCACGTTGTAGATCCCTTTCAAATGCATTTATTTTAGAACAAAGATACAGGAAGCAATACCAGTAATAATACCACAAAATAGCATTCTCCTTCATTAACTGAGCCCTTAATTGGAGCGGGGGGAAGTAGTGTCAATCCAGGATCAATTTCAACAAGCCTTTGTAGAGCTCTGTGAAGCTGGTCTTTTGAGCACTGCCACCAAATCAGCCTTTTTCTTTCCCATCTTCCCCATCAGCTGCATGTTCCTTCTGAGTTTTTCCTTTTGAGTTGACTGAGAAGTTATTCTTTTGGTTAACCCCTCTTTCTTGTCCCTTCATCTAGCAAGTTAAATTTTTGTCACAACAGGCTTGGAAGTAGGATTAAACACTGAAGATGAATTACACAGGCTCCCCAGGGAGGTGGTTGAGTCGCTATCCCTGGAGGTATTTAAAAGAAGAGTAGATGTTGTACTTGTCCAACACTAGACTGTGTCACCTTAGTAGGGCTGAATAAATGGTTAGACTCAATGATCTTGAAGGTCTTTTCCAACTGAAACCATTCTGCGATTTGCAGCTTTTGGTAAAAACAATGAGTTTGAGAACCCAACAGTTATACATATGTTTGCTCTGATGCCTGTTTTTTCCCCCATATATCTTGCAAAACATTGACCTGTGATTTCTGCCTCTTACCTCTTGTAGCAATCTTGTTTCTGTAGTTTTGCGTTAATTTTGTGACTGTTTTGATTGGCTCCTCTTTACAAGACCTGTTTGAAAAAATCCTAAAAAGAAATCTTGCTCCTGCTTTTAAAATGTGTATATGAAATCTTTATAAAAAAAAAAAAATACATGTGCAAAATTCTGCATGTATTTTGGGCTGAGTTTCTCAGCATCGGTTTTGCATCAATATTTTTTTAAATAGAAACTTTGGCCAAGCTACTCTTCTCCTTTCATAGTGCTAAAGGTATCAACTTGAACTACAGCTCTGATTTGGTCTGAAATGGGGTAATATGATTTAAAAGTCTGTATGAGAATAATTATTTATAAATATGTCTGGCTTATTTCAGGAAGATGTGGAAACAGGAGTCCACCTTGATCCTGCTATCAAGGAAGTTCAATACAATCCCACTTACGAGACCATGTTTGCACCTGAGGTAAGGAACAATATTTATTTCTAGAGCAGAAATGCCTTTGGCTCAAAGGGCAGAGGTTCTGTAAATCCTGTGTGAAATTCATATGGGACACATGATCTTGAGATGCTTGCTGTATTTGGGAGTCTAGTTTGGGCAGATTGAAAAGAGATTCTACACGGGTGCATTGGTATTTTTAGTGCTTGAACTTCAATATTCTGCATAAAGCTGTTCTATTAAGACTTTAAATGTTTATCAATTATAGCTGCGGGAATTAAAAGTAAAATTTAAAAAGTAAAATGTTGAGTAAAAGGTGAACTGCATTAAAGTAGGCTCTTACTATTTTCACATTTCTGTTACTCATGGTGCTACTTGGAGCAATCAAGCAGTTGTCCGTCTTGCGGATACGTGGCTTTTAAGAAGAGGATTTTAGACGAAAATCCAAGTACTGTCAGTATAACTGTTCACATCAATGTCCAGTATTCTAGTTAAGCTGTGCTAAATGTGTACAGTGAAAGAAACATTTTAGGCTGAATTTGGACTGCCTAGTGCCATGTGAACTACTTTCTATTTTATTATAACTGACAGACCTATCTAAAAGACAAAAATAGCTGTTCAGGCATTTAATTTTTTTCAGTGTCTTTGTGCAGTTTGTCTGCTGTTAAACCAGGGGTTAGCTTTCCAGGTAGACAAAAGCTGCATCAATCTGAAATTTCTACATCAATAAAACACAACAAACTTGGCTTTTGCAGTATAGCAAAGCCATGAAGTGTGTGAGCAAAACCACCAGTTTAAACTTACAATGATGTTACCTTGTGTAAGTGTTTTAGTTAGGGAAACCTAATGTGGGGCTGTCTCCAGTGTCTGCAATATAGCTGATGAACACTAATTACATTTAGTTTAATAGTAGTCTCAGTGCATTGCATTTGTCTGTATTCACTGTTCTTTTCCCTGAGCATGGTACGTAAGTTCAGGAAGATTGGTATTTGTCATCTCATAAGAAGAAAAGCAAGGCAGGGTTTCTTAAGTGTATATTGTGGAATACAGCATGTCCCTAGTTGCTTTTTAAATGCATTAAAGTATTTGGCAGTGTAATTTCCATATTAAGTTACAGGAGTTTCATAGGACCTGATACCTGGGTTTTGTCTTCTGAATGCTTGTACTGAATTCCTATACTGAATGGCAGTGTTTTGTGTCAAGTAGTTGATATTGATTTATCCTCCGTACCAGTAATACAGGCTACAAAGTTCAATCATTAAATGATTTGCTTAGAGCAGCTGTATAAGCAACCACTGTGTAAAAGACTGAGAAGCTTATTCAGCAGTCATGAAGAAATAGAGAGTTGGAGGGATTTTGCATTACAATTTTTGGAAGACCAATTTCTTTTATTCCTATTCTTTTCCTGAAAATGTACTAGTAATTCTGATATACTTTCTTTTAACACTGTTGCTGTAGTTTGGACCAGAAAACCCATTTAGGACTCAACAAATGGCTGCACCTAGAAATATGCTTTCTGGATATGCAGAACCAGCTCACATTAATGATTTCATGTTTGAACAACAAAGAAGAACATTTGCAACCTACGGTAAGTCCTTAACAGTGGAATTCACCTCCACCTTTATTTGGACAAAATAAGTTGTTCTCTACAGAACAGTTAATAGGACTGCAAGTTCTGTAAATTAGTTGTTAACAGACTTATTAAAATGGGGAAAGGTCTTTAGATGAAAATCCACATGACTGGAGTCTGTTTATTTGGGAAACCTCATTTTATAATTCCCTTTGTAACTGTAGTCAAGTGTATGACCTCCTACCAAACCCTTCATAATTAATCCTCCATTAGTTGCATCAGTGTAAAAAACCATAAATTATAATTTCACACTCTTAATATGAGAAATAACTGTAGATCTGTTATGCCAATGGCTTCTGTCACGTGATTCTAACTAAAGGTGGCTTTCCCAAAAACAAAAGGAAGCCTCGCTGATTTGTCAGGTTCTTCAGAGTGGCTGCTTCTAGATACAAGCAGAAAGAACAGGAATCTTAAGAAGGTGGGGAGATATTACTGAAACATTCTTAGCAAAGACAGACCCAAAGGGGTATCTCTGTATATGATGGTCCTTAGAGTTGCTGTTTTCTTATCTTGAAGAACCTTTTCACTTGTAAATGTTTCATTTTTCAAATGCAGCTGTTTGCATTTTGGAGAGCCTTGACTTTTGAATAGACTATTTACGGATTGTAAGAAAAATGGGTTATCTCTTTTAAATAGAGAAAACATGGAAAGACTGGATTCTAGGCATTCCTTTGGACATTTTTGAAAGAACAAAACTGATGTGTATTTACATATAACAGTGGTTAATTTTTCTTCTGTGTTTCATTGTAAGCTTTCAGTTCTGTTTTAGACTTGACTGCACATGCTTGTCTTGCAAATATGAATCTTTGTTTTCAGATGCAGTATCGCTTTATATTCAAGTTCAATCTGTAAGACAAGTTCTAATACTTTCCCTGCAAACTCAGTGTCACAACACTCAGCTTTTTGCACAGCAATTGTGGGCTTGCTTTATTTGTATTTACATTCCAAAGATTACTCCCTGCAAACTGTCATGCCTCAAAATCACCTCCCTGTGCACAAGTCCCCTTAACTTCATTAGGGCTTTATGCATGCATGGACTCACTCACAGCAGTCTCTGATGGATGAGGTTGGCACTACTGCTCTCATCTGTTGGAGCTGTGTATTACAGTGAAACCTGGAAGAAAAAATTACCAAAAATCAGACACTATAACATCCTCAGTGTCTCTTCATATTTGGATTTTAGTAGAGGTTTTCTTGTAAATGTTAAAAGCTGAAATAAATTTCAAATAGTTTTTTCCTTCACACAGTTGTAGCTAATTGGTACTTTTCAGTGAGTTGTTAGGATGTGGCATATAAGCAAAATGCCAATATTAAGTAGTGGACATGTAGTTCCATAGCATAACTTTTAAATTACTAGAGTGCTCTTTTGGTATTAGAACTTGACAGACAATGCAGGTAGGAGGCTATTCAGGGTCCGAATAAGCAGATTAGTGTTTGCTTTGTGAAATTAAGTGTTGCATAGTATGGGTTATGCATTTTTGTGTGTGTAAAACAGATACTGGAAATAAAGAGATTGTAGGCATGTAAAGTGTTTGGTTTTGGGGTTTTTTTGGTTGTGAAGTTTAGTTTGGGGAGAAGATAGAACTAGTAAATACTCAAATCTCATACTACTGGTTTATGTCTTCAGCATACAGCAACTGCCTTGAAAGCTATTGTTATGCAAGAGTATAAAAAAATACATATATATTTTTTTTTTTAGACTGACAACACTGGCAACTGTGCAACCATCATATTCAGCTTTCTAGAAATGTTCAATAAATAGTGATCTGGATATGGTGAAAATGATGCTATGAAAAGGCTGAGATAGGCAATTTAAACTGCAATAACAAGCACTGGGGAGCTGAAGTTCAAGCTAGAAGATGCAGTAAATGAGCATGATATCCGACCTTGTTGGAAGGTCTGTTTAAAAAAACATTCCTTTAAGTTGTCTATTGACAGATTCAATATTCTCTTTTCCATTTGGAAGGAGGCAATAAATATCTTCTCAGAAAAGACCTGGTATAAAACTGCAAGTGTATTGCTAGGCATATATCTAAGCCATACGTGTTTCTAGTGACTAAGTCATAACATATTGGCAGAACAGGGAGTAAACCTCTTAATTAAAAGCTGCAGATCTTCAGACTTCTGGCCTCTGTTAAGCTGTTCAGCACAGTTGTGCTAAGGCAGGAGGTCTCAAACAAATCTGAAAAGGCTAGCATGTAAATAAGCAGTGACTATGAATGAAAGACAAGTGTGGTACAAGACAGAGGGTGGTAAATGAGATCATGTATCCAAAACTGCTCAACAGTTGCAGGCTTTCAATAAAAATTAAAAACACTTTATATATAAATCTTGACAGTACATATTCAGTGAGAAACCTATATAGTAATCACAAATAAAACCTGAGTATTTCTGGCAGTCTTTCTCATCTACTTCTATTGCAGTAAATATTTACTGTGCAAAATACTTTTCCCTTATGATACTTAGATTGCTCAGAACGTGCTCACTGTCGTTGACAGGGTCCTTCCTGCCCTTTATCTTATTAGACAAGTGGACAACAGTGGGTACCTAGAGTGGTGTAGAAGAAAGAAGCAAGCAAATAGCAATATGTCTGAATAAGTTTCTCAATCAAGGGCAATGTGTCCATATTTATTTTCAGTGAATTGGTTGGGTTTGGTTTGGTTTTGCTTTTGACAAATTTGTCCAGCTGCTTCTTGAACCCATATTGTGTATGTGGTAGCCCATTGCAGGCAGTTCTGCAGCTTACCAGCACCTTGTGTGAGGAAGTACTTCTGTTTGGAACTTGTGAAATTTAGCAGCCTTCTAGTTTGGTTTGATATTCTCTAGTCTTCTGTGTTAGAAGACACAGTGAGCAGTTATTTCTTATTCACCATTTCTGTGTCATGCTTTGTTTTATGGATACTGGCCATAACTTCATTTCAGTCTGGTTTTGTTTGGGGGTTTTTTTTCCCCCTACCAGAAAAGATCTGGTCAATCTTCTCGTTCCTCTGTTGCAGCCTTTCCATGCCTGTAGCTGTGTTTCTCATCTGTGTGTATGCAAGTTCCACTGTATTGTTCCAGAGATGGACAGCAAAGCTGTGAAGAGTATTTGATGTAATCTCACTGAGACTTTATTCTGTGGTTTAATAAAGTGAGGCTTTTTTCCCTTCAATTTCTGAGAATTCTTAATACTGTATTTTTCTCTGTGACTTTGAGTAACTTTGTAGAAGTTATTTGCTCCCTTTTACCAGATCATTTATCAAAGGGCCTGAGTATAGATCCACTGGTAACTTCCATGTGCTGTGGAAACCAGCCACTTCTCTTGCCAGTATTTTAATAACTTTTAATCAATCGACTGTAAAGACCTGTGGGGTTTAAGTGTCTTTGAGGCACCCTGTAATCAGTCTAAATCAGTTTCATAAACATCAACCAAGCTTTGCTTATTCATTATTGAATGTCACCGCAGAAGTATTCTGAAGGTTTCATTGTTGTAATGTACCTGCACAGAAAGCCCTGGTGTCCTCTGTGCTGCAATATATAATGCTCATCCAAGTGCCTACTCCTTGTTTTCTTTATTATAGTTTCTACTGCTTGAAATTTCTGACCACACAAATGTCTGGCTGGTTGACCTGTAATTCCCCAGAACTCCTCTGAAGTATCTTTTGAAAGTTGGCATCATATTTGATATGTTCAATTTCTGTCATATTGAAGTGACATTAGGTGAGAGGTTTTGTACTGTGGTTTGGCTTTAGATCTCTTAGATTACTACTGTCTGGTCTCAGTGATTTGTTTTTTTTTTTACCACTCATTTGACTCTTTAGTCTCCTGACATTTCACATTGAGGTAGATCTTTAGTCATGTCACCCATAAAGAAAGGTTCTAGCACAGAGGCCTCCCAGGCTCCTTCATGATGTTGGTTTTTTGTCATTCCTTGATTGTCTTTTGGCCTACATGGGGGAGGCTGCCTGACTGCAGTTTTTACTGTGTCTGATAGTTTAGTTCTTTGTATTTTTTACATTCAGTTGCGACTCCAGGTCCCTGAAGAATAGTTCCTTATTTCTAATGGTTTATCTTTACATACTGTTCAGTTCTGCTAACTTCCCTCTGGTCTCCTTAAAGTCTTCTTTTAATAACTGACAGACATTAGTTCTTACTCTTCAACATGGTGTCTTTGAAGTGTCCCTGCATTTAGAAAAGGCTTTAATCTTTGCTCACTTTCTGTTCCTTTTTAAAATCTTTATTATTTGTATTTATTTATCAGGAGTTGGACTCAGTGATCCTTATGGCTCCAACCAACTCAGGATATTGTATGATTCTATGTAGCCCTCCTATTTTGTTTTTACAGTTTTCATTGCTTTCTCAACAGTGCTGTTTGTTGGTTTACAGTGTTTCCAATGTTTCAGCATCTACTACAAGAAGGCAACTAAACTCATTATTACTGTGCTGTTTTCTTTATCACCTGTTTAATGTCTATTACCACTGCATGGTTATTGCATCTTCTGGCTGAACAGTCAGTAAGGGAGTCCTGGCAACTGTACTTACCACTACTTAAACCTGGAATTTCTATCCAAAGGGTCCTTTAATGCTTGTGGACACTGTTAACTTGCTAATATGATTTGTCCTTAAGCTTTCTGTAGCATACAGCATGTTTTTCCCCACTGATATGACTGTTTTATTTATGTATTCTTTCTACCTGGTAAAAAGCATATTCTCACCAATTATATCTGTATTGTCCTACCAATTATGTTTATGAATTGAAAACAAGATATTCCAATTTCACTATGTATTATTTTTAGCCTCTGATACTGTGTGTGCATGCAGGGGTTTACCAGTTCCCTGCCATCAGTTTCAATAGGAATCTGGGATTATTGCTGTCCCTGTTACCTGAGGTTTCAGATTTCTGTGCTACCTTTTCCTTCAGGATATGGCTTTTAAGATTGTGTGTCATTCCAAATTGCTTATTTTTCTTCACCTATTAACTATCCCAAACTATTTAAACCAAAAGCACTCTTTGAACCTTCTCAGTAGCAACAGCCTTTTCAATCTAGGTAGGATGTACCCATCTCATTATGGTCCCCTTCATTTTAGGTGTTTGGAGAGGTGAAGTTGACACAGGCACTGGAGATGTTTCATAGAATTATAGAATGGTTTGGGTTGGAAGGGGCCTAAAGCTCATCTAGTTCTAAACCCCTGCCATGGGCAGGAACACCCTCTACTGCCCAAAGCCCAATCCAACCTGTCCTTGAACATTTCCAAGGAGGGGGCATCCTCAGCTGCTCCAGGTAACCTGTGCCAGTGTCTCACCACCCTCCGAGTGAAGAATTTCTTCCTAATAACTAATCAAAATCTACCCTACTTCAGATTAAAGCCATTACCATGTTACCACTGCCTGCCATTGTAACCAGTCCCTCACCAGCTTTCCTGTAGGTCCCCTTTAGGTACTGAAAGGCTGCTATAAGGCTTCCCCTGAGCCTTCTCTTCTCCAGGCTGAACTAGCCCAATTCTTTCAGCCTGTCTTATAGAAGAGGTGCTCTGGCCTTCTGATTATCTTTGTGGCTCTCTGGATTTGCTCCAGTGGCTCAATGTCTTGTACTGGAGACCTCAGAGCGCAACATAATACTCCAGATGAGGGGTCTTAAGAGTAGACTCCTCATCCATCCACAGGTTGAGCTCCATGCACTCTGGCTGGTCATTTACACAGGCCTCAGCAACTCCTCCTTGTCTGCCCTGCCTGTCCTTCCTAAAAAGCCTATTTCCTTCAATCCTAACACTCCAGTCCAGTCATAGGAACTATCCCACCATGTCTCTGTGATGCCAGTATAGCCCTGCAGGTGTGCACACATCTCTAACTTGACCTGTTTGTTCTCCATGCTGTGTGGGTTTGCGTATTGATACCACCCTGTACCTTCTGTGCTGCATATTCTAACTATTTCTCATACTCCCTTTAGAAGCCCTGTATGGAAACTACCTTTGGGACCATCAGTTTTTCATGTTTTGACTTTCATCTGTCTGTACACTGACAAGCATGTTTCTTCAATCTCTTCTAAGGCCTTCTCCCCACTCCTAGTGTTTTATTGTTCTTGTTATTCTCAATTTTATCTATATTTCTCTTTAAAATGCATTGCTTAAACCTGGATGCATCAGTTTAGACTAGGCCTTGCCAGTGCTGTTCCATGTTTTACATAGTCTTTCCTCTGAAATAAATCTCAGATTCCCCTCACCCCCCATTGGGTCAGATAGACTGTAAGTATACCAACACCACTACCCCTGCAGCTTGTATTTTTTTCCTCTGTACCTAATCAGTTATTTCCTGTTTTTTTGTATTTGTCATTCAGCATCTCTTTGAAGGGAAGTATTTCACACTTGTCTTTGGTGTCAGCAGCAGTTTTTACAGGTACAGGATCCTTTGCTGATGGCGTAATTCATAACAATATTGACTAAAATAGACCATACAGACCACTTTATAATCTTGTCTAAGATCCTCTCCCAGTTTGATGGAAAGCCAGTAACAATTGTTATGTGAAAGTCTGACCTTTTTTTAATTGATTACCTACAGCCACAGATGCAAAACTGGTTATCTACCCTATTTTGAATTAATTGATGTAGGGCAGTCTTTTTATGTAATTTCAGCTGTTAGAGATGGCTTTCTCTCCAGAAAAACAATTTTCTCTTCACAAGCCATTATGATGGAAATGGCCAAAAGCTTAACTAACATTGTTTTTCTAATGTTATAGTCCTTGAAGCATGGTGAAGAAGACTAACAAGGCCTCAAATACAAATACTTGTTTATTCTTCTGTATCTGTACCCTCAGAATAAGTAGTGGGTTTTTTTGAAAATACCGATTTGAGCTCTGGCTTTTGTGGGTTCTTTAAAAGGCAATATGCTCTCATTTCTGTGGGCATAGGTAAAGCTTCTGTGTGAAGCAGAATTACATTTTTTTACATGCGCACAAACTGTTCACAAATACAGTAGAAAAATAATTTCATCCTTATTTCAGCATCAGTACTTGTTCTAGAAGTAGCCTGCTTTGTTCATGGAGCATTTAGTATTTTAAAATCTCTTTTTCACAGGATATTAACGTCTTATTTAATAAGAAACAGTCTTCTGTCCGTGAATCTCAAAGCTCTTTATAAGTATTCAGTAACTTGGTTATAACAGGATTACTTCATCAGTAAGACTGATATTTTAAGAGCTTAAAATGACACTGACTTGGAAATAACACTTCTGGGTTTGTGGTTTTTTTTTTTTCTCATCTCCTCATGTTACATGCAACACCTACAGTTGCTGTTACCTCTTAGAATTGTAGGCACTTTATTCCCTGATTCCCTCAATTCTGGGGAGAGGCCGGTGCAGTCAGAATGGATTAGTCCAGCTGTATGTTCTGCATACCTGAGCTACCTTGGGTCTCTGTACGCTGCACTGCACAGTACGGTATAAACACACTTTAATTAGCTGTCTTTCTGGAATGCACATCAAAGCCTGATTATTTAACCAACCATTTTCAGGTGCACTGAAATTATGCAAGTAGGTGGAATTGTACCTTTCCTTCCTAAAATGCAGCATGAAATATCTGCCTCCTAAATAAAACCAACGGAGACGTAGGAGTCAGGGCACATTATATGGCATACCAGCTGAGTAGGATAAAAGCAAGCTGTCTTTTGCAGCTGCGTTCAGGAGTCCCAGCCAGAAAGAAGAGTTTCTCTTTCACATATCCATTAGAAAGTAGAAATTGTTCAGAGCTTTGCTGTGAGAATGATGCTGGACCAAGTTCAACCCAGCTATAAGAAGTCTCCACTTCCACGGGAAGCTGCGCTTGGCCCAGGGGCCCTATTCATTAGAGTACTGTCCCTCTTTTACAAGTACCGAGCAAACAGTCCCGGAGACTGTGTCAATACAGTTGGAGGACAAGTAAACCACTGTATTGATTTTGACATAAATCCAAAGTAATATCTCTCTGCTGTTAACAGAAACCTTATAGCTTGGAAAATAACTCATTGAAATAGTGGCTTAATAAAAGCAGGCAGTTAAATTAGCGAAAGCCTAATTGCAGTGTCTGCTTAGTTTGGTTATCATGGAACTAAATCCTAGTCACAGCCTAGAACACCTAGCAACAACAAAAGTTTATAGTGGGAATTTATATTTCATAAGAGAGCATTGATATATATTTCTCTCCTTATATTGTATTCACGGAGCATCTGAACATATATTGTTCCACAACTGGGTCTTAGCAGGTTTGAAGCTCCAGAATTGGTCTGCAGGCGGATCGCTCCATTTATATGGGAACACTTGCTGTGTTCTTGGAATGCTTCTTCCACTAATTTCAATAATATTTTTTCCCAGCATCTAAAAATAAATGAACTGAAACGTCTTCTCAACAGTAGCCTTTCTGAGAAATGGCTGGGGAGGTGATCTCCTTTGGCTACTGGGATGATGTCAAAGTTCTTAATTTGCTTGTACCCAAGTGCATTTATGGGTCATTGGTCTCTGGGTGGACTGGGTAATCTCCCACTGTTCATGACTGACTATGAATCAATAAATATAGAAGAACTGGGTTGTATGCTGTAAGATTTCTTTGATTTGTTGTAGAACACCCCCCTCTCCCTTCTTGATACAGATAAATTCTCGTTGGGTCTTCAAGGAACGTTTTGTCACCGGAATAATACTTAATTAACATTGGTAATATGTCCACCAGGGTGCACTCTTACCAAAAAAAAAAAAAAAAAATCACATCTTGGTGGTCAGTAACTGTTCAGTGCATCTGTTCCTTGGAAGTTTATTTGTCTATCTTAATCTTGTAAAATCATGCTGATCACTTCAGGCAAAATGGAGAAAAGCTGTAAGATAGGCATATTAAAATGAGAATGTCAGTATCAAAAATTGTAAATAACCTGAATATCTATGAAATGCTGATATATTTTATAAATTATTTATAAGAGTAAATGCAGCAGGTTTTGTTTTGGTTTTGGGTGGGTTTTTTTTAAAGACACTCAATAGTTGTAATCAGGAAATGAAGATGTGAATGCTTAATTCTTTTAAAAAATCAAAGACCATTGCTACTGCCTCTGATACCATCCACGTTAGTTAAAGTAACAGCTTTCAAGTTGAGGAACAAGCTTTCTCAGCTCTGGTAGGAAGAGGATGAAATAATTTCTGCTGGGGGAGACAGAATATTTACAAAGCCTTAGAAAACTTAATTTGCTTTCATTTTTTTTTTTCCCCATCTCTGTCCTTTTCCTTCCAGCTGGTGCCATCCCCAGGACTGCCAGAGATGAGTAGCGCTTGCTTTGACCCAGGGGAGGTAGCTGGCAGGGCAGGGGGCTGCAGGGCCAGGGGCAACTGCTGAGGCTGGAGGGCTCTGTGTGTGTGGCAGCAGCAGGCTGGCTTCAGCGACACCTACTGCCTTTTCAAACGAAGGAGCAGTGCCCTGAACTAAAGCAGCATCTGTTTAAAATCACGTCACAAACGTTAGATTCTGAGCTAGTCTTTTCTTTATGCCGTGTTTCAACAAGGAGAGGCTGCTATGGGGTTTCAAAATCTAATGTTCTTATTACAGCAAACTGATCCTTGCGTGGAACAGGGTGTTGGGCCAGGGGACCTCCTGAGGTCCCTTCCCACCAGAAAGATTCTGTGACTACCCTCTCTTTGTGTCTTAAGTTAACTGTTGCCAATTATATTTATTTGCTTCTCTGTCTTGTGCAAATTGAAACATTCTGGCAGCAATACATATTCAAGGACCTCATTGTAATACTTTATAGCAATCCTAATACCCAGGGTAAGTGGAAATTGAATAGGATTTCTAAGTGTCAACCTTTGCATGTCCCTTGAGAGTCAGCAGGGAAAAAAAAATCATGAAATGTAGGGGGGGGTGAGGAGAGAGTAATAAAAGCTTTACGAACCAAAAAAAAATCTTGAAATAACAGTATTTTATTTCTTCTCTTGTTCTAGGTTATGCATTAGATCCTTCTATAGATAACCCTGAAGTTGCTACCAAATATATTGGTTCTGTGGAGGAAGCCGAAAAAAATCAAGGTAAATAATTCAAAATCTCATATAAATGACTTGCAACTGACTGTTTCCACTTTTTTCTTCCCTAAGAAATGGAGTGTAGGTGTCAGCAAAGGAAGGAGTGATGACAGACTACCTGTAACCCAAAGACACCATAAATTGTGTTGCAATTGTAATGTGAAGAAGTAAGAGGGAGACTGGGGGCAGTGACAATGACGACTTTGTTTTCCTGAAGTAGCAAATATTTCAGGCTATCATTATGTCAAATGTAAAATTAGGATTTGTAATTGGAACCTAGCATATGCCATTACATGCATGGGATTGATCTGTATATTTAAAACAGAAGTTTTTTGGTCCTCCTAAATACTGTCTTAGCTAAAATTGTCATGGGTCTGCATTAGGATACTTGTATGTGGGGCATATAGCCTTAACTGCGGTGCTCAGTAGCAAACTGATCACTCTGCAAACCCTAGCATGCTGTTGGGAATTGCACATTATCTCAGCTCAGCAGAGTTCAGCTGTTTGGCTCATTTGGAAAGTAGAAAAACCATTGGAAGGTTGCCAAATGGTAAAGACATAGTGTGTCACTGGGAGGATTGGCTACCAGAGGCATGGGGGTTGTAATTAATACTCTTGATACAAGATATTTAACACTCAGAGTGACTTATTTGCATTGGAAAATTGTACCTGTGTATGCTTTACAGTTATGCTTTCCCTTGCATCTCTTCTTCTAACATCATCTTCACAGGTGTATACAAACATTGTTTATTTCTGTGTCCAAGGTTATTTCACTCTTTCCTTTCAAAGACAAAGAAAATAGGCTTATTTTGGTATAGCAGCTACAGACATTAAACAGAAATGGGTAAGATTAAATAATTTAAAACCCAAACTTTTCATAATGGGATTTTAGTCATTTATTTTAAGAAACCTTCATTAACGTACCACTCCTTAATGTGAGCATTACTTCCATTTTTACATTGCCTATTTCACCTTGCTTATACAAAGCTCTTTTTGGCCCCTTAGCACTAGATGAGAATTACTGATGCTGTAGGAAAACACTGTTTGAAAATTGCACATAACTGTATATGCAACCCCTTGAAAATCTTAAGTCATTACTCTAACATTTTTTTTTGTTTTTAATCTATCCTATAGCTATATTGTTTAATGGTTTTGACACCTGAAATTCAGAGGGCACAGTATTTATGGAAAGCTAGCATTTATATGAAAGATCAAGATAGTGGTTGGATGCAGATGAGCATGTCAATGGGAACAGTCTTTTTAGTAGGGTCTGTAGTGGTAGGACAGTGGACACTGGTTTTAAACTGGAAGAGGATAGATTCAGACTAGAGATAAAGGAAGAAATTTTTTACAATGAGGGTGGTGAAACAGTGGAACAGGTTGCCCAGGGAGGTTGTGGATGCCCCATCCTGGAAACATTCAAGGTCAGGTTAGATGGGGCTCTGAGAAACCTGGTCTAGTTGAAGATGTCCCTGTCCATGGCAGGGTAGGATGTGGCTAGATGGCCTTTCAGGGTCCTTTCCAACCCAAACCATTCTATGATTGTGTGACTTTACTAAATTCAAATACACGGTTGTGGTTGGGGTTTTTGAAGATTTTCTTACTTTGGTTTTGGGGTTGTTTTTTAGAAACTCAGAGGTAAGGGGTATTAGAAGCCAATTGTTAAGGCTCTTACAGCACTATTTTAAAGTATGAGAATTGAAGTATTCATATAGTCTGCAGGCTTATTGTTAAAATGCCTGGGTACCTGCATGGTTAAATACCCTAAGAAACCATGACACACAGTTTAAGTGGTTCTTCTGTTACTGTATATAGAAAAGCTGACAATGCTTTGGTCATTTCTGCTCAAATGCTTTAATGCTGCCTCCATTTTGCAGTGTGTATTGGAAGGAGCAGTGCTGGTGTTTTTCCTTTTAAACTGGCTATGCTGTGACCTATGATGTTGTATTCTGTTTTAGCAGCTGGGTGATGTATTGTTTCTTTCTCCAGGTTTAACAGTGTTTGAAACAGGACAAAGGAAAACTGAAAAAAGGAAGAAATTCAAGGAGAATGATGCATCTAATATTGATGGTTTTCTGGGACCATGGGCGAAGTATGTTGATGAAAAAGAAGTAGCCAAACCATCAGAAGTAAGTACCACTTTAACACAATACATACAAATTCTTTGTATGTTGCAGTGATTTTAACAGAGATCCAGCTGCGCCAGTAGTTTTTCCAAGCAGAATATCCCTGCTATACTTTGATAGAAACATTTTGGGTGACATGTCCCAATAAGGTGTTTGGCATATTCCACATTCAATTATCTGCAAAACTGTAGGGAAATAAAATTCATTGTATCTGTGTGTAGAGTCTGATTAAAAGATTTTTAAAAAAAGAAAAGAACTGGAGAAGTAAACTTTTTAAAAGGAAAGAAATATACAAGCAGAAAAACAGTTACCCCCAAAAAACCCTTCTCCAACCAACAAATGTCCTTGTTCAGTCAGTGATGCTTAGCTGTAGTCTATGAATAAAAAGGTGACATTTCAGTATTTTCAGTGTACGCAGCTTTTTTAATTACTCTGTGTTTTGATAAAGGTATTCTCTTTAGTGATGCTTAGACATATTTCTCATCTCACTTAGCAAACACACACGTTCTTAATAGCAGTAAATCCATCAGTTCTGGATTTCATTATGTGATTCTCAATCCTGAATTTTTAAAAGTCAGGGTCATGTTTTATTTTTCCAGGAAGAACAGAAAGAGTTGGATGAAATAACAGCTAAGAGGCAGAAGAGAGGGAAAGTGGAAGATGATAAACCTGGAGAAGAGAAGACTATATTACATGGTAATGGCATCTTCCTGCCTGTTCTCATTTTCTTTTCACTGTGTTTTCTTGCCTGCTGTGTTAATTAGTAAGGATGGCAGACAGCCCCAGCAGTTTTGCTAAGGCACCTTGATGTTTCTGTATTGGAGATAATAGCGCTCCCAGGCATAAGCATAAAGGACAGGGAAAGAGATAAACTTGGACTAATTCCACTTCATACTGTGAAGAGCAGCGTGTAAATGTCATCTTTCAGGGTACTGGCTTTATTTATTTATTTTTAATGGTACTAGGCACACATATCCCTTTCCTGTTTTACAAAGCAAACGTTTTAAAGTTATGAGCTTGGCTTAGTTTCAGCTTCAGAATTACTACAGGTCTGTGTGTCAGTACGCCCATCAGGTACTACTTTGAGTTATGGCTTACATACAATTTAGAAAACCACTTGGACTTCATACTTCCTCAGTTCTTAATGTAAATGTTTTTGCTGTCATACTATGAATAACTGTGCATCAAATAATTACCCTATGGAAGCCTATAGCATGTGGTGCCTTCCAAGAAAATGGTTTGGTAAGCAAGTGGCTTTTGGAAAGTGTTTTTGCAACTCTGCATGCAAAACAGTCCTGCCTTAGGTTGCTTGGCACAGATGGAGAGGTAAACTGAGTCTCTGTTTACTGCTTTCTACAGCCAGGCTAAAACAGAGAAGCCAGAGCATCTTTTCTGATATGCATTAAAGACGTGGCAGTGAGATACACGTTGCTGGCATTAGTACTTCGTTCTCATTATACGTAGTGGATCATGACAGTATCTATTGAATAGCAGTGAGCGTGGCAAACTTGACGTTTTAGGCATTGTGCCCCTTACAGAGTCATTATTTTGTATCCAACTTTTCCTGGTCTCTACCTGAAGCTTCACAGTGAAAGACTTTACCAGATAAACTTTAATCTTCTCAAACACAGACGTTCAAGAAATGTGCTGTTTTGTAGAAGTGTGTAAACATTGATACTGTGCAGGAGGTCACTTGTATAACCAAAACTCCCATAATATCCCAGAAACCAAGAAATTTTCTCAGTGCACAGCTTGACGTCAGGGCTGTCCAGCACAAGTCTGCTCAGAAATACCCATTTCCATGCACAGTGCACTCCTGCATGTCCAACTGTCCAGTCACTTGTTAAATCTAGTTGAAGACCAGATGTTCGCTACCACTGACCAATACTGGTTCACACTGGCCAAATGGATCTTTTTTTCCTCTAGTTTGTAATTTGGTTGATGAGACTGACAGAGCACAGAGCTGGCTGGAATGGGAATTGCAAGCAAATGCCAGGAGTAGAGTTGCACACTATAATCTTGAAGAGTTAGTGTAAGCAAACTCTTGTTGGCCTGAGGAACTCTCTTGCTGTTTAATGATGAATAACTTGTAATGGGGGGAGATTGTCTTAATACTCCAATTATCAGATTCTAGGCAGAATTCTCTGAAATTTCTTAATTTGAGTCCAACTGATGTCAAATAAGATTCCAAATCTGTGTCCTATGAGGGTTTTTTTTCTTTTTTTTCTCCCCTAACTTCACAGCAGAATGGCTGTGTTGAGCAAAACCTTGATTGTGTGTGTCTGTTGAGCCTTTCAGAGGTTATAACCTCTTCAAATACAGGCTCTTGGATTCTCAGAATTCTGTGTTTACCTTTTCAGTTAAGGAAATGTATGACTACCAGGGGAGATCTTACCTTCACGTCCCTCAAGATGTTGGAGTTAACCTCCGTTCTACAGTGCCACCTGAGAAGTGCTATCTTCCAAAGAAACAAATCCATGTGTGGTCTGGACATACCAAGGTAGGAAGTCATGTTTGTGAGTGTGCATCATAAAAACCCACTTCACTTTGTGTCTGAAGTTCATGACTTATATGAAACTGGAGTATCAGTAGAAGGAAGGAGTATATTCATCTTTTTGCACTGCATGTGTAATTGGCTGCATTATGTACTCACACAAGGTGTTTGCCTGCTCAAATGCTGTTGTTTGCCTGCATATACTTTTTCATGAACACAGTGACTTTGTGACCTCCTTTAAAGGGACAAATATTCAGTGACCTCTGGGGGATTTGGAATTAATTCCCAAACTACCACGTGAATAAAAGTAATATCAATTCTAAAGGTCCCTGATTACTTTTACTATTTTAAAAATATATAAATAATTTAAGGGATATTTCATATTGAACTTAATCACAAAACCTATGTAACTTTTTTAAGATGCATCAGCATTACAGCTGTGCCCTTTGAGAGGTGTGTCTTGTCAGGAGTTTCTGTGGTGACACTACTTGACATTTGCAGTTTCTTCTTGTGCCAGAGCTCATAACTATACATGTAATTTTGGTGTTTAAGTGTTTCACTGATGAGGTTTGTAAAGCTTATACTCAATTTGCTGCTTTTTTGTCTTTAATTTTAACTTTGCTTGAGGGAAGGTGCTGTGCTGCAACACACAGCACCTTAATGATATCTGAAAGATGAAAGAAAGGAGGACACAGGGAACAGTTTTTCTCTTTTACCCTTTTTCCAGCTGAGTCACAACTCTGAACTCTTTTTTAAAGATTGATACTTCAGAGAGCTTGTAGCTGCAGCTATCAGTGCTTTCCAGAATATCATCTCTTCCTCAAAGCTCTAGTCACTTGTCTGCCTATTAGCCTATTAAAACATACCAATATATAAAACAGATTTTTTCTTCAAACAAGAGAGGAATAATGGTAGCAATGAGAGGAGCAAAAGAAAGATGGGCTGACAAATCTAGAAAAGCTGGAAGATGTTAGTAGGCAATAATAGGGAGGATAAAGCAATCAACTCCAACCATGGGTGGGAGGAACTTGGTGGAATATGAATAATTGACATGAAATTGAAAGAAGGGACACCAAACCATGAGTATTTGGTGGTTCTTTGGACTTCCACTGGATGGAGAATCTGAAATGCAGATAGATGAGAAGATGCTGTGCATAAAAATCTGCCTTCAGTGGGTAGAAGCCACCAACCAATAGGAGGGTATGCAAGAAATGGAGCTGGCCAGAAATGTTTTTTGTGGAAAAATTCCTAACTAGCTCCATGTGAGAAGATGTTGTAGAGAAAAGGTGTTGTGGAGAAACAGCTGCCCAAACCCGTGATTTGTGTTTCTTTGCGGTGTTCACCACCGTCATGGTGTGAGCGTTGAAGGAGGGTGTGTGCAGAGCTGCTGAAGTGAGTCAGTTTGTTGCAAATAACGTGTTCAAAATGCATTGCTGTTTCTAAAATGGAATGTGCCTCGGTTCTTTCTTTTCAAGATACAGTATTTGTGTATTTTCTGAAGATAAGCTTTAGCTTTTTGCTTAGAAAAGGGGGCAGATGAACTGAGGAAATATCTACATGCTCCACTTACTCTTTAATTCTGTCCTTATTTACAGGGTGTCAGTGCAGTTAGACTCTTTCCTCTCTCTGGGCACATACTGTTGTCTTGCTCTATGGATTGCAAAATTAAGGTCAGTCATTTTTCTGTTCTCACATATGTATTTTATACAGTCATTGAATACAGAGGATACATTCTAGAATGCTTAAACATTTGGTACTTCTACCAAATACCTTTTGTCTGTGTTACTTTTATTTTTCTCCCTTGAATTTTAAAATACAAATTTGTTGGAACCAAGATAGAAATAATACACTGCTGTGGGTGTTAGAACAGACTTAATCAATTAGTAGTAGCATTTAGAAGGTCAAGTTCCTCAGGTTATTGCCTTGTTGTTATAATAATTCATTTTCTGTGAGGTCGAGTTTTACAACTAGCAATAGTTCAACGTTCTGTTGAAGTATTTTACTGAAGCATTTGTGGGTTTGAACTAATCTCATTTTAGTCCAGCATACATAATATTAAAAAGCTGATGATTTTTAATTATATTTTTTTTACTAGCGAAAGCTTAGGGCTTTAAAGTTGGAGTATGGTACAGCAGTTTTAGTTATGTTACGGGAGCTTTCTAACACGAAGGTGGCAGAGTATTCCTGTGAATTCCTGGTCAGTTGTGAATACATCTACATCAGTAGATGTGATATGTTTATAAGTAAGTTAAAGATGTTTCTATATATGTTTGTACTTCATTTCAGCATCGTTATTGTTTAACAATTGACATCTCCTTTTTCCCCATTTCTCCCCCCAACTTTGTTTCCTCCAAGCTGTGGGAAGTGTACGGCGATCGAAGATGCCTACGAACATTTATTGGTAATGGTCTATTTTTAAACTGATGGATATTTAAAACAAGGATAGGATTTAGGTTAGCATAGCTTATTAACTTATCACAGCACTTGTTGGCATCTAAGGCAAACAGCATCGTGTGATTTTTGGCAATAAGAATTGGAAAAGGTGCAAGCTTTTAGTGAACCTTTGTCACTAAAAGCAATGCAATTTTGATGGATAACACCCTGTCACCCCTAAAACAAAACATTAGTGTGCTGAAGTCATCAATACTTTATGTAAATCTACTCTCCAAAGGCAAAATTGTGACATTAAATTGCCCCATCTTCATGTTGAGAACAGCAGTCCCCTGTATTTATGCAGGGAGGGTATCTCACAGTCTGAGGACTCCACCTTAAATAGGGGGTCTGTTCTGTGTTGAGTTTCTAGTGCAAAAGTATGGGTATGGGTGGGGGGTGTTTAGATTCAGGTGCAGCCTTTGTTCATGTAACAGGTGCAGATTGTTGAGAGAGAGAAGTACAGACTTCTTAGCTGCCTTGAATGCAGAACAAAAGCAGATATTCTCCTTTTGAAATGGGAACGTTTCTAGAACACTGAGTGAATATATGTTGAGTAACAACAAAGAAGCCTTTTTTCACTTAATATTTCTGATTACAACAGTGTGGCAAAGATGACGTCTCAAAAAAGGCTCTCTCAGTAGACTGCCCTTTCTGAACAGTTCGACTGTTCTGTTGGGTTTTTTTTTTTCCAAAGGTCCTCATCAACTAGAATCACCTGCTGGCTTGCTATATTTAAGTTACTGTGCCAGTATTTTAACTAAGAAGATCTACAGGTCTGATGCAGTGGTCAGATGTAATATTGGAGTTGAGGGGTAGCAAGGCTAACACCAGATGAAAGCACTTGTAATTATCTGATCTCATCTTTCCCATATTTCATACCTGTTTTCTAATTTTAAATGCTTCTCTTTTTAAATGTATTTCCTATAGTGTTTGTCTCTTCTCTGTCATTAGATGGTGACATTTATTGCAGTGTTTTAAACTTCTTTCGCAGTTCTTAACTGTGACCAGAACAATCTTTGAAGCCAACAGTACTTAAAATTCTGGTTGTGTACTTATGACTGGTGCACAGTGTTTAGTTCTGTGCAATACTATTATTTCTCTCCTGTGCTTTAGAGGTGTGGGGATTTTACTCTCCTCATTCTTTTGGAGTTACTTTTTCTTTCTCACTTGAATCAACCTTTATTAGTACTTACAAAGAACTTCAGTAAGTAATTTCCTTGCATTGTTAAAGACTGGAGCATAGAGCACAATATTTTTAAGGGAAAAATATTAATTCTAAGCATGAATGGATAAAAGTTTATCATTGCTTTTTTTCCCCCCATCTTTTAGGACATAGTAAAGCTGTCAGAGACATCTGTTTTAATAATGCTGGCACTCAGTTCCTTAGTGCTGCGTATGACCGCTATCTGAAACTCTGGGACACCGAAACAGGTAGGCTTCTGTTTGTAGACACTGTTATTTTGTACTGTATTTAACAGCAAATATCAACATCTATTATCAGTCAGATTGTCTCTAGTTATATTTAAGATCTCAGTGTTCAGGATGTGATTGGGGTTTTTGTTCCAAAATGCTTTGCTGTTATCTGTAATGGTGTAATTGATGCTACCCTGATACCTGTATTTCATGTGCCTTTTTATGTGAGAAGTCTGATAGTTCTCTGTAATGCTAGAACAATTTTCAGCAAAAAGACAAAATTTTACCAGATCAGTTAATTGCACATTTACAGGCATAAAATTAAGTAGTGAAATCACACTTTAGACATAAACATGCTTAATTTAGAAGAATGATTTCGCTTGATCTTTCACTTAACCTGCAAGTTGAAGAGCACTCTAAATAAGAAAAGTTGCTGGTATGCAGATTGGAGGGGTAGGTCTGGTGCTCTCACATAACTGTCTGGAAGCTGCTCTGCAATGTTCTGCTCCAAATAGTTTCTTAAGCTAAGATGATACAGTATAGACCTTGTCAATATTGTTTTAAACTCCAGTCTGTTCCTAAGACAGGACACTAGCTTTCTCTGTTAGCAGTGCTGCTTGTCTCACACAGGTGACAGCCAAAGAGGTATAAATCAAGTTCTCCAGTCTTGAGTCCGATCTCAGTAGTTCAGACACCTGAAAAATATATTGAGCTTTTGCATTAAGACAGGCTCCTGTAAATTACAGGTAAATGTAACTGGGGTATTTACAGTTGAGGCTGTGAGAAGAGGTCAGTGGTTTGCTTTGCAGCTGGATTGCTGTTCCCATTTTCTAGGCTTAGTATTGAGGAATTCTTGGCAGAGTTTAAATCTTGTACCAAAGAAGACCTTTGACCTGACGGAGGTGATGTTTTGCAAAAACAGTGGTTGGCTTGTGGCATCCTGACCAGTCCTGATGTCCTTGTTATGCCCTGATGAAATGCAGGGTACTGAGCAGTTACATTTGTTTGGAAAGCTGTAGAAAGGTTTGTATGTGTTTATACACGTGCAGGCACAAACACTTGAAAGGTCTGATCAAAGAACAGGCAAATTCTACCCTCTAATACTCTCAACAGCTTTAAAATGAGTATTTTCTGCTGTTAGTAAAGTAGAAGTAAAATGAATGTTTTTATCAGTACAAGCAAAGAACTGATCAGCCTGTAGAACTTCCAACCTGATGCACTATGAATGGCTTCTCTGTTGCAGGGCAATGCATTTCAAGATTCACAAACAGGAAGGTTCCTTACTGTGTCAAATTCAATCCTGATGAAGATAAACAAAACCTCTTTGTTGCAGGAATGTCAGATAAGAAAATTGTGCAGGTATGTCTGCTTAATATCTCTTCCACCAATTTTTTTTATATGTAGTAAATAACAAGGTCTTATTCTGACTCTGTATTTGTAGTGGGATATTCGAAGTGGTGAGATTGTGCAGGAATACGATAGGCATTTGGGAGCTGTCAACACCATTGTGTTTGTGGATGAAAATAGAAGGTTTGTGAGCACATCCGATGACAAGAGTTTAAGAGTCTGGGAATGGTAAGTTTAAAATTTTAGACTTTTACAAGAATATTATGAGCAAACTGAGAAGATATAATTTATTTTTAAAAATATACATAGGACACTAGAGTGTACTGACCTCCAGGCAGCTGAGGAAGACCTACAGCTTTAAAACTATTCTGGCTTAATGCTCAGGGTACTTCATAGATTTTTCTCTTCCCCCCAAAGAAGGCATAAGACAGCTCTGTCAGCCTGAAGTGATCTCTGTTCTGTCTCCTTTCCCCAAGGGTGTGTTAGCCCTTAAATTAACCTTTTTAAAAAATGGCTGTTCAGTTACGTTAGCACATGTCACTTTTGAATCCTTTGAACTTGGTTGTGCTTAGCATTGCATAATATTTGGCCAGTATGTGAAATAACTAGTATAGCTTTGTTTCTGGTTTTGTGGTAGTCTGAGGTTTTTGGCAATCATTGATACCCATGGTATGAATACAACAGATGACAGAAAAAAAGAAAGCTAACTCTGAAGAAACATTATTTTAAATGGCTTCTAATTTGGAATGTATCTAGGGAGAAAACAAATCTCTCCATCTGAAATGCTTTCCCCAAGGTTCTAGGTACTAAGATTTTCAGGTTAGGACTCTTCATATTTCTCTAGGATTTCAGATTTCTTTTTTGAAATAATCACTGCCATACCCCTCCATTTCCTTCTGCCTTTCACACATGCAAAGCTGTTGCACAATACAGACGTTGGTTCAAGAGCTCTGTGACTAATCAGTTCCCTCCTAACATTTTTTGCCTTTTTTTTTTTTTTTTTTTTTTAAAATACCCTAGACAGGACTCCAATCTGTGGGATTTGAATGTTACCCAAGCAGCCAGCAAAGCCCTCAGCATGTCTGGTCTGGGATCGGGTGCTGTCATTGCCAGTAGCAGCAGTGGGAATGACCTGGGAACCCAGACTTAGGCTGGGCAGGTAGTGCCCTTACCATGTCACTCCAAGAGAGCTGCTGTTCAGTATTTCATAGTTACACATATGTATTTACTGAGCTCCTTAAAGAAAAATCCTTACAATATCATAACTGCTAAAGAATGTCTCCTCTCTGGAGAGTGGGAGGAGGATGTCACTTGCACAAATCTGTTATTTCCTTGAGACTGGATTGCCCTTGTTTTGTGAGCTTTGTGTTGATGGCTGAAATAAATAGTGAAGTGGGTGGATTTAGTCACTATGTGGGGAAGAGCAGGAGAGGCAAAAAGGTTCTGGCATGGGAACATTGCAACCTGATTGTTCCAGTAGCAAAAGGGGTTTTTTCCTTCTGAATTACAAAAAAAAAAATAAACATGTACTGTGCTTGCTGTACACTGAAATAAGAGCTCCCTTGTTCACACAGTGAGGAGCTCAACTGTGGGCAATATCCTCTTATATAGTCATCGGGGGGGGGGGGGGGGGTGTCTTTTATAAAAAGCAAGTGTAATGCTCTCTTGCTAGGCATGGCTTAAACTCTCCTCCACAGCCTGCCACAGTACATGTTAATTGGTCTGTGGGCATATTTTTATAATTTCAGCATCCAGACTTTTATGATGCACTAAGACTATGCTAATGTATTTGGTACAGAAGCTTTTGGATCTTAAACTCCATGGCAAATTATTCCATGCTGCACCTCAGGTCCTTTTTCCCTAAGCTCATAAGGAAAATTGTTTGCAGCTTTGGGTGATTTGGTTATTGTGCCTTTTGGCATGTTTCTTTGTTTGTGCTTCAGCACAGTATTTCTTCAGTATGCTACAGAAACAAAGGAGAAGTAATTGTGACCTGAGTATGGCCTTAAACACCAGTAATTAAAGCTGGTCTAATTGCTTAGTTCCAATTGTCCAGCAGGATTTTGTAGTATGTTTTGTAAACACTTTGACTTGGCCAGAGCTGGTAATGGGATGCCATGTCAGACTTCATCACAGTGAGGAACTTTTCCCTTGGGAATTTCCATCTCCCCACGCACAGATTTCACTGTGCTGTATGCTGAATTGCAGTTGGTTGGGTGCTCAAAGTCCAGAGAGCAAGTACAGCACCAACCTCTGCAGGCTCTTTAGGAGTCTTAATGGGGGTGCTTTGAAATTGGTCTGCTTTAGTGTTTTGTGTGGTTGTACCATTACAGGAGAGATACTGAAGTTGGCATGGGTATCCTGTCCTGTGTTCTTTCTTCTGGAAATGCAGAATGCTGTTTTGTCTCTGTCTGCTTCACATGTGTCTGATCCTACTTGGGTAACAGTGAAACGATTTGGGCAATTGACCTTGGAGGCTTTTATTTCCTTTTACCTTCAAGTCAGCTGGCAGCAGGAGAACTGTGCAGCAGTAGCTTAGTTATTATCCTGGCAGGCTGAGGAGGCTTGTCAATCTCTGTAAAGCTATACCCCTCATCAGGCCTCCCCTCTCCATCGTTCCTGTAAAGGTACTGTAGTCTCCAGAGAGAGCTCCTCAGAACACACAGTTCCCAAAATGGGATTGGGTTGGGTTTGGCCTTTGGTGAGATTTTTTTTTTTTCCCTTCTTTCTTTAAAAGGATTTATCTCTCTCCTGCCTGGGGAAGGAGCTGTATTAGCACCCCAGAGTATCACATTTCTAAATCTTGGCTAGCAGATACTACTTTTGATATTTAAAACTTTTCAGCCTTTGAAATGCTATGAGGTGGGAGAGGACTTGAAGATCTTTAAATTTAAAAATTTCAGCAAACAATATATCATGAGTTTTGAGGTCAGGCACCCATGACAGCCTCTTTCTTGGTAATTTCTTTTAAGCAGTGGGCTGATAGTACCAGTTTAGTGATTTGACTGGAAGCAAATGTGAACCACAAATGTATCTCTTTATTCTGTTTAATAGCTTAATGCAGCAAATCCTGCAGCTGTCCTGAGTGTGTCTGGTAGGCTTCAACATAAAGCAGAGCTGTCTTGAATACATTCCAGTAGATGAGCCTGCCTTCATTTGTAAAGGGAGAGAAGGCAGGATGACTTGTGCTGCATTCAGATTTCTCACTGCAGTACAATTCGGCATCTTCTGAGATGCAACCTTTAACGGGGCTTCCAGTGGCACTGCTTTTACCTGGTATTGAGGACCCTAGATAACTGGTTGGATACTGGGAGGTGATCAGGATCTGCCCTTACTTCAGTGATGACCCGGTGTCTTCTTGCCAGTGAGGTTTGAAGCTGTTTGGGTATCGATGCAAAAGGGTAGGGTAAGGCACGGAGGGGCTGCACTTCCTGTGCTGTCATGTTGGTCACCCTCAGAGATTATGTGGACTTCTTGTTAATCCTTTACAGATTTACTGTCCAACAGTAGTCTTAGGTCTGCCAGGTTGGAAGCCTGTTATCCCTGCCCGTGCTCCTGTTCAGAGTGCATTAAGTGGGTTGGCTGCCTAATTCTGAGAGGTAAATGATTCTAACATTTAACTCGCAGCAGCGTCTGTGATGCTTCCTGACAACAGAGCAGCTTCTCAGCCTGCTGCCTGTGTGCATGGTGCTTAACACAACGTGACAGGAAATAACTTACTCCACAATGAAACAAAATTGTAATTACCTCTCTAATGCCGACTGTACTGCCATCCAGCAAGGCTCGGTCAGCGAGCACAGGGCAGCCACCCACACTCTCTGCTCTGATACTGTCCCTGCAGCTCATCCACTGTGTGAATTAGACAATGAAGTCGTAACTATCCTCTTTGTATTAATTAACGTTGCTATAGGACACTTTGCATGTGTTTTCTGCTGAATACATTCATCAAATCTGTTTTCTGCCAGAGACTTCCTTTGCTTAATGAGAAAGACAACACATGCTTGCCTTTGCTTTTTACCAGCCTTCCAGTGTGTGAGGAACACTGTGAATATGCACGGCCCATTAGTAATTCAATTTATACAGCCAAAACTAAATGGCAGTTCTGCAGGGTAAGGATTAGACTGCACTTGCTTTTTCCCTAGGTCCACATGCCTTTGTACAGGATAGTGTATGTTCTTCACATACCCTGACACACTCCTGTATGGATTTGAGACTAAGAAGTCCTGATTCAGTGACGTTTCAGTTCAACTGTGAACATTTGGAATTGGTTGGCATCCCATTTGGGGAGAGTGGGAGGAAAAGGGTGCTGTCAGAGAGTGCAACTCTCGTTTCCTTTAAAATACTGGACAAATACTCGAGTTTAAACAAAAGTCAGTGAGACATTACAGTAAGACTCATGCATATATCAGTCTGTTCTTGCTACCTGTATAAGAATTTTGTTACAGCTGCAGTTAAACTGGAGGAAAGAGAGTATTTTTGTGTTAGTCTTACTCATAACAATTGGAATTACAATTCTGCTTTAGACTCTGGGTGGTTAGATGGGGGTAGATTGACTCTGTCAGGCTGTCCTGGGGATGGCTGTGGGGCTCTCTGGGTGGGCATTCGTAATATCCTTAAGCTTTTGCACATTCTTCCTTTGGACACCACCATATGCTCTCCGTGGTTCAGTGGCTGAGTGAATCAGCAGGCAGCCCCTTGGAACATCTCCACATCTTCCTAAGACACATACTTCTTCCTTTTGCAGGGACATTCCTGTAGACTTCAAGTACATAGCTGAGCCAAGTATGCATTCGATGCCAGCCGTGACTTTGTCTCCAAATGGTAGGTTAACACTTTACTGCTGCCTTAGGCTTAGTTTACATAGACATGTCTTACTGATTATATATCTAATGCTGTTGTGTTGCATCCCCCTGCCACCCTACACTCCCCCCAAATGTGTGTCTGTGTCTTTAGTCTAAGCTTGGACTGGATCTGGGTTTGCTTTAAAAGTCTTAAGAGCAAGTGTGCCCAAATGAAGGGTTATATCAGGATAACTGTATCCGTTTATATTTAGACCTTCCTCCAGACAGGGCAAAAGGACTCTGGCTTTTCATAGAGCTACAAAACATGCTCTTTGCTCTATTTAAAATATGAAGAGAAACAGTGGTGAGAACTGATGATTGCTGAACTTGCTTAGTATTTTGTAGCTGTCCCTGAGGTGCCATGGTTAAAGCAGAGACTGATGTTGTACATGATCCTGTTAATGCTGTTCCTTTCTGTTCTGAACGTGGCCCAGATAACTTGCATAAGGGAAATCCCAAATTATCTCAGTGTGTCTGTTAATGTTTCACTGGTGTTTATGTTCTTCAGTTGCAAACAAACTGAAGGAGGATAAAAGCTTAGCATCTCCAGTAATCAGTGACAATCATTCTAACAAGAAATGTCACCTGTTTTGGCCAAAATTAAATAGCTTTAGTGTCAACATTATTAAAGTGTTGCCAGATTTACACTTAAGTCACATTATGCTGAGTAGTGGCTGATTGACTTGTTGCACAGCTCATGTTTTCAGCCAGCTGTTGGCACTAAATTGTATTTGCTTTGCATATAAATAATTTATTATTAACAATAGAAGTATGGCTCTACTGTAAAAAGGAAGGCTCTGGAAAAAGAGACACACACATTTAAAACTGTTAGCTTCTGTAGCCGGGCTGTTTCACCCTCTCTTTCTGAAATGACACAACCTGCTGTATTCTGATGCAGTTTTTTAGTTCATCTCATTTTTCCCCACTGAAATACTGGATTTCTCACTCTTTTTTTCCAGTTCTGCCTGCAGTTGAGTATTTGGTTTCTGAGGTGAGACAGTAAATGATGTTAGGGATGAAGTAGTTATCTTCTCAGCTTAAGCCATCACCTGTCATATTAACTAACATTATCTTGCCAAACAGTAGTAGTCCAATATCACACAAAAGTTATTTCAGAGTAGTTATGCTACAGATTGTCCCAGACACATAATGCATTGTTTGGGAGTTAAATGAATCCCTTAAGGAAAATTAAGTTGAAAGTTTTACAGATGTGGAACTTCGCTGCTATGGGGCACTGCTCAAAATTTTCATCCTGAGCGATGCAGGAAACAGACCTTTTTAAAAGTAGAAGGGGAGAATAACGTGCTTGGGGAGAACACTTGATTTGTTTCTTTGGGAGGGTGAAGAAACTCCTCAAATTCCAAGCTAGTGGCTGGAAGCGTGATCAGATTTGCAGTGAAGTCAGCACGTTTTAGGTCATCACTGTTTGAATAAAACACTGTGAAGGCAGCGATGATGTGCAGAGTTCGGGACAGAACTCCTGTTCTCTGGTGTTCTCTAGCACATCATCATCACTGGATTCTCAGGCAGGACTTACTGCACTGCCAAGATGCAAAATGAGATGAAGGTAAGATCAGAAAAGCCTAGGCTTCTTTCTTTCACTAAAATATCTTTATTAAATTCTGCTGGGGCAGAGAATACTAAATATTTGCAGAAACTTAAAGGATTTCAAACTCCCCAGTCTCCCCTTAGACTTGTTTTTCCCCTAAAGAAAATAAAAGGTGACACCCCCCTACAGTACCCACCAAACAGGTAATCAGATTGCAGCTAGATAGTTGGGTTTTTTCACCTCACCTGGATGACTTCATCTTCTGTGCCAGCAAGTTTGCTTAGTAGCTTAAAAACTTGTCAGTAAGTCACTGAGGTAGGTACAGCACATTGTTGTAACAGCCAGAGTTTCTCTGGAGTCCTGAGTGCATTGTATAGGAATAGGCATCCCAGATCCTGTCAAACGTCAGGGTTTGCCTCTTGGCAGTTGTACCAGGCAGAAGCTGCGTCTGCTGCTACCTAGAACCCTGATACATAATAAAAACCTGGATTAAGATAGCTCACAAAAAAGAGAAAAATCTCTTAAAGCTTTCCAGTTAAGTCTGTTTCTTCAGGTGTGGCACTGATACTACCTTTGTTTACTGCTTTATAGGGAAGTGGTTGGCTTGCCAGTCAATGGATAACCAAATTCTGATTTTTGGAGCTCAGAACAGATTCAGATTAAACAAAAAGAAAATTTTCAAAGGTCACATGGTTGCTGGCTACGCTTGTCAAGTGGATTTTTCACCTGACATGAGGTAAGTTGGGTTTTTTTGGGGGGGGAGGTCAATGAGCTTAATCTTAAACCTTGCTGGCACAGACTCCAAGTTACTCTTTGAATCCTTTGTAACTTCATTGATGCACGGCCATCACATTAACTCTGCATCAGAGTTCTGTGTCCAACTCTGGGGTCACAGAATCACAGAATCACAGAATTGTAGGGGTTGGAAGGGACCTCGAGAGATCATCGGGTCCAACCCCCCTGCCAAAGCAGGCTCCCTAGCTCATATTGCTCAGATAGGCGTCCAGGCGGGTCTTGAATATCTCCAGTGAAGGAGACTCCACCACCTCCCTGGGCAGCCTATTCCAGTGCTCAGTCACCCTCACTGTGTAAAAGTTCTTCCGCATGTTGGTGCGGAACTTCCTATGCTCCAACTTGCAGCCATTGCCCCTTGTCCTATCCCCACAGACCACTGAAAAGGGGCTGGCTGATTCCCCCTGCATCCCCTGCTTCAGATAATTATAAACTTTGATTAGGTCCCCCCTTAGTCTTCTCTTCTCAAGGCTGAACAGTCCCAGCTTACTCAGCCTTTCCTCATAGGGGAGATGCTCTAGGCCCTTAATCATCTTCGTAGCCCTTCTTTGGACTCTTTCCAGGAGATCCCTGTCCTTTTTATACCAAGGAGCCCAGAACTGGACACAATACTCCAGGTGGGGCCTGACCAGGGCAGAGTAGAGAGGGAGGATCACCTCCTTTGACCTGCTGGCTACACTCCTCCTGATGCATCCCAGGATCCCATTGGCTCTCTTGGCCACTGAGGCACACTGCTGGCTCATGGCCAACCTGTCATCTACCAGGACCCCCAGGTCCTTCTCCACTGAGCTCTTCTCCAGCAGGTCATCCCCCAGCCTGTACTGATACAAACAGTTGTTCCTTCCCAGGTGCAAGACTTTACACTTGCTTTTGTTGAACTTCATCTGGTTTCTCACTGCCCAGCCCTCCAGCCTGTCCAGGTCTCTCTGGATGGCAGCGCAGTGCTCCTGCGTGTCAGCCACTCCTCCCAGCTTTGTATCATCGGCGTACTTGCTGAGGGTGGATGTTATTCCCTCATCAAGATCGTCAATGAAGATATTAAACAGGACTGGACCCAACACTGAGCCCTGGGGAACACCGCTGGTAACAGGCCTCCAGTCAGATTCTACTCCACGAATCACAACCCTCTGGGTTCGGTCCGACAGCCAATTCTCAACCCACCTCACTGTCCACTCATCTATCCCATGCTTTCTCAGCTTTGCTATCAGGATGTCATGGGAGACAGTATCAAAGGCCTTACTGAAGTCAAGGTAGATGACATCCACTGCTCTCCCTCCATCTACCCAGCCTGTCATGAGATCGTAGAAGGCTATGAGGTTGGTCGAGCACGATTTCCCCTTAGTGAATCCATGCTGACTACTCCTCATGACCTTCTTCTCTTCCAATTGCTTGGAGATGGCATCCAGAACAAGCTGTTCCATTACCTTTCCAGGGGCAGAGGTGAGGCTGACTGGCCTATAGTTACTAGGTTCCTCCTTCTTGCCCTTTTTAAAGACTGGAGTGACATTGGCTATCCTCCAGTCTTCAGGCACTTCTCCTGTCCTCCAAGACCTGTCGAAGATGATAGAGAGCGGCTCAGCAATCACCTCCGCCAGCTCCCTCAGCACACGTGGATGTAACCCATCTGGGCCCATGGATTTGTGTGCATTAATCCCTTTGAGCCGCTCCTGGACCTCCCCTACTTGAACCAGAGGGAAATTCTTCATTTCCCAATCAGTCCTACTCTCATCCAGTGTCTGTGCATCCCGGGGGTCCCCAGTACAAGAAACACATGGAGATGTTGCAGTGAGTCCAGAGAAGGGCCACAAAGATAGGAGAGGTGCTACAGCCCTCTAATTCATGAGGGCAGGCTGAGAGAGTTGGGCTTGTTCAGCCTGGGAAAGAGAAGGCTCAGGAGAGGTCTTACAGCAGCCTTCCAGTACCTAAAGGGACCTACAGGAGAGATGGAGAAGGACTAGTTACAAGGGCATGGAGTGCCTTTGGATAGGTCAGGGTGTAATGGCATTAATCTAAAGGAGGGCAGATTTAGTTCAGACATTAGGAAGAAATCTTTTGCTATGAGAGTGGTGAGGCCCTGGCACAGGCTGCCCAGAGAAGCTGTGGCTGCCCCCTCCCTGGCAGTGTCAGGTTGGATGGGGCTTTGGGCAGCCTGGTCTAGTGGAGGGTGTCCCTGCCCATGGCAGAGGGGTTGGAACTTAGATGAGCTTTGAGGTCCCTTTGAACCCAGACCACTCTGTGGTTCTGTGGCCAAGCAGAATGGGAAGTTTGCTCTTGTCATTTGATAGGACTAAGCTATACTCGGTGCTTTCTCTGAGCAACACTTAGAAAATAGTTCATGCAGTCCAGGTTCTCTGTTCTGCAAAGATGATTTACACTGCTGTTAAACCATCCAGAGACTCCCCTTGTTTTGCCCAGCCCTGGTGCAACAACAGGAGCTGCCTTCTCAGTTGCAGCCACCCCCGCAGAAACCTTCTGTCTTGATTCCCACAGTACCCACTTGTCTAGAATACCTGAGATTTGGACTTGCCCATGTGTGTGGGTCTGGTGTGGGTTTCCTCATTCGTTGTTCAGAGAACCATCTTCTTCATCCTGCTTGCTCAGTAGTAACGCTCATACATCTACTGCTCTACATGCAGAAGATACTCATTACGATGTGCAGTGGAGAATACCCTTGGCAAAACTGGAGGGAAAAGTGGCAAGAAGTGTCTATAAATTTTAGGGAAACTTCTGGCACTCTCTTCTGCTGATAGATTCTCCTTAGTGGCAGTAACGCGGTGCGTCGCACTGCTTAGCACCTTCACCTCGCAGTTGGTGAATCACCTTCCGCAGGACCAGTGTGCTGGGGAGCACAGCGGGCGTGCTGCTGCGCCGGGAGCTGTGCCTGCAGGCTGCCAGGCAGCAGGTGTGCTGGGGAAGCTCTCTTCCCCTTGCTCAGTGCAAGGAAATGTCTCCTAACACCAGCAGTCCTCACGTGTGACACAGCTTTTACTTTAATCCTGTCGATAGGACAAGGGGGAATGGCATGAAGCTGTGCCTGGGCAGGTTTAGATTGGATGTTAGAAAAAAATTCTTTACTTTAAGAGTTGTCAGGGCCTGGAACAGGCTGCCCAGGGAGGTGGTTGAGTCACCTTCCCTGGATGTGTTCAGAAAAAGGGTAGATGAGGTACTTAGGGATATGGTTTAGTTTAGGATGCGAATGGTTGGACTTGATGATCTTAAAGGTCTTTTCCAACCTTGTGATTCTGTGTTGCAGCTACGTGATATCTGGAGATGCAGATGGAAAGCTGAACATCTGGGACTGGAAGACGACGAAGCTGTACAGCAGACTAAAAGCCCACGATAAGGTCTGTATCGGTGCCGTGTGGCATCCGCACGAAACGTCCAAAGTCATCACGTGCGGCTGGGATGGCCTTATCAAACTGTGGGACTGAAGAGGATGCTGTGGGGATCAAAAGGTGCAAGGTCTGCCTGCAGCTGGAGTTAGGGTGAGTTTTGCTGTGAGGGTGGGTAGGCGTTGGTCATGCTGCAGTCCTCGGCTAGCTGTACATACGCACCAAGGATGGGAAACCTTCGGGAGGTGGAACTGGAAGGATGCGGTTCTAAATGCACCTCTTGAGTAGGAGAAGCTGAGGTCACCTGAAGCATGCACAATCAAGTGTTAGTTGGGCACGTCACTTTTTGTGCAAAACTCTTGTAAAATAAAACAATTTTAAGAGAAAATATTTTTGTGGTTCGAGCAGTCGGAGATGCGGGGAGTTAAGGAGAAAATCAGCACTCTCTTCTTAAGGAGAAATCTTTGATACCTGCTGCAGTAGAGCTGGAGAAGGTGCATTTGTTTACCTGGTATTTTGTTGTCCCCAAAACACCTCTGTCTGTGTAGAACACAAGCCCACCCACTAAGATCTGTTAATTCACATTAGCAATGAAGAACTAATGAGAAGCTGGCAGTTGTCACAGAAACTGTAGCAACTGAAGGCTATTCGTGAACTCTGGGTTTCTGTCTGTATTTACCAACAGCATCATGCTGATTGCTGATTTTCATCTTCACAAGTACTCCTCAGTTTCAAGGTTTTGCCTGGAATGATTGTAGTGTTGTTTTTCCTCTTCCTGTATGCTGTTATGTTCCAATAAGCATGGCATATTAAAAAAAAAGTGAATGTCTCTTCAGTTTGGAATATACTGTATTATAAGCCCCATGAAGTTGTTGACAATGCGATGTACATACACGTCCCACCTTTTCTCCAAGAACTTATTTTTAATAAACCTTTTTATAAAAAGACTGCTTATTCAGACTTATTATTCAGTTCTTTTACCTAGCAGTGTCCTTAGAGAATATTTCATACCTCTTGTGTTTTAATTTACACTTGTACCAGCATTCAGATAAGCTCATTCTCTTGCACTCTTCACGTGAAACTAAAGCAAGCTGGAAGGGAGAGAAAAAAATCCTTTAACCTCCCTATCCGCTCCCTTTTTGAGTACCTAATGGAAATAAAAATCCATAACAAATTTACCCCATTGATCAGTCTTTAATTACAGTTTTGAATTACACCATATTGTTTCCTATAAATCAAATCACTGCTCATCAATTATAAACAATAGCAAAGGAGTAATTGTCTTAATTGACAGCAGAATAGAGGATAAGGCACCTCATGGATGAGAGGCAAAGAGTCTCAGACTGTGTAGATGGAAGGAAAGGGGGCGGTTGGTTTGTGGGTGTGTTGGTTTATTTTCCTGTTGTGGAAGGATTGATTTAACAAGTCAGTTCCGTTCATTCCACGGGCACCTGCGGAAGGCAGACCCCTGTGAGTGAACATGGGGCTTATGTCTATTTAGACCAAGTCCCCGAACCTGAGCTTCGGAGTCTTTCCAGCCTATCCAGTGGAAACTGCCCCAAGTTTATGTTTTTCTGTTTGCTTTCACCTCTCGGCAGCCTTGTGTACCTGAAAAATCCCACAGGCTTGTTTTCACAAGCGGGGATCTGACTGGGTGTCCCCTCACAGCCCTGCAAGTCCCGAGGTTGAATCATAGAATCATAGGGGTTGGAAGGGACCTCGAGAGATCATCGGGTCCAACCCCCCTAGGAAAAGGTAGAGCCTGGAATGAGAGGGAAGAGCTGGTGTCCCCTCTGCAGGGGAGGGTCGGAAGAGGCTGCTGGTGGTCTTCACCTCTTCAGGGTGTGGGTGGCAGTGAGCTGCTGCTGGGGTGAATTTCTAGCATGGTTCATTTCCACAGGGAAGCCTCAGCTCCTGAGCTGGGGAATTGAGCTGCTGTGCCCCAGGTGCTGTTCTGGGAAAGAGCGGCCTGGAATAATGTGGAAGGGTTTTGTTCAAGTAAATTTCCTAAAGGGATGTGTGGCAGTGTGCCCTGACCATTAACAGCTTGTTAGTGCAGGGAATTGGGGAGGAGAAGAGGAACAGAGCAGGTTCAAAAACTCCTGGCAGGAATGGGTATTAGCTTCCGCATCAGGAAAGCTTGAAAGCCTTTAAATCGTAATGCACAAAAGGCTCAGTGCTGTAGTTGGTGCTGTGCTTTTCCACGGGTCACCTACCCCGTTCAACTGACGTGGGCATATAAAAAGTATAAAAATCAGCCTATACAAATCTTTAGTAATATACTGGGTGTTGTCCTGGGGAGGAAAAGGAAATGTTGACTCCATCAGTTCTGCTGGAGTTGATGAATCGGGATTAAATGTTTGCAACAGGCCCAGAATCACACACACACACACACACCCCCCCCCAAGAAACTTTCAGATAAAATCCTTTGTCCTTCGCTGCTGGTCCCTGCATTAATCTTTTGTGGAATTCCCCCTGTCTGGGTTGGAGCCTGTGGGGGAGGAATTTTTATGAGGATAATTCCCTCCTGTCGCCTTGAGAGTGGCAAACTCCAAAGCTCAGGTCATCAGCGAGTCTGCCGTGCGCAGGGACAGACAGCCTGCGCCTGTGTGGTGTGAGTCTAGACTTGTCCTTCCAGCAGCCACCTGGGAAAAGACTTCTTGCTGGGCTAATTAACTCAAATCATGGCCTTGTCTTATCCCAATTTCATGTTCCACCAGAAATCAGTCTGTTACCAATGTTGGTCAGAACAAGTCTAGACTGAGACCCCCTGGGCTGAGCGTGGCGTATGAGCAGAGTGCGTCAGGGAAAAGGCAGCGTTGGGGGAAAAGGGAAGAGTGTGTTTCAAGTTTCCCCCCCCCAGTTTATTCTCCTCTATACAGCAAAGGGATTTGAGGCAAAAGGAGCTTCTCAGGAAAGCCAGAGGCAAGCGTGTCGTGCTGCTGGGAAGGAATATGTGCAAAGTGGAGCGCAGGGCCGCTGTCGCAGCACTGTCATTCCGCTCCACTCAATCCGGCATCTGTAGCTTTCAGAAAGGATGCGCCAAAATACCTTCCTGCTTTTATTAATACCAATTACATTTGCAGCAGAAATTGTACAGATAAGTGAACTGTCTCCATCATTCTTGGAGTTCTGCCTGGGAAACTTGATAGTTCCTCTGGCCTCGGGCCAGCTTTTTCTTGGACTTTTTTCATAGGCGAGAAGGGGAAATATCCCACCTACCCTCGTGCAACTCGCTGGGAAGAAGGCTGTCTGTCTCTCTTGAAGCAGATGGTCTTGGCATCTGTCTTGCTCAGAGTTTATAATTGTCCCCGGGAAGATGAGGCTGCTCAGTCTTTGCCCTCATTATGAGGAACAAATATCTGAAATTACTGTAAATCCAGAAAAATCCAAGCTTGTCTCGCAAAAAGCCAGTTTTTAGCCACAGGCAGATGTGTGGTGACACCGCTTTAGGCTGCAGTCTGTAAAGGCTGAGTTAAAGTGTGAGCCTGGCAGCCCAGTAACACAAGGTGCTTCCCTTCCTTCTACCAGCTGGTCATTATGAAATCCTGCTCCACTCTGCTCGGAAGCTCCCACATGACAAGCAGCCTGCGCGAGCGGGAGCACGCAGAGAGTGGAGGAAGGAGGGAAGTTCTGCTCCAAAGGCTTTAGACAGTCAAACCTATAGACACCAGAAAAATGTCAGCTCCCAGGGAGGTTGTTCCTCTGGGGACTACTTAAGGGCTTGCTACTGTAGGTTGACTTCACTACCATACACTCAAAATTTAAGTCTCGTACCTTGCAGTAAAACGTGTCTCTTCTGTCAGGCTTGCCAATAAAAGACCCGAGCCGGACGCATGATGGCTGTCTTGCAGCACTCAGAGAACACTGCTTGTGGCAGGGTCATGTTTGCAGGAGCAACTTGCACAGATCAAAGCTTTTAGGAACAAGTTGGGACAGCTTTCAGTGGGGCGCAGACCTCTCAATTCACCAGGTACACTGGAAGATTGACCTCAGACCTGTTGTCTTGTTGCATGATAGAACCTCTAAAATATGTTAAACACTAAAGCACTGAGCCTTTCTGAGCCTCCTTTTAACCTCCCGTGCTCTGTGTCACCGGGAGACTGCTACAACGTAAGGCCATTGCAGGCATGTCAGGGTTGTTGTTCAGAAGGTTCCCGTTAGGCCTTGGGGGTTTTCGGCCTGTCTGAAAGGTGTCAAGGCAAACTGAACCTCTTTATCCTCTGATTTGGAAAAGGAAGACAACACCACAGATCTCCTAGGGAATCATTTCAGTAATAAGAACTTTATGGAGCTTCAAGCCCACCGACAGTTACCCGGACGCGGTTCTGGGAGCTGCGAATCCTTCCAGTTCTCCCAGTGTAATTGCTCCACAGCTGGTGTCTTGCTCCAACTCCCCAGATAAACTCTTTGATTGTGGAATAAATTTTTCAGTTTCAGGGGAGTTTAAACTCTTGCAAAGCAATATTTAAAAGAAAAAAAGAGCAAGCCCACCCTGTCCTAGAAGAGCTGTGACAGCTAAGCCTACCTTAGCTCGCACCAGGCGATTTCCCCCCACCCCCGGGACTTTGCTCGCTCAGGCTGGTTGGTGTGTTTTGCATCTGTGCACAGTCTCACTCCTCCATACATGCTCTGTAAAATGTAATCCCCTCCAATCTCCCTTGCTCAGGAGATGAAAGAGGAATCCAGACTGCAAATGAAGTCAGTTGCCAGGCCAGACATCCACAGGAAAAAGAAACAAGGCCCACTCCCTGGAGTTTTCGAACCCACGCTGAGTTTTATCAGAGCACCTTTTTGGCAGCAAGCTCCTCTCTCTGCCCTGGTGCTGACCTGTTGGGAGTACCTTGGTGCAGGGATGGGGGCGGGGAGTTGGTTTTACGTGCTTCCATCATTATTCCTCCAGTATTAAAAGAGTGGAATAACGGGATGGAATGTTTCTTTAGATGCTGAATTCTCCTGTTTCTCAAAGCAATTTTCCTTCCCTTCATCATAAAGATGATGACAGTGTTGGAAGGTGTTGCAGGGCCTCTCCTGCTTGACAAGGCAGTTTGGGAGGTCAACGTGGGGTTGTCTGATGAAGTCCCAGCCCCTAAGTCATGTCTGCTCCTGGCTGGTGTCAGTGGAGGGACAAAAGATACTCCCAAGGCACAGCTATGGCTGCTGTTGCAGCGTTAGAGGCCCAATGCTGGTCAGGCGGCTGTCCCCACCTCCCTGTGAGGATGGTGGTACCCTGGGTGGTGACTCTATTCCCAGTATCTGAAGGTGAATGCAAGGGTGGCTTTGTTTGGGTTTGATTCAGAACTGGAATTTCAAATAGACGGGGAAATACCAGTGGAGGCACAGAGGCAGTGTAATTCCCTGGGAAGGTGTGGTACTGTGTGCTCACTGAAGGAACTCTGAGGAAACTGCTGAAAAGTAAGCGTGCGTGGTGGTAACCCACCAAAAAGGGCAGGAACCCTCACTGGTGTTCACGTTTGAGTTGTTTACAGGGGCACAAAGCAGGCTCCTGTTTTCTCCTCGTGTAAGACCCTGCCCATCGGGGTAAGGGGCGCAGCAGTGCAGGTCTTGCTGAACCAGCTGAAACCCTTCACAACAGACAGGTCAAACCACACCACGAACGAGGCCGCCTATTCCAGGGAAGAGGTTCATTCGTTGCCACAGGTAGTTCCCTTCGAGTGCCAGGCTGGCTTTGCGGGTGGGTGCTGCCCCTGAAAGCCAGCGAAGGGAGGCAAGTATAAATACGCCTCTGAATGTAGGTCAGCTCTGAACTTCCACCGGCACAAACCAGGTCTCTGCTGACTGCAATTAAATGTCACATTGCGTTAACAAGCAGGAAGAAATCAAGAGTGATTTCCTACTGAATAACCCTGAGTATCCTTTCAAGGGCAAGGGAGCAGCTAATGAAGCTCATGAAATCAAAGGTTTTGAGTGAACCAGATGGTCTCAGCTGTTGAATAATTCACCAGGGAGAAACAGTGCTATTTCTTCAGGTGTGCTACCCGGTGATACGTCTTCTTGGCACCTGCCAAAGAAAGGCCAGGCATATGTCCCCTGTACGCTTTCTTTGATCTTTCACAGTTGAGAGGGCTCTCAAAGAGCAGCAACAACTTGATGGGATCAAACCTAGCTGGTGTGGGTGAGAGCTCAGCATGGAGCAGTAAATCTGCAGGGGAGGGAGGGGGCTTGGCTGGTGTCTCTGGCTGATGCAGCCTGAACCGGTGGATGCCTGCAGTCCTGTGTCCCTCCCTTTCCTCTCTCAACACCATCCCCACCGAGCTGGAGATACCGCCTGAGAACACCTCCAGTCGGGGGGGGGGGGGGTGGGCACAGATACCCACGCAGCATCCCTTGGTGCCCATATGTCCGCTGCTGCAGAGTCAGCCAGTGCTGGCTTGTGTCCCTGCAGACCTATCCAGCGGCCCAGTTGTTAGTAGATGGGAACCGAATTGATTTAAGAGGCTCTCCTTTAGGTAAAAGAGATCAATAAAAGAGAAGAGATAAGGGCACAAAAGCAAGACCTCGGTGAGGAAGGCTGTAACTCTGCTTTAAGAGATGCGAAGCAGAGAGGCACAGCTAATGTGTAAAGTAAGAGCTGTTCATTTTCTCCCGTAATATCACATAACTGCCTCCAGAATGACAAATGGCTTTTATCTACCCTGCCTCTGAGATAAGGTTTCGTTAGAAATTACCATAGTTATTGGAACCAGTTCTCACAGAAGATGTATTTGCTCCAGCCTGAGTCGCCTCTGACACTACCTGGCAATCCTCAGCAAGACAGCAGCCGGTTCGCTAAACTCTGCGTCGCAAGCTGAGGTGACCCAGGACAGAGACCCCCACTCCATTTCTGCAAGTTACATGTGCATCACCATTTCTTCTTCGGGCAAGGAACACTGGAAGATGCGCGTCCCCTTGGAATGCTAACTGCTCAAAGAGATCCTGTAATGTGGTTTTTAACCTCTGTGGATTGGTTTCTTAAACAAAGGATCACAGGCTCGTTCTGCTGAGGCTCATTGGGAGGTAAAACCCCCGCAGTGTTTTTATGCTTTATTAAGAAAGGGGGGCTCACAGCTGGGCTTTTGCCACCCCACTATTTGAAAACTGGGAGTTGAACCGTTTTGTGGGGGCGGCGTGCTGCTTCCAACAACCTAGATACCAGTTTGGGAAATCCCAGCACCTTCTCACTTCTGCAGGAGTCTCCTCATGGCCCTGCATCACTGCACTGTCAGCACAGAGGGGCTGCAGCAGGCGTGGATGTCACAGGGAAGGCATTTCCTACCGGGTTCCAGGGTCACGGCGTTACCTGGTGCAGGGACGGCCATGTGTAGCTTGGGCCTGTGGAAAGCGCTTTGCCCAGTGCCTTGGACACTGGGAGTACAACATTATCTGCCACAGGTCATCTGGACTTTGAGCACCGCTGAGGAGATGGTGCTGCTCTGGTCTGGGTGGCTGCAAAGCCGTCCACGCCCTGGGCTGGGTGGGATGTGCAGGAGCACAAAGAGGAGCTGCAGAAAACAGAAGGGTGCCTGGAGGTATTCCCCAGCCTGGAGGGAAACTGGAAGGAACAGCATGGGCCCGTCTATTTACCTGATCTCTTCCAGAGTCCCAAACAAGGTGGGTGCATCCAAGCTGTCCTTGGCCTGGGCCACCTCCCTGAGCTGTGCTTAGGAATCATCTGAGATAGTCCTGAGCAGCCTGAGCCACAGTTGTGCCAGGGACCTCACAAATTACCCAGGCAGATAGCCAGTCCATTGTGCACCGCCTGCCACTGCTGTGTTTCCTAGGACAGGCTCGCTGGGGTCATCACCTGGTCAGTAGTCCCCTTTCCTCCCCAAATTAGGCATGTGCATGAGCTCAGGTTAAGTTTCCTTAGAGTTACACTCTGCCTCAGGAAACCCTGGTGTAAGTGAAGAAGCAGATGCAGCAGAGGCAAGTTAAAGGGGAGGCAGCAAATCAGAGCTCCGTACAAGGCAGTGCCAGTCAGTACAAGGCAAGGCCCTGCCAGTGACTGAAGGGAAACCAGCGTGCCCCTGCTGAAACACACCCCGTTCGGCATTTAGGCAATCTCAAACTGCCTAGATTGGCAAGACTGATACAAACCTGAACACGTGAGGGCACAGGGCTGGCTTTCAGGGAAGATTAAAATCACCTCTGTTTCCACCAGCCCCTCACCACCCTACTCCTTCACCATTGAGGCAAGGGAGAGGAGAGGGGTTGTTTTTTCTCGCCTCTTCCACAGCACCCCGAGTTCTGCAGCCTCTGTGGCCCTTAGGATGGGGTCTCCAGGTGTGGGTGGGAGGAGGGTGCTGGGGCTGGAGCCAGCAGCTCCCCGCAGCCCCAGAGCAAGGGCGGTGGGAGGAAGGCTCTCATCCCAGCAGCATCACCCCCCTCTTCTGGGAGAAAAGGAGCTGAGCTGAAGGGCTGGAGTGGTTTCTGCTGGGGAGAAGGGTCCCTGCCCACCCTGGGGCAGCAGCAGCCTTCAGGGAAGTGGGTGAGGAGGAAAGCAGATGCTTGGCTTGGGGCGAAGCCTGGGGAAGGTGAGGGGAATGGCTTGACCCACTTTGTGAGGCAAAGTAGTGCTTCTGGGAAGGAGCTGGCTCACCTGGCTGGAAGGAAGAGCTCCTGTGTTTATCTCCCACCACCCTTGCTTGCTGAGAACTTCTGGGCATGTTGGGTGCAACATGGGGTCTGGCTCCTGAAAGGAGGGGGTGAGGCAGCTGAGGCAGTGCAGAAGGTGAAAAGGGAACAGAGGGTATGAAAGGAGAGCGGGAAATGCCAGGATTGCAACAGAAGGAGCAGCATGGGAACAGAGGGAGAGAGACTTGCTAAAAACACAATGCTGGGCTGAGGCATGCTGAGAGGAGGAACGCTGAGCCCTGCAGAAGTCAGAAACCGAAGGGTTAGGGCTACACTTACATCGGTCACGTATCAAAGACATGGAGCTGGTGTCAACTTGTATTTTAATGCAAAGTTTAATGTCAAAGTTCTTTGCAAGAGAAGAAAAACCCCAACCTGCTATGTATTTTTCCACTCCCCCCCATTCTTTAGTTTCTCGGGGACCAGCCAGGGCTGGCTCCTGGCAGTGCTTAGCTGACAACCCCTGTGCCAGCCAGCAGTGTGCTGGCACAGCTGCAGACCAGCACTGGCCAGGGCACCTGCCTGCACCTCCAGTCCCGAGCCTGGTTTGCTTGTGTCAGGGAGAGGCGGCCCAGCCAAGGAGGTGCTGAGGACACAGCAGGTATCCAAGCACAGCGCTGGAGAAGGCACACAGCAAAACATTCAACTGAAGCCCAAAACAAATGGAAGAAAAAAGACCATGTTTCACTTTCAGCTCTTTTAAACAAGTATCTCACTAGATAAAGGCCTATTTGCTACAGCCATCACAAGATTAACCTCAAACAAGCTGTTCTTTGAGCAGATGAGCTAGGGAAGCCCTGTCTTCTGTGGCTGAAGCTTCTGGAGAGTGAGGAGGGGGAGGGCTGGTGGCAGCTTTTCCCTCAGCTAAGTCTCTCTGTCCCACTGTCTCATGTGTGCAAAGCACTGAACTCAGCGCCTTGCAGCCAGGCCGCCTTAGAGAGCCGCAGTCAGAGCACTCGGGAGCTGCTCACTGAAACAGGAGGGAATTTTCATCTGGTGGTTTCAGCTCTACCAAACGGAGCTGAAATGTGCCAGTGGGTGGAAGAACGTACTGTCCTTGCCTAGAATTTGTTCCAGAGAACACAAGGCCAAAGTAAAGAAGGTGCAAACCAAAGACAATCGCTTTACTGAGAAGTTCTACTTGGCCCTTCCTGAGAAAAGAACCTGCTCACAAGCGCTCTCCCGCCTGAGAGCTGGCAAGGCTCAGTGAGCAGAGCTTCCCGCAGCAGCCCCAGAGGGATGCTCTCCATGCCAGCACGCTCAGGCACAGGGCAGCTGGGGAAAGCAGCGCTGTTAGGCTCCCCAGGGAAACCTTTGCTGCCTTCTGGGACGGTGTACCCACTAGGAAATGCGCTGCTATACACATCTGCACCGTGTATCTATCTGCACCGTGTATCTCCTCCTAGTGCTGGTTCCTCTGACAACATATAAAACCAAAACCCAGTCCGTCTGGCTGGCCATCACCACGTGTGTCTATAGCAACTCCAGACAGTGACGCCAAAGTGCTGTGCAGTAACGCTACGGGGCCAGATGGCTCGCAGTCACGCATCGTAAATTCCTTTCTGCTATTTCCATCTTGTATTTACCCAGCTCAGTGTGTAGCAGCTACTGGCGTTGAAGGCTTCCTTCTTCAGAAACAGCTGTGGTTTTGATAAGTCCTTGTAGGTGTGGAAAAGCCTGAAGTCCTTCAGCTCCAGTTCTCGGAGCAGACTGTACCAGTACCTCACCACGGTGCTGTCGTTGCCACTGACCTCAAACCCAGGCCAGTGGATGTGCACCTCAAAGACCAGCTGTCCTATCTGCTCCACAACATCTTCCAGGATCAGGTTTTCCAAAATTTTCCACTCAGCACTCTCCACATCTGCCTTCAGGACATCAATCTGCAACAAGAACATCATTATTATGTAAAAATGAGAGGTTCTGCAATTGTCAGTAACATCTGAGTGCAGGCTTGTCCATTTTACAGTATACATCGTCATCATCGTTCTTATGTACAATTCCTTTTGTATTAATAAAAAATAGGTACTAAAAAAATTCTCAGAGTATCCCAGGACTAACACGGACAGTATGTGAAGTTTCACACTTGCCTGTTCACAGCCCTTCTCCTCCTGCCTCCAAGTCCTGGTCTGAAAAGCTTGGTGCCCCACGGTGTCTAATGCAGCTCACCCCACAACCAAAGCATGTTACTGTTCCTTCACAAATCTCATGGTGTCATCAAAGTTATGGATAAAGAAACGCACTGAACTCAACAGAGACACTAAGGCATTCCTGTTCCTTATTTCTTCATCACAGAATCCTGTGACAGAACAAACCACACTGACAGCGACTACTTGTACCACAGTAGAGCATGGGCCTCATGTGTCAGGTGTTACATGCACCAGGTAAGTGCAAGAACAGGACAAGGCGAAATGAATGCTATGAGCAGCTCAGGTCACCATCTACCCACAAGCCACACTTCTGTCTGAGGCTCTTGTGGCCATCCCTACAGACGCCGAGCGAGGAGGACCAAATCACAGGAGAATTATGCAAAGACTCTGCAGGGTTTTAAGGGCAGTGCCTGTGAAGAAAAAGGGGTAGCAGGAAAGGAGCTGTTAAGCTGTTTGAAGGGTGCCCTGGTTTCAGCTGGGATGGTCCATTTCCTTCTTAGCAGTGGGCACAGTGCTGTGTTTGGGATTTAGGATGAGAACCGTGTGGATGACACGCTGGTGTTTGGTTGTTGCTAAGCAGTGCTTAGCGAGGCAGGCATTCTTCAGCTTCCCGGGCCCTGCCAGCGCGGAGGCGTGAGCCTTCCGCAGGGGACACAGGAGAAGCTGGGAGAGCTCTGCCAGGACAGCTGGCCCAGAATGGCCAAAGGGATATTCCCTACAGTATGATGTAGTGCTCGGTATACAGCTGGGGAGAGTGAGGGGAGGGCTGTGGCTTGGGAAGCAGCCGGGCATCAGTCAGCTGTTGGTGAGCAACCGCGCTGCACATCGCTTGTTTCTTAGATTCTGTTGTTGTTGTTATTATTATTATTATTATTATTACTTTTCTGTCCTATTAAACTGTTTTTACCTCAACCTATGAATTGCTTTATTTTATTCTCTCCCCCATCCTGAGTGAGCAAACAGCTGGGTGGTTGTTTTAGCTCTTAAACCACAACAAGGGAAAAATACATCTAATAGAAAAGCTCCCTGTTTCAGCTTTAGACCACTAATTAATTCTGCAGTAAGATACCCAGCGATCTGACTTCTCACAACCCAACTGCAGGTTGACTTGCCTGGAGATCAGCCGGGGGGAGAGGGAGCAGTACGCTTTAGTAAGACCCGAGCGTTTCGGCAGGAGCTCACACCTGCTAGAAAGCAATGGCCACAGTGCTGGTCAGGAACCACAGGGATCAAGGGCCTGTGTTTCCCAGGGCTGAACAGACTTTTGGGGGACAAGCTGTAAACCAGATGAAACCAAAAGGCTGCGTTTTCAGAGCAGGACGTGGAGGGTGTGACTCGAATGAGGCCTACATCGCAGAGCGAATAATGACAGGCCAACCCGCTGCTCCTGCGCTCATGAAGGTGGCGTTGTGCCTCCTCCACACCGAGGGGAGCAGGGGGCCAGTGGAAAATGACTGAGGGATTATGGAATTAAAGCCCATATTGTGGCATCTCCACCCGGGGTGCAGAGAGGGCGGTTGCACAGACAACCTTTGCTCTGGTATTTCCTAACGTGACTCCACAACAAAGAGCCTGTCAGTCTGTCCATCCGTGGGTGAGGGAAGCAGTTTAACATCCCGCCCCTCTGGGTTCAAGGGGAGGCCGAATGCAAATGATGCTGCTGGTAGCATTTCAGCTGAGAACAGTGCATGGCTGGGCTGGCTCGTTTGCTTTTATCCATTTAAATGGGTTCCTTATTTTTCAAAGGTGCCACCTCGCAGCTCTACCTGCAGTGCAGTTTTGTAGGCAGTTGACTCCATGTGAGTGCAACTGCCACAGGACCGTGCCACCATGCTTCCAAAACCATGGGTTTTTAGCTTTGGGAGGCTTCTTCTGTAACTTTGAAAGGAGATGTTTTACTCCAAACCTTTCTTTTCTTTTCTTTTTGTCTTTTTTGGTGGGGAAGAAATGTTTCTTAGTGTTGGCTTTTGCTTTCCCATGGTCCTGCTTTAAAGCACCAGTAGGACATCTTTACCCCCATGGTAATGTTTCCAGACATCATCCAGATTGGCTATTTTGTTTTTCTCTTGTGGCAGTAGCTGCTGCTCTGGCTGCTCAGCGGTGCAAAAACTGATCAAAAAAGTGGCTGCTACCCAGTGTTTGGGTAGCAGGGTAAAAGGAGTTACCACACTGACTGCTTAAGCACGTATGGAAACGAGCAGGAAAGAAACGCAAGGCTAGTGGGGATGTGCTGCAAACACACAAACCAGAGGCTCCCTGTTGCCTCAGAGATGTCAAGGGGAAGAAAGTATCTGTCTCTGCCCACCAACTTCTGAGACTGCCTTCCCGGCAAGGGGTCCATCTCAGCCCAGGGTCTCTGTTACATCCCATGGATAGGAGAAACAGCAGAACAGCTCTGTGTCAGAGCACTTGGGCAAAGAACAAGCCTCCTGCTAACACCAAACACGAGTTTTGTGATGATCAGACCGCTCAGGAGATATTTACTGTCAGCGATAGGCAGCGCTACTGATAAGAAAAGCACTTACACCTTCCAGGTGCCTTGATTCAAAGCACCAGTGAAAGGATTAGTGGCCAAATCTCCAAATTCAGAGCTCTAATTCACCTGGGAGCAGTGCTGGAGAGGTGCTGGGGGTAAATCCTGGAGGGCAAAGATCTAAGTGCCTGAAGGTAAAGGATGACAGTCAATTGCCTGAGAGCTTCAAGCACTCACAGACTAAGGCTGGTTCCTCTTCTGTTCCCCAAATCCTCTTGCCTTCCACAAACTAACTAGAAAAGTAAAAAAAGAATGTGGATTTTTAGATGTTTTCTCAGTTTAGCCCCTTTGAAACAGCACTGCAGCATTGTGCCCATCACTCTTGGTGAAAAAAAGAAAGAAAAAAGCCCCCAAAAAAGCCTTTCCTCATGCATGACCAAGCGTATAAAACAGCTGAACAAAGCACACGTTTTACTTAGGGAAGGTTCTATATGAAGGCTCATTTCTGCTCTTTAGGGTATTGACTTGTCACAACCCTGCATCATTTCCTAAAGTAGAGCTCAGAGCTCTGTTTGCCTTGATCGTTTCTGAAACACGGGGTTTAACAGGGATTTCAGGCTCGGCGAGGCCCCGTGGGCACCATTTAAAGCTCCCCGTGGAGAAGAGTCAATTGGGAGCCAGTAGCTGGAGGAAGCATTCGGCTGTATTACTTCCAGCACCACCTCAGCGTGTGGAAGCAGCATCCAGGAAAGGCAAAAGCAGCGAACATGGTGCAGGTTAGGTAAGGAGGATCCCTCCCTTCCCGTGGGAGCAGCTCTGTAGCACAAGCTGTGAGCAGAGAGAGGAGAGCTGGCTGTGGCTTTCAAGCAGAGGAGCGGGGCTCAGAGCCGCCCCATCCTCCCAAACCACAGTGCCACACTCGGGATTTGGGGCTGTGAGATATAACCCTCTGCTCCAGCTCCCCCACACTGGGTTACCACCCTTAGACCAGCCACACAGCAAGGCAAGCTCTGCTTGCTTATGCACTGGTTTTTACCCTCTCCACCTCAATGCAATTCTCTATTTTCAGCAGAAAACCCCTAGAAAAGGCTCTTTAATTCATATTTTGATAGCATACAGGAACCTGCAGGTAACAAACAGGTTCTCCAGTGTGCTTCTTTACCATAGCTTCCCTCTTTTCCCACCTGCAACCTCTCAGCATGATGCTTTCCTCACTTTCTTTCCTCTCAGAATGCATCCACAGCCCCCTCCCCGCTCGGCAGCGGGCGACGCCTTGGATGTCACATCCCTTTCGTTCCCTTTTATTCCCAGCTGAGGCTGTAATTGATGGCAGACAGGATGCCACGTCCTAGCCTAAGAGCAAATTACACTCCCAGCAGCTTGCTGCAACTGCCTCTCCGTGGGTGGGAGGAGGAACCGTCCCAGCTCTGTCTGAGCCATCCATCCAGTGGGGACACTGGGACTGCTGCGGGCACTGGCTGAGCAACACGGATACCGACATCAGTACTAGTCAGTGAGAGACAGCTCCAGGCAGCAGCACTTCTCCTTCACATTACCTCCCTCCCTTCCCACTCCCAGTTACACCACCCACCCTCCCTCCCTTCCCACTCCCAGTTACACCACCCCCCCTCCCTCCCTTCCCACTCCCAGTTACACCACCCCCCACCGTGAGGGTCCCTATGGCCAGAATGATTCTGGGACAAAGGTGCCATTTGACATTAATCACTCCCAACGTGACAGATGGGGCACATCTTCAAGGATCAGCTTAAGGCACCAAAGCTGGGTTGTGCAGTTGGGTGCTTATGTGGTCTTTGGTCTTTAATTACAGTGAAGGGCACCCATCCAGCTGAAGTCACTCATGCCCATCTCCGAAACTGAAGCCCGGCACTGACTGCAGAGCAGCCTCCTTCCTCCCTCCCCTGCTCCCACCGCCGATCCCCCGCAGCCTTGTGAGTGACAGAGAAGGTGTTTCTTCTCCCATTTCAGTGATGTGCCTCCATGAAAGTGCTGCCCAGCAGGGGCAGGATATGGAGTCATTTTATGTTTACCACTTAAGCTGGTGAAAATGTTTCCAATGGGTTGGGCTGGAAGAGACCTTAAAGATCATCAAATTCCAACCCCTCCCCATGGGCAGGGACACCTCTTACTTGACCAAGCTGCTCAAGCACCCATCCAGCCTGGCCTTGAACACCTCCAGGGAGGGAGCAGTCACCGCCTCCCTGGGCAACCTGTTCCAGTGAAAACTTACTTAACTTTCTCTGATGGCCAACTATCAGTATAGCAACAGCTTGCCAGAAGCAGGAGTGGACCCAGACAGACAAGTCTACCCATCCAGAAAGCTCACATGGTGCATACTGGAGGCATCAATCTCAGCTGAGTGCTCCAGAGCCCATGCTGTCCCACGGGGGACTGCTCCCATAAAGGTCCCACACAGGCACCCCAAGTGACTCCCTCCCACAGCCACAGAGCCCAGGCATGGGGGCAAGCTGGTGCTTTCATTCCTCACTTCTTCCCCTGGTCTCCGATACTGAGACCTTTCCCAGGTACTCTCTCCATCTGGAAGCAATTTCTGTCTGCAGACTCATTACAGAGGGATACTCCTCCAGTCCAGCCCAGTTACACCGTGTCACTTACTGCAGCAGCCTTTTAGCTAGCAGGAGGTATTTTTCAGTGCAACTTTACATGACTTAGGAGATCAGCATGGCCTGAAATCCTTTCTCCCTGGGTTACATTTGGTCAGGAAGCTGCAGGGTTTCACCCTGCCTTCCTGTCATCACAAACATCTTTCTTCGCTGTGGGATTAGTTCTTGGCATCTTCCCATCTTAACTCATGCTGGGCACTGGACTGGCCAGAGACAGCAGCTCACCCGTTAATCATCTTCTGGCCATAAAATAATACATGTCCCCAAGCCTGAACTCAGTTTCAGACAAGTTTGATGGGCTTAGCTAGCATTATAATGACCTTAAAGCTAGAGGTATTGTGCTTTACAACTTCTTGGCCAGACCACGGTTCCTGTAAAGTGAGGTGAGGTTCTACAAGACCTTGGCACGGGGCAGGCTGGCACTGCACACAGAAAATGCTGAGAGAGAGGACCTTCACAAAAATTCTCAGTATCATAGTTCTTGGTTCCCCACCTCTTTAAACCAAGACCAGTCTCCAGAGCCGGCAGTGGGAACCTCACTGCTAGCTCAGCACTCAAAGTGATGTGTTTCTTAGAGGAAGCAGGCAAAAAGGCACCGTGAGGACATGAGCCCCCTTACAGTGACCTCCTGGATTGATAGGCTGAGACTAACTGGATGAGGTTTAGCAAGGCCAAGTGCAGAGTCCTGCAGTTGGGACCTAATGACCCTGTGCAGCGATACAGGCTTGGGGAAGAGTGGCTAGAAAGCTGTCTGCCAGAGATGGAACTGGGAGTGTTGGTTGACTGCAGGCTGAATATGAGTCAGCAGTGTGCCCAGGTGGCCAGGAAAGCCAATGGCATCCTGGCCTGTATCAAAAATAGTGTGGCCAGTAGGTCTAGGGAAGTGACTGTGCCCCTGTACTCAGTATTGATAAGGCCACATCTCAAATATTGTGTTTGGTTTTGGGCTTCTCACTACAAGACAGACATTGAGGTGCTGCAGCTTGTCCAGAGAAGTGCAACCAGGCTGGTGAAGGGGCTGGAGGGCAAATGCTATGAGAAGCAGCTGAGGATGTTCAGCCTGGAAAAGATGAAGCTGAGGGGAGACCTTATCATCACCTACAACTACCTGAAAGGAGGTTGTAGAGAGGTGGGTGTTGGTCTCTTCACCCAAGCGACAGGAGATAGGATGAGGGAGAATGGCCTTAAGCTGTGCCAAGGCAGGTTCAGATTAGACATTAGGAAAAAGTTGTTCTCCACCGAAAGGGTTATTGGCCATTGGAACAGGCTGCCCAGGGACACAGTCGAGTCACTGTCCCTGGGTGTATTTAAAAGACGGGTAGACAAGGTACTTTGGGATATGGCTTAGTAGGGGACAAGTACAGTTGGACTCGATCTCAGAGGTCTTTTCCAACCTAGTGATTCTCCTCCCTGCACAGAGTGGCAGCGGCTCACAAGCACATATCTGCTCAGAAACACTGTGCCCCTGCTCCTACTTGCACCACGTTACATTTTTCAGTTTGCAGGGCTCTTCTGGTGTGCAGAAAAAGACAAAACCAACATCCCCTCCCCAGGTCCCTCAGTCTGGTGGCTAGAGAGCCCAAGGAGGAAAAAATCCCAGGAGGGAGATACAGAAACCCCGACAAATTATTTATCAGCCTGATCATCAGCAACAGCTCTGCCCAGCAAAGCCTGTGCTGCAAACAGGCCTTTTAAACATGGCATTTATCCCACCAGTGACCAGCAGCCCAGGCTGGCAGCGCAGCCTCTCCACACGCAGCCCTGGCCGAGCGCACGAGTTGCTCTGCACAGAGGGCAGTCAGCCATCTACACTCACAGGAGATGCCCCGCTGCCTGCTCCCCCCACAAAGGGAGCAGATCCTTTCATTTATGCTCATTTGATCTCCTCTGCCAGACGCTGCTGGACGCCTGTGGGAACGGATGTTTACTCAAAAGGAGAGCTGCTGTATGCTGGACCTTCAAGTTTCTTCATTGAAGGGGAACAGACATTTGCAGTGTGTTTGTGCTGCCCCCCAGCACCAAGCAAGGATGGAGGGTCCCAGCTCTGTGCTGATGTAAGGTCGTGTTATCCCGGTCTTGCCAAAGGCAAAAGCCAGCAGCAGTAAGACATGTGCATTATGAGGGAACAAGGGGGCAGTCAGAGTGGGAGGTCTGCATGAGAAGGCAAATGGTTAAGCAGCATTTTATCCCAAAATCCTGAGGAGCAAGACCTGCAAGTGCACAGGCACGGGACAGAGGGCTCAGGCTGCCATAAAATGGTCATGCACAGCAAACAACATTCCGGCTGCAAAACCAGCTGTTTATTAACATAGTGCCACAGGGGGCAGCCAAATATAAGTAACTGAAGAGAGGGCTGAGTCCCATCTTCAAAAAATGTTCACCCCACCTTAAAGGACATCCCTTGCGGGAGGGTAACACGTGGCCCCTGTATAACGGAGTAGCTCTAACCACACCTGCTGGAGGACCCGGTTCCCCTCCGCCAGCCCGAAAGAGTCCTTTCAGACTCCACCACTTCACAGGAATCTGTTTCGCTCCATTTCTGGTCCCAGGTGTCAGCCTGCCTCTCTTCTGTGGCCACTGTTCGTCTGTCCAGCCTGCTGTCTATATGCAATGGTGGCAGGACAGAAGCAGGGTGCTCCTGAAGCCCTGAACTGCTTGCACAGCTGTCAGCTTTCATCTGGGACAGGCAGTGGGGAGGGGAAAGGAGAGTTTCTGTGGCTGACACCTCTCAAGTTCTAATTTTTGAGAGCGGAGGTATACCTTAAACAGCTCTCAGATCAAAACTGAGACCAGAACAGATCCAGATGCCAAGGTGAAAGCGTTGGAACAAGAGATGGCCGATTCCAGCGATAAGAATTTGTGAATGGTTAAAATCACTGAGATTCCCTTTTCAGTGCTTAAGCCGGTTGTTAATGGCACAAAGCAGCAGCTGGGTGGGGAGCACAAACACAGGTCCGATGTGCTCTGCAACTAGGACCACCCTGTGAAGTAGGGCAGGTTCCCCAGGCTCCTGCCCAGCACTGGTTTTGGTGGGAAGAGGCAAGCAGGAGTGACTGGCTTCTTAGGGCAGCAGCATACCAACAATGAGGCCACAGTGCCAGGAGCAAGTGCCGTGACTCTCCTGAATGCTCCTCACTGAGACTGGTCATGCTGCCACTGCTGTGGTCAAAAAGAAGGTGGAACTGCATATTAGTGCACTGAACTGTGGTGGGAATTGGACACAGCTTGTGCAGCCCTCTAGGAAAACTGGGGCAAAGCAGATTTTTAATACCTGCTTTTTTTTCTGGAGGGTCTTAACAACCACAACAAAGGCAACAAAGAAAATAAAAGCCTTTAAAAAAATCCTCTTTAAATTCTAATTTTTAGCAAATAATATGATTTGAAAGTGCCTTTTTTTTTTTTTTTTTTTTTGTTAGGATGCCCTGCATCAGTTCTGTTTCAATAGTGAAATACTTTCATTACAATTCAGGCACTGCACCAGCCCTTTTCCTAGGGGAAGGAAAGGATACAGCTCACACCACATCCAGCCCACAGTATCATGAAAAAGATCCTCTCTCCGTGCCTGCCAATTGCATGCTAAACAGCACCCTCAGGTCCCTCCCAAGAAGCACCACTATTCTTAACTCTTGATAACTGCTCCTGGTGGGGACAATTTAGATGAGGCCAAAGGAAACTGGAAGGGGCCAAGAGAAATCTGGGTAAGGTATGAGGCATCCCTTGCATTCAACACAGAAAACAGCAGAGGCAGTGAGCAGTAAATCACTGTCCAAAGATTTGTGCTTCCAGAAGCATGTGGTTGTCAAGCTCCTTTCTCCTGGCAGCCAAACTCTTCAACCCAGTTACAATTAAAATACTTCACACAGCAGCAGCCTCAGCTGACTAAGCAAACACAGAGCAATTACCACCTTGATTTCATTAGCACTAGAGTTAAAACAAAAAACAAAACCCAACAGCCAGGAAAGGAACATTGTGTGTCAGAGGCTTGTAGGTTACTCAGGGGCAACCAAGACAGGGTTACAGTAGGCAGCTGGAAACACCTGCACCAGTTTGATTGCCCCTTTTCTGCAAATGGAGTAAAATTCACCGACTCACTGACGCAGCCCCGAACAAAAGGTTCTCACCCAGCGACGGGGAGGGCTCAAACTGCAGCTCTGCTGCGACTCCACAGGCATCAGTCGTGTTACACAGAGCAATGAACCCGGCCCAGCATGTACAAACACAAGCTCAAAGGGACTGGATGCCTGCGTTACGGGCAGGATGTCTCGCAGGAGCTCATCAATCAAATTACAGAGCTAGAGGCAGATCTTATTATAGAATAACATGCTCTCCAGCACTCAGAGCTTCTGCCCTAATGGGATGACTTTAAAAAAAAAAAAAAAAACAAAAAAAAAACCACTTACATTTTCTGGCTAGCTTGCCCAATGTCATTATCTCCAGCACCCTCCCTTTCAGCACAGCCAGCATGGAAAATTGTGAGACAGGTTTGCAGAACTTTGAAGTCCTGACCTTATGACTTGCCAGACAGATGCTGAGTGCAGACAAGATCTTGGACAGACCAATGCTGAGCACAGAGCTGAGTCACTCAAGACAGCATGTACCTCACCCAGCCTTAGACATCTCAACCCAAACCAGCTGTCCAAGCTCCCTTTATAGGCCACAGAGAAGAACAGGAACTTATGAAGGGCAATTTGAGATCATTCAGCATGTTTTAAACATCTGCCCCTGAACGAGATGAACTGTGCCTTAATAGCTTCCCTTGAGTTTATGAGGACCTCAACAGCTATCTCAAATGCAGAAATTTAAGTTAATGGAGGAGAGTTCCATGCTCCTCCATCCCCTGGCAGGTAATTTATTTTGACTATAAGCTCTTACAGCCACGGTATTACACCTGGCAAGAGGATCCAGTGCTAAAACGGGCCTTCACTGAGCAGAGTTATTCCTATAAATAGGCCAGCACCAGTCAAGTCATTTACACTTGAAAAGAATCAGCGCTCTGGGACAGCGCTGTTTCTACTGTGCCATACAGAAACTGATACAACAAAGAGACAGTCTGATGTGTCCACATAAAAGCAAGCGAGATGGCAAGTGGTAACAGTGCCGGCATTTCCAGGGAAGGAAGGGGAATAAGGCAGTCACAGCCTGAGCTTTAGCAGAACCCCCCTTGGGACTTCTGAAGGGTACTGACTGCTGATGCTCCAGGGGCAGTGGAACACTAGTGAGGTGTTACGGGAAATGCAGGATCTCTCAGGTCGGAGGAGACTTAGAGAGGCCAGGATGATAACCCTACAAAAGCAAAGGCTGCTCTTCACAACCATGTCTGGAGGGTACAACTAACTATATCTGGATGATAAATAACAGCTGCAGAATGGGGGCCACTTTACACCTAAAGACCAGTGATTGCACAGGAAAATCTGGATGTGCAAATAATGATGCTAAAAATCCAATGAAGGGTGGGTTTTTTTCCTTCTGGAATTGAGATTCTGGAAAAGCCCTAAATAAGCATAATAAAGCAAAGAAAAAAAGAAGTCCTTTCAAAACAGAACTCCAAACTTAAGGATTTGTATGATGCAGTGATTCAAAGAGATCAAGTCTTATTTGGTCTTTCTGATGCTACATCAAGTGGAGCAGAGCACAGATCTGAGCTTGTCCCTCCCACTTCAGCCCGGTGAAGGGGGCTGTTCCCCAGCTACAGCAGCAACGGTGACAAGGACTCACCCCCTGCCAGACCTCTTGGTCTTGTAAGCTCCTGGCTTCTCATCCCCAGCTCAGGCTTCCACATCAGGACAAAGACCGGTCTGAGGTACTGAGGAGCTCCGGTGAGCTGGGATGGCAGTTAGGCAGTTTTATAAACTCCAGTGGCACCCCCAGGCTCCCTGTGCAGTCAATACCTAAGTCCTCCCTTGCAAGGGATAATCAAAGTTAAAATGATTTTGTCTAGGTCAGAAGCAGGGCTGAGAATTCAAAAGACTTCTGGCCCCTGCAGTCCTGGGGTGCATGTAGTAAAGAGTAATTGCTCCAAACCCAGAAAGTGGGATTTTCCCAACCTGGAGATCTAATTTTTTTGTTTTGTTAATCAAATCTCCAGGCACAACTAAGTTGCTATAAGATTTTATCCCCAGGCTTTTATATTTAATTGTGTACTGCCAACAGAGCCAATTTTGAAACAAAATGGTCAATCCATTTCCTTCACTCTTTGCTCTTTCACACCAGTCTTCACAAAACTAAAAGTGCAGCATGAAAGGGACTCTGTAGTATCTGCTTTAGGAGAGGAGCAAGTGATAAATGACTTGCCTAGGAGGAGATGAGGTTATTAATCAAAATGGCTTGAGGGTGTAGAGTTTAAGTTGTGTTGAGCATCAAATAACAGGTGAAAGGGAGGAGGTTTGTCCTTTTGAAACCCTAAACCTGAGCCTGTTTAATGAAACGAAGCAGACACCTATTAGCCAGGTTGTCACAGGAAAAAAATCTTCATGAAGAGACAGTGTAAATTAAAGCCTTCAAATCAAAATTGTGACTTAAAAGATTGCTTTGAGGTTTTTTTCCCCATAATAAACAATGACAGAGTTTGTTCTCTTACACAATTTGTTCACAATGACTTGAATGGCAGGTGTTCAACACAACTCTGCTCTTCCCTGGAAGCGACACCTATGAGTACATACATCCTGGTGAAACAGAAGTTTTACTTTGCATTCTCAGATTCACTTTTCCAGCTTAATTTGTTTTCCAAGAAACCATCTCATCCACTGCTGAGATGTACTGCCAAGGAATGAAAATTCATAGCACTTACTGATGGCATCCCATGAGATTTGTCCTACAGAGCTCCAGAGAGGGAGAAACTACTACTTAAGTAAGAGTTTGCATACTAAAATCTGGGCTACATGGAACATCCCAGCTTTCTGAGGGAGGCACTGATACCATACACAGTGCTAATCTGTGCTGGGACTAGGTCAATAGTTTATTTAGACAACTGAATTGCCCCCCTTGTAACTGAAATTCAGGCTTATGATCCCCTTGCAAGACCACAGTACCAGCTATGACAAGTCTAGAAGATCACTGGCGTATATATTTGAGTCTCCCACAGCAGTCTTCTATTGAAGTCAGGATGGACAGACAACCACATAATTAAGAAACCAGTCAGGTGGTTAACAGGCATACACTGAAGTTGCAGGCTTTCAGAGAGGATATAAGGATCAACTTTTTTCACAATTAGGACAGTCAAGCAGGGCAACAACTGGCCCAAAGAAGTTGTGCGTTCTCAATTTTGGAGAAAACTCGTTGTTTTTCAAACCAGGGTGAATAAAACCTTGAACAACCTGGTCTGACTTCACCGTGGGCCTTGCTTTGAGCAGGGTACTGAACTACAAACCAACTGGAATTATCCAGTGACTCTGTATGAAGGAAGCTCCCCATTCAGCTTTCACAAATCCACTAGGAACACCAGCCCTGTAGCATCCTTGCCTCAGTAGGTAGTTTGAGAATATGAAAGAGAAAGCTTTCATAAAGTTTAACTCCACTGCAGTAAGAAAACCTTGTGCATTCAGTGGCTTTCTCCATTTTTTCCAGCATTCACCAGTGATGCCCTACAGAGTGTGCATGTTCAGCAAAAAGCCTGAGCAAGATCAATTCTTACATCTTTATCATTTCCTGTGGCCAGTAAAATACTGCTCTTCTCCAAAGATACACCAGTAACTTCTCAGTTTAGATGTGTGTACCGGGAAACAGGACTCTCATGACATCCTTTGGAGATTATTTCATGGCTTAAAAGATTTCATACTCTAGTTCCCCAGAATACTCAGACTACATGTTTCCTTTGTCAGTCACATTCTAATACAGAAGTAGATAAGTCCTCTACCTCCAGGCTGTTTACCCTCCCCAGAGAACTGAGGACTGTTAGGCTACAGAGCCAATTAGCAAGATCAAGTTCTTTTAATCTTTCTTCAAATCCGTCCCAATGCTGGAAACCTGTTTGCATTTCTTGCCATGATATCAGGCTGGCTTTCCCTTTCTGGGGGTGAGGTCCCAGTACTGACTGCAGAATATTAAGGGTGCTCTCACAGAGTCAGTGTGTAAATGAGCCCTTCCAAGTTCTCCAATTCTCTTTCATACAAAACCCCTAAATTACATGTTTTCTTTTCAAGGCTACAACAGGCAGGGACTCCAGAAGGCCCAGTCTGTCCTTTCTTCAACAGCTTGATCCAAAGTCCCTGAAGTCAGTGGAAATAATCTCAATCACTTGGAGGGTCTTGGATCAAGTCCCAACTCATAAAGACCAAAAGCAAGGAGAAAACGAGGCATTAACTTCAAATGCAGCTGCCTGGAATTCCTGCCTTGAAGTGGGAACAGAAGGACTTTGAGGGTAGGAGGAAGGATTCTGAAAATTAAAAAGAATGGGACAGGGAGCATGTTTTAACTTTCTAATTGAAAAAAAGTGCTTTGGAAAATATTCCACTGAACTGTTTTGAATTAACTTCTTCATTCAGTCAAGGGAACGTTCCCCTCGCGTTCACCAGAAGAATGAAAACCTGAAAGTCACAGTATTTACCTTCATGTTCTTTCCATAAGCTGGAGCTTATCAGTGTCCTTACGCAACATACGACTTCCCAGGCTGCATTCCAAATTAAAGCAAAACTAAACAGAGCAGAGGGTCACCCCGTGCAGGAATTTCACAAGTAGGAAGTCAGAGAAGACTGCAGGCTGTGTAACAGCTTTATCCTCACCAGGAGAAGGTCAGCTCCTGACTTCGCTAACGCCAGCATTTTGTGAAGGGGATCTACCTGAATGGTAAAGGAGTAAGAGGCTGTACACACCACCCACAATGCACCAACACACTTAAAACAAATCCTATGCTGTGTGTATACCGCTAGAGAAGAGCCTGATTGTGTATGTTACATGTGCATTAAGCTCCTTGGCTGCCCTCCAGCCAGCTGCTTTCATGTCAGATAACTTTTGCCTGGTTAGTCGTATACTCAGAACTTATAGCCTGACCCTTCTTACTCACAGAGGGTCTCACAATCACTCCACACTATCATGCTAACTGAAGAACTGGCTGTTCTCAGCAGGTCTGGTGTATCATGGGACTCTCATGCTTTTTCTGGATCAGGTCATTAATCATTTGCTTTGTGACTAATTCTTCTAAAATCAAAACAATCAATGTGTGGCACACGTCAAAGGAAAGCCATCTCTCTCTCTCCAGATGTTTCAGTAATGCACAAGCCTAGTATGGCTGCAGTATGACTAAGAAGTAGGAAAAGCTTCTTTTTTTTCTGCTGTTATCTTCAGAATGGTCCAATCAGTAGAGCTGAACCAAAAGAAAATACTAAAGAAAAGCAAGAAATGAACTGAAAATGACATCTTGCATTTTCTGCTAACAAGCCAAACAAACATTGCACTGCTTGCTTTGTACATCCTAAGGAAAAGCTACTCCTTCGCTCAGGCTGCCTATTTCTTTGTTAAAAAACAAAAGACAAGCAGAACTAGCTGCAGGCAACGAAGTATATTAGCATGTGAATTCATGCTTTCATAGCCTCTGAAGGAAAAACTCTCTTAAAAGCAACCTAAGGAACTTCCTCAAATGTATTCTGGCAACAGTTATTCGAGGCTTGGGAGATTACTGTTGTCTTTACAGTTCCTTAAAAACAAACTGGAAAAAGTTAAAAAAAACCCCACAGACTGCTGCCAATTTCAAAACAGGATGTTTTTTGTTGTTGACTGTAATTAGGACCAGTGACCTTCAAAATGTAAACAACCCTTCCATTACCTCTTCTTTCCTAATTATTGCTGCAAATACATTTTTTTCCTCCTCTTTATAAACTTGGTGTAAGAGTACTTTAGTGCTTATACTCAGCCAAGGACCAGAACTCCCACAGGACTAAAAGTACTAGCAGCCAATGTCACCAGCTAGAAAGTAGTGTACAGCTAGCAATTTAAAGACCAAAGTGGCACACAGAAAAAGCAAGACAGACAAGAACTTCATTACCAGTATTTCTGAAGAAAGAATGATTTTCAGGAGACAATCCAGGGAATTGCCCGAGCTCCTGAGACAGCAAAGAGGGAGTTCTGCAGCTTTCCCAACACCGAATCCTGCAGCCAGACACCTGACCCTAGAGCCCTTACCTTCTGATGTCCGAATTCATTCAGTATTGTGCCCAGCTTCTTTGTGTTGCTGTGAAGTTTATGAGCAGCAATGGCTGGATTGGGATCCCTCCAGTCAATGGACAGGCGATGATACCAGAGGTGCCGGCCCTCCTGGATGTGTGCTGACTTGATGCTGGGGTCAAAGCGATGCACCTCACACCCACTGTTGGCCATGCTGATCTCAAACTGGTTGTCATCATTACCCAGCCTGGGAAACAAGAAAAGATGTAACTATAGGTGCTGCAAAGAACCATTACTGAGTAGGATATTCAGAGGGTTCATTTAAAAAGAAGGTAAAATCCAACCTGTTTGTTTCTGCAGCAAAGTGGAGGAGGTGTCATGCTCCAGCTTGGGATATATCCACAGCAGTGAGCACAGTCTAACCCTAATTCTGGTGAGATAACCAGAAATAAAGCTAAGGGTCCACAATAACCCCTGCTGAAGATTAGGAATAAGTAGTTAGATAAAGGAAAATAAAGGAACATGTGGGTTTTTTCTCAATGTCTCATTCATAACCGACCTTAAGAAACTTTCACTGAAAGTTTTTGTTTATAGAATGAAACCACTGGAGTATTGGATGAATTAATCCCCCCAAGAAAATCCAAGCTCAACGCAATACACTGCCTGCACTTAGAATGAAGGGCTCCTTTCAGGGCAAGAACTAAACCACTTTTGACCTTCCCAAACATCTTGTTCTTAATTCAGACCTGACATCATTGATAAGAAAGCAAATTAAACATTAGAACTTCTGTGATGTAATTATTCCTCCATTTATATTTTATAGTTAGACATATTCCTCTACTTGCAATTAGCTTTCCCTTGACAAGGTTACAATGCATTCCTTAGTCCCCACTGAACACAAACTTCCAAAAACCAAGGCATAAGCAGAAGAGTAAACAGATTTAAGATGTATACAGAGTCACAGAATTCTGTTATACAATACTGTTTTGTAAAAACCAGACATCTTTCCCACTGTGCCTGGATTAGGTATCTGGTGTTACAAAGATGAGCCACAACAGCCATCAACAGGGACACGACACCAGAACCAGATGCCTCTCTTTTCTCTGTGCACAGGAAGACACAGATAAACCAGCAAGTTTTAAAATAACCCCATCACAACAGGTTTTTAAATCGGTGCTTCAGCCAGTCATACTAATTGAGAACACCTTTTATCTGTCACAGACAGAGGTGACAGGGCAGTACCCTTAGCTGTACTGTCAGAGCACCTGTGACACTACACCACCATTATCCTTAGACACATATTTTTAAAATGGAGGGAACCTGAAGTAAGTCTGGCTATTTGCATCAGGACATAAAAGGTGGCAAGTTCTACATCATGCTACACTATGATAAGACATTAAACCAGCACCAAATGCTTTAGGTGATACACTGGTGAACTAAAATGAATCCAGCTCCTGAAACATTTGGAAAGGCATATGTTTGGACATTACCCATAGGATATTACGCTTGTAATTCTGGCTAAGCAGAGTGCAATGACACCCTGTTTGAAGGTCTTCCCCTCAAGCACCTTCCCCTTCAGGCACCCTGGGAAAGCAGGGGGACACAGGGTTTACAGGAACAGCCCAGTGTCCTTTTCAGATCGACTGTATTTCACAGGATTCGAGCCTGGACAGACGTGTAGGAGGAGAAGAGAGGAGTTTTCTTTTAATACATTCAACACACATTAGGAAGAAAGTTCAGAAGTTAACCAAGTGAATTGACACATTTGTTTGCATACAGCTTTCTACAGAAGGGACACTGATGAACAAAGACCAGTGTAATCCCTTAGGAATGAGAAGCTGGCTAAAAACGAACAAAAGACGAGTTGCTGGGGACAGTTACAGCATCAGAGTGACAAGCCTACTAGTGACCACAGGACACATGCATCTGTGACACACTTCCAATAGTACCAACTGGCAAACTGGCACAGTCCAGAGGGCCACAGGCTTTAGCTATAGACAGACCTCAGGCCACCTCCAAACAGGTTGCTACTCGCATGGACTTCAAAGTGAGGTTCACAGTGGTGCAAAACAGGGAAAAAAAATATATATATAGATGAAGGCGCAGAAGGGGCTGATATATCTTCTGGCACTCTGGATAACAGCTCTAATTTATGCCTGAAGAAAGATCTAATCAACAACAAGCATCTAGGAGAGAAAATACGGTCATCTTCAAAATAAGGGGTTTGAGAAACTCCAGGCTGACATGTGATCATGCTACGGGCTAATGCAGCATGAGAAAGGTAAACAAATGAGGTCCCCTTAGAAAGATTTTGTTAGGAAGGGGCCATGCTTTTAAAAGAAAGGTGTGGAGGTCACAGAAGACTTCCCCACTATCAGGAGAGAGCAGATGCTGCCTCCAGCAACAGCAAAATAAAAAATGCTAAAGACACTGACCTATTTTTACTGTAAAGAGAGCTCAGTTACAGAGCTGGCAGTGAGATGCAGGCGCCTGCGGTGGGGGCTGAGGTGGGCTTTGGAAACAGCAGGAACAGGACCCTGCGGAGGGGTCTCCCAGCCGAAAGGAAGAGCTTGCTGGCACTCCTCCCTGCCGGCAGCAGGGCAGGGACACTGAGCCAGGACAGAGCTCTGCACAACAGGGAGCAGTGTCCCTTGGCTGTCCTCTGCTCCCAGGGTTTGCAGAGGGTCACTGGTACACAGAGCCTCCCATTTGGAATAAACACTGGGCTGCAGCTTGCACCGAAGGGAGCATTGCAGCGGGCTCCTGGAGCACAGTGAGCACAGAAGCTGCTTTGTGTCCTCCAGCACAGCTCTAGCAAACACCCGTAGCTGCTCCAGCCCCATGGCTGCAGGTACTCCAGCACCCACAGGGGACCACAGGACAGAGCTGTAAAAACACCTGTGTCCAGCTTCCCCTTCGTGTGTTCCCCTGCCCCTTCTTTCTCAAAGGCAGGTAACTGAACTCTGCAGCTGGAGAAGAAGCATCCCCTGCCTGGATCCTACACTTGAAGATCTACCTGAAAGGGCTTCTATACAGTGCTGAGGCAAGACTCTTCAAACCTCAACTGGTAAGTTTCTGAAATCCTATTCATTTATATTATCCCAGCTTGAGTGCCTGCCTGCGGTGTTTGTAACAGACTTAGCTTAATCTAAGCAGATTTAGCACTAATAACTAGAGCTCACTAATGCATACTGCAATTACATATCATACTGGGAAATCCTGTCCCCCCGGCAAAAACATTGCTGCTTCCCTGTAGTGGAAGCAACTAACACTAATCTAAAAAGATCTCCAGACATTTCAGACACTGCTTGCTCCCATTCACAAGTAACCTCTTCTGCAGCACTTGAGCTGAGGAGCATGTTTTGTTCCATTTTTAATGATAGATGGATTTTTATTCCAGGATTCCCAGTGATCCTCACGCTGAACTTTCACATGTGCCCTCCATCCATCCTCTCCACAGAGAATGCTCTTCACTGGAAACAGCGGCTCCCCCTTTGCTCCTTATGAGCTGTATGAGGTAACAAAAATGCTTAAAGGGGAATTTTGTCTTGCTCAGAATTACATTAGTTTTCTGCCTGTCATGAGGCAAAGGAAGCGAGTCTGACAGAAGGAATATCCACCACCAAGCTCCAAAGGCCGCAAAAGGAACTCGGAGCACTGAAGACTGCTCCCTCCTTCACCTCAAATATTCCTCCTATCTTTTAGCTGTTTCATGAGGTGCATGTATTTAGTGCAGGTGTGTTTGGGATGACTGATGGGAGAGCCAACATCAGTTTCAATCTCTGCTAAGACCTACTGTTCCATCAGTCCAGAAAGTCTGTACTATACCCAAGAGCACCACACACAAAGCGCTTGTAGACATGCACTAGCTCAGATTTGTTCAAAGCCATCAGCAAGTTATCTTTGTGCCAAATCTGCATTTCCTAGCCCAGATTAAGTCAACTCTGCATTGTGTTTACTGGCTAATTCAACCAAAATACCATTCTCAACCCACACACGGTTCGTATCGAGAGGGAAGATACGGGAGCTCAGGTCTAACATTAATGATCATGTAACTTGAAGGGTAAGGTCTAGATTAATTCTACCAAACGCTGGGTTCTTTGCCAAGGTGCCTAAAATCATTAGGCATACTATCACAGACTTCCTCTATAATCAAAGGAAAAGCTATACCTACCTCCAGAAGGTTATTTAGCTTAGCTGGTTTTCCATCTAAATGTGCCTGCCTATCCCTGCTGACTACTAGAAGGAGCTTCAGGCAACAAGCCAGTAGTACAGCAGAGCTTGTAAGTCCGGACCTAAGCATGGCATATTACGGTATCTCTCCTAGTTTTCACAGGAATGTGAAAAACAGAGGAAAAATATATTGTAAACCTGCATTTTACATTAAACCCAGGTAAGTACCATGTGAAATAGGTTGCAAAGTACATTCAGAAAAAGAAGCCACAGTAGTTGAGGGGAGTTTGCTCTCCACAGATGTGACTTGTCTCTAAGGGGCATGTTATTGGTGTTCTGGCACAGAGTGATGCAGCTCAACCAGACATGAGAGCCCCTCATCCTCTGAAGAGTTTGGCCTTTACAGCTCAACATAAACTCAAGCCAAATAGAAGGCCACCCAAATAAACAGAAAATACTCCCTATGACTGCAGTGCACTCTGCATCCCCTTTATGATGTTAACTGGCATGTACTACTGAGGAAGACATGCCACCCAGACACAGTTCCTTGCTATCCACCATTTCTACACCCACAGCAGCAAAACCAGAGAAGTAAACTGCAGGGCAATGAAGCCTTTCAATATCCCTCTAACCTACAGCTGGCTCCCAGGACAGCAAAGACAGTTTTATTAGGCAGCAGCCACGTGGCAATCAGTGTGAAACGAGCTCCAGATCCCAGTGATCGTTCTCCTAGCGCACCTGTGTGCTGCTGGGTAATGCAAAAGGCCAGTGTGATGAACTCTGATGATTGACCTCCCTCCTCCTCCCAGGAAGTGGTGTTTTATTAGCAGGGAGACAGGCTGCAATTGTGGCTTTACTACCTGTGAAAGCACTTGCTCTGTGAAGAGTGAAAGCTTCAATCTCAAGTGCTGCAAACATCATAAACACCACAAACATTTTAAAATAAAGCTGCAACTGCCTTTCTTATCGCTTTGGCACATGTCACCCCAAAGTGCTTAGCAAACACGCTCTCACATGGAAATGTACTGTTTTGTCCCAGGGGTAGTTAATGAAGTTTTATAAGTAATGCTGCTGAAGTACCCAGCAATTACACAAGTAATTTCTGCTCAGGGAAGATGCTGTGTGCTTCTCAGTTCATCTCATTAATTTCCACCTTCCTCTATGTGAGCTATCACTCACGACTCACCATTAAGCAATTTGTTTTCATACTGATATTAGAAAAGCAAAGGAAAAGGAAGACCCTCGTGGAGACGTTTACAGATACACATCCACACGTAACAAACACATCCAAACAAAGCCTGTATTTTAAAAGACAAACCTTGGTGCAGGCTGTGCTGCATTCATAGGGCTTTTTGAAGCTGGGTGTCATGAAACAATTTGCTGTCTTTCTAAGAGAGCACTTACCCAAGGGAATAGAGACGGCACTGCTTGCTTTTGATTCGGTGAATGAGGCTAAACTTCTCATCAAGACAGATCGACCAGGGCCTCTTTGAGGTCTCAGAGTACCCTCTCAGGCTGTTCACGTTTGTGTGTTCACATGAAATCTGTTGAAATCAAAGGATGTTTCATTTTAAGCCATGACTTTTAATTTGCTTTTCATTTGCCTTCTGGGGAAAGAGAGGAAAGAAGTAAAATGTTAATTGGTTTCATTTAAATCTGATTGTCAATCTGATCCACAGCTATGAAGATTTGATAATTTTTTTCCTTGTTCATCTGTTATGCTTGGTGAAATTTGAGGCTTACATAATCCCCCAGAGAGCAACACAGTTTGAAAAGCAAATAATTAAGTATTAGTTCTATATTCCAAAATCAATTTTCCTGAGAACAAGCTATTTTGGCATTAAATGTTTGTTTTCATTCTTTTCAAACCTTTGAGTGGCTTCAGCATTCTGATTAATGTTAAAATCGTGTCGTGATTTAAGATTATCATCACAAGTTGCAGTGCCACTGCAGTCTACACTGTATGTCTTATCCAGAGTGTCCTGGATCACAGTTCCAGAAGGGATTTAATCATTACCCCAACACATCCTCTCTCCAACAACAAAGGGATTTTTAGAAGTGCTGAACTGAACAGTGGAATCATAGCATGCGTGCCTACGCTGTGCTGGCTTACACATCCAGTCTAAAGCCAGGATAAAAACACTGCAAAAGGAGAAGAGAGACCCTGCAGGGAGGAATGCTGTCAGCCAAAGGCCTTGTTAAGACCTAGAAAGCAAGGACTCAAAAGGGCTGGATTCATCAGAAACCTGGAAATGTCAAAAATCACTTGTATGAAAGGCGAAGTCTTAGAACCAAAGAACCACAGAGTGGTTTGGGTGGGAAGGGACCTCAAAGTGCATCTAAGTTCTACCCCTCTGCCATGGGCAGGGACACCCTCCACTAGACCAGGCTGCCCACAGCCCCATCCAACCTGGCCTTGAACACTGCCAGGGAGGGGGCAGCCACAGCTTCTCTGGGCAGCCTGTGCCAGGGTCTCACCGCCCTCAGCTTTGCCTGCAGCTGAGCAGCAGCCTGCAACAGCCGAAACACAGTGGTTGAGCAGAGGAAGCCACAGCCCTGTGAGCGACACCCAACCGTAGCAGTGGTAAGGAGCTAAGGGGAAGCAGAAGTAAGGACCAAAATGGTGGCTCCTTCAGCCCAAGAGAGGTTCTATTGTGCTGCCCCAGCATCAACTTACTGTTGGTTGCTGAAGGGCTTCTCAAACCATGTGCAGCCCAGGGGTGGCAGGGAACAGACTACTAGCACGCAGAGGAGAAAGCAAGGACTGAGAAGAGCTGTGGGAAGTCACCATGACAAAATGTTCTCTGGGCCCAGCATCAACCCTGGCTTCAGGGATGGGACTGGGCCCAGAAAGCTAACACTGGCACTGTAAGAAAGCAAACAATAAAAAAAGGTGGGAAGAACAGTAGTGGAGACAAAACGAAGTTAAGCATCAGTCCTCAATATCTTGCTCCTTCGTCCTCTACAGCAAACTGCCCAGGCTCAGCTCTGGGTTTTATGCAAACTAAAAAGCACAAGTCTGGTCCCACTCAGAACCACAGAAATGGAACAGTTATACACAGGAGTGACAGTAAAAACTGGAATCCAGCCTTCACACTTGTAGGCACTCTCCATGTGCCTTAATATAAGTAAAGAGAACTTTCATTCCTTAAGAAACTTAAGTTCTAAAAGACCATTATCTGGAGTATTACATCCAAAGAGCTGCATGCTGCATCACCACCTCCCTGCTCCTGCTCAGCTCATAATTCCCATGGAAACTTCATAAATGCTAATACAGCATCTCTTCATGCTGCTCTCAGGATTCAGTAAGTTTTAAGCAATGATTTGTACTGCACCCCACTACCCATTTCCCTTCAGTCACATAACAATCAAGGAATAAATGGCATTGCAATAATAAGCACTGATTTTAAGACACAGAAGAATAACGTGCTCTCTACAGAAAAGTAAGATTCTGCAATGCTGCCTCTTAATTGACTCATGGCATTATGAGCAATTACAACGCTCAGAATTTGGAAGAATTTTAATAGCTCTTGCTACTTAATAGCTCTTGTCATCAAATAGTTTTAAAAAAAAAAAAAACCCCAAACCAACCCTGAACTCTGCCTTTAGCACCATCATCAGTCTGCTGTATGATTTAAAGACCCTGATGCACTGAGCTGCCATCCTCTCCTGGGCTTCTGCTCACTACTATCACACAGACAACAGCAGATGCAAGATGGTTCTTCTGATCATTAGGTAACAACATTGAAAAAGCTTCTCCTGGCCACACCTCAACCCTGCTGACATGGCATCTTCCCCATCCAGCAGTCCGAGCCGTTCCACAGGAATGGCTGGCAGCTGACCTCAGGCACAGTAATTAGTAGACACTCGCTCAGCTAACAAGGAAAATGAGATCCCATGCTCATCTATGGAAGCAGCATTCCATTTCCAGAAGTGCTCATGCAAGTCATGGTGTTATCCTGTCAGTTATTAATCCTGTAACATCTGCCAGGTCAGGAACAAGGATTTCTTTCGTGTTTTGCTTTCACTTGTGCTTGTCCCCCCCCACCAGGGTCAATTACTCTGGGAACGAAACTTCTCGATTGGTACGTCAGAAGCAATAAATTCTCTGCTAATTGATGTCCTTGTAGGCTTTGACCCAACTAGTAGAGTTTAGCAACATCTGCCACTGTTTATTAAGTCACCGAGTCGAAGGATGTTTTCAGCTTAATATGCCTGCCACAGCCTAAACTCCTGTACAACAAAACAAGCAGCTCTACACACATCCCCTGCTGTCTCCACATGCATCATCTTGCCTCCTCTCAGTGCTGGTGTGAGTAGAGGCAGAGATATCATTTTCTTGAGCATTTATCCAGAGATACCCACAAGCTGGAAGATAATTGAACACTCTGCTACCCTCCCAGTTACCACACCATTCACACAGCAGCATATTTTTAGACGTGTTTCATATGAGTCTCTTGTCTCAGCCTTGAAAGCGTTGCACTAACAAAGAATTTCATATGTGAATGACGTTTTGGTGACACTGGCACCTGAGGCTTTTTGCTCTTCTCCAGTGTAAGTGGTGGTGCAGTTAAATCTGTATTCAAGGGTCAGTTGCTGATAAACCTGTTTACTGAGAGCAGCTGCCCTGTCAGAACTGTGGACATCCAGCACCTTTTCCAGTATTATACAAGAAACGCGTGTGTAAACACTGTCGCGCAGAAGCGATGCCTCCATTAAGACAGGGCAGCCCAGTTTCCAATATATGCCAAACCCTGGAAGTGTCTGTCAATGTAATTTGGATTTGGAAGTGTCACCTTTGAAAAAACACATGAAGCCACTAATTTTCCAGGTCCTCGTTAGTGTCCTAAAAATATCAAGATTCTATGGGTACCACTGGAACAAGTTGTCCCAGCTAGGGACTGATGCCTTGTTCTCATTTTACTGGGAACCTCAAATGCATTCTTTTTAGCTAAAATGAGCCTGGTTATCTCTTCATTATTAAGAGAAGTAGGTTGTATTCAATTATTCTTTTGTTACAGAGTGCTCTGTATTTTCATGTGTCAGAGAAAATGAGAGAGAGCAGGTGAGGAACCAGATCTGCAATTTCAGCCGTGCCTTACTTCTTTCAGGACACAAGCTCATCTAGAAATAGAAAGCAAGGAAATAAGGCATTCTTTCTACCCTGTGTTTTGACCTTTCCATTCACATTGACCATTGCTGCTAGGTTAAGAGACTTCAAAAATAAAGGAGTTTCAAAACCAGTTTGGTGTGAAGTTGATTCCTTCCCTGAGAGGGAACAGCCTGTGCCAGGCAAGCTGTTATCTAAATGGAGACTGAAATGAAAAACTTACCTGAGAAGTGCTAATGTACTTCAGGAACCTCAGGGCCTCATAGTTGAGGGAAGGAGTTGGACTTGCCCATGGTTGTAGTTCAATGTGCCATCTTAGAGTCTGCAAAGCAAACCAAAACAAAAGACACCTTAAAAGAAGAGCATTAATTTCCTAGTACAAGCATACAATGCAAGGGCTAATAAATTAAGGAGATTTCATTTCAAACAAAAAGAGTTTCCTAAGGGCTTGTCTATACATTAAAGTAATTTCAGAGTAAGGTAGGGTTTGAATTACAGCGAAAGAGCATCTAACTATGATTTATGATGATCAGCTTTGAAACCAGATGTAGGTAATTCAGAAAGAAAGGGCTCTTCATCCAGAGTACAAGCATCAACACAGTTATTTTAGGACACCCAAGTAAGCCCTGGCTTGTAGAAAAGCATGAAGCAAACCAAGATCTGAATAACTAAATCCTCTAGCAAAACATCTGAAAACAGTGAAAATAATTTTACTTTTATATCTACTGTGTATCTTCGTTTGAACATCCCTGGAAACAAGAACTGGGATCGCAAACGCTAATCGACCAAAGGAAACTGCTGCAAACAAACTCTTCCCTTGTTTTCAATCTAGATTCCACAGGAATGCAAGCTTCTTGAGGTCTTTGAGAAAAGTCATCTCCTTTCCCACGCTTGCCTCACGAGATAGATACACCACAGTTCTTTGCTTTCTCAAAAAAACATCAGCGTGGCTGTCGGCAGCCCTGCCACCCCTCATTTTCGTAGCCCCAATGAAGTAGCTTTGGTGGATGCTTTCTGCACTCCCTGCAAGGCCCCTCAGCTCTGAACTTTGGGGACCCTGTCAGCTTTTCCAGCAACACTTCCCACGTAGGCAGAACGGGGCAGAAGAGGTCTGTCAGACACGTGATTACAGAGCAATGGTGCTCTGTGCTCCCATCTGTGCCACCTTCGCCGAATTCTTCCCGCTTTTTTCACCCTGAGAAGTTGAGACGTGTTATATCTTGCCCTCAAGCAGATATAAATACAAGCATGGTGTTAGGTTGTACTAAATTAAGATTGATTCCTCATGACTTTTCATCTTGGGGCTCTGTAACTCACTTCTATGGCTGAGCAGGTAGAATCAATCATCCCCAATTAACTGAGCTTCTGTAATGAACAGGATGTAGGGGTTTTTTTCCATAGGTTCACGTTGACATAAAACACCAAACAAATAGAAACCTCATTCCAAATTCCCACAGGACCTTAATTTCACATGAAACTTTGGAAATAGCAATTAACCGGGGAGGGGGGGGTGGTGGCTGATCAGAGAGGTGAGGTGGTTGGTGAGCCCCACCAGAGGACAGCCCCACTGACGGGCTGGTCTGCGGTGTCAGGAGAAAAGCCAGCGCAGTGAGAGTGGGGATCCTCTGACACCAGAGAGGAACACAGGGAAGAAAAGGAGAAGGTGAAAGGAGAAAAGAAAGATGATTAAGGGGGACCAACCGACCAGATGGAGTTTGCCTCGTGCTGATATCATGAAGTGATGATTTTGCAGCATAAGTAGACATAGTTTGGAGCGAATGTGGGCCAGGAGGTCTGTATGAGGCTTACTGTTCCTTTAGGGTTTGCTCTTTGGTTTTGGGGTTTTTTTCTTTGTTTTGTTGAGTTGGTTTTTGGGGTTTTTGTTAGGCTGGGTTTATTTCCTCTGGAAAGAGATGCTGAAAGAGACATTTGAGCTATTATTTTTCCTCAGAAGCAGACAAAAGTAGCATTTCCCACCCTGAAACTTGCTGCCTGCAGCAGGCATGGGCTCCTACACCCTGCACAGTGGAAGGCTGGAAGCAAGCTAGAAAGCAAGCTCTGCAGCAGCATGTCCCCCTGACCTGCTGATTGCGGAAGGCAGCCTGCAAACAGCAAACAACAGGAAGATAGGTGCACGCCGGGGGAGAGAAATGCGTGTAATCTTCCAGAATGAGTCACAGTTCACAGGGCTGCATAACGTCTGCAATGAAAGGAATGCTGCTGTTTCAACAGGCTTGAAAGCTAAAATGAAAATGAAGCCTGACAATCATTTTCAGACACACAGAGACAAAAAAAAACCCAACAAAAAAACCCCACTCCAGCCACCTAAACATCTGTGCCCAGTTATTCTGAAATGTATTTGTGTGAGAAGTAGCTCATTAAGCAGGGGAATCGCAGGGTGGCCACTGTGGCACTATTCAGCAGAAATTCCTTCTGCACAGAGTTGACGGGGAAGAAAGAAAGAAAAAAAATCCCTATAATTAACCACGTGAATGAGGTTCTTCTTCAGCAACGTGTGGTATCGAAGAGGGCACTGCAGCTTACTCTTGGGTTCTTAAAGATGACAAACTGCCTTCCACTGTCTCCAAAATGTATCAATAAACACACAAAAATGAAGATAAAAACACAGTGAATTAAGAATGCAGTTTCACTTATAAAGGCAAAAAAAAAAAGAAAGAGGAAAAACCGGGAAGAGATCAACCTTTTATGTGGTTATTTAAATTTAGGAGCACCACATAAATGTTACTTTTGTGACAGAGATCAGACCTCAGCTCCTGTTTGATGGTGATGGTTTTGAAAAGCTTCTCAAGCTTCATACTCAGTCCCTGGCTCCTTACTAACCCATTTCCATTCACTAATGAATACATTAGAGAGGTTTGTTCCTAACCCCTACTAAACACCCCAACGGGGCACTTCAGTAGCTACACTACAGTAAAACGATGAACAGGGTGAAAATCCAGTACACCTCTTGGACGAGGCACACCCTCCCAGCTAGCTCGCTGGTGTCGGTGAGGGTATGGGTATGTTCAGGACTCACAAAATACCCTCCTGAAGGAGGCGTTCCTGACGTACATCAGAAGCCTTTGCTTACAGTTTTTCAGGTAATTTTCAGCCTGTTCCACAGTGTTTTCACACAAGCCTTCTCAAAGAAACTCTGCTGATTAAACATACCCGGCCCCTGTAAACCTGCTTTGTGAAAATCAGGTTTACTGCTGATAAACAAGTGTTCCTTCTTTTGATGACCTTTCCCCCTCTAGACTTGGCAATTTTATTTACTCAAAGCAAAACTGACAGTGGCATCGTGATTTGGATTTTCTCACTCGTCTCACAGAAACCTCTGGAGTGTACAACCGAGAGCAGGTCCCTGTGGCTGCAGTACAGAACAGGCTGAGGAGCAGCTCCTTTCACAGGGGTCTTCTACAGCAAGCAGGCAAGAGGACCAGAGGAAGTATTATGGTCCATATTGTGCAATTTTGGATACAAAATTCAGACAGACCTTCCCAAGGTTACACAGGAGGAGCCAGAAAACCAGTTCAGGCATTCTGCAACGCTGGTTATCGCCATCAGCGATCACCTCCCTAAAGTAAGGACTCATCCAATGAGACACCATGACTGTGTTTCCCAAACACCTATATATCCTGGTTCCATGAGGTAACAGTAAAAAGTTAAGAATACCACTTAAAAAAAACCCCAAACAAAAAAAAAAACCAACCCATACTGATTATCTTGAAGTATCCCCCTATTTACATCATTTTACTTATAGAGACACCTTACCTGAAACTAGCGTTGTAAGAAAAAAAATCAGTCTTCAGCAAGACTTTATCACAGGCACTGTCAGAGCCTGACTTCAGTTACCACAGAAGGGTAATGGATAACCAGAAACAGTAACCCAGAGCAATGCCTAAATTTTTGCTGCATGAGATGACTACAGAGCAATGAAAATCTTAAGGCAATGTTATTGCTTTGTTAGGGAAACCAGGATGCATTTGAAGGTATGATCTCTGCAGCCCCCCCTTCTCTACCAGCACATTGCTATGCAAAACTGCAACACTCCCCCAGGTACTTCACACTTAAGGATAAGGACTGATGTTTCCTTCAAGGCCAGTGACTTTTCTCTGGAGACCGCTTCTTTCTAGATTTTTCTCCCTCATCAACCATCTATGATAGTCATCTGATAATCCCTTAATAACCTATAGTATACATATGGTGTCGCTTATCCTAAAAATCTGAAATCAAAATATAAACTTTAAATTTACACATGCAAAGAGCTCACAAACCAGCAGGTGTAAAACTGTAGGCTTGCAAAATTTCTGGCTTCCCTAGCATAAACATGAACACATAAATCATTAAATGCCTTACAGGTCAGTTCAACCAGCCCAACCCCTCCCTTCCCTTAGAAAGGGAATCAGTACATTTTCCATACTTCTGTCTGTTTTTACTCAGTAACTCTTTTTTTTTTTTCCCCCTCCTTTCCATCTCTGTCCTTTTTAGCAGCCTATTAAAATAGAGAAACATATTAGCCGTGTTTATAAATAAAAATTTGGGAATCCCATTGCCCTGCCAAGCAGTCTGTTGCTTCCAGTGAAGTAACAAAAGATTTGTCAATACATACACAGATGTGGCAAAAAATATATAATCCTCTCGTTAAACTGTGCAACAGTAATTTCTTATGTTTGAGGCTGGAGCAAACGTGAGCAGGAGGCACTTGTAGCAACAAACTCCAGCAATAACTGCAAGTAGTTGCTAGCCATAGAAACAAATGGCATATACATCTTCACCTCCAACCATGCCAGCTGTATGCTGTATCACCGCGGTTACCCCTGGGGAAGGGTACAGGCAGAACAGAGCTTGCTGGTGGCTGAAATTTTGGAGGGGTTTTACCAGTTTGAAACGCAAAGGGCAGGGTTCAAACTGCAAACCTTCAGACATCTACAATGCAAATGTGTATTTGCTGGGTTGCCCTCCTGAAGGCTGGCCCTTGTGAGAGTACATTGTCCCCAAATGGGATTTACAGGGCTTGGACATCATTTTGTTTGGGCTCCCTCTGGAGCATCTGTGGCCTTAAGCACACTCTTTTGTAGTGGTCTTGTTTTGTTTTTGCCCCCCATTCAGAAGTACCTTAAATAGTGAAAGCAGTGTGTTGCAGCCCACCCAAGCACTGGCTGCATATGACATGCCAGCACCCCTCATGAGGGACACAAAACAAGTGCAAAGCAGGCTGAGATGAGTGGGAGGGCTGCTGAGGGTGGAGGCGGCCAAACCTGGCACGCTGCTCCTCTTGTTGACAACACAGAGCAGCTCCAGCCGTGAACAAACCCTCATTAATGCCCACATCTCATTTGAGAGGCAATTAGCTGGTCAACTCCAAGTGAAAGCCAGAAGTGAAGAAGCATTCCTGCACTGAGGACAGCCAGGGACCAAGCTCCCACAGTGGGCTGGGGAGCTAAGTTATTTGACAGGACAGATGAGGCAGACAGGCTCTGTAAGGAAATGATTCAGCTCATTATGAAGCAGATGTCTAAAATAAGTATGATGAGTCACACACTGGAAATGTCCGTGTCTCTCCATGACCTGCAAAGGAAGCCTGGAGGAGGGGCTCAGAAACACCTACACTGTAGACATTCAACATCACAGAAGCAGCAGCCCAGCCCAGACTATCATACATGACATGCTGCCGAAAAATTTGTATTTTAGAGGGCTGAGCCTACTCTTTAGTCGTGAGCCTCAAGCAACACTTAACTGCACTTTATTTTTCAGCAAGGTTGAGTAACTCCAACTGTTTTATGTTTGGAGCAGCAATACGTGGCACAAGTAAAGCAAACTCCACCACAAAGTGGAGGTGTCAACAGGAAAGAAAGAGTAAGCCTCAGCCTTGGCAAAGGCCTCCTTGAGAAAGGCCAATTCATACAGTCCCCTTCAGCTGAATGTAATCACACAGTGGGCGCACAAGAGGCAGGCTCACAAAACCACGCTATGCTACATCGTTAATTTAGAAGTAGCGGGGGGGCACAGGCTTGGTAACCTGTCATTTAAAACACAAGCTTACAAAGTGATGGTGACTCATATTTAAAGCTCCAAGTGAACCGATTTCTAACGTGGCTGGCTTTATAGGGATCCCATCCCCATGTGCCTGAACTCTTTCTTTCCCTTTTCTCTTTTCCAGTAGTTTCATACTACCATTATTTTCTGCTTTTTGCTTAAGAAACCATACTGCAGAAGTTGCCACATAGGCTCCTGGTCCACGTGCATGTGCCTTCACTGGGAGCAGGGCAGTCAGTACCCACTGAGGCACTGGGAGTATCGCAGGGAAACACAGCCAGCACCTAGTCCTGCAGCCACCAAGACTGAGAGTTTCCAACCCAACAGTGAAACTTTCACATGCTGCACAAAGTCCATACTGATAAAAAACCCAACAAACCAGGACATCTTTCTATTTCCCCGATTCCTTTACGTTTCCTAGTTTATCTAAAGCAGGGGTGTCTCTGCCAACACTGCAAGCACACAGCCTTCACAGGATCGCTCCATCTCTGTAGGCATCAGGGCGGTGCAGTGGAACAAGCACAGGAACACACAGGAGGTTCCTCCCACAAGGGAACTCCAGCACTATAAAGCTCAAGTCTGTTACAGAATCAGAGAACGGTTTGGGTTGGAAGGGACCTTTCAAGGTCACCTAGTCCAACCCCCTGCCATGGGGCACATCTTTCAATTAAGAGGTTGCTCAAAATAAATAGTATTAGTCCCAGTATGGACCCTTTGAGGGACACTACTCGTTACTGGTTTCCACTTAGACATTGAGCCACTGACTATAACTCTTCTGATGTGGCCATCCAGCCAATTCCTTACCCATCAAACAGTCCATCCACCAAACCCATTATCTCTCCAATTCAGAGGTAAAAATGTTGTGGGGAGCTGTAACAATGGCCTTTACAGAAGTCCAGGTGGATGACACCTGTAGCTCTTCCCTTGACCACTGATGCAATCACTCCATCATAGAAGGCCACTAGATTAGCCAGGCACAACTTGCCCTTGGGGAAGCTGTCCCTAACCACCTTCTTGTCTTCAGAGGGTTCTGACATAACTTTCAGGAAAATGTGCTGCATGACTTTATCTGAAGATTCAATGGCAGAACATTACAGAATCACAGAACGTTAGGAGTTGGAAGGGACCTTGAAAGATCATCTAGTCCAATCCCCCTGCCAGAGCTGGATCACCTAGACTAAATCACACAGGAACATATCCAGGAAGGTTTTGAACATCTCCAGAGAAAGAGACTCCACAAGCTCTCTGGGCAACCCGTGCCAGGGCTCCGTCACCCTCACAGTGACAAAGTGTCTCCTTACAGTCACATGGAAATTCCTATGCTCTAGCTTGCACCCACTGCCCCTTGTTCTATCGCTGCCATCACTGAGAAGAGCCTGGCTCCATCCTCCTGACTCTTTCCCTTTACATATTTATAAACACAAATAAGGTCACCCCTCAGTCTCAGTTTCCTCTTCTCCAAGCTAAAGAGGCCCAGCTCCCTCAGCCTCTCCTCATAAGGAAGGTGTTCCACTTCCTTACTCATCTTGGTGGCCCTGCACTGGACTCTTTCAAGGAGTTCTATGTCCTTGAACTGAGGGGCCCAGAACTGGACACAATATTCCAGGTGTGGCCTCACCAGGGCAGAGTAGAGGGGGAGAAGGACCTCTCTTGACCTACAACCAAACCCCTTCTAATACACCCCAGGATGCCGCCTTAGCCACGAGGGCACATTGCTGGCTCACGGTCATCCTGCTGTCCACCAGGACCCCCAGGTCCCTCTCACCTATGCTGCACTTCAACAGGGCAGTCCCCAACCTATAGTGGTATGTGGGGTTGTTGCTCTTGTTAAATCTCATTAAACTTCTCCCCGCCCAACTCTCCAGCCCAAGTCTTGCTGAATGGCAGCACTTCTGGTGTGTCAGCCACCCCTCCCAGTTTTGTGTCATCAGCAAACTTGCTGACTGTACCCTCTATTCCTTCATCCAGGTCATCAATAAATATGTTGATCAGCACTGGTTCCAGTACCGACCCTTGAGGGACTCTACTAGATACAGGCCTCCAGCTAGACTCTGTTCCATTGATCAAAACTTGCTGGCTTCTTCCCTTCAACCAGCTCTCAATGCACCTCACTACCTTCAAGACTACACTTCCTCACTTTAGTCGTGAGGATGCTGTGGGAGACAGTATCAAATGCCTTACTGAGGTCAAGATAGACCACATCTACTACCCTACCATCATCTATCCACCTAGTTATATCCTCATAAAAGGCTATTAGATTAGTCAAACTTGGTTTCTCCTTGGTAAAACCACGCTGACTGCTCCTAACAACCCTCTTATCCTTGATGTGCCTAGAGACAGCACTAAGGATAAGTCTTTCCATCACCTTTCCAGAGATGCAAGGGAGGCTGACCGGCCTGTAGTTACCCAGGTCTTCCTTCCCACCCTTTTTTGAAAACTGGAGTAACATTTCCTTTCCTCCAGTCCTCAGGCTCCTCTCCTGTTTCCCAGGATTTAGCAAAGAGGATGGATAGTGACCTAGCAATGACTTCTGCCAGCTCCCTCAGCACCCTTGGCTGAGGAACAAAAGCTTTAAGCCAAGATGAGCTAGCAATGTAACACACGCAGTCAGGCTGTCCCATGCAGCAAGGCTCCCTACCAGAGTAAACCCTGCCTGTGGAAACCAGCCCTGTGATAAGAGTGTTTTCTGCATTAACAACTGTGTGTTTTCAGTTTAAATGAGTTTTCAACACAACTTTGGAGTGAGGAATTTTGATAACTAGAGGTGTTTCTATGTCTAGACGTGTGTGTTTTATTTTACTCAAGAGGTAACATCTAGGATGCACTTAACTCTCCCCTAGCTCCTTACACTCATCCTTATATACTAGCATCATCCTTACTCTCTCCAAGCTTCTGCAGTGCAGCACACATTTGTCTGCCTGGGAGCAGGAAGGATGCGATTGCTTTGAGAGCCAACTCACGCAGCTCTAAGCGTCACCCAGAGGGCTCTGCTTGAGAGCAGTTTGTCAGCACTTGCTTCCCAAGGCTGCAGTTTGCACCAGAAGTAAAATTCTTACCCTTAGCAGGGAAAAGGAAAAAATGCAAAGTTTCACACTGAAATGAAGGAAACAATTTTCTAGCTTCAATTCTCATTAGAAAAGCTTTGAGCCAGCGCATGGTAATTGAAACCAAAAGAGTCTTTACCCTTGTAGAGCAAATCAGTCTGAACATGCATACATAACAACCCCTGGAAAAGCAGCAATCACCAAGCCTTTCACCTCCGTTCCCTTTTGTTAATATTCATGTTTATTTTCTGCTCCTTTGGCTTCTGATTTCCCATCTGACAGTATGAAATGGAGCCATGTGCATATAAATTACAGCTCTGGAGCTCAGGGGGAAACTGCTGGCCTAACCTGCAGGCAAGCCACACCAGTCACCCCCATGCAAAACACCAACAACTCTGATGCCCTGGGAGGTTCCGCATTTCACATGCGGAGCCTGCACTCCAGCTCTCTCCAACTCTCCCCTTAGCTTTGTCTTTCCCCCCAAACAAGTGTCTCATAAGAAAAACATCAGCAGGAAAAAGGAAAAAAAAAAAGGATGTTTGGCACTGACTTTAAGCGACAGACTTTCTATCACTTTCAGAATTAAGAAATGGCTTTGGAAAAATAAAGAGCTCCTTCCAAAGCTAACATGACACTGCCAGATCTGTAGAGGGATTTAGGTCACTAATACTCCATTGATTTCAAATCAAAACCCCAACTTCCATAGGAGCTATGTTATTTGGAACCATGAATTAGCTGTTGTGGACACCTCTAAATTCACCCACAGACCTGGGTGTCAGCACCTGGTGTACATCCCCTTGGATGGAGGTCTGTGACCTACACAAAGTACATGTTTCAGAACTGTTGCCAAAATATTAATTTGTAGGCATGTACAAATTCAGAAAGCGCTGCATCTCATTTATTCCATACACAGAGTGGCATCTCATTTATTCCTTACACCCCTCGCTACCTCTGAGTAATAAATCCACTGCAACCAATGGAGCTGGGAGCTGCAGAGGTAGGAAGGGGCAGTGCTGCACCAGAGAACCCCTCCTCAGGCCTCTGAAGGTCACCAAAGACAGCTCTGAGCTTGGAAATCCCAACAACGTCATGGAGAACTATACATTTATTAAAACAGATCATTTTACTCTGCTAAGAGACAACGGCTTCAAAAACAGCTGAGTGGCATCTCTTTGCTACAGCAATAAAATAAAATAATCAGGCAGCAGCATTCCAGCACTATCCAGAGGCTGGCAACGTGGTGATTTATATCTGATGGAGATGAAACCAAGAGCCAGAACAGATTGAAATTTATGGAAGGAAATTCTCGAAACTGCTTAAGCAGCGTACTACTCAATCAGCTGAATTATCTCCAGTGCCTGCGTGCCTTTGCCAACACTTAAGGATAACAGCAAGAAACAGATACAGCAACTACTGGTCACTGCTTCTCAAATTCAGATTTTAGCTAAGCAGAGGCAAGATCACACTTTCAACCTGCATTCAAAACTGCTTTAAATGAAGTGCTTTGGTTGAGAAAACACGAGCGGTGTCATGATCCGTATAATAGGAGGACAAAAAGAAGCTATTTTCCTCTAGGTTGACTTCGTTGCAATATTCAAACCACAACGTACAATAACCAGAATTCATCAGTAAATACTCAGCTGGCCAGATAAGCCAAGTTTATTTTGTGCAAATTCCAGCACTCTAATTATGATTTACAGATAGGGCTGGCTCTGGCAACCCATCCACTGACTTCAGCAGGCTCTGCCTGAGGCTAAGAGCTGGGGCAAAAGAAGGTCCTTCAAAGTAAAACTTAATGCTTTCACACAAATAAGAGCATTTCACACTTGTGCAGCTTTCTCTCATACCCAAGTGGAGTGCAAAAGGTATAAAAAGAAATGGTCCATCACACCTTCCAGCCTAAAGGGAGATCTGAAGCACCAGAAAAACCCCTCCCCTTCATCTGCCCGTCCTGGGCAAGGACCAAGAGGACCTTCTATGACCTGGGCGCGGGAGAGGGCAGCATTTGTCACTAGGCACCTGTAATGTCATAAAGAAAGTAAACGTTAATTATTATCCATGGGTGAAACAAAAGGCTGAGTGACTTCCACAGGCATTTAGATTTCATAGGAGAAAACCTAAGGTAAGACAGAAAATATTCACAAAGTATACCTAGGGGTTTCTGTCCCTCTAACCCACCGTGAGTTCCCTTGATCATACTGGGTTTTAGTTGATAGCCAGGCAAGACTTAAAAAAACTAAACTTCACCTATTTCAACTCCTTATTTCATATGAGCATTAGTTATTAAGTTACTGGACCACAGAAGAATAAAATGTACATTAGCTTTAAATGTCTACAAAAATACTTCTTTTCTTGTTTTTAGTATCATTGTGGATAACTGCCCTTCACCCAGAGCTATGTGAAAGTCTTCCAAGCCAAATAAAGCAGTGTGTTGGGCAATTAGCTTCCCATGTCTAGAAAGGGAATGAGAGCTGGCTTACAAGTTGTTAGGATTTTATGTACAAGATGAATCAATGATTGTTTTCCAACTTATAAAGAAGAAAATCAAGCTTGTTTCAAAGCACACGGTTTAGAAATACTTTTTGTTCAAGACAAGTACAGACCCAAATATCACAAGCCCACAGAGGCTGAGCAAACATCCCAATCCTCTTTAAAGACTTTTTCCAATGTTCTATTACTATTTCTGAGCGTTATACAGAATATAGCACCGAACAGCTACAAGCCTTGACCCTGAACTCCTGATGCATGCAGAATTCCTGCAGATTTCATAATGAACAATAATTGCAAGATCAAACCATTAATCAAGACCTTGAATTAAGAAGAAACACATCAGCTCAGCAGCAGCCAATTGACACATAATTGCTTCTTGTTTAATTTTCTCAAAAGAGCGAGGGAAAAGGAACAAGATGCCTTTGCTTTCTCCTATTAGAGATGAAACAAAGTTCACGCCTTTGATAGTTCCAGTGCTGCAGAACAACCATGAGGAAAGCCCAAAATGAGACACGACATCGTTATTAACAAAATTCATTGTTCCTTCGGGTTTGGTTTTTTTTCAGGCAGCTCCTACCCTGCAGCGTTCATCTCTGGGATAGATCTCAATCCTCCACTAGTGCCGTCAACTCTGCAGGGAGCAGGAAAGATTTCAAACTGATTCGTATCATTTTCGGGCTTCTAAGTGGCAAGTATTATTCAACATTACATGGCTGTATCAATAGACATTACCATCCCTTCCCCCTAGCATTTCAAACACTGTCCCCTTGTAAAATATGAAAGAAGACGCTAACTAAAGGGCACCAACTTTGAAGCTCCCAGTTAATTATTTGACTTGGAGACGAATGAGGAGGAGGGCTGGGGATGGATAGGGCAAAGTGGAGGAGGTTAAAGCAGCAACAGTAACTCTGTGATATTAATGTTCTGACACAATTTTCAACTGCACACATTTCCTAAGCAGGTCCAGGCCCTGGCACATCACCAGTATTTGTTTCTTTGCTTACTTTTCATTTAGGTTAGTGTTCCCCACCAGACCACTTTGTCACACACACACACAAATAAAAACTAGTGACTTATTACCTCATTAAAACCAACAGCATGAATACAGAGCACCCACAATTTTATCAACATCCCTAAGAGAGATGGGTTGCCTAACTGCCTTTCTGCAGACCTTTTCTTGCTGGGCTCTCAAAGCCTACGAAGTTGGTTTTCCAGAGCCGACAAAGGGTAGGGGGTTCGATTCCTCTAGTCTGCAAGAACCTCAAGGTCAGTCCTAGGAACAACCCAGAATTTCAACAACTTCCAGAAAAACTACAGCTGCACAACTAAAGCTACACCCGAGATCTATCAGAAAGTAGAACCTCAAGCAAACCTTGGTGGGCCACTTGTTAAGTGAGCTGCTGGTTAGCTCTTTCTGCAAAAAGCACATAAATCCAGAGGTTTAACATCCAAAACCCAAACCAGTTTGTTTGACCTGAAAATCCTAAGTGACTTCAGAAACCAATGGCTCCCTGAGAAGTCCTCCTAGTCCTATATTGCCAGAGACAAGAGAAGCCCTCATGGCATTGGAGGATGATGGCAGCAAGGAGGAAGTTCCTCAAAAGGGTCTCTCTGCAGAGCATACAGTGAAGACTTTGATGAGAAGCAAGATTTCTGCGTATGTGGTAACAGCTGCTGGAACTATTACAGTTATCATTACACAAAGACATAAAAAAAATTTTATTGTGTTTATAAATGCATCAGGAAGGACATAAATTACAGGGCTAGTTTTTAAACATTGCAAAAAATTAAAAAGAAAGCAGAACCACGAAAGCATTGCCAAGACCCAGGACTTGTTCTCTTCAAGGGTTCAGCAGACACCCAAGGACACCCTGTCCACCTGACAGAGCAGTCCCTGAGCACCTCACAGCCTCACATCTAAAAGCAAGACTGCGGAAACTGGGATGGCAGAAGACCAGGCAGGGGAAATGTGTGCATCACTGAAAATCCAGACTCTTCCACTTAGTACTGCATAAACAGCTGGAAACATTTCTGCCTTCTCCTGCTTAAATTGACCAAGTTGTTGCTGTAAAGCGAGTTCAAAATCACAGCTTTCATCTCTCTGTTACCCAAGGCGTCAGTCCATCTGAACACATGGCTTCTATTACCCTTAGAGATTTGCTAACTCAAAATAGGACAACGTGTCACCCTGTTGCTTTTGTACACACAAACACTAATATAAACAACATCAGGGGAGCAACAGATGCAAGGGATTCCAGGATACACATGCTAAACCACAATTAAAAGACGAATTAAATCAAATCTCTGTTTTCTCCCCTTGTACTTGTTCCATTGAACTGAAAGCTGTTTGAGCTTAGACTTCACAGCCCGGAAGGGCTCTGGACAGCATTTCATCACACACTGAAGTATCTTGGTGCATATCTGCTAGTGAAAACACTTGAGTTGATTAAATGACTCACACCCACTGCACGCAGCTCTGGAGCACTGAACGGCCGTCAAGACAAACACAGCTCCAAGTTAATATTAGAACAAGGACAAGAAGGTGCTGCTGTGGATACCATCAAAGATTAGCGGTGCTTCACACAGACTCTCTCACCTATGTGCTAAGTCTCTCATCTAAGCTGTGCCACAAGTGACAGCCACCACTGCCAGGCTGCAGGAGAGGACAGTGTGGTCTGCCACAACCAAACCAAGCTGGCATCTGGAGACCAGAGGTCCATCACCAATGCTGTCTAAACCTCCAAATCCTACATCTGTTTTGTAAGAGAGATGTTGCACTTGTCACGTTGCCTGTACTAAGTCTGCAAGGCAGCTGTTAGAGAGGTTTGCTGTACACTGCTGGATTTCAGTACTGCATCCCTTGTCTTGGGTCACTGGAGCTGTGCTCTGGGTTCACACCAAAGATCCACCAGCTGGAGCACAGCCTGAACTTCACTCACAGATCAGCAAACGTGACATGGAAGATATGCCTGGCACAGGAGCAGCTACCATGCAGCTTTAGAACAGATGCACATCTCTCTCAACTGCTTGGCTGGATGGGTAAATGCTGATGTGAATTGACTGAACAAACTGGGATTAAAACCTTACTAGCAATGAAGTTAAATATTTGTCTGATAAGAAGGCAGCTAAAGGTCAGAGACATAAAGGAAAAACCCTAAGGCTTCCTGAGAGAATCTCACTTGTCCCAGATCTCTCTTTCTGGTCTCTCTTCTCTTCAAAGAAGGAAGTTTTAGAAAAGAAAGAAATAAGCTTGGCCAACATGAGAACCGCTTGAGCAAGGAAAGCTGCATGTTCAAAACTGTCCTCTGTTCTATTTCTAGTATAAAACATGAAGCATGACAAAAGATCTTTTTTGATACCATGCTCACAGTCTTCAAGGCTGTCAAAGTTTCCAACTTTCATGCACTTGCTTTTTTCCCCATTGCAAGACCGTGACTTGCTGTACAACTGACTCTCACAACAGTGCTCGCCTCCCCCTCCACAGCTGCTTCCATGCAGAAGACATCCTTTCTCCTAAGCACGTACACAGCACAATCCAGTACCCCAAACATGGGGAACTGTGGAGGGGTGAAGAAAGAAGTGGGAGCAGAGTTTAGTGAATTTCTGCCATTGAGTGGGACGCAGAGGCTGTGACCAGAGCTGCCCATTCATTCTCCGAGCATCACCATGCATGCAGGACAATATGGGTCGCTTCTGTGCAGAGGTCCCATTCAACAGTTTGAGCTGAAGACAGCAAATGAGATTGGATCAGTATCTGAGGGGTTCTGCATCTGCTAGCACAATCATAAAGGATTCATGTTTTGTATAAGGCCCATGGACTGTCTAGCCTGGTTCAAGGAAGAGATGGCACAACTATTAGCACCCATCAGGGACCAAGGCTTTTGCAGAAGACATTACCACCTCAGTCCCTGGTGGCAAAAGCGGCTGCTTGCAGGTTTTTTTCTCCTAAATGTGATTCCCAGAGGCGCTGTGACCATCACTGATGGGCTCGGCCTTGGGCAGTGATGACTTGGGGCTTGAGTCGGATAGTGTTTACTCTTGTCAGGCCTCGGGAAAGCTTCTAGCTGCTTCTTGCAGAAGCCACCCCTTCTGCACCAGAACCTTGCCACAAAATCACACCACCTGGGTTAGGTCCTTAAATAGGAAAGCTTATATACCCTGAAAAACACATTTCATCTGCAGTTAAGATAGTGCGAATGGCCAGTATTGCCCTTATTTGGCTGTGGGGAGGATTCCTGTGCTTGGGTACCTTCTGGTGCCTCAGCTGCCCCCGTTCAGAGGCAAAGCTGGCTGCTGCTCCCCTGAGTTGGTTGGAATCTGCTATCAATAAAGGCTTCTTCTTTTTTTCCAAACACAGTAACCTCTCTCAGTCTGTGCTATTAGCCTGAATAACTGAACGAAATCCAACCAAGGCTCTTGCAGCTGTTCCCCAGGTACTCATGGCCTGAAGCCACACGCTCCTGCCTTGTCATAATATTAGAAGCTGAGCAACTTCGGGTTGGTTTATATTTGGTAAGAGACCTCCAAGTGTTGGAGGGGAAAAAATGGCTGAGTAGTGTTCCTTCCTCTGGGGACCACTAAGTCATCACAGGACAATTACAGTGGGGTCCGGCCTCTCTACTGAGGCATTAAGCCAGGGCAAAGATTGCTTATAGTCTTTAAAGACGTCATTGCCCTTTTTTTATTACATTACCTGTAGATCATTGTTCAGACTAAATTCTAGTTTCGCTAATCACAGTGTACCTGCCAGATGGCTCCACTTATTGTAGAGAAGGTACAGGTAGACAGAGGGATGTCAAGAGGTTGACTGACTACCCCCCTGCCCCGAAGCACAACTAAGGATACCTAGACCTTCCCTGTGTGGATACCCAAAATTCACATTTTTCTAGGGAGCCTTTCTGCTGCTTACTCAACCTCAAGGTTAAAAAATTTTCCTAATATCTTGCCTGAAAATTAAACCAGTTACTTCTTGTCCTACTTGCAGTGGACCCAGGGAACAATCAGTCATTATGCCCTTCAAAAAAAAAAAAAAAGTTTAGGTTTTTGGGTTTGTTTGAAGACTGTTGGCACATTCCCCTCAAAACCTACTTTCCACTATCCAAAGCAAGTACCAGTTCTGCCAGGCTTTCCCTGCAAGCCTGCCTTCCTGCATCTCTTCATGCCTTTTTCCTCCCATCAAGAGTTTGTCTCCAGTTTGTCTACCTGTCGTTGAAGGAGGTGCCCAGAAGTAGGCACACTTGAAAGAATAGCCAATATCCAGCTCTTCTGCACTGCAGTCCTCTGCAACAGAGCTACAGCTGCAGCTCACATCCATCAAAGCTGGGACGCTATCATCAAGTGGCTAGGACGCTATCCACTCCTCGCCACAGCATTTAGAGAACAGTGCTGCATGCAGTAAAGCTCGTCATGCCTGGGACACAGGTGCAGTGAGTGGAATAAACTCTGGATTTAACTTCATTAGGAGATCCAGAAGGCCCATCTGACCCATGCTGCTGCCCCAGCTGCTCCCATGTTTCGGCTGAGCCTGGCCTAATCCTCTCCTTTAAGGACAGCCTGATGTGACTGCACAGCTTCCAAAGCTCGCTCTGTCCCGTTAAGCTTCGCTGTAGCGTTAAGACATTGTTCCAGGCATACATAATGAACACACTGTTAGAGGAGTTACATCCTAATCCAAAACACGCCAGCTATGACACCGTGGGATATGGAAAAACAGACGGGTACATTCGACTTCAGAATAACCAAGTTTCCTCCAAGAACTTTGGCTCCTGCTCATCAAGAGGCAGAGTAACTTCCTGTCTGAGAAGCACCCACAGTTCAGTAGATTTATAAAGATGTGAAGCCAGCCCTAAAGCCAGCCCTAAAGCCCTGTACATACAAACAGGCACTGAAAACATCTGACACATTCTTTTTACCAGAGTTATAGAATTAAAAAGGAGTTTTTTGCATAAGCCCCACATATGGCCTACATAAATGTAAGCAGCACTGTAATTTTAAAATTAAAAATCAACTGTAAAATTTAAGGAAAATCTTAGAATAATGTAATGCTAAAATTGAACAGGATTATTTTGAACTGCCAGTTACTCAACTTCAAAGATACCACTCCAAAATAATTTGCAGATTTCAGTTACATTAGTGATGAGACTGCTCTCAGAGAAGTAACAACCTCTCAGAAAGAATTCCTATTTAAAGAGAAACAAAACCTGCAATCCAACAAGCAACAGCAGAAATCGAGTCTGAATTTACAGGAATCAAAGTACAAATGCATACAAGTGCAAGCAATGCCTATAAAATGCAATGCCTATCATAATCCCAAACAAAATACAAATGGGCCCAGGCAGTAAAATCTAACACTTCGCTTTTAACCACTGGGGCCAAACATTTTTATATCCCAGGATGAGAGATGAAAGAGCATCCAAAATAACATCAGGTTAACCATCACACCCCTGTAATAAAATCTTAAAACTCTCCTCATGTCTGTAGTGCAGTGTAGGTGCTGGCCTCACTAAAACCTGTTGCAGGAGCAGGTAATAGATGGCAGAATTTGTGATATCCATACATTATCAAAGCAGTGCCTAACACAGCCAGAGCCCAGAATCACTGTTTATAAACACAGCTGGGCGCTTTATTAGCAACATCATAGTTTTGGTGGGACCAAAATACAAATGGGATTACAAACTTCCATTTGCTTTACATTTGAAGGGTAACATAAGGCTCTTCCCATTATTCAGATGACCATCACAGGCTCTCAATTACAAATTGTGTTTATTTGTCAGCAAGAGCAGCAGCATCTGCTCTTTGGTAAGCTCCACCAGGAGCAAAACAGTTGGGAGCAGCACAGCTCCCGAGGCCCCAGAAGAAGCAGCTCCGGCAGCTAAATTACTTTATTCCCTGCTGCTTTCAGCTACCAACTTCTGTGCATGCATCTTAAGGCACAAATAGACACTTCTAACTTTGGTGGTCAAACTCTCCCAGCTGCTCGACATCCACCCTCTCTTCTGGCAAAGATTTACCATGGGCCAGGAGACACATGCAACCGCCCAGGCAGCTTCCTGCAGACACAGGGTCCATTTATGGACAAGTGTCCATCCGTCTTTCCCATCCTGTCTGGGTCTTCCCCCCCCCCCTCCCCTGGCCCCTTTGGTGCTGTTCATTGACTGCAGTTGCACTTGGGAAATAAATAACACAACTCAGAATCACAAGGTTGGAAAAGACCTTTAAGATCATCGAGTCCAACCATTCACATTCTAAACTAAACCATATCCCTAAGTACTTCATCTACCCTTTTTTTGAACACATCCAGGGAAGGTGACTCAACCACCTCCCTGGGCAGCCTGTTCCAGGCCCTCAACCCTTTCAGTAAAAATTTTTTTCCTAACATCTAATCTGACCCTACCCTGGTGCAGCTTTGTGCCATTCCCCCTTGTCCTATCTCCTGTCACCTGACTGAAGAGACCATCGCCCACCTCTCTACAACCTCCCTTCAGGTAGTTGTAGGTGGTGATAAGGTCTCCCCTCAGCCTCCTCTTCTCCAGACTAAACATCCCCAGCTCCCTCAGCCACTCCTCATAGGATTTGCCCTCCAGCCCCTTCACCAGCCTGGTTGCCCTTCTCTGGACTCGCTCCAGGACCTCCATGTCCTTCTTGTGGTGAGGAGCCCAGAACTGGACACAGCACTCGAGGTGTGGCCTCACCAATGCAGAGTACAACTCTGCTTCGGGAAGCTTTACTTTGATTCCAAGTAGACATAAAATAATTTCCATGCAAGTTTTTGCAGTTCTTTTTTATTATTTTTTTTTACGTGGCCACAAAGTAGGACGTTGAACTAGACCAGTGGAAACAGCCTGTTTGTCAGTCTTCTGCCTTCGGTCAATGATGTAAGCGTGAGCTGAGGTATAACCAAGTGGCACTAGGAAAAAAGAGCAAAGTTTGGCCTCACTAATCTTTCATTGCTGCCATACTCCTGGCTCATATACCTTATTATATCCCAACACCACCACGACAACCAGCAGCAGGGCAAAAAAAAAAGGTACCTGAAAACCTCTGCAGTCTTCAAAAATGGACTGACAATGGTTTACAGACACATACAAGACACCAAAGCATGTAAAACCCGCAGCAAAAGGCAGTCCCTGGTACAGCAGGGAGCTGGCCCCTCTCCCCCAGGCAGCACTTACGCATGCCAGCACGCTTCTCCAGAGCTGTCAGTAGAAGCCATGGAGCACCAATTTAAGCAGCCTTATTCTGATAAGAGCCCCTATCTTGTCTTAAAACAGTCTGAAATAAAATACAATGTTTCCTGATTTATAAAACAATCAACTCCCAAAAAAACCCCAACCAAAACCAAAATAAATTACCCATTTTTAGCCATCAGCCACGGTTTCCACTTCCACAAGAAAAAATGGCAATACTCTGATTTTCTCATCAGTTTCCCATCCCCCATTTCTATCTAACACCTCTCTTTCAAAACCAGTAACTCCCAGAATTTCACTCCCACTACCTCCAAATACTTCACTTTAAGGAATGGGTTTTCTTAGTCTGAAGCAACATGCTCAAGTCAAACTGCTCAACAAGGAAAACACCCGATGATCTCACACTTAACCTGGTAACTCCAGCCTGTATTGTATTTACTAATACTTTTCACTTGACTGACTTAGCAGGATTCGAATAACACATTAGCAGCAAGGTGCCAAATACCACAAACCCTGGCAGTGATGTTTGATACACTTCACCTGAAGACACACCAAAATGTACCCTGGGCTTCCCACAGCCTCAAGCTTTCCAACAGCACAAGGCGCTGCCAGCTCTCCGGTATGACCAACACCCTCTCCCACTGCTAGTTCTCCACTAGCATTTCCTCAAAAATCATTAATTAGGTTATCTGCTCAGATGGTAGTCTGGATATTAGCTCTTCATCAACTTGAGTACTGATTCCCTGCATGTGCAGAAAGCTGCAGGGCAAAAAAAGAGCAGCATGAAACAATCTAACAGGAAAAATATGGGTACCTGTTACCTATGTTACACATGCATTAACTGACAGAGTTTCTTTTCCCATTCGGTGTGCCTTTTCTCTCTCTGAGACACATCTCTGGTGATACATTTATACACTACAGACTTCACACCACTCTTTCCCTGCACCACGTCTGGAATGTCTCCCCAGTCACATGGTAATGATCTGCAAGAAAGCAGCTGGGCTGAAGTGGCCAAACAAGAACATCCAAAGACCACCCTGACGTGAGCTAAGTCCTTCTATGCCACCTGTGTGCTCACAGGATGTAGTAATGCCGTTCTGGGTACCCAGTTCCAAAAAAGATGGAGCAACCACAGTTAAAGCTTCAGTTTAAAGTCAGTAGAAAGTTTAGTCATTCCACAGGTAACTCTGGATTTAGTCCTGTCAAAGCAAACATCAGAATAGGTCTTTACTTTGACCGGGAAGGTGGTCCCATTTCTAACAAAATCCCATTTGCCCCTCTTCATGGTCATTGCAGCTCCTTTAAGCATCTGCACACCTCCCCACAGGCTGCTACTATAGTGAGGTCTCAAAATGGGTGACAAACTGTTCTTTGCCAGCCTTTGAAAGATAGCTTATCTCCCCCTGAAAGACTGCAAAGAAAACCCCACAGGGTAAACACTGGAATCTGTGATTCCTGAGATTGGCACCTGCTAGCAGATTTCTGAAAGACTGGCACCTGCCAGAAGATGTCATGCAAGAGGAGGGCGCATCCTGCCACTGGTCACACACACAGCTAACTGGGGTGAGAAGTTAGCACTGGCATTCCTCAGTCCTGCTGAGCTCCAGATGCTAGTGACAGCCCTCACATCTCCAAAAGGCTTTACAGCCCTTACCACTTCTGAACCTAATTACAGGTCCGTTTACCAACTCATTAACGAACTCATTAGTTGCCATGTGCAGACCATGTCTTATAAACAATTCTTGAAAGCTTTCAGCAAATTAAATGGCATGTGGGTGCCAAAAATGCCAAGGACCTTCCCAGGCTTGGTCCTGCTGAGCGAGCCGGGAGACTCCAAGCCAAGGCTACCAAGCTGGTCAACTCTCCTGGAGCTTAACCGCACTGCTTAAAAAGGAAGCCCCACCACCTGCCGACACCCTTCAGCCACCGCTTTTCGGGCGTAGCAACACCTCAGCAAGGGGCCACATCGACAACCTGGGCTCCTACGGACGGACGGAGGTCCACCAGCGGCCGCAGAGCCCAGCCCCGATCAGGACGGCCGAGGGACCCCAGGAGCCGGGTCAGCTTCAGCTCCGCCTCAGGGGAAGAGAAGGCAGCGTGGCGCCGCGCCTGTCGTGTCACGATACGGCGGGCGCTTCCCGGCCAGCCCCCCGCCCCAGCCCGCCCTACCTTCCTGCGGCGGCCGTCCGGGCGCTGCAGCGGGCAGCAGCCGGGCGTGGCGCTCCCCCGCCGGCCGCTCCGCACGTAGGTGACCCGCCGCTTGCTCGCCGCCACAGCCGCGCCCGGGTGCTGCTCCGTGCCGCGGGCCGGGGGGAGCGCTCGTCCCGCCGCCGCCACCACTGCCGCCGGCGCCCGGGGCTTCTCCTCCGGGCACCAGGATCGCCTCATACCCAGCTGGAGGCAGAGGAAGAGCGCGGCCGAGAGCAGGCAGAGGCGGAAGGCCGGACCCCGCCACAGCGGCCGCTCCTTGGGCATGGCGGCGGGGGCTCGCCCTGCCCGGCGCTGCCGCCCTCCCGCCCGGCTGCAGGGCTCATGCCGCCGGCGGGCCGGGCCCCGCGGCCGCCGCCGAAAGTTAGGAGACCCCGCCCCGAGCGGGGCCGGCCTGGGAGGGGCCGGGATGCCCCTGGCCCGGCCCGGCCCGGCCCGGCGGGGTCTATGGGAGGTGGGGGGGCGCCGGGCCTCCGGGACTCCCCTCTCCCCGGCGGCCCCGCGGTCCCTGGTCCTTACTGTGCAGGCGTGCAGCCTGTGGTTGGTGCATGCACCCGGAGCCACGCTGCCCTCCGAGGCTGGGCGTAACATCTGTCCCGTCCCTAACTTCTGTATCTGGAGACTTCGGTGTTGCACGGGGCTAAGCAAGACCAACTAAAACACGGCCCGGCCCTGGAAATAAGGACGTGGCTTCTTGGAAGAAGTTTGAGCTACCCGTGAAGGATAAAGGCCAAGATAACGCCAGCATCCTAGCCCCTCTGACACGTCTGGGAACCCCTCCCAGCATTATCTGGCATTACAGATAAGTAACTCTAGCAAGGCAGACTCCAGGCTCACCAGAATCAATAGACAAGCAGCAAGAATTTAGTTGCTTTGCAAAGTTTTACTCCAACTCGTAACGGGTACTGTGGGTGTTAGCAATTAGTCAACTTGTGCTGGACCCAAACATTTGAAGAGTGTGAAATCCCTGTGTGAAACCACAGCTGAGGTACTCCTGTTTGGCTGGGACACCTCGTGTGTATGAAGGGCAGGCTATGGTCCTTGCCACAGGGAGGCAAGTTGGCTCTGCCAGCTGACCTGGCTGACAACCACACTCTCTTCCTCTGTTTTCACACACCCCCCTTGGGTGGCTCTGGAGCAGATCAGACAAGCCCTGGTGCTGGCACAGGGAAGGAACACAATTGTGAAGGCAGAAAGAGAGTGTGACTGCAACAACCACAGCTTACATCAGCATAAGAGATGGGCACCTGGCTCCATCCATGAGCATCACCTGGAGTTCAGCAGCAGAAGGTCGCTCAGGCTGGCACGTAGGTGCCTGTGCATCACCCTGCTACTCCGAGTGAAATGGCATTGTATATCTGGAGGACAGAAGTAATGCTACTGCTCAGGGGAGAGGGGTTTAGACATACATCAGCAGGGATAAATGTGACATGACACAAGAGCTGCAGCACTGCCAGCCAAAATCATTGTATCGGAAAGTTCTTAGGACCAAGGTTGTTTTAAGAGTATCAGCATCTGGTCAGTGGTGGCGTGAGAAGGTCCTATTAAAATAAAAGTTTATGTTTGTTTGGCTGCTGAGACAGGAGTGTGAAGGTCAAGACTCAGAAAGTATAAAGTTCCCAAATACATTTTAAAACTCTCTCTTGAAGTTTAATCCTTGAGAAATCGAAGCTTTCGTAAAAACTTGAACAATGCATATTCAAATAAAGAGGTCTGGCTGAGCAGAATAAAAACCACAAGGTCTTTCTTGGGTTTATCATCACAGGTTCAGGGTTTTTTTTGTTCTTCTCTCATTGTATAGCTTCAACAGAAATCTCAAACACTTGAATCCAGCCATTGTTCTTGTCATCTCAGAGCTGTAACTGTAAATGCAGACCTTGTGTGAGACGTTACCTTCCCCAGAAAGCTGATCAGCCCCACTTTGTGAGCATGCTAGGAGTGATCCTGCTAAAGAGCAGTTAGGGAATTTAACCCAGTGCTTTCGGTTTGCTTTTGTATTTTAACAAACGATTTAATTTCTCATGCTTCTCTCCCATCTCTTTTGAATGCAAGCCTGCTTGTTTAAAACACAACAGAGGGTTTCTAAACACAGAGAAAAAGGGAACGGTGGGAGAGAAAGATCTCAGGAACAATGAGAAACCCTCTGTGGATTAGCGAGAATCAATGAGAATGAAGATAGCACCTTAAACATTCACCTCTCCTGTGTCCTCTCCTTTATTAACAAGCGAATTATGAACTAATTTCTTCCCCCCAGGAATCTGCTGCACAGACACCTGTATGTGAGCGATGCCTGTTTTAGAGGAAAAGCAAATCAAAATTGCAGCGCAATGTGTGCAGCTCCAGTTCAGCTGGAGGATGGACCTTTCTGAGGCGATTCCTAGGAAACAGAGCTTCTGCAAAGTTTCACAGCTCCTGCTAAACATGCTCGCTCCTTGAGCCAGGCAGCAAAGAGTTGTCCCTCCCTGTTGTCCCCAAACCAAGACAGATAGAGTAAGAGGAAAATCTATCACACTGGATCTAGTAGAGCACAAAGTGCTGGCACATAATGTGAGGAGTAACTGAAACAGTGACCCTGAGCATGTGCTTTGTACTGAGAGCAGCGAGCATTATGCCCAGATAACCACAATCTGACATTGAACCTACTGTATCTACTTTTTATGTAAGTGCCACGGATTTCTACAGCTCCCTTCATTCCTCCAGGAAAAGTCTTTAAAAATGTAAAATCCCCCCCCCATGTTTAGAAATTTGTCCGTAGTGAGAGCACAGCGCTTGGCCTCTGGAAGTAAAAAGTTTAATGTCAGTGGGAGTTGGTTGCTTTGGTACTGTCTGATGCTTATAAATTACATCTTGCCTGGGATATTGTCTGTAGCAAAATCACTTCTTCACAACAGCTATTTAATGCTCAGCATTCTTACAGCCACTTTCAGTTCAAAGACCCCGCCTGTCGCCGTCCATCTGCTGCCTCCACCCTCTGTCAAGGCTTCTGTTTATCATCTGGCTGGTCAAAATTGCCCAGATCTCTGTGCAAAATTAAACCCCAGGCAGGAAAAACACCACTGGGAATTCCCTAGATTCTCCAAGGGCTGGTAATGGAAGTCAAATATTCCTCCTACAAAATGAGTAAATGAATAAAAATGCTCTCTTTTGACTCTGCTTAACAGCCCTGCTGGGTTTGGTAAGGAGCCACTTGCCAAAATCTACAGGGCAGAGTGAAAGAAGACTTTTTTCGCTCTCCTCCCTCCTACACTCCTGGCTAGTGCCTTGCAAGCCAGAGCGATGTTGGTCCATGTGCGTGAAAACAGAGAGGTTTTCTGTAGACTTTCCCAAAGTCATTTTAAAGGTGGCTGCATGAAGACCAGCACAGTGTACCCTTCCCCATAGAAGATGTGTGTGCATCTATCTGATCCTGAGTCTGTAGGAGTCAGAGCTTTGCTCCAGGCCTGGTTTTATTACCTTGCAGAGTTACGAACCGAGGCTCAGCCATAACCCTGAGGAACGTGTGATGAAAAGTTTATAGCTCCCTGAGTGACTTCTCAGTGATGGCTTCGGTGCAAGCCTGGCCTCACTTCTGTGGCTTAAAACTGCAGCTGGAAATCCTGGAAGTATTTCTCTGTGCACCAAGTGACAGACCTCCCCGGAGCCTGCATGCAGCCAGCAGCTCTGCAAGGCAGGTACAGCCCTTACACCTTCCCGTGCCTTAAATCCCACCGACAACTCAGAGAAAGAATCTTTTCCTGTTATCTTTTAGATGTTTGCAACGGAGAAATAAATTGGCCACCGTGGTCTGTTACCTACTGAGTGCTGCTGGGAAACGCGTGCTGAACAGCCGTCAGGGCGAAGGCTCCGCTGCGTGTTTCATTAAAACCACTTCTCTGCTCGCCACTGGTAGGTTTGAAGATAACAGCTAAAAAAAAGAATACAAAAAATCCCTTCATGCCGTCTCCCATTAGCTCTCCTCAAGCTCCTGGGCTGTTCAGGCAGCTTAACACAAGATTGATCTTGCTGTTCGGCAGCTCAGCGCAAGGCACAGGCAGAAGCTCTCTTTTCCCTCCAGCTACGGAGAGATTCAAACACCACAGCCTAGCCTCGTGCTCCGAATCTGATGAAAGAGATAGTTGATAATTAATGGCCTGGAGAGAGGATTATAGATCAAGATTTACCTCTGAGTCACGCTCGCCACACATACATACCTGTACCCATCCATGCACATACATTCGCTGCAGGAATGAGGAGGGGAACCAGACGGTCCTTTGGGAAAAGATGCTCTGCAGCTCTCTGCTAGCCCTGGGCCTTGCCTTTATTTATTTAACCCTAATCTTTCTGGTATCTACAGATGCGACAATTGCCTCCAGCAGCTGCATTTCACTCCTGGAGAGGAACAACAGTGATTTTATGGTCTGCTTTTTACTAAACTGTCTAACCATTATGAACAAGCAGAGCTCTGCCTGCTTTTCAGAGTGAGGACTGGCAATTTTATTGAGCAGATACTGGTATAAATGCTGAAAACATGTATCTCTATTTTTACACAAAGACATTCCAGTTTACAGGAATTAAGCAGCAATAGCTCATATGGAGTTTGTGTGCTGTCGCACAAAACCTTTTGCAATATTAGTTTGTCGTCTGTATTTCCCCTGTATTTACACTGTGACCCCAGAGACATGTCCAGCTTTGCTTAAAAATCACCCTGGGTTTCTACTGCAATCTCCTATTTTCTGTATGTTTTAAAGATTACCTTGGTGTTATGCTTTCTCCCTTTTTTTTTGGATGCAATCAATTTTGCTGGCATTTTTACACTTCTAAGCTTGAGGATTAATATCTTTCATTAAAAAATGTAATTTGGCAAAGGGATTAATCTATAATGCTGAGAAATCTACGAAACACCACAGCTGGAATAGCAATTATAGCTTTAAGGAGTTATATAAGCTCTTTTATTACATGTTTTTAATGGGTTTACATAGTACAGTACAAATGCCGAAGTATTTATACAGGGGATGGCAACAGCCCTGGAATAATTGAGCAGATGTCAAAATGTGATCACAGAGAGGGACTTCCATCAGCAAGTGCTGAGGGAAAAGGGCTCTCCAAGGGGAGAAGAGAGGTAAGCCAGAGCACCAGGACTGCTCAGGAGAGGAACAGCAGCAATGCATTCACAGTAGCATTTTCACCAACAAATGAAAACCCATCATTTTTCCGCAGTCTGTCTTACAGTGTTGCTTGATCCACTGGCACATGTCTGTACAGTTTATGCCTCATTACAGGCAATAAGATCAAATAAAAGCTGGGAGCAGCTGGCAGCATCCTTGATGGACCTGATGGGTGAAAAGCAGCTTTCATAGCACAGGAGGCGTGAAAAATGTCCTGCAGCAGTGTACAGGCCAATTTAATAATATGCATCTACCTTTAATAAAGGCCTCATCCATGTACCTGAAAAGCATCCCATCTTGGCAGGCCACCAAATTCGCTATCACTGTCATTATATGCAACAAAAAGGTCACTTTTCTGAAGTATTACCATGTGGTCAGCCAGTCCTCTCCTCCAGATGCAAACTGGTTGCATCTTAAATTTCTTAAACAAGATCCTAATGAGGAGGAGAAAAATAGCATTGCCCTCAGCAGAAAAGATGTCGCAGATCCCCCGCAGCCGAGCAGCCTGGCCAGGACCAGACGGTGAGGATAAAAATCTGTGCTCTTCCCGCAGGCTCCTTTCAAGGCAGTTTGCCCTCAGTGCCATGTAGAGCAGCATCAGTGATGCAGGGATTATCGGCATCGATCCAGTGTGGGATAACCTCCTTAGCGGGGAGTTTGTATATAGGTTAGGTGTCACCGACGGGGTTGTCCTTTTGGCACGTGTCTTCTCACAGCATGTCTGCCTCCATCAGCTGTGGACACAGAAAGCAGAGGCCAGCCAGCCTCTTCAGAGATGTGCTGGGAAGGACAAAGTGGGTTTGTGAAGATGCAGACACCCCTGCGGAGATCATTCCAGGCAATGAACACTCAGCCAGGCTAATGCTTGTGGTTGTGCCTCACCTCCTGTCTTGCTTGAGGGCTCCTTGTTAGGAGGAGATCCCTCTGCCAGAAGTCATTGAATTTCTTCAGAAACAAGGTCACTTCTCTGTACTCTGTCAGGAGGTGAAGTACAGGCTTCTGGAAGTGCAAAGATTCCTTGCAGAGCCTGCGTGGTGCCTGCAACTGTCCTGGTGGCAAGGCTGGAGGCAAAGCTGGTGTTACAGAGGAAAGCCTGCCCTGCTCAATCCCAGTGGTCCCATCAGCATTGTGGAGGTGACAGGGAGCAGGCAGGACTGTCTCACAGGGCAAAGGAAAAGCAACTACCCTGAGCCATAGCTGGGTCAATGCCTGGAGTGAAATGAGCCCAGGAACCTCCAGGCTGGAGCTCAGGGCACCAGCGCAGGCTGGGAGAGACCCCAGTGCTGGGATCTGCAGAGCAGTGGCTGGAAGAGGCAAATTTTCCCACTAACTTGTTATTCCTCCCTCAGGCTGAATGCCAAGGAAAGAAGACGATCGCTGACGTACAGCGACGGATGCCTTTAGGAATCGAGGGGGGGTTTTGCTCAATCTTTGTGCTGAAGTGCTCAGCCTTACACCATGAAGACAAACAGCAGCGAGATTGCTCTCAGCAACCCAGACAAGAACATTTTAGTGCGTAATTATGGATGAGATGCAAGAGGACAAAAAAAGAGGGAAAACATCTGTTCGCATAGAGTTTATTGCTGTTCACTTAAGAGGCCCATTAAATGCCAGAAAAAGCTATTTATCCTTCTGTTTGAGGCAATTATCCTGCTGCAAATCTCTGTGGCAATTCACTTCATGATTATTCCTGGAGTGCTGACACTGTGCAGATACGCTCACCGCACCGAAAGACGCGGACCTTGCCCACCAAGGCTTCTGGAGGGATTTTCAGAAGCAGGGTAGCCAGCACTTCTTGAGGTCTTTTAACGTACACTTTGACTGTCCTCAAGCTGCCATCCTGCTGAAGTGCTACAGAATGAGATAACAGAACTAGGGCGTCACCTAGCTTTTTCTAAAGCTCGTTTCCAGTGAAATATTACGTTATCATTAACCACTGTGGAGAAGGAAGTTGTTTCTCAGAGTCTTTTGCTGGACTTTATGTGCCTCACACCCTTTCTTTCAAAAATCAAAAGGAGTTGTTTTATTCAAAGCATGCCTAGAAGTGGGATCTTGTAGCCACTGTCTCAGCAATATGGAGCGTGAGAAGCCCAAATCCAGTTCCTTGCGTGTTCAAAGGAGACCAGCTACCCCTCTGACCAGGTGACCACTCAGCTCAGCAGGCTGTGAGGTGTATGGGGAGGAGAGGCTTCATCTCTGTGAAGCCCAACCCTGCACTCCTTTTGTAAGGAGAAAAGCAACCACGAGGCTCCCTCGGTAGTTCTAGTGTGTTCGCTGAGGGAAGGGTTGTTTTCCAGACCTTCACTTTAGCCAAAAAGTCAACTGGAGGTGCATATGCAGGTGCTTTAGAAACACCTGCAGCTGACTCAGCTGCTTAATTCAGCAGTAATACAGAAAATACACAAGGCTCCCATACCCTGTTTGGCTCATAAGTGTATGTAAAGGCTGGGATGTCAGCTGGTTGACTGAAACTTTGCAGAAGTCAAATAAAGAGTGACAGGAGCACAGCACATGATGCACACATGGCGCACGCTTCTTACAATGTGAGAGATGCATCGTCCCCATGGTAGGCAGTGAACATGAAGAGGAAGGGGGGAAAGCAATGCAGGACAGTGCTTTCCTAGTGCTGGCTGCTGTCACTGGTGTGAGACAGACTCAAAGGAGGAAAAAGAGACCACAGGAAAAAGATCCCCCTTGAATCATCTTTTGCATTTAGAAATAGCATTTTTATGAAGTTGTTAACTTTCAGAAAAGTTTCTTTCCACTTTCTTTTCTTGCCAGCCAGTACCTTTCCTCAAAGGCTTAGTTTTGACACGTGCCCACGTTTCCTTCTCCAAAATACGTACCTTTGACTTCTTCACTAAGAAAAGCAGACATGGGTGCATGTGTGGGGAGGGGCAGGGGGTGCGGAGTGGGGTGGTGTAATTCCTAGAAAGAGAACAGACCTTTCTGGATCAGCCTTAAAATTCCTCTCTGGGAGCCAGGCCAGGCAGCGGGCTCCTGGGCCAGGGCTGCTGCAGCCCCGCAGAGACCTCCTGCGGGATGTTTAGCCCAGGCACAGCGCAAGGGGCTGGGGGATCCCAAGTCCAACAACACGAGAAACCTAGGACACTTGGTTACCGAAAACAGGGTTTCCCCTCCAGCCTTTTGGTGGGGGAAAAAGCTCTGGGAGATGCTGCTATAGCAACAGTTTTGTCTAGGATTATAATCCCTTATTTTATTAACAGCAGCTTCTGGTGTGCTGCGACATTAACATTTCTAATTCCTCGATGTATTACCTTTTTTTTAAGCATTCCCCGTGACATTTTATGTCCCGAGCTGATTCACGATTCGGTCTTAAGTCCTACTGCAGCACTCGACTCCTCCAAGCCTTATAGGTATGTGGGAGCCCGACGGGCACCCACATTTTCATCGGGTTCAGCATCACTGCCTTGGCTCTTTGAGATGGAGCGTGTGGGTTTCTTTCAGTACCTGCTTGATCCAACATCTCCCTCTGGTGGAAAATGGGGAATAAAGCAGGATAAAATACAGCCCCGTACAACAGGTCCATTGGCTTAAGATGCAGAAACAATACAAACCTCGGTCCAGGCCATGATTTTCTCTCTAATTATTTCAAATGAATTTGAATGTATCACAATGGAGTTTATGTCGAGTAGTATTTGACTGGAAAAGAATTGTAATGAATGGTGAATGCCAATTTTCCTGCATTCTTTTTTTTAGAAATTTGGCAAATTTGTTTTAAATATAGGCAAAAGCCTATATTGAGACAATAAGTCTTTCCGGCTTTGTTTCTGCAAAGAAATCAACCAAGCTCCCTGTTGCAGACAACTATTATTTCGTGCTCAAGCTCTAAACCCCATCATATAGCCCATCTGCTGTCTGCAGTCGCAAGGACTGATAGAAGTGTCTCAGAAGATAATCATTCCCTTTCTATGCCATCATTAAGCCTTTGAAGTTCCCTGTGAGCGTGACAGATCGGTTGCCATCTGCCAGGAGTGCCCACTCCACGTCAAGCAGAAAGGGCAGCTAAGGAGGAAATGCTCAAGCGCGGCCTGGTGAACCTCTGTCCGGACACGCACAGGCCGCAGGAGCGGCACAAGGATAAACTGCTCTGCACAGCTGACAGCCAAGTCTCTCTTTAAGGGTGCCTTTCCTCAGCATGGGAAGCTGGGGAGGTTTAATGACCTCACACTGTTAACCCATGTGAGTGTTTGCCTGACACTTGCCCTGCGTTGCCAGGTGAAGACTATGGAGCTGATGCAAGAGCATGGACAGATTTAGGATCCAAATGGAGTTTTTCAGATTCCTCAGCTGCCGGCTCAGCTTCAGCTGGAGCTGGAGAGTTAACACAGGCCACATCTCTCATTCAGCGGCTCTTCGGTGAGGAGCAGAAACTCAGGGATGGCTGATGAGATATTGCCAGAGACTGACACCTGAGGCTGGGCAGCTGAAGCAAGAAAGGATTCATCTCAACAGCCTTCAGCTGCCTCAAAGCCAAGTGCTCAGTGCCAGCAAGCCCGCTTGTGAGCATCAAATCTGTGACTCTCCTTTGTGGGTAGGTGTATAGCTGGCACAGGGCAGCATCACTATGTGTCTGTGGATGTATTTCAGAATAGTTGAATTTTCTATGCCTAGGGAGAAAAAAAGAGGGAGGGAAGAGCAACTATACCCAAAACATGGGGACGTATTCTTGGAAAATTGAAAGTTGCTGGAACAAGAAGCTGAGGCTCCTGAGTTGGATGCTCAGCCTTTATCTGGCATGACCTTAGTGGGGAAGAAAGCCTCTGCGAGAAAGAGTAGAAACTTAAAAAGGAATTTCAAGCTAGAGACTGAAGGGAAGTGAGCAGGCAGAGGAGCAGGGGTTCCTGATGGCATGTCCTTAAAGGTGCCATTATGACATCTTTGTAACCACAAATAAGCAGGAAATGGCAAGGGGTGATCTGGAAAAATAAAGCCCCTTTCAACAGGGTACAGGAGCTGGAGCAGCTAGGCTGAATACATGCTTGTTTCTATTTGCTATAAGTCTAAAGATAAGATGTGGGACTAAAATGCTTGATTTGTATATAAAGGTGTTAAAATATCAGGCTTTCCAGAAGAAGGATCATTACCAGCTCATTGTAATAGCATGATAAAAATTACATGAGAAAGAACCAAAATAGATCCTGTCCAAATGAGGAAGTAGAACAGGACATGAACTCTGTCAAATTAAAAGCAGGAACAGAAAGGCAGGCTAGAAAAGACTTTGAGGAAATAACTTGCTTCACCTACCCCAGCGAGGAGCCTGCTGGAGGGTCTGTGGGTGACTGGGGTGTGCAGTCAGCCGGAGATGAGGGTGGCAAGGAGTGTGAGAGCAAACCATCCCTAACACAACCGCTACACAGATTGCTCATGTCTGTGCTCAGCACAGGGAAAGCTCAGTCAAATTCCCACGGCAGAGCCGTTTGTTAAGGGGATAATGCAGAGAAGCTGCCTCAGATTGAAGGGCCATTTAGAGGAGGGTTTACAACAAATAGCTGCAACGAGTAGTAACAAAGTCATGAGGAGCAGATGTTACGCGCTCGTGGGATTTCAAGGAGCGCTAGTGGGAAATTGTCACACTGTTAAGTAAGGCTGGTGCATAACCCTTTACTTAAAACAGCCAAAGAAAAAAGGAAGAGGATGGCATGTAGCACCGTTTTAAGTGCTGTGAGGGATCTAGAGAAACGGAAACCACTAAATCTGACACCTGCAGCGGGCAAACGGTAAAAGCCATGATGATAAAACAGTTGCAAGGGCAGATACAGACTAAGAGGGAAGACTCGGCAGAGCCTTGCAGAGAGGAGCTATGGAGCTGTGCTTCAACATCCCCTTACAGCTTCAGAGGAAAACAGTGAGACTACAGCCTAGAGCAACGTGCTCGGTACAGTCCGCTCGGCTTCTGGAAGGCCTTTAATAACATCTCTCACCAAGGACTCATAAAGAAGCTAATCTGGCATAGGATAAGAGGGAAGATCCTCTCATGAGCCAGCAACTGTGTAAAGTACAGAGAGACGAGGTAAGGATAAATCATCTGTTTTTCACAGCAGAGAGAAGTCACCGATGACATCTCAGAGGGATCTGTGGTAGGGCCAGTGCTTATCCACACACCTATCAGGCAGGCTGTAAACAGTGAAGAGGCTTGGACTGTTGGTGGTACCAGCTTATTCAAGGTGGTAAATGGCAAACTGCCTGCAAGGAGCTGCAGAAAGGTCTCATGAGCCAGGGCAGTGAAATGGCAGGTGAAATTCAGTGCTGGCAACAGCAGAGAAAGACACGTGGCTGAGCTGGGAGGAAGACCCCTCCCTCACTGTACAGTCTCAGCAATGGCCTCTGAGATACCTCGTACTGTTCAGGACAGTACTGTGGAATTAGGTCTGTTCAGATGCCAGGTAAAGGCTCTTTAGTGACTATAAAGCAACTGAATGTTAGAAGTTACTAGGAAGGGAAGAGAGATGCCATCAATTAAATACAGGATTCACCCCCCTACCATGAGTACTGTGTGCTCTGGTCCCTCCATCTCAAAAAGGGTATGTTAGAGTGAGAGCAGGTATAAAGGAAGACCAAAGACATGGGAAGACTTGATGTAGGTTGCAGCTACATAAATCAAGGCTCTTCAAGAAGGGTCTGAGAGGGAGTATGGTACAGCTTTATAAATTCATGAAGGGTCATGAAAAGTAACTAGTCACAGCTTCTCCTAAGATGCAAGAAAGGGGCATCAAATGATGTTTCCAGGTTCAAGACAAACATGAAGGCAAGGAGCTCTGCTCCTGGGCAAAGAAGTGACTCCCCTTATGGAACCTGTTGTCACAAGATGTCAGGTACTACAGAAGTGTCATTTCAGAAGTAACACAAAGAAGGTGTGGAAGATAAATCATCTGAGAGCCGTGAAACACTAAGCTACCCCTCAGCTCAGGAAGCCCCTAGGCCAAGAATGTGTAGAAGTGGCCCTCTTCACTGCTAGAAGATAGGGCACCAGACTGATGTGCCTTGCTGTTGAATCTATTTTGGCATTTCTATCAACCTGACAACTTTTAGAAGTAAATTAGAACAAACCCCACCACCTTGCTGAGCAGAAGTGCACAACCAGAGCTCTGGTTTCTCATGGGGCTATGAACATCCCATAAACATTAGTGTTTCAGTAGCGTTTCTTGTTCCAGGATAAGCTGTTTGTTACTTTTTAACATTAAGATAAAGATTAAGAAAAAATACTCCACACTTGTGTTCTTTTTCCCCCTGTACTTTTTGTTCCATGTTAGCTGAGGACAAAGCTGCAGTTCGACAAGCCCCATGCCAACACTGCTGCCAAAAGCAGCAGCTCTGCCCTCTCGCACCGCTGGAAAGGACAACAATGGGGAGGGAGTGCAAAATTAGCCTCCAGAGCTGAGGGGAAGAGTGCTGAAGGCAGCCTGATCCCTGGCACTAATTGACCTGTTATTTAATTTGATGACGTTTCTTTCCGCAGCTGTCCCTTGTGAAGAACTGTCCTCATCCCCCTTGAGAACAGCAGGAGTTGGCAGCCATGTCTGAATGTGGCCTTTCTTGGCCCTGTCAGGCCATCCCAAAGGAAAGAAAATGCCTTGTTGATGCAAGGAAGCACTACAGAAGTGATCTTTTCTCTGTTATTAGAACTTTATTTCTCAGTTGATTTTAATCATGCGAATTCTTGAAGGATTTGGGGGTTTTTTGTCCTTACAAAAACCCCTTAAAAACTTTGTCCTTACAAAAAAAAACCCCAAATCCTTCAAGAATTCACATGTTTTAAATGGAAAAGGAGCCTCTGGGATTCAAAGCTTGGCCCTTGATGAGGAGCCTTGCAGGATGGCAATGCACTCTCCAACCAGGCGAGCAGCCTCTTTGGCGGTGCCCCTGTGTACTGAAAAGCCACCTGCCCCATGACCATAGTTGTGGACCACTGGGAGCTTAACTCCTCCTTGGCTCAAGAGCTCTTTCTGCACTCTCACACACTGCCGGGATGGCCTCAGGCCCACTTTCACCTCGATGTCCTGAGCTCTCTGCAGTGAGGGCTCAAGGGAGCAGCATCTGTCAAAGATGTCTTTGGTAGTGCCAGGATCAGGGGAGAGATTCCAATTCTCCTTTTCCCTGGTTCCCCCTAGGGTTACCTTGTGTATGCCTGGGTAGATGTAAGTTAAGCCATCTCCATCCCGAATGAAGTTTTTCACCCAAGGAGCATGAACCTTGAGTACTTGTCCCCTGACAGGGAAGAGCTGCTCATCCCCCACCAGCTGGTGGGCTCCAATGCCTGCGCAGTTGACGATGATGTTATATTCGCTGTGCAGGTCCCATAAGTCCACAACTTTTCTGGTGTACATCTGGACGCCAGTTGCTTTCAACCTGCAAAGAGACTCCAGAAGTGAGGCAGAAAAGAAACCCTTAAACCCTCATGCAGTTATTGTGCACATTGAGAGAGACAGATTGCCTTTACCGTACCCATCAAAATCAAACAACAGATGGGACACAAAGCAAAGAAAATGCCATGGGGTTTCTGTTTGTGATTTGTCTGATTTTGTCTTATCAAAGCTATTTGTAGCTTCCTGGGGTGGAAAAGATACAGCAAGTTGATCAATATTAGAGATGGGGCTGGCATTAGACCCCAGACAGACAAACGACCTCATAGCCCTGTCAATTCATTTCTATGACCATACCAAGCCTTAACAGCTCAAGCAAGCTGAAAAACTTCAGATTTATTCACCAATGTACTTCTGCAAGTGACATCAGTATTGTTCTGTACCCCTTTTATGGTGCCTATTACATACCATCACATTCCTTTCCAACTCACCCCCCTGATACCATCAGCCACTCAGTCATCTAGTGCCACGTGCAAAGCACTGCATTCCCCAAAGTCTGGGCAGATGTGGCCTGGGACCCCCAGGACCCCCACACTCTTCTAGACCAGGGACCTGGGATTTGGGTGCAGCAGGACACTGAGGCTGGCTGGGAAGAGGGAGAGGGGAGGTCTCCTGCAGTGGCTCTGACTGGAAAAATTGCTGGGAGAGCTCATAAGCATTGTAATTGGGACTCTGCCATCATGACATAAAAATACACAAATTACAAAAAACCCTTTAAAACTCCTTAATTCGGGGAAGGGAGCAGGAAAAAATTCTCAAGTCCATTTTTGGACCAGGAAGGTGGGCACAAACACAGTTTTCCTTATGGATTGCCATGACTGGTCTATAAATACTGTTCGTGTGTCTAGGGGTTTGAGAATTAGTTACATGCTTAAGATGCTCTCATTGCTCATCATCAGAGAGAAGGAACAGGAGCTTGATCACCTCATTAGACTACATCCTTTGGGAAATAAGAAGGCGATAGCAGGAAGAAGGAGAAAGCAGAAATCACGTGGCAGGTACTAAATGGGTTGAGCAACTTCGTTGTGCTTCAGGAGACATCTCCGACTGGGACAGGTGATGAAACATGACAGTGCCTGTGCACCGAGGAGGCTGCACAGCCCTCACGTGGCACTGGTGCCACTGGAGTGCTCCCAGCCTGGCTGGCTGCTAGAACAAGAAACGGGGGGGTGGGAGGGGTGGGCTCACATTTTGCAGTGAAATGAAAGGCATCCAAGCAACCGGCTGAGCTGGCAATTTGTACCAGTGTCAGTACATGTCTCTTTGCTTAACCTCAAAGCAGCTTGCAGTCTACTGCTTGCTCTGAAGTGCAGACAGCTATTTGCTCACTTTAGGGGTACTTAAATGGATTAGATGCACATCCCAGGTGGCAGAACCTTTTTAGATCTGCATCCTGACTCTCCCACGGTTATCCAAAACCCATGTGTTTTGGGGAAACTTGGAAATTGCCCAATTTTCTAGTTTTCACGTCAATCCAGGCATAATTCTGAAGCCACAACTCCTCAGAATAAGTGCATCACCTGCCTTAGGCAGACAAATGTTTCCAAAAGGTTTGTCACAAGACAATGTTATCTGACCATTTTTCACCTGACTGGGTCAAGAAACTTCCCCAGTTGTTTACTAAATTTGAGATCAATCAGTCCGGCTAATTTGTGAGTTCTAAGTCTTCACAAATAAAAGACCTTCCTAGACATGTGTATTCTCACAGGGGTTGGACTTACCTTCAAGAACAGAGGGATATATTTGGGAGGCTTAGCAAATGAGGAGCCCCCACACTTTTTCTTAGGACATGAAAGGTTCCAAACATACTTTCAAGGTCTGGCTGGCCAAGCGTAGCCCCTATAGCTATGTAGATCCTGTGCCCAGAGGATCTCCCCCCTAAGACCTGTGGTAGAATGTGGACATTGTGTAGGTGGGGCCTTCTATATTTTGGAAAGATTGGTTATTTATTCCTAGGGCTCCTCGCAGCACTCGCTGCATTTTCCCCAGTGAGAAACAGCCCTGTTCCAGTTTTGTACAAAGCTAAGGCTCTCAAGGAGCCCCATGTTCCCCCCACATCCCTCTTCCTGGGTTTCAGCCTGCAGCAAAACCAACCTTTTCTCCAGCCACAGCAGATAGGGCGGGCAGTCACATTTCAGTGTTGTAAAGGCCTGACCAAATCGGTGCTGCGGAAACTTCTGGAGTTCTGCTTCGGACATCGGTCGAAATCCCAGGACAATGTCTGACCAGAAAGGTAACTCTTCCTTGGGAGTGTTTTTAAAGACCTGCCAGCTAAAAAGGACAAGGATAAAAAGCAGCAAAGCAGCAAAACATAGCTGCTATTACTCCACCATGTCATGTGTCATGGCGATGCTAGCCCAAACTCAGGAACCTGTTCCCGCTCATCAGTGCAGCTCTGCAAGGTTAAAAGCAGCAGGGAAATGTCACTACCTGCTACTGAAACACCCACCCTGGCAAACAGGGTGTGAGTGTGTCACACCAGGGTAACTAAACCAGAGAGAGTTCCTCCGGCTATACTCTATGAACTTCCAGCTGTAGAAGTGCAAAGTCCCCTCAACACAGGCTGCAGCCACCCTGGCTGGACCTTCATGTAGGGCCACCTGCACACCTGCTGATATTTTTGGGGGTACTCACAGAGTGCCCAGCCTCACCACTCCCAAAAGGTAAATTTCTGTATAGATCATGGGGAACACAGAACAGCCCCAATGCACACACCCCCTTCCCCCCCGCCCCTCCCTGCCATTGGACCCCTATACCTAGTTGCTGAAGCTGGAAGACCCTGCAGTCCCATGCCTATGAGGACCACCCCTGCTGCAAGCACCTGGTAGATGGCAGTATGGAAACCATCAATTATAAAAAGAGTTGTAGTAAAGGCCAGTGTTGAGTGGTTTCTCTGTGTACCCCTATGCATGGATTTTGCTTGCAAATACATCCTGCCTGGGCAGCTGCAATGCATTTGCTGGGTAATGCAATCATAAAAGCTACACTGTGAAAGGAATATGCCTGAACTCCAGCAAGGACAACCTCTGCCTGCCCCAGCACACAGCACACACGTACCAAAGGCTGCCCCAGGGGCCTGTTCTTACCCAGAGACCAGGTGGATGCCAGCCTCTGACGCCTCGGCTGAGTTGCTGATGGCAAAAATGTAAGTGAAGGTCTCCTTGAACCACTCTTTCTGCACAGGGATCGGTGTGCCTGCATGTAAACAAAACCCAACATGCAGAGAGGGAAAACACAAAGAAGGGAAGTGTATGAGCTAGTGAGAGGAGATGGGACAGAAGGGGAAGGTAGGGCATGGTGCTTTTTATCCAGAACCTCTGTGCATCACTGCCCACCTGGGCACCAGCTGCAGGCAGTGCCATGGGCAATGCCAGGCCGGGTCGCACGCACCTGGGTAGGTGTGAGGGATGAGCATCCCGGCCGCCACATCGCTTGTTGTGTTGGGGCTGCACTGGTCTGAAAGGACCGTCAGGGAGCAGCTGGGGAAGGTCTCCGCGATGCACAGCGCTGTGGACAGACCGATGACTCCTGCGCCAACAACTGCGACCTCGGGTGCTGCCATCTGCGGGGTGCAGAGCCTGAGGGGAGACCCACCCATGTGCACGTGGACATAACACATCCTGTGTCATCACTATCCTGCCAGACACCCTTCGTCAGGCTATGAACTACCCGCACAAGGCGTAACGTGACCCCCTGGGGCAGCCAACCGGGGACCAGCTGCTGCACACACAGAACCAAGACTGGGGCAAGGACTGAAAAAAACCCACCAGCCTTTGGTGTGAGGACAAACTGTTGAAAAGTGCTTCAGGAGCAGCCCCTACCCCACCCTCCACACCAGAGTGAAGAGCAAGCGAGTGATCGTATGGACAGCTCCGGTGTTTGGGCTGCAGCAATCTGGGGTGAGGAGTTTCTCAACAAAACCCAAGGAGATTTTCCCAAATTTTCCATCATGTCAGAAGCAAAAGCGCCTTTGGAGCCCTGGGGAAACTGGCTTTTAGGCACCATGAGGAAGAAGGTTGTTTGAACATCAGGGTCCCCTGCAATGAGGTCTGTCACTGCCCGGGCAATGGAAGCAAACGAGGACAGGAGACATTGGACATTAGAAAAAAAACTTTTCCTGAAAGAGTTGTCAGGGTCTGGAACAGGCTGCCCAGGGAGGGGGTTGAGTCACCTTCCCTGGATGTGTTCAAAAAAAGGGTAGATGAGGTACCTAGAGATATGGTTTAGTTTAGGATGAGAATGGTTGGACTTGATGATCTTCAAAGGCCTTTTCCAACCTTGTGATTCTGTGACACATTGGTTTGGCAAAGCAAAAGGTTCATCACATTGCAGAAGACATTTTTCTGACTGTGCATCTTAGCTCCCCCGCTGTGCAGGGCTCCCCCTCTGACCCTGAGGACTGGGTTATTTGCTTAGCTCTGTCCTAGAAAATATTAACTTTTTTGCTATGAAATGCAATAGTTTGTCACAGGGTAACAGCCTGGCTGCTTGCACTCCCACAGCCTTTCAATACTTAAAAGAGGCTTTTGAGAAACATGGGAACAGGCTTTTTGTTAGGGCCTGTAGTGATAGGCCAAGGGGTACTGGTTTTAAACTGAAAAGAGGTAGAATCAGTCTAGAGATAAGGAAGAATTATTTTACAGTGAGGGTGGTAAGACTCTGCAGTAGGCTGCCTAGAAAGCTGCAGATTCCCCATTCCTGGAAACCTTCAAGGTCAGGCTGGATGAGGCTCTGATTTAGTTGAAGAGGTCCCTGCTCATTTCAGGGGCTTGGACTCGATGACCTTCAGAGGTCCTATCCAACCCAAACCATTCTGTGATTCTGATGCTAAAATCCAGTAACTGTTTGGGCTGTGATGCCTTGGCTGGGACAAGTATGGAAAGAGAAGCCATCTGTACCCTGAGGATTTTTGTGCCCCTGGTGATCTGAGGCCTCTAATCCATCCCTTCCTAGCTGGAGCTCCTTGGCTGCTGTATCTGTGTCCTGGTTTCAGCTACGATGGAGTTAATTATTTTTAGCAGTGGATGGAATGCCATGTTTGGGTGTTAGGATGAGAACAGTGCTGATAGCACCCTGATGTCTCCGATTGTTGCCGGGCAATCAAGGACCTTTCTCAGTTCTTCATACTTCCTTACTAACGAGAAAGGAGGGGACGCAGCCAGGACAGGTGACCCGAATTGGCCAAAGAGGATATTCCATGCCAGTTACGTCATGCTCAGTATAAAGGGGGACTGGGGGGAAGAGGAGGAGACAACGCCAGGACGTGCAGTTTCTGGGGGACGGTCGGGTTCGGGGACGGCTCTAAGCTGTGCGGCCTGGGTTCTGTGGTTTGGTGAGAAATTGCATTGTGTATCACCAGTTTCATCTATTTTGTGCTTTAAACTTCTGTTATTGTTATATCTAGTTTTCTGTTATTGTTTAGTAAACTATCCTTATCCCAACCTGCGTGGTTCTGGTTTCTAGGTTGTGGTTTCTTTTCCTCCTTTCTTCCTTCCCTTTTCCCCTTCCCCCAACTTTCCCTCCCCCTTCCTTTTAAAAGTACAAGCGACTGTGTGGGGTGCGGCCCTTGGCTGGGGCAAAACCACGACAATCTGCCAGCATGACCCACTGCTGTGGACAGATTCAGGGGCATCCAAGGCTGCCACACTCTCCCAGCAGTATGCAGTCATCCCCAGGAACCAGCCAGCCTTGCTGCCCCTCACTGCCTTGCTTTATAAGCTGCTTTGGGAGCAGCTCTGCTCCACTCCTCAGCATCCTCCTGGATACATCCAGGAGGTGCAGCATCTCTATTTTTCCCTGCCTAGCCAAGTTTCAGAGCTTGGCACTTTCCTGGTGATTGGCATCCATCTCCTGGTTGATAATCACCTGGCTGCCCATCTCAGCATGACACCAGCCTGTGTGCCTGGCCACCACCAGCTAACAGGTTTCACACTGGTAGAAGCCTGAAGCACAATTGACCCATGCAACTCCATGTGCCCTCCAAACTGCCTGAAGCCTGGGACTAAATGGGCCCAAAAGAGACAACCTCAGAGATGATAAATACTTCCACAGCTTGGAAACAGGTGAGCTGGGCACTCCTCTGAGGAGTTACTGCCAAAAGCTGAGCAGGTTGTTAAGAAGAGAATCTCCTTTGCCTGTGGCTTTAAGTTTTCCTGGTTTATCTACCAATATTCACTCTTGAGGAGGATGCTATGAGATACGGACCTTTAGTCTTGCTCCCTTACAGTCTTGTTTTCTTCTACAGGACTCACTCTTCCTTGACTGCAGAATTCCAGCCTCATTAATTGCTCTCTGGGAACCTTTTTTGGAAACCAATGCCTGCAGTTACAAGGATGGGCTGACTTCCCATCTTCCTGTGGCTTTTGGCACCTTTGGTGTACATTAGGCAAGACAGACTGTGTGTGGGATTATGATAGGTCAGGTTTATTTATGAGATTCTTGCTCATAATTCTTCTCACGGCTTCTCAGTTACTCCTGAGGTTTTACTACTTAAAATTTGATGTCCCTACTATATAGGAAGGGAGAGACAGTCAGGCACTGTTGCTCATCATTGCATTTCTTCTGCATCGCAGCCAAGGACTGTTACAAGCCCTCTTCTTCCTCTCAGTGCAATGCTTGTGTTTCTTCCAGTTAATTATTAAATCTTCTTTCACAAGCTGACTACAGGAGTGCCCACAGAGCAGGGAAAGAGGACCCAGTGCAGGGGTAAAGATGAACTCTGCACCAGAACCGCTGACCTGCATCGCTGCCACCCACAAACCCGATCTGAAAAATTGCTGATGTGAACAAGAGCTGCGCTCCTCAGCTCTACCATCACCCTGAGCTGCCTCAGCCACCTGCACCTGGAACACCTGCAGAGGGTCAGAGCATGGACAATGTACCCTTCCCTACCAGTTTCCAGAAGATTCTGTACTGGCAATTGTTAGTAAAAAAAAAAAAAAATAAAAGAAGAATGTGGGGTGGGGGAAGCATAACAAGAAATGAAGGGGGTTTTAACAATACTGAAATTACTTTTGTTAGGACAACTGGTTCTAAGAAAGGTCTCTAAACACATTTTTATGAACAAACCTTCTTGCTCAGCGCTTGCAGCTGTGGAAATGGCGTGTGACAGTCAGCACGTCCAGCGAGCCTCCCAGCAGTCCACGGATGAACACAGTCCTGCTGGAACATTCATGCCAGGCACACTATGCATCTGCCAGAGATCTGCTTTCAGCTGCCCCTCACTGCTCTTGTTCACTGAAGAAGCTCTTGGACCGTGATGGGGATTGAATTTCCTGACTGACCTCCCTGCTGCCGAGGAAGAAAGGGGAGCTGCGGCTCGGCAGAGGTTCAGGTATCACAAGTCTTCCCAACTTGGATGGGATTTTTGTAGATGAGCTGGTTCGATATCAACTGATCCCAAAGTTGCAAAAGCCAGTGAGGGTGGGAAGGGGCTGCTGGCCATGCTGGAGCCTGTGGGAACAGCTCAGAAAGCCCTGACAGGCAGCCATCAAACACGCAGCTTTGCTAGCACCAACTGCTGCCAGCCAGGAGCACATCAAGCCTGAATGTGCTGACGTGCCAAAAATTAACTGGGTGCAAAGCAGAGGCTACACTCAGCTTGTATAAGCAAGCCCAGATCAGGCTTTGCCGGGCCACTGATGCCAGTACAAGCCCAAGACTGGCCTGCAGCTGGGCCCTGGCAGTGCAGCCACCTCAGCAGGGAGCCCTGCACCTTCCTGGCAGGGCACAGCAAGAGAAACTATTTTTACCTGATGTGGCAGGCCAGCTGAGTGTCACTCACTGCCTTGTCTAGAGGAGTTTTGCAAAAATCGGCATTTAAAAGGCAAATCAGTTGCAATAACTGATGGGGAGGATGAGGAGAAGGGTGTCAGGTACTGTTTAGCTCCTTGGCCTTTTTTGGTGTCAGAAGAACAGGGCAGAATCCAGGCAGAGCCACCTGGAGTTGTAATTTCCCAGCAAAGTGCATACTGGTTGCCTGACACGGGCTTTGTGCCCCTGCCACCCTTCTGCTCCTCCCAGGCCAGAACAAATTATTTTTCAAAATACTGCAGTGTTTTGTGATGTGGCTCAGTCATCCAACTCCAGCAGCTGAGAAGAAACCATGTCAGCCTCACATGACACAAGGGTTTGGTTCCTTCCCTCCTTCTTGCCTCACATGGGTCTGTCCCCCCACTGAGTGCCACTAACCCTCAGCCTTAACGCTATCCTAGCAGCAGATAACGTGATCAGTATGGGTAAATACAGCAAGCCCAGCACACACACACACACACACACACACACACTCACATGCACCCACAGGCAGAGGAACATGCACACCCACCGCCAGCTGCAGCTGTAGCCTCTTGGCCCGCTGTCCCTCCAGGCCACCCCTCGGGCTGCAATGTGCCCTGGCAATCGGGAGTCCCTCAGCTGGAAGAGCTGCACGAACACTGCTGCTTTGGCACGTCTGTCTTCCAGGCGCAGCCCCTCACCATTCCCTGTTCCCCTGTGGCCCAGCTCCATGTGCGTGCTTCCCCAGCAGGCTGGCTGCTCTTCACTTGTGTTGCAACCCGGCCGACCTGCCAAACTGAGCGTGTTTACACGCCCAGATGAACAGCTGAAAAAGTCCAGCTAAACTGCTGACCAGAAGATCGATAGAGCTGAAGAAAACACAAACCTGTTACATTTGAAGTCCTGTGCATTTTTGTAAACTAACTATCGACGTATCTAAGTCCTGAAACATTTGTTTCTGATTGCCCAAAGCCTGCTGGTGCCGGAGAGCAAAGGCTCCATCCTCTCTGAACTGCCGAGGGGCTCCTCATCCGCCTGTGCCCACCATCCCCATCTCTGCCTGCCATGGAACGCTTTCTCCCTTCCCTTTTCTGCAGACTGCTCTTGTGTTTAGTCACTTCCCCAGCTTACAAGCACCATTGGGTTTGTTTCCCTTCACCTGATCCCAGAGAGGGCTTTTGCCAAGCTCTGTGCTAAAAGTAGTTACAGGCGCTGATGAAGCTCAATCCATTCCCAGGGCTTTGCTGAGGAGGGATCCCGGATTTTGACCTTTTGACTCTGACCTGGTCCCTCTTCTGTCACTTGAGTTGCTCTGTGGGCAGCACGCTGGGGAGCTGCTGTAGGAGGAAGGTGAGGATGTTCTCTTTTCACTGACCAAGGGACACTCAAGGTAACTTGGGACCGGCCTCTCCAGTGGGTACGCTGACAGCACCACTGCTGGGAGGCAGCTGTCTCTGAGCCAGGGACACAGAGACCCGAGGCCACCAGGGAGCCCTCAGCTCCTTTTTCAGAGAGCTGTTCACATATGCATGCACAGACAATACCTCCTAAAGGAATGTAGGTTATAGCTAGGCTAAGAACAATATTAACCTCCACCAGCAGCACCTCCATGTCAAGCAAGACTCTTGCTTTTCTCCAAAACTGGGGAGGTCTGTGTTGCCTGTTCCCCATGGGGTTGGGGATTGTTGTGCCTGTTGCCTCTCTGTGCAGGGAGAAGAGGGAAGCAGAAAAGAGCTGAGGTCTAGCATGCCCCAGACAGCAGGGATCTATGATCTCACACCCTTGCCAAACCCCACGGCTCACTGCTAATGCCATAACCAGCCATGACTGAGCTTTTACTGAGCAGATGCTTCTACATGTGGTCTAAAGCTCTGGCCGCTTCTGGGGAAGGTCCCTGGGGCAGCCCCTGCAGGCACTGTTCCCTGCCCTGGGCAGCAAAAGGGCTCCATCATCTAACGTTTCTAACCTTGACTGGAAGTACAGCATGACAAAAAATCAAGCGGGGAGAGAAGGCAGTACCTGGCGAGGAGGAGGCTCCGGGTCCTGCCTGGCTGAGTCGCCCTCCCGGGCAGCGCTGGGAAGCAGTGGGAGAGGCTGGAGCACGTTGCTGGGAGAGGGGCGCAGGGGCTGCCGGCAGTCCCCCTTCCCTGAGGCCGCTCCCCGAGTGCCTGGGTCCACGTCCCTCTGCTACTGAAGGAGCTGTTTGTGCTCGGGCAAAGGCCGCCTCCAGCGCTGGCACCTCTCCCGGGAGAGCTCGGCAGCAGCACGCTGGTGCTGCCCAAGCCTTCGCCGCCTGCCAACAACTTGTTTCCTTGAAGATATTTCCCCAGTGCGCTCCAGAGCAGGCTCATGGGGGCCTGCTGTCCCCAGCAGAATATATAGTCTGATTTCTTTTCTTACAAGCAATGAATTATATTCTGAATGTTTCTGAAGTTGCCTTAAGAGCACCACAGTGCTTGAGCAGCCGTGCGAGCAGTCAGGATGGCAAGGGCCCAGCGTGTCCTGGTCATTTCAGCCATCGCAAGTTGATGACGAGTGAGTCACTGCAGACGCCTGACGAGCACAGCCAGACAGGAGTGTTTGAATTAACCTTTTTCGTCAGAAAAATACAAGTTTATCAAAACCAAACCTGTCTGCAGGATCGCAAGGATGGAACTGTATCCCAGTGTTTCTTGGCTCCAGGGCATTTGCCACTGGCAGGACATTTTGGCTAATATTTGACTGCTGGAGCATTTGTCCCTGAGTACAATAACAGTGTGCACAGCACGCGACCAGCTGCTCTCGCCTGCCAATCTAGCTGTGTTCTTAAGTGGCAAAACTTACACTGTGATATATTACACATAGGTAAACACTGACCTTTTCAGATGCCTAATTTTAGGGATTTTTTTTCCTTTAATGGCAAAAGAGACAAGGAATAATTCTGCCAAAATGATGGTATAGCTTGATTTTCCTTAATGTTCTTGAGAAGATCTGAAAAGAGGGTATTGAATGAGACAGGGAAGGAGTCAGAGGAATGAAGAAGGCATGCTTGTTTAGAAATGAAATTGTAGATGGGCTTGATGAATTGATTAGAAAGCATACAGTATTTTAAGTAATTGAAAGATATCCACAATAGTTGTGGAGAGGAGTCTGAGATAGGGAAATCTCTCCTCCCTCAAAAGAAAACAGAAGCTGCAGTGCCAGCTAAGGTATTAAAATTGCCTGTTATTTGTCCTGAGATTCTACTTCTCATTGCTTGTAAGTTTGCCAGATTTGAATGATTGAGATTGAAGTTTTCTGTGCCAGCCGTTTATGCAAGGCTGAATTTTTCAGGGAATTCCCAGTGTGCCTTTTCCTGAGACCAACTTTTACCGTTATTTCATCAGGAAACTCTTCCTCTTCCATGGGCTAAAGTATTTTGGAAGGGTCAACACATTGTGCTTTGCTGTCCGTATTTTAGGATGAAGGTAGAGCTTGGCTTGTTTGTCATCTCTTTCTGTGTAATGTAGATGCGTGACTTCCCACCACAGATTTTTGTTTATGCATGCAGGCATCTATAAGGCAAATAAATGTCAAGTCATTAGTGCTGCCATTGTGTGTCTTACTTTTGCTTTTCCCTAAAACAAACAGCACCATACAGATCGTCTTTGGGCTAACTCCCAGTGCCCTGATCAGCTGAAGATCAGCCACTCCGTATTGAGGCCTTTGATATATGAGAGGGTTTTTTGATACAGATGCTGGTGTTTTCTCATGAATGATGGGAAGAAGCACAAGGATGGAAAGAGGCTCTGTGTAACAGCCCAAATCCTAAAGACCCCCCTGGATGGCCGTGTATATATTAGTCTGAGTACTGTGCAAAGTATGTCATGTTGAACTAACAAATGGGCTAAACAGTATTTCAAGTACAATGTTCGCCTACTTGTATTTGAAGAATGGTCCTGACAAACTCTGTGATAGTGGCTGTTGTATCCCTTGATGTGAGTGCTAATCATGATTTGGTCATTTAGGAAGAGTGCTTCAGGCTTCTGGCACAACACACAGAGCCCTGATTGTACTTGGAGCCATTTCTGAACAATGACCAGTGGTGGCATCCCAGCACACCATCCACCTAGCTCCAGCAGTTCTTAAGAAGGGTTTCTGTTTACTTTAGCATTCCCTGTGCTTTGTGTATGACAAACAGCAAAGACCTCTATGAATAGGGCAGTGCTGACCTGTTTCTGATCTTATGAATGACATGGATCCTTCTCTGGCACTTGTTTAACCAGTTCAAAGATCAAGCCAAGTGTCAATGTCCATGGCAAGTTACCATTTCAGCAAAGAGGTTAAGCTGCTCCTCATTTTACTGTTTCCCCATGTTACTTACTTCTGGGGGAATTCTCTTAATATGAGCAAGAAATTGGCAATGCTGACATTCCTATAAAAAGCTTTGAGAAAGTATTTACTCAGAAATGCCCATTTATCCCTGGTTCTTCTGCTATGGCCCTGGTCACCTCAGTCAAAACTGCTTTTCATGCTCATCACTAGCAGCAAGACCATGGAGAGCATCTTCGCAAGGGCTGCCCCTTGGTGCTGTTTTTCTATCCCTGTGCAAGCCAGGTCATGAAACATTGAGGCGTTAATGACAACATGCCTGTGAGCACCCCTCACCTGCGACAAACACCCGAGCAGCATCCAAGCCTCCGTGTGTTAGGTAGGAATGCAGTGAGAGACTTGATTTGCCACTAAATGAGATATTCTCCCATTACTTCTGATTATTCATAAACCTGGGATAGATATTTCTTTGAAAGAGCTATTTTGGTGTACAGACCTCTCTGCAATGACTTTAATATGTCAGTCCTATTAAAAAACAAGAAGAAAAAAAAAAGACACTTCCCCATTTGAGGTACGCACCTTTTAGGCTTGATTTTTCTCAGCTTGATTGAACTCAGTGCTCTTGAAATCAGGATCAGAGATGATTCAAATTTCTCACCTTTAGCAAACAAATAGTTGAACAGGCTTTGGTGAGTTGGTCTTCATGTTTTTCATCTCTGGTATAACATTTCTTGTAAAAAAAACCCCATTCACTATGGTTACCTTCAGGGAGGAATTTAAATCACCTGTCAAGGACATCTAAAACCATTAAAACATGAGCCAGGTGATGGGTATAACTTGATCAGAAAATATAAGATTAATAAAATGTGCACAGAAAATTGTGTAATTCACACCAATTAGAGATTTGAGGGAAGTGGAAAATAAATAGCCTCCTGAGAAGGGCTAAGAGGGACAAATCACAAAGAACAGGGCTACAGTTTGCTCTAAGTCTCATTTTCTTTGCACCATCCGCCCACTCCAATTCTTGCACGAGGAAGTTACAGTTAGCTTTCACATCCACTGAACAGCAACTGGTTGCAAGTCATATTGTTCAGTCATTCCTATAGTCACTGCTCTCTTTTTGACCAATTCATACCCATTCTACATCATCTGCAGCTATTTTTGCCACTACTGAATTTGTCCACAGGACTACTGCCCCAGCCAGCTTATATACAGGCAAAAAAGAATCATTTATTCCTGCAAATGCAAACCATGCCACACCTTTAGTGCACATTTCATCACAGCCACCCCCCAACGCATTAACCCGCACCTTGGTTCACACAGCAGACACAGCAGGGAGAAGACAGGCGTGTGATGCCTGCCAGCCCGAGCCACGCCATCTCCGCGAGACGCCGAAGCGCCAGCCCAGCTCCCACAGCACGTGTCAGACAGAGAGCTGGGGAGAGGAGTTCATTACATTACGTAAAGGTGTAAAGACTAAATCACATGTGCTCGACCTTCAGTCTTGCACATAACTGAAGATAACAAAAACACCTTAAAAAACCGTTAGTGTACATCGCACTAAACCCACGTACTCTAGGCAAACAAGCTCCTTCCCATAAGTACATTAATTCCTTCATGTTATCAAAAGGCGTGCTCCAACTGTTACAGAATCTGCTACAAAATTACTAGGCTACCCCAGCACTTAGATGTGCTCCAACCTTTCTTCATGAGTGATGTAACAACACAGATACCACTTGACACCATTTACTGGAATTTTCCCACTCATATAAACTTGCTCTTTTGTCAACAGCTTGTTTTTTGTTTTGGTTTGGTTTTTTTTAAGCTTTAAGTTTAATTTCTCCCCTATGAATCTGTTGCAGGATTCAGACAAGCATCTTTAAGATATGTTTGTACAAGGGTGTGGGATGAATCCAGACCTTGCTTTTTACAACCACAAATGCCTTCCTGGCATCATACCTCCATGGTACAAGCAGCCTTGCACTTGGCAAGCCCTTGCAAAAGGCACTCACAGGCCTTGCATGTTGCTAAGCCAAATGCCACAGAGGCTTCTTAAGTGACTACACGTAAGGAGTTAGTAAAAACAAGCTGGGATGGATACAGGAGAATGCCAGAGCTGGGATGTCAGAACATCTTCTGTTTCCTCAGAGCTGTTACACAAAAGCCCTCAGCCTTCAGGCAGGATTCACCCCCTTGTTCAGATATTCAGGGTACCACCCAAAGCATCTGACACAGAGTGCAACCAGTCTGGATAGCTTTGTTTCTGACATAGGTGTTTGAGCTATAGAAATTTCCACAAAGAAATAGAAGTGAGTTGTTATAGTAGAAAATACATCTTGTTTGAAATATAGATTCAAAATATCAAACACGTTTAATTACTATTTTTTCTCAGTTATAATTAATGATAATTGCTCTTATTCCTATATTTATAACAGAAAGCATGTCCTTAAACTGCAAGGCTGTCTAATAAAATATCATATCACATTTATGACAAAAACATTTGTCATTGTGCAATAGTGAGCAGCAATTAAGACAAATAAAAATTCTAATCCAGTGTCTCATAAAAACATAGGCAACTCCAGAGATACTGATCAGCACAACAAATTTGCACGAAGACAGATATGACAAACATAAAAGAACTTAAGGACTTAGATAAGAAACTATAAAAAAGGAACTCTTTTTATGAGCAATGAGAGGAAAATATGACCCACAGGAACTGAAGCATTTGTTCTCAAACTCAGTGCTCTCTTGTGAGAGATTTAGATAATCTATGAATATGTAAGAGAAAGAAACCAAGTCACGCTGTCTATTCTATATTTGAAAGGTATGACTAGTGTTAAACATATTTGTCCATACTGAAAAAAAAACCAAACAGAAATGCTAGAGACATATAAACACATGTTATTTCCTTTTTTACAGTAATATCCGTCCTCCAGAATAGGATACCTCAAGGCATCCTCTAAGGTGTCCATGCATAAAAGCACAAAAGGTGTATCTGTAGATCAAGAAACTTTCTATTTTGGGGGAAAAAAGGAACATCATGAGTTCAGGAAAATTCAGGTCTCGTTTGAATCAAAGACCAAATACCAACTGACTTCAGTGACAGAAAGACAAGGCTTTCAGGATTAACATCCATCAAGCTACACTGTGTTTTAGAACCATCATTAAGTTTTAAGCTGCTCACAATCATTGTGCATTTAAGTTTTTGCTTTGGGGTTGGCTTTGTTTTGTTTATCTTATGCATACCAGTTATAGGTCACCAGGTTCTGAATCCCTCAAGTCAAAGGAATACATAACATGCATTGACGGCTCTTAGCAGGGTAACACCCAAATCAGTTATTCAGCAAGTAAGGAAGTAGAAAAAATAATTTTAATTGTTCTTTAGTACCATGTTAGAAACAGACTGAACTGTCCCCAGCACTCAAGACTAAGGGGTTTAAGATAGAACTTGGTACTAATAAAAGAGGGAGTATCAGTGTGAAAGAACCCCAAAGTAATGCAATTACTTGGAGCTCTGAGGTGGGGGGACAGTACCGGTTTAATTTCTTGTTAGGTCTATTGCAAGACACTTTCTTTTTCAGCATGGTTAAACTCCTGTTTAAGACAGGGCATTTGACATTTGGCAACAGATTTCAGATAAGGAGAGTTGTTCTGCTCAGTGGAAGAATACCAGGTCTGCTCTGCAGCAAAATAAAAAGCCACAGCATATGAGTAATCCTGTCTTCAGTCATCAAAGTATGTACTCAAGTTGTCCTCTGAATAATGATGGGATTACTCACACGGGTTAGGTTAAGCACAAGGTTTTGCTGAACTAATACATCTGGACAGAAGCCATAGTGTTCTATGCAGTTCTCTTCAGAGGTTTTCTCTGCAAATACTGGAACATGGACAGATTGAAGGGAGCTTAAAGACCCCTCTCCCTTTCACACAGACAGTCCCTGAACTGAAACTTCCTGATTTTTGCTGGGCTTTTAAGTGTGTTAGTCCTTATATAGGATATGATTTTGTCCTAATACCTGGAACAAGATGCTACTTGACACTTTAGGACAATGCAGGGAATAAAAGAATTCTTTTACAAGGGTACATAAACTATTACTCTGGTTTTAGAAGTCACTGCAACTAATAGAACTGTGCAGATATAATTGAAAAACATGACCACTAAACTCTACAGTATATAGAATATTTATCTACAGTAATACAGATGTCTTTCTTGGGGGTACGTGGCAAAGAAGTAAACAACAGAAGACTTGTTTCAATGAGATTGTAACCAGCTAAAATGAGAGTAGGTGCCTAAGATGAGAAGAACTCTGATTTCAAACCAGGGATGGCAGGGTTCACACAGACCAGGCAAAAGAATGCCAACACACAGAAGCTTCATGTGCCGCTCTCCTCAAAGTATCAGGGAAGATGATACAAATTATTAGGTAAGGAAGAAACCCCCAGCTCTGGAGGTGGATTGAAAAAGACAAAGAGGGACAGAAAACTATAAAACTAGCAGCTAGAATGATGCACTCCTACCTCTCAGTTTTCTGTGGTCCACAGGCATAGGGTATGATCATTGGACCAGCAAGTAAGTGTTGCTGCACACTTGAGGCGTAACAATAATGGGACATTCATATACACTTTGACTAAAAATATAAGAGTAACTGGTAACTCTTCTATTCATTGGTGTCCTCCAGCTACCATTTTTTAAATTATCTTTTTCTAACTGATTTTGTCTGGTATAAGGAAAAAGAAGCTACAGACAGCTGTCTATGAGAAAAATGGTGTGTGGATATCATGTCTACTGATTCAGGTCCACCTGCAGAGAGCCTGAGTATGTACCACTTACTCTGCTCCACTGAAGACTGAGAAGGCCTTGACGGAGGTGTTTGGCAAACTTGCTCGTGTAACTCTTGAAAGTTATGAAGAATATGATGCTAGATCTGAGCTGAAATTAGTGAGAAGGGGAGCACTGAAAGAACAATCTGGAATGAATATGACTTTCAAAGGCATCAGGAATTTTGGTTTTACCTAAAAGACAAACAACTTACTAAGCCAGCAGTAGATCCAGTGAAAAAAAAAAGTTTTAACCACGAATAAAGATACACTTGCCATTCAACAGAATGAAGGGTACACAAACTACTTGCACATTTTGCAAACTTAGTATCATTTTTTTCAGTCAGAAGCTGTTCCACAGAATACATTTCTTTGTTAGCAATGGCACCTTTTCTAGTAGAAAATTTTTTGGGGAAAAGGAATAAATTAGACTTTGAAATTATTGATATGACTTGATGCAAAGTTATGATTTCTCTCTTGAATTATAGCTAACTGAGTTTTCAGAGTCTACAGGTTTTTTGACATCTCAAGCCTGTAACTGTGAGCTGCAACAGGATGAGGGCCCTTTGTGGTGGGTTTAAAATTGGACTGCAAAAATGTGAGGCAAAGAATTGGCATAATTTTTAAAGTATGTGCAATCAGGTAGGTTCCAACATTTAGAGTAATCCTTCCAACTGGTCACAGCAAGTCTGGTAAGTTTTCTAAAGGTTCTAGAAATCCTGTAACATTTTCTGTAGTACATCAGTGACACAGATAAGGTTTTAAATACTTGCTCTGTTGAAAAGTCAAGACTGGATACAAATTAAAAGGCACAGATATTGTAGTACAGTCACATTTCTTGAATAAAAATATCTTATAAATTCTCTAAGGATTAACACTTTGCTGGGCTTTACTTCTCAGTGCTGACTGCTTCTTGACCAAACATCTCTATCTTCTCTAACGTCGTACCACTGTGTGCTGGAGGAGTCTTTCCTGAACAGCTTTTCTTGCTTCTTCCCATTTCTGTAGCTTCCACCAAAGTATTAGTCAATGGTTTTCCCAGTGTTTCTGGAAGCATAATTGTTAATACTCCACTCAGAAGAGCCATGATTCCAACAAGCAGCTAGAAGAAACAAACAGTAGCTGTAAAGGTAGAAATGTCTTTGATCTTGCTTGAAAGTACATTTAAAATAAAGCACAAGGCACTGTAATGTAAAGCAAAGACTGCAAGTCTCAAATGTTGTCTGTGTAACAGATCTGCCTTTTTTGTTCCATAAATGAAAGATTATGCAGCAGAATTAGCGGAGGCCAAGTGAAGTGTTTTCTTCCATGAGGGATCACTACAGTGCAAGCAGGAATAATTCTGTTTGAGAAAAATCTACATCATTTGCTATTTCTACTGACAGTAGAAATAAATACCATGTATTTAAGAACTGATTCTAGGATTGCATATGTTTTACATACACGTTCATAGAGCTACAACTTCCCTGCCACTCATAATCTCTAGTTCCTGAACCTACCCCCTGTACCTGTGTGCCTGTTCCTCCTTTGCACCCAGCTAGATTAGGATTTCTCAGTATGGGTTGTTGTTGGCCTGGAGCTACAGGAGTGCCCAGCCCTGCTCAGGAGGGCACCTCAGCAGAGAATGAGCCTAGCTCTCAACAGGAACGCTTTGCTAAGCTGCACTTTCCAACATCTGTTAGAGGTGCAGCCACCTACTGACATTTGCACTGGGATCAACACCTACCGGGATCTACGCCTACTGATTTCTGTAATGGCAGCTTACTTCAGCAGGAGTGGTGCAAGGATCAGGATCACACAGGATGGATCCAGAAGCGCACACACATGCTCCAGGAGTATCTTTTCCTTCCCTTAATTTCTGTACCTTTTTTAATGACAACAATTCACACTTTCCTCCTTTGCAGTACAGAATAGCATTAAACGCCTGACATTCTTCAAAGCCAGGTTATCAATGACCCAAACATCTCTGGGTAGAAATGCTTGCACAGAGTACATCATGCCTGGCCTCAGTGTTTTTCCATTTCACGACTGTGCACTCTGATATTGTATTACCCTTATCTTGCCCTATGCCAGTTTTCAGGTTTGTCCTGTTTGCTTAATACTTTCCAAGTGTGAGAGAGAGAGCAGTTGAGATTACTGTGCCTATGTCTCTCACACAGAGCTTGAGACAAGACCTGCAGCTAAGCCAGACTTTCGCCTTAATTCAGAAATGCACTTTAAAACTGGAATCCTCGATGGTAACCTTGACCAGGGCTATTTTCATGCAAATGCACTGTGCTGCTTTTGCTCCCTCCTGCCCCTCAAAAGAAGAGGACAGCTTGTCTCAAGCAGCACTCTTGAGAAGCAGAAATCACGCATATGCTCCTCTTTTTGCACATGCTGACAAAATAAAAAATTGAGAAAAATACTGTTGAATACTACAAACTACAGTTAAAAAAAAATCTGGTATTTTATTTTCAACCTAGCAGTACTGGGACCAGAGGAAATGGTGCTGAGTGACAAACTAGGGGAAATCTTTGCAGGCATATGTATGTGGCAGGAGTGATATTTAAAAATATATTCCAAAATATTAAAGTCTTATCTCTGAGTGCCAAAACGCTTCTCCACTATTAAAACATGTTTTTCTGCTATGGTTAATCAGGATGAATTGACACATAGCAGCTATTCCATAGTAACCTGTCTCATGCACATCTATTAGGCTGTCATATGTTTCTATTTGAGGATACTGAGGGCTGTTAAAGATATTGCAGGTTATGGGTACCCATCCATGTGGAGTTTATAAGAACAGGGTCACCAATGATGCCCAACAGAACAAGGTTAAAAAAGCAACACTGTGTCCTTTGCCAATGTGTGTGTGTCCTGTTCCAGTTAGTCTTTTAGACACTTTGCATTCCTCTCCTGTTTTCCTTCCTCATAAACCTACCTCTCGTTTCCCCTGCAGGCTCTCACTATTCTGTAACTGTGCACACCATCTTTCCTGCCTTTTCATCTCAGCTTTCTCAGCTCTGTTCCAGCATGTGTCAAAACTTCTGCATGCTGACTAATTCAGCGTGTTTCCTTTCTCCCTAACCCTACAAAGCGCTTTCTCAGCATCGCTTACAAGAGACACAACATCAAACAAATAAAATGGTATATTAACAAAAGGACTTCTTAAATACCATCTGTCTTTTCAGGGGCAGTAGCCATGCTTCTCAATGAGGTTACTCACAGTTAGTAAAAATCAAGTCTTTTGCAGTCTTGTCTTGGCATACTTCATAATACTTCTGACATAATTTAGCCCTTTGCTTACTCATTATGAATGTGCACACTTTGTATGTACTATTTTACATACATAATTCAGCATCAGAAAACATTCTTCTGATACAGTCAATGAGTTAAATGCTTAGGGATTAGAGTGCACTATGGTACAGAGAATTTAAGTATGTTTAAGCTCCACTGAAGTTAATTTGACAGGAGTACCTGCTTAAATTTGTTGCTTTTTCAGGGTCTTAATTTGAAATCTGACTTTCTGCTTAGTCAAACACTCCCAACACTACAGTACAGCCAGCAGCTTCTCACAGCTACCATAAATAACTTCACGGTTTTTCATATGTCTTCCTCCCTACATGGAACAACAATTTGTAATTTCACAGTGGTCTAAGACCAGGACCTAATACATTTAGTCCAGAACAGAGGACCATTTGAATTAAATATCCCTACAAAATAGTATTTTTCTTCTGAGAACAAATGATTATTCTAGTCTGCTATTTCTATTTATATCCACATCTGATGTCTCTGAACCAATCAAAATGTGATCTTATTTACAAAACTCCTACTTCAACAAAAAAAGCATTAATTTTTGTCCTAAAACTCCACCAGTATTAGACACAGGGCATGTATTCATTTAATTTTAGTGACCTCAGTGTTTTGGGTTTTTTTTAATTTATAATTTATGGTTTATCTGAGAGAAACCCCAAGTCTGCTAAAGGGCTACCCTAACATCATTCTTAACAGCTGAGAAACAGAAGTTAGTTATACAGGGAGCAGTTGCTTTATTTTAAGTTTTTGAGAAAGCTGTCACATGGAAAACATACTTGGCAAGTTATTCAAGATTTACAGGCATTCAAATGAGATGCTTGCAGTACTCACAGGTGGTATAACTGTACATGAGGCAGACTGTCAAACAAATAGCAGTAGTAACTGTTTGACAACGTCTGGTGTATACAATAGATCAACATGATGTATATCAGTTTACTTTGAAGTGTAATCCACTTAAACCATTTAATTTCATTTCCATTCCAAAACATTCATGTTACCTGAGACTTGGCACGCTGTGCTCCAACTCAAGACAAGCCTATTTAATAAACTGACAAATGTTTTATAATAGGAGCTAACAATGAAAACATTCACTGTGAACTATTACATAGCTCTACAAACTCTGGATACTTTTTGTACACTGAGAGTTGTTCACAGCTGAAATAATTCCTCTGTTTATATTGCCATTTGCTCTGCTCTCCAGCCTGTTTGAGCATTCCCCATCTGTGGTTTAACTGCAGCACTTCTGCACAGATAAAGCTTATCACAGCCAGTAAAGGCAAAACACTGACAAGAGAAAAAGAATGCTCTCCCACGACCACTCCACTGTGCAAATGTTTCTTTGTCTTTTCTGGGACGATATCTTGGTTTGTACGGGGCCATTTATTAAGAAAGAAAACATTTTTTAGGAGCTCGAGGGAATAAATTAATTTGTGGTCTGCTTCATCCCCTTAGCTTTCATCCAAAACAACTGAAAGTAATTAACTGGAATAATGAAACAAGTTCCTAAGAATGCTCTGAAACTAGTCTCTAGCATCTATAATTAAAGATTTTCTAGTTGCAAAATCAAAAGGAAACAATGCCACTTTGTCAGGAAATGTGGTAGACAAAATCAGAGTAAGAATCTAGGTGAGAGATACATCTTACTCCATTTTCACATCCTGACATGTGTGATCTACATATATCCTTGGTGCAGTGAATTCCAACAGTTTATGAAAGACCTCAAACTATTTTTAAATCCTTAATATAAACTTTGTCATTCCTTCTCTTTTTACATACATGGGCATAAATTATCCTTCAGGAGTAAAAAAAAGATTAAATAGCTGCAAGAGTTCTAAGCAGCAGATACTCCATAATATAAATGTAATGAAGAAATGTGATTCATTTATGAGCCAGGAATTCATAAAATATTTTGTCCAAATGGATTTGAAGCTACATAATGCAGAGAAAAATGCCCAAAGTAACCAGAAAGGAATGGTTCCACTTCTGTTTTCCTGGGGCAACTGGAGATAGAAGACAAAACCTAATGGTAGCATGACCAGGAGTCACCTACAAGTAGGATGCGCTTAATGAATCCAAGGTTCTGTTGCTTGTCAAAGTCACTGTGAACTTCATCAATATACCATATACCATTCTTCTTGTACCATTCTATCTCATAAATTGTTTTGCTTAGTTCTTGTAAATGAAAAATGCAAGAAGGGAGCTTTGGGACAGCTGTGAAGACCAAGTATAGTAAGCAGAAAACGTTCTTGATCTTCTAGAAGGCTGTTCCAAAGATGCAACGTCCCAGGGAAGCCATGGAAAAGATTAAGGAATAATACTAAGAAAAAACAGCCACCCTTGGTGAATTCCAAGAATGGAAGAACTGCACCTTTGAAAAAAAGGTACATAAATCAAGCAAATCATAAGCGTGGTCAAGAACTGCTAGGCTTGTAGAGTAAAGAAGTATGGATTAAGAGACCTCCTAAATGTTACCTGGTAGATAAAATACGTTTTTATGGAAGATATTTTAATTTATTTTATACTAGAATTCAGTGCATGAGCATGTTTATACCTGTCATTGTAAAAACTTGTCAGAAGATTTCAGTGACTCAAAGTCTCCCTTTTGCTTCAGCTGCATATTTTTAACAATATGAAGTTTCTTTGAGACTTAACATTTACAAGAAGAATGGTTCATTCAATTTCCTTTTCAAACGTTCAGCTTTTGATTCCTGAGAAAACAAGCGTCACATATACCTTTTCAAAACCAGAACCATTCACCACTGAAATAAATACTTACAAGTGGCATGAAAATCCAAACACTTCTCAGATATACACAGAAAGGAGCAACCACGCTTCCTACACGGCACATCATGCTTCCACTGCCAACAGCAAGCGACCTACACATAAGACAAAGACTTTGGTAAGAATTCTGACAGATAAAGCAAACATCTAGAGCTGCACGGACACTCTAAACATCACTAGGATGATAGGTGTCTTTATGCAATGGTACTATTGCCACACCAGTGCAAATTTATATTGTAATGACATTTAGCTGCTTCTATAATTAAGATTAAAGACACAAGAATCATTCAGTAGAGACCACAGGATGAACAACAAGGACTTTAGGCATAAACGATGTTTAAAAAAGTATTGAGTATTCCCCTAGTTCCTCAATGAAACCAAAGAATGCACATGGAAACAACAAAAAAAATTATTATATTGCTAAATATTAGACAACTCTGAAGCAGTGGAGGAACTCATTGCATCACAAGTCTTTTGGACCACCACCACTAATGTCAAGAGCTGCTGGATCTGGCCCAGGTGCACAATAAAGAGAAGGAAATAATAGCAAAATAATAATGAAAAAAATATGACTGGTGAAAGCTCTTACCTTACAATTGTTGGATACAGTTCTGCTGTGTAGAGATATATAAGGCCAAATGCCACACCTATGGAAAATTTTCCCGCCATGTTTGCTAAGATAATCAATATATTGAAATCCTATTGAAAGAGAGCACAAATAAATAAATCACCAGAAAATAACACCGTTCCAAACTTAATTTAAATCCTTCAAAAGTTCTGACCCTTCTTTAAACAATAAGAAATACTTATTGCTTGCTTTTTAAAAATCAGTCTCCATAAGTAACTAGTGTCCATATAACTCTTTACCAGTTCTGATTCACTGAACCTCTGGCAATATGTTACATGTAATTCCCACAATGAAACCGTGAAACCTGTACTAAAAATCTATCTTAGACTGGCATCTGCATTTTAAAAACTGCCTTTAATCAACAATATGATTTAGAAAGAGGAACTGTATCTACAGACTTAAGAGACTTTAAAATCAATTTCTACTACAGGTACACTTTCAACAGTACATGACTAACCTGAGGTATGAACATAATTGAAACACAGATCAGTGCACTTAAAATAAGGAACGGAATGAGTGTGTTTCTCCTTCCCAGTTTGTCCATCCCAATGCAAGCAATGATATAGCATGGCAACTCCACAGCACCTGTCAGTATGAAACTATTTTAAGTCATGGTTGCACATATTCGTGTTATAACTCTAACTTCCCTTTTATGGGGACTCCTTTAACCTAGGGGGTAAGAAATAAGTGAAACGTAGAGATAACCAATGTGCTGGGCTAATTCATTTTCTAACAGAAATGGCAGCAGAAGGCAGAACATGGTCTCTAAAATATCTCAGTGGGAGATGGAGGAGAGGGGAAGAAGGTTTCACAGCATAGAGAAGCTCCAGTTGTCTTTGGGGTGGAAAATCACAGAAAACAGCAAGGCCACGGTCCTGCTTTTATGACACTGGCCCTTGTGCCTGCGAGCTTTCCACTTGCCACTCTCCTGCTTCAGGTATTTTCACATCAACAGCTCCAGCATGCCTACAAAGAATATTGCTAGTGCTGCACCCACACGCTTCTCAGGATTTGCCACCTTCCACTTGGACACAGTACTGAAGCCACGGGTGCCTCCCACAGCTTCAGCCCCGAATCACCCCAATGTAAAAGACAAACAAGGTCTCCCCAGATCCAGTTTTCTGAGTTAGCTCCTCAAATACAGGGTGCAGTTCCAGCTTTCTCTTTTGTCCATTTAAAAGAGGGAAGCTGCTTACAACATCCCACTCTTACTCAGATCGTCTCCTCCTAATGTCTCTTTCCAGAGGAAAACTTTTGCAGCTCTAAATGACCTGACTAGGTCATTACACAAGCCCTGTGTAAACATGATTTGCCCCTAGACAAATTATATTGAGCCTAAGCCAGTTTGGACATGTTTCAAACCAACTTGTTCATGAAGAATTCTACCATGTCCAATGTAAAATCAAGGAAGAACATAAGATACAGCCCTGAGCAATATGCTACATTCCTTTACTAAGCACGTATATCAATATCTGTGTCAGTACGTATGTCAATACACCTACAACGTTAGAAAACAATCTTTTGGGTTTGTTTTGCAATAATTCAGTGTTTGTTAGCCTGTTAAAATATTTTTAGAAGTAGATATGATGATTTATGCCCTGTACTCCACCATAAAAGTTTAGTTATCTCTGTAATACTACTAGTCTTCAACATGTGTAGTCTACCAATACTCTGTAATACATGACAACACACACTGAATTCATGAGAGCCCCAGTCCTTCTGTGTGGGTACATGAAGAGCCACATTGACTTCATCCAAAGTTCTCAGCTGCATAAAGCAAAGCACATGATTTAATTCTTTGCTGGCTCAGAGCTGTGTGACTGATCTAGAGTCTTCTGAAGTCAATGGAATATTTCCACTGATATTAAGATACTTTGGATCAGGCCTTGAATACACTGAGCCACCATCTTTATAAGCAACTTACATACCAGAGGGAGGTTACAGTCAGACCGGCAAAAGGAAAAGAATACTACAACTAGATTAAAAATAGACTTTTGAGAAAGCTAAATTTTCTCTTGCTTCTGAGAATGATACATCTATTTTCTACACAGACAGACTCAATATATTGTGACTGTAAGCAATTAAAGGAATCTTTTTTTCTCTCCTTTTCTGTGTGAATTTTGTGTTGTTGGTCTGCTTCCCTTGGTGTTTGCGTGGATCTGCCATATGCTTGCAGGGCAAAGAGAAGACATGCAGAATATGGTTGTACAATCACACAGAGAAGATTTTTGTACACCAACAACTTATAAATTATTTCCCCCCCCCGCCCTGAAACATTTGCAGTGAATGATACTCCTCCTGTGTTAGTCAACTTTATGAAGAGTTATAAAGAAACCTTTTGAACAAGTTTCATAATTGAATGAACAAAGTTCAAACAGGGCTGTCAAATCTATAGACATTTCTAAACATTATGTTCTAGTTCCATCATAAACAGAATGAAGTACAAAAATATTTACCTATGAGAAAGAGATTCAAATATTCATTGCCTCCTAGACTGACAGAACTGAGGGAGAAGACGTAGTATCCCAAACTCCCAGTGAACCAGATCAGCCAGACAGTGATGGTCCTTCTTGCAATGTGCCAGTTACAAAACAGGTCTAAAATGTTGTGCTTCTTGGCTGAGGATGTGTCATTGTCACCTATTCTGCCACCATCTAGATCATCTTGGACCGAGCACAGTTCAGAAACTTTGCAGGGAGTGCTTATCTTATTCCATCTTGCCATTATATTAATTACTTTTTGGGCATCTTCATATCTTTTCTCTGACAGGAGCCAAAAAGGTGTTTCTGGGAGCATCCAGCAGCACAAGACAAACGGAAGAGTCGCTATAGAGAGAAATATCTGATAGACCCACCAGGTGCGAACCAAAAATCCCACGAGTGCCACAACCATAATTCCCATAGCAAAAAAAGCATGGACATGCATAGAAGCCCAGGTTCGTGCTTTAATGCCAACAAATTCAGTCACATAAACAAAAGCCACAACCAGATAGCCACTTGAAACCTAGGGGGGTGGGAGAGAGAAAAAAAAAAGAACAAAGTGAGGTTTGTATCTACTCTCCTTGTGCAAGAGCAGTAAAAACAATCAGCTACAAGCAGTTCCACATTTGTGGATGCTTAATTGCCACCACACTGGCATGTCCCACACTGACAGAAAAAAAGGCAACCATGAAAACAGACCAGCTGGAAAAAAAGTTCCCTCAAACCTTCAGACTGCCCAGACACTTTATTTAAAGATGTGAAGTGACTTTGGATACTTCTCTGTAGTGGGGGGCAGCCAGCAAGAGACATCTGAAAAAGAGCCTAATTTGCTGATGTCAGTAACCCTTTCACCCCCAAAAATCAAGCCCCTCAATGACATCGCAAACTGTACGCTTAGGAAGATGAGATCCCCTGAAATAATTGCCACTTCTGGAACTCTTGACCTTGGTTTTTAAGTAGACTATTAATAATTTGTAGGTCAGGGAACTGCAAATTTACTGAGAATTACCTTCCACACCCTTGTAAATTATCTCATTAAATCACATTTTTACAGTGTTGGAAAAGAATATGATATATATGGTTATAGGTTCTCAGACGTTATCTAGTGAATGCAATTACTGGTATGTTCTCCATTATAGCATTTCTTCATTGAGTAGATAAATATTATTGAAAAAAAGTATTTAAACTCCTCTAGCAACAATCAAACTCTTGGTATCTCTAAACATTACAGAACACAGCTAGAAAATCTAGACTAGAAAATATTCCACTATATGTTTTTGTTTAATCAATTTTCTGCTTCAAAATACTCAAGTTAATAATCTCTGATTCTGAACCTGTCAGGAAAGTTGCATGATCTCAGTGGCAAGGGACTACAGCTTTAGATGTCCACCCTGCAAATCGGTCCCAGTGGGCAGTTAAAACCTACAGCACTGGTCTGGTCAGAGTATTTTGCTTTTCTACACTACCACAGCCACTAGCATCAGCAGCCAAGGGAGTCAACGCCAGAGACTCCTGTTGATCTCACTGTTCAAGGCTGAAATACCCATGCAGTTTTTCCTGCAAGAAAATCCTTCTGAGCTCTAATCAGGCAAAGGGAGCTCCAGGTGCAATGTCCTGTCTTGACTAATGCACTGTCAGCGGGAATAAAATAAATTATGTGATTATTTTCCAATGTCTAACCTACTTCAAATAAGTTACAAAATTTTTATTGTGATAGCATGCTGATTTCTCTCTGTATTGCATAATGAAAGACCTCAAATATTGTGCTTCTGGATGTACAAGAGTAATTTAAAATTGGTTATGTATAAATATTAAATATATATCAGATATGGAATATATATCATACGTAAATATAAAAGTATCTGTATAGATATGCATAAACACACATACTGGGATACCCCTGAGTACAATATAAACATCTAGATGTTAAACATGTCGGCCTATGTATTTAGTTTTCCAGATATAGCTTAAAAGACCAAAGAGATGCATGGAAGAGAGTGCATCTCTCCTCCATCACTCAAAATGGTAGTGATAAAATCATACTCATTATAGGTTTAAAATGTTATTTTAAGAAACATACACTCCATTTCTAACAATAAGGAGAAATGCAATGGCAGCTGCAATGCAGAATCCAGTTTGCTGCTCACACTTGGTATTTAATTACCAGTCCAGCAGAGGTTGGGATGGAGGAAGCACCAAACACTGCTTCATACGGACGCTTTCTATTAATTCAAAGAGGAAAAGTGCTGTGGTCCAAGAATATTCAGACTCTCCCTGCTCTGCTGAAATAAGTGCAACAGAGGGGACTTTAGAATAATGAAGGCATGTAGGAGAGGAAATCATAACAAAAGGGAGGTTTTCCTCGGAAGGGGTAGGAATGACACATAAAAAGAGCCAGGATGAACATCCTCTCTTACCATAGCAAGGAGAAAGCGCACAATCACGAAACTGTAGTAGTCAAAGGTGAAGGCCACTGCAATGCCAAACACAAACTGGCCAGCACTTGTGAACCATATAACACGCTGTCTTCCCAGCCTGGAAATCACAGCAGCAATAAAATTATGAATAACCACAAACATTCTATTAAAATACACCTGCAACTCCAGAAAGCCTATTTGGAAGTGAGTCTGAAAATACTGTACTTAATATTTTCACTCACCACAAAAATGCTCGTTAAATTACCAGTATTCATTTTTCAGTTACTTCCAACTTCCAAGAAAAAGGAAGCTGCTATGGACAGAACTTAAATTCCACAATTCCTAGCTGGAAGCAATGTGCAGAACTGGGCATTACATATTCTCACCTCCAGTTTCAATTTAACTTCTACATAATTAATCGGCAAACTTACTCTGTACTTACTATATCAGGTTTTCTCCATGAGTATTTGGTACTGCATGTAAACAGCTCCTATTTTCCTCCAATCTTGACCTGGGAGTCATGCATATTTGGTCTCTGATCCCTGCCACTAGAAGAGTTCCCAGTGAATCCTAGCTGTCAGAGCTATTCTGCTGGGAAATCGGCTAACTGGGAATGGGAGGAACACAGAAACTTCAGACTGTGTCAGAAAATAACAATTTTCAGCTGTAAAACCTACAGTTGTAAATCTGCAACTCAGAATGTGTGTATTATCTTAACTGGTTGTCCATGGGCTGAATTAATGGTAATGAGAACAATATGACCATAACCTTATAAATCATGTCTGAGTATTAATTAATAAAACTATGAATGATTTAAAGGGATGCAGAACAAATGTTTGCATTATATTGTGTTTTGTATTAAAGACGGTTTTACAAAGCCTTGGATTGGGAGGCAGGTTTCATTCCATGTGTTCTAAAAGCCAAATTAAAAAAAAAGATCATTACTTTTGCATTCCCATATTGTAACTGCGACACCATAGCATTGTGCTAATGAAGGAAAATCAAGAAAACAAAACATCTGGTCTCTCTTTTTTGCTTACACTGTTAGCTGTGGGATAAAACGTCACCCTCCACCTAACAGAGCTGTTAGTCAACAAACTCCTTTATAGAAAGAGATAAATAACATGAGCAAATACCACTAGCCTTCAAAGCAAAGCACAGGCACATAAACTGCCTGAGACAAATCTGAGTACAACGTAGCTCAGGCTTTTGACTCTCACATGGATAGAGGGGCACAACTAGACATTCTTCTGAGGTAGGAACGCGTGCGTATGTTTGTGTTGAGAGAGAAAACCAAGAGAAGCAGAGAGATACAGACGTACACCCTGGATCTCACTATTGCTTCTGAGCCCAGCTCTGATGCTGGATCTCAGTGAGTGATCTGAGAGAACACCCAGGGAAGAGGTGTCAGAGGGGAGTGGGTGGAAGGACTGAACTTGGCACTGTGAGCATGGGTCTGCTCAGGTCAAGTGTCTCCTCATGATCAAACAGAACTTTGTACGTGATGGTGAATGAGCAAACTACAGCACAGCTCACTGACAACCATTTTTCCTCCTATGTGGAGCCTGAAGTTTAAGTTAACCATTCAGGGAAAAACTACAATTGGACAGCAAGGAGAAATAGGGTCTCAGTGTTTATTTTAAGTACATGGGGCCTGATCAACCCCTCAGAGCCCTTGCATCAGCCCTACAGAACTATATTAATGACAGAGGTTAGAAATCTGTAATTTAAAAATACATATTTTTAACCTTCAGACCTCCAGCTGTGCATCATATTCAGAAAGAAATATCTGTGTTTCCATGAGGATTCTGTCCTCATGGAAAACTAGATGAAAATCTACTCTAAGGTTTTACTGTTGCTATTACTACTAACTACTGCTATTCCTGTTAAATTTTAAAAAATAAAAATAAAATAATCTAAGGGCAAACACCATCTGCACAGGGAAATTTGAGGGATCAAGATCTAGAACAAGGGATGATACAAAGTTAAAAAATTCTAAAAAAAAGATCTAAAAGCAAATGACTTGCAAATACATTTAAGAATTACTAGTTGCTATTGGAAAAAGATATTCGTGTATAAAACAATATCCAAACCTCCTGAACTGTGAATACATAATTACAAATACACAATGAATGAAAACAACTCCACAGGTAGATACATGTGGAATTACTGCAGTCTGAAGCTACAATTTTCAGAGAACAGCACTTTACCTGTCAGCAATGTCACCAAAAATCACTGCTCCAATCAAGACTCCAAGCATGAATGTAGGCTGGATTAATTTTGCGAGCCATTCTCGGTCACAGACTAGATCCCACTGGGTAACAACAGTGCTCTTCCATTTTGTATCATCATAGAGATATCCATCAGAACAAGAAAATACGGACTTGTTGCCTTTGTATTCATATGCCAGATCCAAACCGACTTCTCGCTTGGATCTGCTGCACTGATTAAGTTCCCAGATATCTCCATTTTCCAGCTGGACTACAATGTAGTTTTCTGGTGATGTCCACTGTGTCCAGATGTCCTCTATACTTGATTCACAGGAGTTGTAGAAACGAACACTACTCACATTTCCAGGGATCCCACATACAAAGTTAGGAGTAACAGCCATGAACACAGATGCTAAGTAATGGATACCACATGACATAGCTTGAAAGACAGATGCGAAATAAACACATGCTTGAAATCTGTAAAGGGAAAGAAAAAAGGTCACTCCAAAAAAGCCCTCCATACATGGAGAAAAAAAATCCACATAATTATCTTGCTAGGATCAGTAAATGGTGACATCATGGAAGTGTTTAGTGTTTTGTTATACAGTGCTGTTTCAACATTAGCTGACCCCTGTAAGAGACCAAAGATGACAAAAGATCCACAGCAGAAGTAATCTACTGTCAGGAAATAAATGCTGCTCTTAGCCATCTGTTTAGCCATACACAGAGAAGACCACTGAAAAAGAAACAATTCTGAGTTTATGCACTTAGTTTGAAGCAACCTTTCACTCCTCCAATTTTGTGCAGTAGGTCCCCTCAAGCTCAGGCCTTGGTATTGCTGGAATGGGTAGAAGAAAAAAAAAAATGTTGCAACCCCAGGTTCTGAGGGACAGAGATATGTGCATCAAATAAAACAAGCCAAACAAATTACGCCCTTCATTTCACCTAACTATCTATAGAACTGTATCCCATCTATCTTCCATCTCTCTTTATGGCTACCAAAAGACAAAAAGAGAAAATGCATGCAGACACATGTAAAGGAAGATAGAATCTGAACAGCATGAAATGTTTTGTACCAAAACAGAGCTGTAAACTGGGTTGGGTTTTGGCTGAAGCAGGCTGTGCAGTTATCCATTAAAGATTGTATCATAAAGCAAACATGGTAGAAGAATGTTTTGTGCATAGCCTGAATTCTGGCACTTAAACAGTTATAAAAAATGCTTGAGATGCAAGTAAATCTTAGTATAGAAATTGCACATGTATGCTAAATTTCAAGACTTGCAATGAACTCTAGTATCAATAAGCATAAAAAGCCTTTTCCTCAAATGTTAAAAAGGTGCACATAATTAGTATAAAATCTGTTCAGAAAAAAAAAACAACATAGCTTTTGTTTCTCCTCCACTTTTTATTTCCTGAGGGCCAATCAGTTGTAGTAATTTGCAGAAGCATTTGATGAGCTTCTATGTATGCATCCTCACAGCAGTATGCGGTGGGCCTGGATAGTATGAAACAAAAAGCAGCTTTTTTTCAACTGGTCAGAGGCTCTCTCTGCTCAAGTTGCCTTGAAATGTCCTGTGGGAAAAATCCAAACAATTCCAGTCCCCGTAACAAATGCATCCTCTAGACCACTCCTCTCCAAAATCTATCCAATCTAGCACTGAATTCCCACAATAAAGATTACAACAGTACCTAGCCTAGGACTTTTAAATAATCACCACAGTTTCTAATTAATTTCTAAACTATCTATAACAAAAGTATTTAAATAGAATTTGCTGGATATACTGTTTTAAACCATTCCAATTAAACAGTTCTCTTGTATAACCTGACTCCATTCACCATCCTCACTCTCCTCTGACTTTTATCTTGTGATTCTTATTTCTTTCCTTGGTAAACATAAACCAAGTTGCCTATGCTGTCTTTCCAGTGGTATTGTTGCTGTCCAGATGAGCACTGGGATAAAGGGATAAACCCCTTTTCTCTTGACAACAGGTCTATTGACTTTTCCACAGCAATCTGAGGAGGTTGACTTGTTTAATCCTACCGTGGCAGCTCAAAAGCTGACCCCACTTCCCTCTTGAAGACACTGCAAGGCAATCCTCACACAGATGCTGCTCTTTCCCAACAAACCACATGAGAAATTCGGTCAAGAGAAACTGAACATAACCACAGCATCCTGTAAGCCTATCAATTCCCTCTCAAGAGCACAGATTCTTGAGGACAAAGTAGCTAGCCATAAAACAAAGCAAGGCTAAACCTGCTGTGAAAAGCTTCTGAGCTATCCCAGACCACAAAAAAGCACAGATTATTTTTAAATGTAACCTTTGTCTCCCCATTAATGCAGACAAATACGGTTAGCAACATTTTTAGTTCCTCTTCTTAACTTTCATTTTTAACTGTTCCCATCAAAAAACCCACAAACTTGTTTCAAAAATAGCAACGAATTCAACAACTTGGGCTACTGCTGCACTATGCAGAATGACTGAAATCAAGACTAGAATACCCCTAACAAACCAACAGATTTAATCCATAGAAGGTCTGCAGTTATACCTTCTTCTAGCTAATAAAAAGTGGCATACCTGGTACCAGGATCCCAAATATTTCCAGTATCTGTCATTATGCATCAGGAAATTGCAGAGCCAGATAGCCAAGTTGGTATTTCCCAGACAGAAGAATTAAATAATTTCCCACTCCAGTACTCATCTTGAGTTTGCCAATTAGCTCTCACAGTACAAGAAATACCAGGTTCATCATTTCTCTTCTACACAGTAAAAGTGAGAACAAAAAATACTTTGATGCCCTTTCATGTTGGAGAAGCTTGAAGGAAAATAATGACTTGTAAGGACATGGACTGAGAAGATAGCACGAATCCATGCACTACATTATTTTTGAAAAGCCCAAATCCCAAGAGCATCACCACGGCTATGATTCAGAGCAGGTCTAGCTAATCTCCACACTAACTACTCCCTTGACAGTTTTATCTTATCTCTTCCTGAGCAGTCCTTGTGATCATGCTTCAATAACCATTTTGACAGACTGCTCCACTGTCAAATCTTTGTTGGCAAGTTTCTCATTAAATGTAATCTCCATGTCCCCCTTTTCAGTGTAAGACTATTAGCAGCTTATAAAACATCCTCATGCAACCTTAATAAATCTTCCTTGTATTTTGCCACTGTACAGAATTATCAGTTACTCTCCCCTGGTTGCCTTCTAAAATGGCATAAGTTACAGTCCTTTATGCTCTCCTTATTTTCCCTTTGTGTCCTATGGAAATCCACTCTGTAGTATCATTATTTTTCTTACCTTAGCGCCCATGCTAAGCAAACACAAACAAAACCAGAATGCCAGATACACATTAATAGACATAATTTCTGGTGTTTATGACAATTTAAGAACAGAAAAACATGTGTTTTTATCGGAAAACAGCCATGTTGTTGCAGAATCCTGCAGGACAGATTCCATTGCAGTCTTTAACCTCTAACTGCTCAATAAAAAAAGCCAAGGAACAAGCAGGGGGAGCAGGGGTAGGGAAGAATAAGGCCTGATGTGAAGCCAGAAAAGTGTTTGGCAGCACCAGTGGCTGAAGGAATCCCACAGCCCTCCCACCACACTAATGGGCTGCTCCCCTGCCTGGAAAAACTACCTACTGCTCTCTCCAGTAAAATTCCACAGAGGACTGGGTAAGTCTCTCTCTGTATATAAATATATTTATATAAAACACAGACACACAAATCTAACCTGAAAGCCCTCTTTTTGATGCTGGATTGAAAAGCCTGATGTCACAAGCTGCTGAGACTCTCTTGTGGATAGGAAGGGCTTTTCTTTTAGGGAGACTAATTGCATAGAGGTCAGAAAATTCACCATCTTACATAGTTACCAAAAGGACTTAATTAGGCCATTAATGACAACATGTAGGAAGCATGAGAAGTATGTAAGGAGGATGATACGTGGGCTGGGAGAATACTATAGATGCATTGAACTTTGCTTGCCAGCACAGCTGAAGACTGAAAAGGGACAGAGAAGGACACAGGCCCAGCCTCATGGTAGACTCAGGCTTGCTGGGACAGAGGCTGGGGCAGCAGACAGTGCTGCGTGAGGAGGAACACAAAGCTGCTGCCTGCTCTGCTGCTAGCCTGGGATCCCTCCCTTTGGCCCTCTGAGTGCAAGAGTTTTATCTCTCTCAGCCCTCTTGCCGTGGCCATGTCAATGCCCATGTTAAAACCCTGGGACTGCTGCTGGGCCCATGCCCATGCGATGGCTGAGCAGCTCCTCTTTGCAGGAGGACTTGGAGCTGGGGGAGCATGGTCAGTCCCATTCGGGGAGCCTGGAGCAGCCCCAGCAGCAGGCTCTGCTGGGGCAGGAGGTCATACAGAATGTATACAGCTCATACACTTCACCGACCCTGAGGCACAAGGTTAAAGTCTGTGCTGCCCTTGATATGTACTGTAAATTATTAACTTTTTTCCACAAATTCTTAATTTAAGAACATCAGACTCATAAGAAACACCTTAAATCCCTCTATTGCAAGCACACATATATTGTCTTTTTAGTAAATTCATCAAACTCCATCTTGAAAGTTAGATTTCCCCAAATGAAGAGATTCTGCTGCTCATGCATCAAAATGTTGAGAAAAATACATTGCAGTAGTAACAATAAGTACTACTGAAATTCACCCAGAGAAAGCAAGGCTTCTTTCAGCAAAGTCTGTGATTTATTTTCCTGGACTCATCTCAAAACAGGCAGTTTTTGGTAAGGGTATTTTATATGCCAGTTGTCTTCACATACCTACATCATGTTATGCAACATATATCGTTGCAAGCAGCAGTTTTCCATACTTCTCTTAGAGATATTTTTTTCTTTTTTAGAATGCACACTTTTTGCAGTTTTTAAAAATTGGGAACATGATGACTGTCCTAAAAGGTATGATAATCTCTTGCAGTGTTTTTCCATCTCTTCAGTGACTTGCCATGGGAGATAATTATTTGGCAAGTACATTTTGTCACTCTTGCCAGGAGTGTCAAATATAGAAGTCAAGAAGATTTTGTAGGTTACTGCTCCAGTATAGAGACACTTAATGAATGCCAGAAGTCAAATGAGCATAAAACTGTCTTTATAAAAGCTCAAGCAAGACACAACATGAAAATGTTCCAGTCCTTCTTAAAATATTTCTGTGAGATTTCTCTCCAGTTATTCTTTTTTTTCAGTTTACAGCTTATAGTAAAAAAGATTTTTACCATTTCTGACTCCTCCTCAGTAGTTTTATGATCTCACCAGTAGGAAAGCAACTGGTAATACCATGGTGTCAGTACCTCAATTGGGAGAAATATTCTTCCATAATGAACTAGATCTCAGACCACCATCACTCTGCCTGCAGTCCCATGACACAACATACCCTGTTGCACTGTCACTGTAAGATATTTCCTCCCTTCTCCTTTCCCACTGCTTTTTCATCCCCTGAGACATAGTGCCTTCTACCTTCAGTCCTGGGGCTAGTTCTTATGTTGACTGGCTGTTAATTTTTTCTGGGAAACTGATCTGTCTTGGAAAAAAAGAAAAAGGTCAAAGTAGATGATGATTAAAAACCCAAACAAGTCAGATCAGCTGCTTGATCCAATTTAGCTTGCATCCATGCGAACAATCCGCACCAGCCTATTTGAAATGTGGTATATCTGGCCTGAAAATTATCTAAAGTGGACATTGCTGTGTATACATTAGAGAATAAATCCCCAGCCTCCAACTGCTTTTACCATTGTCAGTTATTACAGTGCGTAGCTGGGACAAAATTTATTGTTAAACACTAATTTTATGTTAAATAAAATATGTTTCTGATAATATTTCTTTCCCTGTCTATCAAAGACATGACAGAGGAATTACTCATCACTATCAATTTAATCACTATTAATTTAATTAATACTTGTCAAAAGCTAATATAAAAATTTTTTAAATCCTTTCAGTGTCACAAGGCAAAGATTTGTACTATTCCACAGGTTTTACAAGAACTATTTTTACTTTTTGTGTTTTCCACCACCTTGTTAGCAATTTTCTTTGTCAGAAAACACGGTAGGTTTTTGTTGTGCAGTGTACACTCAACAGGATGGCTTCAGTGGAAAGAAATTTACACATATTTACTAATTCTGAAAGAGTTCTTCACCTCTGTATTGCATCCTAGGGTTTTTCTAATGTGAAAAAAAAACCCATTCAGCATTCTTTCCACTCTAAACCAGAAAGCTGTGATGCACTTAGATGTTTCTTTTTTAAGAGGAAAGGAGTGAATGAGGCTCAGAAGCAGTATTTTTGCTATAGTGTAGAGATTTGGAAGTGGCCTTAAATGAGTAACGGGCCAGGTCTTATTTGACTTGGAGTGGCAAGTGTAACTTCCTTCCTCCTAAGTGGGGTTTAAATTCTGTTAAGACGCAGTCTCAGCCCACGTTAGCAAGATGGTTATTTCCAGAATTTGTTTTCAGAGGAAGAAGATGCTGTATTGGATATTCAGCCTAAACATACCAACAGCACAGATGCAACAGGAATAAGAAAGCCTATAGACATCAGAAACATCCCAGGAATTATATATCAGCACTGGTGAAAATGCATGCATCAACATGCAGTTACTCAAGTAACAATTGCCTAAAACCAATTCTCTGAAGAATTTTAGCACTTCTATGCCATTAAACTTAGGCACATTTCTCTTTGATTAGGAGAAGCCTAGAATTTGTTCACCAGAGTCAAGGAGAAAAGTAAGGTGACTGCTCATGAGTGAACATTTGGTGTAACAGCTTAGATGAGAAAGTCACACCAATGTAAAAATCAAGAATCAGTGCTACAGAATTAAGAGCCATTACTTTTTTGGTTTGCTTTTTTTTTTCCAATTAATGGAACAGTTTGGTTTTGACTGTCTAAATTGGGCATATTAGGTTTCTGGCCAGAAGGAAGGTATATTCAAACCTCATCCACTTCAGCCCAACATCCAACCTTCTAGTTCAACTGGCAGTGCGACTGGACTAGGTACAAAGTCAGGTAACTGAGCTGCACACGTGATGTTCCACTCTTTACTGTGAAAGTAGCTTCTGGATGAGCAGGAACACATCACTGGGAGTGGGAACTTCTCAGTTGCTAGGGCTAGATTCAGTGGCTTTCCTGAGTGCTTCAACTACAAGGGATTCTGGAGAAGTCAACAATGGACTTGGAACAGTTTGGCAATGTTAGAGATTAGCACAGCTCTTGCACCATACTCTAGGCTCCATAGGTGAAAGGAAGATAAATGCTATGTCACTTCCCAGTGATGGATCCATCTACAGATGGATTATCTAGTGAAGAGAGAGATCTTCAAGACCTGTCTGCGTACCGAATGCCAACCAAACATCTTGCTTGCTTGCTGTGAGGAGCAATTGCAGCTTTTCTCCTTCCCATATTTACAGTATCTACCTTATAACTAGTGGAATTAAAGCAATAAAAGGGAAAAAACAAGATGGGAATTTAAAACTATCACTGAAAACAATGACCAAATACTAAATGGTGCATATTAATTTCTAACCTTCTTCAAGTCAGCCTTCTTTTTGATTATCAAAATCATATATAAATAAATGTTTATAATTCTGGTACATTTGCACCCGTACATGTACCAATAAAGCAGCCCTCAAATCTGAGGTCACTGCTCCAAGCCCGTGGGGCTACTGGGCAGCTACCTGTGGGGCAGCAATCCCACTGGGAACAGAGCAGGAAAGCAGGAGCAGGCTACAGTTGCAACACTAATTCCAACACCGTCCAACAGCAGAGCTGGAGTCAGGCTGGTTAATTCTAGTTACCCACTTGTCCTTCCTGCTTTACCAGCGTCAAGGATATGTATCAGGTAATTTAATTTTAAAAGAACATAACTGTGCAGGTTTACAGTTGCTTATGTTTGTTTTGGAATTATTTGGATCAGTGTTAAACACACCAGAGTGGTTACGCTTGAGCAGCAGTAACACTACATGGGGATGTTTCCATTCCCAGAGCAACATCTTTATAAACATTTACCATTTAGAAAATCAGCATGTACTCTGTCTGCACAATATATTACTAGGGAAAACTCAGCTCCTGTATCTTGGGTACCACTGTTTTCCTTTGGCCAGCCTCTTTTTTGAGGACAAATCCAAATTAAGGATTTAATTCTCTTCCACACTGCAGCACTTCCATCATGTTATGTAAGCAACTAATTTCACATCATAACCTATAAAGTGTCTAATAGAAATTAAATGTTTTTATTGATATTCCATCTAATCAGATGCATAAGGAGTACCATAGATATAAACTGTTACATTTCACTCCTCCTTCCCCACTTAGGAAATCAAATGTTTTCTGCTGTTTACCTTGATGACATATTGCATAACTTTATTCAACCTATGGAAGTTTACATTTATCTGATTTTTTTTCCTGCCTGCAATCCTGAAATAAAACTAATTTGTTTTCATATGAATTATGCTCTTACTTATTTTTACATATTTCCATTGCAAAACTCTGACCCTGCTGTAGCTGAAGGTACAAATACATGGATTGAATAGCTACTCCACAGTGGTCAAAAGGGTCAGCTCTGAAGCAACTGGCAATCTATTCTTCAAAGACTGTTTTGCAAAACAGAATATGATTAAGATGATTTGGTTTATTGCCCTAGGCTACATGGAGCATTGTATCACCTGGATAACATGTCATTTTGTTAACTCTGACTTTCACCACAGTGACTCTTCATCAGGAGCAAAACAGAAGAGCCAAGGCAGACACCTTTGTCTTACTAGCATTATAGAAATACTTCACTAAAAAATGGTAGCACTTAAGAAGAAGTCACATTTAAGGAATTGAGTATCAGATAATACTGTGTCTTCTAAAATTTGAGACAAAGTCAACATATAAATAAAGGTATCACTTTAGTAAAGACAACTCCATCTCAGCCAAAGAGAATACAGCAAGTTGCAATTCTACACTTGTCATTCTACAGTTCTACAACTCTCTTCTCAGGTATCCACAGCGATGATCCACCGCTAGTTAGTTCATCAGCTCTTGCAAAGTCAGCCAATCTGTCCCACCCATGCTCCTGCTTGGCCAGATTAGTATCCCTGACAGACTCCAAGGCAAGGCAGGTTATCTCTCAACCCACATAAAAGAAGGTTATGGAGCACAAAAGGACTTTCAGCTTCTTTTGCAGGTTCATAGCTCACAATCCCCTCCAAACTGTCCTGCTTCACTGCAAATGTGTAGCCTACACTTTGCCTAGAAGTCCTCCACTCCTTTTACCCAAATGGTGATGGGAATCTGCCCCATAATAAGACTTTATTAAATGATTAATTCCCACTGGAGAGTTTCTCTGTTTGCTTTGGTTTGATAAGCAGTCTGGTCATGAACTTCTGTCCAACTATTATTTGTTTACATCCCTTTCCAGTTTCAGTCCTGGATATAGGTTTGGCTAGCCTGTGTCTTCACAAAACAGCAAAACCATTTCTGTTTTCTCTTCTCTGAGACCCTTACACATTGCAGTGTATATAAATAGTATGAAATGCTAGAATTTGATTTAATAGATCTTGGATATTTGACATATTGCCTTGGATTTTAATTAGACAAAGAGCTTTTCTACAACCAGTCTAAAGAAGACAAATCAAAAGCCTTAACAGCATTATTGATCTCCTCAAAGAAAATATATTTTCATTAGTTTGATTGGTCATTTATCCCTTCCATGACCAACAGACTAAGTTATTCTATATTGTTCTTGATTTCTTAATAGAAAGCAGGCAGCCATTTCATTTCCTGACATTCAAGGAAGATGAGACTACTACCTTTCTTTTTAAACTGTTAAAATTGAAAGTAATTTACAATAAAAACAGAGAGATGCAAATTACAGATTTGACTGTTTCCAAGGCTAAGAATGCATTTTGACCTCTTATTAAATATATTCTGTAATGCTCTTTTACCTGCTTATATTTCCACGGTACTGTCAGGTTCTTTCCTTGAGTCTTTCTCTTGCAGTAGCTCATACAAAGGAATGACCTAGAATAATGCTGTTTTCTAGCCTTACATAAATATTTACACACAATATGAGTCCCATTTTCCACAAGAATCCAATAAAGAAGTTGGATTCCGCTCAAACCTACCAGGATTTTTCTGTGTAATCCTATTCTTGTACCCCTCTATTCTCAGTGGAGAAGTGAGACAGAACTGAGCTTGGCTACACTGGTCTACAAAGGATGACAGTTCTCTAAAGAGCCTAAAATACAAGTGTAAATGAGATGAGGTCCCAGTTGTTCTGACCCTGGGCCTAACACAAATTATCTGTCTCAGAAGGTTGGAGCTGTAACAAGTTTATGGTATTTCCCAGCTCTGTTGACCCAAACCAGTTCCAAAGATGCAGGGAAAAAAACCCCAACCAATAATTTGTTAGGGAATATGAGCCATGAATGTAAATTACTTAAATTAAATGTGGTCTCATCAGTGTAACTTCACCATGTATCCAGTGACTTTGTGTCAGAGAATGCTTTTGATATTGCTTATTTATTATTGCTTTTTTTTTTTTCACTTTCTGTATTTGACTTTCTCTCTAGCACTGTGCAGACATCCAACAAATGAAATATTACATCACAGATATGGTAATGTTTATTTCTAGAACAAGGGCTAAATTAATATTATTATTATCATTTTCTAATTTTTCATCAAGGATACAAAGATCTATGCCTGCCATTTAAAAGCTAAGAAAAATATTTTTGCCTACTTTGTAAGTTCTAAATGACTACATTAATCTTCCTTTATTCCTTCTCAGAAAGTCAGTTGCAGGTTGTATTCCCTCACTTTCTATCCCTTTGGGATTTCTGTGTTTTCAGAACAGGGTTGATCTCTTATTTCTCTGCTCTTAATGCTCTTGATTCAACAGTTGGCCTAAACCAATCTTTTCTGGAATTACCTGTATTCAAGGAACTGAGAGCAAGGATTGCTGATGGAAAGCCAATAATGCAGCAAGGATCGTAACAGTGCTATTGTTGCATATGTGACAGTTTTCCTGATGTGTGACATACAGTAGAGCAATGCAAGGATCTTGGTATCTGTTTTGCAACATCTCAAGAGAAAAATGGTTGCTAATGCTGTGACACAGAGAGCGTCCTGAGAGAAGCATTTCCCACACCTCAACCTTCTACGTAAGCTTTAATCAGTTAATTTAGGTTAAAAGTAAAGAATGTGTACCGTGCCTTTGGATGCAATATACTGAATACAGTATGCAGTCCATATGCATCCATACTACTTCACTAGATCCCCTTTTCACTCAATGAGGATGCACAGGTGCACCATTCATCTTGTCCTATACCCCTTCATGAAAAGGAGACAGATGGATCATGCCCTTAAAGGGTCTAATTCCTCACCTTGACAAGGTGACTAAGTCAGCTGTCTGAAGTTTATACTAATGTCTTGTGAAGCTGGTGAGATGAACTCATTAGTGCCTTGATTCGGACAACTCAGTTCCCCAGACAGCTAGCACAGACCTATAGGGATGCATCAGGTAGGAACCTAGATGCTTCCAAGTCTCTTTCAGAAATTAGAAAGGAGAAGGAAGTTGTGACATGGCTGGAAATGTCCGAGCCATCATGGATATAACACATGGCACTGAGCTACATCTAAAGCATGGTGCTGACTGCTTTCATTCCAAGACTTTCAAAGCATCTTTTAGGCACTTGTTTTCTACTTTCTGCTGTCTTATCAGCATTTTCTAGGTATTCTCCAGGCCTCTGCCTCCATTCCTGCCTCAACACTGCCACTGGGGTTGCACCTCTGATGCTGCTACCTAAGAGTAAGCAGTGCCTCCAAATTACTAGAAGAGAACATCTAACTTGACCTCTTAATGAAAACATTTTCTTGAGGAAAAGGTTTAGTCTGTGATATAATGGATGATGCTTCTAGATTCCTCAAATCCCATTTTCATTGCATATGAACTTAAGAGAACATTAGCTCTGAGGAAGATGAGCATTATAGTTTGGTTGTCAATGTACTATGTTAAAGTTAGTTTTTTAAGTAATTTCAGTTGGGGTTTTTTTGGCCTTGGAACCAAGTCGATATTTTTTCTGTATTGGTATTTTTCTGCATTTCTGAGAAGTTGAGAGTTCTGAATGTTCTTGCTCAGCTGCTACAGCTTCATGCCTCAAGCTACCTCAAATCAAATATCAGCTGTGTACATATTTAAGTTCCATTCCTATTGTGCATAGCACCATTATAGCACAGAAATTTTCATAGCGTGTGCTGAAGGCTTCTGGGCCCCTTTATAAAATACTTCCTTCCAACTTCAGGATATCTTAGTACTGCTAAAATTCATTGCAATTATGAGAAAATTATTGAGAGCTTTTATAGAAGTGATATCTCAGTCCTAATGATTCAGTGAAATGAATGCCTCGGCTTCCCGAGGCATCACTGGGCATTGTGTTACAGGGAACACGTGCAGTGCCTTATATATTTCATTTTCATTCATACCATAGTATTTTGGGGTGAAACACTGCATAGAACAAGAGGAAATAGCCTCAAGTTGCACCAGTGGAGGTTTCAGTTGGATTAGGAAGAACTTCTCCACCAAAGCATTGTCAAGGCCTGGAACAGGCCCTGCCCAGGGAAGTGGTGGAGTTGCCCTCCCTGGAGGCACTGAAAAGACAGGTAGGTGTGGTCCTTGGGGACATACATTACTAAGTTAGCTGTTGGACTCAATGACCTTAAAGTTCTTCTCCAACTTAAGTGATTAGCTGGTCACCAGTTTCTTGATGTGTGTGATAATGGCCTTACGCTGCCATAACTATGTCCGTGCTACAAGTCTGTCTAGAAACCACCTGGGGGACTGCCAACATGTCAGACACCCAGCCTAAATCTCAGCTGCTGGATTACAAATCTTAATTGATTTACTAGCTTAAAGTCTGAGTGTTGCTTGTATTGCAGGTTGTAGCCATGGAGAAGTAATGGATAGTACTATAAAGTGCATTTTCATCCTGGTTTTATTTAGTTATTTTCCTGTTATTGTAATCTACTTTTTAATCTACTTCTATTGCTGTAATCTACTTTTTCAACACAGAAACAGGCAGGGTGAGGTTGCCAGCACATTCTGATGCAGTACAGTTTTATCTATACAGACAAAGCTGCCTCCAACATGACCTGAATCTCAGCAAATACTGTTAGTACCTCTTGCAGGCCATACTGCTAGTGTGTTGTCACCATTATGCAGGAGCACTTGCCAGCATCCAGCTTTGGTTCTGAGCCTGGGGAGCGTTTCTACTTTTGCCTAGTCAGGCACAGATAATACCATCTTTGTTTAAGCTGCTAGGGTCTGCTCTGTGAAAACACATGGCTTGTCTCAGTTCTCCAAGGCTATTGTGATGCCATTCAACCAACAGGATCAAGTACTCTTTGCAAAATATCCGGGGACACCCCACCCCCCCCCAGTAAAAGAAGGGAAAAAATGAAGTGCAGCCAAATCCACTTGTTCAATCCTATGGACATCTAAGATGAGCACAGGCTGATTCAGATGTTATAATACAGCATACTTATACAGCTAAAGAACATTTATCAAGCATTTCTGTCAACCACCACCCCTGACTAGGAGCCAAAGGAGGACTTAGATTTGAGATTCTTCTGTCTCTCACATTCCAGTAACCACAAACAGCTGTCTGCTGTTACATTTTGAAAACTGAATGACAGATATGTTGCTATAAACTTTTCCACTGTATAAAAGTAGCCAGTCTGGGGAGGGGAGGAGAAAAAGTAGGTTATTTGGGGATTTTTTTTCATAATCTCCAGACCACAATATTTTATTCATCTTCAGGAAACTAGTCAAAGATGAAACAGAAATTCACATTTTGTTGTTGACAAATATTAATTTTGTGCAGGATGTACTAAGTACTACATGTATTAGTATTCCCAAAAAGGCTTTTCTATTTCCATTTTCTATGTTAAAGCTAATAATCTCAAATGCTGAATATAACTGCCTGTTTCTCCATCCTACCTTGGAAAAGGAAAACCAAGTTTTTGCATGTCCATCAAGTACATTTCTCCACTTGAAAAATGTATTTTTGTTGGGGAAGAACATTTCAAGACATCTGTAAAATATCTGAGTCTGAAAAATAATCATTGCTTGACAGCATTCTTATTTTATTTTTCTGAAAAGAAATGGTGAACATGTTCTTTGAGATACTTGGGACTGTTATTTGATACAAACCCAAGAATTCATGGAAGTATGTACACAGCACAATTTGCAGAAGATGTAATGTGATCACAACAAGAGCTGCAAGCTATGAAATGAGAGAGGATGAGGGCATGAAAATAGGAGCCTGTAAAAGTTCTGTGATGTGAAAAGAAGGTAGACGGTTTGGCATAGGAATTTAGAAGTGAACCAAGAGTAGGGAGAAAAGCTAATGGTATCCTGGGCTCCATTAGAAGAGGGGTGGCCAACAGGGACAGGGAGGTGATTGTCGCTCTCTACTCTGCCCTCATGAGGCCCCATCTGGAGTACTGTGTCCAGATCTGGGGCCCCCAATACAAGAAGGATGTGGAACTGTTGGAGAGGGTTCAGAGGAGGGCCAGAAAGATGATTAGAGGGCTGAAGCACCTGCCCTACGAAGAGAGGCTGAGGGAGCTGGGCTTGTTCAGTCTGGAGAAGAGAAGGCTGCAGGGGGACCTCACTGCAGCCTGCCAGTACCTGAAGGGAGCTTATAAGCAGGAGGGGATTCAACTTTTTAAAAGGATAGACAATGACAGGAGAAGGGGGAATGGATTAAAACTAAAGGAAGGAAGGTTTAGATTAGATATTAGGAGGAAGTTTTTTACAGAGAGAGTGGTGAGGTGCTGGAACAGGCTGCCCAGAGAGGTAGTGGATGCCCCGTCCCTGGAAGTGTTCAAGGCCAGGTTGGATGGGGCCCTGGGCAACCTAGTGTAGATCCAGGCCTGAGGTTGGTGGCCCTGCCTGTGGCAGGGGAGTTGGAGCTCTGTGATCCTTGGGGTCCCTTCCAACTCATACCATTCTATGATTCTATGATTCTAAAAGGAATGGTGTTAGCACTGAGAGTTCAAATATTGCTGCCATGGCACTGACCAGCAGGGTCTGCATTGTAGAAGTCCATCAAAAGAATCTCTACAAAAACCAGGCCGGTTTCTTTAGCAGCTAAGCATAATCACTGAGCTATTTATGAACTCTAGAAGAGTTCCAATGAAACTAACAGAAACTGTTGAAACTGTTGATGTGTAGTAATCTCCCTCTTTAGCTGCAACTGGTGAGCATCCTATTCAAACAGGCAGCCTGTCCTGCATCTCTCCTCCTACTAGTAGCCCTTGCTAACCCTTCTCCTGGCTGCTTCTAAAGTCCAAATTGTAGCAACTCTGCTGACCTAGAAACATGTTCATAAAGGCAACAATGTAAATACGTTAAAACTCGAATAAATACACAAATATTTTAGTAAAGATAAAGAGTGATTATTGTTAATGTATTTAAAAGTCTAACTGCTAGTAAAGTACATTACTCATACAACCAACATTTTAACATTGGGATAACTTAGATTTGTAAGAGACTGAATACCTAAAAAGACAATCTTTTAAAAGATTCTGGAAATGTTTCATTACAAAACTGGAGATAGTGCCAGTGACACTCAATCTTCCCCTCTCTCACCTGCTTTTAGCTAAAGTATAAGCCAAGATTTCAAAAGTGTAAATTGCAAGGAAAACTCTATATACCATGTATACTGCATCTCATAGCTACCAGATGTTCCAGCTGGGAAATGAAATCCCAACTCTTATCCACATTTACGATAAAAGGTACCTTACCAGATTTCTCTCAAGGCAGCTATTCCTGATTAGATCATGTCTCTGTTCAGCACTCTGTCATGGTGTAGATCAGAGCTGCAAAATACATAGCCTGTTTCTCGCTAGCAACCAGATCAGTAAATGCTGTGTCCTGCTGGTAGATCAGAGTCACTAAAGTAATTAAAACCTGGGAGCTAGACGAGTGGGCAGCACGAGCCAGCCAGCCAGGTCCCAAGGCTCCCTGCTGTGCACAGGCTGTGCTACCAACCTGTGAATCACGTCTCTGCTTTCCCAACACGGGGGCTGGCTAAGTCCTCTTTACCCAACTGTCCCCTCGGCGGGTGTTTGTAGTAGGGGTGGGTGGGCAGAAAAGGGCTGGGGAAGGGGCAGGGGACAGAGAGGGAGAGTTCGTAGGCACAGGCAGGCAGGAACTGCTGCATCCAAGAAAGGTGCAGTTCAGTGTGGGTTAACTGGGAACTTTAAGGGCCGGCAGCTCATTAGAGATGAGGCCATTTGGGGCAGACAGGACTATTTCACCTCTGCAATAACAAGCAGAGCTCTCATTCTCCAGAGACAGACTTGAGAACAGTGTTTAAAACAACATTCTTGAATTTATAGTCCACAGGTGCTACCCACATCCAAATTCAAAGACAGGCATAAAACCTTCTTTTAATGGCAAGGGAAACAGACGGTGTTAGATTTTTATGGTTGTTCATGTGTGTCTCAAGACCCAGTAAGAACTATAGTGTCACCGAGACTTCTGAAGGGGAGTCTGAATGGAAAGCACAATATTGTCAGCATCCATGTGACTGTCAATTCTGCAAATTCACAATTTTAATCACAATGAAAGGATTCTATATTATCTGTACATAAATAAACTTTATATAGTTATACATATGTTATACATATTACATATATATGTATAATGCATACATACTCTCTCCGTGTGCATATTTATATATTTATATATTCCCCTCCCTGGCAGGTTTCAAGGCCAGGTTGGATGGGGCTTTGGGCAACCTGATCTAGTGAAGGGTGTCCCTGCCCATGCCAGGGGGTTGGAACTAGATGATCTTTGAGACCTCTTCCAACCCAAAGCATTTATGGCTTCTATGATTCTATATACACATAAACAGCAGGCCACTCTTTACTGCATCTGTCAGATCTTAAGAAAATCAAACCAGTCTCAAAAAAGTCACACTCGGATTGCTCAGAGTCTGACCATGGCAAATGTACAGAATCTATGTGTAGGTTATATGGACCCATAGAAGAATTGCTTGAACTGAAGAAATGATTGATTATCTTTCAGTATCATGATGATGCAGAAGTACAAACTAATCAAAATTAAGTTCTTAGCTAAAGTTAAGAACAATTTTTATATGAAGTATGATAATTTATCTAGCAGTATTGAGGGATTTAAAAGAGTTTTTTGCAACAGCTTCAAAATAGGTACACCTAGCATAAACCACTATTCTACTTCATATTAGCATGTGGTCTTTGAAATCTCCAACAGTCATGAGTCTACGTTACTATGCAAGTTTTGGCAGTCCACAGTTCATCTCAAAGGTCCTAACCTAAAGCAACCTGAACCTTGAACTGCATCACAAATCACCTGCCCCCTAGATGGGAGGTTATCACTGTGGAATTATTCTCCCTTTGATTGCAAGCAGTAGTTGTGAAAACTTTTATCTAAAGTACTGATGTTGTCCTAGAGAAACTACTTTGGTAGTTAGGAGTAACTACTTCTGTGTTATTTCAACATTCAGCACCAAGTGCCTGCTTTCCACAAAGAGCATTCAAGACAGAAGAGCAACAGTAAAATAAATGAATAGCAGGGATTGCTTTCCTACTTCACACAGAACAAGGTATTTTTGTTGCTGAGCCAGAACAGGTAATGAATGAGATATTGTTCAGATAGATTTGCACGTAAGTCACCACTTGGCCAAACAAGTACTTTAAGCATAGTTCCCACTTAAGCAAAGTCAAGCCTTTCCATCCTAACTGACTCCAGGGGCTATGGATAGCCACCACTGCTATTGACACGTTGTATTACGAGCCTGTTCAGCTGCAGAGTGCAGGTATGCACTTCTGCCATTAATAGGAGCTCCAAAGCTTTGTTCATAATGCAGCTTCTGCTTGCCCCTATAGAGAGATCAACACTGTGGGTTAGGCTAACCAGCTGGTGACCAAGTTGGAAAGCGCAACATTGCAATTCCACAGCTTAAACTTGTAGCCAGCTGTTCCAAACATCCACTCTGAGGAGTATGCACCTGCAAACTCCATGCATTCATCCGTGTGCATCACGAAAGTACACGACAGAACCCACCGTGAGGATGTGCACCTCAACCTTACAATTCATATCCTCTAAAATTTCACGCCCTTGTCAAATCTTTCGCCTCCATAACCTGCTGTCACCAGTCTTGCACACCAGCCGCCCTCCACCCACAGCGACGGAGCATCTGCACCCCCATACCACATCTGCATCCCACCTAACGAACTCAGACCTGTGGTGTGCACATCACAGCCACAGACCACGCCAAAGAAAACTTGCGGCAGCGCATCACACCATTTAACATAACGATAATCCTGTGTCGATATACATACATATGCATATACCTACACTCTGTATCCGCGTACCGCATGCAACAAGCCCAGCCTCGATAAAAACACGCCATCTATCGCACACAACAAGCCGGTGCCCCGTGTGGTGTGTCACGCAACACTCCTACACGTACCGGCTGTGCCCTCTTACCACCCCTGGAGCGCCCAGGCTGTTCCAGGGCCTGGGGCTCAGCGCATGCAAGGAGTGTGTGCACGTTCAGGGTCTACGAGCGCACGAACGTGCATGCGTGTGACTGCATGCACCGTGGATGCGAGCGCCCGCCGTGCCCGCAGGTGTGAGCGGGTGCCCGACGGGGCGGGGGGCGGGTGCCCGTGCGAACGCGGCACGCTTAGGTGCGTGTGCCGGCATATGCACGGGGCGCAGCGTGCGCATGGCAGACTACACGGGGGGTGTAGAGTGCCGTGTGTCATGCGTGCGTGTCCGTCCGTCACAGCCCCAGCCCGCGCGTGTCTCTGTCACTCCCTGCACAGAGTGCGTGTGACAGTCCCTGCGCCCGCCCGCGAGCCGCCCCCACCGGCGCGTTCCCCGCACGGGACGGGGCTGCCCCGGTACCTGCTGAAGTGTCCCAGGGAGTCGAAGAGCCGCTCGGAGCTGGGAGCCATGGCGGGGCGGCAGCACGCCGGGAGCCTCGGTGCCGCTGTCCCGGCGGTGTGGCGAAGCGGCACCGTCCCGTTCCCTCCGCCCGCCCCCTGCGGCCCGCCCGGCCCCCGGCGGGGTATGGCAGGGTATGGCGCCCCGCCCGCCGGCCCGCGGCAAGGACGGCGTGCGCGGCCGCGCAGCGGGAGAGCCGCCCGGGGGGGTGTGTTGGGGGGGAGCGCGGGGCGCCTGCCCAACGGTCGCCGCCCCGCCGCCAACCGCCCCCCGCGCGGAGCCGGTCCCTGAGGGCCGAGGCGGGACCTGCAGCCCCGGCGGCCCCGCTTGCCTTCGCGCGGGCTGTGCCGCCGCTGCTGCGTGAGGGCTGGCGTTCCCTCAGGCACAGCTTCGCGCCTCGAACGCTGCCCCCGAAAGACGGGTCTCTGCCGATCCCGCCGGGCGGCAGCCGCCGCACACGCTTTTTTTTCTCTTTTTCCCATTAAAATTAAATTAAAGGAGGCAATTATGTGCCTAAACCCCCCTGCGACGATCATTAATAATCAGATCTTGCAGGCTCTGCTGTATTTCATACGGACGTTTTCAATTAAAGGAGGGTATAAACAATTCTTTCCCAGGGCGTTATCTGACTGCTAAGAAGAGTCATTTTTAGAGGCCTTATAATCTGCTCTGTTATTTGGGTATGTTACTTTGCAATTGCACAGGGGGTTCCCCAAGTTTTAGCACATGATGTAAAACGGGGGTATCGGTTCTGTATTTTACTACATGCCCCCTGTCTGCATGCCTGCTATTAGTACTCCGCTCTGTAACGAAGCCTCAGTTATATCTGGGCTTATTTTCCCGTCTTACCCGGAGTAGGCCAAGGTAATCAATTTGAAATTGTTTGAGGATTAGCAAAGCCAGTTACAACAGGAGACCTTTGTAATTAACATAGCAGTTGGTTTGGTTGGAACAGCAATGCTCGAGCAGCCCAGTTGCTCTTGGCTCTGGGAATTAGGTAAGATACAGACAAAAAACTGTTGCAGGTGCAGCTGTCATATTTAAGGAGATTTTTTTTCCTCAGAACTCTTAATTTCCCTTCTTGGGTAGGTCCAAATTCAAAGTTTTCACTGCTCTGAGTGAGGAGAGGGACCAGATGCCCTCCAAAGTCTCCTTCCAGCCTAAATTGTTCTATGATCCTGTGATGAAAGACACATTTCCAAGAGATTGCATGAGCTCTTTCTGGGCTGCTTCACAAGAGAGAAAGAAATAATAAAAAAAGCCAAGTCAATTCAATGCTGTTCTATGTATACTTCACTTTTAGGAAGCACAGAAAAAGCTGGGAAGTAAACCCCCATTAAATCACCAGAAGACAACCTCCTCTTTACAAAACCTGACCCAAATACTTCTGCTACCACACGGGCTTCATTGTTTCACAAGGAAATGTGCCTTTAGGAGGCTCTGGCACCAAACAAGCTCCACAACTGTTCCTCTGTGCAGAGCAGATGTTGGTGCTTAGGGGTGACAATCTGTTCCCGCACAGACCTGGAGAAAGCAGATGTTTGTCAGGCTCCATGGCTCCAAGTGACTCCTGACCCGACCAGCAAAACAAGCAAACATCCCATTACACAACCAGGGATCTGGGTAGCAAGTTCAGCAGGGGATTGCTCCTCACAGCTAGCGTGTCATTCATTAGGCCCCTCGCCTCACCCAACAGTTTTGAAGGCATCTCCATTGGACAAAGCTCCCCGTATGTCTCTCTGCACCTGCAAAGGACTTTTCAAACATTGGGTACAGAGCTTGTTGCCATCACTTATTTAGGATGTGCAAACTAGTAATTCTAAAGACGGGTTTGTTTGCTTTCAGCAAGAATTTTGGAATCTCATGGTTTTTACTCATAAATATCAGCATTCAAATTAACCATCCTTGGTTTTCTTTTTTTTCTGGAGAATGTTTTTCAGGTTTGGAATGGTATGTGCTTGAATGCAGCACGGGTACTTTAACAAAGCATTTCTTTCTCCAAAGAGCCACACTAGTTAAATAGCTATTTGCAAAAACAAACACAATGAATAGTAAACATTCTGGCTAAATATTCCATTGCTGCTACTCACGCTTCATTTACTGTCTTGCCTCCTACACCAAGTAAATTCATTCATTTTCAACAGCATTATGGTATAGGGAAGATCTATTTTTGGTGTAAAAGTCAAGCAGAAAGTAAATAAATAAACCCCTTTCAGGACAATTTTTTAAACCTGAAAAGATCCATAAGTAGTTTTCCCTTTGTGGAATCTCTCACAGGCCTTCTTGCCCACATTCCTCCCTCTGCTTACCTCTTTGATTCTACCATGACTTTCCTGCCCACATCAGAGTTAAAGATAGGGAATGTGCATTCTCTCCCATTAAAGTCAATACCAAGCTCCCACATGCTGCACTTCCAAAAGTTATTAATGTAATGCCTGCAATGTCCACTCTCTTAAGCATGCGGTGGTCACAGATTTGCCTTGTTCCTTTCAAGCCTCAGAAGATGCACGACGTGTTTTAAGCCTGCTTTCCTCCTATCCTATTACACCTATGCTACATGAAGCAATGCATTTTGTCACTGATATTCCTCACTGAGTTATTTTTCACCGGAGTCTCCTAGAAACAGCCACAGTACTGCTCACATACAGTAGACAGCTCTCTTTCCAAAGGATTGTCCTGTGTGATAAACTCTTGTGCTACAGAAGAAGCAGATAGGGAATATCTGAACAGGGAATATCTAAAGAAGAAATGAAAGATACCTATAATTAATATGTGTCAGGGTGAGACCATCCACATCCAAGCTCTACTTTACAATGGTAAGGATTTTATCAACAGAAAGAACTGAAGAGATGTGATCCCTTTCCTAGAATGTCTTTGGAAACAACTAGGATGGGAAGATTGAAGGTGCTCACAACAGACAACACTCTCCAAGGTATTCCAGGGATTTTAAGTGTTGGTCTTCTAGTCACACAAGGGGAATATGCAACAGCCCATCACCCACACAAAAAAATCAGATATAGATTTAACCTAATTTCTAGCACTCAAGCAAGTTGCTATTCAACAGAGATACTCAATATCACATAATCCTTGATGAAGAAGTGATCTTAATGAGAGAAAAGATGGCTTACAAAACAATCTCCTTCAGTTTGTCATTCCCATGAGAAAAAGTCCAGCTTCTACTGGTAAAGGTGTTCCTGGCCTTCTCTTTTCTAAGTAAATGACAGTGTCACCAAAATATGAAAGGTATACAAGGACCATGCCTGTGATACAATTTTCTGTATGTGTTCTCATACATTCATACATGCATGCTGAGCTTCAAATTACAGCTGAACCCTAAATACCCAAGTGGTGAGAACAGCAGATAGCTGGTAGCGTTGCCAACACCTTTCCATGGACACAGGTAATGACTTCTTAAAGGGAGACGATTTCTGACCCACCTGTTTCCTCACTCCTTTTGACAAGGCTTGTAACCCACAGATGAGGAGCAGTATTACAGGGAGTGCAGGAACTGCAGCTGCATCAAGCGAGAAACACAGATGATCTAACTACTGCCACCAGCACTCAAGTTGAGCACATGTGTAGAGCCCATCCCTGAGCGGTCTCTGATATCTGCTTGATCACACCAGTGAAAAAAATCCCTCACTGAAATCATAGTTTGAATGTAACCTTCTTCTGTTTTGAAGTTGTCAATTGCCATTGCCTTCCAGGGAAAAGCTGCAGGATGACTACAAGTTCATTTATCCATGAAAATGCAATAGAAGCTTCTAGAGAGTAAGCCCCAAACAGGTCCTGCCCACGCAAATGTCTGTCAGCCATAAAATTTGCTGGTTTTAAAAAATTCCAGATATTCCGTCTACAAAAAACAGGGAAGTAATATAGATGTTGCTTTTGTCTGACAGAAAGTAAAATTAGGCATTATATGAGTGGTTTTGGGGTTCTGCAATTAGATTTACATTAAACAGAATTAAAAATGTGGTTAGTAATGCAGTGAGTATCTTGATAAAGAAGATCAGCATGTGTACCCACCCGTGCAAAATCTTATGGGATTCTCCTGAACTACAAGGAAGGAACCCTGCGATTCTCTGCCTTCTCATGCCAGTCCAAGAATTTTCTCATCAACCTTAAAAAACCAGAGCCATAGCAAGGTTGATGTGAGAGTGGTTTGTCAGCAGCTGCCACAAGACAAATATGCTCAATATACCTTCTGTCCCCCCCTGCTGCTACTCTAACAGCAGGCCAGACAGGTATGAGGCAGTTGTAGCAACCTGAAGTCATTCACTATGGCTTTGGCTGTGTTTTTTCTTCCACTGTCTCCTGGTTGTGACTCTGGAATAATCACAAGAGTCTCCTCCAGAGAACTCACTCAGGGTTTATATTCAGCGCAATGAAGGCCCAGACAGGATTTTGGGAGCCTAGCAAGTGTCTCCCTGTTGTACTGTGGACATCTGCAGAGATACATCTAACCATGATACTTCAGCGTGGGCTACTTGGGCTTCACATTTTCATGACTCTTCTTCCTGCATAGTATCCTTTTGCCTGGAGTTATTCTATCTGTGCAGACAATGAGTGCATATGAACAGAGTACTTCATGATGGAAAATGTCTGCACCAGTCCAATATGAATAAACAGCCTTTTTGAATAATGCAAAAATAATTCAGAAATTCAGAAAAGCAAGATGAACGTGCACAAAAACAATGGGAGCTTTGCAGGTCGTTACTCCATCTAAAATTTAGGGGGTAACAGAAGCTCTTTAGTCTATAAGGAAGAGAAAGAGAATTTATCTGAACATTGTTTCAGTTCTGGACTATGCCTACAGTGTGTACACATAGGCCTGGCCTTCTAAGGAATGTGGAAGCTAAACTCTATGATATCTTTATGAGAGTCTTCTTCAGGGATGCCTGATAAAAGCTGGAGAAATCTGATAGACATCTTAAAAATACCTTTTAGCTGAAGTTTAATCTAAAGAGAAATTCCAGAGAGACCTCTCTAATTAAAGGGAACACAGTACACTCAAATCCCTCTCTTGAACTTTGTTTCAATCATCATTTCTTCTCTATCAGTAACTACATATTAGTCAGGACACAGCATCAGAAAGCATGTTAGGGACACAGGGCTCTGTACAAAGTCTGGGCAATATTCTCTCAAGCTCTGTCTGCTCCGAGGTTTTCCACACAACTTCCTCTCTATTAACTGGACTGGAGGAGTCACAGTGCAGTTTGTGCAGTCTCTGGAGCCCTCCTAAACCAGGTGATGTATGGATGATTGCAAAAGCAGTGTTAGCAGGGTTACAAAATTGTTTTCTGCCAGTATGTATTTAATTGGGAATAAAGAAGTCATCTCTAGCATAGGCATAATTTAGAATATCCTGCATTCTGTTTACATTTTGGTGGTTTGTACAGACAAAACATACAGGAGGACAGAAATAGATACTGGGAAGAAAAGGCTTCAAAGAGGAGGAATGGAGCTCACAGTTTAATTTGGTAATCTTCTTAGAAGTAAAATTAAGAAGTCACTAGAATTTACACTGCATTAGAACCTGAAGAAGGAAAAAAATACAGTTACTGAATGGTCCTATACAGTGCCAGAGACAGAGATAATATAAGCCAAAAGCTGAAAGTTAAAGCTAGATTCACTGAAGTGAGAAACAAGGTCCACATCCATATCAGAAAGCATATATAGTTACTGGAACCATCAACCAAAGGAACTGATGGATTCTCCACCCCTAGAAATTTTCTGAGCATCATCAAGTTAGATGTTTTTTATAGATAGATAGTCTCTTACATAGAGATATTCTCATATATATAGATATTTATCAAATAAGCTAGTAATAAAACAAGTTGAAAGTCTATATCCTTTGCCATGCAAGTGATCAGGCATGCAAGTAGTGCCTTCTAGCTTATAAATGTACTCAGAGAGGAAATTGATGAGATGAAATTTTTGTTGCAGCTGATTAGTTAACCCAAACTGGCAATGACTACATTCCTATCACTGCTGCCATACTGATAAATGGAGCTATCTCTGAAAACTAATTTCTCTGGGACCCCACAGACAAGCAATGTGGCTTCTGAACAGTCCAGAAAAAAACCAGCAGCATATCATGTTAGCTTAAGTTATTTAGCATGAATAACCAAGGGCGCAGTCAAGAGAGATCTGACAGATTTAGATGAAGTGACTGAAGATGATACCAATACCAGCTGTCTGCTCCATGGCCCTCTGCTTGATGCCTCAGCAACTATATGGTCTGTGAAACAGGCTGGCTGAGGTACAGATTTCATATTACTTGGCCCTGTCTATGTTGGCAGGAAGGTGGGTTGGGCCTGAGTGCCAGTAGCATCTTAAACCACTGCGCACTGGACTCCCAGTTCCTGTCTGTTGGTGGTCTTGGCAGCGAGGATGTGGCAGCACAGATCTCGCAGCAGGAAGAGCGCCAAGCACAAGCTCCTCAGGGACCTGGGATACATGCTACCTGTCCTGTATACTGCAAAACAGCACCCTGGCTGATGAAGCAGACAAGCAGAAATGATACTGCATACATAAGTAGGAGCTACTTATTTTCTAATGTGAGACATATTTAACTTAAGGTGAAGAACAATGAAATGTAACTGAAATTTTTGAGAAAAATACTTCCTTCTTGTAAGAAATGTGCTAAAAATGAGAGGCTTGCTTTGTGTGCTTTGGGCAAAATCAGGCAGAGACTGTACGCAGATATGCTGCCAGGCAATGTCAGGTAATCTCATCAAAAAGTCTCATTCAAAGGCAAACCTTTTAGGCAACTCTGCCAACAGATTCAAAAACTGTTGCTGCACATGGTTATAGAAACATTCTTGTCCTACCTGCCAGCTGGGGACACAAAATGCCACAGGCAAGTTTGCATTCACTGGACTGATTTCATTTAGGCTACAAAGAACCTAAGAAAAAAGAGGCTTGTCCAGCTGAGTTTCCAAAGACACATTCAAGCATCCTTTACTCAGAAAGTTTAATCCCAGGCTGATTGGATATGTAAACGCTGTAAGGCTTTAAAGATTACTGCAAAGCTGAGCCAGGTGAAATCCACAAATGGCTAAAAAGCAAATCCAAAATCTAATTCTACAACCTTGTCCAAGCACATCCCTGTAGAAAACACCGCAGCAAGTCCTGTTGCCACATCCACTATTTCTTAAGAAGTATGGAGCAGCCACTCTGATCAAGCAATGCTCCAGAAGGGTTTTTCCACATAGTAGTGCAAGGGAAGCAGGAGTATATGAAGACCCCTTGAGGTGTTCAAGGCCAGATTGGTTGGAGCTTTGGGCAACCTGGCCTAGTGAGGGTGTCCCTGCCCATGGCAAGGGGGGTGGGACTAGATGATCTTTGAGGTGCCCTCCAACCCAAAGCATTCTATGACTCTATGATAATGCCAAAGCCAAGTAGCACAGACAGCAAATGCTACCACAAGGACATCACAGGATAAATCCTGCCGAGCAATGGTCCTGTCTCTCCTTACAGGCACACCACCACTCCTAGGCAGCAGAGGCAAGAAAAAAAAAAAATCCACATTTTGGCAAAATTTGCTAGCAATTTGGGGCATTATGCTCTTAACTGTAACTCTTTAGTTTCCTGTACAGGGTTGTCCATGTCTGTGTAGAGAGTTCCACAACAGAGGGCATTTCACTCTATAGCACGCACCCCGCATCAAAGAACTCCGCGTTTCCCATGTCTCCCTTCACTTCAGCAAGCTACCCACAACCACCACCAGTGCAACACAGCGCCAGCTGAAGCTGTGCCTCTTTTTCACTTCTAAAACTGGCACATGTGATTCTTCAAGATCTGTAGAACCCCGTTCTTCCTTGGACAAATGTTGGTGGGAAAGTGCAAGATGAACTTTGATGACATGCTAACAAAGCCAATATCCTTGCAGCATTTCTGCTGCTTTGCTTTCCTTTTGATACACCTGGATCTTAAATCTTGCAGTGGAAATTACCTGGATTACACACATTTTGTTTAATTACCTTTTTTTTTTTTTTTTTTCAGTTGCTCTTATCCCAGTTTACCTTTTGTTGGATGTGCTGATGCCTGCTATATGCTAAAAGACCACAGTGAGGCAGGTATGCTCAGCAAACTCTCGCGAAGCCTCTGGGATTAACAGTTTATTTAGTATTCCTCCTGTACCCGTCCCACCGGCCTATGTGAGATTTCCAGCAGAAAGCAGCGGTTACTCAGAATGCTCCTCCCGTCACTTTGGAGTTTGCTTGGCTGACTCCAGAGGGGCTGAACTAAGTCTCCACATGCCCAAGGACTTCCAATCCTCTCAAGCCCATTATTTTCAAGGTACTAAATGTTGTTTGTGTTTGGAAGGAATTGCACAGGGTCCACAGCTGAATTTTCCAGAGGACATCATTAAGACACGCACGGCTTAACACGAGCACTTTGATTGCAAAACCAAACCACGCAGTGTTTTGACAACTGTGGCATTAGCAACTCAGGAAACTAAATCAGGAGTGATTTTTGTCTGCTTACTGTACATCTCACGCTTCTCTGAGATTCCCCAACATACAAACACAAATCATCCCCCAACAGTTACTCCTGACATAAACCTGGGTAAAGGGAAAAATTAGGTCCGCCATCCTCCATCACTGGTGCATTTCAGATGGGGAAAACAGGCAGAGAGTTGTGGAATGAAGGAAGTAAAATAGTGAAGCTCTGGATTTTCTTCCATTTATTTGAGAAACAGCAAGCTGTGGTTGATTTGAAGCACACATGAAGAAGACAGAGGGGACAAAAAGAGCCAATTTGTGGCTTTGGATATGTTACCAAAATGCTTGTTCTGACAAACTGTGTCCCTTCCTGGCAAAGTGCCCTTTTTTTCCCTTCCCTTTTGTGTGTCCACATAATTTCTTGATTATGCAAATGCACAGCAAACCCAGTTCATCTGAAAATCAAAATCAAGACAAAACACTGGACTGAACTGGTACATGAGGCTTTTGTGTCATCTGGCTGTCATTCCACAAGGGAGAGTGCTAGTTGGAGTTGAGGAAGCCAATGCTTGAGCATAAGGGTGAGCAAAACTTGGACAGTGGAAGCAGGTGAAGTTCCAGCTTTCTCCTGCACCCTCTTCCAGCCCGACACACTCCTGCTGTACAGCTAATGTTTCTGTGGGATTCCCCGTGTTATAGCAGGTTTGTTATTCTATAATTCTGGGTTAAGCTATAAACCATATCAAATTCTTTAGAAAGAGTTAGGCTACCCATGAATCATTGGGAAAGATAGCGACTAACTGGCTCAGGGAAAGTTTCCAGATGGCAGCACCACTTTCAGAGAGACACTCCTCCTTCCCAATATGCTTTTGAGCAACTTCCTCATCTCTTCCTTCAGTTAGAGCTGCACTGAGCCAAGATGCTTGATCAGAGACTTTGGGATTCATTTGGAATGAACAAAATAAAAAGTCTACTCCTGTGCCAGTCCATGAGGCACGTCGGTCTCACACATACATAGTTTTTGTCCTCCCATCCCAAAATAGATGTATTAGAACTATAGGGAAAATGAAATCAAAGAGGGAGGAGAAAGTAATTTCCATATGATGGGGAACTACATAAACTAATACTTGGGTCCCCAGCTAAAGAAGTGATATGACAGAGGCCCATAAAATCAGGAATGGCACAGAAAAGATGGACAAGATACAATCATTTGCAGTCTTTCATCACACAGGAGTAGGGACATGGATTAAAAGCATCAAAACAAATTTATGGAAATATTTATTCATATAACTATACTGCATTTTTAAAATAAGAACACATTCCTATAACAGCACACTGCTGCAGCTGAACATATCAAACAGTTGAAATGAAATGCAATGTATTCTCAAATAGACTGACCTCAGGGGCTTATTTATCAACTTCTTTTTAATATCAAGAGCAAGCCAATCATTTCAGCTCTGAATTATGCTTTTCAGATAAATCTTCTGCCCTTTACCACGTACAAGGAAAATAACAGCAATAACAAATGATGCTAACCCTGGTCACTCTCCTGCAGGCAAACCTGCCTGAGCCTATGGGCACCACACCATGCCAAGGCTAGAGAAGCCCTTCAAGGCACAGGTCTGGCCTCCTCTAGCACAACCAGTGCCCCTGACCCAGGGACATGGGGCATTTGGAGGTTAGGAATCTGACAACTGGGGGCCAATGCTAGTAGTGCCCCTGGCACTAAAACCTGTCTGCTCCCCAGCAGGGACCCTGTAAGAAGGAGGCACACACTGAGCTGGGGACACGCTCTAATCTGTACCCTGGTGCAGGGGTGAGGGGGGGTGTGGAATTTCCAGGCTTAGGCAGTCTCCACAAGTCAGCCTGAAGGTTTCTATTTCAGCAGCTAGCAGCAAGAAAGATAGCAGCCTATGTGAGCAGGGAACAGACTCACGAGCTGCTAACTGCTGGGAAACAGGCTCTATTTTGCACTCTCAGCCTCCAACACTGCTTCTAAAATGCACAGATCTGATTCTTTATACTTACTGAAAAGCGGAGACTCTGCACTAATGACATGCCTAGGAGCTGCCTGCTCACTTTGGGGCTCAATGACTGTAAACACAAACCTCCACTTTGTCCCATTTTCCAGAAAGTACCCAGGAGTTTAACAACCCCCCACTATCAATAAATAATGGACTGAAAATCAGTGAGTGACTGGTTTTGGCACAGTGATGAGGGCACAGATAGCAGATTTGCACTCCAGCCTCTGACCTGAGGAACAGCTATACTGCATGCAACACCTCCAAGAGGGGAAGGACCAACATGTGAATAACCAGGTGCCCATGACAGCCACGGGAAAGTGGAAGACCGATGTCTTGGTCCCAGCACCACATCAAGATTGTCCCTGCAAAGATGTGCTCCAGGTTGGCAGAATAAGGCAGCCCTGGCAGCACTGCCAAGCTGTGGATGCTTGAGGATGGCTGTAGGACCTAAAGGATAGAGTAGAGGCAACCATTAGCCTCTGCAGGCATCAAAGCACCCAAAAGGTTTGAGTCTCAGGTAGGGGGTACTTCTCTTCCTGCATGATAGCAGTCTTTCCTAGCTCAGTAGCTTTCTCTGAGCAGCCACTGCACTGTTTCTGCAGTTTTCCTCAGGACACCTCGGGTTCTCAAACTGCAGCGTCGGCAAATGGTGTCATTCGGTTTGTGCACTGAAGGAGGGTGTCCAAGGGTTTAAAACAGGGTGAGAAGTAAAAGGTATTTCACTTCAAGTGGAAAAGAGATGTCACTGTGGAAACTTGGAAGTGCCCCGTCGGTATTAAAGCAAACTGTTCAAGCGGGGTCAGAGAGGCACCGAGAGCCTCTGCGGATCATGGCTTCTCTGACCAGACCAGGAGACGTCTCTAGAAAGGGACTTTTCTCCTTCACTTTCACAGCATCGAAACGAAGCCATAGAAAATGAGCTGGCTAGAAAAAAATACCTGTTTGCAAAGAAATTATAGTCTATTTTAATCATTACCAGGATTATTACTTGCATCTTATTTATAGTGCTTGTAACTTTTATAGACCACTAAGAAACAGCATGGTCATCCATTGCTTGATATAAAAATCCTCTTCAGAATTTGTTTACGCATTTGAAGGATCTATCAAAATAAGAGACACAATATTTGCACTTGAAGACAAGACTTACCTCCTATGAAGAAAGGGGATAATGTGCCTGTGCACAACTCTTAGCCATCTTTTCAAATTCAGTCCCTTCATAGGACATCTGATAGGAACCATATTTGGTGGCTGAGCAAACCAGTTTTCCCAGCTCCAGTGAAGATGATACCAAGTGACTGTAGAGACTGTAAGTGTTGAAATGCTTCAGTAATCCATTTTCTTGCTTAAAGTGGGTAGAACTATTTTTTCTCTCTGTAAGAAAGATTCCAAGCTCTTGACCAAATCACCCAAGTTTCTAAAAAAATCTGCAAAGAAACACTATGTAAGGTAACTGTGATTGGCTGGCCCTGTGTGCAGCCAGGAGTTGGACTCGGTGATTCTTATGGGCCCCTTCCAACTCAGGTTACTCTATGAATCTATAATTCTATGATTCTATGTTCTTATTCTTCTTAATTACACCATATGGAACTAGGTCTCTCGTCTGAAATTAAGTACATAATTATAACCTAAACTGTAAGGGGCACATTTATAATCCTAGCTAGTTGATAAAATTCTATTATTGCTACTTATATGGATCTTACTAGTACAGGAATATGGATAATTCCTCTGGTAGTAGGGAAATAGTTTGGATTTATAACAGTACAGCTGAGAAAAAAATCAGTCTCACATATTTATTGAGTTTATTCATATCCAGTGTAGTCACTGACACCAGGCTAGCCATAAACCCCAGTGCTGTTGTTAACTGAATGAGCAAGCTGTTTCAGCTTTCCTATTTCAAGTAAGTAAATATTTATTTAAGGATTACTGTAGCAGGATTATAGCACATCTGAAGACTTTCTTGTAGATGTAAATTTATTTAAATATTACTTGAAATCCTGAAATCCTTTCTGCCAGAGTGTGATTTGTAGTTTGAGCCTGGCTTTAACTAGTGACTTGGCAGAAATGTACTCTGGGGTAGCTTTTCTAAAAGCACCCCAGTGTTTGGAGAAATATCTCGTGTCAACATTTAATGAAACTTGTATGTCCTGGTAAGCTTGGATTCTCAACTCACTAAAGAGCTGCCAAAAAAAAAAAAGAGGATTTTACTGGAATCCCTTCCATGCACTGATGGGGTGACTCCATGTCTCCAAAACACCCCAAATATCCTTGAAGCCTGAAAGCTTTCACAGATATGGCAAGTATCTTTGTGTTTGGGACATTGCTTCACAATGAAAGTGATACTTTGGTTAAATATAACAAGTCACAGTAACACTAACCATAGCTCGATGGATGAAGGACGAAGGATTGCCAGAAGGATGCTCACGGAGTTGACCAGCTCAGTGTTAGAAACTCAGGTAAGACATAATCTTGTACCCAGAGAGAGATGTCCCAACAACACTCTTCAGAGTACTTTTCCTCCCTGAATTTGGAATTAAAGCAAAACAAACAAACAAACCAACCCCACAACAAACAAACACCCAAAGCAGATCATACTAGGAATAAAAAGTGTTGCAAGGCAGATTGTGCTATTTTAAGTTTATTTTAACTATAAGATTTAAACTATAAGAAGCTTTGGCTAAAAGCAATTGACCACAGTTTCAAAGTAACACTTAACCAAGTGGTCATGCCCAGTGTGGAAGCACTGATCAAAACCTTCCTCTGGAAAGCGAGCAGAGGCAGTAGGGCACTGCTGGTACTTCCCTCCTAATTATATACTGACTTGTTAAAACCTTTGTAGCAAAATTCTTTCTAGACTTCAGCTCTCCTCAGTTGGCTTCCTGAAAGACAACATTTTCAGAAACATAAGATTCCAGCTGGTTGTTCCTGTTACCCAGATGTGACAAAAGGATACTTATTCTGTATTACATTTTTGGCTTCTTCATCACTGCAAAAATCAAACTACTATTATATAATTTTGTTTCCACACTTTCCCTATCCCCAAATTTGTTTTGAATTTATGTATTCAGTACAGATGCAACAGGAATCAAGTCTTACCTGGTCCCTCTGTGGTAGACCTGTTGGAACTTGGGTTTCTTGGCTCAGCTTGTTCCAAGGACCCCAGGGAAGTTCAGGGCCCCTGCTCAGGAGTAGATGTAAAGCACCAAGCGCTTTACCACTACTGGGCAGCTCTAGGGCTAAGCAAACACACCACCTTTACACAGCTGATAAAAAAACCCCCAACAGTTACACAGTAAAATAAATGCTTTCTCTTGGATTAGCTTCAAAATGTACTGGAACTTAGATCAAGGGCTTGAACCTGCAACCTTTCCCCACGTGAGTGATCCTGTTCAGTGCCATGGTACTGTTTACCTTGCAATAGGCTGTAAAACGAGGTCACTGTGTATTGACACAAGCATCACTCAGGAAAGGGTCTCTACTTTGCTGTAGAATGAGGGAGGCACTGTAAAAACGTGTCGGAAAAAAATCACCCCACGCCCAATCCTCACTGAAGGGAGAAGAGATAGAGCAGGGACAACTCAGGTGCAAAGACACAAAGAACCCCAGTCTCTCAGATGAGGTAGTTCCCATAGGGTTTTGCAGAAGCAAAAAAAAAAAGGCAGAGAGGAGTATGTGTCTTGGTCAAAAAGTCTTAATAAAAGAGCACCTCGACTTGCGTCGGTGTATCCGGCGTTTATTGCCAAGGAAAGCCCAAGCTTTCTCCCCTGTCACAGAGGGGACTCAGTTCCAATAGGTGTCAGAGACAAAAATATAAACCCAAAATTGTCAGGGGAGACCCAGGGCTGCCGGCACCCTGATTCAGGAAACAACTCTTTGAAACAATACCCCCAAACAAGCAAAATTGTCTGTGTGGAAATGACAATGAACTAACCCAGCAGCTGGCTTTGTAGTGCACATGATTTGGGGGCATGGAATATTTTTTTTAAGTGGGGCTCTCCATAAACAGGTCTTGAGTTTTGCTTTTGAAAACAAGCAGAAGAAAGTTTTATTAATAAGGTGTTTTGAATGCTGATCTGCTTGGCACAATCCAATGGGCAACTGAATCCAAAATAGTCACTGCAAAATGTATTTTGGAACATATTTTCCCCCTGATCCAACAGCAGTGGTTGCCAACAAAACAGTGAAAAATAGCTCAGGCACAAATGTTGATACTAAACCCACATTATTTTTTTTTCAATTGTGGGCATTTTCATAATGCCCTTGTTAGAAGTTTATTTATTTTGTAGAAATCACCAGAGATGCAAAAGATAACCACGGTGCACAGAATAATATCTGATTTGCTGTTATCCTTGAAAGTTTACTTTTTCCTTTTACTTTAAAGAGATAGCCAAAATAAACTGCAAAAACCCTAGTACTGGGAAAAATAACAAAGCAAAGGATGCATGGACATATCTCAAAAGTCACACAAGTATTCCACGTGCAGTCACTGGCATACTGAAGGACATTTTCAAAATATTAAGGGCTGCGAAGCGGAACCTGGCTCTCCCTTGTATCAAATGGCAGTACAAGGAAGAAGCAGTAAAGACATTTAGCTCAAGCCACTGGGATCAGACATTACTCATCTGCAATTCTCAATGTCTTCGTTCAGCTCCAATGAAAATAAGTCAAAGCAAAATAATCTGAGAACAACAAAAATCTTAACAGCTACAGCAGCAGCAACCTAGGGAAACGAACCTCTGTCCTCTGCTTCCTCAGAGAGGCAGGTAGCTGCTGCAGCTCATTTGCTGTGGGGTAGGAAATGTTTTGCTGTGCTTTCCAGCTTGGGGCACAGCCCCATTGCCTGACGCTTCCTCCTCTGCTGTTCCAGAAGGATGATTTCTTCGTATGCTGGACTGTTGTCCTCTTGCACTGGCTCCAAGCCACACTTCTGTGTTACTACATATGCTGGCATGTAAAACCATTAAATTAAAAATTTAATTAAATTTTTTGTTTTTTAAAAATTACAAGTCAGAAAATTATGAGAAATGAGATTTACAGCTGTCTCTGCACCCTTAGTCATCGGGCCTTTATATGTTTGCCCTGGGAAACGATTGTTTAGCAGAATCCCATAATTCAGTGCCCTATCATTCCACTGCCATGCACAGGATGTGCTTGCAAATGTTGCCTTTTTAAAATTAAAAACAGATTTTTATTTGAATTTTAACACCCTCTTCTCCTTGTGTCATGTGTTACCCACAAGAGAAGGGTAGAGAAAAATCAGCTGAAGTATTTCATAGAATCACAGAATATCCTGAGTTGGAATGAACCCCTGAGGATCATCGAGTCCAACTCCTGGCTCCACACAGGGCCAGCCAGGTGACTGAGGGCATTGTCCAGACACTTCTTGAACTCAGTCAAGCTCAGTTCTGTGACCACTTCTTCCTTGGGGAGCCTGTTTGCCCAACCACCCTCTCAGGAATGAACCTCTTCCTAATATCCAGCCTAAACCTCCCCGTCTCAGCTTCATGCCATTCCCCTGGGGTTCTATTGCTGGTCACCAGGAGAGGATTGGTTGGTGCCTGTCCCTTCGCTCCCCTTTGTCAGGAAGCCACAGGCCACAATGAGGTCTCCCCTCAGCTTCCTCTTCTCCAGGCTGTACAAACCAAGGGACTTCAGCCTCTCCTCATAAGACTTCCCCTCCAGACCCTTCATCATCCTTATTACCCCACTCTGGACACTCCAAAATTTTTATGTCCCTCTTGTACTGTGGCACCCAAAACTGCACCCAGTACTTGAGGTGAGGCTGCACCAGTGCAGTGTAGAGCAGGACAGTCCCCTCCTGGGGACTGGATGGCAATGCCATGCTTGATGCACCCCAGGATACAGTTGGCCCTCCTGGCTGCCTGGGCACACTGCTGGCTCATGCTTTAACTTGCAGTCACCCAAGATCCCCAAATCCCTCTCATAGAATTTGCCAATTCAGTGATGTTGAAATATTTTGTGGAAAGACTGTGACTTTGACAAAGTTCTAGCAGAGCCCACACATGCCCTAAACAGTCCCTCCACGCTATTCCCTGACAAAAAGTCATGCACCCAGCAACAGAAGCAGTTATAATTTCAACTCCTCAGGAGCCCACAGCCCCATGCTTTCTGGGGTCTGAGTATTGCTGCCTTCCCCAGAGCCAAGGCTGCCATCCCTGTCATAGGAAATCTGATATATTGGAGTTTTGTGGCTAGGTGGAACAAAACCAAAACATTAAAATGCCCAGTGAGAGTGTCAGGGGAGGCCCCCAGTGCAACCTGCTTTCCCCTAACGCTGCAATTGCTCCATTGGCTGCTTAGCATTTGCAAACTGGTGTGAGCAGCAGGCATTGCTGGGGTGGGGATGTGGGCTGGGATTGCTGTGGCACATTGCAAATCCCCAGAACAGTAGACTGAGGAGAAGGAAACAGCAGTGATGGACAGACAGACAGGGTCACCCTGAACAGTATTTTTGTGACACCAAGAGGGTTTTCTCTTTGCTTTCTGATGGTCTTTTGCAAACAGGGAGAAATGAGGATGCTTAAAGAGAAGTCATAATGTCCTCAGTAAGAAAAAACATAAAACACCTAAAGACGGGGTGACTTGCCTTTTAACTGGCAATTAGAAGCAAAGTCATGATTTAGCAGAGCCTGGTGATATCTATCCTAGAAGCCCATGTGATGGTTCTTCTGAGTGCTGGGGTTCCTAAGGATTGCTCTGAGTATCCAGCACAACAGGCCCAAGTAAGCTGGGAATATGAGACAAATCTCCTGTGCACTTATTGACAGCTGACCCAGATGTAGGCACAGACACAGAATCACAAGGTTGGAAAAGACCTTTGAAGATCGTCAAGTCCAACCATTATGGTATGTACATGCAGACTGCTCCTATCCCGCTTCTCACAGAGCCTGTGTCCACACTAACACCTGGGTGCTGGCAGCCACAGAGACACTAAGCTCAGCCCAGGCTTCCCTACCCATCCAGCACACAGGGGAAGTGACCGTGTAGGGAGCAAAGCCGCGTGCCCACATTGTGCTGTAATCGCCTTGACACGCTCGGCGGTAAATCACAGGCAGGGTTTTATTAGAAAGCCAGGTCACACAAATACCTTGGGGAAACAGGAGAAGAGCTGCTTCACTGAAGGAAATCCCCCACCACTGCCATGAAGCCCTTGGTCATTCTCTTCTCAGTCAGCTCCCCTGCTGCTTTCTGATACCCCTTCCCCCTGTTTAGTTCCATCATCTCCCTTACTGCTCCCCTGCTGCTTTCTGATACCCCCTGTTTAGTTCCATCATCTCCCTTACTGCTCCCCTGCTGCTTTCTGATACCCCCTGTTTAGTTCCATCATCTCCCTTACTGCTCCACTCCGTCTCCCCCAGGCCCTGCTTGGCACTGGCCAAGAATGGGCTGGGCACCTGCCTGCAGCCCCTTGGGGAAGTTATCCCAGGTGGGTGCAGGTGGCCCACTGCCCACTGCTGGTGGTCAGGTCCATGGACTCTGCTCTCTCGGCTCCGCAAAAGCGTGCCCACACCTCAGCACCGCTGCCTGTACACTAATGCCTCTCGCTGCCTTCAGCAGACAGGACTTGGTAGATGTGGGGGTCCTTGAGCAAAAGACATCCCATCCCCAGCACTGTTCCCTCCATCACTGTCTCTAGCCATGCCCACTTGTGCCTTCACCTCCTAAGGCCTGTGCACTGGCTGTGGGACCCTCGCACCTCTGCTGGGGAACTTCTGGAAAGCACAAGCCAAGCCATGACTGTACTTTTTCCTACTCTTCAAATAAGGAAAGCAGCAAAGTCGTAGGCTGTGGAGCACCCGTCCTGTCCCCAGGAGATAACCCCACCTCCCCTCTGTCCTCCAGGTCATGGCAGTTTGTCATGTCCCTATCTGATCCCAACAACCCATCAACACGTGTGGATCGGGACAGCAAATAGCATGTTCCTATCTTCACACACCCCTGCTCTGGGTTCACCGAACCCTTCACTGCAAAGGGCATAGCAGAAACAGGATCTTTTCTGCACTTGACACCTGGCTGTGACAGCCTGGAAGCTGCCCAGCTGGCTGGAGCCCCTTACGGCCCAAAGACCGGAGTCCAGCTCCTGCAGGGAAGGACTGGTTGCTTCCTGGGGTAGCATGGTTCACAGGCACAGCCTTCACTGCCTATTACCAAGCAACCAAACCACAAATTCTCCAGCCCATCAGAGTGTCACCCAGTATGTCACACAGACCTTGGGCAAACAGCATCAGGAGCATCACCCTCATCACCCTTTCCTGCACACAAAGCCAAAAGGCAGGCATGACCCCAACGAGGGTGGGTTAGAAATACCCTGCCAGGCTTCAGCTGCTGTAAGAGGTTTGGGGAGAGAGGACCTGCTAGGTGTGGAGGCACAAAGTGGTGCTGTGAGGCACCTTCCCCTCCTTTGGAGAGGGGCTTTCCGCAGCATCTCACAAGGGTACCTGGCAAAAGCGTGGCCAATTCTTTTATTTCATTACCTTCTGCGATTTTCTGCCGTTATCCTTTCAGCCGCCAGTAGATGGTGATACTTTATCTCCATCTGAGATGCATATGTACGCTGGAGAACCAGGGAGACAGCGTGACAGCCTGGTTAAGAAGAGACTGAAAAGAAAAAGAAATAAATTAAAAAATCCAAAAGTCGGGCTCCAGACAACCTCCTGCTTGTGAAGATGGTGATTTTGGAGGTCTAAATAATATCTCCAACCCCACTCAGGGATTTCCAGATTTCCAGAGCTGAAAAAACTGCAGTTTCAACTATTTCACTTGGTTCTTGGTGTGATCCTTTGTGTGTGTGTTTGAGCACATGAGAGGAGGCCTGGAGGCACAGCTCTTCATGGCAGCTGCACAGGCTGGGCACCAGAGAGATGAAGAAAATTTATTTATCTCTTGGAATGCAAATAGCACCTTCGCCATCTCCAGTGAAGCAAAATCCTGGAGGTTGGTTTGGTGATCACGTTCTCTTGAAAAGCTCCCTATATTTTACAGATTTCTCTCCCTGTAGCAAGTGGAAAACTAAACCCCTTATCTATACAGTCCTCTGGAAAAGGTGCTCACACTTCCAGCTCTTGCAAATTGCCTTCAGAGCTGAGCTGTGCAAGAACTAACCTGATCATAAGAAAAAATAGAGCAGATTTGGCTAAATCCTGCCTGAAATTGCAATGGTGACGTTCTGTCATTTATTGATATATCATTTACTTTGGGGCAAGACTGGTGTGGTGATGAATGATGTAGTCCTAAGCACCAAGGGTGGCAGGATAGGAAAGCCCTGCCTAATGCTAAGTTGCATGGCTGGCCGTTGTGGGCATGCTAGGAGTGGCTGAAAAAACATGGACCACAGCTGATCTTTCCCCTGTTCCAGTTACAGGCCTGATCTCCCAGAAGCTCTGTGGGTTACATGTGTGATTGTTTTGTCTGTCCTAAAACCATAGCTAACAACAGACACGCTCACCCATTGTTGGCAGGCACATTTCTTCGAAGTTCCCATTTCCATTGCCTGGAGAAATTACTTTACAGACTCACCAGCTCATCCTTGTTTTGCCTGGATTCACCTCCACATGTGCTCCAGGTTGTAGCTTCAGTGCCACCAGCCCGTACAGACATTTCATGGCTTGGGATTTGTCCAGCTCGTGGCATACAGAGGATTACAGAAGATGCCAAACCTGTGGACAGCTCATGATGGTACTGATGTGAGTCTGTGACACAAGTATGGAAACAGGGATCTGAACTCACTCTTCCCTCTTACACAAACAGTACTTGTAACCCAGCGAGATGGGTGTCTGAGAGGAAAGTGGCCCAGCTTCAACCTCCCCAGCTAGAGGACACAGCTGTTGGCTGGGTTTCAGTCTTACCTCCTACACAGTTAGTTAGCAGCATGGTTTTTGCCTCAAAGTACAATTTCCAGACAACTAATTTGGACTCAAAATATCTCTATCTCCTTAGGGTTTGAAGAAGACAGAAAACTAAATTAGAGAGGAACCATCTGGGTTTAGCAAGAGGCTGTAAATGTTTCACCCAACAAAGAGAATAACCATCAGCCAATAATTTTAGAATCCCATAAAAGAGGCAAAAGTCACCAGGGCAGACCTCAGAGAAAGGCCTCCAAAATGCACATAGAGAAATAGGAGATACAACACTAAGGTGCAGTCAAGTCTCCAGAAACCCCTGCGCAGAGCAGCAAGGCTGAGGTTATACCAGCCAGGCCTGAGACAGAGGGAAAAAGAGCAGTCGGGGCTGGGAGAGGCTCCTTGCTGAGGGAGCTGGGCCGGTCAGCAGCCCCAGCCTGAGCATTTCTCACCTTCTGTGAAAGGAAATCCTGCTCGGAGCCTCTCCTGCGTGTGTGGGGAATAGCTGACTGCAGCAGCTGGCAAATGGCTCTGGTGAGAACAGGAAAAGCCATCATTACAATGAAAATAAGAAAAAAAAAAAAGAAAAAAGAAGGAGAGTGAGAGCAACAGATACATGTGACAGAAAAACATCACATCAGAAGCAGGTTATGGGAAAATGCCTGTGGTGAAATTGCAGCTTCGGGCTAAAGAGGCACCTGCTGTGCCCAGTGTTAATTAATTGCCACAGCATCAGATGCCGCCAGAAATGCCTCTCCGTGGCTCGGCAACATATCATAGTGTTACAAGAGGTGTCTCGCCTGCAAAAAAACTTTCACTCTGTGCATCCCTCCGAGCAGCTTGCTGGGCATTAAAACACTTTAAGCCATTTGACAGATAAATGCTCCCAGTTAGCTGGGATTCCACAGTCCCAGGACAAGACTGGTGCGGGCAGAGGTTCGACAGCCTGTGCCAGATCAGGCTTCAAACCTTTGTCATCTTGAACTGGTGGGTTTGGTGCAGGAGGAGCTGCTTGTGGGAGGAGATGTTCCCTATACAGGCTGTTCCTTATGGTTTTGATAATTTCTGCACCCTTCCTTTACAAGATGTTGCAAATGCTGCAATGGACAGCTGAGCCAGGCCAGCCGGGAGCCGCGGCAGAATCTCCTCCCAGCTCTGCGCAAGGCTGCGGAGGAGAAACGTGAGTCCCCAGACCAAGCACTCAAACCCAGACTGGCTGCATCCACTTCCCTGCAGACACAGGGGGGTTCCCCCTGCCAGGCAGCGGCTCCTGCCTTCCCTTCATGCTGCCCTCCAGCCTGCCAATGCAAGGGCTTAGCCAGCCCTTCTGCTGGGCGAAGCCCCAGAGCTGTCCCCTGGGTCATGCTCCATTCCTTCTGCCTTCCCATTGTGCCACCTTTGAACTGCTGGGACCCCATTGCCCCCTACCTCCATCCTTGCTCATCCTGCTCCCCATCTTGTAAGCCCCATGTCCCTGATGTCTCTACCCGGAGTGGACCAGCTGGGGTGGAAAGCCTGGCCCAGGAGCAGCATCAGCACGGTAGTACCTTTGTCCTCCCCTCTTTCAGCATCAAATCTTTTCATGGCTGCCGTGCCACTCAACTCTTTTACCACCCATCTCTCTTATCCTTTAATTTTAGCCATGAGTCACTTATCCCCATTTGTAAAATACTCTCAGAGGTATCTGTCATGAGAGCAGCTCTCGCCCCAAGCCCCCACTGACGCCAGGGATGCAGACAGCCCCGACTCCGTGGCATTTCAGCACCAGATTTATTATTAATTATCAGTGTCATTATTACACAGCACCTACGAGCCCTGGCCATCTTGCAAAGCCTCGTGCAGAATATTAAAATGCTAATTTCCCTCCGAGATGAGAACTTGCTGGTGTCTCTCTGCTCATTTGTTTGCAAATGTCGTTTTCCTGTCGAGGCTGTATTCCCAGCAGGCACAGCAAGGAAGCACTTCCATAAACAGCCCCCGTTGAAGACACCACGTATCTCACACATCAGTGTGCTATAGCCCTAATTGGGATTGCTGTGACACCCCAAGAAAACAACTGTGTTTTGTCTGATGCATTTGCAAGATCTCACTGTGCCTCCGGAACACCTCGACGCAGGGACAGCTTTAGGATGTACGGTGGAGGACATAATTTTCTTCTGAAAAGTGTGGCTTAGCTGTCTGTAAAAAGTTATATTAAGGCAAGGCTCATTTTTGTGCCCCTGTGTAAGTCCCCAAATGGTGCCCTGGTGTGTGACTGCTGCAGCTGTCCCGGGTTTTGCCCTGGTATCAGGTTCTCCCTTGGAGAGAGGCTTGGCAGCAACCGCTGCCCTGGGCTGGCCGCCAGCACCCGCTGGAGCTGACAGGAGCCCTTGCACCCCCGCCAAAGGGCTCAGGGGTTGTGCTCCTGGGCAGAGACACCCTCTCTGTTGGCACAGGACAGAAACCCCTCTATTTTTAATGACAGCAATTTATTGCACATGGATTTTACCCGTAATTAATGATAGGTAGGGGGAGAAGTAGTTCAGGGAAAGTGGAGTAAAAGGATGCAGCTCTGCAAGCAAAGTGAAGTGCTGTTACTCCTTCCCCCCACTCCCCGGCCCTGAGTTTCCTGGGAGAGCTGCATGTGAGGTGCCAACCCCCTGAGCATCACCTTCCCTTTTCACTGCTGAAGTGTCTCCAGAAAAAGAAGACAGAATTCTTTTCTCCTCAGCCATGTGATTTCCACCAGTTGATGAAGCACAGGAATTGTTTCAGGCTGCATTTTAAGGTAACCAACCCGGCCTTCAGTTACATGGCTGAGGGAGCAAGAGATTTTGGCACCAGCAAGTGCGTATACAGCAGTTCAGCTCAACACAAAAGAGCAAGAAAAACCAGGATATCTCCCCGCAGGTGTTGTTGTGAGAGCCTGCCATTATTATCCCTCTGCCATTATCATCCCTCTGCCATTGAGCAAGACTGGCAGTGCTATCTCAAGTTGTGCAATATCCTGAATGTTTCTTTCAACAGCTTCAGGTTGCGGGGGGGGGATACAGAACCACAGCCAGAAAGTTAACTTGGGAAGATGGGCAGTTTTTACAGCTTTACAGTGGCTGATACATGGCATGGGCCATTCTCATTAATTAACAGGGTCTTCCTTCTTTTTACAGTCCCCATCCCACTTACAAATACCTGCCTTACACTGAGGCCACGTGTCTGCCTTCAGTTGTTGTTACCACACAATTGCAGTGGGGTTTGCCACTGCCAGATGGGAACTCCGTGTGTCTGGTAACAATCCCCTCCTCAGGTTAGGGGTGCAATTGTGTTTGGGAGTGTTTAAAAAGTTCTGTAGAAGAGGCACAGCTAACACACCAGAGAGAGACAGGAGAGTGAAACAGGCTGGGACAATTTGTGGATAAAAAAGACAAGTCAGAGTTGAGCCGTAGCAAAAAGCATCACAGGTACCTGCGCCGGTAACTGTCAGGGCTGAAGAAACCAGTGTCACAGCAGCCAGAGCTGAGACCTGGGCTCACCGGTCTGCCAGCATCAGAACTAGTACTGGCTTAATTTCTGAGCTGCCCACACACAGCCAGAGCAGACATGCTGCCTGGTTTTGTGTGGATGGATGTGCTGGGATGCCACAAACTTCCAGAAAAACTCACCAAAATCTCTGTCCTGCACAACTGCTGCTGCTCACAGCCAAGGTCCAGCACTATCCCGGATTGCCCAGCCACAGCACTCCACCTAAGCCAGCCTAGTGGGAAAAAAAGGAAGAGAACAGAGAAATAAAAATCAGAACCATGGCCACGGTGGGCAGTGCTGAGGGGTTTATTCCAGCCTGGCTTCTCACAGAGCAGGGAAGAAATCCTGAGCAGAGAGAAGCAAGACCAAGCCAAGAGAAGCAAGACTGAGCCAACAGCATGACCAGCAGCGTCCGCTGGGGTAGGGACCGGTTCTTGCTCTCCTGTGCTGCTGGGAGGCTGCCTGATATCCTCTGCTGCTGGCAGGACACTCTGGTGAGCCCCTGCAGCAAGGGAGGGGAGCATGGTGGTTGCAAGAGGGGAGCCCCAGCCACCAGTGGGGAGCACAGAATATCCCAGCTTGGCCACACCAGCCCCATGGCACATAGATGCATCTGCTGTGCCTGGTAATGGTGCTTGGGTCGGCAGGCTGAGCTCTCAGGGTGCCTTTGCTCTGTGTGTTAACTTTAGTCCCCAGCATGATCTGTCAACTCAGACCTGAAGAAACCAAAAAAGCAAGCCCAGTAATCTGGAAAACAGGTTCCCTGTGCAAGCAGCAAGGCTCAGGCAAAACACTGCTTATCTCCATGGCAGAGATACGAGGGAGGGAGGCACTTGCTGTAAATCACAGCGTTGTTCTTCCTGCACAGGGAACACATACAGATCCTCTCTGCCTGGTTGCCTGGGCCCCAGACCACAAGAGCACTCTGGTATGTAAATAGATTGAGGCACTGCTGCCCAGAGGCGCAAAACACCCAGCTGGCCAGTCTGAACTCACTGACACCAGCTGCAGCCATCCCCAAAATGCCCAGCTGCCTGCTCCCCCTGCCCAGACAGACCCAGCCGGGCGGCTCAGAGGCTCCTTCCCCGACTGTGGAGATCAGCCTCGGTGCTGGTCCCACTGTGGGCAGGTGAGGGGCTCATCCCAGGGGCTGCTGCCCTTTGTGGCCTTGCCCCCTTTGCCCTGTAGCCAACCTCTGCTGTGGGACCATCCTCATCTCGTTCTCCTCCAGCCCCAGGGGAAGGGCACCTGCTTTAGCAAGAAAGTGCCCAAGCCCTGAATCCAGCAGAGCTCAGGGGTTACAAAACTCTGAAGATGACAGACAGCCCCTGGGGTGGAGGTCACTGCAGGCCCTGTTGAAACTGGACAAACAGTGGACATGGAGGCAAGATGCCGGTGTCAGGATGTACTTGAACGTCAGGCAACGGCACACGGGGTGTTTGAGGGTTTAGCTTTGCCAGGCTAGAGCTATGGGCTTATGGAAACAGGGTGGACAGTAACCCAGCCTTCAGCCAGACCCCAGTCCCACCCAGAAAACCAGTGTTGTCTCTAGCCACCAGAGCAATACCACCAAAGCAGAACAGCTTTCCTTTTCCAGCTTTCTCCTGGGCTCCAGTCATCCCTTGGGGTTTTCCAGCAGATGGCAGGCAACCCCTGGCAGAGGTCCTCACCAGCAGCATAGGTCCCAGCCGGCCTCACTTGGCTGCTGAGCATCTCAGCCTCGTCTAAACAGTGAAAAAGTCTCCTTCCCATCCCCTGCCCCTTCTCTGGTCATACCCAGGCCTGTGCCTGCACCAGACGCAGTGCTGAACCAAACCACCCGGGGCGTGTGGGTGCAGAAACACTTCATGGGAGTCTGCAGCCCACAGGAGCTGGACAGAGAGGAGACAGCGTCCTGCAAGAGCTGCAGGAGGGGCTGGGCTCCCTCAGCAGCAGCACGGAGGAGAGAGCTGCCTCAGCTACCTGTCGGCTGCTTCTCCTAGAGAAACACGTTGGCATTAGAGCACAGGAAAAAGAAAGGCCTCAGACCCTGTGTAGGGTTATCTGTCAGCACAACCCTTGGTATTAATTTATTACTTTTAAAATATTTTTTTGTATTTAAGGATAAAAGAGGCCCGTTATGAAAGGCACTGGGACCAACACCAGGGAGCAAGCAGATACCGCACCGCAGACCTCAAGTTCGGGGTCCCCATACCTACTCTCTGCCCGGGACACAGGCAAACAGAAACCACATTTACAAACCCCGGGGTAACGCTGTGGGCCTGTGGGCACAGAGGCCTGCCCAGCAGAGAACGGCAATGGCTAGGGACAGAGTCTCCAGAAGCTGTTTGCAGAAGCAAGTCAGACTGCAAACAGCTTTGCTTTGAAGCCTCCCAGTGAAACCAGTGACAAGCCAGTGCAGAAAGGCCCTAGGAAAGGAGCTGGCTCAGACCTGCGCTCAAACTGTTTGCAGTTGATACGACAGGGAGCATTCAGCCAAACTCCTGCTGAGAAACATGAATTTCAGCATTTGTATCTAGCTATTAAAAGGAGAAAACCCACAAAACAACCCCCCTAACTGATAAACAGACCCTGCTTCCTAAGGAGCGACTTCCCTCTCGGCAGGGCTGCAAACCCTGCTCTGCCCTGGCACTCTGGGGACCCACAGCTGGTACCAGTGGGGCGGCGCTGGCTCAGACTCTCCCCAGCTGCCAAAGGACATCCTATGCAGCCTGTAGGTTATTCGTGCTCTGGCACTAGGGATGTGCAGGGCCTGGGTGCTTACAGCCTGAGGTCTTCCTCACCGTGGCTCTCCCTTTACAGACAAACATGTAGGAGATCAGAAGAGTGAAACATCCCTCCCAGGCTTTGGTTAACCAGAGGAACCACCAGGTTTTTGTGCTGCCAGGCTGGATGGCATGTGGCCTAGGGACTGCTGACCACAGCATCCACCAGCCCGGCCACCTGCACCCTGCCTGCACACAGGCAACACACAGGCTGGAGGGCTGCCCTCCACTCCAAGCATGGCAGGAACTACAGCACAGTCTTCACAGAGCCAGGTCTGTCCACACAGGGTGTGTGCTACCCCACAGCTCTCATCTTTTGCATGTGTCTCTCCATGGGGGCTGCACTGTTTCCTCTGAACCAGGACAGCCATCACCCCTGTAGCAGTGCCTGCTGGGCTCTCCTCCTTCAAGCAGAGCTGCAGTTTGGCACAGTGATGGCTCTACTGTCCTGCTGCCTGAACTTGCAGCAGCCCAGCCCTGGGCAGCACTTCACCTTGTCTCCATGGGATGGTCCTACACCTTTGGGCTGCCCAGTGGCTCAGAGGGATTTCAGGCCCTTCACTCACAGTCTCAGGTTGCTTCTGGAGCTTCCAACAACCCCCCTGGTCATGCTTCAGACCAGCAGATTCATGGAGCGGCTTCTGGTGAACGCTGTCATATTCATGAACTCTTGGTCTGGGTGTGCTCCCAAGGGCTGGCTCTCTACACTGTGCTCCACTAAACACAGTAGCATGAGATGATAATCCCATCTTCTGGGAAGCTGCTGCCCCACACAGCCTGGCTCACATGTAGCTAGATTTAGTTAGACTCTTTGTATTAAACAGGTCAGAACTGACTTACCCTTTTGTAACACAACAGGGGAGAAACTTTTAGTCTGCACATCTCTGAACAGCGGATGGGAACCTGGGGTCCATGATGACCACACCACTGCTCACGTCCAACAGAGTTGACTGCTACAGGCTCATGCTGCCCAGCTTCACAACAAGGAGAGAAATCCCACTGTCGGTCCAAGAGCCCAGAGGTGGAATCATAAAGGGGCTCCTGACCCCTTGCTGGAGAACCTTGTGTGAAAAACAGAAACGGGGAGAAACTCCTGCCAAATGGCACTTGCTCACTGTTCAAGCTGAGACAAACCCACTCTGTTCCCACCAGGCTCACTGGGTCTCATGCGTGTACACACATACATGCACACACACACGTGGCTGCTAAAGCATGTTCTGGTGACAGAGAAATGGGGGTGATTCAAGAGAAAATAATGGAGCCGCTCCCACCTGCCCGTGTGAACGTGAATCATGTGAGCTCAAACCCCAGCCAGATGCAGATCAACAGATCATAAATGAAATATAAAAGAGCAGCCCCTGAGGCCTGGCAGCCACCCCCACCTCTCTTTCCCCCTCCCAGGACGTCAGTCCTTCTAATGACCCCTGGCAAGGTTTGTTCACACCCTCCCTAAATAACTCCATGCTCGTTCCCTGCCAGTGCCTGCAAACTGAAGAAGTATTAATTTTCAAGGGCTTTCCCAGAAAGGTCCAGCTCTTGCCCTCTTCTGAAGCAGGAAAATCACTTGGATCAGTGTAGGTCCTTTGCTGGTAGTCTTCCCCCAAAACATCTGCCAGCTGAGACTTTGGGGCAGGCAGGTAGGGCTGCAGAGGGAGGAGGCCGAGAAGACGATGCTGGTGGGATGCTAAGGGTGTCTCTGCAGAGCATCAGGGACAGCCAGACCTCTCCTTGCTGCAGCCCTGCCACGTGATGCTAGAAATTCCCCTCTTGCTTCAGCCCTTCTGCTGCCTCCTTCCCTCCCTCCTTTGGTGGGACCAGGCTACAGCCCAGGGTATGATTTACAGAGGCAGCAGCTTCCTGCTGGCAGAGGGCTTGCACAAACCAGCAGCATGAACATGGAATTTGCAGACTTTCTTTTGCATGACATGGCCAAGGAACCTGAGTTTCCATCAGTCTTTTCTCTTTGAGTTGCAGGTCAATGAGATGCATTGACTTGGGCTCTCCAAGCAGAAGATCCACCTTCATGGCAGATGATGTCTGCCACACTGCTGAGCTGCCTCCTAATTCAAGGCCAGTTCTCTCCCACATAGGTTTTTCTTTTCTTTCTAGTTTCTTCAGTACTCTCCCACCTGGTGCATGCTGCTTCCATCCACAACGGTATGACATGCAAGAAAATGTAAAGGCAATAATCCCAAGAGGGCTCAGGCTCTGCCCTGAAATGTGTGCTGTAACTTTAGCTGTCCTGATTCACAGAATGGCAGGGGTTAAAGGGACCTCTGGAGATCACCTTAGTCCAAGCCCCCTGCTAAAGCAGGATCACCTAGAGCTGCTTGCACAGGATTATGTCCAGGTGGGTTTTGAATATCTCCACAGAAGACAACTCCACAACCTCTCTGGCAGCCTGTGCCAGTGCTCTGTCACCCTCACAGTGACCAACTTTCCCTCACATTCAGACAGAACTTCCTGTGTTCCAGTTTGTGCCCATTGCCCCTTGTCCTGTCACTGGGCACCACTGAGAAGAGTCTAGCCCCATCCTCCAGACATCCACCCTTTAGATATTTGTAAGCACTAATCAGATCCCCTCTTGGTCTTCTCCAGGCTGAACAGCCCCTGCTCTCTCATCCTTTCCTCATAAGGGAGATGCTCCAGTCCCCTCACCATGCTTGTAGCGCTCTGCTGGGCTCTCTCCAGTAGTTTCCTGTCTTGAACTGGGGAGCCCAGAAGTGGACACAGAACTCCAGATGTGGCCTCACAAAGGCAGAGCAGAGGAGGAGAACCTCCCTCCATGGCCACACTCTTCTTAATGCCCCCACAGGGTCCCATTGACCTTCTTGGCCACAAGCACATTCGCTGCTGGCTCACAGAGGGCTTGCTGTCCACCAGGACTCCCAGGTCCTTCTCTGCAGTGCTGCCTCCCAGCAGGTCAACCACTAATGTACTGGTGCAAAAACCTGGACTGCTGGACAAAGAGTGGAGTTGTCAGGTGGTGTCCCAGGACAGCCAGGACCCAGCAGCACTGGCAGCAGAGTATCATCTCTGGCAGCAAAAGCCAAGTGAATATATTCTCTGAATATAGTCTTTTTTTAAATGCATCTACCATTAGCCATAAAACAGTGTCCCCAGGTGCAGGCTGCCAGGGCTCTGGAGAAGAGAGGCTTTGTGGAGGACTGGGCAATGCTGAGCCTCAGTATGAAAAAGGGCATTTTAGCCAGAGCTTACAGGAGCTCTAGCAGGTGAGAACAGAGCAGGGAAGACTGAAGGGGCTCAGACCTCCTCCAAATCCATCCCAATGCAATGAACGCCAGTTACTGTGTGACATCCTGTAGGACAGACCTTGAAGACAGCAAAACGAGGTCTGGATCTGTGGCACTACAAAGCAGCAGAAGGATGTGCTTCAAAATGCTTCCCAGAGTCCTACCCTCATGCACGCACGGGGCTTGTCAGACTCTCCGAGCAACGTCAAGGCCTGCAACGCGTTGAAAGATGGGCGCTGCAGGCCCGCTCCAGGGAGGCACGCAACCACGGAGCTGTGGCAACTCCGCGCCTCACCTTTCCACAGCCGGGAGTGAGCCAGTCCTCACGTGTCACCTTCCACCTCTGCCTCTCCTGCCTGGAGGCCCCCAGGAGCAGCCTGCGTGGGGAGGAGAGGCAGCGTGCAACATGCCCGTTGCTGTGCTGGCTGGCACTTTGCTCCTGGCTCCCGTCTCTTTTGTGCTTTCAGCTGCTTGTGCTCCAGTTTACAAGGGTGGGAATCGTGATCAGGCCCCAGGGGGTCCGGAGAGTTTTCTTCAAACACCATGGTGTTTGCAAAGCACCCGAGAAAGCAGACCACGCTGCCAGAGCCTGCCTGTAGCAGATAGAAGGGCAGCAGCGGTGCTACCCTCTCCTGGGTTGCTCCAGGCACTTCTGGCACCTTCCCGAGACGCCCACTGCCTGACACGTGTGCTGACAGCTTGTGTAAGGCGGGCCATGGCTCCTGGGGGACGGATAATCTCCCCTTCCATCTCTGCACGTGGGCCTCAGTTGGAGCCACCCCGGATCGGTGTGTTGAAATCCCCACCCCTTCCATTCCCCATCGCAGCTGTAACCCAAGAGGGGACCTCTGCACCGACCCTGCTGCTTCCAGACCCTCTTGGAGGACCAACTCACTCACTAGTTTGCAAACATCCAAACGCATCCACAGTAGCCGAGGTTGCCATCAGACAGGTGCCACGGTGTGTGCAGGGGCTGACAAACCTCTTGCAGGAGGGCTGGTTCTGGCTGGGAAGACATGGGTCTGGGTCAGGTAACTCTGCTGTTCCCTGCTAGCAGCTGCGGGGCTGGGAGCTGGTCCCACATCCAGCTGAAGGAAGCGATCGTGTTGCGCGGTGGGGACGGCTGGCCCCGAACATCCCAAGCTGCAGTACGTGATGTAAACCTGAAACCTGCTCGATGAATGCTCAGCACTGTTATATTTAGTATGCACAGCTACTCTGCCTACACGGGGTATCCTGTTTTCTCACTGCATTTTCGGGGAACAAATTACCCCTTAGCTGCACGTTTGGAGATGTGCGTGAGAGGAGCAAGGCATAGGAAACATAGTTACTCTTTTTTTTTTAAATTTAAGAGGTGACAGATGACTATCAGTGTCAACATGGTTTTATTAGCCACGCTGGTCTAAACATACTGAGGACATACCTTAATAATTTAAATGAGCATACTGCTGGAGTGCACCTGCCTGGCAAGATCCTGAAATCCAAAAGCAAAAGTGTGCTTTGACATCCCCATGTAGCATTATCCCTGAGCCCACAGAAACAGGGAACCTCCCCTCTCTCTTGCCCCATCCCTCTGCAAGCAGGCCATGTCCCACGCACTGGAACCTCACTGCACACAAGGCCAAGGCCAAATACTGTTGTGATGCTCCTTTGAGTTCATCTTCAAGGTAGCGTCTGGGCAACCCAGAGTCCCAGACCAGTGAATTGCTGGTCTCCCCCCAGACACATGCAAAACTTCACGAAGGAGCTGGGTAGCACACAAATGGATCACCTCAGCTCCCACAGACGTGGCATGGCCCAACCGCTGTGTATTAATAAAAGCATGACGCACCACGACTGATAGACGAGTTTGGCACGCTGGGTGGGAAAGAACATGCCTGCTGCTGATCTAGCTGGCAGGTCACTGCGTACGTCCTCCAGCACACGCGATCCACTGACAAGCATTGTATAAGATTTACGTTACCAAACCGCAGCTGAGCATTTCTCCACAGACAACGTATGTAACTGTCACCGTGCGAGACTGAGGCCTTGGAGATGAAAGCGCACGACCACTGGGCAGATCGATGCACGTCACAACCTTGGATGACTCAATGCACTTACACAGCTCTAGTATCACCCTGGGTATTGGGTTCACATGGCAAGGTTTCAGTAGGGAAGGGCTACGGGGGTGGCTTCTGTGAGAAGCTGCTAGAAGCTTCCCCCATGTCCGACAGAGCCAATGCCAGACGGCTCCAAGGCTGACCCAGCACTGGCCAAGGCCGAACCCATCAGCAACAGTGGTAGCACCTCTGGGACTTGTGAGCCTGTGATGGACCCATTCATGAATCATAGACTCGACTATCCTGAGTTGGAAGGGACCCATAAGGATCATGGAGTCCAACTCCTGGCTCCACACAGGGCCAGCCAAGTCAGAGCATGGGACTGAGGGCATCTTCCAGGGGCTTCTTGAACTCAGTCAAGCTCGGTGCTGTAACCACTTCCCTGGGGAGCCTATTCCAGTGCCAGGCCACCCTCTCACTAAAGAACTTCTTCCTAATATCCAGCTTAAACCTCCCCAGTTGCAGCTTCATACCATTCCCTCAGGTTCTATCACTGGTTGCCAAAGAAAGATCAGCGCCTGCCCTCATCATAGACTGTGAGCCTTAGCCTCCTCCAGGCTGAACAAACCAAGGGACTTCAGCCTCTCCTTGTATGTCTTCCCTTTCAGAGCCTTCATCATCCTTGTTGCTTCCTCTGGACACCCTCCAATAGTTTTGTGTTGCTCTTGTACTGTAGTGCCCAAAACTGCACTCTACTCAAGGTGAAGCCACACCAGCACAGTGAGAGCAGCACAATCACTTCCCTGGACTGGCTGGCAATGCCATGCTTGATGCACCCCAAAGAAGAACTGCAGCCCATGGGAAGGATTCACGTTGGAGTTCATGGAGGACTGTCTCCCATGAGAGGTACCCCATGCTGGAGCAAGGAAAGAGTGCGAGGAGTCCTCCCCCTGAAGAGGAAGGATTGGCAGAGACAAGGTGTGAACTGACCACAACCTCCTTTCCCTATCCCACTGTGCTACTTGAGGAGAAGGAGGGAGAGAATTTGGGAATAAAGTTGAGCCTGGGAAGGAGGGACGGGCAGGGGGATGTGTTTTAAGGTTTAGTTTTCTCATTGCTCTGATTTGATTTGTAATATATTAATTTTCCCAAGTTGAGCCTGTTTTGCCCATGACTGTACTTGGTGAATGATCTCTTCCTGTCCTTATCTCGATCCATGTTGCATGAGTGACCCAGCCTACAGCCAGGGTCAGCCCACCACAGGATGATAACAGAAGTTATTTCATTCCTGCTTCCCAGAACCGACTGTCTCAGAGCCATAGGGGACTTCCAGCTTTCATCTAGCAGCAGCATGATGTAGAAGCAACTCTTGATAATCCCCATGGGGACATACCCACCAGGGCGTGTTAGTAGATGTCCCCATTGTTTCTTAAATGGGCAGGGATGTATTTCTCTGCTTGTGGGATACTGGGAGCTGCAAGAAACTTTTAAATGTTTAAACAAAAGCTCTGTTTTTACCAGGGGAGGAATTTTGAAACCACAAACTCTGCAGATTGTCATACATTTATGGGTGGTTGAGGCCAAGGTCTATAAACTTCCTGACACGATCAAGTTGGTCTGTTTGCTATGTGCAGGGAATTTTGTAAAGGTGACTCAGTCCTCTCAACTTCTCTATGTCTACCTGCTGCACTCGTGACACTATGCTCCTGAGACAAGCATTTCTCCTTCGAACCCAAATGCTGCCCAAGAGCTGCCGTGACTACACAACGCCACGATACCATCGGTCTGTTTGGATCTCCTCTGCTGCAGTGAAAGGAGGCCACCAGCAAGAGAAAAAACCCATCTCCTTTGGGCTTCTTTTACTGCCAAACCCCAAACTCTTGGAAACTGTCCTTCTTTCTTCTATACCACTACAAGAACAAGTTGTACAATTAAAATAGGCTGAAAACAGCAAATCACGCTTATAATTTCACAAACTACTCATTCTTCATCACGTTAGCGAATGACAAGACAACAACAGCTGGTTTTGAACCATACAACCTAGCAACAGTAACACCATCTGACAATTTACAATCAAACTGGAAAACTAGAACGTCCAACTGGAAGACTACAGCCTTTTGTTGCAAGAGTTTAAGCCTTTCATTTCAGTCCCCTGGCTCACCTTTCTGCCACGGAGGTGTGTTTTATCCAACAGCTTTTCCACAGACCCATGTCACCTAAACTTACAGGTTAAAGATCTGCAGCCGCTTGTGTAAGTGTCTGCCACACTCCGAACTGACGATCACGCCCCTGACCAGGTGAAGCACACAGAGTTAGAGGTTGTCTCTCCAGAGCAGGGCTGCCCAGATAAGGGTAGAAAATGTTTTTGACCACCTAAATGTTAAAAATACACATTCAAATGCATTTAAAAGTTGGAGAACTTCAGACACCTGAACTTGATAGCATTAAAACTTGGTTACAAAATCAAAAGGCTGCACGCTCCCCACACTCACACTCCCCCCCTTTTTTTTTTGCTTCCCTAACATCCCAAGGAATTCCTATTTGTGGATGTAGGGAAGAATCTTACCAATGCAGGCTCAAATACTGGCCATGGAGAGGACATCTGAGCCACACGATTCATCAGGACCTGGTCCATAATTAAAACTGTGTCTGATGATGATAGGTATGAAGAATTCCTTGCTCCAGTGCTTTGCACACTGGGGTTTTTATGGCACATGAGAAGTTTTGTGGGATGGATATTGCATAAAATGCATTATTACTGGCTACCACGTCACATCCACCTCGGAAGAAGATACCTGATTTTATTTTGGGGGGTTTTTTGTTCTTTATTTTAAAAAGTCATCTATAAAAAATCATGCAGCTTCTCCTTTACTAATGTGCTCATGGCATGTAATGTGAGCAAAGCAAGACTCCGTTCTGCCAGTGGGCTTGGGCCAAGGTATCCTTCCCGTGATGACTTCATAGAATGGTATGAGTTGGAAGGGACCCCAAGGATCACAGAGCTCCAACCCCCCTGCCACAGGCAGGGCCACCAACCTCAGGCCTGGATCTACACTAGGTTACCCAGGGCCCCATCAAACCTGGCCTTGAACACTTCCAGGGACGGGGCATCCACTACCTCTCTGGGCAGCCTGTTCCAGCACCTCACCACTCTTTCTGTAAAAAACTTCCCCCTAATATCTAATCTAAACCTTCCTTCCTTTAGTTTTAATCCACTCCCCCTTCTCCTGTCATTGTCTATCCTTTTAAAAAGTTGAATCCCCTCCTGCTTATAAGCTCCCTTCAGGGACTGGAAGGCTGCAATGAGGTCCCCCCACAGCCTTCTCTTCTCCAGACTGAACAAGCCCAGCTCCCTCAGCCTCTCTTCATAGGGCAGGTGCTCCAGCCCTCTAATCATCTTTGTGGCCCTCCTCTGAACCCTCTCCAACAGTTCCACATCCTTCTTGTATTGGGGGCCCCAGATCTGGACACAGTACTCCAGATGGGGCCTCACGAGGGCAGAGTAGAGAGGGACAATCACCTCCCTGTCCCTGCTGGCCACCCCTCTTCTAATGGAGCCCAGACTTCAAACACTAGTTTCATGTCACTTGTTACTAAACACCTTCAAAAGACGTTGTAGCTAACAGCATACACTGCTGAACATGTCATTCAACCCTGTGTACAACACATGCAATGTGCACAGAAACGTTTCACACTCTGGAGTTCTCCACTTCAAGATGCTCTGAAGAGCACACTACAAAGCCATCGCAGAACCGGCCCGGTATAGTCTGTACAACGCCCTTGCCAGTACACAGAGCTGGAAAAAGTGTTCCTGTAGCAGTATTCCAAGGCGAGCACGTTATATAAAAATTATTAGGTAGGTTGGCATTGCTTTCAGGCTTCAAATAATAATTATATTTTTTAAACACCCACCCTGAATTATCTTGGAGATCTGTTACATTACAACTGTGGTACTCCCACGGCGATTTCGGCAGCTCAGCTATGACTGTACACACATCTTTCATAACCTTGGTGGTGGTTTTAATCTACCTCGAACAATTATTGTTCCAATAAACGTTTCTCCCAAATGAAACAAATACCTGCAGCCATCCTGTGATAATGTTTTTCTACATTACCGTAAAAATACAAAAATACACCAAAGCTGCTGGTTTCTCTGCAGTCTTCAACAAGGGCATGGAGTTCTCTGCAATGTAAAAAAGCAGTAGCTGCCTGTTAAAAATCATCACAGGTAAAGCCATTGCTAACCCATGCTGGCTATCAGAACAACGCTCGCTCCAGTTCCACGTTCAGCCAGATCAAATTGACACTTGGCACCAACATGCTGCTTCTTGTGTTCAAACAGCATGGGGGAAATCGCTCCTCACCCTATGACAGTGTGTTGCTGAGCGGTGCAAAAGCCTTGTATTACAGTGATGGTTGTTTGCTTTGCACAGTGCCTGGAAGTGCTGGTCACAAAGCCACTGTACCAGGGCAAAACGACTGCTCCTGGCTCAGGGAGCTTAGGACGGGTGCACAGGGAGGTGAGTGATGGATGACGGCAGAGCAGAGGGGGTAATGCAACACCAGCACAGCTTACATTAACCCTATGGGTATGACTCAGAGCAGGGAAGCAGCTTATGGCATATTAAACTTCCATAGACAGCAAAGTCGAAGGGTTTTGATGAGGGACGCAGATGAGACCTGTTGCAGAGGAGTCAGAGATCACTCAGCTCTCACCCAGTAGTTTATTGAGTTTTAATCAGTGAATGTAGGTACATAAAGGTTTGACAAGTACTGACAGATTGGTGTCAATACTATTTGCTACGCCTACAGTTAGTATGGGATACAAAACTTACTGCGTAAGCTCACTATGCACATCTTACATGTTACACACGTCAAAAATGTCACTTACCCACCCGTGGCTGCCTGGTGTCACGTAAGGGATCTCACATCCTGGAGCAGTAACCTTGAGAGTTGTCCCTACTCAAGGGGCGACCACCACGCAGCCAGCTGCTATGGGAGTTCAACGGGCACCAATGGCTGCAGATATTCATAGCGTGAAGTGGATGATCTGTAGTCATATTTTCTGCCACATTCATGCAGTTTTGGCCACTCATCAGCCCAGTCTCCAGCCAAACTGGGATCTTTTCTGGTTTGGTGCTGTGGTCTCAGCCGGATGAGCTGCAGTTAGGCCTGCTGGCTGAGCATCTGCCAGAACCAAGGTTCAGCTGAAACAGAAGTGCATCTGTCCCAACACCTCGGAGGGAATGATGCAGAAATACATGCCACAGGTCTTCAGAAACAACAGGCAGTTGGAAACAGAGCATAACAATGTTTATTTGGAAATCTAATGCGGGGGATGTGGCAGCTGACCAGGAGATAACTTGATTTAAGAGGGACGGGGTAACCACAGGCTTTGGCAGTGATGTGCAAGCAAAGAGAACAGCTTTACATTTAAGGCAACAGCAATGGCAGAGGCAGGGTAGTGATGCAAAGCAGGAAGCAACAAGTCAAAGCAAGAGGCCAAGAAACAACCTACTCTGCAACTTTCTGGATGGCTGTGCAATCTAAGTTGTCTAGCTGTCAAGGACAGAAAAGGAGATGACACCATAACTCAGATCAGTATGATGAACCTGGATTAGACTGTGAATTGCATGACCAGGTAGGGAAAACAGTGAGAGATGCTGTAGAAGAACAAAGACTAGGAAAGTGCCAACATAGGAAGTTTTAAGGCCATCCAAGTCAAAGCTGCTGACTAAGCACAATCTTACCAACAAAGAGGACATCAGAAGCAAAAAGGAAACTGTGAAGGTCACGGAGCTGGGGATGCTCAGTTGCACTGAGGCTGAAGCAACAGCTCTTTATCCGTGAGGTATCGCAGATGCAGACTAAGCTTTTTGGCAAAAGGCTACTTCTGTTCTCAACCTTGTTTAAAAGGCACATGGGAAAGAGAAGCCTTTTCCTTAATGTGACCTGCAGAAAATCCCAAACATTCTTAGGCAGGCAACCCTTAGGGAGAAGGTGGGTGGGAAACACCTGTGAGACAATGGTTAGATGGAACAGAAAAACACAGGTTAGCAAAGCACACAAAACCCCACTGTGAAACCCCGCCGATACGCTCTAGCTCGTGCTTTTCACCCAAAATACTTGAAATCCTCCAAGGTCCATCAGGAAGAAGCTTCAGAATGCAGTAAACCAGCCTTTTTTTTTTTTCTTTCAGAAGACACATCTATAGGATTTACACACAAGTGACAGTGAATCTCAAACAGCACTGGCGTGGCACGTCCGAACACTTTTAAGCTGAGGGCAAAACCGAAGAGTACCAACTCCATCGATTCTGTTTTCCATAAGGCTTCATTCTATTTTGATAGACACATAACCATGAATATCCTCGTGGGCATTTTAAAAGCTGTAATTTCAGCTCTGAGGTTTTGCAAGCTTTGTTTTGTGTGGCGTGTGATATCATAAACATCCTGAATGTAATTACAACTGCAATTTTGTGGGCTCTATTTTCCCCCTCGGTAGCCCAAAGCCAATGTTTACAGAAACTTTTCAGCACGCTTACTTGATTTGAACTTTTTATTATTATTATTACAAATGTATATTATTTTATTAAAAAAATTCACACTGAAGCAAAGTCAATTCCATTTCATTACAACCAACAATATAAAATAAATGGAAGGAACTCATAGTTTAGTTTTAACAGTCATTGCAAGAGTGATGTCCGGACAACTTAAAAAAAACAGTAAACTCTCAACCCTAGAATGAGGAACAAGTATTTTGCTTTGTGGTTTTGCTAGCCCATTGGCACAGGCACTGCCAAATGTGGCCTCCACAGATCTAGAGCGGCGCAGTTTCTGTGGCAGCACGAGGCGCATACACAGTCGTTTCTAATGAAAACTCTAAAAATGAAAGATGCGTGCGTGAAGCTATTAAGAGAAAAAACCCAAAACTGAAGAGAGACAGGCACACTTCCACAAATAGTAAACATGGGAAAATACAACTAGAACAATTTGAAAAGATACTACCTTACATATATAAAAAGTTCTTTAAATTGCTGTTAAAAAGGACATGTTCTGTCCACATTTTGTGTAATACTTTTTAGTGTCTACACAAGACAAATTTTTAAAAAAATTAAATAGTATTAATTTACTACTAAATATTTAGGAGATAACAGTGCATTAAGGACTTTTTTTTTTCATATAGTAATACACATCGCTCCTGTCTGGCGACATTTTTAGAAGATTACGTATGGCCTTATGTACAATACATTTATTTAATCCTAAAACAATTCTTTGCTTAATGGTGTTAAAGTACCATTCCTGAAGATTATGAAGGGGAACTAAGCTTATTATGTTTATATAAAATATTATACATATTTGAACATGTCTAGCTTCCCGCCACCCCTCCCGCTAGGAATGCTCTTCCCTCCCCCTCTCCAGGTACAGTGTCACAGGTGCAGTGCAGGACTCGCAGCTTTCCCAATATTTTTCCTTCATTGTGCAGTTTGTGCTACATAAACTTCACCAACGTGGCGCGAGCTGCTCATCCCATTTGTTCCCCACACCTCTGCTTCCTCTGAGGCAAGACGGGAAGAGCCGTACTCAACGGCTTGCTCTCCCACCAGGCCAGCAGGATGGAGAAGACAGCTCTGCCCCTGTCACTTGCCTCTCTTGGTACCAGTATGGAACACTTTGGTGAGGGTGTAAAGGTTACAGGCAGAGACAGAGCTGAGTACCAATGAAATCGCACAGGCAAAAAAACCATCATAAAAATGGTGTGATCCTGGCTTCCCACGGCACCCTGCACAGTTTGCTTTGGAAAGCTGAGCATTTTTACCTCACGGGATGACCCCCGGCGAGCAAGGCTTCCTTCCCTATGACTGCTGCCCACCCTGGCAAGCGCCCCAGGAAAGAAGGTGAATTAATTCACCACCAAAAAGGAACCAGGAGAGTGTGCAGGGCCCACATTTTGCAGCTAACGCTTCTGCTTTTATCTGCTTTCGTCCCAGCTGCGAGTTTGAAGGCAATGGCAGAAGTCAGCTGGGCTTTGTGTGCGCACACAAAGGCTGGAGAGGATCGACACGTGGTCATGTATCAGACCTAGCCAAGGCAGAAACGCCAGCTCAGCTTAGAGAGAGGCCATGGCAGTCACTTTAGAAGCTGGAAGCTCGCTCAGTTAAATCACCTTCCAGTGCTGTGAAGTTTCACACCCCCCATACAGTCTACACCATGATTTTGCCTTCTTGGCACAAGAGCTGACCTTAACTAACCATGTGGTAACACATCTGCCCGCCACCTCCTGACATTATATGGATTTTGATATCTGCTGCAGGTCACAGTAGGGGGAAGAAATGCTAGATGACTGTAATGGAAAAGGCAAAAGGATTTTAAGAGAAGGGTGAAAAGCACAGGAGGGGACAAAAATTACTCTGCCAAAGGTCCATTTCCAGAAATGTGAAATTCGATTAAAAAAGAAAATAAAAGTTACTTTATGGTATTGGCCAAATATCCATTCACTCAAAGGTACCTCCTCCTAACATCTGCAAGAGGTGAAATGTCCCACTTACAGTAAGAATGGAAACCCCAGGCTCACTGAAATAAAATAAAGGAATGATTAAAATCCATTCTTTCAAACAGGCTACTGGGGTACGTGTAAGACGTAGTATGTCAAGGGTTATACACTGGAAGTATCCTTTGGGAGATTGTTTTTCCCCAGAAATAATTTGTGATGTTTTTGCTTCGAATGGCTTCATTTCATTTTCATCACCTTCTTACCCATTTGATGACAAAAGCAGGTTTTAGTTGCTTTTCCAGAGAAGCTTGGGTGTTGTCAAAAACAACATCTCCGATGGGAGATATGGCCAGAGCAAGCCAACTGCTCGCAAAAGGCACGAAAACAACACGTGTTCCAGGGGGAAGGGGGCACTACAGGTGACTGGGAGATCAAATCCAGTAGAAACATGTCTAGCTGTGATGAGAAGTGTTCTCCTCAAAGCAAACAGACCTCTGTGCCAACGTGCACGGGGAGGTACATTTGTGTGGTAGGGACACAGGACACAGGGAACACACCATGGCGCGGAAGCTGGTAGCACTCACCATTCGCATCCAAGCTCTTCTCCGCGCCCCAGCTGTAGGAGCTCGCTGACGTCACGCCCCTATTAAGCTTTCTAAACACATTTTTCCAGGTTTTCTGCAACAAGAGCCAGCCTTATTTCTGCAGGAAAAAATGGAGCTGTCCCAAATTACATGTTGTGTCTCTCCGAATAAACTGTGGTGGCAGAAGTTGGACAATGAACCTCTGATTATGCTTCTGAACTCTTGCTTATTTACTGGGGATTTTCTGCCAGCTCCCCATCCACTTACAGTCCTGAGGCACAATCAAAACATGTTTGCTCTAGGGAGAAAGGAACATTTCAGTGCAATCAAGCGCATCTGGTGTAACTAATCTGGGTTAATCACAGCAACGCGGGGGACACGGGATATGCATCATAAACATGGCAAAAGGAACGGTTTTCAACATGCTTTTCAAACTGCACAGCAATTTCTCTTAATTGTTAATTCTAACGTGAAATGATTAAATGCCTTTGTTTTTTTTGCAAGTCTTAGGATTTCTGTCACCTTTATATTTAGAAAGCTGACTCAGGAATGTGAAAGAAAGCTAAATTTGTAGAACTCTCACATACATTAATCAGCTGCTTAACAGAAAAAACAAGCCCACCATCCACATTCCTACTGAGACTTGAGGGCAGTAAATACCTTTTCCTGACTATTTTGGTGTCCAGCCTGGGAAGACATTCCATTCTTCTGTTCCAACAGATCCTGAAAGCATCTCCTTTCTACGAGACTGTCCTGGTTCCACTTAAAATAACGCTTAATTTAAAACTAGTCACAGCGTGATCACTGTGATTTCAAGAATTCAATGTGAACGAGTTAAGAAATATCAGCAATCTTCTGTTTGGCATTCAGTCCAGTAGCATGAAGCATATTTGTCGCTGCAGAGACTCAGATGGGTTTTTTTTTTCTTCTATCCTTTTTCTTTTTTTAAAATTTTATTTTATTTTTAATTTTTTTATTTTTAAGACCTCGCCTGAAAACTAGACTAATAAAAACAGAATAGTAAAATACTCTGGAACAGTAAAATTTTGCTGTTCTTGACATCCATGAGCAAAACAGTAATATCCTGTGAAAATAACATAGTGCTTTAAAAAGGTGCAATATACCTGTATAGCTAAACTGGTTTGCCTAGTATAAAACTAACTATATACAAGCTTGAAAGCCTGGGAGTTCAAGATTTTAAAACTTTAAAATCCCATCAAAGAGATTGAAAAGACAGATTTATGGCAATCACTACAGCATAAAGGAAGGTGCACCAGGAATCCTTCAAAATTCCAAAGGTTAAAGAAGTTAAGTGCTGGGTTCAGATCAGAAGGGTTCATTAGAGTAACCACAATGGAGCACATGCAAGGGCAGGGAGGGAGGAAAACTTCACGAGAATCTCCTTTATGGCAATAAAGGGATGGGGGGAGGAAGGAGGGGGAAAAGTCTTCCATGAGTGAAGTTTTCCTTTTGTCATCATGAATTTTAATTCTGCATCACAGTTTGTTTATTTTTTTTTTTTTTAAATTTTTGGTTCTTCTCATTGTTATGAACTTCATATTGCTGGAGTCTTCTGGCTTTTAGTCCGTTCCTTTCTGAGTGCAGTCTGTTAGCTCTCTCAGTACCTGTGAGACTGATGAGACTGGTGGTACTGGGAGCTCTGCTGAGACGATGTGGAATAGCCCATTGTACTCTGGGACTGAGAAGATCCCTGAATGTTGCTTTGGTAACTCAGGCGTGAGCTGGAGTGCTGCAGGAAAAGAGAGTGGCATCAGGGGAATGAAAACCAGCCTGTGAGGACCATGCTGCCCAGGGAACTTTTCACCTCTGCAGCTCATTACAATATGACTGTCGGACAAGCTGGCTAAACAGGGTTACTGCTGAAGGATCCATAAAACAAATAACTGATCTGATCTGCAGTAGGCCTTAGCACACAAAATACTGGCAGACACCTACAAGCACAGCATGTGGACTGGTTTTTGAGGGAAAAATACACAGGAGAGAGCAGATTCCACCTGTAAATGCAGCTGTTTCTTCAAGTTATGTCTGTCATTATTGTAAGCATTATTAATGCACAACCAAACTGCTAGGCCACAAACAGCCTTTTGAGATGGGTAATACTAAGTGTTACAGAGAAACAATTTATTCTGTTCCTGAGAAAGACACAACCATGACCTAAGAATTACTCAATTTAGCTAAATGAAAAAAAATGGCCAGTGGCATTAAAAAAATTGTAATTTTAGTTGAGTCTTTCACCCTGCTGCCTTATCTCCTGCAAGCAAGGACAATTGCTTAAAGATGAGCATATTTATGTGTAAGAACTTTACATTCATTTTCCCAAGTGTTTTTTTTATTCCTCCACGGTTTGGGATGTTAGCTCTGCAGACCCCGATCCCAGCAAGCCAAATCCATGGATCATTTGTGACCTCCAGCATGCTAAATTTGCCCTTTTCAAACCATATCCATTGCCTGTCCAAAATCAATGAATACATTAATTGCCTATCCAGGTTTTACCTGGCTTTGTCCAAGGGTCATCAGCAAGACTGTGGTAAACATCAATTTTCTAGGAAAAAGCGTTTTTTCAGTGTCTAATCAGGACTTTTCTTGATTAAACATCAGGATTATGAGTTACAGAAAGCCTCTGGAGAAGTTTGAGTTCTGAATGGAAATTGCACGGAGGTAGTAGGTCTGTAAGGACACAACATCCTCTGCAGACAAAACATCTGCTCAGTGAAGGCAACACCCCAGTCAGTGGTCTCATCTATGAGATCCCACCCAGGAGAGCTGTGAAAGCCTCCAGACAACTCCTGAGCTGGGAGATGAACAGCAGGAACCTATGGTTCAGGCAGTGTAAAAAAACCACTTCTGCCTTTTGTTTCTGCACATAGCTTTATACCTTTAATTCTACAGAAGTTGTAAAACATACTTAACCTTAAAAACATCACATTACTTTTTCAGTGTTGTCTAATGTAGGAATGTGAAGGTTGATTTCAAGGTGAAGCCAGAGAAAAAGACCTCTCTATCTCAATACCAAGATAACTAATAGTTGTATGGAGTAATTCCCCTTGTTTCTAAGGAACCTTTTAGGGGATAACAGCACACCGGCTGTGGAAGAGATGCCTCCCAGAAGCAGGTATGCTGTTAATAACCAGGCAGATGATGCTTGGCCCGTGTGGTTAAGTTGTTAATACAGTGTCTGAAATCTGGAAATCATCTCAAAATTCTGAAAGTTTTTGCAACTTCTAACAGAAAAGAAAAAGCACTGTGATAATTGCTATGACTTTATAGCAGCTCGTTCTGGGTGAAAAGCACCAGCTTACCATGCTAAGCAGAAACCCCAAGGTCACATAAGGAATGCTCATTGAAATTCAACAAGGAATTTGCACTGTCATTTGTGGAAGCAGCATGTATTGGGGTGGGGAACTACAAAAAAATTTCAACACAGGCTTTAAATCACAAACTAAATGCTACGCAGAGGGAATCTTCCTACTTCTGAATAAGATATAATGGAGTAAAATTAATGCCATAAGACTACAGGAATGCATTAACTTGTCTGTGCTTATTTTTGTTCCACAGAAGAGAATTTGTTTTTAACAAAGTCAGACTTGGACAAATTGCAGACATTCCTTTCTGGAACAGAAGACAGTCAGCTAGAATTTGAGGAGAGATAACCAAATGCAAGTGTAAAAACAGATAATCAGACCATACAATTTAGTGAGTGATGTAAAGGAAACATACAGATCATAATTCTGATGCCCGTGCTGTTAAGGTTTAGAAGGAAGGAGTCATAGGGGGTTAAAAAAAATATCTGGGAGGGAAAAAAAAAAAAAAAAAAAGATTTAGACTGCTAGCAACTTGTAAGGGGGAACTCTGCCAACAATTCAGAGCTGTATAAGGATTCTATAATGGACATCATTGAATGCTGCACACCAGTCATCAAAATACAGACCAAAACAGGCCAGCCATAAATACTGTGTAGTCAGACAGCTGTAGTGATCTGTCCAGACCTCAAGCTTGTCTGGAACTTTTCAAAAAAGAAACTGAGTTGTCTTTACCCTTAAATTGCCCTCAGTGCCTTCATGATTGTTTGTAATTAAAAGAGTAAAACAGAAATGGGAGAAAAATGCCTGGCACTGAGAGATCAATTGTCTGCAGAGAAGTTGTGGAGGGCTAAGTCAAGGCAACTCCTGAGCTGGTTTTTCTAAAAGCTGCTTATTTTAAGTTTAAAGCAGCTTGAAAAGATAATTCTCCAAGGTGGGATCCCCTTGAAGGCTAGTGGCAGACAGAATCCCTAACATTTTTTAAAATCTACCTTTAATATCTACCTTTCTCTTCTGCTTTAAACTCATTACTGCCCCAGCAAGTATAAACTCACAAGTACTGAACATCCCTGTAAATTCAATGCCTTCTATGTTCCGTATCAGTGGAAAATATAATTCTAGTAAGCAAAGACAAGTATGCAAATCCAAAGATAATTCAGTAATACTGCTCTGCTTTTACTTGTGAATGCTACTGTACTGGAAAACATAAAATCTATTCCACTTCAGTCCCATTAGAAACAATGTGTGTCTTTGTGCCCTGCTTCAGCATCAATCTTACTACTGAAACAAAACATCTCTCCCATGCTAACATGCATTTTCTTCTTTAACATTAGAAGCAGACTTAGCGAGATACTAGAATAAACTACAGGACCACTCCATGGGTGTGATGATAGGAGGTATGACAAGGCAGGAATCAAACGAGAGAGCCTGGTCTGCATTTTGCTTCTGCTTCCCCAGATCCGCTTCTCACACAGAAAAATCAGAGCACACCCACTCAGGTTACACAAGAAATTCATTAAACCACGATCTGTTCTTGCAGCAGGGAAGGGGCAAAATGACATTTTGGCCCTGCAGAATCGCCCAACAGCAAAAACCAAGAGGTACCTGATAATCTGAAGGCATGACAGGCCCGCCTGAGTTAGCGCCTGAAGGCCCTATGCGTGGTTTCTTGTTTGGAGGCACCTGGTTGAGGCTGGAGTCCTGGCTGTGCTGGAGCCCTGCGCCCGCGCCCCCTCCTCCGGCGCCAGTGCCCCCAGCCGTCCCGTTGGTCTGGGCGCTGTTCTGCTGCTGCGGCTGCGGCTGCTGCGGCGCTGCCTGCGGCTGCTGCTGAGGTGCTGTTTGCTGCTGATGTTGGTTCTGCGGCTGCTGATTCTAGGGGAAGGAGCAATACAACACCGTCACTCGCTCTGAACTCGTCTGTGAGCTCTACAGAGCTGCCAGCCCCAGCGCCACCGTGCCTGTGGAAATGGAGGGAAGCCCACCCGTACGATGGGGACACACAGCAAGGCTGCCTGTGTGGAGAAACACCTCCTCCCAACCCTCCTGCACACTTCATGGGGGTATCGCGTCTGCGGCTCACTTTTGCTTTTTGCTGTGGTTGGTTTGGGTTTCTGACAAAGCAAGCTAGACTAACCCTGGAAGGGCAGTCTAGTGACTCCTACAGCGTGCCAAGCTCTCAGAGAGGAGGGTAGAAGGAATCGTTTATAAAGCAGCAATTACCTAATGAGCTGTATCAAAACCCCCAAAATTTCACTAGTGCTCAGTGGCAGTTGTGGTGAACCAGAGTAAATTATTCTAAGTGCTTGTTCACTCAGAATCCAAAACACTTTTCAAGCTTGCACAAATGGCATGTTATAACAACTCAAAGGAGGTTGGCAGTGTTATCACCAGAAAGGTAAGCAAACTGAGACCAAGATAAATGATACCATTTCTTCCAGGTTGCGAGGAAATTCTGTGGCAGAATGAGAAAAGGATTTAAGCTCCTCATAAAAAGAGAGGTATGCTGGGTATACAGCAGAAATAGCAGAAAAGTGAAAATGGACCAGGGATAAATCATTGAAGGCAAAAGAGGAAGAAACAGTTGAGGGAAGAATCTGGCATGGGAAGAAGACTAGCAAAAGAAGAGAAGGCAGCCAATTAAGATGACACTGGGACCCAACAGGAAGAGAGACAAAGAAAAAAATGCCATGCAAGGGAGAAAAGAGTTAAGAAGGAGAACACAGGAGCAGAAGACATTGCATGCTTCTGGCTTCCGAGGGCTACAGACGGAAGAGAGTATTAAAGAACTGGAGGGAGGGTTAGAAAACCAGCAGAGTGCAACTCTGCTCTCTGTGGTTAGACAGTTCCAAGGAAAGACCACCCATCTGTCTGCTTTTGAGCACCAGGGATGGCTGCTCCATCGCAGCACATGAGAGAATTGCAAAGAAAAGCAATTTCGCTCTAAACATGAGATATGTCACTTGTTCATCATGGAAAAAATACCTACCATTGTCATGGCTTGAATTAAAGAGCCCTATTACCCCCCCTCCACCCCCCATGCACTGTACTGAACATTTCAGGATAGGAGATCTGCTTACATAATTATCAAAGCTTCAGCATGGCAGTCTTTTTATAAAAACCTCACTTTATTAGTTTCTCAGATAGCATGACAACCAGCTGCCACTAGCAAAAATTCCTGATGTCCCCAATCACCAAAAGGCATTTAGTTACCTTAGATAAATGACATAAAAGATCTGTATCTATGCCATTCATCACAACGGTCTCCCAAGATAAATTTAGATGAAATTTGCAATGATGTATTCATTTAAGCTTACAAATAAGCCTTGCATCTTCACAGCCTTAAGAGCTGGCTTGCATTTCCATTTAACATTTAGCAAAAGCAATAATGTATCCTCTAGCTTGTAGTCCTCAAATCCCATCTCAGTCAGATTCCATTCCTGGGAGATTTAAGTATAATTTTAAAAGCTAATCAAGCTAGCTAGTGAAAAAAAAAAAAAATGACCTGTTAAGAGGCCATTTCTTTTCAAAATGGTTTGATCTTCACTTACACAAACACCAATAACTAAGCCAGTATTTATGTAGAATTCTGAAATTTGTGTTTAAATAGGGGTGTTTGGATGCAAGTGAGGCGATTGCTACTGTGAGAGCTGAAAAGCTGCAGTTTCTTACACATAAACAAATACTGCAGGTACTCCCACAATGAAAGACAATAGTTTGTCATAGGTCCCATGTTTTGCCCTTTGGATATTAGTACAAAATGTACCTTACTGGTCTGAGCTTGCTCTGCTGTGTAGCTACTGCTGCTACTGCCCAGGTAGACACCAAGGTCTACTCTGTCAGACTCTGGCTCGGGCTACGTGCTCCACCTTAGGGCACAGAACCAGCTCATGCCAGCAAACACATCATCTCCAGGTCAGTCTAGTTCACAGTGGTTCCTAATTGAATAAACTTATAAAATGTCCAAAATTACCAATGTACTACCACATGTCATCTCTCAGGCACAAATTATCAACATGAGATTCCAGTCCCACCCAGAAATGAACCCAGCAGAAACTTGCCTAATAGAACTTGAATGAGAAAAGAATCTTTCCACTTTGTTTTATAAACTTGTTTTAGTTTTGCTGCCTAACGATTGGCTATTTCAAAGAATGGGTGCTTATGCTAAAGGTTATTTAATTCAGATGCAAGTTCCAAATAAACAAACACAGAGAACTTCTCTAAAGACTATACAGATATTTATGGGTTTAAAAACGAACCATAAACTAACACTTAAAAAAAAAGAAAGAAAAAGGAAGAAAAAAAAAAGCATTAATCCTTTCACTTGCAACATCATCATGAAGAAACACAACCTGGCACAGATCCACCTTTCAAAATATCCTTTACCTTCACATTTTCTACATTGTGAGAGCATATTCAATGGATAATGCGTGACTTAAAGTACCTGAACAGTCTGAAAAAGGTTTCATTTGGAGTGCACGTAGACTGTCCCCAACAACCTCAAAGAACACTTATATAATGGCTGTTTTGAATATAAACATGCCATTGTTTCCCCCCCTCCAACACTCCCAGGAAAAAGACAGATATTTACTTTTAAATGCACTGACCTAACAAAAGCCAGAGTCATTTAAATTCATAAGGTTTGTTCGTGGTTTTGAAGTTGTGAGAGTTGAAGCAAAGCTAGTACCTAAATTACAAGCAAATTTCACTGCATTTTTGCGTAGGTGTCTCTTTCCTCTCTTTGAAAAAAACCCCCAAAACTATCTGGGCACAAAAATGCAGGCCTTTACCACCTGTTCTCAGTACAGAAAAATCTACATCTGTTCTGAAAACAGTATTTTTGTCTGAAGTGAATTGTGATGGGCATACTTTTAAACTCAACTAGTTTCTCACGTGACGCAGAAGAATCCGAAACCTGAAGATGCACGTGTTCAGATGGTTTCTCCAGAAGACTAACAGCACTTCTCATGTACTCCTCAGATAATTACAGTTTATGGCTGTTTCCATCACATTTTGCTGGCTATATGTCGCTGTTGGCGTCTCCCTGTACACTTTTAAGGGAAAATAACACATTGTTTCATACACCGTGGCAGTATTGCCCTGCCTTCACAGCCTGATGGGACGATCACCGCGGTCACGTAGCACGGCTGAGCTACAGGCACAGAGCAGGTCAGACTGTGTTGCACACACACTAAAATTTACTAGGCACGCCAACAAATTCTTACCCATGTCGACAGGGCTATGGGAAAGAGAGTATTCAGAGCAGATTGCTGCTACCAGAACAGTTCATGCTCCTTATTACTCCTTTGTCTGAGGGCCCTTAAAACACGATCAGGAAACTGTGTGCAGATGGATGAAACGTTCTGATGTAGTGCCAGAAGCAGGCTGCCACTATTTATTCGAGACCCTGACAGCCATCTATTTTCAAATGGCTGGATGTATGCCAGTCATACAATGGAAATGGCATTCTTTTCATGTGATCACAATGTATTTTCATCGTGCAGTGCAGGAGGAGGTAGCAAGGTCCTCCTGAAATGATGGCAGCTGAAAGCAGACTACTGCTGACAGAGCAACCCATCCAGCTCATTCCCCACAGGTCACGGCAAACCATGCTGGTGATACCGCCTCAGATGCCCCAAAGACATCTGATACTTTTAATCTGTCTAGGAAGCAATTTTAAGAGAGCCTTGCCTGGAAAACACATTTTTGGTTAACTCTTCATGTTTCATTAGTTTTCATTTGGTAGCACCACAACTCTTTCTTATTGCACACTTAAAAAAAGAAAATAAAAAAAAAGAAGTTTATTATACCTTATCCCCTTTCTCTTCAGGTTCATCTTCATTGAGGAATTCTCTTTTAGGATATGGAATCTGACAGCCAGCAAATACACTGAAACACAGCAAACAGTAAACACTCAACAAATATGTACATGACATACATTTACTTAATGCCAATATTAATACTGAATGCTAAACCCAAGTGAATACAACACAATTTAATTTCATGTATCTCATGAGTCCTGTGTTTCTAAGTGAGGGGCACTGTGAGCACCCGAGGCACAAGCAGATACCAGCAGCTCGGTGCTGATCCCAATGTCAGAAGTCTTTGCTGTTGACACGAGGCCATTGTTTAGACATCACGGTGTGGTTGAACATGTTGGAATGCCAGAACGGCCACTTGCTGATCCAGATGGCAAAATGAACAAACACCATGTCGGAGGTGCCACAGCATCTCGATGGAACATGCACGGAGCGCTGAATTAAGGGGCTGATCCAAAGAGTATTCATGTCTCATGAGCCCACCCTGGCTTACAGTGGGCTTAAATATATTTGCCAAGCACAACTGCAGGGTTACTTTCAATTAGCTTATCAAGTCTTGTTCAGAGAAAAAAAATAAAAAGATAGTGCTTAAATTTGGCTGGCTAACAGGATTTAGAACGTTCCTTAATGTTTATGGCAGAGACTTTATCATAATGTTGTTCCATAATCCATGGGGAGCTATAGCTCTACACAGGATAATATCAGATAAGCACTGAACAAAAAACTACAGCAGATCTTGCCCAGTATCAGTTTCTTAGATTTCCATGCCAGCATTCAGAATATAATCAATGTGACATGATTTTTTAAAGTGTTCCTAATCTAGCTGCTATGTAGGGTTTGGCTTATCCCAACAGAGAAAGAAAAAGAAAGGGAAAAAAACCCAACCCAACTAGTCTCAACTAGACTCCTTTTGCTGCCCAGTGGCTGTTCCCTCCTTTTAGTGTTGCCTGCTAGCTGAGGAAGCAGTAAAAGCAAAGGTGGAAGACTCCCTGCACCCAGCTCCTAGAGATCACAATGCTATAAAAACCGGGAAGGGAAACTGGAAGATGAAAGTCCACCCGTAGGAACTGAATATATCATCTGAATTTTTCATGAAAATAAAAGAGATATATAGGGATATAAAATCTGTACTGCCAAGCCCTACAAACAAGGGACCTGTGGGATTTTAGGCAGTCATTGATATCTTCACTTTTCTTTCCTCATACTGATACCCTGAGGGCAGGGGAAGGGGCTGTAGGTCAGAGAACTGTCCTAGTCCTAGGGACAGGCACAGGGAACCCAGGCAATGGCGAACAGGGCTCTGTGAGGCTGCGTAAGGCAGAACAGAACAGGGCACAGGTTAATTCTCTAAATCCTGCAGTAATACTGTCACACTGGCTTTGGTAGTATGTCCAGAACACAACACTAGTGCAGTGCTGGGTTACCAGCAGATACAGACACTTCAGTACTACAGTTCCTACTGAGCATGCCTGAGCTACTGTTTCTTGGGGATACTGGTAAGGTATCTCTGAAATTTTCAGCTGTTGCCTCACTTTCAGGCGTTAGCATTTAGCAGAAAGAAGACACCCCTGAAGAGCACAGAAGAGGGAATACATACTCTGATGTAGGCAGAGGATCCTCTTGAAAGTAGGGGTCCTGCAAAGCCTGCTCTGAGGTAATTCTCTTTGTAGGGTCCATAGTAAGAAGCTTCTGAAGCTGCAAAGCATAACATTAAAAATAACAAAACGCTTATCAAACTATCACTTTTCAAACTATGACTTATATGTCTTGGATTGCAGATTGTTAAATTATTTGTGGCTGGTCCAGACAAGCCTAAGCTTTGCTTGTTCAGTGAAGTTCCCAGGACTAGAATGCACATCCATCAAAGCACTACGGCGGTGAAGCTCTTCTCATGGAAGAAAGTTACATATATCAGGCAATATTAATTGTTCCAGCCAAACCCACTGTGCTAAAGCAACACTAATTTCAGCTATTACAAGTTCAAAAAGCATAATTTCTAAATCATGAGGTTACGTTGTGGCACATGTATAATGTTTATGGTGTTCAGTACTGCTGACACAACAGGAAAAATGTGTCAGAAGAGACTGAATGTGACCAGGACTCTCCATATCACTTTAGGGATAAACCCAATAAATCTTCATCACTTACACTAGCAACATTCCACAGTCAGAGCACTCTGCCACTCATGCAGCTCCCAATCCCACTCTAATTGGCATTGAAATGAGAAAGAGGAGGAGCAGACCCTTCCTAGCAACCTTTCTTCCTTGCTAGGAGGAATGCAATAATAAATTTATTAGCTACAATGCTGTTGACTGCTGCAGGCTATAAAAGAAGATTACAATATATTAGCAGTATAAAACAGGAATTATAGGGATAACATACCAGTTCTAGTTAGTTAGTTATCACATTCTGATAAACCCACAGTAGGACATCTGGGTGCTTAAATTACATTATACAGTATCCTGTTCTCACACTATATTCTTATTTCCAGTCAACAGTGAAAAAATTCCTTCTTGCAAAGAACATCTTAGCTTAAACTATCTTCCTGGCCTCCCAACAAAATTTCCCTGGACAATCAGCAAAAGGATGTGACTTTTGGCATGGGTGTTTGGGACTTTTTGTTCCAATAAATAAAACCCCTGATATACAATTTAGTATATATGGGACAGTAAGCAGCCTCAGTAAATGCATGTATCCTCATCAAGAGAGGTGATTCCCTGTATTTCCTTTGCCAATAGCTGTGGTTATCCCTGTTTTACAGATGAGGTCTTATAAAATTCTCTGTGCTTCTGTCAAAAATTTTTGTTAGTTTTAGTGGCTTGTGAACACCATTACAGGCAGTGCAAATTTCTTCTTCCCAGTTTCTCCACAAACACTGCAGGGACACACACTCATGTTCTTTATAAAGCCAGTCCTGTTGACAGATGAGTACAGGACACCAGCTTCTCCTCCAGCAGAACTGGCTGTTGCAGTGCTATTCAAGAGAAAGCTCCTCCAGCTTTCTGCCAAACAGCACCCTCATCACAAGCTGCCTCCAAACATGACCTGCATTCTCTGTCATTCAAAGATAAGGCCACAGCAGAACTCCTCAAGAAGCCTCGGACCTTTTAACGATCGATCCCCCTCGGCCTCGCAGGACATAATCAGTTTGTCCACACCACACACAACACCACTCCGAGCGAGATACCCTGCTACCAGTGATGCTACTTGTGAACCTACTTTCTTTGACGAGGTCTGGTTTTCAGTAGCTTCTGTCGTTCCCAAGTCAATTAAAAAATGACTGGACACAATTTGCTTTCAGGGTAAGAGCTACTAACACAGCATAGAAAGCCTGTGAGACTGGACTTCATCAACAGCCTCATATTTCTCAGCAGCTCTCGAGACTGCTCGCTGTCAGGCTTTACTGGCCTGATGCAATAGCTATAAATACTATGCTTGTAACTTTTCCAGGACGGCAAGAACAGTTGCCTTTTCTTGGATGGAAAATAGTTTGCCCTTGATATAGATATTAACATTCAATGTCAATCAGCAGAGTGGCACAATACCCTCCTCTTTGTCAGGAGTCACTTGTTATCCTGCACTGGTCTATTTGATGCCCTATTTTCTCTCTGTGCCATGCTTTCTGTGCTCATAAGCATCAAGTCTTGACAAAGTCGATGTCTTCAGATGTCACCTTGCAAGAAAGAGGTTACCTCAAAAAATAATGTAACTTCCTTGGCTATAAACAAGCAGTTTTAGGGGTCTGCTTCAGAATATGTGTACCTGCAAGCTCATTAGCTGACACATTTCTAATCTCTTGATTTGGAAGAGCAATGCACACCTTTTGTGCTGTTTTTTATGATCTTTCACCAGATAAGGTATTTACTGAGCCTCTTTGCTGTAGCATGGCTGTGGCAATTTAGGTATCTGGACCAGACCACAGTGCAGCAACGAGGAGGTATGAAGGAGGTTGTTCCATATTCCTGATCATTCTTATGCAGAGCTCTGGGAGACCGATCTATTTGACGACAGCCTCTATCTCTGTGGCTGATCACTAAACTGCCCTGAGTATGAACACTGAAGAAAAATGTGACTAAGAGAACCTACCCAGCTAAGCAAACTAAATCTTCTTCATGATGTTCAGAAAAGAGCCCTTAGACTTTTCGAAATCTCAGTTCTCATTCTCACAATTATATAGGGGAATACATAGGTATTCAACCTATCTATCTGTTCAGTCAACCTGTAATAACCTTGCCTTACTTCTTCACCATGAAAAGTTTGCTATGTGTATATAGATACATTTTTTTTTTTAAAAAAGTATTACCACCCTAGTTAGTTTTGCATTCTTTAGACATCTAGTTAATATTTCCCCCTGGAAAAGTAGCCTAACCACTGAAGATGACTCTCAACTTAGTGTTCATAGACTTGATGAATTAGCCATACAAGCTGATAGCAACCCAATTGCTTCTTTGCCTTTCCAACAGGCTTTTTGGTAGCTTCCACCTTTAGTAGGAAAACAGGGGGAAATTCAGGTGCCAACAAACAGTGTAATTTACAATTGTCATCTTTTCAGTTAGAATCTTCCTTCAGACCACTCCAATATGTGCCCAGTAAGTTGAGTTTAAGAAATTTAAATGGTTTTTTCTTAAAGTGTCACGCTTAGGTGAATGCTTCCCTTTCACCCATTTGGGACCAAACTATTCTATTTCCACACCTATTTGTGTCATCATCCAACAGCTACAAACAAGTCAAAGAGCAAATCTTTGCCAAGACCTAGAGAAGACTGCTATACTGCATCTGTAACTAGTGATGAAAACAAACCACCAGAACTCAAGCTGCTCTAACAGCCTCCCACAGAAAATTCCTGTTCACAGCACTACCAAAGTCACTTTGAAATTCATTCCTAAATTTAGGCAGTAGCACTAAGTCATCACAGAGGCATCCAGAAATGATGTTGTATTAGACAGGGCAACTCTGTAGTCACCTACAATGAGTGACTCAACTAGGTAACCAGCAAACACATGTTCAGTGATATTGCTTGGAGTCACCCACAGAGCAGAGGCAGACTACTATCAGAGGGAAGAAAAGGAGGGGGAAAAAAAAGAATTCTTACTACAGGAAATACATTTCTCCTTTTCCCTCTCCCTTCTTCACAAAACTTTTTAGCTCTCTGAAACCACACAGAATCACAGGATACATAATACTCACTACCCTATTTGCACAGCAGACCTAAGGGTAAGGCTGGGTACCCAAGTACCTTGCAGATCTTAGTAAGACCTTAAGGTCTTCAATACCAGCAGCTTCAGCACACCCTCAGCATGAATGTGTATGAAGGAAACACATCTCAAAAGTGGCCAGTTAATAATAAACAGCCTGCTTTAATGTCAGTGTTAATTAGGTGAGAGAGAGAAGAACAGACACAGACATTACCCTAAGAAATGCATTTCAATCCCATCACAGAGATTTTCAAGTTGTACCTACCAAAAGAAAAACTTTGCTGTCAGGCTTGACTTTATGTTTCTCCATGTATTTTATGAGGCTACTATTGGCATATCTGAAAAATACAGTTAAACAAAGACATTTTTGATATAATACAACATTAAGAATATGAAAGTGTACCAAGTGATCATAAAATCATTTGTCAGCCTTCAGCAAGTAAACTGTAAAACAAACTGCCATCGAAAAACATGTCAGGTATTTATCAGCTGCACACATAAATTGTGTTTTTTACTAACAGTAGTAGTATCAACTGTGTACAGATTACTTTCAACTTTTGTAGGGTATGGATAAGCTGTTCACATGGACATAGGACAGAGAAACTCAACTTGAAGTTTATACCTCAGTTTTCTAAAGCAAATCTACCACATAAAGTAACAGCACAACAGCTAAACTATGAAGTTGTTTCCAGTCACAATTTGGCAGAGGAGTTAGTTTACCATTCTGTCCTCCCAAGCCCAACCTGCAGCAAACCACACAGTCCAAGCTAAAAAAAGCCCCAAGTACATACGACCTGTGCCTTGCCTTTAATCTACAGATCCAGAGGTTATCTACAGCCATTTTCAAAAGAAATAAGCTTCGTGCACAGATAAGCTTCATATCTTGTCTAAAGCCAGTGCACAGAATCCAGAATGTTGGACAGACAACACTGCAGAGGGGTCAATCTAGGAGGTTCTTGGAGTGTGTGGGAGATAACTTCCTGACAACTAGGGAAGGTGCCCTACTGGACCTGTTGTTCATGAATAGAGAAGTATTTGGGGATGAGGTGATGGTCGGAGGCTGCCTTGGGCACAGCGATCATGAATTGATAGAGTTCTCAATTCTTAGGAAAGGAAGGAGGAGGGTTGGAAGAACCCTGGACTTCTGGAGGGTGGACTTTGGCCTGTTGTGGAGACAAATGGATAGAGTACCCTGGGAGCAAGTCCTGGAAGACAAAGGAGCTCAGGAAGGCTGGACCCTCCTCAAGAATGAGGTCCTGAATGGGCAGGAGCAAGCCATTCCCCTGTGCTGAAAGTCAAGCCAGTGGGGAAAACGACCTGCCTGGCTGAACAGAGAGCTTTGGCTGGAGCTCAGGAAGAAAAAGAGTTTATGATTGCTGGAACAAGGGGCCAGCAACGCAGGAGGACCACAGGGCTGAGGTGAGGTTATGCATGAAGAAAGTAAGGAGGGCCAAAGCCCAAATAGAACTCAATCTGGCCACTGTTGTAAAAGACAACAAGAAACAATTCTCTAAATATGTTAGTAACAAAAGGAGGGCCAGGGAGAATCTCCCACCTTTACTGGGTGCGGGAGGAACCATTGTGACAGACTTATGAGGAAAAGGCTGAGGTACTTTAAGCCTTTTTTGCCTCAGTCTTTAATAGTAAAACCAGTTGGTCTCCTGATACCCAGACCCCTGAGGGGAAAGATGGGGATGGAAAGCAGACCAAAGCCCCCATAATACCAGGGGAATTGGTTAGTGACCTGCTCAGCCGCTTAGATCCACACAAGTTGATGGGTCCGGATGGGATACACCCGAGGGTACCGAGGGAGCTGGCAAAAGTGCCACCAAGCCACTGTCCCCTATTTACCAGCAGTCCTGGCTGATTGGGGTGGTTCTGCTGGACTGGAAGCTGGCACATGTGATGCCCATCTACAGGAAAGGCTGGAAGGAGGGCCCAGGGAACTACAGGCCGGTCAGCCTGACCTTGGTGCTGGGGAAGGTGATGGAAGAAATCATCTTGATAACCATCATGCAACACATGCAGGACACTCAGGCAATCAGACCCAGTCAGCATCGGCTTATAAAAGGCAGGTAGTGCTTGACCAACCTGATCTCCTTCTATGACAACGTGACCTGCTTAGTGGATGAGGGGAAGGCTGTGGATGTTGTCTACCTGGACTTCAGTAAAGCCTTTGAGACTGCTCCCCACAGCATCCTCCTGGAGAAACTATCCACTCGTGGATTAGATGGGTACACTCTGCTGGGGTAAAAACTGGCTGGACGACCAGGCCCGAAGAGCTGTGGTGAATGGAATTAAATCCAGCTGGCAGCAGGTCACAAGTGGTGTTCCCCAGGGCTCAGTGCTGGGGCCAGTTCTCTAACATCTTTATTAATGGTCTGGATGAGGGGATTGAGTGCACCCTCAGTGAGTTTGCAGACAACACCAAATTGTGTGGGAGTGTTGATCTGCTGGAAGGCAGGAAGGCTCTGTGGAGGGACCTGGACAGGCTGGATTGATGGGCTGAGGCCAACTTTATGGGGTTCTACAAGGGGGTTCCTGCACTTTGGTCACAATAACCCAGGCAGAGTTACAGGCTTGGGACAGAGTGGCTGGGGGAGCTCCCTGGAGGAAAAGGACCTGGGGGTGTTAGTGGACAGCTGGCTGAACATGAGCCAGCAGTGTGCACAGGTGGCCAAGAAGGCCAACAGCATCCTGGCCTGTACCAGGAATAGTGTGGCCAGTAGGAGTAGGGAAGTGATTGTTCCATTATACTCAGCCCTGATGCTGCACCTCGAGTACTATGTCCAGTTTTTGGCTCCTCACTACACGAAGGACATTGAAATGCTGGAGTGTGTCCAGAGAAGGGCAATGAAGCTGGTAAAGGGTTTGGAGCACAAGTCCTGTGAGTGGCTGAGGGAACTGGGGCTTTTTAGCCTTAAGTAAAGGAGGCTTAGGGGAAACCTTATCGCTCTCTACAACTACCTGCAAGGAGGGTGTGGGTCAGTGGAGGGGGTTGGTCTCTTCTCTCAGGTAACAAGCAATAGGACAAGAGGAAATGGTTTCAAATTGCACCAAGGGAGATTTAGGTTAGATATCAGGAAGAATTTCTTTACTGAAGGGGTTGTGAAGTACTGGAACAGGCTGCCCAGGGAAGTGGTGGAGTCACCATCCCTGGAGGTATTTAAATGGTGCGTGGATGTTGTGCTTGAGGACATGGTCTAGAAGTGGACTAGGGAGGGTTAGGCTGTGGTTGGACTTGATGATCTTAAAGGTCTCTTCCAACTTAAGTAATTCTATGATTCATAGCAGAGCTGGAAACAGAATCCAAAACTCCTGAATCCATGTCCTCTGCCTTACAGCAGAGTCTGTTCTGCTCCTTACACCCTCTGATCTATCACCACCACTTGACTAATTTAACCAAAGCACCAGGAAATGCTAAAAGTAGAAAATTCTCAGATCCCAAATAGGCTTTGCATCACAACCTATTGAACACGTTACCTTACACTGAAATTTCTGCCCAACACTTACTGTCTCTGCATTACATACTGGTCAGAAGGACCAGGGAGATGCTTCCCTATTCTTTCTCACACAAAATGAAGGAAGTTATCTTGTATAGCTAATACAAGTGGCTTAAGCCAACTCATTTGCCTGTGCCAGCCACAGAGTAAATAGCATTTATGACAACCCCTGCTATAGAAATGAGGAGCCCACTCCATGCTTTTAGCAAGCTGCTGAGGGAGAGGCCACTATTCAAGCACAACAGCCAATTCCAGACAGGACAGCTGTCAACCCAGCACTCCAAAATCCCCTCCCAAAAAGTCAGAGGATAGGAGCCAATTCCTGCCTATCTGCTACATTCATGGAACTGTTGTTTGGTTACCATCACTTACGTTGTTCTCCTAAAATCTTTCTGAAGAGTTGGATATTCTGGCATCTTCCTTATGTCTTCCCAATCTTTATCTTTGGTGGGGAAAAAAAAAAAGGGAGAAGCATTTACAATTCTGAAAGCGTAGGTTAAGTTACACAGGGGAAGAAATAACTACAGTAGTTGCCCAGTGCTATTGTTCCATAATTGTCAGCATTTCCAAATCCATCAAACTGACAGCTGCTTCACACCTATACAAACAACCAGTCATTTCCATTACAAAAAAATCAACTCAGTATATATCTGACACTTTAATGAAAATAAATTACCTGCAGGGAATCCCATTACACTGAAAATGCGATCTAGCTGATCGTGATGAAAAGGATTACTTGTTTTGATGTCCTCCTGACGACAGTGAAATATAGGTTCCGAAGTCAATAGTTCAGCAAATATGCAGCCAATCGCCCAAATATCTAAGAAAAAAGGAACATAATTCATGCAAATTTACTGTACTTCATCGTTCTGGTTTTTGTTTCTGCACTTGTATAACCACAGTAAGATAAAATACATTATAATACATTAACATAATACATAAAAAGGATAAAATTTAGACATGCTGCTTTTTCAGTCAAAATTGAGAGTCTCCAAATTCTGTTTCAAGTTATACTCTGTCAGTCCAGCTCAACTGTTCATCAAAACCAAATCATAATCCCTCCATAAAGATATATTGAAATAAGTTCTACCACATATTTCAGAACAATTCCAAACAGAATTGTTAACCAAATAAATACTAAGGAGGAAAAGACTAATGACTCGTATGTTTAGACAAAGCTAGTTAAAAATGGAGAAACAAGATCCTAATTTTAATGAAGAGTAGATAAGTGATTGCCAAACTTAAAAGAGAAATCATACTTGACAACTGACTCCCACTGGAACAATACTGGAATGGTATTATCTACATTTCTTGTATGTACAGAAAAATAACAGCACGATACACTGAAAACAACAACTTCTGTTTCAAAAATTTCTTGTTAATATGCTTTCCAAAATGAAATCTACTGTGGACAAGAACATCAGTTTCATTTACATAAGAAATTCCTAGATTATATTAATTTGTTCTAGTTACTCCTATCGCCAACCCTCTTAGCGTTCTGTGCGACCCGAATGCTGCATTATGCATTTCAAGTGGAAGCATGGATTTGTCAGTGAGAAGAAGGTTACTAGCAGAAAAGAAATAGATTTGCTACACTGACAAATACGTGCCTGGGATATAATTCTGGAAAAAGATGTTGAGATCGTATCGGATTGCTGAAAGCAAGACTGTGGAGACTTGCTGAGTACTTGAGGTTAAACTAGAGGACCCAGGAAACCTTTTCGACTATTGAATTTGAGCATGTAAATGTAGAAAACAATCTGCCCTTATTTTATTCGTCTTAGAGATTAAAAAAAAAAATTACCAAACTGGAGTTTGGCTTATTAGTTTCAGACTAAACAGAACGCCAAGAGAAGCCTCTTGTTTGTTACCTACTCGCAACTACTCTGAGATGCAAAACCCCACCTGCTGCCAGCACTGGTGCTCAGCCCACATCGCCTGAGACACACATGGTCTCCTGAAGAAACCCAAAAGCACTGCTCTCCATGTAGGGAATGAAAAAAGAGCCACCACTCTCTGTGCCAAAAGAGGTCAGTTCCATTTCCATCATGTTACAGTTGTGGAGCTTGGGGTGTCCAAATTTAGATGCCTTTCTCCCTGCTTCCTTTACAGGAAAATCTGGTAACATTTCATTCAAACTTTAGAGTTTTAACAGGATATACCTTGTTCTGTGCATTACTTCACTTTTTCAGGGTTTTATCCTCCTTTGATTTTCTTATTAGCCTTATCTGCATGAAAACAAGATCTTTAGCTCTTGAGATTTTGTCTGCTCAAGCAGCTAATGTAGCATATTAAGTACAATTCCTGCCTGGGTAGTAGGCATAAATTATCTACTCCAGAATGGAAATTTATCTGAAGAACAGTAGCTATGCACTCATTTTCATACTAGACAGCAAACCCTTGTGGAGATGGTTTATCCAGAGGCCAAAGGGCTTGCAGCCCTCTTGGTTTTCATGGCTTTCTGCAGTGTTCACTGTGAGGGAGCAGCTGGGCACTACTTGTTCTTCGACTCATTGCTGCTCCGTCCAGGCTGACATTTTTCTTTTAAGGAAGAAAAATCGAGTATTCTTGTTGACAGCAAAGCCGAGCTGGGAAATCTCCCTGATGGGACACAACAAACTTCAAAACTCTGTTTCTCATCTACAAGATGAACGGTGTGAGAGCAGGACCACTGTGGCAATGCATCCCCACTTCCTGACAGAGAGCATGTTTTAAACCCTTTGAGAATTCAAAAAGACACACGTGGTACCCACTGGAAGTTACATCTGAATAAACACTGGTAGCTCCCCAGCTGGTGATGTATTTTCTATGGGATGGCCAAGCACGAGAATACTTTATTCAGTCATCATGTTCTCTAGAAGTTCATAGTGCTGGGGGTCAACCTTTTAGATTTCTTGCCAGATAGTCTTCAGCTTCAAAAAACTAACATAAAGTAACACAAAACACTTAGTACAGAAAACCTGAAGCCTCAATTTCCTTCAGTGAAAACTAAACAGCTGGAAAAGGCCTTACAGCCCTTGCAGCTCAAACAGGTCAGGGTCTTCCCTTTGTGAATCTAACTTTTATGTAACCTGATCTTGAACACATCCTTGGCACATACTGAAACCATTCGCAGAGTCAATGATTTTCTGCCAAGTTTGGCTAGTCTCTTTTCTTTTAATAACATTCATCATTTACTGTAATTATTTATCACATGTGGTATTTTCTCTAGCAGAAATGCCTCGTTAAATTCTGGCAAGTTTAAAAGCTTTGTCAATACAAGCAGTCCTAATAGGTCTTTATCTCATACATCATGCACATTAGTCAACTAAATACAAACTTCAGCTCTAACTATGGAAAAATTTGTCAATAATTAGTGATTTCTCTATCTAGTGCTGTTTCATGTGCTTTCTGTTCGGGGTCTCTAAAGGAGATTAATGATCATTCCATCTCCTCCAAATCTACTCTAAATAAAAAGTACTGCCCCTCAGAAGCAGGTATTTGCAAGGGCAAAGCTAAAACACATAAGCAGTATTTTCCGAGTACAGTGCATTATTAATCTAGTGCATATCACCCGCCTCTAGCACAAGAGGAATTTCTTATAATGCTGCACAACAATTTCATTATAAATAAAATTTCTTTTTAAAAGCAACCACCGAAAGCAAGTGGCAAAAATGCTCCAGTAATTGGTTCTCTGCTCCCCTCTCCCTTAACGATCAAGAGGGTGAGTTGTCTCATTGCTCCAAAGCCAAACTAAACTGAAAACTGGGACACAAAGGTCCTACAAGGTTGCACTGGATACTAAATGCTTTCCCATCTGATGTCCCAGGAGGATCCCAATACATTTACCAGAGCAACACAACCATTCTTGTAAGGATCAATCTGTTTCCTACAGTCTCTTCTACTATCACTGGGTTTCAGGAATGATTTGTAGTAAAAAGTTTTTACCTTTTCTTGGATTTGTCGTTATGGATTGGGTTTTTTTGGTTGGTTGTGTTTTGGGGGTTTTTTTGGGGGGGTGGGGGGTGGCTATTTTGTTTTTACTTTGCCCTTCAAGACTTCCAGATCCCCTACTTTGTGCAAGTTTACATTGAACCTGAGTGCAAGGCAATTTTGCCCCCTGGCTCCAGAAAGAAGGGTAGGACTAAAGGCCTTCATACCTTTGTAGCACACCCCTTTCCCTAGGCTCCTCACAAAACAGCTTGCTCAGGTCCCTTTCAAACCTATTCACCAGTGAAATATCCTTCCACTGTAACAGTACTTCTCAAGTACTGCATAATTATATAAAATGAAAAAATTGCCCTTTAAAGATGGTGACTCACGGTTAGCAAACAGACTTTCCATGTATATGCCTGGGTGCACAGACTATTAGAATATTTGAGTATTTGTATGGCTGTCCATGCCCCAGTTTTAAAACCTGGGACTCTAATAGCTTTATAGGTCAGCTACTAAAGCTGAGAAAATCCTGCATGCCCTGGTCTACTTTAGCACTGCAGCCAAGGAACGATTACAAAAGGATGCTGACATAGCTGTTTTAATGATAGGGCTGATTAAGCAGACAAATGCTCATGTATTCTTTCCTTTCTATGGCACAATAATCTGTATTTGTTACAATATTTTGGAAACATTCTTTAAGAATATAATGACTATCTAAGACAATAAGACAATTTATTGAGCAATAGCCTCAATTCTCAAAAAGAAACATCTTTTCCCACATTAATTAAATGTTTCACTGAAGACAGGACAGAGTCCAAGAGGAAATACTTTATGTTTTTTAATTATATTGAAGAAAATAAATACATAACCAAGCTTGGTCTCGTGTAATTCAATAAAATTCTTTTAAAGAAAGTTAGGTCACGAATTGTAAAACATCTGTTTAGCTGCCATAGATCTGAGGAATTCATCATTAGCGAGGTCTGGTTTAGCAGCATCAGTAGTTCCACCAACCTGGTTTGTGTGTTTGTTTTGCACACAAAATCCAGAATTTAGGACACATCCAAATGCTGGTATAGGAAGCAAACTGCACAGGAACGCCAGCATACAACTTCTCTATGTCATCAGTGGCTAATGTGACAACCAGGGAAACTAAAGATTAGCCTAGCAAGGCAATCTGGGCCAGCTAGAAGGGCTACATTCATGTACTATTTGCCACAGCTTTCAAGTGGAGGCAAGGACAATAAATTCACCAACAAGCTGGAAACCTGAATAGAGGCTGTGGAGGCAAACACGTACCTCATTTTTTTTAAATAAATATAAATTGGTTTGATGAAAAGGCGTAACTGCTTATAAAAAATCTTGCACCTCTTACACTGAGCACAGCAGCAGTTTCTAAACTTATCTGGCATCTTTATACACAGTGACCTAGAAACATAGAGACACTATAGAAAAAGAGTTTCACACTGGTTTTAAATAACTATAAATTAGATTTAGAGAAATACTGTACCTTTACAGGGGAATTTTTCATTTTACTGGTCCAAAAACATTAACAGAACATACCTGTTGCTATCACACACACACAGACACACACAGAGGAAAGGTCTTCCCTTTCCTAAGTGAAGGTCTTAATGGGTGTATGTTTCATTTAAGCTTTAGTCAGCAAAATAAAAAGTCAAGGACACAGTAGTTACTAGCTTTTTAAATGTGATACTTTTCTAGGAAGAACTGAGAAGGGGTCAAATATTTACACATGACAGGCTTTTCATGGGGAAGCCAAAAACAGTGTCAGTGGGCTATGGGTCCAAAATCTCCAATCACTCACTGGTAAGTTAGGCAATAGTTACTGATCTTCAGCAAAGATCAGAACTTGACAGAAGAACATAAGTTTGTACTGTAAAGCCACGAAAATGACTATTTTGCAGACAGAAAGAATACCCCTTGGTAGCCTGAAGGATGCTCACAGCCAACCAAATTCCTGTCTGAGAGCAATGTTTTTATTTCAAGAGCACATAAACTCCCATACCATGATGCTGAGTCAAGGTAATTCAAGACTTTTAAAGGCAAAACCATATTAATTCAAATTAGCCGTGAAATCTATTATCCTCACACTTTTTTTTTTTACCTGTATGCCTCCATCCTAGCTTTTTAAAGTCAGCAGCCCTCTTATCATGTTTGTTCTAAGAATCTAGTTCATTTCAATTACTACAACCTCAACAATTATGAAGCATCTTAACAGAAATTCTGAGTTCACTGACATCAACTGTAATTTTCTACAGGGCTTTACTGTGCCAGGATTTCATCACTCTCTAAACAGAGTTTACATCACTAAAATACTTATTTCCCTGCTTAAATTTCTATTCCTAGCTCTATCAACATTAGATAAAGATCCTGAACCATGTGATTTCAGACTTCTGCTGTGCATTAGACACATTGTCTAGATTGGAACATTACACTGAAATTACTGTGGTAAGCTTGACAACACAGATACAATAGATTTAATATGGGGAGTGGCAATTGGACCAGAGGCCCTACGTAGTCCTCTCATGCAAAATATATATATATGATTGCAAAGAAACAAACCCTGCTAGAGAACTTAAATCTTTAATTTACAGAACTTCACATCCAAAAATTTAGAAAGTCCAGGTTTATGGTTCTATATGCAACCTTGTATTTTCCTTGTGCAACCTATGTACTGAGGACAAAAAGAATCCCCAAGGCATGGAAAATGCAATCTTACCAACAACTGTACCATACAGAATGAGAATTCAACTTTTACCAACATTATATTGCTTTTGTGAGGATTTTCAGTGCCTGTCTACCCAAATGCTTCCCTCTGCCTTTCCAAATCCTATGCACCATATTTTTTTATCAGCAATTCTTTAATTCTGCAGTTGTGTCACCAAGACTACCACTATATCAACTACAGATTAACTACATTAGCTGGCACTAGATCAGGCTAACATACTCAATATGCAGCACAAAGTGATGGCTGAATTAATGCAGAACAGAGTGATGGTTCCACCTTCTTTCTTTTCTTCCTTCAGTTCTGCTTCCAGAAACTGGGGTGGGCTCCAGCCTCAGGTGATGTCACAGGGCAGGGAATTAGGTCACCAGGACAAGCGCTGAGTTCTGGCAAGGGAAGTGTGTTACAGCCTTGTTTTCTCCCTTAATCCTAAGCTTTCAGATGTCTGGGAGATGGCAGAGGGTTTTTATTTTTATGACAACTCCAGTATCTCCAGATGTAGTAAAGAATGTACTGCTACTTTTGTTCCAGCGACAGCAGCGCTTGTACCTCAGAGGGTCCAAAAGGTACTCTCTGGGAGGCTGCCAAAACTTTTCACAGAGACAAAAGTGAAAAAGAAACATGTTCTTTCAATGACAACTCATCAAAAGCATGAGGAATGCAATGGGTGACACAAAAGGCAGCTTTGTAGCCTCCGAGCTACTTCCCCCTACCAAGTAGCAAACAACTGCAGTGAGTAAAGGAAGTATGAAAGTTTCTCACTGCAAAGGTCCCAAGTCTCTTCTACTGCAAAGCATTAGGCAGGTCTAAACCAGAAATTGTTACCATTTCCTCCTGCAACGATGGAAGAATTAAGAACAGCCAAGATATGCTGCTGTTTGGTAAAACAGGAGCTAGAAAACTTTTCAGGGAACATCCACAGCTTTGCATTTGCAATTTATTGTATGAAAAAAAAAAAACCCCACTGCTGGGATTGTCTGATCATAGAGGACTGGAAAGCCAGGAACTCCTAACTGTGGTGCTTTAACATTAATTTCCATGTTGCGTCCTCCAGTTCTTTCCCATCTTATTCCACCACTGTGGGTAAATGTTCAATATCATATAATCTATGTTGTACAAATAGCTTCCCATATTGGAAGTTGCTGCCACTTTCTCTCCTCTTTTCAACTGCAGCGAATGAGGAGAATGGCATATATTCTTTGCAAGGGAAATACACTCTTTTTTTCCCTAATTAAATGCAGAGTATTTTAACAAACCAGCTTTTCTGTACACAGTGGCGGTCTCTTTGGAGGGTAACTCCAGCTAAATGAAGAGGGACAGCGAGTTTGTAATCTGTTGTGCGCTCTCCCTTGGCTTGTGCCATTAACTATTACAACTTTTCACTAGGCCCAACATGTCAACACCTTCAGAGCTAACATAAGGTGAGCAAAAGGCATGCTATCTGGTAGATCGAGTTATAACAAGGAACATGTGTGAAGAATACTTTCCTACCCTGTTCCAACTCACAAGCCACAACAGTCTTTTCTGGGAGCTATTAAAGCTTTTGATGCCTACCTTGTTTCAGTCAACAGAGAGGAAGGAACATGAAGAAATCCTGCTTCTTAGACAGCATGCTCAGAGAAGCCTATTTGTCCTTCTGAACACAGTGCTTTACAATACCTGAACGTTTCTGTTACTAAGGGGTTCAAGCCTTAGAGCTATTTCTAACAAGGCACTGACAATGACTGTGACATAATTATAGACGATTCCCTTGGATAAGCAAAAAAATAAACTGCTAAGAAATGTAATTCTGCTGTCAATCACAGCTACTGCCAAGAGGTCTACTTGTGAAGCAACCCCACCTGTCCTGAGAACAAGTCGTTCTACTCAATCAGTGCTGCAGTGTTGAAAGTTTCAGCCCATATTGCTGAAATAATCGCACCTGAAGATCAAACTGATGGATTAGCTGAAAGAAAAAAAATCAACCACAAATCTCCACACCAGAAGTATTCAACTTGTTATGATAGGAGCTATTTGGTTTTCATCCAAAATCATCTTTTGTGAGTGAACTTTTCAGATAAGGTAGTAAATAGAGCACATTAAGAACTCTCATTCATTACTGCACTAGTTAGCTAGGGTAAAATGTTTATGGACCCAGGTTTTACAACAGACAACCTTTTGGATCTTTAAATGGCAACTTCAGGTCTTGTGTAAGAAAATGAAATCAGCCCTTAGTCCACACCTTTGTGCAGGAAGCCTTAAAAACACAACTGAATCCAACACCTCTGAGATACAAGTTCAACTCTGCATCAAACCATCCACCTGCTTATCTATAAAAGGAAGGAGATATTTGCAGTACATCCCAAAGAATCACAACATACCCCAATGGACACGTACGGAATGGAATTGAGTATGAAGAAAATGTGGGCAAAATGCACCTCCTAACCTTCTCCCAAGGGCTGACTCTTGCTTTCTTGTGTCCTCAATCCATGTTCCATTTCCATGTAAGGATCCATTGCAAGAACTCCTGCCTTCCTTCCCTAAATCTTTTTCCTTAACTGAGCTCACAGTGTGGGTTGCTCAGGGAGATAATCAATCCTGCTGCTTCCAGGGCAAAGTCAGTGAGATACTACTGAAGAAAAAAGCTTGCTCATATGAGACACCCTATGGTCATTCATAGTTTGGAAGAACACAAAGCTGATACTCTGAAGGAAAAATAATTAGAAGGAAAAAGGAAATGGAACTGGGGCTGTTACCAGCAGGAAGGGGAGTTTGGCCCACATATCACCGACAATTTTTGATGTACATGGGGCTAAGTGTAAATAGGTTTTTGACAGCACCTCTTGCTCACAAGTGGCTTTTCATCACATCCTATAAAGGATATTTTGCCTTGTAAGTATTTTTATTTATGTTTCCTGCTCTAAAATAAGTTAAGTCCTAGTAATCATAATGCAATAACAAATCTGCCCCCAAATACCGAATAAAAAGGGGAAAAACACATGGTTCTTCCCTTCACATGTTTTGCAAGAGAAGAGAATCATGAACATGTAAGTATTGTGTGACCACTGGTGGAAGTTTACAGGTTAATTTACAGAGCAATCTAAATCACGACAATTAGCAGATTCTAGTTGTGATTGAAGATTCAGTGGTTTTGTTTTCCTTTTTCTTACTGCCAAGAATGTGTATATTTCTCAAGCCAACTGCAGATGTTCTCAGAGAAATTAATCCATTCACTGAGTTAAAAATTCATAACACACTTGTACTGGAGCTCCCTATTATTATTAACTGATTTTATCTTCGGGACAATACCATTAGGTAGCATCCCCACTTTACAGATAATGAAACACCACATGGGATGGATTAATTGACATGCTGTAAGCTACATACAACACTTGGGACTGAATCAGTATTTAAATCAAAGCCTCCTGAGACCCAGCTGACTGTCCTGAGAGGGGAAACTCTACTTTCTACCCCACATTAGAGTACCTCCACTGGTTTTACAGCAGCAGAGACAAGTTTGACCCACTGCACTGACCTTATCCTCCTGCCTAGGAGCCAGTACACACTCTAACACAGCTCTCAGACTCTTCAGAGTTGACAGTGGCCAACAGCTCTACTAGCTAATTTCCAGACATTGACATATTTGAGAAAGAAAAGAGCAGTTAGAAGGCATCAGGAACTAACACGCTAGATTTCAAACAGTTAATGTGTTGTGTAACAAACCTGTGGACAATATACCTGGAGTTGCTGGATTTTGCTTCCCAAAATACTTATTAATGTAGCTTTAAAATGTTCCATTTAAGTGACCTACTAATCCTTTACAAAACTTTACATCTCTTGGGCAGTTGCAGTGATAAAAATGTGTAGTGTAGCATATGCTTTTTTTTCCTCTGAGCAGCATGTATAGTATTTTAGAGATCATTGTCAAACAAGAGGAAAAAACAGCAGTAAATCATGCAGCACCTGCAATAACTAGATAAGAGAGCAACAATTAATCTTTGGTATTAAAATATTCTGCCTCTCAGAAAAAGCATGAGAACAACTGTGATAATCAAAATGAAGAAAGTTTACCACATGCCAGAAAAAGTTTACCACAAAATATCATCTGAATCCAATTACTTCCCATGTCGTGTAACATTGCCCAGGGCATGAACAAGGCTCCCTTTTTGGTGTAGCCCAAGTTTTCCTTTTCAGAGCGTATAAATGAATTATTTTCCAAAGTTCTTTTCTAGTTTTTCCACAGCCCCTTCCCCCTGGAATCACAGCCTCTCGCAAACAAGAATGTGGATCCCTGTGCAGCAAACAGAAGCTGTCTGACTACAGCTTTGCTCTTAATTATCTCTCAGGGATGTTTAAAAGCAGTGCCCATACTCCCACGGCTCCACAGCCCACAGGTGCAAATCTCCCCTGTACATTTTCCCCCACAGATTTTTCAATCTTCTGGTTCACCCCATTTCTAATGTCTGGTTTACCAGATTTTCCAGATAGGTCTGATTTTTCCTCCTTCCCTCCAACCCTCCCAGAACAAGAGACCAGAAGAGCTTTAGGCATCGATCCAAGATTTCCAGAGGCCCCGCAGCCTGGCCAGCGTGCCAACAATCTGTGCGCGCACAGCGAGGACATCTGATGCACTCAGAACGTGTGGGACTCGCTGCAGAGGCAATATGGAACACATATGCACATATTTCCATCCTAAATCCTACATAATACACCCCAGATACCTCCTTCTCTTTCCCCTCCCCAGATAGTCAAATGGAGTTGTTGAAGCTCTGATGGATCCCAGCATTCATTATAAATTCATTCCCTCTGATACACCTAATATTTTCCTGTGACATTTGCTTTCAAAGGCATTTTGATATCTGCTTTTACCTTTCACACATTTCCAGCTTCCACAGCCATATGTTAGGCTGGGAATAGAATGAGGTGACAGTGCACTGCCCAAGCTTTGAATTACAGTTTCTCTATACCTAAATCTTGTTCGGGCTGGTGAATGCAGTTGCCACATGGCCATTTCTGACATTCCTGCTGCCTTACATATAATCTAGAGACAAGTGAGGAAAGGTAACTAAGCAATAGTAATTTCATGGGTTCTCAGATTGATTTTTTCACAATAAACAATCCCACCCTTTTTTGGTGCAGGGCAGTGGTTTGGCCGTGCTTATGCAGGGGCTGAAAGATCACTCTACAGAACTCTTTTGCCAACTAAATCCAAACCATCTGAAATACTGTACATCCTCTGATGCCATATATCAAATATATAATTTCCATACTTAAAGCAAGTGGTAAAGAGAGGTAAGATAACATGTCCTTGTTTGACAGAACTGCTAACTATACAAGTTGCGACTTGATAACAAACAAGTCTTGCTTATGTTATTTCCTGGATATTATGCTACAAGATACCCCAGAATCAATCATGGTAGAGACTGCCACATGCTTTCTTAAAAACCTATGAGGAAAAAAAAGTTCTTACTACTTACTTTACTTACTAAAACATCTGCTTTTATTTTGATGTTCCCAGAGTGAAAAAAAAAAAGAAGTCCAATTAACATCACCTTTCAGGCTGAAAGCCAGCTTACCTTTTCCTACATTGTGCCACAATAATTTCCTTTCCATTCCTTAAAATGGTAGCGCAGAAGTCTCTGCCCATAAATGAAAGAATCACTGCACCTTGCCATTTCAACCGTATTTCTTTAGTATTTTGAGTATTAAGGCATTTTCTGCTGTGCTGGAGACTTTCTCAAAGTTCAGTAATTCTATTAGCATTTCCATGATTGCAAGCATTTTACATTTTCACAGTTACTTCGTTTCACCTGAAACTTGTTCAAGTTACTTTTATTTGCAGACTTGACTTCTTTGCTAGAGTATGTAGAATCTGATGAACACATGGGAACAGATGCTGCTTTTAAGTTACGGTGCTGGAAATGCAGACCAACTTCCACAGGCTACAATAAATTGAGTACAGATTTATATCACGGTAACAGAACAGAAAGTGACCTCTGGCTTCTACAACACCATTTTCCCCATTTGCATTCATCTGGTAAATTAGTTGCTTGTAACTGTGGTAGCAGCTTATATAGGAAACTTTAGGAACAAGTAGGGCTTAGATTATAAGCGTTCACAGTTCAGAAAACTAAGTATTATTCCCCATGAAACCCTAACATGGGCTTTTTATTGTCCTTTTAACACGCAGAAAGGAAAAACTATTTCTGGTTTTCAGCACGGGTATTTTCCTAACTCCTGTATCTTCTTAAAACATGGTATTATATATGTGTTGAACAGCTCCTTGTTCTGCAAGCACATAAATTAGGAGTATTTCACTAATATGAAGGAACAAATTAAATAAAGGGGGAAATGTCACCAAAAAATTGCCACTAAAATAATGAAATATGCTTAGATATTATTTTGTGCAATACACAGTTCTTTCAAAACAGACTGTATTTAGTCCAATTTTCTCCCAAAGTTAAACCCACAAAAGGTATCTAAGACCAGGTCCAGAAAGCAAAGACAAAAAACCTGAGACAAAAGTAAAATTCAAATTAATTCTTTGATCATGTATGAAAATTATTTACAGGCAAACATACCTAAATGCTTTATTACAAGCAGAAAAAAACAAAACAAAATTGGACACTACAGTAGACAGCGTCCAGAACATTATGAATACACTGCTAATAATTAGCATTGTATGTGAAGTTAAGATAAGGAAGATAATATTAGATACAGAATACAGAAATATATTTAAAAGACAATAAAAATCAAGATTAAGCCAATAAAAACCTAAGCAAACATCTGTAGCAACTACTGGGCAATGTTCAGTGTGTTGCAGTAGAGAACTGATGACAATGCATTCCCAGCAAAATTCAAGCAAAAGTATTTCTCACAATGACAAAATTGAGAGAGAATAGACTAAAGCTGGTATCAATAAAATCAGGCTAAAAGCAATGTTGTATTTACTAATTACACAAAACTATGTATTTTATAAAAGGCATAAGAAAATAGCTATGGAAAATAAGCATCTATACCAAATAGGCTGTCATTTCCTTTTTCATAAACTAATGTATCTAATTCACCTTTCTTCTCAATTATTATTTCCAAATGAAGAGCAGTTACATGAGACTCTTGTATAATTTATGAGTTATTACTAAAAGCAATATGTTAAGTAAGGCTCCCGAGAATTATGTAATGTTAAAAGATGTTAAAATTCTATTTCTTACACAGAGATTTAAGAGTGCCTTAAGAGCTGCACCCTTTGCCAAAAACATTAGCATTCAATTTAAACTCTCACTAGCGTGCTTGGCTCATTAAGATTGCCCTAAGTGCACATAATGCTAGAAGCAAAACACAAGTTTGGACTCAAACTGCATGAACACTGTCATTTTGTTACCCACTCCTTCCCTCTGCCTTAAAGCTGCACACAGATCACCTTCAGGTACCTTTACTCTCCTCTAATCCCTCAGTCAGCCTACCAACCTCATCGTGCAGCTTTCCTTGTTTTCATTTATGTGTTTTTCCCTTTGCTCAAAAGAAGTGCCCTCGGCACTCGCACTGCACACCAGGCACTATGTGACCCATTCACACCCCTCCTGGGGATTCACTGGTGTGGGTCTGACACAAGAAATAAAAGACTCAGAAATAATAAACTGCTAACAAAACCACATCTCTCTGAAGCATCATTCTCTAAAGTTTCATAGGAACTCCTTGTCTGTGTTTTAGTATAGAACACAGACCCCCCAGGGCAAGAGCCAAGTAATTCACGGCACAATTTAAAAAAAACAAGGGCATGATACTAGTTCATTCTTCAAAGAGATATCCTGAGATAATGGTACATGTCACTCACCTCAATCTGCAAACAATCACTATCTATTGAAAACTGGTGACTGTCAATTAAGGTAACCATGCATGCAGGTCACTCAATCCTGTCCACTCACATCCTTGTTTCACAAAATCAGCATACTCAGGGCACTTCAGGCATCTAATTTAATCACATAATCTTAAAGGTTGGAAAAGACCTGAACAGGATTTATTGGTCTATTGGTCCTGTTGGCTGGGTCAACAGGAGCAAAGCCAGTAGACCGAGTGAAGTGATTACTCCCCTTTACTTAGCACCTGTACCACATTTGGGCCACTCTAGTGACATGAATACAAGACAGACTTTGATAACCTGGAGCAAGTACAGTGATGAGCCACCAGGATGGTCAGAGTCTAGAGAATTTGCTTTAGTAGAGAAGGCTGAGGGACACAGCCTTGTTCAGACTGAAGAGCAGCATCCCCAGTATTTATGGAGAGGTGACCAAAACGATGGACCCAGGCTCTTACAACAGCAGAATAAGATTACAGGCATAAACTGAAACAAGAAGTTCTGATAAGGTATAATGAAAAGTCCCTTCACTATGAGAATGGTTTAGCACTGGAACAGGTCATTCAGAGAAGTGTAGAATCTTTGTTCTAAGTGGTTTTCAAGACTTGGCTGGACAAATCCCTCAGTAGACCAGCCTGAATGCAGAGCAGACCCTGCTTTGAACAGAAGGATGGATGAGACACCTCCTAAGGTCTCTTTCAACATGACTAATTCTATCTGTAATTAGCATTTTACTTCTGACCAGAAGTTTGCTTTTGAGGTAGATCAGATTGTCCCCACCTCTGACACCTCAGCTTGCTAGACTTCATTAAAAGCATTGGTCCACTCAACCGAACACTCAGTGGAGATGTTAGCATAACACGATGTTTTGCAATTCTTTGAACAAAGGCCCATATAGTATCTCCAAAAACCTCTGTAATAGAAAAACGCCTGCAAATCCAAGGCAGTGACCTCTGTACACACAGGAATTATTTAATCCTGTTAACAGAGGGACACCGTTTCCTTTACAGCTCTCTTCAATATGTAACCTAGTATCTCAAACAGGATACCTTCTGTGCATCTCACTACTTTTATTCTCTACACAGGTAGGCACCACGGCTGACTGTGCTTACTGAATTTACTAGGGAAAAAGGAAGACAAGAGCCTGGCCACCAGCATTTCCTAAACATGGAACTGTGTTACATGGACAGGAGGGAATGCTCTGCAGATAGCGCACAGCGCTGGACGCTGCCCTCCTCCTTATACAGCCACACACTTCACAGAAGCATCCGAACACGAAGCATCCCAGCAGATCACCACTTCAACAGCCACAGCTCTTTCCCTATTGCAAGTTTACAAGATGGCACGATTTCAGAGCCCCTACCAGAAACCCGTAAAAACCAATGCAAAGAATATTTTTACTGTAAAACAAAGCAAAATCAAGCAACGCATTTTAAATGTGTATAGTATTAACATTTTTAACTCAGTGAAAAATAAAAGCAGCACCCTCAGAAGGTTTCAATCTTGATTTATCTTTTATGGATTGGATCATACTCCATCTGCTGCTACTTGAGGAAAAATACTAGCTGGTCAGTTGATGGTAGTATCAGCTATAAGGCTTCCCTCCTCCACAAACTCTTAAAGGTAAACCTGTTTCTTACACAGAACTCACCAATGGCCTTTGTGTAATGTCTGGCTCCAAGTAACAGCTCTGGAGCTCTGTACCAGAATGTCACCACAACTGGATCCAAGTCTGCCAATGGCTTCAAAGGTGAGTTGAACAATCTTGCAAAACCCATATCAGCTGGGGAGACAAGAAAAGAACATTTAAAATTTTAATACAAATAAATCAGACTTTAACGGTCTTGCCCAAAAGCAATCATGAAAAAAGATCAAAACCATTGAAAACTACAAATCAAGAATTTTTAAGAAAGCAACAAGTTACTCATAACAACACTGGGCCAAGTTTATCTAAGGCTAAATTTCATTTACTTCATTTACAAGACTATGAAGGATGACATTTGACTTCTAAGTGCTTTCATCACAGCATTGTAAAACACAGACACCTGTTGTTTAAATAGAACTGTGTTTAGTTCAGTAAATAGCAGCAGGTCTGGAATGTACTCTTTAGCTTTTATTTTTATACATGGTTAGAAACCTGTGAGCCCTTGTAACTGCTATGTATTTAGCCAAAGTGCAAAACCAAAACAACTACAGTGTGGATCATTTTGCACTTTTTCTCAAAGTATGTCTGCAACTTGATTTGAAGTAATGAACTTGAGAGTCAGGAGTTTTTAACTGGGAATTAATTAAATCAGTGAGTGCACACTGTTACAGAAGTGTATTTTAAATGCAAGCATTCATTTTATGTAATTCAAAAATTCTCTCTAGAAATAGCTGTGCAAGTAATGTTAAGAAGTGCTAGATGGGAAAGCACAAAATTTGGATGTATGTTCAAAACCACACATTCTAATCCAAGTCTGAAATTTATCTTTTACACAACTGCACCTAAACAGTTTCAGTTGCCAAAGTTATGAAATGCCAGGTACAATTTTCGTGCAGTCACCCAAACTAACACAAGCATATGAATCAGAAATGGTCAGTTGAATACACCAGAAATCGATGAACAGAAAAGAGGCCTCAGTATACTACTTCCTTCATGATGACTGCCACATGCTTTATTTAAAAAGTTATATATCCACATAACTAAGGCTCATGATCTGCAGGAGCAATTAGATTTTGGCTAAAGACCACCATGGTTACATGTGTTTCCCACCTTGACACTGAATAGACCTTTCCACAGCAAAGCTTTGGACCTCTACAAACACATGCACTGATGTCACTGATTTAAAAATAATTAAGTACAAATAAAATTTATAAATAACAATGTTATACTAACTAATCATAGGACAAGTCAAAATTACCCTGGCCATAGCCATTGTTCTACGTGCTTATTACTTCCTTGTTTCTCACAGATGCTTGTATCTCACCAGATATCCTTGGCAAGCTTTTTATATATATAATAATATGTTTGGAATCTCTTAAACTTGTAAGCTAAGCAAATGAACTAGACGTTGTGCATATATCCTCACAAAGAATAATGAAGATTTGTTTCTGTCTTACACAGAAAATGCAATTTCTTAAGTAATTCTTTAGCTATGTAATGAAATTTTCTCAAAATGCTTACCTATTTTGACTCTTCCTCTCTCAGGACCTTCACCCATTACCAGAATGTTTGCTGGTTTCTGGAAAAAAAAAAAAGCAGAATATTTGACCAATCTTTTATGATTGACTTCAAGAGTAATAAAAACATGTATATTTATTTTATAATGAAACATTTCTATAAATACAAGTCTAAACTCACCGTACCTTTCCGTTTCACTGGCATTTAGTTTTTATCCCTAGTTACCAATTTCACAATTAGAAAAATAAAGTACACTGACAGTTCATAGTAAGAACTGTCATCTTTAATTCAATTTGCATTTCCATTTTTACCAGAATGATCACATCCACCAGTGAGATTTACTTCTACAGGAAAATGTTAAACCAGGCTAACATTTATGCTGTGCACCAATAATCTGGCAAGAACTACTTCTGCAAGTGTAACTTATTGGAAATGATGCCAAAAACTTGGTACACAAATGCACAGATGAGAGTTGCTTCTGTTACCATCATACATAACTACATTTTTAGAGCTGTGCTTGGTTTTAGTTTATGAATGATAAAAAAACACATTGGAAAAATGATTTTTTTTTCCCCCCATCAAGTAAGTTGATTTCACACTATGTGAATTCCCTTAAAACAGAAGCATACAGAGACAGCTACACCCAGAAGCTTTTGACAGCGCAGACAGCAGCTTTACAAGTAGAACAAAACCTTTACAGGCATTTTATACAATCTGCAGTTATTCGTAACCAGCCCCTTGCGAATACCATATAAACTCTGCACAAGACATCATGGCAATTGTTCTGCAATTAGGATCTAGGTTCCCTCAGACAGATTCACAGAATTGTAGGGGTTGGAAGGGACCTCCAGAGATCACAGAGTCCAACCCCCCTGCCATGGTAAAAGCAGGCTCCCTAGGACAGGTTGCACAGGATGACATCGATAGTCATTCCTTGGAACTGTGTTAACAGCTGTAAAGAAGTAAACATGATTAAAAACATTAAGTGAGTTGAATGAGGAGATCCATAACAAAGTCTAAAAGAAGAGCTTTTGGAAGTTTTCTGAACATTAATTATGTTTAAAATCCCTAATGCCTGAAGATGTTTGCTCCAAGGAGTATTTGTTCAAGAAACTGAAGATGTCCAGAAAGTCAACATCAGAATCTGACTTCCCCAGCTGCTGACACTGTCGCTATTTACCTGAAATGAGACACTCAAACTAGGGTTACTAATTTGGCTCAAAACTGCAAAGCCTCAGGGTGTTTTTTTCTTAAAACGAACAAACAAAAGTACTACTTCACCTACTATTTCTCCTTCCCTCAGGAAGCTGTTCTCTCTTCCCACCTCCCCTCCCCGTATTAGACATAGTTTCTTCCCTGGCTCCAGCCACAGCCTCTTTCCAACCCTGCTCCACATGTCATTGCCTCTTTTACTCCTTTTTTAATTTCAGGATAATCCTTGACATCATCCCTGACTTCTCATTCCCCAAAATATTTTTGTAACCTTTCAAGAGGGAATATGTACTCCCTTCTGGGAGAATGCAACAGCTCTTTTAATTTAGAGTAAATGCTCGCTGGCAAATGTAGGAAAGAAAAAGATTGTGCTTCCTATTCACTAATATTTAATGATAACGAAATCAATGCTTGAAGGCAACTGGTCAAACTCTGATTTTACTTTTATGTATTATCCTGAATTGAATATTCTGGTGAGCTTAAGAATCCTACTCTGCATATTCAGAAACCAGGCAGCAAGAGAAACATGCAAGTTCACGCCACACTTTACCTCTATTAGAAACCATAAAGCTAAAATTGTCACAACCGAGACAGCGAAATTCCAGTTTCCTTGTTGGAATTCTGCCCTACAAATATGACCTAACAACTCTGACTGAGAGATGTGTATGAATCAAGAACACTTCAACAGACCTTTACATTCAGGATCAGATTTTAGGCATTACAAAATGCATTTATGTGTCACGTGAACAGAGGTGATCAAAATGTAGTTACTGCACTGATTTCTCGTTCAGGTGGTTTATTTCTACAGAAAAATCATGTTGTAAGAGATAAACTGTATAACACCAGGAGATGTACCAAGATAAAATCTAAGCAGATACAACAGGATTCTCAAAGCAAAATATCTCCTAAGATTCATACTTTACCTGTAATATTACAAGATTCTTCAATCAACTATTTCATCACAGAAGAGAAGTACTATTTTATCTGCTGACATAATTCACAGCGTGGTTCAGGTCAGAATAGACCTCTGGGAATCAAGTCCAACCCCTCCCACTCAAAGCATGGTCAACTACAGCAGATTGCTCAAGCCTGCATCCAGTTGGGTTTTAAACATCTGCAGAGATGAAGACTCCACAGCCTCTCTGTGACACCTCTTCCAGTGTTTGACTGCCCTCACAGTGAAAAAAAGGTTTCTTCATACATTTAATTAATGCCCATCACCTCTTGTCTCACCACTGGGTAGCACTGAGAAGAGCCTGCCTCCGTTTTGTCCTTATCAGGTATGGATATAAATTGCTATGAACCCTCCTGAGCCTCCTCTTCTTAGGGCTGAACAGTTCCATTTCTCTCAGCCTCAGAAAGACACCCCAAATCCCTAAGTGACTTAGCAGCCCCATACATACAGTAGGTTAGAATCTCTGGAAGCAAATAACTTGTCCACTTAGGTGTTTAAGCTAGAGTATTTTGAAGAGATCCTGTTCCACTTAAAATTGAAGTCAGTACTAATATTTAATCCACTGAGAATCAGAAACCTGCTTCGGCAGCCAGCAAAGCAGCACGATGATTTATAAACTTACCATAGTACATATCCATTAGTTCTTGTGAGTCCATCTGAAAGAGTGGTGGAGAGGGAAAATGGAGAAGGAAGTGTGAAACAACTGTCTTACTTCCAAAAGAGCAAGTGCTTCCTCTGAGGCACTACCACCAATGTGGAAAAGGCAGGCATTTCATGGATGGCATCCTGATACCTGCAAGATGCCCACTGACCTGCAGACCACTGTCTCAAGAACAGCTTGTATTGGGGCAGCTTCCTATGAGGTGAGAAGTTTTCATTTGAACCTGCTCCTTAAGTCAGAAGGACAACACACCTGAGCTTGCTTCTTAAGTCCCACATGCGTCAATTACCTCTTGGTTATCTGCTACTAAAAAGATAAGAACTTTCTGAGTTCCTCTTGCTAATCAGGGCTGGCCTGGTTAGGAAAGCATGTCCAAGTGTATGTATGCTGAAGCAGCCAAAGAGTAACACTAATGTACTTATTGCCCCTATTTCAGTAAGGCTCGTCTTCGAGGTGAGACGAACAATATCCGGCTCACGCACCTGCGAAACATGATGGAATAAAACAGCTTCAGAAGAGCTTAGAACTTGGGTTATGTGTTTTGCGGCTGTTTTACATAACAATGGTTTAAATACTGAAAAGTAACACTCCTCATCTCCCCAGAGTATTCACCATACACAAGACATGATGAGAGCAACCCAACCCTCAGTGGCCTTGGCTAAACTCATGGCACCTGGGCAGCGTAGCAGAACTTCCATCCTCAGGTACAGAGGTAAGACTTTGGGTTATTTCAGAGGGATTCATTTGGCATCCTCAGGAAAGCAGGTAAGAAAGGTTTCTGTTGTGAGAGGACTGCCAAAGGGAACACAAACAACTGCTTTTTAGAGAAGGGAGAATGTATTAGTCTCATCTCTGGATAAGCAGGGCTTTAAGTATCAAAACTTTTTACTCTGAGACAATAATTTAATAGTCTATAGAACTACTGTCTAGTATGATATAGTTAATGGACAGCTGCAAAAATCACATTAAAAAGTGGGAATTGGGAGAAATTAAAGAGCCCTGTACCTCAGGTATGTTCAGGCTATGTGCAAGTTATAAGCACCAGTCTGGTTCCTGAACCAAATCTTACTGCTGTCCACATGATGAAGAAAACAAGGCTTTAGGTAGAAGAAAACATGAAGGCCCAAGCAGGTGAGACCAAAACCTGACACATGCTTAGAGTAAATCGTGTCTCTTTTCCAAGAATTTTATTCCACTAAGTTTGAGAAGCACTGATTAAAATCATTAACCAACTAACTCAACAGTGAAGGGTGAGGTAAATCAATGAGGACTACACTTCTCAGCCAGTTACATCCCAATTAATACCCTCTCTATTTTCCTCAAACTCTGCCCTTGCTGAGAACACAAAACACCAGCTGGGAAGCAAAGCGATGCTGCTGCGTCTCCACCTATCTAGTTGCTATAGAAACAACAGAAACAGTAAGCGTGAGGAGTCTCACATTTAGCATCAGCTATAAAAATGAACAGAATATCCCTGCTGAGAAACATAGTTGAGGTTTGACTGTCTAAAGGATCTTTGTAAAAAAACAAGGTCAACAGCCATAAACAATTGGAGAAAAACCTGAAATATCTGTAAAAAGAGATGTAGGTGGCAATAATTTATTGGGAGTTTTTTTACAAGTAATAAGCATGGATAACCTATCTATTTTTCTCCAGAGCGGGAATAAGGCAATTAACACATCTTGGTGAGAGAGAAGTGAAAATGTTGGGTTAACAAGCATGTTTTTGTAAATATCATGAAATGGGACTCACATGGACATCCATGTTATCCTAACCAATATGCTTCCTATTTAAATATTTAGACAATAGATTAGAATAAAGGTTGAAGGAAAATAAGCCATCTATGGTTTTAAAAGAATAATGGGTCAAAACAAGAACAACAGCCTAACAATAGATGGTAATACTTCAGCTTTAATGGTTATTGTTGTTATCTCCTCAAGTACAGTGGTGACACAACTCTTAAGAGATTTGGTGCAGAATTACATTCCTATGAGAAAACATCCATAGGGAGGTACCATTTTCCATACACCATTCTTTATTGTTTATATCCAAAACAAATGTGTTTCCCTTTTGGAATGTGTCACTCAACAAAGAATAATCTGAAATTAAGAGGCTTCTATTGTAAAAGATATTGCAAGTCTTTCAGCATGAAAGCTCTCCCCACAATTAAAGAAACTGGCTTGTGATGAGGTCCTTTCAAGTCTCAATTACTTAAAAAAGCAATTGTAAACCTCACAATGTTGACACATAGATGCACTTTCAATTCACAAGCCAAAACCAAGAGCAGCGTTGATTTCGGCTCAGCTTTTAACACACCTCTCTACAAATGCCAAAGGTCCTAAATGAGATGAGAGGGTTCCACTTCATAGGCTCTCCTCAAAAGACCACCGAGCCTTTAAGTTCAAGATTAAGAGGGAGCTGCAGGATGTTCACAGAAATTTGCAAATAAAGCTTTTGCTTTTCTCATCCACAAGGAAATGGACGCACCTTCCTGCCTTAAGTCAACACTATTCAAACCCAGACATTGTTTTCAGGCCCATATACCGGCATACCGGTGCTAACACTTTTGATAACAATTGATGTAATTAATGCAGGATTTCAAAAAAGAAAAGGTTCTTAAAAGATTTTATTACACGCCACAAACCTCCAAATCATTATCACATCTGTTTGCATTACTTCCATTTATCGAACAATGTATAGAAAATTTGTTATCATCCCTTCCCTCTCCTTTTTTAGAAAACCACTTGGTCAACGTCTTTCTGATACTGAAGCACTAAAGTACACTATATAGAGTAAAACATCTTCACATCTGCTTCTGTTTGCAAGCCTTACATACTGTGAACTCATATTAGAGTCGCTGCTCTGATTACACAGCATCACTTTCAACTCAGGTTTTGTCAGCTGTTACATCCTTTTGAAAAAGCAGAACTATTTAATTATATCTTTTCCCTAGATTTGTAAGTCCACACAATTTGCTTCTACTGTTTCTCTGCTCCATTAAGATGATTGGCCTTGCAAAGCATTATTATTAACAAGTCTCATCAGTATAGTTATCATTCGATTTGAATCAATAATGTTTCTACAAATACTATCAAATTGAGCAGGGCCAAAAATAAAGCAGCTTACTAGAGCACATGAGGCATCAAAATCACAAGGAATGCAAAAGGCTTTGATATAATATGTTATTCAAATGAAATAAAACTTGTTTAAATCAAGAAAGGAGGAAAAAACCCAAAGGCAGGCTCGTTAAGTAAATATATGGCAACGGAAGAAACAGAGTACCACAGAAGGCTTTTATTGCCAATTTTTTTAAATAGAAAAAATCAGTCCAAAAATCTTTGCAATAAGGACATAGAACCACAAACAAATGCAGATACATAAAGTTTTACAGCTAAGTGTCACCAGATTATCTTTACATTCAAAAATGTACTTGATAGTCATCAGAGGAACATCAGTGACGAAAACATTCTCAAACATATCCACAGCATGTAGGAAACTACATTAACGCATACAAACATATTTATTGATATGATAGTAATACGTACGTGGTAACAAATCTTTTTATCTCCACTCTTGCTTCTTATAAAAGGAATGAAACACACAGAGAACTGACAAAGTCATGGAAGTGTGCGACACCACTTGAGTGGAAAAAAAATTCTGCTTAATTCTGAGAGATGTAAATTGGATATTCCACCATGGTGTCAGATTATGTTAGGGACTTATGTACTGCATAGCTGCTGAACTGATAGCGTAAAAGAAGCATTAATTCCAGATACCAGAAGTATATAATTTACCTCATGCTCTGGAACTAGTGGCTAGAAAGGGAACAAACTGTACAGAAGATATATGAAATATTCCTTTGAAATGCCTTAGATAAAGATTTTGGTTAAACTCATTCCTTGCCTGTATCCGTTATGTATTGAGAGAGCAAATGTACTGTTTTCATATCAAAGCTAGCTATCAAAGAGATCTTTTCATGTTTATATATTCTTATAAAATACCTCTACGTATATAAAGCAAAAGAAAGCAGAAATACCAAAACTATGCCTACAGAGTGCAACCCTACCTCTGCACGTAACTTTTAAAATTTAAAAAAAAACCAAGGTGCCTGAAATAAGATTATCTAACCTACAACAACAGCAAAGATGTGCCTACACAGGCTTCATTACAGACCAATTGAAACCAGCCCATGATTCTGGGTACTCTTTGGAGAACCAGTCACAATCATGCAATGCTTTGGGCTGGATGGGACCTCTGGAGATCATCTGATGCTCAAAACAGGGAGGCCACCCTGCTGAAAGCAGTGCCAACTTCAAAGTAGAACTGACTTTGAAGCTGCACCAGGCTGCTGAGTGTCATAACCAAGGGAGCTGAAATTCTCCAAGGATGGAGGTTCCTTGGGCTTTCTGGTGGGCAACCGTTTCACAGAATTGTAGGGGCTGGAAAGCACCTCTAGAGATCATTGAGTCCAACCCCACTATCCGATCACTCTCATGATGAAATATTGTTTCCTAAATGTCTCTTATGGAACCACGTGTGCCCCTTCCTCCTTTGCATACCTCATAGAACAGCTTTATCTTCTCTAGAACCTCTCATTAGGCAGTTAAAGTCCAGGCTGAGAACGCTGCATGCTGCTGAGCGTGGCGGCAGTACAGAGGATGCACACTAAGCTGTCTTTCTCACTCTGTTGTATTCCCACTGCACCTCTGGCTGAACAGTTCCACAGCTACACACTTAACATTGGAAATGCATATTTGAGATGGCAGAGTCAGCCTCGAAGCCCAGACTCTGGAACACGCTCACTACAAATGTATCCTGCCACCCCCCTCCCCTTCCTTTTAATCAAATCTCATATAATCAAATATGGACAAACTACCAGAACGTTCTATTCAAGTTATATGGCTTCAGTTACTCTCATATATAAACACCCTTGAGATAATTAAATGAGTGGTCAGGTAAAGTACTCATTTTTATGGTTTACTTCATTTTTCACAGGCTGAATGCTCTCTTAAAATGTAATTAAGCATATATCTCATCTGACATGAATTCTTTAAATTCACTCCCCTCAGCTCTACCCCGGCACTCCCCCAAAACATCCATGTTCCTTGTAAGAATGATCTGCTTCAAAATCAATTTGAAACAATGGTTTCTTAGGCAATTGCTAGAAAAGATAATTCATTTATAAACCCGAAGTGTTTCATCATGTTGAAACAGGAAAAGACTATTCACCAAACTCTATTCCCTGGTTAATCAATGGATAATATAGTTGCAGTTATGTCACTGGAAAATGGACTGCAAGCACAAGGGGAATATGAAATAAGAGTAATCACAAGAGGAGAATATAATTCTGGGCTACCTAAAAGTTCAGAAATGAAACAATCTTCCTTTCACACACCATTTCTTTCAGGCTTCTTACAGCTGACAGAGCATTAAATTACTTCAAGACAAAAATGAAAACTCCAGACAACTTTGGATGCCGGACATTGCTTCTATTCTAACAACCTTCACAATGTACCAGTGGTTTCACCCCAATCAATGACAATGCAGTTCAACTGAAAAAGAAAAGAATGAATAAACCCCTCACATTAGAAGAATGCCAAAACATTTGACACAAATTAAATTTTATGTTGCTATGCAACATTATCCAAAGCATTCTGCTGGTGCTAGTGCTGCAATAGCATTCTTGAACTTAAAATGTTACACGCAACCTTGAGAAGGACAAAGAAGGGGAAAGATGGAAACAAAGAGAAAAATATCATCATAAATTATCAATGAAAAGTAAAATGCCATAAAGCAAATGTTTAAATAATATCCCGAGCTCATACTGTGCCTGGGATTTTCAACACATTACAGTACACACTCCAGCAAAATTCCTGTGAAGCTATTCAGCCCTTAGGCCCTTGTCTTTAGACCTTGTCTGGGCTCTTTGGGAGCTCCAAGAAAAGCACGGGACGAGACAGATTGCTCAACCTCTGCTCCCCATTTCCGAGCAGTGCAGATGTGCAGGCCCATCACGCATGGTGACAGAAGAAAGACTCATCTCAGAAATAATTTGAAGGAATGTTCAGTTTTTTAATACATTACAAAGAGGAGATGAAGAAATAAATTTCACTCTATCTAGTGAAAGTCAATCTCCTCCTCTGCTGGGGCTTCAAGAGACATCCTGAATGCCCCAAGATACTGCAGACAAGCCAAGTCTATGCACCTCTGCTGTCAAGTCCTTAATAGAGATTCTTCAGATGTGGTCTTTACTCAGAATAACCTCACAAAAGAAAATAAACTGAGAAGGTATTCGCATATGTGTGAAATATTAAACGCTGCTAAGAGACAGCAAGGCTGACAGAACACTAACATGGGGGACCTATGACTGCACTAACCTTGGGACTAGAACTGAAGAGGAGGGGGAAATGCGATGGTGAGATTCTTGCCTACCTGTTCTTGCTGTTGGAACTCTTCGCTTATTTGTATTACCTTGTTTCTGCTACAGCAGCATGAAAATTAGATACCACCATTGCAGCATCTGGTAATTCTTTCAGCTGCAGCACTAAATTCCACCACTGCCAAATCCTGGTATTTATTTTAGACAATATTCTGACGAGCCCTCCCAGTTCAGTCGGGTTAAGACAGGAGGATGAAACCTCTATCAAATCAAAGGACAAATGACTGAAAATGAGACTTCTGACACTGACATAAAACATTTTGTTAATTGCCTTTCACAAAGTATCTTTGGCAGTAAAAGTCCAGTACCTCCATTCCCCTGAGAGCCTTGTAGAGTCAAAGAATTAACAAAGCTTTCCTGACTGCAATAAATAACACAGCACCAAACAAATAGATATAAATGTAACCCATTTACATTACAAACCGCCTTCTGCTTGGATAGCTTAGATTGACTGAATTAGGTTGAAATATTAAAAAAAAACCAACAAACCAGTCCTTCAGTGGAAATTTCAATAGAGAAAAAGAATAAGAAAAAGGTAGCATGGCAATCTAGAGAGACTACTTCCATGTTGAGTGGGTTTTCCTGTTCATCTGCACATGGACATCGGACTCAGAACTGTGGAACACATTTATTATTTTTGGGTAGAAACTTTTGGTATATTTAGCAAAGCAATAAATGCAGTAAGCTTTACACAACTTTAAAAATCAAATGCTTTTATCAAGTAATATTTCACATTGTTTAATTAGCTCTCATCAGTTCACTACATACATTATTTTGCAGCACTAAGCTACAACATCTATCCACTTTTCATCTGCGCTCTTTTCCTATACTTATAATTTCAAGGGGAAAAAAAGATGAGGAGCCATCCTTCCTCCCTGCATCTTCCATGTGGAGTCTAAAGACTAGATAATTTAATCCTTATGGGATCAATTTAAATGGCTGTTATGCTGTTGTATCACCTTCTCTATTGTGTAGAAATCATTTACAACATAACCCAAATCTCTCTATAATCCTTTTCAAAGTATCTTCTCAAAGCAAGCTGTTGGCTTCTAGTTCTTGCAAGGATAAGTTACGTGTCCCTTTCTCACCATTGTTTGTCCAGCAGATCAGTGTTCAGGCTTCAGGATGAAATTTTATCACTTTAATACAAGCCTTGACACCTACTACTAATTGGACTGAACAGTCCAGTAGACCACAAGGTCTCAGACTCACCACCCAGTTAATGCATCCATTGCGGCAGCACAACCTCACAGTCTTGCAATGGAAAAAAAAGCAACTACGGACCATGGAGTGAGCTGACACATTCACTGGAAAGCAAGTTAAGCAAAACATATGCTTTAAAATCCAATCTAACAGAAACTCTTTCCCTAGTTTATCACTAACGCTCTGTTCACCCCAGGCCCAACATAATCTCTCAGTCAGTTCATGGTGAAGCTATTCCCTCACTCCTCAGTCTCCTGACTTTTGGGGGATCCTCAGGCCCATTCAGGCTCTGATTTTTAAGGAGCTGAGAAGCAACAGTCAGGGGTTTTTTTGCAACAGTTACATTTCAAATCCAGACTTCTATCAAAGTTAGAGAAAATTGATTTGCCTAGTTTCCTCTTTGAGGTTGTCCCAAGGTGTCTCCATTCAACCAAGCAGCTATGGACTTTTAAGAGTAGCCAGTAAATGTGGTCTGCCTGGGGCACGCTACAACCGTGGTAAGAAATGCCCAATCTCATTTCCACTGTTATTCAGAAATGCAATTGCTTCACAAAATTAGCCAAGAAAGCAGAACCCCCACATCATCTCGAGCTGTCCTGCATCACACAGCTCACAGCAGCACAACCGTGCCCCTCAAATCAGAGCTCCCAGGTAGCTGGTGTGCTCTGCTGCCGCGCCAACAGCCTGCTCTTGGGCTCAAGGTGCCCCGTTGGGGCTGGGGCTGCAACAGCTCCTGTCTATCAAAAGGCACTAATGAGACCTTACAAGGCAGTGAACCTAACCAGAGACATAGCAGAGCATCTTTTGATATGCTGCCATACCAGTATTCAGTGTTGGACTTTGGTATCACAAAGTTACCTTTGGTCACAAAGACCAACAGGATAGGATGATCCTCTTTTTGTTCTACCCCAGAAGAGCCTAAAAAGTTACGGGTAGGTAACAAAGGATATGTTTAGAGATAGACTCCTAAGTTACAATATTTCTACTTGTTTTCTGAAGCTTGAGATTTATTGTTACTTACTTGCCAGTTTGAGATACTCCCACACAAATGAGATTAAGAGATACCAAGTAGCACATCTGTGTGTGTGTTTACATTAACAATGAATTTATAAAGTTTCTCAATACACAAAGCAGTTTCAATGTATGCACTCTCTGTAAGATTCAGAATACTGCATTCCTTTCCTGCTCATTTCATCAGTACATGCTATGGAAAGGAGCCGGACATTCAGCTGGCAGTCAAATTTTTATGGTATTACTTCTGTAGTACAAGCTCCAATCTTCACTACAGCCTAAGCTCTGGCTGACAAAAGAGGTCTACATGGTTTAGATGTGCTAAAGAATTGAGGGCCTAACCCTTAAATCAACACTAATTCAGAATTATCAGCATCTCAAAACAATGTGAAACCTTCTCGTAAAGACAATTCTTCAGATAAATTACAGTCCATGTGTGCTTAAGCAGACTCCCCACCAATTTAAAATAACTTTCCAACAGGCCGGGCATGAACAAGCATAAACCATTTCAATCCAGAATGTACTTTAACAACCATAAACAACCCAAAGTTAACCAGTATAGCAACTGGGCATAGGAGCCAACATAGTGCTGCATGCTGTGCACAGATGAAACAGCAACTGCCCTGACAGGGCTCAGGGGTTTGATGTCAGGGAGGGAGAGAGCTTGGGGGAATGGGCTTTTGATGCAAAGACCAACCCATAAAACAACAGAGATGACAGAAGTAAGGGACAGAGACCAAGGAAAGTGTCTGCAGCCACAGGAGTAGCTCGTGGAGGCTAGGAAAGGTGTATGAGCAACAGGGACAAGATTAGCTCAGAATACAGAGACTGAAAACCTGAATTTGGTTCAAGAACAAAACCCAAACCACCTACTTAAAATTAATATTTAATACACCAATTAAAAAGTTATGGGGACCACAAATTGTCTTTTAAGAGTCTCAAGCATTTATCCCAGTTACTTAGCTGCTGTACATATAGTCCAAGATAGTTAAGTTTCCTCGTCCTGAAAAAGAGAATTACTTTTGGTTTTCAGACACCATACCATTTACACAGCTTGATAAAGACCCATTTTCAATTTTTTTTTTTTTTTTAACCAGTTTCACTTTGTAGAATGGCATTTGTAATTTGTGTTTTATTATCAAGAGTCACAGCCTAAGACAAGCTGGAAACAAAGGCTATAAGTACTGCTACATACCCTGCTGTCTTGGGCATGAGAAGAATTTTTCCCTACCCGTAACTGCTTCTGTGGTTTTCACCCACTTCTTTATTTCTACAGAATACTTTGCAGCCACTCGTTTCAAACCAGCACCTCAGACTTCAAAACAAGGATCCTGCAGCTATGGAGTATGCTGGACATAGCTAAGGAAGATTCTTAACTCCACGACAGTGTGACTTCAGAGATGTGAACACTGCTCCCTTCTTTCCATCTACAAATCTCTTACTAGCAATGACACAGTGTGGAGGGCAAAAATTTCACAAGAGTTTCTAGCCACCCTGTTCCTGAACCTAAAACCCCTGGCCATAAACTGCTCACACAGCACTTTGGAGGACCCCTAGTAGATCTGCTTGAATAACTACATGCTGTAGGCTTAGTACTTCTCAACACCATAAACAAGGTGCAAGATCCCACCTTAAATGTATGCATACATCCATTTAACAGTCATGGCTATTCTTAGCATTTCTTTTCTACAAGCATTTCCATGTGCAGAGTAGCACATCTGGAAGAGTCTCAGAAATCTGTGCAGCTAGGTAGAACAAATTAGACTAAGTGAAAGCGTGAGTTGTCAGCACCTCCACTAACATGCGGGTAAGTGCCACAGGCACACTCTTATCATGGGGTATCTTGCAGTAAGCATTAAGCAACTTGCTCCTTTTCATGAAGGTATCTCTTATTTACCACAGGATACCACTGATAAAAATGTGGCCACAGGCAGGTAGAGCAGCCTCAATGTTTTGAGATCTCATTCACGCTTGCCCTCACACCAAAGTTGTCACCATCAAGAAAATGGGTTTACACTGCAAGTCCCAGATGAAGTTTCCTCAGCTTAGAGACTATGTATATGATAACTGAGTTGCAGCACAGCAGTGGACAAATCCTTTTAGAGTAATAATGACTTTATCCATCTGCCTCAATTTCTTACTGTGCTTACAAAATCAACACAAGGTTGAGGCAATGACATTGTGTCACATTCATGATTATTCTATTAGAGGCTTGCATAACGCTTATGGCATCTTTCCAGCCCTCAGATTTAAAATAACCCAAGTAAGATAAAGAGAGGTGTTAACATTGAGCATGTTTGATATAGTGACCTGAAGTGTTCACAGAAATTACCACAGTTTACTAAAAGCTGCACAGCAGCTAGCAAAATGTTCATCTTCTGTCCTGAAAGTGTATTGATTCGTGGATGTAAGCAGAAGAAAAAAAAAGGTCAGAATAATTTATACAAGAAGCAACTAACTTCCCCATTTCCTTTGTTCAGAAGTGTACAAGAATTAATAGGAACATTAAATATATTTATTTTATAATACTTAATACATTGTACTGCTACAATATGGCATTTCAAATTCTAAAAGTTTTTTTCTTCAGTATAATGCTAATATCTTCATTTTTATTTTATTACCTAATAAAAATACATCAAAAGACAATTATGTCAAAAGATACTTTCATGAACAAATACATTAGGTACTGATATTAATTATCCTCATTAATGCAAACCAAAAAGCAGATCTTGGCAGATATAAACAGGTGGTGCCTAAATATTTTAGGTAGTCAAAACAAGGTGTGGGAGTCTGATTTAACCGCTTTTGAAGATTAGGCTCCCTCCAAATAGCATATGCAGAACAAAACAAAACAAAAAATAATCATTGAGTCAGCTAGAAAAATTTAACCTAACATGTTATCAATTATTTATTAACTTCTTCATCTCTGGAGTAATTTGCAACACTTCTATAATAGTTCTATAGTAAGCACCAAGACCTCTCTTGCACACTGAACTGAAGTTGCTGTACTTTAGCTAATACCATGGCAGAAGAGATCATTAGGTATTGGCTCTGAATACCTAGAGTCAGTTTTCAGCACCCACTTTTAAGAGGTTTTTCAGTCAATCACCAATCAAGGCCCATTCTGGACTGAAGTCTGCGACTGAAGATTTTTCAGACCATTAATAAACTTGTCATGCAAGATAAATTCAAGTTAATTAATCATGATGTGGGATCAGCTTGACATCTCCAAAAAACCTGTAGTCACTAATACATATATTTCTGATAATATAAACAACACAAGCATTTTTGGGAAGTAAAAAACTTTGTTTGCTTTTTAAAAATTATTTTTAAAGCTTAAAGACAAAAAGCTATCTGCTGTTAAAAAAAACCAACCCAAACCCAAAAAACCCTGCCAAACCCCAAATAGATAAAACTCCCTTTTATTTTCGTAAGGAATTTTCCCAGTCATCTCCAAATGCTTTACAAGAATTAAATATAAGCTAAGTCATGTGAGAATTATAGACTGTAGTAGCTTAAACAACCACTACCACACTATTAATTCTTGAAGCTGCTAATGGAAATTAAAAGCTAGAAGGCATAGGGAAAGAAGATTTGGTACATATAATTTTGAGTGGAAAAAACACAGAAAAGCTGTTTTGGGAGGCAAAAGCCTTAAGAAAGAGAGTCTCAAAATTGTTTCTGAAGCAGAACCACCACAGCACGGACCATTACCAACTTCAGAATCTAGAGACCCTTAGGTTTCAATGAGTCTATAAAGTTTTTTAATGAGCATGGTACTTTTAATGAGATCCTAAAATAAAGGAGGGTCACTCCATCTGGAATGAGTGAGCTTCCCCCTCCCCAACATGTCGGTGAAGGTATGAAATGTAGTGCTCCACATTGCACTGGCCACTGCAGAGCTCAAAGTTGCAAAGGCCAAAGGGAGAAGCAAAAGTTAGGGCTGTGAAGACGAAGAAAGATGAGTATTTCAGGAAAGTCATAGCTGAGTCAAGGTTATATGAGTAATGTTAAAGAGGTGGCAAAAGGCAGATCAACAGATATGGGAGCGTGGCCAGAGGAGCAGGAAGTTGGAAGCAAATGAAAAGATTTGCATCGAGAAAGAAAACAGAGGAGCTGTGAAGAAGGTTCTACGTGCCGAAAACAAAATCTGAAATAGTTCAGAACTAATTACAATATTTTTCCATTCAACAATTATGGCCTTTTGAAAAATGAAAAACAACCTGCAGAGACATGCAGTGGCTGCGAGATACGCCAATTCCTGAGAGATGTTCTGTGATTCATGCCAAAAACATGAGCACGTTAGTGTGGCAGGTCCTATTCTTTAATTATTATTTTTTTAAGTTAAACAATTCCAAACACATAGTACACTTTCAAAGACAGACATGACTGTCCTTGCTACAGCAAATTTGCCCAAATTTACTAGGAAAAGCACGTTTTTAGTGCTTGAGGTTTATGATTTATCTTTCTCTAAATGTTGCCAATAACTCCTTGGACATTCTCACAAAACATCAAGTGCCTAAAATGTAAATAAACTCCCTCAGGGAATTTTTATTTTCTTTTCTCAAACTGCATAAATAGGCTAGGCACTCAGCTCCTGTTCCTCAAAGCCAGATTACAACTTTTGAAAAGCCTTCTGTGCAATGAAATGCCTTTGAGAACCCCCCTAGCTTTCACAGCATACCATCAGAGCACTTTCTACTCCATTACTCTGTCCCATGTTTTCTATACCCTATGCCCATCAGCTGAAATTCTTCTCTATTATAGTGGCAACATACATTTTGAAAGCAGTCATATTACGAACTTATGACCAAAGTGAAAGTGTAAGGAAGCTTTTTTAGAGGCAATGGTAGCTTCAGTACACATTTAATGGCTATAATGTCCCTACTAATAAAGATCCAGAAGCTATCAGCTCATTTGACAACTGGAAATCTGGTATTAATACAGTAAAAATGAATACACCACACACACACACACCCCCCACCTAATTCTGAACACAACTTTTTGCAAGACTGAAGTGGTTCTTGCCTACCAAAGATAACACTAGACATGGGTACATCGGGTACTATAGCAGGGCTGTACCCGAAAGCTTGAATTGTTTTACAAGCTCAACATATGGGTCAGAAAAACACCCAGGCAACATATAGTCAGCTGTGTCCAGTTCTGGGCTCCCCAGTTCAAGACAGGGAACTACTGGAGAGAGTCCAGCAGCGGGCTACAGGCATGGTGAGGGGACTGGAGCATCTCCCTTATAAGGAAAGGATGAGAGAGCAGGGGCTGTTCAGCCTGAAGAAGACCATGAGGGGATCTGATTAGTGCTTACAAATATCTAAAGGGTGGATGTCTGGAGGATGGGGCCAGACTCTTCTCAGTGGTGCCCAGTGACAGGACAAGGGGCAATGGGCACAAACTGGAACACAGGAAGTTCTGTCTGAACATAAGGGAAGGTTTGTCTCTATGAGGATGCAAAGCACTGGCACAGGCTGCCCAGTTGTGGTTGTGGAGTCTCCTTCTCTGGAGACATTCAAACCCCACCTGGACATGATCCTGTGTAACCAGCTCTAGGTGATCCTGCTTTAGCAGGGGAGTTGGACTAGATGATCTTCAGAGGTCCCTTCCATCCCCTACTATTCTGTAATGCTGTGATTATCATATTGGCATTTTTGTTACCATCCTCAGAAACAATGTAAGGCACTTAGAAATTAACACTGTAGCTGTCCAGTTTTAATGACAGTACATTACTTCAATGATGGTACATCTCTGCCCAGAGAGGTTATGGAGTCTACTTCTCTGGAGACACTCAAAACCCACCTGGACGCATACCTGTGTGATTTAATCTAGGTGATCCTGCTCTGGCAGGGGGGTTGGACTCAATGATCTTTCAAGGTCCCTTCCAACTCCTAACGTTCTGCGATTCTGTGATTAAACAATTTTATCTCCCTCTCATTAAGGGGTGAGCTATCAAAGGACTAGGCATTTTCTGCAGGATTAAAAACATGCAGGTGAGCAGTTACTACAGAGCAACTAACACAGAGAAAATCCACACCCTAGACTACCTTGCTGTAACTTGTTCATATAGCCATAACCTCTGCTTTAGTTTAAGTTTTTCAACTAAACTAAACTATCTAAATACTGAACAAGGGTTCCAAGCTGCATGCACCAAGAAAAACATCTGTACAGTTTTAAACGTTACTGCCTCTAGCAGTCCATGCTCTCTCTCCACTTTGCACCAGAAAGCAGACTGTTGCAGTGAACAAGCTCCTCGGCTGCAGCCCTCCAGCCCACTTTAGCACCTCGGTGGGAATAAATACACCTTTATTAAAGGCAAAAGTTAGTACTGGGACCATGGTCTGGGACAGCTGCTGCGGAGAAGCACACTCGCATCACTGACTGTGTGGTACCCAGCATCGCCTCCAGCACAGCGATGGGCTGGGAGGTCTCAGACAGCCCCACTCAGTTTTCAGACCACTCAGAACAGCCATAAATTTTAAACACAATTTAGTTATATTTTTATACAATTTAGTTATATTTCAACAGTTAATGCAGACTTTGCTGAGTGCTCTCATGGTACACCACCAGAGAGAAACATATTAGCATCTAGTATTTTTCCAGTGAGGCAAAAAGTCCTAAAGGAGCAGAGCTGTGGAGATCAGCACTTCAGTAAACTATACAGGCTATAAAGGGATTGCGAGATATATAGATATATATATATATACACACACATACGTATATATATATATAGATAGATATCACTATAGACAGGGATAAAATAAGCATCAAAACTTCCACATCACAAGAGGAGAAATAGCTTGAAAATGAGAGAAACTACAAACAGCTCAATTCGTTAAACATTTTTTTCGAGCTTAACATGCTGCTTCCAGTGTACACTCAGGTGTTTCTATCACAAAAGATAACTTTTAGGTCTCCCTAAAAGGTTCACTGCTACAGCAAACCCTTCCCATCCCACTACAAGAGTTGGCACCAAGGAGCTGCAGCTCCCCATCAGCGCATGGAGACACACACAGAAAAATAAGCCTCCGAGAGAATAATCCTGTGTCCTAGCAAAGAGCAGCAGTCAGACACAGCATACCTGTATTTGCTAGCAGTAAAATTAGTCAGAAGCTACTGTAAAATTATTATACTATCTAGATAGCCAGAATTTCAAGCACACACATTTCCCAAAACCTAAACTACCTGAAGGGAGGTAATAGAGAGATAGGTAATGGTCTCTTCAGCCAGGTGACAGGACAAGGGGGAATGGCATGAAGCTGTGCCAGGGCAGGTTTAGATGGACATTAGAAAAAAATTTTTTACTGAAAGAGTTGTCAGGGTCTGGAACAGGCTGCCCAGGGAGGGGGTTGAGTCACCTTCCCTGGATGTGTTCAAAAAAAAGGGTAGATGAGGTACTTAGGGATATGGTTTAGCTTAGTATGACAATGGTTGGACTTGATGATCTTCAAAGGTCTTTTCCAACCTTGTGATTCTGTGATTCTCTTGGTTTTTACTATCAAGAATTCAAATTAATATTTACTTGATAAGAAATCAGTTTTAGAGCTGAGACTGGAATTCACATCCTTGAATTTTAAGACAAAAAGCCTTTAACCTTTAACATTCCATTTAAGAGATTTATTTTCAGCCGAGCTGGCAAACAACTAATCATACAGTTCAATATCCACAAAAATAATTTTTATAGTATTACTTTATTATTATTTTTTATAGTATTAGAAGTCCCTATCAGCTCATTAAATTGCAACCCACTGGAGTTTGCACTTGATCCATAATTCCAACAATATCATCCACAACTGTTACATCAAAAGTAACTATATGAAAGGCAAATCAAAGTAAAAACGTACAAGCATGTTTGATGGATTAAAGAAAAATGTAGAACAGAACCAGACACATTTGTGAAAAACCCACTCTTTGGCAACAATTACAGCATAAGACAGAATGGCTTGGGTAGCTGAAATCCCTCATTCCAAGGGGAATTTCAGGAATGCAAAATATTGTCTACAGAATTATTTTCTTGGACCCTAGTTAAATTTCCAAACATGAGCTGCACAGAGCATTATAATGCAAACTTTTTGGATTCGGGCTTAATATTTAAGTAGAATAAGCAATGTAAACTCTCAGTCTTTAAATTATTTTCCTTTTTTAGGTAAAACTCTTCAACAATAAACTGAAACAGAAGTGATTAAATAAAAATAAAATGAGCTAATACAAAAAAAACCCCACAATTTATATTTAAAGTTTATTATACCAGTAGGAACCAGAGCATCAAAGAAGGGGGCTAGCTTGGGAATGAGGGGGATTGTTTGAGAACTCTAAACTGTAACCCGCACCATATAAACTATTTTTCAGATGCCACAGCCTTACTTAAATAGAATAAAAGAATTTCCAGTACAGCAATAACAACTACAGTACCCTTGGAAACGCACAAGAGAAAGCATAAGAAGGCAAGCAATTCGCAGTGTTCCCATTTTTCTCAACTACATGCTGTTACATTGTTTGTTTTCATTGATTTCAGCATACTTTTAAGCCTCACTAATTTCTACTGCTATAAATACAAACACGTCAAGGCGCCAACCTTTGTAGCCTTGTTCAGGAGGGGTAACGAGACCAAACAGAGAATCTGTAAGGATTGTAGTCAAACCCAAAGGTACTTTTCTCCAACAGGGGAAAAAAAAAAAAAAAAAAGTGGTAAGCCTTTTACAAATGAAAACTTTTAAAAGCTGCTTCTAACCTTTGCCTTTCTCATTTAGAAAGCAAATCCCACTTTGCTTACTCATACAGTAAGCCGCACCAATATGCTAAGTACAACACGTATCTGCTAGGTTGTATTAAAGTAATTCTAGAATTGTATTCAAGCAATTCTAGAATCCTAGGTTGTACTAAAGGAATTCTAGAATTTATATTAAATAAATATAAAAATATATGGTTATATAAAAATAAATTCTAGAATTACTTTCATAGAATCATAGGGATTGGAAGGGACCTCGAGAGATCATCGGGTCCAACCCCCCTGCCAAAGCAGGCTCCCTAGCTCATACTGCACAGATAGCCATCCAGACAGGTCTTGAGTATCTCCAGAGAAGAAGACTCCACCACCTCCCTGGGCAGCCTGTGCCAGGGCTCTGTCACCCTCACTGTGTAAAAGTTCTTCCGCATGTTGGTGCAGAACTTCCTGTGCTCCAGTTTACAGCCATTGCCCCTTGTCCTATCTCCACAGACCACTGAAAAGGGGTTGGCCAATTCCCCCTGCATCCCATACTTAAGATATTTATAAACATTAATTAGGTCCCCCCTTAGTCTTCCCCAGACTGAACAGCCCCAGCTCACTCAGCCTTTCCTCATACGGGAGATGCTCCAGGGCCTTAATCATCTTCGTAGTCCTTCTCTGGACTCTCTCCAGGAGATCCCTGTCTTTTTTATACCAGGGAGCCCAGAACTGGACACAATACTCCAGGTGGGGCCAGACCAGGGCAGAGTAGAGGAGGAGGATCACCTCCTTAGACCTGCTGGCCACACTCCTCCTAATACACCCCAGGATCCCACTGGCCCTCTTAGCCACCAAGGCACACTGCTGGCTCATAGCCAACCTGTCATCAACCAGGACGCCCAGGTCCTTCTCCACAGAGCTCTTCTCCAGCAGGTCAACCCCCAGCCTGTACTGATTCAAGTGGTTTTTCCTTCCCAGGTGCAACACTCTACACTTGCTTTTATTAAACCTCATCTGGTTTCTCCCTGCCCAGCTTTCCAGCCTGTCCAGGTCTTGCTGAACGGCAGCGTAGTGTTCCTGTGTGTCAGCCGCTTTTGCTTCCTTCTCGCCCTTTTTCCACCTCAGCAAGAGAGATACGGAGCTCACTGAAACCATATGTCATCTGTTGACTTTAGCAGCAAAACGCAGCCAAAAGAACCTTAAATCAGTCCCTTTGTTTCTTCTGACTCATCTGAATTTATATCCAGTCAGGGTTTTATGGGCATAAGCTTGTTTCAGAACCCGAGGTAAAACATTTTTCTTCAAGTGTAATTATTTTTATTAGTAAAAATTAATCTACAAACATCTTATTAATATCCTTGTCACAAACCAAAAGGTATGCATTAGTCAGTCTTGGAAAAACTGCTGTTTCCATGAACTCACAGAGAGGTAATAACTCTGTGCAAATCTTCACACACCTTTCTAAATCACAAGAAGATTAGTTTTTACAATTGAAGGAGAAAAAGTTACAAGTAATGGGAAATGCACTGGTTTTGAGTAGGTGCCCCTCAATATATGCCTAATACTTAAACAGAAAAAGAGAAAAGCTTATGCTGATAAACTCCCTCTGCTATTCAGCATGTAAAATTTCTGGTTCATTTATCTATCTAGAAGCCTGTATCCATGTAGGTACACATAAAAGCACCCACATACTGTTGTTCCTCAGCCATAAATAAAAATGCATATCCTCTCTCTAACCAGATATAAAAGATATCAGCTAATAAATTCAAACCACTTTCTAAAGTCATCATGGAGCCTAACCTCTCAAAGCACATAGGTTTAGCTTGCTTTTCCTTTCTTTTGGGAAACCTGTGAGCTGAGTACAGCCATTCGTAAGGTTCGTTGACACCATGGAAAGCCCCTGTCATCCCAAGGAGATCATGGAGATGGAACAATAAAGAACTAAGAGGCCCAAACTCATGCACATCTAGGGAAGGGCATGAGTCAGGGGTGCATGTCCGTACACATTCATGCACCCTTCTCATGGGCGCACACACAAACACGATGACACAGAGCGGTGGGGATTACAATTACCGTGTTTTTTAAAGAGTTTAAAGAAACTGGCAGACAGGTTGACTCGTTATTTATTTATAGGAGGTGTGTGCGCGCCCAAATGGGTGCACGGGGCCAAGAAGCTTTACAAGCCAGTGCAAAATTACTGGCAGAAGGCAGGACCCAACAGTTCTGCATTCCTGCGCAGCAGCTGCTTGTCAAGAGAGGGGTGCATGAACCTACATCTATATTTACCTTTTGATATCAGCACATTAAAATCCTTTTTAGAATTACTGGTGAAAGGGGAGTTTCCCTACACTCATCATTTTATCTTTCAAACCCACAGTTTGCTTGCTTAGCATAATGCATCTGGGATATTTAAAAACCACTTCAGTTCTGCTGCTTTTTAGGTAACTTACTTAAGTATTTACTGGCCTGACAGATCTTCTCAGGAGGCCACAGGGAAGAAGAGGAGGGAATAGTTAAACACCACAAACTAGTAATAATAAGCACGGAGAGACTTTTCTCATTTCTCAAAGGCTTTAACATGAAAGCAGAAGTAAAAAGTCAGTATCCACTTAAAAAAATTTAAGACATTTTCTGCTGCCTCCATACAGTGCACAATTTCTCTCCATTCTTAGTCCAACACTTCCAGCTCATTCGAAAAGCACCAAACAACAAAAAATAATTAAATACACAAACCACATATACACTGCTTTCACTCAAAGACTGCATAGCACATAAATAGCTAAAAGATTGGGAAGCAAAATAAAGACAAGTGAGTTGTGTAATGTGACAGCAATGTTCCAGAGCAGATTCCAGGTGTTGGGTCCACAGTAAGAGACTGCAGATTTTATGTACAGAGTAGAGGAAAATTACTATAAGAAAGAAAAGAAAAACTGTTGTGGGGCTGTTCTTGTTTTTTTAATTCCTACGCTAAAAGTCAACCAGTCAGCTAAAGATCTGAAAACTGTTGGAACGCTATTGAATTTAGCTGAATTGCTGAAAATATACTAAAATGTTGGTATTCCACATAAACATCATGACAGATTATTTACAATACTATTCTGATAAAATGACAACTCACAAATTATTGGAGTTGGAGGATGAAACACTAATTGGTTGAATCATTTCTGAATACACTGTGCCTCTGAGGGAAACAAAAGCTGCCGATTCCCACAGAAAGTCACCTGCCTAGCCCCGTCAGTTTGGGCTTTCCCTTTCTGCTTTACTTCTGAGAGAAGAACATCCACAGTCTCCAGACGGCTGCAGTTTCCAGACATCCCTGAGAGAGGACAACTATTGCATTGTCCACTACACACCGCTCCTCAGGACACGTAGGGTGGGAGCGCTGGGGAAGACAGCTTGCCCTAAGCCAGTCACTGCCAGCCGGAGCCGGTACCAGTCACCACACGGGCATCTCTTGGCTCTGCTGAAGATTTACCCTTGGAAAGATACTGGGTTTAGTGTTACTGCAGTGGCTGGGTATTCAGGGGACCTGTTGAGAAGCCTGAATCTGGGAGCTCATGTGTCTGATCACTCTGTCTATAGACACCAGCTATATAAACAGACATATGCGGTCAAAATTATATCAAACCTCAGCTGTCTGCTATGTCCTTCCACCAAAAACGCCCAGATTAGCACTCCATAAATTCTGCAGGTGGCAGAAGTGCATGGACACTCTGTAATCCACTCCGGAAAGAAACACAAACTCATTAGCTTAAGCACACAATGAAAATAGCTTCTGCTAATACAGACAGCAGTGAAGAACTACAGAATACACACATGATCTTCTCCTGCTTTAAGAGACAAGAGAACCATAACACAAAAGCTAGAGATGGGAAACCAGTGGCAAAGTCCTCACCACAGCTGGATTCCTCTCCCCTCCTCCTTAGCAAAATGAGAGTGAGAAGGTTGATTTGGAGAGAAAGGGTTACATGGAGAAAGCTGCACATGGGCATGGAAGCAAAATTATTATTTCAAACAACTGTAACTAGATTCTTAAAAAAACAAAAACAAACAAAAAAAACCCCAAAAAACCAAACCAAAACCCACAACTCAAAACACCAAATCTTTTACTCTGAGCAATTTCGGGTACTTAGTCTTACCAACCAACAGCTAGGCGCCAATGAATTTACAGGTACCAAAATGTTTGAAAAGGAGGATTATAGATCTTATATTTAACACTGCCAGCAAAATAGGACAATATCATTGAAATGGAAGTCCACCCTTCCCTTATGTCCCCATCCTTGTCCACTCAGCTCCCACCCACATATCCATCTTGCCCATATACCCACCTTCTGTAAGCATCTGTGCCATTGTGTACTGAACCAGATCAGGGAATGAACTTGCATGCAGATCAACCACTTCTTCAAGGGTCTAATTTTAGTTTGCCAGTCCCCAGCTTGGAGGAGGAATAGCAGCAGCATGATGGAGCAGAGAGGAGTAGAGGCAGTATGACCTCCTTCTCCATCAACAGTAAGTTATAGTATCCAAGCCTGTTCAGGGAACCACCTCATTTAGAATCTACCTTTTGTCTCACACTTTAGACACCTAAATCTTTTTCTAAACAGAACAACACAAATAAATTTCTAGAGTGAAAATTAATTTCTTATGCAATCTCTGCAATCGCAGACTCACTGACACATTTTGCTCTATCAGAACATTTTCACTCTGCCCCTCTGCATATGAATCAAAATCCTGTATTCAAAGGTGTGCATTGAGTATTTTCCTTGTTACTCCGTCTAAAAAGACTTTTGCTACAAACTATTCTTTTTAATTTGTAAAACACAGAGTCAATTTAACATTCTCAAGATTGAGAGGGACAACACAAAAGAAACTGATAAAGTCTTTAGCCAAGTAGTATTTACAATAAAACCACTAAGAAATTGGGTCATTTTACAAATGCAGTTTATATGAGTATTGTAATGAGCAGGTTTCTGATTTCAGAATGTTGAAAGCAACAGATTAACACAACCTCAGAGGGAAGGAGGGTGGGGGAAAATAAGCCACATTTCTCTGATGAGTTTGATTTCCAACACTGTTTTTTCAACCAGCAGCTTTAATAACATTAAGTAGTATGCTAAAGAAATGCTCAAGGACGTAAGTGGAATATTAAATGAATTCCACAATATGGTTTCTGTGCACATAAAACATCTCATAGATAATACCTCCCTCCAGGAAAATACATCCTATTACAAACAGAAATTGCTTTTATCGAGTTCTAAAGGATATGATCCCTGCCTGCGTTTGTCCATAAGCAACTAACATCAACTACAGAAGAGTTATTAGCACAAGAAAAGGTGCCAAAATCCTTTCGCTTGCTAACATGAACACACACTGTGAACAGCACACAGAAGATCTCCATTTTGAGATGCCTCTGCAAAGTAAGGTCTTTCCTGAACATTCCTGTAGGATCTAAAGAATTCAGAGCCAGGGAAGGAGGAGACCAAAACATCCCAGCACCCTGAAATACTGTACTCCCTGTGCTGCATTTTCTAACTTGCCATTGACTCAAGGTACAGAGCACAATTTTAAATCTCCTCTAAGTGGACAGCCCACAGCACATACAGAGCACTTTAAAAAACAAAAGCTTAGCACCAAAAGGTTCTTTCTGAAACACCTATCTATATTAAACTCTTGCTCACAGTGAAATGCCCCAGCAGCTAGCAGAACCAGCAAAGCCTCCCTCCTCCCTGTCCCATACTATGTACTGCTTTGAATCTCGCCATAAACAAAGTTACTGCTGAATATTTTTAGTGACAGAAATTAACAGTTTAGCCAAAGAGTTCTACCTAAAATATTACCTAGCACCTTTCAGCTACCTACAGAGTAAGAAAGTCAGACACAAAATAACCCCAATACTAAAAGAAACTGAAAGATGTGCTACAAAAAAAATTTCATACTTCTAGAAGTAGGATTGTTATTTTGTGCTACAATTTGCCTCAGGTTCAGTACTTTCTTAAATGCAGACTTGCCTTAGGAGAGTTTAAGTTGAGGTAAGTCTTACATCAGAAGAGATTCAAGGTAAACATAGAAGTTTACTAATTTAGAACCACAGTTGAATTTAATCTTTCAAAGCCACTTGGACTTCCATCTAAGAGTTAAAAAGGAGCCTTTTAACAATAAAATAATCTGCTCTAATGGCAGATGATGCTAGAATGACCTGTTGAACTTTCTGCCACCACCCCCAACCTCATGCTTCTTCTGCAACAGCTCCCACACACCTGGAGGCTCCCAGTGAGATCCCCCAATGAGCTAATCCTGCAGAAAACGAGCTCTGGAGAAGAAGAGTGAAAACTTTCTGTGGATTTAACTCACCAAATAAGCTCACCATGACTCAGGTGAGTGTCACCTGCCAGGCCATTAAAACGAGTGGCAATGCCTGGTAGTAGTGAAGAGGGAACGAGACTGTCTCCTTGTGGCAGAAACTATCCCTTAGGTCAGCCAAAGGACAGGACTTGTACTGCAAGGCTGCAAAAGTGCACACTGCTCACCCATCTTCTTACTCTGTCATGCTTTTCCTGCCACTGCTGATCTTAAAAATAACAATTTTAAAGCATCTAAAAATATGGATCCATTGAGAAGCAATATTTTTTTTAAAAAGCATGTTTGGTATTCTAGCTTCTTTATTTAAGACGATATTATTATTTGGTATTTAAGACAATACCAAAGACTTAAACAATGTTCCTCACATACCTCCAAGCAAGTACTCTTGCAAATACCTAACCTCCCATGTTTCTGTTTTTCATTGCAACATTTGTTAAATAAATTCTAAAGGTCATTTCCATGGATCAGGAGAATTTGACTAATATTATGATAAATACTCTTGAAGAATCTGATTTATTTTCCTTAACGGCAATGAAATAAGCATAACATGACTTTTATGGATGTCACCATCTTTGGTCTACATCCAAATGCATGCTAAAAATAGAACAGAGTTATATTAAACCAGGAAAGTACAAGGTGTCTCAATGCAAAATTTGGTTTACATAAAATAGAAAAATATTTTTCCAGCAGATGTAAATTAAAACAGCTCAGAGAAAGACATCAGAGAAACTGCTCCCCATATTAAGATGGCACTGAAGAATTGCCATTTATGTATTATGTAATAAACTGATCCCAGTGAAGTCATGCCTAATGTAACACTATTAGAAGCATTTAAAAAACAAAAATCATAGGTAGGGATAAAAATTAGAGATATGTCAAATTTTTCGTTAACTGATAATTTAACATAATCATTCAGTAACCAATTTATCTCCTAAGTTCAAGAACAGACAGGACACATCCAGGATAACATCAATTTTTTTCTTACTGAGTTCAAGATACAAAATAGCTATTTGGAACACCCAAATTCCTTGGAAATCTACAACCATTTTTAAAAAGGCAAAAGATTCTGAATACACCTTTATGTCACCAGTGCACCAAAACAATTTTTTAATGGTTTCCTTTCTGTCACTCAGGTATCCCAGAATCCATTAGCTAAAGTGTATTCACATACCAAAACCACATCAAGACTTAACAAAATTTCTGTTCTTCTCCCTTCTGAATTATGCCAACATCAGTCAAGCACTACCACTTCAGAGCCACGAAAAATAGTCGTCTTTTTTGTAACAGCAACCATCACCTCCCAAAGTATCAAGAGAAAAGGCAGAGGCATCAGGCACCACTGTTGCTGCAACTCATCAGCAACAGATACGACCTGTGAAGTAGCAGCAGTAGTCACACTAAACACCTGGTGCTGCAGGCTGGAAACAGCAACGCAGGTAAGAAAATTCTCTAGGGTATTTGTTACTGTTATCCTAGAGACCATCTTGTATTTCCTATCAAGATATCAAGTTTGTGTATGGCATTTGAGAGTATATATATATTTAATAGTTCCATGAACACATATGATTCCCTTAAACATAGCTGAATAAAGACTTTTCAGGTGTTCCTTCTCAAGCTGTATCTAATTACACCTCAGAACTCTGCCAAAGCAACAGCTGTCTCCTTAGGAAAGTCATAATCTTAGAATTATAGCATGAAAATCAGGGTTGTATTTGTATCCTGCTTTTGCTCATGGTTACTATGCCAAAGACAAAAAAATAGCCCCACCCCCAATATAGTAACATCTGGAATTTAACAAAAAAACTGACAATAAATACTAGGGAACAAGTCTAAAAAATCAGTGATCCACATCAAAACCTGAAACCCCACGCTTCTGGTCACCATTATTAGGTATTATGACAAAAATTAGGTAAAATTTATTTCAGAAGACGTCTGTGACTTCTACTCCAGGCCTGCCTTAGTTAACTCATCTTTTACGAAACTATTTGCTCCACCTCCAAAAGTTAATCCAAGTCCCTATTTACCATGAACAACTCCAGAACAATCTTACGCCTCTCAAAACTTAATTAGTGATTGAAAGTTTCTGGTCACGCATCCCTAGTTTGACATACTGGGGCAACTATGAAACATAACCAAATAAAAGCAGTGGCTTTACACACAGATTACATTAGATTTCCTGCCATACCTACTACTGATTAGTATAACTATTTGGTATATTAAGTCATGTTGTTTGTCTCACACCAAAAATTCTAGTTACAATGCAAGTGACAGCAAGCATGATACACATATTAGTACTCCTCTTTTCAACCCCTGGTAGCCCTTGACTTCAGTATGAGGAGTGGTGGGAAACTTTAAAGGCGAAAAGGGTAACTAGGACAAGGCAACTGGCTGCTGTCCTTATCATCTGCAGTCAACTTAAAGAGCTACTTCAGGTCATGAGAAATTTCAAGATGACAACTCTTTCATAGTTCTCTTCCCACGGTCAGAAAAAAATATCACATGGAAAAGAAATACCCCATGAAAAAAATACTCTTTCACTAACTTTTATGGTAACTTGCATGTAAGCCAAACAATGTATAAGGGTATCAATCACTTTCCTACTTAAATGCCTTTACGAAGTTGGGCACGGAGTTATAAGAATGCTCGACCAACATGTATCAACTAGCTCACGTAGTGTTTTGGGATATTGATATCTGCAGTCCTTTTACCGGATCTACCATCATTGTCTGAGCTCAGATGACTCAGATCAAAACAATGTGAAAACACAGTTTGTTTTCATGTTTAACGTCTCCATTGGTCTCCCACAACAATAACAGGAAAAGCTGTACGGATCGATATGCAAGATTACTGATAGGGGCTTTTCTTCTACACAGCAACACGCACGTGGAACTTACGTAGCCAGGTAACATGCAACACTCACCAGATCTCTGTGAAGCACCCAGTTTGCATGGAGGTAATGGATTCCATCGAGGATCTGGTAGAGAAGGGACTTAACCATAGATCTTGGCAACTGCATGGGCTTTTTATTTGCTTTTGAGGCACGGTGAAACTTGATGATATGCTAGAAAGTAGATAAAACAAGTAGAAATATGAAGCATGTTAGATAAGTAAGAAGGGGTTTTGTTGTTTTTTTAGAACTACAAACACTAAATAATGGAATGAAATACAAAGTTTGTTGAACTTTGCAATTAATAGTGATGTGTTCTTAATTTTCTTAAGTTGTTTTTATTTTCTGAGTTGCTTTAAAGAACAACTGTCAAGCTTTTGTTAGTAACTGAAGACCAGCTACTTACCTCCAGTAAATGGTCTTAGACATTTTCTTTCCTCCCTCCCTCCTCCCCCATTTGGGATCCTCTTATCCTCAGCTGCTAGAGCAGAAGCTTCCAAACCAACACCACCTTACCAGGAAGAAGACCTTCCCTCCTCCTCTCCAAAGGCCCACCACAGTGCTTGCAACTACATTACTGTTCCCTCCTAAATCAGAATCCCAGTAGATAACTAAATAAATATTTCAGGGAGTGGGAGGTGGAGCGGGGAGCATCAACTCCAAACACCCCACACCACCATATCAGGGTGATATCATGTTCAAACTTCTAAAAATGGTTATATTCTCACTTCCAAGTTTTGGCTGCATACTTCATTGATGATGACAAGCTACTTGGATTACAGAAGTCAGCAAGCCCACTGATTTCCAGTAAGGACAAACACCATTTGAAAGCATGGAATGCAGAAATGCTGTACCCCCAGCATTAGTCAGTTAAAGGAAAGAAAAAAGATCATGAAAAGATTGCTGAGAGATCATGAAATATTCATAAACTAATTAATATTTATTGTAAGATCAATGCCAAGATGATGGGTTAGGTTTGGTTTTGCTACCCTGTGTAAGAAAAAGTGAGGTGAGGCTGTTCTACCTTTTCAATCCTCAGACAAGGTGGACTTCGCAAGATACAAACTCGATCTTAACTTACTGGCATTCAGCAAACAACTAAATCCATTCATTCAGATGAAAAAACCCCAACTCTTTTTGCAGGCAATTCAAAGCAGCATCTCAAATAACAAAATAGTTTTCTATTATGTGCTTTTTGAAAGACAGAAATAATAAAGGCAGTTACTGAAAAGCGATTCCAAATGCTAATCTGTAGAGTGACAAGACTGCTAATTACCCAATTCTTTAAATAGGATTTGTCTCGTTCAAGATCATCCCCCTCCTCAGGTTAAAGAGGTAGCCAATGGCTGTGCTTTCATGAGAACTCTGCTCCCTCCACCACCACCCCCTGCCAAGTTTGTCACCATTTGCACTGGGAACAGTAGTAACGGGTTCATGTTTCCTCATGCTAAATGTTACCTCTGACTGTCACCAGTACTTCAGCTTTCGTCAAATTGTACTTAGCAAAGATGTAGACAATATTGTTGGGGGGGGGAGAAAGGAAAACCCTCCCCAGACAAATCAGAACAAGAGCCTGCTTACTCCCCATCAACAGCCATGTTCCACTGCCACATGTACAGCAGCGATGGCAGTATACTGAACAGCAGTATAAAGGAAGTCTACAGAATTACCAGTTTTTAATATACAAGTAAGGATTAGTAAATAAATTAAGCTCTTCATAACTGATCTTTCAATTGTGCAAGCACCCTGAAAACTATAAAGGAAAGCCTAAAGGGATCATTTCCTTAGGAAAAGTTTTTTCTTGTCATGTCACAAGAAGATTCTGTGCCAAAACTTCAGCTGAGAGTCCCTACCTTCCAGTACCACACAATGCTCACCAGATAAAAACCTTCATGTGTAATTACAGTATGATTTATAAAGCAGTAACAATACCTTAACCCCCTAAATTAATTAATACACAGCATGAAAAAATACAGGAGCAAAGGTCACAACTAGAGACCCATACACCCATTCTGGCCCATTTTCAAGGTGCATGAAAACACTAAAAGGAATTTCTGTACTCATTTAAAAACTGACTAGTAGCCACCCTTAACATTATTCCTTACAATAAAGGCATATAGAAAATGAAACTGAAAAAGGGACTCTGGTTTCTGTCCCTTCCCTCCACCATGGCTCCCTGGTTCTTTCCAACAGATCGGGAACCCTGAAGAAGAAGGTTTTGTCCTGTGAGAAACTAAGGACAAGGGGACACTCAAAGCAATGGAAAAATCTGTTCAGGAACAATAAATTATTTATTAATCTGGCGGCTTCTAGTATGCCAGGGCCATCCACTAGATTGCCAAAGCAAAGTTTATACCACCATGGAGGAGGGGGAGTTTTCCTGCGATGACTCAAAGCAGCAGCATCCCTCTTTATTCCCCTCATTCCGCAGGAACACCTAGGTGAACTTTTGGGGTGAATTGCTGAGCTTTATGTATGCAAGTTACCTCTAAACCAGAGCTAGCACAACTAGATCAGCACAATGGTAAGCTACGTTACCCAGCCAGACTTGCCAGCCAAGGCTCACCACCACACTTACCAAAGCACAGCTTGCTCTTATCTGCCTCCAAAATACCACTTAGACACATCCTAAATCATCTTGCTCTGATGCCGGTTTGTCCCAGCCATTTTAACTGCACCATCCATCGAGACACAGATTAGATGCTGATCAGCATCTCTTCTACTGGAGGCAACAAATCCAAGCTTTTTCATCATTCTTTGTATTTTCAGAAATATACATATATGGCCCTACCACTGTTGTGGGAAACTATTTCTCAAATTAAAACCAAAACTCAAACATGAGCCTCAAAACAGATATAAATGAATGATCATAACACTTTGACAGAAGTTTTGGAGATTGGATGTAGAGAAAGCTCCAAAGCAAAGGACGCCATACCAGTGCGAATATGCTAGAGGAATGTTTCAACATTTACTAATTCTGCTAACTTCTGCTATGGCAGGGAGATGTACTCTTTCCATGTCAAAACAGTTAGGATTTAATAGTGTAAATCCAAGACCTCAGGTGTAGAAACAGGTGCAGATGCCACTACAGACTGGGATGTTCTTTACCCACAACTGGAAAACACCCAGTCACATTCAGCAAAGGTTTAAGGAAGTCTTAAGGGCCAGTGTGCACTGTTATCAGTCACACACTACAGAACAGAAACTCATCCCCAACATTAGCCAGCCACAATTTAATTTTAATGAGTTCATGAGAACACTGCAGATGCAAGCTCTCCTTGTGATACATCTAAGACTCCTCAAAACAAATGAAGAATGTTTGTCATACAAGGTAAAGGAAACTCCAAGCAATATTCAAGTCTATTCAGCAAGAGTGGCTGTATTGTTCCAAATACCATTTCGTGGGAACCGGGATGAGTGGTTTGTCTCAAACAATCTGTCTTGCAAGATAACAGAACCTGCAGAGGCAGGATAACACTTTGTGGATTGGCTTTCACCTCACAAGCAGCTCATTCCTGCGAGAATCTGCAGGGTGTTGGACTAGCGCCTCCATCCTCCCAAGGTTGGAAGGGTCTGTAGACTCGTGATCGCAAAGCAGCCGCTCTGACAAACTGGACATTACGCTTCCTCATTTGATAAACCATCTGGACACTGTCGCTGCAAGGGCAGCCCTTCAGTCAGTAGCCACCCTGATAAACAGGATACTGTCCTTATCCGATAAGGAACAAGTGACAGGCAAGCGGGGCCCTGCAGATGCAGAGCGCCTTCTTGCTAAAATCTGATGTGAGGCCACCGAACGGGGTCACTGCTCCATCAGCACAGTTGGGGGGGGACAAATGAACACTTGGGACCCTCATTCCCCACCAGCTCATTTCCAGAACACTCTGCAACTCAACACTGGGTCTGTGCAAGATATGCTAGCTCCCCCCACCCCACCCCAGAAGGATGGGGCCACGAGGCATAAAAGATGACAATTCAAGACATCTGGCACGCACCCACTATCCAAGGACTACAACTTTATGACAATCTACACTGGATCCCTGGGTGGTGGTATCTTCTTATTTTTTCTCTTTTTCTCAATCTCTCCTCTCTTTCTTAACCTCTCTCTCTCTCTCAACTTCTAACTGTATTCTCAGCACATAATATTAAAAGCATTTCCACTTTTGCTAAGTTCTACTAATTGTAATACATTGCTCCAAATATATAGTGTAGTCCGGTTTTGTTTGTAAGCTTTATAATCACAGAATCACAAGATTGGAAAAGACCTTTATGAGCAATGCATTTTTATAGAGGAGTGGGTTTTGTGGCCCATCCAGATTTATTGCTGACCCCCATATAATAAGGCCTGGGGAAGCTAGCAGAGACATGTTGGTATGCAGTAACAGGAAAGCAGATGTCTGTGAGAACAGGAGCTTGTAAGAAACAATCCATGAGATAACTGCAAGAATGTTTGCAACTGCCTTAAAAAGGAACAACGTGACTGTGTAGCCTTAACCGATTATTAGCAATAGAGAGACGCATGTAAGGCAGGTGAACGGAGCATCTAACCAATAGCAATGTAATGTAACTTGTGCACTGATATTGAAACCTATAAAAGCTGTGTGTGTGTTTCAATAAACGAGCTCAGCACTTGATCACATTGATCCGAGTTGAGTCCGCAAAACTTGAGCTCCAGCACCTTTAAGATCATCAAGTCCAACCATTCCCATCTTATGCTAAACCAAATCCTACTGGCTTTTAAGTAAAGTTCTGCTTTGCTTGGACTTCCTGGGTAACTGTTACCCCTGAGTTCCACACAGAGGATTACAGGAGCTCATCTCACTGATGTGGTTGTTAAAAGAGACTAGCTAAGAGACAGTTAACCTGGCCGTTGGGGCAGGTAGTAAAGGTTAACTCTACTGGGACGGGACAGACAGGTATGAATCTCCCTGGATTGCTCGCCTGGTAGGACATGACAGTAGCCAAGTCCCTTTCCTTTTCCATGCAACTGTATTTTCAGGTTTCCAAATCTTAAAAACATGCTGCCGCTGACTGGATTCCAACACTGTGAGCCAATTAGACATTCACTTCTGAAAATAAACATAAAGTAAAAATATTTCTATTTCTTTTACATACTTTGCTTTAAATTTAAACAAGGCATTAACGTTGTGTCAGTGGCTTTAAGTCTGTATTCTATATTAAATTAATACTTCATTGACCACCATTAAAATATAGATTTATTGACATTCTAGAAAAGTAATGAAGCTCCCAGAGGCCTGCTGTAATTTGCTGCTTGCAATCTCCAGAATTATCGACTTATTTACTAACTGCCTGTTCCCAATTTTCAACTTCAATTTTATTATGATATTTTTGGAGGGGGAAAATGAACAAGCTTATTTCAGCAAAACCATTTTAGTTTTAGCAAAGCAAAGACCATATAAATGACAATAAACAAAGAAGTGAAACAGAGCTAAGCATTCCAAAATAAAATACAGTGGTGACTCATGAAAAAGTATTCAGTCTAGTAGTTCATCTGTCTCCTATGTTACCTGTGTTAAAATTGGTTTGTAAACTGGCTGATGAGGAACTGTGTACATTTTCCAAATCCTCCCTCATAAACAAAGTAAACATAATGCATGACAATATAGAGCAAACTCATTTAGTTTGTTCCATGAAAACCTCCACTATTTACCCAGCAGTTAAATAAGCATTCAAAAAGATCCTAATTTTAGCCTGCTTCCAAGAAAGCGAAGCTGATGCAAACATACTCTCTCTGCATTTGTGTCACCCCATTCCCGATTCCAAGAATTGCTGTTCAGCATCACAGACGTTAAAACAAACAAACAAGTCAGAACTGGAAAGTTTTCACGGAAGCGGAAGCCAACTAAACAAGAGCTCTTATGTACGTCTCACTAACTGAACTTACAGCGTGAGCTCCCACCTCAACGGACATGAGATGACCCATCGACACCAAGACACAATCCACTGAAACACCTGACTCCTTGAGTTGTACTCCTTACAGCAATGCTTATCTCCATCAAACCAAAACACAATCATGTGAACACAGATGCTTTTCCCTGCTGAAGTAAATTGTCTGTTAGCTCCTACATTTTAGGAAAAAAAACCCTTCTTTCTATCCAATCCCTAATCCATCCTTTGAGAACAAAACAGAACTATGTCAATACACCAGTAAAAAGCAAAATTACCTTTTAATATAAAAGAGATGGAAGCTTGCATACACATTACATTTGTGCCAAGGTCAAGAAGAAGATTCATATTATGTAGCTTCAAGTCTCATTTTAAACATCAAATTATTTCCATCTTCATTCTTCAGTAATCAATACCAAAACAAAGGTGACAAATACTGTTGAGTGTTAAGTGTAAAGCAATTAAAAGGCTAAAGAAAAATAAATCAAAATCTAAAGGTGGCATAAAAACTAAACGTGCATTGTTTGCCCAATTTTCAAAAAGACAAAGCAAAGAAAGACCCAACTAACTTAAGTAACATTTGTTTGCTGTTCCAAAAATAAATCACAGCACCATAACCATACACACAGGACTCATTTCAGACACCCAAGTTTTTAGACACTAAAAAAACCCAAAAAACACTCAAGGATATATCACAAGTAAAATAAAATCAAAAAGTGGGTTTAAGTATTTCTACAACCATCACTTAAGCTTCCAATTTTGGGAGCATTGCAGCAATCAACTCATAACAGTCCTTCAGAAGAGGAGAAGAAAAAAAAATACACCTCATCAGGCGTCCTCTAAGCAATGCCAGCACACTGCCATCATCAAGTATCTTCTTTAGAATGTCATTAACCAAAGTGCCTAATGAAACAAGTATTTCCAAGCGACGAGAGGTCAACACTTTAAGTAACAGTGGAAGGAGCTTTAACACACTATTTTTTGCTTATGCCAACTTGCTTTAAATACCTCAACTCTGAAGCACAGAACAAACAGAATCAGTCTCATTTTCCCAGCTTTTGCTGGGGTCTTTCTAGGTCTTCAAATCTTTCAAACCTAAAGGTATCAAAATAACTCTATATAAAGATAATAAAAGCCATCAGTATGTGTCAGCCTTTCAGCACATACTTGAAACAGTATTCAGACACTTCACTCACACACCGCGCTTTTGCACGCTTGCCTCTATCTTTGAGGTCTGTTCCTACCCGTTGTCTCCTCCAATTCTTATGCTTTGTAGTAGAGGGAAACGAACCCAGAAACTACCCTCAAATCCCTCACAGTTTATCAGAAAAAGTGAGTTTTGTGAGGTGACAAGCGCCCTCTCAGAACAGATAGCTGTCACCAAGGAATGGCGCTGCTCTCTAAGAAATCCAACCGTCACTTCAGTGTCAAAGAGACTCTATCTGTTATATTTTGAGGTGATAAATCATGTCATACAGACTTCCTGTAACAATGGCCAATGCTAAACTAGGCCAGCCCACTCCCTTCTGCCCCAACAAATCCTATATTCGAGTATTTTTGCTGGCTAGCAGAATCTTATTTTGGTAAATAAGGAACAACAGGAAAGGCTGCATGAAGAATCACCTAATGGAGCAGGACTGAATTAAAATCCAAACATCCACATGACTGAAGAAAACTAGAAGAGAAAAAAAACCAAACCCCATACATAGACTGAGAAAAGTATTTTCATGTATACAAAAATATTTGTTATCAGCTAGCACCTGAATTTTCCTCATGACTAAAAGCCTAGAAGCAAGCAGCAAGAATAACAACTGATTACACAAGACCTTAAGACTATAAATATTTCTAATAGATCTGTTATGTAATTAAACAAATGTTTGAGTTTATTGCACAAGCCAGTGTGCAACACCCTCACAAGTCCATTTAGCATAAGAACATTACTCAAAATGTTGTTAGCTGCAATTAAGTGTTTTTATTTGTATACTGAGTGTCAGCTAGCACCATGAAATTCACATGTAGGAAGATTATTTTCTCCTTTCTGACTCTTGATTATTTTTAGGTACATGTGACTATGCCTAGGATCTCTGTCCTACATTTTAAAAAGGCAGAATATATATTACTGCCTTTAAAAAGGCAGAATATATATTACTACCCTTTATTGGTAGTTCAGACTGGCAGTGATGGGTTTGCTGATAGAAGCCTGAGGATTATAAAAAATGATTTTAGGAGGCTGGGGAAGTTAGTCGATGGAGCGGGCATACAAGTTGTGTTTGCCAGTATTCCTTTGGTGGCAGGGGCAAACACTGAGATAAGCAGAAAAGGCCATCTTATAAATGCATGGCTGAGAGGCTGGTGCAAACACAAAAATTTTGGATTCTTTGATCACGGGGCGGTCTACTCGGCACCTGGCCTGAGGACAGCTGATGGGAATTGCCTGTCTCCGAAAGGGAAACGGATACTTGCCCAGGAGCTGGCAGGACTTGTAGAAAGGGCTTTAAACTAGATAGGAAGGGGGAAGGGGATAAAGCCAGGTCTGCTAGAGATCGGCCTGGGGAAGTGGTATTGGGATTAGGAGAGAGGCAAGGGGCTCAGCTGAGGTGCGTCTACACTAACGCACGCAGCATGGGCAACAAGCAAGAAGAGTTGGAAGCCATAATGCGGCAGGCAAACTATGACCTGGTTGCCATAACAGAAACATGGTGGGATTGCTCCCATGACTGGAGTGCTGCAATGGATGGCTACAAACTCTTCAGGAGAGACAGGCAAGGAAGGAGGGGTGGTGGTGTGGCTCTATACGTTAGGGAATCCTTTTCTGCCACTGAGATTGTGACTAGGGATGATAACATTGAATCCCTATGGGTAAAGATCAGAGGAAGGGCTGACAAGGCAGACATCCTGGTGGGCGTCTGTTATAGACCGCCAAACCAGGATGAAGAGACAGATGAGGTGTTCTACAAGCAGCTGGCACGAGCTGCACGGTCATCAGCCCTTGTGCTCATGGGGGACTTCAACTTCCCTGACATATGCTGGGAGTACAGCACAGCACAGAAGAAGCAGTCTAGGAGGTTTTTGGAGTGCACAGAGGATGCATTCCTGATGCAGCTGGTCAGAGAGCCCACAAGAGGAACTGCCCTGCTAGACCTGCTGTTCGTGAACAGGGAAGGTCTGGTAGGAGATGTGAAGGTTGGGGGCTGCCTTGGACAGAGTGACCATGAAATGATACATTTCTCAATTCATGGTGGAGCTTGGAGGGGGAATAGTAAAACTGCTACCTTGGACTTTCAGAGGGCAGACTTTGATTTGTTCAAGAGACTGGTAGGGGGAGTCCCTTGGCATTCAGTCTTAGCGAACAAAGGGGTACAAGAGAGCTGGTTGCTCTTCAAGAAGGAAGTCTTAAGGGCGCAGGAGCAGGCGGTCCCCCTGAGCCGCAAAATGAGCCGGCGGGGAAGAAGACCAGCGTGGATGAATAGGGAGTTACTCTTGAGGCTCCGTGAGAAAAAGAGAATCTACCACCTTGTCGTGGTTTTGCCCCGGCCGAGGGCCGCACCCCACACAGTCGCTTGTACTTTTAAAAGGAAGGGGGAAGGAGAGTTGGGGGAGGGGGAAAAGGGAAGGAAGAAAGGAGGAAAAGAAACCACAACCTAGAAACCAGAACCACGCAGGTTGGGATAAGGATAGTTTACTAAACAATAACAGCAAACTAGATATAACAATAACAGAAGTTTAAAGCACAAAATAGATGAAACTGGTGATACACAATGCAATTTCTCACCAAACCACACAACTCAGGCCGCACAGCTTAGAGCCCGTCCCGGACAACCCGACCGCCCCAGAAACCGCACGTCCTGGCGTTGTCTCCCCCTCTTCCCCCCAGTCCCCCCTTATACCGAACATGACGTAACTGGTATGGAATATCCTCTTTGGCCAATTCGGATCACCTGTCCTGGCTGCGTCCCCTCCTTTCTCACTAGTAAGGAAGTATGCAGAGCTGAGAAAGGTCCTTGATTGCCCGGCAACAAATCGGAAAACATCAGGGTGCTATCAGCACTATTCTCATGCTAACACCCAAACGTGGCATTCCATCCACTGCTAAAAAAAAAGTTTAACTCCATCATAGCTGAAACCAGGACACGCCTGTGGAAGGAGGGACGGGTAACTGAGAATGAATTCAAGGAAGTTGTCAGGATGTGTAGAGGTGAAATCAGAAAGGCAAAAGCCCAGCTTGAATTTAACCTGGCCGCTGGGGTGAAAAAGAATAATAAACTCTTTTATAAGTACATTAACAGTAAGAGGAGGACAAAGGAGAATATCCACTCTTTACTGGATGAGGCTGGGAATGTGATCACTGAGGATAAGGAAAAGGCGGAGGTTCTGAATGCCTTCTTTACGTCTGTCTTTAAAGGTCAAACAGATCCTCAGGGTACCCCTCTCTCTGACCTGGTAGTCTCAGCTGGGGAGCATGCTAACTCCCCTGTGATTCTGGAAGAAACAGTCAGAGACTTCCTACTCCAACTGGACTGCCACAAGTCCATGGGGCCGGATGAGATCCACCCGAGAGTGCTGAGGGAACTGGCAGAGGTGGTAGCCGAGCCGCTTTCCATTATCTATCAGTCCTCCTTGCTGACTGGTGAGGTCCCAGAAGACTGGAGGCTTGCCAATGTGACTCCCATTTACAAGAAAGGTTGTAAGGAGGATCCGGGGAACTACAGGCCTGTTAGCCTGACCTCGGTTCCAGGGAAGGTTATGGAACAGATAGTCTTGAGGGAGATCATGCGGTATGTGCGGGATGGCCGGGGGATCAGGCCTAGCCAGCATGGGTTCATGAAGGGCAGGTCCTGTTTGACCAACCTGATCTCCTTCTAGGATCTAGTGACCCATCTGCTGGATGAGGGAAAGGCTGTTGATGTGGTCTACCTAGACTTCAGCAAAGTCTTTGACACTGTCTCCCACAGTATTCTCCTGCAGAAGCTGGCAGCCCGTGGCTTGGATGGGTACACCCTCGACTGGGTAAGGAGCTGGCTGGAGGGCCGGGCTCAGAGAGTGGTAGTAAATGGAGTTAAATCCAGCTGGCGACCGGTCACGAGTGGTGTTCCCCAGGGGTCGGTGCTGGGGCCTGTCCTCTTCAATATCTTTATTGATGACCTAGATGAGGGCACTGAGTGCACCCTCAGTAAGTTTGCAGATGACGCTAAATTGGCTGGGAGTGTGGATCTGCCTGGGGGTAGCGAGGCCCTGCAGAGGGATCTGGACAGGCTGGAGAGCTGGGCTGAAGCCAATGGCATGAGGTTCAACAAGAGCAAATGCCGAGTCCTGCACTTTGGCCACAACAACCCCAGGCAGCGCTATAGGCTTGGGGCGGAGTGGCTGGAGGACTGTGTGGAGGAAATGGACCTGGGGGTACTGATTGATGCACGGCTGAACATGAGCCGACAGTGTGCGCGGGTGGCCAAGAAGGCCAACGGCATCCTGGCTTGCATCAAAAATAGTGTTACTAGTAGGAGCAGGGAGGTAATTGTCCCCCTGTACTCAGCACTTGTGAGGCCGCATCTCGAGTACTGTGTTCAGTTTTGGGCCCCTCACTACAGGAAAGACATTGAGGCTCTGGAACGCGTTCAGAGGAGGGCTACTAAGCTGGTGAGGGGTCTGGAACACAGGCCTTACGAGGAGCGTCTGAGGAAGCTGGGATTGTTCAGCCTGGAGAAGAGGAGGCTTAGGGGAGACCTTATAGCTCTCTATAACTTCCTGAAGGGAGGTTGTAGTGAGCTGGGGGTCGGCCTCTTCTCCCGTGTAGGCAGTGACAGAACTAGAGGGAATGGTAGCAAGCTGCGCCAGGGGAGATTCAGGCTCGACATTAGGAAGCACTACTTCTCAGAAAGGGTAGTCAGGCACTGGAATGCACTGCCCAGGGAGGTGGTGGAGTCACCAACCCTGGGGGTGTTCAAGGAAAGACTGGATGTTGTATTGAGGGATATGGTTTAGTGGGAGCTAGTAGTAATAGGTGAATGGTTGGACTGGATGATCTTCTAGGTCTTTTCCAACCTTGATAATTCTGTGATTCTGTGATTCTGTGATAACAAGTATTTCATATAATAAATTGTGTAGATAGACTGGCATTGTATTATCAAAGGTAGTTTCAGGATGAAGTTTACTCGAAGGTCAGTGGTATTTGCTGCTAAGCAGCTAGTTGTTAGAGATAACAGGAAGCTAATCATATGAGAGAAACATTCAACCAAGCCTAAAAAATACCCAGATCATGGTTTAACTGGTCTCAGAGAGTGAATGTGTCATCACATTCAATTTTATAAAATCACATTTAATAGTTTATTTAATCACTTATTTAGAACCAACAATGTTTTTATTACTATAAAGCATGTTCAACACATTTTACTATGATAGAAGTATCACTTTTTCAGAATAAGATAAAAAAATAAGTTTGGAAGTTTCTGATGTAAAGGTAGAACATAGATCTCCAGAACAGGTGATCTTAAAGCTTTTAAGTTACACACACAGACTGAGAATTAACTCTGTACAATAGTTAGAAAAAGCAGACACCCTATCAATGCAGAACATTAAAAGAGTTATAAAAGTGTTCCTTACAATCATAAATACTATTAAAAATATTACAGAGATCTCTTTTACATCAAATTTTAAGAAAACTCCAATCAGGTAATCACTATGCATTTAATGTATTTAATATAAATTTGAATAATGTCTTAAAATACATGAGCTTTACATAGGCAGTTCTGGACAGCAGTATTCGATTTACATCTAAGGTAAAACAAGAACATATATGACAGCTGTATAGAAAAATAATTTACTCTGTGATAAACCAGAAAAAACATCATTAAAAGTCAATAGAGGACACGGCAGAAAACCACACCTATCAGTGGAAGGAATTAAACTTTCTTGGAAAAATTTCATCCATGCAGTTTGTAAGACTATGAAATTCTAACTGTGTACTGGAAGAGGTAACTTTCAAATAGTATCAGTTCCACTCATGGACTTCAGATTAACTCAGCTACATGTTAACTGAATTACTTGGGGTTTTTTATTAATCACAGCGTAATTTAATCAAGGCAGAAAAAAACAGCAGAAAAAAATTGGATTTAAAGTATCCAAGACCTTATGAGCAGACATTGAAAAAGGAATGTCCCTCACAAGAGAAGGAGCAGGAGATGGTTGGTTTGTGGCGACGAACATCTGAAGCTGAAAGTTTCAGACATTTGGAATACAAAGGTGTGAGACTGAAGCAGGTTACCAGGAATGAAGAAAGGATGTGACCTATAACATATAAGAAACTCAACGGCATCTGAGGACATACATGTTTTTAACCTTGCGTCAGATGCTCCTTTTACACCGAAGTAAAGCTAAGGAATTTTGCCTTTACTTCATAGCATGAGCATATATAAGCAGTGATGACAGTGTAGACAATACACCATAAATTAAAATGTGTGGCACTTCCAACAGCCTAAGAACTTTACCAGTTGACAGAGAGTAATAGCCAAGAAAAATCATAAGGAAGTCATTTGTGGATTATACTAAGAATGTTGGTAATTAAAGCAAACAAGAGTTATAAATCAATTGGTCAAAAGAATTCCTATATTCCATAGACATCCTTTGTTGTAAATCTCATGAATGGCTTTGCATTGTTTTGTATAATGTAACTTGAGAGGTGATGAAGGAAAAACCTTCGATAGGCTTAGTTATGAAACGGTGAATATGTTTGTAGGCAAGGACAGCACAGTAAGTCTTCACTGATACCTGTCAAAAGTAGTTCAACTTAGCATAGCTTTCTTCATCCCTTGGTAATGGTATCAACAGAATTTATACCAAATTCTAAAAGTATGCTGCTACCTATACTCAGCTTTCAGACCTGAGCAGTCTAGTCTTTGGGAGTTAAATGCAAAGTGAAAAAAGTGTTCTTGCTCACCATAAAAGAATTTTTTAATAAGCTTAATTGGCACCACCACTACTCCTCATTAGAACTGGACGATTTTTTTTCAGTATTACAAAACGAACAGAAGAAGATAGCATCTAATACAGTTTATTCATCTCTTGCCAAATGTTTCCAGTATAGAAGCCGAAAATGTAACAATTTTAATTAATTTGATGTTTGTAAGTGATGAGCATTTACTCTTCTCATTGAAGCCAATAGGAGCTACTAAAGTTGGGCAGCTTTGAACAGAAGGACGGCTCCTATACCTACAGACCAATTTTGATACTCCAAACTACCTACAGTTGAGACAGCTGGTCTCTGGGAATCTACATCTCTCTAGTGACAGCACATCTACAATCCCAAAACTTAAAACCCTCCTAAACTGATACCCACAATGAATAGGCTCATTTTGTTTTTATGTAGTGCTAGGGGGAGCACATGGTTCTAAACAATAACAAAATGTGCCAGTCCCCTGCTATGATTTCTACCCCCAAGAGCTGAAAGGGCACAAGCTGTAAAGCACAGGAAATGCAAAACACAACACAAACACAGACAGAATGACAAGTGGTTGTTATTACTGAAATGCGTTACAAAATAAGCAGATTTTCAGGAGGTTTTTGAAGGAGGATAGTGAAGGATCTTTACGTACGTTAATTGGGAGGCTGTTCCATGTGTAGGAGGCAGCGTGGAAAAAGACACAAAGTTGGGAGTGAGCAAAAGAGACAAAGGGGAATTAAGAGCGATGCTTGGGAAGTGCTGACAGTAAAGGAAATGAGGACCAAGGTTAAGCCAGAACCAAGACTGCCTTGAAAATGGCTAACTTTATGCAAAGGAGGAACAAGAATTCCTGGCAAAGGCTTAAGAAGCAAGGAAACATGGGCAATTATACAGGAAAGGAGAAATGATTTGTGTAGCATGTCCCATAGGAAAAAAACAAACCCAAAACAAAACAAAAAAACCCAAAAGAACATTAAGAGAGTTTGGAAGTGGGAGACCAGTTGACATCAAATAACTAGGGTAACAAACATTTCAGTCTCAAATAATAGAAAAGAATAAACTTTGCTGAGATTATGACCAATACCCAACCAATGTGAGGAGAGGTAAGAACATTAGACTGAAGTGATTCTTTAAAGCTAGTAAATCATGTGAGAAATCACCATGTAGTGTACAAAACACATGCCCAAAATAAATTCAAATGGAAAAGCTTAGAAAAAAGGTGTTTTAAACATGCCATTCAATGTAGCAGTAAAATGTGTTCGTTGTGTTTATTCTATAAAACGAGTAAACTCAACTTCTGTCCATACAGGATTTTAGCTGCTACATTCCTGTTCATCATCACTGTCACCAGTTGGGAGAAATACAAACTCAGTGCACAATGAACACTGATGAAGAACACTTTTACAATACAAAGCCACTACCCCATAAGAGAAACTAAATATTTTTAAAGCCTATGAAGGGGAAATGAAGTACTACGACTTTACTTGTTCTGAGCCAGAAGTCTCTTTTCACGTGGCCTAAGTTTACTTTTCTTCCAGATTACAATTTTGTGTTATCTAGTATATATTCATTAGCTCTTGAGAGTTAAGTACACAAAAATTGATCAATTTGTCACTAAAATTAGTAATAGCAACTTCTATATTACTGAAGTCTTTAAAAAAATAAAATCAGAATTAATATTACCACTTCCTCTCCTTACCAGTATTTTCAAATAAATTATAAACCTATTGAGTACTCTTAGTGTTTGATATATTTCGAGTTTAAACACAAATTCAGGTCCAAGCAACTCACATCTCATCAACAAGTGTGGAGCTTGAATATTTATATCTGAGTTCAACTCATGATGTCATTGATGTCCACCTCTAGATGAAATCAAATCATATCATATTTTGCTGGAAACTTAAAAACAGATGTCTAAGTTGCTACTGCTCTTCCACGTAGTGACAGTCCATCAGGAGACCCAATTAGTAGTGCCTTTTTTTTTTGCTTTCCCCTCATACTGCCACAGATTGACTCTTTAGAATTAGGTGATTGAATGTTGACCACTTCCAGTGTATCCCAGTGAGAGGAATCAGTAAAGCAGGCCCTCTCTTTTTTTTCATTTTTTTGGTCTGTGTGCGCACATGTTGCAGGAAAAAGAAAAGCTCCAAACTCGTTCAGAAAGTCTCAATTTAAGAATTCTTTAGCTCCAATAAAACGTTGAAGGAAAATTCTTTGAGCTTCCAAACAAAATCTGACTTTGAAAAATTTCTACACAGGCTTTTGCAGGTTTTAAAGTGTACAAAGAAGATGATTGTCAGTTAGACCCTCAATTAAAGAGCAAGAAATGTATGCATCTCTGCACTAAATGAAGGTATGCCACACGTGCTTCGGTCTGAATGAGCTTGTATTACTACCTTGAAGACTCAGGGAAATCCGTACTTACCCACAAATCATGTTCAGCGTAATCGAACAGCAGCCAAACCTTTCTGTCACTGTGAGAAAGGAAAACCTTCTGCAGCGCAATCACATTCGGGTGCTTCAACTCTCGTAAAAGCTACGGAGAAACAGAGAAGCTGCTGTTACTTCTGTGCTTGTTAAGGAAAGCAACCACCACAGCAACAAAAAAACCAAACACCAAAGGGGTCTTAGCACAAATAGCACACAAGTAATTCTTCAACAGGCCCCAGAAGAAAAGATGTCACCGATTCAGCACATTATCTTCAAAAACCTCAAAATCAGGATACCCACAGCCCCCATGGCATAGGTGGCTGCTCTGCAAGTGCAGCTGCCTGTCACAAGCTACCTGTGCCTCTGTCCCTCGCTCAGTACACAGCTGCCCATCCTACCCACTCTATTCACCCCGCTTGCCCTCAGCTTCTATTTTCAAGGATGTTATTACACACAAATGTAACTGTTTCTCTTATCAGCAGTGAACATGGGGATTTAAGGATGCCAAGAAGGAAGCTTGTGCAGCTGGTCCAATTCTTTGTGGGGCCACCAGAGTTCTTGATCACCATCTAATTACTGTATTAACCAGTTATTTTCTTTTGCATCGGACTCCTGCCTCGCTTGCCCAGAATCCTACGGAGCTGTTCTTCTCAGAGCATAAGAGTGTTTTCAGAGAAAAGATTACAAAAAAACATTTTCCTAATGGCTCTTTCAACTACTGTCCTGCAATCCAGAAATAAACCCAAACTTATTTACTGCTTGCCAGAAAAAAACCCTATGTCTTGTGACTAATTAACAGCACATTAAAGCAGGAACTGCTGCTGAAGTCACCCTTCTGCCAGATTAAATCGCCCTTCCGAGGAGCTGGGAAGCAGTACTCCCAAAAATATCATCTCCATGGAATCACTTTTTTTCCCATCCCCTCCCCACCATACTGCAGTCACAAGAATGATTGATCGCTTCTGTTTTATCTGAAAATTGCTTGCATCTGCAGCACTAGTATATAAATTGCCCGGAATCAATTTAAAATGGCAAAACAGTAAATGGAGCAGGTTCCAAGGCACATTTGAGAGAAATGAATCTTTTTTCACCTTACAGAAAAAGACTTGAGATGTTTATTTGGGAGGGGAAGGAGGGGGAATAAGGAAAAGGATTAATTTAAAATTATACTATCCTTTGGCTATACAGATATGTGTATATAATGTAAAGAATATTACAACTGCTTAAATCTATTCTAGTTTTCCAACAAATGAAGCAATTTAAATGCTTCTTCTACCATGAAGGAAATGTTTTCTCTTTGTTTCTTCCTCTCCCTAACATCCAGCATTTCTAGCTGTAAAAGACAGAAATTCCACCCTAATGAACTGATCAACAGTCATACTCAGGTATCATTTTCAAAATACAGTAAAAATAATTTTGACGCTTAACAAATAGTAACAATTTGCAGAATTATGAACTAACAAAACACTAGAGATTAAAATGGTTTCTCTTCAACATGCATCAAGATGCTGCTGTATACCTCATCATTAGCAATATTAAAGCTATTCTCCAACAAGGATTTGTTGTGGTGCCCCTGCCTTCGTTATTTTCTTTTTTCATAAAGATGTCTTTTCATTTCAGGATAATTTTTAAACGAGGGGAAAAAAAAAAAAAAATCAATCACTTTTTTTTCTAAATTACTATTAGATTTTTCTTAAAGACACCACCAACTGCAACATAAAAGAACTCCAACTTCTTTGGGTTTGCTGTTTTGTTGTTTTGGCTTTTTTTTTTTTTTTAAGGTGAAATAAAGTGTTCTCTCAAAACAAGTAACACTTTGCAGTAAGATACATCCAAAAAGAATATAATATAGTTTAATATCAAATATTAGCACATAAGAAATAAACAAACAGAAATACTATGTAGAGCATAAGAAGAGAAAGAATGCCAGAAGTGGTGTGCACCAAGAGGTGCAGTATGAAAACGAGCCTGTGTATATTCTGTGGCTCTCACGTCAGTCCACAGAGAAGCTGTATGCAGCAATAGTCACCATCTATCAGGAACAGCCTGCCCAATGAATGAAAGCTGACATCTGTCCTTTTCATGCAAGTCATGAAAAAGGATACCTTCCTACTGAAGAAAGTTGTAGATTTCTTATCCAAACCAACAATGCCACACACACATTTACAATTAACTTCTTTCTAACACACTATTCTCCCCTTCTGATTCAACTTAGATGACAGAAGAATCCTTATCCAAAACCACCATCTTTCACATGACAGAATCAAACTGCTACTGGTATGATCTTAAACACTGACTTTTTTTGTAAAATTACCAAGACTCTGAAGAAGAAATCCTTGCGTTAGTTCTATACCACACATGTTGTTTCTAACACCTCAATCTGACCTTAGGCAGAAGAATAGAGCACTGAAAGGCAAACTGTCTCTGCAAAAAACATTCCCTTGCTGTATCTTTCAGCTACTGGGTGACTCGTTAGAGTTGCAGCCTATTGTAGTTTTGTATGGCTGGGTTCTGGTGGAGAAGGGGTGGCTGCAGGGGTGGTTTCTGCAAGAAGCAGCCAGAAGCTCTCTGCAGGCCCCACAGAGCAAACACCAGCCAGCACAAGGCCAGAGTCACTGCTGACCAAGGCCGAGCCCATCAGTGATGGTCACAGCACCTCTGGGAATCACATTTAAAGGAGAAAAAAAAAATAAATAAAAAAATAAATAAAAAAAAATACAGCAGCCACTTTTTGCCACCAGAGAAGGGAGTGAGAAGATGTAAGGAGCTGTGCAGGCACCAAGGCCAGGGAAGAGGAGGGGAGGAGGCACCCCAGGTGCCGGAAAGAATGATGCCCCAGCAGCCCGTGGAGAAACCCATGGTGGAGTGGGTGTACCCCTGCAGCCCATGGAAAAGGCCAAGACCCCCACCTGTAGCCCGTGGAGAGGCCCCACACTGGAGCAGGTGGAGACATACAGGAGATGCTGTGAACCGCACTGGAGCAAGCCCCTGCCAGCACTTGAAGCCCATGGAGACAGAGACACAGAGATGAGAGAGAGCAAGAGATCCACACCGGAGCAGGTTTGCTGAGGCGGGGGCTTGTGACCCCATGGGGGACCAGGCTGGAACAGTCTGAGCCTGAGAGACATTCTATGATTTATGACTGCACCCCACAGCAGTGACCCATGCTGGGGCAGCTGGTGAAGAGCTGAAGCCCTGTGGGAAAGGACTCATGTTGGAGAAGTTTGGGGAGGGCTGTCTCACATGGGTGGGACCCCATGCTGGAGCAGGGAAAGGGTGTGAGGAATGCACGCCCATGCCCCTCTTCCCCCCCACCCCCCCCTTGGCTAAGAATAAAAACAACTTGTGAGGAACTGAATTAAACCCCCATTTCCCCAGTCCCTGCCCTTCCCTGTGCCACAACGGGGGGGAAGAAGGGAGCAAAATCCTGAATAAAGTCTGCTAAGAAGGGAGGGGTGCAGGGAGGTGCACCTCTCATCCAACGCTGGTCTCACTGGGTGTGTGATGTGGTGTAATAAATTAGAGGGTTTTCTTTCCTTTATTCTGTGTTGACTCTGTTTTGCCCACGACACTCATTGCAGAATGATCTCTCCCTGTCCTTATCTCACCTCCTAAGCCTCTCAATATATATTTTCTCCCTTGTCCAGCTGAAAAGTGGCGTGATGGAGTGATTTTAGTGGGCATCTGGCCTCCAGCCAGCTTCAAACCACCACAGAGCCATAGATGGCAAGAGTTCCCACCAAACTAAATGTCTGTTTACACTAATGATAGAGGCACTCTCTACTCGCCTACCACTCAAGTCTGTTCTATTTGGAAAATCTAGCAATTTTGCTAAACCCTATCATAAATGAACATGTTAAAAACAGTATGGTTATTTTTAAAGTTACAATCTGGAAGATGCGGAGATGTTCCTGATAGCTTAATCACAGGGGCTACAGCAGCCTTACAAATAATAACGCGTTATTTTTTTCTCTCAATAGGAGCATTTACAAAGCAAAACATATCAGGGACATGAGCATTTATCAAAACACATCTAACTCATATAATAGTTATATTTTAGAGGATATTCAAAATTTATATAGAATATTTAATGATTTCATTCCCTGACTTAAACTCATTCTGTAGTTATTGGACACTAACCAATATAAAAAACTAGACTGAAAACTTGTCAATATCTTTCTTCATCTAACTGTGTAATAATAATAACTTATCAGTATTTTCTAAGACTATTTAAATAACATGTTATCTATTCTGTGTTCTAACAGATAAAGAAACTTGTTAATTAAGGAAGAAGACAACTCCATTTTTCTGTCATTCTCACTTGTCTATTCTAAGTGAATGCTTTGCAATTACCACGGATAGTCACTTCAGAAGTGCTTTTGTAGTTTTAGCAAATAACTGACCTTTATACCTTCCTCCTCTACTAAGTCACAATGTATGTTAACAAGAGACAGTAAGAAATTTCACGTGAAATAGAAAGCTCCAAGTGGAAAGAAGTGTCACACATCCAAACCAGAAGAATTTTAAAGGCCTTGTTACATACAATGCACTGCATCAACAACGGGAGCTCTGCCCTAGCTGTGCTGGTGTTGCAATCCATGCCACACACCAGCTAGACAGGATCAGAAGCTAAAGCTTAGGTCAGTAAGTGACTAGTGTGAGTCATGAACAGAAAAGTTGGTCAGATTAATGTCTAAAAATAATCTCCACTAGAGACAGACGAGAGAGTAACCACAGGGACTGAGCTCACGTTTCTCACAGTTAAGAAAAGAGCAGAGATGCCGAGAGCCATTCAAAAAGCACTGGAAAGACGTGATCAGAAAGGACTATAGGGCAAAACCTAATGCACAGCTATAGAAATCAAGAGACAGTGAATTTGAGACAAGTGTTTCAAAGACAAGGGTTGATCTAAGGTTTAGCTAAAAAGAAATCAGCGACCTTGGAAACAGTAATTTCATTAAAGCAGACAGGTGGAAACCAGTAATGTGAAAACACAGGGACATATTTAAAGCTACTTGCATCACAGTTGTATCAACTACCTACCTTTACTACTTTCATGCTTGACTAGAATTTTCTCACTATTTAACTCCTACACCAACCACCTAACTGTACTGTCACTGATTTTTGTCTAAACGGCTTCTGAATTACGTACTGCTTTAAAGGATGCCAGCTAGTACCTAGTTCTTCAGCTAACCCTCATCTTGAAAACAAAAACCTTACTCATCCCCTGTTTGATTCGCCACTTCAGCTTTTCCAACAGCTTCTGCTATGAAGAGCTGGGGTGGGGAATCCTACTGCCTTTGTGTAGGCTGAAAACAAAAATTACTTCAAATTCTGTGACTGAGAACTATTTTTTTGTCCAAATACCAAATACAGTGCTGAAGACTACATCTAGATAAGACTTTAGCTTAAGTCTAGTGGCTCACCTTCCTGTCTTGCCCTTCCACCACTCACATTATTAGCTGTCACATGCCATATACATCTAACAGTTAAGTCATGCACCTTTTTCTGGAATGGTTTTATGTTCTTTCATCACCAAAACCACATTTCACAAACGTGCATTTTAGTCATACCTAGAATTCCAAGGACAACTTCAGAGATGTGGTAAATCATTATCCACAACTTTTCTGTACTACAGATTGCAGAACAAACTTTAAACATACAGAACGGATAAATAAAACATCACACCAATACTATTTTTCTTCAGTCTTCTGCAGAAGTAAATCAGTTTGGAGACTTAATTCAAGTCCAAAGTTAGGAGAAATTAATATACTGTCCTAGTAATTGAAAGATTCCAGTGTATCTGACATTTTATTACAAAATAACTACCTAAACATAAAAAGGATCTGCAACTGCTGGAATTTATTGTGATGTGAACACAGCAACCTATTTTAATAGTACTTCAGCTTATTGTTCCTCTAAAATTTAACTTACATCATGCCCAACTTGCAGTAAAATGCTAATAAAAACCTGTCTCAGGTGAGTTACAGTACGTTTCTTCCTTGGTAACAGCACACAAAGCGTGTTAGGCAGAATGTCATTGAGAACGACATCATTTTGAACTGCCGACATCTGTGTAACTGTCCTGTACAACAACTTTCTTGTAAACCCATTAGATTTTCTTTTAATTACTCTTCTGCTCAAGAGAATCATACAAACACCTTTGATTGTTACAACTCTTGGTTGATGCCATGGTCTCAAATTTTAAAACACTGCATTTGGATAGGCCAATTAGCACAGAACAGTGTGTAGGATTCCAGGCAGCTACACTGCAGATGCAGAAGTGCTAGCAGTTTCATCTGCTGTCTGATGAGCAAGTTCTCTCATGAAGGAGACTGAGCTTTCCCCTCACAAATGAATGTCTCTTACAGCAGGGGAAAAGTGGGGATCATGATGGGAAAGTCTCTGATGCCTGAGAAAAACGTGAAGACGGCAACACAATTGGTTGAGAAGCTTGAAGCATTGGAAATGCAAAGTGTCAGCAGTCAAGCTGAGTTAGACTTTGCATGGAAGGTCAAAATAAACAGAAAAGATTGCCTAGCCTGAGAAGGAGCACAAGAGACTGTGCAAGTACAAGAAAGTAAAAGTGGGGTATCAAAGTTCAAAAACAAAAATAATGATCTAATTTTAACGACCACCATGATACTGATCACGGACGGAAGAAACACACAGATAAGGGAAGCATCTCATGTTCAAGAAAGTTAAAATTACAGATACAAGTCAGATACAAACAGAACTCAGAGGCTGCATCATATGATTAGCAAATACAATACATACATTTAGAAAGGGGACAGGGCATTTGCAGACCTGTTAATCCAAAGCACCCAAAAACCCAAACTCAAACATTTTGAACGAGCAAATAAAGAAAAGGGTGTTAAAGTATGCTGGTTTTCTTGCTGGTATTTCAGAGACAGAAGATCTGTGTTCAAATTTCAACTTTATAAGAGCATTAAGTACTTTGTCAGATGGAAAAAATGATGACTGAAAGTTTGAGGTGAGCAAGAAACCACCTAAAAAGGCAGAAAACATTCCAAAGTAAAGTTGTTCTATATATTAACTTTTCACAGAGTTATCAAAGAATAGGTATTGAGATTATTAATACAACTCATCTTAGCATCAAAATCATGAATGAAATTATGCGATTAAATAAAGGTGGCATTCCCAGTGAAGAAAACTTCTTTTACTATACTGTCTTCTACATCTGACTAAACAAAGGGTAACAGAAATGGCACAAAATCTGAATTCCTGCACTTAGAAACTAACCAAGAATTTCTACTACCGCCTGAGAAGTCATCAGTTGCAAGTGAAAAAAGAATAATACAATTGGATTACTATAAAACAAAGAAGATTAAGAGGGCAAATCTGACACTAGATACACTAGTTGAGGTACTTACAGGAGAGAAAGGGTTGTATCAATACCAATACATAAAAGGCTTCTGTGATACATTTTAAAAATACTACATACAGCTTTCTTTACCTTTGCTCAAACACACACACCGAAAAAGATGAAGTTGCACTGAAAGAGACAAAGGGGTGATTAAAGGAGGAAACAATCTATCCCTCAACAGGGAAGAAAAAGCTTGCTCAATTACTGTAGCTAATCAAATATTGAAAGAAAATGGGATTGATATCCACTAAAATACAAAGGCGTGAGAATCGAAGATGAAAGACATAATTACCCTAAATGTCAATGACTGTTCAAGAACAAACAGATACAACTGATCATAGATAAATTAATACAGCAAGATGGAATCTTGTGAACAGGAAGGTTCAGGAAGAGTTTTTCAATAGTACAGAAAACAGCATCTCTCATTTGTAGCCTGATCATCACCGGAAACAAGTTACTTGAACAGTCAGCCACTAGACTCAGTGATGCAATGTCTATGTAGTATGTGCTTTTGTAGATGAAGTGTGGGTTTGGTGAGGTTTTACTGATGTTTCCAGCAGATGGAAAAGATCACGTGCTGACTGACAGTCAACTCCTACAGTAACTTGGTTTAAAGTCTTTGAGCTTAGGCCACAACTTGTCTACCGCCATACAACGCGAGTAACTTTTACTCTACACAGGCTGCCAACTACAAAGCCTCTCGCTCTTTTGAGGTATGGAGTGCTCTGCCTTCCCCCCCCCCCATCCAAAGAAAACGACATCTTCTGCGAGACAGAAGTGTTGCACTGTTCAAATGTAAATAACATGATTAATTATGCAGGCATTTAGCAGGTTTTAGAATAGTCAGACAGTACATTCCTGAAGGAAATAACTTGCACAGAAACACTTTTTCACCATAGGATGAATAATGCTTTCTGATTACCGCCTACTAAAGCGGGGTGAGGACAGACACTTTCATCTCTCTGTTAAGGACACCAAAGAAGATTGAGAGAAAACAGGAAGACAAACACTGCTCTCACTACTTACACTAGTAAATCTTGCAGTAAACATGTATTTCTGTGTCACTGAAGACAAAGCCCATAATCACCTTCTGAAATTTATTCTGAGGCCAGTCTCATCTGAGAGCTTCCCTCTTTCATGCAGCGCACTCCGGTTGTTTTATCTACATAGCTAAACTGATCTGGAACGATCTTGGTAGCTTCTTTGCTAGAAATGCACTTTGTCACGCGTGTCACCATTTTCAAGGCCAGAACCAAAACTTTTAACTAGCAAGAGCTCACAGATGTGGGTCACAAGAAGTCAGAGGAAAGACCAAAGCATGAGCCTGATTGCTCATAAAAGCAATTGTATGCAGCAGAATTTTAAAGCCACTTTCTTGTGTGATTAATATATTCAAAACCTCTAGGGTCACTGGGGCTGGTTTTAAATCGAAGCTGGGTTTTCAAAGCAATGTAAAGATCATAATTTTAGTCCTTCAGAAGCTCTTTAAAAATTCCAGCATATTTAGATGTTATTAATCAAGACTAGATCCTCTCTTATTAATCTTATCCTTTCCACATAGACCCTGTGATGCCTATTACCAACCATACTGAGCTCACACTGCAGCTTTTCCCTTAGGGATGTATGTATGGACCCCTCAAAATAAAAAATAAAAGCAGGCAGCTATTAATTTTATTAAAATTGTAAGAACAGTCCTTTGTTAACTGTGCTAAAGGTCCCAAAGTTACCAGGAAGAGGAGGAAAAGAGGGGAATTCTGCATACCACATAAAAAAAACTACTCAAAATTCAGCTTTTAGTGACCCAATTGATTCTCAAGTTTGGGATTTCCCAATTTGGATTCCCTTTTCTAGCTGAAGAAACTAATTCCCCCTCAGAGGGTTACTATATAACTGAAAGGTTGTGGGTGGGGGTTTTTTCAGTTTTTTTTTTTTTAAAAAAGGAAAAAAGCCTTTATTTGTCCTTCCAGCTATAAACTAACTGTGGCAGGTACACGTAGAAGATGTAGGTTATGGACACATACTCCCCCAGAAAGTTAAGGTAAACTGTCCAAAGAGGTTAGAATGAAAGCTAGAAGTTTTTAAGGTTAAAACCAAGCTGTGGATGCAGACTGAACTGCCAAAACTATAACTGACATAACTTCAATGAACTGCTGGGAGTTCTACCTCAATTTACAAAAAGCTAAAACATTTTAAAGCAAGAGGTTAAGCAGACTTTCCTCTTCCCTCCAATTCTCCTACCCAATTTTCATCAGTTTTATCCCAGGCAGTCATTCACATTTAAACATCCCTCCAAGTCTGCTATACACTTCCTTCAACATTCTCCCTCTTCAGGCTTCTGTCTCTAAAGCATGCAGTCAGCAAACTGTGAGGGCTCCAAACTCCCACGAGATAAAATAAATTTTTAAAACTAAGTAAGTAAAAAGACACTGAACAGAATCTCATGGGTTAATTGGCAAATGTCAGGACAGGAAGACAAAAACCTGCCCCACCCTCCTCCTATGACAAGGATTAAGAAAGTATTTATTCTATAAATATTTTCATTTCAGGATTTGAAAATGGTCTGGCATTGCTACATGACATTATTATTCTGAAACAAAAGCTTGGCAAAAGACATTTCAAAAGTATTGCATTTTAACTAAAATAAAGGAATAGAAACTAGGGTAACTGCATTTTTAATTCTTGAGGTTCCCAGCAAGAGAAAATTAAGTAACTTCAGCATCTTTCTTGAAGAACAGAGGCAGAAATACAAGTATAAGGATTCTTCTCATTTCATAGTTAGTAATATGGCATATCACAGCATAGACCTTTAAGTAAAAAGAAAGAACTACTGTAGAATTATTACAACTGTATACAGAAGTGCCCACCTTAGAAGCATACAGTATCAACTTAGCTCCATGGCGTATAGTAGATGTATTGGTTATTTTCATATCTTTTCTATATATCTGAATTATTTGTTTTATTTTCTGCATCTTCATAGAGGAAAACCTTGTTTCCTTTAGGATGGTCAGGTTCTCTGTTCTCTCCTCTCTTAACGGCAGCTCTGTAGTCAAACATTGTCAGTCTGACAGATTTAACAACTATCTTCCTCCCAGTTGAAAGGTATAGAAAAGTTTAAACTTTACTTCTCCCAACAGAGATTTTTTTTCTCCTTATTTGGGTCTACAATAAAATAGAAGACCATTCATCCACTCAGGTAACACAAACACCTAAATTGAAAAATAGATGTTTTTATCCATAGAAAGCAACCTGCTATAAAGCAATATGGAATGTCTGTCATTTCTAAAGATTGTAAGATACCCCAGATTCACTTTTGGTCATTTAAAAAAGACATTTCTTCTGTTACTGAGAAGATAAGGAAGTTTTCTATCAAACTAACAAAGACTCTTAAACCTAAGGCTGTATTAGTACAGTCTTTACAATGGGGCAGGAGCAATGACACACCACTTCTGAATTTGAGAGATAAATTAGCAGAATCACATAATTCCACAAACCTACACTTCAGTCTGGGTTTTTAAACTGAAACTGGTTTTCCCTTGCAGTATTTATTCCAACATTTCTGCACTTTTCTGATTTGCTGGCAGCCAGTTATTACCTTGTTCCTGCACTGTACCTCACAGAAAATAAACAGGGACAGCAAATGAGGTTTTGCAAAACACTTGATCAAATCTTACCAATCATCCATTTTTCAAATTAGGTTTTCCTCTCAAAAAAGAGCTCAGAAAGATAAACGTCATATGAACCTGACTAAGAGGAACAGTATTTTAGCAGAAGAATGGCCAAAAAATATGTTTTCCCAACATCAACACAATCAGTTATGGCACCAACGTGGTAGATACATCTACTGGACTCAGAGAAAAACACAACTCTGCACTTCTGCTTTTGATCCTGAGGTTCACTATCATGTGATATGAAAATTTCCTGGGTTTGCTTCTATACTGACCCAGAGCTCATCAAGCATGACAACGCTGAGCTCCTCAATATCCCTCTCGTACCTACATCCAAAGTCTCTGCCAAAGCCACCTGTAAAATTTAGTCCGTTTAGTTCTCTCAGATGATACATTACAGATTTAGCTCTGTGACAAACTGGCTGGGAGACCACTGGAATCTATCTCCTCAATCTAACAGCTCAATAACCAAAGCACTCCCATCAAGTGGAAAAACCTGGCTTCAGTCGTCTTCTCTACCACTCCAACCTGCTGAAAGGCCTGAAAGGACACAGTGGAAGCATGCAAGACTTCATGACAACATTCCAGGTGAGTAGAGGTGATTCCCTGCAGCTTGAACCAAAGTATCCCAGCTCTGGAAAGAACCAAGGAATGTTGTATACATCATGTAACTTAAAGCTTAGAAAGCTTCTGAAGTGTACAGACTGAATGTTACAAATCCAACTCCAGAATTTAGCTCTGGCTCCTGCTTTGGAAATGACTTGGTGTATTATTCAAGACTGAAAAACATACTGCTGCTGAGGACCATCACATCCAAGACCTCAACTTTCATACAATTATTCCTCAGATACAAAAATACACAGGAATATAAATCAAGTGTTATAATTAAGTAGCGAAATAACAGTAATTTAGAATTTCCAATGGCATATTAAAAAGGCATTCATGTCACAATACAAAGTGTTAGTCCAACACTCTCCTGTGATTCCAAACTGTTTGGAAAAACAACTGATGGTTTAACTTTGCATCTATTGGTTTTGTGATAGATTTGGTGTTGGCTGTCCTGCAGTCAGCACACAGCCACTGCTGTAAGAAACTGAGTAGATAAGAAATCATGTGCCTATGCCCCAATCTGGATCAAACACTGATTCACCAACAAAACAGCCACCTCCAGTCAGGGTACAATTCTGTTAGGTCCTGATTCCATGAGGCTTCATCATGGAAACTGTATATTTTTCAGGAAGGAATAATATAAACTTGTACATCACACTAAGTTTTCATTGACAGTACTATGTGGTATAAATTGCATGTATTTTTGTATTTTAAAAGAAAAAATTGCATTATTAGAGTTAAAGAGGGGAGGAGGGAAAGAAAACCTAACAATTTTTCTTCATATATACTCAATTCTACATACTGCAGACTGGGAGGCAAGAGTTTAGATACATAATTTATAGTTCAAGTCTTCTTTAAATGGAAAATTAAATCAACTAAGAGGTATGAATTCAAAACATATTACACATTAAACCTCTGTTCCTTATGGGAATCAAGTTAAAGCTGCTTTAGGTCTGAATGACAGCATCCATTAAAATTTGATGTACTTCAACTGATCTGCTTTAATGTCTTACACCTCTAGTTAAACAAGCTAATAGACATGTCTATAGTTGCAAGTGCAAGTTGAGTCCAAAACCACACTCCAACTGAGAAACGCACCTGCAGACTAGAGGTGAGAACATATTTTTTGGTTCTTCATTAACTTAGGTCTGTTTAAAATAGCAGTTTTGCACTCAGGTTTCTTGTATTCTGTTTTGGCCTAAGACTGACTTAAGAATACTGCTCTTTCAGAGCTTTTACTCAAGAATTATAGACATAATTAGTCTGTTGTCAATTCTTTAAGGTAAAGTCTTGCACCTAGGAAAACAAAATCCAGGGGTGCAGCACAGGCTGGGATCTACCTGGCAGGAGAACAGCTCTGTGGAGAGGGACCTGGGGTTTCAGTGGACAAACAGTGCACAGTGTGTTGCAGCAGCAAAGAAAGCCAACAGGATGCTGGGCTGCATCCACAAGGGCATCACTAGTAGAGATAAAGAAGTCATTATCCCACTCTACTCTGCACTGGTCAAGCCACACCTGGCAACACTGTACTCAGTTTTGGTTCCCACTATACAAAAAAAAGACATGGACAGGCTGCAGAGGGTTCAGAGGAAGGCCACCAGGATGGCCAAAGGCCACCAAAGGACTAGGGGTAATGGCCACAAGTCACTCCTGGGGAGATTCTGATTGGACACAAGAGGAAAATTTTTCACAATAAGAACAATCAGCCATCGGAATCATCTTCCCAAGGAAGTGGTGGATTCCCCAACATCGGACACTTAAGATTTGGCTAGACGGGGTGCTGAGACATCTTGTCTAGACTGTGCTTTTGCCAAGAAAGGCTGAACCAGATGATCCTTAAAGTCCCTTCCAACCTGATATTCTACGATTCTGTGATTTAAAGCAAATTCATTCAGCATTTCACTCTGAAAGCACAAGGCTACATGGTTCTTGGTGTTTATTAACAACATTATCCATTAAATTTGTTCTGCTTTTGCTGACAGGTTTTCACTTTTTACCCAAATTTTCCACAATCTTTTTAGCCACACAGACAAATCTAACGTGTGAAGCAAGCTAAAATGAAAATGTTCATTGGCAGTCTCCCAAGTCATTAAACGCCTACCACAAGATTCCTCTCATACTCTCAGGATCAGACAGCAACTGGATTAAAAAAAAAAAGTCAGTTTGGAACATAAAGCCTAATTTCCTCATTCTTCGATTAAATATGAAAAAATCTGAAATGAGGCAACGAATGCAGCAAAACCAGTATTCCCCCCAGTAAGGGCTGATACAGTTTGGGAAGGCTCAAAAGGTGGCTTAATGCAACTCAGGAAATTTGGTGAGCAAATATAAACAAGGTATAGTAAACGTGCTCTTATGGAATCCCATAAGGACTCCGAACAAAATCAGTTTTGTAAGAGTGGTTTCGAAACAAGATCAGTTAAGGCAAAGGAATTAGTAACTAGTAGAAACTAGTAACTGGTTAATATTTACCACCACGAGAGGTTAGGCATGTGGCATTCTGCATTTAATCTTCCACTGAATATAATCTCTCTCTAAAGTAACTTTTACTGCAAGCAAATGGGTGCTGAACCGACTTTTTGCCCAAGGCAGCAATAGCCATGAAATAACATACCAGGAGCACTCACAGATACCAGCCCTGCAGATACCATCCCTGTTACTATGCAAAAGTAAGTAACTGGAAGTCACTCACTCTGAAGACCTACAACAGAACTCCTCTAGATCTGGTATATTTCATTTAGTGGTAGCAAGTAATGCTTTTACAATCCTAACCAGAATAGCAGAGTTCGTTTATGTGCATCTTCCTTTAGAGTAAGAACTTCAGACTGCCAGGAGAAATACGTATTTCAGAAATCAGGAAAATCCTTATGCAGTTATGTCATCACTCACTACTAAGAATCCCTAAGACTACAGCAAGCCTCCTGCCTGTTTGTAGCTCCTAATTTTGTCAAACTAATTGTTTGGGCTGAGATTTTCCATTTTGAGCACTAATGAACATCTGATTGTTTGCATAAGCCATTTAGCCATTTACAAGAACACCACTGAGGACAAACTTGTAAGACCTGCATGTTTCTACTCAAAGAAGGAAGGCTGCTGTATTTGATTCATCCTCAAGGTTTGTTTTAAGTCTGCTCACTACCCTACTGCAACAGAGCTGAGGCAAACACCAAAGAAAAGAGCATGTGCTGTCTATGTGCTGCCTTACAAGTCTTTTATCATATGCACAATCTGCTTCTAGCAAACCACTGGATCAGGGACTTGAGAACCAGTTTAAATTGAGGCTCTCCACTGTTTTTGTGCATTTGCTCCATTAGGCCCCAACCACATCATTCCTCCCAAACTTAGTCATACCTCTGGTCCCTACAGGATGCAGAGCTGTGTTTCAAAATTAAGTTGGATTGGAGAGAGACTGGCTATCTTCCTTCAGTTGCCCTAGTGCTTCTGTTCTGATAAATCCTGAATGACAATTCCCTCATTAACTTTTCCATATAGATCTGAATTCAGACCTCCCACACCTTCCTTCAGCTTTCCCCCCTCCTAACTCAGAGATTTCCAGCCTGTTTTGCCTGTTCATGTGGAAGTAGTTTTGCATCACAAACTTATCTTGAGCCCACTTCCCTTTACCTTTTCTAGTGCTGCTGTGTCTGTTCTGCAGTGGAAAGGAATCATGATGGCATACAGGCATTCAACATCTGAACACACCAGGGATTTAGGAGGTTGACCAAGTCTGGTTTGTTCTCAGGTGTTGACTTCAGTAACTCACTTTAAAGTCACCCTAGTGACTTTGAATTTGCCTTTTTTTTTTTTTTAATTGGCCCTGAAATTGGAGCTGTTTCCAGAAAAACAGCAATGAAGATTCAAAGACTCTCCCCCTACCCTCAACCTGCACCAGAATAATGATCATTCAAAAAAGCAATTGCTGACTGTAAATAGCTCGAGTTGTTTCCCTCTCATTTCCACTACATTAAAATTCAAAGCTGATAGATACAAACATAATTTTATCACATAAGCTACTCAGTATTATGAGATACTTTGAGCTTCTGCACAGGTGAGCAAAGAGAGACACCAGGCTAAGCAATTTTGTATCAAAACTGTCATCTGATGCTTCACTTTCCCTCAGGGAAAAATAAAGTTATTTACACATCCTACTCTGTAGAAATGGACTTCTGAGACCTCTAGAGCTGCTAAATGATGCATCTCAGAGACAGCTCTGGCACTAAAAACAAAGGAGAAAGTTTACCCCATTTTTCTCCTGCTTAATTCAGTCTCTGAGGAGAAGGCTGATTTCTTCTGGGGCAAGGGACACAAAGCTTACTCCAGAAAAAAGAAAGGTAGGAAAAAGGTGAAGAAAAAGTCAATCAGAACTGCCCTAGGGAGAAGGAAACCAGCATGGCAGCCAGAAGGAGGAGAGGGACACCAGCTGCAGCTCCCCAGCTGTTCTGCTCAGCAACACCAGGAGCACCTGGAACAGTGGAGCTGGAATCAGCAGTGAGGAGACACACCAGACAGTGGAGAAGGACACTACAGAAGAGCTTGGACCAAGGGAGAGGGATACACGGACTACAGTAGTGTATCAGCGGTGAGGGATGTTACTGGCTGTGAAAACAGAAGGCAAAGGAATAATAAAAAGCAGGGGGCACTAGCAAAGCTCTAGGGGCAAAAACCCAGTGTTGGTGAGGCAAAGAGTGCGAAATGGGACTAAGAGTAGAAAAAAAGAAATGAACTAGGTAGGAAAAACAAGACTGAGGCAAAAAGACTAGTGGAGGGGAAAGCAAAGGGCAAATACAGAACATGTGAAGGGGAGAGATGCACAGAAAAGAGTCCAACACAGCAAACGCCCCTCCTAACTTTGGCACAAAGTCCAGAGGCCCACCAACTCTCTGGCAAGTGTGCCCTCCTCTTCTCTTTACAGCATTAGCTCCCATGAAAGTGAGGTACCTTAAGGCGGGAGGGTAATCATGACTCTGTTGTGAGCCGAAGATTGGAAAAATGAAGAGAAAATGAGGCATAAGAGAACAGAGACATTGGAAAAAACAAACAACCACAAAACAAAATTAAACAACAAAACAAAGCCAACCAAAACCAGAAAGGGCATAAAGAAGACAGTGGTATTTTCAAGATAGAAAATCGAAAAATATATAGTACCTGTCAAATCCTTTTGTTTTCATTTCAGTGTGGCCTTCAGGAATAAAATCAGTCAGATGTGTGTGAAAAGGGAAGGCAGAAAAAGAGGGGGCTCAAAGAGTATGTCAAGGGTGGTGAAAAGAACCTGGGACTGACAATATGTGACATAATTAAACTGAAAATAATGGAGAAAACACAGAAGTAGGTGGAGAATTTGCAGAAGCTGGTTGTAAGATTTTATTATAAGAACCGTGGCATACAGAAAAGGCAACAAAAGTAGTAAATCTTGCTGCTGACAGACCCTGTGATAGAATAGGGAAACATGAGGAGAATCAACAGAAGGGAAGCAAGCGGGAACAAGAGGATATGAGAAGTCATGAATACTTACACACCAGATATAAGGAAGTCTAAGCAACAGAATATGAAGGATACTATACAAAGAAGAAGCTATATGTCAAAAAAAAGGTTTGGAATACAAATTTAAGAGACAATAGCATTTGACAAGGACAACAAAAGAGCAACTCTGCTAGTGAACATGAGCATTTTGGTGTTGCCCCCTGACTGAAGAGGCAAACACAAGCTATTACATACAGCTATGCATCCAGATGCGTTGTCTGCATTAAATTACAGAGGATGAATGCAGAAGAGTTCACAGAAAGAGACCCAGGAGCCAGAGTCAGAGGAAGGATGACAAGCAAAAGATTAGAAGTTACATGCAAGTAGCCTGGTAAAGAGGATTAAAAAAACCCTACAAATATTATTTTTTTCTTACTCAGACCACAAACGTTTTACAATGGGTATTGAAATAACTAAATGTAATAAGACGTTTTGTCCCAATCAACATGTCACTACTATACAATAGGATAACTCAGCCAAATACTCCAAGTAGTGCAACATGCACTTTGTTTCCACTCATTCTGACTTTTTCCACAGTTAGATAAAAATCAAAACAGTACGTCCTTTAATCAGAGCTGATAAAAAGAGAGTAGGTCAAGGATTCTTCCTTTATCCTATTACTGCCAAGACAGAAAACTTGTTTTTGCAATGCCCTACCTAAAAGACATAGAATAGACCTTTTATATTTGGCAAGAAGCATGGAAAAAGTTCAGGCAAGGGGCCAGATGTTTTGTTAAAATGCATAATTAGTTGGCTTTGCTGAGAACCCACAAACAGCACCCCGAGAATCTCATCCCAGTGTCCTCTTTTTTTACTTAATACTCAGCACTGGATTTTATTACAAAGATATAAAATCGTATTTACATACCTCTGCCCTCAACCTCTTATAAAAGACAAGAGTATACCCTATGCTCTAAAGGCTGCAACAATATCCCACGACAACAACCCTATATCCATAAGCACGTTAAGTATTTTAATTCATACATGAAGTTATTTTAGCACAACCTGTGTTACCAACAAGACACACCACTGATGGGTGCTGCAGTGAGAGAGCTCCAGCTGCTCCTTTCAGCTCTCCTCCTTGTGTCTTTCTTGCCACTGTCACTGCCTGCATATCCCACCCCACACATGCTCTGTCCACACCTAAGCAGCACATAGTGGGGATTCCATGGATGTACATGTCTATATGGCTTACTTTTTCTCCCAGCTTTTTATGGCACAGTCCCTATCTGAGCAGCTGCGCCAGCATTTTTCCACAAAAAACCCAAACACCCTCCCCCTCAGCCCCCCCAAAAAAACAAAACTTAAAAAAAATAAAATCTCAGAACAGAATTACATGACTAAGAAAAGCCCCTCAGTCTTTTATTCCACTGCAAGTATCCTTTTACCCCACGGCCTTCAAATTTGTATCCTTTTACCCCATGGCCTTCAAATTTGTAGGTATTATAAATGAACAAAATTAATGTGGTACGACCAAGATTTGGTGGAGCAATGGGACCCAACGGTCACAAAAGACGTTGCAAATACCAAATTAAAAGACTGAACAATACTGAAGAAAAATACAACAATAACTGGAAGGATGAAGAGACACACTGATAAGTGCTATTTTATAAACTGCAAATACTTTTTAAAACCTCAGGAAAAGCCATGCAAGAGAAGATTCCTTTAAATTTTCTTTACTATTCATAGCACACGAATTGGACTGTATGCAACAACAGAGCAATTAGTTTAAATACTGCCAATATTCTCACTGGTGATAATTGGTTGCTTCTTGCAAGAACATCTGTTCCATCTTTCTTAAGAAATGAAGTACAGACCCTGTTACCTAGACAACAGAATCCTTCTGAGCATCACGCACTATAAAAGGGCAATATCAACCTAAGTCACACTTCATACTCACTCGTTCTCCCCACTGCTCCCTTATCATCATTAATGCAACCAACCGCCGTGACTTTTTAACATTAAGCCCGTATTTATCAGGTCCCATAAAATCAGATCCACTTTCACATACATTAAAAGTAACAGCTGTGTTATTGTCTTTTGGCCAAGCAACAGTCACTTTGAGGCTTTGTATCCGGCCAGTTTCCACTACTGTGACTGCCAAGTTGTCGAGCTGAAAGCGCTACAGCTTGGGACTTGCTCTCAGAGTACTCATATCAAATCTAGAAATCTTAGCTCAGCCCCCTTGAACAAGGTCCAGAAGCAGTCACCTTCATCACCATGCCCCTGGGTTACTGGAGATATTCAAGCACCATGGGGACTCATCCCATACCAGCATTCACTAGTGCCCTCCAGTCGAATTAAGGAGAGCAGCAGCAGATTAACCTTTGGAAGATGTCTTTGGCTGCCTTAGCAAACACACCACAACTTTATAAGTATTGATGAAATATTAACAATGAAGTGCACCAGATGACAACTTCTCTGCGTGCTCTCGTTACATGGACGGATTTTTTTTCCTGTGTGAATGTGATAGAGGACCAACGAACATGGAAGCTCAAATGATGTATGGAACCTACAGATAAAGCACTCAAAGGAAAAAAGAGCTCACTGGGGCAGAGCAAGATGCAAAACAATCACCACCACCCAACTATTACCCTAAATTGATCTCCATCTTTGTGCTGACAGCATGCTAAAACACTTTCTGTTCTCCCTCTCCTACTTTGGCTGCACGAAGAGGAGCAGCACTGTCTATCCTCAAATGCGTACTGCAGCTGTCTCTACTGGGGCTGGGAGGGGGGTGAACTTACGTAGAACACCTATAGCTTTTATACATTTGGTTTTGTACATACAACAGCAATCATACTTTGGTTATATATCTAAAGTTTCGAGTTACAGCCACTACAAGCCAACAGGACCAAAAAGCGCCAAGCAAGAAAAGGAGAAAAGGCTATTAAACCAAAATGTAAGCAACGGGTTGACCACAGACCACACAAAAGAACCAAACACTTTAGGACTTTACTAATGCAAACATGACTAGTATTTTTATGGGAATGCTCTGACAAGTTGTATTTCCGTGTTTTTCCACTAGTATGTTGGAACAACACAAAAATCGTTATATGAACATCTGATAAGCAAGTAGATGGCAATCTGAGCATTAAGAAGAGCAATGAGGAGTATAAAGTTTAACCATAGAAGATAAGTGTGGTGGTTTATTTGTTTTGCAGATCCTGCATTTTAAAGGGGACTTCAAGGCCACTTAATTTGTTAAAACAGAAATGGTTTAAAGGAAGTCTTCTACAGCAGCACCATATAAAGTAAGGTTTCGTAGGAGAAAGATAACACTTAAAGTAATCCCAGTGGGACAGGAATAAAAATCTGTTTTTCCAGCCCCATCTGCGTTGGAAAAAAAAAAACAAACCAAAACACCAAACCATGAGTTCTGGAAGTACTGAAAAAAGATAAGAGCTTGAAAATGGTCTGGATTTGAGATGTCCAGAAGGCAGAAAAATAACTCATCTGGCCTCAGTCTGAAAATCTGTACAACAGAGATAACTAAAACCGATTAAAACTTAAAATCACAGTGGAATTCCTTTTTTAGACTACAAAGCTTCAAGCAAATTGAGTGAATTTCAGATGTGTAACAGTACAAGAGACATTTTAGTAGCAGCAAAATATTCCTAAAGCCACAAGCATAATAAATACTTAAGTGAGATAATGTAAAGCCACAAGGATCAGCCATCCTCAGAAAAATAAAACTAGCTAGATAAAACATAGGCAAGAACAAAAATCACTAATACATAACAAAAATCACATGTCAAAAAAGGAACAATTATTAATCTGAAGAGTAAGATACTCAGGCAGATGAGGACACTGAACAAACCTTGGAGACTGGTCAGACAGAAATCATTAATCATTTCTGAGTAGAAGCTAAGAGAAGTCAAACCAACATGGATCCAAGACAGAGCTAGTAGATGGGAAACTGTGGCATTGCTTGTAAATATTAAAAGCATCTGGAGATAAAGGGAGAAGCAAGCAAAGAAAATAGTACAAAAGGCAACTGAGGTGAAAAAGAAACTAGAATAATCTAATAAGCAAGTGAAAATATGGAAAGACAGTGAGAGTTGAGAAACAAACTCTGCAGGGGTGATGGGATGGGATAAATTTATTAGAACAGAAAGAAAAGGCGGAGGCTTCTTCAAATGTCTTCAAGAGCTGGCAGCAGATCTCTAATTTCATAACTGTCTATAACCCAAATTATTTTACTGACAGCTTCTTTCACTATGCTGTCCACATATTCAAACAACTGATAACTTTTTCCAGTAGAATAGCCTGTCTGGACTACCCTAACTTCAGTATCCTTGGGTGGCTGGCTGCACATGAAAGAGCTCAACGTCATGTATACTGAGCACAGACACACACGTCCCCACAATTTAGTACATGTGTTACACAGAGACAATAGGCAGGTTTTGGGAAGCTTCCTGACACTGCTGGTGAGATATGAAGGATGCACACGATGCTCTTCCTACAGGGCAGAAGCATTTTGCCAGTCAGGTGGCTAAACAGAGCCGAGAACAAAACCATGATGCTCACACCTTTCTTATCAAAATGCAAATTAAGCAAATTCTGCATAGTAACAGCCTCCCACTGTAAGCCTGTGGGCAAGACATCGCAGAACTGAAGACATCCAGGATATCTATTTAGTGATTACTGTACTGTTAACTACAGTTTGGAAACTGTAGTCTCAAAATCCCCATGTAATAATGTATCAAGTCATCATAAAGACAAGAAAAAAATCAGTAAGATACAGTGGAAGCTGTATTTAAACTGAGCTATTTTTCAGCTTACCACAAAAATAGACAGAGAGATTCACAAGAAAACCACCACACTGGAACTTTTAACATAATGAAATTTAATGAAGTAAGTAAAGTTTTAGCAGATGGTAAGGTGACATCTTGCCTTCAATAACAAACCTGACTAAAGTTTACATACAAAAATGTGCATAGTAAAATACAACTGTAGACTAAACCCACTATCCCCTTAGCCATACACAGGGCTGAAGCTGATGCATCAAAAAAAGCAACGTTTTTATTACCGTTTGGTTGAGCCCTAAAGAATTGTCCACTAGTTTTCATCCAACTATCTTCTATTTTGTATTATTTATCCGGTTTAGGCCCTGCTAATAACATTTTATTTCTGCTTCACAGACTCAATGGGTGCAGAGAAGCCTCTGACAACTTGTGAGTCAGAATCAGTAGAGACACCAGTCTCTACTGATTCCACCACCTCCCTGGGCAGTGCATTCCAGTGCCTGACTACCCTTTCTGAGAAGTAGTGCTTCCTAATGTCGAGCCTGAATCTCCCCTGGCGCAGCTTGCTACCATTCCCTCTAGTTCTGTCACTGCCTACACGGGAGAAGAGGCCGACCCCCAGCTCACTACAACCTCCCTTCAGGAAGTTATAGAGAGCTATAAGGTCTCCCCTAAGCCTCCTCTTCTCCAGGCTGAACAATCCCAGCTTCCTCAGACGCTCCTCGTAAGGCCTGTGTTCCAGACCCCTCACCAGCTTAGTAGCCCTCCTCTGAACGCGTTCCAGAGCCTCAATGTCTTTCCTGTAGTGAGGGGCCCAAAACTGAACACAGTACTCGAGATGCGGCCTCACAAGTGCTGAGTACAGGGGGACAATTACCTCCCTGCTCCTACTAGTAACACTATTTTTGATGCAAGCCAGGATGCCGTTGGCCTTCTTGGCCACCCGCGCACACTGTCGGCTCATGTTCAGCCGTGCATCAATCAGTACCCCCAGGTCCATTTCCTCCACACAGTCCTCCAGCCACTCCGCCCCAAGCCTATAGCGCTGCCTGGGGTTGTTGTGGCCAAAGTGCAGGACTCGGCATTTGCTCTTGTTGAACCTCATGCCATTGGCTTCAGCCCAGCTCTCCAGCCTGTCCAGATCCCTCTGCAGGGCCTCGCTACCCCCAGGCAGATCCACACTCCCAGCCAATTTAGCGTCATCTGCAAACTTACTGAGGGTGCACTCAGTGCCCTCATCTAGGTCATCAATAAAGATATTGAAGAGGACAGGCCCCAGCACCGACCCCTGGGGAACACCACTCGTGACCGGTCGCCAGCTGGATTTAACTCCATTTACTACCACTCTCTGAGCCCGGCCCTCCAGCCAGCTCCTTACCCAGTCGAGGGTGTACCCATCCAAGCCACGGGCTGCCAGCTTCTGCAGGAGAATACTGTGGGAGACAGTGTCAAAGGCTTTGCTGAAGTCTAGGTAGACCACATCAACAGCCTTTCCCTCATCCAGCAGATGGGTCACTAGATCCTAGAAGGAGATCAGGTTGGTCAAACAGGACCTGCCCTTCATGAACCCATGCTGGCTAGGCCTGATCCCCCGGCCATCCCGCACATACCGCATGATCTCCCTCAAGACTATCTGTTCCATAACCTTCCCTGGAACCGAGGTCAGGCTAACAGGCCTGTAGTTCCCCGGATCCTCCTTACAACCTTTCTTGTAAATGGGAGTCACATTGGCAAGCCTCCAGTCTTCTGGGACCTCACCAGTCAGCAAGGAGGACTGATAGATAATGGAAAGCGGCTCGGCTACCACCTCTGCCAGTTCCCTCAGCACTCTCGGGTGGATCTCATCCGGCCCCATGGACTTGTGGCAGTCCAGTTGGAGTAGGAAGTCTCTGACTGTTTCTTCCAGAATCACAGGGGAGTTAGCATGCTCCCCAGCTGAGACTACCAGGTCAGAGAGAGGGGTACCCTGAGGATCTGTTTGACCTTTAAAGACAGACGTAAAGAAGGCATTCAGAACCTCCGCCTTTTCCTTATCCTCAGTGATCACATTCCCAGCCTCATCCAGTAAAGAGTGGATATTCTCCTTTGTCCTCCTCTTACTGTTAATGTACTTATAAAAGAGTTTATTATTCTTTTTCACCCCAGCGGCCAGGTTAAATTCAAGCTGGGCTTTTGCCTTTCTGATTTCACCTCTACACATCCTGACAACTTCCTTGAATTCATTCTCAGTTACCCGTCCCTCCTTCCACAGGCGGTAGATTCTCTTTTTCTCACGGAGCCTCAAGAGTAACTCCCTATTCATCCACGCTGGTCTTCTTCCCCGCCGGCTCATTTTGCGGCTCAGGGGGACCGCCTGCTCCTGCGCCCTTAAGACTTCCTTCTTGAAGAGCAACCAGCTCTCTTGTACCCCTTTGTTCGCTAAGACTGAATGCCAAGGGACTCCCCCTACCAGTCTCTTGAACAAATCAAAGTCTGCCCTCTGAAAGTCCAAGGTAGCAGTTTTACTATTCCCCCTCCAAGCTCCACCATGAATTGAGAAATGTATCATTTCATGGTCACTCTGTCCAAGGCAGCCCCCAACCTTCACATCTCCTACCAGACCTTCCCTGTTCACGAACAGCAGGTCTAGCGGGGCAGTTCCTCTTGTGGGCTCTCTGACCAGCTGCATCAGGAATGCATCCTCTGTGCACTCCAAAAACCTCCTAGACTGCTTCTTCTGTGCTGTGCTGTACTCCCAGCATATGTCAGGGAAGTTGAAGTCCCCCATGAGCACAAGGGCTGATGACCGTGCAGCTCGTGCCAGCTGCTTGTAGAACACCTCATCTGTCTCTTCATCCTGGTTTGGCGGTCTATAACAGACGCCCACCACGATGTCTGCCTTGTCAGCCCTTCCTCTGATCTTTACCCATAGGGATTCAATGTTATCATCCCTAGTCACAATCTCAGTGGCAGAAAAGGATTCCCTAACGTATAGAGCCACACCACCACCCCTCCTTCCTTGCCTGTCTCTCCTGAAGAGTTTGTAGCCATCCATTGCAGCACTCCAGTCATGGGAGCAATCCCACCATGTTTCTGTTATGGCAACCAGGTCATAGTTTGCCTGCCGCATTATGGCTTCCAACTCTTCTTGCACGGAACTCTTCCAACACGGAATGAGAAAGAAAATGTGAAACAAGAAAAAGGTTTGCTACACAAATGCAGGAGAACCTCAAATTTACAAAACATTTCAAATGAAGCTTTAAAACATTTAAAACATTTATCTTCATTTGAGGCCACACATACACGCACACACAATCTTGCAGGGAGTATTTAAGTTTGGCAAATGAGTATTTTTAAATGCCTTTCCTGCATTATTTACAACTGTGTTTTTCTCTGAGTGATAAAGTAGCTGTTTGCTTTCAGTGCATCGCTGCCTACAGCTCACCCTGGAGAGGGCTGGCTTTGCTTTTACCTTCCTTTCTGTTGAAGGCACCATCAGCCAGCTTTTCATTTGTGTGTTCTGAGGATATTCAGATTCTGAAGCGAACAGCAAACTCCAAGTGAGAACAACTGAGCCTGGACAGCGCTGAACACCCATTTTCCCTTGTCAGCTGCACTGGGAATTTGGATTTTATCCTAACTGATGTCAAGCACCAAATTTTTAGAGAAGGTTCTTTGGCTCACACTGGTTTAGAATGGGGAAAAATCTTTTTTCTTCTTTTTAACACACTTGCCACAGATTTGTTGATACTGCTCTCCTGCTTTGAGCAGAGACACAATTTCAAGAAAAGCAAAGTAACATCTCTCTTTAAAAAAGCTTCAAATATTGTACTTAGGAAGCCACGGTGTGCTTAAAGCAGCATTTCCCTTTTCCTTTCTCCTCTGCATGCTGTCCTTTGTTGTTGCTAAACGGCTAAAGAAGGTGGCTGCAGCTGTACAATGGAGCTGACTACCTGCTCCAGATGATGCTCCAATTTCCTAACAACTATTTGACAAAAAAAATGATCCTTCAAGCTGCAAAATTTGTTTTCAGAAATGTTACAGTGCCAGTGGGCCCATAACAAAAAAGCTTAATTAAAACAAAAATCTCTTTTCATTCCACAGATTTACTACCTGCATACTTTTTTATTTAATGAAGTTAATTGTTCTTTCAGCTACAATAAAATAAAAGACAAAAAAATATTCACAAAGCCCTTTTGAAGAATAACCAAAGCAAGAATGTAAGTACTCCCTTACACAAAAAGCATGTAAATTACACAGATTATACAAGATTAGGCCATGTAACACAGAGAGCTTTTATTCTTCCTACGGCATGCAAAACATGAGTTGTCATGTAGCCGAACCAAAAACCTCCTTCCAGCTGATTCATACTTACAAAAATCACAATGCACAGACACCCCTAGCCAACACATGCCTTAACTCTCCAATTAAAAAAAAAAATCATCTCTTTTTTAAACTTATATTTATTTCACTACCTCCAGATATTGAAAGAGGGAGTGGAGTTTCAAGGTTTCCACAAACAAATCTAACAATCTTTTCTAATTAGGTAGTAGGGAATTTATGGGGAGATATTACATTGCCAAATATTCCACACATTTATATTATCTTGGCAAGGGAAAAGAAGTTCTGACATTCAAAAGGAATCTCCTACAGCAAATATTCGCAGGGACACAGGCTGCTTTTTTTTAAGCCTTGTATCACCTAACCTCGCCTTAAACAAAGCCCAGGGACCAAGGTTAGAAATTAATTCTTCTACATAACAGTAAATAAATACTGCAAGCTGCTGTGATAGTCAAGGTCAAAGACAAGGTCAATACAGCCAAAGCAGAGGACTCATATCTATTACAAAATTCTAGGTAACTGTACTCGAAGAGAAGCAATAGCACTGCAAATCTTTTAAGTGTTGTATTAATACTGAGAAGTTATACATTATTCCTGTGCAGCTGGTCTGGTCGGACAGGGCATACAGCCAGCCTGGGCCACAGACTCACACTAAGCAGCTTCATGTTTAATTTGTTTGACCAAGCCGTTTCCAACCAAGAGCAGCTCCTAAGTGAGGTGCAGCCCCTGACACAGGAAATAAGCTATAACAATAAATATAATAATAAAGCAAATAAACTTTACCAGCTCTACCAACAAGGCATGACATGTCCCCTTGAGTGTCCCTGCATCACGCTGCCAGTGGCACTGCTGAGAAGCACACACAAAGGCACAAAGTGCCTCAAGACAGAGACAGTACGTCTAGCCCGACCTCCCCGGCTCAGCTTCAGCACCACATCACCACTGAATCCCCTAAAGCCCAGAGGCAAGAGATGCATCCCCCAAGCAGCTGCCTACCCGCAAGGGAAGGCCAGGGACAGCAAGGAGGTAGAAAAGAAGAACATACATACAGTAAGGCATAGCCTTGCTCAAGACAGCTGAGAAGCACACAAAAAAGGTTACAAAAAAACTATTGTTTAACCTGTAAGGCTACTAAAACCCTGCCTACCCTCAGAAACTGAGGATGCTGGTACCCTCCAGCACTTTGCAATATACATTGCATCAATAGGCAAAAGGCCTGAGAATGATTTGTGCACACTAGAACTGTTCAAATGAGCTTTCAGTAACTCATTTAACACTACAGCCCAAATTATTTTAGCCTGTACCCGTAAACGCAAGTATGAACACAAAGGCCAACTAATGCTCCCACTGGAGTCCCACAGTGTACTGGCACTGTTTCAAGGTCTCCCAGAAGGAGCAGCCTCTAGCAGCTTTGCTAACAACTAGCACGCACAGGCACAACAGGATGTGGCAACTAAATTGGTTGTGTGTCCCAGACCCAATATTCACACAGGGCAAAACTGCAGCAATTCAGGGCACTCTCATGCAAGGCTTGGAGAGAAATGCTGCTGGTTTGTGGCTATACTTCTCCCATTTAAATCACCTGTAACAGCACTATAAAAAAAAAACCAACCCTCTGATTTATAAAAATCTAATGAAGTTTAGAATCAAGATCATTATCTACAGAGAAGATGGCTAGGATCTGGTAATTTATCTTTGGAAGAGGGGAAGGTCTCAGTGTTAGCAGTGGGAAAAAAAGATGGAAAGGACCAGGAGTTGACTGAAGAGCCTCCTAGGATCTAACTCAAGCCATAGGTTCACATGGAACCTTTAGTAGTAGTCCTCTTTGTCCACAGGCTGGGCTTTTGGGGGCGAGATCTTAGAAGAAGATAGTCTTAAATGGTCCTGGTTTAGGTTAAGAAGAATATCAAGGCAAGACTATATTCACTGCAGTGCAAGTGACCATTAGAAATATTTCATTGGTTTCCAGGACACTTTTACTACTATATTTAATATACTTCTGTGGAACTTGAATTTTGTGGGGTTTTTTTTTAAATATGTGCAACTCATACCCAGGAACTGTTGTAACTACTCAATTAAGTGTATTTTAGTGACAAACAGTCCCCAAAAATAAATTTGGGAATAAAGCTCAGTCCATTCAGAATTTCCAAGAACATTGTGTAAGACAATTTAAGTGACCAGTCAGGAACCTTGGACAAACAACTCAGGATAGAAGAGGGACTTGCATAGTGGAACTTATCAAACCAATGTTTCTTCATTGTATTTCACTGCCAAGACCTCTTGTATTAGTACAAAATGCTTATCTGTTTGTTAGACATACATCTGAAAGGCATGGCTCTATTCCTTCTAAATGGAGAGAAGATTGTATAACAGAATCTTTCAGGTTGGAAGAGACCTCTTGAGATCTTGCCCAACCTCTCTGCTCAAGCAAGGTCAGGTAGAGCAGGCTGCCCACGACTCTGTCCAGCCAAGCTCTTAAGCATTTCTACAGATGGAGACTTCACAATCTCTCTGGGTAGCCTGCTCCAGTGCTGTCAGCCTCATAGTACAGAAGTGTCTTTTCATATTCAGATGGAATTTCATGTATTTTAATGCATGCCCATTGCCTCTTGTCCAATCACTGGGAACTATTCTTCTGAGTCTGGTTTCTGCATCTTCATATCTTGACAAGATCCCTCAAGCCTTCTCTTCTCCAAGCTAAACAGTCCCAGCTCTCAGCCTCTCCTCACGTCAGATACTGCAGTCCCTTCATTATTTTCATGGCCCTGCACTGGACTAACTCCAACTGTTCCAAGTGTCTCTTGTACTGGGGGAACCCGGTACTTGACACAGAACCCAGGTATCACCTCAGCAGTGCTGAAATTAGAGGAGAAGGATCACCTCCCTTGACTTGCTGACAGTGCTCTGCCTGATGCAGCCCAGGATGCTGAAGACTGTCTTGACCCTTAAAGTGCATTGTTGGCTTGTGGTCAGCTTTCTGTCAACCAGAGCTCCCAGGACCTTCTCTGCAAAGCTGTTCCCCAGACAGTCAGCCACCAGCATGTACTGGAGTTACTCCACTACAGATGGCAGACTTTGCATTTCCCTTTGTTGAACTTTATGAGATTCCTCTCAGACCATTTCTCCAGCCTGTTGAGAACTCTCCAAACAGCAGCACAACCATGGGGTCTATCAGCCACTTTGTCAGTTTTTGGTCTGGGGTAGACCACTAGTGACTTGCCTCCAGCTGGACTCAGCACCACTGATTGCAGCACACTGGGCCCAGACAGTTTTCAATACACCTCATTTTCCACTACTTAACCTGTACTTTGTTACCTTGTCTATGTAAACATTATGGGAGACAGTAACAAAAGCCTTATTAAAGTCACAATAATCAGCATCTGCAGCATTCACCTGATTCACCAAGCCTGTCATCTCATCACATCAGGTTGGTTAAGGACAACTTTACCTTTGTAAATCCATGCTACTACAAATCACCTTCTTCTAAAATTATTAGCAAAATTATTGTCTTATTAAAATGTTCTGAACACGTGGAGAACTACATACACTGATGCTTCTTTCATTTTCTCAACTTTCACAGAACATGGTTTGGGGTTTTTTTTGGTGTTGGGAAGTGGGGGGTTATAGGAGGGGTTTTAAACGTCAAAAGAACTACTAGTGTCGTTTTAATGTGGCCTCTTTCCAGGCTGATAATCTTTATTTAATCAGTAAACATTACCTTTTTATTACCTAAGCTTTGAAATAGAAGATTAACTATTAATGCACTAGTTATAAGTCCACTTCTCTCTATGGAAAACACACTTGTTTCTTCTTGTTTCTATATGACAAAAAGTTCAACTTTGTTTTTCAACTGTTTCGCCTTAAACCTTTTTCACACTTCTCTCATTTGACCAACCTGAAATTACACTGAGGCAAACAGCAATTTGCTACATTATCTCAAGCTATATTGTTTTATAAAAAAGTCTGGAGTAAAATATCATTTAAGGAAGAATTAGAGGAAGACCCATTGCAAGACAGTGGTGGTAAAATTTCCCAGGCTGTACTGAGTCTCATAAAATAAAATAAAAAAGCACAAAAAAAAATGACATGTTGATGTATCATCAGAGGAAAAAGATAATTAGACACACCACTTCCTCACAATGTTGTGTCCAGGTATGATGGAACCAGCTCCATACCACAGTGCTACCATGACAACAGGAAAATCTCCTTCAGACTCTTCCACACATCATCTCCAAACAATTTAATTTTTTAATACGATTGAAAACAGACAAAGAACAAGAACCAAAGAAAAATAAATAAAATCCTAAAGCTTCAAATGCTGTCAAAACTGACTTTATAGTAACAGGAATATAACCTGGTCCTGATATTTAAAGAGGATTTTTTTTTTTTCTTCCACAGGCAGAAATATCAGCAAAAAGGTCACTGGGCAGATTCTGTGTAAAGAGACTGACAACCACCTCTCAAATCCATGACTGACCTTGACCTGATATTGACAAGTACTTTAAAAGGATAGTATGTTTATCTGCTAAGTCTCCTCATACAGAGCCACCGCAGGCACTGTACTGAACACATGCAGTGGATTGTTCAGCTCATGAACATCAAGGAGCACCGAATGCCTCTCACCGCGTTGCACACCTGAGTGCTGTATTTCAATGCCACACTGCCAGATTAGAGAAGGCTTCAGGCACAATCCTGGCATACATTTCAACAGTGACAGCACTAAAACAAGGTAAATATTTAATCAAGCAGTGGCACCTCTTTTGCAATGCAAGAAATTCTTGCGTTACAAACTTTTACTCGCTATCCATCACTTGGACAGTAATGCACATTTTCAGTCATAAAGTCAACAATTAAAGATCAAATTCTACCTTCGTATACAAGCACCTACTTTTTCACCAGCTGTGAAGGAACAATGGGCACTCTCCAAAGCATGCAACTTCTGAATTCATTTTTTCCTACTAAGACACATGTAATAGACATTTCTCCGTACTTCACAAAACAAGTAAGGGACAAGGAGAACAAACTGTTCTCGGGTACTAAAGGAGAGCAAGCTGCCATCAGTCTGAAGTAAAATACATTATTATCAAGGCTTGTTATGGCAGTTGCAATCTTTCAGAACCTTTTTCCTTCAAGGCATTTTGAAAACACCCCTATTTCAAATAAATCTTTATTAAAAGGCTCTCGTGTATTTCCCTCTCAACACAAAACCAGATAAAATTACACCAGGGGAAGGTATTACTATTACCTAGCAAGAACACCTCTTTCCACTAAAGAAAAATTATTACTATTTAGAAAGTACTTTTAGAAAAGCTTATGCTTGAATAACCTTTGGGCTTGCATACGTTAAAGAAAGCATTTAGACTATCTTTATGTTACTTAATTCAGAGAAATAAAACATGTATCAAATAATATTGTTAGTAAAAATATTTTCATTTGTGTACACTTACTGCAATCTCTCTACAGGCCGACATGGATATCCCTGTACCTTCAATTTGCTTCAGTGCATACTCCTTTTCATCTTTTCTGTACACATACACACAAAAGAAGAAAAAAAAAAAAAAAAAAGAGAGAAATATTTTTAGCTCTGACATAGTACAGTAATCAATACATGTATAATGACTTCTTTTAATCTGCTGTGGATTGAGAAGCTCAAGAGTCAATATGATTTTATGCATAAATTACACTTTGATATTAAAAGAAAGTTTTAACACAGACCACAAAAATTCCCAACAGAAAGTCATGCAAAAAGAAAAACTGTTAACCTATATCTGTTTCTCTCTGAAACCACACAGATCGCTGCAAACACATCTATGGAGGCTTTACACTTTTCCTTAAATTCCAGGACACTGGGTACTACCACAAAAATGCTACACAGTTGTATCCCATACCTTGAAAACTCTCCTAGAAATACCTAGGAACTGCAAGATTCTTACTTGATTTTATGAGCCACTTCCAATCCCCTTTTACCTTTGAAATACTATTAAACTAATTATACTTATTACGTAAGTGTTGTCTACTGACAGACCCCTACATGGCATATGAAACCATGTGCTCTGAGGTACAAAGCTGGAGAATGTGAAAATGTTCAGCCCAAATACAGTACCATCCTTCTAAATATTCTCAGTTTGAAGTGATTTAGAGGGAAGCCCAACAGAACAAGAAAATGAAGTAGTATCTCAAAGCCCTTGCGATACAACCTAACAGCTTACTGCCTAGGGTAAGGCTCTGCAAGGTTCAGCTGGCAGTGATAGGTGTTGATAAGCACTGATACCACAGTCCTGATGCACTTCTGCAGGCTCACTGGTTACAATTCAACAACCCACAAGCCACCATCCAAATTCCCTATGGTATTTTTGGTAGACTTCAGTTTCCACTTCTTCCAGTCCCAAATAACTTCCTTTTGCTAAGCTGAAAAATTAACTTGACTTTGTTGCAAGAAAAATTCCAGATGTTTTCTGACAACACACGAAAACTCATCTGTGCTGCAATTTTTGCAAAAAGTAAAGCTACCTTTGAAGTAGGGAGTCACTCAGCAGCTCTTCCTACTGGGAAAACCAAGTTCTGGTGCTGCACCTGAACTCAGAAAAAGTTGTTAGTCCTCTCCTAAACAAACACTTACGTGAGAGTTATGGAAATCTTTGAAAAGATATCCCCTCCAAATTAAAAAAGAAACAAACCAAAAAAACACCTAAAAAACCCCCCAACCAAACAACAGAAAAAACCGCAACAACAACAAAACAAAACTGAAAACAAACCCAGAGAAATCCAGTTGTAATGGAATTAGTCTGCTTTATTTCAAGCATGGTGTTCCAGTGTGTTTGGGATCTGGGGCAACGCTGAGCCCTAGGGAAGCAAGGCCAAGCATGTCAGGCTACAGGCTTGAAGGGCTTCTTTCTCTAGACAGGGTTGGAGTATCAGCAGATCCTTCTGCAGCTGCCACTAAAGGAATAGGTTACAATATTATCTAGGTCACCTCAAAGTAACTGCCAAAAAGAGACGTAAGGTATTCTCATTCTGCACAGATTTTTCCTGGAGAGATGAGGACGGCAACTTACAACATGCCTTCCAACTACTCCAAACACCTTCACCTGTGCAGACACTTGGATGCAAATCTTAACAACTAACACACATGAAAAACAAGCACAAGAAGACTGGACTCTACTCTTCAAAACCAAACTTTTATTCCTCTGTGCTAACTAAAATGAAACGGACTCATATCACAGTATTTTAAGCTTATAACTTCTGAATCTGTAGTTGGGTGGGGACACCCAAATATTTTCAAGGGCAAAAGAAAGCCCATGAAGTTACCATAACTAAAATTGAGCCAAATACAGCAGTAACAGCTTGTAAGAGCTGTTCACCATATACGCTTTCAGTGGTAACTTCAGAAGTGGACATGTCTGCTCCCTAAGCAGAAGGGTTCTCCATGATCTGGTGATAGAATGATTCAGATTCCTCCTTTGCTCCCCACTGAGCAGCTCTTTATTTTCATACATTAGTCATTTACAAGAGCTTGGCTCAAGGTGCAGAACCAAGGAATGTGTAACATTACAGGTAATAAGCTCATACCTTCTGTAAGAGAAATTGCTTTTGATTTCACTACTTAGTCCTAATTTTAAAGAGTAACTAACAAAGCTCATCCCCTCTCCTACACAACATGGAGTTAATACTTTGCAGTTTACACAAATAACTCAAATCGCTTACTGAGACTGTGAAGAGAAAATGACACTGTCTGCAAAATCAAAATTAACTCTGGACATTTAAAATTGCTTGTGGCTGTTAAACCACGGTCATATTTAAGGTACATGGTACAGAACAATCCTATGCACACCCACCAGCTTGAATCCCAAATCAATGTAGTCCCTACAGCACTGCAGTACGCCCTTTTTTTTTTCTCCTTGGCTGGTCTGCCCTTAAATTAATTCTACAGATGCAAGCATTGCATTCAGTCACTCAGACCTTCACAGGCTGAAGGTCACTGCAAATACCAGGCATGGTATTTGGCACACACCGCCTTCAACAGTGTTGCTTAACACCACTGCCACTGTGAGTCTGTCATCACTTGACAGCCAGCCACTCTAGGTAGGATTTTAAGATACAAATGAAAAATGATGAAGGATTTTGATAATTTTTTTTTATAAAATCCAACAACTTAAGATATTATAGCATGTGGGGAAAGAAGGCAATCTTCCTGAACTGCAAAGAACATACCTGCAGGACACTGGGTTTTGTGAACACCGAGCAAAAATTGAGCTAATTAAATACTTACTAAAACAAATGAGTATCGAGGATAAAGAACTTCAAAGATACCATATTCCAGATCTCACAAAATGTTTTTTTTTAAGTAACAGTTTCAGAATCATAAACACATCCTCCTTTAAATACATAAATATCACTTACTTGCTTTGGCAGAAATGCAAGACTGTATAAATACTTTTCCAAAGTTAACTGTTCTGTTATGCAAACATAATAACTGTTTAAAGCTCTTTCCAAAAGATCTCTACCAACTGGTATTTTAACCAGTAATATTTCCCATTATCTTAGGATAATTTGAGAAAGAAATACATTTAAAACTTCAATACTAAATCAGCCAGTGCAATCTGATGAGACACACAATTATGGTTACTCAAAAAAATGGTATTAAACGGCCAAAGAAAAAGATAAATGGGCACTTTATTAGCTATTTCTCCACTTGTAAGAATTCAATAAATTACATCAAATGACGTGTATGATAGGCAAGTATACCATTCAACTCCCTAAACACTTATCCTCTTACGAAACACTTGAGGCAGCAGGAAGTATTTCTACTTCACACTGAATATGCATACAAACTGTAGCGAACTTTGAACGCATTTCAAGAACTCGTACAGAATTACCCAGCAGGAAAGTTTTCATAAATCCTTTCCTCACAGACCCTGTATCAGTATATTTCTCACTAGCGAGCGGGGCAAGCATGACTAAGTTTAAAAACCAAACCCAAACAAAAAAAATAAACAGCTCTGGCATGAGGCAAAAAGTACCCATGCTAGGGACAGCCAAAACAGAAGCAATCTGTAATCATTTTCATCCCATCCACAGAAATACATGTTTGGGAACAGGCCAACTAACTTGAAGATCCTGCTGCGTGGGGGTTTGGCTGAGGGCAGGGAGCGAGTGGCACAGACCAAGGTTTAATCACGCAGGTGCCATTAAATAGCCACCCTGGGCTGAAGGCAGCAACGTGCTCACTGAATCTGAGCAAAAAACGTAGCAAAACAGAACTGAAAGGGGACTCTGTTCCTTAAGAGACAGCAACCTAACTTTTTTTTTAATTAAACCTTTCAAAAAGTGATGCAGAAGAATCTGCCTGATAAAACAGGTATTATATCACACCACCGTTTGGGTTCTCCACGCTTCAAGTTGGCTTCTCCAAAACTAGGGGCAAAGACTAAAATCGCCATTGTTTCTAGTTCCAGGGGCATTGCAATTCATGCTATTTTAAGAGGGATTAACTTTTTACAGGAATGAAAATGCTGATATGAGATACAGAGGCAGGATGGGGGTATTTCAGATTGCCTTAGGCAGCATCCAAACAAAAGGGTCCTCATACCTACCAGCAGTAACTGAGAACAGTGTTATCAAAATCTGCTCTACTGTAAGGCTGTTACTTGGGCTTTGAGATTAAGCTTTTCTCCCCTCTTGCCCCCCAATAAATACCCCTTGAAGTTAACATTTTAATTTGTGCAGCACAAAGGAAAATTCTGTCCTTTTGCTGAAAATAAAAAATTTTACTCAGCTGTCTTATGTCCAACTGCATTATTCAACGAAGAAAATGAAAATATGGTTACTACTTCTGAGTAACAATTTCTGTTTCCATTTCCCAAATGCTTTGAAAAGAAGTACCAATTTCACTTCAGAGGGATGCAGTTCAGAAGACTTGTAATAATTAAAACAATTCAAAGGAGTTAAACTGTCTTAACTATTACAACTGTACTTCAGAGTACTCCCACCATATGAGAAAGTACTTTACAAACAAGCCAATTGAAAACTAGAAACAACTTGCCCAAGACCATCCAATAAAAATAAATAAATAAATAAGAACAGGAAGATTTGGATACAATGCATGAGTCAAACTATTGTTTTATCCCTACCATTCAAATTTTTAAACTTTTGATGGTGGTCCCTCTTGAATTCATGGATCATTTAACATACATCCCAACTTGAGAATGAATTATCCATACCAAGGAATTGGCCCGAAAGACTGCAATCGCACCAAAGCTACAGCTGTGACTATCACACCAGTTAATACAGATATTAACGCTACAATATATACTAACAATAACTTTCTTAAAGTGCACAATATCATAAATATAGATAAGTAACAACTAAAGTGCACATTTTCTTAATGCAAATGAAGTGCACCATAAAACCATTCCAAGACCTAGTTGGGGAAAAAAACTTAATAGAAAACAACAGTTTGTCCTCGTAAGCAACACTAAAGGAATTTAAACATTTGTGACTTTGTAGGACAAAGCCTGGGAAGGCTACAGAGTTCCGTGTCCTTCAGACACGGTATTGGCTGGAACACAACATTCATGCGGAGATCCGGCTACTCTCTAATCACTGGGGTTTTTAATTGCTGCCATACAGCACCAAGTTAATCATTCAGCAAGAGTTACAAACTTCCCCACCCACCAAGATAAGGCAGAGCTGTGACACTGAAGTACGCTGAGAAGTGAGCTGAAAACCCCTCCGTGGTATCTGGAGCGCTGCAGTTAAGGCACTAAATTGATCGCGTTGGGCACTGGTTACCTTACGCAAGCTGCTTGCAGATCTATGTCCATGCACAGCACGTGGCCACAGCCCCCTAAAAAAGGTAATGAAAGTGCCTATGACTGACTGGAAAAAGAGGCCTGATCTTTCCCAAAAAGTGACCAGTTCTTATGCTCTAGTAGCTTTTTTATGGATATAGAAATAGCCATGAAGAGAAATTACAACAGAATTACAAGGTGAAAAAAGAAAAAAAAAATTCCATGCACAGTGTCACAGAATCACAGAATTGTAGGGGTTGGAAGGGACCTTGAGAGATCATCAGGTCCAACCCCCCTGCCAAAGCAGGCTCCCTAGCACATATTGCACAGATAGGCGTCCAGACGAGTCTTGAATATCTCCAGAGAAGGAGACTCCACCACCTCCCTGGGCAGCCTGTCCCAGGGCTCTGTCACCCTCACTGTGAAAAAGTTCTTCTGCATATTGGTGCAGCACTTCCTATACTCTAACTTGCAGCCATCGCTCCTTGTCCTGTCTCCACAGACCACTGAAAAGGGGCTGGCCATTTCCCCCTGCATCCCATACTTATGATATTTATAAACATTAATAAGGTCCCCCCTTAGACTTCTTTTCTCCAGGCTGAACAGCCCCAGCTCACTCAGCCTTTCCTCGTAGGGGAGCTGTTCCAGGCCCTTAATCATCTTCGTAGCCCTTCTCTGGACTCTCTCCAGGAGATCCCTGTCTTTTTGATACCAGGGAGCCCAGAACTGGACACAATACTCCAGGTGGGGCCTGACCAGGGCAGAGTAGAGGGTCACTAGGGTACATGTGCTTCAACAGACGAGGAAAGTAATTTACTTTATCATTATCCTCAAACCACATCAAGCCCTAACCAGTCAGCAGCCCAGCCAGCTCCTTGTCATCCACACGGCAGCCAGCCACAAACAACAGAAGCTGGGAATCTACAGGTAGATCTTAATTCATTCCTAGAGAACAGCACACACACTGAATTTCAATGCATACATGAGAGTTCCTTTTGAGAACTACGTAAGAAACTCAATGTGAGCCACTAAGGACGTTAAGCAGAAGTTGAAAAGAAAACTGTGACTGCATCAATCCTTTAAAAGGTTTGTCTTTCTTCACCTCAAGGACAGCTGGCTGCTGCTCTGCTAAAAAAAAACTTCCCAGCAGCTACAGGTTGTTCCTACAGCCCAGTACCAGGCAAGTTCCATGTGACACAGATACCCGAGTTGCGTTTGGCTGGTTTGGGTCATGAAAGGAACGGATTAAACCAGTGGCCATTCACCTCTCCCTGCTAAGGTGATAAGTTTACCAATTCAGTAACATCCATGCACTGCGTAGCTGGCCTGCCAGCTGATGCATCCTCAGAGGTTTGTGGAACCTTCTCTGTGTTGCAAGCAGAAGAACATGTGTCTGTAGGGCACAAGAAAGGACTTCTCATATCAAGAGTCCAGACATGCATGTCGCCTCATATGCTTGAACCTGGGCCTGGGCTTTCCTCTTAGTGGCAGAGTGGGAAGCGAACCTCCCCAGCAGGCAACTGCTACACAGGCTTTGAAAGCTGAGCAAGTGTCTTGGCTGAAACAACATCTAGAAACAACACTGGGGAGAGGGAGCAAGGCAACAGACCACAAAAGTCTTTACACTACATAGTATCAAAAGAGTTAGAGTAAAAAGAGAAATCAATCTCCAGGGCTCATCCAGGTACACCACAAGGAAAAAACTTCTTGAAACAGAAACAAATGCTACATTTCATACTGCACTTCTGAACCTTTTGCCTCACAAAGTCGTTACAACCTCACTCTTCAAAGAGGGGCCTGAACGCTACACGGCTTGTTGTCACTGCCTGATGATACGCACTAAACTCTTCTAGGTCTCCCTCCAAACATCCCAGACACCAGCTATCTCAGCGTATGCATACGGTAACAACAGAAGGCAGCACTTCTCCCATCTTCTGCCACATCCAAGACTTGAAGTCCATACCTGAAGCCCTTGTGGAATCTACCAACACAGCAGAAATAAAAGGCAGAAGTTCCCATCATTTTAGATGCTATTCTTCTAAAAATGCAACAATACTGAATTCCTGAACACTAAACATGGTTTCCTACTCCATTTTAATTTTAGAGACTTGCTGTCCTGGATTTGGCTGGGATAGAGTTCTTTTTCACAAGAAGCTGGGAGGGGACACAGCCAGGAGAGCTGACCCAAACTAGCCAAAGGGGTATTCCATGTTATATGATGTCATGCTCAGTATGTAAGGGAGGGAGAACTGGCTGGAGAGGGAGGATCACTGCTTGAGGAAGGGCTGGGCATCCGTTTCTGGGCAGTGATCAGGTTGCATTGTGTATCACCCACTTTGTATATTCCGTTATAGTATCAGTTTTGTTATTTCCCTCTCCCTTTGCTGTCCTAGTAAGCTATCCTTATCCCAACCCACAAGTTTTGCCTTTGTCATCTGATTCTCCTCCCCATCCCAGTTATTTTTGGCACTTGATGTGGGGCACAAAGGGTTGAGATAACGACAGATCCGAACAGAGCATGTTAGATTTGTTGTATGAATTTTTTAGTTAAACAGTCACTGGTCACAGTGGTGTTTTGTTCATATAGTTGTGTTATGCAAAAACTTATTTGCTCTGTGTATTCCCTACAGCACTGCTCATCACCTCTGGGAGAGGGATCAGGATTCTCATTTTGCCATACCACGTAATATTGTCTTACAATACTGTAACATCACTAGTCACGAGGTTAAGCTGGTATTTGTACATGACGTTGCATCCAATACCTCAGATGACACCTCTTGGAATTAATTTACAATCACACCTAATCTATGGGGGAAAAAAATGGACTGCTAAAGACTATGTGTATGAGAGCAACAGGTGGTGGGATCTTCAAATATTGGGACACACATCTAGCAAAGGCCACCTGGTTAGTTAATGCCCGTGGATCTGCCAGTCAAGCTGCCCTGCCCAATCAACGCTTCCACGTACTGTAGAAGGAGATAAAGTCAACATGGTGCTCATGAAAAATCTGTTAGGGAAGACAGCCTGGGTTATCCCTGCTTCGGGCAAAGGCAAACCCATCTGTGGGACCACTTTTGCTCAAAGACCTGAGTTCACTTGGTGGGTGATGCGTAAGGATGGCAACGTCCCACGTGTACCCCAAGCAGATTGGATTTTGGGTAAGAAAAGCCTATTATTTAAATTGTCTGATGTTAATTGCTAAATAACCCTGCCATTGTATGATATCACTACTACAATTGCTATATGCTCTATCAATGGTATTACAGTAAGAATCACCCAAATCAATGAAGGACAAACTTTGACGACACCGAGCACAGTGCAGCAATGATGGAACTAGAACTGACTCCAGCAACCAGCACCCAGCAATATCCTCAAAATCAACATCTTCAACCTGCAGACAGTTGGCATGGACCACACCAGATACACCAGCCACAAGCTCCAGATGCAGCTTGCGACAATTCAACAGCACACACCATTGGCTCAATGTAAAGCTATGACAAGGACAATGGCCTAAAACCTGCAGTTATTTAGTTTTCCTTTACTAGCTCACTGCACAACCAAATGCTTCCTCTGGAGCACATAGAAAGATCAGATTTATCAGACATACATTTTGCACAACAGAGTGTATTTGTTGTAATTGGAATGTTGCTGAATAGAAAAAATACCCTCACAAGAAGGTATAAGGACCAGAACATAATTCTAGAAAATCACACTGGGGTCTAATTTAATTCAGTCTGAAATGGAAAAAAACCATTACTGTTAATGGAGCCATATACATATTCCCCCACACACACACCCCACCCCCCATCACTGCAATATTAGGCAGTTAGGACTTCAAAGTTACAGACGTCTCTATTCCAACCACTATGAGAGTCTTGATACTTCCCAATAAGGAACAAGGTCTTTAGTCAGCAATCATCATATCTGTTCCCACAGAATCCAGGTCACATTCTGCCTCCTTTGAATGTCAAAACTGTGCATCTCATTCTAAGAACATGTTTCTCTAAAGCTCTTTCATCGTTCGGATAAAGTTCTACACTGATTCTTTTTTTCCCCACCACTGAACTCATACTAAAGGTAGAATAAACAGCATTTGACCTGTCAGTCTCCTGGTTGTTCTGAACTGAAGGTCAAATTAAATTTGGTAATTTGTCTAACTTTGTTTCCCATTTGGAGCATGACAGAATTGTGCAAAGGAACAACCAGTTATCCGGTATGATGACTGGTTTTAATCAAAAGGTATGAACAAAAAGCTAATTTTGAAGTCTACATCACCCTTGAGAACATGGTAACAACTTATACAGGAACTCTGTTTCAGGAACAGCACTTTGAAAGACACAGTCTGGAACCCATGCTTAACTGCACTAATGAACCAAAGCAACAAACATGGCATTTCTCAATGAGCAAGGTGATAAGTCTGTGGTAATCCATGCAAATATTAATACAGGTAAGAATTTTCTCTCAACTCCTTTGGATGTGCAGAATTAATGAGCCATGAGGTAAGAAGCATCTCTCAAAAGAATCTACTTAGGAGCCAAACAGTTAATGTCATGCTGCTAGAATTTCATGCTTGAATGGTATTTGTATCATCAGATCTCTTCAGGCACTCTGGACCCCATGACATACCAAAGAGGTGGGAGAGTCAAGGACAAGCACAGTCAGAGCAGAGTCACAGCGTTACCTGTGTGAATGCTTCCAAGTGCTCCAGTAAAGAGAAAGAAAGGAGGGACAGAAGAGGCAGAAAGCCTTCTGGCCACATAGAAAGGATTGACTCTTCCTGCAATTACATGAAGAAGCCAAACACAGAAACATACCTCCAGATGTATTTTCCACTGCAGCAGAGCTAACTTCTGCCTCCAAGTCAACTGCCCATAACATTTACTTTCACTTGACTGTAAAAAGAAGTCAATAGCACCTTCTACTTAAGTCAGCAGGGAAGGGACAAAAAAAAAAAATTATCCTGTGCACTGTCTGACACTGTCCCCAGTTGCACCTGTGCTCTTCTTTAGACCAAAGCCCATACCCTTAGGCGAGTGATCCAATACTGCCAGCACGCACTGGAAGCTATAGACGTTGCTTTACCTATAGGAAAGCCTGACCTCAGCGTGATTTCATCTACAAGACAAGTGACCCTAGAATCTTTCAAACATCATTTCACAAACTCTGGAGGAAACAGATGACAACTGAGGAAGAAACAAGCAATTATGCAGTAGCCTCATCTGAAAATATTTATTTAAAAACTGCTCATCCCAAGACAGACAGAGGCAAGCATGAGCAATGCCATTCAGACATCTGCTACTCCAGTAATCCCAGCTCCTCCAAACTTTCTCACAACCACAAGAGTCAGTTCTGCTTTCCAATACACTAAAAAAAAAAAGTTAAAAAACCCATCCTACATTTACAGACATGAATTTTGCAAAGGTTAGTTAACACTACCCCTATAAATTCCTTCCCTTTCAGACAGTCTTATTAGATACACTAGTGTTTCAAAAATTCTTTTAAAAAGCCCACTGCTAGATGAAATAATTATTCTCCCACATAAAAGTTTAAGGAAGTATTAATAATAAATCCAGATACAGAAGTTTCAGTTAATTTAAAGACTCGCAGGATTTTGTTAACAAGTAATTTTGAACTAAGAGGTTTCTGTACTTTTTTTCCTCCTTGAATCTGCTGAGATAGCTGAGGTTCACAAGAGGTATAATAACTTCTAATATCATCACAGCTAGCATTCTTATCTGTCAGTCATCTAACTTAAGAGTCAAGTGATCCATATTAACCAAGTCCCCAGAGCTTGGAGGTCTTCTATAAGCCTAAATTATTTAGATACAGGACACTTGTAAGTCAAGTCAAAACAGTAAAATTTTTGTATTTGCTACACAAGGAGAAACTGTTCTTCATTTCCTAAAGTCACATGCTGAGTTAGCCAAGTTTTTTTCTAAAAGCAGTTGTTCTGGACCAGTTTCAGCATTCCTTCAGGCAAACACCCTGTTATTGGAACAAATAAATCTTTTTAAAACTCCAATACTTTGTTTCAGTGAAAGAGAACAAAAAATTGGAGCCTGAGTCAGTTCTTGAATGCCAGCAGAGAAGCTCAAGAAACATATCTTTGGAAGCAGAATGTAAGAGCTGCCAATCACTTCTACTAACGATCCCTTCCTCAACCATACAGGTGGACCATATCATCTCCCAAACTGTACGTTAAGCAGCAGTGAGCACATACAAATAGAATCTTAATTCACAACTTGAAACTTGACAGTTAAAAATAGAAGAGGAAGACTTGGGTCAGAGGAATCAATACAAATCATGAGCATGGTTTAGGCCACAGAAAAGGCAAACCCACCCGTTCAGTAGGTTTTTTTCAGGAGATATGAAAAAATTTCATGTTACTAACAAGCCTCCAGTGGAATTTGTTTAAAACATCCACAGAAACTCTGGTTACTTGTTACATCACTAAATCTTGAGAAGTTTTCCTGTGTATTTTCTTACAGACTAACTTATGTGTGAGTCTTCCTTTGCAAGCTTGGCAAAAGTCTTCATCTGTTTCTCTAGCAAACAAATTCAATCTCTTCTCACACTCATTTCTTCCTCATCCTCCCCCCACCACCATACCTGTGTCCTTGCCACAGTAGCAAACACAACACCAGCTGAATGCTGTTTGCTTCCTGAAAGGCTATGGGCTGTACTCCTCATATCTCCACTTGATTTCAGGGGGAGCAGCAGAAGCAAAACAGAATAGCCATGGGAGAGAGCATATGCAAGAGCCTGTGGGAAGGACTAAAAATTACTCATTGCTACTTACACTATCCTCCTCAGGCAGGAAGAAAAGCCACGTATAGTTGCACCAGCACCTCTCAGCATGGCACAGTTAGGAAATACTAATGATCTCTTCCTGTAGTTGGGGGTTTTATTAGAATATATTGCAGGCAACTAGTTAGACAGGTTGGGTGTAGTTCTGCTGCTCCTTCTCAAACATCTTAAGAGTACTCAGGGGTAACAAGCATTTTCAGGATTTGCAGGTAAATCTAGTACTTACGTTTACTTAGCTCTTGAGAGATTATAGGGAGCCATGAATGCCTTCAACCATCCTACTACCTTCCTCAAGATAAATTTCATGAAGGGGAAAAAAAAAAAAAGTGAGGAGCAAGACAGGTTTTTCAGCTACTGTCACTGGTAGATTTTGCTGCAGAGAAAGGTAATTTTCCAGGTTTGAATGCACTGCTTTTCACTTGGGTCAGTATTTCTGATTTAGTCTGTCACAGGATTACATTAGTAAACAGCAACTACAGCTGAAAAGTCAAATTGCTTACATTCAAGAACACATCAAATAATGGAAATAATGATAGATATACACATAAATTATTACAGACTGTCAAATACCTTACAAGTACATACTTGAATTGGTATATAACACTCCAGTTTCACATTCAAGAGTACAGTCCTTGCCACATCAACCAGCTGCCTCTCTCTCAAGAATAAATGTAACTGCAGTACACATGTACCCACTCCCCTGTGATCTGACCACCAGCATTGTTCATTTGTCACATTTAGTCAACTGAAGTGCATGTTTCATTGTTTCCCTGTTGTAGGACTTCAGTAACGTTCTGCAGAGTAACAATATGGGGAGAACAGTACACGGATTACTGCAATATGAATACTGACTTAATAAGCAGATTGATTACCTTTGCCTCTTTTACACTTGAAAGTCTTCTACCACCACAGCAATCTCAGCCGTAAGTGTGACCAGATGCAGCTTGTGAACCATAACGATCTTAGCAGGAACCCCAAACACACTGAGGTGCCCCAGGAGAAAGCCTGCTTTCCCAGTAGCGCCAGGCCTCGCAGCACACGACTTTTTCCCCACTTCTGCTTCAAACAAATTAAGATTTATCAAACTAAAAAAAACCCAACTAAAACAAGCAAAAGGTGACACAGCCAGGACCACAGCCAGCGTTCCTAGGTTAGATGACACGCTTGCCTTGCATATTTACTTCCCCTTCCTTTTCTTTCCATGCATTAATTTTCACCCAACTCTCATGTGATCTTGGATGCTGTAAGCACTTCAGAGCCACATTAAGAACATTACATTAATGCTTCTGCACACAGGTATCAGTCCACCAAGGAAAACTGACTCCTCTTTAGTTACAAAGCTTACAGTGCTCAAAGATGGCAAGGGGAGACGGGAGGTGGGGTGGGGAGATTTCATTTGTGTCCCACTCCTATGCCTGCACTTTACAGTGAAGTTTTCGGACTTGTACCACAGTTGCTCGGTCTCCACAAAGGAATTCCATATTCCCCTACTAAGGTGAAGCCTGTTTTATACCAATTCCCTTGTTTGAAAGTCACAGATCCATTAGCAACAGTTACAAATAGCAACTTCCTTTACAAAAAAGTACATTACTATATTAGCATATACATCTACATACTTGATTCAGCTGATTCACTGTGCAGCACAGGGCAGTGCCAAACCCTTTTCAGCTGCCAGAAGATAACATGGCAGGAAGGTCTGCAGAGGCAGCGCCCAACACTGAGCAGGCAGCAAGCCTGGGAGCTGCCTGGAGTACAACTCCTGGCCCTTCTGCTGCCGTCATCTTGGGAGCCAATCACTCTGTATTTCTGTCATTCCCTCTGTAACTTGGTTAAAAAGCACATACCTGCTTTTTAAAAAGGTGTTGTGAAACATACAGATTTAAAAAAAAAAAATCTCACCACCATAGTTACTTGAAAAGAAAAAAATGTGTTTGCAATTTTATTTTAATAACCTCTGTTGCCCAAAGCCAGGTAGTGAGTGAGTCAAAGATAACTCAGCCATAGCATGAGAGAAAGCAGCCAGCTCAATCGTTTAAAGGGGAGCAGCAGCAGCAACTAGAAAGGCTTTTATTCACATGAAGATTTCGGCTTTTGCAAGTGTTACATCTGCTGTCGCAGCTACGGAAGGAAGAACAGAGTGGCCTATTTTCTGCTTGACTTGTGCATCCCATTACTCCTTGCGTGCTCCTGACTAGCCAACAGCGGTGTCTTTTCAGCTGACTGACTGGTCCAAACACCCTCTTGCAAGTGAGCCGACATCCTCGGGTAGGAACAGAAATACCTTCCAGTGGCCTGGGCTGACAGGCTGAAGAGCAAAGGGAAATAATTCAGGCGTTACAACAAACAAACAGAATTTCCAACCCTCGCTCCATCCTGAAAACTGCCTCCCATCTGATAAGGCAACACGTTAAGTACGACATCGTGGCTTAAACTGCAATCAAAGCAGCGGGAAGGAACAGGGCAAGGAGAAGGCATGAAATTAAATCATACCTCCCTGACCGTGACTGGAAAAATCACATTCTTTGTTTTACTGGGCAAATGCAAACAAGTGTCCAAAAAAAAAATGGTTAGTGGAAGTCAACATGACATTACATGAGGTAATACACACACCCCCAAAAAAAATTGTAACAGATTTTCCAGCTAGATAGACAGCTAAAAACTTAACACTGACAACCATCATGTCATCATGAGGCTTATTTCGCTATTTCCCCCCTCAAAGGCACTGGTCCAGTTTTTGTGTACACTGAAATCAACCACGGCTTTATAGAAAAGACCCCAATGTTTAAGCCCTTCTGAATTACAAAGATATTAATGAAAATTTTGGAAACCCAGGTGCCTGATTTAGCTCAACACATAATGCAGGTAACACACCTTTAAGCCCCCACCAGAGCACACAAACACTAACGAAGCAAGTGGAAGCTGCAGGTGCTCAGCACCTTTCCCAATATGCTCATGCAGTGCATGCAAATATCACACCAGCATCGATCAAACCTGCCTGCCTATTTAAAAAAAAATTAGAAAAAAAAATCTTTCAGCTCTTGCAGAAATCAATAATCTCACTAGAAACATGCCCAAATGATACTTCACTCAAGGGTGAAAAAGCCAAACTAAGCTATTACTTTGCAGAAAAACTGCTTTTATGCCCAAGACATTCACAGAGATCTAAGAAATGCAACCACTTTTTCTTTTTTTTTTTTCTTTTTTACAAGCATTTTATCGAAGAGCTTGCCAAGCTCCATATAAACACATTTTACTATTTCATAAAGTTTATACGCCAAGTTTTTGAAACATGAAGTGACAGGCTCTCAGTGGAATTCCTGCAGAGCTACAAGGCTCTGATCGCCCTCAGCCTCCAGAGACTACGAGTTGACTATAGGAAGCAAGTAGCCAGAATCTTTTTCTTTATACAGGAACACCTTGCAAATTTGAGACACTGAACCCCTATGATCAGCCAAAGAAGAGTTCCTTTACACAAGGCTCAAAATCCCCCAGTGACGAGCACACTATAAATATCTACCATTGCTGAATTTTGGATGCCAGCAGCGGAAAAAGTTTCTCTCATTCCTTAAGGACCCTTTAAAGTTAAGAACTGATGTTAAGCATCTTCCACCACACAGAGATATTTTAGTTAGATATTTTCATACGGAAATCACCTTAAGGATTTCAGTTGTTTTCTAATTACTTTTTTTCTAGCTGGTTCACATCTTGCTTTCACCCATGGTCCTAAAGTTACGCAAGCACGACTGAGAACAAACTCCCCAAAGCCATAAAAAGGAAAACAAAAAAAAAAGGGAGAATAACCACGTTTCCAAGTTTCATGAGGTAAAACCTCTGAGTGTACAGTACATCTGGATTTCAGTCTGACTGCCTCCTGACATACTGTACTTCCTTTTACCAGGCAGTTTTCTTATGCTTCGAGGTCTCGCTTGGATTAATCCCAGCTCTGACAAAACAGCTATCTTTTTTTATCATGTTTACTCTTGCTTTACTACCCATTTGTATTTCTAATCCTATTATTACTGTATGGATTTTGAAGACATGGCCTTTATGGTGCTTCATAGTATCAATGCAAGTCTTGCAATGGCTTTCCATTGCCAATGACATAAATGAAACAGCAAGTTTGAAGCAGACATCAAATTTGGTTTACTTCACAAAACGGTAGACTCAAAGCTCTGCCTCTTTTATACAGTTCTTAACAAGCAGTAACTTTACGATTACTATATCACAGAATAGCAGAACACGTTTAACCAGCATTTTGGGTGTTTCCTCTTTTTTTTAAAAAAAAAATCTTCTTAAAACTTTAAAAAAAAAAAACCCACAACAACTAAATCCACAAATATTAGAAGAGCTCAGTGACAGCTGTAATACCCAGCAAAGGAAACGTTAAAGCCTTTCAAGTTGGCGATGCTTTAGTATCCTTAAGGTTGCAGAGCAAGCTAATGAAAACCGGAGCTCATTTCCCAGCATTTAATCCTCCACCTGAATGAGCGTGCTACCCCTCAGTTATTAATCACTTTGATACTACATCCTCTTAACTCAGAGTTTAAATTTTCAAGACACACATGAATGAGATTTACTCCTACTGAAAAATTCCTGGATTTCTCCATTAATCTAAAGCAGCAGTGTTCCATTAACCACTTCCAGAACTTTATTTTATAAAATAGCCATTTTTTTCCCGTATCCAGCCTTCCCTTTTTCAAAGTTTCAGTGGCCTGTAACGGGAGGCTATTACTCTTTGGCTTACTGTTAGAAAAGTACCCCCTCCGATGTGTATTTATCAAACTTTACGGTATGCTTCTGTGAACGCACTACTCCCACACAGCAGTGACCGAGTGCTCAGTGGCTTTTCTGGAAGAAAAGGGTCGTATTCGGAGCTCACACCCGCAGGAGAGCCTTACTCAGGCCTCGAGGACCGCTCCTCCACCATCACTGCGCACCGCCCAGGCAATCCCAGAGGGCAAGCGGAGTTCCCCGCGTACTCTCGTAACCAGAGCACAGCGAAAGCAGCATCCACGGGTCACCCATACCGCGTGGGCAGCTGTGTGTTCCCTAGGGAAAAGGAAGCCCAGCTTACCCAGCATACGTGGGCTTAGCGGCCAGCTACGGGAGGACAGGGACAGGTCCCCCTCTCGGGTAGGAAAGGGGCCGATGGAGGCGACCCCCTCGCACACCAGTGCGTACGTACTGACAGACGCTGTCAGCTCTGCCTGCGAGGAGACACGCCGCCAAACCGAGCCTGCCCCACTAGCGGGGTCAGCACCCCGGCCCCAGGCACCAACGCGCTCCCCGGGGGTTTCCCAGGCCGCTTGGGCACGCCGGCCTCAAGGGGAGAGCCAGGGGACGGGCGGTCGGTAGCCAGGGGCTCCTCGCCTCAAACTTGCTCCTTTCTCCCTCCCCGACAGATTCTCGGAGCAGAACGTCAAAGCACGAACGCGGCCACACAAAAGATGAAAGCGATGACGTGAAAGCCGGTACGGGAACCAAAGGCGATCCCAACGGCACAGCCTGCTGACACAGCACCCTCCTCCCGCCGCGCCGGCGGGGGAAAGGGAGGGCAGAGCGGGACGCGCCACCGGAGCCTCGGCCGCCGCCACCACCGCGACGGTGGCGGAGCGCTGCCGCGTCCCATGGCCGCCAGGACGGAGGGCACAGGCGGGGAACCGCGCTAGCGGGGCGGCGGGCGCAGCCACGGGGCAGAGGCGGGCGCGCTCGGTTTGCTTCCAGAGCCCGGCCAGCCGGGCACCGATCCCCGGTCGTACACGCACAGGGCCGCGGGCCGCCTCTCACCATAGGGCCGGGGCACCGGGGCCCGCTCCCGGCGCGGGGGCCGCCCAAGCCGCCTCCGCGCTCCGGCCCCCGCGCGTCGCCAGAAACTTTCCGGGGAGGGGAGGGCGCCGGCGCACGGGGGATGGGAGGGGGGGGGCGGGGGGAGAATGGGGGGGTTCCGCCGGCCGCTGGCGGCGCGGCCCGGCGGGGCGGCGCGGCCCTTACCCGTCCTTGCGGCGGGCCTTGTAGACGTGCCCGTAGGTACCTCTGCCCACTTTGCAGCCCTCGTACTCGAACAGGTCCTCCACCCGCTCGCGCTCGGCCGCCAGCTTCGACTTGAACTCGTAGTCCATGTCTCGCCCATGGGCGGGGAGGGACGGGCAGGGGACGCGGCGGCCAGATCAGCACCCCCGGCTGGCGGAGTCCCCTCCCGGCGCCGCCATTTCCGGGGCTCGGCGGGGGCGGCAGGCGGGCGAGGCGGGGGGCGGGGGGGGTGGTTTGTTTTTGTTTTGGTTTGGGGCTTTTCGGCGGGGGGAGGGGGTGCGCTCCGCCGCCACCCGCTTCAACTGGGCTCCTCGCGGCGCGGCGCGGGGGATGCCGGGAGTCGTAGTGCGGTTGCGGGCGCCGTTCTCGGCGCCGCGGGCGGGACGCCGTGGCGGCAGAACTACAACTCCCGGCATGCTCCGGTCCGCTCTGGCCAGGCGGCGTCGGCGCACTTCCCTCCCCGGGGACACCGAGCGTTTCAGCGGCCGCTGGGAACTTGCTGACTCTTCACATTGCGGGGCAGAGGCGGGAGCGGCGAGTGCGGCCGAGCTCGGCGCCTCTCGCTGGGAAGGAGGGAAGACGCGTTCCCCGCCGCCACCTCCACCCGCCGCCGCCGCGCCTCGTAGCGGGCTCGGGGCGCCGAATAGTGCGGCGACTTGTTTATCTCGCGAGCTGCCACTCAAGGCGAGACCCCGCCTCCCGCTGGACGCTGCCCTCTCATTGGCCGGTCTAGCCCCGCCTCCGTGGTGGCTCGGTTGAGGGTTCCTGCGGGCGGCTGTGAGGGGAGGTTGGCGTTCGCTTCGCCTGACGCCGGTGTAGCGGTGCGGGTCGGGCCCAGGCTGCGGGGCCGCTTCAAGGCAGCGGCTCGATCCCGCGGGATGGCGGCGTTCAGGAAGAACCGCTGCTCGCCTGAAGGGTGGCGGCCCCCGGCTCGGGGACAAGCGTCCCGCGCCCTCGCCCGCCCAGAGCTTCCGTACAGCTGGTCGGCAGAACGGAGGCCTCGGCCTCGTCCCCGCCGCCGTTTGGGGCCGAACGGGGAGCAGGCGAAGGAGTGGGAGGCTGGGTGGAGTAGGCGGAGGCGGCCTGTACGGTGCCACCTTTGTGTCCATCGGTTCCGTCGTGGAAGCCGGGATCCTCGGGGCTCGGCGCGGCCAGCCGCTGCTGGGTAACTCCTTTCTTACACTAAGGATGGCGGGGGCAGGTGGCAGCGTTTGCCTGCCCGTGCTGGCCCGGCCTTATTGCTGAGGCTGCCCGATGTAGTGTCGTAGCAGAGTTACGTCCCTCCAGCTCCACGCACAGAGACTTTCAGAAAAACGATGCTACTTCCAGCTTAAGGATCCATGCTATGTACTTTGAGATCACAGAAATACTTAGGCCTTCTAAAATTGTGTCTCAGGCTCTCTCATTCAGGGAGAAAATCGTGACTCTCTGCAAGCGTACTTGCCCTATGGAAGCACTGTGCAGAGCTAACCAAGTATCGAGGTTCTGTCTTGTCAGACAAGCAAGTAATCCTCACCCACTGTATTCGACTTTAAGTTTGTAACAGCCAGGAACAAGTGAAGGAAACAGAACAAGACTAGAGAAGGGAAGTAAAAAACAGGCTTTCCGTGTATGGAAAGCATCTCAGTTCATCACCTGCCCAGCCAGCATGCGCTACCTAAATGGAAAGCTTTGCCACTGCCTAACACACCGGATGGGAGAGGTAGATGAGCTGATGAGAAGCTGTCATTGCTGACAGTGCAAAGGGAGGGGTCAACTGCACTGTAAGGCAAGGTACTGTGTGTGATTACTAGTGCATAGCTAAGTCATGAGGTCCTAACCAGAAATTTGTTTCTCAAGCAATGGCAGGAGTGTAATCATTTTGAAGTGATTATTTCTTCCAGAGGGCAATAGATGATTCAAAATTCCCCTTGTGCCAGGTAGCTAACAACCAAAATTAGCAGAAAACTTCATCACTCCTCTACCAAAGTAATATTTTCCAGAGAACTACAAGTGCTTTTCTCTGCAGTTGCAGATATGGATCTCTCTGAACAAGGCTTAATCATGAACTGGCAAATTACCTAAACGCAGAGGAGAGAGAGAAAGCCATTGATCTTTCAGGATCAACATTAAAGACATTTGCTAAAATTAGAGATAACCATTTAAATTTGCAAAGGGTTCACTTTTTTCATCACCTAGTAGTCAAAGCCAACACTAAGAAAGGGACAGACTTAAAAAGACAAGCATGTAGCTGTAGAAGGTTATGCTACCCAGTCATGTTCATCCAATCTTAAAGTCACTAGGAGTAAGTACCACCTTGCTGTTGATAATAAACTCTACAAGTAGTTCCCATTGCCCTCTTTGATCAAATAACAGCTGTTCCTGCCCCTATACTGTACCCAGCTCCCTAGTGTGGCAAACAGCCTTTTTCTGTTTTCTTCCGTAAACACTGCTTTGCCAGTAAACATTTTGGCCCTCGCTGCTGTACTGGGAGCCTGTCCGAGAGGCGCTGCTCTTAACAACTGCAAGCTTTTTTAAAATTTCAAATCCACATTTCCCTGTCACCAGCCCACATCCATCTTTTCTTCCTGTGCAAATGCTGACCTGAAGTAGCCTTTCCTGCTCTCCTGTCTGCATTCCCTGCCAAAAGTATTTATAGACAGCAATCTCATCCCCATACAGCCCTTATTTTGCTGGACTAAACAAGCTGTGCTCTTCTTGTTCCCCTTGTGACTTCCCCGCCCAGTGGAAGCTGGACCAGCACAAAGCTGGTTATGAGAAACAGAACGCTACCTGTGCCCCAGCTACTTCTCATGACACAGCCCTGCCTCTGGTTTCTGTACCCTTATGTTGCCATGTAAAAGCCACTAAAAGGGAAGAATCAACTAAGCAGCTCCAAGCGTAGGCCAGCTCAGAGGCCAGTAAGATTGAGGTTACCTTCTCATTTGAAGCAAAAGTTTTATTGATCCATGCTTTAAAAGATGGTACTGAGCACATCTGCCTCTTGTTGAGGTCAGAGTACATGGTGGGATTCCACTTCAACAAGGTGGAGAAAGTTGTGTGGACACACGCCGTCAGGCTTGCTGGAGAACAGCTGCCTGGCCTCTCCTCTCCAGGTGCTCCTCAGAGGAGGAGCAGTGGTGGGCAGCCATTTATCTCTGAGCAGCAGCAAATCAGCCTTTGCTCTTCTGGTAATACGTATTTAATAGCATTCAAGTTTTTTAAAAGTGTTTCATTAATTGTATCATTCACTTCTTGTCAAAAGAGAAATGACTGTAACATTTTTAATATGTAATGCCCTGTCATTTGTTAACTGTGCTGATGCAGTGTCAGGATTGAACCCCAGCCGGCAGCTAAGCCCCCTGCAGCCACTCGCTCACTCCTCCACATCCAGCTGGGATGGGGGAGAGAATTAGAGGAGTGAAAGTGAAAAAACCCGTGGGTTGAGATGCAGACAGTCTAACAGGTAAAACAAAGCAAAGCAAGACAAGGAATTCATTCCCTGCTTCCCATGGGCAGGCAGGTGTTCAGCCATCCCCAGGGCAGCAGGGCTCCATCACACATAGCGGTGTCTGGGGAAGACAAACGACATTGCTCCAAACATTCCCCCCTTCCTCCTTCCTCCCCCAGCTTTATATGCTGAGCATGACATCATACAGTATGGACTATCCCTGTGGTCAGCTGGGGTGAGCTGTGCTGGCTGTGTCCCCTCCCAGCTCCTTGTGCACCCCAGCCTCCTGGCTGGCGGGGTGGGGTGAGGAGCAGCAGAGGCCTTGGCTCTGTGTGAGCACCACTCAGCAGTGACTGAAACACCCCTGTGTGAGCAGCACTGTTTCCAGCCCCATCCCAACACAGCCCCATGCTGGATGCTGTGCAGAATGTTAACTCTGTCCCAGCCAAAACCAGCACAAGTTATTTGGCTACTCCTGTCTCTTTTAATTCCGTTTTTATAGTACCATAATCCAAATAGTATTAAAATAGAAACCTTGTGCTGCTTTTCTTGAGTATAATCCAAGAAAGCAGTCTCAAAATAGGCTACACCACTTTTCACCATGGTTTTTTTTTTTTCCTGAGAAAAAACCCTCGGAAAATCAGAGCATTTCCTACCTTCTCTTTATTGACCAGCAATTTGGAACAGTTACCTGACAAAACCAAGGGAATTCAGCATTCAGTGACTAAAAACAGTGGGAGACAGCAGAGTAAAAGTGAAATAACTGCACCGCGTGGTGTGCCGCATTTCATCACTGCACAACTACAGCTCAGCCTTATTGCTGGTCAACTGGTGTAACCATGTGTGTATCTTTCTTAGCATATCCACTTACTCCCTGCCAATTGTGAAGCAAGATGCATGAGCTTATTTCATCTGGGGTAGAGCATGCAGTATTGCAGACTTATTTCAGTTTGTTAGGAGTAAAAGCACAAAAGCCAGAGGATACTGTTAAGTACTGCCACTGCATTCACGTTTGAGAATCAGCATGCCAGCTGGTTTCAAGGACCAGCCAGTACCTCCACAGCACAGATTTAGAGAAAGCTTTGAATTCTATAAACATACAAGTTACACACAATTATGGAGAAAGCTCTAATTCTGAACATAGCAGCCCAAAATCTCATGGTTTGGAGCTGCACAGGCAGTGTAACTGAGTTTCTTTGGCTTTGTTGGTACATATGTTTTCAGTCTATCTGCATCATTGGCATCCTTATTCCAGCACCACTATATTCTACCTACTCTATTTCCTTGATGGCCATTAAAAGTTTTCAGAAGCTAAAATAACTTCCCTGTAGGATGCACTGATCTTTTTCCATGAATTGGGAAAGATAGTGGCTTGTAATGAAAAAGGAAAGATGTTTCTTTAATTATCCTTGAAGCACATAAAGGAGAATACGGCAAGATTGCACTGTCTGATAGATTCCTGAAGTTAAATCTGTACCCACAGAAGAAACACAACTGTGCTAAACACATAACCTGAAGCTTATCAGATCCTACTGTTACGTTTTCAACTTTGGCTTTAATAAGTTGTTCTTGGGTAGAAGGCATAGGACAAGGAGTAACAGATTTCAGTTGTACCAAGTCAGATTCATATATACATTTGAGTGGGAAGGGCAATTTGATACTGAAATTGTCTGGAGAGACTGTACAACCATTAGACAAAAATTAGAATCATTAGATATTTTTAAGAAAAGGTTAGATAAACCTCTGTCAGGCATTTTTTAGGTAAGGTAGCGCTGACATGATGAGGAGAGGCAATGGAAATTACATTTCTCGGTTTTCTTTCCAGCCCTATTTTTCTATGATTGTTATTCTGAAGAACATAAGGAGGAGTCTCATCTCATAGACTAGCCAATTGAAAGACAAAAACCAAATGACAGAAATAAACCACGAGTTTTTGTGGCAGAAGAGTTATCCCACAAGGATTCATACTTTAAGCTGAGCTGTTGGCAGTTTATAAATGAACAGGGGAAAGGAATGAATGAAGATGTAAATGTGACAACATTTGAAGAACATACCTAGTAATTCACATCTAAAGCTGATTGCAAAGCACTGCTAGAGGCTCCCATGACACCGTGTGAGTAGTAGTGGTTGAAAAGCAGTGTTCCAAAGTGCAGCGTAATGCACTCAGGGGTAGAAACACACAGACATGATGATGAACTCTAAGAGTCAGTTATAAAGTCTTAAAGTCACTGTAAGTAGTTCTCTAAACAAAGAGACTGCTCACCACTACTCAGAAGTGGTTTAACAGTACAGAAAAGGTAAACTTTTAGGAAAAGGGTAAGAAAACAAAAACCACACCTGTAATACTGAATGTAATGGGTGCACTGCTTCCATATTGCTTTCAGTTCTAGCTGCCCCATCCCAAAATCCATATAGTAGGATTATGGTGATGTTCAGGCTTGGATTACCAAAACTCAGAACTATGAAAGGACAAAATGCTGGGATACAAATACACTAGCAGCCACTAAACACAAAACGCTGCCTCCGTCTCAGTGAGGCTGCGGGACTCAGATTACAGGAAGCTGGGAAGGCATACAGAAGGGATTATTGCTATCTGCTTGCCCTTTCCTTATTCTCTTCCCTTGTGTGCTCGATGGGCCTCCACGCTGATCTACTTAAGCCATTCTTACGATTCTGTGAGGAGAGGCTAAACACATTTGTATTTGTTAGCTGGGAACTAAATGATTAGGGGGTTATAAATGATAAACAATAAATGGATCCAAAAGGCATACTTAACTCTGTCATGTGCAGCTATTATGTTCCATGGTCCGGGGGAAACTTCCTGCTCAGGAATTGACTAGAAGACAGTTAGCTTGTTAGAACCTGAGAAGATGTAGCAACAAAAGAAATGAGCGATCCAGGAGGTGAATCCTTCCTGCCTGTGAATGATTTTGAGCTTTGTGAAACTATGGTGGAATTAGATTTAGGAAAATCTAAGAAGTCCTATGCTGACAGCCTCAGTGTGTTACTGAAGTCCCAGTTTTCTTATTTCCACCCTAATTTTATTATTTCCAAACTCTGTCCGTGCCTCAGTGGCAAAATCCTGAATTATCTAGATTCCAGAACTGTATTTACAGCCAAATAGGAAATGACAGCATCGGCTGCTGGCTCACTATGCTGAACAAGTTGAGCAACTCCAAATTTTAAAAGAAAGCCAGATGGTCTAATAAGAACAGGAACCAGGAGTTCCATTATCCTGCATGGTTTTATTTCTTTGGGGACCAGGTTTTCTATCTGTAATGCAAGGCAGAATATTTTTGCATCTTTTGGAAAACTCTTGGATTAAAGTATCATTAAACCTATCAGCTTTACAAGCTATATACATCAACCAGTAAAGAATTTGTAGTCAGCCAAATTTCAGTCAGCCTGAAAAAATTAACTGACCAAAATATTTTTATACTTGGGGGTATGATCTTGTCACTAAAACTCAAAAAAAGATTAGATAAATACCTATTGACAATATCATATACAGAAAAAGCCAAGCACTAACTGTTGAAGCAAAAATACTTTTTAGACCTTTGCCACCATACCTCAAAATTTTATTGTCACCCCCCTACAGTGCTTCTGGCTGGATAAAAAATTAAGGAGAAAGTGACTATGACTTTGGCCTCACAGCAGATGCAGAAACAGGAGTTGATGCAAGGGAAGAGTGGGGATGATGCATCCATAGCCCATCACTAGCTGCTCTTACTACAGAATGTGAATGCCCTTGCTGCCAGGTAAGACTTCTTACCATATCCCTCGCTTCTGTGTTATCCTCACTCCAATTTTACACAGAGACATTCAGCAAAATTAAGGCAATCAAAAGTATTAATGCTTCTAAGCTGTAGTACTTCCAGCTGGTGCATTAATGTTTCTTTGAAGGATAAAGTGCCCTTGGTTCCTTGTAGTCTCCAACAGTGTATTGTGGCTGGCTGAGATAGGGTTAATTTCCTTCGTAGCAGCCTGGAGGTGGTGTGTTTTAGATGTGTGACCAAAACAGTGTTGATAACACACTGGTGTTTGAGCTGCTGCTGAGCAGCATCAAGGCCCCCTCTGTTTCTCACTCTGCCCCCACAACAAGTGGGCTGACACGAGCTGACCAGAGAGATGCTGCACCCTGTATAGCATCATGCTCAAGGATAAAACTAGGAGGGAATTTTTGCAGTTGCCATTGTTTGCGGACTGGCTGGGCACCAGGCTGCTGGTGGGAGGTGGTGAGTAAGTGCCTTTCCATCACTTCTTTCTTTTTCTTTCTTTTTTTTTTCTTTCCTTGACTTAGAAAACTGTCTTCATTTTGACCCATACATTTTTCTTGCTTTTGTCAATTCTCTCCCCCAGTGAGCAGCTGGGTGGGTGTTTAGCTTTTGGCTGGGGTCAACCCACCACCCACAGGAAAGGTCTGAGGAAAGAATGGGAAGGAATCAGGATGCATCTTACAAGGCTAATTGCTTTGCCATGGCTCTCATCTTCTGCTAACAAATACCTACTGTTAGGACTGGGTGGAAGTAATCACAATTCATTCTCTTTCCCATCTACTGGGGTAAGCAAAAAACCAGTATGGGTCTCAAAAGTATTTACAAACCAGTAACAGTTCCTGATATGTGAACCAACCAAACAAAACGTGCTGCTTCTTCCAACCTCTAGTGCAGGGATAGGCAATCTGCAGCGCCTGAACCACAGGAAGCTTCTGTGTAGTTTCTGCAAGGGCTAAACCATATGATGGATAGCAGGCAGTGCAAGTACAGAAGTTCCTGCACATTCTGCGTGTCCATCTGTCAGAAAAAGTAAACAAACTGGAGCCACTGAAGCCCAAATTGCCCTGTCACCTTGGACCTGGGTCTACTCTCCACCAGAATGCTTACCAACAGTCTGTAATGTTGTTTTACAGAGTTTGCCCTCTCCTAAGTGTGATGAGATGTCACATGAACTTGAGCTTTCATCTCTCATCTTCCTCAATCTGAAACTGTTTTGTTGGACTCTGCACAGCTACAGTCTGATATCATGACAGCCTAAACAAAATCTTCCTTTGACCGTTGGGTAAACCCGTGGCAAAATAGGCTCTCCTGGTAACCCCATGACTTCTGAGGAATTGTAGGAATTTGAATTCTACACATGCGTGAGTTTTTCAGGTCTATCTGAAAGCAAAATAGATGTAAAGAGGGGGCTTTGTTTATCAGAATAAGGAGACTTAATTTTTAGGGACTGAAATTAATTTTAGGGAGTGAAATACAATTCTTTAAATCAAATGGATCTTCAATAGTAAGTTAACAGAGCCATGTTTACTCCAGAGCCTGTTCAAAACCTCATTGTTACCATTGGAATGTACTTCAGTTGTTGTGTCTATAAAGTAAAGTACAATAATATTTAGGAGCTATCTCAAGTCAAATTGGAAACTTTGGACACTATTAACCATTATTGATATTACTTTATTATTGCAAAATCATAGTTGCTAGTGCAAACAAAATTTTCTCCATATAACCTATTGAGTCTGTCACTTGCAATGGACTCTGGTGTAAGACAAAAGCAAGGAGCTGCTTGTTACAGAAGCAAGCACACTTGAAACAGAAGTGATTGTAGGATCAATGGTAACAGAAACACTCGCAGTAGACTAGCATCAGATTGACAGTTTGTTCTCAGTGGTGAAATCCTGAATACAGAATCACAGAATCACAGAATCACAGGGGTTGGAAGGGACCTTGAGAGATCATCGGGTCCAACCCCCCTGCCAAAGCAGCTCCCTAGCACATATTGCACAGATAGGCGTCCAGACGAGTCTTGAATATCTCCAGAGAAGGAGACTCCACCACCTCCCTGGGCAGCCTGTCCCAGGGCTCTGTCACCCTCACTGTGTAAAAGTTCTTCCGCATGTTGGTGCGGAACTTCCTGTGCTCCAGTTTACAGCCATTGCCCCTTGTCCTGTCTCCACAGACTACTGAAAAGGGGCTGGCTGATTCCCCCTGCATCCCATACTTAAGATATTTATAAACATTAATTAGATCCCCCCTCAGTCGTCTTTTCTCCAGGCTGAACAGCCCCAGCTCACTCAGCCTTTCCTCGTACGGGAGCTGTTCCAGGCCCTTAATCATCTTCGCAGCCCTTCTCTGGACAATCTCCAGGAGATCCCTGTCTTTTTTATACCAGGGAGCCCAGAACTGGACACAATACTCCAAGTGGGGCCTGACCAGGGCAGAGTAGAGGAGGAGGATCACCTCCTTCGACCTGCTGGCCACACTCTTCCTGATGCATCCCAGGATCCCATTGGCCCTCTTAGCCACCAGGGCACACTGCTGGCTCATAGCCAACCTGTCATCAACCAGGACCCCCAGGTCCTTCTCCACTGAGCTCTTCTCCAGCAGGTCATCCCCCAGCCTGTACTGATACAGTACAGTATTCCTCCCCAGGTGCAAGACTTTACGCTTGCTTTTATTAAACCTCATCTGGTTTCTCCCTGCCCAGCTTTCCAGCCTGTCCAGGTCTCTCTGGATGGCAGCGCAGTGTTCCTGCGTGTCAGCCACCCCTCCCAGCTTTGTATCATCAGGTACTTGCTGAGGGTGGATGCTATTCCCTCATCAAGGTCGTCGATGAAGATATTAAATAGGACTGGACCCAACACTGAGCCCTGGGGAACACCGCTAGTCACAGGCCTCCATTCAGATTTTGTTCCACTGATCACGACCCTCTGAGCCCGGTCCGACAGCCAGTTCTCAACCCACCTCACTGTCCACTCATCTATCCCATGATCTCTCAGCTTTTCTGTCAGGATGTCATGGGAGACAGTATCGAAAGCCTTGCTGAAGTCAAGGTAGATGACATGCACTGCTCTCCCTCCATCCACCCAGCCGGTGATGAGATCATAGAAGGCTATGAGATTGGTCGAGCACGATCTCCCCTTGGTGAATCCATGCTGACTACTCCTCATGACCTTCTTCTCTTCCAGTTGCTTGGTGATGGCATCCAGAACAAGCTGTTCCATAACCTTTCCAGGGACAGAAGTGAGGCTGACTGGCCTATAATTGTTAGGGTCCTTCTTGCCCTTTTTGAAGACTGGAGTGATATTTGCTATCCTCCAGTCTTCAGGTACTTCTCCTGTTCTCCAAGAGCTGTTGAAGATGATAGCAAGCGGCTCCGCAATCACTTCCGCCAGCTCCCTCAGCACACGTGGATGTATCCCATCAGGGCCCATGGATTTGTGTGCATTAATCCCTTTGAGCCACTCCTGGACCACCCCCACCTCAACTAGAGGGAAGCTCTTCATTCCCCAAACACTCCTACTTTCATCCAGGATCTGCGGGTCCCGAGGGGCCTTTGGAGTGAAGACTGAAAACTGTGTTTAACAGACTGGATGCTTACAGCAAAGAAGATAAACTAATCTAAAGAAAATCTAAGAATCCATTTTGGGGGCCAAGCTTTTGACTCAAGTCATCCCCAGGGTAGAGATCACAATGTGCTGTAAGAAGCTGCAGAGAAGAAGCCTTGGGTTCCTTTCGATCCCTGTCCCATTCATCCTTTCCCAGTGTCCACAGTTCAGGCTCACTGCCCATCATCAATTTTCCCTTCCTTCCGTGTCCACAGCTCCCTCCTCCTGCTTCCCAGCTACCAGCTGGGTGAGAACCAAGGGGATGTGGCTGTTTTTGAGCTAGGCATGTTCTGCCTGCCAGCAAACTAAACATAATAAATAACCTTTGAGCTCCGGCAACAGCCTTTCAGTCACAGTAATAAGTTGAAGGAAGTGATCTTTTCTTAACTGAGCTGTTATGTTTCATGAAACTTGGAGCAATTTCATAGCCTGAAGTTCTCTATTCCTGCGTAAAATGTAACTGAAATGACCTCATGGGTTCAAAAGTTATTACAGGAGGATCTGACAGGACTGGTAGGTAAACAGCATATCTCCGAAGCTCTGATTCCCCAGGCTTACAGTCACAATATAATAGATAAATCTGACAGTATAATAGATGCGATTCCCACTAGTTTATAAATGAGGTTTGAAGACAGAGGTCTGGGCAAAATGTAAAGTTTACATACCATTTACAACTTCTAAGGGAAAACTCCAAAGTCATTTAGTCACGTTACAGCAGAAAAAACCTACAGTGGTTTTGATTCATCAGGATTAATACAGAGATCAGTAGAGACTGGGATCACATTTCAGGAGGCAGACCATGAGTCTTTCTTTGTCAGATATCTCTGCTCCAGCAGTTAGGCATCATTTCCCAAACATACATAATTGTAGTTTGTTGTCAGAACCTATGGTGGTTTATTTGTAAATTAAAAAGGAAATAAAAAAGTATTCTTCATAGGCCCATACTGTGCAGCTCTGCTGAATGAAAGATTTTCACTGCCTTTTGGACTTCCTGCATATGAAAGGTCTTCTGCTTGAACATCCACAGATGAGAATCATATGCCGTGTGTGTGTAAGTCTATTTCCTTCCATTATTAAGTGTTTGTGGGGTATTTTTTACGCATTTTCAACATCCCAGACTGTATCTGACTTAAATACAGTTATGAAAAGAACTGGTTTTGGCACAGTGCAGGTAATATGATACCTGTTCTGAAGCCTGATAAAATTGCATGCTTTCTTTTGTGTGTAATCTCTTTTGCTTGCTATCACTTAAGTATTGATACCACATGTCAGCTTTTTTCCTCCCAGAACACATTAAAAGTTGGGGAGGAGAAGCCAAACATCAAACTCACCTTGATATGCCTTTGATGGAAAGAAAACAAAGCCATGAACAGAACTCAGGGGCATTACAAATGAATTTATTTCTGACAATAATTCAGTTTCAGTTGGAAGTGTACCAGGTCACTGAAATGGTAGAAAAAGCCATCTAGTGTTAAAAAGCTGTTTAAGAAGAACTTCGTGCCTGAAAGCAATCTGGTGGTTATACCAATACTGAATTAACTGAAAATAAAGAAGTAAATTTGGTAAATTACTGATGAGCAGTAATTGGTCCCCTTCAGGAGCAATTTCCTCCATCCAGGAGCTATCAAACGATATTAACTAAGCAAGTTAATTTTTTGTGTGTGGTTTCTCTTATATTGACTTAAAACTATGTTTATCTCTTTGTTTTATGACTACATTTCAACCATGAGTACAAATTAAGTTTGCAAACGGTTGTTCTACTCCAAGATGTTACTACTGCCCAGCCCTTCATCACTGCCCTTCTGCAGAGGGCCATGTCCAAGCCCAGCTCTGGCAGCCTGCTCTAAAATGGGTCCCTTTGTGCCAGGGAGGCTGGCAAATGACCTTCAGTGCAGTGTCCAAGGGGACAAGCCCAGGAGCGCCTACACAATCCATGTGGGTACAGTAACCTGCTGGAGGATGGTGACAAGCAATGAGACGTTGTATCTTCATCTGCTGCAGCTGCGTTGGGAAGGAACCAGCAGCCTGCTGCCCTGCTGATGGATAAACCAGTATAAACAGATCTAAACCAAGCACGACTGCACACAGCCTGGTGAGCTGTTCTTGCTATAGGGATCTAGAAATCAGTACAGCCATCTTGGCAAACCCCTTATGCAAGCGTATTTGTAGCATTCTAAAGGTGTTTTTTTCACTGATGGGATATTCCTAGAAATTTATCTCCATACAATGTTGTTTTATCATAATCTACAGCAGGAAGTTGTGTTGCTTCCTGAGCCAATATGTAAGCACAAAAGAAGATGAGTATCTTCACTTCTCTGGATCTACTTCTTTATCTATCAGCTTACAGGACCGTTTTAATTTAATCTTATCTAATTATACTTTAATGTAAAACTGTGTGATTTTTAAGTAGTTCTGGGAAGCCTTTATTAGCCTAATGCAGCAAAAGGAACACACAAAAACACTGAGCAGGGCCAGATGAAGCTGCAACATATTTGGGATGGGCTGGAAGTTACTACATTGTTCCCATGCTCTGTGGCATGGAGTGTGCCACACTGAGGGGGGTGCTAATAGCCCCCCCGCTGTATCCAGGTCTCCTGAATGCCCTTTTGTGGCATGTGAAAGGCTACAGTTTGAAACCAAATAAAACAGCAGAACAAATGGGTAACTTGTGATATTTAAGTCCTTCGGTCCCATCACTGTATTTATTACAAATTATATTTCTAAGTGATGCTCCTTATTAAGAAAATATCTTTCTTGAGAAACCTACCCAGAAGTCATTCCTATATGCAGATATATATTGGATGCATAAATACATAACATAAAATTACTGTCTTTTTCAAATTGTAAGATTGCATTAACGGGTGAGGCTACTTACCTGCTTTGATTCTTCTGCCTGTACATTTGCTTTGCGAGTGTGCTTTGTAGCAGTATTGCATGCTATCAGTTTTATAGCTGGAGAATCACTGCCTGAGTGCAGCTCAGCACCATGCCTTCTGCCTGTGGGTCTGCTCTTCCCTTTCACTTCTCCTGAATCACAGAGCCCTCAAAACTTACTGCCCTGACGAAGGGAGCGAGCTGTAAAGCTACATACACACACCAGACCTGAGGAGCGATACCTCCAGGCAAGAGGTGCATATTCCAGCACTTGCCAATGCCTGTGGCCACATGGTGGGCAAGTAATCCCATGCTGTGGCTGTCAGCCACCCAGGTCCCTAACAGAGTAAGAAGCCAAGGTCAACCTTCCCAAAGGCAGAGTTAGAGACTTCAGAAGTGGCTTAATTCTGGGTAAAAGCTCCACCTAGGAGCTCTACAAGTCTTAGGAATGCAAATATTTTGCAGCACTCTGATCCTGGTAGGAGGTTCCTTCTTTGTAATCTTATAGCAAATCCAAATCCAATCATTTTATCCTGTGGGACAATTTCTGCATGAAAATAGCAAACTCAGATATCTTTCTTAGTCAGAGGATTTGAAGCTTAAGTCACTCTGAAAGCTCCAATGTAATTAATAGAAGAAAGAGAGTGCTACGACAAAAATTAGTAAGCCCAGCGTATGCAGACAAGAAGCTTAGTTTCTTGATTTAAATAATTGAGATAGGTGAGACATAAGAAAGATCATACACTAACACATAAATCTAGCTATTTTTTATAGCCAAGGTTCAGTTTACTGGAGTAAAAACATTTTGACAGGTACCAGGAAGAGGCATCAGGAGCTGATACCCCAGGAATGATGGCATATTGTGTAAGGGTATGCTAGGGAAGAGGCAAGGTCTGGGACTGCATACTGACAAGCTGTAAGAGTTATTTAATTCTGCTGGAGTTAATGAGACTGCCACTACATTTTCCTGTTTTTCTTTTAGAATAACCATGTATAACAGAGCAAGTTTGATAGAGAATGTACAAGTCTTCCCAGCTCAGGAATCAAAAACCCATGAGAAGGACCCTGAAGACAAACTACCCCTGAAGCAAAAAACTACCACTTCCTACTAAAAGACAGGACACGAAAAACCAAAACTTTACACCCTGTCTCATAAGAGGTCTGGCAAGATATGACTCTGTATCATTCAGCAGCTGAAAGCTGCTCGACCATTTGGTACTCTGGGTGTGCAGGCTGCAGCATTGTCGCTGCACTCTCCTGTGTAGCAAAGGCCACCTTGCATCTTGTTGATAGAAAACAAGGGAGGGGCATGTCCCTTTTTTCAGAAGAGATGATCTCAACTCCTGGCACAGAGCATTTAACGTTCCAGTAGATCAACATGTGGCTGTGCTGTACCAGGGACCGCAGACCCTGTGCCTCCACGTTATCTCAGCAGGACACCTATCTGCTGCCGCTGCTACTGAATTTATGCAGAAAATGTGGGACCGCTCAGCAACTGGTCCAAGGTGTGTCCCTGACAGACATAAATACCTTGTAGTGGTTTGCATAAAGTCCTGCATATGGTGCTGTATCAGCCCAGGGAGTGACCTGCCCCATAAGAGCTAAACAAACCCAATGCTCAGAGCACCAAATTTGTGCACATCCTTTGCCATGCCTTGACAGAAGTCCTGTTGGAGGTAGGGCTTGACAGGAAGGTAGTCTGTCATTTAACTGACAGGCTTAAGGTGGTGCATGAGAGCCAGTTATCTTCCAGAAATTTAGTGTGAATTCCAGACAGTAAGGAATTTGTTGTCCCTATTGATTTTTGAACCAATGAAGCACCCAAGATGTGTGTTGGCATGTTTTCAGAAAGGTTTCAACCTTTGTATAGTCCCCCACTATCAGTTGCAATTACATAGCAAAATTAACCATTTTTATGGTTAATTTGTACTAAAAATACTACTTTTGCATTATGTATATTACATTATCTTATATACTGATAATAACCATACATGCCCTTGCTTTTTGTATACTGCACTTAGATGCACTTGTGTCATTTAAAAAAATCAATAGCCGTGTTACCTTCAGATTGCCTGGTGTGGCACTGTAAGAAACAAGGTGTTGGGAATAAAACGTTAAGCCACCCAAAGCCACTGCAGTTAATCATATTTAACACCTGACTAAACTGGGCTCACCCAGAGCTTTTGGTAGGATTGGGAATAAACAATGCTGCTCAAGTAATTCTGTTGTATTATGTGAAAGCCTGTTAATAGCTGCAGTTTTGATCAAAGCTGGATGTAATTCTAGGAGCCAAAGGCCCCGTTCAAGTTTAGGGATGTTTTTGTATCTCTCATTCCTTTGGTACAGCAGGTCTTGGAAGAGCCGACCACATATTTTTCTATGACCTACAAACAGATTATTGATCATAAATCTGTTTGCTTTCAAGGAATGTATCATTGTGAAAAGCAAATGAGAGGAGATTGCAGAGAGCATGCTCTGCTGGTCGACCTCCATTGTGATGATGCCATAGCATAGAGTTGCTTTTTATTTTTATTCTTGAACTTGTAATGCAAATGTACATACTCTACCTCAATTAAAGTGTTAACTTTTGTCACATTTCCACCATCAAACTGATGTGAAAACTCAGGTTTTGTGTTGTCTGAATAACATAATTCCCCCAAAGAACTCACACTTGCAACAGAGCTAACCCCCTGCCTCTGAAAGGCAGGCAGAGAGCAAAGTGTTAGGGCAGGGCAGGCATCAGTGTGGAGAGCCAGGGGTTCTTTGAAACAGGGTGGGATTAGAGACAGATTCCGAAAGAGTCAAGATGAGTACAGCAAGGAGAGGGGACGGGAGCTCAAGGATGTCCTCTGTGTTTTAATTTAAAAGGTATGCTTTTACCTTCTTGGCAATGCTTGAACTTGACTTTTTTCTCTTCAAAGGAACAGCCTTTTCTTGTCTTCTGTGGTTTAGCATAAGAAAGGAACAGGCTTTTAATGGTAGCTTGCTTTTCTCTGGCTTTCTGATTTCCTCAGAATATATATTTTACCCATAGAAAAATGTCCTTTTTATCTTCCTGGATCCTTTTTGATCCCTTCATGTAATTTTCTTGAGTTCTTGTGCTTTTCTTCTCTTCACTCCGTGAAGATATGCCCTTGGATCTTCCCAGTGCAGGTGATTGAGAACCTGCAACTGTGTGTACCCGGGCCTTTGTCGCTGCTGGGGATGTTATGGTGGTCATAACCACTGCTTCTGTACTAAGTTTTACCCTGACTGCACTGTCCCAGTGCTCATACATCAGTTCTCCCTTTCACAGGACTCACAGGCAATCCCCAGCAATTTAGCATCCCTGTAGAGCAAGCTGTCTGGAAGGAGACACATATTCCTGTAAGGAAAGAAGTCTCAGGAATTTCCAAATTCCTTCTCCTTCCTGTTACCAAGCAAATCTGACAATCTCACCTTTGACAGAGGGTCCTAGAAGAACACAGCCTTCATAGTTGCTGAAGGACTGATGTGGATTAAGGGGAAAAACAGGTTAAACAAGGGATAATACACTTCCAGAGCCTTTATATTCCATAGAGAATGCTGACCAGGAGCACACACAGTAGAGAGAGAAATATCCTGGGGAGATCACAGGAAAAATCCCGTTGCTGGAAAAAAACATGCTTCAAGAAAAACAAAGGCAGATAGGTGCATCTGTTATCAATCAGCTCTTCAGACGACAAGTTTAGAAGTCATGGAGCAAAAGAAACAAGCCTTCCCTCAGGCTCTCTAATTCCTCCATGGAATTTCTCAAATATCCATGGCTGCCCAGCTGTAATTCCCAGCCAGCCCTGTGAACAGCAGCTCTTTCCAGCCTCTTTACCAGCCTGACTCCCTAGCCAGGGAAACCAGCAAAAATTTGACTGCCTGTACAGAAACCACACTGGCTAGCTGAGAAGAGGCACTGCAGTGTAATAACAGGTTTAGCCCATTAGTCAAACAATCCAACGAAGTGGTGATCAATTTCTGATTGTGCATGTACTCAATCACTGATTATTTTTTTGAGTGTTTGCTTTCAATAAGCATATTTAAATTACAAAAATAACTCCCTGTGAAGTTGTCTATAGTACCAATTCAGCTGTTCTCTCCGAATGGAAAGCTGCAGTGTACCTTCCCACTACACTGAGCACTCATAACTAATGTTAAAACCAGTCAATCGCCAGTGGTTTCCTTAGGGTAAAAACAGGTTTGCTTTGCAATGACACTGCTGACTGAATAGCAAAAGTTTCTGTAAAAACCCTTGCATTCAAAGCTTGAGTGCATGTCCTTGTACAACACCCTTGTCCTTAGGGCCCTCCAGTCTGACTCCCAGCTCTCTCCTCATTCCTAGCTGTCCCAGACATCCATGCACCTTGTCTCTACCTCCCAGCAGCCCAATCTGCCTTGCCCCTTTACTTGTCTTTCCTGACTTACTTGCAGACAACGCAGTTCCTGCCACTGGCAGAATGTGGACTGAAGTGATGAACTCCTGTGGGTGGGGAGAGAGGGGAGGGGAACTTCAGGGAGAATGTTCTGTCCATATAGTGAGTGCATCCATGTTTATATTTTGGTTTGGAAGATCTTTTGTTCTGCAGATCCATTCCTAGAGGCTCGTATTGTGATCTTGCGTGCAGCAGCAAAAGGAGTACCCTGCGTCAGTGCTGGATGTTCTCTTTGCTTCTGAAGTGTGTTCCTGTGCTTCTGGATATTTCCAAATCCTCCCTCAGCCTCTGGACTCTGGCCTCAAACTGAAGAGAATTCAGTAATGAATGTGGTTAATTTGAAACCAATTATTGTTTCTAAGGTCAGTAATGGGAAAACTGACTATCAGCAAACAGCCCTCCGGAGAGCACAACTCTGCAGGGATCTAATGTTTCCCTTAACCAAACAACGCCATAGTAACTAGCCTGATGTTTGCCTACTCAACCTGCCAATCTACTGCAATGCTTTCCCTGTTGCTTAAAGCAGGCCTCACAAAACCTGCACAGAAAGTATGCAACAGTTACAACAGCATGCTTATTTCACTCAGACTAGGCTTAATAGGATGTGTGACTTGTGAATTTTAAGTAAATCATTCAAATTCACCTTGTACTTGCTGAAACAAACGTTGAATCTCTTCTTTTTAGTTTCTGTATTTGGGAAGCTCAGGCTGTTTTGCTACCCACGCTTCAGTAAAAAAGAGACAAAGAAAAATGTTTCCTGTAACACTGTGTATCTCCCTTCATCAGCCAGGTTTACATCATGGATAAATGTGCCCATTTGTATTCAAAGGATGCAGACTCAGGATGCCTACCACAACCTCGTCATCCCCTGCTTCAGACTCCTCTGTGCCCCAGGCATCACCCTGATTCATAATTTCAGGAAAGTCGTGGATGCTTAATGATCTTGCAGACCTGCATGACAACTGTTTCCACTGTGGATTTTCCAGCCCAACAGATTGCCCACTACCTGGGAGGCAGGTGAGCATTGCTGACTTCTAGAGCATGAATGCTATTTGCTTATCTGTCATCAGAGCAGCTCTCACTCTGGTGTCCCTTTGATGAAGACCAGGGCCAGTACCTCTTTAGCATACAATTTCATTTATGTGGTTTTCTTCACTCTGAATGTCTTCATCTGCTGCTAGTTACCCGAAACCTGCAACATGTGATTTCACCTTCCGGTGTGTATTTTTAGGCCCTGAAACATTAATCCATAGTGTGAAGTTACTTTTTTTCCCCTCCCCAAAATTTCACCACTCTCCTCCCATCACTAATCACCATTTTAGAAGGACTTGCTCAAGTTCCACATGTATGAAAGGTACGCAAACCCCAAATGTAAGGTACATGTACCTTTTACAGGTCTCATGCTGATGGCAGAGAGAAAATTGCAAATTATGGAATTTTTAAACCCCTATATTTTAGAAAACTGTGCAAAGGAGAATTGTGGGAAAGTAATTCTGTTATCTTGCCACTGGAGAAGAATACTGTGCAGAGGAGCGCAGTACAAGTTAGCACAAGAGAGACCTCCTCCTCACATTTGGTTGTGGCTCTACCCAGTACAAGCACACTTGGTGAAGCTGGGTTGTGTCAGGCTGAGCAGCTACGCCTGGAAGGACGCTGGGCTTGCCGTGTCAGCTGTCCTTGGCTGAGTGCATACTTTCTTCCGTGGTCATATTGTTACACCTTGGGATTATCAGTTACTCTGCTTTGACTTGAAGCCTAGAGAACTAGACCTGGTGCAGACATCTAAAGTGAGGTAGTTTTCTGCTCACCCTTCCTTCCCAGACCGACCATATAGTTTCACTGCCGCCTTTACGCCTACTCTTCCAGTAGAACAAGTAGACCCTTTGGTCTACCTAGAAAATATAATGAATCCTTCTCTAAAATAGGTCAGGTGATTCATGCTCTAAACCTACCTGTTCTTCTGCATTGACCACCAAGGGAAACCCTGAGTGACACATCTTAGTTATCAACCTCTGCATTGCATATGTAAAAGTTAAATTACATTAATTTCTCTGGTGGTGTCTGTAATTGCTTCAGACATTTCACAGCAAAAATGAAACATATGACATCTTCCAAGGAGCTCAAATACATGTTTTCTGAAAGCTAAGGAAGGACTTCAAAGTTCTTTGACCGAAGGAAGGTATCGATCAGCCTTTTTGTGAATCTTTTTCCCATGGAGCGATAGAATGTCTTTAAACTGTGCACACAGACATTGATGAGAAGAATACACCAACACAGAGAGGTGCAGAGCCGACAATCTGAGGTAGAGGAAATAGGCAGAACCTGGCAGAATTTACTGAGGGTCTACATAAAGAATATTTTCTAGTTTTGTGTGTAAAATTCAATATGGAAAGTTTCTCAAACTGAAATATATCCCATTATAGGCTAGAAAATTAAACTGAGAAATAAGTAAAACTTCATCATTATAGTAGTGATATGGAATGACTTGCATTAGTGTGCTGAATTCCATTATTCTCCTGACATAAACAGACCTGGATAAAAATTCTTATATTACCTGTATAAATTTTGCCATTTTCCTAATAAAACTAAAGATTGAAGAGATTGTCTGAATTAACTCCTTGCTCTACATCCCAGAAATGAAATCTAAAGTAATGTTTGTACATGATATTTTGCAATTCAAAGAACTAATCTGAAATTATTAAGCACTTCTTGTGCCCCCAACTATGTCAGGTGACTGTGAGACAAGAAAACCAGTACTGTCTCCTACCATTGTTTATGGACGTCACTCTTAATACAAAGAACCGGTTTCCTTCTTGGGGGCAAGCTTGAATATAGAGTATTCAGATCCGAACAGTTCTTCAGATGAAAAGCCCTGAACACCTTGCTGAAATATGAATTAAGAGACCAGAAAGATGGTAAGTAGGAGAATAAAATAGATTAGCTTCTATTTAGTGTACAATTAAGCTATGTTTTAAGTTACAAGTACTGAGTTAAAAATAAAATCCAAAATAAAATCATTATTAAACTGACTGCATTGCTTGAGGTGTGCCTTTTTTCATAACCAGATACTCTATAATTGCACACAGACACTAGTAAGAGATACTCAATGTGTTGATAAAATTACAAAAAGGCTCCTGCACTTGCAGTTAGTAATAAATGTGTGCCTTCTACCACAGTTGTCCTAGTTGGTGCACGAATTCAAAGCTGCAATCAAAGAAAGTTGGGCAATTCAGATCTTAGCTAGTATTTTGAAAACACAGAGGGAGGAGAAGTATTAAACTACTACAAAAGTAAAGGCACAAAGTACAGTCTGGTTTAACTGAAGACCACTGATCTGTGGTTAAAAAAAAGGAGTGTAGTCATCTAAAATTGATTTTTTTTTTCAGCACCTTCTTGGATGTTATGATCAGTTCCACTTACATCCAACTGTAAATGCTTTGCCTTCTAGTCTCCAAAACAGCTAGGTTACCTTTTTGTATCATCAAAAAATATGACCTCTGTCATCATTTAGAGCAACTTTCAGAAATGAGTCATGACCTTTGTTTTTTATTTTTGAAATGCCAACAACCTTAGCTGTAGCACTGTCAACAGGGAACTCTGCTACAGACAGACTGAAATGAAGCTGTCATGTAGAGTAGAATAAATTATTTCAATTGTAAACCAGCTAATTATACATTAAATCTGGTATCTGCTTCTCTTTGTTGCAAGGAATCTTTATCCTGCTATGGATGTGTATAAAGCCACATAAAGAGCCATTTTGTTTTTATCATATCCATATCACTCAGCATCTCATTTTAAGATTTGTATTTCCATGTGATAGCCTCGTGTTTTCTTTTGTCTTCGGTTTCAGAGTTTTAAAATTCTGAATGTACACAGTGACAAATGCCCCACAGGTCAAATCTCAATTTATTAATGTCTGAAATCTCATTATTTTTTAACAAATCTTATTAGTTTAAGACCTAACTGGTTATTTTTTATGCTTAGCCTTATTGAAATTGAGAATAATATAACCAATGTAAATCCTTTCTTTATATAAATGAGAAATTAGAAACAATGTAAGCAATTACAAGCTGTATAAATATTTTTTCATTACTTTTGTGATAAATGTGATGAAATTTTCCCTCCAGAAAGTTGATTATAAATCAGTCACAATCAGATGTCTCTGCAGAAGCAACTGGTGCAAAGAGGAGACAGCATGGCTTTCCTCAATCAAGCAATAAGGAATGAGTATGTTTTACCTTCAAGACAGACTAAATGAAAACAAAAAGGAATATAACTTTCAACTGAACTTTGGCTATACCTGTGAACTCTTGGTAGAAACAAGGTTTTCAGTGGTACAGTGGCATTGTCCTGAGAATCCTTTTAGCTTTGACCATAGGCCTTGCACATGGTCTTTAGAAGAAAAGGAGAGCATCTTTGTAACACACCTCTCTCTGTGTGGTCGCAATTCCATCCTTCCCAGGCATGTTTCCTTCAAATACAGTTTTCTGTACAGACTGGTTTTGGTATGTGAAAAGATGGTGCTTTATCTTTTCCTCAAAGTATAAAAAGCTTTGCATTTTTTTTGAAACAAATAACCTGTTTTCCTTTTTGTCTACTGAGCCGTTCTTGGTTTAGCTGCTTATCAGAAGGGAATGGAGAGAGAGGTCTCAGATAGGAACTCTTAACAAACTACACCAAGGAACTGAGACATGGAAATTGTTAATAACGATCTCTCATGTTCATTTAGTATTTAGCTACAGTACTTGTCAATGCAATGAAAGAATTTAATTAATATATTTTATTTTTGTCATGTGTCTCTTGTTCTCTCACCACAGGTGGATGGAGGAGAGAAGGTAGAACAGATACAACCTGAATTCCTGTTGTGAAAATATGCAGAATAAAATGTTGCTTTGACCAAAAAATCGTAAGAACAAAGGGTGTGGTTCGTTTTCCTCCCCGAAACCCCTCTCTGAAGGTCAGGTCTGACTATCCTGTATCTCAGTGACAGTTGACAAAACCTAATACTGTAAATTACCTTTTCTTCCTCTCAAAGGAGCTACAAGGAATGTGCCTCTCTCATTCTGTCATGCATGCTAATACTTCTGCACATTAATAGCTTCACAGATTTGTGTAATTCTATCAACTTCAAATTTGGTTTAAATGTTGAACATGTAAATGCTTGTGGGAGCAAAGCCTTTGTTTGCATATTGACTTCCTTTGGACTGGACTAAAATGACCAATGTGACATGGGGAGTTTGGAGACTGTGGAAGGGGAGAAAGTATGAGTTGTGCTTATACAATGTATAAGATTTCTATTGACTGACAGCTTTGGTTTCAAGTGCCAGGGGAGGATTAGGGCCGTAAGGAAAGAATGTTGGTTCGCCTCATTTAGTAAGGCAATCTGGGATGTTATTAGGATCAGAAACGGTAATTTTCTTGCTTTGTAGTGGTGGCTGCAAATCAACATTGCTTCAAAGATACAACTGATGCCATAGGGCAGAATAAGGGAACTTTAAGTGAGTCTTCTTTTTGGACAACACAACTGCAGAACCTCTCAAGCAGCAGTTTCTGTGCAGTTTTTAATTATCCAAACACAGGGACTGACACAGGTTTTCAGAACACTGAAAAAAATATCATCAGTAAGAAAAAAGTAGGATTACCCATTTCTCTTTCCTCAGTCCCTCTTTCAAGATCAACAGTAACTGGTCCAGAATATGTTTATAATATGCATTTAGTAAATTAGGTACAAATAGAAAGTGAACTGACAGGTAACTACAACTGAGCTAGAAGTATTTCTAAGTAATCTTGATAGATAAAGAGAAAACATTTATGTTGTAATCCCTGCATTGTGAATTACATTTGTTATTGTGTTCAGTGCATTATATTAATTAATCAAATGCATATAAACAAGTGCATAGGCATGATAGCCATCACCCAACGAAGACAAATTGATACTAATGACAGAAGAAGAGGGCTACAGAAGATATAAAACAATTTGATCAGGTCAAAATTGATTTGGGGAAAGATGGTAAGAGCTCCTACTTCAAAAAGTAAACCGTGTTCTTGATTACAAACAGACAAGCTTTGATAAACAAGGGAACTTACTTGTGAAGTTGGGAACTGAGGAATTCAAATACTGAGGATAATAGAAATATTTTAAGTGAAAAGTATGTGAACTTTGTGTCTTAAGAAAGTAGGAAAAGTTCTACTGAAGAGCTTCAGAACTAATAGAATAAATAACCACAGGCAAAACCCAAAACATCTACAAAATGGCAAAGAGAACAAAGCACAAAGGAAATGTTATCTAAGGGATCAAGAAAAGGAAGGACAAAGTGAGAATTGCCAAAAGTCAAGCTGAGTTAGACTTCCAAAAAGATATGAAGAGCAAACAACAAAAAAGACTCTTCCTCCCCTTAAATGAAAAAAGGAAAGGACTGTAGTGCTACAGAACATTCAATGGAGAGAAATGCAAGATAATCTTGGCAAAAGATAAATTGCATGTTGCTATTGAGCTGAAACAAATACTTTGCTTCAGTTTTTAATGAGTACAAAGACTGATCATGGGAGAAAAGACAGTTTAGATAGTGGCAGGAGTGTGTGGAAAAGTATGGTTCAAAACAAAGGTAGAACAGAAGTCAGAAAATTAATGCAGCCTGTTCAAGAGAACACATCTTCTCCACCCTGTTCCTGAAAGGAATTAGCACAGGAGCTCATGGTTCTAGTCCCAGGTGAATGGAGAGGAGCAAATTTCACACCTATCACTGAAAAGGTGCTTCATTCCAGCGGTGGTGTTTTTATAGCCCATCACCATCCAGGCTTGCAGAACACACATAAATTAGTAGCAATTACAATTCAGGCCAAAATTGAAATTCCTAGTCTTTTCACCTCTTTCATCTTTTCCAAATGCAGTTGACTGATTATTCTATTTGCCAAATATTTGCTGCTGGATACATAAGCTAAACTTTGAGAAGCTTCTGAAATATCCTGGTTTTAGTAAGACATACACTGTCCAAGCATTACATGTATGCTACTTCGACTATACGATTTAACATACACAGGATTTTACAAGACTTACTTATCAAAACTTCCTTTTTTTGTCAGGAAATAAACTGTGTGGCAATACTACACTTAGATATATCAGTCAAATCAGAACTAACGGCAGAGGAAACCATAATGGCATCCTGCAAAGGATTTCACAGAAAGGCAATTCTTAGTATTTACTTTCCTTGCTTAATTTACAAGGATAGTTACTGGTTGCAGACAATTTATTCAGTAGGAAATAAACATATGAGGTGCTTGCAATCACTATTTTGAGCTAAAAATAACTTGGGTTACTGAAAGATCATTGCTGCTTGTTACTATAATGACATGATTCAGAACCTCTATCATGCAGAAAAACAGCCCGTATTTGCTGGGAAATTCTGTTCCATGACTTTTGACTCTCAGCTGCGCAGCTGGCTGTGACTGCTGGCCTCTGTGTAAGCAGAAATCCAAGCGTGGGGCGAGTAAATCAGAATGGGAATGGAGGAACGGGGCCAGGTTGGCAAAATTAGAGACGAGTGCTTTTGTTTTTAAAAGAAGGGGGGAAAAATGCCTTGAAAGACATGCATTCTCTGTGCCTACACTGGCCCTGCAGCAACTTGATTTCATGTTCTTTTTCCATCAAAACAACTGAGGAAGACAGCAAAAGTGCTCCTCCTCACAGCACACTGCAGTTCTTGCTTCTCACAGTCACATACCGGGGTTGCATAGACTGAGCTTAACATAACCTTTACATAAATATTAACAATGAATGTTCTCCTTCACAAAGACCGAGCACGATTCCTTGCTGCCCATTGGGTGGAGGGCTGGTGAAGGCCGCTTTATTCCGTATTTGATTCTTCATTTTTCTTGGCAGTGCCTCTCATCTAAGTTGGCAGCTCTAAATGACTTTGCTGCCACAGCCCCCTACGGATCGTCGCAGCAGCTCAAAGTAGCTGTTCAAAGCAAGGAAACCTCTAGACAAGGAGTATTCCCTAAGAAGAAATTTCAAGAACTCTGCAGCCCCTTTGTGCTACTGGGAAAATGTAAGGAGGCTGGGTAAGAATGCAGAATGCATCATTGTCCTTCCGTACAATACAACATTCGTACTTTCTCATCTCTCTTTCTGGACTCGATTATTTGTTGACACCAAGCTTGCCCTATTCAAGAACATGGGTAAGTGCACAGATCGTTTCATGGTAACTCTGTGGGCTCTGTGTTCTGCAGCTAGTTTATCAATGAAAATGAGGAAGAGCTTCGACAACGTACAGGCTTGCATCCCAAAGCTCAGTTTTGGCCTGCAAGAACTCTGAACCACTCTTGACTGTTGGGCTTGGTTATACACCTGACGTGAAAAACTACAAAAAGGAGTTGATATGGTTACAACAGTTTTTTACTACATAGAATTTCCCCCTGCGCACAGAGTAATGTCCCTGGCCAGTTACAGCCTGTTGTGCCAGCAGATTACTACAAAAGAATAAGATCATAAACAATTTTTGGCCCTGAGTGTCACAATCATATGATGATATCCGAGCCTTCCTGTCTTCCCAGCCCTCCCTTCCTCCAGATTCAAATGTCTGATTAATGTTATTAAACCAATTTAAAAACTGCACTAGTTAAATTAGTGCAACCCCTCTGAATGGACATTTTCAAACCTGCTAGTCCTTCAGCTCCTGTACTGCCCTTTATCTCTGGGTAATCTCAGTTGTAAACATGAATTCAGTGACCATCTTTCCAGTGATGACTCACAGAACCTCCCTCTAATCCACAACAATCTCCTTCTGTCCTTCATGAAACCTCAGCCTGTCTCTCAGACAATACTTTGTTCATGTCTCATTGTCAGTGAAGTTCAAAAAGAGCTTTCAGTGTTTCCCTCCTCTCTCTCCTCCACCTGTTTTGTGTGTATCTTTCAGCGATCCAGCCTCTCATGAAGGAAGTCCTGCTGCCTTCAGCACTAATATAAACCTCTTTTTAGGTGTTCATACCCATACCCTCTGGCTTCAAATATACTACATCACCCTGCTACTTTTCTATCACATCAAAGTACTTGTCTTTGTTTTCAAATTCTTTCATTGTTCCATCTTACTCAATGTTGAGATCATTTCCCTCCTCATGTCAGCTGCTGATCCTGGGCTGTACCATCCCTTGTTAGACTTTCAAACAAGTACTTCATACCATTTTGTAGGTCATCTTTCACACCAAGAAGCTTCCTAGAAATAAAAAATTAATTTACTTCATTTTTTTGAACCTTGTTTCCCTCTGCAGTGTCTTAGAAACATTCATGTGGATGACTGATGTCCCTTAAAACCAAGATACAACACTCATGGCTGGTGGGTTTGGCCCACTCAGACTAGCATCTGGTAGTGGGTGAGAAGACATTGAAGTCTTGAATTGGTAAAGTCAGAGAAAGCACCAGTTGAAAGGGGCAGACAAGAACACAGTCAGGCTTCTGGATGCACATGGTCCAAGACACACAGTGATGCCACACTACAGTCACTGATCAGGAAGTCAGAGACTCTCTATAAAACAGGATCCAAGACACACCTGCCTGGAGCAATGTCCCACAGATCAGGAGCTAACAGAAAGTAGGATCGAGTACCTCAGTGAAAACCAGAGACAAACATTAAACCAACAGAAGACAGGACTAGGAACTAGTAGTATGGATCCAGAAACAAGGATGGGGGAGTGGTATTAAAAATAAATGGGTACTGTGGCTGGAGAGAGCCCACAAACTCTCATCTGTAGTTTCATAAGCACTTCAAGCCGATATAATTTATCATGGCTACTGAAACAAGTGCACTCCCCATTTTTTGGTCCTGCACTCCCCATCCGTAATTTTTTGTGCGTGTCCAAGCACAACCTCTTAATTATACCAACACAAGCATGTATGCAGCTGGGACATGAAATGGCTTGGGAAACTGATTCAAGTTAAAGCTGATCACAATGAAAAACTATGATTAAAACTAAGTAGTTAGCATTAAACCTGATGCAGTCCACTACATAGCCACAAAGTGCATCCACAAAGAAGTTGGCACAACGTAGGCAGAAATAATTGGTTGAGAAAGGAAGACGGTAGTAACAACTTACACAAAGTTAATAAAGACCAGTAAAACCACAGCACTGGAGAACATGTTTCTCTGGCAGCTCTAAGGCTGTGTTAAGGGTGCATACAGTGGCGACTAGCCACCTAGGGAATGATTCACATCCAGCTGCCTCAGGGATGACTCACTAACTCAGTGAGTCACTTCTCTGGTGGACAGGGCCCACGGCCTATTATGTTCTCTGATACTATCTCACTGTCTCCTAGTAGGGACTCATTCATCTCTCCCCAGCCATCTGCTGCTGCTTGTCCCGTGCTTCATATTGCACGCTCATCGGGGCAGATTTTGTTCTTCACTTCTTCTGTAGTGAGGGTTTCCTCGGACTATGAAGTATTAATAATAATGGACTATGAGGTATTATAATATTGATGAAAATAATAAAGCTTTAAACGACCATAAAGCTGCTTATTCTACAACATTAACCAAAAAAAAATCGTAAGTAGTCAAATATTTTACATGTGGACATACACCCACTGCTGCCTGGCAGACGCTTTGGCTCCTGCGCGGTGCATACAGCTGCACATGCCCTCCTGCCACACACCCGCTTGCAACAACTAACTTCTCGGTTACACTCGCTCCTTGAAGGGATGAGGGGGGCGAGGATTACGGCTGAACGCTCCGTTAAGCCTCCTCTTTGCTAGCTCCTCATGTACGCTGAGAAAGCGGAGAGGGAGAGGAGCGTTACGCGCAGAGGGAGTGAGGCAGCTCTCGGGCCGGCAAGAGGCTTTATTCTCGGGCTGCCTCCTCGCCTACTTGTTTCGGGGTCTGCCACCCCGTCGCCTCTCGGCCATGTTCAGCCCTGTTCCCCCTCGCACCACACACACACACCCCTCCCCACACATACCCCCACCCCCGACCTCTCACCGCCGGCCGTAGGCTGCGCGTCCCCTCAGCCCCGGCGCAACCACCACACCGAGGCCCCGGGCGCTGCCCCTGCCGCGCCGCCCGGCCGCCGGGAGCGGGAGAAGGGGAGCGCGGGCGGGCGGGCGGGCTGCAGTGGGTGGGGCCAGAGGAACCGGCATATGCCTCGACGGGCATCAGCGCCGTCCTATGGGAAGCAGCGATGGGCGAGCACTAGCGGCGGCGACCCAATGGCAAGCTCAAGCCTACATGATGCGGTTACCTGTGGGCTATAAAAGGGGCTGCGTGCGCGCTGGCTCCTCGCTTACACAGTATGGCCGGCGACATTAGCTAGCGCTCGCTCAACGCTCTTCTCTGTAACAGGGGAACACACGGACTACAAGGAACCGAACCGCATCGCCTGCCCGCCCGCACCCCCGCTCGGACTGTAACCCTCTCACACACGCTCACGCCGCATCCGCCGCCGCGCACTCCGGGTGGTTTTCGCTGGTTTAAAAAAAAAACAACCCTTTTTCTTATTTTTTTTTTAAATTAATATTAAAAAAAAAGACCCTAAGAAGGTGGAAACCCTCCTGGGACGGACTGGGACCCGGCGGCGGCAGCGCGGCCCGTGCAGCAGCAAACGGTAGCGGCCGGGGGCGGTAGTTTGGTTGTCGTTAATTTCTGTGGTTGTTGGTTGCCGAGTTGTCTCACCATGAAGGAGAACGGTGCACACTTCTTCGAAGGGACCGAGAAGCTGTTGGAGGTGTGGTTCGCCCGGCAGCAGCCCGCGCAGCAGGAGCCGCACCAGAGCAAGGGGTCCGGGGATCTTCGCACCATACCCAGGTCCGTAAACGCTCGGGGTGGGGTTGGGGGGGGGCGGGGAGGGAGGGTGGGTGGTAGGGGAAGCGGGGCTTGGGGGTGCCTTAACAGCCAGGGGGGGTGGGAGAGGCCGGTGAATGGCCGGCTCTTGCGGGGCGCGGGTGTGGTGGTGGCGGTGCGGAGCTGGGCAGGGAGGTGGCGGGCGAGAGTGTGAGAGGAGCGGGGCGGGGGTTGGGGGAGGTAATGGCCGTGCGCGGGCTGGCGGCAGCGCTGACGGGCGGCTGGTTCCGGGGTGGCTGGGGAGAGCCGTTGGTGGCAACGGCCGCGCGCGCGCGCGTGGCAGCCTCGTTCCTGGCGCGGCCGTAGGGCTTGTCGGCCTCCTTCCCCTCACTCGGTGACAGCCCCGGCCTCTCCCGTCTCGCCGGCGTAACGTCGCCGCAGCCGGGCGGGCAGGAGGGGGGGGTGACCTTCCGCTGCCCTCCAGAGACGCTCCCCCCCCCCCCCCCCCCTCCCGCCTTCAAGGCCGCGATGCCGGCCCGCGGAGACTGCTATCTCCCCCTCGTCCCAGGCGGGGGAGTTGGCCTGGAGGGGGGGAGGTGGAAGGTGGCAGTGTCGGGGACGGCGCGGAAGCCATTCCGTGCCGCCAACTCGTGCAGCCCCGTGCGGTCCCTGCTGGCAACATGTGGCGGCGAGGAGAGGAGAGCCGGGCGTGTGCCGCACCGGCCAGGAGTGCCTGCGGGGGGAGGCGTATGGCGGAGTGTCGCAGTGCTGCTGGCGGCCGGGGGCATGGCAGCGGCGCCCGCTTCTCTGCGCCAGGCCCCCGCGCACGCTGCGGCTCCCGGCAGCCGTCAGGTAGAGCCGTGGAAGCCTTTTCATACGGTGGGGCTTTCTGCTCCCGCCGGCTTCGGAACGGGAGTGCGCCGAAAATCCCTGTCTGTGGGGAACGGCCGCGCCGTACTGCGGAGAGCGGAGGATAGGAATCAGCTCCCCGGTTCGTGAAGGCTGGGAAGGGAAAGGGGAGACCCGCTCTGCTGTCGCGGCGAGGGTAGATGGTTTCCTCACATGGCCGGGTTCGCAGCGACCTCCGGCACTGCGTAGCCGGACAGGTTCGTGCAGCGGCTCTCACGGGGAGAAGCAAGCGGTACGTGGGAACCCTTCCCGTGTCTCCCTGTGGCGTGGTAAGGCATCGGAGTGAGCCAGCCGGCGGCGGGGCGGGCGGGGGGGGGGGGGGGGAAAATGCCCCCTCCTCTTCCTCCTCCAGAAGTGTGGCTGGAGCCACGATTTACACGTGAGTCTCTTGGCTCCGCTCCTAGATCGCGCTGCCTTTTTTTTTCCCCCATTGACAAGTTCAGGCCAATGAGAGCTGGGCGCCGCGGAGGGGTGGGCCCGCGCCTGTCACCCAATGGGCATTTGAAGAATGTGCTGGCGCTTCTTTCACTGCCACCCAGGGAGGGAGGAAGAAAGGCCCGAGGCCCACACAGCTTCATGTGTACACGTGTTTCAAACTCGTCCCTCTCTGGCAGGCGGCAGCTCTTGCCTCCTGCATCTGAGGTATGCGTGCTCGGCCTTTGTTCGCGCAGTATAGCCCATAGCTACCACCTGCCGGCACACAGGTTATCTTTGAAACCATGTTGGGCAAGACAGGAGTGAGATGTCTTTAATATATAGTAAAACTTCCCATTATGATATTGGATGGGGCAGGTCTTGACCAGAATACCTAGACTTCAGACTTGGAATAAGGGGTCCAACAGTAGGTTTGTAGAAAACTATGTTCTGGCACAAGTGTCCTGGAAGTGTCAGAGAACAGGAGCTGCACTCCTGTGGGACCCAGAACTATGTACAGGTTTGTAGGAAGGACAAGATTAGGATTTAGAGGTCATCAGCTGACATACGTGAAAAAAGCAGGCTTGCCTTAACCTTCAGATTTGTCCAGTATGCTTATACTTATGTCAGTAGTTTACTACCAGTATGGTTGACTGTTGAACTGTTCAGGTGGTAACTGGAGGATCTGGTGTTTTCAATTATCTGGATCTGCTTGTGCATCCCTGTTACCTGTGGTCAGGGAGCTTGAGGAGAGTATTGAGTTTTTTGGGGTATGGTCATGATGGTTGTGTCCCCATTCAAAGGGTTGCTTAGCATATGCTATTTTTCTTTTCCTTTGTTGGCGTTTCTCAGCAAACTTCCTGTGTGTATATGTTGGTGCAGTTAGCTCTCCAAAAGTGAGTTACAGTAGGCAGATAACTGCCTTTCCTGAAACAATGAATAGCCCATGTTATATGTGCATGTGTGTATATGTACATGTATATACATCACTAGCTCACAGATACTAGAAGCTGCATTTCTGCTATGCCAGAAGCACTGCAAAATACCTGTTGGTGTAAGGAGGCAATTTCCTTGTGTAACTTTATGACTTGGAAGCTATTTAGACCTTTTTGGATAATGTGTTCAACATGGAAATTATCAGATGTGGTTATACCGTTATCAGATTCAGTGCTGTAGCAGATAACCCCAAGGTAACAACTTGTTAATGTCCAGGCTATTGCATATAGTCCTGTAGACTATTGCAAAATCTAGCTTAAAGTGTGCAGGTGATGCAAGTTATGTAGGCACTTCAGGATCCCTATTGTGTTTGACTTTAAAAGCAAGAGATTCCAAAAGTACTTGCTTTGACTCTGTGTTAATTTGCTGGTATTGGAATGTAGAGCTCTAGTTTAGAGATGGCATTCTGCAAATGCTTTCCTTGGACACTTTCATGCTCTCTGGTGTTCAGCTCGGGCTTTTGTGTACAGAACTGCAAACTTAATTTTTAAAACTGCTCAATGGCATTTAATGTAACTGCAAGGCAGGTAGTGTGACCCTTCCTTTATATGGGTTAGATACGGCTGTAAAGTTTTAATAGAGTAGGTACAAACCATTTACTGTTGAACATGTGGTCTTTAACACAGTTTCAGAGCTGTGAGCAAGCTTTGAAGGCCTGTGTTAATTGGCTCTTAATAAAAGATGTTAATTGAAGCTGTGTTCTTTTTTGGGAGGAAACTGTGACATGTCTGAAAATTGCTGTTAACCTGTGTCCAGGAGTAATTGTCAGTGATACTGTGTTGCTAGCATGAAATGAAGTTTTACAAATATATTCTCTTAGAAAATTGTCCAAATTAAATTAATGACAGCTGATAGATGTGAATGAAAATTCTGAATACAACATATCCCACTATGCTAATTCTATTCTGACTATTGAACAAGCTAGTTATGTTGAACAGAACTTGAAATCAAAGCTGAAACTATAGAACAATAGCTAAATTAGAGTCAAGTTGCAAACCAGTTGAGCTTGCCTTTTGTATTGTAATACCTGCTTAGTAGTGAAATGTGAGCCATTCATCTACTGAATGACTAAGCTGGTGTTCAAAGCTAAAAATTTCCACGTTGCATTCGCTTGCTAGGGATTAGATATGTTAAAGTCCTTTGGTATCATCAGCAAAAGGTTCAAGAACTGATGCAATTAAGAAAATTTCTGTATTTTGTGGGCAAGCCTGCCTTCTAGAGAATAATTTTCATAGATGTGTGGTATTTCATAAAAGACCTATGCTTTCTGGTTTCATACATTTAGTAAAGGTCCCAGATTAAAACTTAGGTGTTGAACTTGAGCTTTACTTTGTGGCTAAGATCTGGGAGGTGGTTATTAATTTGCTAATCAGCCTGCAGAAAGGTCTTATGGTTGAAGTAGTAGTAAGCATCTGAAGATGGCTACCCTACTCATACTCAAAAGTAGAATGAAGTTAATGTTTTTGTGGTCTCAAAATAACTTGCTTTAACTTTAGTGCTTGTTTTCACTAGAAGCATGCTTGTTAAAAATAGCCTTAAACTATGTATGAAAAAGGAGAGTTTGCTGAAAATATGATGAACATGCTGCGAGCCCTGGAGTTCTGTGGTGACTGAGTAGTGCATTCACTAGCCTTGCAGTAAAATGAGCTGTGTATTTCTCCAGATGATGTGCAGCTATGTATTTCCTATCTCATGTCTTACCATGATCTTAAATACACACAAGTTTGAAACCACAAGTTAATGATGCAGACATTTAAGAGTCCCTATGAAGCATTCAACCTTGAAGAATACTCTAAAACTAAGCTTGTTTATGGACCTTTAATGTGCTTCCTTTTTGTCTATATTATGTGGGCAAACAAGCTAGAGAAACTGGTAATGAGCAATATCGGGACACTGATAGGAGATTCTCGTCCTGTGCTACATGAAAACTGCTAAGCACTGATACAGCCAAGCATCTGATAGTCCTGCAGATACTTGCTGTGTGCTGCACCCTATAGCCTGAGTCAACTCACTGCTGCAGTGCTGCTGCACCTCTACCCCTTCCCCCAGTCCATAGGACTATAGCAGTGCTACTTGCCTGTTTTCTCAGTGAAGGTATGAGGAGGCTGAGCTATGAGAGCTGTTTCTTACTGTTCCTGCAGAGCTTCTGAACAAAACGCTGTAGGGGTACTGTGTGCAGACTGGGCAGAAGGTGGGGTCGGCAGGATTGTGCCAGGATGAGGGCTTCCATCACTATACCTGTTGAGATTCTCTGCTGAGAGGGAAATGAAAGCTAATGTGGAGAGCTTTTATGTTAGGGATTAAGTCTTCTCTTGAAAATTTATATTCATAAACTAGATTTTATCAAACACTCAAAATTCCAGGTAAAATGTTTGCTTTTAACTTCCATTTGTAATTAACAAATGCTTCACACAAAGGAAACAAGCCCTGTCATGATCAATACTACTACTGATTGTGATACTGCTTGTGGGAAGCTAAGACTAATACTGAAGGCTTTTTGGTATTTTCCTACCTTACCGCTGCAACTGCTGAAGAACTTGTTAGTCACTTTCTGTCAAAGATCTGGTCCCTTAATGAGAATCCATAGGACATTGTGGTAAAATGTATATTGGGCTGTGTGTATGTATGCATATAGTGTATTCTTAAAAGGGCTTTCCTAGTGGCTCTTGACTCAGCCAGGAGAACAGGAAGATTTGCAGCTTATGGGAGATACTGCTGCCTTGTGGAATGTTCCTTCTAGAGTAGATGACACTCAAAACTTGTGCTGAATGTTGCATGCAAGTATTGTTGAAGCCCTGATGTGCCTGTTGGGGCTCATGCGTGCTTACACATCTTGGGTTTTGGACTTGTGAATCCCCATTGAGTGTCTTAAGGATGGCGTTGCCATTCCATGTATACTCCTGTAACTGGAGTAACGATCAAAAGGCCTGTGACAGGAGCCATGTACAGCCTTTAAAGTACTGTCTGGGGCCATCTTTCAGCCATTGCTGAAATGTCTGTGTCTTTTGGGAATGATTCTCTGGAGTGGTTGGTTTAGGATCTTCCTGGTAAGAAGTGTTTTGTGATGAGTACTGCTTGGAATTGGTTTTGATATGGATGCAATTTTCTGTTTAGGTGCCTGCCTTGAATTCATGATTAAGTGTGTGTCCCTGGAGTTTAAGATAGGGGAGGTAGTCCTTCTCTCTGTGTTCGGAGTATATAGAGGGTGTGTAGTTCCTGTGCACTTCACAGATATTGCGGAAGTAGAATTATCAAATTGCCAGTGCCCTGTGTCTGAACTCAGGGTGTGAACGTAGCTCAAGATAATCTGTCTCCAACAGCAATTTATAAATTAAGGATTTTGATACAAGAGAATTCACATGCAGTTGTCTGTATAAAAATGCATCAGCTACTAGGAGGTGATTTTTGTGTAGTTAGTCTTGAAACTAATGTTGCAATTCTGCTGATGCTGATACTTAGCCAGTTCCATATGCCTCCTACAGCTCCCCTTCATGGGCAGTTCAGACAGGGCATTAAGTTTGACTGTTCTGCCTCATGGGTATTGTTAGGAATTTGCCTTCCTAACTGTAACCTCCTATCTACTGTCTCCTAAATATACTTAGTAGGTAACAGGTGAGGGATTAAAAGTTGTTCTGCAGTTAAATGCTTGATTTTTAAAGATCTTACAGTAAAGTACAATTTTAAAATGTTTATTTGGATTAATATAGACTTGTCTGCTGTTTTATTTTAATTAGAAACTATACAGGAGTATGTATGCAGCTTAAGCTATCTTCAGGAGTTTCATAGGATTTATTTCCTAAGAATTCCTGCCCTAATGCAAAGCAACTTTTCCTGTCAGGGCTTTGTTAGCAAGGTACTGTTACTGGGGCGGTGGGATAGTGTGTTTGTGGAGGCTGTTCATTGCGGATAGGAACAAGTTCTTGATGCTGTAGTTCTTTTTTTCTTTAAATTGCTGTTGTAGCCTTCCCAGTTGGCCTGAAACAGCAGTGTTGTGCTACTGCCTGATGTGCTCAACTCCTGTGTTAAGAATCTTTGACTCTGAAGGTTGAGGCTCAGAATAGACCAATAACTTGTATTCAAAAGTATGGTTTTTCTCTGGCAAGGCAAACTTGACTCTTAGCTTATTCATTCTTTACCTCACCAAAATAGGAAATAAAGGAACAAATGCGATATTTTGTAACTTGGTTAAAAGGTTCTGTTGACTCTTCTTTTCATTGCATGCTTCCTAAAAAAAGTTAAAATACTTCTCAGTTCTGAGGAAGAAGTTTTCCGTAGTGACATACCTGGGTGGCAGCCTGAACGGAGGTCATTTGCACTTGGGTAACAACTCTGCTGATGAGGCACTGAACATTGCAACACAGCTATAGGAGTAGATTGTGAACTTGATTTCTTCATTCTTTGGTATGTTCTGCTAGTCAAGTATGGAACAAGCATGGATAGCTAATCAAATGTGAGTAGATGTGTTGCAGTTTCATCTGGTATTTTCTGAGCATGTGCAGCCACATAAGATGCATGTTGCTGGCCTGTTGGATATGTTTTTTGACTTCTAGTAGGTGTCAGTTATTTGAGATTTCAGAAACAGGGTTTTGCAGCTTTGGAAATTAAGTGGGTAGTAAGCCTACATAATACAAAAGAGTTCCAGTGGAGGCCTGCCTCAGGGCTGATTTAGGTATCAGTGATTCTCAAGCATCATATTTTAGCGTGCTTGGCTTTGAGAATAGGCAAGAAGTGCCCAGAATGTTTGGGACTGTCCTGATGTCTGGCTATGGCAAATATTTTAGGAAGTAGTAGGGCAACTGACATACTTCCCATGGAGAGAAGAAATTTGAAGAGTAGGAGCACACAATGGCATTATATTAAGAGTTAGTCTCTTTGGTTCCCCCTTTCAGTTGGAGGTTTTGCTTTCCACATGGAGTATGCTATGGAAAGGAAGGGATGAGAGAAGTATTTTGCAGTTACTTTGAGGATTTCTACTTGACAATGTAAAATGGGATTAATTATAATGTGTATGGATAGTCATTGAAACACTATTTTTAAGGTGGATTTTTGTTTCCACAGTAAGTAGGAGTGGACACTGCTTGTTTCTAACACTGCAATAATTGTATAGATTGAAGAAATGCAGCAGTTAGACTTCTAGTGAGCTCAGTCTGCTTGGTACAGAGTAGTCCCAGATGTTCTTCCTTAGCTCTTCTTTAAACAATGGAAAATGTCAAATACCAAGGTTATCCTTACACAGATCATATGGAGATCAAATCCAGCATGTTAGTGGCCTTTCTGTAGTTTTCTCTTAACTTTAAAATGCATACAGGTAACAGGCCACTATCTCTGCAGAAATGTCTCCATAATGTGGCCAAGCCTCATCCTGGGTGCTGCAACCCTTTGTTAGTCTATTTCATGTATGCTTCTGGAACACAGGATGTTAGGGGTTGGAAGGGATCTAGAAAGATCTAGTCTAACCCCCCTGTCAGACATAAAGCCTGACATCTTTTCTGTTTCTCAGCTAGCAGGCTTTTTTCCTTAATGCTGCTCAAATCAGATCAAATTATGAACTTACTCCTGTAGAGGCTGAACACATGAACATTCAGCACATGCTTAGCTATGGTTTCTGTTGTGCAACTGCATATTTCAGCTGTAGTACCTGAATACCAACTAGAGTACCAGTGAGTATAAGTAGGGATTTTCTTTGCATGGAAGCCTTTGGACTTAAAATGCAACATTGTGAGATGATCTTTCTCTCAAACACCAAAAGTGTTATATTTTCCTCTACTAATGTGTGCTTGAAACTGAAATGAGCCATTTTCCTGAGATGTCTGGTGCTGCAGCACAGTGATACTTTTAAAAATAATTCCAATGTGTCTACAGAAAGCTAAGGTTTTGACTTGGGTGGCCAGGTAAGAAGCTTGTGAAAGCAGAGATACAGGCTTTTGCAAAGCCTGAGATGGTTACATGCCCACTAATGCTCAAAAAAGTACAAAGTCAGATTTGTAGTTATGTACAAATGAGGTTACTGTAGCTCAGCATCAGGCACTGTAAGGGAACTGTGCCTCAGCTTTCATAAATACTGTCAGACACTAGTATAAACTGTTTCAGTCTCTGTGTTTACCAGGTTTTTCAAAGATCAGACACCTGTATTTTCATGTGTACTTGGGTATCAGTAACAGAGCTAAACCTTTTCAATGACCTAAGCACAGAGCTGAATAAAAGTATGAGACTTTATCTGAGCATTAAAAATAGTATTCTTTTTGACAGGCAGACTTAAGTGGTCTGTGCTGCTATGTCTAAAGTTGCAGGACAGTATCTCATAAAGGGATGTTAGAGAAAACCACTTGATTTTAAGTATACAGCTATTACTGTTCATAAACTTGTTTGCATGTGCACTTAATTATGAGGGATTTCAAGATGCACAGGATTTTCTTCAACTCATTTTAACAGCTTCAGTCTCATCTAAAATGAATGAGTTTGTTATGTGTATGTTCTAGTTGACTCCTGTATAAATAACACTGGTTTAGCGCAACATACGCTTCACTAAGAATTGAGGATTTTCCCTTCTCAAGGGACAGAATTTGGTTTTGGTAAGGGAGAAATTTAAGCATGCATTTACTGGGATTAGAGAAGAACATGGAATATTTGTTGGTTATATGTATAGCATAGCTACATGTTAGGAATAGTTGGCAAACTGACCAGTTTTCTACGGGGAAAGACTTGTGGCTGCTGGAGGAGCCCAACTGTTAAAATTAACAGTGAGTGCTCTGTCCTGAAGTAAAATTGAATCTTTCTCAGGGTCAGTAAAGGGAGAGAGGTCTGACTCCTGAGGAGGGGTTAGGTTGATATTTGTGTGGACATCTGAGTCCAGTAGCTTGGTTGGTGATGAAAAAATGCAGTTCTGCACTCCCAGCTGCAGTGTCCTGTAGGTGTTCCAGCTCTACTGATGGGCAGCTTAGTTTTATGCTGGGTTAGTAAGTTTCTTGATTCATGGCTTTTCTGACCACAAGAGCCCCAGGACACACCTTCAGGAGGAATATGCTGTAGGAAGGGGAGGGGTGAGATAAGTGGAGCAGCTGGCAGCCTTACAATTTTGCAACTTCAGGAAACTATATTTGTTCCTGTCTGCTTTGCATATTCGAGTATTGGATTCTACTAGCCTGGTACAGACACAAGACTGAAGTGACAACCAAAGTAGTTTTTGGAAGTACTTGGACGTCTTTGGGCTTAATTTGAACCCTTTGATTTTTTTTTTTAGTTTCTTAATAAAATTCCTTGTAGAATGACTAATGACAGTAAACAGTTGAAATACTAAGCTTTACCACTATACTGAAAATCTAGTACTATAGCTTTGACTTCTATATGAAAATAGTTCTGTTTTGTTTTCTTGTAATATTGTGTGTAATGTTGATCTTGATTGATCTGTGAAATTCAGGTCATCAAGATGCATTAGCTTTTAAGGATGAATTTCAGTTAAATTATTAACTTAAGCTGAACACAAATGTTAACATTAACTTGCTGGTTTATTCTAGTAGCTGCCAGTGATTGCTGTAACTGAAGTACATGGAGATTCAACCAGAGGTGTACTTTAAGTTCCAACAATGTTATCCTAGTACATGTGGAATGTGGGGCTTTGGGTTTTTCTGACTTGCCTGTTGAAAAGTTTGTGGTTGCTGTTTGACAGTTGTCCTCCTGCAGCAGATTACAGTAACAGATCCTGAGGAATACTTAGCCATTTGAGAGGTAAGAACTGGGTATTACTGTATTGTTGTAGACAGATGCTATATAAAATGTCCTTTGCCTTTTGTACTCTCCAATCCAGCAACTTAAGACAAGCTATCATCTTGCTTGGGCTGTGTATTTTACCCATGGTACCAGAAAGCTTCAGTTTCTTTAATTGTTGTTTGTGTGCTTCTGTAATTTCTCCACAGGATTGAGTGGGACAAACTTCTGGAGAATGTGCATTGTTTGATCATAAGTGTGACAAAAACTGACAAGCAGGAAGCTTATGTACTCAGGTAAGCCACTAGCTTATTCTTTTAGTCTAAGAGGTAGAAAAGCTAAAAGCTGTCATGTGGGATCCACTTGGCTGAGAATTCAATCTTGGGTTAAGGTTCTGCTGTTGATGGCTAAAGTGGCAAGGGTCTAACTGCTAATTGCACTACTGTCATGCTTCTGTTCAGTAGTGGAAATGTCTACATAGCTATCAGTGTTTGTTGTCTTTCCTTAAAAAGATTAAGGACAGGGCAGTGGTGTTTCTGCACCTGATGGCTGAATTTTGTCCAGGGATAAAGTCTCCCTGGTTAAGATGTTGCAGATGACTTCAGAGTAGTGCATGTCAGTGTCCCTTCTAGATCAGCAAAAACTGTATTGGTACATCAGCTTTAACTCCAGCTAATGCAATCAAGTGGAACAACTCTCAAAGCTGAGCTAGGGACATCTGTGAAAATGGATCTTTCCTGAAGTCTTGGAATTCTTGTGTTGTGCAGCAGCTAGTTGTAAGGACACTACTTTTGCCATGTGTTTCTCATCTTGCAAAATAAGTTCATGCTTCATGAGCTTTACAGGCACACTGACATTCTCTGGTTTACTTCAGTTTATAAAAAACGAAGCTTTTGTACTCTGAAAGACTGCCTTGAGGGCAAGGTTGGGCTAAGAGCAAACTAGTCAAAGAAACTGCTGAAGCCTTGTTTTCTGAAGCTTAAAATAAAATTCTGAAAAGCATGTAACTAGCTACAACTATCTTGAACCTTTGCTTTGATTTCTTAAGCAGCATTCCAAATAGTTATTTAAACTAGACCTACTCCCATTGTTCAGTTGCTTGGTGAGAAGATACACACATGTTTAAGTGGTCTGGATGTAGTATCAGTGCTAATCCCCAGTTTTTCTGATTTACAGTTCATGTATAGTTAATTTCTCTTATGCATAAGGCATGTTGTATAGATGTGCCTATACTCACTATGAGACTTTCTTTTCCTGTGGACAGGTGCTGATTTGCAGCTTTCCAGTAGTCAGCCATCCTAGAAGATGCAGGGCAGACAATTTATGAACTTGTTAAGGCTTTTGCATTTTTGAGTTAATTTTTCTATTATTTCAGGAGTCAGACTTCAAGCTGGACCATGTTCTGTGCCTGGGTTAAGTGAAACTGCATGTTTGCATTACTCAAACAGGTTGAGGATATGTAGTGTCTACCTTACCTCTGTCTGAGTGGTAGCTATGTAATACCCCGTTTGCAGCAGGTATTTGTTTTGGGAAATCATAACAGCTCTCAAATGTTAGCTAAAATTTATTGGTTTGATCTATTTACCAAGCTGGTTTGTGTATCATATGCTGAATGTTCACTTAAAGTAATGTGTTTGGTTAATCTCAGTTCTTGCCCCATTCCTTCCTGGCTTGTTTTATATAGAGATCATTTAATATCATTTTTAACACATTTTTTTTCTACAGTGAGAGTAGCATGTTTGTCTCCAAGAGACGTTTCATTTTGAAGACGTGTGGTACCACCCTCTTACTGCAAGCACTGGTTCCCCTGTTGGAGCTTGCTAGGGAGTACAGTGGGTTTGACTCAATTCAGGTAAGGTGCCAAAAATGCTGCATCTTCCTAAAGCTTCTTACTAATATTTCAAATTCATTTGTTTTATTAAATATTCTGAAATGTTCTTTGCTATTTCTGTATGCTTCCCATAATGGAAGATTGTAATCTGAGATTGCTTGCTCTGCTCCAAGTTTTAGTCTTGCCCTTAATGCCCTTTAAGGGGCAAAACTTAACTTTCAAATGCTGTTGTGCTGAGTTAAGGGCAAAAGACTTCCATGCCTGTGTTGTCAGTACTGAGCTCAGTTGTGTTTTCTTGTGTGGCTTACAAATGAAGCTTTTCCTAGCTTAACTTGTCTCAAATGAAAATACAGGTATTGGCATTTTGACAATGGAAACTTGGGTCTTGTGAAAGCTTTTCCTAAATGCTTGCATCTTTCTACATGCTTAGATTCAAGGTGGATATAATCAATATCTAAGATGCATCTTTATTTTTTTCAGAGCTTCTTTTATTCACGTAAGAATTTCATGAAGCCTTCCCACCAGGAGTACCCACATAGGAATTTCCAGGAAGAAGTAGAGTTTCTTAATGAAATTTTCCCAAGTAAGTTCATGAAACTTCAGCAAAGTGGCACAGCTGGTGTGAATTGCTGATAGGAAGTGAGAAGTGGTAGTGCTGCACTACAACATCTACAGGCTACTAGGCTATTCCTTCAGCAGTGCTTGCAGTTCTGCAGCCAGCACAAGCTTCAGCTGCTTAAAAATCAGAAGTTACAAATACTTCTGACAAGTGCTTAAGTTGCTAAGATCAAAATTCAAATCATACCCAGGTTGGTATATGATAGCACCTTGTTTTAATGGAGGTCATCTTCAGACTTCCAGATGGAGTGCAGTAAGTCAGTTGGCAGAATCCAGTTCTGACTAACCCATAAATCCTCATTAAAAAAGGTATAATAGTAATTTAAGGCAGTGAATACACCAAAGAAAAATGTAATATTTTCTCAGAAAAGTCACGGCACTGAAATGTAATTCAAGCATTCAGTGAACTCTACAAGAATGATTTTGAATTTCAACTAATGGTAGAAAATTGGGGTTTTGAGGGAACAGAGGTGTGCTACCTACCTGAGTTACTTGAAAATAAGTGCTAATCACCAGTTCACTAAATAAACGCTTAAGAGAACTAGGGTTTCTGTTGGTGCAGAGCTAAAAGCTGTAATCTGAATTCCCTGCCACTAGGGTCTAAACTGGGATGTCCAGACCACCTTCTTGATCCTCTTTTTCTGACTATTGGCTTCACATTCCTGTAGTTAAAACACCTGCTTGTTTGATACAGATGCTGACTCTATCTGTGAACCCTCTTAGTGTTTGTGAAAGATTTATTTCATTAAATATGAAATAAAACTGATCTTTTACATAAAGGATCAGCTGTGGTGTATTAACTGGACACTCTTTGTCTTCTCAGATGGAGCAGCTTATTGCATGGGGCGTATGAATTCTGATTGCTGGTATGTATGGGAAGACGTGGGTATCTGTGGGCCTTGCAGTAGAACTTAACTTGGTAGTGTTAACAGTTACTACAGAAGTGATTTCTCTTTTTATGTAGGTACCTGTACACCCTGGATTTCCCAGAGAGTCGGATATCCAATCAGCCTGATCAGACACTGGAAATTCTGATGAGTGAGCTTGACCCAGTAGTTATGGACCAGTTCTACATGAAAGATGGTGTTACCGCAAATGATGTCACTCGTGTATGTTTGCTTGAAAACTAAGCATTTAAGAGTGGTGGAAATAGAGCAACAAAATGCTTCACTTATTTGATATAAGGTTTATCTTTTGGTAGGAAAGATAACATAGGTTAATGCCTTGAGGGTAAAAATGGATTTAACTCTTGAATATTTTTTGGGGAATGTAACTTCACATGTTCAATGCACCTGTTTTAATCTATTGAAAGGAGCAATTTGAGCAGTTTGTGGTGCTGTGGGTGATTGGATGCTTATCCTCTGAAAAAGAGGAATAAGAATAAAAATCCAAAATGGAGTAACTTGACGTGAGGGGTGGAGATTAAGAGGAGGAAGACTTATCTGAAGATAATGAATGCCAAGGGAACCTAGGTATCAAGAAAAGTGAAGTCATGGAGCTGTTTGGCTGGTTTGGGATGATGTGTGTGTGGGGAGGGAGTGGATTTAAGGTCAAAGTTTAACTCTGTTACTACATTTTTCCAAATGAGACAGTTCTGTGAATCACAGAATCAGAGGTTGGAAAGGGACCTCGAAAGATCTAGTCCAGAACCCCAGTATGATGTAATTCAGTTTCTCCTGACAAGTACATTGACTTCATACGGCATTCCATCTTAGTCCTTGACTGTCAGTGTATTGGCTGTTGAGACTTGCCTGTAGCTCAAGACCTGTGTGGGTGATGAAAGTGACTACACTTCATTCTAGACTATAAAGTATGTTCTTGCTCTGGAGTAAATGTAAGCAGCCTTTACTGTGCATCCTGTTAGAACAGGAGCTGTCTTACATTTTAGTTGCAAAAGCAATTATGTACTGGAATTCTCATCCCTTCTTGGAGGGATGTGGCTTGTCTCTATAAGAGGCAGAGTATCTGATAGCTTGTATGTGACTTGTCACTCAGTCAGTTGGTAAGTGACAAGATGCAAAGCAAGTTCATCTACAGGCTATCAAACTGACTTGTCCCAGGGAGAATTCTTGGTATCCTGTCCCCTAAATTGTTTGTTATACCTTCGAGTTAAATCTGAACAAGTAATGGGTGCATGCTAAACTGAGTGATGTAATCTTAACTTCTGTTTCAGATGAGTGGAATTCGTGACCTGATACCAGGTTCTGTTATTGATGCTACAATGTTCAATCCTTGTGGGTATTCAATGAATGGGATGAAATCAGATGTAAGTTTTATGCTTGTTGATAATTAATGCTAAAATTAATAATTATTTGGCAGTAATAATATATTACTTTTTTCAGGGAACTTACTGGACTATTCACATCACTCCAGAACCAGAATTTTCTTATGTTAGTTTTGAAACAAACATAAGTCAGACCTCTTATGATGACCTGATTAGGAAAGTTGTAGAGGTTTTCAAGCCAGGAAAATTTGTGACAACACTCTTTGTTAATCAGGTGAGTTTTCTTGTATTAGCTTGTCAGCTTCTGAAATGCAGAGACACAAAGTGAGGTTGGGGATGTTTACACTGGAGCGTTAGCTTCCAGTTTGCCTCTGTTTAGATGGTAGCTTGTTTGGAAAGCAAAAATACTCTTAATTATTGCTGTGACATGCACTAAATCTGACTTCCTGAAAACTTGAGATACTTAGAAGGCAGTCCAGTCTCAGTGTTCTGGCTTCCTGTGCAGTTGTGCACAGGCATAACTTCTTGATTGGGCATCTTCCTGATTTGGCTGCAGCTGTCAGAGGTGCTGCTGCTAATGGTGATGCTGCCAGCTAAGGATTCACAGAACAGCGGTGCCATACAGAGCAGAATCGCTGCTTGGGGTTCAAGTGTCCTGCAGCACTGTCGGTCACGGGTTTGAAACACCGTAACAGGGTCACAAGAACTGCCCAAGAAAAAGGGGTTTGTGCTGGTCCATCTTTAAATGCTAAATGTGAAAACAGCTTTCACCTTTTTTGTTTTCTAGAGCTCTAAATGTCGTACAGTGTTTTCTTCTGCCCAGAAGATAGAAGGGTTTAAACGTCTTGATCACCAGATTGCCCAGTTCAGTGATTACAACTTTGTTTTTACCAGTTTCACCAAGAACCGCCAGCAACAGCACAGTTGATTAAGAATGAAGAAAAAGCGCAAAAAGAAATCCCGTGTAAAAGGTGGTGGTTGCTTTCTAGTGAATGATTCAGGGGGCCATGCTTTCCACTCCCACCACCTTGTAGTCGTGGAAAGCCCTAAGTGTAATCATAGTATAACCATTTTGAATTGTATGCATTATTATATCAAGGAGTTAGATATCTTGCATGAATGCTCTCTTCTGTGTTTAGGTACTCTATGCCACTCTTGCTGTGAAATTGAAGTGCATGTAGAAAAATCTTACTGTATGAAACTTTACAACACTTGTAAAAATGATTCAGGTAGAATTACACACAGTATAGTTTTTCTCCAGGTCTCACCAAAAATTCCCCACAGACAAGGCTTTCGTCCTCATTAGACTCAGCCTCAGCTTACTCACCGGGGACAGTTCTCTGTTTAATTGTCACTTTTTTAATCTATGTTGTGATTTCAGTCTAAAACCGTTTGTCAGAAACTTTTATGATTTCTAATGAAACTGATTCCTAATTAACACTTTCATGTTTGGAGAAAGTTCTTGAAACAGTTACAAATTGTTTTGCTACTACAGGTGGTGGTTGGTTTATTTTTAAATCGGACTTTTCATGCTCTCTAACAGGAGTTTGCTCAGCTGTACTGTAGCGCTGGGCTAACACATTGGTCTTTCACCTTTAGAGCCTTGGGTATAGGTACTAATGCAGGCTAAAATTCATCTTACCTTGATTCTCTGTCCACATCCCCAAGCTGTCACGCTGCTACACAGTGGCAGAATTTGAAGGTCCAAGACTTGATCAGGGAAGAGCCAAGTCAGGATGCAAGTGCTTTGGCATAGTTGTGTGACAGCTCTGTGAAGTGCAAGCTCGTATCGGCACCAGGCCTGTTCTTTCCTAATCACCAGTTATGTCAGACTAAGGAGCCAGCGCTCTTGTGTGCTGGCAGGTAGATCAAGTGAAGGAGTGGAGTTTTGCCAGGCTGAGTGTTGATTTGGGTTATTGTCAGTAAAATGTGTGACCTACCACTTCTAACTGTAACGAGTGCTTCTAAACTGGTCCAGTGTCACTTCATTTTGTTGTTCCAAGCAAAGCTAATGCCTCTATCTTGTGATGGTCCTGTGACATTGTTGTGCATGTGACTTACGTTGTATTTGAGTGTTGTGACTTCATCTGTTTTTTCCTCCTAATTACTAAGGTGGTTCCTCTTACTGTGACTTGAGGGCATTAAGTGAAGGCAGAGAACAAGAGCTGTCTGGACACCTGGACAGGGTGAAGTAGAACACTATTCATAGAACATGAATAAGTGTAATTCAAAGTCACTTTAATGGCTACTGACTAAAATGCAGGCTTTAAAGAGCTGGCACCCTTTCAGCTATGTTTGCAAATACTGGGGTTTTAACAGCTGCGAGACCAGCATGTTAACTCATTGAGATGATTTTTCCTCCCCTCTTGTCTTTGTGATGTTTTGACTTTCTGGTTTGACACAATTTTTTTGTTCCTTCCGTATTTATAACAGAAGCCTTTTTTCAGTGCTTCTAAACTCCAGTCTGCTTGGTTACAAATCAAGTGGTTGGAACACTTTTTAAAGCACACTGTTAATGTTCTTTACCAGTGTTACCAAGTACATGCTGTAAATGGCACTAATGCTTTTTGGTGTTAATATTGAGGACCAATTCAGTGGGTTTTTTTTTCTTTTAAACATTGTCCCAATTGACCTGACATTTGTTGGTGTGAGGTCCTTTAAGTAGACTGAAGATCCCTTTTCAAGTAATACTGAAGTACACCTCTGACAAATAGAAGCATAAGCCTTGGCTATAAAAATGAAAGCTGTTGAATGGATTATTGAACTATCTAGGGTGATCAGGATGGGGGAGTATGGTGTTTATAATTTCTGTGGTGTTAGACTTTGATCATTTAAAAATATCTGTACCACAACTTAATGCTTCAATAAAAGTTCGCTTAAATTGTTTGTAGTGATGATCCAGCAATTCTGCCCTTCACATGTCATGCTTTTTGGTACTAAATGGTTTAATTCTGAAATACAAGTGTGTTTCTTGTCCAAGATTACTCCAAATTTACCATGCCCTTGTTAACAGTTGAGCTTCACCCACTGCATGTTGGTAGCCTAAAATGAGGCAGTGTGTCAGAGGAAGCCAAAAGAAAATGCTGTGCTGTTCTTGAGTCTAAAAATGTTTGTCCAAATGAACATGCAGACTTGAGATTTGCTGTCTCATCTGGTCTGTCTCTTTTTCCTTGGCATTAAATATTTAAAATTCAGAGGAGTAAGACAACTGTTTCGGCTGGTCTTAAGTAACAAATTCTGGCATACAGAATTCTGGCTGGTACTGCAGCTTAGACTGACTTTGAGACTTCAAGGTGAAGCTTGCTTCAGAAAAGGCAGGTACCTAATCTGGACAGTCAGTGAGACCATAAGCAGACACAACCAGTGTAGCTGGAGCTTCCTTGACTGCAAGTGAACAGTTGTACAAGGATAGCAGCTGGGGTTTAACCATTCCTGCAGAGTTTTAGCAATGCTGATCTCCCCCACACACACATCAGGAGGGAAAAGCTAAGGTGTGTTAGTGTTGAAGGCCTGGTGCCTTTAAATTTTTCCTTCTGAATGCAGGTTTTGGTAGTCACCCAGAACCTATTCCATGAGTTAGGCTTTTCTAATTGTGTTCAGGGATATTAAGGAGTAACTTGGACTCATTTTGAGTACCACGCGTGTTGACCATGCTTAAGTCTTCTGTGAAAGGAAGAAATTCCAGCTTAGAACATCTTGATGCTCTCTCAGCTGTGACACACTAGCATAGCCTACCTCTGAAGAACCTTCTAGGCTGACTTTCAGAAAACTAAAGGTTGATCTTAATGTCTCTACTTTAACTTGGCCTGAAGTTTGCAGGGTTACTGTAAGACTACTTTATCTCCACATTTTTTGCTTTGGGAATGTTCGATGGCAACACCTTCAGGCCAGCCCTTCTTTCCTGTAAATGGTGCTGGTACCTGCCCTGAGGATGTGGTATCCACATTCATTCCATCTATGACAGCACTACACAGACATGAAGCTCATGTAGTCATTTACCTCTGTTAGATGTTTGTATTTCTCATAGACCAACTCAGGAAGCAACTGGCTGCAAGTCCATGTGTCCAGTTAGTTCCTGTGAATAATTTACTGGATTTTAAAGGGGTGGATTGCCTATTCTCACCAGAACACCTAAAAATCTCATGGGCTTGTGAGGTTCTGCTTTAATAGTGCCTGACTTGATGCCACCTGTAGTATAGGGAGTGTATCTCCACAAACTTCACTGGTCTGGTTTGAGGAGACTGTCTCAGTGAATGCAGGTTCAGCAAGGGGCATGGAGCATACTGGGCTTTTGCTGGTCCTAGGTCACCTGCTTCATTCAGTTTTAAATGGCTGTTCCAGTTTTATCTCTGTGTGCTCTGGAACTGCTCCATGTTTCCCATTGGTAGCCTGTCCTCCTGTGTCTTTTGGGGACTTCCTGTGTTTGAGCTCAGTCTGGAGTCAGGAGTGCTGGGGGGAAAAAAGAGGGAGAAGATAGGAGCTTCAAAAGTAATGGAGACAATTGAAAGAGCATTGGTTGCTGCAAAGCTGGAGGGCCTCATCTTTAGGGGGTGGGCAGCCTACAAGAGATCGTGGTTACTCTGGGGAAGAGGATGTTCCAAGGTGGTTCCATGTGCTGTGTGATTTAAGCACAGGGCAGCAGTGCTGGTCCAGCCCTTTGCCTGGGTGTTCCCGGCTGCTGGGTTGCAGCCCCAGGCTTCTGCTGGGATTTGTTGGTGCAGCAGAGATGAATCTGCTGCAGCACTTGGGTCTGAGTGCAGAGTAACTCAGAGCTGGCACTGGCTGGCAGCAGTGGCATGGGACTGCATCTTTACCGGGAGATGGTGCAGCTTCCCACCTGGGGTGATGTGACACATTTCCCTAGTGGTGGTCCTAAAAGCAGGGCTGCCAGTACTGAAGGACACAAGGAAGCAGTGCTGAGAATGTGCTCCAGAAGTGGGTGGGGAGTTCTCACAAGCTGTGCAGCTAGAGCACTCACAGAATCATGAAGGTTGGAAAAGACCTCCAAGATAATACAGTCCAACTGTCTCCCACCACCTCTATTACTAACTAAACCGTGTCCTGAAGTACCTCATCCAACCGTCCTTGAACAGCCTGAGGAACATTGCAGATGGAAAAAACTTCCAAACACTGTGCACAACCTGAAGGCTGCTGAAGTGCTAAAACAGAGCCTGTGGCTGAAGCCTGGGAGGAGCAGGGTTCAGTGCGGCCTGTCAGCTCTGTGGGCCCAAAGCAACAACAACTGAATGGTGAGCAAACAGGGCTCCTGTGTGGAGAGGTGCAGCACATCCCCTGCATGTCCCTAAATGCACTCAAGTGAAAAACCTTCCGATTTCCCGTGCCTGTGCAGCCACGCTGCAGCGTGCCTACGGGCGAGCACTCGGAAGAGAGAGCTGCTGGGATGGGTGTTGGCTGAGGGCTTGCGCTGCTCGCCGCGCTGCCTGCGTGACTGCGGGTGAAGTTACACTCCCACTTACCCCATCCCCTTCCATAGCTCAGAATACTGGTGACACAGTCCCTGGGGCGTTCAGTGCGGGACGCTTGCCCCTCAGGTGGGCCTCTGCTATTTGGGGGGAGATGGGATTAGGGTAAAAACTGCTCAGAATACTTGCTGTTAGTATACTTCATACCCACGAGGAAACACTGCTGGGAACGAGGTTTAGCCAGATTTCAATTTAACCGTTCAATTTTCTTCTCTTCCTTGTTACTCACTGTACTTAGAGTACCAGAGCTGCTGTTAGACCTAATTTTTTTTTTTAAAAAGCAGGCCCTAGAGAGTCCTCTCAGCTTCTGCAGCTGCCCGAGTGCTGTAACTGGGTACAGATTTTACATTCTCTGTAACCTGTTTAGTTCTCCCTTTGGCAGAGAGGTAAATTTAAATGGTGCGTATACACTTAAATATAAATTTAAAATGTACATACACAACTGAACATTTGGAACACGAGTCCTGTGAGGAGTGTCTGAGGGAACTGGGGCTTCAGTCTGGAGAAGAGGAGGCTCAGGGAGGCCTTATTGTTCCCCACAGCTACCTGAAATGAGGCTGTGGTGAGCTGGGGGTCAGCCTCTTCTAGCAGATGAGTAGCGATAGGACAAGAGGGGATGGTTGCAAGTTGCACCAAGGGAGGTTCAAGTTAGAAATTAGGAGAAATTTCTTCTCCTAAGGAGTGGTTGGACATCGGAAGGGGCTGCTCAGGGTGTGGCGGAGTCACTGTCCCTTGGAGTGTTCAAGGAAAGGTTGGATGAGGTACTTAGGGACGTGGTTTAGTAAGCAATTCAGGTGGTAGGGGGACGGTTGGACTAGATGATCTTGGAGGTCTTTTCCAACCTTAATGATTCTATGAAACGGCTTCTATGAAACTAATATGTAAAGTCACGTGTAGGAGCAACTTCAGACACAGGAATACAATAATTTAAGCTTTTTTCATTCCTGGATTAGCCAGAATGTGAAACCACATTGTTGCTATTGTCTAGTTCCTATTATGTGTGTGCTTTACCTAATTAAATTAGGGATTATGTCATTTGTAGCATTACTGTTATTTTCCCCACATACCTTTTTGTGGGTTACACTGATCCTCCCCCTCTAGCAAGTCCACTAAATTTCTCTTAAAACACTAAGATTTTATCGTAGCAGGCAGGGCTCCTGCCCATCTGAAGATGTGCACTGCAGCTGCTGCTGCTTACAGCTGGAGTGAGCTAGCATGCTGGTGCAGGGTGCTTGATGCTCCATGCAAACCCAGAAAAACCCCCATTATCTCCGAGAGGAGACATCAACCTGGATCCTTGGGTATCTTTCCAGACAGGCTAAGCAGGGAGCAGCATGTTCTGTGACTGAAACCCATTCATTTAGCATCTCCTCGGCCTCTGCAGTCTGAGATGCACCCCAGGATAGAAGTACAAGCCTCTCTTCCTCCCCTCCTCCCTGCTAGCCACGGAATTCTGATTCACTGCTGCTTCAAGCGTTGTGGAAGCTTCACGGCAATAAACACAAGTCCAGGGACAACTACCAAATTACCAGCAATATGTAACCTAATTTTGGCTGGCTTGCAAAGATGTGTAAGTTTTCATGCCTTGAGCAGCATTTGAAGAGCTATGTACTTAGAAAACAGCCCCCCACTGAAGTATGATATGCCAAGTATTTCACCTCAAAGCCTGAATTAGAAGTGGATTTTCAGAACATTCCTGCACTACTTGATGAAGTGTTAGGGGGAGTATAATGGCCTCGGCCATCCCCTGTGAAACCCACTCTGTGTAAATGTGGAGTTGCTGTTGCTATAGTTTGCATCAATTACTGTAAACTCATGAGCAGCAGCATGGGTTAGTTAAGAGAATCATTTTACTTGGCCAGTGAGATCACCCCGATGCAAAACCATACGGTGCATGCCTGACAGACAAACTGCACCCAGGCAGACACCTGCCCATATCCCTGCTTTCCAGTTCTCTGCACCCTCTGGAGCAGAAATGCGAGCTTATCGAACAGGCTGCTCAAGATGAGCTCTGGGCCTTCCCTTGAAGGTCTCCCTGGCCAAAAACAGGTCTGTTGTGGAAGGTGAGTTAGGAACGCAGCCTCCTCCTACTCATGGCTTCTGAAATGGTTTGCTCTGAAGTGAAGCTTTGGCTGCAGAACCAGTGCTCAGTCTCAGCCACACAGTTTATAATACTCGATTTGGACACGGCCAGTTAAAAACTGCAAGTTCCCCGAGCCGCTGGTAGGCTGCTAATAAACCGTGCCTACTTCTAAAACCAGGGCACAGCAGGCTTCCAGAGACTCTGGAATAGATTCAGATTCTGGAGGCTGTGTGGAAAAAGGATCCAAACATGAGGAAAATAATATCAGCTTCTGTCAATTCGCTGCTCAGTTTCCTGCACACTGGGAGCAAGCATGAGGAGGCAGAAAACAATGTGGTACTTACTCCCTCCAAGCTACTTGTAGACTAGATAATGTTAGTTTATTCTGTCAGAGCTTAGAGGCACCTATGTGTAAGCTCTAGGAAGCAAGCCCCGTTCTCTCTTTTAAACAAGTAACAGTGCTGAATATTAAAACAAAACATACATGTGTATTTTGTAAAGCCTTTCTAAACCCTTCAGTTTGGAGTTTCAGGTAGCTCAGAGTACTCACTGCAAAATCAGGCAGTCATTTAACTCACAGCTGACACTGCTGCAGATTAAAGTGGAAGGGATGGGGCACTGAGTGGTGAGCTGCAATGAATATTTGCTCTTGTAAATTCAATCCCAGGAAACTCAGTGGAATGACATACAGGAGCATGTTCCATAATGGATGGTAACTCGTTGAACATCTTTGGAATTTCACCTTGGCGTCCAAAGTAGTGGTGCATTTCGAGTGAGATGAACCTTGTGGGCTGTAATTCAGAAATGCCAGGGGCCTTTGAAACAAACTTCCCTCTAAGTAACCGTAGCTTTCTGACTTTGAGAGTGAATAAACTGCTGGCATTACTGTTAGATCGATTTGGCCACTTAAACGTCTCTCGAATCATGGAATAGAGTATGTCAGGTTGGAAGGGGCCCATAAGGATCATCAAGTCCAACTCCCACCAATTGAGCCACTAACACAACTAAGTAACAGCCAGGCAGACTGCATAGAATATCTAATTATTAATATCTGAAGTATAATATCTAATTGTGTAACAGATATGCAGACTGCATAGCTGTTACTCAATTAGATATTATACCTCATCTTCCTGAGTACTTCTGTTTGTAGGTTGGTTATCATGTGATTGTGTTCTTATTTCACCATTAGCAGGAAATTCTTGTGCAGATGGATCATGCTGTGTTACAGCTGCAGGTAGGTTGACACATGCCTCTGCATTAGAAAGCCGCAAAGCTCTGGCTTGAGTTTGCAAGATGGAGGCTCCAACTCCACCGGTCTAATTCCCACCCGTTAAATTTCATTGTCTTACTTTATGGGCAAAAGAAGGATTTGCTACTTGTTTTATGCTATTAACCAACAAAACTATAAAAAGACACAAGGAGACCAGCTAGGATTGAACAGAGCCGCCAGCCACAGCTGGAGCGCTACCCTCTGGCCTCTCCTGTGGGGACAGGAGTCACACAGGTGTAACAGAACAAGACAAAACTGGTCCAAATCCATTTCTCTTGTTCATAAACTTAGAGCAAGCTGGTGCCTCTTCATCCACCTCTTCCAGAAGAGGCTCTGACCTGCCAGGCGTCATTCTCTAAATCAGTGTCTGACAGCTCCCTCAGCCCACTGGCCACTGCAGCTTCACAGCCATTGCTGGTCCCTAAACTTGGGCTTCTTCCCTTCCCAGAGGGACTGACTGCGTGTCTGTTGGCTTCACTAGGCACATCTTTAACAGCACGTGATCTTAAGGGTTAGAAAATGTGTAGCTGAATGCAAGGCTGGATTTCCAATTACAAAGCTGGAATCTGGGCTGTAAAAAGATAGGTAAAGCTAGATAGACTGCGCTCGACTGCCGGATGCCTTCTTGGCTGCTCTGGTATCCTGCAGCCAGAATCCCTAACAGCCTAGACAGCAGTAACCTGCATCTTTGTACTATTCCAGGGGAAAGTTAAAACTAACCAGAGGGCCCAAGCCCTTGAGGGCTGCTCCTTACAGGTACCCCCCCTCCACACTTACCCTCTTCTTTCTGTTAAAGACGTCTCACTCCTGGTTTTATTTCATGATGCCATTCTAAAGCAAAGATACTGCTGCTGCATTATGGCAGAGGAGAGAGAAGAATCAGGTTTCATTCAGCTTTTAAAGCATTCCCAGTGCTGGTACAGCATCCTGCAAGGCACCTATCATAAAGAGTACTCGTGTGTTTATTTGCTTATAGATGCTATCTGCTGCATATTGCCTAAAGCCACATTATGAGCTAGGTTGTAGCCAGGAGGCCCTGGCAAAACCGTCTCTCTTGTAGCCCAAATTTGCTAGGTTTAAGGGTTCTTACAGACACATATTTTACAGACGCATTCAGATAGTGCAGCAGTTGGGGTGCTTTTTCTTATTTGAAGATTGAACATTTTATACTTTCTCAAATTCTCAGATTTTATTTAGAGCTAAAACCTGATATGAACCAAAAGCGTTGACAGAGTTGTTGATTTAAATAAAGACCTGATTTATTTATTTATTCCCCAGAACTGTTGTGAAATGCAATACTGGTGCAGGGAAACCAGAGAAAAAAGATGAAGAAAATGAATCATTCCCATTCCAGAAGGTGTATTTTACCCAGTAGGCTGTAGTGAAAGGCAGCATAAATAAGAACAAGACAAAGGTACAAAGGCTTCAGGGTGTAATTGCTGAAGCTACAGTACCTACAATGGAAGGATTCTCAGCATGGAGCTGACTGGACCAGTGAAAACAGCAAAGCAAACAAAGCAGCCATCCTTGTAATTGTGTGTACCCTTCTATGATTGATATTGGGTTTAATGGTAGTGTTTAATTTGTTCAGCTGTGCTTTCACTGGTTTTAGGCAGACAGTCAACTGTAAATTAATAGGTTTTAACATTGTAGTTTTAAGCTTGGTAAAAAGTTTCTTTGCAGCTGTGCTCTGTTGTGAAGTGCTGTGGCACGGAAAAGCCCAACAGTTCGGGTCTGTGCCTTTCAACCAGCCCATTTAATGTGCTGATACACAACAGGAAGATATGTTTTCTGATTACCTTCTTTCTTACCAGTGTAATCTCTCAAAAACTTCATTCCCAAAACATTCCAGCTATGCAGACCACCCAGAAGGGCTCAGCAGACAAGTTGCAAACCAGCGATTTTCTCTTCAGCTCCTCATGTTACTATGTCAAGCAGTAGGTAAGAAAAGAATCAGCTACTGGGCAAAGCAATCTATTTTTGGTTTGTTTTTTTTTCATAAAGAAAATGTTACAGACACATTGCAATCACATGTTTAAACCACGTTCATAAAACTGTCCTAACTCCTTTTTAGTGACCTACAATCCTGGTTATTCTTCCTGAACCTGGACAACTGCCGCCTCATTGAGCCACTTCTCAGTTTCTTACAGTAATAAAGCTTGACTAGAAGAGTTCACTGTAAAACCTGACCTATAGATTACATTTGTTTCTGGATCTTACAGGCCTCAGTCAAGCAAAGGCAGGAGAGCACATTGTCTTCTATAGCATAACTACTTTATGAGCTGGAGAAGCACACCAGCGTTGTTCTTAAGCAAAGCTCGTTACTGTACACTGGGTTAAACTTTGCTGAGACCCATGTGTAAGTGCAGCCACTGCTTGTCCAGGCCAGGAGGTGTCAAAATAGGCTGTTGTCTGAAGTAAAGACCTACATGGACCTGCTCAGAGCCCCAAAGGGTGTAAGTGGAGGGAACTGCTTGGTACGATTCTGTGTGTATTTACATGTGTGTGTGGTTTTTAGATGGAAGAGCTAAGACAGGAATAGATAGAGAAGGAACAGAAGGGTGAATAATACGACCCTTTGAAGAAAAACATATGGATAAAACTATTAGGTTGGGTGCTAACTGAAAAAGAGTGGAAGCTCTGAGCAAGGTTAAGTCTCCACTCCGTTTTTTCAGTCTTCAGAGAAGCAGGACTCTGTGCTGGGATAGGCAATATTATTGTATTGTATGCAAAGCCCCGGGGAATTTGAAAGACTGGGGGGGTTGGAAAGGAATTAAATCACAAAAAATACACGGTTAAAGAAATAGATGGTCACCTCAAACTGAATATCTCAACATATTCTGGTTTTCAGTTTATGTGATGGTCACTCAAGAAATTAATACAATTTCTGTACTCCAGTACTCTGTGTATTTTAGATACAAAACAAATCTAGGCCATTATATATTTATATATAAGTATGCAAACTACAAGCTAACACGCAAAATACAAACAATTCTAGAATACTGCTTGCTTAGCAGTTCCTCAAGCTTTTTATTTTGGTGCCCATAGTTTTCAAGACTGTCCAAGACTGTGACTGCACTCTGATCGCTCCGTTTGCAGATCTAACCACATTGCCCCTGAGCTCAGAGACAATGTCATGTGGAATTTCTGTAATTCCAGGAATCATATGTCCCATCAAATTTCTTAATGGACCTCTATCCTTCTGCACAATGATACATTTTTACATATCTGTTGTGGTTTAACCTCAGTTGTCAGCTAAGTGCCACACAGCCACTCGCTCACTCCTCCCCAGCTGGGATGGGGGAGAGAATTAGAGGAGCGAAAGTGAGGAAACCTGTGGGTTGAGATGCAGACAGTCTAACAGGTAAAACAAAGCAAAGCAAGACAAGGAATTCATTCCCTGCTTCCCGTGGGCAGGCAGGTGTTCAGCCATCCCCAGGGCAGCAGGGCTCCATCACACATAGCGGTGTCTGGGGAAGACAAACGACATTGCTCCAAACATTCCCCCCTTCCTCCTTCCTCCCCCAGCTTTATATGCTGAGCATGACATCATACAGTATGGACTATCCCTGTGGTCAGCTGGGGTGAGCTGTGCTGGCTGTGTCCCATCCCTACTCCTTGTGCATCCCCAGCCTCCTGGCTGGTGGGGTGGGTTGAGGAGCACCAGAGGCCTTGTCTCTGTGTGAGCACCACTCAGCAGTGACTGAAACACCCCTGTGTGAGCAGCACTGTTTCCAGCCCCATCCCAACACAGCTCCGTGCCGGATGCTGTGCAGAACGTTAACTCTGTCCCAGCCTGGGGACAGTATCCTGGGACAGCCATGGGAAGATTTGAAGTTTGGCCTTTTTCAGATGCTGGATCATTGTTTCCACCATGATAGGGACCCTACAGGGATCTGAGGAATGATGCTTGTTTGCTAATGAGGATAGAAACATGACGTGTGTGTCCCCCTTAAAGAATGCTCTGAGTGCAGCCAGGCTCCTGAGGAAAACCACAGCACGAAGCTGTAAGTGCAAGTTGCCATGCACTCCAACAGAGACAAGCAGGATTTTACTGTACTGCAAAGCATTTTGAAATACAATTAAATCTGACATGGTCTGAAACCACCCAGGAAAAGAACAGAACCTTCTGTTTAAACTCTTTAAGGACCAAATGGGAACGAGATGTGACCTGAGGTCTTAATCTTGAAATGCACGTCTTCATCTTGAAACTCAGGCTTCTAGTGATCCAACAGGACTGCCTGCAGGAATGGAAGTCCTTGCTCTCTTAAGGACCTTGTAAACCAGTTATACAGTATGTTAATAAGAATATTCTGCTTCCCTTCACAGAAGCACCGGTGGCGATAAGAGTGTTAGAAAAGTTGGCAACATGCAGGGGCTGAATGACATGATCCTGCATTAGTAACTGCCCTGACTCCCTGATACGATGAGGATTCTTTCAATAAGACAATCTTAAGGCTACATAAAAATAAATACATGTATCCTCAGTTAGGTCAAGAGGTCTGAGCTACTCACCCTCTCCTGAATAACCAAGATGACACTGATTAAGTCACCAGCCCAAGGCTGTAGAGGCTGAAGCTTTTGTGAAGTGTTTTTGCTGTCTCCAGCAGTGAAAATGCTCACCACAGTGTCTCTTCTTTCAGTGCTGCACAGGATGAGTTTCATAGTTTCTAAAACTCTTGAGAATACTTCCTGGAAAGAAAAAAAGAAAGAAGAGGGTGTAGTTGGGGAATTCCAGAGAAACAGCAAGGCCAACTGAATGAATCATTTAGTGCTGGTAACTCTGGGTATCTGCTAATACGGGAAGAAGTAGATTGGAGCAGAATAGAAAGCAGCAAGAGAGAAATTTATTTGTTGCTTCTAGTCACAAATTCAGGGCTGCTGGCTGCTAATTCTGAGCTGATTAGAGGAACTGCAGTAAAAGAGAGATGTTGGCAGCCACCACTGTTCTTGCTATCAGTGCCAGAACTGGCCATTCTGTAGCTCTTGCCAAACACATGATCCCTTGCCCAGACCAGTCCAAAGTTGGCCTGGTATCAGCGGAATCTTTCTATCTGGATTGATCCCAAAATGAAGATGACAGAAGGGTGTTTGTAATGTTTGCACTGCTTTGCCTTGCCTTTTCTGGTTGCCAGAAGAGTGATGGCTTAGAGAAACTGAGATGGTGCCAGTTACACATCATTATGTGCTTTAACACACTGAATATGAGAGCGAGCAAGTCGAAGGTGCTACTCTGTACCTTCTACAGTGGGAAAAACTACTCAGCTTCCAAGCGACTGGGCACGCTTTCATGCACAGTGCAAGTGTGCTATATTATAGAACCATTACTTAAAGACAGACTGTCCTGGGGTTGGCCACCACCTCTTCTAAAAAAACTGTCCCCTTAAAAATTAAAGTATTTTGGTATCTTAAAAGTGGTACCTGATGGTGTTTTTCATCAAAACATAATGCCAACATAACCTTCTGTTTGTTAAACCAGAGACCTCTTACTTCTTTGCAGGGAGATCCCGAGAGCATGGTCGATAATAATGATAGAGCTTGTGGCTGAGGTGTTCATGTTCAAGTCTGACATTTAGAAGTCGTGTTCAGAGGATAAAGCAATGATATCAGAGCAAAACACATATATGACTGTTCAAACCTAAAGGCATCATCTCCTATAATTCTGTTGCTCAATTATGGTGTGAAGGCCCTGGCAGGTAAGGCAGTACTTAATAGCAATCTGATTTTTAAAGCCCATGTTGGACATGTTGAGATGAATGTAATGTGGCAGCAGTCAGCATTCAATGAATAATATTTTATTCAGTCTAAACTACTCAGAATGCAAGAACTGCAAGTAAAGGTTACGAAATTAGTTACAAAAGAAGGTATTAGGAGCTCACCCGCTGGGAACATAGTGTGAATGCAACACGTGCCTGTATGAACAGGAGAATAAAGTCCTGAATTAACAGTATGCAGAGGGTATAATACAAGTGTGCTGCTGTGACTGTAGAAGGTGATCCTAAGTGTAAACAACATGCCTTCAGAATCTGCAAGGGAGCAAGCAACAAGAGCTAAACAGGCCAAGGCCATCAGAATTGAATAGTCACCATTTTTATTACAGACGTGTATAGAGTAGCCCAAGTCTATCCACCATTCAGAAATCCACAAGAGAAGGTGTAAATTCATCTCTTCTCAGAGCACATCTCTACAGCAAGGGAAAAAAAAAATCCTATAAGCAGTAAGTACTGCTGATGTGTTTCAGACAGCTAAAAACTCCCTCCAGGGCTGCCTAGGTCCAATTTGGAATCTGAGCTGGCAATTGTATCTCCCTCTTTCAATTGCTTGCTGGGAAAACAACCAGCTATGTTGCCCGAAAATTTAAGTAATAAAGGATGGTAAGGTCTTTAAGCCTTAGGGCTAAAAGATCCTCGGTTTTAAAAAAGAGTCTTCATCTGCTTTTTTAGGAAGGAAAAAATCTTTACACTTACATGTTTTAAAGAAGAATCTGCTCTGGTATAGTATAGGAACCAGAAGTGTACAGTCCTTGATAGTAGTGTGAGCTTACCATACTGAGGCAATTGCCAGCATTGACTTTTTTATTATTGATTTTTTTAATAAAGTAAAAAAATCTCATGCATAGCAGCTATAGAAATAAAAAGAAATTCTCTCAAACTTCATCTCCTGACCTGTGCTTCTGACCCGCTTATAAAGTAGCTTTCAGCCATGACTTTGCTCTGTTCCCCTTTTGAGGCAGCTGGACACAAGACCAGCTTCTTTCCAGAAATCATGTGGCCACACGAGGCCAGTTTGGAGCCCAGTGCAATGTATCCTGCCTCACAGCCAGCCTGATGAGCTCGGGCTCACAGCAGTCACAGCTGCTGCGCTGGAGCTGGCTCCCAGCTGGCTGGTTCAGGGTACAGGCAGTGAAGGCATCACTGTCTGCACCCACCCGTGTAGATACGTCCTCAAATGACCCTAGGCATTGTGTGCTGTCACAAAAGCTATTTTTAAAGATTAGCTCTTCAAATAATTGCACTTTAATTACCTAATAGAAACCATATTGGAAATGAAGCAACAAAACCTTACAGGACATAGTAGCATGTTTGTGTCAACAGAGCCACAAACTGACACCTGAGCATCTCTATGAACCAACTTAAAAAAAGAAATGAGCAGACCCATTAACTTCCTTTATCTTTTTAAATTTTCATTATTACTGAAAATACATGCAAAAATGTACATCTTCTCCTGTAGCAGGAAGCTGATCCTTTATAGAGTGTGTCTGTATTGCCATCTAATACTTATGGCAGGGTCGTTTCTGTTGCTGCATCTAAAGCATTACTCTGCTCTTAAAACAGCAGCTCATGTAAAACACTGAAAAAGATCCAGCTGTCCTGGGAAAGATTATCACGTTGCATTAGTTGCCTTGCTTTCCAAACACAGGGTCTATCAAACAATGAGGCAAATCAGTCAGAACTACTCAAAGAATGTGGTCAGCCATGACAATTTTCTTCTTTGACTGGCATTTCTGGACAGTATTCCTCAAGCACTGGAAATGGTAGGTGTGCTCTGCTATTGATTGGGGTCCTTTCCATTCAATACCCTCCCTTCCTCTTGAAAACAGAGGCAAGACATGGTGTCAGTGGGTCAGTGTACTGATGCTTTGCATAAGACCAAGCCAACACAACTCAAAATTGTTTTTCCAGCAGCTTTAAAGCCTTAAAAGTCATTCACAGCAGTGTTTTCGGTCTTCCTACGCAGAATTCCTGAACAGCTCAGTGATGGCCTTTCTCAAATGCTGACACCTTCACAAGTAAAAGGTCGTAATTGTGAGTGCACCAAATGTCAGGGACTCTTAACTGGCAGTGGGCACTGCGAGGGTATTTCCACTTCCCATTCTGCCATTTGCAGTGGTTTATCCACTCTGTCATATTCTTCTGCTTCTTTACAAACAAAACTTGAGTTCAATAGCAGGAATGAAAAATGAAACTATTAAACAGAATTCAGGGTTCACACAAGGGCTCATCTTTTGGGTCTAGCTAGCTCAGCACTGTGCCCACAGCAGTGGCCTCCTAGTGAAGAACACAAGTATGTACCACGTACTCCCAACTGTTCCCACCTCAGTTGATGCCCTGAGCCTGATATGACTTGCCCATGTTATAATGCCCAGTGGATCCCTCCTTCAAGTAGTTGCCCAGTCTCACATTGAGTTAATGTAAAGTTTTGCCTTTACAGGCTTTGGGGGGGCATCTAGCAAGCTTAGTACCTGAACCAGGTATTTAAGAGCCCAAAACAGCCACACACTGAGATAGATCAAAGATCCACCTAGCCAGTACCCTTGTTGTGGAAATCAGCCCACAGTGAATGCCTGGAAAAGAACAGAACAGCCTGGAATAGCACCCAAACATATTTCCCCTTGTGGATCTCCTCAGTCTTCAGCACTCTTTGGCTGAGAAGTTCCTTAGCCAGAGAATGGTTGCAATTCATCCGTCATTTGACTATCCAATCATTCATGGGCCAATCTTCACAGCAGGCTTTAATTTTTTACAGCACTGAAAACACAGTATTATCACCCAACTTCAGTACCTCACTCTCCATTGCTTTTTTTTTTTACTTAACAAATAATTTAGGAATACATTTAGCACCACAAATTCTTGTGGAACTCCACTAATGATCTCCCTTCATTTTGAAAACAGACCTTTTATTCCTAACCCTTTGTTTCCCACCTTTTAACCATTAATCAATCCATAAGAACAGCTTCTTATTCCTTGGCAGCTTAGTTTCTTTCAAGAGCCCCATTCTGCAGCACTCTGTCATGCAAACATCTTCATTTTGGTGCAAGAGCATCAGCTGCAAGTCCATTAGGATCACTGTTACAGAATGGCTCTTTCAAAAAAACAGTTTGAAGCAGATCATGCACAATGGTGAATCAAGTCCAGAGTTAGCTTCTATCCTGTAGGTTGCTTAACAAGTTGCTCCAAGAAACCTAAAATTTATGGCACCAAGAATTTTAGTCTCATTATTCCAATCAATATGACGTTTATCTAGAATACTTAAGTGCACTTAGACAGTCTTTTATGTTTTCTGCTTTTACAGTGCCTGTTTTTCCTTATCAGAAAGCGCTGCCACCATCTATATACTACAGTCCTAAGAAGATTAATTTCCTACATAGGATTCACAGAAGTTGTCTATTACTAGTTTTAAAGGGATGTTTTAACTCTTCTTTTTTTTTTTGACTCAACATCCTTTAGCAGTGCAAAATGCTGTTTTCATCTTGGTGACATAACTTATATGCTGTTTTCACCTTGCATACGTAATTTATCCTCCTTCCCTCAAATGTCTGACATGCACAGTAACACCCCATCCCAATTTAAACTAGATATTCTCCTTTTCTGGATTTGGGGGTTTTGGTGTTTATGGAGCCATGGATTTTTAGTATTTCTAGAGATGCCCACCCAGATAACTGAGGCAGTGCATCCGTCCGTTGGATGTACAACTGGACTTACTTTTCCCTATTTTCCTACCTCACTTTCATCAGTCCTCCTGTTCTTTGAAGTTATAGAATGCCCATATGATTTCACCCACATAATATGAACTACAATTTAAAAAGCATCATTCTAACACCTTGTAGTAATAATATCACAGTAAGAAATCCAAAGCCATACAGCATTTACCCTCAGGCTTCAGTAATACACTTATTTTTTATACTGGGTAAGGAACACTTTCTGTAGGTCAGTGGGCACTGAACTACCAGGAATTCCAAACTGCTGCCAAGTTACACCTCAGTAAAAACCTACTGAATGAAGACTCTGATGTTTCTGAGGCAGACTGACTAACAAGTATTTTTTAGTTCCTGCAGTACAAACCGCTTTGGTGGCTCTTGAGGTGTGTAAAAACCAGCATGCTTTCACCAGCACTTCTCTAACAAGCAAAGTGGTGTTCACGTACAAGGGAAACAACACACAGTTCAATAAAAACATTTCACTTTAATGAAAAACAAGCCCTGGGAGCATTGATCAGAATCAGTAAATAAATATGAAACAGAAATAACCTTCTGCTTTTTCATAAATGTATGCAAAAAAAAAAAATTAGATAGTTATCCAAGTGCTTTTTATATCAGTTTGTTTTTTAACATATTTTAAACAAATACGCACAGGCCAGCTGAGATTAAATAACAGCTCGGCCCTGAAAAAGGATGAGTGTTCCCAGCGACCTTTAAAGTCAAGGGCATTCAACTGCTTTCAGCCCAGCAGGCGTAAGAATTTACATCTTGGTATCTCAAATAACTGATGCCAAATAATCTGAGGTCATGTAAAAGATTCCAAACATTAACATTTCATAAATTAGCAGGTCAATTCTATAGATAGACATCCTCTTCTGATCTATCTGGGTAACAAGTAAATATCATTCACTCCCTATTTGTTACCACCTGATTCACGAGATTATCACCTGCTGAGTTATATTGGGAAGGGTCCCAGTTTTAGGCCACCATGCAGGACACTGTGGCAGTTCTCTGTGCTGCCACGCCACTCTCCTTCTGCCCCATCGCTCACAGACACAAAGACACATTCCTCCCACATGTGGATACAACACCAGGTTTCCCCAGGATGTTCCCACTGCTGTTCCCCTCATGTGCTCCAGGACACAACAGCAGGAGGAGATGAGAACTCACTGTAAGGAAGGAGGAGTTGAAGCTCTGAGCCTGCTGTGTGAAGGAGGCAGCATTCACTACTTTTAACACCTAAGCCCTTTTATCAGGAGGAAAAGACAAGATGACAAAATGAGCCACCTTCTGCCTCTTCAAGGACTCCTGGTGGGGTCCAATGGGATAAGGCCCTGGAGAGAGGAAGGGGCCCAGGTTAACATTCAAGGACCACCTCCTGCAAGCTCAAGAGTGGTCCGTTTCAATGAGCAGGAATTCAGGCAAAAATGTGGGAGGCCTGCATGTGTGAACAAGGAGCTCCTAGCCAAAATCCAACACAAAAAGGAAGCACAGAGAAGGTGGGAGCAAGGACAGGAAGCCTGTGAGGAATACAGAAACATTGCCAAAGCTCAGCTGGAAGTGAAGCTGGTGAAGGATGTCAAAGACAAGAAGTGCTTCTCTAAGTACATAAATGACAAAAGGAAAGCTAAGGAAAATGTGAGCCCACTGCTGAACAGGGCAGTGGCCCTGGTGACACAGGACATGCAAAAGGCACAGGTACTGAACTCCTGCTTTGCCTCAGGCTTTATTAGCAAGATGGGCTTTCAGGAATCCCAAACCGCAGAGACCAGGAGGAAAAGCTGGAGAGAGGAAGATGTACCTTTGGTGGAAAAGGATCAGGTCAGGGAATACTTAAGCAAATTGGATGTTGCTGGTAGGATGCACATGGTGGATGACTATTGAGGGAGCTCTCTGATGTCACTGTGAGGACATTCTTTGATAATCTTTGATCCATCATGGTGATTGGGAGGAATGCCTAAAGACTGGAGGAAAGCAAATGTCACTTCCATCTTCAAAAAGGGCAAGAAAGAGGACTTTTGAAACTACAAGCTGGTCAGTCTCACCTCCATCCCTAGGAAGTTGATGGAGCAACTAATCCTGGAAATCGGACACACAAAGGATAATGAAGTCATCAGGAGCAGTCAGCATGGCTTCATCAAGGGGAAGTCATGCTTGTCCAACCTGATAACCATCTGTGATGAAATGACTGACTTGGAGGACAGTGGATATTGTCCACCATGACTTACGTAAGGCTTTAGACAAGCTGTTAGAAGTACAGGCTGGATGAGCAGACAGCATGGTGGATTGAAATCTGGCTGAATGGCCAGGCCCAGAGCATGGTGATCAGTGGCACAGTCTAGTTGTAGGCCAATAATGAGTGGTGTACCCCACGGAGTCAATGGGTCAAATCCTGTTTAACATCTTTATTAATTATCTGGATGATGGGGCAGAGTTTGCTGATGACACAAAATTAGGATAAGTGGCTGACACGCCAGCGGGTCACGCTGCCATCCAGAGGGACCTCAACAGGCTGGATAAATGATCTGACAGGAACTCATGCAGATCAACAAGATGAAGTGTTAAGTTCTGCATCTGGGGCAGAACAACCCCAGGCATGAATATATGCAGGGGGCTGCCCAGCTGAATAGCAGCTTTGCAGAGAAGGACCTTGGGGTCCTGGTGTACAGCAAGCTGACAGTGAGATAGCAATTTGCTCTCACAGCAAAGAGAGCTAATGGTAACCCAGGCTACATTTGGAGGAGAGGGACATGATCCTTCCCTTCTAGTCAGCACTAGTGAGGCCACACCTGGAGTTCCGAGTCTGGTTCTGAGCTCCCCACCATGTCCAACAAGACAAAGAACAGATCAGCAAAATCCACTATTTCCGCTGATGAACTGGTGTATAACATGGATCTTTTTAAGGGGCTATAGGGAACAAGTTAATATCTGTCCAGAATCAGAACTTGGGAGGCTAAGATATGCATGATTTCTCAGTTATTTTTTAAAAAGGATAGTAAACCAATTTCTCCTAAGTCTCCTGCTCTCAACTCTTCTCCATCTGCTACCTCAGCCTGGGAAGCAGGAGAGAAGAACAGTCTGCCATGCTTCTTCTCCCACACAGGACAGCATGTGCTGAGGGAATGGCAGAAGGGGTGCTGTTTGCACTCCATGTGCGCACACGGCAAGCGTAAGAGGTTCTCAGTAAGAAGTGCCCACTCTCGTCTGCCTCTTCTTTACCTCCAATTCCTCAGCCCTTCCCAGCTCAATTCCCCTTTCACAGCTGAGATGTGATGGGTTGCAGGATGCTCTCACGTTGTGCTTCTGAACTTCTGCTCCTACCATGACAGACCTCATTCTCTAAATATGTAGACCGGAAACAGAAGAGGCTGGGGAAGCAGACGCCAGGTAACAAGCACCTGGGCAGACAGACTTGTATGACACCTAGGCTGGCATGAAGCCTCCAAACACAAAGCTCAGGGAACATCTAACCCCTTCTTTAACCTCCTAGTATACTGGCATCTGATTCCAGCTGCTAAAAGTAAAAGAGGAACCCAGAAAACCTGTGCCTGAGCCTCCCTCCCAGCCCCTCTTCTCCCTCCTTACTATGCTCATTCCAAGACAACTGGAGTAAGACCATCCAGATTAGGAACTGGTGGAATTGAAAGGTCTCCTGCACCCAACTGCTTCCGTCCCTCTTGCTGCACTGATGCATCTCACTCCATAGTCTGAGACAGAAGCAGCACGGTGGAAATAAAGCGCCCATTACTTCACCCTGCTCTTCTCTGTATTTCATCTAATAGCATTGCTATGATTTCCATACATGACTTTTGAAAAGACAAAGCACAGATGCAAAGGAATCCAGCAGTCTGTTGCTTTGATTGGGTTTTTGATTTGTTTTGGGGTGGGGTGGGTTTTTTTGTGAGGCCTGTGAGCTGGTTTGGCTTGCAAATTCCCAACTGAGGAGGCTCAGCAATGAAGCTGCAGGGAAGTGGAAATCATCCTCTGTAATACTATCGGCAAATCACCTTTGTCCTGGGGCTGATTTATCTTTTGTAACCCCAGCTGGGGCCAGAAGTACACACTAGTGTCTTATAAGCTTTCTTCTGCATCTCTCTGCACCTTACAGCATTATCACCTGTATCCTTTGCACATGGTAACATTTTACTAAGGAGTCCCTTCTCAAATTCACCATCACCTTTTGTCACATCATCAGTTTTAGTTACACTTCCAATTTAAAATAAGCCTAGAAACTACAACACTCTTCTCCTGAGGCAGTCAGTTCACCAAACAGTACAGTTATGTAGACTATCTATACAGTGTATGTGTATACACACATATATCAACTATTATGATTTTTAAATACTAAATTCTGGGGGTTTTCACTACATAATACAAAAGGTTTTCAACCAGAGGCAGTCTAAACAGGCAAACTCAAAAACTTAAACAAAGACTATCTTACTCTGTGTTTTACAAAACATTTAACCTTTTACTTAGATAAAGTGCAAGGGCCTCACAAAGAAAATAAGTGTTCAGGAGGAACGGAGGAAGGGCAATTGCCTTCTGCAAAAGGACTGAGAAGGAATTCCAAGAATGAAGATCAAAATCAAAAGAAAATCAAAAAATGAGACAAAGTAGAAAGAATTTATTCATTATGTGTTTCAGTGAACCTTCTCTGATTTCCTGTAATGTAATTCAACTGCAATAATGTTTACTTGCTAAAATAGTCCAAGACTCTAATCTATGAACTTCCACAAATAAAACTTGCAAACAACAGGCCCCAAATAAAATATGCATTAACATGCTTAAGTTGCAAGTGAACCTATTTAAACTACCACATACGCAGATCCCAAACGCTATTGTTTATTTTAAATTTACCATTTCTTTTGTCACTGACTCAAGCTGACCTAAGTGCCACGTAGGTACTTGCCCCTGGCAGCACACGCACGTAAATCAGTTCAACTACTGACAGGACTGTGAGCTGAGGCCCCAGAAATCCAAAACCTGGATCCTCCAAACATCTATTTCTGTATTTATCTCTTCATGCAGGTCAATCTCCCTGGCAGACTCTGAAGAGAGTCTCTTTTAAGAGGTAAGCTGTTGAAATGCTCTTGCCAGGGTACGATAGACCAAGACAAACCACTAATGCCCAGGCCAAGTTTAGCCCCACAGCAAGGTAGTCTCTTTCAAAATACATTTGGCACTAACGCACCCAAGATTTCCCACCATCCAACTGCACACCCTGACTCATGATAACGAGGAGACGGAGGTGACCCCAGATACTCTGTGACACTTAGGCTGGTATAAAAGCAAACAAATGTACTGGGCCCTGCTTCCCCAGCAGTTTGTGCCAGTCTATGATTTATTTACATGAGCTGGCCTGGCACAAGTCTATGTTCTTGTAAGGGTTTTCTGTAGTCTTAGTTTAAGTCCCTGAACCTCCTCCAGTCTGTAAAAAGAGAATGGTGGTATTAATGTAATGTTACAGACACATTGTCAGTTCTGACAATTTTTAAACATGTTTTCAGAACAGAGAGTTTCTTCTGCTTTATTCAGCCAGAACTTTTCTTTTAAACAACAAAAATTTCATCTAGAGGCAGGAAGACCTAGTGCAAAAGCCCAACTGTCAAATAAAATACCAAATAGCAGCCAGTAGTTAAGAACCCTTTAAAGGCTGGTTTTACTACACATGTATGCATGCAGCCTGAGATCAATTAGCTCAAGTTACCAACATTTACACACAGCTTTAAAAGAAGCTCATTAAAAACCTCAACCAGAAACACCGATGCAGCTAAGAATAATTTATCTATCTCCTTCTAGTGGCAGAACATAAAATTGGATACTCAAAAACTTGTTATTTTCTAAAACACTTAAATACAGCAGCTCACACTACGCAAATGACAGGAACTATTACTTGATCTGATAGATAACACTCGTGATATAGCAAACTCATGATTGGAGGGTTTTTTATTGGATATTATCCCCTGCAGTCAAAATTCAAACTGCTGCAATTTGTTTGACAAAAAGCTAACATCACTTTCTGTATTTAGAGGTAATCCAAATGTATAGGCTGTTCTTACCACAGGAGTATACAATATTCTTTAAAAAAAACTTACAAAAAAAAATATAAAACACGAAGCTTCAAAAAATGAGATGAAGCCTAATGCTGCCTTCCCAAAGGAAACTCCTGCTAAACTTACGTGGTATGCTTAAGATCAGTGATTTTTCTAGGACAAAGAGAAACACATTAGAGCACGCATACCTGGACAGGGCTAAACACTAGATATGGTTCTAAGCTGATATTTTAATTTTATGTAAGATGGAGGTTAAGTAGAGGCTGGAAGAAAATCTACTGTGAAGCTCTTTGGAATTGTTGGGGTTTTTTTAATTTAACATTTTAATTAATAAGTTTGACACAGTGAATAGAAAGCCACTTTGGGTACAGAATCAGAAACCTAGCATGCAGAAGGAAAACAAGGGAAAATTACATTACAAAACCCAGTATGAGACTGAGAATTCTGGAGTGGAACATCCCACACTTACCAAGAAGTAAATTAACACACTGTCTCAGAAATCCCTGTCAGAGGGAAATCAGACAGGAACGTATTCAAACCCGACAATGTCACCAGAAAGCATCAAGGACAAGGCATGAAAATAATCATGCACAAAGCAAAACATTTCCCTTTCTTTCGCTGAAGAAGGGTCTGGCACGATTTAATCTGCAGCGGTGCACGTAAGGCTAGCTCACAAGAAGGGAGACGAGAGGCACAGGTGCCCAGACGGGCCCTTAAGCGAAGAAGGAAACCAAGTCTCTGTTTAACAGGAACGATGTGCCTTGTTCAACCTGGAAAACGAGAGCTGCGCAAAGGGGAGGGTGACCGTGGAAAACGGGCTGGGTCTGTGGGAAACCTCATAGGTGCTGCCAAGCTCAGGTGGAAGCAACGTGGTGCTGGCCGGACAACGGGGCGGGGCATGGCTCGCAGCGGGAGGGCGGGCAGGAGGGGCAAGAAGACTGCTTAGAACACAACCAGCCGCCCTGTCCCGTCCCAGTTCAGCCCCCACCCCGGGGAAGCTCTTCTACCCCGGGGCCACCACACCTCCTTTCCCCCGCCCTTCCACCCACTTCTCTAGCCCCGCACCTTATACGCACACGCCCCTCGGGCTCCTCCCCGGCTGAGCTACACCCACTCCTCACAGAGCCCTGCGCGCAGCTGCCTAGCTAGGGCCGCACCTCGCGGCCCAAGGCTTAACGGCCGCTGAGGCGTGCGCCTCGCTCCCGCCTCCTGCTGGGGGCGGCCGGCCGAGCGGGAGCTCGGGGCGGAGCCGCCGCTGCCGTCGGCGCCGTTTCGAGCCGCCGCAGGGAGCGGGAAGAATCATCAGGCGGGCGGGAGGCGGGACCGGTCCCCCCTAAAATGGCGGCGTCGGGCTCACGTGGTGCGCGCTGAGGTGAGGGGAAAGCGGGACGTTCACTGGTGACATGGCGGCGGTAGAGAGTATGGAGGAGAGCGGGAGGAAAGATGAAGCAGAAGATGACGATGATGACGAGGTGGAGGTTGGTGGTTGCCCGCGTCGGGACGCGTTTCCCATCCTCGTGGCAGCGTTAGGTGAAGGGACGCGGGCCGGCCCCCCTCGGGGCGTGTTCCGCCTGTGGACCCGGGCCGGCCCCCTCGCCCTCCTGTGGGCTGCCGGGGCCAAGCAGCTGCTCCGCGGCCCTTGTGAGGGAAGGGGTGGCTTTGCCTTTCTCACCGTGTCTCTGTGGGGCCTCCCTTAACTCCCGGGAGCCGGTGGCCTGAGGGACGTCGGGGAGGCAGGCCGGACGTGTGAGGAGAGAGCCGGGTGTGGGGGCTGCCACGGTTGCCCCAGGTTTGGCGGCGGGGTCGGGCCCAGAGTGAGCCCTGTCCCCCCTGGGCCTGGCGGGTGTCTCGGGCCCCGAATGCCATATCGCTACGGCTCTTCGCCCTTCAGGCTTTCTGGCAAGCAGTGCTCTCACAAAACGCTCTTCCCGTGTCAGTTGCTTCCTACCTCCGCAGCATCCGAAAACGCACACTGTTGCTCAGCTAATACTGTGTGTATTCGCGGATTTTTAGTAGATTATGATTCTTGAAAGTGCCTTTTTTTTTCCTTGAATAAAAGACAAAAAGGTGGCTATATATTTATTTTAATTTTCCTTACCCAAAGCTGCCAGGAATTATGAACAGAAATTGCTTTCAAGGCAACGTGTTACAGAGTTAAGCAAAACGTTGCTTAACTTAACCCCTCGCTATAGTGTCCTATTTACATAGGTACCAAAGTTTTAGAACTTTCACTTTGGATCATGTAACTAGTTACGCTGCTGTCATTCATAATTGACTTACACATTGATTTCACTTGGGAAAAATCATCTCCCTTTCCAGTTTAAAAGGAAAGGCCAGAAACCTTGGGTGTGGAGGAGGTGTACGATGGAGTAGTGGGTTGCTGTGTTCCCCTGGGCTTTACAATATCTGCCCACCATTTTCTCTAGACAAAGTGCAGAGTAAGTCAGATTTGGAGGCTTTTTATTCTGAAGGTCTGGGTCTTTTGGTGCTGCTTTTGGGGGTGGGATGGGGCACAGACTTTTGTTGTGGGATTGTTTTGGTTTTCTCCTGAGTTCACATATATTGATTAGAGATGCACATTATAAACTTACCTTGCAGGAGCAGCTGGTCATGGTGGAACTATCAGGAATTATTGATTCAGACTTTTTAGAAAAATGTGAAAACAAATGCAAGATTTTGGTGAGTGATTACAGCACAATAGGAAAGGGGTAAGTCAGTACGCATGTGACCAAGGGACTGAGCTTATAACTGAATTTCTTGAAGTTGACAACAATTTAGATCAAATCTTTGATACAGAGCAATGTGTACTGTGTTACTGTATTTGGCAGCAGATTGGGAGCTCTCTAGATCAGAAATGGCTTTATAGTATTTGAATAGATGTCATGTAAATAGGAATTACTTTCAGAAGTACTTACAAGCTAGGACCATTATTCCTTCTGAGTTCAAGCTCTTAGTTCAGTATTTTAAATTTTGTATTTAACACAAATAAGAAGTATTGTTAACCACATTTCTTCCAGGAGCTTGAAATCAGTTGATAAGTAAAAGCAAAATCTTTCTGAATAGCACTGTTTTCTGGGTTGGTTTTGGTTTTTTTTAGATACTGCCTGTTGAGTTCAAGTTTGTAAGAGATAATTGGGTCTTAAGCATTTGATGAACGGTTTTGGACTTTGTTTCCTTCACTGAAGTTGTTATAAGAATCTGGCTTCCTTGTCCTCTTATTTTGATTTTTTTTTTTTTAAATTACTTTGTATGGGATAAATTTTATTTACCTTTCAAAATCTACTTGGACTATGTGAGCTGTGTAGGTAGATAGTACAGGTACTATCAATATGCAAACACTTTGTGAAACTAGACTGCAAAGTGTATGCCACTGATAAGAGTATATGTGAGGTGGTAAAGTCAGTTCTGAAAATGTAGAAATAAAATACAAATTCATAAATTACCCATCACTAGGTGGATAAGCAGATTTGCTTCTTGGATCTGACCTAGGTCATTTGAAATGCATTACACAGATGATTCATTACTGGTGACTGAATGGCTACATATTTTTCAGTATTGTTCATGAGATTCTTTTAAAAATCGGGCCTTGAGCTTCTGTTAGCACGTTGCTAGAAGAACTTCGAAGTATCTATACAGTATCCTACTTGTATCCAGATCTACCAGTGCAGGCTCCACAGAGTAGGGGTTCTTGAGGTTTTTCATAATGGGTTACTGTTGTTTAATCTCCAGTAAAAGACTTAGCTTTGTATTAGCAAAATTTCAGTGATGCTGGTTGCAGAAGGGGAAGACAGTCTCCTTTGTTATGTAGTCCAAAACTGAATGCAGTGTGACAAAGAAGTGAAGTTTTGAATATTAAAAGTCTTAAGGCTGCTGCCTAGTACTGCATATCAATTTTCTGTAGTAAAAAAAAAAAAATCAAAAATGTTATACATGCTAGCTTGATGCTATTGCTGTTCTCAATTTATGCAGCAGAAAGAGAATCCCAGAGCTTAAATCTTGCTGGTATTGGATACTTCTGTGTTAAAAGTATGAGAGGAAAATTGCAGAGATTCCTATTAACCTGTGTGATGGTCTGTATTTTGTGCAATTCACTGCATAATGCCTTATCTTCAAAACCTTTAGCACATGCTTATCTTGATGTCCTGAATAACGTTCATGTTTAGTGTAAAGACATTTTGCCTTAGTATATTCTGTTTATGCATTAATTTTTATCAAAGTATAGTTTCTAGGAGTAATGGGATTCTGGCCCTGTGTATTTGGAAAAGCTCTGCCTTGGAGGAAGGGGATGAGCTGCCTTACCCCCTTGTTTAAAATAAAATGAAGTAACAGCAGTTTCTAATTCTTTCACAACATAGTCATATGTTAATTTCCTAGAGGAAATAAGAGTTTTAAAATTTGTTTCCTGTAACTTAAATATTTCTTTGGTTCTTTTTAATATACTAGAGCATTTTCTATACCAGTTGAGCATCGTTGGCTCTGTTGTGATTACTAGAACAGTTATTATTTAGTATGAAATTGTCATTATGGGAAAATTGTCCCTTTAAATTTGTTTTCTTTTTACAGTACACTGATTCTGCAGTGAGATTGGCTAAACCCTTTGTAACAGTTGTTACCATGGCCTAACTAAGCCCCTTACAAAGCCAGAAAGAAAACCCCTTCTCCCCTTGCCCCCAATGTTTAACATTGCAGAAGACCTCAGGGTCAATTGTAATGACTAAACCTACGTTTATTACATTTTTTGTTAAACTAGTAAATTTAATTCTATGTCCTGCCAAAGTGTCAGTCTGCTACTTTCTGTAAAATCATAGCCTCTGCAGAACTCTTACCTGCTTCCATAAACCCTGTTTTAAACATGTACTTTTCTTGATATGAAGCTGATAATTTCGGAAAGCTTTACAGTCTGGAAACCATTCCTTTTCTGCAACACCAAAAGAAACTCTTTATTTCATGTTTACACTGTTATGGAATATGTATTTTACTGTTAAAATGCTGTTGTGGTTTTTTTTAAGCTATTTATCTTTCAAGGGATTATGTAATCTGGATTCTGCTATCTGCCTCCTCTGATCTCACAGCAAGAAGTTTGCCTGGACTAATACAGACCTGACATCTGTGCCATTTTGTCCCTTTCTTTGTAGGGAATAGAGACAGAGAGGCCCATTTTACAGGTCGACAGATATGTATTTGCAGGAGAATATGAAGGTAGGAAACTGGATGTAGATGCAATACCTCCTTTTTCATGTGACCCAAGGAACTTTCTTAACGTCAGTTAATTGCACTGCAAATAGAGAACACAGGCCTGTGAGGTGCTGAAGTTCTGGGTGGTGTTTGTACAGTCTGAGTTAATTGCTACATTAGCTGTGCGTCCATGTTACTGGAAGGCATGCCTGGAAGCTGACTCCAAGGTGTTCCAGCTGGCATTTCAGCAAGGAACAATATGGGACATAAAATATCTTAAACTAAGTGCTTGTTGTCTCCTGTTAAGCAGGTCTGACATGTTTTGCAGTCTGTAGTTCTTCCATTTGCCTTACAACATTGTGACAACAGTGGTCTGGAAGAAAACAGTTGGGAGTCCTCCCTTGTAGTGGCTTTAAATGGCCATGATGCTCCTGCCTGTCCCAGAGTTGGCAGAGTGGTTACCAGTGCTGGGCCTTTGCCAGGGACTGGAAGTCAAACACCCCCAGAGCAGTGCCAGTGCGTGTGGTATCTCCAGATGATAGAAGTTCATGTCTAAGACTTTCTCACTTTGTTTTCCATAGATACCTTGGGAACCTGTGTGGTTTTTGAAGAAAACACCGAGCATGGTAATTGGCATGATTTGATTCGTTTGTAGCCTGGGAGGTTAAAAATTATATTTGGCTTGTTTCGGTTGATAGTGGAATTCACTACAGTGATTGGGGTTTGGGTATAGTTTTTTTCTCCTGTCTTCATAGTAGATGCAGAAGGGAACCAGAAAGTACAGCTGAAATACAAGTGCCACACAATGAAGAAGTTGAACATGACACGGACACTTTTGACAGAGAAGAAGGAAGGAGAAGAGAATGTTGGTAAGTGCCTCTGCTCTTAATCATGGATGGATTATGCTTAGGGGTGTCAGTGTCAGCCTTGATTGTTTGATTCAAGAGCATGTAGGAAGTTAGAAGAACTTCCTTCTCTAGGCAACAAGTGTGTATATTTAAATAGAAAAATACAAAAAACGTGCATGCACACATACAAAAAATACTCTTTCTGAGCAGTGCTGCCTTGAAGTGGCTGGTAGGACATCCCTATGGATGAGTCTGAGAATAGGGCAGACACATGCTGATGTTCCCTGCTATGTTTCTTCTGCCATCTAAAAGTCTGGGCTCCAGTTCTGAAATCAGAGGGGCTGTTTAGTAGTTCTTCATTGATACTTTATTTTTATTTTTCTTCCATCAGTTTTTTCTAATGACTACTTGAGTCTCTATAACTGAAAAATCTATAATATCCTTAGTAAGGAGTTCCACGTTGTAGGTACTACAACTGAATTTACAGTTAACTGTAAATTAATTTAACTTACTTGCAAAGACACACCCAGCAGAGCTCATATGTTTTCTTTGTCTCAGTGATATTTTTTTTTCATACAGAAGTCAGTGCTATTCTGTAGTCAGGTACTGAGTATATAGTAGTATTCATTAGTGGTATCATATTGCTTTTACTTGCTATTTTTTCCTACTCAAGTTGGTGTTGCTGCTTCATTCTTTTAAGAATAGGTAGCCATTTTACATTAAATACAGGCAGTCAACTGGACATTGGTCACAGGAGGTGTAACATGAAATTCTACCTAGAACCTAAACAAACATCAGCATTCTTAACAACACCTTGTGCAGTTTCTTCTCCCTGTGTAGTTAGGTAGGTAACCTTAGACAGAAACTATCATTTTTTTGAAGTGGACTGGAGAATTTGTTGCTTAATGCAAAGGCCTGTTTGGTTTGAAGCAGCAGTAATGGTGATGATACCTGCTGAAAACCACTTTGTTTCTGTACCCTGACACAAGTTGTGCTTGCAAAGTAACTGCAACATCTTATGGGCCAGCAATATATAGTACCTAGAAATCTAAGTGGGAGAGGAATCCCAGTTCTGTTGGGAGTCCAATCAATAAGTGTTATAATAACTTCATATATTGAGTTCAGCAGATGACACAAATCCTTACACTATCTCTGATGTCACTCCATATCATCAGATATTCAAAGACTTAGGTGAACAAACATATTACTCTTTTACCTTTCTATTTTAAGTGATTCTTTCACTTAAATGTTGGTTAGGCTCAGCCTTAATGACAGTGAACTTAAACTAAGGAAAAAGTGCTGTTAATTCCTTTTCTCACCAATCCCAATTATCCTTCTCTGCATCAGGTGGAGTGGAGTGGTTACAGATCAAGGACAGAGATTTTTCCTACAGCAGGCCTAATACGATCTGCAGCTTTCTGCGTGAAAAAGAAGATTCTGAGGAGTCGACTCAGGCCCAAGACAAATTTACTGAGGAGTCGGAGGGAGAGGTGAGTGGCAGAGGAACTTCTGGCCTGGATTGTGATCTGGAGAAGCAGCACAGCTTGGAAACAGATGCCTCCGTTCCTCTGCCGGACAGCTCTGCTTCTGGGGCAGAGGATTCTCCTGGAAGCGTTGCCTTAGATGAGGCCCCTCCATGATACCAGATCCTTTTCAGGATTTCTTCATGCAATTAGTGGGCCAATTTTTTTAAATGCTGACTTTTATAGGCCAGGACATGATTTCCAATTTATCTGAGCAAGTAATAGTGTGGAAAATGGACATTGTCTTCTTGTGCATTGCTTCTGTGTTGGATTATGGTGGGGAGGGCTTAAGTGGGTTTTGAGATGCTAATTGGAAATGTGTATATCTGCCTCAGAATTGAATCGTTTGCATAATTTAACCACCCCACCTTAGAAAAAGGTTGATGCATTGTACAGTCTGGGACACTTTGTGGAAAAAAGTTTAAAATAAAGTTACAGTTTTTTTCAAGTACAGCTTCCCCTTGTGTGTCACTCAGCTGCATATTATGTCTGTTCTTACACTGCACTTACTGGGGAAAAAAAAAGTAAATGTGACTTTTATTAGTTGTCTGATTACTCATCAAATTGTTTAGTTTGAATTTTCTCTAGTGGCCTGTCCCCTGACAGGTCTGAGAAATCTGTCATGTGGGAAGGGATGTCAGGAGGTTTTTTGTCTGACTTCTTCCACTGAAATCTGGGTCTTAATGTGGCACCTGTCACTCTCCCTTCCCACATCTTCTGTTTTTCTGTATGATGTGTTATACAGAAATCTCTCTTCTCTGGCATTTTCCTGCTTGTTTTTTATGCCTAGGGTCCTGTAATGGTGCATCAGTGGTTCCCAAATTGATCCATCTGACGACATTGTGGTCCCTAGGCAGTCTCTGGGTTGTTACATACTGCCACACAGTATTTCCTGTAAAAGTTGAGTGTATTAATGATAGTGTTTTTAAGAGCACGTAGTTGTTGTTAAATTGGAAACGTTCTCTTCCTTCCTACCTTAGTTTGCTGCAACGATGCTGTGAGGATGGGCAAGTCTAATTCCAGCAGAATTATGTGACACTTTGAATTAGTAGCGAACAGAGGAGGTCACCCCAAGGCTGTTCACAGCACAGGATAAGCCATTAAAGCAGCGTGAGTTCCAAGCCAGCAATCCCCTGTTGGCTCTTTGTGTCCGGGGGGCTCGAATCATGGGGGAAGGAAGGGCAGGGACAGGGTAAGAGGAGGGGGTGTGTTCTGCACACCTCCAGCCTGTGTCCTGGTGTTGAGCCAGGAGAACTTTCGCAAGGAGCTGGGAGGGGACACAGCCAGGGTGGCCGACCCAAGCTAGCCCGAGGGGTATTCCGTACCGTAGGATGTCATGCTGGGGGCTGGCCGGCGGTCGAGCAAGCAGCAGGACAGTACGGATCCTTCACCGGGGAGTACGGCCCCTGCGTAGCAGGGACTCGTGGCTTCAGCACGGGAAGGCAGCGCGTACCGCAGATACTAACGGTGCGGAGCTGCTGCGCGTCCCGGAACGGGAACGAGGCCTTCACCCGCCTGAGCCGTGCGTGGCGCTTCCCCCCCTGACGCGCACCGCAGCGGGTGACGTCACCGAGAGGCGCGGCTTGCCCCGCGCGTGCTCGCTGCTCCAACCCGCGCGCTTTCTGGCGCCCTCCCCGCGCCGGATGTGAGGTAGCGGATGGTGTTGCCTGACGGTGTCGGGGTGCGCACGTGAGGCGGCTCGGCAGCGATGGACGCCTTGGACCGTGTGGTGTAAGCGGGGGGCGGCTGGAGCGGGCCCGGCGGGGAGCCCGGGCCTGGGTGGCCCCGCTGCGGGTTGGGGGGGCGGGGGGCAGCAGCGAACGTGCGGCGGGAGGAGAAGGGAGCGCTGCCGTCTTTCTCTCGGTGGCCAGGCAGCCCTTGCTCGGTCGGTGGCTGAAAGGAGCCGCGGTGGCCAGCTGCTGTGGCGTTTATAAACAGCTCTCTTGATCCGTAGCTGGAAATGCCTGCGTGGGGTGTTTGGCTGGGCTGTTGGGGGAGAAAATTAATTCCTAGGGACAGAGAGAAAGAGGAGTGGCAGTAAGCCACCTGAGACGGGGCTTTGAGCGTTGCTTGTTATTCCGTAGGTTGGGATTGTTTCGAGTGACTGAAACAGGTTACTTGAACGCATCTTGTTCCAGTTCTTGTTTTGTTTTACTGTTTTCTGCGGTGTTGGGTGTTGTTACTAACGTTAAGTATTTGGCTGTTAATTTACTGTTACAGTAAGCCTAAAACTAAGAGAGCAAAAAGGTTTCTTGAGAAGAGAGAACCCAAACTTAAAGAAAATACAAAAAATGCTATGCTCATAAAAGGAGGAAACGCAAACCTGACAGTGACTGAAGTGCTTAAAGACATTGTAAGTTGTTGGACATGGTATGCAACCTCTAATCTTATAACCTTTTGTGTCATGCCAAGATACCTTTCTATCTCTTTTTCTTACAATTTGTGTATTCTCTCTGCTGCAAGATCAGTATTTTCGTACTCTTCCCCCTTCCCCAAATCTCAGTTGACCAGTACTCCAAGGGTGTCATTACCTACCCCTTGGTGGAGATTATTTTCTTCTGGTTTCTTCTTTGCTGGAAGTTCCAGGTTTATTCTCTTAGGTATTATTTGTAGCATGATCACCCAGTATATAAGGTGAAGTGTTACAAGTCCATTTGAAAAGATTAGGTGCAGAACTGGGACTGTCTCACTCAGCTGAAGTCATATCCCAGAGTCCTGTGAACTGCTTGTGTGTATCATTATGGAGCTTTCAACCACTCCTAAAACTTTTAACCTACCAATCTTGTCTCCTAACTCCATACCTGAAAATACTATTAACTCTTCCTACATTCTTTTCTCTCCTTGCTTTGTTGCTTTCGTACCATCTTATGCTGATGACAGGTAGTTGTTCACCCCCTTGTTTTCCCTTGTACCCCTGGAAGCAGAGAGATGACATTTCATGGCTTTGATTTCAGCTGTTTCTCAGTTATTTTGTTATTTTTTTTAGTTTCTAGAAATAAGCCCTTTTGCAATTAATTGGCAACCAAGATTGCTACCAGCTTGAAGGGTATTATTACGAGCAAACATTTTTGAGGTGCCCTCTTCTAGACTGATTTGCACAATTTCTTTATTTCATGTGATCGTGTAAGTTGTAGTGTCTTAGGAAAAGCAGTGCTATGTTCTTAAATGTATTGGAGGTAACATGGGTTTAACTTTTGTCTTTTGCAGTATGCTGTGAAGAAACCTTTTGCTGTGCTGTATAAAAAGTAAGTGGTCTGACTTTGACATCTTTGTGTCTTCTGATGAGAGAGCATTTGGTAATTTCAACGCAGGAACAGAGCTGGTGGCTAGTGGGGGGCTTGGGCAACAGAAGGGGCTGCAGAAGGCGACTGAGAGTCATCTCAGTAGACTGAAAGCAAGCTACAAGTGATCAGTGTTGGTGCCAAGCCTGGTTCTGTGCCGAGTGTTACGGAGCAGGATTCAGCAGACTCGGACAGTTGGCTTCCCTGACTGACCTGTGCAAACAGCTAGAGGGGTTCTGTGTCCGTTGGGTAGGCTGGAGTTCTATCTGAATTCTTAGAAATTTGAGTTCCAGATTCTATGTACACCTTGCTCAGGATGGGAGCTCAGTAGCTGTGTGGGTGTAGTGCAGAGGCATTAACTGTAACAGCTAAATTTAACGTTGGATGAACAGGCAAAGACAGTTGTTTATGAAGGGTCGCTGGTGGTGGTCAGGAGGTCAGGCCCCAGGAGACAAGGCACGTGGAGGAAGGGACTTGGAATTGGAATGGCAGCTGCAGCACTAAGGAACTCCTGGTCTAGGGTTTCCAGTAGAATGCAGAATTTTAATGTTATCAAGAGCTAATTAGAAGTGCTTACCTGGGCATATGGGGTGGTTTTCATTTGGGTTTTTTTCCCCCCTCCTCTTAGGAAAAATATTACTAGGCCATTTGAGGACCAGACATCATTGGTGAGTATAAACCATGTCTTCTCTTGTGACGTTTTACAGCCTTAAAGTCATGAAGAATTTAATTTGCTGTTGCTCCGTGAGGAGCTAGATGAGAAACAAGGTTTATAGGGATTTTGGGTAGGTTGACGTTAGTTCTATGTCTGTATTTCTGGTGCCAGTAGAGGTATTTTTCCTCTGGCTGCAAGACAGAGCTGTCGTGTTGTGAGGACTTTCTCTTTACCTTAAATGTGTCTTCTGATGATGATTAGAGGGCTGGAGCACCTCCACTATGAATAGAGGCTGGGGGAGCTGGGCTTGTTCAGCCTGGAGGAGAGAAGGCTGCGGGGGGACCTCATTGCAGCCTTCCAGTACCTGAAGGGAGCATACAGACAGTAGGGGAATCGGCTTGTTAAAATTGTAGACAATGACAGGACAAGGGGGAATGGATTAAAGCTAAAGGAGGGAAGGTTTAGATTAGGTATTAGGGGGAAGTTCTTTACAGAGAGAGTGGTGAGGTGCTGGAACAGGCTGCCCAGAGAGGTAGTGGATGCCCTGTCCCTGGACGTGTTCAAGGCCAGGTTGGATGGGGCCCTGGGCAACCTTGTGTAGATCCAGGCCTGAGGTTGGTGGCCCTGCCTGTGGCAGGGGGGTTGGAGCTCTGTGATCCTTGGGGTCCCTTCCAACCCAGACCATTCTGTGATTCTATGATTCTGTAAGCTGACAGGCAAATGCAGGAGTCTGCAGCGCTGCTGTAAGTAACAGTGCTTGATATGGAAGGAGGAATAAAGCGTTTTATTTTGATTTTCCAAAAGTCAGTCCTCTGAAGTGCCGTAGCTTGTGAACAACTTGTTTTCAGTGTGGTGGATTCTTAGGTTATGACAGTTAAATGGAGGGTCTCAGCTTTCTGTGACTCCCTTGTGTTTGAGGAGAGGAAAGAAAGCCCAGCGGCATACCATGTGCATTGGCTGTGCAAGTGCAGGGTGGTTGCTGGGAGGTCTCTTCCAACAATCCATCAAGAGCAGTCAGAAAAGTGTGTGATTTCAGTTAAATACGTGCGTTTGGACTGCAAAGAGGTTGCAAAAGTGGCTCTTCAGGGGCTTGGGAGGGTATTTTGGAAGGAGGGTCGTGTTTGAAAATACGTTTTGTGATATGCCCCTGTCCGCATCTGGTGTTGATTCAGTCTTCTAAGCTCAATATAATTTATGAGCTGGAAGGCAAAAAATAAAGGGGCTAATCCTAAGATGATCTCTCACACATTTGTACTTCAATTGATACATTGCCTTAACTGCTGAAATATGTCTGTCATAAAAGCCCTGGATGTTTCCTTCAACAAAATGAGAGAAAGGAGGCAGGGGTGTACAGCTGTGCTTTTGCAATAAAGATAAAAATTAATTTTCCCCAAATAAATTGTTTGGTTCCCAGTGACCATGACTTGGTAATGTTTGCCCTGTGCCACTGCTGACTGGTGTAGGGAAACAAGGGTCAGCTTTCCAATGTGTGAGGCGGTTGCTGAGAGAACTCCCTGAAAATTTGGGGATATTGTGTTAAGTAAATCTCTGTGTGAAGAAGAAAAATATTCATATACACACACCAGACACAGATGCGCTTGCTTGTCTGAAAGGGATTGTGAAAATAAAGGGGAAATATATCTCAGAAATTCTCTGAAATAAAAAGGGAGAGGAGGGGGGAGGTAGCTAAGGGAAGGCAGCTGATAGCGAGTGCCAGAAGCTTGGAAGTTGTGTCAGACAGTTGAACTAAAGCATTTTTAATGCATTAGGAACAAAAAAACCACTGTGACTGCAGCATAGATACACCAACATAGCAAGTTACTTAATCTGCATTAATGCTGATGCCAAGGTGCTGTATTGTGTGCTTCTGTTCTGTTCTTGGCACGAAGCACAGCGATGCAGCCATCCTGAATGTGTTCCTGTGCTTGCTGTTGAGGAAATCACCTGGTTGTTCAGAAGCTGTTAGGCAGAGCTAACATCCTGCATAAAGCTTTGCTGGGTAACTAAAAACAGCATTAGGACTGCAGCCAACTTGCAAATGCTTACTATTCAGGCAAGGAGAAGTGGTTGAAGTTACCTCGTATAAAAGCAAATCATGGGGAATTATGAAAAAAGGCACGACAGATAAAATGGCAAAAAAAATTACCTGGCCTGATCTTTCATGCCTGCACTGGGAAATAAAAAAGGAAATGAGTCGTGAATTGAGTTGTAGCGTTGAATCCAGCTGTCGTTTACGTGGACCTGGATGTTCTCAAAACTCTTAAGTACAATTGCTCTTCTCATTAAGGTGTATTAACATACCCCTTTGCTGTATGTTGTGAACATCGCTCATTGTGAACTGGAACTCATTAATTTTGATCTTTTACTCAATTGTAGGAATTTTTTTCCAAGAAATCAGATTGTTCTTTGTTTCTGTTTGGCTCTCATAACAAGAAGAGACCTAACAACCTGATAATAGGTAATATGTCTCACTTGGGTTTTTATCTGGATGAAAGGTCTACTTTAAAATGAATCTTTGAAGAGCTGGATTTTCTTTTCTCGCTTTCACAGGTCGTATGTTTGACTATCATGTCCTGGACATGATTGAGCTAGGCATTGAGAAGTTTGTATCCCTAAAAGATGTCAAGGTAAGGAATCACTGATTCGGTGTTTCAGTATTTCAGTGACACCTACTGGTGGATTTTTTTGGTGCATTGGCTCTTTCTCACTTTGAAGTAAGGACAGGGGTGGTTTTAGAAAAGTATTTCATGCAGTATATGAGGACTGGTAATTTGTGTAACCCAGAATGTTATTTTTATGCTCGGCTTTTTATTTTGTTTTGGTTGCTTTGAGTAAGCTTACATCTTTCTCTGCCATTTCTTTTCTTAAACTTGGTGTATTCCTAATATTTTCCTTTTTAACTGAAGTTACATCTACAAAATTTATTGATCAGCTTCTGTTCATGGTAGGTTCCCATATAAACTGGTGTAGGATTTGAAAAGTGGAAGCTCTCTTCTTAGTTTCTAACCAAAGAGGATCACTGCTGACTTGAGATGATTCTGAAACTTTTTTTTTAGCTTGTAGTAGCACATAAATGCCAGTTTCCAGGGAACTGTACTTCATTCAGACAGGGAGCTAAATCTTGGTTATTTAAACCCAGAGAAAATTGACCTTTTGTGGTGACATTAGGATCCTTTTGGCAAGACTAAAACCTATTTCATATGTCTATACTTGTGTATCAAGCAGTTCATACACTGCAAAACTAAGGAATTTCCATGGTCCTTATTCTCATCACAGTGTATGAATTGACAGGGCAGTCTAGAGGGATGATAAAGAAATTACATTTTGTAAAGGGGACTCTTTCCCTTGAAGCCAGATGATAGTGTGTTCCTTCTTAACACTGTTTATAGCAGGGAAGTTACAGTGAGGTAAACGTATTTGTTGGCCAGAACTAAAATTAGGTGATGGACTAAACTCTTCATTTAGCCTTTTCCATGTACTCTTCAGTGTCAGAACTGCAGTAGACTTGTTTGCCTCTAATTTGAGTTTTCTTGTTGTTAGTTGCAGTCAAATTAATTTATTCTCACCAGAAGGTGTTATCTTACACATTTTTTAGTAAAGAATATCTATCTTCTTTTTAGTACAGCACAAAGAATCATACACTTTGCCCTTTAAAAAACAAAGGTCTTCCATGCACGTACAGTGTTGTTCAGTGGGAAAAAAAAAGTGTCACTTCTGTCCATGTTGATCACAGATCACAACGTTTTTTCATTCCATGTTGAATGACCAACCACCTGTTAAGCCAAGGATATGTCCCCTAACATGGTCTGGACTTTCTTTACACAATTCTTGTTCCACAGAACAGTAAATGTCCTGAGGGAACGAAACCGATGCTGATATTTGCCGGTGACACGTTTGAGGTGAATGAAGAATACAGAAGACTGAAGAGCCTCCTCATTGGTCAGTATTTTGGTGATGTGAGCAGTAGGGTTGCGTAAATCTGTAGTAATATGATCCGTGGGGAAGTGCTGGTTTGTCAGTGAATGTTTGCTTATGTTCAGCACAGAAAGAACACATCAGGCACGTGGAAGTTTCACGTCACATGAAATGAAAATTTACTAATCATCATGTCTGTTGGGGGGGAAGGACTGGCCTAAAACACTCAGAAGTTGAAACGGTGTTTGCTGTATCCTAGTTGAACCTCAGCTAAGCCCCCTGCAGCCGCTCACTCACTCCCTTCAGAGCAGGATGGGGATGAGAATTAGAGGAGTGAAAGTGAGGAAACCTGTGGGTTGAGATGCAGACAGTCTAACAGGTAAAACAAAGCAAAGCAAGACAAGGAATTCATTCCCTGCTTCCCATGGGCAGGCAGGTGTTCAGCCATCCCCAGGGCAGCAGGGCTCCATCACACATAGCGGTGTCTGGGGAAGACAAACGACATTGCTCCAAACATTCCCCCCTTCCTCCTTCTCCCCCAGCTTTATATGCTGAGCATGACATCATACAGTATGGACTATCCCTGTGTTCAGCTGGGGTGAGCTGTGCTGGCTGTGTCCCCTCCCAACTCCTTGTGCACCCCCAGCCTCCTGGCTGGTGGGGTGGGGTGAGGAGCAGCAGAGGCCTTGTCTCTGTGTGAGCACCACTCAGCAGTGAGTAAAACACCCCTGTGTGAGCAGCACTGTTTCCAGCCCCATCCCAACATAGCTCCGTGCCGGATGCTGTGCAGAACGTTAACTCTGTCCCAGCCTAAGCCAGCACATGCTAAAATTCATTACTTTGATTCTGGGAAAACTGGCATTATTCAAAAAGTCTTTACCTGATAACTGTACTGGATCATCGCTTTTCTAACCAAATAATATTTTTGAAGTATCTAATTTGAAGTAGGTGGATTAAGTTCAGAAGGTGGGATGCTTTTGCTTACAAAAAAAGTCCAATCAGTAGAACTGAGCTTGTGTTGCTATAATGAAAGTGTTTTTTGTTGAAAATTTGACCTATTCTGACAGAAGTGCCATTGATCAGAATACTTGGAAAGAACTCGTGCAGTAAAACTTAGCTCTCAATCATATCTGGGTCATCACTTCAGGGCAGGATTGGAGCTCAGTAAACAAACTGTCATAAAGCTTTTTGCTGTCTCAGGGTTGGAGACTCTGGGCAATAAAGCACATTGTGGGTTTTATCTGGGGAACTACAGAAAACTACTCTAATTGGGTCAGCTTTTTGGGACATAGAAATCACATGACACTGTACCTCTTGAGACTTAAAAATGTATTTTGCTTGGTGGAGCTAGATCTAGTAAGTGTGTGTGTGTGGGGGGGTTTAATAGGTTTTCTAAAAGTAGATTACTTTTTTTTTTAAGCTCTTGATAAAATACTGAAATTGTCCCAGTAAGAACAGTCTTGTTCTTCTGGTTCCATTCTTGGATTGTACCAATTTATAATTGTACACCTTTGCAGAATCTCCCTTTCATATCAGTTAGATGCTGGTCAGGCTCTTTTTTCCTAGGCAAATAACTGATTGCTCTTTAGAAACAGACCTTAAAAGTGACAATATTTCCCCCCACCCCACCCCCCTTGGTATTAAAATTCCTTAAAGCATGATGCTTGGTTTGGGATGAGACGGGAAAGGGAACAGGAGGGGAGAAGAGTTGTGTCCTCTCGGTAGAGCCAACTGGTTCTTGGGGGAAGGTGAAAGGGTAGTGACTGCCCTTACGAGCTTTTCAGGGCGGGGAAGTACTGAATGCAGAGGAGAAGGAGAGGTTTAGTGCTGCGTGGTTGTACCCCCGTAGGGGAGTGTCTGCGCCGCAGGAAGGAGGCGCCTCGTTTTTGGAAACACATTGTGTTTGGGCGCCTGCATGGCGTTGGTGACTGGCATCCAGTTGTTGTGCTCCTGCACCCCCTGATCACACAGCTTGGTACCTTGAACAGAAGACACGCATCATTAAATAGCTGCCAAATAGCTAACTAGTCCTTCCTGCCCTGTTTCTTTTGATGTTCATCTGCCCTTTCTCCTCTCATGCGTTAGCTGCCTGGAATGGCTCTGCAGTCAAACACACTCAGATCAACACACAACTTTTGTTTTTGAATGTACTCCAAGTACTCCTGGTCTTAATATTCTACTGACTTCTTAGAAATACCTAGATGCAAAACAATAGGCAGAGGAGAAGGTTAAGGAGTGTAAAAGCCTGAAGGTATCACTAACAGATAAAAATAATTTAGGCGTTAATTTGAGCTGACTCAAAACTCCCTGTGACTGATGGGGAAGAACTGGGTCTTTTTGTTCTTGCAAAAGATTGTGCTTTTAAGGTGCCGCCCTATTTCTAAGAAAGATAGAAACTAAGATCTCTACAGCAGCAGCAGTAGCAAATATTTTGTTACTGTAGCAGGAGTGTTGGGATCCCAGAGGGAGTATTAGATAGCTCACAGCTGCTGGTTGCCAAAGCAGCGCGATGCCAGTGGTGCTGGTGAGCAACCAAGCTTTCACTGGCTTTTGTGGTACCCAGAGGATTTTTGCATGTTTGGGATATCATCTCACAGCAGTTTCTTTGTAAAATTAAAGGCAAGAGTGAATTCTTGTCTTCACAGTAACCAAACCTTAATAGTGCACTTAAATTGTGGAGTGGGAGAAGTTACTCAGGAGAAGTAAATGGCAGCTCCGTCTTTCTTTAGAGACCTGGAAGACAAAGACGTCCCCTTCTTTCTCTTCTGGTTTTCACTGCCTACTGATGTGGTAGAGTAGGAATTCATTTGCACTGTAGGTCCTTGGAATGCAGTTCATTTAATTCTCACAACTTTTAGTACTTGTTTTTATAAAATGTTTCATCTCTTGCAACACTGCCTGCTTGCAAGTCCTCTTCTTTCACACCAGTTTCATCCTAAACATGCCCAGGTGCTATGTGACTTGCTTACATGCTTTCTGAAGTGTTGGTTTCCAGGAGACCTCTGCAATTTTATATTGACCTTCATCATGTTCTTCATACAGCCCTCCTCACACAGACTTCTTCTGGGTGTCTCAGAAGATTGGTGGGTTCCCTACAAGGGAGTCACAGGGAAATGTCTGGAGTTGACTTTGAACTCTGCTAATGCCAACCATAGCTACGTAGGTTACAGTGTTACTAGCTTTTTGGATACAACTTGATAGAATAAGAAGTGTATAGAGTCCAGTTCCAAAATAATTTAGGATTTTAATCTGGAAATGGAAAGGTCCTGTGAAGCTCTCTGCAGGAAAAAGTAGATTAAACTGGAAACATGTTGAGGGCAAGGGAGAGAGAGGACTGGGAATGGAAAGAAAGGAGAAAGCAAGTGTCTAGTCCAACCAAAGCAAGAGTTGTAGATTCAGAGTACATTAAAAAAAATTCTTCAGCTCTCTGGGTGTAGGGAAGTGTAAGGTTTCTGCAGCTGTTCAGCACTGCCAGGAAACAGAAATTCCTGACCACCTGCATTTGTTGGAAGTGTTCATCCTGTGGGTAAAAAGATGTATGATGCCACAGGAAAGTAGGAAAGAGAGATGTTGCCAGTGCAACCACTGTAAGCTTTGTGTGCCCACAGAGAACCGGTCGAAGGGAAAATATACACCAGAACCGAGCAAAATATTTTATTTGCAACTTCTCCTCTAACTACCAGGTCAGCCCACAAGAGGAGAAGGGAGGGAGGGTGTTTAACTGACCAAGGAAGTTTCCTGGCTATGCTCCAGCTGATATCTGCCAGCAAGACTTTGTTTTGGATGTCGCTCCGGCGCTGACACTCTTGAAAAAGGTAGCAGAGGAAAGACAACTAGCTGGGGGATCTGAAAACAGGACACAGCGGAAGGGACTGATGTGTTTTGCATCTGTTAGCAGTTCTCCCGAGTTTCAGCATTGCCCTGTCATGTTTATTAGCACACCTTGTTCCCTCAGTCAAGGTCACATTCTTTCTCCACCCTCTGCATATGTTGGATAGATTGTTGTATTTACTGCAGGCGCTCTGGTTGCACGGGATTGATTTATTTATTTCCATGGCCTCGCATAAGGACCTGGCTGGAGACGGTTCAGTTTGTGTTTAACCCATGTTTCAGTGTTCCCTTCGCACACCGAGCACGTATTTGAAGTACCTTAGTTTTAGAGTCCCAATTTGTTTTGTCATGGTTTTGATCCTCCTTTGTACTTGCCCAGATCTGGCTCTGATGAAGAACCTGAAGTATCTGTTTGTAGAGTGATATCTTCAAAGAGGCAGCTGAGCGAAAGGCCTCACAGTATCGATCCGCGCGTCGCTGATCGTAAACTGGCCTCGGCGTAACATAAGATACGCTTCCCTCTTCTGACTGTGGAGCGGACGACTATTTAGAAGAGCAGACAATGCAAATATTCCTGTTAGCTCAATAAAACTGAGCTACTGCTCTGAAAGTATATTTGCTCTCCTCCGTGCGCTTATTTTTAGGTAGAGCGTGTGTTACTACCACGTTATCTCTGGGAACTCGCTGTGCTTCTGTCAGGATTTCTAGGCACGGTCTGTCTTGCCAGTGCAGAAGTTCACACACGCAGAATGTTGAGCTTCTCTCCTGTGTTTTGGCAGGGCTGCAGCGTTAAGTAGTGTCTCCTTTGTGAGGTTCCCTTTAAACATACAGATTTGGCTCTTCTAGAGCTATCCCACATATATATATATGCAGTAAAAACACCGACGTAGGCGAGGGGTTCGCATCGGGGATGTGATGTGTGGGTCTGTTCTGAAATAAACCAGCTTCTCATAGCCATCTATTGGTTTGGGGGGTTTTTGGTTGGGTTTTTTTTTTCAGCCAAGAAACTGGAATTTATTCTTTTAAAAATAATCCTTTCAGATTTCTTCAGAGGTCCTAGCGTGCCCAGTATTCGCCTGGCGGGTTTAGAGTATGTGTTGCATTTCACGGCCGTGGATGGGAAAATTTACATGCGAAGCTATAAGTGAGTATGAGTTCTCTCTCTTGGTTTGCTTTTCGGTCCACGTGTCGACTTCTCCCCAAACTGAGCCTGGAGTTTGGTAACTGAACTGGTTTGAGCCACAGTCTGCTGTGTTTAAAATGTGTCATGTAGTGGTGTTCCAACATAACACAGAGCAAGCCAGCGGGCTGCGAGCAGTCATAGCTTGCGTTCCATGTGATTTTTGATTTATCTTACAAGAAAATCACGTTCCTCTGTCTCATTCTTCAAAACAAACAGAAAACTTGCCTGGTCAGTGCTCAGATTGTTTTTCTGTAAACAATAGTAAATATTTTTCATGGCTGTTGATACCCAGGGTGCTATTTTGAATTTGAGGAGTGATGTGGCTTTCAGGGTACTGGGACGGAGTTTTCACTGTAGTACGGATGATAATGCTCGGGGCGGGGCGGGGGTGAGAAGCTTAAAAGCTACATTAGTCAGGTTTTATTTTGGGTGTGCTCAAATTGTGATGGGACAATTAGAAATTGTCATCGACAGGCATCTTTCTGGATTAAGAAGGTTAGCAGAAGGAGCTTCCAATAGTCTTCTGAACTACAGGATTGAACCTGCCGTTTAGGAAGATGCATAAATCTTTTGTCACAGAGGGTAACGTTGATTTTGGTTGTTTTTCCCTCCTAGAGTGCTTCTGAAGAAATCTGGCTGTAAAATACCAAGAATTGAACTGGAAGAGATGGGACCTTCATTAGACCTGGTTATGAGGAGGACGCATTTGGCTTCAGATGACCTTTATAAGCTGTCTTTAAAACAACCAAAAGCCCTGAAGGTACGCACCTTGCAAAGTGTATTACTTCCAGTTCTATCTGTGTAGAAGAGAAAAAGCTGAAGTATTAATTGCTTCAAATACACTTCTTGTATATTTGACCAAAGCTTTACTTTTTATATAGACCAACTGAGATTTTTTTTTTTTTTGGACCACAGCACTTTTGTGCTGATATACAAACTCTCCTCTGGAAACACATAGAACACCCAGAACAAATCTTAATCTTGAAGCTCTAAACAGTGTACACAGCCTTGCTTTTACGTACTTCACTCTCACCAGAGCTCCTGGTGCACTCTCCTCAAAAATACTAATGTTGTTCCTCCCTCACAGCCTAAGAAGAAAAAGAATATCTCCCATGATGTGTTCGGCACAACTTACGGTCGAATCCACATGCAGAAGCAAGACCTTGGTAAACTGCAGACGCGGAAGATGAAAGGATTAAGAAAGAGGCCGGCGGAGAAGTTGGCTGAAGGTGGTGGGGTTAGCCCCAAAAAGTCAAAATCAGCTTGATATAGTCTGGAACAGCTTTGAAAACTCTTTGTACTTTCAAATTTGGTATATATATTGTCATGTAAGTGTGTCAGGCAAAAAAATTCAGCTGCTGGTAGCTTTAGTTTTATAACAAAAAATCTTTTAAATGGTTTGTCATTTTAAGGGGAACATGGGACTTTAACATGGAACTCTGTTATTTAAAATAAAAAATGTGATATAACTTGCTTAGTTTTCCGAGCCTGAGTATTTATCCTCTTGGTGTTAGCAAACATGCCCTACTCAAGCAGGTGACTCATTTCCCAAAGAGTTGTATGGTTGTTCGCCAACCAACTCATCCCACGTTCTGCGCAGGACCAGAGTAGTGTGTGCGTGACACACACAACGGAACTTCTCTGTCTGTTTCAGGTTTTGCACAACTGAAGTGCTCAAACTGAGCTGTTTTCCCCAGTGTGAACTCACAATACACTTAGTCTGAAGCCACACTGCGCTTTTAACTCTTGCTCCAAGCCCTGCTTTATGCTTGCAGAACCAGGAGTGATTAAGGTGTTTTCACTGTGTTCATCACCATGGTAGCAAAGTACCTGATGTTTGCTTTAGGCATAAATGAAACCTTTGCAGTTTGAATTTCAATCTTTGATGCTTGATTTGTGCCCGGAATGCAAGTATGTGGAGCAACCATGAAAGGTACAAGTCTTTTCTTCTTACCTTGCTTTCCTCCGAAGTTTGCGCTTGTGAGTTACTGAAGACTCAGTTAAAGCCTTGGGTGAAGGGAGTGAGTTTAAGAGCTTAGTGAGACTTTGCTGTGGTGGTCTGTTTTGGAACATACTGAAAACCCTTTTTCTCTTCTGCTTGCCTCTTTGGAAGCTCTTGCTCTGACCTTTAGTATAAATATGCTAAAAGTGTACGTACTTTAATATGAACATGGCAATCTTGCTCATTCTAGTTACACTTTTGATCCTTTATTTTTTCCTGTTAGTCTTGGTGTTAATCAGCTGAAGTGTCACATTAGCAGTAGGCAGTTTGTTGGTTTCCCTTGTCTTCTGCGCCCTGGGTGGGAGCTGCTGGGCAGCTTTGCTCTCCTTGTGTGAGAGCTGAGCTGTAGTGGTGGCCATGCGAGCGTCACACATGAGGTTCTTGCTGCGCTGGTTTGATACCGCTTGTGGTGTGAAAAAGAGAGGGCTTTAAAAGTTGAGTGTCTTTTTGAGGGCACCAATCTACTGTGTAACAAGGTGGTATGAAGCCAAATGAGCAATTGAGTTCACCTAATTTCTTTCAGAGAAGTTTCAGCTTCGCTGTGAAGCACTGACTAAGCCGCAAGGCCAGTTCCGAATGTGATTTAGGATGTACGGCGTGTACAGCTGCACCTCTGCACGGTAGGCAATTGCTACATTCTGAGTATCTGATCTAACTCAAGGTGAATGGAGACAGGAGGGCTAAATATAGCCTTTCCACTGGCATGTTCTTATTTCCCGGAGTCTTTTAAAGCATGAGAAAATCTGTCAGGTGCTGCAGCGTAGCTGTGTGCATGGGGAACAGAACTTGCGGTGCTCAAAGGGCAGCTGGTGATAGTGCCTTGCTTCGGTTGCCCCTTGCTTCCAGGGTTCACCAGGCTCCAAAACCACGCATACATGCCCCCAGGGTCTGCGTGGCACAGGCAGGCAGAACTGGCACGTTCACCCCTCTCTCCTGGCTTTCATCTTGGCACCTCCCAACGCACCAGGGAGAGCTTTATTTACGGCTTAAGCATGGTAATAAATTTGGTTTCAAGAAAATCCCCGCGGGCAACGCGTGGCTCCCGCGGCTGCACCTCTGCGGCACCGCGGAGGCGGGGTTGTAAATCAGCAGTCAGGCCCGTGCTGCTTTCAGTCCTGCGGGCAGGATGGCCTGGGCAGGGAGGGTGTGATTTGTGCCTTCTCTGCACCCTGGGGTTGTGTGCTGACGTTGCCCAGCTGTGCGTTGCTGCTGATAACTTAGGCTGCTGCTGTTAGGTGTAACTTGTGGTGTACACAGAATTTGTGGTCTGCCTGCACTCCAAGTTTATTTGACTCTTTATGTGCGGTGTAATTCAGGAAGATTAGGGGGAGAAGGTGGGAAGAGAGGTAGATGTAGAGTGGTGTGACATGATAGATCCTCAGGATACCCATGTTTCTGGGAATCGGTCCCTGGGCACATATAATCACAGCCTTAGCTCAGTGCTATTATAATGTGACAGGCAGCCCGGAGTGGTGTGTGTTTGATAAGAGCATATGAACTCCCTTCTTGTTCCTGGATTTTGTGGGTTTGAGTTTATGGTTCCTTAGCAACCTTTTGTTGTTGTTGTTTTCCCCACTGCTGTTAGGGTTTTGAGTGTGCGGGTTTCCCTCCCCCACTGGCTTGGCTGCAGCTGAGGAAGGGAGGACACTGCACTGACTGCTGGCTGGGGAGAAAAGGCCGACCATCCCTTACTCCATCCACCATTGAATGTAAGGGGGAGGAGGCCAGAGCAGCCCCCTGTTCCAGGCACTCTCATTATTGGAGAGAGGGAAGGGGAAAATGTTAACTGTGCATGATACAGCTAACAACCATGCATAACGTGTGCTAATGTGGGTATTATGGACCAGATGTTCTCTGTCTCCAAGTGCAATTCATCCCCTTCTTGGACTTTGCTGAAGTGCCTCTAGCAGTGCTGGCACATCACAGCTGTGATCCAGTGATGTAGCTGAGAAATGGGTCACTTGTATCAGAAGTTGGGTTTCCTAAAAATATACAAGAGACAGGAGGCTCCTGAATGTGAAGCCCATGTAGGTAAGCAGAAGAATGTTCAGTGAGCAATGTGGCTCACACGTACAGGAAGAATAGTAGCTTGGCTCTCATGTGTTTATGCAGAAGATGGTGAGGAGGAGCTGGCATTTTTGGGGGGACGTGGGGTTTCTGTGGGACCTACCTGATAAGGTTGAGAATTGAGTATCTCTCAGATCATGGTAGGCAGGAGGGACCTAAGTGCTGTGGAGAGGAAAAATTTATAGGTAATCTGGGGTTAAGCCCAATTGTAAATAACACGGGGAGAATAACTAGGAGCAATTAGTGAACGCAGTGGATGTACACAGATTGAGAAGGTTCTGAGGGATCTGTTCCTTGTTTGTTCTTAATTTCTTTGATTTTCAGTCATGTTCTACTTGATCCCCCTCCCTCCCGCTTCTCTAAAATAAGCACAAAGTAATTGAGGGGAAATAGACGTAAAGTTTTGAGCAGAACTTAAGCATGTGTAATTAATGACATTCCCCCAAATTCTCCTTATGTTCCCTCTTTCCCCTCGATAATCCTGTACTTCTTCCTGTGATGCAACACAACACTTAAAAGATCTGGACTCCTCAGTCCGTGATACCCAAGTATGTATGTACAGTCCTTGTCTTCTCTCGATGGCTGCAAATTTCTCCTCTTTGCTTCTTTTGCTCTTGCAGCCTCCAAACCAGACACAGCTGCCGTGACCCATTTCCTGCCGTTAGTCCAGACCAGCCCATTGTGCTGGCGAGAAGGTGGGTTGCTGGTTCTTCACGGTGATTGTTACAGCAGTTTCTTCTTTCTGCTCTACCATTGGTCTCACTATTGGTCTCCCCATTTTTCTCAGCTGCTTTCTGGACTCTGCCCTGACTGCTACGTGCCTCGTTCGCTGTTGGGTTGGTCGCTGTAACAATCGAGGCACTTACTGAGCGCGCCTGGGCGAACTGAAGCAAGGAATCAGGAGCCATGTTCAGCCTCCGCAGTCAGTCTCTAAAACCAGAAGTCAGGAGCCAGAATCCAAAGGGGATGGGATGAAGAGCTGTCCTGCCAACTGCAGCATTAGGCATCTCTGGGCAGCCTGTGCCAGGACCTCACCACCCTCACAGGGAAGAATTTCTTCCTCATGTCTAACCTAAACCTGCTGTCTTTCAGCCTGAAGCCATTACCCCTTGTCTTAGCCCTACACTCCCTGATGAACAGTCCCTCTCCTGCTTTCCTGGAGGACCCTTTTAAGTGTTGCTAGGCTGTAGTTAGGTCTCCCCAGAGCCTTCTCCTCTCCAGGCTGAACAAGCCCAACTCTCTCAGCCTGTCTTCATAGGAGAGGTGCTCCAGTCCCCTGATCATCCTCGTGACCCTCCTTCTGGACTTGCTCCAATAGCTCAGTATCTGTCCTGTACTGGGGACCCCAGAGCTGGACCCAGCACTCCAGGTGGGGTCTCACCAGAGCAGAGTAGAGGGGCAGAATCACCTCCCTCGACCTGCTAGGCATGCTGTTCTTGATGCAGCCAAGAACATGCTTGAATGATGCCAGGGTTTGCTTAGTAAACTTGGAAGGACACCCTTGGTTGGGTTTCATTCATGTACTTATTTCCACCCCTGCCAGGGGGTTCCGTACATCTGCCTTGTGCAACGTTGCCTGCAAAGCTCGGTGTGAGGCACCATGAACCCTACTTTTCACATATTTGGTGTTACAAAGTAAGGTGAATTTAAAATCTCACCTTTATCTCCCCCTTTCCTAAGATCAGTGTGTGCCCCGTGGGGAGGGCAGCGCTCAGCACGTGTGCGGTGAAGGGCTTCAAATGAGAATTGCAGGAGAGTTATTGATGCTGCTCCGTGCTCCAAAATTACTGCTGCAGCAGCAGCTGTCTCCATTAGCCCCACAGTCACATGGGGACCTAGTATCACCTGGTGCCAAAAGATAGCTGGAGAGCCTCTTCCCTCTCGGCCTGCTGTTCAGATAAACACATGTGCCTTGTGCTAAGTCAGGGGTTCTGTTTCCCAAATCCAAAGGAGTCCACAAGTATTTTCGCCTTTTCAGATTTCCTTGCAGGTTGCTAACAGGTTCCTCCAGTGGAAACCGAGCTCCCTGGCTCGGGGGTTGCTCTCTCCTTGGGGGGAAGGGCAGGAAGGGACCGCAGGAGCGAGGAGGAAGAAAAGGTTGAGACAGAATGTCTCCTCTCTACTCTGCCCTTGTGAGGCCCCATCTGGAGTACTGTGTCCTGATCTTGGGCCCCCAATACAAGGAGGATGTGGAACTGTTGGAGAGGGTTCAGAGGAGGGCCACGAAGATGATCAGAGGGCTGGAGCACCTGCCCTACGAAGAGAGGCTGAGGGAGCTGGGCTTGTTCAGTCTGGAGAAGAGAAGGCTGCAGGGGGACCTCACTGCAGCCTTCCAGTACCTGAAGGGAGCTTATAAGCAGGAGGGGATTCAACTTTTTAAAAGGATAGACAATGACAGGACAAGGGGGAATGGATTAAAACTAAAGGAAGGAAGGTTTAGATTAGGTGTTAGGGGGAAGTTTTTTACAGAGAGAGTGGTGAGGTGCTGGAACAGGCTGCCCAGAGAGGGGGTGGATGCCCCATCCCTGGGGCTGTTCAAGGCCAGGTTGGATGGGGCCCTGGGCAACCTTGTGTAGATCCAGGCCTGAGGTTGGTGGCCCTGCCTGTGGCAGGGGGGTTGGAGCTCTGTGATCCTTGGGGTCCCTTCCAACTCATACCATTCTATGATTCTATGATTCTCTCTCTCTCCTGGTGTGTCACAACACAAACTGGTCCCAGTGCAAGCAAGAAGCGGAAGGTATTTAGCAGCAAGGCTTTTGTGCCAGGCTACAGACTGGCCGTGTCTCTAAACAAAGCTGAGCTCTCCTGGTTCTTGGGCACATGGCTGGTTGCATCGCCACTGGGAGATGGGCAGCTGCCTCTAGGAAGTTTGTATTTGGGGTGGTTTGCAGCAAAAAGCCTGATGCAGAGCTCGTGTTCACCTCTCATTACAGCCTTTTAATTCTTTTTGATTGGAAACAGATTATTATGAAGAATTAATGAGACCTTCCAAAGTGTCCATGCAGCATGCCAATAAGCAGTAGTAAGCTTTTAATTCATATGATGGGATGGATTTCTGCACCTGTTGACTTTATTTGCACGCAGGAATAATTCCTTGCTCATTAGGGTCATTTGCATGAAATATTAGGCAGGCTTTTTTATGCCATGAAGAGAAGTCTGTAGGTGCATTTTTTCCTCTTTTTTTTTCCCTTTTTTTTTTTTCCTTTCTTCTCCGAACATCCCTGAGATACCTAAAGGCTTCCAGGATATTGTAGGCAAGCAGCTGTTCAGCTCAAGCACACTGTGTAATTGATGAGTGAGGGGTTTCTCTGTGTGTTCCAGATGCTCATCTCTTCAGGGCTGAGCAGAAAGGCTCACTTGAAGAAAGATTCAGAGACCTGGGAACCACTGAGAATTTCCTTCTCGCTTTCCTTCCAGAGAGAGAGAGAGGGATACCCACCCTTCCTGCCATTAGCCTTCTCCAGTTTCTCAAAGGCAGCAGCTCGTACGTAATGATGTTTCTTAAAAAAAAAAAACCAACCAGCGAACACAGACCCAGCACTTCACAGATAACACCGTGCGGGGAGCTCAGCAGCGGCACTGGCGTAAGGAGTCAGGAAGGTGCAGCTGTTTGTGGGACTGGTGACAGGACTAGAGACTTGAACTGGCTTTAAGAGGTGGCAGGGGTGGGGGTGGGGAAAAGGGGGGCCTCTTTGTTTTGGAGCTAGATCAGTTCCTCGATGTGGCTCACAGCACAACTGGGTGGTGCGCTGCCATGCCGGGGCGGAAGCAAAAGGCTGGGAGTGGGATGAGAGACGTGAGGGAACTCCTGCCACTTGTATCGCTGCTTACAGCAAGATGGTGCCCAAGCTTGAGAACTGCTCTGGTTCTGAGTCTGCTTTGCAGGAAACCCATTGGTTGTGGGACCTACATTTGCCAGGAAGCTTCACAGCTTCCCCCATGAAGGAGATGACTTTAGCACCACTTCACGCATGTAGCAGCAAAGGTTAACTGACTTTTTCAGAAGGGATTTGCTTTGGGGACAAAGGCAAAATGTGAAAGTTGTGAGTTCCCTGTCGGTGTGGTCTCTGTTGGTGGCTTTCAGGTACCTTCCTGTGGCCGGGGTTTGTGCTGTGGTGGAGCTGGAGCAGCTGTCAACACTGCTTGGCCAGTAAGGAGCTGACCTAAGTGGAACCACTCACAACTTGTGATTTTCTTTGCGAAGAAAACCTCTCAGAAATGTGGAGGTTTTTCCACAAAGACCAACACCACCACCCAGCCCTGGTCAGTAGTAAGAGACACTAGTTCATCTGTGCCTTTTAGCAAAGAAGAAGAAATCTTTGTTCAGATTGGCTTTAAGGCAACCTTCAAAATAATATTCAGGAAGCGTTGTCTTTCCATCAGGAGCAACCTCCTGACAAAACTCCTTATGTGCCTTCTGGTTTAGCTGGAAGGATTTTTCTCCTCCATGAAGATTTTTCAACAAGAGTTCCCTCTGATGCTGCGGAGCTACAGTGATGAATGAGACACTTTGAGCTGCACCAAATGCTTTTGTTTACTGAACTTGAATAAGAGACTAAGTTGTGATTGTCCTAGTCTAAGCGTGATCAGAAACGCTGAGTGTGCTATGTTCAGAACACTAACACTGCATCTTAGCACGAGCCTCAAATCCTTCGAAGACAGATTTAGTTATCTTCTTCAGCTATGAAAAATATTTTAAATTTCATTTAAATTCCATCAGACCTATGTTGCTGTTCTCAGGAGGCAATAGATGATTAGGTTCTCAGTTACTTCTCTTTCAATTCCTGGAAGGAAATCTATTCTGTGGCTTACATGGTAAAGTGACCGAAGAGTTTAAGTGCCTATAGACAAAGCTGTCTCTGTTGAGGAAAAAGTATAGTTAAAGGAATATTATTTAAAAAGTGAAAGGTTAAATGCTTTTTCAGCACATTGGCTGCATGGGCCGTGATAAAGCTACCCTGAAGATGGCCTCATGCCTGAGATTCTGTCAAAGGTAAATCTTGTTCCTTTAGAGACTCATGCTCATGGCAGGAGATTTATGGTACCTGCCTGGTAGGACTGGAGGAAAAGAAGTATTAAATGCGAGCAGAGGAGAAGGAAAAAACTTGTCAAAAGTTGTGGTTTATTAAAATGGTGCCAGCATTTGGTCAGAGCCAGCCACACAGGACTTGGATTCTGGGAGCTGAGTTTACAGGAAAGTTTTGTTGTTCTATTAAAAAATGGAACAGGGTGAACTTTTCAACCTAGTAGGTAAAGAGCTGGTTTCCATGGGCCCAACTCTGTCAGCAAAACACACGGGTGTTAAAAAGGAACAGACAAACTGTTAAGACAAGGCATTAAGTGGAAGTGTTTTCTCACAGCAAGGCCACATGACTGAAATCAGAAACTTTCTGTCTTCTTAGAATGTCCCCTCTTGGACATTGAGCCAGACATCTGACTTGGAAGATAGGAAAAGGAGAGATAAAACCTTCAATGATATTTACTCATATCTGCAAAAATACTTTGAAACCTGTATGGAGAGTGTGTTTTGCAGACAAGAAAGAATCAGCAGTTACAAAAGTTGGAGCAAGATCTTTCAGACCTTTTCCCATATGTCACACAGAGCTGCGTGGGTCACTGCAAGTGCATCACAGTGTAAAGTGACATTCCTACCTAAGGATCAGGAATCATGTTCCATTCATAAAAGATGAGAAGTGAGATGGTCTGCACATTCATGAAGCTCATGGATGACCCTAAATTGGAGAAAGAACATCCCATTGAGACTTATTGAAAAAACCCCCACAAAACAACAAACAATAAACCAACCAACCAACCAAAAACCCCAGAAACAAAACCCCCCTGTAACTTCCCAACTTCACATTTACTTGATGCTGTCTGATTTATAGCAGACTTTTGGGAGAGGTTTGTCTTAAATCTTACTTTATTCTTACCTAAATCACAGTCCAGCCTTCAAGGAGAACAAGTTTTGAATGCTTAGGATTATTTACTTATTGTAGGGCAGTAATGCCCAGGTTCCTCTGAGAAGGATCCCAGAACCCCGTTGTATTTGGCATAGTAAAAGTGCAGTATAAAGAGGTCCTCACCAAGATAGGGAAGTGGCACGTGGCTCTTCAGAGCCTGAACATGGCTTTCCTGCATTGTGACAGCTTCTCCTTAACAAACAAAAACCAGGGCACCTTAAGATCTTAACCTTTGAGGGTTCCTGTTTACTTACAATCACACATTGCAGAGGAGTCTTGAACACAGTTTGCCCCAGAGAACCCTGCTTCTTATTGCTGCCGAGTAAAATTCAAGGGAAACCCTTAATGAGAACAACCATTCCTGTTTCTTTGTTTGGAGAATCGTTATTCCTCGTCTGTAAGTTGTGCTTGCCAAGAAGTACTTGTGCCATTAAAGTGGTTTGTTGTTTTAGATCGATAGTTTGGGTGTGGGATATGAGAATTACTGAATCCAGCTTCCACAGACCACAATATCTAAGGCAGCTCGCTGCCACTCTTAGCTTCCCGCTGAGGGAGAGATCTCAGTGGGATCACTTAGGATTAGCAGTTGTATGAATAAAGATATTCCAGCGGATGACAGGCTGGCCATGAGCCCACAGTGTACCCAGGTGGCTAAGAGGGCCAATGGGATCCTGAGGTGCATCAAAAGGAGCATTGCCAGCTGGTCAAAGGAAATGATCTTCCCCCTCTACTCTGCCCTGGTCAGGCCCCACCTGGAGTATTGTGTCCAGTTCTGGCCTCCCTGGTATAAAAAAGACAGGGATCTCCTGGAGAGAGTCCAGAGAAGGGCTACAGGGATGATTAAAGGACTGGAGCATCTCCCCTATGAGGAAAGGCTGAGTGAGCTGGGGCTGTTCAGCCTGGAGAAAAGAAGACTGAGGGGGAACCTAATTAATGTTTATAAATATCTTAAGTATGGGATGCAGGGGGAATTGGCCAGCCCACTTTCAGTGGTCTGTGGAGACAGGACAAGGGGCAATGGCTGTAAACTGGAGCACAGGAAGTTCCGCACCAACATGCGGAAGAACTTTTTCACAGTGAGGGTGACAGAGCCCTGGGACAGGCTGCCCAGGGAGGTGGTGGAGTCTCCTTCTCTGGAGATACTCAAGACCCGTCTGCACACCTACCTGTGTGACCTGTCCTAGAGAGCCTGCTTTGGCAGGGGGGCTGGACTCCATGATCTCTTGAGGTCCCTTCCAACCCTACAATTCTGTGATTCTGTGATATCTGTGGGATGAATGCAGGTGACACAAACCTTCCTTTCCCAGACTGGCGTTTCACAGCCAGCCTACAATGAGGAACAAGCTGTTAGGAAAATGGGATTTCTTGGAATTGCAAGATTTTCAAACCTTGTGCCATTCCAAATCGGAACAAAACCCCCAAACTTCCCATGGAATGAAAACTCTGGGGTAGGACAAAGCTGGAACTCTGGTGTGTTTGTCTGGAAAAGGAGCATTTGTGTCATAAACGTTTCCATAGTTGTGACCATGGAAACATCTAATGCCTTTATAGTCAGTATAACGTGGCGATAATGCAAGTATCAATGTTAATGTTTCCTAAGAACAAGAAATTCAGTTGAGTGGAAGCAATGTTTCACCTCCACATATTTATTTCTACCCGTTTTGGATTTTCACCTGTGTCACAAGAAAAAGAACAGCCACACTCAAGCCACAGCAAGATTTCTTTTCATCTCAGGGGATATGATTTAGAGTTACTTTCCCAAATGTAAGACTCAGCCTCTACATGCTGCATGTGTTGTCCCTGTGATTTCCCAAACTACAGGAAAATAAACTGCAGTGCCTGCGATAGCATTTGGGCCTCATCCTGGAAGCTTAAAATAAGCATCAAGTGCCCTGTTCCAGGCGCCTTGGGAAAGGCTATGGGAACAGGGAGAAACTCAACAGGGCTCTATTTCAGCACCTCCCCTGTCATTTCCTCATGTAAAGAACCCTGAACGTCGAACTGGAGATAATCTCCAGTGTGCTGTGTTTTGTTGCTACCACGTCTTCGTTTTGTGACTCTGCCTATTGTTTTGTTAAGTACATAATTTGGGCAGCTGGAGCACTTTGTATTGGCCAGTTTCATAATTCAGTTTTGTTGAGTGACATAACTCAACAATTTTAGCAGCAGGTTAAATGTGCAGCCCGATCATATTCCTGGATCTCCCTTAGGCCTTTCACAGATTCACAGAACATTAGGAGTTGGAAGGGACCTCAAAAGATCATCTAGTCCAACCCCCCTGCCAAGGCAGGATCACCCAGACTAAATCACACAGGAACACATCCAGGAGGGTTTTGAATGTCTCCAAAGAAGGAGACTCCACAAGCTCTCTGGGCAGCCTGTTCCAGGGCTCCATCACCCTCACAGTGACAAAGTTTCTCCATATATTCACATGGAACTTCCTATGCTCCAGCTTGCACCTGCTGCCCCTTGTTCTATCGCTGCCATCACTGAGAAGAGCCTGGCCCCATCCTCCTGACTCTTGCCCTTGACATATTTATAAACATTAATAAGGTCACCCCTCAGTCTCCAAGCTAAAGAGGCCCAGCTCCCTCAGCCTCTCCTCATAAGGAAGGTGTTCCACTCCCTTAATCGTCTTGGTGGCCCTACACTGGACTGTTTCAAGGAATTCTGTGTCCTTCTTGAACTGAGGGGCCCAGAACTGGACATAATATTCGGGATGTGGTCTCACAGGGCAGAGTGGAGGGGGAGAAGGACCTCTCTTGACCTACTAACTACCCCCCTTCTAATACACCCCAGGATGCCATTGGCCTTCTTAGCCGTGAGGGCACATTGCTGGCTCATGGAAGAGATCATCAAGTCCAACCATAGCCTAACCCTAGTCCACCTCTAGATGATATGACAAAGTTTGCTGCTGATGTTGGATAAGTTGGTGGTGTAAGGATGAATGTCACCTGCAAAGATATCCAGAAGGCTCTTCTGTGAGATTGCCATTCTAATGCCACTCAAGTTAAATTCAGTGACAGTAGGGGAAAAGGAGGAAATCTCGGGAGGAAGGAGACTATAGGGAACGATGGGAAAGAAGATGGAAAATGTTGGGGGTTCTGGATTGAAATGATGAGGAGAAATGGTTTGACTCTGCAAGCTGGGATGGGTTGTGAAGCAAGTTTGTAGACAGAAGGGCTTGGGAGATAAAAAGGGACAGCTGGGAAAAAAGCAGCTGAGAGTGGAGACTCAGGGCATGAGCATGATGTGCTACACAGGATTTGGGGTGAGAGTGGGCAGGGATCATTGTGGTGCCTTCCCCCCTGCCCCTAACCAGCTCCGATCTGGAAACAGAAGTCTGCAGACCTGGCTTCCCTCTCCCCGGAGCACGGGATTCCCCTCTTTTTGTCACTCGGGAGTACGTCATTTCAAGTTTAATTCCCAGATGAGAAGATAACAATAATTTTGCTGGCTGTTTTGAAGTCAACATCTCACCAAATCACGGTAATCTCCTCCTCCTCAGTTTTGCCTCCCTTTCTGGCGCGAGGGGGAGAAGTACCCTCAGGCTTCTGCCCCAGCGTCAGCCTCAGCCGCCGCTTGCACTGTCCGGCTCCCATGCTGTGCTCTCTCCATTTCCAAATTTAGCCAGCCAGACAAAAGAAATAAATCGTGGGCAAAGCCCATTCCCGTCTCGGCCGGCAGATGGCAATTATCGCTCTCCAGGAGATCCTTAGGCGACCTTTAAAGCGTGGAGAAACAGGAGTTTGCAGTGGACGAGCCTCCGGAATATTGCACCGAGTGTAAAAACACCTCTGGAAACCGCGTTGGGCTTTCTCGTCATCCACTAACAGAGATGGGAGCTTCGCAGGCTGCGGATGCTGTTACACCTTAAGGAGGGAAGCACTTCGCGTTGTCCGGAGTTGTTCGCCGGGCGCTTAACGCTCCTGTGTGCTGTCATACCGCCCAGCGCGGTGCAGGAACGTTCGGTCCTTGTTTTAGCAGTATTGCAAAAATCTGCCTGTTTTCTGGGATGCTTCCTGCCGCATCAAAGCGTCCCGATATGAGACACGGAGAGCTGAAATGAAAGAGAAATGTAACATATGCCTGTGCTCCCTATTGCTGCTACAGATCGAGGGGGAACGAGCTGCTTAATTTCAGAAGGGGAAAAAAAGGGAGAGCATGCAGGTAGGGATAAGCGATGAACTTCTGGAACAGGTTAGCAGAGTGGGCTGCTGCGGGAAAATAATGTTAAACTAGAGCTAGGTTCTTTGCTGAGTAAGGAGAGTGTTTCAGGGGTGATGTAAAAAGCCAGCAAAACAGCAAGTTGGAGCTACAGTTAATGGCCAGATAGGCATTATCCTGAATTCCTCTGTCGTTGCTCACAGGGAAAGGGCTCTGCAGAGCTAACTACAATGTAGCTTTTAGGGAACGCTGTGAATTTTTATGGCTCGGGAGTGACAACTCGCAGTGTGGGGAAGAGGAAGGGTTAAGAAGGAGGTTCAAGCTGGCATTGCAACTTGGTTCCTAGCTATCCTGCTGACTGGGTCAGAAAGGAGTACGGAAGTCCTCAGTAAGTGTGGGGCAAAACGTTTCTTATTCTCTGGTGATCTTTTTACCTCGAGAAGCATAAATAGGATATGAAGCAAGCTTTATCTAGCTTTGCGTGGCTCAAAGTTTAGTTGCCCTGATGTGAGATTGAGGGCTGGGCGGGGGGAGGGCAAAGAAGGAAAATTAGTGGGAAGAGGAACTCTGGGTCCTGTCAAAAGGGCTGGTTGCTTTTAAACACGCAATATTTCAGACTGACCGAACTCCTGCGCTTTACTTTCCAGTCATACTGATACGATCAAGCTATAATGAGAGAACAAATTTCTCCTCCGAGAGTGACTAACAGCTTTAACTCAAGGTCCTTTCCCGAGCTATCGCAGGCAGACCAGAAGTGCGTGACGTCTGCCCTTGTATTTCTATCGTCAGTGGCCAGTGCTCTGTGGAACCCTGAGTTAGAAGCCCTCCTGTTGCCAGAAAGAAAGTGCTTTCTTGAGCAAGAGAGAGTCTGTATCACCAGAAACAGAGCCAGTCGAAGCGGAAATGTGGAGGGGCTGTCTGGCCTCGGGCTTCAAAGGAAGCCCAGGATTTGCTGGTGGTGAATAGTTTAAGCAGACTGCAGGGACTATGTTCAAAAGTTTGTTTAAAAACAAACAAACCTGTAACTCTTACATGCTCCTGGGTAAGAAATCCCCTACTAAGCCTGTGCCCCTTGCTTTAAGACCATAGTTGTTTCTGAAAACTGCCGTTAGGAAACAGCAAGGTAGATTCAGAAGGAATTTATCCAAGTAATTGGGGTTGGTTTGGGGGTAAGAGAGAGAAGAGACTTGTGGTGGAGAGAATGGGGTTAAATGTGGAATCTGTACCTGGGAATTTCCTTGAGAAATTCAGAGTTAGCAGCACTCTCTGCATCAGTGAGAGGCTGGACACAATCACAGCAAATCGATGTCTAACCAGAGAGCACAAATCAACCTGCCTGTGGCAATCTGTTAATCTCTCGTTAGTATTTTGCTCTCCAAATGAGCTTGATATTCTTTATAAGAAGCATGCATCTTGGGTAGGAAAAAAAAAATCACAAGTCTAGCTCTCTCACGTTGCTCCTGCACATCAGGAAAAGCAAAATGAGAAAAAGCTGGCACTCAAATCCCCATATAGGGTACCCTGAAGTATCACCACTACTGTGAAAGCTGAAGTCAAACATGAGGTTGTGTTTTTTATGTTTGTGTCTTTTAATTCCTGGCTACGATTGGATTCATTGCACAACCAGAAAGCTGCTTTTTCCAACTGATAGCCTTGCAAAGTCACACTGGAAACAGAGAATAGTGTGTACTTTGGCTGAGGTATTGCCAGCCATAAAGATCTGGCAACTGCAGCTTGCGTAACAATTTTGCTAATTGCATTTAAATTGGAGTGAATCAACCCTTCTAACACTGAATAAAGAAAAACTTTATTTTTCCCAAGGAGAAAAGCAGATAGGAGACTGGTTGTATTCAGGGGAGAAGGCTTTTTAACAAGTACTTCTACACCAAGATTGAACACCACTTTAACTATACCCATTCGTAAAGTAAAAGACAGCCCGAAGTTAAAGCTCTGTAGTTACTCCACAACAGTTCCTGTGAACAGACTCATATAAAAATTTTGTTTTTCTTTTTGTTCAACTTTTTCCACATGTCCATGACATATTAAGATAATTAATGAAAAAAATAACCCATCTTCTATTGGTATGTATAAGAGCCAGCAGTCCTTGAGCTTCTGCTTTTTTACTGACATCAGGTATCCCGCAGAAGTACAATTAGCAGAATGCCTTAAGACCAAAGGAATGACAGAATTACAGTCTCTGGGAACAAACCGGGTTGCAAAAGGTCAGAAAACATTCCTTCTGTAAAAATAAGGGTCTCGGGTTATTTTTAAGATTGCCTCCTTGTGTCAGCGGTGACTTTCAGAACAAGAATACTGTGTGTGTGTGAAGAGTGATACAGATTGCTGAGATGAGACTCAATGATTGATAATACAATTATTACCTCAAATACTAATAATAGCAATTTTACCTTAAATAGAAATTGTACACCATTTAGGGCACAGTTTTCATGCCCAGTCAGGAGTGGTACAGCTCTTATGAATTGTAAAATCCTGTTGGTACAGTGTAGAGTCCTGCAGTAAATTGGAATTATGATACTGCTGCTTGTGTGTGGTTATAAATCGGATTGCTAAGTGCTTAGGAATCATTCATGTGGTTTAAGTGGCTTGGGTTTGTATTATCTTATTGCTTATTTGGCCCAATTTGAGCACACGATCTTTCCCTTAAAGGGTGGTACTCTCTGTACTATTTTATTCAAACAGTTGGCAACTTCTTAAAGGTTTAGGAGATGCAGCTTGGAGAGCTTAGAGGAGTTGAAAGCTTTTAGTAAGATAATTTAGGTGTAGTGTAATTTAATTTTAAATATTACTATCTCAGGCAGAATTTACTCTTCTGTAAGATGACCTTGATTTCACCCTGATGAGGGAAGGGGGGTGGACTCATCTTTTTCTTTAAAGTGCTTGTAACAAAACTCTGAGAGGAAGCCAGCCTCCTAAACACTTAGATATTTTATGTACTGAATAATTCTGCCTGAAAACTTGATGCTGCGTCTGTTGTGTCATGTATCTCTGACCACACGCTGCTGTAACATGGGATCTTTTCATAGCTTTTCTTTATAATAGTTGGGAGGATCGTTATGATGATAAAGCAAACTGATTATTAGATTTTATCCATCTCTTCCCAGAGAGGAATCTTTGCCTACGTGCATCCCTCGAGTTACCAACAGCGCTGTTTCCGAGGGACTGCAAATAGCAGTTGGGAGCTACTGAATCTGGAGGGCATACATCTGGCTGTCAAGCAGATGCTACACCATGGCTGGGCAGCTGTTTGCTGACCTGGTAGTCCTCACGAGCAAGGCTGTCCAGGAGTGGGTAGGTCAGGGGTGGGTGGATAGAGATTCAAATTTAGGAATCCTTTACGCAACAGACTCGTATGAATATTTGCTATATTACAGATCCGTTGGGTTTTGGTGGGGTTTTTTCCCTGTATTAATTTATTTTATTTCTATATCTAAAGTAAGGGTTATTCCTTTAATCTGGTAGAGATGGAATTTTATCAGAGTATAAATAGAAAGTGCAGGGCCTATGTGTGTGCTTACTTTTAGAACAAGTAGTATATTTTGACTTATCCACTAAGTAAATATATATTTAGAGGAAGGGCATTAATATGGGTTTTATTTAACTTTTAAAATCCCCACATAATTCCTCTCAGTTCAAGGATTAATTTAGTTCTGCTTTGGAAAGAGAGGAGATATGTGATGATAACAACAGGAATTGTTACGCTCATTTCACAAAATACAGTCATTGCAAACTGAATGAGGCATTTCCATATGCTTTATTTTTTGGAACCTGTTTTCCCCATATTACCAGAGATGGGATAAATGATAAAGGTCAGAAAACTGAACTGGAGAGCATGTGTAGATTCTTTTTTCTGAATTGACCTGCAAGAGGCTGGATTTTTTGCTGTGGGATACCTAACTTTAAATTCAGGATTTCAGATAATAGACAAGAAATAGAGGTAGATCTAGCAGAATAATTTTTTAAAAAAATCTTTAAAAAGTTAAAAAATAGACTTTCCATTATGCTTTCATATATTAAAGTAACTCTCTGTGTGTAGAAAAGTAGAATGAAATTAAGGTCTTCTGTGCCAGCTGTGGGGTAACATGCTGTATGAAGTGATTTTTCATAGATTTCATGTGTCCCACATAAAATATGAAAATGCAAATATGTACAACCTGAAAATATTCCTTGATATATCTACTATCCTTACACCATTCTTAAAGTGCCTTTTTTTTAAATGTTTGTATTTCTGGACACAAAAATTGTTCAGTTTGCAAAGGCAAGTAGACTTTCTACATGGAAGGGTTTGTTAACAGTTTTCACGTGCCTTAATATTTGATTTGAGTCATCTAGATACACAGATTTGCTTATCTAGTGAGTAAAATGCTGACAGTGTTGTAAATGGTATCTTGAAATGGGGCCACTAACACCTGCTAACCCTTGCTGTAGCAAGGCTTTCTGTATTGTTTCTGTATTAAGACAGAAGCACTTTCAAAGGGACAACAATGGTGATAAACAAAGTTAGTTTAACTGGAAGACAAATGAGAATTCTTAAAAAGCAAGACTGGTGTCACTTCTGTTGCTGGTGGTTTGTTACTTTGGTTGTGTTGATGGAGGGAGCAGCTCTTTGCTTTTTGGACTTTTTGCAACTTGCAAAGTCAATTAGGCAGCAGCTGAGCCGACAACAAAAATCTGCTTCTGTACAGCAATCAGATTGGGTTTGTTTGATAAAACAGTTGCTTCTCTGATGCTCCAAACTGTTGTTGGAAACGAAATTGAGTTCTTGAGCTTGCAAAGGTGGTCTGGAAGATATTAACTCTGTGTAAACAAAGGAAGGAACTTTGAGGTGCTCAGATCCTCTGATAATGGATGCAATATGAAATACTTGACCTGGATAGTGGTATCAAACCAAGCCTGAAGACAGCCTAAAACAAAGGCTTGAAGCAGTTCCTGCTCATTTGAAAGAGATGTTAACTTTGAAGCTGAATGAGAATGTTGCCAACAGTGTAAGTTATTTCACTGCCAAGAAAGAGGTGAATGATCATGCTAGGACAATGTATTCCTCATGCTTCCTCGTTTAGCAAGGGGATCAAAACAAATTCCATGTTTGGGGCCTGAAACATTATCTTAAGATGTTCCTCAGCTTAATATCCGAGGGTGGGATTAATTTCACCAAATTTTAGGTGCCTAGAGTTCTCACATCTACATCTAAGCTAGTCATCTTAACCTTTAACACCCCTTATCTCATCATAAATGCTAGACGTTGTAAGCCATTTGTTCCCTGAAATTCCCTATTCCCTCCTACCAACACTATGGAGATGACCAGCTTTGAACAGATGTTCACAGCAGGGACAGCGACAGGGTAGGCTAGAGGAACCCTTCGCTGCGAGACTGCCATCAAAATCGTACCTTTGTGCAACTGGAGACTGGCAGGGGGCAGAGGGTGCATGGAATACAGTTAATGAGTATCACTTCCTTTCACTTGCCTACCTTTAATAATAGCAGTTACATGTTAACTACATCCCAGATAATAGCCCGTCAAGTCCCATCAACGCTTTGTTGAAGGAAAAAAAATAAACCTCAGTTGCATTTGTAGAGGAGCCAGACCTGAGCCACGACCCATAACCATGCTTTAGGTGAATTTAAAAGAGGAAAATATTAAGTGAAGTCTGGAATTGTTGTTTTAAATAAAATGTTGTTTTAAATGAATGTAGGAGCAGGAATCAGACCTGCTGCTTACTCTCAGCTTCACTCGCTAGACTGCTGCCTTTCCCTCTCTCATTCTGCTCGCTTTTTCTCTTCAGAAGGGACAAAAAGTGAAAATTCTCTTGTGATTCATGAAATAGGAGGGAACCAACATCTTGACAACTAACAGCACTGTAGGAGACTTTTACTGTAGCTATACCAAGTGCTAAAACAAAGGTTAGATGCTCCCTACGCTCCTCACTGTAAACAAGAAACAAAAAATCTGTGCTTTTTATCTTTGAAAATGTGACTCATTTACTTCAGCAGTGAGATGCAGTCCCCATACTTCATACGACTCAGCTGGAGCCCAGTCTGCAACATCAGTAGAACATCCTGTCTGGCTGAGAGATGCATAAACACTGCTTACTGAATGGGATTTAATCTAATGTTGATCTTCACGCAGTTGGTGATGCCATATGTTTTTCTGTTTGAATGGTTATCCTGTTTATCTCATCTTTCTGACTTAAGGCCAAATCCTCCTGTTGAATAGGTGTGTTATTAATCCTAGCTGAAGATTCAACATCAGAAAGGTTTAATCGTTAAGATCATGCATTAAGTCTAAGTGGCCACACAATTCTGTGTTAGCCTCATGCCCTCTCTGTCTAGTGCCCACCTCTCATGGGGTTGCGTCTGTTATACTGCCTGTTGTGAAATTTTGACAAAGTTAGGCATTTTAATAAAGGCCTTTTTTCCACTCCCTACTCCCCAGGATGATGTAAGACACATCTTTTTCATTGATTACGGTACAAACTCTAATCAGACCAACAGAAGAAGGAAGATTTAATCTCTCTGAACATTTACTCTTCAGGCATGGCATCCTGTCTGCTTTACCCTTGCAGAATGCTCCCTAATTTTGAAGTGCTCGACAAAGCACCAAGAGGACAAAGCTCGACAAATTCTGAAGTGCTCAGAAAAGGTGTCTTGGTATATCACTAACAGCACACTTCAACTATATAGGTAATTTTATTAAAAGTATCTGGCAATCGAAACATTCCTCGTGGCTGAAAAAAAATGCTGCATGTGAAAGCTAGTGAAGCATTGGTTTATTTTCAATAATCTGTGGGAAAGCGAGCAACTGTTTAATAGAGAGCTGGCTACAATTTCAGTTTGGGTTGCGGAAGATGACATTTTCTGGTCTGTGGCTTTTGAGAGCCCCCAAATGACAGGGCAAATTCCTCTGGCATTTTATATATTGATCCTGAAAGAGGCATAACCTAAGGACCAGAGCAGGTGTCTGCCATGAGCATTATGTCTTTTGCATTCACAATTGTTGTGTGTTTCTTTTATGAGCTGGATGGTATTAATAAAACATGTAAAATAAGTAAACTACTAATGACAGGAAAAAGTATTAGGCAAAACCAAGGTGTTTCTCACATCATGTTTTCAGCTTACCTATTCTCAGTTGATTTTTTCACTTTCCTTGGTTCATGATTTTTTTTCCTTGATCATAATGATTTAGCTGAAATAGATACAGTTGCCTGTATGCAATGCTGTAATCTCTTTATTTTCACTATTTTTATAGCAATTCTCTCTTGTCCACCTTCCTTCTTTCCCCTCTCCCCCCCTTCTTTTTAAACTATTTTTTCTTGGGATCATGCAGAGCTCAAATAACAAAGCCACAAAAGTGGCGTTCCTTTTACGTATCTTTCCAGAGTTAGGGTTTGTGGTTTGGGTTTTTTGTTGTTTTGGGGTTTTTTTTTAAATTTCAAGTAGGTTTTTTTCATTTAATTCTATGATAGAATGATTTTATTGCAAATTATTTGGGTTACAACAACTTTAGAAATCAAACTGAAGTCAAACCTGCCCATGTTCTGTTTGCAAAGTACATTTTGTATGGAAGGTGGGGACTGAAGATTATCTGACTATGAAGAGTGAGCCTTTATTGTTCTTGTTCTTGGGAACTACTAGGGAAATAGCTGAGATCTCAAGAGACCTCTCTTGAAAGGGAAGAAAGTAAGGTCTTGACAGGAGCAGAGTATACCAAAATGCAAAGAGGTACAAAGATTCCCTAGATATCTACTTAAGGACTATAAAGGAATACTCCCTGTGCTTTGATTTTTTATAATATAAAGGGGTTTTTTTCTTTTTAGTTTAGATAAATAACAATAGGAAAATGAAATACAAAATACTTAAGCATCGTGCAGAATAGTTCTAGCCATCAAATTTATAAAAATTGTATTTATTGGAGAATCAGGTTTAGTGACTTGTCATTCCTAATGATGTGAGGAGAAAGGGAGAACAGTTATTTCATAGTAATTGGGGGATAAGAATCACTTAACAGTTAGAAAATAGAACATGTTTTTTAAAATGCACGGAAGTAGAAGTTGCACACAGTATGTTCACCATATTATTTAAAAAAACCCTGCCACAACACATCCTTTATCTTAAAAAGGGAGGGGAATCATTGCAGTGTTTATGGGAAACAGGGAAATGAAACTGCAGCGCATAAATATTATATTGAAAAACATGCAGAGAAGGAATTAGTCTTGTTCTTAACTGAACGCTGTCCAAAATGGAAAAAAAATGTGTGGCTATTCGCTCAAGCTGCTCTGATGATCTGTCACACAGTTCACAGCCCACCCCCTCCCCAGTTTGGGATGGCAGCTGAAGTAATTTGAGGAGTCAAACATATCTCTAAGCACTTGCAGAACCCCTTCTGACCAGTTATACTGAGATCCAGTCTTGGATTTTGCCCTTTTTCATTCCTATGCAACTGAAAGTTTAATTGAGTTAATCATTGCTGGCAAACGTAATGAAGATTGAATCTGGTTCCAAAAAAAAGCTTCACTCTGTCATAAGCATTCAAAAATGTTATATTGTGGTGGGTGAAGCTGGATTTCTTGTAAGAAAGCTCGATAGATTTGGACAGTGGTTTCTGGGCAAAGACTTGCTGGAGAGTGTCAAGTGTTAACTTTTTTTCATGCTAAATTGCTTACGAAATATCCTCAGCATATTTAAGCTTATGATAGGTTTGGGGCTTTTCATAAGCTTTAAAACCTGTTCCTTGGGGGGAACAGATGTGTTTTTTTCAGTGGTTGGCCAAAAGTTCTCTCTTTGCTTTAACAACTATTACGTATTTCATACAGCTATATTGTGTTTTGTCTTGGGGGGGTTATTTTTTTCCATACTCCACTGCTGGTGCATGTTTGATATTTTTCTGTTTAACTTAGATGGGCACAGGTAACATGACAGAGGGAACATGCAGCAAAATAATAATAATAATAATAACAACAATGATAACAATAATGTATTTGCAAAGGTTTTTAAAAAATATTTTAAACTAAATTGGAGTACACTAAACATTTTAAACCTAAAAATCCGAAGGTCAATTCTGAAAGCCAGACATTGTTAAAGCTGACACCATGTCAGTGTGCATTATTACGCCAGCTTTCGTTGTGCCATTTTATCATTTTCTTTCTTTAGCTATTAATTTTCATGTGGAGAATGACTGAGCAATTTGTGCTGAATGAGGCATAGTTTTACAAATTGGAGCTTTATTTTGGACTAAGTTTTGTTTCCCCATGTGGCTGTGGGTACGTAGGAGGGAGTAGGTGATTAAGGGTCAAAAAAAGGATGAAGAGGCTTTAACAGGCAGGCAGGGGAGTTGGACAGTGCCACCGATATAGCAGTAGGAGCCCAGGTTCTGGGGGGAGAAATGGGGATGGCTTATGAACGCAAGAGGCTGCTCTGAACCCTCCAGGTCTCGTGGGGAATGATAAAGTATCCAGATTTAATCCGCTGACCCGCTTCCTCATCAGGCCCAAACTGCTTAAAATATAAGTAGCTGCCAAACACATGAACAGATGTGCTGTTGAGAGTTTGGAAGCAGGATCACCGGTCAAAAACCTTGTCATTTAACACTCCTGACCTCAGCTTTCCTTATCCTCTCACTTTGCTGGCTGTGGGGAGGAAAGGTCAAGAGTTGATGCCTCTGTGCAAGCGGGAAACATTTAATGAGAAGTGCAAGTGCAGTATTTTCTCTTCCTTTGTAAAAAAAAAAAAAAAAAGGCAACCGGGGAGAAACTGTTTCACCACGTTAACCCCAGGCAAAGCGTTAAGGGTGGCCCCACGGGGAGGAGCAGAGCTACTCAGCTCCTTAGGGACAGCGGATGCCCCGAGGACCATGGAGCAGGGCACCTCAGCCCCGGGTCCTCCCCTCGAGAGGGAGAGTGGGTGATGGAGAGCTCTGCGGGGACCAACGAAGGCCGGGCAGGGTCGAGCCAACTGCTGTGAGGGCAGTGTAACGGCTGTCAGCGTACGCCGGCGGAGGGTGAGGCGCAGGCGGCGCCCCTCGCTTCACTTTTTAGGGTGTTTTTTCTTTACTTGGTTGTCTTTAGCAAACCGCCGGGAAGGGAGTTTCAGACTTTTCTCTCAGTTCACGGCTGCCCCAGAAATGGGGCGGACGGGTGGGGGGGGGGGTGGGGGGGGCGCGCAGAAAGGGCAGCCGTGAACTGAGGGAGAAGTCTGAAACTCCGAGAAAGGGCAGCCGCGTCAGGACACCGCTCATGGGGAATAAACTCGGTCTGGGAGCGGAGCCAGGGGCTTGTTTACGGCACTCCCCGCCGAGGCTAGCCAGAGCAGCGTGCGGTACCTGTGTGCGGAGACCTGAGGCGCTCGCCTCCCGCCCAGCGCGAGCGGCGGCGGCCGTTAACAGCTGAATTCAGCCTCGCGACCCGCCGCTTCCCCTCCCCGAGAGGCGCCGGCGGCGGCGCGGGGCCCCGGCACGAGCCCTTCTCGCCGCCGCCGCCGCCGCCGCCGCCGCCGCCGCCACGCCGCGAGCCGAGCCGAGCCCCGCCCCACCCCCTTCGGCTGGATCGGGGCGGGAGAGGAGCGGCTTCTCCTCCCTCCCCTTGCCCCCTCCCGCCTCCCTTCCTTCAGCCAATCGGCGCGGAGCAAAGCCCTCGTGCCGCGGACGCCCCCACGGGAGCCCCCCCTTTTAAAATAAAGCGGCGGCGGCAGGTTCCCCCCTCCGCGCGCGGCGGGAAGGAGGGGGGGGCGAGGCAGGAGCGCGCGCGCGTGTGTGTGTGTGTGGTGCGGCCGGACGCGAGCAGCGGGGCGGCTTCGTGCGCGCACACAGACAGACAGACAGACAGACACGCAGCGCTCAGCAGGATGCCCGCAGCTCCCGCGGCGAGGGGCTGAGGCGGGCGGGGGCCCAGGGGTCGCGAGGAGCAGGAAGGCAGAAGGCGGGAGCGGCGCAGGCGGGGAGGGTCTGGCGCCCGCTCCGAGGCGCGGCTGAGGATGGCGCCGGTGAGCGAGCAGCTGTCGCCGCAGGGCGCGGGGGACCTCACCACCACCGCCCCTCTGCCCGGCCCGCTGCCGGCAGCGATGGAGCCGCGGCGGGAGAACGGCGGCGATTGGTGTCCCGGGAGCGGTAGCCCGACCGTACAGAGCGGCGAGAGCGGGGTCCAGCCCCCGGCGGCGGCGGAGGTCACCAGGAGTGCGGGCTGCCCCGGGGGCGCGGCGCCCGAGCCCCCCGAGGGCGGCTGGGGCTGGGTGGTGATGCTGGCCGCCATGTGGTGCAACGGCGCCGTCTTCGGCATCCAGAACTCGTGCGGGGTCCTCTTCGTCTCCATGCTCCAGGTCTTCGGCAGCGGTGATGACAAGCAGCTGGCGTTCAAAACAGGTGAGGGGCGACGGGGGAAAGGGGTCGGGGTGGCTTCCAGCTCTTTCCGCCTTGGGCCTTCCCCGCCCTCAGCACGGGCAGAGACGGTGCCCCAGCCGATAGCTCCGGCTGGCAGCGCTGCAGCCGCTCCGGCTGTCAGTGTCCGTGCCCCGCAGGGCTGTCAGGGCCAGCCCGCGGCGTGGCCGAGGGGCGGACGGACGGGACGAGGGGACGCGGACGGCGGTGGCCGCTGCCCGCCCCCCTTCCTTGTCCGCGGGCAGCGAGACCCCCTCGGGGCGGACAGGAGGGCTGGGCCGGAGCCTGCCCCTCCGCAAGCACGTGGGGCTGGGCTGAGGGACTCGGAAATACTCGTTATATCGAGGCGAAGAGAAGCGCCCCCCCGACCTCTGCGAGGGTTTGAGCCTGCAGCTGTGCCCCAGCGGCACGGCTTGGGGGACTCTGGGGTAGAAGCTGCGGGGAGAGGAGCAGGTGTGCTCGCACTTCTTCCACGGCGGTATTTTTAGGCATCTGTCATCGTGCATTATGGGAAAAAAAACCCCATGCTCTTGGTCCCAGAAAGTTGTATTTCCCCGCCCGTTATCGTAATGAATTGCGCTGAATTAATGAATTACGTGGTCTGAATTAACGGTGGGGTATGGTGACACTTAAAATATGTCAAGAAAGGGCTTAGCAGTAGCCAAAACCAGCGTTTTGATGTGTACTGCTGTAACCAACATCCCAAACCTCACCACTGAAGTTAACAATGTTTACAGAGCTCTGAAGACGTAGCAGTACTATCACAATCAAATCTGCACTCTGGTATTACTAGTCTAAATCATTCTAGAAACAAGTACCAATTAATTCAAAGGTGAGCACGTGTTCTAGTTTATTTTATGTGACTTATCTTTAAAAAATGACTTGTGCCTTGATTGGAAGTTGAGGAGATGTAGTCTTTGGCTCTCACAATAATAACGGATTAATAATTATAGTAAATAATTATGAATTTGGCTTATTTAAAAGGTAGCTTACATATTAAAGTACTAAAATTAAATATGAAAAAACCCCAAACATTGTCTCTTATGCTTTTGTTTCGTACTAAAAAAAGGTGTTCCAGCTACATAGTCCTGCAGAGGTGTAAGTACTCAGTGCAGAGTGATGTAACAGATCATTAAGAGAGTTTTGAAATTAGTATTCCTTAATGCTGGGATAAGTGGGCCTAAAGTTGAGATGTAGGAGACAAAGAAGCTAATTTTCCTCTTCTGACTTAATAACAATGTTTCTGCATGTAGTAGAAAACCAGGGCAGGTGTTTAAAATGAAGTCAGAAAACTGGAAAGCTGTGGTGGAGCACTAAGTGAGGTGCTCTCCAGCGTTCGAACTGTTCATGGTGAGGGATAAGGTGCATTTCTCAGCCTTCCAGAACTAGAAACATGGGGAGCTGTGTGTGTGTACTCAGTAGGTGTGTCAGTGCCTGCTTCACAGAAGGGAAATGCACATCCAGAAGTGGGTGCACATCCTTAGCCAGTACAGGGGAAGAGCGAGGTGGTTCAGAGGAGGTGCTGTGACCATTTTTGCATACTGGGATAGGAGTTGCTGGCCTGTTGGAAATGGAAAAACACCAGGGAGGCTGATACTCCGTTGTTTTGTGGTATGGAGGTGTAATTGCTTTTTCTGAAGCTCTGGTTCTCTAGTAATGACCTCTCAAAATAACCCGCTCATACTGGGAAAAAAAAAGACTTTTAGCTAATGCTACAATAGTCAATAAACAACAAGGTTGCTTGAAATTATTATCTCTTGCCTTCCAGAAGAGGACTTGCGCCACTGGTGTTTGTGAGGTGAGATTGTGGTTGTGCTCTACCTATGTTTTTGAAAATTTGCTCATCTGCAGAAAAAGAGCGGGGAGGGGGGAAGGGCAGCAATGAAACTTCTCTAGCCTGGTTGCTTTGCATCCTGCTTAAATGAACAGGGAGGTTTCAGAGTCCTGGATGCAGCCAGCACCTCCTGCATCAATTTTCTTTTATTTTATTAAAACACTAAAGATGCTGCTGCATTTTGGTGTGCTCTGTCATATGTGCTCTGACTTGGGTAATGCAGAAGACACCATTTTTGCTTTTTTAAATCCAAATGGGTTTAAGTTGGGGGTAATAGCATGATAGCTGCCTTGAGCAGATGACTTGTGTGCATGAGGAGGACTGCAAATACATAAGTTCCTCCTGTAAGCTGCAAAACAGCAGACAAAGAGGTATCCTTTTTAATACCTGAAGGTACCCTAATGAGTCTGGGCACCATAAGGGCCAAGCAGCAGCTGTCAAACAGGACTACTTGTTCCTTAATGTTGAACTTTATCACCTAGAAATGGTTTGTCTGCAATCTTTTTTAATGTTGGAGTGGACTGAACTAAAATTCTCATACAATATTTAGCTTGCTATAAAGGGGAGCTATGATCAGAAATGGCAAATTGCACTTTGTATAGCTCTTATTGAACACTGATGGATTAGCTGGCACGCTCTGGAAAGAAAGAATGACTGGTGGGATAAAGGCAGCATGTTTTTTAGATTGTTCTCATGGTATTGATTATAGTACTTGGTCTACTTAGTATCCTGTGTTTGGACTGATTGTCACTCAAAACCTGCAGTGGCAATGGAGTTTGAGACAGATTTAATGAATTTGAAAGCTGGTATTTGTAGTGGAAGCTTTCTTGCTGTGTTCTTCCTTTGGAATAGAAAGCTTAATAATATTCTAATACTTCAGAGAAAATATTTAAAATCCGAAATGTTGACTGAGAGGCATAAATATTCCAGATAATCTCTTCTGGGACCTCAGGTGTCTGGAATCTTGTGGCTGATCTGCAGTACCACAGTACTTTTTTAAACTAAAAGATTATTTAGCTATTGCCAGAAGTATATGTGCTCCCAGAGGCCTTTGTGTGTCTGCTCTCTTGGGACCAGCCAGTAGCTGTCTCCTTGGTGTTTTCCTTGAGGAATGAAGTAGGCTCTAGTATGTGCTACTTTTGTTATCTTTTAATAACATGTTGTAATCTCTTAACAATGGAGGCCTTCCTATATGGGAAATATAGGGAGGGGATTAAGTAATCATAGTATATACTATTTTTATTATTTTTAGTAGGTGAATGGTTATCAGTATGAAAGGCAAAATGGGATGCAGCAGAATGATATAGTCAAGAAGTGACTCTGTCTTGCAGATAAGGAGTGGAAGGAAGCAAAAGTACAAGGCAAGGAGGTGAGGCTATCTCCAGAATGCTGTAGTATCACTGGATACATAAGATAAATAACTACAATGATGTTATTACAGGATTTGGGAGTGTTAATGGAAGAACTTCTGCTATGTGTTATGGAGTCCAGAAATTTATTCAAGTGGCATCTAATTATAATTCATATTTTTAATTAAAAAATGAACATAACTAGTATATGATATTTTGGTATTTGCATTAGTCAAAAACTTGTTTCTTTGCTGATACACAAGCTTTTTTCCATTGTTTGCTTTTGTAGACAGGTTTTTTCCTCTTCAAAAGCTAATTGATGCACAACTGCAGTTGTAAGCACAAAACTTCTGGAAAGATATGCCTGAAGTTTCAGGAAACTACTCTGTTCATTGTTTATAGCTCATTGTGTTTGAGGAACAAGTTGGGTGGAAAAACAATGGCCATGAAGTACTGGAGGAGGCTCTTAGACCTTGGAGATAGGACAGACCTAGAGACCTCTAGTGTTCATACACAATTGCAGCCTGATCCTTGATGGGGAAGGATTGGGATCTGGGGCCGGAGCAGGTTCTGGCAGGAAGATCACTTGGTTTCTCTCTCTGTTGGTGTTGGCACAGAGGGATGTGGAGCGCTGAGCCAACCCCTGTGTTATTTTGGTTAGAAAGATCTAGGCCTGTGTTATGCTGTCTTGGTAGATGCAGCCACTATGTAGGTTTCTGTGTGTACGTATGCATATCTGTTTTCAAAAGGCAAATAAATGCTAAGATATTAGTGGCAACAGAAGAAAATATTTGGGCTTATTTTAAAACCATAGATAAAAATATTAGTTCTGCTAGATTAATTACTCCTTGTTGTAAGATTTACAATGCTGGCGCTCTAGCTTCACTGGTTTATGTTTGTTCATCTTCACTTGTACAAATAGCCTTGCACAGCAAGTATATACTGTTACTATTGTTCTGCATCCTTATGTTTGTCTTGTATTGGCAAGTGTTATTAGATGATATCAGGTGGCCTGAACTGGTTGTCTGTGGGCTTTTATGTGTCTACCTTGGTTTGGCTTGGTAAGGTGCACCCTTTGGTGATGTCTTTGGCTATCAGAGTGATTGGTAGTTTGTTGAGCTGGCTTAATACTGTCAGCACCGTCATGACTCTTGGAGCTGGATTTCCTTGGGTCCGGTAGACCAGGGAGGAGATTTCTGCCTTTGCCATTGTATCCAGGCCGTGACTCAGATACTATCACAATGATGTTGGATGACTAGATATCTACATGAGATGAGAACAAGTGAACCACTACTATATATGATAAACTAAAAATCCAGTTGTGCTTGGCAAAATTAACAGGACAGTTTGAAGCTTTTCCTTTACTCTGTTCTTGAATCTTCTGCTGTCTTCTTGAGCTTTGCTTCACCATAACTGGTTTTGTTATAATTCAAGACCTTGTTCTTTAACTGTCCTTCAGAACCACTCCTTTCATCTCCTAATTCTATGGAATGTGGTTTCCAGTAAATTGGAAAGCTTGGCAAGCTAGAACTATGTTACATGACTTGTGAGAGTAGCGGAGTTTTTTCTCTATATTTATTTCTCCTTAACCTCTGTTTCAGTTTTATTTTTTATCAGAGCACAAGAACTGTAATTTGTGAGGTACAAGAAAGCATGCTGCTGGTTTGTTCAATAAGGATTACACTGCAATGAAGGATACAGTTCCACAGAAACTGGGTACAGTGGATATCGGTGCTGCTGTAGTTTTCCTTCCCTATGGTTGTGTGGCTGTTGACACCAGTGCAGGGAACCAGCAATGTGAGCAGTTTGGCTGAAAACTAACCAGATGTAAAAGTAACAATTTGTTATGCTCATCTGCACTTAGTTTTGTTGCCTTTTGCCCTGGCCTTGTGATTATAAATCTGTGTGTTAATGATGACTCTGCAGTAGTTGAAATTATGACTCTTTCAAAGTGTCAAGTTGAAGGTAGTTTCTTTAGGATGCTGTCTCTCTGCAGGGCTGATTGGTTAATACCACTGCTGCCTATGCATACACAGATCTATGCCTCCAGCTTTGGAGTGTTTCACTTGTACCCTTGATAACTAGTCTGCAGATCAGTTAGCCTTGTGCCTGCTAGTTAGGTTGTCTTTTTCCTGTTGTTGAAATTCACATCGGTTAGATCTCTTCCTGTTCAAATGCAGAGTAACTTGCAGCAAGTTGCTTGCTTAGAATGATCTTCCAAATGTGTCTGAAAGCTAGCTGTCAGTTTGTTTTTGTGGGCTTCTTCAGAGGGAGTGTCCTGGTTTCAGCTATGATGGAGTTAATTATTTTTAGCAGTGGATGGAATGCCATGTTTGGGTGTTAGGATGAGAACAGTGCTGATAGCACCCTGATGTTTCTGGTTGTTGCCGGGCAATCAAGGACCTTTCTCAGTTCTTCATACTTCCTTACTAATGAGAAAGGAGGGGATGCAGCCAGGACAGGTGACCCGAATTGGCCAAAGAGGATATTCCATGCCAGTTACGTCATGCTCAGTATAAAGGGGGACTGGGGGGAAGAGGAGGAGACAACGCCAGGACGTGCAGTTTCTGGGGGACGGTCGGGTTTTTTCCGGGACGGGCTCTAAGCTGTGCGGCCTGAGTTCTGTGGTTTGGTGAGAAACTGCATTGTGTATCACCAGTTTCATCTATTTTGTACTTTAAACTTCTGTTATTGTTATATCTAGTTTTCTGTTATTGTTTAGTAAACTATCCTTATCCCAACCTGCGTGGTTCTGGTTTCTAGGTTGTGGTTTCTTTTCCTCCTTTCTTCCTTCCCTTTTCCCCCTCCCCCAACTTTCCCTCCCCCTTCCTTTTAAAAGTACAAGCGACTGTGTGGGGTGCGGCCCTCGGCTGGGGAAAAACCACGACAGTCATTTTGGCGCCCAACGTGGGGCACGAACGGTTGGGATAACGGTAGATCTGACCCTGACTATCACAATTAAGATAAGCACTGTTGTTTAAGCAATCTCTGGTCACGATGCTGTGGTATTTATTCACAAGGCTGTGTCCATGGCTGTGGCAGCAAAACCACCGCATGCTGTATACAATCCTGGCAGGATTCTTTACTCTCTCAGGTCTGCGGCTCCCATATTTGTTCCCATACTTCATTATAGTGTATTTTATGATATCAGTCTATGATACAATAATATCGATGACCATGAGCTTAATCTGGTACTTGTCCATTCTTTGGACAGGGAGGGGTTAATAACAGCACTGCTTTCTTTTCCTTTGGGCTAAATACAACAGCTCTTATGGCAGTTTTTGAAAATCTTCAAAATCTCTGGGATATTCAAACTAGCATTTTGCTATTGGTAGGTTTGGGGCAGATGGTTCAGCTTTTGTTATATATCAGGCATAGGTTTATGAATACCACTGAAGAGCTTTCTCCGAGACAGAATAATCACGAGTGGCAGGGCATGTGGCAAAGTATGGGCAAGTACCTAGGTACTTTCTCACGCCCGATGGTTTGGAACTTCACTCCTGAACAGCTACAAGACCCCGATCAAGTGACTGCATACCTAAAGAAAAATTGCTGTAGGTTTCCCAGAGATGGACACCTTACTGCACTGTGCTGGGCTCTGGCCACTATTTATCAAACACTGCTTGATAGCAGGCAGCACTGTCAGCACTGTCAGGGAGAAGGGAAAGGAAACAGACTGGCAGATACTATAGCTGCTGCAACCACTGGGGCTGACACTGCAGCTACTGCAACCCCTGTGACCGACACTGCAGCTACTGTAATCTCTACAGCAGACACTGCAGATGATCAGAAAAACCAATCCACACCAGTGTCTGTTGCTCCCATACAAAAGAGGAAAGGCACAAAGAAACCAGTTCGCATAGTGACGGATGATGATGATGATCAACCGGGACCATCCCGAGGATATCAGGATGAGGCAGAACCAGAGATTGTTACCCGATCCCTGACTCTGAGTGAGCTGCGTGAGGTCCGAAAAGATTTCACCCGCCACCCAAGTGAGCACATTATCACTTGGTTGCTCCGATGTTGGGATCACGGGGCCAATAGTTTGGAATTAGAAGGCAGAGAGGCCAAGCAGTTGGGATCCCTAGCTAGAGAAGGAGGAATTGACAAAGCAATTGGGAGGAGGCCGGAAATCCTCAGCCTCTGGAGGCGACTACTGTCAAGTGTGCAGGAAAGATATCCCATAAAGGAATATATTACATGCCAGACACCCAAGTGTAACAGCATAGAGACGGCTATCCAGCACCTGAGAGAATTAGCTGTACGGGAGATAATTTATTATGATCTGGACAATTCACGGCTTCCCGCTGATCCCGATGAAGTCCTATGCACTCCAGATATGTGGCGTAAGGTTGTATGAAGTGCACCGTCAGGGTACACCAATTCACTGGCAGCAATTGACTGGAATGATATGGATCCACCAACTGTAAATGAGGTGGCCTGCCGACTCGGGAAATACCAAGACAGTGTTTCCCTCTCCGTCATTGCAGCAGTAGAGAAACTGGTTCAACGACTTGACAACAATGTGTCCAACTCCCAACCCGTATGGAGCAATGTTGCAGCTACTGGGAGAAAGCGTCCATCGTTCCAAGAGGGAGAATACACACCACGACGTACATTGTGGTTTTACCTGCTTGATCATGGAGAGGACATGAGGAAATGGGATATGCAGCCCACCTCAGCCCTTCGAGCACGAGTAAATGAGCTGCGGGGTAAAACATTCGCACAACGAGATTCTGCCAGGAAGAAGGCTGCACCAGTTTCTACTGGGCAGTTCCCTAGACCAACTGGAAGGCCTACCTATATGTCTGATGTGTCTGATCCTCTTGAAGGGACCTCTAAGTCCTTTATGCAACCAGTGGAAAACAAATATGATCAGCAGCAATAGAGGGGCCCTGCCTCCAGCCAGGTGGAGGAGAGGGATAATCGGGTTTATTGGACTGTGTGGATCCGATGGCCTGGCACGTCAGATCCACAAGAGTACAAAGCTCTGGTGGATACTGGTGCCCAGTGTACTCTAATGCCATCGAATCATGAAGGGGTAGAACCCGTTTGTATTTCTGGAGTGACAGGGGGATCCCAACAACTAACTGTGCTAGAGGCTGAGGTGAGCCTAACTGGGAAGGACTGGGAAAAACACCCCATTGTGACTGGTCCAGAAGCTCCGTGCATTTTAGGTATAGATTATCTACGTAGAGGGTATTTTAAAGACCCAAAAGGGTACCGATGGGCTTTTGGAATAGCTGCTTTGGAAACAGAAGAAACTGAACAACTGTGTGCCTTGCCTGGACTCTCGGAGGATTCTGCTGTTGTGGGGTTGTTGAAGGTTGAAGAACAGCAAGTGCCAGTTGCTACGACGACGGTGCACAGACGACAATACCGTACTAACCGAGATTCCCTGATTCCCATCCATAAGTTGATTCGTCAACTGGAGGATCAGGGAGTGATCAGCCGAACCCACTCACCCTTTAATAGTCCCATATGGCCAGTGAGGAAGTCCAATGGAGAGTGGAGGCTGACAGTAGATTATCGTGGCCTAAATGAAGTCACTCCAGGTATGAGTGCTGCTGTGCCAGACATGTTAGAGCTCCAGTATGAATTGGAATCGAAGGCAGCCAAGTGGTACGCCACAATCGACATTGCGAATGCTTTCTTCTCGATCCCACTGGCGCCAGAGTGCAGGCCACAGTTTGCTTTCACCTGGAGAGGCATCCAATACACGTGGAATCGTCTGCCCCAGGGGTGGAAACATAGCCCCACCATCTGCCATGGACTAATCCAGAATACACTGGAAAAGGGTGAAGCACCAGAGCACCTGCAGTATATTGATGACATCATTGTATGGGGCAACACAGCAAAGGAAGTTTTTGAAAAAGGAAACAGGGTAATTAAAATCCTTTTAGAAGCCGGTTTTGCTATAAAACGAAGTAAAGTCAAGGGGCCTACGCGAGAAATCCAGTTTTTAGGAATAAAATGGCAGGATGGGCGTCGTCAGATCCCAATGGACATTATTAATAAAATAGCAGCTATGTCTCCACCAAGCAACAAAAAGGAAACACAAGCTTTCTTAGGTGTTATAGGTTTTTGGCGAATGCATGTCCCAAACTACAGTCTCATTGTGAGCCCACTCTACCATGTAACTCGAAAGAAGAATGATTTCCAATGGGGCCCTGAGCAACAGCAAGCCTTTGAGCAGATCAAACGCGAGATAGTCCATGCAGTGGCCCTTGGGCCTGTCCGGACAGGGACAGATATTAAAAATGTGCTCTACACTGCAGCTGGGGAGAATGGCCCGACCTGGAGTCTCTGACAGAAAGCACAAGGGGAGACTCGAGGTCGACCGCTGGGGTTTTGGAGTCGGGCCTACAAAGGATCTGAGGCCAATTATACTCCAACAGAAAAGGAAATACTGGCCGCCTATGAAGGGGTTCGAGCCGCCTCAGAAGTGATTGGAACTGAAGCCCAGCTCCTTCTGGCACCCCGACTGCCGGTGCTGGGCTGGATGTTCAAAGGGAAGGTTCCTTCTACACACCATGCCACTGATGCTACGTGGAGCAAGTGGGTTGCACTAATTACACAGCGGGCTCGAATAGGAAACCCCAATCGCCCAGGAATTGTGGAGGTGATCACAGACTGGCCAGAAGGCAAAGATTTTGGGATGTCACCAGAGGATGAGGAGGTAACACGCGCTGAAGAAGCCCCACCCTACAACAAACTGCCAGAGAATGAGAAGCGATATGCTCTGTTCACTGATGGGTCTTGTCGCATTGTGGGTAAGCATCGGAGATGGAAAGCTGCTGTATGGAGCCCTATAAGAAGAGTAGCAGAAGCCACTGAAGGAAAAGGTGAATCAAGCCAGTTCGCTGAGGTGAAGGCCATCCAGTTAGCCCTGGACATTGCTGAGAGAGAAAAGTGGCCAAGGCTCTACCTTTATACTGATTCATGGATGGTGGCGAATGCCCTGTGGGGGTGGTTGCAGCAGTGGAAAAAGAACAACTGGCAGCGTAGAGGCAGACCTATATGGGCTGATGACTTATGGCAAGATATCTCTGCTCGGTTAGAGAAACTTGTTGTAAAGGTACGTCATGTCGACGCCCATGTACCTAAGAGTCGGGCCATGGAGGAACATGAAAACAACCATCAGGTAGATAAGGCTGCTAGGATTAAAGTGGCTCAGGTAGATCTAGACTGGCAACGTAAGGGTGAATTATTCATAGCTCGATGGGCTCATGATACCTCGGGTCATCAAGGGAGAGATGCAACATATAGATGGGCTTGGGATCGAGGGGTGGACCTGACCATGGACGCCATCGCACAAGTTGTCCACGAATGTGAGACATGTGCTGCAATCAAGCAAGCTAAGCGGTTAAAGCCCCTTTGGTATGGAGGACGGTGGATGAAATATAAATATGGGGAGGCTTGGCAGATTGATTACATCACCCTCCCACAAACCCGCCATGGCAAACGTTATGTGCTTACAATGGTGGAGGCAACTACCGGCTGGCTAGAAACATATCCCGTACCCCATGCCACTGCTCGAAATACAATTCTGGGCCTTGAAAGGCAAGTCCTCTGGCGACATGGTACTCCAGAAAGAATCGAGTCAGACAATGGGACTCATTTCCGAAACACTCTTATAGACACCTGGGCCAAAGAGCATGGCATTGAGTGGGTGTACCACATTCCTTATCATGCACCGGCCTCTGGGAAAATTGAACGATATAATGGACTTTTAAAAACTACACTGAAAGCAATGTGTGGTGGGACATTCAAGCATTGGGATACACATTTGGCCAAAGCCACGTGGTTAGTTAACACTAGGGGATCTACCAATCGGGCTGGCCCTGCCCAGTCAAAATTTCCACGTACTGTAGAGGGAGACAGAGTCCCAGTAGTGCATATGAAGAGTGTATTGGGAAAGAGAGTTTGGGTCATCCCTGCTTCAGGCAAAGGTAAACCCATGTCTGGAATTGTTTTTGCTCAAGGACCTGGCTGTACTTGGTGGGTAATGCAGAGGGATGGAGAAGTTCGATGCGTACCTCAAGGGGATTTGATTTTGGGTGAGAATAGCCAATATAATTAATAAAGTAGAAATTGTAATAATTGCCAAATAACCCATTATTGTATATTCATTATTGTTATGATTGCTGTATGTTGTACCATAGCATTATAGCCGGAGTCATACAAGTTAATGAAGAATGAGTGCCATGATGATGGAACTAAAGCCTGGCCTCTCAAGAACTTTTTTTTTCCCTTTGAAAATAAATTCTGACCCACAGACTATGAGCATGGACCATGCCAGGTGTATCAGTCAAGAGCCTGAGATGCAGCATGCAACGAGCCAATGGAACATACAATTATCCTGAGAAACTGTTACGACAAATGGAGCCTGAAAATCATGGACTAAATGAACTCAACAACTTCAGAGGGATGATTCACAGACTGAGGGAATAAGATCTGTATGCACGTATGCGTGCATACATGTGTACATACATATATGGGTGTGTGAAACACGAAACTGGTTGTACCCAAAGAAATTGTTGGATCTGGTCATGACGTAAATGGTATGGAATAAGGGGTGGATAATGTCCTGGTTTCAGCTATGATGGAGTTAATTATTTTTAGCAGTGGATGGAATGCCATGTTTGGGTGTTAGGATGAGAACAGTGCTGATAGCACCCTGATGTTTCTGGTTGTTGCCGGGCAATCAAGGACCTTTCTCAGTTCTTCATACTTCCTTACTAATGAGAAAGGAGGGGACGCAGCCAGGACAGGTGACCCGAATTGGCCAAAGAGGATATTCCATGCCAGTTACATCATGCTCAGTATAAAGGGGGGCTGGGGGGAAGAGGAGGAGACAACGCCAGGACGTGCAGTTTCTGGGGGACGGTCGGGTTTTTTCCGGGACGGGCTCTAAGCTGTGCGGCCTGAGTTCTGTGGTTTGGTGAGAAACTGCATTGTGTATCACCAGTTTCATCTATTTTGTACTTTAAACTTCTGTTATTGTTATATCTAGTTTTCTGTTATTGTTTAGTAAACTATCCTTATCCCAACCTGCGTGGTTCTGGTTTCTAGGTTGTGGTTTCTTTTCCTCCTTTCTTCCTTCCCTTTTCCCCCTCCCCCAACTTTCCCTCCCCCTTCCTTTTAAAAGTACAAGCGACTGTGTGGGGTGCGGCCCTCGGCAGGGGAAAAACCACGACAGGGAGTAGTCTAATTTCACAGGGATAAAACAACCCTATAGAATTCTAAAGATGGCTGGCTGCTGCCACCACTTTGCATTAAATGCTTGTGCCTCAAGTTACGAGCTTGTGTGCTGCCTTTCAGACAAAACTGTATCCTCTGAAATCTCTGACCAAACCCATTTAAATACTAAGTTTTTATTGTACTATTTTAATGAGGTGAAAAGTTGGATGAAAGCAAAACACTGTTGAATGTCCTGCAGAGTAATTTACTGTAATGTAACCTTAGTTTAAGAGAACTTAATCTTTATTGATACTACATTGGTACAACATTAAAATGCTAAGTGTAATTAGTGCCTGCCTGTAGGTGTGCTAATCTACTTTCATAGATTAAAGTAGTGAAAGTTATTAGACATGAGTTTAAAATAGTGTAAAACATCATTTAAAAATTAAGTGAAAATGTTAAAATTAAACTTTTGGCTTATTTTTTTTTCAGAAGAGAAGTGTCTTTTGTTACTCTTTAAGATAGTGTTAAAAACTGTTTTCCAATCTCAAATGCCAGTTTCTAAAGGGTTATGTAGAATCTTTGTATTGAGTGCTCTTGTTTCTCATCTAATGAAGCACTGGGTAGACTGTTCGGCAGGTGAGTGATTTCCAACTAGCAGAAGAAACTTCTTTGTTCTTCCTTTATCTAGATGGCTTGCTGGACTATCACCTGCTAGTTTGCTTTCAAACAAAGGGTCTTGGGACTGATGTGAGTGTATAAATATATTCATGCATGTGTCTCTTTATGTCTTTTCCTTAGATATCTTTCAAGACTTAATAGTTTTGGTTCACATGGAACACTTTTTCATACTCTCTGTTCTTTATCATTGTCTCTGGTTCTATAGCCTTCTGTAATACAGAGAAGAAAGGTGGTGTATGTCATATTCCAAATGAGGCTCTGCTGTGTTGTGATGTGTTACAATGTATGATGGTGACATTGTGCTATCTAGTTTGGATTATTTACATAACTTATATGCTTTTCTTGCTGTCTTTTTTAATACCTGCATTCAGTGGAGTTTAGTTGGCTTTGAAGTTTTCCAGTGTGATTGCTCCTTGCTCTTCCACTTTCTGTTCAATTAGTCCCTGTAGTCTGTCTGGTCAGTGTCATCTTACACATTCATTTTGGCTACCATTCTTTGAGGTTCCTCGAATCCCTTTGATTTTTGAGTTAGCCTAAATAACTGCTGTCTGAAGAGGAAGTTGGCAGAATGTGTATGTTTATTAATAGACCATCTTCCCAGACTTACCAAGGCATGCTAGTGCATAGTGATGTTTGCCTATTGGTAAATATGATTTAGTCTTTTAACTTAGACTGCTTTGTGTACAGATATTTGAAGTTCCCTGATAATAATCTGTTGCTTTTCTCATGATTTGATTTCTTTAGCCTCTTGACAGATGTGTTAAAGGCCAACTTGAAGTGTCCCTTTTCTTCCATTACTAGTTTTGTGTGAAGAAATGTAGTGGACTGTTTTCGAACTGTTATTGCATAATATGTCTATTTAGTTTTTTAGCCAGTTAATTCAGTAATTACAAATAGTAACAAAATGGTTAAGGTTGTAGACTCTTTGTTTGGGGGAACGTGTACTAGAGCCGGCTGCTGAGGACCTTGCCCACTTGGGTTCTGACCATCTCCAAGGACGATGACTCCACAGCCTCTGTGGCTAACCTGTGACCTGTTCAACCACCCTCACAGTAAGGAAGGTTTTCTTATATTTAAATGGAATTTACTGTATTTCAATTGGTGCCCATTGCCTTTTGTCCTTTAACTGAATACCACTGAGAAGAGTTTTGCTGTCTTTTTTTCACTTTCTCCCCTCAGGTTTTTATGCACTTATGAGATTGCCCCCTGAGCCTTTTCTGGAGCCTAATGAACACCACTCCTCTCAGCCTCTCATTGTATGTCAGATGCTCAAATTCCTTGCTCATCTTTGCAGCCCTTTGCTGGTTTCACAGTAATAAGCAGGCTACCTGCTCTTCCTTCAGCCCAACTGGGGGTTCAGACTATTGAAGCTTCAGGGTCTCAGTGAAGATAAATACAATCTATTTCTTGTCATCCCTGATGCTGCTCAGCATGCTGATCTCCTCCCACACTTCCTTCGCTTGGTAACATCCATTCTCTACCAGCCCACACCTCCTGCAGGCAAGTAGTCTGGCTCCTGCTGCCTCAGTGAGGGGCCTGGGACCTGCTCAGAGCATCTTCTCTCATGAGTACAGTCTGAGCTGGCACCTATGGTGTGACAGGGACAGTTACTCACTCCACTGGTTGCTGGGGAATGCTCCCTGTGGCACTGCCGCTGCTGAGCAAGTGTTTGCCTGTTGGAGAAGAGCTGCTGGCCCTCTTTGGTGTGTCCTGCTGTTGGCTAGCTGCTGTGCCTGGCTGCCTGGGCTGTGCTGTGCTATTGGAGCTGTACTCTAGGCTCGCCCCTTTCATAATGTGAGGGTTAAATAGTCATATGAATTTTAGTATTTAATGTTTTCTAAATTTTATATAGATATTGTTTACTGTTTGAAGAGCCAAATGCAGATAATCTTAGTTGGGGAACTGAATGGCAGTTCAGGTTTAGCTGTAGAACTGTTATATGCTTAGAAACTATCCTAGTCTGTATTTCAAGTCACCGTTTCTAGATTTATGGATTAGTTTGGGAATTGGTATAAGTGTTTGATTAGTCACATAAAAGCATCTTTACTTTGTTGAGAAAATATTTCTTTATTAGGAAAATTTTGTAATTGCAACTCTTGGGAGTTTCTGGCCTTTTACTTTTAAATAAAATCTGTTAAAATCTTCAGTTTAGCTTTCAGAAGACATATTTTCCAGGTCTTTATGTAATTTAGCATTATATGGAATAAGAGTATTTGTTGTTTTGAATTATGAAGAAAAACTCCTCATAGAATCCTGCACCTCAAAGATCATGGCTTCAAATGAGGAATATTCATACAATTGTAACTGACATTGCTTGTGTTGCTGAGCAAAATAAGGATTTTCAATGAATGTTGAGCTATGATGCTTAGCCATTTGAAATTGCTTCTGCTCTGTGAACTAAAGGTGATGTACTGATTACTTGCATCCAAGCTAACGTAGCACTGATAACTGCTTTGTTTTAGAATACCTGTTATGACAGAAGGAATAATATAGTTGCTTTTACAGATCTTCCACAGATTTTTAATCTTTCGTGAACACACAGAGTTAATGCAGCCTTGGTCTATTGCAGTTGAACCTTCAGCAAATGCGTACAGAAAGGATAACTCTATGAGAAAACATTCCCTAGTGAACTTGTTATCTGTTTTACTTCCAGAAATCTAATTTATTGCAATAATAGCAGCTGTGTTGTATATCCTGTTGTTAATTTGTATGGGAACTGGGTAGGAATGACTTGTTCTAATAGTTAAGTTAGAGTAGCAGCCCTTTAGCAAGGATGGGACCAATTTAAAAATCATCTGTGTGAGTTCCCACGCACAACAAGAAATTACAGAGATGTTGAGCTCAGTCTCTTCTTATCAGCAGCGTGTCTATAATAACGAGAAACATGGTCTCCCTTAGGTGGTGGGGTTGTGCTTGGACTGGAAGCTGTAAAACAACTTTCCTGTTGCCTTTTTCGCTGTAATAAGCATAAGTAGTGAAATCTTCGGCTCTAACTTCTGCAGCGTGCTTTGTTCAGTAGAGCTGTGCTTTATGTATATGTTCAAAATACTTCAGAATAGTTTTTGCATTTTTAGACAGCATATATATGAGGAATAATAAGTATTTTAAAACATGCTAGCTATTAATTTAATTACCTTGAATTTTAGCTATTGTCCTCTTAGAAATGACTTGTAAATTGGGCAGTAGGGATTGACTTCTGCCTTGTAATCTGAGTTTTAGCTATTTTTTTTCAAGATGCTTCAATAATGAGGTTTCAAATAGAAAATGCATTGGGTAAGTACCCAAAAAAATCTTTCAAGTTCATTGTAAAGAAGCATGTTGGTGCCACAGTTGGCAGGTTTTTAAAATGTTTAATTGTAACTTTTATCAATGGTGTAGCTCTGAGCAAGGATAAAACATTATGGTAGAATGTCCTAAATAAACTTGTGATCTTTAAGCTTTCTGCTTCTGCAGTCTAGAAGGAATGGACAGTCCTTTCTTTTGGAACAAAACACAGCTTTGATAGCTGCAAGTTTTGTTATATGATGACCAGGAACAATGTGTGTACAAGGTAAGAAGGTGTCCCTTTTGCAAAAAAAAAAAAACCCAACCAAACTTACCTACAAGGGATTCTTCTAATAAGAGAAGACCTAGTTTGGGCTCTTACTGTGTTCCGTTGAATGCTTAAGAGCCAAAGAATTCAGGGAGAGTGCTAGTATTCATTCAAAAGTGATCCTTAGTGAATGTTGAGATGAGTCTTATCTTGGGAGGCTTTTGTTTGTGCTGTCTCTAGTATTGACACTCCAGAATCCCTGATGTCCTTGGATTGACTGTTGTGACTTAGTCCTGTTTACTTTCTATATCCAGGCATGTCCTGTCCAGATCTCTCTTAAGGAGCTGCTGCAGACTAGATTCTGGGTGGCAGCTAAGCAGTATACAGAATGAAAATTTGAAGAAGAACACTAGTGTAAAACAAACACATTTGTTTTGCCTATGGAGACCTATATCTCCTATCAAAAGGATCGGAAGTACTGAGTGTCCTTGGGCCACGGAGACAGGCCTTATACTTGGACAGTAACCTGACCCTATCTCCGTCTGGAGAACAAGCTGGGATTGAAATAATCTCAATGGGTTACATAGGTGAGACTGAAAGCCTATGTGTTGTCGGTTTGCTCCAGGTCTAACACATGCTATAGTAGGTTCAGAGTGGTTTGAGCTTGCCTGATGACATCAGCGGCTATATACTGCTATTTTGGGGGAGTAAAGAGTGTGTGGTAATGGTGCTTTACCGAAAGGTGCTTTTGGTGAAACTGCAATTGAGAACCTAAACCATGGTGTATGTTTTGGACATGTGTCATGGTTCAGAGTAACATTCTTCTCAAAGTCAATGTCATATTGCTGGATAAATTGTGAATTCCAGATTTGAAAAAATATTATTTTTGGGTTCTCCTTCAATTTGTTTGTGAAAATACTGCTTGTGGCCCTCTGAGTCGATAGGTTTAAATTGTCATGTGTGTGACAAAAGTAAAGGTGTGTTCTTAAAAGCTTTCTTTAATGGTTTTGGCACACAAAAGTGAATTTGAATTTGCCCTTTGTTCTTTTATACCTTCAAGTCACTTCCTACCTTTGAAATATTTATATTGCTTAGCCTCTTCAAAACCTAACATTACATTCCAGACTTGAAAGAAATTAGAACTCTCAATTTATAATTTCTGACACTGCTGGGTACAGGCAGTGATCTAGAAAATTAAATCAACACTAGGAAGTCTTCTGGAAGCTTAAATAGAATGTGCAAGCTTGAGATGGATTTTCTAATCCTATCAGAGTAACCCCATTTTTTCCAGGTTGAAGCATGGAGCATTAACAGCTTTTTACACCTCTGTACATATCAAAGTCTTTTGTTCCTACTGCAGCAGTTTAATGAACATTTAGTTTCATGCAGTGAAATCACTGACCCTTGAAGTTGGGGGGAAGAGGGGAATGGAGACAGAACTGGGTAGTTTAGTGGGAAGGCTGGAGCAGAACAGCACAAAATCAGTATGGACAATGTTGGTTTTGTATGCACAGTCAGAAGTTTAGTCAGCATGACCCAACTCTGGTGTTCTGGATTATTCATGCTTTTTCTAATACTCCTAATATTAGGTAAAGAACATACCATTCATGCTAACTGTTAAACTGAGGTAAACCAGTTGTTAAACTGACTTGCCTATGAAAATATTTTCAAGAAATGTGACAAAAAGCTTTTGTAAGCTTCCAATTTCAAGTATTGTTAATCCTGAAATTATAGTGTTCAGTGCATTTGTTTTTGCAGACAGTATTAGTCTTTTGTACATGTGGTAGGTAGAATCCATTTACTATTAATGTATGCTACATGATGAGGTTTGGCTCCTATATCGAGGTCTGTGACAAAACAACTGTATACTGTATTTTTTTAGATGAACACTTATTTCAGCAGTTGATACTGCTGAAAATATTTGTAAATGATCTGTCTGTATTAAGGATAATTGCATTGGTGAAAATATGGGTAGGGACAGGCAGTTACCCTACAAACTACTCTGCTAGTTCTTTGGGATATGGCCTTCTTTCCTGTCTTATGAAGTATCCCACCTACCAGTCTTCTAGGTATATATTTTCCTGATCAGGGCAGGTAACTGTAGTACTATAAACAGTAAATTTAAATCAAGAGAAAACATTGCATCATGTCTTTAAGTCTCCCTACAACTGGACCTACATGATAGTTCTGGGGTTTCAAAAAAGTAGATCCTTAATGTGAGGGTGTTCCTGTAGGGTTCAAATCAAGGATCAGAATGAAAAGGAGACAGACTTAATTTCAAGATGAAAACTTGCTGCCAGTTTTACATTGCCTTCTGAAGGTGATAAATCTTAACATTTCTCACTGCTTTTTGTTTATAAGCAGTGTGGATTCTGTGGAAACTTTGAATGCTAGTCCTTTGGGATAGGAACTCAGCCTGAGAGATTGCTGGTCAGTGTTTACAGTGCAGAATATGTTGGTATTGCAAACAGTATTCTTAAAATGGAAGGGCTTTCATTGTTTTTATCAAGACATTGCTTTAAAAACAGGGTTAGAGTTCAGCTTTTCTTGAGCTTTTGTAGAGTGCTGCATGAACTGTTCTGTAATTCCTCTTCAACATACTTGTTTTTCTAGAACAGAACAATTTCTGTGACTGAGATGGCATGGCTTGGGCATAATGGCTTAAAACCTGATCACTTTTTCTTCTGTGTGTTAAACTAAAGTCTGAAATGGAGGAGGCTCAATGGACTTGTAACAGATACTAGAGTGGTCATATTTAGCCTTAGAAATGGCTAGCAACAGTCATGTGGACAAGGTGATTGCTGTGCAAATAGCTGGCTGGGGTGACTGTAGCTGATCAGTAGATTTATTGGATCCTCTCACAGTCAGTAAATCATGCTTTTTTTATTTTAAGACATTAAATGCTAGATTTTTGTGCACACAGTTTTTAGGATGGTGTCCTGTGTTATAAACCAGTGATGATTCTGATCAAATATGTGTTAATAAATTTAAGAGCCAAACTTGATACTATTTCTTGTTTTGGAGCTTTGGCTTTTTCTCTGCATCCTGCTTAATAGATCAGTAACATGCTGTTAATTGTACACACGTATGACAGGAAAGCCTGTAAACCTTTCAGCTCTGGGAGCAGGAGAGGTGATTCTCTAACAATCACTGTCTTGTGTACACCTTGCTTTCTAATAAGCTATAGACCTTTACTGCCTGCTCTTTATTTTTAGCAGAGGCAGTGCATCTGCTTTGTAATGCAGGCTCCTCCATCAGTTTGTAAGCTCTACCTGAACTTCCATTTCCTGATAGTTTATGGCCCTTATAATTCTTCTAACTTTTTCTCTCAGGCTTGCCATTAGCCCCAGAATTACCCCCAGTCTATGTGCACAGCTCAGTCTTGGGAGAGTCATAATTACTTTTTTAGGTAATCTTGCCACTAAGTATGAAACTCACAATTAATACATTGGTTTAGTTAAGTGCCTGCAGTGGTTAACCTTTTAGTGCAGTGTTGAGTGTAACACTTTGTATAACATAGACATTGATTGAGGAATGGGATTAAGAGCTTGTGGTTGGGGGCAGATCCTATGAGGAGCAGCTTAGGGAGCTGGGGCTGTTTAGCCTGGAGAAGAGGAGGTTGAGGGGAGACCTTATCACTACCTACAACTACCTGAAGGGAGGTTATAGAGAGGTAGGTGATGGTCTCTTCAGTCAGGTGACAGGACAAGGGGGAATGGCATGAAGCTGTGCCAGGGCAGGTTTAGATTGGATGTTAGGAAAAAATTTTTTCCTGAAAGAGTTGTCAGGGCCTGGAACAGGCTGCCCAGGGAGGTGGTCGAGTCACCTTCCCTGGATGTGTTCAAAAAAAGGGTAGATGGAAGTACTCAGGGATATGGTTTAGTTTAGGATGAGAATGGTTGGACTTGATGATCTTAAAGGTCTTTTCCAACCTTGTTATTCTGTGATTCTGTGGGAGCGCATGTATGTTTAGTGGGAGCCTGAGAGGTGGTTAGAGAATGGCTTAACTGTGTTTACACAGAGTTGAAATGAGGGGAGTTGGGGACTAGTGTAAATGCAGAGGAAGGAAGGAGCCTTTGCTGCTTGTTAGGGCTGGTAAAGAGATCGAAGTTAAAATCAATCTGCTTATTTTAAAGGTAGGATGTGTCTTGTTCAGCCACCCCTCTAGTGAGAAAGCTGTATCCACGTGGCTTTATTTGATTATTTAATCCCTTCTCTTCCGTATTGACTTGCACTGCTGCTGGTTACAGCTATGCACTGCTGTTGGCATTGTCATTTGTTTCAGCAGTTAAATTTTGTCTTTACTATCTCAAATTTTATGAAGTCATTTCCTAATTGTAAAGCCTTTTTCTGTGTAATTGGTTTAGCTTAGACAGGCAGAGGTCCTTTGAAATCCTGTAACGAATTTCATAGAATTATAGAATGGCTTGGGTTCAAAGGGACCTTCATGATCACCTGTTTTCACCTCCCCCTTGCCATGGGTCGGGGCACCCTCCACTAGACCAGGTTGCCCAAAGCCCCATCCAACCTGGCCTTGAACACTGCCAGGGAGGGGGCAGGCACTGCCCCACCACCCTTGTAGTGAAGAATTTTTTCCCTAATGTTAATCTACCTTGTTTTAGTTTAAACTCATCACTATGCTCCCTGGTAGAGTCCTTTTCCAGCTTTCCTGTAAGCCCCTTTTAGGTACTGGCTGCTATAAAGTGTCCCCAAAGCCTTCCATTCTCCAGGCTGAACAAGCCCAGCTCACTCAGCCTGTCTTCACAGGAGAGGTGCTCCAGCCCTCTGGTCATCTCTCTGGCCCTCCTCTGGACTTGCTCCAAGTCCTCCTTTGGTTTAAGATTAGGATGTCAAATGTTTTGTGATAGAAAACAGTGCCATAGGATTTTAGAGCTAGCATGTTCATATGCTTGTTTCCAGATTAAGGAGTATCAGTTTGGAAGTATTACATAGTTGCGTTTTTGACCTCAGAAGTTATTTCTGGCATGTACTAAAATCATAAGTAGGTAAACTATTTATAGTTATTCCCTTCCTTGCCTTTCCTTTTTCTTGTTTTTGTCTGGGGCACTGTGGAACTGTTGAAGCAAATATGATGGTTGGAGGGTTTTGTTGTGCATGATATATACAGACATGTAATACACCCTTCCTTAAATGATACTGGTGCCAGTCAGTTGGTGGTTATTGGTGTCACACTGGACCAGCAATGTGCATTTTGCTTTTGTTGATGCTTGTTCTTTTGGCTTGCTCTGCTTGTCTGTGTTGCTGTACCAGAGTATTGGGTGACATGGATGTTTTCAGACAGTGATGCAAAATAGGCAGGAGTGATGTTACATCAGGAGAGAAGTGGCAAGGTGTAGGATTCAGCTTGCAGATTATAGTAGAGGGAGATCTAGGCCATACATTCAGTGGAATCTGGAGAGTTACTCATCTGTCTAGATGCAGTTTTCACATTTAGGGTGGGCTGAAATGCTGCAGTTTACCCTAGCTGTACTGACTAGATCTCCACTGGCTTCTCAGTCACACAGGCATCTTCACTGAGGTGCTTTAACGTGGAAGTTGAGTAAAACTCTAGGTGACCTGTATTGACCATAAGCATTTAATTTTTGGTGGTGGGCACAGCAAAAAAATATTGTCATGCACTTCTGAGTACATGCTACATCTGTACTGTCCTTGCTCTAACAGTATGCACACTGACATGCTCACCAGCACCTACAAGTTAGAGATCACACTTAAAAACCCACTTAGCTGGATCTTCAGGGGGTTTATTGTCAATGTTATCTTTCCTTTTGAAGGTTTATCAGAGCCTGATAAGATAGTACAGAAAACAGTGTGCCATAGAACTATTCAAAGCTCTGATGTTGTGTGTAGTTAGAATTCAGTTGTATTTGCTGAACCTGACTTCCATGTGATGTTGTACAAGCTTCAGCCTCTAATTGCATTAGATTTCAGTTCATGTGCATATGGAAAACAGGCTGATGCTGAATTTGTGGCCAATACTTTTATATTATTCTTTTCCTAAGAAGTAAAGGCAAATCTTGTAGTTGGAATGCTTAAGTTCACTGATATAGCTCCCAGCAGCTGGATTGTAATTGTAGGTGCTGCATTATTTTCAGACATCTCCATGTATGGGGCAGTTACTGGCAATTTTTCTAGGCATGATTGTGGCCGGTGGTGTTTTGATGTGCAACGTTAAGCTGCACAGAAAAATAATCAAGAAAGATTAAGTAGTTTACAAACCAACATTGTTTTGACTTCTAATGCTTGTTCTCAGAGGCAAGATATAACTGCTCAGGATGATTTCTCCTCCCCCCCCGCCCCCCCCCCATGTCTAACCTTTGTTTCCAGTTTTGATTTTGGCAGGATTACAGAAACTGCCATACACAGAGGCCAGACAGTGCCAGTCAGTCATGTCCTGTCTCGGGGAGAGGGGAATCTCACAGAATCACAGAATTGTAGGGGTTGGAAGGGACCTCGAGAGATCATCGGGTCCAACCCCCCTGCCAAAGCAGCTCCCTAGCTCATATTGCTCAGATAGGCGTCCAGGCGGGTCTTGAATATCTCCAGAGAAGGAGACTCCACCACCTCCCTGGGCAGCCTGTCCCAGGGCTCTGTCACCCTCACTGTGAAAAAGTTCTTCCCCATGTTGGTGCGGAACTTCCTGTGCTCCAATTTGCAGCCATTGCCCCTTGTCCTGTCTCCACAGACTACTGAAAAGGGGCTGGCCAATTCCCCCTGCATCCCATACTTAAGATATTTATAAACATTAATTAGGTCCCCCCTCAGTCGTCTTTTCTCCAGGCTGAACAGCCCCAGCTCACTCAGCCTTTCCTCATACGGGAGATGCTCCAGGCCCTTAATCATCTTTGTAGCCCTTCTCTGGACTCTCTCCAGGAGACCCCTGTCTTTTTTATACCAGGGAGCCCAGAACTGGACATCTGTGCTGAGTCCCACATTTGGTAGGAGCTGGAAACCAAAAACTGCTTCCTCTGAAGCAGTGTGTTGCTTCTCTTAAAGTGGTCATGGCAGGGAATAATGCCTTACCACCAAAGTGTCCAGGAGATGCCAGTTGGTACCTGCCAGTCAACTACTATTTTTTTTATTTTAAAATGTTGGCTGGGCTAATATGCTATTTGAGACTTTCATACTGTGTTAATTATATCACATGAAGATGACTGAACACTTGCAAGTGAAGTTTGGACGGTTTTCTAGGAGGAAACTCTCTAAGAAGGATTTACCTGGTTATAAGCAAATGCCAGTGGAAGCATCTGGTAATGTTTTATTATTCTAAGGGAAACAGTGAAGAAAACACTGTAGCAAATATAACTTGGCAATTGAAAAACTGAATCTAAAAGCCTAGACAGGATGTATGCTGATCTCCTGATGTAAAAAGTCATGAATGTTTGCACTGGTACTCACTTTTACATATGCTGAATATACGTTATATATGACAATGCTTCTTTTTATCATTGACCTTGAGCATTCTGCCATTTGTTCTGTAATGCTTTCAGTTTCTCTGAAAATAGACCACTTGGTATGAAAATAGATTGCTGGAATAGTATGGGGCCTGGTTTTGGCTAGAACAGCTGTAGGCAGCCAGTTGCACCTCAAGGTTCTGCATGCAAATGAAGGGTGGCTTCTTTTCTTAACACTTAGTGTCTCCATATGGGCAGCAACTGGAAAAGTCAGTGCTGATCTATTACAAAATGGCTTGAGTAATTTAGTTTTTTCTACTTGAAGTTGTTTCCTTTCCCCCTTAAATAAGGATGTTATCTAGACAGCATGTCATCCTTGATCTTCAGCAGCAAGATACAAGGTCTCTCACTTCCTGCATGTATTGGCTCTTGATACTTTGGTTCAAATTGCCAATATGAGGTACTTGTTTCTACAGTTTCTGTAACTGTTGTTTGCAACCTTTTGCTTTTCCTGGCTCTCAAACAGGAGAAGAAATGCAGGAAAGCATAATTACTTTTCTGTTATTTTACTTGTTTTACTGTTATTCTTTAGTTTATTTTTACATTCCTGTTATTAAGCGAGGTAAAACATTTTCAATTTTCAGGGAAGAAGGGAAGGTAAAAGTAACACTTAATCCAATTAACATATTTTCCTGCTGTGATTAATTGTGATGACTTTGAGCATCTGGTAGTAACTGAGCATGAACTGCTTAAAGTCACAGAAACCCAATCCCCATTATTTCTGCTCATTGAAGGGAATAAATGAATTACCAGACACTAATCTTTGGGTAATTGCTCGCTGAGCAGGAGATCTTGGCTCTTAAAGAAATTAGATCTGTAAGTTTATAGAACTGTCAGAACTAGTGAACTATTAAAAAGTGTTAACTGTAAATGAAAAAAAGCAGTTGAACCTTACAGTGTCCATAGTATGTGGAGAGAGGTATTATCAGTTATACTAAAACTTATCAACTGAAGTTTATGCTGAAGATTGAAATTTGTGACAATGTTTCTGTCTGTACAGAGTTATAGCATGTGGAATAACATAGTGTGTTTCACTGTTCCGAATGACTAAACCATTTTGGGCTTGAAGTAACTCTTACTCGTTTTGAGATGTTCTAATTCAGACGTAGCAGGTGCTTTTTAGCTCTAGTCAGCCTACCCTGTGACTGAATATGCATGCAAGTTTTCCAGTTTTCTTTGACATAACTTAGGCTAGTCTTAAATGCTTTTTGGTTTTGAACAACTGGGTGGATTTGCCACTTATGTCTTTAGGGTATTGGTATTTAAATCATGCTCCTTGTCACTGGTTGTCATCAGTCCTTTGCCTTTGGAGAACAGCCCGAAAAGAGGGTATTAAGAGTCATTATTCATAGTTTCTACTCAGTGTAGCCTTAGGTCACCCTTACTGCTTTGACATCACTGGAGTCTTTTAGTAGCGGACCTTCCCACCACTTTCATACATCTAGAAAAATTAAGTGACCCAAAACAATTAGATAAGCAAAGCTCAAATCCACCTAAAGTTTATTCTATCAGAATACAATGCCTGTTAATTTATTCTCAACATCTTGTATTTGCAAGATAACCAAGGAGTGATTTTAAGTGGCTTCTGGATCTTTGTGACCTGATGGGTACTTTCTACCTCTGTTGCTATGGGCAGTTTATGCATTTTTTTAGGCTATAAAAATCTTGTATTTGCTTCTCTCAAATTTCTATTCTGCAACTGGTCTTTACAAAATACAGGATATGTTTCTTCTGTTTATCTTAACGCTGTATATTGCTACATTTATTACATTACTACTTCGACCAAAATTCCACAGGTATTTTGGCAAAGGGATAATAATACCCTGGTTAACTCAGATTAAATACTTTGATTGGAAGTAAATGTTTCATGCAGTGTGTTTCTGCCTGTCAGTGAGGACTGGACTACTTTCATGTAGGCGGTCTTTTCATTGTGTAATCTCTGCTTGAAACTTTGTTAATTTAAAGAAGTAGGTATTACTTAATGTCCTTCCACTTACTTTATTGTCAACATACCAGGATACTTGCCCTATTAATATTCCACAAGGACAAAGTGCTCTAAATAAATCATGCTTGTTGTCACAGAATTTGATGTTAATATGACTGTAAAATTGTCCCCATCTTAATGGGGAAAAGATACTGAATCTTAACAGACTTAATCTGGTTAAATTTATGCATCAAGAAGTTGAATGCTTCTATGCCCGTAAGTACTAAAGGCATTTTCCACACTCTTAAGTATATTCCGGTTGCAGATATACCATCAGTGCTGGAGGTAGTTCTAGCTAAGGTTTTGAAACCATTTTTCCTTAGATCTAGCCAGGGTCAGGCCCTCAGGTGAGTGGATTGGTTTTTACAGCTGTTCTTAGCACACTAAGAATGAGGGTATGTGTGTATTCTTATTTTCCCTCTCCAGTCCCAGCGAGCTCTTTTATTCCCCCATGCTGGGAGGAAAAGGTGCTGGATGGCTCTGCATAATTACCAAAGGCTATTGGGAATGCTTGCAGCCAGCAGGGAAGCGAGAGAGGGCTTTGGAGCACTCGTGACATCCACAGGTTGATAACAGTAGAGGTAAAAGCTATGTAATGTCGCAGATACTTGGTCCAAATATGTAATTTTATTCTTAACACACAAAGAGAAAATGACATTTGCACACGGGAACTTCTGTTTCTGAATGTGCACATGTACGCTTTGTTAGGGAAGTATAAAAGCAGAATCAAAGGCAGCCTGCTGTTCTCAGAAACGGTTGTCAAGCATTGGAACAGGCTGCCCGGGGGAGGTGGTGGAGTCGCCATCCCCGGAGGTATTTAAAAGGCATGTAGATGAAGTGCCTAAGGACATGATCTAGAGGTGGACTAGGCAGGGTTAGGCTGTGGTTGGAGTCGATGATCTTAAAGGTCTCTTCCAACCCAGCTCATTCTGTGATTCTATGACTTGCTGCTGCGTTTTGCTTATAAAACCTGTACACAGTGGAAATATTGTCACAAAGGGGCATATTATTACATGTATTTTTCATCATAGATCTGCATTTTGATATTAATACTGGTTAGAGTAATAAATGTACTCAAATGTGATACAAAATGCAGAGGGGTGTGATTTCAAACTTTTGGACTTCCTGTGCCATGCATGTACAGTCATGTGCAAACCAGAAAATGGCTTATTCCTGGCATTTTTCAGTAGTTAGGGGTGTCGCACTGTGCACAGCTTGTCAGGAGCAGAGCAACTGGAGCCATGTTACTTTCTTTCCCACCAGTGTTGTCCTGGAGTTTAAGTCCTTTAATGTACTTCTGAACTACTGCTAATAAAACTTACTTGATTTGGTATTTCCTTATGTCTCTTTATTGATTTGAACTAATTAGAATTACATTATACCTTGAACACTTCACAGCTGTATCTAAACAAGATGGCTTAACTTCTGAATTTTAGAAATAGCTTAGTGTATGCAAAAGAATGTAATGTATACATATGTGTATGGAATTAAAGCACTTGGCATTTAATAACTTGGCATTTAGTAAAAAAACTTGTGTGGTAGACCTAGAGCATTTGCTCAGCATCATAGCATAAATGTAGACATAGGTTCTGAAACTGGAAACCTTTGTGCCATCTGACAATTTAAGTATCTGGTTTATATAAAAATTTGTGAGCAGGACTGAAAATGTGATGTGCAATATAAATGACTGCTATTCTTGCTGATGCTGGACTTCACTTTCTTTGTCCTAGCTAATCAGGTAAAGTTCTATTGGGTCCACATACTCTTTGAACAGTGTAGTAAACCAATACTAATTTTATAACTGGTTTGGACGGCTGTGCAAGGCAGAAATTAAATTCCTTAGACTTTCACTCACATGCCTCACAGTCTTAGTAGTCCTTAGCTGCTAAAATGTGAAACGCAATTTGTTCTCATCCAGAGTTCAACTTCTGAACACAACCCGAGAACATGGCATCATGAGAAGCAGTCAGTTTTTATTTTGGATGCAAATGGCTGTGCATGTCCCTGGCCATGTGACTTACAGTTGTTTGAGATTTGAATTGTCACTGAGTGGTTAAATTGTGATGATGTACTTAGTGGCATGACTGTTGCTGAGAAAGCTAATGATACTTATGTTAAACCTGATTGTAAAACTTTTTGAATAACTGAGTTGAACTCTTTGTCTTTTTAAAGTAGCATTTTCAGTAGTATGAACTCTTCCAAAGATAAATCAGGAGCTGCTGACAAATATGTAAATTGACTCTGTAATTTTCTGGCAGAAATTAAATTACTAAAATGGATAACTGTAAAACATCAGCTTGAGCCACTTGGGACCAAACCTCTAGGGTAAAGTAAAGACTGTTTCATTTGTCAAAAAATGTTGTTATTGTGTTTCAATTGAATCTTCTTATATTTGGTGTAGCAATGGAGAAGATAATCTCATTGTGTAAAAGTATTCCAAAACCTCAAATTTATAATGCTGTGTTGGCATGGGCCCTCATTAATTGCAAGAAAGATCTATAAGCTTTTCTTTCAAGTGTACTGGCAATAGATTTTAGAGGAAATATCCCTGCTTGTGAAATTCTTCTAGCTGTAATGTTGGTATTCATAGAACTGTAGAAGAATTATGGCTGGAGAATATCTTGCTCTGAACAGGGAGTGGAACAAGTTCAGTCAGATTGGAATACTCTGGGCCAGTTCAAGTTCACATAATCTGCTCTTCCTTTGGGTACCAACTCCAGGTGCAGACTTGTGAAATGCTCATGTTCCTCAGCCTGGTGGCAATGCTGCCACTAATGCAAGCTGGAATTTGGTCAAGTTTTGTTGCTGAAGGACACAGACTTGGATTCAGCTTGTGTCCATGAGGTCCCCCCATGTCCCATTCTACAGATCTTTCTAAGTAACAGACCTGCAGCCTGTACTGGCTTCTGTTGTTTTTTGTCACAGCTGCAGGACTTCACATCTGCCTTTGAATTCCTTCTGGTTCCTCTTGGCCGATTTCTCATCATATTGAGGTCCCTGCACATAGCAGCCTTGTCCTAAAGTGTGTCAGTCACTCCCAATGTGGTATTATCCAGACTTGGTGCATGTGAAGTCTTCCTTTTTATCCATATTCTCTTGCACAACCAGGTATATGGCTTCAGTGTTAGTCCCTTTCACTGCCTGACTGTCTTATGCAAGAGCAAAGAGCGTTACACAAATAATAGGCCACACTTTTGAAATTGATCTAAGCCAGCGTTCTGTATCAAGTGCTTTTGCTGATGCTTAGAAAGTAGTCCTTCCTGCTCTATCTTCTTCTTTTTGTCCAGTCAATAGTCTTTGGACTTGGAGAGACTGAGAAGTCCACCCTATATCAACTGCTTTTTTTCGAAGTCACTTCATACCTGTGAACTTCAGGATGCTCAGTAGTAGAGGATGCACAGTTCAATATATTTTCTTAATGTAACTAACACTTGTCTAAATGTACTTTCTGGTAACTTTGGTAGTCTGGTTTAATTTTTGCCTAATGAGAAATAAAAAAACCCCTAAACCTCTTGCTCTTATATCAACCCTATATATTTTCTATCTTAAAAACAAACAAAATGTGCAAAACCCCTTCAGCTGAAGTCACCTGAATTCTTTAAGTTTTATCACTTCAGCTATTCTCCCTTTTCCAGGTGATTTGTTAATATTGTCAAACAACAGGACTCAATGTGGGATTCTTTCTGGATGTTGCTGGTAACTGCTCTCTGCATGCTAACCCGACCTCTTGTTTCTTCTAGACAGTTTAGTTATGCCTCCGAGGGCTTTTTCCTCTTGATCAATGGAAAGGTTGTTTTTCTAAGAATCTTTTGTGATGGATGGACCTTTTGAAGGCTGTAAAGTTCTGAGCAATTAACATTAGACTTATTGAATGACATGTTTACTTTAGCATATCCAGTTAATTCTCAACAAATGATTGTATCTAAACACTTCTCTTAAAATATTTTTATTCAAAAGATATTTAATGACATGATCTGTAATTGCTTGATGAATGATAAGTATTTAAAGCTGTTTTTTAGGTAAAAACTCATACCTCAGAGGAGGTGACATCTTAGTTTATGGTGAAGAAATACTTTTGTTTTACTGCTTTCTAGACTAAAATTTAGACGAAGGGAAAAACAGTACTCCTAAAAAAGAAAATAAGCAATGTAACAGAATAAGGTAGCTTTCACACTTTCTTCTAAGTTTTATTCTAGTTACTTAAAAATGCTGTTTTAAGAATGTTTTCTGCATTGTTCAAATTATTAATTTAAGTGCCTTTGATCTAGAGGTTTTGTTTTTAAAACAATTCCTGATTTTATATTTGCTGTGTAGAAATGCTGTGTTTTTTTCTCTAACAAGAATAAAATGTCTTTTCCTACCCCAATTTTTAAAATCATCTTTACTGTATCTGGCTCTATTAAAGCTATGGAAAAGGTAAGTGTTCTTCATAATGCTCTACCACCCTGCACTTAGGAGGCTTTGCTGTTCTGATTGTCAGATAAATTTATTTTTGTCACCAGTATTGAAGTGTATGGCATCATTTTTTTGTCTTGTCAGCACTATGTGAAGATACTCTTTGGTGGGGTGACCAGTAAGGAAGAAAGATCCTTTCATGTTCTCTTAGGAGCAGGAATGACACTGTTTGACAGTAGCCATCTTGAGCATGAGAAACTTTAGTTTGACCCCTGTCTTCCAAGAGGCAAAGTACTCATAAACGGTGCTGCTTTGAGTCTCTTTATTTTCAAGTTCTGTAATTTCTCATCTGATGTCTGTAATGTTCTTCAGAGTAAACTGGTTGTAGAACTACCAGAATCCTTTTTTCCTTATTGGATATGTAAGGACTTTTAAAAAACTGAGTCACTTCTGAAAGTAAAAGCATTGCCTCAAACTAAGCATGGTGTTGGCTGGAGCTATGCAAACTTCCCTGTGTAGGTTTTGCCAGAGAACATCTTTCTTGACCTGAAATATCCTTGCTGTTTCCAGCTGTGAGCTTCATGAACAAACACTATAAGACCAGCTGATCATTATTCATGCAGAATAATATATTAGATCAAATTCTTGTCCTACTTGGTTTCCCTTTGTTTCAACAAGCTTTACAGTGTTTTTATTTTCACTTGTTTTCTAACAAGTCTTACTTTCTGCCAGTTTCAGTCTGTAGTCCTAAGAAATAACTTTAAGGATATAAATGACACTTGATGGAACATTGTTTAATGAAATGGAGTGCACTAGATGTAAGTTACTGTCTAAGAATGCACTGAAATGCAGCATGCTTGTATTGGTGTATGGAATTGTCCGAGTTGGTCTTTAAATTGTGAATTTTATAAGCCAAGAATACACAGGGAAAGGATTAATTGAATTTGAGCTATAAAAGAATATTTCGTTTGGAGTGGTTTGGCATTTAAAATGCTGTATCGGGTTTGTTTGTTTTTTTTACAATAAACTAGTGTTATAGACTATTTCAAAAAGCAGGAATTGTTTCTGCAACCAAATCTTTCCATCACTCAAATAGTGGGAAATGTGGAGTCGGATATAAAATGGTCTATACTAAGGCTGGTATGTGAGATTCCTTACTGCCTAGATTATATGTGGATGGATGTTGTTCCCTTGGTTGCTGTAGTATAGGCTGTCTCTCACCTGTGCCGTTCATCCCCCTTTATTTGCATGACGAATAACACAGCAAAGCTTATTGTGAGCCCTTAGAGGATGGGGGGTGGGGGTGTGTGACTTTTTTTTAATTAAAGCAAACTCAAAAACCCACACTAAATAACAACCAAACACATCCCAATACACATTTATATATACTCATACCCACATATTCATGAACGTTGACACACGTATCAAAGTAGTCTGTCAAGCAACTAGACTACACAGGTGGATGTGCCAGTGGTCTTGGTAGAGGTCCTTCCATTGAAATGAGGTATGACAGATTCCTGATATCAAATATTCATGTCTTCTGGGTGTTTCTCAGGTCAGCAGCTGTGTGCTGAATTTGGATGTGACTCTGTGCCCTATAGGAGCTGACAGTGAAGACAATCTCTTCATCCTGTTCTATCTCTGAGCTGTCAGGATTTACTCGGTCTTTTGTCTCCCTATCTTGACCACCTTAAAGCTTCAGTCTTGTTGTTTTGTCTTCCCACCATTATCTCTTAACGACTGAAGTCAATAGACTGTCCCTTCTTTTAGTGCAAATGTAGTCCTTGCACTGGTTTGTGCATATTGAGGAACTGGTCTGTACTGTGATCTTTGAGGTGCTTATCTAGGTGTCAACAGCACATGCTGTTCTTAAGGCCTTTCTTCTGACATTCTTTTGGGTGTTTCCACACCCAAGCATTCCCATTAAGTGTCTAATCCCATCAAGCTTTAATGTTTCTATTACAAAGTGTCTCTAAACTTAAAGACAGGTGTTGCCTTTTTGCATATCTCATGCTTGCAGCTCCTAATCTGTTACTACCTTTTAAACTGTCAAAATATGTTTTTCAGACCTACTGTCTGGCTTTTAAAGATTACTAATTCTAGTCTATTAACAGAATCTCTGCTGCCCATTCTTGTTTGGGGCTCTGGTTTGTTTGCTAAAATCTTTTTGGTCCCATCCTTTCATCGAAGAAATCTCTAGTTTTTCTCCTTCCTTCCTTTTCTGCCTTGCTGGGCTCAGTATGCATTCCTTGCATAGTAAACCTTCTCTTCTTTGCCTCAAACTCTGAAAAGCAGCCACCTTCTTCTGGAGATGGAGTCCTAGAGGACTGGAGAGGTAGTTACTGGATGAACTGCTAAGGGCTCTTCACATTACTGCTGATTTCTTTCTCCTTTGGCACCTAGTGCTTTTCACTAAAAGCACAAGGAGCAGCTTTCTGCACTCTACAGGGCAAACTGAAAGCAAGCAGACCTTGTGGATTCTTTGTTCTCTTAAGGAAAGTTTTTCTTAGCACTTCAGCTTATAGAAAAACACTTGCAGAATGCTTTAGTTTTTAATAATTTCAGAATAATTAAAAATAGATTGTTTTGCTGTCTACACTCCCAATAGTTAATTCCTTGTGCAGTCATTTAGATTGAAACTTTTATTTGCAGTCCTACTTGAAAGTTCTTCTGAACTGTACTCATGGGCAGGCATACAATTAATTCAGGTTTATTACTATTATTATTCATTAATTCATTATTATTTTGGTTTTTGTTTGTAGGTGCTGGTCTCTTTCTTGAACCTTTCTGTAACTTTTGACTAATGCTGGCTTATGCTATGTTTTGCCATCAAGGTGAAGTTACTTGCACCAAACTTCCATTTTTGCTTAGGGATGAGTGCGCGGAAGTCTGTTATTCCATAAAGATATTTGGACTTTGCGATCCTTTGGATGCTTTAGCTGGTGTAGTTTAGAACAGCTATTGAGTTCCCTAATTTGTATTGCAGTTGTTGCAAGGAGAGTCCTCTGTCCTAGCAACTCCTCTGAGTGAGAGTCCTTTGGAGGAAGTGCAGATGTCCCACAGACTTTTTTTTAAATGCTTATAAGTACTCTTTCTACTTTGAATTTAGCTGACAGGGAGACCTCAGTGGGAAGGGCATCCTTTTAATACGAGTGCGATGTCCTCTTGCCCTGCCAATGTGATTTAGCACTTTTGATGATGCATCAGCTTGCTCTGTAGTAGCTCGGAATAAGTGCTGCAGTAGCTTTTCAGGAGGATAAGTTTGTTTCTGAAGGGACACTATACATGAAAACTCACTTGTTAAGATGGTAGAATTACAACTGCACTTTAAAAATTCAAACTGTCTTGTCTAGATGGCTCTACTAAGCTTTACTGTCTCACTGACTTTTTTCACTGGCTGTTTTACCATACCTGATAGAAGAAAGAACTAATTGTTCTTGTATAAATGCTACTTCCTGAAAACACAGGCTTGAACCAGAAGGGAAGGACTAGTGTGTTTTAAATAGGACTGTAGTGTTTTTTCTTGATGTTCTAAGTGTTCAGGAAAATACTGGGCCAGGGAGGGATGTTATGTGGGCTTCCCCTCCTGCCATTGCCTCTGTGCCCCTTCGTGGGTGTGCAGATGATCTTCTATCACATAACCCAACACTGTGCAAATGGAGCTTGATAGAAGACATGGTCTGATACCTGTAAATATCAGTAGTGATGCCTGCAGCAGGCCTTTGACCAAGCTCAGCAGAGTTTGTTCCCCATGAGCAACAGAACTCAAAGACTTTGTTCAGGATGTAATACTTGTAACAGCAATTTTCCTTGTTCTGTGGTGGCTTCTGCATTTTTTTTCTCTTGGAAGCTGTGATTTATTTGTTGGTGGAAATAATTATGTCTTAAGCTTTTTAGATTATTATAAGAGCTAGAAGCTTTCTTTTTTCATGTTCTAGAAGACAAAACAATCCCTATATATGGCTGTTTTTTGTGAAGTGTGGACATGTATTACATGCACATCATAAATGTTAACATTCCCATCTTACCTAGTGACAGTTACTGTTCATGACGTAATAGCGTTTTTGTTAGGTTTGATACTATATATAGTGCTTATCTATCTTCCCCTGAAGGTCAGAAATAGAGAGTAATAGCTCACTTACTCATTTGGAGCTTAGATCTGACTGCAAAGATGGCAAATTGGTGGTGTAATTCCTTAATTGACCCAGCGGGGTTACTGCTCTGGGAATAGCGTTAAAGTAAACGTGGCTGTAGAAATGCTGGTAACCAAGCTATTTGGTGCTTAGGTTGCACCAAGTAACAAATAACACACTTAAAACACTCAGACTTTTCTAAGAAATTTGAGTTCAGTGTTAATGGATGGAGATTGAATCTGCAGCAGAAAGACCTGAGTGCTTTTCTCATTTGATGACAACTACTATTCTATAGTGTGCTATTAAGCAATATTACTGGGGAGGGGAAAAAACCTCTACTGATTATATACTAATGGCAAGAACTGGTATATAACAAAAATGGCTGAGTCACTCAGGGAAGTCTTTTAGACTGTGCAGCTTGAGCAACTGCTGTTGCAATTACTAGGCAGAGTGGTGGATTTGGGCATCTTTTCAATAAATAGAGATAAAGAGTCTCTTGTGAATGATTAAGGAGTAAGGTGTTGAAATGCCCTAAGGTCTTCCAAACCTCCTCAGATATTTGGAGATGATTCCAGAAGTTGGCTTGACTAAATTTTAGTTTCTCTTAAGAATTTCATACTTTAAGGAAGTAACAATGTTTTAATCCAGCACTTCAAGGGAAAAAAATTATACTAGGCAACATGTGCCTGTGTCTGTTTGCTCATGATGGGTACAAAGAGTCTTCCTAATACAGCCACCCAGAAGCTAAAGGTATTGGTGAAAAATGGGGGAGGAAATCAACCAGCAGTATGATTGGCTCAGAGTTTTGTGCTGTTGTACCTAATTATTTTAGAAATAAGAGCTTTGGACTTCTGATAAATTTTCAAGCTACAGTAAAATACCCAGTAAAACTATTGGCGAAACTATTATTTCTCTAAAAGAATCTCTAGAAAGTTCTGTTAACCAAACTTTGGGTTTTTTGGGAGGTATCATAGCTTTAGTGAAGGATCACTAAGGCAAATCCAAAATAAAAGAATAAGTAATGTGGTAGGAGTATTATTGGAACAGAAAGATATGTTCACAATTAAATAATTTATTGTGGATATAATTGTTTATATATGCTTTTTATTTTCTATGTATGACATATATGCTTTAATAATAGCTATTTTTTACTAGACTTTATATAAAGATCTATATAAAATATTTTATTTACAAGTATACTTTTGAGAACTGATTGATGTCTTAAATGTAACACAATAATCCTTTGCAAAGTAATGCAACATGGTGAAGACCACTTGTAATGCTAAAGGGCACCTATATATGTGAACGTTGCAAAAGAAAACTTGTGCCCTATCACGTAAATAGGATATTAGCTCAAAAGAAATACTGTAGTTTTAAAATTATAAAACAATGCATAAGTAGCTCAATTACTTGCCCATTTATTTGCATTTTAAAACAAATGCTATGTTTTGCTTTGGAAATATCTGGTACTGAGCAGGAAATTGTATGAAAATGGCTATGAAAATGTTTAAATTGTTTATTTGGATTAAACTCAGTGACTGCATCAGTTGGACCTGGGGGGGGGAGGAAGGTGTTTAAATGTTTAGTTTTTCCTATTACCCTACTCTGATTTGATAATAAAATTAATTTTCTCAAGTTGAGCCTATTTTACCTAGGTGGTCCTGGTGAGTGATCTCTTCCTGGACTTACCTTGACCAATGAGCCTTTCATTCTACTTCCTCTCCCCTGCCTGGCTGAGGAGGCGTGATCAGGTGGCTTTTTTGGGGACCTGGCCTCCAGTCTGGGTCAGCCCACCACAGATTTAAATTCTTAGGTGTAGAGGATGAACTTAAAATATTGTGCTCCTATAAAATGATTTTGGGGAAGTGTTTGTTTTCATATTTGACTTGGTAGTGTTTCCTAAGGAGGGTGGAGAAACATTAATGTTTGGGAGGAGGAGGAGGTCTGTGACCCAATGGTGTAACAAGAAGCTTTTTTTGTTAAAAAAATTCATTGTACTTTACTAACTGTAAATAGATAGTTTATAATTGTTAGCCAGTGGTAAGTATTTGCACAATATAAAGATGCTCTAGTCAAAATCTTGTTGGTATTGGATATTAGAATATAGATAACCTTTTGATTTTTCCCAGATGGGACAGATGTGAACCCCAAATCTGCAAAGAAGGGCTTCAAGCTGTAGTTCCTATGTTCTGTGTTAGACTGATTTGTCTCAGTTGCATGTATGAAATATTATATATGCAGCAAGTCACATTCATGAAGGCTTATCAGCTGTATATCTTAAGATAAAATTACTCTGTGTGTGCAAAGTAGCTATTTGTTCAGGCTTTCTAAATGTGTGGCTACCTGGACGTTTGGGTTGCCGGAATAGAGAACTGCGTGAGTAGTTGGGCACTAAATGAGAAGTAGTTTATTGTCCTTGTCAGTTATGTTGGCAGACTTTAAAATTTTGGATGAAGATGAGGTAGAAGAACAAGGTCTAGAGTTAGTTGCTAGTTCACTTCATTACAGGGGTTACAGAGAGCACAACCTGAGCCCTGTGCGTGATGTGAAGGGCACGTGCTGACACAGAATTACCCCATCACATATGCTTGTATTTGTTATTATCAAGTTTTTTATGCAAATGATTCCCTCTTCCTGCTAGCCCTCTGAAAGGGACAACTCTAATCCATTTGTTTGCTGTGCAAAAACTTATACCCATGTTATTTTACTAAGTTTTCACTATTTGAAGGGAAGAGAATGTGAGACATGGGTGAAAAAAGATGCATATAAATACCTATCTCCCCTCAGTCTGTCAAAACATTTAGTGATGCTTTAAATAGTCCAGTTTTGGGCTTGTTTTTCCATTTGGCAATGTATCTTTGATGAGGCTAATACAAACTTAGATATGAATATTGAAGAGATATTAAGTATTCTTTCTGAAAGATATATGTACTGAACTTGTCACCTTACTTTACATTAAAACTGCTTCTTTTTAAAGTCAAACATAGCTTTCCATAGAACTTGTGGCAGAAAATGTTAGTTGCAAGGGAAGACTTGCTTCATGACTCAGTTGACTCAACATGAGATGTTATGTTTGAACTTGTAATAATAAATGCATACGTATGCCTCTGAATGCTTGTCTGGTTTTGGACTGAAATATCTTGTTTCAAAATAAATGCTTTTGTTTCTATTTAAATACATATTCTTTCCCTTTGAAGTACATGATAGCTCAACAATCAGATCTTGCCTTGCCTGTTATAGCATCTAAATGGTCCTAAAGTAATTTATTCTTCTGTTCTATTTGTTCTGTGTGGTAGTATTTTGGGTTTGGTTAGCCTACTCTTTCTTTATGATAAATAGTCTGTCCCTTGCTAAAAACAGGGACTTTTTTGCTTATAAAACTCTAAATGCAATGCTCTTAATCACTCTTTTGGGGTGGATAGTGGGGAATGGTGGTTTATAATATCAGAAGATCTTCTAGGTAACAGTTTGAGCCTTGAAGATAAGGATTTAAGACCTGAATTAGGTTTGATTATTCTGTAGCTTCCTACAGAATAATGTAAGGGGAAAATATGTACTGATGTAGTCGGATTGCATGCTATTGTAATCTGTCCTGAGGATGCTCATGAAGTTACTGAGGTGTGGTGGGGTCCCTTAGTTGATATTAATGGATTCAGAAGGATCTTTGCATGGGAAAAGTTAGGGTTAATTTGTGAGCTGTTTGATAGCTAACTGTGCTCCTGATCTTCAGAAAGTGAACCAAGCTTACTTGTCAGATTTCTTTATCTTGTCTATTTTTATCTTAATGGTCTCATAAGGCATTCTGATGCTGTAGAAGGGAAACGTATGCTTGTGCTATTTAAAAGGCAACCTTGATTTGCAGGTCTTTCCCCGTTGCAAGTGATGGTGGGGGAAAGAAAGAAGAATAGTAGCTCCATGAAGAATTTAGGAACTTGAGAATTTAGGGGTCTTGAGGTCTAATCTATGCTACAACCTTAAAACATGAGACCACTGCATGTCATGCTTGGTTGCAGATACTTTGGGATATGTGTTATCTTTTGGTTGTGAGAGGAGTTAGGATGAGACCTTTCTGGCAAATCAGGCTGTCATCATTTGAAGTTAAGAGCTAATACTCTTTTATGCACAATGTTACTGATTGTATGTCAAAACAGAACATGCTCCATGGTGGTCAACTGTTTGGTATTTCATAAAATGAATAAAAAACAGTGGGGGAGGGAAGAAAAGGTAAAAATGTGCCTGGACAGAAGTTCCAGGACCCATTTTTTTAGGCCAGTAGTCAAAAATGTGATTACATTGTACTTTGAAAACTGTCTGAGACAGTCAGCAGAAAACATTCTTGTATGACTTCTAAAAGGAAAAACAAGTGGTTGTGGCCATTTCTTATCAATTTGTTCCTTGTTTATTCTTCCTACCACAGCATTTTCAGACTTTATTAAGTGTCAAAGGTCAAGCTCAGTTTGCCATAAAATCCAAATGCATGTGTTCTTCTGTTAATGATTGACTCCAGCCTTCTTTAAAGGTTTCTGAAGGCTTAATACTTATCTCTGCCAGCAATATTGTGCCTAACAGTGCACTTATGATGTTTGAATTTTTGTTTCAGCTTTTACTAACTTAAGCATTTGTTTATTTTCCTCTAACTTTTAAGCTACATAGATCTGTAATCTCCCTAGTAGTAAAAGTTTGACTCTAAGGACATCTCTCTAACCATTTCAGGTTCCTATTTTGTGCCTTGTAGTCTGAGGAGAATGTCATGATCAGTTTCCTGTGATACTTGCTTTGGGTTCACCATTATTATCGGTCTTGTTGATTTGTTAAAGGGGGAACCAACAAGCAAAAAAGTCTGCAAGTCTTGGTGTCTGACTTGTTATAACTGCCACTATGTTTCAGTAATAACCTTATTTGATAAAAGACTTTTTTGTCAGGGTCAAGAAAAAAAAAGAGTGGGGGAAAAACCCATGTCTTAGATTCCTGTTAGATACTTCTACGAGGCCCTGGTTCATAAATATTTGTGTATTGGCCATGATCTCTTTCAGAGTGTTGTAGTAATCTGATTAGACCCTTTATAGATTGTTCTGATTCTTAAAGGCTGTTCCAGGTAGCTTTGGTGTCCATAAGAAATGGTATTTCCTGGTGCTAAGTTCTTTGTCAAAAATACTTTAGAATTTTGATTTCAACTGCAATTTATTTTTGTTGTTTTGGATAGTATTGCTTTAAAGGGAGAGCATAACTCAGACATCTGCAAACCATACACTAGAAATCAAGCAAACTGAAAGCTGTTAGTCATGTAACCTGAGTTCAGAGAATAGGATACTTCCTGTGGCAGCATTATGTCATAAATTTATTTTTAGCCCTTAGACACAGACTTTCTCTAATGAAATCAGCAGATCTCTTGAGTAGAACAAGCAGTGCACTCTTTTGACAGTAGGGATTCTAAATGTGTCAATACATGCGTTTCCACATCTGCTTTCCTTTTCTACTGACACGCTGTTCTGTCATCTGTGGATTGTTCAGTAACGGGAACACCTATGTGGAAATTCAGGTGCTTTCCCTCTTGCACCCACAACTAATGAAATTCCTCAGAATTTGTGAGAAGCTACTGAGCTGTGTCTGCAACAGTTTTCACAGGCATGTGTAAGCAAGGTATGTAGTGTGAGGCATTGGTTGTTGTCTTTGGGTAGTGACAGTTGGATAAAAATAGGCCTGGCAGTTTCCAGGAGGCTGACCTGCAGAGGCTGCGGGCACAGGAGGATATTCTGGTACTTGCTGGGCCTAATGGTTTCTGTTGCTCTCTTGGTTACATAACATCTGTTGAACAATTCCCTCTTTTGGAAATTATTAGTTCTTCCTTGAAGAAAATTAGGTAATGGATAAAAGAGGATGTCTGGACTGCAGAGGGTAACCCTGTGCCGGGAACAGGCAACAAGGATAAAACAATACTGATGGAAAAACTGCATCAGTAGGAGGGACAGTCAGAAGTTCTAAGCAATGAAGCTTATGCCTTACAATGCTAACAAGTTTCATGAGATCTATTTTAAGGATCACCATCAACTCCTTTTAGGGGTGAGGTGGGGAAGAAGGTTTTTAATCTTATGGCTTAGTTCTGGTTTTCTTTTACATCTTCCTAAGATTCACAAACAAGGTATTGGTGGCTGGCCTAGTGTTGCCAGCCTAAACTTTTGTCTGAAGAACTGCTAACATTTAACATGATATTCAGAAACCGTTTTCTCAAGAAGCAGGGGCTTAGAACAGTGTTCTTTCATAATTTAGTATCTTAAAATAACTTGAGTTGGAAGAAACTCTGGTTATCTGTCAGACACCTCTCACTCAAAGCAGGGCTATGTCAAAACAATAAATTGAACTTCTGAGTCAGGTCAGGTTGTTCACAGCTGTGTCCAGTCAAGTTTTCAGTACATCCAAGGATGGAAATGACACAGGTTTTCTGGACCAAACATTCTGATGTTTGACTACCTTGATGGTGAGAAATTGTTTTATAACATCTAATTGGAATACCCTTTAGTGAAGTTTCAGTTGGTTTTTTTGTCCTGTCACACTGCACCACTGAAAGAGACTAGCTTCGTATTCTGCAGTAACTAGATAACTGGAGTCACTCTTGGGATTCCTTTTTGAGTTGCTGGTCTTCTCATTTGCATCCTTTGTAGCCTGTCTTCATACATGAGTATATTGGTGGCTGACCAATATATTGACTTGCCAAGTTCTTGTGTTATTACTGAGTGATTAGCATGACAGGCTAAATTCAGTGTACATGCATCCCATGAGGAGAGATATAATCAAACACATGCTGAAAAAAAGAAAATGGTGTATACATCAGTCACTACTATTCAGGGAAAAACATGGTCATGGATAGTTTTCCAAGCATCTTTACTCTGAAGCAGGTGCAGTACTTCATCCTCTATATAGTAATTTATTTTTAAAAGTTGTATTATCACAGGAATTTATTATTTGTCCCATATTAAATACTATGTGCAGTTCTGAGTACCTTTTCTGAAAGTGTAATGTGTATGATTAGACTTGGTATAAAAGAGAAATGGGTAAAGTGTATCTTCTATTCAAAGATGAAGTGAAAAATGCTTCATTTTGGTGAATAAAGTGGTATGAAATCTGATAAAGGAATATAAAATCTTACGTTGTGAGAGGAAATTTAGCAGGGATAACTTGTACTTTTTACAGCAGAGGAATTAAAGTATGAGCAGGTTCAAAACAAAGGCAAGTTGGGTTTTTTGTGGTGCTGGTGCCTGACCATGTTCTGTAGCTGATCACAATAAAATACAGTGAGGCCAAAATAATATTGGTGGAACTAAATATTCTTGAGGAATGGTTAGATGCAGCTTTCTGCTTAGGAGGTTTCGAAGTTGCTTATTTCTGGAAGTTAGGAGGATATAGCCAGGGAAAAAGTATCGCAGGATGCTAAACCTTTTTCAAATGTTCCTTGTCTAAGTATTTTGCGGTGGTCAGAAACAGGATACTGGGCTAAATCAGTCTTTGATCTCCACAGTATTGCAGTTCTTTTATTCTTAAAAATAAATGCCATGTAAATGTGATTATGCAGCCAAGGAATTATTAATACTAGCTGGAGACAAGCAAATTATCTCCAGAAATAGCTTAGAACAACCATTTCTGTTTCCTCCAAAACAGGATCTCTGAAATTCCCAAGTTACACTCATAACAAATCTTCTTGTGGAAGCCAATCTTTTGCTTTGCTGAAGAGAGTATCCTTGTATGTAAATGGCCATAATAGGAGTGGAAATCCTTCCCACAGCCAATAGATGAGTTTTGGAGTAGTTTGCTCTAAGATATTTTGTGACTGTTCCAGGAGAGGATGACAGTTCATGGGGGAGAAATCACCAGAATATTGATAAATACACTGGAGAAAAAAGTAATGTCCAAATCGGTTTAGTAAGAGAAACAACAGAAAAGCTGGTTTAGGAAGTCCCTCAGCTGTTAATGGTTTGGGAATGGGAGAGGACACACAGGCTTCCTTATTCTTGTATATGTCATAACTAATAACTTAATGTAAGCATGAAGGCTATAATATTGTAAATATAGTCCCTTCCATTTCTCCAAGTATTTTTATAAAGTACAAGGAAGGTCTCCTAAATATTATTAAAGTTGAGCTTTCAGAAGTTAAAGTGCCATTATTTAAGTAGTTATACTAACTCTGCATTATGGCTTTATTGTAATTAGGCTAATTCTACACAAACCTTTTCAGTGGGAGACAAAGTTTTTTAAACATGTGCTTTTCATATAACTTGTCCTAAATGTTTTTACACAATCACTTAAATATTTTTTTCTTAGAAATCTGCTTTGTAGAGTACTTTCCACAAATTAACAAGAATTTCACACAGTTTCCAGTATGAGTAGTAGTATTTCCATCTCATAAATCAAGATAGTGACTCTCAAGAAGTCTGATTCTTTAGTTTCTGTTCATTGTGAGTTAATGCAAGAATTTCTTGTTATCCATCATGATTCATGATTGTATTTTGTACTTAAAAGCATTAGTGGTATAGTATGGCCTGAACTACTGTAATGCTCACACAATGAGATGGTGGGAGAACTCCTTTTCAGGAAGGATGCCTGACAGTTAGCAGAGGGTTAGGGGATGGTGGACTCATCTATTTTGCAAGAGCTTAAAAACAGTGTAGCTATATGTCTTTGCACGTGAGTTACATCAAACTTAGAAAGCTTGCTCTCACTTACCACATACTCTGCTTCTGTCTTAATATGTGCAGTGCCAAACAGATTATTCTGCGATGTATCCAGTGAGCTGTAATTATGTTGCTGTCTTGGTTTGCTACATGAGCTACATAAACACATTTGATCTGTTTTTAATGTGGGGAAACAAAATATTTTGGAGTTGGTTTTTGAATCCTCAATTTAAATATCCTTTTCATTTGCTTCATATCACATGTCTTCCAGATAGTAGTGTTTTGTTCCCTGTCTCAAGCAGAAAATTCTCAAGAGACGATATTAAGAAAATTATTGAAATTAATTAAAAATGAGGGGTGTTATTACTATGTTAAGCTAGCCAGTTGAAAGATACTTGTGAGGATAAAACTGATCAGATTGTTATTGCAAAGCATAGAAAAATTTTGATTATAAAGAGGAATGCTATGGATAAATAATCTTTATTAAAATTAATGCACAATAAGTCATTACAATGCAATAGTGTTAATGATTTCTTTTCTGTTGTCTTGTAAGTCCTGGTATTTGAGTCTGTGGAAAGAACTAAAAGATTTAGAGTTTGCTAGATAATTATTTAATATGTAATCCAGTGGTAACGATGGGAAAGATTTTTGTATGTGTTCAGGTGTTGTTATTGCTGAAGACAAATGACACTTTAAACTGTCTGACTAATGGTAAAACAACAGCATATTTGTGGAGCAGGTGGTCTAGTTTCATAGCTGAACAGAGAAATAATTAAATATTAAAACTCAGATACTAGCTGAATTACATACAGTTGCAGTGAACTATTAAGAAAAGAACATGTAGCTGTGACTTCTCCTTTTGGAATAACTTCAAATAAAAGTTTTTGATCTGTTACATGTTTCAATAGCATCTGTACTGAGAACTGTTTACATGTACAGGCTCTCTGCTCTGGTACTTTTAAGGGTAACTTCTGTTACTTGGGAATTGGTTACTCTGCAACTACATGTTTGAGGAGCTAATTCTTAACTTCCAGTGCCTTAAGCCTTCCTTAGGTTCTTAAAGTAGCTTTTCTGTGGCAATGAGAATGTTTTGTATATGAATGCAGTTATATGTGGCAATTAGGTGCTGTGTTAGTATCTGAATTAGCAGCTCTGGAATATAGCCAGCTTGTGGCCAGGAAAGCAGCCAATAGCCTGGAGGAGAAATGTTTTTATTAATATGTAATAACTGCTCTAGAGAGTTCTCATTACAACTGCAGTTTGCCAGGATAATATTTTATATTACTTATCTGGGGCAGTTTTAATTTCTATTAAAAATACGGGTGATAATTTATCGTACCCTTTTCATACAGAGTAAAAAAAGCAAGAATGCTAGAAAAGGGAGAGATTACTTGAATCCTTATTTTATATCCATCATTTTCATAGGATCAACATATTGCAGGGAGAATTATTTGTACTAAAGAAATGAATGATTTAAACATATGATGTTCTGTTTATACTGTAATTCCTATGGGTGCTAGATTTCTTTGGAGGATGAATATGGTAAATTTGCTTGAATGGTGCATACACGTGAAGTTCATGCTTTTCATTAAATAATAAAGTTGATCATGTGACAGCAATGTGCCTAAGTTGTATTTCTGTAGGACCTAAGAGCCTCTTACTGCTTTCCAAGCTGTAGGTTAAGGGGCTCCAGTTTTTTAGGTAGGTAAGTGGAAGAGCGTGGGCTCCCACTTTTGCAGTTTAACCACAGTGTTGTTCTGAAACCCTTCAGATAAGGCCATTGTCCTTAGTTGTCTGCTGCACTGAAGAGTGGCTCCCTCTGATTTTTTTTCTTGTATGCTTTGCCTCTCCTCATAACAAGAGGGAGAGAATCAAGTGATAAGGTGTATTTTTCATTAGTACCTGCAAGCATGAAGAGAAAGCCAGCATCTTGTTCATTGAATGTAATTTGAGTTGAACATTTTCACTTTGGACTTTTATGTATCAATTAATTTTTAGTTCTGTAAGCCATTACAAAGCACTGTAAACTGCTTGATTACAGTAAAGAGAATGCTGTTTGAACAACAGCCTGTGCCAACTGGAAATTAAGACTGATGTACTTGCAGCTCTGAAGTGATTTAGTCTGACTTCATGCAAGCTACTTAACTGGGTAGCTGAAACAGTCATCTTTATCTTTTTTTTCCCTATGGGTGAGGTGCATGTAACTATCTCTTTGAGATTGTATTGCTGTAGCACAGTTGCCTTTGTCATATTGTACTACGGCAGGAAGGCTGGCAGGTGGTTCAGCCATTCTTTAGAACCTTTGTACCACTGAATCTGATGCAGTGAGCCTTTTAATGCCTACTTCTCAAGTTTTAGCTGCCTTTTAGTCTTGCAGATAGAACAGGTGGCACAGGTATGTGCCACAGGACTTGGCAAGTCATGCAAGGATGCTGAGGACTGCTGATAACAGTGGAGCTGTCATTTATTTTGGGGACAGGGAGGGTGGGGATAGAAAGCCATGAACTTTCTACCTGTTCGCAGTTTTCTTTGGGTACCAGAACTGCAGGATCTACAGAACTCACTTTGGGAAAGGTAAGAAAGAAGAGGGAGTCTTGTAGGAGTTGAACTTGTAAGTAAGAAGCTTTGCAACTGGCTGCTCTCCAGGCTGTCTGAGAGCATTTACTCCCTCATTTCTGCTTACAAGTTGCAGTTAGTACAATGGTACCATGCAACATCAGGAACCATCTGGGCTGTAACATGGGACAGATCTCCCAAGTCATCTCTTGCCACATCCCAGGTGCATTTGGGGCTTTCCTTGTCTGCAGAGGAAGGAAGACAGACTTCCATAAACTTGGTCTTTGCCTTTCAGTCAGCATTATATGGGGGCCCTTTCTGCTCTCCCTTCATACAGCTCTTGTTTTGTTTCTGCTGCAAAAGTGCAAGTCTGGCAAGGCTGTCTTGTCTGGGTTGGTTATATCCAGGAAATGCAGCAAATACATATGAAAGTACCCCACTCTTCAATTTGTGCCTTGAAAGTCTGTTATATTTGACATGCTCAAGAAAACCCCAATAACACCCCTCCCCCCAACTCCTGCTCCAGTTAGGTCATGGTTCATTGAGATCATTGTTTGCCCTAAAATAAAGGGTTTATTTCTTGTACTCTAATTTCTGTTTTTCTCTAACCATCTGTTCTCTTTTGTCTTTCATTTACATTGTAAACTCTTTGAAGAAACAATTTCTTTTGCTTTGTTGTTTGTTTTGCTCTGTTTTCTTTAGTGCCTTGCACAATGGGGTCTTTATCAATGTGTGGGGCTCACTGGAGCTTTAACAACACTACTTCTAAGTCTTGGTATTGATAGAGTTGCAAATATGCTTCAATAAGTGACTTGGTTATATTTTTTAAGATAATCTTAATTGTCCCAATCACTGAATCACAATTATTTAATCTGTCTTTAGGAAAGACACGCTAAACAAAATTCCAGTTACACAGTTTAAACCTGTTCCAGGTTGAAAGAGTTCTTTCATCTTTCATGCAATTAAAATTTTTAGAGACATCTTTCCAGTGCCTCTTGGGTCAGTAGCTTTTTCCACTACCTGTTTAGGCCAATTTTCTTTTTCTCCCAAATAGATGGGGGCATTTACCCACCTGTATATACTTGTAACTATTATGATAGTACAGCCTCTTTTCACTTTGTCCTGTGAGAACTGTTGGGTGTAACGTATTGCATGTTTGGAAGAATGATTAGATGACAGCAGGTAAATTATGTGGTTCTGAACACCTGCATGAAGTGAAGCAGACAGCTGACTTTCAAATTTAAATGAATTCTCTTCTACCTATGTTATCTGAAGATATTTTTGTTAAACTTGGAATTAAAAACCATACTTTTGGATGAAACTTCAGTGTACTCATCTGAACTGAATCTAGTGATCTGAAGTAATTTATAAACATAGCAGTTTTACCAGTTTCTGTAAAGCTGCAGTGGGATCTGATGTAGTGAGTTTCCCATGATATATGGAAATAGTTGTAGTAGCTCATGTTCTTTTAGATTCTAAGTAAAATCATATTCCTAGTGTACATACTACAGACTAAAAGTCAATTGATGTTGACTTGCTTATTAATCATCAGTGTGATCTAGATCTATGTAGTTATGTAAAAATTTGTTAATTGTTTTTAGCAAACCTAGCTGTTTAAAGTCATTGAAGAAAGCAAATCGAGTGAAATGTGCTAATTGATGTAGGGATGAGTATGGAGCCTCAAAGGTATCTTTAATGGCCCTATCATCACTTTGAATACTAGGTTATTCACTGGAGGAATACTTGTGTTTAAAAAAAAAAGGTAATAACTCTGTAGCTATTGACATTCTTTGAGCTGATAGAATCTAAATTAGTTGTTTATGTAAAAGGGCCAGGATATTAATTTTTGCTATGTTAGGTAAACATATTCCAATGTATCTAAATATTTTTAAAATAGTTAACCAATTGTTTTGCTCTTATCTATGGTTTTGTGTTTTGAACCAAAATAGTAACTGAAATCCGAAATCACTTGGTCTTCTAAAATGCTGTTGCTTTCTGTCCTGCAGCATGGGTCAACTCTCTTTCGATGGGAATGGTTTTCTTCTGTTCTCCAATAGTCAGCATATTCACAGACCTGTTTGGTTGTCGAAAAGTAGCTGTTGTTGGAGCTGCAGTAGGATTTGCTGGACTCCTTTCAAGTTCTTTTGTAAGGTAAAAAATTCTTTTCATTCAAAGTATTTTATCAGCTTCACGTGGTTCCATCAACAGATTATGAAGGAGTAGGCAGTGTTACTTTGTGTTGTTTGTTAGAGTAGAAGCCTTGTTTTATTTGTCTTCATTTTTGTCTTTGAAAGTATAACTTGTGGAAACTCCCAAGTGATAGTTTCAACTTGAAAAGTAATTTTAAAAATACAATATAGCCTTATAACGGCACTCCCTATTTAACAGAAAGCACTTGTTTTCATTTTTGTCTTTGAAAATGTAACTTGTGGAAACTCCCAAGTGATAGTTTCAACTTGAAAAGTTATTTTAAAAATACAATATAGCCTTATAACAGCACTCCCTATTTAACAGAAAGCACTATGTCTAAATTATCAACAAGGCTAATGATATAAGAACAACAGCATTGTCCTGGGTAAGCTTCTTGTGTGTTTTCTTGATATATGCTGTGTTTTAGCAGGTGCATAAACATTGTTTCTATCTCTTCTCCTCCCCTGTTTGCTTTTAAAACACTGTTTAAATGTTGATAAATATGCACTAGGACTTCCAGGAAGGTGTTAATATTTCAGTCAAATTTGATGTTTTGTTCTAGTCTTATTGGTCCAGTTGTCAAACACACAAAAAAAAATCCCATTGGTATAATGACATGTACTTAGTTTATTTGCTTTATTAAGAAAATCTCAGTTCTTTCTTGTGTCAATGAAAAAAACCCAACCTAAAGAGTAGTGGAATTTTCCCCCCAGGTTATACTTTAGTTTGTATGTATCTAACTTTCGCAGAATAAATCATAAGAAGTTCAAGAACAGCCGATTTGTTGGACATGCACAGTAGATGATGAGGAAACAGGAAATTTACTAATTTATTGTAGTTAAGGAAAGAAATAGCAGGAAAAATAAGCTACAGATACCCCTAGTTCTCAGGCTGCTTTTTTTGTACCCTTAGTGAATAAGTATAGGAACAGACAAAAGCAAAATTCAGAAGAGCTTCCTACATAAATGACAATGTATTTGTGCGGGCTTGTGAAAATGTGCCTGTGTTCTGAACCAGAGAGCTGTGAGCTGGCTGTGATCTGCATGGATGAATATCCATGCTGTCTGGCACTGTTTCTTAGCTAATGTGTCATGTTTGGGCGTATGTCCCCTAATGTGAAAACACATCCACAAATTTACAGGAACAGGAGACAAATCGTTCTGTCTTAAGTAACTGAAACTAGTGTTTATATTAATTCTTGGAATAACTGATATTTATGAGGAAAAGAAACCTTTGTTTTCTTGTTGTTTGCTCAAACTTCTAATTTTTATTTTATTTTTTGGTTAATCCAAGTGCAAACATTTTGCTTAACTCATTTTACTAAAGCAAACACCCCCCTCCACTTCCTGATAAGTTTCAAGAGGCTTGTTACCACATGTGAGGTAAAAGAATACATCTTGGAAGTCTCTCTTCCTCCTTGCTTCACAATAGTGCTGAATACTAAACCAGTCTCTTAATACACACTAAACCTCTTGAAAAAGGTTTTCTTCTTTTGAACAAAATCCTGTCATCACTGTTTCCTGAATATCCAATGGAACAAAGGCACAAAAGAAGCATGCAAATAAAAAGTTATTTTGTAAAGGCTTTAAGAATATTTTCACTTTAATTTAGAATTTGAGGAGAACTTTAGGAGGCAGGTAAACTCTTGTTAGAGTATACGCCATGTTAATGTGCATTCTTGGTGTTTCATTTTATTTACAGTAAAATGATTTATGCCTATGATGTTATCAGTTAATTAAGGGAGTATAGTTCAGATACAGAAGTCAATGTTCTAAAAGGAAAATATTGTACAGTAGATAAATGTAAGTATGATTTACAGTTTCTATAAGTGTAATCAACTATGTAAATACTTGGTTTTTTCTGTGTTAATGAGGAGTGTTCAGCATTGTGTTTGAACTGCTAGTGAAGGGAAGAAATGTGTAAATCAAATATACATACCTAGCTTTGGAAAAGAAAACAAGAAAAAACCCCAAATACAGCAACTGTTGAACTTACATTTGGCTAATTCCCCTTGACAATTATTTATTTCAGTCAGACTATTTCGTGGTGTTACACTTAAATGTAATTTTGCCCCTTTTACCTTTTTCCAGTGAATTCCACAAAATTTTTAGTGGAAAAAATAAATAATTGCTGAATTCAGCTGACACAGTGTATTTCAACTATAAGTACGTATAAACTCTTAACTTCTGTAAATGTCAATTCATTGCAAAACTGTCTTGCCATGTCAGGTGAATATGAACATAATGTTATACAAAATATTAATACTTTTTTCTTTTCTCTTTTGATATAGCACCATTGAACCTCTCTACTTCACCTATGGAATCCTATTTGCCTGTGGCTGCTCTTTTGCATACCAGCCATCCTTGGTCATTCTGGGGCAGTACTTCAAGAAGCGCCTTGGGCTGGTGAATGGCATTGTCACCGCCGGCAGCAGCTTGTTCACGGTGTCGCTGCCCTTCCTCTTGAGTGTGTTGATCGATTCTGTTGGCCTATACAACACCTTGAGGGTCCTGTGCATCCTTATGTTTGTTCTGTTCCTGGCTGGCTTTACGTACAAACCCCTTGTTCCCAATGTCAAAGGCAAGGAGGAAGGAAAGAAAGGAAAGTTCAGATTTCCTCCTGAAAAAAAGATTTGCAATTTCTCTGTTTTCAAAGTTCTCAGTTACCGAATCTGGGCTTTTGGGATCCCAGCTGCACTTTTTGGATACTTTGTGCCTTATGTTCACTTGGTAAGTGTGCGTTTCCTCCTGCATATGATGCATTTAAAACTACAGATTATTTCCCTTTGTTTTAAGGACTAAGAAAATGATTGGTGATAAGGAGTGATACGTGAAGTGCAAGTTGTGTGTGGGAGAAACATGAAGTTAATACTGTTGTCTGTGATTCAAAGACATTCCAGGGCTCTAATCAGAAGTATTAGTTGAGTCAGTTTAAAAATATTTCTTCATTCTCAATCTAAGGCTTAAAATACTTTAACCACGAAAAGAGACATTTGAAAATTATTTAGTAGTATTCTGAATAATTCTTTAATTTGGTACTTGGCTGAATACATTGCCAATGATACTTGTGCATTTCAGAGGAATAATGGAAGGGGTAAATGACAGAAAACAGGTAAACATTCTGATTTTTCTTCCTTTAAGTGGAAGTATGTTTGTTAAAATGTGTGTTTTTAGAGTGTATTTTATTGGCCATTTCCCAGGTTTATTAAAAGCAAAATACTTTGATTCTTCTGTCTCAAATGTCAGCTTTGAGTTTTACCACTATAGCAATAACATAACTGACCCTGTTATCTGGTACTTCTAGCTGCTGGTCCAGTTGGCTTTTATTGCTGTCTTCAGTAACTCCTAGGGCTTTAGCTCCCGACAATGGGGGCAGCTCAGTCAGCCATTTCTATACATGTACTAAAGTTGTTTTCTTTCCCTAGCAGATTTTTTCTGCAGCACACTGTTAATCTAAAGTTTTGATGTAACTGGGAGATGCATTACAGGAAATGTATCTGGCTGGCACTCATTGCATTACTTACTGAAACAGTGACTTATTTTTGAATGACATCCTGGTGGTGCTGTCTAAATTGAAGCAGTGCAAACCAAAAGGCTTAAAAGGGATGAAAGCCCACAAACCCACAATGGGATGCTCCATTCAGACCTTTACACATATTCATATTCAGCAGTATTTGATAAAGAGAACAGAAAGATCATGTTGATATTAATCATCCACAAGAGTAAGATTCATTATAATAGATGTCTTGAATACTGTTAAACTTCAGTGTGTTAAAAGCCCATGGGTTTGTATGCAATATATACAGCAAGTGGTGTCACTGCTTTCTGGTAGCACATTGGTTAGATTACTGACTCTGCATCAGATACTTTTTAAAAAAAGTACCTTAGGCTTGTTTTTGAGCAGCTGTAAACTGACTTTTTGTGGTGCGTTCTTGTTACTTAAGTGTTAAACGTGTAGAAACTAGTCTAAGTGTTACAGTGTGTTTCAAAGGACTGTCCCATTGGATGCATAGGCTATTGTGACATTTTACACTAACTCCCCATGAATTTTGTACAGATGCTTGAAATGAAACAGTGTTCAGAGGAGTGGAAGGGAAGTGTTGTAGAGAAAGGTATTGGGTAGTTTGTAAATGATGGTTAAGGCTTGCTGAGAACTGAAGAGCAGGGCCATATATGCAGTCACATAAAACCTCTGAAATACACTTATTTAACAAAAAGCTTGAGAATTTTACCAAGGCGTTTGTAAGATGGCTGCTTCTTTCTAGACTGGATTGAAGCTGCTGGTCAGCTTGGAGAGGAAAGAAATCTTTTAGTAGTATATTTTTATTTTTATGGCGTGCTTTCTCTTGTTGAGTGCTTTTCCCCTCATCAGATTGCACAAATTCTGATTGCGAAATACAGCTCTAGTACATGAAAACAACTTGATCAAGGCTGTTTCTAACATAATGTTAGATAACACTATAAAACTATTCCAAAGTACTGTTAGAATCTAATATTTAAAAAAAACCACTTCAAAATTATAGTAAGATATTTAAATTCCAGCAGTTGTCCTTTTTTTTTCTCAGATTCAGAGAAACCATGAAGCTTAACTATTTATAACATAAATACTCAGTGGAAGTCAGGCTTGCTCTGTATGCAGCTTTTGAAAGGGGAAGATGTACCAGTGCTTGGGAGCCCCTTTTATTATCAAAACCGCCCTTCTGAAATCAATTTTTTTTTTTAATTTACATTTTTCTAAATACTCAACTTTACTGTATAATTTTTTGGTCTCCCTGTAAACCAGAGAGGAAAATCTTCTTACACAATGTATGGTGGGCTCCCACTGCTCTTAAAAATCCCGAAGTATTCTAAACAAGATGCTTAGTTTTCATTCTTGGCTTTGTAGATAGCATTATTAAATGGAAAATAGCTTGACTTTTTCTTTACTATTTTAAAATATCTGATTATCGTGATTCAAACTTCTATCCAAAATCTAAGTACCTTTCAATATACACAAAGAATCCATGGAGGGATTGGGGTACTCTTTGTTATGTACCCAGAACTCTTGACCATGCTTTGAAATATTTAGAGCCTAAATCAAACTTTGATCAGTGAGTGTGATAGGGGGTGGATTGGCATAAAATTTCATGTGCTTACTTTATGCTGACAAGCTAATAGTTAGATACCCCCAGTGTCAGACTTCTGTTTTCTTGTGTATATGGTCCATTAAGTATTATGTAAATGCTCAGTAATATTTCAGAAAGCTTGGCATACAAATAGCTTAAAATAATCCCGGCTGTTACTGATGTTGAAATGGAAAATCAAAACTTGAATTTACTGAAGAGCAATATTTCAACTTCCAGAAGATATCAGATTTTTCTAACCTTTGATCTTAAATAAGCCATCAGGAGGAAGAGAGTTTAATACCTGCAGGTCATATATTTTAAATTATTTTATAATTATTTTCCAAGAATAGATGTATTCACAGTAGCAGATATCTTTGTGACAGAAGGCAGGACTTTGAATTGCTGGGTTGGAGGATGAAGTTGTAGGATTAAATAAACTTGCTGCTTGGGCTTAAAGAATTGTGTTCTTGCAGCTAAGCTCACCACTTCTGTAACTTTTTCTACATAAACCTAAACTAATTCAAGAACTTAAGTCTAGATTTAGAACTAAGCAAACATTCATCCCTCCAGCTCAAATTTAATAATTTCAAAAAGGGAAAATATTTTTAATTCAAAGAGGTATTTATTTTTATGAAAACATAAGTGAAGAGCCATAACAGTAATTGCTGGTGGTCAATGGTGTGTGCTGGGGTCTATTTAAAACCTTAGAAAGTCTGTGTGCATCTGTATTTGAGACAGTGAATGGATAAGGGCTTATGAAGGAACAGCATGGATTCTGCCCTTCAACACTGATACTTCAGCTCTGGACTCTTTTATCTTAGTTTTGTCTGCTTTTGATAAAAACCAGCATTTTATGTACTTCCAGAAGTACATACATGTACGTAATTCCAGATAACCAAAGGTTACCCAAACTCAAGAGTCCTTTCCTCAGTTTTTGAAAATGACAGTTACTACTGTTCTGTTATTTACTGCATTTTTTAAAATTTGTAGCAATACTGGAAGAGATATGAACCTGTCCAAGTGACAACTTCCGTTATGTGAAAACTCTTGAAGCTTTCCTCACTGTTAGGGGTGGCTGACAATAGCTGGACTCATCAAATAGGGGATTTGCAACCAGCACCCTAAGGAAAAACACGTCTACATGGAGCCTCGTGCCCACAACTCTTCCCTTAGCCCTCAGATCTGGCTCCTGTATTTATCAAGTCCAGCTTTTCCCACCTGGAAAGGCACTTTCTGCCAGTGTTGGGTGCTCTTGACTACAGTGTCACAGGCCTGCTGTGTGTCACCACTCTGGTCCATGGTAACTGGTGGTTGCAGCCTGGGTGCACTCCAGTTGCAGCACACCAGCTGCTGTCTGCCTGGTCCCAGGCAGGGTCTCTTGAGTGCTGCTGAGGCCAGCCCTGGTTTCTGTTTGTCTCATGTTTTCTGAAGGATACTGGAAAGGAGAGATGCATGTTGTGAAACTTGTAATGACAAAGAAATAGAATTAGTCAGGTCTCAGCAATTTTAACTAGTTGCACCATGTTTGCTAGATACTCATAGCTATTAAAACCAGAGAAAATAACCTGCTTGTGAGCTAGGCTTTAAAATAAAAAAAAAGAACAAATTAATTTGGTATGCTAGATAAGATTCATATCAAGGAGCTGGCAAGAATTACCAGGCACTAACTGGTAGATAACAGCTGCTTGCAAAATAGGTGTAATACTACTTTTGGCTCTCACAGGAGACAACCAAAAAAGGAAGAACGTTTCTTATCCCAGTTTAACTGGTATCAAATTCCATTAGTAGATGTTCCATTAATGTGACTTTTGGGGAATTGTGTTGGGAAAAATACTATAAATAGATTTTGACTGACTTTTGTTATACTTTTAGCACTTACTCAGATTGAATAGCAAAATGATAATTCACAGGCCTACTGAATTGTATGGCTGTTATTCCTGTCACTCCAGTCTAAACTGTGGAGTTTTTCTTTTGCTGTGTTTTGAGGCAAATAGCCAAAAAAACTAATGTAGTCCATTCAGGTATAAATTGGGTATCCACAACAGGAATATGTCAGGTTAATACAAAACACTCCATCCAAGTTGTTTTTAGTAAAGATTATCTCACAAAGAAATTAAGTAGATTTGAATATTAAATATATTTGATAGAAAGTATGCCTAGTCTGTGCTGCTACTTGTCCTCTGCTTGTTCTGCTAATAAACAGAGGACTTTTTGTTTTTCAGGAGTCAGTCCAATGCTAACCTTTAATGTATATACTTAATAAGGATCATACATTCTTAATTCTTACAAGCTTGCTAAGTCAATTCTGTTAAAATTGTATATAAGGTCACATGTTGGGTAGTTTAAAAGATATGCTGCTGCTTTTAATGGTTTATTTAGTGAAAAGAAGTATTGAATAAAATGTATGTTGTCACTGCTTAGTCTTTTCTAAGCAATGACTGAGATCACTACTAAGATTCAGTATGAGTTAAGGACCATATATTATGACACCTTTACAAAAAAGTGGCCCAGTATTATTGTATTTTGATATAGCAATGTTCAGCCAGTATGAATAATACACTGGTAAGACTGAGAATATCATCTTAACATTTACTGTGCAATGTTTCATTCCTGTAGTAATTTGTCTTGGGCTATTTCCCGTATCCCCATTCATTCAATTTGCAGTTGCTTTTATTAAATATCTCTTGCTAGTGATAGCTCCTGTCTTAGTGTTTGACACCTTTCAAGATGAAAAACTGAATTGAACAACTGAACACTCAAACAAAACAGTGCAAGTATTAGATGCTATACTTTAAAAAAAAAAAAAAAACCAAATCTGAATGGTAGAGAATGCTGTAAAAATGTGTACTGATTAAGTTTACCTTTCTAAGTCTAAATAATTTTTTTAAAGAAAATGCATACTCTTAAGAATGGTTAGATCTATTTGGAAATTAGGTTTATTATATAAATAGTTATGGGCTTGTATACAAGGCTTCCTGTTAATTGATAAGCCATGAGAAAGTTCCTATAACATTGACTGTACTCTTAAACTTCAGAATAGCTTGGGAAAAATACCTTTCCATATTTCTTGCCCTGCTGTGCTGCCTATTTCTTAACTTACTGTGAAAATCTGAATTTTCCTAGTGATACTTATCCACATTCATATTCCATGATGGGTACATACTTGCATATGTAGAGATTTTTGGTTAGCACTTACGTGGCATGCATGTGTTCTGCATCTGTGTGCTTCATGTTTTAGTTACAAAAAAAATGTGTGTGTTTGGCCCTTCCTTCCAGTTACTTCCTTAGGAAAATCTGTCTTGAGACAGGTTTAAAATACTGGATGTTTTTCTCTTATAGACAAGTAATAAAGATTGTGTCTTGCTGTTTCCTCCTGGCACGTGCAGAAACAGAGAGGTTCAACTGCACCTCCAAGGAACAGGGAATTGAGACTGCAGACTTGGTGGTTGGGGAAAAATAGGTAGATACTGCTTCAGATTCTAGAAACTGCTACTGAGAAACAATGCATCAACTTGGAAACTGCTCTAAGATTTTCATCAACTGAATTGGAAAAAAAATGTATCTCTGAATGAAAAGTAAAGAGGCTTTCAAGCTGGCCAGCTAAAAGGTATTCCAAAAGATACAGCAGCCCCAGGACCACTGTTAGGTACAGGCTCTCAGGCTCTGCTGGTATCTTTTTTTCAAATCTGAGATTGACTAGCTCTGCTGGTAAACTGCATTTTCAGATTCCTGGGGAAACTTTACAAATGAAGGTTCAGCCTCTAAATAAGCCTGGCTGCCAGCAGTGGACACTGTAGCTGTTTTTCACTGGTAAAGAAATATACTGTAGTGTAGATGTCCTCTGAGATGCTGTGCTTTGCTGTTTGAAAACCAGGAATACACTATTTTTTTAATAATTAGGAGGAGATTCTTTTGCTCCCCACAGTATTACATTGCAGGAAGGTAATCAGTTTAGCTGCCTTATGGGAAGAAGTGCCAGTGATGACAAGCATTCTTATCAGGCCAGTAATCTCCTGCTCTGCTCTGTCCACAAACAGCTGTGACAGACTGAGTACCTTACTGTGTTTCTCTTGGCCCATTGTGAGCATTTGAGTTGGCATTACCGAGCATACTTAGTCATCTCGGGCTCTCTTTCATCCGGATAATCCTTCCAGTTCAGCTTGTTTCCTATTCAATGCCTCCCACCATCTTTCAGTTCTCCTTCCAATTATATCTTTTGCAATAGGAAGTTTCCTGGGAAATAAGAAGCTACTTGCTTTCATCTCCAAAAAAGAATAGGTTTGGGAAAACCTGTTCATCTGCAAACTGAAGTTCTGCTGCTTTGAAATTTCTAGAGGAGCTTAATGGAAGGGCCTCCTTTTGACATCTAGGGCAACTGGTTCACTGGGGGAAGCTTGCTGGTTTTAAGACAGAAACGGTTCCTTCAACATAAACTGTCCTTTAAAACTCATGCATCTGTCCTTTAAGCCCAGAGATGGCCTAGAGATAGTGATGGGCTTTACTGCAATTGTGTTTTCTGTTAATAGAGAGGAAGGTCACTGTCCTTTGCTGTATACAGAAGACTTAAAGCAATGTATTTCAGATACATCTCATCAGAACATATGATGGGCACTTAAATGCTAAATAATCTGGGCAGTCCTCTTCTGAGAAGCTAAACTGCATTCAAAATCTGCACCATCCTCACAAGATACATTTTTATTCCTGTGAGGGGCATGGAGATGGTTTGAATCTTTGCAATGTACTTGTTATGCATTAAAAAGTTTGTATGACTCACTCATTTTCTAAGATGCACTATAAGACAGCTCAGATAAGTATTATTCTGTCCTCTGTGTGGCTTTGTCTCCAGATCTTCTGTGTCTATTACTTTGAAGTTGCTGGCTTTAGTGCTGTGTGTGTTCATATAATCTGTTCTTGGACAAGAAGATAGTGCTGTCTACTGGTCTATACTTCATATCTTGCTGGAATGTCCATTTTGTTCCTGTTCTTTAGCTAGAAAGGTCTTTTTTTTTCATTTCAGAAACAACATAGTGAATGGGAGGACTTGCTGATAGGGAGTATAGGTATTGCATATTCTTGTTGCCAGAATTGACCCCCTGCCCCTCTGTAGTGCAAGATCCTTGCCTTCATCTGATTTAACTATGCTACAACTGTTTTATCACCTTGGTCTGCCTTGAACCAGGATGATTTGTCCTTCATCTCTGTTCTTTACTGGCAAGCTATTTTAACTTGTCTCTACCCATTTCTCACTCTGTATCAGTGATGTGTCCTGTTTTTCTTAGTAGGAGATGAGATTCTGCTGTGTAAACTCAGTGTTTGAACCTTTGGCCCCTAGAATGTGTGCCAATAAAAACTGTCTTCCTGTGCAATCAGCTTGGAGAAATAGAGCCAAGCTCTCATGAGATCCTCTGTAGCCAGTTTTTCTAGGAATTAATCTGAAATTCTTGCGATGTACTTTGAAAACTAGGTTCACTTTCCTTATACTCAGTTTCTAAAAGACCTTATTTATTCAGGACAAAACAGTCTCTCTATTCTGCCCATTCAGGAAAAAAAAAAACATTTTCCACTTGTAAACTGCACCCTCCCCAAGCAAAAGCTTTGGGTCATTAAGAAGAGTTATACTGGAAAATATGAAGGGTATAGAAACCACTTGAGGTTCTCTGAGTACATCTGAGCTGCTGTATTGGACAAGCTATAGGACAGTCAGGATGAATCACAGTGCAGTAGTTGATCTGCCCAAGTCTCTAGTCATCTGTAATACTACTTACAAATATATTTGCAACTCTTCAAGCCTCTCCTACTGATGTTGTGTTCCCTGAAGACTGTCAGAAGTGACCTCTCCTCTAGATTAGATTCTTTGAGAAAATAGGGTTTAAGTTCTTGTCCTTGCAGGAGTGATCATCTCCACATAGAAAGTGGTAGGTGCTCTGTGTTCTCTGCAGTGGGATGTGCAGGAGCTGAGGGAGCCATAGTGGAAAGGAGTTGCGTACCTTACACAGCATCTCTCTCCAGTCCTTTACCCCTGGATTCCATAGTGGAGAGACAGATATTAATGCTGTCCTTTGAGTGCAAAGCATGATGAAAAGTATGATGTGTACTGTATGGACTCTAATAACCAAAAATCTCTAAATCTAACATAAATAAGCCACATGCATATGTACACTAAAGTACATACACATAACACATCTTTGGAGTACAGTTCTTGTAAGGTAAGTACTGTGGCTGTTTTGTGAACTGCCTGTATTGTGTTATAGGTTTGCTACTTTTAAAATGCTGTGTAAAATAATGTTTAGTTGGTATGTCTGGATTTCTTACTTGAAAAAAATTAGCCTCCATTGCTACATTCATTTGTTCTCATGGGCTGCTGTTCATTTCTTCAGATCTACATCAGTCTTTTGTCTGAAGTCTACTACATCTTTTATTTCTCAGTCTGCTGTTAGTCTGTTCTGTAATGTCAGGATAGTATCTTTAAAATTGTCTAGTGCTAACAGATAACTGTGTCAAACAGATATTTCTGTCTACTGTAGATAATCTAAAAAAGTTAACTGTAGGTATAGCTGTCAATTTTATCTCTACCTTTCTCATCCATTTTATCTACCATAGTTCTGTCTCAAACGGAAGACTAACAAGGCACTGGTTTTGTAAAGGTCCAATGTAATTATTAAGCAGGTGTTTCTGAGACCCCAAATCTTCAGTGGCTCCCCATGCTTTACTTGCTTTTCTAATCTTTGCATTTATCTCCCTTCAGATCTCAACATCTGCTGCAGTTTGACTGCCCAGGTTAGTGAAATTTTCCCCCTTTATCCACGTCTGTAATTATCATGTGCACCCATTTCTTTCCCACTATTTCTCAATGTTGATCTGGCAGTATTTATTCTTGGCTAGATTGTCCACTTCTAACATTGGGGGTGGTGGTGGGAAAAGAAACAGATTATTTCCTACTTAGTTTAAATATGCTTGCATAACAATTATATTTTCCATTCCATAGTAGTGCTGGAAAAGAATAAAAATCCTGAGTACAGAACAAATATAAAGTAAAAAGAATAAACTGAATGTTTTGTTTTTTAGAAGTAAATGAAAGTGTAGAAAAATACTTCAGGTAGCAGGTATACTGAAGGTAGAAACAGTAGGATGATGTTGAAGGATAACAGCATAGCAGTATTCCTCAGGTCTCTGCAATACTAGCAGATTGAAGGGTCTGAGTTAGGTTATAATTTCTTTTATTAGTCTCTCTAATGGCACACTAGTTAATGTACTATTGCATAATAGTAGTTACTCTAACACCAAACAGAGCACTTAGTTCAGTCATATTAAATTGTATTCTCCTTTTAAAAAAAAAATGGCTATTTTTATGGTAATCTGGGCAATCCTTTATGTGTGGATGCTTGAAGGATCTTGACCAGACCTAAATTCTCAGGCTCCACAAGTACCCAGAAGCCTGTTGATGTCTTTTCCCGCTATCCTCATACAGAGTAAAGAAAACTAATCACCAAAACTTAGTGAAGAACCTTCCTTTGCTCATATACAGATCAAGTCCTGTGTCCAGTTTCTGCTCAAAGAGCTGCATAGAACCTCTCTGCTTTTAAATCTTGTTCAGACTTGTGAAGGTCTTTCCATGTATTTTGAGTTTTCCTTTGAGAAATCCTGGAACCTGGCTCTTTCCATGCCATGATCTCATCGCAATCACAGAGACGTGGTGGGACAACCTGGACGACTGGCACACTGTCATGGATGGCTATGTGCTTTTTAGGAAAGACAGGCTAGGGAAGCGAGGTGGAGGAGTTGCTCTTTATGTGAGAGAGCACCTAGAATGTGTTGAGCTCCACCTGGGGAAGGATGAACCTTCTGTCGAGTGCTTGTGGGTTAAAATCAAGGGGCAAACCGGTATGGGGGACATTGTTGTGGGAGTGTGCTATAGGCCCCCTGATCAAGAGGAGCAGGTAGATAACGCATTCCATAAACAGTTAGAAGTAGCCTCAAGTTCCCGGGCACTGATCCTTATGGGGGACTTCAACTACCCAGATATTTGCTGGGCAAGCAATACGGCCAGTCGTATGCAGTCCAGACAATTTCTGCAGTGTGTTGAAGACAATTTCCTGCTACAGATGGTGCAGGAGCCCACAAGGGGAGGGCGGCTGCTGGACCTTGTTTTCACTAACAAGGATGGACTTGTTAGGGAAGTGAAGGTCGGGGGCAGCTTAGGGCAAAGCGACCATGAAATGGTTCAGTTCATGATCCTGGGTGGAAGAAGCAAGCCAAAAAGTAGGATAGCTACCCTGAATTTTGGTAGAGCTAACTTTGATCTCTTCCGCCACTTAATGGGGGCTATCCCGTGGGCTACGCTGTTTGAAGGAATGGGAGCCTGCGAGAGCTGGCTAGCATTCAAACAGCACTTCTTCCAAGCACAGGAACGATGCATCCCTTTGAGGAGGAAATGGGGAAAGAGAGGCAGAAGACCTGCATGGATGAACAGGGAGCTATTGAGCAAACTCAAAGAGAAGCAGAAGATCTATGAATCGTGGAAAAAGGGTCTGAGCACCTGGGAAGAATACAGGAATGTGGTCAGGGCCTGTAGGGATGCAACTAGGAAGGCTAAAGCCCTCTTGGAAATTAAGCTGGCAAGGGACATAAAGGATAATAAAAAGGGGTTTTTTAGACACGTGAACAGTAAGAGGATGTCCAGGGATAATGTAGGTCCCTTGCTGAATAAGGAGGGTGTCCTGGTTACGGGGGATGCTGAGAAAGTGGAGATATTGAATGCCGCCTTTGCTTCGGTCTTCACTTCAAAGGCCCCCTGGGACCCACAGACACTGGATGAGAGTAGGACTGATTGGGAAATGAAGAATTTCCCTCTGGTTCAAGTAGGGGAGGTCCAGGAGCGGCTCAAAGGGATTAATGCACACAAATCCATGGGCCCAGATGGGTTACATCCACGTGTGCTGAGGGAGCTGGCGGAGGTGATTGCTGAGCCGCTCTCTATCATCTTCGACAGGTCTTGGAGGACAGGAGAAGTGCCTGAAGACTGGAGGATAGCCAATGTCACTCCAGTCTTTAAAAAGGGCAAGAAGGAGGAACCTAGTAACTATAGGCCAGTCAGCCTCACCTCTGCCCCTGGAAAGGTAATGGAACAGCTTGTTCTGGATGCCATCTCCAAGCAATTGGAAGAGAAGAAGGTCATGAGGAGTAGTCAGCATGGATTCACTAAGGGGAAATCGTGCTCGACCAACCTCATAGCCTTCTACGATCTCATGACAGGCTGGGTAGATGGAGGGAGAGCAGTGGATGTCATCTACCTTGACTTCAGCAAGGCCTTTGATACTGTCTCCCATGACATCCTGATAGCAAAGCTGAGAAAGCATGGGATAGATGAGTGGACAGTGAGGTGGGTTGAGAATTGGCTGTCGGACCGAACCCAGAGGGTTGTGATTCGTGGAGTAGAATCTGACTGGAGGCCTGTTACCAGCGGTGTTCCCCAGGGCTCAGTGTTGGGTCCAGTCCTGTTTAATATCTTCATTGACGATCTTGATGAGGGAATAACATCCACCCTCAGCAAGTACGCCGATGATACAAAGCTGGGAGGAGTGGCTGACACGCAGGAGCACTGCGCTGCCATCCAGAGAGACCTGGACAGGCTGGAGAGCTGGGCAGTGAGAAACCAGATGAAGTTCAACAAAAGCAAGTGTAAAGTCTTGCACCTGGGAAGGAACAACTGTTTGTATCAGTACAGGCTGGGGGATGACCTGCTGGAGAAGAGCTCAGTGGAGAAGGACCTGGGGGTCCTGGTAGATGACAGGTTGGCCATGAGCCAGCAGTGTGCCTCGGTGGCCAAGAGAGCCAATGGGATCCTGGGATGCATCAGGAGGAGTGTAGCCAGCAGGTCAAAGGAGGTGATCCTCCCTCTCTACTCTGCCCTGGTCAGGCCCCACCTGGAGTATTGTGTCCAGTTCTGGGCTCCTTGGTATAAAAAGGACAGGGATCTCCTGGAAAGAGTCCAAAGAAGGGCTACGAAGATGATTAAGGGCCTAGAGCATCTCCCCTATGAGGAAAGGCTGAGTAAGCTGGGACTGTTCAGCCTTGAGAAGAGAAGACTAAGGGGGGACCTAATCAAAGTTTATAATTATCTGAAGCAGGGGATGCAGGGGGAATCGGCCAGCCCCTTTTCAGTGGTCTGTGGGGATAGGACAAGGGGCAATGGCTGCAAGTTGGAGCATAGGAAGTTCCGCACCAACATGCGGAAGAACTTTTTCACAGTGAGGGTGACAGAGCCCTGGGACAGGCTGCCCAGGGAGGTGGTGGAGTCTCTCCTTCACTGGAGATATTCAAGACCCGCCTGGACGCCTGTCTGAGCAATATGAGCTAGGGAGCCTGCTTTGGCAGGGGGGTTGGACCCGATGATCTCTCGAGGTCCCTTCCAACCCCTACAATTCTGTGATTCTGTGATTCTGTGATTGCCAGTAATTGTCAAGCTGTGAGCTGTTCTTTCAGGTTCTTTTCTGATTGAGTTAAAATTTGTCATTACTACTGAGCAGAATATTTCCTAGGAAAAGGGAGGGGTGGTTTTGTATTGCTCCAGGCAGGAAAAATCTGAACATAAACATCTGTATCCTCAGTAAGGGCTCCTGTATCTCAGCTGAGGAGATACAGGAGGGGAGATATTTTTGTTGTGTTAAAACAAAAAGGCTATTTGATCCAATTTCTCTGGGCTCTGACCTGGTAGATATTTAGCAGCATGCTTGGGACTTTGAGTTTTCTTCTGGGTTTCCCAGTGAAATGAAACAGGCACTTCACCCACCTCTGCCAAAGCTGAGCTCATTTTGAGTTATGCCCACAAGTATATGTAATAGCAAAGGATACTCTCAGAATAATGTGGCAGCTGAGTAAAGGTCTGAGAACCTATGTTTTGATTTTATTTCATAAATCATGTGCTGTAAGGGGTCTAATCCTGAGAGACTTGATAAAAGTAGCACGAATTCTGTTGTGGAGTAAGGGAGCCAACCTTTCTTAGAAGATGACAGTAGCATTGTAACTTGTGGGTTAATGAATGAATCTATAGTTTATTAACCAGTTAACTCCAAGTTAGTTGCTTATTGTGATGTTCAAGATAGGTAAGGAATAAAGTTTTCATAAATTTTAGAAGGGGATAGTGTTATAAGCTGCTTTTTTTCCCCACACAAATGAGTCATACAATCTTGTCTGGTGATCTTATTTCTAATTCTACTTACTTTCATTCTGATCTTAGTTGAGCTTCCAGTGTTTCTCTCTGCCTTTCCCTGTCTGAGTAGTTACAGAACACGAGTGCTCTCCTGGTAAGTTTTTCATTATGGCAGATTCCAGAGACCTTGCATCAGTCTCACAGCTGCCTTTCAAAATATTTTTCAAGCTCTGAGGGGTACTCACCTCACTTGACTTGAAGACTTTGTTTGACTACTCCTTATGGTTCAAAGAATAAGAAGCTTCTCCAGAGAGCAATTTGGAGCATCAGGGTCAGGCTTCTGAATTCCCTCTCAAAGAATATGTTCTTTCCTTTTTTTTCCAATATGTTAGGAAGGTCTAGCTAGCTAAGGCAGAATAGTCTTGCTTGTTCCTCCCATATAGTCAACTGAAAACTTGCTTTCAGCTTTGAACTGCATTGTCAGAAACTAAACATATCTCTCTATAAACTTTATATAATATTTATATAATATTTCTAGCAATAGATAATATAGGCAAAAATAATTCCTTCAGTTAAATACTTAACTACTAACAGTTCTTTGAAAGAAAAAAAAATCACTTAGTTTCTTTGCACTTATTTCTGGACAAATAGTATATGCTGCTGTATTCATCTTCTCAGTATTCTTTTATTTTTAAGCTAGTCTAATGAAGCTTGACCTTGTTTGGAAGTTGAGACTAAGGCATTATCATCACTAGACAGAACAGTATGATAGATGTATCTTTAAAAGTTGAAGAAGACTAAACTTGATGTGTAGCAACAGGCTTGCATTTAAATTTTACTTAAGTATGCTAAATATTAATCTATACTACAAGCTTTTAAGTTAACGTTGTGAAGAGCATGGACTTGCTTTATTAGTCTTCAGTTGCTTCAGTTCTTTTGGCTGCTCTGAGAATCCATCTTCAATTGTGATTACAGCAGTTAGCAAAAGTTTTCTTTTTAACAAGTCCAGTGCATACAATACTAATCATCAGTGGTTAGTAAAATATTTTCTTGTTACTTAGGTATTTGTACAGGATATGCTCTACCACTGTTTTGGTAATTCCATAATTTCTTAATCATAGCATAATGTGTAATATGGTCAGTTTTAATTACATAAGTTATAACCTGGTAACATTATCACATTAGTAAATGCTACAATGATTTGAAAAGAATTACTTACACTTCAAAAATTTAAGTGTTGATGTCAGGAAATAGCTTCCTTCAGTTGTAAGGTTACTTTTAACCAAAATGTGCAGGAGAGTTTTGCCAATCTAGAGTTCAAAACAGTTTTACAACAAAATATATTGGTGGTTATACTAAGACATCCATTAGATCACTTCATGAATCATAGAAAGTAAGACTGGAGGTATCCCAGTACTTTCTCCAATTTACACAGGTTTTCAAGTACAGGCTTACTTTAGTAAAGGACTCTTTAAAATATTTACTTTCAATTATTTTTGTATGTCATGCTTAGCAAATTTCTGCTAATTGCCAGATCTTTCTTTTGGATCCTGTACACATCATCCATGTTTTTATCGAGTAATGTGCAAAATAGGACATCCTAATTCAGCTGAGGCCTTACAGGTACTGAGCAGTGTGTGAAGGTCACGTTCTGACACGAATTGACATGTTCTACTACTTTTGCAGTATGATGACATAGTTAGAACATACTGAAGTGTAATCTGCCAAACTTTCAGTTCCCTTTCTAAAGGTCTGTTGCCAGATCATTCTTCCATCTTCTATTCATGCATCTGACTTTACTTCCTTTGTGTAGTTTCTTTAATATTATTTCCTTCATAATGTTTATGGAAACTATTTATGTTTTACACTATTAAGATGCCAGATTGCCAAGACAACTTTGAATTCCAGTATTTTTTTTTACAGCACCTGCAATACTACTCATTTGATGTATCTTGCAAGTTTAATAAGTATGCTCTCTATTTCATTGCCTGTATCATCAATGAAAATGTTACATAGTGGTAGATTTGGGCAGGTTTTTATGGAGTTGCCTTTGCCATATTCAATTTTGCAATGAAACACTAGTTACTCATTAAAAATAGCTTTTCCAGATATTTGAACATCCATATTTAGTTACTCCATTTAAGTCAGGTATTGCAGAGTTGCTCATAAGAATCACATTTAAGAGAATTTCAAACACTGGCTGAAGTAAAAACGTGTTATATTTGTCCTTTTCTTTGTTGTAAAGACACGCTACCTATAATGTTAGAGAGAGAAGTATGGGGTGGTTGGTTTTTTCACCTGTTAGATGTTTATGAATAGTTCTGGGTTTGCTACTTTTTCTGCTGTTATTCTGGAAACACAAGTTTAATGTGATAGACCTGTGACTCTCTAGAACTAGCTGATAGTAGCTAATTTTGGACATAGTGGTTAACTGAGTTCTGAGGGTCAGACAGACCCAGGAAACCACTTGAGGTCCACAAGGAATAGGCAGAACTAAAACTGTCAGTTGTGGACTGTAGTCACAAATGTGAATCAATTTTTTTTTTTTTTAAATGCTTAAAAGGGTAAAGGTATTCGACAATTTAACTCTCAGCCCTCATGTGGATAGCACTTAAGTTCTTAAATGTTCCTGGTTTTAGTCTTCATCTTTGTTCTCAGTCACTGTGACCCTCCCCAGATACGTGTGTGCTTTACCTGTCTTGCTGCTGCTGCCCAAGCCACGCTAACCCAACCACTCTTGCCTGTGTCTCCTGTGGCTCCAATGGGGTACAGTCTCTGCTGGCACCTCCAGGAGCTTCTAGTTGGAGGATAGGGCCTGAAAACATCTTGAGATATGTACAAAGTGGAGTAGAAGAAAGTCAGTCAAGTCATGCAGTCTTGTGCTGCAGTGCAGGAGTTGTCCCCCATGCTCCAGGCTTTTCTCAGTCCCCAGCATGCTTTCTTTCATTATTCCCTGAACATCTTTCAGGCCTACTGATTGACATTCACTTTCTCAAGACCTGAGGACTTGTTTGATTGCTTTAAAATGATAAGCATTGTGACTCAAGTAGGAAAACTGTTTATTGGTTAAGAACAGTTGTTTTGGTGTCTTAAGTTTTATGCTATCAATTGCCTATTTTGATTTCTGGGATCATACTTACCCTTCAAATGATCTTAAAGGTAACAGTAACAGATCTGAGAAATTTTTTTTAGGGCAAACTTCAGAACTAGCTATTGGAGGGAAATAATTTTAACTATATAATTGTAATCTCAAGGTTTTCTTAATATAATCTGAATTATTGACTTTATGTAAATAGGCTCAGCTGTTACCTATAATATTCAGTTTTAGTTAAGAAATTCAGGTTATACTTGTTCTGAATATTCAGGATGTATGGATTATTCTGTTTAATCTGCTTTACTTAGTGGAATAGGAAATTTTCAGATTTCTATGCTAGCACTTGTTTCTTTAATTCTGTCCCTGTTCATGGTGTAGATTAAATTGACCAGAGATAGAAAGAGAAAGTATTGCTTTTGTGGCAAGAATGTAAACAGGAGTTACTTTGAAGATGTATATATGCATATTTTTTTAGAAATTAAGTGTCTTCACATACTGTATCAGTCTTGTAATGATGGCACTCCGTTAAAAGTGGATCTGCATTAGGTATTAGTAATGCTATTTCATGTCTCTAAGTGAAGAACATCATTTCAGTAGGTGGTCAGGACTTGCTAGTTTGTTTGCTAGTTTTTGGCTCATCAGTAAAAATGTCTTTGGAATCTGGACCAGAAATGTATTTGTGTTAAACAATTTTCCATGTGCCTACTATCACAGTTTCTTTCTCTGATTTCTGTCTCCCCACAAAAGCCATCTTCAACACTGCCACCCCTCATCACCCCCCATTTTTCTGGTGAACCCTTGTTAGAGAACAGTAAGTCCAGAGTTACTTTATGTTCTGTTTTTCTGCACACTTGGAAACTTGCAATCTTCCAGGACAGTTCAGTGCAAAGCTTGTGATATGTAAACCTGAGCTTTTAGTTTTCTGAAGTTTTGAACATCTAGTTGCGGTCTTGAAGATGAACACGAGTGTAACTTCTCTACATACACCCACTCCATTTATGTCCTGACAGCTGCCAGTACCCTTAACTGGACATGCACTTAGCTTATTTTTGTCTTTTGCCTTTCTTGCACTTAGATCTGAGTGATGAAATGCCAAGGCCATCATGTCTTCTAATAATACCAAATGGGCTGTTGAAGGCCACAGCAGTAATAAACAAATCAATAGATTATGGATGTATTGCCATGCCTAGATTGATGGCTAATTTTCATACAAGTTCAGAATCATTTCAAGTGTCTGGATTTAAAATTGTTTCATGGTTAAAAGGACCAATTAGTGCTGAAAAAACACAATTATTAAAATAGTTCTGCGCATTACAAGTGCAGATTCTTCAAGGCAGGCTCCATACCATGACTACTGTGATAAATTCTGTCTCTGATCATATTTTTTGCCTGTAAGGTTTTGTTTTAGACTCACCTGGCCTCTGCATTCCAAGAAAGCACAGTTTTACCTGGATTTCTGTAGGACTTGTATGCTTTTGGAAAGCACAAAACCCTAAAAAGTTCGTGTTAGGCTATCCTTTTTCTTTTCCTGTCTGAGAGGAAAAAAAATCAAAACGAAAACATCCCCTCAGCTCTTTCAGGAAACTGCTAATTTGGAGCAATTAAGAACAGTATCTCCAATTTACAAATGGCACCAGCAGTGCTCTGTAAATGTTTCCTTTTATCCTTATGCTGGTTCTGAATTAGTGTCAGACATCAGGACTTTAAGAAAATGCTGGTTTATATGCTTAGACTTTTATAGGCTATATATTGCTGTTGGTCATCTCTTTCAGTGGGAAGTATTGCATGGCATTTAGTTCACTAAGGCTTTACTTGCTTGAGGATTTCCAAAATGGAATATACACAGGAAAGATAGAGTTAACAGAATTATTTCTTACTAATTTATTACTACCACTTTCAGATTCATGTTCTTTCGTGTTTGGAAAAAGAAACTGGAGTTATGCTCAGTTTGCTCTATCTGATTTGGTGCATGCATACAGCTGCAGTGTGTGTGTGTGTTGAATGGAAGACCTTGACAAAGACTGAGTCTTGGCTGGATGGAGAGAGGTTAGCCAAGGCAGTAACCAGAAAGCATTCCAGCGACTCCCAAGTGGCTGATCTTTCCTCTAGTCTTGTCCTAACAGTAATGATAACTTGGACACCAAGGTCTGTCTTTGTATGCATTAGTCTGATAACAGAGAGCAAGGGTATAAGGTAAAATGCTAGTGCCAGGGATATGTTCAGTGTTACTGTCTACTGTCTTATGTCTTGATTTGGAAAATTGAGTTGTACAAAGATAACTGATTTTAAAATGATAAAGAAGCTGTTCTAGCCTGGAAAAATCTCAGACAAAATTACAGGCACCTTCTACATTTGGAAAAATCAGGCCTGGGATGCAGTATGCACTGAGCTGTGAGTGAAGGAAAAAATTTTTTCCTGAAAGAGTTGTCAGGGCCTGGAACAGGCTGCCCAGGGAGGGGGTTGAGTCACCTTCCCTGGATGTGTTCAAAAAAAGGGTAGATGAGGTACTTAGGGATATGGTTTAGTTTAGGATGAGAATGGTTGGACTTGATGATCTTAAAGGTCTTTTCCAGCCTTGTTACTCTGTGATTCTGTGAAGAGCAAGTTACCTACTGAGAACAGGCAAAATCTACGGGCAAGTGCTTTGGCCTTCAATGTATCTGCTGTGTGCCTGGCTGCCCGTTTGGCTGCTGTAGATAATGACTAGACTCATATAATTATGCAGCCTGTATAATTCTGCAATGACAAGAGCATTAATGCATTAAATGCTCTCTGAGAAGGTTCACAAGTAATTGGCTGTCATGGGATACATAATGAGCTAGCACTTACAGTACTGAATTAATCCATGTATTTTCAGGCATTCAGTCAATACTGCTGTTACTTACAGCTTGCTTAGTGACTCTGTCACTGAGGATTGGATATGCTGTTAAGGATCAGAGGGGTCAGCTCTGAGAGGAGACCAGGTTGCTCAGGTCTTTGTGCACTTGGATCTGGAAAACTTCTATGGAAGGAGACTGACAAGGGTCTCTGGGCAGCCAGTGCCATCACCTACTGTCCTTCTGGGGAAAAAAGCTTCTCCTTACATATAGTTGGAAGCTCTCTTCAAGATTATGGTGTGCTAAAGAGGAGTGAAAGCTTTTTTAAAAAAAATTAACAATTACTTCTTTAGATACTTGATGATTGAGATGAGGTGTGCTTAGTTTCTCACCATTGATGTAAGAGGACAGCATTTCACTTAGAGTGCTGCTTTGACAAATGTTACCTTATTGGAGATGCTAAAGCTCTAAGTCTAGATAACTATTATATTGCCTCTTCAAAAGCTTCTGCGGGGTGGATGGATCAGGTCTGCTAATTAAACAGGCTGGAGGCCGTGAAACATGAAAGCGGAACAGGTGACAAGAATGGCAGAAAACACCTTGGCTTCTCTTGCCAGCTGGGCCAGCAGGTGTTGACAGGCACATGATGGTAGGGGTGGGAAAACTGTCAGCTTTTCCTCTTCTTACCTTCAACAGAAAGGGAATTAATGGAACAACTTATCTTTTATGTTTAAATATCATCCCAGAGGAAAAACTTCATCAGATTCTGTTCCAAACGTATCTTAAAGCAAAGAAACAAGTAACCTCAAATAGGAAGAGTAAGCGTTCGTCTTGAATTGAAGTTAGAAGTTGTTGTTCAAAACCAAAACCCCATATCTGATTTCCTTTCTGACAAAATCAAATATATTGGACAAATTAATGTCAGATGTAATAGTCTCTGTGACATGTAAACAAAGATTTTATACTTTAGAAAATCACCATCACTCAGCAAATCATGTTTATGTTGTGGGGGTTGGGAGAAAGGCTTTCCTTGTGTATTCATACTCTGGCCAGGAAAGAATCTTGGCTATTTTCCTCTAGAAGTATTTACTACAATGGATTTTTTTCTATTTTATACATAAGAAAATAAGGATTCTAGTTTGAAGATATTGCTTGATCAGAATTAACAAAAAAGGGTGTGCAGCTTTTGCTATCCAGGTCTGTCAGCCTGTGGTCACCTTGTCCCTCAGATGCTTTTACTACATCTTAACTTACAATCACTTTCTTCCATTTGCTTCTTCATACCTCTGAGTTTTTACATTCTTGGGTGGAACTAGTTATGAGTGTAGAGATTGCAGGACTCTGAATGATTTCTATATCTTCTAATGCTCCCTTTGGCATATTTGATAATGCCAAGTGTGTCAAAGTGATTGTGCAAAAATTCTCTTATGGGTAATTAAAAAAAACAAAACCCAAAAACCCAAAACAAAACCAAACAAAAACAAAAGAAACCCCCAAACCACAAACAAGCAAGCCCACTCAGTAACCAGGAAGAATATTTTAAAAATCCAAATCAATAAAGCTAGTCTTACTATTTTGTTTAATGATGCAAAAGGTTAGAGGTATTGGCACTGGTTCATCAGCAGTTGATGGTCAACTGAGGATTTCTGAGTTGCTTTAGTTCTTTAGGTTGAAGTGGCTGATAAATCCATTCTTCCATTCTGCCCTGTTCATTGCTGCTGTAGCTTCTCCCCTCTCCTGAAAGTGCTTGCTGCTGTGTTTGACACTGCAGGTGGTTCCTGCTCCTCTTCCTCCTTTCCCCTGGCTGTCATGGTGATCCTGGATGTCAGGATAGGGAAGTCTGGAGGGGCTCCTCCTATGTGCACCGTCTGTCCTCCAGCTCTGCCCCTCTGCTTCTTGCTCCTGCTCTGAGCTATTGTTCAAGTTTGGTAGCATATACCAAACTCTGTTTAAATGCACAGAGCAGTGCTGTGGTGACACTCATTAATTGTGCAGTATCTTCAGACCTGACAGCATGCCCTGGCCACTGAAACAACTAGTTCCAGGCATCCTTTGTGGGTTCTGGTACGTAAATCTATGACTAGTAAATTAAATGTGGTTGGGGAGAACACATTTGGGTTCTCTTCAGTTGTCTTGTTACTAGATGCAGCCTTGTTTTCTCGAATTAAGTTTCTTAATTGTGAATAAAGCAACAACTTGTGTTTTTGATTGGTTTTGGATTGTTTCTATTGTATTGCAGTTAATGCTGACAAGCTGGTACAAAATCTGGAAAAGCAGAGTATGTTAGTTGAGCGTTTGTAGCTGTATTTTGAAGTCTGATACTCTCAGATTACTTCTATTTAACTCAATTTTTCTAAGGTTTATCTTCCTTTGAAATCTAAAGTCAGTTTATTTTCTCAACCCTCTTTTTAAACAGATGAAGCATGTAAAAGACAGATTTGGTGACAGCGTGCCAGAAGAAGTGCTGCTGCTGTGCCTGGGCATTACATCAGGAGTTGGCAGATTGATTTTTGGCAGAGTTGCAGATTATATTCCTGGGGCAAAAAAAGTTTATTTACAGGTATGTCCTCATGTTGTTCTGAAGGACTAACAAATAATATTTGGACAGCTTTGACTGCAGGTACTACTAAATAAGCAGAATAAAGTGATTGGAGATTCAAATTTGAGTTTTGAAACTCTAGGAAACTAAATGTATTTTTTTGATACTAGGAGCTTTTGGTACAAAGTTCATGAATCTCTGATTTTTTTTTTCCTCTTTTTTAATGCCAAAGAAACATAACTGGTACCTGCTGACTATATCCAGCTGGGAATGAAAGAAATTACTAATTGCTAGCATGTTTGAGAATATTTGGGGATTTTCTATATTCTGCTTTCCCTGTTTTATCCCATGATTTCATAATGCTTTATTTCCCACCCGATGTTCCTCCATTAAAGATTTTGGCTCTCTTTTCTTGTTCTTTGAAAGATGATAATTTGTGTCAAGTATGTTCTGTGCATAGTGAACACTGGTAGAGCCATGGGAATATGAGAGGTGCTTAGTTGAGGAGATTTTGCTGAATAAAGTGAGCTACCTGCAGCAAGACACAGATTCCAGAAATGCTGAAGCTTGGGGATGAAACAGGATGGACGCTTTTTCCCCTCCATGTTACTTTTTTTTGAGAAGGTAGTAGTGCTAGTTTAGATTTTTGGAAAAGGTTTAGCTAATAACTAGTTAACAACCGCCGGGTGTTGCTGTTTCAAAATGAGTAACAAGGGAGACCTCTAACGTCTATTATCTGTACTACACTATTGAAAACGGAAAGAACCACTTTGCTGAAGATGGAGTATTTGTTGCCATAGTTACATAAATTTAGAGTCCTTGATGATAGACTGGGGCTGTATCTCATGAATTTCCATTAACTTAATACCTATTGTTAACACTTGCAGGAAGTGTCAAATAAAAAGTGAAGAGGCAGCACTGAGATGTTATATGGGATTTACAAAGCACAAATACCAAACTTGCAGTAGAACAGCAAGCTTTCTTATTCTTTTCTTTGAAGAGCTAGAACTGAAAGCCAGGGACTTTTAGGACATGAATTAGGGTACTCAGCTGTTTTCACCTAGTTTTAAGCAGGAAGAATACACTAACATTTTGGTGAAGCCATGCCCCAGCATATTCAGTTCTGCTGTTTCAAATCAGCATTTTTGAGGGAAAATGAATATACACCTCAAATATTATTCTCGGTTTTTCAACAGTTCATATTGTCGTCCTATCTCATGCAAAAAATATTTAAAAATTAATTTTGACTAAGGCAAACAAAACTTCTTTCTTTTTGGAACTTTACTGTCTCAGAATTGAACAACTTGACATGAGCTCTACCTAGCAAGTGCAACCTTCATCTTTCTGCTTCTTCTTTCTTATGGATTTGTCTTCCTGGGTTTTACTGTATAAACTCTATCTTCAGTAACTGAGTGATGCATTCTGTCTCTTCTGGATACATACAATGTTTAGTGATTCTGTTTTCAGTGCTGCTTTTACATAACATGATAATGCAAAGCATCTGGTCAAAGATCTTGACTAGAGTTTGTCTACAGATAACCACATTACTACTTAGATACAAACTCATCTCAAATAGTATTTGTATGTTTGGTATCAGAATATACAGAACTGAGAATTTCTTCACCTCTATCCTTAAGTTCCTACAAGAAGTTCAGTTCTTCAGTGTTTCTATAGCATACTTCAGATGCTTCACATGAGTCTTTAATATACTAAATAAAGTCTATTACCTAAAATAATTGTTATGGTGTCCTGAAAACTTTCATCTAGCTGTCTGCTTAAAGATTTTTTTTAATGAAGTAACTTACAGATGTAACTTATCCATCCAAAAACTGTGATGTCTAGTAGTTTTAAGTGACCTTGCTTTTAATGGTCTGCAAGTGACTGAGGCGTAATGTATATGCCTTGGAAAATGTGTTCATGGGACTTTGGTTTCCTGTGCTGACATACAAATGGTGTATGAGCAAACCCCTTGATTTTCTCTTTAATTCTGTTTCATTTTGCTGAAAGACAGTTTTATTCCTTTAACTTAAAACAAACAAATAATAAGCTAGGACTTTAATGTAGAATCTTTGTAATTATGCATGGCTACAGGAATATAGCAAGATGCCTTTATGTGGAAAAATTGAAATGAGATTTTCATCTCACCTTTGAGTATAAGCACCCTGAAGTTATCACTCATAATACCAATATTCTTGCTTAAATTACAAGAGGAATTTGCAGTGGTTTAGCTATATTAAGCTTTTGATCATTTTTGTGGCTTTCACTTGTGAAGAGTAACTTCTCAAAAAATGTTGGTGCATGAGAAATGACCATAGAGAATCACTGCAGGTTAGCTGATTTCAAGTGCATTTTGAAAACCTGTGAAACGAGTAGTGGGATCTCTTTAATTGCATCTCATGAGTTGTATGTATTTGTTTCATCTTGGTATGTAACGTCTGATGGTGGTAATCCATGGGAGACTGCTTATATTTAATTTAAAGTAAACACAGGCAGACAATCCAGTACAAATGTTTATCTTTGCTGATTTGATGCAGGATGTTTTTATTGGTCATGTTTAGGTGGCCTCATTCTTCTTTATTGGCCTGATGTCTATGATGATTCCACTGTGCCACGTCTTTGGAGGTCTCATCGCTGTCTGTCTCTTCATGGGCCTGTTTGATGGCTGCTTCATTTGCATTATGGCTCCCATTGCCTTTGAGCTTGTTGGGGCTCAGGATGTCTCTCAGGCCATAGGATTTCTCCTAGGGCTCATGTCGATACCTATGACAGTTGGGCCACCCATTGCAGGTAAGCATATGTATGGTCTGTAGTTGTGAGCATGTTTCTGTGGCTGTATGACTCTGTGGCCATGTTTTCTCTTCCTGCATCCTACGCAGTGCACTTCCATTGGAAACTTTCTCTGCACGTGCTCCGTACGTTATGCAGATGTAAAACATTCCTGAAAAGAAAGGGAGGCTGCCAGGTGGACTGAGGACCTGACATTTTCCGTGCAGTTGAGGTGACAGCCTATATGTTGGTTGTCTTACAGAATGATTCCAAATTAGAATCTAAAAGTTAAGTGGATGCCAAAATTTGCTTATGCAAAAACAGTTGTGAGGATAAAAGCTCCGGTCACTGTAATTACTGCTTATAAGTATAAATACTGTCTTTTTTCATCCTTTGATGGGAGACAGTTTGACAAAATGCAAGACACAAAGATGAAAACTGAAGTTCTTTGGGAGGTGGAAATACCTTAAGCTATAATCCTTACCACTGATTTTCAATCATAATTTACCCTAAGGTCTTGTGAGCACTGCCGAAAGATACTTAGACATAAATGAACTCTGCAGCATTGTGAAGAACAAAATGTTAAAGCTAGAACAGCATAGACTTGGTAATTCCTGATCTGGACATGCTATTGAAGCTGTTACTGCTTACATGGAATTTGATTAGTGGGAGGAGTTTTGAGAGCAATTAAGACTTAATTCTTGGAAAATACACTTTTTAGTAAGAGGCTGCCAGGAGTGCAATGTATGCAGTGTATCTTCAGAGGCAACTTGCTAGAAGAGGGAGAATTAAAGTTACTGCAAGAGTAAAAGTGCTGGAGAAGCTGAAATGAGCAACTTTCCAATAGGAAATATGGTACATGGTTTTTAATGATGGATGGTAATTAAGTGATCTAATGGTGTCATACAGAGCTCTTTGTTATTTGGAGCCTTTAAACCTACTCTGAAATACCTTTCTTCCTATATATATACATGTGCTTATATTTGGCCATTGGGTTGTCACATTATGGTTATAACTATCTGTGGCAGATAATTATAATTTTAATCCAAATTAAAATCAGTGTTAACTTCCCCTCTTTCCAGGGTTGCTGCGTGATCATCTCGGCACCTACGATGTAGCGTTCTACCTGGCCGGAGTGCCCCCCATTATCGGGGGGGCTATACTGTGCTTCATCCCCTGGGTCCACGAACGGCAGAAGTTAAAAGAAAGAGTGAAACGTGTTGATGGAGAAACTACTGAGAAGATGCTGGAAAATGAAAGCACTCTGGTGTTGGACACTACAGAAAAGCCGCTCAAAGAAACAGAATCTGGCGTTTGATGCTTTCTTTTCCTGTACCAGCCTGACCTTCTGCTGAAGCTACCTTTGTACTTTTTGGCTGAAGATCATATATGATACTAAGAAGTTTTGAACTATTGCTCAAATAGCAAAACTACTACAAGAATCTTTTATACCATTGAACTTTTTTTGAGTCTGAGCTTGATCTCAAGTCACATTTTCAAGGTATTTCAAGGTTTTTTTAGCGTTAGCGTGTACGTGCGTAGTGATTCTGTGTGTGAAGAGAATATTTTTTTAATTCATCAGAACTTATTTCTAAAAGAGTGAAAGCTATTTTTTTCTGGTTCACTAACCCAGGATTCTTCAATAACTTGTGGTCTGTACAATGCAGGCCTGCCTGTGGGTGTTTCTACTGGAAAATGTAGTAGCTCTTATGAATTATTTGGGTGTTGAAATTTCTCATGCTGTTTTTACTGTCTTTTACAGGTCTGTATCATGAACACAAATTTGTGTCTGTTTCCCTTGACTCTTGCTGAAATCATTAGGCTAAATTATTAGACATTTGTTACTTTCTATAAATACCATGGTCTGCTCAGTTTGCTTAAACATTCACCTTGTTTTGCATCAATTCACTTTTTCACAGTAGCCCAAGCAAAGGACATTAAGGATGAAATTTTTGATGGGTGCGAGTTTTGAATATGTGCAAAGCTCCAAGTACAAGCACATTCAGAAGTAAAGCTGCTGAGTGGTGGCTTTTTTATTTGTTCAAGGCAATATTATTTGTGTGTGTGCATTTTCTAACTTTAGCTAAACCTCAGAATAGCAGAGAGCTTTGAAATCATACTGACAGAAATACTTTGGAGCAATATTGTGAATTAGACTCAAATTTCAAATGACTCTGTACTGTTAGGTTCTTTTTTTATGCTTAAACAAGACAGCTTTAAAGAAAACATTCTAAGTGCAATAAGAAGTTGTTTTTAATGTGGAAATATATGAGCTATTAAAATGACATTCAACAATTCAAGATTTTTGCACTAAGTGAACATGCAGGTTTATTATAGGTCTTTATAGTTGAGTTTAATTGTGTGTATTTTATTCAAATATGAAGAAATGTCTTTGTCCAGTTTCTTGCTTAACATACCAAACGTGGCCCTATTACTGATGTGTCCTTGGGTGTTAGGCACTGTTTGTAAGCAGGTATTTCTTGAAAACCTCTTTATCTGGAAAATATTTGAAAGCATAATACTTTGGTATGAAAACACTGCTTTTCAGTTTGTCAAAAAACACTTCCAAGAACATTGTTTGTTTGTGGATATGCATCAGTACTGCAGTTGAATATGTAATCATTATTTCAGGTCCATTCACTACTAATCACTTTTTTCTTGCTTAGAGGTGTCAGCAAGAGCAAACTAAAAGTGATCTGAAGGCAAAATGCACATTGAAGTGCATTTCCTTAATGAGTAACAATACCTGCTCTTTACATAAACCAGAGGCATACTGCTTTATAATTTATAACCTTTTACTGTCTCTTTTCTATTTTGATTATTTTTCTTTCTCCAGGGATGTAATAAGTGGCTCAAAGCCTAAAACATTGTTAGCAATACTACTGCTTAGAATGTTTACATCAATGAACTTAGAAAGTCCTTTCAATATCATGCAGAGCATCCTAATTATTTGAGACCAAAGCTCATATTTTTTTAATCTCGCAGAATTTCAATCCCTGCTGTACATGAGTCACATTTAAAGAACTGAATCTTAAAATGTTAGAGGTGTTATGGGACTGACTTGGAGGTGGGGAAAAAAACCACACCCCAATCTGTAAACCAGAGTCCCTTTAGCTTCATTGGGACTTGTGTTTCTGCACCTTGTAAATGCTTCTGAAAACTTCATTAAAATAGTCATAGTATTGTTAATTAAGTCTACTACAAAATGCTGCCTTTAATAAAAAAATATTAAGAGTGTATGCTGTTCTAGTCAGGAATATTTCTGTAGAACTTGTTATTCAGTATTAACTTCTATCTGGGCAGTGAAAAAGGTCTTTAAGTGTGGTAAAAGCCTCTTGTTTCTATTGCCTTGTTAGGAAAAATTAGTATTCATCATAGACAGTGATTTCATGTCTTAGCTTTGGGTTTTTAACCAAAACCAAGGCTGCTTTTCAGCATGATGCAACTTGAAATCATTGTGACCATCTTCCTGACTTGCTGCTCTCTATCTATATAAATTATTCGGGAGAGAATATAAAGTAATTGTTAAGTTTTAGAAATGATACAAAATTACTATAAAGTTAGTATAGATTAATTATTGCCATACCCTTTAAAAATGTATTTGTATTTAAAAATCCAAACTCTCACATGTGCATAACTAAAAATATAAATTTTGCCTAAAATATGAAGAACAGCATTTAAAAAGCCCAAACAACACAACAACAAACTGCAGAAACTCCAGGAAGTGGATGTCATGAGTGAATAATTGTTTAGGGGTTATGACTACGTTAAAAACAGCTGGTGAGTGGTATGTCAGGTAAGGAAAACTGAGTCAGGGTGGGAAGCCATGCTGCTCTGACATTGAAATAAGAAACCCGTTTCTGGTGCCAGCACTTGCTTTACAGCAATGCTAAAATTGGGAAGGCTTCAGAAAAAGACATTTCAGAAAGGGGAAGGGGGGAAAAAGTAAATTAATGCATGAAAATTCTGTTAGCTTCTATATGGAAAATGTCCAATAGAAAATGGTCTTTATTGGACACAAGTATAAGAAGATTGTGTCCTAAAGCTAGGTAAGATGCAGTTGAAATGAAAGTGAAGTTCAAGTTGTTGGCACTCAGGCTATTGAGAAACTTACTTAGAGGTAATCCTGGATTCTGTATGCCCTGAGGCTCTAAAAATGAGGTTACCTGTCTCCCTTAAACAACAAACAACAAAAACGCAATAAACAAAACCCAACCCAAAAAACCACCATGCAAATAGCAACTACATGGTGCTGCTGAACTCCTATTTTGATGAGCTAACTCAGGCCAGACTTAATTTTGTTGGGGGTAGACTCTAAAGTTAAAATGCTAGCGTAGTTTAAAGACAACCCTTAAATCATCCAGATCTGTACCTCTTGAACAGCTCAGAGTACTTTTCATGGACATTGCTCTTCCGTCCTATAAGCAGAGTAGAGTAATAGTCTTCCTTTTTTTCCATTAAACGTTCTCAGGGTAAGTTTCTTGAAGAAATTGGGTAGCAAGAGGTTCACTTCAAGTGGCAGCATGAGACTTCTGGTCCTACTCTATGCTGTAACTTTTAATACATCAGATCTTGAAACCAAGACTAAATTTGAGCAAGGGGGTTGCTTTGTGTGGCTGACAGCATCTTTTCAGTAGGTATCATCCAGGTTGGATGGGGCCCTGGGCAACCTTGTGTAGATCCAGGCCTGAGGTTGGTGGCCCTGCCTGTGGCAGGGGGGTTGGAGCTCTATGATCCTTGGGGTCCCTTCCAACCCATGCCATTTTATGATTCTATGATTAGGAGGTGTATGGATCTCATATTCTGTTCAGCAAAGAGTCTGTAATAATGAAAACCCGTCAGGTTCTGATTTACATCTAAGCTATGCAAGACTAAATGTATAATTGTGTTGGATTTATTCTGGCTGCATGTTAGAAGACCAGTACAAATCTCAAACCAAGACTTCAAATTAACATTATCTTAGTTAGAACTTCTTTCATCCAGATCTTTGTTCGGCATTAATGCATTTTCCCCGGGTTTACTTTCAGTGACCACTTACTAGAATTGCTCACTCCAGTCAGAGCTGACAGCCCTTCCATGGCCAGCCTTCAGGGTATACTCAGTCTCAATATGTAGCTGTCTTGACATTTTTCTCCTTTGGTTCTTCACGCACAATACCTGGGCATATGCATTCCCCCCTTTCCCTTTGGAGACACTGGATTGTCAATGCTCATGCATACCCCATTGGATATGGAATAAGACTTACCAGCCTTCCCTTCTCAAACTTCTTCCCTGCGTTAAACCTGTGAGTAGCCATGGCCTGAGACACCGGGTAGGGTTTCATGAAGCAGGGGGTGTGAGGCTGAATCAGCTCACAGGAGTGCTGAAGGCAGTTCTCATGTGCTAGATGAATGCTTTGATCATGTGCTTGTCATGTTAAAAAACGGACACTACCATTTCAAAGTGAGAATTCTTACTGGCATTAGGTAGTACTTGCCTAAGGGATGGGACATGCTTCTGTGCAGTCCCAAAGGAAGGATCTAAGGGTGGGAATCAACATTACTATCCTTAAGATGATCCTTATGGGTTAGCTTAAGCAGATGGGTGCTTACTGTGCTGGCATGGGGTAGCTTCCCCCTTTGCTGTGTGGGAGCCCATGCAGAGGGGTTGGGACCAGCGGTGATGCCTTGTTCAGGGCCCAGAGCTTGTTCCAGCTCTGGGGAGCTGGAAGTGTTATGGGAGTTGACTTTTGGGCATCTTAACTCTGCTGTCAGACTAACCCTCTGGTATCAAGAGATTGTGTGTGTAGGTATATATAAATACAGTATATTTTGCGTATGCTCTGGTCAAACATTCTGCATTTAACTACAGGAGCTGCAGCACTGGAATGTGGGAGACAGCTGGGGAAGAAGTAACTACTGTCATTTGTGTGTCACTGTCAACAAGCACAGCACCATTACAGTCCCAGCCAGGCAGTGAGTTTCTACTCATGTAAGCTTTGGCATATTTTCAGGATGCCTTTTAGTCTTATATATATTACCAGTGTCAACATTTTTAAAGTTTCAGAACTGCATGTGCTAAGATGAGAGTGATTTTATACTAAAATGTGTGCTAATATTGGTAATACTGACATGTTTAAGTATCTTTATAGACATCCTATTTTCTATGTTGGTTTTGATGTTAGAGTATACATTTTTCTAGCCTTAACTCCATTCTTTGAAGTTCTACTTTGTTAGAAGGGTAAGAAATGAATGTCTAATGTTTTTCATGGTGCTAAAGTAACTGTGATCAGCCTCAAATTATTCAGAATAAAGATGGTAGTTCTTAAGTGCCCTATTTGTTACTGCATGCGTTATTTGTTCTCCTGTAAAATGTTGGGTTTTTTGAAACTAATTTTGTGTTATATTCTGGTAATTGCTGAATCTCACATGCGGTTTTGTATAAAAGCTTTTTTTACAGCTTTTATTACCACTGTGTTCTGATTTACTCCTGAGTATATGGTACAACCCACTTCATTCTTATTGCACTGATGAAGCATTTTAAGACCAATGGTTTCTAAACCTGAACTACTGACCTCCAGAGTTAAAGTTTACAGAAGCATCTATCTGCTCTGTTTTCCATTCTGGGGTTTAATATCAAACATACAGAATAGTTGTTTTCACAAAAGGCAGAATTGAAATGGAGGGAGGGAAACTGGTAGAACAAACTTGAGTGGTGTTTTCAGAGCATTCTGTATTTCTTTGCTTCACCTGCCTGTGTAAGTCAGTGGACCTTTGATTGTTTACTGACCCTACTACTCCTTCAACCTTGACTTACCTTGGCAGTATGAAGTGCTTCCTCATTGATAGCTTCAGTAAATCACAGGAGTTCATTCACTTTTCCTGTGTAGTAAATGTATCTGATAAGGAGGAAAATACATTCCTCTGGGGGTTATTCTCTGGACTGGGTTGCCTTTCAAATTAAAATTGGAAAAAAAAAAAAAAAGCCCCAAGCTGTTACAAGCCCCTGAGTGCTGCTGCCATTTGTACACTGACGCTTGTAAACCAGATGTGAGAAGCCTATGGAAAATGCTTCAGCTACCTTTTTCAGGAAGCTATTTCAATACCAGTATTTATCATGAAAGCTAATTAAGGTGAAATACTAATGGCTAGAAAAGGGGTTTGACTTGTATACTATTTTCAGAAAATACATACTCCTATATGTGAACTTACATCCTTTGAAATCATCACTCCCTATGGACTGACGAACAGCAACCCAGCAGCATGCTGCAGCTGCCTGCTAGTAAAGTAAGACTTTGCACTTGCTTCAAAGCTATTAACATGGCTACAGCCCAGTCAGATTTATGTGTTCCTTTGCCTGGTTATCTGTTACAGGTAGATGTTCCTTTCACTGCAAGCATCTGTTCCCTCAGCTTACCCTGAGCTGGAGCTGTACCTGCCCCACGTTAACCCGTGCCAGGCCAAACACCCTGCACCCTCCATACAGGAGCTCTTAGGGTCTAGTCTTCTGTCCCGAACAGCCCGAAAACAAAACAACCAGAAAAATTAACTTTGAGTTATCCTTGATCTTACAGTGTTTGCGTTTCAGCATGCTCGTTATTTTTAAAGCCCCGAGGAGCAAGCCCAAGGGTTTGTCCTCCTCTGACCGCACCTCCGCGAGGGGCCGAGCAATCAAACACTGCCCAGCTGTCACCCGAGCTCCGCCCGTGCCACAGACCCGCCCGGTCGCCACAGGCGGGGCAAAGCTGGGCTGGGGAAGGTAACCCTGCGACGGCAGAGGCGGAGCCGCCGTCATGTTCCCGTGGCCCTGCCCTCCGCGGGGCCTCGCACCTGCCGCCCGGCGGCGCGGAGCAGCCCGGGAGCTGTAGTTCTCTCCCCTCGCTACCGGCGCCGCGGTGCAAGGAGCCATGGCCGGCGCCGAGGAGAAGAAGCACGTCCGGTTCGCCGCCCCGGGGGAGGCGGCAGCGGCGGGACCGCGCCTCCCCGCCGCGCCGCATGCGGAGGTGGCCGTGGTCGGCGGCTGGCGATGCGGCCGGGGCGGGGAGGGAGCCGCGCTGCGGTGGTGCATCTCCGGGGCGCTGTGCGCGGCCTTCCTAGGGCTGGTGAGTAGGGGGAGCGGGCGGCCCACGTACCTGTGGCCCCTTCCCCTTCGGCCGCCTCTCGGCCCGGCTGCGAGGCGCCACGGGCGGGAGAAGGCGGCGCGCGAGGTCGCCACCCCATTTAACGCTGTCTTTCAGGGGATGAGCATCGCGGTGCTGGGGCCCACCTTCCAGAACCTGGCCGCCAACGTCCACAGGAACGTCACCGACATCTACTACATCTTCGTGGGCCGGTCCCTGGGCTACCTGGGCGGCTCGGTGCTCGGGGGGGTGCTCTTCGACTGCATGAACGCCCACCTCCTCCTCGGTGAGTGCCGGGCCCGGACCCTGCGGAGGTACAGGCGGTGCCCGTGGGGGGAAGCGCTGGCTGGGGAGTGTTCGGACACCAGCTTTCACGCCTCTTTGGTTCTTGCAGCTGGCTGGGGAGACATTGATGTGCCAGAATTGGGGCATTGAGACCCGGGGCCCACAGCATGTGGTGCCATTTGTTTTTGGATGCCATGTCTGCCCGGGCATTACCGCTGCATGGCGTGACTTCCAGGCAGTGGGGCTCACTGGGTGTGTGCATGGCGGTCACTGCTTTCAGCTGCCAAAGCCTGTTGGGATTCACCGAAGGGTGTCTTTGGCTTGGACAAAAGAGGTATGACTGGAGGGTTTTGTCTTTGCCTCCTTTGTATTGAGTAATAAGTTCAGTGCAGAGTCTCTTGGAACGTGCTGGCTTCTGTGATGTCGTGCTGTGAAACGCGTGAACAGAGCAGGGGAAACCTTTTTGGTTTTGATTTGTGTACAGTGGAAACCTCCAGCAGTCATGCAGGGGTACGTGTCTGTGGGGAGAGCTCTGCAAAGCTCATCGTTTTCTTAAAGCTTAGCAGGAGTGCTTGTTTTTGTGTACTGGACAAGAGCACTGAGACGTTGACTGGAGGGCCTTAATCAAATTAAAACTTACTTAAAGTGGAAAAACATTAAATACCGTCTGTGATGATGAAAACTTCCTGCTCAGTTGCTGCCTAGCTATGAAAGCATTTAAACTCTATAGGAACCACTGTTTACTATCTTACGATTGTTCTTTCCAGCGCAGTAATGGCAGCACATGCCTTTGTGCTGTAAGGTAGGGAACAGCATGGGTACTGGGGCTCTCTTTTCCTTTCCCCTCCCGTACTTTTACTGGGGGAGATTCAAACGGGCTGTGCCTCCACTGAGGACCATGCTGTAATCCCAGAGGCAGTTCTGAGAACACAAGATGTGTCTTCTACTGCTCGTGTTTGAGCTAAGTCTCTTCTTATCCCTGGATGTCTGTCTCCCACTGTCAGGAGCAGTCACATCATACGATGTGTCTCCTTCTCTGGAGATATTCAAGACCCGTCTGGACGCCTATCTGTGCAATATGAGCTAGGGAGCTGCTTTGGCAGGGGGGTTGGACCCGATGATCTCTGGAGGTCCCATCCAACCCCTACAATTCTGTGATTCTGTGATGTCTGTCTGTCTCTTCTCTCTTTTTCCCCCTTCTTTTTGTCTTCATGTTGCTGGATCAGTCCTTATTTGCACTTGTTCTGAGATGTATTTATTTGGTCTCCTCCCTGCTCTTTATTCTTCTCCTCCAGAACCCCTTTAAAGTGGGGTCTCCTTGTATGTCTGACAAGGTCAGAGTTGTCCCTGTCTGGCACTTGAGACTTTACCTTCCATAATGGAATTAATACACCTATGGAAGTGAGTGCTGAAATAGCTTAGTATTTACTTCTTTTCCTGAAGTATCAGGTGAGATAGCTGTCTGTCACAATGCTTGGAAAATGATTAATTTCTGAATCCTTTCCAATTTGTAACGCTTATGGCAAAAGCACAATATGAACTACTGAATCTTCTCTCCTTTCTATCATCTGAAGCCCGGCTGTAAGAGATTTTGGCTCATGTAGTTTTATCTCCCATCTTTCAACTGCTGAAACTCTGCTATTGTACAGAGAAAAAAATCGAAGATATAATCTGCCCTGGTCAGGGAAGCTTTTAAGTGCCATCCTTGAGGTGTAGAGCTGAAGTGAACAGCTGAGAACTTGCTGAGAAGTTACTTTTCAGCTCCGAGTGGAGCACCTGGGAAGCTGTAGTCACTGCACGCCATCGTTAGCTTTCTCTCTATGCAGCTCTGCATCCCGCCCTTCAAAACCATTTTGAGGTTTTTGAGGTGTATTCCCAGTGCCCTGTGAGGGCTCTGGGGTTCTGGATGTTTATTTTTTCTGTTGTTTGTTGTGTTTGGGATTAACTCAAGTTCATAAATAATTGCATTGGTCTCAGTTGAACTTTTAAGTACCTGCCCCTGCTGTGGTCACAGATTGATTTGAAAATAAGAGATGTCTGAACAGGTACAAGCTTTCTAAAAACCTAAGTCTGTATATTCAGGGTACTCCTTGCAGGTTTTTTAATTAGGAAAGTGATTATGTGGATAGAATTGAACTGCTGAGCTTCCTCCCAAATTGCAATGAACATAATTCCTGCCTGCTAAAGAAGACTTTTTGAAATGGCATGCTGTAAGCACGGTTAATAACAGCAAAACTAACACAGTTGTTGCACTGCTGCTAAATTCCTCTTGAGAAGTTTTGTAGTTCTGTCTCCTAAAATTCCAGAACCCCCCTGGAATACATCCAGTCTGGGAGAACCAGCTGTAAGCGAGAGCCAATGCTTTTAGCTGGAGGTTGCTTGGTGGCCAAGTTGCAGTCACTTCACAGGATTACTGTAAGAGAGTAGTGATTCGGGTTCTTTTCACAGGGAGCTGGATTTAACACTCCATAGCTCTGAGTGAAAACTTCACCCTGTTCAAAACCACATTTCACTCCTTTGGTGGTAAAGTAGCGTTTCTAGGCCAGAAGCTTGCAGAAGATGCTGAAGTAGCACTTCTAAGTCAGAAGTTTGCAGAAGACTTCTTTATATTCCAGCAGCAGGTGCTGCTCCCTTTGCAAACAGATCTTTAGCAAAACTGGTTTATCATGTAGTGCTTAAATTCTGATGCAATTCCTTTTTTCCCAGGTGAAAAATGATTCTGTTGAACTTGCTGCCTGCTTCTGCCAGTCGTGAGTGGAGGGGCTTAGGTTGCACCCGTTAGGATTATCAGGAACTGGGATAGCGATGAATCTATTTGTATTTCTTGGTCTTCTGTACGTTTGGTAGTTTAAATGGAAACTGTAGCATCCTGAGGGTTTTGTTTGTTTTGTTTTTCAACCTTTCCAGCATTATCCATGTTTGGAACAACAGTTGGTCTCTATGGGATACCCTGGTGTAAGAAATCCCTGCTGTTAACTGGCTTAATGTCAGTGATTGGAGCTTCCATGGGGATTCTGGACACAGGTAAGGGGCCCTGTGGGCAATAATAATTTCTTTACCGAACTAATTGGAACCTTCCAGCTCTCCAAAACTGCTGCTGGTATTTCATGTGATGTATCTTGGATGTAAAGAGGGGAGCTGTTGTTCCTGGCCGGGTTTCTTGGATTGTTCTGATCCTGAGACTTCAGTGTTGATGTCTCGGTAACTGGCCTGCCTTAAGGGGCCTGGGGAGCTGGGTCACTCTTGCTTCCTGGAGAAGATGGATGCGCATTTCACTGGGCAATTCCAGATGTAGAGAAAGCATCACGTGCTCCTTAAACAGTCTTTTATTTAAACTGCTCATCTGTGGGAAGCCAGTTGGGTTTCTGTGCAGTAGGGCCAGCTGGAGCTGAGCCAGTCCCCAGCAAGCCCCGTGTTTGAGATGCTCTGTGGGAGAGCTGCCCACCTAAAGCTGCCCAGGTGGCCTCTGGGGAGTCACAGCAGGCATTTACTGCCACGGCTCACTCACAGCACCGTGTGGCCATCTCCCTGAGTTAAGGAGTATTTGCTGCCCTTGGCCAGCCTCCCTTGGGGTTTGGGAATACAGGTCTGGTCTGTGCCCTGTGTTGTAAGCGTGGGCATACTGCAAATGGCCTGGAAAAATAACACTTTTCCCTGGAGCCTGTCAGGAAGCAACTTCTTAGTAGAGGTTCCTTACTGGATGAAGATGTACCAGTGGAATCTCAGAGCAAATGTCTCTGTGTGTGGTTGGAAAGGCCATTTATGCCAGAGGTGTGAGAAAGAAGCTAACACAGAAATGAGGTCACTGGGCATGGCTTAGGAAGGATGATGAGTTCAGGATGGCTGGCTGCAGTGGGCAGCTTGGATCAGGAGGTGAGGCCACGGCAGGAGACCTAAGCATGCTTAGACATGACTGGGTAACGTTGGCATACTTCCTGGGGACAGGAAGCACCCAAAAATATGTCAGTGGTGGAGCGTTCTGGTGTTGCTGTAGAACATGCGGTAAAGCTGCAAGAGCGGGCACTCTTCTGGCACCTCTCTGGTGACGTCCCAGCAGCGTGATGACTGTCCTGGCTCACTGAGGGAGCAGCCTGAGGTTACTCACTAGCCAGCAAGGTACAGTGGGTCTGGCTGACCAGCCTCTGGGCAGGCTGATGCTTAGCCTAGCTATCCAAACAGCTCTGAGGTGGGCATCCCAGCTTCTGGTAGGCACTGCAGAGGAGTGACAGCTGCACAGGGAACCCCTCTGCCCTAACTCTGTGGAGCTTGAGGGAGCTCACTTAACCCTGAAGAGAGGCTGATATGGGAGCTGGGAGGGAAAAAGAGAGCTTTGCACAGCATGGGTTATGCTGGACACCTGCAGTGGTGTGTTTGCTGCTTCTGGTGGGATCACTATATGCAGCACTTGGTTTAAAAATCTTCCTATGGGAAAATCCTGTTGGCTTACGGTAAAAATGTCTTCAGTGGGTGGGTGGGTGTGCTGCTTGGAAGTCAGACTTTGGAGGCAGGGAGACTTCCCAGCAGGAGAAACTAAGAATGAGGAGGTAGAATTCATATGGGAGGATGTTTTAACTGAGTTCATTTAGAAGAGTGAGAGTGCTGCATGACAAGGGTTGCTGTACTGTAGTTCAGGAATTAGTTACTGTTCTCATATCCCTGTGTGGTTCTTGGGGACTATTAAAAGTGTCTCCCTGAGATCTGGTTTTCTAGAATGAGTGCTGATCTGGGGGTGTTGGGGTTTGGTCTCTGCAGCAGTGTTACCATAACCTCTCTGCTTCTGGGGTAGCCCAGCCCATTGGAAGCAGGTGACTCTGGATGTTTCCTGGCATGTTGTTTAATGAGACCTGATTATTAGCATTGTGTGTTGTTGCTTTTAACACTTACAGAAATGAGCAGCAGTTGAATTTGGCCTTCTGGAAAAAAGGCTGGAACGTGCTGCAAATTGTCAGGTAGGGTAATTGGGCCTGGGTGTTGCTGCTGGATCACGGTACCGTGTCTGACTGCTGTGAACACCTTCCTAAAGCTCAGGGAATCATGTGGGTGTTGGGTTGCTCCAGGGCTGAATGTCAGTTAGCAACGATTTGGCTCACTCTCTTTGCCGAGCGTGGTATTACTACAGGTTGAATTGATAACACAGGTTGGTTATGGGGGTTTGGTTGGTGTGGGTTGGGTTTCTAAGCAGCCCCTGGTTGCAGACTGCAGTGACTGACTCTTCCTCTCCCCGAGCTGCAGGTGGCAATATACTGGCGCTGAACACGTGGGGCGCGGAGGCTGGGCCACACATGCAGGCCTTGCACTTCAGCTTTGCGGTCGGCGCGTTTGTGGCTCCGATCCTGGCCAAGATGGCCTTGGGAGGCTCCGAACCTAAAGACCTTCCTGTAGCTGGAAAGACGAATCAGTCTGGCCCGAGGGCTGCGCCGACAGCATCAGCTGCATCAGCTGCGGCAGCACTGAAGCACCAGCTTGGTGCGGATTTTCTGTGGTCCTATGTTGTCATAGGGACCTACCTGCTGGTCGTTTCTCTCTTCTTCTTCATTCTGTATTCAAAGGGCAGCTCGGCTCGAGACAAATCGAAGGCTTCTCTGCAGAAAGGCCTGTTTGCCAAATACCACTATGCCCTCATTTTTCTCCTGTTCGTCTTCTTCTTCTGCTACGTGGGAGCGGAGGTCACTTACGGCTCTTACATATTCACCTACGCCAAGGTCTTTGCCGAGATGAAAGAAAACGAGGCGGCCGCTTTGAATTGTGTCTTCTGGGGCGTGTTTGCGGCTTGCAGGGGAGTGGCGATATTCTGCGCCGCCTGCCTGTACCCTGGCACCATGATCCTGATGAGCATCATAGGCTCTGCCGTCTCCTCTTCCTGCTTGGCCTTCTTGGCGAGGTACCCGGCCTCGCTGTGGGGCGGAACTGCTGTCTACGGAGCGTCCATGGCCACCATCTTTCCCAGCGGCATTTCCTGGATCGAGCAGTACACGGTCGTGCAAGGGAAATCGGCCTCTCTCTTTGTGATCGGCGCCGCGCTGGGCGAGATGTGCATCCCTGCCCTGGTGGGCTATCTTCAGGGCCGCTTTCGCCACGTCCCTGTGGTGATGTACACCGCCTTGGTGACGTCAGCGATGACTGTTATCCTCTTCCCACTGATGTACAAATTGGCCAACTGTCCCGGGGAGAGCGACCTGAAAGAAATGAGGGAGAGCGAGGACCGGAAAGCCCTGTTGTCAAACTCGGGGCTTAACGAGGATGAGGAGGATGAGGAGGATGCGGGGGAGTGGAACGAAGCGGACTTTGAGGTAATAGAAATGAATGACACGCTGAGAAACTCTGTGATAGAGACCTCCCGTAAGATACCCGGGGACTCTCCAGCCAGAGGCGCTCTCCAGCCTCAGCTGGGTGACGTAGTGCCCGATCTTTCAGCGGTTGCTGGTGGTTCCCCTGGGAGAAAAAACATGAATGTTGACCGGGAGAAGAATGATTAACGGAAAAGCTGACTGGTCCTTGTTTTTATTTAAAAAAGGGAAGTGCAATGGAATCATCCAAGTGATTCAAGAATCCTTTTACAGTGGCACAGAGCTTGGCATGTTCATGTCTGTCTTTGTCTGGCCCTTTCTCCTTGTCTGTTTTCAGCCTGCAGCCATGTGTCTCACAGTGACGTGCATGGGGTAATGTCCATAGACTGTGCCCAAAGTGTTACAACCTAAGAGACGTTCGCTGAAGCAACAGACGCTGTGGTAAGAACTAAGTAGGACAGGTGCGGACTGCTCAGACCACTCAGGGTTTTGGGTTGGTTTCTGGGAGGGTGGATGGAGGGTGCGGTTCTGAGGTGCTTGGTCATGAAATGTTTTCAGGAGAGAGAAACCTGTTTCCTGTGATGCTCAGCTCTCGTGTCTCCTGAGAGGAACGTTTCCACGCTGTCAGAAGTTTGTGTGTGACGCAGACTGGGAAATCAGGTCAGGTTTCAGGTGATGCCCAGTGGCTGTGGATCAGACAGCCCGGTGGGAATACACTGGTGCTGAGTGCTGTGGAATTGCCTGGTTCTGTCACTAAGATGAGGAAAGACTAAAAATCAATTTTTGGGGGTGGAACTGTGCCTTTGGGTCATTTAAAAGCAGCGTATGGGAAAGGCGAGTCATGTTTATCTGCTGTGAGGCGTAACTCGTGTCTGCTGAACAGCGGTGACGGATCTAAATAGCCCGAAGTACTTGTGACCGTACTTGTGACTTTAATCACTGCGCTGCCACTGACATCCAGAGGTGTAGGAGGTGACAGAATCACACTTAATCCATGGTGCTGACACAGGGCCGTAACATTTTCAAGCCAGTTGTTTTAAGGTTCTAACAACTTCTCTGGCTTCCTGTGCCAAGACTTGGTGTCGCAAGGTGCTTAAAGGAAAATCTGAGAGGGAATTACTGGTGGGACAATCCTTCCAGGTCGCATTGTGTGATCGCTTGTCCCAGCCGGATGGTGCCGTTTGGGTTTTCTTTCTTTGGGTGATGACTTCACGGGGGGCTTCTCCCTGGAGAAGCTGCAGTGGTTTGTAGTTGGAAGTTCCTTGCTGTTAAGCAGGGAAGACATGGGCTGGACTAGTCATGCCAGCAAGTCCTCCCCCTGGAAGAGCAAAAGAACGCCACGTAACCAGCAGCTAAGGGCAAGATCTCACCCTGCAACAGCTGTGCAGTTTGTCTGCCCCGAATGCCCACGCAGTAGGTGGACTATTCATTTACAGCTGCTTGACCAGGGTGGGCTGCAGTCTGGCATTTTTTACTTTGCACTTTTATGAGTGTTTTTCTTGCAAAGACTATTTATGTGCTAAGAGCAGAGCTCTGGCTGTACCAGTGCAATACCTGAACCTAGAACCTCCTGCCTCTCTCTGCTGAGAAGTTAGCAGGGGACCGGGAACTCACCTGTGGTGAAAGCGTGTGGGGTTTTTTGCACCTTGCTAGGTTGAAGGGCCTCCCTTTGCTCCTATCGATGTGTCAGTGCCATTACACTCCTGCCCAATTCCTCTTACCCCTTGTGTGTACACACACTCCTGTGGCATCTCTTCCAGTGCTGTGCATGCACCTGCACGTTAACATTCAGCCTTGTTTCACTCGCTACGTTAATGCAACGGGAAGTGCTTTTAAGCAGCAGATCCTCTTTCTAGGTACGTGTGACAGCACGGGCTCAGCAGGCACAAGGCCCTACAGCCTCCTGCCTTCACCTCGTTTTGTACGATACCAACATGCGCAGGATGCTGGGGGGAGCGACCGAAATAAGCGCAGACAGAACCTTCAACTTTCCATTCCACTTTTTCCCTCTGGCGCCCCACAGTTGCTGCCTTGGGCATGAGGGAAGCCAGGGTGGTAGCTGATGTCAAGGCCCAATCCCTCTGGTGGATGGGGAGGTGGGCGCTGCTGCTCCTGCTCCCCTTTTGCTTGAAGTCACAGGTTCCCTTTGGCAGAAGCCGAGCTGGGTGCAGGCTGCCTGCCAAAGGCAGGGAGCTGCTTCTATAGCTGCCATCCAGAGCCTTTAACCTGAATTGAATTTCCCCGTACCTGAGATCATGTTGCCAGAAGAAAATGAGTTTAAAAAAACACACCTGGCAACCAGGAAGACTTTAAGGAATTCCCCCAATCCCTATGCTGATCTTTGAAGTGCAGTCCTAGTCTGGAAGGTCCCGCAGGTAAGAGTGTTCTCAGGGACTGTCATGCATCTTGCGTAACTGAGTACTAAACCCACAGAGAATGGAATGAAAGCTGCAGTGGGAGATGCGTTGGAACCTCTCTGAACTGTATCTCCTCACTGCTGCTGTGCACACACTGACTTGTGTTTCTGACTGACATCTTCCCAACAAGTATAAAAATAGCGTGCAAAACACCAACTGTTTGTTCTTACTGGCTGTAGGAATTCCTGAGTCACTCAAGGTCCCCTCTCTCCCCAAAGTCGGAGGCCTGAGGAGCAGGAGTGGAGCAGTAGCCTGGAATACCAAGGTAGGAGCAGCCTTTTGCAGAAGGCAAAGGACCCAGAAAGCAGCAGCAGGAACGATGTGAGTTCCACTCTGTCTTTTCTTCAGTGGTACCACATAGAATCACCTCCACCAATTGATAGGTGGAGGCCTTTGGATGATGTTGCAATTTTCAGTCATCCTGGCGAGCATGTTGAGCCTCTGATGTCTTAATTCTGGCCTCAAACTTGAAATGGCTCCGACTCACAGAGCTTGGTCTCCTTTTCCCTAGCAGTGTGATCTTCAAGGCAGGGACTGCCCTCACTGAAAGCAGACTATTTAAAGCTGGTCATTTCCACTAACATGTCCAGCTCAAAGCAGCTGTAGACATGTTCAAGGCCGTGGCTTTCCTAGTTCTTGGATTTTGGTGTTCCTTGAGGCTTGTTTTTAGACCGGGAATGTTAGTTCTTACATGTCTGAGTTTCCTTGCAGAGCAAACCCCTTCCCAGCTTGTACAGCGCAGGAGAGGATCTGTTTATGGTGCCTTTTAAGTTAAAGATCCTGTAGAGCACTCGGACACCGAAACGTGCATGTTACGAGTTGAAATGACTTGAAGTAAACAACTACCCATGCCCCATTGTCACCTCCGCGCCGCGCTCCGTGGGTCCCGTTACGTACCTGCACCTGGGCCTGAGCTGAAGAGCAGCACGTCCCCGTTTGTGCCAGCAGTAGAGGTAACGTTGTACACTCAAACCTCACTCACTGTTTGTGTTTACCCCTGGAGCACTGCCAGGTGCCGGCTTGTACTGCAAGCGCTAAGGCGTCACTCCCGGCCTTTCACTGGAACGCAGGCGCAGGCATCGTGTCGTGCCTCAGGCCGCTTTATCTGGGTGCTGTTCCTTTGCACAGCGTCGCGCTCGGCTGCTCTGTTATGCTCTGTTACGTGTTTGGCAGTTTGGTTCTGCTTGGTGGGGGTTTGCATCGTGCCCTGTGGTGTGACATCGGGCGGGTCCACGTGTATGTTGAATGTAAGGAGTTACCTGGAGAAGGCATTTGGGTTCCTGGGTGCAAATAAAGTTCTGTCCTATTTTTCAAAGCAGCTCCAGCCTTGTAAATGTCAAACTTCCTCTCTCGACCGAGGGGTAACTGGCAAGGCTTCTCTCCGGGCTTGGGGAAGGCCTCTGAGTGCTGATCCCAAGGTTTTAGGTCCCAAAGCTCCTGAAGCCACGTTGTGGCTGCTGAGCCCTCAGGCAAGCAGCCCCCTCTACGCTAATTACCGCTGGTAACGAGGGTGTCTGCAACCGAGGGCGACTAAAGACGCGTCCATTTTTACCATATCGTTTTATTCAACTTTAATATGGTTTCCATTATTAACTTCTAAAACAAAATGATTTCCAGTTTAGAAAACAATGCACTGACCACATAATTCCTTTTCCATTTTATACAGTTATACAAATATTCTAAATACACATTTTGTCAAGATGGTGGCAAATAAGATTTAACTGTACAGTACGTAAGGAAAGAAAATATTTTAAGCATATTTAGAAGCAATAGAAATGTCTATACAAAACAAGCAAAAATGGAATAAAATTTTATATTTAAAGTATTGCAACAGTCCCACAGGTTTGTAACAAAAATGTCTTTGCACGGTTCCTCACAATGCCCCATTAATAGCTAAAGCAAGACAGCAATTTTTAGAAAATAATGTTTCAAAATGCTACACATGGTACTACTGTTTGCACAGTCTGATCAAAGTAACCATCTACTTGGAATCAAGCAAAACTTAGGAGGAGATATACCAACCGACTTTAAAATTATCTGTATAAAAGTCATTGCACATTATTTTACTCAGTTGTTTGAAAAGTAAAAAAGTGTATTTACAAAATATTTCGCAGACAAAATTATAAAGTGAATGGGGAATATATAAGTAACACGTCTTGATACTGACAGTTCAAGAACACACACGAATGGTTTTGTCGTTTCGAGAGGTTTTCAGTGCTCCTTCCTCTGGGAAGTAAACTCGACTTCTACTCTGCAATGGATTTACAAGATGTTACACGCAGCTATTTCAACATCAGCATTATAAAACAGTATGTTAGAAACATGAAAGAAAGAAGAAATTTGTACATCTCAAAAAGCGAGCGGTTCAGAGATCAGCGAACGGGCTCTTTCCTTGTTTAATTTACTTAGGATAAGCGTTCATTCTTCTTCAGGGAACGAACCCAACAGTTAAAAATGGAAATCCTGGACTAGATGGGAGTTGAGAAAGCACCATGCACGAGAGTCTTAGTGTGGTAAACACTGAACAAAAGAAAAGTAGCACCTGGAATCTTGTAACACAGATCGTTTAAAACTGGTCGAGGAGCTGGCGAAGGTACGGCGCCTTTGACAGTTCTCTGCGTACTCTGGACAGCTTGAAGAGTACTGGACAGTTGAGGGAGACGCACTGGATCTGCCGGTCCAAGCAGCCCGTACAGTTCTTGCATATCTGGATTTCATACAAAAGAGCAAGCCAGGTTACTTTCAAGTGAACAGCAGCGAGGCACACCTCACTGGGGACTAACAAGTCCGCAGCGGTCTGTCAGCAGAACAGCCTGGGCAGCAGTGGGTACAGAGCTCTTCCCAAGCACGGAGGGACCCAGGGCAGTGCCATGCCCTGCGGCAGCTTCTCTCCCACCACTGCGGGTGCCTGGCTGCAGGCATCGCCCGCCCTGAATGGGGCAGAGATCAAGGGTTTGGTGACAGCTCGGGCTGCCGCCCCGTTAACTGAGCTCTGTGCTACGCATGGCGCTTGGAGAAGTGAGCTGAGCTAAGTGGGGCGGTGCGCTTTACTCATGATAAACCTACTCGGTATAAAAGAAGTTCCCTGGTGAAAAAGGAGAAACTCCTCCTCTGCAGTTACAGCAACGGGACTTCCTCTTCCTTCACAATCTACCCCTGCTTCAGGAGAAGCTGCAGTTAGAGGTTTACTTCCCAAGTCAGAGTTAATCAATCTCAAGACACAACAATAGGGCATGAAGGTTCCATGGCTTTCCTTGTCCATGGAACTATTTGCTACTGCAGTTACTGCTGCTTGACAGTGCTTCTAGCACAAGATACCCGATGGAATAAAACAGCAGTGGGCAGAGCTTTCCAAAGGTGGCTTCTGTGAGAAGCTAAAGGCTCACCGCTTTGCTCTTTTATGTGTCACCCTTTCTGCTATCTGCCGCCTCTGACATTTTTTCCAAAACCTCAGGAATTTACTTGCAACTACACTTGTGTTTTCCAACATCAAAACATCACACAATGTCATCGTACCGGCCACACTTAACAACTAAGCGAAAGCATATCCTTTCCTTCTACAATGAGTTCTTGTCCTTCTTTCCATGCTAAAATTATTTGGGCACCAGCGCCCCTCTCTGCCAGACCTGTATCAGCCCTGAATCACCACAGGAACTCAAACTGACCACAGCCAGAGAGGAGCAGCCCCTCTTGGCCAAGTCACACCTGTGGCATCTCCGAGGAGACCAATGCTCTGGCCTGCAGCCAGGACAGAAGAAGACTTCAGCGGTTTGTTCCAGGTTTGTAACCACCGGAAGAAACAAAGGTTGAAGCCAGTTCTGCTAAGAGGGGCTGCACCTGGTCTGAACATAAGGGACCAAACAAAAGGGTACTTGGGACACTTCCCAGGTTTGGTTTGTGTAGAGGGGGGAAGTGTACGACCCGTAATTTTTAAGTGCACTTTAAAATAGTGTACAATTCTGTGTCATATCAGTGCTCTGACTCTGGCACATCTATCATCTAGGAGGGCCAAGAATTTCAGCTGCAAAGGATACGTATATCACCTCACAAAAACAAGGCAGAAGCTCTTAGGGAGATGCTGAGTCATCAAACACTACTAAAAGGGGATCCCAGGCCTTGCAACCCCTTGCACAGAGCAGGGCCAAGAGACCCTTCTGATCAAACCCACTGATCCCTCTGTGGGGCCGAGCCAACCTCCCGGGTTTCTGACAGATTCCAGAACAGCAGCAATGTGCAGGGTTTGGAGTTACCACACAACTGCACAACACCCATCACCTGCCTTTACCACCATTTACAGTGCAGATCAGAGCAAGGATTACACAAACCACACCAGCCCTCACCTCGGTAACGTGGTATTTATGGACAGTGAATTACAAGGGTTCTCTATGACAGAGCCCCTGGGAACCTATCCTGCCGATGCCCACACTACAGGAACAGTTATGGCCCTGCAGTTCAGACAATGAAATGGCTCATGCGCCAGTGCTAAAAATCAGTGTTGGCAAAAACAGTTATTAATTGTCAAACGCGACAGCAGGGAAAGGAGGGGAGGGTATGCGTGTGTTTTGGCAGGGGGGGCACTGTGCTTTGCTGCAACATGTTGGCGAGCACAGCCAGCTGCCCTCTTAAATGACTCCTAGCTCAAGGGAAAAAAACAGCTTGGAAAGCTCCTACTGAGAGGGGAGGTAAGGAGGAAACCCCTGTAAAACCACATCCATGTTACACACGTAAATACAGACACCTTCTGGGACAAACGTTTTTGTTACTCAAACATCATTGGTTATTTTAACACAGAAAAGGTGAATCTTTCCTACTTCTACAACTCCCATCACTGTCATTATGAAAAGGCGCCTACAAACCGTGTAACATATTTGGAAAGAAAGGAGAAGCATTTCTCCTCTACTGTCCTGTTCCTCTCTTGCCTTCAGCTGTACTCCCACATAAGGGCAGTAACAGTTGCTACGCTGCCTGCAACAGCAATGGGAAAAGCAAACAAGCTCTAACAGGTCGGTACTTCCCATGGCTGTTGGGGGCACTGAGCATTGTGCTGCTCTGACACTTCCACCCCTGCCCCGGCTGACAGACATGTGACCAGACTTTAACTGTACCTTGACCAGCTGTTCCTGTTTGCGCTCCAGCTCTCGGATCTCTTGGTTGAGAATCACGGCCACGTGCTGTGGCTGGCTTCTGCACTTATTGCAGATCCCGTACTGGGTCAGTTCATCGCACACGGGACAGTGTAAGGTCGTGAAATACTGGGAGATGGTGCCTTTGCGTCCCTCGAGCTCGCTGTGGGCAGTGGTGGCAGCTTTCTGAATCTGTCAGTAAAAATAATTAAGAGGTAATGAGCTTTGAAGAGAGCAGCCAGCCTTATCCCTGGCTCACACAGCCTACTTCAAAAAGGTTTATGAAGTTCAGCACAGCCTGCAGGGCACGAGCAGCTCATTCTGACGAGCGTAGTGCCGTGATGCACAGAGCAGTGCCCACCCATACCTATTCCACAGGGAGTCTCACCAGGGAAGAGAGAGGGTAACCAAAGGAATCCTCAGTCACATGCTAAGTTCCTGATCTCATCTCTAACTCTGCCTCCTGCAATTGCTCCTTTGGGTGCCAATCTACATCACATCCAAACGTGCCCTGGCTGCCGCCCCTGAGGCTGCATTCCAGCCCTTACCTCCCCATCCTAGCTACAGAGCTGCCACGGTCCTTCAGTCTGTGGCTCTGGCTCACCCTCCAATTTCCCTGCACAAAGCTCCACCCCTGCCCATCATCCAGGGAAGACCGGTCTCTGCACTGGTGGAGCATGACTCTGGCCTGGTGCTATCCTTCCCTCTCTTGCTCCAAACATCAGGGTGCTCTGCCCCCCTCTGCCCCCCTCCCTCAATGCTCCCGGGCCCTGCACAGTGCTGGAGACGCTTAAGGTGAGTGACGCAGAGCCACGGGAAAGGCTGAGAATGGAAGCAGAACGGGGGTCAGCCAAGGCTCTGTTAGAAGTCTTCATTGGGAAACATGCTGTACTACTAAGCTGCTGAGTAACCAAACTGCAGATCCGCTGCCTTTCACAGAATCAAAAGGTTGGAAAAGACCTTCTACAATCATCAAGTCCAACCATTCCCATTCTAAGCTAAACCATATCCCTAAGTACCTCATCTACCGAAGGTGACTCAGCCCCCTCCCTGGGCAGCCTGTTCCAGGCCCCAACAACTCTTTCAGGAAAAATTTTTTTTCTAATGTCCAATCTGACCCTGCCCTGGCACAGCTTCATGCCATTCCCCCTTGTCCTATCTCCTGTCACCTGGCTGAAGAGACCATCACCTATCTCTCTGTAACCTCCCTTCAGATAGTTGTAGGCGGTGATAAGGTCTCCCCTCAGCCTCCTCTTCTCTAGGCTAAACAGCCCCAGCTCCCTCAGCCGCTCCTCATAGGATCTGCCCTCCAGCCCCTTCACCAGCCTGGTTGCCCTTCTCTGGACTCGCTCCAGGACCTCCATGTCCTTCTTGTGGTGAGAAGCCCAGAACTGGACACAGTACTCGAGGTGTGGCCTCACCAATGCCGACTACAGGGGCACAGTCACCTCCCTAGACCTCCTGGCCACACTGTTTTTGATACAAGCCAAGATGCCATTGGCCTTCTTGGCCGCCTAGGCACACTGCTGACTCATATTCAGTCTGCACTCAACCAACACCTCCAGGTCCTTCTCTGCCTGACAGCTCTCCAGCCAGTCTCCCCCAAGCCTGTAGCGCTGCATGGGGTTATTATGTCCCATGTGCAGCACTCTACACTTGGCCTTGTTAAACTTCATCCCATTGGTCTCAGCCCATCGGTCCAGTCTGTTCAGATCCCTCTGAAGAGCCTCCCTACCCTCAGGCAGATCAACACTTCCTCCTAGTTTAGTGTCATCTGCAAACTTAGTGAGGGAGCATTCAATCCCTTCGTCGAGATCATTGATAAAGATGTTGAACAAGACTGGACCCAGGACTGAGCCCTGGGGGACGCCACTCGTGACCGGCCTCCAGCTGGATTTTGTTCCATTCACCACCACCCTCTGGGCTCGGCCATCCAGCCAGTTTTTAACCCAGCTGAGGGTCCACCTGTCCAGGCCAGTGGCAGCCAGTTTCTCAGTCAGAATGCTGTGAGAAACGGTGTCAAAGGCTTTACCAAAGTCCAGGTAGATCACATCCACAGCCTTCCCCTCATCCATTAAGCGGGTCACCTTGTCATAGGTGGTGATCAGGTTAGTTTGACAGGATCTACCTTTTGTAAAGCCATGTTGACTAGGCCTGATCCCCTGGCCATCGTGCATGTGCTCCATGATAGCTCCCAAGATGACCCTCTCCATGATCTTCCCTGGGACTGAGGTCAGACTGACAGGCCTGTAGTTCCCTGGATCCTCCTTCCGACCCTTCTTGTATATGGGTGTAACATCTGCCAGCCTCCAGTCGAGTGGAACTTCCCCAGTCCACCAGGATTGCTGGTAGATTATGGAAAGGGGTTTGGCAAGCACACCATCCCTTTCTGTCAGGGGAGTCACAGACTAAAATCCAGCTACCTAACACTTCTCTGCCTGCCTCTCAAGGAGTTCTTTAACTTTCAGGGACGTCAGTTCTGGATGGAATTTTAAATTTCTGCTGATACTGATTCTTAAGAAGTGTTCCTGCTGCTGGGGCATTTCCACCTTTTCTATAAGAGGGAATTTCTTCAGAACATCTTGGGAGAACTGGGCTGCAGAGAGAAACCACAGTAAACCCAAGCACTGTGTTTGTAACCAGTTTTCAAAGACTCACCCGGGGCAACTCATGGTACCAGCTGAAGACGTCGATGCCGATGAGTGAGAACACCCGGGCCAGCGGTGGCAGGATCTGCTTGGTGATGTAGTAGGTCGCGTTCAGCCTCAGGTTGGGATCCTGCAGGACTTCGACGGGCCGCCTCACCAGCTGGATCAGGGGCAGCCCGGGCATGCCGCACACTATGACGTAGGGCACTCGCTCCCCAACTCGCGGTTCGGAGCGACGGTCATAGGCAAGCATTCTCCTGTTTAAAAACAGCCTTTAGAATGCATCCAGAGACAAGCTGACAGCTATTTGCTGACATCTGCTTTTGTAGTTCCCCATCTGATGACATCAGTAGCTCTCCAGACAACTGAAGCCAGTGTCTGTTACGAAGGACAGGGACAAGTTGTTTCATTTTTAATTTGCCTCGTGATCAGACCCAAATCTCAGAACCTGGAACTGAGCCCTACAGGTGTGTCCTGTGTCAGGTCCCTTGGATCTGCATGCAGGTTGCTTTCTAGCTACCCCTTCCTTAAATTATACTTTAATCAAGTGCAGCCAAGATACCAAAAAGAGCTCAAGTTCCCAGAACACATCCCTGTTCAGTGTGAAGCAGGTAACAATCCCGGGATCGAATTTAATTTTATTTAAAAAGCTGAAGACGTTTTATATCAAGCAAGGAGGCAAAAAGTGCCAGCTCACATTACCTATTACTGACAAACGCTATCAGGAGGATGCAATACTAGCTTTAGGTATGGTACTTTTTAAAAAGATGAAAGATTATGCCTGGCAACGCACTTTAGAGCATCGAGAGACAGACATTGCCATGACAATTCTGAATGTATCCAGTATCCATGAGCCATGGGCAGCCTTGGAGAGTCGAGCCCTTGTACAGACACAGAAGCATAAGCAACAGCAGCGAGCACCCCATTACAGCGTCCTGACAAGAGACCTTACTGTTGGACACCGGTGGCTCTTGCCAGGGCTACCCAATGGCTTTCTAGGACTATCTGGTGCCTGATCTCTCTTCAGGCAGAAAAGGAGTCAGAGCCAACTGCTGCAACAGTATCTGAAAGAGATACGTCACTGCTGCTACCCATAGCCTGCCAGTACAAAGGTCAAGAGACAAAAATATCTACAATTAGCACTTGATCTCATTACCTGGTGATTTCCAGGGCTGGTACACAGGATCCGGGTCTGTAGGCTGAGCTCCCCCTGTACTCTTTTGCAAAGATGAAGTCTTGCATGCTGGCTTTTCCCTCCAGTAACTTCATGCATTGATTCTGAACATACTGTTTGATCTGGCTTATGTCCCGTGTTTCAAATAGCAGCTTGATTGAACACTCAAGTATCTTTACAACCAAAGGAGAAAGGTGAGAAAAACACGTATGTTTAGCTAAAAAATAATTAATTCTGAGTAAGTGAATAATATGGGAATATTAATACACTGCTTAGAAAAAGTATCACTTGTGAGCAAGAATATTAGTCTGACAAATGGTTGCATTCTTCTCCAAAGACATTCACAAGCACAAAACCAGACAAGTACTCTGGGAAGCCTCTTCCAGCATCTGACCACCCTCTTGGTAAAGACATTCATCCTAATGCCCAGCCTGAACCTTCCTTAATGCACCTCTGAACCATTCCCATGTGACCTGGGATCCAGTCAGCAGAGCTCAGCACCACATCCCCTCCTCAGGAAGTTGTAGAGGGCAGCAAGGTTGCCCCTCAGCCTCCTCCTATCCAAATTAGGCAAGCCTGAAGTCCTTGGTCAGTCTTTGTTGTGGTCCTCGGGAGGCATTCAGGGAGCATCACATCCTCCTTAGACTGTGGGGCCTGGAGCTGCACACAGCTCTCGAGGCGAGGCCACACCAAGGCCAGAGAACCCTCTCTGCTGCTGGTCAAAAGGGGGATGCAGTGTGCCCTCCCGGCTGGCAGGGTGCTCCGCTGACTCACACTGCACCTGCTGTGGGCCAGCACCCTCAGACCCCTTGTGTTTAAAACACATTCATAAATATTAAAGAGGGGAGGAAATAGCAGTACGCCACCATTTCATTCAGAAAGAACTGTGTGAGTATTTTACCTTGGAAACAGCAGGACAGGAGTCCCTCCGGACCGTCTCGATGCCTTTTGCGTCAAATACGGGGTCCTTCTGGTCTAGTGTCTCATACATGTAACCCACATACCTCTTTTTCGTTTGCAGGACACAAGGCAAGTACACCTGGAACGTTTAGAGAGAAGATAGCCCAATGTGGCACTGTTGGGAACGTAAGGTGGCTCTGAACATACCAGGTTTCCTAAGGAGTACTTTGCTTTGCTGTTGGTGGGCTTTCTTTTGGTTTGGGTTTTTTTGGTGTTTTTTAAAAAAATCATTAAAGCTGATAAACTATATCAAGGGACTGTTAAGGGATGGCCAAGGAAGTTGGGATTCAGTGGCGTTCCATTCTTAAGTCACTTTACATTTCACTGAGCTGTAAAAGGTAAGCACCCTGAAGCTCAGATGCACAGTGACACACAGTATGGCTTGTTACCAGTGCGCTGGCTTTTCTGCATTCCACCTGTCAGCCTTTCACTGTACCTGTTCTTTACAAAGACAACAGCTTCCTTTTAAACATCAGAGATAAATATCTTTCCCAGCAAAATCAGCGGCTTCAAACTTTCTGTTTTCAAATGTCACCTTCACTATGAGGTGCCTAAAATCAGTTAGCATGTCGATGTGGGGAGAGGATGCTTTCTAAATGCCTTTGCTTGGGGAACGATTTCCTCAGGAGTGGATTTTTAGCAGCGTGGTCTCTTTCGCCGTGTGAAAGTAGGACTATTTCTTGCCGTTGCTCATGCTGCCGTGCTCCTCTGCTAAGGTCCCTGAGGCCTTAAGGAGCCTGCAACACACCCACAGAAACAGTACAGCACACAATTGCTGTATATCCCTGTGCTACATTAGTGTCCTGAAAACAACCTTTCAGCTTCACTTTTATTTTTCAGGATAACAGTGTTTTCACCCAACACCCTTGAAGTAAAATATTTTCCTTTTACCTTTTCAAACTTCAGTTTAACAGGTTTGGGGTTTGTTGCTGTTACAGCTTCAGCAATTTCTTGACCAATCTTAAAAGACTGCTCCTTTGTGGCTCCTTTCAAGAGTACAAACATACTAGGAGAAATCAGAGATGGGAAATAAGCACAAATCTGTTCCACATAGTTCCTGAAAGTGCTAAGCTCTTAGTTTCCTGGTGCCAACACAGGGATGTTGTTATCAATTCTGTTCTTCAGCTAGAAGAGCCAAAAACCTGAGAAACTTCAGTGGTCAGCATGAGACCAGGAGTGCCAAGGGCACAATGAACCCTGAGGCTCTCTGGCAAGGCAGGGGATGTGAGTGTTCCCATGCACTGCCAAAACCTGAGTTCCCAGGAGTGAGCTGAGGAGCTCTGGGTACACCCCTTTTCTCCACTATGGGCAGCAATGGGATTTTACTTCCTTGCCTCAGCGTTTTTTAATTTTTCTTTTTGGGGAAGCTCCTATGAATGTAGTATCTTTGGTATTTCCAGTCTTTTGGCAGATCTGGCTGCAATCAGTCACCGGGTTCACAAGTTACTAAGGAAGGACAGACAGACAAGTTTTGTTCCCCATGGCTGAAAAATACCCAAGTCTGGCACCAGAGATGGATATGCCCAGAGCACGGCTGTTACTTAGGTGAAAGACTGAGGCAGAAAGGGGAGATATCTATACGATGTCTTTCAGGCAGCCTAATCTCATCTCTCTGTATGCTCTGCTGGCTGCTTCTGAATCATATCCACTTTGAGGCTTAAAACAGCCCCTTCCTCTTAAGTGTCAGCGTGCAATGCTGGTGGTATTTTAAATACGCTACTTTCCAAAACTAAATCGGCATCAGAAACAGGCACAAAAATGCTCATCTGATAAATTATACATGTTAATTCACACCTGAAAAAATACATGATCCCCCCCCACCTTTCTGTTCCACATAATTTTTGAAAGAAAGGAAACCCTCACGGTGCTTTTGAAGAGTCCTAAAGGAAACTCCAAGAAAACACTTACTTTGCATATTAAGCAACACCCCAGAGAGGCCACATACTCTTTTCAGTATCTGAAATTATGACCAAAGAAAAATCTCCCTATGAAGAACTACTGTGCTTCTGAAATACTGGAAGAAGCAGACAATGAATTACCTGTCGGTATCACCATACACGACGTGAGCACCCCACTTCTTTGTGTCGTTCACCAGTTTTATAGCACGCTCCAAGGTTTCTCTGGCTTTGTGGACAATGCTATCCCCAAGCTGCAAAGTTAAGGATAAATTGAAGATCTTTATTCTGCTGTGAAACTCAAGACTTGCTCTTGGTAAACATAGTCTAATCTCACAATTTGCCTATGAAAATTATAATATTGCAACAATATATTGTATTTTATATTTTAATGTATAATAATATATTCTATTTTATATTTTTAATGCATATATAAGAAATTAAAAGGTTGTTTACATTACCCCAAAACAGCAAGAATTAAAGGAGGAGCAATCAAAAATTATTAAGAAATAAAGTAAGGGGAAATGTGGTTTAATCTCCTTTAGGCGTATTAAAAGTGTAAGGAACAAGTCCGGGTCACTTTGGGTCATTTCTCTCCTTTTTTGAGTATGCTGATCTCCCCTTTTATGAAAACTAAGAAACAGTTGCAGTGTTCTGTTTTACTTCTGCTACCCAAACTGCAATCCAATCTACCTCTGAGGAGAGCTCTACAGAAATGCTAACTAAAAATGCTCTTTTTAGGGGAGGAAGAAAAATAAAACCTTTTGGTTTTCTTTCCTTTTTAAAAAGGATCAAAAATAAATCCCGTTTCTCATTTTCAATATACCAATAAAACCAGCTTTTATAAAGGTAGAGATTAAATGTGTTTCAAGTAATAATAATACTGTTTTATCTGCCTGTACTTTATTAGTAGCACCTTTCCCACAGCTTTTCTCCGTTTTATCTGCAACCCTTACCTCAGTGCATGGCATTCTTCCAGAAAAATTAGCAGCAGTATAACCAAATGTAAAATTAGCTATATATTTAAGACCCAACTGCCGAGCTTCAAGCATTCGAGTTATGGCCTTGTCGTGCTTATAAGCCTTCACTGACTGTTTCACCATTATCCTCGTCTTCAAGATTTCTTCCAGCATTCTTGGCAGCACACCCTTTCTCACTGAAGGCTGTAGTAAAGGGAACAAAGGGAAAAAAAATACATTAAAAAGCCCAACCTAAACAGTCAGGAGTAAAAGCAAAACCCAGAACTGTTAGATAATCACTGTTAAGACAACAAATTAATTAGCAAGATGCCTCAGGCACCAATGGTTTGGCTCTTCCCACAAATATTACAAGCAACCTAGAATACAGGGAAAGCTCTTAAGTGCAGGGTAATCAGCTTTTTGTTCTTTGTTTTCATCAGCCCTGCTAATGCAACGTTTAAAACAGGACTTCAATATCCAACTGTTAATTCTCAAAGCGTTAAGCACTGAAGGAATATATTAGCTTTTAAAAATTCTGCAAATATCCTTCACTTAAAAAGTTCTTCTTGTACATTAACTATATGTATGCTGGTGACTGGCTAGGTATCTGTAAGAGCTCCAGGCCATATTTATGAATTCACTGCAAACGAGCCGGCAGCACACGTAACACAAAATGAGAACAACAGAAAGCAAGTCGGGGGGGTCTTGTCTCCTGAACCAGGACTTCCTAGGAAAGCATTCTGCTGTGCAGGCTGGGGGAGAATGAACTGTTACACACAGATAATTACTGTTTGATCCCCAAACTGCACACGTAAAATACAGTTTAATTATGGATGAAACAAGTCCTCGGTATAAGTGAAAGCATAAAGATGACATTTTATTTCCTGAACTGCCAGAAGTTGAGCACTCTGACAAATATCAAACAATGCTGGGAAATGAGACTGAACGTCCCCGTTCCTGTCTGCTCTTAATGCAGCAAAATATGAAGCATGGTATCAATTTGATCTTAAGCTAATCAGCCAACAGGAAGTGAAAATGCCCGTCACAGAGCACTAATAACATTACCTTGACAAAAGCTACTCCACTGGGTGACACTGTGATATCATGCCTGATCTGGTAAAGTAAGTCAGGAGGTACTCTGAGAGACGTACAGCCAAATTTGAATGCATCATATCTAAGGAAGAGAAAAAATAAATATGATAACAATTAATTCATTTATTACCTGATCAAGAAAAAATATCAACTCACATAAAAATGCTGATAATGCCAGCAAGGATAGAACCCCAATTATAATCTCAGGGATAAACAAACAGACTATCGGTTAAGATTTCTTAGCTGCATGCAAAAGGCTCTAGGAAAAGAGCAGTAATATATGGCTAGATCCCAACACATGCCTCATTTATCAATTCTGTTCTGCATTAATGCATTATTTCCAAACACTGAGCTGTGGAGGCAAGGGCTCATTCCATAACCCCATGTGGAAACTGTGTGTGTTTACCGAGTAACACACTGCACATACTTTATTCCCACAAAGTCACAATTTCAAACCAGAAACTTAAAAAACTGATGATGAGGTCTAGCAAGCATCACGTGCATCTTCCCATTCTTCCAAATATTTTTTAGAGGTAATTATATTGACAGAATTACTGTTAAGTTCAGTAAGAGATTCTACCAAATAGCTCAATGCATCTTTTCATTTTTAATACTGATGAGCAGAGTGAACTACAACCTTTAGAAGAGAACAGCAGTTTATTAACATACAGAGGAATAATATTAGTCCAGGTTTGAAAACAGGTAGCAGATCTATGTAACATTTTAACTTACTCTGAAGCAGTACTAATAACTAGCATCACCACAGTAACGGAACAGGTGTATACACAGGCACATCTGGAGTTTGGTTTTTTGGTTTGATTGTTTGTGTTGGTTTTTTTTTAAAACAGAGCAGAGCCTATTAAATATTAAATAACATATAATAAAAAATAGCTATTGTTATGTGTATGTGTGTGTCTGTGTATATACACACATGCACACCCCCACAGGGCGGATCTTTATCATCTCCATTGCGTAAGGGCAAATGGTGCTATTCTTACATGTCCATTGTTCCCAGTGACAACCAAGGGTTCTCAGTACCTTAGGAAAGATGCTAAAAGTCTCTAAGGAATCAAGGAGTAACAACTTACTTTCCTAAGTTTTCAACATGTCCCAGGCAGGTTGAAAAGCAGTAGTTGTAGGCTATCACAATGGAAGGATATAGCGACTGGAAGTCTAATACAAGAACAGCGTTGCTGTAGAAGCGGGATTCTGGCTCCATTATTAAGGGAACACATTGCAGGGCTTTCATCTGAGCTCGCTGCTGGACACTGGGTGTCACAGCAATATAATTCATTGGCTTTGCAACACGCAGCATCATAGACTCCACGCGGTACTGCAAAACAGGTTGGATACAATCATTAGATTAGAATTTCAAAAATGCAGAATAAACATGGGTGTATTAAAACTGGGTAAATACACACTTAATATCCTGAATTTAAAGCACGGACAAACAGTTTTCCAAAATAAATAGCCACAATCGTACTTTAATGTACATTTTCTATCACATACAGCAGAACTTTTCCATGTATTTTCTTGCCATTTAGCCCTAATCACTGAAAATCAAGTACTTCTCATTTTTATCTATGGAAAAAAATAAATGCCCAGCCCAGGTTAAAGAAATAAGCATCCAACAGGCTGCAACAGTGTATACAGATATACAGATGGTCACCCTACAGCTAGGGAATGAGCATTTGTTAAACCCTATTTCTGTTAGACTTGTGGAACACTGAAGAAAAGAAAGTCTAATATGCAGTTGATGACCACTTTTCAGAAGAATCTGCATAACAATTTTATATCAACATCTGGGAAAACAGAGAAGCTGTGGAAGTTGATAGTTGTGCCTCCTAGCTTTTTGACCATGAGAAGTAACTAGGATGTACTTGGCTGCATGAGAGCCAAGGGGGGAACCTAAGTCAGCTTGCTTTGCCCTGGGTAGCCTGTTTGCTCCCTGATGATGCCACAAGTAGTACAGGAAGCATAAAGTAACAAAAAGTTTATGCACTTTCACCTTGTTCAAGAGATCATAAAATGTCCTGTGTGGAGGTAGCAACAGAAGGAAAACCAGCCCTATAAATTTATCTATTACTAAGTAATAGCCAGGTATTCACTGTCCCCATTCGCAGTAAAACCAGAACAGTATAGCTGAAAATTACATATATGGGTGGCAAAGGACTGAAATCCCAAAATATCAAAGAACAATTCTATATAACCCTGAGGTCCTGTGCTTTGTAATATATACATACATATTCAAGCACTGTACTGAATGAGTTAGGTATAAGTTCTTTAACAATGACATTATAAACAAACTTACAGAACCAAGAACTTTAACAAGATCCCACCACCTAAGAAACAGGTTGGAGGTTGAAAGTTGCCATGTGCTAACTGCACACTAATCTGTGTCCAGTGATGAAATCAGATGAGCCGTGAGGTGGTCAGGGACTGGATCTGGCAAGAGCTATTCTGCCCACCCAGTTTTCAGCAAGTTCTTCAGCCATATCACTAATAATCAGTATGCCTATAACCATCTCCCGTTAGATTTGTTTAGTCTTCCACGGAATATTCAAGATAGCTTAATAAAATGAAAAATCACCTTTAAAAAGGTCTCATAAAACTTAGTAAGAGAGACAAAAATATGGAAAAATAATTAAAAATATCTGAGATCTGTTATCAGATTTTTCAACATCTTTTTCAGCTAAGGAGAAACTGAGTATCTTCATACAAAGCAGAAAGAAAAAGAAATTATCCGAGGTGACTGGGAATTGTTGCAGCTGCCATTTCTGTCATCTGGAAAGTTTCAATGGCAACAAAACATACGTGCACAGAAGGGAAAAGAACAGTCAGGAGAGAAAATGCAGCATGTTTCTGTTGCTCACTCCCACTCGCAGCCATTTGAGAAAATGACAGGCAGAGCAGTCTTTGCGGGCTGCCATCACCACAGTCTAAGCACATCTACATTGGCAGTATGCCAGTCCCACCCTCCCTGTCCCTAACTCCACCGTTCTCTTCTCTTGCTCCAATTGTAACACAGAAAGCAGATCAGGGAGCTAAGGTGGTAGATATCTACTGAACGCCACCATGGTCCCACTGCTGGTGCTGCCTGCTCCCTCCCCCACCCACAAAATATAGGGCCAATACCAGCAAGACCAATAAGAACCTGCTCTGGGACATGACATAACAGGCAACTGCAGTCCAAGGAGAGAAGGTGGCAACGTTTTTAAAACTGGGTTTAATTGTTAAGGAACTGCGGTTTTCAGCACTTCCATTTCTGGCTGACTTAAGGCAATGCTGGTCTGCTTAGTATCTTAGTGCTTGTCTTTCTGTCCACAGAAGTTGGCAAAGCAATCAATCCTGGTCAGCTAAACGTCTATTAAAACAGAAAGCAGAAAGATGGCAGGAAAGAGGAATTACGGTAGGAAAAAAGAGGGCAACAGAAGAGCAGACACACGTGACAGCAGTCTCTCATTGCAGGTGCTGTTCACATGAAGCCACAAAAACAGGCTGGTTAGTCTAGTCGCTCACACCCTGGGCAAGGAAAGCCTTTGGTGTTACTACAGACTGCTGGGGTTTCAAAGAGTAGCATAAATTTCACTCGGTGCTGCTCCCTTTCCCTCTGAGCTAGTATCAAAATACTAGAACCACACATCTCGCATGACACATGTACTTAATAAAGCCAGAGCCCTTCTTGTATTATCATGGAATCTCACCCAGAAGTCTGCTTCACAGGGAAAGTCACTTAGAACTCAGGCCTCATCTGCCCTGGAAGAAAGTCATCTCATCTTTCTAAAACATGCTCAACTTTATTTCTTTACATTTTAAAAAGCATTCATTTTCTGACTCATCTAAGCATGAAAAATACAAACTCGAAGAGAGAACCTAGTAGTGCTCAGTAGAGGAGACTCGCTGGCGTGATTACATTTGGGGCAATCTATTTTTAACAGCTATTTTTAATCTCTGAGACTAACCACTCAGTCCATTATTTCTGCTTTTGAATCGCCTTTCTTTACGTTTCAACTTCACGTTATGCAAAATGGTTTTCTGTGACCTTAGGAAAACACACATACTGACTGAAAAAGAAAAATATTTTGCTTCTGTGAAGTGTAAGGAAAACTAAATCTTACCTGGGACCCTCTTGTTAAGACATGTAAGAACTGAATGCCAAAAAGTCTTGCCATTTCACTTGTTCTGTCAATCAAATCCAGTTTGTCTAACAACTGGAGATTCCCACAGACCCGGCTAACATAATGATCAACCATTTTCCACCTGTGAAAGCAAACACCTTGTTATAAACAGTCAGGAGAGTGCTGCTCTTTCTACTAAGAAGAATGTATTTTTATGAGTGCTTGTTACAAAGCAGGCAATACATTTTTCCCTGGGACATTTTCATACGTCTCTCTCAAAGATCTGGTGCACACAAACACCCTTATGTAGAAATACACACAAGTGCATACAGCAAGCCTCTGTTAAGGCATATCTCAATGCCATACTGCATCCTCTCTTCCTTACTGCCCGAAAGGCTTACTGGAAGAGAAACTCGAGTTTCTCTTCATCTGTTTACATGCTCTTTGTAACCGAGCGGACTTTTGTGGACACATCCTTCTGTAGTAAGGATACCTGTCTCAGTTGAGCATAAATCTGTACTTTCAGCACTAAAACAAGTTTACACCTAGTTGAAAAGTATTTAACTTTTACAGACATTATACATATGTCACGAATGAAGTTCAGATCTGTACTCAGTTTTGTGAATTGTTCGTACCACACTCCACCAAATCACTCCAAGAAACAGCGAAGCTGCATAAAGGTATTTTTAAGCAGCTATAGTTACTATCTTAACATCTTTTACAGTTTTGTAGTTTATTTAAGCCTAGCTTGGTTGACACGCACTGTGAAGTAAAACAGAAAGCTGACAGTTCATGAAAAGTTCTCCTCATAAGTAGTATATAAAAAATAAAGACCTTACAGAACTTCAAAACAGTACATCTATTCAAATATGTTGAAACTGCTTTGTTTTTCTGTACTTTAAACAGAAAAATACAGAAAGATGAAATACTGCAGGTGTCACTGTACAACAGAACACACCAGAGCAGCAGAGCAAATCGTCTCATGTTGCCGCACATAGACTGGCCTAGAACCTCAGCTAAATTGTTATTTCTTCCTATGCTGACTTTAGCTTATACCTATCCCCATGTTAAGAATTTGGTCTTAAGAAGAATAAAGAAAATGGATTAATAGGTCATTACCTGTAGACATCTGCCTTATTATCAAACCAATCAGACAGAACTCGGAAAGTAAATAAAGGAAAACGTTGATGAAGAACATGAAAGCCCACGTTTTCAAAAGTGTAATTCATTAGATTCACCTAGAAAAACACAGAGGGTAACACACATAATATCAGTATCTTCCATAGTCAAAGAAATATCTAGTTTTAAAAAGAAACTAATTTGTTAATTTTTAATTTGTATTCTTTGTGGAAAAGGTAAAAATTTATATTTAGAAGGCTTTAATTATTTAGAAGTCAGGAAAAAATAGCCCTCATCAATTGAAAAGAATATGCAGAGCTAAGTAGATCACAAAGATCGGGTCTGAATTTGTAAAGACTGAGCCATTTGAGTTTTAAATGAAAGGATGTAAACAGCAAAACAATGAGTAAGTCTCAACAACTTAAAATAAGTTCAAGTATTTATTTTAGTAAAAGCACCATACTGGACAAATTGCTAAAACAGGTTAAATTGTTCTCAAAACCCACAAAGAACTGAAAAAGTAATATCAGTAAGAAACACTGGTGAAAGATAAAGGCTTCAGTATTTTGTTTTAGTAATATGCAGTACCTCTTCCCACAAAGTGGCAGACAGCTCTTTTTGAAAAGGTGTCCAAATAGAGAACAAAAAGCTACATAGGTCACAGGAAATGTTCAACAAAATCAAGAATAATTAAAAAAAGGTCAAATACATTAACTGTTTATACCATCAAATACATTAACTTTACCTCATTTCTCATCATTCTCCAAACATTTAAGACAATTCGCCCCACAATATTTATTTCACTCATTGTATCCGATCCATATTCATCCAGCTCAGCTGCAAATCTGTTCTCCTTCTTTTCATCTGGAGACATTAAAAAGAGAATATATTTAGACAAGTTACAGGACAGTCAACACCAGATGAAGCTATCCCTCTTCCAATTTCAGCTCTCCAGAAAAGTAAGAATTCTAAAACTGTTACTGACTGCACAAGATTATTTATTTACCAGTCTTCCACACAATCTCTAAATAAAACTCCTTCAGGTTTTTCTGCTCCTGCACACCCCTCTGAAGGTAACTCTTATTGAGCCACGGCAATATATTCTCCACAGTGAATACACTGGTTAAGCAATGCTGATTCTTGCTGGAGAGCTAGCTTCATGCACATCTGTGCACAACATTAAAAAAAAATGTTTAAAAAGTTGATTTTTTTCCGCTTAAGAGATTATAACTCAATGCTTTACACAGTCAGAACAGGATCATGAGAGAGGAAACTCAGTGCCTTTCATACAAAGCAAACCCACCACAGAGGGAGCAGGTAGGCATGAGTTCTAGACAGCACAAAGGGAGAGAGAAGGAAACAGGCAGGAACAAATGCACAGGCAGAAGTAGCACCCTGAACCTTTCCATAAGACAGTGGTGGCTATGGTGCAGGAAAGACATCATCTTTTACCATCCCTGTTTTTCCATGTTTTGAAATACTACAACATAAGACAGTCTTTCTGGTACATGTTTGTTGAAACTGTCCTTTCCAGCCCACCTAAGGCTATGGTTTTGGTATTCTCTGCTGTGTTTACAAAGTTTTATGTCAAAATGTAGAACACAGTTTGAAATTCAATCTGAAAACAAACTCTATTATTTGATCACAGAATCACAGAATAACAAGGTTGGAAAAGACCTTTAAGATCATCGAGTCCAACCATTCACATTCTAAACTAAACCATATCCCTAAGTACTTCATCTACCCTTTTTTTAAACACAGTCCTCTTCCTTATTAGTGTAAAGGAAGAGAAAGCACTTTGAGGCAATTTGGCCACAGTTCTAAATCGATACCCATTTTTCAGCTGTTGGTTGTGTACTCTGCCACTACTTGTTTAGCATGATACCCCTGTACAGTGCCCCACTGATAAAGAGCAGAACATTTTGGATGGAGACTACAGAAGCAGGGCCACACAATGCTTTGCAGTAACGATCACAACTGAGCAATCGGTTCCTCAGGCAGCCACAAAGCACACTGACCCTTGAAGGCAGAAGTAAAAACTGCCTGAAATTCTGCATAACTGCTGTGAATCAACATAATGCAGATTAACTTCATACGTTCATCTTTCAAATGTGTAACACGTCCATCAAAATATAGTTAAGAAAACTTATTTGTCAAGGAACACTTTCTGTTCTGAAAACATAGCATGTGAAGAAGGGAAGGAAGTATGAAACACAGGGGTTGGAGAAGCAAGAGACCCGTAGCCGGGGTCAAAAGCATGGACAAGGAGGCCACAAAGCAACAAAGAACACACCACTTGTATGTCATGCATGCAAGGCCACGCTTAGGGCATGACATTTTTGGGAGGAGCTCAGTGTGAACATTTCCTTATCTTTCTCCTGCAGTTCAGTCAAAAAAGAGTAATTACTTACCTGTGAATAACACTAGTTATTAGAAACATTTTAAATTTCCCCTTTATTCCACTTCTGGGTGTGCATCTACCACCTGGCACAAGAACACCTGCACTCTGAATACCAGTGCTGTGGAGATGATGTCTAGCCCTGCATGCCCACTTGAACTTTATGACCCAAGACGTTAAGGGCTACAACCCTGTCTTCCTTCCCTAGAAGGGACCCCATGTTGTGTGGGAGGCAAGCCTGACTGTGAAATATGCAGGGACATGATCACTAAGAACCATATAGTTCCCAGAGAAGTAACCTTTCTTCTCTGGGGAGCAATTCATCCCAATTCCATTAACTCAAAGAGCTTGTGTCACGAAGACGGGCACTACTGAGAGCTTTGCTGGTGTAACTGTGGATTTTGCATCAACCCCAGTGCACACAGAGCTGTCCTGAAGAAGACCTGCAAGACCTGCGACTCAGCCTTTGAAAAGAAAAGCAGGGACACAATGGTTACCTGTCCCAAACTGAAGATTGTTCAGTCATACTTCCATGGTAGGGCAGTAAACCTTTGGGACCTTTGGCGGTTTAAGAAACATTTGACTACAACACTTACCACTATTTATTTAGCTGTTCACTAACTGCATTCTTCAGAATGATAGCTGCTATTGATCACCTAAGCACAGACACCAGGCTTACCACTCTCCTGGAGAACCTTCCACAGGTTTTCAAGAAAAAAACAGAACAGATTTTTTTTCTTAATGTTGGAGGAGAGGATCAGTACTCGGGCCAGTAAAATCTGCCCACAGTACAAGAATGGATATTAAACCCAAGAATTTTATTACAGAGTGGCTGACCAGGATGAGTGCTGCTCAGGAGCATCTTTATGCCCTCATATCCTGGCCAGAAAACTGGCAAATAATGATTATGGTAGGTACCCTGAATAACATATACATGTGACAAACTAAGGAGAAGCAAATGAAAGGTTTGGTAGCAGAAGCACGTCCAAGAACTGAAAACTTAACACATGTGACTCCTGAAAATATGCCTACATTCATGGATACAGGACATACCCAGAAGTGGCATACACAAGGAATTAAAAAATTAAAAAAACAATGAAAACCAGAATCTCATTGGCATTTCAGTATTCTTTTTTGTGGATGTCTGATTATAGCTATAATAAAACAAAAGCAACAACAACAAAAACCCAGGTCCAGCTGCAGAAATACTCTGCTTTTTTTTTTTTTAATTTATTCATAGATTTCTTTTCTTGTTTCTATAGGAACTGAACCGAAACCTCATGCAGTAACTTACCTGGCACACGAGAAATCATCTGGCATAAATCAACATTTAGTGCAGCAGCTCTCTGTAAGAGATAACCCCAGGAATGCATCTGGACTTCATAGCCTAACAAAATGTCTGGGTCATATCTAGAGAAGTAGGGGGGAAAAGGAAAATGAGCTTTATATTATTCAAAAAAATATATATTTTCCATGAACAGAGTATAATCAGGGTTTCATTCTAATCACGTTGAGTTTTAAAAAGAAGAAGCCACAATGGGTTTCTATGAATGTAGCACCTGGATTAGAGACAGCATTTAAAACAGACAAGCATTTGGGGTTTTCAGTAACATTCAACTGAATTTTTTGTAAAAGGAACGTTTTCTTGATGAAAATATTCTTTTACACACTTCTATTACTTCAGTTTTTACAAATGAAGAACAAAATCTAGGTCTAATCAAGTTTTATTGATAGAATAACAAAGCATATTAAAGAGCACAAAACAATAGCAATAAATTATAATAACTATATAAAATAATAAAGCATTTAAAGAGCATAAACTGAAACCAAGCTACCTGCACAAGAGAGATGCAATGAAACACAGTCCTGTCCCAGACTTTGTTGTATTGTTTTCCTTTATGAAATAAACCAGGAATTGCTACCAGGCTGTATGGCTGTTTTGCACGTAACAAGGTGTGGCACACACTGCAGTGTAGTTTATAATAACTAGAGGGAACTTTTGATCCTAAAAGGTGATTGTTGGGAAAGTTACAATTTGCAGTTGAGTGAGAGCTGTCAGAACCAAAACATGGAGAAAGGCAACCGTATCTACTAGTTTTATTTACTATTTCTTTCTGTAAGACACACAAGAGAAACTCATTTTATGCTCTATCTTACGCCAGGTGGAAAAATTGCCTGTCCCAGGTATGACAAAAAGAAGAGGCAGAATTGTCTTCTGACACAGGTACCACCCATCTTCCAGTAGGGCTCAGGATGAGCTGACTATGCAGAAGGACGAACAAGGTGGCTTCGAAGATCAAGCACAGGCAGAAGTTAGCTTGGAGGAGCCTGTATCATATGCCTTATGAGCAGGCACTATTCAAACCAGAAATCATGATCTGGTTACTTAATTAAGAGCCTGAGAATGCTTTTCTTGGGCTGGGCAAAAAGACTGGCCAAAGTAACATCAGGTATCTGTTATTTTTATAGCAAAAAAAAAGAAAAGAAGCTTCACTATGAAGAATATCTGCTTCTTTCAATGCTACTCAAGGAGGTTTGAGTTCCAGCAGGAAGCATTCAACAGAATTGAACAATAAAAGGGCAGGGACTGGATGATAGGCTGAGGGCCCTGTACCACAGTCTATGCCCAGCCCCACAACAGGAAACAGGCCTGTAGACCTTAGTTTATCAGAGAAGTATCATATGGTATCATACCATAGAATGGTTTGGGTTGGAAGGGACCTTAAGGATCATCTAGTTCCACCCCCCTGCAGGGACACCCTCCACTAGACCAGGCTGCCCAAAGCCCCATCCAACCTGGCCTTGAACACTGTCAGGGAGGGGGCAGCCACAGCTTCTCTGGGCAGCCTGTGCCGGGGCTTCACCACACTGGTAATGAAGATTTTTTTTCCTAATCTCTAATCTAAATCTACCTTCTTTTAGTTTAAACTCATCACCCTTTGTCTTATCACTACACTCTCTGATAACCTCTCCATCTTTACTATAGGCCCCTTCAGGTACTGGAAGGCTGCAAAGAAGGTCTCCCCAGAGCCTTCTCTTTCTAGGCTGACCAAGCCCAACTCTCTCAGCCTGTCTTCATAGGAGAGGTGCTCCAGCCCTCTGATCATCTTCATGGCCCTCTGACTTGCTCCAACAGCTCCATGATCTTCTTACACTGGGGACTCCAGAGCTGGGTGCAGTACTTCGGTGTGGTCTCATTAGGGTGAATAGAGGGTAAGAATCACCTCCCTTTACTTGCTGGTCATGCTTCTTTTGGTGCAGCCCAGGATATGGTTGGCTTTCTGGGCTGTAAGCACACATTGCTGACTCATGTTGAGCTTCTCCTAAGCTATGTTGACCACCCCTAAGTCCTTGTTCTCAGAGCTGCTGTAAAACCACTTTCTGCCCAGTCTGTAGTTGTGCTTGGGATTGCCCTGACCCATGTGCAGGACCCTGCACTTGGCCTTGTTGAAATTCTTGAGGTTTGCACAGGTCCACCTCTCAAGGCTGTCAAGATCTCTCTGGATGGCATCCCCTTCCTCCAGCATGTTGACAGGGGCCATGGCTTATGAACAGGACATCTGTACATTTTCATCCTTAAATGCATCAAAAAATGCCAGCATTTTTTAACTGCTGAGTATGGAAGAGTACCCTTTCCCTGAATCCCAACTTAAAGTTGTATCACAAACATTACAAATGAAGCTTCAGTCTTTACTGTGATAAAGCGTCCTCCTTGCTTATGTGCTCCAGCCAAAAGCAGATGACAACTCACTTTGAAGTAACTAACTACTCTGAGAACAGCTCCAGAAATGAGCTTCTCTGCACTTCTGCTGCAGACACCAACTTTTTGTGAAAAATAAAGGGAAAAGTATTTGAATCTTTCTACTTGCTGTGGCTACCTCTGTATTACAATTTGGGCTTCTGCACCAGCCAGCGAAAGTTGTAAAAATCCCTCTCACCACCTACTTCTACCTGTGAGGTAATGGTTTTAATACAATTTTTGGCTAAAGCTTAAGAGTCTAAAGTGAGTAGTTGATTTCTAGAGAAAGTAAAAGAACTAGCAGTTTGTATTTGGGGCATATTTTGCTATCTGCTGTTAATGCCAAATGAATGATTCCTGGGTTTGGAGACAGGAAATTATCATCTGGAGTGGAAATAGTAAATTTACTCATTTTGGAAGCCTATTCTACCAGTGGTACAAACCTAAAGCTACTTGGAGCAATTTATGGACAAATTATAAAGCTAGCCTGCAGTTCCTTCCAGCAGCAGAATCACTGTCAAAAAAGAGTTATGACCACTTGCTGCTCTGCACAACACACAATGATTGCCAATTGAGGTTCCAAAATTACTAATAGCTCCATCTAAGCTTAGAAATAAAAAGGAATTATGTAATGGTTTATACAGTCACAGAATGAATGTTTAAAAAATTAACATATTTTCACATTAGTTCTTGCAGCTAAGCTATCCTGATCCTAAGTATATTGCAAAAGACTACTGATTATTTAAAACAAAGGAAAATCTTACAGTAGTAATAATTTAGGTTCACATTTGAAAACTGGTTTCACATTAATTCAGAATGGAAAACACTTGTAGATTTTACGCAGGGCAAGACATTATGCAGATGGGTTTTGAGAGAGATGCAAATGTGAGGGAGAAACTTGCAAAGAACTGCTTATGTAGTACGTAAACCAGTATTTATTACTTCAGGAATCTGCTTGCTCTTTGATGTGTGGCCTGAACAGAAACAAGCACACTGTTTGGAAGCAGCAAGTTGCCATAAGCATACTAGCAGCTACCACCTACAATGAAGTACAGTAGCTTTGGGTTTTTCCTTGCCCAAGTAGTGATTTACCTCCCTCACTCCCTACTTAACCACATTTTAGTGGGCTATTACATTACTACTGCAAATACCCCATAAGTATTGTAACTGAATAAAACATTTTATCAATTCTTGAGATAACCTTACTATTCTCTTTTAAGCTAATGAATAAATAAAACAACCCCTGTAAATCTCTGTAAAGGACTGTTTCTCTAGTACCCTTCAGATGGGAAGATGTTTTGTAGGATGAGACATAAAACCGTTTCAGTGTATGATGTTTTCAGATGCATGCATCCAACTTAAATATTACATATTTTAACACAATTTAATATAAATTCATGTGTAGATTGGAAAGTTTACCACTCAAAAGGTTAAAAAAAAAACTCAGAGTGCTAGTTTTTAGCTCAGTCTTGCTTGTACAGGCCATTAGGGCTTGCCTACAGTGGCATGTTACTGAGCCACAGGATAACACTTTGCAGTGCATTACTTTGCTTTGCCTTTCTGACTAGATGCTGCATGTGCATTAAGGGGAGGAACTAATTTAAACTAATTTTGGCATCTTGAGTTTTCTAAGCTGGTCTCTTTATTGTCACTGAAGAAAAAAGGCCTCTTTGGGTGAACTCCTTATATTTTAGCCTCTTCTTGCAGAGTAAGATCCTGTTCTTTCCATTCAGCATACACGGCGATGAGGGTAACTACTCGGACACTGACAATGAAGTAGAGGTGTGTAAGTTTCAGTCAGACAGCTCTCACACAAAGCTATCTAGTGGAACACCAAGGTAGAGTAGCCAGTAAATGGTGAATTCAAACCCTACTGTAAATTCCCTGTCCTTAGTCTCAGCTTCCCAAATTTAAAACCTGGATGCAAGTGGTCTCTTTCTGAAAGCATGAAAAATGACAAACTCACTACCAGCAATTGAGTTGCTCAGATACTGCTTATATAGACATATATGTATCTTGTATGTATATTTGCATGCATCCACAATGTACAGGCACAGATTCATAGATGCTTAGGGATTTCCTTCACCTTACAATCAAAATGACTTTTGGTTAAATGCATCTCTGAATTATCTTTGAAAGGAAAAACAAAGAAAGATTGTATTCAAGCAGGGCTCCCTTCTACTGAACAACAGTTGGGACCTCAAACTTCTGCACTACAGTGTGCATAACTTCTACCTTATGCACAGATTTAACAGACCTATCAATCAGATTTCTTGCACCTAGCATGAAGCACTGCTGTTTCTTGCTTCTTATCTCCTTGCTCATCAACTCACTCTCACTTTATGCAGCAGAAATGCCCTCTCTGCAGCTCAACCCCAGCTGGCCCAGCGTGTCATTTGTTGAGGCCTCCTGTGGAATTCTTTTTGCTATTAGAGGAGATGCCTGTAGCTAAAAGACGACATTATTCCAGACAGGAAAAAGAACAGGTAAACCTGTTAGCTGATGTGAGCTTAACTGAAGTCTTTCTCTCTCGCTCGCTTTCTCCCTCCTCTTTTCATGTGGTACCACAAAGATGACAAGCTGTGAGCTAAGGAGAGGACAAGGTTTAGATTTTTCATCCTCTCTTTTTGCCATCTTTACAGCACACTATCCAGTTAGTCTTCATCAGCAGTTTAAGCTGTTTTATTAAAAGAAATTGTAATGAGACCAGCTTTTATACCTGCAAGAAACTAGTAAGCTGTAGTACTGATATTTGAAAGCTGCTGGCTAGGACTAAGACGACAGGAACAAGAGGTGTGCCTGCCAACATAGTGCTCTTTTGTTGAAAGGATGGGCACTGATACTGCTTTGCATGCTGTTGCCAGTCTCTCTGCAAAGATGAAAAGCAGCATTTATACTGGCAGGATTTAAAGACGACAGCATTAGCATTCAAATCATACATGCTGCAGAGAAAAGAAATGTGATTATTTTCCTTTCTAGCTAAGCTATATGTGCTGCTATGCCACCTCTTCCTCTTCCTCTTTTGATAATTTTGTCAATGAATACTACAGCCCTAGTTATGCCTTCCCTTTTATTATGTGTCTGATTTTCCTGACTGCTATTTTTCTTCCAGCTAAAATTAAGAGAAAAAAGGGGGAGGGGGGGAATTAGGCCAGACCTATGATACAGACAAAAGCAGTAACTGAGCATGGCAGCAAAATAGGGTGACTCAAATCCATAGTATCTGAAATATCTGAAATAATTTTTCCAGTTTGGTCAATAAAAATCCATAAAGTTGATACAGGACATTAAGTAAAGATTTCTACAGGAATACGCCACAGATGATGACACTGGCCTGGGAAAAGAAGGTTAGATTAACACATCTCTATTTAAAAAAGAATATAATGCATTGTATATTAAAAAAAATTAAATTATTAGCATCATACTTTACAAGAACAACATTACACAAAATATTTAAATGTTAAGTATTAACAACTAATTAATTTACAAATGTTTTATCCTCAAAATCCTTAAGAAAAATTTTACAAATTTAAACACTGGTTTTAAACTTTTATCAGAAGCTCCTTCCACAGGGCCAAAGAGCCAGAGGTGGCTGCTGAGTCTCAAGTAGCAGCAAATCTACTACTATTTTTTTTCCCAAGCCCTCCCTGTCTCCATATCCTCTGTGTGTCACAGAGATGGGGACTGTGCATTCCCACAGGAATTCCCCAAATTTTGCTCCTCTCATGCCTGCAGGACCCGCCTGTTTCTGCTACCTGCACTTACAGAAGAATGGCGCAATTTGCCTTAAAACTGAAGGAGAGGCCCAGACATTTAATTTCTCTTTCATGGGAATCCACTGCTCCATCAGGCTTGGACATCTATAGTTTTCCCACGTTTCTCCAAGACAAACATTCCTGTAGCATTCCCTTCCAGTTCCTCAAACAGCCAGCGCTCCTGCATTTTGTGCTGACTGGTGCATGGAGCTATGGAAACCTGTTTATGCCTGAGCCTAAAGGCAGAGTAGAGGTGGTGCTGGTTTACTTTTTCAAGAAGACAGCTTCTTCCAATTTTTCTCCCAGCTCACTGCAGCTGACACCTTATGATAAAGACCGTGTCTATTCAAGAAGGCTGTTCAGGCAGCATGACAGAATCCTTAGAACAGCAACACAGGTACAGGCTCCATTTAAAAAAAAAAAAAAGTAGTAAAAAAATTCTCCTATGACAGTCCAAAGAACGTACAGCTTGGCTCTCTGTACTTGTAGATCATCCACACTGGCTGCAAGGGATGGGAAGGAGGTTGTTTCTCAGTTACTTTATGTCAGTTTTGAGCTGAAGTCCTATCTTTTTTGTTTACAGTCAGAGGACAGCTTACCAAAGGGAAAATTTGACCTACATAGGTGAAACTTCCTCTCAAACTCTGAGATGGTTGTGAGGGTACCAAGAAGCACTTGAACTATGCTTTTTTGTTGCTGTTGTTGCAAATCCACGTTGTTTATTTTTCCCTGACTCCTCCAAATTCATCCCTATGGCTCTACCTTTCAAACTGCTCGCTGCCTCTTAACCCTCAAGCAGCTTGGTGTTTCAGTACTTTTTAGAATTAAAGAGAATGCTCAAATTCCCTTTACAATGACAGGCTCTCTTAGCTGTCTCTATATAGATTGTGGTACTCACACTTGTAAGTACTCCTATTTCATGTCTGATACACCCCTCAATATATGGACAAATCTACTAGTTTTCAGCATAGATGAAATCAGAGATTGAAATTCTAGAGAAACAACCAGGTTTTCTTGCAGTCTACAGACCTCAAGGTGACTTATTTTCATTTGCCAACTGTCCTGAGTTCATCAGGGACAACATACATTCATTTCACAGAAGAATATTCAACCTGGTATTTATTTCATCGATGTCTAGGTGGAAACACATGTCAATCTTACTGTGGTAATTCATACCTAGCACATGCTGAACAGCCTCACAGTGACGGTAACACTGAATCCAATTTCAGCTCATCGATTCCAGTGAACTTTCTGGGGCAATATTGATTTTTAGTGAACATGTAACAGAGTAACTGCAGCTCTGCTCTAAAAAGTTAGGTTTGGGAATCACTCTTCAGTGACAAAAGGCTAGTGGTGCAGCCCAAGAATAAAATGCCAGCAAGCATTAAAAACCTCACTAATTTATTACTCTTTGCTTCAGCACCTTGATATCAGCCAGATTATTTGCATAGATACTCTGGGTCATTTGTTTGAAGACAAAATGCTTGCAGATTTCTGATGGAAAGGGTAAGAGTATTGCAAGAAGTGATATGTTTCCCAAGAACCACCTTTCCTTCATCTATGTGCTGGGAACAGTCATCAAGAATTCTCTACTGTGGTCTTCCCGAGTTTACATCTATTGACAAGAAGCGACAGAATCAACCATTTCTCATTTTCAATAACCAGAACAGAATAAAAACAGAAGGCCTAAGCAGAGAGGTAGAAGGCTGGAACTTGAAGCAAATGGGTATGTTCCACAATTTCACATCTATGAAACAAAAGCAAGAATTAAGCCAACTACTAAGAGAATGGCTAGAAATGGGAACACGAATTCTTCAATTGGACTGCGTAAGACAATTCCTCCCACAGCTCAGTGCACCAACAACTTGACAAAGTCTGTTCCTGGTATTGACAAAACAAGATTGAACAGACACTGTCATTCAGTGTGCCAGGAATCTGGAATTTTACTCTTTCGCCCTTCCCTCCACAAAGCAAGCTGCAGTCATGCTGGGCATACTACTTGGTTACAAGAGACTATTATCCTCTAGCCTGATGCATACCTCAGTATACAAGAGACTGACAAACTCTGTTGTGAAGCTAAGGTGATTTTGAGTTTTGTTCACAAACTCCAAGTGGTAACAATTCTTAAAAGTGGGCTGGTTTCTTTCTCTAACCTATGAGCCCTACTGTAAAGTGCATCTTAGAGCACCTAACTTGTGCTGGAAAAAACACTAAAAACAGTAACAGATGATTTTTTAAAAATATAATTCCCAATGCTGAAAGTTTTTATTAAAGCTGCTTGCCTGTTCACTTCCCATTGACGAAGATGTTTGTATTCCATTATTTTTTAATCAAGTAATTCTACCATACTTTTTCCTTCAGTTAAAGCTACTCTGGGCCTAGACATGTGCTATGTGCTTAAGAAATATAAAACATTTACTTCAGCCAAATTCCTTATTCTCTTTCTTCCAGGCTACAGAAAGGAAAGTGGTAAAGGAGCTGCAAACTGTAGACGTGGTCCAAGTTTTAAAAACACATCTGTTGAGAGTTCAGAAGTCTGACTCCTTGGGTGATATTGCATAAAGGTGGGGGGAGGGGGGGAAGTAGACTAAGATGATGACAGCAGTCTGCCTCTCCATTAATAAATCAAATCTTTTATCTTCCAGGAATACAAGTTAACTAACTCACTCTTTGAAGATAAAGATGGTTGAGTCAAAAAGGAATGCTAGCACAGTGTTGAAAGAGAAGATTTCTTAAGAAGAGATTTCTCCATCAGCAACCTGGAGACTGGAACATTCCATCTTGAAGTACTACAAAAATTAAATGCTTTTTTCATTCCATAGTGCTTGCAATATGTACAGATGTAGACGACTTCTGTTCTTCAGTGATAAATACATATTCTAACTTCCAAGTTCTCTCTTCCACACTTTCTGAGTCTGTCACTAAAGCTCCACACAAGGGGTGGAGGATTCTTTGTTTATTGACAGCTTCTCATTCTCAGTGATTTTCCTAAGTTTGATGGAGCACTAGATTTCCAAGAAAGAGAAAAATAAAATTATGTTCCTTACCTGAATTTTGTCTTCTCTGAACAGGGATCTGCTGCTCTGTCAGGACCCACCCTGTGTTGGTTGCATTCAGCAACTCTTTTTGTATTCTGGCTTCATGGGGTTGGTCAATGTCTTTCTCATCAGAGGTTTTCTGGTTGGAGAGAGAAAGAATTGCAAATGTACTCTGCCTAGTACACATTTTTCTCTTGTGCAGGGCTCATTCCAGCAGGGTGACTCATAGTTTAAATCTGTTTATTTTTCCTTGCAATTTTACAGCTTTGCACTTCTGTCAGTAGGGCCTGGGGAGACGTCTGTGGTTCCACCTACTCACCAGCTGAGAGGGCTACCAAAGAGGCTTCCCAGCCTTGGTGGAGATGGGGAAAACCAGGAGTTTTCCAAGTCTGGTGGAGCAGGGGAATTCCATTCAGAGAAGACAAAACTAACGAAGGAAACTGATTTTTCAACTAGCACTTACTTTAATCTGTCCGTAGCAGTTTCAGTATCATGTAGCATTTTTTTCTGTCTTGCCTCAGAGTCCCTAGAAAAATTCTTCCCATCTAAGGGGCTTTTTATAGCTTTCAACACTGTTAATATCTATTATTCTGAGAGTTTCAGAGATGTGTAATGAATACCCAGATTAACAGGAAAGGTTGTATGTTAAAGAAGGTAACTTATATGGCTGATTACTTTCAAGACTGTAACTCAGCTGCTTAAGGAGGATCTGAATGTTCTTGCTGTCAGAGAAAAGGAAAAGCAAAATGTATTTTTATCCGCAAGACCACCATGCTTGTCCACTCTAGAAATAAGCCTTTGAGGGAAACAACAACAAAAATCAGTATTTGAGAGACTGGCAAGGGCTGAAGGAACTAAATCTGCTGTACCAAGCCTGAAAAATAAAAGCAGAACGTACAGATATGCTACCTTTTTACAATATTCACTACTTCCTGGAAAAGAGTTCTTTCATCAGTAGCGTAACTGACTTCTAGTCCTGTAACTCCAGATCTTGTGAGCAAGGGGGCTTGGTCTCTGCTCCCTAGAAAATAAAGTAAAAAAAAGATGTTACAATTTAGAAGCAATTCCATTACTTCAGTCAACAGCACTGCTTTAGAATAAAACAAACAACTGAAAAGAAGTACGGAATATGACCTGTTTTTATCTTTAACACTAATTATCACAATTAATTCCTTGGACTTAATTCTGTTCATCTTGTGTGGAAAAGTTTGTTCTTTTCACTTTGTAAAATTCTACCCTAGTGTTGATCTTGCACAAATTCTCAGACATATATAAATTTGATTCAAGAGAAATGTCACCATTTACATGTACAAGAAGCCAGCTATTAGAAAATTAGTTTTAAATAAGAAATATTAAAGGACCATACAACAGCTCACACTGTGTTTTCATGCAAGAGATGTATTTTAATTGTTAGCTTAAGAGCAGTGCTTTGAAACCTGCTTTGAAGAATGAAAATGCTACAGAACATAGTATAATTCTTTTTTCAGCACACTTCTTAAAAAACACTGCTAAGTTACTAACAGAAAAATACGAGCAACTGCTCACTTAGTGCACATTAAGAGTGTCTGCATTGATAACAGCTAAATTTGTATGCAAGCAAGAACTCAGCATTTGCCTTCCATAAAAAACCTTCTTTAAATTAATAAGATCTAACACATACTCTCTATTTTTGTTTGCTCTATACAACAGATAGTACTATCTCTGTTTAAGCCAAAAATCCAGAGTTTCTAAAAGACATTCTACTATGACAGTCTTAAGATCTTGAGAATTAAAAAAGTGTGCTTTCAGAAATAAATGAGTGCTGTAACTTACAAAGCAGTAATAATACAAAAAGGGGGGGGGAAATGTCAAGTCACTCCACAAGGTACTCAAAAAGTTCTAACCAAGAAAATACTGACAGCACACATCAATTAAAGCAAGGAATGTCACAATAACATTTAAACATATAATTTTATTTCACTAACAAAACCAGATCAGACCCTCGTTTTTTCAAAATAGGAGCAGACCTCTTTACAGAGAGCTTTTTCTTGACGATTTGACAGTGGCACACACCTAGAGAGCCGTAGTGGCTACACTGTGGAAAATCTCACTTGGTAAGGTAACAGAGATAATTTTTTTAAAGATAGTAACAAGCATATAATATGAGAATAAACTTAACTGAGAATAAGAGCTTTGCTTAACATGATCTAATATCTACAATACTTTGAAATATAAACTGATAAAAGGTGGAGCTGTTGCCTTAATGCTAAATTTATTTTTGGTATGCTTTTGTCCAGGCTTAAATTTTAGACAGTATTTTGTGGTTTACTACACAATGCCAAAGAAACCCTGAAAGAAAGAGGACTTTTGTTTGGTTGGTTGGGTGGTTTTTTTACTAGCCTAAACCAGTGGTACTCAACCTTTAACAGCTGGAGAGCCACTTCTTTATTAAATGGATTTGTAGAGCACCATAAAAATCAAGTATCAACGGTGTGATTTTTTTTTTTTTTTTTTCTCCATCATGACACTTCAATGTGTGATGATGCTGCCTCAACATCATCACATATTGATACATCACGACATGACACATCAGCATCCTCTCTCCCAGCAGCATTCTGTCTTCAACCCCTTCTGGCTGCTAGGAAGGAGTGGGGTGGAGGGGTGCAAGGGGCAAAAGGGCGAGTTTTTCCCCATTCTGCCCCACGGCTGCTGGGTGGGAGGTGATCTCTACTCTTACCTGTGGGGGGATCCCAGCAGCTCCTTTTCTTTCCCCCTATGGGAGGGGGAACTTCAGCGACTCCCACACTGCTGGTCCATTTGCTCAGTGCTCCCCGCGCTGCCTGATAGAGTGGAGCGCCGATCAGACGCCTACATTGCGAGAGCCGCCTGTAGGGCCATGAAGAGCCACATCCGGCTCTAGAGCCACAGGTTGAGTATCACTGGTCTAAACAAAGCCAAAAAGGTACAATAGAATAAGGGCCCCTGTTTAGATCCTAAAAGGATCAGATAAAACCACAAAAATAACCCTTAAGTAAAATATAAAACATACTGTCTTGCTTTTAACATTTTCTATTTGTAGCTATCCAGCAACTCGAGTAGGAAACTAAAGGCAGGTTTTCCTCTTTATACTTTTAGAACACTGCAGGAGCTTGTCCACAAGTAGGCAAACAGGGTGTTCTGCACATGTGGATGTTACGTGTGGTTTACAGCCCATGCAATAGCTCTTTGGAAGATATAAGCAGGAAAACTCTCTCTATGTTTAATATGGCCATTCATCCAACGGTCAACAAGACAAAATTAAATGAGCTAAATAGCAATATAGATACTCGATTGTATTTTGCTTGCTACTGTTTGATTACTATGAAATAAGCATTTTTGTAAAATATGTTAAGAAAAAAGAAATAGGAACCTTGGCTTGAGAGCGTCCTGTCTCTATCAATCACTATAGCACCAGTGATTTCTTTTTTGTCAGTATTTGGCAGTGCTGTGTCTGATGAGATGCAATAGAATAAAGCACAGATCGGATCAAACTCTGGGTCTGGTTCCAAATCTCGTCTGGTTCGAGCATGTAACTCCATACTGATGAGGGTAAGGTGTTGGACCTACCAACAAATAAATACAATAAGTTAGCATTTTTTTGAGCCTTCTTCAAAAAATTTAAGAGGAGATTATTAGTGCAAATGAACTCATTGCAGACATTTATATGGTCATATTATATTGTAACTCATAGGTCACACCTGAAAATTAATGTAATTGTTTAAACATGCATCTCTGGACCTCATTTTTTTGCAAAAAGCATTATCTTACCAGAAAGATTAATCATTTAATACATTCTTATACTCAGTAACTAAAATTCAGTATTTGTTTCTGAGTATTATTGTCTACCAAAAGCAGAAAACACAAGCAAATGGAAATGCTCAACTTCCACAATTTTAAATTCCCATAATGTCTTCAAGCAGCTTTGCATACTGAGCTGAATTAAGTTTTGGATTGATCAAAACCAAAGAATCACTGTTGGCCTTTATTTTCCTTTATCTCCCTCACCTAAGATGTCCAAACAAGCACGAAGACCAAATCACTTATGGGGAGATACAGAGAATACCTAACTTTCTGTTCATGTGCATTAACGAACTTGGACATCAGGTCGCCGCAGCTTTTTGCAGAATGGTTTGCATTAATCCCTATACAGTACAGTTGTGTCTCTACAATAAATACTGCAGTACTAAATAGTTTCAACACTATGCCATTGCTCTGTTGTTATTCTGTTGTCTTGCATAATATAGTTGATAATATGGACTAATGGGTAAATTGGAGAGATTAAAAGGAAAATTTACAAGTATTTCTGAGTATGTGAGGGGGCCTGAGGGCAGCCTGACTTCCTCTAGATTTGCACCATAAATCACTACAGCCATCACAAAAACAGAACTGTACTATCAAGCTCTATCTACATTTCCTGCAAAATCATTAGCTTCCTGTGGCTTTTCCTACGTCATCTACTCAGCATATAAAACTTTTATCTCCCCATCTCATCTGTAAATCGGTCAACAGCTAATTCCAAACCACGGATGTGGTGACTGGGGGCACCCACACGCCAGCTGGACAGTTAGCAGCCACACACAGCAGTGCTGCGTTCACACTGCATCCCTTTCTCCAGCGCCAAATCTGACCTCTCTTTCCAGACCAACCACTAATCCACGTGAGATATGCAGACAGAGTCTTTGAGGCACGAATGGTTTTGTTCATTGTGGTAGAAACTGGCCAACAGGTTCAGAAGGTAGCATGTAGAGATACTGGGAGGACCTGAGGGAATTATGCCAGATGCCTTGTTTCTCAAGGAAACAATCCACAACAGTTATGATCAAGCAGTTTTTACACTAATGTTTTTATACAAAACTTACTAGTTCTTCTTCTGATCCTTATTTTAATTTTTTAAAGGAAGGTATACCACCACCTCAACAAAAACACTGTGAAATTTAGTTCAATACTATTAAATAAAGGCACTTGGAGATCAAGCTGAAACTAGTAAAGCAATTACCCAAAGCTGCGGCCATCACACACTGGTTAATTTTAAGTCAGGCAGGGACTAAGGAAGAAAAGATTTTTAAACATGTAACACTAAGTTACCTCATGTAAAGATTTTGCTTCCTGCAGGTTTTCCACACTGACTTTAAAACCGTAAGTGTTATTTAAAGACGGTCCTTCAATCTGAGAAGTTTCTTTCTTTGGAGCACCGAGGGCAGCAAATTGATTCTTATGGGAGATGGGGAAGAAAAAAAAAATTAAAATTGAATATTGTAATACTGAATAAACTACAGGTTCCTAAATGTGTATGCAATATTAAATACAAATTTATCAATGAAAATACAAATGCTACACTAGCATTACTAAAAAAAACCCAAAAACTTTCACTATCTCTTCACATAATTTTTCAACAGGAAAAAAACCAAACAAGTTTATCTTTTGCCTTTTAGGATGAAATTTGAATGAAATCTCATAATAAAGCAAGAGAGTATTCTAAAATCTTCAGAAATCCCCCAAAAATCCAACTACAAAAACCCACTACAACACCCCCCTTTCCCCTCTCTCCTCTCCCAAAACCACCAAAGCAAAAAACCACACACATCAGCTTTCTTAGAAGCATGCAGACAGGGGAGCCAGCAAATCTCTATAATCTCTCTTGAGCAACAATTCATCAAAAGCCTCCATTTCAGTCACTACTTTTAAGGGCATAGAATTAAGGGTATTTAAGTACCCACTTGAACTGGGTGAATGCTGGTATATGTTGAGAACAAAAGAAAAGACTACTGGGTTATTTCCACAATACACCTAGCCCACCGTCTTCCATTTCCAACATGGGGAGCAGAAACCCTGTTTAGGGCAAACACAGGAGTCTGATCTTTTTATGTGATCTATTCCCTTTCTGCTCTGTCAGCACAAGGGTGCCATTCACTGCCTACACTGTTTTCAGAAAATACTTAGCACACTGTCTAAAACTAGGCACACACAGACACATGAATATGCACGTCTACGTGTATATGTTACATAGATCTTGGAAAAAAGGGAAATAGAACTTAAAAAAGATGTTGTAACTAAAAGACTAAAAAAAAATTCCTCACATGGTGTCTCTTCAGTGTTGCATTAGCATCTCACTAGCCTAAAACAGAACATACTCTCAATATCTGGCTTTTTCTTCCCCCTGCAAATTAAACTGATTTCTTCTTAACTTTGACATACAGCAACTGCACCCAAACACTTAAAATGTATTTTTAAGATCTTAACAGGGAAAGAAAAAAGCAACACAAAAGAAAGAGAATGGAAATGTGTTTGTGGGGCGTAATAAAAATACATCTGTACGTAAATTCTTTGCTCACCTTCATTTGTGTGGTTAGAAGTATTCTTCGAAGACCATCAGCATTATTTCCCCTCTTGTGGCTCAGTTTCTGGGCTTTTGGCTCTGCAAACATACATGAGTGCAGAACTGTTTAGTCACAGTAATACTATCTTAAACAAAGTGCTAGAGACAACAAGAGGTATTTAGTTAACATTATAAACAAGTATTATATATTAATACACAAGATAGATTATGCATTATAAAATACATGATATATTATTTTTATTTTTTATATATATGTTTTTTTATATATATATATAAAAATAAAACCAATTTTGTTTTCTATCCAATCCAAAGCACAACTATTGCAATTTGGTACTTATGGACATTTAGGAATGTATAGTACAAGGCCATTAAGTTAGCAAACCTCACGTGATTATCACCTTGAATATTACAATGTTCCTTATACTCTATATTGATATTACATTTAGAAAACAGAAGATTTCAAAATCCCCCAAACAAGTTATGCTTAGTAAATTAAGTTTTTTAACAGCACTTCAGAGTTCAGATACTAGAGATGATCAGGAAACAAAAGGGTGTTCTGTTGGTAGACGTTTTTTCATAATTCAATAATTACTTCAACTATAATACACAGGCTTTTTCCTTTCCAAAACTAAATTTAATTATATTTTTGTAGAGATGTAATTATTTGCTCATTATGTCACAAGAAATATAGTAGCATATTCAGATATTTTTGTTTGTGATGTATCATTGGAATTACTTAATGGATTTACCTGTGGCTAGAGGAGTAAAACCAAGAATTTCAGGAGGTACTTCATCTTGATTTTTTCTCTGCACAATGGGTGTACTATGTAGGAAAACGGACTCAGAATTTCCAGGGTCTTCGTTAACTGGAAATGGAGAAGTGTCAAAGGATGACCTAACACCCTCTTGGGTGGACTGAGAGTTTTGTGCGCTTCCAACAGGTACTGCATCATTTCCTTCCGCAGACGACAAAATAATATCCTGACTTTTCCACTCTGTGTCCTCTAAATTGGTCTGCTTGGGATCTGGAGATGCTACTTGTTGCCAAGGAGGAAGTACTGGAGAATCTGGTGAACTGTAATTGACATAATAATCTTCTTCCTCCTCCTCCTCCTTATCATGCTCTAGTGTTGAAGTAATAAGTGTCTTGCTTTCAGATGGACTTTTATTAGCGTCTGTATCATTTTTAGTATTTATAGAAGCTCCTATAGTGCTTGTAGACTTATCACAGGTTTCCTTGGTTTGTGTTTTTGTAGTTTCTGCCACAGAAACAGGAGAATTCTTTGTAGGCACAATAGGTCTCTCACTTTCCAGGCTAGATAAATTTAAATCTTTAGCTGCTTTCACTACTTCTATAGATTTCTCTTCAGACAATACCGCAAAGCGGCAATTCTCAGCTGTCTTATCCAGCTCAGCAGGATGATTCTTAGGCAATTTCTTGAAATGTTCATACTCTTCTTTGGCATGAAGCCATATCTGAACCTGTTGTTGGCTTGGAGCACACTTGCATGGCATTATGACTATTTTTTTGTCTTCACTAGTTTTATGGCTATTACTTTCTCTTTTATTAACAGTAGAGTGACCATAACGGGGAGGAGATCCTGGTCTAGGACTTTCTGTCATTGCTGAAAATGCAGTCTTCCAGAGCCGTAGACCTTCTAGTGAGAAATCCCCCTCAAACTCAAGCAGGTCATTTGGAAGTCTCGTTTCCACTGTGAGAAGCCGTCCTCCAATCTCCCTGCGAAGAAAGTAGTTTGAATTATTGTTTTGCTTTAAACTGCATTGCAGGCAGTCCTCAAGATGATATACAAGCAGAGCCCTGCTAAACTAGCTTTCTCACTATGCGGTTCCTGCGGGCTGTGTCTTTCTTTTACAAACCAAGCAGGCACATTCCCACTTACTACAGTAATACCAAGCAATAAGAAACCCCAAAGAGTCGTGAATAAAAATGGGTATTTGCATGGGAAGTACAGTAATTTTCATCTTCAAATGTACGTATATCAGATGGGATATTTCATGCATCTGTGCCACACAGAACAGCATAAAGTTGTTTACAGGAATAAATTTAATATAATCACAGTCAAATGAAGACAGAAATGCATTTGACACAGTACCTTGGCTTTTCCGGAGCGTCTGAAGGATTGCTGCAAAATGGTTCCTGGTAAATTGTTTCTGCGAGATCATGATCCAGCAGAGTTGCCATGATTTCTTCACGACTGGGTGGGGACATGAGAGGCTTAAGAATGTGAGCAGTCCGGGGTGTAAAAGCTCCATTCTTTGATTGCGAGGGAGAACTGGTTGATCTTGGTGAACTCTCTGGAGTTGGAGTCAATGCCTCGCTGTTTCTTGAAACATATAATTCTAGATCCTCAGAAGCTGCATCTAGAAGTTCACCATCAGGAGAAGACAATATAGATGTAAAAGAGGTATTAACTGAATCAAGTGGTTGGCAGGGTTCAAAAGTGGTTTCTTTTCTAAGGTGGCTTTGAATCCAGTCTGAGCTGGTTGGCTGAGGAAGGTTAAGAAATCTCTCTTTATTTACTGTATTTCTATTCAATTTGAATTTTTCATTTAAACAGACCTCAGCTTCTTGCATACAGGAGGCATCAACAGAATTAGATCTAGAAGTTGAAGGATGAACATTTTTCCTTCGCTGGGTCCGGCAGTGGTTCTCATTATTATCCAGTGAGGTTTTCTCAAAAAGCTCAGGGCTCAGGGAACCAGACCTTACCCATTTACTTGTGCTTGAAGAATGCTGCTTTTCTTCCTCAGATTTTTGGTCATTATGACACAGAATGTCATTTTCTGTTGCCTGTCCAGAACCAAGGTCTTGAACTGCATCACTCAAGAATTTCTGGGGCAAGTTTTGATCTGCCGGGACAAACTGGCTTGCAGAATAAAAACTACAAAATCCAGTTTGCCCTACAGTATTAATGTCAAAGTTGTAATTGTGGTCTGGAGACAAGCTGTCTTCAAGTGAGTAGCAGCTTTCAAAACCAGGGTCTGAAAAAAAAATGGGGCTGTCATCAGACACAGAGTGATCAATGCGACTAGTGATCTGCTGGCTTAAAGACTCCATTTTTGACAGTTTTGGTGTTTTTTCTTTAGGTTTTGTATTCCTGGGAGCACGAGATTTTCTTGGAGATGTCACTGACCGTGACCTTTTGATTGCTTTATTCTGTTCAAGAGGGCATGGCACACTCCTGGTCAGCTGTGACTTAGCTGGTGATGGTTCCTGTGAAACATTTGCATTCTGTGCTTTCTGCTGTCTCTTCTGGAGCAACTCTTTCAAAACTGCTAGGCCAGACTGTCCTTCACTGAACGCTGATGGGGCTACTATAGTCCTGTTTTTATACTGGGAAATGGGTTTTGGTTGCACGGTTGTTTCTGACTGAGACCGTTGTTTTACTGCTTCAGGTTTAAAATGTGACATATCCAAAATAAATCCTCTCTGGTTTTGATCCCAATTTAACTGTTTCACTGGACTCTTCAGCGACGTTACAAAACAGTTCTTAGGCAGCTGAAGTGGCCCAGGGCTTTCCTCAGATGACTTAAGAACAGAAGAACAAGGATCAGAATGCTTGGATGCCTCTGGTAAACAAAAAATCTGCTGTTGATTATTGTCTTTACAATGCAAATAGTTAGTGGCATGTAACTGATCCATCTTTTCTGTGTCCAAAGAGTCACGAGCTTCATTTACTTTCCCAGATGGTGGTAAATATCTATTTTGCAAATTTTTTATCTCTTCTGCTTTTGGAGAAGTCTTATCTTTAGAGATCCGTGCATTCTGTATTACCTGTGCTGAGTGATTAGATGGATCAAATATGTTTTGAATGAGAGCAGAATCCTTCATTCTAAATACAGCACTTTGAGTCCTGGGCCTTTGGGAGTTCATTTTTGGTACTTCCTTTCCAGACGCCACAGGAGTAGATGTGAGAGATGAATGAGGGTCTTCTCGTGGAGCAGGTAAACACTGTGCATCTACAGGCTTATCAATATCCATCAATGAATGAAAACAGGCTGATGAATTACCTTGTGCATCAGCTGCTGAAGGTAGCTGTGCTGATGGGAGATATCCTGCTGAATATCCAGGAAGAGGACTGTCTTTTCGGCTATGAAGTGTCTGTGAGGTGACCGAGTTGTAAGAAACCTCAGGCAGATCCTGCCGTTTCAGCACAAACTTCACTTCTGCAGTAGGACAAGCATTTGCTTTTTCATCTTTAAATACAACACGCTTTCTCGAGGATGCTTTTTCAGCTGCTTTTTGTCTTTGTTTTGCTCTAGGTTTCTTCTTTACATCCTCTACTGTTTTATCAGACTGATTAATCTTTTTCTTTTTCTTGGTAGATACAGTGGGGCTGGCAAATTTCTTTTTACATTTCTTAACCTGAGTTTTTGCTCGACTATTTTTTCCTACACTAGAGTTAACAGTCTTGCTGTTGTACATGTTGGGGCCCCTACTAAATAAAGCTTCTCTGTCCAGGTTGGTCAAAATTTCTTCTGCTTTTGGATCAGTGGGAGACCAGCAGCGAGGTGGAGATGTGTTTACCGGGCTTGTGCTTCTCTCAGAAAGAAAACCTAACTTGGACATAACATCACTATAGTTATAGTCACAGTCTTCAGCTTCAGCATTATAGGATGGTGAAGGAGGGGAAAGAATTGTATGAGTCCTTTTTCTGAAAGATAAAGTTCTTTTAATATTTTTACTACCTGTTTTTTGTGGTTTTCCAGCTTTTTTCTTGGTTGACTTATGTTTTGCTTTCCTTTTGTGACTTTTCTTTGGTGTTAGTGGATAAATAGGATATTTGGTTGCAGGAGAGTCAGGAACTTTTGGCCAAAAGTCCTTTAAAGGTGCAAGCTTTTTATATAAGTTCATCTTTTCCTCTGTGAGTACTACTCTTTCCTCACTAGAATCTACTTTCCCTAGTTTAACAAGCATATTTTTTCTCCCTCTAAATCTATTGATGATAATATATTTAATAATAACAGGTGGCAATTTTTTAGAAAGCTTTCTACGCTTTCGAGATTTCTGAGACCCATCCAAACTTTCAACACTTTCTATTGGTTGAGGTAGATTAATTTTTGAGTTGTGTGCGACAAAGCTTGACTCACTGTCTTCAGCCTCATAGTTCACCTTCCGCTTCGTTCGGAGCGTGTATTTATTCCCACATAATCCAAACGACTGCTCAGTTTCAAGAGATCCATCTGCAAACTGGCAGTAAGTGTAATTAGCAGTACTTGTAGGCATTTTGTTTTCAAAAGCCTCAAGAGGAACTTGAACTAAGTCACTAGGTAAAGAACTATCCTTATCAGGAATGTTACTACAAGCATTACCTTGTGTATAGCAGCTTTCCTTCACTGATGCAACATCACTTGCGGGCTCCTGATGATTGATAAAGCTATGTTTCTTTTTATTCAGCTTCAACCTGGACTGTTTGTTGCCTTGCTGTAATTTATACGTCACGGGAGCTAACTTCTGCGGTCGACTGAGACAATTGGAAAGAACAACACTAGGAAAGAACATATAATGTGCTGCTTGTTGACTGAGGCTTGGCTTTTCTGCCTTATGCTCCTGAAATTCTTCATACCTAATTTTAAGCTTATTAAGGCCACCTTCATCAGTGTTATTTTCAAGTGAATGTACCACAGTTCGACTGCCTCCTGAACAAGACACCAATTCACAATTTTCTGTAACTGTTGCTGGAAAAAAACTATTTATACTTGCACCACTGGATTTTTCATTTACTTCAGAGGACATTTTACCTTTGGAGTGGCTGGAGTGGCTCAAATCAGAAAAGTTAAATAAGTTTTTATTCAATATGCTGTCACCAATGTGGCGGCCCACATGCATAAAAGAGACATCCTTTTCAGCCTTTCTAATGCTAGTATACTTCCTACTGGGTATCTGTCTGCTCACTGATGAAATATCCTCTTCATACTCAAAAATATTATTTTCACATGAAGACACTGGTAGAGTATCTTTCTTGTTACTCTCTTTGTGAGAGTTCTCTGCATGGGTACTATTGCTGAACGGAGTTGGGTACTTTGCTGAGTAAGTGCTTTCTTTTGTAAGAGAATGGACTGAAAGTTCAGGTCTTGTTTCTGTGTTTGGTTGTGAGAGGTCTTCTACTAAATCTTCATTATTCAAAACATGGTTAGAAAGGGCACTTGTGTGTTTACACTGAAAAGTGATTTTAGCAGAAGATGGGGGTTCTAGCGTAGCAGCATCTTTGTGAAAGATTGAGGTCTTTACAGACATTTTGCTTGTAGCAATGACGGAGGAGTGAGTTCGAGAACTTTCATTATTCAAAGGATTGTCTGAAATGGAAGACAAGCAATTTTACTCTAGTTTTCCTGTAAGAGAAATAACCTAAGGCATTTACCATTTTAATGTCATTTTCCCAAAAGCCCTCCCACCCAAAGAAACAAAACTCTTAGAAATCACATTGCATTTATGACTGTAACAACCACAGACCCCGAGTACATGAGTTGCTGTATCAAAATCACGTCGCCAGTACATTTGTGTGTCAGCCATCCTGTCAGTAACTCCTAATGGTAGGCTTGCATACAATTGCCAGAGATTTCATGCTGGCTTGCTGAAAGACAGCTTCCAAAATCACTTTCAGATAGCTAAATACAAACATACTCATTTCGAGAAAAGCTTGTATCCTGCTTTGTCCCTGACAAATACGCATACTTACTGGTTCTGAGAAATAAAGAGCTTATTTAGATGACTTTCCCCATAGAGAAAAGTCATTGCACAGAAAGCTGAAGCACTGTCTTACAACATGCCCAGGGCTTTGTATTAACTGTCCTGTGTGCTAAGCACAGGTAGTTAGCAGAGCCATCCACCATGCACTCAGGTGTTTATGCAAGATGCTCACATGGTTCACTTAGATCATGGATTCATATCCAGGCATTAACATTCCCACAGAGATCTGGGACCAGCACCTGCTGCTCTAACTGTCCTGTGCAGACCCACCACCTGATACCTGGGACGATTTCTTTCTCTTTCACCACATTTATTGCAGATTAAGTGCGGACAGGTAGGTTCTAATTAACGAATTAACAACTGGTTTGCAGTATCTGTGTGCTTGCTCATAGCCACGATGAACAGCAAGTAGTAAATTGAAGGAGTTTATTCCCTGTAAAGAGGCAGTTACCACAGAGCTCCTGACACACAGCAGGAGTGCCCGTGTCTTCAGCGGAAATGTTAAAGGGGGACAGGAGCTACAGAACATGCTGTATGACCTGGAGGCACATGCTGCACGCTGCTGTACTAGACAGGGGATACTTTTGGGCCTGTACTTCAAGTCTCAACCAACTAGGGAATTACCTTAGATTTAAGGATTTTTTTTTTTGTTGCTGGATGAGAAAAACAGAAGGAAGTCTCAATCTATTTCTAACAGCATTTTCTAATGCATACGTAAGAGTCCCTGCACTATGAAACACAGCTGGGAAATGCTGCCTAAGATTCTTTGAGGGTTGAAGCCCAAAGAATGAGGGTGGTTATCTGAAAACCAGGGAAGTGGGAGTTTAGTGAAGTGGATGTTGGAAGACACCTCACTATTGAGATATAAACACTGCAAAAAGTACTTGTCAGTTAGTCAGATGTTACAGACACAGATTCACGTGTGGACAAGCATTTTGTAACTTAGAGGAACTAGACTGAGATATGTTTTGAATTTACTGTATGCCCTATTATAAGAAGTTGATCTAAAAGTTTACAGTAATAAACTCATCTAAGCCAACATTCTTCTGCATTTGGTATTTCAATTACTTTAAATATTCTAAAATTTAAACAGTGATTTAGGATAGTCTCATTAGCCAGAAGCATCCCTTTTTACATTAAAATACAAAGCACTGCATATAAGGAAATTACAATTGCCTTACTTCGCAAAACTAAACATTGGTAGTACACATATTAACCTTACTATTATAAAGTTGATTACAGCTACAAAGCAAAGTAATAAGCACATTATGCTCTAAACAGTGAACACAAAAGAACACCTGTGGTTGTCTATGTAATAAGATCATATAGCTCACTTTTTCCCATACAGTAATGCTAGTAGATATATTAGGATGTATGTATTTTATACACCAATACACGATGTTTGGGTTTGATTATGGGTTTTTTTTTTCCAAATAGCTTCAAGAGACATGAAACAATATAGAGATTTGTAAAGGATTACATTCCTGCCCCAAACAGCAAATGCAATAAATAGGAAGTTAGGTACATGCATGAGCAGAAACAAGACTTTACATTAGCCAGTTTGTACGATGGATTAAGAAAGAAGCTTCTGTATGAAGTGATGTTAACCACAAATTTCAAATTTTCAAGGCAATGAAGTATGACTAATACAACATTCCTAAACAAAGAAGAACAATTTCTGTTGATTAGACAAAGAAGAAAAGTGAACCTAATACTGAGATAACCCCAGATACAGATACATGTTCTTCCCCACAAGATCCATTCACTCTACATTGTTTGCTCAAAAGAATTTTATAAATGTGAAGATATGTAGACTGTCTAATAAAACAAGTAATACTAGTCATATATTGGTCTAATTGCAAAGTGTTCATTCTATTAACTCAGGTTATTTGATCAAAGACAGCGGGTTAAAGAGAGATGGCAAGAGATATCACTAGAGATTAATTTAAGTTTTTGTGGATTTTGAAAGTCAGTTTCTTTTACATCAGCTTTGCCACTGCATGGTTTTATCTCATGCAATCCCAAGTTGCAAACATGCAATCTGCTGAATGAAACACAGCCAGAAGAAAGGGTTGACTGTATTTTAGCAGGTGTGGCAAATACTTGCAAAGCGAAGAAACATCTAAATTTACACAATGATACAGTTACTATTTACAATGAAATCCTAGCAGGATAAAGGATCCTACAGAACCATTAATTTTGACACCATATTTACGTAACATAGTAACAGAAAAACTCCCCTTGCAACAAGATAACTATCTTCCATAAAACTAATTAAACAGTGACCTTTTTTGAATCATTAATACAACAGGAAAGGCAGATTCTGGTAATCCATAGAGGGCGTTGTGATTAAAATATTGTTGGTTTATAAGGAAGATGTTAAGGGCTTGCTTCTGCAACCCACTGAGGGCACTTCCTTCGAATTGAAACAAGAATTGAAAATGGTTAGCTCTTTTGGAAATTAGCAAAATGATCTCAAACTATGGTCCAGGTAGCAATTCAACTTCCAAAGCTAATTTTCTAGTTACTTACCACCATTTTCATCTGCAGTCCCATCTAACTGAGGTATAGAGAGATTAGTTAGGAGCATATTGCTACCACTCCACTCCATTTCTTCCTCTGAAGACGAATCCTCTTCTGTCGAACTTCGATGCATATTTTTGCCAGCTGACCTAGAGAAAATAAAGGAACTAATTGAGGCACAATGCTTCTTTTAGAAAATGGCAGTACCTCAATATCAAAGGGATGAGGTGCTATGACACTGTGCTATATGGAGGAGCAACAGGAAATCAACAAAAAACCTGTTACTTTTCTCACTGAGAAATTTATTCAGTATTGAGTAAAAAAATAAGATCATCTTATTGCACTTGTGTCCTGGTTTCAGCTATGATGGAGTTAAACTTTTTTTTAGCAGTGGATGGAATGCCATGTTTGGGTGTTAGCATGAGAATAGTGCTGATAGCACCCTGATGTTTTCCGATTTGTTGCCGGGCAATCGAGGACCTTTCTCAGCTCTGCATACTTCCTTACTAGTGAGAAAGGAGGGGACGCAGCCAGGACAGGTGATCCGAATTGGCCAAAGAGGATATTCCATACCAGTTACGTCATGTTCGGTATAAGGGGGGACTGGGGGGAAGAGGGGGAGACAACGCCAGGACGTGCAGTTTCTGGGGCGGTCGGGTTGTCCGGGATGGGCTCTAAGCTGTGCGGCCTGAGTTGTGTGGTTTGGTGAGAAATTGCATTGTGTATCACCAGTTTCATCTGTTTTGTGCTTTAAACTTATGTTATTGTTATATCTAGTTTTCTGTTATTGTTTAGTAAACTATCCTTATCCCAACCTGCGTGGTTCTGGTTTCTAGGTTGTGGTTTCTTTTCCTCCTTTCTTCCTTCCCTTTTCCCCTTCCCCCAACTTTCCTTCCCCCTTCCTTTTAAAAGTACAAGCAACTGTGTGGGGTGCGGCCCTTGGCTGGGGCAAAACCACGACAGTTATTTTGGCGCCCAACGTGGGGCACGAACGGTTGGGATAACGGTAGATCTGACCCTAACTATCGCAATTAAGATAAGCACTGTTGTTTAAGCAATCTCTGGTCACGATGTTGTGGTATTTATTTACAAGGCTGTGGCAGCAAAACCACCGCATACTGTATACAATCCTGGCAGGATTCTTTACTCTCTCAGGTCTGTGGCTCCCGTATTTGTTCCCATACTTCATTATAGTGTATTTTATGATATCGGTCTATGATACAATAATATCGATGATCATGAGCTTAAGCTGGTACTTGTATGAGGTTTTGCTGTCCTGTCCATTCTTTGGACAGGGAGGGGTTAATAACAGCAGCCGGTATGGTGGGGGCACTGCTTTCTTTTCCTTTGGGCTAAATACAACAGCTCTTAGGGCAGTTTTTGAAAATCTTCAATATCTCTGGGATATTCAAACTAGCATTTTGCTATTGGTAGGTTTGGTGCAGATGGTTCAGTTTTTGTTATATATCAAGCATAGGTTTATGAATACCACTGAAGAGCTTTCTCCGAGACAGAATAATCACGAGTGGCAGGGCATGTGGCAAAGTATGGGCGAGTACCTAGGTACTTTCTCACGCCCGATGGTTTGGAATTTCACTCCTGAACAGCTACAAGACCCCGATCAAGTGACTGCATACCTAAGGAAAAATTGCTGTAGGTTTCCCAGAGATGGACACCTTACTGCACTGTGCTGGGCTCTGGCCACTATTTATCAAACACTGCTTGATAGCAGGCAGCACTGTCAGCACTGTCAGGGAGAAGGGAAAGGAAACAGACTGGCAGATACTATAGCTGCTGCAACCACTGGGGCTGACACTGCAGCTACTGCAACCCCTGTGACCGACACTGCAGCTACTGTAATCTCTACAGCAGACACTGCAGATGATCTGAAAAACCAATCCACACCAGTGTCTGTTGCTCCCGTACAAAAGAGGAAAGGCACAAAGAAATCAGTTCGTATAGTGACGGATAAGGATGATGATCAACCGGGATCATCTCGAGGATATCAGGATGAGGCAGAACCAGAGATTGTTACCCGATCCCTGACTCTGAGTGAGCTGCGTGAGGTTCGAAAAGATTTCACTCGCCACCCAAGTGAGCACATTATCACTTGGTTGCTCCGATGTTGGGATCACGGGGCCAGTAGTTTGGAATTAGAAGGCAGAGAGGCCAAGCAGTTGGGATCCCTAGCTAGAGAAGGAGGAATTGACAAAGCAATTGGGAGGAGGCCGGAAATCCTCAGCCTCTGGAGGCGACTACTGTCAAGTGTGAAGGAAAGATATCCCATAAAGGAATATATTACATGCCAGACACCCAAGTGTAACAGCATAGAGACATCTGTCCAGCACCTGAGAGAATTAGCTGTACGGGAGATAATTTATTATGATCTGGACAATTCACGGCTTCCCTCTGATCCCGATGAAGTCCTATGCACTCCAGATATGTGGCGTAAGGTTGTACGAAGTGCACCAGCAGGGTATACCAATTCACTGGCAGCAATTGACTGGAATGATACGAATCCGCCAACCGTAAATGAGGTGGCCTGCCGACTCCGGAAATACCAAGACAATGTTTCCCTCTCCGTCATTGCAGCAGTAGAGAAACTGGTTCAACGACTTGACAACAATGTGTCCAACTCCCAACCCGTATGGAGCAATGTTGCAGCTACTGGGAGAAAGCGTCCATCGTTCCAAGAGGGAGAATACACACCACGACGTACATTGTGGTTTTACCTGCTTGATCATGGAGAGGACATGAGGAAATGGGATATGCAGCCCACCTCAGCCCTTCGAGCACGAGTAAATGAGCTGCGGGGTAAAACATTCGCACAACGAGATTCTGCCAGGAAGAAGGCTGCACCAGTTTCTACTGGGCAGTTCCCTAGACCAACTGGAAGGCCTACCTATATGTCTGATGTGCCTGATCCTTTTGAAGGGACCTCTAAGTCCTTTATGCAACCAGTGGAAAACAAATATGATCAGCAGCAATAGAGGGGCCCTGCCTCCAGCCAGGTGGAGGAGAGGGACAATCGGGTTTATTGGACTGTGTGGATCCGATGGCCTGGCACGTCAGACCCACAAGAGTACAAAGCTCTGGTGGATACTGGTGCCCAGTGTACTCTAATGCCATCGAATCATGAAGGGGTAGAACCTGTTTGTATTTCTGGAGTGACAGGGGGATCCCAACAACTAACTGTGCTAGAGGCTGAGGTGAGCCTAACTGGGAAGGACTGGGAAAAACACCCCATTGTGACTGGTCCAGAAGCTCCGTGCATTTTAGGTATAGATTATCTACGTAGAGGGTATTTTAAAGACCCAAAAGGGTACCGATGGGCTTTTGGAATAGCTGCTTTGGAAACAGAAGAAATTGAACAATTGTGTGCCTTGCCTGGACTCTCGGAGGATTCTGCTGTTGTGGGGTTGTTGAAGGGTGAAGAACAGCAAGTGCCAGTTGCTACGACGACGGTGCACAGACGACAATACCGTACTAACCGAGATTCCCTGATTCCCATCCATAAGCTGATTTGTCAACTGGAGGATCAGGGAGTGATCAGCCGAACCCACTCACCCTTTAATAGTCCCATATGGCCAGTGAGGAAGTCCAATGGAGAGTGGAGGCTGACAGTAGATTATCGTGGCCTAAATGAAGTCACTCCAGGTATGAGTGCTGCTGTGCCAGACATGTTAGAGCTCCAGTATGAATTGGAATCGAAGGCAGCCAAGTGGTACGCCACAATCGACATTGCGAATGCTTTCTTCTCGATCCCACTGGCGCCAGAGTGCAGGCCACAGTTTGCTTTCACCTGGAGAGGCATCCAATACACGTGGAATCGTCTGCCCCAGGGGTGGAAACATAGCCCCACCATCTGCCATGGACTAATCCAGAATACACTGGAAAAGGGTGAAGCACCAGAGCACCTGCAGTATATTGATGACATCATTGTATGGGGCAACACAGCAGAGGAAGTTTTTGAAAAAGGAAACAGGGTAATTAAAATCCTTTTAGAAGCCGGTTTTGCTATAAAACGAAGTAAAGTCAAGGGGCCTACGCGAGAAATCCAGTTTTTAGGAATAAAATGGCAGGATGGGCGTCGTCACATCCCAATGGACATTATTAATAAAATAGCAGCTATGTCTCCACCAAGCAACAAAAAGGAAACACAAGCTTTCTTAGGTGTTATAGGTTTTTGGCGACTGCATGTCCCAAACTACAGTCTCATTGTGAGCCCACTCTACCATGTAACTCGAAAGAAGAATGATTTCCAATGGGGCCCTGAGCAACAGCAAGCCTTTGAGCAGATCAAACGCGAGATAGTCCATGCAGTGGCCCTTGGGCCTGTCCGGACAGGGACAGATATTAAAAATGTGCTCTACACTGCAGCTGGGGAGAACGGCCCGACCTGGAGTCTCTGGCAGAAAGCACAAGGGGAGACTCGAGGTCGACCGCTGGGGTTTTGGAGTCGGGCCTACAAAGGATCTGAGGCCAATTATACTCCAACAGAAAAGGAAATACTGGCCGCCTATGAAGGGGTTCGAGCCGCCTCAGAAGTGATTGGAACTGAAGCCCAGCTCCTTCTGGCACCCCGACTGCCGGTGCTGGGCTGGATGTTCAAAGGGAAGGTTCCTTCTACACACCATGCCACTGATGCTACGTGGAGCAAGTGGGTTGCACTAATTACACAGCGGGCTCGAATAGGAAACCCCAATCGCCCAGGAATTGTGGAGGTGATCACAGACTGGCCAGAAGGCAAAGATTTTGGGATGTCACCAGAGGATGAGGAGGTAACACGCGCTGAAGAAGCCCCACCCTACAACGAACTGCCAGAGAATGAGAAGCGATATGCCCTGTTCACTGATGGGTCTTGTCGCATTGTGGGTAAGCATCGGAGATGGAAAGCCGCTGTATGGAATCCTATAAGAAGAGTAGCAGAAGCCACTGAAGGAAAAGGTGAATCAAGCCAGTTCGCTGAGGTGAAGGCCATCCAGTTAGCCCTGGACATTGCTGAGAGAGAAAAGTGGCCAAGGCTCTACCTTTATACTGATTCATGGATGGTGGCGAATGCCCTGTGGGGGTGGTTGCAGCAGTGGAAAAAGAACAACTGGCAGCGTAGAGGCAAACCTATATGGGCTGATGACTTATGGCAAGATATCTCTGCTCGGTTAGAGAAACTTGTTGTAAAGGTACGTCATGTCGACGCCCATGTACCTAAGAGTCGGGCCATGGAGGAACATGAAAACAACCATCAGGTAGATAAGGCTGCTAGGATTAAAGTGGCTCAGGTAGATCTAGACTGGCAACGTAAGGGTGAATTATTCATGGCTCGATGGGCTCATGATACCTCGGGTCATCAAGGGAGAGATGCAACATATAGATGGGCTCGGGATCGAGGGGTGGACTTGACCATGGACGCCATCGCACAAGTTGTCCACGAATGTGAGACATGTGCTGCAATCAAGCAAGCTAAGCGGTTAAAGCCCCTTTGGTATGGAGGACGGTGGATGAAATATAAATATGGGGAGGCTTGGCAGATTGATTACATCACCCTCCCACAAACCCGCCATGGCAAACGTTATGTGCTTACAATGGTGGAGGCAACTACCGGCTGGCTAGAAACATATCCCGTACCCCATGCCACTGCTCGAAATACAATTCTGGGCCTTGAAAGGCAAGTCCTCTGGCGACATGGTACTCCAGAAAGAATCGAGTCAGACAATGGGACTCATTTCCGAAACACTCTTATAGACACCTGGGCCAAAGAGCATGGCATTGAGTGGGTGTACCACATTCCTTACCATGCACCGGCCTCTGGGAAAATTGAACGATATAATGGACTTTTAAAAACTACACTGAAAGCAATGTGTGGTGGGACATTCAAGCATTGGGATACACATTTGGCCCAAGCCACATGGTTAGTTAACTCTAGGGGATCTACCAATCGGGCTGGCCCTGCCCAGTCAAAATTTCCACGTACTGTAGAGGGAGACAGAGTGCCAGTAGTGCATATGAAGAGTGTATTGGGAAAGAGAGTTTGGGTCATTCCTGCTTCAGGCAAAGGTAAACCCATGTCTGGAATTGTTTTTGCTCAAGGACCTGGCTGTACTTGGTGGGTAATGCAGAGGGATGGAGAAGTTCGATGTGTACCTCAAGGGGATTTGATTTTGGGTGAGAATAGACAATATAATTAATAAAGTAGAAATTATAATAATTGCCAAATAATCCATTATTGTATATTCATTATTGTTATGATTGCTGTATGTTGTACCATAGCATTATAGCCGGAGTCATACAAGTTAATGAAGAATGAGTGCCATGATGATGGAACTAAAGCCTGGCCTCTCAAGAACTTTTTGCTCCCGTTGAAAATAAACTCTGACCCACAGACTATGAGCATGGACCATGCCAGGTGTATCAGTCAAGAGCCTGAGATGCAGCATGCAACGAGCCAATGGAACATACAACTATCCTGAGAAACTGTTACGACAAATGGAGCCTGGAAATCATGGACTAAATGAACTCAACAACTTCAGAGGGATGATTCACAGACTGAGGGAATAAGATCTGTATGCACATATGTGTGCATACATGTGTACATACATATATGGGTGTGTGAAACACGAAACTGGTTGTACCCAAAGAAAATTGTTGGATCTGGTCATGACGTAAATGGTATGGAATAAGGGGTGGATAATGTCCTGGTTTCAGCTATGATGGAGTTAAACTTTTTTTTAGCAGTGGATGGAATGCCATGTTTGGGTGTTAGCATGAGAATAGTGCTGATAGCACCCTGATGTTTTCCGATTTGTTGCCGGGCAATCGAGGACCTTTCTCAGCTCTGCATACTTCCTTACTAGTGAGAAAGGAGGGGACGAAGCCAGGACAGGTGATCCGAATTGGCCAAAGAGGATATTCCATACCAGTTACGTCATGTTCGGTATAAGGGGGGACTGGGGGGAAGAGGGGGAGACAACGCCAGGACGTGCAGTTTCTGGGGCGGTCGGGTTGTCCGGGACGGGCTCTAAGCTGTGCGGCCTGAGTTGTGTGGTTTGGTGAGAAATTGCATTGTGTATCACCAGTTTCATCTATTTTGTGCTTTAAACTTATGTTATTGTTATATCTAGTTTTCTGTTATTGTTTAGTAAACTATCCTTATCCCAACCTGCGTGGTTCTGGTTTCTAGGTTGTGGTTTCTTTTCCTCCTTTCTTCCTTCCCTTTTCCCCTTCCCCCAACTTTCCCTCCCCCTTCCTTTTAAAAGTACAAGCGACTGTGTGGGGTGCGGCCCTTGGCTGGGGCAAAACCACGACAACTTGTCAAGTGTCCAATGGGTGAGTATAAAGAACATGAAACCAGATGATTCAGAGGTGTGTGGTGATACGAAAAGGGCAATGGGCACAGAGCTGCCTCAGAGAATGCTATGTACAAAGAAAACATTCTTCATTATGAAGGTGTTCAAACACTGGAATATGTTGCCCATATAGGCTATGCTATCTCTGTCTTTGGAGATACTCAAGCCTTGATCAGACAAGGCCTGAGCTATCCAAAGCTCCTCTGACCAGGGCACCAGACTACAGAGCATTTTAAGTGGCTGTTCCAACCTGAATTATGCTCTAAAACTGTACATGAAGCAAATCTTTGTCAGCTTTAGAGAAGCTTTACAAAGTCAGGCTGGAAACAACTTCTGCAGATAACAACTTGGATCTCTCTGCATTCAAGCCCGTCAGTTTAGATTCCAGAAAAATTTGTCTAACACAGCATGATACCACCATACATGAACAAGTCCAGGTCTTGATGGGCAGCACAAATCAAACCCAAGCAATTTGATTCAGACAGTAGGGTACTGTTACTCCTCTTTGTGTCGATATATTTTTTTGAGATAATGGAAGGTTGGTGAACACTCAAATAACAAAAAAGTGATAGCATGGGTATGGCAGAACGCATTAGGAAGCGCTACAGATGGCATGAGCTTGAGCAGAGTAAGTCTGGATCCACCATCAGACTCAAACTGGTTTTTATGCATGAGCAAAATCATGCAGTCAGTCCAAATTCTGCAGAGATCACACTGAAACAAAGCTTGTAATTCCCTCTGAACAAGAGTTGACTCCCCGTGGAGGCACCTGGTTTGTACATTCTCCCTAATGCTTTCTGTCTGGGATTAAGATTTAGACATATATGAGTGAGTTACTTGTCAGCCAGGTCATCAAATCTAATGAGTTTTTAAATGGGATTGTTTATCGCATAAAAGCAGTTAATTGCTTCAGGATCCTACCTGACTCCAGCAGTGGTACAGCCATGCCCATACAGACATGTGCCTGAGTTAATACACTCTGCAAGGTATAGGCTCGTCTTACAAAGAAACTACAACTAAACTGAAGATTAACGTTATTTTAGATGAAATTCCAACTTTTCAGACTACTGTGGTGCGAAAAAAACCCAAGAAAATCAAAAGTCAGATAAGAAAAGTACCTTCAGAGGTGAACTAGGAGACTAGTGATCTAACTTCTAATTCTGTTACCACTTTTCTGTATGTCTTCGGGAAAGATTATGTATTTCTATGCCTCTCGGTCTCTGAACCATAGTATAATGACAATTTCTGATATAAAAAACCCAAATATCAGAATGTTATGTCTGTGAAGTCTCTCATCTTTCAAACAGAATTATAAATACCAGAAGGTACACCCAAAGCAAGGGTAAAGAGAAACTGGATATAGCTTCTTTCAATGCCTGTCAGTGCAGACTGTAAAAAAGGTCATTACAACCTGAGAAAGTGTTCCAAGAATCTTAGCCTTAAAAATATTCAAGCTGCTGACCTTTAGCAGTCCAGCAGACTAAGCAACATTCATGCTTTGATTTAAACTTTCAGCATGGAAACAAACCGGTGTTTTTGTCAGGCTTTCTGGGTCAGTCTTCACAGCTAAATATTCGCTTCAGTGAGAGTTACAGGCATGTGAAATGTACATAATACACCTCAACAGCTGTACTACAAGGTGTACCTTAAAAGGAGATTACAACTGAAGTTATTTGTATTTGGAGCGTAGGACAAAACACTCAATTTTTCCTCAAACAGGAAACCAGAAGCTTAAGTCCAGTCAAACCTAAACACTTAATCTTTATTTCCACTTTAAACTGCCAATTCACAGCATCATCTGAACAACTGCACTCTATCCCAAGATCTGCACAGATTTTTCCAATGCTGCCAACAGAGACCTCTCCAGAGCTCACTGGGCCCACAGCACACTTGAAAACAGCAGGAAAGAGTGTGTTAAGAAGAAAATGTCACACATATACCTTCTTTTTGTCCCGGGCTCTTCAATGCTACTGTCCCATCTCTGGGACATTAACAAGCTGAGCTCCATTTCTTCTTTCTCGCACTGTGGCTCATTTTCTTCATCATCACTGTTCTGAGAATTTCTACAGCTTCCAAGAGAACGATGATGAGAGAGTGTTTTGTGATGTCCCATCTGATATCCATCGCTCTCCAATCCAGCCAGCAGATCAATCATGGCCTCATCAGCATTACTGTCCACTGCAGAAAAAGCCCATAGAAGTAGAATCAACATTCTGTTCTACTTGTAAATGACTGGTAAAAAACCCCAAAAAATATCACCAAAAACAATATCCCTCAACATTTTAAAATCTACTAGATCACTTCTTTCTAAAGCAAAGCAGGCTACAGAAACAAAGCTCTTTTTCTATCTTGTTTTTTCAAATTCTATTTGTTATCCTTTCTAGCTCTTCATCTAGAATCTTGACAACCTTTTTTTTATTTCTGCCTTTCCTTTCTGATTGTAGTAGATTTAGTAGAAGAAGTTCTCTCTCTCCTCCACCCTCCTACTACCTCCTCACATTCCATAAAGCCGCGCTCTTCCCCTTTATTTCAGCATGAGCACTAGCTTCTGAAGCATCACTGCCTTTTTTTGCTCTCACCATTTCCATGGCTGCATTAACTTTGTTGGGCAGTTCTCTCTGTATCGTTTGGAAGACTTTCAATTCCTGCACTAATGAAAAGTGCTGTTCATTTTCCCACCTAGTGCTTCTTTCCTTCTGTCCTTTAATACTTAACTACATCTCCCTTTTCTTCTCACTACAACATATTCTCTTCCTAGGTTCATGTAAACACTGAAAGGTTTTCTGTTTTAAGTCCTCCTTTAAATTTTATTTTTTTCCCCTTTATTTGACCCAAGCTTACACTAATTCATGCACCTGCCTTCTCCTTCTTTATTTCTTAAACATTCTTCCAAGTCACAATTTTTTCTCACTCTCCTCCTGCTTACCTTTCATCTGACCTCATAACCAATTTATGATCTCCAGTCTACCAGGCATCTTTGTTACTTCTCTCTCCTTCTCCTCTGGCTGAAGAACTACAATCTCTACTTTCCTTCCTCAGGAAATAGCATATGATTTACAATGATCCTGAGAATCATATAAAATAGGTCTCAACATTGGTGAGGAAGGCATTTTCCATATTTTACAAAGGCTTCACAAGACACCATGCAACCATTTAGAATGGAAATCATCCTCTTTGCCAGAGCTCTGAATCAACTGACTTTCAATTGTTACTTTCTGTTCTTGGCTCCTTTGCCCTTTGTGAGGTCCACTGCTGAACTCAGACCTTGACTTCCCATTAATTTAAACCTTGTTGTGCACTTCCCAGCAGCAGCAGTAGTGTGCTTCATAGACCCTGTGACACTAAGACTCTAGAAAGGCATAGTAGCTCATGCTAAACCCCCACCAAAACCAAGAAATGGACAAAAAAAAAAAAAAAAGAAAAAAAAAAGCAATAAACTCTCAATTTGATTTCTTAGCCACTGGAAGAAACAGACCCTTTCAACACTCCTATTTGGTTGAACAATATGTATCCTATATATTTTAGGCACTTCTCATCCTCTCAGCACACTCCAAACTCCAGATAAATCAATGTTCATATTTACCAGCTCCCACAGAATTTCTTTACTTATAGTTCTCTTGATAAATCCAAATCCTTGCCTATAAAACTTACATAACCATAATCTTGCCTACTTTCTGCAAAATAAAACAGTATGGAAAAATACTCTTTATTTTGCTCCATCCACTCCTTTCTTTCAAGGCAAGATATATATTGTATTACCCATAGATGGTAATGGTTGTCCATACTGTATCTTGTTGCCCATGCACATATTCAACCATGTATGTACCAAAAACACTGGAAGCTACGGGTTTTAGATATTCCCTGCAGCCCCACACCTTATAGTATCAACTTCAGTGCCTATTAACATTATACCTTACATTTACATAAGAATGTATACAGAGATAGCATGAACTACAAGCTTTTCATCTCCTTTAGTGTATTTGAACTATTTCTACCTGAAGTAGCTTTTCAAGCAAGTCCCTTTGTTGTGTTATTTTCTTGTTGTTTCCTCTACATGCCATCTACATTTGTTTGTTGTCATACTTTTTCTCTCTTTAATGTTTTACTTCCTGTTCCTTTGCCTTCAGTCATTCTTTTGGATCCATAAATTTTACGAAATGCTCTGCTGCAACCTGCCTACTAACCCCCAGTATCTCCACGCAGCTGAGCTTTAAAGATAGCCCATGAGCATGTTTCCATGCAGTAACTAAGATGTACTAACTACAAGAATATCATGGATAGACAGTCAAAATCCTCTTTTATTCTGACAATTTTAGTCCTATAACCCTAGGAGCATAGGAAAGAGCAATACCTGTAAGAGATTGCATTGAGTTGGCCTGGCAAGAGAACAGGTTTAGTGAGCGAGTAAAGCACAGTAGCCTCTACAAATACACTGTCCTGGTGACATTATTAGAAAATATAAGGTGTTTATTTGGTGATGGTTGTAGGGTGTGCGTGTGAAGTCTCAGTCTGCTTGACAACCTCCTGAGGTAAGCTACTTAACTTTCTTTCATGACTGGTAACATAAGTGAACACAACAAAGACTGTGGAAGAATAAAATAGCCTGGAAGAAAAGACATTCCAGTCATACTCACTAAAAACTGTAGTTTGATTCAGTCTTTGAGACAAAGGCTGAAAGCTCTGACTATTCTCCACAATGTTTAAAATTGCTTCTTCATTAATAAGTGCTTCCTCTTCTTTATCAGTATGCATCCTGTTGGATTCTTCAAAAGAAAAACAAAAAGCAAAAGGATAACATTTCAAAGAGTCACAAACATCAATAGATTATGATAACAAGCCACTTTAAAATGGATTTTACTATTCAAGTATATTTCCATTATTTGCTATGGCACTTTTTAAAAGGCTTACTCTACCAATAAAAGCAAAACTACTCAATTTTTTTCATAACTGAGAATCAGATCTTCCTTGTCTTACTTCTGCTAACAGTACAAACAACCAAAGCATGACAGCGATTTATGCCTAAACAATTATGCTATTAAAAATACTCACCTTTGTTCATCTTTTTATCTTTATGCACTTCTACCATATTAGCTGGCGTACACTGAAAGGCTTCAGGAGAAAGTACCTCAGAATGTAGTGTTAACTCAGCAGAGAACTCCTCTGATCCATTACTGTAGTCCACTGATCCTGACAACGTTCTAGTTAATTGAAAACCAATTTTTAAATGCATATTTAAGGTTTACATAGAATACTACACTTTATGAAAAACGGCTAAACACTTACACAGAGAAGTCATTTTGCTTGAGGATTTCTTTAAGTCTCTTCTGAAAAAATTTTTCACTCTCTGTTGCTGGCATAAATCCACGGTCTTTAAAATTTAAAAAATATTTGTTATTCAGTTTTACTTTGACCTCTCAACATAGAGAGCAGCTAAAAATTATTAATTCTAGTAGGAAATGGCTCAAAGTTGAAGTGTCCGCTAATTCAAGTGCCAAATTTGAAGACTGATTTTTCAAGTGTACTTAAACACTTCACAGAGTCCCGCTGATCTCATTTGCATCTGTGACTACCAACAGCATTTACCAATCACGTTGCAATTACACCAAGGTGAGCATCCAGGAAAAAAACATTCTGCAAATAAGTTTGGAAAATCTGGTTTATGCAGCCTGAATAGAAATCCACAGAAGAGTAGGAAAAAAACACAGTGAGAAAGCAGTCTGCCTTTGCCAGGAACCTGCCTCTTTCCTCCTTGCAATCCTTTGGCTGACTTGCCAAATATCATTCATATTTTAAAAGAAACATGCCCTAGGTTCTACAGAGAATAGCTCTGTTCATTATGCAACTGATTTGCAGAGCACGGTCTTCCCTATGCGATTAACTTTACATAAAAATACAGGGAGTTGCCAAGCCATTCAGAATTTTCATCTAACATCACCTTAGCTGTAATTCCACAGAAATTCAAAGGGACTGCCCTTGTGCATTAACTACCATGGAAAGCTTCAGGATAAGAGATTTAATTTTGCCAGTATTCACACATTTAAATGTTTTCCATCATAAAGCATACAATCTTAACTCTCATTATCATTCATCCTGCCTAGAAGGCTTTGCATCTAGCAGAATCAAGACGGTTTTTAGGCAAGGTTACATTCCTTGCTTTTCAAACTGGAATACCCATACTGGGCTATCAGTAAGCTTGGAACTGAAAAAAGCAGTACAACTGAAAACCCCTCAAACTTGATATTCTGATTTAAATTCTGCCCCCTGCTTGCTTCTTATTCACTATTTCTGATAAACAGCTGCATAATTATTTATTTATTACCTTGTGATTCAGGTGTTTTAATCTGAGAAGATTCACATTTCTGTCTCCGTCGCTGTTTTTCATCTTCCCAGATCGCCTGCAAGCCAGGGTTCCTGCCAATCTGGGCTGAAATACACAAGAACACGTGAAGGGAAGTCTGTCAATATGACAAAAAGCATTCTTATTCCAGAATTAGATTCTGAGACTCATCTCAGTTCTTGTCTTACTTTATGTAAAAGATGTAACTTTATTTTCTAGATCTCTTATTTGTTTGCTAGATCTCTGGCTTTTACTGGTCTCACCAAGTATGCATACGTATGTATGAACATACACACACATACTTGATGCTGATCCTTCACTGTCCTTGTAAGTCTGACACCTTCTGCTGGGGATCAAGAAAAATCTCTTCCTATTGCTCTGACAATAGGCTACTCTTATAACCTGTTTTCTTCCAGAATTTTGTTGGTTTTTTTTTAAACTTTATACATTTGCAGATCAACAATTCACTAACACTGAAATCTGGATTACGGCTTAACCAAACTGAGCCTTAAATAGATGACAATATAGACCTTCTTATAAAACATTTTACACAGAAAGTTTTTAACACTTCACCTTCAATATCCAGTTGATTTAAGATGTCAGCTGCTACTGCATCCACCTCCAATTCACAGGTACTTTGTGGCTCAACACCTTTCAACATTAAAGAGCTGTGACAACATAAATACCAAAGTTAATTTTGCTAATATGTTAATTTTGAAACACGTATAATCACGGTTTTTTAACTGGACTAAGATCTAAAGTATTTCACAGGGAATGAATATACCTGAATCCCAAATTACCAGTTCTTGTTCTCACCTGCAAGTCCTTAAATTAACGGTCCCATCCAAATCTAATTAGATGAGAAATTTGTATCTTCAACTTAAAGGGATTAGCTTTTTCTTTTGTGAGGAGAAGTGGTAAAGAACTCTAAATACTATAGAAATTACAACAATGTTCTCCTCCTCCAATACAAGTTGAAATGTTCTGTATAACTCTCAGCCAATATGACCATCTGGATTCACATGATCCTGTGCCCAGAAAACACAGCAGCAAGAATTTTTCTTTCACTCACAGTTCAGAGCAATGCAAAACTGTTTAACATTTCTAACCAACGGAAGCAAAACAATTTTTTTAAAAATTTAGGAGGCTCAGGGGTAGCCTGGAGAATACAAATAGGGAATTAGCATCCCTAACACAAGCAGAATTAAAACTAACTGGCTTGGTAAAGACTTAAAACACTAGAAACAGATTCAAGCTTGCTGTATAAAGATCTGTTATCTTCCTGCTGTGCCTTCTCAGATCTGCTAAGGTCAGTGACCATCCACCTGTTGCTGTCAGTGAACTAACTTTAAGAAGTCCATGGAGGAAGCTAAGAGAAAGCTCCCAGGTTTACATGGTATCTGTTTACCTCGTTCAAAATTTTTAAAGAATCTCCTCAAAGCTCCCCATGGTTAAAATATGCTATTCTTCAGTTAAAATATACTGTTGTTTTTGACCCTTTGTCTAGGTTAACTGGTGACTTATAGAATCGTTTTGCTTGAAAAAAATATTTAAAATCATCAAGTCCAAGCATAAACCCAGCACTGCCAAGGCCAACCACTAACCCACGTCCCTAAGCACCACATCTATACGTCTTTTCAATACCTTCAGGGATGGTGATCCACTACTTTCCTGGGCAGCCTGTTCCAACATTTGACATTTCAGTGTAGAAATTTTTCCTAATACCCAAATCTGAACAATATTTACTTATATTCCCACACTCCCCGATATACACAGAGACTCAAAAATTTCAGCACGGAATATAAGATATAGTTAATTTTTCAATGCTCTCTGTAAGCACTACAGAAGTCACTACAGAGCAAGGAGGTAGTATACGATGTAATTTAAAGCTGGATATCCTACACATGTGAAAATCAATTATTTAACTGTCTAGAAATATGAAATCTGAAAGAAATGTAAAATAAAACTGCTTTGCTTCTGCTGGAAGAGCAAAATCTAATGACTTCTCAGACAAGAGAGAACTCAACCAGAAAAATAAAATTAATTTCTAAAAGGTTTCAAGGCATCATAGTTATTATCAAGAGATAAGACAGCACACCAACAAAAAAAAAAAAATTGAACCCTTCACCACATTCCCAATTTTTAATATTCTAGAAAAGAAAAATAGTTACTTCTGAACTGCTTTTGCAGAGGTCAATGGTACAGACCATCAGCAAAAGTACAGATTTACATGAAGCTAGGACTAAAGCTAGTTCAGACACGTGTTATTCCATGGGCAAAGTGTGCAGATTTGCTCAGTAAAGAGCTAATTAAAACCTCTAGGATGTGTCCTGCAAGAAAGCCTAAAATATTTTTCCTGATTTTGAAGCAGCAGAAGACCAAGAGGTTCTCTCAAATGCACTGCAGAAATTGAACTGGTTTAAACAACTCAAACAGAAGTTAAAGGGACAGTTTCATGGTGGCTTCAGTGGTCTACTGCTTTACTATCACATCAGAACTCCTGAGACTCTGAGCCCATGCAAAGAGTATATGCTGTAAGTGAAGTACGGAACAAAGGAGTACTTACAAACAGGTGTAACATTTCTCCCATCTCACTTCCTCCGGCCCTCAGCTTTCCCTGCCTCTCCCAAAAAAACCCAACCCTTTCCTCCACAAACTCATGTCCTGCCACCCAAAGGGCAAAGGCTGAGATATTATCTTCAAATGAAGAAAGGTAGACACAGAGGACTGAAAGGAGATCTAGTGATTTTGTCACTGACTCTTTCTATTTATCACAGTAATATAAAGTTCAATTTGTATTACTAGTTCAGTTGCTCTGCTGATGCATAACATGAAATACTCCTCTCTGTAAGGGCAACAGATTTTAGTCTGATGCTTTCTCTCCTGTATCACACTGTATTAGCAGAACTTTTATTGGAAAGTAAAATTCTGTGTTATACATAATATGAAACTGAGAAAAAACCCCAAAAAACACAGAAATCTTAGCAATCAGATTTTTACCAGAGTGAGGCATAAGAAATAGGTATCTTGGAAGTTAATTTTCTAAATTGCCTGCCATGTAACATTTTGAAAGCATAAAAGAAAAGCAGAGAAAACAAAATTTCCAGAATAATGTCTCGTCAGCCTTACTTCTAAAATCTGTGATGTCACGTTTTGTGACTGCATTAATACAGTGAGTCACAGAATCACAGAACGCTTTGGGTTAGAAGGGGCCTCAAAGATCATCTATCAAAGATCATATGGTTCCAACCCCCACCCCCTCCTCCTCGGCAGGGACACCCTTCACTAGATCAGGTTACCCAAAACCTCATCCAAACTGTCCTTAAGCAATGTATTTTCCACTCTGTTCGTAAATATGTTTCACATGCTTACAGCAAAGATACATGAATATACGTTTACTAATCCCTCCAGTCAGCAGTACTGTTTCAGAGTCCTTGTGAGAACTAAGAGAGCAGATCATAGAACTCCTAGACCAAGGCAGCTCAGCCATTTAGCAGAGGTAGACTGCCCACGCCCTAACGCACACTTCAAGGACAAGCCATTGCCATCCCTTCCTTCCCTCCCCTGTTATGCTATCATCTGAGAAACAAGTCCATAATATGATCAAAACACATACTTTTTATGTCATGCACTTTGGGCATTCAGACTCATCAAAGCATTCAAACAGAGCCTGCCTGTACGGCAGGTGACAGAACTGCAGGCAGGCTGGAACTTGTATTTTGATCACATAAGAAGAAAGAACTGCAAGATCACTGGGAAACAAGAACAAGGGAGGAGGCTGCAAAATCTTTGTCTTTTCCCTTCATGAAATCAAAGTGTTCCTTGGAACAAGGGAAAAGGGACCACAATACACAATGGTCATTGATAAGACTTTCTGATTTTAACACTTTGCTAAATAAGACATGTAAATTACCAGAATTCTGGTCAAGACCTGTCTTTGACTTGCTTGGTAGACGCAACAGCAAAGACTCTGAGCCTTCTACGTTCACTAATTTCCTCTTTAAAGAGAGACCAATTGGGGAAAAAAAAAAAGAAAAGAAAGAAAATTCTTGAAAAAATTAAGACAAAACCATATTATTAGTTAGCGACCTATTTCTGAAAAGTTTGTTTGATGACTAAAACCATTAACTGAAATATATGGCTTTCCTCTGACAAAAACCTGGTTTTCTACTCTCTTGCTTTTAACTAGCGAGGACATTTTGTAAAAAAACAACCCCGCATCTTGGTTTTCCACATCCCCATCGAAAGCGTGGCCAGTGATTTGTTTTGGGAAGTAATCAACACTGCAGACAGAATTGGCTCAGAGCATTCCAAATAGTCACATTTCTTATTTATTTAGAGATTCTAATATGGATTTATCTTGTAAAAATAAGACTGTATTCAACATTGTTGAATTCAAAACAAACTGGCTGCTGTTGTGTCTTTTTCCATCATAATGTTAATTTGAAGCATGTTCTCTGCAGCTCACCAAGACTCAAATGATTTGGGCAATTGGAAGCAGAAAAGCTCATTTTGCCCAAGCTCTAAATCAAAAAGATAAATGGGGTCTTTCTGTCAAAAACTACAGTATTCCAATTAACATGGCATATTATTCAAATTAAACACACTGAGTTAACAAGTCCATTTTTGAAACAAATGTAGGATTTATCAACATAATTCTCGTTAATATCTTCAGGATTAAGGTGAAGCTGGCAGTCAAAACTGCACACTCCAAAGACTGACGTGCAGACTAATAAAGACAACTGACACATACAGTAACATTTTCATAAGACTTGAAAAATATCTTCCCAATACAAATGGATCATTAAGTTCGCACTTAGCATCCTTGTCAGGGTGAGTTGCTAGACACTTGCACTAGGGGAAGTGAAGGCAGTAGCACCACAAGCTTCTGCAACACCCAGGTAAGCCACCAAGGCCAAGGGGAGCCATTTGTTCCCACTTCAGGAAAAACCTCAAAGGGCGTATGAGAGCAAGGAAGCTTTAACTGGCCCTTCTAATATGTTAGTTTACTCTGAACAAAACAAAAATGCCAGAGGAAGAAGGAGGAATACAAGTTGTCCTGAAGTACCATTCTTTAACATGACTACATGCTGCTTTGAGAACTATTTGATCTGAGTACTGCCAATAGCTTGGTCAGCTGTTAGGTTTGTTGCTTTTGCTCACCTAGAACAAACATGCACCCCACATCAGGAAAATTTAAGAAGCAACTGGATCTCCCACTCTCCCAGATGAAGCCACGTTTCCTGAGCAGATAGAGTGCTGCAATTAGCAAGTGAGAACAGAGCATGAAGAAGTCAGAATACATCCGATTTCCTAGCTGTATTTAGTTGAAGACTGAAGTACTTCAGGTCATTAGCAGCTGTTATGTACTTGGAAGATACTCAGAAGTCCTCTATTCGACACAGGTTGCCCTATACAACAGTCTAACCACCCCCTTGCATCACATGCATCAGTTTTGCAAGGAAAAAGGTACTTATGTAATCAAAAACATGATTTGAGAATATCTATATTAGAACAAGGTTAGAAAAGACTTCGTAAGTCCCAGCCAAAGCTTTTCATAGCATCTAGGTTTTGTTTTGTAAGAGAAGGTAGATAAATTGTAGCTTGTGAACAAATCTGTTACACAGATCTATGAAGGGCAGAGTTAAGTGAGGTGATGTAGGAGTAAAAGCAACCTAGCTGCAAGAGAACAGAAGTTTACTCTCCTAAGAAGCAAGATAAATCGGGGTTGCACAACACTGAGCTGCTGTGGCCAGGCTACTTGAGATACTCAAATCAATTCATTTTAAACTACCTTTTATACCTACAAACTATGCTTAAAAACTGCAATACAAATTCATCACACCTCTGTACAAAAAGTTCCAAATCAATTATTTTGAGAACAGAGCGAACAGTCCTTATTTCTGAAGAAAGTAAAAGCTTGTTGGCATTATCGCTGGTATTATTACTGTTATTATTATTATTAAGGATTAAATCAGTGTTCAAAGAAAGTACCAAAGGTTTGGTTCCTCAGATGCTGAGGACAATGAATTAAAGCAACAGCAGATAGCAGATGCACAATTAAAGAAGTGCCCATTACATACAGTTAGATAGATCAAAGCCCTCAAAAAACTTAAAGAATAGCCAAAGTCAGTATTTTACTTCACCACCATTAATGACAGTCTAGGGAAACAAGTTCTGTTTCCCTATATATATGTCAGGTATTTATAATGTTAAACTGAAGACAGTAGATAAAAAAATTAACCACAGAGAAGCTGAAAGGTGTCACAACTACACTGATAAGGACTCTGAACTTTGATGTAATAATTTTCCATATTCTGTTCATAGAAGAAAAAAAGGTCTTTGTTTGCAGAATGTTCCAGTGATTTGATTAATGCAAATTTTATTTAGAATCAAATGGCTAAATAAGAACATGTACATCCTGACAAGTGAGAAAAGCAATTATGACAGCCACAAATCTAGTAAAAAATCTTTAATATTATACTGCTAGACTGGGTGACAGTGTTATTTGTCAGATCTCCAAGTTTCCCTATGAACTAGTGTGCAATAGCAAATCTAGAATTTAAAAAGAGTTTCTCAAAAGCATTCTACCAATTATTCTGCTTGTAACACATGATGTCTAAGTGGTAGACTTGACCAGCAGATTATTCCAAGCCTGATGTTTACTAGAAAGTTTTCTCACTGGAACTCATGGTAGTGTTTCATCATTTATTATCAGCTACCTGGGGATAACATAAATTTGTCTCATGAAGAACTCCTCTTGTCAAAACTGTTGGATAACGCTATCAGGCTCAGGTGACTACTGCCTATTTTAAGATGGGCTTTGTAGGTTCCAGTCTGATAACACTGGCAAGCCTTACAACATCAGGGATTCCTGGGCTCTAGTGGCTTTGGACATCTGTCTACTTCATAGCAGAATTGCTCTAGAATTAGATTAAAAGAGCTGTCCCTGGCTTTATACAGTATGCTAATTATAGCAGCAAGTTAGTTAATTCAGAGATTTGCCAGCAGCAACTGAGGACGTGGCTGGGTTAAATATTGTTCTGGAGAAGTGGCTGAGTACCAAGTTGCTATCTAGTACTGAAGAGTGAGTTCAGTCACCAAGAAACTTAACATAGATCTCAAAGATTTTTTTGAAATAAGGAAGCACCGCTGGCATTTTCTCATGCAAAACGCTGCTACTGTTACATACAGAACTTCTGATACTACTTCGCATATGTCCCACCAGACATCCAGCATCCGATTTCAACTGCTTGATGTACTCCAAAGTTAAGAAATGCCAACTCACTGGCACTGCTTGGTTAAATCAGAGAACTTGTCAAGTGCCACGTGCAGCAAGGACTTGGACTATCTCTAGAATTTATTTTTCACGTACACAAAGCCAAGGATAACGAATCCAAACAGATATCCCAACCACTAAGAACACAAGGCATTCTTAGAAATTTTGCTGTCTCGAAAAACAATTTACTGTCCTTTCCCCTTTTGCTTTTTCTTGAAAGAAAAACTAACAACTTAAGGGTACAGGCGAAAGGTAGGGGAAGATTTATAAGATCTTCAGATCTGATATAAAGAACAAGCGAAGACTTTGATGTTCAGTATTGACACACAGGAGAAATTCCAAATGCTGCTGGAAACAGCAGTCAAGTGGTAAAATACAGTAAGTAAAAGGTTTTTTGTTGAACAATTCACAAAACAGTTAAACATCTCAACTTGAACTCAAGAAAACTGATTAAAGTGAGGGAACTGTGCTAGTATTGCACATGAATTTAAAATCAGTATGACTGTTGATACAGCTATACACTGAAACCAAGTGTTTGGAATACAACATATACGTTGTTTAGGAAAACCAGAAATTAAGGAGGAAGGGTAGGTTTACAGATATCAAGGAATGGTGAGACCCAACCTAGAGTGCTACATCCAGGTTTGGGGTGAAATTCCTATTGGTTACATAAAAAAACCCAAAAAAACCCCACATAACAAAAAAAAAAAAACACCCCACAAAAAAAACAAAACCCAAAAAAACCCCCACCCCACCACGACTCAAGGTCAATAGAAAATTCACAGAACTCAATATAGACCAGGTTCTGCGACAGAGTTGACTTCACATCTCGTTAACATTGTTGGCAGGAAATGAAGGAGTGTACTAATGAAATATGTTGCTAAGACAAATTTGGTAGACATACTGGATACATAACCAGATTACAGCATGATAAAACAAAAAAGGGTAACTTTGAAGTAGAATAATATAAATGGGATGAAATTTTAAAACGGGCTGCAAGACCATATATGAACATATAAGGGAATCCAAATGGATTATTATCAGCTGGAAAAAAAGAAGAGGGGAGGCATGCTGCACTAATAAATCCTAAAATGTTTACATAAGCCTTATTGACACAGTAAATGCCTGTAAAGCGTGTTAGGGAGAGAACTACCAGTATCACTGCATACGACACTGGAATTTGGTATATGTATGTATATGTAATACTACACTGGGCCTGTCTGAGATGGAGTAAATTTTCCCCAGAGCAGCTCTCGTAGTGCTGTGCATTGCACTGGTAGCTAGCAAGGTGTGGATAACACATCACTGTTTTGGCTACTACTGAGCAGTGATGGCACAGCATCAAGGCTGTCTTTACATCATTTCCCCCCACCTTTTACCAGTAGACTGGGTGTGGGCAAAATCTTGGGAGGGGACATAGGCAGGACAGCTAACCTGAACTGACCAAAGGGATATTCCATACATAAAACATCTGCTCAGCAATAAAAAGCTGAGAGAAAGGGGAGGAGGAAGTGGGGGGGCATTTGTTATTTACAATGTTTGTCTTCCAAAGCACCTGCTACACATACTGAAGCCCTGCTTCCCAGGAAGTGGCTGGGTACTGCCTGCTGATGGGAAGTAGAGAACAAATCTTTTGTTCTTTTCCTTTGCTTCCGTGTGTGGCCTCTTTTACTGTATTAAACTGCCTTTATCTCACCCATGAGGAGTTTTCCATCTTATTTTCTCCCCTCCCTGTCCAGCTGAGGAAAGGAGTGATAGAGTGGTTTCAAGGGCACCTGGCATCCAGCCAAGGTCAACCCACCACAAGTTTTCATCCAAGAAAGAAATTTCTACTGGCAAAAGTACAGAGACTGAACGCTAGGAAAATGGCCAGACTTGGTATTTGTCCCATTACTGCTAACATCCTACTGCTGGAATGTGTGTGAGAGTCAAAGAAGGACTGACACCAGTGAGGTGTTGCACCCCAGCTGTAGCCTCAAAAAAGGAGCAGGAGGAGGAAAGAAGGCTTGTGGATACAGCCACAGCGATGAGTGCCTACACAGAAGCCATCCTTAGTTCCTGCTTACGCTGGGCTCATTCCCTTCTAGATTTGACAGCCAGGAAGTGCTACTTTGCTTTCTTTTTACCTGCTTTCCCCAGATCCGTATAAAATAACATGACATAGTCATTGCCTAACTTACTATCCAATCATCCAAAGGTTAAGTAACTTGGCTTACATGACCGAGCCAACTCAAGGTTGAAATGTACTATGAACAAAGTATGTGACCAAGAAGAGGAAGAAATAGTTCAAGAACATCTACATATGAATTGACCACAAGTAAAATCACTAAATTACCATTAGATAATTGCTGTTTCAAAGCTTTATTAAAGTAGTAGAATCTGAAAAACATGCCACCTTGCACAAGCTCAAGTTTTTGCACACTAGAAAAATCCCAAGTATGATTTAAGGCTTTCTACTTGAGAAGCAAATGCTCCTAGTCCATAATGCTACCAAGCTGTGTGGTATACTGAGCCTGATAAGCTGATGAGAGAAGGATGACAGGAACTACCCAAAGACTAAGATGGCTATGAGATGACAGAGTACTTACAGGACCTGCCAAACATTAGAAAGGAGCTAATGAACTTGCTATGGATAAACTATACAAACCAACGTAGCACCAGATATTCTCTTCCCCCGGCCTCAAAAACCCCAACACCTCAAATACATTCCTTATCTAACAGAAGTAGAGCTATTACAATTTACAAGCTGTAGAATAGAAAATGTCTAGAAAAAAGGAAGCACATGGGAGACAGACATGAAAATTCTAAGCTGAAATTCTTACATGGCTACTATCTGAAACGGATAAACTGGAATACTCTGGCAGGACAATATTCATGTGTAAGTATTCTCCATAACTATTTAACTTGCTTAGTTTTTCATCTAAAGTCATTAGCTAGAAACATGTATTCCAAAACCCAGAAGACTGAATTTGCCACATATATTCCTATTGTAACCTCCCAGAGTTTTACAACCATACACCAGAAAGTGTCAGATAACCAAAACCATACAAAGAAACTAAATAACAATCGTCCCTGTGACATCAGCAATTTTTTAAAAACCATATAAAACACATAAATCTCCTTTAAATGAGAGACTGGAACCCCATAGTATATACAAGGCAATGTATATAAGAAAATACAGTATACATTAAGAAAATTTGGCATGCTGACCTTGGTATTTCATCTTCTTCCCATTCTATGAAAGATGTGCCATGGGAGTTTTCTGGTAAATGAATTCTGTGACGTTTACTTCCACCTGGTGTATCACCTAGAAAGAAAAATAGAATGAGAAATTAATTTATTTATGTGACACTATTTTTATATACATTATTGCATTTATTATTTAATACTGCCAGTCCAAATGCTCCTAAAGAATAAACAGCACTGCATAGTTTCTTCAAAAAGTTAACTACACTACCATTTAAATGATTTAACTTCCTAACATGTAGGATACATATAAAAACAAAGTATACACTCAACACATTGACATTATCAGAATTACATTTGCTGTCTTCTAGTCATATCTTAACCTAAATTCGATCTTTTCCCATTTGTGTGTGTTTCAAAGTAAATCATGCAGAGTCTGATGTAAACTTCAGAACTCCCAAGTGTCTGGGTGCTCATGTCAGATCTCAATGGAAATTAGGAGCCAAAGAAAACACTAAATTCTACTTCATACTTTTCCTCTTATTTGTGAGCTGAAAGACAATTCTTAATATAGTCCAGATGCAGTGGCAGTAGCAGCAAGTGGAAACCTACAATGAAGACAGATATTGCCTGACCTACAAATAAAGAAAACACCGTGTAAGTTTGCTAGGAGGTCTCAGTGGACGAAGTGTGCTCCAAACTCATGCCAGGAAGATCCCCTCTGAAGATTTACTACCTTCCTTGTGGTCTCCCCTCCTGGACCTTCACTCCTTAGAGGAAGGAGAAACACTATATAACAGGATGTGGGACAAGAAAGAAAAAATGCCCAGGAATGGAGTTGTGGGGAGGCAGAACAGGAAAAGAACATTAAAGACCAGCTTGAACCTTGAATTTTCTCAGCTACGTTTGTGTCACACACTAGGAGGTTTTGGATTTTTTTTATTAAATTTACCTTACAGCAACAGCAAGTAATTTTGTATTTGTTAAAGATGCACTAATTGAACAATGCAATTGTCAGAGGCCTTCAATAAATAGAACATGTATTTTAAAAATACATAAATAATAAAAGAACATGTATTTTAGTCTGTAATTTTAAAGTACATTTCATAACAGTCTTGCTAATGTGAATTCCACTAAATGGAACAGCCAGGACAGGGATATCAAAAGCTAGAGAGGGACTTTTTAGAAGGACATGTAGTGATGGGATGAGGGATAATGGGTTTAAACTAAAAGAAGGTAGATTTAGATATTAGGAAGAAATCCTTCCCTGTGAGGGTGGTGAGGCCCTGGCACAGGCTGCCAAGAGCAGCTGTGTCTGCCCCCTCCCTGGCAGTGTTCAAGGACAGGTTGGATGGGGCTTTGGGCACCCTGGTCTAGTGGAGGGTGTCCCTGCCCATGGTACACTCATGGGGGTGGAACCAGGTGATCTTAAGATCCCTTCCAAACTAAACCAGGAAGCAATTCTATTATTGAAAACTTTTTGCTACATGAGATCATATAATCCTAGAATGGTTTGGCACTATCTGATCAGGCCAGGACAAGGTCATTTTCTTGCTTTTATCTTACTGAACTCTCCCCAATACCAGAATAGTTCCAAGGCCAGTGCTGTCAGCCCATGCTCCTCTTTCACCCTCTTCTTCACATTCAAGACCCCGGTCTCTTACCCTTAAATAAATTATGAGGGAGAATTTAAATATCTTATGTTTTTCATCTACCATAAGCAGAGACTGAAAAGACCTATAGAAAAAGAACAGGAGCAACTATTCAATGTAATTACAGTGCAGGTTTCCAGAAGGCTGCTTTGGGTGTTTGGAAGTCTAAGGGTACCTAAGCATGCATCCTCAGCACTGTGGCTGAGCTTTTGTCTTCCTACAGTTTTAACACAAGCAAAAAGTATAGCCTGTTGTTGAGTAAGAAAAGAGTATTCTTCTTTAGATGAGAATCAGTTATGAAACCTCACGCAGTGATCTATTGTCTGAACATATGAGCATAAAAATAATGGGAAGAAATTGAAGTCAGCATGATTCTTTTTATAGAAAGATTGTTTTTATAGAAAGACACTTTACCAATCTTTTCAACTCTTGCAGGAGCTGTAGTATCAATTATGATTTAGTAAACAATACTTATTTCTCTAAATGTTAAGTACCAAAGCCATTATATGGTTTTCCTACTATTATCTCTCCTACATACTGAAGTATTTAGTTAATATTACAGATGTTCTTGCCAAACTTCATTTTTACATGTGTACACTCAAAATGCCAAGCTAATTTTTTATGAAAATTTAAAATACCTCATTTGCTCAGCTATTTGTATTTCAAATTTCAGCCTAGAACAAATGACCTGCATACCAACAAAATCATTTTAATTAAAAACACTGTCAGCACAGCATAACTGGCCATAATTTTGTAAAGACACTACCACAGGAAAAAAAATATTAGAAATTATATAGGGATGAAAACCAAACATAAACAATTAAAGCAAAACTATTAGTATGATTTTATGTAAATTCTTCAAATAAATATTTACTAATTTTAACCTTCTAATGTAAAAAAAGGTGTGATCATCATGTGAAAATGCCCATAGTCAAGCTGCTGACAGAACATGTGTTTATTGATATACAGCATCTCCTTTCAGGAAGCAGACTCTTCCTCAACCCCAATATACAGGCACAAAAAGGAAAAGGGATAGAACAGTAGGTGTGTCTTTGTTTTGACAAAAGCAAACTACAGGGAAACAACACAATACCCATTCAGCCACTAATTACAGAAAAAGTCTGACACCTAGTAACATTTTGTTCAAAAAGGTAGTTTTTAGCCTTTGAAACAATTATTTGGTCTTAAGAAATAAACACCTTACTTTTTCTCCTTGCCTTTCTGAATTTCACAGCAGCCAGGTTTATTAAATTCATTCCATATAAGTTGTAGTCTATAAAGAGCTGAAGGAGGTAGGGAATATGGGCTTCATGAGGCTGGTAAGATTTGTTCATTATGGCTCCACCTTGCAGAAGCTCACATACTCTAAAATTAAAGACAATTAAGACATAAACAAACAAACAAAAAATCCAGTACAAAAATACAGATATTTGATTTTAATCAGAATATAAAATACTTAGTTGTATTTTTAACTCAAGAATATAGTTTTCACAATAACAGACCCATGAAAATGTTCTCTGCTAATGATGATTCAATCTTTGGGTGTTAATTACAAAGGGGCTGTGAATCCTCCAGCTTAAATAGAAAAAAAAAAAATCTCTGGAAAAACATCATACAATGTACCACAGTCTTCCTGCAACTGATCCAAAGCCAATATAGTCCATGGAAGTCTTGCTACAGAAAAGCAGGCAGCTGTAAGCCTACACACCAGTAATAACTTCAGGCTGTAGCTCTCCTTGACAGGAGGAGTATTTTAACAGCTTCCCAGAAGCTTGAGAAATCTAGTCTTTTAAACATCTACAAATTAAAAACCACGCTGATATGTGGATAATTTTAATTGGTGAGATAAATTTATCTCAGAGTAACAGGACAGATCTCTAATCAACAAAAAGCACTAAGCATTTCTAAATACAACAAATTGGTTTGAAGAAATAGTTTTATATAGAAAAATTAAAGGAAAAATTTAAGTGTCAGTTCTTATTTGTATATGAGTAATTCAACTATGAGAAGCTCCAAAGCTTGAAACAACTGTCACATGACACATGCATATAATTACACTGAGCCAGAAATTTAACGTAATGCAAAATTTTACTAGTCTAGAACAAAACCCAGACAATCCTGTCTTAGGATCATGTATTATATCTTAAAAAACCCAAACAGCTCTGTTAGGTGATGTTACACACTCAAGGGATTTCAGTTTACTCTTGAGAAATAATTCTTTCCTATTTATTCCTGAACTTATTGCAACCCCTGTAACAGTAAGATTGAGATCAATTGTGCTTTAATTTATCTGAAAAAAATGGACAATAATTTTGTTGATTTTATTTCATTAAGCTGTAGGTGAATCTTGCTTCAAAATTCACTTTTTAATACAATATATAAGGAAATCAGTCAGAACTTTGTATCACCACATCCTTACCTTTTTACCATTGCAGGATTGTAAAGATAAATCTTCATAAACTGTCTCTCCTTTTCATGGTAACCATAAAAAGGCCTGGAGAGGAAGAAGTAAAAGCAAGAAGCTAACCAGTTATGCTGTAGCATTTATTCAACCACATTTTACTATAAAGAGCATTAAAATCCAGGATTAAAAAAAAAAAAAAAAAAGAAGATAAACTGCACACCCAGGAGAATTAATATTCCCATGCCAGACCAAAGGGGAGCTCTACAGTACTACAGAAAATGTTACAGATAAAATGAACAGGCCCTATGCATGTCAAAGTGTCTAAAAAAAAAAAATTAAAAAAAATTAGAAAGCACTTTCACTTAATTTTGTTTCTCACTTTCCTCACATGTAAACACAGCGATGGCACATCATCACTATAGCATTTTTAACAAATTCATGAGTGGTGGACTGCTACAAAAATTAGCATTTAGCCTTTCTGATAAATGGTGTAACAAAGTCCTTAAGGACATTAATTGTGCAGATCAGGTGTAAATGAGTAAATACTGGCTGTGTAATATGAATAACTGAACAATGACAACAGCTTAAAAGAGGGAATAGCTGCCCCTTTTCAGTGATAACTAATCATCCTGCGCACTAGATGAGGCATGAATGCTGAAGAAAATAGGATTTGAAATTGCAATTAAAGAATACATATCATAATGAATATGCCAAAACTAAACTAAGGCTGAACAGGCAGCATTAATTCTGGTATTACTTGACTGAATTACTGACTTTTCAACATCTTGAATTCTAAATGAATCTAGCATGCTTGCAAAGCAGCATGTTGTGGAAACAGGCCGTAATTCAACACACCGGGCGAGTGCAAGAGTCAACACTTCGCAGTGATCACGAAGTCAACAGAAATTCATGAAAGCATGCATTTGAATGTTACCTCTACAAAAACAACCCCCTAAAAAAACCCTACAAATCCCCCAACTTTATAAAAAGTATTAAAAATGCAACTGGGATGCTTACCTGCTAAGTATAAAATATTAAGCTCAGTAGTAAGAGGATTTCAGTCCGACATTAGATGCAAACTCAGCGAACTGCACAATTACAGCATTAATACTGCTAACCTTAAAATGGTTAAATATGCATGCATTTAGTATCTCCAAAAGCTAGACTGTTTACAAAAATGTTTATTTTTTAAAAACTGAGGTAAGTTGAAACAAGAAACTTAAGCTGTCAAGATGAAAAGGAGAAAATAAAATCTTGTATAATTTCTTTCCTGTAGAGACAGTATAAGCCTACTGACAGGTTATATACACCGAGCTCTGATGACTCAACGTGCTGTAGGCATAAAAGGTGAAAGCTACTTTAAAAAAAATAGTTAAAAATTCAGCACTTTACCCATACTCACATTAGCATGGCAGGAAGCAGAGCAAGATTTACAACATTTCCCAGGTTAGCAATGAACACCTACTTTAACTTCACAATGCACAAGGACTGCATTTCACCTCTTTTTTTATATTCCTGGACCTCCACTATGTTTGGAAGTTAATGCAACAAAAATCTTATGTTAAACTTACATAAAGATTTAGTAACTACCTTTATTACTTAACAATTTTCTTGCTAATACAGAAGAGAATGGATAAATTAATCTCCAAGATTTGAAGAAAAATATGTTTCTCACAATGGGGACAGTATCATATCTATGAGCAGAATCTCTCGCAGGTCAGAATAGAAGAGAACAAAGAGATTTGTGTGGCTACATAAGCATGTCCATCTACCCAGGTAGAGATGAAGATGCATTACAATTTATGCAAGCAAACAAAATGCTTCTTTGAGGCAACAGGCATCTAATTTTTGGTAATAACTGTTTTGAAGTTCTAAGGCAAGAGAGCTGAAAAAGGCAGGTTCTCACTGCAGTTTACTCTGCCCAGCTTTCACTGTTGGGATGAACAGCTGTACTACAATTCACATACGTCTCACAAAACAACAAAAATAAGAAATTTGGTGGGTTACTAGTGACATCTAGAAGATACCACTAAAACTGGCAGGGAGCAGAAAGGTTACCTTCCTAAACTTAACAGTTAGAAAGAATGCATTTCAAACGTGCATTAAAGCCAAATCAAACCAAAACAAGAAGGTAGGACTGCACAGGACTAAAAATTAGCATTTACATTGTATTGAAGATGAAAAATTCAATGCAGGTATAGACTAACTGTGCTCCTCCTGGACAGCTTCCTATTATTCACGATGATGTGACATATTTTTCAGTCCTTAGTTATGCAAGTTAAATAAAAATTAAGAGAACCCGTATAATGTTAATATTCAATAATAGCATATAGTTCCAGGGGTAGTAGAAAGCTACACGAAATAAAACACAATCAGGTTGACAGATAAGTAAATTAATGTTTAAGAGTATCCATTTCATGGCCTGCGCTGCTGGGAGAATCAGATGGATAAATATGACCTGACAGTCTCTGTGATGTGCTTCCTAAAGGGGCCATCTTATATGAACAAAGAAAAGACAACCTGGAGTCAACCTCCTGCAAGCCATGCCTGGTCACAGGGAACCTAGAACAGCCCAGACAGATGCTGACTGGATAATGCTGCTGTAATAGCAGAGACAGGAAAAGATAAAAGGAACAGATTTTGAAAAGTCATAGACAATAGGATCCAAGTTTAGGAAAACATGGTTGTGTCAAGCCTTTGGGGAAAACCTTGTTGATTATGTTAAAATCAAAGCATGTGAGAATAATTATTTGGTAGTTGCACAGGCCTATATAAAGATGCACATAGGGGAAAAGAAAAAGGAAAAACACTGCAGTCACCCAAGTCCACCTAAGTGCTTCTATGCAGTGCAAATGCAAAAACATTTCAAAACAAATAGCCAAAAATCCTAACAGGTCATACTTACATTCCAGATACTAATGACACTTTGAAAACATGTTGAACAGTAGAAGATGGATTGCCTAAAGCCACATTAAGCGCTCTGTCAATGCTGAATGCCACTTGACGAAGATAGTTTTCTGGATGCTGTCCGAAACCATCATATGGTACGTAGAGGTAAGGAAAGATACCATGTAAGTGGAGACAAGTCTTCTGACCTAAAAAGAAAAAGCAAACATTAAGTTTCCAATGACTACATCTTTTTCTTCTTTTAAGCAGTCCCTAAATTTTAATATTTTTTCAGATTACTTTCAGGTTCTGCAGATAGGATAAATTTATGGAACAAGTTCAGGTACATTTCAAACAACAGGTACCAACTTAGAGCAGGTCTTACATTTGATTCATTGACAGAAGCAATACAGAACAGACAGGGTTACATGACATACACAGTGGCAAAATACAAGCATAATCCCAGTTATTTTCTTTGTGGCAATATCACAAACCCCCTCTAAGAATAATTTTGCATCAGATCCTGCTCACCACCCATCCAGTCCCAAAAGCTGTTCATGACTTCTCACTGATCAATGAAAAAATTTTCACAGAGAAATACTATAAGCACATGTTGCCAATTATCCTATCATTATGGTGTAGTGGGGGGTTAAAGTAGACCATCTTGCATTTTGTTTGGATAAACATCCTCCATGAAAATAGCAAAACAGTACCTAAGGGCCTTGTTTTCATCAGCCAGGAAACAATAATACTACAAGGAGGCAGCACAACTTCACTGGTCCATAAGACCGATTAAAAAACCCCTAAAAAGTCACCTCTTTCAAACTGAGGTTACCTTTCAGCACATAGACCTTGTCTGAACTACATACACTCATTCATTACCCACACTGGTGCAGCACTAGTGAAAGACAGCTGTAAATCCATCAAAGCACAAGAAGAACAGACCTTCATAATCAGGACAGCTTGCAAATCTTTACACCTGTGAAGTGCATGCTTCCAAACACCAGTGTAACAGTATTTTTTTTAACTGGGGGTCAGATGTGCTGTACTTTCTTCAAATATTTATCAGACCTTCACATAATGTCTACAGGTGAAAGAAAGTGCTCTAAGGATGGTAGGACAAGTTCATCTTCCAAGGCAGATTGTATTCTTCCCACAAGTCACCCCAATCATACTGCTTCAGCAATCTTTAAATACAACCTGTATCTGCACTCATAATGTTGAGGTCAGTATCTATGATGAATTCTGCCCATGCTTTTAAACTATTTCAGGAGAAGAAAATTCTTATTTAGGTATTATATACTTCAAATAACAATACACTAAGGAAAAGAGGAAACTAAAGAAACTACTAACTAGAGGGGTTTTAAAGTGGCAAAATAAAAGACAGTAACAGCTTTATATGGCAGGAAAACCTCTGCCCCCTTATGTGGGAATTAGCACGTGACCTGAGAGTATTGATCTCTGCAGAGGTAGCAGACCATTTATTTTCTGTACAGAGTGACCAACAAATCTGAGTGTTTACTCATGGTTGTACTTAAGACTGACTTTGAAATAAAGGCTCCATGCCCCCCCCCCCAAATAATAATTAACAGAAAATTAGTACTTGTTTAAAACTCTACAGTTCCTCTATTCACTTTTTGGTTTGTTTTCTTGTTGTAGGTTTTCTTTTTCCTGTTGAGTTGGGAGGGAGTGGTGGTGGTGGATTTTTAAAAATGTATGCCAGGATCATGTTCAAGGAGAAATTCAAATAAATGTCTACATATTACTTGTCTGAATGCCTACTGAAGCTTTTGAAAAGCAAGTGAACAAACCAATCCACCTCAATCTATATTTGATATTGGAGCTATAAAATAATAATTTCTGGCAAGCATATACATCTATCCCTCTATGAATTTTATAAACTCGGCTGTTTGCTACCCACAACTTGTCAGTCTAAACCATTCTGTACTTACTTTTTCTTTTTAAACTATGAACTTCTGTCCTTTTGATAACACTTTTAAAAATACCTTTCCTTTAATGGCTGCCCAACTATTCCAAGGAATAGTTAATTTATGTTTCTCCAGAAATCAAAATTACAAAGCACCAGAATAAAAAGAACTGTGAGACAGTCTAAACTTTCTGTACTTCAGTTCAGTAAGACAATTCCTTCCTTGCAAGACAATTAACTAATTAATAGCTAGCACCTGATTAAGTTAATTTTAAAAACCAATTAATTTTTTTAAAAAATCCATTTCTACTGTAGCTGTTTAGCAGTTCTTACCAAACTGTAATGTCATTTTATTGTGTATTTAAAAAAAAGAACACATGTGAAGAAAGATTTCTTCTATTTCTTCCTGTCCCCTTTGCCCTGCACTCCCATTTATGTGCAAAAGCCCATGAAAAACGCTATAGCTTCCAAGCGACCGAAGAGTCAAATTACCACTGAACTCCAGGGAAATCTTACAAAACATACACACTGAGCTGCTTTTCATTTCTGATTCTGCCAAGAAAGCAAACAAGCCACTGCTGATCTAAGACTCCTATTAGTCCAGCAGCTGTCAAGTCACATGGCTTTATACTGCTACTCACTTTGATCCTTGTTAGCATTGACTCATTTACTATGATATTTGGTTATACTGCTATTTTTATTTACAATCCACGTTACTACAAGTCTTACCCTGCCAGCGTTAAGAAGAGAGTCATTTGCTTCCATCATTTAAATAAAAGCATCACATTGCACCAAATGTCCTTGTGCTGAGTCTGAAGCTCAGACTCCCAGTAATAGCAACCATGGTTTGCACTAAGCCGTTACAATTTCTCGTGGATTCTCTCCAACAGAGCCATAAGGAGAAAAAAAGATCTACCCACCGAGGATCTCAGGCCACACAGGCTCATCAATTAACATAAATTTAAAATTTGGCTTGGGATAAGGTTAAGTAGTTTTATGCTGTGAATGTGTCAATCTTATGTTTCTATTTCTTTTCAGAGATACATACAAGCAAATTTGTACTATTGGAACAGCAGCAACCACAGCAACCGCTACAGCCACCAGCAGATGGGTTTTTTATTCACCAGTTTCTTTACCTCTGTAGAATCAATGGAAGTTGTGTTCAACAGGAGGTTCTGCAGAAAAGCCACACAGTTTATACAATTGCCTGCCTGATGTAAAACTGGATGCCTGGAGGCAACTCCCAGAGTTTTCAGACAGGACAGGCTGTGGCCCCATCACAGGCCTCTTGCGCACATGCATCACAACCACTCTGTGCACAAGCAGCACACACAACGTCCCTATTAACAAATGAGCATAACGCGTATGTAAATGCCAGGACTGGTGGTGGTGATGGTTTCTCACAAGAAGTGCTGCTCTAACACAGAAACAGGCAATACACAAAACCCTGAGATACTATGGAGATGCTCAATTAGCAAACTTGCTATTTTCTCTGGTAAGAAGAAACAACAAACTAAATGTCGGTACAGATGAACAGCCAGAACAACGACTCAATACTTTAAAAAATAATATAAATGCAATAATTTCAGACAGCGAAGAAAGTGAGGCCCTCCCCCAACCCATAACCACAAAACCAACTGGCATAAATGTTACTGAAGTATTAGACCAAAATACAGGACTTTGCATACTTGAAACTCCCATGACAGAGATTAAGAAAGTCAGACTGCTATTTTTTATTAGAAGATAGTTGCCATAGGCATTACTACTTGGAATAAGTACCAAGCAAAACCCTTCAGCCACTGTATCATTTTAAGTATTACAAGAAAAATCTGTAGCAACCCTAAGAGAGAAATTTTCAATATCATTAGAAGAGCACTGAAACCAGTACGATAAAGGAATGCAAAGTTGCTCAACAACTACTCAAGAGGATGGAAGAACTGATGTGTTCTGACAACCAGAATTGTCAGTCAGGATGATCTACTATGGATAAAACAGATGCAATCTACACAGAATCCCAGAATGGCTGAGGTTGGATGGGACCTCTGGAGGTCATCTGGTCAAGCTCCCAGCCCAAGCATATGAACACCTAAGTTCACAGCACAGCAAGCTAGAGAACATGAGAATTATTATTCAACTGTCCTCAGAGAAGTGATTTCACCATTTGAAAAACACTGTTTTGCTTTAAACTTCTAAAAATTTCTTTCCACTAAGACCAAACTGGGGAAACTTCTGTACAAAAGGAAAATGTGAATATTAATATGGTAAGGTGCCTTAATGTCCAGTTCAGGGTAAAGTTTACAAACAAGTGAGACAAGGAGCACCTAAGGGTTCACCACACACATGAAATGTGTGCTAGCACATGAAATCTATGTATATATTTGAGGAGGAAAAGACAGACATCCATCTTTTCTGGGTGTAATTCCACACACAGATGACTACCTGCTGGCTTATATTACAGTGAGTGGAGAGCTCATGTGTATACTGTGCCCAGTTACCTCCTCTGGAAGACTCTCATAAGAGGAGTGCCTGAAGACAGCATGCAGGTGACCCTAAAGCAATGTAGTTTATAGCCTAGAAAATGAAAAGTATATTGAAATATACTGAGTCTACAATTCACTACGGAGGCCAAGTAGTGAATTGGTCTCCCCAAAGAAACCACACATTAGGTTCCATGATCTGTGCTCCTTACGAATAGTCAAACCCAACATTTTCACATTAGACTGACCTAATCTCAAGGCTACAAGCAAAGCCCTACAGACCTGAATTTGCACCACCACAGACAGGAACACAAGATTTCTACAGTAAGAGCCTGAATACACAGCTCGAGGGTGCTTCAGCCTCATTATTGTTTATGCATTCGATAGAGTGATTCAGAAACATAAAATTCCTGCATGTGAGATTTCTAATGAAGGAGAGCATGTCCTACTGTTGTGAGACAGGTTTACTATAGTTTTATAAATGATACTCAAAGCTATTTAGATCCTACCCTGCAATTCTTCGTTTAAGAACGAGCTACAGAACTCTCAAAACTGAAGTCAATACTGGAAACATTTTGAATAGACACCATCTCACTTAGTATTTAGAAAACGAAAACTAAATCTAGATAAATATGAGTTCAGGAAACAGTTCACTGGTGGTCCACATGGAAGTATATTTTGCTGTGATATTTCTGCCATGGAACAGCTGATCCCATTATAAGAAGCTAAGCAGAGCTGTGGGAAACAACTACATAGAATCCACTCCTACATGAAAATGAACAGCCAGTTTTGCTGAAACTCAAACTGTTACTTCAGTTGCTGAATGGCAATCCATTTCTTCCAGACCACTGTAAAATACAATGGAGTAGCAGTAAAAAGGAAAATACAGCAGCACTGAAGTACGTGGCAACCCCCCCAAGATTTTAGGAAAATTCTGGGTGGAAATTAAAAAAAAAGTATGCAGAAGATAGAAGACAGAGGGCTTTTTATATACTTGTCATCTACCAAAGGTACTTTAAGTACAGTTTTGTAAAGTGTCAGGACTAATTAAATGTGGACAGTATTAGCAGAAGAATACATGCGAACACATCACGTGTGTCACAAAAGGCTGAACAGTTGTAAGGGGTTTCCTTCCTTTAACAGCAACAGTAGAGCAAAGTCATTAGAATCCAAAACCATTAGAAACCTCCTTTAAAAGATTAATAAGTATTTTAACTAACTGTTGAACCATCTAGATAAAAAAAAGAAACTGAACCCTGAAATATGAATGCTGATGACTACAGAGAGCAGAAAAAGTAACAATCCTGTTACAAAAACAATTCAAAAAAAGAAAATTTGTAACTGGGATAAATATTAGACCCCAATTACAAGGTAATTTCTTTCCTACAATAAAAATTACCATACCATAGGCAATCTCACTTCTGATTTCTTCAGGAACAGGCTTCAGAGTAGGTGTAACATGAGCATCTTCTGCACAGTTTAGATGGTGCTTTAAATTTAAGGTATGTCACTCACTGGAATGGGCTTGTCAAGACATTGATCACTGACTATCACTTCAGAACTGAGCTACCGCAAGTGGATAGGACTCAATTACTTTATAGTGCTAACACAGTCTATGAAATTAAAGCCACCATTCTTTACCACTCCCAGAAAGGAAATAAATCACATACCCAGACTGATACAAGTCAGGTAATGCTCTGATGAAGACAAATCCCTTCCCTAGCAAAACCTGGGAAGGCCTTTTGCTCTTAAAAATGTTTGCTGTGTCATTCAAAACCATGAGTTTAATCTTCTAACGTCAAAGAGTTCCTTAACAGTATATTACATTCATGTAACTTCTTCAGTGAGTGAAACTCTCAACCTTTTCCCCAGAGTCCTGAAATCAAGACATCTTTTTTCCAAGAGGTGAGAAAAAAGGGAGGAATACACACATTGTAGTCTTAAAATACTGGATTCTAGAGAAACAAGAATAATAAAATAAGGTTTTGCAGCAGCAAGCTATTCTAAAAAAACTCCAAACAAAACCAAACCAAAAACTGAGCCCAAAGACCATATTTCATATATAATATTACATATTTGTGTCAAGTCTTTAGTACTTTTTTCTCTAGCATGTGAGAAAACATTTATTTCAGTAACATTTACAAATGGGACCAAAAATATTTTTCATTACATCTGTTGGAATCCAAATGGAGTATTTATTTATAATTCTTTATTTAGTAACTGTGCCTTTTAACATATTATACCTCACTCTCATGAAAAGAAAAAAAAAAAAAAAAAAGCTTTTCCTAGTGGATAATGTGGGCCTGTGACTCATTACAACTGGATTATTCCTCACCCTTGACGTAGAGATCCTTAGAGAGGGAGAAGGGTTGGGTTTTCCATTTGTAATTTAAAATTAGAAATCACTCTATAACTAGGCACATACTGAAATAATACCTAGCCTAGAAAAGCAAGTAAACAGATTTGATCTTCCATTACGGGGGCAAACTAAGGTGGGAGAAAAGCAGAACATTCATATGTAAAATTGAATTACGCTTAAAAAAAAAAATCCAAACATGTAAGATGCCTAAATACACTTCTAGAAGAAAAAAAAGGTAAAATATTGGTATGATGAGAAATTTCTCTATATATTAAAAAAACAAATATCAAAATCTGGAATAAGCACCACACCACTTCAGTAGGGTCCTGAAAGCGGGTAAGGAGATCTCACAAACTCTGGGCAGTTCCTAGATTCAACTAAGAAATCCACAAGCTTCCTTAAATCCATTATCTTCCAAAGGACAAATTCCTCTCAAGTTCTCTAGTAAGTGTTTTAGGTCCCAAGTTGCAGAGGTTTGAGAACCCTGGAACAGATGTCTCTACTGCTCAGAGGTTCAAAGATAATAGCATAGGTGCTACCAAACAAAATCACATTTGAAATACTGATTTTTACTGAGTGCCTAAGTATACGCTTCAATTGTCACATCTCCAAGTGATACCTATTCCATCAATTTGCTCACAGAAAGCTTTTTATATAAGTTGCCTTAGTCATTTGAAACACTGAGCCCAAGACACCACCTGGTTCACCAAGCCTTGTCTTCTCCAGTCTAGCAAGCCATGCAATAATCACACAAAACTGAAAGTCCATTAGCTATTTGAACTGTGAGGTACCTACAGGAGAAATAGTCCTTGAGGCCTCTCAGGCTAGTGTTTACATTGGGCATTCCTGTTAATGGAAATATCAACTGTAAGCCCCAAAAGCAAAGTTACCTTTGTCTTACTGAGAATTTTTATCATGTATTTTTTTTTATTCCAATATGCAAGAGAAGCTCTGTTATTCATTTTCACATAAATAACAAGCAAAACCAAAGAAAAGCATAAAAATTGAGATAGCTTATTTATGATGTCAACTCAGTGAAGATGTTCTGATGATCTGCATAAAACCACCTCCCCTCCTCCCTTGAATTGTTTAGGCCCTTTTATGAATTCCTGCTGTGACATTAGAAAACAATCTGGTCTCAAATTTCAGAATTAGTCATAAACCTAGCCACTTCTAGGATGTACAGATCCATCATCAGAAAGGAACGGTTATTACCTACAGTTATCACCAAGCAAAATACCTGACTTTATAGTGGAGATTGTGGGGAAAAATGTAACTCATGAAATTTATTATTATGCAGTTAAACTAGAACCAGGTAAGTCCACAGATGCAGAACATAATTTAGAAATACAAGTCTCCTGAAATAATGGAGATGAAAGTTGAGCACCTCAGAGATCAAGGATGAGCTATGTACAAACCATTCTTCACAAGTTTGATTACTTGTGAGTTATGAGAAACACATTTTCTTCATTTTTAGTGGAAACACACAAGGTGAGGTGAGGTATTTGCTTCATTAAATACCCATCTACAAAATGAGCCATATACAAAATGTTACTTCTTGTTTCCTCTATTGACAGATTAATCATGTAAGCAGTTCGACAGTATCAGTAATATTTCTAGAGTAAGTGTCAAAAATCACTAGAATGCCAGCTAAAATGAACTAAAAACACATGGAGGAGGAAGACGTAGCTGGCCCCAGCCACAGACTCTAGCTATCATACTGGGATCTTGGCTTGCACAGGCTGGCAATGCAGGCCAAGCTGCTATTCCGGTAAGAAAGGCAACCACATGAATGCAGCAGAGGCAGACTGTATTAGACCACACTGACCAAGCATAGTTGAATAGAAATGAGCGTATTTACTTGTCCCAATTAAACTAATGGCGTGTATTCTCCTGCATCCTGTAAAAGATGAAAAAAATAAGGCAGTAGTAGAAAGGGGGAACAGAGCAGTCTTACGGTATTTTGTTGCCACTTCCTTCAACTAGCTTTAATGAGACTTTTATCGCTACACAAGTTCTCTTAGCTACCGTATTTGTCTGTCTTGATGACAGTAACATAAGCCACATGTAAAAAAACCTGATCACCTTCTATGACAAGGTGACCCGCTTAATGGACGAGGGGAAGGCTGTGGATGTGATCTACCTAGACTTTGGTAAAGCCTTTGACACAGTTTCTCACAGCATTCTGACTGAGAAACTGGCTGCCACTGGCCTGGACAGGTGGACCCTCAGCTGGGTTAAAAACTGGCTGGATGGCCGAGCCCAAAGGGTGGTGGTGAATGGAACAAAATCCAGCTGGAAGCCGGTCACGAGTGGCGTCCCCCAGGGCTCAGTCCTGGGTCCAGTCTTGTTCAACATCTTTATTAATGATCTTGACGAAGGGATTGAATGCTCCCTCACTAAGTTTGCAGATGACACTAAACTAGGAGGAAGTGTTGATCTGCCTGAGAATAGGGAGGCTCTTCAGAGGGATCTGAACAGACTGGACCAATGGGCTGAGACCAATGGGATGAAGTTTAACAAGGCCAAGTGTAGAGTGCTGCACATGGGACATAATAACCCCATGCAGCGCTACAGGCTTGGGGGAGACTGGCTGGAGAGCTGTCAGGCAGAGAAGGACCTGGGGGTGTTGGTTGACTGCAGGCTGAATATGAGTCAGCAGTGTGCTCAGGCGGCCAAGAAGGCCAATGGCATCTTGGCTTGTATCAAAAACAGTGTGGCCAGTAGGTCTAGGGAGGTGATTGTGCCCCTGTACTGGGCATTGGTGAGGCCACACCTCGAGTACTGTGTCCAGTTCTGGGCTCCTCACCATAAGGACATGGAGGTCCTGGAGCGAGTCCAGAGAAGGGCAACCAGGCTGGTGAAGGGGCTGGAGGGCAAATCCTATGAGGAGCAGCTGAGGGAGCTGGGGATGCTTAGCCTAGAGAAGAGGAGGCTGAGGCGAGACCTTATCACCGCCTACAATTACCTGAAGGGAGGTTGTAAAGAGATAGGTGATGGTCTCTTCAGCCAGGTGACAGGTGATAGGACAAGGGGGAAAGGCATAAAGCTGTGCCAGGGCAGGTTTAGATTGGATGTTAGGAAAAAATTTTTTCCTGAAAGAGTTGTCAGGGCCTGGAACAGGCTGCCCAGGAAGGGGGTTGAGTCACCTTCCCTGGATGTGTTCAAAAAAAGGGTATATGAGGTACTTAGGGATATGGTTTAGTTTAGGATGTGAACGGATCTTAAAGGTCTTTTCCAACCTTGTGATTCTGTGTGATTCTGTAAATGGAACTTGGTGCACATGTATTCATAGGAGGAAAAGCTTTGCTTGTTGGTAACTGAACTTTCACCTCCACATGAGGGTCATCTGCCTATTAAATCCTGTAATGAGTGTGCATTGTTCCAACCGCAATTCCCTCTTTGTCCCACATCAGACAAAACCAGTTGAAACATTTTTGTTCAACTGGAAGAAAAGAGGTATTTTTCTGTCAGCTACATAGCTAGATAGAAAAAAAAAAGCACCATAAAATATTGCAAAAGAGTATTTGTTACTGTAAACTGCAGGCAAAAATCCCTGACATTTGTTGTGATGAGGTTGACAGTGTTTTCACCACTATTATCTTCTATAGACACTTTTCAGAAGTGTTGACTATTTATAAATTCCCCAACACCCCCAACCTTGTATAATCCAGAGAAATGATACACTGTCTACACACTCATCGTGAGTTAATCAGCTTCTATTAATAAGTAAATGCACCACATTCTCTTTGTTTTATCTTTCTTCTTCCTTTTAACAATGCTATTTATTTCTATGAATATTTATTGGAATTTTTATTTTCTTTTGTATTTGCATTAAGATCTCCCACTTGCAGATAACTATGTCAGCCTATTCCTCTAGCTGATGGAAACTAGACAACATGCTCTACAAAAACAAGCACTGTTCTTAGGATACCTATAAGCAAATTTTTTTTGCTTGATAATCCTTATTGCACATACATTATTTAAAGACATTCTTAACATCTTCTGTATGTTCTAAGCTTATCATTTTTGGACAAGCAGCAACTTAAGGAATACTTCTTTACTTTAGACACTGTTTACCTTCCTCTATAAGCTTTTGAAAGGGCTATATGGCGTGTGACAGTAATAGCAGGGAACAGAACTCGACAACCAAAAAAATAAACTGTTTTCTTAATACTTTAGTAATTCTGTGTTCAGGGTTTATGTGGCAAGTTGTTGGTGGGGTGGGGAGCTGCAGGGGTGGCTGCTGTGGGAAAAGGTCAGGGCTGCCCTGTTTGGGACACAGTGGGCTCCAACAGGCCCACTGCAGAGCACAGCTGAGCCCTTCAGCCAAGCTGGGGGCACCTCTGGGAAAATATGTTCAGGAACAAGAACACCAAAGTCAGAGAAAAGAGAAGGAACAGCCCCATGGCAGAGCAGACAACCCCTGCAGCTCATGGAAGAACCCACTGTGGAATATTCCTGAAGGAACTGCAGCCCATGGAAATCCCACAGCAGAGCAGAGGGAAGACGTGAGGAGAAGGGACTGGCAGAGATACACTGAATACTGACTGCAGCCCCAAGTGAACTTGCAGGGCAGGGGCAGGTAAGTGGTCTGGGGAGTCTGGAGTGAAGGAATGAAGCTGAGCCTGGGGGAGGAAAGGTGCGCTGGTTTAATGTCTGAGTTTGCTTCTCACGACCTCAATCAATTTTAATTGGCAATAAATTAGTTAATACTCCCCAAGTAGAGTCTACTTTGCTTGAAATGGTAATTAGTAAGCAATTTCCCTATCATTATCTCAACCTATTACTTCATTGGTTTTGGTTTTCCTATTTTATTATCCCTGCCTTACCGGGGGGTGGGAGGGTGGGGGTTTGGGGGTGTGTGGAAGGCAATCAGCTGAGTGGGAATCTGCCTGCCAGCCAAGCCTCATCTGGCACACATCAGTTACCAGACAGGACCCCCTGGCTGTCAGCCTTTAGAGCCTAAAAACAATTTCGGAAGGTTTGGAAAAGGTAACAAAAGCAAGGCAAGACTTGATGTTGCTCCTTTGTGTTCTCTAACTTCACTAGTGTATTTCAGAGGCTGTTACAGATGAAAGTCTCACTTTAAACCTTTAGTCAGAGTTGAAGTTTCAGCCTACCCATATTAATAAAAAGCAGTAGAGATCCCCAATCCCCAAAGCAATAAAGCCTTTCAGTGCAACGTTAACATATTTAACCACAAACTTTCCATAAATTAATCATATTACCATACCTTACATTAAATAATGCAAAGGTATAAACACTGTTTAATTAATATATTAATACAATAAATGGATGCGGGAGAAAGTATTATCCTGTAACAGCAAACTTATTAAAAACATCTTAGTGAAAGATATGCCTATTCATAAGCATTCCAAGACAGACTTTGCACAAAGGTGAAGAATGTTAAACACATTTCCAAGTTGGGGAAAAAGAAACTACAGCAAACAGATGGGGTGATAAAATGCTCTAACCTATTGGACCTTTTAAAAAAGATACTATAAATTGAGATTGCACATACCTCAAATTCTTATTCCATGTTTTCCCTAAGGAGTCTCATGATAGGGTCCTTCAACCAAGGAAATGATTTTCAGCTGATATAGGTAGTCTTTGGTTTGCTATGAACTGATGCCCAGTAAAATTCAATTCTATAGAGCTGTTGAGAGGGAGCAGCTCTACAGACAATTTACAGAAGCTGTGTTCTTGAAAGCTGGTGGTCTGAATCCTAATTGGTCTAACAGAATTGTAAATCCTGAGGAAATCTACTTTGTATCACACTAGCACACAAAACAAGATACCTTACTGTCCCCTTTTCCTTCAGAGCATTTGTAACCTCTTCACTCCAGTTTAACAGTTGTTCAATAATTATTATACTTATCTTCAAGAGCTATTCAGAATTAACTTGAGAGATATTGTGCAAATGCAAAAATAACTATTTTGAACAGTAGAAACAATAGCAGCATTAGAAAAATAAAATTCAGATTATAGGATTTTTCAGGGGTTTTTTTTTGTTCTGGAGAGAGAGATGTTCTCCTTTATACTACAATAGTGTGGTATAGAGAAATCAGGCTATGGCAATGTTACTTCTCTATTTTTGTTTTGCTTGCCAAAATATTAGCTACCCACTTGCTTGTCAAAAGACATGGGAGGGTAAGAGTCTTATATGAGAGAAAAGGTCCTTAAAACAGAAAGTAAATGAAACTTGCTCCTTTTAGACTTAGTCCATGGATTTATCCTCAGTATTTCAAAATAATCTGTATTTTAGCTTTTTGTCTTCTACTGTAAATACAGCCCTCAGATCTCTGACACAGCCTCAAATATGGTTACTAAGAAGCAGGGTTTTCCTCTCCCCACTCCAGGTAAACAAAGACCTTAGCATCCACTAAAGATGCTAAATGCAGGCACAGCATCCATCACTCTTCAAATGTGATCTTTTTATGCCTTGTTCTGTTCTTTTATATATTACAAAATATGTAAATGAACGCTCTTTCAGTAATACAGCTGGTGTTACTATTTCATTCTGCACATTTTGCAATACTATTAAGTATCTTTCTTCCTATTTCAGTTTCTTTTGTGACATGCTACTTCACTTCCTCATCTTAAATTAGGCATCCATCCCCCTTCTTTTCATCATCTGTAAAGTCGCTGTCTCTTGGCAGCACTTGAAGGATTTTGTGGCTTTTTGCCTGCTCTAGCCTTTCTTCCTGCAAAGAATGCCCCATCTCTGTAGCACTCTTATATTAGGCTTGTTACAGTCATTAAGTGATAACATACACACTGTTCTAGTTACTAACATAACTGGACTTGCAAGATCTTTTTCTGTGTCAGTGCTACAGAGTAAAAAAATAAAAATTAAACATTTGAGCACTTTACAGAAAGCATGTATGCAAAGACTGCTTGCCTTGTATTGACCACTTCATGTGGTTGTCTTGTATTTATTCCATAACCCTCTGATACCTGTAAAGACTGGATGTTTCACTCGCCAAGACAATGTATTTACCACAAAGTCTGCATTCTTTAAGAAATGTTTTGAAGTGTTCCTCAGAAGTATCTGTTCCTGGTGTAATACCACCCAGTCCAGATATTGCTATTCTACAGGGTCATCTCACTGGCTATTAAATTCTGAATTGTTGAAATTCTGTGCGCAGCACAGCTCTACTTATTGACTACTTTTCTACCATGAAAACAAAAGACCTCCATCACACAGAATTAAAAAGAACAAGGGGAGAAAAATACAGCTAGCAATCTAGCTTCACATTGTAAGCTAATCCAGCCAAACGCTCAGAGGGAGTACTTAATATCAGTCATTCCTGTGTTCTGTTCAGCTCTGAATCCTCTGTACCCCCACTTATCTCCTTTCCCAAACTACTGGCAGCAGTGATACACAAGCAGCCCGTTTTAACACTTTTTAGCCAGCCTTCCCAAACAACGCACTTCTCACATTCGACCTTAAAATGTTAAGATCAAGACCAGAACCTTATCAAAAAACGACAGCAATGTGATTTCCAGACCTTTCAGCACTGATGCATTGTCAAAAAGGTTGTATAATTTTCACTACCAGTCCACAGCTTTTTCCAAAATGTGGTATTCTGTTAATGGTTTAAGAAAGTGCCAGTTCTTTTAAGAATCGCTTCAGAAGCTCCCTTCGTCCCACGTTTAGAACGGCCTCCGGCAGACTGGAATCAGAGTGGCAGAGAAGATACATACAGAAGAGTATATACACTTTGGGGATAATCAGCATTGCTCATGTTCTTAAAAGGCCGCTCTGGAATGAACTCACTACCCAGGCAGCTCGCTAGGAGTTACCCTTGAATCTTAACAGCACAGATACATCCTATACCTACTGAAAGATTCTTATTATCACCGTTATCATTGACAATTTAATGGGCTGTGTCCACAGATTCACTATAACAACTATGTGGATGATCATGGTAATATATATGGAAACTGTTCAGGTATTTGTCTGTAATGTAGCACCTTGTTCAGAGAAAAAAATACCAGGAAAAAGCCTGAATAACTGTAGGGCCAACTAGAAGACAAGTAAATCTTTGTGGCTAAGTGACGTAATACACACTACGAATGTTTCTTTAAAAATAAAATCTGAGAAATAGTGGGGATTTATTCTTCTGCAGTTATGCCCAAGAGCATTAATAAAGAGTGCAGCAAGAGCGGAGTAACTGCAATCAAGTACAAAGACTCCTTCTCCCTAAGTTCTCAGTAGCCCTACTGTTGGTATCACAACTACAGAAAGAAAAACCACCCAACAAACCAAAACACAACCAAAGTATGCATGGAGAGGAGAAGCAAAGTGATAAACGGAGAGATAAAGAAATATGGGAAGAAAACAGGAAGCAGGAATCTAAGAATGATGGGAAAAAAATAGATGGAGCAGTCTGGCAGATGATAACCAGCAACCTGAATTCAACTTAGAACTCAGACAAACTTACTGACAGAAATCATAGGAAGTGTCAGAACATAAATGCAACTAGTTAAGCCTTTGATTCCTCAGGTATACGAAAATAACAGTTTGTGTAACTGATACTGATTCTTTCACCCAACCTTAGCTCCACCTGATGCACAGGAAAGACCTGGAATCTGCAAGTAAGGCAGAACTACATGCTGAACGAGCTACTTGCATAATGCATATCTCGTCTGACACAGTAGTTAGCAATTTAGGCCAATACAGCAGGCACCCACAGATACAGAGATTCACCATTGAGGCAGATGAGTATCATTCTAGAAGACAGATACCATTCCCACCTTTCTCTTGGAATTTTTTGGGAGCCTTTTTTACACTGAGATAGCTAAAAATTATTTAGAAACTAAGTATCTCTATGCTTAATCAAATTATTAAGGTGATAAAAATCAGTAAGGTTATAAAAATATACACCTTAATACTTTCATGTTGAGACCCCAGAAAACATAAAAAAATTAAACCTACTATCTTCATTTTGGAATCTCAGTTCTTCATGATTATATCATTGCCTCAGCTCTGACTAGCAGGGAGCTTCACAAAAATTATAAATACACCAATATTTCATGAAAAAAACCCAACCTCTTGAAGTGAATGTTTTGTATGGGTTAAGTTTCTGACTGTGGATGATACATAAGATTATGCTTACCAGCTGAGTAATTGGATAAAAAGTCACTAAGCACCATGTGCTAATTGCTAGAGAGAATGTGAAGAAATAGCATTTTATCGTATTATTGAAAACCATCCTAATGCTTTCACACAGGGGAAAAGATTTCTGGCATACCTTCATATGTTTCAGTGGCTGCAACCCCGGTGTTCTTTTAACAAAGAATTTATATGCACCACTGATAAATGGGGACTACAGAACAGGAGGAAAGGATGAGATGGGAGAGGAACTAGTTAAAGTTTGGCAACTTTGAAAGTTGAAAGAATCCCTGCTCATTGAAGTGGGACTTTTAAAAGGTCACCTAGTCCAACCTTTTCTGACCCAAACCACTCTATGATGGTGAGGAAACAAGTTGAATTGGTCAGTAGATGCCAGTTGACAGACCTTGCTGAAATAGATGAAGAACCAAATTGGTCCCTTCCCTCAGGACACAAAAAGGACCAAAAGTCTTTATTATCAAAACTTCTGTTGGTATTTCCATGGGTCCATAAACCTGTATTTCTTTCATTGCCTAGATGTAGCTGGCACTTTGTGGTGGTTTGACCCTGGCTGGAGGCCAGCTGCCCACTAATGTCACTCTATCACTCCCCTTTTCAGCTGGACAGGGGAGAAAATATATATTGAGAGGCTTAGGCATTCAGATAAGGACAGGGAGAGATCATTTTGCAATCAGTGTCATGGACAAAACAGACTCAACACAGAATAAAGTATCTAATTTAGTACACCACATCACACACCCATTGAGACCAAAGTTGGATAATGAGAAGTGCAACCAGATCTTAAAGCACCTCCCCCCACCCCTCCCTTCTTAGCAGAGTTAACTTCAGTCATGATTTTGCTCCCTTCTTCACCCCTCATTATGGCACAGGGAAGGGCAGGGAATGGGGAGATGGGTGTTTCGTTCAATTCCTCCTTAGTTGGGGTGGGGGGGACCCACACATACACATTCCTCACACCCTTCCCCTGCCCCAGCCTGGGGTCCCACCCATGGGGTCACCCTCCATGACCTTTCTCCAACGTGAGTCCTTTCCCATAGGGCTTCAGCTCTTCACCAGCTGCCCCAGTGTGGATCACTGCTGTGGGGTGCAGTCATAAACCATAGAATGTCTCTCAGGCCCAGACTGCTCCAGCCTGGTCCTCCATGGAGTCACAAGTTGTCCCCCCTGCAAACCTGCTCTGGCGCAGATCGATCTTGCATTCATCTTTGTGTCTGTATCTCTCTCCATGGGCTGTAAGTGCTGGCAGAGACTTGCTTCAGCACAGGTCACAGTGTCTCCACCTGCTCCATCCAGCATGGGGCCTCTCCACAGGCTGCAGGTGGGGTCTCATCCTCTTCCACGGGCTGTGGGCGTACACCCGCTCCACCATGGGTTTCTGCATGGGCTGCAGGGGCACCATTCTCTCCAGCACCTGGGGCACCTCCTCCCCCCCACCTTCCCTGGCCTTGATGCCTGCACAGCTCCTTACATCTTCTTACTCCCTTCTCTGGTGGCAAAAGTGGCCGCTTGCATTTTTTTTCTCCTTAAATGTGATTCCCAGAGGTGCTGTGACCATCACTGATGTGCTCGGCCTTGGTCAGCAGTGACTCCAGCCTTGAGCCAGCTGGTGTTTGCTCTGTCAGGCCTGCAGAGAGCTTCTGGCTGCTTCTTGCAGAAGCCACCCCTGCGGCCCCCTGCTTCTCCATCAGAACCCAACCACACAAAACTACAATATACTTTCAGGTTAGGCCTCTGACTATTAACTGCATTTTGATAAACAGTATAAAACAGCAAGCCAATTAACAATAAGACACTGAACAACGGAAGAGTTTGAGATAGGTAAAAGCTTGTTGTGTTCAAGCCAAAAGCATCAATTTATTGAAGTTCAAGGTTGCTGGTAAGTCATGAAATTCCTATAGGAAACAGCAATGTATTTCCAGAACTAAGTAACCATAAACATTACCATGACATGTGTGCTTTGAGAGTGTAAGAATGACATCAGCTCTTACATGACACTCCTGGGAATAACTATTTACCAAATGCAAACTGACCAACACTAAGTGCACCCTCAGCACAACTGGTATCTATCACACTATTTAATCATCTCAATCAAGATCAGGCCAGGCCAAAAAGAGGGATGCTGGTTATGTTGCAAACTGCATTTGGTACAGCTATTTCTATATGCTGTCCTTTATTGTCAATCTATACTTTCTCATACAATTCCAGTCCTATAGGAGCAACATAACAGCACAAGTCACCTTGTGGCTGCGATGAATAATGTACTAGATTCCTTATGAACTTTAATCTAAAACCAGTCTTATGACAGTACTGCATGTTCAGCATCTGCATATATCAACTTCAGTAATCACATTTAAAGGTGAAACGATGAATGAAGTCGGTTACAAATACTACAGCTGGATTGCTAAAGATTTACTTCTCATACCAGCACATCAGAAGCAACATTATCAAGGTATACAGAGTAGTTTGAGTTTAAATACTTGCTTAATGGTTGTTTTTTTTCAAAATAAAAATGTCAACTTATTTAAATATTATCTGTGACACTGCTGAAATATAAGCATGTTTTAAGTTATTACATTTTTGAGTAATTTTTTTTAAAGAAAATTATTAAAGCTTCATTTGAACCCAGCATATAGTAAACTGTCCATTTAGATCTCTGAGCTTTCAGACTGTGTTGAATTGAATGGAAAATACCTCAATGTTAAAGATACTACCTCCTTTCCCCACCCACTTTTAACATTAACTACACTTAGGAAGAAGGGTAATAACACACAGCTTTACAAAACCAAAGTATTAAACGTGTTATATATGCTCCTGCTATATATGCTTCTCAGTTTTACAAAAATATCCTCCAGGTGTTTAAACAGGGAAAAGCCATGGCAGAGAAAGATCATTCTTTAGAAAAAGCAATTCAGCTGTACAGTAGAGACAAAATTAAGCTGCACAGGTCATACACTCTTACTGCTGTTCTTTATTATTCTTTTGAGGCTGTGCAAGACTTTGGACATCTGCACTAGGAGCTGAGCTGAAACACTGATCTGGCCATAAAAATCTATCCTTCCAACATATATCAGTTCCCCAAGTTCACCATAACCACACAACTTACTGCGCCAGCACCCACAGAGGCAGAGCTGCACAGGGCAGCTGTGCGCAGTTCTTGCTTCATACGGTATCAGGGTCAGCTAATAGTGTAAGCAGCAACCAAAACTATCACCTAAAGTGTTTAGCTGCTCTAAAAGCAAAGTGAAACAATCCTGAGCTGCCACATTCTTAAGAGTGGAAAGGAACAGTTAGACTGTATACACCCATATAGCTTTTATGTTGTGCTCTCCCCCCCTCGGTTTTACTAAAGAGAGACAAAGAGCAGTATTTTCTGCAAATGCAAGGAAATACTAGAATATCAGCTAACTAACCGCTATAAAATATTTGAACAGCCTTTTTTGAGGTCAGCGTTTCATGAGCTATTGACAGAAAACTCTTAAAGTATTGTAAGTGGTTTTAAAAACAATAACGATCTCTAGATGTTCCTAGCTTTTAAAGCAAGCTGGCCTGCCAATATTGTACAGTAGTTTTGGCAAACTAGATTGACAAAGCAAGTAAGTTCCAAAGACTAATAAAACAGAAAGGGATTTGTTCTACATTTTCAAGACACAAATCCGATTATTCTTATCGCTTGTAAACAAAATAAGATGACTTGAGTTTCATGTGGAGAAAAAGAACTAATTAATCCAGAGTGTAAAGCAATTAAGTGTTGCTAAAAGCAGAGCAATTGTATAAATGTTAATATTAACTGGATCTGAGTTTGGACAGTGGCTACTGAATGGGAAAACTTGCATTTTTGCCCTTTTTTGTTTGTTTGTTTCTTTTTAAGAGGTTTGTCCATAATCAAGAAAAGTGCCAGTAAAGCTTTATATATTTGACACTTATTTATTGAACAACATAAAATCACGTGTTCACACTTAAAGGCTACGAGATCACAATAGACCAGACCAGAACAAAACCAGTACAGTCTGAAGTATACTGCTCTCAGACAGATTCACTGAACACCTAACTGGTCAGAAAACAGTCATGACACTGAAACTGATCACAATAATTAAGAAGTACACAAACATTGCCAAAGTGTCATACAGGAAGAATATTCCCCCCCTCTCAAAGTGAACCAATGCCAACTTTGGGAATGGCCTTCATAAATGAAGATCTATACAATAAAAACAAATGTGCATGAAAGCTCTCCAAAAAAAAAAAAACCCAACCCAAAAAAACCATCTATCACAAGTAGTTGACTCAGCACTGGGGTTTCAAACATATCTGCAGAAATGAAGCAAGGCTTCCTCAGGACAGCATCACACAATTTTTATTTACTGCGTCAGAATTATGATTTATCAAATCACTTTAAAAAACTGAAACAGAAGCAATCCAAATGATTCAAAATCTAAAGGATTCAAGACACACCCACCACAATCTGCAGTGAGGCATGCAAAAGAATGCCAAATTACTTAAACATTCAGAAAAAAAGTAGGGCTATTGTTAAGAAAACTTTTAAGAAGCACTGGTGATAAAAATCAGCATTGTGGCCTGCCATGTGACACAGCTTACATTTTTGCTCCAGAGAAATTTGAGGTTAACCAACTAATAATTAACATCTGCACTCAACTGGAAGACATATAGCTCTAGGGATGTGTATTACAAAACATGCTATTTTCTAAAGTCTCTTTATTCCAGTTAAAAAAAAAAGCTTAAGAGTCTAATTTGCAGCTCATTGCTTATTAAAAAAATTGTGCAGACAAGCCCTCAGTATACATGATAAACAAGCATAAATGTAACTTTCCTTTTTCTAATGGAAACACATCTAACAGAGGATTGTCTAACTTCAAATGGAACTAATAGAGTCAAAGTAATTTAACACTTTCCTAGCCCCAAGTCAATTATTTCAGCAAAAGTAGAATCACTGCAAAAATAAGCAGACGTAAGACAATATACTGATAAAATTACTCTTCATATAATTATCACACCATGTACAAATAACATGATAGGTCTTGTTATCTGCCTGCCCTTTTAGGGCCCATGCATCGTATCTACATGTGTGAGGCCCTTTATTTGCAATTCACTATCTTGGCTCATTTTATTATGTATACTTGAATCCAAAACTTGTATCACATACTTTGTGCTACTGTTTGCTCCATAAAGATGTTTCTTTACTGCTGTCCCCTTGGGAGGAAAAGGAAAAAAGAAAAGAAAAAGAAAAGAAAAAAAGGGAGTACATTTATTTTCACGTGTCTAATTGTCAACAGAGCTGTAGTGTTTACATGAACCTAACAGTGAACCGAGCCTATGGACTCCTACTGCTGAAGTGGAGAAAAACCAAGAAAAAGATAAATGCTGAGAAAGAACCATAAAAGAATAGTAGTAGGAACACCACCATCATCTCTACTAAGATGCATAAAATACATAATGAGACAGACAGATTTTTTTTTTTTGGCTCTGAGGCCTACCTTTTCTTTTCAGCACAAGGTTCATCCAGTCTAATGAGTTAACCATATGCTGCTTCTAAGTCAAAGAGTAGGGGCAGATGGACCCCGTCAACAGGTAATTCATTCATCCTACTTTAAGACAGCAGTTGTACAGACACCACCTCTCCAGTGTTCCAGGGGCACAAGCAGCTATATCTAGAAACAGCCAGAAAGCTGAATAGCAACAGAAGGTGCAAAGGCAAATCCCTGGCATGTAATTTGGGAGCTACATTTTTATAAGCATGTTACATACATATTCAGACGAGTTAGGTGAAATTTCAAGTTGTCATTGCCAGCTAAGTTTCCTAACAAACTTCCAACACCTTCCACCATGTTCTAAAATTGCCTTACTTTTCACCTATGTTGTAGTTATCAAATGACACTAAATCAGGTTTCTTCCTACTACCATCCAAGCTACACCAATATATAACATGAAACCGAAACTGAGCATCACATTTTGTCACGCTATTATTTCCCCTTGAAGTTGAGGGGAAAATAAACCCTCCAACATGTTTCATAAGCACAAAGAGAATCACTTCTTTGTGATATTTGTGAAATTTGAATTAAATTTCAAGTTTCACTGCCCACCTTATGCCCTGAGCTACACAGTGTGAAAGCACTCGCAGCACTGGCATCTTCTCTTAGGTCACAAGCAGTTGGCCTGTACACAGTGAATTATTAATCAGATACATTTCTAAGGACAAGCCAATCTCAAAAACTCAATGGAGCTAAACCTTACTCAAGACTGTGCATTTAACAGCTGCTTTGGAAAACAATATAGGTTTTTCTCCTCTGTGACACTAGCCTCCCTCCCGTATAGTAAGATAATGGTAGAGAGACGCCCTGATTACCCAAGGGCACATTTCATAGAAAAATTACCTTTAGCTTCAAATTCTGATTCCACTGTGAAGGTGCCTATGGTGACACTGACATCAGGTGAAGAAACTACTACTGATGGCTCAAATGCTTTTAAAGTACAGGCATGATATTTTGCCTGTTGTTCCTGAAACATGAGAACACGCACAAGTTCCAGCAGGTTGAACTAGCACATAAATCTACAACGTATCAGCTGCTCTTGCCACAACAGTTCACACAGCTGTTACTACAAGGGTTAACACCATTAGAAAGGTGCTGCAAAGCTAGTGAGCTCTCTCATGAGCTTCAAGATACAAAAAGCACAATCCTACCCACAGATTTTATCTAAATCCCCAATACTTGGGGTCAGCTGGTTCACATGCAGCTCAGATCAGCACAAGCCAGTAAGCTCTGAGATAATGCAAGAAGCCTAATGGAACTCAAATCTTTCTACTTCACAAACCTATGGTCAGTAGTCCACACTGCTGAGACTGATCTAGAAGCAATACTTCCCACCCAGATGCAACCCTGCACTGATACAGCACTGCCTCATATTGATGCAGTGGATTGATAATATAACGTACTTCTTTAATTTATCAAATCTTCCCCCATAACTTATCTGGCTTCCAGGATAACACAGACCTAGAAGTTAGCCTGGTTATTCAGCAGCTCACATGACAAAAGATTCCAGAAAGATCCATGTCTAGCTTCAAGAGAAGAAAAGGCTACCACTTTAACAGGCAGTCCAAAATCCCCCAAAATCCGCTCTCTAAAACTCTTCTTCACTTAAATATTTGTTTGAGCCTTTGTTTCAATTCAACTAGCTTAAATTTCGGGTATTTGCTGGTTCCAGGGTTGTCTTCACTAGAGTAGGACTTCTCATCACTTCTTCACAAGCTCCTGCTACAATCTAACAAAAATGTATCTTAACATACTTTAGAGGAGAAAAAACATGTTGGAGAGTTCTTCTGAGCCTTTAATACTTCTTCAATATAATTTAAAATACATTGGGGCAGGAGTCGGACACGCTGTTACTCACGTCTGTTTCACAAATGCTACCTTCAACCTCCCCAGCATCCCTATTACTAATATAACCAAACATGACGTTAGCTCTTTCAGCATCACACTAATATTCATTCAGCTGCTTGGCAGCAAGAACCTGAATTTTTTTTGAGTCAGTTTTCTATACCACTGACACTGCTTACATTCTTTGTTCTTACATACAACATCCCACCTTGTTTGAATACCTAAACTGTGACAAGTGATTTAGATAACTATTTATGACTGCTGCGCTATTTAACTCTCTGCAATTCTTTCCCTTCTTTGAATTCTATCAACATTATACATTACTGATAAAAACTAATTACACAGTAAACTTGCACTAAAATAGCTTATTGTAAATAAACATTATAATAGGTAGCTTCTCAGGTGAAATATATATGCTCATTAAGGTTATTAAGCTTTTCTAAAAATCAAACTCCAGCTTTTACGCTGCAACCACATATTATAATCCAAAACGAATGAAAGCACATAGTATCAGGGGACATGGTCCAAGTAATCAGAAAACTTCTACCTTGAATTCTGTACACTGCAGTGAGTATTTAAATAATAATAATAAAAAATATTGAAAAACCTGTTCTGTGTCCGCTGCTCTTAATAAATTACTTTCATTAATTTTATTATGGTTAGAATGAACAATGTTGTTCACCAGGCCAGAAAGAGACAGTATGCTTATACTTCATGGCACGTGGCTACAGAACAATAAGGCAGCAATGAAACAAGCAGTGTAAGAACACAAAAATGCATCAATAACAATACCAAACACATATGTGCAAAAGCACGCAAGAATATTTTTATCACAGAGCTCAAAACCAGTCAATACCATTGTGTATTAAAATTTCTCACTACACAGACTTTACCTATAGGTATAGTAGTTACAGCATATGTGTGCGTGCAAATAAGGAGCACTCCAGTTGAAAGGCTGAAACTTAAATGTTAGTCCTGCAAGTTTTAAAAAAAGAGCACCCACAAACTCAAGCTTTATCCCCACCCCCTTCTCCTCTTCACTCGTATTGAGCCATTCCTAGTTTAAAATTCTTTGGTACTCCCCGAAATCACCAAAACTGACAAACGGAAATGTGCTGAAGGGACACTCTGCATACTAAGCGAACAGTTAAACGCCAACAATCAAATGTAACAATCTGAACTATGCAAATTTTACTAAGTGTTGGCTGTTTGCCTTTGTTCCATGATTGAAGATTTAATCACTTACTGACTTAATAGTGTTTCTCAAACTCAGGTAAGTTCCTAGAATTCCGTAATGCTTCAGTGCAACAGCTGCAATACTCCAGCCACAGCAACTAGAGTGCATGCCTGTTAGCTATACTCAATCTCTCCCTTAATTTTCACCTGGTTAGAAATGTAGCCCTTTATCCAAATAGTTAACGGTCACCCTTATAGTTTTAGGGAGTCACATTATAAGTCAAAGCTATTCATTAGTGACATTTCTGAAAAGAACTATTAATGTAAGCTAATATACAATCAACTCGGCCCTGAGCCTTAAATGACTGAAATAGGCAGTGGGCAGTACGGTTTGACTCTCACAAAATAGATACCAAAAAACCCTCAACAACTAAATATCACAAAACTATTACAATTTTTTGATATTGTCATATTAGGAGATAGCTATAAACCCAAATTGCTTCCATTTAAATAACTTTCAAACAAACCCTTTTCTTTTAAAATAAACTTTTTAAGGACTAAGTATGAAAGTAACATTTTACACTGGGGTTTATGTTTGCTGTAAGCCATTCATCTAATCTCAATTAAATGCTTTTTAAGTTAAGGAAAATATTATAGAGGCCATAGAATGCTTTGGATTGGAAGGGAACTCAAAGAACATCTAGTTCCAAACCCCCTGCCATGGGCAGGGACACCTTCCACTAGACCAGGGTGCCCACAGCCCCATCCAACCTGGCCTTGAATTCTGCCAGGGAGGGGGCAGCCACAGCTGCTCTGGGCAGCCTGTGCCAGGGCCTCGCCGCCCTCACAGGGAACAGCTTCTTCCTAATATCTGTTCTAAATCTGCCCTCCTTTGGCTTAAACCCATTACCCCTTGTCCTATCACCACACTCCTTGGTGTAGTCCTTCTCCATCTTTCCTGTAGGATCAAGAGCAGAGTAGAGAGGCAGAATCACCTCCCTTGACCTGCTGGTCACACTGTTCTTGATGCAGCCCAGGACACAGTTGGCCTGAGCTGCTAGTGCACACTGCCAGCTCATGATGAGCTTGTCATTGATCCACACCACCAAGTCCTTCCCCTCAGGGCTTCTCTCAATTCATTCTCTGCCCAGCCTGTAGTTGTGCTTGGGATTGCTGGACCCACATGCAGGACCTTGCACTTGGTCTTGATGAAATTCATGCAGTTCACATGGGCCCACCTCTCCATCCTGTCAAGGTCCCTCTGTCCTCAGTGTCCAAATCAAACATTTTAAAAGAAAATCAAACCATGGAAATGAAAAAGTAAACAGCCTAAAATTACAGAGCTTTTCTAAATCCAGCTTGTGACACAGACAAAGCAGGTGCAGAACAAGTATCTTCACTGCAGTTTTGTAAAATAGATCAATAATACTCATTCAAAACTGAGAAAGAGCTGAAAACTTACTTTTAATTTCAATTCCATTAATAAATACTACACAGAAATGTCTTTGGTGTTCTTTTAGTTGAAGACAACAGAGTGAGTTAAATTATTTCAACAAAAAAGAACAAAATAATATGAAATACAAGCTAGTTTATCCAACTGCATGTGTTAATGCAGGTTTATTAAATGCAATTCTTCTGTCACATGAGAGTGACAGAACAGCTGAGGTTGGAAGGAACCTCCCTGCTCAAAGCAGGGTCACCTAAAACAGGTTTCTTACAACCTCATCTAGTATTTTATTTGTTGGGGTGTTTTATTTTATGCTAATTTCTACAGTAACATATTTTGACAAATGTTTGAGTCATCCAATAACAGTTACCCATAACTGTCTGGGCTCTACATTTTTCAGAATGCTAGTAAGATGCATATCAATATTGTACTACTTTCTAGAGCTCAGTGAATAGTGAAACAGTAAAGTACATCACTACTGGCACTCAGACTGGCCCAGTTTTAAGAATGGGCTAGTTCATACCTCAGAGCTATTGTTTCAAGCTCGGTGACAGCTCAAGCAGACAACATTTTACTGGACTGACTTGTTTTTGCTGGTCAAGGTTCCCTTGCAACTACAACTACAGAACTGGTTCTCATTTGAAAGCAAACTTAAGATGAAAAAAAAAAAAAAAAAAAAAAAAAAAAAAAAAAAAAAAAAAAAAAAAATCAAGAAAACAAAGGTCTACCCATGTTCCCAAGATGTGGGTTGTTTATTTTGTGGGGGTTTTTTATGTCCCCTGGGATTCCTGATATTCTTCTAAGAAGTTTGGCTTTACACAAAATCCTGCTTAAATTGAAGATGACAAGGAATAGCATATATTACACAAACCTGCACACTAAATTCCACTAACAGAACTTTATTGATTCAGGTTTTGGAAATTTATGTCTACTGATTACCATGTTTAGAAAAAGGAATCAAATATCTACACAAGTTTAATATAACTATTTCAAATCTTGCTGTATTCAGCCTTTGAGTTGAATGGATCACCAAAAGCAGCAGGAAGGTTTTAAAGAACATAAGAGAACTTGCATTTCCAGCACGCTAAGAAAATATCATCATCATCATCATCATCATCTAAGTAGGATCAAATTATATCCTCACTTTTTATCCGCAATCTGTTTAAAAGCTACATATTTTAGTTTAAGGATGGAGCACATCCCACATTTAAGATACCCATAGGACTTCATTAAGCTCCTCACTATAACCTGGTAACTGAAATAACAACATCCAAACAAAATACAGACTTCTCACTGCATTAATCAAAGGTCCACGTGGACCAAGGGCTTTTTTTTGTACAGCAGCAGGCATATCACGTATCTGAAAAAAAACACCAAACCAACCAAAAGCACACTGGAGAGCTTTAGGACTAAATATTAGCTAAAAGAGGGGGCAATGGGAAAGAGACAACTTATAATCCATTTAACTTCCAGGACACTATATACTTACTAAATAAACAAGATGAAGTCTCCTCATTCCAGTAACAGGTAAGATTTGAGAATAACACTAAGGATTAGCTATGAGAGGTAGTTTAATGCATTTTGAATATAACTTTCAATGAAACTAGTAAGTAGTTGAACAAAGTAAACATTTGCAACCAATTTATTCCATACTATTTGTATTTCTGTAGTTGCTTTTCACCCAAGGGTAAACAAACATTAGGTCTCTCTTTTCAGATGATGGCAGAATACACATATGGTAACCCTTCCAAATCACTGTTTTCTGATGCTACAACTACTGGAATCAGAAAGTAGCCCTAAAAGAAAACAAAGATGACTAGAAGCTACTGAACATATTTTCCTTTTCATTCCGAGAAAATCCTTTGAACACTGCTTTTGCTTTATGCACGTGTGTGTTTAGATACCCCTGCAGCTGGTGACCCCATAGAGAAATCAAAGGTGAGCAGTTCAATCTGAAGACTGAGGCTAAGATTGTAAAACACCGTTCAGTGATTCTGCATCTTCCATACAGTTTTTGTTCCTCAATGTACCTCTACTAGTGTACTCTACTTTTCCTGCCAGGATCCTCCAAGAGCTTTCACCAGCACATTACGTCAGCTAACATACTCTTCAAGAACAACTGCAGCAAGATGACTGGAGGACTACAGGTACTCAAATAATTTTACTTGCACCATCATGGCAAGACTAAGAAAAGTACTTGAATTCCAGTCTGAGACTTACCCTAATGTCAGTGAATGTACATGCAGGCTGTTAATGGAAATGGTGTGATACACTTTTGGGCAAGAACAAAAAGCACTACTGCTAATTACTTAATGATGTCACACCTTAAAATAACGCTTAACAGTCTTCCTCAGAAGCAATTATTTACATTTCCAAGAGTTGAAAGGCTATCTTGCTGAAGCCAAGCAACAACTTCACACTAATCATCCAGTGTCAGGAGACAAATGAAGACATTTATACAAATTCAGAAGTACATTGACATAACATTCCTGCAATGTATTTGTTCCTGATGTTTGTTGAACAGTTACTGCTGCAGTTAACTCGCAGCTCATAAAGATTACTAATTAGTAAAATGGTTTTGGGCTGTTGGAAGTATAAAGTCACCATCCTCTGTGCTCATTAAGGGGAAAAAAAAAAAAAGAGAAGACAATAAAGAAAATAATTCTTAGGATGTACGCACATACACAGTTTGTAAAGCAATACAGGTACTAAACTAGAGGCCTTCTCTCAAGTCTAGAAAAATCTGTAACACCAACATTACAGAACACAAATATTCCCATTCTTGTGTTTCAGATCTGAAAGTATTTACATTCTATTTCTAACACTAGTGCTATCACTTTTATTCTGGACAATGAAATTTATTTTGCTGTCCTAGCTCCTGGTCCTTTTGAGAGAGAAAGGTATAATTCAATATGAACAATAATGATGAGATTACTAACAATGAATTTAAGAAACAATGGATACATTTCAACTTGTTCAGGAATCCAGAATGAAAGAACCTGGAAGCACTAATAATAAAATTCAGAACAATGAAGAAAACCTTTTTTTTTTTTGCAATTAAAGCAAAAGGTGAAAATATGTTCATGTAGATTCAAATTATTTAGATCAGACTACCAGTGCAGCACTGTGCCAATTTATAAATTAAGACTTTTATGCCACTCTTTATTTTTATAGATAATAGAAACATTTTCCAAAGCCTGACAGGAAACAGATGGAAAAACCAAAACCTGAACTCTAACACCCTAACCACTGGGCTGATCTTCAACACTTACTCTTCCAGTGGGCATTCAAACACTTGGACAACTAGAGAAAACAGACCATAATGAGGAATAAAAAAAATTTGTGCTTAGAAAGTATTTTGCTTAATTAGGACCAAGACTTCAATGATTATTTAAAATCCTAGTCAAATAGCTTTGTATTTATTTTACTCCTGATATATTCGGGAGCAAAGCACAGACCAACAGGAATGTCTCACACACATAACTGCTATATCATAGTATTAATAGTGGCTGTGGACTGGGAAAACAACCTGAAAACTTCATATTGAGGGAAAGCAATAGCCTTCTGCAACTATTAAAACCTCTGGGGGCCTAGCTCTTGAAAAGACAAAAAAAATTTCCTTTATTTCTAGGAAAAGCAGAAAAGAATTGCCATCAAAACTACCACAGACCTTGAGACCTAAAAACAAAGGTAAAGCTATTTAATTTTTTGTCTTGGCTTTGGTCAGAAAATCATTCATTAGTATCACAGGGCATTTCTGCACCATCTTGTTCTAAAATTAATGTTCTAGTAATAAACACAATTCTAAATTTGCTATTTTATATTTTTTTTAAGGAAAAATGACCCTTTAAGAGAAAAAACCCTATGTTTCTAACTCTTTGATGACAAAGGCAGACTTCCAAATAAGAATCGTTTCAACCATACGCCTGTTGAAAAATCGCTCCTCTGCCTCTACTGTTGCTATTCATAGATCTCTAAGCAGCTACTAGTCCAGACCAGATGACTGTAACAAATTCAAACACTTCTGGCAGAGTCGTGTTTATTATTTTCCAATATGACTGTCTGCCAAGTTTCCCTGTCCAGGATTTTTTTTTTTTAAAGAAAGGAACAGTGTGAGCCAAACTATGTCAGGGACTATCCTTCAAACAATACTTTCAGAAAGTGGAAGTGCACAAGCACATATGCAGATTTGTATTTGAATATGGTTCAAAAACATTAGAGGACACATCACAGTCAAAACTTTAATTTTCAGAAAAAAAAAAGCTATGATGTGTCTTTGAAATCATTTATCAGTACACCAAATACTCAAAATCTTTCTGAACATGTGATAAAACAGCATAAATTTTAATGAAGTAACTTGAAATTGACTGACACAGCCATCTTTAGTTCCCCTCAAAATATAACCTTTTAATAACATCTTTTATTTCATGACTTCTCAATATGTATTCTACAATGTCTCTTTCCAGTCTATTGCTCATTAGTTGAGCTATATAAATCTGCACACAATCTTATGGCATAAAGGCACATATCTTGTGAGGAATTCTTAGAAGCACTGGTGCATATCATTATTTTAAATGATGGTCTTGTGATTACGACACCTGAAGGCAAGAAAAAGAGGATGAATCCCACTTCAAACCCCTCATGACCTTGTACAAGTAATTAAATTCCTCAATCAAAATCATCTGCTAACTGCATCCATGGCATTCAGGCAGAAACGCAGTCATGCAGTCTGTATGTGTGATAAACACTTAAGAAACAGAGAAATCTTTGCAGGAGTAGAATTAAATGTAAAGTCAAATGTCTCTGCAAAGGTTCTGCACGTGATTCTCAGCTTTCAATCTGAACATAATCTTGAAGGGCCAACTTGAATGAATTATTCTCTTGCAAGAGTTTAATCCAATTTAAAATAACTCTAATTAGTAAAAGTACAAAGTGATGACCAAACAACAGAGATACGGCTTAAAAGCGCAGTGGTTTGATATGGCAAGTCTTTTATTTATCTTGACATTTTCAGGTTTCCTGGTTTCTTGGTGTGTAAAATTCTGTTTAGGACATGAACTGGGGAGTTCTGGAAGAGACAAAAAACTTAAGTTACATCTGTACAAAAAATAAGAACGTGGGTTCTGCTTATTTTATCCTACAAATAAGTAACTACCCTTGACAATTACGCATTAGAAAAAACACAGGACTCCAATTACTGTTTCTAAATAAAAACATTTGTAGCACATTTCTATTAAAAAATTACTGTAAGGGTGGAACTCCTGAAGGTAGCCAGAAATACACTGATTTTATAGGGATTGTGAATACTACATGCTTTAGAAAAATCAATTCTTGATGTTATGAGACCACATTAGCCAGATTATCTACTGACAAACTTCTGTATACCCAACTGAAGAATTGTCCCTTGAATTTTTAATAATGTCTCAAATATTAAAAAACTGTTCTAAACCAAAGACAAACCTAATACATGATTTCCCACAACAGTGGTAAGTTAAAAAAAAAATTTAAATGTGACATTTTGACATGTTAATCCTGCTATTGTGGCTACGATCATTCAATAGCTAGGCATCAAAATCTCAGTTAACAATTACAAAATATTTATATTTGTCTCCCAACTGGAAAGCATGTAACCCATTTCTAAGTAAATATTATTATAATAATAATAATCTGCATTTCTCATTTTTTTTTCACCTTTCACTTAATTGAAATTTTGAGGTTTGATTGCATCTACAATTCCTTTTGTATCAGTTTATTTCTCACTTTTGGAAAAGATCACTCCATTTTTATCACATTCTTTACTAACAGTAGAAAATGTCTGATTCTTCTTTTTAAGACAGATTTCTTAACTGCTCCAGAAAATTCTAATACAAAACAACAATTCCAACTATTACAAACCCTCTTTGGAGTAAAGCCTTTTGTCTATGATTGGGCCTATGCAGAAATACCACTGAGCCTCATGAGAGATAGCTTTAAAAGGGCTTCTAAAAGTCAAGTAGTTCAACATACAACTTGGCAATGAGACACCATGATGTCCAGTTGCTTATTTTAAAAGGCAACTGAATTTCTGAGCAGAAAAAAGAGCTCTTGACCTTATTATGCAACTACAAAAACAGTCAAAGAGCAACAATTTTCACTACAGATGTGACCTATGCTTGACGAAATCAGAGCTAAACTTGAACTAACTCACAAAAGCAGAAACTACCTCAGATCAGACTTACTTCTGAGTTAGGCATGAGAAGCTATTTGCCAGAAAAACAACACTTCATGCAGTTGGCGCCTTATCCTTTTACATGGCTAGCCTCCAATATCAACTTGGGAGATTTCCTTGTTCTAAACGCTGACAGCTACTAGAACACAGGCTGATGAAAAAACACTTTTCTCCTTGTAAAATATCTAATGTATCATGGTGATGAATTCTGTTGGTCAACTGAAAACTAATCAAACCCAGAAAAAAGCTTAACCCATCAGGTTAAAAAAAAAAAAAAGAAAAAAATTTCCTTTCAATTCCAACCCCAGCTTGCAAACAATAATATCAGAGAATATAAAGTTCCTTTATAATAGGTATTAATAATCACAATACACTGAAAACTCAAATTAGAGACTGCTTAAAACACAGTGCTTTGAAAAAAAACAATCGTTGTAATCAGATGCTGTAAACCAGCTGCTGTACTTGGGAGTATACACAATCTTGTTTTCTTTCATGAAGCGATCATTTTAAGACATTACACAGAACTACATTTCTCATTTCTTTTAAAATGGAGACAATACAAGCACTACAAGGTAGAAAGAAAAATCATACTTTAAAAAATTATTAATATTCTAACAGTAATCATAAGTAGGATTGCATGGTTTATTCCTTAGGTGGAACACTAATTGGACTTCTGATTCCCCAAGTTTTTATTTTTTCCTCTTCATCTATGTCTCTTCCTGTAATCCCCTCATGGATATACTACCTCTAGTACTAGCAGTATCCTGTTTTGATGAATAGAAACAGCAGAATTCTTCTGCAGAGCTTCAGTGTGTGCAGTACTTCAGAACACATAACTGATAGAAAATCATCTACCCTTTAGTTATTCATTACAGTATCAACAAGCAGCTCACAAAACACTCTGAAACAGTAAATTATTTTCAGCTCTTGAACAGTTGAAACCTCAATTACCCTGTGCTAACAAACCCAATTATTTGAGGACAACAGTCTACCTCCATTAAAAAAAACCCCACCAACAAACCCAAACACCCCCCACCAAGCCTCCTCAGCTTAGCAAATATATTGTCTCAGTCTTCCCCCCCTTCCTTACAATTCTAAGCAACGTCCTAGTGTAAAATCACTAACAAATAACCACATCATGTATTTGTTCTAACATAAGCCAAATAAAATCAGATGGCTTCAGAAAGCAGTATTTGTGCAATGCGATGGTTACTGCATCAAACTCTTAGACTAAAACCCTCTTGCTCAATACTGCACACCATAAAACATTTTAAATAATTAAATATAAAAGAAAAAAAAGCTAGCTACTGGATTTGAAAACTCATCAATCTTAGAGGCACGTGTAGCGATCTGACTGCATGATCAAGCTTTAAGTCTCAACTGATGGCTGCTGCAGAGCAGCTGTAAAAACAGAGTTTTGTACCACTCAGTTTTGAACATTATTTGTGCTTCTCCTGAGCCTTGTGTAGCAAATCATGTATCTTTAGACAGTAAAAGCATTACACTGCATTCATAGTCACCAGGTTTTTTGCCTAAACCAACTTCTTACTGCAGGTTCTCTGGCCAATTCTATTCTGATCTACTGTTATTTTTTCCATTACCATTTTATCTCCACAACTTTATTGTCAAATGCATAAGCTTCAGCCTTTCACCATCCATGTTCTGCCATCAAAATACAAAGTCCCTAGCAATGAGGGTACTACAAGTAAAAAATACAATCACTCATCGTTTAAAAAATGTAGAATTCAACATTCAGTGAAATGAAATGGGTTTACCATGAGTCAGATGGCTACAGACGACAAAACATTATTGAGATTAAAACATTGCATTATTTGTGGTTTCCATAAGAGAATGACATTCTGAAAAAAAAAACCAAACAAAACCTAAAACACCCAAACAAGCCCAAAAACTCAACAAAGGCTAACCTGGAAAGAGTAAGATGTTGCTAAGGTTTTCTTTCAACAAATCAAGCTTACACAAAGGTAGTAAGATTTTTATGGAAGTAACTAAAGAACAGTGCAAACAGGCTACAGAAAGCCCATTTACACTAAAGAAGAGATGAGCAGTTGAAGAAGTGACCTGTTTCTCACTGTGTTTGGTCTTTGTTCTGGTTTTGAAAGCTGCCACACATGGACCCACATTATGCAGGCCCACCTATCTTCCTCTGCCAGCAAAAGATGTATTTCCTTGCGTATGTATCACTCTGCAGGGTCAGGCTTGAAGTCTGGCTGGTTTTAATTTACTTCTACCGATACACTGGCAAGATGAACACCAGATATTTAAAATTTGTTTGATTTACCTTTTCACATCCCTTAACCTAAAAGTAATAATAAAACTTTTCATGAAAGCAAGCAACACAAAACACGCTCACAAGCTGCACAGTACTCATGAAAGCACTGTAGTTCTCTACTACATTCGATGCCTCCTGGACAGTTCTCAGCTGGGGGGGACTTTGTTTTCTTTCTCTCTTCTCCCAGTGCACAAAGCAATAAACCTCACATAACACCTCATCTACTTCCAGCCACAAGTCTGGAGATAAGAAATTCCAGGGGATGAATCAGCCCCATGAGCCAAAGCAAGTGAAACCAAAAGGGAACAGCCTTAGATAACTGGTCCCTGTTGTTGCAACTCCAACATCAATATTTTCTGCAGTCCTGGCTCTCGGCACTCTCCTTCCTCCAACCCCCCCCTCCCCAGCTCACCTTACATGCTCTGCATATTCCTTTCCGTTCCCAGCCTTCCTTTCAACACATCCTCCCCTCCTCCTGTTTTTTCCATTCAGGCAATCCCTCCTACAAAATTCCACTTCAAAATAATGACTAACAATATTGCCATGCCATCTGTTTTCATAACATATCACTCTTTCTACACCTTCTAACACTCTGTTTATACAGAATGTAGTTTTTTTGGAGTGAGAACTATCCACCATTATCTGCACACTGCCTAAAACAACTAGTTTCTGTTCTTAAGTCTTTCATCTTTAATAAAGCAGTGGTTAAAAATGACTATTTCCTTCATTAGGTTTCCAACTGCTGGCACAAGAACACAAGCTCACCAAAACATGACATGCTGGCACAATCTGTAAATGCTTAGCAGAACTTTATTCTGTTCTTCCCATCTATCCTAAGGTAGTGAGTTTTGCTGGTAAGTATTTCTTTTAGTGTTTTTTTAAGGCATCAGACTCAAAACAGAAATCTACAGACTGTAAAGATAAATTAATCTGTGTGGGAATTGCAGGTTTACAAGTGTACACATCAACACACAAACTCCTTAACAATTATACATAAAAAAGCATAATTGAGAATGACCTGAATTACTATGGCAAGTTAAATTACTTTACATACAATGTATGCTACTTTTCTGAAGTAAGGAAAACATGGGACAATCTAAAGCTCTATCTCTGATACAGAACACCTTTCCTGTGAAATGATGACTTACATTATTTTACATCATTCCTATGCTTTCTGTTCAGGTATAACACACCACTGAAAATAAGAAAACACAGACCCAGGATTTATTATTTTTAGGTAATCATACCATACCCAAGATATCTATACAGGTAAGTTTTTATAAATGCTACAAAAAAAACCCCACAACCTTGAAATGAAGTGCATATAGATTCACCTCAGAGGACGGTATGTTAAAAATAAAGAAGAAAAAAAGGTAACAACAAAACACATGCTGGAGAGCTCCAAAACAGATCTGACTTTCAGGCAGTGGGGAAACAAATGAAACTTAAGTGAGAAGAAGCAGCCCTGCAGTAATGGAACATGGAGGCCAGTCATTTGTGGTGTACTCTAGAGGTCAATATGGAGACCAATATCATTTAATATCTTCATAAATGCCATGGACATTGAACAGGTGCACCCTCAGCAAGTTTGCAGATAAGATTTGGAGGAGTGCCTTACACACCAGAGGGTTGTGCTGACATTCAGCAGGAACTTGACAGGCTGGAGAAATGACAGCGAGGAATCTCACAAAGCCCTTCAAGGGGAAATGCAACGTCCTCACCTGGGTAGAAATAACTCCATACATCACGATGTACTGAAGGCAGACTGTTTTGCAAAGTAGCTTTCCAGAAAAGGACCCAGAGTCCTGGATGAACACAGGCTAGCAACAAACATAGCCAACAGTGTCCCAAGAACAACATCAGCAGGTCGAGGGACATGACCCTTTCCCTCTACTCAGCACTGATGAGAGACATATGGAGTGCTGGGTCCAGGTCTGGGCTCCCCAGTACAAGGCAGACATGAACACGCTAGAACCAAGCCATGAAGATTAAGGCCCCATGGATTTTTCAGCCTCAAGAAGAGAAGGATCCAGGGTGGGAGGAAGAATCTTATCAGTGTGTATAAATACCTGATAGGGAGCAGTAAAGAGAAGTGTGACTCTCCTCAGTGGTGCCCAATGAATGGACAATAGGCAAGGGGCACAAACTGAAACACAAGAAACTTAAAGGTATAGGTGGCTTGTTTGGAGTTTTTTGCTCCCTGCCCCCTCCCCCAAAAAACATGTTCTTTTTTACTGTGAAGATGGTCAAACACTGGAACCTACCCAGACAGGCTGTGGTATTTCCATCCTTGGAGCTGATTTACATAACCCTGCTTAGAACAGGGCACTTGGACCTCTAGACGCATCTTCCAAATGCAGTATTACTGAGGGTAAAACTACACTTATACTGTAGGAAATATACAAACAGATAATACAGAACTGGGTTGGTTTTACTACTACTTTTTATGTTTAACAGTAAAGATGGTTAAGCCTTAGTTCTACAAAGCTAAGTCAAGCAGCTCAAAAATTAAAATCCTTGATACCAAGTATTTATAGAAATAGTTCTATTTTACCTCAATGTAAGAAACTGCCTGTGACCTCTTCTAATTTCCTACAGACAGTAAATAGGTTTCACTGCTTACAAACATGAATGCCACAAAACCATTTGCTTAATGGTCAATGGATAAAAACATCCAAGAACACAAAAGAAGATTCATCTGCAATGAAAATCTTTTGTAACATTTTAGCTAGGTTAAATAGGTAACTTTATAAAAGGAAATATAAAAGCTGCTATATTGAAAACTCCAGAAAATAACCTCCTCATCTGGATATAAAATATAATAGGGGAGGCAGCAGTGAAAATTTGTTCATTACTGATGTGCAGGCAGTACTTGCAGAAGTGAAGGCTGAATCAGTTTCCAATTCCCACTGCTTAATAAGATCTGTGCTATACAGAAACTCACCTAGGTAGTTTCAAACAAAATGAAAGACTCATTATACATCTCATTATACAAAACTCAGAAAACTTGTATTGTAAACCTCCCCTGAGGAGCAATGCCAAGAATTATGGATTAGGTGCAACATTCCATAGCCCTTTCAATATTCGCACCGAGCACCGCATGTTGATAGTGCGCCGAAAATAGGACATACAGCCTTGCTGTAGTAAACACTGGCTTAGTCAGCAAACACTACAGAGGCACACCTTGAATGTAAATAAGCAATGGCTGCTCCTACTTCCTCTGTAATTTTTAGAAAAAAGAACCTGTCACCGAGGGACAAACCCAACTGTGCCACGGTCTCTCTAAGTGAGTATTTTTTCTTTTCTTCTTCTTTCCAAACCCAGAACAGTTTTCACCAGCAATGTCAAAACCTTCCAGTAACTTTTACAGCTGCAAGGTAATCAGCCTAAAGACAGCTACTTGGCAACCACTCCACACCATTTGGATACAACTGTGTTTACCTGGACACAGACTGTACAGAGCACCTGGATACTCTGCGGACATGAGTAATTCCCATAATTACATAATGCTTGAGGTTGGAAGGGACCTCTGGATGTCACCTGGTCCAAACCCCCTGCTCAAGCAGGACCACCTAAAGTCAGTGGCCTAGGGCCACATCCAGATGGCTTTTCAGTATCTCCAAGGATGATGACTGAGACACAATCTGAGAAGGCATGCACATGTACACCGTAACTAGTACTCCTAAACACGCAGTCGACATGATGGACTGCGTACATATGAGGGGGAGAATAAGTTATCCGAAATGGCCGTCTGCATGCTGATCACAGGAAGGCTGGAGCATACAGACATCAAATGGTTTCCTAACAAGCCAGATGGCACACCTCAGCCATCAAGTGTGAAGTTTTATTTAAATATCCTGCCAAAAACTCCACAAACTTCTACGCACCTTGTAACTTCTCTGTAATAAAAAGCAGCTCTTGAAAGAAAGAACCTTAACAAACATGTATGAATGAAGCCTGTGCAACACTGGCATTTCAGAGTCCCTATATCTAGTACAAACTTTTCTGGTATTTGTTTAGATTCTTGTATATTTTGGGCTCTATCCTCAATCTTAAAGTAACAGTATCACAAGCAGGAAAATACTGCCTGTTTGCAAGCTCGTATAGTTGATTAGTCCACTGCATTCCTCAAAATTATTGGTCTCAACAAAGTACATACAGGTATCATGAATAACAGTGCAATTACAGGCTAACTATACAGATTTCATGGCAGATCTTTGCAACTAGTCCCTAGACGTTGTTAATTAAGCCTAGGCCTTAATGTTGTAATTGTTACCACAAGTATGGCTTTGTTCAACATATAAAAGATTATTTTATTGTTTACATTAATTTATTATTGGGCAGGGTAGTAGCACAGAAACAACACTGCTTGTAGACAACAGTTTCTATCAGTTCTGCTACATGTTTAATGTGAGACCCTAAGATAGTCCACGCTTTTCTTTACACAAGCACAGTTTGCTGTCTGTCACAAACATTTTTCTGAAATCCGAGATAACAATTCAACAGATAGTGAGTCAATTTCTCCACACAGAATAAATGTAATATAGAGGAGACACACAGGAACTTAAAAACCTCAGTTGTAAGACAGAGGGACAGTACATATGATATGGCAGACAAAGAGGAAGAAGCAAGTTCATCAGTTGTCAACTCAACATCCAGTGATGACAGATGAGGAGGAGGAGATGCTGGCTTTTCAGAAACTGGCTTTGCAACAGCCAGAGATACAGAATGATTTTTAATTTAAAAAAAAAAAAATTGACTACTAACTGTCCTGAGATTTTGATCAGCCAATCTCCCTTAACAGGAGACTGAATCTCCAGTGACCCCGTCCAATCATTCTGAAAGACTTCAGATGCGTCACCTGTGAGACCAAACATCCACTGTAAATCTTTTACTGTGAGCGTTCCTGCTGCCTCTTTCCAAATGGTTACATTTTCATTATCATCACCATCCTTCTCAGAGGCCCACTGCACATGGAGGTCAATCAAGTCGATCAGGAGTAAAGGACAAAAGCAGGGTAATGACAACAGTTAGCAGAACATGGTATTAAATGATCAATAGCAGAACTCTGAAACAAGAGACTGAGAAGAAATGGATAGCATGGTGTTACTGCACCTGTTTCCTTCTTCCAGAGATTTGCCTCATCTACTCAGACTACAAAAATTACTAAGCAGGAGCTGTTTCTCACCGAGTATTTTCACATCGTCTAGTCCTGCCAGGCTCAGTTGTGATATGCATGTGCTACTCTGGTAAAAATAGGAAAGAGAACTATTTTCAGGACAGTGTGTTATTTTGAGGATGTTCAATTTTGCACACTGAAAAAAGAAGATATTTCAACAGGCAGCCAAAAAGCACCCTTAAAAAGTATGTAACAGAACTGCAAGTTTGTAGCCGAGATAGATAAGCTGTTAGTCTACTTCCAGGGGCACTGATGATAAAAATCAGTCCCAAGGTATGTATTAGACCCAATACAGATGCAGCTACTTTATGAAACACTTTGAAAGTCTGCAGCTGATAGGAGTTTTAAGTACACAGTGTCAGTTATACATGCATTTCTGACTGAATTACAAAAGTGCAAATGTATTCAGTGATTTGACCAAGAGGTCCTCTACAGCAGCAAACAGAAGAATGGTTAGGAATGGTCCAGTACCTGGATTCTAGTTAGAACATCAATTTTGTCACAGTATTTTTATGGTTTGTTTAAAAAACAGACCTAAAGCAAGTCATATATACATGGGAATTAAATTCGCTACTTAACAAGTTTCATGCCAGCAGAGCAGAATCTCAGTTCAGGCAGTCTCTCATTGCTCAACCAACTCAGCAGGCAACAGAAGTATGTAATGACTACCTCAAAAAAGGAGGTGTTTCTTAAAAAACAACACAACAACAACCCACCCTACAACACACATCCTTTTAAGAACCAGGTAAGTTACAGGCTAATGAACTCCAATCACATCTTGGAATAAACACACCATCTGAAATTCCTTATTCCTACGTCAGAGGTTTATAGCTTCTGCAAGATGTGAACAGGTCTGGAGAAAAGAGAAACAAAATGGACATGAGACTGTTTTTCAAATAGGACTTCAGAAGTAGGAGAAACCTGTCAGTGCAAGATGCAGAAATGGTATGCTGCAAGTGGAGCTATGCTGTAAAAGGATGAAAAACTTCTAGGCCATGCTGCAGTCCGCAGAATAACCCCTTATCAAGAGCTGTATGCTGGTATGCTTTGTGAGAGGGTGTGAAAAGGTAAGGCAGGGACATAAGCTGTATCCTAGTTTGCATCCTCACACCCTCACTGTGAGGCCACAGAAGTGACTGGAAGACTGTTAAGAAGTGCCCACATCTGAGAAAAGGAATGCGAGAAGTAGTAGCACCTGGAATGATGCTTGGATGCAAACACACTGGGATAATGAACGCAGGAGGCTGTGGGGAACGGCCACTGCAGGACACGACGTCTGAAACGGTAGGAAAAACAACGCGAGAAAAGTTAATCCCGAGCTGTGCAGCAGAAAGCAGCAAGTTTCTGCTGTGAGCTCATTCCTTCTCAAGTGAGCAGCAAGGGAGCAGAGAAAAACACTAGGATGGAATCAGATATACAGCCTAGCCAGGTCGGTGAAGGGGAAATGGGAAGGGAAGAACAGAAGAGAGAAGATAAGCAGGTCCTCTCACTGAGTCATACCAGAGCTACTGCTGCTGGAAGGGAGCCAGATTTGAGCTGAAGCGTTTGTCTCTGCTTTTTCCATGTCTCAGAAAACCAAGAAGCGAAGCCCAAACTTCAGACATCTACCTGAAACACATTCAGATTCTACTGACTGTAACTGCCTGCTCTAAATTACACCTAACCTCAAAAGCTTGTAATCAAATCTTCCAAGAGGAACTTCTAAACAGTTGCCTCTTTGGCTGGGCATGTGTGCTGCCCTGAAGTAAGATTCATAAAATACAACCCCCTTCAAAAAGAGACGAATATGTAAAGTGGCAGTTGAGGACAGCAGAGTTGTATTGTTCTTCAAATTACACACTGCTCCCTCTTAAGGTAAATTCCTAATGTGCCTTCTCCAAAGGCCCTCCTGTCAACCAAAGAAACATTCCGCAGCCTAATGCGGTTCAAAAGCAATTTTAAAATGTGTACAGATTTCTGTAAAATTTATCACATATAACAGCCCCAAATCACACCGAAATCAGAATTCTTATTTTAAAAAAATATTTCAACTATTCATTTTACAACATTCATTGTCATACACCAACAGGTATCTATCTCGTATGTGGTTTACAGTTAGTGTCCTCAGCTACTTGTACTCAGTCTTGTTAAGTGAAGTGGTAATTTAGCAACCTCAGCTCGTTTGTTATTAGTGTCTCTCCTGACATGACATCTCATCTCACCCAGAGTTCTTTATGGATGGATTTAGTTTGGTTCTATCTTCCCGCAGTTGAACAAGCATCTGACAGAAACACCCAACCGAGCATTCACACATTTTGAAGTGGTCAGTGAAACTTTGAGGAAAGATTCGAAGAACTTGAAATGTCCAAAAGCCAGTGGGAAATGAATCAAAATTTTGATACCTCCATACACCACTACTTGGCAACAAGAATGACAGTTCAAGAATTACCAATGAAACAAAAAACATATGTAGAGAGAAAAAATTCCATTTTCATTGTGATTTCACTCTAATAAACAGGCCTTACAATCTCTCAAAGGGGTTTTTTTTTTGTTGTTTTTCTTTTTTTTTTTTTAATAAAATACATTTACAAAAACTGTTAGCTAGCATGAAAGAAATATGGCCTGGGAAGATAATGAAATTTTGTTTCATAGTTGAGAATCACCTATTGAATTAAAACCTGTTGTTTTTTAAATATAAGCAGCAATATTATGAGACTCCTTTAGAGATAAAAAGACTACCATATCAAATAATATCTATGATCTTATACAACAAAGCATGAATTTAACACTGCTTTCACTGTACTACCACCATGGCAGTATTGTAGCATTTCTGAAATTATACTTACACAGTCCAAGTCACTATGTCAACAGGCATGCCAGCCTGCTTCAAGCACCAAATGGCTAAAATCACAGAATCACAGAATCGTAGGGGTTGGAAGGGACCTCGAGAGATCATCGGGTCCAACCCCCCTGCCAAAGCAGGCTCCCTAGCTCATATTGCTCAGATAGGCGTCCAGACGAGTCTTGAATATCTCCAGTGAAGGAGACTCCACCACCTCCCTGGGCAGCCTATTCCAGTGCTCAGTCACCCTCACTGTGGAAAAGTTCTTCCGCATGTTGGTGCGGAACTTCCTATGCTCCAACTTGCAGCCATTGCCCCTTGTCCTATCCCCACAGACCACTGAAAAGGGGCTGGCTGATTCCCCCTGCATCCCCTGCTTCAGATAATTATAAACTTTGATTAGGTCCCCCCTTAGTCTTCTCTTCTCAAGGCTGAACAGTCCCAGCTTACTCAGCCTTTCCTCATAGGGGAGATGCTCTAGGCCCTTAATCATCTTCGTAGCCCTTCTTTGGACTCTTTCCAGGAGATCCCTGTCCTTTTTATACCAAGGAGCCCAGAACTGGACACAATACTCCAGGTGGGGCCTGACCAGGGCAGAGTAGAGAGGGAGGATCACCTCCTTTGACCTGCTGGCTACACTCCTCCTGATGCATCCCAATGGAACAAAACAGCTCAACCAGCTGCATTCAAACATAAATTCTAGTAGTGCTTCACCTCTCCTTTTGCTATTGTAGTCAGAATTTTAGTCTTTGTATTTCACAGAACAACAGAAAATAGCATGCGGATCTTCAGACTTAAACAAAAATTTGATTCCTTGCCTTTCAAGCTCTTATTACATGAAGCTGTAGGACATCAAGAGATGAATCACATAGTCTCGCCAAATATAATGAGATTTCTTCTTCAAAAGACCTAAAGAAGCTGTCAAATGCAACTGTCACAGTCCATTCTAGGAGTTTATCCTTCCATTATTTTTAATTAAAACTCTGGTTCTTACCTCCCCAAACACAGTACCACAAAGTACTTCCATTTTACAGATTATACCAGCAAACTTTTACAAATCGATTGTTGAGTACAGAATCACATAAAAGTCCTCAAAGATGAGAGCAGTGGCAATCCTCATCGTTCATACACCTCACTGAGCACAATACCTCCAGAGGAAGGGGCAGAAAGAATAGGTATCTGAACAGGTAGCATCCACAGCTGATGCTAGATGCAGTGCTGCTAGGCATTTGAGTTTCTGAACATCTGCATAAGCCACTTCCACGTACCAATCAATCCCCCTTCACTCAGCAGGTGGAGTTTGGAGTCTGTTCTGAACCTGGCTCCCAATTAGCTGCACAGCATGGACACACGGCTTTAAACATACTGAGATCCATGCAGAGCTAATCATGCTGGAGGTGAAGCAGCCTACACAGACATAGCAGTTTGCTGTCATGTAGGCAGCATGGCAACTGAGCACCTTTCCAGCACGCATGGCACACACACTAAACCCAATGAGAAAGGGTTACTCTTAATCAGACCAAATCAAGCGAAGACAAACTTCACACTGCCTTCAAGCCAAACAGTAAGTACACCCCATTGTCTTTTTCAGATATATATTTGAAGCTGGGTTTTCTAATTCTTCTTCCTCAAAGAAAATGACAACGTAGATGTAAACTACTATACTTAATTTCATTTTATATTCCAATTCTTGAGTAAGTAACTGGATAGTCTTCTCAAGTGACATACGTTACTTCTGACAATGCACGGGTAGGTACAACGCCTCCAAAAAGACACAGAATTACATTTGCCTCCTTTTTTAAAAAAGAAAAAAAAAAAAATCAGAGATGCAGTAAGAAGTTCTTGAAGCTTATTAGCAAACATTACTAGAGAAAGTGAAAAAAAGCCTTTAAAAAGTTTAACAGGGAAATAAACAGAAGATACCAAATCACGCTTCCTTTGCGGACTGTAGTGAAGTCTCTAACCAAGACAAATTAGAAATGCTTCTATTATGCAAACTAATACTAAAGTTTATGGTTTGGGAAGCCAGGGATTTCCTACTGTGTTCTTAATAGCTGGACAACTAAACTACTTCACTGTTTACTTTATGATGCCACATTCATGATATGGCATAGCATAAACATTTTCTTAAAAGAAAAAATGCCTTAATGAGTTAACCACACACAGGCACAGAAAGCCTGCTACCTGCCAGACAACCTCAGGCTCTACATTTTTTAATAATGAAATAGTTACTCATGTCATTACATAAATATTATTACATAATATCTCCTTTGTATGCAAAATTAGAACTACAATAAAATAGATCCCACTATTTCAATATTGTATCTATTAATCCCATTCATCCACTTAATAATTTGGAGCTGTAGATGCAGCAGATCAGAATAGCTTTAATATCTCGCATTCCTCTGTGCCTAAACAGAGCACAGACAGATAATTCTACTTTAAAAATAAAAACCCACCCAAAAAACCAACAAAAAAACCTGCTCTACTGTAATAACTGGGTGAAGGGAAGGATACCATTACTGTGCTTTTTTATTACGCGTTTTTTGTCTTCCCCAATCTTTTATATAACAATACCTCATTTTCAATGTTTAAATCGATAAAATATGCAGAAATACCTTAATTCCCAAGGTCAGCATTACACAAGTATAAAGGGATCACAAGCAACGATGCTTAACACGTCGAATGTCTCAGAGAACGGGGCTTTTTTTCCCCAACTTTAATTATTAATGTGTGTGTGTAAACTACAATAAACATCAAATCCATTTTCCCAAATGTTAAATCCGGTTAGAAATTTGTTCTGATGGTGAGAAACATACTTGAGATGTGGGAAGACGACAACCACGAGTCCACGGGGCAGAGGCAATGAAGTGGGATGTGACATTAGGAAGTCTCAGGGGGCAACATGTGGCCAGCAGGTTAGCACGTTCCCTTCTGCAGTGCAGCACCAATGCCTATCGCTTCACACGATCTGTACCACGCCAGCGTGAGACCAACATACACCCCCCACTTCCCAAGTGCCGCACAAGTCTCAGTTGTGACTACGCTCAAAGGTTTCCCCGTCGTACGGGAAGGAGCCCTGTCGCTATCCGCCCCGCAGAAACACACCTCCCGGTGTGCCGCCTTCGCCCCCCGTGCCCACACGCCGTTACCCCTTTACGGGGGCGGGCGGGTGCCCCGAGTGTTTGCACAGCTGCCGCCGCCCGCCCGCCCGCTCGGGGCAGCCCCCAACGCCGGCCGCGTAGAGCACAAAGCCACGGCGGCCGTGGGCCCGCAGCCCCGGCCCCGCACCTGCGGCCCGGCCCCGCAGCCCCCCACGCGACGGACGGACGGACGGACAGACGGGAGGGGAGCGGAGCGGGCGGGCGGGGTGCGCGGCGCGATACGACACGACAGACACCTCCACCCGCGGCGGCGGCGGCGGCTGCCGGGCTCCCCCGCAGGGACACCCGGGGCAGGTACCCTCCTCGCCGCCGCCGCCCCGCGCTGCCAGGGACCGGCTGGGCCCGGCGCGCTCTCTGGCAGCCGCCGCTGGCAGGTGAGACGCGCCGCAGCGGCGGCGGGGGGGGGGGCGCGACCCAGCCACAAAGAGCAGGAGCTGCCGCTGCCTCCGCCACGGGGGGGCCGGCGGCGGGCCCAGCGCCAGCAGGACCCACGCCGCAGCGGAGCCGTCCCCGCCCGGCCGACGGCGACGGGGGTCCCTTACCTGCAGGGGTGGCGCCGAAGACTCTCACGACGGGCACCCGCCTGGTCGGGGCCTCTCGGAAGTGGGACTGGCAGGGGTCCAGGCCGGGCAGCGGGCTGCCCATGTAGTAGTCGGCAGTCACGATCCGCACTGAGAACATGTTGTTCGCCGCCGCCGAGGCACGCACTGAGGGAGGGAGGGAGGGAGCGAGCGCGGAGCCCGCACGGCTCCCCCCGCCGCAGCGAGCGAGCGAGCGCAGACCCCCGCCTGTCTCTCCTCGCCCGCCCGCGCGCACGCCCCGCCGGCGCGCGCACAGGCACACACACACCACGCACTGGCGCGCGCCCTCGCACGCGCCTTCTCTGTCTGTCGCCGTTCGCTCGCTCTGTCTCCCCCCTTCCCCTCCACCCCCCCCCCCCCGCCGCCTGCTGCTGCTCCTCCGGGCGCGTGCGCGGCGGCGGCGCGCGCTCGGCCGGGGCGCCCCGCGGGCTCTAGAGCCCGGCCGGCCGCGTGCGCCTCACGGGCAGCCCGGGCCCGTCCCCCCACAGCACCGCGGGCCCGGCGGCGGCTCCCCGGCTCCGGGCTGCAGCTGTTGTTGCCATGATGATGATGTCACGGACGCAACCATTGCGGGAACGGGGAGGTGGACGGGCCGTGGGTTGGGGGTGGGTGCGTGCGTGTGCGCGCAACGGGCGGGGAGGTGTCACTTCCCGGCACGCACACCCCCGTGCCCCCCTCTTCTCCCCCACCCGTCTCTAGGGTGGGCTCGGCACAGGGCGCGAGTGAGCGTGGGAGAGGGGCGGAAATCTTCCCCCAGCTTCTGCTGCTCCCCCCGGTGACGGGGTTGGGCCTCGGTGATTCGGCGATCGGCCGCTCGGGCTGGGGTGAGGCTGCGGAATCCCGAGCCGTGGATGGGACGGGACGGCACGGGTCCGGGCGGGGAGGCGAGGCGAGGCGGGAGGGAGGGAGCGCTGCTGGGACACGATGGGGTTAAGCTGGGTCGGCCGCCATTTTGGATGCCGGGTCCCCTCGCTGGGGGAAGGTGAGTCTCCGCGCGCTGCGGCGGCGAGAAAACGGAGAGGAGAAAATGGGCGCGGCAGGGAGCGTGGAGAGGAGGGAGACGGGGAAACCTCCCGCCACCGCCGCCGCTGCCGCTACTCGCGGGGCTGCGCGGGGAAAGCGGCGGCGTAACGCTTCCGCTGAAGCCTGCGCCCCCTTTGGTTGTAACGGTCCCTGCGTGCGGGTTGCGGGGGGGGTGGGAGGGGTGTGTGTGTGGGGAGGCGAGGCCTGTAGAAGGGCGGCGGCGGTTGGTGCTGTTGCCGAGCGCGCGGGTGGCGGCGGGGCGGGGCCGGGCGCGCTGCGGCGGAGCGGCGGGGGCTGGGCAGCGGCCGCGTCCTGTTCGCAGTCTCCCCGGCCGCTCTTCGTGTTCCCCCTTCTTTCGCAGCGTACTCCACCGTAGCGCTCCTCCCCTTCTTGCTCTCCCCGCGGCCGCCCCTCTTCTCTCTTCCCCCGCTCGCCCCTCTCTCCGTGCTTGCCCGTTACCTTCCCGCGACCCGGGCGGGGATCTGCCCGCGCTGTTACTTGGCGGGGGTGACGGAGCGGCCTCCTGTCGTACTGCGGTACTGAGGCCGCAACCTTAGGCCCTCTCCAGATGGGGAACCCCAGCAAAAGTGGGCGAAACAGCCCCTCGGAGACCGGCGTTATTCGGGGGGAAGCGAGTCCTGAGAGCTAGGTGCCTCCCTGCCACCCCCCCCCCCCCCTGTTTATTTGGGTAAAAATTACGAGAATTTAGGTTTCTTTCACTTGGGCCTTTAGGAGAGCTTATTTTGTGTTTTACAGCTCTCTTGCGCAGGTTTTAATCTAAAATGATTACCAAAACCTTGAGTTGGCATTCCTGTTGCAGTCTCTTTGTCTCAGAGCTGAGGATTTAGGGGGGAAAAAAAGCATACCAAGTATTGAACGAGTTGGCAGCGTGGAAGATCAGCCTATAAAAAGGCCAAATATTCTTACATATACTTAGAATGATATTGTTACATATGCGTGCAAGACTGGATGATGATGAGACAAACGTACAAATCTATAAAATCTGACAAAAGTCCAATATGTAAAACATATGTTTCGCATTTTGCTTACATATGTTTTGGTTTTAGATTGGAACAAAAGACAGGTCAGGCAGTTGCTACCCTTCATTTTTTCATTGTAATGAACAGGAAGCTTGCCTGTCTACTCAGAGGTAACTGGTTTCCTACTCTTTCTTTGTAAACTGTTTATTTTCTCTAGTGCACATCTGTTTTCCTCTTTAAACTAATTTTTGTGCAAACAGAAAAAAAAGTCAAACTACCTAGTCATTAAGAAATCTTGAGTCGCAGGATTAGTTGAAACAGGGTTGAAACCCAAATTCTTCTTGTTGTATCTAAAGAATAACTGAGGTACAACTTCAATTTTTTGACAGCTATTTACATTTGCAAGGCTAATATTTGGAAAACCTTTGGAACTGCGGGAACATTCTTATGGATACTTAAATTTCACAAAGGTTAATAAATCACTAGGAGGTTCCTGGTGAAGCATGCTAACAAATAGCATCTCTAACTCTTGCTATTTGAATGCATTTTGTACTGCTGCTTAACTTACACATTTCCCTTATTTTCCATCGGAGTTTGGTAGGAACACTACTCTGTTCTTGTGTTACTCCATTCCATGCTCTGTTTTTATTGTTCACATGACCCTCTAACTTCCAGAGTATTCTATCTTCTCACTGCTGTTTATTGCACTGGTGGCTTAATGTGTTTGAACACTGGCAAATGTGCTCTGTTGCCCCTTCTTGCATGAGTTTAAGATACTGCAACATCAGCTGTCCCCTTCTGTGCTAGAGGATACCAGTCCACTGCTGTATTCTGTTGTCTCATATGTAGGCAGCAGAACACATGTATCTGCACCTCAGCTGGGTTGGTACATAATCCAAGACATTTAAGCTACTGAAGGGCTCTGGCTTCTGAATGAGTGTGGTGTGTGAGATGTAGGCGTAAATTTTTATCTGGTAGTCCTGCTGAAGAGAAAGACTCAGAGAGAACTGTGCTTTGAATTAGGAAAAGCTATTGCAAACAGAAGACTGTAGGACTGAGAAGAACAGTTGATACCTGACTTAGAGCCAATTTCCTGTTCATATGAGATATTAATTTGATTTCTGAAAGTGTTGAATGTTACTCTCAGGAAAAAAACTTACATGACTTTCTTTTTTGATGGAAATAGCTTGATCCAAGTCATACTCTTACAGTCGTGCAGGCATTTGTGTGGAACTCAGATGCTTTCTGAGCTGTACCTTTTCTCTTTCCCTTTGTTTCTTAGATTGCACTTCTGCTTTCTTAGTTTTGCAGTCAATAAGTTAGTCTGCAGGGTCACACCAAGGTAAAAATGCATTTTCAGAAAAGGTTTCAGTCAGCACTGTCATGGGAGGTCCCCTGCCCTCCTTCTCATGTCAGTGCAAGTGTTAGAATAACAGCATAATAAAATGAATTTAGAAACTGATGCAGATAAAAAGTGATCCAGCTGAAGTGTATGGCTTTAACCTAGACCAGGTCCCTGATCTGTCTCATTGCGTAGGTGTGTGAAAGCCTGTGCTTGCACAGTGGAGGAGGCAGTGCAGGGACTGAGTTTGAGTATCGTGAAGAAAAAAAACACTTCTTCCAGCAGTCTTGGCTTTTGTTAGCTTAAGTTGCTCTCTAGTTTAAGTTGCTGAAGTCTAAAGGTCACAAAGCCTGTTCATGGATTTCCTAGGTTTCAGCTTGTGTATCAGGGTTTGTCTTGTCTTATTTGTTGTTCGTGCTCACGCGTGTATGCATCTACTATATATACATTTTTTGGTAGTTTATCCTTTATTACTTGAAAATGATGACATCCTGGGATGTCAATAATTGTAAAAGGAAACATCATTAGAGAGCACTACCACCATTTTCCCTGGTATCTCAAAAATCTGTATGTACTCTAAGGTTTCATCCGGTTTTCTGCTATAAAGCAAGTCACCCCCTTTCTCCGTTCCTCCAGTTGCTAAGCAGCAGCTGTTCTCCCCATTACCCAGCCATGTATTTGCATGAAAATAATGAAAATTGAATACATAACTGCTTCTAGTCATGTACAGTTAAATGGTCATACAATAAAAATTTGAGTATTAATAGTATTAGCCAACTGACAACTGTCTTAAAAATTAGAATTTCCCTATAGAGTAAAAGCAATATAGTTGTTTTTTTTTAAAAAAGGCACATCATTTTTTCTTTCTCTTTACCCCTGCTGTGTACCTACTTAAAAATAACTTCACAAAATTATATCTGCAGTTCACAAAAAAATTAAAAATGCATCTGTGAGCATGTATAAATCATTGAGTAAACATGATAGGGGCCAGGGAAAAGCCACATTTTTCAAATATCTATAGTAGCAGAATGCAGCAGAATTTAGTGATTAAAGTTTAGACTTCAAACTGTATTTCAGAGTGAGACCTGAGTGTGGCCCACATATTCTCAGGTGTTGATTTTTTAGGTGACAGTAACATGATTTCTGCAGGGAGAAAGCCTGGCCACACAATTGTGCAATAATATATGGTCCACCCAGATTGTATCCCAACCTAGACAGACCATCTGCATTACATAGTAAGTGTATTTCCCAGTGTGCCCCACAGACTAAGTGAATGAAGAAAGACTGAATCTTCAGACTAACGTACTTGGCGCTGCACTGTGCAACTTTGGACTGCCAAACCTGTACATACTTCCCCACCTGTAAGAATCGATAGTCTCCTGTTAGGTCCTAAGGCTCACAAAACACTCAGTGCAAGAAATAAGTCCTCTTTTTCCACAAATGTGAGCACACTGGATGAGAAGCTGTCCGCAAATACTGAGAAAGTATAAACAAAATATTCCCCTGCCCAAAGATGTAAGACTGAAGTCTCTCAGGACTCTGTAGTTTGGAGTCCTCTCTTAGAGATACGTACCCAAACAAGTACAACCTTTATATTATTTGTGAGATAAAAGAAGAGGGAAAGATAACTCTTTCTTCCAAGTCGAGCAGATTTGGGATTTGAAAACAGAACCACATTACATGGGTGAGTGCTTTAACAGCAGGTTAACAGATGAACTAAGGCAAGGTACACAGGAGGATTCCTTATATGAGAGTCCTGACAAGCCTTGCTTACAGACCAGGTAGTTAGGACCTCTTACGACAGAATTTGAGGCAACTTTGTGCATGCCCATCATACCAGTGGAAAGTCAAGTATTATCAGGTAGAAATCTAGGGGCAGCATGTAAACAGCGAGGGATTGAGCAATTTGCAGGATACCAAACTGGCTTAAATCATAGAATGTGTTTGGTTTGAAGGGACCTTTATAGGTCATCTAGTCCAACCCCCCTGCAGTAAGCAGGGACATCCTCACTATATCAGGTTGCTCAGAGTCCCATCAAGCCTGACCTTGAATATCTCCAGGGATGGGTCATTCACTACATCCCTGGGCAACCTGTTCCAGTGATTACCACCCTCATACTGAAGAACTTTTTCTGAATATCCAACCTAAATCTCCCTTTTCTATTTTAAAACCATTATCCCTCATCCTATTGCCACATGCCCTCGTGAACAGTTCCTCCCCAGCTTTCTTATAGGCACCTTTAAGGTATTGTAAGGTCCCCCTGGAGTCTTTTCTTCTCCAAGCTGAGTAAGACCAACTCTCAGCCTGTCTCCATAGGAGAGGTGCTCTAGCCCCTTGATCATTTTTGTGGCCTCCTCTGGATGCTGTCCAACAGGTCCATGTCCTTCTTGTGTTGAGGACTCCAAAGCTGGACACAGTACTCCAGGTGAGGTCTCAGCAGAGCAGAGCAGAGGGGCAGAATCACCTCTCCTGATCTGCTGGCCACACTTCTTTTGATGCAGCCCAGGATGCAGTTGGCCTTCTGGGCTGCAGATGCATATTGGTGGCTCATGTCCAGCTTTTCATCCACAGGTACTCCCAAGTCTTTTTCCTCAGGGCTGCTTTCTAACACATCATCTCCTAACCTGTATGGGTAACGGGGATTGTTGCGACCCAGGTGCAGGACTCTGCACTTGGCTTTGTTGAACCTCACGAGGTTCACCTGGGTGCACTTTTCCAGCCTGTCCAAGTCCCTCTGCATGACATGCCAACCCTCTGTCACATTAACCTCACCACTCAGCTTGGTGCCATCATCAAACTTGCTGAGGGTGCACTCAATCTCACTGTCAATGTAATTAATAAAGATATTAAACAGCACTGGTCCCAGCGTAGAACCTTTAGGAACTTAAAGTGCCAGGCTGCTTAATTCATTTACATGGGTAACTGTGCTTTGGAAATAATGCTTAACATCCTCATTAATGAAAATTCTTTTTTACATTCTCAGTGAATAGATACAGGCTCGGCAGTAGGCTCTGAAGTGTAATGGAAACAGTTTCTGTCAGAGCCAGGGCAGTCACATTTAATCAGTACTTTATGCCAACGGTATCTTGCCATTAGAAACCTGATGGGAAAACTAACCTGGGTCTCAGTTAGGAAAATACTAGAAGCATCAAAGCAGTCTTTTACCAAAGACTCTTAATAAACCTATCAGGGCAAGAATGGTGCCATGGGATTGGAAAGGAACAAATGTGTTTGAAGGAGGGCTGGAGGAAGTATTGTGTGTAAAGGTTGCAGTATATCATACATAGGAAACAAATTATACCAGGATGAGCAAAAGCATAGAAGTAAAAAACACAAACTGGAAACTAACTGGCCATTACAGTTTCTAACTAGTGGAGGCATTCATTTCTTCCCTCAGTGCAAGTAGCACAGCAGAGCATTTTAACAAATTTTAGTATGGAGGTGGATGAGATTATGAAAAGGATGAATATGATGTTTGCTGGTTATCACACGACTGCACCTGTTGATCAAAATCCTAGAAGAATTGTATGTCGTTGACCGAACCTTTCAGTAGTGGGTTCCTGGAATCTATGGAGGCAGTTTAGCTATTGGAATAAATGCCTTTTCAACACCCTGTACAAACCCACTTTGTACCATGGATACTGTATCACTGAAAACCTTGACTGTAGCACAAAGTGCAACCTTGTTGCAACATGTGGCATGAACATATGTATATTACTCTCTCTGTCAATAAGTTGTATGTGCTGCTTTATATACATAATGTGTAGATGGAAATGTAAAGCCACTTTCAATTTTGTTTCCTGGGTTGTATTTGCATTTAGCAACAGAAGTTTTGATTGAAAATAATTAAATTTTTTGTTAGTTTTGAAAGTAACAATTTCTTTTTCTAACAATTTCAGGTCTTACGTTGCCTCGTATGAGAAGAACCTACCAGTGAATGGGCAAACAGGAAAATGCATAAGTATTCAAGAAAACTATATAAATCAAAATGTAAAAATAAATAAAAAATTTCCCATGTAACACTGTAGAACTATACCACTTTATTTTATATTGAGAAAGTGTATTTTATTGAGAAGCAGCATATACATAATTTAAGAAAATGTTCAGTAAACATTTAATTTTAATTGTAAATATGAGATTCCTGATCTGTTCTGTGTCAAGAAGGGACTGAGGTTCCCTCCCAGGCATGGACAATGACCTATTGTCAAGAGTAAATATTTATATGATTACATAAGGAATAAAGTTTAGTATGTCAAGAACACACACATTGCTGAGGAACAGATAACTGTATCCAAATAAGTGAAGTTCATTGATGGGATGTACAACAATGAGAATTTTGTAGATGAAATTTTTAAGTCTGAGGTAATTGGGGAATGGTGCTGGAGCTGTTTGTATGAGCAGCATTGCTGAAGCAACGTAATTAAAACTGCCGCTGTCTTGTGCGTGACTGTAAAAGTTGGGTATGGAATTAAAAGAAAATGATGTGTAGTGACATACAACATTTAAACATTAATACTGTTTGTGGGAACGGTATGTTCGACAGTTAGAGTTACTGGCAAGTAATGGAGTATAGGGGAAAAATGGTTGAGTGTTTGAATAGCTTTTGTTGTAAAAATAAAAGTAATTGGTTTATTTTTACAACGGAGTTGCCAGTTGAGGCTGCATGTGGGTGATCCTTCTGTCTTCCCAGGAGAAAGCATATGTGACCGGGGGGGGCTTATTGACCTAAAAACTGTGTTTAATTTATATGTACACTTACCTACGTGTGTACATATCCCTATCAAACTCTGAAATTTTTGTTCCATACAATGAAGCTAAGGTAAATGGTTGTAAGAATTGTTTTTAAACAGGCAAGTGAAACCTAATTTTTCATATGCTAGTTCTGATAAATAGCTGAAGCATGTAATTGAAACTCTCCGTTGAAAAATATGTCTAGGTCTAGCCCAAATGGTTCAAATAGTAATTAAAAAGATTTCATAATGGAAAATTTTCCAGTATTGTAAGTGGTAAAAGCCCCATCAGTATCCTATAACTAATGTCACCAAATGTATATGGTTATTACTTGAATTTTTGTTGGTTTAAAATGTGAAATGTCTTTCTGTGAATGAGTCACAGAAATGGGGCTGGACGGTAAGTAGTGAAATCCATTTAAATTTAGATGCTATTTTTTTTTTCTGCCATGCAGTCTAACTTACACGAGGCATTCCTCATTCATGCATCAAAGTGAAGGAAGACTCAGTCCAATATGTAGATCACAAATGGCCATCTGTTACCCAAAAAGAGAGAGGAGTGTCACAGTAAGAGTAAACTTTAAATGATTTAAAATTAAATTAGAGATGGCAGAGCTCCATTAAATGCTTTGTCCATCTCTGTTGGTATCGGTCCCTGGAATATATGAATGTGTGCATTATTTTTCAGTTTCAAATGCCCACTTTTTTTTTCCCTGATAGAAAAATTACATGTAGTTTAGAACTTTGTACATGTTTCTTGTCTAAATAAAATCTCCTAATTGTATTTATTCCGAAATATATGTATCCTATTGCCTAATTGTATGTATTCAAGTTCCTAATTAAGTATGTATATATAGCCTTTTATTGCCTCAAATAATTATTTTCCTTCTTGGGGTTTGCTCCATTGAAATAATTTTCCATAACAAACTGATTGTTAAGATAAAAGCATTTTGAACTTCTTACTTGCTTACCTTGAGCAAGTAAGATAATGCTTGTTTAGATGTGTAACATTTCCTCTTGGGTGTTTTTAGCTCCCAAAGAATTTCTGTTATTTTTATGTGAATTCCATACAGTTTGTAGAGATCTTTCTTGTAATATGTCTAGAACTCATTGCTGAATTCCAGGCGTGGTTGTAGAGTGTGGATGAAGAATTTATGGTTTATGTCCAGATAGAGGGGGTTTTTTACTGTGTTGCAGGCATCTGTATGACCTCCAAGTGTAGGGCGGAATTAATTACTTGAGGCTATTAATGTTTGGTCCACCAAGAGTCTGGAATGTCGCTTGTCCACAGATTAAATGTTCTACAGTCTGTATTTAGAGAAACTGTTACCTTCCTGCTCCACAGCACTGTGCTTCCAAATACGCAAGTCAAATCTCAATTAGTCTCTTTGTTGGTACTGTGTTACAAGTATATTTGTAGTTTCTGCTTGCTTGTTATCCTTAAATCATTTACAAATATTATGCCTTTGGGGTATTTCCATTCTATTGAATGTATTCCAGAATCTGTTCCGGAATATTTCTCCCAGTCTTTTCCATAGCAGTAGCTTGCTTTTTCTAGTACTCAATTTCATTTTACTGTTTTCTGACTGCATTTTAGTCACACTCAGTTACTTTGAAGCATCTTGATGTCCTCAAAGTTGTCCACATTGTGGCCTCTCAGGGATTAATGGAAGATGTCAAATAAAAAGGGCCTCGCAACAGTTCCTGTGGCACCACACATATAGATAGGTTGCTGCTTGCCCTTTATCATGGGATTCTTTTATTTGCTGTCAGTTTTGTCTTGAGCCCTACTATATTCACTGTTTTCCTTAAGTTTCAGAATTTGTATGCAGTCCTGTGTCCTCGTACCTCTCGTTCAGTATTGTAATTTAGCCAACACATTCTGAGTGATTTTTGAGGTTTCATGAGAGCACCAAATGCTTTCCTAAAATTGAGTTACATGATATCTAAAGATTTCCTTTGTACTGTGTGTTTTCTCCTGGCTTTTGGGGAAAGTGTTGTTGGCTTTTTTAATTGTAAGCTAAATATTTCCTAGTATTCTGTTGTCCTTTAAGGCTAACGTTTTCAGGCTTCCTTGGCCTGAAATTAAGTTTAGTGTAATTTAGAATTTCAAACATAGTGCTTTTGTCTCAGTGTTTAAGAAACCAATTCTATTACTTCAGCACCCAGGTTTCAAGATGTTGGTGTTCTTTTTTGCTCAGTACTTGCATTGAACGGACCTTTCAACTTTTTAAGGGGCTGTTACCTCCAATGCCAGTCTTAATGGGAATATATAAAATGGGGGGGGCAGAGGGGGGAATGTGTACATTCAAATGCATCCTTGTAAAACGGAGAAAGCCAGAGAATATACCATGGAACTATATACTAGCTATATATTGGAAATTAGTAGCATTTCTACATTTCACACTTCAGTGTGACATCCAACAATTAAACAGTTGCACTTCTTCCTCTTTCCAAAATCAAAGCACATCTACATTTTAGATGGAAAGATGGGTATTTATGCTAATTAATAATACTGTGTTTTTGTAAGTTCACAGAGTGAAGACCTTTTTTACAAACAGTGCTTTACAGGTAATCCCAAAAAGAGATCACTGGAGCTGAAGTTCATCCAGAATATGGCCTTTCTAGATACATACTCCCTCTGTACACTTCTCTGTGTAGTTATTGTTGTTATACCAATTCTAGTAGTATCAACTGAAGGATGACACTGAAAATGCAGGCCCCATTGTTGTCCCAAAAGTGGGGTTGTTACCCTGTGTGCAGTATGCCAATATACACACAGAGCAGAGGGATTTGATTTATTCCATGCCTGTGCAGAGATGGGTGCTGGGTTGTAATCCCACAAAGCCAGCACACTACACACAATTTACAAGCTATTTATCTTGTTACAGGATTAGAAAAACACACCTAAATTTACACTAATTGGTTAGTAATATCTGCATCATTTACTGTTGGTCAAGCATATTCAAATTGGCACACATGCTCCTTGAAGGTATGTGGGGTCATTTGCATAGTCTGTTAATTGTGTGGGTGGTCATGAACTACCCTGCCACCTTTACCTTTCCCCTAGTTACTGCTGATTTTTGTTGACTTTGGGCCTCTCTGGCCATGCCCCAGCTGTGGCACCTGCCACCACCCAAACACATTTCTGTCTCTGTAAAGTGGAAAATTCTACTTTATACATATCACCATCAGCAAGCAGATCTACTTCAATGATTTTAGAGTCTTGCAAGTGAAATTAGGTTTTGTACCAGTATGTTGATCATTTTATATCTCAGAGGATGAGATAGGTGCAGTTTGAGATACAAACGTGGAAAGAAAAGATTTATAGAGGAGATTTGCTAATCTAACATGATATGTTACTGAAGTAAGGAAAGACACTGTGGTTCTGTTTCCAGATTCTTGGGAGGAAAAAATATGTGTGTTGCTTTACAGACTCCCCAGTCAAGGACAGCAGTTTGATACGTTCTCTGTGGAAGCTGTGCAGTTAAGTGACTGAGGCTGGATTCTGCTATCATATGGTGTGTATTTCCTCCTGTCTCCTGAGTCATCTTGCAGCTGCTTTAGTTAGAAAATCAGTGATACTTGTTTTCATCCAAAAGCAGAAACTCGATGGTTTGGCTAATGGGATTAAACAACACTGCCCCCAAAATCTGTAAAGCATTAAGCACTGTGCCATGTTCCAGTTTCCCCACCCACTGCACCACCACCTTCCTTTTCCTATGCTACTTTTTAAGCTATTTTGTGTAAACAGTATTTTGCATAGCTGTTTTTCTGAGGATGGGACTTAGGCTTTTGACCTGTTTTTTTTTTCTTTTTTTTATCTCTCATAATATGATGTTTTTGCATTAGGAGCATGTTTTTTTCAAAGAAAACAATTGCTGAGTGAAAGTGCTAATACACAGAGAAAAATAGGAAATGATCTTACTGTAAAAATAACATTGAAAGAGTCTCAGATTGTTCAGAGAGGGAAGAGCTTTCCAAAAAGTGATCACATTCTCACACTCAGCTTTAAACACATTCTTTATCTTTAAAAGGAAACAGAAGAGATTCAGTCAATAAATCAAATTTAGTTGTAGGCTTCTGTGCAAAACTGTATCAGTCTGAAATAAGGTGTTAGGGCTAGGCATTTGAAACAAGAATTTAGTGCCAAGACCTCTTCTGCTTTGAGAAAAGTGGGTATGTTTTTCATTAGATAATACTTTTCCTGCATCCCCTGATTTTTTTCTTCACCATTGTCTAAAGATAGCAGTTACGGTGGCCATTCTGGGTGAATCTTTAGGTACACATTTAAAATCAGTCTGTATTTTTGTACTGTAATGAATAAACTTTTCATATCACTGTACGGTGTTGGCTTGGGTTTTTTAAATATCTATTTGAGAAGGAATTTTAATTTATCTACAAGAAATCTCCCCCTTTTCATAGTTGTCGTTGGAGGAAAAAGATCTGTGTTTAAAAACCATATATTTTAGCTGCAACTTTTAAAACCTGTTCTGTGATAAAAATTTCACTGCTAGTAACCTGAGTTTCTCTCTCTTGCTCCAGAAGGAGATCACTAACCAGTTCTCTAATTTCTTCTTTTCCTGACTGGCACAGAATTGCTTTTTGTCTGAAGTACTTCAGTAATGGCTTCTTTTAAACAAAAGAAACCAACAGCTTATGTAGAGTAGCTTTAATTTTTTATCACCCTTTGAAAGCATTAGCGTTTTTTAAATTGAATAGTTCTGTTTAGAAGTAAATTTCGCCCAGATAAAGTACAGGAGGAGTTGCCAAAAGGGATAAAGTGTGCTACCTGGAAACTTATCCTTTGTTTGCTATGTTCTGACAGAAAAGGAGACAAACGAGCATGTTAGTGACACAATGTTTCTGTAAATATTGTCAGGTTGCTAGCAGAATTTATTTCTGCGTCCCTAAGAAAAACAAACCTTTTAAAGCTCTTTAATTTTTAATTTAACCATGTAGAAAATTACAACACTGCTACTCCAAAGGTTTAAAATTTCTAAACGATCTGGCATGACCTGTACCGTGACAGTAGACTTCACAATTTTCTTGCTGTCTTCTTCACAATGTTCCTTGCCATATATTACATCTATACAGGCAAATGAAACAGGGCTCAAGAGACCGTGGTGTCCCTCTGCCTCCAAACGCTGTTCCCCTGAGCAGAGCCGGAGGACTGTTTCAGATGGTGCTTAGTTGTTATGGGCCTAAGCTGCCGCACAGCATGCTGGCAGCGTGGGTGATGGGCAGCCCGGTGTTCAGGCTTACTCCTTGGTCCTGCTTTCCTAAGCAGCACAGGCAGAGCAGCAGGGGCTCCGATAAGGCTTTTTAAACATACCAGTTTGCCAAATGCAGAACCAGACTTCTGGGGGTATTCCATTCCGATGGGTTTTCTTTTCTAAGTGCTTCAAATACATTAATTACCTGCTCCTTGCACTTGCTTAGGAGACTTCATTCCCTGCACTCAGTACTGTGTATGCATGCTATATAATTACTGTTTCATGAAAAAACATAAGTTGGCCTAGGATTTTAAAGCTTCTTTTTTCTGTTTGTCCTCTAAGTCTTCCCTTCCTCAGTACTGACTGACAAAAACCCAAGCTGGAGACGAGATGCTGATAGGGGCACTCTCTTGGGAGGCAGGAGACAGTTTGGTGTCCTTCAAACAATAGAAGCCTAGAATCCAAGCTACTGTTGCCTCTTCATCTGCTATTGAATAATGCCATGTCCTAACCACTCTGCTGCTACGTAACAGTATGCCACACAGGCCCGTGTGCCTTGGTCTCTGATTAGACTTAGTTCTAGAAAAGCTCTTAGGCAACAGATGGAAATTTGTGCCTGACAACTGACCTACATTTCACCAAGGAGGGAGACAGGCTGAAGGGCAATAAATGGCCTTCTCTAACCTGCTGTCTGAGCTATCACAAGTGTGTCTCAGGTTAAAACTATTCAGAGTACAGGAGTTCTGGTGCATTTCTGTTGCTTGGTACTGTTGGTGGACAACCAAATTCTAGCTCACCCTCATCAATTGGGTGGTGTGTTACTTAGAATGGTAGTGTTGTGTATGCTGTTCACGTGGGCATAAATGGCTACATGAAGGACAAGGTTCTGAAGAATTAGGTCAGTAGGTTTTATATCTAATTAGGCCTCTAATCCTACAAACCACTCACGGTTTTGCATTATTGTATGTTCATTGTGTCTTAAGTGGAACTACTCATCTGAGTGAAGTTCTGCCTGTAATTGCGTGCAGGATCAGATCTGGGCAATCACATTTTAGCTTATTATTCATACTGTAGCACTGTTACAAATCATATATCTCAGATGTTACCCCTTGCCCAGTTGGGGTGAAGGGCTATCTGAAACTGAATATGTTAGTGTGTAATGGCTTGTGCTCCCATTTCCATGCCTATCCAAACCAAGCACTGATACAAAGGCACGTCACCAAGTATTTTAACTGTTAGTTAAGAGAGTCATAAGGCATAGATTTTCAATGCAGAAGGTCATGAGGCTGCAGTTTCACTGGGTTACATGCTGCATTTTCATAGACAGATATTCAGACAGTTAATGGTAGTGCAGAATACTTTAATGATTTTCATTTGCATCAAGCTGTTCTCACCTCTTAGGAACATAATGGATAAATAAAAGAGGCCTTTTGTTTGCTCTTCATGAGCGGTACCAGTGGTTAAGTGGTGCTGAGGGAACAGACTCATGCTCTCATTTACGGAAAAAAAAAACCCAACAAAACCCAACAACAAAACTGTCCATCAAAGCTGACTTCAAAGTGACCTACTTCATTTTGATTTAAAATGGCACTTGAATAATTTTATTTTAATGTTGTGCACATTTCCTAACTCAAAACACAGAACTGGTCACTCCTCACTGAAAACACAGTAACAGTTATTACATCAAACACAAAATACTCATAATTTTTAGGCTACTCTTTATAGTGTTGAATTACAAAGCACACATACACTTATATCAGTAGTTCTTCTGTGATTCCATATGGATTCAGCAGTCACTTTTATTATTAAAAATTATATCCAGAATGTAGCTGTGGGTAAATTGATACTTTTTTTTTGCACTACACTGTGGTGTTTCATAGGAAAGTCCATGCCAGGTGCTTGCTAGAGAAAATCTTGTCCTAATTCCTTACGGTGTTTCCTCTAAGATTTATTATTTATATAGAGCCTCCCTGTGAAGATTTCTCCAGACCTTCCTGGAACATGGCATATGCTCTGAAAGGTACAGAGATTTCCATGCTATGCCTTGTCCCCTTGCAGCTCAGCATCAGCTCCTCTGCTATGCACCAGCTCGAAAGCCCATTCTTGAAAAGGGCTCAAGGGAAGTTAGTCTGTGACTATGTTACATTTTTAGGCATTTTCTGAAGGATTTCCTGTGCAGTTCAGTCTCTTTCAGTGTAATCTTGAAAAAATCTGAGCAGTCTTCACAGCTTGTTGAGAAAAAAAGCTGTGTTCTTAAATACCTTTGTGTCAGAATGGTCACGCTTAAATTTTTGTTCCTAAATTTACAGGCAGGCACATCATGATTCTGTTGCCCTGATTTAAGCATTTGCACATTTGCACCTTGGGTGTTTTTCTTCTTCTATTTTTCTAAGTGTGGTAGAATTCCAACTTTATGTGTTGCATTGAGAAGCACAGCCAAGACACTCCATATCCCAAATACCCACATTTCAGTGGTCTCCACTTAGGGTACAAGGGCACAATGTTCCTGATAGCAGCTGGGATGAACGGGCTTTTGAGTACTTGGGTCTCTTGTTTTCCATTAATGACTTCCAGCCCTTTCAGTTTCTAATCTCCTGCCTTTGAGGCAATGATCTTGAGTACTTCTTCTGGCATTCAAATCCTCTCTCTCAAGCCTGTGTCATTTAAATCAAGATACTGAACTTGACTTCGTGTATTTGGAATACCCTCCATTTTCACAAAATTAATAGGATATTTGGGGAATACAGAATATGCAAATTCAGACCTGCTGAATACATAATTTTTATGGCCCTTCTGTTTTGTATTGCCTTTGTAATTTGTCCAGTGTTTGACTGAGGGCTAATTAAATTACTGAATTTACAATGAGAATATATTAGTCCATCCTTCCCTTCACTGATTTTAATTCTTTACTCCCCCGGTTAATTTTCTTTTAAATCTGCCTTTGTGTTCTCAGCGTGGCATAAAAGGACTAGTCAGTGGCCTGAATGCAGAGGCAGTTGAGGGAAATTTCCGTCTGCAATCAATCTCCCCGGTGCAGGAGGAGCGCGGGATGTGCTTACATGTACAATAAAGATGGGTGAATTCAGCAATCACTGCCTGACTCGCATAACAAGTCCTTAGTGGGGAGAGCAAGGGTTTGGGATTACATCTAAGATGAGACCTATGCATGTGAGGATATAATTCTCTATCTTGAGTTAAGGAATAAAAGGCCTATTTGGATGTACATGTAGATAAAAATGTATCTTACATATATTGTCAGTGTAGGTTTTCTACATTCCTGTGCTTGCAGCCTCTCAGTAGCCTTGTCTTAATATTGGGGTTTAGTCATGAAGTTTCCTGTAACACATGGAGTATAACTTACCAAATATCTATGACTAAGGAGATATTCCAGAAACAAATCCCAGAAGTGAAGGTGAATTGTAGCTGATTCTGACAGAATTACAGCAACTCGTTGCTGTAGTGGGAAAACTTTGTTAAAAACCAAGAATGTTCTTATGGTTTTAATTGAGTAGCAGAAAATTGCTTCTGTGTGGTCATCCCTGCTAAAAGAGTCTTTAAAACCAACATTTTCCATTTTTCTTCGTTTATTTATTTTTTTGGCTAGTAGTTGCCTCCCTGAATTGGAATTATAAACTGTGACTCTAAGGGGGATAAAATGTTTTCTGGAGAATTTGATCCAGATGTATATTACTGTTTCAATAAATATCTTTTAAGTATTGAGGGTGAAGAAGATTTGGGGGTTTTCTGGGGGGTAAGGGGTGTTTTGGGTTGGTTTTTTTTTTTAATTATCCTGGTTAACTTAAAAGCAGCCAAATTCTTGCTGTGTAAACCTCAAGAAGTCAATAGTATTTCAGTGGGGATTCATGTGGCCCTTGCGTCTTGGACTGTATCGTATTGCAGGCTCCTAAAATAAGACTGTTTGGAAAGCTGCAGGCTTCCCATCTTTTTGTCTGGAAAAGTTATAAAATGGAACAGGCAGGCTTTTCACTGAGCTGCTGAGAGTGCAGTTCTGGCTATGCAATCAGGACTAAATAAGGAGCAAGATCTGCACTAAAAATAGAAGTGGAGGCTGATCCAACTGCAGCGTGAGTTATAATCCTTGCACAGCAAAGGGCTGGTAGGTTCAACTGAGGACGCTCAGTTACAGAGAATCAAATAAACTTTATCCTGCACGTAAAAAGCTACCATACCCTGGCTGCTCTAACCAGATTTTTTACCAGTCAGCAGAATTACAAATCATTCCTGCAAATTATTTAACACGTTATTTCAGATTCCAATTGGGTTTTTTTTATTTTATTAGAGAGAGGCTTATATTTGCCACATAGTAAGAGGGAAGCGTGGGTTGGGTTTATGTAACTGTGTTTGAAGAACATGGGGGGAAATGGCAGAGAGAGAGAGAAATACTGCACTCCCCTTGCGGCTGGAGAAACACATTCTCACCGCTCCTTTGAGCGTTAAGCTAACGTGCCCGCCCACACTGCGGGACTCCCAAGTGGGCACGCTGGGCTGACCTGGGTACCTGCACAGGCCTGGTACCGTGTCATGGACTGTGCTGCTCACAGTGTGTGCTTCAAGGGACGTTAACTCTGTTTGCTTCAAGAACAAAGTATGGAACAGTGTGGGTTGTTCCTGCCCACTCCCCTCTCCTTCACTGGAAAAATAATTCAGAAAATGTTTTATTTTTATTTGTCCTTTTTCCTTTCAACTGCCACATGCCTCATAAGCTTAAGCCAAAACTTGCCCAGGGAGTTCAAATAGATTCTTTGATACAAGTAGATTATTATTGCTTATATTTTGTTAGGAACATTTGGCTATTAAATATTTGGATTACACGAGCGAGACCAGCTACAGCTATATTCTGCTGTCCCTGTATGTTTGCCTGTTCCTGTATCTCTTGAGGCAGTGATACAGCAGGCATGAACAAATTCTCTGTTACCCCAGTGAGATTCTGGAGCAGATGTCAGTAATTCATCATACGATTTACATTTCTTTAAATATTATTGCATATGAAAATTAACAAAATTAGTAGAGACCAACTCAATCTCTTATACGACCTGTATGTTAAAAAGCACCTTTACTAATTTTTGGTTTTCAGTGAGCTGCAGAATTTGTTCCTGAAAACACACACTGTTCTTGTGTGTTAATCACAGGAGTGGCTCAGTCAATTTGGAAGGCAGTCAGCAGAAAAGAAACATTTGGGTCATTTGACACATGGGAAAGCTTAGGCAGCAGCGGGAGTATGTGGGATGCAACCAAAAGACAGAGATCATCAAACTTGCACAGGCCAGGGAAAAAGCAAAGAAAATATACCATGTCAGTGAGTCACAAATCAATTGTTTGGTTGCATTTCCCTTCCTCTCCTCCCTCCCCCCGTAATACGAACACCAGGATTCTCTGTTCCCAGACTCCTGTGCCAGCCCCCGTGCCTCCTCTCTTCCACATCCCATACTGAGCCTGCAGCCTCACAGAAAGGCAAGCTGATCAGCGACACCTTGTTGGTGGGGAGGAAGCAGCCTCCACCTCCAGCTGAGTTCAGAGGCCTTTTCTTGTTGTTTTGTTGTTGTACTCTGATTACTTGTGCTTGGTTTTGAGGATGAGTATTTTCTGGGGTAAAAAGGAGTGCGTGCAGTCCAGGAGGCACAGAGAAGGGATAGTGATCGATAATTGCTGTGAGTGCTGGACAGTGAAATATGTGTTTCATTATATTTTGGTCACATTCAAAACTTACACTGATTAATTATTTCATCTACCAACTAAGCTACATCTTTCTAAGACGTTATAGGGCTTTGCATTAGTTTAACCATGGGCTACATACACCCACGTTTTGTATACCCTTAGCTATTGGGAACAAATAATTTGGTGTAATAAAAGCAACATAAACCTACAGTGCAGATACAGGAATTTTAGGGAATTTATTAAAATAAGCTAAATGCTTTTATCAGCTTAATGATTATGCTTAAATCACACCCAATCCCACGAAGAATTGTTAAAATTATATATGGAAAGAGAGGAATCATTTGAATAACGTATTTTAGGTAACCAGGGGTTGTACAAAGACGAAATGACATTACCTGAACTCAATATTATAGCCCAGGTAGAGGCTTACATGAACATCAGATCAGTTCACAGCGAGCATAGTTCTAGATTAGAACAGTGGTGGTGAACCATGCAGTATAACTGAAATGTTAAGAGACAACTCCAGAACTGAATATAACAGGTGTGCAATTCTATGTTAGCTGCCTTTTCACTACTGATTTTGGATGTAATGAAAAGGTGGGGTAATTCTGTGGGTCCTTACGCATGCAGAATGAATGAATTCAAATTAAGATTTTTTTTTTCTTAAAGAGGATTTGTTTGGGTTTTTTGTCAGAACCCTTTGGAAGTACAAGGGGAGGTCACAAGCTGTTCTTTCATTCACATGTAGCCTAATAAAACAAACAACATATGTATGGGGCATAGGAGTTTAGCACTCAGAACACAGGGATTTGTATATGACTTTGAAAACTGTAAATAACAGATTATGCTTAACCTTTATCCTACTGCCCATCAACCTGATTTGTTAGTAAAGATTTATGTTGGAATCGAGGTTTTCATATGTTAATTGTTCAGAAAAATAAAACTTCTCTCACCATATGCAGGATAGCAAGGTCCACATTTACATTCTCAGCCTAAATTCCAATTGTCCTAAGCCTTCTAGATTTACATAATTACTGCATTTACATAATCACTTAAGACCTTCATCTGTACTTCGATGAAAACAGACCTGAAACCTTACTGAAAACCACGCTTTGCTCACATACTGTGCTGCAAGCATACGGGACTGACCTCAGATCACCTTTTCTTCAGAGCACGTTGGCACCTGGCTACCTGAGCGAGTTTGGTGGGTGGCACTGGCACGCTAATGTTTGCCAGCAGTCTGCTGGTGCTTATTGCTGCCAGGATGCATCTGGAGTGGATAGGGCTTGGGGAGGTGAGGTACAGAACATGCCATGCTTCCTTCTGGTCCGAAGGACTTCGTTCTGTTGCAGTGTAGGCATAGCTCTGGTGGTCTCATTTGCCCTGGGAGATGGAGCTTCCAAGTAGCGAGGATTAAAAAACCATCCCAAAATACATCACTGAGTTTCTTGCAAGTCAAATAGGAAGGTTAGCTGAATATTTCACAAATACAAATCAATTCACCTTTTTTTTCTTGTTGGAGACAGTGAGCTACAGAAACCCACCAGTTTGCACATTGTTACAGAGATCTGCCTTTGAATCAGACACTGAACTTCCCTTTGACTTCCTCAAACCACAGAACCCTTACCTTTTGTTTTACTCTAAAAATACCACCAATTCAGGGAAATTACCCTTGCCAGAGTGAAACACCGGAAAGCAGACGAGTATTTCAGTACAGAATAGGTGGTTGCTCTTCTGTTATATGATAGTAGCAAAGATTCATTTCCTGTAGGAAATGGGTAACTTGCAGGATATAGGTTAGCTCTTGACACCACACAAGTCATCACAGAAAGTTATTGTCATCTGATAGCTTTTGAATGGCCTCTTTACAGCTGAGTCAGACCCTTAAACCAGTGTTCAGTGGACAAATATCCGAAACAGAAAAGCCATCGTGATAGTTAACAATCTTAGGTGGCTTCATGTCAATAGCCTGAGAATGTGGCATTGCTCCCTGCGCCAGGAAGAAATTACATTATGGCACTTGCATGAAATCTTTTGTGTGTTGTGCTTAGAAGAGCTGGGTAAGAGATTTCAGCAGGCACTCCCCTTCAAAACACACACAGGAAATCAAAAACATTTGAAGCCATCTTCTCAAAATACTTAGCCTGAGTGAACACAGCACAGGTCAAGAAGGCAAGATTTTCCTGTTCCAGGGAAAGTCAGATGCTTCCATTAGCCACCTTTTTTTAAATTACTTTTTTTTATGACCATCATGCTTGATTTTGGAGGTTAGATCTCCTGGAGTGTTCTTGTCACTCAGCAAGAGATGGGACTCCCCTCTACCTCAGGTTTTGTGGGCTGCAGGTGTCTGATGCCTTTCTAACCCACAAGTAATATCTAGTTTAAAAAAAGGCTGTTGGTAAATCAGATCACATTTCCAAAAAAGCAAAGGGGATGAAGAATTAACTTGAGTTTCCTTTTATACTTACCTGTCAGTCTTTCTCATTCCCAGATTACTTGGCAAATCGAGTAAGACTCAGCAAAATTAACCTGTTTATTCTTGACTTGCCAAAAGAGTCCTGGTTTCTGGATATCCTGAATACAGTATCTGCCAAACTTAGGGATTTCTGCCATTTGGAGCCACCAAACAAGGGAATGGTTTGATGTCTCTACCTAAAGTTGTTCCCTCTTAGCCTACATGCTGGATGGCTGTTGTCCCACCTCAGACTGGGACCTGTGCCTTGACCCATTAGCTCCCAGGAATCCATATCCTTCGCAAAAATGTTTTGCTCTTGATGACTTCTGTCAGCTAGAGTGACCTCCTCGAGGCCATCACTTCTGTGACAAGGGTGAGAGAGAAGTACAGCCCATCCCTCTCCTCTAAATGGATGCACCCTCCAATTTCTGCCAATGATGGTTACAGAGCTCCATCTCAAATAGAAAATTCACCTTTCTGTATTCTTCCCTCAAATCTGGAAACATCTTTCTCATGGAGACAGAGTCATCTCTCCACACTTGGGATGTAACAGGTACCCTGTTCACTACAAAAAACGAAGTATTTTAAGATATTCACTAGACTTTTCCTGACTAGTTATACTCCAGACTGCATGTCTGTTTCAAGAGTGTTACAGCAGTTCCAGGTAAACTGTTAGATCATATGCTGTCAGAGCAGCATCTGTGCTGGCAATTTCACCGAGAAAATTATTTATCTTAGACATCTACAGAGCATCAACCTGAAGCTCTGTCTTCCCAATTCAGCAGATGTTAAGTAGAATATATTAACAACTCTTGATGGAATGCAACATAAAGCGTTGTTCCGACCACAGCCTCCCAAGGAGAGGAGTCTGCCACGGAAGAAACTAATGATCGCTCTTGACTACGCTGTGGTGGAAATATGGGTATATATTGCCTACAGATAGGTGCCAGGAGGAGAGCAGAAAATGAGCTACCTGAGTGACTGATCAGTGCTAGATGTGTGCATACCCCCCATTCTCTTTTCATTGTACTCCTGCGCACTGGGATTCTCATACCCATAAGGTGCACTATTGCCCATATTAAAATCTGGAGGACCCTCCGGGCTTACATGTGCCGTATAGGTATGTCAGGTCCTACTGTCCCATAAGCAAATGTGCAATGCCAGCAGATCCCATCGAACTCCTGTTGCTGTATCCTAAGTGACTTTCCACAGGGGCTGTGAAAAGCTTTCCTAGAGGTTCTTTGTGCAGGTAATGATACCTGATAGCATAACGACGTTGAGTCGTACGAAGGATAAGGCGGTTTTTAAAAGCACACACAAAGCAACAGTACCTGAACAAAATGCATTTGGAATAGCCTCAGTCACTACTTTAAAGGTACGATCCTTCAATGCCGAATTTTAAACCTTTCTGATGAATTTCTAACAAATAGCTTCTTTTAAAGCTGTATCTGTGCAGGAAGTGTGCAATTCTGCTGCCACATGCATTATTTAAGAACCCAAGCAAAATTATCAACACATATCAGCAGGCAAAGCGTTCTAAGACAACAGTAAGCCTTCATCCCTGAAAGCAAAAATATGGCCAGCAAAAACTGGCAAGAACACATCACATTTGCTCTTGAGGAATTCTGTACATTTCCAAATTGCAGCCGACCAAAGCGCAGGTAGGCATCTGCCTACAGCCTGCACAGTGGCAGGATATTTCTTCTACCAATTCTTGCCCTAAGGAACAATCATTTCTGTGCAATCATATTGTTGTCATTTGTTATGTACAGTGGCTTGAACTGATTCAGTGTCTTACTCATAACAGTAAACAAAGTTGGGGACTTGATAGTGCAAATCCTGATAAGAAAGTAAAGATAAGGGACACTACAAAAAAGTAGAAGAGACTGGGAAAGTGAGAGAAGAGCAGAAGTGGAGCAAAAGAGTGAGCTCTGAGGAAAGACTCAATGCCAATAATGGCAATATCCGACTCTCAAAGGGAAAAAACCCAAGGGTAAAGCACCGATGGAAACAGGAGGGCATGTTCATCCAAACCCACTATAGGAAAGGAAGAGAATTATTCTTCTTCTGTTCTTTACTATGTCTTAATACTACTTCTGTGTAGAGTCATGCACCGGGACTGTTGAGGGAGAGGTATACCTAGAATTTAGGCTCGTAACAGCAAGCATATGCCACAGAAAGAGTCAGGAAACACAGAGGCAGGAACTAAATGATGGTGGTAATTTCTAGAGAATTCATGGGCCTTCTGAAAGCCAGGGATAACATTCAGACTTCATGCTCCCACACCCCCACACGCCCAAGTTAGTTAAATAAGCTACAAGGGTTACCAGCAGGTTTGTTTTCTTGTCAGTCAAACTCTGGTTTTACCTTTGGCCTTTTGTTGCAGTGGAAGACCAGCACGTACACATGAACACAGAATTATTTTATTTTCCTTAATGATCAAACCCAAATGTTATTTTACCTTTGCCAGCTTTGTGTAGAGTGATGTGCCATCTTGCATATTTATTTTCCTGGAGTGATTCCCAGAAGTATGCTATGCTTTTTCTTGCTCATGTCTCACTAGCTTTATTTATGAGTTGTGTACACCAGGTTTTCAGTCCCTGGGGACAGGCCTACCCAGGAAATCTGTGGATGATATTTAATACATACAAGTATGAGGTAGTAAAAAAGCAGCTACCGAGCAGTACTCCAAATTGATCTAATTCAGAATTTCAGCCTAGATGGTGGACAGGTTAGCACCACAAACACCTTTATCTGTTTTGTCATATCAAAGGGAAAGACATTGTAAAGATTAGTAAGTCAGAAAGTAATGTTACTTAATGCTCACTGATGCTCTTCAGCTGCTAAATACTTAAAAGTCTCACAATAGACTTTTGTAATAGGATTATGTGGTGCTAGATGAGTGAAAAATGAAGTATCACAGCCTGATTTTCCATTTGGAATACCTAGCCTCAGCATGCCTCATGTTTTCAGGTCTCTTTTAGTTCTTGGGGGATTTGAGGGGTTGAGTTTTTTTAAAAATGGGCACACAGAACTTGGGACACAGAGATCTAACATAAAAAACATACTAGCTTTTTTCCTTTTCAGTTGCTTACTAGAATGAAATTATTTTTACCTGTATTATTTTAAGTGTGAAGTGGGTGAGAAACATCCTTTCATGTCCAACATCCATGCCTAATCTGAAATACCAAACTTGCAAGTTAAAACTACCAAAATGCAATTAAGGACAATGAGCCAACATTTCCAGAAGCCTTCCTTGCCAAGTGGAAACAAAGTAATGTAAAGAGCAAATTTTCACTTGATTTACAGAATTAAAAGGCCGTTGTTCTCTGATGACTGCGTCGAATAGCAATATTGTAACGTTACAGCTATTGATTCTTACTGATTGCAGAGAAAGATACCTTTTTTCTCCCTGTTTGATGCATGAATTCCCTTTGGCTGTAAAATAAATCAAGATAAGGCCCTTTTTCTCACATGCCATCGCAACTGATGAGAACTTATTGGTACCGTTTGATTACACCTGTGCAATTCCATTAATGGAAAAATAACATGGCCTGGGGACACTCAGTGACTAGTAATGGTGCATAGGGAAGTGGATACACAAAGCTTGATGTACATTTTAAACTGCAGTTGTATTTACAGGCTGGCTGCTTGAGAAAAACAGTTTTCATCATTCCCTAAGACTTCTGTGAGAGGCCATAACCACTGGAACGTTCCTCAAAACAGAACTGATAGATAATTACTCTTGATGGGTCAAGCCAGGGAGCAAGGCATTACCCTCCCTACCCCCCCCAGTGCTCTGATTCATTTGATATTCGTGTCTGTGCTCCTCACCTGGCAAATGTTTCATCCCTAGCTCTCTTCTTAACAGCTGCACTAGGTGTGATGAGTCTGTCATCCCACGCAGCATGTTCATACGTCGGTGCTGTACTTCAGGGGTGCTCCTAGGCTTGCCTCTGGGCCAGCTCCAGTGTTCATGCTAGCTGCAAGCACAGGGCCTCGCTGGGAAGGTTGCCTGCATACCCGTGCCCTGGTGTAACGTGTCGGTAGTCGGTGAGGTGGCGTAACACGCTGCTCAGTGCAGCGGCAGGCGGTGTGGGGCTGCTCGTGCTTGAGAAGCACAGTGAGATGCCAGCCATAACCAAGGTGGCTCCCCAGAGGCTGTGCAAAGGCAGCCCTGTGGCCATGCGGGCTTTCTTGTGGTGACCTACACGCGACTGCACTTCTGGCCAGGCTGCAGAGCAGGATGGAAACGCAGGGGCTGTATGTGTGGTGGAGGCATTAGCACTGCCAGTACATCACTGACAGGTGTCAGACCTACTGGTGACGTGCAGGACAGAATTGCTGAGGTGACTTGCCTTTTACCACCTCTTACCTCCTTGTTTCTCCTGGTACCTGAACTCCCAAAGCAACTCCCATTAAGGTGATTCACCCAGTGACCCCAGAGAGCCAATTACTCTGTGGGATGATAGGCAGGGAGGTAGCCTAAGGACAGGCATTACCAGCGGCCAGCCTTGCAGCTCCTGCCATCTCAGCTACCCGACTGGGGGAACCCAGTGTCAGTAAGTAGCTAAAAGGGAGGGTATCATCCAAGCCCCCACCACCTCTTTGCTGAATTGTGGGTCCCAAGTAACTCCAGTTGCCTCACTTAGAGCCCAGCACATGTTTGTCTCTCCACGTGCTCCCTGGCAGCTGTACCATGCCCAGCTGAAAGAGCTGCCCCTTCTACCCTGACAGGTGGAAGTGTCAGCAGGGCTCCTAGCCCTTTGCTGCGTAGCAGAGCTCTTACAGATATTTTTGCTGGGTGTGGAACCAGCCCAAGATGTGTGTCCCAGTGCAAACAGATATTGTCCATGGTAGCTGGAGCCACCATGGGGTAAGCTGCCATGGGTATTGCTGCTCACACAGCCAAGGCTTCTGGGGGTCTTTCCCTCATCTCAGTCTCAGAACCTGGAAGAAACTTTCTTAAAGGCTCCGCATCCATCACACATGCTACAGCCACGTCAGGGATACAGCACTGGCCTCAGACAGTCAGCACCGTAATGTATGCTGCGTGGCAGGGCAGAACAAGCGCATCCCATACTTCATCCCTGAGCTGGGATGCCTTTTGCAGAGGCTTGTTACCTGGGGGTACCACTTGGGAGAGCGGGGTAAAGATGAAAGGCCTGCTGAGGAGGAGAAACGATGGGCCGGTGATAGGCTGAGGAGGGAGCATACATAGCAGGGGCTGGTAACTCACCCTGGTCAGTGGTCCTAGGTATCGGCCCAAACTGCAAGGAATGCTCTTGAAGGCGGCCTGCTGATTGACCTCTCTCACTGGTACCTATGACAGGAGGTTTACCTTGTGGCGATTCACACTGAGATGGATTTATTGTTTTTTAAACAAATCAAACTGACACGTGTTACTCGTCAGCTTATGCACAGTGTTTCTTTGGCTGCAGGTTTTTGGTTTTGTTTTCTTTAATGAGACAAAAATCGCTGAGAAACACGCCTGGACTTGCTCACAAGTGGTTACATTTAGCTGTAATCTGCCTGGTGAGTTGCAGGAGGAAAATTGCACTGGTTTGAACTGGATTTAGTAGCAAGGATATTGTAATTTGGGGCAGCAGAGAGAAAATTGTATAACACTGTTGTGCTGCTCTGAGCTGGAGAAGCAGCCAGTGAATTGCATGATTTTTCCGACTTTGTAATCAGTTTGTTATGCAGAGAGCGATGCCATGGGATTCAGCATTTTATCTGCTGGGTTTCCCCTGGCAGCATCTGAAGAAGTTCATTATAAGTGTTTACCACATGATCCACTTAATCAAACCACTGAAACTCAGAGAATAAGTCATTCTAACAAGACCCTTCAGAGCTGCCTTATAAGCTACTTACTGATATACTCTTCCTTGGTGAGCATACAATGACTTTCCTTGTGTCCCAGTCCACGATACAGGAAGTTCATTATACCCAGTCCAAATTCAGACGTAAAGAAAGGAAGCAGGGCTTACAAAGAAGTGACAGATAATTTGCAAAGGATTTTAGTTAGCCACTCAAATCCCAGATAGAGTCAGACTGTAGGCTCTCCCTAAAAACAGCCTTCTGGTTTCCAGCGTTAGGCACAGAGCCCCTATCTGCATGGCCGCTTCCAGTGTTGTAAAATACAGGCCACGCAGGAGAAATTATTTGGTCCTTTTGATTAGAGGTCAACTAACACAGAAATGTGTGAGAAGAAAGAGAAATCAGAACTGAAACCATTGCTTTTAGCTGAAACCATGCTTTTAGCTGAGCGCTAGCGCAGATGCTGCGTAGCGGTAGCAGAGCCGCTAACGGAGCTGATGCGAGATGCCTTGAAAGCCTCCTAAATCCCAGCGTGTGCTAGGGCTTGCGATGCTGAGCCTTGTCTGACAAGCTAGGAGCTCGCAGACATGCTGTTTGCTGCCTGTGTTTGTACACTGTATGTCTGGTAAGACAAAACATGTTTCCCTGTGATGTAGCAAGGAACACTTCTGCTCACAGGGAGCAGGTAGGTTGAGGGCTGCTCTGCCTCCTTCAAGGCATTCATTTCACTGAGCGCTGTCACAAGCTACGTGATGCCAGCTTTTCTGGCACTCACGGTATTTTCTTGCTGATGCTACTTCACGGGCAGTATCTGCTTAAAGCTTGCCTTCTCTCTCTGCTAAAGACCAGCGTGGGTACCAACACAGATGTAGGCTTGGGCTAACCTTAGAAATACCCTGGGTAGTCTTCCCAAGCACCACCCTGTCTCTGTAGGATGGTGCTGCTATGCTCGTGTGAAGGCAGTACAAGGTCACACCAGACCAAATGCTGATTTTGTGTAGGGACGTACGGGCTGAGCCTGACCTGGATCTCCAGATGAACCAGACACTGCCACTGGGATGAAGAGCACTGGGCAGTTCCAGACAAGCTACTCTGTAAGACATCAGAAACAGGGAAGTGGGCAGTTCTGAGAAATATGGGCAACAGAAACAAAAACCCCCAAGCTGGTTTGAGGGGGATGATGGTTTTTCCCTAGTGTAGCTCCAGTGAAGCAGGTCACAAAATTCACACCATTGTCCGTGCTTTGAGGGGACCATGAAACCTGTGTCTCTGGTGCCCAAGTCTATCCAGCCCAGGGCTGTAAAATTCAACCTGTTAATTACTCCTAATTAACTCCAGCCTGGAGTGAGCAAGGAATCAGAACTGAATCAATCAACAGATGTGAGAGCCTGAGATACACAGTTCTCATTCCTTGTGCTAAAGGAAACCTCTTTGTTTTCCCTGTACTTTGTACCTGGCTGTCTGCTGTTGATGCAGACGTTGGTCTCAACCACTGATGAACCGATACACCAATGGGCACGGGTATTGCTCTGTCCTCAGGAGGGACTGTGCTGCGTTAGTAGGTCGGTTTCCAACTAATAAGTTAAAACAGGACACAAAGGCCTGGAAGAAGATGCTGCTTTGTTGTCTTTTCCCTCTTCATTTTACAAATAGTAAATGCAAGATTACTGTCCCTCCTTTAAAATAAAGCAAAGATGAATCTTTGCTACTTCACACAATTTTATTGCAGCACAGTTCCCTTCCTCTTTCTTGTTTATCATGCTCCCTGTCTTGTCTTCTCAGTTTCTATTGTGCCTATTTAAAGAGCCCTCCTTCATCTCTCTTCTGGGACATTCTTACTGCTGGCTTTGTGCTGTTTCAGCTTCTACACAGCTGGTGCTTCAAGAAAAAAGTGCTTTTCGTGTAAGGCTGGGAGGAGAATGGGCCCATAAAAATAAATATTGTTGGTATGCACATAGTACTTTAATCAGTGTGTCTCCAACAACTTTACCTAAGTGGCCAGTTTGCTATCAGCTCGGCTTCTTAGGCATGGAGACCGGAGCAGAGCGAGTTGCTGACTTTCTGCTGCCTGCAGCAAGGCAGTAGTAAAGTGGAGAACAGAACTTCCGCTTTCCAAATGACTTCTCAGTGCCTGACCCACTGCCCTGTACGTGGGGAAAACCAGTACCAGGCATCTGGGCACATCTGTGGTTGGTAGGGGGACCTTTAGTCTGCTGTAAAGAGAAATGGTCAGTTGTCTGCCACGTGCTGTTTGTTTGGCACCTGGGACCCACCAGTGCCCGTATCGGTGCTCAGTGTCTCTGCACCACCCGCCTGGAGGGCTCGCCCGGGAGGAAAGCTGTGGTGGGCGTTGTGTGCATCTGGCTGCGTGCGTTCACACGTGCAAGCGAGATGAGAATCGGAGTGGTGCTACCAGACACTACCCTGACCAGCTCTGGTCAGTGCCAAGCGGGGCTCAACTCTCCCAGCCTGGGAATGAGAGACTCCTTAATCCTGCTGCATGGCTGTTCATCGCAATCCCCAGTAGTGTTACCTGCTCAGGAGTCCTTCTCACTGAATCGTTTCCTTTGAAGACCACAGGCTTTTTAACCCAGGACTGCAGCACCTGCTGCTTGCTGCAAATCCTGAGGCTGGCACGTGAGCACGTGGCTGTGCCGAACGTGCCAGCCACAAAGCATCACATTTAGCAGATTTTCACTGGAGGTGGCTGATGGAAACCAGAACAGATGTGTTGTAAGGACTGTCAGCCCAAGGAAAGGAGGGTAGCTTTCAAGAAAGCCTCCAAGATAGTATTTCCAGAATACACTCCTTTAGAAAAAAAGTGGAAAATGCAACTGAACCGGAATGAGCTCACTGCAGGTGGTGCTGGTCATGAGGTTTGGGTTGGATTTTTTTAATCAGTTTTAAGGAACTACTTTAATCATTGTTTTTTGTCCCATATCTGCTATTACTGGCCTTTTTCTGCAGGCCCAGAAAGGCCACGTTTTTGTGGTTCTCTGGGGCTTTCCCACAGCGTGCATTTCCCACCCGCCGCCTTAGAAAACTGGTTCAATACAACAGAGAGGGCCTCATCTGCCCAACCTGCAAACTGTGCTGCGAACTCACTCCCTGGCATGATTTGTGCTACCCCTTTTGCCCTTCCACAACAGCCAGTCCTGCAGGGATTTACACCCACTGGGTGCAGCTGTGCTTCACCTGAGATTCCCTGGATCCATCCGGTAGCCCCACAGGCTTGATAGCTGCAGAAGTTGCTGACCTGAGGGTCAGGTGGGCAAGCAGATGCTTGCCCTCCCCCTCTGGAAACTGGAGAAGTCCCTGATACCTTTCAATGAAGAACAAATGTTTAAGCATTCCCTACCTTTGTTTTTTGTGGCATTTCTTCCAGTTCATGTGGATCTGCACAGCAGCACGCAGTGCCTGGAACCATGATGGAGGCATACAAAATGCATTTATACTTGTCTGGTCCCATCTACACCAGGAAACCCCTGAACTGTAGCCTTGCTGGCAGGTCTGACCAGGAAACTTAGTTTTAGATGTTTTCATGTTTGTTTACAAGTGCTCTTGGCTGCAGACGGGGACACACAGCTGGTGGTCTGTGCAGGGCTCTGTGATCAGGCTGAGGCAGGGCTCTGAGCCTGCGAAGGCTGGAGCGGGGCTGAGCTCTTCCAGCTTACTCCTGGCTGAATTTGGAACTGGCACTGGAGAGGCTGCTGCTCCGCTGTCTCCTCCTGCGGGCTGGCGTCTCAGGGCCTGGCCTGGCTTTGCCTGTGTGGGCAGCAGCATCCAGCGCCCGCCTGCCACCCTGGCTCAGAGCAGGCACACGATGGGCGCCTCTGCTCGCTCCAGACGTGCTTCTGCAGAGCAGAGTACGCCTCTCACTGTCAGCAGTAACCGGCTCAGCACAAATACCACACAATACAGGCATCATTCTTCCTCCGCACAAGGTGGGAGAGGCGCGTGTCTGCAGGCCTGGTGCCTCAGAGGGCTTTGTGAGATGTGCCTGTGCCAGTGCAGTTCTTGCTGGCTGCGGGGACCCGTGGGAGCAGCTATTGGCTCACCTCAAGCAGAAATGACACAGTGGAGATCTCTAATGATGCTGATGTGCTGCGTGCCAGCCCTGAATTTCAGAAGGCCCGTGTTGGGGAGCAGGAGAAGGAGCAGCGCCAGCCCATCAGTACTGCAAACCAGTATTACAGCGGTGCTTTCCTGCAGCAGGGCAGTGATAAAACGTGGTTGGAGGGGGGAGCTGCTGAAAGCCCTGACCTTCCAGGCAGGATCTGTTTCCCAAACACGTGTTCAACAGCAGCAGGCTCCCCAGGTGTGGGCACCAGGGAGCCTGTTAAGCTGAAGCGTAACAAGAGATGTTTGCTCTGGAAGATAACGTGCACCTGTTCTGTGCGCTAGGGGCAAGGAAACTCTGAGAGATGTGGTTTCCTCCTTTACCACAGTAGACCTTTCTCACTGTGAGGCCACGTATTTCCCCCTTACACCCCCCCACCCCCTTCCTTTTTAAGACCAGGTATCTCCCTCAGCTTTACCAGCTTGCACCTCCAACCCAGCGACCCAGAAGCACAGTGAATGCAGGCAATAGCTCCTTTTCCTCCATCAGTACCTCTCATTGTGGAGTTCCCCTGACCACACTGCCAAAGGTTGCTGCTCATGCTGATGCCATTAGGAGGATGCGTGGGACTCCAGTATGGAGCCTGCACCCGAACTGTAACACATTGCTGGCTGGAGACAAGGGAATAACATGCTCCTTGCTAGGTGCCCTTTGTGGGGCTGTTCTAATGAGCCAGCCTCGTTATCTGCCTTGCTGCTGGTCCCAGAGAGGCTGCAGGGATGTCTGCCACTTTATTTTCTTAAATGGCACCAAATGAGGGGAGTTTAAAGCCCACCAGAAGAAAATGAGCTCTTAGGGCAGCATTTCATGTCTTGTATGCAGGGCTTTATCGGATTAGCTTTCTACTAGATGCACTGTACACTCCTTTCACCAGAGAGGCCGGCAAAGTTTAACTGTGGGATTAAAAACTTTACAGCCCTGTTTTTGTCAGACAGGTGACTGGCACAGAAACAACCTTTACGTGCATTAATGCCATCTGCGCTCCGTCCGGCCTGCAGAGCAGGCCCTTCCTCAGCGATCTCCCTCTCCATCTTAAGGCAGCACTCATCCCAACATCACGTACATAATTCTCTTGCTTAGCTTCTAATTTTCCACTTTGGGGACAGTGTATTTCCTCTCCCCCCCTGCACCCTTGCAAAGGCACTGGTGCTGTGCAAGCCCCCGGCGCTGCTGTCCCTGTTCAGGGAATGCCTTTTGCCTCTGTGGGTCCCTGCCAGCCTGCGGGAGGGGTACCTGCATACTTTCAGCTACTTCCCCATTATTTACACATCAAGTTAATACCTGACTCAAGAGTTTGTCTGCAAACATGTTTTTAGGGCTGGTCTTGGTAAATTCTCCCCCCTCGGCCACAGCGCTCTCGTTTTCTGTAATTTCCTCCCTACTTTCCCTTAACACTAATCCATTGTCACATTAACGTGTTAGTTCTGAAACAGCAGGTGTTTTCTCAGCCTCTTCTTCTCCCTTACCTGCTGATTAGTTTTTTTTTTTGCTTTCCACTGTCCTCTATCCCTATTTTTGTTTGCCAAAACCGGCGTTTCCCCTCCCTCTCCCTCTTCACAGCTCCCACCATCTGTCTCTCTACAAATACAAAGCTTTAGGGGAAATGATTCACTAGGCTGCTAGCTCATTACTCACACTTTCCTCATCACGGTTTCTGTCCTTGCAGGATGCTCTAACTAATGTAAAGATCAATGAATCCTGGGAATTGTTATTCAATTAAAAAAAAAAAAAAGAAATATATATATATAAAATGCCCTGGCAGTTAAATAGCTTGGGCTCTTTGTACTTCCTAAACACCAGTGCTGGTTTTTTCCTCCTCACTCTGCTAGCTGTGTGTTTCCAGAAAGGGATTGCCGAAACACAAGAACAGAAATTGTCACTGGACCATTTAATGCAACCTTGTGTGTGTGTCACATGCTGCAGGAGTTACTTAATGAAATTCCCTGGCCGAAACCGAGCAAATCTGTGGTCAATCTAGAGCACGTATTTTAGGATGACAGCCAAAATGATGAAAGGAATTTACTACCCGGCCTCGCTAATCATTTTGAAAGCTTAACTGCTCTCCCTAATATGCTGCTTTGCAAGCAGCAAACCTGACACAGCCTCATTCCCTACAGATTTCCCTCCTCCAGCCCTACCCAGGCTGCACACCCCAAAAGCCCTCCCAGCCCCCTGCCAGCCCCGTGCAGGGGCAGGGGGGCTGGCTGTGACTGCTGGCCAGCTGCCCACCTCTGGGAAGAGGCCTCCACAGCCCTGAGCGCCCACTGCCTCTCCCTCCGCAGCATGCAGGTTTGGGGCTAGCTCTTTGCTCAGGGAATTACCTCTGAAACTCACAGGACTTGACACCTTTGAGCTTCTCCACAATTAGAAGTGGCAGAAATTGGCTAAAGGGCTTGGAAGCCATTTCAGACAGACCAGTTCAGTGTCTTCAAACACTTCAGATACCTCAAAATACCAGGGACAGCCATATTGGGTGGGCAGATTTGCCAGTGCATTTCAGGAGACTTTGCTCATCCTGGAGGCTGAGCTCAATACTGTTGGGCACTCCAAGTGACCCTAAATGTCGATGTTCAGGTACCCACATCTCACTCCCTCTGCCCTCCCTTTGTTGACCTTTTAAGAAGGATTTCTGACATGGTTTTAGGCTTGTCACCACACACTGGAAAGCTGTTTTCTTAATTGGAAGCTTTGTTTTTTCATTTTATCACATGGAAAATGGATGTCCCTTCCCTGCACGCAGTAAGCAACACAAATCACCGCTGCCTAACACGGTTTTATGGTGCCTTGCCAGGAAGCTGCTGGCATGGCCAGAATCAGCCTGCTTCAGTCATCGAGCTTCCCTATAGAAACTGAGAGTTGTAAGCAGCACAGCAAGTTCCACTGATGAAATTGCAGGAGTGGGCACCACTGGATACACCCTTCTGCCAGCTCTCTGACATGGCCACAAAGGCCTGTGAAAGGAACATCTGAGTGTGCCTGCAGTGGGGCTCTTCACTCCGTTCTCACGAGCACCGCACCACACTGGCACCGCCTTCACGGAGAGCTAATTCAATACCTTGGGTAATGGAACAGGAGTATCGGCTTTTCATACACCAAACAGATGTGCTGGGTTATGGAGCTGTATTCGGTCGTTCTGTAATGGGTAATAAAGGTGAGGAGGATCTTGGAAAAAGCCTGCATCCTGTATGACTACTCTAAAGAGTAAGGGCTGCAGAATTCAGTCCGTGTTACCTCAGAGAGGTTAAGGCAGTTTTAAAACAAAGAACCCTCACCAAAGCCAAAGTACTTAACGTGCTCCGTTAACAAAAAAAGCTCAAATTTTAGCAGATGTGATGTTGCTGAGCCCTCCTGGCTGCCAACGACCCAGAGCTCTCCAACATCCTTGGTTATTTTATTGTCCCGTGCTGCACACAAGTTATAGGAGTTGATGTTCCTTCTCTTAACAATGGCTGGTTTTCCAAATGCCAACTGTCCTTGGACACGCTCTGTTGTAAGTGTGGGCTCAAGGGCGGCAGTGAAACTCAAGCCTGCTGTAAAACACGCCGTGGCGTTCCACAGCACTGACAGCACACATGTAGCCAGGCACTTAGGTCTTCTTTTGTGGCCTGTTGCTGCAACACACTGAAGGTGTCAGGGGCTGAGCCGTAAGGAAACGGAGCTCCAGAGATTTCAGATCTGAGAGGCCTCTAATTGAAGACAGCACCTTTCTGCAAGGCAGGCAAAGGAAAACTGGCGCTACCCAACAGTTACCATTCCTCTGCTGTTCCCAGGAACAATAAGAGCTGATGCAATATATACGGTTGCCGTACAAAAGGCAAATATATTTAATAGTGTCTATACAAATCAACTGTTCTGTAATGCTATACAAGGCAGGAACGTCTTTAAAGGAACCCTGAGCGAAAGGGAGGACCTCGTTTTTGTTTTACACTTATTGAAACATTATTTCTGGTATTTGTTTGCTCTATTGACTAATAAAGGAACATGTTAAGAACAGATATTAAAGTGAAACCGGGCTTCCTGTCCGTTTGCAGCTTCTTTAAAAACCTAGGGAAAAGAGTTCTGCCCCATCAGCCTCTGAAAGAGATGTTTAACATGGTAGAGAACAAGCCGAGCCTGAGTTACCCAAGACAACCAATTCCTGTAGCAGAGTGTCTTCTGTCATCAAAAAGAGCCATCTGGAAGAGCGCTGGCTCCCTGCCAAGAACAACCCTTTAACACCTGCTCGTGGCACACTGTAAGGAGGAATGTTCATAACGGCACAACCTGGAGTGTTGGTAAAGGTCCTATTGGAGGAGCAACGTACTCCTCCTCCCTCAGTAATCGCAGAAGGATGTTCTTCTTGTTCTTTGGCCAGTTATAAATGTGAGTGTTCTGCAGCCAGGTAGGCACGTGCTCCTGGAAAACAAGGAGAAAAAAAAACCAGAGCGAAATCCCATAAATCCTCCTGAATCTGTCCCAGAACTTGCAGATTCCACCGGAGCCTGCCAAGCAAGACTGCATTTTGTCTGTTCTCAGCACTTCCCGTAACAACAAGAAATTTTAATTTGGCTTCAAAATTGTATTTGGGTTCCTAAGTAAATGAACTCGGTGTGATCTCACAGCTTGCCTGTCTCTCTTTCTTTTCTGCCATCATGTTGGCTAATTTCACCGCGTTTTGAAGGGATTCTGATCTCAGTGACAGGCATCTAAAGGCTGGTGAAAATAAACACTGAGAGAAGGGAGGCGTTTCGGTGCCCCTCCCAGGATCCACACTGTGTGTTCAGCCTTGAGAAGAGAATCGATAGGGAAGGAGCAGGACCACGGGAGCACATGGTAGCCTTCTCCTCCCTCACCTTGCACCTTCCATCACCAAGCATGGTGTCTCCTGGCCACCTCCTAAGCTGGAGGCTGAGGCTGATGCTGAGCTCGAGGAGAGGCTCCAGATCTGGGGGAGATGCAGCTTTTCAGAGGGGTTGGTTAATGCCCATCAACATAATGAAGATGGGACCACGCTGGCCCTGGACAGTGACAGAGGGCTGATGCAGAGGAGCCTGCCCAGACCTCATGTTCCTGTATCACCTTGGAAGGTTTCTGTAGGACAACCTGGATGCGTAGGGCTGAAAGGCTATATTCATTCCACTAATTAAAAGAGGGTCAAAGACTGATTCTTGACCAGAACCAGCTCATGGCCACTGTGGAGATGGAAATTTGGTTTTAGAGAGGTGTTGTAGGGCATTCCAGAACACAGCCAAAGTGAGACAGTGGGTAAGCAACATGAGCAGTCAAGACATCCAGCACTGGACCTCCTATTTAGCAGGACACTATTTTCCCAAGGTGGCCCCTGTTAGGAACAGCACAGTCCCTGTCAAGCCAGTGGAGACAGCTCCACAACAGAGCAAAAAGCTGTTGGCACACACCATGGCTCTGGTGTCTCGCCAGGGGATGCCCTGGCATGAGCAGCACATGTCCTGCCTGCCAGCAAACAGCCTAGCTGCAATCCAAATCTTTCATTCCCAAGCCTCGTGCTTCTCAAATTGGCTGTCCTTTCCTGGGGCTGTACAGCAGTAGGAACCAGGCATCCTCACTTCCACTGCTTAGGGAGCAATTTGTGTTAACTGGTGGGACTGCTTTGTTAGATCAACAGGATTTATGTCTAAGGGGGAGGTAAGTGGCTCAGGTGCCTATTTACCCATCAGACCGATCCCACACAAGCTTCTGAACAAGCAGCTTGGTGAGTGGCAGAGGTAATCTATCAGGCCTGGCTTCCCGCTTTCTCCAGTGGCAGAGAAGGCAGAGGCTTTGGCAAATGGTCTCCCTAAAGAGGAGGTTAAAAATGTTGCTCTTCCAGGTGGACACCCCACTGCCCAGTGAGGGTTAGGTCCTGCAGCATTCACTTTGGTAGGAGCATGGAGATTCCTTCCTTCCCTCAAGTCTGAATTTGCGTAGGAATGGCTTTTAATCCTTGGGAACTTAACTCCTTTTACAAAGCTGTCTGAAATTGGGCAGGGGATTCAAATGTTACTGGGAGAAAGATAACGATGGGTGCATGCTCGTTATTACCTAAAATTTGTGTCTTTACTAAACCTTGTTGAGCTGCCGAAGGAAACGCGGTAAGGTACAGCATGGGTTTACAGAACAAGCTCTCTCTCTGTCTTTGGTAAGAGACTACTTTTTTGTGGGGAAGGAAGTGCAGCAGACCTAGTCATTTTGGGCTTCAGCAAAGCATTTGATAGAGGTCTGTCCACCTGGGAAATCATTAGTTAAGCTTGAAAAGATGGAAATTACTGCGAAACGTACAGTAGGTAAGAAACCAGGGAGTGGGGATGTAACGAGAGCCATTATACACCCAGAGATGGGCTCTGTGCCTTTCTTCCAGAACTGCTCCTGCAGCCAATTTCATTTAATATCCTCCATCAGGAACTCAATGCAAAAAGCACCTGCATGCTGGTCCACTCTGGCAGCAACGTTACCTTGAGGGAGGTGTGTAGGGGTAACTATGGTCGCTGTTTTGGTGCAGGAGGAGAGCAGAGAAAGTGAGAATGGGGCTTTCCCTTGCCACATGGTGCTGGCTGTCATGGGTGGGAGTAATGGGAATAAACAGCCCTTTTAATTTTTTAAATTTAGCTGTGTATCTGTAAGCAGAGAGGAAATTCTCCCTCTGCCACACAGACTATTTGATAACTGTGAGGATCAAACTAGTAGGATGAGGACGGAGCACATTAGTGCAGAGCCCAGGGCAGTGTGTTCAGGTCTGTGCCGGCAGAGCCTGGTTTGAGCTCCCTGCTGCCTGACACCAGCCCCACTCACCTCACCCCTCCCCTTCCATTGCTTCCCTCTGTCAGAGGGGTCTCTAGTGTGGGGCAATCACAGCCTAATGCTTCGGTCATTGGGTGACCTGACCAGGAGGACACGTTTCTGTGGACTGACTTGATGCAAGCCTTCAGCCAGCAAGGCCCAGGTTTCCTTTAGCAGTCTATGATGGGAAGCTGGAAATGCCAGTTCCACTTTAACTGCATGTTGTGCTTCTCCCCTCATTATTTAATTTCCAAATGAACATTTGTTGGATCACACAGATCCCTGCCCACTGGTGGTCGACTAACTTTCACATGCCAGCAGTGCTTTATGATGTGCTTCCTATGAGATGAACTCCCCAAATGAGACCTTCCAAAGCTTGCTCCCCTGTGCTTTTCCACTGCCAGCTACAATGGTACTTGAACACATAAAAAAGACAAAATGAAAGTAATTTGCCTGCTGACATCATCCAACTGTACATATACGTGGCACTTTTCAGGTACCTCACCTACCCTGACTGCCCACAGACTTCATTACTGCAACTTGTTCAGGCTCTGGTGCTCTCCTTCCACCCGTAACACCCTCAGTTACATTATCATTAACTACTTTAGATGAAGGTAGGTGATGTACCAAAGAAATGTGTGGAGAGAGCACAAAGCTTCATGGCACTAGAACATGCTGATCGGCAAAATTGAGATGAGAAAGGCCCCTCTCAGAAAACGAAGGGTAATGCAGACCAGAAGGGATGGGCAGGAAGGCGGCCTGGAGCCCGATGCTTTGATAGGAGCAGCTGAATAAACCAGCCCTGGAAATTCCTTATAGATCACTGTCTGAGAGGACCACTGCTATATGCTAAATAGTGTTCTGATGCACAGAGTTCAGCCAGAATTAACTGAGTTTATTGCTCTTGTGTCTGCCTCACCGCCCAAAGGCAGCCATGGCGCCTGCTGGGCCGCTCCTCCCCGCAGCCCTTAAGGTGCCGGGTGGCTGCAGGCTGTCGGGTCTGTTTGCACGGCAGGCACCGGAGGAGCCCCCAAGGCCAGGAGCAGTCCTGCTCTTCCCCCTCAAGGACAGACTGGAAAGTCTGACTGGTTCCCTGCCGCTGGGTCTGCTCAATTCCCACCAGTGCCACCTCCCAGCTTCTCACACTGAAGGCAAGCGCCGGGCTGAGGGCATTCAGGAAGGGAGCTGAATGACACGAAATACCAGCCAGAGGTACTGTCCATTCCAAAGGACCCTCAGGTGTTTTACAAACTCGTGGGTGTGTTTTCAAATTCCTGTGCTTACATTACATTGGTGTAAATGCAATCAAATCAAGCACTTCGTTACACCAAAATCTTCAAGTGAGGTGGGACTTCCCAGCCCTGCGTTCACTGAGAACATATTGCTTAACTTTTGACTGCTGTTCCAAAATTTGGGCACCCAAAGAAGTGCAAGGAATTTTTACATGCAAGGGGTAACACAACAGCTACCCAAAGGTCCACACAGCATTTAGCCAGGAGAAGTGAACACGAACACAACACATCCATTCTACAATTGGACAAGAATGAAGCCGCTGAACTTCTCTGGCCTTCTGAAAATCCAAGGGATTCTCTCAGAGCGAGAAAGAATAGATGGGACTCTGTTGCATTACTTACTTCTTATTCTCAAATGAACCTTTAAAACCAATAAGGCAGGCAGATGAAATTGCAAGTCCTAAAAAAACCTTACAGTTTGCCTTTGATGGGCCCATCAAAGTTCAAGCAATGACCTAGTACTTTAATATTTATTATCCTCTTTATTTTTATATTCTCAACCCACCCTCTTCCTGATCCTCACTTCACATCAGCCATAAATCTCTCCCATCTCACTCATCGGCATCACATCTGGACAAAATTATAAAAGGGTTAATATAAAAAGCATGCTTGCCAGATAGACTGTCTCTCTCCATTTAAATTCTTTCAATGCTCAAGACAGTTTGAGTTTTAGCTGTACATTCATCATCAGAAATACATTTATGCACTGACTTATATTGGGGATGAAATGTTTTTTATTTGTATGTACATAGAGCTATAAACCTCTCACGTAAAATGGAGCCATGGAATATTATTAGTGGGATATTGAGAACCAAGAAACTGAGGGTCTGGGGTTTGAGATCACATCTGGTGCACTGTGATCAGATGAAGGTGTGCTTAATGATGCGACAAGCATGGAGGGGGGGGGGTGTTACCTTTTTGGCATTTGGAAAAAGCACGGGGATGAACCTGAAGTTCATGCTTCCTTGCTGTATAAACTCGATCTGCATCTGGAATAGAATAAATTGCCGGATTAATTCTAATGACACGTTCATTTTTCTTTGGTGCAGCTGAGTCCTACGTGTCAAAACATTTGTTTCCTACTGAAACTGCTCTTCTGTGAAGTGATCTGACCCATTGCTGGTGGGCTTGGGATCGCTTTGTTTGGCCACTGAATCCGATTCGTCATCGTCACAGAAAGGACAGAGGAAAGACCTGCCAGTGTTTCTTAAGCCCTGAGTTCTGTGGCCTGAAATAACTGGGTTTAGATGCAGTTGCAATCCCATGAAATCCATCTAGAACCAATAAAGCTTGATTTGACCCTGTTCAGTCTCCAACAGGGTGAGAGATTTCAGTGGGAGGGGGCAACTCAGTGTCCAAACCAGGGCCCAGCTTGTTCCCTGTGTCCCCTGGACTAAAGCATCTCAGGGGGGTTGGGGGTAAGCACAGCAAAGTCCTGCTGAGAGCTCATGTGTTGGTGACAGCTTCTGAGAAACGTGACTGCAGGATCCAGCTGGGGAATCAGATGGGTTACTGGGTAAGAAAGGCAGCAAACTGCAAACTCGGGGAGAAAGGATGAGTTTCCCAGCTCTGTGGGTTCTTATGGGCTGAATGTCCATGCAGTGACTACAGGGATGGCCATCTGTGACCCCCGATGGTCCCCTGCCATGCTGGGGAGCCCCCTTTTGCATTTCTGCCGTTCACTTTGCAATTCCACCTTGCAGTAAGCTTTACTGCTGCCCAAAAAGAGACCTGTTACAGGATGGGTGAAGCAAGAGGGGCTGGTTATAGAGAGGAAGGTCAGGCACTGCTAGGTAAGACTGTGCTCAGGCCTTTAGACAGGGCAACAAGGGCTGAAGGAGGGGCAAAAAAAATCCAACAATAAAGAATATGGAGAAATAAGATGAGCATGTTTAATAGGATTTTTCTTCCTTGAACCTCTTAGCAGATGTTAATGAGCATACGGAGCTGATGAGAGGGAGGATTAATGAATTCCAAAGGGGGGTGTTTAACTATGGGGATTAGGGAAAACAAAGCAAAGAACCTGCCATTTGGAGACAGATTTGTCTTTTGAGAAGAAGAGACAGAGTCTTTGTAAAACAGCAAATGCATGTCCTTGCTTACCATCCTGTGGATGTATTTAGTATGTAAGCCATGTTCATCCCTGTCCAGCTGGGATTCAGCCCCTTCCACATCCTGTTTGTATTTTGGACTGATTGCTATGATTATCATCACCGTCTTCTGTTAGGGAGAAAAGCACTTTTATGAAACTGGGAAACGCAGCGTGTTTGGTAGAGGCAGATCGGAAATCTGCCAGTTGCTGTTTTAAGTGATCTTTATGTTCTTGGCAAAGAGGAGAGGATCTCATTCATTCTGGCAGGAAATACAGGAGAACTCGAGCACTCGTCCTCCTCATTATTTCTCGAGATCTCATAATATAGAAAATCTAAATGTCAAGAGATATATTAGCAGCTACCAGGCTGCAGTCGGAATCCCTGCAATAAAAAGCTACTTTTTACCAGGGCAGAGTATCTATGTACATACACAGAAAAGTTTTATCTTCAAATTCAGACCGAAATGTTTTCCAACAGCTTATGCAGCAGTGCATCTATTTAACCATCTATGGCTTTCCTGACATAAACCCACTACAGGCAGCTGTCTATGGAAGCTCCATCTAGGGCTCTTGGCAACTGAAACGACAACTTGGCTTGCCGTCCTTAGCAGTGAGGTGAGCAGAGAGGCAGCTGTGCAGAGAGGTGGGCTTCTGCGGACAGCCTGGGCAGGTTTAGGGGTACCTCACAGCAGTGGGCCGAAGGCAACGCTCCTCACCTTCCCAGGACAGCCCGGATCCTGCCTGTGACCTGCTTAATCCCAGCCCCCCACTGAGCTCAGGTTTCCACAGAGGGACCATCCTTCATTTCTGGGGAATGTCTCTCCTTAATGGCAGGCCAGGGAAGAGGCTCAGGAGATGAAAGCCTCCTGCTTGTGTGTTACCTAGGGCCTGTCTTTTATCCCTGCCACATCAGGCTGCTAAGGCTTCCAAGTCTGTGGCTCACAGTCAGCCTGGCACCTAATTAACTCTTTCCTTCTGTGCAGTATCAAGGGGATTTGCCCCTCTACAGGGTCAAATACGGAAAGGAGCCATTATCCTTTACACCGACTTAACATACTCCAGAATTACTTTTGCTGGTGCCTGACATGCTTGTAAGCACTTACAGATGTTGAGGGTTTGCAGAGACATGCCCAGTTGCACACATCCCCCTGCCTGTGTCCAAGCAGTCCCTTCTTCCTCACACATGGAGAGATTCTGAAGTTGGAAACTGCCTCTACAGCCAGCAGAGAAAACCCCCATTTCCAGGGCAGGCAGGGAGAGCAGGGTCCTCATGTGGAGGTGGGGAATTGCTCTCTGCACATACTGGTCTGTCCCACTGACTGCACAAGAGCCCTGGGGGACATCTGTCAGTTTGTCTTTTAAGTGATAATATTGCAAAGCAAATCCACCCTGGCTCCCAGTGTCAGTACCTCCATTACACACAGTAAGTCCAAGCCTAATTTGTGCTGACACACACTGGCTCTGCATGCAGTAGTATCATGTCTGTGTGGCAGTGCACCTAAGCTAGCGTGCCAGTTTTAGGAAAACTGGGTGGTGCTGTGTCAGATGGTTGAGCTTCCTTTCTGAGGCTGGGGAGAGCCCACCACTTTGTCATCCTGTCCTCCAGCCATGGAGGTCTGCTCAGAGTGAATTTGGAGGCCTGGTGACTACCCACCAAGGCACAAATGAGCCACCCCATGATGGCACTTGTCTGGTGATAGAATCACATTTGTGTCCAACTGTGCTGGTATAACAGGTCCACCTGGCCTGATCCTAAAGGAGATGTGCACTCACTGCTCCTTTGAACTTTGAAGGAAGCTGCTGCTGCAGGGTATTTCACTGGCACCAGTATGAATCTCTGTTTTACTGATTAGATACCTACAAAGTGATGAGAGCAAATCTATCATGTGACTAACAGAATATCAATTGCCAGTTTACATATAGGATGGTTTATCGGGAAGAACCCTTCCTCCATCTTTCAGATAGCAACATAAAAGCTACAGGTGAGAAGGGGGGTGAATATGAGCCGCTACTGTGCAGCCTGGGATGAAATACAGCTATCATTTTAAACAAGCATAGCTGAACCCTACTATTTAGAAAGGAGATGGAGAAACAACTTGTCCAATGGCAGCTTCGGGATGAATGTAACAGCCAGCACTGGAATTTGGTAGGAATGCCAGGATCAGCACTTCATTTCTTTGAGAAAGAGCTGTGGGATCATAAGATGCAGAAGCAAGTGAGATATGCCTATGGTCCTGCTGCAAGACCTCTGCCATTTCTGTAAGGGCAGGGGAGATGACAATGGGCTCTTATATTCTGATTCTGCTCCTGTTGCTATTAGAATAATTCAACCATTTTCCTCAGGTCACCTCTGCCGTGAACAAGGTTAAATTGCCTTTACATACATCACCTAGGTAGCGCTCCATCCACTTAATGATGTCAATACCTCGTACCGTGTCCTCAAATATATCAATCTGCAAGAGAAGGGAAGTCTGTGGTGAGCATCCTTTCACCTGTCCTCCCCATTTGGCGGCACTGAAAAGGCACCTGCTCTTTTCTAACAAGCGTGCCAAGTTCCCCCAGGAAAGAAACATCACACTCCCCTGTCTGTGTGCCTGCACAACTTCTCCCCTTTCCCTGCAGGCCAGAGTCAAGCTGGATGGGCACCCCAGGCAGGCTAAGGGGGGCTCCTGATGGCAGCAGCATCTCTAGGCTCCCACTCAGCCAGACATTTGACCACCATGCCCTGCCAGCTCCCAACTCCAGGGCAGTTTCACTCATCAGAACAAGACTCAACTGCTGACAGGACGTGTTAAGATGTTCAGCCTTTGCAAACTGGCTTTTTTTGTGTCTCTAAAAACCTCAAGCAGGTGGATGGCCACCCACCTTCCCTATCTGTATAGCTGCAAATGTCCACTGGCTGGAAGGGGATACACCCAGTGTCAAATTTTAGCTTTGCACTGAAATCAATTTTCAGAGTGTGTGGTAGGAAGTCAGACAGAAACCCAGGCTTCAGTGACAGCCGAGGTGGAGGACTTCACAGCACTGAATATGACCAGCACTGCTCCCTTCCCTGCACGCTCACTAAACCCAGAAACTGGCAATCAGTGACCGTGACCAATGGCATAAGTATTAACTTCTTCAAATTTTTTGATGGGAGAGTCATGCTCTGCTCTCAAGGATTTCGTTTTCCCTTTCTGAAAGCAGAGAACACATCGTTTCCCTGCTCTGGGGCCACGTTACTATATATATATTCTGCAGCACGCTCCAAGAATTGCCTGTCCAGCAAAGGCGCTATTAATGAGCCTTCTGCTCCGTACCTCCATGGTGCCCAGAGCTTTCCTTACGAACTGGTCATAGCAGAAAACTGCTGGAGAGAAGTACAATTGCAACCTCTGGAAAAGAATCTTTGATTGGTGGAAATAAATAAGCGTGTGCAGAGCCCCCGCTGAGCCTCGTTCAGCTTAATGATAGCCACTCGCTCCAACGCTTCCTGAACCGCAGCCAAAGAGCCAAGGCTGAGGGGTCAGGTAGCATGTGCACTTGAAACAAGGAAATATGAACCAAGATTTGGATGAGCACCGAACCCCTGAGCCTCTGTGGATGGTTCCCTTAGAGAAGGCCGTTAGGATGAAGCAGACTCACGAGAAGTTCAGTGAAAATCTGGATGGCTTATGGGATTAGACAGTAGGACAGAGGGTTTTTTTCAGGCCGGTGATTTCAGAATCCCTTTTAAAAGTGTAACGAAGTAAATGAAGCCATGAGAGGGGCTGTTTCGTTGTGTGAGACACACCGATTTTAGATCATTTTTTAGGAGGAAGGTATTCACATCTGAAGAACCAGAAATGTAATAGCATTGCAGATAAAAAGCTGGGATGGGATGAACATGAAAATTGACCTTTTTTTAATACTGGTATTACAGCTCAAATATGAGACAATGTTAATGGAATAGCTCACAAAACCTCAGACTATTGCCCATCTGGTATCTGGTGTCACTAAATGGAATTTTCCAGTGTCATTATTAAAACATATTTTTAAAAGATAAAATTCAGTTAAAATGTGAGAAAACAAAAAGGCAAATTATGTAAGTTAAAACTTGAAAAGCCAAGGCTAGTTCAATCTATTTGCACCTTCTTTAATGTACAAAGTGCAATAAGAAACAGAAAAATATTTAAATGGAGCACGTATCGCCTCCACTTTTAAAAATATTCCTCTTCTCTTCCCTGGTTGCAAGGCATTTTCTCCAGAAGGAATACTTACAGCAGTTTGAAATCCATTTACAAGTAGGAAGTTCACAAATTTCATAACCTCCACCGCTGTGTCCACCGAATAGGTTATAAAGACCTTGCCTAGGAGAGAGAGTCTGTATGAATATCCAATGCATTAAAATACATCACTTGGAGGGGGAGACTTTCACAGCCCTCCTTCTCCACCGTGCTGTGGGTTCTGCCCACCTACAGCTCACCCTTCAGATTATTTACAAAACTGATGCAGGGTAACACAGCAGTTTGGGGTTGAACTCAAGCCCCAGTGCAGAAACCCTGGTCTAGATTGAAGTCCCTGCTGCCTTAACGCTGGCAAGTGCCCCCGTGGAAGCTGGAGAGGGTAACACCGCCCTGCTGCTCACCGTGCCCTGCTGCCCCCAGCCCTTTGGCATACGTGTGGCACCACTGGGCCACCAGGACCGGCTGCAACCAGCGTAGCTTTTTGCCAGATCTCATCACCGGAGGAGCTCTCCTGCACACCGTACCGCCTCAGCTTATGGCAGCGTTAACCCCAGCTCAGGCAGGATGGATGGCTGATGACAGCAAAGTCTTCAGCTGTCCTCGCCATCATGGAGTTTTCTTACTAATTAAAGAATTACGGATTCTCAAATTGGGGTAGACCAGCTGGGTAATCTCATCCAGCTGTTGCGTCTATCACAATGACACACGTCTATCCAGTAATTCCTGTATCTAGGACACGCTAACTGGTAACACAGGGTTTACCCAAGAGTGGTGTCTGGTGTTGTAACTCACTCCTACAAGCCAGAGAGGTGCGACTCGCTGGATTTGAAAGGTGATGCACAAAATGGAAGATAAGGGAAAAATCAAAACCTCCGGAGAGAGGTGGAGGACTGAGAGCAATGGTGTGTCTCACCTGCTAGCCAGCGTGACATTAAGAAGGAAGCCAGTTTTCTGAAACATGACTTCACAACAAGAGTTGAAGGTGAAAGCATTTCAGGGGCAGCCAGCGCCTGTGCCACCCTCAGCCCTCACCAAGGGCTCCTGGCCCACAGACCTCCCCTACTCACCGGGTCAGGGAGAAGCTGAGGTCGAGAGTTGACATTTTTGTCTGGTTTGGGACAGGCAGAAACACTTTACCCCCAGGACTTTCTTTGTTATTACTCTTTTACTGTAAGCTCCAGTGCCTCATGCCTCAAAGGGACATCCTGTTTAGCAAGAAGTCATGAAACCAATCTAAACAGTATTTGCTTTTTGTAAACAAAATAACAAGCAATTAATGACAATTATGTTTTCAGGATTCAAGGGGGTAATTCCACCCCACCAAACACAAATGCTCACACCCTACAGATGTGATGACACTCAGTATTTTCTTTTCTTGTTGTCTTTGTGCCTTAATGTCATTCCCCCTGCCTTTTCTCCCCTGGAGCTTTCCCACCTAAAGCTGTCAGGCTGTGCTGTAAAATCTTGCACAGAACAAATCTGCTAACCACTTACGCAACTCCTCCGGCAAATTGCTGGTTCTCAGCGTTCCTCTGGCTGCAGGGTTACTGAGAGGTCTCGGGACGGCAGCTGGAGATGGAAAATTGTCAGAAGGACAACAGCATGCTTCATCCAGGCCACATGCCTTGGGGGGAAGCTGACCATTAGGTAGCTGGTTGTATAGTTGGTTTCTACAAAGAAAAGCAAGCGAGGGTTTAAAAAATATTTCTTTTCAGGTAAAATTGAGACTTTTAATAACACACTAAGATCTTTATCTGCCTGTCAGCTAGGAAAAGTTCTTGTAGAAATGCTTGGCTTAGCATTTCTACTTAGTTATTACAGCAATTTTTAACAGATACCTTCGTGAGAGTCTACCACAAGACACAGTTTATTGCAGAAGCGACGTTAGCCACAGGAAGTAAATGCACCTCGTAGCTGACAGCTGTTCAGTTTGCAATTAGTAGAAGCAAAGGTCATTTCTGAGTGAGAAGTAATGCCGTGCTGTGGATGTTCTTACACATGTACAGGAGCAGGGTAGCACTCAGGTAACCTCTTCCCATTATCTAAGGGGTGCTTCATGACACCTCAGGTGCTCTTGGGACGTCCTGCCCAGCAGCACAGGAGGCACGGCGCGAGGTAGGGGTAGAGGGCTCTCCAGCTTCAGCTCTGGCACAGCTTGGAGGATCTCCAGTGCTGGACAAGACTCAAAGGTTTGCTGAAGGGAACAATATTAATTTCCTGACCAGCAACACCAGACCAATGAGGATTTCTCACGTTAGGTATCTGCGCTCTGGACCTGCAATAACCTTGCCTGACATCTCCACTCTAATAAACAGAGAGAAAGGAATGGCTCTAGGAAGCTTGGCAGTTCTTGTCCTGCTCATGTTTGCCTTCAGAGCTGAAGTCAATAGGAAGGGGAGCCCAGACAGCTTTTTACATGAGGTGTGCTTTGAGTCTTTTGGGCTGAATCTGCTGGATGGGCATTAGGTTTCTCTGAGAGCCTTTCCCCACAGAGCAGTGATGTTTAGTCAATCAAGCCCACTCTCTTTTTTTTTTTTTCCTTTGCCTTCCTTAAATGAATGATGACAGCCTGGTCACAGCATGTTTTCTGTTGTCACATTAAGATTCGGTTTATTCATTTTGGTACAGATGTTTTCTGTTACGAAATACTCTATAGGCAAATATTAACAGCATATAACTGCCGTTCCCGACATCAGCATGCAAACAGCAGCCACGCAGCCACAGGACAGGCCCCGCGTACTCTGGATTTCTTTTGGCAGGAGAAAATAACCAAAAAAAGGCAACAACCACAGCCAGCTCCTCGGTGGCTAATTTACAGCTCTTCCCAAAACTTCACCTTACCTAACAAATGCACCAGAAATTTGGAGTCTGCTTACAAATTTTACTACTGCAAAGGATACTGGCTATCCCTCAACATGTTTACATCTTCATACAGACTCCAGTACAATTATCTCTGCTGCAGGTACTGCTTTACCTTGCTGCCACTTTTCTGTCACTCCCCTAACTCTTCACAGGCCACAGCAGCCCAGTAATTGCAGCCATCCACCCTCTTTTGTCCCATCTGTTCTGCCAGTTTCCTGCCAAGGCCATGTCACATTAAGTGGACATTTTCAAACACAGATGTCTGTAAGTTCAGCACCTCTAAAAGTACTGGAGCACTTAAGTAAAACCAATCTGATTTCAGACGTCCTTAATACCTGAAGGTTCAATGCATGGACAGTATTTCCCATCTGTTAATGACATACTTATAAGGAGGGAGATACAAGGCCTGGTAAATTAATATTTGAAAGCCAATCAAAAAGCCCTGGATGGAAAGTGCTAGACATGTGGGGCTTCCTTACTGCATGACAAATCATAGAAAAGGCCGCAAACTGCAGCGGCCTGTATCAGCAACAGATGAGATCTTCTCCCTTTTTCTCTGAGCTACAGGAGAGTTAAGAAGGAAATCACTGGAAGGCAATGATTGAGGCGTCCCAGGCTCGTGCTGCGTACAGCTGAAGACTGCAGTGAGACGCCGAATTGACCTTTGCTCTCGAGCAGGAGAGCTCTAAGGTTTCAACTGAGATATTTTTTCAACTCCTCATCCCTTTAACCTTCAAGCATTTATCTTCCTTAACGTGTGCATTTAAGGGTGTGCTGCAACAACGTATCAGGTATCTGGCTTTGAAGTTCTCTCCAGTAAGGTCAGGCCCCTGCTGGGTGTAAAACAGCAACTAAAGAAAACTACCCAGCGTCTCGCATGTACCCCCGCAGCCCGGGCACGCTGACGTTGTGACCAGGCTTCAGAATGGCTGGTTGAGAGCCCACAGTATCAGATCAGAGGAGCTTCCCCCGCCCCTGCACACAACCCACCTGCCCTGAGGCGTACTTACTGGAATCGAGTGGGACCAGGGGAGGAGCACGTCCTCTGGGGTGGTCGGTCTCCTGTGCCCTTGGGAGCATGAAGGTTTGTGTAATTTGGGATGACTTGCTGGGCTGGGCGGATAACTCTCATGCAAGGTCCAGGAACAGGAAGAAGCGGTTGCGATGGATGTGCAAAATGTTGGTAAGGCACTCTGCCATCTGGGAGGGGGAGAGAAGAAAGGCAGCAACTATCATTTCAGCCAATACATTTTTGCCTCAGTTCGTGTTTAATACTTTCCAGGCATGTCCTGCTTCACGTCTCGGGAAACTGAACACTCTGGAGACACTTGCAGGTATCTTGGTCTGAAAGAAGCCAGATTAAGGAATGTTTTACAGTATGAAGGTTCCTATTTCCAGTTCCATACGGCACGATTCGGATCCCTGCCCTGGGCTGTTGGGACAACTGACAGTTAAACATTCAGGGCTGCTTTGTCCCTGCACTTCCCATGCTTCAGTGTTCTTTGGGGTTTGTTGGGGTTTTTTTTTCTTTAATTTTAATTTCTTTTTGGCAATAACTTCTGAAAATGAATCATCCCAACGTTCTCATGAAAGCAGATGCAAAATCCTGGAACAAATCAGTTTGCAACACTAAGGCTAAACAGACTGTGATTATTGTAAATGAAAAGAGAAAAAAATAATCTCTTGGTTTGTTACTACACCCTGTATGAATTTTCTGCCTAAGTGACCTTTTAAGGCCTTGCTCCCACTCCTGTTCCCATCCAGGAGGCTGCAGGGGAAGCCCAAAGTGACAATTTTTCCCAAGTAATTCTGAAAAAACCTTACTGCTGCTGGCCACGCACACGTAATGCTGTTTAATAACCACCATAGAGCAGAACTGTTGGCATAAACTGTAAAGGAAAGCACTGTAAGCTGTTTGTTTCCCAATCGAGGAAAACTTTTTCCTCTCCCCAGGTCTTTCTGCTTGCAGTTTTCATTAGGCAGCAGCTCTGTGCACTTTCAAGCTGCTGTGTGCAGATCAAAGTCCAGCCTGGCAGGGCTTATTAGCACTGCATGATTACGGTGTTACGAGCTGGCTCTGAAAGCTGCAGTACTCAAACACTCTTCTTTCCCCCACCCCGACTGGTTTTTTTAAATCCTTTTAGCTATTTTGGGGTCCTGCTTTTCCTTTTCCTAGCAGCCATGTGGACTAATTTATATTTTTTTTTTTAAGAGGAGGGGAAAAAAACCTCACCAAAGATCCCAAAGCTTTGATTAACTAGTCCAATTCCAAGAGCTAATATTAAAAAAACACCAACCAAAGAACAAACCAACCAGCCCCACAACTGCAAAGAGATTCCTGATGAAATTGCGAGTCGACAACATTATATTTGTTGAGATTATTTTAGGAGATTTTCCTGCTCTCCCTCTTAACTGTTTGCAACAGGGCAGGGAGAGAGAGGTTGGAAGGACAACATTGAAAGTAAATACGGTCTTCTCATGGGTTCCCATGACCAGCTCTAGGGAAGCTGGCAGGGCTCTGGGAGATTCAGTTTGGTTTACAGGTTTTCAGGCCAGTGATTCACTAGGTTTATTTGGATCTACCTGGTGCTACAGTATTTTAACGGATGCAACCACTGCTGTTCAGAAGCCCAGCATGGCTAAGCGTGCGTGACCGCACACACCCACAGCTCTCATACATGCCTATCTCAAACAGCGGTCCCTGGGCGCGTGGCATTGCTGTGGGGATTTCTTTGACTTCAGAAGCTGTTACGCTGTTGTATCTCAAATAGCAGGTGTCCAGAGCCAGCTCAGAGCCTACGGGCACGATTGCTGTTCCCTGGGAGAGGCGTGTTGCAACACACAAACTGCAGAGCTTTGTTGTGGGTTGCCACTGCCCAACAATTATCTGAAACGCAAGGAGCTGTGTCAGGAGGAGATTTACGCTGTATGGGGCATGTGAGAAACAGGAGCAGGGTTGCCAGCTCCTTGGTCCTGACCAAATCTGCTCCAGCCATCTGAGTTTATTTTATTCTTTTTGCCCTCTGGATATGGTTAAAACAGCAGTGATTTTTCTAAAGAAAGCCTTTCAGAGTTTCTGCTTGAAAACAAAATGGCCTCATTCAGTGAATGTCCTATTTCTCACGATGCCCATGTGCGGAGGAGAAAAATGGAGGTAAATAGTGAAGGGTGTTGTGCAACCAGCTCTTTGTTTGCTGAAAGCTGAACTGAAAGGAGAAGGTAGGAAAAGAAAACCAGAGGAGGTTTTGCAAATGTTCAGCAGTAGATGCTGATGAACGTCCTAGCCCCTTCCCCTTTACAAAGTCCCAAGATCGGAGGTGCAAACCGAGGCTCTGATACCCTCTCTCTTTCCTGTACCTAATTATAGAGCATTGTTAGAATGACAAAGCTCCTTCATCAGATGTAATATAAATGCTGCAGAGTCAACAGAAGGTTAAAAAGGAGAAAAAAAAAAAAAAAGGAAAAAAAAGGGTTATCCGAACAGGCCTACAGCTTTTTATTACAAATTCAGCCCAAAACAGGCCAGGGTCTCATGATTCTAATGTAATATAAATTATATTAAAACAATGATATTGGTGTCGAATGTTCAAAGCTCACTTCATAACAGATAAAAATCTCAGTGACTGTAAAGGAATACTAATTAATAGCAGGCTGTAAACTGCATTGTAGTCTCCAAGAGCCAAAACACCCATATTGACGGAGTCACATCAGCGCTCGGTGATACAATCACCAGCAGCTGAGAGGGCTCCATTTTAAGTAATGAGCTTTCATTTCAGCTGACAACAGGGGAAAAAAAAAAACAGGGGGATGATGGATGTCATGCTCTTTTCACACAGAAATAAAACACATGGGTGAGTTTGGTCATAATGCTGGGAGATACTATTTACAGAGATCAAGGGTAAACTCCCATCCTGATTCTGGCAGGAAATTCTCAACTTTGGGGACCCAAGTGGGAGCAAGGAAATCCACGAAAACAACAGGCATTAAGTTGGTATAGGAGGCTGCTGAATGACTGATGCAAGGAGGAAAGAAATGACTAGAATATGAAATAACAGCAGGGAGAAGGCTGTGCATGCTCGGCGTGACCGACAAAGGCTAGTTTCTAGGCAGAATCATTAGCCTTCATTTGATGAGTAACTGTGAGGTCTTTAACTTTTCATCTGGCTCAGAGGTTCTGCATCAGAGAGCCTGGCTGCATAAACTGAGAATACGAAATGGACTGCAAATAGATGTCTACAAAGGTTAATAACTGTGTGCTGCACACGGCCATTAAATACAGTAGGAAAACACCAGCTTGGTGAATGATGGCTGTGATGATACACGCAGAACCGGCGCCGTGGGGTGAGCAGTGCTACTCACATGGGCCCTGGGGGTGCTGCTCTGCCGGGCAGCGGTGCCCAAAGCAGCCGTGGGCTTGCGAAGAGGCATTGGGATGAGGCAAGTGCTGGCAATTAGGGCACTGCTGGTGCTCAGGTCCAAAAAACTCTCTGGAGATCAGTGGTCCTGGGAGGTCCTGGGAGTTCAGCACGGATACCAGCGGGAAGGGGGGCTCTAGCTGCCTGATGCCCATGACATCTCGTGACTGGGAATTGTACCCTGTGTCCACGGTCCCGAGCTCTGCTGGGGGTCTGTTTCCTGAGGGTTGCTGTGACCATGAACTCCCTTGGCTGTTCTCCTCCAGCGAGTCCTTGTGAGCGTCAGACAAGCTCTGCTCTGATTTACTGGAGTTGTGCCCAGTGTCAGCTGAAAGCTGTGATCTTGGCTGCACGCCTGGCTTGTCCATAGCTACAGGATGCATCTTGGAGTGAACTACTCCAGCTATTGATTCACCAGGGGAACAGAAGCGTCCATCTCCATTAGGATGAGTATATTTTGCCCACAAGCTGCTCTCCAGTTCCACGGATGGTGCCGACTGATGACATACTGGTGCTCTGCGGAGGCAAGATGGATCGGTCACAGGCTGAGGCATCTGAGCAACACACGGTCTCTGGGGCTCCTCATTCTCTGTATTCCCTCCAGAAGGCTGCAAAGCCTTTTCCAAGACATGTTCAGGAAACGGGGACCACGCCATGGATTCATCCACTTCGACTGGTATGCTTCGACCCACAAAAGTGCCTGAAAAAGCAGGAGAAGAAACACTGTAGATGGACACCCATACAGACAAATGCCTGTTGTCGGTCATGATTCAATGAATGTGAGCTGGAATACTGAAAAGCAGCATGTATTCTTTATATTTGTATGGTTTTTAAAAAGACAGGCAGAAAAGAAGCAAGAATGGGTTTGGCTGAATGTTGGCAAAGCAAGAAAGCAGAGGGTGAGCTGGGGTGTAGCTAGCAGGGTCGTCATTTGGACTAACCTGACACAGAAGCCATTTCCAAGTTTTGTAGTCGTGCCGGAAACGAGAGTCAGCTGCCTTACTCCAAGGCCAGAATTTTCCAGCAAACTGGAAAACAAGGGAAAAAAAAAGACTCTTGTGAACATGGTACAGTTCCACACAAGCAATAATCCTAAAATAACTCTATCTGGAGACCAGAAAAGAAATGCTGGTTAGAGTTCTGGAAATCCTATTGCACAAAACAGACGTTTTTATGGGATTTCTGGAACTTACTGTTCCTGCTGAGACTGGAGCGGGGGAAAGCACACGAACTGTCTCTCAGAGGTAATTTCTGCACCTAACAAAAGAGCAGGCTGCTCAGGCCTGGAGGTTTGGCTCAGGCATATTCCATGGAACACAATCACTTGCAATTATTCTACCCTGGACTTTCTAATAATTGCTTCACACTGATCCCTCAGATCTAAACTTCACCACACACCTAGCTGGGTAATTGCAACTCCAAAGCTCGTCTCCAAGTGCTGCTGCTTATTATACCAAACCTCTTTACCCAGCGTACTAACGTATGGCTGTTCTTCTTTCAAATTATTGAAAATTGAAAGACAATTTAGAGACGTTAGTTACTGTGGGGATTTCCCCCCCACCTTCCTTCGGCACAGGCTTGGCCTCAAACATCAAATTTGTCGCTCCCTTTTGGGGGTGCTGCTGGTAAATTTTGTCCAGCCAAGCAACCCCTGACAATGGACGCCTCTGCTCCACCTCCACTCAGAATGTCAGCAGCAGTGACAAGTGAATGTTGAGTGGGCTTTGGGGGTGCAGCCATCTTCATCCCCTTATACAGGGGTGCAGATTAGCCTGCTCCCTTAAAATTTTATCTGTTACTGTGGAGTACAGAGAAACAAGCCTGGTGCTCTTCTCTTCCCCAGCCATTTTCCATCACACTGGACAAGCTAAAATCCCAAGTAGGAAAGTTACCAGAGAAAATGGGACTAAGCACTCATGCAGCTTGAAAGCCTGGTAAGGAAAGTCAAAATCATGACATGTTCGAGGAGGTTCTAGTGATTCAAGGGTTTCTTTCAACTTCAGTTACAGTAGCTTGAACAGAAAGGTCAAATGAAGAACATTCTCATATGACCACAGTACTGAAAAGAGCTGAACAGGATCACAGAGAGGTATAAGGCAGTGTCCCAATCTTTACCCTGGTCCCCATAGCGATTCTGTGAAAGCAAATATATGCCTCATGCTGTAGGGCAAGAGTGAGGCTTCATGTTCATGCTGATCACATTAAACGACCTCTATTTCCCTCTGAAAGCACCTCTGGCATAGAAAATTCTGGGTGTAATGTCTGCTGGGAAGTAGGATAAAAAATGTCCTTTGCTGCTGCGCTGCAACATAAATATTCCTCCTCTGTGTAACTTAAAACCTATCTATGCAGAAGATTTACCATATATTAATACACATCCTATGTTATAATAAGCATGTCCACAGGGAGAGTTATCCTGGGATAATTACAGTGGGATAATTACGCTGGTAAATTTTCCCATGTAGGCAAGTCCTCAGAGCAGCTATTAGTTACACCAACACAGCGAACCCGCTGCTGCTCTGACAGCTGCAGCCCCCTGCGTGAGAGCAGAGCACTGGGTCTGGTGCCAAACCAGCTCCTTCCCGTACACGCACCCAGGCTTGAAATCCTGCCGGTCAGCTCACCACCAGCACACACCCCTCCCTGTGGCCTGCGGCCCTTTCCCCCTACGCCACATCACTAAGGCGGCCCTGCTCGCTGAGTCACGCTTCTCTCACGGTCATCATAACCCATGTGAGGGGAAAGGGAAAACCTCACGCTCTCGCAATCGGCACAGGCCTGCGCCGGGGACTTGTGCTGCGCGGGCCTGCGCGACGGTGGTGGCAAAGCGTCCTTCCCCGGGGCCTCCGGTCAGATGGCAGTGTAAACTCGCCAGGAAAAGGACAGCGCAGTCAGATATACATGAATCGGGGTGTAAAGCTGCCCAGTGATGATGCCCTGCCAGACTGAGAGAAGTGCCTGTGAAGGTCAGGTGTCAAACTCCCTGTGAGGCATCAGCCTTTTGCTCATCTCAACAGCTCTGCAAACCTGACCCCTGGCTCACCTGGCCTCAGAGTGCCCTCTCAGATGTACTTTGATTTGTGGATATCTCTGTCCATTTGCTCCTAAGTTGAATGACGTGCCCTCCAGCAGCACAAATTGTACTGCAAACTTACTTCCCTGGCTGAGCATCTCCAGAAAACTTCCATCAGAAGAGGGGTAGCCAGCGGGGACAGGGAGGTGATTGTCCCTCTCTACTCTGCCCTTGTGAGGCCCCATCTGGAGTACTGTGTCCAGATCTGGGGTCCCAATACAAGAAAGATGTAGAACTGTTGGAGAGGGTTCAGAGGAGGCCACAAAGATGATCAGAGGGCTGGAGCACCTGCCCTATGAAGAGAGGCTGAAGGAGCTGGGCTTGTTCAGCCGAGAGAAGAGAAGGCTGCGGGGGCACCTCATTGTAGCCTGCCAGTGCCTGAAGGGAGGATATAAACAGGAGGGGAATCAGCTTATTAAAAGGGTAGACAATGGCAGGAAAAGGGGGAATGGACTAAACCTAAAGGAGGGAAGGTAGTAGGGAGAAGTTTTTTACAGAAAACACATTGAATTCAGATCCTCTATATTCAATAGCCTTTAGCTGAGCACCGTGACAAGAAGAAGAGATTTCTGCAGAGAAATCAAGAACTCGGTCCCAAGCTCAGTGAAGGAAATGGCAATCCCTCTGTTGGCTGCAGTAGGCTTTGGATTCAGTGTCAGATGGGATTTAAAAGTTACTGAATTCCTTTGCCGGCTACAACCTCCAAACATTTTGGTCCCTTCCTTTTAGCTCCATTGCTACCACCTGTGGTATCTGTGAAACGCATCTTACACGGACTGTGTGAACCTAACGAAAGGTACAATGTGTGGAGAAAAAAATTCAGGCTTGGTTTCTTCTAGTTTTTTATTCTGTGTGTTTACTCTGTCTTTTGGAGGGTGTCCCTGCCCAGGGCAGGTGGTTGCAACTAGATGATCTTTAAGGTCCTTTCCAACACAAAGCATTCTAGGATTCTATATTATGAGTTAATTAAACCACATTGCAAATGATCAGATACCAAACTCTTCCAGTGGCTTACCTCAGAATACTTAAAATATGTCTGTCCTCTTAGTTTAGCCCTCTGAAAGGATAAAGGCCTCTTTATCTCTCAAATCAACTTATATATTTAAGTGACAGTCTTATTTCCTTCCTGTGTAACATGAGCTAAACATGAAAATTACTCCAAATATCTAAGTAAATATAATTTGGTCAGACAGAAGGGAGACCTAGTTCCATTGTTTGTGTTTTTACCTGCAAAAGCTTCTAGGGGGTTTTGGTTTGGTTTAATACGATTTTGCTTAGACCCTGCTGCAGAATAGCTGAGCAGCAAAAGCTGAGCTTCGATACCCACACACAGCCCCTGCTCCCATGGGGCTGAGGTAGGAGGTGCAGAGAGCTTTGATGTTGAAACAGACACGAAGGAGGAAAAGTGACTTCATCCTCCTCCTCCCTCAGTAGCCCTGGTTGGAAAGAGAAGCTCTTACAACAACAGAGCTTTGTCTGTAGAGATGGCCCTGAGGATAAATTAACCCCAGGACATGCTGAACGCTTTTTGAGCAATGCTGGCAACGGCATGTGGATGGGAATTCCCGAGAGAAATCCCCACGCTGATTCAGAAGCATCTTCCTCCAACAGCAGTGCTTCAGGATGTTGTTCCTGCTCTGCTGAAGAGCCTCTCTTTTGGAAAAAGACCCAACACTGAGCCCTTCATCCTGGTATTTTATGTTGCTTTGTGCTGCGGAGTCTCATTAGGTTTCCTTTGACTTTTCTAGTTTGCTTTTCCTGCAAGCAGAGTTATATGCACAGGACAGAAAAAAACACTCGCTGAGGTCTCCCGCGTTGAAGAATGAAAGGAAAGGAATGCTTCAGCACATTGAAATGCCCCCAGAAACCTGTAGCCTGATCCGTTTTCTGGCATGGAGACCGCTGGAGAGTGTGGATCGTGCCCAATCTCATTTCCAAAGACACTGCAGCTTCAAGTCAGATCATGACATTGCCAGAAAGCTTTGAGAATTTAATATCCCCCCTGCATGTAGGACTATGCAGGAGATTACAGATAATCAGCTGGAGCCGCTGCATATATTCCTGCTTGTAATAAAGGGGAGAGGCCCTCCCTAAAGGGACCTGGACTGCTCTCAAAAACATCAAGGGAACTCCTTAAAACCCTATTTCCTTTCCTTCCTTCCTCTGCTTATACGCCCAGTTCTGTAATGTGCATTAATTCAGCAAATAACCTTCCCGGGTGGGTGCACGGTGACCCAAACTCCTGGGAAGAAACCCCATCCCAGCTCCCTTGTGAGGCTTCCCACACCTGGAGAGGTTCTTCGACTGCTCCTGCCAAGGAGCCGGGAGAGGCTTGCCCAGCTCTCCAGCTCATGGCCAGTCATACATGAAGGGGAAAAAATTCTTCTGCAGGTCAGGAGAGATGGGCCTGAGCACCTGACTTGGAAGCAAGGGGCAAATCCCCCTAAAAAAATGTCTGATGGAGGCAAGGGGCTGGATAGGGAGAGGAAGGGTGTTGGGCCCGGGCTCATCTGTGCAGTTTTCTTGCAGCTGATTGTGAAATCCATCAGGTATTTCATCTGTTTCCCAGCACCAAGACTTGTCAGGCGGCGATGTCCCAAAACACACACGCTAACCATGGATCTGCTTCTGATTAGAAAACTTCTGTCATGAAGAAGCAGGAGAGAGACTCCGCAGCATGAGCATAGCTGCACTCCCCATTACTTCCAGAGACAGGGAAAATAGCTTTGTTCATTTAATCAAAGTTATACCTGCCCACATTGTTAAAAAAGAAAACACTAGGAATGAGAAAGAAACCTCACCTTCCTTGCTGCACAACACAGAAGGGAAGGGTTTTCTATTCACCAGTCATGGCGCTTCTGAAGTGGCACAGGTAGAGAGTAATGCAAAGCTGAGATCACAAAGGGTGGGGATGGACAGGAATTCCTTCATTTTCCAAATAATTCTGGTGTACTTTGTTGGCCGAATCCTTTAAGCTCCTTGGTGCTGCTTGATATCCATCTGCAGGACGGGAGTAAGCGGGTGCGGAATTTGCAAGGTACTGTGAAGATGCACACGTTGAGCCTGCAGCAAATGCTGTTGCCATGGGGTCAGTCAAGCCCGAATTCCTAAGCACACTTAAACTTAAATGCAGCTTTCTCTACAGAAACACTAGACACAGCTTTCCTCCAAAAACTCCTGACAGATCCTTTTACGAAGCAAGTGCAAATGTGGGAACTGTTTTGGGTCTATAACCTAAATAAACACAGCCAGAGAAATCCAAGCTCCAGAGTTTCACACTTCACCATGAAGAATTTTGGCTGCTGTCATCACGGACACTTACCCTGTCCCTTGGGTACCCTCCACAGCGAAGACTAAGGCAACTTGTCACATTCCTAGCCCAGATTTTAAGCCCTCTAGGGCAGGTAATGTTTATTTTTACGACTTCTGGAAAAAGTAGAAAAAGAATATGAAAACAACGTTCCTCTTCCACACTGACTATAGGGTTGGGGTTGCTCTTACGTATTTTCTGCAGCTGTATCATGGAAGTCACAGAATCACAAGGTTGGAAAAGACCTTTAAAATCATCAAGTCCAACCATTCCTGTCCTATGCTAAACCATATCCCTAAGTACCTCATCTACCCTTTTTTTAAACACATCCAGGGATGGTGACTCAACCCCCTCCCTGGGCAGCCTGTTCCACACCCTCACAACTCTTTCAGTGAAAAATATTTTCCTAACATCCAATCTAAACCTGCCCTGGTGCAGCTTTGTGCCATTTCCCCTTGTCCCATCTCCTGTCACCTGGCTGAAGAGACCATCACTCACCTCTCTATAACCTCCTTTCAGGTAGTTGTAGGCAGTGATAAGGTCTCCCCTCAGCCTCCTCTTCTCCAAGCTAAACAGCCCCAGCTCCCTCAGCTGCTCCTCATAGGATTTGCCCTCCAGCTCCTTCACCAGCCTGGTTGCCCTTCTCTGGACACGCTCGAGGACCATCATGTCCTTCTTATGGTGAGGAGCCCAGAACTGGACACAGTACTCGAGGTGTGGCCTCACCAATGCCAAGTACAGGGGCACAATCACCTTCCTAGACCTACTGGCCACATTATTTTTGACACAAGCCTGGATGCCATTGGCCTTCCTGGCTGCCTGGGCACACTGCTGACTCATATTCAGTCTGCAGTCAACCAACACCTCCAGGTCCTTCTCTGCCTGACAGCTGTCCAGTCAGTCCCCCCCAAGCCTGTAGCGCTGCATGGGGTTGTTAAATCTACACAAGCCAGGAGAACAGGTGAACATACTCCAAACCATCCCTGCGCAGCAAACATCATGTTTCCTTTCACAGCACTAATGTTGTTTCGCTGGGCAATCCGTGGTGCAAAGGCTGGCACAAGCCTGATGGTTTTTGCCTCTTTAGCATAGACGTCAATACGCACGTAATAGGAATGCTAGGCAATAAGCAGTAAGAAACTACTAGAAGTGCAACACGCTCAAGCAGGATCCAAGCAGGTATCTCATACATAGGCAGCATTCCCTGCCAGTTTTCTAATGGTTGTGAAACATGAAAATGTCTGCAATGATCTTAGGTATCCTTAAAAATGTGTTTATTTCCCAGAGATTATTTCCCACCCATTTCTGATGCTGATAAAACTCCCATAGCAACTGAATAATGCCCAAAGTGGGATATGCCACAGCCCTAGGATGTCTAAAAATCCTGGCACAAAATTGGGGCCAGCTGAGCAGGGCTGGACGGGGCGGGGGGACCACCCTGAGAGGCGTAAATCTCCCCAGCCTGCTTTCCTATAGCTTCATGCTTTACGTTGCAGCTTTTGGTTCCTAATAAGGGAGAACCTCCAGTATGTCATGGGGCTGACGTATCCCTCATCCCTAACCACTCTCCCCATTCCGCAGCATGAGGGTTGCGGGATGCGTGGGTGGTGGGAAGGCATGGGGAAGCCTGGGGGACCTGCAGCATCTCCCTCAGCTGGCGTGAGAACAGCCTCGCTCACTTGCTTTCATGTAACGTGCAGAAATGTACATCTCTTTCAGACACGTACCCTCTGTTAAACTTCAAAAGCCGCTGCTGGGGGTGGAGGGCACTGACAGACACGAACACCATAATTGCACATGCCTTGTTTCCTGCCTTAGAAAGGCAAAAAGAAAACCCAACCCTGTTAAAAAAAAAACCAAAACCAACCCAACAACCTAGCATGCTTCAAGACATTGACACTGCTCAGCAAGAGCAAGCCCGACCTCAGAGGCTGACAGCATTGCAGGCAGCAGCACAACTGGCAGACACTTGCCAGCAGCCGGCGGCACTGGCAAGCACTTGCCAGGGTGCCAGCCCTGCTGCTTGTGCCCCTCGCACCCCTGTCTTTGGCATTGTCCACTGCAGGGCTCACAGCCCTGTCTGGTGGTGGCAGGGCATCCCTACCTGCATGGGACAGCAAGGACACGGCCAGGCCAGGCCTTGAATGGCCCCGGGGCTTGAAGGAAATGGGAATTTTTGGTCTGGTGGTCACTGGTGGTGGTCCAGGATCAGTAAGCCCGAATGTTCCCATTGCCCAGTCAACGCTAGCCCTACAAAACCGGCACCCTGAAACAATCAGTTAATGTGTAAAACTAGAGCGGGTTTTATACAACTGATTTTATCCTAATTAAAAAGAAATACTACTGGCTTGCTCCCACTGTTTCCATACCAATGCCAAGGAGGAGGATGGTGCAAAAGGGGTCTGCAATCCTGTTTTCTTCCAACTCTCCTACCCCCAGTCCATCTGACCCGTCCTATGCAGCCATGGGGCAGCTGGCAAGGGGAGAGAGAGAGAGAGAGAAGAGGGAGAAAAGAGCAGGAGAGAGGGTTGGGAGAGAAAAAGGAAGAGGGGAAGGGAGAAAGGAAGGGAGAGGGCCAGCAAACCACCTTGAACTTGCGCAGTAATGCCGGGCGGGAGAGAGCTCAGGCCTGGCTGCCAGGCACTGCCAGGCAGCTACGTCAACAGGCAGGACAACATTTCGACACCAGGCGTGTCCGCTCCCAGTGTTTACCCCCAAACCCTCCTGATTAAAAAAAAACCCAACAAAAAACCAATCAACAAACAGACAACAAACAACAAAACTGCAATAGAATGGCTGGAACATGTTGTAACCATCTGTGACACGCAGGCTATCATTACACCAGAGAGGGGGAGAAAGGGAGCGAGGCAGCACTTTGAGGGACAACCCCCTACTTCCCCCCCCCACACCTCCCCCTTTCCACCCCCCTTTCCCGAGAGCCAGAAGTGGGTCAACAGCTAATTACAAACAGGGACGGAGCAAGGCGGCATGGCCGGCCCTTCTTACCTTGCGGGCGAGGGAGGCTCACGCCGAACTGACCGAGGAGAGGGAGGGCTGACGTGCCTCCTGCGCCCCCGCCGCTCTCCCGCCGCGCCCGGCTCTCCTTCCTCCCTCGGCCGGCCGGGGCGGGCGGGTTGGTTGGTTCGAGGGTTGGTTGTTGGGTTTGGTTTGGTTGGTTGTTTTGGTTTTCTTTTTCCCCTTTCCCTCTTTATACGACACCCTCCCTGCCTCTCCCAGGTAAGCGGCAGAACTGGCTCTGCAGCAGGAAGTGGGAGAGGTATGCGCGGCGCGGCCCTGGGAGAGCGGCCGCGGGGGAGTGACACGCTGAGGCTGAAAACCCTCGCGAAATGCTTCTTTCTCTCTCTCTCTCTCTCTCCCCCCCTCCGCCTCTGCCGTAGGAAGCCAGGCTGGCTGTGCCTGAGCCACAGAGCTAAAGAAAGAATTGTAGGGGAAACCCGGTGTGATTCCTAAACAGTGCGCCCCGCCGGGAAAGTCATCTCCAGTCTCCAGTCCCAAGTGTTACACTGTGATTCAGACTACTGAAGGCAATCACATGATAGGTGTCAGAACTATATAAAGAGCAAAAGCAAGGGATTTCTCTTCTGGTTGGGTTGTGGGTTAGGATTGACTTCTAGACACTTCCAAGTTTCTCTCTACACCCCCAAGGAGCAGAAACTCGCTCTTCCTACAAGCTGAAACCCTTACATACTGGCACAGCTCCTGAAAGCCAAGGAATGTGGGTGCTGATGGTGCTGATGGGTTTGAAGAGCCCAGTAAGCCACCCTGGCACTTCATCGGCTTGGTGCCAGGCCCCACAGCAGTGGTCCCCAGTGTACCCGCTGGACACAGCTGTGTGTCCCAGCCTACACCGCTTTCCTGGCTCCCTGCTCAGCACATCTCCCTGCCAAGAAGCGTTTCCTGATCTTTTGCCTACATTTTCTTAGTTTAACCCTAGGAGGGGTCTGACTTGGCTGCAACTTGCACACAGCGATTCATCCTCCGGGCCTCCATGGACAGCCGCCACACTGCCTTAACACTTGATCGGCCGGCCTGCATACACAGGGATGTCTGAAATACCCCCAAGGCCCTTGCTTGGGCAGTGCCACCGCTTCTCTCTCCTGTGCCCTTCCCATGGCATGGGGAAGGAGTAGGGAGATCCACCTGCCCCAGGATGGGCCCGCTGCCCCACCAGCCCCCATTTGCAGTTGCAAGGTGAGGCTGTGACCCAGGCACTTATTTCCTTTTGTAAGGGAATGTCTGCCCACGTGTCTGGTGGGAAGATCAAGTGGCTGAGAGGAGCACCTGCCCCCAAGCCGAGCATTAAATACGATTGTATCAGCGGCAGCCCAGCGAGGCCCTGCAGCCTGAGCTTGCCTTCCTTCCAGAGGAACCCTACGTCAGCCTGTACCTCTGGCTGGTGGTTCTGTCCCACTCCTTCCCTCTCTCAGGAAGGCACAGGCCAGCAGGACACCAAGCCTCCAATCTGGGACATCGCAAAGTTGTCCTTTGCTGCCCCCAGAATGCCCAGACAATGCCTATTCTGCCAATGGGTCCGGTCCAGACCCAGAAGTGACAGACCTTTGGTGCTTGTGACTGGAGAGGCTGCATTACAACCACAGCCATTTGAGCCAGCTCAAGTTTGGACTCTAAGTGTGGCAGCTCTGCTGTACAGCTGTTTTGTGCCGTGAACACGCCAGCAGCCACCATTTTCAGCAGGGCTGCCTAGGCCCCAAGCTGTGCCGAACCCTGTTCTGGCAGCTCCCCTCTTATTGGCCTCCCCACTAGCCACCCACCCAGTGGTGATGACCCCACTGCAGTCTGTCTGCCATGGTGGGGAAGGGTGATGAGGGGCCCAAGGCTGTGCAGGAGCCAGAAGCAGGGCCTTGGTGAATGTAGGCAGGATGGGAGGAGGGAGAGGCAACTGCTCTGAGGAGTGTCAGACCTCCCTGGGGCTTACGTGAAGGACTTGCGTAGTGTTTGTAGTGTGTTGACCAGTTCCCCAGGGAGTGCAGGCAGCCATGGCTGGGCATGGGGACTTGGCAGGGAGAGTCTTCCATGGGGACTTTGCATCAGTACCCGTATTTGTGGGGGTTGTTTCTAAAGCACTCTGCTGTGCATCCGTTGAACATCTCTCCCTTCACTCAGTGGAGTGGTCTCCCTTGCCAACAGCAGTTTTGGACAGTCATTTTCTGTTCTGCACTGGTCACTGGGCTGCAACACCCAGCAAACAACAGTCGCCACCTGCCTCTCCTGTAGCCAGCTGCCAGCTGGCCAAAACAGGGTGGTTGTGGCTGTGAGCCACACCAGCCTACCCCAGCAGCTTGGCCAAGGGCCCCTGACTAGTGGTGTGCCTGAGGGCAAGCATGAGTTTGAAGCATATGGGATATGGGTGGACAGAGAAATTGCAAAGCCTCAGGCTCTTCATTTTCATGCAGAATCACACATAATCACAGCATGGTTTGGGCTGGAAGGGACCTCTGGAGGCCATCTTCTTCAACTCCCTGCTCAAGCAGGGCCACCTAGAGATGGTTGCCCAGGACCATGAGTAGACATCTTTTTAATATCTCCAAGGATGGAGACTCTATAACCTCCTTGGGCAACCTGTGCCAGTGCTTGGTCACCCTCACAGTAAAAAAAGCATTTCAGAGGGAACCTCCTGTGATTCAATTTGTGTCCATTGCCTCTGGTCCTGTCACTGAAAAGAGCCTGGCTCCATCCTCTTTTCGCTGAACTGTCCCAGCTCTCTCAGCCTTTCCTCATACATCAGATGCTTCAGGCCCCTCATCATCTTTGTGGTCCTTTGCTGGGCTTTCTCCAGTAGCTCCATATATATTTTACTTGGCCGTGTAGAAATGCCCCTGGAATTAATGCTAGCTCACTCCGTGTTCAGTCTTCTGGGGTTATTTTCATCCTGACCACTTGTATGTATCTTTGTTTGAAGTTGCATTTGTGGCCCAAAGGAAGGAGCGCAGAGCAGCCTGTCACCTAAGGACATGATGGCTAGGGAATATGTTATGAAATCTGAACCTCGTGTGAGTGCTTTCAGGTCTAGAAATCACATCTACAGACCTAATGGTGCCTGCAGCTGGGGCCAGAGGACCAGTCTCTGTCCCTTCTTTAACCTGCCAAACTCCAGAAACCAGCAGGTTCATGGAGCAATTCGTCTCTCTTGAGCTTCACGTACTTTCTTAGCAGCCTGCAAAGAGAAAAAAACAACTCAAACCCTGCCTGAAAGACTCTGCTGTGTTAACAGCACTGTCTACTGAGCAGTTTTCAAAACCAAGATGATGCCCAGCCCAAACCTAAGGACCCTCCCACAAAGCTGTAGAAACTGCTATCAAATAGCTCATTTTTGGATTAGGAAACTCAGATATCCAAGTTTATTCCAGCATTTTAAAAGCCTTCCCCATCCTCAAAACTGAGGCCATTCTAATTGTTTTCTGAGGGCCTGTTTTATGTTTCTAAAGTCTTCCTAATGCCTTCACTGAGAGCCAGATCAAACTCTGAACTCTCTAAAGTTACTCTCTCATCTGTACCGTATTTACAGGCAGTGTGTTGCATCATTTTGGGCCCATCATACAAAGGACAGATTAATATTAAATTGCAGGATGAGTCTTTTCATTGGCAAGGCAGCAAACATGGAGCTTTTTTATAAAAAGTGGCTGCTTGTGTTATTTCTTTTCTTGGTTAGGAAGGTGATGTCAATATTGAGCACCAGTTCTTGTATTTTCTCCTGCATCTCTATATATTTGGAGAGCTAAAACATAAATGCCTCTGCTTCCCAATGATTAACTGTTGAAATAAAGCACTGTCACCTTGTTCAGCTTTTAACACTGGTGCTGTGAATTCATCTGGAGACACTGCAACAAGCATTTAACCCTGTCTCCCTCAGCATAACATACCTGATGCTCTTGCTCCAGTCCTCTGCATTTGGCTCTCCCCTTGCTGCTTTCTCACTGTGAGGGAAACTGGGGCTTTCTTCCATCTCTTCTTGTTTAGATTGCTAGGCACATGCCTACAAAAATATTTTCCACTTTTTTTCCTAAGGCTCTTGCTTTGGCTTTTCTCAGTCACACCCTGCAGAGACACCTGAAAGGGAAGAAAACAGTACCTGGATGTTAGCTTGTGCAGTGCATCTAATTAAACCCTGCATAATGGCAAAAAACCCCTCCTGCCATTTAAGATTTTCCCCACAGCATTATGCATCCTCTTAATTAAGAGCAGAAGCTAAGTGATACCTATTTTATTCCCCCTTGCTTCCAATTAGTCACCCACTGATTGTTACCAACTCAACATCTGACAATTAACAGAGCCCCCACTCTCTGCAGGACCGGGATGTGTATTCCTTCAGAAATGTCATGTCTTGAGCAACGCGAGGGGAGCTGCGTGGGCAAGTAACAGGGCGAGAGGTGGGGGGAAGGGGAGGAGAAGGCCACCCAAGTGGAACAAAAGACATGTAGCATATGCAAATGTTCAGCACGCGGTATGTGTTTTATACACTGGATGTGTGTGAGGTCAGATACAAAGCTCAGCTGCGCTGTTTTGGGGAGGCATGGGAATCTGAGGGAGCGCTTGAGCTCTCATGTGTTCACATGTACCTAGTCCTCTGTCTTTAAGATGCAGAGCGGTTCCTGATCTGGCTCTTTGCCGCTGCTTTTTTAGGAGAGCAGGAGTTAGCATCTGCTTCTCTGTCATCACCAGGGCTGGGGACTGTGGGCTGTATCAACACAGCTCCCGCCAACTCACCCCAAGACCCTGTTGCAGCTACATGCAGTCATGCCTGAGCTGCTGCTGAGGCCCAGGCGTCAGGCAGCTCCAGGAGCCAAGGGGGCCTCCAGAGAAGCCACAGGCCCCTTCTTCATCACCACTCCCCTCCGTGAGCCTGGCCAGGAGTGACATGCTGGGATCACCCCACCCCCTTCCCAACACCAGGGACCCTTCCTGTGTGAGTGGCAACTTCTAGCTGAGGAAATCCAGCAGTGTAGTGGGGCTGGATAGCAGCCCAGAGTCTGAACTGCACAGGGGACGCCTGGGCCTTTGGGCAGGCCTCAGCATGAGGGTGAGCCCCAGGGTCAGCGACTAAGGCTACAAACATGGTCGGAAAGTTTGCCTGCATCCTTTTTTTTTCTTTTTCCAGATGAAAGTCCATCCATCACAGGGCTCAGGGATTTTGTGTGAAGCTGTGGCAATAAGTAGCTGAGCAAACTTCACAAGACTGGTTGCGGGGGCTCGGCAGCAAATGCTAATGCGCAGAAAAGCAAACTGGAACCCTTGGCAAGCTCTAGCTCATCATACAGGAAGGAGACAATCTCATTTCATTACTCTTTGCCCTTTTAGCTATATTCACCGAGCTTAAAGCTGAGTTATTCCCAACAATGAGCTGAACAATTAAAACTCCCATCTGGCCTGGTCAGGCAGCTGCAACACTTGTCCTCCAGTTACAGGCACACCAGTCCTGAGATTTCCCAGTTTGAATGCACTGGCCCCCTAACAGAGAAGATACTTGTGCTTGGTAAGAGAAACTGCAGCTCAGGCTCCTCAGCCTGCTTTAGTCTGATCCCCTAAATCCCTGGCCACAGCCAAACACGGGTGCTGGGAGCACAGCTGCTGCTGCAACCTTTGGACCTCCCTGTACACAGCTTACCAGGTAATCACCTGTTTTTCCTGGGAGGGCACTCTTCTCCCCTTTCAGCCCTCTGGCGTACTCACCCCAAGCTGCAGTCAAGCACTCAGGAGAAAGGTTTTCTCTCCCCCATTTTGAAACCAGCTGCAGGTTGCTCTTTGAGTAGCGAGAGACCCACAACATCACCAGGCTGCAGCAGTGGCACTTACTGCTATCTACTCCTCTCCTGGCCTAGGAATAGGGATTATAACTGATCACGTTGTGGGGGCCAGGAGAAACAAAAAAAAAAAAAAAAAAGGAAAAAAAGAGCAGCTCTTTTGTTGTTAACACCATTCTGTCCTCTAATCTACTCACGTCCTGGTCGTACATTCTCGTTAAGCATTCAGCTCCAGGGGAGGAATACAAAGAGATGGATTGATGTTAGTGTAGGTATGGATGTTTTTGTGTGTGGATTGCATTTTGATATATATACACATACACATAAGAACAGTGTCTGTATTAAAAGTCAACAGAAAAAGATCTCACAGACTTAAATGAAGCGAGCATTTCCCCTCTCACACTCAAAATGAATCTCAGTCACCTGGCTTTAGCTGTCAAGAGGTTCTCAACAAATTCAGAAGCACTGGGAGGGGCAGACTGACACCCTACGCCACTGGCATCTTGGCATCCCTTTTCTGCCTAAAGGACATCGGTTCAGGTTTGGTCTGTGCAAGAAAATCCGAAACTGACGTGCCTTCTTCTTCAGTTAAGATGTCGGGGAATGCTGCCCCAATTCAGAGGAGCCCCTTCAGTCATAACATTTCCCTCTGCATGAGTCACAGGAAATTATAATCGCTGCTTACCGAGATTGCAGAAGACAATGAGATTTCTGAGCTACAAACAGACTTCAATTATTCTTGAAAGACAGACAGACCCTCAAACTGTCACGATTGAAGAAAATAAATATCCTTTTGTCTGCACTGCTGGTGGCAATTTCCCATTAGACAGGAAAAGCCTTCTTTGATGAATGAATATTGTCTACACATTAGAAGAGGAGCTACTGTGTATCTCCTAATAGCTCTCGCATGCTTGGGTTCGGCCTCATGTGAGGCCCTGAAACCCCTCGGGTACAATGTGGTGGCATTCATTAGTGTACTGCATTTTTTTATTGCAGTATGTGAGAAAGGGCTGGTGCGTGTTAAAATAAATCTGAGCAAGTTCCCACTCACCTTGAAGTTACGTGGCAAGGTCAGATACATTTAGCAATCCGCCTTCTCGGTCTGCAGGTGGTCCTTTCCAGGCTGGAGGCTTCCGGAGAGACGCTTGCACTGGAGATGAGATTTCCCACTTATGATTAGTCTTGTCACTTTAGCAGTTAATCACTTTTCTGTTTTGTATTTACTTTGCTTTTCCACAGCGGTGATTAAATCAAAACCAGAGCGTCAGATAGAACTAAGTCAAACACTGTTTGCGGAAGTCAAAGGATGTCATTTTGGTGCCTTTGATACGGTTTTGAAGACCCACCACATCTCGTATCATTTCCTCCCTGCAGAAACACGCTAACAGGCATTAATCGTACCAACCGTCCCTTCTGCAGTAGCGCTCCTTTTCCACTTGTCAATTTTCCTGGGACTGATACAGGATTAAGCTTGGCCTAGAGATGCCTGGGTCACCCCACAGAGTCCTTTCAGCTGCCAGGAGATGGCATTTTTTGGAACTTCACAGTGGGCTGGTTGGGAGTCAGTTCCAGCCAATTGTTTTTACCTGGATAAGATTTATGTAGCCTGGCATTAACAAAAAATTATTGGAGAGAACAGGAGAGCTTCAATCTGACAATTCAACCTCTGCAGTCACCACACCACCACTCGTGGTGGACACACAATGCTTAAGAGAAGGCTTTTATGAACTGATAGCAAAAATGCTAAGAACCTTGTTTAAATTTTTGCTAATGTTTTTATTTGAGAGATTAAAAAACCCAAACAACAAAACTCCCAACATTAAGAAAAAGAAGCAGAAGAGCTACCGATGAGGAATGGTCTGGATTTGCCACCCAAGGGCGGCACCAGTCTGCACACAAGCCAGCTGCAGGCAGAGATGCGGCAGAGACCAACATGGTACTCACAGACCGAATGCAATACAAGAAACAGCAAACCCAAGAGTCAGAAATAAAGGCCATAAAACCCCAACAACGCCCCATCTGAGTCTTGCTTCCAACGAGAAACACAGGCAAAACCAACGGCTTAGGCTCACCCCGCATTACAGATGGAAACCGCGCCTAAGCCTGTGCCGCAGAGAAGGCTGCTAAGGAGCTTGGCAGAGCGGCCGCGCTCGGGCTGCCCGGCACGGGGCTGAGTACGTGACATTTTGGCTTCACCAGCTCGCTGGGTTGCTACGGAGTCCTCAGGTCAGTGGATGGTGTTTTTAAGGCAGGGGGGCAGCTGTGGGAAAAAAGAGGACCACGACTTGCTTCGTAAGTACTAAGAGGAAACTGAAAGTCCAGCAGGAATGATGGCCTCTTCAGTACTCCACAGCTACAGGTACAGCAACATTGAATATATCATGTACATAACATTACTTATAGACTCTACATGTAAAACGTTAACCGTTTTATCATGGAAACCTGGTAACAAGCGACATTGCCATATAAATTCACACTTCAAGAAAGGCTAAGTGTGGAAGCCTACTTTGCAAGAGGATTTTTCAGACAATGTTTTGTATAGAAAGTATTAAAACCACAATGACAGTTTGTTCTCTGACTCTCAATCCGTTATTGGGTTAGTTTTCAGGAACCGATAATTTCTCTTTAGAAAAATGTGTGAATATTCAAAATATGAATTCACCATCTAATTATTAAATAATATAAAAAATAAAATAAAATAAAATTCAACTGTCTGGAAGCCTTACTTGGTTGCAATATTTTAAAGCAGTGACAGCAATAGAAGGCATAGAAAATCTTTTCCTGCAACACTTGTAAAAGTATTCACGTTGAATGCAACAGAACTATTAAAGAATAAACTGCTAGTAGAACAGAGGAATGAGAGACCGGCTGTGCATTCAGTCACCTTCCTTACAGTTGAACTGCAGCTCTTTCAAAACATATTGAGGTTGTAATTTGGAAAATTCTGTCCCGTAGGTAACTGGTCTGCATGCTCCTAGGAAATATGATGCCCCAAATGGCATAAGACCCCTTCTTGAAAAGTTTTTATCTCATCTCCGCCATTATCTCCACAGTTTAAACAAAAGAACAACTATCCAAATGTAAAATGCTCTTTTTTTTTTTAATTACTAAATTAAGAAAGTTAAACAGTTTTAAAATGTAAACTTGCAAATAAACCATAACAAAATGTAATTAAGACTTTAAAACTTGCAACTCAGTATTAAAAACTCAATAGAAGTAGAAAGGATTTTTTTTTTCTTTCTTTTTTTTCCCGTTTTTTTCTTTTTCTTTTTCTTTTTTTTTTTTTTTGGTTAAACGTAAGTAATTCGAGGCTGGTACAGACAACTGAAAAGGTAATACTTTGTTCTGTGCATCCCCCATGAAATGCAAAGAAGTGCATAGTAATTCCACTGGAGAACTTGCAGACACAGAGAAAAGTAATTTCATTAGCAGTACAGGACATTTAACACACTTATTTTACAATGGGAAAATGTTACACAGAAAACAGAAAAATCCCAGTTGCGTGACCAACAGTTTAGCGGGTGGAGGTGGCTAAAATGCTGTGACTTTGAGACCATCTGAATGTGGTTACACTGTTTAATCAATCTGTTTTGAAACATTTCAGTATACATGTTTTAATACAAGAAGTCCTTGCGGGTTCAATTTTCCAGTTCCAGCGGCGGCGGTGGCGTTTTCCTTGCTTTAAATACATCCGCTTTAATTTCAAGGAGGAATCATCACACACTTGTCAAACATTGGAAACATTACTGTAAATACAGCCCATGATTCCTGAAAGAGCAAAGTTACAACCATCTACAGGTACATAATCATAAACAAAACAAAACAAAACAAAAACAAAAAAGTGCAATCCAATTTAAAAAAATCATGCTTGGCAAAAGCCAAAAAATTCGATCACTGGCTCTCAGAATCCCACCAGTGTTTTCAGGTCTGCAGTAAAATTATCGCTTTCTGGGTACTGCTGCAGCTGGAGCCATTCCATTCCGAATGAGTTTCCCCTGCAATAGCACCCATATACTGTATGTACAGGTATGTATATATATTATATATATTTTATATATAAAAAAAGCAAAAAACCAAACACCTGTCCTGATTTTTTTTTTTGTTTTCCTTTTATTTATTTGTTAAAACATGAAAAAAAATGTTTTAGACAAAGAGGCCACTTCTGGAAAATAATACTTTTAGTTGAATCAGGAGAAGACTAGTTAAAATCACATAGGTTTTTGCGTTTTAAAAAAAGGAAAGCACTAGGATCAGTTATTGGCACTGAGTTACTATTTACAATGAACAGAGGTTTTGCAGTTTACATAACATCAATACAATGCAGTTTTGGAGTCTTTGATTCAGAAAAAAAAAAAAAAAAAAAAAAGCAAGTTTTTTTTTTTTCTCCTTTTCATCCAGGACATTCAGATTATTAGGACAAGTGGTCAGAGGGAAGGGCTGCAGAAAAAGTTCCCAGCTTCAGCCCCTCCCTGTGCATGGTGGTGCTGGAAGAAGATGCTGCACTCTGGAGAAAGCCGATCACGGAGCTGGAAGTTGAAGGGCAGGTGGGGAAAGGGCTGAGAAACACCTGGTAATTCGTGACAGTGTCTGGAGACCAGGCGTTTACAGGTTGTCGCCAGGCTGGTACTGGGGTTCTGTTGCAGTGAAGTAGTCTTCAAGGAAACCCTGCAAATATTCAAAAGTTGGACGCTCCTCTGGGTCTTTTTTCCAGCAGTGGATCATAAGCTCGTGCAAGGAGATGGGACAGTCCTGAGGACATGGCATCCGATAACCACGTTCTACTTGCTCCAAGACTTCACGGTTATTCATGCCTGGAAAGGGCAGACAAACCCACGCTGTTAAACTACAGGGAAATTAACCCGAGTGTAACTGTATCTAGAACACACCTGGGCTTCTTCATCCTACGGATTTCTTTGGGTTCAGACAAGAGAAACAAAGCCACCCCAATGTCCTGTTTCAGCTCTTCATCTACTGCAAAATAACCTGGATTATTTCCTTAGAGGGTTTTAGGATCCGGTGATGACCAAAACGCTGCTCCCATTGCTACTCTCTTGGCTTACTCACAATGGGTAGGATTTGGTGCTGTCCCTCCCCAACAGCAGCAGCAGTGAAATATATTATGTAAAGTGGTTAAGGAAAATAAATGCATTAAAACGAATGCAAATAAAAATTCCAGAAATTGAGATGGATTTCTGAAACCCTCTCACTGAGCATGGGCCTTTCTTGCAGTGCTCTGTGAGAGCACACTGCAGAGACTTCAAGACAAACTCTGCTGCTTCAGGCTGCTGGGTATGTCTGGCAGCGTTTACCTTCAACATCAGTTCAGAAGCTTAGTGCCGCTGCTGATCCGCACTCCTCCATCTGTGCTGGGCAGTATTGTTTCTACCATATTCCACTGTTCCACCCCAACCCAGAAGAGAACAATGTTGCTCAGAAGACAAGGCAAGTGCCAGCAAAACAGCTGCGCCACAGAACCACAGCTCTCTCTCAAAACAGGTAAAGGACTTGTATTACCAGCTTTTTAACAGTGCTAAAGGTTAAGGCTGGCACTGCAGGCCAGTGCTTCACAGAAAGTGGGCATGCTGACCACAAGCTCCGTGGCTCGCCAGCTGGCAAGCCCTGCACCAGTCCTCTGCTGAAATGTACTGCAGGCTTCACTCCCTTGACTTAGTGGGTCCTGCCAAACGGCTCCGCAGGAGAATTTGCAGGGACACTTAAGTCCTGCCATGAGCAAGTCCTGACACCAGCACCTTGATGTTGCTCTTTCTGTTAGCTTATCCACACCCGCCTTCCATGACACCATCCTTCCCTGGGCCTCCTCCACTCCCTTCTTTCAGGGTGTCCCTTTAAAGAATGTTCTTGTCCCACCTTCAGGACCCAGGTAAGCTCATTTGTGAGAAATAATTCAATCACCTTCTTCAATACAGATTCATTTGTTTACACTACACCTTGACTAGTGGGAATCATACCCTTACACTGCATAGTATTTAGGCTGGTAACAAAGCTGTATCCTTGGATTTGGTCTTTACTTTGTGTCCTCACATCCTGCCTGTGTTTAATTCTTAAGGATGTTTTGAAAGAAGCATCTGCAAAATTTTATTAGGATTACAAAACACCTTTTCCTCTTATCTTGACAGGGTGATTTCCTCCTGCTGATACCCATTTGCAGTGTCCTTGCAAGAATCACTTTCCCAGCCTGTAAATGTAACCGCCCCTTGCATGCTCTTGTCACTTGCTCCTTGTTGCTTACTATGTACAGTACCAGCTGCTTGTCTTCACTCTCAAAGCCTTGCACAGGCTGCCCACAGGCATTTAGGCTCTCATTTGGCCATGTCCTAGTCAATTCACAGTTCTGGTTAGGTTACTGCAGTGCCTTCGATCTTCAAACAAGCACCCATGTGCTGGTTCTTATGCTGCTTGTTGTGAATGGAGGAACCGCCCCAGAAAACTGCCTCATCCTCCCACAAACCTGAAAGGTGCCTATGAGAAATCTGGGGAAGAACTTTTCACGAGGGCATGTAGCAATAGGACGAGGGATAATGGTTTTAAGATAGAAAAGGGGAGATTTAGGTTGGATATTCAGAAAAAGTTCTTCAATATGAGGGTGGTAATCACTGGAACAGGTTGCCCAGAGACGCAGTAGAAGCCCCGTCCCTGGTGATATTCAAGGTCGGGCTTGGGGCTCTGAGCGACCTGATGTAGTGAAGATGTCCCTGCTTACTGCAGGGGGGTTGGGATAGATGACCTCTAAAGGTCCCTTCCAACCTTACACATTCTGTGATTCTATGATTCTAAGCCCTCTCCTTACCGTCCAGTAACAACTGCAAAAAGAAAGGTCAGGTTTCTGGCTGGCAGTATTTCCTACCTTGCAGTCCAATGCTTTAGCACTGGTTTCTAGTGTTTGCTTTATCACCTGCATCCACCCATTGTATTTTTGGTGTTAGAGGTTTATGAGAGGCAGCTAACACTCTTCATGGCACCTGAAGTGGTCTGTGGTTAGGACTCCACAGAGTGATGAAAACAGAGTAGTAACAGTCTGCTGCAGACATCAGATTCTCGAGAGAGTTAAGGGTCTCCTGTACTGTTGACTCCAAACTGATGTTGTTAGGTCACACAGGCTCACAACAAGCCAGAAAAGCTTGTCACATGCCAAACAAACATTTGGGTGTTCCTCATTGTCTGAAAAGAACATTTTCAAACCCATTTTACTTTCTTATTAAATTACAAATCAATGTCAGAGGTCTGTTAGTCCTCACCAACCCAAAGGCAGCACCAACCCAACCCTCCTGGGCTTGCTGTTTCCAAGAGGCTGCAAGGAAAAGAAATGGGCATTTTTCTCACACCGTGTTCTCAATATTAGTTTTTGTGATTTGTGTCTTGATCAAAAATCTGCGCTCTCTTTTCATATCCTCACCTTTGAATCAGCTGAATAACCTCATCTTTTGGGGTAAGAACTTCCTCTACACATTAAAGGCTATGGAAATAAGTGTTCCCAGTAACTCATCTATTGTATATACCTAAACCACAAACAAACTGCATTCTTTGCTCTTATTTTGGCAGTAATGGCACTGCCCCTTTAAGTACAACATGAGTAGAAGCAACAGCAGCAGAAAAGCTCCTTCTCAGCTCATTTGTTATTCTAAGATATCCAATGTTTCGTATTTTTATCCAGTGTGTTACTACTCAGGGCTGCAAAGCAGACTCTGAAACTTGATAACCAACTGGATGCTGGAAGAAAAACCCCAAGGAGAGAGGTGGGGGAGGAATAACATAAAGAGCTCTTCACTTCCCTTTTAAAAAAAGAAAGAAAAAAGAAAAAAGATAGGAAAAAAACCCATGAAAGAGCCATCAGTGTCTAAACTTGTAGCCCTTTTTTGTCCCTGGAAAGTCAGTTGAGCCGGGTTTTCTCATCACAGTAGAATCCAGGGAAATGCCCTTCTTTTCCTTTCTCCTCCCTCCCAGTAAAACCCAGATATGAAGCTAAACCAAATAATCCTCATGTTCCTTGCTGGAATTCAGACATCCAGCAAGGGCTGCAGCACCTAGGGCTTGCCAAAGAAATTCTGTTGGTTTTGATTTAAACAAAAGACTCTATAATGCTTTTATTCTTTTCAAAAATTGACTGGATTATTTAGCCAGACTTCTAAAAATAGCTGTGTTTCAGGTATACTTTTTACCTCTTAAAAGGCCTATTTATGTTTACAAACCTATTATCTAGATTCGCTTATCCTATCTTACAACTTTTAGTGTTTCTCCTTTGATAGCAGGAGCCTGTTGTATCTTCTAACACCACAGAGAGAATATTTGAGCAGTCTGTACAACTCTTTTTTCCCTAATGAATACCCAGGAGTTTCAACTCTTTTAGTAAATAATAAATGAAATTCTGCTTGCAGTATGCTTCTAGACTGCTGAAAAGTTTATCCTAAAATCCTTAAATCTGTGGAGTAAAATACCCCCAGCAATATTCAACTACAGCTAGTTCATCTGCTTGAAAAATCCGCTTGCGCTCACGATGCTTCTAGAATTACCATTTGGACCAAGAAGGAAACATCCAATTTCCCAAGGATGGCTTTTCCATTAGCTTTTTATTGCTTGAGAAGACCAGACATGAAATAACTTCCCACCATCCAACTTTATTAGTGAAACCTCCAGTAATCTCAGGAATATGGCTACTTTAATACTCAACAGAATAAAAATCTCTATGAACTGGGGACAGAAAGGTGATGCTGCTTGGCTTCTCCAAGAAAAGCTGCAGCAGTAAGAGTTACTGTGACATAAAAGAAGACGTGAAGTTTTCAGTTGCTGCTAAAGAAAATGCTGGGAAGTGCTTTGGAGTGCTCTCAGGAGCTTGATTAGACGGGCACAGCAAATGTGCGAACAGCACAGATCTGGGCAGCGCTGCTCTTCCAGAACCCAGGAAACCTTACTGTAACTAGGCAGCACCCCCACATCCAAAGCTAATCAGCTATATAGGTTACGTTGGGCAATGTGAAGTCCAGTGAGGTCAGTGAAGGTTTTGGGGCACTTTATTCTTGCTTTCTTTTGTTGGACTGAGGATTATGCTCTCAAGACTCACTGCATACTTTCAGACCAGCAAAGTGACAGCTCCATGACCCTTTTTGTTTCAAGGCTGACCCTTCCCAGAGCTTGCAAATCCAGATGTCTTGGGTGCCCAAGTTTGTTGACAGCGCCTACAAACTGCATTCTCTCACCTATAGGTTGCCTACTTGGGGGAGGAGGGCTGAGTCTTTTCTCTCAGGGTATTTAATGTCCCATCTTTTCCTCCTCATGCAAACCATGTCGTGATGGTAGGAAAAGCCCTATGGGTGCATCTGAGCCCTACTCCCTGCCCCAAACAGGGATCTTGAATTCGTGAAGCTTTATCCTTCAGGAGGTCCTTCCTCTCCCTGCCATGAAGCAGGAGATGGATGAACCTTTCCATGTTAGGGTGCAAAATGGAGTCTCTTCTGATGAGCTCAGGAAGTCTTTGTCACCTTGGGACATTTGAGCCTTCTTTTCAACCCAAATCCCTTCTGGGAGGGCCTCAGTTCCCCTCCCCTCAGCCTGAAAAAGCTTTCTCAGTTAGGGTCTGGGGAATGGGACCACACTGAAATCTCTAAAGATTTTGGAAATTCAGGTTTAAAATAGAGGCTGACCTTACATAAAACTGACAGGGAGGGAAGTGATGGTGACCATGAGAATGGTTAGAAGCTCCCTGCTGAGCAGGATGGGAGTCCTGGTGGGGAGGAAGGCCCTGGCGTAGAGCTCGGGCAACGCATAACTGAGGCACTACATGGCCATCCAAAGATTGCTGACTCTGTGATATGTAACAAACACAAAGTTGCTTTCAGCTACTTGATGTCTTCCTAGTGTGGGTGGGGGAGAGTGAGACAGACAGACTTGCCTGAGGGCTTTATGTAGTGAGGGATGAAAGGGGTGGACAGAGCTTTAAGAGGAGAGATGCTGCTTGTTGTCTTTGATGTGTTTAAACTGCCACATAATAAAACTGTCTGCATTTTCAGGACACAGACCATAGCTTAGATTTCTGTCATGGGTCCTAGAAGAGCTTATGTATTGCAGGCACTAAACACACATCCAGTGGCCTCTTCCTTCTTCAGGGAGAGAAAAGAACACTTGGGAAGTGCAGACATCCTCTGCTGCCGTGGTCAACATTACGTTCAGTTACAAACTTGTGAGTTAACAGGGGGCATAGATGGAAATGTTGGCCCAGAACAGTCTTGATCCCGTGTGTGTGTTTGTGTGTCTGTGGTCATGCATGTGATAAGAGAGAAAAGTGGTCACTAAACATCTCTGCCCCACCAGTGTGGAGCTCAGGGATAAAATTTCACCTTAACCCTGCCCTGGCTGGTGAGAGCCCCCATGCACCCATTCTGCTGGTAGTGACTAGGAATTTCCTCTTCCTACAGCCCAGTGAGGAGCGGAGCATTGCCCACCCTCCCTCTGGGAGAAGCAGCATTATCAGCTGAGTCTTACTCATCTACTTTCTGTCTTCAACCTTTGCACCCCATGCCACGTCTGCATTTAGCCCTCAATAAGCCTGTGGAAATCATAGCTCTCCCACGCCACTGCCAGTAATCTTCCTGGAAAGAAGACCTTTGTACCAGCTACTGGTGGCAACACCCACTCTAATAGCATGGGGAAGTGCTGGGCAGAGGGACTCATCCATGCCACAGAAACACGTCATCCCGCTTTCTGCTACCTCATTCTGTTGTCACAGTCAACAACTTTGCTAAGCTGATCCCTGTTAATCATGCCAAAATTCACTGCTTATCCCAAGAAGCCTTCCAGGCCTCATATTCCCTCCCCAAACATCAGCTACTGGCTGCTAGGCACTACCAAAGCTGAAATTCCTGGTAAAACTCTGGGAGTTTAGTTTTCCTGAGTCCAGCCTTCTGACGTACCTTGAGACACCTCAGGATAAACTGAACTCCACCTTGATGCTTCTCCTGCACAATTTGATGTGTGGGTCTGACTGCTCAATCATGGCACAGACTGGAAAACTGGAACTGCTTTAGGGGCAGTTTCCATCAAATCAGCTGCAGTGCACACAGCCATACTGGTGAGTATTTAGAGAGTTTTATTTTTAGAAAAAGAATAAGGATGCAGCTAGGATGTCCTGTTGTTAGTCTCTGTGCTGATAAGAAAATGAAGGGATTAAGTTCTTTTCCCTGAAACACACTGCTTTCACCTCATCCCTTCCCTCTTCACCTGAATGCCTACAGTCTTCGGGGGGGCAACAGAATGAAAAGCTCCTTCTGCATAGACAGATCCAATCACCCCTCCTACAAATCTTAATCCATTGGATACTTGGCAGGGTTTCAACAAAGAGCCATGGGGCCTCTGGTTCCCCCATGCAGAGAACCTGGCCCCGCTGTGACCCCGCCAGGAGCTCCGGCCTGCACATTACAGGATTATTTTCTTTCCTTTCCATCCATCTTGGAAGCAAGGATTACAATTTAAGAGTTTATAAAAAAGGAGATTTGGTAGTACCAGACACTCAGACAGTCATGAAACTTTGCAGAGACCCAGACTGGCAGAATAAACAGAATAACGCCACTGTTGGTGTCTCACAGTGAAGGCGACACTATGGAGAGCTATTTACTCTACAGAACAGGTGTTTTACATTGCTTTCACTATTTGGCTAGAAAGTATATTAATGTATACTAATTGCATTGAGAACAATTACAAACATTAGAAACGAGTATGTTGGATTGTCTGTCCTCTTGACACTTTTATCGTGACCATCACGCAACAGCTTTCAGAGTCAGGCCCGTTTCCAAGCGTACACAGGACTTCCGCACAATCACCACCCCGCTTTGGGCCCGGTCAGAATAGATAAACATCCCAATTTAAGCATCAATCTCGTTCCCACTCCCTTCCCCAGATGAAACAGGGCTCGGACTGTTTCCTTACCTGGGTATGGCACTCTCCCTTTTGTTACCAGCTCTGTCAGTAGGATCCCAAAAGACCACACATCCGACTTTATTGTGAACCTTCCATACAATGCCGCTTCGGGAGCAGTCCACTTAATGGGAAACTTTGCACCTGATGGAAGAACAGAGGTGTCCTTTTCAGAACAGAGGCAGAGCCCAAGTACCCGTGCACAGGTGACAACATGTGCAGGGGGACAGAGCTGCAGGCAGGTGTTAGCAAACAGCTCCATGGAGTACGGGCAGAGGACAGGTGGGTGGAACATTTAAGGCAGAAGGAAAGACTTAGCAGGGAAGGGGTGGGCTTGCCACACATCCTGAGAAAAGGCTCGGGCATTCTAATTCAGGTTTGAAGTTTTATAAAAGGAAAAAAAAAAAAAGATAAAAAACCCCAATAAATGCAATGTAATAGAAATTCTCCCAAAATGTTTTAAACTAACAATTCCCTGTGATATTTGCAGGTCAAACACATTTAGCATGTATGCACAGAAGCGTCACATATTGGAAATGTACCTCCCGGTTTCCCTGCTCAAGCTGAGTGAAATGCAAAACAAACAAACATGGTAAAAACGTAAATTAAAACCAAACCTAACATTTCATTGGAAACATGCAAGGACTTAAAAATAATACTGCCATTTGAGTTGCTGGGAGTGCAATGATGTCAAGGCACAACTTTGGCCTGTGATTTATAACTTGACAGTGTACGTTAAGCTCCTGGCACTGAAAAGCCTGTAGTGCCTTAAATACATGCAGTTCTAATGTGCTCATCCATCATCGGAGCTTGCAGGAGCCAGTTGTGGTAAGGATGGTAAGATAACAAGCCTTTAAACACTGATTTATTTGCTTTTCTAATCATTTATTGTTTTCTCAGAGAAAAATATTTTCAGTATGACTTTAAAGAAGTCTTGTGGTAATAATTAACTCATAGCATGTATGAAAAAATATGCAGACATTTCCCTGGTGCCTTGTATTAACATACAGGCAAAAAAGAGTTGCATTGCTTATTGCGGATCCCTAGTGACAAACGCTCTCAGATTTGGAAAACGACTGACTTTGACTTCTCACCACCCTCTCATAAAAGTTCCCTCAGCTTTCAGGAGGAGTGTGGAAAGTGTAGCAACGTGGACAAATCACTCTCTGGGAGTGGAGTTATGGGGCTGTTTACAGTTCCCTGCCGGCGCGGTTCTGCCGTCACATCCAGTGCTCGACGGCCCAGATCTTCTGCCGTACGCCGCAGTCCGGCTCTCCCAGAGTACAAAGTAAACACGGTGATTCTCATCTCCTTACTTAGTAAAACATTAGGTCTGCTAGTATATTGTTCAGAAGCAAATACGTTTTCCTAGGGAAAACTGGAGTTGCTCAAGAAAGTCCTGCTCTGTGAAAAGATGCAAGACAAAGTTTGAAATCCCTGATGCCTGAAGTCAGGAACTTAAATCTAGTTAAACATCAACACATCAGTGGTTACATTTGCAAAGGTGACAAGAGGATATCTGGATGCCTACTCACTTTCAAAAAGATCTGCTGCTTCTGTATTTTCACTAGTTTCCATGCAGGCAGGAGCTAAACTCTGGGTGGTGCTCGGCTTTAGTCTCAATCTCCCTAACCTACACTTCTTCAAGGGACCAATCTTACTCTGAAAGATGAAAAATGTACAGAACTTCATCTGCTCTTAAAAACCGCCTTTGCATTGATAGCCGAGATCCCTGTGGCAGCCCCCTGCCATCGCTTGAGCCTCTGTTCTGGAAGCTGGCCCGGCTTCAGCAGCACCAGCATCCACTTAGGGTTGGCAACAGGCTCTCCCATCCACCAGCAGATCCTGGGGCTGTGCACCCCTTGCCCATCCCCAGACAAATGGCAAGCTGTGCATATCTGGTTGGTCATGTTCCCTAGGCCTGCAGTGCATAGCTCTAGATGGACTTCTGCAGGCATGCCATGGATACGAGGACTAACATCCCTCTGTGCTCTCCTACGTGCAGCTGAGATAGTACACGCACACCGTGCCAGCTGAACAAACAGCTCCAGGCTGGCCCGCAGCCCAAAGGCTTGGACGTTGGCTGCTGCTGTGTGAGATAGCCAAGCACAGGGTTTGCTTGTTCGTGTGTTGCACATGTTTTACTCAACACATTATTTTTCCTCTTTAATCAGCTGTGTTCTTCTGAGAAGCTGAGCCAAACCTGGACTAATTCCCTTGTGCTTCATACCCAGATCCAAAGGTACCAACCACCTACAACTCATCTTTGGAGGAAAGAAATCGCTTCCAACTCCTTTGTGGTCGACTCCCCTGGTATTTTTGCCTTCCTCATCTACTGCTGGTGTGGCACTGGGAAGTCAGTATGTGGTGCGTCGAGGGACCATAGGAAGATGAGAAGCAAGGTAAGTAGGTGAGAAGAGGGGGGGACAATTCCAGCACATCCCTTTTCCTGAGAGCTAGAGCAGTCAAATGCTATTGGACTGTGATGTGCACTGCTGTGGATTTTCTAATGATGGGACAGCTACTCGTTACATTTCTGTGCTGCCCCTGTTGTGGGTGATTCTCCAAATGAAACAACTAATAGAAAAATCCCATGTTCTGCATTTTGTGCAGTATTTCCTGAACTTTGGTTTGAAGTGATAGATGTGAGGGATAGAGTGATAGAGGAAGGAAAGGCAAGGTTGGCAGAGAGGTCGCTAGCAGATCCCTGCCTCATGGTTTTCTGTCCCTGCAGCAGATGCTAGAGTTAGATGGTCCAAGAAAGCCCACAATCCCGTATGGCAGCGCCATCGGTGAGGGGAGAGCAGAGACCAGTGAGGACATCCCAGCCTGGCCACCTGCACAGCTGCAGGTACATCACAGGCCCTGCCACAGCTCAGCTTGTGAGAATTGGGGAGGTGGGGGTGTGTTTAACAGGGATCTCCCGAGGTCCTGCCTCCCATTTAACGCCTGGCACTGGAGGCTCAGGCAGTGCACTTCTGTGGAAACACAAAAATCCCCAAATGTGCTGAGCGCTGCTCTGAAGCCCCCTGGTCACTGCTGCTGCATGAAGTGTTTGCGCAGGCCAGATGCTGGCTCCTGACTGACATGCAGTCTCTGCGCTTGCTCTCCTCCCAACATGCTGATTAAAAAACCCACCCCCTCCCCCTGCCCAGGCCTCAGCAGCTTATTAAACAAGCTGACTTTGTGCTGCAAACAAATTACAGCAGCAGACCATCAGATAAAAAGCGTATTACTGACAAGCATGCTAATAAATCTGGTAAACCAAATCACCCCAGCTGACAAGGTGGCGTATCTCCGACTTTGAAGGCAGATTTTACATCGAGGGGTGGAGGAGGGTGGGAGCTGGGGAGGGAAATTCTCTTTTCTTTGCTGGAAGGATTTTTATGACAAACTTGCAGGTCAGGAACTCCATGTGTACAGACAAACCGTGCACCACATTGGTTAGGTCAGGACGGCCTGTCTTTGCCCCAAAGCTAGATACTAATCTGTATCTTTTGTCTCTGTCCCTTTTTTGAAACATTTCAGCCCAGAGAAAGCCTTTTATGGGTTTCTGTGCTCCCTGCAAGCACATCAAGCCCAAGCTGCTTGTACAATTTACCATTAGGGCAGCCGGCTCTGCCTCCTACCGCTGAGGATTGTTGTGAGGCTCGGCCCTGTTCCTGGGACCTCTGCCCAGGCATTCACACAGGTTATCTCCCAGGAGGATTTCCTTAGGAAAAATCAATCCGTGTCCCTGCCTTAATTCTTCCTCAGCTATAAGCAGGTCACATGATAAGAAGGAGTGGAGGGGGCTGGGATAATTGAGTGACCTTGACATACAACTCCTTGCATGGTTTCTTCTGAGGCAAACGAATATCCCTCAGAGCTTTGTTTTCTCAGATCTAAATCTCGATGAAGCAGAAACCTCTGAAATTCATGCCCCGGAGCCACTGCCAGCTTGATAATGATCCTGTTTCCAGAAATGCTACAAAGCTGCTACCTCTCCTCTCCTACCTTAAAACCAAACCCAACGCAGCACTCCAAGCTCTAAGACCTGAAAACCAGGGGACCTCTCAGGTTAGTGACCAGAGAATGTAGTTCAGCCCTGAATTGCTCCTGGGGCTGGAAAGGGAAAGCCACAAAAGGTAAAAAACGAAGTGCTGAAGCAAGCATGTAACAGGAAACGAGTCAGCCCTGGTAGGCGATGATGAGTGCTGTGTGGGAGGGACTGTGCAATTACATTTCTTGTGCTGTGAGAGTGAACATGAAATTACAAGGCTGGCAAAACATCAGCGATCAGAAGCAGGCTGACCCATCCCCAGGAAGCGGGAGACAAGGGGCAGAACTGTGGATCTGAACACCCCTCTCGCCCTCTGCCTGCACGCCCCCCTTCCTCTCGCCCTTCCTCTTGACCTGGCCACTCTCCTTCTTGCAGAGCAGATGGCATCTGTGTAGGAGCGTATCAGTGATTTCCTCCTGGGACCCCGGGGGCTGGCTGCTGAGAAGCAAGAGTCCTTCCTCCTGCATGCTCCATGGCTGGCCCAGGGAACAGCAGGTAAAGAGCAAGAACAAAGCCCTGGATGTTGAAGGCCACAGTACAGTCAGTGGTGAACAAGCTGCAAGCCAAGACTCTACAAAAGGACTGGAGAGAGCATGGAAGGTGAAAAGAAATCCCTGCTCATATCTAGGAAATCAAAATAAGAAGCTTCACTGGTTTTCAGCAGGTCAGGAAAGAGACACTTCAAAGTGTTAAGGAGGCAAAAATGATCTGAGAGTTTACAAACACACACTAGAGCTCCCGAAATAGCTCTGACTTGTCTGGAAGGCATCAGAAAGATCCTTACTGTTTCATGTGTGCTTGGAGCAGCACCGCTGCAAGTGCCGCCAGCGTATGCAATAGAAACATGGCCTGGAAAGGAACTGCTCTTTTTTCTTTTGTTTTGTTTTTGGTTTTTTTTCTAAAATAAGACAATTTAAAATCTGTGTCAGCTGCTACTGCTTAGAATAGTTACAACTCTTCCCCAGCAGCTCTGTGGAGCACTCGGCACTCTCCACAAAAATGACATGTGCTTGGGCAAAACTCCTCATAGCTGCAAAGGACAGCGGTGCAGGGGTAGCAGAACTGTGGGGGAAATCCCGGGCTGGAGGTGATGGGAAGTTTCTCTCTGTCCTGTTCTGTAGGACACCAGGAGTTTTAAGTCTTGCCTTACAGGACGGAAGGGAACAAGACTGAGTGCCTGACTCGTGTGTGTGTGTGTGTGTGTGTGTGTGTGTGTGTGTGTGTGTAGGTGTGTGTGTGTAGGTGTGTGTGTGTGTCGGTGTGTGTAGGGGTGTGTGTGTGTAGGTGTGTGTGTAGATGTTGCAATAGCAACAGCCAAAAGAAGCAAGCCCTAGTGGTGCAGGCTGCAGCACAGTCCACCAGTGTAGCCTTTAAAAGGGGCGTCACTTTAACAGGCATGTTTTTTCCCCTTTGATTACTCATTTCCTCTAAAAGCAAGAGGAGCCAAATGCTCATTACAAGCCAAGAACTTTTTGTGTGTGTGTGTGTGTGTGTGTGTATCATTTAATGGCAGTGTATAGCTGCTAGTCACACACTTTAAATCATTAGTGGCATGACCATCTCTTTCCTTCCTGACGATTGCTGAGAAATGGCAGTGCAGACAACGAACCGCTTTTTATTTACCTCTCATAAATCAGGAGCAGTCAGGCCTCCTTTGTTCAAACCAGAAAGAAAATAAACTGGTCAGTAAAACGTTACCACCAGGCTGAGTAATACCCATACAGGTTCAGGAATGCTGCACTCTAGCCCGCTGGGGCTCAAAGCATCCCCATCTGTTTCCTTTCAAAATATTTAATCGGAGACAAAAGTGACAGTGGGGGAAGGGACCGGAGATCAAGCAAGGCTGGAGAAAACCACCTCTTCCCCACACCGACAACAAGCTCTGTACTAACACGCTTAAGCCAAGAGAAGGATGACTGCTGAGCTGAGAGTTACCGGAGGCTTTAATCTTTAGATTTTGTAAGGGAAAAACATTTCCCTTCTCCCAGAGGAGCTGCCAGTCTGGAGCACTCCCTGTCCCCCTTCCCTCCACTGGCCAGGCTCTCCTCCCGTGTCAAAATTCCCACTGAAGCAGTAGTCAGCTAGATAAACAGAGCAGTCCCCAGATGCATCCCCTCGGAGGCTGAAGTAATAGGTCATGGGAAATGAGCAGAGGCAACCATTTCCTTCTGATACTGTGGTCTCCACCAAGCAGAGCTCAAACTGAAGTTTAACTAAACAAACCAGGACTGAATCCCACTTGGAAGAAAAATTCCACTGGCACATTAGCAGCCGTGTTTCTCCCTCGATAAACTAAAGGTCCTAGGCTCACCCTAGCTGCCCAAGTGGTTTGGAACGCAAATGAAATGTAAATTGAGAGGCTGCTGCTTTGTCAGAAATGCACCTTGAACAGGCTACCAGTTAAGAAAGGGACAAAAAACCACTAGTGAAAGTAGAAAACCTTTCTACAAGATGCCTGTGATTACAGCTCTTGGTGTCTCTCTTTTAAGGAATTCTGTAGCTCTGAAGGACTTATGCCTGACCCTGAGGTCAGGGGAAGGACATATTGTCCACTGCCCTGAAGTATGGGAAGGATGGATGACTTCTCCATACTTGCACCACGAGATGAATACAAGAAAGATGTAGAACTGTTGGAGAGGGTTCAGAGGAGGGCCACAAAGATGATTAGAAGGCTGGAGCACCTCCCCTATGAAGAGAGGCTGAGGGAGCTGGGCTTGTTCAGCCTGGAGAAGAGAAGGCTGTGGGGGGACCTCATTGCAGCCTGTCAATGCCTGAAGGGAACATATGAACAGGAGGGGAATCAACTTTTTAAAAGGGTAGACAGTGGCAGGACAAGGGGGAATGGATTAAAGCTAAAGGAGGGAAGGTTTAAATTGGATATTAGGGGGAAGTTCTTTACAGAAAGAGTGATGAGGTGCTGGAACAGGCTGCCCAGAGAGGTGGTGGATGCCCCGTCCCTGAAGTGTTCAAGGCCAGGTTGGATGGAGCTCTGGGCAACCTTGTGTAGATCCAGGCCTGAGGTTGGTGGCCCTGCCTGTGGCAGGGGCATTGGAGCTCTATGATCCTTGGGGTCCCTTCCAACCCATGCCATTCTATGATTCTATGATTCTTTGAAGCCAGGCAAGCAGGATTCAGATCCGCGGATCATTAGCCATGCAGGTTAACAGCCAAACTGCTTCTCCCTTCCCAGCCACTTTTTCCACAATTCAACTGATTTCTGCTGTGGAGGAAGGGTGGGAGATACCTATGACTACACTCCCTCTCCCTGCCAGGCCCAGCATTACGCTTTCCTCAGCTCAAAGTTTTCCCACCCAAAGTTCAGTAACTTTTATTGTCCTAAAAAATTCTGAGCTTCTCAGTATCAGTCCGGCAGATTTTCACGGCTTTCTAACATACGAAGAGGGCAAAACTATTCTGAGAGATTTAAGGCAGAAAGCAAACAGGTCATCAGAGGAAGAGATCTGGCCAGAAGTAGGTCACATACTGGTCTATTAAACCAAGTAATTAGTCATGTCAAAGTATATGTTGGGTGGTTTCCGAAGGGAAAAAAAAAGACACGGTCGTAAACCAGACAGAAACTGAGATAATATAGGGCACTGTTTCAAAGCCATTTTGCATACTGGATCTGGCTGCCTTGTTCAAGGAAAACTCTTGTTTTACACAGGGGAAGGGCAAGCAGGCAGCTTTCTGCCTACCAGAGCCTGCAGATGCTCTTGTTACTCTGGAGAGAACAGATGAGGCTGTTTTTTCCAGCAAGGAGCAATTCTCACCCTGAAATCAATAGCGGTTAACTCTCTGCATTAGCACCCACCACAGTTTCTTCAAGGCCCCCCACAAAATAATCAGGCCTTGCCATCCAAATGTGCAGAAGGCAACTTTTTGGGTGGATGCAGCCCGTGGCCCACACTCCTGTGACTAGGTACTGCTGACAGCAGCTCAGAGGGGTGTGAATGGTTGTCCTGAGGGCCACAGCTCCCAGGCTGGGACAAGTCATGCTGGAAACTCTCTGGCTCCTTCTGTCAACGCTTATAAATTACAGACAGGGGTTAGATCTTTCCTGTGAATTGATGGCAATACCCCACGCTGAAACAGGGACTTCAGATCGAGAAAATACGCAGAACAGGAAGGGGTATATGCAGTTTATGGAGTATTTAACCGACCTGTGCTTTCTGATGACATACAGTAGGGTTTAACGGGGCACTCCTTGGCTTTGGCACTGAAAGGGACGGCATGGTATTTACTGACACACATTGAGCAAGCGCTACCAATGCACTGCCTACAGAAAGAGCAGAACTGCAGCGCTGCGAGCTTGGCCCAACATCTGACAGCTAAGCATGACTTGTAAAGAATGACTAACTACAAAGAGCCTGTGTCATGCTTGTTCTGAACACACACCCACCCACCCACCCATACACACACACAGAGACTTTTACAGAAGACTCTACAATACCCTTTGATACATTTTTATAGTGTATCAATGGTTGGTGGTGCCCAGCACTCTGTGTGGCACTGGAAAGCCGTTTCCTATTAGAGCAACTTTTTAAGTTCCCAGAGAAGTTAATGGTGCTCAGAGAGACAGCTCCATTACACAGAGGCTCAATTCTTTGGCCCATTCGAAAGAAAGAGAGCAAGACTAGCACAGAAATGTTGATAGTGGTTAGAAAATGCTAGAAGGCGCTCTGTGAAAGAAATAGCTTGCACAGGCTTCTCCAGGTTGCTCCACTCGGGCTCTCGAGGCTAGTAAGTAAAGTATGCTTTTTGATAGGGCACCACGAGGATCTTGTCTTTACTGTCACTCCACCCACCTGTGCTCTCTCATCTCTCACTCATCATCTTTGTTTCACAGCGGTCAGTTTTTAAAGGGAAGGCAACTACATAAGACTTCTCTTTAGGACATGCATCAGCAGTGACGTTCTGGGCCAGTAGTTAATACAAGTCCAGGATTTACTGAAAGCAACCCCAAAGCATGTGAGAGCAAGCTTTTGAAAGCTACATCCCACTCTTCCCCTGCCCAAGGAACGACAGTGCTATGCCGGGCGCGGTATCTACCTTGTCTGGCCGTATATTCGTTGTCTTCAATCAGTCTTGCCAATCCAAAGTCGGCAATCTTGCATATTAGGCCATTTCCCACCAGAATGTTTGCAGACCGCAGATCCCGGTGTATGTAATTCATCCGCTCGATGTACGCCATGCCCGCAGCCACCTGCCAGAGCCGCGAAACACAATCGGTGCAGTTTAAAATGAACTCAGATGGACACGGGCTATAAAACGTATATACATAAGTGCTCAACACTGGAAACACACCTGGGCTGCCATGTCCACCAGGTTTGGTAACTTCAAAGCTCTTCCTTCTCCATCTTTTAAGAAATCTAGCAAACTCCCTGCAAATGCAAAGCCAACACAGTAGAGAGATGTTAGGGAAACAATGTCTGCTCGTCAGGATGGAGGTGCAACAATTTGTGTAATATTAAAGACAGCAGTGTTTTGAATTCAAGTGGATGGTTAAAAAAAAAACAAACCAACAAACCCACAAAATCTTAGAATTCTCCGATTATACTTGTTTCACTCTGCTTTAAAGTTGGTTTGCAGAAAAATATGTCACTAGTCCAAAGAGAGTTAGTTGCAGGGGAAAGAAACAACATTGTTTTTAATTTTCCTGACTGTTACTGAGAAAGCTGATCTTTCCAAACTTTTCCAGTGCTCTCTGAAACCACATACCTGCTGCTCTCTAAAGGGCTCAGCTAGCTGCAAAGCATCAGCTCGGTTCCAAGCCACACAAGCTACGGAAAAAGTCAGATCCCAGCTCAACCTGCTCCAAAAGAAAGGTCAGCCTGGAGCCTGGTAAGCCCAAAGGGGCTAGCATTAACAAAGGGTAATTTTACTTAGAAATCTGTAGTGCTTTTTCTCTAAGTAACTCAAAACTAAATGTAGCACGAACTGTTAATTTCAGAAGGCTGCTATGCAAAGCTAGAGAAGACAAAGCAGGGATCAAATGAAAGCAATTTTAGCAAAAGTAATAAGGACATTAGGTTGCCCCATGCAAGGGAAAGCAAGGAGGCTCCCTGTAGCTTTAGAAAAAAAAAAGCCTGGGATGCTATGTCTCCCTTCCCAATCTTGCATTCAGAGAAGCGTGGCAGTCTCCTTTAAATAAGGTCAATGAATTGGTTTAATAAAGGGAAAAGACAGATGATTAGGCGTTTCTCCCTTGATAAATTGTCAGCCTCAAGCTCAGATCCAAAGATGTAAAATGTTACAGTAAAAACTAGTAAAGTAAGCCAAAATAAACCACGTACTTCAGAAGGATTTTGAGAAATCTTTTTTTTTTAAAGGGGAAAAAGCACATGCTTGTCACTGAGACATATGATTAAAGTGTGAGTTAGTCAGGGCTTGGATGCCTCTGACGAGGGAGGCGGGCAGGCACCTGCCAGGAAAATAAAAACCAACTCCAAATAGACCAAAAAAATGCACTTAAAATTTCAGAGCGTATGCTCCAATGTACAATGAAACTTCCCTGCAAGGACTTATGTTTCCTATTTGGTTCACTGGCTTTTCCAAAACAAGCAGATCTTTTGCTCTGCTTTCAGCACCCCTGCTGGAGATCTGACAGAGTGAAAAGTTTTCCTCTTCTCATCTTACTACATCATTACCGGTGAAGTAGCTTAAAGAGAAAGAGAAGGAAGAAGGGCAAAGAGAAGGGGAAAGAGAAGGCAAATAATCACATCCACAAATAAAAATGATAGGTGGGGTTTGACTGAAAAATTGAAGGTGGTATGTGAGAGCGAGTTTTGCCTGTGACAGAACTCAGGAGTGCTAAAAGAAGAAACAACCTTAGGCCAACGAGTAAACACTGAAATAAGGTGCCATATGACCTCTCTCGTGCCAGGGAAAGCTAGGATCTTGGGAAGCAGTGTGTAATATCATTCAAACCAAGAAAATGCAGATCTCCACTTGTCAGGGAAGTTTAAATGCTGATGCAATTAAGTATTTGGGCTGCACCAATTTGCCCCTCCCAAGTGTGAATTTTTCTTAGCACATCCAATGGATTTCAGGTTTTGGGCCCAGTTCAGAGATGAATCCGTAATTCTTCTGAAGCCAGAGGTGAATTCAAGTTTCCTGTCCCCTCTCTCCTTCCTCACATTGTTCATGCATCACAGTGCACCTCCCTCTGTGTCTGCAAGGAGCAGGCTGCTAGCCTGCACTAAAGGATGCTGAGGGGAGACCATATTGTGTTCTACAACAACCTGACAGGAGGCTGTAGCCTGGTGGGCATTGGTCTGTTCTCCCAGGAAACAAGCAATAGGACAAGAGGAAATGGCCTCAAGTTGCATCAGGTGAGGTTTAGAATGGGTATTAGGAACAATTTCTTCACCAAAAGGGTTTCCAGTCACTGGAACAGGCTGCCTGGGGAAAGGGTTGAGTCACCATCCCTGGAGGTATTTAAAAGACGTGTAGATGTGGTGCTTAGGGGCATGGGTTACTGGTGGGCTTGGTAGTGTTAGGTTAGTGGTTGGGCTTGATGATCTTAAAGGTCTTTTCCAACCTGAACAATTCTATGATCAACAATGAAAAAAATATTGTTATAAAGGCAGCAGCTCTGGCTTCACCTTTGCTCATGTACTCCGTGACAATATAGATAGGTTCTTCAGATACCACAGCATAAAGTTGGACCAATTTGTCATGTTTTAGCTTCTTCATGATTTGGGCCTCCTCTAAGAAGGATTCTGGAGACATAGTGCCAGGCTTCAGAGTCTTGATAGCCACTTTAGTATTTCCATTCCACGTACCTACAAGCACAGATACTTAGATTAAACATCTTCTGCTCCTTTTTCTGTCTGTTGCCTAATGTAGCCAAGGAACAAAATATAGAGGATACTTAATACTTAATATAAGGGTTTTTTTAATGTGAGTTTTCCCATGACACCTTATTATTATGTTCCTCCCACACTTCCCTCACAGTCTAGTGTTTTTCTATTACACTGAAAAATAACACTCCCATTGACACTGGGGCACAGTCAGCATTGTCCTGCTCAGACAATGATTCCACTGATGTCCACAGAAACCTCTGAGTAGGAGATGCAGGACTGCTGAAACCCATCATGATGTATTCCCTTGCTAACAAGTAATTGCTACAGACCACAATACAGCTCCAGTCACAGATTTGGATAACAAAACTGGTTAAACCCAGAATTTTCCATTTGCAAGAAATGTTAACATTTTGGGTTTGTCCTGAGCCAGAGGAAAAAAAAAATCTACTAACAGAAAAATCCCCAAGAAACAAATTCTGAATCTATTTAATTTAAGAAACACGGGTGTGTTTCCAAACCAAAACACATCTTTTTCCTTCCCCTCCTCATCCCCAGAAGCCCAGCAACTGCTGATTGAAAAAGAGCTGGTTCCTGTCCACTTCACTTTGTTCTCTACTTGCAGTCAGCACTGAAATGCACCAGTTGCATCATTTTCCAGCCATTGCCTACCAAGCTTTCTGTAATGCCTGAAAAAAGCCTGCCTAAGGAGCTGTAGTGAGCTGGGGAAGACTGGTTTGAGGGCATCCCACAGGAGGTATTTGCAAGGGGAAGGAGGAGGGCCAGAAAGGAAAAATACCCTGAACACCTACCTATGTCAACAGGTTTTTGGGGGATGGGGGCTGAGGAAGGGAAATTAAAATGGGCAGAAATAGAACTTCTTTTTTCTTCTTTCCCCTAACTTCTGGTTGTCCCTTGCCCAGACTTGCCAGAACCCTGCTGCAGAGCCGGGGCTGAAATGGCTTTGACCAGGACCTGTGATGTGTTGATGGGGAGCTGCTCTGTGACCAGGCAAAACAATACTAAATGCCTTCAGGATTTAATCACATCGGGCAAAAATTATGCCTCTCTACTTAGGCACGAGGACAGCAGAAGGCCTGCAAAGCACATGAAGACTCAGATCTAGTTTCAGTAAATTAAGATCTCATCAAAAAAAGGTAACGTGTAAAATAAGCCTGGTTTGTCTTTCTTAAAACCACATGAAGAGTTACCAGGGCTCAGCTGCTGCATGGGAACTGGTTAAGCCAAAATAACTTCATCATGAGCTTTTGCGACTTGCCAGAACATAAAACGAGCTGGATTGTTTCTTGTGGATGTGGTCAGGTCCCAGCTGCCACCCGGCCTAGCCAGAGTGGCAGGGCAGCCACCGCCCGTGTTGTCCCTTGCAGCAACACATGATGCTGCCTGAGGGGAGCTCGAGGCACAGATGAGCTGCAGTTCAAGTCTGGTTTTCACTATGCCTTGGTTTTCTTCTATCAGCTCAGTGCTAGGTGCTTTCACCCCTACCAGTGGTGGAGTAATGCCTTGAGTTCCTACCACCGCTACCCCAGTGCGCTTGAGGAGGGCCCGGGAGGCCTTAGTTTTGCTCAGTCCTCCCAATCAGAGCTGAAGCAGGACTGTTGATTCTTGTGTGAGGATACAATTTCACCTCCTGATTTCACATAGGGTGGCCAAAATCTTTTCTGATGGGTGAAATGGAGTGTGTTTCCTCTGGAGCCACCGAGGCTTCGGACCGCAGAGTGCCATCAGTTACAGCCACATTGCAGAGGTACCGCAAATGGTATCAACCAGGAGTGAAAACATCATTTCACAGGTACCAGGGTTTCTGTCACTGGCATTACTAAACTAGGATTGTACCCATTGTGTTAAGAGGATTAACTGTGTGTTACCTGTTTGCATTGCCCTAATAAAAATGCTAGGACTTGTTCTAGCATCACAAAGTGTTTTCAGCAGCTCTGTTTTTAAATAATTTTTATAATTTCTCCAGTTTAAAAAGAAAAATCAAACAAAAAAATTAACATTCTCTCAGCCTAGATTTCAGTTAAAATTGTTAAATTTTCTTGTTGTGGTTTGGTATGTTTCTCTCTATTAGAAATTCACCATAGTCTTTCCTCTGAATTCTTCCCATATGTAGTTAGTTACTACTTAATGCATTTTTTGTTAATTTTTACAATGTTAATCTATTAAAATTTGATAGTGCTTCAGGGCTGTTAACATATTTTTACTATATATTACTTTAAGAAGCATGATGTCGTAACAATAAGAATAATCTTTGCATTTCTGACAGATATTTGGCATTTGGCACTTTATTTTTCATAGCTGATTTTTTTTTTTTTTCTTTTTTTTATTAATTGTGTTTGTTCCTTTAGGTTATTGCATCAGTTTAAGATCCACAGCAGACAAAGCTGACCACCAAGTATTAACATCAACTTGAAACTCTCACATGCACTCAGGATGGAGAACAAGGTGGTGAAACTGCAGTTATCTGGGGATGCTGACAGAAAACATAGGTGGCTTTCACTGCACCAGGTCAGGTGTAGTTCTGTGAAATTCTAGAAATGTCTATATCCCTAGTCTATACATTCTATAAATTCCACAGACTTGCTGCCATGCTCCTCGCTGTCGCCTTGCAACAGGAAACAGCTGCAAGAACCCAGGAGAGGCTGCTGGTTGTTTTGGTTGTGTGTACTTTCATGTCACCGCAACAAAAAGAGCAGCCAAACCTCTCCACCAGATTTTTTTCAGAAGAAACAACATGAATTGGTAATTTTAAAGAGGCTACACAGAATGCAATTTGGCAGAGAAATCAAGCCCACCTCTCATTAAATGGCCACTGTATTGTGTTTCAATGCTATGGCCATACTAAGATTTATGTATATTTTAAATTGCTATTGTTTTATAGACATTAGAAGAATGAGGCCCATAGAGGGGAGAACAGTTAAGAAACATGCAGAAACCAGTGTCAGTGGATTTGGAAAATGTCAGTGTTTCTGCACTTCCAAGTGGGGGTTCAGTTGGGCCAGGCAAGTCTCGCCTCTATTGTCCCTGGCCTCTATATCGAGTTAGGGGGCTCTGCTGCTGATACACATTTCAAAACAGACTTAAAGACGTGGATGCATGGGACAGCTAGCCTGGCAACACCAGCTCGCTGATACCTGCTGTTATTTGGAGACTGAGGGAGCGGGTGGAAGCATTTTCAGGGTCTGATCCATCAGTGCTAAACACACAAGGTAAGAAAATTGTCTACTCACCACATTGATTCCTGGTTAGCCCTTCTGCCTTACAAGCTCCTTTTTCAACTTCATTCCTATTTTAATCCCTAGCAATTGTGTAGTCACCCAACTAAACCCAACACAACTAATGAAGTTTAATGCCCTAACCTCTCATACCAGTGGGTGCAAGTGAAATGAAGTTTCCCCGTGGGTTACTGTATTTAGGTCTGACTCTTTGAGGCAATACAGACTTAACATTTCATACTATTATGGCCTTTCGGCTTTAAGATCTCTACTTGAAATGTTTATTTCTGCCAAGAGGGCCTTAAAAGATCCATCCAAAGCAAAATATATTCTCTGCCTTACCACGCCACACTTCAGCGAAACACCCCTGACCAAGCTTCTGCTCCAGAAATAATGAATCACGTGCAACTTCCCATGCATCTTTAGCCAATCCAACAGTTTGGGGGGTATTATTCGTAGCAATCACAGTTAAGTTAAAACACAAACCATCAGCTTTCTCTATAGGAGAGGAAATTAATAAAAAAAAAAACACACTTATAATCCAAAATTATGCATGCATTGAGAAAGATGGAAGGTGACTCTTCTGTCAGTGCTGCATTGAAGTTCATTTGCAAACACCGTTTTTTGGATACTGAAGGCAAGGGCTTTTTTTGTTAGCTTGCAGAAAAAGGCTCCTTGGTATAATTAATAGATTACTATGTGAGCCTTGATTTATTATTAAGATGGCGGTAATTTGTCAAAATCAAAACCTTCCAAGGAAACACGGAATTTCAGTTTTCCTTTGCCATCAATTACGGTGAAAGTTGAAGATTAAAGAATTTCAAAGTCAAAGGCAGGATTCCAAAGACATTTTTCCTAACAGTTTGAGCTTTGCTTTTTTTTTTTCATCTCATGGGTCACAATGCCCTATGTTTTCACCTTCCATCTTGTAATCCCCACACTGAGAGCTATTTTAGAGTAATTATTTTGCTCCATACCCATCCATACTTCCCCAAACTGCCCATTTCCCAGTCTCTTGATCAACTGTAGGGATTCTCGTGGAATTTCCCAGACATCTTTGGTTTTGACAGACAGATCAGTAAGCCTTGGCATTCCTTTATGACAGGGGACTACTAAGCGGCAGCAAAGACCTGCAGCTCTCTCTGATGGAGCCAGAAGTGAAGCCAACAGCAAAGGAGAGGAAAGAAAAAAAAGTGTGACATGAAACAAAAACAGTAAGCATAAAAACAATGCTACTCACAACAGCTGTTAGTTGCATACCACAAAGCATCCTGGAAGATTAGGAATTGAACATTGAAACATATTCATTTGAGACAGAACAGGAAATATTTTAGTCTCAGCTTCCATAGCCTGAAATGGAAGGTGATCGCCAGTGGTTTCTCTTGTGGACTCAGGGTTTCCCTTCTCCCACAATGCTGCATTAAAGAAAACTTCACCAGTAACTGCCATACTATGGCATGGTGTAACTCTTTCAAAAATAATCTCCAAGTCACAAACTGGATGGCTTCTGCACTGAGTGAAAGAACACAGAGAAGATTCATTTTCTCTGCAAATCACAGCAATGGAAATTTGGAGGACTTGTTCGCTAGTTTTTCCCTAGGTACACTGGGAAAAGGTATTTTCTGTATTTCTACTCTGTGAAAAGGTGTTTTTCTTGGTGTCCTGTAAAAGACTTTTTTCTGTCGTTCTTTCCAGATCAAACTTGTATTAGTGTATGCGGCCACCCCTACAGTGTTTGGGGCAGGTTCATTGTACTCACAAGCTTCACAGAGGCTTCGCTGTGACAAAAGTCACAAGATTTTTAGCAGGAATAAATAAACCCCAATGATATGTATACAGAGACATATGTATATACACACACCTGTTGTGTAGTATACTATGCTGCACAAAGCAGAATGTAATACACAGCTTGTGCGGTGACTCGGGTCTTAAAACAGGCGCAGCAGAGCAGAGCAAGGTGGGGAACTGCAACTGTACTTCAGAATCAAGCACAATCTTCCTTCTGTGCAAGATTTCTTTCTGGGTAGATGTACAGTTTGTTTCCCCATTGCAAGGTGGGCAAGCACCGAAGCTCCTTGCAACACCAAGCTCTACCTCCTCAGCCCAAATGTGGTGGGATGGTAGGGAAGTGCCCTAAAGACACCCTGACATGGACCTCATAGTGCCTCCTGTATCAAGACAACAAAGACTGCAAAACAGGGAAGATGAGCTGACCAGCTGGCATGTCTTATTCCAATATAATGCTGATGGGAACAGGAGTCTAGGGACTAGTCAAAATATGGATTGTATCTGAAAACTTCCTTATGAGTTTGGACAGCTGCAGAAAAAAGCTGGAGGTTCTTGAGACCTCCTTGTTTTCTTTAATTGGGGAAAAAAGAAAAAGAAAAATAAGCTTGGCATGCTGGTGCTCCAGTTCAGCCCAGACCACACACACAAGAGCTTATGCTTGACAGGCCAGTTGTTAGGGACTGGGTGAATGGGGCTTCAGCTTCAGGCCTGAACTGACTTTAGCCTGACATCAGGACTCCCTGGGGATCTCGACATTTTCCATTAGTAAATCTCATCTGTGAAAGTCCTGACACTGCAGTTAACTTTATTATCCAGGTAAGAAGGGGCTGGGATAAGAAGGAAGTCTGGGTAGTGAGGATACCTGGCAGTGCAATGGGAGCACAGTTCAGGGCTACCTGTGCTGTGTCTGCACAAAGGTCTGCTTTGTACGTCCAGCTCCTGACCCAGGGCTGCTTACATAAGACCAACTGCACACTGTCTGCCTGGGTAGCCCTGTTTCCAGCTGCCTGGACAGGAGTGGTCCTCCAGCCTGGACAGCTATGGGATGAAGGATAAAAGGTGAGATGCAGAGCATCCCTGTCCTGCTGGGAAGGCACTGCCCTATGGTCTCAGCAGTCATTCTTCAGGAGCCACGCTGATCTTTACAGAGTCATTCACGTGTCTCTGAGCTCTCCCTAGAAGTCAGTGTAGTCACTCACAAGGCACTGTGCTGATCCACAATCCAAAGTGCAGAGCAGAAGGTTAGAGGCAGCCTTTATGCTTTGAGTCAGCAAGGGCTGGCGTGGGATGAGGGTTCGTTCCCGTGTTCTCCTGGGTCTGGGAGACCGCAGGTGAAACCTCTGGAGTGTGGGTTTGTACCATGCCCTCCTGAGCTACCCTACCTGGATTCTAGTGATAAAGCCTGTGTGTTACACAGGAATGGCAGTTTCCAGATCCATTTGTTTCTGAATCTGAGCATGGAAAATACACCAACCTCATCATCCAAACATAGAAATCTGTAAGTTGACATATACCAGCTGGTATAGTGGGGGTCAAAATTATCTTCCTTAGATGTGAGCTTTTATACATTATTTGGCTTAGTTTAATGTAGAGTCAGAGGAAAAAACTAGAAATTCTCCCAGGCAGCATACACCCATAAGAAATTGGGCAGAGAAGACAGCCAGATGTCTAGTATGAATAGCATAAGAATACAGCAGACAGAATACAAAGAATACAGAAAAAACACCCCACAGAGAAGTTGATTTCCCAAGTAAAAATTATGAAAAGTTTTTGAGCAGCAAGCATTTGGGGTCATCTGTTAATTTTATGAAAAGCTACAGTAAAGAAAAAAATTAAAAAAGCAAAATAATTCCAAATACAAATTTCTGCTTAACAAAGGACCGTGTTGAGAAGCATGGCAGTCTTTTACATAAGAACCATTTGTCCTGTGCAGAGATTTTGGGGGGCTTTAAGGTTGTATCTGTTGTACACCATTCACCAGTGACAGCGGTTTTGGGTTGAGTAGTGCGTGCCACGTTTTAATCACATTAAAAAAGAAACAAAAACAGCTTGATGGGTGGACACAAACAGTGTGCATAAAGAAACACTCACCTTGCCATATTTTTTTTAAAAAAATCAGACCAATTCTAATTTAAATGTTAATACTTTGCACATTGAACACCAATCCAGTGGAAAAAATGGAGCCAGGTAATAGATGCAAACCTTTTGGTCATTGCTTTTAGGTGACTGGATTCCACAATGCAATTCCCTGTTTGCTTGCTTAGCAATAGTGTGCTGCAAAATGGTACGTGCTAGCACTCGCTTACACTGAGGGAACTCAGGCTTTGCAATGTGCAAGTCAAATGCAGCAATTCTGTTTGCTTAGCAGAGGGAGAAGAGGCGAAACCTTTACCCCAGCAGAGTGCTGGTGTTTAAAAGCTCTGCCGCTGTACACTGTGAACGGCACTCAAAGCCATTTGTAACTGTAATGGGAAAGGGATAATGGAAGATGCATTACAACAAGCAAGAGACATAGCTCAAATGACTCTTTAGGGCATCTTACACATACATCAACTCAGCAGCAAACACTTTTGTTTTAAAATACTTCAGAGTGCCATGTATTATCTGAAAAATTACCTGAATAATGCTGAACCAGCTGCTGAAGAGTTTCAAATTGGGCCCGAGTTGTGATATAATATCCACCATTGTCAAGTTTACGAATCTTATAATGCTTGACATGATCTCCTTTCATATCATCCCAGTCTCGAATAGACAGGGAATAGGCACCTGTTCCAAGCAAAGGAGAAATAAAAATCGTAAGTAACTTTCAGATGCAAAGATTTTGGTTTGCTGGTCAGTTGTTATGAAGTGAAATTGCTTCCCAAAATTGCTTACTGTACCCTGAAAAAGAACAAGTGGATTTGACACAATGAAATAAATATCACAGAAATCTTGCCATGTTCACACTATGTCCCTTTCACGCCTTTCTAGAGACAGATCAGGACTTCATGTACACGAAAACTCACATTTTAACATTTACTGCTTCATGCTGTTAAATTGTCTTTTCTGTTTTAAGTGTCAGGGTACACTACGTTAGACAAATGCCAGTTGGTGGTGAATACCAAGATTTTAATTGGAAGCACTGGAGATAATGACTTTGCGTATGTGTAGTGTCGTCACCCAGACGGATCCCAAACTTCTTTATAAACATTAAACGGCCAAATCAGTGTGCTTTGTATGTCACAGCCTCTGGAAGGTGGTACTACCCCAAGACACCGCACTGGGAGGTCTGCAAGAACTGCATGTTTCACTTTCCAAATCCGTGCTGCAGCTTTAGAGCTTGCTGGTGGGATTCAGATGCCCATACCCCGGGGTTAAGTGCCACGTGAGATGATGCCCTACAACATCCTGCTTGGCAGTCTTCCCACAGCCCATCACATCTCTCCAATGACATGGATGCCATGTAAGCATTTCAAATGGCTCTGGATTCTCATCGCCAGGTGAAGGCGCCTCAGCTGAGGGCCTGGATTTAGTTTTAGGTGTAGTGGTGTCTGTCTGCAGGGGGGCTGTCAGCTTGATTTAGAAGCTCACACGCAGGCTTCTGGTGCTATTAGGGCAGCTGAGTCTCAGCCTAATTTCCATGAGTGTTACGATGCTGACAATATCAATAGCAGGTTTGAGCACCAGGTGTCTGCAGTTGTGGGCAGCTGAACTGAACCCTAGCTTCCTGCTGACTGGCCACCCACATGGGGACCTGCACATTCACCTGGCTTAATTTGAAGCACAGTCCTTGCCTACGTACAGTCACACCCATGGATTGGTTCTCTACAGCATCAAAAGCAAAGCCACATTTTACAGCAGTTTCTGAGCAAAAGCAGGGCCATTTCAAAGGCAGTGGAGAAGACAGATCTTCACTCATAGCTCAGATGAATATGGTTTTTACTCATAGGTAATTCAGGCATTAAAAGGAAAAAAAACAACCATAGAGGTAACTGGCAGCTACAGAAATCTCAAGAAGGTCTTCCTTTTGGAGCCTGGGCTGCTTTCACTGATAACCAAGAAAACCACCAGCAGACAGTTTTGGACAACGTGAAGGGTGGAGTGATTTCTTTCAGATCTGATAGCAAACAGCACTGACTGCAGCTTATCCCAAGGTAGGGTGCTTCTCAACACACCCAGCAGGTTCACATCCTCCAGAACCACCTCCAGCTAAGTGAAATGGTTTAAAGAACCCTCACAGTTACAGGGCTGACATTCCTGCTGTGAGATGTCTTTCCTGGATGTGTCCCCAGGAAGAAGTTTCTCCAACCACATTAACCTGCAACAAGTCCCGCTGGCGGGCAGCACACTACTGAGGGAGCTGCAGTGAACAAAATGTTTCCACCCTGACTCTGATGACTTCTCAAATTCCTTGTTGTTTGTCCTCTAAATAGGAGGAAAAGAGCCAGCACTTACACAGATGATTCTGGTTTATGCGAATGGGAGACACCCTGAGAGGAGCGGCTGGGGGTTTTATTTCTAAGTGTAGAAAAATACGGTTTCTTTAGGGTATTTTTCTGAGGAGGTTCTCCCACTGAGTGAAATACATATCTCTCAGCTAGGAGTTCAGAGTTTTTTGGGGGGGATTTACGAACACATCTCTCACGTGCTTTGTCCCACCGCTCTGTGTCATACGCCGTCAGCCTAATTCCAAGCTTTTCCAGGCGGTGTTCTCCACCTCCGCCTTTGTCAGCTCCCATCCGCTGGCGGCAGCTGTATTTTCTTTAGTCGCGCTCCCTGCCTATCTGGTCACTATTTTAGATTCTTTAGGGAAATGTAAACAATCTGTGGCTCCAGGTCTGCAATCAGAGCTGTGTGGGTGGCCCTCTGTGGACCCCCGCTGACCTCAGATCAAGTTGCAGGACTGGAGCTTTAGCTCAAATCTGGATGAAAACAAGAACCGTGCCGAGGCGGATTTCATTATTCACGTATTTAGGCTGCTGGTTATTTATACTATTCATTATTATCTGATGAAAAATTCAAATATGAAAGATATACATAATAAAAATTTGGATAGAAATATGACATTACATTATATCATATTAATGAATTTAAAAAAAAAAAACCCAAACAAAACAAACACAAACCAAATGAAAAACCAGACAGCGTTGGAGGGTGGAGATTGAAACCAGGTGAAGGATTATACAGACAAGGGCTGATAAAGTACCTGGGCAGTCAGGCACTGGAAAAAATGAAAAGCCAGCCCCATTTGATTTATTTTGGAAGTAAGAAGAGAAGGCAACCACGATCAAGGGAGGTTAAATTTATGCTGAAGTCATCCATGATGATACTTTTAACATGATCCTGATTAATTTTATTATTGTTATTATTTAAAGCAGAAGGGATGATTCTAGGTCACAAAACAATCCCTGCCTCAAGCCCCAAGATGACGGGCTGGAGTAAGGCTTTTTGAGAAGACTTATGGGAGAACGCACCATTCGAGCCCTCCCAGCCGACTTTTTCTCTCTCATGAACAAGTTCCCTCTGTTTTCTTCTAACAACATACTGAAACACCACAAGGATGAGAAGGGAAAGAGGCTTTTTTGACAAAAACCATGCATGTTTGGGTTTTTTTTTTTCCCAATGGCTTTGATGCAAACTTAGCCCGAAGATGTAGAAAGCCTTCAGTCCAAATGCAGAGGAATTAAGCTTGCTGCTCTAAGTCCACCCACGATGGATTACTCCATTCCCCCAATGTTTTTTGTGTCTCCTGGGAAGCTCTAGGGAAAAAATGCCCTGACTTAGCTAAGTAAACAGCCCTGCAAAATGTATCACCTATCACTGCACAAAAAATGATCAAAGCAGATTGAACTGGTAACGTGTTTTAGAGACACAGCGTCATGTTTGTTTTCAGGGTCCATGGGTGCCTATAGGAGTGAGATTTTTAAACTTGTCCCAGAGCAGAACTAAGTCCTGCTCCTCACATGCATCACAACAACTGCTGGTGGAAATGAATAGGTGGGGGCTGTTTGCAGAAAGAAGTGAACAAGTTGGGGCCTGCCTTGCTCCTGAGGAGAACGCCTCCCTGCTACGTGAGGTATGAAGCTGTGGGGATGGCAAGATGGGAAATGAGCTGTCTGAAACAACAGCATGTCTATTCAGATTTCCCATCAGAAAGAGTCTTCAGAGTTACGGGCAGTGAAGGTCAGAATCCAGTCAGTAAAGAATGTAAAACTTACAGTTTCAGATGACAATGCAGCGTCTGAAGATCAGTCGGGCAGAGGGGAGTGGGAAGTAGGGTTTCTCTTCTCTAAACCCCTTTACCAGCCATGATTCTAAACACTTTCTGCGCTAACTCTAGCTGACAGAGCGCACTCTGATCAAAGCACTGACTAGTTGGTGCTTTAATTACATGAACCATCATTAGACTTCAGAACTCGCATGGAATGAATTCTAGTGACTTACACTTCCCACAGCAATTGTTCTGGATCGCTGGCTAATTGAGAAATGGCCAGGTTTGTTTTCACTTAGTTGCAGGTTTTCTTCTCAATAGTTGCATGAGTTAGAGAGCATTTTCATACTTTTGAAGCTTTGAGGAAGATGTTGTCAGGCCTCATGTATGAAAATGTGAAAGCAAAGATAGCACCCACCGTGAAAACTGCAACTCCTCCAATATTTCTAGGGGGAAGGAGGAGAATATATCCTTCCACATGACTTCAACAGAATGGATACAGTTGTGTATTTTATGAATATAGTATTTTAATGAATTTTAATAGAATATTTTATGAATATTTAAGTAGACATATTTTCAAGTCTTTTCACTGTTAATCTATGAATTTAAAACTGCTGCGTTGCTTTTATGTGTTTGTTTTTCCCTGGGATCAACCATTCAAAGGAGAACGTCCAAAAAAATCCCCTAATCTTCTCAAAATAACAACCAGTCCCTTCTTCACCCCCCTCTAAAATCTTTTCTCTTCCAGGTAAGGAAGTTCAAACATTCTGCTTGTTCAAAAGCAAGCAGTAATTTTCACCAAACTGGACTGGAGATTCCTAGCATCTGCTCACAGTAAGCTGGCTGGCTGTGTTGGGACTCAAATACGTAACCTCCTGTAGCCCATAGCTGCTGCTCTGAGGGGCCACTCTCCACCCAGCTCCGCTGCAATAGTAATATCCTTGACACACATGTTGTGGGAGACAGCGTGATGTTCAGAGTGTGACAGCATAGCAGAGCATCCTGCCCATGCATGAGTTGCACTGGAGATACCATGGGTTGAGTGTGGCACAGGTTGCCCTTGGGTTATTCTCTGTTTTGAATGCTCATTCTAAGACCTGGGATGTCCAGATGTCTAATTCCGTAGCACACATACACGTAAGGTGACACATCTCTTCCTCCATACCACATTATTTCACAAATGTATCAGTTTTTCTCATGTATCTTCTCATTCACAGTCAGAATAGCTTTAGCCAGCCTACCTTTGGTAGTTTCACTTTCCCGGATCAGGAAGGTACCTCTGGGGTTTCCAAATGACAACAGCTGCCTCTCGGCATCTTTTCGGCCAAGTTTGCCAAAGTACCACCTTAGGAAAACACCAGAAATAGTAAGACAAATGCTAGAAAGGATTACTAGGTAATGTCAGGGAGCTCAGGCATGGAGGATTACTCACAGAAACTATGGTTACTCAACTATATTCAACCATTTTTGTCATACTGTGTCTCTTTTATTGTGGTGGGAAGCTAACGTGACAAACCATGTCGTACATGTTATATACGTTGTGCAGTAGCACTTTGCATTAAGCCTATAAGCAGTAGACACTGAGAATGCTTCTTCAGTATCTTACAACTAAGGCCAGATGCTGGCAGAGAGCAAGACTTGGTGGGGGGGGAAGGAATAGACAAGGAAAAGGGTAGGAAAATGCTTTGCTGCAGAAGAGCAGGGTTTTTACAGATGTTGCTGTAAACTATATATTTTTCCTACATAGTTGTGTATTGGTATTCAACATCTTTGCTGCAGCACAGCCATAAAACTTCCGTAGAAGGACCAGATGCAACCACTTTAGTGTGGCTGTATAAGGCTTTCAGACTTCCAGTACCTTTTTCCTTCTTGCATATATATATATATATTTGTTTGCTTATTTGCGTGTTTGTTTCACAATCAACCAAGTACAATCTGAAGTACAGACTGCAGTAATACCTGCTTAGCTGTATAAGCTCCTCCAGTTTATCTTTTATACTGGAAATAATATGGATATACATAGAACTCCATTTTTTGCATAGATACATCCTCATTATGCTGCCTGTCGTATGTATTGCAGGCATCCTACCTACTGGTAGGTATTTGTTGACACAACATGCCCTCTGTAATAGACAGTTTGCACACTAATTGACTCCAAATATTTTTACAGGTTGGTTCAGGAAAAGCAAGGGCACCTTTCGCTTGAAGATCTAAATTAGTCAGCACTCAAATAAAGGAAGCAGACCTATGCTCCTTTAGGTTTTCTTCCTTTGTTTTGACATTGAAAAAGCACTAAGCCCGCGCTACTTCTGTTGCTAATCACCTAATTATTTATCAGTGCAGTTAAGAACTGAAATAAAAACAACGTAAGTAATTTGAAAAATCGCTACAATCAATCAAAACCAACTCCTCCAACCTCCTTCAAATACAGCACTAATGGCTCTTTAACAACAAAAAGAAAACATACTCCTCTGCTTGGATGGAATCGACTGGAGCCACATAATTACTGGGAATGTAACCAGTTTCTCCTGTTGTCAAGGACCGGGCCTCCCACCAGTCTCCTTCCCTGCAGAAACAGAGATGAGGAGGAAAAGTGAGAATGAGACACAGCCATAAAGACAATGATCTGACTTTGCGAACAGCACCCGCAACTGTGCAGCGTAGGAATTCACAACAACTCATCTCTTTATCATTGCTGTGCTTCTGAGAGCACTGTTTGCACCTAAACCTAAATAATACACGGATTTCTTTGCACCTATTGTTTTATCAGCAGTGATTAGTAATGTAGCCTTCCAAGCATAGCATAATGGCATAAACAGGCGTAACAACCCAGCGAAATCAGGTTCGGTGAGGGTTGGATTTGTGCTAGAATATCAAAAACCACCTCCACAGCAATTATTCTAATACAGGCCCTTGAGAGAACTTATAGAAAAACTGCCAAACTGAACATGGTCACATCCACTGCTAATTTTAAACTTCTGTGGGGATAAATAATCTGAAACCTAAAGGCACCAAAAAGCCATCCAGCAAAACGGAGTTTTAGATAGCCCTTAAAGATCCTACTTCATCATCTACAATCCCTCTCTTGGTCACCTAGGGGAGATATGTGAAGCAGCATAGGCCTTAGCTGCATTTTCAAACACCTATCAAAAAAACATCCTTCTACATCACTTAAATATGAAGGTATCCACCAAGGTTTAACTCCTACCTCTACTAATATGCATTCTCCTTTCTACTTCTGGACTGCTTGGAAACTTTCTTGGTTCCCCTCTCTGTAAAACAGAGGCCTGCCGACTAAATAAAACGCTGTTATCAAACGTGACTGGATCTGTAAGCAAGCGGCTACAGAAACCACAGTGCCTAAGGTTTAGATTAGATATTGGAGGGAAGTTCTTTACAGAGAGAGTGGTGAGGGGCTGGAACAGGCTGCCCAGAGAGGTGGTGGATGCCCCATCCCTGGAGGTGTTCAAGGCCAAGTTGGATGGGGTTGTGTCAAGGTGAGCTCTTACTTAAATTTTCAACTCTGCTTCCTTCAAGCTTGAAGGAGTACGAACTTTATGGAAAGTGGCTAGAAAACAGCCTTGATTAGTCAAAAAGGTGATCCTTCCAATTTTACAGTTCAAAAGAAGCGAAGAACAAGGAACTGGCAGCCAGCACTCTTTTACTACACCTTGTACGTATTAGTGTGTCAGGCAAATGGCCCTAGCTGTTTATGTCGCGAATTTTATCAGCTGAAGTGCTAATCCTTCCTCCCATGTGTTGCTGTAGAATATTCCTGCGATATTATACCATACTGTGGTAAGATAAAACGTGCCATTACATTTCTCCTTACTGTGCAGAGAGCCCACTAGATGGAGATATTTTATCATACCTAGGGAGGGAAAAAGCAACCCCGCAGATGATCGCAACATCAGGAGCAACCCCCTCTGCTTTGACAGAGAAGCTGAAATCTCTCAAAGCACTGCCAGAAAGGAGGAGGAATGCAGACTCTTTTTCCACAGCTCTGAATTTTAGATATCTAACTGAGGTAGGAGGAGGCTAGTCAATGGGGCTAGCTGGGGTGTGCGGGGGATGCAGGGGATGGCTGAGAGTTTCTGAGCCCTGAAGTCAGGCTCTGCTCTGAACCACACTGAAGGTGGTTCAGACTGCCCTCAATATCATTTCTAACTTCAAATCGCAGGGATGCTCTGTGTACGCTGCTTCAGGTACCACTGTCCAAAACTTTTAATCCAAAGCACAAACCAAATTTCATTTGCTGAGAGCTAAAAAAGAAATAAATCCAAACCCCTCCAAAAATTCCAGACGAGCTAGTTTTGTGCACATATATATGCTCTCTGGTTGCAAGCAGCATTGACAGACTTAAAAAAAATGGGAAAATGGGCTTTTTTCATTTCATTTCTGATATAAGTAAGGAGGGGAAGCATTCTCACAGAAAAGCTGCTCTCTGGAGATTCCCAGCCCAGCCATCGGTACTCCAGACACGTGGTTAGACAGAACTGACTGTAATGGGAACTGAGATTCTATAATTCCACAAGAAAATCAGTGGATGCTTGTGTTTTGGTTTGGTTTTTAGTTGGTTTTTTTCTTCTTTTTTTCTCTTAGGAAACCTTCCTTCAGGCAGTAATTACCTGCATGAAAATGTATGTACTGCAATCGCCCACACGTGGGGAAATCTCTCTGTTCCACCAACTCCCAAGTATGATTACTCTGCAAGTCCTGGTGAGCACCCCTTGATTTCATCAACTGGCATGTGTAAGAAATGTATATTGTGTGGTTTGTGCAAGTTTAGGAAAGCAGCACGCAATGTGAACAGAAATGGATGACAGGGTTTTTTTTTCCAAGTGCCAATTTAGAAGTAGAGACTTTTTTAAACCACTGTTCCCTCTACAACTTGTAACTGAAGTTTCTGTGCTTTCATCTACATCAAAGCTCTTCAGCTTCACGGCTTCATGAAATATTCCACAGAATTACCTGATTTTGGGTTTTTTTTTCTTTAACTGTAATGTACATTGAGCCAACTCTAACCCTGGAGTTGTTCTATTAAAATTAACAGGAGTTGCATCAGGGATGAATTTGCCTCACTGTCACAAAGTGTAAGAAAAAATGATGAGAGTAGTATCACAGAGCCTCTAAAAAGCAACATACTTGGCTGTTAACCCATTTTTACCTCTACATGACAGCAATACTAAACATAACACAGAACTTTCAACTTTATGTTCTTAGCCAAGAATTACAAGATGTTCAGATATAGGTCAGTAGCACAGTGAGTTTTAGATGTTATTTTTAAATTGCTAAGGGATTTTTTCTATGGGCAGTTAATAACATTAATTTTAAATTGATGATTTCCAGGATGGAAGTGTGGTTTTCATGCCAAATGCAAGTGTTCAATGGTGCATTCTCACTTAACAGAACTTCCTAGAATGTTCTGACTGTATCACCTACCTTGAAAAGGAAAAAATAAAAAAAAGCTTTTAAACTTGGCACATGAGTCTGGGTAGCATCTTTTTTGTGAACCAGTTTTTAGCTCATTTCTTGTAGAGATACTTGCAGCAGATTGCAAAGAGTACATGCCTTGCAGAACTACTGTGACTTCTGGTAAAGCTCAGAGCTGGTTCTCTCAGTTCTGACTGTGAGTTTACTGCGAAATGTAAGCAGCGAATCACACAATCTAATCCTTATTTTTGAAGTATGGCTACATGTGCTTAAAGTTTGTTCTTTTTCAATAATACAGCACTTTGCAGAAGTGCACTAAATGCTAGGGCAAGTAAGTAAGCACAGAGTAAACCCCTACATATCTTTAATATCCAGCATTAGCTTTTATGAACAACAGGAGCGAACAGAATTGCAACACTGTAAGTTTCAAAACATTAAAAAGAATATTCCCAAGCCTAAAACTTACGAGCTGTTAAGTATTTGAAATTTTTCTCCTTTGTGAAAACTCAAGTCATCTTCTGTTCTTGCTTCATAGTCATAAAGCGCCACAAAAAGAGTTACACCTAAAGAAGAAGATAGGCGAGTTACGTTACGTCACAAAAACCAGGAGGGCAAGGAGCCTCAGGGGGTGAGGTGGCAAAGCCAAATGTAAGATTCTCTGGTTGCTGAGGAGCAAAATAAACCGAGGCTTTCTACTTTTTGGACAACTGTTCTAAACCTGCTGCTTCTATGCATCCAGCAGGCACACCACCTCCTTTGCTCTGTACAGTCAACAGTACTCTTGGTTTGGTACCCACACACAGTGTGGGATCCCAAGAGGGCAAAGAAAAGAGGGTTTGAAAAGAGAGCTCAGACACAGCCATGCCAAAGATTTCCTGTTAACTGCTTGAGGTGGCTCAGACCACACTTTCTGTCCTGGCACTGAGTTAGTCAGTCAGCCAGCCAAATTAGGCACATATATGTAATTTCTCATCCCCAAAGTGAACTAGCACCTGCAAATTACCAAAGGTAGGGTTGAAGACCCAGCTCCACCCCGCCTCAATTCTTTGCACTGCTTCATGAAATAACTCTTCCCAAAAGCAGTGTGCCCAGACAGTAGTGCCTCTGCAGTAATGATGCGATTGATACTGACTAAGAGCACTGAAAGAAGTCTTTGAACTCACCTGTCCCTCCTCTTGTACGCAGCGTCCCTGTATGAGAGGAGGAATTGACTCCACCAAACACAGTCAGTCCTTGGCCTCCCGTGGCATGGAAGTTGTTGTAGTTTGGGATTGAAGTCACACCAAAGCTAGGATAGTGCTGCGGAGTGGGGTCTGTCCCATAGCGGTAGCCCGAGCTTTGAGTTAAACTGCCATCCCTCTCATCAGTCAGTTTTGTTGCTTCTTTATCCTTACATTGCACACAGCCCATTATCTAAAATCCTAGGGGAGGAAGGAAAGGACAGATGTTTGTGCGCTGATGCTTGCCAGATCTCCCCCAAACCCACATACGGCGAGGATCAAATTAAGTTCACCACTCAAAATTTAAGTCCTTTGAAAAGAAGCCACAGTGGCTTGAACACAAACAGCAACGTGTTGGGAAGAAGTAACACAAAAATCTTCCTTGCAGTGGTTTCCCACTGAGGCCTGGGCAAGGAGGTCCTGCCTGTTTTTAGGGTAGCGCCACCTCTCTGCCCAGCCTTGCCAGGCAGTGGCTTGCACAGAGGTAGCAAGAGGATGATGTGCTTCTCACTCACCCTTGGCCAGGACAGCACGACTGGCAGGCAGAGGACTCAGATGAAAAGTGCATCTGGAGGTGTTTAGTCTTCTTCCCAGAACACAGAGCAAGGCACTTAGCTCCCAGCTCATGTTTGACCTCGCCAGCCACACAAGAGCTGACTTCACCTAACGGCAATCCAACCTCTTTTCCATTGAATTGCTGGAGCTCTGTGGGATGGGCAGAAAAGCAGGCACCATACGCTGACAGCACAGCACGGGAAAGTAGGAGGGAGCTCACTGGATGACAGGAGGGAAACAAAAGGAAGCACCCCTTTATGTAGCACCAAACAGATGTCTAAAACCTGCTGGTAAGCAGGTGGTGGGGCAGTCAAAGGTATGCTTGAGTTAAGGGACTAGAGAAAGTCACAGAAGAATTAACACATGAAATGCAGAGCGACTCCAGGTCTGGATCCCGGACAGGAGGAAACTGAGAGGGAATGGCTTGGAAAAATTTGCAGTAAGTTTTTTTAAATTCTTGTAACCTCTTGTTTAGCACCCTCCTCATAGAGCACTACCAGGGCCTGCATTAGTCTCTCTTAATTTTAGGTGCCAACCTCTCTCTAGGTGGAGGGAGACAGAGGGTGATTGGCAGCATCTTCACAGATTCACAGAATTGTAGGGGTTGGAAGGGAACTCCAGAGATCATCAAGTCCAACCTCCCTGCCAAAGCAGGTTCCCTAGGACAGGTCACACAGGTAGGTGTCCAGACGGGTCTTGAATATCTCCAGAGAAGGAGACTCCACCACCTCCCTGGGCAGCCTGTCCCAGGGCTCTGTCACCCTCACTGTGAAAAAGTTCTTCTGCATGTTGGTGCGGAACTTCCTGTGCTCCAGTTTACAGCCATTGCCCCTTGTCCTGTCCCCACAGACCACTGAAAAGGGGCTGGCCAATTTCCTCTGTGTCCCACACTTCAGATATTTATAAATATTAATCAGACCCCTCTTAGAGGCAGACCTCCAAAGTTAGCCCTGTTACCTGTTACCTTTTCATCTGCCAGCCCTAACACTTTATAATCCCTGTGCTGATGTCACCAAACTCTTTCCTATTGGCTTGGGCTGAATCTAGACACAAAACTCAGGTTTCTGAATTTGGGCATGATAAATCTAAGGAATCAGCTACTCATCTCTATGCACCCTGGATATGAGTATAGTGACTTATGCATAACCTGGCATGCAAACACCATACTCTGAACACTGGGGCTGCAAGAAGAGAAACAGCAACAAAAGAGTATTTGAAAATTATGATTACTGTACATATTTTATCAGGGAGAAAATGCATAGAATATTTTAAAAAAAATCTATAGTGAAGAACATTTTTTTCTTCCTCCTCCTCCCATATTTCTGTTCACATTTCAGCCAATATCCTCCACTCAGGGTAAACAAAAAGCCTATTCTTTTTCAAATATCCTCATTTTTCTGTAGCTGCCAGGCTGGCTATTTTGTATGCCTTCCCCCAACATCCACACAGGAAATTGGCTTTGACAAACCCCTGGGATTCAGAAAAAGCATATTCCTCTGCTAACACTTGAAAAATTATGCAGTGGCTCCCTCCTTGTCTGTGACAGCCCACCATCTGGATACCTGCTTTCTAAATCTAGCCTCTCCATTTAAAAAAAGCTAAACACAAAAACTTCTGTGGAAAGACTGAAGGTATTTCCATTTATTCTACAAGCCTGTTCAGGAAAACAAGCCCCACTTTCACATTCTTCCCTGAGTTGTGCTGCCTGCAGTTAGCTCAGGTGTACTGCGTCCTGCCCTTAGCTTAATTTAAAGGTGCCCTTTTTTGCATTTCTCCTTTTCCCTCAAGATGCCACATTCACTGAGCAGAGTTCCCTCACCAAAACATTGATGTCTCTTCACAGGAACAGAAACAAGGACTCTCAACTCCACGCTTGCTGCAACAGGTGGAAGGAGCTGGGATCCCTCGAGAAACTGAAGAGACAACAAGGTCAAGGCAAAGGGGTTTGTTGCCTGGAGGCTGTGAAACACACTGTGTTTCACACAGTGAAACTGCTGCAGCCGTGCCCACCTCCAGCCTCTGGTCGCCCTCGTAGGTGGGTTAGTGCTGGAGGTGCAGGGTACCGTGCTGGGGCTTGAGGCTGTTCATCCCTGGGACCACAGTGACTCCTGGTGAGCCCAGAGGGACCCCAATGGGTGCAGAGGTGCCCTGTCCAGCTTTGCATCAGCTGCAAAAAACTGCTTTGTACAGATATCTCTGCTGCTTTAACCTGTTTCAACAGCAGGATGATCTGGTTCTGGAGACCTTCTGTAGGGAGATTTCACTCAGAGGTGACGTTTTCCTGGCTCATCTCAGAGCCAGGATGCCCCACAAGCAATGGCAGGGAGTGAAACAGAACCCCAGGCTGGACAAGGGCCCTGTGGGGCGATGGCTTATCTCACCACTATCCGCATGGGCAGAGCCCAGGGATGCTTTGGGTGGGAGGGTGAGTCCAGGGCTCCTGCTGGAACATAACATGTATTCACTCTAAAACAGCTCAGTGAAGTGCAGGCTTTGCTATTCACAGAAGAATCTCAGCAGCCTTTTTGTTCGCTTGTAGCCTTCCCTCCCTGTGAAACTCTATCGCCTCCTCCCTTTCCCCTCCCAGCTCTGTTTCTCCTCTTATTTTTTCCCATGTGTTTTCAAGGGGAAAAGTAGAAAAGAAAATGAAAGAATGAAAGAAAAATGAGATGGGAAACATGAAATCTGGGAGAGTGAGGCGGGGGGGAGAAGGGGTTTTCTTGTTGTTCATTTGCAAGCTCTTAGCTGAGCAAGGGAAAAAATGTACTGAAATCTGGGAAGATTTCACATATCAAGTTACAAGTGCTGACAAGACAGCCCTACAAGCTTCATTTACACATTGATGAGGAAAAAGTTAAAACTACAAATCAGCTGCAAAAGAAATAATTGTTTAAAATGTTAGTTCTGAAAAAACCCCAGAATAAACCAGCAGACCCATGTCCTGGTGGTTTCAGAAGAATAATGCTCTGGAGTTTTGTTTTTACTAGGGATGATACAGAAAACCAGCGAATTACCAGTTTCTTGCTTTTTGCTTGGGTTTTCCTCCCTTTATCTTTTTGCTGGCAGTGGCAGTGCACTGGGAAGGAGAACTGGATGCAAAGTGAGTGACTGACAGAAAGGGCTTTTTCTTTCATTTACCCTCTCCCTCTTTGTCTCAGTGTCTAGACAATACAAGCATAAAGGCTGCTTGAGTGTAGCCTCTTGTAAAATGTGACAGAGGGTGTTACATGCACGCATCTCTTCAAGCCAAGTCCCTGAAAGTTGCCCCTTCCTGGCTCAAAGGAACCGGCATCATGAGGAGTTGGCTCAGTGAGGCAGAATACATCTATGCATGTACATGGCTAAAGAGATTTCAGCTAACTCAGGGGTTTCACAGACAATAAATATAACCTCCATTCAGCATCAGTCTTTGTCTCAATGAACAGCTTCCAAAAACTAATCTCCTTTGGTATCACAGTGTGGGCTTTTAATATCCAAAAGTCTCATCTCCTGGCACGTCAGCGTTCAGAGCTGGGGAAGGCTGGGGTTTTCAGCCAGCTCTGAGATCACCAAACAAAATCTGGAGCTGTTTTACACTCAATTCCCTAGTGACAAGCACAACCGTTGTTCATCTAACATGCTCTGCAACTTACGGTACAGGAACAGGATTTTATTCCACTTCTATTAGGAAAGGCAGCATTTCTCAGATGTGTGAGTTATGGGTCACACAGTGTTATTTTAATTTGACTCTGGTATTGCTAAGAGGTATATAACTAGCTGAATTCAAACAAACTTTTCTAATGCAATGAATTTGTTTATTTTAAAGTTGTGTTTTTATGGGCAATACAAAACGTATTTTCATGAAAACATAAAACATTTACATGTTTTTTGAGAGTTCCTTAGCGACAAATGAAATTAACCATTATGCTATTTATCTCCTTTCTGTCCTTGTTATATTTCTTGGACTCTAACGTTCACACTGCAAGCAATCCAACATCAGCCTAACCAGAACAGTAGTTTCCTCTCACACAGTGAAAGCATTATTCGACGACGAGATAAAATTAAATATATCATTGTTAATTATTTATATCATCGTAGAACCTTAATTACTTTCAGTTAGGAAACAGTTGAAGGCTAAGAAGATGTTATTAGCACTGTTGTTATTATCGTAAATCACCCTCCTTCAGTTTTTCCAGCGGGTTGTTCGTTCTCAATACAAAATGGAAGCCAAGACCGAAATACCTGCCAAAGCCAGACATCCACTCCATCAGCAGAAACAAAAGCAGTTCTCTCTTAGCTCACTGAAGGCTGTGAAAAGTCCGAAGTCTGATTTCCATACCTCTGTTTTGAAAGTAAAAGCTCCAAGATGTGATATATGAAAAGCAGGAAGTATAGATTAGCCACTGCTTAGTCTAGCCTCTGCAGTTGTAAACCATCAGGAAAAGATGGACAGGAGGAATTCACTCCTTCAGAGCATCAGAAGCTTTCCCATAAGATTTTGCAACTCACAGCTGAAACTCTGAATTACAGTATTTTTTCAGGACCTGCTTTTCTGAGTGAGTGCTGTAGAAGAAAGCATATCCTTAGAGTCTGAGGGAGGGGTACCGGGAGGTGCAGGGAGACACCAATCTATTCTGTGCCCTCCTACCCACACTGTGGCCCCTGTCCTCCAAACCCTTGCCTAGGAAAGGAGACCACCATGGAAGAGGGCTCCAACCTGCCAAAGAGATGGGGAGCCAGTTCAGACCCAGCAGGCTGCATTCTCCTTCCTCTCCACGGTTTTCTTTGGAATTGAATTTGATGGTATACTTTAGGAGAACTTCCTCCAGTGAAAGACATGAAAGGGAAAGGCGGGGTGACTGGTAACTGTCAACTGTCTTTTTCTGACCAAATCTACAAATCTTGTCTGGAAAGCACCAGCTGGAAAGCTGAGTTAAGACACAGTTATGTTAAAAGGGAATCAGAAGAATAAAATCCTTGGCTTTTATTCAGTCTCTGTGGTGAACATGCTTGTTAATCAAACCAAGGGTTGCATCCAGGACGGCTGTGAAAAATGTATTCTCTAAGGGTTATCTTCCTGGTGTTTTATGTTTTGCTGAAAGCAACACAGAAGTATCAGTCTGTGACATCAAATAAGCCAAATTTCATGAGCTACAGCAGGATTTAATATTCATAATGCCACATTCTGAATTACCGTGAAGACGCAGGAAGGACAGAAAAAGCTTTCCAAGAATAAGAACTACAAAAAATTTTAAGGAGACTTTAGTTTTCTGTGGAATGCCTCCTGCGGGCTGGATAGGGGGAATAATCAACCCAGAAATTTCCCCTGAATTCAGAACATCTCACTTTGCATGCCACCATGACTAGCTCCCCAGCATGAAACTGATGGATGACGTATTCTGAAACATAAGCCTGAGAAACCTTAAATAATCCCCTGATTTTCAGAAAAGTCTTGCTCACCCACTTCGACTACTCCAAGTCATTAGGAAGGCACTCCAAGTTGGGCAACTAACAGGCACTTAAAGCTACTCCGATGTAGGTCAGTAGTGCTGTCTGCTTGCTGACCTCTCTTCGACTCACATCTTTGCTGATGGGAGCAGTTCGGATTTCCAGAATTCATTCCGTGCCGGTTTCAAGCCAACTCAAATGAAACAAATGGAATAAAACAGCAACACACTGCTGCATTGGTTTTGTTTATTAACTCCATGATCTTTCAGAGGACTGCCTTCCTTCCACTGACCTGTGACGCCCCAATTTTTAGGAACTGTAAAGCAGGTCAGAAAGATACAATATATATACACATGTGTATGATTTTTATACTAACAGCCCGATCTAGAAAGACTAGAATTTTTACTGCAACGTGATAGATCTGGTTCACACTCGAAAGAGGCTGGTGACTGGGGATCTGTGTAGAATGCCTGCAAACCTACGTGTGCACCACACCCGTCACACTGCATTAAAGAACTGTAAATCAGAGAAGACACAATACTACTGCTGCATGGCCTCTGACTATTAAAGATATGCAGAGAATCTCACATACACAATGTGGTATTCCTGAATGAGGGGCCAGAAACACCAGGGCAAAAGGATGTCAAGTATGACTTCAAGTCAAGTATGTATCAGGATCAATGACTGCATTGAAACAGTGTTTTCATCAAAAAAACCCCAAACAACCCAGTGCTGAAAAATGCCTGGGCTGCATTCATTTGAGTTTTGAAGAGAGTCCTTTAACACTTCACCCCCGGATACCGATTTAGCTGTCTGAGCAGAGAAATCTAAGCATTTTAATTGCTTGTTTGTCTGCAGGAGTCAAAAGTCAGGCTGCTGCCCAGTGTCAATGGACATCCACGGCTGGAAGAGTAAGAAGAACCATCTTAGATGGAGTTCTGCTACCATACTGCTCTGGTTCAAAGCAAATGCCTTTTACAGTGCTGCAGTGTACTTACTATTGTTTCTTTTTGGCATAAAGTTGTTTTGGAAGTCTTCTACAATGGTGGCAGAAGGGGTTCAGCAAAAGCAGCAGCTCCTGCTGCCATGAGAAGTGCAGGGCCTAAGGAGTTTTGAAGTGCCACATACTCTGCCCTGCTGTTCCTCCCTGTTTACTGAGTGACTGGAGACATGGCCCTGGAAACAACAGCTTCCTGACACTACAGACAATGTTTAATTTCAAACACATGTCTGTGAAGTGTAGCACTGTGCTTGCCTTCTCTCCTTCCCCTCTGTGGGACCTGAACCAAGAGTCAGTTATGCGAGATGATATGGTTGTCTTCTTGACTGTTTAATTCCATCCAGCCTCGGAGGCCAGGACTGGCGAAGGGAAGTTTAAGGATTTCATCAAATTACAGACAGACCCTTGGCTTCTGCCAGAGGATGTGAGCACAGCTGACCACGGGGCAAGGTGGATGGCCACTGAATGCCAGGAAGAAAGCAAGGAATGTCTTGATGAACAGAGCCATCATCCAGCTGGAGGTGGATGGTATCTCTCTGGCTCCTGTGCTGTTTCAAATTAAGAAAACTAATCAAAACAACGCTACATTTATTACAAGCTAGATATGAAAAAGGAACTTAGTGTTTCAGCCAGGCCAGAGGGGCAATAACACCATCCATGTATGGCACTTGTTTGAGGGGCAGTTGTGGTGGTGGGACTGGCCAGTAGCTGGCTAGTGAGGGGGTTACCTGTCAAGGCCACAAGAAGATGCTTTAGTAAAATGTGGCTGTTAGAGCAGCCATAACCAAAAGCTCCCCAATGCAACTGATAGAAGAAGAGAGAAACCCTCCAAACTGCCCACAAGAGGACACGCTGCCACCCTTCCTGTTTTCTGCAGCTTCTTTGCCAGCCCAGTCTGTGAATGTTATGGCCTCATCTTTTTTAAAAAAAACAGTAAACCCTTCTCCACTCTTCGTGATACACCCCTTCCAGCAAAACCAAACCAGAACAAAATGTAAGAAGTGATTAAAGCAGAGTCTCACACTCCAATCTCTTCAAGTAACGCTAACGTGAGTTATGCCTTGTACTGTCTCGGGCTTTTATTACTCTAAAGAAAAGGTGCCCTAGAAAAACACAGCTCAGGAAGATCAGTTCTGAGGAGTGGGTTTCTTTTCCCACCAAAATCCAAACTTCATTTGTAATCTAAAAGAAAGAAGTTTGCTCATAGCTAACTCGAGAAGAAAGGCCTGCAGGTTTTACATTCATACTCCAAAGGGCAAGTCAGACTTCAATCTTCTCTTAGGATTTCTTCCCTTTTTTTCTTTTTTAATGAGTTAAATGAAGCTTTGAAATTAACAGCTAAAGGCAGCAGCGACACACAATAAACACACTGCTTACACTACAGTTAAGCCCTGCAAAGGATGAGTCTGTCCTTGGTTCTGAGTAACATATGAGAACACCATGTATATTCAATAGCTATGTCTCTCCTTCATCAGGCCGCTTGTGGTTGCTCCATTCACTAGCAGAGAGAAGTGGGTAGATGGTCTGCACATGCTTTTTAAGCTAACACACCTAAATTTTAAAGTGCCTTTTAAGTATATAAATTAGAAAACCTGTATCAAGAGAACAACTGCTGCAAATGCCAGAATCATTTTATCTTGGAAAGAGAAGAAGTGAAACAGCGTCTCCACTGATTTCCTCTTTCTTTTTCCCTGTTAAGAGAACAGAAAGATGATTGCAGGTTGATTCACACTGGTCTGATTGTTGTGTCTTTTTTTTTTCTTTCTTTCTTTCGATTCTTATTTTTAGAATCAACCTGAGATTAATGGGTGTTCATCTGATCCCCAGCATGGAGCAGCACGGAGCAGAATGCAAGATGTGAATTGGGATGGGCAGGTAAGGAAGGGGGGAACAGGAGCCGTGTCTAAGTTCTGCCTGTTTGCTGTATGCAAGGAGCCTAGAGAAAGATTTTTCTCTCAGAAAACCCCCACTGCTCCTGCCTCACCCCGGTTTGCCCAGGCACAAAGGAAACTAACCTCTTCGCTGCCCTGCCTGATTTCTGTTTTGTGACTGAAGCACTCAGAGAATGTGACAGAAAGGAAATGGGAGCAAACTGACTCTCAAATAAGATGATTTACTTTCAGCCCATGCCAGAAGCCAAAGGGGCTCTTGTTTCACCTAGCTTGCTACTGCTAGTATTTTAGAATTGTTACTTAAACTCTTTATTTGTCCACTTATATTGGGAAAAAAATACTCACCTCCTAAACAGAAGCAAAAACATTGCCGATGGCCAGCTCACAAAGAAATCCTTGGTCTTCTCACCACCACCGCAGAGGGTGTCAGCTCCAACAGCAAAGATGCTTACAGGCAGAGATCCCAGACAAGGTGGCAACCACGTGGTGACAAAGGTCAGTGAGCAACCAGAGCGCTGTACTGACTACATCAGTAGTGGGAAGGCACGTAAACCCTGCCTACGCTCACACAGTGCTACTAGTGAGACCTGTTTTCTTGAATCCAGCTGTTGCCACTGTGGTTTCAGTGTATGACAGCTTACTTCTACTCATGACAACTTAGGCAAGTCTACAGGGTCTGGATGGGGTTAAGTTTCTTCACAGCAGCCTGAATCCTGCTGTGCCTTAGATACGTGACCAGAGCAGTGGTGATAACACACCCGTGTTTTAGCTATTGCTAAGCTGAGCTTGCCCAGCGTCAAGACCTTCTTTGTTTCTCACTGTGCCCCCACAGAGAGTAGGCTGGAGGTGCACAAGAACTTAGGAGGGGGCAACAGGCGGTACAGCTGACCCCAACGGAGCAAAAGGATATTCCACCCCATGTGACATCATGCTCAGCAATAAAAGCAGTTTTTTGAAAGTAGCTATTGCTTGGAGACTGGCTGAACACTGGTCTGCTGGTGGGAGGTGGTGAGTGAGTGCCTCTGCATCACTTGTTTTCTTTTTATGTTCTTCACTTATTAAGCTGGTATTATTTCAACCCATCAGTTCTCTTGCTGTTGTCCTGCTTGAGAGGCTGTGAGTGAGTGATTAGGTGGGGGCTTAGCTGCTGGCTCGGGTCAACCCATCGCAATGAGTAATACATGAGTGATGTTCTTGGTCTGGAAAATAACTTCAGAGGCACACAGGTTAAATCATCTTAACTGGACAGGCAAGAACTGAGATACTGCCTGGAGATGAATTTATCAATATTAAAAAGATGACACATTCCTACCTAGTCCATTTTTAGCAGAGATTTTGAAGTCTGGAACACAAGAGGGTGGGAGGCTGAGATGGGACATGGAAGGAGACAGGTCCTAACCTGCATTCTCTCTTACAGAAGAGTGGCAGGCAGCACTGATGCATACTGTCCTCTGCTGTCCAACCACAAGGCCGCCAAGACCAGAGTTTCTAAACTCTGTTCTACCAAGTACTCTGCAAACTGCAGCTCTCCATATCCTACAATCCTGTGATGCTGCAGGCTGTATCTGTGCCACCAGCAATGTCTTCTAAGAATTCTATGATTCATCTCTTTGTCCTTTTAGCCACACACAGTCCTTGGTGAGAAAAAAATGGAAAATGCCCCTAGAACAGAAATAACCTACACAAACCTGGACAGGGCAATTGGCAGAGCAGGAGATGAGTAAAAGGAGTGGAATTGAGGCAGAATCCACAAGAGTGGGAGGAAAAAGTAAAGCTCCTGTCCCCTGCTGCTGAGGACCAGTGACCCACATCAAAGTCCCTGTGCCTCTACAGATGGATCAATACTGCTCAGCTCAGAGGGGACCCTGCAGCATCACAAAGCCCAGTGAGGTTGCCTATATCCCACTGCTACCTCAGGGAACTCTAGGAGGTAGTACCAAAACTGATACACATGGACTTATACACCAAAAGGCTTGCTCCTCTCGGTCTCCTTCTTTCTTTCTGTCTCACTCTGTCTCTTAAAAAGATACCAGCATTCAAGATACCAGCAGCAGCAACAGAGGAACACAAAACAACAATGATGGACAGATGCCTTCTCTCCTTGACCTATTGTCCTCTGTCTTTGCATTCATGCATCTGGCTGTAAGACTGAAACATTTTCATTTTTGCTGATAAATTCCACAGCAGAACATTACCACCCAGAGGAGAATAAGCCAACAAGAAATATAGGAGAGCATCAGGTGCTCTGTACTTTAAACTGTGCTTTAAATCTGGCCTGTGAATGAATGTACATTCGCAGAGCTCTGAAACCACACCTGAAGAGCCTGTTAGTCACACAGAAGAGAGTGTGGATGTTTGCCCAATTGGACATCTGCTCAACCCACCATGCAGAATTATCTACAATGGCGTTCCTCGACCTGTGATCCGGGGAGCACTGGTCTCCATAACTCATCAGGTGGCCCATAAGCCCATAGCATACGCACTACCAAGCAAATACACGTGCACTGGACAGTGTGCCAGCATTTTGCTGGTGGTGCTTGAGCTCCCACTCACTCTGCCTGCATGCCCTCCCAGGTTTGACTTGTTCTCTGAGCATGAGCAGTCGAAAAGCACTGACCCAAAGTGCCTCTGAGGACGGTTACAACCGTCCTCACCAGCAGGATAAAAAAAGCAGCATGTGAGGAAGAGGTGGGCAACAGAAGTTTCTCTGTTTCTTTGCATTTAAGGCACAAAAGGGAAGTGCAGAGCTGGATGATAAGCTGGAGAAGACAGGCAGGGTTTCCCTGGAGGTGACCTTTTTGTAATACACCTCATGGACCTCACAACTGTTGACAGTTCAGCAGATCTGGAGACACTGTCTGGACTTCCTCCCTGCTCCCTAGCGCAAAAGGACAAACAAGCTGAAGGCTGTCAAAGTTACTACCTAGGTGAACAGCACAGGGGACAGACATTCGATTTGTGTATTGTGTTGTGAAGAGAAAGTCACCTTCCAATAGGGAACAAACACACACTCTGCAAGCTGGGCTGGCCAGGTGACTCTGATTAAATACACAAGCGAAATCACATTCAGCACAAAACCATGATATTAACCAAAGCAGAGCTTTTGATGACCTTTTGCCAGTGCCTATATATGCTAATCACAAGTGTCTGAAAAACTGGATAAACCTGCCTGCAGAGTAGCAATGAAAAATAATAGTCCTGAAAAATAATAACTACATTTAGATTATTAGAATATTAAAAGAAGCAATTGTAGCCAATTTAAGAAGTCCAAGTGGAAGAAGAGAGTTGACAGGCCCTATATATCACAAATGACATCTGTTCAAGTGAGCGACAAGTTGGAAGTAAGTATTCTTGGATATTTATGAATCAAGATACATGCAAGGTGGGGTATTAGTTGGCAACTGCTACAGACCATTGGCATCACTGCAGAACACAAGTTGACAGGTTTCTCCAGCACCTCTATACATGTGTTATTTATGTGGGAGACCTTATATCACTAGCACTAAAACACACCTGTACTTCCCAAAAGGCTAAGAATGACAAACTACTCACTCCTGATGGAAAGTTCAGCCTCCCTAACCCTGTGAGCTGAAGTCCTTGTCAGTTAGCTGAGTCATCTGCAATGTAGGCCTTGCAGCATCAAAGAGAAGGGAGAATTCAGGAGCAGTTCGCAGCACAATGACCACAATGCGAAGAGTTTGTGTGATGTAGCTAAACTCTATTGCCCACAGCTAAACCCCACGGTGGTCCCCATGCCATGCCATGCCGTGTACCGTGGGACTTGACTCACTCCCTGCCCCAGCCAGGGTCAGCAAGAGGCAGGAGCTGCAGAGCCGGCACAGGCAGAGCTTACCGCCGGTCGCATGATGTAGCTACATCCGAACTGCTTGTGAGTTGCATGAGGTTTAGCAGAAAGGCAAGACAATCCCTGCGTGAGACGTGGTCTCAGTAGGAAGGAAATGATCACAAACCGGGGGGTTACCGGTTGTTTGGATGGAAAGAGGCCGACACTGCGCCAACAGCTAGCATCGTCTGCAATCAGATCCAGGCCAGTAACGTTTTACGTGATATATGAACATATGCTCTCCATATATACCCATATTGAAATCACAGTGCATGCTTTCTGAGGGGCAATTTCACAACACCGTAGTGAATGGGAGTCCAATCAGGCTGAAGACAGAACGTATAGAACGTTGCTGACATCTGTGAATGATTGAAGGCATTTCCCAAATGCCTACAGTGTTACAACCATGAAAAGAAGAGTGGGCTAGATAAAAATAACACAACAAAAAACCCCAACAGCTGGGTTTACCAAGGAAGTGAAAAACCATATAAAGTGTTGCATACAAAACTGACACATGAAGGGGAAAAAGGGAAAAGGTAACGAGTAAAAAAGCTAAAATAAGATTATATAGAGGAAGTAAGAAGATAGTAGGAAAAATTAAGGCAGATGGAATCAGATATGTATTTTTAAATTTTTCTAAGCAGATTATGAAAGACAAATCCTGAACAATGAAAGTGGTATAATCATTCATAATGATATGACATTGGCAGAAGTTATTTGAAAAATATTTCTGATCAGCACACAGGTAAGCAGCCAGATGACCTGTTGAAATAACTTCCCACCACGGCAGCCCCTGAAGAGGGAATGTTAAGCAGCAGATACATGATTCTAGGTGTTTTGGATTAGTTGCTAGAAATAAACTTGTCTCAGAATGTTTTAGAGAGCTAGCCTTGGAGCTGCTACTGCTGCATCTAAAGCAGTTCCGGGCCATCGGGGAAGGACCAGGACCAGGACCAGGAGGAAAGCTCATGTAAGGCCACTGTTTAAGAAGTGTAAAAAGTAACTGCAGACTGGTTGGCTGAGTCTTCACTATTTTGCATAGGATAGAACAACCAAGATACGACTCAAGTAATATAACCTTTTTTATTTTTTTAAAGCTCTATAATGAATCAATTTGGCTTTAAGGAAAACAGATCCTGTCAAACTAATCTGATGTCATTTCATGAAAAAATTACAAGTTCACTGGATGAAAGCAGCGTTGTTGACAGTATTAAAAGATTAAGTCATTTCACTTATTCTTTAGAACAGCTTTATGAAGAAACTGAATGCTTTGAAGCCTGCATGGAGTGTGCTCCACCTGTACATGGAGCACAGGACTTCACAGATGGAGAGCACTATATGAGGTCAGGCAGAAGTCTCAAACCTATTTCATACTGAAGTCCCTTCGGAGTCCTTAATCATATTAAATGTATTAAAAAGTTGAAAAATGAAGGAAACCAAAGTGTGACTGTAAATAGGAAAGTATTAGCAAACAGATGGATTCCTACTGGGTTCCCACAGGTAGTGGTGTCATCCCTTTACTACTTAATAGCCGTATCAGTGATCTGGAAAGTTAAATCATTACAGTTAAGTACAAGACTGGGGACACCAAAAACCAAACAACTGAAGGACAAGCCTGACACAGAGCAATTTGGGTCTGCAGTAAGATGGGAGAAACCAATTTAGGTGTTAATATGGCCAAGTGCAGAATCCCCTTGTTAGAATAAAGAATACAGGCCATACTTACAGGATGAGAGGGAGAGAGAGGACTCTATCCTCCAAGGTAGAGACTGAATGTGAGACCGGGGGTCCTGGGAGGCAATCAGCTCGACATGAATTCCCCACGCAAGGCTGTGGCCAAAAGGGCTAATGCAAGCCTCAGCTGTACAAACAAATGAAAATCAAAAGATGAGTAGGTAGGTTACACTGACGCTGTATTTGGCTCTCGTTCCTCTGCTCTGTGAATAATGTATCAGGTTCTGCTGCTCCATTTTTCAAATCAAGTGTTGGGAAACTGCAAGGCTGTTCAGAGGAGAGAGATTAAAGAACTGAAAACACTGGGCAGCAGAAGGCTTCGTTACAAACAAAAAGCTTAAAGGGAATGGTGCTGTTTTGTTCACCGTATTCATATGGGGAATATGCATTTTCCAACAAGTGTGTTGCAATCAAACAAAGACTTTGTTTGGAACTCTTTGGAACTGGAAACTAATCCAATCCAGAACTGTGAACAGGCAATTTTGGTTTGCTTTTTCAGCAATGCTCCGTTATTGCCAATTAACCAGTAATTAACCCTTTACACTGCAGGTTGTGATGTACTGTCCATCTTTGCAAAGCTGTGAAAATAACCATGCTTGATGTAAACACGATGCACACCCACGCAGCCTGGGTTATTAGGCATGAAGCTGGAGCTCGTGCAGGTGGGATCTACTGCCTGCATAAAGCTGGAGGTCTGATGAGTGGTCATAGCATCAGACAGTGCTTTGTGTTTCCATTAAGAAACACTCGATCCCCTCTTAGAGTAGTAACCCTGGCAGCCTTCCTGCTCACGGCCTACAAAATATTTCCAGGGGGAGCCCCAACCTTTCGGGGCTGAGTTGTCACCTAAGTACAGGGGGCACACAACTGCCCACCTGCTGCAGGACCTGCTGCAGGCAGCCGTCTCTGAATTCCCAGCCCCTGGGTCCACACAAAGCCTCACTGTGCAAAGCTCCTCACACTGTGATGCCAAGGTAACAACTTCTAGGAAACAGATGGGGGTTATTACAGCTCTGCCACCGAGAAAGTTATGAGGAGTGATTCCTTACTTCAGCAATTCACTTCATCTGCTGCCTGCTACTGGGATCTTTTCCCAGGGATCTGCCTAGGATCCCATGCCAGGATTCCCCAGCCACGGAAGGTGACCTCAGAGAATCAGGGTGAGGGACAGAGTCCTTCATACCTCACAGATATCTCCTCTGCCAACTTCAGAAGCTACCTTCTTCAGGAAAACAAGTTAGTGCCTTTAAGGCGGGTGAGTGGAGATGAGCACTGCTCCCACAGGCACCTCCCAGCTCACTCAGGGTATCCACATGTCTTCTCCTTCCTCTTCACCCTGCTAAGGGAACGAGGTGCTGCCAAGAAAGCTTTTGGCTTTGCGTCCCAAGGATGGGGTCTGGCAGTTGGGCTCCTAAGGACCATGAGCTCAGCAGGGTGCCCTGGTTACTTAATTTGCTTCATCTCACAACCTGCCAATATTTAAGATTGGTGGTTTTTAAGGATGCAGTGCACGCTATTGTCCATGCTGTCTTAACCTGGGCCTTTGGCCAGAAGGTATTAACCTTGTGCAGGGGTAGGGAAGGTTGGGGAGTGTTTGATTTGTGCCAGTTGCTCGCATCATCTCATTTTAAGCTTCTGGAATAAACCCACTTATGACTGAGTGTTGCAGTGTAAATTTTGCAAACAAAACAGATAAAAAATCTCAATTACTTGAGCCCAGCATTGGTTCACATATGCCACTCCAGAGACTTAGAAGACATTATATCATCCAAACAAATAATAATATTTGATTAAGACTCTATAGATATTTTTTCTGTTCAACAGGTAGGAAAAAAAAAGTGTTTTCCAAACTTTCAATTGCCTTCAGAAAGTGGTGCCTGCACACAGGGTACATAGCAAATAAAATCTCATTGCTATCTTAGAAACATAAAAGACACTTCCCATCGTAAGTTAACTACTGTAGTACAAAACTTCTGTGGAGTGAACTAAAGCAATAAAGCTTGTGAAAATTCTTAGGGAGGAAAAGGCCTGTCCAAATGTGGTGTGTGCATATATATGTGTGTGCATACATATATGTAGATAGACAGATAGATAGATAGATGCACTCACACACACACCACCACCTGGCATCTGCTATGCCCGCTACTCCTATCAACAGATCTCAAGACTTAAAACTGTGATTGTCAAGTCTTTATTCACTAAAAGATAAAAGCTTTGGGAAAGCTGATCAAGAGAAGAGTTTCAGAGCTCCTAATAAACATGAATTAGAGCCTGCTAAAGTACAGTTTGAATTGTGTGCTTGCCTGTCTTAATACTTTCTGTCCTGGATCTACTTTTTTCCCCCCTTTGTCTGGCACAACCTCAGCTACATCCTACAGCATCAGGATGTTCTGTTGAGCACATGTGCAGCTGTGTGTTTAAGCCCTGTGAAGGCTTCCTTATGTCAAGAGATGTGCCATTACACAGATCACATAGGCTAGGCTCCACAAATTTATACATACAGGTGAGGTAACTGTGGTAAACTTCCTAAATGTAAATGTGTAGAAACTGCATAAAAGAAAACAGTTTTAATAAATGGATTTAAAGAATATTTCTGAAATATTAGGAACTAAGTCAGATGCTAGGCTTGTTCTTTTACTACAGACACAGAGAGAAAAAAACAGATGTGAGAATGTGAGACTAACCATCCCATCCGCCTTTGCAAGTTACCCAGACCAGAAGCAGCGATGCTATGGAAGTTAATGCAATGAACCCCAGAAGTGTCACTTTCACAAATCTCAAGAGGCATCATTGACCTGAGGCTGGCTGCAGTTTCTGCCCCAATTCCAGTTTAATGTATTCCAGTTTGACCCTCAAGCGACAGTGCTGCTGGAGAACACGCTAAGAAGCAAATGCAAGCAATTGCTCTGACATAATTCTTTTGGACACAGGCAGATCGAATGTGCTGATGTCAACAGAGACCAGGAAAGAGCTTTACCCAATCTCCTTTGCTTGCTGAGGAAACCAACATGAGAAAACAAAGCACAACCCACAACCTAGCCAAACACATGGCCACTTCTCAGCAGCAAAACTAACACATGCTGTCTAAGAAAGGGAGAACCAAGGCAGATGCCTCTAAATATGATTTGGATGTATACACAGCATTTCACTTATAGCTTAACTTTACGTGGCTTGTCTATAGAATTGGCTCTTTGCACATAACACGCATGAAACATCTGTTCCAGAGAGGATATTAATCTAAAGCCCCAGAAGCAGCATAATTCACTCCTTTCTGGCCACGGTATATTCAAAAGAGTTACTAACATAGTTCTCTCACCTTAGAGCAAACTGATCTTCTTCCCTTTCTACCATTCTTCTGAAATTTAGGGGACTGCATGGATCTGACTTCACTATTATTGCCAGGATGAAACCTTCACGCCTTGCCCTTCACTTAAGTCCCCAAGCTTGAGCAGCTTTGAGTCTGCATAGTTTGATGTCAAGAGAACACAGAGGCAACACTGATTTTACTGCCCAGGGCTGTCAAGAATAGAAGCTAGGGATATTTTTTCCAAGGGAAAGATGAATTATGGTAAGAAGCCAGATCAAGGAAACCACGGTGACCGTCATGAGAATAAAAGATTAAGCTAAAGATTTTCTTCTTTACCTGGTCGCTGTTGCTCCTGAAATAACTTCTGCATAAAAGAGAAAAAACCCTCACATCAACAGTACAGTTTTTCAGAATTCATAAGGGAAAACAATAGGGTTGAACTTGGTTGTCCCTTAACTTTATACAATGAAACCGGAACAAAAAAAAACAGATCCCAAGCTCATTCCCTTCTCCCTCTTTTATCTCCCTTCCTGAGAAAGGAACCTTCCACAGAGGAGATTCCACCTCTGCTACTCACAGTTTTCCTTTTCTTCCAGTCCTTCAACTCCCTGTCAGTCCCTGCAGACAATTGTCTGTGATGGTATCATGCAAAAAACAGATGAGCTCATCAAGGCTTCCCCTTTCTGTGTATCTATCTAGAGTGCTTCCAAGAAGATAAAGTCTCGGGAAGAAATGGATTCTCACTTCCTTTTTCCACAACTATTTGCATGAGCCACTCTACCACAATAAAAGTCTGTATGTACTATCTGACCATGATGAAGAGACAGGTGAAAATTACCATTCTGAATGTCTGCAAGAAGCACAGTCTCTGAGAGAGAGCAATCATGTGTTACAGCCACTGAAACTACTTGACCTAGACCATCAAACCACCCCTGCACAAACACTCCCCTGCTTTTGACCTTCATTTACCACCCTCTGTGTGAACTCCTCTCAGAATGTCGCCACAAAATATGGTCCACACTTTGGGTCATCATTAGAGGCTGCAGGACCTTTTCAGCTCTATTGAGACTGTTGTGATGTTCTAGGAATCACAGAATTAGAATTGTAGGGGTTGGAAGGGACTTCAAGAGATCACTGAGTCCAACCCTCCTGCCAAGGGTTTTAAGACCACCAAACATCAGGAATTATCAAACACTTTAGTTCCTGGAACATGTGATGTCCTGCTTCTTGCATAACCATCCAGGAAAAACCCTGAAATTTCTGCTCTAGAGAGTTGGAGGACAAAGGCTGATCAAAAGTGTAACTGAATGTTCTAAGAAATTCTTTTAACTACTCATGCTATTGCGTTATATTTTTAAAAGCATTTGTCAAGATGCAGAAGTATGATTGAAACATTTTTCTAATACTAGGAACAAGAAGATGCCTTTAACCAAACTAAAAGTTTACTATCCACCTTGGCTCCTGTAAGATCTTTGACACAGTCCCATACAACATCCTCATACCTAAATTGGAGAGATACAAATTTGATGGATGGATTATTTGATGTATATAGAGTTGAATGGATGGTCCCATTCAAACAGTTTCTGTTAATGGCTCAATATCCAAATGGAGATCAGCAACAAGTGGTGTCCCTCAGGGGTCTGTATTGGGACCAGCACTATTTAGTATCTTTATTAATTACATAGTCAAGGGGATTCCATGCTCATCGGTGCAGCTGATATACTTGAGGGAAGGGATGCCACCCAGAAGGATTTTGAAAAAGCTTGAGAAGTGGGTCCCTGTGAACCTCATGAAGTTCAAGAAGGCCAAGTGCAAAGTCCTGCACAAGGGTTGGAGCAATCACTAGTATCTGTACAGACTGGTCAATGACAGGACTGAGATCAGCCCTGAAGAGAAGGATAACAGTGGATGAAAAAATGGACGTGCTGGCATGAGTGATTTTACTCCATTCTCATGAGATCCCACCTGGCATACTGGATCCAGCTCTGGGATCCCCAGTATAAGATCTTGGACCTGCTAGAGTGGGTCCAGAGGAGGGCTGGTGCATCTCTGCTATGCAGACAGGCTGAGAGAGCTGGGCATGTTCAGTGTGGGGAAGAGAAAGCTCCAGGGAGCCCTTACTGTGGCCTTTCAATACTAGAAGGGGGGATAGTATTTTACCAGGGGCTGTAGTGATATGACATACAAAGAATCTTTTCATGATGTGAACAGGTTGCCTAGAGAGTTTGGGAATGCTGCATCATTGTAAATGTTTAACGTCAGATTAGATGGGGCTCTGAGTAACCTGGTCTAGTGGAAGATGTCCCTTTCCAGGGCAGGGGTGTTGGACTAGATGAGCTTTAAAAGTCCTTCAGATCCAAACCATTCTGTGATTGATGATTCTGTGCTTAAATCAGATTCTCACACCTGTGGCTGCAATCACAGTAGAGTGGCGTGCAGTTAGAGCAACTGGGACATAATGCTGCTCTAAGGCAACGTGTGGAATAGGGCTACAAACCAGTATTACTGTAGACAGAGATGAATAAAGCACCTGCAGTCTAGTACTAAGGCACATAAAAAAAACAGGCTAAGATAGCCACATGATTTTGTCTAAAAGCACAGATGATGCAAAACAAAAAGCAAGAACCAAATGCCCCTGCATCTTTACCCTGCTGTTTGTATGAAGAGTCAAAGTTTATTATTTCTTCCATACAGCAGAGCTACAGTGGTTATGACAATCACAGCAGCTATTAGATAGTTCACGCTCACTGTCTTTTCAGAGCACAAGAGATCCCATCATCCACAGCTTTGAATGCTCCCCTCTAAACCGACTCCAGTTTTCAGAGACAGCAGGTTATCAGCAGTTTGGCTACTGGAGGCTGTTTCAATATTTTTCCAAGAGGAAACGTGAATTCCATGCTTAAGAAGACTACACTTACAAGAAATAATGCAGGAAAGGAAAGTGATCTTATTTCTAGCCTGCTTCCTTCCTTGTGCAGTGTGCTGCACTGAGATGTTTGTTCCAAAACACAGATATTAGTTCAAGGCCAAGATTTTATTTACCCTGATCCTACAAAACAAGCCAGCAGCTGAACAGCAACTCGCACAACTCAAGATGTTGTGTTGCCTTTACATTTACATGAGGGATTCAGTAAGTGGACCTAATATTTCTCTTTTCAAGGCTACCGAGCCTGTCTTATCTACGCCTGGTACTTCTTGTGTCAATGCTGTGTTTTAAGACTCCTGTAAATTAAGAAGACTTCCTGAAGATGCCAAGAGGACATGGAGTGGGAAGTGTCAGTTTTAAAGGGTCTTTGTTGGGGTTTTGACCCTCAGTATTTCAGACAGTAAGAAAATGGCAGTTTAGGAAACAGCGTAAGGCCTTCACAAAGTGCTGCACCCATCCCTGGATGTCACCCAGCTGCTACCACCGAACAAAGAAACCTGACTGACTGTCACGCTTCGCTTCTCTGCTTTTGCAAACCCACTTTTTAATTTGGGAAGTCTGAGGTAGCATTTTAAGAGGAATCTTTCAAGCATTCTCATACTTAGCCCATTTATTACTGCGACCAACAATACACGTATATAATGAATTATAAATCACCACATGCAACTGCCTCCTGGCTGCAAGCTAAAAGCTCGTGAGAGACTCCACACACCTTCAGGGGCCAAATCTGCATCGGGCAGGTTGGTGAATCTGAGGAGTCTTAAGGACCAAGTGTGTTCACAAGCTGACCGGTCACTGCTGACTGCTCATTGCCGGAGTTCTTGGGAAGGGATAAACAGATGGGTCAGGAAAGGACAGTACTCTGAAACGCATTGCACAGCTGTAGAAATAACATCCAGAGTTCATTTGTACTCTATCATCTGCCATGCCGATCTAGCATGGCAGATAGAGAACCATTAAAAACCCACTAAACCACTAAAAGCCTCCCCACTATATCCTGCATTTTTGGTGAGAGAACAGGACTAACTCTTTCATATTTATGTGTTAGAGAGGGAGGGGAGTTAAAAATATAAACAAAACCAAGGGATACTTGAAAAAGTTGTGTTTGCTTTGTTTATGATGTCAGTAGTGTACTCTTCTGGCACGGCAACATTGACTCTGGAAGGCAGAAGAGTTCCCTAAGGCTGGGCTGGAGCCTCTGCTTTTGCTTGCATTTGGGCACTCACCCACTTTCAGTGAAGATTTTCTTGAGCGTGAAAAATGAGGCTACACATTTTCTTTTGTATATTTCTTTTTTCCCTGAGCAGTTTTTCGGATGCCAGCAGCACAAATGTAAGCAAAACAAACCAGCCCCAACTTTGTCAACTTCCCAGCACTGTATTTTGTGTGCTCGTGCTTTGCTTTTCTTGCAAGTTCAGCATCGCTTTCATGGCAGCACCCTGGATTCCCCCTGCCCCCAACAAGCGATACATATTAGTACATCTGTTTTCTCTGTAAAGTCTTTTTGCATTCTTTGCAGGGCACAGGAAGGATGTGGGCTCCTTTTCACATTCAAATGAGGCAAATTAGCCTTTGCCTGGTTCTTACAGTATAATGCTTATTTTACATTTCAGCGTGAGAAAAGAAGAGGAAATAAAACCCACCAAGTTAGGTGGGTTACGGGTTTCACTCTGGTACAAGCCTCGCTCAGCCTTCCTTTGTGAAACGCTTTCCACAGGGCAGAATTTCAGGACGTGGTTCAAAGGTTTCATCATGGAAAAGGGCATGTAAAACTAAAAAAAAAAAAACCCAAACCCCAGTTTGCACAAATTCAGCAAGTTTTCCAACAACGCCGAGCTGTGTGGTGCGGTCAACACGCTGGAGGGAAGGGATGCCGTCCAGAGCGACCTTGATGGGCTTGAGAGGTGGGACCCTGTCAGCCGTGTGAAGGTCAACAAGGCCAAGCACAAGGTAATGCAGTCGGGGCAATCCCAAACACTACAGGCTGGGTGGAGAATGAATTAAGAGCAGCCCTGAGAACAAGGACTTAGGGAAGCTGATTGATGAAAAGCTCAACGTGAGCTGACAGCATGCGCTTGGAGCCCAGAAAGCCAACTGTATCCTGGGCTGATTCAAAACCAGCATGGCCTGCAGGTCAAGGGAGGTGATTCTGCTCCTCTACTCTGCTCTGACAAGATCACACCTGACTACCACGTCCATCTCTGGAGTCCCCAGTACAAGACAGACATGGAGCTGGTGGAGCAAGTCTAAAGGAGGGCCACAAAGATGATCGCAGGGCTGGAGCACCTCTCTTAGGACCGGCTGAGAGAGTTGGGTTTGTTCAGCCTGAAGAAGAGAAGGCTCCTGGGAGACCTTATAGCAGCCTTACAGTACCTAAAGGAGGCCTACAGAAAAGCTGGAGAGGGGCTGTTTACAAGGGTATGCAGTGATAGGACAAGGGATAATGGATTTACACTAAAAGAGGGCAGATTTACATCTTTGAGGTCCATTCCAACCCAAGCCATTCTATGAAATAGCAGCCACTGCTATCTTAAACATGACAAAAGGCTGAAAACGCCAACCTGAATCAGTAGGACTCAAGCAATCCAGATTACTGAGGTGTGCTGATGGTAACTTCCTAACAAGGGTAACTGATGAACCAACAATGGGATATGCTGTCCCAGACCTTACACATACAAACAAGGATCAGGGGGTGTACAGGTCAGAGGCAACATGGACTGCACTGAGCATGAGATGGTGGATTTTTTTTTTCCAAAAGGCCGGATCACAACTCCCCTAAAGAGCTGACTTTGGCTTCATCAGGGATCTGTTCAGAAGAATCCTGTAAGATACAACCCTGGAGAAAAAAGGGGTCCAAGAAAGGTGGTTGGATTTTCAAGGACCGCCTCTTCTGAGCTCCAGAACAGTCCATCTAAATAGGCAGGGAGTGAACATCAGGCAGCAGGAGGCCCACATGGATGAACAAGGAGCTCCTGACTCAATGCAAACTTGAAATGGAAGTGTACAAGAGATAGAAGCAGGGTTAGACAGGGTTAGGAAAGTCAAAGTCCACCTGGAGTTGAACCCACTTAGACTTGTCAAAAGCACCAAGAAGGGTTTCCACAGGTCTGTCAGTAGAAAAATGAAGACTATGAAAAAAAGGCCTGTTGCTGAATAGGTATTGGTGGTGGACCTCAGAAGTCAAGAAGGCTCAGGAGGATCTTACTGATGTGTATAAATACCTCATGGGTGGCAGCAAAGACAACAAGGCAAGCTCACTCAACAGAGCCCAGTGATGTCAATGGGCACAAATTAAAATACAGGAAATGTCATTTAAAGATAAGATTTTTTTTTTTCTTCTGTGAGGACATTAACACTGGCACAGGCTGCCCAGAGAGGCTGTGGAGTCTCCACTGCTGGAGGTACTCCAAACCCAACCCAGGAGAGGCTGAGGGAGATGGAGCTGTTCAGCCTGGAGAAGAGGGGAGACCTTATCACTCTCTACAGCTACATGAAAGGAGGTTATAGTGAGGCAGGTGTTGGCCTCTTCTCCCTAATAACTTGTGACAAGACAAAACGGAATGGGTTCAAGTTGTGTCAGGGGAGGTTCAGATTGGATATTAGGAAACATTTCTTCACCCAAAGAGTGGTGAAGCATTGGAACAGGCTGCCCAGGGAGATGGTGGAATCACTGTCCCTGGAGCTGCTCAAAAAAATGGTAGATGTGGTGCTTTGGGAGATGGTTTAGAGGTTACGATGGTGTAGGTCTGACAGTTGGACTTGATGATCTTGAAGATCTTTTCCAACCATGATGATTCTATGATTCTAAGGATGTAGCTCTGAGATAGCAACTTTAATTTAACTCTGGTTTCAGCAGGGGGTTGGACTAGATGAGGCCCTTTCTAACCCCAGCAATTTGTGATTCTGCCAGGTCATACACAGGCCTGTTGCACTTACTAACATCCTTCTTTCTCTCTCCTTTTAGAAATACAGACAAATGAAACAATTCAGTAACGTAACAAAAGCACGGCACACGTTTTGCAGGGAAATGGTGTGGCTGAAATTCCTGCTGCTTTAGCACCTGTGCTCTAATCCAAGTGGCAAAGCAAAGAGACGGGATGCAAGAAAACAAAAACAATTGCTTGGTAGGCTGTGGTTTACCACAGGCAGTTAGCACTAGGTGGGAATTCAGTGGACGCTCTCTGTGCTACAGCAGCTTTCCGCACACGCAAGGCATGCTACGCGCCAGGTAACATACTCCACACACAGTGAACGTTTATGAAGTAGTTGGGTGCTGTAAATTTACACTTGGCTTTCCTGATGGCAACCTCCCAGGGCAAACAAGCCCTTAGTTCTGCTGACAGTCATGTGCCAGGTTTGACAGGTTTTACCACGAGAGCTGAAGAAGTCTTGACACATCTGCTAATGCATGGATGTGCTTTCTCCAGCTCTGCTGCCACCCTCACCCATGGTTCTGGGATGAACTAGTCCTGCAGCCAACCAGATGGGTTGTTTGTCTGGGGACCTGCAAGACCCATGTCCCAAGTTGCTGTTCAGCTCACAAACTGCCACTTGAAATCAGTTACTTCTCATTTCTTGTTAGTTTTCTCTCTGTTCTGACCTGAGTCACTATACAATGACCTTTTTTCTGGGTCTGCCACGAACACAGCCCTGCCACAGCCTCCCACTCACCCCCATGGGAGCCCTGAAGCCTTCTCTGGCTGCAACAGAGTTCTTACTCCCTCAGAGCTGACACTGGTTTTCCAGGCACCTGGCTGCCTAAAGCACACAAGCGCTTACTGTTCTCCCCCACCTCTCTCCCCTCCAAAGCCAAAAGCATCCAAATTGATTAGTTTTGTGGCATACAACAGAACAGCAACACCATTATGTGTTAGCCTGAACTCCCCTTCTTCAAGCTCACCCCTGAAAACAGCAGTGCACAGCTCCAGTTTAGAGACTTAGAGTAAAAATAATCCAGCCTGGATTTACATCCAGACTTTCCCCAAAGCCTGAGCTTGCTCAATGTCATGCTCTGGCTGTCCTCAAGCTCTAGGAGCAATGAGGCTGCTTGACTGGAGCCTAATGCCTTTAACACTGGTTTACTTCAAAGTGTTGTGTCAAAGGGTATGTGAAGAGGCCTGAATAATTCAGGAAGTTCTCAAAAACAATGCAACCAAAAATATGTTGTAGGGATCCCAGGAACAGCCAGTTTCTCTCTACTGAGGCGCCCGTAGCACTTTTAATCCATAATCTCCACTGCAGCATGCTAAAATAATGAGATTTATTATTCCTGTCACATGTCCTTTCTGAAGATGCTGGGAGGGTGTGGGAGAGGGAAGAGAAAAAATTAGTTACCAGTCACCACTTGCCAAGAGTAGATTAAGCACTCAAGAGTTATACATTCATGCATAAATAACTCAAGGGAGTTTAAATTTATTCCTTTTCTCCTTGCTCACACTTTTTTCCTCCTGTCCTGCAGCCCTTGCTCCCCTGTTGTACTTGGTCACAACCTGTCTGCAGTGGACAAGTTGGAGTGGTAAACAGCTCTGGGTTCTTCCCCTTTCATCATGAGATTTTATTTGGGCTCCCTTTCCCAGACCTCAGAGCGTACCTGATTTCTGGGAGCAGAACAGAGGGCAGGAATACAGTTAATCTGCAGTAATGTGATAAAAATCACTCCCTCACAGACAACTGGAAAACCATTTCCAAAGAGCTGCTGTGCCAAGCACCTGATAGCAAACCCTGAAATTGAAGCCAACACACATCTTCCTCCTGATAGACACGGCTCGCTTGTTTTCTCCCCAGCAACCCCTCTTCTCTACTAGCTCTACCCGAAACTAAAGTGTGTGTCACCACCACCAAGCATACCCTCACACCGAAACGTGCTGTGCTTTGAGAGGCCACTGTTTCCATAACAAAACCACAAGCGCTGCCGCAATACAGGACGGGGGTCACCTCACCTTTTGCTTTCTTTTTTATTTTTTTCTTTTAAATAAATGCAGTTAGCAAAAGCACATTAGGCAATCAGGCTGGAGACATGGGATGGGAGCACAGAAAGACACACAGAGGAGCGGGCAGGTGAACCGAGCAGCTGGGAAGGGAGGGTAGGAGGAGGCAGCAGGAGATGCGGAAAGGGCCGGCAGCCTGCACTCCTAATGCCAGGGTGCCAGCTGGCAGCTACATCCTGCTGGTTGCGTGTGGGCTGTGAATATAACAGAAGAGACTGAGCCTTTAGGGGAGGAGCTGTCTGATAAATCATTAATGAATGAAAATATGAAGTAATCTGTCTGCCTAGGAGGCAGAATCGCCTAATAATGAGAACGGTGGAGTAGGAAGCCAGAGATGAGGTTCCCAGCTCACCCACAAGACCCCTGGCACACCAGCTCCTTTTGCTGTGCATGAGTAGCTACACCTGCCTCTCTGTGCAGAAGGGCTGCTTTCTTAAAATCAAGGCGGAAACCCCATGATCTAGATGAAAACACGATAATAAAATTTACAGCACCCTTTGTGAAAACTGCCCCCCCCCCCCCCCCAATCCCCAGCTCTGCTTTTGTCAAAGGCAGTGAACGGAGAACCAATATCCCTTCTCAGCAACAGCTTTCACTCAGACAGGGGGTTCGTCAAAGCCACAGCAAAGCCCAGTATGACCTTTCACCAGCGCCACTGGCATTTAATTTTAAATCGATTAGCTACATACCCAGTGCTACTCACCCAGGGGTATTTTTTAGCAATCAGACTATTGGTTGGAAATGTAAGGGCATGTCTGTGTGTGGGCAGGGGCACTCTGCTTTCTCTCTGAAGAGGGAAAAGCTCCAGAACTGATGCTGAAAGGTGCATTTGTGTTTATGGGGATAGCTGCTGGGCTACCAGACAGGGGCAGATGGAAAGCAATGAGGTCGTCAGGGGAAGGGGCAAGGAGGTTAGCGCAGTTTGTTCTGCACAAAGACTCAGCACAATGTGTCCTGCAGCACAAAATCAATACAGACCCTACATGAAAAAGTAATCATTGGTTTTGTACAATTCTCAGGCTTATTTGGAAAGATCCTCACAAAGGCGACTCCCAAGCTGTGTGAATCTTTAACTGTCCTTCCTCTCTTTCTTTTGTCTTAAAAACTGCTAAATGATCAAGAATCAGAGTAAGTTTTAAGATAAACACCTAAGAAAGACATGGCACAAATCAATGTGAATCCATCTAATATTGATGCATTTGTGAGATAAGAGATACGAGTGCTTTATCAATCCGTCTACTTAAAATCAAGAGCGAACGATGCGTAGATTGCAGCAGAAGCCATAAATAGAAGACACATATGGCCATGATGGAGCCTATGTATATAGAAACTTAACCAGGCACTTGAGCAGATCTGTGGAGTTTAACTACATACCTATTCACGGCGCTGAAGTCCAGTTTAATTATGCAGCCAAACGCCTCTGAGGCACAAGGAGGTTATTACCGTTTACCAAAGGACCTGCTCAGGCACTTTTACAAGGAAATTGCCTGTGCCTAATCTAATTGCTAAGTAGCAGCTAAAATTACCTTAGACCTGGAAAGACCAAAAAAGAAGCAGGAAGCTCCAAAAGGTTCAAGAAGCCATTCCTGTAAATCACAGCTGTGGTGACTGGAGGATGATCTCCCTGGAGAGGCTCCCAGTCACACTCGGAGTTTTCCACCCAGAACAAACATAATGCAGGTGAGAGGACTTACAGCACACAAGAGTATGATTTCTCACATACATAAGCCTTCTGCTGGTTTACTGAATACATTTACATAATAAGTGGGGTTTGTAAATTATCCACTGATGATGTCATACAGATTTAAATAATCTGCAGCATCAGCCTCTGCTATTTGCAAGCCGTATCTGACACCTTAACAGCCTTTGCAAAAGATTTAACTGGGCTGCGTTGAAGAATCCTAATTTTCTAGCTTTTTTTTTAAATCATAAGATGAGCAACATCTCTAAAATGTAATGAATAGATTGGGGTAGCTTAGATGCTTCCAGATCCTTGCAGGAAAACAGTAAACAATATCAGAAGGAGTTAATTCTGTAAATTACAGGAAGCTTAATTGGAGACTGCTGGACGTGTTAAGCTACATTCAAGCTTGTTACCAATGTAAATGTACAGCATTCCTTGCTGAATAACCACAGAAACACCTTCTGTGAGTCACTCAGTGGTTTATGTCTTGCCAAGCTGACCAAGGACAGATTTCTGTTGGTGCTGTTACCAACAGCTGCTTTGACACATCGTGTGGACTGCCGTGATTTAAACCTGCCTAACGCCTGCTATTTGGGTTTAAAAAAGAAAAAGGAAAGGAAAAACCCCCAAACAAACAAGTCCCTTCACACTCCACCTCTCCACTGACACAGAGGAGCCCAGGACAGATGACCTGGATTCGAACTGGTCAAACACAAGAAAGGGCAAGTCACGAGCAGACAAAGCAAGCTCCGAGGGGATTTCTCTCAGACTTTCACAGTTTTCTGGTGCTTCAACCGAGCCTGACTTGCAAAGCATATTACATTTGCTGCTCTCCCTGTCCAGTAGCATTAGAGAACTGTCTGTCAAAGACCAGATTTCTACCAGAGCTGGTAATCAACCTGAAGGAACTGTACAACTAATTGCCAGCTGTGCCTAGGGTGTCTTCCTCCTCTGCCACCATGGAACTGGAAAGATATATATATATATATATTCTCCCCCACCTCCATTTTCTTGTTTTAAATAAGGAAAGTTCTTGTCTGGGTGACAAGTAGAAGCATCTCCAACCCAGAAGAGCCTTGAGCTACATTGTAAAGCTCCTGAAATTTGTCTCAGATGTAAGAGATTCAAAAGAAAAAGAAGACAGCAAGACACCAACGATATTCATGTGTAGCTTCAAAAAGAGGGAAAATATTATGGGGAAAAAAAATACCATGGGAATCGCTGGTTATAGTGAAAGCAAAGGAGCAGTGATTATTTGACACAGAAGTCATCTACGCAGCAGCACTCTTACAGCTCCTGCCGAAGCAGGATGGTGGTCTGGTATGGTACTGATCTCTCATAGCATTGAGGATGAGTTTTCTTAGAGAATAAGAGGTGGTTAAGAGTCATAGCTTGGGAATTTTTGATCTCTTTAATAAGAAGTACTACTAGGGAAATATTTAATACAGCAATAGAAACTTTTGATGCTAAGCAACAGAAATTTAATATAGCAATTAGAAGTCCCTGTAATTCATGTGGCTTTCACTGACGTCTCAAATATATGCTTTAAAGGAAAAACATCATTTCCTTTTAACCTCTGGAAACTTAAAGGTGCTATGAAAGGGGTCTTGCAACACCAGAGTAACAGGTCTGTATCTCTCACAAAATTTAAAACTCAGGTCTCACATACATCCACCCAAATCACACATGCATAGAAGTGTGGGTAAAAGCAGATGCAAGTTTGGGGACCTAAACTGGATGGGGAAAAGCCAAGCAACAAAGCGGCTCTGAGTGTGAACTCTGCCCAAAGACCCCCGGCTGTGCACAGCGAGCAGTTCGACTGCTTTGGGCTCCCCGCCTGGAAGCAGAGCTCCTTTGTCAGGGGGCTGCCCAACATCCACCTCCCAAAACGTCTGCAAGGTGGGCTGCTTTCTGCACACCATGCAACACGTAGCCCTTCTGCACGCTGCGGCGAGAGAGATTAGATGAAAGGTGCTACATCTTTTACTGAGCATGAGCCACGTGAAACTGCTCAGAGCAGAAGAGGAGCCGCAGTTACGTGCAGGATTCGCTATGGTTGGTAACAGTCAATGGCATGTTCCCCCTGTGCAACCAGACAAGTCTCTCCAAATAACAGGTTTTGGATGAGATCTACACCACGTGCAGAGGATGACACACACGTGGAAGGCACACGCTGCCCTAACACAGAAATAATCAATACTTTAGTATCAACATGCAAGAATTCTGCTCCACAGCAGCAACACAGCTTGCGTCTTCCACGTGCTCTTACTTCCTCAGGAGGAGCAAAAACCCACTGCAAGCAACCCCTTAATTCAACACAAGCTTTCCTCCTGCTTTGTCAGCTTTGAATAGTGCTCTCTCTCATCTGAAACAGCCTAGCAGCTGAAACAGCTTATAAACAGTCTAATCCAAAAAAGAAAATGAAGATCTAGACTGTCATTTACAACCCTGCATGCTAATCCCCCAACCTCTAATGACATCCAGAAAAGCTGGTGGTTAGACACAAACTAAGCCTCCCTGTGTAATTACATTCAGTTAGAGGGCAAAACTCAAGAGCAAAACATTTAAAAAAGCAAGTGGAATGATCTTAGGCTCCTGCAGAGGCACTTAGCAGATACCAAAATGGTCATCAAGGATATCTTAAAAATAGGACTGTGTATGTTGCATAGTCTTCCCAGCCAAAAAATATGCCACTTCACTCATACACAGATTAGTTTCTGTGTGTTTTGACACATTTGGCATAATCACCATGACAGAAAACAATGAGAAGTCTACAGCATCTATCAGCTGTCAGTCTCTATGTTTTCTGTATTTCTACAGATGTATTTGGAGACACCCTGCTCTATACATGGAGCAGAATTTCACGTAATGGATCTTTCATGAGCATCTGTCTTAAAAGAATAAAGACATGTAGTGGCCTAAATATTTCTCATCAAAGATGTAAATGGAAGGAAATAAGGGGAAAAGGGGACTATGTTTGATAGTAAATGACATAAAGAGAGAGACTAATGCCCTAAGATTGCAGAATTAGTGGGGGGAAGGGGGGGGGGGAAGAGGGGGGAAATGGATGAAACCTCCTAAATTTCAAGTACAATGGATAAACACCATAGCAAAATGAGGACTTTCCTAAACTGTTGATTCAGTCCAATTACAGCTAACCAGACTCATCATCATCATGGGAATGGGTGCTTGTGCACTGATGCAACCACTAGCTTTAAGCATACTGGACTATAATTTGGTGTAAGTTCCCACTGGGGGGTGGGGGAGGTAAGCAGAAAAAGAGGACAAGAAACAAGAAATTACCTGAAATCCTGTTTCCAAAATGTGCAGTTGAAATTGCTTTCCACAGAGTCTTTTTGCTAACTTAGAAAAGTTTTCTATCTTAACTGCATGAATGGGAAGGTTTGTTAATCAGGGACCAAAGCAGCTAACACTTCAGATGACAACTAAGATCCACATACATTTTTAACTAATAATTTTACAAAGAATCTAAAAGCCTCATGCTATTTCTATTTTTATCTTTCTGTCTGCTAAGCCACTTGCTTCAGTTATCATCGTTTTTTCCCAAAATAAAATGCAAGGTAATAATTACAGGATCACAGAATCACTAGGTTGGAAAAGACCTTTGGAGATCATTGACTCTAACCACACCCATCCTCTACTAAACCATATCCCTGAGCACCTCATCCAACCATCTTTTAAATACATCCAAGGACGGTGATGCAACCACCTCCCTGGGCAGCCAGTTACAATGCAATTAGATTTAAAAAACCCCAAAACTTAAGTCAGGAAATGAATAGGGTTTGAAAGGTTGCTAGAGGATTAGATACCACCTTGTAAAACTAGAAAGGCAGGGTCCTCAGCACAGCATTCGAAACCCTGGCAGACTGACCTTGTAGATTTTATATTCCTCCCTACATGACCCAGGACACACACCATCTTCGAGGCTTTTCAAGGTTTTGCCAGAGGGAGAATTTCAAAGCAGACTTCTCCCTGTCGTAACACTAAATGGGCTAGGCAGGAATGACATTTACATGGTTGAATCTTTCATTATTTTCTCTTCCCTAAAAAACAATAGGAGAGATATGGGCTTGCTAAATTACCTACACTCCTATAGATGGGTGGAGAACAGGGATAAAGGTTACAAGGACAAAACACTATTTATTAGAAGGCTGTATAAACCCTTGTTAGCTTTGAGGTATCCAGAGCAATACTTTCAGACCCAAACATAAATTTCTCATTAATTTAAGCTCACTGAACAGTTCCTAAAAATCACCACCAGTGATATCACTCATAACCTGTCCTGGGAATAACCGACTCTCCCAGACTTGTGGAGGCTGTGTAGGACCCCCTTGGAGCCCGTGAAAGCTGCTTGCCACTTCTAGCAGGGCTGGTGCAGGGATGATGCAGAGTGCTCTCTGACAGCTTTCTACCTCAGCTAATGGAGAGTGACAGGTCAAGCAAGAATCTCCCCCACTGCTGGGCACTGGCCTTCAAGATCCACCCATCTTAATTTTTATTTTGAAATGGGTATTGTGTCACAGCACTGCAGGCATTCTCAAAACATGCACAAGTGCATGATCGTCACACTATCTTCTTTAGTTACTCTTCTTGGTTTTTCTGGATTGCTTCCCAGACTTTCTTTTATCTTTGAGCTTAGCAAAATGATTAATATAAATAACTCGATGTCCAAAAATATTCAGCTTCGGTAATCTGCAGTGAGATCTCTCCTCTTCTCCATGCTCCTTTATATGCAGTTTCATTATGTCCGTCCCAGATGAGCATTTAAATGAGAGGGAGAAGTAATGAGAGATGAAGAACTAGAGCAGTGTGCTCATGCTGTGAGGTGGAAACAGACACTTGTGCCTAGAGATCCGTACCAAACTCTTACTGAAGAGGTAACTTGTCTTTATGCAAAGTATTTAGTACCCAACACAAAAAAGTTTCACAAAAAGCACAGGGAAATCTCCTAAACAAATCCCATAATAATTACACCTCCTTGATACCGCAGCATCCTATACCACACACGCATGCTTGCTGTCCTCCATTTAGTTTCAGCGAGCTCCACTGTGCTTGGCTGATAAAATAATCTCCCAAATGACTGTAGCTCTAAAATCTATTAAATCCATGAAGTATTGATGAGGCAGAATTAATGTCGAGAGAATGACATTAACCGCTCCCCTCCCCCCGTCTTTCATAAGAGAAGCTCTCCAGAAGTAGAGGAGCACCCTGGCTGTGCTACAAAACACAGCACACCCAGGTCAGGAAACTCTCCATCTGCCCACACACCTTAAACTCTCGCTAGGGATGGATTTATCGCTGCAGCACGTATTCATTTAGTAAGAGGCTTATCCACAGAAACAGCCTTATCTGATGCTCAGAGATCATGCTCTCTGTTCCTTTTAATCTTGGGTACGATTCGTGTCTTACACCCAACGCATCATGCAAATCAGGCCCCAGGTAAGAGCCCTGCCTCTCTCTGCAACGCTCCTCACCTCCTCACTCCCTGTGCTGCGGGGCTCATTACCTGCGGGTCAAGAGCATTACCTACTAAGACCCTAATGCTGCCTGATTATAAACTTGGCACGAGCAGTCCCAAGTTTGGCAATATGCTCCACGCTGGGTGTCTGATGGGAGATTTTTTTTTCTCTTGCCTTATAGCTGTTTTGGGCTTTTGGCATGACTTCAGCCAAAATTTTTCAAGCTAATTCTGAAACAAAGCATGGGAAAACTGGAGCTATTTGTTCATGTTAAAAGCTTCTGGTCACCCCTTGAACAACTTGAGAGGTTTTGTGATTTGGGCCATAGACTTGAGAGGTGCAAAGGCAAAATCTTCTTACTTTGATCTCTGCAGAAAACTCCCAAACACAACTAAATTACTAACCTCTGAAAAAAATAAATCTCTATTTGCATGAGCTCACTAAGGAGGTGATGCTTCCTAGCAACTAAATTCCCTGGAGATCCCACCTACAATGCCCCAGGAGCCCACCACCAGTTGGGTGGGACCTGCCTGCTCCAAGCTGCACTCACACTTTAATATTAAATAATCAGCACAGGATGTGAAACCAGGTGCAAGGCTGGTCCGTATCTAAATCTGCACTCGTGGCGGGTTGGATGGCAGTGGCCCCTGCAGCACATCACATGCAGGTTTTTATTCAGTCCTCTGGAGGGGAGGAAGTGGAACAGAAGGTATGAGAACATGCCAGTGTGACAGAGCAGGAGTTTTTGTATCAACTGCACAGTGACAAAAATACTCTGATGCACATATAGAAAAGAGCGAACTTGATGTAACTCCTTAAAACAGCATCTGAATTTTCAAAGGTAATGCTTTCCTTTAAACAGAACACTTAGAAGGCTTGCTATCTATATTTAAAAACCCAGGAAATTTACCACATCCAAATCCTATCATGGATCTTGAAGCTGCTGTAACATCACCACAATCCACTGCAAACATCTCTGCCATTGAGCCAGCTAAGAAACCTGGAGGTACCACTGCATATAGTTCTCTGCTCTGTCTGCTACCTTAACTGTGCCTCCCTTTTTCTTCTCCAGTGGCTACAGCAAGAGGGCCATCCAGATGGGTGGCCCACAGTCCAGCTCTCTTTTGCTGAGCGATTCTAACAACTGGATCACCAACTGGGGGTGGGGGGTGGGGGGTGGGGAGGTGGAGAAGAAGAATAGTAACAAAAAGAAAGGCTAAACTAAAGGGATTACCAATGAGATGTAGGAAAACACTTGGGGAAATGACAGATATTGGGCAGGGGACACATCCCATTCCTTAGAAGTCTTACGGACCAGACTGAACATTTACCGCACCCAGCGGCACCAACATGCACACCTTTTGCACAGACTAGACTGGAAGAAAAGCAATGGACTAAAATTGAAGGAATTACAAGCACAGCATAGCTAAACCTCAGCAAAGCCCAAGACATTTTAAAATGCCCAAGCATTTCCACACACTTTCCTTCCTACGGATGCGGAATAATCTTCAGCCCATAGGAAGAGATAATGAAGATACGCAACAGAAGCACATGATGAGGCATGTCACTGGCCAAATTAATGCCTCTGGAAAATGAAAAGCTACTAGAAATAGGACCAAAATGCACCAGATCAGTCCTAATTACAGAGAACAGCTAATGATTCTGGCAGAACCTCTTGTGGGCATTGCAGAATACAGGTAATAAAGCAAAAGTCACAGTGGGCTGTCTTTGCATTGAGAGCGCACAGTCCAAGCTCTTTGCAGGTAATTTGCTCTGTAATACTTTATGTCAGAAACCTGACATAAGAAAAAGAATCACCAAAAGAAATTCCAGAGCAATTTTGGTAGACATCAAGAATATAAATACTTGTATCATACAAATCAAATACCTAGAAATGAGCAAGGCATCACAACCTTTCTAAAGGCAAATTTAATATGCATAAAGATAATGAAAATCTGGTTTTATGTAATTTCTAAAAATCTAAGCAGGTACTGCCTGCTGAATTTTTATTTGTTTAAAATAAGAGAGAAAATAAAAATGTGACTATCCTTAATGGAGAAAAAACCCAAACCAAAACACCAGATGAAGGTCTTAGCAGCTGAAATCTGAGTTTTCCGGGATGTATCTGACCAACTAGGAACATGTGAAGCCAAAGCTGAAGATGCAGTTACTTCTAGTCTACAGAGGAGCATGCAGATAGGAATACAGCATCTGAGATGTCAGCTGAAACAACAAAAAGCCCTGAACTTGGGAAGGTAGCCCTGCCTAAATTCAGAGTGAAAAAAGCAGTGACCTGCCAGGCCCCAAGGCGTACATTCAGCTTCAAGGCCTGCGTTTGAAGCATTCGCAGCTTTCCTGGGAAGAGGAAATCTGTAGGAAAAAGATGAGCATGTAGCAGTAAACCTGACACAGGCAGATGCAGGTCAGGTTCACGATGCAGCAGCCCCTCTAGTCACATCACAGCTTGATCCTCCTCTGATCTTGATGGTTGTAACCAACTACAGGGTCTAGGTGGACAGGGATGGAACACTATACTGCACAGCATAAGACATACTTAGAAATATTAAAAACTCTCAGGAAAGGCAAGAGTTTCAAGGAGAGTCTGGGTTGGTAACATCTGACTAGGGGAAAAAAAGAAAACTCGGATCACCCCAAGGTTTTCTGTCCTACATCAGCCATGCTCCTTGAGACTTCTTGCGGTTGTGTAAGTATTTGATGCAGAGGGACGGCCGCTCCATGACCGCCTGCTGAACGCTGTGCTCAACGCAAGACAGGTCAAACCTGTAGTGCCACACAAATATCTGCTCTAACATCCATGAGGCTGCTTTACAGAAATCTCACCAAAAGAGGCCTCTTCTCATGATGTTCAGAAAGATACCATCAGCTTAGCTGAGGGATTTTTAAATTCCGCCAAGATCTCCCTCCCAGCATTCAAGTAGACTTCTTTAATCAGCTCCTAAAACCACTACAGATTTTTGATCTGGAGGCTGCATGACCTTTTCAAGGACTTTGATACAAGATGAATAAATAACTGCTGAGTCTCTGAGCTCAGCTGCTATGTCAAGATAAATTCAAAATGTTCTCTTGATGTCCGGTTCTTCTTGGATTCAAGTGGCTTAGGGACACATAGAGACTGGGAAGAACTGTTTCATTGTCTTAGATTTTTTGTAATAACTTTAAAACTCTCCAGGAATTTGGAATGTCATAGGCAAATCTACAGTGGGGTCAGAGATATTCCAAAGATTCCTACTGATAAGAAACTCAAGGTTCCTGATTCTTCTACCTCCAAATAAGATTTTGCAAGCAGTTTCAACTGAGAGAGGGGAAGAAACAACTATGAAGACACGCAAAATTTGCAGTCTGTTTACATATTGTAATGGCTCCGGAAAAACATTATTAAAATCCTGGAGCATGGAGCAGTACAAACCCAGCTCCAGACTGTACTGAAGAAATTCTAGGATGTTTACAATCCAGCCATGAGAAGCATCTCTTTCACTGGCTTGTATCTCTGAGCAAGTCAGGAAAACAGTTTTCAGAAGCATCAGTCTGTCAGTTAACCTTCTCCCAAGTTTTGAGGTTCAACCAAGTCAAATAGCTGTGCTCTCCAAGTCTGAACATGAACTATAGGTTGAGAAACATTGCCTAAGGAGGACCTCTGTGAACCAGATTGTGGTTTGTTCCCTTCCTCCCATCCCCCTGCCCCACTAGCAAGTTTACTGCATCTGTGTGAAACCACATATCCTTGGAGCCACAGGAAGCATCTTCACTGTTTCTGGGGCCTTCTCCAAGACTCTGCTCTCACAGGCAGAGAAGATGCAAAGTCCACACTGATCGACAGTGAGCAACAACGAGAGGTAACAAGGAAGCACTTTTTCACTCTGAAGATGGTCAGACATGGGAACAAATGCCCAGAGAAGCTTTAGAGTTTCCACCCTTGGCATCCAATTGAATTTTGAAAGTCAAGGCCCTAAACAACCTGACCTAACAGGATCTGTTTCAAGTGGGTGTTTGGACAAGAAGGTATCTGGCAGTTTCTTCCAACCAAAATTATTCTATGACCCTAAGAAACATGCAGCTTTTGTCTCTGTCCTCTTGCTGCTCTTGAGCTATGCTCTTGCATTAAGGCCAGCCGTGGAGACTGGGCTGGCCTCAGATGATCCATCTTTGAAGGGAAATTAAAACACACAAATCTGATCTGCTGATAAACTTTTATTCCTTTGTGTTATGCAGCTTCACTATTCCTGAATTATGACTCTGCTCCTTGACCTCTTAGCACCACAGCGTACCACCCCACACAAAGGTCAGCCAATCTGTATGGACACTGGACAGCTTCTAGGATCAAAGTATTGTTATTACCACCAGAAAGAAAACTATATACAGATTCTGTCCTCTTTTGCAGTAACATAGGTCAGCACAAAATCTCACAGGCTAATGAGCTCATGTTGCTGATCTGTGGCTTAACTTTGGCCCTACGACTAAACTGTAGTTAAATAATTGTTGTCCTTATTTCCCAGTATATGGATATAGGTGCAAGTTTAAGACGTGCCCAATTGTCAGAAAAGCCAAAGAAAATTGCTTAAGAGAATGAGCTGCGACAGGGTCTGTGCAGGTACCGTTGTACAGGATTTTTTGTGCACTGGTCCAACCTCTTGTAAAATTCTGATGCTCCTTATCTTATCTTCTCTTATCTTTAAGACTATGAGTTCAGCAGAAAGCTAAACAATCTGCATTTAAACATCTGCTAGGTAATCCAGATCTTTCTGTATGATGTAACAACATCTGGTTTTTTTTAAATGGCAGAAAAGAACAAGTGTTCTCACAGAGCCAGTCTTTGATTTTCAGTTTTCTACCCTGCAGGCTATCTGACTCTGAAGTCTTCTGCCAGTAGAGAATAAGCCAGTTTTCATCTGCAACCTACACAGGCTGGTTGAAGAAAAAATACCAGCCCAATACCCTGCTCAACCAAGGGAAAGAAAGGACACAATCTTCTACTGGCAGTATTTTTTTTTTCCCTGAGGGTGATGGTGATTGATTGGCACCAGCCAGAGCTGTATATATTGACAGTCTCCTGGAGGGAAAAGCAATATAAACCTACAGACTGCTCCAGATCTGCTGTTTTCTTGCAGGTTGGAAGAGTTTCCTCAGGATTACTTCCCTCCAGTTGGGGCATGTCACTAATTACCTCCCGTTCTTTCCTCTGCCTCCTTCTCCTCGCAGCAGCTCAGCACAGCAGTACAGACACATCACACATGACATGCCATATTCCCATAGTGCCTGTAGGACCAGAAGTCTGTAGGAAGCTGGTGCCTCTGCAAGTGTTGCATGCAGAGCAGCCGGAGAAGCAGCAAAGCTTGTCATGTGGGGTGGAAAGAAGGAGTAAGAGAACTGGTGTAGCACACAGGAGCATTAACTACCTCCTTATCTCTCAGGCATAACCAAATCATGCTAGCTCCATGTGGCATGGAGGTGTTCTGGGAATGGATGGCCAGATTTCAGAGAGTCTGGGCACCCCTGCCACACTGGGAGGTATATGCTCCCTCTATATTATTTTTTGCTCTTGGTTTTGGTGGGTTTTTTATGCCACCAGCACACTTTTGTGTTCCCCTGGTTTTTAAATTAGGCCGTTGTTGTTTCTTCTGCTCTAAGGTTTTACCTCAGCCACTCCTGAGCAGAATGTAACAGCTACAAACACAATAAGCAGATGCCACTGGAGTAAATGAAACTACATTCCTCGCCCTGAGGCCGAGCGTGCTGTTTTCTGTCAGTGCTTCTCATACTGCAAGTCTCCCTATCAGAGGAAGAAAACCACATGCGATCAGCTACGTCGCTATATTTCCCGTCGGCTAAAAAAATTAAAACCAAAATAAGCTAAATCAATCTTTGTGAAAATCTCATTGAAAACCAAAACTGATCCAGACAGCACCACTTACCAGAATTTCCCCCCCAAATAGAGCAAGTTCACATTCACCACATTTCCTCAACAGTGGCTCGAAAACATGCCCTGTAAAACAAGAGACAAAAGGAAGGAAAACATTAGTGACTGGGACACCACAAATTATGTTACATTTCTTTCTCACTCTGCTCCCATTTACCACCAAGCTTCTACCATTTCCCCTGTTTTAGGGAAGGAGGCATTTGGCCTTGAACCTTCACAACTAATTATTAAATTTCACCAGTATTATGCAAAATATTAAAATAATTGCAGGACTCCTTCAGACTGCCCAGACACATCACTGTCACTGACACAGCGGCTATACGGGCTTCAGGGAGACAAGGTCAACAACATGAAACACACAGCAGCATACAACAAGGGTGCCAATTATTTACATCCAGCCCTAAAAAAAAAAATATAATCAGTCAAACCAGTATCTCCTAGTGATTTTGCTTTAACAAACTGGTTTGGAAAAAGGAAGGATGCAAGGCTCCCGACAGCCTCCTTGCTGGAAAACTACACAAAGAAAATTTTAAAAAAAGATTTGTGCCACGTGACATTTTTAGCCTATATTAATTACTCGACATTCTCTAGAAAAGGGAGAAGAAACAAGTCAACGCAATATCCAGTTCGACACACACTGGGGCCAGTTTGAAGAAGATGGAGAGCAGAAGTGACAAATGCCATCATTTTGCCAGCCCTGAGTAAATTTCAAATGACAGCTACTCCTTATTTTTCCTCGAGGCGAAATCTTTGAAGAAGAAACTCATGGAGCACAGACTAACAATGATGTTAAAATGTTTAGTTTGTAAACTGCTAGAAGATGGAGGAGCTATGAGTCTGCTGGTGTTCAGGTTTGGGAGCGGTAACTCTGCAGGGAACAGAGGAGGACGCGTTTCGGTGCCCAGGCACCCACACCAGCGAATCCAAGACTGAATTTGAACTGTTTCAAACTCCCATTCCCCTCCCAAATACACAGCTGAATTTTCCATGAGAGAGGCATCTGTGAAATTACTGCTGGATGAGTAACTTTACAGCTATACACAGATGACTTGGAGCCCTGCATTATTGATCGCAGAAACTTGCCTGAGCTGCAGAAGGAGCAGATCTCTGCACCGGCACCTCTCCTGAAGGATGCTGTAGGCATCCACAGGAAAGGAAAGGGGAATGACTTCTTAGGTCAAATTACTTTTACTGGTCATCATGACATGAGAAGTAGCTAGGAAAATAAAATTTCTGTTAAGGAATCACCAAATAAATCTTCCTTAAAACGTGGCAACTAGATTACATTGCTCTAAATCCTGATTAGCAAGTAGACCTCTGATCTCATAAGGCTGAGAATTCATTTTAAGTGGAGAGTTCAGGGTGGGGAGAGAAGGAAAAAAAACCCATTACAAATCAGAAAAGGCTGTTGAGAAAGATTTTAGGAATAGACATTTTTAATCACAAAGCTACAAACCAAAGCACTGTCTTCCCTGCCTGCTTGCTTTGTTCAGTGGTTGAGAAAAAAACCCCTGGGCATATCAAGGAATAAAGAAAAAAACTCAGCACCCCTTCCCCCTCCAACACCTTTTGTACAGCTTGGCAGAATTTGTGAAAACACTGAAAAAAAGATGGGTCTTAACTGCTTTGCTCAGGCTTGGGGAAGGTGGTTATTATTCCAGTGCCATCCATCTCCCTCCCTAGCTTCCAGGCATTTGGCCTGCAAAGAAAAAATCAAGTCAAGAAACTCGATGTCTGCCTCAGAATTAATTGGATAACATCTGCATGCAGAAAAGTTAGGAGCTTAAGAGGGGAGCCAGGTCTGAAACAATCCAACAGCACCTCGACTCCGGATTAGCTCATTATTTTCTTCTACACCAAAAAACTGATTTAGTAATTTCCCTAAAGAATTGGCAAATAAGGGAAACTCTGTGCTCCACACTGCGGGTCCCATGAATACTTGAAAGACAGGGGCCGGCACCGCTGCCAAAAGGGGCTGAGCATCCCTGGACACTGGAGTGGAGCTTCTGGATGCAGCCTCCCAGCAGTGCTCCCTCCCTCACCCCAGCACGAGTGCCTGTGCATAAGACTGGGCTGGGGGAGCAACTGGGATTAAAATGCTCCAGGTGAACTCTCTAGCCCATTCTTTAGTGAAAATAAATAAATAAATAAATAAAAGCAGCAGCATGTGCTGTCACTAGGGAAAGAGGGAGGCAGGGATGCATGAGCAGACATAGGATTTGGGGAATGGCAGATCCGCTTATCTGGCTGCAGTGCTAGTTACAACTAGCACTCCACTCCTAGGGTACTGGATTGCAGGCAGCTGCCTTAATAAATACTAAAGGAGTCTAGACCAAGCCCTCTATTGAGGCCATGTACAACAAAAACTATCAGAGGAGCTAGGCAAAGGGCTGTCTAGTTAAATCTGGAGGCAGAGGCACAATTTACCACGTCTCTAGCCTTGTGAGATCTTCTGAACTTTGGGGATGGCAGGTAGGAAGCTTGAAACTTTCCCAGGGGATGCTTTTTGCTTTATTTTAGAAGATGATGCAAAACATGCCCTGACTCTCAGGTGCAAAGGAGATGATGAGGTATTTTGGGGTAGAGGGAGACTAGGGGGAGGGAGAAGGGAAGGGAACATCTTTTGCTGCATAACTGGGGGCAAGGGCTGGACATGGCTTGCAGAGATGAACAAAGGTTATTCACTCTTTCTTTGTAGTCAGTCTGGGGTCTGTACAGAACTCAGGTTAACCTTAATGATTTTCATCCTACCTAAGCATGCAGGAAGGATATTTCTTTTTCTTGAGATGCTGGATAGTGTTACTTAACTCCAATTGCTCTGACCAGGTCTTTTCAGAAATGCTTTGCTGACTTTAGAGAACACAGCATAGGAAACACAAAATAAATTAATACAGGCTTCAAGTCACATCAACTCAATTTTGGCTTCTTTTGCTATTAGTATAGTAAATAGAAGAGGTGACAAAAGGTTTGTCTGACGAGAACTGCTCATGGCAGAGAGCCTGCATTCCCAAGTGTCTGTGCTTGGGGAAAATGGAAACCTGGAGGTAGCTATCTGACCATTCAGTGAAAGGTGCACTGCTTTTGGCTAAGTCTATTTTCACAAACAGTTCTTTTAGCAGAAGGCATTTACCATAAAAGGTTCTGTTATGAAGACTTGGCTGGAAGCATGCAAAGGTATACCCTAATATCCAGCAGGCTGCTGGCACCAACTGAATGGCATATAGTAAAAATTTGTTACCCCAGAGTAACGAGAGTAGGGAAGGGAATGGAGAAGCTGCAGGGGGAGGAAAAGCATTGAGAATGAAAACCTTTTCTAAAAAAATTTGCGTTGAACTTCTGCCAAGCCATCTAAAATCAAATGCAGAACGAGGATGTTTCAGAGTATGATCACTTGAATAGTACTAGATTTAAGCAACGTCAGCTTCCCATAAATAGCTGCAACTTGGCTACCCCTCCCAGGCCAAAACATTTACAACACAGTCACCCCAAACTGTGGCATACACATCACTGCCAGTATGGAAGCAGCGCGCCCAAAATGAAAGCTGTCCAAGCTTCTCCTCCTAAATGGTAAGACACAGTAAAATACTTTGTACATCAACAGACATGAAAAGTTGCTATGAAGCTCAAGCAGTCTTGATTTGAAACTTTTGAAAAAAAAAAAACCCCACCCCAAAACACCCCTGTGATGTATTCAGGCTTATTATCTGTCAAGAATGGTCTTTTCCTGTAAGTAGCACCAGCTTCAACAAATTAGAATTTTTAACCAAAAACACATACATCCCCCAGTGTTGCACATACACTACAGTGTGGAGCCTTGTGTAAAAATTACTTTCTTTTTGTAAAGGAAACAATGTTTTGTGAAACAGAATGTGGTGAGTTGCATAACCACGTGTCGCTCGTGTGTTTGGTTTCATGACACTGTCTCCTCCATCAGCCAGCCCCCTGCTTATTGTCATCGGCTTCCAGGTACATTTTTGTCAGTTCCTACTGCGATCAGAATTAAGTTTATTACCACCAGCGAGAGAGAAATCACTGTCAGGAGACAGAGTAATTACTATTTTGTTTAAGCCTGCGCTCCCAAATCCATTAACATCCACCAACTTCAAGGATCTTTGGATCAAGCCCATTGTGAACAAATCTCTAGACAAGAACCCACAAACCCTCCTTATTTTTCCATCAGAGCAAAAATTGTTCAGTGACAATTTACTGGTCATTTGAAACAGGTAAAAACAAGATTTGAGGCATGAAACCAGTTACAGGGAAGATCCTGGTCTGGTGTATGCTGCAATTGTCACAGTTCATGGGAGTGTCACCCAGCTGGAGGAAGCGGCTGGTTGAAACCATAAATGATCTTAAATACTTTTCAAATACTAGTAGATGCAATTCAGTTTATGACACTCAAACACAGAAGAAAATCTACATAATGATAAGCATCTGCCAGCTTTCTATTAGTAAACATGCTTCTGCTGCCGTATTTTCAAACCTCAAGTGGAAGCAGGCATCCCTGCTTCTTGGGCTGCTGTTTTACTTGGCAGAAAATTGGGAAGGAGAAGGTTTTTAAGTTGGAAGGCAGTTTACAAATGAACATGTCTGGGGCAGGACATGTAACCTGTAAATGAGTGGGTCCCACTACGTAGAGAAAGTGTTGGTCAGTCTGCGGAGCCACAGCCTTCCTTTTTCATAAGCTCTAATGTCATTTGTGCTTATTTTACAACAACCTTAGATAGATTTCTGGCCATGAATTAGTCTGGAAAGTATTTTTCAGTAGTAGGTTACTATGGCACTATAATAACAGGGTCCTGAGTCACCCTTTTTAAAGATGGGTTGAGGGCAGTTGCCTGGGAGGCCACTGACACTGGTGTCTGAACAAATCTATGGAGGCATATATGTTCAGTTTTGTCTAGGGTATAGTATTTTCCACCTATTCCTACCACCTTAAGATTTCTAATCCTACTAAAACCACCCCCCCCCCCAAACAACAACCAAAAAACCCAACGAAGAAAGCCCCGACAACTTCTAAAAGTAACGAACACAAGAAGATAAACAATCTCCTGCATGCTGACTTTATATGGTCAGTTTATAAAGGAACTGCACATCTCAACTTACATAAAGCCATCTTTTACTGTGCCATGCCAGATTACATATAAAGACCCCTTATCCTGTGAACATCTGAAAGCTTTCCAACAATGAAACGTTTAAAGTTTAAGGAAAGCTTACAGGCTTGCTCTTAGACAGAGACAGAAGACTCCTTGTTACTCTGAAAGTATCCCTTGCTGAGTGAGGGTCCCGGATAGCAGGCGCATGATATGAAACAGCCCGGTCATCAACTGAAGAACTGAGCACCAGAAAGCAGGAGCTCCCACACAGAGCAACTCTTGCAATGAGGACAGACACAACCCTGGACACCAGCAGAGGAAAAAAATCCAGCAAGCCCATTAGAATATTCTGCTGAGGTTAAACACTACCATTCTGGTGGTTCCCTGTCCCACGCAACAGTGCCAGAACTGGGAAAGAGGACAGGGGCTGGGGGACAGGCACCCGGCATTTTTTCTTGGGAACTTACTGGATTTCTAAAACAGCTAACTTAAAAGCTTCATGCAGTTACAGGCTGTAAAGAAGGACAACTAGGTCCCTCCCCTAAAGGATTCCCAAATAAAGTCAGTAGTTTTGAAACAAGAATGTTTGTCTGCCCCATCAAACTTGTGCTGGTGTAAAAACAGATCTTTCAAACTGCTGCCCTTTCTGTTTGGAGCAAGAGGAACTCAGGTGAGAAATCTGTTGCAGTGGCAACAAGTCCCAAGAAACAGGAAACACAGGGGAAAAAAATCAGGAAAAGACAGAGGCTTTGCTTGAACTTTTTCAACTTTTACAAACAGAGCTATGAAGAGAAAAAAACCCCACAAACTGTGTTAAAGATCATAAGCCAAACTGCTTCTCTTCTGTGACACTTTAATCTCCTCACACATCAGATCTATTGACTCATCTTTAGCAGCCGTGCTGCTGTCAGCTACTCCCCAATGCTCTGTGTGTCCTGTGGCTTCCAGCCCTGCCAGAGCACGCCGCTTGCTCTCCTCCTCTCTGGGCAGAAGCGATATCCCCTCGGTACTGCTAGCTCAGAACTGGCGATACTAGTACCTTTTCCCTCTCTCAACTTTCAAGCAGCATAAGCTAAACCAAATCTTCCAGCTGCTGTTTCCTGGCATCAACTTGCTTCGGTAATGCAGCAGAGAGGTGAAAGCATAGAGGAGCTGGGACCTGGAAACACCAAGCAAGCACTCCAGCATGCAGAGCACCAGTACAGGTAAAGTGTGCAGACACGTACAGAAGGGTAGCAGAGGCGGATGCAACAGATCAGAAGTTGCCAACGTGTTAGACAAAAAACAGAGGGCACAGCCAGCTGTTGTGGTAAGCGAGAGCAGCACAACACTGCAAAGGCACCGGCGACAGAAAAGAGGAGACGGCACTCACGGCCCATCCCTAAATCCCCCCCTTTTGAAATGGTTCGGAGGAGATCCCACGGTCCCTGGCATCCCTTGCCACCTGCAGTGCCTAGGGAGAGAAGCAAGCGTGCATCCCTAAGTCCAAAGCCAGCGTGTGCACTGCGTACCTCGGCCGCCCCGCTGGAACTGCCCACTCCTCCGTCGAGCTGGCTGTCGGCAATCACCAGGGCTGAACCATCAACAGGGGAAACTATTAGCAAGCTCAACACCGAGCCTGCACTTGGGCTGAGAATGTTACTCATACACAAGTAGCATGTGATTGCAGCAACATGCCTCAGTTCTCAAAACTGCACAGAAATTACTCCATGAATTGCAGGAAGAGCTCGTGCTTCTCTCTACAGAAAAATGAGAAGTACTACACACCAATTTATTATTTTTTTTTAAAAAAAATAAATGAATGGAGACCATAGTCCTAAAAATAGCCTGCACTCTCCAACCCTCTGAGCTGGCTGCTAGGAACGCTGTTGGGCACCCCTGGGGCTGAGGGAAGGCATGGGCAGCCAGCCAGGCGCTGGAGCCATGGCTGCATCCCTCCCTGCACACCCTCAGCCTGCACATCCCCATTTGCCCAATAAACCCAATGGCATCAGTGAACCGCTTCTACGGCCAGAAATAAGCACTCACATCATTATGGAAGTTAAAAAAGATAGCAAGGGGGGAAAAAAAAAGCAAGTATAACATAAGGGTTTAGAAGCTTTTGGTTTAATAATTGATTTTGCAGTTTGTCTCAAAGAAGAAAATATTTTTCTTTTGAAGATACAGGACTGACCCTAAAATACCTTTAGCAGAAACTGTCTAATCAGTGTATTTATAAAACACTCTTCAGAAGCAGGAAAGGCCATTTAGAAATACAATTACATTGCAATATAAATACAAGGGGACATATAAAGAAAAAAAAAGGGTTTAAACCCAATTGCTTTTATAAACAGGTTTTCCCCTTCCCCTTCACAGAGAATCTTACTTAAGCAATAAACATTTTTGTGCTTTAATCAGTGTCTGGGGCTTTGACAAAGGATGTTATACCCATGACATAAAATGAAACACATACATATAGGGTTTATACAGCAATGTTGCAATACAATAGCACCCGTAACATCAGCCACTCCTATTGTGCAAGAAAAAATACACACATGGGAAGAAATGATCTTGAGTCATGGCCAATTTACTTCCAGGCTTTAAAGCTTGAAAGAATTCAACACATACCCTATATTCTCAGGATAAATTTGGGATGAAAAGGGAACAGCATATTACAAAGAACTTCTTGTAGTTAAGTCAACTCATAGATTTTTCTCATTTTGAGTATGTCAAATAATATTTATATCTTGTATATGTAATACTCTAATCAATTAATCGCTCCATATTTTGTACATTTGGTTTTCCTGACTTCTGTAATTCCAAAATTGTCGGAGAACGAACCAAACACTTGGCACAGCCTGTAATTGTGCCCCATGAGCTGGAGGGAGCTGGGGAGGCAAAGCATGTCTTTGCAGAAGCTACACCACCTACATGTGGTCTCATTTCCTGATGTGAATTATAAAAATGATGAAAAAATGCTGACATTTTGCAAGACCAAGCTGTCTGTAAACCTATTTCTGTATCAAAGAAGGGCCGTGAAGCAAAAAAGTAAACAGTTTAAGACAAGAATACAGCAACACTATTAAAACCCAAACAATGAAAATGCCTCACTGTAAACTAATTATTAACTACAACGAACTGAAAATAAAGTTTCCTTTTTGCCATGTTCACTTTAATCTTCTGAGAGGCAGGAAGGGGGAAGACAGGAGGAGGTAGCAGTTTCAGACTTGTGGAACTTATCAAATCCCAGATCGGATGATTAGAGCAAAGCAAAGAAGAAAACATCCTCTCTCCCCACCTCCCTCCCTCCCCAGAAAGGAAGCACAGCCTTTAGGACCGATTGGCGATGTTTGTTTGTTGCTCTTTAAAGGATTGCTCTGGAGAGCATTTTTCCTAAGCTGTTTTTATCTCTCTCTGGAAGTTTCAAAATAAACAAGAGTACTGGAAATGGAAGAACAGAAAATGTGACATTCTGGCTTTCTTTTTTTTTTTTTAATAGTGAGACAAGCAAAGCAAATAAATAAGGTCCTTGGTTGTCATACAACGTGAAGCAGAGGGGAATAAGAGCTTTAAGTCTGAGAAGCCTCATTGCAAAACCTAGGAAAAATTGCTGGTTGAGGGTGAGGAAGAGTGGGAAAGGAAAAAAAAATAAGAGGGGGCTGTCTTTCATGCTACTTCATTGATTATTTATTTACTTATTTGAATGATGAGGCTTCATGTCAGTGAGTTCTATATCCAGGAAAAAAAAGAAAAAAGAACAACCTAAAACAGTCACTGTCTTTTGACAAGTTTACTTTCCACAAAACCTCCTGCTCTCCAGGGGCTTCTAAAAAAAGACACTCCCATGACAAAGCCCAGGAAATTAAATTCTCAGGACAACACGCTAGAAGTGCAAGCGAAGAGTCTCTGCAGTGACATAATGCTTCTGCCTCAAGCACGGTATCAAGTCTTTATTCTTTCACGTGGCCCTTAAATACATCAGTTCTCCCCTCAGACAGCAAGTGTCCCAGCATGAACCAGAGAATCACAAGGTTCTTGTAATTCCAGGATTGTGCTACATTAATATAAGCCTCTTGGCAATACAAAGGCCACATAAATGCATTTATTTTGCTGAAATATTCTATGGATTTAAAATATCATTATTTGGCATAAACATACACACACACACACACACACTTTTCTGTCTTTTGTTTTTCAAGATTAAGCAAATGCCTGAGCAGTGGAACTAATGAAACTGGATTTCCAGCTCATTTGGGCTTGTGATGCTAAATTTACAACATGAGTCCCTCCCAGGCTACATCCCAGTGCTCCTGGCTCCTCCACGTCCCAGGGTGCCCAGTACACTGCCACATTTGCTGGGCAAGCCTCACTGCAGCCGCCGGTCAGCCACTCTGGGGGTAGCTGTGGCACCCTGCCCCTGCCACCCTGCACCCAGTCTGTCTCCTCGCAGCAGCTAGTAGACTGGGGAAAGGGCTGGGAAGCCTGATGCTGTCCCTGAAGCCGCTTTCCTGGATAGAGACAATCTGCAGAGTTATACAGAAGAGGACTGGTGTGCAGACACACCGAGTTAACAGCCTAACCCCCACTTCCTCAGGAAGCTCGACTGAAAAATCTGTTTCTTCTCTTGTTACGCCCCCCCTCCCCACTCCCAACTATGCAGATGTGGTATGGGAAGAAAAAAAAAAAAAGGAATAGCACAGACATAAGGCTTAAAGGCTATACTATATCCCCCAACAGCATCTGGATTACTGCCTCAGGCATGTTTCAGAAGTGTCATTGACTTCCTGTTTAATATTCATGTTTTATTGCTGTACAAAGTCAGCCTCCGCTCAGAGAGCAATATATTACTCTCACATTCTCTGAGAAGATGCTTAATGAGGATAGTCTGGTTTCTTGATATTCAGAGACCTTCTGTTGGTATCAGCAGAAGATCAGCACATGCTTGAACACAGCAGGCAGAGAAGTTGTCAGCTCTTCCTATGAAAACTGAGTCACAGGATTAAAAGGGGCCTTGAATGACCACCTAGGCAGCTTCCCCACTCAAGGCAGGATCAACTCCACTTATGCTATTCTTTTTATTAGGCCACCTAACTCAGCTGGGGAAGAACAGATATGCTTTGGGGTCCAAGTCTTTTAGCCTGAAATCTCACTCCTGTGTCATCCTGGTCCAGCCCTCTGCCATGCCATTGTTCCAGGAAGGGATCCCTGCCTGCAAACCCTGCCTTCCTAGCATCGCCATGGTTACAACTCTGCTATTACCTATTGCTGTCAAGACTATTTATAAAAGCCTGCAGTGACAGAAGATGCTTGTTAAGGCCTTAATCTCAAAAAGGTCTAAAATTCCTCCAACTAATACTTACTATTTGTACAAGAGAAGTGCTGCACTCGAAAAGCAAAGGATGGGTGGTGAACTGCCTGAGGCAGGGACTCTGCATTGCCTGCATCCCAGAAAAACCAAACAACCAAGGAAACAAAATAGTATTTTAAATGAGAATCCTAAAGGTTAAGCGGAAAGTAGTCCTTCCAACATTAACAGGGTGGGTTGAGTCATCAGAAACCCCAAACTGCTTGTTAGAAAGCAACTTAAGCACACCAGAGAGACCAACATCATTGACAGCTGGAGGAACGCTCTTGGAACTGCCTGACAGATAGAAAGTAGAGAGGGAACATGCCTTTGGTGATGAAGACAAGCATCTTGTGCTGAATTTTGCAAAGATGTTCTGGACAGACGAGTTATAATTTGAAGAGGCCAGAGAAAAGGATGTTGCAGTAACTCAAGACATCAAATGAGAGCTTAGATGTGAATTTCAACTGTGTGGTCTGGATAGCTCAGGGCGTCTCTTAAGACAGTACCCAGGAAGAATTTGCTGATCTCAGAGTAAAGACAGAGAACTGGGAGACAGACAGATTTTGGCTTAACTGAGGGACACTGGTGTTGCCCATGGCAACAGAGGCAGGAGGTAATGGGGAAAGTTGCAGGTGGAGGGAGGAAGGGATGTATCAATGGACATCTGTTTAGCTGTGCTGAATGAGACTTGATGGCTTGGTATCCACAAAGAAGTGAAGAAAGACTAACTGAGGTTATAGCTTGGACTGGGTGAGCGAGGGCTAGCTTTATGTCCCAGTCCTAAGAATCATATGTATGAATATCTATGGCTATGATGATGATTTTTTATACACACACACACATATAAAATACATACTTACATATATACATGTAATTGTTTGGTCTGTAGGCAAAAGAATCTGAAATAAAGTTGAATTCAGACAAATAGGAGAAGAGAAAGAACATAGACCTGCACTCCCTGCCAAAACCAGAAGTCGAAAAAGGTCTTTCCCATTATTCCTTTTTCATAGCATGACAGGTAACAAAGCACACAGTAGCCAAATGCTTGCCTGGCAATCTCCTGGAAAGTTTAAGCAGCCACCTCCCACAGCCTGTGGTTCACTAAACCCTTCCACGTTCAGAGGGCAGACGTCCCATGCACCCGCACACCTCACGGGATGTGCGAGCAGCCACTTAGCTGGTACAACACCCCTCACGATACCGGGGATGTGTATTTTGGTCCAGTGATGGATGCGTGTGTAGCCATGTGTCAAATCTGCCAGCACGCCGGGTGCTGAAAACAAATGGCACTTTCAGAGCCGTGCATCTGGGTCACTGCCTGCTCTTGCTGTGCCTGCGAGGACCTTGGGGAAGAAGTATGGAGCAGGCTGCAGATTTGAGGAGCTAGCAGGTCTTATCTAGGCCACTGGCTGTAAACTGGATACCCTCATCCTGGAACAAGGAAAGTCGATTTTCAGTCCTGTAGGGGTAAAAGTGATGAGTGGTACTGGTTTATTCCTTCCCTACTCACAGTTTTGCAGGTGTAATCAGGATTACAAAAGCACATTCAACCTTCCTGCCACCCCCGGTAGAATATGCCCTAACTCGGTGAGAAATAACACACAGGAAGCACTCACAGGCTTTGCTTTTTAGTGCTGTAACTGGTTCGGACTCACGCATTTAAGAAATGTCACATTTGATTTTGACCTAGAATCAAGTTCACTCCGCCTTGCTGGAACACAAGCCACGCCATTCATGCGGCGCCCGGAGCGCAGCCTCCAGCTGCAGAATGTGGGTTACCAGAAGCAGGAGACATCTGAGAAGGAGCATTCAGAGCAGCACGTGTGCCACTTTGCAGCCGCGCATTCGATTATGAACTCTGCAAAATGTATGAATGGTAGAGGCTGAAGGTACAATCCCTGGAAGTACATATCCATAACAATCCTATGGAAAGAGAGAGGGGTGTGCATCTGAGAGCCACAAAGAGGCAAGACTCTTTTTTTTCCCTTTACTTTTGAGTATGCAAACGAGCTAATTAATTTCCCCTCCAAAAGCCATTCGCACCATCTGGGAGCCATTGCAAGGGCCAGTTGTGAAGATTTCAACAGCAAACATCATCAGCAACAGCACAGGGAACCTTTAAGTCAACTCACATTTTTAAACCAAGCTATACATGCCAAAATCATCAAGTTCATTTCTCACACGTATACTCGTACATCTAATGGCAATGTGTCAGCAGAATTTGTGACTATGACAATCCCACAAAGCCACCGGCACTGCAGCTGGACAGCCTATGCAGAAACACTACCTGCCACATCAGTATGCCCATCTCCCTGTGCACCGTGGTATTCAACCACCGGTTTATTTGGTCTGTTTCTTCTCCCTGTGGTACTTCCATGCCCATCCACCGCCTACTCCCCTTTTGACCCAGCTGCACAGACATACAGCTACAGCAAGTCCTCTGAAGCACCTTGCAGGAAAGGGTATCAAGAAAAGCAATAGTATTTGACCTCGTCATACATACGTGAGGGGGGTGAAAACAGTACAGCCTCCACAGCAGGTGGATGCATTTAAACAAGGGACAGAAAGTAGAAGAGTGCATGCGTCCTCATAACCACGTGTGTTTTATCAGCTGCTCCAACTCCAGATCACTCCCCTTTTCCAGACAGACATCTCTGGGTCACGTCTTTCAGATCTCTTTAAATTTCAACAGCTCACTGGTTGACATTTCATGTAAAGAGCGGGAAGGGGTGTGGACTGAGCATCAGATAGCCAAGCACAGAGACTGGTTTAAACAGAAGCAGAAAATCTTCTATGGAGGAGAGGACTGCCACTCCCACGACTATGTAAGTGAAGAAAATAAAAAGCTGCAGTTCTGCAGAGTGAACCTTCTGACCCACACTGACTGCAAACCTTAGTAGAGAGAGCAGGGTGGTAGAAAACACTGAGATCTGCTTGAAATTTAACACCGGTGAGCGTGGACTTCAGCAAGTTCTGGCCTACTTGCCTTAAAAACGCTGAGTGGTCCTCATGATGTAAAAAGTTAAAGCTCTAACAGTTTTTTTATGAAGGCTGACTCCCTCTCTCCATCCATGGAGCAGTGTCACCCTACAGGTACCAGGCTTACCCCTCATTCTGAGGGGTATAGGGCTGGCAGCCTAACAAGCACATACAAAGTGACAAGGGCTTATAAAGTAATTTGTAGGCTTGGAACAAACCCCTGTCTGTAGGATTCACTCAGTGAAAGAATTTATGTTAACAGAGTGAGCTATTTATAGCAACTCTGCATAGAAATGAACTGTCTTTTCGTTCCCGTCCTCGTGAAATGCAGCTTTCTACGGGGAGACACTCTCTCTTTACTCTAAAATCATGGGCAAAGGGGGGGCACGGGGAAAGGGAAGCTGCTCCCTGCCGTACATCCTGCCACCTCCAGTTATACTAGAGATAAGGTCTCCCTGTGCTGTCGGCACAAAAGGTCACTCATGGTTGGAGCCCGGGCGCAGCATCACACTGCTCTTCCCCTTGGCTAGACAGCCGCAGTGGTAGAGCTGCCTGCGCCATGGCCTGTCCCTTGCAGCTCCGAGCTGTGCCCGTCCTGCCGAAGGACACACGTAACTGAGATGGACTGCTCTTTCCAGGCTCATCACACATGTTTGATTACAGCCTTTTAGCTGATAATCTGAATTCCTTGAATCAGCACAGGGACAAAACAGGAGGGAGAGATCCTGGTCTCTCCTCAGCCAGCACTTCAGGAGATCCCAGACCAGGTCATGTTCACATATCCTCACGTTTCATGTGCTCTCTGAAATGAAACTATACGTACTTTAACCCTGATCACACACAGCCAGCCAGATACAAACCCCGCACCCCTGTACTCACACCTCACCAGAGTTTCGAGCAGTCCCTGAAAATGTCACACAAAATCTCACCTACTTGTTACGAATGACCTAGATCCACATCCTGCTACCATCCAAGCTTAATAAATGATTTCTGCATGTTTTCTCAGACAAGAAGGTGAGCAAACTGCAGGCATGTGACTTTTCCTAATAAAATAAAAAGCTCTTTTGGAAATAAAAAAGCAAAACTGAGCAGATTTGCCATTTCAAAGTACAAAAAAGTAGATAAATAAACCAGAAAATAAAACAAACACATGCAACCAGACAAGCTATGTAAGAAAGATTTCCACTTAGCTCCTCTTTTTTTTTTTTTTTTGCTTAAGTATTTCCACAAATAAGATGAAATTAATTATTTACATCAATATCTGGGGGGGTTCTGCTGCTGGACTTTTTAATATCACGACCAGAGCTACTTGGCAAAAAACCAAGTATCATACTGCTCAGAGATTACAGTTTAGACCTGACTAGTGGGAAAAAAATAAAGAAAGGAAAAAAAGGGTCTACTAAAACTTTTTACATTTTGGTAAAATTTTTATTTCAGACTAAAATAACCTCACTTTTTCCAGATGGTTCCCTAAATATTCTCACTGTCCCGTCCCTTCCAAACTCTAGACAAAACACAAGCGCTCACTGCATACCTCTAAAGTGCCCCTAAATCTCATCCATCAACAGCTTTACAATAAAATCCCTCATAATTGGTTCCCTCATACTGCTTCTTTCCAGTATCTCACACTGACATTCTTTGTTGGCTAAAAAAAGGCATATCTTGAATCTAGTAATTGTACCAATAAACCTAAATTAGACTAATGGGAACCCTGAACTGACAATAAAGCTCTAAAAGCTATAGGGTATACACAGATCATGAGACTTTATTAAACTATAAATCTGTTGATTACAACTTTATTTTCTTAAGACAGAATTATCTTAAGCCAATTTGTTGCCCAGCATAATAGTATTTGGTGTCTATAAAGAAAATTAGATAATATGAGGGTAAGTGTGCTTATAATTTTAGATTAACAGAATTAGACACAGTAATATGTTCACACAGATGAAATAATGAAATGCAACATGCTTTCCTTTCTTCATCATGATGTATCTGGCACTCTTGAAGTCACAAGCAAGCACCTTGCTTCACAGTTCTTGATACATTATTTGCAAAGAGCAATTTCTCCTTCTGTATTACACAAAGAGTGAGATTAAGCTGATATATGACATCACTTATTGTAAAGGTGCAGCTCCAATACAGACTGGGAGTGCTGATGAAGAAAAACCATCCTTTAGGTGCACAAGGCTGTTCTGCTGCAATTCTTCATTACCTCGGTTCAACTAATGTGCCTGGAGGTCCCAGAGAGTTTAAAATCAATCAATCAATCACTTCAAAATGTGTTTTTTAAAATTCTGAAACAGCTGTGGGTGAGCTGCACAAGAGAGCGAGTGGGAGCAGGAACTTCAGAGGTTGGCCAGAAGGCCAGTCTTGAACCACAGCCTGAAAGGAGAAGCAGAAAGCACCCCAAGTCTTTACACCCTTGCATTCAACATAAGTAGAAAAGTGTACACCCTAAAATGTGTTATTTTCTTGGGTCATCTGACAACTCAAACCTGGGAGTCCTTCAGACTCAGAGATCACTGACTCAGAGACTTAGCACCAACTTACTCATTGAAGACTGACCAAATCACAAGTGTCTGCATGAGAAACATCATGCAAAGCTTCTACGAGGCCTTCTCACCACCCCCATCTCTATTCCCAGCAATGGCTGTGTGACAAGGTTGTGTCCGTATCATATCCTAGTTCCTGGCCATGGCTGCATTCAGACTCCTCCAGGAGAAAATGCATGACACCTACTCTGCCTCAAGCCACGGTTTCTATGTGGAGGAGATGCAGCGATGGCAGTGTGCAGCCAAAGCTGCTTCTAAGCTCTTGCTCTGCCTTGCTCAGCCCTTCTGCTCTGAATCTGTTCCTGGAAATCAACTGCAAAATAAGAATGTTTTCCTTCTGGCAACTGGTATTTTTAATTCTCACTTTGTCCAGTGTCCTAGGAAGGAAGTAAAGGGAGATCCCACTAGCTATAGATATTTATTTAGATTTGCTGCAGATATTCAGAGGTCTCAGTAGTCCTGTTACCCAAAAGGTAAACAGCAGTAGTGACGCACTCCAAGAAAGCATCCCCCGAGCCTACTCCGAACAACAAAAATAACTACTGCCAGCACCAACTGTCATGTGTCAAAACTCAATGCTATTCTTGGAGCAGATGCAGGCTCAGGAATTTTTTTCTTTTTCTTTTTTTTTTTTCTTTTTTTTTTAAAGCAAAATAATTTCAAACCAGTCCAACCAACACATGTGTTGTTGTGTCATGGTCTTGGCAGCTGCTAATTTTTTAAATTATAATTACTGGCAGTTTATCAGTCTTAACAGTTTGAGACAAGGCAGTTTGACAATATTAACGTACACTGCTGAACCAAGACACATTTCCCATGGGCTTTCCGTGCACACTTTTCCCTTCCTGCTGGTTGGGGAATTTCAAGTGCTCTGTTATGATCTGGGAAATCCTCACCCTGGCCCCACACTGCTCCTCAGATCACTGCCAGCAGGGCTCCATTACATCTCCATAGCATATGCCATTAAAAAAAATTTTTCATTTTTACAATGTATTAATTGTGCCCCCTCTGCCACATGACTGCAAATAGCTCTGGCAAACAACTGCACCTCCATGAATAAAAAGTTTGTTTCACCAAAGAGTAATTGGAGTTGCTTGGCACTGAAGATGAATACACCATTGCTCCAGCTGACACATCTTGCACAGACAGTCCTATCAGGCCTCCTGTACTTACTTGTGTATATACACAACCCAGCAAATAACCTTTCTTGAAGCTTTGGACTTAAAAGGGCAAGATTTCCGGGCACACTGAAATATTAGCCTCTTCAGTGTCTGAATGACACAATTTATCTACTAGCCCTTTACATTCAGTATCCCACAATAAAGTGCCTTCACAGATGAACTTTGACAAGCTCTTTTTTTTTTACTCTAGCAGATGCAGAATTTTTATTAAACACATCCATAGGCACAAAAGAAACTGACACTAAATGAACACTATCAAGAAAAAAAGATAGCTTTTATTGCTTTTTCTTTGAAAAGAAGAAAACCCACAAACCTGATAACTGATCTTCCACATTGCATTAAAAGGCTGTAACTCTATACTTCAGACTTGGGCGAGTTGAGCAAGTTAAATTACAGGTACCAAATCTCAGGAATGTCAGAGTGTGATACCCACTTTCAGCCAAACCTTCTGTGCTCCTGATGTTTTTTTGGTTCTGCTAAGCCCACTTCATGCCGTTAAGTGTTCACAGGATGCAAACACTCACCAGTTATGTGTGGTTTTCCCCTCTTGCTGGTTTTTTTACACACTCTGCTTTTTCACAGCTTCTAACGATAATCTCTCTGTGCCAACAATTTCAAAGTTTCTGCTACAAAGGAGAAATGTGCTTTTTGTCCTCCTCCCGCATCCAGAACTCACCGTTCTCGTTGCCAGGGATTTTATGGAACAGGATCCTCAAAGGGGCAAAGACAGATGCTTTACATCAAAAGGACCAAGACCACTAAGGACTCCTAGAGCAGAGGCTTTGCATTTGTCTGATCATCCTTCCTGCCAACATCAGTGGGAAAATTCCCACTCATTTCTATAGAAGCAGGCGCCCACAGACAGGGAAAAAAAACACAAAGCATGTACAGCTGCTTCCTACTGTCAGCAAAATGAAAGAGGTTCCTTTTCAGGGGGTAGCGGCATCCACCACAAAAGCTGCATTCAGAAAGTCACAAGTATTCTCTTTTAACATAAAATACGACACCTTAGTGAAAATATATTGCAGGCATTTGTAAAGGTAAAAGAGACAAATAAACCATTTCACCTTTTTGTTTGAAAACCTCAGACATGAACCACAACCTTTCATTTCACCTTAAATGCTGCCATAGTGAGAGTCTGCATCCCAAGGTAAAGCAAACTCTTGAAAGAAAATGAGCCCCAAACCCTGAAGAAAAGCAAACCTCAGCATATACTAGAAAAGTAAACCCATGTGCTTCTCCTGATGACTCCCTTCATTGCTGGAGATGCTGCCCTACAGCTCTGAAGTTGGAGATGGCCTGCAGCAGGTCCATGCCCAGCTAGAGAATATGCATCACCCATTGACACCATTGCCCAGAGCACAGCTGATGTATGAGGTGACAGCAGGACCTGTGGTCCTACACACATCCCCCTGATAGGCCTCTTCTACCCACCCAAGAGCTCTCCCTGTGGCCTTTTGAGGGAAGAGACTCACTTTGCCTGAGGGTGCTCAGAAAAAAAACTTGTAAACCATCACCTTTGCCTAGATTTTTATTTATTGATTGACTTTTCTCACAGATACCAATATTACTATGAAATTAAATACTATTCTTGTGAGTCAGAATGTTTTAGATAATGAAAGGAATGCAATTTAAAAAACAATAAATCTGAATTAAAAAGATTTTTTGGTCATTCCCTTCCAACACTTCAGTAGAAACATTAGTTACCAAAACCCCAGCAGTGGGAGAAGAACTAAAGAGGACACACACCAGAAGGCAGGTTTGATAGTGGATCAAATGTTCAGCCCTGTGCAAGAACTTCAGAAGAGATCTTAAACCACGGAGAAAGAGGTATGAGATAAAAACCTACCAGTGGCAGAAGGAAGTCCTTACAAGGTGAAGGAAATGTAATTTCAGTGCAGGTCAACGCCAGGGGATGCTAGAGGCAACTTCCCAGACAGTGAAGAAGGCGGGGAGGGGGGGGAGGTGGGAGGCAGGGAGGAAGTCTCCGCACACAAAAATCCCCACCAACACTCCTCCCTCGCACAGTGACACAAGCGTCTTACCACTGTGAGTATCTGTTCCACTAGCGGTTCAGCAGAGATCAGAACAATGTTCCCCTGGCAGGTACCAGGGCAGGGAGGCACTGCCAGCAGCAGGTGTCAAAGGCAGCAGGTCAAAAATCTACATGGGTTCTGGAAATAACCAAAGCCAGCCGCTTCTCTGGGAGAGTCCCTCCAGTGCTGCACATCTCGTAACTAAGACCCAAGCAGCTTTCTCTTATGATATCTGTATGCACATGCACATACCCCAAATGGTCTCAAGGCAGAACCTCATCCAGTAAGAAATACCCACCCTCAACACAAAAAGGACATGGACCTGCTGGAGAGCATCCAGAGGAGGGCCACAAAAATGATCAAAGGGCTGGAGCACCTCCCCTATAAAGACAGACTGAGAGAGTTCGGTTCATTCAGCTTGGCAAAGAGAAGGCTCCAGGAGTATGTTATAGCGGCTTTCCAGTACCTGAAAGGTGCCTATGAGAAAGCTGGGGAAGAACTGTTCATGAAGGCATGTAGCAGAGGCAGGCGACTGCGCGAGGGTTTGAGAGGAAGCCCATGATGCTGAGGACACAGACTCCTGCCTCTCCTCTTCTTCCATCCCCCAGGCTTCTGGGAAACAAGTAGGGAAAACTTCACCTCAGGGTACTAAAAAAGCAGTCTAAAAACTTCATGGCTTCCCTTTAATTTGCACGCTCTTCTGCTCTCATCTCAGTGCTTTCACACAGAAAGATAGTTTGTAGCTTTCTCAGCTGAGACAAACTGTGAATATGAGCATCGCAACTGCTGTTAAAAGATTTAGGGACCAGTCCAAAAAAGGTATTTAGGAAGCTGCCTTTTAAATTCCATTCAATGTCAGTTTAAATCCTTAAGCACCTCCTTGGCTTTAGCCCTATGACTTCAACAGGGAAGCCAACAACATTTTGAGTAATCATGTCTTCTTTCAACTTTGTGTTCCTACTTCCATAAAAGAAAATGTTGGAAAATAACTACATTATGCTTCTTATTTAAATAGATAATGAGAACTTCTGTGGTATGCACAAGCGACTGAAGGAGAAGGATTTTAAATACCTGGCATTTGTAGTTTGGAATGTAATCTGCACTAGAAACACTCGCCCAGACAGGTGAACACAATTGCAAGCAGCCATTAGATTTAGGCATGCAGGTAAAACACAGCAGCTTACATTATTTGTAACCTGATGGACATGGATGACTATGCAAGGCTCAGCTTGCAACTCATCTGTGTCTGCTTTCTCTTTCCTTTTGAGCTTATCTCCTTGCAGCTCTCTGTAGCTTTGATTGGTCATGTGTGCTTGGGAGAAGATCACAGCAAGATAGCAGCAAGGTCAGTGGGTGCATGTGCTATTTGTTTCTGTGGTCACTCTACAGGTTCCTCAATGCACTCAAAAAACTGGTCCTTTGGGCCTTGTCGCGTTCAGCAGAGTGTACAAAACAAGTTTGGCTGTACTTGAATAGGCTTCTGCAAGTAATGGGTATGGCAACTCACTAAATCGCACTGATTTGTAAGTGGAGAATTTAGGTGCTAATGGCTACTTGAGGACAGTGCCAGAGACAGGGACAGCAGTTATCTGTTAGCTTTCACTTGAGAAACCAAAAATTGAAGTTTCCTTTCTTGCAAGTGTAGATACCTTGGCAAACTGTTAGGGACTGACATTTCTTTAGGAGAAAAAGGGAAAGGAGAGGAACAAACTGTTCAATCCATTTCCCTCCCAGATGCTGCGCAGTATCCGAGATGCCCGCTGCCAATTCCCCCAGCTGTGTGTGTAAAATAATAGAGGAATAGGGAGAATAATCCAGGGTTCACCACGGGCACTGACAGCTCTAGCTTTGCAGTGCTCTCTTGCCCATAGTTTGTACATTGAGTCAGAGATCTCACGAGAGAAGAGCTTCCAGTTTCAAAAGCTTTACTTAAGTGCTGTTTTATGGGAGATCTCTTTTCACACCAAGATCCCACTGAAAACACCTGAGCATCTCCTTGTTCCTAACAAAACACTGTGTCCCAAAAAGGCAAATACTTCATTAAGTACCCAAAGCATCTTGTAGTCCACATTTACCCAGCTCTAAAGATCAATACTAGAAAAGGGCAAGTAATTTGGGATTTCACGCATGTGCTTCTCCTCGGTCATATTTGACAATAAAAACTCCAGGCTTCAGTCTGCCTGTGAGGCTACCTGGCAGAAACAAGGACAACACCAATGAAACCCAAAACTATTCACTCTACATATCCTGGGGAAACTGCAATTGCAGAATTTAAAATGACTGTTCTAATGCTTCCTCACAGCCTCAAATGGAAAAGTTAAGAATATCTCCTAATCCTAATAAAATCCCACTTCAAAAGTTGCTATGCAATGACTCTGTTCCACGCTAGCAAAGCACACCCTGTCTGTGAAGCCCAAATGAGTTGAACATTCTACAAAAAGAGCTCTAAAACACTAAAAGAGTAGGCTTCTGCATTAAAATCATTATTTTCATTTTGAAAAAAGTGATTAGTTACCCCAGGCATACAACTGGTCTTTTTCAATGAAGCTGCATTTTTCAAGGCAGTTTTCTCAAATATCCCTAAAGGACCATAGGTCATTGTGTGAGGGCAGCACCTTTAGGTGCCTCATGAACAGTTCGAGTTCAAAACCTTAAGCATCCTTATTTCTTATGAAGCCTGGTGCAGGAAAGTGTAGAACAAAATCTTAAAAGCCCACCTGCATGTCCCATGAGACACACACATTTGGACCATCAGAGGAAGAATCACAGAATAACAAGGTTGGAAAAGACCTTTAAGATCATCAAGTCCAACCATTCACATCCTAAACTAAACCATATCCCTAAGTACTTCATCTACCCTTTTTTTGAACACATCCAGGGAAGGTGACTCAACCCCCTCCCTGGGCAGCCTGTTCCAGGCCCTGACAACTCTTTCAGGAAAAAAATTTTTCCTAACATCCAATCTAAACCTGCCCTGGCACAGCTTCATGCCATTCCCCCTTGTCCTATCACCTGTCACCTGGCTGAAGAGACCATCGCCTACCTCTCTATAACCTCCCTTCAGGTAATTGTAGGCAGTGATAAGGTCTCCCCTCAGCCTCCTCTTCTCTAGGCTAAACAGCCCCAGCTCCCTCAGCCGCTCCTCATAGGATTTGCCCTCCAGCCCCTTCACCAGCCTGGTTGCCCTTCTCTGGACTTGCTCCAGGACCTCCATGTCCTTCTTGTGGTGAGGAGCCCAGAACTGGACACAGTACTCGAGGTGTGGCCTCACCAATGCTGAATACAGGGGCACAATCACCTCCCTAGACCTCCTACTTTGTTCTCAGATCAGTCATATGCTGGCTTGCCTTGCAAAGGGTCTCTCAAGTATGGGACGGTGATCTGTGCTGCCAAGACTCTGCTTGCCCAGCGGCCCTCCTCCTTTGCACCCGAGTGGCAGGTTCTTGAGCAGCACCGCAAAAGGCACCGCTGTACAGAAGGAAAGCCAAAGACATGAAGCAATTGCCTCTTTTTCCCTCAAGGCCACACAATTCTCAAGGCAGCTACCGTTATTGCACCATCAGTTACGAGCTCCTACGCAGGGGGTTAATGGCAACTCCCTTCACACTTACCAACAAGAACCGTCTCATAGAAACTGATAATCTTTACCATTTCTCCACCAGTTTCCTTTCACAGTTTAACAATTGGTAGGCAGTATTAACTCCTATCTGCAGATCTGCCTTCACACAGATAAACAGTCACCTCATTCTCTTCAGCAATCAATTTTTTTTTCTTCTAGTGAGGAGCTGCTGCTCTCAGCTCCATCATCTCTTGCTCTGCTGTCACTCCAGAATAAGGAAGATATACATGATTAATTTAGATAATGACTGTGTGCCATAAGATCAGAGCTTTTACTCCAGTGCTTCCTCTTCACCTCTACCCCTTCCAAGTCCATCACGACACGTGGTTACTGTGACTTGCTCAAGTCAGTAGTAGAGCTGTGTGTAGGATGGCAACTCCACGGAAATGATTTCTGACATGCTTGCATTCGCTTTACTGGAGAAAGACAAGTGGTTTCTCTAAATATTTGTTCATGGTTTGCACAGCAGACATTGCAACACAAGTCAGATTTTGGGTTTTCTACAGGAAATAAGTCATCAACAACTGGAAAGTCACATGCTTACATCTGAAATAGTGCTACAGTTACGCCAGTGGATAGCCCAGAGGCGGTTCTGCACAAGCCATCCTCTGTGGGAAAGAGGCAGTTTAGTGCTTGGTAGGGGTGACACAGAGTGACAGCTTGCCGACCAAAGTCTCCCACTTCAGCACAGAAGAGCTATGGTGAATGCTACCACACAGGAAGAAACACCTTTAAGCATGAGTAAGTATTACCCTTAATATTACTATTTCAGCACACCAGCTGAACTTCACTGGACTGAGCACACCGATGGCAGCTTCAACCTACTAGGTAATATATACACACGGCAAAGCCATGTTCACCACCACTTCTACTCAACCCTGTGATGACACAGTATTACTTCCAGATAGGGATAAGACCTTGGCTACTCTAACAGCTCTGTGTCCAGCTTTTGCTAAGGATGTTGGTCAGTGTCCTGTGATACTCCATCCCTTGTTGACTAGATCATTAATAGGAGCCACAGAGTCATTTCTTTTCAAGATGGAAAATACAGAAGGAATCTTCTCATAAAGTTCTGGGTGGTTTGCTTTTGGGTTTATTTTACTTATCCTGATTATGGGATACTGATCTCTGAGTCTTCATTCAATTTTCATTATACTTAATAGTATTCAAGTAAATGGAAAAGAGCATTAATGACTGGATGTTTTAAGGGAAGAATATATCAGAGTGTTTAGAACTGTCAACATCGGAGCAAGGAACAATGGCAAAGTTGGGCTGGCTTTAGATCTGCTTCCTTTTTTCTAGCTGCAGATGAGGCTAGGAAATGGGAGACTTGCAGAGTCTTCTTTAGCTGCTAATTCATGCAGGAATAAAAATGGAACACTATCTGGGAAAAATCCCAACCAGCTGTACTTCTCTTGGATCATGGAAAGCACAAAACATGAGAAAAATGCTAATTCTTGATAAACACAAACAGCATGACACTCTGCATTACAGTGAACCTTAGGGAAAGGGCAGTCAGAACTGACTTTTAAATAACCAACCTCCTAAGTCATCAATAATTGAGCTCTGTCAGAAAGGTGTGATTCTGCATGGTTTATCTATTTGAAAGAAGTAGCTCTCTGAAGTATTGCTTTCTTCGAAACAGATTTCACTGCAAAGACTTTCCTGACTTGGCAATCTGAGGTATTTGGAGACTCTGTCAGTAATTCAAATACATTCATCAGACCATTTCCTTCCTTATACCAGCTGTTCAAAAGGTTTTTGAGACAGCGATACTTGCCTTTTCCCCAGCAGTCTAATAATGCAGAGCAGACATGCAGAAGTACAGCTATTTTGTATGGGGTAGAAGCAAGAAAGTGAGACCAGGAAGGGAAGAACAGGAAAGCAGACAGATCTGAGATTTGAGAGCACTCTCCAAAGCAAGCTGGGTTTATGGCATATAAGCTGAAGAAATGATCTCCTTTGGTCTGCATTGCAGCAGCACAACAAGGCCTCCTGTCAGTTTTCCTCAGGACTATGCAGATACTAAAAAGAATAATTAAAAAAACCATAAAAATCAGATGAGTTCAGCAGATGATGGGTAGCAGTGCTCCTCAGGCCTCAGATATGCTGAACTCACAGTCTCAATTCAGTCAGGATGAAGGCAGCACACTCTTTCGCTCTTTGGCTAGCATGAGAAAGAGAGAGATGCAAAAGCAACAGCCACATCCCTTGAGCTGAAGTGAGGAGATGTGTCTGTCTTGAGAGCAAAGCTGTTGGGCTCCAGAGAAGTTACATCAGCCACCTCTGAGGTTGCCACTTATCTACTTAAGTGAGATTAAAGTTGATGGTTGAAAGGAGATAGACACCCTCCATCCCTAAAACTGACAGGATTTGGAGGTTTCTTAGTGAAAATAGCCTCATCATTCGTTTACCAAATTAACTAGAAATGGTTTAAAAAAACCAAACTTCTATTTCCAGATATCTCACTGTTGAAACCAAGACCTGACCACTAACTTCAGGAAGAATCTTTTGTGCGTCTCTCCTAGGAAGCATTATAATGAAGTCAGTAACTATGAGAAAGCAGATGATGAAATCATTAATATGTTATGTACACACAAGTAAAATCCTTGGAAATAAACCTCAAATTCTGAGCCAAGTAAGAATGAAAAATTATCCTAAAAGGTACATCAAATGTCCATCTGGGCTGAGGTAATTTCTATTAGTCTTGATCCACAAGCAACAAAGAGGTGTATTCAACTGAGTAGATGCTCTTGACAGAATTTTCTTGCCTGTACTGGGATGTATAATGGGAAATACAACCCCTCTAGCTATTTCATGGTGTTCCCTCTGGACCAGACCCAGGCATGCCAAGCTCAGTAGGTAGGTCAGCCATGGGGTCCCAGACCTAGAGGTGCTCACCACTGCGCTGAGGTTCCGAGAACTCGTGATGTGCAAGACAGGATTATCACTGTGTCAGGAACCTCATGTCATGAAACACCATCAGTCAGAGACCTAATTGGTTAAGAACAATATTCTTCAATGTGCAAAGAACAAGCTGTAGATTAGGAAAACACGCTGGTCATCTTCTGGACAGGACTACCAGCTCAGCACAAAATTTGTTGTGTTCCAGGTTGCCCAACTGATCTGTGGTTATCAATTGCACCACAGTAACTTTTTCCAAAGTGATAATGAGGAAAAAAAAAAAAAATTTCCAGGGCAGTTGGTAATTTTTGTGTTTGTGCAAAGTTCTTCCTTTGGCCATCAGAAAGGCCTATGAGGTTATTCTGTTTGCTTTTTAGAATTCACAGAGAATTCACAGAATTGCGGGGGTTGGAAAGGACCTCAAGAGATCATAGAGTCCAACGCCCCTGCCAAAGTAGGTTCCCTAGGACAGGTCACACAGGTAGGCATCCAGACTGGTCTTGAGTATCTCCAGAGAAGGAGACTCCACAACCCCCCTGGGCAGCCTGTGCCAGTGCTCTGTCACCCTCACTGTGACACAGTGCTACACACAAAGAAAAGGCTACGTACAATACTTCACCATTCAGACTGATACACTTTCTCAGTATAGCTTCAGTTTGGTGTGTTGACAGAGGGAGAAGGTTCCTATCTTACAAGCACTGCCTGGCTGAGCTGTCACACAAAGCAAACAGTGTAGCAGGAATGACTAATGAATAAATATCTAAAAAAAAAAAATATGTAAAAGGATGTTTACAGATTTCCACATGGATGTGGTCTATTATGAAGCTATAACTTCCTAGCTATTGAGTGTTTACTAGAAAGGCTGAGAATTAAGATAGTCTTTTGTGGACAGGAAATGATCCAAGAAAAATTAAACAGATACAGCAATTCACCATAAAAACGAAAGGAAACACTTTTAACTGTTAAATAACCAGAAGCTTACACAGTACTAGAATACTATTTAAACTTGGGAATAAAGATTTCTGCTAGAAGTGCAGTTCCTTAAGACCTTATAGGAGATTTTACCAAGTCCTCCTTTACTTCATCAGGAGGCTATAAACTCCAGTGGGAGTTTGACAGATTAACAACTGGAGGATTAGATACATATTCAATCAAACAGAAAAACACACGATGTGATATGTGTGTTTTGAAAGCCTGTTCATTTTAAGCATGATTGATGAGATATCCAGAGATACATCCGCACTTAAAAAACAAAAAGGTGCATTACACACCCACCCATACATGAAGAGAGAACTTACAGGAAATAATATGCAGTAATATTTCAAACCCAGGCTCGCACCTAATGGTCAAAACACCTCTTATTTTTTCCTGTAAAAATGTGATGATGTTGCTTTAATACGAAGAGACAGCAGCGACCTTGGGGAAGGAAAATATAATCCAGCAAGATGATATATTTAAAATTTCAATATGTATATATACACACACACATATATATTTTAATAAATTACAACCTAATCTAGATTTTCAAGCTGCATATGTTACATGTGGCAATTTTATTTTAAATTCCACAGGAAAGGCACTTCCCATCTGCAGCTCAGCTCTTGGTACACACCCAAAGGCTTCGTTGGAAATCTGCTCTTCAGCAGCCAGCAATAGCACCGCACATACAGCCACGCACCCAGCAAACACAAAGAGTGTTACTCATGACGAAGAGAAACTGGCACATGAAAGGGGACCGAAAATGGTTACATGTGGCCACAGGTGCACTGCTTTTACAGAACTACCCTGAAAGAACACCACAGAAATTGCCCTGTCAAGGCCTGGTTTGAGTCCTGCTAATGTCAAATTAAGGTCTTTCCATTAACTTCAGCAAGTTCTCCATCAATTTCCAGATTTTTATTATTAAAATAGGATGACAAAGAACCTAGGCTCAGCTTATAGCCAATACATAACCATGTGCATCTTACTTCGTCACAGATGGATTTACAGCCCTCAGTTCTGTGATGGAAGTTCCACTGGGGAGTGGAGTACCACTGGTTCCAAACTGGAAACTAGGCAGTTGTTAATGGTGCTGCTCTGACTTCCAGCTCCTGTATTATGTTCATACAAGCACAAGTACTTCCTATGTGTAAGCATCACATAGGTCCTATTACCCAACAAGCACGTTATTTTGGCCAAATTACTAAACTGAAATAATTGAAAAATACGCTTGCAAAATTATTTTTTATTAACAAACATTTGATGTGGCATAAGAATATTCCAAGCAAAGAAAAGGAGGAAAAGGTTTATTTCTCATTCTCATTTCCATGCTTCCACTCCAGAGCGAAGTAGTGTTAAGTTTTGGCTTCTTTACCACAATAAAGCTGAGACTCTTCTATGTTTTCACCAAGATAAATGTCATCTTGACACATTACCAAGGAACGGAACTTGTGCTATTTATATTCAGAAAGGCAATTAAAAAAGAAAAAAAATAAGGTTTTTGATCTTAGATTACTGCCATTGCAAAACAGTGAAAACTAAACAAAACCAAGTATCTAGTTATTTTGGGGCTATTTTAAAGTGGGCTCTGTCTCGAAGTTACACATCTATCACAGCCAGAGACCAACAAGAAATGGCAGTTCAAGAGAAGTAAGCGATTTGCCAGAAGGTGTCCAGATGCGGTGAAGGGTCTGGAGCACAAGTCTTATAAAAGCAGCTAAGGGAACTGGGGTGTTTAGCCTGGAGAAAAGAAGGCTGAGGGGAGACCTCATAGCTCTCTACCGCTACCTGACAGGAGATTGCAGCTGGGTGGGTGTTGGTCTCTTTCCCAAGAAACAAACAATAGGATATGAGGAAATGGCCTTAAGTTGCGCTGGGGAAACTTTAGATTGGGTATTAGGAATTATTTCTTCAGGGTTGTCAATCATTGCAACAGGCTGCCCAGAGAAGTGGTGGAATCACCATCCCTGGAGGTGTTCAAAAATCACGTAGACATGGCACTTCAGGACATGGTTTAGTAGACACAGCGCTGTTGGGTTCATGGTTGGACTCGATCTTAGAGGTTTTTTTCAACTGTGAAGATTCTATGCTTAGATCCTGAATCCACATATTGTAAGTGATGACAGATGCAAGTTTAGATAGGAGTTTCAAATGTCAAGGCCATTTAGAATTGAACTGAACATGCAAATAAAACAATTGCATTCCTTAGCAGATTAATCAGGTAACACTGTTTACTACGAGGGAAGAACATGTCCTCCTTCAAACCAGCACTCTGTACTAAAATGCAGATTGCACTAACACTACTAGGAGGAAAATGCTTAACACAGACTTCTTTATAGATGGAAATAGAATCTCTGCACTCCAATTTTCATGAACCTTGGGTCAGAATTACCCCTTTATGGTTCCAAATGCTACATAGTAACTTGTAGTAGTTTATGAGCTTCTACTAGAAGGTGCATATTTTAGTGTCAGCTATTCACAAGCATATTTTTATCCTGCACTAATAACTGCGGGAGAGTAGAGTTATCCAAGGCAAAGGGGTGCACATTTATACAGCAGTTGCTGCTCATAATCCCATGAGCTGCAAGCATGCACCCCAACTTACCCCATACTGACTTGTTTCCTCTTAATGCTTTGTTTCTCTTAAGTGGATAGTGCTCTCAACATGGATATGATGGGGGGAATACTAAGTAAAGATCATGCTGAAATCACTTTTTAAAAAAATAAATTGCAAGCATTTTTTTTCTTGCACTCATTCACTGATGGCAAATATCTTAGTAGTTAATTTTCCAGCTGGGAGCAACCAAAAGGACAAAACTGTACTCATTAGAATACACTGAAAGAAAGCAACAATCAAAAGCTTCATGCATGCTTATTAGAAAATTTTGAATTGCTCTTCATCTTGCTGGTCAAATTTAAAAATAAAATTATATCTACTCATTAGAACTCAGATTAACAAGCCAACCATTTAAAAGCACATTAAAGCTTAAAAAAAATAAGGTTTTAGACTAATACAAAAGACTTTTAAACTAAAAAGAGAAACCAAAATGGAAAAAGAAATCCCAGAGGCTTTAATTAAACACTCAAGGTACTAATTTCTGGAATAAAACAGAAAACCAGATGGAAGCATTAATAAACATTTTGCTAAATTAAAATTTACACATCAACAACATAAAGGTAATCTCCAGTGCAGCTCTCCCCACAAAAAGAAACAAATCAAATCCATCCACTACGAAACTGTTATATACACAACAGCTTTTTGTACTTGAAAAAAAACTTACAAATGCTTATGCCAGAAAAAAATGGGGTGATCCAGCCAGCATTTGGCAAAGGAAATGCCTCTGAAGATGTGGCATTTTTCATGTGTGTAGCCTATGAGGTTCAGCTACGGTTGCAGAAGATCCAGGTTGCATTCCCAGGCGTAGAGACTAGAAAAGCAACTCTAAGCAGCAAACTACTAGAGCTCAGATTCAGTTAAGAGAAATCTTCCTGGCTAGCACAATGAAATCTCATCAAACCACCCGAGGACATTCCCATGCTTCCACTGACTGGTGAAGAAGTGAACAGAATTTAAATTTAATTTGCCCAATTTGGCTCTGGGTAGCGCTACTGAAACACACACAATAAATTACCAAATTGCTTCAGTAGCCAAGAGGATTCCGGCTTGCTTTAGACTGCCAGTGACTTAAGTAGTAGAAGCGGCGACCTTCATCGAATACTTAAGTTTGGTGGAAAACACTGTTTCCCTTCTATCAAAGCCACACAAATGTGGCCTGAATAAATTCACAGGAGGAGGGATGGAAGAAGCTGATGCTGACAGAGGGATGCTGACTGGGAGGAAGACTGGAAGCTGAGCTCCCCATCTCGCTGCCCAATGTCCTAACATGAACCATGAGATAAAAGGAGCCAATTCTGTCAGAGTCAAACACTTGCTGGAATTAAGCCCTTTGTTTAATTTCTCAGGACTTGAGAGTCCAGAGGAATCTCAAAAAATACATACTGATGAGACCAGGATGACAAATAAAGCCTTACAAGAAAATTGGGGGGTGGGGAGGGGGAGCACTTTCTCCATCAGGCACCACTCTAGGCAGGCACCCCTCATCTCATTTTAGCAGCTTGTCATCAGCATTGCACTCATTTCCTTCACAACTATGGAGTTTAATCTCCAAATCCACCTCACTGCCGCCACAGGCAGTTTGCACCTCACGCAGGGTGGAGTGAGCTTTCCCTCCACATCAGGATTCCAATCCAAGCTCAGGACACTATTTAACCACAACTTTTGTCTCTTCTGCCCAGCTGACTTCCCAGGAGTTACTAGATTTAAGACTCCTGACGGAAGAAAGGCAGTGAGGGCTTATTCGCTCATGTATTGTAACGTGTTGTAAGGCTGCAACACGGCTGCCTCAGGACTGTCACATCGAAGGACCACACACATTCCCCTCCTTCCAGCTCGTCCCACCCTCTGCAGAGGAAGAGAAGGAGCCTTTTCTGTGGCTCTGCCCACACCCCTCAGCACCAGCAGAGCCAAGCCACTCGCCTCAGTCTAACAGGGTAAAAATCAAAGAGCTAGTCCAAGGCAAGAGCCTGGCATTACCAAGGAGTGCATTAGCAAATGCACTGTGAAGATGTCCCTCACAATTGGAAGCTGAAGCATCAGGAGGCAGACCTTCTTCAGGCAAGGCAAATAGTACAGAAGCGAGCACAGAAAAATTCTGCAATAAGCTGTCTGAGGCAACGTAGTTATTACAATACTGTTTTCTGTATTATAAACCACAATAATACTTGTTTGTAGAGTCTTCTGTTTTAAAAGTCTGAAGTGGTAGGTTTATGCACAATTTTCTTTCAGAAAGAGGAAGCCTGGCAATTTTGACCTGATTTTGCCGTTTACATGATGGCTGCAACACTGAATAGCCTGATGAAAGGAATCTCAGCTGAAGCCTATACTCTCTCATTTCTACTTCTTAGCGTTTATCCTGCAGCACTTCAGAGAGTGCTAAGGCATCGCTGTGTCTCTGCCCCGTGAGATCCAGTACAGACAGAGCTGCTGCTTGGGATTTCAAAAATAATTACGGGCAAGGCACAACAAAGGAAGTACAGGAAAGAAAAATGTGACAGAAGCAACACAAGCTTCTTGCAAATAAATGAATGCACATTCCAGTCTGTTAAAAGGTGGATCTTTTCCCCTGTTATATGTTTATCTAACCTACAAAGCAAATTTGATGGAGTAACACCAGAGCTATTTTATTACAAGACAGCAACATGGTCAAAGTTGGTCCATTCTGGTACAAATTTGCTATGTTTCAACACCCTCCCAGAATTAAAAAACCTTTCTATTCTTTTTTTAAAATCATGGCAGGGGTAAGTTAGTCTGATTAAAATTAAAACAACTTCTGTGGTTTTGCTGAAAGTAGCCCTGCATTTGACAGGACTAAGTTTAAAACCACACCTTTAGTTGTTCGTTACTAGTGGCAGTTCAGAAGCTTCCCCAGGTATATTAAGGAAAACGCTACCAAAAGAAGCCCAGCAAGAGCAACGCAAGACCAGTAAAAAAGGAAGGGGGAGGCAGATTACCTCACTGTAGGAGGAGCTGCCACAAGTTCCTGAAGTCGAAAATGGCCTTTAGCAGCTTTGTGCAGGAGCCAAAGAGGGCTCTGATGGAGAGGTCTCGCCCTCCCTGCACATTGCTGCTTTAACCTACCTGCCCACTCACCCCTCGCAGCTGGTTGGGAAGCACTCTCAACCCGAGACACCCAGAAGGGTGGGGGGACATAGTCATGGGAACATTTAGGCATGGAAATCAAGTATCATGCAGCTCTGTTGCAGCGTCTTTCTGAACTCCATTAGGAATATATGGACCTGATAAGGCCGAGGTTGCTTCTTCCCCAATACACTAGCGCTCCTCAAAGAGGTGAGCTCCAGGACCTCTGCGCACTCCTTGCCAGCCGAGTCCCAGCAAGCTGCAACTGGGCTGTGGCACTTCAAGCAACACAACACTGAAAGGGAAACCCACCAACAGCCCCCTTATCCCCATGGCATGGTTAGAAGACAGCCACTTCTTATAGGAATTACCTCTATGTCCCATAAAGAAGCTAACAGGAGTAGGAGAGATGATGGTCATCAGCCCATCTGCATCTCCCCTCCAGTCTTCTCCCCCAGTGCAGAAAGTCACTTCTTGAGCACTTAAGTAATCACAAACAGAAAGCAACAAGGGTTGCTTAGGCTGGAGATTAAATAACTCCTGCACAGATACCATACTAATTATGAAATATATTAGCATAAACATGTATTATTTATGGATTAAACGCATGATTTATCACCGCCATCATCTAGAGTATTTACAGTTTCCAGAGTGAGGGAAATTCTCATGAAGCACGAGTAGTTTGTCATTTTATCAACAGCTCTCAAACCTCCAAAAATACTTTTTAACTACATTCATAAAAATTACAGACCACAGCCATTTTTGCCTTGTGATTACTTGAAAGCTAAATAAATCTTCTCTTTGAAGCAGAAACAAGGTTTTTGAAGTTTTTAACCAAGTTTTTGGCCACAGATTTTATATATAACAGCATGGATTTAAAACTTATTTAGAAACACCCTGCTTGCTTCTTGGATGGGTTTCCATTTGATTCAGTGACAGCAATTGTACAGCTCTCGTAGTACTTAGAACTAGTCAGGAAAACAAAGAATATTGTAGAAGTTTCTCTTTATAGATGACTGGGCTGCAGTTGAGTGTTCTTGCAACCAGGAATGGGAGAAGTGATTCTCTTATTTTCAATCTCACGTGGCAGAAGAAATTAGAAAAAGCCTCAAATTACACTAATTCTCATTTCCCAATCTCATACATATGTACATGTGTGCGTGTATGCCTGTATCCTCTTATCTTAAGCCTTTAGATCACACTCAAATCCTCACTCTGAAAAACTAAAGACTACATTTACATCTTCAGTCCCATCTTTTCAATCAGCAGCTTCATTAACTGCACATATTCCCTGTGTTTTTTTCAGAAAAAAAAAAAAATCACTTTGGGACCATGCCAACCCTGAAGAAACACTGAGGCCCAGATTAGCATCCCCTTCAGGAAAGCCCATGTGAAGAGATGGTGCTTGACAACATCCAGCAGCTGCAGAATCATCTGGGTAGGCTAGTTAGTTGCTCATCTCTGGATCCTGCAGCCCCTCAAGGGGCTCAAACTCAGGAAGAAGAGGAGTTATGGAAATTAAGCTACAGTAGAAAGGATAAATTTTCCCATAAACAAGTAGCCTGCTGAAGTGTCCATCAGGAGATGTCAGTGGGCCAGGAACATAGGTCCATTTCTCTGTACTCTGTTACACGCGGAACGGCACCTAGCTTTGCTGTATTGCTGGTAATGGTGTTAGAAGGGCTATTAAACATCATGTGTAAGGTTTTATTACAGTCTAATTATAAAGGAGGTGAGAGAAGATTTATTGTCTCCTCCCTGTCTCCTGTGGTATTAAAAGCCTTTCCCAAAGCACCACAATCTGGTTAAGTCAGAGACTACCTACTGGATTTGATGTGCCCCAGGTATGACCCAGGTGCAGCAACTCTGGCTTTTGTTAAGGATGGGGGGGGAACAAAAATATAGGTTGTGTGTACCAGCAGAAAAGGAGGAAAAGGCCCCTAAATTCTGACATGCGAATTTAAAATCCCAAATCTTAAAGAAAACAAGCAGCAATTTACATTTGGGGGTACCTGTAGCTTCTCAACATGTTGCTCTTCATTGCTTAGGAAACCTTTGTGACTCTGTAGATCTTTTGTGCTGAAGTTGTATGCACCAAGTTCAGGCTGAGTTTTCTGAGAAGCTGCAGCCAAAACAACCCAGTCACTTCCAAGAATGTAGCTGGGCAGAAAAAAAGAACCTTTTATTCAGAGAACACAGGGCATTGAAACTTGTCCCAGCGTAAATGCTTTTCACTCCTCAACTTGTGAGTATTTGAACTTGGAATCCTGAGGAAGCTCTTCCGCAAGGTTTTATCCATGGGTTTGTGTAAGTCAAGTGAAATAAAAACATCATCCTTACCACTGTTTTGCAAAACGTTCCCATTTAAAATTAGGAATGAGGGAACAAAAGGCCAGTCTGCTAAATCAAGGCACAGAATTAAAACTTCTCAGTGATCTGATAAGCAAAAGTTTCAACAGCATTTACTGGTAAAAAAAGATGGTGCTGGGACGTGCAGTATTTTAATCTCACAGATGTAACCAAGTTCAGCTAAAGCCCACCAAGGACTTTTATCACATGAAATCTGAAAAGAGTTATACTTGAAGGAGACAAAAGAAATATTTAAACTGCCATTGTGGTCCATGTAACTTTCTTGAGAAACTTTTGTTCTACCCATCAAGCATATTAAGTCTATGTATAAAATACACTGTGTTCTACAGTGCCTTCCCTTCCGTTCAGAAAGGCTGATTCCCATTTTAATATAAAGCAGAATTAAATTGTGATCTCAGCTTAGCATTAATGGGGACAGCATATATAGCACCCTAAGATAGCGTGCCTATAACACACATAACTTATCTGTGCAGAACAAGCTGGCAGAGCAGTTACATCTTTAGCAAACCAGACTCAATATAAAAAGGATTTACTCGCATGCAAGAACATTTGCAGTCTCTGTGCAGTTTTACTTTGAATAGATTTAACATTTAACTAGTTCAACCACATTAATCCTTGAGCTCCAGCCTCCTGGAAAAGTATTTATCATTTTTCATTTAGAACTAAAAATGACATTTGCAGCAACAAAAGGTGGAATTTCAGAGAACTGTATGCAAATTTTAAAACATCGCTATCTAAATAAATATGAAAACCTCCCAAATTTCTCAGAAAAGTAAGATTCATAGCAAAGCTACACTTTTCTCATTTATATCAGAATGACTTTTAGGCTTTAAAAGCCAGACCTCGGTGCAGCTTTTTCTTAGATAGGAAAGCCCATCATTTTGTAAGTGTCCCAATTGCAAAGGCTAAATTGCAGCAGTAATGATGAAATACTCCAGTCGGAAGGAGCTCTAGATTGAAAATTTAAATGAGAAACCAACTCAGTGCAGTTACTGATAATGCAAGTTAATTAAGAGCATTTGTGAGCATTTGTCCTATTTCTTCACCGTGATTTCCAGTTTCTCTAAAGAGTTTCCTATTGTGCAGCACACCACGCTCCAGGCTATGGCAATAGCTGCCCTTTGTGAAACTCCTTTATTTGGTACTTTGAATTTTCAAGTTTATCTTCAGATAAAGGCGTAGAGAAACGGATTAAAGGAAAGTGTATTTTACTGCCGTTATGCTCACTTTCCTAACAGAGATGGGCAGATGGATGTTTGTATGGCTAAATCCATCTCCTCTCCCTTCTCTACCACTATTCATTGCCCCCCTCCCCTCTGTTGCAGAATACAGCCTTCAAAACAAACCCCTCAAAACAACCCCCCCAAAAAAAAAAAAAAAAAAATAAAATCACCCAACAAAACCCCACCACCCCAAAACACAAACCTGCTCCCTTCCAGATGTTAACCTGAGAAAGAAAAAAGCCAGGAAGCAGCTGAGAACAAACACAGGAGTCCTAAGCCTGTACATTTCCCACTCCAAGCTAGTTAAAAATACGCAGAAGTGTTTTGACATTTCCCCATGTGTGAGTTTCACTAAGATGGCAGATAGGAACCGGCAGGCAGACAGGTTGCCATCTTTTCTTGTCCTGAGCAGCTCCTATGTAAATCGCCACAGCACCTGGCCTGCAGTTCTGGTTCAGCCAAGTGTAACTTGCTCTTCACCTTGACGCAGCTTTGTCCCTCTCACGGGCTACTGGAGACCTAAGACTTGCACAACAGGTCTACCACCGCTGTGACTGGCAAAATTTCCTTGGAAGTCAAAGCCTCCTCCCCACTTCTGAGGGATGTAAGATACGACTGCCTTCTGCAGTGGGGTCTGATTCTTCAAAAATTGCTCATGCATTGGTTCGTTTGTGAAACCAACCCTAGTCTTAAAATACATCTCCTATTAGCTTTATTGGATTCCTTGCCCCAATAAGCCACAGCCCCAGTAATCCAAGTCCTCCCTGGTTCCCTGAGAACTGCAGAAGAAAGGAGGCTGTCTCCTGCTCCCCAAGTGCAGAGTGACCATCCCTCTCCAGCTGTCAGCACTCCACCTGCCTGTCACTACCTCCACCCAATAAATTGTCTAAAAACCACTACAAGAGCTTGAGCAAGACTCATCTGATCTCTGGGCCTGAACTCTTAAATTTCTTCATTGCTTAAATCTCTTCCCTCACTTCACTAAAGCACCTTCCTCTTTTTTTTTTAAATTTTTTTTGTGTTGTTGTTATTGTTTTAATTTTATCAGAAAAATCCCTTGCACAACAACTTTTGCTCTCCATGCCACATTCATTTTGCATCTCCCAGGTAAAAATTCTCATCTTTTCTCCCACCAGCTGAAACTTGTGCTGCAAACTCTCCTAGCCCTCTTAACCAAGCGTATTTGTCAACATACTTGCAAGTACACACACTGCAAACATATGTGCTTGATAAAGCAAAGGTATGTGTAGGAATAAGGTACCCAAGATGTTTCCAATGCAAGACATTAACCTTCCTCCCGCTTCCCTCTCCCCAGTTCAATCCCTTCTCCAAGGACTCATAACTTTTTGCCTGCAGCCACCTCCCCGCCTGTTGATCTGAGCTGTTGTGTCCTCAGCTTGGTTCAGACCTTCCATATTTCAGCATCTTCACCTCTGTCTCACCAGCTTCATGCTCAGACTGGGACAATGCAAGAAGGACACACTTAAAGGACAACCCAGGTTAAACAAAAAAGCTCTGCCCTGCCACACACCAAGCAGGTACATTCTGAAGCATCAAAAATGCCTATCGCTGCATTTCATAATAACACAGTCAAGCAGCTTTCTGGTCAATGAACTTATGGTATCTCCAGTGGTTTTGCTAAAAGCTTCTTTTGGCTTCTTGGCTTCAATCCACTCTCACCCATATTACACAGTACTGTGCGTTTTCACTGTTTCAAGGCTTTTTTTTGCTTTAGCTTCAACATTTCTGCCTTCTATAGACTCTGTCCTGTCCTGGCTGTCTTTTCTGTCTCCACAACCTCCTCCCCAGAACCTTGACCCAACCTATATTAAAAAAAAAATACCCAAAACCACACCATAGGCTCTTCCTCACCCATGCTCTGACAGACATCTGCTCAAACTCCCAGGCCCACTTGTGATCTGCTGCCTGCACACTCTGCTTGAGAGCACTTCCAGGCAGCTCCGCTCCCCCCAGCTCCCTAGAACACACACGGGGGGTGGGGGTCTATAGCTCTTTCTCCAAAGAGCAGCACTCTGGTCACCACAGTTATACCTTCCTTCAAAAAAAGGGCTGGCTGCAGCTATGCTCTCCCAGACAGGATCAGGCCACCCCAAGTGGAGAAACAGGTTTTATTTCCAAGGAAATAAAGAACCTCTGCTAGGATGGCAGGAAAGCACCACAGAAGAGGAAATATTGCAAGCATATAATTTCTAGTAAGCCTTTGTCAGTGAATTTTCATTTCTTTGCTCCTCGTAAAGCCTACAATACCAATCCACTTAAAACATTTTGTTTGCAAGGAATGGCACCTTCTTCCTCACCGCTGATTTCCTGATTTCAGCAGGTTCACAGGAGGTTCACAATCCCCTCACTGCCCACTTCATTAGCAAGCATGAAGCCTTCCACTTACTGCTTCTGCTTTCTGTAAGCTCAAAAGATCAGAAGATACAGTTCTAAAATGTAATTTGCTTGCAAGTAAGCACAGAAAGGATAAAGTGGAACAAAACCCTAAATCTACTGGTTATTTCAGGACTTGTGGCTGGTACTATGATCCCTCAATTTGTAGATAAATGCCACTTTTTTTCGAAGACTGAAAAGCACAAGCAATTTGTCTCCAGACTGTTCCACTAATACCACTTTTTCCTTGAACACAAAGCAAGTCAATGTGGTTTTCAACCTGGTTCTTTCCAACAGAGCAGCAGTCGGACACTCCAACTATCCTGGGTTGCAGCGATTTTTGGGAGCAGAAACAGTACATGGGCATTGCAGGCCAGTGCACTGGTGGAGGAGAGAACAAGGAGAAACATATATAAATTAAACTGAAATACCTTTTTTTAATTCTTCTGATCCTTAAAAGCATTTGGAAATCACATAGATGGGGCATTTCCTTCTTGTAGGCTTCAGCAGAGCTTTGCAAGTAAGATTTTTCTTGTACTGAGAATACAAGAAGATTGAAGTCTGGGCTTCACTGAGCTCCGCAGGTAGAATGAAATGTCTTCATAAAACAACAGATGGCAGAAAAATTCAATTACTAAAGAAGAAAACCCGTCAATAGTGCAGGCATCTCTCATCTTTCCACAGTGTTTTTGTGGCATGGATGCTTTGGTCACATGATTGTACAGCATGTACTATTGCAATTGTGCTTAAAAGCATCTCTCCTGGACTCTGAGGCAAGTGGACTAGAGCTATGTATGTTTCATACATTTTTCTGATTGAGTAATTTTTCCTTCACATGCTGTTTTAACAGTGAGTGCCTCCAAAATTAACCACAAAATGATTACTTGTCCACAAATGAACACTACTTCAGTGAGGTAAAATTGTCAGCCCAAGACCAGCACACTAACCACCTTAAATAAAAACAAGCAAAAAGACCAAAACAAGACCGAAGGACCAAACTGCCCATTTGGGAAATGCCTCCTCCAGCTGTAGAGAGAGAGAGAATCTCTCCGCAGCACTAACATCTGCACCAGCCAGAGGGAGAATTTATTTCCCCCTCTTTCCAGAAAGAAACAGAGAAGGAAGGAAGAAGAGGAAATGGCAGACAGTAGATAATCTCTATGCTGTCAGACAAATGACAACGGAAAAGACTGCTGTCCCCTGGAGACTGCAGGAAAACAGTCACAGCGTGCCCCTTCCAGTTCAGTAAGGCAAGTGCACACTCAAGGCTGTTTCAATCCATACAAATGGATTTGTCTTAAAGTTACAGCCACAAGCCACATCACAGTTTACAGACCCCCTTACCATTTGCATGGTAAAGATAACTAATATATTCTTAAATAAATATACATATATTTAAGTCTAGATGCAATGACAGAAAACCTGTTTGACATACATATAACATTTATGACTGGTTTACTTTGTTCCATTAAGCCCAAAGAAGAAAACCTCTCAGACACATCTGACCCGGGTTTTCGGTTTGGTTTTTTTTTTTTTTTGTTTAAAGAAGCAAAAACAAAATTGCAAATCCACATTGCATCAAAAGGCTTTCATGTAACCTTTTCTCAGAGCACAGTGTAAATGTTTACCCATCTCTCTCAAAATGTCATCAACATTGTGTGTTGGGGACATGCAGTATGGGCACTGAACCAGCTTTTATTAACACAATAGTGTTAATGGGCACAGGAAATTGTTGGGGTGTTTGCCTTTTCCTTAGACTCCTTAAAGCATTTCATCAGGTTCCCAAATACTTCTGATGAAGGATTTTTTTTTTTCATTTTAGATTATAATTCATAAGAAGCTTATACAAGCACACCAGAGATTATATGAATCAAATGTTACTTTGTGGCTTTAAAAACAATTTTACTTGAAATAAAAGTCAATTGTCAAACAAAATCTCCTCTCTCCTAACCTCCTCTAACAATCCTCCCCGCTTTCCATCTAAAAACCAAGGTTGCAGTAGCAAAAAAAAAACCAAGAGGAAAAAATATTAATAACTTTTCAGAACTCTGATAACTTATCATGCCTGTCATGTTTGATTTAAAAAGTCTCTATAACACTGAAAAATGAAATTTTTCAAAAAACACAATGAACAACTTTTCCTTTTTTGCTCATATTAGTAATTTTTTCTGAGCACCATGATGCCAGCTGTTCAATGACTGCCTTCATGCCTTGTCCTTCCTTGCACTCTGGCAGCAGAAATGACAAAAAAGGTTCGGTTCACATTTAACAAAGGGTTCCTTTACAAAAACCTTATTTAGCAAGTTTCTTCCTTGCACATCTTCTGTGCATCCTATAATCTCACTTACCAGCACATGTGCGTTTCAGAACATCCTATCACCTCCATCGCAAGCACTTGAGAGATCTATGCATCTCCCTTTAGCCTCTTGCTGAGAGTCAGAAAAGGCCAAGGATGACTTGATGAGTTTGTGCTTGGACATATGGAGGGGCAACACACCTCCAAACAGCTTTAACCAGTGTTTTGCCACTTATTTTTAAACAGAAGACAGAGTAGGTTATAAAGGTAAGAGAAATCAACTTGAGAGTATTAACTGTCAACTGATTCGGGGGAAGTGAGATCATAGGGCTGGAGCTCTTCACAGAAATGCATGAAAAGGGGTGGTGATAGTTAATTAAGATTGTGCTGATAAGTGCCAAAAGTCAAGTTCTCAATTTCCCCTACACCTTTCAAGTATAATTATGTTTAAAATAAGAGTAACAGCAGTGCTGACAGGCATGGGATGGCTTGTTTATGTCCTGACTCTGCTTTGCATTACCTGTAAAGGACAGTAAGGTTTCATACATATCCATTAAAGAGCTGCTCCACATTCTTCAACTGGAGAGCTCTTAGCATGGTATAGACCAGACTCCTAACTATCGGTTAGGTTAGGAAAAAAAAGCCACTCTGGTTACCCAAAAATCACAGGGTATGAACCAGACAGTTAGAAAAAAGCAAAGTTTGAGCTGTATGAATCTCCAGTGTACCTGGCTTCCTCGCAGCATGAAGCACACTGCCTCTAACCCACTCTGAAAGCTGACCTGTGGCTCAGACCATTTCTTCCCACCATCCTACCCGCAGGAACACGGAGATGAGGAGCCCGTGAGCGCCCACACTCCCACCAACACCAAATTTCCATTCTGCGTTGTGCCTCTCTGGTTTCTTGCTTGCAGAAGGGCTGGTGTGTCATCTTTACCACAGGCACCGCGGGCAGCAGCCAATTAGTGTGGTTCACATGTGCTGGCTTGCAGCACCAGCCAGCAGCGAGACCTCTCCGGCTACAGAGCGTGCTGCTTCATACCCCCAACATGAAGCTTCACTCCTCAGCTTTTGCTCCCCTCACCTCACTGCGGATTCGTATTCAACGATCAATTATGTGGACTTGCATGACAAATATACAAAGGTTATGAAGTTATCTGGAGAATCACTAGACGTGGTTGTGTTGCTTCTATTTGCCTGCCCTCCCCCAACCTGCCCATGACTTCACTGTGATGCAGTTCTTAATTACACGATCCCACAGAAAGCATAAAGCACTGTCTTCTTCAGTGCCTAAATTGGTTGGTGCTTATTCAATGTGGTCATTTATTGCTTTCTTCCTTTCTTTTTTTTTTTTGTTTTGATATTCACTGTCACTTCAGAGAATACCCTTCCCAGCCTGCTCTGAAAACACAACCAGTTGACTCATGGCTCCCTGCATCACTCAGCGCCTGATTTTTCCCTCACAAAGCATGCATTTTTTTTATAGCTCCCTAAGACACCAGGAGTATTATTGGCACTTTATGACAAAGATAAGATAAATTCAAAAGTGTTTTTATTTAGGTGCCCAGTTTGACACAACCGAGGCCTGACTATTCAGTATACTCAGACCAATGAGTCCATTGACTTCCTTTGCCATTGGACGTACTCAACACTTCTTCTGTCAACCCACAGTCTATTAGCATGGCTATAGAGCAAAATAAGTCACTTTTCATAACAGTGTGTGCTTAAGTGAATTTTCTTTCCCAGATGCCTAGCAGATCCTTGCCTTTCCCTTCCTACAAACTTCCCCACCTCTTTCACCTGGCACGTCCCAGCTCCTGTGACAGATGAAGCTGTGGTTCAGCAGGAGACAATCTCTCCTGTTACTGTCTCAGTCTGCTCCTGGGTGCACTGAAGGGAGTGGGGATCTTCTCAGCTGAAAAGCCTGGGATCACACCATGCACCTAAAACCCAGACTGTAAAGCACACCCATTAATACTGCAAGCACTTATGCATCCTTGACTTAAGACAAAAAATAAATCATGGAAACGTTCTTTGAAATGAGGCTATTTTAAGACTGTTAAAAGCAAACTAACCTTTCCCATTCCCTGAGAAATTTTCATCACATGAGTGCCTGTGATTAATCAGCAGGCTGATGCACAGATTCCTTTTTAAGCTCAGGGAAAAACTGGAAGTTTCATGCTGCTTCTACCTCTGTGCTAACCAGAACCGAGGGAGAGGGCAGGGGAGTAAACATTTCATTTATCAACAGATTTTATAGGTTGTTGCTACCAGTAGAATGGAAGAACCCAAGCCCTCAAATCCTCAGTTCAATTACCTCCGTATCAGACAAACCAGACTAGAATCTGTGACTTCTTCCTCAACATGCTTGGAAAGCCTTTTCCTTGCCATGGCTGATGCAGAGAGGCTAGAAAAATTGGTCAAGCTGATTAAAAAGGAGAGAGAATGGGGAGTACACGAGCAGCCCTGAAAGACGGAGAAGGCTTTTACAAAGGGGCAGCTTTTTCACCAAGTGGCAGTGTATTTCACCAGTGTAAGTAATGCGGGCAGGAATAACAGACAGGCTTTCGTGACCTATGCCCTTTCAGTCTTCTGATCCTCCACATACACTGAAGATAATAGAGATGCTCTGTATGAATACCAAAGTCAGCTGGATATAAGAAACTCTCCAATGACTCAGGTGTGGAAGAGAGCAGTTGGGCATGTTGGAGATGCTCTTCCTTTGACACCTCAGGGATCCAGTAACCACCTGTGTTCACTGTCCTAACTCATAAGATACCTGGTAGAGATTATGGGCAGGCACTCCTCCCACTTAGCACCCATTCCTGAACATTGTTGATGTACATGCTCTAACAGCAGCCAGAAAGCGCTGGACACATATTTGTAACTCAGCTGGCACTAAAAAAAAAAAATATTCTTTGCCATACCAGTACTTAGGAAGAAACAGTTTCCCTTACAAAAGCAGTAGGTTATTAGTATAGAAGTATTGGCAATACTTTAGGAGCAACACATCTTCACACACTTCACTCTCCTTTATGAGGAGTCTAGCAAGTCTCTCTCAAAAAGCTGCAGAGCTAATACAACTGCAAGCTCCTGACTCTCTGTGGTAAAAGCTGAGAAATTATCTTTTCTGGACATGTATTAGCAGCCTACACAGGGAAGACAATTTAAAAAAAAAAAAACATACTATGTACATGATATTTTCCTTCTGGACACTTCTGCATAGCAGTTTAGGTGAAGATGACTGGGAAGAAAAGAATGGGTTGTGGTGAATGTTATAAGGAGCCGTAGCAAAACCCCTGGAATTTAGGGTGCCATCATCTCTGGGGTGAGGGTAGATGTCCACACTGTAAGTGCCTGCAAGTCAGCCAGCCTACTGCTGTCAGGATGCCTTTGCGCTAAAACGTCAGCCCAGGGACTCTAGTAACAGCAGCGTGGCCAGACAGACAGACACACACCCACACCCTCCCATTTACCCTTTTCACCAAGAGCAGGGCCAACACCCCAGCCTCAGCAAGCTGCTTAAGTGTGAGCAGCCTGCAATGGTCAGGCCCATCCCTTCTGCTCTTTCACAGACTCCTGTACTCGACGGGAGGGTGAAGCCAACACAAGCTGTGCCTCAGCATAACTGTAAGGGTTGGACTCAGAGCTCTGTAACGAAGGGCACTGCTTCGTCAGACCCACAAGGGTGGCAGCCTCCGGCAGAAGGGCAAGCCCCAGACCAATAACACATTAACAGCAACAACAAAAGCACTGTGGAATCTTGAATATATCCATAAGAGCCCTGACATGGGCAGATAAATTCCTTTCACTGTCAGTTTAGTAAAGGGTATCATCAAATTAAGCCAAGGTGGCATAATTTGTCCAGCCCTACTCAAGAAAAAAAAAAAAAGTAAGAGATGGTTAACAAAAGTGACAAATTATCCAACGATTAACAGGAACTCAAAGTTTCTCACCCTCCAAAAATTGTAGCAATAAGTTTCTTCCTTATGTTGAAGTCCAGTAAAAGCAGAAGAGGAGCACAAAATACCAGTGTGGTGACTGGTACCTTTGCTGTTGTTTGAAACAGAACAAATATGAAGGTTCAAAGCCGGATACTCTTGGAGGAAAGGGCTGGCCCTAGTCAAAATTGCTAGATTAAAATGCAGAGATAGAAACCTCAACCTAGAAACTGAATGAAGAGTGGTTTTTTGCTCCGCTTTCTTCTCTTTTCAGCCCAAACTTTCTCTTTTACCCAGTAAAAGAGAGTCACTGAAATCAGACCAGCAAGACCTTAAAGGGACCAGGCAGACAGGTCCTGGAATGACGAATGAGAGATACAAATGAAACATCACTTTTAGGATGTTAAAAATCACTGTTCCCAGGAAGAAGGGATTGAAAAGAAGTTTCAGGTACTTTGCATATTGCCAGTGTGAATTTAAATATAGTAAGGCGTTATTCTGGTTACACACAAGTCAACCATTTTTCCAACAGACTTCAGGAGAAGCATTACTCAGATGCAGTCAAGTCACGCCACTAAAATGCCACAGCTGGCTGGTAGAGCAAGTCAGGGGGATCACTGGGTCTGCCTAGGTGGCAAACTGGCTATTGAGTTTTAAAATCCTCTATTAAACACTGTGAGTTCAAGTGGCTTGGGTTACTTTTGCCCTATTAAAGCCTGATAAATAAGTCTGCTGAAGACAATTATCTATTTAACAAAAAAAAAAAAAAAAAAGAAGAAAAAGTGACTTCAGGTACTGAGTGACTACAGTTTGGGGCTTCCTGGAAGAAAGGGTCACAGAATTTAAATACCAAGTTGTAATCACTGGGCCAAGGAAGCTTTGCTTCCTACTGATCTACTGATGTATCCTTCTGTTCCTACCCCCTTACTTTCTAGTTGCTTGGATCCTACAGCCTTCCCTTTCACCTATCCTTTTCTTCCTCTTCTCCTCACACCCTAAAGAGGTAAGAGCTATGGCTAGTTGAGGAAAACAAATGTGCCAGCTGGGTTTGGCAGCACTCAGTTGCCTGACATCCACAAGCGCTGAGTTAGACTGTCCCTCCAGGAGGGTTAAAAGCTGTGTCTCCTCTGCATACCTGCCTCTCCTGAAAAATTAATAAATAAATAGGTAGATAAATAAATAAATTGGTCACAAAGATCATCCACAGCCATCTTCAAATTTACTCCAAGAGATCAAAAGGCTCCAAGTTTAAGGGCCAAGTGAATGGACTGCTTAAGGCTTTGCCTACAGGAAATCCACAACGTACAAAAATTCATGCTTTTAACTTTTTTCCCCTATATTAAACTAAACAAACACAACCCCCCATGCTGTGATTTTTAATACTCTTTAAATTCTGTAATATACAGTCAACTGTATTGTGTGGTTTCTCACCCTACAGCAAGAGGGACAGGAAACTGCAGGTAGTTTCAGGAAGCCATAAAAGTGGCATAGAAGTATTCTCATGTAGTCCTTAAGAGTTTACTCTATTTTGCATTATTTGGTATGGTTTGTTTGAGAAATATTCTTGTAAAGAAAACAGATTTGTACATAGGGAAAGAATGAAATGGAATTACAACACTGAAGGAACAAAACCCAGCCCAGAGGTGCTAACAAGGAATTTAAAATTTATTTTGGGAACTCTGGCAACTCATCAGAAATGAGATCTTGTAGGAATACAAAATTAGGTTAGCAGTTTCTTGTGAACATCAGGTAAAGAGGGGAAAAAAAAAGAAAAAAGAACTACTGCCAAGGAGATTTGTGTGGCTTTTGCAGGGCTCAGCCCCTGCTGACTAGTAAAACCCATCACCCAGATCTCTCTCTCCTTGAGTCAAAACGGGGTCCAATTCCTTAACGTGTTCTCCCACTCCCGCCCCCAAAAAAACCCAAACCACAAAAAACCCACCCTGTTTAAACCCAGTTACCTACATATACAGGTTATGGTATGTACTATACCTCTAGTCTAAGTACATGGCACATTCTCAGATTTAAGTGCACCACCAAAGGTGTTCTGCAAAATGAAGGTGGAGAGATTAATGTATCTGAGACCCTTCCCACCCCCCTTATTTTTTTCCTGTTTTAATACATTTTATCCCTTGCTTTGCCTCTTTAGCAAATGTGATAATTGATTTAAAGTTGCTAAAAAGTAATTCCCGACAAGATTGACACTTGGAAATTCCTACAACAAAGAGCCAAAGGGAATAAAGAGCCACCTTAAAACAGCAGTCAATACGTGATGTCCTTAGGGTCAAAAACTAAGGAGCTGCTTCTCAACTGGTAAGTCACCAATAAGCTTGTCAGAGAATAAAGTCACAGGATGATGGGGGGCAGGGGGAGAATCTATCTGACTTGCATCTATAACACAAAAGGAGCATTTCTGACATTTTTGGTTCATACGCACATTGCACACAGGCAGCAGATGTGCTCCAACAGCCTGAGGTCAGCTATCCTGGCAGGCACCCACATCTTCAGGAGGGTTTGATATTTGGCTGGGAGGGTGAGGGAAAAGTTGGTGGGCTTGTCTGTTTGGGCAGCACTGCTATGGCTTTAGCTATAGCAAAACAGAGGAGAGAACGTTGTTTTAAGCTACTTATTACTCCTAAACAGCACAGTGAGATGGCCTTAAGTGCCTCATACTGAGCAGTGCCCCGGCTCTTACCACTCCTTTTATAGAGACCTTTGCTATTTTTTTTCCCCAGAGATTAAAAATGATATACAATGAAGTCAGTGTATTGCTTCGAAACATCTGCCAACATTAACAGAAGAAAACTGAGAGCATTTTTAGGATCAGCCTCTACTACACCCGTCTACGTACCAGCAATTTCAAAACAGCGTGTATTAGCCACAAATCAACTCTACCAATTAGTCTTCTAGACAGAGCAGTCACAATATATGTATTAAAAATACCTGAGCCACATTGGCAAAACCAATCTCCAACATGATCTGAATATCACAGATTTAATTAGAAGGTGTTAACAAGCACACACACATTTAGTCTTAAGAAAAATACAGTAACCTTTGATATCTTCAGCAGCAGCACCCAACAGACTGGGTTGCACCTCAGAGGCCCAATGAACCCACCCAAAATCTCCAGCGCCTTCTTCCTCTCCTCCAAAACCACTGCAATATTTAAACATTTGGGGTTGCTTCCAGTCCTGCCACCATCCCAGCTATACTCTAATGAGTGGTCAGGGACAGGATGCAGCAGACTGAAGGTGCTGGCATTATCCAGAGTAGATACTGACCTCCTGTGCTCTGTGCTGTTGCCTCATCTCCCTGAGTTTCTACCAAAATAATATACTTTACACTCCTTGCAGAAGGACACCCTTTGTGACTCCTCTAGTTTTCTAACAGTAACCTATGTTATCTTGCATAACCTGTTTAAGCAAATAGTAAGTATGAGCTGATATACGCCCCCCTCATCTTCCCACTGAAACTATTTTACTCAAGCTGCCACTAAACACCAGAAAACTGGTGAGCTTTGCATACAACTTAAATCAAAACCAAAACAAAAATCCAAAATGCTTTAAACTCTCACCATCTTCCCTGCGAGGACTTATATACAGCACCAAACGCCCCTAGCTCCTGACTAAAATGAAAGCAGATTAAAGCATGCACCTGAGATGATCAAGCTCACTGGAGCAGCCAGGACAAGAGCCATTCTCCAGCACGGCTGACAGTACCCAGGGAAGGGTCCATGTCTCCAAGGGGTTCAGGGTGTGCACTTTTTACTCTCAACAAGGCAAAACCCCACAGTTTAGTAGCAAGCCTCCACTTTGATACAGCTCTTGCACACTGTCCTGCTACACAATGATTCCTTGGTAAGCCAAACAAGCTATGTAACCCAAGGTTTGTTTCTGTACCAGGAGGGGGTTCTTACCTCTGAGCCCCACTCAACTGAAACTACAATGACAACTGTACAGAGTGAAAACATACAACTAATTCTCTGGGGTAAGGCAGAAAATAATCCATCTTTTTATTTTTTAATCACCGTGAATATAAGCAATTCTGCGGTATTATGATCAGAGTGTTGTGAACACCCATTAGCTCAAGGATAAACAGCTCATTTGTGTTGCAAGATGAGAGGATTTGGGGGCAAGGCGTAGCAGATGAGCAGCGAAGACAGGTAAGCAAACATGAAGACAGGATTGCTGTAAGTAGGGTTGTGGGAACAAAACACGTGAAAGAGGGACCTGTAAAAGAGCCTCTGGCAGCCACAACCAGTGCTACAGAGCTAGAACAAATACCAAAAGAAAAACACAACAACAAATCACAGCAGGGAAACAGTTGTGGCAACATCCAGAGGAAGAAGGGAGACTGTGAAGTTCCCTAGTGAAAGGCAGGGGTTAAAACGAAACAAACAAAAAAAGCCTGACCATTCTCTTCCCTGTCCACCTTCCCAGATCAAACCTCTCTACCAATGGTTCCTTTTACACTTGATGAGCTTTTAAGGTTTCTTTATTTTTTGGTTGTACCAAGAATACCATGAAGTCCATGAGGCATTGCAACCTCCCTCAGCACCAGCTGCCTGAGCAGCAGACAGTATCTACTCAACATGCCAGACACCTTGCCACAACTTTTCAGGAGCCAGAAGTTCCTAAGCTAAATACCAATATCTTACACATTAAAGCAGGCGTATGCATGTAGAAAATTCATGCCTTTTAGCTGCTCTCCCACACTGGGACGTGAGGAGGTCTGAGCTGGGCCATGTGAGCCACACGGTCCTCAAAGCAGTGGCAGCTGCAGGACAAGTCCCACATGCATGGATTTGGTGGTTATGGGTTTCTCTTGCATTCCAATTATTCTGGGTTTTTTCAGGAAAATATTAATTTAAGTACTTAAAGCATTAATCATAAACTTTTCATTGTGTTTGAAAAGACATAAAGAATAAAAGCACAGACTACAGTTAGCCATATGTACTTCAGTCAGCTACAGGAGCACAACTTGCAATGACGGTGTCTCAGAACTGCAGTGGAGAACAAATACCTTCTGGGTATAAAATCTTAAGCATGGTTATTGTCCCACAGCTCCAGTGAGGCTCATCTGGGTGGCATGCGAGTTCTTTCAATCCTCATCTTTGCTACCGAAGTGACCAGCTTCGCTAATAGCTAAAGTACTGCCAGGAAACCAAACAGAATACACACAAAGCATCTCTTTGCATGTGCTGTTTACTATACATTTTCTGTGCTGTTTTACCAAAATAATCGCTGTGATACAATCTTACTGCTTCAGGTTATATTGCTGTATGCAGCGTGAAAGTCTGGTGCAAAAAACTCACTGCAGGGAGAACAGAAACATGTGCAGTTTTGTGTATGTAAACAGTGGTTTGGTCATCTGCTTCATGTCATCGAGGCAAAGGGCCATCTCTGTTCCAGGTCTTTTTGAGGCAACAGAGAAACCTCCAAGTGCTCCCCTGCAAGGGAGAGTTTCCACCGCTCCAGCTTGAGGGAAGCAAAGACAACTGACAGCAGCTGAAGATCTGGCACCAGATAAGCAATTTAATTAGCCAGCAGGTGGAGGGAAGTAATTATTCCTCTCTATGCAGTTTTTGTGGGACCACATCTGGAGTACTCGGTCTGGTTTTGGGAGCTCTGGGAAAAGAAAGATTGGCATACTGGAGTGAGTCCAGTGGATGGCCACCATGATGTTGCAGCACTTGACACATGAAGGAGAGATCGACAGAGCTGGGTTTATTCAGCCTTTTCTGTGTAGTACTCAAAACCTGACTGGATGGGGCCCTGGTTTTGGAGTTAGATCAGGCTTTGACATTAGCTGTCTTCTGTGCAGGGAGATGATTTCCAGAGGTCCCTTCAAACCTGGATTCTTCTGTGATTAAATTTTAAAAGGAAGAAGAGCTTATCTCTGAGAAGTTAGAAGGACTATTAAAAAGGAGTTTAATAGAAGAACTATTAAAAAGTACTTTGAGAAGTCTGTGAGCTCTAGAGAGAGCTCAGCTAAAGAAAATAAATTGTTACAAAACCACTGGGGAAGAATAAAATCCCACATGCACACACACAAAATATTGTGGGGGATAATTCCTTTAAACAAAACTAGTTTTTTTCCCCTCTAGGTTTAAAGCATGATGTAAAAGAGTCCAAAGCTACATACTTGTCATGATATACACAGGTTTATCAAGTTCCCATGCCAACAATCTTAAAGTAAATCTGCATGATGCGGTTTGACTGCCATTTTCAAGGTATTTTCTCAGAAATTATCTCTCACAGTGGCAAATTATTGCTGATTGTGGAAGAAATTCTTATCATGGCTTGGAGTGGCAATATTATTGACAAACATAGATCTTATTTCCCTTGCAGAGCTGTTCATACCTGCATTGTTTTAAGATCTTTGATATCTGACTTTTGGAAGAGAGTCTTAAGAATGGTCCAGTAGCACTAGGAAATCCACAGAAATGTATTAACACTTCAAAATTAAATTTGAGACAGCAAGTGCTCTAAACCAGTTTACTTGAAAAGATCTTGCTCATCAAGAAGTACTCTCCCCACTCTCATGGTAACATAATTTGAATGGCAATTGCATCCTCCCTTTTTTTAAAAAAAAAATAAAGATTGAAAATAAACGCTGCACACAATTGCAGCACCATGTCATTTTAAAGCTTATGGGTAGCTGTTATAGATGGAGCTCCTGAGGAACATAATCACTCTTCTTCAGCAGGGCAGATAATGTTTAAGGGGAGAAAAAAAAAAAAAGAAGAAAAGAGGATTTCTTTTACGTTTAGTAGCAATTTTTAAAAAAGCTAGTTTGAGTAGTCTTTGGTGCTGTGAAAATGAACATTCATCTAGTTAATCCACTCTTTCAGGTCATCGCTCTCATGTCTCTTCTTTTTTGTGTCAAAAAGTAAAGTACAGCCTCTACAGCATCCCACAGTGCTGCACAGATGCACTCACAACAACTCTGAACACATCATGGTGGTCCTGGAAATGGTGCAGGCACACCAGCATGATGCTCCTCCCGGGGTGCCATGGCTATCCTGACTCTCACTCACACACAAGTTGTTCTATCCACCTCGGCACAGTGCTGTGCAGAGGGATCTGTGTCTGAAGCCTGCTCTACGCAAGGAAGTAAAAGCAAAGCAGAGTGCTTTTTCAACCCACTGTCCACATTCAGGTCCAAATTATTCTCAGCACAGTCCTGCAGTGCCACGTTACCTCAGGATACTTAGGATGACAATTAGCTTTTGGGAGACACAAACTTACATGGCAAATCATCACCGACAAAAGAAAAAAATCTGGCTGAATTAAAACGTTTAACACCTAGAGATTCATAAAGCAGAACTAACTCTTCTGAATGAGGAGGAAATGGAAAAAAAAAAAAAAACCCAAACAACATAACTTTAACACAGTTCAAATTAAGACTTGCTACATTTTCAGCAAGAACAGAGACAAGGTCACTTCACCCTTGAAGAAGTCACTGAATCCCACTGATGCCAGAGGAAGGCCACAATTTAGAAAAAAAAAGGAGGATAAAAGCCTGTAACAGAAAGACTTTTTTTAACCTTTTACAGGACCGGCAGCAAGTTGTACTCTGCTTGACTTGATATTGAGAAAACGGATGCTCTCCCTGTTCTGCCTGCGACAACAGAGGAGGAGGGAGAGGGACGCAGCCATCCCTGCACACTTTGTCTGAGGCCCTATTTGTTCCTTTTGGCAGCCCCACCTGAACACCACACCAAGGAGTTCTGCAGTTTTTAAGCAGGTCAGTCATGCTGCCCTAAGCAAGAAAGATCATCAACACTTCTACTTTTCCCCATGGACACAAGGTAATTTTTGACCTTGAGATGTTTCTTTCACAAGGTCACGTTGTTTATGGGCTCTGTTCTCAGCCAAACTTTTGGGATCATTATTTCCCACAAAAATAAAACTCCTAGAGAGGCTGTCAAAAGAAATCAAAGCCAACAGTAGGCATGTTCTTTTGAGAACATACAGCCTTTTACACTGAGAGTTGATTGTGATTCTTCGGCTTGTCAGCTTCTGTACATTGACCTTATGTGAATTACAGGCTGATGGGTTTGCAGAGTTTTCCAGCAGTGATTAGAGCTCATAAAATGGGTTGCATTAAACATGTGTTTGACTTTTTTTCTTTTTTTCCTTTTAAAGGCAGTTTGCCTTTTTCTTTCTGAATAAAATAGAAAAGAGATTAAAAAAAAAAATCAAAGTCCAGTTGCCATTCCGTCTCACTGGTCCAAAGTATGAGGACTTATGAATATAAGATTGCTGACCATTCAAAGGCACACAGAGAACTTAATATTGGAACAAATGGCCTGCATATTTGGCTAAAGGCTTTAAATGAGAATTATAAATTACATCAGATACTATGCTATTCAAAGGATTAGTTTGAAGCAATTTTATTCCTTCCTGAAGAGTGAAATCAGCAAAACGCAATCAATGGATTTAGAAATGGGATCTAGAACATCTTTTGCCCATATCACCGATTCAAATGCTGCCCAGAGTGATAACAACCAGAAATGCCATCAACTAATGGTCATTTCATATCCAAATCACAGAAGAAAATTTAGGAGTTTTTGTTTCCTTCCTAGGAAGGCAGACAGACATCATAATCAACATTTTTGTTCATCTTCAGATAAAAATTTTACTGGATGTAGATTTCCCCTCTGAAGTATCTTATTCAGACCTGCCCATTTTCAAATGGGCATACAGTGACTGCATGCAAGAGGACCTGTGCACAGCGATGTCTAAAAACATGCAAGAATGGTCATTAACCAGACCATAAACCACCACTCCCACCACCCATTAATGTCCCCACTAAACAGAAACACTGAGTATTTACATATAGTTTAAGACAAGAAACAGTCTAATTGCCCAGTCAGACAATAGGGGTTTTCATTCCATGTCTTAGAGATGCTTTCTTTTTTTCTGGAAAAATACATCATTGCTTCCTAGCGAGAGGCTGCCCACAAAGAACAACCCATCCCCAGGAACAGACAAGTATTCTTTCTTTTAAAGGTCTGGGAGCTGCTTTCTCTTACACCTGCTGTCCTCCCCCTGGAGTAAAAGCAGCTAGCTGGAGGATGCAACCAACACTATCTTCCAAACAGGGGAACCAACTCGTTTTATGCTAAATCCTAAGAAATTACCAGGTATGAGATTAAGCTGTTCCAGAAGAAGAAAAAGTGCTTCTGTGGACAAGCAATATGAACCCAAAAGTTAGAAAGTAACAGACAAGCTTCTGCTGTATTTTTCTTTTTTGGACAGTTAACCCAGCTCCCAGAGTCACTGGATGTTGGTTGATACAGAGATAGCTACAGCCCTCATTAACATAGTTTGCACAGGCTAAAAACTGAAAGAGTCCACAAGCACTCTTACTATGCACCTCACCCATGGCCCAAAGCCGACGTGAGGTCATTCACCCACACTGCTGCTAATCTCAGCTCCCGCTAGGTGCCCAGCGCTCTCATCTCCCAGCACGATGCTGCGACGCAGCCTGTTGTTACGGCTTCTGGCTGGGAGAATTTCTGAACTAACCAGCAATAAGACTTCTCAATTATTTTGGGCAAGAGCATCAACTTCAGTTATAATCCCCAGGACAATTCTGCAGTTTAAAGGTCAGGAATGAAAGGGAAAAAACAACATATTTGTTAAAAAAAAAAAAAAGAAGAAATTTAAAAAGAATCAACAATTATCTGTACACTGATATCAGCAGCCAAGGTAGGAACTGCATGATGTTCCAAAGTCATGCCAGGAAAACCTTTTGAGTTGCTTCTTTTGTAAGTGCTACAGCTGCAAGTCAAAGATCACGGTTATGCAAAGTGCTCTTTCGCACACAAGTTGTTCTAAAACAAGGAAGGTTGGAAGGTCTTTATTAATACAATAAAAAACCTTCACATAAATGTTAAAGTTTATTTGATTAAAAAAAATAATACGTCAACACCCTCTCTAAAAACCACCACAAGTAATAAAAACTGTAAAAAAATAACCCACCAAACATGCTAGGAGCCACGAGATACGGTTGGTAGAGAACTCTCATGGAACAGAAAAGTTTTTCTTGAAAAAACCTTGAATGGGTATTTAATATTAATCTTCATTCTCATATCCTGTTTAACGTCTCTGTATAGTTTCATGTAACAAAGTGAGGCGTGAGAAGATAAAAATTATCTGGCAATAATATTTTCATCTTGGACTACATCAAAAAGGGCTACAGAACTATTTTAGTCAAATCTGTAAACATGGGAAAACTGGAGCCAAGAGGAAAAGGACAATTTCAAACAGAGAAGGTATTTCATCTAAGTCAAGCCAATCTTTTGAGGTTTCCTCCTTCCTCCTCCAAAAAAAAAAAAAAAAAAAAAAATCACTAAAACAAGAGTTATTTTCACATTTAAGTGGTGCCAAACACTTTTTTATTATTATTATTAAAGCAAATGTCCTTACTCACATACACAAGAACAGCTTCCTCTGCCTGCTTCAGCCAGCTCTTCACTTGGTCTGTTCAATGTCCCTCCACCCCAGGTACTTCTCTGTGCTGATGACATTACCATCACTTTCAGCTTCACAACACTTTGCACGTTCACCACTGAGTGACACAGCTTTGGTGTAAACAACAACATTTTTAAAGCATTTCTGGAAGCTTCAGTACTGGTGGTACAATTTTCCTGCAAGAGTTCAAGTTATAATACATTGTTACAGCCCTTAACACAACCAAAGCTGCTCATCCCTATTTTAGAGCTCCCAGAGTTGTTTAGCCGTATTTTAGAGCTCTTGCATCTCCCAGGATGTGAGAAAGCTCCTCCCCAGGCCACCCCAAGAACTGTAATGCGAGGTGGAGCCTTCATTCAGGGCCAGCTGCCGATGGTGCCACCAACCACAGGGCTGTGAGTTTTGGGGACAGCTTGGGCACATGATCTGATACCATTAAAAGTAGCTCTGACCCCTTTGAGGAGCTCTGGCTGGACTGCTTTGTGCTTCAAAGCACAGAAGACATCACTTGACAGCCGCTTCTCAACACCTCTCCTTTCTGGTTGTAGCCACAGGGTACCTAAAGCAGGATGGGACAAAGAATTTGCCCGGGCTAGAAGAGGCATCCAGTCATTGCTGCCTTCTAAAAAAATCCACCAGAATAATACAAATCAGCATGGAAGGGTGACCTTCTCTTTTTCCACCCTAACATTCTCACATTGCAGCTGACTTGTGCAGTTCATCATATTAAACCATGTCTCAATGTGAAGACCATCAACTAACTTGCACTAAAAATTTAGGTTACTGGCCTAATCAAGTAGGACTTATTACTCACAGATAATCTAGAAGATTATAGCGTGGAACAAACAACTTTCAAAGGTGCAAGACTTCCCTGAATCAGAAGCTGAGCTGGAAAACCTGGGATAATGTCTCCCCACATCACCTTTTCAGAAACGCCACCATTAGGGTCATTCAAGTTGGGATGCCTTTGATACAAAAAGGAGCTGCATTTTGGGAGGGACAGCAAGTTTAAAATTAATTTTCTGTCCTCTACCTTGTTGAAAAGAGGACTTCACTCAGGCCATGTAATTCAAATTAGTTGACATTGCCAGGCTAGCTTTTTGATGGATTTTTCAGATGCTAAAACATTCATTCAAGTTCGCGGTATAGAAGGAGTAGAGCTGGTTGGGAAAAATCTGACAGTAATTTTCAGGAAGAAAATTTCTATCCATATCTGAAAGTTCTGTAAAATTGCTGCTGATTTTATACTTCGGTAAAAAAAAATATTTAAAAAAAAATTGCAAAGGTTATATTTTGTTCCAAACAGGAGCCAATATTTTGAGTTTAAATCCTTGCTTTCAATAGATAATTACCATTCAAAACACTCAGAAGCAAGATGAGGTGACATGATTTGATTGACTTGGAGTAATTTTATTTTTCCCTTCCCCCAGTAAAAGTCCTGATATTGTTTGATTTTGTTCTTGCTCCAACTAAAGGAAAGTTCTGAGAATCTTTTACAAAATGTCATTGTTTACCTGTGGCCAGTGGCAAGGAGAACAACGGGGTGCTTCTCCTTGGCTGCAGACTCCACGTAAGATCAAGCATGTTTCTGGTTTCAGGGCTCAAGGACATCTCCCACAGACAGGTTTAACCTGACCACTTCCAAACCAAGAGGCAGCTTACCTGCCTGAAACCAAACCAGCTCTCAAGCATGCTAAGAAGCAAGACTGCCCTAGCCCAGAGCTAACAAGGCCCACACGCTCCTTAAGGAGTGTTGGATGCTTCTTGGACATACCAAAACAACTTTAAGCTTTCATCTTTCATCTGGACCCGGCATTTCTCAGCCTACAAAAAAGTCAGGCACTAAGGGAAAAACCCATGAGAGGATGCAAATGCTAAAAATCCCAATTCATCTATACCTGCACATTTGTCACCTATTGAAATACAAAAGATAAGTTGGGTTTTTTGATGTTTGGGGTTTTTGGGGGGAGGTTGTTTGGTGTATTGGTTTTTTTTAAGAAATTATTACTACCTTATCAAGAGCAGCTTGGGGTTTTAAATCTGTAAGGGCAAGTCCCTGAGGTGCAAATCAAGACACCCAGCAGGCAGATGTACCACTGGAACTTGGCCTTTTTCTGAAGCATGTTGTCTTGGGTGGCCTAGGCAGCATCTCCTCCAGTACACTGGTAGCCAGGAGTGCAGCTCTGAGGCATGCAATGTGTTCAGCACGGTGCGGGGCACAGCTACACCCCTCGCTCAGGGGTGCGAGATCCACAGGGGTTGCAGCTCCCCTGGTAGCGAGGCCTCAAGATGCTCCCTCCACACTGAAACACACAAACCTTATTGTGGGTTTTGTTCTAAGGAAATCGCTGACTTGCACGACACAGATCTGTAGGCCTTTTGTCACCAAAGGAGCCCTTAATTGCTAGATTTCAATGAGACTGCTGGGGTGAATTAGACTTGTCAGTTCAAGTCCTGTTTTTGGAGTAATGGGTCAAAATGACTTGTGAAGACACTTCTGTGGGAGCTGCAGGGGTGGGAAAGGGACAGGAGTCATTGGTTTTCTCCCTCTCGAAGCAAGGTCACTTTGACAAGACACAGTGCCAACGGCAGACCTGCCCATAAAGCAAATTACAAAGCGCTGTCCATGACACAAGCAAACACCATTATTATGCATTCAAAGTAGTGCCCAAACTGAATTAAGCAGAACTTTACAGAACAAGTTTGAATCAAATATTAATGTGCACCCCAGAGAGAAGGAGGAAGGGAAAACACATGCGTGCAACTCCTTCTCTCCCTGAAGTAAAAGCACTATAATGCAGAAAGACAGCAAAGTGAAGACGTTGGTTAAATAAAAGTAATCAGGCATAAAGTGGCCAGCAGCTCTCAGCCCTCTTTAACACAACTAAATAGACGGTACTGTAGCTGTATCATATTAGAGTGTTAAATCATCACGAAGGCACCGGGCAGTTTTCACTCGCCTGGCCACAATTTCATTACACCATAAATCCAGTGCAGACTATACCATGCCCAGAGCAGAGTACTTGGTTTAATTCAGCTAAGCCACAGCGCCAGTGGCCACAGAGGTCATCTCCATGTCAGACTCCACCCATGCAATTCAGATGACACTATTCAGGCAACTTATATAAAGTTATTGTGAAATTTCATGCAGTTTCTCAAAAATACCTCGTTCCTCAGCAATGCTTTATCATACTCAAATAAAAAAGCATTGGTCAACGGGCCCTAACTTTTAGAGATACTTAAAGTGAGAAGGATTAATAAGCAATTTCTCCGTACCACTTTCACCACTTCTGCCTTACACCGACTGCCATGCCCCTACACCACAGCTGTTTATCCTTCACCGAAGACACATATTTATTCAACATCAAAACAACTGCTAAAGAATCCTGTTCTGGGTTTTATACTTAACTGGTATTTCACACCACTGCATCTTCCTCCAGCAAGCAACACAGAGTTTCTAAAACAACATGCCTGAAGCACAAACCACAGAACACCAGAGTCAGTGGCCTACCATTAGACAGCCTCATATTGCAAACTCTTACTTTTGCCAAGGATGAGCCATGCAGACCAGGCAGTAATTTGTTAGAAGTGGAGAAGGAGCTGGCTTACAGGCACCCTCTGAGAAGCATCTGAACGTTTCAGCAAACTAAGAGAAATCTGCAGCCTACTACCAATGAACTACACATTTTGAAGGCATTAATTAGGCAATCTTCCTTTCTCGTTTACATCAAAATCACAGCTTTGTGGGGTAAAAAAAAAAAAGCCTCAAGAAGGAACCCATTGTTTTTTCCAAGAGATTCCCTTCTAAAAATTGTTCTTAAAAATTGTGAAAAGCCACTGATCTACTGGTGCTGGTAAAACGCCTGCATCTCTGGGGGAAGAGGGGAAGGTAACAACATTTCCACTTTACTGACACTAAGTTAATGTTCCACTGTAAAAATGAATTTCTCTCTCCCCCAGTTTCCCACCAGGTCAAGCAGTGGATGTAATTGAGAAGTTGGAGAAGTTGCTTTCCTCCCTTCCCTTCCCACTCTGGTATTTTTCTTCTGGCCTCCTTTGTTCACTTAACAGAACTTTGTTTGAAGTGTGTTTTTACTCCTTCGCTGCATGACAAACCCACACAGTCAGAAGATGGGCTTATAAAAACCACAGATCTCCAGCAGGGAGCTCGATGGTGGGTGTAATATTGGACACAGCTCTCCATTCATCATGCACATTCTCCGGATTTCAAGTTGACAGTGTCCCTTTAGCTTACTGTTCTTCCTCATGGGAGATCAGACCAGTCAACCCTAACAAAAACACTTCCTCCACCAGCAAATAAACAAACACATCTTCACCTGCAATTGTTCTAAGCTTCGGCCACAGACCAATAGTTAAAAAGATATCAGGACCAAAAAAAATTAAAACATAATATAATAATAAAAAAGGGTGTGTGTGGAGGAGATACTGGAAAGTGTTACAGCTGCAGGGATGGTGGAAGGAAGGATGTGGGAGTTAAGGAGGCTGTATACAAGGAGGAAAATGACAAGGTCTCAAAGGCATTCCCAGTCCTGTGCATGCATTTCAAAAGCCAGGTTTGTTCCCACTTGTTATTTAGCATTTTAAGAATCGGAGCATTATCAGAGTGACTGATGAACAACTGCAGAGGGTTGCTTTCCACTCAACCTAAACCTGCTCCTCCAGCACCGACTCAGCCCCATCCTCCCCATCACCACTGAACAGATCAAGACATCCTGGTCTTGTTTTCACGAAGTGCCCTGCTTTCCTCCTCAGCCCTCCCCTGGTGCTCACGTACACGCAAAATCCACACAGAGCAGAAATAAGGCGAGTTCCCTAGGAAGCAGAAGCCAAACTGAGCGTTATTAAGGAGGTCGGGCAACACGTACACCGGAGCTCTGCAGACGCAGCAAAACACTGGCACCCATGGTGTGGCTTTTGGTATCTCTCGCTAATCTAAAATGTGGCTGGGAAGGAACTGGCACCAGATCAGCGGCCTCATCTGGGGAGGAACAGAGAGGCTCTAGGGGAGAGACAAGAAACAAGCCTCTTTTCACGTCCTACCACCCTTGGGCATTTTGTACGTCCCTTCTTTCTTCCCTGAAAGAGGCCTTTGTCACAGATGCACAAATCCTATACGATTTATTTCAGAGGGAGAAAAAGTCTTTTAATTTATTTCCCCCCCTCCCCTTTTTCGCAGTTCGGCGGCCACAAACACAGCCCGGTGCTGCGCCCCCTCCCCTCCTCTCCCCTCCCCGGCTGCCGCGGGGGTGGGGGACACGGGCGATCCCCGGGCACGCAGGGGCGCAGCGCCCGCCCCAGCCCCGCACAGCCTGTCACCGGCGCTGCCCTCGGCCCTTTCCGCGCTGCAGGCCGCGGACGGCGGCTCCCTGCGGGGGGATTTGGTGGAGGGGGGGGTGGGGGGGAAGGGGGAGTGTGCGTGGGGAATACCCGCAGCAGCGCGGCCGCCTCCCCTCCCCAGCAGCCCCCGCACCCCATCACCGCTCGGTCGCACAAAGGAAACAGACGCGCCGCAGCATCCAATTTCCTACCCCCCCTCCTCCGCCCCCGCCTCCCCCCACCCCGGGCGGCGGCGGCGCGTCGGGCTCCGGCCCCTCCGTTACCTGAGGCAGCTCGGCTCGGCTCAGCTCAGCGCAGCGCGGGGCCGGGGCGGCGCCGCCGCACTCACATCCTCCTCGCTCCGCTCCTCCGCCGGCTGCCCCCACCGCCTGCCCGCAGCGAGGGGCGCCGCTGCCTCTCCCAGCGGGCAGACGCGCTGCACCGAGCCCCGGCAGGGAGCGGAGGCGGCGACGTCGCGCAGCGGCGGAGCCGCAGCCTGGGCAGGGATGAGCTCGTACGGGCTCTCAGCGCCGCTGCTGCCTCGCCTGCACTCCGCTCCGCCCGGGTGAGCGCGGCTCGGGCGCTCCCCTCCCACCGGGGCTCCTGACAGATGGCGCAACCGCAGCACTGCCGCCGCCCGGCCCCGCTCGCCCGCACGGAGCCGGCTGCCGCCCTCCCGTGGCGTCGCGCCCCGCCGCGGGGGTAGCCGTAGACTGGCAGCGTCGCTGGCCTATGGCGAGCTCAGATTGGCAGGAGGCGGGGCGAGCGAGGCGGCCCCTCAGCGCCCGTTGGCCGCGGCTGCGGGGTGGGCAGCGCCTTACCGCTGCTGCTGCCCCGGGTAGCGGCAGCCGCTGTGGGCGGCCCGGGGAAGCCTGGCGGGGCAGTGCCATGCCGGAGGCTGCCCAGGGAGCGGAGCCTTGGAGGCAAAGTGGAGGGGGAAGAAGAAGGGGGAGGAGGTGGAGGAGGGGTGTCCGACCCGTGGTGGGGGTCGAGGCCGGCAGCTGCCACAGCCGGAGCGGTTCCCGCTGCTCCGCGTCCCGGGCCCCGCTGCGCACACCCCGCCGGGGCGTCCCGGGGCGGAGGCGGGAGATGAGCGTCTCGACATGCCCGATGAATGGGAGAACAACCTTAAGCAGATTATGCCTCTTTGTGACAGACGACGTCTTGTTTTATTATTGTGGGGTGGGGCTTTTTATCCCTAACTGTTGAAACTAGCCATAGCGGGTTACAAGGCAGCAGCGGTCACCAAATACGCGGAGGTTTCCCAGAGTGACGGTTTTAATTCCATGTTTTCGCATTTAACTGCAGAGTATTTCAGCCGGCCGTGTCGGGAGGTGCGTCAGCCCCACCATGGCTGTCTCCCAGGGGCGTACCTGCTGCCCCGCAGCACGGCTGGGCGCCTTTGCTGGGCCTTGGGTCTTGCGCAGTACCCAAAGACATGCAGGCGTTGCCATCCTCCAGCCGCCGGTGCGCCTTGCTCCACGGGCAGGTGGTGGGGAAAGGTCTGAGTACGCCTTGTTCCCTTAAAGTCCTCAGCAATGCCTTAACTCCTCCACACATTTTTCAAGGTGTTCGCATCCACCTCTGACACCTGCTGAAAGCACTGCACGCTCCAGCTTCAGTCCCTTCTCCAACACAACCCTGCCCATGACCTCACGTGCTCCCACGGTGACAGATTGGCACATCGCTCTGTCACTTCTTCTCCGAGGCTTGGAAAGCTCTTCTGCCTGAGCACTGAAGAAATCACAGTTTAGGCTCTAACAAGAATGGGAGAGATGTAAAATAGAGATGCAGAGGGAACAAAAACTTAATAAAACCTGTTGAAATCATGACAAGAAGTTTAATACAAGCTTTCAATAAATAAGGTTTACATTTCCCTCTCTCCCTTCTCCTCCCTGGATTTCATTTTTTGACTGCTGGTATTTAACCAGAGAATTATTTCATCTTGATGATTTGATTTCCTGATGAAATTACAGTTTTACATGTTCAAATGTAACCTTGTTTCCTATCAGGATGTCTAGAGCTGTGTGCTTACAGCCAAAAAGTGTTTCACTTCTCTGTCTAGAAGACTGTGTAGGCTGTGTGTAGGTGACACTTGATCATTACATTTCAGGACCCAACAGAGTTTGTTCGACTAATTCATATAAAGAATGCAAATTCCAAAAGAAAATGTCACTTGTGTCAGTTCTTATTTAAAATCTGATTATAGATGTATAAACAAATAAAATTTTCGGGCTCCTAGGGTAGCTTGTTCTAGTTTCCCTCCTAGTCTTCCCATGCAAATTATTTTTTTTTAAAAAAATACTTGTCATATGGAAGGTATGAACAGCACAGGAGTAGAGATGCATAGATCAATTGAAAAAACAATTTTTGCTTTTCATCCTGTTGGGTGATAGCAGCTCACTGGGGAGATCTGGTTCTGCCTTTCCAGACACACTGTGTGTGCAGGATCCAGCTGCGGCCACTGGTCCGGCGGCAGGCACTGGCCTAGGCAGAATGGAGCTGCTGGCCAGAGACAAGCCTCAGCTGGCCCAGCCCAGTCCGGAGGGAGAGCAGAGTTACAGGCTTCATCTTGGGTATTATCAGGACTACAAACTGTACTTTCATAGTCCAAGCTCCTCAGCAAACCCCCTCAGCACCTGGCTGTAGGAAAAGGTGCATTTTTGCACTAAGTTTGTTGGTTTTACGAGCTTATGCATAATCTTACCTCCTCACAAGTCAATAGAGCTTTATTTTCTAGGGGATCTTGGACATCTTGGAAAATAATCAAAGAACCAGATGCTCTTCCTGCAAGAGCTATATGAAAAAAATACGCTTAAATTTATAATCAAGAAACCAGGAATAAACCCTCATCCAAATCTTTGAATGAATGCACTTGCTGTGAATTAAAACCAGAATGATACAAAGGGGAAAAAAACCCAACAAACCTCAACAAACAAACAACAACCTGACACTTTTTTGAGCCAAACCAAAAAATAACCAACTAATCAATCAGAGCAGACCAAAACAGTATCACACATCAGCCACAGAGCTGCTCTAAGCCTGAGCAGATAAACTGGCTTGGCAGCATGCCGTAGAAAGTCTGACACTCTGAGCTGAAAAGGAGTTAGGCTTGGAGTGAGAAACCAAGTGCTGGGATTTGAATGGGAAGCATAGGAAGAAGCCTTGGGTTTCCCCTTTAGGGACCTGTAATTTCTTAAGGATGACAAAGACCCAACAGAGCTGCTGTGAGTTCCCACAGCCCCCACAGGAGAGGTCAGACATGCTGGAGTGTTGCCTTTGCCTGAGTTGAGCCTGCACATGCCCACAGCAGGTCCTCTGTGCTCAAGTCTTCATCACTATGTTCTGACCATATTTATATTTGCCTTCAGGAATCATTCATAAAATCTGACAGACATCCTCCCAGCTCAACAGAAGAAATAATTATATTCACCTTCACAATACAGGAGCAGCTCTTTACATTCTCCTCTTACTTCCATGACTTTTCTAAGCATCTTAGCCAACTAGCATCCTTGTAGTTAGAGCTATGAGAGTGAGTAGGGAATTGGAGCATCTCTTGTGTGAGGAAAGGCTGAGAGAGATGGGTCTGTTCAGCCTGGAGAAGAGAAGACCAAGAGGGGATCTGATCAGTGCTTACAAATATCTAAAGGGTGAATTTCTAGAGAATGGGGCCAGACTCTTCTCAGTGGTGCCCAGAGACAGGACAAGAGGCAATGGGCACAAACTGGAACACAGAAAGTTCTGGCTGAACGTGAGAAAAAAACTTCTTCACTGTGAGGGTGGCAAAGCACTGGGATGGGCTGCCCAGAGAGGCTGGGGAGTCTCCACCTCTGGAGATACTCAAAACCCACCTTGACACAATCCCGTGTCAAGAGCAGCCTGCTCTAGGTGATCCTGCTTTAGCGGGGGGGTTGGATTAGGTGATCTCCAGAGGTCCTGTCCAACCCCTATTGCTCTGTGATTCTGCAATTCTGTGATTCTTAAGTCTGCAATGCTGTTTTCTCCCACCTTTATCTTTGTGGCCTTCTTCCTCGTGCCAAACTACTCTGTCCTTCTTTCTCCAACCTCACCTTAAAACAGGTATTAAAATCTTGAAATAATGTCCACTGAAATGCTGTGTCCCCATCAGCTGTTTTCATGGAAAACTTTAAAAATGCTGTCGAAACCCTAATTCTGGAAACAGTCCCATGTGCTAAATGATGTGGTGTCAAGACTTCCCACTTTCCTTCCTACTCCCTGCTCCTATTCTCCTGCAGAGTTGCAAAAAGCCTTGGCATTTTTGCAGTTGAGAAATATGAAAATTATGGAGCCAGATTAGGATTTAATTTTATTAATAATTTAGTATCTTGGAATGCAGCACAACAGTCACAAAATAACATATGAGTGCCTGTTGGACTTCTCAGCAGACCAGAAATTAGTGAGGGATATCATGAATGCATGCTGAATAAATGATAGTTTGTACTGAAAAGGAGTATTTTGAGAAGCAAAACCTGCTGAAGTTTGTAATAGCAAGAAGATGTACAGGCAGCTCGTTTGCAGAACAGGGCGGGATAGCTGTTTAGTGTCCTTGGTTGTTTCAAACCCCCATTGGTACAACTAGGCTGCCTCTCAGAGAAACCCATCAGCATTACTCGCTGGATTCTTCTGAGCCATCATCTGTAAAAACAAGAACCTCAGAAACTTGTATTTTAAAAGATTCCCAAAGAAGTAAGTTTTCCACTGCCTTCTTTTGCCACAAACTTTTTGATTGAGACTACCTTTCAGAAGAATAACCACGTATTGTGTTCAAATTCTTCACACAATCACAGACTAATAGGTCACTAATCAGCTTCACCATTTTATCTCCTCTAATGCTTCCTCCCTTTCAGCGTTGCTGCCTCAGCGACACTTCCATTCGTTTTGGTTTTGGCTGTGTGTATTGTACTAGCTATAGCCTGTCACGTATAGCATATTATAATAATAATTACAGAGTAGTGAGGGAAAAAAAAGGATCTGAACTTGCCTACAGTATTTTAAGAGGCTGACAGTATTTGCCTGAAACATCCCACTATATTTTCTGGAGGTGCTTCGGCTGGGGAGTACTAAATGGGTCCTGCTGACTCATGGGTGATTACTGGTAGGGGATGCTGAGGTGGCAGGTCTGCCTCCCCGGGGACACCCTCTTCGAGGTGGGAACAGCAGTCTGGAAGCGGAAGGGAAGGGTTTGAGCTGAGCTCTCCATCCTGCTTGTCAGCGCTGATCATGCTAATATGTGGAGGTTGACGGAAGGCTATTGGCAGGAATAGGAAAAGAACGTGCTGCACTTTCTGTAATAGACCATTTGTGGGCACAGGTAGCCAGAGGAAATCTGATCACAAATAATATATAATTATAAATATATAATGTAAAAAATAAACAGAAGAGGCATTATTGCTGTAGAGAGCCTAATCTCAAATGTTTATCTTCATGCCAGCCCGGGTTTTGTATTGCTTTAGAATATCCCTAAAATGGAAAGTGGAAGAGGTGGTTCCTGAGTCATTGCACAGAGCTTTTCCCAGACCAGCAAATCAGGTGCTAAGCTGTAAGAATAACATCTTCACATGGGGTCGTGTGTTTTCTAAAAGCTGAATGTCTGCCTTTATAAGGTCCCTATGTATTTGCACTCTCTTTGGCTACACATGGACATAGGGCAAAAACCTACTCATGGGGCTATCCGAGGAAATCCAGAAAACATAAAAATATTAAATCATTCTTTTCATAACTTCCAGGCTTATAAAAAGTCACATCCTTTTAAAGTCGGGGAAAAAAAAATCTTACTCTTATTTTACTTACTCAAATAAAAATACTAAAGTCTCTGTGAAAGTTGTTAAATGTATTTATTGACTTTCAGTAAAATTATTTTTTAAATGACCATGAGAAGTCACCAGGAGAAGGAGACTGGGAACAGCAGAGCATCTATAATCCAGCCAAGGAATATATTAATTCTTTTTTTTTTGGGCATTATCTTTTTGAAGATACAGGAGGCAGTGTGTATATTGCATTACATAATTTATAGAAACGATGAACAGTTAATACACTTGAAGATGCATCACTGTCCTTCTGCTGTCAACATTAGCCCTCTGCTGAGCATCAGAGGAATGCTGGAAAGGTTGGCTTCCTATGGTGGAATAAACCTGGAGCAAAAATCCCCAAGTTTACTCTTAAATATCTCTGTCTTCATCTAATTGTAGAGACCAACCCTGTAGCAGATGCGTTGATAAACTGCAGACATACACTCCATCTTCAAAAAAAAGTAGGCACGCATAGGGCTTTCTGATCCCCAGAAACATATGCTTCCCAAAGAATTATCCCCAAATGCAAAAAAAAAAAAAAGTAAACTGTTTCTTGCCTGTCACTTTTTGTCTCCAAGCCAGACTGTGTAACAGAACTAACATAGCAGTCTCCAGGTCTAAGATGTAAGCGGGCGGTAAGAAATAGCTTACCCCATAAGAACACCTCAGATTACCCAGGGGACAAGTTTTATTTTAATGCTTCCACCCCCAACATATAAAACGGGGATAACAATGTCTTCTTACTTGTGCAGCATGAAGATTAATTACTATTTGTAAAGAATTAAAGATATTCTGGGCAGGCTGAGCTGAAAAAGCTCATGAAGAAAATTAATAATTCTGTTTGCATTGCGTGGCTGGATTTCTGCACAGTGCCACCTCCTGAATGTGAGGAAAGCAATATTTCTATTTTTCTCTTGAATCCTTTTGGCCATTACATCACCAAATGAGTCAGGATTCTCTGGAAAAAAAAAAAAAGACCCACAATCCTGTGACTGCTGCATCCACTCAGGGAAGCTACAGCAAGGTTATGTAAACTGTCCCAGTTCTGGCACTATCCAACTGTTGAACACTTGACCTTCCACTTCTCATGTTCTTTTAATCCTTTTTTGGATGTGATTTCCCAGGTTGGGTTTTTTGGTTTTTTTAATGGTAAAATAACCCAGAGATCTGTCATATGGGAGTAGTCTGGTTCCATATGTATCGTTAGTAAAGAGATATGCTAATGAGCTTATTAGAGGGTTGGGAGAGTTGTTTGGCTGCCGGCACTCCTTTTCCTGGAGGCTGCAGAACTACCACCCAGAAGCAGTGGGCTGTCATCTTCTGTCTAGGACAGGGATTAGAAAGGTACAAAGTGCACATCTTATCAGTGAGTTCCCAGTTGTCTGCTGAGAGTGGAGTGCTGGTGGTGGGTGGTCCCATGGTTTGGGGCAGGGGCCCAACTTCTCTGTCATAGTTTTGCATGGCGGTGTTCTGATGGAGGAGGGAGGGTGGCAGGGGTGGCTTCTGCAAGAAGCAGCTAGAAGCCTCCAGCCAGGGTCAAACCACTGCAGTCCTATAGTTTTCCCTTCCTCCTTTCCCAAACCTGCCCCTTTCTAACTATGCACATAGAGGCTGTCTTCACTCTAGTGCCCCATGCATTCATCCCTGTCACAAACCTAGGGCCTTGAAGTACTGCTTTACAGATACTAACCCTATTTCTAACAACGTGCTGACTTGTGGACTAGATTCCGAGTAAGGATTAATAGGATTTGTGTTTGGTTGCAGCTTATTAATCGGAGCCTCTCCCACTGCTGTTATCTCCAAGGAAAACACGTCCAAGCCAGCAGTGTGCTGCTGGCACCTGCGAGCGGATGTGATTCAGCGTGAATCTCCCACGAAGCAGCCACCACCTTGGCTGTCATCACATTGGCAGCACCATGGGCTGCTGTTGTGGAGCTGCAGATTTGAGTGCCTCTGCCCTCATTTTGCCCTGTTCTCACTTCTTGTAGTATTTTGAATTGACCATTTTGTTGACAATGCCGAAGTGAACGTGTGCCCTCATAGGCTCAATATCTAACTGGGAGTGGTTTTTGCTTGGGAATTGTAACTGAATCCATCATTAAGGATGAATTCTGGATCCTTTGACTAAAGAAAAAGCAGTAATCATGGCACTGTGCCACAGCTGCCTGTACACAGAAAGACCATGGTCAAAATTTGGCTATTCCTGAGCTTGCAATTGAAAATGGATATACAATGTGGTGCAGCCAGGCAGGAGAAAAGAAACAAACGCAGCCACACTGCTCTCTGAGGCAGACACTCAGCCGCATGCTGAACAGATGCATCAGCACTAAGCTGGTGAATACCCAACTGAAGATCTAAAAACACTCTAAGACTGCTTCCACCCAGAAAGACTATCTGCTCTGTGCATGCAACCAAAACTAGAACAGATGATCATCTTGCTGAGCAGTTCAAGATTCGTGTGATTATCATTTCTTAAATAACTTAAATATAAGAATTTTTAAGACTTAAAAGAAGATGCCTCAACAAGCCTCCAAAAGCTGGAGCTGTATGTAAGGGTAAGGTGCAGTTTCCCATGTAAATGCAAGATTTTAGGTGGACTAGACCTTGAATTGTTAATCCACCAAGTAGAAGAGAGAAAACATGAAAATGTACCCATATGAATACCGAATGCATAGAGGTAAAAAAATAGACAACCAAAATTAAAAGGGAAAGATGAATTATCTGAGGAATAATAAAGGGTGTCCTGCTGCCTAAAAACTTTGAATACGATAATCATGTAAAGAGAAGTCATTGAGATCAAATGTACTGAGAAAAATACAAATTATAAAATAACTTTGTCAAGGAGGCAGAAAGTGACCCTGAGAGTGAGGTTTTGCAGGCACTTCAGATTAGTGCAGTGCAGAGGTGTGTGTGGGAAAAGAAACACTGCTCAAAGCCTCAGACAACCTTATATACAAAATGGCATCACAAACCTCTGCTCCAAATCAAACCCTGCGATACAAACACCCCCCCACCCTTAGGAAATCAAATGCAAAACAAGCAGTAGGGCAGTAGTAAATATGTGAAGTGATAAAGACTTCTGCAGTGTTGTTTGAGAGATGAACTCAGCCAACCACAGACAGCTAGAGTACTATAATGGTGGTAGGATGGTACAGAATTCAAGCCACCATCATTATTCTGAATCCCTTGAGGTTGAGTTGTGGGTGTCACCGCATGAATGACTGTACCAACTTGGGCAGGATAAGCATCTTTCTTTCATCACACAGATAATGATGACGTCTTGTGCATGAGTGTTTTGTTGCATCCTTCTCTTAGTGTACTTTTCCTACCCAACAGGATGCTCTTTCTTTTCAGATGCCCATGCAGTGCTGTATTCGTTTGAGAGCTTAGAAGAGTTGGCTGGTAATCAAACTACCTTTGCCCAAAAAGTTTCTGGTAGTTTCAGGTGTCTCTGAAGCACGTCTGTGAGCATGCTTCTACTTTCCCTGTGCTATGACTGGATGAGGAGAAGCTAGGCAAGTGCTGTAGCCAGACAAGCTGCACATTTGCAGACAACTGGACTTCATGACTAACTACCTTCCTGGATGAGGACTATCTGCTTTGGAGAAGCAGAATGATTCCCCGTGCTTCATGGCAAACAGTGGTAATGGAAAGAGCACTCAAGTCAAATGGCTCCTCTGAAAGATTATGGGCCTCATTTAGATGCAGGAAGTTGAGAATGGCATTTAGGATCCCATTTGCAGTAGAAGTGAGTAATATCTGTCAACAATGGGAGTGGGATTAGTTGGATCCAGTGGGAACAGCATGTTTCTCTCAAACTTCTGCTATACCAACAAGGAAAATGCATGGCAGCAACTGGAGCTGATTATGGCCTCAACTTGTTCTGAGAGTGTTCAGGAAGTGGATTAAAATTTGGCTGAAGACACAGTAAAAGGCACTTTTCTCCCATGTTATTCACAGGCATCCTCCCCAAGACTATGTGCCAAAGAGGTGAAAACAACACAGATGCACCTAAAGATAATTTCTAAAGGACTTTAATATCAGGGTTTGTTTTCTCACCATCAGACAGCTGCTGACTTCTGAAAAAAAGCAAAAAGATAGCATAGAGAGGGTTAGACATATACCCATTACGTATCATCAGGTAACAGTTGATCATCCTGTCCCAAAACAGGGCACTGTGACTGGGAAGGCCACCATACAATTTGATGCTAGCAAGTTGCAGTTTGGAGTACCAATGCCTATAGCAGAGAGCGCTGGTAGCTTTTGGGAGTTTGTCATCACCACAGAACCAGGAGACACCCAAACCATAAGAAATGTCTAGCAATTGTGTTCGCTGTGAGTTGTTTCATCATTAAGTTTGAGGATGTAAAGAAGTGAGGTAGAAAATGACACTGGATCACTAGAGAGCATTTTAAAGGAGTTATTGCTGGTGGCTCTCCATGATGCTGAAATTGCAATGCTGCAATTCTGAGGTTCACAATGAAAAAGAGAGACTTAGATACACATAGCAGACCTCATTTCCTGGTCATGAAAGTACAGCAAACAAACCAAAATATGAGATCCTCAAATTGCTAGAAAAACGGACAGCAGAAAGGCACAGAAAGCAATCAAGCCCATTATTTACCATTGTCAAGGACGTGTCTGAAAGAAATCTGTGAACAAATGATACGAAACAAGTACTCATATCCATCATTTTGTAGAGCTGGGCACATGCCAAAGGAGAACTCCCACCCATATGCATAGAGTACTTGAATTATCGAGACAGTCTGAGCATACGAGATAGCATCATAGTTAAAGGCAGTTGGCTCACAGCGCTCAGATCACAGCATCTTCCTCAGAGCACCTTCTGAAACTGAAGCGTGTCTCCAAAAACCTGGAGATGTCACTGTTTGGCAGACATGACCAGGCATATCAGAGACCTGGTAAACAGTTGAGGTTCATATGGTAATGTGCAAAACCAACCCAAAGCTGATGAAATGCACGTAGCATTTGGTTCGTCTGTGCTCTAAATAAGGGACAGCGTGGGATTTAACTTGAGCGTTGGCAGCACATTGTCCACGCTGTTTAGTTGTTACTCCTGGCTTCTCTTGGATGACTCAAACTTTCTTTAGGATAGTCTTCTATGTAGGTGGATACCCCACAGATGGATGGACATGATCTACTCTGTTCCACTTGGAAACTGGGACCGGGGACCCTCCCTTACTCAATGGTGTAGACATAGATAGTTACAGGTGCCTCAGAAAAAAGTTAAAGCTTCCTCATCACCTCCCATCCACACTGCAGGTGGTTTCACTGCTGCATAACAGAGCGGACCTAACGGAGGCCCTGAAATTGCCTTGGCTGCTCATCCTTCCCTGTCTGTGCATGCATTGCGGTCTGTCTTTCAGGCTGCTGGAGAGCAGATGACTATCAGGCACTGTACTGACCACAGGAGGAATTGTTCAGGCAAGTCTGGTACACTCAGTCTTGTGCTTTCAGATAATGGCCCTGACTTGGGCGACTCAGTTCAGATGACTTACATTAGAAGAGTAGTTCTACATCACCATCATCTTACAATGACAAAGCTTAATTGCTGTCTGAAATTGCTGCAGCCCTATTAATGAAAGCTGCTCAAAAGAAAACATATGTCAAACCACTCCTGAATGGAGAAACATTCCCCTCAGAAAGTGTTAACAGCGGTGTGGTGAAATTGCTTGCTGTCAGGATGACTATATACCTTTGGTACTTAGCTCTGGTAAACAGCAGTGGCAGTGAAAGCAAGAAATAGGACAAAAGGGAAACACCTACGGGCCAAAGCCTGCTGCTGTGAGAAAGCCACAGTCCTCTGAGAACTTATGTGGGATTAATAAAGCCAGGAGAAAAAAAACCCAACACAACAGTATTGGCCCATAATGACTAAATAACCACAGCACCAGAAGTGCAAGGCCATTGACTGTCAGTGGGGGAAACACCTGATATGTATTTCAGTATTGAGCACCTGGGAAGGAAAAAAAGCACCTGACTTCTTATAACACCTCATAAACCCAGAGGGTCTGCAGCCAAGCAAGAAGGTCACCCAAAGACAGTTTATCTTTGTAGATAGTAGGTTAACTACTAGAATGTAAACAGGGAACAGGATTCACACTCTCTTTTCTTGGGACAAAATGAAATGTTACAGAGAAAATGATCTAAGTAGGTGACATTATACCAGGACTGGGTATGGATCACATCTAGAGACCTCAAAAACCCAACCCGTTGTGTTTGATAAATGCAGACTGCAGTGTAGCTCTTGGCTACACTGGTACTGGCAACTGGAGTAGAGGGGGAGTAGCTGAAAAAGGCTGGGGTGCCTGCCGAGATCTTCCTGGAAAAGGGGGCCTGGTTCGTTCTCTCCACCACTGCCACATGAGCTGCTCAGTGCCCCTTGGCCAGCACACACAGAGAAGGGATTGGAGCTGAACAGCTTATTATCTTGTCTCTCCCTCTTTTGGTCTCTGCTTGTGTACGGAACAAGAGGCATGATGTTTTGGAAAGACTTGAAGGCCAGCCAAAATGAAAGAGAGAGAAATAGTTGGAGCAGCCAGCAGGCTGCAGAAGGGGAAAAAGGGGACACTGAAGTAAATAGCAGTCTTTCCATTAATTTCAGGGCAGGCTGGATCAAACCCATTTAAGCCCAAGGCTAGAAACAGGAAATGTCATACTGAATATTAGGAAACAAACTGTGGCAGCGAGTGCAATCAAGCAATTTATGCACAGGAGGGAGCGAAGCTTTGCCTTACTATGGATGGTGACGTACTACTCTGTTAGGATGAGTTCCCTCATTGTTGTCTCATTATTAAGGATTTTGTTTTGTTTTGTTTTGTTTTAATCCATTGTGGTCTGAAAGAAACATACAAAGAGAACACTCTTCTTCCCTCCATCCTTGGGAATAACAGGCCATTTCAGGCACAGAAACCTCTGACACTTCAAACAGCAGCAGTAGAGCTAACACTCTTTAATGAATTATTTGGCGACATAGCATGACAGTGCCCAAGAGATTCATACTTTGAAAAATATTTTTGTTATTTAAATTGAAAGAATAGAAAATTTAAATCTCAAACCAGGAGTCTCCCTTTTCTCTTTGGGGCCTGTTGCTTTGTTCTGCTTTGAGGCATGCTAAATCTACTTTGACATCCCTTAGTTATGGAATATTTTAAGCGAAAGCTGATTTTTTGACAAAGCAATCTAATTTTCAGAGATTTGTGTTTCAACACCTCACAGATGCATGGAGTCAAATGGGCCAGATTCTCAGCCCTACAGAAAGAATTAAAAGCCTGTTAGATGCCCACTGAAGCAGTTGCCATAGGAAAAAGGGAACACTTAGGTTCAGCAGAGTGAAAAAAACAAGGGACTTCACTATCAGTATGTCTCAAAGCTGTAAAGAAACAGGATCAATTAGGTAAAACTAGTATTTTATACCACATCACTTGTGATGTGGACTTCACTTACAGTCTCCCAGATCTCTGTGAATTATTTTCTCTGCTAAACATGCATTAGTGAATACTATCACTGAAAAACCTAAAGTTGGGAAACCTCCCATGAACGATTCCCAAAGCAAAGCCCAGAAAATCAGCAATCCACAGCTTCTTCCCCTTGTTCTGACCTGGTCTATTCTTTTGACCTGTTGCTGGCACAGTACTTCTGTCATGTCCCACACCTTTTTTAAGTGCAGGGGCTCAAGATCTAATTGGTGTTAGTGACACTAGGAAACTAAAGGGTATTACCACTTGACACTGCAGCACTGCAGAGCTTCACCAGTCATCACTGCAAGAGCTCTTCTGGAATGGGAGAGACGTATCATCGTGCTGCATTTTCTGAACAAATTTGCTTTGTTTGTGCTGTGCTGCTTCAGGAACCCACATTAAGATTTCTGCTAGGTACTTAGTATGCCTCATGCCATGCACCAGCAATTTGAAGCAAGGCTTTTGGCATTTGGTGGGTTCAGGCATCTTCATGTTATGGGAGTAGATCTACCTGTGAAAGCAGCTAGAGCTGCTAAGTATAAGCTTCTCCTGGAGAAGAAAGGTAGATGCTAAGGTTGGAGGGCTGGCCTAGGTAAAAACTAAAACTTGCTTTTAATCACTGTTTTGTCCATGTTCTCCTTAATACCAGTTTGAAAGCTGGCAGCTGTGGTGACATGTATATGTAGGGATAGTTTTGCTAGATGGAGGGAGCTTTTTGTGGAGGTCTGCTATGCTGCTCGTGTGAAAATCTGAGAAGCAGTGCATCTGACTCAGCTGTGTCTCACACCCAGGGCCACAAGGAGAGGCAGAGCTGCTCCTTCTCCATCCTCCATATACAAAGCATGAAAAGTCCTTCCTTCCTTTTACTGACTGGAGAGGAATATGAATTTATGGCCTGAGATGAAAGGATGTCTGCAGGAGCTGCTGTGCCCGGACAGACCTAGCAAAACAGCGTTCGAATAGTGCCTTGCTTACTCATGGTACATATCCCAGTTTGCAAGCAGCCTAGCTGTTGAACAAACAGCCCTCTGAAAATCTCTGGGTCCCTTGCCTTATAGATACCTCTTCTCATTCACCTAAACAGCCTCTCCTCGGTGTTAAAAACGTATAAGCAAGCTGGCCTGGCTGCCTGACCTGTGCAGCAGGCTGTTGGAATTACTTCATTGGGACAAATGAAGCAGGGGAAAATAAAAGTAATAAATTACTATCTTTGACTCCGATAGTCAGTGTATGTGGAATTGGCCATCTGCACTTCTACGCAAGTGGAGCTGCTGCTAAAGAACCAACATCAGTGTTAGCACCCTTGCCAGTGGCCAAGGAGAGATGTGCTCTGTGGTGAGCCCTCACTCCAATACTGTCCAGGCTGGCAGTCCCAGGGTCCTATTGCAATGGCATTCAGGATTTCTCCTGTGAAAGAAATTCCCTGTCTGTGCTCTGATTTTGCTCTGTATTTGCTCTGTATGTTATGTCCTATTCTGAAAAAGTGTTTTCTCATTTGGCATATTTCCCTTTAATGTGTGCATATACTTACATTTCTAGAACTATGACTAATTGTAATAATTTATAAGAATCTGTGATTTTTATTGTTATGCATCATGGGTTTATGGGTTTTTCACATGTAGTTTTGGAATCCTGAAATCTAGTCATTTCTTTATTCTTCACCGAGGGTGTTTTCCTTGATCAAAAGTATTCATATATCAATGGCAAGAGCATTCAAAGGCATTCAAGCCCTATAAATTATTCCACACTATACAAACACGCAGCATTCCCTTTTCATTCATCTTCACCTACTGCTGTCGTTTAGCTATGAAGCCATTCTCTTTCTTTTCCCCACTCTTGCCCCCCCCCTTTTTTTTGAAACTTGGCAGATATAGGCTGTGTATTATATATGTTTGATGGTTATGCCTTTGCTTTGTACTGAACGGACTCAAAACCTAGTTTTCTGTTTCAAGAAAAAAATGAAGAGCTTAAAACCACACTTTTTTTGGAAACTCAGCTATCCAGTTGAAAAAAAGATTACTGAGTTGCCTGTGGTTTATGAGAGACTTAAAGTGGTTCATAAAGCCTTATGAAATGAAAAGTTTCCTAATGTAGAATCAAGAAGTACAAACCATTCCAGCTGGTCAGGCCTGAGTTTAAGGCTTTCACTAGGACCAAAATACAGGAAGATTTCACCAAGTTTTCTGTTGGCTTCTGAATGAACTTTGCTATTTGTGACAGATCTGAGTGTGTTGGAAAGGAAAGGGAAGCATTAATTGCTATCACAAGTCCACTTCCCATGGCTTGAAAATCTTGACTGTTAGAACAGCCTGTATGTACTTTTTAAGAAGTCCTTTGCTTCTTTACCCCCAGTGTACCCATGATCACTCAAATGCCTTTTGTTTTTTCATCTGCTCAGCCACTTTTCATATAATATCCCCAAACTAGCAATATTCATCTTCTAAATGCTCTATTGTTTTAAGGATTTTGACTCTATGCACTTGGCAAGCATATCAACTTCATAAATGAAAAAAAATACAGGTATTCTCTTTTTATAAAGCATTATTCTGCAGCGAGTAGAACTGTGAAGTGCTTATATTTAAGTTGTTTTCTTCTCAATTATTGCTAGAGGCTTTCAAAAAAAGGTAGCATCTAAATGATAATTGATGAGAGCACTTTCAGGACTGATCATGCTGTCACAGTGGGACTACACTGATGCACACTTGCTATATTTAGTGTAGTTGCTCCCAGTCCATACAAGCACAGATGAGAACATTCACAGAAACAAAGGCTGTGAAGCCCTTAGAAATATCTCCTCTTAAGTCCTCACTGGTTTAGACCTCAATTTTCCCATCATCTCAATTCTGCTTTGAATTTCAACAGTTCATTAAGTCCTGTGTGCCAATGAAGTCAGAATTTGGAAAAATCTGTTAATGAGTTGCTATCCGGGAAGGGGCCTTAACATGATGGATGTGGTATTGGATTTTACTGAAGTAAGAGTGAAGAAGATTTAGGAGGCTTATAGAAAAGCAGAGGATGATTTAAGAAGTAAAGGAAGTTAACTGGAATCCTGAAAGATGCTCCTGCTGGCTTTCTTCCATGGGAAGGGGGACAACCCAGCTACCTCCTCTCCTATCTGGATACTCTGAAATCCTTGTGCATACAATGAGACATGATAAATTGAGACTCAGTGACCTGAACTGAAATGCATAAACATTTATGGCCAGCTTAATTCTGTCTTCCTTTCGGCATATGGCCCTTAAACTTTAGCTCAGCTTCCCAGAGCTGGGATTTTTGTGTGCCTGGTTTCTGTTTGTGTGGTGGTTTTTAGTGTTTTGTTTTTGTTTTTTAATTTTTACTTTAAGTTTTGAACCTTTTCTAAAAAAAATTATGAAAATTTTATAGCACAACCCTTCGCTCTGCCAGGCAATGTTTGTACTTCCTCTGGTGAAAGTCACCACCAGGACAGCTACAAGGTATCTGAATGGACTCCAGCACCCACCCAGCTTATCTTACTCTTAAGTGACCTTTCTGAAGTCAACAGGCTTCTCAGCACTGCCTACAAAGTGAACATTTTTAATCAATTTTATGCTAAACAAAATCAGAACAACTGATTTTGATGACTTTGAAGAAGCCATTGAAGACCAAGTCTTTGAAGACTAAAGCACATCTTTAGCTCCCCAAAACCTGACAGTGTCCAAGGCCTTTTTTTTCCACTCTTCTCTTCTTGATTTTGTTTTTACTGTTCAATACTTGATCCTATCTATGAGGCATGTTATCACCAAGTATTAAATAAATAGCTCTGGAAGGTGCCTTGAGGAATAAGCTTGTCCACAGACCTTGCCCAAAGGCAAGGTCTAGCTATACCAGAATGATTCCCAACTTGCATCTGTCACATTTACTCTTAGCAACCAAGAATGATGGATATTCCACAACCTCCCTAGGCAACCTTTTCCACTGTTTACTGTCCTTATCACTAGAGGAAGCTGTCTCTAGCACCAACCCTCAGTCTCTTGGTGCAATCAAAATGCATTACTCTTGTCCTACCTCCAAAGAACATATGAATAATTTCTTTTATCCCTTTTTGCATTTCTCTTGTCCTTAAAGGCTCTTAATGTCTCCCCTTAATTTGTTTGGTTTTTGGGGGGGTTTTGGGGGTTTAGTTTTGGGTTTTTTTGCTAGACTGATCAACCTCAACCTTTCCTGGCAGATCATGTTTCCTATACCATCACAATTTTGTTTGTGTCCAATTACTCTATCTTTTTTAAAGCTCGGTGCCCCAAACTGGTTGATATTCTCCAGCAGAGACATTATCGGCATCAAATAGAGAACTAAGATTATTTTAAAAGTTTTTACAATTCTTCTGTATGGTTTACTGGAGTCCATTGGAGCCCAAGTTTCCATCAAGCTGAGGTGCAAGTCACTTCCTTTGATGGACTGCTCAAGCTTGGGAAGCACTGTGTAGACAGTGCCTCAGTGTTTTTAATCTGTTTGGATGCGTGGAATATAAATGAGTTAAGAGATTTTAACTTGTCCTAAAAAAAAAAAAAACAAACCCAGAATACCAATAGACCGATGGCATATTTAAGATGTAGATTTGACAAGTGCTGAAGGGATTAAAGAACTTATCCAAAATGAAATCAACTGGAGTCATCCAAGTCTGAAACTGCCAAAGTGTGTGGGGAGTGTCAGAGTGTGACACAAGTGCTCTGGTTTTAGCAAGCCAGAAGCAGCAATGGAACAAAAACCTATGATGTGGGATGTTGAACTAATTCGGAGGTGATTAATAAAAACAACATCATTCTTCACTTACATACATTAGAGAAGCGAGCCAAATATTTAGCCACTTACTGTGGATGAGATATTATGTCCAGAGAACAATCAGGCATTACCATCTGACCTGGAAAAATGCCCAAATGAGACCGTTAATTTTTCAGATGTTTTAAATTAGGAACTATGTCTGGAAGTTAACTTTTCACTTAGCAAAGAAACCTCATTTTAATCCAATGCCTATCTATTGTAAGCAGAGCTACGACCAGTCCTGCCTCTCTTAGTGCAGTGCTGAGTTGTGCATGGTTTGTAGATGAGGGGATAAATAGGATATCAAATGCTGTGTGCAAATTTACCACACAGACATCTGGATCTGAGAACCTCCCAGCAGGCAAACTGCTAATGATCTTAAATGTTTCCCTCAAAGAGAATGACTAGGTTGGGTCTCTGTATTCGTTAAAGATCTACAGGAAGTTCAAACAGGGAAATGGCACAGGTTTATTTTTAGTCATGGACAGAGCTTCCTTCAAAATAACGCGCATGTCAGCTCTGTGAAGTAACCTGCTTCTTGCACAGTAACCTGTGCACTCTCAAAATGCTCTGCCTTGCAGAAGTCATGGTATTTCTATTGCAATGGCAATTTTTCAGCATGGCAGTCACAAGTGTCCCTCTTTTGTGGATGCTCTTTTGAGCAGGGACATGTGTCCCTAAGGGAAGCATAGTTTGGGGAACTTTTCTTCAAGGATTACCTTTCATCAGCCTTGAGCTTGAGGAGGGAATGGGGCATAGTAGAGAAGTGATGATGTTGTGGCATTTCAGCAGATCCTGCTTGGTTGCTCTTCAGGACCAACCACTACCAGTTTGACTTCCAGCCTTAAGGGCATTGGTTCAGTCTCTTGCTTCTACCCTAGCTGAACTGGCTACACAGAGAAGTCACAGCAGCTGATCAAGCCAACTTTTCTGCTGCTCCAGTTGAAATTAAGGGTGAGGACATAAAAATCTTAGGGATCTGTGTAGCCATGGGTGTTCTAGCTCAGGTCCTGGAGCCTGAATAACCCATATGTCCATAAATCACTCACAACAGCTTTTTCTGAGGACTGGCGCAGCAGTCTATCATGTTGATGGAGATGCAGTCTGGTGCAGGATCCTGTGGCCCCAGGACTTCCCTGTGCATTGAAATGGCTCATTCTAAATAAATACATTGCTAAATGTTCCTAAATACATCACTAGAATACTCAGGGAGCCCTATCTGTTTAGTCTACAGAATATATTTTAACTTTTTCCTTTTAACCCACAAGAGGGGTCTTTGCCTTTAAGCCCAGCCCACACAAACATGTACACAAAGTCCATCTCTTCCCGGAAAGCAAGGCCCCAGGATGGAGGATGTTGACATTGGAAAGATTTCCTAGTCAAACTGTTTTCCTGCCCTGATTCCTCTCTAGGGTCCAGGGTATGATGTGCATGCAGTGGTAGGGGCAGAGAGAGGAAAGAAAAAAAAGCTGTCAGAAGGTTGCCAAGTTTTGTGTAGTAACTGGCTGCAGAAACTGAGTTTCTTTTAGAAAACCCTCCTTGGGGAGATCCCTCCTTCCTCAGGGGATCAACCCAGGCTCATGCTGTAGCTGGATCACACCCAAGAAAAGCAGAATTACTCAATGCTACCAGTCCCTGTCCTGCTGTTTTCCACCAGCTTGTGTTTCATGTTACCCTTGGCCTTCTTAGGATGGCTTCAGGTGGGCTTTGTTTGCTTTTACCCACTTACTACGCACGCAGTCAGGTTTTAGCAGCCCTGTGTGGATCCTGTGGCACCCTTAAACAGAAAAAACCACAGTAGTTGTGGCACCAGCAGTGAGAGCCTATAAAAACTTGGCATAACTCTTAATGAGGGTCTTTAATTGATGATGAGACAGGGAGATGGCTGGGGATCCCTCCCAGGGCGAGTACCAAACGGTGTAAAACCCCAGCTTTCCTTTTCTTTTCTGTCCCCAAATTGTTGCATGGATGGTTGAGACCAAGGAGGCCTGCCGAAAGGAGGGAAAGGCACAAGTGGCTCGGAAAAGACATGACGTGCTACTCCAGCCAGCTGCCCGTCTCCGGATGTAAGCTCCGCTATTTGCAGTTCCCTTTGTTCTGCCTGAAGTGGCTGCGTACAGCAGATGTCCCCAAGCAGGGGACATCTCTTTTCTTTCCTCTGACGGAAATGGTTTTGAGGCAAACAGCATTAGTTTGGCCACAGGGCTTTCGATCGGTGGAGAGAAGTTAAAAAAGCCGTGTATGACAAGGGATATTTCTCTGGCACCAGGCAGTTTGGCAGTGACACATCTGGACATGCAGCCTGTCTGTCCATTTGCCAGCTGATAGCCAAAGGTTAGGCCAGATTTACTCACTGGTCAGACTTTCACATCTCTTGCCTGGACTAACTGAGGCAAACAAAGCAAAATACAGCCAGAAATAGGTGTGTGGGACCTCATGGAAATCCTGGTTTGGATTCAGTGCTGACTTAACCTGGGGGTGGAAAGTTACTGCAGTTGCTGCTTAGGCAGAACAGCACATAGGTAACAACACAGTAAATCTACAGTGAGACGTCTTTCCCCAGCATTGCTCATCTTGCTATTCCGCTCTGTCACATACACAGGGGTGACTTCCCCTGCCTTTGACGCCCTTTCTAGGTTTGCATACAACTCACACAGACTTGGCAGTGATAAACATGGGCAGCGTATCCCTCATGCAGCTGTACCTGGGATTTACGCTTGGGCCACTGGTTCCCCATGGGCAGGAGGGCAGGATGTGAGCTAATAAGAAGCCTCCCGTGATGGAGTTGATAGCAGCTGCTAAGCTTCTTCCAGGGCTAGCTACATCTTTCATGTTCATACCCTCTTGTGAAGGATTTGACTCAACCTTTTAGCCTTCCACCTCTCCTACCTAAGCCATATTTTCTTCCTCTCTCTGTTCTCTGAGAACAGCATCATTCTAGACAACTTTGTCCCTAAACTTGCCACAAGCTTGGGGGAAGGAAAACATGGATTTTAGGCCACGTAGTAGGAATTGTCACTGGGAGAGGTCCAATACTCTGTGTTCAGGGAGGTGAACATCTTCCCTCCAATTCAATTAAAGGGCCACTGTTCTCCTATGAGAGCAACAAGAGAATCTTAACATTATTATAAGGTAGTGTACTTCTAAAATTATTTACTGCTGTAACTTCTTACCTCTTCGCTTAAGTTTTGAAGAAGTGACTAGAAGGCAGAATTGACCTCCAAATGCTGTTTGGCTGTACTTACAAACCAGAAAAACAAGGCAGCATCCACTGATGCTGGGGCCAGGTGGTGAGAGAATGTATGATGGCTCTGCCCTCCAGCTGATGGAGGCAAGGTGGTCCCTGAAGGTGTGCTGGTCGCAGATCTAAAAATCCTCTCATGACTGCTGATGAGCCTGGACTGGTTTGAAGACACAAAAACAGGAGGCACATCAACCCCAAGATCTACCCCGCAAGGCACTTAAGAGGGATGTGGGGGTTTCTCTTCCCTTTGGATCACTTAATAGGCTGTTTTCTTGAGATCATAACAACACTGCTAAACTGTTGTCTAGAGCTTTGGAATCAGCAGTGCCAGTCAGAAACTGTTTTTCTGTCCGGTTTTCCTTTGAAGCTGATTGTTTCCACTCCCAAAATATTACATCAGGGTGGGTTTTGATCCCTGTGAATGCATGAGGATGTTTGTTGCTCCCAGCAGGACCCCTGCAACACGCTGACTAAAAGGAAAGAAAACAAATCCCTGCACCACCGTCACAATTGGCTGTGATAATAAACATCACTGTCCTGAGAGGTGAGAGGGGAGAGCGGTGGGTTAGGAAGCACGGGAAGCCATCAGTTTAGGTCAGCTTTCCAGATCACCCTGGCCAAGGCTGATTCTGCATGAACTACAGCAAGGAGCCTGCTCTGGATAAGGGAGATGCTCGGTCATCCTGAGGCTTTTCCACAAAACTCTGGTAGACAGAGCTTCAAAAGACAGTACACCAAGAAGGAATGTGTGAGATCACCAAAATTTAAGTGGAACAGCTGATTTCTGCTGTGAGTTGCAGCAGAGAAGGACCTGGGGGTGTTGGTTGACTGCAGGCTGAATATGAGTCAGCAGTGTGCTCAGGCAGCCAAGAAGGCCAATGGCATCTTGGCTTGTATCAAAAACAGTGTGGCCAGTAGGTCTAGGGAGGTGATTGTGCCCCTGTACTCGGCATTGGTGAGGCCACACCTCGAGTACTGTGTCCAGTTCTGGGCTCCTCACCACAAGAAGGACATGGAGGTCCTGGAGCGAGTCCAGAGAAGGGCAACCAGGCTGGTGAAGGGGCTGGAGGGCAAATCCTATGAGGAGCGGCTGAGGGAGCTGGGGATGTTTAGCCTCGAGAAGAGGAGGCTGAGGGGAGACCTTATCACCGCCTACAATTACCTGAAGGGAGGTTATAGAGAGATAGGTGATGGTCTCTTCAGCCAGCTGACAGGAGATAGGACAAGGGGGAATGGCATGAAGCTGTGCCAGGGCAGGTTTAGATTGGATGTTAGAAAAAAATTTTTTACTGAAAGAGTTGTCAGGGCCTGGAACAGGCTGCCCAGGGAGGTGGTTGAGTCACCTTCCCTGGATGTGTTTAAAAAAAGGGTAGATGAAGTACTTAGGGATATGGTTTAGTTTAGGATGCGAATGGTTGGACTTGATGATCTTAAAGGTCTTTTCCAACCTTGTGCTTCTGTGATTCTGTGAAAACTCCTCTCCTCCCAGCCAGCTGTACACCTGGCTCACACAGATGGGTTGTCCTGGGGAAGCTGGGCTGATACTGGGCCTTCCTTCCACCCAACAGCATCTTCTTAAGTTGTATCAGCTCCTAGCCCCATTTGGCAAGGTGTTTAACTCTTCCCTCTTTGCCACCCCTCTCACAGCATGATTTCTCTTATGAATGAGATCCACATGTGACCTGTTGAATAAATCCTGTGTTAAAGAAGAGCCTCTCGTTTATTTGAGGGCATCACCAGAGAAGAGCAGAGCTTTGATATGGGATGCAGGAAGATGGACAGGGAGGCTGAGTATTTTGCTGTGTGCTTTGCTGCAAACTAACCAGCAGAAACAGACCATTCAGATGAGCTCATTTCCAGGCAGGTATAATAAAACTACACGTTTTACGAATGATGCCATTGATGGGCTTGGCAGGAAGGCAGATGGATACTAGATGTAGACAAATCCACAACAAAGGCAGCTTCTTTGCTCATTCAAACAACTGGCAGTCTCCAAATCACCCATCTGAGAGGGCTCCCAAACCCTGCAGCACTAGAACAGTGCAGCCAGAATAAGATAAAACCATGAAAGTGGAGTTCTGTAATTGCAATGGAAGACACTGTAGGTCTGGTGACAGCTTGATTTTACATCATGCGATGCTGCTGCTACTAAGCCATGACTGCAAGCCTCAGGCCTGCTTTCTGATGTGATCTTGCCATTGAGAATGAAGTGAATTTGGATGGAAACCAGCAGAAGGATTCAATTTAGACATCGCTATCTCTTACAGAAGAATTGCTTTCCCACTCTGCACACATACTACAGACTAGGCCTGTGTAAACCCCAAGAGTCCGATGTTTATCACATCTTTTCTGCTATCTTTTGGTCTTGGAAAGAAAGAGTTTTATTTTGGGAAACTTTTGTACCCTGCGGTCTACATTCTTGCTCTCAGTATTGAAAATTTGTATTTTTGACACATACAACCTTTCCAGCAATATGTGAAATTATTAAACTGGAGATGAGTTAATAAAAGGTCTCACTTTACATTCTGTGTTGGTTTCCCATCTCAGAGACTGAATTGCAGTTTTGAATTTGGGTAGTTCTGCTGTTAGATTCCTAGTGCTGCCTTGTTTGTGCTGTGGCTATTACATAGCAACATAATATTTGTTTGCCTAAACCCAGCTGCTTTTACTGGAACAGAACCCCCTCCCCATCAAACTTTTCAAAACATTTCTATTACATCAAGTTCTGGGGAAAAAAGAAAAAAAAAAGAAAAAAAGAAGATAGAAAAAGAGAAGGGTGCCATCTGTAAGCTGTCCATAGCCTTTTACATGTAATGGTAACAGGCCAGGCTCATTGCTGAAAGTACTTTAACCGGTGAGAGGGAGACTTGTGTTACAGACAGAGGCTTAGGGACTGCCCTGCATGAGGTGTGCAGGTCCCTGGCTGCTCCTTTGCCCTCCTGCTGCGGTCCAACAGCGGGGCTGGGAGTGTGACGGGCAGGATGTGCCTGCGCCCAGAATCCCCCCTGCACCCTGTGAACAAACTGGTGTGGCAGAAAGGGTGTGTGGTCCCCTGTCAGGGCAGCACACCGGCCCCATCGTGCCTCCCTCATGTTGGTGGCAGAGCCCCAGGCAACTGGTGCATTTGGATCTTGTTCCCTGTCATATGCCTCATTTATTACTTTCTTTGACATCCTTCATGATGGAGCTTTGCTGCTTCTGCTCTGGCACTGTCCTGAGAAAAGCAACGCCGAGAATATTCACGTTGGGTAATTCATTGTTCAAGTGTAAGAAGTTTGTCCAGCTGTGTACTGAGTGTTTCTGAACACCACAACTGAAGAAACATGCTCTAGTACTTCCCTGAGTATTTTCTCTTTTAGTATTTATTTAGTTTTTAGTGTTTATTTCAAATTCACTGCTCCTGGCAGCTTCCTTGTGGAGACACTCAGTCTCCTGGTTTGAATTCTGGTCTTTCCGGTCAAGGTCTTTGGGAAAACTTTACTGAACATGCAGCTGTCCCACACGGACTGGAGAAGCTGATGCTGGTGGAGAGGCACATGGGACTAGGGTGCCAGTGTGTGCCAACAGCCCCTTGCTGGGAACCTTGGCATCCCCAGGATGCTGACCCTAGCCCTTGTCCTCCTGGGAGCACACACCTGCCCAAATGTACCTCATCAAAGCCTGAAGGCTTCAAATAATTCCTCATGCCTGTCCTCTGCCTCACGACATGTGCCAGCCGACCTGCTGCTCCCAATGGCCTGGGATGAAACAAGCCCACACTTGGGAAGTCAGCCACTGTGGCTGAGCCGGGGGGCACAGCCTGTCCCCTCTGCAGGCCAGGGCTTTCCCTGCGTACATCCCCGGCTGCTTCACAGCCATTTGTTCTCCTTGTGAAACCTCACTTAGCCGAAATAGCTCTCCCCTCCCCCTTGCACTTACCCCCGCCCGGTGTATTTATAGAGAGTAGTCGCAGTCCTGCTCAGCTAGACCGAGGCTGCTCAAGCCTTGCTACGCTGCCATTGTCTACGCTCTGACAGCCTGTAGCTAATAAAAATTCAGTCCCTTGGCTCCAAGTCTAGAGCTCACATCAGTATGCAAACCCAAATGCAAATACAGGAGAGGCCTTGCTGGTTGACACAGGTGATCAGAGGATGGTGCTGCCCTTCTGTTCATCCTTTTCCTGTCTCGGCTTTCATTTCTGACCTCATTGCAAGCCTCAGCTCTGGACTTTCCGCTGCCTTTTCCCGCAGCATCCCTGGTGTAGGGACAGAATGTGTTAGGAATCAGATTCAGGATCGGGTTTTTTCCGCTCTGTCTGGGACTCTGCAGCTCTAGGGTGTCACCTCTCTCGCTGATTGCTTTGAAGCTACTTTTTACCATCACAAAAGTGTCACTAAATTTCGAGACATCTTGTTAGGAAAAATAGGGAGAAGTTGCCATTCAATTTTCTTTCCATTTCTCCACTCGATTATTGTTCAGCACAACTCATTATAACACGCAATCATTCTCTTTCTGGCCAGCATGGATTCCAGCCAGTTGATTTCCCATCAAGCACAATTTTTGCTATTGCTTCACTTCTTTTTAATTTTATTTTTTTTTAAATGTATGTAGCAGATAAAATTCCCAGAAAACCATCAGTACAATTTCCCAGCCTATTTCTGTAGCTTCCTTATTGGTATCTAGCAATGTTTATGTAATGTTCATTTTGAATACATATATTTCAAGAGCTTGAGTTTTTGGCTGCTACTTTCCACATCTGGGTCACCAGCTCATTGTTAATTTTTGGACAGCTGCTCCTCTGTCACATTTTAAATGCTGGTTTTGGGTAGGGATGGGCCAGACAATTTATTTCAAGTAAGAACAGATCAGAGCCATCATTCCTCACACAGGCTCGGAGGGGAACAGCCGAAACCGTGGGAATAGGATAGATTTTTTTTTTTTGCCCTGTAGCTGCAAAGAAAGTTTCATTTAGGGGATTCACTCTGCTCCTCTCCAGATGTCAGTCAGGTAAATTGTTCCTTCAACCTCGCTGGCACCTTTTTCTTGGCTGAGAGCAGACAGACAGCTCAGTCTAATTGCACAGAGAGGTTAGCCCAGCTTTCCCTTTTCAAGTAAAACAGGTTTATATGTTTCTGTGGGACTGGCTGAACAAACAACAGGTGGATCTAAAAAAGCCCTCTGGAAAATCCCTACAATTGACTCATTGGGAAATGAAAGGCGAGGGCATTAGAGCCACCCTCCTCCCTAGGACAGCCTGTATCCTGCTAATGCCTGGAGGGAGCAAGGAAGGGGAGGATGGGGATGGCGCCGGGGTGGAGCCTGGGGATGAAGAGTGGGTCCCAAAAGTTTAGGTGAACTGTGCAAGGGTTGGGACTTCATGTGCTTGTCCACATTCAGCCTCAAATCTCTATCTTGCTGAAATTTCTAGGGTTCTGTGAAGAGCCCACTTTAAATATAGACGGGCATTTGTGTGCTTGCTATAAAGATCAGCGTGAACAGGGAGGTGGCCATCTAAAAATGGGCCATGATGACTTTTCACATAGTTGCTAAATGAAAATGTGACAGCACAGTACAAGGTGTTAAATTACTCAGTTGTCTTTGAGGATAGTCCCACTTAACTGTCTTAAAAAATGCAGTCTGCACCTCTACACTTCACTGCCCATCCTAGGTCTGCTGCTGGTGTAATGGCACCAACCTCCAAAAAGTACCAAACTTTTTTAAAAAAAAACTCCTTTCAAGAGGAGCTTGCAATTGGATCAGATTTCACTCTCAGCCATCGAGCTCTAAATCTACAGCAACCTTTTTCCACTTGGGATATCCATGGGGAGGAAGGGCAGCCTGAGCAGTCCCCACTCAGGGCCATGGGGTGAGCAGCAAAGGGCGAGGAGGGAGCCTGCACCCCCCCCTTTCAGGTCCTTATGCACCTGAGTAAAGAAATGGGATTGTCTGTGCCTTAGGGCAACCAACTGACCTGGTTCATAGGTGAAACGAAATACCACAAGCCCTTGGTATTAAACAAAAATCCCAACTCAAATGGAGTCAAACAACCCCTCCAGCCTGATGATGTTAACCCTCCTCAGCAGGAAACTCTTTTGGCAGCATTTGCCCTGGCAGTGATTTGTGTTGGTACACACTGGGAGAGGCTTTCTTACACAATGATGCTGGGCCAGGACCAGGATGGGTTTCTGGACACAGGCTTTGCATGATGGAAAACACACACACACACACACACACACCACCCACATCCCATCAAACAGGCGCTTCTGTCTTTTGGTTGTCAGGCATCGCTGCAGGGCTGAACCCTGTGATCCCACCCCTGCCCCACCAGCAGCTCCAGCCCTGCCTGCTTCCCCTGGTGTCTCCCTGCCTTTTTTTGTTAGGTCTGATAAATGAGGCAAAGCTCTCTTCTGTGATGGTCAGGGATGTTTCCTACTCCCCTGGAAACACTTCTGGAAAAAAATCCCACATGATCAACCGCTGCTCCAAAACATGTGCCTTTGGTTGCACCATGACACCCCAAATCAGCACATGTGCCTCTGTGCCTCTATTCTGGGAAGGGATTCACACTGTTAAAAACAAGGGCTTGAAATACATAAATCTAGACTGAGACCATGCCATGTCTGGTGCCCCCATCCCTGCTTTCTGCCCTGCTACCTGCAGTGTCATATTCCTCCCTCCCTCCCTCCTGCCCAGGGTGGAGGGGTGTTGTCTGCCCCACACCCCTCTGCCTAGCCTCCTGCCCGTGCCAAGGGAGCTGGTATGTAGTTAGGTTACTTAATGAGAACAGAAAACAACATTTAAGGAGCAAATGAGACCAAGAGGGATCCATCCCTACGTGGCCAAGTGGGGCTGGTGACTTCCTCAGAGAACTGTGCGGGCTGACATCAGCAAAGGACCTTGTTCCTGCTGTTACCTGGTCTTCCTCCTCTGTTGGCTGCTGTCTACTTGAGAGCATGGCTACCTTTGTCACGGCTGTTTTCAGGTGGAACCGATCCCTCTAAGAGGTTTTTCCTCCTCAGTGACGCAGCAGAGTGTCACCCAGCCAAATGAACCTTCACAGAGGAATTTCTGCAATAGATGAATTTCTACTTTAGGAGAAAAGGCCTCTGTGAAATTGCTAATTCATGGCCACTTCTGGTGTGTTGTATCTGGTATTTTTTTTGCTTTAATTAGTTTTAACCTTTCCTAACAGTTCTCTGGTAAGCATCATTAAAGCTGGCCACGAAAGCCGGAGTGACCTTGTGTGATTCTTTGGGTACGGAGCTGCTCCTGGAAGGGATCCACAGTCCTGTGGTTCAGCACAGCCCGCCTCTGGTTTCGCTGCCTCTGAGTCACAGGGCTGTGTCGCTGGGAAGGGCACGGGACTGCAGAACATACCGGTGGCTGGATTTGGGGTTTCTTTCATCATAACCTCAGCTGCTACCTCTTGTCCCTCTGTGGCCTCCTGCGGGGTTTTACAAAACCCAAGCCATATGCAGTGCTGACGTATAACCATCCAGCTGATATTTAAGTTCCCGGGAAGCATCCCTTCCATGTGGATGTCACCAAGTTTGGTACCCACACATCAGTTTCCATGGTAACTAGTGTGCTTCAATGAGAGGGGGAAAATCAGAGGAGTTTGAAAGGTGAAGACTAACACTGGGAAGGAGTAAGTGGAACAAATAGAGTGCACAGTGGCTTGGAGCACACCACAGGTTTTATGATGTGTGTTTAAGGAGGACTTGCATGGTTTGTGAACCGTTCCTTTCCTCATGAGACATGTGGTCGTGCCAAAAGCTTGGTGGTGCAAAGTAAAACGGTGCCTCACACTACTGCACACATACAAATCCTGTGTCAGCTTATATTTATTCACATAGCCATGAGCACGTGGAGGTATGGGGAAGATGAGTTTTTATTGGCTATTTCAAAGAGAATTGTCATACCAGAACTTTATGGCCTGTGGAAAAGCAAACATGCTTTCTTCTCACCCTCCTTCCTCATCCCTGCTGTGGCAATGGAAGATGTCAAACAGTGGAAAGGAACTGCACTCAGCCACTTCCCAGCTTCTCATTTATTCCCATGCTGTCACAAACAGCATCCATGGGTATAAAATGATGCTGCTCCTTCTGACATGTTCTTACATACACTGGGCAGAGTTGCTACTACTGATCTGTTCCTTCTTCAGCTGTGGGATCTGAAGTACTGGGCGGAAGGGTAAATTCTCCTTCAGCCATGTGGTATAACTCAGGGATCAAACAGGTTGGTTAAGAGCATATCTGAAATTCATTTATGATGTGAAGATAGAATCTAGCCCATCACAGGTTGTATGGCATGACATATATCCTCTGCAAAGCAGATGTCCGGAATGTTACTTTTGCACAAATAATCGTTCAGAAGTCAGGAACAACCAGTTTATAAAGAGGTAAGAAACTCTACATTAGCACATTTGTACCAGTAGTGTTCTGGCTTGACTGACAGCGGGGATATTGCAATGCCTTGTCCTTGGACTCAGTAAGCTAGTTAGAAGCAAAAACATATAAAGCAAGATTCACATCACCCGAGGTTAGCTGGGTGAAGGTAGTTGTCTGAGCTAGTCCTCTTGGCTCCTTCTTTAATTAGTGGATAGTAACAGATGTCTCTGTTGGTGACTCACCCCATCTATTTTAGGTCGCCCATGAGAGGTTCCTGTTTCTGTCCCTTTGCTGAAGAGGGAAACTAATAAATGATTGCAGTTGAGATTTAAACGGTCAAAGGCTGGTGGGGTGAAGCCCACCCTGAGATGTACATCCAGTGAAGGTCAGAAGGTGATAACTCTACAGAGAAAGGAAAAGTTTGGCTCTCTAGTCCTTATTGCTGTCCATAAAAAGGGCTAGGATCTGTTTGTTGTCCCTGAAGCTGTGTTTGTATAGTCACACATGTCACCGTCCCGATCAGGGTAACTCCACCCACTCTGTCTATTAGAGATGGTCCCTGCCCAGTGCTAACCCTAGACTGCTCCTGGGCATTGTCTAGGAGAGTGCTGTGGGGCGCAGGTCTGAATTGTCTTAACCCCACTGGCAGTTTGTCAGTGTGGAAAAACCCCAAGAGAGGAGCCGTGACACAGCATTGCTTAGTTTCCTGGTGGAGGTGTAGCCAGAGGATCAAGACCAGGACCCCATTACACAGAAAAGGCACAGCAACTGGTGTGAGACTGTGTCTGTAGATAAGGAAATGACTAAGAAAATTGCCATAAGCTGGGCAGCGCAAGTGAGGGCTGAGGCAGAATTGAAAAGGAAGATCCACACGGGCGGTAAAGACCTGGGGCATACGCAGGGCACAGCTATTCTGGGCCTGGTGGGACGAATGGCCAGACCCAGCATTTTCTGGCAATATACTCAGGAGCAGTGGCTTGGTGTTCAGTTTAGACGTACAGCTGCTTCATGCCTTCATCACTGAAGCGGGTAGGAGCAGGCGAAACATCACATGACACAGCTCCCTGTCTGCATGGCCCTTCTCCTCTGGAGCAATGCTCGAGAGGAGGAATCAAAACCCCCCAAAAGAGAAGCAAGATGTGGAGAGGTTGAACACCCTGAGTAACTGAGCAGGAGTTTTCATCTCTCAGCACCCTTGAGCCCTGCTGCACCAAGAAGGCCAACAGCATCCTGGACTGCATCAGGAACAGTGTGACCAGCAGGAGTAGGGAAGTGAACCTTCCCCTGTACTCAGCACTGGTGAAGCCGCATCTGGAGTACTGAGTTCAGTTTTGGGCCCCTCACTACAAGAAGGACATTGAGATGCTTGAGTGTGTCCAGAGAAGGGCTACAAAGCTGATGGAGGGTTTAGAAGACAAATCTTATGAGTAACGGCTGAGGGAGCTGGGATTGTTTAGTCTGAAGAAAAGGAGACTGAAGGGAGACCTTGTCACTCTCTACAACTACCTAAAACATAGTTGTAGTGAGATGGGGGGTTGACTTTTCTCCCTGGTAGCTAGTGAAAGGACAATGGGAAATGGTCTGAACTTGCATCAGGGGAAGTTTAGGTTGGATATTAGGAAAAAATTATTTACTGAAAGGGTTGTTAGATATTGGAACAGGCTGCCCAGGGAGGTGGCAGAGTCTCCATCCCTGGAGGTGTTTAAAAGAAGAGTAGATGTTATACTTGGTGCCATGGTCTAGTGTTGGACCTAGTAGGGCTGGATAGATGGTTGGACCTGAGGATCTTGAAGGTCTTTTCCAACTAAAACCACACTATGATTCTATAAAGGGAAAGAAGAAAGATAGCTGACAAGATGAGAGTGCCCCGAGGACTGCATGAGTTGTGCGAGGAGGGGCAGCCTGGCTGGCATGGTTTCCTGATGGCAGAGAAAAGCCAGAATGCAGCCCACAGAGCAGTGCTACCTCACGTCAGCAGGGGCTTTAATGCATTATACCTTGTGATAAAGAAATTACACAGATTACCGCTCAACGTGGAAAATATGATTCATCTGGTTCCTCCATTCATCAAACCTGAAACATGCAACTGCGCTCCTCCTGTGGCGGCCGAGGTGAGGCGAAGGCTGCAGACCCTCTGTCCTCTCTGGGGAGAGATCTGTTAGGCTCAATCTCCTCCCGACCTGCCCCCCCTTCCTTCTAAACACGGATGACAGGATCCTGTACCTACTAATATGACGTGATGGGGGAAGGTATTAAAGAGCTGGGCAGATGGGGGGATACCTAGGGGTGCTCCCGGTGCCGGTGGCCTGGCCAGACGTGCTATGTGAGCTCCCTCTGGTGCCTGCCGGCCTCCCCAGGGAATTATCACTATGGCCGGCTATTTTCTTCCAGTGATGTAATGCAACGTAAAGGCCGACAATAACGCCTAAACCCAGACTCGCTGCTTCTTTTTGACAGACATGAGGTATTGTGCTACGTGTGCCACGGTGCTATTGGGAGCAGATAAAGCGGATGTGCAAGGGAAACTATGAGTTGCTCTACTTGTGTAGATAAAGGCGACGTCCCGTTTGCAAAGGTGCAAAGATTTCCTGTAGTAACATCGTTGTGGTTAAGCCTCTATTCAGAATGAGAATGCTGATGTTACTTAGTTTGCTTCCTGCATGTGCAAAATTGAAAGTACCAATTATTTTATTAAAGATACAGAAGCCATGTCCAAACAGGCTGTGTAACTCCACTTGTAGCTCAGGTATAACTGTACTCATCAGCTGGTTTAGTGCTGGGCAGATGAACAGCTCTTAATTCTTATCCACCAGCAGTTTTGATTTACAATAGCCATATGAATTTGGAGATTGCAGCAAAAATTGTATAGGGCTTTACATTCCTGGTCGGAGTTAAAGAGAGTTTTAACTGGGGTGAGCAAGATAAGAACTGAGAAATTCTAGTAGAAGCTCTAATATTTGAAATTTTTCATTCATATCTGTTTTATTACCTGACTTTTTTGTCATAGAATCCTCAGAATCCATCAAGGACTCAGAGCTTCTAGGTTTCCACTAAAACACCATCATTTCATGTGATACCATAAGAAATAAGTAGCTCATTGTTCAAGGATGAAGAAACAGACAGCACGTAATCATGTTAGGGCAAATTAGTTTGGTACCTGCCTGTCAGCCCAGCTGGTGATGCTCGTAGCCTTCCCCAGCACAAGGTAACATTGCTGTATTAAGCTTCTGCAAGGGTGGATTAACCTAAGGCAAATTTACTCTGCTGCGGGGCAAGTCTGAGGGCTTAACCTGCCCCCTCACCCCAAATATTTGCATAGCAGAACCATATGGAAATACACGATTTTACTGCTATTTCCTACCCACATTCTCACCCAAGTCATGTGCTCTCACCCCTTCATTGGGAGCAGTTGGTCCCATGGCTGGGTCAAGGCAGGGCAACCCTGCCCTGTCTCGATGCCACGTCCAGCGGTGAAGGCTGAACTGCTGCTGCTGCAGGGGATGGTGTGAGCTAAGCTGGAGCTGGGAGACTCATGCCTGTGCACATCCTACTCTGCTCCTGTTGCAATGGTAGCCAGGACAAACACTGTGGAAATGGATGATAAAGAGTCTGAGAAGTGAATGTGCTCTGTGAATATTGCATGCAGCTAGCGCAGTATCCAAGCAGATAGTATCCAGGCAGCAAAACTCATCGCTTCTGGATTCAGACTCCACTATGTGCCAAGTCCTGAATCCCAGAAAAGTGATGCTGAAGAACTGAAGTCTGGTGGTTTTATGTGCCTGCCTTTAGAAGACCAAACTCCCGCAGCCTGTTACATGCTTTTGTGTAAATCGCTTAAAGGCACATTTTTCAGACTAATGCATTGGAAACTTCCTTGCATACAGCTTCCACAAGTATCTGTGGATTAACTCCTAGAAATTGGTCTCTGAGAAGGTATTTCTCTTTACCTGTGAGACTCATTAGAAGATCATTTGGTGGTCTCCTCCCTCAATGGCAGCATCTCAGGCAGTGCCTCCAGCATCACCCTGCTCAAGTAAGAGTGATCCTCAGGCCCTAGTTTTGCTTGTAGGCAGGTATTCTCCATGGGCACCCCACCTGCACAGCTCTGGGGGCATCCCTTCCTTCTGAACCAAAACTAAACCTAAAATCAAACTGTAAGACTCTAACCTTCAAAATTCCTCAGAGTCATGTTGCAGTCTTTTGTCCAAAATGAGTTAATCGTTAGCATGATGCTCAATAGAATTAAGCATGGTCTTCGCATAGGAAGTCCTCTACTGCTCTTTTACATCAACTTAGTAGATAACCTGAGTCAGAAAGTAAGTGATACTGCGTTCAGGCTGATCTCATGTCTATTGCAGTTAGGCCCTTATGGGACATCAAGAAACATCTTCAGTTCATAGTGGTTCCCTGTGTGCACAGCTACTACTGCTGTTTCCTCCATTTGTGCATGACAGTGAGACCCGGAAAGTGCTGACATGGAAATTCACCTGTCTGCATTTTATGAGTTTTACTGGAAATTTCCGGGCTCATTTTCTTTGGAATAATACGATTACTACTTTCCTTTTCTTTTATAATATTATTACTACATTTTGGAGTCTAATAATTTTTAGTTAAAGTTTCTGATAGCAAAGGTGTGGAATCCTCACTTCGCACCATCTTTTAAAAATATTAAATTTCTTCTCTCAGTGCCATGCTTGGTTTCCTAAAGGCTGTGTTCCTTGACAGGTAGTAGACCAACCTTACTATGTTTTTCCAGTACTTTGTGGAGAGGGAAACAATGTTTTTAAGTACTTTATCAGGATTGTGTCTGATGCCTCCTGCTCCTGTTGCTGTCCTTATACTGCAGCTGTACTTGGGCTCTTTGGCGTGCCCCAGTTTTTTGTTACACTCCCTATTGCTTATGAGCAGCATTAATAGTTTTCCTTTTGCTTCTTTCTAATTTTACTAGGGCTGATGGTCTAACTCCCCTCTGTTCCTCTATTTTGGCATACACATTTTTCTTGCACAGCTGTTAGAATAAAGAATATTCTTTTGAGATGACATCTTTCGAACTGAATGGGAAAAGGGTTGTCTGGCAACTCCTTGTCCAGGCTGAGTAGCAGCAGTGGGTACAGTGATACTCAGTGTGCAGCTGCTGGGGAAAAGGTTTCTTTGTGGAGTTGTTTTTCTTAGAAACAAATGAATCAAAGTAGCCCAAACTCTGTGCTTCTCTGAACTTACCATGAGAGACCTGTGCTTTGTGATGTATTTATTTGCCTTTTACCCACAACATTTTAGAAAATGAGTTTGATTTTAGACTCTTTTTTTGTTTATTTGCTTCCGATGCTGTAAATATCAGCCCCATTAGCTCCTTCCATTGAAGTAATTTCTCTGTAGTGCTTCCCATTTGAAGTCTGTAGGTAACACTTCTTGTACTATTCTGCATGAAAGCAGTAGTAAATAGATTTCATTCTTTCGATACGAAAAATGGTCTTGAATCAGACTTCACAGAAATGGGGATTCATGCAGGGTTTAGTGGTTTTCATTAACAAACTTCTCAAGACTTTGCCCTCAACAGCTCAGCTAAAATAGAAGATTTTCAAATTAGTGAACAAGATGTTGTACCTTTTACCTTGCAAGTCTCTTAAAGGACTTGATTAACCTGTTGTCCAGGAGTACATAAATCACACACAGAGACAGCGGTGCTGTTGTTAGATTAGACATGGACTTTGGAGACACTGGGTTAGCTGCTACCATCCTATTGAGAAGCTGGGGTCATCCATTACATTTTGACTTCATTTTTCCTCTGCACTTATTATGGCACTTGGTATTCCCTTGCTGCCCCTAATGCTTGTAATATATACACATGGGCAGGGAACACTTTCTGTGCCAGTACATGCAGCTTGGGGATGTGCATGTGGGGAGTCCCGGGACAGTGCCCTCAGGCTTTCCTTCCCTGACCATACGGCCTGGCAGGGCAGGGGGCTCACTACAGCTGTTTAATGTCATTTTCCCTTGCTCGCGTCATGCTTATACCCAGCCTTGAGATGAGGGCTGTGCTCACCCTGCCCTTGCCTCTGCAAACTTCTGAGTGATACTCCAGTAATTGATTATCAGAGCCCGTATTCTCTTGCAAGAGGTGAGTCTCTGTATCTGTTGCGTGACACCAGGCTGTAGTGGCAGCTGGACTTCTTCAAGATGCATTTGCAATCTTAAGTGCTTTATAATAGAATAAAGATTTGTTTACCAAGTCCTCCCCTCCCCACCTTTTTTAAAGGTCAATTCAAATTATTGGTGCCAGTGGAGCTGCAGTGCTGTTACAGAGCCCACAAAACCAGGCAGCACAGGAGGAGGAGGGGAGGCACATGTGTACCAGGGGGTTCAGGGTCTGCTGAAGTGACACAGGGTGTGTGTGTGGGGGCTGTGAGACAACATCTTGCCAGTGTGGTAGGTCAGAATGAGATTAGAGATCTGTTGAGAAGGAGTTGATTGTTCTGTTTCCCACATGGGCACAGGGGATAAGATGTTATGGGTTGCCTTGTGCTGTCTCCCTAAATCCTACAACCCTGGGGCCATGGAGTTGCAGTTTTTGAAATGTCACGTCTGTGGAAAGTGATTTGGGCACCAAAAGCCTTAGAAAAAAAATAATCATCTCTGTTTGCATCACATCACCTGTGAGCAGAAGATTCCCTAAGATTCCTTATTTTAAATTGAGTACCTTTGTATATTTATGTTTTCCTTTGGTTTGTCCTAAGAGCACATACAGTCATTGGTAATGCATAACTAGAAGCTAATTACAGGATCCTTACTCCAGTCAGACCATCTTCCAAATAAACTAACAAATTCCACAATCCTCTGAGGCAGAGAGGCTTTGTTAATTTTACCCTTCGCAGATAGCTTGCTGTTGTTTTGACATGTTTTCCATGCAAAGAACAGCAATATGCTTACAATCAATGCACTTTGATTTTAGTCAGGGCAGAATGGGATGGGAAAGGAGGAAGAGCTGGTGAGAGCCAGGCTAAAGCCTGTATGCAGATGCCTGCTGTTTCCATTCTAACATGGGGCATCTGCATGGCTGGGCTGAACAGCAGCCTGCATCCTTCGCAGACAGTGGGGGAATCTTCCCTTTGCAACCTCAGAGGCTCAGGAGCCTCCACATCCTAAGTTTCTGTAAACTACTGGTGGGTGAACATAAAGAGATTTGAAAATGGTTTGTTAAAATCCCTTGGAGGAAACTTCCTGCTCAACAGACTTCCCTAGTCATGTCAGATCTTTCCAAGGGCTCCATGCTAGCTGTGCTTGCTGTTTCCAGTGAAGATGTCTTGTTAGGATGGTGGCCAGCACATTCTGCTCAAAGGGGAAGTACTCTGGGACCACATGAACCTCTTGGCTATTTTTGTACCATGGAGACAGATTGGTCCCCTATACAACCCCAGATTATGGGGGATGCAAAAGTGGTTTAGAGCTTCCTGTCCCAAAAGCCTGAGAATATCCCAAATGACTGAGAATTAGCTCTGTGGTTTGTGAGTCTGTCTGCGCAGTCTGGTATTAGTCTCCAAGATCTTTCCAAAATCATCCTTGGAAAACAACGAGGGGAGGGTTATAAGGAGGTTGGTGCCAGGCCTTACATATTCTGAAAAGTCTACCTGGGAAAAGAAAATGAAAGCCCAAACCATTCAAACAATGCAGTCCTGCACACAAATCTCCACAGCTCGGCAGTACATCACATTAACTGTTCATAGTGATTTGTTCAGCATCCAAAAATTAATCATACGCCTCCATCCCAGCCTAAAGGAGAGCTCAGCCAAGTGACATGAAATTTTGCATATACAGTTTCAATCCTACTCCTTGACATCACTAGAAAACAATGAAAAGCTTCATCCATACAAATACCATGTGAGAGCATGACCTTGCTCTGGGAGAAGTGCAGCACGATCAGATTTATCTGTTGAGGAACTTGGATAAAGCAGATGTGGAAATCTCAGCCTGGAAAGAACCTCAGGGCTTGGTAAGGTCAGGCCCCTGTACTTGCAGGAAGCTGCACAGTGAATCTCATCCCAGCTCCATCTTAAAGCTAACGAGGGACTTTGTCCTTTCCCCACTCCTGTTTTGGAATTTTTTTAATCTGATGTTAAAATTATTGCTTATATTTGCACCCACGTATCTCATGCAATCTGGGTAAGTTTGTGATGGAGCAACACATTATGACTCATTTATTCTTCTCTTTATACACAAGCTTAAAATTTCTGTGGATGCAAGTGGGAGATAGGTGCCCAACAAGCATGTTATACAAAATGCAGAGCTGAAATATACCGTGTCTGGCTTCTTGTCTTCCCAGAGTCTTCCAAACCTTTCCCTTGCAGGATGGATATGTATGAACCAGAGAAACAAGGTATGTTAGTCTGAAGATTCAGTCTTTCTTCATTCACTTAGTCTGTGGGACACACTGGGAAATACACTTACTATGTAATGCAGATGGTCTGTCTAGGTTGGGATATGAACTGGGTGGTGCTACTTAGCCTCCTTTTCTGCGGCAATTATACTTGACAAACTTTCCTATTGTGGTCTTCTAACATCCTGCCCTCTCCAGGTGTCACATGCACGTTACCTAAAAGCTTTCCAGAGACTAATATAGTGATGCTCACATGCAAAATCTGTTTCAGATCTCAGGGTCCCAAGTACCTGAACAGGGGTGGGTGCATAGGCTGCCCAGGGAGGTGGTGGAGTCTCCTTCTCTGGAGATATTCAAGACTCATCTGGATGCCTATCTGTGCAGTATGAGCTAGGGAGCTGCTTTGGCAGGGGGGTTGGACCCGATGATCTCTCGAGGTCCCTTCCAACCCCTATGATTCTGTGATTCTGTGATTCTGTGATAAGCTGAGCAAAATGTGTGTGCACACAAGTTTAGAGCCCAGGAGGAAGAATAAAGCGCTTGCATAGATTTGGAGCACACACAGCACCCCAGCTTAGAGATGGGGTCAGCTTCTAAGTTTGCCACCTGTAACAACATCAAAATACACACTACAGCTTTAATGCTGTACCTACTATTTCTTATGATGTAGTTGAACATCAGTGTGAGCAAAAATTTATAAAAGCATTTGGAAGAAAATCCAGTTGGAGAAGAATTTACAGTCTAAAGGACTGATGTTCAAACTTTCCTCCTTATGACCTTGTTCTTTGTGGCCTCAAGTGTCAGTGTCACTGGCATGAGTGCTTCCAAGCCCATGGCTCCAAGAAAGGAAACCGTTGACCTAGAAACACCGTCTGGCCTGCAGCTCTGAGGCAACCCCCTTGCTTATTATTTGTTTGTATTTCAGGAAGGTCTAGAGATATGCTGCAGGGTTAGGTCCCAGCAGGGTGGATGGTAGTCAGTGACAAGGAGAGGAGGCTGCGGCATGCTGTCCACCATGATATTGCCTTCCCCCCAGTATGTTGCTGCTTGAAGTGCCAGGTGACATAAGAAAAAGAAAATATCATGAAAATGAAATGAATGGGATAAAATAATGCCAGAAGGATGTGAAAAACTGGAACAAAGACTGAAGAAGGAGAAACAGCTGACAAAATATATTGTTGACCAATGTGATAAGAAACTCCCTGGACAGGATGTGTCACATGAAGATGTGCAAAATCATCAGGAACCAGGGTTCCTATAAAGGAAACAAAACAGGAAGCATGTCATGAATCATCATTAAGCAGGCCCTGGACAGGTTACATGGCTTGATCCTGAATGAAATTAATAATTTACAGTGTTGGGAAAAAGATATTTAAATAGCATCACAACATTATGACGCAAGATTAGAAAAGACAGACTGAAAAGTCAGGCTGGTCATGTCTGCTTGGCAACAACATGTGAGAGGGAGAAGTTAGTGCTGTCAGAGTGTGGGATGCCTCATTAAATAAACAGTCCCAGGCACTAATTAAGAGAATACAGGAACAGATACAAAAAGACGAGCATGCTCGGAGACTTAGGAAGCCTTGGGGTAACTTGACTGTCACATGGTTAGCAGTGACAATCTCTCTACCTGCAGCTATTTCATCAGCATTCCACCTGTAATACTCAGCTAATTACCCACTGGTTTGCATCTCTGATTTGTATTAAAGTGCCTTGTGTCCATTTATTACTGGCCCTGTTTAGTAGAACTTGGATGTGGGAGATGAAGGCAGCTTTGGGTATTTGGTCAAGATGAGCCAACACAATAGTACCTCCTGCAGAGAAAAAAACCAAAAAGGCAAATGTGACAGAAATCCCACGGGCTGGCATAACTTTCCAGTTCCAATTAAACCAACTGAAACTGATGAAACTGAACAGGTGTTTCAAAATCAAGGATCCCACACCTCTGTCTTTATCCCTTTTTCTGAACATCTGAAGATTTCTCAATTGACATCAATAGCCAAACAGTCCTTATTCAGTGATTCCTCACATTTGATGAAGTACAGTATCATTCAGTTCGCTGTTGCTTTTCATCAGAAGTCACTTTACATAAGGTGGAGAACAAGCCCTGCCTCACCTGCTAGCTGGCTCTTCCTTTATTATAGCAGTGACCTCTAGTGTACAGCTCTCAGCATCCAGACCTGACATTTCCAGCTTAAAGAGCAAGGCCATTTTCCATCTCCTGAGAAGGAAGGAGTCTTATAATGTCACCTTTCTGATTACTCTGGATTCCTTTAAAAGAAAATAATGATAATAAAAAATCTTCCTTTGAGACATTGATAGTCAATCACAGAGCAACAACAGCATCTTGGATCTGTGGCTGCCCAGCCCTCATGCTCTAAGGCAGTTTTATTTTGGTGTGGCTCAGGGAGAAATTCTGTTGCCTGAAGCACTGCCTGTACAGTTATTTTAGATTTTGACAAAGTAGATTGCCTGCACACGAATAAATCATTGTTAGAAAGCTAACTCTCAGATGCATTTTAGTACAGGACATACTAATCCAGTGCCTAGTAGGTAAAGTCAGCTGGGATTTCTTGAAATGAAATGTGCTAATTACTTGTAAGATGAGTTATGTTTAATTTGTTTCTGCTGTAGAAATTCCAGGGGAATCACTAGGAGAAACAGTAATAATCCTTCTCTAGCTCTGAGCTGTCTTTGATGGAGTCCAACACAGGACGTTTCACCACTTGTACTCCTGTAGGAATCATCATGTGATGGTTCTTCTTGACATCATCTTCCCATTCAGTGAGGATGGAGGTTGTCCTATCCTGCTGCAGTACAGAGGGATAGGGTGACTTGAGGAGATCAAAGAGGTGGCCCTGAGGGAGACCCTCCATGGACCACTGAAGGTTCCCAGAGATCTAGATCTTTACATCTCTCACTGTATCTCCCAGAAGACCTACAGTCATCCATCTTTTCCTTCTCTGCAAGGAGAACTGGATGGTGCTTGGAGAGGAGCTGCCCAGAGACAAGTGATGCACAACAGGGATCTTTCCAGGCTGTCTCATAGCCATAAAGTGATACAGGGCTGGGGCCACAGGACTGGGCACGTAACCATGGGCTCAAAAACCAGCCCAGGACTTGCACCTGGCAGAGTGAGTCCTGTCATCTGAGGTATGATGGTATATCACATCTTTCCATGACAGGGCTGCACAGGGCACCTCTGACCTCCCACAACAAAATTTCCCTGATTGCATTTCCATATTCAAGTGTTGCTGATAATTACCCATACTAATTTAGCTTAAGGATGTAAATGACCATGGAGAACATCTCTTCCTAAAAATACGATTATATTTCAATCAGCCCATCTTGACAGATACTGCCATTCGGTAGTCACAGATGTTTCAGCACAGTTGATAAAAAGAAACCAAAATTCTCCTGAGAGGACAGGCTGAGAGAGTTGGGCTTGTTCAGTCTGCAGAAGAGAATGCTCCAGGGAGACCTAATTATGGCCTACCAATACTTAAAGGGGTCCTACAGGAAAGCAGGAGAGGGACTGGACACCAAGGTGTGTAGTGATAGGAGAAGAGATAATGGCTTCAAGCTGAAAGAGGAGAGGTTTATGTTAGATGCTAGGAAGAAATTCTTCCCTGTGAGGGCGGCTAGGCCCTGGCACAGGCTGCCCAGAGAAGCTGTGGCTGCCCCCTCCCTGGCAGTGTTCAAGGCCAGGTTGGATGGGGCTTTGGCAACCTGGTCTAGTGGACGGTGTCCCTGCCTATGGGGCAGGGAGGTTGGAACTAGATGATTTTTGAGGTCCCTTCTAATCCAAAGCATTCTATGATTCATGAGTCTATGAAAATCCAAGTAACAAGGAGGTGAATGGCGGCTGGTAGAGCCTACACACTACTACACATTAGCTAACCTCACCTGTAAATTGCTTTCTAGTTGGTGAAGTTACAGGAATTCATGGGCAAAGGAGTCAGGAGCTTGCAGGAAAGTGAAGAAAACACATTTCAATACAGTTGGCTTCCTGCTGCAAAACATCCAGCCTTACTGCTGAAGTGTTCCAAAAATAGACAAGCTTGCTCATTAGCCTTATGAGCATTTAAATAGGAGAGGGATCGTTACCCAGATTATATCCCTTAAAAGGGACTTTCACACTGGGGTAAACTTAAAAAGGAACATTTACGCAAAAAGCAATTTTCTTTGCCTGTAATCGTCTGTATTCCCCTAACTCTCATTGGAATAAAAAACTTCCTCCTTCTCCGGTCTGATTCTCCTTTTTTCTTAATCCAGCTGTGAAATCATAAAGCTCAGTGTTTATGACAATAGTTTGCTACCATGGAAACTGTTGTGTCGTCATAAATTTACCCTTATGATACGACCTCCCTGGCTGCAGGAGCAAGTCGAAAAGGAAGATATGTTAGAAACAAGACCTTGTTTAACCAGAAATGTCTATTTTAAATCCTTCTGCATAGCACACTCAGCAGCTCTTTAATGAGCGGACCTTTGGTGCGAACTGTGTACCTAATTACATACTGCTTTATTATGCCATTTGAATTGCTTTGAATGTCACCTTTGAATGTGAGCTCTTTTTATTGCTGAACATTTTGAATTCCCTGCATCCTAACACAGCACTGCAATGATTTCTACAACTCCAGGCCATTGCCCTTCTGCACAGTTTACTGTGCCTTGTGGTTTTTGCTTATTTTCTTCTTTTCAAACCGAACAGAACAATTTTTAATTTTTTTTTAAAAAAAATTTTAATAGGAAAAGAAAAATCTATTATTGTGCAGATGTTGGAGTGAATCTATAGGGATTCTGGGACACCTCCTGTCACCACACTGTACGTGTGGTCCTCTCATTATTGCTGTACTGATGAAGGGTCTTTTGTGCATTGGTATAGGCAGACAATTAAAACGTGCATGTACGGGCATCTGTCACAACTTGTGGCAGTGTCCTCTGCCTCCGAGTGAGACAGCCTACACATGCACGTACAAACATGTGGTTTCTAATATGGAAGGCGCTGTCTAAATATAAAAACTAAACAGCAATGGGCCTTAAAGAAAACAGAGATGCAGGGCAGCGTGACCCTCTCTACAGAGAAGCAGACATAAAATTTGGCAACCAAAGCCATATACAATCTAGTCCTCCTGTGTCCTTGCTCACTGAGCCCATAAGATGTTTCCCGCAGACCTCTTGCTTTCCAGTGAGTGAACCCGTCTGCTTTTGTCACGCAAGCCCAGCGGCTTTGGGATGCTGCAGACCGCTGAGGGGCTCTCAGCTCCCCAGGCTCTGCCAAAGTGGGAGGCTGCTGCATAGCATAACTTTCTCTTTGAATAATAATTAAAAAAAAAATCCAGAAAATCCATATTATAATATTTGGGGTGGGGGGTAGCGGTGAGGGGGGAAGCCCTGAAGTTAAGAAAAGGGGTACAAATTTCTCCTCAGCATTTCCAACCAGCAGCCTGCCATTTCTACAAGAGACAGCATTCAGCTCCAATGTGGGGCAGCGGGGACCCACTGAAGGTGTCACATCATGGGAAGGTCCCTCTGCATCCCTCTGGGCTGGCTGATGTGTTGCTTTGGATCTCCACTCAAAGGTGATTCACATTGTTTCTCAGTATAACACCTGTGATATAAACCAAGGAAAAATTAAAGCCTCTGTAAGCAGGATGAGTGTCTGTAGTTAAAAGTAAGTAAATCCTGCCGAGGATAACCGGGTTGAAACACCCTCATTAAAATAATTACACTGAACAATCTGTGGGAAGTGTCACCAGAGGGGTGATGAGGGAAGGCTCCCATGGGTAGAAGGGGAAAGGGGCTTCAGATGCCAGCTGGGACATGGGCACCCTGCAGATGTAGGAGCCGGTGGGGCTGCGCTGCTGTACACAACGCGAGGCTGAGGTCTGCCCACGTTAGCTTCAACTGGGAGCACAGACCTCCCCCAGCTTGCCCCATTCATTCCCACCAGTTATGGCAATTCTGTAAATCTTCTTAGAAATACATATAATTATATGTCCTTTTTTTGTCCCCTACTTGTATTCTGTCCTCAATAAATGGATAGGGCAGTGGTCTATGCAGTTGCAGAAATACTTTTCTATATCTCATTGGCCTCCTTGGACATCTTCCTACCCCTTTCAAACATGCTCAATGTTACTAACTTTCTTCAGTTGTCAGAACTTTTAAAAAGTTTTGTCTTTATTGGCATTTCTGCCTTTGAACATCCTCCAAGATTTTTCTTGTCAGTTCTGTTGGAAGAACACCCCCAGCTGAATGTTGTGTTCAAACCAAGACCTAGCTGTGGCAGCCTAGCTCAGGAAAAGCCCCCTCCTTGTTTTATGCTTGAGTAGCATTCCCACTTGGCATGCACTTGCTGCTGCACCAGTGCCTCCTGTACAGCTCAGGATCTGCTCTCTGGCTAGGCTGGGCTGTACTGTCCAAGCAACATCTCTACTTTCTGTGCTTATGCATCTGAGGTTTCCCTTAGATAGGAAGCTTTTCGCATTTATTTTTTAAATCTTGGCTTGGTTTCACTCTATTTCTACAATTTTTCTACCTCACACTGTATTTTCTCTCCTCCAATTCACTCCTCAATTTTCAATCATCCACAAACTCTACTGTACACAGTTTCTCATTGTCCTATCAGATAGTATGAAAATATTGAGAAACGATGAACTTTAGGCTTTTAAAGAGCCATCAAGGCTGATCTCATCGTCTTCACTCATTGCAATACTGACTTGACTGTGAAAGCTGTCCTCTCTCTTTGGCAATTGCAGAGGAATGTTAACCTCAAGAAAGGCTCTTAGCCTTGAACAGCCTTCATTTGTCAGACTGCCCCACTGCCTTCTCTGCTTAAGCTCTACAGAGCCACTTGAGTATTCCCACACCCCTCCTTCATCCTCACAGCCATTTCGGGGTGGCTTGTCAGCTCCTCTGGCCTCCTTTTAGCATGTTGCTTATTTTCCCCTCATGGGGCTAAGCAAAATGTGAAGGGCTCTGTCCTTTTGGCTGATGGCTGTGGCTTGCAAAATGCAGATGTACAGTAAATGACAAGCCTTGCGAGGGGTGTTGAAAGGAAGCGGTGGTGGGAAGCATTTCAGTTTAAGGAGAAATGATGTGGGTGTGGCGCAGTACTGAAAGAAAATTGGATAGAAAATTAAATTGGGGAGTGAAAACCTATTTTTAACAGGGCTTTGAAAATCTGGCTGTGGCCAGGCCCTGTCTGAAATGATTTAGAGCCATAACTATTTCCTGGGGCTTGCATTTTCCATAAGGGAGAACATCTGATAGCAGAGCAAGAGGGTTGTTTTTTCTAAGTATATCCAGAGAAAGTCTTACTGTTCTTGTGGGAGAAAACAGAGGACACTTGCTACCCTACACATAGCACAGATGTCTGGCTACTCTTCATGCCATGCGAGATCTTCTGGGCTTGTAGGGAAAATGAGAACTCAGATGGTGAGAGATGCATCCCTTCGCAGTAGAGAAGAGACAGCATCTCACCCAGACAGAGACTGTATTTGATAAAGAATTGTCAGGAGAGAGGTGATGCATGTAATTACTATATCCACTGAGTTTATCACAAAAATATACATTTTTGCTTCTACAATCAGGATTCTCTGTGCTTGTTTTTGGGGTTTTTTTTTTGATCAAGTTGTTCAATCTGAAAAATACAGTAAAATAGGAAGCCTGTTTACTGTGGAACATTTAGATTAGATATTAGGGGGAAGTGTTTTACAGAAAGAGTGGTTAGGTGCTGGAACAGGCTGCCCAGAGAGGTAGTGGATGCCCCGTCCCTGGAAGTGTTCAAGGCCAGGTTGGATGGGGCCCTGGGCAACCTTGTGTAGATCCAGGCCTGAGGTTGGTGGCCCTGCCTGTGGCAGGGGGGTTGGAGCTCTGTGATCCTTGGGGTCCCTTCCAACTCATACCATTCTATGAGTCTATGATTCTATGATTACGAGTCTGGGAGAGGATCTGGGCAGGAGTTGAGAGAAGCTTGTACCATAGTAGCCAGAAACTGTATGCACAGAGAGCAATGATACCACTATGCCTACGGGCCCACTGCTTTGCCACTGGCAAGCTAAACTTCCTCTAATACTTGAAATACCTCATTTGTTCAACCTCCCTGGTGAGGAAAGAGCCTGTTCTTCAGCCAGCTAAAGGAAGGGCTCCAGACGCTCAGGCTCATTGTTACACTAAGTCTTGATCACATTTAGCTATGTTTTTCCCCTGCTCCTGCTCCTGGTAAGTAATCGATACCGATAAGTAATAGATAAGTAATATAAACACATGTATTTTCCTGCCTTCTATTTAATGAAATTTAAGTTGTGCAAGTAATGGTATCTGTGCAGAGCCTCTGCTTTCCATTCTAAGATCTTTCTTGGAGACTGTAAGTTAAGAAGCCTGAAGTTGACCAAAAGGAAATAGTTTTGTGTATGGGTTGAAACAAAAAAATCCTTATGCTAATATATCTGATGAGCAGCAGCAGCATCCAACTTTCAGAGAAGCTACCACATACAAGATTCTGAGTCTGGACAGAGAAACTTTACATAGCAGAAAGCAACCTTCCTGATAAGCTTTGGCACTTCCTACTGCTGCACAGGAGTGAATTCGGCCTTGAGGCTGGGTTGACTCAGCAACCAGATAATGTAATTACTGTGTACATTCGTGATAGCATCCTCATTTCTTCTTTTCCTTTCTTTTCCCTTTCCCCCCCCCCCCCCCCCTTTTTCTTCTTCCTCTTTGTACACCTGAATCACAGCTACTAACAAGTTAGATATACTCTACGGCACATGTGTAGCAGTGCTGTGTGTATGTACACACACTGCAGTCTTCTATTTCTGGTACAGTTAGCCTCCTTTTGAAATGCTTCTTTTACTGCATACAAACAGGTTTTAGCTGTGGATAAAAACCATGGCACTGAAACCTTCCTTCCTTCCTTCCTTAGGACCAACAGTAGAAGCAGCATCATCGCTGCTAATCCGAGGTAAATTCTGGCAATAGAATAAGCCTCTCAAGTTGAAGTGCATTTCTTATCTCCACATCCCTGTGACTCAGGTTTCCATCATGCCTGAATGTCTGAAATCACTCACGTTCAGGGGGGAAGCATTGCTCTTTTGGCTGCCGCTGTATAAAAACATCCTGTGCTTGGGAAGGAGAGTGCTCCTGCCAGGGTTGTGTGAAAGCCAGTGTGCCTGTACTGCTGTGGCCCCAAGTGCCAGATGCCTCTCAGGTGAGTCCTGTGACAGCACTCTTAATTTATTTCACCTTCATCTTCTCCGTGAGGGGAGAATCACCTCCCTGTTAGTCAGCTGCTGGCTGGTAAAATGAAGATGTTTTGGTCTTTAACCTTGTAGCAGGGTTCATTTCTGGGCCAATTTTGGTATGTGTGCATGCAGTCCATGCTCAGCGCTCCTTATGGCTCTCCCAAAAGAGCCTTGCAGGTAGCACAGCAGCACTGCTCCTTTTCTACAGAAACAAAAGTTCTGACTGGGGAAATGGCCAATGCACCATTGGGAGAGCTTCAGCTGAGAAGTACCAGCGTGTCTGAAAGCCATCAGTCTGGAGAAACACAATATCCCCCAGACTCTGAGGAATGAGGGCATTTTTCCTAAGCAAGTATACAATTAAACCATCAGGGAATTCTTTTACATTTACATATGGGCTTCACTTGGGGGCAGGCACCGCAGCTACACTAAGGGGGTACTGCCTGGATCTCTACAAAATGCAAGGGTGGGAGCTGTGGTCACCCAGAGTCACCTCTACCCAGACATCAGGTCCTTGGGGTCAGCTTGGTTTGTAGAGTGGCCGCGTGTGGCTTTCTTGATAAGGGGATACTGGGAGGAGGGAATGGTGGGAGGATTCAACTCATCAGAGAGAGTTTCTTGAGGGGAAGGGAGAAGATGGAGACGAGGTGTAGAACTTTGTCATCTAAAATTGGATTTTCCCTTAGGTCTAACTAAAAATAAATTAGCTAATAATATATTCAATTAATTTTGCCAAATTTGAGCAATTCTTTTAATTAGGAGGGAAGAACTTAATCTCACAGAAAACAGACAATTTCCAAAGGCTGGCATGAGAGTACTCCACCAGCGTGTCCCTATGAATTGCTGTGAGATGAGGAACACACGGCATTACACAGAAAACATAATTATGTGCAACTAGCAGAGACGGCAGCGCAATGTGAGCTTCTTAACCTTGAGGAGGCAGCACATGCTCCTGGGAGGACAGGTATTGTGGAGCTTCTCTTGGCAAGCTGGAGTATTACGCTAAAATCAGAATTTCATTTGATTGCTAAGGCTGGGCCAATTAACTGAGTGCCCTTACACACGCACTGGTGAGGGGAAGAGGAACGGCAGCTTTCACAGTCATCTTCTGAAAAGCATATTTGTCTGCAGCTTAGCAAATGCCATGAGTTTATTGATTAAAGGGGGGATAGGGAGAAGTGGGAGGGGAGAGGCAAGACCTCATGTGGTTTATCAGTGACACTGATGATGGAATTGAGTGCACCCTCAGCAAGTTTGCAGATGACACCAAGCTGAGTGGTGTGGTTGACACACCAGAAGGAAAGGAAGCCATCCAGAGGGATCTTGACAGGCTGGAGAGATGGGCCCGGGTGAACCTAATGAGGTTCAACACTGCCAAGTGTCAGGTGTTGCACTTGGGCCGGAAGAATCCCAGACATAGATACAGACTGGGAGAAGAGCTTCTTGAGAGTAGCCCTGCTGAGAAGGACTTGGGGATTCTGGTGGATGAGAAACTTAACATGAGCCAGCAGTGTGCTCTTGCAGCTCGCAAGGCCAATGGTATCCTGGGCTCCATTAGAAGAGGGGTGGCCAGCAGGGACAGGGAGGTGATTGTCCCTCTCTACTCTGCCCTCGTGAGGCCCCAGCTGGAGTACTGTGTCCAGATCTGGGGCCCTAATACAAGGAGGATGTGGAACTGTTGGAGAGGGTTCAGAGGAGGCCACAAAGATGATTAGAGGGCTGGAGCACCTGCCCTATGAAGAGAGGCTGAGGGAGCTGGGCTTGTTCAGCCGAGAGAAGAGAAGGCTGCGGGGGGACCTCATTGCAGCCTTCCAGTACCTGAAGGGAGCATATAAACAGGAGGGGAATCAGCTTGTTAAAAGGATAGACAATGGTAGGACAAGGGGGAATGGATTAAAGCTAAAGGAGGGAAGGTTTGGATTAGAGATTGGGAGAAAGTTCTTTACAGAGAGAGTGGTTAGGTGCTGGAATAGGCTGCCCAGAGGGGTGGTGGATGCTCCATCCCTGGAGGTGTTCAAGGCCAAGTTGGATGGGGTCCTGGGCAACCTTGTGTAGATCCAGGCCTGGAGGTTGGTGGCCCTGCCTGTGGCAGGGGTGTTGGAACTCTATGATCCTTGGGGTCCCTTCTAACCCAGACCATTCTATGATTCTGTGATCATGACTTTATTGAAGTTACAGGGCAGGGGCACTGTTTCTAGATGTAGATGTCAGAGCACATAAGGGCATTGGGATGGTTGTGCCTTTTGCCTCCTTCCCAGTGTTCACCAGTATGAAAGGACTCGTGACAGCAGACACATAAACTCCACAGCTTTAAAAATGCCTGTGTTGGGTCAGTTTTAGTGCCATATATTTGCATAGACTCAGACTTTGGAGAAGAGATTATTTAGATTTCTACCTACTCCTCTCCTCTCTCTGACAGTGCACAGACAAAATGTGAAATAATGCAAATTTTTGCTGCCTCCAATTTCTTATTGAGGAAACTGTTGACACACTGGCGGCAAGATATATAATTTTATTATCTCTTTAACCAGGTTAACAGAACTGTGTGCAGGACTGCAAATGAGAAAATTTAACAAAACTCTTTTCCCTCATTTTACAAACTAATTTTTCCTGTATATGCATATATTTCCATTTTCTGTCTGTCCAGTTTTATGATAAGAGAAGTCAATTTAGTATTTACTCTGTTCTCATGTTATTGGAGATTCTGAACTTTGGTATATACTGAAGACAGAACCCAAAGTTTTCCAGCTGAATCCAGCTCAAGAGGCAGCAATCTGCCTCTTTGTGAATGCTCTCTGACATCCTTCTATTCTGAAATGCTAAGTATATGAGTAATGCAAGTACTTCGGGTATCACACTTCAAAACACAAAAAGAAAGAAAAAGAAAAATAAAGGAAAATAAAAAGAGGGGAAAAAAACCAAGGAAAGACTTAGTTAAAAAGAAAAATCCAATACTCCGTTCTTCAGGAGTTTCCATAAAACTAGAGAGCATTTCTGAGGATTTGGAAACCATCTTTCTCTGCAGACTTACATGACAAATCATGCATGTTGCCAAGTCCAGAAAATTATCAAGAATCTTGTGATCTTTGGTTTTTTTTTTTTTTTTCTTAAAGACTCAATTTGTATGACTAAACAATTCCTTGACAAGCCTGGCTTTCATATTTGGAAAAAAATTGTAGGCCTTTGGCTGCAGAGCCAATATCGGAGATGAGAAGTCTAGAGACTGAGTAAACAGGAAGATAATAAAGAAATTTTAAATTTTTTTTTTTTCAAATCATGTGCTTTTCAGAAGAACTTTGTGAGTTTTGAGGTTTGTGGCATGATCGTTGAGTGCCACAGTATCAATCCATGTTTGGGAGGATGCTGTTTTTCCTCCCCTGCACGCCGACGTAAGACCACTGCTTGTGGGGATCAAGTACAGGGACTTGAGCGATGCTCTAAGGAGTCACAGGCCTGCAGCTCAATCATGTAGTTTTTGCCAGGCAAATTGTGGAGTTTTCTTGTCTTTTCATGTTGGAGATCTGGTGTCCTGCTACCCTGGATGAAAAGATGTACTGGGGCATCTAACTTGGCTGCTGCCCCTTCATTTTGAAGACAGGTTCCCCTTGGCCTGGCTCTGTCGCAGAGTGAATTTTGGGCAGTTTTTCAAATGAAAGACTAAAAGTAGCAATTTTTTTGGGTTTTGTTTTTTGGGGTTTTTTTTTTTTTACTGTCTATTTTCCTGCAGTCTTTTCCTGTTTGGTGCGATTCCTGATGTGCATGCACCCCTCTTGTCTGGCCCTTGGGGATGGGGATGACAGAAGAGTGCAGGTGGTGTTTGGGGGCCCTCCCAAAAACACCCGCAGGGATAAACAGGAGGATGGTTTGGGGGGCACGCATAGAGGAGAATCCCATTTGCTCTGCCTGGCTCAGGAGAGGGTAATGCCACCAGCTGTACATACCTGATAAAGTGAGAGCATGGTCTGTATCTGCACCACCAAGTTTGAACAGATACTAGATAAAATGATTTGCATTTATGATGCTCTTCAGTATTTATAGGATCGGATCGAAACCCAAAACGTTTCTTCTGAAGCCACAGCAATGGTCACAGTAGAGACAGCTCTGTAGTTTCAGGGGCACTTTACAGCTGCATTTAAATTATATGTATTTCTATTCTTAGCCAAATTAACACATCGTTGCCTACATCTTTTCCCAGGTTGCCACTGGTCAGATGAAGAGTCTATTTTACTAACCTATTTCCACTCTGAAAAGCATCCATTCATTATTAATATTTCTCATCTCCCAGCAAATTTGGACCTTACACCTTCTTTACTTACTCAGCTTCTGTAAAAGGTCTCTGGGGCAAATATCATCATAATTTCCTGCCTCCTTCCGACAGTACCAAGCAAGCTGCTAAATCAAGGGCAGCATGCGCTCCTCTTCTATAAACTGCCCCAGTGGCTTGCTGGCAGCTGCCCAAAGCCCTGGCTTGTGCCACAGGCACCCTCTGTATCACCAGCCCCCTGCCCATCCCAGACCTGCCTTGTCTCCCCTTTGGTGCTGCAGCTCTATGCCTTTCCCAGCATGAGGCATGTATAGCACTGCTATAGGCTAGCCAGAGGCTGGCAGAGAAAGGGCAAGCCACCACCCAGTGCTAAGAGTCCCTGAGCTGGCACACTCCCACCCATTACCCTTGGAAAGCACACATGGTCGCCCTCCATGCTTCACAGTGTGACCAATGGTTGCTTAGGTGGTAGCTAAACAGCTTTTCCCTAGGAACAAAATGTTCAGAACAAGGTTTCCTCTGCCCCAGGGGGCCCAGAAGGGCACCATCCACGTCAGCCACCCCATCCTTCTTTAGGCAAAGCAAGCAGCAGTCTGTCTGAAAATCCTACTGCAGACTCTCCTGGCCCAGCCACGCTAACGCTGCCCATGTGAGGCACCATCAGGCCTCCCATGGAGTGGGAAAGTCATCTCTCTGGGAGAGCTGACTCCCGAGTTGTGGTGCTTCAGGGAGGGAAGGGCAGTGCTCACCCAGGTGCACATTTCCACTCCTACCTGCCGAAGCTCAATGTGCGGCACCGTGCAGAGCGGAGTCACGTCTGGGAAAGTCTCTTGGCAAAAACTCCCCTTGATCGTGACCCAAATTCTCAGTCCCCATTAGGTGATACCAGAGCTGTTGCTGCTATAAAAAGAATTCTTCAGTGGTTGTCTGTCAGAGCTGCAGCTGTCCAAGAGTATTCTAACAAAGCCACTTCCATGTTTGCTGTGATTTTTTCCCCCTGATTATCAGAATTTAGTTTCCTCCGAAATGGCATCAACAATCCAAGTGGTGAGAAATGTCAGAGCTGCTGGACTTGATGCCCCATGTGACTTGGTGGCAGTGACTTCTGTCTCCCACCAGACATCCCACCTTCTGCAGAAATAGCAATTCCGCAGTGTGTAAGGACTTGGCAGGACACAAATGGGGCTGTGCAATATGCACTCTGCAGGGCCCTTTGCAGAAAGCTCAACAAACATGGCAGTAAGAGTAAGACAACTACTAGGATTGCTACGATCAGCAACAAGGTTTTGGCCATTGACAATATCCATCCTGAAATTCCCCAGCCACGAAACCAATTGTCCAATCCAAAGAATCCATTTTCTTGTTGTGTCTCTTGTGTTTGATCTATTGATTTCTGAATGCTGGCATGAATCACCTGAGAGTGGTCAGATAGACTCATGCAGCACATGCCATCAAAATCTTGACCCCCATGTCCACGAGCCAGTAACAGGAAATCAATTGCTGCACGATTCTGTCAGGTGGCATGTCTCACAGAACCCACAGCCGTAGCGACGTGCCGCAGCTACCTTTGCTGCTGTATTGGTTTGCTTTGCCAATCAGGAGTGTTTGGGTGTAGGTAACAGCAGCTTCTCTTCTGGTACAGGCACTCATTGTAGTCCATGGCCTTAGGCTGTGCAGAAGTCACTATTTCACTAATTTACAGGTGTATTTCAAAGACTGTTAAATAGTTCAATATGTGCCATAGCAAAACTCAAGTCCACCATGGCTGCACTTGGAACACTTGACTTCAGTTACTGGGATCAGGACCTCGTCCTGGTTTATGCAGGCTTGCTTTCTTCTGGATCCACAGCTTTATCCACTTGGCTGGTACCTACTTGGTATTTTTGATTTTGTTACTAATAACTTCCAGGGCCTTTTTAGCTTCTTCATCCATCCAACACTCCCCTTCTGCTCCCCTGTGAAGGAGAACAACGGTTCACAGAGCTGCCAACCACACTTTGAGCAGACAAAACAGCCACCCTCAGAAACACAGGCTTTTAGAGTCTCCTGCCCATCTCACCAAGGCAGCTGCCTATGAGAGCCTGGACAAAATCAGGAGCAGTGGTAATGGCAGTTGAGTCAAACAGGACCATTTCACCTAGTGCTTCAAAATTATTGATGTGTCCCAATTAAAAGGAAGGGGAAAAGACAGAGAATGAAGAAAATATGATCCAGACACCTTTCTATTCCTTTCCCCTTCATTTTAAGGAAAGCGAGCATTTCTTAAAGGAAGAAACGGTGCACTTGGAAAAAACATGCACCTTATCTGGCCTCCCATGTTATTGTGTAGCTGATGTGCAAGGTCTCTGCTGGGAATGAGTAATTCCTGGGAACTGGTGGCAGGGCAATCCTCGGCTGGAGGGAATCTCTTGCCCAGAGCAGGGTTGTTCCCGAAGCTCACTCCATCAGAACTTAGGTGTGAGTTGAAGTACAATAAGAAGATTAAAAGGCTGATGGGGAAAAACTCACCATGAGAAAATAAGAAAGAAAATGTAGAAAAAAAAATGGAACAAGTCTTGTAGCCTGTGGAAGAGAAAGTGAATGGGAGAATTCCTTATGGCTTATAAATAATGCCTGGGATACATTCAAAGAGGAGTCAGGATGTCAATATTGAGAAGGAGCAAGATAATCAAGTGGTTGAACTTCAGATTCAGGCAGGCTGGGGATATACATTGGACTTGTTTACCCAGGGAAAGAGAATTTCTCAAATCCAGAGAGAGAACTCTGCAGATAGAAGCTCTGTAGGTCAACAGGGGGCTTCTGCACCCAGGTCTGGAGCTACCTGCCTCATAATAAAATGCTCTAGGTAGAATTGGATATGAGGATTTAGGAGTCTCAGAGATTTTAAATTATGGGTCAAGTTTTAGGGCAGAAATCACGAAGGATTCCCTTGTTCCTTTCTTGTGTTCATCCTTGCATAGCTGCACATATACGGTGTAAGCTTGATGGAGCTGGGGATGTCTGCAACCATCTGAATCCCCAGGTCTTGACGGGACTTGGCCTGAGCATTTAAGAAGAGCTCCTGTGTTCCTCTCTCACAGGGACAGAAGTTACTGGTCATAAGTGACTTTTGATGCTGCTGAGTGCCTCAGCTTCAATTTTGTCCAATCAAGTTTGAACTCCTCTGCTACTCCCACTAGTTTTCTCCAATCTTCTGCAGTCCTCAGGCCAGGCTCCAGCCCTACAAATACTTAGGCACAAACCTTTATGTGCATCATACTGCCCCTCTGCAACTGTTCTGGCAGATGAAAGCACGTTGTGAAGGCTTTGAAGAACGGAAGTCAGAGGTCCTGGAGGGCAGCTGCTCTCATTTGACTTTATAATTCCAGTCCTATGGCATGATGAAAATACTAAAAGCTGATGTTCAGTATTGGGGTTTTTTTCCTGCATTGTGTGTGTTTCTTGTAAACGTTTCAGAGCAGCACTGCTGCTGAGGAGAACTGCAGCTAAAGCTGTTTACTCCCCAAGTGCAGTAATTTCTCCTGTCAGAAGGAAAGTAATGAAGGAGAATAAACCCAGGTAGTTTCAATAGCAGTAATTGCTAGTGAGACAGCATCGAACTGCAGCACCGCTGTGCAGAGACCTGCTCTGGCCACTGGCAGGGACATGGCTACATCCTCATTGCTGGGGGCTCACTCTGATTCCACATCAGGCATCGGTTTCTGATCCCTATAGGCCTCTCATGCCATGGGCATAGCCCTTTTCATATGTAACTAGTGATTTTAGGTCTCAGGTTGATGCTTTAAGAGAGTGGGGTGAGCTCAGTTTTCTTTAAGCCCAGTTTATTTCAAAGAAATATCCATTAGATGCTCTGATGGTTTGTCACCTTTAGAAAGGCATGCAAAGATGTCCTGCCAGGACGGATCTCTGTGTTGCCACAGCAACTCTGTTTGTAGGACCCCAGCTAGACATTTTAAAGATGTACTGGGTACCCACGAAGGGCTGACAGTCACGTAGACATGCCTGCAGTGCGCAACTGAACACAAAAGTTGGTCACTGCCAAATGAGTATAAAACTGATCAAATAAAGTGAATTTTAATTATGGTAATTTCCTGATTTCATACACAGTAGGAGACTCTAGATCCTGCTGGCTGAAGGTACATGGAAAAATGATTGGGTGCATTTTAGCCCCAAAGGCTGTCTCTCCACTACAGCAGAACAAACTAGAGACAGTTACCTGGCCCTGAGGCCAGCAGATGCAGCACCATCATATCTGCACTGCTAAATTCACATATCCCCAAAACTGAACCGGTGTCTCCATCCTAACAGCTGCAAAGGGTGCCAAACCCACACTGGCCCTGAACTGTGCCTGCAGAGCATGAGTGGCCCAAGAACCAGCATCTCCAAGGAAATGTCCGGGTTGGTCCAGTGCTTTGAAGATGCCTGGAGATGGTGCAGGTTGTGCAAGGAGCCAGGGTCTTATGACCTGTACATGACCTGCTCAGTTTAGATGGTATGGCCACCCTGCCTGAACCGGTGTGACTTTTCATTCTCCCCTTCAGCCTCCTCCATAGCTGGGCAAAGTTCATGCTGCATATACATGTGTTTGAGCAATGTGGATGCTAAGTGAGACCACTGAGATTGTAACAGAGAGTTGAGCTTTCGCCCTCCATATCTGTGTAGTTGCACCCTCTGGGCTACGCCTGTGAGACTGCGCTTGCCCACAGCGTGGGGCTGGGATGTGTGTTCTGCAGTTCAGTTAGTGTCACCTTCTCGCTACTGTCATAACTCAGGCTGGGCATCAGTCGCTCACCCATGCATGTTTGCCCCGGGCTGTCTCCCAGCACACCACGACCTTGCCTTGAATCAGATACATGACTCAGGGAAGCATTTCTGCCTGGGTTCTCCATTATTACAGCAGGTCCAGCTGCAGGCAGGGCAGGAACAAGTTGTCCGGCAGATTTTGAATGGGTCCGTTGTGGGGAAGAACGTCTGGTGTGGGAAAACCTCTCAAGTACAGACTAGATAGGACCTTTTTCCTGTTGTTTCTGCTGTGGCTTCCCTTAGCTGCCTGCTGGCTTTCAGAGAGGAAATTTGCCTACATTTTGATACATTGATAAGAGTTGCAGTGTGAAACTGGACAAGAGTATTGGAAGAACAGAGCAAGCTGCCTGCTGTGAATTTATCACTTCCTAGAGTGTAGTTCTGCCTTCTGCCATTGCCTGCAGTTGCAACAGTGTCTTCAGTGAGCACCTTCTAGAGCATGCCTTTCGTGTTTTCATAGAAAAAAGATCCAGTTGCCAGTTTCACTAACCTTACCTGGGTCCCTCAGCGAAAAACACTCCAGGCTTCTCTGTTGAATGTAGCTTGTGCCTATGAAAACAGAGGCCAGAGAGCTCGTTTCTTTTGTTCAGAGTAAACGATTAACGTGAGCATATTCAAAATCATCGGAGACTCGAATCAGAATGATGGTAATGAGCATATCCTTCATGCTCAGAGGCTCTCTGGTAAGTAGTTCTCTCTTTTTTCTTTTTTCTTTTTGACAGCCTCTTCATGTTGAAAGGAAGGAGCAGGTGTTGTGCTGGGCACAGCTGTGGAGCAAGTGCTGTCTGGGTAGTTGCAGTTCGCTTCTCCTGTGACTTGACACTGAGCACTGCTGAGGGACATTCCACTTCCACTGCCCCTCACGTAGAGCAAGGAATCAAAAGGACTTTTCAAGGTCATCGGGACCATAGGCTGGCCCCAACTGCCTGTGCCAACCTCCATACCTATGCTTCTGCTGCAGTGCCAGCCCCAGAAACACAGAAAGCAATGCCAGAAGGGACTGTGAAACCACTTGAGGACATCTAAGCAGCAAGTTTTACATTGCACCCAGTCACCTGAGCTTTGGGCATCATTATTTGTGTTTGGTTCAGATGATTCTGCCAGAGAGATGCCTAGACACAAAAGGGGCACTTCTCTGACCAGATGTCATCCCAAGCTCCCTGTATGGCCACCAAAGAGAAAAGGTACAGAGGTACTTCAAGGACATTGTTAATCTCTTCTGGAGGATCAAAAGTCCATTTGAAGAAATTAACTGCTCCATGGGAGTGCCTGTTGCACTCCAGAGGCAGAAGGGGTCCCTAGCTGACATGCAGCTGTCCTTTTCAGAGTCCAACTAGGGGAATCTGCCCCCAGAAATGCAGAGACCTGCCGCTTCTCTCCAGATATTGTGTTATAGTTCATCCTCTGTTTAATTGTTTGTGTCTAATAAGAATTTGTCTCACTTGAGATAATCACTGATGGGTCTTATAGGTTAAAGGGTCTTTTAGTGCCCAGGTCTTCTTCCCCCAGACAAACATAGATGGCAGATGATCTGTTAGCCTTGGCTGGAAACACCCAACCATTTACCCTCAAAAAGAAGCTTTCCCTTTTCTCATTGGAAGATGCCCACAGGAGCAGGACACTGTCGTCACTGCAGCCAGTTTACACCTTTGGTGAGACGGGTTCTGAGGCAGGAGCACAGCCTTGAGCACAAGCTGCCTGGATGGGGCCCTGGATTGACTGGACTCCCCAGGAAATGTCAGGGTTGCTGCTGGTTTCTGAACTCCTTTAGGGAAGCAGATGCATCTCTGATAGAAATAAAAACCCCAAGCAACTGCTGTCAGTTGTTGGGGTTTTTTTTCCTTCATATTAACCAAACATTTAATTTTTTAAAAAATCCGACAGATGGCAGGGCTGTACCTAATGAAGTCTGAGGACTTCTCCAGTCAATTTAAGGTGGTCTGCAAGAGATTTTAAAAGACAAGAATTGAAGGATCCATGCATTATTGAGGATATATAAAAGAAGACCTGAATATCTTTCTTGCTTTTAATTTAATTGGAAGAGTTTTCTTCTCTTTTCCTAATTTCTTCTTAGCTTTGCAGTGTGGGGCCATGCCTGGTGTATCCAGAGGCACCCTGGGTATCTGTGCAGGTACCTTCAGGGTATCCTTCCTCTGGTGATGGGTCAGTGGGTGAGGTGATGTAAGGCTTCTCTCTTTCTCCCCTTTCCCATTTACATTCCTCTGGTTTTGCTTCTGGCCACCACATTGTCCCACCAACAGCCAGCACGATGTGGGGATCCAGAATTTTAATGTGGCAAGAAAGGTAACGTGACATCTCTGAGTACTGAATTTCATGTAAACAATACAGAGACTTTTGTAGCTACCAACAGGTCATGAGTCATTTATAGAAAATGGAAATGAAATAAACCTTTCTGCAAAACAGAACTGAGAGCCTTGGATCTCAGACACATTATTCACTTGTTTATGTTTGAGCTCTCCTGTGGGCTTTTCCTGATCGGAGATGACTGAGTCAGGCACAACTGTTCACTAGGAAACTTCTGCCTTAACCCTTTCCTCCTTTGTTCTTCCTCCCCCCTCCACCCATGTGGCAAACCAGGTTTGGACAACATACCAGCTGAGCCCTGCCTGTCATCTCTTCTCCTTCCTTCGGTCTAGAGGTGGTGGACACGTTACTGGGACCAAAGCATTTGGATGAAGTAAATGGACACAGATGTGCAACAGAGGTGGTTATTTTAATTTTCCTTGATGATTTACAGGGAATTCTGCTGTAGTCATGGAAAAGGAAGGGTAACTATACAGCTGAATTGCTGGGGTGGTCAACCCAACACAACTCAGCAACATTTTCTTGCAAGCTAGGCAAGCTTGGAAGCCCTCTGGAGAGTTTTCAGTCGATGTGGGGTTTTGCTTGGATGTTTTATAGATTTTCATGCTTTTTTCTATAGAGGAAACAGAAAAGAAACCAAATGTGGGAAACTCATCCCATTTTTTTTGCACTCTTTCCTGCACATATGATGAGATGAGATTCTTAGGTAGAAAAATACTGTCACACTGTTCTCCCTACCCATGCGATAAGGAGACACGGATTTTTTCTCTTGGATACTTCATTACCTTTTAGAGCCTGAGAGAGACAGCCTGAGCACTGGGGTGAGAAGGCGTTTATTCCCTTGCTGAAATCCTCCCTTACCAGAGCCTGAAGACAGGCTGTCACCAGATGTGATGTGCCCACCCAGCGTTTACTTTTTGGACTCCTCCCCCCCAGTTCCCCAGTTTCTGCTATTTTTAGTGGACCCATTCAATGAAGGAGGTAAGTGGAGGTGATCTTTGTACACAAGAGGAGTGGAGGTGACTGCACCAGTGGGAAGGAGAGGGGCAAGCGCAGCTTCCCTTCCCTTTGCCAGGGGGTTTTCAGCCCTTGAAAAATGAGCACCAGATTCAGCCAATGCCCTACAATTTACGTGTGCCTCCAGGTCTATAGAGCGCATCATATACTTTCCCAGTAGACTGAAGAGCTCAGTTTGTCCTTTGGATGACTTTGTGCCAAAAAAAATCTGGTGATAGCAGTGGGAGCACACCAATAGTTAGGCAGGATGTTTTTTAAAAGTTTAATAAAGTATGTATTGGGAATAAAATTTAAAATTTTTTTCCCAGACGATGGTTTTGGGAAAAATACAACTATTTTTTGTTCTCTCTCACGTCCCCCCCCCAAGGAAGGTTTGGGTTGGACATTGGCTGGGACCTTATTTTCATTTCCATGGGGAACATTTTTTAGCTGGCACGCTAACTACATGTGTAAACAGCCCTGGAGTTTGGGAAGCTGCTTTACTATTTCCTCCTACAACTAACAATGGAAACCCTTTGAGAATCGTACAAGCCTCGGTGGAAGTTCGCATGTCTCCTGACACGTGGGGTTAGACACCGTGCTCAAATATTTATCCTGACGGCGCTCACCCCTCAGGAGCAGCCAGCAGTGTGCTCTGCAAAGCGCCAGCCAGCCACGGGCACAGAAAGGTATCCAGGGCTGGAGCTGCTGGCATTGGGGTGCCTGCACAGCCAGGCTGGGAGGAGAAAAGCTGCTTCGCGAACAGGATTTGGGCTGATCCGAGTTTATTCTGTCACAGTGAATTCAGCATCAAATTAAAACAAGAAAGTAGAGCCGCTGCGCTCTACGCAGAATTGGCCAATTGCAGCATGTAATAGGTGAGCTCAGCACAGTTACACTTCTTTCCCTTGCGTGGTGAGTCCCCAGTTTGTCTTCATTTCTATTCCTGTCCCTGCCTTCCCTCTTTCTGGTGTGTATTTTACAGTCTGTGCCTCCCTAGATGGATTGCAGCGAGTCTGCCCCACAGAGCTGGGCAGAATGCAGGTTAGGCCTGTTCAGCACATACAGGCATTTTAAAATGATCTGCTAACAAGGAAAATGAAAGCTTGTTCAACTTAATTCTGTGAGGTTCTTGTTTCACATGGTTGACCGCCATGGAAAGACGAAACATTTCAGGGATGTGTCCTTAGGAGTACAGACATCTCATGGCATCTTTTCCATGTGTAAGGTCTGTTAGAAGAAAATACAGACAACTACCTGCATAGGTCAGTTCTGAAAATGGGACCTTGACATCTTAAATCAGCATGTAAATATCTTCATAAACCAGTCAGTGTGTTACGGCTCTGAGAAGCTTTATGAATTAGTTTGAAAGCAGACGGCAACTGAAACAGCAGCATGCTGGGAAACGTATCATAGGTGCCTTGTACAAAGAGTTTCTGCAGTGATCACTGCAGTGGTCTCAGTGTCGCATGTGGCCTTGCTGAGTGGTTATGAAGGACAATAGGAGTCTCTGTCCCATTGGCGATACCCCTGTCACCTCAGGAGAAGTCCCTTACTCAGCTGCACCAAGGAATGTGCACTGCTCCAGGAGGAGAGGTACGGAGCCTTTTTGAGTGCGACTCATGTCTGAAACACAAGTTGAAGAGAAGCAAACATGCCCCAAATTTACAAAAGTTGAGCAGCTGACCAGCCAGGAAGGGAAGCACTTCACAAGAGCTCGTCAGTGGTGGATGTGTGGCTCCTCTGCAAAGACCATCGCAGTGCATAGCCCAAGTGACCCAGCAGGGAACGTCACCTCACGCTTGAGCATGGCTCAGCCCAGGACCTGGGGCGTGCCATGCTGCCCAGGAGCAGACTGCTGCTCACAGCAGAGAGATCTCTGTGCCTCTATGTGCCCAAGCTGCCATCAATAGCAAGCGTACCTCTAGTTGAAGTCCTCTGGTGGTTTTGGAGCCTTTGGAGAAAGGCAGTTTCTTTGCAAATGAAAGGGAGCAAGTAGCATGTGAGACAGGGCGAGCCAAGGGTAATACATTGTCACATAACATGACACCCTGTTATTTGGAATGACCGAACTCGGCCCTGGCTTTGCTGAATTTAGACACAACAACTCCACCAAGACCAGTAGAAAGTCTTTAAAACCCTGGCCGATAACAAATATCAGAAGAATTCTGAGAGGGTATCCTGCTAGAATGCAAGGTTATATTCATTTATGAGTTTAGATCTCATACTTTCCCGTCCCTTAAGTCAATGGATTTACATGGTATATTTCACAGACAGGGAGATGACTTTTTGGCACCAAAGAAATGTGTGCAGTACATAGAGATCACTAAATATACACCCAAACAACATTTCCCTTCAGGGAAGTATTAGAATGGCACCAGATAACACAGCAGTTTGAGTTCAGGAAATGAACGATGCTTCATGTAATCAAATCTGCAAGGGAGATTTGGCATCAAGGCTGCATACAGAAAAACTATTGCTGAGTCTGGACATGACATTAAGAACATTAATTTTTAAGTTGTGGGGGATCACTAAAGATCCACAGGAGAGGAAAAGGGCACACAGCCTCCATTTATTTAAAACTAGAGCCAATACTAGCAGAGACACAGACTAACACTCAGTCAAAGCATTGCTGCAATATTTATGAAAAGTAGTTAGGGTTGGGTCTTTGAGGTCTTACGGCTCCTTATGAAATACACTCAGGGTTCAGTACTGCACGTACTGCAAGCTCCAGACAGCCTCAGTTAATGCCTTTGCTTGGGACAGGCAGTGAAGGCACATTACTGCTTTGGAGAACAGAGTCCTACTAGTCAGAGTGCTCCTCCTAGGAGCAGGCCCTTCCTGGACAGAAGCAGCATGCCAGTTGCTTTGCACACATGTGGGCAACCATCCAGCCATGTAAAATCACATTTAAATGTGTTATACCACCAGAATGTCTTCCTCAGGAGGAACATTCCTCCCACCCCTCCCAAGCCCAATGTTTTCTGTCAATCAGCGTAACTGTATTCAAATCCCAGTTTCAAAGTCTCGCTCTCTGATCCTGAAGATGCCGTGTTCTCCAGGTGAATTCAAAACAGAATATACACCATGCAAAACAAATGGATAATCCTACAGGAATGTGTTTCTCCTGTTTCCTGAGAGCAGGGACTGTTATCCACAGCTGAGCAGGCTTTGGCAGCTCACATGGAGCATTGACCAGGCCTGCACTGGCCACACGCTTTATTTCTGCAAGACAAAGAGGAGCAACACATTTCAAACAAAAACCGTGTGTTCCCCTGCAGCCCAAGGAGTAGAAGAACGGATGTCCTAGTCCCCTGACCATCCTCACTTCTTCCAGGCTGGAGCAAGAAAGGGTCTGCAGTAAAAACTGTACCTGGGATCTCCTCAGACAGCCTGCATTGCTCATTATTATCACTCCAAAAGGCTGCCAGGAATGGTTTGGCAGTCTCTACCCTTGGAAATTTTTCAGACCCAGACAGAGACCTGAGTCACCTGGTCTGATCTCAGAGCTGACCCTGCTTGAGCAGGGGTTGGGCTAGAAACCTCCTGGGTCTCTTCTAACTTCAACTATCCTCTGATCCCATGAAACAAGCTGTGTTTTGAAAGTATACAGAAGAGATTTTTGAGAAACCTCGGTGCTACATTCATAGGCTTTTAAGGGGAAACACACGGCTTGAGTCAGACCTGGTCTGCCCAGATGTACGCTCAGAGTAACATCTCTGAAATTCACTGATCTGCAGCATCTGCTTGGCACCTAGGAATTGTTTGGGCTTTATGTTGAAATGTGTGTCAAAGCTAAAGAACAACAGTTTTCCAGTGGTTTAAGTGGGCTGCACAAGAGTTTGAAAGGGCAGTTCAGGATTCATTTGTAACCACTGAGGCCATGGAGTGCTCTGAGCCATGGAGCAAACCAGAATTGCTCAGACTGGATTTGATTCCATACTCCTACCACTGCCTCCATCTGCACGCAGCTGCTGTGTGAGCGTGGGCTTTGGCAGCCTCCCCTAGTAACTCCTGGACTTCACAGGAGGTGACTGACTGAGGACAAACACAAAGGAGCATCCACCAGTGCACCACTGCCATGGTACCCTGGACACCCTCACTTAGCCTAAAAATCAGGCATGTCACCTTGATAGTATCAGGGAGGAGGAGATTTGGACAGTCTGGTGTTTAATCAGGGTAGCATGGCAGCAACACAGAGCACCTACCTCAGGGAGAAGTACAAACATTATAGTTTGGGTTTCCCCATCAGGATTCCATGGAAAGAAGTAGTGCAGAATGTGAGCCAGCATTCTGACACATCATAGCTTCTTTTTCCCTATTTAGAGAACATACCCTGACGCTATTAATTTTGATGCTATGATTCTGCAAGGCACAATACATTAGAAACTGTGAGACACTCCACTTTCTCTGTCTCAAAAAATACACACACTCAGAGCTCTGTTCTTCCGAGTTCAGAAATTCCTGTACTATGGGCTTAAAGAGAAGTTAAAAATAACACCGCGCTTCCAGCAGCAAGATTTTAAGAATCTGATGTCACCCCACCCGACCTCAATTAAGTCGGGCAGAATCTGCTGAAGCAGCTGGATGGGATCAAGCAGGGTGTGAAAATCTGTATTCTAGCGCCGGGCAGCGAGGAGACCATCGGTTGGAAATTTCAGCGTGAAGCTGGTTCTGTGTGAAGGGGAGAATTTCAAGTGTGAATGCGTGTATGTGTTCATGCATGTGCTGGGGAAAGTAGGGTTGGCAAGGGAGACAGAGGAGAGCTTTGTGTTCAGTGCTTCCTCCGACACAGCTCAGCCTGTTCCCTATCTCCCGGTTTCACTTCTGAATGTGCAGGAACATGCGGTGGCTCCTTTTCCCCACCATCTTCATCATCCCTTGTACGCAACAGGTAAGTTCACTGAAAAAGAAGAAAAGGATTTTTCCCTTCCTCACCCCGTCCCGGTTTAAGGTGTTTGTTTGCTTAATGACAAAATCAATTTCAGAGAGGCAAATTCCTCATAAAGAATAAGGAGCTGTTCCCTACTCCTGAGTAAATTTCTTTTGCAGTTTATTTACTGCATCAGTCTTGATTTCGGCTTTTTTTTTTCTTCTCTCTAATCTGTACGTGAATATGATTCGGTAGGAAAAAAGTATGTTAGGGGAGCTTAAATTGCCAGTGACCTTGCGCTTTTTTATTTATTTATTTTTAAAAATAGAAGCACAAATGGTTGTCTGAAGCAGTGAGAAAATAAACATCTTGCCCATGGTCATATATACACATATATGTATATATATACACACAGTGATCTGACTCCAGGCTAGTTTTACAAATGAGAAAGGCACCTGGGCTGTGTTATGCTTTGTCTCTGGTAATAAAATCTGAAGTGATAGCTTTTGCTGAAGGTATTTGTGTCAAAGGCCATTTTCATTATTTAGTTGCTTAACTCTGAAAACCCACTGTGTACGTACAGAGTGTATTTCTCCTTTACGATCAAGATGAATGGAGAATTTTCAAGTGACTGTCTCCCTCTGCTAGCTTTCGGAGTATTTAAAGCCGGACTTAGGTAACTGAACATTGGCAAGTTTAACGCACTGCCTGTTACTGCTGCTTGCTTATTTATGCTGCACAGACCTGGTTCAATCTTTGCAACATAAGAAAATGAATGACAATACATGAAGGGCTCCTACACAATGGTGTCATTTTTTGTTCTGCCCATAGGATCAGGAAAAGTACGTGGTGGGTTTGCATGATAGGGATAGCTTTGGTAGAAACATTAGGGAGCAAGAATTAGGAAAAGATGTGGCCTCTAAACTCTGCAAACAAACATTAAATTTGCCGCTGTAACTTAATGGAGTTTTTTCAGATATTGCTCAGGTAGACCAAACTTCTTAGTAATTCCACAGTTAAAACCATCAGGTAGTTGCCTAATCGTGTTCTTCTCACTGGGAAACTTTGTAGTCCCACATGTTTCTGTTGACATCTTTCCCTAAAAGAAGGAAAGAAAACTCAGTTGCTCAGGTAGAATTCTGTAGGTTTAAAGCTCGTCTGATTTTTTAATACAAATTAAACATACTGGTTGAAGCGCACAGATCGTTTCCTGCTACACACGCCCATTATGAAATGCGATATCTGATTTAAGCCACACAACCTCGTGTAAGTGGCACATAGCCAAATTCCTAACAATAATACTCTGCTTAAAAAGAGGGGAAAAAAAAGTAGCGACAGAGTTACCAAAAGCAACCATACAGTCCTGAACACTGCTAAATGTATAGAAACACCTGTGGGTCTTGTTTCCAGAACAAGGCTTTAAGCAGCTTTACACTCCAATGCACGTGTTCGTCAAATTAACAGTACGGTTTATAGGAAAAGCTTAGCTACCTAAAAAAATAAGTAGACCTAAGTTAGTTGCTTCCATATTATTGCTGCACTTCAGTAAAAAGGATTAGAGGAAATCCTTTATCGGGAAATGATTAACAAAATAACACATTTATGAAACTATCTTCTGCACACTGCATGAAATTGTTTAATATTCATTTATTAAATCAATTGCCTCTGTGAATTAATATGTATCTTGAAAACCATTCAGCCCGAGGAACTTGAAAGCTACTACTTTGGAGCTTCATTAGTAGCTGTGGATTAAGATATTGTAAGTATAGTTGTAAATGACCATGAAGAATGAAAATTAGTGGTAGAAAATAGCCTTTTAAAAGGTCATTTACTGCTGCATGCAATTAGGCCAGCTCAATTATGCTGCAAGAGCTTTCATGGCATATGACAAACGAAACGCTGAATTCTGCGGGTACTTTCAGGTTGAAAGTTGAACTGAAAGGAAACCCAGCAGAACAACCCCTTCCCCAGCCTTCCCTCAGTTTCTCTGCTGGGGATGGTTTCTATATCACTAGCGGCCTGCAGTTTGGAGGAAAGGGGCGAGACTCATAGGTGGGGCTTCACATGCCCAGAAAAAAATAGAGGATGTATATACTCTTTTTTTCCTGCAAGCTAGGTGCTGATTGCTGGCATCTGATGAGGGGCTAGATCTTGTCTTTCCCTCTCACTCTTCGAGCAGCCAGTGTTGCTTCTTGAGAGCAGCTCCCAAGCCTTACAGCATGCTAGTGGCCAAGCGTTGTGTGCGCCTCCGCTTAGCTATGGATTCAGTCATCCGCGATGCATAACTGTATCACAATCTGCATTTCTGCTGAAATCAGCAGGAGGGGAAGATATGGCAAAGATCTAAACTGTTATGTTCTAGATGTGGTTCTTAGAAAAAAAAAATAAAACAAACAGATAGCTATATCTTATCTCAAACTGATCCTTTCATACTCTGCACTGACTTCATCTTCCCCTTGCTTCAGAAAAAACAACCCATCAAGAATTACCTAGGACTTCCTTTTCTTGAAAAGACAGGCATGCACACACACACACAAAAGACACAAAAAGACAGACCCAAATTCTGAAGCAGTGTGGAAAACAGTACATTCTGGCTAGATCTTGACTTCCTACTGCTGATACAAATCTCTTGCAGAAATAGGTCTTTGCCCCGTGAGCCTCGGATTCAATGAACACTTGCTCATGCAAATAGACTCCTAGAAAATGACCTACTAAGCTCAGTGCCGCTACCAGCCTCCCTTACTCAGCTTTGATTTCTGACTCTAGTGGAAGAGAATTTGTAAATGTTATAATGCTCCTTCCCAAACAGCGACTGACATTTTGGAGGAAAAGTAACACTCACAAGAAGTTTACTATTTTAAAAGGCCTTTGCTGTAAGAAGCGGCACACAGGGCAGTGGCTGGCTATCAAACAGTGGGAGGAATCAAAAGCTAACTAATTTGATAGGACATTTGTGTGAAGGAATTTTTAAAATAAATCCAGTCTGCTCTAAAACGCTTTCTTCCTACTTCAGATTTGCTAGAGGTTTTCTTCTATTGAAGGCAAAGGAAGGACCAACAAATTGTGTTTCATCCAAGTGGTGAGCCAGGCTCGCTGGTGGAATGACACCTCAGTGCATGCTGGTGACTCCTGAAATTGGTCCTCTCTCTCCTACCTAAACCTCACAGCCTCTCGCCTTTTGGATCCTGTGGGATAAGAAACATTAAGTGCCTTCATGCAACTTCACAGTTTTTTCTTCCATCCCAATTTCATTTTATGCTACCCCAGCCTCGGTTCTTAAAATATCCCACTGTGTGTAAGTTTTCCCACAGCCCACCAGTGAAGCCTGGAGAAAAACCTTCAGACACCAGCGAGGTCCACCAGCGCAAGGAGGTTTGTCACTGGCCGTGCAGATGCCCGCCTGTGCCAGCCTGCATCCCTGGGGTAAGCCTGGTGAAGGACGGTTGTGGCTGCTGTAAGGTCTGTGCCAAGCAGTCAGGAGAGACCTGCAATGAAGCAGACATCTGCGATCCCCACAAAGGCCTCTACTGCGACTACTCAGAAGACGAGCCTAGGTATGAAACAGGCGTGTGTGCATGTAAGTTGTTCTTCCACGTTATTTTCTTGAAATCCAGGAGGTTGGGAGCACGCAGCTGAGTAGTTTAGGGGGGGAAGCTCTGCTTGTTGGTGCTGCACAGCTCTGTGCTAGGCAATTTATCCTAATTTAGTCCTCTGTTGTCAGAGAAGCCGAGAGTAGGGCTAGGACTGTCTTTAAACCAACCTGCATATGCATTAGTGAAACCAGCTCATTGTGCACAAACGTGTTACTTGCAGATGTGTTGATGACCGATTTAAGGTTAGGCAGCTGTAGTTACCACTGGGCATACATAAAAGAATAGGTGCTTCAGCTGGGAAGAACGCAAGGCTTTGGGTGCAGTAAAAGCTGGTCGCATTTTCGCACTCTGTAAGCAGGAACCACTCCCATGTTAGTAACTGTTGTTTACCATTTGCAGATCTGGTAGCTGTAGGATGTGAGGTCAATGGAGTTTTCTATCTTAATGGGCAGACCTTCCAACCTAACCCACTTTATACGTGCCTGTGCATCAGTGGTGCAATTGGATGTACGCCTGTATTCACGCCAAGATTAGCAGCAAGTCCCTGCACCAGGGTCACGGGCAGAAAGAAGCCCAGACAATCCACCTGTAGCCCAGGACAGCACAAGCAGCTTCAATCAACAAACTACAGACTGATGTCTGGTACGCCTGGCTACACTGGTAAACCTTTCTGTACATGAGCCTCGCTGCATTTCATGTCCCTGGCTCCAGCAGCCAGGCAGGCAGCACACTGGCAATTTCTCTGTTCTTGCTGAGGGCCCTTGCCAGGGTGACCGCTCTGTCCCAATTACCCTTCTTACTCTTAGGTCACAGATTCTTTTCTCTAAACGTGATGAATATGAAAAGCAAAAACAGCTTTTTGGCTTCTGTCACCAGGGAATTGGCCAAAGCAACCTTCAACCCATCTTTCTGCAGAGGTTTGCTGCCCATCAGATCAGATCAATTACGGCTGCTGGTGGACAGCCAGCCACTTTGCAGCCTGGGAGCCATCTCACTTTCTCCTGCGCTGTGGTAGTAGGGAGTCCTGGTTTCCACATACATTAACAGGTCACAGGCCTCTACATTCAACAGAGAGCAGAAAAAGTATATAAATTGTCTTAGTGGCTTTCCTTGAAATCACAGAATTTCAGGTCACTGCAAGGACAGCGCTTCCCCCAGTTCCTTCTGAGTCTGATCACAAGTGTCCATGAGCTTGCCCATGCAGCCCTGCCAGGGTGAGCTGGTACTCCCTTTAACCTCATCTCTGCTCTGCTGTTAAGGCCAGAGTTCTTCCACTTCTCTCACTATTGCTGTGTTAGCTTACAGAAGCTTACCCCTAGTTCTGAAGAAAAAGTGCCTAGTACAGGCAACGCCCTGGACCCCCTGCTCCAGGACTTGTGGCATGGGCATGTCCAGCAGAGTCACCAACGACAACAGAAAATGTGAAATGAAAAAGGAAAAGAGATTATGCTTCATCCAGCCTTGCCTGACCAATATACTGAAGACAGTAAAGGTATTTTCTAATATAAAATTACCTCCTAACAGAAAATTAAAATCTTGGCAGTAACAGAAAAATGGATGTACTAGCAGCTACTATAAGTGACTTTTTTAAAGGGTTTTAAAAATAACTCTTCTGTTTTCTACTTTCAGTCTTCACATTTCTATAGAATACTAGAGACATGCAATTTCAAACAAAAGAATGTAATGTCCTGAAATAAACATGCTGCTAGCGCTGTCCCGGTGCTCAGTCACTCAGAAAATATTTTCTAGTTGTGCACTGATGAAAGAAAAATAAGACAGCTTTCAAAGGAGTAATTTTCAAGATATTCCTATGTAAATGCTGCAAATCATTTTCTTACATGTTCTGTTTTTTGTGTTTAAAACCTCAGGCTTCTTTCTGTTTTTATATTAAAGATTCCAAAAGGAAAAACATGTCAACCAACATTCCAGCTTCCTACAGCAGAGAAAATATCTTTTTCTGGGTGCTCAACTACTCAGAGCTACAAACTAACATTCTGTGGGGTGTGCAAGGACAAGAGGTGCTGCACCCCTAATAAATCCAAAATGATCACGGTAGAGTTTGAGTGTCCCAACGAAGGCTTCTTCATGTGGAAGATGATGTGGATAACATCGTGTGTGTGCCAGAGGATCTGCAGTGCGCCGGGAGATATGTTTTCTGAGCTCAAAGTTGTAAGATGAGTTACACCACTGACTCTAACATCCTGCGAGCACCACAGCACGTTCACACCCTGCAGAGCTAGCCTAAGCTCCTGCCACAGCAGTGTTTCTAGTGAAACTATGTAGATGAATATTCATTTTTAAAATAGCACCTGGAAAACGCCAGTGAGAGTGCATCTTTTCAAACTTACTGGTTTTACATTATGTGGAGGTACATCCTCTAGAAGGTTGTATATAACAGTACTGTTGTCAAAACAAGAACTTTTGGTAATTAAAAAAGGCACAGCAAGACACAGCTTCGTACCCCACTGTAATAAGTCGTTGCCCACAAAGAACAATACAAGTGTAAAGTCATAGATGCCCTAACCTATTAGAAAAAAATGCCCCTGTTAAACTTCACCTATCATTCTTGATTCTCAACATTTTCTAATGTGCATCTGCAGCAGTAAAACACATCAATGCTGTTTCAGGCAGAAGTCAATTTAAAGTTCGTATCGCTTTTTGCAGCGGATAACCTTCTCTAGTGCTGTGACTCTAACAATGCACTTGTAAAGGAACAAGTGGGCATCTGCAGAAGACAGACTATTTTTAGAATGTTTTCTTAAAAAAATGCTCTCAATAAATGTTATCACAAGGTTTTACTGAATAGTTCTGGACTTACACAGTGAAAATTGTGCTTACTTATACAACTGCTCCACCTCTTCCAGGACTTCAGGCTTCAAGAAATCATTGTATTGGTCCGTTCTGATTTGGAACAGTTCACCAGTCTTGCTGTTTTAAGACAGCCAAGGCTGGCAAGCAGCTGGAAATTGCTGTACATACTATTTCATAAAAGTTCTTACTGTAATATAAAAATCTACTTACCCCGGTAATTATAAATATTAAAACATCTATTTTACTTGCATTCTTTTAAGCATATAAACTATGGTCTCCAGTCAGTCATTATAATTTCCATGTAAGTGCATGTTCTCCTCAGAGGTATATTTATTGTCTCATCATCAAGTGCAACTCGGCATTCATGAATATGAATCATTAATATGTTAATTAATACTCCAAGTAGAATACTTGAAACAAAATTTATTTGGTTGAATTTTCTGATATTGCTGATTTTGATATGAACTCAGAATGCTCTGATACAGCTAAGTACAATATGGAAGCAAAAAGTATTAAAGCTGTGAACATAGCTTAGAGCATTCTGAAATGACTACTACCCTGCAAAGTTTAAGAGGCCAGTTTCATTAGAGACTTGCTTTCATCTCTGCAAAGTCTATGTGGGTTTTTTTTCTCCTCATAGCTTGCTTGTTAAAAAAAAAACACAACCAACCTTGCAACAGCGATCCTTCTTTGAAGGAATGCCTGCCTTTAGCTTACTGTAAGCTGAAAGTCTGAGAAAAGAGCTACATTTTTGGCTGCTACAACCTCTCTTTCTTCTCATTACAGCATATGGTATGTCAATTCACTCTACAATTCAGAGGACTGCTCTTACTGATACCCGTTGTACTTAGGTGCCTTCAAATCTTTCATAGAGGCTGGGCCTGCCACTTAATATGATGACACTTCTCAGAGCAGAGGAAACCAGTGTCCCAAGGGAAGTAGAATAGGTAGGCATGCTGCAATTTATTCTGGCTAACTCATGTGGCTGGATGCTTGAAGGAAATAAAAAAAAAAAAATCAGTTCTTCCTTCTTTAAACAACTATCTTCAGTCTTGATGGATCTGTTCTAGGCCCACCTTTCGTGGCATCCAGTTCACTGTACTCTTCTATTAGGTCAGACAAAGATGACACAGCTTCAGAAAAACAGCTTTGCTCCATCCCGTCTATGTGCAGGTAGTGGTGAAGGTGAGCCTGTGAGAGGAAACGAAGCCCGTGTTATCCTTTGTCTGGTGCCTAATTCCTTTGGCCCAACGATACCATTTAGCCTGCACTGAAGAGGGGAGTGCAGAAACTAGATTTAAAGACTTACATCATGACATCCTTTCCTTGTTTAAATACTTCAGTAACAATCCCCTGCAGAATCAGTCAGTATTACTTAGTTCTTACACATTCATCTTTGCATATTCTGTCTTCTTGGGCACAGCTGGACAAACTGTGTTTGGCTTTATGGGACACAGGTTTTGGTAGCAGGGAGTGGGGGGTAGGGGGCCTGCAGGGGCTGCTTTTGCAAAAAGATACCAAGAGCTGCCTCCATGGAGGACAGAGACAGTTCCAACTGGCTCTAAAATGGACCTGCTGCTGGCCAAAGCTGAGCCCATGAGCAATGTTGGTAGTGCCTATAATGATAACATCTATAAGGAGGGGTAAAAACACTGCACAACAGCTGTGAGAGAGGAGTGAGAAAAAATTCTGAGTAAAACAGCCCTGCAGACACCAAGATGAGTGAAGGAAGGCCAGGAGTGAAACTGAACCTGGGAAGAAGGGTGTGGGATGGGGATGGGGTGAAGGTATTTTCAGGTTTGGTTTTATTTCTTGCTATCCTACTCTGTTATTGAATGGCAATACATTAAATTACTATTCTCTCAGTCAAGTCTGTTTCACCCATGACGGTAACCGGTGAGTCATCTCCCCCCCATCCTTATCTTATAGGATCATAAAATCTTTAAGGTTGGAAAAGACCACTAAGATCAAGTCCATCTGTCTGTTCAATACCACCATGTCAACTAAAGCATGTCCTGGAGTGTCTACACATTTTCCATCATATTTTCTGCCCCCATCCTGATGAAGAAGGGACACAACAGAACAGCTTGGTGGGAACCTGGCAGACAGCCAAGGTCAGCCCACCACAGGCTGGCAGGCAGATCTGTCAGATACTGCTTCACTGTCAGTCTACTGCCTGGTAGGTACAGAATAATAAGGGATTTATGCTTTTTAAGCAGCAGCTGTTGGAAGGATTCCTTGATAAGTAACACAAATAAAAATCTTGGGCCATTACTTTTAAGCAGTCTGTTTGCAATATGAAGATTTCATAGAATCCTAGAATGCTTCTGGTTGGAAGGGACCTCAAAGATCATCTAGTTTCAACCCCCTGCCGTGGGCAGGGACACCCTTCACTAGACCAGGTTGCCCAAAGCCCCATCCAACCTGGCCTTGAACTCTGCCAGGGAGGGGGCAGGCACGGCTTCATTGGGGTTGGATCCGATGATCTCTTGAGGTCCCTTTCCAAGCCTGACAATTCTGTGACTCTCTGGGCAGCCTGTGCCAGGGCCTCACCACCCTCACAGGGAAGGATTTCTTCCTAACATCTGAACTGAACCTGCCCTCTTTTAGCTTGAAGCCATTACCCTACTATTATACTCTCTGATAACCAGTTCCCCTCCCACTTTCCTGTAAAACCCCTTTAAGTATTGGTACACTGTAATTAGGTCTCCCTGAAGCCTTCTCTTCTTCAGACTGAACAAGCCCAACTCTCTCAGCCTGTTTTCATAGGAGAGGTGCTCCAGCCCCCTGGTCATCTTCATGGCCCTCCTCTGGGATTGCTCTAACAGCTCTCTGTCTTTCCTGTGCTGGGGACCCCAAAGCTGGACGCAGGTGAGGTCTCACCACAGCAGAGTATGCTAATGATTAGTGGCTATAGATGTTGCAATGGTAAGAGTTGTACCTTTTTCTTGTAGAGCTTCATGAATCTCTCTTTGAGTTCCATGAAAGTTGGTTTTACACAGGTGTTGTTTGCTAAAGCCAGAAGGGAATGGGAATGGCCCACAGGAGGTATTGAACATAAACCAGTTTTCCAGCCCTCTTGATTCCAGGAGACAAAGTGCAGGGAAGGCTTCAACCTGTGATTAAAAAATGTAGTTACCTAAGGAATGTAAAGAACACAAAGTTTAAGTTCCCTTTCCTAACAAACAATCTGAAAATGTTAACATTTAAGCTTTCAGAACTAAGCAAGCCAGTTATAACTTATTTTGAATAAGACATTTCAGACTTCAGACTAAACCACTGTGGCTCTTCTAAATTTAAATTGCAAACACCAATTTTGTTTTGCTAATTTAAAGTAAAGTTACAACCTCTACTTTTACCAAAGGGACTGCAAACACTCAGATTCAGGAAAAGGGCAGATTAATACTCAATACTCAATCAGTCTATCTGTAGTTTTAGAAACAAGTAAAATACTTTAGATTCTCAGAAATTTTCCCAATGCACCCAGTATGTGAATCTTGTCTGCCTTTCCTGTTACAGCTATGTAAGTGAGTAGTGTAAAAGGCAGAAGCAGAGTACTAACAATACAGGGATGTTTAAAAAAAGAAGTATGATTCCCTGTCTACATGATAGTAATGATGAAAGAGAGGCCTTCTGTTCAGTAAAGCCAAACTTTTACTACAGAACTTATTCCTCTAACATCCTTTACTGGCAGGAGACCTCTGGAAGGTCAGGCTTTGCCTTCTTTTGCATTTTTGATAATGAGAGGACCAGCACAGGGATATGTAGTCAGCTGCCTTTATTTGGGAATGTAAGAATACTGTCACTTTTTCTAATTCATTGTGTAAATTAATTCCTTTCCTCCTTTCTGAAATTAAGAAAAATATTTCTGAGCAAATTGATTTGGCATTGAAATTCTTCAAATGAAAATTAAGAGTGCTCTGGACAACTGAGAAGAATTTCAGTAACAAAACCAACCCCCTGACTACTTTGTGTGACACAACAAACCTTTCAATATTTCTGCGGAGGTCTGAAAGCTGCACATTTCCTCGAACGAGAAGTGCACAGGCCAAGTAGAGGCTGTGCTTTGGATCTGCCTGAATTAACTGATGATCTTTACTAAAAGCATCTGAAAACATCTGGTCCAACCTAAGTGAAAAGAAAACAGAGTTATCCACTCTTAGTAAAGCAGGCTACAAAAGTTCTTCAGAATGACCACCCTCAGAGTTTAAAAGTTCATAAAAGTCTGGAGGTACATTTAACCTGGGACCATGAATGACAGGAAAAGGATTCAAACCTTTAGATGTACATATACAAATACACCAGATCCATTTTCCCCCTCTGGTCTCCCTAATGTTAAAAGCCACTGTTTAGTCTAAGGTCAGAAAGTCCATGCAGACTATCACACCTTCATTTGGCAAATTTTAGGTCAACATTTACAAAGTATTAAAAAATATGTAAAAGAATTTAACTACTTGAGGTCCTGGCTATATGACAATTTGAGTGGACACTGCTTGTGTGGGATCTAATGAGGAATACTGAGGTGCTGATGACCCTTACAGAACTGATTATCTGCTTATTACACTTCCTTATTTAAAAGGATGCGTTGTAGAACTGTATTAATATTAATTATTTAGGAAAAGACAGGCTACACATATTTGTCTACTTATTCTAATTTTATCGTGTACAAGTGCTTTAAAAGATGACACTGCAGAATATAATCTCTCTTCATGTCCTTCAGCAAATTCCACTGTACTGTGGGATATCTAAGGTGGTGCCTTGAGATTTCTGTGGACCCATAACATCTAAGATACTCTTGCCATTTGTTCTTTTCACTCTCTTCCTGTATCATCTTTTTTTTTTTATAATCACCTCTGCCACAATCTGCCTTTTAAAAACAGCTAAAGAAAGGACACAAAAATATTATTGTTCCGACCTCATTCTGAAAAATGACTGACTGAGCATCCTCCCACAGCCTGCTACCTTCCCTCCAGCAGTGCACTGTCTCCTCAGACAATGTCACAACTCACTATCACAGAAAAGGAGTGCTTCTGCCCTCTTCTCCACTTTGCAAACTTCCACCACTTAACCTTATTCTCCTCTATCACTATTTGGACCTTTTGCTGACTGTACTGAACTCGTGGTGTGGGTTCTAGGACATATATTTTTCCAACAGAAACATTTCCCAGCAGAGATAAACAGATTTCAGGTTTACTGGCTCAACCATTACAGAGAAAAGGGACAAAGGATATTCCTAAAATCAGCATGATGAATCTGAAAACGTGACAGACAGCTTCTACCCTTAGTTTTGCTACAGAATGGATTTTTTTTAAACGAAGAATCAGAAAATAAGCTTCAAATGGAAGGCTTCCATAATGTTTTCTTACCTTCTAGAAGGTACATTAACATCAGCCAGTGTATAAAGAGGAGTCAAGCTTGAAACCAAGTAATGAAGTCGAGGAAATGGAACCAGATTCATGCTGATTTCACTAAGATCCATGTTAAGGGAACCTTCAAACCTAGCCGAGCTGAAAAATTAACAAACTGTTATAAACTGATTACTTTTATAATGCAAACATTCATTAAATCTATTTTTCAACTGTTCTGTCCATTAAAACAGTAAAACAACCCAGTGTTCAAGAAACTTCATGTCTAATTACTCAACCTTCACATATGGCAGTAACTGTGCTATAGTTTATTTACTTATATTTTTCATTACAGAACAATAAATCATCAAGAATGAGACCCTGTCTACCCAATGGAGCATCTTTAGCACCATTTTTCAGTATGTGGATGCAGCTGTCAAACACAAGTTTTAATAAACAGACTATAATAAAACACACACAACTTCGATTCCTTGCAAGCTGTTTAATAGAAAAGCAGGCCAATACTCCAGAAGTGTATTTCACCAGGAGTTTCTTGCACCAATACACAGTTTAGGAGCAACAATTATCAGACAGCATTTATAAAATAATAAAACTGGCCTAGAAAGACAAACCTCCCTGGGCTTCATTAATAGAAAACAAAATCCTTCTGCCTATAAACCCCTTCTTACTTTATTTCTAATACAATCATGGTTAAAAACCCACCACTGCAATCTGAATACTCCCAAATTACTTTAATATTTAGTAATTAATTCTTTTAAAGAGAAAACTCCTATCAAATGGCAAACAATTAATGATCTTTGAGTTGACGAAGGCCTGCACATTTGCAGCACACACTGCCTCCAGCAATATTACTTTTACAGAAGAATAACCTGTTAACTTTACCTTGTCAGGTTCAGCAGCAAGTTGGCTACAATATTATTCATTGCATCAAATGGCTTCTCTTGTCCAGTTTTTGCACTGCCTGCGCTTGATATTAGCACGCTGTTTTGCTTCGCAGTTGACCCAAGCTTCCCAGTATTGATCATCTGATGAATTTTATTCACTATATCAAACAGAGACTTTGAGAGAGGGAAAAAAGCAGACAGTAGGTCTTGAGCAAAGAGCTTTCAAATTCAGTATGCCCATTTTTCACCTTAATTGTTCTTAAAGAAGCAACTAAGACATGGTAACTGTCAGTTCAAGGATTATACCCTGGATACATCTAAGTCCAACCAATTGCAATTGACTGAAGTGTTTCTAAAAGTCTGTTCCCTACATGTCACAAGCATGTACACAGCATGACTCAGAATTCAACTATTCAAAAGCCTCATCTTCTAAAATTAAGATTTTAAACTTTCATAGTTTCTGCAAAAGCAAAAATACAGTTTCTAAATACATTTCACTTCTCTTGCTTTGTCATGAGCAAACAGCAAGAGTCATCAAAGTTAGATACAAACAAGCCTAGTGGTTTGCATGGTCAGGTATGCCTGTCATGCCTAGATCACTGATCAGTAAAGTCTATTGGAACTTGGAGCAGTTAGCCATGTCCCTTGTAGGACTCTACTAATACCATGCACAAACTGGCTGACAAAAGAATGCAAGACTCTCAGCCTCAACAAATAGCTTTTTACTGTTTACCTTGAAATAGAAATGTCTAAATTAACTGTAGACTACATTGAAGGTGCAACTTTTAGCAACAGCTGTATTAATTTCAAAAGCCTGCAAGTGACTTAGGAGTTCAATTATTACTTTAAAAAAAATCATGTTTAAGACTTGTTATTCAAATCAATATACAGAAACACTTCCAGTGTGAACCCAAATAGCCCTAATAAAAAAAGAAATCGACAGAAATAGAATAGTATTTCTTACTTCATTCTCAATTGGTAGCACACAGTCTGCATGTTCATTAAGCTCCTTCATAGCCAGAACACTGTTATATGGAGAAGTAATAACATCATCTTCACGAGAGGGATAAACCGAAGTAACAAATCTATAGACTTCTGGGAATTCATCCTCAAGCAACTTCAGTACAAAAGTTCCAAGACCAGATCCTGTCCCTAATTATGAATGAAGACAGAATGAGAGAAGATGCAAGGTTCCTTGTGTTATCTTAAGCCTGTTGGAAACATAGAACTTCTCAATTATATACATTAATGAATATCTTCTGAAGCTTTTGGCTGACAGTGGAGGCTACTCAGATGTAAATTAAGGCAGGAAGGTTTTTCCCAGACAGGAAAATAATTAAGGGATAAAAGTATCTACCCTAGTATACCGGACAGAATGAAGCATACAATCTCAAAAAATTCTGCAAACCAGTAAGTCCTATTATGTAAGCAACACTTTTCGGACCTGGTATTTTTATTTCTTATTTTAAGGCCTTTAATTTGAATTTTGAAATAAAACTTTTTTTTTTAAAAGACACTGAATTGCCCCAATCAATTATTTACTCTCCTTTTGGGCTTTCTTTATAAAGTTTTCTCATTCTCCAGTCAAAATAGAACCACCCCTTCCTCCCAGCACACACACTTTTTTCCTCATTAGCAGTAAGCACACAGCTCAAACCAGACAGAGACAATTTCATCCACGAACAAGACAGCAATTTTCTGCAATAATGAAAACAGTATCTGCAGGGTCTCAAACTAAACCAATGACCACATAAAAGGCCCCTGACAAAAATCTTGCTTCATATTTAGAGCCATTTTCTGTCTCCTTCCACATCATAACCAATATAATAATACCTGCTCCCCCCGCATTTCAGGGGAGGAAGGCTTAGTAGCAATACAGTAATGACAAAATTGCCACTGCAAGGGATTCTCCTTCTGATTTATTAACAAAGTTGTTAGACTGGCCTTGAGTTATGTGGAAGGAAAACAGAAACCCAATTATTTTTTTTATAAAGTTAAGCAACATTAGAAGTCTCCTTCAAAGACTTTCGGAAAAATCTCTACAGTTAAAAATTAATAGACTGCACTGATGATGCCAGTATTCTGAGGCTGCTGTCCCTTCTTCTGATCAGTAAGACCTCAGTGTTTCCTTGTACCTGCCTTGATCCATCCACTGCCTTGTATTTAAAATTTTAGCTGTATTTTTGTTGAGGGTTGCACTTATAGTAGTTCATGATTAGGGGTCCTCAGTGTTCTAATAAAACAAATAATAGATAATTGCAGGTCTACTTAATTGGACTCTGTTAAGTTTTGTATTCTGCATTCCAAATTATGTAGATTATTACACTGATTTTTCTTTTCAAGATCCAGGTTTTTCTTTTTCATCTGTGGCTGGTGCAACCATACTAACCATAAAAAAAAAATTACTTACCACCTCCCATAGAATGAATGATAAAGAAACACTGTAGACAGTCACAATGTTCTGCGGTTTTCCTCAGCTTTTCCACGATGTTTTCCCGGTACTGGGTGCCATACAGCTTATGACCTACAGCCCTGAGGATACGAAAAAGATCCAACAATCAATCTTTCAGGTTTTTTAATTCCTATTTGACATTTTAGAATAAAATTTCAGAGTCCAGAGCTAGGTGCAACACCTAATTTTTGACAGTTGCTAAGCTGTAGCTAGATCCTGTGAATAGAGCACTTGGAGTGTGCTTTTAATTTTGAGGATGTAAGGATCACTCAGTTCACAGCTTTGGAGTATGCACTAGTATTCCCAAAAAGGGAATAAAAACCTATATTGGGTGATGTAATTATCAAGTGAAATGTACACACTCCTTAACAACAAGGATATAGCCTAATCTAAAATCTTCCTTGGAGTACTATGCAAGTCAGAAGTCAGTTGCTACCAGTAATAAAGCCACCATAAACAGCTCATTTTCAACACGCTTGCCTGCTGGCTTGTGAAGTTACTGGATGCTTTAGTCCCTTATTGCCTTCTCTTTCAGCACCTTAGCTGATGATCTGCTTTCGGGTCTGTAGTGTGCTGAGTATTATTAGAGGTGCATTAAGGTCTTGGTGAAAATACGGAATTCATTATGTTAATCAAGCTTTTTCTGAATGTCCCTTTTTTGGGTAATGTAGTTTATATGCACAAAGCCAGACGCTGTGGTGCTTAGAAATCTGACGTGCATTTCTTCATATATCTCATTTCCACACTAGCTGCATGGTCTCAAACTAGATTATGGCTTTGATTGAGCAATGGGAGCAGATGAATTTCAAAGATACAAAAATAAAAAGCATGTTCTTTTAAAAAAGAAAATCAAAAAAGAGGAAGAGAAAATAGACAAAATGATATATCAGCGGAATTATTCTCCTGTGAAAGGCTTTTCAAAGGCCTCCTCCAGGCAACAGTGACTCCACAAAGTTTACTGGTAATAGGCTGCAGCTCCCCAGATGCAGAATGAACGAGAAAGCTACTGTTACCGTCCCTCTTTTCAAATGCCATCTAATTAGTTTCTAAGAAATGCTTTCTGAAGAGGTTCTCACCAGTTGTTTCCTGAACCAGAAACATCTGTGATAAGCTGCTTGCTATCAAACACATCCCTCAATGGTCCCTGCAGAATTTCATTTACCACACCCTCCTCCATGTCAATCAACAGTGCCTTTGAGAAGGGAAAGAATTAAAATTCAGTCAGTAAGCAAACCACCCTTTGAAATAATCACACAAAGAAATATAACATTATTTACAATATAAAAACTACGTTGTTCCTACTGTGCTCAAGAAACTACTTTTTCTTTAAGTAGGAGACCAACTAGATACACCTTAGCTGATTTGCTATAAATTGTTCAACAACAGTCTCAGATAATGCAATCTTGTAAAAATGTTGTATTTTTTATGTTTCAAGTTTTCTTGCTTCTTAACCACCCAAGGTGTCCCAAAAAAACCCCACTCCTTAGAAAATTCAAAAAAAACCCTTGGCTGGTAATATTTGCAATAATTTTAGTAAAATTATAATTTAAATTACTCAACAATACTTCACTGAACCATAAAATCACTATTAGAAATTTTACTATTCAAATTCATATTTAAAAACATATGCAATTATTAGAAGGACTTCATGAAAATTCCTCAGTTGGGTGCAAAATACACAATATAAAAAGAAGGATCATTATAGACAGCCTTACTCGTGCTTTTAAAGAGCAGATTCTTCCTTTGTAAATATCAGGACCATCACTACCACTTCTGGGGGAAGAAAAAAAAAATCCCAAGCTCAGAATCATAATAGAAAATAAGGCAATATATATAAAACCAAAATTCCCTCCTTAATCTTTTGTGTTCAGAGGACTGTTACACTGTAAACAAACAGAAACACCGTGAACATACTGCTAAGGAAGCCCTCATAATTCCCTGAAGCAGTGCAATTGCAGGGCATGATCTCTATCAGAAATATCCTAAGCAGTACTTCAGGAAGCTGAAAAGGTAAGCAATGAAAGTTTACTCTCAAACACAGTCTCTGCTTTGTGGCAATTGTATCTGCATTGCCAAACTTGAAAGGCTTATCTTTTATCCAGCATGTGGTATGTATCAGCATCACATAAGAGGACACAGAGCATCAAGCAGCATGGTCAGTTTTTCAGCAGGGGGTAGTCTGGGCTGTGTGCCACTCAGGGTGTGAAAGCTGCACAGCCACAGCAGCACAACATTGTGCTTGACCAACTTTGCCATTAAGATTCACCAGTTCAGGAACCATGCTGGGCCCACATAGCTTAACTTCCAATTTTTTTCCAGGATTGGTTGCTCTGAGTCAGTCCAGGGGATTATGCACTGTGTATAATCACATTTTTTCCACAATGAATGCTGGTGCTTCTGCACTCAAAGGATGAGATAATCCTGTCTGGTCAAGCTATATTCAACACAGAATAAAAAGGCAGGGATACTGGAAGCTGGATCTAATTTTCCCCTCATTATTTACCTAATTTATGGGCTGTTCAAGCCTAAATACAAAATATCTCTTAGACTATTCATTCAACCACAATAATATTCCAAAAACATCAGCACCAAATGTTCTGATCACGCTCAGTCCCATTAAGAATGAGGGGAAGAGTATGAGGCTGCACTAAATTCCTCAAGGATCTTCAACCCTCTCACTCAAAGAAGCTCTTCAGATGCTTCTCATTAGCTGAGCAGGTCACAGCAGCCTCCAGTACTTACTGCCCTGAAATTTCTACAGTATTCAGCAAGCTAAGTCTTTCCTCTTCACAGAGAGAAAAAAAGATGTTTCTATTGCAGTCAACCTGTCAATTATAAATTAGGTCATTTCATCTGGCACAAACAGAAGCAGAGACACTCTTTATAACTAATTTTTCTTTTCTTTTTGTAAAAGGAGTAAGGCCCACAAAGAATGCCAGTAATAAACTTCAGTGCACTTACACGTTCTTTCAAAAAGTTTGAGATAAAACAATTAGTTTTTTAATGCCTTTTTTTTCCTAAAATTGCATGCTGTACTGCAGCCTTGCCATATGATAGAAGGAAACAGAGGCTGGTCAAATGCTTTTTAATGAATTAAAATGCAACAGCAATATCCAAGTGAGCAACTGTTTTATTTTTGCAAATGGCAAGGGTTTTTGTAACTGAACATGTAAGAGATGTCTGAATGCTCTTAAGGTATTGGAAAAAAAATTACAGTCACTACTCTGCGTAACAAACTACTCAGATAAAAGGGATTTAAAAACTGGCATGACCTTTTTTGACTTAGTCATATATGGTTCCCTCTTACAACTCTTCAAGAACTACTGCTAAACTGGAATTCAGAGAGCTTGCGTTCTGACCATGATTTGCAATGGCAAAAGCTATCAGACCCTGATTGTCCATTTTTGGGACAGAAGGAAAGAAGAACAAACCTGAACACTTCCAACACCTTTACTGAAGTAAATTAGTTAAAATGGAAAGATAGTGCTTTGAGAATAATATAAAAAAATCATAATATTTTTCTAGCACAAACTAAATACGACCTGAAGCAAAGAAAATTGTAACTTCGGTTAAGATACTAGAATCGTTTATCTGCTCATGGGCTGCTTGGTAAGATGACTTACCTTGTATCCACGTTCCTAAAGAAACTGCTTAATGCTTCATCATAAATTCCTTTCTAAAAGGCAACAACACAATGTAAGATGATGTGTAACATCAGAAATTCTCAGTGCTTTTTCATAAAATAATTTGAGTTGGAAGGGAACTCTGAAGGTCGCCTGTCAAACCTTCCCAATCAAAACAGTGAACATTTATGTTGAATCCAACTGGCTTTAGACAACACTAAGAGGAGCGTTTAATTGAAACATCAGCTATATATTAAAAACTCATAGGAAGACTAGGAAATTAATTTTTCAGTACAAGATCAAACAACTACTATTCTGTTGTTTCTAAAGATGTAGGATTTTACCAAAGACCTCAATGCAATTATAAAATTGAAGCGCTGTTGTTTGGTTGACTCAGTTCATTGCTGATACAAGACTTGGTTCACTATGCCCATGATACCAATGTATATGAACTTTTGTGGAAAGCACATTGCACATTTATCACTGATTCCTAAACTCACTGCTGAGGGGTGGCACGGAAATTATTTACCCCAGCGTAAAACTGGAGACCTGGCAAACTTAAATACTTTAGCATTTATATTTTACAGACTGCTTATCATACTCCTACAGGCATGACGAAGCAGAATTTGGAAGTCCCTGTTACCTACAATACTAAAAGAGAGAGACTCTTCATACACACGAACTTGATGCATTGCCATTTTAAAGCTACTTCAATGTAAGGCATTGAGAAGGGCTGCTCATCATTATCCATTAACATGCTGTGTTTACCAGGAGATATTTATCATTGTAATCATAGCAAGAAGAGGGTATTTTTGTTCAGAGTATTCAGCACAACACTGTGCTATCTTTATGCTGCTATTTTGGCCAGCACAGCTGTACAGTAGGTTACTGCACGGCCTGTGACAACATGGAAAAGAGGGGGGCTTCCGTGGGCTGCTTTTTTGCTTCACTGCCAGTGGCGAAGAACCTGCCTTGAACAGCTTTCACAACATCTGACTGTACAGAGGCGTCCCGGGCTTTTCGAGGTGGAACGGCTAGAGAAAGCCGACGTGATGATGAGTTAAACGGCATAAAAACCCGGGGGTACTTTTGCTCATAGCGAAGCGGCCTTCACTTCACCAAGTAAACGCAGTGCTTTTCAGTCACAGGAAAGAACACGGAACGAAGCGAAGGCCCCTTCAGCCTCCCCACAGCGTGGGCGGAAGGCGGCTCGGCCCAACTGCCGCGCCCCCACCTCAGACCCGCAGCGGCCGGAGGCGGGGTGGGGCGGGAAACGACGCCGTTACCTTGTTGACGGCGGCGTGCTCCCGCAGCGCCAGGTCCCAGAAGCGGCAGCCCACCTGGTTCCCGCACTGGCCCACTGCAAAGGGGAGAGACACGGGTCAGACACGGGGAGAGGGCGGCGGGGAGGGCTCTGAGCGCCATGACCCCTTACCCTGCACCACCACCGACTGGGTCATAGCGGGGCAGGCGCCGGCTGCCTCGGCTTTCGAACTCGGCGCCCGGAAGCCACGCCCCTCTTACCGGCTGCGGCGGAGACGCTGCGGCGGGCGGAGTTTTCCAACAGTGCGGCCTTCTTTCCCCCCTCCTTCCTCCTGCGGTGGAAAGTCCCATCCCTGGGCTTAGCTGCGGCGCTCGCCGCCTGCCCGTCGCTAGTGGAATATTCCATTAGGACACGGGAGGTGGGTGGGTGGGTGTGAGGCTGTGCCTAGCGTACAGCGTGGCGGGTGTGTGGGACTGCGTGAGGCGGCGGCAGGCTGAGAGTGCGGCCTGTGGGTGCTGATCTTCATGGCCACGGCTGTTTCTGTAAGATGCAAGGTTTGGTGTGACGGTACGCATGCACTGAGAGAAGCTGAGGGGAGAAGTAAGGCGACTGTCGCCTCTTTTGTAGTGCTGGAGCAGCAGGCGTGGCGAGAAACTCGGGAGATCGGTATAGCCCTGAGGGTGAACCTTTCAGGAGCTGCAGGTCCCTGCTAAAGCCCAAATGTGGGAGACGTGCCAAAGACCTAAAATAAAGTCGTTCTGTGGGAGAACAGAAATATTTCCATACAGTACAGTCCGTTTCCTTTTATGGCTAGGAATGTGTGACAAGATAGGCTTTAACTTTGCCCAAATGCGTTACTCAGGCTGATGGTGTGGGATGTGCCAGATGATACGGAAGTACACTGTGCCAGAAGCAGGAAGTAAAAATTAAATTAAAAAAATGGTAATGTGGAAATACTGTAATTATGTACCCTCCCACCAGACTTGCAAATTATGTTATTCTTGAAGCTGGATTTCATATTTCTTGTGTAAATAATCCACAGTGCAGTTTGGAGGTGCTTTTGCCTATATGTTGAACATAGCAACTTTGGGACTAAAAGTGAGAGACAAGAAGCGTAGAGATACTGTTGTCTCAGCATGGTAAGAGTGGTCCACAGCATAGCTGTGCTGCAAAATGATGTCAAGAACGTGTGACACAGACGCCATATCTACTTACTGTGGGAGAAGAACTGCCATGCAACCCAGTTCATTAGGTTTTATGGCAAAAGCTATCCAACAAAATATGCTTTTCCAAAATACATTATTTCTAGTGCTTGGCGTGCAAACAAAATTTGTTAAATTGCATTCTTAATAGGAATTTGAAGTTCAGTGCATCTTAATCCTTTACTTGCTCTGGGAAAAACATGGTGCTGACTGCTGGACATGACTTAGGATGCTATAAAGATCAATTGTAAGTCCCCAGGAAAATAAAGTTCTAGCGAATGAATCTTTAAAAAACCCCAAAACTTTCCTGGAAAGATTAAGTATGTATTGCGGCAAATACAATATTGTACAATACAGTATAATAATGTATTTTATGTATAATAAATACACATCAAAGCTAATTTTAAAAATTTATTTGAAAGAGATGCCATCTACTGAAAAATTGTATTGTTCTTAAGACAAAGTAATGAGTGGCCCAAGCTTACTTAAGCTTCGTGCTTGAAGCTCCAAAGGACCGATGGCTTCAGTGTTATGGGCAGGTGGAAAGTTTAGCATGAATAGAGTAATACTGCCTCAGACACCTCTTTTATGAATTAATCAGCAGTATAAAACCATGTAAAGATTAATCAGGAAAGCAGGCAATAATTTCTTCTCTTTCTCTGAAGAGAATAGACGTAACTTATAGTTTATTTTTTTTTCTCTGTTGTTACCTGAACTAGTACAAACCTGCAGGTTATGGCCTGTTGGAGCTACTTGATGTGAAGCTGTTTCCATACTTCTCGCATACCACCATGTCCTTAACGTCTTCCCTTCACATGTCTTTTTGGCCTCGCTTAGGCTAAAAGCAGTACAACATTGCTTGTAAAGATTTTAAACCTTAATTAAAAGTCTACAGAAATCTCTTAATGTGTCAGTGTCCAACTTGTTTTCTTCTTGTGTAGGTAGCTATGCTTTCTCCTTGTTCTTTCACTTAGATGTAGCTTTTGTGTCCTATGTCCCATCAAGATTCAGCTTAATGTGATTCGCTCCATTGAACATGAGATTACAGCAACAAACTCTGTGCTTTGGCTTCCAATATGATGTTAAGAGGTCTGAGATGGCAAATATAAAGTGATTACTCTTGCTGTGAAACACTGTGAATCAGAGATGCAATTGAGATTCTTATTCACCTGGGAATATTTTACAGCTTCCAAAGGAGGTCCAAGGGCAGGAAGTGGATGCATAATAACCAGTTTGGATTGATGCATATGCTCTGAGTTTTAATGAAACAGGCAGCTCAACTGTGTGAAAGAAATAATCACACACTGACTTTCTCTTTTGTTGCAGATGAAGCTGTACTTCAGCTGTAATTCAGCTGCATGAATCTAGTCAGATCCCCTCAAATATTTTTGTGTATTGTTGTGTAGTGTAATAAACTAGATAGTTTTTTTAACTCTGTTTTGAGTCTGTTTTGCCCATGACACTGACTACAGAATGATCTCTCCCTGTTGTGATCTTGACTCCTAAGCCTCTCAATATATATTTTCTCCCCTGTCCAGCTGAAAAGGGGAATGATAGAGTGACTTTGGTGGGTGTCTGGCCTCCAGATAGGGTCAAACCACCACATGTGTGTTAATCATTTAATCGCCAGTCTTATGTTAATATGTGTTTCTGTTATTTTCTCAGTAACTTTTTGTTGTTTGATGCTATACAGTAATAGCGTGCCACAGCTTTGGAACACAAATTGAATAATTCAATTGTAGGAATAACTTGCTGTGTTACTGAGAGGAAACGAGCTGGTATGGACCAGTGTGAATCTATGAATAACCCTTAAATCCCAACTATAACAAGAGCCAAATACATCACAAGTTAAATATATGTGCTATGCTTTAAGCATCGTTTTAATGACAGTAATTTGATTATTTAGGCCACATGCTGCTGTAGGGAGAATACACTGGGATTTGAACTAATATTCCTTGTTTTATATCAGGGCTTAGTTCATGTAGGAAGGTTTGTTGGTTTTGGTGGGTTTTTTGTTGTTGCTGTGTTGTTGGGGGTTTTTGGTTTTTTTTTAAGCATAGAAAGGTTAGAATGGTTGGCTTTTGGGGAGTTACTTCAGACCTATAAACCTTCATCTTTCCTTTTCCCTTTTCAGGCTGTTGTCCATATTCTTGATCCTTGAAGTGAAGTGTGATGAGAATCTTTAACAACAGGAGATCTCTACACATCTTCAGAAAAAAGAGATAGAGGGGGCAGAGATCCTTATTACTCTACTTTGAAGCAGTTCGGTAAGTATTTCAACTTGAAATTGGATTCTTATATAGCCACACGAATGTCAAACTTCAGAATGTTCCATGGTATAGTAGCAGTATAGTTGTAGCCCTGATTTAGATAACAGTGATAACAATACTTATATTGAAGGTAGCAGGGAAAAGTTACAATCTCCCTGGGGTCTGTACTCAATTTTTTTTCTGGGCTTTCTTCAGAATTGACATAGTTGTATTCATATTGAAAATGCAAGTGTATGATCTGACAATGTACATCAGAACTTGGAGGTTTTTCTCCACATTCTTTGTAGATGAAGGCTTTTGTACTTTGTAGCTATAATTTTTAAGATACAGAAGACAAATTGAATTCTGGGAAGATTTCTGTTTAGGCAGTTGCCTTTTCTTAAACACATGGAGCTTTGAAGTGAATATGGAGGCATGTGTAATATAATACATCACATACAGACCGTCTTTGGTTCATATGGAATGGTAATTTCAAGGTCTGTGTGGATGTTTGGGGCAGGCAAATTTGCATTCTCTGTTCTCTTCTGAGTCTGCAAGTATTGTCTGGTTTGTAGTATTTTTCTTTGGAAACCCTGTTCTGCAGAGGGAAAACCTGCATTTGGAGGCCTAGAAAGGAAAATTGAGGAAGGTCTCCTCTACAAATATGCTGTGTTTGATTAGGTGGTGATACAGTAAAGAGAAGTAAATTGAATGGTAGCAGTTTATTAATTTTAATCTGTTTTTATTCACATATTATTTTGCTGTATTTTCAGTTTTCCATATATAAAGTATGCAAAGGACTGATTAATTAGAAAAGTAATTATTGAATGTAAATCTGTTGAACAAAACCAGATCTCACTGCAGCAAATATGGCTAAGAGAAATCCTGTTTATTCACAGTGCTTGGATGCGGGGATGAGAAAATACGCTTTACTTTGAAGAAGGTGTAAGATGGAAAAACATTCTGTGTATGTGTGTAGCAGTTAGCATACTAGGCTCCGCTTCATACCAGCATGCACTAAACTATGATGCTTTTAGGGGGCACGAGCATACGCTATTCCTGGCCATCTCTGCAGCTGCTGAGCAGAAACCCTTGAACAGAATTTCAGTAATCCTTGTAATGAACCTATCTAAGTGGGGAATCTGCTGTTCTTTTCTCTCTAGCAATAGGGTCCTGGAGGCCAGAGCCTGAGGAAGTTTAGCTCAGTGTGTGGTGTCATGGGATTCATTGAGGCAATCTAACAACTTGCTGCCACTGGAAGGAGAGAGACTTCCTTTTTTACCCCTCTCCTAGCTGCACAGCCCAGACCCCTGTGCATGGCCTCTGGTACCCACTGTAGAGGCAAGTGGAGAGGCAGTGACAGAGTCCCAGCTGCTGGGGAGTTCCTGTGCCAGACTGTCCAGAGCTTGCATTTCTTTATCCAGAGTAAGACAAGACCACTTCAATCTGTGAAAACCCTTTTCCTACTGAGGGAGTAGTAGGGAAGCTACTGGTTAGTGCTTACTGGTTAGTGTCTTATGTGCTGTTTCCTCCAGCTGTCTGTAGATTCAAGATCTTTGGATTCCCATTGTCACTTGTATGTTTTCCAGATGAGCTCCTATTAACTTTTAGTCTGTAGGGTGTTGTCACATTTCATACTTTGCTGCTTTGCAGTTGGCCATGTTTTGAGTTGATTCCAACAATAATTTGCCCAGCAATTGTTAAACTTTCTGTCAACGGTAGTTTAAGGAAGAAAACCCCTAAATGGCTTTGATGCCTTGGAGCTTATCCTTGAAGAGACTAAGTTTTGCAAGTGACTTCTGTCTGATGTTCAAGTCTACTGTGAGCTAAAGCCTAGCATTAATTTCCATGTATCTTCTGTGGTTTTAACACAGCTCAGACTCGCAGCCCTTTGCCTTCTGTTTCTGTCTTCCAAGTTCACCTCCAGTTCTTCTGCAGCAGCTTATCTTCCGAGTTCCCATTCCACAGGAATGTGTTCCTAGCTTGAGGTTTACTGCTGTAAACTGAAGTCCTGCAGCAGTCTCACAAGGAAGTGATGATTTTATGTCACAATGGATTTGCCTGAAACTGTGACTATGATTCTGCTTTATATGTCTTGTGTTCACTTGTGTTATATTAGTGCCAATGAGATTGTGGATTTAGTGCTGTGTTTCTATGCAAGTGCATTTTAAAATTTAGAGAAAAAAAATTGAAATTTTGAATTTTGTCTCTTCTCTCCCTTCCTATGTAAGGCAAGTATTGCTCTAAAATTACATAGTTGTGGTAAATGATCAGTTATAAAAAGTGTCTGTATGAAAAGATATACATCCCATCTTCATGTTGTGCTAAAACATATCAGTGGAATCTAGAAGTGGAATAAAAATTTTAGTTTTTCGTTGTTTGTAAACTTACATATTTGGTGTGCTCTCTGCCCCCCATTTTAATTGAGGAATATATAAATGAGTTGAATGGAAAATAAAATAAAAACATAATCCTTGAACACAGTTATTTGCAATGTAAGTCTATTATCTAGCTTTATTCTTTAATGTGCATTATCAGATCCTTTCCTGCAAAACAAAGAGTGACTTAAGGTATGGAATGAAATAGTGTAGAGGATCTATCTTGAAAGTAACATATTTAATATATTTTTCATTTCTTTTATAATCCCACAGTTTCTTGTAATGGAGTGGCCACGCATACGCTATAAGAAATGGCAAAGCTCACTCTTGTGGTATAGTAAGAGAAGTGCAGAAGCAACAGCCCTTTATTCTTTAGTGACTTGTTTGCACATAAACATTGGAAGCAACCCTTGAACATACAGCTTTCTGTAGATGGATCCTTGATGTTTTCATTCTTCTGCTCTTACTGAACGTGTTTTCTTTTGTTCTGTTTTTCTTTCTGTGGTTTATGGGATTGATGCAGTGCACTGTCAGGCTGCTGGACAGGTATTGATGCTTACGGCACCACTAACCAAAGCTGCTTTACTGAAACTCACTGGTTTTTCATCGATCATGAAGTTCCGAATGCAGCCAATGAAAGAGTTGCGTGTAGTCAGGCTGGATGTCAGCAGGGACTCTGGAAGAAGCAAATTTAAAAAAAAATAAGTTAGAGCTCACGATGACCCATGTAATGAGTTTGGTGACAGACTGTTTTCAATTTACTACTAACTGCAGCTCTGCTGACTGTTCTGTGGGTCTGTTAAAATGTCCATCCCACACTGCCATCATCCTAGAGGTCATCAGAGAAAGCACAGGGAGTTATCTACATTTATGTACCTAGTCAATAGAGGTCCAATCTTGCATTTTTTGACAATTGCATTTTCTTTTAAGTACTGAGTAGATGAATCCCAGGGTGCATACTTGTAATTTCTTTTAATGTTACACATACTGATTTCTGTGTCTGATTCATTAGTTTGCATTTAGTGTACTATATTTACATGGTATTAGGTAGTATTGTATCTTGTTTGCTGATGTGAAGTTTTGTAAGGGTTTTTTTTGTGCTAGAGTGATAACAACATTATAGAAGCAATGTATGACATTGCTTTAGTATTCTATAATTAATGTAGACATAGAAGGCTTCGTTATGAAGCAGAACAGCATTTGCAATTACCACTTTATATTACCTCTCTGGGAAGAGTTCTGTCCTAATAAAATTCCAGTTTGGATTTAAAGAATGAACAAGCATCTGCACATAGATTTTATTATTCCCTTTAGGCTCATTTTTCCTCCTGGTAGTGTGGGATGGATGAGAACATCACGCACTCAAGCCACTAATCCAAGATAGCAATATAATAAATTTTGTAGTTAGAGCCGTTCATGATTGACATGCAAGGCACAGAGAAATAATGCTGCATGTTTTCAATGAGAAATGTACAGGACATGACTTAAAAATTGAATCACGTAGTGTTGATTACAGTTTGTATATGAACCCCAACAGAGTAGCTCTGTCTGTTGTATAAGGGAAGTAAATGTAGTAATCTTGGCCCACGCTACACAGATGGTCTGTGAGTCACAAATTCACATTTGCAGACATCTGTGGAATAGAAACCACTAGTCAGAAAAAGAATTTTTATGTTTCGTCCTGTGTTCAGATGCCATTGCCTGAAGAAGAGTAAAGAAGCCTATCAGCAACAAAACCTTAACACTCCAGATAGTGACAGTGGGTTTCCAATCACATAAATAAAGAAATCCCTTCTTGAAAAACAGTAGGCCCATCCTGGAAAGTAAAATGTAAAAAAACCCAATTTTTTTTCTAGCTGACTTGTCTGACTGCTTGTCTGTCTTCTCTACCGAGTCTCTACCTGACCCTCCAGCAACTGTGAATGTTTTAATTTCAATGAAGCAGCACTTTTTTTGGTTCTCCTTTGAGAACTTGAGGCTGAAGACTTCTCATCAGCTCTTCAGTCTTTGAATTTTACCAAGCTGTTCACATGAGATACCTTTTATTCTTTTTTGAAATGAAAACCAAGTTGTCTGTGTTTTCTCTTGAAACAGCATTGAAATTTGAGAGCAAGATACCACAAAGCTGCCAAAACCTTACCTGGCACGCCTCCAATAAACACGGGCTCCCTGTGGTCAGTTGCCTTTGGATTTAGTGGCCCTACTACATGGTTGACTTCAGAGTCTACATCCAGTTGCACAACGTTAGCATCTCTGATAACTGAAAGGAGAAGGAACAGGGATCGAGAAGACTGTAAGAAGTAGAATGTGAGTTTTCTATGACAGACAGAGGAGTTAATCTGTTTGATCTGAGTAGTTTGATTTAATGTTTGCTAGATTGGATGTGAGCCACCAGTGACAGTATGTGGGCAGATTCTGGCATAGAGCAGGGCCAAGGGAGGATGCAGTGTGGGTGTAAGGGTGCTTTTGAGTGGGGCTATGGATTGCTGGCCACAAGGTATGAGCTCACAACGGTGTGTGGTTTAGCAAAACTGTTTGCCAACTTTTTCCCCAGAGGGGGTGTACTAGAATGCAGTCAGGTTTCCTCCTTGCTTGTGTGCCTGGATTTCCTTCAGAAGGAAACCAAATGCATGGGGAAAGGGTGCACATAGCATTCTTCTGGATGTGACACTGGGAGACTTCCCAACTCAATGTCTAGGCAGGAAGGTAAGGAAATTCAAAGTACCTGAGGTTTAGAACTACTTTTTGACTTTCAGATGTAGGAAGGAAGGACAGCTGTCCGGCACAGAGGCAGCATCCTGACTGTAGATTTCTCGGTGTGAGACAGGGACTGCCCCCAGATCTGTTATTTGACCTTTAAGGGCAGTATATACATTCTGCCAACTTACTTAATGTCTTATTGGGATAAGACTATTTGTCTGGTATATGACACCTTTAATTGGGAGAATAATAATATTGTCCAGTATATGGTTTAGGAAGGATTTTCCAGCATTTCAGCTAGGCTGTCTTGTGTTCCTTGCTTGTTCTTCGTAGGAATTTGTGCTTGTCCTTCTAGGAAACTCTACATTTCATTTATCATGTGTCTGAGGGACAAATACAACGGTGTATTTCACACAAACCTGTGTCTTGACAGGTGAAAAGGAAGAACTGAAAGTATGACTCCATCCCCAGTGCACTAGCCCATGGAGATGGATATCTGGTGAGGGAGAACTGGGCTCTGTCACTTTACTTGTGGGTCAACCGTGTTTTACTGACCTGCAATTCGGTGCCACCTGCCATCGCAGAGACTCTGTTTCAGTGTCACTGAAGTTGAAAACTCCCTGATTCCATTATTCAGTTTCACAGTAACCTGGGGAAAAATAATGTCGTCATCACTATAAATCCCTTCCTGTTTTCTTTTTTCCTTTTTTTCTAATAATGCTAAATTGCTATTATTAAATGCCATACAAAAGATGTCTAATATGTCAGTGAAAGAGAAAAACATGATTTCATTAAATTCTTTAAAATGAAGCACCTTTCTAATTCACAAATGTAGGGTGGTGGGTTTTAAAATTTTTTTTCCTTTTAGATTCAATAGTTCTGCAACATTCCTGATTTGAATTCAAGGAAGAGTTCAAAAAAAGATAAAAAAGTAAGAGCTAATTTCACTCAAATTTTCTAGTACTGCTACTCTGTAATTTCCTGTGTGGTAAATTAGTGTTTAGAGGCATCAGATGATGTTTTGGCATCTTGCTAGCCACTTAATAAGGAAAACAGTCATGAGAAACCCAAGTATAAACAGACAAGATGTTAGAAAGGAATAGATAGGGAACTTAAAAATTACTTAAGTTACTTGTTCAAGCTTACCAGCAAATCTCTGGCACATCCAGAACTTGAACCTAATTCTGAATTTTCCACCTCAGCTTTAGTGATGTGGATTAGTATCTTTCTGTGTGGAAATAGTGCAGCAGTAGCAGAGCAGTGTTACATCCCTATTGTGGGGCACAACATTCCAAGTGGTGATTGCTAGACAACCCCAAAAACTGAGTCTAGCCACGCAGGCTTTTCAAATGTGTAAGCTGGCCCTGATAATACTGGCACCTTTGTTGACTGAAAATGTTGCAAGGAAACAACGTCAGTTTAATTTTAGAGGATCTCTGTTTCAATATAGTTGTAACTAAGAAATTTCTAAACTGTTTTCCCACAAAAGTACCAGCAAACAAAAATGAAATGACCCTCATTTTTCCCCACCATAGGACACTTCTAAGATTTGGCTGGGCCATCTTGTCTACACAGTGCTTTTGTCTAGACAGAGCTTTTGCCATGCAAACCTCCTGTCAGATCTTGACATGAGGAGTACTTGTCTGGAGCAGTTGTGTATAGATGCAACCTTTAAATGTGGCATGATACACAGCAGTGAAATGTGCTTTAAGAAGTTCTTTGTTGATTCGCTATGCTGCTGGGAGAATGGGCTTTATCTTATCTGATCAGCTTTCCGAAGTTAAGTGACTAACTGAAGCACCAGTTCTCTATAGCCAATATAGAAAAAAAGATTCTCTGAATGACAGCTCATTTAGTCACCTGTATTAGACACTTGCTTTGGGATAGGATGAATCACCATGTTAAACTGTCCACTCACTCACTACTGTAGTTTCCTATTCTTGTAAGAGAGGTGACAGCATGTTTCCTTACCTGTTGCGTTTCTAACCAAGGTAAAGCCAGACTCGCTTAAATAACCTTCCTCTTTGGTTGACAGTTACATGCTGGGTACTGCATCGCAGTGGTTAACCAGTATCTACGCTGCTCAGTTTCTTGAGTATGCCCTGAGTTACTTTTTTGCAAAAGGGAAAAAAAAAATAATTACCCTGCTCTAAACCTTTGCTTGTTTTGTCCACTTTGACTGCAACTTACTACTTTATGTGTGCAATGCATAGCATGAAGGGATGTAGATTTTAGCAGTGAACATAATAAAAATTATCAACAGAAACAACTGACCAGTAAGTTAATTTCAAACCTCTCTCTTTCAATTGGCGGCCTTACAAAAATCCAGAGGCTCTAGAAATCAGATCAACAGACATTCAGAACTTTTCCTTTCCCTCAGCTTCCCCACCACAGGCATGAATGTTAAGGGAAGAAGAATATGAGCATGACAGACTTCTCTTTTACCAAAGGAAAGATAAGAATTCATCAACAGTTACCTTACCTGGAACTGTTACACATTTTAAACGTGAATGAAAGAGGAACACCAAAGAGTGCTCTTGCTTCCTTTCAACTGCTCATTAAATATTTATAGTTGGTATCAGAAAAGTGATCTGATTTTGTCTTAGGTGTTATTTTTTTGTATTTTGAAATAAATATCTGGGTTGCTTAATGTAATATTTAGGAGAGAAATAAGAATCAATTAATGGGAAATTTGTAAGACAAAAGCTGCATACAGCAGCACCCTGGTAGGGAGGAGAGGCAGTCAAAGCATTGGAGGAAATGTAACCTTCATTATACCTGTCCATTTCTCATGTGCATATTCAAGTACTCCCCATTCACGCTGTGACCATGCAGTAGAATTCCTGAGCTGCTTCGGGGACGTATTTCAAAAACAACTTCAAATTTCAGGCCTAAACTGAAGGATTCATCTGTGAGGTAAAAAGAGTAACATTCTTGTTGCACTGAGTGATAAAATTGGACATTTGTTCAAAGACAAAATAGAAATTCAATGCTCAGGGTGAAACTTATTTGTTCTCTCTTTAAAACTATTGAAACATGTGCCACTACACATACTTGAAGAGAGGGCATGGTGTGCTGTCAATGACCCATTTCAACTTTTGTTTGCTTGCAACAGTAAAAAAGATTTCTTTTTCTCATCATTTAACAATGTATTTGGTTTAAAAATATTTCTTAGCAATGAAATGGACAGCAGAAAGTAAATTCTCTGTATTTTTTGGCAGTTTCTTACTGTGCCATTTGCTAGACACTCGGCATTTATACAGTGAGTGGGAGTTCACTTGAGCTTTAATGATTCAGTAGAAGAAACTCCCTTTTTCAATATGGTGGCAGGCCAGGGAGCAAATTAGAAACACCGCTAAATTCTTCTTGGTGTTGCCAGTGAACAGGGTTGTGCAGTTTCCTGTTCAGATCAGAGTCTGTGTGACCAAAAAAACCTCACAAAACATTTCCTGAAACACAGCAGGTGTAAATGACAGACAAGATGTGTTCTGTCATGCTGCTTATTATCAAGACATGCAGAAAGCCTTTTGTTAGGATTTTTGAATTCCATGTTGGTTTATTAATTAAAAAACTAAGGGATAACTACTTGCTGTTGTACTTTGTCTTAGCCACATTGACTTCTGTATGTCTATGATAATTTTTAACATATTATAACCCATTCCATTGTGAAATTATTCTTTTTAATATATACATACAGATGTATTAATGTATCAGCTTGTTTTATTGTGACATTGTTATGTGTCAACAGCAGCTGCTTGCCACAGTAAGGATCCATCTAATAATCCTTACAGCTCACAGCCTTGGGAATTAACACACCCTTTAGTGAAATATGCCATTCTGAAGCACAGTGAATACCACAGCATTACTATGGGATACATTTATTTAGTTGTGTATTACCAAGGATGACATATCCTCCTTCTGATGAAAAGTATGTTCCTGCTTCTGATGGGCCTTCAAAGCAAGGTGTCACACTAAATGTCTGTGAAGCTGAAGTTATTGATCTTCCATTGAGCTGTAAATTGCTGAGACAACCACTAAAACTGTAGACAGAGTTAATCTGAGGGGGAGAAAAAAACGGCTGATTAGTAGATAAACTGAAGGAGATAAACTCTTCTGACCTTATTTGTACTTGTTTATGAACTGTAAGGCTGTGATTGTCTGGTGCATCAGTTTTGAATAAAAACAGTTTCCAGAGAAGAGAAGCAGGACAGATGGTTTTCGTGGCCTCTCATGTCTCTCCTGTGACTTCAAGGTAACTCCAGTTTGTGTTGTTTCTCAAACAATCCTTACTGAACCATGAGAAACAAAGCACTAGAGCAAGGCAGCATTATACATACCTCATACCTCAAGGCAAGACAGGGGTCGTTTTTTGCTGAGTAGGACATCTATCTTTTTTGTCACGTAACACTAAAAATTACCTTGAAGGACACTTGGTTATGTTCATTTTTCCTTTGACACTTCAGTACCATGATGTAGAGCAGAATCCTGACATATAGGTATTGTCTTAAAACAGAGACACTAAGACAACACTAAAGTCTCTCTGAAATGCTTCTGTATCTCAGACCTTAGGGTGAAACTGACCTCAGCTAACTTCACCTGTCTTAACTAAGCTTGGATGTTACGAGGATTTCTCTGTTCCTCAGGGACTACTGGCTTTCCAGTAGCTGATGCAAATCCTAATGGAAATCTAGCCCAGCTCTCACCAGCCCGGCCCTGCAGGAGCTTTGCTATCCACTTGAGAAGAGCTGTGTACTCATCAGCATGCTGAAGATTCAGACCATAATATGCTCTGGCCTTAGCTCATCCCTACGGTCAGCTTTTGTGTTAGCTCTATCTAGAGGTATGGGGTGATGTCATGGGTGTCTGCTTTACCTGAATGTTTTTTACAGCTTTTCCAGGAGCTACACCCCCAATATAGAGCGGTTCAGTGACTTGCCAGGTATTAGCATCACCACTGAAAGGTTCTTCAAGTACTCGGAGACCATCAATTATCAAGCGACCAATATTTTTGCCTCTAATGAATATCACCTAGAAAGGGAGGAAAAAACATGTGATGGTTAATTTCATTTGTGGAGGGAACACTCCTGTGCAATGGAAGAAACTAAGAAGTTTGAGAAGAAAACCTTGTGAGTGATACTCTAGAAGCCTGTTCTATTAACTGCCAATATTCTTTGCTGGACAACCTTATCTTTTCACATTCATGTAAATGCCAGATAGTAAAACTACTGTCTTCCTTACATTTTGGTGTACAAGGCAGTGGTAATCGAGGTGTCTCAAGGTCTACTGAGATCTGCCCATCTTGTATTCACATACATGAGTCACTGCTACAGGGCTATCACTATTAGCATTCTCACGGGCTTTGCCAGTTTTATGGTCTGGATTCATCCAGTCTGCTTTAAATACTTAAGAGCCCAAGTTAGGAGTTTAGTAATTTAGTTACTTCCTCTGTAGTCAGTGAGGAGAGAGTTACCTATAGAGAGAAATTCACCTTGACCCTTAAAATTGTCTCCTTTTTTTCGTGGTCTACAGGAGTCTAAGGCAGCTGTTCTTGCTTAGGCATTTCAGAGATATCTGCTGTACAAAATCATCATAGTCCTTCCTTTCCTAGCTAACTTAACTCTTAATTGCCCCACTGTTCTGCTTCTTTTGGTCACTTTTGTTCAGCTCTAAGTGCTGTAAATTGCTGGATTTCTATAACTGACTCACTTCCCTGTCCCTAGTTATGACTGGATAAAATGGCACATGGAAGATTAAAAATATTGGCAGAAGTTTCTCAACATACAGGTATGGTTATGAACACATGAATGAAAACACCCTGAGCTGTCACATCAGCAGCACCTTTACGGCAGCCTTGATAGCATATCAAAACAATTGCTTTCTTTTACTTACATTGTGCCAAAGGCCATCATTGTATTTCTCTTGGCTCTTAATCCTTATCTTCTGGTGACCAGCATTAAACATAAAAATGAGTCGGCCGTGAGCAACAAAAAGGGCCATGAAGTTGGTCTCTTTTTTATCCGAGATGTAGAAAATCATTCCATGAGATGAGTGAGTTTTCAGACTGATAGAGAACTGAGTGCTGGCACATGAAAACACAATATTAAAATTAGAGCAGATATAACTGATGTAAATCAAACTGTGGGAAGAAGGTGACTGAGATTTTCCTTTCATCCAGAGGAATGTACATCTCCTTTATGGAAGTGGTGGTTCTGAAAAACATTCCATACTATTTTTTGGAGTAGAAGTCAAAGTTACAGAAGCATCTGCCTTCCAAAGAACTTGTTTTCCAAGAATTAAAATCTCTGGAGTGAATAAAATCAATACAGACCACTGATAACTGACACTATATGCACTACATCTCCACTCCTGCTGAACAGCAACTTTAGGGGACTTTTTAACTGTGATGGTGCCGAGGCCTGACAGTTCACAAATCTTTAATTTTATTCCAAACTCACTGCTGAACTGCTTGTTCCTTGTAGTTCCTTCCAAAGTCCAAGATAAATGGCAAGTTATATCAACCTGGTTTGACACTGCCAATGGTGAAGATTTCTTGAGTGATTGATCTTATTACTTTAGCTCTAAAAAATGGCAAAGCTGTACTGGTGTAAGTTAGTGACAAACTGATTACTCCTGCTTCCTACGCCAGGTCTCTAGCCTAGCTTCCATGCTTTGTATTGCCAGAAGAACCTATGCATTCCCCATGTAGTGTGTGTGTACATTCTGCATACACTTAGGCCCTTGCCAATATCGGCTGTTATGAAACATCACAAGTCATTGTTTTTTTAAGATGAACATTACAATGATGAAGCTGTAATAACTGATGTAAAACAAGTACGTCTTGTAAGGATAAAGAGACATATTAAAAGTTTGGGTTTCCCTTCTTCATATGGGCACCATCAGGACTTTCCCAAGTAAAACACTATTGAATTAAAACAAATGTAATGCTTTTTCTATTTAAGTCAGGAAATAGCACTCTTCTGAGTTAGTGGTCTGGTATGCTTCCAGGAAGTGCTGTGTTGTTGAATTTATAGTCTTTCATGGAAAATATTAAACCAAAATCCTTTGTTGGTCATTACATACCATATGGCATATTCTATGGGAGCCTGAGAATTAAATGCCCACAATTACTTCGATTTCCATTATGGCTTGAATTGGACATGGTTTTCATAGCTTTATGGCCTACTGCACTGTGTAGATTCCTAACCATTAAACAGCTGGCAATGTCTACTCAGCACGTAACTGCTCCATTTCTTGGTGAACTGTCGTGTTCTTTTCCAGCTCGGCTCTTATGCCATTGCTTTTTACATAAAGAGACCAAAGGAGCACAGAACTAACATCCTCCAAGTCTCCATACAAATAGCCAGGGAGACACATTTTGTTAGTATACAGTGCAGATGAAGACTCCACAAGAGGGATGTAACTGGAAACACATTCTATTTATTGCTCTTACTCAACTGAAACACTTTTTAATATATCGTAACAACATGCTGTATAGAAAAATTGGCCTAAGATATAAGGGAAAAAGCCAGGGTAACAGCAGAACGGTATCCTTTTTCTTATTTGAAATGCATCTTTAACCTCCCCAATATATTTAATTTTAAGTTCTATGGCTCCTTTACCTTTCACTGAAATCCTTTGGTATGTGATCAAATTCTTGTCGGCTGTTCGCTGTTCCTCCAAACTGATACGCATGTTCGGTTGCCTTGGGATTCATGGGCAAGTGGCACTGAGGGTCTCTTTGAATACTGGCTTCTTGATGCAGTTTCTTGAGGCCAGTTGAAGGCTGTGAAATCTTGTCTTTGTATCTTCCAACCTTCATAGAAAAATAACTATTAACCAAAAATTTTAACTGAGATTGGACATAATAAAATAATAGTATCATGGTATCTAAGCTATTTTTTCCTTACTAAAATACCAGGAATGGCTCCAAGTCAAATTTTCCTTGAACAGATCTACTATAGATGCTGAAGGGGGAAAGAGGTGATAAACAGAATACTTACGTAGCTAATGTCATTACAGTTCTATTCTTTTGCAGGTTTCCTAATTGAATCTATTTCTCTGCTTTTGATGATACCAGTTACACTATAGGCATAAGAGGGCATGCTTGGACCCAAAGTTCTGTATGCTGGAAGTAGTTTTTTTCTCATTGATATTAATGTGTGCTAACTGTATGCAGCAGAGAGCCACATAGAAACAGCTGAGAACAGAGGGAAGCTTGTTGCCTTTAGGATATAGAAGAAATCAGTAAGGCTTGTTTCTGAGGTACTTTTTAAAAGATGTCATAAATTTTGTCTGTACAATTTTAGCAAGGGAGGATGATTCAAGTGTAGGTCAGATAGATCAGATCAGGGCAGTCATTTGCAGTGATACAATATGCAAGGGAACAGGATCCTTTCCTTCATATATCTGAAATAGTCTTCATGTGGTACCGTTTGGATCCATGATCTGGAGAATTCCCAATCATGGCACAGTATGTATCAACTTTTGGAACATTCTGGGGTGATATTGGGGCAATTTGTGGCAAACCTTTTTATTACGGTTTCCTTTGGCTTTTGATGAGTTTTTTCCTTTCTTATGGAGAAGAGCAACTGGAGGAGATTCAACAGGGCATCCATACAAAGAAGTCTGAACTTTCTCAGAGTACTGCTGGAAATCTTCCACTTCAACCTCTCGATCCAACCTGTGTTCAAAGAGGGGAGGACAGGAACATCTTTTTTCCAAGTCTTGGAATTGTCTTCATAAAAGTCACAGAATTTTACATTTATAGTTAACAATGATGTTTGGATTGGCTTTTTTTTTGCATTCTTGGATCATGCATAGAAGTACAGATTTATCATTTAATGTTTGGTAATGTGGGCAGCTTATCCTGCTTCTGTCTGTTGTATCCATGATTGCATACACAGAGAGTATCAGTCTCCAGCAGAAAATTAACTTTAAAATGTTATCTATAAGAACGTTTCATAAAGCACTTAAGATCAACAAACTGACTTTTTTGGTAGGACCAACCCCCTAAATTCCCCAGCTTCTGTGAGGTGCCTTAGTATCATTTTGTTTCAAAGGCAGAGCTGAAAGCTACATAGCATAAATGTAGATTTCAGCTATGCAAATTATACTTTGCACCAGCAGCATTAGCAGCTGCGGTACTGAAAGCTGATTTACATCAAGTTATTCCCCTTTTAACAGTGTCTTAACCTAGCAGGTCTGTGCCAACAGATTCCCTAACAAATAAAGTAAGAAACTTATTCACACATACTGTCTAGCCTCACAAGATGAGTTTGGGATTTTTATTGTGACAATAAATCAGCCACTATTCAAGCCATTGGGCAGCGACTGCCTGGTAATGTGCTTGGGAGGATGCTACACACCTGGTGAAGTAAGCGTTACTTATGCAGCCAGTGAAGTTGGCTTGCTGTGTTCTGAAGGGAGAGCCGCCAAAGTAAAACTTCTTGATGCTGTCTGGGGTTTTCCCTGCTCTGTCCTTTGCTGGGTTCTTCTTACTTTGTTTCTTGTCATCAACAGTCAGCTCGTATCTAGAAAGGCAAAACATCCGTTTTGTAGTCTGGTTTCAGAAACATCAATGCCAGTGATCAGTGAGCACTCAGCTCAGTGTTTGTACATCACTGAACGGTAGCGCTCAGTCATGAGAAGACCTTCTCGCTTCCAACTGTGAAACAAGCAGCAGTGAAATTAACCCACTGGTAAGGTTGAGTGCAGAGGCCCATGGATTTCATAATATCCTGGGGTTAATTATGAAGTCCAGAAAAATGCAGTCCATTCAGTGAAGAATAGAGAAACCAAGGGATTGCTAATAAATGTGTGGAGCCACCATGTTGGTAAAACAAAAGCTAAGTGCAAGCTAATGCTTCTTCTTCCTGCTCCTATTCCTTTTCCCTTCTCTTTCATCACAGTACATTGAAGTTTGAGCATAATTATACAGTCTCATTTTGCAACACAATGAGTGCTCCAGAAGTCAAGAAGGATTATATTGCTTTAATAAGAAATTGAGCATAACTAAAGCATCAGGCATTGATTTTGTTTGGAAAGTTCAGAACTGAAAACACTTAGGGAAACACAACAGTCCCCAACACTATTCCAAGGCACTTTTTCGCACCTTCAACTTTTCAAATTGTCTCTCGGATGTCAGAAGTCGCAGGTACAAACCTCCATTTCCATTAGAAAACTGAGAATGACCTGGTTGTATCTGCATAAGCAAGATTCTTGAAGAAAGATGCTTTGATTATTTGACCTTCTCAGAAAATTTTAAACATAGAAAACAACAGTTTTCTGTTGTTCTGAAAGCGTACCAATAAAACAATGCTTTCAAGGGTTTTTTTTAAGAGGCACATAGACAGACTTATTCCTTACTGCTGTATTTAGTCTTACATTTGTGTCTGTCACTGCTAAAATATTTTGAACATGCTCCACTGCATATATCCTACATGTTTTAGGTTTTTTTTGTGAAGATGATTCAATTACTTCAGGGTCAATTTTGGATTGCTCTAACAAATGAGAACAATCAATCCTGCTGAAAAATTAATCTCATGCTAGTCTTAAATTATATTAAAATGATTTCATACCTGAGGACAAAGAAGGACTAAGCTTTTAGGAGAAATATTATTTTAGTTTTACTAGAAATTCCCAGCATCTTGTGCTCAGGCCAAGCTGGACAGTTTTCAGTCACATAGATCTCCAGCTTTCTACTTTTTAACTGAATTAATCAGTTAGTAATATCACTTTAAAAACCCCACTTAAACATCACTTTGACAGTGAATATGAAATGATAATGTGCTTTACAAGAAATATTTCTATTCTAAAGGTAGGGAATAAAAGATGCTGGACTGCTTTACCTTTCTGGGGTGACAGAAGTAATGATGAAGTGGGTTTTTCCATCATTGTAATTTCGGTCTGGTGATTGAATTTTGGTTCCACTTGCATTTAAAACGACAGCACCTCTGTCCATGGAGATGGATAATACATCTGACTGAAATACAGACAAAACCATCTTCATAAACAAGTGCAGCACAGAAAATTTAACAGTTCCATGTATTTTCCTGTTGTATTTATTTTCCTTCCTGCTGTTTTCCCCATTTGCGCTTCAATTGCAGAAAGGTACACTGAGAAGCAAAACAGGAGATGATCTCAATAGAATTGATATTTTTGCTGTTTTTTAAGCCTGAGTTCTGGGAATTCTGCTGCTGATTATGTGTCATGTATCTGTCACAAGTTCCTTCCACCTAGCATGGATATGTGATGTTTATATTTCCTCTATGTTTCTGGTATCCCTCATACTGTATAGAGTAGCTGTTACTGCAAGATTCCTGCTGTCATTAATACCAACAGTTTTTTCCTTTTCCTAATTCCCTCTGATTAGACCCATTCAGTCCTGCAAAATTCTCCCAGAGATATGGTCTGCTGTGTCAGGCAGATGGTATCACTGCAACACATAGCAGGAGCACTGTCTGTTCCATTAGAGCAAGCAGTGCCACTGTGCACTGGTAGGAATCATCCTGTCTTATTCTGTGAAGTGCTAAATAGTTGAACCTCCATTTCTTAAGTAGGCCACTTGGCACCCTCATAGGATTAGAGCATTTGAGTTAAAACCACAAGTGGGATGTGTGTGTAAGGCCTCATTTATGCAGACCATGTGGATAACTGACCTGGTTACTGATTTCAATTTAAGGTAATACTCCAGGCTGTAAAATGTAAAAGTTCAGGAGTGGTTATCAGTGTCTTACAGCCTTCCCTACTGCACTGCTGATTAACTTCTACAAGTACGACAGAACAGACATTTGGGGGTGGTTGCAAATGTTCTCTCATCTGATCCCATGCTTGCTGCAGGCATCAGTCTGAGCCTGCAGGATCTTGGAATCACTTTGGCTCACACAACATTTTGGGAGTGCAGGTGCCTATTTCTGCCCATGTCCCACCTATGAGGGGGCGTTCAGAGCAGCCTGGTTTCCTGTAGCTGCAGGGACCCATTGTCAAGTGTAACTTTTCCCACTCACACATGGAGGTGTAAGTACTGCCTGGGAACATAGGCAGCTTTCTGACTGATTTCTGCCAACTCAGCAGTGCTCAAAATGCCATCCCACTAATTCAGGCAAACTTTGTTTCTAGGAGATTGTCTCTGGATGGAAAATGTTAGGCCTTTAATATTATTTGTACTTTGGTAGCACCTACAGGTCCAAATAGGGATTGCAGTGCTGCTCAGCACAGCGAGATCCTCTGTACATTGCTGCCCAAAGGACTTCATTGAGCATAAATGGAAGCTTGTTAATTCTATCCATATGATCACATCCTCTCTTAAACAACAAACTAATGTCTGAGCATTGGTGGTTTTCATCCGTAGATTAAATGCAAACTGTGAAAATGAGGTCATCAATGAATGCTTCTATATTGCAGACTGCTTTCTCTGCTATGAAACCAAGAAGTGAGAACTTCCATTATTCCCCTCGTATTCTCCTGGGAAGCAATGTGAGGATAAAAGAAAACAAATTTTAAAGAAATGTATACTTACTCCTTCAGAATAGTAAAAGAGCAGCCCGTTGGGCTGCAGTGTCCGGAAATTAAAGCCTCCTTCAAATTCGCTTAAGAGGGACACTTTTTGGCTTGATGCAATGAAGCTCTCGCCATTGAAATATGCATTGCGGGACATCTGTAGGTTAGATAAAACAGAATTGCAAAGTAAACTTCAGAAAACATCCAAAGCATAAAAAGAATGAAAACTATCACTTTTCCCTGGATGTCTTAAGCTAATTTATACAGGCTTTCCCTCACATGCTCTGAAAATCTCAAGAAAGTGTAACCCTTTTAGACAGTGTAAGCCAAATTGTACTCAATTTCCCTGGATTTTAGACTTAATCCTATTTCTGCTGATGTTGGTCAGCATGAAGACTTGGAGCAGAGGGGGCTCAAGCCCATGTCTGAGCTGTGTAACACTGAGTCACCATCCTAACGTGTGATAGATTAGTTTGCGTGCTACACTTGAGCGCTGGGGCAGGGTAGGGGGTGGGATGGGTGTTGGACATGGTGCTATATGTCCCTCGGAGTCTTAGGAGTAAAACTGTGTCCAAGGTAGGACAAAGTGCAGCTAGCTTCCTTGTTGACAGAGGGTGAGAGTGTGTGGTGAGTTCTGTAAGGGGTGGGCTTCTTCATCTTCACAGGTTCACAGCATGGCTTTGGGTAGACCTGGCTGTAGGATAAAGACCACAAACACTAGGTTTAGATTTACCAGCCTTGCATTGCAATGGAAAAATGATGAATGATGGAAAGGATCAGAAGCAAAACGGCAATTTCCTCAGTGTTAATGCTGATGCAGTTGGTTTGTGTATCACAGAGGAAGAGCTGGCCTGACTTCAAGGGAGAACTCATTCAAAGGGTGAATATCTTGCAGTCTTTTTAATTTAATTTCATTTAATACCTGTATTAGGATGCATGTGAGGGCAATTGTCCTTGATTCTTTAGTAAAAAACCAAACTACGTTGGAATGTTTCTTTTCAGAGTACAGCACACAATTTATTTCAGATCCGGCTTTCACATTGCAGTCTCACAGATGATAAGAATATCAAGTGAAACACCTTGCACTGTTATTCAGGGTGAAAATTGAGTAGTCTGTCAGCAGACTCAACACATAAACACACACACACACGCCCACCCCTCTCCAGGCAATGAGTGCACTGTCATTTCTTTGGGTGAAGACTTTTCTTCCATTGTTTGGAGTAAAACTCAAGCTCACAGCTGTGTCCATTGCAAAAAATTTTCTTATTATCTCACAAATGATGCTGTGCTTACCAATGAATCCTCTGGGCATCCATAGCTGATTCCTAAGGTTCCTGGTTCTTCTAACAAGTTGAAATCTTTCTTTTGGAACTGGAAACCCTTCATGCAGCCTTTAAAGCCGATATTTCCTGACAGATGTGAGCTAATGCTGTGGGAAACAGTGCCAAACAAGCTGTAGTTAGATACCCCTTGCATTTCTGACAGACTTTTATCTCCAAGGTGTTCTAAAAACAACTTGTGTCTCAATCATTTGCCTCACTAGTGCCCATTTCCTGCATCTTTATGTAAAATAACTAATTAACCACACAATGTGTTTTGAAAAGTCAGGATGCACCAGTTGTAATAAATGTTACGGGGGGGCCACAAATGGATTCAGAGAGAAGATCAACATAGAGTAACTTAAAAAAGATAAAATAGCTGCTGAAATAAAAAGACTTATTTTAAAAAGTGCTTCTACCCACTTACAGTAAAAATAAATCAATTTCTATCTCAGCTTTTTATCATTTTAGAAAAATTCTGGTTTAGTGTTCCTGTCTTGCTTTTACTAGCAAGCTCCATTCTTGCCTTTGGAAGCAAATGGATCTCTATTCCTTAACAAACAATGGTAACAGAAGTCAGGGAACTAAGAGCAAATGTTGCTTGCTGATGAGTGCGTTTACATAATTGCAAATGTGAGCAGTAGGTGGGCTTCAAGGATCCTTTTTATGCCAGATCTGAGGTAAACAGCACAGCAGTGTATCCCAACTGCTCCTACTCACTGCTCTAAGTTTTCCATCTCCACCCTCATCAAGGTATCACAGCATTACAGCACAGGGTAAATATAATTGAAATTCTCCTCACAGTACTCAAAGTGCATGAAAATGTAGTTTGCCTGAAATCAGAGAGCATCTGTGACAGGGCAAGGAAATGGGTACCAGTGAGGAGGTAACTGGGGAGTGAAATCCTGAATTTTGACCTGGCTACCTGTAGATGGTCTTTGTTTTGTCAACAGGATGTACCTTGGCCTTGGGATTTTTCTCATCTCAAATGAGATGATGCTGACAATGTTGACATCTGCTTCTGCTCTAGTTGTCTATGAGTTATCTATTGCAAGGTAGCCATTGGAAACATGATAGACGAAGCAGGCTCCAGAAATGCTTATTTTTCTACACTGGCAAAAGTGAAGTAGTGCATATGTATGTATACGTGTCTGAAATATGGTGAGAGAGGGAGCACTGTTGGGGCTTAACCTGTTCCTTAGTGAAATCAGCAGGGAAGGCAGAATCAAGAGGAAGGCTCCTGCCATCCTCACTGGGATTTGGATCAGAGTGTGGGCTATCAGACAGCCATGTTAATCTCTACACTGATTGGCCATGAAACTGTCTGGATGCTACAAATATGCCTTTCTGTTAAATGCTGTTAACATTTTCTAGGAGCAGCAAGAACTATAAATAATAGAAGATAGGCTTTAACAAAAAAAAGGGCTTCTGAGTTTGTTTCTTAACAGTTTCCAGCACACAGTGTGCCTACTTCCCCTTAACTTTCTGCTTTACGCAGTGACTGAGGTGGGAGCAAAGTAACATTTATTGGGGGAAAAAAGGCAATTGACAGAGAAAAGTGCTGAAAAGTGAATGAATATGCTTTCAGAGAATATTAAGCTCCTTTTCTAAGACTAGAGCTAGTTTCCCCCACTACTGCTGTCCCCAATGTCATGTAAATCTAAATCTATCTAGAAAAAGGAATAAAATAATAAGTATCAGTAGTTGATAGTAGTAGTAGAGAGATAGTAGCAGATCATCAGTAGATGATGTAATTCTAATACTAACTTATGATCATGATGAAAATGTCGCCCCATTTGGACTGTACTTTTTACTGTCTGCTCTTCTCATGTGATCCAGACCCGAGTACAAAATCAAAGACAAAGGTGTAGCTCCACTTGAATAATTTCTGTGTACATGTTTCAGTATTATAATTGGTCATATTTTTACAATGCCTATGGATTTTTTCTGATACAACTTTTTATTGATATGTGGTTTTTCCTGCTTTCACAATGCCTTCCAGGTGTTTTGCAGAAGAACAACCACAATTCACTTAGAAAACTGCAGGCATAATTCATATGATTCATCTTATATCCTACATTTATGAACACGACTCATCTGCCATTGAGCTGCACAATTGCCCAGATTTCTAGTTCTGGGCTTTTTCAGTGTTCTCTAGGCTTGATTAATCAAAGCAATTTTCACCATAATTTTATCCTTTGTTTCTAGTTCATTAATGTGTTTAATACCAGCCCTAAGAGAGAGCCTTTGGGCATGTGCTGTAGACTTTTTATCCTGTGAAAATTGAAGAGTTATCACAATGTCCTATTTTCTCTTTCCCAGCTGCTTTCTAATCCACTGCAGTCTTTCCCCTCTCCACCCCACTAGTTTTCTTAATAGCCCCTTATGACAGACCGTTGTAAAGAACTATTTGAAAAGCCAGATAAATTATATACTGTTTCTCCCTTACCCACCATTTTGTTTGCATGTACAAATAATTACATGGGATTGAAAGGCAGCATTTTTCTTTACATGAAGTCTGTCCCTATCTTCAAAGCTTAATCTGTAAATGTTTTCTATCTCAGACATTATATATCGATTCAACAGGCTCTACAGACAACAAAATAAGGTTTCAGGAGATTTACTACTAATTCTTAGAAACTTGTGCAATATTTTGTTTTGTTTTGTTTTGTTTTTGTTACATAGAGGGTATTTGAAAAAGAGGTGGCATTTCTGTTAGCATTTGTGACACATGAAACAGCAGCTGGAGCCCTTCTGAAAATGTTGGCCTTGCTGTTTGACCCCAGGAATGTATATTGCCTGTCAGAAAAGCATACCCCTCTTCAAGGAGCCAGTCTGCTCTCCCAGAGCGTGACCCTGGTCTGGCAGATTCCCACTGCAGGAAATGAGAGTTACACAGTCTACTGAGATTAAACATGGCTTCTGTCAAATGGTACAGTGGGAAAACGAGACTTTTTCTTTCCTTCCCATGCCTACACGGAGCCAGCTGACCTGGGTCTAGAGACAACCTGAGACGGATCAGAACTGAAGCGTGTAGTAGGAAAAATACCATCTTTAGATTTGAAAATGTGGTTGGTAGAAGGTTTTGATCCTTCAGCTAGTGCATTGCTATTTTACAAAGGTCACTTTCTGCAGAGCAAGGAGGAACAGCGATTCTATATATCCATGTGTTCTTTGAAAATGCCTTTTTGTTTTAAGAAGATGACAGTTTCTGTTGCCCTTAGTGAAACTAGACCATTTTCAGCAGAATTTACCTGTGCTGGATCAGCCTGACCCTTGGTACTTTAGAGCTCTGAGAGATGCTTAGAATGAGTGTCTGAGGGGTTGTTTTACATCAGGTGTTGAAGCTGGGAAAAAGGTTTCATTGTAAGCCCTTCAGCACAGGTTATGCAACGTAATTTAAATATGGTGATTAATTGAAGATAATGATTAAATCCCAATTGTAAACCAACCTGGAGCGCAAGATCTCAGCAGGTGCTCCTCCAATGTAGATGTCTCTGAATGGCATTGCTGTTCTTTCATTGTCCACACTTTTGATGTGTCGCCTGTCTACTACCAAGATCATCTTCTTAGAATTGTGATATATAATAGAAATCTGAAAACAAAAATATGTGTTTAAAAGTGTCCAAAATGTCATCTTTTGTAAGCTGACATCTTGATTTTGCAAAGCTAATTGCATCTTTCTATCTTTTTGTTTGAAAAGTTCCTTCCATTTATCATAGTTGTTTGTGAATCGGGCGAGGCTGACAACTGTTCCTATTACGGAGCTTATTTTGATGTCACAATTTCTCTGATGACTGAAACCCCAGGGTATTTCCCGTATGAGTAAATCCACGTGAAAATACACCATGTCAAATTCTACACTGCAGCAAACAGGTAAGCTCCACTAACTTGAGTGCTTTCTTGATTTATCCAAGAAGTTAAGGTAGACTTCTTAAATAACTTATTTCATTGTCAAAGCATAAAAGGCTTAATTGTGCTCTGCTTAAACACACTGAACAGAACTTGTGGACTTGTGGATCAGGAATCAGACTTGGAATTTACATCAAGTAAATGGCAGAAGAAGGGGGATTTGCTACTGTCACTGTCACAGTTACAGTGGCTTAAAGAAAATTCCCTTAAACAAAATGCAAGTAGATATTTTAGATCAGTTGAAATCCCTAAAATACTATGCGTATGTAAAAGACTGCTGCCACATTAATTCTACCTTCAAATGAAATAGGAAATGAGGTATTTCTTGTGATACAACTAAGGTGGTCAAGTGAACATAATACGTTTTTAGTTGAGGAGAGTTGTATATTTGAAGGATATAATTGTCCTGGATATAATTTTAGCTTGAATTAATATCACTGTTTCTCCCACACCTTGTCCTTGGCTAGAAATACACAGAATCTCTCCACAAGCACTGCTTTACCAGGAGGCAGGGAGACCCTTCCCTTTCCTCATCAGTAGTGGTGGGACTTGCTTTTGCTTTTTCACATCCAAGGCAGGCATATGTTGTACTCTTCTGCCCACTCTACTGCATTACCACCTGACCCCTCATCCTTTTTTTCCTTTCATGGGTGTTGGAGAAGAATTGCTGCTGCTTTGGAGCTGCTGGGATAGTTGGTCAAGTAGATGTAACTGCATCTCTACCTCATGAAATTTCGCGTCGTTAATCTGAGCCTTCTTCATGGAGTCCTCTAGCAGCACAGGACCAGTGCTGAAGCCAAAGTCATAGCGGAGGTACAAGAAACCATTGTGCATCTCTAGACTGAAGAACATACTCTACATAAAACAAAACAGCAGTCAGAAGAGCACTTAAAAAAAATTAATAAACATTGTTATGAGAGTCTCTGACATTATAAAAAGCATGCTGAGAAAAGGTCTTTTTATTTCCAGAACTATAAGATGGTTTCTAGACTATTTATATATATATAATATGTGTATATATCCACATGCACACAGAATAGTTTGATAAACTGCACTTATTTGAAGACTTGGTGAACTGTTTCTCTGTAGGATTAGTATTTGGTAGCACAGTAATGTCAGTATTCTTTGCCAACAAAGTATTCCTAATGCAAACACATCTATCTACTGTTGAAGTAATACGACATGCCCCAGATGAAAAATGTTATACTGGTAAAAGCAATGCTGTGCTAAAATGGCTGTATCTGCATCAGCAGCTTCTGTCACAGTGCCTGCAATAGCTCAGCATTATATCTTTTCACAACCCTGATCAGCATTGATGTATTTATGGAAGGCTGAGCGATAGCTAGAGTGAATTTACCGCGTATTTGGTTTCTGGATTTCCTGACTATTCCTGCTTCATGGTTTCAGTTCTGTTCTGTGGCTGGGTGACCTAAACTTTATGAACAGGAGCTCTACTTTAGAAGATCTTTAGGGAGTGCTTGAAATGAAGAATTAGTCTTGCTCCAAAACTGAATATAAAGAAGCAGAAAGGACAGGTTACAGCAACTGGATTAATGCTTTTCATGTTAATGTTTGTCTTCTCTTCAAATATTCATGCTGTTGTTCCTATGCCTAATGGAAACATGGGAACAATAATTCTCTACTACAGGTCAAGAACTGCTGCCTCTGACATAAATGAGTCCACCTTCTGAAGTTACTACTTAAAGTAGTCAAAGTAGGTTTTAATCTAGCACTTTTAATTGAAACTGTAGCTTGGGTTTGCTTTGAACAGTTTACACTTGAAAATGAAACAGGGATTACATTCAGAATATTTATGAGCTGTCTTTGCAGAACTGAATGATGGGCTGGCTTAGATTCCTTCTAAAAGTGCCTATAAGCAGGCATGGTCTTCCACAGCTCGCATCCAGCTTGATTGCAGTTTCCACTGTAACACAAACCTGTGGGCACTTTGCTTGGAAGAAAAATGACTCATCTGCAGTAGAGGCTGTTAAACTTTTAACAGCAGTTGCTTAGTCCAAAGCCACCTGAGAGCGAAGGTTAGTGATGGCATGCTATGCTGCAGAGCGAATCGCTCCCCACAACTCTCCTCTGGAAGTTCCCCTAAAGGCAAACACTAGAGAGTAGCTCTTCTAATGAGAGTGGGTTTTTCCTCTTTTAAATGCTCAATGCAGTGGTAGAAGTAGGTGTCTGTAGACTGTATCTACATAGCAAAATGTTTTCTGTGGCTTTGCCAAATTGTAATCCACACAGGACTTGGGAGCCTGATGTGGAGATGTGCAAAGACAAAGTTTGTCCTCAGAGGATTTTAGCACATGGAATCTACTTTCTTCAAACCCTGGTTTGTACCACCCTCAAACATCTGAAAAGCTGGTGATTTGGATCAAGCCTTTTTATTTTCAGCAACTTAAATATTTAACTTTAATACACCCTGAGACAGTTACAGTGTCAGTTGCCACAAAGTGGCTGCATTATGGGAGTTACTTTACAGAAATTTCCTATTGCTTTGATTGTGCATTCACGTTTAAATAAAGTTGCAATTGCAAGGCTTAACTGGAGTCTCTCTCAAAGTGTCATCACAAGGGTAATGACCGGTTTGAAGTCCTGATTGTCTCTGGATGAGAGCAGAGTCCAACCCAGGGCCTTGGCTTCTTGAGGCACTTGCAGAGCAAGTTCCAGTTCCCTCCCAATGTATACACGCATCAGATGAACACAAATAATTTCCTCTTGCCAGAAGTGAAGTATAAGGACATAAGCATTTTGGATTTTTCATGATATTCTAAGTACTGGGGAAGGTGAAGTGCTCATGGATAAGGGTACCAGCAGGATTTGGTACTCACCCCATTAACCATCAGCAGAATCAATCCATTGTCTGTAGGTGTTCGAACTTCAATGTCAAACCGAGTCACCTGGCTGAATCTTCCCCTTCTCTCAATGTTTCTTGCCAAGGCATAGCCAGACCCATCAAAGAAGTAGCTCACAGCCCGGCTCTGAGTGAAAGCCAACTTGTTTCTATGAAAAAACAAGCAGGGAAGTAATATTGGGCATATTCCCGGTTTAATTCGGGGAAATTTAAAAGCCTGTACAATTAAAATACTTAAATAATCGATCTGAACTGCTGCTTCTTCCTGGCAGTGGTGAGTCTGATTAAATTCTTTCAAATTCTTTCTGGGATTTTTTCTGAAAGATAGCACTTGGCTTTAAAGGTGTATATATCTAACTCCTTCATCATTACATGGTGCTTTTACCCTGTGTTTCATGTAGAGGACAGGAAGGTTCTTTGCTCACCCTTGTCAAGTGGCAGGCCCACACCACCTCCTCATTATAAGGATACACATATTTCTGTTAACAGCTCACCCAGTTTGTGCAGAAACCCATTTGAATTCTCTGAGGCCTTTAACCCCAGAGCATGGGCTCTGCTGGGAACCCAGGGATGACCCAGTGCCCTGTCCTGGAGAGCAGCAGCTTGTGCTCCCTGTGGGAATGGTGTGGGAAGCAATCACCTCCTGCATTTCTTCCCAGCAAGAGCAGCAAGTTTCTCTCCTGCTCTTTGTATAGAGAGATGCTACTGTTGCAGCCTGTTGTATGAACAAACTGCCTCCTGTGTCTGTGCTAAAGGAGTGCTGGGGCTGATACTCACTTCTACTTCAGTGGCTGTTTCCCGGTTTGTGAACGGCTTATCTGAGGAATTTCTGTGGTGGGTTTAAGATCGTACAGCCTAAAGATAACCTCTGTATGGACTTGCTAGCTGGAGTGGGACTGCACTCAAGTTTAGCAGGCCCACAGGAGGTGACAGGCTGTGGCTTTATTGCTTGCAGTGACAGGATTCGGGTCAGGATCAGTCCTGTCCTAGGTGAGCAGTGGGGGCAAGGAGACAGTTTCTCTTTCAAAGGCATGAGAGCAAGGTTTTGAGATAGTTAAGGGGGAAAGCAGCACATCATAGGGTATCTTGAGTTGGAAGACACCCCTAAGGATCATTGAGCCCAACTCATATATATATATGTGTATGAATTCAACTTGATGCAACTGGGAGTTAAAAGTGGTTAAGTTCCTTCTGGACAACTCAGTGTCACCCTCACGTTTGTAATCTACACCGGGATTGAACCACCAGGACTGTCACTTGTAACAAACCAGAGCAGCGGAGTGATGGTGGGACTGTCCCCTACCTGGCACAAGGTGGCGATGTGGTGGTGTCGATGTTATAGACATGCTTGAAGTTGTATAGACTGATCACATCATCGTTCAGGGTAGCCAGTTCCAGGCAGCCGATGAAGCCAGGTAGGTTTAAACTAGGAGGGAGCTGTGCAGAGGGCAAGAGAAAGTAAAAGGAGAAAGGTCACACTCTATTTGGGAGCTGTTTGTGCCTAGGGTCAGTTTTGTCTCTGTGCTCTTCATGTTTTGAAACAAATGGGCTGATGCTTCCTTGGAACAGTCTCTGCAGTCCTTATTATGATATGGCCATCATGCTGTACCTTAAAACGGAGCACATAAATGGTGTCTCCGTGAGAACAATAGGCCAGGTAAGGCAGACAAAAACTTCTTCTGTGGTTTTGAAAGGAGCTGGAAAAGCTCCTTTGCTTGGAAAAGGGGAAAAGGGTTAAGATTTGACTAATTACAGATTCTGCTTAGTGTATCTGAGTCTGCCAGTAGTTTTTTCATACTTAATATACAGACATCCTTCACTGCCAGAAAAATAACTTCATAGTGTGACGAGAAATGAGAGAGCTCTTTAAACCCAGGAGACTTGGATTCAAAGTCTGTACCAGTAGCTAATCCTCACTACATGTTGTTTTGAACAGTTAGGAGGATATAGAAGCTCCTTCTTGTAACAGAGGTCACTGCAAATGGAATTTAAATAGCCACATTGGTGAAGGGAATAATACAAAAGAATAAAGCTGACAGAGCTAGTGAATCATTCCTCTAATATTAAAATACCTGTAGAACAGGTGTGATATTAATAACACCTCTTCTACTTCAGAGTCTGATCTCTGCCAGTAACTTTTCTTTGGCTTCTCATTTCCATTTTGCTTATGATGTAATAATAATGGTAATACAGCAGTGCAGAATATGCATAACTGTAAGAGAAAATGAGATTCTTATCTGCAGCACAGATACATTTGGTAAATGATCATGTTTCTTCTACTATTCTGTTAAATTATATTAAGTATGAGACTTCTAATGGCTAAGTTTCATATTTACAAAGTATGTTGCAGGGAAGAAAGGGCAAAAGTTTTTAGCAAATAATACTGTATGTTAAGAGATGAAAATGTGAGGTACTGATTCCTAAGAGAGAAGATATCCATGCGCTTATCAAATCATTCCATGAACCCTTTTCTTCCCATTTTCCTTCACTTTTCTCTTCTCCTCTGCCCTGCTCTGGAACAGACTTGGAGCATTCATTTGCTGGATTACATTTTTTGTGCCGTGTGTGTGCAACTATGATTCAGTCCTCAATCCTATTCCCAGACAATCTCACCCTGGGCTCAGTAATCTAAAATTCAAACCATGGCATGTATCTGATAGTCACAGCAATGCAAAAGCTCAGGAATATGAGAGTGTATTGAGTTAATCTTTGGTTTTGTGTTGATAGGAGGACTGCTTGTAGAACAGTAGTTTTTAGCACCTGCTAAAGTTAGCTTAAAGAATTCAGCATTCTTTAAAGTCTGTTTCCATTCAGGCATGCAATTTTCATAGCCAAGGGTTTGTAAAAATTTCTAATTCCAAAAAGAGCACCTGGTATGTTCACAGAGGCAGGTAAGTGAGGTGCTAATTCCTGCTGACTACTAGGAACTAGACTGAAGCAACTGTCTTACACATCTTCAGGCATGTTTTGCACAGGCAAGGCTTCATGCTGTTGTAAGGCTGGATTTAAAGCAATGATAATTTAAGTTCAAACAAATCACTATACTGCTCGTTCCCCACACTGTCCTAATGTGATCAAGACATTACTTTTCATTTCTGTGACAGCTGTAAAAGAGAAACTGTAAGCACCAAGAACTCATTACCATTGAAAAAAAAAAACCCTGTTAACCTACTAAGCTGGGCTAATAGACTTTAATTTATGCATACTACTTAACAGCTAGCCAGCTTTTTTCTTGTTATTACATTTCAGATAACCTGAGTGACAGCCAACAGGATTCTGATCACCTTACTGTATGGCATCATATGCTTGAGAAAATAGTAGTTTTGACCATGGCTAGAAGATAAGAGTCCTAAGACAATAAATGGCTAAATAAGGACATTTATTAATGATTTCTGTGTTTTAAGGGAAGTCCAGCAAGATGTTTCTATTATTTAATTTTGAATACAGAGTATTTATATGACCAACCTTGAAGTCTGGAGGCACACCGCCAACGTAGAAGACAGCATTTTCAGGTTCCAAATTCAGGAGAGAGCCTGGACCAAGAACCTCTCCCTTTTTGATGAACTTTTCTTCAGCTGTGCTGCTAAGACTGGGCACAGTTAAAAACATTTTTCCATGTCTTCCAATCCTGTAGAAGGTAGAAAGGGATTCTAAGAGTTTTGTGTTGGCTAGACTTAAAAAAGAACAAGCAAGCCTCCAACTCCAGAAAGGGTTTTTATTTCCTTGCTAGAAGACTGGTAGGTACTCTGGGGAAAAAGAAGGAGAGAAACTATGCACACTTTGTCTTTCTCTCTGTGGCCCTTTGGGTTCTGGCTCTCTAAAAGCAAAGAGAATTTCCATTTGTTTCAGTAGGAGTAGAACCAGTAACTGAAGAGTACTGATGAGCAATTCTAGCCCAGCCTTTTCCACTTGATTTTTTTTTTCCTATTAGCTGATTTTGCGAAAATGTATCTTATCACGTTACCTCTCGATTTTGATGATGCTGAAGTAAGAAGGCCAGGTGCTGACTGGCTTTGCATCCAGAGGTATCTCCATGTCTTGGCCCCCCAGATTATAAATGTACACAAGGTTGTCATTTTTAATTGCAAGGCCAATGTAATTTTTTGCCTAAAATACCAATGGAGAAGGATGTCAGAGTTATAGCATCAAAAGAGGTTTAATGCAGAACTTTAGTAAAGGATGTGCTTTGATAGACTAAGTGAGACCTTTAAATATTACTAATAAACAAAAGCTTCATTCTCTAATTATTTTTCTTCACCAGGTAGAACTGTACAGAAAAAGTCTCTGGTATTTTGCCTCTTATCCATTTTGACTGAGGTCAATACAAGGTCACAAGATGTCTTCTGACTCTAGATTGGTCTTGTTCAACTGGAAGCTGTTCATCAGTATTTAGTGTGCAGCATCATATGCAGGAATTAAGAGTAAATGTTTGTCTAAAGCATAGGTATTATGCTGCAATTAAATATTCTGCCAAGAGGGGTTTTATGTGATTTGTATTCACTAGGCATTCTTTTTTAGAAAAACTGAAAAAGAAAAGCCTGACTCTTTACCCTTCTTAAGTAACAGCTTGCCAGAATTGTACCTGGCTTCTGAGGTGTGATCTTTTTTCTTTTAGGAACCACAATTTAAAGCACAATTATTTCACACACAAGTGGTGAGAATATATGCCCTTTCGAGGTGTTTCAAAGTAGTGATGTACAGAGTGTACAAAAGCAGCACAAGCTGCAGGCAGGCAAAGAAACCTGCTTATCTTGTGGGCCTGTGACCTCAGAGGTTTGGAATTGGCACTATCAGCAGCATAAAACATGGTGCACAAAAGCCAGGTGGGTGACATTAACTGTTTCAGAGCACCTCAGTGCCAGCAGTGGAGGTGGCTTGAAACAGTGACAATAACAGCAGCATCTTTATAGGCAGTCTAATTTGCTTCTTAGAGAGAAACCTTTCTTGTAGACACCTCTAATATTGAAACACAGAGAAATTGAGAGAGGAAGAAGCAAAGGTAAATACATTTCAAACCTATTTACTTAAAAAAAAGAAAAAAAAAATAAATTAAGTGAATTATTCTCTTACATTTTTATCTCCGAGGTACAAAATAAATCTGTCTGGAGATGCTACCAGTTGTGGGTCGTCTTTCTGAAGCTTTATGTACAAGCTCATGGAAGTGAAAGATTTCAGTTCCTCCACATTGACCTTTGGATTCACTTCAACAGCTGACTGGCCTCCAAACATCATAGAAACTTGGACCTGCAGTTGCAAGTGTGCGAAGTGAGATACTGTGCTGCTCCCTGGGGACGTTACTTAAAGTAAATGTGCAAGAATACTTTGCCAGCAGCCTTGCTTACTGCAAGAGCAGACTTGGCATCTGTATATTGATCATGAAAATTGTATGTTTATAACAATCACTTCTGGAATACACTGTAAGGAAGATGAAGGGAATTAATTCTAAAATTAATTAAATCTCCTAATTAACTGTGTGTAAGCATATTCATAAATGAAATTTCAGCAGGACATAGATGTGTCCTTAGTTAAATCATGGCTACATCATTATGTACGGCGCATAATGAATGTCTTACACACCTATAAAACTTCTACCCATAACTTATTTCTTTGCTTTGGGAGCAGTATGACCAATTGCCTGTTCACAACTAATCCTGTTATATTACCGAAGCTCCTGTGATATATATGAGATGTTAATAAAATTTTAAACCATGTTGCTTTTAGTTCAGAATGCCTTCAGCATAACTGAGAGAATGTTTTCAGGGTTCAGCACGATATGCCCGAGTGACAAAATACACCAAAGGACAGTCAGGCACTGCAACGTTCTAACTCAGTTTTGCTTCCCTTTTTTGAAGTAATGTATATGGACAGCGTGTTGCAGCATTGTGAACATATGATAATGCACTGAATTTTTGATTTCTCTGAATCAATCCAAATATACTGTTTTAATTTTTGACCTCAGTGTTCTTGTTACAGAAAAATCCCTCATAATTTATGTATGATAATGAAAGTGTTTTTCTCTATTAAATATGTATGAGCCAAAGATTCTCTTACCCTGCAGAAAATTAATTCAAAAGAAAAAAAAAGGAAATACTGTCATCTTAGAAATTTTTGCATTGAATTGCCTTAATTACTACTGCTTGTAACTAATGCTGCCAGCTGAGTAATGACTTATTAGTTTTATCTTAAAATGGTTTTGTTATTGTGGACATTTTTAACACTGTGCCAATTAATTAAAGTTGCTACTGCGGTAGCAGTAGGCTACCATGAATACCATGGTAATGCTAATTGCTTGCAAATAGCAACTGTAAAGATTTTAATGACTTCCAGGGTACTTTGTTTATCCAGTTGTTGAGAGGAGAAAATGTCAAGGTGTGGGCTTCTGAATGGTGCAAGAAAATAATAAGATTATTATCACTAATAACCAAAAGTCCCATCCAAAAGTTTTACCTTGCTTGCTACACTCCTGGTTTGAGCAATTATCTCTCTGATCCGCTGGATGCTGGAAGAAATATTGTTTGCCGGTGCCTTCTGTTCTACTCTGCTCAGTTTGTCCAGGAGTTCAGGGAAGACTTCTGCAAGTTTCCTCACTGCAGTTAGAAAAGAAGTGACAGCTTGGGTTGTTTTCTTTGAACACTGGCTTTGCACAAGGAAAATTCCTCCTTACCCTCCTATAGGTTAACTGACCTATCTCCTTCTGCTTCAAGAACAAGTCCTAACTGTGGTGTGTGAGAGGCAGTGATTTCAGAAAATGTAGTGAGTTATCAGAATTTAGCCTCACAAAAGTTCTTGGAAAGACAATTGCACAGAGGAGACTGATTTTTCTGGGACTCTAGGTACTACCATGGTGTCCTACCTCTGTAATACTTTCCTCAAGGAGCTTTGCAAATGTTAATAATTTTAACCTTTTCATCTTTCTCCAAGGCAGATAAACCTTAAACCAAATTTTACAGATAAGGTAACTGGAGCAGAAGGATTATTTATTCAGCATCTCACTGGGTAGCTGTGGCTGACCTGGGGACTGCATCTAGGAGCTACGGTTCCTGAGCTCTTCAAATTCATTTTAGGGGAGATGAGTACGTTGTTTCCCTCAGCTGTCAGCTGTGCATCTCTCCTGAAGGTTATCACCCAGGTAACACCAATGGCTGCACATGTGATGTGTCTGTGTGTGGTTCACAGCCCACTCTCTGAGCAGAAACACTGCTGCTTTCAGGCTGCAGTAACAGGCCTGTGTTGTGCAACGAAAGCCCAAGCTGATGATGCTGCCTGCCCCACCTGGGAGTGGTAATCTCTTCAGCTTTCCTGCCTGCATCTGCCAGGAGTCATGTATCAGAGTTGTGGACCTTAGGTCTTTCATTGCTGTGCCTTCTGATACCTGTGCAAGTAGGACTGTTCTCAAAGGAAAATGCAAGTGCTTTGTTGTGTTCAAAGGGAGAGAGCTCCTTTCCCAGACAAAAAGAAGGACAAATAACTACCCGTAATTATAATCCAATTTCATCACATCAGATTCCAATGACATGCTGCCCTTTGAAGGATATTTACACATCACATCATTTTTCATCTTTAATTAGATGTAGGTACAACTAGCTGAGTATAATGAAATGAGACTTTAGCCAGAAGCTAAATGCATATAAGAAAAATCCAGTATTCACAGTTAATTTTTAATGGCATGGATTCACTATAAAGGTTAAGACCAGATATGCAGTTATATTTTAGGGATTGTCAACTTGTGTCCTGCTTTTGTGTTCTTCCCCTCACATCTTTACTCTCGTCTGAGAAGATACCAGAGAGACAGGTAGAGGAGCTAATCCTCAGAGGTACTGAGAAACGGTGTAGAAGGGAAAGAAGGAAGAGTACTGAAAGATACCATAGAGTCCTATAAGTCCTGTTCTCTGTGGATGGAGTGAAAAGCTCAATTTGCCACAGTCCTGCCCACTCTCTGCTTGGCTCTTTTCACTTGTGTTTTACTTTTCAAGTCCAGAGTAGGAGTGGGCCATAAAGACATTTATTTAGCCTCTCCAGTTATTCCCATAAAATGCTGAAAAACTTTATATGCTGGGGGTCACTAATCACATATGCTATATAAAGCTTACTGTACATTCAAATTGCATTACTTCAGTCAATTTTCAAATAACTACAACGAGTTCTGGGTAACGCTAATTCCAGAATGCATTAAAATTTCTACTTACATAACTAGGATAATGATCAACTTACAGAAAGTTTTCACTGCCTTTTGTAATGAATGTTCCAAGTCATTGGAAAAAAGCCCAGATTATTCTTAAAGAAGAACAACTGCAAGCTCAGAAAGTGATTTAGCAAATTTCAACCACCTTTTTTTTTAATAATCAGAAACTGAATTGGAATTCTCTGATGTGATATCTTAAAAAACTGGCTTCTCATCTGTTTGAAATTTGAGGTATTAAATTTGAAATGCAACTACATGAAAACACAAAATGAACATCTATTATTACTACTGGCCCTAATATAAAATCTCACCAAAAATCTCTTCTTCTTGTCATTTATAACAGCATTCCTCAGCATGGAAGAGTACTGATTTTTTTATTTATTGTTTGGGCTGAAGGTGAGGATGAAAAAGGAAAACTAGTCTTACCCAGTGATAAAAACCAAAAAAGAACACAAGGGAAACTGTCAAGGTGGAAATACCTTGACTATAAACTTTTGTGTTTTCCTTCCCAAACTGTTCCTCATCTTCTCTGATGAAGCTCTAGTTCCCTGCACAATGGCAAGAACGGAGTATTCTCAGACAAACCGCACAGCCAAGACATGCTCTCACCCTTCCAAAAATCAAGCGCAAGCTTTATTCAAAGGCAATCCAGACATGCCCCCTTAAGAGACTTCTGCCTTGGTAGAGTTATTGGCATGATGGTCAGAGGTTTTGGTGTTTCAGGCACTGCCCTGAACATTTTTTGTGACTTTCTTTTAAACTTTGATGGACATTCCTCCTGTTAGATCAACCACTCCTGGCAACGTGTGCAGCTGATTTGAGAGCACTCTGCCGTGCCCTGGCGTGTTTACATCTGTCTTCCCAGGCTGTGAATCACATTCACATCTGACTGGAGCACTACCCATGCCAGCCTCCTCTGTTGCACTGACCTGTCTTCTCAGTTATTTCCACTTGATCTTTCTGGAAAAAAAAATTATCATGCCTTAAAACAAAAAACTTAATGCCTTCAGACCAAAAATGCTGTGGAAACGCAGCCTCTGCAAATGTAATAGGCCACACATTGCTGCAGCTTGTATTAGCATCTCTCAAACAGTTTGTGCTCAGCAGGCACTCCAGGCACTCTGATAGGATCAGAATACTTTCAGGGTGACTCCCTGTCTGCAAACCCACTATCACAGAGAAGCCATTTTTGTAGGGCACATCACAGAGGGGCTGAGCTGTTCATTACCATTCGTGGTGCCTGTAGCATTTGTGCCTTTTGGGGAACAGAGCCAACTAGGACAGCTGGGCCATCTTAGGTCTATCTGCTCTTATGGAGCCTCTCAAATGCTACTGGAAACACTTCCAGTATAACATCTAGTCTGAGCAGTTATTTTGAATCCTGAATGTCTGCTGGCATTTTGAGCACAAAAAGCCAAATGCAACATGTGTTGCTGCTCTACATGCTAGGGCTGGCACTGGTAAATGTTAAAAGTAAATCAGGTGTAAAGGTGAATAAAAACAATAGCCTTCATGCATAAGCTAGAGTAGGCTGTTTCTTTTAGATGCTTTTCCTCATACTGTTCCCTCCCTGGATGCCAATCATATCTACATTTACATTATCTGAAATGGGAATGGGAGCCCATAGCCCAGAGCCTAAACTGTGCTCAAAACCATTTTAGAGTGCTAAACTGTGATCAAAACCATTTTAGAGCAATGCAAAACAATTACTGATGTATTAACTACACCCTTACAGGGCTCTGTGCAGTGACTAGCCATGAGCTTACCCATTCCTAGAGGGAGTGTCTCAGTGTTTCCTTTGGATGAAAAGCTCAGAGAAATGTGAATTCCTTCTGGTTCTAGAGCCAGAGGTTGGGCTATTGAACAGCACTGAATTTCGTCTTGTGGAGGGAACCACTTTTATACCAGTTCTTGGGAGCACTCACTTACACTAAAATATTAGTGCCAGGGGTCTTACCCTTTACTGAATTTCCATTTTGGAAAAACATGAGCCTTGAATTTCCTGGTCTAGAGGAAAGAGCATAGTTTTGGGGCACTAGAAACAATGCTGGGTTTGGTACTTAGAGCACTGTTTGCAATAAAATGACTAGTGTCAAAGCTTCTGACAGAAGGAGAAGGGATTTGGGGCAGTAGATATAACTTTTTGGAGACAGAGCCAATGGAGCTACGCACCTTCTCTGAGGCACTTTCAGGAGGCAAGGCATCACTGAACAGTGCTGCCGGTAACAGTACATATCATCAAACCTACGCAGGAAATTTTTTATTCTGGATTTCCAGCTTCCCCAGCTGTGAATAACTTTGGATTAAAGACCCTCCTGACCAAAACTAGGAATATATTGAGCAATAAATAGTGGTGCTTGTCAGAATTTTTTTATTCCAAGTATTTTCACTTCTAGGTCAATTCTTTTCTTTCCTAATTACGCTTTTCCTTCTTTCACCAGTCACTTCATTTTAGCTTCACTCTTGCTGCCCCTTTTCCCACTCATTCCTATCATTTTCATTTCCATTTTATAGTCTTCCTCTGTTTTTATTTTGCCTTTTTATTTACCTTAAATTTTTAATAACAAATCTTCCAATTTTACTCTAATCTCCCCCCCTCCCTGATAATAAAAGTGGAATTAATGTTGTGTTTATAAGCTTTTACAGCAATCACCCTGCTTAAATAATATATTTCCTCCCAAATACTCTCTGCCCCCTTGGTTTAGACTACAAGCTCATCAAGTCAGGGGCCATTTCTCCTCTGTGTTTGAACTACTGAGGACAAAAGGGCCCTGTTTTCAAATGCCTCCCAGTGTTAAAAAAATAACTGAACTGCCAGTCATAATAGTGAGAAGTATTTAAATAAGCTGTTTACTGTTCTTTGTGACCTTAGTACCCTGATAAAACTACTTAAAAGCCAAAAAGACTTCAGTCTTTTAGTGTTGAAGTAATTTTTGGAAATGCCCAACTATCCAAAAGTTTTAAAGTACAGTCCCTAAACTCTAGAAAACCTTCTAGTTTTTGAAATGTTTTCATGGAGTTAAAATGCTAGAAGATTATATGCAATGAATATGCAATGTAAACAATTCTTACAACATGATGTTTTGATGATTTCCTGACCTTTGAGTGGTAAGGAATGACAAAATTCAGGTCACCATACCTGCATCCCCAGCTGAATGCACAACACTGTCGTAGTCTGCTGAACTGTGCTTTAAGTCTTGCAGGTTCTGAGACCACAACTGCACGTTCTCATCCATCGGGGTCGTAGCCTGTGTTACTGTCATGGTAGCACTTACGGCCTCTGCAGTCTTCTGTTTAGCCTGCTCCAAACGTTGTCTGGCCTCCACTGAAAAATAAACAGGGGATGAGAGGAAAGCAACTCTTTCAATGATTCAAGCAAGCTATAATCAGTACTCAAAAAACTGTGAGGCTAAGGTGGTTTTATCTTCTGCAGAATGGGGTCCAACCTTGCTTGGTTGATTTTCTCTTTATTTCCATAGGGAAATATGAAAAGCTTCCTGTGGTAGGTCTACAGTAACATTAATTCTTAAAATTTAACAAATTCATATTTCCATTCTAGATTGTTAGACGTTTTCAATGTATTTGGATTTTGATGGGTGTTATATAGACAAGGAAATTGGGATAGAGATGAAAACCCACATTGTTTTTCATCGGGTTTTTAAAAGAAATGCATGTGTTTGTTGAATATTTTTCATGAAAGTTATTTTTAAAGGAGCAAAAGCCAAGCCACTGCAGTGGCTTTGGCTTTTTCATACCTGTCGTTTCGGGGTGTAATTTTTTTTGAGTTCTGAACTTCTGTATTTGTAAAACCTGTGACATTTTGCATATGGTAATGTCTTGGCAGCCATATTTAATTGAAATTAATGAAGAAACCTTGACCATGTCAACTTTGAACACCCTCATATATACTTGCCGGATGCTCTATGATGCTTTTTTCTGGGAAAGTTCAGGTGATTTTTTTTTCAATCAAGACTGCCAGTTATTATCTCCCAAATACTCTATTTTCCAGGTGTCATGTGTATGTGAATTAGATTTTGACTACCAATAAAATAAATCCACAGACTTGTACATTGTCCAAGCCCTGAAAATATCAAGAATAGCATGAGAGAGGACAGTTGTATTAAGGAGGATCAAGAAGAATGTTAATAATTACAGGTGGCAAACATAATTTCATTATGAAAGATGGATAGAGCTGGATGTTTTCTGCCCAGGTCTTGTAGTTTCAGTCAAATTCCTTCAGGTCTGTCTGGGACTGAAATCTTAATATCAACTTCACAGGCCATATGCAAAGGTAAAACATGCTCTTAAACTTGTGAAAATAAAGCATCGCAAAGATGAAGTTCCCCTTACAACCTGGCTCTGCTGATTGCATCTTTGTGATGGCTCTCATCAGCTGGCTCCGCAGAGCATTCATTCTGGCAAGAGTGCCGTTCACATGCCGGCCAGTGTCTGCAATGGTTAAATCGTTACCTGTGGGGAGAAAATGGGAGGTATAGTTGAGTAGCATCAACGTAGCATTTAAAAAGGTAAATTTTACCCTGTGGAGGAATGTTATGGGGCATAGTCAGTATACTATAGCTGCTTTTTCTATAGGGCATATTAGTACTCTGGACTTCATAAAACCTAAAGGAAAAGGCAACCTTGCAGCTCCCAGGCATTATTTGCTTCTGATGGGGCTTCCTAGAAAAACCTGGAGACGTGTGTCTCAGTCAGTACTCTCTCTGCTTTACTAGAACTCCTGAGAACAGGTGCCACAAGTATATAGGAAAAGTTTTAAGGAACTCAAACGGTGCTGAGAAATTGAAGAGGTCATTTCTGTATTTCTAGAGCTTTCTGTCATTTTCAGTGAAAAAAAAGGCCACAATCCTTTAACATTTATTATTGTCCTTCACTAGTGAAATCCAGCTTTCTGAAGAGTTAAACTGTTGTGAATTTGTTTGTGCTGAACTACTTGACTGAGTATACTTACCTGTGAACAACTGTTTGCAGGGACACATATTTAAACAGTAGCTGTATTTGAAATGGCCCTTTTCTAAATGAAATAAACTTTCAGCGTCTGGCAGAATGACAACCCAGGAGCCACTCAAACCATGCTTGTGTCCATGTCAGGTACTTTGCGTGGTAACTTTGATCAATACACTTTCTGTTACAGCGGTGGTTCTGCCTTAGTCACTTGCTTTTTGAATTTATTTTAACAGGAATGCTTATAAACTGGCTGGGAAAGTAGAAAGGATGTATATTTACTGTCATCTGCTGTCCGTTGTAGCTCCATGGCTTGGTTGAGAAGTTCTTCACTTTTACCTTTATGGTAAATGGTCTGAGTATCAATTCCAACTGCAGCCTACAAGAATGTTCCAAAAAAGTAAGTGTCAAAATAATGCTTATCCCTTTTTATTGTTTTAAATTATGGACAACATATTGCTTCATATAAATGCAACTACGAAGTCACTGCAGGTTCATTTGCTTTATTAACATTTAAGGCTGGCAGCTGAAGTAAGAAAAAAAAGTCCAAAAAGCCAAATTTTCTGTAGATTACAACTAAAGTTTAGAGATATTTTTGCTTTTCCAGACAGCACCACCGAATAGCAAAGATGGAGAAAGCACAGAAGTCCCTCTGATTTATCAACTCCTGTATGGTCAATGTGATACTCATGCTACCATGACTGTTCATTTCTACTGTCGCCTCAGATGGGTGATGAACAGTTTTACTGCGTGGGGAGCTGCCCTGCAGTCCCCAGTAGCATCCTGGAAGCACAATGCTGGACTTGAAATCCCACTGCTCCCTGGGGTTCAGGCTCCTGAAATCTACCCAAATTCTCTTCCTTCCTTCAATAGCTGTTAAGTAGCAATTGGACACTGCATGCATGTAAAAATACAAGTAAAATATTATAGAACAGCAAGGCCAGAGACAAAATTAGCATCCTCCTCCCTATACTGAGTGTGTGAGTGGGCTATTTGCCCCCTTTTAAGTTGACTTTCTACAAGAAACAGTGATGCTTCTGTTAGATGTCTTGACCACCTTTCGTGACATGCGATGCTGTGGGGACTAAGAGGACTTGAGCACTGAATGCCAGCTCATGTTCCTACAGGGCCAGGGAGTTGTGTGGTCTTCCACAGAAATGCCTCATGTTGCATGACAACACAGAACAGCATCACCCTTTTCATAAGGACAGAAGAACCTGCTGCATCTTTTTGAATACCGGGGGACTTTAGGCTGGCAGAATAATTAACCACCTAGGATTTAATTCAGGAAATAGTAGATGAAGCAAAACATGTGTGGGAAGTTCAGTCTGACAATTAAGATAAATCTTGTTTCTTTTTTACCCTTAGGCACCCAAAGTCCCCAAAGCATTGCAAAGCAGAAGCTGATATTATGACAATTACTTACATCATTGACCCGGTTTGTTGTGTTCAGTGCGAGCAGTGCAGCTTTATTAGCTTCTTCAATGTAACCAGCAATGTTTTCATACACATTTGAAGCATTTATTGCTCTTTGCACCAACCCATTTGTATCAACACCATACAAATTCCTGTTAAAAAGAGAGTAAAAGGAGGAAGAAACCAAACTGAATCAAAGTAGTTTCAAATGGATTAATTTTCTTAACATGATGTGAATTCTGACTACGTAGTGTGACAATTTCTGTCAGTCTGAAGCAGGTGAAAACTCTGTGGGTAGAAGGTACCTCCTAGTAGTTTAACTCTGGGAATTTTGCCCTTATCATCTATCTGAGCAGCAAGAAGTGACTGCTGAGGTTTTATCTTTTTTTTTTTGTTGTTGTTGAATCGAGGTTAGATATTCCATAAATTACCAGAATAACATCTATCCATTCTCATTCTTTAGGGATAACTCCTGGCTGTGAATGGACGAACCTGTGTATGTGCCAGTGATGAGGACAGCTCTATCACTGGGCTGTTTATACTTTCCAAAAGTAGGTGGGAAAAGGGAGAGGAACAGATGAAGAACTGTCCCCTGATCCTGAAAGTTTGCAAAAAGTTAGATTTCAAAAATACAAGATAGCTTTGTTGGCATGGTAGAGCTTGATTTGCATATTAGGCTATAACTGATCATCAGGGGAAGTTCCAAACAGTTGGTTTCAGAGTCATCCTTCAGCTGTTAGAAACTCTGACTAAATAGTATTTCTTCATGTTTTAGTGCTAGACAAAATTCAGACTCTATGTCAGATACAGACTCTAAATACGTGTGTGTGTGTGAATTCACCACAAAGGGTTCACACACTGAGGGGTTATTAAGCTTCCAGCTTCAGTGTTGTTGCAAGAATTTCCTGCTAGGTTCCCCGAAGACAGAAGAAGAAACTTACCAAATAAAAGCCTAACAGGCTAATAAAACAAACCCATAAACCTCCAAACTTATTTGAAGACAGGCTACATTTTTTTTTAAGGATTAAAGTTTCATGGCAGGAAAAGCTCCTCAACAAATAAAAGAGTCAGCACAATTCCATCTGGGTATTTCACAATTATTTCTGTTTGCTTTCTGTTGCATTCCTAATGTGATGGACTTGGTAGTTAATTTTGAAATGATTTTGGTAGGGGATGAAGTCTAGCCATATGGGGTATTTTCTTTCAAATGATTCTGCTGCCCCCCCACGATAGCTGCTCTCACGGTGAACATACTGATGGTTTTTTAGGCTAGCTGTAGTTTGTGTGGTGTTATAGAACACAGTTTCAGATGTCAGCTTTATACAACTGAATAAAACCATCTGTTATTTTTTTCCTGTCTTTTAATCTTCTATCTAGGGCATACTAATATGAAGAAACAACTGGTATTTAGATAATATACTTGAAGAGTAGTTTTATCATCCAAAAGCATATGTCCATGATGCTACCTACGGTAGAATTTGGTGAAATACCTCATTTAAGAATGCATTTGCAGCAGTGATTTTTCCATGCTAGTCCCAATTGCAAATAAAGTCATATTTCAAATCTGTCCAAAAAATTGGCTTTTTAATTGATGGAGGGAAATTTGATGCATTCAGTATCTTCCAGCAAGGTAGGAAGACTTAGAGTAAGTTTTTGGTGTTACAGTGGGCTGGTTTCACTGGGACACAACCTACTGAGCATCAGAACTACTTTTCTTGGAACAAAAATTATCCCAAAGCCCATTTTTTGGCTCACAACGCTAAACATCTTTTAATGTGAATCAACTTACTGACCTGAGCTGTTTATGCAAACCCCATTTAATCCTCCTGTATTATTTTACTTCTCAGTTATCTACCTTCCCTATTCTCTTGCTATGGAAGGAGAAGAACATGCCAAATTAGAAAGGGGAGAACATCACACACGATACATGCTTGTTTATTCTTTGAAAAGATTAATAGATTTTGCCTAGCTCAACTTCAGCTGTTCCCTCTGGACCTTGACAAGTCCCTCCATACATGACTTAGTGATTTGTTTAGTGCCCATTTGCAGACAGCGTATCTAATGTCACCATGTTTCTGCTTGTCTTTTAGCTCATTCGGCTGCTCAGTCAGCAGCACTTGCAGGAACAGTGGCTGCTGAAGTTAAATTTTACCGGTCCAGCTCATCAGCAAGCCTTCTCAGGCTGTGTGCGTGCTGCATCGCCTCTTCCACCAGCTCATTGTCGAACAGAGACAGGTTGGCTATCTTTTCCTGCAGCTCCTTTTTCGCTCCGTCTATTTCTGCGTAGAACCCTGAGGCATTCTGCATGATACACAGAAGGAAAGCAAGATGAAAACTGCAAAAAAATCAAGTGTTTATTTTGATGATGATGTTTTGTATTCTAATCTTGGTTTATGTTACTTGTTTGACATGGTATTTTTAACAGACAAAAAAAGAGGAAAGATCAAAAAGAGCCTGTCCCATGAATGTCAGCATGGCAAGACAAATGCAGGAAGAGAATAATTAATCAAAATTCCATGAATGCTTTAAAAAGATATTAGAGACATATGTATAAAATACCAGTGGAAGACAGTTGAGAAATGCCTTACTATCCTTTGTTTCCTCCAGAACAGTGGCAATGACAAATCTTTCAAAGTTAAATGCTAACAGATGAAGTAATTAAACCCCTTATTGTAGCTTTTTCTTAAATTGGGAGGTGAAATAGACTTTTCTCTGTGAAGACTGCAGACCAGAAATTAGGTTTTGGGACTTGTAAATGCTACCTAAATAGTGCTGGAGAGGGTGGGCTTATGCCTCATCCCCTTGCTGCATGGGCCCTGGCACTCTTTTGGAGTGCTACCGCTCTTCCTTTCCCCAAACCTGCCTCCTTGGGGAGCAGCATGAGGCAGTGCCTGTGCCTTGAGCAATTGCTGGAGTGGGGCAGCATTCATCTTCTCTCCAGCTTGCTGATGTGTTTGAGCATTATCAGTGTGGCCTCAAAATACGTGAAAAAAAGAGTGAAATGGAGGGAAAGAAAAAGAATGAATGAGTGAAGCGTGAAAATACTTACTGCTGGTGAAGGTGGAAGATGTGTGATGTTCACATACTACTTATTTCCCTGCGGTGTGAATGTCCTCTGGATCTAAACTTATCCACAGGATTGGGGAACCCGAAATGATAAGCTGCAGTGGTTTCTTTTGCACAAAACACAGGTGAAAAACTCAAAAACATACTGCTTGATCACCCAGGGATGGTTATAAAGGAAGTTCCCTCCTTTCTGGGTTTTTTTTTTTTCAAATTACTTTTTCAAAGAAAAATGAAGGACTTTTGTGTTAAAAAAAGAAGTGGGCAAGTATGACCAAAATGAAAGCTTGTGGAGAATTTTAATTTGTCTTAAATTATCTAAACATTGAAGGAAAAAAAAAGGAGCTTCAATAAATATTTTATTTGCAAAATCCCAGTTTTATTTTTGTAATTTTTTCATAGAAAGTCTAAATATTTAAAATTTCTCTAAAATTTTCTGGACACCTTGTTTTATTTAAACACTGGATACTAGTCTACAGTTACAGAAGAGCATTTCTGTAAGACAATGTGTTTATATATTCTTTACACTCTGACAGGGGTTGTTTTTAACACTGATACCTGGGATCTTTAGCATTCTTTTATGCTCCCTTGCAGGCAAGAGAAAAGGAATTTAGCATATAGTGCAGTCTTCTACCAGAGCATCTTTGGCAGCTGCTTGTAATCAAATGATTGAGAAATCTACAGCAAAATCATTCATTCAGCTCTGCCTACAGCAAGGTGTCCTTACAATAGAACTATTTTTCTGAGGCAGTAAAATGTAATTAGAAAGCTTTTCATCCAGGAAGTTACATACTTTTTTCTTTTTTGAATATTTATCAGTATTTCACTGAAGCAGTATAAAAGCGGAGAAGTTCTTATTTACTGGTCTACATGCATGACTTAAAAGTTCAAAAAATCAGGACATATCATTTAAACAAGTCACTGAGGCACCTACCTTTATTACTTCACTTAGCTCAGAGCTGACTTTTTGTGGTCCTGCCAGAATAGTTGTGGCACTTAGCAGAATGCCGTTCAGTTCATCTATTTGCTCTTTTATTTTCTCATGTTGTTTCTACAAAAAGTAAAACAAAACAAAACTAAAATAAAATCACATTCAAACCCATCTATGAATTGCTAAAATGCAGTGGCACCGTTTTTGTTAAGTTTATTAATATTAATTCAAAAGATGAAATGATGAACTAAATGGATTTTAGACAAATTTCAAGTCTAAATTTTTCCCATACATCTTTAATAGCTCCATATTATGACTCTGCATTTTCTTGAATGTTGGTTTTTAATTTATTAATTAATTAGCAATTATTGGAATGAAGCATTAGTCAGTGTATTTCCAGCAGAGACAAATGAAACCTGGATTATACATACTGGTCTGGAGACTAATTTTTGTTTTCTTCTGGAGGTTTTTTAAATCTACAGTATACAGAGATTTCCTTGTCAATAGTTACGCTAATGTGAACTGTCTCTTTTGCACAGCATCTGTCTTCATTGTGAGGAATAATGAAGATCCAGCCTGTTAGAAACAGTGAACAATTGCAACTACACACTTCAGGCTTTGCTTCATAAATGTGAGACGAGCTGAAGCTTGGCGCTGTAATTATGAAACAATGGAACAACAGAAGAGGTTTTGTACATAAGGATCCCAAGCTGACTGTGGAAGAATTCATGAGAACAGCATGTCTGATTTCTCTATTCAATTATTGGACCTTCCACATCAGCAGGAACGTCGAGTGCAGCAAATTTCAAGAGCTCAAAACTCAGCCACTGATGCTATGAAATCCAGAGGTTGGCCTGAACGTGCAAGATCGTTCTTCACATCACAGAATTGCTCCCTAAGCCCCTCTCCTCCAGAATGTATAAAATTGCAGACACTGACATGAAAAGAGTTCAACTCAAATGGTCCCAAATTATTCTCTTTGTGATTTTCTTCTTTGTTGAAGAAATAAAGAGACAAGTTTTAGGTGGGACATTCCAGTTTTGTATCCCTTAAACGAAACTAAAGAAAACAGGGAAAGAGTCACAAAACTGCTGGGAGGAGAAAAAACCCAGTCTTTTTGTATGACTGATGGATTGGATACTTTTCTGGGATAAAAGGCCTGAAAATTCAATTTCCTCATCAGCCAGATGGGATTTGAACCTAATACCACCTCTTACAGGCAAACATGGCCCCCTTCCGCGCTGTCGGGGACAGGGCTCCTCTGAGATCTCCTCTGGAGTGATTACTTTGTTCAAAATACTGAAACTCTTCGTTTGAATGGCAAGGGGAGCGTAAGGGGAAACTGCTGCAGCCTGCAACTGGGCTGTTCACCCAGCAAGTAGGAAACCCAGTTTCAGGATTTCTGTTGTGGAGAAGGTAGAGAATGGATTTGTGCTTGGAGATGCAAGGACAATCATCTGCTCTTCCTTAAAAAAACACAGGGATGCATTTTGTTTAAAGAGGCTCAGAGAAAAAATTTGGATAAGGCACTATGAATGCACTCAGCTTAGGGCACGAATGCAGTGCAGTCTTTAAAACTAAATTTTTTAATAGAATATATTTACTTTCATGAGCATGAAATCCTTTCGCATTATAAATGAGTACCTAACAGGTGAAACAATCCCACCACAATACTTATAGCAGCCACACTACATGGAATTTTAAGCTTCTTGGGTTTTGTTATAATTCTTCTTCCCAGTTTAGGCATTAGTATCCATCTGTTCCTGGGCCTGCTGAGACATGCCATGCCAAAGCTTGTCATTTATTGACACTCCATGAATATAAATAGCACCTTGCACTTCCACAACTTGCTGCCTCGAACTGGAGGGTCAAGCTCATCCTGCTGAGTGGTCCAAGAATTTCCTGAATCTAAATTGTGTGCAATCTACTATTTTAAGCACTGTCAGAGAAGGAGTGCTCACAGAAAGCAGTTATGATAAATGCATTGTGTCGTACCTCACGCCTCTGAAGACGGGCTGCGTGTTCCTTATTTATATCCTCCGTTTGTATAACGTACTCAAGCGCCTGGTCTAACGCCTCCTCCAGGTCCAACAGCTTCATGTCCTGTTCGCTGAGCTGGTCCAGCACATCAGATACGAGAGATCTGGTGTCGTTGTACCTCTCGTGAAACTCTTCCACTTGCTGGAGCACTGGGAGAAAGATCAGAAGATGCTGAGTAATCCAAAGCTTGGATTTCTGACAAAACTTACCTGTGCAACAGTTTCTGTTGTTGTTACTCATGGGACAGTAAAACCCAGTTGTCGAAAGCTCATTTGAGAGATCTCATACCTAGCCTTTGATTTTCTCTCCTCTTTTGAAAAGGAAAGATGCCTCTCATTTTAGTATCTCATTTTAATCCCATTAATTCCCCCTCTCATGCAGCTTTTCCTAAAGGAAACTCAGCTTTGTTTTCTCTGCTCTTCATTTGTTTTTTGTAGTCATAGCTAACCAGGCTATTCTGGAGAAGACAGTCCTTAATGTCCTGGGGCTCTGCCTCATGTTCACCAAGCTGTGAGAATGAAGCTGCCCCTCTTTCCCATACCAGCAGTGTTTATCTCTTTGCTGGAGCTTACTGTCCCCATGGCAGAGCTGGCGGGGAGGATGAGAGACATTCACATGTGCAGTTCCAGCCCTGGCACAAACCTCCTTAAGTGGCTGTCACTCAGGTGCTGCAGTGTGCAGGTGCACACAGACACACGCTTATTTTTGTGTCCATGCTGCCACGGGGGCAGCAAGCACCGTCAGACACTTGGGGCAGGCGTTTGGAAGCAGCAGCATCTTCTGACCTTCAATCGGTGCTTGCCAATTGCCTGCTGGTCCTTCCCACCTAGATACCTAGAGGTGCCCAGCCCATGCCAGCTGCCCATCAGCGTGTGGGTGAGTGGCAAACAGATTTAAAACTTACCCTCCTCCGCTGCGTTTTCCTCCTCATCTGCACGTTGCCTCTGATCAGTGAAGGGCTTACGGCGTTTGATCTCCTTCAGCATCTCCTCAGCCTCACTCAGCTTCTGGGCAATTTCTTCAGGGCTCAGCTCCTGTTGCATTGCATAGTATTTCATCTTGCTGCTGATTTCTGGGGGAAAAAGGAACAGATGGCCAGTCCAACATGGCAACAGAGAAGTAAATATTGTGGAGTACTTCTACTTTTTTGAATCCAGATCATGCTGACAGCAAAAGAAAGTTTTAATTATCTCCCAGCTCTACAGTAGATAATTATTATGTTGAGTCCAGTCTTAAAATTAAACCTGTAAATAAATAACACTTTCTGGTATATGTTGGGGGGGCTCAGCAAAAGAAAATCAGATCAAGCAGGCATGGGTTGTGTGCATTATTTGGCTTGGCAGTTCTTCTAGGCCAGGGTCATCATTTTATTCTGAGTTCTGTGGCATGTAGCAGCCTGGGGCTTTCATCCAGGTTTGTGGTTTTTAAGTGCTGCTGCTGAAACGTTATGTTTATTAAATAACAACAACGGCAAGGAGATTGAGGCAACCTCTTTTTTCCATCTGAAGAAGTCTGAGGCACCCTAAAGAGGTAACATATGGCTTCTGGCCTGACTGACTGCCTGGCTGGTTTGGAGACAGATTCTATTTCAAGGTTTTGGTCTCAGTTCAAAACACACTGTTGGATCCTTGCAGCTGAAATTGAGTTTACCCATCCTCAGCATAAGCATTACAAAGTTTACCCACTCCCTGCTCCCTGGCCTTGAATACCTCTTTTACTCCCTACAATGTGAGTAGTAGGCTTGTGTTCATTGTTCCTTTTGTGGATAGCCAGAGCTGGTAAAGCCAGTACTATGCCTCTGCAATATTTTTGGAAAAAATAGATGTGCATTTGTGGCATAACTGTTCCTTTGGCAGAATGTCTTTTTATGCAGTTTCTTGCTGGCTCCTGAGCTCATTAGTGAAGCTTTAAAGGCTCATACAGAGCAGTAACACATCACCACCAGCAGCTCCATGGATTTCTTTCCTTCTCATGCTGGCACACGCATGTGTGTGTGTGCAGATGTACACCTTCCCTGCAGGAAAGAGTGACTTGTCTTCTACAGGGGCGATGCAGAAGAATAGTTTTCATCATGGTGGAAATAATTGTCACCTACTTGTCTCCAACTGCTTTCTGGATGAACAAACACTGTCTTCTTATTCACAGCCTGATTGTGCTGTTTGTGGGCCAAACTAGATACATGTCTACCTTCTGTGGTACCTGTCCTGCCCCAAACTAATTAATAATACAACAGGGAGGTCCACAGAGGTCAACCAGTGATTGTTAGTGACATACAATGAGGCTCATGCTGCCACTTTTTGCTCAGTAATTGTGGAAATAAAATGTGATCCTGTGAGCCTGGTCTCAGCTTGCCTCGTGTGTGATGGGATATGGTAACCTAACTATGTTTGCTGAAATAAAGCAATGGTTGAAGCACCAAGGGAGATAAGGATAAGCAAGGCTATCAGTGGATATGCAACCATTCCTCCTTACACAAGTTGCCACAGAGCTTGCAGTAACTGCTCTAAGACAGAACCACTCAGGTCTGTTGAAATCAAGTATCAATATTGAAAAAGGGCTGTTTAGCCTCAGCTGTCAGTCAGCCTTTCTATTCTGGTGCCATAAACAGCTTTTGTACTGTTGGCTCTGTGGAAGACTGGGCAGGATGACTGCTGTGGAAGACTGCTCTATGGCAGGATGGAGGCATTCATGATGCAGGTGTTTAGGGGCAGGGTTGCTTCAGAATCCATTCACTTGGGGGTTTATTGCTTTCTGTAGGTAAAAGGGAAGAGGCTGCAACTGGTTTAATCTCAGTTTTATATGTCAGCATGATAATGATGTGTTTTAGATATTCCAGATGAAGATGATCATCTGACTAGGAAATAATTTATAAGCGGAGTTTTGCTTGGGAAGGTGTTCACTGTTGTCATTTATCCTTTGATATACAAGGCAGTAAAAATTCTTGAAGAGGCAAGAGGTTTTGTGGGCTCAAAAAAAAAAAATCTTAATCTTGGAAGGTGTAAAATATATAGAATTATGATCAGAAGAGAAGGGTTTTTTTTTTAATTTATTGCTCTAGGATGTTGCCCAAAGATGGACTTTTTATCTGCATCCTCTCACATCATATGGACAGGTGAGCAGGACACTGGGACAACAGGTGACCGTTTGTCTCAACATTTAAACATGAAAAAGCTCTTGGTTTCAGTCTTCCTTTTTGGGAGATCTTCATCATCATGTTTATCTCCCCCACTGTGAAACAGCATCACTATAACCATTTCTGACAGTTTGCATAAACCATACAGCTTACAGTTCTGCCTTTCACTTTTACTGGAGGCAGCGCTTTCTTTGTGGAAAAAGATGGCAATGAGAATGCAGTTTTCCAATTCTGCTGTATTTAAGGCGGGGAGGTGGGGTGGGAAGAAAGGAATCAGAGCACAACAGCTAGGCTGTAATGCACTTTAGATGTGTCTGGACCTAAAGTCACTTGGAAATTCTGATCAGAGGAAGTGATAAGGAGCTTGAAAAGAAAATCACCACTGCATCCCACACTAAGCCTGGGGAAGCAGTAAGTTCATGTAATTATTTACTATTCAGCATCCTTTTCTTTTTAGAAACATCTGCATGAATTTATAGGCACCAGCACAATCCTACTTGGCGACATTTTTCAAAAAAGGCAAAATCTGGATTTAAACTAACACTCACTGGTGCTATGACCAGAGGTAGTCTCACCTAACTGGCTGCCATGGCTTTAAAAGGGAAAGCATAATTTTTAAGCAATCTGTCTTGCTGTGCCTATGGCCTCCATTACTTATCAGCAGGATGGGAAAAGTGCATGTGCATGAGTCTGCTAAGTAAGACACGGAGAGCTTCCATCCCCCGTCCTGTGCTTGTGTTTATGACTCCATCCCACCTCAAGCTGCTACTGTTTTTTTTATCACAAGTGTACATAAATACCTCGAGCACCTATTCAAATAAACACAAGCTACAAGCTGAATTAGCCTGAAGTATTTAGCGTAAACCTATTTATATTATTTAGCTCTGCCAAAGACAGAAGAAAAGAAAGAGAAGCCCTTGCTCCGAGCGTCTGACCCAGTCAGTACGTGGCATCAGACAAGTTTTTGCCATGGCATTGCAGCCTGGAAAAGCCTTATGTGCTGGTGGCTTTCTGAGAGTGCCCGGGTGCTGTGACATTTTTTTGCTGGAGGTTTCACAAATACATGTTTGACACTGAGCTGAACCAGAAAGAAATCTATTTACCTTGAATGTTATCCCTCATATTACTGAGCTGCTGCACAAGCTGAGTAGCACGGTTGTTGGTCTCCATGGTTTCCTTCTGTACCAGTAGACCTTTGCTGGATGCTTCATTTCCCTATGAATAAACCATGTGAACTAGACATTAGATTTCTTTTCAGATCCATATGCATGCATGAGGATGAGCAGTGTAAACATGCATTTCGCTTTCTCCCGATGAGGTTGTGGCAGTCCATTTATCATAGAAAGCAGCATTTGCAGAAAGGTTTGAAGTGAAGGGCTGTCTTGTCAGTATTTTTAGAATTGCAGCGAGATTAAAATCTGTCCCACATTTATCCACCATTTGCTGCAATCAAATTGCCATAAATTAGGTACAGTTGTAAAACTCCCATCTGCTGAGTCTCCTAGGCTGGCTCGTTTTGCTGGCTACGGCGTTTCCCGAGTGAGCATATAGACTGTAGAACAAGGCGTCAAGCTCACAACCATTTTTAGATCAGTGTCTCCCTCAAGTGAGATCCCCAGCTCTGCAGCTTAAGGAAAAGCCAGAGGACTCAAAATACTCTGAGGTGCACAGGCACCCTCCCGTAGTATACTGCATCGGAGGCTGTGCTTTCCCTTGTGGTCGTTTATGTAGCAAGGAAATGAAGCACCTCATGTCACAGTAGCCATCTTGCTGAGAAGGCCACTGACTTTGGGAATCCTGAGCTGGAATTTTTGCCAGTGTTTCTCGGGAAAAAGATAAATAATATGGAGGGCAATGCGCGTGCATACACACGTGTAAGCCTGCAACACACCCTCGCCAGCGGTGAGGTGTTCGATTCACGGCCCCCGCCGGGGCTGAACCAGCAAACATGCCCTCCGTGGGATTAGTTCTGGGTTTGGGGTGCCCCTACACCTCCTAGGTCGGAGGATATCAGCCTGTTGGGGGGCCCACGTCATGCTCGATGCGCCAAGTGCCTGCCGGGCCCGGCGCGGGCAGCGGCCCGGCCCCCGCCGGCGGCTCTGGGCGGCGGCCTGCAGAGGCACCAGGGGGCGCCTGCGGCCGGCTCCGAGAGGGACGCGCGTTGTTGGGCGTGCGGAGGGGTTTTCAGGTTATTTCCATGCACTTGGGGTTTTTTGGGGGGTGTGTGGTGGGGTGGGTGTATTATTATTCAGTCTTTGAGAGGCAAGCGCTGCGTGCTGGACTCGTATTGCCTTATGCCCCCGGGGCTTCTCGGGAAGGCTCCGTTGCTCGGCATCGGCACTTCACGCTTATTTCCAGCAGCGGGCTGTTTGTACACGCACTTGCCTTTACCTAATGCTCCTTCCTTGACAGATTTTTAACTACAGAACAGACGGGGAGCTGCCGAGACAGGTTTGCTGACTGCCGTGAGAATGATGTGGGACAGAGCAGCACGAGCGAGGGACGCTCTGAGGGGCTCTCAAATTCGCACCCGTGTACAGAGACTCGTCCTGACGCTTCCCGAGAGGCCAGAAAGGAAAAGTCCCCGGCTCCCCCAAGTCCCTGCCAAACATCCGGGGTCGAGCTATGTGCTATTTACTCCGAGCTCATCCCAAACAGGCTCCGGGAGTTACAGCTCACATTTACTCTTTGCATGGGGCAGCAGGGCTTGCCTACAGCAGGTGCATGCATCCTGCCCTCGGGGTTTAGATCAGAATCTCCAGAGACCCCTCAGATGCGGGGACGAGCACGTGAAATGCTCTGAACAGAAGGTGCAGCGTATCTCTGCAAAATGCACTCAAAGCCCTAGCACCCATTTTCCATAAACATGCCTTTAAAGAGCAAAAAGTTCAATATATTCAGAATTACTACTGTGGTCTTCCTTCAGCTGCAAGAGTCAGGGGCCATTATTGCCCGCCCTTCTCAAGCAATTGCAGCTATTCATGTGGAACAAGCATTGGGAATAGCCAGGGAGAAAAGACTGGAGGAAACACTGAATTTACTGGTTCAGGAACAGTCAAACTGAGGAACGAGCTAGGAAATCCTCAGATAGCACTGAAGATGACAAAATCATTGTTATTCAAGTCCACTAAATATTCCTAGAAAACCTAAAGCCTTAATCATCCTGCCTGCAAACTACATAGAGGGACACTGAGGTGTGTGAGCTCTGCTGGATTTTCACAGGTACAAAGGGGTTTGTATGTGGGGGAGCTGATTTAATCAAACCTCTCTTGAACGCAGGCATAGGCTGTGTAATTCTGTAGTACCCTTTCTACTAAATAAGTGCTGATTAAAAACACACAAACCCAAATTTTCTCTTTGTCTATACAGTCTTTTTTTTTTTTTCCCTTTCTTTTCTTTCTCCTACTTGCTCCTGTATTTGAGTTTTAGTCTAAGGTATAATTTTAATTTGTCTTGTGAAGAAATTGGTAAGTGAATACAAGGTCTGGCATTTTGCAATAAGCATGAACTGTACTCTAGTCATACTACAGCTGTTGTTATCTCTGGGAATAACACAGATGTCTATAATATATATCTTAGCAACAGAAAGGTTTAATAATATCTCTTTAAAATAGAGGAGAAGCAATTTTGAACCCTATTTCTTCTCTTAATGTGTATCAGTATTCTTCTAGGGTGCAATGAAAGTGTTATGTGAGCTGCGTGCAGATAACCTTAATTTTATAGCCTAGCAATTGAATGTGGCTGCAACATTTATGATTACAGTTGTGTTAAAACGTATCTTGAGTGCTGATCAGGCTCCCATCTCAGTGGGTACGTGAAAAACCTTTTAAACTGGCAGTTTTGTAACGCATTTTGAAGTGTCTAATCAGGGCTAATTTAATTTTACAAGAGCACACATGTAAAATAGATATAGTACAAATACTCCCACAGTCAATCCGAATTACTTTAGTGTTGGTTACTTCTCTTAATTAGAAATCAAAATGTGAAACAGAAAGGCGGTGCCTCCTTGTTAGAGCAAACATCGTGTAGGGGTGTAGGTGGGAACTCAAATCCTAAGGGGAAGCTTTCTGTGATTGGCGACAACTCCCTGACCACATTCAAAAGATGCTGGCCCTACATCCTTCCTTTTCTGGGAAGAAGCGTTGATAGATCGTTTATGCTTTTTATTCAGAGCTAAAGTAGAAAGCTTAGAAATAGAAAAGAGAAATAGAAAGTTCTCCCAACTACCTACTAGGGCACTCTCACTCTTGTTTCGTGAGCCTAGAAGTTCAGACTTGATGTCAGGAAACAGTTTACTGAGAGGGCAGTCAAGCACTGGAACGGGCTTGCTAGAGAGGTGGTCGATGCCCCAAGCCTGTCAGTGTTTTAGAGGCATTTGGGCAGTGCCCTGAATAACATACTTCCAGCCCTGAAGTGCTCAGGCAGTTGGACTAGATGGTTGTTGTAGGTCCCTTCCAACTGTAACTATTCTATCCTGACCTCTTATGCCAGCATGTGAATATGACAAACTGTAAGCTGTCAGAGCTCTGGCAGGGGGCTATAAACAAACCTGTTCATCAAGTGTCGCTGCCTCTCTCAGGAGATCGTTCATTTCATCTGCAGCATCATCAACCTCCATGGTCCAAAGTGCAATATGGTTCTTTTTCTTGGACATTGCTGCCTGTGTGTGGGGGGAAAAAAGTCAGTGCATCTGAAAACAATTTATTTCTCTAGCGAGGACAGTGATTGAAATTTACAAGAATAGAGTGGAAATTCATAGATTCAAATGACATTAAGAAATAAAATGTCATCAATGTTTGTACCTGGAGATGGTTGGTAGTAAGGTTCAGGTCATTCAAGCGCTTTTGAGCTGCAACACCTGTAGAAATGCTCAGTAAAGTGGCTTTGCTTTCGTCGATAGCCAGAACTGCTAATCGGATGTCATCTGTCAAGTCCCAAATACATTTATCACAGCCTGATAAGAAATTAAGAGAGTGGCATTTTTCCTTAGGGTTTTTGTCAGTTAACAGCAAGTATCTTAAATTCACGTTGTAGTGCTCTTGCCCCATGGTGTTCCCTCTCCTTGTCAGTGATGGATTCAGATGGATACTCATTTTTCTTTCACTTTTGTCCACCCACTTGCAAGGTCCCACAGTACAGTCATCACGCTTCCAGCTGAGCAGCACCAGATGGGACTGCTCCAAGAGGCTGCCACAGCGGCTCCGTAATCAGTAGGGAAAGAGAGGAAAATGAGGTATTTCCTGGCTATTCCCTATGGGCTCTGCATACTTGTGGCCCAAAGAACAACAGATGAGGGTCAAAAAAATGACTTATTTTTTTCAGAACCCAAAACTCTGCTTTTAAAATTTGGTGGTATGAGAAGTACTGATGTCCAGCAGATGGGGTCTTGGCTACCTATTTCATTAAGAAGGCAACTTCTGAAAACAGTTGTAACGTTTGGGATACGATTGTGCAGAACTATATCCTCATCTGTGCTGAATGCTTGCAGTACCACCTTGTTTATAGTGGCATTGGTGCCACTGCCAAATGCAGGAGTCTTAGGTGAACATGAAACACAGATCCCTACAGAAGCTTCTGCTTGGTATTATATTGTCTGCGTACTTGATGGCAGCAGCTCCCAAATGTTTCCTTCTGGTTGCACTTCCAGGCATATAAACCCCTCCTTTTTGGAGTCAGTTTAGGAACCCATGTGTGCCACACAGCCTGCTTTATGCCACAGGCTTAATCATACTAACATTTCAAAAAACCCAAAACCCTCAGTGGTTACCACTAGTTACAACATAGTGCTTCTGGGAAGTCTCCAGGCTTCCTACCATTAGAATATGGGGAGATGAGAGTGGGAAGGCAACTGAGTGATGGATATATGTCAAATTGTCAACAGCAACAATTGATAATAGATGTACAATGAGAAAAACAGAAATTATATGCAAGATGGCACAGGTAAAGTTGTGATGGCAGATTTTAGGGCCAGAATATTATCTTAGAGGCACTGTATCTCAGTCAATAGAAGGGTCTTTGGTAATACTTCCCTGCTGCTCCACCGTTTGTACCTAAACATTCAGTCTGCAGCACGGAGTTGGACCTATGCTTGCACTCAGTCAAGCGAGATCATGTTTAAATACTCTGTCAGTGGGGCACTGTGTATATTTACACGTTTAAGTGTACTGTGGAACCAAGGTCATGGTGCTGAGCCCACCGAGAATCAAGCTCTTAGGTTAGTATTTCTAAGCATCTAAATACAAGAGAGATTAACTTTTGGTGTTCTCATGATAATCTTACTGATGGTTGGGCAGTCTGTGCCAGTAGAAACTTCTGGACTGTCTGCGAGGCATTCTCCAGTCTGGCTGTCGCACATCCTCCCTCCACAGTTACATTCTGGGGGAAAAAGAAAGGATTTTTGAAAGAAGAATCTTGAAAAGGTACAACCCACCTTTCCTCCCTGAAGGCTAGTGAAGTGATTGTACATTGGGTTGTGCATGGAGAGTGAAACCAAAATCAAGGGCTTCTTGGAGCTGATGTTTCCTTCAGTATGTAGAAAAACATGCTCCTCGCACTGCAGTTGAGGTGGACCAGTCAAACTATGAGACAGGAAACAGAACCAGGAAGCCTGAAGCGACTTGTTTGAAGCTTTGCAGCTGGCCACAAGCAGAGGCAGTGAGGACAGAGTTGCCCACCTGGGCCATTATACATCACTGTCTGGAGAGGGTGATGCTTAGGAGACGGGTTAAGGAAAGCAGTACAACTAAGTTAATCACAGAATCATAGGGGTTGGAAGGGACCTCAAGAGGTCATCGGGTCCAACCCCCAATTATTAGTTACAAATCTCTCCACAGACCTGTGGAATTTATCAACACTGTGTCAGGCGGATGCTAAATAAGCTTTCTGGTTATCAGGGACTGATAGTGGACTCCCAATTCCCTCATCACCCTTGAGCATATAATAAGTAAATATCTCTTACCACTTACAATGAAGAATAAAGCTTTACATTCTTTTAAAACTTGAGTAAGATACATATTTATTGCCAGCACAAGTAGCTTTTAAAAAAATTATAATTTTTAATCTAAAGTGTCTCTTCCAAGGTTTAATTTGCCTTTTAAAGTATAGTATTTTAAAGATTAAAATATTCTTGGAACACTTTAGTAGAATAACAAAAACTCAAGCAAAACATAAGAACAGCAGTGACTTATCTGGAAGTCATTTTGCTCTTGTGATTCATGGTTTCAGCAGGATCTCATATAACAAAATCATTTACTGCCATTTTAGTGCAGCCCATTCATTGTTCTCTGTGAATTGCCCTCGTGTTTACATTCCACATTGCATGTTGGAGGAATTATCAGGGAAAATTTGTAGTGCAGCTTCAAAGTCAACCTGATGCACTAACACTGGAATAATTCTGTGTAGCTGAACCTGTATTTGTAGAACTACTCAGATTTTTTGTACTGTCATGAGAACAGAATTTGGTTATGAATTCTGTGGTGCAATCGTATTTTGACCTCACTACAATCTGTATGAACAGCATATCTCCCAGCTCTTGGACCCACAGCTTTTGATTTGTTATTTCTTTTGTTAAAAAGTGTGAGAAAAATCTTTGTTGAAGGCAGGCATTTCTCTTTACCTACATCACAGGATCGAGGCTATCGCCAAAACAGGTGGCAAGGATTCAGTTACAGGATTAAAATTTGGATGAGATTGATGCCCAAGAAACTCAAACAGTGTCTTTTCATTTAAATGGGCAACAATTTTCTACACAAATGCTTATAGTAAATTAATTTCAAAAGCATTCCTGAAAATTTTTCTTCTGCTTTTTTAGGAGGTACTGCAGTTTTAGTTGGGAGTTAAGACTTTCACAGCCTTGGTGGCTTACTGTTGGAGGAAGCTAGATTGACCTTTATTTCTGAGGACGTTTGTGGAAAGCTTTGAAGTGTGGATGAAGGTTAAAAAAATTATTGAAAAGAAGCTGAAAACTGCTATCCACAGCTACACAGATACTGCCTTTTGCTCAGAAGAAAAAGAGGTGATCTTAGCTGGAACGAGCTATTTGCTCATTTAGTTCTGTGGTTTTTTGTTCTGTATAGCCTTTGAGGTGCTCCGTGGAAATCATGTACAGACTCTTGTTTCTTGCACTAATCTATTTTTGATATTATTGTATTTTAAAGAAGGTATTTGTCTTTTTTCAGAATCAATATTTTTCTAAACAAGAGTTCCAAATAGCTTCAGAATGCCAAAGTATAAGCTTGCCTTGTAAACTACCCATTAATAGTTTGGGTATTGTGGATGAATTGAGTGGTGTGGGCAATCTGTGCAGCACTCTTAAGTACAGTGTGTTGTGGTGTTTAGCAGAAATGAAGATAAAAGGAGAAGTGTGTAATTCTCTGAACCGTAGTACTTCAAAATCAGGATTTGTTAGAGTTAACTACAAGATTAAATGCACTCCTAAACAGAGAAGAGCTGTACTTCTCACAACACATTCAAGTGCCCAGGCACTTCCTATTTTTAGCAAAGATCAAACACTACAAGGAAATTTGCTAATGCAGAGAATTACAAAGTTGATTTGTAACTTGTGTGAAAAACCTGTGTAGAAAAGTCCTGTGCACAGTGAAACCCCACTTAAGCTGTTCCTCAGACCTGTACATGGGCATTCTGCTTGCAATTCCTGCAACTCCTTAAGGGTGTGACCTAAAACTATACTGAGGTGATGAAAGTGTGCCTTCAGTTTAGAAACTCTGTGTTCAGAGATGCCTTCCAAAATTATGCCTTGCATAATCGGCATAAACACTTGGAATGCCCTGTAACCTTCAGGCTTCTGGCAAAGCTACGTGTATCTGTCTGATGCTCTGTGTTTGTACATGGCCAGGGCATGATGGCTGCGGTTTGCTGAGCTGAAGTGCTGGGTGTGTATCTCCTGCCTCGTGGCATTCGGGAGCCAGGTTGGGTGCGTGCCTTGGTGGTGTCTTACCTTCGAGTCTGGCTGTGACCTTAGAGGGATTCATCTCCCCCACTTGTGTTCTGGTCCTTGAGGGAAGGACGCTGGTTAAGGGTAGCTCTTCCTCAGTGCTTTAAGGAGGGTGTGATCTTGTGTCCCAGAAGCAAATCAAGGAGAAAGTCCTATTTGGATTTAACTCCTTGTAAATTAGGTGACTAACTATATCAGAGGATGTAAACTTCTGTGACCTCTCTGTGTAGGTTTGTTTTGGTAAGATCTTGGTAGCACTTCACCAGACCCTGGAAGTAGTCATGTCTGGTGTGGAAATAGAGCAATCAGCAAGATTCCATGGAGACATGGCAACTGCAGAATGCATTATCAGTGTGAAAACTAGCACAAACTGAGCAGGGATCGGGGCAGGACAGGAAGGATGATCCTGTTCCCATAAAAACTGCTTTCAAGTCTTTAAGTGCCATCAGTCTGAGTGGTCATGCTGGGCAGTATGTGGCATGAACAAACACAAAGGTCAAGTCTCTGCAGGGAAACCTTAGATGCAGGACACAACAGTGCCTACATTCATCCTGCCCAGGAGTTTGAGATGTTGAGGTCTGGGGTTTGAGATATCCTCGTGGGCAGTGGGAAGAAGGGTAGTGCCTGGGATAATTCAGCCAAACAAGAATCCAAATTATCCCACCAGCAAGGTGGCCAGGAGCATCCCCTGCCTCCTGCAGCCACAAGTGCCTGGTGATGGATACAGGCAGCTCTGATCTCTGGGAGGTCACCCACAGACCATGCTGTGCTGTGTTTTGCTCTGCTCAGTGGAAGTGCTGACAGTACCTGTGCAGTTTTTAGCGACTCTGGCATCCCCGTAGTAACCCGGAGCGCATCGCTCGCACTTGAACCCCGTGGTGTTGCGCAGGCAGTTGCGGCACTGGCCCGTCACTTCGTCACAGTCTTCAAAAATCAGGTTTGGGTCTGAGTTGCCGCTGCAATCGCATTTCTTACAAGTGCTTCCAATTAGCAGAGGGTTCCCATAGTAACCAGGGGCACACCTGGAAGGAAGAGCAAGCCCAGTGACGATGAGCAATGATATTCCCATCTGCCGTGTCGTTTTTTCTCTGACCTTATTTGTGTCACCAGGAATTGATGATGGTCTGTGGCTGCTAAAGGACAGAAGGCAAATTAGGAGCTCTGCTCCTGCAGAGGCTGTTCTGTGCTCTGACCTCAATCTGTACAGTTATATATTTTTCCCTCCTTGAACACTCCTGGTTTCTCAATCACACCAGTCTGCGTTGGTTTTGTGTGTGCGTGTCTTTAGCAGCAAAATGATTTGTTCCCCATTGTTTTAAAATCTATGACAGAATGACCTTGGCAGAGAGGCAGCTATAGTGTTTATTTTGGTCTCACTCAGCTTTGGATCTCACCAGCTATATTGTGTTATATAGGAAACTGGGGTAAGGCGCTGCATTTCGTGATGCTGAAACTCAAGAGGAAGGGCAGACCTTATTTTCATGGTGCGTGTAACAAAATACTGACCAGAAAACATGTCTATAAATAATTCTATAGTGCAGCATTGGGATGATTTCTGGGTGTTTTTTGCAAAATAGAACAGGCCCTTGACCAGCCTCCATTTATCAGATATGTTTGATTTTAGCCTGCTGGCTGAGGGCAAAAGGCTGAGAGCAGCCACCAGCCCAGGAGAGGAGGATTCCTCTGCTGCTTTGCAGAGGGAGAGAGGGAGGTCAGTGAAAAATACTCCAAGGGAGGCCTGAAATGGATCCAAATTGCTTTTCATGTCATGTCACATTTGGGAAGCATTTCTGCCGAAAAATTGCTGCATCTTAAGGTGGAAGACATGTTGGAACTGCAGTGGCTTTTGAAGGACAAACCAGTAATACATAACGTTCCTGTGTGACCCTGTGTCCCTAAGCTGAGGCAAAAGGTCTGGTGTCAGCATATGGAAAGAAAGGGGAGAGTTTTAGTTAAAGGAGTTCCTTCTGGTAGCAGGAAACGTGGATAATCCTATGAGCTAGAGGGACTTTGCGAAACGACCAGCGAGGCAAACAAAACTGGCACAGGAGTGGACATGGAGCAGCTTCCAGGAGCAAATCCTTGAGCATGGGATTCTCTGGACAAAACAGGGACTGGAGGAGCCTGAAGCAGTGGCTGATGGACTGGAGGGGTCACTGGCAGGACAGGGACAACCCATGCCACTCACAGTATCGCTGTAGGAGGGTCCATGACCCAGAAGCCCCCCACAGAGGTCAGGGACTCATACCCCCAACTGGGAATGAAGAATTACTGCAGGAAGGGGGATAACTAACTGGTGCAGAAATTACTGACCAAAGAGATCAAAGGATTGAATAGTTGCAGTGATTTAGGTAAGGAGTGGTTATTGCATTTCAGCCTGTCTTATCATGCTGTTGTCCTTGTCTTTTCTCCCACCCATAAAGTCCCGTTTTAAGATGCTGTTTGTTCTGCTGTCTGTTGACAGGGAGGGTGATCTCTCAGGCAGTTTAGTTTTCCGGGTTTCTGGCTGGGGACCTGATCTACTGAGGTCTGCTGTCTCCTAAAATATGAACCCAGTCAAATCCAGGTTCTGGTATGTCTGAATGATGAACGTGTTGGAGATCTGATAAGAGCTTCTAGTTTTGATCTGTTCCTACATTTGTTGATGCTTTTTTTTTTTTTTTTAAAGTAATTTCCTGAGTGCTGCTTTGTTCATGTTCCAGTCCTGAACCCCCACAGTAAAAACACATAAAATCTGAAGCATCTTAATATAAATCACTTGGCTGCCTCAAATTCTGCCAGCGACAAAGACTGTCTGTTTCTCTGCAGCACTGCCAGAATCTTTGGTGTAGATCTTACCACTTGGGTGACCCAGATGTAAAGGATAAAAGTGTGACCTGGAGTTCTGTGCCCTTCTCAGAGAACTGCGAATGCGACACAGGGCATAATGAGTGTGATTTAGCTGACTTGGGTGGAGTCACTCCCCATTCCCGTGGGAGCAGAGGGAGTAAAGAGCAGGCAGTGATGGGTAATGCTACTATTTTGTTATGCCAAATATTTCAGCCAATCTGAGACTGTAGTGTTTTCCCAGATTTCAAAATTACATTATGTTTATGAAGTTTGAACCAGAAAAAAAACCCTACTCTTGATTTAAAAAAACATAAATAAAACAATTCCTTTATTCTGAACTCTTAGTATCTTGCAGAGCTTCTTTTAAATTTTCTGTAGTTAGGCATTTTCCAAATGGCCATCTGTCCAATGTGGCCACCATGTCACAGAAGCCACTGAGCAGTGCTGGGGTGGGACCAACGTTTTGCTTACCTCTACCCAGCTCTGGCTTTCAGCCAGCATCTCCTGAGGTCTGTGGACTGTTCCTATCAGGCCCAAAACGTCTGCCCTCTCATCAAGGCAAGGAGATTTCCTGCCCCCCCCCCCGCCCTTTTCTGAAATACACCGTTTGTTTGACTTGCCAGAAATGTAGTGGACAGTTCCTCGAAGCCTCACAGATATATTTTGTACATGCCGCTTTTTATTACCATCTGATTCACTTTTATTAGCTATATCTCTTCATCTGACGTAGCTGTCTAAAGCAAATAAAAACTTTTAGAGCTGAAAATAAATGTGTCACCTTCACTTTCCCCTTCCCTTTGCCACTCAGTGCATCTCTCATAGGGCTGGACTGCGCTTGATCTCTTTTGCATCGTTGGCAGCATGTGAGAATAGCAGAGGCCACTGGATGGAAACATACTGCTCCATCTCTGCACTGAAAAAGCAGAGGTCTGTGGTGAATGTCTTTTCCTATCTTGTATCAATAAATGGCTCTTTGTTGCTAACAAAGAATCTTTCCTCTCCCATAATAAAGCTGCTGATTTATCTTTGTTTCATTTTGCAGCAACATTTGTTTCCTGTAATTATTGGTGAGCACGAAATTAGCTTCCTCTTCCCTGGCAGTGCCAAAAGAACCATTTTTTGTCTGTTCACTTTGGCCACTAAAGTATAACTTGTTCAGTTATCTTTTTTAACGTCTGGGCATTAACAAAACCTGGATTTTATCTGCTACCACCTTAATGCCTTATCGCTGAGGGCTGGGGGCAATATGGTTCTGATCGGGAAGCTGGTTTTCTCGGTTCCCAGCAAAAGCCTCTTGTGATTTCACAACACCACTTGCTGGCAAATATAAACTGCACAGGTTTGTGCCAAGCCCCTGGAGCAGCACAGGAAAGCCTCCTACACGAATGCCAGAGGAAACGGAGCAGATCGCCTCCCACTGTGCTGCTCTGGAGATCCCAGGTGCTGCCCGTGGAGGGGTGTCCTGCAGCCCTGCGACACCCGTCACCCACCGCTGCATTTTCATCGCTTCTGACACAAATGGGAGCAGGACCAGGAGCCCACCAGGAGGAAAGTCCTGCTTGCCACTGCTTGTCATTTACCTCAGCAGGTAGCCAAGGACTGAACACAGTGACCGGGATGGGCTGATTTCTTTCTGTGGCTTTTCCTAACCCATCTCTGGGGCTTCACCTTCCTTGAGGCAGATGCACTTTGTCAGGCTGGGTAGTGGCTGTTAGAAAACAAAGCCTGATTTCTGCTGTTACTATGCATCTGCTACTCATTTCATAGGATTGGAATTGCTTGTAGTCTAGGCTGACATTTTAATAACCATTAAGAAACCTCAGTGACCTTTTAATTGTCTGCATTATCCTTTGTGTATAAATCTGACATTTTGGAAGAACAAAAGAATACAGCCACAGGCCTGGAAACAAAGATTTGATTTTTTTTTAAACAATTATTTTTGTGCCATCTCTGAAGGGCTTTCACTATTTCTGCCACTGTGCTGGTGATGCAGAGGTAATATGCTGATGCTTTTGCATCATCTCTAAGGGCAAAAGCCTTTGCTTTTTTTTTTCATCTTACCTTTTTCATACTGATTTCTCTTTGCATTTTAAGCATCCCCTTACTTCCTTCTCTGGTTAACTACCATTAAGTATCCCTTGAATTCAGGACTTACCCATTAATGACAGTGAACTGAAGTCTTAAATACTATAATACTAAAACCAAAATGAGGTGTTCAGGAAGGCAGTGTCTGAGCACCCCCTCAGTCTTTGTGTTAGAGCTGTTTTAATTTGTTGGCCACTCAAGGAGAATTTCTGAATTCTGATCAGGCTTCTGATATTCATTGAAACATCATACGTGTGTGCTCATAGTGAGTAAGGTGTCCCTGTACGAGACTGGAGAATAAGTGATGTTTCTGCTGTATAGCTCCATTTATTTCTTATTTAGAAGGTATTTACTGGAAATTGTTTATGAGCATAAGGGAAAATTGAAAAGCAACACTGGTTTGCTTAAATTTATTCAGTTATGTCTGTGAAGTACATTTAAAATTTAACTAAAAAAGCTGCACCTGCTCATTAAGGATTTGACTAGATAATGCATTTTCTCCTTTGCTTTTGAAAAAGTATTTGGTAGAAGCCTGCTGTGTGTTTTAGAGGGTGAAAATTGCAAGAGGCATCTATGTGGTGGTTTTTTTCCACTTCAGCTAATGTTTCTGATTTGCATTTTTTATTTTGATTGATAAATTGTATTTGTTTTAGGAAGATCACCACATGAAGGTACACAAAGTGCAAGAACTCAATCAAAGCACTTCAGATGTACATGTCTCTCTCACCCTGACATGTCTCCACCGCAAGTTCTTACGGTTTTTAGTAGGAAATGAATGAGATCCTTTCACAAAGATTTCTTCCCCATGTGGGAAGATTCCCTCTAAGGCTTCTGAACTTCAGCATTGTTGACTAGTAAGTCAGCCTAATAATTCCTTACCTTTCACAGTTGGGTCCTGCGTAGTTTTCCTTACAGACGCAGCGCACGCTTCCGCTTTTTCGGTAACAGGAGACTGCAAAGCTGGAATGCCATGAGAATGGGTGGTTAGGGTGGCAGACAACAGCATTTCCTTATTACAGGACAGACATTTGCTGTCAGGGTGAGCTCTGGTTCTTGGTTACTTGTTGCTGAATGGGTATTCATAGGCTCTGTGCTTTATTCACATTATACTACTCATTTAGTCTTTTTAATTAGTGTAGAAAGCACTAATATAGCGCTATGGAGCTATATGTACAGATACGTGTAAGTCCCTGTCTTGCAGCGTAGATCAGACACACCTGCAGGTTTCGATACACGTTAGATAAAGGACTTAGGATAAATGTGTATGTCATGTGAACCTAATTGCTTCCTGTCTCTCATTCTAGGGGATGAAATGTTGCTTACAAAAGACACTGCAGTGAGCACTCCAGCAGTGCAGTCTCTGGAATGGGTGCAGCAGTTTCCTAGGCAAATCCTACAGTTTTCCTTCAAGTCCGATCTGGAAGTACTGAGCCATGAAAACTGACCTGTGATGCCATCCTCATTTACAGTAACCAGAACTGCTCTACTGTCTCTCTGAGTACGCCTGACAGGATCTGGGGCTGCTTTGGAGACCAACGTGCCAAGTAGTGATACTGGCAGCAGTAATTTTCAATTCTGTGATTCAAAGTCATGGATTCCTTTGCTTTCCTGTGTTCCAGATTTAACAACTGTGTAACTGAAGCAACAACAGCAGCCAGATGTGTAAATTACAAATTGTATATGCTTCAAATGCAGTGACTGACATGGCTTGAATACATTTCCAGGAAAAAGATGTACAATCCCAAAGATGTTTCCAGTTAGTTTGCGATATGTGTAAGCAAATGCCTGCCAGCACTGGAGTGCAACCAGACTAGCAAGACGCAGCAGCTGCCAGCTGCAGGCCCAGGGATGCTCAACTGCACAGTGCTGGGCAGCTGTGGCCAGGTTGCACCCCATTTGCACAGGAGGACAAAAGCCTCTGAGTAACGGGAAAGAGCATGATCCATGCTTGTTTCAGGAATGAGCAGCTTTGCAGGGTGACCAGAATCCCTGTGTAATTTTAGTTCCCACCAGCATTTCTCAGCTGGTGACGTGATCAGGGTCAGATAAATCTGTGTGTGGATCTGTGCTGTCTTAAAGCATTTCATATAAACAGAGGGAGCATAAAATGAGGTTCTTCTCACAGGATCCACAGATTCAGGAAGGCTTTTTTTGAGAACATACGGAGGAAATTCTAACAGTTTTGAGCCTTCCTCTTCTTTTGCTGAGTCTAATTCCATCATGTAGTTGAAAAAAACCACATTGTGGATTTAGATTATGTAATAAGATTGAAGCCTTGCCCAGGTTTTATACTTTTGTGACCTTTTAGGGAAAAAAAGTTTGTAAAATTCCCTCAGGTTCGAAAAAAAATGACATCTACTGGACTGTGAAGCAGGCTCTCTCCTGTTTTTATTCCAAAGAGATGACATTATACTTTATATGTAATGTCCAAAAGTTCCAGGGATAGCAGATATGAAGATAGTCTGGCCAGAAAATCTGTAGACACACAGATGAATCCTAACAAAATATATGTCTGATGAGTCTGTCAGTTTACAGATTGGGTCACTTTGTCTAACTATTATAAATTCACTCACTATTTCCAAAGTAAAACAGAGTATGAACCAACATCCTTTGGATGTATTTTATTGAAAGCATTTAATGCTTCTCTGCTTTCTGGTAGTTACTGTTTTGCTTTAATATAAATGAAGTAGGATTAATGGAGGAAAAAGAAAAATGAAAAAAAAAGAAAGAATGGCTTTTCCTTGAATTTAGTTATGCAAGGCTGAATGTTGCTCAATCATTATTATTTGCTGGTTGTAGCCCCAGCTGAAGGCTATTGCTGTGGTCAGATCTCTCCCATGCAAGAAGCTGAACAGGCAATTTCTGCATGCTATTTAAATAGGGGTATGTGGCAAATTGGGATCAGATGTTCCTTTAACTATTGGGAATTTTCCAAAGGAAATCCCTGAAAAATTGAGGTGGGTTTTTAGCAGGGTAGTTTTAGAGGGGTGACTTGTCATAGAACATAGAATATCCTGAGATTGAAGGGACCCATGAGGATCATCAAGTCTAACTGCTGTGTTGCTGCTAATGTTGGAGCATCTGCATTCAGACTCCTTGCAACTTTTGTTCTTCCTTCCCAATCCCTAGCTGCTATCCTTTTAGGTTCAAGGCTTCTTTATCTCTAGTAGTCTGGAATAGGAAAGGCATATGTTCCTAACAGGGTGGCTAACGAGCTTGTTGAAGCAGGCAATTCTCCTTGGCCTCTGCGCTCATCTCCCATGGTACTGTCAGACAGCCTGTAGCTCTGGTCCCTGCTGGTCCCACTGCACCAAGCCCTGCTAGGCTGGTGGGCCAACTGGCTCCCCGTAATCAGGGGGCATTGCTACAGAGCCCAGTGGGCTGTGGGACAAGATGAATGCAAACCCAGCCATGCTCTGTCCAATTCCACTGTAGGGAGGACAACCCAGATGTTTGTTTGACTGGCTGTGCTCAGTAGAGACTGGTTCTCATCATCTAGTGGTGCCTCTGGCACATGCAGCCCAGGCTGTGATTGAGAGGGCTCTTCCTTACACCAAAGTGGCTGCTCTGTGCCCAACAGGTCAGAAAAAAAAATCACTCTGCTAAGGAAAGAGCTCTGCTTCCGACTGTTGTGTTTCTACTATTTCTGGCATTACAGCTGCTACTGAAGCTGGGGGAAGCAGTCTGCTTCGTCTGTGAGCTTACTCATTCCTCAGTCTTTTTAAATGTGAGCAAAGCCAGGTTCTTCCCCTGTCTCTGAGGATTTTCCTCTCTAATACAGGCAAAGCTGCAGTCTTTCAACAATAGCTGTTCTTCACCCCATGGCCCTCCTCACATGTCTGCAGCTCACTGAGAAAGCCAAGAGGTGAGCTGCAGGAGTCTGGCTGGAGTGATTTTGCTGAATTGCCATTTTGAGCCTGTGCCACTGAGTAGCTGAGCAAAATGTGGCTCATCCCACCTTAAGGCCATATGTGTAATCCTATGGCAACCACAAACAAATACAGGGAGGAAATTCCCCTTTGCTGAGAAGCCTTGCTAAAAGCAAAATGGGAAGCAACACAAGGGGAGGACATATCTCACTGCAAAATAGCTTTAACCCCTTGGCAAGTATTTCCTAGCGTCCTAGCGTCTCCTCTACACACCAGAATGGGGTTTGCATAGATGCCCTTCCCTAAGATCACAAAGCTCAAGCAAAAGGAAGGTGCTAATTTCTTTCATCTGCATTATTGATGTACCACTAACAGTTTCTAATAGCTGCTGGTCATGTTTTGTGAACCCAGGCACACTTGGTGCCCTGAAAGCACTAAGGGGCTGACAGCTGGAGCTCTTTGCCTTGGTCGTGGTTTTCCATCAGCCTTCAGAGTTTCTTACCCAAAGATATCTGGGGATCAGATGAAGGGCACTGAACCTATCAAAGGGTTCTACAGACTTTACCTTTTAACTGTTCCTGTGCTAACCAGATCCAGACACTGCTTGCTTAGGACTCTGTATGGCTATGCTTTTTCATGGTTGGTTTTACCATCTAGAGGTCATGGATTGATCTTTCTGTTGGTCTGTCTCAGCTACATACATCCCTGATGCCACCTTCCTGGGGAATTTGTCTTTGAGGGTCTCTTAAAAGTAACCAGGCAGCTGCATAACCTCTCCTACATAAAAGAAGGAGAGTTTGAATTTGTTCAAGTGTTTTCTCCTCCCTCTTGGTAAGAATTGTTATGAGCACTTAAGGATATTTTACACCTTCTAAATGAAATGCTGTTTCCTGTGGTTACAAATGTGAGCAGCTGGTGGTCCTCTTATTTTGCCCTGGCTGGCAAAGGCACAAGCCTTTGTCTCCTGCATCTGGGAAAGGATGCTGACCCCACCTCAGAAAGGGCCAAAGCCAGCCCAAATCAAAGAGAAGCAGAGACTCTTTACATACTTGGCAAGTTCTGGCAGGGGGCAGGGACAGGGCTGGCAGAACGTGGGCACTCCTCTGACAACGTCACCGATGAAGCCATCCGGACATTGCTCGCAGTGCTGTCCTGTTGTGTTTCTCTGGCAGTCCTTCGGTGCAAAGAGAGAGAGTGGTGAAAGTTAAACAGAGGTGCTGCCTAATTCGGAAAGAAATCATTTAGCTGAAGACCTGTCCAAGCAGAATAGGGGCTGATGCCAGACCTCAACCCTTCAAGGCATTGATAGATGAAGCCAAACCAGCTAGCATTGCTACAAATGAAAATGCTATAAATGATTACAGTGGCCAGCCAGCAAGTGTTGGCAAGGTGCAGTACAGGACAAAACAGGCATATGTGGTTGCCAGGTCCTGGAGCAGAAGCAGCACTGCCTGTCCTCAGAGATGTCAGGGGTACTCCGGTGGAACTGGCAGCCCTGCTTTGAGTGGCATGAGCCAGTAGGAAAAAAATCCCCTTTGCTGACACCAAAACAAAATTTAAAATATCTTCTGGTAAATACTATCAACAGATTTCAGTCTAGATACAGGCTTCAGTGAGACTGCTTCTTGGACTTGATGACTGGAAAAGTGCATCAGGGGAATCTGCCTGCAAATCACGGCTAATATACCAGCGTCTCTGACATCCTTCTCCTGAGATGAAAAGTGTTACAGCATGAAGGGATGTGTTATCACTACACCTTCCTCTGAGCTTTAAAGGACATCCACTTAATGGAGGGAAGAAGCAGGAGACTTCTGTAACTGGCCTTTCTATGAAATAAGGAGCAAATGTGCAAAATGTCTCTTACTTTTTATAAGCAAGTTTCATCTCCACACTTTAACATTTGGGAAGAATTATGCTTCCTCATACAGAGGCAAATTGGCCACCAGCTGACATTGTTGGGGATCCATGGAAGTAAATCAAGCTGTGGTAACTCATACAGAATATTTGTTCCAAAATATTTCATGATGTTAGGTACAAAATTGTGTCTCTCATAATATTTTCAATCACAAAAAGATGTCAATGTGTGCTGTAATTAATTATAAATTTTAAGTCCTGCAAGCTTAAGTAAGCATTGGTCTGTCTTTTGGTTTACAAATGGACACACTTAGAAGCCGCAGGTTACGTGGGTTGTCCCCATGGCATGTGGCAAGACGATGAGTGACTGGTGCAGAGTGCATGAACAGTGCTCCTGCCTGCTGCAGGGCTCCTGCAGACTCCTGTCTCCCTTTCCGCTTCAGCAAAACACACAGGAGTTGTCATCAAAAACCCACAACCCTCCAAATTCCAGCTGCCTCACCAAATTACTTTCAACGAGTAGGAAGAGTGCAGAAGTGCTTTTCTTTCTTGCAGCTGTGCAATGAATTTTTCAATGTCCCTGAATCAGAACTCTCCAGTTACACCACTCTGTACTGATACAGGACAGATGCAAACAGCTAAGCAAGGCCTGAGGCAGCAAGGAGTCAGCTTGTGGCAGAAATACGTGGAGAGCTACTCTGTCAGTGCCTAATTACTATAGTTCTGGATTAACATGCTTGATTCTTCCTTCTTCTGACCTACACACAGTGGATCATGGAAACTGCTGACTGATGGATATGATTTCCATCCCTGGTAAGATGACAATGTCGATAATAAAGCAGATCTCTGAGTAGATCACAGAATCACAGAATCATAGGGGTTGGAAGTGACCTCGAGAGATCATCGGGTCCAACCCCCCTGCCAAAGCAGGCTCCCTAGCTCATATTGCACAGATAGGCATCCAGATGGGTCTTGAATATCTCCAGAGATGGAGACTCCACAACCTCCCTGGGAACCCTGTGCCAGGGCTCTGTCACCCTCAACAAGATGACTAAGCACCACCTGAGTCAGGAACTCCTGCTTCATTTACCTGCTGTATAATGGTGCAAATTAGCAAGTGTATGAAGGGAACCAGGGTATGCAGCATATCTGGACTTTCAAAAAAGCCAACTAAGTTGTCAGGGGACTTGAAAAAGTTCATTTTATAGACTGAAAGCTGATAAAGACTAGGAAGCAACAGGTAGGGTGTAGCAGTCACTTTTCAGAGTGGGGAAGAGTGACAATTTGGAGCACCTCGGCCTTGGTGCAAAGACCAGTTTAGTTCAGTATTTGCCAGTGTCTCACAGAGACCAAAAGTGGTAGGGCTGCTCAGCTGGGAGAGAAAGGCTGACAGGAGGGTGTGTTTGGGTTACGTTACATCACAAAGTTGGTAGGTAAGCTGGATGCAGGATGATGGTTCACTTGAATCCTGCAACACAAGAGCTGAGGGGCACTACCTCGAAAAGGTACTTACACAGAAGGTAAGAAACTTCTGTATCCTACTGCTAGGAGGTGACAGTATTGGCCGTGGCAAATGGGGGTTTCTCAGAGAAATTAATGGGCCACAGATTCATGAATGGATTCAAAAAGGAGTCAGGAGATGGATGCTGGCAGAGTATGAAGCAGATTCAGAAGCTGGCCAGGCTAGGTGCCCTCCCCAGACAGCATCTCCTGTTGCCATCATAGGGGTCACTCCGCTGTCAGCAGCTGGCGGACCCTGGAATAACAAGGAAGCTGGGTGTGGGATGTCAGGAGCTTCCCAGCATGGGGCAAGGATCACCTTGGCTTCTCTGTGGTCACAACTTCAGCAGTGCCAACCTGGGGGTGGGGGAACTTAGTTTACTGATTTTTCATTTGAGCCAGTCCCTACAGATTTGAAACTCACTTTCTACTCCAACCAAGGTGTTTCCTTTAAAGAAAAGAGTATAAGAGAGGAATGTGATTAAGGAAGATGTTTAATGAAAACAAATAGTCAAGTTTGACTTGTGGAGGCATTGCTAAATGAGTTTTGTATCCGAGTATCGTAACTTTGATTTAGTGGCAGAATTTCATCCTGGCAACATTGATGTTTTGGGTTTGTTTGGGTTTCTTTCCAAAGTCTGTGTCCAGATATCATCAATCTGCATTGAAAAGTATAATTTCGGTAATGGACACTCCCTTGTGACAACAAATCTGATCTTTTCTTTAGCCAATATTCCTCATTTGAATCCCATTAAAGCCCCCAGGCAGGAGTCAGTTTAATTCAGATCCTTTTTGGTTCTAGAAGAGTTGGCTTATGTTGATGCATTTTTATAGGCATACAGACCCTATTGCACAGCACTGATTTATATTCTACAGAGCTGTGACTTGGCCAAAGAACTCTACAACAGGTAGAATATGATAATGAAGGGAAAAATGTCAATTTCTTTTAAAATGGATTTTAAATAGATTAAACACCAATCATTGTACAGCTAAGATGTTTTTTCATAGTAATACGTGCTGTAAAGAAGAGAGTATATAGTATACAGAAAATCAGATTAACTAAAAGGCTCTATAATACAGAAAGCTTGACTTGGAGAAGGAGGAGGAAAGCAACTTGGTAAGAGCAGAGAAACTGAGATAAATGAGGGCAGAGTGGCAGAAAACTGTTGGAGAGATGTTCAGATCTCACCAGGTGTGAGCCAGAAGGCACTGGAAAGCTAATACCATTTTAAAAATAGTTGTCATTTGTCATTACTCCATGAAAAGGTGATTTTAATGTACCACAAGAGAGAGATGAGAGTGAGAGCGTGGGCATTGAGTGCTCAAAGAGAAAGAGCAATCCTGTATCTGAAGCACTAGCGGAGGCCTGAGGTGGGCTGTGTTCAGTTGTAGCCTTCACCACACTCTTCATTTGTGCTCTGAGCAATTCACTTCACCTTTCTTGTCCTCAGGTCTCCAAATAACACACGGGTATTATCAGAATAAATCTCTTATTGCTTTCCAAAGCTCAGATACTCTGTTGTGATGAACAGAGCAGGGCATCAGGGGAGATGATGTTGCTCCTTCAACCTGCCACGTTTTTTATCTTCTAAACTGAAGGGAAGTGCTAAAAGTCCCTTTTACCCCAAAGACCCTGTTAGCTGAGTGCTTGAGGCACTTTTGTCATTTTTCTCTGTTTAGTGATTATGTAAAAGTGGCTTTATCTTATTTAACAAGTCAGAATTCATGTGGGTATTTATAATCACATTTTTTACAGCAATAAAAAAGGTGTCCTTATACTGTATGTTCCACAAGCTTGTGTCTCCCACAAAACTGCTGACTTCAGTAAGCCTGAAGTAATCTCTGATGGTAGGAAGAAAGCCCTCCCTGCAGCTCACAGCGGATTCTCAGCATGGGGTGTCAAAGGCTTGTTAGTTTGAGAAAAATGTTTTGCTTTGGAGAGGGTCACTTTTGACAGAGAAGTAATGATGAGGAAAAAATGGAATTCCATTTATGGCAATTTTTGTGAAATTGGATTTTTAAGAAGTGCTTTGCTGTATGAGTTGCAAGTGCTACTCTTGGTTTTTGGTTTTTCCTTTGAAAAACAAGGAAGACTGATATAAAAATCTCTAGAAAATACTCAGGGATACGTATCGAAGGACATCAAACACTGAAGTTTAGCAGAAAATTGCTGCCTGCCTTTGTACAGATCAGAGTGAGACATGGTAAAGGTTGTGAAAACAGGTACAACCATGCAGTTAGAGGTATCGTAGGTAGGCTTCATAGTTTTGTAAACTATGTTTCATATTATAGTAAGCTAAAATTCTAAGCTTAATGATTTCCTATGGCCATGTTAATACAACCTTTATTTTCATAGAGTGAAAGTCAAGCAGAGATGTTCTTTCCTCCTGAACATTTCAGCTTCGGAAGATGTAATCCAGTCGAATAGCAGCCTGGCTTCAAAAAGCTTCTACCCGAGGATATGGCGTGTAATAATTCATCCATCGGTACACCAGCAGCAGCCTGTCAGATGACAGTGGCTGGAGTGTATTTTCCTACATTAGAAAATGCCTTTGCTGGTTCTACTACTCTGCTGTCACTGAGAGCCACTAAATTAGGGTCAGCATTTCTACCTGGCCCTTAGAGTAACCATCTATATGCTGCACACAAGAAAAGCACATGAAAAGATGCTACGGGGGGGATATTTGCGAATGGTTGTCAGCACTGAGGTTTTACACTTATCTGCTTGGAAAGTAAAGCTGGAACTGCTGCTCTGAGACCATAGGGCACTTTGTGTGATGTGGTTCTGCTCTGTAGATATGCTGGTCCATGAATAATAATGAAAAGTTTGTTGATTCTCTTCAGGCAATGCTACAAGGGCAGGTTTCCCAGTGAAAAATCAAACATGCCTTTCTGTAAATGAATACAAGTGAAAATCTAAGAGGTGGGAATCTGCCTTACCTTAATTTAGGAACCTGAAGTTAAGAGAGGGTAACTCCTCTAATGGTCTTCAAAGATACCAGCTTCAATAAACGTGCCATTTAGGCAGGTATTTTAGGGAGATTATTTCATCGGGTGGCTAGCAGCACAGTTTAGGCAGGCTGGACCTCCTCCTTGGAAAACTAGGGTAGCAAACCCCTTCTCTGTCTACCTTCTGAGTTAAAGGAGAAAGATGGGACATGCCACAGAGTGGTGCAGAGCACCTGTGCTGGACACCTAATGTGAGATGGTATGGGGATTCTCCAGGGACAAAACATTAATACCCAGCCCTGGTTCTAGTGCAGCTAGTACAACAACAAACCAAAATTAATCCTAGGATCTGAAACATTGCCTGTGAAATCTGCAAGTGTCCTCAGACCCTGGTTAGGAATTCTTAATACTGCTTTGCAGCTGAAATGAGTCTTTGTTACAATGCGGCAGGAATTGGGTTGTTTTTGTGGGTTTTTTTTCTCCTCATTATTTCTTGCTCCTCTGAGAGCAAGCAGTTGTCTTCTAACAGTTGGCAATGCAGAAAGATTTCACAAGGATATATAAATTATATGGGTAAAGACATGCAAGTAGTTTCCACTGCTGTCCAGTTTGTCTGTATTTATTGCTGGACCAGTAAAGATTGGCCTGATGTATAATATCTGGGTACAGATTTAGACTTTCCCAAATCTGGGCGATGGTCTCATTTCTGAGGTTACAGAACTGCATAACACTGTCCATGCTGGCATGCCGGAACTTACTGCTGTCCCAAAATAATAGTAGTTAAAAAAAAGTACTCCAGCATAATGACTTGAAAGCCAGGAGATGGACATGTTTTATCTTTTTCTTTGGGGTTTATGATTTCAAGCCTTCTTTCTCAAGCTGCTGTGTTACACACGGTGTTAATTTTCCAAATTTCTTAACAGAAGGAGATGAGGCACTAAAAAGAAACACTAAGCATTGGGCAGCTTCCACTGAGGTAAAGACAACTGTCAACCTAAAGTAATAACAGCAATAGAAGTTGGTTCCTGATCCAGTTTGAGTCAACATATCCCCTCTATGTCAAAGTTTGGGGCTGTAGAAATTGTCCTGTATTAATGAGTGAAGTGGGAGCTGATGTCTTGACAAAACCACCTGGCCCTCTACTTTCTCATCACTTGTCTTAGCTTACTGTGGGAAATGTGGCTGGGCAGGCTGAGAGCAACAGCAGACAGCAGTTCATCTTCCCAGTCTTGGCCGGTTTTCCTACATGCCTCTTATACAGGGAACAGAAACAGAGTCGTCTGTGTTGGGGGTCACTATTGCAAGTTGTCAATAATAGAACAGTAAGGACAATGGCTGCTACGTTAAAACATAGCTAAGAGGGAGGGAGATAGCTGCGTATTAGAAATTGAATCTATTAACACTAGTGCTTTTGATTAGTGCCTACCAACACACGCTGGAGAAGGGCTGCATTTCAGCACCAGACTGTTCTGGTTCACTTTCCAAACATGAATCACCAAGGTCACCATAGATAGATAAGGTCCATCTTTGTAGGAAGAAACAGTGAGCCGTAAGCTGCAAGGCTCCTTATGAAGCCAGAAGTACCTAATAAGCTGGAGAGTTTTGCTAGGTCCCTGCTGCTTTTTGCTCGTGCTTGATGGATTGTTGTAGATCCACTGGCAATTCTCCAGACCTTCCTTGGCAATCATGTGGAACATATTATCCTCTTGGGCAGAACTGCCAAATCCATTCCAACCTTTCCACTCAGCTGTAAACCCAACAGTTTAAACACAAATCACTTACATGACAATACGCTGTATTGTAAAAAATTCCATAAAAGGCTGGAAAGGAAAGGATACCAGGATATCCTTTCCACTGTTATGATCCTTTGGCCTTCCTTGTTCCAGAAAGATCTTATTTAGTTATTTATTTATTTACCTTTGAGTAATCTTTGGATGCCTTTTATATATACAGACTAATGAAATATATGGGACTGAGTAATAACAAAAAAGACATTTTTAGGAAGACACTGACAAATTTACCCTTCACCTTCTGCTCCAGTGTTCTTTCCAGACTTGATCCTTCTGCTCTATGTGTTTTCATTCATTCATGAAGCTCTAACCTCTAATAACAGTAGAAATAACAGAAAGGACACTGATAACCCAGTCCAACAAAAATCTTGTCTGGATATCTAGCTTTGTGATTTTTAAATCCCTTCAACTTTCCAATCCATTTAACTGTGTTCTGGAGTCTCTGCCACAGTACACTGCAGTAACCTCCAGCAACTTCTTCCTCTAGTGTATGCAGTCAAATTTCTCAGTATGCTAAAGCCCTTCCCATTATATTACTTACATATGGCATCAGAGCTCATTGCTTCAGACAAGCTGTTTCCCCTCCCTCCATATGCCACTCACTTCAGAGCTGACCATCATGACTGCTCTGACGTTCTGCTTAGCTGTCAAGTCATTTGAAGCCCACTCTCATGTCTGAATTTTCCAATGTTGAACCCTCAGCGGAGGTGCTGTGAAGAAATACCTCAGCTGTGGGTCACTGGTGGGGTAGGGTCTAGGGGATGGTGAAAGAGGTAAAATAGCCCCTTCATATCTCCATATCTTATTAACAGTAAAACCCAATGGGCTTTATGCAGGGGAAATGCAAGTCATTTTATCTCCTACTGCCACTTGTGGTTTCCCCCAGTTAACATCACATCTATGCATGCTTCCAAAATCAAAAGCCAGACAGTCCCTATAAATGACTTCCTTCTCCTAGCTAGTTACATTACATTACATAGAGACACTACATTAAAAGTTCAAAGTCTAAAATGAGTACAAAGAATTGGTGTTTCTTCCTCTACTAGCCTTACATGCATGAGCAGATAATGAAATGTTATTTGAAAGGAAGCATTATTTGACATCTGTATTGTATTATATAATAATGAAGCTTACATTGCACTGGCCACTCTTCTTCCAACACTTGGGTGATTTTCTATGCTAAAAAAATTGCACTGAGTGGCCCTTCAGTATTAATCATGGGACAATGCGATTCTGCTCCAGTTTTATGTTGACATCTATCCAAGAAAGGATCTGTCTGCAATGATTTCTGTCTGGTTACCTAATGAGATTGTTGATGCATTGATTGTATTGTTCAATAAGCTTTTAAAGACTTGTGGATTTGATTTACACTCTATGAATAAGCTGAGAGAAGTTTTGAAACAGACCTCTAAAATAGATACTTATGTCAGTGGAAATTAAAGACATGAGTACCCTAAGGCATTGTTGATAGGGTTTTAATTTTATTTGATTTCAAATTCAGGGCAGAGGCCAATGAAAATGTCATTAATTTGTATGCTGTGAGAACTATATTCACCAAATTGATTTGGAGGATTTCAGTAGTAAGATGGTCTTAGAGCACTGCATGGAGTCTGACCCTTATATTTCATCTCTTTTGAAGTAGAGCACGTTTTCATGCTGCCTTGTTCATTTATTCAGTTCTTAGAGCTTAGTTATTACTTACACTATAAAAATAATCTACCAACTAAACACAGTGCTATTAGTATTCTATGTTGTCTTCTGTCATTGTTAGCAGAGTTAACCTTAAAAATTATTATTTTTTTTTCTGTTTAAATCATTCCATTGTGTCAATAAACATACAGACATCAAAACTTTTAACTGTAGGGAACACTAGTTCTTCTAAAGGTCTTTTCCTAAGGACATTCTGAAACACCTGCGACTCATGGATTGGGGTAACGTGTGGTGCCAGTGGAGAGTCCATAAGTGATGAAACTGTTGCATCTCAGAAACAGGGAGATAGCAGATTTATACTGATAGAAACTGAGAATGACAGCAATTATAATATGGGATAAATACAGATTTTCTTTTAAAGCAGCCTATTAAAAACCAACTGAATGCAGAAAGTCATATAAGTCTTACTATCAGGTGTGGTGGCTACCACTGCAGGAATTATTGGAATAATTCGCCTAAAAATTTAAGGACTGAGACAATTGTGAGCTCTCCATACCATGTGGTCCTATCTCTTTGCAGAAGCCCCCAACCAGTAGGTACCTAATCCTTTCTGATCCAGCCTCAGCCCTGAATAGGCTTTGGCCAAATATACTCCTGTGCTTCTCCAGAATGATTCTTAGGGAGGGCTTCTTTGTCCACTCATTCTAATACAAAACGTGTTATTAACCATCAAGTCTCCTTTTCCCAAATTACTTGCTTTCATTCATTTGACATGTTTCTTCTTGATGGACTCCAAATTCCATTGTTCTTTCTCTAAGCTTTTCTTCTCCCAGGTTTTCTCAGTCACTTTTTGCAGTTTACCAGATTCATCGACCTCTCTTGGAAATTTCCACATCCTCAGGAAAGTCCTGTGACTGCATTCCCATGGGCATCTCTGGTTCTGTTTTATGCTACCGTACATTCAAAACCCCTTTTCATTTTGCTCTCACCTTGAACCATGCTCTTTCCCTCTCCCTTTCACTCTTAATTCACTTACGCCTTGTCACTGTTCGTCTTTCTTCAGAAGTGAATGCCCTGAGCTTAATGGCTTACTAAATCTTTCAGATATGCCATTGAAAGGCTTATTTGAACTCAAGCAGTAAACTGGTGTTTAGTTTTGTTTTTTACCACCTGATCTGTTCTGAGAGTTAGGTATCCTGGAGAAACACCAGTCAGGAATGCACGTATACTTTCAGATTAATTCCTGCTGATACAGTAACTTTTTGGGTTTTCTCCAAACCTTTGACATCATCCTTATTTTTCTAAAAGAGAGGAAACAAGATTTCTGTTGTGTTTCTAAACTGAGGATCTCAGCACTTCCCTACCTCATATCTGGTCACCAGAGTCATCAGAAGCAGGCATTTGTCAAGCTCTTTCTCTTGTTCTCAAGTTTTTCATTGGAAATTTTCTCTTGTCATCATTGTCACCTGTCACTAAGGGGATGTCGTGGTTTTGCCCCAGCTGAGGGCCGCACCCCACACAGTTGCTTGTACTTTTAAAAGGAAGGGGGAAGGAAAGTTGGGGGGGGGTGAAAGGGAAGGAAGAAAGGAGGAAAAGAAACCACAACCTAGAAACCAGAACCACGCAGGTTGGGATAAAGATAGTTTACTAAACAATAACAGAAAACTAGATATAACAATAACAGGAGTTTATAGCACAAAATATATGAAACTGGTGATACACAATGCAATTTCTCACCGAACCACACAACTCAGGCCGCACAGCTTAGAGCCGTCCCGGACAACCCAACTGTCCCCAGAAACTGCACGTCCTGGCGTTGTCTCCTCCTCTTCCCCCCAGTCCCCCTTTATACTGAGCATGACGTAACTGGCATGGAATATCCTCTTTGGCCAATTCGGGTCACCTGTCCTGGCTGCGTCCCCTCCTTTCTCATTAGTAAGGAAGTATGAAGAACTGAGAAAGGTCCTTGATTGCCCGGCAACAACCAGAAACATCAGGGTGCTATCAGCACTGTTCTCATCCTAACACCCAAACATGGCATTCCATTCACTGCTAAAAAAAATTAACTCCATCGTAGCTGAAACCAGGACAGGGGACAATCATCCCATGAGCAAAAGCCATGTGCTCGGAATGCCTGGCAGTGTAAAGCCATTTAAAAAAATGTAATGTTAAAAGACCAAGCCAGTATGTGTTCTGGAGAAACCGGCCAATACTCAGCAGGCTACAGTGGCCAAGCTGTAATAACTGTTGGCTGCACTGTCTTTCTCCCACAGGAATAAGAATGGTAGGAAATATGCCATGGGGCATGGCTGTATGTATTTGTATAACTGAAAATTTGATAGACGCCGCAACGATGCGAAGTATGCGAATATTATCAGGCCATTTTATGGAGAGACAAACTGAGGGCAAAGGTTTATGACTTGTCAAAAGTAACACATGGCAGAGCAAGGAGCTCTGGGCTCTACTTCAGCTTTACAAGCCGTTAAAGAGTACACTAGTGCCTAGCTCCCGCTGTGTGGTTTAGATACGTTACATTAGTAAATTTCATCCTTTCTTTAATGTATTACTGCTCTGACTACCCACTAGCAATTTGGGCTAGTTTTACTGGACAGAATTTTGCTCTGGAGCTGCAAGTGCTCAATGAGTAATACTAACTCACAGCTTTCTCAACGAGCCAACACTGAGTGAGATTGAACGTACAGGAAATTGTAATACTACCTTGGAGCTCTACACGCTCTTGCCTTGGTGTGTTATTTCAACCTCTTGCTGATTCATCAGGAGGCTACCATGCAGCTGAATTACTATGGATAGCACATGTATATACACTCAGAGTGGTCACTCACCATTGTAAATTGTTTTTATGTTATACAGCACTGTATTCATAAAGGGGAGAATGAAATGTGTTTGAATTTATACGTCTTCTTTTTTTCTCCATGGATATACAAAACCATGCATGCATGCATTTCTCATGGACTAAAATTTTCCCCAGCATCCTGACTCAGAAATACCACACACAGGAAGTGTTTTGAAACTGCAGAGATAATTTAACTAAGTGAGAATGAAATTAGGCCAGGATAATCCTATTAATGTTTTGACCTTGGCCCTACTTATGACTGCACATCAACAAAAAGCTCCTGTGGCATTGACACTGCTTTTGCTGTGTCTTGACATTGAGCATTGGTTCTAACAGAAGAGTCAGAACATGGTTCCTTGGGTTTGCCTAGGAATTATTTCTTTCATTGAAGCCTCATGCAAGACTGAAAGAAGGTGAAAGGGTTCTTCTTACCAAAATAAAAACAGATATTCAGTGAGAGACCAGCAGAGAAGACAGGAATTCCTTACCACACAGATTCCAGATCCATCCAGGCATCTGTTTGCATTACCATTACAGTTGCAAGGAGAGCATTTTCCTGAGCTGGTACGGTAAAATCCTTCTTGACATCCCTGCGATGAAAAAATAAAAATAAAGCATTTCCTATGCATACATATTTGGAGAGTTGGGTTTGGCTGAGAGGCAGGGGACAGCAAGAATTACAACCGTCAGGTCTCTCCAGAGCATACCGCACAGCCCCATCATAGCAGACCACACACATGCTGCTGAACTTGAGTCTGTTATTTCACTCTATGCCCTGGTGCTGCTCTTTTTGCCTCACAATATTTAAGCTGTCAGCATTCCTGCCTGTGTCCTGCCCCTGGCCGGCAGCGGTGCCTGCCTACAGGTGAGGAGCCAGCAGGTTCTCACTGCATTTTGTACTAAAGGATGAGTTAGCTAGAAATTATGATCCTTATTCAGTAAAGAATGTGTATTTATAGGAAAGAGATCACTTTTAACTTAAAAAATAAAAGCATTAGGATGTTTACTAAAAGCAGACTTTGTACTGGCTTTGATGGGCTTTGGATGAAGAGCCTAGAGGAGACAGAAACATATCTACAAAGATCAATGCCCTTCTGAATGAAAGCTGACTGGCTGCTGTGAGAGGCTACCGAAGCAGGGCGGGCTGTCTGTCTGTCTGTCTGTGAGGCTGGTGAGATGTACCAGTGATAATCTGTTGAAAATCCAGGAAGTAATCAGTCCCTGGGAGATACAACAGTTCTTTAGTCATTCTTCATGTCACATAATAAATAAAAAGGGGGGAAGAATGCATAAAATATAAAATTTTCTTGTTAATTCTTAAATGTGTGGGTGTGTCTGGTGTATACAGTTTGGGGCTACTGATAATTTACCAAAGCAGAAGATTATAAATATCTAAATTGGCTTTTAAGTACTAATTAGACCAATAATATGAGGAATCAGAAACACAAGCAAGGCTATTAAGATGCCCTTCTAAGACTAGGAAATATAAAAGGAACTGAAAGAATATAGAATTTATTTGATATGTGTAAATTATGCAAAACTGGTGAAGACACTCAGAGGTTGGCCTCTGTTATTCAGGAAGCACCTGCTCACCTTGTGCAGTCTCCCCATGTCATATTTAATGTGTTGGATCCATACAGGCTCATGAATGTTTTGGATCCTAAATTTCTTATCCTTGCCTGTCTGTTGCAATATTGTTGCAGTGCTGACGTGAAGGCCATAGAGTGTCATTTAGATCTCCAGAAATAATTCAGCCCACCCGGTTCCTGCTAGCAATTCTGCTAGCAATTAGAAACAGTATCCCTGAAGTGGCTGCAGAGCCCAAGGTTCCTCAGGCTCTCCTGGAATACTTTTTGTGGCTGCCAGTACAGCACTTTGTGTATTCTGTGGCTCTTAAGTCACTTACTCTTACAAAATGTGGGAAAAGGGAGGAGGTTGAAGTGAACCAGAACGAGGTTACATAGCTCACATTTGTATGAAGCATTAGGCTTGTTATTACACTTTACTGATCTAATGAGGGCTAGATTTCAGTTGTATCTCCCTTTTCCTCATTTTCCTGGGCTGCCCTGAAATAAAGAATGATTTCTTTGCTGCACTGGCCTGACCATTGCTTTGTATGCCTACTGTAAGCTATGATATTGTGGTTTTGCGTGGCTGGGTTCTGGTGGAGAAGGGAAGGGCTGCAGGGATGGCTTCTGCAAGAAGCAGCCAGAAGCTCTCTGCAGGCCCGACAGAGCAAACACCAGCTGGCTCAAGGCTGGAGTTGTTGACCAAGGCCAAACCCATCAGCGATGGTCACAGTGCCTCTGGGAATCACATTTATGAGAAAAAACCAAACACTAGCAGCTGCTTTTTGCAACCAGAGAAGAGAGTGAGAGGATGTAAGAAACTGTGCAGGCACCAACGTCAGTGAAGAAGGGGAGAGGAGGTACCCCAGGTGCCTGAGAGAAAGATTCCCCTGCAGCCTATGGAGAAGATCATGGTGGAGAGGGTTGTCCCCCTGCAGCCAGTGGAAGATGATGGGGAACAGAGACCCCACCTGCAGCCCATGGGGAGGTCCCACGCCAAAACAGGTGGAGACATAGGGAAGACACTGTGATGCGCGTTGGAGCAAGCTCCTGGCAGGACCCACAGCCTGTGGACGGAGAGGCCCACACTGGAGCAGGTTGTCTGTCAGGACTTGTGAGTCAATGGGGGACCAGGCTGGAGCAGGCTGGGCCTGAGAGACTGAAAGACATTCTGTGATTTATGACTGCACCCCACAGAAGTGACCCACACTGGGGCAGTTGGTGAAGAGCTGAAGCTCTGTGGGAAAAGACTCATGTTGGAGAAGTTTATGGAGGACTGTGTCCTGTGGGTGGAACGCCATGCTGGAGCAGGGGAAGGGTGTGAGGAATGCCCTCCCCCAGCTAAGAAGGAAAACAACTCGTGAGGAACTGACTGAAACCCCCATCCCCATCTCCCCTTGTGCCACCTGAGGGGGGAGGAAGGGAGCTGAGTCTGTGAAGAAGGGATAGGTTGGGGGAGGTGTTTTAAGACCTGGTTGTACTTCTCGTTATCCTACTCTGGTTTCAGTGTTTATGTGTGTAATAAATTAGATGTTTCTTTCTTTAATTCTGTGTTGAGTCCGTGTTGCCCTTGACACTAATTGTGGAATGATCTCTCCCTGTCCTTATCTTGACTCCTAAGCCTCTCAATATATATTTTCTCCCCTGTCCAGCTGAAAAGGGGAGTGATAGACTTTGGTGGGTGTCTGGCCTCCAGCCAGGGTGAAAGCACCACAGATATGAACAGCAGGTCTCTAATACCGAATGCAGCATTGGGCAGTGATGCCTCCACTGCAAAACCTAGCCTGTGAGTAGTAATGCTACCTAGCCCTGATGGTGGCTGTGACTAATTAACCCTGGCATACACCTGTGGCTGTATTGCTCTTGAGGCCTGAAACTGTATGTCTGCATGGTGCTGTACATACAGCTGTGGAGCACTGGGTAGCAAAAGCCAGCCATCCTGAGGTTTATCTGTGTGGTAGTTTCCATTCTCATGGGTGGGTAAATACTTCTATTCAGCCAGATAAGCTGCTTGTTTAGCAAATAATGGATCTTATGAGATGACTAACAACAAGCTTTAGACATGAGGTTCACAAATGAATCATTAATCCAATCTTATCCCAGACAGCTCTGAGAAGCAGAGATGAACATAAATGGAAAACTCAGTTGCCTTTACCATGCTTACACACAATATTTTATCTGGTTTGCTTTGGAAACACTTTCTTAGATAATAGCTCCTAGGAGGAAAAGCCTTCATACCATAGCCACTTTGGGAGAGCAGAAATACTATCTACTTGTACTGCTTGTTTCTTTCAGTTGTTTAGTCTTAACATGGAGCTGTAGGACTAGCTCCCACCAGAATAAGGATTTCAGTTGAATGATTATGCCACACACCGTGGAAGGGAGACAGTTCATTTCTAAATTGAAAACAGATTCTTATCCCAGCATCTGTCTTGGAATTTTTCTCTCCACCCATACAGGTCTAAGGCGTGTTGTATTCTCTGACATCCCTCGACTGATGGGTGGTCGCAGCCAGTCCACTAGTGTCTGCCAAAAAGCCTTCTTGGTTTTCCAGGTCTAAGCAGAATAATTTTTTACTTATGATGGTGAACATGGACAAGGGAAATGTATGAATGAGTATAAAAGTATCTATGCAAATCCTTCTGTCAGCCATTAAGATCATCTCCTTTATACTTCAACTGAGGGTATGCTGGCATTACAGCTGTGAGTGAGCCTTCATCTAGTTCACTGACCCAGCAGTAGCCAGTTGGGTGCAGTTCAGTGCCAACATAGATCACCAATTCCAGCCGTATGAGTAAGGTTGTACAGTCTTTGCTGAGGTCCACTGGAAATCAGCTCACACTCTATTCTGAGCAGACACTCTTCTCAGTTCTTCAATACATCTACCTCAGTTTTGGGTACCTCTGCTATTCTTTCTGCTAGAGACCCTTTTGAAAATGAGATGCAGGATCCTAAGTCACCTGGGTATTTTTTGGCAAGATTTTCCCTCCACATTACTCAATTCATCACAAAAACTTGGAAGGTGCAGATACTCATTTTAATGTAGTGTTTGAAACCATGTGTTGCATCACTTTAAACTAGAAATGAGGTATTGACAATCAAGGCTATGAGGGAAGTGGGAATGAGGGGATTGGACTCAATGATCTCTGGAGGTTCCTTCCAACCCCTACAGTTCTGTGAAAATGAGCTCTGGATAGTTTCCTTTAGGTTCAGAAGATTTCTCAGGCATTCTGTTGTATTCTAATATATTTTTGTTGATCTTTGTCCTACTTGTGGTAATGGAGTGATTGGATAGTTGTTCCAGGGCATGAGCCAACATCATATTTATAAAAAGAAGTGTCAGAGTGTTGAGCTAATTGAGGGATTCAAATGGCCAAATGTTCTGGGAGCACAAAATAATTGCACACAAATCACAAACAGGGCTGGAACAAAATGGAAATACCTTCCCAGAAAAATTGTTATGTAGGCAATTGAGTGAGGAACATTTCTGGTTTTGGTCTCTTTCTGAATGAAGACAATTAGTAGGCCAAGATGCTAGTTCTGCATTAACAATTATGTCTTCACAATTATTAGAATTTTTATTTTTATTTTTGCTCAAGAGACAATGTTTTTTCCAGTTCGAGATGTAAAGTCCAATCTAATGTGGATCTTGCTGAGCTCTTGAAAATTTTTCACACCCATGGGGCATTTAGTCCCCCTCCCCTTGCATCTGGATTTAATTATTACATTTCTTAAAAGAAAAAGAACCAGCTGCAGTGCTGGAAGAGCTGTGGAGCTTGTAGTCATATACTGCTTCTTTGGGCCCTCGTACCGGTATGGGTGAAAGATGGGACTGCAGATGGAAGATAATTGACAAACACAGGGTATGAGTTTACTCCCATATTACATTCAAGCAGTTCCACCAATTTCATTGCTGCTGCCCCTAATCTGTGCCTGCATAACTGAGGGCAGAATCAGGTCCCCATTCCTTCCCGGCTGCCAGCTAGCAGTAGTGGTGCCGTCATGCCCAGGTAGGTACATTTGTCTTGACCCTGCTTCTCCTGGTTTGCTTTTTCCTAAGAGAGGAGTGCCGTGCTGGTAACATGCACAGAATGTTCTCTGTGGTTACATCTGCAGCAGCCAACTGAAGAAGGGCAAGGCATGGTTTCAGGCACTGCCTTATGACCATCCATACTCAGTGATGGTTCATTTTCTGCCTTGATTTTGCTTTTTGACAGATTGTGATTTCCCTGACAATGTCCAGGCACAGCTCAGAGCATGGCATCTGTTAGGAAATGTTCCCACAAGGCTGTCTGCATGGGACTCTGCTGTTCTGGGCAAGCACAGAGAGAGCTTCAGCACGTGGACATGGGCTTTATTATACTACTTGCCTCGAGGTCCCTGCACGGCTTTTTATTCAGTAATTCAGATGTAGCCATTGACTCTCTCATCTAATAGTAACAAAACATGGCAAGTTTCTTTAGTTTGTACTGGAACTTGTGGCTTTCCTGTGAATATGTAAAGGCACAAAGGGTCTCTTTCTTCCACAATAAAAGGCTCCCTTGGATCCACACCAAAGTTTGTTATTTCCAGAGTTTTCTCTTGAGTGTTGGAGTATACGAAGGGATGTGATTCAGGGTTAAATGGTATACATTAAGACATTTCAGCCTTTGTTATACTCATGCCTACCAGTCTTGGGCCAGGAAACTCATTACATTTGATCCAAAACAAACCCAGGAGAAAAAGATGGTGCTTGCCTTGAGGACCATTGTGGAAGAGGAGGCAGCTGGTGCACTTGGGGAGCTGAAGCACAGCACTCACTCAGTAGCTGTCATGGTACATCAGCTGCCAAGTCACTGCTAAGTTTAGCATCAGCTGACATTTCCTTCCAGGTCTGAGAGGGATCCTCAGTGAGCTACACAGACGTTCAGACATGAGGGCGAAGATCAAAATTATGGTATTACTTAGTAGATTCTCACTTCAAAGGTTGGTTCAGGATAGTAACAGTGAGCGCAGCCTGGGCACAACTGAGTCCTAAAAACTCACGGGCTTGTGATGAAATTAAAACTAAATTAACCTAATATCCCAAATGTACCTGCAAAAATACAAAGGAGTTCTATCCTGTTTCATAAACACCTGCATTTTGTGTAAAAGGGTGATTTTTGATGCCAAGTGGCAAAAGTCCACATTTTATGTTTTAAGTTTCTGGCAGCCCCCCCACATTACTTCTTCATATGCCAAGAGGCAAGACAAATGACTATAGCTTAATTTATGGGATGCTGCTCAAGTCACAGTAGTTGTTCCTGATTGTGGTCTTTTAGCCTTCAGTGGAAGAGAATTAAATTAATTCTTGTTACCTGTCATCTGGTGATGGTCAAAACCATGCATAGATAATTACCTCTGGCATGAATACCTGTCAAAGTAGGCCACATGAATAAATAAAGCCCAATTTTTTAATGTGTTGATGAAAACAATCAAATTGAGCAGAGAAAGGGATTCTTCCCCTCTTGACATTTTCCCATCAGGTTTTAATGTTTCTCTGGAAGGAATGGTTTAGCCAAACAGTTTAGGATTCACCATAATACTACAGCCCTGAAACTCTCCATCTTTTGCTATACTGTGGTGAATGGATAATCTAAACCTCATCCACCCATTTTAAAGTCAGGGAATCTAAAAGAGAGACCAGCCTACTGTAAGTGCATGGCATTGCCGTGGAAACAACAGCCCTCTGCTCCTTGGGGACTCTTCCAAACCCAACTCAAACGTGCTTGCTTTTGTTTATTTTTTATGAGCAGTATTTGGAATTGGCAGCCACAGTTCTGAGGCCTTTTTGAAGATTGTTTGCTTAGGCCAGCTTGAGATAAATAGCCTACTGCCCTTCCTAAAAATAAAGATGTTTTCCTGTTTGAATGTCTTCCAGTACTTTCATTTATCTGATTATTTATTAGAAATAAGCACATTAGAGGAACAAGTCTGAGAAAGCAGTCCTTTACTGTACATTTGATGCTATTCCAGTTTCTCCGGTCTCCTCAGAGTAGGTAGGACTCTTTCCTGAAGTGATTCCTGGTCTTTCTCACCTACAATAGGATCTTCACATTTAGAAATACTCAATCCCCAGCCAAGCACTCACAGAAAACACGCATTTTCAGCATTCAACAGATCCCACCTGACATGTCTACGTCAGCCGTGAAGAGAGTCCCAGGCTGAACCCCAGAGGACCTCTGTGCCCCAGATGCAGTGCTGAGCTTACACAGCTGTGACTCTGCTAGTGTGGGGACATCTTGGCCAGCAGCCTCCACAGCTGGCCAGTGGGGCTGTGTGTGTAGGAAACCCAAACCACAGCAAGCTGGGAGTCATCAGCATGGAGACATCCAGAGGGGAAGCAGCCAGCCAGACACTCTTTGTATGGTTTAGTTCCTTCTATACTAAAATGTGTCTACAGTAGGTCAGCTGTGCCTGTTGCTCTCTACTGACTGCGAAGAGGTCTTGGAGGGTTAGCTCATGTGCAGGCACACCTGTACTGCATACAGAGTCTTGGGATCACAAAACTCACTGCATGTCAGCTGTGCTGTGCTGTGCTGTGTAGAACTGCCCAGGTTACAGCTGCCATGCCACAGATCTGGCGAAACTTCTGGCAAAACTTCTGGGCATCCTGTACCTTTGGAGAAGAGCAAAGGCTTCTACCAGTCTGTTCCACCAGTCAGTATCTTCAGGTGCAGAAAGTGGATGCATCTAAAGATGCCTGACAGGTCCAAGTGATTCTGCTTCTACATTTGAATTTAGGCTGATCCTGGTCAGTTCAGAGTGTGTTCATGGGATGTTTCCCTTTGTCCAGATAGTGTCTCCTCTGATATTTACAGCTAGCTCTCTGAAGGAGCTGTATTATATTACCCTGCACTGGTGCCACCTTCCTCACTGAATACTTGTGCATTAAAAAAATCTACAAACACAATGTTTTCAGCCCATCTGAGATGTTTTTCTTCCTTGGGGGGCACAAAGTGTACACATAATCTGGCACCTTTAGTAAAGCTATAATTCTTAGGAAGAGCTGTAAAATGCCACTAAAATAGACATTTGCTATCTGGAAATAATTTTTTTTTCCTGCTAGTAGCTCAGTCCCACTTCATCTTGATGACCTTGGACAGCACAGAACATATTTAGGAAAGAAATCTGTAAGAAATTTTTACTAAGACTTTGTATTGTCATCTGAAATACTGCAGTGACTGTAGTTCTCACGCAGGCCTGTGTGATACCAGATTAACCCCTTTTACAAAGAGTAAAATTGATCCCTGACATCATACTAGTGCTATCACGTTCATTTCTGGCCCAGGTTGCAATTAAACACTGTCGATACCGCTGGGAAGAAGAGCTCTGATGCTGTGAGTGACTTTGACAATCTCCGAGCTAGTGACTTGAGTAAAATTCTCTGAATAAGTATGCAGGGAAGTTCTGGCACAGAAAGGAGCACAGCCCCGTTCTAAGGAAACCTTTTCATTCCCTTCAAAATGTAGGCTTTTAACTGCACTGAAACGACTGCTTCACCAAACTGGAATGTAAATAAACAATGTGTTTGGCTCCATGGACATCCTCGCTTAAAATCACTCTGGGTAGGCACAAACTGTATGGCTTATCATGCCTGGAAAACATTAGCTACAAAGCAATATTCTTTACCTCAGATAGATATATGAATCTCCTTGTGATGTTTGCTTCAGTAAGAAAGTACAGAGAACACCATCATTACTTCTACATCTGCTTTTCAGCTCAGGACTTAATTAACTTCCAGAACATTTAAACACGGACTTTTAAAATCCAGACTTCCAGTTGCAGACTGATGGAGATTTGACCATTTCTTTCTCCCTGGGAGCAAAGTAACAGACGTTTCAAATTCCTTGGGTCATAAGCACAAAGATTTAGTTCTTCTTCAATCTGCTGGGAAACTTTATGCAAACAAAAAAGAGCTTCAATAACACAGTGCCCCACTGGCCTGACCTTCCTGGCTGTTGTGCCCTGCAGGAGAAGCCCCACTCCTTTTGTTGCCAAAACACAAAACCCAGCAGATCTACCGAAGGCAACTGTGCAACCACAACTCAGTGCTGGCCCATGCTACTGGTGAGCAGCGCAATCAGGAGCTGTGGGCTCTTTTCTCACTTGCATGGCCACCACACACATTACTGACTGTGGAAATGGTACTCAGCTGCTGGAGGTTATATTTTGGTTTAGGCATTGAGCATGGTACTTTAAGCCTCTTTTGCCTCAGTGTTCAGTAATAGGAGCAGTTGGTCTCCTGATACCCAGACCCCTGAGTGGAAAGATGGGGATGGGAAGCAGACTGAAGCCCCCATAATACCAGGGGAATTGGTTAGTGACCTGCTCAGCCGCCTAGATCCACACAAGTTGATGGGTCCAGATGGGATACACCCAAGGGTACCGAGGGAGCTGGCAGAAGTGCCACCAAGCCACTCTCCCCTATTTACCAGCAGTCCTGGCTGATTGGGGTGGTTCTGCTGGACTGGAAGCTGGCACATGTGATGCCCATCTACAGGAAAGGCTGGAAGGAGGGCCCAGGGAACTACAGGCCTGTCAGCCTGACCTTGGTGCTGGGGAAGGTGATGGAAGAAATCATCTTGAGTACCATCATGCAACACATGCAGGACACTCAGGCAATCAGACCCAGTCAGCATCGGCTTATAAAAGGCAGGTAGTGCTTGACCAACCTGATCTCCTTCTATGACAACGTGACCTGCTTAGTGGATGAGGGGAAGGCTGTGGATGTTGTCTACCTGGACTTCAGTAAAGCCTTTGAGACTGCTCCCCACAGCATCCTCCTGGAGAAACTATCCACTCGTGGATTAGATGGGTACACTCTGCTGGGGTAAAAACTGGCTGGACGACCAGGCCCGAAGAGCTGTGGTGAATGGAATTAAATCCAGCTGGCAGCAGGTCACAAGTGGTGTTCCCCAGGGCTCAGTGCTGGGGCCAGTCCTCTAACATCTTTATTAATGGTCTAGATGAGGGGATTGAGTGCACCCTCAGTGAGTTTGCAGACAACACCAAATTGTGTGGGAGTGTCGATCTGCTGGAAGGCAGGAAGGCTCTGCGGAGGGACCTGGACAGGCTGGATTGATGGGCAAAGGCCAACTTTATGGGGTTCAACAAAGGGGTTCCTGCACTTTGGTCACAATAACCCAGGCAGTGTTATAGGCTTGGGGCAGAGTGGCTGGGGGAGCTCCCTGGAGGAAAAGGACCTGGGGGTGTTGGTTGACTAGCAGTTTGCGCAGGTGGCCAAGAAGGCCAACAGCATCCTGGCCTCTATCAGGAATAGTGTGACCAGCAGGAGTAGGGAAGTGATTGTTCCATTATACTCAGCTCTGGTGATGCTGCACCTCAAGTCCTGTGTCCAGTTTTTGGCTCCTCACTACACGAAGGACATTGAAATGCTGGAGTGTGTCCAGAGAAGGGAATGAAACTGGTGAAGGGTTTGGAGCACAAGTCCTGTGAGGAGTGGCTGAGGGAACTGGGGCTTTTTAGTCTTAAGTAAAGGAGGCTTAGGGGAAACCTTATCACTCTCTACAACTACCTGCAAGGAGGGTCTGGTCGGCGGTGGGGGTTGGTCTCTTCTCTCAGGTAACAAGAGATAGGACAAGAGGAAATGGTTTCAAATTGCACCAGGGGAGATTTAGGTTACATATCAGGAAGAATTTCTTCACTGAAAGGGCAGTCAAGTATTGGAACAGGCTGCCCAGAGAAGTGGTGGAGGTATTTAAGAGGCGTGTAGACGGTGTTGCTTGAGGACATGGTCTAGAGGTGGACTAGGCAGGGTTAGGCTGTGGTTGGACTTGATGTTCCTAAAGGTCTCTTCCAACCTAAGTGATTTTATGATTCTATGCAGGAGGTCTTAAAAGTGCATGTGTACCTTGGGATGGATGAGGGTTAAGTGTGCAGGGGAAGGATATATCTATGTTTGCCCTGCAGGATTCTGCTGTTGACTCAGTCATGCTGGTTGCTGCCTTGTTCTCAGGGAACTGGACAGGCATGTTCACTAGAAAATCTGTGAACTGCATTTGCTTAGTAGAGTCAGGAGATAGAAAAGCCCGCATTTGTTTCTCTCTTTTCAGAATACATAGGTAGATGCACTAGGTCCACTGGAGATCGAGTTTACCAGCCTAATAGGGTGTTTATTAATTAATGCTCCGGTTTGAGTAGCCTGTCAGTCATGGAGATGGAGCCAAATTCTGACAGGGCATGAACTGACAAAAGCTTTTATCTACATCTCACATCTTTTCCAGCCAATGCTCTGCCCATCCAGGCAGTGTGTAATGCTCTGGTATACTTCAGACCCAGACTTTTCCACTTTTGTGGGTAAGGAACTCATTGGCCCTATCTTACCAGCTTTTGCTGGAAACATTTTTATCCCAAATATTGACTACAGCTGAGAACCACTGTTAAGTAAGTCTTGGGATGATTTTGACTGGTAAAGGGTAGAACTGTGGTGATTTTGGCAGTCCCCAGGACACTACATATTTCACACATACAGTAGCTCATACAAGGTATGAGAAGTGTGCATCAGCACACAATCTGCCTTTCCCATTTGGCTTAGCTAGTCATGAAAGACTGTCTTGCTATCTTGCTACACTTTGTAACTACGAGATAACGAAGCACGGAAGGAAGCATTAATGGCCAGACACCTCTGTATGACCAGACTCTTGATTTCTGTTTTCCAAAATGGTAGGTAGGGCCATCAGTGATAACTGCATGAAGCAATGCTTGTAATATTATTTGCTGCTTTGAATAGTATTTGGCACCTCTCCTCTTATTCACAGCTTTTATCCTCATCTGTTCCACACATGAACACTAGGCTGTTCACAAGATTGCCAGCAATGTGTAATCAAGAAACGCAGAGCAAAGCTCTGCATTTTTTCCCATAATACCTACTATGGGACAAGCTTGGGAGGGTGGTTTCTGTCTCTCAGCAGCTGAAATATTTGAGATAACAGATGGCTGTATTTAAACACTTTGACTTCTGTTATTCCTTCAACCTGCCAGAAAGATCCATCTCTACAACTACATTTGACATAACTGTGGTCAGCCATGTGGACAACGTATCTGATAGATCCTACATGAACTGTATGACTTGGGGTAAAATTTGCCTAGCTAAATTTTCTCTGCTTTATTTTGTTGTGATTTTCAAAGCAGGAGAAAGAAAAATTTTATAGAAGGTGTTCTTGGGCTCTTTATATACAAGCATTTGGTGATGGCTCTGATATTGTCCTGTTATTCATCTTCCTGTCACTTTTTACAATCATAACTATATAGCTGAAAATTATTTATCAGTTTCTTCTAGCTCTTGTGTCCCCAGTAGTCAGATGTATTGGAATTTGCTGAAGAGACTCATCATATGCATAGAGATGTGTGCAGTTACAATTTCCTCAAAAGCGTAGCGAGTCCTTGTAGCAGCAATGAGTTTGCTGCAGACAGCTTGTCCCAATAGAAACGTTTATATATAGTGAGACATTGATTAAATCCATGGCTCCTCACTTTTTATTTATAGCACGCATTCACTCTAGTTTTTTATTTATAGGTTACCTTTTAGTCTTGTCTATATTATATGTCTCTCTTGTTGGCAACAAGGCTTGAATGTCATTTAAACAGTCTTACAGTAAATGCCAACCAGATGAGATGGTTGTTCATTGGCCCTTCCTGGGGGAGGCCTCTGCACTTCTGTTGGGCTGTTTCTATTAATGGGGCATCTGCACATTACACTTATGGTCTGTGGATCTTCACCTGCCCTCTGTTGGCTCCCACAACCCTTCTACTGCTGCCTTGTTCTCTACTCGTGCTCATGTCCTCCCTGTCCTGCTTTCCATTTGTCCTCCAACTCCTCCGCTTTGCCTTTCCCTGCACCTGGTTCTAGTCACTCACCCATTTCATGACAAACCTTTCACCCCTAATCTGCTAACAGCTTTGCAGCAATAGTTTCATTATGTTGTTTGAAACTAATATAAAGAATATTCCTTCTCACTGAACAGATGAGAATCTCATCATCTTGTTTCTGTGCATGAGCTCCTCTGTCCCTAGCTGTATTGATAAGGATATTGGAACTAAGAAAACACATTCCTCTGCTTATCTCGTGTGATGATAAATGTTACTGTTTCACTCAGTTTCTCTATCTGTAAAATAGAATAATGACCATAGTCACACAGAATCCCAGAATGGTTGAGGTTGAAAGGGACCTCTGGCTAACTCCCTTGCTCAAGCAGGGCCACCTAGAGCTGGTTGCCTGCGAATGTATCCAGATGTACCCAATGTAATCCCAGATTATAGTGTTCCAGATGTACCCTAATGTAATCCACAGCAGTGACAAGTCAACAACATCATGGCTTTTAAAAGAACTAGTCAGAACTACCAGGAATAATGAATATCCCCACATGGGAAGACATTTCTGGTGGTCATGCTTTGCTTGTTTCAGATCCTTACAGTGGCTATAAAGCTGCTGCTGGACCCAAGACTTCCAGTTGTTTTAACCCAGTGCTGAAAGAACCTTTTTTGTTCCAGCTAAACAGCCATGCTTTAAAGCCATTTGTGTATCTATGTAGCCCTGTTTGGTGCTCTGTCATCTTTCCCATTTTTTAACTCTGTCCTTCCTAAGGGATAGACCACACTCTGGTATTTGAGGGCAACTTTTATAAGTGACCTGTGAGGATTTACTGCCAAAGCATACCAGATATATGAAAAGGATTAGTCAAAGAGGCTAAGACAAAGAACTATATGTCAGTGTTAAAATTTCACATGCAACGTTGAAACTAGCTTTGTAGGAGAGCTTTTAAGATACTTAAGGAAAGCCTTTTTCTTCAATTCATAAGAGGAAGGAAATATGAATATGGAATCTATTTGATATAGAAGTTGTTTTTGTTAAAATGTTTTCAAGGCATTTGTTTTTGTTAGATACAATGATTAAACCATTTTCCTCTTCTTGAAAAAAACAAATGAAATGTTGGAACTCTGCTGAAGGTACAAAATAACATTAGTTCTGCTGCTAACTTACCCTTTTAACCTGCCCTGTTTATTTCTCCTAATTTGCTACATGTATCTTCCCAAACCAGGTATTGGCTATGGAAGAGGTTGTTGTGAGTTCTTCCAACTACTGAATTATACTATAACTAATTTTAAAAATAAAGTGCTCTGGTTATGGGCTAACAGCTGTCATACTTCACTATAACTTACCATTTGAAAAAATAAATGGATTTGAAATTCCCAGACCTCAAGTAATAGCAAAGAGCGCCTTTGTACTTGAATTTATAAACCCCTATGAAGTGACATTTCAGAAGGGTCTTTGTCTTTCCCTGGAGAATGAGGATCTCAGGAGTTAGTAACTGACTCGTTGGTCAGACATGCGCCACCATCAAAGTCATCATTAAAAGAGACAAAGTCCTACAGAGAGGTAGTGGATGCCCCGTCCCTGGAAGTGTTCAAGGCCAGGTTGGATGGGGCCCTGGGCAACCTAGTGTAGATCCAGGCCTGAGGTTGGTGGCCCTGCCTGTGGCAGGGGAATTGGAGCTCTGTGATCCTTGGGGTCCCTTCCAACTCATACCATTCTATGATTCTATGATTCTTCTTTACCATGAGGTACTCTACAACATGCAGAAAAAAGCATACATCTGTCTTGCAGCTTAGTTTCTTCTTCATTGTTTTCTGTTAGGTTTATTTGAGCTTTGAAGCCTCAAAAACCTAGAGAATTAAACCCAAGCTTGCTCATCAGCTTCCCCTCAGGCCTCTAAGCTCTATTTCTATGAGCCTTCATTATTTCTCATCTACTGTATCAAATTCTGAAATAGAAAGGTCACATTCTAACTATTATTGCTGGAGAAATTAATTCGGTGTGTGACATCATAGCTAGACTGTTAATCACTCCATTTAATAGGACACTACAGCTGGTAGAGTACTGTCTGCATGCAAAAAGCCGCTCTATAGTCTTTAGCATTTCACAGGCAGAAGCCTCATAAAAATCAGCCTTTTGCAAGTTCAAATTTCTTTTTAAAATTGTAAAAATATCTAGGTAAAAATTTCTGAGTTTAGTCTCCAAAACAGTGCTTGTGATAGTTTTATGGTAAACACTCTGGTGTAGTAATTAATTTCCTGCATTATTGTCTTAAATTTCTGACATTGTGAAATATTTAGTAATTCCAGTGTCCCATTGATGTTATAAATTACAACTTAACCAGGAGTTTGTAAAGAGTTTTGAGCACACTATTGGTAATCTTTTTTTATCCACTAATCTTGACAGGTATCTCAGTTCTAGTTGCATTTAATGAGATTAAAAACTGAAGCAACTGTGTGAATTAGACAATAGCAAGCTTTTGGTTTTGTTATGTAGCTTGCAAATGTAAAACCAAATTCTTCCTTGCTGAAATAGTCATGTATAGAAAAAACCCAATATTGTTGCATATTCTTTTTTAAAATTAAATTCCAAAATGAGATAGGTTCAATGACAATCAAAGCCTCACTGGGTGCATTTGCCATACATCTGGGATTATTAATTAATATAATTAATTAAGATTAATATATTAATTAATATAATTATAATTAAGGTTTTCTGAGTAGAAGATATGAAATGCTGATTAAAGCTGCAGTGGTGTGTTTTTGTGAAGCTCAATAATTTGAATCTTCAAAGAAAAAAATAAACCAGAGACACTGGTTTTGAATCTGTAATCTTTTGCAATAAAAGAGCTGTTCAATGAGTGATGAAATGAATGATGATTTTCTGTTACTAGTTTCCTTTTTGTCATCCCCAGTGTATGGATTTTAGTATTATCCCTTTTTGTCTGCATCCCACCTGAAAGTACAGGATCACATCATTTCTGGCCAGTGTGCAGTTGCTAAAGAATATATTGGATGACTGAATTTAGCCTGTTTGTCTAATTGTTGCTGTGTTCAGCAGTGACTTAACACTATAAAAGCTCCATCATTTATATGGACAAAGGGGTTGAGCTATCCTCAGAATTTAACAAATAAATTATGAATGTTAAGGGAGACAAGTCAAGGCCCTAATTTTAAAACTTCACTTGCTGATTTACCACTGATAATTGGAAATATTTACATATTACCTGAGGAACTACCAAATCATCAGCTTGAAAAAGAAAAATGTGTTGGCAGTGATGATGAGGAACATATTACGATGCTGATGGAATCCATCTTCATGAAGTTTTAGACAAAGAGCTCAGAGATTGCTAAAACTAAAACTAGCAGGACTGAAAGTAGGTACTACAATTGTAGGTGTAACCCCACTGGTGGGGAAGGTACAGAACAAAAGTTACCTCTGTTTGTCCCTGTTGCATAATTTAGCTCGGAGTTGGAGGGAAAGTGGTTGTCAGTTAGCCCCAGCTGGCAACTAAGTACCACATGGCTGCTCCCTCACTGGTCACCCCCTTGGTGGGACAGGGAGGAGAATCAGAAGAAACAGGTGAAACTCATGTGTTGGAATACAGGCAGTTTGCCAGGACAGCAAAGAAGAAAAATAACAATACTAATAAAAGAATATACAAAGCAGGTGATACACAATGCAATATGCTCACCACCTGGAATCCAATGCCCAGCCTGTCCCCAAGCAGCAATTGCTCCTCACAAGACAGGTTTCTTCCCCCTTATATACTAAGCATGATGTCATATGGTATGTAATATACCCCTTTGCCTAGTTTGGGTCAGCTTTCCTGTGTAACCCTCCCAGCTTCTTGTGAAAATGACCTCTATCCAAGACAACAAGAACATGACTGAATATGGCTAATTGTACACAGGTGATACCCAAACCAATGAGCAAAGCAGAGCACAGGCAACAGGGAGAATGACAAGGAACCCCTTCCCAGCCCACTGTCACTCTACATTCCTGTTCCTTGAGTAGGGTTGTACGTGCCTCCCTTGCAGTAGGGACAGAGTAATGGTGATTCCCGCAAAAAACAAGAAATAGCTGAAAACCAGATGTCTTTATGCAGAGCAACAACAACATTATCTATTACCTTGATGAAGCAATTGTATTTAATTAAAAAAAAATAAATTCATGCGTTAAAAACTTTTCCAGACGGTTACCACTTCCCCAGTCCAAGTGGAAAACAAAATGCCATTCAGCAACAGAGATGGGGTTTGATCCAACATAAACATTTCTCAGCTAGGCATTCTCCATAGAAGTGCATAGTCATTTTTTCCATATACAGTGAGAAAGACAAAGCCTCTGCTTAAAAGGCATTCTTCTTCAAAAAGGGGGAGGGTTAAAATGTTTTAGCTGTCTGCAGGCTGGCAAAGGATTAGAGATTAATACCAGCCTCTGCTCTAATGTACTTATTACTACAGCCACTACATAAAAAACTTACTCTTACAGATCATCACTGTTGGAAACAGAAAAATGTATAGTTGGAAAGGTAGCTATTTTATTCTCCTCTTTCAAATAAAAGCCAAATTTCTTCAAAGAGAAATATTTTTGCATTGTTTCCTCATTAACCAGCCTCCACCCAGTTCCCACAAAACATATGAGATGTGGGTTCTGAGTCATGCTTTCTCCTCTCGAGTCCCCCAGATAAGTGAGACACAATCAACTGACAAAATACAGTGCTCCTGGGAGATTTCCAGATAGAGATAAAAATTTTCAGGGGTTCAAAAATAAAAGTGGCCTTTAAAACATTTATGACTGTTTTAAAGGGACACTGTTAACCTGAGAGAGTAAATCTAAAGCTTCGTTTGATTTCCCTCAACCCCAGAATTCTAGTATCTACTGCTTTGATTTTGCATCTCTTTGAAATGTTGGAATCACAGTGGGGACATACAATGATCTGCTTGACTCAAGGCATTAATTTAAAAGCTTGTTAGCACAAAACACAAGCCACAATGTGAAAAACTTGAAAAATCAAGAGAAAGAGCTTTCATCTATCACTCCATCCAAAGGGTGGCCCAGCTGTGGACAAAACAGGTAGCTGCTGGGGATAGCTGATGGGAAGGTGCCATGTTTCTGGGCTGTTCTCCCAGCACAGTTTTCCCCTTGATAGCACCAGTACTTTGGAAATATGAAGGAAAGAAGGGAAAGCTTGGTATGGGTAAATTTATACTGCTAGCCTTACATCCAGCATGGAGGTGTGCAGAGGCTGTGCTCTGAAAGGAGAGAGGAAAGCCCAGGGCTCAGGAGAAGGGATGACCTTTCCCGATATCTCACAGTCACTCCATCCATGGCTTATTTCATCACAGACATGGGCTGATAATGAAAAAATTAGTTTCTTGTTGGCTCAAAGAGGGCGAAGAGTAGATCCATCAAAAGAAAAAACCCATCCAATCTCTTTCCTTATGCCTCACAAAAATCTCTTGCTCAAATGTCTGCTTCCAGATGACTTAAAAGTACTTAGTAGGTGCTTTAGTGACACTGTACAGCCTCTGTAAACAATCTTGCCCATTGATGGGAAGCAGGGAGCCGCAGGAAACCACAAACCTGCAATAAAACCACAAAATGCCTCTGACCTTAAACCATGTCTAGACCTTCAACACCTGCTCACCTCCCCCCCCCACCTTGACTAGATTTGTGCCAGGTACTGGAGCTCTTGAGACCTTCCCAAGCTTCAGTGGGCCAAGCTGTGTTAGCTTCTCTGGAGCACCCTGGTATGTAGGAATATAATAGCTGGGGTAGGGAGGGCTATGCCATGTTTTGCCCTGCCAGCGTTTTTTTTTGGTTCTGGAGCAGATTTTTTTCTGGACAAATAGTTGCCTCCACACAGTGCTTTCAAGCAAGGGTCCCTTCAGCCAGGATTGGGGATTCATGAATCACAGGCTTTCTGTGGCTCTCCACAGGTTATCATCCAGGCTCCAGAGCTGGCAAACCACAGTGGGAAACCCTAGGACATATCGGGCTTGCATTAGCCTTGGCAGAAGAGGCAGCTGCTCAGAAGACCTTTCACACAACAGTAACCACGTGTTGTAGGGCAGTAACAGGGTACAACCCAGCCCAGAAATTATCTGGCTTAGTTACCAATTCTGTGTGCTTTTTCTTCCTCTTGACACTAATGGTGAAAGGTTGAATGAGTTCATTTTTATTAACTTTTGTTGTGAAGATAGAGTCAAACAGTGATTCAGAGCCTTACAGTTCCAGTTGAAATGGCTTTTTTTAACAGATCATATTGGAAGTTGTTCATGCAGGTAGAGTATTTTTATTCAGTACTTATTAAGTTATGTTTCAAATTAACGTTCAAGTGTGTCAGTCCTTCCTGTGCTCCCTGGCTTCCATATGTCATGATTTAAAAATATAACATTTTAGTTCTTCTTACAGTCTTGTAAACTTGGGATAGTAATTTGTAAAACATTTTTCACAACCCTCTATTACTCTTTGGCTCATATTAGGTATCTTAGTAACTCTTGAATGCTGGGGTTTTAACACTGTTTCTTGCTGATTTGTCTTAAAAGATAAAAAGAAGAAAAAAGGAATTTAGTATTTCTGAAGTACTTATTTTAAGGAAATAACCATCTAAAGAAATGCACAATACAGCTAAACAGGAATAACAAAGCCAGATCATATCGACTGCATTTTCAGTCAATCTCTGCATTGCCAAATGCACGTTGTATGTATCCTGACTGATAATTAGGAGAATCTCTTGGAGATCATTTAGCAACAAACAATTAGATTTCAAAACCTGTGGCGTTCTAACAGCTTTGTATAAAGTACTATTCAGCAATTAAGTCTTGCATTAGGATGCATAACCCAAGCATCCCCAGCTCATGGTGGTGTCTGAAAATGAACTGGGATCAGATCCAAACATTCAAGAGGACCTATTAAAATATAAAAACCAAGGGTGTCTATATTTTGGCGTTTGAAATCTAAGTCCGGAAGCAAATTGTAAATTATCAGTGGCTGGTTATGTATTACTCAGGAACTAGTCCTATGTTACACAGCCCTTGAACGCTCTGAGCTCTAATTGTGATCAGTTTAAATTGGGACAAGTTCTCCTTTGGAAACGAATTCTTCTATTGCCTCTCATGCCCCCTGGAAAAAACTGGACTTTTAATTCCTTCCTTGCTTCCCATGTCATGAATAAGAGTGTGTATGAAATGCCTTTTATTTGTTTTCACAGCTCTGAATAAGCTTTTGGGCACTTTGCTGGTACTTGCCCAAAACTTTGTGGGAACTCACTGCAGTGGAGTTTAAATTCCTTTGTTCTCATGGGTGCTTTATGCACCTTCTTGAAATGAAGAACATGAGAACATTCCCCACTATCCATCTGCTCTGTCCTGTGCTTACATTTGCCTCAGCTTCCTATGATTTAAAGGGTTTGGGGTCTGGCAGCTCTAGTCCAAGCATCTGATTTTCATTACAGCTTTGATGAGAAACTTAAGCTGGAATCACAAACATCTGCAGTAAAACTTCCTCCCCACTAATAGATGTTTCTCAGAACATAACCTTGTTGTACCAGAAAAAAACAGCAGCTAGAAATCCAAATTGCCCATTATGGGAGTTATCCTAACATAACCTCAAAGGTCTGAAGCGAATTAATTTAAAGATCTGCTTTTTTAAAGGTAGAAGTGGTTCCCATTAGCTTAAAAGAATATAAAGGTTTCTGTCAGGCTAAAACCCTTTTTGGCTCACACCTCAGGACTAGGTCTTCTGCTGCTTCTTTTAGTGATAGTTTGTTTTGAACGGATTAATGCCACAACTAAGGATCAAATTGTGGTTTCTCCAAACAGTCTGCAAAATTTTCTGTTCCAGCTTTTATGGGCGAAGGGGTGAAGGCACTTTAGTGAGAGTGAATCTTTGTTAACAAGTGGCTGGGACTTCTGAGGGGTCTCATTTTATATATTTAATATGAGATACTTCAGAGAGGTGAGCTTTTCGCAGATCCCACACTAATAATTGCTTATTGCTTTAGAAAACCAGAAAGAAAGCACCTCAAATACAATTTCTTGCTTTTGAAAATTTAGATCAGCGGCTGCTGGTAGGAGTCAGGTGGGAAAAATGATTGCCAAACACGTCATTTGAACATGTAAGCTCTAAAGGTAACTTCTGCCTCTTAATTTATCTTATAGAAAATGAGTAATTTTGTCTCAATTATGATAATTGTTTCCTTTAAAGGACTTATTTTGCCCCTCTGTTTTTTCCCTGAGCTAAAAACACTGATGTTGGAAACAGTTTTCCTCTTCCATCTGTCCAACAATATCATGCCTTCCTTTGCTCTGGGAATTGGCTTCCTGCCCTGCCCCAACTATTTAATTTTTTTCTTTGCTCTTAAGGCTCTTGATTATCTCATTCTTGCTCTAATTTTGTTTCCTCTCCTTTGTCTTTTTCCTGCTTTGGTTTGCTTTCATTCCCACTATTTGCTTCATTTCTTTCTACAGAGGACATTTGAAATTATCCTTTCTTGCTCGGCAAGTGTCCCCACAGAATGCCTGTCTTCCACACTCTTCCACTAATCCTTCCCACACTCATCCTCTGTGCTGGGGCCTGTGCTATTTTCTTGACCTCATGTAGTCATTTACATCAGAATGACATGAGTCTTTTTTGGATGTCACCTTACATTAATTTTGCATTAAAGCGAGTGACCCCTCAACATGAATTACAGGGCATCATTTGCCATGCTGTCTAGTATTTGAAGTCTTGTACCATTGTTTATCTCATTTTAAGACTCTGTAAGGAACTTTCTTCCTACTGGGGAACAAAATCTATACCTATGTAATTTAAACCGTTATGTCAGTGGAATTTACACACACAAATGTTGACAGTAGCAGGCTTCAAACCAAAATGGTAATGTATGACTTGCCTCGTATTTTAAAGGCACGTGTATGGCAGTGGGATATAACCATTCTCAGAAATTACTGCTGGTTTACACTTTTAACTCTGTGCCTCACCAAAACTGGAAGCGTCTCACCACCCTCTTTCCTTCCTCTGTGCCCAAGTTAATGAGTGGAACCAAACTAAAGATTTCTGATGTTTGCCACTCACTTGTTTGCTTTCATGTGATATGTGTATCAGTTTTAAATCTTTCACTTCCATCTCTGATGAATCTTGTAAAATATTTCAATCTATCTTTTCTTGGAAAAATCAGTCTGACTTAACGCCTCCAACGTGGATGGGTTATACTGATGAGCCGGATCCAGCGCTTTGTCCTCACTCTCTTTCTCACTGTTTCCCCATACACACCAGAATTTGGCACTGTAACATCTCTCCCATATCCCCTTATTGTCTTTGTGAGACAAGGAACTTAATCATCCTACAGAGCACGCAAGCTACTGAGCACTTGAGAGTCCTTTTCATATATATCTACCTCTTGATAGAGAATCCAACAAAACTGGATTGTCTCAGGTACTTAATCACCTTTGAAATTAAAATTTATAACTAACTTGTAATCTGAATGGGGTCACCATCAGTTTCCAGTTGTTGCATATGATGAGACCTTCTTTTGTCAGACTAGGAAGTCTATTACTTTTTTTTTGCCTGTATATGTGCTTACACGATAGGTTCAAATTTTTTTCTTAACTTCTCTAAGCAGATTGGATTTTGAAGTCTCTCAGATATCTTCCAGTTTCTGACACTGTAATACCTCTCATGATACTTTTCTGAATAATTATCATCAATTTATAAACATTCTTCTTGAAACAGAGGCAGAGAGCTAACTACATTATTCCATGATGGTTACTACCAGTGGTCTTTATGCAGGTAACATGACATTTCATTGGGTGGAATCTAGTCCAGCAAATTTAAACATCTACATTTCGTGCCCCTGCCTTTAGCTGATTAATAAAGCTGTCCTGAAGTGAGTTTCCAATGTAGTCCTTACAGAGGAAGAGGCTCCTTTGAGGGCCTTGAGGGATGACAGATAGGAATTACCATATGGGGAATTCGGGTTTATACTTGAAGACAGTGACTGATTTGGACTGAAAAATTTTTAGGCACAATTTATTTGCCTAATTTAGGTATACTGGATCACATATTGATTAACAACCAGGGCACCAAGCCACTAGACATTGCTGAGGTCCAACTCAGACTCATGGTCTGCTTTGGGAGTGGGTACAGTATATTAGCATAGCACTGAAAATGTATTTAGTCCTCTTGTCTCTGCCATCAAGAGGCTTTCCTGCAAATCCAAGGCACAGAAAAGCCCTGCTTTAGCATTAATTTTGAAATTTTAAACCACTTCTCCTAGTTCTTCAGAGTTTAGGGTTGTCAAACATGGGAAAGGAAGACGAGTGGAAAACTGAGAAATATTCACTAATATGTATTTACATTATTTGAGGTCTCCTGTTCTTCTGTAGGTTTATAGTATCAAATTCTTACCAAGATTTAAGAGCATCCCACAAGTTATAGTTTGGAAACTTCCATCAGGGCTGATTCAGATCTTACAAATTTCTGAAGATGTTGTGTAGAGCAGGGTCATGTTTGGGGCAAATGTTGATCAGCACCTGCCCCACACAATGTCATGATTTCCATCTGCCCTGATCTGTGCTCCAGCTGTATAGTGGTGTGTTTCACATCATAGTTGACTGGCACCACAGTCCATCATGAAGCACTGTCCATGGCCCTGTATCTCTGCCTTGTAAATCTGCTCACTTTGTATAATTTGGCACTATTCAACATGACTAACAGCCTCTGTCTGCTCGGGAGAGCTACAGGCCTGAGTCAATATTTAGATGAAGGAGCTGAATCTAACCACACTGTGGAAGGGAGTTTACTCTGTGGCTCACTGTGAGCTGTGGGTTAAGAACTTGGGCTTTGAAAGAGGCTAATTCAAACCTGCTGGGATAAACCCTGTTCCCGGGCCCGAGGGAGGGGAGGTGGGCTGTGGGAGGGGGAAGCTTTCTGAAGACCAAAGGAAATGTTCCTGTCTTGGCTTAGAGGCTACCAGATGACCACTCTCTGGCCCCTACATCAGTGGGCTTAGAGCCGTTTCCCCGTCTCCTGTAACCAGCTACTTATATGGACCAACAGGTAAGCGGGTTCATCACTGTTACAGAGCCATCAGCCCTATCCCAAAAGAGCATCCTACTGGGCTTCCCTGGACACTGCCATGGAGGTGGGCTTTGAAATGCAATAGTGAACTTGCAACTAGCAAAGGTGCCTGAAATCCTGGCTCCTTCTTCATGGCATCCTGCAGCCAAGTGACTTGGCGTGATGATAGCAAGCAGCATCATTCACTTGTAACATGGAATCCAGAATCTAAATGCTCCCATGGCAGGGGCTGAAGTAAACTGCCAAAGCAAACACCAGTTAGTGAGTTTGCTATATCGAACTGTACGAATTAAACCAGGGAGGATTGAAACGGGTGAAGGAGGCTTTCCCCTGCAGCATCCAATACATCTCATGGAACTTCCCTAGGGTAAAGTCCAATATGTTGAAGTGAATGAATGTGACCTGTGTCTTTGGGAAAACCATATTACACAGTCATATTGAGAAAGGCTAATAATCACTTATGCCCATTATCCTGTGAAAAGCAGCTACAAAACACATCTGGCTTTTAAATCAGGCATTTCATTGAGGGATTTTCCATGTTGTAAGCAACAGGTGGCAATGTAGCTTCCCAGGGCTGATCCCAGGCCAGGCGAGAAGAACTGTGCATCCCACATCACGGAGCCTGTTTAAGCCCAGGATGGCTCCCGAGAGTCTTTATGCTGATCAGAGCAGGTTTTAGCCTCCAGTTTTCTCACACAGGTCATGTTTCGTGCTGAGCCCCTAGCAGGGTGGGCAGGCAGTTCCCAAGGCTTCCCAGCTGCTTGGAGCTGCTGCACTGCGGGGATGAGTGCTGCCCAGCCCCACAGTAACCCCAGCTGTCTGAAGGGCTCGTGCACTACTTTTCTGTGGTTGTTAGTTCTGGTAGTTGGACCGTAGGGGGAAAACTAGCCTTGTGATATCAGAGACCGCAATCTTGATATTGTCATAGTGACACGGCTATGTTACTCTCACCTCATTTTTGGATGTTATGCTAGAAGAACTACTCTTTCCCTTCCCATGACCTTATGTAACTCAATTCACCTCCTGCTTTGCGTCTCCCACGCATGAGACATTACTTTCCCCCCCCACACCCCAGTATATGCTGGAATAGTAAATTGTTTTCTCAAGCTGTATTTTTGAGTAACCCATTCCCAATGCAGCATCACTAGAATGAGGAGTATCAACCAATCCAAACACACAGGGGTTGCAGGAAGATATTCCACCATCAAATTGCTTCTCAGATTTCTCCGATTTCATTTGTCTCTAATCCCAACCTCACACTTTTTGGAAGTCTTAAAATCTCTGCAGGTGTTTTCTCTGCAGCCAGTTTCCTACATGCATTTGATTTATTATCCCCAGTCTCATTGCGAGAAGGAACTTCACATTGTGTCATTCAAAAACAAAAGCACAAACTTCTAAAGTAGGGTGTTTGCCACGAAAAGACAGACTCTTTCTGGAAGTTTAATGAATTACAATTCCAGAAACTACAACAAGGCAAGCAGAAAAGTGTTGTGACAATTAACCCTTGTAAAACAGCTCTGTTTGGACAGGCCTGTTTAGTTATGTTGGCAGGAAAGTCAGAGACGTGCTAAGCCAGCCTCACTGCAAAGTACAGCAGCTGTCTGCTCACAGCAGGCAGGGCATGTGTACATTTTGAAGTCTGAACTGTATCTCTCCAGTCCCGAAATGCAAAGTCTCAGACCCCCCCAGCAAAAAACCCCTCCAGTACCGCTTTAAGGATCGAATGATAAAGCTAACATTAACCAGATGGGAGCTTCAACACAGACAGATGAAAGCAGAAAAGCGCAGACACTAGAGAGAGAAGGGAGTTACTGTACCTCAGCAAAAGGCACCCAACTTCCAGTAGCTACTGCCTGCTGCTGCCCTCTGATAACAGTGGCTTCTTGCACGCTGACCGCTGAGCTACCTTCAATGTCAAACTGAAAAACGCCTCCCTCACTTGAGGCTGTGCTGGAGGAGAAGCATCTCAAAAGGAATAATATAGGAGAAACGAGGGGCCAGGCAGAGATCAAAGCCATTTCCTCCCCTTACATCCAGCAGTGGTCTTCTATCGTCTCAGTAATTGTTTACCCTCTTCTGCAATCAGCCCCCCTTGGCTTAGTGGTGCCTCAGTTATTTTAACTTTCTTTCAGCGTTCAGTTTCCAGATGTGGCACTTCAAGGCAGTCTAACCAGATCCTTATTTAAAAGGGAAAAAAGAAAAAAAAAAGAAAATAAAAAAGGAAAAGAGGGGAAGAAAAGCGCTTTTGCTGCCTCCTTCGTTCACTCTCTGTGCCTGTGGCTCCTCTTTTTCCCCAGAGGCTCCAGCTCAATAACACACAGATGGGCAGTGCTTAAGCAGAGAGTGTCAAACAGAGATTGTATTCCAGGAAAGCACCGCTGGCTCCCCAGCCACCTTATCTCCCCGTGTCAGGATACAGACTGACGCTCTGCTCAGTGCTCTGGCTTCCTTCACATGTTCACATCATTCCCTTTTTTACCTTTCGTGTTGAGACCCTCCCACTCAAACTTTGCTGTTCAGAAAGTGAGGTCACCCTTTCCTCCCCCACCCCCCCCATGCCACACCCCCCACAAGTCCATCTGACTGCTCCACATGAAGCATTGACTCTCGTGACTGTCTTTTTGTTTTTAACATCTCCAGTTGATTCAGTGGAAGGCAGAAAGGTGCCAAATACATTCAAAAAACCTGCTAGATGAACCTTTTCTTTTGGCATGGGGGAGGGGTAGCTGTGGGCGGGAGAAGGAGGAGGAGAAGGAGGAGGAGAAGGAGGAGGGAAAGAGTCCGGCTGTGCCATGGGCTAATAGGGCTAAGTGGTTTCTCTAACATGCTTCATTTAGATCCTTTCCCTCAAGCCCACCTCTCAGCTTCTCATCGGCTTGTGAAAAAGAGTATCGTTCACTGCGATTTTGGAAAATGACTTCATTCCTCAGACTCATGAACTTTTATTTACAAAGAGCATCTTGTATTCCTTTTTCAAGCGATGCTTTGTAAGGCCCTGGTAACAAGGCTTGCAGTGTGCGCATGAAAGCGAGCTGCATATATTGCCTATAACCGGCTTAATTTTATGACTACCATTTCAGAAGGACAACGCAGTAACCCTTGCTAGGTCTTGGGACAAAGTCAGGGTACAATTATACTAATGACGACGGTTCCAGCCAAGGGGTCAGCACCCCGTCCCTCACCAATCCTGTGTCCATGGGTCTGTAACACTGCTGGCCTGTCAGGTTTCATTCTTAAATCTTAAAAGAAAATGGCGTGTCAGGCTTCTTTCTGGGATTGGGTTCCTTCTTTCTCCCTCTCTCCCTCTTTTCCTATTTGATTTGATATTTGAAGATATTATGAACCAAGGAAGCAGGCAATAGAGAATTAAGGGTAAAATAAAGTGTTTTGGTGATCTGCTAACTTATACACACCTGTAGGCACAGCTTTGGGCCCACAGATGCTGTACAGGTGTCATATAGGGACTATAAAGAAGTTAACAACCAAGAGACTCTGACTGATTCAGAAATGGTGCAGTTGAGCAGGCAAGGATGCTCAAGCTTGTGGAACAAAATATAAACTGGCAGAGAAAGAAACAGCTGTGACATCCAAGGCTTTGAGGCCCAGAAGCAAGGTTTCTAGGAGGAAATAAAAGATGGCAATGGTGGTTGCAGGTAAATCTGTCCTGATAGTGGGGCAAACACATTGCCTCCCAGGAGCCTGAGGGTGAGAAGTTACTGAGGGCTGCAAAGATTTTTCTATTTCTTTCTGCTAATAACAGTCCTGGGAATGGTCTGGAGCTGGTCTGAAGGCTTGGGGAACAGAAGACCAGACAGGGACACCATGAGGTTCCCAATAGGCCTCTTGTTACGGGAGCAAGTTTGAGCTGTGAATACAATGTTAAACCACAGGCAATAAAGAGAATAAAATATCTTGACAGTAAGTGACCGGATCACCACACCTACGGTGGCAATGGAGATTTTTAACTACTTGGTGAAGCAAATTACTGGAATACACTTGAGTAAAATTTTTATATATATATATATATATATATTTAAATTAAAGCAACCACTAGACAATCTTCTACATCTGCTCCCAGGCATTAGGGAGGAACTGCTGACAAAATGACAAAGGAAGACGACTTAGAATCGCAGAACATTTTGGGTTGCAAGGCACCTTAAAGCTGCCCTAGATCCAAACTCCCTGCCACAGGCAGAGGATACCCTTCACTAGACCAGGTTGCCTAAAGTCCCATCCAACCTGGCCTTGAACACTTCCAAGGAGGGGGCTTCGCTGGGCAGCCTGTTCCAGTGTCTCAACTTGGGGAACAGTTACTTAAGGTTCATAAACCTTTGGATGAGAAGAACAGGAAAATCTAATTTGCATATTTCTGGCAGTCAGTCTTCAACAAGTTCAGGGAGGCAAGTTCTCTTGATTAGTAGAAAAAGGAATGGAAGAAAGTAGGTAGTCTGTAAAGAAATTGCATGAACCAGAAAGACAGAAAAGACAAGATTTGGCCAAACTGTGAGGTCTTTCTGGACCTAAAGCTCAAGAAAGAAACATGTGGGAAGTAAAAACTGAGACTAGATCTGAGCGCAGGAGGAACTAGCAAGATGAAAGCTGAAAAGTAAAGGCAGAAAATGAGATGCAATTTTGAAGATAATAGGTGTGAGAGGAAGACTTGGGAGATACTTGCTTCAATATCCATCAAAGAAAGAAAGTTATCAAAGGATAAATCTGAGAAGTGAAATTGTTTAAGGTGGAGGACTGTGTTAATTGGCTTCTTGAGGGTTATTCCTAGCTCTGTGAGCTTTTGTTTTCCTAGGAAGTCATTAGTTGTTACGGTTTTGGCTTTCACTTATAATTAGAGTGGAACAAAAGTAAGGTTTTTCTGTAAGTGATCGTATTTTTATTTTTTTCCCTGAGTTGCATTGCAACAATGAAGAAAATAATTCCCTCCAGAAAATTGTTTGGGAATTCTGGTAAATAAAATTTCAGAATAGAAGCTTCTTTAAAAGAGGTCCTTTAAAGAGGTAATTTTCACTGTATATAAGATTTCTTTCTATCTTTTCATCTGCCTAGTGTCATGCTTTTGGGTAGAGTTTAGGACTGGTAGTATGTCACAAGAAGTATCAGTATGTAAGTGGTAGGTATTAGTCATTATGTTGAGTGATTTGTAGTTTTGACAATTTAATTAATTCAAGGAATTAAAATTAATTGAATTATTAAACCCTGAAAATTTAATTGATTTTTTTCCCCAAAGCCTTTTTATTGCAGGATTATTGAGAGGAAGTTGAACAGCATGCTCACAGGTACTTAATTTAGGTCAAGATCCTGCAGACTTGTGTGTAAGTCACATAATGACTTTGAAGAGTTCAGGGCTTATGTATTTAAATAATTTGGCTTAGCTCAGTAGTTGTATTGGGAATGAATAGCAGGGTTTGGAGGCCAGCAGCTGCAGGGTGCCCTGGGCCAGTCCAGTTAGCTTGTCAACGGAGGGAAAAAGCCAACATTGCCCCAAAACATGGCTCCTCTGCTCAAACAGATGCTAAAAAGGACAGTAGCTGCTGGGGGAGGAGACATGGGAAGAGATGTGCAATGAGGACACACAAAGTAAAAGATATGAGGAAAAATCTGTAGAGATGCATTTGGAGAAATAAAATAGAGGAGGTGTGGTAGGGGACATTGCTGGGGAGATGGCTGGTGGTACAGTCTTGGAAGGACACATTTAGTGGTAAGTAGGGTGTGCACCTGAGGGTGACCCACACCAGGGCGGGGATTCCCTGAGGGCGTGCAGCCTGTGTGTGACCCATGCAGGTCAGAGACACTATGGAGGGTGTAGATTAGGAAGGTGCTAGGAGGGCGTTGGGCAGAAGTTGAGCCTGTGAAGACAAAAGGAAGGTATTTCTCTGTTTATTTCATAAATTATTTTCTTACTCTTTTCTCAATACATAAATGAGTGACTAAATATTTCTGTTTATTTCCAATGAATTATGTGAAATGCCTTGAGTCTAGACTGTTTTTTCTGTGACAGTAGTGAATATGAAAGTCTTGGAATGAGATGCCAAATGAGGTATATTCAACCAGAGCAACTGTGAAATTCATGAGCCTTGCTCAGTGCAGCAAATTGGCCACCTGCATCCATGTGCATTCCATTGAGGGACTTCCTTCTTCAAGTATGCTTCTGCTTTACCACAGCAGGAGATACCATTAAAATTAAGGATGCTTAGATTACAAGTTATGCAAGTAAACCCAGGTTTTTATTGCATGTATGTGGCAGGTAACAAAATGAACCTCAGTGTATGATGAAGGTGTCCCACCTAGCAGTTACTAATAATGCAAAACCCCTGAAATACATTTACAGAAAACAGAGTATGTAATTCGTGAAATGGTCAAAAGTTATCTAGTGAAAATGACATTTTTACCAATCACAATTCCTTATGTAGAATTGGAACAGAGATATTAATATCCCTGTAAAAAAGTTCACAGTGCTAATTTACAGCACTATGAGATGGGTAAGATTGTAATTATTCTCAAGATCAAAGTCTTAAAAGGAGGGAGATGACTGTTTAACATCATTGGAAAATCAGATCCTTTAAAAAAGTCTCAGACTGGCCCAAGACATTAAAAATCTGGAAAATTTTATGTTATGAATCTATATAGGGAAGAAAATTCAGATAACTTCCAATGGTAAATTTATTAAATAATAAATATTTTATTCTTATGAAATACAAAAAATCAAGAAAGACACAGTCCATCACTGTTTACAAGATCTGCATCTCTCCACAAATATTTTAAACCAACATCTTTTAAGCAGAAAATAGTGTACATTTAGTAATTTCCCTAAATATTGTTATACAGTGGAGTAGCTTGCTGAACAACTATTGATTTAGAAAGCTGTTTCCTGCATTCAATTTAAAAACTTTTATAATACCACGTTCCTCTTCAAAAACTGCAGTTTTGTGTAGAAATTCGGAAAAAATAAAATGGGGCATAGGGTACTCCTAAAAACACAAGCCTCTGAATGTAAATTTATGCTGTAATGGACTTCCAGTTTCTTTATCCTTGGCAAAGATAATGTGGGTGTGTTACATGAGCAGTCTCAGATTTGGAACGGGTCTTCTTCAATATGGCAAAGTACAGAAACAGGAGTTGCTCCTTCTGTTTTCACAGTATCATCTTCTGTTCTTTTTACGAGTTCTTTCCCAGTTCTTTAACATTTGGTTTTGATTCGCTGTGACAGACAGTAGGATTAGTGAAAGACAAAAGGAAGAATCCAGTGGAAGTCTTATTACAAATAACATATTCCAAATTAGCCACCCTCAAGCTGTTGTGTGTGGGCCACTGGTGGTTTGTCAGGTCCCAGTGGGAGATCTGCAAGCAGTCTGTCGAGCTCTAGTGCCAAGTGTTACCAGTTAAACATTTGATAATGTTGCACAGTGGTCCAATGGAAATGTTGACAGATGACTCATGTTTGCGATCCAAAATATTTTGGAACCAGTGCTCAAAGTACCTTTATAAAGGTTAGAAGACATTGGCAGTATATGTATCATCAAATGAATTAGCAGTCTACAACCTGCACTAGAAACCTGTGTCAACTGATGCGCAACGAGCAATAATTTCCCTGTCATAGTTGGTGCCAGAGAGAGATGCTAATAAAACCTCAGTTATACAAGCAAAATGACACTCATATTAAGTTATTTGATGTGTTTTGGATTATATCATAGTAAGAAAAGTCTGCGTTTGCAGGTAGAAGATGGAAGTTATGCTGTAGGGTTCAAGGACAGCATATCTTCAAAGCCTTCAAGTTACCAATCTGGTGGAAGAAAGCACAAGCATGTCCTTTGCTTCTTTGCTGTACTCGCTAAGGGCATCATCTGATGAGTTTCCCACATGACAACACTCAAAAGCCAACAGCTCTCATCCTTCATGTTACTAGTTACTGGCAACACTGGGGTCTGGCTGGTTCCAAGCTGCTTTCAATTGACCTTGTAATGTTTCTTTTCTGTATCAATACCTGCTACAGCCGATATTTTTCCTCTGTAAAAATCTTCAAATTCAATGAATCATGCCCAAATCTTGCAAATGCCATTAATCTTTAACACCATGGTGCTAAAGGCAAGCCTGTTTACTACGAAAAATTTCTCAAGGTTTCCACTTCCAGAGTGCAATGGGGAAAGAGCTGCCTGTTTTTCTCACTAAAAGCATTGTCCTTGGGAACTGTCTGGACTCTGTAAGAATAGAAATGAACACAGCATCATGTAAGATTGGATAACTTACTTGAAAAATCCAACCTACACTCATTCTTAAAAGTCAATCAGATTTAGAATAGTGGTTTTACCAATCCAGTATCCTCTCCTGAATTCTAAACAATTAGCAACAATATCTTAATTCCTTTTTAATATGTCAGTCTTTCAGTACTTCTGGTCACTTTTGTCACCCATATTTGAACTCCCAGGTACTCTTGATATATCATTATTCCTGTTGAATTGTCTGAGCTATAGAGGTGCCATACTACCATTAATGACATTATCTACTTCGCTCCTTACAGATCCTAATGTTCTGCCTGCTTCTGAGAGAGCTTCTCTACACAAATTACTGTGAAGCGGGGGAGAGGTGTTAGCCCAACTCCCATTGTAGAAGGGAGCATGGGGAAAGAAAATATCACAGTGTTGCTTAAATAGCAAAGACTCAGTGGTCTTAAAAAGTGAATGTAGGGCTGGAGAGAGGAAGAGTGAGGGAGTATTTGCAGGGATGGAGATGTGCTTCTTGTCTTCTGTGGATGAACAGTTGAAACATTTCATTTCCTGTTATGATTCTCATGCCATTTTGGCCATGGCAAGGTCCTCTTGTAATATTTCAGTCATTCAGTTTCTTGTGACCCAGTGTTTGGCTCTGACACCTTGGCTTGCACATCCAAAACCTGATATTTCCAGATGGTCTCCCATATAAGTTCTTGGCATTTCTGCTTATTTTTTAAGATAAAATAAGCCAAGACAAATCAATCCAGTCTGTTATAGCCAGGAAAGTGATACTTTCTGCTAGAACAAAATAAATGATAAGTGAGAAACTTAAAGATAAAAATTGCTATAATGGAAATGTCCCTGATTTTATTAAATATACTTGTAGGTTGGTTTGAGTCTGGAGGGAATATTATTAGGAGGGAAGAGGACAACTATATTTTTCTTATAGATGATGACGATGCTTAATATCAGTAGATACACTGATGAAGAAAGACATGGCATTGTAGCCAGGAATGTGTTTATTTGGGTTATTTATAGAAGAGAGTTGATGGACCTGACCAACAAAGTGTCAACAGCTTCTTTTGAAATTGATAGGAATAGGCTTCAATGCCAGACTTAGAGAGATTAATATAGGTAGATAAGGAAACCAGTGTATTGCTATAATTACTGAAGTTGCACTGAGTACCAGTGAAGACAGAAATCATCACTGGCCACTCCATCATAATGAATGAAGTCTAGGATTTGGATGGTAGACTTTTTCCTGCTGTTAACTGTGCACTCATTTGCTTCTGAAAAAGATTACATAGGGAAAGATAAATAGTTTTGCACAATTCAACCGTGTTCAGACTAATGATAGGTGAATAATGATCCAGATCAGATAAAGCCTTCCCTTAAAGTGAAGGCCTATCCCAACCTCAAATTTCCTTATATTTTTTTCCCATTGCTGTTCTCCTTGCAAACCTCCAGAAAGATACTTCTTATTTTGTTAATTCTTCATGTTTTCACTCCTGTGCTTGCTGCCTCTGAAAATTCCTTTATTGGAGAGTTCTAAAAGCTACAGCAATTCCTGCATGGGGCTGCCCTCTTAATCTAACGATTCCTCTCCGTGACTTAGCTTGGGTCTGTCACTGAAATGCTGGGCACAAGGGGATAACTGCTCTTCCAGGTCAAGTCAGGAAGAGTTTACTCTAACGGCAAACACAAAAAAAATTAAACATTAAAACCTTTATTTCTAATCACTCATCCTCAACCTGGCTTTGGTATTCACACACTAATAAAATGGTGTATTTAGTTATTGAATTCCTACACGGTGCAGCATTTTCTGTTGCATTATGCTTTGACCTACACTGACTGCTTTCCTCTCAGTCTGGAGCTTTCAGACATTTCCCCTTTTTTCCCAACTTGTTTATCTAATTGAAGTTAAATATCTCTGGGTTTTTTTTTTTTCTTTTTAATTCTCCATTCTCTCTCCAGGGAAGCTTCCCCACCCTTCCTCATCAGGCGTTGTTTGATCATAATAATGGAACATTGGCTAAAGAAAACGAGCTGCAGAAAAATCCACACTGAGCTTTACAACCCCTCTAGAAGTCTCCATAAAACAGCTTTCCAAAACTGAAAAAAACCTCAACTACCCACCCAAAACTCCAGACCCTGGAAAACTGGCTAACAGCTCTCCCAAATCCAACAGTGCTTAACTTAGCCTTGGATGTGAAGTCACACAGAAGTAGATATTCCAGCTCACTGCCAAAATGCTTCCCGTGGATCCTACATGGTCAGCACAAAGAAGAAATTGTCTTAGATCCCTTCAAGTTTATCCCACACGTTCCAAAGGTGTGCTGGAGGCCAGAAAGCAGTATGTCACCTACAACTGACAGCAGAAATGTAATCTAACTGAGCTAAACTGAATTAATACTGACAACTCTAGCAGATTAACCAGGACAGCAAAGCACTTGGCGCAGCTTGTTTTCTGGCAAGTTGGGTGGGTTTTATAACTGACCTCTGAACTTATCCTGACATGTCCCTTTGTGCTAGATGTAGCAGAAAGATAGCAGTTTGGCCTTGCAAGATCAGTCTTTTCCCACCCCGCATGTCCCATAGGAGAGGATTGTAACACCAGCCAGCTCTGTCTGCTCAGTCTTTCCCTTTTTAAGCATTGCGCCAGCTTTAAAATTGCTCAGTGCCAGCAGTGCTTGAGAACAGCCTTAGTTGGCTGGCAGAAAAAAGCCTATAAGGCAGTCAAACACTTTGCTACTGGGATGAGAAACGTTGCCCTGTAGCATAAACAGTTCAGCAAGGCAGATTCAGAACTTTTCGAATTCCAGATTTTTTGTACCACACCAACTGCCACGGGATCTGATGGGGCATTTTCCAAATCCGTGGTTTCCCTCGTACTGATTTCTGTTCGTTCAAGTGGAGGAGGCTGTGAACGTGCTCTTAGCTTACTGGTTTTGGATGCTCGAATTACTTCTCCTGATCGGCCCAGCAATCAAGAAGAGGAATAAATTTTGATTGCACTATGCCACCTGTATTTCTGACAGCTTAATTTGTTAATGTCAAGTCCGCAGGCACTAAATGAATGCTCATCAAAGTCTTGACTATCTGATGAAGGGCACTGGCTAGTATGATGCAATTAGCTGAGCTCATCAATTATGATGGACAGCTGGAGCTCTATGAGTTTTTCCGAAAGAGCTTAATCAAAGACATCAGAATAATAGAGGCTCTCTAAATGAGAAAGGCAGTGAACTAAGACAGGTAATTAGATTTTTTTTAAACTGTTGTGTTTATTACACTTCCCATTTGTCTTTGACATTTAAGTCTTGACCACAAATGAACCTAACTGTACTGTTGATTTCACTTCAATCAAAAAGAGTATTAATTTGCATAATAAGCCAAAAGTATTTGAATGAAACTAAGACCTGTAATAAGGCGAAAAAATAAAGTGTCACACAGTTTTGCAGAATTTTCATGTCCTGTCTCAACAGCAAGGGTTTCACACAGAGTAAACACTGTCTTTTGGATTTATTTTTTTTTAATTTCTGTATTTTTAGTGATTTTTGCCATGGCCAACTGATGGCTTCAATAGAATAACAAAGCAGTTCCCTTTGACAGGAGGCACAATACCAGCTAACCCGGCTTGTCTGTTAGCAACAGGCCTGGCTGAGCAGCTGGCCCCTGTCCCGCTGCCAGGAAATGCTGACAGCAACAGCTACACCATTTCAGCTGCTACCCGGCTCCACTGCGAGCCTTGATGGCTAATGAATTGCGTAAGTGCAACACAGATCTATCCAGATCAGGGGAAAAGGAACAGCAGCTTTGGGACCTCAGCTGCTCCAAGGCAGAGAGACCCTGCACCACAGAAAGTTTCATTACAAACGTGTGGGTCACGCTCCGTCCGTAGTGACTTTGCCTGGTGTGGTTAGCACATACCGAAGGTGCTGTGCTTTTGGGTAAACCAGAATGAGAAAGAGTTCAGGAGACACCAGCATCTTTGAGCTGGCACAGAGTGTTTTGCTACAACAGCAGCCAGCCAGGACGGAGCCGACAGACAGAGCACTGTGCATGCATGTTGAAAATTGGCTGATTTAGTTGCCTACCCACACGTACAAATGAATCCTGGTAGCTCTCTAATTGCCAAGCTGTTAACTATGCAGCTAGGCAGCTCCAGATTAAGCCAGTCCCTTCAATTTTAGACGCTTGCTTTCATAGCTGTGAGGAAATCCATGTTGCTTTGTCCGCTTTTATTAAGCCATCGGAGGTCTGAGTGCGTACGCATGTGGACAGGCATTGTGTAAAACTCCAAACAGATCAGTGCTATGAGGCAACTGCCCTTAGGTACACATGCTGCGTGGATGACCGGAGGCAGCTGCTTCTTCTCTGGTGTCTCAGGCAGACTTTATCCGAAACAGGAAAAGCTGTCTGCCTTTAACAAGAATCAGAAGCTTAACTCGGCAGCTTTTTCTACGTAATAGAGACTTATTAACTTCAAACAGGACAGTCCCAAATGTGAAGTGGTGAGTTTTAAAGGCAGATCTGCAGTGTGTTGCTGAAGGTTGTGTTGATGGTGTTGTCCCTGTGCCACCTCCTCAATTGTGTGCTTGAGGTTCAGGCCTCCTGGGAAGATTTCACTGCTAGATACCTGAAATTTTGAGAAAGAGTGGACTGTTTAGATACCTTTAGAAATATTTACTTGGATTTCTCTAAGCTTTGCAGGTAGCTTAGATGATTCCTCTGGCTAAGCTGCGAATACCTTTTGGAGAAACTTTGCTCCATAATTAGGGTGAAGGATGTATCAAAACTTAATTTCTGAGATGAAAGTGTTTAACAACCCTAATAAACCGGCTAGCCAGGTGGGTCTGTAACTGCAGGCTACGTGGCCAGTGGGATAACAGCCTTACAACCTATGATGGGTCTGGGTGGATGCCATGTGGACTCCAGATGCAGTGCTCCCACTCTGTTCCCAGAGCTTGCCATGTGCTGTGGGAACGGTGCAAGCCAGTCAAGCCATCTACCATATGCAGCGTCGATGCAGTCAAGACCAATTGATTCACACATACAGAGGCAAGGAAATAAGAAACCAGTCACATCACCAGTCATTTAATTCTTCACAGTGAGGTGCATTCAGACTTTCTGGATCTATATCTGTTTTAAAAAACAATACCAGTTGATCTATCCCAGTCCTCCTGACTCAGAGACTGTTGTATCATTCCAGCACATATTCTTGGTCTCTGTGGCATCACCCATTACCCTGGTAATTGATGGGAAGTCCAAATGAGGTTTATGTAGCCAGTATAATTCTGATAATTCCTGCCAAAGTGGCAAAGGATACAAAATGCTTTTTATATTTTTGCTTACCACTAATGTAATGGTAAAAAATTCTCCTTGTCAATATTCCTGGTATGGAAACAACAGTAAACCCACTAACACTTTGACACTGTTCCCATTGTGATTTCCAAGAAAACCAACCACTTTCTTTTGTGACTATCACTAGTTTCCGTAGCTGAGAAATTACTGCTCGCTGCCAGAAAGTTTTCTTCACTACCCAATTACTTTTTATGCTTATTTACAGATGTAAAACCTGTATTTAAGCTCCTGGTTTCTATTTCTGCTTTCCTTAGTTGGTGAGCACAGGTAGAGATTTAAATTGCGTTATGTTTCCTGATGTACTTCCCCTAGCTCCAGACCCTATCTGGGTTGGCAAACGCTTGAATCAAATGACACAGTGGTGTCTTAAATTTTATTTGCATGATGGGAAAAATCATGGCTGCTGCAGTGACTGCACTTATTGTATCCATAGCAGCCAACATCACACTCGACTGCTCTGGAATCAGTCCCTGATGAACATTGGACGTGCATGAAAGGCTCAGTTGTTCATACAGAGCATCGAATTAAACAAAGAAAATTTCCCTTTTAGCTTGAGTTTGCAGAAAGACAAAAATAATTACTGTGAGCCTCATGCTGGGAGTCCTTGGTGTTTGTTTGTGGGGTCAAAGCAGGTGAATCAAATCAAGTTATCTAAAAATCTTTTGTTTGCCACATTTCAGGGCTGACACACTCCAGCCTGACTCCTTTCTCAGAGCAGATGATTTTAATGTTGATAATCATACAAGATACCCGTTCATTTCTGATTCTTTTGCCTTCTTGTGATGACAGTAGTACCTGCCCTTGCACCTCCTTACATGCCAGCATGTGACTGCTTTGATCTGAGTATATTATTCTGTGCTAAGATACTCCCTTAGCAATTTTTCTTTGATGCAGCAAAACCAAAAAGTTTAAACATTTTAAGGCTTTAAATGGAGTTGGCATCATCATTATCTGGTATGACCTGCCCAATTTTTTTTAGGCTGGATTTTTAGGCTAGATGTTTTAGGATGGATTTCACAGTTTTAGGACTTGTGAGTTACCACTGGAAGCTTGGCTCTGGAACCTCTTGCTTGTTGCCTACCCGTTGTTGGCTGATGGTGAATTCAGGCTATCATGGGATTGATTGTTGAGAGCTCTAGGCAGAAGAAAAAAAGCAAACAAACTCAAACCAGCAGGGTTTTAAAGGCTCCTTGCAGTTTTGCCATGTAGTTTTAATGGTCCCATCAGGAATAGAAAATGTAATGAAAGTAAAAAAGAATCTTTCCATAAGCTTCTTTGAACCTCTAAAGGAATGACGTATAGAACTGTAGCTCATTTATAGAATTATATGGAATAGTAAAAGTCCCCAATACTTTTTTTTTAAAAAAGGGAAATTGTTCTGGCAGATTTTTTCGTTAGTAATTTCTGGACAAACCCACTACAAATTTACATAGGCCTATTGACAATTTCATGCTGTTTTACTCCCATAGTGCTGTCCAAAATGATAAATGTGATAAGTGGGAAACATTGAATGCAGTCATGAAGTACGAATTTACTCAAGACTCTTACTGTGCTGCTCTCACTCTTCCACCTAACTGCCTTTAAGCATTATTTTCCAACTCTCTGATGATCCATGCTGATCTAAGTCCATGTGTCAGCACTGGCATTTCTGGTGTTTTAAGATCTGGAAAAGGAAAACAGCTCATGAAGAAATGACCAAGAACCCCATTTCCCCAATCCCTGCCCCACTCCCCCTCCCCCCCGCCCCGTGCCACATTGCAGGGGAAGAAGGGAGCAAAATCATGACTAAAGTGAATTCTGCTAAGAAGGGAGGGGTGGGAGAAAGGTGCTTTAAGATCTGGTTGCACTTCTCATTATCCGACTTGTGGTGAGCCAGTTCAGGGAGCTAAAGCAGCATAAAACTAACCATACAAAACAGACGTAGGTGTTTTCAGTCCGTTTGGCTCCCTGAACTGGATTGCTTCTTAGCAAGCATCAGCATTAGCATAAGTTTAATGAACACTAGATAAAAAAGCTAAACTTCAGGAGCCTCATATCTTAAACCTTACCTGATCCCTGGCTTCTGAATAGAGTTTGTGCACATAAATCAGAATTCATCAATTTAATTACTAGAATAACTTACTTTTCTTTATTTCCCAAATGAAGAATTTGTTTTGACTCATTAGAGCACACCTTGATAGGATAAAATGCAAAACAAATAACTGAACTGTCTCAGTGGTCCTAGGAGTTATCCACATGCCAGTAAGAAAACATAAGCAGAATATTTCAAAATACAAGAAGATTGCAATTTGCAAACCAGGTCATTTTTGTAATTTCATAGTTCTGCCAAATGAGCAGATAACGTGAAGTCTTGACCCCTCTGGAATCCATAGGAGTTTTTTTGGTTAACTTGAACCAGAATTTGACCCCAATGATTTTTCTCTTACGGAAAGCAGAAAATCAGAATTTATCCTCTCTGCATCTACAGTGGTCACCTATTTGCATATGTAAAGAACTTTGTTTGCATAAAAGGGTGCTCAAGATGCAGAAATGCAATATAGATTTAAGACAGAAAAGGGATAAACCCCTAGACTTAATTCAGAAATTATACAAATGTCCATACATATATTTATCATTGCCATATAAAGTCCAAGAAAGCAATTGATGTTTAGGAGGAAAGGAATGTTTTCACAAGCATTTAATTAACCTTACTAAATCTTCATATATTTAGGTTAATAAATCCTAATGTTTCAGAGTAGTGCCTTGATACCATATCCTGTAGTGAGATATCTGCAGCTCTGACAGCTTGAAATACCCAGTGTTACTCTTCACCGGCTACATCAACTCTCTGTTTCAGTGAGGGACTTTACCAGGCAATTTTCTGGGATACAATACAATACAGGTGAGAAGGCACAGAAGCTGCATTCCTGTGTCCTTGCATTTATTTGTTCATAAAAATTACTGAAAGATTCAAAGATGTGTAAGGAGATTACGAAACAACAGTGCAGATACAGTGGCTGATCTCTTTCTCAGGTGGGACATTGTCAAGGCCCGGCTGTTATTCTGCCATAGGATTGATTGCTTGGGCAGAGGGAAAGCAACCTTTTCAGCATAACTATGTCAATTTGAATATTTCTCAACACTTAATCCAGGGAAAGCTCTCAAAGGTCAAAGCTATAACCTGAAATAAAAGAGGAAGATTCAAAGCTATGAGATGTTTTGCTGTCAAGACTGTAAGCCAGAGCACAGCTGAGCCTCAGCATACTTGTGATTCTACTAAAAAAAAAACCCCCACCAAAAACCCCACCAAAAACCAAACAAATCAAATCAGGAAAAAAGAGAAAGATGGTGTTTTACACTGGCTGTACTTAGGAGTTGGTCTCCACCCTGTATTAATCCACTCCAGAGACGGTGCCAGCTTTAAAAAGCTTAGTGTTTGGCAGCTGTTTTTCTTGTGAAGTAAGTTCCATGTAAAGAATCCTGAAGATCTGGCATTACAGCTTTTCTCCCCCTCTGCATGAGTGTGTTCACTTCCTTTCAACAGTGTTGCTACTTAATTCTCCTGGAAAAGGGATGGGGGAAAAGAGGAGGAGGAAGGAGAAGTCAATACACAAAAATGCTATGGGTTTAATTTGGACTAGAAAGAGACTTCCCATGTCTGGAAGCACAATAGGTCTTTCAGGGCCCAAATTATCCCCATATGATGACCTTTGAAACATTCTCTAAAGTTTAAGAGGGATCACGTCATGGCTGGGAATTTGGATGCATTTTCAAGAGCAGTGATAGCTTCATTGTTAGGACTTTTTCTCCTACTGTTCTCTGGTCTCTGATGAATTCAGAGAAATTAGTTCTGTCAGAAACTGAAATTTACCACCTTTTAGTGAAGATCTCCTCAATGGCCATCATCAAATGTTTGTGGGATGCTGCAATATGAGGCGACGGGCTTCACTGCAGCCAGTGGAGCTACAGTCCTTTATACCACTAATGAACAGCAGTTACTGGCTGGAAGCATCTTTCCCACATCTATCAGGCAAAAGTGATTCAATCACGTTCCTTAGACCATGGGAAATACAGAGATTACTCCTCCAAGTCACCATCCTTCTGCATATTTCTGAATTCCTGTCCCGCTGTTGAGTGTAGATGTGGAAGGGAAATGTGTTGACCCATTCACAGAGACTACCAGCATACTAAAATAATTTGAAAGTGATTGTATTGTGGGTAGTGTAAAGATTTTTGACATCCAAGATGATGTACTACCAGACTGGCTTTTAGATGCTGAGTGTAGTTTGGCTCTTTCTTGTCTCTGCTTAGCAAATGTCTCTTAATATCCTTTACAAGAACCTTATTTCTAATGGTAAGAAAAGCGAAATAAGGAATATGTTGACAAGTATTCCCTTAATTATTTACTTGGCATTGTGAGGGAGAGGAAAACAAACATAAACTTATAGTGATCTCTAAAAGACTGGTTTATATATCCTACTAAAGGGTACAAAAGTTCTTTTTTGCCATGTAAGAAGGCAACTTTGGAGTCTTTGGGCTCAAGTATACAGACTGCAGACATCTTTGACTAAATGTTTGCTAAAATGCTGTTTCATGCCTGAGAGACAGGCAGGGAAGGAAAGAAGCATGTGCTTGCTAGTTTATTTCCTTGTGTCATGTAGATCTCATTGCTTTCTCTAACTCTGACTGTAGAATGTGTTGGCAGCATCAGGAGTTTAGTTTAGCTATCTTGTGTTTACTTTTAAAAATAAAAAACAACATCCATTTTAGACTTTACCCAGAATGGCCCCAAGGCCACTGATTACTTTTAACAAACAAGTTTTCCTGATTTTGTATTACTAAAACACAAAAATGAGCTGTATAAAACAAGAGAAGACTTCTATTTGGAGACAAAAGAAGCAGAGAACACCTTTGGAAAAAAAATCTGCTGGCACAAATAACTCTACATAAAGTGTTCTCCCTTCAGTATCTTTGGCAAAAGTCTTTTTCCTGCCTGGCTATGAAATGTTTGGAGGGTGAATAACCCACTTATCCAGCACACTACCACCTCTGTAACACTTTCCCAATTGGAGAAATGCATGTGGATGAACTCTGGGCATCTGCTCTTTTTCTTGTTCACCCAAAGATAGTGACAAAGTTATTCCTACACTAAATTTATGTCACTCTTTTCCAAGTTAGCAGGCTTTGGGTTGACTCTTCACTCTCTTTCTTATGTTGGTAGAGACCTCCTTACTTGGTAGATGTTCAGACCCCAGGGATTACTTGCACAAAGACTCCATTAGTGTCACACAAAAAGGAGACTTCAGCACTGAGATTCCTTTCTGCTCTGGGAGGAAGGGCTGCCTGCAACCACAGGGCCTGAGGAAGAACCATGAAGGGGGTGGGCAGAGGTCAGATCCAAAGAGGCAAAGGATACATTCCTTCTGTGGATATGATATGGTCCTAGTCAAAGGGAAAATACATCCCGATGAACAGAAAGCTGCCACTTTGTGGTTTTTCTCACGTTTCCATTACCAGGATATATGTATACATATAAAAAATAGCATGAAATGATATCCCCAGGGTGCTTATGCACATGTGATGTATTTGTGCTCTGAAGGCCATTTGATACTGCAGCAGCCACAGTGCCTGACCAAGGATGTTGCTGCTTGGTTCACACTGCTGTGCAGCTAGCTGTGTAGCTGCTGCATCTGAAATGCCATGCTTGTGTGCCCTGTGATAGACACACCTCTGTGAATCATCACAAACACTCCCTTCCCTCCACTACTGATCGATGTGTGCAGACGAGCTGACCCTGCCACCTCAGCCGACAGCCTGAGAGGACTCAGCAAGTGATGGCAGCCCACACTCTGGCTGCATGCACACCCGTGCCAGCTGTTGGACACTGACATCTGACACCAAGGAGTGTATGTACAGTGTGGGACTGAATGGATTCAGTTCCTGAATGCCTCAGAAACTCTTTGTGTTTAGTACTTGTATAAAGTACAAACCACATGCTGCCTCTGGAAAGTAGGGATTCTGCTTTCTTTTTCCTGCTCTTGCCTCTTGGTACTAATGAGCAAATGAGTTTTTCAAAGTCAGGAATAGCTCTCACTCTATATGCTGTGTCCTGAATTAATGGATTGACTCTGAACTGGTGATGTTTTTGTCATAACTGGTCAATATCCCTGGTCTACTCATCAGCAAGTATATGGCCTTGTCCCACGGTATTGCTTATGACGCAGGGAGAAGCCTTTCAGCTTGGCCCTACTACCAAGATTTGTCACTCAAACCTCCAATGACATCAAGAAATGCTGTGGTCTTCATGGAGCTGCAAGGAGACAGGACTGCAGCTGACTGGTAAGCAAAGAGCTTTGCAGCAAGAGATCTTGGCATCCCGGTGGACAAGAAGTTGAGCATAATTCAGCCTTTGTGGCAATAAAGGTTGTCTGCATTTTGGGCTACATTACCATGGGCTGTGTCCAGTTTTGAGCTCCCAGTACAAAAAGATAGTCAAACTGGAGCAAGTCTAGACAAGGACGATGTTTAGAAGGAGTACATAGTGTGAGAAGAGACATTGAGGGAGCAGGTTTTGTTCTGCCAGGGACTCTTCCTAAAGGTCCACAGTGGCAGGGGTGAGAGGCAGTGGGCACTGGCTGCAGCAAGGGAAATTTCAGTATACATTGGGAAAATGTTTTTCAGCACAAGGGTGGTCAAACACTGGGAGGTCTTGCTCAGACAGGTGGAATCTCCGTCCTTGGGAATATTAGAAACTCAATTTGGCATAGCCCTTGGCCATCTGATCTGACTTTGTAGGTAACCCAGTGTACAGCAGAGTTTGGACCAGACAATCTACAGAGGCCCTTTCAAGACCTAATTATTCTGTGATAATGTGATTTTACAGTATTGTTGTGAAACTATGCTCCTAAATACACACACACACAGACACACGGGCAGACATGCATACAGAAAGAGTATGGGAAGGTCTTTGCAATGCTCCTATTCAGGACCTGGCCTTTATTTAACAAAATGTAAACAGTAATATGACTGTAAGTACAGCACCGGCAGGGCAGTGACTGTAACACGTGCAGAACAGCAGGAGTTATAGACACTTAAGTAAACATTTCCTTCCACTGTTCCTCTTAAAGACAGGTAGCTGGGTAATAAGTAGTCTTTCTCTCTTCTGAACAGAAAAGCCCTCTTCATTCTGAACATCACCCACTCAGAGATAATGAATGGGTTCTTATTTTTCATCTGCTGCAGTACATGCACATACTTTGCAATAAGCGGAAGTCTCTCTCACTCATGGGTTACAGTACTAAGAAGAAGGACAAAGGCATAGAGATCAGCTTTTAAATTTATGCTTGCATATCATTAAACGGTGATGATCCTGTGAGGATGTCCAATGTCTATAGCTGCTTGACCCAGAAAACCTGCAGTCGAGATGCTTGACAGACAGAGATAAATGTATAGATGGGAAAGCAGATTTTTACATAATTACCAAGACCAGGCTTTCTCAGATGCTTACATCTACTCCTTGGTGGTGCAAAACTAGCTTGATTTATTTTTGAAATAAAGTGGGTAACATCTTGTAAAAATGGGATTATGTGAGACTTTCAGGAAGACAACATTTCATAAAGTGACGGCATTACTGTGTATTTCCACTCAGAAACTAAGAAGATTGTCAGTTTGTCAAAATAACTTCCAAATATGAAAGGGAGGCAATTTGCCAAAGCTTAATAAAAATAGATGACATCTGCTCTTTCAGAGTCAGACCGATACTTCTAGCTACCTTAAACTGTACCTTATTCTCAACGCTGCAAAACAGCTCAGCTTGATTACTATTGATTTTAATAGTACTACTGATAATCAGAAGTAAGATAAGGACATATATTTAAGCTCTGAGGGATCAAGGTCTTAATCTGAATATTTTTCTTGCTCCTAATGAAATTTATTGGAGATACCACCTACAGGAGTAATTTGATTTCTTTTTTACTAGTGATTCAGCATTTCAGTAAATTTTCAATTTGTAAAGCAAATCAACAGCATCTATTTTTTTTCTTTATGCTGATACTGTAATGCAACAGTGGCATTGTTACTGGCAGAAAATACTGTCACTGAAAAAATATCCGAATAATTACTTTATCCGTACAGTTCTGTTTACATTATTTTACAGCAAGAAGCTATTCCACTGACATTATCTCTTCAATTAGATATGCCTGCTGTGCTGCTGGTAATTATGAAGTAGGTTACTGTATCAACACAAAGAAAGCTCTTCTCCAAAATGTGCATGAGAGCATAGTAGGGGGGGAATTATCCCCGCAGTTTGGTTCTTCAGAGTTTATGAATGTCATATTTCAGAAGTATCAGGATATTCAGACTACCTTCTAGCATCAAGATAAGCTGAGGAGGAGTGACCATAAGCCTCATAAGCAGAGCTATAACATAATGCATTTTAGCAATCCACACTGGTGTCTGATGTGGGAGGACAATTAGATGATCACCTGACAGTATCCAGCGGTAATGTAACAGCACCAACAAAGATTCAGTGTCTTAGACAGTCAAAGTGAGGCATTAACACATCTACACAAGTCTAACATGAGTTAGACTTGTTCTTGTGTTAGCTCTGTGTGGACTAATCCCACGCTGCCTGTTCTGGGAAGGAGAACTTGTCAAACTCCCTTGCATCCAGGCCCAATCCGGTGCAAATGCTGTGACTGCAGACCATTTGCAAGGAAGCAATGGGCTATATATGCACAGGCTCCTTGGCTTGGCCACGGAATTTATCTTCACAGTAGATTCAAACTTAGATTTTTCCTGTGCCTGATTGGACTCAAATCTGAAGGTCTCACCTTGCCTTAACTCTCAGGTCATGCAGAGATCTTAGTACTTTGTATTTTAGTACTTTGTAGACTAACCATTCCCCTCACTCCAAAGCACATGGTTCACAAGCTATGTCTAGACAAAAATGAACGGTCCTGGGCTTGGTCCTGTCCCTGCAGAAAAACAGCACAATAAAGAATTTGCATTTGCAGACTTGTCTTTTCCTCTTAAATAAGGAGACTGAGTAAAAAGTGATTATTGAAACCGGTCTTTATATTGTGCTATCCTCCAGAATGTGCTGAGTGAGCCCAAATTGGACCAAGAACCATTATAATCACTTAAGAGAATGAATGATCATGGTGCAGAGGCTGGGTCCATGCCCTGTCCGCTTTATTGGTACAGATGAGTCCTTTGGGATTAGTGTGTCCAGATGAGGAGACCTGGTTTCCTGCCACTGTCCCAAAACCACTTTCATGAAACAGTCACTGGCTATAACATAAGAAGAGGAGACTCTTCCTACTGGTGGAGAAACACAAACCTCGATCAGTCCTTTCAGGTGGAAATTGTGTGAAAGATACTAGTCTGGGTTATAATTTATTTCAAAACATCACCCAAAATGAATATGTGCACCCACAAATCAGAACTCTAGGCAAGAAAAAGATGTTTCTGTTTGGGTAGACATGCATGGAGCTGCTGTGTCTTGCTGGAACCCAGGAGGGAAGGACAAATCTGGTAGAAAAGAGTCCGATAAAAGAGGGGGGGATGCTTGTCTCATCTTGAAACACTTCCTGTGGTTTCTGAAAGTTTGCCATTCAGATGAAAAATGAAACAGAAACAGGTCAGAGTCTTTCAAAAGTTAAAAGTAAACTCTTCTCAAACTCCTTTCCACAAAGCCTCTCTCCCTTACTCAGAACAACCCAAGCAAGCAAGAAGTTGCTGGTCAGGGCACCCATCTGGGAAAGCCAAATGCCAGGCTTAGGCCTTTGTTCTAGCTTTTCCCTTTGTGGCTAAGAGCTGGGACTTGCTATGGGTTCTCAAAGTTGTAACCACCAAGCTCTGAAGTCTGTCTGCCTCCTCAGCCTCATTGTTATTTAATGATTTCTGCAGTATGGAGATCCTATAAGGAATGAAGGCTCCATTAGGCAGTAATCACATCCAAGGTCTTAGCCAGGATAAGGGACCCTTCCTGTTCTTACTCCTTACTGTCTTTCACTCACTCCAGGAGAGTGTTATTTTGGGGTAGAGACTTCTTAGACCCAAAACCCACCTCTGAGTCTTATAAACCTTTTCAAACCTTTTTTCAAATCCTTCCATCAACATGCTTTGACAGGGATGTTTCCCAGCAATGACAGAAACAGAGACGATTCATTAGAAAATCCCCTCTCACCTCATCAGATATTTATTGCATTGTACTTATAAATCTGCAGAGAGTAAAGAGCTATGTGTGGAAATTTTTCCTGATGTCCTTGTTTTTCAAAGGCTCTAAGGATGTATGGCAAAAGAAATGCATAAATGCATTTCCTGAATAGATGTGTTTCAAAGTGTACTGAGAGATATAGCATCAAAATCATCTCTTCCGAAACATGAGGTAACACAGTGGCATTCAAAGAGACCTGCAACAGATCACTCTGTTGGTATGTGGTGATGGATTCTCAGTTCCTTGTGTGATTCATGCCGATAGCTAGGAGTCAAGCATTTGCTGCATGAAAAAGAAGAAATAAAAAAAAAACCCAAAAAAATCTAGTGACTTCTGACAGGAAAAAACTGAGGTCAGGATGACCTACCTAAAAAGAGATACATATATTAGAGCCATTAGTTTTATTTTCTTAAGAGTACTGAAAAGATGTGTCAGCATGAAGAGTTGCTGACATTTTCATGTGTACCTTTGTGGGTTTCATTTTCCAGTTATGTGGTTGAAAGCTCCTGCATCTCTATGGAATTATATAGGAAGACAAAGGCTAATATTTTCAAAAACAGAGATGTCACTGAGGACACCGAGCAATTCTGAAAGTCAAAGTCAGTTAATCATCATTTAGGTCAAGACCTTAACAGTCAAGTGTATTTGGCTGTCTCTTTGAAGTCCGGTGACATCTTAAAATTCACCACTCACCTTCTGCCATACATACTGTTACCAAGTATGCTAAAAACCTCCTGAAGATTGATACTGCTCTACAGAGCCACGTGGAGTCTTAGGCCAAACTCAGAACCGTCGTTAAGCCAGGTTTGATTTAAGAGCAGAGATAGGAATGGCTGTCCCAGAACAAGACCAATAGTCCATCTCCCGCTGTATCCTGTCTCTGACCATTGGCCAATAGCAGACATGTTGGAAAGAGTATAGGAATGAGACTGTCACATAGTAATACTTCTCTGTGGTGCTTTCCCAGTACCCAAAATGAGTGTCCAATGATCTTCTGAGCCAATGTTGTTGTCCTTGTAGCAAACAGTCCTCAACAGGTTTTTCCTCCTTACATTTTTCTAGTCACATTTTGACCTCGGCTTAATTTTTTGCTTCCCCAGTGCCCTTTGCCGAAGGACTCCTGCCACCACCCAGTGACATGTGGTATCTCCTGATTCTTAGAGGTTTTCTTCATTAAAAACTTACTTATGTAACTACCTTCTAATCACAACTGTTGCAAAATCAGCGGGTACTTTTCCTGTGGGTATCTTTCCATTTCAGCTTCCTCTTTGTAAAAATACTGCTATGTTCCCACAACATGTAAGGATGCTGCTTATGAATCACTGAGATTCTGTGCCAAGCCTGTGGAAAAACCCATTGGGAAAATGAACAGCTGAACAGCATGCTGTACATGAAACTGAGGCCCAGATAGTGAATAATGAGGAGAAAACAAATTATCAGTGGGATGCTCATTAAGTGAACACCATCCTCTAGTGTACTGGACAAGCATAGACAAGCTTGTTATCCCCTTCTGTAATTAGAAGCAAATATGTAGAAATGCACTGAATTCAGGTGACTCACGTTTGATTTTGCTGTCTTAAAAAGTTATGTTAGTGTAGCTTGTGCACGTGCATGTCCCATGTCAGAGATAACACCTTTTGCTTAATGTAAGACAGCTGCTTATTAAAAACTAATACTGTATTTTTCTTTTTAAGTTCTAAAACACACAAGAGATTCATTTTCTAGAAGAGCTGAGCTGTTTTTTTCCTAGAATTTAATTTCACATCCTACCCATTGCATAATGGATAGGCCAGTGCAAATATTATTTCTGTAAGTGAAAAAGACTGCTGATAACTACTGTGACCTGTATAGATCATATGTGCTAGGGTTAACTGGAGTGTTTATCAGGCTCATGTTTGTAATGGAAACCAGCTGGGTCTTCAGTCACACCAAGTTGTTCATAACAAGCAGCTCCCAAATACAACTATGTTATGTTACATACAGGGAGAGGTGTTTGCACAAGATTCCATGCTGGTAAATACAAAAGGGATGGATTTAGAATTGTCTCTGAAAGCAGTATCTAATGACTTTTATAATCAAGAATTATTTTTGTAACTATTGAGGAAAGAAAGGGTCAAATACCGATGACAGCTGTCCAGCTGTCTTAGCAAAGAGCCAGGAGTGAACAGATCCAGAAGAAGTCTAAGTGGATTTCCAAAGTAAACTCTCCTTCTTCTGTCAGCTGTTTTACCTCTGGGTTAGAGCTGACATAAGCTTCCTGGTGGTATTTGAAAGCTTGCCCTTTTCTTCCCAAATCTCTTTCCTGTGGGTAAAGCGAGGTATTACAGTTGCCCATCTGTCAGCGGTCCACAGGACCTGGCAAAAGAGAAGTAGTAGTGGAAGTTAGAATTAGTGAAGGTGGAAGATAAATCCATAGACAGATGAAAATGCAATAATCCCAGGTTCTATAATACGTGTCTTGTGACAGCTAACTGAGGCAGTATTCCACCATGGCCTCATGTGACCACACTGAAAAAAGACTGGAAATAAACACTTTTGAGTTGAATTTAAAAAATGGGGAATATGAAGGTAAAAATTAAATGAGTGAAGCATACAAATAAATATAGACAGTGAAAAAATAAATTGTTTCAAATTTTCTGGATATAAAGCAGTCTTTGGACATACTTCCCAGCACAGGCATAGAAAGATATGCCATATGTCTAGAATGGCAGAATTAAAGACTAGGAGGTATTGAGATGGAGGTGGCTTTTTAGTATTAAATTTACATCACAGCCAAAATAATTACAGTGGTTACTCTTAGGCCACAACCTGGAGCTGAAAATGTGGTATAGCTGATTTCTTAGTGACAGAGGCTGACCTTCTCTGCAACAAAGGAATACACTGAGGAAAACCTGATGTGAGCCAAAGCAAAGTCTCACAGCTTTGTTTTTTTAGCTGCTAATACAAATAGTCGTTACTCCATAATTTCTTTCTTGCAGGAGGTGCAAGCTTCTACGTGTGCTGAGGGAGCCAGAAGCAAGGTGCTGCGTTAAGTGGTAAGGTGCTATATCCTTGCTGTGTTGCTACCGTGGCATGGTGTTTCAGGTCTGGGCTGTAGAAGGCAAGGGAGGATGCATGAAGCACAAAAGGAGAAATGACTTTGGGGGCCCGGTGGGAAAGGGACTCAGCCTTGTGGTCGCTTTGTGGTCTGCAGCCTCTGCTTGCCCTCACCTCTTTGCTCGGTTGCCCTGAGATGGCTGAATGCAAACCACATGTATAGTCTGAGAGTGGATATCCTATGCAGGCAGGGTTATATACATTTTTGAGATAGCCCTTCTAAGATGCCTAATTCTAGGAGGTAGCAGCAAATGGAGCCCACATTCCCACTCCTAGATATCAGGCACTGGAACTTTGGCACCAATGTGTGTAAAATGCTGCCTCCCTCAGCAGTTTCCACTGCTCAGCTTTGACGGCAGCAGTCTGTAAGACTCTGGTTTTGGCAGCAAGTTAGTACTAATTTTGCTGTGGGTATCTGGAGGTGGAGGAAACCTGAGGGCTGATGGCAATTGCAGGAGTTTGGAATGACCAGTGACTGTCAGCTTCTCCAAGTGAAGCTGCAAAGCCCTCCTGGGCTGACTCGGGGCTGCACAGCCACTCTTCGCACCAGTGCTCTGGCTCTGTGCTGCAAGTGTATGAGAGAGAAGCCATGGAGCCAGTGCTGGCTGCCCACCAGCAGTCACCTGCCTGGGATGGTGTGTTTACCTGCTGCCATGTGGGCAGGAAATGCCTCCTCCTCCACCTGCTGGCCACAGCAGAGCTAAATGGTAACTGGGTGGGGGCGTTTGTCTGTAATGAGAGATCTGGTTTGGCATGGAGTCAGAAAATGTCACAGATGGGTGGTAAGAGTAATACCAAAAGAAATTACGGACATCCTTTGGGCATCCTTTGAATTGCTAAAAATTTATCAGTGGGGATCATTCATGGGCATGAGGGCTACACGGTGCACCATGGGACTCACTGGCAGCGTGGTCACAGGCCTTACTGAGAGGGGAATCAAACCGTTAGCAGACGGGTGGCTAACTGCCAACACCTGTAGAGCTTCTCAAATTCTTCTATTTGTTGTCGTTACCAAAGGTGTTGTCTTCTCTTCTATCATCACAATGATGCCTTCTACCACACACTGTGCAAAATGCTATTTGGTATCTAGCAGTTCTTTTTCATTAATTTTTTGGTTATCAATTTATATTAAATACAAAATCCCTGAAAAAATAACAAGCAATAAGAAGCAAGGTCTAGAGGTGCTTTACCAGTGTTTTATTTGGTATTTCAGCCCATCTGGGAATATGTGATTAATATTTTGAATTCTACTGCTTGAAAATCATTTAACATTTCATTTGTTTCTTTCATTTGTTTCTCCTCCCCCCTCCTCCCAAAATACTGAGGACTTCCAAGAGTGATCTAATTAAAAAGGAAAGCATATTTACTTGTTTTAAAATGCCCATGTCACTTTTTAACACCAAGGGAGAAGCTGTACTATGGCTAAAATTTCAAATTCAGCATTCTTTTTATTCACATAGGGAAAAGAAAAGAAGAAATGTAGAAATGTTATTTATTTTCAGGAAAGATTAAAAACTCCCTGCCCTACCCTGCAGTGTTTTGTTTTGGTTTATGTTGTTGATAGTCTTATTCTGATTGCTGCTTGGTAAAGAATAAAAGAGGATTCTTTAGCCATGGGAATGCAGAGATGTTTATTTCCACTCTGGGAGTATAACATACTTTTAAAAAAATTCAGCTTTTTCCAGAGTTAGTTACTGAAGCACCTGGTATCCCACGCTCCACCCCAGATTATAAAAATATTTGAAACTGCAGGAAGGCAATACAGCTGTGCAAGCTTACTTGTTGATTTAATTACGTTCATAAAAACCATTTATACTAATAAATGTGTAGTTGCTTGAAAGAAAGAAATGCCATTTGATAAAATAAAGGTTTCGCCCTTGATTATCTGTTATCTATTTAACATTGTAGTCATAATTTCTCTGGCAGCGTGGCATAACCAAATTCTGATCTGTTTGAAATCATGTGTTAGATGATTATTTTTTAAGGGTGAAAAAACTGACACAGTAAGGAGAAATTCAGGTCCAGCTCTTGCTGTTGATGTTTGTGGCAGTGCAACCCACAAAACCAAACAAGCCACATTAAATTTTCTGCCTTTGTGAGTGACTCTTCTCAACAATAAATGCAGTCTCTTGTGTGAAGAACCCTCTTGCCTTGATTTACTAGGCAGATATAGTAACAGGAGAGACCTCTGGCTGAAGGATCCCATACATCTGGGGCAAAGAGCAGCAAATGTTTCAGTGGATGGGATTCAATTCCCAGAAGGGCTGGATGCGTCACCTCCCATTAGTCCAGCTGGAGGAAAGCTCCAGCAGTCATCCTGAAAACAGGAAAGGTGACACCATGCTAAATGCTCACATTAAACAAGGGAAGTGCTGAAGTGATGTTTGGCATTCGGGGTGAGTGGGGTATGGAGAAATGGTGTTGCACAGAAAAAGGGATTGAAAACAAAACTGAAATCCGAAAGAAAATCTATTTTTTACAAATGAAGCTTTTTCTGCAGAATCTTAGTGTGTGGGATAAACAGGGACTTTCAGGCTGTACCCAAACTCATGAATCCCTAATTATTTGGAAGAGTAGCCACAAACTTATGTGGGAAGCTGTTTGTGATTTTCTAGCTTGCATACCATATGTGGCAAGCTTCTGACGTTTAACTGCGCAGCCATAAATCACTGCATGATTAGTTAGCAGAACATATATTGGTATAGGGGTGGTAACTCTGTACTAAATGCACAGCATGTGGAAAAAAGATCATCAGTTCACTCTCTGGTCTTTAGTTTCTTGCTTGAAAATCAATCAATATTACATAAAGCATTGATAGATAGGAAATGGTTTTCAAGTATTTGCTCTGTGTTCTGTTTGATTTTGATGTGGCCCTGGCTAAACTCACTGGCAGTGTTTTCACATGATAATACTGCATTTGTGTATTGCCAGGGGAGGACTCTGAAAGTTGAGAACTCCTCTGAGTGAGGTTTTACTATAAAAAGCTGCGTGACAGGGTTTTTTGAAACAGAAAACACGGATCTCTGAAACAATGGCAGCAGTTAGGGGATGCAAACAGAAAGGAAAGATGGAGTTTCATCATCACCCTTTTGTTGTATATTTTTCTTATGCAGTTATACTGGAGATGTGCTGAATCCATACCTCAATTTACTGGGTAATCAATGAGACTGACATTTCACAAAGAGAGTTCACTGTAACTGGAAAGTGTGGATTAATATAAACCACTCTCCTGACTTAGGCATGATAAATGTGTTGAGGATGCCACTGATACATATTCTAAAAACTCTGTAGTATCTCTCCAACTCTGCACATTTATTGTCACTCCAGCAATATGAAACAAAGAGACTTACAAGACTTTAGAAGTATTTCATGTTCAAGTACACAAAAGCATCCTGCCTTAAGGTGGTCTCCTCCACTTTTTGTCTCTATCAAAAGCTACTTCAAAGTTTGGTATAATCATTGCCTGTGATACAGGAACTCCTCATGATAGACCCAGCATCTGAAAACACAGGTGCTCAATTTCATGTGTGAAACTACACTTTTGAGGACTGGGTCTGCACACTTTGCATAAATCACTGAATCATTAAAGTTGGAAAAGACCTCCAAGATCATCTAGTCCAACAGGCCCCCTACCACCTATATTATTTGCTAACCCATGTCCCTAAGTGCCTCACCCAACCTTTCCTTGAACACCCCAAGGAACGGTGACTCCAAGTGTCTGAACAGGCTGGGATGGCATTTTCTTAAGGAATCTGCTAATGATCAGTTTATAAACAGGCATACTACACCTCTAAATGAACAATGGCCAGGGTTATGAGGTATGAGAAGCGCAAATATGGTATGAATAGAGAAGGGGGAAAAAGAAAATGCAACGTTATGCTTTTATATGAGATGCTGTGCTAAAAGCAGTAACAGATCATGGCCTCAAAGTAGAAAGAAGTTAAAAATATATAGTTTAACATGTAAACTCGATGTTGTTTAATGATGGAATGATCAATTAGTTAGCATGAACAAAAGAGATTAAATCTTACTGGATATTGGTAAATATTAGAAAGTATTTCAATGTCAGTTCAGACACCTCATGTGGATCAAAATCTGTCTGTCCAGCAATGGAAAGGCTGTAAAAAGAACAATGTGTTAAATAGGAAAAGATATCTAGATGGGTGGTAGTAAGATTAACTTCTCGCTTCTAAATTTTCTGACCTGGAAAGCAGTGAATAGCATCCTTATGAAATTTACAGCTGTTGGATTGGTATTGGCACTGAAATCACGAGAGAAAAGAGCCTTGAGACAGAAAGGACAATTGCTAGGTTATGCCATACAAGATTGTCTGTGTCCCGTGAAAGGGCAGAGGGAGAGACAGTGGCAGGAGAGGGACCCCAAATAACATCCAGCCCTGGCTCCTCCCTGGCCTGTGCAGGAGCCTTCAGCCCTGATAGCACCAGCCCACTCTGAAGCTCAGATGCCATGGTGGGTGGGAACCCAAGCTGCAGGCTCAGAGGAGAGGAGACCCTGTCCCAGGAGAACTTCAGATGCCATGTCTCAGATATGATGCCCATCAAGATGAGTCAATGGTGGGGGACTTTCAGGACTGGGGGGAAATAATTGTCTTGGGACATGAGACATGTTGTGAGGTGCCAGGGAAAAGCATATCAGGGTCACACAGGACTTACTCCGGGATGTTCAGGGGAGGAAATGGGGAGGGATTTAGGTGATCTGGGGAGGAGCAGGTGTGAGAAAGCAAGGAAAATAACAGCATAAACAGAACTGGTCCAGGTAAGCATTTTGCCGGCCAGCATGCTTATCTTGCCGTGTCCTGCACCAAATCAGCACAGTGTGTCCTGTCTGCTTGCTAAATTCCTTGCTAACCTTTTCCTGGGCAAGGGACACTCCACCTCGGGGGTGTGTGTGTGTGTGTGTATTTTCTCACACGCAGACCTTCCTCCTGCTCAACCAGAGAGGGAAGCAGGGTGAGGCCATTGGTTTCATCTGTTTCATGTGAATGCTCTGCATGTCTGATCCATGTCCAGCCATGTACACACGCATGTATGTGCTATAGAGGTCGTGCTCTATGTTAGTATGCTCACTGGCAATACATTTTCAGCCTCGCTACTGGTTAGAATGGGGGGCATTGGTGTGCATCTGCCTGGCTTTTCTCTGGCTGTGAGACGTGGCCCAATATTTTGCCCCAAAAAAGAATGACAGAAGCAGCAACACTCTGCTAAAAAATACCTAGAATTGTCTGTATAGCTGAACTTATCCTGAAACACGGGCCTTGTAAAAGAGGGTATTAGCACGCAGAAGAGCTCTGCTCCAAATTTCCAGCCTGACCTTTGGTTGACTCTTAACATGTGGTTTACAGTGATAAAGAATATCTGATGACGAACTTGTAAAGATTAATTGGGTTTGGAAGCATGTAGCTTTGATAATAGGGTTGATGCAGGGGTAGCACCAAGATCAGATTTAGTAAGAAAGGCTGAGAGCGCTTTCTCTTCTTGCAATGTGCCATTATCATTGGCTAAGGTAGCTGCCTTTCCAGGCCGTGTGAGGACCACTGCCTTTCTTCAGCATACTGCGAGTGTGTCTAGTTCCCCACAGCCCATAGCCACTTATGGACCATTTGTTTATGTTCTTAGTAGGGTCTAGCCATGTGTGCTGAGCTGTCAGGTAACACATCCCATTCCAAGCTGTACCTGTCTGGGTGACGTGAATCTGCTTTATGCATTTCTACGCTGTAGTGTAGTTACAATAGTAGCAAGTAGACATTGTTACCTGTTTTCCACTTTTAAAACTGGTGATGATAGTTTCGTTTGGGTTTTTTTCCTAGAAAAACATGATGGGAGGCCACTACATCATTTAACATGAATGGTCACAACACTGAGCCTGAAATTTAAATGGAGTGTCTCAGGTGGGAGGTAGCAGCCCTTGGGTGGCTCTGTTGACTGCAGTGAGGAAACACTGATTATTTTTCTCTGGGTACCTTATTACTGCCTGCTGGTTATGTGAGGTGACAAAAGGTACACAAAAGACTTGTCAGAGTGTTTCTCCAGAGCTGGATTCAGCTCACTTGTGTTAGGTGTTGAAAAGGTGGTTGTCTGATTTAAGACAGTTCCCCGGGGCTGTTTCTGTAGGCAACAGAGTGAGGCAGGCACCTTCTGGGAGTGATTCCTCTTGCCTGAGCAGAGCGTCTTGTGCAGGTGCCTATTTCTTTCTTTGGACTCTAGAGGGAGTCCAGCCTTGCTTCTGGTGGGTGTCCAAGGTACAGATGGCTCTGGCTTAGAGCAGGAAGCCGACCCACAGCACTCGGTGCAGTGTGGCTCTGCTCCTTGTTAGCCCTTCAGAGCATCACTGTAATGGAAATCACTGCACGCAAAACCGTGACATTAAAATGCATACTGTACTTTTATTAAGCATTTGATTTCTCTGGGGCTTTCTGTAGCACTTATCACTCAAGTAGCTGGGCTTTTTTCAGATTTAATGACTATTTTTTATAAAAAGCTGGCTAGATGAACGAGATAATCTGTAAATGGGAAACAGCTACAGAGTTTGAGGTGGAATTATCTGCAATTTTGAGTGATCAATCTGACGTGGATAGTACCAGTGTCTCTGCTTGGTTTTTCACTGTCCTTGCTGGCAGGATTTACACTCTGAACCTTCCACAGCAAACATTTTTCCTCAGGATGCCTTTGCATCATGGAGTTAGCCACTTCTTTCTGCTCTACTCAGACTCAGCAAGTGGATCGGTGAAAATATATAGAAACCTGGCTCTCAGATGAGGTTCCTGGACCAAACCTAAACTGACTCAAAATTGCAGTTTTGTGCCTCGCTGTGAAGTCTTCAGATGGTTTGGCTGCAAAAGTCAACATGGTTTCTATTGAGCATGCACAAACTGCACTTTTGGAGGGTCTGTAACTTGGCCGAATTTGTGCGGACTTTCACTGGTCTGGAAAAACAATTAGGGACAGACAAGCTGTGCTGTCAGTGCCAGCTGTGAAGTGTATGCTCTGAAGTTCAGAATTTTGAAGAAAATATTGCCAGGATTTGCCAGGACTGACTGTTAGTTGTTTCTTTATTTGGCCCAGTGAAGACTGAGAGGGATAAATCCTGGAGCAATACCACCCAGTATGTAAAATTTGAACTTCAAATCCTGATAGTTTGGCAAAAGAGTAAAGTGAAGTGCAGGCTGCAGAATGTAAAGTACTGTAGGCTGGCAGCAGGCTGGGCTTCCAGCCCACTGAAAAAATTTCATTACACACTTCTACTAAGTTATTTTCTTGCATTTGCTATAAAGTTATTTTCTTGTATTTGCTATACTTTACTACACTTCTATGCCTTTATGCCAGGACTGCATTTACCTTTCCATGGAAAAGTGATCTATCTGCAGGTACCTGTAATGCAGACAGATGGAATATATGCTAGTCTGTGTAATACCAACAAAGGTATGCTCTTTTTTCCCTTTATATTTAACTTAAAGTGCTTTATGAATGCCACCATCTGCGCAGCAGTATGCCTCAACAAAACCCACTGGCCCTAAAAACTATTAACTGAAAAACTCTACCCACTCTGAAGCAAAGGCATTCTGTTCCCCCCCCCCCCTTTTGAAATGCCCAAAGGAAAAGAAAAAAGAAACTAATAGGCATCATAAAGTGGGTTTGTGTTGTTTTGGACAAGCATAGTTGTGAATTCTAAAGCTGCAAATTCCTTACATACGCCTCTGTTAATTAATGAAACTGCTTAAAGGTAAGTTAGGCATCCATGTAAATGTTTTATTAATAAGTTTGATCGACGCAAGAGCATGACTAGAGAGCAGTCCTTCCCCACACACTTCACAAGCTCCAGCTCAGATTCGCTGCCTGACCTTTGCTGTGGAGACGTGTGGGCTGGGAACAGCTTTACAGTGCCCATATTCTATTCAGTTCAAAGGAGATGGATTTAATTACAAGTGCTATAATTTGAAAAGATTTTGTAATTCAGAAAAGCTTTTAAAAATCCTTGCTGGCAAACTAAATAAATGATCCTTTATTGCATTTCTTCATCTTTGCCTGGCTGCAGGGAGTTTAACAAGGACCTCTGCTGTTCATTTACTTTATTACACTACCTTACGCTTTACATTCCTCTAAGTTCTCTTTCTATGAGTTCTTGTTTTGTTGGTCTTTCACAACATTTTTTCGTGCCCCTTGTGTGCTTACATGCACCAATTATATGTCACATAAAACCCGTAAATCCTCCAATACCAGCTGTTGTAGTTAATAAACTTGTAACTTTACCCTTGTTGAACTATGTCAAATCCCTGTAACATCTGGCATGTTTTAATTTCTGTGCTATCAAGGGTTGAATTTTCATTTAAGAGCTCCCAGATATGGACCTGTCAAGAATTTCTTTGCACTGTAACTTCATTAAGCTCCTGAAACTGTGTTTCTAAGTGTGAAGACTTTGAATTGACAACTGCTAAATATGTATGGATGGACTTTGCTTGTGTCATTTGTGTTTACGATTTTTTTCCTTTTCTATTTTCTCTTGTTTTCTGATCTGGTGAGTAGCCTAAACCAAATGAATAATAGATTGCCCTTTGTCCCTGCTGGGCTGGTCTTTCTGCATGTGCGACTGGCTCCGTGCCTACACCCTTGGAAGAGGAGGTGGGCAGATTTGGACAGGGGGATTTGTCTAAGTGAGATGGGGAACACAGGTTTGTGTCTCCTGTTCCTTCATGTCAGATTTTTGTAGTGTGCTTATTCTCAATATTTTTTAATATGCTGAATTCATGTCCTTTGCTACTCGATGTCTCTCTCCTGAGTGAAACTGGATTTCAGTATTTCTTTCCCATCATTTGTACTGGGCCAGACACACAGGTCAGAATAAACACCTCAGAAGTTTTGCTTGTATCACATTTGGCCTCAAACTCCTGCACCCCCACCTGCTCTCTCACCCTTCCTTATTTTTAAACAAAGGGCAGTAGTCTTGTTGAGGAAGGTTTGTTGGAGTGTGTCAAAGGGTTAATACATTCTCTCTCACTGAAATTTAATGGAACATCCGTGCCTTCCACATTAGCTCATCTGAGGCTACCCCAAATAATATATGATCTGTGTAGGCATTGCAGGCAAACCACACCATTAGCAATGCTTCCACAGTATCCCCTCAGCTGTGTGAAAAAACACTTTGAAACAGACAGGCTAAAGCATGTTACCAGTTTTACAAAGGGATGAATGAGGAAAGAGAGAAACAAAACAGAGCAGTGTGCAGCTGGGGCCTTCTTGTCACCATCTCTTCTCCTCGGCTCAAGGTTATGGGTCTGCACACCAGTTCACATTTACAGTCTGTCATGTACCTTCTCTCCTGACTAGATAACTATGCTGCTATTAGTATGGAAACAAGTCACTTCTCTTGAGGCAGTCAGTGGAAATCCTTTGCTAGAAATGGATATTGCTTGTAATATAATAAAGAAATAGGCCCAGCAAATGGCCATGAAGGAAGCTGTTAGACTGCACAGACTGGAAGACATGCTGAAAATAAGCTAGTCTGTAGCTTTGTGAAAGACCCAGACAGACACTGGCAGCTGGAGAGATGCTCAGCTTCTTGGAAGCATCCCTTCTGGGCAAAATAAGGGAGGGTTTTCAGCATGTGTGTGATCTACCATCTGCAGTGTAACTCACAGCAAAGCACAACGTTACCGAGGGGAGAGGGGCTTGATGACAAGTTCCTCTGTCTGAGGGTCCTGTGGCACATGTACAACCAACATGAAACTTTGAGAGAGTGAGACAGTTGCAGGTCATGTAACATAAACACACAGATCTGTTTCATGGGAGGGGCTGTGCAGCACCATAGGGAAAATTCTGTACTTTTTGGCTGCTATGCATGTATCATAAACCACCTGGTGTTCTGGATGACCAACTGCCCAGCCTAAACTGTGCATGCCTGGAGCTGCAGGTTGTCAAGAAGGCCCAGGCCCAGGAATGCTTCTCTTCTGACCTTGCTAAAGGAAATCTGGACACATGGTAATCTCTATGGAGATCAGATGTGTTCTCCTACGAAGCGCTCCACAGTGCAATAAACCTCTCCCGCTCTAGGACCAAAGGCCGTATAAGCATTGCCCTGTGAGCTGGATTAGGTCATTTCTCCCTCCACAAACTCCAAAGGAAGGAAACTCTGGACTACAAATATAGTTGGTTACTAAAATACCTATGAGTAGGTACTATAAATTAACAGCATTTTTCATTTGTTTTATATAGTGCTTTTTTTCCTGGCTGTCATGTTTTGGGAATGGCACTGGACCTGGAGTGGGTCATTTATGAGGCCAAACTCCCCCTGCTGACCTACACATGCATGTCGCAGCTGTACGAAGCACCAAGAAATGGGAGTCTTGTGAAAAGGGAGGGAAAGGGAATAAACCCACTCACTGTTTCTAATTGGAATTCGAGTTGGGAAAAGAACCTCTTTCTCCACGCTGAAGTGTTTGCATGCCAGGGATAAGTAGCTGTGTAGCTACTAGAGTCAATCAGTAGCAACAATGCAAAATGGTTGCTCTTCCATGTGGAAATCTTTCAATTGTATAGTTGCCTTTATATTTTAAATCAGTTATGCAACTTTTCAGGCTTTAAAATAAACTATAAATAACATTATTCCTAAAGTGAACAGCATCAATTTAGTCTAAGATGTTTAATTAACTTATTACTGTTAACACTGTGGAAATCACTAATCTGATACAGAATTTTGTACTCTCTTTCTCCATATAGCTTGTCTTGTCTGTGCACACTGAAGTCTGAAGTAGGAATTGAACATGGACCTCCCAGTCCTACAGGCTTCACACAGGAACACACTGCACATTCAGCCCCCCTTACATCCAGGTATTTTATTGTCATAGGGAGGGTCATTCTTTCTGGTCTGTGCTTATAAGAGGTTCATGTGCAAGCAAATGGTACACCACCTCTATTGCCCTTTGCATCGTTTTCAGTTCACTGATTCACAGTTTGAGCACTGGAATAGGCTGCCCAGGGAGGTGGTGGAGTCTCCATCTCTGGAGATATTCAAGACCCGTCTGGATGTCTATCTGTGCAATATGAGCTAGGGAGCTGCTTTGGCAGGGGGGTTGGACCCGATGATCTCTCAAGGTCCCTTCCAACCCCTATGATTCTATGATTAGTTTATATTATGGTTTTATCTTTTGGAGTGCACTCTTGTATGCATGAGCAGTGGAGGAATTAGAATATGACTCTGGCTCTGTGCAATGCTGTACTTCACAAAACCTTCAGCTGGTACCAGTGTATTACAAATCAAGTACAGCACTGTCTGAAGCAACAGGTTAACTTATGTCAGTGTACGCCTATCATCTCGCATGGCGCTTGTTTGGCACGCTTCGGTTTGGAGGCATAAAAGAAGATTTGGTGTAACATTTGAGGAATAAGAGAAAGCTGTATTGAGGCATTATTTTACAAGCAAATGATGCTTTGGTTTGTGCTTTGCTAACTGCATGGCAATGTTTAATTTTCTAATTGTGGAATATGTTATCTTAAGTGCTCCCTAAATGAAATAAGCTTTTGTTTGCATATATGAATGAAGTTCCTATTGTTCCAGCTTACTGGGAGACTCTGTCAGGAGGAAGAGAAAATTCCACAGTGAAAATACTTTTTCCCTGTACTGCTTACTAAGCTTCAGTGTAGTTTTACATTTTTTCAAATTCTGGCTGTTCCACAAGGTGAAAGAAGATGTGAAATGATGGAGACATTTTCCCTAAAAGTGTTTTGTATCTAACTCAAAATTTTATCATCTAACTTCCAGTTGTTAATTCGTTTCATTCCTTCCTTCCTTCCTCTTGGTTCTCAGGGCACTCCAATAAGGTATTTGTCATCATGAAAGTGCTTGCGGAGACCAAGTCACCTCAGTCTTTGGGTGCAATTTTGTTAGTGTCATGATTCAATATCTTAGGTTGCTTACTAGAAATATTTTTTTAGTTCTTAGGTTCTATTAGTTTTTAATTTCAGCCCTCTCCCTTCTTATCTATCTTTTGTAAGCTAGGAATACCATCATTATGTGCAATATTTCTGCACATGCTGTGTGCAAACATGCAATCACTTACTACCTTATTCACTGTTCTCCTAACACAAAGGGATTATAGGAATCACATCCATCCTATTTGCCAGTTTCACACTGAGAATTCATGTTCTATTGCTTTTCACAGTTTTGTCCTGAAAAATTTGTATCAGCTTGATAGTTATAACCCTATTGCCTCAGGATGATTGCTTATATTTTCCAGTATTTATCCTGAGGTGGCATTTAAGTTAGTCATTCTACTTTTAAAAAATCTTTTTGGCATCCTTCCCCCATTGTCAAAGATGGGCACTTTAATGAGCCTTTTGCATTGTTCTGGATCTTCCTTTTTCTCCATGAATTTTGAAAGGTGTAAAGGCTTGTTCCTTCAGGTTCCCAAGTGTGCCAGAGGTGGTGGCAGTGGGACCAGGTGTCTGTGTAACATAAGTAAGTAATCTCTGACTTGCCTTTGTTCTAGCCTTAGCCATTACCACTTTACCACTGATGTTAATTGTGTTAGACGTCTGAGCCCATTTTACTTTCTTAATGAAGATGGAAGGAGGAAGACAAGCCAAAAAAAAAAATACTAAATGAATTGTCCTTCCCAAAGCCATCTGCTACCAGCTTTCTCTTTCATTCAGCAGAGGATCAGGTCATCCAGTTTGTTCTTATTTATCATAGTTAATACACTGTAACCCTTCCTTTTTCTGCCTCAAATCAGTAAATGTTTTCCAAATGTGTTATTTTCATAATATTGTTCCCTCCATGTTGGGCTGTCTTTTCCTCATTGTGAGTAGGCTCTCAAATGATTCCCATTTCTGGATGAAAACCCATTCTTTTGTTTTTTGCAGTGTAGATTTTTTTCATTGAGTTATGATTTATGGCCATTCCTCTAAGGTGAACTGTCCACAGTGGTGCTTTAGGAGTGTAGTCAAATGTTACTCCTACTGTGCAAAGTGGTCTCATTTGATTTGAATCTGATATTGAATCTTCCTTCTTTATTTGCCTCTGATGAAATACCCTTAAAATTCTACAATCAGATTACTTCCTCATTATTGAAATTCCTCACGACCTTTTATAAATGTCTCAATATAGCAGCATCTCATTTCTCCTGCAAATCTTATGCAAATTCACAAATGTAGTTGTTGCCCTTCAGAGAGATTTCAGAGTGTAAATGACTAAATAACATTTGTTAGGGAGTGACCTCTTGAAGTGAGCTTTGCCGACTCGGTACCTATCTCCACACTACGGCTATCAGCAAATCCGGACCATGGTAATTCAGCAGGCAAGTCACTAGCTGGTGGTGAGAGCAGGGATAAACATCTGAGCTATCCCAGCCCAAGATAACTTGGGTACAGGATTTATTACTCCAGGGTTTTCTTACATATCCCAAGGTGACCTACTGCACTGTCTTCAGCTGAGGATGTTCCATCTTCAGAAAACAGTCATTGATGAATCGAATGTAAGCCAAGACTCTGATAAATGTATTCCCCACTGAGCTCTAGATTTCTGTGCTTGTGGCCTGGTGGATATTTAATAACTAAGACTGAGATGCACTATGAACAACTAATAGCTAGCAGATAATTATCTGCTACTTTTGGAAGAATAATCTAAGGAAATTGAGCTTTTTATTAAAATGCCTATTGCAGAAGAGGCATTTGAGTTTTATTTGACTTGTGTCAGTACTTTATCAACAGGGCTGCTCAGTGGAAAGAATGGTCAACAGCATCTGCTGCGTGTTGTGGACATGTCCCAAATTGCTGGTCATGCTCTGAAAATGCCTTGCAGATGGGAACCTGGGAAACAGAAGATGGAACATGAACACTGAAAACCCTTCAGGAGGTCAGGTACAAAATAAATGAGCAGGAACTAGGGTCAAGCTTATTTCCTCCATGAAAAAAACCCCCAAAACTAATGGAAAGTTGTTGAGTAGGAAATATATTGAGAAGGCAATTTCAGTATCTTGTTGGTTAGGCAGTAGCTAAGTTTAGATATGAAAACTTAGATATGGACAACTAAATTATCATTAGGATTTTAATCTGGCTTGTGGATCCTGCCTAAGATTAGGAGAAATAATGTACATACTTTGGAGCACAGTGCCTAGACCTCCAAACATGGCAAATGCTCTTGTATTTCCACTGGTTCTGAAATCCCAGAATGTTTTTCTGATCTTCCTCCCAGAGCTCAGAATGCCTTCAGCAAGGATTAAGTGCCCCTTGAAAGGGTCTGTAAGTATGTTCCCTTTTTTTTCCCAGGAAAAATAAGGATAAAGGAATTAGTAATAATAAATTTTAAAAAATAATTGTTGGTGCATTAACTTCAGCAGGGTGCCAGATCTATCAACTACATGGAAACAGCCTTCTAGGGTTCTGACCTGCATTGTAAATTGTCTGTAATTTAATAGTGAGTGAAGCTTAGTGGGAGCAATTTCTCTCAAATATTTGCTGTCATTACCTTAGGGGAGAGGAAATTAGAGGAATCCAGAAGTTTTCATTTCCAAGTGAAGCAAGTCACACAGCACAGCACAAGACCTATTCAAATTGCAATATGGCATCATATTAAACAGAAGCCATCTGTGTTTCCTTTGGTTTTCTATCATTTTACATTTTTTTTTTCCTAGATGGAGTAGTAGCAAATGTCAGAGTTTTTTCACCCTGCCTGTAGATCTGCAGGTCTCAGCTAGCCCATTGCTGCAAACCTGGAGTTGTGTGAGGTGCTCCCCTTCATGAAAGTACCACCAGTGAAGTTGAATGGTGCCTCACGTGAATTGTGACTTAGATCCTGCAAAGTATTAAACACTTGTGCAATTAGTTTGCTAGAGGGGAGTTTTGAATTAGTTGGGTTTTTTTTCAGAAGGAGCACCAAAGGCAGATGCAAACAGACACTGTGAAGTAACTTTATCGAAGTGTTTTGTTGCTGTTAATGAAACAAGAGAATAACAATTAAGGTCAAATGATGCCTGAAAATGAATGGAAAGCGCAATCAGATGCTGTTGAGCTAGATAGTCATGTGAGCCACTAGCAAGGTATATGGATAGATCCCATCATTAGTGGGGTGTATGCACTGTACGTCTGTGGTGTCATTACTCCACCTGCACATGGGGTGAGGCTGGGGCTCTGCTACCTGAGCAGGGATGGGTGCTACCTGGGGCTGAGCTCAGAGTGGAGGGCTGGGGCGGTGGGGCCTTGAGGTCTGATCCTGCCTCCCTGTGGGAGGAGAAGGGGTAGGTGTTGTCCCTGGAGCTGGTGGCAGGGCAGGAAGCCTGGTGAAGGGGAAGAACCTTGCTGGGGACAGCCTTAACCACCAGCTGAAGAACAATCCATGACTTTAACTGCTGATTCTCAAGCACTAGTGGTTTCTTATTCTTGGGGGTGAGGGTGCGAGGATTTAGAGAAAAAATACAGGGGATTTCTCACAGCAGGAACAAGAGATTGATGTGCTGCTTTGCAAGGGCATTGAGGTCATATATGTCTGGAAGTGAGGTCCTTGCCTGCAGCCTGTGAACGTCAGTGCTACCATCCCTTTTGCCATCTCCTGTCTCCCCAGGGACCAACAGCTGTGGGGTCTGGCAGGGAAGCTGCACTTAGACAGGCTGTCAAAACTACCTGTCATGGAGACACCATGAGGAACAGGCCTTTGAACTGGACCCCACAGGAAGCTAGAATAGAGAGATGAGCTCTGGAAATATGAGATGATGATGATTCCTGCTACTTAATGGACTGCCTATTGGGTTTACTGTGAGTGGGATTTTGTTTTGAAGGGCATCACTGCCAAGGAGAGGGGAAGTGGATGCATTTGAATACAAAGGGTAATATGGCTAGAGATGATTCCACTCCTAGCATTACTTCATCAAGCTTAGCTTGAGTCTGTCAGTGAGAAAACCAGGAGAAGGTGTCTGTGATGTTCAACATGCTGTTTGTGGATCAAACAGTGGTGTTCTGACTGGGGTGGCTCAAGGTTTGCTGGGATACTCTACCAGCTCACAGGGTGCAGTGAGGGAAAGTATGCAAGTTTTCAGGTGTTTGGAGTGGGATTGATCTTACTGAACTGCAGCAGCTCATGTTATCCTAATGTAAATTAGTTCTGGTGATTTCCTCTCTGGAGACACCTGGCTATTTTTCAGGATATGAGTCTTAATGACCATCTCAGAAGTAGATGTTGGTATTCTGTGTGTTCAGGACTAGGGGAGCTGACTCTCTCCAGCAGCAGCCTGTGGAAAAGACCTGTTGTGTCTCTCTGCTGTAGATGTATCAAATATGCTGGTGAAATACGTCACTCTGATAAGAGATTTCTTCTCCTCTGTTGAATCCAGTCTATAGCTTATCAAGCATAGTTACCGAAGCAGTACCTATGAGTGGCTTAAAAATTAGCACGAGGGTTGTTTCAGTCGACTGAGTCTGCTAATGCACTGTGCAGACAAATGTGGAGAAAGATGGGATCACTGGTTTGTATCACACTTGTTTCAAGAGCAAATTAAGAGTGGCATTTCTGTAAAGACTCAGCAGTCACTCTGATGAAACCAAGTTAAAAACATGGGAAGCACTTAATGTACTTCCAAAATTTGAAAGTAACCTACAGCTGAACTTATATGTAAGTTGCCCTCATGGATGTGGTGGAACATAAAAGGACAGAAGAGACACAATGAATTTGTTTCATTTTAATAAAATTTCAGCAGTTTTGCTTTTCATAATTAATTTCTGGGTCACTTTCTGGTCCTTCTAGTTTGTTATTACACACACTTGTGACAATCATGTGAACTTTGTACTGATTACAGTGTGTTCAGTTAGATCAGTTTCTTTCTTAGGTATAGCTGTACAAAAATTGAGATGGATCATAGCATCATAGAATACTGTGGATTGGAAAGGACCTGAAAGCTCATCTAGTCCCAACCCACTGCAATGGGCTGGGACACCCTTCACTAGACCAGGCTGCCCAAAGCTCCATCCAACCTGGCCTTGAACACTGCCAGGGAAGGGGCAGCCACAGCTTCTCTGGACAGCCTGTGCCAGGGCCTCACTGCCTTCACAAGGAAGAATTTCTTCCTAATATCTAATCTAAATCTGCCCTCCTTCATCTTAAACCCCTTGTCCTATCACTCCATGCCCTTTTAAGCAGCCCCTTTTCAGCCTTCCTGTAGGCTCCCTTTAGGTACTGGAAGGCTGCTATAAGGTCTCCCTGGAGCCTTCTCTCCTCCAGGCTGAACAAGCCCAACCCTCTCAGCCTGTATTCATAAGAGAGGTCCTCCAGCCCTCTGATCATCTTTGTAGTCCTCCTCTGGGTTTGCTCCAACAGCTCCATGCTCTTATAATGGGGATCCCAGAGATGGATGTAGTAGTCCAGGTGGGGTCTCAGGAGAGGGACAGATTCACCTCCCTTTACCTGCTTGTCACACTTATTTTCATGCAGTCCAGAATACAGTTGTCTTTCTGGGCTGCAAGTGTGCATTCTGGGTCATGTTGAGCTTCTTGAGCACCAATACCACCTAGTCCTTCTCTGGCTGAATCCGAAGCCAGCTGAAAAATCATACCTAATCTTTTAATTAAGAGGTTTAGTTTATCTATCTAATGACATATCCTGTCTTTTGAAGCAACTAAGATTGCTTGTGGGAGCGTTTTTCATCAGTTGTTGAGGCTCCCAAAAGCCAAATGGATGCATCAACTGATCAGCCATGACAATATGCAAACTTTTTCTTTTTTTAAACTTATTTTTGAAAGCTTTTATATGTTCTTGCTCTGTTCCTGTCTTGGATATTGAAGTTTTCTGAAAGTGTAAAGTCCTGTGCAGCCTGAAGGGATGTAATGAAAGGTTAGGGAAAAATGGCAGTTGTGCTTCCTTATGCCTGCTTAATACTGTAATTCAATGTAGATTAACGCCTCTTCTCCAGCTGGTTAACTCCAGTGGAACTGATTCGCACACTCATATGCACATACACATGCTTTTTTTTCCCTATTTGTGGCCTTTAAAAAACCTCCAAAACCAAAAGTCTCCAACAAAATCCTTTTTTGCTCACACAACTAGAAAATCCTGGTCTGCTCTGCTAAAATCATGATCAATGACATATAAAATGGATAGCTTTCTTATCAAAGGGGTCCTGATGGATTAAAGGCTGATTAATGTTGACTGTTGTTTACATGTGAAAGGAGGCAACTACTTAATTCCTGGTTGGCAGCAGTCATTATGAAAGGCTGTGTGCTTTTGATGGAGCTGAAGGATTCCTGGAAAAGCGCATTTTTTTTTCTCTAAAATGGAGCAACCATATACTTCCTATGCAGTACATACCAGCTTTTATGTATTAAAAGGTATATAAATGCATTGAAAGTAAGGAGGGGTAGAGAGCCCTTGTGGTAGCACTCAATAAATCCTGCATCCAGTAATATACTGGCTGATATCGAAGGGCTTGTCTGCTCCTTAGAGATAAGCTTTTATGTGATTTGATATTTACCAAAGATCCATGAGTCTGCAAAATTTAGTTGGGAATTTTTCTGAGCAAAGGCCAGGACAAGCAATTTGTGAAAACAGCATGATGTATTTCACAGCTGTCACAGCACTGGAGTATTCTTCCTTGCAGTATCTTAGAATATTTGAATTTCTTACTGAAGCACCAGAAACTAGGGAAAAGAAGTAACCCTAGCTCAGATGTATCAAAAATTTCTTTGTGCTGAGAAGACTTGGCCATTGGGAAACCTTTACACTGTAACTCAAGGTACTTCGCCTGCCTCCTACAACATGCTGTGCTCATTCCTACCATCTATCCTTGTGTACCATGATAGCAGAGGTTTTTGGAAGTCACAGCAGTATGGTGTGCATCCTGACTGTCAGTTGCAAGAGATGTGGCCCAGCTTCATCCAAGATGGGTTTTATTGGCAGCTTTCCCCACCTTGCCTTTGGAGCTGTGTTCAAGCTGGTCCTTGCTTAACTGGCATTACAGCTATGCCTGTACCTGGCCTGGTACCTTGTTGACCGAGTCCCACGTGCTTGCTGTCTCTACTTAAGCAGGAGTGATGCCCGTGCACCTCTGTGCTTTATCCATGGCTTAACTTTGTATTCTTCCATCGCAGACCAAGCTACATCAAATAACAATGTTTCCTGTCAGTTAAGAGCATGTACGAGGCAGATCAGTTGCAAGTCGGTGCCATTCCTCTTTGAAAACATTCTATGAAAACAGGTTCACTCTGTTCTGCCGTATTTGGTGGTCACATTTTATTTTCCCATCTAGAAAATGCCTTATTTAGGTTTGATCATACTGTTCATGATAAGCACATGCTGGCTAATGACAGTCAACAACCACAATACCACCAATGTCTTGGTTATGAAGTTCTGTTTACAAGTATCTCAAGTGGATTTTTTATTTTAATGCCTATATTTTCCTTCCATTTTATCTAATGGTATCTCTGTAATTTCAGTTGCTCTGGTGTATACATCACAGTAACTACATTGTAAAGAGACATCAACAGCGCTAGAATGTAGGCTATTTATAGTCTCTTTTGTTAGTTTAAAATAACCAAATGATCATTATGTGAGCTGGCAGCAACTTTTCTACCTCAGAGAGGTAAAGAGCCAGGCTACCATGTCCATGCTGAGGATATTTGAAATGAGGCCAATGACAAAACCACGAGCTGTCACAGTTCAGTACCACATCCCCCATGCAGTAGCCTGCCCTGGCCTTGTAAGGATGCAGGAGAGCAGCTGGCTCTGCTGTGTGAGGGAAGGACCCACACTGCCGGGAACGCTCTGTGGGGTATCATTCCTCACTAACAGGCTTAAGCAGACACAGGTGGAGAGCAGACACAATAGAAGAGTTTTTGGAGAAATTCCTGGAGTCTGTATGACTACATTAATAAATGGAGAAAGGTTTTCTTCCAGACATATGAAACAATTGGACAGCTGAAGAAGGATATAAATGGTCCAAGGGGAAACAGTTACTTTGCTTTGCACATTGTTTTGAATGTACAGCAATGACTGGCTTTTTTTTAAAATGATTTTTGAAATTTATTTTTTGGGGTGATTTGGGAAGGTGGCTGTTTTTCTTTTGTTAACCGAAATGTGTGTGTGTCATTTTCTCTGTGACAAATTTACACTGTCTTGAAGACTTAGCATATATGCTTCAGGTTCAGTTAAAATCTGATTGAGAACTTCGCTCTTACAAGAGGCTGCATTTGCTCAGACATGAACTTCCTCCAGCCTGAAAGTCTGCTCTGGATGTTGTAGATGGGCCTGTTGGCTGCATTTATTCCCACAACATTTAGGCATCTAACTCAACAGTTAGAGCAGGAGCTTAGTCTCTCTTAAATCTTTCTGTCATTGGTCTAGGAAAATGCACATCTTCATCCCACTTGGAGTGAATCACCCTGTGAGGTTGCCTTTCTCTTCTGTCCATATAAAGCAAGTCTGTGGTGAGTATGTACTATAGTCTTTCAGGTAAGAGAGATAAATCTGCACCCAAAAAACTGAGTGCAAGGAGGGTATTTGATGTTGACTTGAAGCAGCTATGAGGGAAACTTATACAGAGGAATTTGCCTTTTTTTATTACCCCTTTCTCTATTTCCTTTTTCTTTTTTGTCTTTTTTTTTTTAAATTTAGCTGACTTATGATATAGTATTTGGTATGCTTGTTAGAATTCCTTAACAGATTTTTTTAAAAACATATATAATGCATTAAGCCACTGAAACACAATCTCTGTGGAATCCCTTTGGAATCCCTGTAAATGTTTAGCTTCCACTCCAGTTTTCTAGCTACCTTGTTGTTTCTGTCCTATAACAAGGTCCTTTAATATAGCTCCCAGAACTGTAGTGTAGAACCTTGCACCTTATAAAAAGGGATTTTGAATGGATGTAAGGAAATGATATCAGAAATATCCCTGCAAACAGCTTGCCAATGAGTTAGAGATAGTGTCAAGGTTGGCATGATGCCAGCACTGGGTGACCATTGCTCTTGGGTATTTTACTAAAGTTAATTTAATTCTTCACATATGTACTTTCCCCAGCCTCCAAAGAAATATTTTTGCAATGCTTTTAAGAAAAAAAAAATCAATGCCAGCTGTTGGGTCCTTAGAAGAAATGTTCAAAAACAAGGAATGCAGCGCACACAATGGAATTAAATACCCAGGGTAGAAGAAACAGATTTATTTTAAGATAAAGATTGTGATCAGCAGTAAATAAGACAAAATAGAGCTTTTCCCATGAAAAAAAATAGAAGGGAATGAAAAATACAATGTGAAGTATTCTTTGCCATGTCAAGTCCTTACAGATGAAGGCAGAGGTGCCATTTCCTTCTACGTTTGGATACTACCTGAGGTAGTAACCTGAAATAAGTATTTGATGTGTATTGCAGTCAGTGCTTCCAATGAAAACCCTGGCTAGGTTATGACTGCAGCTTGTATTTGCATAAATTTCACTCCACGTAATATGGTACAAATCTTTATTGCAAACACTGCTGTATTACAGGGGAGTTGTTGCCATCAGAGCTCTTTTTTAGCAATCAAAAATCAAACAAGACCCTGCTTTGCAAAAACAAAAAAACCCAAACATTCCCAGCCCCAAAACTCAAAGAAATCAAACAACTCGTCCCAGTGTCCTGCAGGAATTTAAAGCTGCTTAGACTGCCTGCTGACTAATAGCTTCATTTGATCAAGTGCTGAAAGTCTTCAAGAATGGAGAAGTTTCATGCTTTCCCTGAGGACCTGTTGCAATGCTTAACCACTATCATGTGAAGCCTTTCCCTTGTTGCAACCTGTGCTCGTTGCTTTTGCTGGGCACCTTGAAATTGTTTTGCTCTATCTTCTCTATGCCTCCATTTAAGCCAGAGAAGGGCTGCAGTTAGATTGCCTGACAGCTCACTCCTCTCCAGGCTTAAGCAGATTCAATTCCCTCAGCTACTCCCTCTACAACATACACTCCAGCCAACAATCAGAGCCAGTTTGCCTCTTCCTGAATAGACAAAACTAAACAACCAAAACTCAGAAAAGAACCTTAACAACAACAAAAAGCCCAAACAAAGAAAAACCCCAAAACCTACCCATTTTGCTTGCTGTTCCTTAAAGACAAAGTTTTCTAGGGTCAGTAGTGTTTTCTCCTCAACTATGTATGAACGGGTAGGGCTCTGGTGGGAGTGATTACTTACTCTTTCTCATTTTCTCTTTTTTGCTAAGAGATAGTCAGAAATACAGAGTTTCCTTCAATTACTTTTGAACTATCTCTTTGAAATTATCTTTTCTCTTGAGCTAGCACTGCAGAGAACAGCTCAAAGGAGCTTCAAGGCATCATGTCATCCATCCTGCTGACCTAATAAAACTGCGTACCACTTCCACGTCTTTACCTGAGATTTGCCTCACATATATTTGAAGAGCTCTGTGGATGGAGACTCCAGACTTCTCCAGTGCTTCATTATTTTTTACTGTTATAAAAAATTTTCTAGAATCTTTCTCATTGACACTGCCTCCTGTTTCTTCCAACATGGGTACAATGAACAAATTTGTCCATTCTAGCCAGGGGTCTTTTATTTGTGCAGGCTGCTCTCATGCTCCTTCTCAGCCTTTTCTGTTACAGACTGAACAGGTCTAATACCATCTTTCCTTCCTTGCAGATTGTTTTCCACACTTCATTCTAACATCAGTCTCCTTGGGAGTCTTACCAACAAGTTTATAATTTTCTTTAAGAGCAGCACCCAGCACAGCACTCCAGCTGAAGTTTGACCAGTGCTGCGTAGGATGAAGAGATGATCCTGCCAGTGCTGCAGACTACATTTCTATTTATTCACCTCAGTATGATGTTACTTTTATTTTACAGTAGCATGATGCTGTTGACTCATGTTCAGCTTGTGATCCGTAGGAACTGCCAGCTCTGTTTTTTCAGCATTGCTGATGAGTTGTCTGCCACCCAGCACATGGGCTGATGACTGTCCATACCTAACTACAGTAAATTCTGCACACCTCCTTTGAATACCATTATATTTCTGTTGAACTGTGCCTCTGCTTGTCATGATCACTTTCAATTCTTGGTCTACCATGTCTGCATATGTGGCAGGCCCACTCCCTGTTTCATCACCCAGACCAATCATGACAGTACAGTGTTGCAGTGGGCTCTAGATATACCTTATGGGACTGTGCATGATACATGGCTCCATCCTGATAGTACATCTTTGGACAGAAGTTTCACGTAGTTCATATTGCTCTAGGTTGAGTGTGAGAATGCCATGTGCCACGACCAGAAAAAAGCACCAACATCACAGGGGCTATTATTGCCCACACACCATCATAGGAGTTGTACTGAAGTAAAAAAATAAAACAATTCTTCTAAGTTATACCCTGGAAAGAATGGCACATAAATTTAGTCTGTAGAAGTCTTCAAGCATTGAGGTACCAAGAAATAATGAAGAAATATCAGAAAGAATCATGAAAACAAAACAGCCTTAAAATTATCATTCATCTTGAATTCATATGCTGCTGAATATGTGGTTATTCATTTCTAACTTGTGCATATGCTGAGACAACCTCCATCACATAACCTTTGCTGTCCTGAAGGAAAAATAAGATTGAGGTCTAGGAGAATCAGGAAGAATGGGTAATATGAGTAAGGATTTTTTTTTCCCCTCGGTAGGAAATCTTCCTCTTTGTATATCATTACAATGTTCACGTAGAGAAAAATACCATGAAGAAGGAAAAAACCCCAGGTAGGACTACAAACCATGTTGTGGATATAGATCCATGATTGTATGCAGGGAGAAGATCACAGAATCACAGAATCACAGAATAACAAGGTTGGAAAAGACCTTTAAGATCATCGAGTCCAACCATTCACATACTAAACTAAACCATATCCCTAAGTACTTCATCTACCCTTTTTTTGAACACATCCAGGGAAGGTGACTCGACCCCCTCCCTGGGCAGCCTGTTCCAGGCCCTGACAACTCTTTCAGTAAAAAATTTTTTCCTAACATCCAACATAAACCTGCCCTGGCACAGCTTCATGCCATTCCCCCTTGTCCTATCACCTGTCACCTGGCTGAAGAGACCATCACCTATTTCTCTATAACCTCCCTTCAGGTAATTGTAGGTGGTGATAAGGTCTCCCCTCAACCTCCTCTTCTCTAGGCTAAACAATCCCCAGCTCCCTCAGCCGCTCCTCATAGGATTTGCCCTCCAGCCCCTTCACCAGCCTGGTTGCCCTTCTCTGGACTCGCTCCAGGACCTCCATGTCCTTCTTGTGGTGAGGAGCCCAGAACTGGACACAGTACTCGAGGTGTGGCCTCACCAATGCCGTGTACAGGGGCACAGTCACCTCCCTAGACCTACTGGCCACACTGTTTTTGATACAAGCCAAGATGCCATTGGCCTTCTTGGCTGCCTGAGCACACTGCTGACTCATATTCAGTCTGCAGTCAGCCAACACCCCCAGGTCCTTCTCTGCCTGACAGCTCTCAGATGCAACATCTGGATGGAAAACAGGCCTGTGCTTTACATTAACAGTTCTTACAGCTTCTTCCAAAGGAGTTTTACAATACAATGCACCATGGTGCCACTGGATTGTACCTGTTTTACAGAGAGAAGAATGTGATGCCATGGCATGTCCTACTGAAGCTGCTGGGAGTGAGACAAGGCTGCCAATATCACCAAGGTTTCCTGGAAAAATCTCCTGTTTCCTTCACAAAGTCCTGCACTGCTCTGAGTCTATGTGCTTTCTCACTCACTGATTGCCAGGTAGCACTTTGTGGTCTGCTCTTAGCACTTCAAAAGGCCAGCTGCTCCCTCAGATTATCAGCTAAATGGTTATCCATAAATAGAGTATAGCTACTGCCCTGGGGAGATTTTGGGCTGGAGTATAAGTAAATGTATATGACAGGTTTTCTGAGGCTCAGTCTTGAGAGTTAACATAAATTTTCATATAGAATAAAAACCAGGAAGACAACCTTATATTCTTACAAGCATCTTATGACACAGAAGAGTTTTCTAGTTTATTTATATATTCTGTCACTTATTAATGTGACAATACACTTCAGGTCCTAATTTTCAAAATGAAAAAAGATGTGGGCATTCTCCTTCATTGTACAAAAGTTGGGACCTTTAGTGGTCATATATATATATATGTCAACTGTATTTATTTGTGCATCGATTTGGATTTGTTCTCCATACCCTTGTGCAACCCTCTCTTGAAGCAGGAGAGTGCAGTGAGGATTTTGTTTGAAGGTCCATTATTTACTAGGCTTGAGTTTCACGTCGTAGTTTGAGTAGAGACACGGTAGATGGCAGTGCATAACATAAATTACTTCTGCTGCACACTCCTCTTCCCAGAAGTAATTGTCCATAGCCAGTGAGATTACAAGGGAGGGCACCCCCTGCACCTCGGCTCCCTGCAGAGGAAAGGAGGAGGCTTCTATGAAGCAGCATACTTCGAAGCATCACTTTTGTACAGTGAATCAAGACTGCTGAATCAGCAAAAGAAACTGCCCCTGATTTAAGCAGCTTAATCACCAGTAGGAGACTCTGAAGACCTCCTACCTCCTGACAGACTGTGGCTTTCAGCAGAGTTGAGTCCCAGGGTATTTTTATTTTCACCCATGTTTTTGTCTTCCACACTTCGATTCACATTCTCGGTATATTGGCTGCTTCAGAAATTAGCTGCAATTTGCACATCAAATTAATTTTTTTCCCCATTTATCCTCATAGTCCTGCTTTGGGGTAAATGTTAGAGTTCTCATTCTTGGTGCTGTGTGACATTTAGACTAATATCTGGTACAGAAATAATGATGACATTAAACCAAACTTCCCTTGCAGGTTGTGATGTGTTTCATCAGTTTTGTCTGGTGCAAGGTACCATCTGAAGCAGGAGAAAAAGGAGGATGGAGGGGAAAGTGAGGAAACAGGACTTTCCTGAATGTGTAGGAAACTAATAAAAGACTGCTTTAAGAATAAAGACTAGCAAAAAAAAAAAAAAAAAAGGAAGAAAGCCTCCAAATCAAAGAGTTTTAAGTGGAAAGCGCTGGTTATGGAGCTACTAGGTAGAGCTCAGTAGAGTGCAACTAAAATGATGAAAAGGCTGGATATTATGTGTCCTGTGAGAAGACACTGAAAGAGCTGGACTGTACAACCTGGAGAAGACTCAGGGGGATGTTAACAATACATATAAATATCTATTGGAAAGGTGCAGAGAGGATGGAGCCAGGCTCTTGTCAGTGGTGCCCACGGGCAATAGGCCAGCTTATGAGCACAAACTGAAACATGGGATGTTCCCTCTGAATAACAGAAAACACCTTTTTACTGTGAGGGTGACTGACCTCTGATACAGGTTGGGGAGTCACCATCTCTGGAGATCTTCAAAAGCCATCTGGACGTGGTCCTGGGCTCTAGGTGGCCCTATTTGAGCCAGGAGGGTTGGATCAGATGACTGCAGAGGTCCCTTACAACCGCAACCATTGTGTGATTCTGTGAATTAAAAGGGATGTCAACTCCTTGACTTCCAGAGTTGTTAGCTGTACACGTATGTTACAGTGCCTTCAAATGTCAGATTATTCAGTGAAAACTGGAGCATTACTGAATAAAAACAATATCTGGAAAATTGGTGTTAGCCAATGCCCAACATGGTTTCTGTATTCAACTTCCAGAGGGTTTCCTGAACCCCCTAAGTTGCTACTCTAGTGCTACTTTCCAAAAGTTGTCAGCAAATATGCCAACTGTTATTTTTTTCAGAATTACTTTTTTTTCCAATGGAACATGAAGTGACAGAAATGCTTGGGTAGTACAGGAGGTTGTCTCGTCTGTTTATTACTAATTTTGCACCTGGGCAAGTAGCAGTCAGATAACATCATGCTTTCATCACCTGGAATTCAAATGAAGGCAAGATCTTGTTCCCTTTGCTTTGATTGGATTTTCTTTCTCTTCAATCAAGAGAGCTTCTGTTACTATGGCAAATATTCTAAGTACTAAAACTGGAAAACTCTAAAATATGGAAAAAAAATCTAATTACCAAAAGTGCTACTTAAAATAACAATCTGGGGAAAAAAATACAAATTGTTTTAAATAAACTCTGATGCTGAGAGAATCTTTCAATGAAAATGAAAAAATCTACGACTGAATTGTTAATCCTCTTGAAAGAGTCACTGTTTTTTAAGCAAAGTCATGATCAATATGTAGGAACTTTTGCATATAACCATGTAATAGTAGCGATTATTTTTGTCAGAGGTCTTAGTTGGCCTGGACTGTTTACTCTCTAGCTTGGAGGCTTCATTTTGGACCAGAAGGTGTAGAAAAAGAGTTTGATTCTTTTTATTACAAGACACGAGGATTACTTTAGGATCTTCCTATTAAAGGACAAGAAGATTCATTTAAGATCTGCTTCTTAAAGTGCATTTTATCTTTCTGGAATGTCTAAATAGGAGGAAAAGCCAACTTTCAAACAGGCGTCTGCAGGGAGTGCTGGTTGGGAGGTAGGTTGTGAATCTCTCCAAGAAGTGGCGTGTGCACCAGAAGCTTGCTCAGAGCTACTCAAGGTGTTGAGAAAATGTTCCTGGGGAAAAGATGTCCATGTAATGACCATCCACTTAGAAAGTAGCTTTGAATTTCATCTCAGAAAGGCCAAAATAATAATATACAAAAGGACTACATTTTTCTTGTTTTTCCTGGATGCCATTCCTCTAGGAGAGCCCTGAATGGTCAGAAATGTCAACAGCACTGTGGGGATGTTCACACATCTGCAAAGTGGTGAAAAAGCTTGTCAGAGTAGCTGTTTTGGGAAGCAAAAATACTACAGTTTGTCTGTTTCAAATTTTCTTTATAGAGTTAACTTAGGATTTTACAATGTATAGCATTAGCACTTCAGAGACCCTCATCTTTTTTTAAAAACTAAGAGCAAATTTTGTCTTTATTCTTTCTACTGAATATTATCTATCTTTTCTACTCAGAAGAGCAGCTATTAAACAACACAACTGTCAGCAGTCCTCGTATCACCAATAGTCACCATCCTTGTGAATTTTCCAGAGCAGACAAACCCTAGTTCTCATGCTTAAGAATACCAGTGCAAAATCTCTTCAAAGTCACAAGAGTATCCCACATAGAGTTTTTAACTTCCAATGAGGTCTGACTTTGCCTGACACAGTTTAATGTTCCTAACCACTTCTGCAAGCTTTGAAATGGGGTGTGATTCCTTTGCTGGTAAGATAGGTTGCTTCCTTAAGCTTGTTTGGAAATAGAGTAACCAGCAGAAAAGACCTGGGCTGTTAGTGCCACAAACCAGAGTACCTCAGTGAGAGACACTGAACTACAGCCCAAAATGTTGCAATTCAGCTGAGGAACAGGAGGAAATCTAAAACTTTCTGCCACTTAGATGAGCTGCTGCTTCTTCTATGGTGCCCTGCCTCTGTTCTCTTCTGATCCATTCTGCTCTGAGTTTGCTGCTTTGTGACCTGCAGACTGGATGGATTCTTTCAGAGTCCTGTTTTTTTACTGCAGCCCTCACAGAAAGCTGTGATTTTCCTTCCAAACTGAGCCAGGTAACCTGTGAAATTCCCCTGGTTTTCCTGGAACATGTTGGTATTGTTTCTTATTTGTCTACCAATGGTTTGCTCCTGGACTCTGGACTCTGGACTCTAGTCAGTTATGACATGTAGTCATTCTGGGGACCAGCAAAATAAAAATGAAAAAGTGAAGGTCCCACCTCTATTAGTTTACTGTAAAGCCAGAAGAGTAGATGACAAAGTCTTGCCTGGTCCTAGTGCAAATGAATAGGTCCTACTAGTGCATGAATAGGTTTAATAAAAGTAAGGGAGGGCATAATTCAGCACCAAAAGGGACCTGGATTGGCAAGTTTGACTCACTATTATTTATAATTCCCTTGTAAACTGACCTGTTTTGAAGCAGTGCAGCTTTTAGATTTTACCCTTCTTTTGCCCTTGGTTTTGTTCTGAGTTTTGAGGGTTCACGCAGAGGAGAGGGACATTAGCTATCAATCCACTTATGGATCAGATATGACTATTTTGTTTTTCTTTAGACTAAGTAATTGCAACTTAAATCAGTGCTTTAGTTGTGTGTCTCCAGAGTGTTTCAATCTTGGCTATATCTTTCTTGAGTAAGGGCATCCAAAACTGAACAGATGTTTCTCCTACAATCACCTCTGTTCATAACAGGCATTCGGAGAGTATTGCTGAAATATTCATAAGCCTTAAGACATAACAATGTATGAATACTAATGAAAAGTAAGTTGTATGGTGCTTTAAAAAAGTGACACAATAAGGCAAGTCCAAACTAAACCACCACACAATTAAACATTTCTTCAGCTGTATAGTCTTTGGCGAAGATTTCACATGTATTGTTTCCTCTAATATTCACAATAAACAGAGAAAAGGACATTGCAGGAAAGTGCATTTCAGTTTGAAAAGATGCTTTGCCAATGTATTTGCTAGAATACATTTAATTCACCTTGAATCAAGTAGTTCATGAGAGATGGTTTAATGGCCTCATCACTATGGTTATTCCTAAGTGGACACCTGTGTAATCTATTTAAGGCTAATAAGAACATTTTATATTTATTTGTTTATTTTAATTGAAGGTGAGTCAACAACTTATCCTGCATGCATACAATAACTACCAGTAAGGGCTGGAAACTGCAGCTCATGGAAATTTCCAGTATTAACTGCCATTTTTCAGTTTTGACATTTTTACCAAAACCAAAAATTATTTCATGGCATTTCCCCCCTCACTAATTTGATGCTAATTGAATGATGAATATTTTGACCATCTCAACTGGCAAGCTGTGGAACATGAAAACAGACAGCAGATACTTCCACAGTTTAGAAACAGTAGCTTTGTGTTGAGCTTAGGTTTTATTATTGTTGATGCTGGCTGCTGGGTTGTAGCTAAAATTGCTTTCAGATTTGCAGTCCATCCTCACTTAACACCTCCAGAGATGGAGCGCATTGGGATGAGCCTGGAGGTGAGGAACTTGACAGCCCAATCCAGTAGCCACCGACACTTGCTCTTTGGGGTCTGTATAGACTTGTGCCTTTGCCCTCCTGGCAGGACATTCTGGCACCGCCATGACACTGAGTAGTGCCACCAGCAAGGCTGCTGCTGTCTTCCTCTTTCAAGTCTTTTTTAATGCCCTTTGGCTTTCAGCTGAGGTTGGCTGCGTTATGCAAATGTTGCATTTTCATCCCTCTGCATTCTGCGTTACCCTGCGCTAATAAAAGAGCTGCTTTAGCCCAGTGCACTGAGATGAAAATATCCCCTCAAATAGTTTACAACTTGTCCCATTTTACATAGTTTTTAAATTACAAATTACATTATTCCACCTCCCCGCTGCCAGTGTTTAAAGACTCGTTACCATGGAATTTCAGATGAAATAGAAATAATGATGCTGAGAGACATTAGCTGACACCCTTGGCGACTGATGAGTTCCAGCGCTTATCAAGACAACCCCTCTCACAACGTGATCAAATGCTGAAAACACTGACATTTCACATGCGTGTGTCACTAGGAGATGAGAAGTCTTAAATAGGTTTTTTTTGTGGGGCTTTTTTTTTTGTAGGAAGGGCTCAGGTAGTCAAAATACCATAAATGATAAAAATCTGTGATTTATAGCACAATGGCTAATTCAGAACAACAACTTTTCATGTCTTTATCGCAGGAATCATGTAAGATCATGTAAGGGAAGACGTAATGCAGAAAGCAAATGGAAGGTAATTATAAAAGGAAAGGTTAGCTGTCATACTGGTAATAGTGCCTGCTATCAATGTGTTTAATTGCCACGTGAGATTGTTAGAGGGGGAGCACATAGATCTGACAACAGAAGCGGCGGGGGCCCTGCTGGCTGTTTTAGCCCCTGGAGCTTCCCTGGGTTTCGCTGTCTGTCAGGAATGAGTCTTGCAGGACATGTCCCCCCTGGACTTCCCCTGAGGAAAAAGGGGCCCAATGGGGCTGGATGAAGCAGGCGTGAGGGAAAGGCTTATCAGCAGCAAAGCCCCTCCCTCACTCCAGCAGTGGTAGTGGGCTGCAGATTGGCTAGTAGGAAGAAATTACCAGTGATGGGGCAAAAATGCCCCTTGTGCTCTCAAGGACTGGCCCAGTACACGGTTCACACGTTTTCTGTTGTCTGCTGCAGCGTGACCACATGGCCAATTGAGAGGGAAAAAGATTCAGTTTTATGTGTGTGTGTGTGTGTGTTTGCCATGTATTTATGTAGCAAGGTGCTGCTCGCTATTTTCACCAAAGAAAGTCAGCGTGACGATAACAGGAATAGCTCTGGGGGAGAGGAAGACAGGGAAAAGCTTGGTGGGTGCCTTGTGCTCACCACGTGGGTCCACTGGACAACATGGTGAGAGGAGAGACGCAGCCTTTAGGTGTTGCAAAAAATGCGCAGCAGAGGTAGTGCATTTGCTGTCACTTCACAACATGTGGTTGCATACTGTGTTTTCTCAATAGGTTTGTGAAGCTCAAGGGCAACAGCTCTAACAGATGAACAGGATTTATTCCATGATTTCACAGAATCACAGAATCACAGAATAACAAGGTTGGAAAAGACCTTTAAGATCATCAAGTCCAACCATTCACATCCTAAACTAAACCATATCCCTAAGTACTTCATCTACCCTTTTTTTGAACACATCCAGGGATGGTGACTCAACCCCCTCCCTGGGCAGCCTGTTCCAGGCCCTGACAACTCTTTCAGGAAAAAATTTTTTCCTAACATCCAATCTAAACCTGCCCTGGCACAGCTTCATGCCATTCCCCCTTGTCCTGTCACCTGTCACCTGGCTGAAGAGACCATCACCTATTTCTCTATAACCTCCCTTCAGGTAATTGTAGGCAGTGATAAGGTCTCCCCTCAACCTCCTCTTCTCTAGGCTAAACATCCCCAGCTCCCTCAGCCGCTCCTCATAGGATCTGCCCTCCAGCCCCTTCACCAGCCTGGTTGCCCTTCTCTGGACTCGCTCCAGGACCTCCATGTCCTTCTTGTGGTGAGGAGCCCAGAACTGGACACAGTACTCGAGGTGTGGCCTCACCAATGCCGACTACAGGGGCACAATCACCTCCCTAGACCTACTGGCCACACTGTTTTTGATACAAGCCAAGATGCCATTGGCCTTCTTGGCCGCCTGAGCACACTGCTGACTGATATTCATTTCCTCCAATCTCTCTTTCATTTAGACTCTAACTCTTTTTCATCATCCTGTATTTCAATCACTGAGTGTGATAAAGGGGGAAAACTGCCCAATTTTCCTATATGAATATATTATTGCTCAAAAAAAGGTAAGAAAATAAACATTTTGTGCAATTGAATCTAGTCTCAAATATTACCCCTCAGTACACAGCATAGAGAAAAAATAAACAGACTCTCTTACAGTGTAGCCTAAAGATCAACATGGACTTTTATTGGAAGACTGAATATTTTTTAAAAAGCAAGGTTGTATTTCCTGTCTGTAAGTGATGAAAAAGTAGAACAAGCTCTTTTCTTCTTCTGATGGTGTCTGGTACTCCTGTTATCCAGTCATTCTGCTTCTCAGGCAAAGATGTTGCTGTCCCAACCAGGTGCAAATATGTTGGCCCCTGTCTGGGAGTGAATACTATTGCTCCTTGAGGGACTCATTGCCTCCTTCTCAATTAAAACACACTTTCAGAAAATAGAAGAAAAAATTATTTAATAAGAAATAATGAGCTTCCTCAGTTACAAACATGCTAACGTAGAACTAACCTGACAATTAGAATCACAGAATCATAGAATGGTCTGGGTTGGAAGGGACCCCAAGGATCATAGAGTTCCAACCCTCCTGCCACAGACAGGGCCACGAACTGTCAGATCCAGGCAGGCCTGGATCTACACAAGGTTGCCCAGGGCCCCATCCAACCTGGCCTTGAACAGCCCCAGGGGTGGGGCATCCACCACCTTTCTGGGCAGCCTGTTCCAGCACCTCACCACTCTCTGTAAAGAACTTATCCCTAACATCTGATTTAAACCTTACCTCCTTCAGCTTCAATCCATTCCCCCTTGTCCTGCCATTGTCTACCTTTTTAACAAGTTGATTCCCCCCCGTCTGTAAGCTCCCTTCAAGTACTGGCAGGCTGCAATGGGGTCCCCCCGCAGCCTTCTCTTCTCCAGACTGAACAAGCCCAGCTCCCTCAGCCTCTCTTCGTAGGGGAGGTGCTCCAGCCCTCTAATCATCTTCATGGCCCTCCTCTGAACCCTCTGCAACAGTTCTTGTATTGGGGGCCCCAGATCTGGACACAGTACTCCAGATGGGGCCTCACGAGGGCAGAGTAGAGAGGGACAATCACTTCCCCATCCCTGCTGGCCACCCCTCTTCTGATGGAGCCCAGGATACCATTGGCCTTGCGAGCTGCAAGAGCACACTGCTGGCTCATGTTAAGTTTCTTGTCCACCATGACACCCACTTAGCCCATGGAACGAGCTTCCTATGGGCTAAGTTCCAATGCAACCCACCTTGGTGGCAACTTGGAGAGGTAATTATAGTGAGGGAACAGGAATTGCCTGAACGCAAAAAGCTGTACAAATATAATTGAGTTGTTTTTTTGCTCTCTGTGGTAATTCCCTAGAAATCAAGTGAAATAACAAGTGTTTCCATCAGTACCTGTGTTTTCTGAAGCACTGAGTTCTCTCATTGGTTACATATTTACCATTCACTGGAATATTAAAAGGAAGAATTATTCTGTATCAAAAGAATAGTAGTTACTTTTAAATATTTGTTTATTTCCATATATCCAGCCAAAGGAAATTATCACATGACTGCTATTATCTTTGACTAAACACTTGTGAAATTGTATTTGTTACTGTGAAAACAATTTTACATAATAGCTGAGAATCTTATTTACTGGGACAGTCTTCAAGAGCTTCACAGAAATAGGTTTGGAATTATACATTTTGCAAATCAGTCCTTGTAATGTACAGTAAACCATAATAGAAGCATTAATAAGGTCTGAACTTGGTTCTTATTATGTATTTCCAAGGTTTTTATGTCTCTCAATTTATGATAACTTCCACGTTTCATTGCCTTTTCCTCAATATTTCATGGCTTCACTTCTACATTTTAATAGAGGTGTCTTCTAGGAGGGAAATTTATGGAATGAGCCTGATTTCTTTCTTTCTGTGGCTCTGAAGTGTCGAGGTGTGTTTTTCATTTCTGTCACCTTTCCTGCTGAAATGTATCATCCACTTGAACCATATGTTGTTCTCTGGGATACCTCAGGAGGTGGAGGCGAAAGGAAACAGCAGTTCAAAAAAAATCAGCACCTCTAAAATTTTATTATATCTTTAAAAATCTGCAGCTTCTTTCTCCTCAGGATGAACAGAAGCCATGAGAATCATATATTTGTTTATAAATATAGGACCAGGCAGAACCTGACGTTTTGCAGTACGTGATTCACAGATTCCCACTCAAAACATTACCCAGGAACAGGTTGTAAAATGAGAACAAGAGCTGTCCCTTCAGGAAGACACTTGTTCCTGGGTTGAGGACTGAAATTTAGCACATTCTTTTCAAGCTAGTTAAAACAGTTGGTTGGCTTTATTGTCAGTGTTTCCAGGGTCCAAGCTACTGCCTTGCTGACTTTGATTTTCAGGACAAGAATGGTGGCTCCTTTACCTAGCACATCTTGGAGATTAGTACTCGCCTTTTGGTGACCCAGAAGGGTACATCTAAGCTGTGTGACAACATCATGCTTTAGCTCATCCTGCTGTCCTGGTGCTCTGATCTGGGGGTACAGCTGGGATCTGCCATAGCTCCTTGCTAATGCAGGTGTCCAAGTTCCTGAACAGAAGGAATTTAGTGGGAGTAGTGCAACAGGGAAGAGGACTGGTCTCTGCCTGGGTCATTTCCATGCATATGGTAAGCATTGGCTAGAGTGTGTGTCTCAGGCTGGATCCACTCTCCAGTCTGCAGGGTTTGAGGTATTATCAGAGAGGACTTCCTTCTTGGTTGTTGGCTGGGCTGCAGCCAGCTTCCTTGGATATATATTGGTTAATGCCTAGTGCAGAACTGTTTGCTTATAGAACTCCATTTATTGTCCTGTATTTGAATATTGGTCTATCTACACATAAATATTTTGAAGTTTGCAAGCAGGATGGGAGGTGGTTAACAAGGCCTGAAGCATCAGTAGAAGAGGAGTGGATCTACAGCATATTCTCTGCCACAGCAGCCTGTTTTTTGCAGAATGAGAAGCTTTGGTTGGCAGAGCGAGCTGTGGGGTGGCCACACATGGTGATCTAACAGGGCTGACATGACCAGAAGTGACAGAACACTATTATTTATGCTAGTGGTGTAGTGATCCTTTTCGAAATGATAAAATACCAAGACACTGTTTTGTTGCCTTTTAATCGCACTCATTTGGAGAGCAGCAAATAAACTCAGCAGATGGCAAGTAAGAGAAACAGACAAATACTGCATCACTTTACACAGAATTGGGTTAATGCTGTTTACCTGCACATGACCTGGCTACCCCACTAGCCCTATTAGGTAGGAGCTGGCAGCTGAGAGACAGCAGGAAACAGCCCTATCAAATGCTGCTGGTGGCTTCAGCAGTCCAAAATATGTCTCTCCACCCCGCATGGGTTGTCAGGGTGCTTTCTTCATACCTCAAGAGTGTTGCTTATCCAGCCTCAAGCAGCTGCTTGACATCATAGCTCTGATTTTCCACCTTGTGTCCTACCCTCTTGCTTTTGATGATGGAGAACACCCAAAATGTGCTTTTAGCCGGATACTTACCAGGAGCACTGACGTTATGGAAAAGTAATCAAACTGATGTGATGCTGCAGCGGAGTCCCATGGTGGTTTTAGGGCAGAGCTGGGGAGGGGCTCCAGCTCTGGCTCAGCTCTGCTGCCTGGTTGGAACCCAGCAGGCAGCTGCAGCCACCTCAGGGCACACAGTCTGTACTATGTATAGGGCTACAGCTCTGTATATCCTCACTAGGCAAAGAGAGGGGGGCAGGGGGGAGGCAAAGGACAGGACAAGAGGGAATGGATTCAAGTTGCACCAGGGGAGGTTCAGACTGGATATTAGGAAACATTTCTTCACTGGAAGAGTGGTGAAGCATTGGAACAGGCTGCCCAGGGAGGTGGTGGAATCACTGTCCCTGGAGCAGTTCAAAAAATGTGGTACCTCAGGAAATGGTTTAGAGGTTATGGTGGTGTAGGTCTGATGGTTGGACTTGATGCTCTTGAAGGTTGTTTCCAACCATGATGATTTGATGATTCTATGATACTGTGAAAGAGCACGCAGTTCACTCTGCACCACTTCCTCTAGTCTGTTTTGGGATTTGGTGCTATTCCTGCAGGATTTGTCATTGGATAACAAAGTGGGATACGACACAAAGGCAGGTTTAAAGATTTTTCCTAAACTAACTCCACATGCTGCCTAGAAATGTACATGATGCGTTAATGCATAGTATCACACACAGAATGATAGGGGTTGGAAGGGACCTCTATACCATTGCCTTGACAGCCTTTCTTTTAAAGACTCCATTGCAAATATTTGGAAAACAAAAAATAAATTTTTTTCCTCACTGTAGCACTAGAGAAACAACAGATTAACCTGATGCTAAAGGGTTCTGTGAAAACAGAGAACAGAGCTAATGGTGCTTGCAACTAATATATGCGCTTTCCTAGGCAATAGATGCATCTCAGGTAAAACCAGAAATGTTTTCAAGTGATCATCATGTCCATTTAAGGGAATGATGAAAAGAATATTTCTGTTTTCTTTTTCATCATCTTTTTCACCCTCTTATATGGGTATAAATGTTTATTCAATAGTGGTAAGCTGAATAACTCTGAACTTTATTACTTTCTCCTCTAGCTGAAAAGAACAGTTTTATGGAGGTAATGTGAACTATACATTTATTGCCTCTTAAATCCATAATCAAATTGAATATATCAGAAGGAATTAGATTGTTCACTTGGTTAACCTCATTGTAGCTTTGAAATGTGCTCCAGATGCTGGGGACACTAGCTTAATATTTAGTTTTAAAATAACATTTTTATACTTTAAGCTTGTTGAATATCTACTTAATGAATAAATTAAATTATATATTTTCCTTACCATTAAACCAGCAGTGCCATTATTTCTTTCAGACATGATACAAATGTTTCTTACAAGATTTTATAAAGAATTACATTTAACTTTTTTTAAAACTGTAATAAATTCTTTAGTATAGACATACAACATTGCCTTTTGAATTTATGTCACAGTGTGAGCTACACAGGGTCGCTTATAGGGTGAGAACTCTCTGTTGGCAGGATGCAGAAGGAAAACAACTAGCAGTAAGTAGTAATATCTGTGCATAGTCTCAAGTCCAAGCAGCTTACTTATAAATTAGGGTTTCAGACAAAAAAACTGTAAAAAGTTACAAGCTCTTCATTTCACTTTAGAAATCTGAGTATCATTTCCTATGCTACTTAAATGCTTTAATATTTTAATATCATGTGAAAACAAAAATGTTTTCCAGTATTAGGGATCTAAGTTACAAAATTTGCTTTTATTTTTAAAGCAGCAGCAGAACTCTGAGCTCCCTGAGAGGTTCTCTCCTGCAGCCTTAGAAGAACTGGTTAAACATTTACAAGTGTTTATAATGTTGACAACATCTTTTTGTTGATTTCCATGTCCAAAAGAATATTTTTTTTTTCAAAGATGTCAAACAACTTTTAGGTGGCCCTATGACTGTAATGCTCAAGATGACACAATAGAGGAGGCTGAGGGGAGACCTCATCACTGCCTACAGCTACCTGGAAGGAGGTTGTAGAGAGTTGGGTGTTGGTCTCTTCGCCCAAGAGACAAGTGATAGGACAAGGAGGAATGGCCTCAAACTGCTTCAGGGCAGTTTCTGATTAGACATTAGGAAAAAGTTCTTCACCAAATGGGAATTGGAACAGGCTGCCCAGGGAGGTGGTTGAATCACCAAACCCAGATATATTTAAAAGACAGGTAGATGAGGTGCTCGGGGATATGGTTTTGTAGAGGACAAGTATGGTTGGACTTGATGGTCTTTTCCAACATAGTGATTCTATGATTCAATGTATTTACTTGAGGTATTTCTAAAATTTGGGGACTAAAATGTTTGATTGTTTTTTTCTGTTTGAACTTGTATGGAATTTGGTTTAGCTGAGTTAGAAATACACTGTAAACAGTCTCTTCCTCCCATAACAAACATTTATGCGAGCATTAATTAGACAATTCTATGCATATATTCATAGGAAAAATACAAACACACCATACAGAAGGAAACAATGATATGAATGACAAATAATGTTCAAGTTCAGTAGAAATCTTGTTCGAAGACATGCATGGATAGCTAATTTAGCCCTCTCTTTCTGGCAAACTTTTAAAATGTGCCTTTCCTTTCAAACGTTATTACTAAAAAGTTTATCTGATTACCTGCTGGTGGCAAAAGAGATGTTAAGGTCTCTATTTCCTTTGTTGAAGACCACTTTTGCTCTACGAGGACCCTTCCCCGTGTTACATGTGAATTGTAACTCACTCTTCATTATTGCGGTGATTTTTATATCTGAAGGAATGACTGTTGACAAGGCATGGGCTGTGTGTAGCCTTTTTGATTAGTCTGTAAATACAATATACATGGAAAAAAAAGAAATGTCACCAACATTCCAGCATTAGGGTACATACTTCGTTTATCCATTGCTAAAGTAATTTTTTTCAAGGGATACTGAATCCAAAGCATAAGAAGCTGCCAATGTATTGCTGTGATTTAGCCAAAAAACAGTCGGGGACAGCCTGAAGCCCAATTGCTACACTGACACTGTAGAAATTTGTACCTTTAGGCCACTAGATCCTGGTTCATCAACAGGCCAGCACAAATCTCTGAGAAAAGCTTGGGAGTAGAAAAATGTTTGGGCTAAATTTGGAGTTGATTGTTATAAAAAAAATAATTCTGTTCTCTTAACTGGTAAATGGTGATGCTCAAGGGTCCATAGTGAAGCCTGGAGCCCCTGGCATTGCTGAGAGATGGGAGATGTTTTCCCTGACATGCAGTGGTCATTTATATATAATACCACTGTTGCTCCTGTTTCCACATTAGAGCAATAATTGAGGATAGATAATGGCAAATCTCCAGGAAAAAAAAAGGAAGGTCTGATGGACCACAGAGTTTTATTCAAGGTTAGCATTCAAAAAGAAGAAGAAGAAAAAAAAAAACAACAAACAAACCACAGGGGTTTATTCATATTGCATTTGCCCTGATTTTTCCTCTATGACTCAAGCATTGCTCAGGTCAATTATAGACTGTTATCAGACAAAATAAAAGCTGAGATTGTTTTTATTGGTAGAATACTGCAAAGAAAGATATATTGTTAAAGGTAGCCATGCTCATTCTGTCAGATACCATGGAGGCGCTGCTTAAAATAATTGTGATTCCTCTCTGACCCATTTCAGCTGCCTGAGTTGTCTTTCATCATTCAAAAATGTCAAGTGTGTCTTGAATTATATGCCTTGTTGTGTCCAAACAACAAGGAGAGGGAACTTTTTATGTGTACATTTAATATACAACATTAAAAGCAGTTTTAAATAACAGAAACTTGGTTTGTTGGGTTTTTTTTGGAGGGGGAGGATGCAATAAGGTATAAATCATTCTTCAAGGTAATTTCAGTGTACAGTGAAAATATCCATTTTAATATTTTAATCTTCTGATTGACATTCCACTCTGTGTGTGTGGGAGGAGCAGCCAAATTTACACATTTTTTATCTCATCCGAAGAAAAAAATAAATCACACTCTATCATTTTTTAACCTGCAGCTGAAGGTACCAAATGACTCATTTTGCTTACATGTCATAAACTACAGCTCCTGGAGAGACAAGGATGGCAATCAGGCTGGGATTTCAAATGGCTGACTTGCTGTGGGTGGGCCTTCACTGAGCTGCAGTGTCTCACCAAACCAAGCTTTGGATTTGCAGCTCTGCTCAGCCTCCATCCCGAAGAACCTTTACGAGGGTTTTCTTTGCTCTCTGATAAAACACAAGCCTTTGTGGGGGACTGAAGGTGTCTGTCCACAGATACAAAGCTAGAGGGATCAGCCAGCAAGAGGAGTGGCCAAACAGGAGTAGCCGCAGCTCTTTTCTATCTCTGCTCCACCTTCATTTACTTAGAAGGTCCCTTCTTTCATTTTGGAGCAACTTGAGGCTGCTTGGTGTGTGCGTGGATATGTTCCCAGGGGGAAAGAAGGGGCTTGCTGTTAACCCAGGTTCTGAAGAAACAGACGCCTTTCTCTTATACCTTGAGATCTGGCTATGGGTACCCAGAACTAACCCTTTTTGAACTAGATGAAACAGATGCTGATTGCTTACAGAACAGATCCCAACAGCCTTCTGCAGCAGCCTGTGCATTAGTTCAGGGGGTGTGATTTCATCAGCGCTCTTCAGTTGTGTTGTTTCACAACTAGAATAATTTCTCTGTATTAGCTAACTTCTCTGTACAAGTGTCTTTAATCTCTAGAAAACACGTGGAAATGTTTTCATTTTGGCCTGGAATCACTGCTTTTTTCATCATGCATTTTCTTTAATGTGATTAAATGCTTGCCTAGTTGTGCTGTCATAACTGCTAAGTTACTGTCATAACTTACTGTCATGCTGTCATAGCTATTACGATAGTGCCATCTGTATTTAACAGCTGTCAGCAGTGTGCTTTAGTAATTTTTTATGTAGAAAACTGTTATTATTTTGACCAGAGGTTTATTTTCTTCAAATACCAAGTACCAAGACCAAGTTCAATATCTTATAAAAAGGTTTGAGGACACTGTGAGATCAGTAAAACTCATGACAGCATCCTATTTCTCAAGCATGTCTAACAAAATCCTCCTTTCATTTACATTACTCTGCTGAAGCCAGTGCCATCCTACATGTGCAGAATGAAATGGGGGCTTCAGCTTCTCCATAAGAACAGCCTGGTCTCCGCACCTTTTCCTTCTCCCTGACTGCTGTTCCCCACGACAATCCACAGGACACCCCAGTCTGGTGGGACATTTTCCACGATGGCAGGGGCAGTGAAGCAAACCTGGTTGAGTCAATGTTTTGATTCTTTTCAGCATCTAACTTAAAAAATTTCTACAGGGTCCAGTTTATGGAGGTAGTTAGGTGCCTAGAAATGCAAAAAGGTCTGTGTAGGATTTACTAAATCCTAAACGGATTATATACTTAACTCCTATTGACCTCCTTTCAAATGTTTTTGCTCCTTTCATCTGCAAAACAAGCTGAAAAATCTGAACCAATCTGCTTCTGAAAGCTATGAACACTTGCTGATTTTGCTCAAGACAGAAATAGCACGTGGCAAACCCTCCATGGAAGTACAAACACTTCTGTATGTGGTATTACAGAAGCCAGGAGATGCAGAAGGAAGTGAAGAAGAAGAAGACGCCTTTCTGCCAGTTCTCCCTCCTGCTTTCCCCTCTTTCACCCACATCATTACCAGTTACAGAGCTGATACATCATCTCAGAAACTTTGGGTTGCTTTCCAGAAACCTGCTTCTTGTCTGTACTGGGTGGGAAAGGCAGACCTGATCCTTTTTATTATCCTTCTCTGACATGGGCATGGAACTGACGGCAGCCAGCTTCACTGCAGGGCCACAAGACAATTACAATTAAAGCAATTATTGTAAACAAGAGAAGGTAGCTACACTTGCCTCCTATTTCCTCTTGTTTGCATTTATCTACTTTGAATTTGAGGTGGCCAAGGCAAGGTGCCATAAGCTGGTGGAGTTCCTTCCCACTCCATCCTTATCCACAGACACTAAGATAAAAAATCAATCCAGAAAACAGAAATTAACTATTAAGCAGATGAAAGCATGAATCACAAAGGTGTCGGGGGCGGAAGCAAGTGCTGGTTGTGTTTCTATTGTTGAGACCTTCCCACCTGAAGGTAGTGTGAGAGGAAGAAAACAAATCTCCTGAGACAGCTGGAGCCTTTATCCAGTACCTTGCTGTAGCTTTTATCTACTTACCTCCTGTGGTGAGAAGCTTGCTCTGGGCAGGGCAGAAACAAAGCTCACAGGAAAAAGGCATGATAGAAGGCACTTTAAAAATGGCCTGATGTACTCAATTCTTTCAGGCTAAGGCAGCACAAGCTGCTGAGAAATGCGAATCACACTGAGAAAGTGCAAGAAGCCTGAGGTTTGCTCCTGCCTAATTGGCTTGTTAAGCTATTAAAAATGAAGGCACCAAATCCTTGGATATTCCTTCCCTGTATATTTTTTTTTTTTGCATACACAGCTGTGAAGAGACATGTGTGCACCCCTCAGAGCTGATACAAAATCTGGAGTTAAAAAAAAGGCTTTGCTGTGCTTCGCCTCCTGTGTGAGAACCACTGAATTTGTTCTGTTCTGTGCCTGTGGAGCACTCAGCACAGCGGGGTCCTGCCTTGCACCTGGGGTTTTGGGTAAGGAGAGCGTCATCACTGCCACTGCCTGTGAGACTTCTACAATGTTACCCAGTGTGTCCGCTTAGCTTTTCTCTTTGGGAAGTAATGCCATTGTCATTACCACATCATTTCTGTGTCCTGGCTGTTAGCTATTATTTTTTAAGATTTCGATAGTACTAATGATGACCGATGCATAATAGGCCTAAGCAATTTACAGTAAAGAGACAATCCCTTAGCAGTAAGTACCCGCACAGCGTATCGACATAATGCCTTTACCTCATTCTTCTGGGCCTGTCATCTAAAACTGCATAAAATTTTGGAATCACAAAACACCTCCCACCAGCAAAAATGCCAGGCCAGCCTAGATGTAAGCCTTCGTCAGCATTTTAACTGTCCCATAACTCCAGATTAATCCCCTTGGGTTTCCTGTGCTTTTGCAGAAGTGCCTCTTTCTGAATTATAAACCAAAATGATATAATTTTTCTGATTTGGTTTAGTTGAGGTTTATGACTGTTCGGCTGCTATAGATTACGTGCTACTGAGACTGTGCCTCTAATTGTCCTGGCTCCGAGGATGTAACTGGTTAAGAGCAGCAGGATTTTACATGAAAGCTAAAATCCTGTTGCTCATATTCAGGTGACTGACTTTCTTGATTTTCCAGGGTCTTTGATAGGAGTATGCCTGTTTCTTTACTTGAAACTCTCACTGATTGAAAACTGCAATGTGAACCATTTGTGACATCTTGAATCAGAACAGCTAAGGGGCTTTTTTCCATGTCCTTCCACCACCTTGATGTTACATGAATTTTGTGCATTAGAAACTGACATTTCTGGTAGTGTGAATGAAGGAAGATGAATTAGGAGGAAGGGTGCAAAATCCCTAATTCTGTAATGAAAAATGTGACATTCAGTATGATGGTGTGCACAGGGTGGTATCTCTGAGAATGTTCAAGGAGTCAAAAATGTCAGAAAAAGGAAAAAGGGCTGGAAAATATTTTTAAAGAGTGATTTTTTTTCTTTTTTATTTCAAAAACACCTACGTATTACGGCCTTGTCAAATGATTTATCATATCCTTTGTGAGGCTGTCCCTGATGCTGTTCTTCAGCATCTGATTTTTTATGAGCCTTATTCCTGGTTTCTAGGTCACGGAGTCCAGAGGCAGCTCACAATTGGTTATTGACTCACATGCACTCAGGGTGGGGGATATTTTGCTCTTCATCTAGTAATGTGCAGTTAACGCAATCAAGTGATGAGACAAATCTGTAACCTTCATTTTTTATAAGTATATTTTATGTGTGTAGGCAGCTATGCCCAAATACAGAACAGTAAATAAGATCAAGCCAAGTCAAAGAGGAATCAATAAGTGATACTGTATTTGTTTTTTTCCTTGCAGTTATTTGCTGGAGAGGCAGATTTCTTGTTTTCTCAGTAGGAACTGTATTAAGTGTAGAACAGCAGCAAATTTCTGACACATACATTTAAGAATTAGCAGTGTACCTTACAGTCAAATACTATATCATTTCAACCCCCAAATGAAGGTTCTGCAGCCCAGAGATCTACAAGTTAATGAGTAACAGTTTGACATGCAGAGTAATGTCTTGGAGATGTTGGTATCTCTATGGAGACTCTACCGTCAAAAAGAACAGTAAAAAGAAGACCTGAAAATCTTTACTCATGTTCGTTGCCACACATGTTAACATCTCCTTCCAGTTCTTGCAACACACGTGGGAGAATTTTATGCTTATGGGATCTATATGTGCACATGTAAACTCTCTTTTTACCAGTTTAGAGAAACATAATAAATGTGGCACAGTCACGGTTTACATACAGTTTACTTTTACATGAAAGTAAATTCAATTAAAATGTGTTGAATTCTAGTAATTTATATTCACACTATAATGGAAGTTGTAGCACAAAGCAATCCTGTGAATATTTGTTTGGAAGCAAATGAGTGTTTATAGGGACTGTTGTCTCCACTCATTTAGAATTTGCTACTTTCAAGCATTTTGTGACCGAATTTTACAAGCATGAATGATCATAGAAAGCAAGTTTTATGCTCCTGTGATCATAGGGAAAATGTGACTTATGTGACTTAGGGAAAATGAGCTTATTAAGTGTTTCCCAAAACATAAGAATAAATGTCTTTCCATTGAACTAGAGTGCACAGCAAGACAATGAAGCAGAGATCTGTCCCTTATAGGATCAGGCACAAAATAAAAACATTCAAGGTAACAAATACACTAGAGAAGATGGAGATCTGTGAAAAAAAGTTATGTTAAAAGAGAAATAACATTTGTCAGACATGATTCACTGTCGACCTTGCTGAGCTGCAGTCCTGCATATCTAAATGCTTTACCATTACAGAATTTAATGTGAACGATGATGCCTCATTAAGAGATTTTCCTTAATGCTCATTTGCCTAAGCCAACTGTTTACACTGTTCTCACCCCTTGGGCATTTGCTCACGATTCTGTCAGAAGGTCCAGAAAATACCATTTCCCCAGATGACAAGTGACTCAGGGAGGTTTGGTTTGAGATAGTACAAAGGCAGAGGCTTTTCAGATATCTCAAGCACCACTTGTGTACTTTTTAGTGCAGTATAGTTCTGTGTTATGGATTTAGAATAGTATTGGTAACACACTGATGTTTTTAGTTGTTGCTGGGTAGTTGTAGTGTCTACACAAAGTCAAGGACTTTTCAGCTTCCCAGGCCCTGCCAGGTGCCGAAGAAGCTGGGAGAGCCCAGCCAGAACAGCTGGCCCAGTCTGGCCAAAGGGACATTCTCTGATCAGGGTAGATCTGGGGAAGCTGGCTGGGGGTTGGGATCACTGCTTTGAAATGTACTGGTCATAGGGTTTTATTTTTAACCTGTCATGTGGTGAGCTTTTGAGCATTACTTTAATATATATATATATAACTACACCAGTAACTACATGTATATATATACACACATGTAGTTATTGGTGTAGTTAAACCATGACAGTGTTTAAGACCACATTGCAAATGTATGCAATTAGCAAGTACAGTCCCAGGAACCACAGCAGTGGCAGCCAGGACTACATCTGGCACTCTGAGTAGCTGAGTCATGTAGTCTCACGAATATATGACATCACAAAACTAATTCCTAGATCTTACATCTCTGCTGATGACTTCACTGAGCCTGTTTAACTGCAAACAGGGTGTTACTTTTTGTATTTACCAAACTGTACTCAAAATTACCTGTCACCCTTGAAGAAATATTCTAGCTCTGTTAAGAGTCAGTTGCTGGATAGTCTTTCTCCAAATCCCTTTAATTAATTAAGCTATTCTGATTGTTGTCACCCTGCTGCTAAAAAGTGTTTCCAACCTTGGTGCCTGACAGAACATGAAGCCTTGAAGACATGAGAGTTTTCCTGAGATGGAGGCTGGCTGGCTGCCATTGAGAACTGCTACAGATTATTTATTAGAAGTGGAAGTTGTGCTGGTTTATCATTGATGTCACGTGAAGAGTGACTACAGATCTGTATTATTCGGGGCATTAGGACTTCCTCATCTCCAAAAGACCAGTTGTTGTCATGACTATTGCTGTATCACAAACGTGACTCCAGGTTTCTCCAAAGCATGGATGGGAGGTGACGGGGAAGAGGCACAGAGATATCCACCCCATGGAGCTGCAGGGTTTCTCCTCCCAACACACTTGCTCCATGCTGCTTTATCCCTCATGGAACAGTGTGGGGCTGGGACGGATCCAGCCAGCCTGGCTCCCTGGGGCTTGGACGCTAGGCGAAGCAGCTGTTTCACTGCTCCCAACAGCCTGTGACATGCCTAAACTTGGCCCAGCTGTTGGATTAGCATTTCCTCTGCTTGCAGGACTAAATCAATTCTCTTCCCTTTTTGATTTTAGTGAAATCATACTTCTATTGGGAAATCTACACTTACGGTCCAGTTGCATTGATAGTCCACTAACCACCATATCTCTTAGCATGCCAACAAGCACTTGCTTATTCATGAGAATTAAGTAAACAGAAAGAAACAAAAAACATATGCTAGTCAAACTCAAAGTCTGCTGTGCAGAAACTTTTGAACTCAGTGAAAGTCTGTATACAAAGCTAAACACTTTGACTGAACATGACTTCACAAGGCAACAAAGTAGAAACCTGCATCCTGAAATCTCCATCAACTCTTCTTTCCTAGACCTCCTGTTCTGTCTAGGTTGGACTGAGACACAATGGCATCACATGTAAAAAGAAAACTTTCCATGTTTTTGTTTTCCATCAGAACCTCCCTGCATTCATTCACTGCTCGTGAATGTGTGAGATGTGCTGGCTTTTTTCAGTGGCTGCAAGGCAGTGGCCAAGGCTTTCACCCCCTCAACAAATTGATGCTAAGGAGAGATGTTCAGCTCAGTGAAGTATTTTTATAAAGGCAGTTAGACTGTGGAGACAGACAGAATATAGATTTATTCATGGAAGCATTTCAAATCTTAGCACACACATTTGTGAGTTTGATTTACTAGCATACATCATGACAGTTATGAGTATACTTTAACCAGAGACAGTCTGTTTCTGAAATATTTGCTTTGTCAATTGTGGCTGCAATTTTTGTACAATTTTAGAGTGGGGTTTTCTTTAAAAAAAGAAAAAGACGATTTTGGAGTAATCTCACTCGTAAAGAATTAAGTAGATGAGGAATTCTCTGAAATAGGTGCTAAAAGGGTTGGAACCAGACGATCTTGGTAGGTGCCTTCCTACCCAAGCCCTTCAATGATTTTATGATGCAGCATTTGTCATGTGATACCTATAAAAATTCCCTAATGGCGTTTGTAACTTTATATTACCTTCAGGTGCAAGGACAAAAAGTACCTGGGATATATTGGAGCAAATGTGATCGAAGTTAAGCACATAGACAGAAAGAAGGCAGCAAAAAAGAATTGGTATTTTTGACCCAGCCTTAAACTTTGTTATCTGCATGTTGATATTTTGTGCAGGTGTGGGTCATAAAGAGAGTGTGATAGTTTATTTTATTAATCACAGTCACAACACAATATCTGAAATATAAACAGATTAGTCACCTTGCAGTGTCTGTTAACAGTGAGAGCATCAGCAAAGCCCACATGTTTTGGCTTTGTCCAAGGCAATACTTAATGGGCATGGGATGACTAACCACTGCCCATCCTTGACCACAGTGCAGCTGGGATGATAAAAAAAATGTTCCTGCCGTGCAGCATGCATAAATCCAAGTGCTAACTCAGCTTGTTTAAGTGAAAGTAGACTTGGAAAGATAAAGTTTCTCTTGGATTATCTTTTCAATTGAGAGCTGAAACCAATTAGAGGCGTGTTGTCTACTACTGGTCCCATCTACCGATTGAAACTCATTGCAACTGGATTTTTCTTCTGTTTCAGAGGGAATATGCATGAATACTCTATGGAAATCTTATTACTTTTTCTTACATATTTTTTGTGTCCTACCACCTCTAGGGTATAGTACAGACTGGAGTGTCTCTTTTTCAGCTGAAAATAGAGTTGGAACAATATGGTCTTTTTAGAGGAATGGCAGGAACCTCCATGTTTTGGTCGACACTTTAGTTTACAGTTCGTTATTATTTGCTTTCACAGTGAAAACAAATATGACGAGGGACATATGGAGAAGAACAAATGTGTATATTCCACTTAGAGCTTGCTGGGAGTGCCACATGAGTATCTATAGGACCATGCTGCTTCTGCCCTGACAGGGAATATGCAGGATGCACTGAAATAAATGACAGAGCACCAGGGCGCTGGAAGATGTGAACAAGTAGGAGCTAAAGATGACAAAGGAGCCTGCTCTTTACCTTCTGAGCAACTAATCTGTGCCACTTAGTGAGCAGAAACCTGGGCCACAAGCAGCACATGGTGATGAATGAGGCAGAGGGCATGAGAAGACCTGCTTTTTGAACTAGTTTAAGGGCATGGAGTATAATAGCATACGTTTCCTATGAGTCTCATGTAGAAGTCATGGAAGAGGGAACCGTTGCGCTTAACAGATTTACTGGGTTATCTAGGCAAAACATCTGCTGGAAAAGTATATACAAGGATACTGTAGTCAGACCTGGAGCTCCAAGGACTTTAGGGAGTAAAAAGTAAGAGGTTCCATCAGGTGTACTCTTAACTTTGCAGGTTTCTAAACAGATTTAGGGGTAGTAAATGTGAATTCTGCCAGTTCTGGGAGGTGAACACATTCAAGTTGCCTGTGTTCCACCAGACCTCTTATCCATAGACCTCTAATATGCAAGGGCTGAAATGGCTGGTTTTCAGTGGGAGAATCGGGATCATGCTATATTATCTTGGGGGAAAAAGCATGTCTCCAGGATTTTGGAAGAGACAGAGGGAGGGGAGAATGCTGTAATGCTTGTAAATTACCACAAAGAAGGAAATCCCTCAGACTATAAGAAGGCTAACTTTGATGTTTGGCTTGGGAAGTGGCTCATCCTGTGGGCTATAATGGAAGGGAAAAAGAAAAGAAAACATCACTATTTTGTGATGGGGCTTAGCAAAGAGTCAGTGATAGGACTATACTCAGAAATGTATGGTCTTGGGCTCATTTTAGCCCAATGCCAAATTGATGCTGAGCAGAAGTATGTGAGGCAACAAATTCCAGCTTAGAGAGACAAAGAACTCAAGCTTGCTGCTTAAAACTCATGGAAACAGTATCTGTAATCCAGTTGTGTGAAGATACCTTCAGGTGTGAACCAGTGCTACTTCTTTTTCCCCTCCATCCTCAAAGCTATCCCTGGATATGAGAGTTCATGCTCAAGTGAGGAGACTAAAAAAATTAAACTTTTAAAGTTAGAGAAAGCAGGCTCTACCTTGTAAATTGGCTAACAACACTGTAGCTCCATGTGTGTACTTGAGTGTTGGCTACTACATGGCATAGCACTGGGACAGAACAGCCCATAAATCTCATTGCTGGAGCTCAGGCTGGATTCAGATTTTTCTGAATCTATTACTAGCCCCTGGGGGTTTTTTTTCTATTTTTTTTTTCTGTTGGGGAGTGCAACTGTGAGGGGTAACGGGATAAAGGAACTGTGAAAGACATAGTAGCCAAGCTTCCTAAACCTATCTTCTCAGCTAGTCTGAGTTTCGGCAGTGTGGCTGGCAGCCCTGTGCTGAAACAGGGATGCAAATTCAAGTGCTAAGCTGGTGTGTGCAGTGGCCCACAGACATCTCTACTCATTACCAAAGAGTGGAGCATTTCCTGAGCCCCATCAATGTGATTTCTGATCTCTGTAAAGCTTGGGAGGATTCTTCTGTGCACTTCTGCCCTCTGTTTATAAGAAAGGTCCAAATTTAAAGGCTACCTGGCAGGGAAAAGTGCTTGGTTATTTCAGTGTGATAAGAGCAGGGGAAAGACAGAGAGTTAAATGTGAGGCAAGGTTCACCATTTGTCTATTTTTGCCTCAAGTGACATGGGATTTGGATGAAAGCAATCTTTGCAAAGACAGAAATGTTTGTGGTGATCTTGAGAGTGAAATTTACAGTGCAAAAAATGTCAGGTCAGCCTATTGTCTGCTGAAATGTAACATACTATGTGTTTTGTTGGTGGTGTTAAATATTGTTCAAACGCATGGAAAAAGCACAACCTCTGCTATAAAGAGCTTTGGTGCTTCAGGATTGAAGAGCAAAATATACAGGTGAGTAGAAAGGTCCATGCAATCATGTGGCATCTCTCACTCATGGCTGTGAGGAGCTTAACAGCACTTGCAGGTACAAATATGGGGAGTGTCACCCCATTGCCTGCCACAGTAAATCTAAACTGAGAGGTGGGGATGGCTGTGTCTTGGCAATCCCAGATGTTTTTTTCTTTTATTAAAAAGATACAGATATTATCAAGTCTGAAACCCTGCATAATGAAAGGTTTCATTTCTTGGAACATCTGAGGTAGTTTGAGGAAGTTTACTTCCTTTTGCTGAGGATACACTACCTTTTATTTTTTTTTTTCCACCACAGAAAGAAACAGAGAGGACAAAACCCAGATAAGCAGATAGGTTGTTTTCCTTTACCTTTTCTCTCCTTTTAAACTTTTTTTTTCCCCACACAAAATATAATATATATTTTCTACTAACTTGCAAAAGTCTTTAAATAGGCATCTTTTGCTTCAGAGCATTTCTTTGGCGAACGAAAAGAATCTGCTAAAATGAGAAATCAATTTCTGGTTTAGACTGAAAGAGCTGAAAAAGATTCAATGGGAAAAGAAAAAGGTATTATCACAGCTACAAGAGGAATATTCCACACAGTCCTGTCAGAAAGCAGCTACCAGTAAGAAATGCATGTAGACAAATTACAGGTTTGAAGCTAGTAGCATAGTGGAAAGGGAGAGGTAGATGGTAGGAAAATGAGTAGGCAGAGAAAAAGCTTTCCTTGTGAGGTATTGAAAGTAACCAGTTGTAATGTACTCGGTATTTTTAAAGGACTGTAAAGAGTATTCAGGAGGGTCTGAGCATTGTGCTTGAGATAGAACAGAAGTTTGGAAGAAAACAACCAAATAAAAAGGCAGAGGAAACCAATACTCAGGGATATATGTCAGAATGGTACAGTTTTCCATATGCTAAAGGCAGGTGATTCTGTTTGTAAAAAATATTTGCCATTTTGGATAGAGAGAACTTGGGGTAACTTGCACTGACTGGCATGAGAAGATTGAGGAAAACAGGGAATAGAGTGGAAAGAGGTATTGATTAACCTCCAAACAAACCTCCTATACCAACCCTTGGCTCAAATCTACTTAGTTATTAATCCTTTTGAACTTTTTTTCCTGCCAAGTCACAGTTCATATCTTGTCAATTCACTTGTAAGAGTCAGAAAATGAATCCTGGGAGCTTATGTCAGGGCAGAAAAGGAATATAGGTGGGGTTTGCTTTCCTGACACATTTCAGGCTGGTATCATCTTGTCAGAGAAGATGTGAAGCTGAGATAGCAAATCTGCTTTTCCACTGCAGGGACCTGAAGAACAGCACATGGCAATGGCAATCTCAGTAAGAAGCAGTCAGTTTTCAGTAGCACAGCTTTTTGCACTGGATCATCACTATGCTGAGGCAGATGGCTTCCAAATGCCTTGTTTCTGACACTGTCTGATTTCAGATATGTTATCTGTTAGGAGATGCTCCAAAAGAGATCTCTGAAAAATTGCCCTGTATTGGTGCATGATGAGCAGAGAATCCAGGTGCATTTTAGTTTCCATGTGCCTCTCCAAGTTTTCACAGCCTTCACAGTCCTGAGGTGAGCCTCTGCTTGCTCATTGGAAATGCCTCACCTTCTCATACAATAGCTTAGGTTTGCCTATTGGATTATGCTCTGGCCTTCGAAAATAAGCATCCAAGAACATGTTATTACACTAGTCCTTTTAAAACAAGGTGAGCACAAGAATGTGTAGCTGATGGTGGAAAATATGTGTTTCCTCTCCTGGATTTTGAAAATTGAGAGTATCTCTTCTAGAAATGCATGTGAAGCCAAGATTCATTGCTGCTTGCATAATGGATGGTGGATACTTAGATATCTGAAGGAAAGTAACCTTACGGATAAACTGTGCTGTCTACATGCCAGTCCCCCTGGACCTGCTCCAGTGATCTCATTAAATTATCATTTAGCTTTCATTAAAGCAGAAAGCAAATACAGAAGTGGCTGTCAATCTAAGTCTATTTTACAATTCCAGGGCCAAATCCTTTTCACCTCACTGGAGCAAGTTATCCTTCTGAAACCAGTGAAGTATTTCTGTAAGATTTGCTCTTGATCAAAGTAAAATGACCTGTTACTGCTACTAATTAAGCTCCTCTCTACTGAACCTCAGCAAAGTTCAACAGATGTGAAACTGTCTTCTTGCTGAATGGTAAATACACTCTGCTCATTGGAGAACCGCTCAAGTCTCAGATGGGCAAGCCTGAAATGATGCCTGAACCTATTGATTTAGTTTGCTTTAAAAGGAACAGAGGATAATTTCTGAAATCAGACTTGATGATCCCTTGCTCTCCTGTCTTCCCCCATGGGAATCCATTCTGGTGCACGTCATGGCACCCAAGCCTTGTTAGCATCCAGAACTGAGGTGTCATATAGAGGTCACAAGTATTGAAGCTTGATGTTGCAGAGAAAAAAAAAAAATCTATTAAGCAGGTTCCTAGTGAAAAACCAGAGCTGACAGTTACAAAGTATTGCAAGGAGAAGCAAGTGAAGCAATAGAAAGATGTATAAGTACTAGCTAATCTCGAACTGTTCTTTCCTTTTGCTTGTTTGATCTGACAATTAAAGTGGTTAATAGTATCACAGAGCTCTTTTAACAGAGGAAAGTTCTAGTGACAGTAGACACATCATTGACAAACCAGGCCATTTGTGGTAAGAGGTTGGATATTATATTGCAAGGAGTCTAATTTCTAGGGCATTTGGATAAAATGACATGTAACGTGTCATGCATTAAACATCCCATGCATTTGTGGTGGGGACTGGGGATTGCAATTATTGCCCTGAATGAGCATTTCCCAGTAAGTGTGGGGTACCACCTTGCTTTAAGTCCCTGCTCTTTGTACACACCACCGATCACTACTACCCTTTGGATGGTTTAGTGAGGTGTCATGTGCTAAGCATTATGCATTGCACTGCTCTGCTTAGAGTAGTTACTGTCAATGATTTTTTGTGTGATTACAAAGTCCAAATGAGGTCTGGCAATCTTAATGCTGAGTACTGAGGAACAGTGTGGTGGGCTGACCCTGGCTGGCCGTCAGGTGCCCACCAAAGCTGCTCTGTCACTCCCCTCCTTGGCTGGGGAGGGGAGACAAGATCTAATGCAAGGATTGTGGGTCAAGATAAAGGGAAGGAGATATCACTCACCAATTATCATCACAGGCAAAACAGACTCAATTTGGGAAAATCAATTTGAGAGTAGGATAATGAGAAAGAAATTCGAATCTTAACAACTCTTTCCCCACCCCTCCCTTATTCCTGGGTTTAACTGTACTCCAGATTTCTCTAACTCCTCCCAGCCAACATCACAGGGAGATGGGGAATAGGGGTTCTGGTGAGTTCATCACATGTTGTTTCTGCTGCTCCTTCCTCCTCAGGGAGAGGACTCTTCACATTCCTGCTTCAGCATGGGGTCCTCTCATAGGACACAGTCCTCCACCAACTTCTCCAACATAAGTCCTTCACATGGGCTGCAGTTCTTCATGAACTGCTCCTGCATGTGTCCTCCATGGGGTCACAAGTCCTGCCAGGAGCTCCAGCATACGGTTCCCGTGGGGTCACAGACTCCTTTGGGCACCCACATACTCTGGTGTGGGGTCCTCCATGAGCTGCAAGTGGATATCTGCTCCACCATCATCCTCCATGGGCTGCAGGATGACAGCCGGCCTCACCATGACCTTTGCAAGAGGCTACATCGGAATCTCTGTTCTGGCACCTGGAGCACCTCCTGCCCCTCCTTCTTCAGTGACTTTGGTGTCTTCAGAGCTGTTCTTCTCCTCTTTCTGGCTGTAAATTGCTCCTTTTTTTTTTTTCCTCTCTTACCTATGTTATCCCAGAAAGGCTACTACTGTCACTGATGTGCTTGACTTTAGCCAGTGTCAGGTCCCTCTTGGAGCTGGCTGGTGTTGACTCTGTCAGGCATAGGGGAAGCTTCTAGCAGCTTCTCACAGAAGCCACCTTTGTTGACACTCCTCCCCCGCTACCGAAATCTTGCCATGCAAACCAAATACAAACAGAAAAAAGAGTTTCCCATTCTGAATTGCTTTCAAGCCAAGGACTTACTGGCACACAACACATCTCTAAGTAAAAAGCAGGAAAATAAGTTCAGTGAATAACTGAAATACAAAGCAAAGAAGAATGATAAAAGCACATTCTGATGCATCAGAAATGAGAGAAATGTCATGGGTGAAATTCTAAGTCTGTTGAAGTTAATGAAGGCATTGGCACTGACTTAATTAGGACAGAATTTCCTCTGTCTCTGCTTAGCTTACCAGAGAATCTTGTTATTCCTGACTGGCAGTTTCTTAAAAAGAATCAGTATAAAAGTGGATATTGATGAGAACAGAGTATAGATCTTTTTGAAGAATGTGCTTCATCTATCAAGGGTAACATAGAAAAAAAGTAAGATGTGCTGGAAAGTTAATGTGAATGGAAAAATGGGCAATGGTACCCAAAAGACTTCTCAAAATGTGTATCTACTTGGCTTGAACTTGGTGATTAATTTGGAAGAAAAGGATCCTTGAAAAGATTGATTTTGAAATTTTTAAATGAAAACATTTTGAAATCATAAGCCTGTTTGTTTCCTCCCCATTTATTGTTTTTAAATGTGAAATAATATGAGAACAAAAGAGCATATGTAGCTTTATGGGCAAGAAAACATTTCATTTGCTTTGAAGTGATTATTCTTTCCATTTGTTAGGTGGCACATCACACAGAAAAAAATCATTCTGAACATCACTGGTAGATCGGTGGAAGTGGGACACAATAGAATAGTGTGGTGTAAAAAAGCACATGAACAGGTGTAAGAAACTGAAGAGTGAAAGATATTCTAATTTTAATACCCAATAGCAACAGCCTGATTCACAATGTAGTGATTTGATTGCTTCATCGGAAGTGTAGCAAGTGGAGCCAAGAAATACAGACAATCTGGTTGCAATGCAGCAACATCTATATGCCTGCATGTATATAAGTATGTATGTGCGCGTGCATATATGTATATATATGGATATACACGCACGTAATATTGTGAGATATATACTTACTTTTATTGCTGTTATAATCACATGCTCATAAGTGTGAGGCTCAGGGCATTGCAGGAGTTGATACCATCATAACATCACTCTGGAGAGAGGACACCTGGATGTTTGGAGCACATAAAGGAGAATACAGAGCCTGAGTCTGGCCCAGGTTTTTCTCTCACCTTACGAGCTGTGTTGGACAGGATAGCTTTGCCTGCCCTTGGAGCAGCATTGGACAGGGTGGCTTTGCCTGCCTGTGGACCAGCATTTCAAGTATGAAGCACTGAAGGGTTTGGACTGCAACAAAGCAACCCATTCTCATGGTGACCAGTGGTTGTTTGATATGGTGAGTACATGACCACTTGGATGTTAAGAAAGGGTCACTTTCAGACCTTTTGCCTCCCTCATGTGCCCTTTACTACAATGGTGTCTATCTGTCATTACTTGCAAGGCTCTGCATGGCCACAAGAACCAGCTCACAGTTCCTGTAGACTAAACCATTGCAAGTGACCATGGTGGAGGTGACTCCACCTATGGGACAGCAATAGCGATTTGGACACATAAAGAATCTCCTTCCTTTACTGCTTTGGTCAGCACAATGCTGGTCTGGGGCACTGCTACAGGGAAATTTTTCAGAAAGCTTTGGCAGCTACACATAGTACCTTGGAGCGGGAGCTGTTGACCGCCCACTCCTACTTCTATTTGTGTGTTGACATAGTGCAGCTTTGTAAATTGAATTTGTTTGGAAGAGCTGAATCTGCCTTTGAGTTGTACAGCATGCACAGAAGATAATAATAAAAGTTGCAGGAATATTTTTTCACTAGTGATGCAATGAACCTTGCCTCTCTTAGCCTTCCCTCCACTCTTCTGCAAAACATGAATTTTTGGTGGGTGGGCAGAGTTGAAATTTGTCACTAGTTTGCATAAGGTGCAATTAAGTTCATAAAGAATTTGGAAAGCTTTTGAAAAAAAATTTTCAGAGTTGAATTTGCTTCTTTTTCTTCTGTTCCCTGGAAGGATACATTTCTCAGCAGTATTTCCACGTGACTTCTCACAGAAATCCTTCAAAATGGGAGTTGCTTGACTGGCACCGTTGTTTTCAGTCCTGAAAAGCCAACATATGCCTGGGCAGTTTGGCTGTGTCCCATGAAGCCAGATGTTTAAAGTGTGTTTTGAGATGTACAAGCAATTTGTGAAAATTTGTGCTGCTGCTATGCATGTTACATCCCTCTGCCCAGACCGCTTATGAGCACAGAGTGCTCGTTTCCAGGGCTGTCAATCAAGCAGCTTTCACCAGAACTAAATTGACTTGAAAGAATCAAAAGAAAAATACCCCTAATTTTTCAAAAGAGATTATTTGCAGTGTGAAATCTGATCATTTCAAATTCAGACATTAATCCAAACCTGTAATCTTTAGTAAGAGCACAATTTTATTGTTCTTTATTGACTAAATGAATCCACATCTCAACTTTTTTTTTCAGTATAAACCCAGATGAAGTTCAGATGTTTACATGGAGCCAGTCTTTTCAAATTTAACCATGAAAAGCAGAAATATAATCTCCTAGTACAGAAAGACTTTCTTTCATTTCCTTTAGTACTTGCAAAAACACTCTGGAGCAAGCTGTTTTAAAAGTCTGGGTATTAGTTTTATAGGCTTCTCCCCCTCCCTTCCAGGGTTGCTTGATTGCTCAAACATTTATGAAGTTCAGTGAATATCTGATTAAAATTGCTGATGTATTGAATGGATCATGTGCAATGGATGAGTTTCACAATAATGAGGTGCAACTGAGTAATAGGCAGGTAATTCCTCCTTTGGCTTCCATCCTCCTGGTTGAGAGCTGTACACACGTACCTACTCAAGACTCTACCTTAGGCGTGGAGCATGTTAAGCCTACTTCACCAAGCACAATAGGCATGTCGTGATAAGATACTCTGGCAGATCACAGAATCACAGACTGGTTTGGGTTGGAAAGGACCTTGAAGGTCATCAAGTTTCACCCCCCTGCCATGGGCAGGGACACCCTCCATGAGATCTATCTGCACAGGCAGCACAATTTGGCCCTACCTGCAGCTCAGGGAAAGTGTAGGTTTATGTATCAGTACAGGCAAATCAGCTGCTGAGAAAATTATAGATGTTTTCCTTTTCAAATTAAAAAAATAAAATCCAACCCAAAACTAACCCAAACAACTCCCCTCAGTGTTCATCTGTGATTACCTCGAGTTCCCTGCTGCACAGGGCCCTGAGGAGGAAAGCACAGCAAGCGATTTTGAGGGGCTCAGCAAGAGCAGTGGCAGCTACTGATACTCTGTCAGCTGGTGCAGAGTCAAGCTCCTTACTGACACATGCCTGTCAGGATGATAAACCCAAGGAGGAGGTTAAATACCTCCCCCACTCCTGGGTTTTCAGAAGAGAAAAATTCGGAAATATTCCCAGAGGGACTGTGACTAGTTTTACAAATTCTTAGAAGTAAATGCTGAACCAGATAAAAGGAGGGGGCGTGGGGGATGGAGGGTTAAAACCGGAGATTTCCTATCTATCACTTAATCTGGCAGGTGTGATAGGGCACAGCCACCAGCCACCACTGTTCAGTGTTGCTGTTATTGCACACCAGAGATAAGGCTTTGTGGGCATATTAGCAGGTTTGCTTACACTCCCACTGCTTTTCATGTAGCCACTTAAACCAGAAAAATCTCTGACTCTTTTCTGACACTTCTCCTGCCTCCTGGTCTTCATTCTTCTCTCTCTCCCCTCCTTCATCCCTGGGGGAAAGGCCCCTTCCTCCAGACTTGTGATTCCTGGCAAATGCTGTGGGAAAAGGCCGAAACGGCACTTTCCCCAAGAAAGGCCATTAACCCCTTTGTGCCCTCACCTAATACTTCCTTTTAATACCACTCCACACTGGAATATTTAAAATATTATATAAACATGAAGGGTGTTTATTTTCTTGATGAAGCTGTAATGTTCTCCAGTCAAGGACTTTGAAGTGCTAAAAAGGAAATGTTAAGCCAGGCTATATTATTAACCCTTGCTCTGTAGAAACTGATGGATTAAAGTGTGACACATTGATGATTTTTTTCCCATTTCTTGGAAAACTTTGTCAATGGATCATACACTGAGTGGGAAATCCTGTAGAAGAGAAAAAAAAAAAAGTTTATTAGCTGAGCAGTCTGAAGAGTGAAAGGAAAACTCACATACATCCTGTAACTAATTTCCTCAAGGAAAAATTAAATTCGGGAGAGGAAGCTGATGAACAGATTTACCAAATATCTCTAAACTGTTTTATCTCTTTGGTGGCTAAACAACAAAAGCAGTTTTACATCAATAGAGATAGATATGAGCTGAAAATCTGAGAATGAGCTTTCCAGTCTTCTCTTTGAAGCCTGATGACCTAGCTAGCTATGATATCAGAGAGGATCATTCACAGTTCTTACATGCAGAAAGCACGAGTCACAAAAAGTCCTATAAAGAGTGCTGAACAAAATATATAATCTAACCCAGATTAATGGCTTCCAGGAGAAAAAATATTAAGTGGAGCAATGCTAATTATTTTAAGAGATTACATTTGACTTTGCTCTCTGGAATATGGGAAGTGTCCAGTTAGGTCACTGAGTTTTTCAGTGATCTTTGCTGAGACATAACCAAAACCTCAACATGTAAAATAAATAAGACAGGCAGGTTTTATGTAAAAGTAATTTAGCAAGGCTTTAAAGAAAACAACTTTCAAGAGTTAGCTGTTCGCTTATCTCCTTACTTTTCAGGCCTTCAGAAGACTCCAGAGATTGGAGGAATTTGAAGAGATTGTCTCTCCATTCACTTGTCCCACAGTAGGATCAGGTAGTCTTATTCCCACAGACATCAGCCTAACCTCATCTTTATGGTCTTCATGGAGTTCTACATTCCTGTGGGCACCAGTGCTTCATTCTCCTTGACTCCAGCAGCTTTTCTAGTGTCTTTGGCCTTCTTCCCTAGGGCAAGGGGGTTAACTCTTGTCCTACCTGACACAGAAAAGACCACCAGAATACTTCCTTGCTCTTGTCATACATTAGATGACTTTTGTTCAGCCTACCTTCTGGATTATGCTTAGTAGTATAACCAAGTCCAGTTTCCCTAGTCCCTCCTCCCAGATTGTTTACTTGTGTAGACCCTAATGATTATTACTGACGTCTTCTTGTCCAATGGGGTCATGTTTTTCTCATGTTTTTCTCCATCACTGATATCATCAATTAGTCTTATGTGGAGTATTGCAGCTACATTCTAACAAGCAGAGAGCAGAATGGGTAGAAAACTGCACATGGTTTGCAGGCTACATCTCAGTTTATACATATTGGTCTGGGTTTGCCTTTTCTGCAATAGAGGGCCCTTTTTGACTCATGCTGAGTTTCAGATTAACAATGACCCAAGTCCTTTTCTTCAGAACAGCAGACATTCTGGTAGTATTTCTATGTACTGAGAGCAGATTTAATCTACCATCAGAATGAAAGTACATCACAACTGGAGAAGTCTGAGACAAGATCAAGAGTAGCTTCTATATGAAAATCAGCTAATCCTATTAGGAAACTTCAGATATGGTAAGAATAGATAAGTGGGCATACGGTTGAGTTTCGTCGTATCACAAGTACCACAGAGAAGGGAAATACATTTTTTATTTCTTTCCAACCTATGAACTAGGGGAAATCAAATTAAATAACAAGAATCAGATTCAGAACAACTGAACATGGTTTGTCATGCAAAGTTAAGTGGCACAGGATGTTTTGGATGCCAAAAATAAAAAAGCTGGTTTGGCAAAGCAACCAAACAATTCACAAAGAAAATATAAAGAAATCACCTTCTAGTTAGACAATCCCTGAGCCACAAGCTGTCTGAATCAAGGTGAGTATTTTTGTAAAGCACTGTGGTATTTTTTTCCTTTTTCTTCCATTCTTTTTGACCGCCTGCATAGAGGAGACAGAATCATTGATCCATTGACCCATTGGTTTGATCATGTCAATGGCTGCCTGTATTTTTGTGCCTTTGCTGTGTAGAAGTACTGTCAGGAAGTAGTTTTTCAGCTATATTTCCCTAGTTTGTTTAGGAAAACGTTCTGTAAAATAGTCAAACTCCTAATGTCAAGACAGATCACATCTGTTGCTTATCCTTTATTTTCCAGACCTGCTGCCCTGTCAGAGAAACTATCAGAGATTGGCTTGACAGAATTTGCTCCTGAGAAATCCATGTGGGTTATTATTCAACACTTTCTTTCTATAGATTCACTTAACTCTTCCAGAATTTTTTCTGAAAATGGTACTAAACAGATACGTCTGTAGTCCCTGATGACTTTTTTTCCTCTTCCTTGAAAGTAGACGCCGTATCTGCCCTCCACTTGCTCAGAGTCATCTCACCTTTTTCCATTATTTTTCAAACGTAACTGCTAATGACTTGGAGATTCAGTCAAACAGCTCCATGATGACGTTGTGTCAAGACCAGTCAATTTGAAAAAAATCTGACTTCTTAAAATACTTTTTAATCTGTTCTTTCCCTACCAAAGGCGTGTATTTGCTTGTTTATTAGAACTAATCATAGCCTCTATCTGATTGCAGCTGACTTTTATAACGTCTCAGAGCGGTCTCAATGACTTCTCATCTCAGTTTAGTGGATCAATCTTTTCTTTGCCCTTCCTCTTATCTGTGAATATATTTATAAAACTGACCATTAATAGAATATTTTCCATGTCCCTACCTCCTAGTCTAGTCTCAACATGTTGTACTTTTAAGCTTGTCCTTAGTAATCTGACCCTTCTGCCCCTGCCTGCATACTTTGGTGTGATGTATAAGATACATAAAGGCCAACTAACTCACTCAGCCAAGTGAATTCCTTGCAGTGCTTCATATCTGTGTTTCACAGTGATGTGATTTGTGTTAGTACCTTTTCCCAGGAACCCCCTGCTTTTCAACTCCTTTCCTTTTTAACCTCTTCTCTCATGAGATCTCATGTGACAGTTTTATAAGTTTTTTGGTGAATTTTGGAGTTTGTCTGTGACCATTCCCTTGCACCACAAGTGTTTCTATGTGATCAGTTGCTACAATGATTTGTACTTCCTAATAATGGGAGATGTTTTAGCACAAAAGCAGAAAAACTTCTTTCATGAAGTTCAGGAGTTGAGGAAAGGATGAATGCTCTCTTGCTCTCTTTCAGCTAGGACTAACTAACTATGCACAGGGCTGGAAGGGGTTGCTCAGGTACTTCAAATTCAGCAGGTGTCCCTGCTTGATGATGTGGTAGTCATATGTGTGGTCAAGTGCTGGTTTGAATTCAACCCCAAACCATGAATCAAACAAAGACTGGACTTATTCTTAACTTTAATTACTTTTTTGGTTTTGTTTACATTTTCAGGGGTTTTGTTTGTTTGGATGGTTTGTTTGTTTTGTGGGGGTTTTTTTTGGGGTTTTTTTTTTACTTAAGCACAAAGGAAGTAAATAGGTCACTATTTTCTGCTTCTCACAATTTTCTCTTTTTTTTTTGAGCAACTGCAGAAACTCATAGGATCATAGATCTGGAAGGGTGGGAATGGACCTTAAAGATCATCCAGTTCCAACCCCCTTGCCATGGGCAGGAACACCCTCCACTAGACCAGGCTGCCCAAAGCCCTACCCGACCTGGCCTTGAACACTGCCAAGGAGGGCGCAGCTACATCTTCTCTGCACAACCTGTTCCTGTGCTTCACCACCCTCATTCAGAAGAATTTCTTCCTAATACCTAATCTAAATCTACCCTTCAGATTAAAGTCATTACCCCTTGTCCTATCACTTCCTGCCCTTGTAACCAGTTGCTCCCCCTAGGTACTAGGAGGCTGCTATAAGGTCTCTCTGGAGCCTTCTCTTCTCCAGGCTGAGTAGAACTGGGTAGCTTTCATCTCTGAGAAACATTAATGAGAGAAAAACTGCAAGATGGGCAAAACAGATTCTCATTGCTTTTGAGATTCCACTTCTCTCTATTTTTACAATTCCTTCTTTGCTCCACTGTGCATTACATCAGAACTTTTCTACTGGAGTTGTACTTTTATGCCCATAATATCTTTAGAGTCTGTCACATCTGCATGTGCAAGGACAACATACTCAAGAGAAGTCTATGACAACAGCTACAGGATCTTGGATAGTCTCTGGTGAGTTTCTGTGAAATACTTTTCAGTCTATCAGAATTGTTTAAAGCTATGTTACTTTGCTTCAAAGCTCTCTACTTCAGAGGATGTACCAGCCATTTCAAACCTCCCAGCATTCCTTAGCCAGATGTTTCACAACAAAATATTTTCTCAGCTGGATGGAAAAGAAGTGAAACTGCAGAAAGCAATGGTGGGAATAATCAGCCTCAATGATACACTTATATTCTGATTTCACATGGAAGAATGGCACAAAAATCTGAAATATGAATCCTCATCTTGCTCCCGATTTACCTTAATAAATACCAGTTCCAGCATAGAAAATGTAAGTTGACTAACATGGACTACACAGAATGTAAAATATGGAACATATTCAGAAGTTACTAGAGCTCATCCTGCTTCCAATCTTGCATTTGTACTACTTCAGTATGATAAATGAATGTTCAGTGCATGCTTGCAATGATATTTATGAATATAAAAAATTGTTATTCCTTCTACAAGGATTGTATGGAACTGAGCGGCATCAGGTCTGAAATAATGACAAAGGGGTTTAAAGTGATTTTAATTGATTTTGAAAAGGTATTCTAATGTTTCAACTCAGTGTTGGAAGCACAAGCCCTGCTATGGAGTGTAGATAATGTATCACAGGAAACAGTGGTGTTTCGTGGGAAATAACCTCACGCTTTACCCTTGCAACAGCTTGCAAAAGAAATGGGCTGTCTGGTGTATATGATCCATCACCTTTTTCAGGGCTGTATCAGTTATGAGTGATTTTGCATTTATAGTTATGACCTCTCAGTAGCTGGGTGATAATAAAATCTTGTAAGAAGAAATTACCTGAATTTACAAGTAGTTTTAGTTACCGACCAAAGGCATACATTGCCATTACAGAGAAGTCTTTTTGCAAAGATCATCTGAGAAAACATGTGTCCATAACTTCTGATGGCGACAGAAAGTAAACCCAACATTGTTTACCAAATTTTTTTCTCCTGTGGATCAACACATTTTCACCATGCCTTTCTGGTGACACCATGAAGAAAAGGCACAGAAAAACAGCATCATTTTCAGTGTCAAGTCCTCAGGCCTATTTTACTTCACCTGATGGTATTTCCATGACTTCACCTGAGGGTATTTCCAGACTCACTTTGCTTTTTAATTACCACTGACGAGTATTATGTGCTAATCCTGAGAAGTCTCTCTTTCCATATGTACCTCCTTCTGCTAATTGTGGCAGTATCTATAAAGGTGTTCCTAACCTGACATTTTTTACAAATCTGAATTCCAGCTGTTATGCTTGTGAATGTATATAGCCAAGTGCACGTCATTTATGTTTGAAGAGATCATATGTAAGCTACTAATGTGTCCGGTTTCTGTAAGTAACATTACAAAGTCTCTGGGAGTGCTGACAATATGGGCATGACAGACCCATTCAGCGTTCCCAGTTTGGCTTCCTAGCCTTTTGGCCTCTCAGCACAGTTTCTTTTTTCTTTTCATTGAATGCTTTCCCCATGTTTAGACCCAGAACGTCATTTTGTCGGCTCCTTCCTCTTTGTGCTGGTACAAATCCCTTTCATTATTTCTTTCCTTTTCATCAGTTAAGGCTGCTCTTGTGCTGGAAAGTTAGTTCTTGTGCATGGTGTAATCTTTTCCAAGGTGCTTGCCTTCTCCCTCCTTCTCTCTCCTGTCCTTGGGACACCAGCTCCTGAACAGGGCTCCAGGCAGCACTGGCTGCTGGTTCATGGGAAGCTGGCAGTGAGCTTCATTCAGGCTTGCTTCATTGTTTCCAGTTCTAAATTACATTAGAAGAAGTTAAACTCTATTAACATTTTCCTAATACTGCTTTCCTTCATACTCAGTTGGTGCCATTGACAGAAGGATGTTATGCAAACCCCTTCTGGAAAGAGAGTGATCAGCACTTTTCCAGTTGGGAGTGGGATGGGAGGGAAGCGGGAGCAACTGCGTGGATGGGGAAGTGTGGGCAGGGAGGAGGTGGAGGAGAGCTGGACCAGGAGATGGGTTCCATGATGGCGATGGCAAATTTTACTTTTTGGTCTTTCTTCTTCTGGTAACAGGTCTCCTCAGTGCACTCATGGTGGGGATGGATACCCATCACCTCCTGGAGCAGTAGTAGGAGGAAGAAGTAAAAGAAGAGATGTGTACCTCAATCCAAGTAAGGGTGAGGGGCTAGTCCGTTAGTACTGGGCCCTGAGATGAGGCAGTGTGTCTGCAAAGGCACAACTGATGTTTTAGGTGCCCTACACAGCTGAGACTGGACTGAAGCCAGGAGCAGCCAGACTAGGTAAGCATCTGTGGAATGGGCTGTTCTGTCTACCAGGCTCTAGCACTAGATATTTCTTCCCTGCTTAGCTTTTAAGAGAGTAAAATAAGGAATACAATGGAATGGATTCGACAGAAGCAGAAAAGGACAATACTTCTCTTTTAGGTTATGCTCATTTTCTATAATGTAATTGCTTCTGTACAAGTTTACATGACATTTTAAATAAGGTATAGCTACACAATATGTAATAAGGATTTAATAATATGTTGTCTATTAAAAGGGGCAAGACAGGTTTCAATGGATTAAAAAAATAATAAATATATGCTCTAGTTACCTCTTACTTTTTCATGTTTAGGAACTGATAAACTTTGCCCTTATTTTCCTCAGCTCTTCAGAGACCCAGGCCAAACACGGTTCAACTAAAGCTGCAGACTGAGGAAGATGACAGTGACTAAGCTTGGATCCAAGCCATGGTCACCCATTTCCTACACTGGTGCTTTAGCTGCTTCTTTCCTGCAGGCTGCTTGTGCCTGAGGTTCCCAGGCATTTGCCAAAGTTTTACTGATGCTGCTTTTTAACGTATATAGACACCTACTGCATATAAATATTTTTAACTTTTACAACTGAAGTCAGGAAAACTTTTTTCCTTTTTTCTCTCTGGTGTGTTCTTTAGGGCATGTGCTCATGTGGTGCAGAGCCTGGCAGCTAAGCAGCCACCGCACTAGCAATCTTTATACAGAGAAGAGATGTACCGAGCCCAGCCTTTTCCCTGAGTGTCCTCTAAGGGTTCCAATTGTCCTTCTACCACCCAGCACAGGCAGGGAACTGTCTGGGACAAGGGGAAACATTTATTCTTTGCAGAGCATGAGGCTCAACAAAGCCAAGTGCAGGGTCCTGTACCTGGGTCGGGACAATCCCCGTTATCAATAAAGGTTAGGAGATGATGTGCTAGAAAGCAGCCCTGAGGAAAAGGACTTGGGAATACTTGTGGATAAAAAGCTGGACATGAGCCACCAATATGCATCTGTAGCCCAGAAGGCCAACTGCATCCTAAGCTGCATCTAAAGAAGTGCTGCCAGCAGATTGAGCGGTGATTCTGCCTCTCTGCTCTGCTCTGGTGAGACCTCACCTGGAGTACTGTGTCCAGCTTTGGAGTCCTCAACACAAGAAGGACATGGACCTGTTGGAGAGCGTCCAGAGGAGGCCACAAAAATAATCAAAGGGCTGGAGCACCTGTCCTATGAAGATAGGCTGAGAGAGATGGGCTTGTTCTGTTTGGTGAAGAGAAGGCTCCAGGGGGACCTTGTAGCAGCTTTTCAATACCTGAAAGGTGCCTATAAGAAAGCTGGAGAAGAACTGTTCATGAGGGCATATAGCACTAGGATGGGGGTAATGGTTTTAAACTCAAAAAGGGGACATTTAGGTTGGATATTAGGAAAATGTCCTTCAATATGAGGGTGGTAGATCACTGGAACAGGTTGCCCAGAGGGGTAGTGGAGGCCCCATCCCTGGAGATATTCAAGGTCGGGCTTGATGGGACTTTGAGTGACCTGATCCAGTGAAGATATCCCTGCTTACTGCAGGGAGGTTGGACTAGATGAATGCTAAAGGTCTCTTTCAACCTTACACATTCTATCATTCTATCATTCTGTCATTCTATTTCAATAGCATTTGGCCAATTATGGAACAGATAAGGGGGATATATAAAAAAGTATTTTGAATGAGCAGTCAGAGAGGTGTCTGCTTTTTGAGTCTAACCAAGAACTGAAGAAACAATGGATGCATGTTTTGGTGACCTGACTCATGCAGTTAATGCATTTTGAAACCGATTCATGATGGAATGCAAAGTGCAGGTGTTTGAATGAGAAATACTTAGGCACCCCACTCTAATTTTGTCGAAAGTTGTTGACAGATAAAGCAAAACAAAAGTTCGTATCTAAATGCAGTGCAGAAGTGGAGCAGTTGCAGAGATAAATCATTGGTAGTAATGAGAGCAGAGACACTGCAGCATCAGCACTGTGCCAAATCAAATGCCAAAAAACAAAGGAGAAGAAATCAACATAATGCAGAAAATATCTCTAAGCATACTAGGGAAAAATATGATAAAGTGACTATTCATTCATCTGGTCCCAAGCAACTCAAGCAAAACACTGAAGAAAGCTCCTTGCCCAATGCTTGTAATTGTTTGACTTGGTAAAAGTAAATATCCTGCGCTAAAGATATATCTTGGCAAGTACTTTTGCATAAAGAAGGGCACATTTGGGATCTCTGTCAGGTAGAGGTGTCTGAACAAACTTTTGGGGATCAAACCAGTTGCAGGAGAGTATTAACAGTGCTGGAAAGAACTGCTCGGGTTTGCAAAGAGCTGCATCAAAATGAACAGCTTGTGTTGTAGGGACATGTAGCTGGCCTGACAGATGGGCTGCAACCATACCCTTTCCTGTCAGCTTGAAAGACTCAGGGAAATCGATTTGAATAGAAATAAGGGAAATTGTGACAAAGAACCAACCATGAGACACCTATTGGCCTGCACTGGGTTGTCATTCAATTCAGAAAATGTAGCAAAGCCTGTACCAGAATATTTTAAATACTTTCAGAAACTATCTGATTTTGTAAAAAAATCCAAGGTTTTTGGTTGTGTAAAAATCCTTCAGCCTACACAGGCAGAGGTGTAGCATGCCAGGGTTACCTTGATGTGCAGCAGCCATGTCTTACATAACTATGCAGTGAATATGATTCCTGGGCTAAAAGGGCAAATTAAAGCTTTATCCAAGAAAGAAACTATCTTCTTATCCATAATGGCATGGTCATATATTGTCAGCAGAGAAGAACAAGAGATTTAGGAACAGTCAAAAAATTTGTAACATCTTTTTTTTTTTCTTGCTTGCTGAGGAATACCACTGTATGGAAACTGAAATGTCTGCAGCGACATACTAACTTCAAAACCTTTTTTTGCTAAGGCTGTTCACTTCTAGGACAGAGCGACACAAAGAGAGACTGAGTAGGAGAGAGAGAGAGACTTGGCAGTGGGTGGAATCACAGAATCACAGGGTTGGAAAAGACCTTTAAGATCATCAAGTCCAACCGTTCCCATCCTATGCTAAACCATATCCCTAAGTACCTTATCTACCCTTTTTTTAAACACATCCAGGGATGGTGACTCAACCACCTCCCTGGGCAGCCTGTTCCAGGCCCTGAAAACTCTTTCAGTGAAAATTTTTTTCCTAACATCTAATCTGACCCTGCCCTGGCACAGCTTCATGCCATTCCCCCTTGTCCTATCTCCTGTCACCTGGCTGAAGAGACCATCGCTCACCTCTCTACAACCTAATAACTATGGTATAGAAGATAACTTCCTTCCTTTCCAAAGCTAAATGGAGAAATGTCTCATTGTGCTGATCCCTGTGTTTTATTTTTTTTAGTTTACATCTGGTCTGAACTGTATCTTTCAATCCAGTGCTGTATTTGTCTTTCATTCTTTTGCTGACCTGCATGAAAACTGATACTGATTTCAGTCTGTTGCTTCGACATTCATCTCAAATATCCAATGAATGTTCGTCTGTTGCTCACTGCTGTGTCTATCCCTCTTTATCTGAAAGTGCTCGTGGGCTTTAACAGAAACAGAAACATTTCAAGAGGAATCTCCAAATGCAGCATCAATGTGCTCCTCATTTCAGCGGCAGGAACAGGGAAATCTAGCATCACGGTACAGTAAAACACACAGAGCTCTAGTTGCAGTGAGAGAGCTCTGAAGAGGCATTTTATTTCTGTAGCTGATCCAACCGTAAATCTCATAATTTCCTCATCTGATTGCTGAAAAATGCTCAGGGAGGTGGTGTGTGTGCCTAATCTATCACTGCATCACCTCAGGCTCTCATATTGCAGCAAAGCTAATTATCATGTTTCCAACAACACAGCATGATCTCACATTTGTTTATTGGAGGAAATATACATACGGCTTTCAAAACAAAAGCCTTACATATATATATTATGGTATGAAAAAACAAGGGATTTGGAGGAAGGAGAGAGGAAGAAAAAAAAAAGGTTCTTTTTTTTTATGCTTATAGTTCCTTGGATTGTGTTGTAAACAGTCAGATAATTTTCTCCTGTGCATTGTGTGACATTTTACACCTGGTAGGATTGTGGCATTGGATGTGCAAAGCCAAAGCAAATCTTGTGTTGTAGGAAAATGACCTCAAAGGGATCTTTTTATGCCCTCTTGATAGCTCAGTGTGTTATGTGATCCTGACCAAATTAAATTTATATAGGGCAACTGGCGCTGCCCTGACTAAACTGCCTTGATTCTGCTGCTGCAAACATGCATGTGCAGGCACACTAGTGCTCACACAATTCATGGCATCCAGAAAGCTTTATTTAATATTCTCATTTTTATTTGTTTAATCTGTCAGCAGGGAGACATCCAATCAGGGTGGTGGCTTGGTTATTTTCTCTAACGTGTTCCTGAGCAGACTGAGCATAGCAAACGCGGTTTGTCACACACCTCCCCTGGCAGCTCTGCCATTCACGTGAAACTTGTGTTTCATATATCCCACTAGATTTATATCAAACACTCTGTTCTCTGGGAGATAGCACACTTATTCTAAAACATACCAGATTATAAATATCTATTGGCACACAGAGGCTTCTCAAACAGTCACAGAACAATAATGGCTCGGTCCCCGCAGCTCCCCCTGCATACAAAACTGGACTTCTCTCTGCTCTCTGGGAGGAAGCCTTTTAAACGATAAATCGCAGATGAGGGGATTGAAAGGATCAAGGCACTACTCGGATCCAACCCCTTGCATTGAGGAGGGGAGGACCCTGTGGTACTTGGTTCATTGTGCGCGTCTGACCTTTCCTTAAAGATACTGAGTGCCTGTGCCGCAACTACCTCATTAGTCAAAATGTTCCACCAACTTCACTGACAAAGAAGTTTTCCTAGAATGTGAATGAGATACACCTATTTTTCATCACAAGTCTGCAGCGTGTTAGTCTTGTGGAATCTAGCATGAAGAATTATTTTCCTCCCTGTCCTAATTTTCCTACCTCGGGTAATTTGACGAGATCAGAATAGGCTGAATGACAGATGCTCAAGGGAGGTGAGACTGGAAAGGTCACAAATGAGCTGGTCCCAGCAGCACTGAACCCTATAAGGGGTCCACATTTGATGCACTGAAGCATGATGGCAAAATTTGTGACTATTTCTTTTTTCTTTGCCATTCCTCACTTCCATTACAGCGTCAACTTTCCAGCTGAGGAACAGAGAGCATGTCCCATGACCAAATAAGCATCACCACTCCTGCTGTGCTGCTGGCTGACAAATACCCACCCAAGCTACTCAGTGAATAGGTATCTTCCTAGTGCATGGCTCCATGTGCCTCAGTTAGGAATAATCTGTGAATGACTCATGAACTGGGAAGAATCTTAATTCAGCAGCTTTTCAGTTCCACCAATGTTGGCATTACACTTCCTTTTTTGAATATTTTGAATCATTTCAATTTTAGCCTCACATATGTATTCTATTTCCAATTTATATTTCCTAAAATAGAATTCACGCATGCACTCTTTCAGTATATCAATAATTTTTAGCATAGCTACAACCTGGAATGATTCATCTAGCAGGTAGAAACACTATCAACAAAAAAAAATTATAATATAAAATCAGTGAAATCTTTATAAGCCCCATGCCTTCTGGTAATGCCTTCCAACCACCCTTAAACCGTATAAGAAACACGTGACATCTTTAAATTTGAAAAGCAGGATCAGGAATGGGATTTCAGAGGGCAAAAAAGAGAGACATCTTGTAACAGTACCAGTACCTGTAGCTACAAAAATTGTTGGGACTGAAGGTTCAGAAGAATAGCTTCTCTTTCTCTGCTGGTTTTTATCATAGCAATCTTTTGCGGAGTGGAAGAAAGAGAAACGTGTTAGATAACATCTTAGCTCTCAGCTACATTCTTTCAAAGTTACGTTCTTTGGAGAACATGAATATAAGATATGTCCAAAAACTGACACCGAGGTTTAAGTATTTTTTTGTAAACAGATTGGAGCAGCTATTCAGTTGTGATGTAAACCTTACTCTTTCCCTGTCATTTAGGGCACTTAATTTCTCCTGACATGGATGCCTGTGAAAAGATAAGGAGGGTTCTGATCTTTGACATGAGTTTATCAGTTTGGTTGTACTTTGTTGCAAATGTCTGATTTTCAGCATCCAGCCTCACTGCTCGCCATATCACTTAAGCCCATATTTCCTGCACACGACCATCTTTAAGATGGTCTTAAGATTTATTCTAATTTGCTAACATGTGCTTACTTGCTCTCCTGAGTAGGATCTGTGATTTGGATTGTGAATTGTTATTTTCCAGCAACGGCAATAAATGATGAGAGTAGGATCATAGGCAGACACTTGTAGGATCAGGTACAATGATACATTCAGTTCAATCAATGGAAAATATAAATTCTCTGACAGATGATATATGATATTTAAGTTGTTACTGTTCACCCTCTTTTCCTTGATAACAATAGGTATGACTAGTACTGGGCTTGTCTTACATCAAGCTTTATTAAACAGCAATGGGAATGCACTTCAAACACAATGTAAGGTCACAGAATTTAACTCTCTCTGAATATAATTTAAATTGTTAAAAGAAAAAAAATATGTCAAAAGAAACATCAGTGTTTTTTGGGGTTTTTTTTGTTGTTTTTTTTAATTTTATAAAAATAAAATAAAGAAATTTCCATGTTCCCACTCTGGTTTAATCAGCTAAGCAACAAAAAGAAAAATAATCAGTCTGTACTCTCTTAGCCATAAAACATTTTATAACTAGGAAAAACTAGAAGTGTGGCATATTTGGCAATTAAAACACAGAGATGTTATACAAAACTCTTTCAATCTTTCTCCCATTACCACTATGAAAAGGTAATTTATGTAGGTTTGAACAATATATTCCAAACATAATATGAACCTGAGAAATACCACTAACATCCAGATCTGGAAAAGTCTGTGCTCATTGCTTGAAAATTTATCGTCCTTCTTTTTGTTTCATTTCTTCTTGACTGAGCTGCCCATCAGCTCCCTGTAATTTATAACGTGATCTCAGACAAAGTAAACATGCTTAAGCAGCACCATCCAATTCACAATTGTGCAGGTCCAGGGCAGTTTAAATAAAGCTTCTTTCAGCCAAGACACTCATCAGCTCCTCCTCCTCTCTTGCAAGCCACTTCTGCACAGTATTACAGTTTGAAATTCATAACAAAGTGAGGAAGAGCTGCTGCCTGCAAAACGGGGTCTTGTTGGCTTGTGTAGCGCTAGCACGCACAGAAATCCCCCACAACCCCTCTGAACTCTCCCTTCTCTTGCTACTGACTCTAAAATACATGTGTTTGTAGAATTATCCCATTGTTTGCATTGTGGAATATAGATGGACTTCTTATTGTGTGAAGCCATAATGTACCTTTGTTCTGAATTCCAAATGGTGGAATAACTCTACCCCAGACTACATGCAGTCATTTGTGCTCTCACCAGGAAGTTCAGAGAAAGGTGTTTAGAAGCTCAGAGCCACAGCCACCACTCAGATGGGGTAAAAAATTGAGTGAAAAGGATTGTGGGTTCTGGGATAGGATAGGCTTGTAAGAAAAAACTAGGAGCTGCTGAACTCTAGAGAAAGGCCCAAGCTGACCTTCTGCATATTTCCAAAAACACCACTGCAATTCTAGCTGAGAAATGACTTCTTAATTTTGCAGTGTGTAGGCTCTGTTTCAGAGCAGGTGTGAAAGACACCTGTTTGCAACCAACTCGAGATATATTCCTTATCGGGAAAAAGTAAGGTTTGCTCCGATTCATCATGCTGCAGGCTATGTAAGAACCCTTCGTTACTTCTGCAGCATCGGACAGGGAACATACATTTTGCTAGATTTTATGGGTACAAATATAGGGCATATAGAGATATAGAGATAATGCATTTCTTCCTGAATCTAAGTTGTATTTTTGGTAAAAAATAACTTCTGTATTATTTTTAGTTTATAAGTACAGGATCTCTGTATATGCACTTCTAGCTGCTTAGGAGTGCAGTCTAAATGCTTCTGGAATTATGCCTCTTCCAATGGCATTTTTTCATTCTGATCATATATTGAGAACAAAGACCAGTTTATGTCTATCATATTTAAATGATGATCAAAATTGTGTGAAGGGCTGACAGAGTTCAAGAGCGTCTGGATGATGGACTCAGTCCCATGCTCTGACTTGGTTGGCCCTGTGTGGAGCCAGGATTTGGAATGGATGACCGTTGTGGGTCCCTTCCAACTCGATATATTCTATGGTTCTTTGACATAAGCATGAATTTGGAAGGGGAGCAATTTAGCTGCAGCCCTATGGTGTAAAATTATCTTTGATCTTTCAGAAGGCATAGGATTGCTGCAGTTCTCAATAATTCATTTTGTGCATTTTTGGAAGTATTGCAAAATAATGACTGAAGAAACTTGAAGATAATTAAGAATCCACAGATAAACAATCAAGTGTAGTAGTGTTTTCTAGAGATCTGGATACACACATCCCCTCTTGTGCTGAAAAGCTCGGAAGAAAGAACAACTGTAAGTACATACATGACATTCTTAATCAAAATGTATAAAGGACAATGGAAGTTAGAGAGCAAGATAAAAATGTATATCTGCAAAGTTATTTAGGCCTCTAATCATGGACCCCAAATCAGTTCTGGTAGGCTTTAGATAGTCAGACAACTTACGGATCTGAATCTGGAAGGCCGATGTTGCAATTTAAGGGTGTCGTTCCTGCTTCCTCTCCCTTCTTGGTTATTTCAGTTTTTGTAGACTGTTAGCTTGATTTTCCTTAGACTGGTCAACAGGGCTATCCACTGTATTTGCCAACATGCTACCCACACCTTTGCCTTTTTGCTGAGATTTGACTTCAGTTCCCCAGTTTCAGCACCTTGTAGCATTTAGAAACACTCAGGAAATCAAAGCTCTTCCATCCTGATGAAGAAGTCCAGAGCAGATGAAGTTTGAAGCTAGCTTAATGAAGAACTCCTTGAAGCTTTTTACAAATTTAAAACAGAAATGCACCAAAAAATCTCAAGTCTTCTAGCAAGCTGAGCTTCATACTCTTTCTGCCTCATCCATATTCTTGGTGTAATGGATGACCTCATCACTGTAATTTTTTACTTCACTTATGATTTTAACCTGTCTACAAGAATTTTAGTTCTCTCAACAGGTCACAAAACACACAGGACCAAGTCACAGAATCACAGAATGACAAGGTTGGAAAAGACCTTTAAGATCATCAAGTCCAACTGTTTCTGTCCTATGCTAAACCATATCCCTGAGTACCTGATCTACACTTTGTTGAAACACATCCAGGGGTGGTGACTCAACCACCTCCCTGGGCAGCCTGTTCCAGGCCCTGACAACTCTTTCAGTGAAAGTCACTTTTGCCCTTGGAGTATTGGTGGCTCAGTGTTCTTTATGGATTGGACACCAAAACTATGCCTATGTAAATGCCTATGTAACTATGGCTAGGTAGTGCCTGCCAGTCAGAGCCAGTGCCAGATCTGTGTGTGACAGTCTCGGGGCTAGCACAGCTCTGCTCCCACCAGGGAAGCATCTCTCCAGTCTGCTGTGTTCCTCCCTCTGTCATCTCCAGGGCAATTCTAACTCAGACATGCTTGTTTAACAACAGATGGAAATGAAGGTGAAGAGGAGGGTAAAGAGTCAAAAGAAGTTAAAAATATTATAATGCGACACAGAAGGATTGTGCTGCTAACATTACGAGACAACACAGTCTGAATAACAGAACCTGAGCAGCATTAGCACTGCCTGAAGGGGAATTCACTCTATCTCCTTCCCAGACATGCATAATGCACGTCTGCTGATTTTTTAATTTGAATCTGTCATTTTCTCTCCCTTGTACTTCATTGGCAGTCCAAGCAATAATTAGGCATTTTTTGCCATGTAACTAACCATATCAACTGTTTAATGGGTTAGCTTAACATCTGTTAGGTCTTCATGCACCAACACCATGTAGGATGTTCTGTGGGATGTAATTATGGATTTAAAATTTGTGTGCCAAGGGCTCGGGTATCTCGGCAGGGTTCATATATGTCATGATATAATGACTTGCTGTTACTTTATTATATCTTAATATTACCTATATTAATTAGTAATATTTATAAATCATGCTCATTTTTATGCTGCCATTTCTGTGGCAACCTTCAGCTGATGAAAGTGCAATGTGTGTGCAGATGTGCAACCTTCTACTTCAGTCTCTAAGAGGAAGACCTACTTAAGTGGATCAGTAGGTAGCTACCATGGAGTAACCATGTTTATTTCAGTAAAACAGATTTAGTGAGAGCCGATAAGGGAATTTAGAAACTGTTCTTTTGACTATATGATGCTTAACAGTTTGAAGAGTTGCTCCAATATTTGTACAAGTACCAGAAGTGGCTTACAAAATCAGGGGTTGTTTTCAAATCTAGTGGACAGCCTGAGAAGAAACATGGGATCCAGAAGGCAGATAGATTTGCTCTGTGAGCCAAATGACCATTTTAAGCCATTCTCTGGTGTTTTTAAAACCTGTGCTCTCATAAACTGTTTCATGAATGTTGTGCAAAGGAAGTGCTAGTATTTGCTCCCCCATAATAAGAGGTCCATGCAGGATGTTGTTTGGTTTGATACAGCAGAGAGGTAAAAGACCAAATCTGGAAATTTGAATGATAGGAGGATTTAGATGCTTAAATACAGTGAGAGATGTGGGCTGAGCCCTTTGAGTTAAACTGTAGACACTACTGCCACAAGACTGTCACATATAAACACAAGCTCCAACTCAAAATGTAAACTCACGGAGTATTGATTATTCAAAGACTTCACCTACTGACTATGTTCATAACAACATATCCAGTGCTGCCTGGCAAGGGTTGTGTCATGGCTTAACCCCAGCTAAGCCCCACATGGCTTCTCACTCACTCCCCCACCAGCAGGATTGGGGAGAGTGTCAGGAGAGTGAAAATGAGAAAACCCATGGGTTGAGATGCAGACAGTTTAATAGGCAAAACAAAAGCCACACACGGAAGCAAAGCAAGACATGGAATTCGTTCTCCACTTCCCATGGGCAGGTGTTCACCCATCCCCAGGACAGCAGGGCTTCATCACAAATAATTGGGAACACAAATGCCATCACTCCTTTCCTTCTTCTTTTTTGCAGCTTTATTTCCTGAGCATGATATCATATGGTATGGACTATCCCTGTGGTCAGCTGGGGTGAGCTGTGCTGGCTGTGTCCCCTCCCAACTCCTTGTGCACCTCCAGCCTCCTCACTGGTGGGATGGTGTGAGGAGCAGCAAAGGCTTTGGCTCTGTGTGAGCGTCGCTCAGCAGTGACTAAAACACCCCTGTGTGAGCAGCACTGTTTTCAGCATCAATCCAATATACAGCCCCATTCTAGCTACTATGAAAAAAATTAACTCTATCCCAGCCAAAACCACACAGGCTTAAAAAGGAGAGCAATGAATTCTGTAGCTGTTGCTAATTATCTACCCAGGAGAAAAAACAGAGCTTTCATTCTCCCTTTCAGACTATGTGGATCCAACTGTTGCCATAATACTTAATAACCCTTTGAGCTCATGTTACACAGGCATGCTCTATCTTGCTGACTTGATGGGCCAGAAGCAGCCTCTCCCCTTTGCTTTTCCCCTGCTAACATAACAGTGCCTTCTTGGTGTCTTGGCCTGCCATCATGCATTGCTCCCCTTTCTTCTCCTTCGCCTTCCCTGCCCTCTTGTAGTAACATTAATCTGGTTTCCCTGCCATAAATTGCCATTTAGTTTTGCATAATATATTTTAAAATTAAAACATATGTTTAAGTGCAGTGAGATGACTGAACCTCAAAAGTGTTTGCGATCAGCTACAAAAATTCTTTTGGTCCCTTCCTCACAGTTTCCTTTTTTAAAAAATATCTATATTCCTAGTGAAGAACACGTACATAGAAATGTGAGATTTTGAATATGGCAGTGCTTGGCCTCAAGCCCTGGCTTTTTTTTTCCTAAGGAAACCATGGCTTTTGAAGGTCAAATCTACGTGTTACAGTAAAGCAAAATGTACTCAGTCCAGACCTAACATGAGCCATGTGTGTAACCATCCAGTGCAATACAGAGAGATGTTATCTCTATCCAAAATACAAAATAGTTTTTTCTGTCTACCAGTATGTATTGGCTAACAAGCCCTGGTTTTCCATGGAGAAAATTAACCCTGGGGCAGAACAGCACTGAAGTGGCTACAATACTTCAGAAACCAGTGACATCTCTTGGGATGTTTTGTCAGCCTGGACTTGGGAGTCTGTGTTTCCAACCAGTGTGCAGGGTTCTACAGTGCATAAATAAATAAGCAATTCCAAAGGGAACCAGAAGATAAATTGACAAATAGATAATACTCATGCAGTAATTTTTAGTCATGTGATGCAATGCCATTTGTTGGTCAGGCATATATCACCAAACCTTAGCTGGAGGAAATCAGTACAACCTCACTAATGGAAGTTGTAGGGCTCTGCAGTTCTAGCAGGTTTATCATTATTTTTAATTTACTGCTTTGTAGATAACTTTTCTATTCAGGATGAGAAGGTTCTGGGGGGGTAGCTGAGCATGGGAAAGAAGGCGTATCTCATCCACTCAGCTCTTAAGGAATAGAGGTTTGGTCTGAGACAATGACGTCAGCTTCCTCCACAGTCAGATTAGCAGCCTCCAAAGAGTGGTTGATGCCACCTGGAGCAGACCTCCACTTTACGATGAGGTGAGGCATCCTCTGAACATTCTCTACTGGTTGTAAAAGAGACCTAGGAAAGTAAGTTCAGACTAGGTCTCTCCCTTTCAGACAATGTAAATTAGGCACGAGGAAGAGAACTCAGAGCATTCTCCATTCCTGTCAGCACAGGCACAGAGCTCCAGTTCCTCCTGTTGGATCTGTGGGCTACAGACCCACGTTGAAATCCTTTTCTCAGTGGACCGGCTTAAGTCACAGCTCACTGGCTTGCTGATTATAATACAGGTGCAGCAGTGGGTTCACAGCCACACAGCATCCTCCTAGGCTAAAGCTGCAGCAATTGTTTGTCTTAATAGGGTTTTAAACTGCGTGAATAGGCACAAAAGGTGCCTGAGAACAGGAGATAGAGAGGTGAAATAATAATGCAAATATGGTGCTCTAATGACTGAATTTTACTTCTTGCAATGGTCTTAGCTCTCTGGATGTAACAGCAAAGAATGGGAGCGATCCTTCATATTATACTTCAGTCTGCCTTGCGTTTGTGAAGCTCTCACTTTAAGATATACCCTTAAAGGTGATTTTGATTTACGTCATGGAGACCTGTACAGGATGCCTTTCTCTTTTTGATCACAATGGTTCAATCAGATTTCACTGCGACACAACGGATGCTCGTAGCATTTGTATTTCCTGGCACTGGTACATCTAATTTAAACAAAAGTAATTCAACATGGTGCAAGGGTATTTCTAAAGAGAGGCTGTGATGAAGAGAAAAATATTTCTCAATTTTCCACAGAATAAGGTGTTTGTGCTAGAGACATCTGGAAACATGTCTCACTGTACGCTTGGTTTATAAGGTCAGAAAGAGATATGGCATGCTGATTAATGGGAAAACTAGATACTAATTAAATTTTTAAAGAACAGAACTTCAGAGATTTTTAGATTGCATTACTATATTCATCAGTTTCCTTTTATACCCTACCATAAAAATCCTGCCAGATACTCTAGTATGATGTATTTTGGCTGGGACGTTATCTCATCTGATGTCTTGAAGCTGAAGTCATTTATTTAGATACTGAGAATTATCATCAAGCTAATCTCATTTCCTTAATCCACTGCCCACCGATGCAGCCACATTATGTGGATCTAGGAGCTCTGCAGGTAATGTATACGTGGGACACATTAGTGGCGCTGAACAAATTGATGTGAACTGTAACCCTAGATGTCAAATAGCACTTAACAAATAAGCATTTGCAATAAAAGAATCAATTTCCGTAACTCTAAAATTTTAAAGAGTCATTCAAACACATGCCCTGGACAGCACTTTCTTATTTTATCAAGTACACTTCTTTATAAATGAAGCATGATTTCTCATGTATCTCCAGAATACTGGGGTTTTGGGGATTTTTTTCCCTCTTATTCTTAAATGGAAATGACAGAGATATTGACAATGAAGGTAAAGATAATTTAAGAACTGTGGTGAAAACCTCTGACTGGTGTTTAGCATGTCTCTCTGTTTTCCTCTTTACCCGAGCTTCTATTTTCCATGCATTATCTGATAAGATGGTTCTCTTGTTTTCAACAGAAAAGTTTTGGAATTTTTGAAAAGGACTGCTTTCAGGCTTGCCATGAGGTTAGCCTTGCCCCCATGTATTATACTGACAAACCTAACTTGACAACTTTGCTTAAATTAAATTTTGCACTGTGATATAAAAACATGAATCAATCAAAAGTGAAGTGATGGGGATCATTATTACGCTGAGTGAAGTAAAAAAGAAAGGAAAAAAAAAAGAAAGAAAAGACCCAATGTGAAAGAGAAAGGAAAGAAAGGAATTTGTTCCACAATGACAGGATGAAAGGAAGGTTTGAAAGCTAAATCTGTAATAATGGAGAGCTTCCCCTAATTTTTAATTTTTTTTTAATGTTATCCAAGGACATGCAGAATAATGACTACTGGGTGTCTGCTTGTTGTGTATGACAGCAGGTGCCATGGTTCTCACTCTTTCTTTTTACACTGCTGTTCTTTTAGCCAGCAGGATCATTGCACTACTTTTGTAGCTGCAGTGAAAGGCAGCTCCTGCCCAGACTCTGTCACTTCAATTTGAGTGGATGGAAAGGGGGAGAAGGGCAGCTGTCTGTATGGAATGTCCCTGTGAGGGAGGGTGAGATGATTCCAGGCACAACTCGTATGAAGTTGTGGTAGCCCCATCTCTGGAGGTGTTTAAGGCCAGGTTACATGGGGCTTTGGGTAACCTGGTCTAGTGAGGGTATCCCTGCCCATGACAGGGGGATTGGAACTAGATGGTCTTTGAGGTCTCTTCCAACCAAAAGCATTCTATGATTCTATGAAGTTTTTGGGAAGCTTAACCCAAACCAGGCTTTGTGAAATCATGGTATAGTGGTTCATTTTCTGGAAAAAAGGAAAAGCATCACAGTTTCTATTCAAATCTAGTATTTGTCAGCATAGTGAAAAAATAGTTCTTCTAAGATGATGGTTATGCGGAATTTCATGGGAAAGATTAGCCATGACCAAAACATGTCTCTGTTAAGTCAAATAAATTTAAATTTATCTTAATCTTTTTGAGGACCAACTAGCTTCATTCTGCTTGCTGGTTTCTGTTATGATCTCTGAGACATCTCTTTAAAGCACCTATATGATGCTGGAGTCAATCTGTTGGACTGGCTGGCATGGAGAACGTGGGGTAACTTGCTTTGCTGAGCTGAACATGTCCTGCATGTTTTCTTTGGTCATTTCTGGGGATTCCTCTGTGATATTTGTCCAGTCTTCCCTTGAGCTCCTGTAAACTTTGAACGTCCTTTCATGGAGTGATTCATTGCTCCACTATTCCTTGTTTTTTGTTTTCACTGATCCTACTAACATGGTCTGACGTTCCCTCGTTCTTGATTTGGTTATGCCTGCCTCAATTTTGGTGTCATATGTTCAAAATACAGTGTTCAAGCAGTACTCTGGAGCTCCACACAGGCAATGAGCCTTGCTTCAATGAGGTCATGGCTGCCCCTACACTTGTGCATGCGTGGGGTGGGTGAATTGGGCAGGGAGAGGGTAAAAGGGTTGCAGCCCTTCACACAAATGCAGAGTACGTGTCCCTGGGCACAGAATGACACAGCCCTCTGGTCTCCCTTGGCAGTGCTCAGGCCTGCAAACAAGTCTTCCGTCATTTCATTGGAAAGATTAACAGTCTGTTGATCATCATTCTGCTTTTTGGACATGATGCAACAAAAATTTCTGGGTGTTACTTGAGTGCAGAAAACGATGCCTAAGTCAACCCCCCAAAGTGTCAAAAAATAACAGGAAGCCATTTTCCAGCTTTTTCCCATTTCCTTTTTGTACAATATTTTGTTTGGTTTGAATTTGCTGATCTTCTGCATTTGCCTGGTGATCTTTCCAGCTGCTTATCTTTCTGCTCCTTTTGCCTTGGTCATTTTCCTCAAGGGGAACCATTAACTCGCTAAAGCTCCTTGTCTTCCCCAATTTCCTGCAGTATTTCCATTCATTTTTTCATTTCCAATAAGGAATTATGCTCTACCACTGAAGTTGTGACTATATGATATGGAAGTCCACTTATAAGTCAGATCAGATTCTGTTCCTGCAGATGTTTTGTTTGAAGGACAGGCTCTGGGAGGGTGACAGGGTAATAGCATCCTTTGTATCTTGTGCAGCAATTTAAAGAATTTGCTCTGTTTTTCATGTTAACGGTGCTACTAAATTGTAAAGCTCCTGCAGGAAACACCTGCAATGATCAGAGCCTACACGAGGTGGCAGTACTGGTATCACATTGGTTTTCTTTTTGGGGGCTTACTGGTTTCCAGAAAATCTCCCTGTAAATTAATTGATTCATGTCAGAAGTGGGCAATCTTGCAAACAAGCCCATCTGGTAAGCAGCTTACTATGTTTCTATATAAATAAAGAAGATCATCCAACTTTTCGAGGGTCACTCCGCCCCTCAGATCACGAGAAAGTCTGTTTTCAATGCAGAAAAATTCAGATCTGTGCAATGCTCCAAATGCATAGCTGAGCACATCCTGCCTGGCCAGACAGTGATATGTAACTACAGCGCCTGGTGACTCTGGACAGAGTGAATCAGGCCTGCTACAAAGCTGAGCACGGATTTACTAGGAAATCTGGGCAAAGTTTTTTTCCATCTTCATGGAGGTATGGGCAAAACTTACCTCTGTTATACTGAATCCAAGAGAACAGGGCCTTAGGAAGGGAAATTAATGGGTTTTAAGCCATCTACCACCAGAACAAAAAGTAATTTTATCTTATGCATGGCCATATTTTCATAAAATGCTTTAGAATTTCATAAAAAGCTTAACATCAGAATCAGATGTTGTTATTGTGATCAGTAAAGTCAATGGAGAAAACATGAAACAAGTCTTCTGGTGCATTTTCTTCTGCCTCCTTCTGCTTTATAAGATTTTGATGCCAAATTGCTCGTCTCAGATGAGACTTTGTTCTTGCTACTTTATAAACAAATGAACAAGCTGATAATGTGGCTCATCTTCTGGGAGACTGAGGCCTGTGCTTCACCTAAAAATATCTTGAGTATGTTGTGAGCAGCAATGAGAAATCTCCTGCATTTACCATCTTTTCTTCACTCTTTCTCAAAAAAAATTTAGAAATCAGCATTCCCAGGTAGATCACTCAAAGACATTTCTTTTTTCTATGCCTGGGACTGTGCTGGTAGGATAAGCCTGCCAAGACAGGAGAAGGTCTAGGCACATGACAGCGGAAAGGGTGTGAGGGTAGCTCTGAGAATCAGCCCCCCCTCTGCTGTGTGAGCTCCAGCTTCAGAGTGCAGCAGGTCAGGGGATCATGAAGCCACTATGCATCGAAGGGACAAGACATGACTGCACTGTGTGTGAGGTACAAGCAGGGCATGTAGGGTGGGAGATAGCCATAGAAGTTTTACAAACATTGCCTGTAAATGAGCCTATCTGCTCCATGCGGTTTCCCTGAACATCTCAGCTCCAGCTACATCCTATCTGTTCTTCCCTGGGTATTCCAGGCTGGAGAAGAACATTGTTATGGAGAACAGATGCTGCTCAAGGACTATTCAACTCGGGTCATTGCAGACAGTGGCTTGGCTACCCTGGGAATTAACAACAGGAAAACCCAGCAGCCGGGAATTTGCAAAAACCTATTCCCAGGGCTGCGTTTCTGCAGCTGCAAACCAAGTCAGCCAGCAGGAGCATGGTTCCCAGAGGAGATAATTGGGAACAAGACCATAAAGAGGGACGTGCAGATGGGCCAGGGACAGTACTGAGGCTCTGTGATTTGAGAATATGGTGCATTCTCTAGCATGCCTGTCCTTCTCACCTCCTGAAAGTGCTCCAAGGTTTTGTGCTGCTTTTCCTGTCTCCAGAGCAGCTTAAAGGGTAGAGGCATGCAGATATAATGATGGTGCACAGAAAAAGCCCCAAAACTTCGTAGGTATTTGGTGTCCAAACTTCCACTGGAGTCAGTGAGATATGATCCTCTACATCTGTTTCATGGTTTGGGCATAAGGATTTTTACGCTGAAGGATTGACTGCTTTGGCAGGGAAGTTGGACCCGATGATCTCTTGAGGTCCCTTCCAACCCCTGTGATTCTGTGATTCTGTGATAAAAACACCTAAAACCCCTTTTCATAACTATTTTGAAAGATGGAGAGAAAAACAATAATTTAAAAATAATTTAGATGTGATCTTGATATTTTTACACTTCTTTGTGGGTGTGGAGAAAACAAATGAAGTGGAGTAAGAGCAGACAGTTGATGTTCTGCAATTCACCAGAGGAAAGGGACAGCACTGGGCTTGGCAAGGGCAGGTATCTATGTCTTCCACTTCTATAGAGCTGCCACCTTACAAGACAGGTTCTTACCATTTCTGCTAGCCTAAAAGGCAAGGATTAAATAAACAGTGAGACCTTCTCCTGACCCTTTCCCATATTTTTCTTTTAAATCCAAGCCCCTTTCTTTAGCATAGCAACTTTTGCTTTGCTCTGAATTATGACCTGAATTCGCTGGATCATAAGGCCATACATGGAAATTACCAGACAGCCAGACTGGCAGGCTGGAAGCAGACACTGCTTTCATACATCATGTGATTTTACAGAATCTGTGAGCACAGCATGATTTGCAGTTAGGTACTTTGCAGTCCCAAAGTCCTTTTCTAACCTGGGATGCAAACTGTCCTTCCTTATCCTCAGTGCTTGCCACAGAGGCCCTCGCTGTGTGGTAAAACAAGATGATGTCACCCTCCCTCACATCTGTCATTCTTCTTGGGGAATATCTCAATTCAGTGTGATGCAATTGCAAAACTGTGGTTTGCTGAGGAACTATGTACTTGGAAAAAATGCTGAAAGGACTGAGTAAGGGGCTTACCATCACGCTTCCTTTGTGCTTTCCTGACCACTTGCTTGCCTCATCCTAGCCAAGATGGGTGATGACTTGTTTGTTTTTGTTTTTAATTTGCATGAAAGTAACAAACAAGCTGAAATAGCAGCCCAAGAAAGGGATAATGGATTATTCATACACTTATTTAATAATTTATTTGTTGCTTAGCTGCTGAGGAGATCCAGTGATTCAGTCAAACTATCTGTTTCCAGGACTGCTTGTACGGTAGAAAAATTCCTTGAGTTTGCAGTTACTGGTACACAAAGGAATCCTGCCCATGGCCAAAAGAGAGTGTCTGGGAAACAAAAACTATTAATCAGCTATCGTTCACTCTGAAAGAGATCTCCCCCACCTTAGAGCAGGGGCCCGTGCTCATGGTGTAGGTAGATACTCTCCTTGGACAGATTATCTCACCCCTAGTTCTCATTTCTGTGATGCCAAACTACAGAGCTGACAAACGCAGTAAATGAAAACATTACTCCTTTGCTAAATTAATGGCTCACGTAGGACCGCACGTGTCGCCGATCCACAGGTGCCACCGAGCTCATGGCTCTTCTCCTGGTGGAAAATCTGGGCAGGCTTCCAGCTGCAACTCTGCTGCTGACATGAGCCATGCCAGGCTGTCAACAGGCACACAGTGTTTCTCCTCAGTGTGCTATCTTGCAGAATATACCATGGTAGCGCTCTTTTTATTTTCTCTGCAAAACTCTACTAGTTCTTAATTGTATCTGTGCCCTTAAAAGTACACTTTGAAAGCATCAGTAGCTACAAATTGGTCAGGAGAACAGACCAAATGCTTTGTTCTTAAGGAAAGCAAAAGAAAATATTTAACAAGCAAATTTGAGCCCGTGACAATGTTCAGCCTCTGCTGTGCAGGTTAGCCAGCAAGAGTGAAAGGATCATCGCTGAATCATGAAATCAGACTCAGCTTAATCACATGGGGGAGTGTGTGATTTTTGAAGTTTTTGAATAAAGAACTACCTGCATTAATGGCACTTCTTTTTATATGCAAGTAGCAAAATGACAGTGCACAGAAAGGAAATTTTTTACTCGCTGAGCCTGGACATTGTGACCTATTGCAGAGATGCAACAGTGAGGTTACAGAGATAGGAACTGCTCCTTAGGTATGTTATGCAGACTCTGTGGTCAGCCTGGCCTCTGGTGCATTGAGGATTGCTCCCCCTGCCATGAACCGCTGCCAAAGCTGGTCCTGCATTTACAGGTGGTGTAGGGACAGCGCATCTCTGAACCTCTGTTAGTGCATTAACCACACCTAAAGCTAAGTGGGAAATTTAATAAATGGTTTGGGTGGACTGATTTCACAAGAATTTTCCCTGTTTTTAAAGAGAGCTTTCTGAGGTTAGAGAAGGAATTCGAATGCAAGAAAATATTCAATATGAAAATGTCAACAACTTTATAGACTACCATAAACAATGTGTTCAGAAAACACTTCATTTTCTCTCAGAAATTAAAATGGTTCTTTTCTCTGAGGCACAGTAAGAGTACTGAGATGTGAAAGAACTAGTAATCCAGAATAGGGCAATAGTGGGATAAATTCAGCTGTGACAAGATGATTACCTCTTGTCTACATGTTGTAATAGGTAAACATAAATCAGTCAAGGTATGCAACTGGTCAATCACTGAAAAACATAAAAATAGCTGAAATTGTTTTTCCACTTACAGCTGTATCAGGCACGGCTTTTACAGAGCTAAAATCGTCTCCAATCCCACTATGTGCTTTCAGTGTCATCGGCTGGGCAAACAAGTACAACTTATTCCTAGTTAGACAGAATTCATACTTCTGCATTAGCTGCTGGGATACTGCTCTAGGCTAAGGCTGCTAGATGTCGGTGTTTTCACACAGGTGTCAGGACGTGTGCTGGCTGCCTTACCTTCCTTACTGATCACTGGCAATTTAGTCAGTACTGTCAATGGAGCTCCGAGAGCTTTTCTGGTGAACAAATGGTGATCACACCGAGATCAGCTGAGCAGCTTTGAAGAAACAATTGATTAGGCCGTTGTCTAATCATGCGCATCTAATATAAGACTCATGAAAATAATCATCTATGACCTCCAAATGATGAATCCACAAGGCCGTGAATCTCCCAGAGATCCGGTGTGACATCTGCCAGATCTGTGTGGCTGCCTTGGGAGGACATCTCAGGCCATTGTGGACAGCTACATTTAGGCATCTGTCCTAACTCCTTTGACCACAGCAGGAACTTAGACATATACCTCACATTATGTACATAGCTACACACATGCATTCACACATGGGCATCTATGCATGTAACTTAAAATAAAGATGTGCATATAAGCATGTGTAGATATAATTGTAGATATAGATACAGGTGGAGGTGCATGAGTATCTGCATAAGCTTTCCCCGTATGTATTGTAGACATGTAACATAATCATGAACATACATGTGAACCTGTATATACTTGTATGTGTACCCATATGTATCTATATGTGTACATGTGCTAGTATACCTTTACATGCACAGATTAAATTTATGTGTCTTGATAAGGGGCTGAATCTGAACCTGTGTCTTTGTGGGAGTTTTTTTGTTTGTTTTTTTTTCTATAGTGAAAGCATGATTTCCCAAATGAAACTTTTGGTACACTGAGAAAATCCTGCCTAATACCCCCCCATTTCCTCACTAGTTAGGAATGGGGCTGCTAAAGAGTTACTAGTTGTCACTTATAAGTAAAAATACTGAACTAAACTACTTTGAGGTCACTACTGAAGCAGTAATATCAACTTGTACAAATTCACATTTTTGATACTGGCAGTCCAGCTCTCTGCTGGTCAGTGCCTTGAAGCCATCGGGCTTCTTTCTTTGTTCTCCACATTAGTATGTCTGTGTGCAGTGAGGGTGGGCAGTCCTGTGGGACTGTATATGTTACATTACAATATCAGATTATTTCTGCTACCATGAAAAAATGTAGGACTCTTCCAAAGACATTTTGAATCAAAATCTTCCCTGTGTGCTTCAGAACCACCATTGACTGCAGTGGGGTTCCATGCACACAGCAGTTTCTTGTTTTTCAGGAGTATTTAAATCTTCCCCCTTCCTTTTGGGTGAGAGGTTGTAGTGACCAGAGGTGGGAAGGGGATGCTGTGTCCTCTACAGGGTGAATAACAGGTAGTACCTTCAGCAGTTCTCAAGGAAATAGATCTGAAGTCCTGAACGAAGAAAGGAAATTACAGTTAATGAGTTTATGCAGGGACAGATCACCTCTTCTGTATACATCATCCTCTCACAGAATCACAGAATCACAGAATAACAAGGTTGGAAAAGACCTTTAAGATCATCGAGTCCTACCATTCACATTCTAAACTAAACCATATCCCTAAGTACTTCATCTACCCTTTTTTTGAACACATCCAGGGAAGGTGACTCGACCCCCTCCCTGGGCAGCCTGTTCCAGGCCCTAACAACTCTTTCAGGAAAAATTTTTTCCTAACATCCAATGTAAACCTGCCCTGGCACAGCTTCATGCCATTCTCCCTTGTCCTATCACCTGTCACCTGGCTGAAGAGACCATCACCTACCTCTCTATAACCTCCCTTCAGGTAATTGTAGGCGGTGATAAGGTCTCCCCTCAGCCTCCTCTTCTCTAGGCTAAACAGCCCCAGCTCCCTCAGCCGCTCCTCATAGGATTTGCCCTCCAGCCCCTTCACCAGCCTGGTTGCCCTTCTCTGGACTCACTCCAGGACCTCCATGTCCTTCTTGTGGTGAGGAGCCCAGAACTGGACACAGTACTCGAGGTGTGGCCTCACCAATGCCGAGTACAGGGGCACAATCACTTCCCTAGACCTACTGGCCACACTGTTTTTGATACAAGCCAAGATGCCATTGGCCTTCTTGGCCGCCTGAGCACACTGCTGACTCATATTCAGCCTGCAGTCAACCAACACCCCCAGGTCCTTCTCTGCCTGACAGCTCTCCAGCCAGTCTCCCCCAAGCCTGTAGCGCTGCATGGGGTTATTATGTCCCATGTGCAGCACTCTACACTTGGCCTTGTTAAACTTCATCCCATTGGACTCAGCCCATCGGTCCAGTCTGTTCAGATCCCTCTGAAGAGCCTCCCTACCCTCAGGCAGATCAACACTTCCTCCTAGTTTAGTGTCATCTGCAAACTTAGTGAGGGAGCATTCAATCCCTTCATCGCGATCATTGATAAAGATGTTGAACAAGACTGGACCTAGGACTGAGCCCTGGGGGACACCACTCGTGACCGGCCTCCAGCTAGATTTTGTTCCATTCACCACCACCCTTTGGGCTCGGCCATCCAGCCAGATTTTAACCCAGCTGAGGGTCCACCTGTCCAGGCCAGTGGCAGCCAGTTTCTCAGTCAGAATGCTGTGAGAAACTGTGTCAAAGGCTTTACTAAAGTCCAGGTAGATCACATCCACAGCCTTCCTCTCGTCCATTAAGCGGGTCACCTTGTCATAGAAGGTGACCAGGTTAGTTTAACAGGATCTACCTTTTGTAAACCCATGTTGACTAGGCCTGATTCCCTGGCCATCATTCATGTGCTGCATGATAGCTCCCAAGATGACCTTCTCCATGATCTTCCCTGGGACTGAGGTCAGACTGACAGGCCTGTAGTTCCCTGGATCCTCCTTCCGACCCTTCTCGTATATGGGTGTAACAACTGCCAGCCTCGTCGACTGGATCTTCCCCAGTCTGCCAGGATTGCTGAAAGATGATGGAAAGGGGTTTGGCAAGCACATCTGACAGCTCCCTCAGTACCCTTGGGTGAATCCCATCTGGCCCCATTGACTTGTGGGTATCTAACTGGCCAAGTAGGTCGCTAATCATTTCCTCCTGAACCATGGGAACTTTGTTATTCTTCCCCTCCCTGTCAGCCAGTTCCAGAGGATGAGTACTCAGGGAATATCCTTCATTACTGTTAAAGACTGAGGCAAAGAAGGAATTAAGGACCTCAGCCTTGTCCTCATCCCTTGTCACTAATGTGCCATCAGCACCCAATAAGGGCTGGAGATTCTCCTTGACCCTCCTTTTACTATTAATATACCTATAGAAGGACTTTTTATTATCTTTTACAGGACTGGCCAGCCTGAGTTCCAGATCAGCTTTAGCCCTTCTGACTTTCTCCCTACATGATCTCACTAATTTCCTATAATCATCCCAAGACACCTGCCCCTTCTTCCAAAGCTCATATTTTTCCTTCTTTTCCCGTATATCAGCCTGAATCTCTCTACTCAGCCAGGCTGGCTTCCTAGCTCGCCGACCCCTCTTCTGTCCGACTGGGACAGCCTGTTCTTGTGCCGCCAAGATTACCTTCTTGAGGAGCAACCAACCTCAACCTCTCCCACTTCCACTACTGAAAATGCAACCCATTTCTAGTAATTTGTTTATTATTATTTTCAAAATTTACATACATAAACATATTAACCCCTCTTGTAGATACTTTCTCATTAAAGTACCCCTCCCCTCTCAGCCCAGAGTTCATCTTTGCCCTAATGCTCTATTTGGGTTCTAGTGTGAACAAATGAGGAATGTCACTTACTCCTTCAGGAGTACTAACTGACGATGATGTTTACTTTCAGTAATGAGCTTTAATTACTTTAGCAATTACAATGTATTTGACTGAATTTCCACTGACTGCACACAACATCTGTACTGGTGGGACTGTATGTTCTCTGATCTCTGCCCAGGGCTCCCTAGGACATGATAACAGCTGTAGTCTAATAGTCTGTAAAGCAGTGAGCAAGCAGACATCCTCCAGATTTACACCAGTAGATTTAAACTAGTAGCTCTTGCCTTTCATGTCAAGTAGAGGTTGACACATCCTGTATTTTGCTTTGTTTCTCACCTAATGTAATGTTTTAATCATTTGATGTAAACAAACTGTTCACTACATGGCTTTGGGTTTGTATGAGAGACTCTGTCAATGCTGCTTTCTGAGCAGAGGTCTCTGGACTGGTGTTTATTGATGCTTTTGGGTATAGTGTGTCAGCCTCCCTTCAAGAGGTTGTCCCCATAAAATGAGTGCCACAGAGGGAACCCAGTCACACAGAGTTTTGAGATAAGAAGCTGAATGACCTCTGCCTGAACTAGTTTGGGTACTGGGAACAGTCCTGATGGAAAATGAAAGTGTCCCTTTTACAGAGAAGATTCCTTTTAGAGGGAAGGAGTAAGGAAAGTGGAGTTTTGCTTCAGCATCCAGAAACCATTACAGGAACCCAGAAAACTAACTCCCAGCTTCCTTGCCATCTCCAACAACTCAAAAAATCAACAGATCACAAAAATCCCTTTGAGGTGATTAAAAATTAAATAGAAGGATAAGCAGCTTGACTGTAACCCTGTCTTCCCTTCCCCACTTTGCACATAACCAGCCAGTCCTAGGCAATTGCCAGAAGGACCAGGTGTCCTCCCTTTCCCTCCTGCCACTACCATGAAGTTTCAGGATGCCTTTCAGTGCTCTCCTGGAGCTTTGCAGCTGTGCATTATGGCTTGCGAGGGGACTTGGCTAGATAATGTGTTTTGGCTCCTCAGACAGTAATTACTTCAATGGAATTACTAGCACAAAGGAAGATTTCACAGGTGAATGAGGACAGCGCAAACACGCGAGTTATATTTCTGCAAACTGTAAATACAGCCCAATCATTCATGTGACGACTCCTTCCAGCGCCAGTCTCTCCTCCCTTACTTTCTGGAGAGAACTGATAGGGAGGGGAAATAGTTTGTGGTCATAAATAAAATTGCATAGAAGAGCTAATGAGCTGTGGAAACTTTCACAGAGCTAGTGAAAGACAGATTTTTTTTTTCAGAGAAGAGGTCACATGTATTTTTGGTATTATAAACAAAGCTTTTTCTCTGGTAACTAAATTAAAAAAAAAAAAAAAGAAGAGAGAAAAATCTTTAGTTAAGACTGACCAAACTGTACATAATTAAAAAAATGTTTAAAAAAATCCCAGCCCAAACCAGCTGAAACTGCTTTCTTTTTATTGTTACAGATATGAAAAGAATATCCTGGGGTCAATTCGCAAAGCTGCTGGAGGAAGGCGTGTAGCCTCCTCTACACTTCTTGGAATTCTCAGCTGTGATGAGAGAGATTTGGGTCACAATCAGATCTTCCACCCTTTTGCCTGAGGCTATGATTTGACATGACAGTGGGTTTGGTGACAATGCCACACACATTCCCACCCCTTCGACAGCTACAGCAGCTGATCCATGCCAGTCTGCTGTGATCTGAACCAAGGATGGCTCTTGCAGAATAGTGACTTGGCAGAAAACCACACCTGGCTAGTTATTTTCCCTAATTCAGATGGGTTTTATTGCAGTGGTTGACAGCACACCTGGGTGAAGAGAAAACAAGAAAGATTGAACGGATTTTATTTGTAATTAATACTTTGTAGCATCAACCCCAATCAAAAGTGCCTTTATCTGTATTGATTTATTATTTTCCACTCAGAGAGAGGTTTATGTAAACTAAAATCGTGCACAATTTGTCATAGAGTCTTATATTCACGGCAGGAGAAGTAATTGAAATGATTTCCCACTATCTTCATATTTACTTAGAGTTTCATACAAAATCTACAGAAACATAGTGCACCACTATTACATAAAAGCAGTTTCAGGGATCAGAAGACTCTTTTCTTTAAAGGCAAACAAATGCCTGATTTTTGAAAGGAAAACCTGCAAACTTCAAGCTGTTACTGGAGTGGTTCATCTCAACAGCAAAGTGACTTTCTCTCCAAGGACACCTGAGCAGAAACCTGCTTGCTGTACCAAAACCCATGCTGGGCAATGCTGTCCTGTTCTGTAGCCCAGAAGGACTCCAATTTTAAATGAAAGATGACAGAGCGGAAGCTTAAGCTGCCAGCTATTCAAATATTTATGAAATGAAAAGGGGATGGAAGTTTTTGAGAGGTTTCTACCAAAGGACGAAGAAAAATAACTGTGGCTATGAGACTTAACACATCTTTAATTCTACAGCTGTCCAAACCAGCACTGAAATGCTTTTGAGATTTGTATCTTTGCTTTTCCTTTCTCACCAAAAGACTTGAAACCATTTACATTGGGTCTCAAGGCTCCCAGTAGTTATGCGTGAGTTTAAGAAATCCACTGACTGATTGGACATGATGGGAGGCACACTTAAAGTCAATCGATGCCCAACATTTTCGCAATTGTAATGGAACTGGAATCTGGAGAAAGAGCAAAACCTGTGGCAGTTAGAATGGAAATGTTGTTTGGTTTTTTTTTAAGATGGTGAAAGGTGGCCTTACCTTCTGGAATCTGCCACCTAAAGGATAAAGTAGTAATAATCTTAAAATGTAGCTTTGGTGTCAGGTGTTTTTATTCACAAATTTCAAAACATTTTGTTCAGAGAAAGTTACAAAAGCACATCCAGGGAAATTTGTGCTGTCTGTGGTTATGCTTTGACTCGAGAAGCAAAAGAGGATTTGAACTAGTCAAGATCAGCAAATTACACAAAATTCTCTGAAATGTTTTAACTCCTGAGCTGTTACTCCATGTTTAGTTAGCATTCAGCTGCATGGCTGGTAGGCAAAGAGAATATATAGAGATAATTGGTCTTCCATATGCACCCTCTACAGTAACTAGGACAGAGTACATTCCTTTGTCTTATGCTGAAGACATCCAAATAAGAAATCATCTTTTTTGTCCAGTATCTTCTTCTCCTACTTTAGTTTTTACAGTGGATTTTGATGCATATTCTCTGCTCACAGTGAATTTGCATCATTTTATCTTCTCTGACTTTGGAAGAATTACATCTGAGCTGCATGGGTGTGATTTACTGGGAATGAAGCCCATCATAGATAATGAATTGTAGTGTATTATTTTAATTCTTTTGTTATTTATTTATTTAAGAGAATTTTTTCCTCCCTTTCCCCAGGGTGTACTCCATCTGCTCCGGGGTAGGAGGTAGAAAGGGAAGCTATTAATTTTTTCATGTTTTTAAAGGCACAGAGACCATGAAGAATGTTAGCAGGGTCCCACTGTTGTGAGACTTTTTCTTTCTATACATTTCTCCCTGATACTGTCTGGATTGCTGAGGCATAATTATTGTGGCCAAGGACAAGGTCACTCTGGAGATCAGCAAGCCATAAGAAAGAGACAGAGAAAGGATGAGAACAGAGTAGAGATTTAGCTGAAGCATAAACATCATTCCCCTAAATCCCTTTTGAGACTATTGACTGCTTGCGGGCAACTTGGAGCTATGTGCAGCCTTTCCTTTCAGCAGGCAGCAGTCACACAATGCCAGCTGAGTGTCCAAACTCCATTTCCCTCGCCATTCCTTGGTATGATGGGTCCCTCAAGCCAGCTCCTCACACTGAGCAGCTGTTGTTTGCTAAGGTTTTCAAGGTGGACCAATTATACAAGCCTGTAGGTACGCTGAAAAGCTGTCTCATTTTCGTTACTGATGCTGAGCTGGGTACCCGAGGTATTTTCATGTTCACTCCCTTTGCTCACCAGCATCATGCATTTGCGTAAGAAAATGTCGTGGTTTTGCCCCAGCCGAGGGCCGCACCCCACACAGTCGCTTGTACTTTTAAAAGGAAGGGGGAAGGAAGGTTGGGGGAGGGGGAAAAGGGAAGGAAGAAAGGAGGAAAAGAAACCACAACCTAGAAACCAGAACCACGCAGGTTGGGATAAGGATAGTTTACTAAACAATAACAGAAAACTAGATATAACAATAACAGAAGTTTAAAGCACAAAATAGATGAAACTGGTGATACACAATGCAGTTTCTCACCAAACCACAGAACCCAGGCCGCACAGCTTAGAGCTGTCCCCGAACCCAGAAACTGCACGTCCTGGCGTTGTCTCCTCCTCTTCCCCCCAGTCCCCCTTTATACTGAGCATGACGTAACTGGCATGGAATATCCTCTTTGGCCAATTCGGGTCACCTGTCCTGGCTGCGTCCCCTCCTTTCTCATTAGTAAGGAAGTATGAAGAACTGAGAAAGGTCCTTGATTGCCCGGCAACAACTAGAAACATCAGGGTGCTATCAGCACTGTTCTCATCCTAACACCCAAACATGGCATTCCATCCACTGCTAAAAATAATTAACTCCATCATAGCTGAAACCAGGACAGAAAACATCTTGAAAAGTGGCTCAAAGCTGTCTTGGACAACTGGCTGCATGCAAGTCATGGCTGACCTTTGAAACTCTGGTGCATTGTGAACAGTGTGTTAAAGCAGCTTCCTTGGAGGAGGGCGCTGACTTCGGAGGGCTGATGAGAAAACTGCAAGGCTTTTGTCTCAACAAACATCAGCTTCATCCGAAGTATGTTTTTAAGTGCATTGGTCTGAAGAGAAAGAAAGGGAAGGCTCCGGAAGACAAAGCCCTGAGAGTTAATTTTGATACACTTTTCATACATCAGAAACAGATATAAAGCATTCCAAAATATCTCCCGCGTGTTGGTTTCCTGTGGTTGATTTACAGGCTGTGACAGAAAATCCATTTCTGTTCCTGTAGATGCTAAATTCATTACCTTGCCACAGAATTCAGATTCTCCACTTCTCCTTGAACTTCAGCTTGTTGCTATGGCAACCAGTGCCAGACAATATATTTTTTTCTTCCCACTATTTTCCATTGGCACAGTTGCATATTGCAGTAAAAATAGTATCCTTTTCCAATATTAAAAAAAAGTGCCCTGGAACACAAAAAAATAACTGTTTTATTACATGGATTCCCCCTATCCTTTGGCGTTAGGCCCCATAGTGTATATGCAGCATAAACCCAATTAATCACCATACAATCAAAAGATTTATAAACTAACAAGACACATTTTCCTTATAACTTTACTCAAGAAAGCTTCAGGTTTTTTTATGTACTTCTTTCAACCTTTCCTACAGACAGACATTTTAGGTTACAGTAAAATGCTTTTGAAATGGCCACGAAGATTGCATTTTTCTTCAATAAATAACTGATCATTCTTCCCTGTTTCAGATGCTGCCTCCACTTACAGTTGTCAGAAGTATTCAGGGATTAGTTTCCTGATAAAAGTCCATGCCGTTTTGAGCTCGTCTCTCTCTGAAGTCTTGTTAAAATTCCAAATTGGTTTCTGAGGGGGATGTCTGATCTTTGCGGCAAGAAATCCAGGGAATGTCAGGAGGATAGAAATGAAATCAGTCAATCAATACGTTGCCCTTGCTCTCCTGAATGAGATGGGAGGCTGGCAAAATAAGGCAAGTGCTGTGAGGCAGGCATCGAGTGCTGCTGCCTTGGCACAAGGCAGGAGGTTGGTCAGCAGATGAACTGAATTTTCTCATTAGGCTGGTTGGTGCCCTGGCCAGAAACAGCAGTGGCAGTAAAAATGATCAGTAGCTGTTAAAGGATAATGTAGTTGGGAGTAATTTCGTGGAAATGGCTAATGCACCTTAGCAAAAAAAGTTGCTTATCTCTACATGTAATGCTTTGTTCAGCTTTTCCTGTGCATCTTGTTTATTTAGACTAAACTATTTTTAGCAGCCGAGAGTGCTTTGTGTGAGCCTGGGAATTGCACTGCAAAATGCCTATGTAAGAGAAGTGTGAATGTGGCAAAAACTTTCAGTAAACAGGTTTTTTTTTTGGCTTTGCACACAGAGCATGGAATTATGTGCTGCTGTTCTGCATCTACCTTTCCACATGTCTTCCATGGGTGTTTAATCTTTTAATTGGTTTTACTGCACTGTTCTTACTAAAGTGGATAAGGGAGATGCAACTGCTAATAAATTGATTTTCTTGACAGCTCTCCGAGATGAAAGCATTTTGGTACCTAGGCTTGTGAGATATGACATCTAAGTGACTTAAAAGTTAAAGCTAGAACTGTGGCAGAGTAGTCATCCAATCTGAGATGGATGGGCTAATCTACAGAGTCTTTAGCTTTTCATGACGTACATCCAGGACACAGACATTCCTTGACTGCAGTTAGCACTGCGAATTCTCAGTAATTCTGCAGATCGAACCCTTGAACAAAGCCTAATTAACAGAACAGCCCTGATTCATTCTCAGAACATGACCCACCACATGCATCAACTCCTGTGGGAATCCTGTAGCAAAATTTGTAAGGCTATCATGCACTTGAAGTTCATACTAAAATGCATTAATAAAAGGACTGAATTAATGCTAGTGAACGCTGTTTAGTTCTGGGGTTTCCTTTTTTTCCTATTTTTCTCAGTCCTTAAATATGGAGCTGTAATATTACTTCAAGTCTTTGCTAATGGCTATCTCGGTTTTTTTCCCCCAAGCAGAGTATTTAATCTGCTTTACCCAGTGTTGCTGACCATTCTCATTTAAAAAGTGATGCTATTCCAGTTTTGTGCTTTCTGAAGTGATCTGTACCCTATGTTTTGGTATCCTCCTTCCAGGAAAAAACTGTGGAAGTCTTCTGTCTCTGCATAATCCTAGGTCCTGCTCCCTGCACATTTTCTCCACCCCAGCACTTTCTACTGCAGTCAAGCATCTTGCTCCTCTGGGGTAAGGTCAGGATGAGGAGTGAGAGCCCAGAAAAGACCAGATGGGCTATTTCTCACCTAATGCTCAATGTCCAAAAGGAAGACCTCTAAAGCTGAAGTATGCACACCCTTGGCAGTAGACAGGGAGAAGTGCAATCCTTCAGCGTGCCTTTTGTCTGAGATCTGAGGTAAGGTGAAACGAGCGTGAGGTCTGTGCTGCACATTTAGCACTTTGACTTTACCAAGGGCATCACTTTTTTCCCCTGTGAAGTGTGAGGAACATCCCCCTTGAGGGTGAATTTAGTGCCTCACACATTTGAGTCCAGATTCCTTAATCTCAGCCTTCTGTTAATTTTCATTACCCTGTACTGATGCAAATATGTAATTTTGTCATTTTGTTCATAGTCGTTTGTGTGAATACTCATATATAAAATGAAAATTATAAACTCCCCTGAAAAGAGAAGGCTTGCAAGGCTGTTCCAGTACTTACACTTCACTATCAGTTATATTGCTAATTTCTATTCAATGACTACCCTGAAATTGAAGGTGCCAGAGTTTGACACTATACAAATAAATGCCACAGAGAGCAGTACATCTGGTTTCAATAACAACAGCAATAATTTCCAATATTTGTTTTCACAATGAAGGACTAGAGTCCAACAGCATTACTGGTGAGAAGAGCACTGAAAGTGAGAAGGGCATATAATTTATTGCGCACACAAAAAATATGTTAGAAGAACATTATTAAGGTTGTAAAGTCAAACACTTGAGACTTAGGAAATGCCAGAATTAAGGTGGTCTGTACAACTTTAATTTGACCTGGTGAATGTATGCCTCAAGACAGTCTTTAGTTACAGGAACGTATACGATTTCTCTCCAAGACATCCACCTCAGTCAGTGCACAGAAAGTGTAAGTTGCCCATTTAAGGAACAGCTATGCAATGCTTACTTTCCTTCTTGTGTCTGGCATGTGATACTTTTACTTTGCACTGTACAAACTATGCTCTGAAGGAAAAATGGTTCTTTTCCTCAAGAAAAGTTTTCTCTTGCCTATCACTGCTGCAACCAAGTGCTTTGTAGCATCTTTATTTTTGGCTGAAATTTGTGTCTGTGTTAGAGAGTGATCTCTGCAGCACCACCTCTGCTACATGGAAGTGGGGGGTGCCCGGGGCCTGTTTCTCACACTGCAGGGGGTTTTACTGCATCCTGACAATGTACTTTGAACACCCATGAGCAGTTGGAGTGCATTAGGTGGAGGTGCCTGCAGAACACTGTTCAGTTTAATCATACCCAAAGAACTCCAACCAGTGTGCCCCAGGAGGGATCAGGAATGCAAGCTGAAGAATGGTGAGTGGGGGTGACAGGGAGATTTGCTTCAAAATCACACTGCAGATCAGACCTAAAAGGCTATGGTAGGCATATCCTGTGAGAAGACCATCTGTTTTACAGATGGAGGAACCACACACATGGAAGTTAAAGGAAAAAGCATCTACTAATTTTGGGTTCTGAATGGAGATACCAAGAATTTAGACCCTTCAGACTTACCACTTCCAGCAGTCCCTGCTCCAATCCTTTCTGACGATGTCTTACTACAGTCATGGTCCCTGTGGATCTGAAATTTTCCTGTTTTAGCATTTCATCTCCATTGTAATTCCATCTGACCCTTCACTGCACAGTAGAATCAGTAAGTCACGTAATCTACTCCTATATTAGAAAACTACACACAGCCAGTGCAAGGGTCGTAGCACAGCTTGCTTCCACATGGCTTATTTTTATTCTCTCCATCCCTTCCAGCATCCCCAGAAAGTCTTATCCATACTGCTTACTGGGTATATACTCTTGCCCACGCTATCCTTCAAGCTGTGACTGTGCAGCTATTCTTGATGGGACTATTTTCTCCTCTTTGGCCTGGATAACCACACAGTTGCCATAGAACAGAGGCTCTAACTCTGTTTTCTTCCCTTACCAACATCACATTTCCCATATGGGGAGTATGAGCTCATATTTTTTTCCATGTCCACAGAGCTTGAAATAAATCCAGCTGTATATAGCCAGGAAATTCCAGCACTTGGTATTTCCATTTCCTTAAAACATTCTATTTGTTTTATCTGCATTTAATTTCAGCTGGAGGTTGGGGCTGACAAGTTGCTGATCTGTAAACTTTGCTTGGTTTCATCCCCAGAGCACCATGAACTTTCTGTATGAAGGACAGGCGCATGCTCATAAATACCCGTAGAGCTTGCACTTTCCTCATCACCCAATGTGGGAACGTGGATTTTCTTGTCCAACCCTCTTACACAGATCCCACTGGCACCCATGAAAGTAGAAGAAAATTACCTCTTTATAACTTAATCAGCATATTTGCTGCCACACTGCCCCAGAAGAGGAGCACATCTGATACTACTTTGAGTTTGGACTTGACATTGGCCAATCAGTCAAATTTTCCATAGGTCCAGTATGAGGTATGGTGATGTTTAACAGGCAGTCAGAATCACCTATCCTAAACCAAACATCAAGTAGCGTATCTTATTAAATTACATTGCTTCAGCTGTACTGATCTGCCTTTTTAATCAAATATCATAATGCCAAAATAATGACTAATAGGAGATTGTTAGAAACACTTTCTTGTCCTTAAGATGATGGAAGATGTTCAAGAAAATGAAAATCTTGTTTGTGTACAAACCACAGCAATAAACCACAACTAAATATATAGTGGATCCTCATGCCATACAGGTTTTAATAAAATATATGACCTAGTCCAAACTTTGGCTTTTGCTGTTATCCATTGTTTATTATAAAGACACCAGACATGTTTGTTTTCCATTGTTGGATTGAATCGGTTTCTGTTTTCAGTTTATTGCTGCTTCAGAATCACATCCACCACATTTGTAATTGGCTTTAATTATCTTTCTTGCATTCCCTTTCTCAATATGCTTTTTTCCAAGTGTTTTGAATTGTTTTATGTTGATGGCAAAGCTTCTTTCTGAGGGCACATTTATTGAAAGATGCTACTTAAGAACTAATTATAGGGTAGATTATATTTTTCTTTATAGCAGATGCACTTGACTTTTTAAAGTTCTTGGCAGAAAGAAATAATTAACAACTATCTTGAGCACTTTACTGTGTATGTGTGTGTGAGCTTGGTGAATGGACACTGAAGTTGATGGCCCTTCTCTGGTATCGCTTGGGTAAGGAAAGACCTTTAATCACTTTGGAAGGAAAGCTTGCACACAGGATAACGGTAATGAGGAAGTAACAGATTATTCTGAACTGCTTTGTGAGAGAGATATATATGGAAGAGTCTGTGCAAAAGTTTAAAAACTTGGGCTAGTTCCCAATCTGATGTGAATGTGTGTGGTTCAATTGACTTAGTCAGAATTTACTCAGATTTACTTTGGGAAATATGACCCAGATGGTACTGTTTCCTCATGTTGCACTCTCTTATTTGTCTGCTCATTTTCTAGCTGATTCTACTGGTGGGTCTTTCCAAGCAGGCAGACCTGGCAGAAACCAGAAAGAAGAAACAGCAGTACATTAACACCCCATCTGACAGCACTTGAAGTTATTCCACAGGTTAAGATGAAGGTGTATGGCAATGCGGATCACTAAGAATTGGATTGGAGAAGACTTAACATCTTCTTTTCTGGTGGTTTTCTCTAAGCCTTACTTCTCTGCCTTTTTCATTATATCGGAATGAAATCCCTCTTTTCTTGCCCAGACCACTTCATAAAGAAGATCCAGACGTTCCCCCTGACTTCTGTTTAGTACATCTTCAGCAGCTGAAGAAGGTGTTGGCGCCACATAAGCAAAGAGCAGGAAAGCTCATGGTGAGAGCCTTCTGGAGCTATAAGTGCCAGAGTATTTTTACACAAAACAAATGGTGGCTACCTCGTGCTGTGGTTTTAATGCTTGCTATTTTCAGTTTTCTCCATTTTATTAAAATGTCCCTCGTATTTTTTGCCTGTCTGGTTTTAATTTTCCCATATATATCCGGAGTAAGAAGGAACTGCTACAGAAGGTTTTCAAGAAATAATGGAAGCAAGAAGGAAACCTGAAATTCTCCACCACAGTGTTTTCCTTTTAGGACTAGGTTCAGATGGCTTACTTAGGTGCTCAGCTCAGATGTCTTAATGCCTGAAAAGTAGGCATCCAGCCTTGACAGATTGGTTCAGGATATTCTCAATAGATGCATGCTCTTACCAAAGGGATAGGACAGGGCAGTGTGAGGGTAGCTGCATCTTTCTGGAGACATGAGACTGAATGAGAACCATGCATTGCAAGATTCCCATCACACAGGGTGCAGGGTGCTGAGTTTTGTGGAAGGGTAGGTGTTTGCCTGCAGTGCTTATGTTTCGGTTTTTTAAGGTGGCTATAGGAAAAGCATGAGGTCCTTGCATGCCACATCACTCAGTCATGAGAAAAAGCACAAGATCCCTCCAAGCCACACCACTCAGTCATGAGCGAGCTTTAGCAGGAGTGAGGCAACCTAAGGACTCAGACAAGGCTGCCTCTGTACACCTGCAGGTGCCAAAGGTGTGGTATGCTGGGAATTTCATAGACCAGCCTGGATCTTGTTTTTAGTCACATGTCAAATCATTTACAGTGCCTACTTCACACACATCATACCAGAAACATGTCAAACATGGAAGCAATGAAGGTCTGAATAGCAGAATATCACCTTTTAAAACACATTAATAACATTTTCAAGAATAAAAATAAGTTGAATTCATTAGTTTAAAATACAACTTTAATCTTTTAAAGGCTGGCATAAGCCTATAACCATACGTTTTGGAGTCCTTAAATGATCATATAATACCAAAATGTTTATATGGGCATTCATACAACTAAATCTGAGACCTGTTGTGCTTTTCAATATGATCTAATGGCTGGTGCACAGAAGCTGTTGTTAGGACTCCTGGGATCTGTTTCCCTTTTCTGCCAAGATTTACGGCTAATGAGATGCTATTTTCTGCACTCCTTGGCTAGTGCAAAACCATATTTGTTAGGGGTTGTTTTTATGACCTAAGATTTACAATTTCTAATGATCACATGCAAAGTAAACCTTTTATTTACTTAACCACCAGGGAAACTGCATGTAACAAAATCAGCATGTAATTCTTGCTCCAGAAATGTCATTGCCTTATAACCACTGTGATTTTTTAAACTTATACAAAGAACCAAATCATGGCACCTTTGCTTGTGCTGAGCACGATATTTGCAAGCAGCCCCATGAAGCAGATTTTAATTTTCATGAGTAATTTCCTAAGACTTTCTTGGAGCCAAAGCCTGAAAACTGATAAAAGTGGAATGAACATTGTTTCCCATTCCAGGGAGCAAAGTGGTCTACTGTATTCAAGTACATTGAATTCAGTGTGGTTATTTGAAAAGAGAATTATGTTTCAAAGTCAGGATACCAGAATCTGGCCCAGAGTAAGCAAACTTTTTTCATGGCAAAACCATAAAAACCCCATACTAGGCCCAAATTTGTGCATTTTATAGTAACTCTGAAGTCAGTGATAATGCAAAATAAATTCTAGTGCTGTTTCTCAAGTGTGATGATAATTCTGTGAATGTGCTTCCTTCCCCTTTACACTTGTATTTGCCAGTAAGACCATGGCTTGCTATTTGGAGGCTTATGCAATGATTTCAGGTCACATATATACTTAAGATATGATGCTTGTTATGTTAGTATTTTTAACAGGTTTGGCATGAGTAAAGTGATAATTTTATAGTCAATTGCTCAGGCTGAAATTAAGAGATTGAGCTCGTGATTTCCAGAGTCTTCAGCATTTTTGCCTTGTGGTCTCAGTTCTAGAGTAATGCATGCTCAGATGTGTTTGCATGTCTATTTGAGCAGACCAAGCAGTAAGAAAGGGCAACAAAACCTCTGAGATACTCTTCTTGTGACACCAGATGTACTATGGTGCCACAGCATATTCATATCCAAGATAAGGAAGCAGTATTGACAGTGTCATCGCTGCAGTGACCAACAACTAATGGGGGAAGGTGCTACACCATTGCAGGGACTTGAGATATTTTTATTCCAAGGTTCAAGCTTCATAGGTTTTTGTCTCACTAAGAGTACATATTGACCTAAGAGTATCTAAAGCACTTGTGGTTTTACATCCTTATTGATTGTATGTCGGAAGAAAATAATTTTCTGGACCTGGATCCTTTTCAACTGTTGCATTTTGATTATAGTGTAAGCACCTCTAATGAAGACACTGTGGAACTTTTTTTTTTGATACAGGTTTAAAAGATCATTTGATCTCAGTTGTAATATGTGCCCTTTACAGACAGCTAGTATAAGTAATTCAGCTGGCCATCTGCCATAACCCCAGTCTCTCTATCTCTAGATTCTGTAAAAACCACCTGGCCAGCACATTTGCTTCCTGGGATATCATATCCCTATAAACAGGATTATTAAGTAGCTGAGTATGAGTTTTCAGATGATGTTTTGGGTCTGACAAGAAGCACTCTTTAATGTGCTATATGTGCTACATGTAAGTATTTCACAGAATCACAGAATCACAGAATCACAGAATCACAGAATCACAAGGTTGGAAAAGACCTTTAAGATCATCAAGTCCAACCATTCACATCCTAAACTAAACCATATCCCTAAGTACTTCATCTACCCTTTTTTTGAACACATCCAGGGATGGTGACTCAACCACCTTTCCATGTGTCTTAGTGGAAATCAGATAGTTGCTATTGTCTTACATGTCCAGCTTTGGGCATATCCAGCAGTTGCAGCCACTCTGGCAAGAGGAAGAGCATCTCCACTGGGTAGAGTGTGTGGATAGCCAGCTTTGCTTGACGCACAGGGTCAGTCAGGTGGACATGTATGGAGACATCATAGTTCTGTGTTGAATTTTCTGAAGGGGTGGGATGGGCACTTAAGACAATAAAAGGACAGCAGCAGAGAATTTTCTGAATTTCTACAAAAGATTACAGTGAGACAGAAGTGCATGTATAACAACTTCTTGCAGATATTACCCCATAGAAATGTTAAGAGATAAACTTTATAAAAAATCTTTACTCGAAACTGATTTAAAGTGTGTTTAAGCTACAGCCACATAGTTCACTATGGTGTAGTGTAGTGATTTCAGAACTTGATTTAACCTATGTAAGCAAGGCATAAAAGTCAGTCAACTTCTGTAATAATGGAGTTTGTGGCAGAAGCTGGATTAAGAGTACCTTGTGTAGCTGGACTTCATAAAGCAGTCATTTCTTTGAGTGTTATGTGGTCATTGTCTTAACTGTTTGGCCATCATTTATACTGACATTGTCCGTGTAGGTGCATCAGTCCAAGAAGGTCTCTAAGCTGGGAATTCCTGCAAAGGTTACCATGAAGACTTTAAAAATGCTGTTGGTGGGAACACACAAGTAGACTGGAACAACTGCACCATTAAATACTTATAGCCAGATGGAAGTTTTCTCCCTCACATAGCTTGCTGAGTAGGGAAGTAGAATTATCACTCAGCAAATGCAACCAAGAGGGCAATCTAACATGCAGAACGAGGACAGGAGTTTTGGTATAAAGCTCTACGGACTGCAAACGAAAGCACTCATATGGCAGAAGATGAAAGACCAGGTTTGCTGAACAGTGAAGGGAGGGACGGGACATGCATCGTGTTAAGATTCAGCAGCTGAGCCTAAGTCATTGCAGACACAGACAGAAGTGCTGGATCAGTGGCTGTCCAAATCCACAAGGCAGGGGAAATCTGTGTTTAGATAGCATGATACCCATGTTCTGGAGCACACAGCAAATGGAATCAGGCCCACTGGGGCTTCTGGAGAGAACTGGAGGTTATATGAGAAAGTCCGAGTCATTGTTGAAATTCAGGGCATGTTACAAGTTTGTCAGTTCTCAAGACAAGAATCCTACCAGCTGCGAGCAGGAAGAAATTAAGGACATAGAGAATCTCAAGTTCAAGTCCTTTGGGCTGCTGATTCTGGCATTTCTGGATTATTCACAGAATTACTACAGCTTCATATTTTTAGAACTTGTCACACCAGTGCTGGAGAACCCAGGGGTTAGTAGATTCCTCACTAACCACACTGGAAGTCTCTGTTTTGGCCAGGTCATACTTTGATTTTAATTGTTTTATAGTTTGTTTGGTTTCTTGCTTTTCCTTTTCCTTTTTTTTTTTTTGGATGTGTGTATGTGTGTTTGTATTTTTTTTTAAAATTATTTTTTCAGCCCTTCCCCTCCCCCCCAGCTCTGGCAATAACAAGGATATTTTCTAATTAGCTGCCAGCCAGTTGTGAGCTAAATGAGTTTCCAAGGGCAGACAGAAATATTAGCTTTGAGAAGTGCAGGGACCCATTGTTCATTTCAGGAAAATATTAAGCTGAGGTCTAATTAAGGAAAATTAATGGCTGATAAAGTGCTTTTGGCTTTTAAGAGAAGTTTAGGAGATTGAAAACACCTTCCTTAAAATGCACTTTCACACTGGATCTGATAGTGGTGCTGCCTCAGATTTGCAAAAGGTCCGTTGTGGTCAGCAGTGTGATTTTCCAAGCAAGCTAGGAAGCTTGGTGGCGTGACAGATCCCTAGCACACATACACCTTTTACAAGCACCGTTCTGCCTTACAGGACAGCTTGTTACCTCTATCCGCCATCAGACAGGCTGCGCCTGTGTTGGTGGCCAGTGTCTGAAATGCATCCTTTGTCTTTTTTCCTTCCAAGTTTGATGGGGTGGTCCCGGAGGTGAGGTCCTGGCTGGCTATATGACGACACCACATCCTACACATACACACACTGTGCCTGGGTAATAGTGGGTTCGGTATGTTTGGAAGGAGGGAGGATGGACATATGGCTGGCGCAGGAGAAAGCCGCTGTCTGCTCCTGGGACCCCACCTTGACGGCTGGCTGGGGAGGGGCAGATGCAGGGGAGAAGTAGGGAAAGGGGCTGAGAGAGGAAGACTTATATACCACTTTCGGCTCTGCAAATGTTGGTCCCAATAATGTGCTGCTCCTTGTGAATTGTAAAGATGCAGCAATGGATACAGACCCCCCTCGCCATCTTTTCTGGATGAAAATCCTCTGTTACCATACCCCAGAAGGCAATGTAGAAAGCTCTGGGAATTTTAGCACACTGTGTTGCTCTGAAAAATCCGTGAGAACAGCGCACATTTTTCCAAACCTGCTTTGCACACCACGTACCGCCAGAAGTATTTTGCCTTCATGCTTGCAAAAATGAAGCTTTCGTGTGTCACTGGGAATTCTCACCCTCCCCCTGGCTTTATGGATGCGGGATTTCACTTGCTGCGACGGCTCATCCTCTGCATAGGAGCTTCCATCACGTTTTTGCTCTGTGCCAATCCATCCCCCATGGAGCAAGTTTATAGCAACCAACAATGAACAGAGAGGATTGGAGCAGATGTAAATAAAGGGCTAGTGAACATTTTTAGCTCAAAAGAATGAACTGTGATCACTTGGTTTCTAAGCAGGATGAATGGCAGAGCCTAGCTGGTATATATAGAGTGCTCGCTGTACAACAGACTCTGACTAATTCCTGTCTTCTTGATCTTCACTAATAAAATAAAATTAAATTAAAATGCTTTAATTGCCAAAACTAAATACCTCAGCCACAAATAATGCTAGGTTCTTCTAGCTTCTCATTGTGAGTTACTCTGTGTGCTGATTTTCTCAAGGATGATCTGTGTCAAATATTTCATACTGATATTATATTTTATACTTTAAATGTGCACAGATGTATTTAATATATCTGATACAGTTAAGTCATCCATATGTGATGTATTATGTATGATAATGCATATATTAAAGAGTCTGTTATAGTCTCTCATATTTCCATTGTGTAGGATGATGTATTATTTATTAACATTCCGATATCTGCATACACGTGTGCAGATGAATATTTGCATGTGCCTTATGTCTTTTATAGTAACAAGCATGCACAAACACATGATTTAAGTATAAATGGATAGACAGTAGACATTTTTGAATACTGTCTTAGCAACTCCACCTTGTTATTGATCACATCACAAATGTGGAAGACTTATTCAGCATGAAACGTCTCTGTGCTTTCCGCAGAAGCTGCCATTTTAATTTTTTTTTAAATTTTTTTTTCCTTCCTTCTTCTTTCTTCAAATCCTCTGACTTCCCTTGGGAAGGCTTTTATGCATGTTCAGTGTGCTCACACAACTATTTCTATCAGAACTGTTACCATAGAAACCAAGTGATTTCCCCCTCCCCACTCCTCCCCTGTCAGGGCTTGGATATAGTGCCAGACCTTTCTACTGTTAGCAATAATATTTTTTCAATATTTGGACAGATCTTTTATAAAAAAAAAAAAATAAAAATCTGCTGTTTACATTTTCAAAATGTGGTACTTTATTTCAGGATACTAATTTTCAGGTATTAACATCAGCCAATTGATTCACGTACTTCAAGAAGCTAGACAGCAGTTTCTTTTGCAATATTTAGACCATAATATATTGTTTAAGAAGATGGCAGAATTAGTTATTAATTGTAGACTTTGATTCAGACTTTGAATGAAGGGATTTTATGTAAGGGGTCACTGGACTGTGCCTCACATTTCCATTTCTCTCTTTTAGCCCTTGTTTTCAACATATTTCTTTAGAATGCACAGAAATGGCTTGATCATGCCTAACCACAAAGAGAGGCAAGAAATTAATTACTATATAATTTACCAGTTATTGATTGATGTAATTTGTAGTGCTCACACTAACAGCTTCCTCATATAAATTTTTAAGTGTTTTGATTCTCTGACTACATATAATATTGATTTTTTTAAATGAATCTACGCTCTGTTAGATACACAACATTACATATTTAAAAACTGTTCTGTTTGGGCTAAATAAATTATTTCAATTAACATGACAGAGTACATAGCTTTTCATTGACTCATCTGACATACTTTAAGCGTAATGTGACTTAAACAAAGCACACACATAAATCGGGTCATATCTACAACACAGATACATACATCCATCTGAGAATTTCTAGCCACTGCTAGTTCATGCAAAATATTATGCCAAAAAGCAGAATTGCAAACACATATTTTGCAGAAATACTGTCTGCTTCTAACATACACTGTCGCTAGTGGGTCCAAATATCCTATTACACCAGCAAAGAGCAGGAGAAGGGAGAGCTAAGGTGACTCGAAAGGGCATTTTTGCCCTGTTGTCAGGCAAGCGCAGGACTTGCAGCCCCTTGTCCAAAATGTCTGAAACCTCCCCTAACATAATTATCAAGTGCAAGGCTGCCAGAGCGATCTTTGGTGTTCTTCTTTCCCTGGAACGTCTGTTTGGCGTAAGAGGTAATTATAATCATGCCAAAACGATAAACAAATCGTAGAGTTCCGAATGCATTTTTTCTTCAGTGACAGAAGAGGGAGCAGTCCTTCCTTCTCACTGTCTGAGAGATGCTTTTGGCCCCCATCCCCCCTGCGTGTGCCCCTCTTGCCAAACGCAAACCTGCTCGATCATAATCCAGACACGGCTGGGTTTTACTGTGGGGGCAAGCAGCAAGACAGTTTGGGGTCGAGGGTGGAGGGTGAGACAGACCACCCACTTCGTCTCTGGAGGAACAAAGCTGGAATTCTTTCTGGGTTGCCACTTTCCCCAAGGATATTGTTAGATATCAGGGTCTTTTGTGCCCTACTGTATATTTTTATTTGTAACAATGCTTTTTTTTTTTTTTTTAACCCGTCTCATCGTGCTACAAAGAAACTGTGGTGGTGTGTAGTCAACTGGAGTGAATGTGTACATTCTCTGGGCCTCGTTTTGTGAGACTTTGTCCCACTGTTGTTCCCACTCTTTGCCGAGCAGAAACCACGCATGTCTGAATAACGGGGCCCTTTCTGCCTGTTGTAATCCTGGATTGTTACAGTCTAGGGGCCAGCCATGCTGTCACCGTCACAAATTGATTTAACCATCAATTGCAGTGGTCATTAAAGCTGCTAGAAGTCCCAGCCAAGCTGATGAATTGCAGCTGAATGTGAAATGAGCCTCCAAGCCCGTTTCCCACCATCTCATATCAAAGCCTATTGTGTCCCTCCAAAGTAAAGGGTCGGAGGTTCAGCCTGGAGTTCAACAATGGGCTCAGTCAGAAGATAGAGCCCCCTTCGCCCCGGCATTCCCAATTACAGTTTTCTTTCCATACCTTATTGTGCAGTATTTGCATCCAACTAATACATTGAATTATTGACATACCCCAGTGTCAATGGAGCTTTTGAAAGATTTATCCCCCAAATATATGGAATCCCAAGCATCTGGTGGCTCCCCAGTAATGACAATGAAACTATTCCCCAGTTTTCCTCCTCCAGCAGCATAGTCGACTGATCTGAGCTGAATGGCTATCTTTACTCAGCAGAGATTAGCTGCTTCCAGGCCTCACACAAAAAAAACCTGAGTCTGCTTCTGGAAGTCCTTTTCCTTCAGATGTATTGTTCCCTGGACTTGCCTTGCTACTTACTTTTATATAGCACTTAAATCTGCTAGTCTTTTGCTTAGTGGCTGTAAGTAACAGGGGAAAAAAGAACAATAATAAAAAAGATCCAATGTGCTCCTTTCTTTTTTTTTTTTTCTTTTTCTTTCTTTTAACCTGCTGTGTCTGCATGATTGATACAGTCTTGTATTTTTGGTTTGTTATTAAGGCACACACAGTATATGCTACCAAATGAAATCACATCCCTTCTGTTCAGGGATAACATTTACATGCTGGGCACACATGAGCTGGTTTTGCTTGCGTGCTTTGCCATGTCAAAGGGTGCTTCCCCTGAGGGAGAGGGACTTTGGGGCACAGGAGACAAAAGGTGAGACATTCACCGCTGTGAATGTGTACGTGCAAAGTCCAGGAGGGCTCCTGCCATGTGCACAGTCAGAAAAAGGAGTTGTGGGAGGGAGGAAGATTCAGTAAAGAGGTCACGGGTCCAGACTATCCCAATGTATTAATAATGAGCCAGTAGACAGTTCTAGGCCTGTATTTCCCCAGACTGTATTTATTATAGACTGAATGTCTCCACTAAATCCACATGGAGATACTGTTAGCAAGGAGGACTAACTGTTACCACTGGCCAGCGGTCCTCAGTGGCTCCCATGGAGGTCATCAAACACCTGGACTCGAAAGCGCCATTGTCCCAAAGAAGGAATGAACAAATGAAAAAAAAAAAGTGTCACTTTTTAATAAAAATATTCATTACATTTGTTTTTGTCACAGAAGAGCAGTGTTTTTGTTGAACCCTTGGCTCTTTCTGACCTTTGGAGTTTTTCTCTGCATGTAGCAGTGAAATTTCCTTAACAGAAAGTAATATTGCTGGCTAAGTTTGGGGTTTTCTGCCTTTCATGTTCCAAGTGAAGCATCTGAATACTCCATCAATGCATACTAGCACCAAGTTGTCTCCACCAAAAGCTGGACTGAATGATTTTAAAGAGTTTAAAAAATGGAGTAGAACTCTGTTTGTCTGATTATTGGCCCCAGGTAGTGATTTCATATGTCCCAAGAATCTGGGATTTTAACAAATGTATGTCCTCTCTCTGCTTTGACTATAGATAAAATAAAAAAATCCGGCCCCAAATAGATAATAAATGGCAATAAGAGACTCTCCTGAATTGGAGACACCCAGGTTCAAATTCTCTCCATATTTTTCCACAGGACATATCCCAACCACCTTGTAATGTGAAATCATTCAATGATAATTCTTAATTTTCTCAATCTCTCTCCTGAAAAATTAAGTACGCACTGTGCCAGAGGCACAAACCTGAGGCTGTCACGAACTCACCCTCTGCCCCAATCACTAAGCAAGAAAAACAAGGCACAGTTTTTGGCCAAATAAATATGCGGTCAGTCTCAACCTGTCTGTGCAAGCTGAATGCCAAAAATCAGGGAGAGGATGATAGAAGTTAAAAACTGCACCTGACAACTCCTCATCATGCTGTTCTTTGTGCATATGGAAAATGTTCCACTGCTGCAGCACGAAGCCTGAATAATAAGTGGAACAGAATGCAGATTACAGTCCATGTACCCATTTTGTCTAAACTTCAGGAATATGGAAAGGTACAAGTGAACCAGCTTATAACTTCTTGTACTTATTTTCTTTTGAGACAAATTTGTACTCTGAGGCGATCCTTGCTTCTCTGCTGAGCTTTTGCAAATATCTTTTCTGTCTGGTTTCTACTGAGAAGAAATCAGTGGTATTGGAGCTCTGGTCATGTACCTTTCTCAGTTTATACAAGCCCTAAAATACAATGGTCAGGGATCATACAAACAATCTTTGCACATTATCATTGCATAGTTCCAAGGAAGCAAGGCTGCATTGAGATACAACTTCAACAGGAGTAAAGTTCCCTTTGGCTTAGCTGTCAAAATTGCTTCTGTGTTAACTCCTGCACAAATCAAAACTAAGAATGCCACAACAAATTCCCAAGACTCATAGCCTGCTCACTTTCTCAGGACTCAGAAGGCTGTCCACTGCACGGTTATCTGATGGATCGTGACCCTGCAACATTTATAATAGTTTTTGAAAAATGGATTTGTTCCTTGTGAGCTGTTGAGACAAAGAAGCAGCAAGAAAGTTTCCACTCTGGTGACAAATAAAGACATTTATGCTACACATTTGCCTTCCTCTGAAAGAAATCAATCTTGTCCTGGCAAAATTCATATTCGTACTTGGCAGGATTGGGTTCACTAATAGATGAGGAAGCCTTTCATCTTACAGGACTGAGCCCTCCATGGCCACAGAGGACAGAGATTTTATTTGTAATATTTGGTTACTATGAACAGACTAAGCCACTCACAGAAAGCAATTTTTTCTTTAAACGCTGGAGCAGAAGAAATTATTTTTCCCACAGGTTAGTGTCCTGGGGACTCCCCCTTTTTGCATGTCATTGAAGTGGTTTAAAGTGGACACAGATTGAAGTGTGTGAGGTTCCCTCTGAAGATGAGGAAATGCTTTTTCACAGTGAAAGTGGTCAAACTCTTGCACAGGTTGTCCAGCGAGGTTGTGGAATCTCCATCCTTGGAGACAGTCAAAATTCGTCAGGACATAGTCCTGGGCAATCATTTCTGGTGACCCTCTTTGAGCAGGAGTGTTGAACCAGATGACATCCAGAGGTCCCTCCTCTGGTGACCTTTCAAGAGTTTTTAGCAGGATAGACTCACAGCAGACACACAGCTCATGTCAGTAACTATGTGTTTTCTTGTCTTAGGACAAGTGGAGTAAAAACTCAGGAGTTTTTCAGAGAAGAGTTGTTGGGATACAAAAGGCATTTTCAGAGTACTGAAATGTAGAGATACTGAATTTACATTTGCAAGGAAAAAGATTTTAATAGTGCTTTGTTTTAGCTGTATGGCACTGAAGATAAGGTGATTTTTTTTCCCTCAAGGCAGACAATTGCTTTGCAAATGCAACTCAGATTAGTCCATACTAATATTATGAACCCACATATGATTAACTTACTAACTTTTGTAGTAAACCTTTTTATTTTGTTACTCTGGAGTCCTTGGTTAATAATAGAAAATAATGTATTGGTCATTTATGTTTTTGTGATCAACAAATACGAGTAAGAGATTAATAACAGCAGTAATAGTGCATTAAAGAACAGGCATATTCGACAGAAATCTACTTTACATATGTAGTGTTGAGGGGATAACAACAGTTACTTCACTTTACACAAAATGGTTTTACTTTTCTTTTTTCCAACATCTAGCATTGAAAAGCAATAGCATTGTCAAGGCGTCCCTGAATCAGCTGCAAGTGGTAAAGTCTTGTATCAGGAACGTCAAAATGAATTTAGATCCTTGATGGATTTCTTAATTTTAAGATGTTAAAATAAGAAGTGAAACCTTTTGACATTAATTGTAGGTGAAACAAATCCTTGAACCATTCACAATTCACTCAGTCAAATAATATGCAATAAGTGGCAATTGCAATTGAAGATTTTCCCTGTCTTCCATGCCTTTCTGAGTGTGACAATCAGTTGGGGGTACATGAAACATTTGCAAGAAATTTTATTTTCTTCTTTTGATTTGTGTATTGTGATGTTTTCTCCTGGATCTGGGACAGAGTTTGCTAGCTTTAAGAACCTACTCTCAATGAAAATGTAATTGTTGCTTGGAAGTGTTACAAAACTGTTACAGAAAGTGTTCGTGTATAATTTGAAAACATAGGTTCTGGTACGACTGCTTATGCAGAACACGCATGTTCTCTCTGGTTCTCTGACTATATGAACTCATCTATGAGTTTTATTGGGTGTATCTGAACAGGCAGCCAAAACCCTCTCGGTTCTTTTCCTTATTAAGTGCTTGTGACTTAATAAGGGTGTATAGAGTCTTTGACAAACAGAAGATGAACTTCTGCCAGTCTGGTTCAGTGCACTGGACTTCTCTGTGGTCCCACAGGATGCACATCCCCTGTGGCCAGTGGCAGCGGACAACAACAATTTGCTACAGCACGTGCTATTTTCTGTGTGGGAAGGCTTTCCTCATCCTGCATATACAAGTGCCCAGGAGGGATAGGAGCCCATTAACTCTGACAAAATATAAGTAATCAGTTTTCTTGAGTTTTTTTGTTTTGAGCCTGACTGAAGCATCACATTTAGAGTTTCGACCACTGCTGTGCTTTCCTGCCCATCTTTTTTGATTGTCTCCTGATAGCCCATGGGGAAAGCAAGACTTCTCCAGAGGGTGATTCCAAGTGGGTACAGCAGGATCTGGTTCTTTCTCTGGAGAAGCCTCTTTCTTCTTGGGGACTATAGGAGGAGAGCGTGGAGATACCTCACTAGCCTCAAAGCTGCCTTTGGAAACGCCCACTGAAAAGCACAGGCAAGGAAATGTTAGAAGATTGATCAAAACACAAGGCCAACAGTTTTAAAACGCTATCTCTGAAGAGAAGTCAAACCACAGTAGACCTCTGCTGAGCCACACGGCTGTAGCCAAAACTAGCTGACAGGAGCAGTGTTGTCTCTTTGTATCTTCTCCATAACTGGTCTCACTCAGTGGGCAGACATTCTCTTAATGGAAATCCCAGGGAACGTGTATGAGTTGCCTACTTGCTAAACCAAGAGTTAGCATTTCCAGAATAGCAGGTTCTCTGCTGGAGCTAATTTTTAAAGCTTCCAGGCATGGGGCAGAGAAGGTAGGCAGCCTTTAGTAGTAGCTGCTACTCAGATATCTGACTTCTTCGTAACTGCCCTCACCTGCCACTAAGCTATGATCTCCCTTTGAGCGTTAGCTCTGCTTTCTCCTGCTCCCAAGGTTGTCCTGTATAATTTTGGTCTTCAGTAGCAGTTGGCCTTTTGGTGAAAGGACTAGTACAAATCACATAATCAGGGTTTCCTGGAAACTCGCAGGACTAAAATGTCCCCTTCCATCTGTTTTTCAGAGTTCTACCAGGCTTAGAAAACAAGCCATGAAAACACAATAGTGCAGTAACTACCACCAAGGGCCCCTTCTATCTTCTGCTCCATCTCAGCAATAGGTTGAATTATGCACTATAATGCTATATAGCGTAACAGGTTATTTTTCCGTTTTAAGTTATGACATCAGTATTCTTATAATTGTGAAAACAAATCAAAACCAAGTTTTCCTCTCTTCTCATTAAGACATGCACTACATATTTTAGATTGTCTCTTGAGAAATTTTTGCAGACAACTATTACAGAACATGCAGCAGATGTTTACAATCTCTAATTCTAAGTTCCAGCCTGGAAACTTAATTGAGGCACATTTGCACTGATTTCAGGGGAGCTCTGCCCAGATGAGGATTGCCAATTCTAATCCATATTTATATCTGGATTTTTTAACAGTTACACTAAGTACAGATGGACTCAAACAGAATCCAAATCTAACTTAAATCAAAGTTTGGATTACCTGGCTCCAAGTGTTCAGGTTTTTCTTGAATCTAAAAAAGTAGTAGATCATGAGATGAATATATTTCAGACCTGCTCAGCGCTGTCTTCATTTTTACTCGATGTTCTGGGGGCTTATTGTTTTTGTGAGGGCGACATTCTTTTAATCCAACTTGTCTCTAAGTGGAGGTGCACAGCAGACATTTCTTTCGTTGTTGCCCATGAAGAGAAACCTAAAAAAAAAGAATTCCTACATTCTGCTTATGTATGTGGTCACTAGAGGAGAAAAATAACAGCCTATTTTGAAACTTCAGACACTCTCAGAGTTAAAATACTTCTCTGACAACATTTCTCTGTTACTGGCTAGATTGTTAGAGTACAAAAGGATGTGGTTTAGATTTCTCCACCAACATAAGTGTTTTTCCATTTACATGTACAAATTTCGTAGATTCTTGCTTGCTTGAAAATATAACAGCACATTTGTCACACAGAAATAAGGGGTTTTCTGCAGAATTCATATTGTGCAATGATCTCGGCATCCAAGTGCCGTTCCAGACTGAAAGGAGATAGGAATAATGAAAACAGAAGGAACAGTTTGTTTGCCTTTTCCAGAAGTCCTCCACTGGCAGCACCAAATCAGAGATTTTTATTTTTTTAATGTAATCATGCAAAAGTAATACAAGGGCAACATTTGGATTTCTGTAATTTGATCCGTTTTACAAAATTATTCTTTTTTTCCCCACTAGAATATAAATATTACTTCTATAAATTTGCTAACATGAATGACCTATTTAATTATCTCATAAATTTTGCCTTTCCTAGAATGTATTTTACAACTAGTGGTGTCAAATCTTTTCTCTAATGGTTAGAGTTACAGAAGACGTGTATCTATAGAGGGTTCATTTAATTTTTTTCAACTATTTCTATAGGCATGCGTCATTCATGAGTGGCCTACCTCCAACATCACAGGCTTCTGTAGATGCCTTTAAAAGCAGTGTGCCCTGGACCAGTTCTGGAATAAGAAGGTAGAAACCCAAGGATAGAATAACTTTGTAGTGTGCAGTTAATTATATAGAGGAGGAGTTATCCATAGTTTCCGCTGCTTTTATTATATGCTCTATTTTTGCTAAGCAGGTTATATTAGAGCTCTGGAATTCAACTTCCTGTTGGTAAGTTCCTAAACCCCCTCCCCCTGTCCCAAAACTAGTGTTTATTTTTCTAAATTTTTTCTGTTAGATATATTATTGACATTAGAACAATGATGTTGGGTTATAACTGAAGTTCATTAAGATCATTATTCTGTGTTAACAGTTGTCAATGTATTGCTTAGGGAGCAAATATAAAACATTAGGAAATCATAAGCTAAATAGGCCGGTGCTTGTGGCAGAAGACTGGAATAATACAGTCATAGAATCTCCTGAGTTGGAAGGGACTCATAAGGATCATCAAGTCCAACTCCTGGCTCCACACAGGGCCAACCATGTCAGAGCATGTGAATGAGTGTATCATCCAGGCGGTTCTTGAACTCAGCCAAGCTCAGTGCTGTGACCACTTCCCTGGGGAGCCTGTTCCAGTGCCCAACCACCCTCCCAGGAAAAAACCTCTTCCTAATATCCAGCCTAAACTTCCCCTGTCACAGCTTCATGCCATTCCCTCAGGTTCTATCACTGGTCACCAGAGAGAGGAGATGGGTGCCTGTCCCTTTACTCCCCCTTGTCAGGAAGGCATAGATCCCCTCAGCCTCCTCTTCTCCAGGCTGTACAAACCAAGGGACTTCAGCCTCTCCTCATAAGACTTTCCCTCCAGACCCTTCACCATCCTTGTTGTCCTCCTCTGGACACTCTCCAATATTTTTATGTCCCTCTTGTACTGTGGTGCCCAAAACTGCACACAGTATTTGAGGTGAGGCTGCACCCGCGCAGTGTAGAGCAGGACAGTCCCCTCCCTGGACTGGCTGGCAATGCCATGCTTGATGCACCCCAGGATACAGTTGGCCCTCCTGGCTGCCTGGGCACACTGCTGGCTCATGTTTAACTTGCTGTCACCCAAGATCCCCAAATCCCTCTCAGCACGGCTGGCCTCCAGAGTCTGATCCCCCAGTCTGTATATGTAGCCAGGGTTGCCCCTTCCCAGGTGCAGAATCCTGCACTTGTCTTTGTTAAACTTCATGCTGTTGGTGATTGCCCAGCTCTCTGATCTGACTAGTGGAGGAGCCAGTTGCTGACAAAGCGCAGGGTGATGAGAGGAAGAATTAGAGTTGCGATCCTATAATTCAGGAGGGTACACCTTAGAAGTGACATAGGCTGATGATATTTCCTATAGTCTTGGGAATTTAGGGAATAATAAAAGAAAGAGCAAGACATGGAGGGATCCCCTAACCCTGCACAAAGCCCCTGTGATACCTATAATCCCCTGCAATATCCTGATCTCTACTGGCCTGAAATAGAAATCCTCTGTGATTTTTTGGTGCAGAGAATTAAGTGACACTTCTTTGTGTAGCTTAATTTTTGCTTCAATGAAAAGTGCCAAATGGAATAGATAAAAGAGGAGTCCTTGCCTTTCTTTTTTGGAGGCACTGATCTCTTCTCCAGTTGCTAGTGCTTGCAAATTATTTGACGTGAATTATTGCCTGTGGGATATCTACCTATTTTTAAGACCTGTTTGAATTTAGACAAAATTATTCTAAGGTTATGGAGGATTCATGGATCGACTGATAAAGTGATGTCCTAAGCTTTTTTTCCTCATGCTTAAAAATCAGGCTAGACCAGCATTTAAAATTATTATTATTATAATAATTTATTAGAACAAGTTTATATTAATTTAAATCTCTTCGGAACAACAGGGTCATTGTACAAATAGGACCCAAAGTTGTTGTTAATCCCAGGCACATAACCTGAACATGGGCATGAATAAGTCAATAGCTGCATGCAACTGCACGCACACCCTCACTCTTGTTCTCCCTTTCTTTTTAGGATTCATTCTCTTCAACTCAATTGGTTTATGTTGTTTCAATATTTTAGCTGATTGCCATAGAGAAGGCTGTAAATATACACAATGGGCTTGCCAGGTACAAGAAATACATGCGTGCTTATTTTCTAAGGCATTAAATGCTTTCTGTAATGTCTCAGTAGCCAAATTACACAAGCCAACAACATAAATACAAAGCGATGTGCTTTTTACTGCTGTCTTTTTGAGCAAAATGTAGGTCCTATTTATTTATTTATTTATTCATTTATTAATACAGTATCTGCAAAGCACCTGCAATGGCAGCTTCTTCTGCAGACTGACTGGCACCCTGGTTTCTATGGCAACCAAAGGAAAAAAAATAAAAGAGGAGTGAAGTGAAATGAAAGCAGTGAATGCCTCAGCTTTACTGGTAGCTGGGGAAAAAAAAGGAGTCCTCATTTACATTCTGGTGCGTAAAGCGGCTAAGTGATGTTTCCTGAATAATTTCTGGTGGCTTGAAACTGCACATTCATGTGGAGTTTATATTTTTGTATTAGGACAGAACTGAAATTCCCTGTGGCAGCTTAATTGTAGAAATTTGAGGTGGGGGAAAAACACAGATGAACAACTGGACTATTCACTTAATTGTTCTGTCTGCTCTAAGAAGAAATAAGATGGATTATTAAATTATAATTACTAAAACAAGGGAGTTGGTTGGAAAGTTTACTTCATCTGTGACACAAATATGTTGTGTTGAGGAAACATCTGCTAGGCTAAGTGACCCATTTCTAAACAAACAGCTTAAGAAAAGAGAGAAATCTAAATGCAAACAAAGCTCCTTTTAGTATCTTAGACAATTCCTTTGACAATAACGCATTCCAAGGGGATGTGCATATACTCCGATTGTAAGAATTCTGCCTTTTGGTTTATTACTACCCTTCATACAAACAGGCCCTTAATACTGAGGCTTTGAGGTTCTACAATGACAAAAGTGAATAATAATAAACATACACATCAAAGTTGCATACAAATAACAACAAAAATACATTTTTAATGTAGAATAATGAATGCATTTATTCATAAAGTAATTTAGAAGAGAATTATTTTATGATAAGTATTTTAGTTATAAGATTAATCTATCAGTTTGTGAAAAATCACCTTAAAACATTAAAAAAAAATCCAACTCTAATACGCTAGAAACACCTAGTCTGCCCTTTAAGCATATGCCCAAAGGCAGTCAGAAGTCCAGAACATCATGCTAATTCACCACTCCCATTCATACAGAACCAGGCTTTGGTCTGGCATGGAAGACCCAGGATTTTTTCCACATCATTGCAGTGTGGAAGAACTAGGCATAGATTATACCAGGGGGGTACAGGAGCCCAAAGGGCACCTCAGATACTCCCAAGTTGCTCTGAGCCTAAAATGCAGCAAGGTTGCAGGCAGGAAAGTTCACATGAGCTGCAGAGTTCAGTGTCTTTACCCATCTTTTGAGCCAAGACTTCATCTTGTGACCTTTTTAGGAGCACCTTTGCCAGGTCTTTTATAGTGATAAACCTTCAATTCTAATTTATCTTGTATGTGTTGGACTCATTGAGCCCAATTCCAGTGATTTTACTAGAAAACATGCCAAGGTTTTTTTTCTTTCATGTTAAGCAAGATGATTTTTTTCCCCTATTTAATCTGAATTTTGTGATATTTGATACAATTATTAAAGCCCGGTCTACTGCATCACAAAATTGCATGAAAATACTTGTTTTAATTTTTTTAAAGAAACTTTAAAGATCTTGATTTGAAAATAGGAAACTTAAAGACCTTGAATTAATGATGTAAATAACAAGAAGGAAAAATAAAAAAGAATTAATATATCCTGACTTTCAAGATAAATGCATGGGGTTTTTTTAAAGCATTCTGAGTTCCTCTGATTGTGCATGGCTGTAGAGGATTAACTTATTTAGGAGACAGTTTTGGGTTTTTTTTCCCTATGTAAATATAAGTAAATTATAAATATTTGTATTTAAAATCTTTTCTCAAAACATGTTTAATTGCATCACTCTTGTATAGTATTATGAACCCTGTTGATTTATTTGCAAGAATATCTTTCATTTTAGGTATATAAATGCTCTGATAGACATCAGCAAAGAGCAGATGGCTTCACAAAAGACGTTTGAAAGCTGCCTCCCTACTGCCAGAAGCTTTTCACACTCTCACTTTGTCTGGCTTCAGTGGGATGCCTCGGTGGGACAGAGCTCCTTCCATGCCCCGCTGCTTGTGGAAGTACTGTCACGTAACCAGCTCTGCACTGCTTAATGCATTTTCTCAACTCCAGTGGTTACAGCCCTGTGAGAGATCTACCTCCCTGCATCCACCTCTGGAAGGATATATATCCAGAGCATTAAAGTTGGATAGGTAGTTAGACTAGATGTTGACAGTGCATGAGCTCTAGGGAACAGCTCTCACAAAGTAGCCGGAGTTCAGTAACTCCAAGGGAGGAGCCTCAAGTCATTGATGTGGCACCAGCTCTAGGGCACAGCAGTCACACAGAAATGGCTGGAAGTTGTTTGGCATGACTATTTAGCAGGTCAAACCAGGTCCAGTCCAAATCCAATTTGGCCCTGTCCACTTCAAATGAATTGTGGCAGAGTAGTATGAGATTGTAGAGAACTCATGATGTCTCTTCCAGTTAGAAGATCTTTCTGGGTTATGACACTGAGCACTCACAGAGACATTAGATTCTAGAAAATGTAAGCATGAAAAAATCCCCCAAACCTGGAGGGTATTTGGTCATAGTCACTGTGTACTGTAAGAAACTGCCAAAACCAGCCTTGGCCTTGTTCATTAGATTGTTTTAGGGCCATTAAAATAATATTTTCTGTCTAGTTGTTTTGTAAACGTGGACTTCTTCAAAGGATTTTCATTTTTATGTTGCAATGCTGCAGATATTAACAGGCATAATGCCATCATTATTTTTCACAGTTAAATGAGCTTTTAGTAAATTTTGCAATCGCAAAATTTTTGTTTCAGTGAGTGAGCACTATTGATTAGCTGTTCTATTTGACAAATAACTACAATGATCAAACAGTTTATTATTTGACCAGCTCTTCTATTCTGACAACAATAGGAAAATGATATAATACAAGTGTTGATGGAAAAATTGGATGGATTTTTTTTTTCTGAGGAAAGAAGGATATTTTCTGGCAAGATATGACTAGTAGAAGGAACTCATTACTCTCTTTCTTCATGTTTTAAAAGATACATCTGTCTACTCCTGCTTGCCATATCTTTGGAAAGAAAATTTTAAGTGACATGTTTTATGTCCTTGGTCCTCTTTAACTTATTTTTTTCTAGTGTGGCATCAAGAACTGGTTCTGCTAGAATTGGTAACGTGTCAAACATCTGAATAGCTTGAAAGAGCAACAAATTATGGTCTAAAAAAGGAGAGAGGAATCTTCTTTTTCTTTCCTCAAAGCATGGAGTGTTTTCCTAAGACAGTGAGAGTCTATAGATGTACCAAGGAGCTAGGAAATCCTCCATATATTTTTAATGGACACATATATATAGTGATATTGTGATGCATTACAGGATGGACCCTCTCGATAAAGGCATTTGTAGCAAAATACTCTGTTACAATAGCCCTACAAAAACTACACAGACCTGAAGCCCATATTGGCAAGATAATCTTGTGATCTAGACTTAATATCATAGCTGTGATTCTCCACATGCAGGTGTTGGCTTCTTTCTTCAAAGTGAGGCAAGCAGCCGGTGTTTCTAAACTGGAAGTCTGAGGCATGAAAGAACCAATAGCCTTTTAATAACTTTTAGATTCCTTTAATTTTGTCTTTTCTTGGAGAAAACAGAAGCAGTGTACGGTTGTGGGACAGCCTGAATTTTCAAAGTGAAAAGTGTGAACTTAGTGCCAATGCAACATAAAATGGATGTGTCTGCGGAGATGGCATGGGAGATGTGGTAAGTACTAACACACGGTGTCACAGAAAGGTAAGTGTTTGGCAAGACCAGCCTTGCTTTTGAGTGGTGTAGCTCTGTTAAACTGCAATCACATCACGTTCATCTGGTGTGGCCAGGTTAATGGTGTGAGTTGTAAATTGTTATAAAAACACATGCAATTACAATGTCAAATACTCATTTAAGGAACAATAAAGTTAAAAGTGAATAAATAGCCTCTGATTTACCCTGTTTCTTTGGAAAAAATGTACAGCGAAATTTGGTGATGCTCCTTTGAGTACTAGTACATCCTAGAAGCTGAGTGTGTGGGGGCACACAGAACAGCTTTGCCAAGCAAAGAAGGACCTTTATCTACTCACAATACGGTGGGTTTGCACCACTATATATTGCACTCTTGATACTGTGGAAGAGTAAATGACATGTATGGGTCTATAGCCATCCTGTATCTCCACTAGTCCTTCCTCAGTGCAGCTAGGTCTTGATAGTTCTCATGATTTCCTACTCTGTTCATAGGCCATGAAAACTCCCTCTCTCCATGCTTCTACAATTTCATCATTGTGCTCTGAGATCTCTCAGTCTTTTTCTTGTCACAATAAAGCAGTGCATCTTGCTAACTTCCAGACATTCCCTCAATATCTTATTTCTTGGTTTCTGCTGGGACTGCCTCAATATTCAGATTATACAATTTACTATCCTCTTTTGTTTTAGTCCCCAAGGAATGTGATTTTCTCCCCGCATCCCTCCCGCCTTCAGTGTGGAGTAAGAGAGAATCACCATTTTTTTCCTTTTGTAAGACATCTTCGGATACTATTTCACAAGAGATATTCTTTGAAAGATTTATTTTTACCTCAAATCATGGTGCAGGCTCCTGAACAACCTTTTGATTAAATGGTGGAGTCTGACAGGTTACTACATGAATTTTAGGCACCAGTCTGTCATAGTTTAGCCAAAGCCAGCAGCTAAGCACCACATGGCTGCTCACCCACTCCTACCCCACCCCAGTGGGATGGGGAGGAGAATCAGAAGAAAAAGGTAAAACTTGTGGGTTGGGATAAGGACAGTTTATTAGGACAACAAAGGAAAAGGAAAATAACAATAAAAATACTAATAACAGAATATACAAAGCATGTGATACACAATGCAATTTGCTCACTGCCCAGAAGATGATGCCTAGCCTTTCCCTGAGCAGTGATTTCTCCTTCCCAGTCAGCTCCCACCCTTGTATCCTGAGCATGACATCATATTATACCAAATATCCCTTTGGATAGTTTGAGTCCGCTCTGCTGGCTGTGTTCTGTCACAGCTTCTTGTGAAAAATAACTTATCAAAAACCAGGACACAGTTTCACATTTGTGTTACAAATTTTATAACTAAGTGGAAAAGATAGCAGAGCATTGCAACTCTGCTAACAAATGTATAGAAGACTCCCCAAAAACGTGTCCCCTCAAAAAAGTGAAACAATTTTCTTTCCACACCTTAGTAATCAGAATATTGATTTCATGTCTTTCTCTGAATTTCATTCAATATTAGGGAAAACCTCCATAATTAGATATTAAAATCTAAAATCTGAATTTAAAATCTAGGAAGGAAGGGAGAGAGGAAGGAAGGAAGGAAGGAGGGAAGGAGGGAAGGAAGGAAGGAAGGAAGGAAGGAGGGAAGGAAGGAAGGAAGGAAGGAAGGAAGGAAGGAAGGAAGGAAGGAAGGAAGGAAGGAAGGAAGGAAAAGTATTTAAAAAAATCAAGCTCTTGAGGTAGTGTATGATTTATGTTATATGGTTATTTTATTGCAACTTCTGAAAAACTCCACTTGAGAAAAGAAGGGATTATTCATGGAAGCTGTAGATGAAGGTGAAAAGTTGGCTTAACCCTAACTGTAAACAGAGCTGGTTGCATGCTGCATATAAAATGAGCAGCCTCTTTTCCATTGGATACAGATGGCCCTGTACCACCTCCCCTTAATACAAAAAGGTTTTATTTTTTGTCTCTGAAGAAAATAGTGAAATTTCTTTCTTGGAGTGTAATTCCTATTACTTCATCATTGTCATCATCATTCAAGATCCAAAATTATTCCATTTATCATTTCTTTAATAAATCATGTATGGTATATTGCTGCTCTTAAATGGTGAACTTGAATTACAAACATGATAGCTATAACACTGATGTGCATTGGAAACCTGGAACTGAGATTTCTTTAAGCCTGACCCAGTATCCACACACCATGTTGCACTTCAGCTTGTCAACAATATTTATTAAAATCTTGGCAGTACTCATGGACCATCTATGTCATTAACACTTAGACAACTGACTAGTCAAAGAAAAAACCTAGCAGGAGGCATAAGAATAAATCAATGTCTTTGTTTCTTCTACTCGATTACCCTTCTTGCAAATGAAAGACCAGTTCAGCTTCAAACAAGACTGTAAAGTATTCTTGAATAAAACTTGCTCTCCAGGACAGTAGAAAACGTGCTTATTTTCTAAGATTACAAACTAGATTTGCTCTGATTTGCAATTACAGATGAGCCTTTGAATACAATGCAGCTTTTGGCTGTCTTCTGGGTCACATGGCATGAGGCACCTCGGTTTCCACATGAAAGACTCCACCTTCATTGCTCGGTCCCAGCAGACTGTGCCCAGCAGGCACAGGCTAGAGATGATGATTTCATCAATGGGGTTGCTTGCCTGCTTTGCAGCTGGCAGAAAATCAGGAGCTCCTTTTTCTCTCTGTTACTTTCTGTTCCTTGTAAGCAAGTAGTAATACATTCACCATTGCTGGGAAGTTAATTTCCTTGAAGTCCATGGTACGTACTTTGCCGTTTCTACTCCTAGGAGAGGTGAGAAGCTCCCAGAACCAAGCTGCTTTCTGCCTTCTAAATTTTCAACTCTTTTCTCCCTCTCATCAAGAATCACATACAGAAAAGGTTCCTGTATAACCACTCTTCTGGGAAGGCTGGGCTGCCCGCTGAATGCTTTTTCTATATTTTCAGAAGAACTGAGAGTTTTATCTTGCCTTGAATGTTTCTGCTAATAAATAGCAAGATAAATAAAAAAAAATCAGTTTAGCATGACCTTATGGGGTTTATTTTATCTCTCTACCACAACACAGCACTGTCAATAATTCTGTCTCCCACTCAGTGCTAGACCTCAGGCAAGGCTTGCAGGTCCCGATGAGTACATCAGACCTACTGAATTTGTCAGGATATGTATCTCCTTTCTCACATTTACACCACACAGCTGGTCTGGGTATAAGCAAAGTAGGTAGCTGCCTGGGGCATCAAGCTGTAGGAAATGAGATTGCTGCTCTTGCCCTCAAGCTTGTGCTTCCTCTGCCAGATATCTGGAAATCCCGCATTTTTCTGGGGCTGCTGCCCTTCAGGGAGTGTGTGGTAGGTCTTACAGAAGTGACAGCAGAACCAATGAGCTTTGATTCTTGGCTCTCGCCTCCCTATCATGCACTGACCGAAACTGAGGTTTATTTTTGCTCACAATACTCAGACATCTCTGCTGTTTTCCCCTGTACACTATCCTGGAATTGCATTCTAACTTCCCTGTGTTGTGCTAACTAGGTCAGCATTTTGAGGATTTTTGAAGGCTTTGTTTTTCTTCTGTTTATTCACTATATTCCATTATCTCCAAAACAACCAAGAAACATCCAGGTAGCCAAAGTCACAACATGTTTTGCAAGTAAAGAAGCTTGAGATAAATGTTTAGTTTGAAAAACTTTGTGAAAAGATGTGATTTTGGCAATATTGCAACACTTGGCAATACTACAAATGCTAGGATACTTCTAACACTGACATTTATGTGACTGCAAACAGTTGTATATAAACATACATACATACATGCATGCAGGCATGCATATATATATAATGAACACAAGTTTATTTAAAGAGAAAAATGGCAAATGGAGAGAAAGAATACTTTCACAAACAGCTGTGAGAGTGGTAATATGACTCCTGGAGAATAACAGCATTACAGATTCTTGCAAAACTGCAGTCAGAGCTAAACAAAATTCCAGAGATTCTCCTCTTTCCTTTATGCCAATATTTGTTATATGAGATTACATGATCAGGATCAATTTCTAGCATCTTAAATTGGTAAGGGAGAGTTTCTGACAACAGTAGGGAGCCAAAATAATACGAACTTTGGTTTGTGTATGAGAGTGTTGGACTATTCCTTTTCCTGGCATGAACTCTGCTGTAAAAATTATAAAATCTCAATGTGCAGTTAATTAAAAAAGAATCAAAACTGGTCCATTATTTTACAAGAAAAATCATCTAATGAAAGAATGTATCTCTATTCATATTTCTGGCGAAAATCTACTATAATAATGACTTATACTGGCAATGTATTACATTTCATTTCAGTTCTATGGACTCAGTTACTTGTTAAGTTGCTCTGTTAAACCACTGCAATCCAAGAGAGTGTGTGCAATTTTAAATACTTTCAGTACCACATTAGACTTTCATATCCTGTTTTCAACAGGGGGTAACAGCAGAATTTTAAATCAATGCATCCAGGTGAGTTGCTAAAAGACCTGATTTTTTTATAAAGGAGCATTATACGTTTACCAGCCACACAATTATATCCCATCCTGATGCAGCATTTGACTGCAAGCATCTGCAGGGGACCATGGAGTTATTGAAATGGGTGGTCTAGGAACAGATAACCAGAGAAACATTTTGTGTATTCATTTAACAAGTCTGAGAGGAAGCTTTAAAGATGATTGTGAGTGCAATGTGACAATTTTGGCACAGGCTCTACAACAAGAATTGTGGAATGCCATTTTGGATGCATGACCTCTCTGCTGGATTACACGGATACTGGGTATAACAGTAATAGGGTGTCTTCCCTGCAGTTCCAGTTTGGAGCTGTCCATAAACCGTGCAGACCACTAAAAGAGTGAGAAATGACAGCGATCATTGTTTTAGAAAAGAATATGACAAATTGGTAGGTTTTCCCTTAACTTCCATCTGTTTTGTTGGCTCAGCCAACAAGGGAATCTTAAAGATGGCAATCACAGGCTTTTAAAAATTGCATATATTTGAAAATGGATAATTATCTACAGTTCCTGAAAAATAAATGGTTCTTTTGTTTGAGGTAAACCTTTTAATCAGTATTGGGTTAAGTTTATTGGTACTTTTCTTGAGTTGCAATGTCCTTTTTGAGGCCAGACATAAGAAATATTTTTCTACCTTAGGGATGGGTGGCAAGGTAACTTGAGTTACAGATGTCTCTCATTTAGAATGGTGTTTTATATGGTGCAGAACTGCAATTGTCCATTTCATGCACTACTCTCATTTCAAAGTTCTCTCCGTACTTTTACTTAATACTAAGTTGACAGAGGCAATCATGTTTGAACCTCTTAGTACTGGAGGAAAATGTTGACCGATACTGGTACATGGACTTGCAAACAAACAAGTCTTTTAAAGCTACTGCATTAGGAAGAAATTTCCTTAAAAATCCAGAGTACATGGATCCAGTCTTTAAAAAAAATGCAAACTCTGCAGTGAAGCATAAAGCAAAGTTCTCAAAATGTCTTACAAAATGTCATTTGAAAACATTGTCTTTCTTACCATTTAAAATATGTGAGCAATGGAATCCCCCTGTTTCACTGCCATCTCTCTTGAGTGGTAAGAAATAAAGAAAGGTTGGAGAAAATATTTTGTTAATAACAGTGTTTTCATTGAAAATATTGTCAATGGAATCAACAGCAGTGCCAATGACATGAAGTGTAACCTTCCCCCCTCGCTGTCTGCATGCAGCAAGAATGCATCCTTCTCCCCACGTCTGTCCAGATGCTCATTACAACATGATGAGCCCTCCATTGTACCGTAATGAGCATCACAACCCTCCCGCAGAGAAAATGCATCAGATGAAGGTGTGGGAGGACTGTTAACAGCACTGTAACTGTGACTGTTTGTACTAGGTGCTGGGAATGATACTGAAACTGTTTTGCAGTGTGAAGGGGTAGCTGTGTAGCAGTGGTTATGCCACAGACTCCTCAAGCGTTCCAAGACATTAAGCTTTTTCTGCAATATTTTTGAAATATGGAACCATTTCTCCTTGGGACTGTTCTGCTTGGTTCAGAAATAGAAGGCTATGAGAAAACTTGAACTTATTGTGTATAAATACTTAATTTTTATTTGTAGAGAATTTATGTTTATTGCAGATGAGGGGGAGTCTGGGTAGCAAGAAAAATATTGTTCCCAGAGTAAAAGAGAGTCATCTTGTCTGCTGGATCTTCTGATCTCTAAGTTAGCCTGTCAAGTCACAGCTTTTTTAATAACTTGACACACCAGCAGTGATGTTTCATTACCATCTAAAAATGCAACAGTTTCTGTAATTTAAATGCCAGCTGCGTTCTGAAATCCAAAAATTACTGTAGCTGTACCCTCATGTAGACTTTTCTAAGAACTACTCTCTGCGTAAAAGCCTCATCTACATTGTCTTTGCAGATGAGTTAAAGCAGAAATGTGGGCCTTACATTTACTAATTTTTTTAAAATATACATATTTGAGAACTCTTTTGTAGTAGGTGTGGAGGGTGGCTAGCACATACACTACTGGCCCCCTCTGGTACATGCTGGCCACACGGTGGCTTTTCACTACTGCATGGTTTTTCTTTTAAGTTCAAAGTATAAAAAAAAAAAAAGAAAAAAAGAAATATGTTGCATTCCACTAAAACTGTGCGGCTTTTTTCAGGAAATATTTCTCTAAGTTACCTACCATGAGGATCAGTCAGCATGTTGGAGGTACATGTGTCTCCAGGAAAGTGTTTGGGGCTGTCATGGATTTACAGTGCCAAGTTGAGACAGTCCCTACCCATACTGCCTGCCCAGAGTAGTTCCTATTAGCTGAGGCCAGTCTGTCTCAAAGACAAGAAGCTCACTAAGTTCAGAAGGTGACAGAGGAGACCTAGCAGCTCTATAGGAGTGAGCAGGCAGTAAAACAGAAGAAAGAGACAAACTGGAGGCCCATGGAGGGTTAGGCCAAATAACTTGCTTTACTTGGACTGTGGGACTTTTCAGCTTCAGTGGAAAGCAGCTACTCTCTTGAGGGCCTATATAAATTGAAGTTGTGTAGAAAAATGAATCCAAAATTAATCTCGCAATGAGTATATGATGGTACAGAAAAGACAGTAGCACACTTGGCTTCTTTCAACCAAGGTTGTGATAGGTCCTTCAGAAAAGATGAATTGTGTGCAAAAAGAGGATTGCTAAGATCCCAGATCTTCCTGATCCCCTATTAGCCAAAAGGCAAAAGATATTTTAATGAAACAGTGAGCACCCAGTTTTTAACCTGGGCCTTACTGCTCGTGTATGGAGATGTACAATTATGACATCACTGTACCTTCTGGAGATCTCTTCTATTGAGTAATGACTGCTGTTTGATCAGTGTATTGATCTCAGACCTCTTATTTGGTGGCCCATCATGTACTTATCTGTCAGCATTATGTAAATAGAGAGTGATTTGATTTGTTATCCAGTAATCAATAGCTGAGTAAAGCAGTAGCTGATCTTTTCTAAGCACACAGTGTTGAATGGTGTTGAGCTAACAAACCCCACAACTCCAGCCACTTTTCCAAGGTACTAATCTATAGTAAAAATACCACACAGCAGAAATCAAACAGCATGAAATAGGATGTTCCACTGTATTGAATCATTTCTTAGTACGGCATCAATGACATTTAGAATAGTGAAAAGATTTGTATGAGTGTGGCAAAAAGAAAGATTTTTTTAATGCTCCTTTGGCCTGCACACACTGAATCTGGCATTCTGTTTATATCCCTTTCTGCACACCACTGACTTCCTAAAGAAATAGCAACATGTGAAGTATTGACAATGGACAAACAAGCAAAAGCAGTTATTTGCAGGTATCTAGTCAAAGATAATTCAGTTTAAACTAAATCCAATTTGGTTTTATTTGTCAGCATATTTTTGTTCATTTCTCATACTAAAGATTTAAACTGCTTTACTGGCAACACCTGTGAAGAGCAGATTTCAAGAATTTGTCGAAAGTAGGTGTCAAAATTGTCCGTTTACAGCCATGTAACTATCAACAGGCTAAACTGATTACTTAGGAAAGCCTAGGAGACACAGGGTAGCCGATTTTCTGGGTGGATGAGGAGGCTGGAGGATGTTGTGAGGACCAAAAAATGTCATATTAAGTAGAATTATGCATATTAAATTCATTGCATGGTGCTATGGCTGAACTACAGGAATACTAGCTCCATGGTAGATGTATGCCAAGCACATTAAATTGGGCTGGGAGTCAGGTCAGAAGGGCCTTAGTACTGGTTTGATAACTAGTCTGGTCTGTGACCTTGCATGAGTCACTCCACTTTTATATGCAATTTATTGCTTTATACCACATGTACTTTGCAGGAAAGAACTTGTGTTGGATCCACAAAAGGACTAGGATACCTTAAACACTGCCTCCCAGGGAGGAACCCCTGGAAACATACAGCCTTTGCTTGAGGAAACACAAGGCCAGTCTCAGAAACGGGGATGGAGAGTCCTTGATGATACTTCTTTGCTCCTGCTCTGCTCTCAGAGCCTATGCATTTTGAATTATTTCTTGTGTAGTAGCCCAGAAACAGATGCAGCCTCTGCTGGGTCAGGGTGTGTGAGTTTCCTGTGACAGGTTTTCATGCAGCCCAGGGCAAGGAGACCCCAATCTCATCAGAGGCCTTGTGGTAATATGGAAACACAGGCATGAAGCAACAGTAGGTAGAATTTTTCTTCTTTGAGGGCAAACAGGAATTCATATGTGACTTACAGAAGTAAACAACTTCCATTCTACTTAAAAAAACCCCAGAGATAACAGTGGAATAACTTAATTAAAAATATGACTGCAACAGCATTGTTCATTAGATGGCACATTTGATGAAGGACAATTTGTTCTAACAACACTATCTTACTCAATATTTTAATGAAATATACAATAATCAAACACTACTCAGAATTCAGTGGAATAGGATGTGTATAAGTGAAGTATTAAGTGGACCTGTCAGCCACCTGTATGCTGTTTCAAAAGCACACAGCAGATTTGAAGAACACAACTCACAACTGATCATACATCATTGCCAGTAATCAGAATCAGCCTGCAAAGAAGCACGTAACTTTATAAAAGCAGTCAATCACAATATTGGTATAACAAGATATATTGATGATACAGATTTAGAACATTTACAGAGAATTGAGCAAGTGAGTGTTTCAGAAAAGATAGATTTGCATAGGAAAATTTGTCATTTCTTGTCTTTCCATTTAGCTCTTTTCAGCTTAGATAAAATCTGTCTTCACTGCTGATTTTAGGTTGTTAAACAAACCAACACTGTCATTTTATCCATCCAGCAAGATATTTTGATGTCTCACATGTTTCAGGTTTTCAGAAACTTTGCACCTATTGAAAAATTACATAATGAACGTCCTTAGGTAGTACTTAGACTCTGGCAGTCCTCAGGCATTAAAATAAAACTCTCCAAATGAATATCGAAAGAATGTTTGATTTGCTTTTAGCTTGCCTGGTTGGCACTAATAGTTGTTCGCTAATTAGGTATCAAAAGTTAATGCATAGTAGAAAAGAATTTACATGTTGTTTTAGACTATATGATGGTGAGCATGTAAAGCCAGAATAGATATTGTAATTGAAAAACAATGACTGAGAGGAAATTTTCTCAAGTAACAAAACAGGGCGTTCTTGGTTTAAGGGCATGCAGCTACTTAGGTGGTGCCCCACTTAGATTTTGGGTGCTAGATCTGAGAATGGACTCAGAGTCCAAGGGCTGAGGGAGCATGGAGGTACCCCAGAGTAATGGCCCTGGCATTTTACAGGGAGAGATGAGACAGTCCCTTGTGACCACATCACCGATTTTTTTTAGTGATGTAGGAGGTAAGGAGTGAAGTTCCAATTTACTTTTTCTGCAGTTTTAGGGAATTTGTACTCGGAATTTTTCTGTCAAAAGAAAGTTAGAGAAGGAGAGATATGAATTTTATTCCCCAGGTTGAGCAGACCTAGAGACCAAATCTCCCTCTCCCTGTGCAAGTGCTCTAACCATTCAGCTCATGTGCTAAGATGAAGATAAGGGTGGAAATTACCACCAGTCAGGACTTCTCTTCAGAGTATATTTAAAAATAAAAGCATCTTTACTGCACTTGTGAGGAGTTTGATCCTTTCATGTGTTACATGTGAATGAAGTGTGCTTTATTGGATTGGCTTCCTCCAGTGGGCTTAGATATTACTTTTAGTTTCTGCTTCCTCAAGGGGTTTAACAGGAGCTGAGTGCCTGACAGCTGCTCACCCTGGGCCATTTTCAGTTAAGCATAATGCAGAGATGTTTTGGATCAGGATGGAAGGTGTGTAATGGCTGCAAAACCCTCCAGGGAAAGAAATGGGAGAATATTTTTAAATGGGGCACTTTTATTTGGATCTAGATTATCATTCAGGGCACCTGACTTTCAGTTCACCTTAGGTACCTCCAAGATGAACTGTTTTTCTTGTATCAAGATTAATTTAAATTCTCACTCATCTTTGATTTTTTTTCCACATTCTATTTTTGGTTTAAAGACACCGTTTCATAGTTGTAACCCAATCATACATGTTACAGTTATCCTTCAGTGATTAGAAAACAGTTTGTTGTCTCAGTAAAAGCAAGTTGTATCCGCTGATCCAGTTGCAACAGTAAAATCAAACAATCTGACAGCAAATATTTAATTTTTCTTTTTTAGACTTTCATGCATTCAGAGTAAATATATATCACAGAAAATTTAGAAATGGACACCTTGCTACACAATTAAGGAATCTTAATGAGCCTTCCATTCCTCTTTGTCAGGATGCATAAGCAATGTTAGAAATCATCATTGAGATACCTCCAAAGAGCTGCAGTGTGGTTACTCTGTTGAAAGCCCTGAACTTAGAGTAGTTGTCAGGTTGAAATCAGTGGCAGGCTCTGAATTTCACCTTGTTCAGTTACCCCTGGAGCAACAAAGATGGATCTGCCTGTGGTTTTCTGTTATCCTTCATCAGATAGAAAGTTTGGGAAATACATGTGTGTCCTCCAGAGATTTTTTTGCCCATCTCTCAGGAGCAGAGGCTGCCTCCTACTCTGATTTCCCTACAAAGCTCACCTCTGTGCTGAAAACTATTTAAATAGATGGCTCAGCAGGAATTGAAAGGAAGCCTCTAAGGTGATTTGTACTGGAAAAAAGGAAAGAAAGTGAAGTAACTGCAGAGGATGTACGTAGTAAAGGGGAATGAACAGATCTGAGAGTATGTGTGTAAATCGTTTGACTTTGGTCTGTCCACGTATAGCCTCTAATTTCTTGTATCACCAGCACAGAGAATTGGATTTGAGGTTCCTGCAGGCAAAGCTGGTTCACTTGGCACACTCGTCATCAACCAAGCTTAGTTGCTCCAAAAGGAAAAGCTGCCACACATGCTTCTATGTGTGCAGACACCTCCAGAGAGCTCCAGATTTCAGACTCCCTACAAAGCTGAGCACCTCCTCGTAGGCTGGCAATGGGGCTGCTGGGGAAGCCTGCCCTGTGCTGTGCCAATGCACACCTACCCTGGGTATCCTCCACCTGCCTCCAAGGCAGTGCTGCTGTGCATCCCTGAGCGATGCAGGAGAGGAGGGAGTGTGGGGTTGCAGTGGCTCTCATCATTTCATTTGGTTGACAGCTGAGAGCTCTCTGGGCTACGTATGCATTGATTTGTGTGATAGACTTGAATAGATTGCTCATCCCTTGATGCAAAAAAAAAAAAAGAAAAAGTATAGGTATGATTTCCTGTTATTTGCCCTATTTGATATTTCCTTTGCTTCTTTTTTAAGGTGTCCCACTAGAAAGTGGCTGTCTTGGCATAATTATTGTTTTTTGTTTTCTACTGTTTTCTCCCAAAGCTTTTTCTAAATAATTTCCTGTGTTGCCCCTCCTCCACATCTCAGCTTTTGTCAGAAATATCTCCTTTCAAGGTATTTGCAATACCAAAATGATTATATTCCACAATGAGAACGGAAAGAAAACAAAATCATTGCAAGGGGAAAAAAAAGGTAATCTTAGACAAACAAAATCACAGTTGATGAGATTGCTTTCTCTGGTCAGGAAGAATGAAACTTCATTAGGATAGAAAAATGTATCCAGGTTCATATTTCATCTTCTTACCTTAACTGTCTTTGTGCTTCCTTTTATACTCCCCTTTCATTGTGGAGCACAGTGATCTGAATCAGATTTCTTGCACGAGGTCCTTGTTTTTCCTCTGTGCTACCCTTTCATGTGCACTTCTGCTGTGAGATCTAGAAGTGACCATCCCAAATCAGGAGTGGTTATGGACTTCCTGGGGTCACGGCATGTGAAGCGTGCTTCTAGTAAATCTTACTACTTACTTCCAAAAGACTTCTTTCCCTCTTTCTGGAAAAGCTGTCTGACGTCCATCAGGGATTCCTTCTCCAGTGCCTCCCTAGACTTGTGATGGGAAGGCAAACATCTGGCATTTTGCCTACCATGGTTCCTGGACTGGTGGCTACTTCCTGGGGCAGAGTGGACTTTTAAGTCTCTGTCTCCACTCTGGATCTTTCTTCCGGCTCAGGGGTGATGACTGACACTAGCAGAAACCTCCCAGGTTTCACAAGCCCAGCTCCTGAATGTGCTTTTCTGAATGTGCCCATGTTAACCTGGTGGAGGAGAGGTTGCATTCAAGCAGCACTGAGCATACAGTGGCTTGTTGGCGTTAAAGAAATATAGTTTAACAGAGGTGTAAAGGAAAGAGATTTTCCACCTTAAAAACGTATTTTTTAATTGTGATGCTAACATCAAGGAAAGATTTTACTAGTTGTACTAATTTGGGTCCATGATTTAAAATTCTGCATTTGTCGGGGTCGAAATATTTTTCATCCCTGTATGAAGGGTTTTTACATTTGCTTTGCACAGGCATTTCTCACAGCAGCTGCAATATGGATTTCTGCCTTTCTGTCCGTGGTTTATAGTAAATAAAAAAAACCAACCCAAACAATAAGAAACCAAGTCAAAGGAAGACACAGTAATTAGCTGGGTGCTCTCCAGGGGCTGTCATATCACTTTGCTGTTACAGCAAGTGCCTGTGTAGAAATTAATTTCCTGCCAAGCATCAAACACTCTCTACTCTATCAAATGATTTACCCAACCTCTTTACACCTGCATATATATACATGTTTTAGTTACTCTTCTCTTCTGTAGTTAGTCCTATCAGGACACATCTCCTGCTAGAATAATTTGGTGGTCAGTTAGACCTAACTACCTTGCCTTACATTCTGGAAGTGACAGCCTTTCAGTTGTCATTTCACACTGTCAAGAAAAGAATGCATATATTTTCATGACAAAAACATCTTAATGAACTAAGGTACTAATGCAAACATCAATCACTTGTATTGTTGAACGAATACGTTGTCACTGACAAATGCTAGAGTGAAGAAGGAAAGGAACTGGAAAGTGCGTCTGTCGGTGCTCATTAACGAAGTCTGTCGGTGCTCATGCGAAGCAGCTGCTTCTCTTTATAGCATCTCCATAAAGAGAACTGGAGTATCAACACAGAAATATTAATAAAACAGAAAGGTGTTTGGGAATAATTCTATCTGGCCCAGTTACCTAATTAGCGCTTTTGTCTGCAAAAAGCTTTGAAAATCTTCTCTGCTAGGTAAGGTGGGTGTACCAGTTGCTACTTATATTGCTTCACTAAGCTGCAACAAAAGAGGTCATGCTCTGCTTCGTTCATACGACTTGAGTCTCCATCCCCTCATTTTTTATATAATTTCCAAGTCAGAGGCTCTGATGATAGCTGATATGGCTTATCTACAGCTAGTCTCCCCATTTTAGCACCTTGGAAAAACCAGTTCAGTTCCACCAAGAGATGGCTTCTGACTGTGTTTTCCCCAATGAATGAAATTGCCATTTTCATGGCCTTTATCACATATCAAGAGGCTTTTGGAATTAAATACTACTCTTCCTCCTGGTCCCCCTCCCATATACTGGGTTTTACAGTTGGTACCCATACCACGGTGGGGTCTAAATTCCAGTATTTGTGAAAGCATCTTAGTTAGCTTTAGCACATCTCAGTGCTCCATGTGACAACTGGATTGAGGTACTGAAGACATTTGGTTTTCTGTGCTAGTTTAGTTCTCTGTTAAAAAACGTCAGATTCAGAACTTTGCTAAAATGAATGCAGCCCATGATTCTCCTTGAAAACTTGTTTCAGATAAATCAGTAATTTAGGTTTGGATGAAAGTGAGGATTACATTATGAACCAACCTGTCCCAGTGATCTCTTATGGCAGCAGAAAGATGGTGAATTAACTTTAGTGTTTTCTACAAAATTAAACTGCTTTTACAGGTAATTTCATCTCAGTACAGGCTTTGTATCTCCCAGATATAAGACCTTGTAGATACAGATGTTGACAAGCAGTCCATCTGGGAAGAATATAACAACACTTTTCAGGTTGCCAGTACTGATAATCTAAGGGGATACTGAAATTCCCGCTGTTGATCAGCCAGTGCCTTTGTACCTTTACAAACATTACTTTACTATTCAGTGTCTGTCAGCAAGCTACGAGCATACTAAGAACATGCTGCTTTAAAAAAAAAAAATCAAATAACAAAAGGAAACTACCTAGAAATATCGAATGTATTTCTCCTCCTCTGGCCACCTTCTTCTCCTTGGGAAAACATCAAAGAAGTTGAAAATGTTGCTTTTTAGCCTATATGGCCATGAGGCATTTCTATGTTGCTCAAAACTAATATTAATTGCAATCACACAGTTCTCTCCCCTCAAACTAAACAAAGAATGTTCCTCTTCTTTCATGCATAGAGTCCTTTTTATTTCTGCTGGCATTTGACTCAGACAGTACTTGTATGAAATTGTTGATGAGATTCATCGGGAAGCAATGAAAATGCTCTATATTTTTTCATTTCAACTGAACTGAGGGCTGAACAAAGGCATGAATATTTTTCCTCTGATGTACATGTATGGCTTAGTTTAATATGTTGCCAGCCTTGCAGCAACATTCTTCCTTTCCCAGAAACCAACAGAGAGTCCTCTGTACTTTTGGGATTAAGCTGCCAAGGGGTGAAAAGCTATGTCTAAAGATAGAGGAATCAAACAGAAGGTAGGGTTGGAAAGAGGAGGTAGTCATCGCAGGTTGCTGTGAACCTCATTGCCTAAAGGATACTGCAAGTGCTGAAGTGTATCTGAGTCCCAGAGAAGAGGATGTGAGCTCAAGAAAACGTAAAGTATTTAGTGTCAACTGGCTGTAAAGTGGCCTTAAAGAGGCTAGTCTTTGAAGGGCATTTGCAATGTAGATGTAACCTTGATTGGAACAGAAATGTCCTTTAGCAATTATTGGTTTTAGCAATTATTGTAGAGATTAATGGAAAACAAGCATTTTATGTATTTATTTATTTATGGTGACACCTCTGGATCTTTGTCATTTTCTTTGAGGGTCAGAGTGGTACCCAAACACCTTTGGAATCCGGGAAATTCAAAGATGCTTGTTAGCTTTATCACTGCCTGGAGCTGTGGTGGTTGCTCCCAAGCTGCAGCTCAGAGAGGTGGGATTAAAGTGCCTTGCTGTTTCTAGGGTAGCTTCCATGTACATAGAGCACTTAACATTGTTAATGGCGTGTTGCCATACCTATGCAGGAAATGTAAGACTTAAGCATGTGCTTAAGTGCTTCTCTGGACCATGGCCAGAACAGTCAGCAATTTGCATGTGCAGTGATCAAGTCGTTCAGGACTGCCCGTTCAGGGTTTCCTTCTGTAGTCTAAGAAAAGAAAAACAGAACAGAAATATCCCAGTGCTTCAAGATCTGTTAGTTATCACTGTGAATTCAAAACCTAAAGTTCTCAGAAGATAAAATCCTCCTTACTAGGAATTTTTACATATGGGCTAAATTGAAGCTGTTGGTCAGCTCATATAAAGTGTAAGATATTTCTTTCCAGCCTGTCTCTTTGGCTGAGGGGAGGAGGTCTCTATATCCAATGTAATATTTGGTATACCTGACTTGCTGTCTCAGACACTCTTAGGATATCTGATATGGCATTAGGTGCCTAGGTGTCTTAGGACTTATGTTTAGGTTATCGGGTAGTGTCTGAGCACTCCAGTCTCCACTGGTTCAGATACAGCAGGCACCTGTATTTTAGAGTACAAACATGGAGCTTTATCCCTCTGACTGTCTCTCAAGAACAAGCTAACAGCTCCCATTGAGTCAGAACTCGGCATCACTATTTTTTTCAAAGCGAATGTCACTAATCAATGCATGTCTATGTATTAAAGTATAGGATACAATTCAGTACATGCTTCCACTTATTAGTGCTTTCCATACTTCCCATAAGTGCTCGAGTGCATGTATAAAAAAATCCTGAGAGATCCATCTCTAAATTCAGCCACCTCTGCATGGCTGTGTTGTAAGAGGAGATCCACACGCTTTGCAGATGACTGTTCTTAGTACCTAAGCCACGGGGGAACTGTAACACGGGCAGGACTCAGTGGGGTATGATGCTGCTTTTTTCCTATGTGGTCTTGAATTTTGTGAAGGAAGAAAGTGTATCACAAGTCACTGCAGAGTGAGGAAGAGGTTAATGGACGAATCTGAAGCTGTCCAATAGTAAACATGTCAAATATATGCCAAATGATGTTAATATGCATAATATGCATGGCTAGCAGCAAGGGATCTAGAATCTGTGCCATGTCTGTGGTATATGTTCCTTAGTAATAAACACAGGCTTTTCATCTATATGGATAAAGCCTAAAAGCCTTGCCCAATTCTTTACACTTATTTCTGTTGTCTCCTGATTTAAATAGAAATAATTTGTAAATCTAAAGGATTTTTTATACATGCACTCGAGCGCTAATGGAAAGTACAGAAAGCACTAATAAGTGGAAGCATATATTGAATTCTTATTCCTTTTTTGGTGTTTTCAATAAAGGTCTGTCTGTATTTCCACAGATGCAAATCAAATTCATTGAGTTTAAGGGCAGAATGGATCCAAGGGCTTTCATTCAAATGTTCAAAATATTGCTAAGAATAAGCAATAATAAAAAAATGTAGATGTTTCCATTTCTTTCTTAGATCATAACATCATAAACTTTAATGCAGGGAGTTTTTTAGGATTAGTCTACATGAAAAGATGTATTGTGATGCCGAGCTCCTCAGATTAATGTCCAATAGTAATTTGGTTCATGATGATGATAAGAACGACATGTTTATACCAATGCTGGGACACAAACTAGGATCTCCATGTGTCCCTGCACTGTTCCATGAAGACCTATGAAGTTTTTTGTAGCTGGTTTGGTGAGTTCTCACTCATTATTATCACCCTGTGTTTGGTGGACACAGGTTTCCTTTTCTTTCTTTCTTTCTTCCTTTCTTACATTTTGGGGTTTTTTTAAAAATAATGGGTATTGTCATAATAACAAAATGGCAGGAACTGTCAACAGTAAATTTAAGTCTTCTTTGCATTGAGCTTTTTTTTAATGCCCTTTTTATCTGATCCCTCACTTGTAAGTTTCAATAGTTTTCAGGTTCAAACACCTAAATGTCTTTACAGTCTAGGACACTATGTGGTGACAAGAAGCCTGAGACTCCTTTAGGAGTCAGTGGATGTTTAGAGCTTCTAGTGCCATTTGAGACCTGGGATATTCATCTGGCTTCTAAATTCCACTTCGAAAGGTCACCCATAGGTTCTGCTTCATAAGAGCTATCACCATGCAAATATTGAGGCTATCCCTGGATGTCTCAAATGTAACCTCTGATGTTTAGGCATTTGAATTGAAATACTAGGTCTCCATAAGCTATGATGGAAGGTTGGACACCTTGTTCAGACCAGGCACCCACATTGTAGATACCTATGTTTAGGTGGCTGAATCTGGAGATGGATCTCAGTCTCTGAATCCCTTTTGTCTCCAGCTACCTCAGTGTCGTTGTAGTTGGGGATGTGTCAGGAGGAGGGAGATGTGCCAGAGGATTTCCTGAGTATGCCCCGTCATTGCCTTTGGCAGGCTAAGCCTGAGCTTCTCTTGTTCCTACTTCAAAGCTGAAGCAGCATAGGAAATATATGCATGGTGGAATGTAAGCTTTCCAAAATAATTAAATAGTTTGAAAACAGTGATTAACTGTGTAAATAAAGACAGCAGTGTTGAAAGGAAAAGACAAACACTGTGACCCACATTAACTGCAAAATTGAAGCCAGTCAGGCTGACAACAGTGGTTTAAAAAGAAAATAATCCTCTTCAGTTAGACAGACAACCAATCTTCTTCATTATTGCAGTATTTTTTCTCTGCAGACATTTAAGGGGAATAAAGTCACACCTAGTGAGAAACAGTTTGTAAGCACCAAATGCTGCTGTTTGATGCTCTTTTCCCAAGTTCTGTACAAAGTAGCCACACAGACTACAGCTAATTATGTGTTGGTGTTTTTCTCTTCTAAAAGAAGGCTTGCAGCATCACTGCACATGGGTGGCAGTTTAAAAAAAAACCACATCAGCCACCACACCCTCAGAACCAATTTGCAGTAAAATGGCATTTTTTGCACTGAATCTGTAAACAAGATACCCAGCAAATTAACACCTTCTATCTCCAGCCTCTGCAACTGAAGTGCAGCTGAAAAAGATGGGCTGCTGAAAAAGGAAGATGAGGAATATGGGCTGAATGCTTGTCACTCGCTATTAAAAAAAAAAAGGTGAAACTTTATAAAGCACACCCTGAGCAGCACAGGGCATTGCTGCACATGCCTCAGAGAAGCTCATACATCTGACTTGCTAGGAGAACACCTACCTAGAGCTGACTTCACCTGCTGTTTACCTTGTCATAGACTCTCCTCCCTCCACTTTGGTGAAGACCCAGTGAATCTCTTGGGAATTGCTACATCTTAGGGTAACTCAAGACTGGTGAGTCAAAGATGCTGGATTCCTCACAGAGAGAAGTGGCAAAGGAGGAGGTCTTCAACCTCTCCTAGGAACTAAGAAAAAGTAGATATAGAGCTCTTAATTTTTATACTGGTCTAGATCAGCATGAAACCCTGTATTCCCTCTGTGGTTGTTCACTTGTACTTGGTAGTAGTTTTACTGCTCTGCTTGTTAACTAACATATCAAGAGGGTGTGGGTCTCCTATGAAACAGGTGCCATCTTTGCAAACCTGGTATGGATGTTATGGATACCCTGTGGTATCTTAAAAGTCCCTACATGCAAATGTGTGTGCTTCTGAGACCCAAGGTGTTTATATAATCCTGGTTCTATTGTTTCATATCCTTGAGGGAGGCTGTGGCCAAAGTTACATCTTAACTGATGAAGAAATATGTTGAGTGTTGATTTATCACAAGCTTGTAAGCGGATCAACTCAGCATTTTGATAAATCACTCACTAATACATATCTAAAGAAACAGAGAAAATACTTCAAAGACCGACTTTACAAGCAGAAAACACAGTTATATTTGCAGTTATTCTTGGATCATAGAGTGAAATGGTCTGTAGCTGGATGACAGACACAGCTTTAGTCTACATCATCTAAGTTCCCACAGAACAGTCTTGTGTCAGCACCATCCACGGTCTCTATTGCAGCGCAGAGGGATGAAGATCCCTCCCACTCACAGGGCTAACCTGATATATGTGGGAAACCACTCATCGTGAGGCAAGGCAAAAAATTGCTTTTACAGGCCAAAGCATATCCTTCTTTGCACTGTGTGTGGTGAGTGACACAGTCTGCATGACAGTGAAATGGTTAACATCATAGCACAAAATTCTTTTCCAGTCTATCTCACACATGTAACTACTTCCCCCATCTTCTAGCTGCTTTCCTAATGAATGACAGTAGCTGTTGGAGAGCTGATGATTCAAATCTCTCACAATCCTATTACCTGTATTCTCATTGTAACTGCAGAAATTATTTCCAACAAAGTAATATTTTTTATTAATGAAATCTAGCATTACTGCACTATAAAATTTGAGCATATACCATTATGTCTCATTCACTGCAATAGCAGTCATCGTCTTTAAAAACTGCATAGAAGGATGTGAGTTTCAATTATAAGGCATCTCTGTAAAAATAGAACATGTAGCTAAATGCAGCTAGTTAAGTGATAGGAAATAGTATGATTATAGGGAGAAAAGAATGTGTTCTTTGATATGTAATTTTTCTGCCATTCAAATTGCACTCTAGATAGTGTCTCAAGCAATATGAAGACAACCTCTGCTACTCGTCCTTTCATTCTTATTATCGCTGCTGTGGATACTGTGTCCTTGCACGTGACATGCTCCAACGGAGTGCAAACCAGTTTGGCTCCTTGTTTTTGCTGTGTTCCTCTAGGCAATCTAAGGAGGAAACCTGAAGCAAGTCATGTGAAGTTAATTCAAGTGCTTGTGTAAATGTACTAGTCTTCAGTGTTCATACTGATTTTAACAAACCATTTGTATTTGTTACGGAGCCAGACGTTATTGTTCTGTCTAGTGCTCATAGTCTTATACATCAAGAAAACGTACTGTTCCAGGGAATGCTGGGTTTGCAGTAGATTAAGAAATGATACCACCACATTTTAATATTTTCTGAAATGACAGAGCCAAATAGATAGTTGCCTATAATAGCAGCAAACTCCCCTGAGAAACAAAAGTGCCCACATTCACAAAGGAAGGTTGGTGTCTTTTCCTGGGTCTGGAGCTGATTTTGGTGCCTTTAGCAGGATGGAACAGGGCTATTGTGTAGACATGTCTAGGCTCACCGAGGTTGGTTAAAAGAGCAGAGATCTATCTCAGTTTAAGGCAAAATGGAGATTGGAGCTAGAAGCCATTCCCTGAACATAAAGGGACACATCTAAATATGTGTGGCGAACTCACTGTTTTCATTGAAGATCTAGTGAGTGGCAGTGGTGCTGTCCTTTCCCTGACATGTCATATTTAGACCCCTTGTGCACAGAGATGACAACCTGATGTTCAGACAGTGAAGAATATGTGTTTGGGGTTCATCAACATTTTGATTTGCTTATTAAATACACAAAATAAATAGCCATAAAAGTAAGACCAATGCTAACCCTAAACAAATTAGTGTTATAATTAACAAAAAACATCCTGGATTTTTTTCCAGTCCCACACTAAGATAAAAACAGACACTTGAAGACAGGCCTCTGTGGCAAAATGAACCATTCCTAACTATTACTAATGTACTTTACAGAGTGCTGAAGATTAAATTCATATGAGGACTGACACAATTGCAGACTTCAAAGCTAAACAATCATATTGTCATACATGAATTCATCTGGTAATTGTACTTAATCAAAGACAGAAAATGCACATTACATGAAAACAAATATGTACAAGGCATAAATCAGTTCAGACACAACATTGTCTGAAACTTAGGAGCTGTATACTATAAATGCAACAGGCTTGAGCTTTCTCATGGAGAGCCCAGAGCAGGACCCCCAAAAACAGTAAACTTGCATTGTGCTCACTGAATTGGGCTGTTTCTGGGGTGCAGAGCGATGTTCTTCCGAGATGGGAAGCTGGGCCAGGATCAGCAGAGCTGTGTTGGGTTGATGCTGCAGCCCAGCTAATGAGTCTCCTCTGCCCTGGCAGCAGGCCAAGCTCTATGCTGTGTGATTTTGCACCGTGGAGACAAGGTTTTATTGGCGCTGTTGAAGCCAATAGAAAAAAGCACATATAAATTAGCTGAGTGAGAGACTTTCTGGGGTTGTAATTATTCGAGAGCTAAAGCTTTCAAGCAGCTGCAATTCAGCCATAGCACGACCAGGCCAAATTAGGATGTCATAAATATCATCAGAATTACCTGCTGGGCCAGCTTCTGTGCCCAGTTATACCCATCTAACCCAACAAAAGTGCAGATAAATTTGACACACTCTTTATGAAAGTAGTAAAATAAATTTGAACTCAACCAGCTCTGACTAGGATAAATCTACATACCTAATTAATCTTTATTTTACATACATAATGGTGAAAAGATAAATGAGTTCTTACTAAAAGCTCAGGCCTGTCCTTAGTGACAGGAAAAATTGTCTAAACATCATACATCATTAATTGTTTGACAGCCACACAAACCTGGAATAATTACAATGTCTTTTGCCCAATTATTTCAAATTTATTTAAAAGTAGCTGTGAACACAGTCTTGATTCCCATTACTCAAGTGTTGGAGTAATGTTTCTTTTGCTGTTTACAAAGCTGTCTGCAGTATCCATATTGTGAAAATTGTGTGCTGGGCAGCAGCTGAAGGTGCATTCTGTGTTGTAAAGGTTAACCTGCCACCCTGCCAGAAATATTTGCAGTGGTGTCATAAATATGTATACCTTTCTAGCTCTGTGTACTTTCCGGTTTGTCCTACAGCTCTCTTCCTTACCATGTGGATTCTTTCTTTCAATTTCTGAGGTTACTGCCCTTCTGCTTTTAATTGCTTTCATAGCTGTTGTTAAAAAAATACCAACCAAAAAACCAACAAAACCCCACGCAAACTCCAAGCCCCAGTATAACTGGTTCACCCGGGGTTTCTTATCAGCTGCACTAAAATAGCTTTTTTGTGTATCATTAGCACCTGGCATCATTTCTTCAGTTCTAGCGTCACATTGCAGGTGGCTCCACAATGCAGCTGAAACCAAAGGAGTCACTAATTTAACACAGGACTGCAGTGATGGCAGCTGACTGGCAGGCAGCCCCCTTTGTTGGGTGCATGTTGAGAACATGCGCGCATAATGAAGTCATTCTGCAGGCATCCTCCCCTTTGCTGCAAATCCTTAAACCCTCAGTCTGAGAATTCAGTGAAATTTGTCTTTGTGGTTTTCTTGGGTTTGCCTGTATCCCAAAGATATGGGGACCCCACAGGGTTTGAGTCCCCCACAGACAGGGCATTAGAGGTTATTCTGTTTCGGTCCTGCTCTTTAGGCAGTCCCATGTATTTGCTCAGTCTTAGAGTCTGCTATGGCTTTAACCCCTTTTCTGGAAAGCACAGCTGTCTTTGTAGGCATTTCTCAAATCATGTATGTCTTCATCACTCAGAGAAGCATAAATCACACATCCTATCTCCTTAATAGGAATCTCATAGATTTTCTGAGGTCTGGAGTTTGTAGTTGTGCCATGTAATTATCCATTTCCCTTTTTTCATCCTGGGAAAATCTTCATCTTGTTAAAAATTAAATGCAGAAGTGTTTAGTATATCAGCAACGGCTTCACTTTCTCTAATGCTGTCCTGAGAAGATTTGTTTCATTAGTTATCCCCCTGGCAAAATCTTCCCTGTAATACATTAGCCATGTTCCTGAAAATACATTTTACTCCCCTGACATCCTTTACCCTTCAATGTGATAGTGAAAACAAACAAGAAAAAACCCTGTATTTGCAAGCCAGTGCAACAGCAACAAAATAGCTCCATGTTTATTATCTCATCATTATCTCTCATGGTCAGCTCTGCATATAGAATTAAGACTTTCTTTCACTTCTTCTATTCTTCTGCAAAATATTTTATGCACACAGGGATTCCAAGGAATCACTATTTGCAGGTTTGTTTGCTCTGGTTCTGCTGTGTTTACACCTTTTAATCCCTTCGGTGTGAGTCATCCTAGTCTAACTGTTCATATCACATTTGAGATATTGCAGGTACTTCATGCTAGGCAACAGCAGAGGACATCATGTTTATAAATATTTGCTCTTTATTAAAAGGTGCTTCAGCAAATGTTGTAGCACTCCACACAGCCTGACTTTGGGGATCCTCAAAAGCAGTTCCCTGCTGCAGCCTGTGTTGTCTCTTGAGTACTATAGATGTAGCAAGATACAGCAACAATTCAGCAAAATGAAAATATTTCCAAGGAGGAATGCCACTATATAAAAGAGGAGAGAAACTGAGAAGATTTAAGCATAAAGGTTCCAGGTTAAGGTAAGTACTATTCATATTTGCAAAGTTAGCACACTCATTATCATAACTCCACTATAGACTGTATTTAGGAATTACTGCATTTGTGTCAGGAAAGAGGCTCAAAGAAGCCATAGTCAATGTATGGTGAATGCACTTCTAAACATCTTTTGTGAATGTAGCTTCATGTAATAATTTACTTGAAGAGTCATTGCTAGGCAAAGCATATTTTCTGTTGATACAGAAATTTCCCTATTCTCCTGATATGGGAGGCTATTCAGGCTATTGTTTCCTGCAATATCAGGATGAACAACCACAAGAAACAGAAGGTACTGACATAGGAAATTAACTTTTTTTTCTAGCATTCCTTTTTCTAGACCGTGATCTGAAGATTAAATATCATTGGTTACTAGGGCAAAAACTTTCATTTGGGACACTTTGTGCTGGTTAGTCCCCCACATAAATGACAGCTTTGGAGTTGCTACAAAGGAAAAAAAAAAAATAAAATCTATGGTCCTGTGACTACAGTCAAAGTTTTTAAAGACATCATCTCAGTACAGGGACCCTTGAACTTATGTACTAGGCTGAGTCATCAGAGTCTGAATGTACTAAGGCCACTGTCTCCATAGAAGAGAGGGGAATTCTTAATGGGCAGGGGAGAAAATATATCAAAGGTAAAGTCTTTAGAGCTTTTCTCTTTCTAGCTTCTCTGGAAACTGTCTCACAGGAAGATCAATAGACTCTACTTTCTCATTTTCAGGTGGAAAAATGATCTCTGACGTAGTGTCTTGGTTGTCACAAGCAGACTAAAAGAGTCTCAAGCTTTGAAAAATCCCTCAACCCTATGGCCTGACTTCTATGGACTGTAAGCATTTGTTTCTTCCAGTTTGTTGTCATAATGTTTCTCATGCTGCACACTTCTTTTCTGAGCTAGGCTACGCAGATGAGAGTTATAAAAGGAATTGCTCTAAAGACCACGTCTGTCAGTCTCGAGTTCCCCATCATCATCATCTCTTTGCTGGCCCAGAGGTGGTGGCAGAATTGCTCTGTGATTTCTCTGACAGTGTAATGATATATCAGCTCTGCTCATCTGACTGTCTCTTAACACCTTGTGGGGAACAGCTGAGGGCTTAGTTATAGATCATGTATCAGCAGTCCTGGCTAACTGGGGAGGTCCCAATTGACTGGATGTTAGTAAATGTGACATCCATCTACAAGAAGGGCCAGAAGGAGGATCTGGGGAACTACAGGCCTGTCAGTCTGACCTTGATGTCAGGTTATGTTATGGAGCAGATAATCATGCTTGCCATCACATGTCATGAACAGGACAACCAGGTGATCAGACCAGTCAGCACGGGTTCATGAAAAGCAGGTCCTGCTTGATCTCGTTCTATGACAAGGTGACACACTTAATGGGTGAGGGAAAGGCTGTGGATGTTGTCTACCTAGACTTTAGTGAAGCCTTTGACACCTTTTCCCACAGCATTGTTCTGTAGAAACAGGTTTCTCGTGGCTTGGACGGATGTACAGTTTGGTGGTTAAGAAACTGACTGGAAGGCTGGGCCCAAGGAGTTTTGGTGAATGGAGTTAAATCCAGTTGGCAGCCAGTCATGAGCATTGCTCCCCAGGCCAGTTCTCTTTAATATCTTTATTAATGATCTGGACAAGGGGATTGAGTACACCCTCAGTCAGTTTTCAGATGACACCAATTTGTGCAGGAATTTTGGTCTTCTTGAAGGTGGAAAGATTCTACAGAGGAGTCTGGACTGGCTGGATCAACAGTCAGAGACCATCTGTAGGAGGTTCCAGACTCAGTGCTGAATCCTGCATTTGTGTCACAACAACCCCATGCAGTGCTACAGGCTTGGGGAATAGTGGCTAGAAAGTTGTGGGGTGGAAAAGGACTTCAGGGTGTTGGCCAACAGCTGGATGAATATGAGCCAGCAGTGTGCCCAGGTGGCCCATAAGGTCAGTAGCATCCTGGCTTGTACCAGAAACATCCTGGTCTAGGGAAGTGATAGGAGGCACTGATGAGGCTAAGTAACTTTCTTAGTTTTGGACCCCTCATGACATGAAAGACATTGAGGTACTGGAATGTGTCCAAAGAAGGACAGTGAATCTGGTGAAGTGACTAGAGAGCAAGTCCTATAATGAGCAGCTGGTGAAACTGGGGTTCTTTAGCCTGGAAAGGAGGATGCTGAGTGGAGATCTTATTGTTCCCTCTAACTACCTGAAAGGAGGGTGTAGTGAGATGGGTATCAGTCTCTTCTTCCAAGTAACAAGCAATAGGTCAAAAGGAAATGACCTCATGTTGTGCCAAGTTAGATTGTATATTAGGAAGAATTTTTCACTAAAAGGGTTGTCAAGTATTCAAACAGGATGCCCAGGGAAGTGGCTGAATCACCATCCCTGGGGGTATTAAAAGACATGTAGATATGGTGCTTAAGGACATGGTTTAGTGGTGGGCTTGGCAGTATTAGGTTAACAGTTGGACTTGATCTAAGAGGACTTTTCCGACCTAAATTAATAAACCCTTCTCTGGCTTCAGATCCTAATCTCCCTCAACTGTGGACAGGAACCACTGGCAGACCTTTGCCTTACAGAGGGTGAAGGAGGTGTGTACTCCTGTGCACAGTACTTAAATCCCCAGAAGATCTGACCCTGTCATACTAAGGAACTTCGAAGATCCAAAACTGGTGGGATAGGCTTCAGCTGTTGTAGTTGGTGACTGTGACCAGACAGTCCCCAAATGCTCTCTGAGCCAACAGAGGAATTTGTCAAATGTTTAATGTAGTGGTATTTGTCACTAAAATGTACCTAAAATGGAATTGGTCATTTGCTAGTGGAGAGAGTCAATAAATATGTTCCTCTCTAAAGATTTTCTATTTATTTTAGGAAATACATGTATAGCCTTCTCTGTGTATATGTTTATTTAGATTACTGAAATACTGTGATCATAACTGGTAACTCTTATATTACAGTTCCAGATAATATAACGAAAGAAATCAATGGTTCAATGGTTTGTATATATTGTAATTAAATTTAGTATGTGTGTGACATCAATGGCTATGAATGTCTCCTGCAGTTACCATAGAAACAAAATTTCCTCAAGTCGTGCAGCAGAGTGGTGTGATGTTGAGTGGGGAGTACTAACATTTAATTTTTAGATTAAACTGTGCAGATAACCAGTAGGAAACTGCACAACCACCAATTTTATATTAAAATCATGATGAGCTCTATGTTTCTGTATTGAACTTCACCCCAGCAATACCTGACAGAGCAGCTAGCAAGATGTATGTTGTGAGTTCTCAGCCTGCAAAGATGCAGGCTAACAAATAGTTTTCATATTTGCAAAGCAACCTATAGATAGATACCTGTGAGAAAGAGACCAGCTTTCCACATAGCAGTAAACTAACTGCCTATTTTGCTATGGTCTTATTTCTGTATAAAAGAAAAAAATAAGAAGTTAGTAAACAAATTATTTTCAATTAACAGTCAAATATAGTCTGTAGTTCAATATGAAGTATTTTTGAAAGCTGATGTTAAGGCATGTATCATATGAATGACAATGCCTTTCAGGATAAATGGAATCTGCTTAGTGGGTCACCATGGTAACGGCGGTTATAGTATATACTTGGTGCTACAGTATTAGTTTTCTGAAATGTGATGTACAGGCTTGTTTGAAGAGTCATTGCATAATCTTTTATTCTTTTAATGAGGAAAGAAAATTGGGTTTGCAAACTTTCTCTCCAGCACCGCATCAGGTTTTTGCACTGTGTCAGAGACATCACTGAAAACTTATACTAGGGACCTTTACCTGAATTCAGAATCTTGACAAAGTGAAAAGCAAACATCATGGAGGAGTTTTTCTTCTGAGCACTTACAGTGAGTCTATTTTCCTTTAATTAATCACATTAATATCAGATGTGATTAACGTAAAGACAAATCTGGATAGAATTACAACACATGTAACTGTTTTGGTTTTTTTTCCCCGATCTCTCTTTTTTTCCCTTGTATTGGAATTCTTGCAAGACTGTCATTCAATTCGGGATTTGATCCTGCAGTCCTTTTTTCTTTCAGTAGCTGTAATAGGCATTTTCCTTGGGTTCTTTTTTTTTACTTCTGAGACAAATACATCCTCAAAATGAAGCCTGTCTAAGGGGGCAGCATGTAATTTGCTGTTCCAGAAGCAGTGCAGGGACTGATTTGTGGCCAAATGATGGTTTGGGGTTCTTCCTCTATGTGTGTAGAAACAACTTTTTATAAGGTATAGACTCACATTTGAATACAAAACCACCTCTAAACCACTGTAATACAGGAGTGTGTCAGTAGCCATGAAATGAAAACACAGTCCTGCTCAAACTGTTTATTGTTTATAGAAAATACAGTGGGTTGAAGACAAATTGTATTAAATAGGAATGTCTAAGCTGTAAGCACTGCCTTATGGAGATACTGTCCTTCACTTCAGCTGCTCAGCTCAAGAAGAGCTTGCTGGTTACGAAATAGATCCAACTATGAGGAGGCACCCCTTAATTAAAAAGTTTCACGAACCATATTGTTTATTTCCATGATCTTTTTTGTGATGGGAAAAACAACATTTCCTCCAAGACATCCACCTAATTTTTACATTCTATATCCCCCTTAAAAGCATATGCTTGCAATTGATCCATCCTTCCCTTTGAAATCCCTAAGCTACCTGCTGCAGTGTCTTCAGTCACTTATGAGAAACCTGATTTTACAACATATTACACATATTATGAGAAACCTGATTTTACAACATATTACACAACTTTAGCTTCCACACAGTGCAGGCTCCTGCTCCTGGGAAGGTAGATAACCCTGCAAGGGTGCAGACTGGGGGTGTCCGGGCTTGGAAGTAGCTCTGCGGGATGTGCTGGTGCCCTGAACTATGGCATGAGCCATGCTGGAGCCAGCAGTGTCCAGGCAGCAGGAGCATGACCCATCCTTCAAGGAATGGGATTATCCCCCTCTAACTGGCCCTCATGGATGGGACCACAGCCAAACATGGTGTCTGGTTTTGGGCCTCTCTCAATACAAGATTTAGACAAAGTGGTGCAAACTCAGCAAAGGGCTCAAGCCAGGTGGGGCTGGAGCACTTGCCACATGAGGAGAGGCTGAGGGATGGGCTGGCTCAGTCTGGGGCAGAGACCACTCCGGAGCGGCTGGCAGACACCTAAAATCTAACTATAGACAGTGGATAACTAAATTTCCTTAGGTCTCTGAGGATGAACCATATGCAAGGAACAATCCACAGGGCCATGTCTGGACCTTAAGTGGCCTGTATAACTTGTTCCACATTTGCAGGATGACTCTGCACTTGTATTTCTTCTTAGGTAGATCTTAGATATGCAACATGAATTTCCAATGATCCTTCTGGCTGCTTAGCCAACGTGATGTCTGACTGGTACCCAGGCTCTTGTTTGGGTGTTATTGTGTATACTGTATATGGATTACTGCTTTCTTGTCTGAGCTATGCATTTTAAAGGCTAATTTCCTTCTAAACTTATTTAGGAATGTTAAATTAGGCCTCCCCCTCTGCATATGGGCCATGAGTGGCAGGCATGCACACCCTGGCAAGTGTTGCTGAGCTGCAGAGAAGTGCAGCCACCTCTGTAGGTGTCCTGCCAGCCCCGATGGCAACCTGGGACATGGGAATCTGGGGTACCACCCTCCTCCAAAGGTGGCTGGGACAGAGGGGATGCTGAGAAGAGGACAATGAGACAGGGATACGGAGATAGTGCTCTTTACCATGCCTTTATTACACATTTCTTGATTACAGGAAATGGTCGTGTGGCTACCAAGGAAAGAAGCTTAAGGCTACATGAGAGAACGTGCTGCTGGAATTTGCTGCAAGATCCAGGCAGCATCTGGGACTTACTAATAAAAAAAATGATGGCTGTAATGCTTCAGTGTATGACAAAAGTTTTAAAATTTGGTTTAGGAAAACTTAAATGAAAAAGCAATGTTGCTTTGCAACTCCTATCCCCTCCTTATGTTATCTGGCCAGCTCTAAGTCTGGTTCAAATTTGGAAAATGGAAGAAAAACAATTTCACAAAAGTTTTCACAATTTTCCCACATTTTCAGGCAGACATAATGGTACATAAAATTGTTAATCTAAGGAAATAAGTGTAGTTCACTGTGTTCCATGGAGAAGAAACAACGTAAAATTCAGGATTCCAGAGTAAATCCAAATATGGTCAAACTGAACTTTTGTCCATTTAGTTTTTTTTAAAACCATTTCTCATAAGTCAGACTTTCATTTCAACTCCCATACATTCTTTCTCAGAGGGATGACAGTAAAATATTTACTATGTTTTTTTACTATTAGTTGTTGAAAGAAATATTACAAGCATTGCCAAAATGCTCTTTCTACATTGTCAGCAATGCTTGTTTTTTCAAAGTTTCTCTCTAGATTCTCTCTTTTGCATTGCAGTGTGGACTGCCAGTCCCACTGGAGAGAAGGACAGGTGTCAGCCATCATTAGAAAGTGGGATCAAGTGAAGTCACTGCAAGTTTCTTATTCACACCATTACTTTCCTCTTTGTGCCTTGCACATTCCCTTACAAGTTTCAACTTTTCAACTGATTTTCAGCTGAACTGGCTGATCACTTTAGGTAATTCACAAACCCCATTGTCCCAGCTCTCATTTACCTCCACAAAGATTTTCCCACTCTTTTCATGACCTGGAGTGGTTTTTCTTTTACCCTTTCCTAAGTAGCCTGGGAGGAGAAATGGGCCTAACAGTGAACTCAGTCAAGGGAAAACACTCTCTAGTGTAAGTTTTGCTGCAGATCTGGTCCAGCTGAGGCTGATAAGCCTGTTGAGACACTGTAGTGAGTTTATCATCAATGAGAATTCAGGGAGAAAAAAGAAGCCGCACACAAGAAAGCATCATTTGGCAGATGTATGTCTCTTGTAGAAGCCAGCAAACCCCAGGACAGATAAGCTGGGGTGGAGGGGAAAAGATACCCTGGCAAACAGGGAGGGTCTGTCTGGTTGCAAAGTCATTTCTGCCAATCCCTTTTGGTGGCAATGGAAAAGTCCCCAGTACACTCTGGAGCACACCCCAGATAGAAATAAGGGGAAGTAGAACAGTCAATAGTGGCTATCTGAACTTCTGACTCTTTGACCGTTGAATATATTTTGAGGCCTTTCAAGTATTTATTGATTTCTGATAATGAATGTCTGAAGATACGGGCAGTATGCTGAGCAAAGTGGCTGAACACACTACTGTCAGTAATAAGTCAGAAGTAAAAATGTTGCCAGTGATTCGAGAAATGTAAGCAAGAGTCAGTTTGGAAAAAAAAACAAGCTTAGCTCTGTTATATTTGATCTTCTTTTAACAATATTCTCAGCAGACAGAAATATTTCATCATCTTTGGAGATTCTGGAAAGAGTAATTGTGCCTTCTAATTATGTCTGGAATAATTCAATTCTGTCAAATATATAAAAGAATCCAAGGAAGAATAATGTAAATCTGGATTCTTGGGCAAGCAACAAAGAATCTACTCTTACTCATGTATCAATAATCCCTGTTTTGTGCTGCAGCAGTTTAAAATGTCAAATGTGCATGAATGACTCCATTTATATTACAGGCCTCATCTATTTTAATCCTTCCAAACAAGTTTTAAACAAGATTTTCATCATTTTAAATAGCTCTATATTTCATAATTCCTCTGCTCCATTCAAATGCCCTCTTTAATAAAAAATTTAGAGATGCTTTTGGTTGCTTGCAGTATTCACGTGATTCTCTCATACTGCTCTTTCTTTAGTGCATATACTCGCAGAGATGCCTGTAATTCCCACTCCTTTGTACCTATGGGCATTGCTTTCAGTGTGCTACAGGGTTGTAGTACTAAATTTCTCCTTGAAGACCTATTACTCATGTAACTTTTAATTGCTACCATTAAATTATGCTTTTTCAATCTTCCTGACAGAAAAGAAATATCTTTTTTTGGCTTGACCTGTTTAAAAAAAAGTTTGATACTGCAGCAGTAGATTTGATTTTAATTATTTATATCATGCAATATCAGGTTGTATTTTATAACTGCTTTGATAACTGCATTTTAATATATAAAAAGATCTTCTGGCACTGATTGCTCCTGTAAGATGTGTTTGATCCAGGCTAAGGTCTTTCTGTCTCATGCCTGAAGAGATTCGCTTCCTGGCTTTGCTTTCTATAAGTAATATATTTAAAGTTCATGTGATTTATTTAGTGTCTGGAGATAGCTGTTTTGCCAGTTCCTTATTAAAAGATTGATTTTTAAAAGACTACAGCTAAGATTGCAGAGGAACTTCCATTGAGGGCCTCCTTTATCAGACAATCATGACAAGAACTGAGAATATATGACTCAGGAATACTCAGATTTTAAATGAGTTTCCTCTGGCTCATTCTATGACCTTTTTAAGTTCTGACCAAAAAATATGGTAGAAAATGGCCCATTCATTGCAGGTTGCAACAGCTGATCATAATGGCTAAAGTATTTTCTGAAAATATTTCACCAGGAAAATTTTAACCTACACGATGACCCATTTATCCAGTCAAATCAAATTAGATTCAAAATCTCTAGTTTTTATGATGGGCTTTTGACAGCTGAAGCCTCAAACCAATAAAAATATATTTAGCAGAAAATTTCAGAAAGGGGAATGTTTTTAAACTGACTGCACAGTGAATAGCTCCAAAATTGACGAGGAGGTGAAAGCCAATAAACAAATTACTATAAATAATTCCATTGGCAGTTCTCATTTGTGGAAAAATATATAGGTTTTGGATTGAAACTATTCCTGTTTTCTTGCAACCCACATTGCTGAGTATTTTTGTGGATTCAGAATCAGACTAGCTGACTAACCTTTTGGAAAAAAAATTACAGGCATCCATTTTGCTCTTAACTCTTCAGCAAATTGCTGGGGACGTGTTTTTCACATCAAAACCCTGCGTGAAGTTCTGCATATAAGATGCAATGTAATATGACACATGCCCATACAGACAATGCTAATGAAATGTGATTTTGTCATGAACAGTGAAAATCTGGACATCGTTTACATTGCCAGAATAGATGCTGGTGTGCAGCATGCAATGGGAACAGATAAGCATCTGAAACGCAGTATGGTGACAAAGAAAGGCAGTGAAAATTTGGTTTATGTACCCAAAGAGGGATCTTGTAAGGAATTCAGCAAGAATAGGTCTCCTGGGTAGGATTTTTTCCCTCTGATGCTTAAATATCTAGTCTAAACTAATAATCTATTCCTTCTCTATATTTCAATGAGAGAATACATGCCTTATGAGTGTGACTCAGTCCCCTCATCTTATTTATCTGTACACAACTGCCTAATGAAATGTCCATGTCTCAAAACTGAAGCAGACCAGAAAATTAGCACCATTACCTTTCAAAAGGTTTGAAATTAAAATTAAACTGATTTGTGCATTTGTGTCTCTCCAGGAGAAAGCCTGGAATAGTTTGCTCTGTGAACCTGACTTTACCTCCACATATTGGAGAAGTCACTTTGTTTAGGTGTATGGACATGGATGTAAACACTCATGTTTGAGTATTTATCTTTTGGAAATGTGACAATTCGTTTTCTGTGCACTTACCTAGCTAAGGTAGCAAGGGCTATGTATTTAGTAAATATTAAATCCTATCATCCCCTGCTTCTTCATGAAGAATCTCTCTTCAACAAAGAGATGCCAAGGTAGCCATTGAAATATTTTAGTTAAGGGCAGTTTTTTCTTTACACTATTGTTATTGAGTTTTCTCACATGCATGGTTTCACAGAATCACAGAATCATTAAGGCTGGAAAAGACCTCCAAGATCATCTAGTCCAACTGTCCCCTTACCACCTATATTACTTACTAAACCATGTGCCTAAATACCTCATCAAATCTTTCTTTGAACACCCCGAGGGACAGTGACTCCACCACCTTCCTGGGAAATCTGTTCCAATGTCCAACCACTCTTTCTGAGAAGAAATTTCTCCTAATTTCTAACCTGACCCTCCCTTGGCACAACTTGCAGCCATTCCCTCTTGTCCTATTGCTACTTACATGTGAGAGGAGGCTGACCCCCAGCTCACCACAACCTCCTTTCAGGTAGCTGTAGAGAGCAATAAGGTCTCCCCTGAGCCTCTTCTCCAGGCTAAACAGTCCCAGTTCTCTCAGCCATTCCTCCTAAGGCTTGTGTTCCAGACTCTTAACCAGCTTTGTTGCCTTTCTCTGGACACACTCCAGGGTCTCCATGTCTTTCTTGTAGTGAGAGACCCAAAACTGAACACAGTATTCGAAGTGTGGCCTCACCAGAGATGAGTATAGGGGGATGATCTCCTCCCTGCTCCTGCTGACTACACCATTTTTGATACAAGCCAAGATGTTGTTGGCCTTTTTGGCCACCTGGGCACACTGCTGGCTCATGTTTAGATGAGTGTCAAGCAACATCCCCCATCCTTTCCCTCTGTATACTTTTCCAGCCACCCTGCCCCAAGCCTGTAGCATTCCCTGGGGTTGTTATGACCACAGTGCAGGACCCGACACTCCATCATGTTGACTTCATTGCATGGACCTCCGCCCATCAATTCAACTTTTCCAGGTCCCTCTGGAGGGCCTTCCTACCCTCCAGCAGATCAACACTTCCCCCCAACTAGGTGTCGTCTGCAAACTTACTGAGGGTGCACTCAATTCCCTCATCCAAAACATCAATAAAGATATTAAAGAGGATGGGCCTCAGTACCGACCCCTGGGGAACACCACTTGCGACTGGTTGCCAGTCCCAGATGTGGTTTTCCATGTAGCTTTATGGAAAGTGAATAGCAAGTCAGGTCTTCTGGATGACACAGAAATAGATCTTGGCTTCTAATTCTAAAGGAAATTGCAGATATTTATTTCAAAATCCTTATCTTTTGGAAAGATGTGAAGTTCTGCAATTTTCTGTTCTCCCTTGTGGATCTGAAGATAGATCAATGGCTGACTAATAAACAGAATTAACGCTTAACATATGTATGGCATATTAAATAATAACCAAAAGTCTTCTAAAGACAGTTTTGAGAAGTAGAAAAATGTTTAGACTATTTGTAGACTAATGTGAGGCTAGTAATTAAGATTTTAAGCTTAGCTTATGTCATCTCAAGCTTATGTCTTCTCAATGAACATCTAAGTAGGCGCTGGGAGTGTGTTTAAAGAGGAAGAACCAAAGTGGAGGTAAGCTATGGGTAGAGTCTGTCAAGGATCAGTCTTAGATGTGATATTATTTATGTATAATATTTCAGTGAAAATTGGCACCAATACTAAAACAAGCCCTCAATAAGCAGAAAAACTATGTATTACTTAGCATTCCAATTTGTACCAGGAGAAATAATTTGTTGTTGCCAAAGAGACATCCCCATGTAATCATAATTTACCCTAAAAGATTAACTATCACTTTAAAATGTGCAGTGTAGATCCTTGCATATTTCATCTGAAATACTCAAATTCAGTAATAGTGTGGATCATTTGTTCGTAACTGAACTGGTAGCTTGCATTCTTCCCTGCTTCCATATGATTTCAGATGAGCTGGAAACAATATCAGCAAAGGAAATCATGATAACGATTCAACAGATTGCATGGATAGGACTGCAGTGCTGAACTGTGGCTGACCTATAGCTAAACCCAGCTGGTGTACTCAATTTTCTTCTGTCAGAAACAAAATGTAGCTAGAAATTACTGACTGATTGAAAATATAGTTCAGGATCAGGACTGTGAATTTTAGCACTGTGACACAAAAGGGCCATAGCTTGAACTGTAACTAAGAATATTTGGGCAAGGTAATACAGTCTATTGATTTATTTTAGCATTATTTTTTTCACTGGCCTGGTAAGTCTGATTTTGCACATGTGGCAGTTTGGCTGTATGTGACCACATTACTCGATGCAATTTTGCTTCTGTTATCTTCAAAATTACAATGACTTATCAAAACATCAGTTCTTTCGTAAAGCCACTGTAGATATGCCTGGAGATTGTTTATGATCTGTGTCATTGTATAGATTTTATGTGACAAAACACAGATTGGACCTACATAGTTTTCTGCAAAATAATTACCAGTTGGCATACCAGAATGAATGGTGGGAGGCCATCAAACAGCTCATCCAAGGCTTCCATCCATCTGTCCACTTGCCATTTGTGGAACATGCAGTTTTTATTTTAGTGATTAAATAGTTTTCTGTATATCAGATTTTCAGTTTTCCCAAGCAGTGCTTGTATGCTACATCTAGCATTCATTTCCCAGTGTGGTAACCCTCAGTCTAACTTTAACCGTTTAAAATAAAAATAAGAAATGCAGTTTAAAATATGTATTTGCCACCTCATTTTCTCCAAGTTTCCATATTCAGTACACTGTCTAAAAGCAATTGTGATACATGTATGTAGAATGCTTTTTTTCTCAAGGGAAAAAGTTTGTGCTAAACATTTTAAAGAGAATTCTGTTTTGTCTGCATTGGAAATAATGTAGCTGAAGAACAAAAATTTTAATGGAATTTGCAGGGAAAATTTTTAAAGAAGTTTATTTCGTCAGTAGCAGGCGATTCAAGGATTAGTACCCGAGAGAAAAAAATGTATTTAAAGGCTTAGACATGTGATAATGGGATATATTAAAAATAGAGCAACATATATCAGTGCCAGTGTCTTTCTCAGTATATTTGGCATTAAATACTTTATGATCTGTACTTGTATTTACTCTTCTGCAAATACAGCATGCATATACCCAGTGGATGCTGCAAATGTTACAAGTTACTTTGATCTCAAAGTTAATTTTTTAACTGACTTCAGTGAATTAAGACTCCTGTGCCTTGGACATGGCTCTGGGATGTAAATAGTATCACTAAAATACCTGACAGTTGTGTCTGGGCTCATTGTGTCTGAAGCAGGTGTGAAACATCCTCTACACTCGGTCCACTTCCCTGTTGAATTTAACTGCAGAATATATACAATGTTCTCTGGTCCACAAGTCAACCTCCACCAGGCAGAGACCTCCCCACCTACCCTGGGGAGACTGTCACCTCTTGTCATTGCAGTGGCCCTTACTGCCCAGTGTGTGAGTGCACCTGATCCTACTGCAAGGTGTCCTCATATTTTTCATATCTTTCATATGCCAGTGGAGAGTTGGAATGTTTATGGCTCTCTTTCTTCTCTATTTCCTTGCAGTGACTGACTCTGTATTTTCAAGATGCTGGATTAAGTCATTAGATTTGTGACAGCACAGAAAATTAGGCTGGATGAGGCTGTAAGACCCTATCCTTTCCATTCCATGTTTCAAGGTAGGATCAGCTAAATTTAAGTCTTTCCTGACATGTTTCTCCACATTTTAAAAACTGTCAATCTGCTTGAGTACTTACCTACTTTTAGAAAATATGCATTTTAAATTTTTTTTCAAAAGTATAATTTTTGATTTATAGGTGCCCTGGTGGACACAGGAAATGGTTTATTCCCTTCTAATTTGCACCTTTTTGTAATCTTTGATAACAGTCGTTCTTCAGTCATCTTAAGAACAACACTTTCAGTCTTGCATCATAGTTTTCTTGCTAGACTTTGGATCTTTTCTTTTCTCCATGCAGTCTCTTCAACTCATTCATATCTTCCTTGAAGCATGGTGCTCCAAACTCTATGATATATTTAATAGAAGACCTTATGAATTCTGCATAGATTGTGCCAAACTTTATATTTCTGATCCACTGTGACTCCCAGACTTTATTGTACGAACTGCTGCCTAGTCAGTGCTTCCCCATTTTATATGTGTGCAGTTGATTAAACTTGTTCTTACTGATTTACTTTTGCTTATATCCATGCAAAAGAATATTGTTAGTAGAGTAGGCCCCAGCAATAAGAGCTGTCTGAGAATCCTGCTCAAGGATTACTGCAATGACACGGATTTGCTTGTCACAAGCTCCTCCCAGAAAAACATCATTTTATGTCACCATCTGTGGGGTGACATCCTGGCTTATGAAAGCCTGGCTGAACTTGAGCTGAGGGTGAGAGATTGGCAGTTTATTTAGAGTGGCACCAACCAGTGATCTGTAATACAAAATACCTACAAGCCAACAGAACTAAGGCATCATCTTCATCTACAGACCTCCACTATGCTGAAGGTAATCAAGGTCTCTGAAGCAAAATGCTGGTCTCAAAGTGTTTTGATTTTGTGTGGTGGGGTTCTGGTGGAGGGGGGCTGCACAGGTGGCTTCTGCAAGAAGCAGTGAGAAGCTTTCTGCAGGCCTGCCAGAGTAAACACCAGCTGGCTCAAGCCTGGACCCGCCGCTGACCAAAGCTGAGCCCATCAGCGATGGTCACAGATCCTCTGGGAATCACCCTTCAGAATTATCATTAAAATCCACATCCCAACCGAAATTCCACACAATTATTACATTATTATTATTATTATGTTCAGTCTGAAATACAACACCCCCCACCCCACCGCCTTTTATGGTGAACATAATGTAATTGGCATGGAATACCCTCTTTGGCCAGTTTGGGTCATCTGTTCTGCCTGTGTCCCCTCTCAGCTTCCTGGGTGCACCCCCCCTTCCTCCCTTCCCCGCCCCCCCCCCCCCTTTCGCCTTCTCGTTAGCAGGACAATATGAACAACTGAAAAGTCCTTGATTGCTTGTCAGCAACTAAAACCATCAGGGTGTTATCAGAACTGCTCTCATCCTAACTCCTAGACTCCTAACTACTAGAGGGAAAATTAACTCTATCCTAGCTGAAACCAGGACACAAGGGTCAAAGGAGAGCAAAAGTTTCACCAGACTCATTGCTTCTGAGGCCACGGGAAGCAAGTCTCACAGTCCATTTCCTTTTTTGTACCTCTGCTTGCTATACACTGTGGTGAATTTATAGATCTCTTTGAATGGGAAAGTATATTCATGTGCACATTGCACACTTAAGAGAGTGGTTATTATTAGGCAAAATTCCATAGTCTACATAGGATAAAGACGGATTTGACATCATGCAGGCCTGTAAAATTAGCGTGAAATACATAAAATATGGGTGGTTTATTTCTAATGATCTCAGTAATTTTTAGTTAATGGGAGCCTACAAAAAGGAAAAAACAAAATCCCAAACTTTTTGGTGGGTGGGAAAATAGCATTACTTGGTCAAGTTTTCTGCTACAGTAAGTAGGAAAGAATTTTCACAGATAATTCCTTGGCTGAGATTTCCTGCCTGACTTACAGATAGGAGGTGACATATGCAGCTAGGATTTGTCTGTTAGTCTCAATATGAAATTAGAGCTCCTCCCAATTTCCAACTGGTGCTTCTGCAAGCTTCTGGGAGTTAGGTCCAGCTCTATTACTGTGGGGAATCATTTTGTTCTCATAGATGCATGCTGATTTTCACTTAGTTTTTTCATTACTTCCGACCAAATGTTAGTGATGCTGTAAAATGTAGTGAAATTAGGATTGAATGCTTAATTTGAGCTTTATATTGAAGTTTACAACAGAGACAAGTTATTCATGACTCAGGCATTCTTGATCAAATAAATCAGTAAAACAAAAAGTGGCTTGTCTTTCATTCTGCGAGCAAGCTCTTCTGGGATTTAAAGGTTCTTTGTCTTATCTGACACTTCAACAAGGCGAATCATTTAGTGAATTAAATAAAGCATGCATTTCCCTTGCAGATTACTTTTAAGTAATGAAGTTAGTGTTTGGGCAAAACAATCAGCTTTACTTAATGGTGCTTTGAAACCAAGTCTCTAAGAAGAAGCTGAGTGATTTCTGCATGACTACATTCCATGTCATCATCTGGTATGAAAAATGCATTATACTCTAACTTCCTTCCTCTATAAGCAAACTCACTTTCCAACACCTGTGATCTGAATAAATTGTACATAGGCTCCTAGAAAAGATTTCAACTGTAAAAAGGTTATGGTTTTTTTTAGAGCTGCGTTTTGAAGTTTGATGTACCCAAGTTACCCAAAGAGAGAGTGAGGCTGGTACACTCCAGGAAGGAAGCCTTTCCATGAGGAACGTAGCAAGCAGAACCATTGCTTTGCAAGGCAAGGCAGTGAACCAGAGATGGAAAGAAAATGGTAATAAGCAGGGCTAGCATCTTTCGCCAGCTGGAAGGAAGCCCAGTCGGGATATGTGGTGATAGCGTTGCTGTCAGTAGATAAGCAGTCACCTCCTCCAAGAAGACACTGGAGTGTGAGAGGGACCTATAGGACACTTCCCTCAATCATGAAGAAAATCTCAGTGCTTGGTTTGACCTTGAGCTGCCTGGTGCCTGGACACTCTGGTTCTCACATTAACTTTTACTACCTTCTTTTTACCTTTCACAAAAACTTTCCCCACTGTATTTCTTTGAGTTGGCACTAACAGCCATGTCATTAAGCACTTTGTGAATGTCTCTACTGAGACATGTCTTAAATAATGTAGCTATATAATTAAATAAAAAAAGTTTTAAGTAGTTACATGCATCTAATTAGTTAAAAGACATCTTATCCACAGCCTGGGGAGCCTGTATGACATCTGTGATATTGCACAAGAATTTCAGCATCCATCTGCTTTCTCACATGACATCCTCCACTGTACTTGTTTGCCTTGCTTAATCTGATATTGATTACTTTAACCTTTTTTTAAACTAGTGAGACAACAGTTTCTGTAATACAAAACCCAAGAAATACAATTTCAAAGAGAAATGACAAAAGGTGAGGTTGGAGTTAGAATGTGTCTATACTATTCTTAGACTCAATCCCTCAGACTCTGAGACTCTATTGAGACTCTATTAAGTCTGTACACCTCTTTTCAGATTGAAGTTTTTACTTATGCTCAGTATAGTAATAAATAGGAATTTTATTTATTCCTCTTTCTTACTTTAAGGGCTGAGAGCAATATTAAAAATTGAGGAAATTTGACTTCTATTTCTGGTTTGTGGTCAGGATTTATTATATAAATCTTTCAATTGCATACCTACTTTCAGTCAGGTAGACCCTAACAAATGTTTTCCCCTACTAAGTGATTAAGAAAAAACAATTTAATTAAAATATATTATTATAATCTACTGACTACTAACCTCTGCTTCTGTCTAACTCAAGAAAGAATTAGACACAGAACCAAGTAGGCAAAGTAGAAATAAAACCAAAATAGAACGCAAATTGGTGTTCTGTTCTTAAAAAAACCCCTGCAAAACAACAAGCATGCATACTCGCAAGAATTTTCTAACATATCTTATAAAAATTAGGCTCATGAAGGAAAATTCCACAAGTAGATTCCTACCTATGTGTATATTTCAATATGCAAATTGAAAATGTCCAAAAGTACAAAAATACTTTTAAAAATCTATGGACTTTATTTGACAACTATTTAGGTGGTGTCAGCATTCCCTTTGTATATCTTTTGTTACTCTAGTAAAAATCAGACTGCAATTAATTGGAGATTATTAGCTGCTCATGATGAGTTCACCTGGCTTGTTTTATCTATGGTTGTGCTACCAATCCACATCAAAGAGTTTATTTTAGATTAGAAGGATATCTCCCGTTCAGGGATAAATTTTACTTAAATTTATAGTGAAGGACTACCAACACCTTTCACCATGGGTGCAGATAAGATTGCCTAGAAATAATGGAAAAAGACAAAATACTATGACATGTTGGAGGGACAGCGAGCCACATTGAAGGACAGTAATAAGAGGCTCAAAATGAATTAGTTTGCTTTCTGTTTTCTGTGCAGTTTTATCCTCAGACTAACATGAATGTAGGGTGTTACAGCATTTAGGTATTATGACAATTATGGGCATATCAGATTCTCAGGTGTGATATTTTATGTGTGGCAAAGCCAAATAACTAGGTAACAAAACTTATCTTACTATCAGTAGAGTAGGAGAGATGTCTTAGACTTTCTTTACATAGACCAAATGGACCCAAGAGACCTTGAATGCAATACAATCTCAGATTTGGGAGGAAATGTGCTGCACTCTGACTGTGGCTTTTAAGGAAGATTTCATTTCCACATCTGCTTTGCAGTCTGGTTGCTTAATAAGACATTTTGCAGGTGGTATTACTTTTACTCAGTAAAATCATTTAAATCAGTCTTATGCAAAATATTCTGGCTTCTCTACAGCAACTGAAGAATTCACTTGCTGTAGAGCAACTACATAATTAGATGGGGATTTCCTGTTTAATAATTTCTACTGTATTCTCTTTTTTTCCCCACTATCTGCCTGCATTTCCGTACAAAGAGCTGAACAATTACAGTGGCCGGAGCAAAATTTTATTAAGGATTTCTTATTACTATTGTTCATTTCATGAGGGGGTTAATTACTCTTTGGATTGGATATTTTAGATATCAGAGTGCCAAAGTTTTATGGAAAACCTAACGCACTGGTCTGTCTCACTATTCTATGTTTCTGGCCATCTGAACACCTCTAAGGTTCACTTCTTGATTTTTTCAATCTGCAAAGTATTTCATAGTAATGATATGTAAGGAACTCTGAGTGTTTTGAAAACTTGAAATAATTACCTTCTAGAAGTGAGAAAAGAATAGATGTCTTGGTGTTACAGAACAATAAGCTAAACCTTTAATTATCAGCTGATTAAAATTAACATGCCCTTAACACTAATAAAAGTGCTGTTTGAATTTTGTTACAAATCCAATTATTTAGATAGTCTATAAATTATGGTGATGGTGTGAAAGTGGTTTTAGTGATTTTACATGGCAGAATGTTTTCCTGCTTTTAAATCTTCATCATAGCCTGTATTTTTAACACAAATCATAAAATGTCCACTGCAACTGTACTTTGTAGAATGCAATTCTTCAATCAATTAAATGTAATTAAACATCTCATTTCATGAAGAGAAAATGGATGTGTTTTCTGCATTTTTGCTGCTTTCAATGGCAATAAGTATTTGAGAAGTACTCTATTCAGGAATATGAGCAAGTTAATTCCAGAGCATACTCTAGCCATGCTATTTTTATTTCTAGTATGGAAATTTGATTTCTCAGACTTTAATACTTGGCATTTTAAAATTTAATTATATATTTTTTTTTATCTCATTGCATGTGTGCTGACATTTTGAAGCATTGTACATGCTTAACTTACCCATTGAACTCCAGGAAGAAGATCTCACCTTTCTGATCTCCTTCGGTACCTGCCAACAATTACTCCTTCATACTCTGTATTTTCTCTCCTGCATAGATCCAGCCAAATTTCAGAAACCAAATGTCATATGGCCTCAGGAAATATATCTGAAATAGCAGCAACAGGACAATAGGCCCTTCAATTGTAGCAGACATTGCTTGTTTTAAGACATGAACACCTGTGTGAAAAGACACAGCTTCTTTCTGTTTATGCAAAAGTCTGGTAGCTGGAATTCATGCTAGAATCAAGAGTATAGCATTTCTATGCCCTTGCTGTGAAGGAATTCAGTGTTTCGAAATGAAAAGCAGAAGAAGAACCCAGGGGACCCTAAATCAGTTTGTCTGACTTTGATAGCCAGCAGGACACCAGGACAAACTGTACTAAACACATTTATAACTACTTAGAAGATAATGAGGCGATAAATAAACCAATGAACAAACCGACTGACTGGCCAAGCAACCAGCAAGTGCAGATTTGGCAAGCATTTCACAAGACAGGGTCATGATTAAAAATGATCTTGAAAAATGGGAACAATAATCAGAAATCAACAGTGGTTTAGAGAACAAATATCAGGCATCAGTATAAAGCTGATGAAGAAAGGTGTAGCTGGTTCTGTATATGTTGCTAGGAATCTACTAAAGAGAAGAGTAAATAATAAGGCAGACATGTGGTAACAGTTTTCTACTGTGTAAAAGGTCATAATGAATGGGGTAGTAGATGTATCTTTCTCTGTTGGTAGAAGAATAAGAAATAACTGTCAGCCAGAGTTACCTAAGGTGACACCTGTAAGGGTTATGAAACATTTTTGGAAGATTATTGAGTTTCCTTCCTGGAAGCATTGCAAAACAGGTTAAAGTAATATTTGTCAGGGAGTCTTACTGTTTCTTGTACTATCTCTGAGTGCATCAGGATTTATTCCTACAAGCTTGACATCTCTATGGTTTGTGCGTTTCTGAAATGGTTGTTAATTGCATGCAGAGAAGAGGACTAGCACTGTAACTCGATCTGGCTTTGTAGCTAGCAGTGTGGAGTTCTAGTCATCAGATAAACAACTCTCTGGATTATTTCTATGAAGTTTTTATTAAGAGAATGTGATTTTTGTGAGCATGTCTAGAGTTCACCTTTTCCTTCTTGTGTAAAATACTATATGCAGTTTTAAAAGGTTGTTCATTCATTGTATCTTGACCTTATCAGGCTGTAAGTGTGATTACCAGATTCTTCTTTCTTAGCTTTTTATATAATTAGTTCCTTTTCAAGTTTCACTGAATTACTCTAATTAAATGTAATAAAAAGAAACTTAGGGTGAAAGATTTGGGAACAGAAAGAAAAGGTATCCTCATCCATCAGACAAACATTCTTTGTAAACTGTGAACAGTATCATTAAGTTGAAGTAATTTACTTGTGAGCTCAGGAACAACAAATGCAGATTGCCTTTTTACAAGTAGGTATTTTGATGCTGACTGCAGAGATTGGGTCTTGCACATTTTGCTATTGTTCACAAAAGGTTTTGACTACATGTCATTAGTTACGATTTTCAGAATCAAATTTCTATGTCAGCACAACAGATGAGCAAAAGCTCTCATATTTCTGTCTGAGACGTCCTAGCAGACAACTGTGTGTACTTTGCAGCTTTGGTGCTACATGAGGACTTCCACATACATGATATGTATGATATGTTCTAAATCTGCCAGTTTTACTGCCCTGAACAGAGGTCCAAGTGCAACAAATCCAGCATATCTGCAGATGTAGAAACTACCTCATGTAAACACTACCTGGAGGACAAAACAAATTTAACCTCTCCAAGACATATCACATTTGTTTCCTTGGCACAAAGTATTGATACCCCTGTCAGTGATGGAATTTATCTGTGTCATAGACATGGTTTTTGGACTTAGTCCATGTCCTGATATCAGAGACAGAGCCAGTGGGTGTACAAAAGATATCCTACACAGATATCAGTCAATTGGTATGTTTAATGACTGGTTTTTATATAGTACTAATTTTGCCTTCTTAGTCCACAAGAAATCTAGGACTGTAGGCTATTTACAAGCCACAGTTGGAACTAACCCCGTGTTGTTCAAGAGTAAGTCAAAGACACAAATATCAGGGAACCAGTGAACATCATTTGAAGTTAGTGATAAAAACGTGCAGACAGCCTGAGTGAGCTCACATCTCTGCCTACAGTGGACCTGCTGCCTGGTAGAATGTTTATGCTCTGTTGAGGAACCTTATCCAGAATGTAAAAAAAAAGCTTTGTCTTCATGCAGAGATGTAGTAAAAACTAACTGGACAACACAAAGCGATGTTCTTTGCACAAGGAAACTTGCTTGTCGTGTAAATTAACCTATGTGGAAAAAGAAAGAGAATGTTATTTTCCCCCCATAGCTCTCTATAGCCAATATACCTACGTGAGATAGCATATTGAATGGTTTTCTTCTGGAGTATGGTAGAGTAATGTTCAGAAGCTTTTACTTGTGAATATACATAGCTCAACTTTACTGCCTATTATAATGAGCACTTTCCAGCATCCACTGTACTAACTTGTGATCTCCAACTGTTTGAAAATATGTACATATCATTAGCAAAACTCTTTCAACTCCTCTGAAACTTTGAGCTGATTCTTAATCAGTTCCAAGTGGAAAGTACCAGATGAGACTTTGTTTTCATTAATTAACATAAACAGGTATACATCTCCCCAAGATGAGAAGATTTTTCCTTGTTTATTTGTCAAATTAAAAGCAGTGGTTTTGGGGTATGAGCAATGAATAAGGGTTTTAAAAATAATGAGATAGATGTCCCAGATTGCTGAAGTGCGAGAGACTTCTGCAGTAAAAAAACTTGTCATTTCTTCAAACACACTTCATAGAATGTGCAGACAGTGCTTTAAATGCAATTGCAAATACTCTTGAAAGAATTTGATCAAGTAATTTAACGGTGGACAGCTTTGAATCATGATTTTTTGAGAAGATGGAAACAAATAAAGCTTTCCAGGTTTTGTGCTGCAGCATAGCCTCCAAATTTCAAAACAGGAAGGCAAGAAGATCCAACTAAAGTGTAGATTAAACTGCATTGCAGAGAGAAGATTTAAATAATCCCAAGCCTTAACTTTTGGATCAGTATTGTGGGGGTGGCTTCTTCTTGATTGTTACATGTAATGAACCAATTATAAAACTGTCATGTAGTTTTTACCTCGGAATATAGGGCAGGCCAACCAGCATCTCCCAAGCTATGTGTGACTCTTTTATGGTGGAAATGTGTTTCTAAGAACATACATAAAGAAAATAATAAGTAAATGCAGTCTCTGCATTCAGATGGACTGACTGTGGTGTATAAGCCAAGAAATAAGTACTGGGAAGATTCCTATGACTAAGTGAGGAATAAGAAGAGAAGGACACCAGTTAATGTGGCTGCTATAATAACAGGGCATGGTAATAGAGTGGTGAGGTAAAGAATACAGAGGTGGGTTATTGCAAAGTGGGACAGGATGTAAATAACTAATTTCAGGGAAAACATTTAATTAAAGTGTCAGTTTTGGGAAAGCTACATATTTTTTCCAAGTCTCCATTTCTTCTGCCATTTGGCATACAGCTGAATCTTTTTAAAAATGGTACCTGTAATAATTTTCAACACATCTTCACTTCTAAACTAATTAAACATTTTATGTTTGCAATTGAAATTAACATATAATTTGAATTTTAACTTTAATACAGAAGACTGTTGATACTGATTTTCACCTGACCAAATCTTTTTACAGGAAGAAAGAGGTTATTTTAATTACTGTATTTTGTTAAGTTTGAATGAGAGTAAATAAACTACATACTTAAAAATATAACACAGAATGAATGTGAACATTAAACATAATGTAGTTCTTTAATAAGACTAATGTGGCATACACAGGTGCCTTAGAGAATCACTCTATACATTGCTTGTACAAAACCAACATATAAATACATGCATGTTTCTGGGTTATTTATTTTTTTTCTTTTCCAGAAACAACCTGTTAAGGTTGGTTTTGCTTCTATTCAAAATTTACAGTAATGTCAACAATTTGTTTTAATTTGACCATTGTTTTTGTTATTAACTTCAGTGTGTTCAGGTCAGATTTTCCCAATATAAGTTTGTATCTGAAAAAAATTGAGCTGAACTGTGAAAGAAAGATAAGTGGTATTCAGTCACACAAAAAACTTAATGTTCAGTCTTCATTACCTTTAGTGAAATTGAGATTTGTACCTGGATATTGCAAACCTGACACACAGAACAAAATTCCTGTTGGTGGAAAACTTTTTAGTAACATTATAATGCCAAGATGTAGAGATAAACATTTTGGAGCAGGCCTCAACATGCTCAGATTCTGAGGCTGAGAAGAAAGGTAATATCACCCATGTGACCAAAATCCTTTCATAAATGAAAAACACTAGAGAAATTTGTTATATAGATATAGACTTAATGATGGCATTTTGCTGTAATCTGTGTGGGATAGGGAAAATTAATCACGTGTCAAAATTTGTTACCATTTTCTGTTCACTTGTAATCATTGCCTCCGTGGTGGTAAATATTGCAACACCTCTCCCAGTCTTTCTTTGACGGTATGCTTCCCCTCCACTGTCCCCACCTTTGCCTGACTTTTTCCCCTAAATCTGGAATAAGCAGCACCATTGGTGATGGTTGTGATGTCCACATCCACCTCACAGTGATTTTGGGAAGACAGATAACAATGCAATAGCCAAGGGCTATCAATGCTAATGTGCCGACCTGGACAGAGTGCTGGTCAGTGTCCACTGGCACCTGCAGCTGGTATGTAAATATGACTATGAGCCAATCTTTCTCCATAAATATTGAGCAGCCCAAGAGCCCTTTGAGCTCTCCTGAAACGACAACGGGCTGCACATCAGGATCTCCCCTTAAAAGGGATGCCTCTCAAGGTTACTCCTCAAGGTCAAGAGAATCCTTGCTGCAACAGATCCATAATAGATCCTCAGTAAGTGAATTGGGAATAAGTACACTAAACTTTGTGTTCTTACCTAAGAAGTATAAAGGATTGATTGTGCATATATAATCCTTTAGTCATAAATCATTGACCAAGTCTGAGACTAAGACTGGATCCAGCCTCACCTAGGCTCCTCTCTGAGGAGTTTAGAAAGCAAGGGTCTCTTTTCTGAACTTCGTGACTTAGTGGGAAGGTCACTCTGATGGCTTCACCTGACCCTATTCTTTATGCACTAAGTAATCAAGATGACCACTGAACCTTAATCACTGTTGCATTTATTATCAAACACTGTTACACCCTTTGCTTTATATTAATAACCATATTGTTAAGAATGAAGTGCATCCCTCTTATCTCTCCATCCATGACACCTTCCCACAGGTTTCCTTCTTCCTGGTTTAACTCTTCATGCTTCAAACTCCTCACGGGAGTTTGACTTAACTCCTCACAGAAATGCAATTTTTGGGATGCTAAAGAAGTTACAGGTCTCCATTGAAATTCTCATCCTGCCTCAAGCTCAAAAGGACCTAATTTTTTTTCCATCTCATGACAGTGTTGAGACTTTCCATTTCTTTAAGCCATAGGTGTGGGAGAGCTTTAGGAATTTGTATAGTTTAAAGCCTCCAAATTTGTTGATTTAACTAGCTTTTTCCATGTTTTAAAGCACCATCTTTTATTAAAGAAACAAAAAATAATTGTATATTTCAATATTTATAGTAAAGCTTTTTTGAAGTTTTTTTTTTTGAATGCTGCTTTTCAGTATAAAAACAAACCAGGGGTCAGGTCATATTTTAATTAGAGAAGGCTCAAATAGGAAGCCGCATTTCTGATTTTCATTGCAGGTGTGTAATTTAAAGCAATCTTTGGATAACAAAAAAGGAAACTTTTCTCTTTGAACTTGATAGATTTTTCTAAACGACTAGGTTTTTTTAGGCTGCATTTTGCTCTGAAAAGAAAATTCAATCAACAATTATGCTACCTATGGTTACTTAGCAAAAGGGTTTTTTGCTTGTTTCCATCTTCCTTCATTCCTGTGAAAAATTAATGAAAAGATTACATACTCAAAACCAGAATATGAATGAACACTTGTTGCATACAAAGCAATTAATGTTACATTTTTTTGTCTGGGGTTTTCTCTCGGAGCCACCCCTCCTCTAGCTGGCTTTGTATGAGAGCTTCTAAAACCATTGTAGACAGCCCTACATTTAAAACAATTAAAATGAACATCCCTTGCTCCTGACAGTGGGACTAACTCGAATGAGAATTGTCACAAACAAAAGCATATTTCTACTGAGTATGTTGATCGACAAAGGAAAATATGAACCTGGTATATGAGATTTTCTGTTTTAATTTCAAGAAATTTTTTCAGACTGCTATAAGGAAGAATACATTTCTGCTTGGAGACCTCGGGCACTGCCTAAACCCATTGCTTGCTGAACATTTCCCATACTTTTTTGATTTGTTACTCTGCTGCATATTGCCTTGGAAACACAAGAGGAGCTTTTACATTGCTATGGAAACAAATCAATATAAATATATCTACATTTTATTTATAGACCAGGTAGTGTAAAGGCTAAAACACATGGCTGCATGGATAGAATATGATATACAGTAGGTTTTTTGTTGTTGTCTTTTTAATTAATAGAAATATTAAGCAATGCTGAAATAAGTGTCTGTTTCGTTCTGCTGCAGGGGTTAAAGAAACTGCTCTCACTTTCTGTCATGTGTTGGTTTTAATTTGCAGGTTTCGCAGTCAGTCTTTCAAGAATTATGACACTAATCCAAGATTAATATTGACTTTGCTTTTGCAAGTGCTTTAACTGGTATTGTACCAAACCTAAATTACATGCTCCTTTAAATTGTAAAAATGTAGTTATGTTATGTTTTGCTATAAACATTGCAGCATTACTATCTTAATCTGACAGGAAAAGGAGGCTTTCAGCTTGCGTTAAACCATAAACACATACGGCCCTATTCTTCGCTACTGTATTACCTTGCCAGAATTGCTACCAAAATACTTTATGCTCTTGTTTGATTTAGGAGATTGTTTCACTAAGGAGAGACTCAGAAAAACTCTCCTGATCTTTTTAAAGGCCTTATGCAAACTATAAAGTTTAAATGTTTGGTTAACCTATGCAAAAAAGGACTATATATATATTTTCTTTCATATTTTATTGTTTTCTCTGACCGGTCTCTCTATATAAAATAATAATAAAAAACTCCAGTAACTTCATTGTTACATTCTCTGTGTCTTTAAAAACTTCTCTGTATGACTGGAAAAAAAAATAAAATCATATGTGAGGCCCTGGTTTAGACTTAGACCAAATCTACTTTGCAATGAAGTGGTATTTTGCTTTTCCTCAATAGCATTTCTTTACTGGTGGCAAGCAGAATCATTCGTGATTGTAGAAAAATACACATAGACCATCTTATTATTCCTATTTTAGGAACCTTGGAAATGGAGAATTATTAAACAAAAATAGTAAACTATGGATTTGTTGTAGAACCATTTAGGTTGGGAAAGACTTAAGATCACTTTTAAGAATTTTAAGTCCAACCATTAACCTAATGCTGCCAAGCCCACCGCTAAGAGATTTCCCCAAGTAACACAACTAAACATCTTTTAAATGCCTCCAGAACTGAATACAGTGTTTGAGGTGTGGTCTCACCAGTGCTGAGTACAGAAGTACAATCATTTCCCTTGTCCTGCTGGCCACACTATTTCTGATATAAACCAGGGTGCCAGTAACCTTCTTGGCCACCTGGGCACACTGTTGGCTCATGTTCATCCAGCTTTCCAGCCACTCTTCTCCAAGCCTGTAGTGCTGCATGGGCATGTTGTGACCCAAGTGCAGGACTTGGCACTGAGTCTTGAACCTCCTATAGATGGCCTTGGCCTATCAATCCAGCCAGTCCAGACTCCTATGCAGAACCTTTCCACCCTCAAGCAGATCAACACTCCTGCACAAATTGGTGTCATCTGGAAACTGACTGAGGGTGCACTGGATCCCCTTGTCTAGATCACTGATAAAGATATTAAAGAGAACTGGCCTGGGGAGCCATGCTCATGATTGGCTGCCAACTGGATTTAACTCCATTCACCAAAACTCCTTGGGCCCAGACAATCAGCCAGTTTTTTAACCAACAAAGAGTACACTTGTCCAAACCACAAACAGACCATTTCTCCAGTAGAATGCTGTGGGAAATGGTGTCAAAGGCTTCCACAGCCTTTTCCTCATCCATTAAGTGTGTCCCCTTGTCATAGAAGGAGATCAAGTTAATCAAGCAAGACCTGCGTTTCGTGAACCTGTGCTCATGGGTCTGATCACCTGGTTATCCTGTACATGCCATGTGATGGCATGCATGATTATCTGCTCCATAACATAACCTGGCATCAAGGTCAGACTGACAGGCCTGTAGTTCCCCAGATCCTCCATTCTGGCCCTTCCTGTAGATGGGTGTCACATTTCCTAATGTCCAGTCAACTGGGACCTCCAGCTGACCGGACATTTAGCCGGTCCAGTTAGCCAGGACTGCTGACAAATGATGTAAAGTGGCTTGGTGAGCACTTCCTCCAGCTCCCTCGGTCCCCTTGGGTGGATTCCATGTGGCCCTATAGACTTGTGTGTGTCTAAGTGATGTAGCAGGTCACTGGCCATCTCCCCTTGGATTATGGGAGCTTCATTTTGGTCCCCATCCCTGTCCTCCAAATCAAGGGTCTGGGTACCTGGAAAAGAACTGGTCTTGCTATTAAAGATTGAGGCAAATTATGTGAATATGTAATTCAGTATACATTTTCATTGCTCTTAAATTTACAACCACTGAAAGACTGAAAAGTTATTATAAAATTTGAGTGATCATAGGATTCAGCCCCATAGGTCCAATTCTGCTCTTACATCTATACACGTGGATCCTTACTTCTCTGTGAAGCTCTGCTGACTTAAAGAAACAAAACTAGCAGTCACCAGGCAAGACTAAAGTTTCAGGAATTTATGACATATAAAATGCACACCATTTTTTGTAATACCTTAAGCTGAAACTCAATATATGTTGGCCTCTGGTTTCAACAAACTCATTTAAGAGATAACATATAAGGCAGAGACAGAGATGAATGCCAGTATGGCCCAAGACAACATATTTTCTAACCATTTTCCCCATATCAATCTGTTTACATGGAAAGTTTCAGTTTTGGTGGCATTCCTTTTTGGATGGTAGAGAGCTGCTCTGTTGAAAATGTTTTGACCCCCATACTATAACTTCTTGTTAAACTGAAGCCTAGAGTGAAAGATGAGAGCAATATGGATGTGTATGGCCACAAGTATTTTATTACAAGGATTATTGTACTTGCCCTGTAATATCCAGAAGCAAATATGGATTGCATCTGGTAGGAATCTGTCAGCTTTCAAAACATTTGTGAAAAGAAGCACATGTTAGCAGTACCCAGATATAGGGACATTACAGGAGTAAATAAAATAGCAAATGGTCAAGCAGATGGTGCTTCCTACCCCACTAGTCCTGCTAGGGCCTACATGTCGTTGAAGAGTTGAAGGTGTTGTCAATATAACAGGCATACCTGTAGAGAAAACTTGTCCCAGAAATGTCACCTATGGAATTGGAGAAGGAATTATCCTCACAGTTGGGGAAACAAGGAACACAAATCTCTGAAAACCTGAAAGCAGGTTGATGAAATGGAACCCACATCAGAAAAGTCTGTAGTGAGTTGTTCAGCTTCCCTTTCCTCCCCCACCCCCGTTTCATACCATCTAATCACTTCATTTTCCCAACTTGTTCAGTTCATGCTTTTAGAAGCACCAAGCTTGATCACCCATGGAAAGGCACAGTTGCTTGTCTACAGCATTTGCAGGATCAAGGTTAAAGCGGTGTAGCACAGCTGAGTAGAAAAAGATGAAAACTTTCCTAGTTCCCATTCTATAAGCATATGCTTCGTTTCAGAAGAATAAGTGTATCTATTGAAGCTGCTGAACTGCTTACCTGGATGAGCTTTCAGGAGTAGGGCTTCTGCTATTTGATTTTGTTCTCCTGGGAAGTGTAAGTTTATAACGCTTAAAGATATTTTGAAATTATGACTTAAAGTAATATCAGCCTAACATTTAGAATTAGCTTTCACTATTTGTATTTCCTATGTGTTTTCTGTTTTCATGCAGCTTCCTCAGCCTTTGGTAAGGTTTATCTTTATGTTCTTGCTGCTGACTGTCAGATGGAAAGGAAAGCAATTACTGAAATTATCCTTAACAAAGATCTATGGTATGAAATGACATTTGTCGGTCACAAACTGATAGGGGCGTTTATTTGCAGTGACCATTAAAATTAAAGCACAACACTCCTGGAGATGTAAGACATATCCTCTCAAATATTGAAATTCCTCTAATCAGATAAATTTAATTCAGTGATGGTGAGATGCTTGATGGTATTGGCTATTATCAGATAGACAAAGGGAGAGATGGAAAGAAGCCAGCAATACTTTTAGGACCTGCCTTTTTTCTGATCCCTTGATTGCATGTAATTTACTTTGATTTTCAGTCTTGCTTAATTTAATTTGTGTTCATTTGCTGTCTAGAGTGGTTAGTTATGTCTCCGTTTGGCTTCCTATACTTTTCTTTCTCTGGGTGGTCTTTATTTATTGGATAGCTTGTTCTGTGATCTTCGTCTCATTTAGTTGTCTTGTGAAGTGAGATTTGATATTTAGGGCTACAAAGTCTTTGATGCTTTGCTTTTATTTCTTTTTAACTCTCATTTTTTCCCTATCTAGGAATTAGGGGATGGTAGAATGTATTCTGCTACTTGTGTTTTCCTAGCAAACAGGATTTCCTGGTGGTGTTAACTTCCCTCATTTAAATGCCTGGATATAGTGAAGTTCAATCACTCCTCAGCTTGTAAAAGGTGTTGGTATGAACGAAAGATGTGATCCTGCATGCTGAGCTTGTCCAAAATGTATGGGTCTTCCCAGGTCAGGTTTTAGTTTGACCTTAGCTTAAGCATAGCCACATATGGAAAGCACATTGATGGATTATTCCCACGCATTACATGTCAGCAAAAATGACCAGAATGTTAAAACTGGGAAAAGTCCTGCTGTCTAGAGCAGGTTAGTGCATTAATGTATCAATCTGCTCGGTTTCCTGCAGGCAAGGTACAAGTAGTCCCACCTAAAAGTGAAGGGCAGAAGTCTTTACCATCTCTTTGATTTAGAGAGAACAAAATGTCAGATGACTGGGCAAATACAAGCAGCCTTCTCATTCAATTGCTGTCAAACAGAGAATTTGAAATGTGGCTTTGACAAGCATCCACAGAAATGGCTTCCTGCATGTTTTCTCTGGAAAGTGGCATTGGAGTGGTAAATATATTCTTTGTTATGGAAAGAATTTTTTTTCACAGGCTTCCACCTTTTGACTTTATATGCAGTGGAAATAAAACCCCAAGAAAGAGCATAAAAACTTTGATAGAAGACTGGACACCTTGTACGTAGCTATCAAAAAAATCTAAAATGCAATTGCATTAAAACATTAAAAAGGTGAGCAAATATTTAGAAACTAAAACTGCTCCTGTATCCAAAAGAACATATGCTTCTTTCTGACAGAGGATAGTCTGTACAGAGGTTTTAAACAGTAATACTGAGACGTGATATGCAACCTGAAATGAGTTGGAATAATATAAAAAAACCCTAACCAAACAAGCAATGATATGACAAAATGACTATGTAAGAAACAGTCATACTGGAACAATAAAGCATAAAAGTGTAAAAGAATAATGCTCTTTCATCGTATTACTGTAAACATTGCATTTCTTATAGTAGAAGTAACAAGATTTAAGAAGCATCTGTCATTGTCAAGATGACATTCGGTCTTTAAATAAAAAAAATCTTTCACAATCACTTTCTTGTGCCTTGTATTTTTCACAAACTGAAACAGTCTGACACTGATTTTTTTGCATTAGAACCATTGCTTCAGGTCACATACTGTGTCCTAATTGATGCAGCATGGCACAGTAGGGCTCATTTTCAGCACAGCTTGTAGGAGAATTAAACAACTTAGATCACTTTTAATAGGAGTCCTGCGCCCTATCTCTGCTCAGTGTATGCTGAAGATTTGCCCCAATGTCAGGACATATTTGCAACACTAACAAAAGCCTTTGAGAAAAAAGCAGTGTTTTATGCAGTCTTGGAGGGCATAGATGGGGGTTGAAGGTTGGAAGAGGAAAGGAGCAAGTTTCTATTGTAAAGGTCGCATCTGAGGTATTTTTGAATTCTATGCTGTTGTCAGTAAAGAATCAGGTAAGACAACTCTCGTGTCCACTTGTAATTCAGCCTGACCTGTGTCTGCTTAGGTAAGAAGTAGGAACTGTGTGTTCAGCCTCACATCAACATATTATTTTTGCACACAGGCACCTTAGTGAACAATGCTTCTTTCACTGTAAGACAAGCTCTCCTCTGACAAAAGTTAAAGTCTAAAAAGCAGCTGCCTTATCTCATGACTAGTCAGTTCGCAATTGAAACGTATCCTTCAGGAGTTCATAGGAAACCATGAAAAATTTGGCCTAAGAGGTAGTTTAGGTTGAGATCACAGGACAAAAACTATTTCATAAAGTCTAGAGAAAATATATTTATGGGATAACAAGCATTCATATAAATAAACAAACCTTTGGTGGTCTAAGGTAAGAGTGTTGAGCATCAAAAACACACAAAGAGTTGTTGGTAGTCACTGGAGTGTTTGAGAAACAAGGCATTCTTCACTGAAGAGCAAGCTACCTGGTATTATATCTCTATATTCACTTCTTTTAATTGCTATTGAATAAGAACTTAAGAGCTCAGTAGAGTAATTCATCTAGCTGTTTTATATTTGGATTTTCATTGGCCAAAAAAAAAAAAAAGAAAAAGAGATCAATTTACATTCCTAGGTCCCCCTTGTTTTTTCCCTTTTATCTTGGGGATTTGTACATACTGATCCTATACATTGGATGGCGTGTTCCCTTCTTTTTTGATTTGTATCCTGATACGGAGAAATCAAAGAAAGGACTGTTCTCATCACCCGAACAATTTCAGTGATCATCCGTGATTTGCTTGATCATAATTTCTATTCCTGTCCCCTACCAGCATCAGGTACTGAGGTGGAGTCACATGGGGGATGAACCAACACAGAAACTGGATGTCAACCGTAAGGTTGATGTGAGCCTCTGATGAAAGACTGAAGCTTTTAGGTTTTTTAAGGAAAGGGGCTGGACTGGCATATTTAATGGAAAATAAAACAGGTCTGTGGCAGAGAAACATCCCTACAGCACAGCTGCCAGAAAAACTAACAGAGGGTGGCCCTTATTTTAAGGCCAAATGCACTTTTTAACTCCAGAATTTGAACCCAAGGCTGTGTCTTGTCATATGTCTCTAAGAAACATGTTGTACCTGAAACATTAATTATTTTAAAATTTTTTTCTTTCTGAATCACTGAAGCATGATTTTATTCTAGGTTCTGTCAGAAAAGATCACATTTGTTGTGTATTAAGTTTTGGGAAACTGCCATAATTTTTATTTCATCATACAAGCTCATGTCATAGTTGCACATCTGTTATTGTCCCTGCTGGCCTGAGGGTTATATCACACAGTATTAGTTTAAAGAATGTGACTTAAACTCACCTAAAATGGGAAAGGTTAAACTCTGTAATTAATCCACTGCATTGCACGGGTTATACCACACACACACATGTCCACTTGCTACTCTGAAGTTCTATCTCTTTTTGTCTCCCTCTCTGAAATTGCTATGATGGGGCCCTATTCCATGTAGAAACTCAAGGTCAAATGCTAGTTTTTCCTTTTGTTCACCCCAAGCATTTTTCTTTTATTTATTTTTCCCCCCTTTTTTATTTCAGTGGGACACGTACATATCTCTAAATGTTTCTTAGTTTTCAGTACTTTATCCAGGAACTTTTTGCCTTCAGAGCCTTCTCACCATCATAGCTGAGGAAGTACCAGTGCCTTAAGCTTCTGTGTAAACACAAACAGAGCTGGGGCCTGTGTTAGCCTTTCTTACACTGTCTCAAAAAGAAGCTTTTCTAGTCTCAATCTGTTCCTCAGCCAGTATGTTTACTTAAAAGATAGGGATGTTTATGGATTTCTGAATAAATATATGTTTATAGTTACAGCAGTTCCAAATAATAGGAACTTTTATAAAACCTGAACTAGTTTATACCAGCAGGTGTGTTGTCATGTCCTACAAGAAACTTCTCAACATTTCCTTCAAATTAATTTAGTCCTGCTCAGCCATTGACTGAAAATAGAAGACCATGTAGATCAAGCAGAAAGGTTAAGTAACCCAAAGCCAAATCCCGGTCCCTCTTTCCAGATGTTGCCTGCTGGTCTCCAACATTCTTTCTATTTAGTCATTTCTCTGAAAATCCCTTCTCAAATCCCTTCCCTTTCAACCTGACTGCAGAGCTCCAAGTGGGACAGAGTAGGCAGCGTGCCTTTTGTTTTGCTTGGAAGACCATCACACCACCTCTTCTTTGAAGAAATGACTGCCTTATGACTGACAGTTTTCAGGTTTCTTTTTTTTTCCCACATATGCCTGATAGCAGCCTTCAGTGGCAGCTGCAGCTTGCTGCAGTCAGAGCCAGACTGCAGGAACCCAGCAGAACCTTGCAGACCCTGCCTCAGCTGGAGGAGGTGATATCATGGCATGGTGCATCTCTGCACACTGACAGACCCAAGAACAAGGACCTTTTAATGGGGAAGGAGTTGCACCTCACTGTTGTGCTGTGGTTGCTCATGTTGCTGCAGATGTGCAGAAGTCCTGCTCTCAGGTATGGACTGAGTGGAGTGCCTTCTCTTTCACATCTTTTTTATTGACAGGTCACTGACAAGAAACATCTCTCTGCTACCCCTGGTACCTCTCAGATCTCACAGACCTACCTTACCTACAAGCTGAAAGAGGATCTGGCACTGCTGCATGCCACAGAGCACCAGAACATTCTTCCCATACCCATCGACAACTCCACTCCAAGTTTAATATCAACTATTTTGTTTGGTGTGGTTTTTTCCTCACATTTCTTTCAGCTATTGTGTGGTTATGCATGGTAAATGAAAACTGCTGAATGCAGAAAGCTGCATTTTGCTATCAGTTGAACTCACACAGCTTGGCTGGCTTTTGGAAGAAGCCAGAAGTGGTGGCAGTGATTATCTTCCTGCTGGAAAACTTCCCTTTTCCTCGGGGAAGTGTGAAGGGAAATATATTGTTATGCAGCCATACATACACCATGTAACTCATCCCTGCAATATCAGATCGAAGTAACCCCTGTCTTTAAGGAGTCTAAAACCTCCAGATCCTAAACATAAGGGACTTGAAATTCTAGTTTGGAGATTAACTTTCTTCAAATTAAGCAGTTGTGAGATGGGCACAAGCCTAAAATCAGATGTGAATTCTGAGCACCAGGTTTTTCTCAGACACTTTGTGAGTCCTTCAGGAGTTGTGCTGTAGTTTGTCAGCTGTCATAATAAAAATGTCCAACCACAAGGGATTTTTGGCATCAGTGTAGACAGTCTTCCTTTTTTTCTTTTTTTTTGAAGGAGGACAATGTCTTTTGATCTTCCCTCTGGCCTCTCTCCCACTCCATTGCAGCAGAGGGCACAGTTATACCACAGCACGTTTACTGCTCAGTTTAACTAATACTGGGGGTAAATCATTAGCACTGCAGAGTAAAAATCTGCCAGTTCATTCATGTTCTCTGCTGGCATCTTTCATTAGGGATCCAAAGAGTTAAAGATCCATGAAGGAAAACTGGATCTTTTGCTGCTTTGGGGAAAAAACACAGGCTATAGGAGTTGTTTGAAGGTGATGGGATATCTCTCTGCCAGTGGAATGGGAGCAGAAGAATGGCTCGGGGGCCCATGTGAAACCCATTGCACTAAGTAGAGATTTTTGTTTCCAGCAAGGGCATTTAATCATGTCTGAAATGCCTGTCTAAAGGGATCTGTAGTCCTGAGATTATTTCTATAAATTTCTGCAATAATAAAAGTGGCTCCTGTCCAGAACTTAGGCCCCTGTGATATAAATCACAAAACAATATGGAATAACAGTTAATCTACCAACAAAACTGACCCTTTCTCAGAAGAGGCAACACAGGTCTATTCCTTCTTCATGGAGCCCCACACACTTTGAGACTTGCCTCTTCACATCATTATTCAGCAGGAGTGAGTAAAATTGTCTTACACAGCTCTAAACATTTCTATGCTTTGACACCCTAAATTTGGCCTTTCATGGAGTCTATGTCTGTGACAGTGCCTAGGTGTTATGACAGTGTGAATTGCTGAACGAGAAGAGGATCAAATGATGTAGTTATTATCAGTAGATGAATTTAAACAAATCTCAGATTTTCAGAAAGTCACAGGAGCATTTCAGCTTGATTCTCCAAAATACAACCTGACTGCAGGCATCAGTCTTGCCCACTGGATTTAAAAAGTGAGCAGTCTCCTGAACCAGCTATGTGGGGCATTTAATCAGACAACAAGACTCCAGATAAAAGCGGGAAGGGCTGAACTCCCACAACTTTTTCCATCATCCTTTGATACACGCTGCCAAGAATGATTTATTTCAAAATGTGTGAAGTTTGCTTTCGGCCTGAAAGATGTTGGTTTTCATAATGTCACCATGAAAACTGTTGACAGAACTGGCAGAAAGTGATCCACTTATCCCACAAAATTCAGCAAAGAGCAGTCCAAAACACAGTTCATACAGTTCTTGGTTGGCATTCAACAAGACTCATTTCTAGGGGTTATGAATACCAATTAGCCCACATATTGGAGCTATTAACATTCAGGGTAGTAATCAATCATACAAATTTTATTAATATGTGTATGAAATTTATGCTGACAAAATTATGTGTAATTGTGAAAAAAAATGCAAAGTATCTCTAATAGAAGTAATACTGATATGACATTTTGCACTGAAACCATTCAATGTGGCAGGGTTAGACTGGGGCCTGAAAGTTTCTCTCAGCTTATCTGTACGTTGTTAACTACCGAGACCATCTATCAGCTCAATTTGTATGGAGTGATTTTCATTTTATGCTAGGTTAAGGCTGGCTGATCTTAGGAAACAGAAGGTGTAATGATGACTTCTTCATTCATTTGTTGTTTAACTTTCTGAAAAAAAATGTGAAATACTCAGTCTGATGACCAAGCCATCTCAGCCCATCACTGCAGTTGTAATACAAGAGCCATCAGGAGTTCTGCTCTTGAGCTGAGCCACCATCCACATTGCATTAAAGCTGCTCCTAATTGGGTGATAGCAGAACTCTCAACAACAGGAGGAGCTGTGTTATATCACCATGTGACGCAGATGAAGGTGGGCAGGGAAGCTTCGGCCAGAAGATGCACAGCAGATGCACATCACGTTTGGGATGCAGGCAGGGCCTGGGAGTCTGAGGTTGAGAATGCTGTTTGGCATACCCTTTCCTGATCCTAAAGAAGCCTAAATGTAATTGTTTCCAAATATTTTAAGCTAACACTATTCCCTGAGTACTCAATGCATGGTGAAAGATGCCCACAGTCTGCCAAAGCAGATAATGTAACCCAGTGGTGCCCTCACAACCCTGGATAACCTGTGCTAAGCACAGACAGGATTCTACAGTAGACAATTAATTTAAACATGATTCAAGATCAAGCCTTTTGTCATGTCCTCCAAGGTGTCTACTCTGAACAGTACCAGGCAGTTAGACACTGCTGGTAACACAAGTCTTTTACTTAAATTGTGTAACTCCACCTGCAAAAAAGGAAGAAAATTTTGTCCAGCCTAGCCAATATTTTGTGCTTTCTTAGAGATGAGAACTGGTGCCCTGAACCATCATTCAAATTGGATATACAGGCCACAGATCTAACCAGAGTTAAATATGGCTGCACAATATAGTGGGTAGAGAAAATCAGAGACTATTTCCACTCCCCTCTGTATCTTTATAAAAACACTAAAAATATCAGTCAGTTCACATCTGTTTGCATATCAGTCTGTTCACACTGTGAACCCTAAATAATAGGCCTTGCTGTCAATGAGGGTGTTTTGGAAATTATTTAAATATGTCTTGGACATTATGTCCTCTCATCTCAATTTTAGACTTCAAGCAAGCCTTTCACACTTTTTTATTTCAGCACTTCACTTTTGGAAATTGGTAAATGTTCTCTCTTTTTAATTTTCCTTAATTAGAATATCACTGAAAAATATGTCTAATTGATTTATGCATTTTTCCAATCCACTAATGGTAACTGAATACCAATTAATAATTTCCTTTATTTTTCCCCCCAAAATATGTAATTTTTACCATAATAGCTATCTCACAAAACTTATTTTTAGGGAAAAAATAAAAATAAACAACAACAAAAAATATATCAAGTATTTTTGCTGTTAGGCTCTGATTAATTCTACAGAACAGGTCCAAAGATTTCTAGGTTCTGTCTGATTCGTCTCAATCTTTACCTCTATGTTTGGATTTTAATACTGAGCCTTGGAAAGTTAGCAGGTATTTCATCCCAAATAATAAAGCGTTCCATCTGCTCAACAGTCTACTTGTTTCAACCTGGCAGTGGTTTTGCCAGGAGAGGATGCCGGTGCTCTGTACACACTGGAAACTAATGGAAGTTTCACCTAGATTAAATGTTTGCATGCCGTGCACCGCAATAATAAAAGCCACAGGGAAAGGTAATAGGTCTCAGATTTCCTGCTTGTTGGAGCCTGGGTTACAGGGGTGGTTGGAGGCAGGCATTACAGTATGTCTCCCAAATATCAGGGGTTATACGACTACTTAAACTGCCACTCTGACAGGAGCCACGTCCTGTTCTGTTGTCTGGAAGGTATTAAATAAATAAAAGCAGATATGAAGACTTTCTTCAACATATGGCAGCGGGTTTTTTCCCGCAAACTGCATTCCAGGGTAGGTGCTGTCAATGTGCAAACCATTTATGCACCTCTTCTTACCACCAGCTCATCTGTCTTTTAACCCCGTGGGGCATTAAATGAAAAATCCCTGTTACTGAAAGGTTAAGGGTGAGCTTTTGTAGTATAAAAGGCAGGAAATTCAGAGTTAAGAGTCTATTGTAACTTTGTAATAAGTTCTTTCATTATGACCCAAGGGCAGCAAGATATCTAAGCACAAGCTTACCTTTAATCTTAAAGTTAGGTGCCTTGCTTAAGCACAGTGCTGAAACAGGGCCCATGTGATGTAAGTGTCTTTGTAAAAGCACCAGGGTGATACTTATCCTGAAAACTGTTTCATAGGGACTTGGTAAAAACAAATGATGAGAGAGCATTGCTATTGAACATGTGTTAAAAAAGTTGAGTGGATGTTTCCAACTCCTATCTGGTGATATCCATAATTGCTGTCACCTTCTGGACAACTGCTAAGTCATAGTCACAAGAATGTGAGTGACATAGAAACCCCAGTGATGGAAAACAAGTGGAAAAATAGTATTTTATTTGTCAGGTGAAATTTTGAGTCAAGAGACTTGTAGTTAGCCGTGGTCAAATGTTATTTCAAGAATATAACAAGTATCTGTGAACAATGCCTCTTAACATTGGCACAAATGTAGTACAGATCTGAGAGAGAAGGAATAACTGTAAGAATGCTAGAAGTTATCATCTCCACAATTATAATGGAAATAAATGTAGTTTCCAAGCACAAAAATGACCTATAGGGGCTTGGAATAATTTATATTTAGTCTTCACTAGTGTAACCTATTACAGAAGAATTCTTATCATTTCACAGAAACAAAATGTTTTGTTTCATGAGAAGTTGAGCATAATTATTGTAGATCCTAAAAACTTTCAGAATGTTCTTTGTTTTAGAAGTAAAATTCTACTTTCAGATTCCCTCCCCCTACACCTTTTAAGGAGTGAGAATAGCTAGAGAGAAGTACGATTATTGTTTCTTCCTCAGCACAGCCAGTCAATATTCTGGGCATCATAGGCTGAATCCTTTAGAAGATGACATTGATGAGATATGTCAGGTATTTCTTGGGCAAAATCCAGGTTATTAACCAGAAATGTGCACAAGTGCCTGTTTCACTCAGCACAGAAGAAAAATGTCAACAAAAAAGCACTTTCTTTGTCCAAACAGCCAGCTTTTTTTTCTAGCAAAGCGTTAGGTCCATTTAAGTCTCAGATTCTAGATTTTTCTGGATCTATTCAGCACTGACAGTTTGGTGTATTTCTGCCTGGTAATTACTCTTGTCTCTTACAGTGGTGCACACGCAGCTTCAAAGAGCAAACCCCTTTGCTCCATAGGGAAAGTATCTACTTTCACAGACCCAGCTTTTTTCCAGCTGTGTGACCCCAGGCCAAGGACAGTAGCTGCCATTTTGGTCCTTCTCTATGAAAGGAAAATATTTGAATCTTCCATTGTTGTGGGTTTTTTGGTTTTGAACATAGCAAGGTACTCTAAGAAAATCTGTCATTGCACCATTTTAAACCCACTTGAGGATAGTCACTGTAATTTTTCAATATAGTAAAATAATAAAAAAAATATTTTTCTTTACATTCTAATGCTTATTTCACTCCATCCTTACTAGTGTGGACTTGTGAAAGTTAAACATGTGTTGTGCCCTCCAAAAGAATTAAAAATGTAAAATTATTTATTTTTAAAGAGGCTTTAGAAAGAAAATAAATACGTTTTAGATTTTGTTTCTAAAAAACCTTTTGAAACTTTCTAGATAATGTTTTAAGTTTTATTTTTAAAAACTTCTTTTTAACTTGTGTTAATGCACACTAATTGCAGTGAAACTTTAATACATTCTTCTGCCTCTCACATGTATTACACATAAAGAGTTGAGATATGATAATATTACACTTTAAATGCAAGTATTTGAAATTAAGATTAATTTTATTGCTTTTGAAATGTAAGTTAATAAAAGTATAAAAAAGAAAACCACATGGGTTTATTGTTATTGTTTGCCCAAATCTGTAGGTGGACTAGCTTTTCAGTTGAAGAGAAACTTTGAAGTGTGCTTAAGACTTAAGGTGGATCAAATCTTCAGTGAAAAGACCAAGCAGGCTCGTGATCATTAAGCTGTAAAATGAGAATAATGATCCCTTTAAGAAACAATTTTCTTATTTAGATATACTCTTCTCTGCATGCAATTACTCTTTATTGATTTTTCTTTTCCAGATAGAAAGTACCATTCTCTACATGGACAAGTTCCAAAGAGGGTTTAGAAGGAGAAAGCTTAGTTGAACAAGCCAGAAGGCGGATCCTAGATGAATTTATTGCATTTGACACGTCTACTGGGTAACACTGTATGTTTTGTCTTTGAGCATTCATTGTGCGTATGTGCATGTTATGTATGCTGATACAAAGATTTCACAGAGCGTATACCACCTTTGAAGAGCAACTAGAAGCTTCATTCCCTAGAAAACACCTATCATTGAGTTTTGTGACTTGTTGGTTATTATGACTGTTTATAACTCAAGATTTTCAAAGGATAGTCAATACAAAGCTAATATAAAAATACCTTTTCCATTTGCATTGTCATTTCCCTCATTTGCAAATCACACAAAAAATAAATTACCTCTTTTTTTGGTTAGAGAGTCTATGAAAGCAAAGAGAGTTGCTCTGCTAGCAGACTATTAGCATACTCCTATGTCTCATTGTACATTGAAGTGGTAACTACTATTGCTAAGGTGTCATGCAACATGAGATCCTGCTCTTGTAAAGAAAGTTGGGTGAAATTCATGATGGGCAAAACTGAAGTGACGCAGATCAGTAGATGGAATGACCAGAATAGAATGCCTTCCTTGCCTCCTTTTGAAGATTTCCCAAGCAGCTTGCTGACTAGAGGAACCTGGATGGCCAAATATCATCAACAGATGATACCCTTCACTTTCAAGTCAGTGATTAATTGCCATCCCTCTGTCTCCTGGGGGAGGACAGGGTAGTAGTAGCACTTCATATTGAATTACTATATTTCATTATATTTGTGGTGAGCCACCAAGCAGTCTTTCAGCTAATACAAAATGTTGTTGCCTGCCTCTTCACTGTTCTGACAGCTCTTCCGTGCTCGACTTGCATTGTTAGCTTAAAGCCTTGGCTTGAATCTCCAATATTATTAGTAGATAGAGTCTATCAGAGGTCAGTAAGTGGGAAGTTAAGACCATTGCAATCTCTGAAACAATGAGATGACAAAGATAGTTGAGAAGTGCAGAAATGTGTTTCAGCTGATGTGATGCAGTTATAGAGTGCTGTCTGCAAGTAAGCCAGTGTCTGAGCATAATTGCAAAGCAGTGCAAAGTATTCTCAGTTGAATTTGCTTTCCCAGCTGTAAACAAAGCAGTGTTCCCAGCATCCACCGTCTATTTTACTCATAGTCTATTTACTCATCATCTATTTACTCGTAGTCACCACATGGAAGAAATCTCTTAAACAAAACTTCATGTGACCTATAAAAGGAGATATCTCAGAGACTGTGTGGAACCTAAAGAGGTGAGCTTGCCAGTTAAAAGGGTTTTCTGACAGACTGTGGAGTCAGACAGTCTCTGGGAACACCAATCTGGACACTGGGCTTAAATGTAAAGACTTGTAGATGCATAGAGTATTTGGGTTTCAGGAGGCCTCCAGAGATTATCTAGCCCAACTGCCTGAAAAGGGTATGCTAAGCAGAAGTCTTGTGTTCTGATGATGTATGGACGCTATAAAGACCAAGGGTAGCACCAAACCTTGTTTTTCTGTCTGTGAACTTAAACTATCCAGAAGATTAGCAACTACTAAAGCATCTTAGTTGTGTAATGGGCAGTAGACATCATCACCTTGTTGTTCAGAGACTCTGGTTAAAAATGCAAGTTTTCTGCCTAATTAAAAAAAATAAAGAAAAATCAAGTGAAATATGAAACATTTAAATGTGTCATGGTATGCCTTTTATGATCTCTAACACTAATAACTGACTTGGTCAGTAATTTTGAGAACTGGTTATATCTGTTGATAACCAACACTTGACTGTTAGTTCAGTTGCAGTTTAACACCCAGAATTTGGTTTATCATTTCAGTATGCCTGCAACATAACCTTGATGTGGATACCAAGACAAGCAAAATCCAGCTCACTTCTCGAGTGTGTTTAAGTTTATCTTCATCAAGTGACCTCAGCAGGTTTCAGACAGATCTTTTTCATGAAATGTAAACTATGACCTTCGTAATAAGTTTCTAATAGCCTTCTGATAAAAGGAATGTGGAAATCTCAAATGCAAAAGGGTTTAGAAAGGTTATTTTCTAAAGGAAAAAATCTGTATTTCCTGATGTTGTGGAAAGCTCCACTGTTGCATGGCTGAAAACAGAGTACAGAAAGAGGAACTTATCTTTCCACTTTCTTTCCTGCTAAATTGAGGGTTCAAATCTGTATTAGAAAGAAATCTGGCTCTGATGAGGCAGAGCAATTTTCTCATGCACATTTGGTAGGACTAAGTCATCAGCAAACACAAGGCTTTCTTTGTTGACCTTGATACTTATCAGGGCACAACAAACCTACTAGAAAGTCTGTAGACTGCTGAGCAGAGTAAAACATTTATACTGGCATTCATACTTGTAGATGCCACGAAGCTCTGGGAGCCAGAATTTTCTTTAATGTAAAATGTTATGTTTATGTAAATTAATTGGGTTTTGGTTTTTGTGGGGGTTTTTTTTTTTGTTTGGTTGTTTTTTTGGTGAGTGTGTGATGGAATGCACAGTACACTTAAGTTTTATGGTTCTTTTTCTTCTTTAACATAGTGATTGTATAATATGATTTCAAATGGTCCATTGTCAAAATTATTTTCCAAGAATGCATTGCTTTTCATGGCATTCCTTGTGCCACGGTATTAGGGGAACTTGTTGAAGAGACACGGTCTCATGTACTAAAGAAGTGTATGATTGATGACTTGGTTACACAGCAGTGCCTGTAAGATGGACTAGGTCTGGAGCAGCTGTACTAGTGTGATACAGAGCGTTCTCTTGGATGTTTGAGGTCCCCCATGTGATGTGATCCAAAATAAAAAGTGGAACAAGAAGTGTTGCTCTGAAAGTTTAGACAGTGCTATTAAAGAATACAGTCCACAAGGAATTGATTAGAGGAGATGCAATTTTAAATTTCTCATCAAGGCTTCGCAATGACCCAGCCTGCTCTTCTCAGCAGTCCTCTTCATTCAAAAGCTAGGCTCTTGGTGGCAGAGGTGTTCTCCCTGTCAAGGTCAGTACCTTCCAGGGTTCCCATTGCACACAAAAATGCAAGCTTCAACATAAAATGAATCTTTAGATGAAATAACCGTTCCCCCATTCTGTTGTTTCCATGGCATGTTTGTACGTGCTCAACAGTGAGAGAGGACAGTGACAGCTAGGGCAGAAACTGTGTATATTGATGTGCAATGCCCATAGGTTTCCATTTGTTATCTATTTTAAATGAGGAGAGGAAGGATTTATTGCAAAGATTTAACCTGCCAGGGACTTTTTAATAAGATAGCAAAATTGGTGCTATGTGTGGCTTAAGCAGAATCCTCCTGCCATTGAGCAATAATTCCCTCTATAAGACTATTATTTTTTGTAATATATGGAAGTAATTGGCTGTATAAAAGGTTGTGTATGATGTTATAGTGAACATGAGGAATTTATTATAATGCTGCAAGTGAATGGGGAAATTTCTGATGTTACTTCAGGGAATGAGCCTATTTAAAAAAACCCCAAAAAACCAAAAAAAAAAAAACCCCAACAACCTACCTACATAACAATATGTCACTTCTGAAGTCCATCATGCCCCATTCCATTTATTGTGCTCCCACGGGCATGGGTTGAACTAAATGAGCTCACAGGTATGTTCTCTTGCACATATTTCTGCACTGGAAGAGTGAGGAATTCACCAGGGGCCAAGAGCATCTTAGCCTCTGCCACTTTCCTCTATTTTGGACTGGGAGTGCATGCAGTCCTGGTTTAGCATATACCAGTCACATCCTCCCCCCCAAATACCTAAAGTGACAAATTGTGTGTGATTTATTCTTCATTATGCATGTTTTCAATACAGTAAATAACATACTGGTTTCAGGGCCTTTAAAAATGTGATTGTGAGTTTGGATGCTCAATAGCGATACCTTCCAGGTGGTTTGGATAGAGACTGGCTCAGATCACCCCCTAAGGATATTTTGGTTTGAAAATGTTTGTACTCTGCTGCTGAATACTAATGCTAAAATATATCCCTCTTTTTTTTGGAGGCAATTTCTGACTTACTTTCATGAGTGTGTGGATATTACAGATTAAAGCTGTCAATTTTTTCTTTCTGTATGTGGATAGCATTAATATTAGATGCTTAACACAAACATTGTGTTAATTTTTTTTCTGAATGTTTAGAGGAATAAATTGTTCTTTATTGTATATTAATGCATCTCTATTAAGTGATATGAAAAATATCCTTGTCAGGAGAAATTCCAGTAGTATTATTCTGCTTTTGTGTCCATTTATCATGTAGGTACAAATATCTAAGGATTCATCCAACTAACTAATATGCAAATACAGGAAAAATGTTATCAAGGTTTATAGGTACAAAATGTTCCAGGATCTATGATTGGCAACCCCCCCCCGCCCTTACCTCCTCCCCCCTCCAAAATCTCCTTTTTGGCATCATGGCCTATGGTTTAGCAGCTAGAGACTTTAAAGTCATCAGTTTTTTGCTCTGTGGTGGCCCTGATAATGCATCACTTTGGTACATCACACATGAGATCAGCACAGATGATCATAGTAACGCTGAAAGGAAGCTCTAAAATTTTTCTCAGTGTTCTGCTAACAAAACTACTTGCCTGGCTGTCTGGAAGACTTATTTTTACACAAAAAGACTATCAGTTCACTCTTAAGAGTTATTATATAAGAAAGCTATCAGTTCACTTTGAGCCCATAAGTCTCTGTAAGTGATAATTTTTGCCAGTTTATTCCATTTGTGATGATAGAAGTCATCTGTCTCTCTCTGCTTCGCACATCCTCAAATGAGTTCTTACATGTTAAGGAAACCTTTCCCCTTCTACTCTTAACGTGCAGTTGCCATTTTGATAGAAATTATAACACTTTCCCTTAAGAGTTCCTTTTGAACTCCAATATTTCAGAAATATCTGCTTTAATGGGCTGCTTATTTCTAGCTAGAAGAATGATTGAAATGTTTCATATTTCTCCAAGCTGTGAGTATTAAATAATTGATAGTTGGGAACAAATTTCTAAGCTGCAATTTAATCACTAACATCTCAAGCTGCCATTTGTATTGGCCAAACTGCTGAAGCACAGCTTTTTATTTAATCAAGACATAATACACTATTTTCAGAACAATTGTGATCTTTCTCCTTCTCATGAAACCCTTATCCCAGAGGCTTGCCCAGTTAATAGCTAAGATGTGGTACACATGAGAAAAATCTGCCATAGGCTGACCTCTGGAAAGGAGGGAAGCATTTGTATTTTGTTGGCTTTCCTGTTTAGGATTCTTTGTCTGACTTCTGCCTCTTGTTGACAAGAGCCCCTCTTTGTGCACAGTGAGATCGCTCCCACCCTTCTGCAGCTCAGACCCCGAGTGTCCCATAAGGGTGGAGTGCTCTGAGCTGTAACAACATGAGGTTGCTGGCACTCTGCGGGTCACTGTTTTCTTTGGAGGCAGATGGTTATTGTAGTTTCCAGTGTAGCGATGGAGTCCCTCACTGAACAGCACGACTCTGGCTGCTTGGGACTTCCAAAATGCTGTCAAAAATATTTTGTTGTTGTTGCTGATGCTGCAAAAAGGCACCAGATGAGTTGCTGAGGAAATGTGGTGAAATAACAATGGGACAAATATCAGTGGTAGCCCACACCTCAGAAGTTTCAGAGCCCCAAAAAGGCAAAGTTTGGACAATTAAGCTGACACACTTTGCTTATGCTTTGCCTAATTTCTTACAATGCCTCACAGAATTTCTTGAGAGATATCCAATATTACACAAAAATTTTATAGAAACAGTCCTTATGCTATTCTACCTAGAATACAAAATTTCTAAGTAAGATAAATATGGAAATAACTTTTAAAGCAATTTGCTTTTGTTTTGTATATTTAACTTGTTTTGTTTCCATGCAAGAGCTTCAGGTTTTTGTTGAAAAAAGGTATCTTAGTTGTGGGTCTAACAAAAGTTAGCTTTTCTCCTGTATCTTACATATAAAAAGGAGTAATTTATATAGAGAAAATTGGAACAACCTATATTTGTATTGGATTAAAACAACCTACAGTTGCAATACGGGAGTAATATAATTTCAATGGGCTGTGGAAATCAGGGAAACATATCCCAAAGTATCCTTGAAAACCCTTGCCAGGGAGCTCCAGGTATTTAGTTTGTGTTGTGAATTAACCAATGTACACATTGGCCCCTTAATTTTCTGACAGGGAAGCGGGTGTTGCAGACAATTCACTCTTGACAGCTGTAGGAGGAGCTTTTGCTTCTGAGAAAGATGTGTGTCCTATTCCTGCTGACACTGGGAAACACTGAGGAGGTATGAAATAAGAAGATCTTGTCAGGATTCCCCATGCACTCACAGAGCTGTAACAATAGGATGATGCCAGCATGGATATTAAATGGAAACATCAAAACAAGCTAATAATATGAGGATATGAGCCTGAGATACACCGATAAATTTAAATTTGATCTCCATAGAATATGACACCCCTGTGTTTTCATCTGTGAAACTTGGGTGTCTTTAGGATCAGCAGAAAGTATTTCAAAGCATATGCTTCATGTCTGCTAGAGTCAGCAGTTGATACATCATAGGAACCCTTGCTCAGATGTGCATGTGTCAAGGTTACCTGAGTAGGCTCAAGCATTAAACATTTACCTAATTCACATAATATAGAGACACACAAGTATAAATATTCCCCTGTATTGTATTTTGACCTATTAGAAAAAGAAAAAAAGAAAAAAGAAAGGTAAAAAAAAAGGATACCTGCATTCCTCATTTTCCTATGACTGTCTTGACACAACCTAGGAACACATGGAATGGATTACCCTGGTCTGGGTTGCTGGGCGGCAGGAACAGCTTTTAAAAGGAGAGGATTTATTGGGCAGCATTGTCTCTAGTTTGGCAGCAATGTTGGCCGTAATCTGTAAATGCTGCTTGTGACTGGGAGAAATTTAAAAACCTATGCACCCACTCTGATAAAACAGGCTTGTGATGGGGAACATGCTTATTTTTGTGTGTTAAATTCTGGCTGAAAGATATTCCTAAATAGATCAGTTGGAAAAAGATAAAGGCTTTTTCCACTAGGGAGAAAAGGGAGTCAATGAAACATAGAGTAGATCATCAGCTGTGGCTTGATAATTTTGACCTGTCATGATAAGGCTACACCAATCACGCATCTTTATGATTAAGTAACGTTTTGGTTCCACATAGCTTAAGGTTTTTGGGTCAGCGAAAGGTCTTCCTCAGCTCCTGGTTCGCCAAAGGAAATAGGTCGTTGCTCAAAGGAATATTTCAAGCATAGCAAGATACTTCATCACAAGAATATACTTTCCTGCAAAAAAAGTACGACCATCTGTGTGTATCTGAGCCTTCTGGGGGTGGAAAGATGGAACTCACTCCTGATGGCTGGCTAATGCTGAAGTCAGAAATGCAGTTGTCTTGTCTTACTCAGGTGACTTCCATATATTTCTGTGCACTTTCCAGAGGTGGATGCAAGTGCTTAGCTGTTGTCATGCATAGACTACCTAGGTATCCTTTATCTGCTGCAGCAGCAGGAGTTCACTTGGTGCCTGCCTTTTTTCATACTCTTCTTTGGAAGACAGGGTACCATTGGTGAGGAAGTTTTAGTGCAGTGATCAGCAAGGGAAGGAATTAAGAGGTGCATGGGGAAAAGGGCCGCTCTGTTTCTCAGTCATCTCAAGAATGTGATTTGAAGTAGATACATCTACTGACCTCTGTGCAGTGTGAGTGGGAAGGAGCAAAATTATTTTGTTTCCACTCAGAAGCCCAGCCCAATGCTTGCTGTCAGGCAAGGAATTTTCTTTTCCCTGAAGCTCAGAACAAGCAGCAGTTACAGGGAAAGTTTGACTGAGTCCTCCAGTCTTCTGACATCCCATGCAAATCCCTTCCAGCCACACTCAGGCCTGTATTTTGGCACCAGGAGAGAAGGATGCTGTTGTATCGGCAGGTGCTGCTGCTGCTGGGAAAACAAACAGCATCCCACAGTGGACTGCAGATGTTTGCTTCCCCCACCTCCCCCAGGCATTCTACTTTGAACATGTTGGGACAGACCAGAGATTTCTGCCAATAATTTGGCAGATGCTTCAGCATCCTTGGGACGGGAACATACTGCTGACATGCAAGATGATGTGTTATTTATGAGTTTGCCTTTGTCCCATTAATCTAAAAATACTTAGATAATGTGACAGAGGTTTGCATGGTTTGCCAAAATACTTGGCTGAAATGAAAAGTATCTGCTGGAGAGAACTGAGAACAGAGCCCTGGGAAGGACTTTTCCAGAGGGTCCAATTAGTTGAATCCCATAAAATATTTTATTCTAACATTGTTACAAAAACACAGTGCTTGACTCCTAAAAAAGCCTTTGATTTTGGGGTTAGTTTGTGGCATTCTGCTCTGCCCATGGTTAGCTAAACATATTATTGCATTGCCTGGGAGCAGCCTGGGAGGAAAATTCCTACCTACAGGACACAATTTCCTGTTCACAATCAATTTGCTCTTGAGGAGGACTGTACTGTGGGAGGTCGCTGTCTTGCATTTCACACATGCAGCACCTGTTCCATTGTGGAGCCTGGTTTTGATGTCTGAGAGAAGACCCAGGTAAAAATAGGAAATTCTGGGCAATACTGGGAGGGAGATGTGATTCCACCCTGAATGCACCAGCCCTTACTGCACCTTTGTGTACAGCTCAGCACCACCTGCCCATGTTTTGCTTGGAATTTCCTAAGTGTACATAGAGAAGTTTACTTTGCAACTAAAATGGTGTATTAAGTGACTGTAAGTTTATTCAAATGCTTCAGAGTTACTGAGTATGTGTTGTGCCATGGATATCAATATGTGTTGTTGCCATTTGTCAGAACTATTGCCAGATGTCCAGAAAGCTCGGTTGGATGGCCAAGTACAAGGGAAGGGGAGAATGGAGGGGTGGGATTTGTTCATTCCTCGATTCCCAGAGAGCTGGCTGTCATGGGAGACTGCAAAATACAAAGAGAAGGGAATGTCGTGTCCTTTTACATGGTTAATTTTTTTATAGTAACCAAACCACTTTGCATCATCTTATTACAATCCTTATCAGGTTTGAAAAGATATTTCCTGGAAATCCTACTAAACCAATGTTTTTAACAGCACAGAGCTGATAGCAGCAGTATTTTAAAACAAGCACAACTTGAGGCCGCAGCCCAGTGGCCTTGTCACTGCCACAAGCACATGGCTTTGATAAAATAATGGATGCCATATGTTGTTCCTTAGAAATGTCATGCAGTTTGAGCAGGAGAATAATTTTCTAATCCAAGAAAGCTCATGGGGAGAAGAAAAGTCAACAAAAAGCTCCTTAAGAAAACAGTAACAGCTCCTTACCAGTAAGCTTTGCACTTATTTTGCATTTTATTGAAAAATACTTGAAAAAGACATTATCTGGTGACCAAACTCTGTAACGTCCCAAGTCAAGATTCTGACTGCATAAAATTTCTACCTGTTTCTGTTTTTTTATATGCCATTTCTGCAAAGTATATGGATTAGCATATTGTACGGGTCTTTACAACTGCTACTAGGTTTGCAAACAAATGGAGCACAGCTTCAGCATTGGTTTAAGCTGACAATTATTCTTTTTAATATATGGTTCAAAAATATGACCTGGATTTAGAAGCCAAAAAAATCTGGTTTTCCCAAGAAGTACTTTTCAGATAAAAAACATTTCACAAAAAGAAACACATCAGTGGTATGGAGCCAGTAGATCATAGCTATATTGAACTGGCATTTTTTTGGTCAATCTTAGCATCAATGTGATTAGTGCTATATAAACAATAGAGAATAGAACAACCTTTCATTTTAGACTAAAGCCAAGCAAATAAATTGTCATAGCTCTTTTCCTAAAGTCTCTAAAACATTTCTAAGCTCTTTAGAATTAAAATAGTTTTGAAATGTCTTTTTTTTTCCTCAAAAAACCTTCTTGATGTTTCTTCTGAGCACAGAAAACTGCAAATTACTTACAAAGAGAAAGATTTTACAAATCATTTAGTAGAGTGTAACAATTGATGCTTGCCCAGTTCCCTAGTCATATAAATTTTATAAAAAAAATCACATACTAGAGAGCATAGAAGGAGTTGTAGAAGAAAATAGCTCATTTTTTTAGAATAGGGATGGCGACAAATGTCATATTAAGGCCTTAGTTTGGCTTGATTTTCACACATTATCTTGCCCATTATGTGTGTATATATAGGAACATATGGGAGAGTTACTGCTTGGGGCAGATGGGTCATGTTCCTCTGGGACACTATGCATGCAGCGTGTACTCTTTCAGATCATCTAAGACTGCAGCACAGCAACATGAATGTGTTTGAAAAGGTTTGTCTCCTCTTGTGCATTTGCCTGAGTGATTCTGTTATGTATGAGATTATATCTTCATGCTGCCTGCAACTGGACCATTCTTATTCGATAGTCTTTATAATAAATGGCATATGCATTTTTAATATAGACCTAGTGTAGTGGAGGCCTTTATTGTTTTCACACCATCTGGGGTTGCCTGTCTACAGATATGTTTCTGAACTGTGTTTTGAAGACTGTAGTTCTGAAGTAATTCCTGTTTTTATACTAAAGACAAACCAGATAAATTTACTGTGAGAAAGTTAGTGTCTTTGATACAGAAAAACTTATGAATAGCTGGTAAAAAGTGAGTTATAATAGTAAGAAAGGGTTATTTCTTGGTTTTTTTTCAAGTTACATTTCTTAGCAAGGCAGAAAGAATGAAAAATATGAGGCAACTTAGTTCACAAGGCAGTTAGGAAGAATCAGGAGGTGCATATGAGAAAGCAATATCAGCTACTCTCTTAGGATAGTAAGTAAGAGGAGTGTTGCACACAACTGACTCTACACGAACAACTTTTAATTGCTTATATTAAAATTGTCTATGACACAGAATTTAATGATTTAAATGTTTCAAGAAGTGTCCCACTATGTGAGATCTTGACTTCCTCTGTTGTTACCACCTTACAATTCTCTATATATGAAAAGGCAACCTCTCTTTACGCTGTTTTTCATGCCTGTTAGTGCTTTTGTTCTATCTTAATTTAGAGGGAAAATATCTTGATGTCTGAATCACCATCAGGTGAAACTTGCTTGGTTACGTGCCATTCATGTGTTATCTGGGTTAGTTCCTTGACAGGATGATAATGCTTGTTACAAGTTGTAGGAGAGTCTAAGGTCAAGGTTCTCAGGTCATATATAGGTATTTAAATAAATATTTTAACTTCAAATATGTTAAAAAGCCATAAAATGTACATATAAATTTAAATAACTATAAATCCCTCATATAAATTAGGGACAAATTCTGCCTGTTCTACCTCCAATGGGAAAAAATATTTTATATACACTTACATGGTTTGGGGCATCACTCTTGGAGAGCCTGCTCTGAAATAATTGGTGCAGGACACAAGGAAGCATATTGTGTTTCACTGCTGAATGGTCACTGGTTCAAGGTTTGCTTCTGCTTCAGCCCAGCTAGTTTGCTTATTAAGGCTTCTGACAAGTTTCTGACAGGACTTCTGTGAATTGAACTTTGGAAAACATGCAGAACTCAGTCTTTATGAAAGCACAGCTGTGAACATTGTGTTTCACTAGATTCCAACCATATATGCATTTCAGAGATTATAGGTGACAAAGGAAAATAGCCAGGATTGTACAAAAATTCAGTCTGGAAGGGACCTCTGGAAGTTTATCAATTTGTAATGCCACTAAAAAGTTATAGTAAGAAGAAAATTCTAAAAAGCTAAGGGGAAAACCTTGGCTGATAAATGGATTGACTATTGTTTCTCTGGAAGGAAAAAAAAAAAAAAGAAAAGAAAATTCTCTTAAACAATTTGGAAAAAAATTTGACTATTGATCTCCAGTAGAACCTGACCACCAGATGGCTTGGTCCAGGTTCATAGAGGGTCACAGGATAACAGAAGCAGGAAAGGATCCAAAGAAGCCTCTAGCTGAATATCCTGATGAATCAAGTTTAGGTGTGAGATCAGACCAGGTCTGAGATGAGACCACTGGATCAGACCAGTGCTTTCCACAGTAAAAACTGGAAAACCTCCAAGGATGAAGATTGGACAACCTCCCAGGGTAACCTGCTCTGATGTCTACTGTTCTCATGAGAAGAATTATTTTTCTGATATCTATCTCTTATTCTTTCATTTCAGCTTATGGCTGTTCCTCATCCTCTTACCATGCACCACTGAAGAACCTGGCTCCACCTTTTTGGTTTCCTCCCTGTAGGTACTTGGGGGCTGCTGTCAGACTCCTACAGAGCCATCTTTCCCCAGGCTGAGCCAGCTCTGGTCATTCGGCCTCTCCTGACAGGGCAATTGCTCCAGCCCTAATCAACTTGGGGCTCCTTGCTTAACTCATGGCACTTCATCAGTGTATGTTCTATATTGAAGGGAAGGCTAAATGTGGTTGAAAATACTGAGTAGAGAAGAATAATCCCAGTGCTAAATCATTTGTAGGTGCAGGTTCTTTATCTGGATATAGTTTTGCAATATTTAAGACAGCAGTCTTGCATCTACTTTGAATTCCAGTGTTGCAACAATTATCCATGTGTTCTACATATTGGTATTCACATCAAGTATATGCAAATAGCACTTTTAAATAATAGAAGTCACATTGTGTGACATTTTTTTGCTAAATTTGTTTAAAACAATCTAATAATTGGTGTTTCATGACCTTTTGGCTTCTTAAAGAATGAAAAAGATATATTGCCTCTATTTGTACTTACTGCATTCAGTGATTAACCAGCCAAAAATGTCTACTGCCTGTATGTGACAGTTCTTAGACAAGAATTTTAAGATATTCTGCAGAATTTATTTGTAATGTTGATTTTGCCTCATTGAATTTTAGACACATAGTCTAGTTCCATTTAAATGAATTCAAAAGCCAAATATTTTAATTACCTTAATGGTTTTCTAACTTATTATATATAATAGAATCATAGAATTACAGAGTCATAAAATGTCCCTCTGCCACAGCCAGAGACACCCACACTAGACCAGGCTGCCCAAAGCCCCATCCAACCTGGCCTTGAACACTGACAGGGAGGGTGCAGCCACAGCTTGTCTGGGCAGCCTGTGCCAGGGCCTCACAGCCCTCACAGGGAAGAATTTCTTCCTAAAATCTATTCTAAATCTCTTGTAATTTAAACCCATTACCCCTTGTCCTATCTCTACACTCCCTTAAAACTGTCCCTCTCCAGCTTTCATATATGTGAACATGTAAATATATTAATATATTCATGTTAATTGAGATGTTAATTCTGCCAGTAGGAACAAGTTGTAATATGAGATAGTTTCTCTTCTATCAAAAATATTATTTTCTAACACATATTAGCATTGGAAGTCATTATCTTTCTGACTCCTCCTTGTTACACATTACTTCCACTAAGAAACTGAGCAGTTGGACATAAGATAAGAACTGATGTGTACTCCAGTTGAAAGTCATATGCTTTTGAAACATAGTTGCTTTACAGATTGGAAATTCTATTAGCCTACATGCTAAAAAACCCAAACAAACAAAGAAACAATTAAAAATAAAATAATTTAGTGCTCATGAAAACTGCTAGATTGATAGTTCTGAGAAATCTTGCTTCTGTCAATGGGGAGAGGGTTATCACATGCAAAGTGACAACATAAACTTACACGTATCATCTGCTTGCATGCTTCAAACCTCATCTTGACAAGGAAGAAATGGTTCTGTTTACACACCATCTTGTCCACATCAAACACTGTAAAAAACACTTATTTTTTAATTCTTCTAGTGATTTTCCTAATCCACTAAGAGAGAGTTCATTAAGTAGGAGTGAGTGAATAACTGATTTCTAGCCTTTTGTTGCTAAAAGGAAACAACTGTTCAGATGTAATAAAAACATTTTAGTTGTTTTCACCAGAAGGATTTTTTTTTAACCTCAGAAAACCAAAAACATGCTGTCTTTTGAAAATGGTAATAAAGGACAGAGACATCAAGACACACTGTCATAATGTCTACACTTCTGCAGTAGTTTTATGATTAGTCAGTTCACACATTGAGATACATATATTCAGATTTTCCTCTGCAAAAACTGAGTGAGGCCATGTATCCAGGAAAGTTTTACATTTCCTCCCATGGCTCAGGGTATAAGTAGGTTGGAATTCAATTTTCCATGATGTTTCAGTAATTTTGTCTTTGAGAGTTACCGTGAAAGTGACTACTCATGGAAGTAGTCCACAAAAGGAGCCACAGAGTGGCACGCTTCAATATTCTTCATACCATAACACTGGGAATGAGAATGTCTAGGAGGAAACAATAACCAGAGAAGAATACTCTTCAGACAGAGTTAGGACTTGAGTTTAGGCTCTGAGCCTTGGAAAGACTACAACGCTGTTGGCTAAATAAATCTGTCTATGCTGGCAGTATCTGTGAACGGAGTCCTTCATGCGCTCAGCCTTTATTCCAAGTGAGTGAATATGTTCTGAATTTTGTAGTCAGTTTTTTTCAGGACTGGACCTTCACCATTTTCATTTTGGCTGCTATTTGTAGATTAAACTTTATAATTCTGGTACCTGTAAGAAGCATTTTCTTTCCAAAAATTTTTGGGAAAAAACCCCACCCCTATACTCTTTCATCTCTGCCATTAATGCATTACAGTCTAAATTTGGGGAGAAGAAGGTATGAGGTATATTTTGAGTCATATAGCTCACGTACTTCTGTTGTTTGAGATTTGTAGGCATAGAATGCAACCATAGACTTCTCAGCCTCCAATTCTATTTGTCAAAATAAGCATACAGAAACACTCTGAGCTAATGCATATAACCGCTGAAAAAACAGGATAAATTAATCTGAATTGAAAGCTTCACTCACTTCTGGAAATATATCCTACTTTGGATATCTAGCCTCAAATGACAGAATTTGAAGATTAAGAGTATGAGTTTCTCTAGTCTGCATTTACTCCAGGAGTATAAGCGGTTGTGAGCCATTGGCTCCATACAGCAGAAACCAATGACTCTCTAGAGGGTAATGCAGCTGCTCTTTTCAGAAAAAGCCCTGTATATTTGGGGAAACTTATATCCAATATAACCTTCAATGCAGAAATGCACCGTTTCAATGAGAGAGTTTATGCAACTGAAGCAATTTTTAAAATGTTGTGTATTTATTAATAGTGCATTTAAATACCAACTTAGTGATAGTTTGCATCTTGAGGTCTGTGTAACGTGTTTGTTTATATAATTTTTGATACTTAAGAACTAATCAAGGATCTTCACACAAAGAATGTTTTAAGTCTTTGGATAAAAAATGTTGTGAATTACTGTTATATGATTCCCACAATGGATACGAACTTGATTTATGCACTTACATTTCCCTAGCAACATTTCCATAACATTTCTAACAAATTAACCCTTAAATTGGAATGCTGAAAGTACACTTACCTAATTTTATTTTTTTTTCCTCAATAGCTGTAAAAACTTTTGCAAGAGAATTCCAGATAGTTTGTGTAGAGATGGCATTTAGTAGAGATCTGAAGCCAAAGGACTTCTATGTTCTCCCATTGTTCCTAACTGTTTTTTAACCTAAAAGTTTCTTAAAAATTCAGTTTCTGGAAAGACATCAATAGGTAAGGTCATAGCTCTTATATTAAAAGAAAACAAATATAATAGACATAAAAGACATAATGAAAGAAAAAACCCAAAAAACCCCTATCACGTGGTTTTCAAGCATTTACATTTTCTGAGAGATTCATGGACTATCTTACAGTATGGTGGTTATCACAGATGGGGGCACACTGAATTTTCTCATGGAAGACCTTGTCTGACTTAGGTTCACAAATAAGTGTGACATGCTTGTGCTTGGTGTGTCCAGCGCTCTTCGTGGTGGCCTCTGCGTGTGTGTGAGCAAGCATCTGCATACGTGTATGCACACGTATGGTACACTGGTTTGCATTGGAAGGGACCTTAAGGAGGTCCTTCTGAGGGGTGAAAGCTTCCCAATATTGTGTTTAGGAGAGGTGAACCAGAGTACTGGGGTTGAGTTCCCAACTACCACTTTGACCAAGTATTAGTAGTATTTAACAACGTAAAAATACAAATTAGTATGCATGTATGGACTATGAATTACTGTGTCAATAAGAGCTTTTGTTTCTAGATGTGATTGTGGCATACTCCCTTGGTGCTTCTAAAAAGCCAGTTTTGATGTCCTGCCCTAGTTGTACTGGTTGTTGTGAAAAGTAACTCCAGAGCACCTGGTGTTTGGCCAATCCCATATCTAATAGTCAAATTTTGTGCATCCCACTCCATGAAGCAGTCTTTTCTTCTTTCTATTGTAACTCTGATCATTGTGAATGATAAATCAACACCCTTTTGTTAAAATCCTAGCATGTCTGTTTCTTAAAAAAATAACCTGAAATCAAAGCACCAGTAGTTAAGTACACCAGTAGTTTAGTAAAAACTGTAGGGCAATTCTATTCTCTCAATATTTTTAAGACTTCTAATGTTTCTGCCTATTTCTTAGGGGTCTTTAGGAATATCTGACAATAGTTCTATTGAGGCTCCCCAGGTCTTCAGAATGGCTAGAACCACTATCTGCAAAACTGTTTGTCAAGGGCCAGCGGCATGACGATACTGACAAAGCTCTATTTACTGCCAATGGCTAGGCAGACAGCATGGTTTTCTTGGTTGGCTTTGTTTGTTTGCTTTTCTTTTTTTGTTGATCCTTTCTTTTCTCCCAAATTTTTCTTTTGTCCACTGTGTCCTCCAGAACATATGATGATTGGCAACACAGCAGTATGATGGTATAATGTAACCCTGATTTATATGACTGATTGACCACATCCGAGTACTGAGCTGTCTTGACCAGTATTAAATGGAGATTTTGTGACCTTAAACACTGCTTAGTCCCCTTCTAAGTTTCTGACTGAATAGCATTGGTATAAGCCAGGAAAGGAATACTAAAATGCAAAGGAAAATACAAGATGCTATTTTAAATAAATTGATGGAATGGACTTTATCTTACAATTTCAGGAGATTACTGTTTTTCCGACTCTAGACACTGACCTGTACAGCTGTACTCTGCTCATAGTCCTACTGTCCCTCCCTCTACAGACTCTATAAAGTGAATTTCTGGAGGGGAGCTTCCAAAAGGGGGGCATACATCCATTTGAGTTTGGCCAGAGTTGCCATTGTGTTTTCCAACAGCACTCCATCTGTTTTGCCTCCTTTTCTCAGTGAGGTTGATTTTGAGTCTACAGAGGAAGTCTACAATTGGTCTTGGGGGAAAATGCAATTTATTCCCATTTAAAATAGGTGATCATAAATTCAATCCATAGGCAGCTGCAGTAGTTTCCAATGTCATCACTCCTCCGGCTCCTCTTCTGTAGGCTCTCATTCCAGCTGAACATGGTAGAAGATCCTAACAGTGGTTCTCATGCAAAGGCTCAAAAATTGTCCAGAAATGACTCAGATTTACTTGGCTGACTTTGTACTGAGATGAATGAGCAGGAATGGCTCTGCTCCAAGGATGATAACTTTCTCCAGGAAGGTAAGATGTAGTATCAAACACCACAGATTTTGTAACTTCTGAGTGCTCCAGCTATATCTTCAAATCATGTCTCCTCTTGACTTTTCAAGTCTTTTCACATTGCCAGAATGCTGTCAAGGATTTGTGTGTGGGCAGATTCACAGAGCTGTACATCAGTGTTACTTATGGTCTGACCCAGCTCAGGAGCAGGATTTGCACGAGGTGTCCACAGGGAGCCTAGGTTATGTAGTTGGCAATGTGCCCTCTGCCTTGACAGTTTTGGAGTTTCATTCTTGGCACTACACCTTGCATAACCACCGTCACCAGATGAAAACCACATAGGCACAACTTTGTGATGTCTCCTGTTGCTGTGGGAATCAAAGATTTCTTGGTTGCTCAGTACTTGTATACAGAAAGAATGTAAGTGGATGTTCCTTTGCCTATTATAAACAATCTTCAAAGTTTGTTGTAAGATTTTTTACTAAAGGAAGGAAAAATTTTCATGAAGATTAATGCTTGAGCTGTTAATTATTTAAGTATAAAACTATTTTATATCCTATAAATCAGAAAAGTTGAGAAGACAAGGGTATGTGTGTGGTGTTACTGCTCCCCAGGTAAAGCCATGATGTTCTCACTATACCTTTCTCATATATAAGTTACTGAAGAAGGTGCCAATTTTAAAATTTCAAAATAAAAAAAAAATGAACTAATTTGTATTTCTCAGAGTTTTAAATAGGAGTAAAAAAGCATACATGAAAGGCCAAAAGGGCCTTCTCATTGAAGATGAGAGATAGGATGTAGGATGTAGCTTAGAAACAAACTGTATAAATCATCCCCTTCCAAGTGAAACTTAATATATACCTGGTACTTTGTGTGTGGACGACATTGGCGGTGTGTCACCACAACTATTCTGAGTGCCATGTGCTGTCATTTGGGAGGTGACAGGAGTTACACTATTAGCAGAGCCTCATAGTGACTTAGGCATTGTGGTAATGGATATAGATCCCAGCTGCAGTCAAGATTAAATGGAAGATAAATGGGCTTCTGCTACGCTTAGCCCATTTTCCAGGAAGCGCGCTCCACTCAAGTTTGACGTGCACTTTGATGAGAAGGAGGTTTTGTTTCTTCTTCACAATATGCTGGTACATACCATATGTCTGTCTCAGACTCTCAGGGAGCAGAAAAGATCCAATGCAATGCTTCCAGGCGGCGTGGACCTGGTGTCCCCAAGGGGGATTTACAGTGCACTAGCTTTGTTTTTCCTGAAGTGCTGATAACAGAGCAATGTCTTCTATAAAAATGTTTTTGCAGGCACATACAAATAGCTGTATGCAATGTTAGCATATAATAGCTTGTAGAGAAAAGAAAGTCTATTGCTTCTTAGGAACAGAGCTGACTTTTTAATTTTGTATGTAACAAATGATCAAAAATAGTCCCATCTTGATCCTTAGTGAAAAGCTGATGATTGAATTAATAAAAAGTGCTTTTGGAACAAGGATACTGCTTTGCCTTGTAACATACTTTACCCATTTAATAGTCCTGTGCCATATTTACATTTATTTTCTGAGTAATATGCAATCTTGTCAACAAAGATTACAGGAGATCAGGCTTTGATTTTCTCAATTTCAATCCTTGTATAATTTAACAATTAATAAAATCAAATATCCCAAGACTTTAACTTTCTAGGGAAGATGCCTTGCTTGAAAGAAAACAAAACATCTCTAGATATATTCCAGAATTTCTGTCTGTCTGCTCCAAAGCACAAGCTGAATCCCCACAGGCTGATAAAAAGAAGGCACCTCTTGCCTGCTACACAAATGGAAAGTTCAGCTCATAAAGCTATTATGCATAATTTGCATGGATGTTCCACAAAGCCTGCTTGGGAATAACATAGAGGAAAAATTAATTATGTGCTTTTAATATTCATTAAACCTTTTTTCCCTCTGAGCATGTGCTGCAACTTCAACAGTACATTTCTAAACTACATAAAACCAAGAACAGTTAGATGAGGATCATGTACTGTTTTAAGAGGACAGTAAAGCAATACTGCCTCCAGCTCAGCGTGACTCCTGGCTTTGGACTTATGGGTGGCAGAGAGGATGAGGCAGCTACAAGGTATTCATTGTCTGCATACACCCTGATGTATGAGAAAGACAAGCACTCCCTTGCTGCTGCTTTTGAGGAAAGATGTGTCATCACTTGTTCCTACAGGTGAAAAAGCTCCAATTGCCATTATGGGCAAAACAGCTTGGGAAAATTAATTTCCTTTTTTTGCCAATCAGATCAGTGTAATGAGAAACAAAACCAAATCTTAAACCTCTTCTCATCCTCCCCCTTCTTCCTGGGCTTAACTTTACTCTAAATTTTTATCACTCCTCCCTCAGCACAGGGGTTGGGGAATAGGGGTTGTGGTCAGTTCATCACAAGTTGTCCTTCCTCCTCAGGGGGAGGGCTCCTCACACTCTTCCTCTGCTCCAGCATGGGGTCCCTCCCATGGGAGAGAGTCCTCCAAGAATATCCTTCCCACAGGCTGCAGTTCTTCACAAACTGCTCCAACGTAGGCCCTTTCCATTGGTTGCAGACCTTCAGGAACACACTGCTCCAGCATGGGTCCTACACAGGGTCACAAGTCCTGCCAGAACACCTGCACCAGCATTGGCTCCTCTCTCCAAGGGACCACAGGTCCTGTCAGGAGCCTGCTCCAGCATGGGGTTCCCAGAGGGTCATAATCTCCTCTGGGCATCCACCTACTTTGGCGTTGGGTCCTCCATGGTCTGGAGGGGGATATGTGCTCCGCCATCATCCTCCATGGGCTTCAGAGGCACAGCCTGCTTCACCATGGTCTTTGCCAGGGGCTGCAGGGGAATCTCTGATCTAGCACCTACAGCACCTCCTGCCTCTCCTTCTTCAGTGATTTTGGTGTCTTCAGAGCTGTCCCTCTCATATATTCTAACTCCCCTCTTTTGGCTGCTGTTGTGTAGCACTCAGGTTTTTTCCCTCTGGGATATCCCAGAGCCACTGTCACTGATGGGCCCAGCACTAGCCAGCAGCAGGTCCATCTTGGAGCTGGCTGGCATTGGCTCTGTCAGACATAGGGAAAGCTTCTAGCAGCTTCTTGCAGAAAGCTAGCCTTGTATTCCCCACCTCCCTCCCCCCACACCCCCCAAGATCTTGCCATGGAAACCCAATAAGAAAAATTAATCGGCCCAGCAAGACATGCAACATATGCTGGTGTAAGTAGTTTGTAAACATGGCAGTTACAGGAGAGCTTATTTTTCATCCCTACTCTCTGAACAGACAGGCAATACATACCTTGTAACCTCTACTCTCATTATGCCAGCAGAAATGCTGTAAATCATTATACCTGCTATTTTGTACTTTTATTCATATGAGTGGTTTCATTGCTTTCACTTTTGAGGGAGAGATCAGAAAGTGGGAAGAGTGTTCTAAAAACTGTTAACAAGATACAAAAGTAATATTGCTGCACGACTATAGATGGCTGCAAGAACAGTCTTGTACTTCAGGTTCAGTTTCTGGGTCTTCTAAAAGCTTCCTGCATAAACTTATGCAAACTACTTTTTCTGCCTTAGTTCCCAATCTGGAACATGAAGATAAAAATATTTTCTTCCTCTCAGACTTTATCTGCTTGAAAGCTCCTTGAAGCAATGGGCATCTCTGTCTAGGGGCTTGCTATTAATTGGTGAGAAACTGATAAGCGGTGATGCTGAGAACAAGAGGAGGAAAAGGTAGGTTAGATTTAGAATTATAAAGACAACAAAATTTTTGCTTCATGAACACACCAAAATATTTTCATTGCTGAATCAGGATGCAAAGTTTAAAGATTGACTATTTTTATAGATAATCTGCTACTATGTCAAATTATTTCAGCATTTTGATTCATTATGGAACATTATTTCAATGGTTTTGAAGTTTGTGCGCCCTTCTTTGCAGAGCCAGAGTGTGCATCCCATGATGCTCTGATAGTCCTAGGATTCCCAGGAGGCACTATCTGGCTTATTACCTCAGCAGAGAAAATTTTGCATCATAGGATTTTCCCTCCATAGGGCAGAAGCAGAGGGAGCCTGAAGGTCAGTTCCCACTGCTCAATCGAAGTGCTGGAGCGTACAACACGGACCAAGGGAACACAGAAGAAACTGATAAAAGACAATATCTAGCAGCTCCTTCAGTGGGTACTGTTCTGCCCTAAACACTGAGTGGATATGGCAGGCTGTGTTGTTTGCAGCTGTGTAGTTATTAGAGACTATAACATAGTCCTTGTACTCCAGGCTTCCAAATTAAGGTTATACATAATCAACCTGTGGCATTCCTTAACTTTTAAGAAAAAGTATTTACTACTTTAACATTTTTCCAAGTAATGTTTATTTTTATTTCAGTCCTTTCTGCCTTTCAGAAAGAAAGAAAACACATTAAAAGGCTTTATTTTTTAATCTTTTCCTAGAAGAAGCAAATTTATTTCTACAGTGTTCATTAAAGGACTGATCCTTCAAGGACTGTGTTCTTTAAAGTCTTCTTTAATCTCTTAGCAAATTAAAAAAAAAATGTAATCAGTTTCATGCTAATGCCTACAGTTATTTACAAATACTGAATTAATTCACAATCCATCATCAGCTGAAAATGGTAAGACTATTTTACTTGATCCCATTGAGATCATACAGGTATTAGTTCTGTATAGTGGTGTTATGTCACGTGTTTATGTATACTTTATTTTTTTTCTGTAATTGTGGTGCTTGTATGGTATAATGAACAGAATGAAATGTGAAATCAGTCTATATTTTCCTAACTTCCAGAGATGAGGTTTATAAGGTAAGAAATATTATGAGATTTTTGAAACAATGATAAGAACTCACAATATTATACAGAATATATATCCACAGGATATTACTTGGCTTGTGGTAGACATCCTTAACTTAGGACATGAGTTAGTCTTCGGATATTTGCACAAAACCTGCCCATTTGATGGAAACCTGACCTGAATGGAGGCTTAATCTGCTGTTATGATCACACTTATGTGCTCTTAATCACACTTATGAATGGTGGTGTTCTGCATTCCTGATACATTAGTTTGCAAACTTTTAGAGATTTTAGAGATCTCTCTATTTCTTCTTTTATTTACCAAAGTACTATCCAAGAACATTTCCAATGAAAACAAATATGAGGAGATTTTGATGGCATCCTTACTTTCAGTGATACACTGCTAAATTCATCAGATGGCCCTGAACTGCTCAGGCTTAATTTGCTGAAAAACAAGTTGCTTGTAATTTTGCCTGAGCCAAATTTTTCTAAACAGAAAGTGAGGGCTTAGCAATTTATTCAATTTCTTAGAAGTTGCCAGCAGCAATGCATCTAATGAATTCCACACTCCAGCAAACGTGCACAACCACTTTCCTGCTGGGGCATAGGTAGGAGATCCTTTTTCCCTTTATCTATACTAGCTAATCTTGGTTGGTAATAGAAATGACCTTCACTTCCAATTGAGAACAGATGCAAAGGATGGAAAAATATGCATGAATGGTTGATGCTTATTAAAAGTCTAGCAAACTTTCAGAGTCCTACTTAAACTTGACCTTGATATACTTCAGTTAAGTACTGAAAGCTCAGTGCCTTCAATTCAAAACAATAAGCAGGATCACACTGAGCTTACAGGAGAATGTGTTTGCGTAGGTTTTTTTAGCTGAATATAAAAGACTATAAAGTTCAGAAACAGGTTCAGTTCTAACAGGCTTGCAGAAATACAAGGAACCATATTTATCTAAACCAGTCTCCCTAAAAAAAGGAAAGTAGAAGTTCTTTTTGGTAAGCACCCATATATCTTGTTTCCAGTCATGCTGGAGATAAAGGACTGCAAGATTTTCCATAATTAGTTATTTCTGAACAAGACAACAGTCAGGAAAAAATAGTAATTATGAGAAAGATCCTTTTTGAGCAGTTTCAAAATAAGCTTTGCAGATGTGTTGATGTTTAAACAGCACTGTTCCAACAACCATGCTCAGAAGCAGCGCCTCAGTCACACTTTCAGGTCTTATTTCCTTGCCAGCCTCTTCCTTGACCACAGAGGGCTGTTACTTAATGTTGTCCTGTATCAGGCTACGTGCTGTTCTTCTTTTGAAGGGATGTGGATCCTCTGTCACAATCTATCACTTTATTGCAGAAAAAGTATGAGTCTGAGTATGTGAGCCACACATACTCATCCCATTCTTCTAGGCAGAAAATACTGATAACTATTTTCTTGTTAATCTTTTTCACAACAGCTAGGAAAAACCCAACTAATCTAATAGTGTACTTCAGATTGTCTCTGGACTTCAGGTATAGTTTACTTGAACCTTCTTAGAGTCTCTAGTGTGTAACATTACCTGCATTCTGAGAAGAAATTATTTCTTTCCATCTGTGGCAAACTGTTGCAGTTTCAGCTGTGAAGGTAGTTTCCCTTTCTATCAGAGCAGACCATGAGTCACAGAACGATAGAACAGTCCAGGTTAGAAGAGTCCTTGAAGGATCATCTGGTCCAACCTTTCATGGAGGAGGGAGCTGAGGTGAGTTTATTTAGCGCCCTGTCCAATAACAGCTCAAAGACCCAGAGATGGAGACTACCATATCCCTGGAGACGTTGCTCCAATGAATGATTTTTCTTAAAATCTGTAAAAAATGTCTTTCTTGTGTCAAGTTGAAAATTCTCTCTGTGAAATTTTTACCTATTTGTCCTTCTCCATGTGGCTCCTTGTGAAGAGAGAACCCCTGTCCTCTTTGTAGCTCCCCTCTAAGCATTAGAATATGGTGTCCCCTCAGCCTTCTTTTCTGGAAAAGAAGACCTAAATCAGTTGGTCTTTCCTGTAGGACAGGTTCTCCAACATTTGGTCATAAGATCTTAGTCAAATAAATAGGTCAGACAGACCTGAAACATTCTCCCTCCTTGCTGCATGATAATAAAACATGATGAGCCCAAATTAGAAGTTTATGGAAAAGATATGTGTAAAATCCAGAGAAGGGCCATAATTTAATAAAGTTGCATTGAATATAATCTATATGCATTTAAAAGGATCCCTAAGTTTTCCCCCTTATATTTTTGTTAGCTATAAATTGTCAACATGTGAACCATCCCCAGGTCAAAGCAAAAGTCAATGCATACAGCAAACATTTCACAAAGTACTATAATGACTGGGGAAGAAAAAGCAATCTGCCTAACATTTGTTTTGTGAAGTTAGGTGAATATGCCAGGGGAGCTGCTGCCATTTCACCCTTGCAGGCCATCCAGCTCTTTTACTTTGACATGAAGATGTTACTGACCAAGCAGAGCAAGGAAGGGAGTGGCTAAGAGAAGGAACTATTTGAAATTCCTGTTGGGCAACTTCACAAATACCCCATGAGTGAATTTCTGCTGGTGTATTTAATGAATAGTTTTGGAAATGCTTTCTATTGAGAACAAAAGCATCACTGCAGCTACTGATTAGCCCGAGAGGTTTCTGAGGCTGTAGCTGTCAGAAATAAGTTTCAAGTATGTTTCAGCTTGGGAAGTGGCTGGAACACATAAGCAAATAAATCTGAACATGGAGGCAACCTCTGATTTCAATTTAAGATGATGGACCATTCTGTTGAAAGACTTATTCAGAGGCATCCTTAGCTCCTTGGTTTGAAAACTACAATGCTAAAATTGGATAAGCAATGCATAGCAAGGTCGAGTGAATACTGCATCCAGGACAAAATATCATGAGACAAGTACATATGGCAGCTCCCAAGAACATGTCAGACGGGCAGATGCTGTGTGAAAGGAAGATATATTCTTTGATTTGGCAGCTGTGGATTGTGGTTGTTTGTCAGATGAAGAATCACAGGGAAGGAATATAAGAAACGTTATGTGACGTTGGCTCTTATGCATCCTTCTTGCACAAGTTCCAGAGAAACACTCCCATGCACACACAGTTGGTAGCAACCAAAGCTGGGGCACTAAATATGAATGTAAAAGTCTAAAAATGTAGCCTAATTTCCTAAAGTCACCCATGAGCTCAGTTGGATGGCTGTACTTATTTACTCCCCATCTGTTTATGGGTAGTCAGCACCTCCCTGCACAGAAAGGCCTGGTGATATGTGTGTTCTCCATAGCTGTCTGATGGCAAAACATTAAGCCAGGAAATGCAGGAAATGCCACAATTATTTGACATAGTAATAAGCATGGGAAATGAAGACAGAGTGAACCTGTGATCAATCTAATCATGACCTGGACAGTAGCCATTGGAGTTAATCACAGTGTGGGGAGCAGGGAAGGGAGAGATAATGCTTGTGAATGTAAATGGTAAGAAATGTGAAAGAATGCTTTTAAGCTGTGCTGAATTAATTTGTAGAACTCACTGATGCAAAATATTATATCTGTAAAAATTATAAGGCAATCTGTCCCAACGTTCTGCAGCAAAAGCTGAACAGTAGATGAGGTCTGTGGGGACTCCCTTATCCCTTCTATCCTAACCTCGTAGTTTTGTTCTTTGTGTGCATTATAGAACATTTTGTGCCTTGCTCATAACAAAACTCCGAATATTAACGGAGAATGCCAGGTTACATCATGACATTATAATGCCTTTCATTTCAGGTAGAAATCTTTACTCCCTCGTGATTATATTTCTGGATTTTATATTTTAGCTTTTTTTTTTCCCTTTACCTGCATCTCAGACACAAAGCCAGGTTCCATCCTGCTGAGAACAAACAAACTGAAAGGTGCTCGCCAGCTCACTTCACTGCCTTCTGCCAGCTTCTGTCAGAAACAGAAGAAAGCAGAAATCTCCTGTGCAAATCTTCCACTGATGCAGAGCCTGTGGGGTTTGTGAACCTGTTAGATAAAAAGGAGCACTGTCTGGTGGCAGGGTACAGCCAGCGCTGGCACTACCTGCTCACACTGGGTCCTCAGGTCCCCTCCTTTCCCATCTGCCAGCTGATGTTTGGCCTTCATGATTTCATGATTACCAGCAAAAATTTAAACAGTTAACTGTCTTAAACTTCATTTTCTGATGTCAGTTAAAGAAGAATCATATATACTTATTTCCCTAGTGATTAGTCATGCTGTAAACATAAAGCATTTCATACTTATCATGTACTGGTGCTGAACGGTGTGCTAACCTTTCAAAGGCTGTCTATGAACATTGGTCTTTTTAAAAATATTCATTTTGCCCTTAAAATTATTTTTAAGAATAGCTCGAGGTTTTCAAACATAAGTACTTCAGGACTTACATATATATGCTAGTTCACAGATAACCAGGCAGTTTTAAAGCAGTTTCAGGCTCAATCGGAGATGAAAGTTTAACAGTTCATCAGATGGAAGGCAGTGATGTCTCAGCTAATAAGCATGTTTCTCTTCTTCATGTAATTAGAATGAACAGCGGCTGCACAGACCACTGGCTTCACCAACATGTTCCCTCTATCATGGAGCAATTTCCAACTCATGTGAGTAAGGTTTGTGAAAAACCAAAAATCTCTGCATGCTCCCAGAGATATTTGCTTGTGCAAATGGACCTTATCCAATTAAAAGTAATGGCATGAGTTATTAGTAGCTAGTCTCCAGTACTGAATCATTCTTGCTGCAGCAAAATGAAGCAATATGTTATCCAACAAAATAAAAATCTCCACAAAATAAGTCCATGGCCATAATGTCTTTTGGTAGATGATACTTTTTTTTTTTAAGAGAGCTTTGAAGGATACTTCAGCTCTGTGGTGGTGGCGTTTTAAACACACCTATGTTAAAGATCTGTTACGTTCCATAAAACCCGCCATGTTCTGTGTGTGTTTTATTTTGGGGTGTCTAATGACAGCTTCAATGGAGCTTCCTAAGGCTTAGTGTCCCCCTCATTATTGTTCTTCTTGCTAATCTCTTCAGAAATTACATTGACTCAGGGTGCATGGGTGAAAAGTGACAACTCCTAAATGCTTTTGCCTGTACACACTTACACAGATACTGTCTTCCCATAGCTTTTCTTGCAGGCATTCGTTGTGTAGTTAAGAGTTTTTGGCTCAAGTGATAGGACTTGATATACATAAAATCTGAGTTGGGATAACAAACTTTAGCCTCTATGTCACAAGCACATCACACATCACAGGCTGAAATAAGATTTCACAATAAAACTTCACCTTCTATGGAAAAAGATAAAGACATGTCAAGTATAACTGGTTCAAGAGAAAAGCATACTGCATTGGTGGTTTGGGAACTGGACTTGTTAATTAGCTATAGATCTGTCATTACTATTGTGTTATGGCCTGTCTTTGACTGAACTAAGCTCAAAGAGAGTAAGTACTTATATTTTAGAAACTACAGATAGTTTTACATTTCCTGATCCTCTAAGCAGATTCCCTTCTGTTGGAAGACATGTTTTAACCAATGAAATACAACTTGCTATATCCTTGTGACACCACTGATAAATGACACTGCACAGATATAACATGACAGATGAAGAAGAAAGCAGTTGTGCTTCTCCAATCCTTCCCTTGTTTAATCATATTACTTCCAGTCACGGTCCAAGCCAGGATTTCTTCTGCTTTGAGCATGTCACTCTTCAGATAACTACAAATGTGGCTCATGTAGTGCCTGATCCTATCTAGAAAAGCAGCGTGTATTTAGGATTTCATTCTTAAATTTGGTACATGAAGATCATGATGCTCTTCCTCAACAGAAACCAATAGGATTGCTGTGAGACAAAGCCAGCCTAATTGAACAGATATAAGGTCTTTGACTTTATCTTGTCTTCTTAGGAAAAAGAAATTCTTTCAAAAAATTTAAGAATGGCTCTGTCCAAACATGGAATTCTCAGAATATAAATCAGTGTTACCAAACTGAAACAAATGTTTACTGTAAAACCAGAAAGGACATTCAGATTTCAGAGAATGAACAAATGCCTGTTGCTGAGTTTATTTCACAACAAGAGGCTTATTTGGTTGACCATGATGATAAAGATGAAAAGCAAAGTATTCCTTAAAAGTGTTTATTGTTTCCTATCAAACCCTCTGATCCCGTGTGTCCAAATTATTCAGCTTCCAGTCTGTAGGTATTTCAAACCAGGCTCTGACCTTAGTCAGTCGGATTGCTTCAAATAGGATGTAAGTAGACTGTCCTTCCCCTGTAACATCTGTGTTATTGAAATCTGACTTCTTCACAAAGATTGCATTCAGAAAAGTGCCGAATACAAGTGTGATTTCATCAGCTAGGAATTTCTCTTTGCTGACTGCTTTGGCTCTCACAGAGTTGAGCAGATTTGGGCACTGTGTAAAGAGGGACACTGTTCAGTAGCGGGCATGGCTTCTTTTTGGGACACCTTCTCAAGCAGCCTGACACACCCCCTCAGCAAACTGTGGCAGCAAACAGGAGCCTCCTTCAGATATCGTCTGTGATGTGACTAAATGTCTGATGGTTTCTTTTGATCTCAATGCTGGTGGATTTAATCACAGATATCTTACCTTGTGTGGCCACAAAATTATCACTGATGACTCTCTAATAGAGCAGTTTAGATTTCTGGTTCAAATTTACTGGCTTATAATGAATGGATTTGCTTTAGTTCTTGAGGATTTAGAGGATTTTCCTTTTGCTTTGTTCAGTGCTGTTACATTTCTCTGAGCCAGAGTGATATTTTATGCTATTTGAATGGCACACTTCCATTTAACAGACTAAGTACCGTTATTATGTATTTGCGTGCCAGCAACTGATACAAAGTGCTTCTTAGACTTTGGCCCCTTTTTTGTATTAATAGGTTTCTTCTGCGTGACCTTGACAGAAAGGAGCCTACTCCCTGCCAAGAGCAGAAAACAGGTCATAGCAATTGCCATGAAATATTTTTTTGTGGGGGAAGTAATATAATTAGCTTTGTACTGTTATTTCTCTTGTGGTATAGATTTGCATCCATTTAAAAAAAATTACTCTTAAATTTTAAGCATAAAAAAATAAGACCACTGTCTTAGCTTTCACTAGGAATTACAGGATGACTTGCAGTTCTGTACTTGAGGATTTAATTGTTAAGGCTGCACAAAAAGGATTTAATTATAAGGCTGCTGGTAGTGTTTGTGATACCTAAATGAGGTAGTGCTGTCTGTGCTGCATGGAGATGGCCACACAACACTTGTTGCCAGCATGATCTCTGGTACCATTTTGTGGAAACCTAGCCAGGCAGACTTCGATGGCAATTATCATCTGGGAGTTTTAAATGAGAGGCGCTGACATGAGCTGGCTTGTGGGTCAGGCTGGGAGAAGGAAGCGAGCTGGACTATGGCTACCTAACAGTGTCAGTGCTGACGCACTTGTGGGTTGTTGTGGAAGGGAAAGGTTTGGTGTTTGGGGAAGGTTTATATCAAAGGCACATGTCAAAAGTCTACCTGTGGAATTTAGTTGCCTAAAAAAAGCATAAGCGCTTTTGTTAATGTAGTCGTGGACTTCCACAGCCTGAGTTGCATAATCAAAAGCTGTGAAGAGAAAAATGGTGCATCATAACCTTTTCCATGCTGACCCAGGACATGCTGTTCTAACAGTACCCTGAGACTATCCCCACTGATACCCCACTTTCCGCTGTTCAGTTGGTTCCTTAAAAATTACACTGGCAACCCCCCTGGTGTAGCACAGAGCAGGACCTATCCCTTTGTGGCTGGAAAAATAAGAATAAAAAAAAGATATCTCTTAGCAAAGAGATAATGAGATGACATTGCTATGCTGCTTTTCACTAGCTCAGGATAGTTCTCAGTCATCTAATTGAATGTACTATGACTTGGGAGAGGCGGGAAGTGCGTGATGTGCCACTGTTGCAGAGCCAAGTGTAGAGGTGTAACAGCAAGCTCCCAGGTGTTGTGAATGTTAACATCTCTTAAATAGGGGAATATATATCGATTATTTGTGCTAGTATGTATTTTTTAGTAGGAGTTTATGTTATTGTCTCTCCTTATTTTAGTAATGACTCTCACACTTCCAGTGAATTATTAGTCAGAAAATTTCCTTTCATAGTATCACTTTAGGCTAAAATAAAATCCTTTTCCCAGAAAGATCTTTTTTACAGCAGGATAGGTACAATAGGCTATTCAGCTGTATTCTATTGACCCTGCAGATTCAAGTCTTAATGTTCCTTTTTTTACAATCTCCTCCTTTTCATTTTAATATTGTTCTACTTTTCCCTTTTTGTACCGTGCATATCCTATTTTGTTCCACTGAAATAATTTTGTAAGAAATCCTTCATCACGATAATATTGTCTATTCAGTCATCACAGGCACGGTTTTGTTCTTTGAGCTTTGGCTAGCTTATATACACACTCCTACCCTCCCAGTGATTACTTCCACTGCCAGCTGGGATACCTATTGGTGAATTCAGAGCTGATTAACTGAACAAGACAGTTGTTGCTCCAATTAACCTACTCCACGTTTCGAGAGGGTTTTTTTGGTTGATTTTTTTTTTTACATTAAGAAAACAAGGAGTGGAAGGACAGATCAAACTTAACCAAATTGCTCCATCCTCCTCCCCACTAAGGAAAAAAGGCAATTTGGTGGACAAAGAGTGATCATTATTGGACATCTGCAGCTAATAAATGGGACACAACAGAAATTTGAGGACTGGATGCTTAACAGTTCATTGCAGGTTTTATTTGCATATACAAAGCTCCTTCCTAGAAGACAGTGAAACACCCTCCCCCGTCCCCCCATTTCCTTTAGCTGGTTGTGGTGGAAATTGCTACATGGGGAACAAATGTGTTAAATAATTAATGTAACCATGAAGGTACATGCCAGCTTTCAAAATCAGTGTACTTTTGCTTCACAGAAGGGTTTACATGTTGTAATTCACAAGGTAGGACTGTGACTGACCTCTGTGGGAATGCACAGAAAGAAACGTTTCCATGAGTTTCCCCCCACTCCCCCGCCCTCTCTATAGGAAGAAGTAAACAATTGCAGTCCTTGTCTTCTAACACAATGCTGACAGACAAGCTCTGGAGAAACTTGGGAAGCAGCACAAGAGGTTAACACACCCAGAGGTTGACGCTATCCCTCTGCTGGGTATTTCTGCTCTCACAGCTAAGTCAGCAGAAGGAAATGTTCCACGCTAGAGCTGTTCTGGGAAGGAGAGCAGAAGCATAGAGAGCACCTTGCTGTAGATCCAGGGTCATATTCAGGTGGCCTGGACAGACCATACATAAGCAGCATGAGCTGCATGAAGCTTCATTCAATCTCACAAGCTTTTAGTAATCTCTTGTTATAGAATCATACAATCACAGGCTATGTTAGGTTGGAAGGGACCTTTAAAGGCCATATAGTCCAACCACCCTGCAGTAAGCATAACTAGATCATGTTGCTCAGAGCTTCATCAAGCCTTATGTCTCCAGGGGTGAGACCTACATGGCCTCTCTGGGCAACCTGTTCCAGGGTCTCACCACCCCCATAGTGAAGAACTTCTTCATAATGTTCAATCTAAACATACCCTGCTCTAGTTTAAAAACATTGCCTCTTGTCCTATAACTGCAAGCACTTGTCAGCAGCCCCTCCCCAACTTTCCTGTAGGCCCCTTCAGACACTGGTAGGTCGCTATAAGCCTGGAGCTTTCTCTTCTCCAGGCTGAACAAGCCCAGTTGTCTCAGTTTAAATGTTATCAATGTTTGTGCCTGAGCATGAAGGGTGGCAACCAACTGCATGTGGCTGGAAGTAAAACACAGGCCTCTGCATTTTATTGGTGGTGTTACACCCCCAGAATCCATTGACTCCCTTCTTTACCTCAAGATTTTGCAAACATTTCAGTTAAGTAGTAACAAAGGTATTGCCATATTTCATGGTGATGGTAATAAAAATAGATACTGATGTCATAGGAGCTTCTCAGCCCTTCTTGAGTTTGTATTTCTTTCCCTTTAGTGGAGAAGACAGTGGTCAGAGGCAACATGAAAGAAAAATCTTTGTTTGCTAAGAAAGTATTTTGGTGTCTCTTGTTAATTCATACGGTTGACCTGAAACAGATGAGTACTGATTCCAGGCAAATGCTGAGGTTTCAAAATCAGCTTTTGTTCTGATTACCCAGTTTAAAGTTTGGGCTTTTTAGCTTGGAGAAAAGGAGGCTGAAGTGAGACCTTATCACCACCTACAACTATCTGAAGGGAGGCTGTAGAGAGGTGGGCGATGGTCTCTTCAGCCAGGTGACAGGTGATAGGACAAGGGGAAATGGCCTCAAGCTGCTCCAGGGCAGGTTTAGATTAGACATTAGAAAAAAATTTTTTACTGAAAGAGTTGTCAGGCACTGGAACAGGCTGCCCAGGGAGGGGGTTGAGTCACCTTCCCTGGATGTGTTTAAAAAAAGGGTATATGAGGTACTTAGGGATATGGTTTAGCTTAGGATGGGATTGGTTGGACTTGATGATCTCAAAGGTCTTTTCCAACCTCGTGATTCTGTGATTCTGTGAAAAAAACCCAAAAACTTGTGACTTCCAGAGCTCATTTTGGTGTTCACTCATGGCTCTTCTAATGTAAGGATCCATGTCTTCCTTGACGCCTGCAGCAAACACACTGCCTGTTTTATTACATTAATTAGAGTCTCCAAAACTCTGTTCAGTAACCTCCAAGGGTAGAAGGGCACGCTGAGGAAATATTCCATATCTTTTGATCCACTGTGTTGGCTTGTAAATCTCCCACCTCAGGCACACCCTCATTTCAAGACACCTTCTTTTTCGTTATCACAAAAATTCTTCACACCAGAAGTGAAGTCTTCTGTGACTGATCGTGGTGCCTCTGACTTATCCGGACATGGCAATATGATAAATGAGCTTAAGGTTTGGGATAAAACATGCCTGCTGCAAATATGGAGAAAACATGCCCTTAGAGTGCTGCAAAGTGCATTGTGACAACAAAGGGTTTGAATACAGTCAGAGATCTTACAGCTTTTTGAAGGATTTATTTAACTTTCCTTTCAGTGCAGTTGCCTGTGGTGATAGCATCAGTCAAAACATGATGCTTCCTTCCCACTGAATCTCCTGGCCCCCTGCACCACCTCCCCCGCTCTGGTCCAAATGGCTCAGAGCAGCGGCATTAACGAACGTGGTCAATGAAGTACTGAAAGGCACTTTCCCTGCACCATAATATTAAAACCTCAGGGACTGGAGGAAATGAAAGGTAGATGCTGTCATCTATGATACAGACTGGGGGTCCCTGCTGGGCAGCTGGTTGGAAGAGCAGCCTGTGCTCTGCTGCCAGCCCATCCCTGCCACCTCCCCAGGAGACAGCGCTGGGCTGAACCAGCCGGGTCATCCATCATTAACAAGCCAGAGTATAATGCCTTGCCACGCCTCTCACAATGGCAGAGGGGGAGGCAAGAGGCAGTTTAGATTTCACCAAAGCCAGGGCGGTATCAGGAGAGGTTTAATCAGACTGCTTGCTCTCCTGATTATATATTCTAGTGTCAGCTCCCAGGCACAGACAAGCCAATATTCTGGGCTCTCCCTAAGGTTGTTCTGAAGTCACTCAAAATATAAAATATGAATATGGAAAGCAGTAATCTTTTCCTTGCCAGATCAGAAGTATTTAAAATCACATGCCCTGTTTGACTGTCCTTTGAATATGGTCCTGTATCCTGTGCAGTTATTTACTTCTGCATTTTGCCCCTGTAAATATGTAATTAATGCTACCACTGTGTTTGGGATTCAGCAGGGTGTGTGAATCTCCCTGACACGAAGCTAACAAAAACACAAGGCCTAAATCCTGATTTAAAATAAGTGGTAACACTGTGACCTGCCAAAGCACAGACTCTTTGGAAACCATGGGAGACTTCATCTTAAATGAAATGTTAGGGTGTGTGTGAAACAGACTAGCTCCACTGACGCATGAAACATCTCCCTCATAGAAACTCACTTACTGACGTCTTTAAGGGACTGGGCCTTACATTTTCTGTCCCTTTATAAACCTCTGAAACTAAAGGTATCATCCTGCAGTGCTCACAAAAGGCTTGCAAGAAATTAAGTTATCATTGGACTTACACTTTTTAAAAAAATTAAAATCAACTTGAAATAACGTTCTGCCTCCTCACTGTCCCTTATCTCCACTTGGTCTCACTGTACATCACTTGCTGTAGGAGTCCCATTGCAGTGAAGCGAGAGTCATATTGAGGTTACACTTAATACATACAGCAACATGGTTATTGGTGTAGATAACTAACTCCAGAGGTAACTTTTCCCACAGTTGTACTACTTCTTGAGATCTGCTCTGTTCAAAAGTGATGTGTCAGAAAAAAATGCAGCATTTTTTCCCTGGCTGTGTGTCAGTCTGAGATAATTTTATTTACTTCTGTGAGAGTCCATGTGTAACACTTCACTGCGTAAGCAGAGTGCTGACACTGGAACAACCACGTGGTATTTTCAAACTTTATGGGCTTGAAAACAACTCAGCACACAGAAACACGTTTACAGAGATAATATGTTGTCCAGTTGTAGGTACTCATATGCAGGCACAGCAAGCATCTGCAAAATGTTAGTTGTAATACTGCAATACCTTAGCGAACAGCTGTGGTGGAATAAAACTGCAGGATTTATAGGCTTTATTTCTGGGCTGCAATGTACTTTTTCTTCTGTCTTGGGTATACTTGACACAGAATGTTCCCATGAATGGAATTTACATACAAATATACATACATACACCTAGAAAAGAAATAAACATATTAAAATGCTGTTGTCTAGAATAAGTAGGTTTAGATACAGCCTCCAAGATTAGAGAGGGCTCTGCAGAAAAGCAGCTGTAGCCTTCCTTTTATTTTGCATGATGCCATGGTGGCTGCATTCTCTGCACTGAAATAAAATATATATTCATAATATATTTTCTGTGTAATATGTCAGAAAATGTCCTGCAAAATTGGTCAGCATGGTGCAGTAAATCTGATTTAATCAAAACAGCATGGATGATGATTGGTGGCATGAAAATTCAGAGGAAATATGGAAGTACAATGAGAGCTCTTGCAGCTGAACATTGCATACAATAATTGGTTAGAAGTTTCACGGTGAAAATATTTCTTTGTTGGGAGAGATTTTTCTGTGCATGCTTGCCATACTCCTCAAAAAGGACTGCCTTAATTATCCTTGGGATGAAGTGTTGGGATGCAAAGCTTTTTAGAATCACAAACTGCTGATTTCATCTCCCTGGTTTGTATTTTGGGACATTAGAAATGTTCCATGTTTACTCTTCTTCTAGATCCCAGACATTTACTCCCGAATTTTTCCCTCACAAACTGTTACTAGTCTTCGGTAAAGGCTATCCTCAAAGGAAGACTTAGGGTGGACTAAGCAAAAGCTGACAAAAAGGTGGAAGGTGATTTCATTATAATGTGCCTGGGAAATAAAGATGAAAATCAGTATCGATAGAGCCAGAGTTAGGTGCATGGGAAAAAAAAGGCCAGAATTTGGCATTCTTAATTATTTTTCCAGTTAGAAGAACAAGTTAGGAGTCATTGTGGAAAGCTCTGTGCCAGTGCCAGCTCCGTGCTCAGCGCCAGCCAGAGAGGCTAACAGGAAGGCAGGAACAGCTAGGGAAGGAAAAAGCAGAAAACCAAAACAGAAAAGGGTGTTGTAACCCCACTGAAAAAAGATACATGCTCTGTGCCACAAAATGTTGGCTCTTTGGCTGTCCTCTTGCAGAGAATCAGTGGTGGAACGGGGAGAGACATTGGAAAGGGAGGCAGGGGAGACCAATAGCTTTCATAAGGGAAAGGAGAAATACACAAATGTTTTCAGTATGGAGAAAAAGTCACCAAAGGGAGAGAAAACAGCAAACAAAAACAACATTGTAAACTGGGAGCGATATTTACTGCTTCTCCTACCAGAGCAACTAAAGGAACCAAATTAAATTACAAGAAAAAATTTTCAAGACTGCATAAATGTATTGTTAAACTTATTGCCACAGAATGCTGCAAAGGTAAAAAATATTAAAATAATTTTTAAAAGGGTCTCAGGTGCCAATGTTGAGCCAATACTGAGCATGATGGTTCAGATGCAAATTGTCCCTTAAGTTGCAGTAAGATGAGACTCCCTAAATGGCTACCATCAGAGAGAGTATATAAACAACAGGCTTATCGATTATTCCTTTCCTACCTTATAGAAAAGAGATTATAAGACTCTTTTTATGCAGTCCAGGTATTTCCATTTTCACCTGTAACACATGGTAGTAACACCTACGTAAAAAAATACCTTAAGCCATTACCATGAGCAGTGAAAACAGGCTTCCAGATGATCTGCTGCTCAAAAAAGTGCCTTTGTGTGCATGGCTGCAAGTATTCTGCAATGTCCTAGCTAAACATTCTTAACCTCCAATTGTATGTGCAAGTAATGGTGACTGGCCGTGGGATGGGTGAATGCAGCCAGTGCAGCTCTGCACTCACAAAACCTCCATGTTTGGCGAGGATTCAGCTGCAAGTGTGGCTGGTGCCTCCTGTTTCCTGCCAGCAGCAAAGTGCTGTATGGACAGCTGGGCGAGAAGCCTATGTTGCTGGACTGCTGATGAGTGTCTTCCCACAGTAGAGCTGTTATTCTTAAAAGGACTGATTATAGGAAGGAGTCTTAGAAACCTATGTTACAGGAATTAAAAAAACCTTTTTTCCACTTTTTTCCTCCTAACATCCTAGCAAACCTTAAAGCCACATTCCTGCAAATTGCTTATGCTAATGTGCTATAGGCAGTAATTGTCATTTTATAGAGAAAAAAAAAAAAAAGAAAAAAGATCAAGAGCTCTTCTTGGCCATAGTGATAGGATCGTGTTCATCTGGGAAACAGAGGGGAAAAAGACCATGCATCATCACAGAAAATAGTAAAAATCCAAAAGAAAAAAAAAAGTAAATTAGATGCCATGAGTTAGAGAAGTTTCTGATGGTGGAATACGTACCATGGTTGTAACTTTCTTTAAGTTATTGGTTTGGGTTTTTTTAAAGGAGATTTGGAATTACAGTAAAGTTACGATAAGATACAATAAGATGTTTAATCAATTCAGCAGTTCAACTTGAAATTAAATTTACCCCATGAAAACATGCTTTGCAAAATGTAGCTGAAGAAAATGAAGTAGCCTTTAACCAATTTCAAAGCAATCCAGTCTGAGTGTGTTTCTGTAGTACTCCCTTGGAGTTTTAAACTGTGTTCACAGTGAATGGCCTTGAAATTACAAAAATTGATTCAGTTCAATTCACATGCTCAGAAAATTCATTCAGTCAAAACACTTCATGTTATTTCCTATAATTAGGGGATTTGGCCTGGAATATAGCTGTGAGAGCATAAAATAAGTTTGCATTGACTTTTTAAACACAAACAAGTAAATTACTCATTTTACTGTACATACTTGGCTGTATATTGTCTAGTTAATATGTTGGATACACTTGTCCTACCTGGCAGAAATTCAGTGCACTTCTGTGTCTTGTCCCTAAACACCACAGTAAAGAGGTAAGTGTGCAGTAAGATTGGGGTTCCTTTATGATTATTGCACCACCTCATGTCCCTGTGTGGCTATTTGTAGCAGATCTGAGGTACCTGTGAGGTTGCTACCTCATTGCAAAGTGAACTGGTTTGCACTTACCAGGAAGCATCGTGTGCTCGTGTACAAGCCCATTAAGGAATTTTGTGTACAGGTCTTCTTCCCTGAATACTGATTTGCATACGTATTCAAGCTCTAAATCATGGAATAGAGGCACAAGAGGACAATATATATAATAAAAGTAATGAATGGAAAATACTGATTAGGGAATGGATTAACTCCTTCCCTCAAATCAGAGATAACATTGTAAGTCCTTCCATCACCAGTCATTACGTTATGAAGTGAAAAGGAAGTTAAGGCGGCACTGGGCAGTTCAGTTTTTTACTACCAAACAGATTTTTTTAACCATACTGTATATTTTTTTGAAGCTGAGCAGCTCTGTGACTGCTCTGACAAAGGCAAAAGAAAGATTCTCAGATGCTGCTGTAAGCCTGAATTACTCAGATGAAAACTTCCTGTAACAGAACTGTATTCTACATTCCCCTGTTCCGTTCCACAACCTGTGCTGAAATAAGGATTGGGTAGAGTGCTCAAATACTCCAGGGAGTGGAAGCCAGAACCCTGGGCTCTATTCTGCAAAATACTGTAGATCTTATTCCTGATGGAAGGATTGCAGATTTACACACTCGACGGGAAATGCTACTTTCAGTACTACTGTGGAGACCAGTTATGTGTTTTGTGAAAACAACACTGGATGAAACCCTGGCTTTGAAATCAGAACCCAGGACTCCTGCTCCATTCTGGGTATTCATTTACTATCAGGTTATGGATCCAGGATATCTCCTCCTTATTCTCTTTTCAGGTTCTTAAGCCTTGCATTCTTTTCTGCACAGCTACCCAACTTTCACTGGAGTGGTGGAGAAAGTACTTAATAGCCAGGTGGCAAATGTTATCTCTAGGGAGGCAAAAGATGTCTATCAAATTCCTTCAGCTTCTACAAAGCTTGCATCTCCGGTTGCTCCCAATTTCTAGGCATGTATTCCAACTGCTGAGCTCTGTGCAAGATCTGTCTTCTTCTCACCACATTTTGAGTAAAGTCAGTCCAACCCTAGTGAGTGCCGGCTAATTTTAGGTGCCTCTCAGGTCAGGCTGTGGATAAGAGAAAGGATGTGAGCCATGCTGATGTTTAGATTGCAGTTGTGATAAGGCTGGCCATCCATGTAGTTTAAATGCTGAAGAAACTGAAGATTTTTAATTTAGTTTTTATTTTCCGGTATAAATATGCATTAATATGACAAATTCAGTGAGAAATATAAATGAGATAGCAGATACAGAGATATGTAATGCTTGAAATCATGCTGAAAAGCAGTACTTTAATTGCCTGGTATAAAATACATAGAAAACTAGTTAATAAACCATTCTAACGGTGAGATATACTGGAATATGAAATAATCGTGCTAAGAAACTACTGGAAGAACCTTCCCTTGGGAGTTTTAAAAGCAATTTGAAAAAAATGTTAGAAATATAATGTTAGCTATTGCACTTAACGAGGTGGGCAGACTAGGTGACCTAATTAAGCGATAAGACATGACAGGGTGTGCATTATGGTCTCATAATGACATGCTTTGGTGCCTTTAAATGTAAAACAGAGTACAAAAAAGCTGTTAAACACTGAGGTGTGTCATCACCAGACTTTACAACCCTTAGATGCCCTCAAATTATGTTTCTAAAATATTAATTTCCAAAAGTAAAACGTCAGCTATTAGAAAGAAAAATATTCCCCAGATGAAGCAATCATTTTTTTTTTTAATGTACCATAACATTATATCAAGGGAAATTGTCTAGACAGTGTTTGCTGTTACTAATTCTTGATGACGATAATAATTAATGCTGTTAACAAAAGTGTGGTAGGATGCAAGCATTTCATTGTCAAGGTTGAAACCGAAATGCATGTGAGAGGAGGGGCTATTGCATGAAATTCATGTGAGAGGAGGGGCTATTTGGGAGAGAAGACTTACATCTCTGTTAAGTCCTGCTGCTACCCTTTGCTCAGACAGTACTACTCTCTGAAGGCACAAAGCACTTGGGAAGTAGCTCAGAGAAGATGGGGCCACTTGGCCCAAATAATATAGCCAAAATATGGCCCAAAATATAGCCCAAATAATATAGCAAATAATGTAGCTCAAATAATATTCTCATCTATTCCTACTAGTGGGAGGAGAGGTTCGGAGCAGGTCAGGAGAACCCATCTATTGAATGAGTGGCTGAAAGGCTGGTGCCGGCATAGGAACTTCGGGTTTTTTGACCAAGGGAAGGTGTACTCTGCTCCTGGCATGATGACTGCTGATGGGGCTCACCTGTCCCATAGGGGTAAGCGAATCCTTGCCCAGGAGATGGCAGGGCTCATTGAGCGTGCTTTAAACTAGTTAGGAAGGGGGGAGGGGATATTATGATGGCTCTTGGGGTTAGGCATGGGCTTTGGGAGACACAACGTGAGTTGGCGGTGGAAGAAGGTAAATGCCAGCAGCACAGTGACGGACTAGGGGATGTTGTTCCATGTGATAGTGGGGAAAATTCTGGGGATTGCCCTGAGGACTTCTCAGTGGAGCCACTATTGCCCATCCCCTGTCAGAAATCTCGCTGTGATCTGCTGAGGATACCTGCACCTGCTGCCCCACTAAAATGCCTTTATACAAATGCACGCAGCATGGGAAATAAGCAGGAAGAATTAGAGATCTTTGTGCGGTCGCAGGGCCACGATCTCATTGCGATCACAGAGACATGGTGGGACAGCCTGGATGACTGGCACGCTGTCATGGATGGCTATGTGCTTTTCCGGAAGGACAGGCTAGGGAGGCAAGGTGGAGGAGTTGCTCTTTATGTTAGAGAGCCCTGGGACAGGCTGCCCAGGGAGGTGGTGGAGTCTCCTTCTCTGGAGATATTCAAGACTTGTCTGGACGCCTATCTGTGCAATATGTGCTAGGGAGCCTGCTTTGGCAGGGGGGTTGGACCCAATGATCTCTCGAGGTCCCTTCCAACCCCTACAATTCTGTGATTCTGTGATTCTGTGATCTTAGTGTCATAGAATATCCTGAGTTGGAGGTGACCAGTAAGGATCATTGAGTCCAACTCCTGGCTCCACACAGGGTCAGACAAGTCAGAGCATGTGACCGAGATCATCATCCAGACACTTCTTTAACTCTGTCAAGCTCAATTTTGCATACTTAAACCCCAGCGTTTTCTTAATGAGTTTCAGGACTGGACATATTTCCCATTTTCAAATGTTCCCCCCACCTGCCAACACAGATATCTGCTAGCTGCCTGGAACAGAAAACAGGTAAATGCCAGAGATGCCTGTCAAAATGTTTGCAATCTGAATATATGTGTGCACTACTACTTCAGGCAAGAATAGTGATAATATTTCCTAGTGGCATCTTCACTACGCTGTACATTTCGAAGTGCTTTATCAACACTTATTTCCAAAAGTGAGCTTAGTACTTGCCATAGTAAATTTAAGGAAAAAGCTAATGATGACTCTTGGCAGAAGGGAAATTCTTGTTATTACTCCTCACTGGCCATGGCTAACTCCTATGCAGCCACTTCAGCATTTCCAGTGGGTAGCACTACTGGGCCCTGAGTCTCTTCAGTTCCCCGTGGGCCTTTCGTCTCCCTGCAGCCACATGAAATTTGGAGTACACAGCACTTACTTGAATTACTTGGTAACTTGAAAGTCTGTGTCCCTAAGGTCAGCTTCACACAGGCCTGCCTGTGTGAAAAGACCTGACAAATCACCTGTGTCTTTGAAAGGTTTAGGTCTAATTACATTTTTGTTTACTTTATTATTTAAGTAGATTTAGTATCCCTGAGACACTCCATGGTACCTTGTATTTTTTTTAATGGGCAACTTAAAAAACTTTGTTATACTTACTAATTGGAGTATTTTCACTCCCGACAAAACATTTGCAGTTACAAGGATTTTTTTTTTAATTTTCTAAAAATATTTCTGCACTGAAAAGGACAAGAAGTGTCCTAGGATTTCTGCAGGATTTTAAGAGTCTTTGTTCTAGACAATCTTTCAAGGTCTCTTCCAACCCCTAACATCCTGTGATTCTGGGATTCTGTGAATAAGAAACTCTCGAAGTTCATTTGGTATTCTACATGTGAAAAAGAAAACCTTGGAGGGCACTTACTGTTTTTTAAGAGGAAAAATTAATCAGATTGAATTTCCACCTTAAAGTGTCAAAGACTTGATTAAAAAAACCCCAAACAAACTCAAACCCAAACCCCAAACTGGTAGTTGTTGGTTTTTTTATTATTTAATACTGTTTGAACACACTTGCTTCTTTATCTATGTAGCTGTGCCTGACAGAAACAGGACCATGAAATATATAAGTAGAGCACTGAAAATTTGTCATTATTTATTCAGAGAGCTGGTCAGTCATACTGCATTTGTATTTGTTCCGCACACAGACAATGAGAGGAATAGCCAGTCAATTCCCATTACATTCTGCTGATGTTAATTCTCCTGTATATTCCATTTTCAATGTGAGCGTTGCCTCCATTATGTCACACAAAACACAACATTTTCTTAGTCTGTTACATTTCCTCCTATGATCTCACCATACATCCACCCAAATATCTTATCCAAAATTTAAGAGATTATCATCTGATGACTTCATTATGAACTTGACCTTATCTTTCAAGCTCTGTTGGATCCAGTGTTGGCTGAAGCTGTGTTTTCATCATCCAGCTGACTGGGTGGTGCTGATTTTAATGTCTTTTTCTTTAGCACTTAGTTTTACTGCAAGTCGATGCACATATACAACTACAATAGCTGCCACTCCTATTCAGCTATCCATAAAGTATATATTTCCCTGACCTTATGGTTCAACAAAGATTTTTCTTCTCTCATAGATGTAAGTACCCTCTGATTTTCCCATTTAAGGCATTTAGGAGTATCGGATAATGTAGCAACAAAGACATCTTTAGAGATTTGTATGGGAATTCTCAAGGGTTGGGACTCAAAGAACTATGTTCCTCTCAATATACGGTTAATTTCTAGACAGGCTATAATCATAGAGGTTGCCCAAGAGAAGGGATAGGAGGAAAATGCAAAGACTCCTGGTTGGAATATAAAGAAAACAAATGTGTCACTCAATAACACAATTAGCAATCACAAAAAAAACCCCCATTAATATTCTGAAACAATTAGTTACTATTTATCTACTTTCTAATGAAACCCAGTATTGACTTGCCTGTTTTGATTCTGGTAATATAACTGCATAAGATATAATTATAATATTATACATTTATATGAAAATAAAAGGTTTTGGTGAAAGGTTCCACCCTGCCATTTGAATGATAATGTAGTACTTCTCTTTGCTGGGCTCAGTCATTAGCAAATTCCATTCAGTTTTGGGGCAAGACTGGGCATGTCCAAGGAACAGTAGGATTTCAAAAGCAGAAGGAGGTAGGCAGTAATTTGGGGATGGAATTTTGAAACAATATCTCATTGGAAACTGTAGATAAGAAATCCTGGAAGAACAGAAGAAAGAGCTGGAATTGCATTTCAACTCACCCTAAAGAAAAGTTTAGGGCATAAAAAGGAACAGAAGTCAGTAAATCTAGCCTTCTGTGAGGCAAGATAAGGACATAGGATTTGAACAGAATGAGACTGACAAGGCCATGAAGCATCTCATCAGTTTGTCAGTTGTGTACTTCAGGGTAAGAGGAAACTTTGGAGCTTTTCTAAGTAGTAGATATGTGCATGCTTCTATTTTCACTTCCACTCATTTCTTTCTAAAGATTTTTCAGTTGTTGTTTATGTTTGGTAAAGAGTTCCTTTATTTTTCTTTTATCTTAACCTACCATTCCTTAAAGGTGATAATGTATTTGGAAAATTCAAAGGCCTCAGAGTAGAAATCCTTAAAAATAGGGTAATGAACTGTCTCATTAACTGCACTGTATCATCTCGTTGTCCAGCTTTCAAATGATATTTTATGGAATATTTAAAGTGTATCAGAGTATACCTCTGTATAGACCAGTTTGGGAGTTGGTAAATCAGTTGTTTGTTGACAATAAGTGTTTTTCGGGACTAGTGTTGTTTGGGAAGTTTTCTTGTCTTGTAGTACAACAGTGGTGAGTGTGCCTCAACCTCATGGAACCAAAGGACGTATGAAACCAAATCAATCTAGAAAATCTAATATCAGTTACAAGGGGAAAGGGATTTGCACAAGGCAAAAATAATCCCAATGGCAGAGTGGATCAGGTCATACACTAAGTACCTTTGTGGCTCTCAGTTTCTGCTTGCTATGACAAAATGTTTTGTTTAAAATATATAGGATGCCACAGAGACTGAGATAAATCCCTTAAATCCCTGCTTTGCTGGTGCTGATAGAACAGGTCTTTAGATGCACAAGATATGGGATGCTTGACATGTGGGAAGCTGGGGACTGAGGTAGATGAAGGGATGAAAAATTGCTTGTCTGTAGAAGTCCAACTTCTCCTCACAATTATATCATAGGTTATTAATTTGCTGAACTGGCTTTATGTCAACTTCAAAAATAAGGGCTTTAGGGCCTGCTTACATGAAACACGTCTTCACCAAAGGAAAAAACGTGAATGGTTCTATGCCTGGAATAAAGTTAGCTCAGTTAGTACCCTGAGAAAAGATTTACAGCCTACAGAATAATTCCACAAATGTGAAGTGTGAACTCTCTACCTTCTACGCACTTGTCTTAAAATGCTGGGAGTACTCCAAGAACCTTCTTGGACAGAGTTCCATTTTATTTTTCTTCTACTTCTCATTGCATACACTTCTTTTGTCATATGCTTCTTGTCATGCTCTTACTGGACACTGATAATCTTTATCAATTTGTGCTGGTCTGTTGTTGGATTATGTAGGTCGTAGATTACCGGTCCGTATGTACAGTGAGTATGGTTCAGATAGGTGTGCTCGCTGAAGTTCAATGTTTTGCCTACTGCTGTCAGACCAACTTGGTACTAGTCTAGAGTGGAGAACTTCTGAGAGATCTCACTATTTTTCTGCAGTTATTGAAATGTTCCAGTTGTAGAGGGTGTTAACTAGCATGTGCTAAATCAAAAGAATGAGTTTTAAAACCAGGACTTTCTTCCAGACCAATTCCAGGCAGAGCTACCATCCTTGATCTCTTCCTCTGGGTGTCAGAAAGGTCCTGTGCTGGGGATAGGCCTGGTAAGAAGAGAGAATGGTGCTACTGGCATCCCCAGTAAGGGGTTCACCAAGTGTTAATGATGCTACATTTCACCTAGAGAACAAAGCAGAACCCAAGCTCCCTTCTGATATCTGTGTCCTGAGTGCCAAAGAGGACACTGCAGTACTGTGTTCAATCAGACTTGTTCATAGTTCAGGATAATTCAGTTGCAAGAGCCAGAACAGAGAAGATCTGACTGAATTAACAAATTTTTGTTCCTTAACTCTGCACCTTTGACAAATTTTCTGAAATTGCATTGTCACATATTGGATATGTGGATATCCTATAACATCTGCAGAAGTGGGCAACGGATTCCAGCTGCAGATCATTTATATTTTAGTGTAGTGTATTTCTTTGTTTCCCTAAATTAAGGCTAAGACAAATAAGATTTAAAAAAAATCCAACAAACCCACAACAAAACTTCTCATTGACCTCAAAATGTTGACTTCTCTTAGTCGCCTACTTGTAAGTAGGATACTTGTTTTCTCTCTCAGGAGAGATAAATTGACGGTAATGCTGAAAGACAAAATAAAGTAATTATGTTTTCAACACAAATATTAACTTAGAGGTGGTCTCTTAGGGGCTAACACATTACTTAAAATTTTACTCTAAAATGATATTGCAATTGACTACTATTAATCTGCTTCATTTGTAAATTGTGTGTCCTAACAAATGATAGAAATACTTGTTCCTATCGATAAACACTCAATTACCAGTAGAATTCAAGCTCAGAACTGATGAGACTGCTTTTTTAGACAGCACTCCAATTAATCCAGAAGGAGATCATTCCCAAAACAACCTCTGCAGTCATTAAATTGTATCTACTTACTGTGGAATTTTCTGATCAGGGCAATTAATCTCTTGAAAACATCTGCTTTGACTCAGAGCACACACCTCTCCTGTATAAACTAGAGAATAATTTATCTGGCTTTACATTATTAAGGCTTGGTTTAAAGTCAACAGAAAGATACCCACTGATTTAGCATACTTTGGATTAGGTCCTTGGCTGCTGTGCTAAACAGCAGGGAAAACTATACCTTATCAGTTCTGCACTATGTCTGGAATATGATCATACAAACTGTACATAGTGATCATACTGCTTCTTACATCTTGATAGGGTCCAGGGCAAGAGAAGGCTCAGCTGTGCTGCATAATGGAAAACAAAGGATAAAATAAGTACACTGGGGGCTGTTGCGTATGATACGGAAATCATTGCATTTCTATGCCAGGCTTGTGAGACTCAGACTATTCTGCAACACTCTGGATTGTGAATTTAAGCTCATGCACAGATAAAACTTGGATCCGACAGAGTCTATTACTCAAAGCTCTGTGGGAAAGTTGGTGTTGTATTCCTGGGTCTATTCCAGCCCCAGAAGCAGTACAGCTATATCCATGATATGCTTCAGGTATTACTAAACACCCTGTTGGACATGAGGCTTTGTATCCCTAACATGGATGATCATCAGAGGACATTACCTGCTCACATATAAATGAAAGCTGGCTCTCTTTGCCAGTCATGAATATGTGTGTCTAATGGATGTGGACTGTAAGCTTGAAGTTATACATGTGTTGTGGTTCTACCCCTAGATGGGAGCTGAGCACCACACAGCTGCTCGCTCTGGGGAGAAAGGGGAAGGGGAAAAGGAAAAAAAAACAAAGGCAAACCTCATGGGTTGGGATAAGGATAGTTTACTAGGACAGTAGAGAGAGAAATAACAATAATAGGACTTTTATAGCAAAAATATATGAAACATGATACACAATGCAGTTTCTCACCGAACCGCACAACTCAGGCTGTACAGCTCAGAGCCGTCCCAAAGCTGGACTGTCCCCAAAAACTACACATCCTGGAGCTGTGTGATCCTCCCCCCAGAAGCCTCCAGTTATGCTGAGCATGACATAATTGGGATGGAATACCCTTTTTGGACAGTCTGAGTCACCTGTCCTGGCTGTGTTCCCTCCCAGCTTCCTAGGCACCCCCCCACCTTCTTGTTAGCAGGGCAATATGAACAACTGAAAAGTCCTTGACTGCCTGGCAACAACTAAAATCATCAGTGTGTTATCAGCACTGCTCCCATTCTAACTCCCAAATGACATTACACCAACTGCTAGAGAGAAAATTAACTCTATCCTACCTGAAACCAGGACAATATTGTATTTTTAGACCATAAACTCCATAGGGTCCTTTTTAACTTCTTTATTACAAACAGAAAATAACGCTGGCAGATATAAATGATTGCATGTTTATCACATAGAGAATAGAAAAGAAAGTTGTAGCATCTTAAGATTTTAATAGGCTTTTGCTTTACTTTCATTAATTATTGAAAACAATTAGAATTTTTGTGTTTCACAGCATCACATTGAATACTGTGAAAAGACCTGAAGCAAACTGTTGGAGATTAATAAGCAAATAAGCTAGAATACAGACTAGAAACTATAACAAGGAGTGAGCCAGAATAAGAGTAAATGTGTGAACTAGAAATAAATTCACAAAAATAAGTAGAATGATAGAATCTCCTCATTTGGGAGGGACCCATAAAGATCATCGCGTCCAACTCCTGGCTCCACACAGGGCCAGCCAAGTCAGAGCATGGGACTGAGGGCATCGTCCAGATGGTTCTTGAACTCAGTCAAGCTTGGGGCTGTGACCACTTCCCTGGGGAGCCTATGCCAGTGCCCAACCACCCTGTCAGTAAAGAACCTCTTCCTAATATCCAGCCTAAATCTTCCTCGTTGCAGCCCCATACTGTTTCCTCAGGTTCTATTGCTGGTCTCAATAGTACTCTATTGAGAGAGAAAGCTGTAGAAAACTGAAGAATCTTGTTAAATACAGTCAGGGTAAGTCTCAAAGAAACAGAAAGAAAGAATTAAGGAGTGTTCATTGTCAGTTGAAAATATTTGGGTTGGTCCTTCAGCCCAAGCTATGGATCCATATAATCATGTTGGTCTGTTGAATGGCAGGCATTTGGATTCAGTGAGGATAATTCTGAGATTCTTTGCACTAATAATAGTTTATTTTGAAATGCTGGCCACAAGAAAATCTTTGTTGTTTTTAAAGGTATTTCTTAGTCTATTCTTCTTTGTACAAGTACGTTTAAAAAAAATGACAAATTAAAACAAATGTCAAGTGGCTTTAGAAAGACAGGGACTTTGAGTATAAATTTTGTGTAAGTCTCTCAAATCTAGTTGGAAATCCAAAGTCTCAGGAGCCTTTCAGGGTTGAGCTAACCTTGGATATTGAAAAATTGGCTGATTTGATAAGAAGAAGCAATACTTTCATATACTCAATTCAAGATTGGATAGTAATTAATTCCAGACTGATATTAATGACAAAATTTGTCCTCTCAGTACAGACACTCAATGCAATTACAGCATAGGCTGGTGAAGCTTCATTCCTGTTACTAGACCCACACATCATTACCCTCTCCGGAGCTCTGGCTCAGCTACAGACACACACACACACAAATAACCTTTTCACATTAATATCCTCCTGACACCTGCAGAATAACACTTGAATAAAGAAAAGCATGGTTATGCATCTGTGGGGTCATACCTTTATTTTTAAATGTGTTACTGATCCAGAAATCACTGTTAAAAACTCCTGCATGTTGCAAGGTTTGTATTCAGGAAAGAAGGTGTTGCAAATTCTTATCTATCTGAAGGGATTATATTCTTTCTAAGAAAACAGAAAACCGTGGCGAATGGAAGCCAAGAAGTTGCCTAGTGCAAAACTGAAACCAAAATTGCTTTTGTGAGATGAGGTAATAAAGAAAGGACTGAGAGGGAATGTTTGCCTGATCCAAACACACTGGCAGCTAGTTTGGTATTTTTATTTTGGATTGTGGATCCAAAGCATAATCCTGTTTTCTTTGGCAGTGAAGATCATAACCAGCATAGATAATTATTGGCTTGGATTAAACCACCAAAATCTCAGCAGTTTGCCAGTTAACTCAAGCAGCTACAGTTCCTTTGAGAGAATCACCCAAAGATAGGTTGACAAGACTGGTCTGTTTCAAGACAGCTTCTTTTATTATTAGACCATTTAACTACTGTTTTTATCTATGATGCTGGCTTTTATTATAGTTTGTACTTTTTCACAGAAATGTAGCAAATCACGTACAACTTGTAATAAAAAGAAAAGCCTGCAAGCTGTATTAGAAATCATGCAGAAGGCAGTGAAAATAAAATGTTTGTTTCTTTCACACTGCAAATACACAGGCAGACAATATAAATCGCTCTAACCTGAACAGATTCAGCAAGTTCTGAAACCTGGGTTAAAGGGCAAGATAAGAAGTCGCTCATTTGGGCCATCTTGTGTATGTTCATGAGGCAGGATTGCTGGCAATGAGTTTCCAAAGAGGTGGAGACACGAGAAGGATGTGGTTTGGTGTAGTGGGTCACTTGCCTGGGGCTTGGTATGAGAAGTCCAAGGAACAGCTCACTTGTTCTTGAAAGCCAATTCATTAACAGGGTAAACTGAGTCAGATGGAGTAAAACCAACAATAACAACAACAACAATAATATTTTCTATCTTTGTTAAGGTATTCTTACGATTTCAATTTGCAAATATTTACAAGATGTTAAAACACTCAGGTAGGTTCCATACGTATCTTAACAAAGATAGAAACAACAAATCCACCATTTCTTCAGGAAAAAAAAAACAACTCTAACTTTTCTATTTTATACTTACTTTGGCTGCAAATGGTGATATTGTGGCTGTTCTTTACTTCGTCATAGAGTATTTCTTTGCTCTGTCCACATGCTCCGGATTTTATGGGTTGAGCTAACTCATTTGTCCTTTACTGTATCTGGAGCCTGGCAGCTGGAGAAAAGTGAAAGAAAGGATGGGAAGTTATTTATCTTGGTTATCCAGCACATCTGAAAGTGTTTTGATATTCTGGTCCACACTGATAGCATGAATAGCCTTTCTCTTTTATCTTTGTCAAAGAATTTTTAGTTTTGAGATATCTGCTGCAACAAATCAGGTGTTCAGGTGAACCTGGGCTTCACATCCAGAACACAGACTGAATAATTTTCCTCCAATTTCCAGCTTGGCGTAACTTGTTATGAAGATGCCAGTAGTTCATCCTTTGCTGCTATTTAAGTGGCGACGTGATGAATGACCAGGACCCACTCTCTGCCTTGGTAGTGATATCAGCTTTACAACGACCAGCCCTAGACAGTCATTTAAAAGACATGAGAAAAGAAATGTGTAAAAATGGCACAGTGTGAGAATTTCACCATTCTTCTTGTACAGTCTTGTACAAGCTCTTTGCTCTTGCAGCAAAGGGATTATCCATTTAGTTACTAAACACTAACCTGAACTCCAATAAAAGCTCAAACAGCAAAGCACATGCAGCTCGATAAACTGAAATGAAAAACTTAATTAAAAAGGTAATAGCAAAGGACTCAAACTAATGTTTAGATTCAGTATCCAAGTATTATCTGTTCATCCAGCATTTGCTGTGCCCTGTGTTTGTTGTGCATTCGGTGTAGCTGCAAAGATGGGAAGGGGGCCCGGACAGCTGGAAACACAACTGCTTTACCCAGCCAGCAACCCTAACTGAGGATGGTAACACAAATGAAGGATTGATCTTAATGAGAAACTACAGGATTTCTCAGGTGACCTTTCTCATGAGGTGAAAGAAGCAGAACAATTATTTACATAGGTATGCTGCCAGGGAATTCCCTGCAGTGGCAAGATCTGGAGAGCTCCTAGGAAAGGCTGGTGCTGTAAACTACAGAACAGATCTCATCTCACTTTGCTCCTGCCAGTTTCCACCTGGTTTTAAATATGCTTTGATCTCCACCCCTGCTGGAACTTTAAGCAGGAATTTATTCTTAGTTCCTAACACAGAAGCAAGAAAAAGGTGTTAAACATTACTCTTAAAAAGTTTTAATGAGATGAAACAAATAAATACCTTAATCTAGCTAGAGATTTATTCATGGGCTTTTTGCTTTCTTTAAATTAAAACAAAACAAGACAAAACAAACCAGAAGAAATGCCAGCCTGAGATAATGAGCTTGAAACTGTGTTTCTATTACAACTGAAAAGAAAGATTCCAACTTCCAATAGCAATGCTGGCATTGCCCAGACAACCTGGACAAATGCAGAAATGTAGAAACACAGATTCTAACTCAGCCGGAATCAGCTTGCCTGTGTCTGTGGCATTCAAACCTGCATGAAGCAACGCTGCTGTTTTGCTTCATTCATGTACATGTATCATGTAACTGAGTGGTGGTGAGGAGGAAGCAGTGCTGTTTTCCTTTAGGTTACATGATTTGCTGAGGTGAGGTGTTGTTTCTGATTTATTTTTTTTCATTGTTTGTGTCTGTCTAAGATGTATATTCTTCACTGATAGTTAAGCAAGTGTTGTTGGAAATCTGTTAGCCAAGATGTATTTGAGTTATTCAGGTACAAAAAAGCATGTAGAAACATTGTGTTCTGCAAGTTAACTGTAAATTTTAGGAAGTTTTCAAAATATTTTGCATATAAAGGGTTAGTGGGAAAATTTCCCACCATCCATTGCTGCTATAGCAATGTTGTATGAACAAAAAGGAAAATGTTTACTGACTTTGTTTTTCTTTTCTAGTCTCTGTAATCTGCAGTGAACCATGCACTGAATTTTTGCCTCTGGTGGTGTAATATTCCCTCTTCTACTATAATATGCTCTGCAGAAAGCAGAATACAAATAACATGATAAGAAACATTTACTCCTAATTTTACTCCATTTTCCCCCTTCTTATTCAGGAAGGTAAAATAGAGGCTAACAACTAATGTATCCTATTTCTGAGCTGATAATAAGGGACGGTAAAGAGATGGGGGGCAGGGACCTGTCCATTTAGATAGTTTAAATTACAGCTTAATGGGCTAACTCCACACTAACCTAATTTTATATTCTTTATCCTCAGCCCTGTATTACTGATCCTACTCCCACATGAATTCTCTTGCCATTCAATATTCAGAAAGTGCTTCTCTGCTTTATCTTTTAGGGACTAAATAACACTCATAACCTTTTCATAAGGAGCTGACCTCCACTGTCTTCTGATTCCTCTTCCCCACACAACCAACCAACACTGAGAAGCATAAAAAACACGAGAAACAATACCCTAGCTCCAGCATGGGAGTGTTTGCTGGGCTGTGTCAGACTCTGCCAGACAACCACGGAAATTCTCTTTGTGTGGGATCACTAAAAACTACAGTGACAAAAAGTACTAATGAAGAATATCATGCAAACCTGTCTTGGCATAGGGACACAGGACTTGACCTAAGGGATATCCTTAGTGACAAATATCAAAATCAGTATATTTTAAATAGGACTCTTGGATCTAGCACTGTTTCTAGCCTTCTTCCAGTGGACCTGGTGTGGATATCCCCAACCCCATATTGCCACTGCTATTAATTTCTTTTTCAAATGACCTGAGAAGATTTGTGTGCATTTTCTTCCATTAGCATGCAAAAATGTCAAAAATAATATCATGAAAGCATGACAGTGTTAGCTTATACAGTCAATGCTTTGAGGATGCGCTGCACAGGACACACCCCCTATTTAGACCTTCAGATGAGCTATCTAAAATAGGAGCTTAATACTTTCAGATGCTTCTCCCAAAGGAGATATCAGCTTTTCCAGCTTTGAGGATCAGCTTGTTATGGAAAAGGTCATCAAAGTTCCCACATATTTTCTAAGAATGAAGGTGCAGGTTCACTACAGAGTGACACCAAAACCATCAGATTTCCTACAAATGGCCTTACAGTCTTATTGCATCTTAATATCTGAATTGTTAAATCTTTAAAATATGAAGTAAGAAGGAACCTAATTAAATAAAATTGAATACAATTTTTTTGTCTTTTCCTTTCTAAAAGATTGAGTGGTAAATTAACTGCTATTATTTTTTCTCAGACTGCTTCTCTCTCCTCTGAGAACTGGTTTCATCCTCTGTTTAATAATTCAGTGGTAACCACACTCATATAAACTTGCAAATATCAATTTTTTTTCCCTCCTTAATACTGAATTTTTATAGTTCAAAAGTAATATTCCTTATTATAGTAATTTTACGTTTTATGTATATATATTTTAGCTTCCTCTAAATGGCTAGGACATTTCAATTAAAATTTCTGTTTGAGTGAATAAGAGGTATCATAACAGAAATAATCTGGTTTTATGCACATTTATTGAACTAGACTTTCCCAATAAGGTACTGGCAGGTGAGAAGTGATTGATTCCTTGTTGGATATTGTACCTTCCCTGAAAAGAAGGGTGATTTTGACTCATGCAGGTCAAATTTATTCCCAATGTTTATATTTTGCTGCGTGAGTTTTATATTGGTTGGGTATAGCCCCTTTCCTTCACTTGGGAGGATTTCTGAGATTCATTAACCTTTCAGAGCAAGTTTCATGCCGAACATTCATTTTGTCTTAGAGGTTGATATGATTTAATATTCCCTACAGCAAACAAGGCAATAGTTCAATCTGAACGAAACCTTAGGTCATCCCGCAGTGAGTCCCTTACGGGTGGTTATTAGAAAGTGGTGTAAGACAGAAAAGGAAATACACCAAAATGGAAATGACTCAATGTTTAAGAGAGGAACCAGTTAGTAAAGCAAGTCAGCACGATAGAGATGAAAGCACTAAGAATGATTCATCCAGCTGTAGATCCAGTTTTATACCAACAAAGTGCAAACGCCTTCATGGAGTTGCATTAGTGTAGTTGGTATCTTGAGCCAGCAGTTTCATTGCAATTTAATGATACACCCTGCTGCTCAGAAGGTGTGTTTAGCTGAAACTATTTCCCATGAAACCTGGAAGCAATAGTCAGATAGGGTGTCTATTTCCATAAAACGTAAAATATGAGAGTTTTTTCAGACAAAGCCAATGCAAAACATATTTGCTGTTTTGATTTTCATAGAGAATAATTAATTTAATAACACTAAATCAGGGATAACACATTTCTCCTAAATAATTATTTTTTTGTACCAGCAAACAGTAAAATATTTCTTTTTATAATCACATAGCTTAAGCTCCATATAAATTGGAAATTACAAGCATATAAAGAGTGAGAAAGTAAAAATACTGTCAACTTTCTGTAGGTATCTTCCAAAAAAGCTCAACAAACTCCAAAAGCTTGGTGTTAGGATTAGACTTTGAAGCAATTAAAAAACTACAGTGTGGAAATATGAGTTTGAATCAATCGCTTATCTCCCCCATAACTCTACCCTGAACTCAGACCATAAGTTAAGCAGTCATTTAACAATTAATTCCTAATAGCTTCCCTTTTCTGAACTGGAGCAATCTGACTATTTTTTAACCCAGCTCCCATTGCAAACTGGGTTTATATGGTCACACTCTGCTTGAATGCCACTAAATTTGTCTTTTGATTTGAAGCCTTGAAAAGCCAGAATCAAAACTCAATAGCCTTCTGAATCTGTTGGCCAGTTTTAAGCCAAGTTGACCGAGGGCTGAGCTACCTGAGTTCCCACAAATTTTATGCAAACAGCAACAAAGCCAGGGAAGGGAAAACTTACAAAAGCCACTGCAAATACCTCAGCAGAAGGAAAGGCTACTTCTGGATCATTGTTTCTTGGTGGTGCTCCTGTGGGGTCAACAGTGTGGATTTACTCCATGGGAAATGGTAAATTCAGCTTCCCATTTGTTTGAACATTTCTGTGCAGGGTTACAGAGCAGGATTGATTTGTCACCTTTGGCTCCAGGAAGAGGAAAGCCTGAGAAGGAAGTGTGATCTTCTGCCTGGGAAGGAGGAAATAGAGTCTGTCCTTCCTCTGAAGAAACCACCAGGCAACTGTCCCTGTGCATTCTGTCTTTTTGCTAAGGATAGCATTTCCTGGATTTTGCCTTCTGGAGGTCAAAGGTTTTGGCATTTCCTTGAAGGAATCAAGGTGTCAGCAGTCTGGTTTCTGGTTTCCCTGACTTCTTCCCAGTGGCCATGGAGACATTTCTCTGTCCATTTTGCTGCTGGGGCCTAGGAAGTGTTTTCTGGCTGAGCTGTCTGCTTTACCTTTTGTGCAAGGACCACTCTGCTCAATACAATAAGTTTTTAAAAGAGTAGAGAGATTGGATCATGAGTTCTGGGCCCAAATGTCTATCCCGCTTTCAAGTAAGACCCCACTTTATGCTTTTTTCGCCCTCACAGCCCCAATGAGAAATGCCTGTAGTACCACCAGCTTCACAAACCTGAGCATGGAAGGGGCTGGAGTACAATGCCAGACCCTCACATTTGATATGAAGGCCAGATGACAATAGTGATTTCATGTTCACTTAATTTTTCCTCTGTTGTGTGAAACCTAATAGCAAAAACTAAAGTTGCTCTAAACATTCCTATAAAACACTGTCACCATCGCTGAGCACTGTCAGTTTTTCACCAACTCTCCATTCTTCCTTTGTTTAAATTGATTAAAGGATTGTTCCTTCAGTACTACCTGCAGGTTTTCAACACTTCTTAGTGTAGAAAAAAGTAGATAACTAAATGCTTGGGAATAAACCCCAAGAATTAGTACCTGTCAGAAACAATCCTTACTGAGTAGTGGTATTTTTTCACTGACATGCAATGTGTGAACAAATGCAATATGAAAGAGCTGCTATTCTGCCTAATATATAAAATGAAATTAAAAATCTCTGAAATAAGCACCCATCCATAAAGATTATTTTAGCTAAATATCAGTTGGCCATTTCGAATAATTTTCTTGTTCATTACTTAAGAAATAGCAAGCAAACCCCACCCTTTCAAGACCTGTTAAATACTTTTTTCAGATAATCCATGTAAACACAGCTTGGTTTATATTCCAGAAGGTTTCAGTATGTATTTTTCAAAGTACATCTTCACTCTTTCAGTGATAAAGATTCAGTAGAACCACTGATTTAAAAATGTACCAACTATTTACAGCCAACACTGAGATGTTATAATAGTGAGGATTTTATTTTCCTCTTCTCTGTTTTGTGGCAAAATTTTCCAGGGGGTTCACACAAAATGTCATAAGGAATTTTGCTCTTGGGGGTAGAAAAAAGTGAACAGAAATGAAAAACATTCTTGTAATTGGCTAACAATTTCGTGTGAGTATTAGTGCTTGAATGGAGGCTGAGACCTGAGCTGTTGCTGGATGTTAAATAAAAAATACATTTTTTATTTGTTTTCCCTCTTAGCTACAGTGATGGAGAGATGTAATGTAGTTAAGTGTGTTCTGTTGTACCATCCGTGACCTCAATGGAGAGGGAGAAAATAGGCTTTCGCTGTCAGCTTCTTGTCCTGTTACAGATTTGAGTTTTACTCTAACATTACTTCCAGTCTAATTGCATTTGACCTGGCACTCTTGCTGTGCTAGTGTCAGTCAGCATAACTGGAGGCCTATGTAACTGCTAGTATTTATAGAGTAAGTATAATTGCTTGTTAAACCCTGGAAACATCAGCCTTATGGACTTCTTCATTTTCATTAAAATACACGTTCCTCCCTGCTTGCTTATGGAGGCAGTACAGATGAGATAGTTGTGTGCCCTAAGTGGAAGATGCCTGTATAAAGAAATGAAGCCAGGGAAGTAAATAAGCTTGCTTTATTTAGTATAAATTTGAAGTAAAAATAGCAGCTCGTGGCCAGGTGTGAAAACTAGTGTGTGTGTTTACTAGCGAAACAGTGGTACATGCATATTACTGATGTTCACATGTTTACATGTTGACATCACAGAGCTGTTTATATGTTTGTGCAGCTTAGGGGATGTTCTTTTAATTATTTTCTCCCTTTGATGGAGATGAATGCACTGCTCAGCACGTAAAGTTTTGTGTTTGTGCCATTACAAAGCAAAGTATGTAGATCTGTTTGCTTGCCTTTGAATACTTGCCTAAGTTTTTCTTCAATTTAAGAGGGCATTTACATTTCAGACTGAAACCTGCAAGTCACTCTTCTGTATTCTGCTAACACCTGAAACTACACATAAGCTCAACTTGCAATCGTTTTGGGCAGAGTTTTATTGCTCCAATATAAGGATATTCTATAGACAATAAAGTGAACATATGACTTTCATATCTCTAAAGTGACGCCTGGAGCAAGTTGCAGTATTAGTACTTTCAGGCTCAGTGCTGCACAGTTCCAAGTACATCTTTAAGGATGATCAGCAACCTCAGCTTGGGGCTTGTGTACCCACGAGAGCTGAAAATGTGGAACATTTTGCAGTAGCAAGCCTTGCATTATGCATATCCATTACTCTCCCAACTTGAGGAAAGACGGTGTGTGGGTTGCAGTACAAGGCTTTGTGTATGCTGACCTCAGTCCTCTCTTTCCAGTCTTTTTTATGTAACAAATCAAAGCCAGCTCTCTTCAATACGCAAGCTGTCTCATTTTCACAATGCAACCTTTCCCTTCCTGTTCAAACTACAGTGTGCCAGAAAAGCTCTAAATCAGCAGGACATCCCCAGCTGTGTTGATTCATGTATGTATTGGAAATTTGAAGGTTCATGTATCTCTTCAGTCAAGGTAATTTTTAAAAAGGAAACAATCTGCAGAATTTTACTTTTCAGGGTCCTATTTCATAAAATAAAAAATGACTCAATGCAAGATCCACCTACTGGGATCCTCCGTGAGTTCCCTGGAATTCACATTCCCTGGGATTCCACATCTTTCCCGTCAAAATAAACCTTATTTTCTGTATTTTAAGATTTCGCGTAAGATATCCCCAAATAGTATCCATCTCTTGCCTGGATGCTCAGATGGATGTTTTTAATTATTCAAGAGGTTTCTGGTAGGCTATGGGTTTGTTGTTTTGTTTGGGTTGTTTTTTGTCTTTGAGTTTATAAGTTTTTTCTAGCAAGGACTCTACTTTTGTACTTGTGCAACACTGAATACAACACCACCACCCAGTCTCTGTGAGCCTTGAACCTTAAAGGTACTGCTAGGTGAAAGCAGCTGTGTTCCCTCCAATTACATGGCAAAGTGGCTTAGGGATCCTATATTTTTTCTCTGAAATAATAAATAGAAAATGTCTGTGTGCAATGCAAAGCATGTGTGCTGTAACTCTGCTTAATTTCTGGATGCATCAAACTTTCAGCATGTGAGCAGGTGAGTTTTCCAGTTTATGTACATTGAATCCAACAAAACCAGTTCTGCAGTGTATGGATGGCAGGATGGGCAGTCCCAGAGGATTCATTTTCACATAGAAAAGTGGGATATGTTTGGGGCTTGCTGTGTGACAGTCCATCTTCCCACACATCAAGCAGTCAGGTCAGATCTGCTGCCAGACTTTCAGCAATCCCTTATAAACCCCAGCAGCAAGCTAGTTTAGAGTGGCTCTTGGCCTGCAGCTGGCACAATAAATGTGCTCCAGGCTTCATCATTCTGCTGTTTCTGCAAACTGCATCCCAAGAAGTATATGTGTTCCCCTTTCCTGCGGGTCTGGATGGCCCCATCTTGTGGAGGTCAGACATATCTGCTTAGCAGAGATGTAAGATGTGCAGAGGAATCTGGTTTTGGCCAATACCTCCAGTACAGTTTGGCAAACAGGGGCATGAAGGATCCTTTGTGCATCCTGAAGTGGGGCATGAATTGAAGTCCTGGCCATCACTGTGGCTTCATTAACGATGTGCATGGCAGCATCTGCAACTTCCTCAGGCTCCCCAGGACTCCTGGCTGTGGTGTTTAGCACAGGGCTGGTCTTGAGGTTCTCCTCCTGAATTTATGAATACAATTCTTCCCCCAATGAAAACAGTATGGTGCCAGATGAATGTCAAGGTTTTGCTCTTCACCTCCTAAAACATCTACAAATGTTACAAAAGCTTGTAGCACTCCATTTTTAATGTGCATCACATCTGTACATCTCTAGAATGATCCGTCTATACGAACAACAGCTGAAACACCTCATTCTGTATGGCTGCCAGAACCCTTTATGTACATCACATTAGTCAACACAGAAGGAATTAGTTATTTTTATAAGGAAAATGACACCAAATCCTTTCTCAAATATTTAAAATATTTTTGGCAAATCACATTTTTATAGTCCTTATACAGCTGTTTCATACTGAAACAAAACATAATATTGTACATGATGAACGTCCCAGAACCTCCCCTCTGATTTTATTAGCTCCTTTGTACAAACAGTTGAGATGTAGCACAAAGAAAAAGCAAATAGTTGCAATGATATAAATCCACATTTCTGTATGCAGTTGGCTTGTTGCGCACCACATTGGCGGCATTGACAGCTCTAAAGTACTTGCAGCTGAAGTCCTCTGGGGCCATACTGCCAGGGCATAGCATGGAGGCACTCAAAGGGTGAGGTGAAAGGAGAAGTGAAAAAATCCGTGGTATTTTGTGGAACTACTGGGGGCTGTTTTTTTCTCCTGGTACCGGTCAATGAGGGGACGCTGCAGGTATCTGACCACCCCCCTTGCTTTTGCTGAAAAAATGCCTGCAGGATGTGATCTCTGGGGTTGGTATGGCTGAATGTAGGAATGGTCAAGCTTGGTTAGAGAAGAACTAACTTTTCCTGAAGTGAAACATGTGCCTCCACCAAGACTCAAAAGGCTGATACCGCTTTCTGCCCTAGCAGCCCAGAAACCAGCAATCATTCCAGTGCAACCCATCTTCTTTTAATTTCATTCATTTCTCTCCTTTTCTCCAATGTCTTGTTATTTCCCAATTGATCAAATCACACTGTTTTATACTGTTCTAGGAAAAAAAACCCAAACATGAATACAGCGAGTAGATTTACTCTAGACTTACACCGGTAGCACCGGTAGCAGAATCTGGCACGTTTTCTTTGTGAACACCCTGAACACTTCCTTTCTCTGCCCTCCCAGCTGGGTAGCTTCAGAGCCTGGTAAATAAGAGGCACTATTTTTAATGTCTCATTCAAACAGAAATGTGGTTAGCAATGGCAGATAATAGTTGCTTTCAATACAGGAAACAACACACTGTGCCAGTGTTCCTATTTCATGAACTATATTAAAAAATCTCTTCATGTTGATTGTAATAATTACTTGTGCTACTTCAGCATGTAGAATTTTCATTTAAAGGTTTACTGTTAATCAATGCTGTATTTAAAGCAATTTTTTTTGTGTGTGCGCACAAGTTCTCTGAATTTTAATATCCTAAAGAACGTACTCAGTAGGGTGTCAAAGGTGATTTGGAAAATAAGTATGTTAAGTACTTCAATAAAATAGCATATGTAAATAATGTGGTGAAAACGTTATTAATAAAGCTTCCAAATCAAGCATTAAAATGTTCATTTTGCTTGGATATCCTTAATATAGAACAAAGAGGTTTTTTCCCCTCTGCAATTGGGGTTAAAATAGACAGTTTTCCTTTAAATGGCAAAAGGTGTGCATTAATACTAGGGCTACCATGTCAGTCAAATTCCTTTCACTCTTCTGAGAAATAAAAAAATTGCATCCTAGAATGGTATCAGAAAATACCTTTTTAATATGGGAAATTACATACCTTTTTTTCAGCTCTGTTTCAAGAAATGGGATTTGGGCTGATTTTGAAAAAAAAACCCAAACCACTCAAAAATACAATCAGCCAGAGGAAAGCACTCTGTGTGAGAACAAGGACATTTGGCAGAGAAACAAGAAAATAGAAACCCTACTATACTGAAGTATTGGACAACATTAATAATGGGATGTTTCAAATATCATATAAATAATAGTAATGATACAATTAATTAAATGTTTTTCAAATTAAAGAAAAATAAAATTATCTACCTCCCTCTGAGACAGTAGGTGTAATATGTAGGGAGGTACGGTCCTTCACATTGGAGCTGCAAGAACTGGAATGCTCTGTGATGGCCAAGCTGTTGTAAAGGAAAGCAAACTCAGAGATTAGTGGGGAACAGGGTTAGAAGGGAACCTAAAAGTCTTACTGAGCAGGAGTATCCAGCTAAACTAAACAGCCCTTACTTTCATATAATGACAGACTGGTTTGGGTTGGAAAGAACATTCAAGTCTATTTCCAACCTCCTGCCTTGCTGGGACACCCTACATTAGACCAGGTTACCCAAAGCCCCATCCAACCTGGCCTTGAACATTTACAAGGATGGGGCATCCACAGCTTCTCCGGGCAACCTGTTCCAGTGTCTCACGACCCTCACAGTAAAGAATTTATTCCTAATATCTAACCTAAGTCTACCTTCCTTCAGATTAAGGCCCTTGTCCTACCACTCCATTCCCTTGTAAGCAGCCCATCTCAATCTTTCATGTAGGCGCACTTTAGGTAGTGGAATGTCGCTATTAGACTTCTCCAGGCTGAACAACCCAAACTCAGCCTGTCTTCATAGGAGAGGTGCTCCAGCCCTCTGATCATCTTCATGGCCCTCGTCAGGACTTGCTTAAAGAGGTCCACATCCTTCTCATATGAGACACAGTACTCCAGGTCAATTCTCATAAGAGTGGAGAATGAATACTTTCCTGCTATAGAGGGAAAATAGATACAAATAATGGCTGGCTCAAGCCTCTAATATTCACAGCTTGGGATGTTCAGCCCAGTTGCCTTCACACAAGATCTGTGTGGAGAAACACACATTTTCCACCCTGGGATAAAAATCCTTCTATGAGTCAGATCAGGAGGGTTTGCATTAATCCTTTCTTTCTGCCAATTATTAAAGCACTGCGCAAAGCGTGTGTTTGCATTGCTGGCAACTTTATCACATGCTGGGCCAAGCACATGGGGCCTGTGGAAACCTGCTGGGCAAATCCTGAAGAAGGCCTGATGCTCTAACAATGGCAGAACTTGTGCCAGGCAGAGCTGCTTGCCGGGATCAGATGAGTCGTGTGCCTCCCTCACATCCCTGTTTTGCTGGTTGGTTCCTTTTCATATTTGAGGATGTTGATATGAAGAAGCAGACCCAGACACATACAGGATCTCCAGGAAGAAAAAATTCCACTGGGACCTCTTCCCAGAACTGCTTATATTCCTAAGCAGTCTTTTATGATGCAAATAAACCCAGGATCTCCCAAGCCAGCTTGAGAGGATGTTAATTAAAGTTGCTATAAATACAGTGCTGCTCTGGATTGGTTAGTGGGTTTGCTCTTTTCATCTTTATCTCAGTGAACGAGAGGCTGAGGAAGGGCATATGCTCTCCCTGACTGACGTGTTCCCAGACATCTGACTGGAGAAGAGCTTCAATGCAGAGGAGAGAGGACTGAGGGGCTCTGTGGGAGGAAGAGGGGTTGCAGAACCAGGAAAGCCCCTGTCCACATGGGAGCAGAAAGATCAACTGGCTGTGAAACTGCTCTTTTGGCAAACTGCTTGCTTTTTCACAAAGGTGGTGTTTTCTCACAGAGATCAGGACACAAGAAGTCCCCACTTCACCATCTGCTGTTTGATGCCGAACATTCAACCAAGAACTTATCTTTTTGGTGAAAGACAATCCTAAGGAAAAATGCATAGGTATTTTTTCTTACATTGCTGTCTGAGCCCTTTGACAACAAGGTGCAGCTTCCTACCACAAGCCTCTTCTAATTGTTTTTTCTCCAGGCTGAAATTACTCTGCTACAGAAAGCAAAAGTTTTGCTTCCCTTCCTATAAAAATTCCACCCATTTTAATAGAAAAGAGAAACATTTATTCTTCCTGTTTCTGGTCCCCATCCAGACCTTCACGATCTTGTAAGACATTTAGCCTGGAAAACAGGGAAATATATGTATATTCCTCATATTGCAGATGGAGAATTAAAGATGAAGCGGACTAAACAACACATGCTGAGTGAAGCCCAGCCCTGTGACCCCAGGGCTGACATTGCAGCTTGTGAACCTGAGCGAGGATCTGCACTCAGGCTGCTGCAGAACAGTGAGGGAGCGATGCTCTGACAGTCAGACACCCATGCTGTGACATGGAGCTACAAAATGCCTTTAATAGCAGATGTGGCATAGTCCTCACTGTCTGTACATCAAACACAGGGCTGGTCCACTCTGGAAGGTGAAGGAGCCCATTCCCTCTCTGCTTTGTGACTGACCCTGGCTCCTTTCTCTCTTCCAGGCAAGAAGGGCAGGGCGCTTAGGCTGAAATCTACCTCCTCTCGTCCTTCCCACACGAAAGCATTGCTCTCCCCTGCTTACCTGTCCCCCTGCTGCTTCCAGCAAGTGAGCAGAAGGGTAGGATTGGCAGCAGCAGCTTCTGCCACAGGGATGTTTGAGGAGGGCTGCTCTGTTCGTGGTGGGGAAACGTAGGGAAGGAGATAGCTGCCAAGGCAGGGGACGGGGGATGTGGAGACAGATGGCTGTGTGCACAGGGAGCATTGCCTGTGTGGGGAACAGCATGTGGGAGGTTGTACAACTTGGAGCTGCTCCTCCCCAAACAGTCCAGGCTGGAGTACTTCTGTGGTTGCTTATATGATGATAATAATCTCCTTCTCTCTATGATTATGCCAGTGCAGGGTGACCACACAACCACTGACCGCCCGACGTGCTGTATCTCTTCTTTCTACCCTTTGGTTTTGATTTGGGATTTTTCTGGATGCAGCACTCTTTTCTGATTACTCTGGAAGCACTTGGGGGATTTGTAACAGTAATAATGTATGGTACGTTTGGCTGGGAAAATTCTGTTTAACAAAAAAATTTGAGGTTTTGAAACTTATTTTTGTTCTCTGTTGGAATAAAATCAAAGTCTTCCAAAAACTGTTTTGGAAACTGAGCAGAGCAATCCATCAGGGACCCACTGGGAGGTAGGAGGTCCTCATTTTGAGCTGAGCGTAACACGATTATGGGTCTGGGTCTCTCCTCCCCTTAAAATGGGCCCTAGGCAGGGACTATTCAGAGGTGCTGCTCCTTTGTTCTGGTTCAGACTAGAAATTCCATTCTGGACGTTATTACAGAAAACCAATATATTTTAATTAGAAAAATTTCATTGCAATAGATTTGTATTTTCTTTTGAAAAATGCCAGGTCAACCTGAAATTGGGGCCATGCCACAGAAATTAACTATTCAGGGTCTCAGCATTCATTTCTTTTTTCTTCTAAGTATGTATTAGGCCACATCTAGTAACTTGGTGTTTATTTTTTTACTTTTAAAATGTGCTGTTTACAAAATAGCAATATAAATCAAAAACACAGCAGCTGAACTTCTGTGGGAAATGGTCTGGCTCGCCTCTCAGCCACTGCTTGCCAGCTTCACTTCAGAAAATCAACTGACCCTGGAGCTGCCTTCAGAAATGCACTGAAGGGATTCCAAGGCATGTACAAGATTAGCAAAATCATTTCAGGAGCAACAACAACACAGCTCTCCACCTCAGGGCCCAGTCAGGCTGGAGGGATGAGCCAACTGCAATCTTGTGAAATTCAAGGAGGATCACTGCAAACTCCTGGACTTCTGAGGGGATAACCCTGCGAGGGTGCAGGCTGGGGGTGACAGGGCTGGGGGCCCAGCTCTGCAAGAGGGGCAGGTGCCCTGTAGCACCATGAGGCATGTAGAAGCCAGCAGTGTCCAGGCAGCAGGAGCATGGTCCATCCATCTAGGGATGAGATTATCCTCCTCTGCTCTGCAGTCATGGGACCTGAGGATATAGTGCATGGTTTTGGGCCCCACCTTGATACAAGATCTGGAAAAACTGGCATGAATTCATCAAGTTGCTTCTGAGATGGTCTGGGCTGGAGTGGTTGCCCTGCAAGGAGAGGCTGAGGGATGGGGCTGGCTCTCAGAGATAGCTTCAGGAATTCTGACAGCAGCCCCCAGTGTCTGTAGAGATGTGGTCGAGAAGAGAGAGCCAGACTACTCACAGCAATGAAACAAGAGCTCTGATTTTGCTGTTATGTAGCCTGTTCTACAACAATTATATTGCCATTTCTGATAAAATTGTGCACTGATGGTTGTGTGATTTGTCAGAGCTTGAAGACAGTCCCAGAAAGAAAGGGCCACTTTATGTGGATGGAAGGACAAGACATTTCACCTCCTCCTGCTGAAGGGAAGAGTACTGATTGGCAAGCAGCAGCAGACAGAGCTCCTGACCTAGATCCCTGGATTTTGAAGCTGCTGCACAATGGCAAACATGTATCTCTATTGTATTTTTTTTTAAAGGGTGGGGAAATCTTTGCTGCCACATTGACTCCACCAGGAGCCTAGGGGAGATGCCTGCAGACAGCATTTTGTTTAAAGTAACAGTGAAATTTCACACACCTACACCTCCCCACCCACAACTAGTTCAGCCTGACTCCTAAATACATGACCTAGCCCTAGAGATGGAAGCGGTCCATAAGGTCATCTCATCCTTCTCTCTTCTAATTAAGAATTGTGTAACTGGGTAATTTCAAATGCTTTGGTCAGGCAAGTCTGAACAGATTCCCACTTTCCAATTTGTTGAAATACTGTTCCCCAATAGATGTCACTGTTTAGTAAATGTCACGTGGAGAAAACCACTTTTAGAGATATCACTGTTAAGAGAGACATTTTATGTTGCACTATTTTCTATCTTGAACTGGTAAGAAGTAATAAAGGGTAGATACTCCTTGCAGAGTGAGGAAGGATTTTCTTCCATTGGCTTTTGTTTTGGTTTTACTTGCTGTATATATAACAGCCGCTTATAAAATGATCCTAGTCTTCATGCAATAAAGTCAATTTGGATTCAATTTTCAATCTTTGATCAGATTAATCTCTTTACAAATGAATCCGCTGTAAATTATTTTTTTCCCATTTGGTAGAAAGTGGTCTTATTTCACTATCCATTATGTATGACAATATAATACAGACCTGATCCATACATGCAGGTGGGAGACCGCTTTGCCCATTAGGGGGCATTAATGACATTTATTCCTCCCCTCACAGAAGGCCTTTGTGGTAATATCACCTCTAATCGTATTTTCTGTGTCTAACAGGAAATATATTAATACTCGCTTCTTAAAGAAATGTTGCAGCTTCTTCTTGATGTTGCCTGGGGCTTATCTTCAGCCGTGTGTGACTGGGGCTCAGAATGTGCTCAGCATTTGGAAGAGAGGAACTGGGGAGTTACAGTGAGAACTGTTTCTCTCTGAGGGGAAACCAGTCTGCAAGACTCTGCTGCAAATGTCAGCCCTCCAAAGTTGTGGGGCTTGCTGAACTGGGGTTTTGTTTCAGCCCCAGAAAATGACAGGAATCCTTTGTGCAAATTGGGTGCAGATGTGGGGCTGGGTATCGCACATCAGCCGCGTTCTTAGCTGTTTGCATATCAGATTTCATTTGCAGACCATATCCAATTTTCAAATTGCTCTGTTTCTTCTTCAGTTGCAGAAGCAGTGGTAATTACAGACAAATCCCTCTTGCTGTCTGGTTGCTGGGAAGGGACGCTGTTTGGGAAAGAAGGTGTTCCCATGCCTTGCTGTGTCCCCACTGGATGGAAGGAGGGAGGGAGAGAGGAGCAAGGCCGGGAGCAGGGGCTGGGACAGAGCACACCAGGCATGCAGGTGCATGCCATCCCTTCATGATGGCTGTCCTTCCCAGAATCCTGGGGGATCCAAACTATGTGTGCACACAGGGTTGGGAAGAAGGGCAGCAGGACCATGGCCATGTGCCCTCACCAGCCCTGCCCTGCCTTAAACTCTGCACTGTGACACATCCATTCTCCCATGTGCTGTGTGGCTGCCTGTGCTGCATGGTAAAGCTAGAAGATGAGGCAAAACCAAGTTCCTTAAGGATAGTTGTTCTGCAGCTGTACTCATGGCATGCTTTCCTACACACAGAGTGTACAGAGTACAAGGGGAAGGTACTACTATCCACCAGCAAAGCATTCCACTTATCCCATGGAGGGCTGGGCCGTTCCAGTTCATCTTATATAGAGTACATTTTTGTTGTCTGCAGTGGATAAAGAGGAGCCCTGAGGGAATTAATAAAGCTCATGCCAAGAAGTTTTAACTTATACATACATAAGGAATAAATTAATTTTTAATACATTTTTTAAGAAGCACTTTTTTGGCTCCAAACCATCATGCCTGGTATGTTTGTAAAGGCACCCGTAGCATGCTCCGGTTAAGAGTCTGTCAGTGTTTCCACTGTAAACCCTCTTTTCAGAGGTTTATGTAATTATTCCTACATAAAATTCAATCCAGGCAAGAAAAAACTGGCATAAGTCTTAGCCTGGGAGTGATGTTTTCTTTAATGATTTTTTTTTAGTTTAGTTTTTCTCTTATCAACATTTGATTATTGTTCATTAATAAGAATGCTTTCATCTTTAATTATTGTGAAACTTACAGTAGTGTCCTGATGAGGTACTTGGAGTACAAATGAAGTTCCAGGTGTATTTCATAGCTTAAAAACATTTCAAAAACTCTATTTGGAATTTTGTAAGCCATGAACTCATTTTCTGCAATGCCCTACTACAGCCTTTAGGATAAAGTATTACCCCAAGTGGGAAACATACAGACAAAGTTCCATTCAAGCTTGCTAACTATCCCCCCCCAAGAAGTGCTGTTGGGCATTTCACAGTTTGGACTCTTGGCTTTGCTGTGCAGCTGTTGTACGTATGTCCTGCTGGCAGATGATGTATGGTGAAAGCTCCCTGGGTAAAGTTCAGCTCACCAGCAGAAACCGGGCTTAACTGGCTGGGCGGAGAAAACCATTGCATACCCCAACCATCCCCATGTACAATTTTTTCCCCTCCCTTAAGCACGCACTCTCACAAGGCCTCCACAGGACGTGAAGGGCTCGAAATTACATAAACCTATTTTTTTGAAAAAAAATAATATTAGCTTTAAATAAAAAAAGCTTTCTAGTTCAATATCTGCTCATGAAAGCAGAAAAATCTGGTGTTAGCCTAATGATGCATTTTCACCCTTATCGGCTTCTTTGTGCCTACAGGCTTTATAAAAGTCTCTCAGCACCGGGTAGCGTTATATACCATATGCGCTGCCTGCAGTACCTCAGCACAACAGGGCAGATTAAGGACAGAGTTTCCGCCTACCCTTTGAAGATTTATATCAGACCTTTTAACCTCCTGTGAAAACAGTTTGGTGATTTAATTCTTTTTATGATGCTCAACAACAGCTTTTATACTTCCACAAACACTATGTAGCTCTCATGCCATAAACAGTCGTAAATTCAGCCAGACTTCTCCATATTGGAGCAAGACGTGACAGAAAGCAACAGGGTTCAAGGTTTTGTGAACTTTCTCTCCTGCCAATTGGGGTTCACAAAACTTGTTGAGTTCGTAAACTTTTTCCTCCCCTCTAATCCTCTTTTCACCCCAATTTAAACAAACAAATAACGCTTGGGTTTGGTTGGGTTTTTTTTTGTGTTTTGCATTATGATGGGGAGAACATACTTGAAATTCAAGTCTGACACATATGGAGACCATATACAGCTCAATATATCCATGGTCTCCTAGTCCTTCACCTCCCTCACTGGGGCTGAACATTGCACATGTTAGGTCTTCCAAGACAGCCTCCCTAGAAGACGTCTGTGATACAATATTGAGCTTTCCAGCCTTTATTCACTAAAGAAAGTCTGCCTAGCTGTGTTTTGGGCCTCCTGTTGTCATTTCCACATGCCTTACAACTATGAGTGTATGCATTACATACTACATTACTGAGACGTACTTTTATGGTTGTGGAGCTGAATCAGAGGGAGATTAAATGACCTGGTGAAAGTCACACAGGAAATTTGTGACAGAGCCAAGAATTTCCTGAAAGCCAACCTACTGCTTTTAATTATTGTTTTTCTACTTCTTCGGTAGCATTCAAAGTTGAGGTGAAGCCTGCATTGAGTATTCCTCTCATTAAAAGAAGCTCTGCGGACCTTTCTCTAAAGAGCATCTCTAAGTAGGGAAAGAAGAGAAAGGGCAGGAGAAAGGATGCACTAGCTTCACCCCACACACGGGTCAGAAACTAAACCACAGATACAGCAATACAGTTTGCTCCAGGCCACACAGGAAGTTTGCAGAGGAGACAAGGAATTTAATCTACATCCCCGAATCCCAGTCCAGGGCTTTCAACATCTTCCCTACCCAGTTCGTATTTCATATGATATGATATGCAGTCCATATTGCATGGCCTTGGGAATATATGGGGGTTTTTTTACTCTCTCTTCCTCTCTGAAATAATGTAATCCAGGAACATTTACACTGAACTTTTGAACCTTTGATGTTTAAATAGGTTCAAAATTAAGCAAACTGTGTTTCCATGTTGTTAATTGGAATCACTCTGCCTGGATCTTTTAGCAGCCTCCACATGGTTAACTTCAAACTCCTGTGTCAGCCCGAAAGGAAAAAAAAAAAAAATACAGGTCCCATTAAATGTGTTAAACTTTTAAACTGTACGAAATGGGGACTGAGGTAGATCTTTTTGAAAACAGAATCAGGAGTATGACAAGCATCTGCACGTATACTTCCTTCTGCCTGGGTTGAAGGTCATTATTTTGAACTAATAGCTGACCCCTTTGGCCTTTGGAAGGCCATTATACTTAATGGCCTGAGCTAATTTGCTGTGCTACAGGGTTGTGTGATCTTTATTTTAATCTGCTGCACCTTCTCCTGCTCTTGTGGGGAAAGCGACTGCTCTGATATAATCCAGTTGGCACCAAATTGCCTAAGGGAGGGAGCAGGCGAGCTGCTATGAGACAGGACTGTACAGTAATTTACTGAGGCTTCACTCTCCTGGCAAAAAAAAGAGCAAGGAGAGGAAAGGCATATGCATGCATGCTCACACGCTCCTGTGTGCACACAGCGTAAGAGGGTGGGAGAGCAGGACAGTGAAGCTGGGCAGAGGAAAAGGAAGTGCAAGAGAGGAATGAGGGAAAGCGTGGAAAAGAGTGACACGGTTTCACACACAAATCTACACTTCTAACCCCATTTTCCTTCCTCTGAGCCACTTTGAAAGAATAACGCCCAAATGATTTGCTGCCAGGAAACAGAAATAGCTCTGCTAGTACTCTCTCTCACAATATCAAGTACCTATCTGGAAAGCAAAATCCTTTTGCCAGCCACACATGCCCATCTCTCTTCCAGCAGTGGCTGTCATGAGTGACTTGTTTAAAAACCAGCTGAAATAGAAAGCAGACACATAGAAAGCACCAGCTGCTAGAGACATATTCTCAGAGGTGAGGCAAGGTCTTACAGGGTACTGCTTTCACTACCTTTGCCAAACAGAGGAGTGTTTTTCTCCTTAAAACCTTTCTTCATCTCCTCAGTCCTGGGGATAAAGGAGGAAGGAGGCAGCGGGGAGGGGCAGTGTTGCTTTGTTGGAGAATGGGGCTCTACACCAGTGAGGCTGGAGCTGCAGGGGTGCTGGGCAAAGAGGGAGATGGGCTTTTACCCCCTCTCCACCTTCAGCATTTTTCCCCTGCTCTGAACAGCAGTACATTAGCAGCACCTTTGCTTTCCATCTTAGCTGGCATAATTTTGCCTTTGTGCCTTCCTTTACTGTGTGAAGGACACAATGAAAAGGGGGGGGACACCATGGCAAAGTGTCAGGTCAGCAGCAGACTGAAGATTATCCGGTAGGCAAGAGCTCACATGTTGAGGAGCAAAGCTGCTTTACATATGTGTGGTTTTGTATTTGCAGTCGCACATGCATGAAATGCCCCAGAAATGTGCACAGCATGACCGACTATTGCAAATTACAGGTCCTTATTCCTCCCTTTCCCCACTAATTTTCCACGGTCTGCTGCTCTTGCTGATATCTTGTCTAATGTGCTGTGGCTGGCTGTTCAGGGAGCCTTGGATGCTCTGCAGAAGGAACAGAGCCTTGGAGCTGTGTGTCAGTGGTTTTCCCCATCTGCACCCATCACAACTGGCAGCAAGCAGTGCCTCTCTCTGGGGCTTTGGTCTGTCCTTCTCTGGACCCTTCTGGATGTGGGTGGCAAAAGTTCCGGACATCCCTAACCCTGTCACTGAGGCTGGATCCCACCAGACTATCCAGTCCTGCCAGCAACATCAATGGAAATGCAGTGTTTGTCTTCACAGCTCAGCCCTGAGGCTGGGGCTGTGCCTGGGAGTGGGGTCTGGGCTGTCGTGGCTCAATTACCTACAGCAGCAGACTTGACTTTCAGGGGCAGGTTGGAGAACTATCAGCTGATATGGTCGGGTCTCTGGATTTTTAAATATATTCAAATTACTTTCTTTTACATAATGGTGGGGGGGGGGGGGGGGAAGGAAGAAAAAGCTACACGGAATAGTTTTGCATTTCTGCCCCCCACTCCCCCACTCAATCCCTGAGGTGGCTTGGACTTGCTGTGATGGATGGATACTCAAAATCACAGCTGCATGGGGGAAGAACTGCTGGTTCAGCGGCCCTGAGGCACTGCATGCCTCCACCACGTGTAAGGAGGAATATCCCCATGGGGTGTCCTGAGGTGGTGGCCCAGGCTCAGCTGTGTGGACCCCAGTCCCCGGGCAGGTTTGCTGTGCATGAGAAATCCTTCACTGCCCTTGTAGGGCAGCTTCCCATTTGCTTGGGGCTATCAGAAAAGTCCAGGCCCCAAGATCTCGATTATTTGGCAGAGCATGTGCACCTCCCGGGTGTTAAAAGCACCTCTAATCTTTACATCTACATCAGCCATTTTCAGGCTGTGTTCTTGCCCACTATGTTTTAACCAATCAAATGGAAAACTAATTTTAAAAGCAATTTCTTGCAGCAGCTTTGTCAAAAGAAAACAATTAAAAATCAAGAGCGAAACATTATCAGTCTGAAAACACACACATCTTGCATGGTTTTGCCATGTGTGAAGCAGGGTTATTATGGTTTTCTTTCAATTTTTTTTTTCTTTTAATCCCTTTGTAAGACCTTCAGCTTTCTAATGCTTTATGTTCCCATACAAGCTCGGCCATGGTGCACTGCATACCCTAGTAAAATAAAAGGCCTCCTGAAGGTGGTGCTACAATGCTGCAAGTATTTTTGATTAGGCTAGGCACAAAAAAATGCCCCCATTATAAATTTCCCTCACATTACAACAAACGAAAACCTCTATGTAAGAGTAGCAAAGTTCACCCTAGCTTCAAATGAAGATGTACAGGTAAAGGACCTTGGAAAACTGGACCTAACTCTGTAAAACAACTCCACTTTTTTGACATAGCTAGCAAGTAGCTGTGCATTAAGAAAATACTGCAAATTCTGAAGAAAATTGTGGCCTTATTCAACATTGCCCAGTGGGCTGTGCAGTCAAATGTTATGGTGCAAAATGAGGACGAAGTAGCTGTAAGATATCAGGTGTCAGATAGGTTAGTATCTTACACCCCACACCATTGGTATGGATGTCCAAGCAACACACAAAGGGGAAAATTTAGTTGTGGGTGTTTCTTTTTTGTTGTTGGGTTTTTTGTTTGGTTGTGGGTTTTTTGGTTTCTTTGAGGATTTCCTTTTTTTTTTTTTTAATGATAATCTGTCTGCTAATCCAAAAACCACTTCATAGTTTATGAATCCCTGATTCTCCACAGACTGGACAAAATAGTTTGGCTTACCCAGCCTAGCTCAGTGTGCCACTTCAGCACAGGAACAGCCAGGACACGTTTATCTTTGCCTCTTTTGGCCCAAAAAATTGAGGGCATTATGTAGGAAACAAAGTTAACCTACTGCCATTTAAAATGTTCATCCCTTAAATGGTCTTTAAAAGACGATTGTTATTGTACAGATTTTCTTGTCTTTATAAGTGTGTGAAGGGTTTGCTTCCTTCTTACCTGTTGACTTTTCTTGTCCTTTCTTTCTCTTTTTTTTTTCCTATTTATTGATTTACTTGTTATTTTGAGAGGAATAAGGAAATAAAAAGAAAACATAAAAAGTCAAAACCTTTGTGGAAAAAGAGGCAAACTAATGACCTTTTCTGAATAAACACAGGACAACCTGTTTTCAAGTGTCCTTTGCTATTGCTTCAGCTTTCAGTTTTCATTTTTATCTGGAATGTTTTTGTAAGACATTATTTTCTTTTTTTTTCCATTAAAATTAGTTTGTTTGTTTGCTAGTCACAAACTATTGCAATTCAGGTGGCCTTGTGGTTAAGATAACCTGGAATGGCATCCTGTGAACTTCCCCCACTCACGATTGCTCAGGGAAAGAAACAATTAAGCCATCCACACAAATGCATCTAGGGCTGTCAGATCAGAAAATAAATGAAGGCTCAATGATGATGTAGTACCAACACTTCCATGAGAAACAGCTTCAATTAAATTAAAAATGCAATAACAATAATTAAAATGTATGAGATATGGCTCTCAGCTAAGCTTGAATCTTAACCTTTGATTTGATTTCAAATTTTTCCCCTTCCTCATGTAAAGTGCCTGAGATTTCCCAGGGAATTTACAGGGAGAGGCATGAATTTGGAGACAATAGTACCCTGCTCTTCAGTGCTATTTCAAGGAAAGTCAGTGCAGGAACAATATTAATTTACACTTCATTCTCTTGTTCTCAGAGAGGTACAATGTATCTGGGTTAGTGTGGCTATTAGCAGTTCAACAACAAATTGTTTTTTCTAATCAGAGAAGAGGTTGCCACTTGTAAATGGAAATCCTATTAGTACCCACCAGTTGAGATGATAGGATATTGTGTTATATGCATCCATATCCTCACAACATGCTATTTGGATCAAGTAGATATTCCTTATTTAATATGGCATTACAATTGACACAGCATATTTTTAATTTATATTTTTTGTGAGGTAAAACCCTGAATGGAGATAAGATTTAAAAAAAAAAAGAAAACAACCTCTATCACAAACCAGCTATGTCTTCTTGCAAAATCAGATAGACAAAGGGAACAGAGACATTTTCTGACATTTGGTTGAAAAGGTCCAGTCTGAAGGCCATAAGGAAAATAAGTGAGAATAGAAAGGTTTGGTGTCTGCATATGCACACCTTTCTCCCTTTTGGGAAGAAAGCTTTGCCTTAGAGGGTTAACAGTTCACATTTTGGAGAAACTTACCCTGGGGGCTTCATACGGATGTTATTTATGGCCTTCTTGAAACAAATCAGAGTGTCCTTGAGGTTACAGGAATGACACTGGGACCAGATATAGCACTCTGGGGGTTTCTGTAGATAGCAGCAGATCTCCCTGGAGCATCCTTCCTCTGTGACCAATATATTTCACCACTCTGCGTTTCCTAGGATGAGGTTCAGAGCTTTGCATGGGTCAGACTACAGAGGCAATATTAGAGGGGGACATCTAGTTTGCAGAGCCCAACAGGTTTATGTGGTACCTTGTGCTTAGTGCTGTGGAGATTGAAGTGATTGTTGGGCCCTAGCAGCAGCAGAGATTTAGGCACATAGGGGTCTCTACCAACAGGGACATAGAGACTCAAGGCCCACTGACAAAGGGAGTTTGAGCACATAAAATGTTTGGTTCAGACACCTCATATGGCACCATTAGAGGAAATAATCTTTCTGTGGACTTTTTTTTCCTGCAGAATGTAATATTCCTCTCTATAGTTATTTTTATCACTGCACATTATCACAGGGCTGATGAGAAGGCCAACCAGACACTGGTTGTAAACCACTCAGTGAATTATCATTATTTATCATCATCATTATCACTGCTTTGTAGGAACATAATGCTCTTCTAACATAAAATCTCTGCTTTTCACAGAATCACAGAATCACAGAATTATCAAGGTTGGAAAAGACCTAGGTTGGAAAAGACCTAGAAGATCATCCAGTCCAACCATTCACCTATTACTACTAGCTCCCACTAAACCATATCCCTCAATACAACATATATTAGAATTATGGAGTAAACTTTCATTGATCAGAAAATAACCTGCCCTATCTTTACCTGTAAAAAGAAATGGTTGTGCTGTCTCCTTGGTGAAGCTACTTTAAGATATTTCTGGTGCTTGTGATTTAATGGTTTTGCAGAGTTTAACTGGAAGTGTGATACTGACATAAGAGATGTACCTAAAATCATCAGAAAAAATGCAAAGGCTAGTGAGGCAAAAAGAGCAGCACATTAATTATATCAAAGAACCACAGGCATTTTATATTTACTGAAGAATTTCCCCTGGGTGGGTAGTCTGTTGACATAAACCTGATGCAGCTAAGAGAGAAAACGTTTCTGTGTTAGTACTTTGCCCAAGTGCTGATAGAAAGCCTGATGTAATTCCTTTCTAAATAAAAGGAAGCAGAACTACTTTTTTATTTGAAATCATCATCAACTTTGTTTAATTTAGTATCACTGCAAGATTTACATGGGCAAGAAGCCTACGGATTGAATTGAGAGGCTTTTGGTCAGAACCAGATTATTTTGTCTATGGGAAAAGACCCAGACTGGAAAGTTCTTGCCTCTGTTCCCTGTGAAAAGTCATGATCTACTGCCTCTTTCACAGTAATCTAGAAAAGATTTTCATAGGGACTTCATTACATAGGTGAGTTTTCTATATGAAGCCTCTTCATAGACCAGTTCCTTCTTAAATTGTACAGGCCATGACCAGAATTAGAAAGCTTTGGAAAGGACTAAATAACTGTGCTAAATGCCAGTTTATCTGTTGATAATTGGAAGGCGTATAAAGTTAGTGTTCAAGGTGTCCGCATTCAAACTGAACTGACCATAAAGAGGAAGATATTAGCTGTGTGAACTGGCCTTTCATCTTGTTCAGCCTCACATGTTTCTTGGCATACCTGATAAAACTAAGGACAAAGTAGAAACAGAGTAGAAGAAAAGACAGTATTTACCTTGTGGTCAGAAACTAGTCTTAGTTGCCCAGGCCATATATAAGCATTATATTAATTCTTGGGCAAAGTAGTGGCTGTGGTGGCTCACACAAAAACACAACTATTGCTTGTTCTGAATAGAAGTTTATAGCTACATTGTCTCAAAGAAAAAGATAAACAACGTAAAACCATGATTATTTTCCTACAGTGCAGGGAACCTTTTCCTGTTACCTCCGTACAGAGTAGATGGCTCCCTCCTAGGTGTTTTTGTAAAGGAAGGCGTTAATTTGAAAATTGCAGGATGTAGCTTTTCAAAGGCATGGTGGCAAGAGTACAGATTTTACTCTTCATTCTGTATTAAACACCCTGGAATGTAAGGGAACAATATACCCGGCCAGAAGGTAACTCATGGGCTGACTGGATTGAAACTTGTGCTGGGCAGAAGGAGGCTTTCCTGTCCCAGGTAGATTTTTCAAGGGTTCAAAATTACCATTCTGAATTACAATGATTAATTTCTCTCACTATTTTTTTTCTTATTTTTGCAATAATCTTGGGTAAAACAGGACTAGGTTATTTCAGTAGTTCTAAAATGTTTAATAATGAAAATATTTCTCTTGCAAAAAAAAAAAAATCATTTGTAAATAAATGCTTATTATAAATTAAAAACTTCAGAACAGAAATCCAATGACAGTGTGAGGTTTTTTTACCAGTTGGAGGAAAAAAAAAAAGAATAAGATATTTTTTAACTTTAGAGGTAAATTCCTTGAAAAGCTTGAATCTTGGTCAAACAACACTTTCTGGGGAGAAATATTTGGCTATGCATGTCCAATTAACTGTTTGTTTTCCAAGAAGTGAGATCACATGGAGACAGAAAAAACTGTACCATTTTGAAGGCTGCTTTTAAGGAAATTCATGTCTACATGTGAGGAACTGTCAGCAGAAGACCAAAACCAAAATCAGAGACCATAATGCCAGGATCTGCTTTACCTAATGACCCTTTCTCACTTCTGTTGTAGTGGAGGTACTATAGTTTGAAATATGCCCTAATTTCCTTTCTATTTTTTTCTCCAAAGCTGTAAAAACAATGCATCATTAGAATATTTTTTTCTTAAGCAAAGTTACTTGACACCCTAAAGATAGATTTATTTTTTTTATATCTGTCTAGCATTTACTTTTAAGATTATTCTGCAGTAGTAGAAAAGAAATCAATAGTAGCTAAATAAATCAGTTTTGACATTTGAAATCTGACACACAAGGTTGGCATATTTTCAATGTTGTGTTTGGTATTTCTTTACAGTAATATTTAGCTATTGCTGATGGCTTTGCAGTATTCTGAGCTTTGGCTGTGGTTCCAAATAATATGTCTCAGAGATATGAAGGTAGAAAGGCTTTTTAAAGCAAACTTCAGGGTGTTTTTTCTTGCTGTGAAATTTCATGTAGGAGTGTTGCTTTTTTAAGTACCCTAGCATGTGATGGGGACTGGTGGAGCAGCAGATAGAAACTTTAATATATGCTGGGAACTGACAAAAATCTTTAATTAGATGTGTATTTTTTTGCAGATAAATATTTTTCTTATGATTAATGCCTGCTTCCCACAAAATATTTTGACCTTTAGTAAGCTAAAAAACCCACTGAAAACAGAAAATTTAAGTCTAGAAATATGGATTAAATCCAGAAACATGAACATAGCTACAGTGTCTCCTGCTCCATAACTCTGCTGTCTGGCTGCTAAAGACACCACATCATCTGTTTGTCCTTGTGACTAGAGTGTTTTGTAGTGGGTTTTTTTAGCAGAATGGGAGATGATAATATGTTGGTCAGTCTTCTGGGGAGGATGGAGCGAGGAGAGAGCACGTGTGGTGTGCATTACCTTCCACCACCCACATCCACCTCTTAATGCATCAGGAAAGGTTCCAGCCCATGGTTTACATTAGTCAGGGAAAGACAATGTGCAGGGTAATTGACAAGCAGGTATATCAGAACAGCAGCTGGTGATACTGGCATCCTTTCCTTGGAGTGACAAAAGTTATTCAACATACATCACAGTTGCCTAGTCTACCTATAAGGAAAATTATGTTTGTAATATCTTCTGTCAGTGCTGAGCTCTTACTAGCAAACACACAAGTTCTTCACTAATGGAAAAAGGGAAACAGCGTTGCTGTGCAAAATGACCCCTGTGAAGGAAAGAAACATACCCAATGAGCCAAAGGAAGAATGGGAAGATGAATATGCAAATGTACATGTGCCTACACAAACTTGTAACTGTGGATCTTCATTCCAAATACAAAGTGGGATTAATCTTTGTTAATATTAGACAACAAAAAAGTAAACTCAATATGAAGAACTATTCTTTACAGGCTGCTTAATATGTAGGGATCTCCCAAAGGGTGTAGTTTCATTCTAAAGCAGAAGTCTAAGATCAGTCTGATAAATACCCAGCTCCACTCTCTCTCCCCTTCAGCTACCCAGTAATTTCTCGTTTTCTCTTCCACAACCTGTAGGAATGTCACCATCTTTCCAAATAGTTTAGGAAAAGAAAATCCCAGAGCTGAGATGTGCCATACCAATGGAGCTCAGAAGGAGCTCCTTTCCACAATGTAGACCGGGATAAAGTCACATTAAGCTTGGTGGAATACGCTTTGATATGCACAGCCTTTTTGCATCAAGTTTTCTCCTACTGCTCCTAAAAATCAAATTGAATAAACTGTCTAATGGGAAGACTGAAGAGTCTAAATGTATTTGTTATTATATTGAAATGTTTTGTTTTTATCAAAGGTATTTTCTTGCTGCCCTTAAAGTGCTCAACTGTAAATAATTTTCCAACCCAGAAAATAATGAAGAAATATCCAGAGCATAAAACTGTTTTATTTTCTGTGTGTATAGGGGTGACATGACGGAGTCCAGTAATCCACCAGGTATCATTACAGGTACAGTTCAGCATTCAGCTAATGTAGGACTTGATGAAACAGCCCCAAATTAGCTTCAACTCAAGTCAATTTTTTGCAGAATCTATTTTATTTTAAGCAACTTTTCCACAAATATGTTTGCCTGCATTTTCATTTCCCAGTCAGGAACAGAATTGGAACTGTTTGGGATTTTGTTTGTTCGTTTATTTAGCAGGAGAGGAGATCTGAAAAAGGACACGAGAAAATTGGTTCTCTTAAGAATTTCAACACTCCAAACAGATTCATATGGTCTTCAGGAATGGTGTTTATCCTAATCTAGCTAGATTACTAGAGATTTGTTCGAGTTGAAAATGGTTTGATGGTCTTAAAATCTGTAGCTGACAAAGTTTTAAGGAGTAAATTTTCCCTCTGTTTGACATATAGTTTCTGAAATGTTTTTTTTTTTCGATTGGAATCCCCATAAAATCTATCTACATTTTGATTTTTTTGCATGCTACTTTTTTTTTTTTTTTGGCATGTAATACCTCAGTGAAAACACTTCTTGTGCCCAGTGTGTTGCAGATGCGTTTTCTACCCTTGCTCTGTGTATGTAACAGGTGCTGATGTCAAGTGTTGCCCACTGAACACAGGAGGAAGAAGCCACCTACAGAGCTCAGGTCAAGGGAATTATGGTTTGTGGAAAGTGGAAGGCCTGCATTTACAGAAGTGAGTTTCAATTTCCTGGTGCAGTTCCAGTGAATGTCCCTCATATCTTAGCAATATTAACACAACCACTAACAGAAGTGTGTCTTCAGCATGTATTAAGTGAGAAATTTCCTCCTTTTCAGTGAGGACAAGATCCAGATGGATTTCTAGCCTACTTCTATTTTAATAAATTCAAAGTGCAATGGCCCAACCTTTATCCTGTCCAATTACTAGCACCATTTTGGCCTGCAGCAACTGGTGCTCTCCCAGGGGATGTCCTGGGGAGAGTTCAGAAGTTAGCACAGAGCATGGACCATTCCTGGCAAGTAATCTGGATTTGGCCACCCTGTCTTGGAAGGTGGGAGACATTAAAAGCATGGATGTGGGCCAGTTGTTTTAGACTTTATGCTGCCTGTGACTATACAGATAAGCAAAGAATGCCCAAGTAAATTAGAATCTGAAACTAAATTAAGATACTTTTGGGGGTATAAGAGTAAACTTTTGGTGGCAAAAACTGGAGACAGGGACTGTTACCTTGAATTCATACATTCCATTCCTCTCCTGCTATAACTAGAAACAGAAGACTTACAAATCGCAATACTTAAGCCATGATGAGGTCTCTGCTGGGTTCTGGTTTAACCATACATGAGCCTTTTGGCAAGGTTCATTTTGAAAGAAATCAGGAAGCCAAACCGAAGTCTTATTGGGGGGTATTTCTGCCCTTGCTATGATGTGGTCTCATCATGTCACTCAGGAATGAGGCACTTGCTGTTACATTAAACACAAAAATAACACAGGAAATTGATTTATGTTGGCACAGTTTTCCTATTTTAAATTATTTACCTGAAATCCAAACCAGAACTGCAGTCAAAGTATAGTTCAGAGCTCAGATTTCTTGGGCTCACATGCTAGAGAACTCAACATTTGTTCCAGATGGTCCATCTGCCTTGGATTACTATTTTCTGGTAAATAAAATGAAGAGGGTACATACATTCACTGTCACATTGGAAAAAGATGAAATAATGTCAGAAAGTTTATAAAATAAATTAATTAAAGTAGACAGAGAGTGAGAACAAATATTAAAAGAAAAGTATGTATCCTTTCAGAACAGATCTTTAATATCCTCTTTTATCTACTGATGCTTGCGTTGGCATTTGGAGCCATGAGAAAAATGCATGGAGATACCCTTCACCTTAGCTGGGAAGGAATTACACCCACTATGGAGCCAAAGCAATCTGCAAACACACTGATTTTTCAGTTTTTGAGAATGTCCTTTAGCTGAATTAATAGAAAACTGCCTCATAGCAGGGAGGCAACTGACTGACAGAGAGCATCTTACCTATGAAGGTGTCAAGATGAGGAACCCGTTAAGATAGGTTAATAAAACTTTTTACTAAGTATCTGCCAAATTGTAGTGCAAGTATTAGTGGAAACATTACTGAAGTAGAAAGGATTTGGTTAACTTTCTGATTATCTTTAGGGTTTTTTTTTCCTCACACTTTTGCACTTTGGGTTGTGGCCAGAATCTGAAAAGGAAATACCTCTCTACCCTGAGAGAAACTATTTGTGAAGAATTTCTGGCTTGACCTTAAACAGGAATTGTCTGAAATTACAGGAAAGACTTTTTACAAGATTTCCCTCCTAGCTTTGCAAATGTGAGCCATTCAGAGGTTTTGGGTGCTTATCAGCAGCTCTGGGAAGCATTTAAGGTTTGTCCAGTTTATAGTTAACAGGGAGAGGTCCTTGCAAATGGCAAAGAATAGCACCCTTTTCTCTTAAAGTTAGTCGTTTCCTGCCTATGGGTTGGGTTGGAACAGTATAGAGACAACAGTAAAAAACAGTATATGGGCAGAATATTTCAATTCTCAACCTTGAAATATTTTGCATAAGCATTAAGTGCTACTGTAGCTGGGAAAAGGACTAAACGTTTGTGGTTTATTCCATTAATATTAACTCTTAAAATTATAGTCCAAAGTGGTCCTTTCCTACTGTGCATGCAGAAAGTGTGACCCCAAGCAGCTCTGTAATACAAAAAGGTTTATTGAGCAAAGCTTTCTGGAATAAAAAGCAGGTAAACCTTTCTGTGAAGGAGAAGTTTACAAGTCTATGGTTATATCTGTCCCTGCACCGAAAGAATAAGAGAAAACATTAAGATGCTCGTCAGATGCTGACACAATCGAAAGCATTGCTGTGTAAGTGCCAGCCTATAAGCATGTTGACCTTATAAGAACTACTGGCACGCTGTGGTCTGTCTCCACTTGTAACTTCATGCCTATTAGGAAGTTTCTGAAGCATTAGCTTGCCTATATGGCTGGGGCCTCCTGTTCAGTTTGCCCGTGGCACTGCTCTTTGTTACTAGATATTACTACAGGATTTTCGGATGAGAGCTGCTTGCCAAGCAATAAGAAGATACATTTATGGGGTGAGGACTTCAGTCACTTCAGGTGAACTCCAGAGTGAGGAGGAACAGAGAGAGGTGTCCCAGTTAAAATTACTTTTCCTGTTCATTTCCGTGAATGAAGACTTGTGCTTGCTTGGGGAAGTCTCCAGCTATTTTTCTATTCTCTCCTTCAAGAAGTAGAGAAGTGGTCTCACAAATTCAACATTTTTGGCAATGCATTTATCACACAATTTCAAAAGAGAGAGGAGGGTCTGCTCCTGATCAGAGCTTTTCTTTATTAATATGTTTTGTATTAATAAGATCCCTATCTTCTCTTGATATTTTATTGTTGATAACTATTGAAACAAACTGATGTATGTGTTATTATGTTATACCAGAGGGCTATTTATTTGAATCTCAATGTTATTGGAAAACTCAGATACAGTTTAAGATCTAAAAGCCAAACTAAATAAACATTCAGTGATTTTTTAATCAGTTTGCTAACTTTCTATTTGTGACTATCTCCAAGTCCTCTTCAGATCTACCCACAGGTCCTTTTTTTAATTACCACTATTATTATTATTATTATTATTATTATTATTAATCAATTATCATTATACCTTAATATTCATTATTCATACCCACTTGGTTAGGCATAGAGTGTATCCACAAGAGAGGCTTTTGCTCCAGGGAGTTTACAATGCAATTGTCTTGCATTCGAAAGAGTCTAGTGTTATTAAATCATAGAGTAAGGTAGTGCTAAACCTGACTTCATTTAGATTTGCTTAACAGAGGAATTGAGTCTTTAAGCTCGAAAGAGGAAAGCAAACATTTTTGCTGGAAGCTTAATCCAACTCAAGCTGATATCCTATTTTAGCAAAGTTTTATGCTTCTAATACAACCTAGACCTCAACTGGAGGTTAAGTTGACTTTTAAAGGTAGCAACAAATCTAAAGGTTTAGACTCTACACAAGTATCACACTTGTCTCTAAACTCCACTAGAGATAGTTTCCATCTTTGTAAACTTGACTCCCCTTTGGTATTTTCCTGATTGTCTGAGAGCTCAGATATCTGAGAGCTCAGATACAATTAATATGCTTTGTCTTATGTTCCCATAAGCTTCTGTGATCAGTGAAGCCCATCACCTGGGCTCAGAGATGCTGAGTTTTTTTTCCTCAAGGATTCTTCTCTCTAGTGTTCCTTTTTTTTTGTTAAAAGTGTTTTACCCCAAAATTGGGTTTGTTAGGTAGGATTGCAAAGGTGCCCTGGGGTGATGAAAGTATGACATATGTACAAGAACATTGCACTAGATGGAAAAAGCTCCATCATTAGTGCTTTGCCTAAGGTAGCTTCTCAAGCAGTAATAAATTAGATCAAATTTTGAAGAGTTTTATTTGAAATAAATCGGATTTCATCACCTATACCTGAAAGCATACTGTGATCCAACACTAATACTGTGTGGCTGTCTCCCTGGCATATCACTATGCCTAAAAGTGAATGAATATCAGGCATAGATTTACCAGAGGAGAAAAAGGATTTTGCTCTTCACTTTTCCCTGTTAGTCATCGTAGTGAGCTGCTCGTGACAGGAGGGGAGAGCTCAGATGAGCTGAGCTGTAAGGATCCCTGAGAGCACAGCATCTCTCCCTGTCTCTCACACTCAATCTGACAGAAACATACTGTAAAAAAACATACAGTTTTTAATAATGTGCTAACCTTATGTTAATCTCATAAATGTATATATCTAAACTACTTAAAGTGGCCAACTTCAGGCACTGTTTCTTTAAATATTGACCTATATCATGCTGTGAAAGATTTTTCAGCAAACTATAGTTGACAGCTCAACCACTACCGTGCTTGTCTTAACATTTTTCTTGCTTCGTTAGTTAAGCATTCTGTCTCCTACCCACTGAAGGGATATATTTTTAAACACACAGTCAGAGCCAAACCCAGAACTTATGTGCAATAAGTGATTTAATAATTTTTCATTAATTCACCAATAATTTTGTCTCAATGCTATGTATTTTTAAAGCAAAATCTATTTATAGTGGAAACTAGTTCTGTTTAGTATATTGTGCAAGGCAATAAAAATATTTTTTTGTGAAAAAAATTACTGTCTTAATTGTTTTGTGTGACTTCTTTGAGTTTTCACAAGCTCAGATTTTTGCCTCAGGAAACTATCTATTATATCTTTGTTCTGCCTTACCAGAACCATAAATTCAGTTTTGAATAAATTACGCCCCAGAAGTAATTTTGCACCTAATAACTCAGCTACATACAAATTAACTATTTAAATCTACATAGTTAAAAAATATACAATAAGTTATGAGGCAAATTGATCATCAGCCAAGCGATGATTTACAGAATAATTGAACTATATGGTCTCTGAATAAAGCCTAAAGAAATGCAACATTTTTACAGCCTGAGATAAATAATGTATTGTATGAATCTTAGTCTTCTGCCAAAATAATGTGGAACAAACACACATGCTTGCAATTGAAATAGTGAGAAACTCTTATTTTAAATCTCCCTGTGTACTTAAAGGAGTATCTAGTCCCTTTTTTTTTCTTGTTTAATTTTTTTTTTAACATTTGGTGTTGATTTTTTTAATATATATTAGGAAGGAATTATTTACTGTGAGGGTCGTGAGACACTGGAACAGGTCGCCCAGAGAGGTTGTGGATGCACCATCTCTGGAAGTGTTCAAGGCCAGGTTGGATGGGGCTTTGGGCACCCTGGTCTAGTGGAGGGTGTCCCTGCACATGGCAAGGGGATTGGAACAAGATGATCTTTAAGATCCCTTCAATCTGTCCTATCCTATCCTATCCTATCCTATCCTATCCTATCCTATCCTATCCTATCCTATCCTATCCTATCCATCCTACAAATTGCAGCTCATCTTTCTTGGAAATACAGATACAGGATAGAAGTGAGGATCGGTTTCCTATGACATTCATTGCAATTTTATGTTTCTATCAGTTCAGAGGGCCCTTTGGAAGAGCCAGACTTTGGGAAAAATCTTCATAAAATCCAAAGCCACCTCGTATGTAACTGTGTGCACAGGTTGTATGCATTTTGAACGGGTGTGTGAGTCCAGGTGAGAATCAATAAGTCATTCAACTGAACAATTCTTCACATGGGAGGCTGAGGGATAAAAGTGTAAGATGAGAAGGCATCCTTCATCAAGGAGTAGAGCTCTTGGGAAAAGTCTGGAGGGAAAGACAAAGGTTTCTGATGTGAGGAACACCATTGCAGGTTGCCAAGGAGCCTCTGGCATGAAAGGAAAAACAAAGTGTGGCAGATGAGGATCACATAATCTATTCTATGGACTCAGGAAAGGGGGACTTGAGATTGGTACAGGAGAGAGAAGTGGCAGCAGAATTTCTTTCCACATGTGCTGTTACAAACAGATGTCACTGTAGTGATGAGTGTTGAAGCTATGAGATCACTGGCAGAGCCCTGGGAAGGGAAGGTAAACTTTCCTCTTGGAACCAGCTCTTTCCAGATCTTTCCATTTAATTCTTGAGTAAAAAATGTTCCAAGCTGATATACCACACACTGCTGACCAACAGAGACCTGTTACAGGGCTGCAATAGCAGGAGGAGGCTGAACATATAGAGGTGGTCATCACGTATGCTCAATTTGCAATCCCTGCAGGGGTTTCCTCTTAAGGACATTGATGATAGCCTGGATGGTTTTAGAAATCTAACTGTAATGTTCTGGCATGCATACAAGAAGTTTTCCATTCAGTATCTTAGTTCTGGAAAGAAACACTTGTCAGGCATTATTCCGTTTTTCATTTGATTTACAAGGAAAACAATATTGCCAAATATGGCCCCTCCCATCTGGAATTTCCCTATCTGGGCACCAGCCTCTAACTGGACATTTTCTGCTTTTGATAACTTCTGAATGGCATCTGTAAAGTACTTCAATTAATATAATCTATATGAATGCCATTTTGTTAATATATATTGTGTATTACCTAATAGTATTTTCTAAGTACCTCCATCACCAATAATCATAGATAATACTTCTGGTTTCAGTGACAACCTCTGGATCTGTACAGGTGACTAATACTTTGGAGTAGTATGTGTTCCACAGATTAAGAATTATGTATTTTATAATATTTTATACTATTGCAATTAAAAGCTCTTATTTAGTTATATGTAAAAGCAGTCCAGCTGCAGAAACACAATGGGATAATGAAATTTACTAGTCAGAGGAAAAAGCTCAGATTATATTTTCTTTAGGAACATACCATTTTTCTTTTGCCCACATGACCAAACATAGATCGTTGTCCACAGAGTCCAAGTAAACATGGCTATTCTGACTTTCCTCTTGATGTCCTGTGTGAATTCACAGAATGACAGAATGATGAGACCATTCCATATCATCCCACTCACTGTAAAATTCATCCAATATTTTCAGTAAAGGAATATTTTTTTTTCCTCTACTGGCTGATCTTCTGTTATGAAATTTAACCCACTTGGGTGTGCAGAGAGGACATCTAAGTTTTCCAGCCCCAAACTATGTACTTTTGTGCCAGTGTCAACAGGAAAAGAAGACTTACAGCATCCAACCGACTTAGTTTCATATTTCCCTGATGCCCAAACAACCGGAAAGCAGCAGGACCAAAACATTTCATAAATTTCTTCCTAGGTGGTGCAGACACTAAGACAGGATGTTCGGATCTTTGGCCAGTCCCTGCAGGAATATTACAGTACAGGGAAAATTTGTGCACACTGCACACATTTATGAAGGACATTTAAAACTTAACTGGACAAAGCATTAGCAAGCATACTTTAGGGAACTGTCCTGATCCGCTATGCAGTTAAACTTTCTAATCTTATTATTGGAAGCATTACCATTTTGTGTTTCAGTGCAACACAGGTGATGAATCTGTTCGCTTCACCCTCCTTTTCAGTTGCCTTATTGGATAAACCTTATGTTTTCCATTCCTTTCAATGTGAGAATAGCAATCGCTGCAATAATAAAAGCTAATAAAATTTCTTAACAAGTAAGAGAGGCAGATTAGTAGGGAGAGAAGACACCAGTGGATGTTATATGCAGATGTTCATCTGTACATCCATGTTGGCAATTTCAGTTACACTTCTGGAGGAAGCTAGAAAAAACCTTAGCTCAGTCTCTTGGTTTATGTCATATGCACATTGTTAGTAGAATTTTGATTGACACTTCTTTTTGTAATTAGAAGTTAAACAATACTCAGTTTCCTACTTCTGTTTTATACACTAACTAGATCTTTCTTTAGTCAATGTTAACATTCATGTTTCTCTAGACAGGTCTTTCTGCTAAGGATTATGCAGTCACCAGGTAAAACCAGATCCTATCCCAAAATGCTTATGTCCTAAGTGCTCAAGATGAAACCCGAGAAATAGTGACTTTTCCAAGGTCACCCAATAAGCAGGGGATAGAAACAGAAATGAAACTCAGTCTTCTTGACTCTTGGACTCCGTTTTCTGATTCATGTATATTTTCTTGGAGATACTCTTTGGAAACTGTTGGCTATCTATTTTTTTTTTTATATATATATATATAAATAAATGTGGCATGTTATGTTATTACTTTGTACTGCTCATTTGGTTAAGTCAAGGTATAACAGTCTTCAGTTTGTCAGCTTGTCTATTTCTGAGAAGTCCTTCACACTAGAAACAAAATCTAAAATTATTTTGCCTGACATCAAAGCCATATTTATTCCGTTTGGAAACGTGCGAACTTGAACAAAGTCTATGTAGGGAAAGCTGAATTCCTGACATTTGAAAAACATTTAATAGAATCAATCATAGATTCATAGGGTGGTTTGAGTTGGAAGGCACCTTAAAGATCATCTAGTTCCTATTCTCCTGCCATGGACAGGTACACCTTTCATTAGACCAGGTTTCCAAAAGTCCTATCCAACCTGGCCTTGAACACTGTCACGGATGAGGCATCCATAACCTCTCTGGGCAACCTCTTCTAGTGTCTCATGTCTCTCGTAGTAAAAAATGTATTCCTAGTGTCAAACCTGTCTACTCATCTTCAGCTTAAGGCCATTACATCTTGTCCTATTACTACCTCCCATTGTTATCAGTCCTTTTCTATCTGTCTTGTTGGCCCCTTCTGATGTTGGAAGGCAACAATAAAGTCTTCCCAGATCCTTCTCTTCTCTAGGCTGAACAAGCTGAAGTCTCTCATCCTGTCTTTGTACGAGAGGTGCTCCAGCCCTCTGATCATCTTTGTGGCCCTCCTCTGGACTTGGTCCAACAGTTTCACATACTTCTTGAACAGGAACACCAGAGATGAACACAGTATTTCAGGTGGGGTCTCACAAGAGCAAAGTAGAGTGGCAGAATCACCTGCCTTGACCTGCTGGACATGCTTCTTTTGATGCAGCCCAGAATGTGATTGACTTGCTTGGCTGCAAGCACACATTGCTGATTCATGAGGAACTTTTCATCAATCAACACTTCCAAGTTCTTTTCCTCAGGGCTGCTCTCAATCTATTTTCCTCCTAGCCTATACCTATGCTTGGGGTTGTCCTGACCCATGCGCAGGATCTTGCACTTGGGCTTGTTGAATTTCATCAGGGTCACATTGGCTCACTTCTCCAGCCTTTTAAGGTCCCTTTGGAATGCATCCTTTCTCCCCAGTGTGTCAACCACACCACAAAGCTTGTTGTCATCTGCAAACTTGCTGAGGGTATGCTCAATCCTACTGTTCATTTCACTGACAAAGATGTTAAACAGTGCCAGTCCCCATAGTAATCTCTGATGAATGCCATTCATCACTGTTCTCCACTTGGACATCGAGCTGTTAACTGCGACTCTTTGAGTGTGACCATCTAGCCAATTGTTTATCCAATTTGAAGAACATAAGCCCTTTTTTTATACATGAATCCTGTTCGATTTGAGATTATACAATATATTGATTATAGTTCTCATGCAAATTTTCAGTGCAGATTGCTTGAAAGTATCATAGCAAATAGTCCAGTAGTTTATGTATTTTACTGCCCAACAGAAGTTTATTATGTAAGAGCATTAAAAAATTGTCCATGATTTTTTGACCCATCCCTCATAAGTTTCACAATCTGCTTGGACTACCTTTTGGGGCTGGAGTAGAAGCTAATCATGTAAACTGTTTTGCTGGCCTACTATGACTAGGGTCCTTCAGGGAATGTGTTGCCTGAGTTCTCTGTATTTACTACCCACAGGGTAAGATTTTAGTCTAGATGGCAACTTGTAGTTAGCTAAATCTAGGTGGGATGAATTCTTCTGCTTAATAGGGTAATATCTGAACAATGATTAAAAAAATAACTGTAATTCAGTGGCAGTATAGTAACTTATGATAATCTTTCATTCTTTTAATTCTACCATGACATTTGTAGTTTTGCTGTGGTGTGTGACATTGTTCCATGCATATTAAAGCTTCAAAATATCACATTTTTCTGTAAAAGCATTGAAATATGCTGAAAGGATTCCATGGGATGAAACAAGCCATCACTTACAGCTTCCTCCAGAAGGTCTGCTGAATCAGGACCCCTATTCTTGTCTGTAGAAGAACTCTGTATATTAAAAATAGTTTTCTCCTCCTGCTTTTCTCCTTTCTGTGCTTAATGCCTGTCTATATTCCAGCAAATGAGTTTATTGTTCACAGTTTTTGCAGAAACACTGAATCTTAGGTATATTAATGGAAAAATAATTTTTTTGTTTTGCTAAGGAACCTCTGTATGGGAAATATTGGTTCTAAAAGCTGTGGTCAAAAACCGAGGACAGAAAGTAATATGTGAGCTCTGTTGCTGGTCAGTAATATCTCAAGTGGCTCAAATTTAAAATATTTGGAAGGATCTGCTGGGGTGCACTTGACAGACTGCAGAGTATTTGCACAAAATAGGCGGTAGTTTTGAGTGACTAATGGGTATGAGAAAATTGTAAACGGCTTATAAAAATCCTCATACAGAAATAAGCAGAACATTTGTCAAATGACTTATTCATTCAAAGGCTTCCATCCATCCTCACAGTTTCACATTTGAAGGGCAAATGGGGACTGAAAATATTCCTTCTGAATTAAATACCACCCATATGTTGCAGGACTACAGTAAATTTGAAAGCCATCAGTGACTGCAATCAAAGCTATATGACAATCTCCTTTTTATATGAGTAAAAACACGTGAAACTTTGGTTGTGAGAGCATGTGGAGTAAACTAAATTATGTATAGGTGAATGATGCTGGAATTCTAGGGTCTCAGTTTAGAATAGTGTATGGAAGATTTATGATGAGTTTTGTCCAATGGGAAGTGACTGTACTGTTCTGTGCTGAGGACAAACTTAGAAGCTAGTATTGCAACCCACAGTTGCTCAACACCTAAAAGCTATATCCCTTAGAAATCTTATGATTGGTTTAAATGTTACAAACCATTTCAGACCAATAACAAATATCACAAAATTTGTAATAAAATCTTAGGAGCTGGAAACATAAAGTGTAGATTGAATCCATTTTTTTTTCCACCAACAACTCTTACCTTTTTTTTTACTGAAAGTCAGTCCATACAGATTACTATGTTATTTCATTTAACTTAAGTTAAAAAAAGAGTAATTTTTCAGTGACTGTTTTGAGAGTATTCTCTATTCAATTTTCTCCCTATCATATAATGGAAATGGCTGTCTCCATGGCATTTTAATGCTAAGATTTATTTGGTCTCAGAGCAGTTCAAACAACTGAAAGTTTTTATTTTCCATGATGATTGCTTGAATTTAAAAACTAATTTTGGAAGCCTGTGGAAGACAGCAAATCCTGGCACACATTTTGTGTGAATCCTTCTTTGCTTCTCCTGAATGATTTCCTTGGCAAAATACTGCTGATAGCAAAACCCAGGAGATACCTGTGATTTTGTCATACGCTGAGCAGTCAGTGTTGAGAACTATAGGGAGCAAATGAAAATATGGATGCACACACATTGATCATTAATGACTTTCTTCCATCAGCAGTTTCATTCATAGAATTATAGAATACTTTGGGTTGGAAGGGACCTTGATGATCATCTAGATCCAACTCCCCTGCAGATCCAACAGATCACAGAAAATGGAAATACTGTATTTAAAAATATGTTGAAGTGAAATATTTAACATTTTCAACTTTTTAAAAAATTTTTATTATTAGCTTTTTTTGACTACTTCCTTCCTCCCCTTTTTCCCTTATTCAGAAACACTTTGACAACAGTTTTGGTCAACCAATGCATTTTGACTGAATCCAAAATTTTGACTGGCTCTAATAACGCTACTTTAGTGAGTTTCAGTAATTAAGCAACCTCAATAAGTGTGTAGGTGACACCAAGTTGGGTGCCAGTGTTACTTTGCTTGAAGGTAGGAAGGTTCTACAGAGGGCTCTGGACAGACTGGATTGATAGGCCAAGCCCAACTGTAGCAGGTTCAACAAGGCTCAGTGTTGGGTCCTACACTTTGATCACAACCACCCCATGCAGATCTACAGGTATGGGAGGCAGCTGGAAAGTTGCCTGACAGAAAAGGACCTGGGGGTGTTGGTCATCAGCTGGTTGAATATTCATGTACAGTCATTGATCTAACTTCCTGTTGTTCTGAATCACTGAAGTTAACAAATGGCTAGAGGTTAAAAAAGAAAGACTGTAAAACTTTTCAGATTTAAGAACTGAGAACTTTTAAATGATTTTTTTAAAATGCAAAGCATATTAAACTATAAATAAACATAGCAATTAAGTGGTTTTATCAGATTTATTAGTTATTTATGTTGTGTCTCACCTTTTTAATTCTCAGTGGAATGAGTGTTACAGGACTAACATACCGATTCAGTATGAAAAAAAAAGTTGAATTCTGTAAAAATGTTATCAGTATAAAGTCTGTGCTTTGGTGGATAAAGGTACACCTCGTTTTATTACTGCAGCAGTAATTTGGGTCACTGAACATTATCAAATGTATACAATAAGCAACCTAATTTGTCATTTGTTTTTTGGTAATGCATGGAAATGGTTAACCAAGTATTCAGAAGTACGAATGAATACTGGATATGGTGCAGTTAACAATAAGAAAAAAAAATCCAAAAATTTGTGCCAGAACTGTGTTATTGATTTTCCTCCTATTATATTTTTGGAGATCATGATTCTAGATGTAATATGCTATTATTTTAATTGGCTGTTGCAGATTCTCTCTCTCTCTTACAATTTTCAAGCTTGTGATTATTTTCTACTGAATGTGCTACAGAATTATGACTGATTAAACAAGAGAATAAATCTTCTTTGGCAGCATTCTTTAGCCATGTTTAGTGGTGAAGTAGACCTGAGATGGATCAAATTGCAGATCCATTATATTTCTGCTATAACTGCCATGGTTTCTTGCAGTGCTGCGGTCCCAGCATGATTTCTGATCTACTGGGTACTCAAAAAGCATAGAATTCTTTGATTTATTAACAAAGAAAACATTTACTATAATGTCATCTGGAAAGCTCACAGATGCAGTAAGTTGAAGAGGGTGATTATTGAAAGGGATATATATAAGTTCAGTTTTCCCACAAGTCTATCAGTATATGAATTGAGGTTTGGATCAGGATTGCACAGTCTGATAAAAGAAAAGAATCATACTAGCTTTGTCAGCAAAGTCTGGTCTTCACCGAAATTGGGAGAAAATATTTTCATAGGGAAGAGAAAATGGAGAATTTTCTTGGACTATCTAAAAGACTGTGCTGCAAGACAGAAGGAGAATAACTTATTTTTGTTACTTTGTACATTTGTAGTGTTATACAACTTTTTTTTTTTTTTTTTTTTGGCAAGAGCAATATTTAATTAAAGGTTTTCAGGTTTTTTTAAAAACATACACTTCTTTGGTTATTAGCACATTCAGAATAAAAGGACACAATGAAGAATCTAACTAATGACTCTTATTTACTAATTGTGCAGTATTTCTTCTTTACAGTCATGGACTAAACTTTTCATCTCCCTTAATCTTGATTTAGCTGTATTGTGAATAATTATCATTCAGTCACACAGTTTGTCAGGAGAAGTAGTATATTGCTTTCGACCACCTCTTGAGCTTTCAAGCACAGTCCTTTCATTAGGCCAAATAAAAGTTATTACCTCCCTATTAAAAACATGGAGCTCTTATATTACTGAACTAGCAAACACTTTGATTTTCTACAAGATTTAAATTCCAATGTTTACAGTAGTATGTTATAAGTGAAAGAGAAGGTGAAGACTAGTGTACATGACACATTAGCTTTGGAGTTATGAAAGCTGTGTTTTTACACAGATTTGATTAATGACGAACAGCATATTGGTCAGGAAATGGCCTCGTGTCTATATATTCTGTTTTTTAATTTCAGCTTTCAGGTGCCTTAATCATTTAAATAATAAATGTATGCGGGTCTGTACAATGTCACCCTCAACAGGTCTTATCAAGATGTGCTACAAGATACTTTAATATGACCTATCTAACCACTGTCATTATGGAGTGTCAATAGCCATGTCAGTCTGTGACCAAAATGTTCTGAAATGAAAAAACAACTTAAGGACTATTGAGAAATGAAGCTGAAAAGAATATATACTGTACTTATCTAAGTTATGTGGTAAGTAGCTACATTTGGAATCCTTAGGTTTTTTTTTTTAATTTCATAGAGGACTTTTAGATGTCTTTGAAGTAGTTTGAGGACTGGTTTGGACATATTTCATCAGTGTTTCTGAAGATCCAGTGAACACTGGCAACTGACAGAAGTCTTCCAACATCTTCTTATGAAAATATGGGGATTTTTTCTGAAATTTGTTGAAGCAGTCTCCCTGTTGAGAACCAGAGGAAGCTGGTGGGGTTGGTCATAGAATCACAGAATGTTGGAAGGCACCTTTAAAAATCACCTCATTCCACCTCCCCGGCTACAGGCAGGGACATCTACTAGATCAGTTGCTCAAAGCAGTGATGGAGCGTTCACAACTCCTGCTAAATTTAGGTCCAGCTGTGCCTTAGCTTTCCTTATCCCATCCCTGCAGTCCCAAGAAGTATCCCTATATTCTTCCTGGGAAGCATATCCCTGCTTCCACTTCCTCTTGTGTTTCAGTTTGACCAGGAGGTCCTTGCTCAGCTGTGCTGTTTTGCGTTCCTCCTGTCATCCATGGTGCTTTCCTGCAGGGCCTGCTTGTATCTTCTTCCATACTTTCCAAATTAATGGTCAACATTGTTTCCATCTTACAGATCTAAGCAAGATTATTTCCAAGCATTTAGCTTCTTGGAAATAATGATAATATTAAGTACTCTGTCAAGTCATATAGTAAAAGACAGAAATTGTTCCCCTTTCTTTTAACTGAAATTGCTTGTGTGGGATGATGTTGTCCTGTGGCAGCAGGACACATTTTAGGATGATTTTTAAATGTTTTGCTTAGTACAGAGAAAGGAAGGCTTAGTTGTGAAAAAAGAAACATATTATTTAATGTTGTTCCAAAGCTGAGAATACAACCTGTCCTGTATTCACAAAACAAAGGCTGGGAAAAAAAAAAAGATTTTGGGATAACCATTCACGTAGCATTTATTAATCTATTAATTTGACATTTAATCACTTTGAAGTTATATTTTCCTAATTAAAAAGGTGTTTTCTTGTTTTGTTTTTTTTTTTTTTAAGTCTATTTTTACAGTGGTCTAAGGCAGAATCTTTCTTTTAAAATTCAGAGTATCATGGCAGGGAGGATATCAGCTGGAACCTTTACATTGGTCTCATTGCCATATTGAAGTCATCTTTCCACCTACTAGCCATGTCATTCTGAGTCCAGCTCACAATAAAATAATTAGTGTAAACTAATATGTGGTGATACTGCACATGTTTTTTTCTCATGGTGCATAACAGTACTTAGCTTGCCAGTATTAACATGCTTTTTTCAGCTACAAAACAAAAGCTAACTGTTGTGTTAGTTACAGAAAGCTGTATGTGTTTCAGCACAGATTTCCAGGAAAGAGCAAATGAAATTTTATGATTTAAGTAATACGTTCATTGCCACACTTAATGTGTACACAATTATTGCAAACCTGTAAGAGCTTCCCACACATAATCAGTTGGATATTATTTGGTAATTCGCATTAAAAAAAAATCATTGCAACTTCAATTTTTCTCATCTGTTTTTCTACAGGTGCCCTCTGCCCAATATAGTTGGGCATTTGTTTATATTTCAGTGAGTTTGACCCAGGATGGGTCTTATCCTATCCAGAAAATTGCTGCAGTTAGGAAATGTTCAGACAGGACTCTTCAACTGGAGGAGTAACCTTGAGAAAACTGTTCTATCGCAGTAGAATCACATGGGGGTGGGGTGGGGGGGGGGTGGGATATATTATTTTTTCTGTTCTTAGTTCCTTTTCAAAAGCTGTATTTCCTGTGCAGCAGATTAAACGAAACTTTAGAAAAATCTGGAGATTATGATAACTGCCCATCTTTCAAGATAACTGTAAAAGCTGTTAAGCTCCTGCGTGGAACAGACAGCTAGAACAGTAAGAGTCACTGCCCAAAGCACCTTTTTTTCCTGAAAAATTGGTTAGGATTCAGACATTTAACGTGAGTTATCAGTCATCTGAATGCACAGCTGTGGAACAGAGTATCAGATGAGAGGATTTACTAAAAAAATTTACAAAGAAGCACCAGAAACACAGTGAGGAATATTTCTGTCCTAAGCGAACACTAAAGAAAGCACATTTAGGTAAGCATATTTGCCATTAAAAGTACATGTGCTGTTAAAAGGAATAGTACTACAGACGAAATAAATACTGCTGGTCTTAGGGCTCTATAGTGTTTAGGAACTGAGGTTTTATGTATGATGTTTATATCCAGGATACAATAGAGGGATGCAGGAGAAATATCTGACTCAACCATTAATTTCTTCCCCAATGGAAAAGAAAAACATCAAAAACCTGAACAGTGACTACCATTATGTGGTGTAGCCTGTATTTGCCTTCCTACTATCTCCAGAAATAATTGAGAAAAAAATATAAAGATTCTTCCTTAAGAAGAAGTAGGAAGCAGTAGACTTGATGAAGAAGAAAAGGGAAGGCAGGTGCTTTGTACCTCCAACATCAAAAAAGAATTGTACCTACTTCTACTCCCTTATCAGTCATTAGCAGGCACTAAACAGAATGGGAGCATCAGGTAAGCTGAAACTGCTTTGAACCTAAATACAAATTTCGTATTTGGTACTAAAGGAAAACAATTTTGTGTAGCCTCTCTGTGAGTTTAGCCATATGGGAAAAACCATCATTACTTCATCTGAAAACAGATTTTTGCTCCAAAAGCTCAATGAAAGGAATGTTGAATCTTTTTTTTTTTTTCCTTTTTTTTCCTGAAGAATTTACAAAGCTTCTGCAGCTGTGCTGTTTGGGCTCAAAGGGAAGCCCAGGGGCTAGGATCAGCCTCAGTTCATCTGTTTATGCACTTTTAATACTTTAAACTAGAAGAAAAAAAAATAACAAAAGGTTGTCCGCATTGGCCTACACAGTACAGCAAATACCTTTGAATTTTGGTAGGTTAGAGATCGCTATAGTTTGGCAGGAAGAGGGAGGAAGCCTGAAAGAGCTCTGTTTCCCTTACAGTCCTGTGTAATCCAAATGGTTTTCACTGGGCAAAGTCAATTACTCTGAAACATTTGGTTCTTCCTCAGCAGCAGCATTTGGTGCTTGTCTATCCAAGACATCAGCTGAATGAATAATGAGACAGAAAGGAAACAATGTAGGATTCATTTTCTGCTAAAAGAACTGAATTAATCAGTGATGGCTTACAGATTTCACGGGGAGCACCAACAGGTTTACAACCTGACCTAATGATAGCTGTTGTCCTGACATTGATAAAAGTTTTCATGTAGGAGATCAGAGAAAGATTATGTCGTATGTATCCTCCTTTCGCAACTGTTTGTGTGGGTTAGCTGGCAGGTTACAGATGCTCCTTACACCATTAATTGCCTTGGGAGAGTTCTCAGCTTGTGCGTGTCTAAATAGCCCCTCACAATCCAGATCGCATTTCTCCTGCCTGCTGCCTCTTGAACAGCTTGTGTGAGGAAAGGTGGCAAAAACTAGTCCTGAAATTTGCTTACGTATGTCCATTCATACAAGGTTCCTCCCTGTGGAGATTCTTTATGGTAAACCCCATGATAATATCCACTATGCTCTGTAGCACCACTACGAGGTTAAACATTTCAAATTGTTGCTGTAAAATCCCATAGTATTTTCTAAACATCATAAAGTTAAAAAAGATATGTCCTTTGAAAATACATGTACCAGCCATGAGGCATCGGTAATTAATTAACACATAATTGAATCCTGATCACAGGTCTCTCAACATGAATGCAGAGTTGCTTCATTGATGTCAATAACAATTTTTCATATTAACAGTTCCATAAATAAAGTCAGTAGTTGGCCTTTCATATTGACAATATCTGTCCATAGGTTTATTAAATGTGTTTGTTTCATAGCTGCCAGAGTTGTAGAAAAATTTCCAAATAATATGGGAAAGATAATTAAGTTAAATGGTTGAAAATCCATTAATATTTTGCAAGATATATTACATTTATATTACACATGTATCTTTCAGCTGCACCATCACTTTATTAAATGTTTTCATAAACATGAAACATATAAAAATAGCTTATCCTGATGATAATGGTTGATCCTTACTAAGGGACTGAACTTTGCAACCTAAACACTGTGTGAGGATTTTCATCCAGACTAACCTTGCTCCCCAAATGGTCTCATTGATTTTAATATGGACAAAGTAATCAAAAAAAGCCAGCCTCCTGCATCAGCTTTCCACTTTGAAGTTTTGCACGGCGTTGTAGCTAAAGACATTATACCTTAAGAAACACTGCTAGACTCTTCTTTTGGTCAAAGGGCCAAGTAAAACACTAGAATTGAAACCCATGCAGAAGGAACACATGACTCATTCCAGATGTTTAAGCCCTGGAAGAATCTGCTGGTGTTGTCACAGTAAAAGGGTAAGGGAAAATAATCTCCAAGGTAGATGGAATCTAAATCATTATAAGGACTTTATAAATTAGGCCAGCACCATCCATTGCCCTCCAATCTTTATAGGAAATATGTGGAGTTCTTGGAAAATTTTGTCTTTGTTAGCTAGCACTGGCAAACAAGCTGGTGTTCATTTAGCAACCAATACTGGCTAATTAACTATATGTATATTGAAGGGAAAAAAAGATACCGTAAAGTGCTATAAAAAACCCTAAAAAGAAAATAGTCTGAATTTTCTGTCTCTTGTTCATTATAGGGGTTTGGCTTTTTGTTGGGTTTATTTTTTTTTTAAAATAACCTAATTGCTCTGGGTCTTTGTTGTGAGACCAGTTCCTGAGTAGGGAGGCCTGATTTTCTTCTTGACTTTACTGCTTTAAACATTCAGAACTTAAAAAATATGTGATGATTTGTTTCAATTACCTTTAGCTTTCTTTATTCTTCTCAATATGAAAAAAGTGGATAAATTTTTCCACCTTGGCAGGTGTCATGTATAGTGCAATGCTTAAACAGGGGTAGAAAGTTCTGTATAAAGAACCAGTAAGCACCTGGAGAGGCAAAGCAGGTAATGTCACTAATGTACCAGGTGATCTGGGCAAATTTCTAGCCAGGTATAATGGAATTCAAAACACTACAATAAGCTTCATACTCTGCAGCATCGGGACCATGAATTACAGCAAGTGGGTGCACACTAAGCTTCAGCAGAGAGGACCCTTGAGATGGGATCCTGTCTCTGAGATCTCCTGCAGACATCTAAGTCTAAGAGACTTTTCTATGGCATTGAAACCACATTCTTGTATTATTTTGAGACCCTATAATAGGTGAATAGATATCAAAATTAAAAAAATAAATCAGTTGTTTTAAGTTGGCAGAAGCAGATATATTCTGTTAATATTTTGTCAGGCAAAGTGGGGAAAAAAACTAGGGAAAGACCCTGAAGTCCTACTTAGGTGACAGAGAGGCTGTGGGAGGAGTTTAGGAAACAAAATCCAGCTGAGTGGTCCACAGAGCTCCCATTTCAAGTTCCCTTCCCTTCTGTTGATGGCCTTCTCTGGCAGCCTCTGAGACCCCCTTTTTCTTAGCAGCCTACCTACACTTTTGCTTGCCTGTGATTCAGGGTCACCTGAACAGGTCCCAGGTGTCTCCCCATCTGATAGAACAGAGAGCCACTGAAAGCATCCTGCAGCCCAAATGCCACTGGAATTATTAACCCTGGCAAGTTTCAGTGCTAATGCCTCCTCACATGACATCAGCCATTTGGCCAAAAACTTGACCTGTGGAGCTGGAAAGCTGTTTGTAGATCTGCCCCAGGAGCTGGAGGGGATGCTATCATTGGAGAGGAGAGATGGAGGAGTTCTTGGTCTTCTGTGTTACAGGGTTAAAGGGGTAACAAGAGAAGCACCCCAAATATCTCTCAAAGATATTTCTTTGCTCTCTTGGAGCTTCATGCTCCATCATCTTGGGAAAGCAATGGGACATCTCTAAATATGTGTGGACCTTGTGCCGGGGGTGAGCTACAAATGGCTCCACTCTCTGAAAGGCTTCTCGTGGGGACTGCGTTGCCAGCAACTTCCTAAGATGCTTACATGCCTTTTGCTGCTTCTAGGATCTTTCATCTCTAGAGAGACACTTTCAGGCATTTAATAGTGATGCCCCAAAAGCTGGAAGTACCTAAGATGCTTCCTTGTGTTTCATTCTTAGTCTGTGAGTTAGCAAAGTAACTGTACAGGCAACAGGCACGTTTAGTGAAAAGAGGGTGCAGCTTGTGAAATATCCCTATATGCCACAAATGTTTCTAAACTGTTTTAATAGCTGCACATGATTTTTCACATTTCTGATGGCTATCTTTATCATAGTTTGCATGTAACCCACAGAAGCAGAAATTAAAAGTGAATGAAAAATGCATGTGACAGATGAAAATTTCCCTCTGGAAAAAAAAAATCCTTTAGGAAAGAGTGCAGCCATTTGGAACATTGTATACACACAGACACAGAAGTGTGCTGCCAGTCACTGAGAACTGTAGCCTTCCTGGTACCAAATACCTCTTTCTAGGTTGCCGATTTCTGCTGACTGGGCATCTGGCAAATAATCAAAGCTCCCTACCAAAGAAAAGTCTTTCTCAGTTTCAACTTTGTTTCAAACTCAGCCTTATACTAGCTTCACACTGAGCCTGGGTTGAAGAAGACTTGAGGTGCAAACATCACTGCAGTGTGTGCTTCTTTCTGTAAAACTTCGGTGTTTGTGTAGACATAAAGTGAGAGCGGTATAGCTTTGCCCATTTTGATTCTTTTTATTTTGCTGTGGATGCTAGCATGTGTTTTGATAGCTTCTCTTTCATGATAAGACCTTTATTTCAATTTTGCTTGAATGTGGAACTATGAAACAAGGACACTTCGTTGTTTCACTTTATTCCCTAGACTTTCAAAACAGGACTTTCATGTGTTTGTCTGTCCCATCCCCACACAGCCCCCTTGCTGCCTCCTATTGCTGTCACGATTTGCCATGCCCATTCATGTTTGATCAGCAGCCAGGAAAAAAGATGATGCTTAAATACTTTATCTGTCACGGCAAAAAAGCACGAAGGGTGAGACACAGTATATAAACTTGTAGTCTGTTTCTCCTCTTGCCTTGTTTTCTGCATGTATACTGGGTGATGCATGGCAGCTGCAAGAGACATCAGTCTCAATGTTTGGGCTTCATTTGAACTCAGAACTCAAAGTAAAGGTCAGGAGCCATGACCCTAAATAGATTAAACTAAATAGAAAGGTATAAAGAAAACCTGCCATATGAACTGTTAACCTGTGGGGGAAAATCACTTTGTGTTCGTGTCTGGATAGAGATTAAACTGAGTTTGAAGACATAGTGCTTATGATCCACTCAGAACTAGTTAAAATGTCTGCAAAACTAATTAAATGAGAAATAATAATGTATTCATGTTAGATGTTCTCATTAGCCTTTGAAATTAGCATATCCCTAAAACACAGCAGCTCTCATCTCTTGTTATTTTTCTTTCCCTTCAACCGAGTCAGAAAGATGGCCCAGAGTAATTCCTCTCTGGGAGGATTTCTTTGCAAACAGAAAGTTAGAATGAGATTACAGAAAACATTAACATTCACCAACCTTTACGACTCTTTTTAGGTGACAAAGAATTCTCATAGACCCAATGCTTGGTATTTTCTGTTTCCTTAAAGATAAATAAAACCCAAACAAACAAACAAAAACCCCCCATGTTTTTGAAGTAAAAAAAAAAAGTCATTAGATTAAAAAAAAAAGGCAAACAGATAAAGACATTGATGGACAGAAAATGTTGTTAGGTTACAGAAAATGGTTCTGTTTCATACTTACCCCAGCAGTGCTTCCTTCAGAGCAGAACACTCCTAAAGGAGCTGCTCTGCTGGGAACCTAACTCAGTTAACAAATTAGTGAACACTGATCCTGAGTTAAGACATTTGGCTTTTGATGATTTACTCTCCCTACATTGTGCTGCCTGTCTTTTTCACGCTGATTTGCTGCTTATTACATTATCATAAATGGGAGAGAGAAGCAGATTAAATGTATGTGTTTTAGGTAGAAAACATCCTGAATAAATTGCTTTACTGCGGTATTGGTTGGTTTTGTATATAATTGATTATAATGGCAAATATACGTTGAAAATAAATAAATATATACAGCTTCTATGAGTGTAACCTGTACCCCTGACTAATACATAAGATGCAGTAAAGAATCTTTTGTAGAATATGATGATTTTTTTCTTGTTTCATAAATAATAGTTCACTTGTTTACAGTACATTTCCTAGGCTGTGAAAATGTGAAAGTCATGGGAAATAATCTTATAACGTTGCTTCACAGGACTTTTTGAATGCATTTTCTTAGTTCATAATTCCTTGTAGCATTCAGTTGGTCTACTGAACTTATACTAGTATATGAAAAAAAGCAATATTACAAGAAAACATATTTGCTTTCTAAATTTCCATGTGTTTGTACCCTTACATTTACATTATCATAGAAATAACATGAATTTGTGATCAGTAACAGCAATAATATCAATCTTATATTTAGCATGAGGGGGGAGTATAATTATGATTTTCTCATTAACATGAAGTAACAGTAACAAACAGGAAAAGAACTTATGTCTTTGTCTAGATCTTCCCAAGGTGTTTCATACCAGGCAAGATTTCTACTGAAAAACTTGTGCTGCAATCACCTGGCTTCTTATAGGCACTTATTTGTATGTCCCAGGTTTGGCAAAGGTTTTCAGGGTTTGTATGAGATCGTATGGGATTCAAAACCAGAGACATAAGCATTAATGGGAGACACTATCCATATTACATATCCAAAAGCTGCAGGATGAGACATATCTCTGGGATGTAAGAGACTCTGCGACTATACGTATGGAGGGCAGAGAAACTCTTTCCCATCCAGCTCTATTTGTCCTGAGCCCTAACAGGCAAACAATATAATCTGCAACCATATTTCATATCTACAAAGAATGAATCAAGATGAACTTGAGCAGGGAAACAATACATTGCCTCATACCAAGCAGTGGAGTTGGGAAAAACACACACATTTTTGTGGAACAAGTCCTCCATGCTTTAAAATGTGACACATATGAATGTAATTGTAGCTGAACTGAGATAGCTTAATTTCTAAACTAAAATGTTGCACATACGTTCAGGCTTTAAATTTTTTCATTGCTATGCACACGTATATGTATCATTTTGTTTGCTGGCTAAATCACCAGTCTTGGATTTAGGTAATCTGGGTTTTGAATCTCCCTGACATTGATCATACTTCTCATTAGAAGACGAGAGAAGCATGTATAAGTTTCTTCCTTTCCTATTAACATTACTTTGCAAATTAAATTCAGAAGGCAATTTCCCCCCCTCTTATTAGAACTGCCTTGGCTCCAAGGTTAAAATTCCTGGCTGTTTTGAATTTGGAAGGCTTCCCATGGTAATCATATTCTGTATCAGAGTGTGGTCTGTACGCTCAGCGTTGCCTTATTTAGATCCGTCAGGCAGTACTGACTAGCTGAAACCAGTTTAACTTCGAGCAGGAGAAGAGTAACAGCAGCCCAGCCCCAGTCTTGGATAAACCAGCCGGAACTCAGCAAGGAGCGCTTTCCAGATAAGCAAAGGCACTGTCCTACAGAGAGCTTGTCTCTGCTGAGAGACTGGAGATACATTGTTTTAATGAACTAGCCTCAAGCTGTTGAAATCATCTGAGGGAAGAGCTTTGGGGTTTATGATTCTCCTAAATCTCTTTGATTTCAAAAATATGGAAAGTTTGATTTGTATCGAGGCTATTTCTATTCAGCCCTTATCCCTACCACATGTACAGACCCTGCAGGAGTGTCTTTGTGTGTGTCCATGGGCGTTCTCTTAGGAAGACAAGCAGCTTTCAGATTAGGATTTGTTTCTTTTTTTTTTTTTTTGTTTTGTTACTGCTTTGCTGTAGATAGAGAACTAGCTTTGACAGAGCATTGTTCACAGCTTATAATTTAAAAGGGAAAAAAAAATCACGCAATTTGCCTGGCGACAGGAGCACTAACATCTGGGCTCTTGCTTCAGCTCCAGAGAAAGCTTCTCTCTCTTCCCACAAACCAAGACAATTCTGGTGTAAGTTTTGTACCTTTCTTGTAGCCTGTTTTTCCACTGCCTACTTACTCATTAAGAACTCAGTCCTCCTGAGTCCCCTTTCCACGTTCCCTTTCCTTTTGTGCGAAGTTCAGCTTGCAAAGTGCCAAGCTCTGCTGTGGGGCAGAGTGGCTTGGCTGACCAGCCAGTTGGTATTTGGGACAGCAGTTTATCACCCAAAATTACTAATACAAAGCTTCTGCTTAAACTCTGAATCTTCCCGAGTGCATTCCTCGAGAGTTTAACTCTGTCAGTGAAATTGGCATTAAGGATTCACTTTACACCTGCAAATGGAAAACATACTATTTTTGAGAGGTAGGCCTACCGAAGAAAGGAACAGAACTGTATTGGGCTCCTACCACACTAAAGGGAGCAGTATTGTAGCTAGTCTTCTCATGGTATGCTTTGGCTGCTGCTGCCTGTCTTTGCCACATTAGATAGATATTGGGTAGGACAGAAGATGATTTAGTTTTTGCTGCCTGACAGCTATTCTTTGAAAAATTACCTATCCTGAGATTGCTTGGTACAAGTGACCCAGCTGAAAATGTGCAAATTTAGTATCAAGAATCTATGGACTTTAGAGGTGGTGGCAGTCTGATGGATCACTTTACGAGCTCAGCAATTGCACGGCGTGCTATCCTGTTCTTAAAGAAAAAGTTGAGGGACAAGAAAGAAAAGAAATTTTCCTTTCTCCTTGCCTATCAACAGAGAGTTCAGTATGTAAATATGTTTATCTACATTTTTTTACAATTGTGTCTGTGTCCAGGTTTCTAGTACCTCTCTCTGCTTTCCTTTTCTCTGGGTGAAAGGCAAGTATGAGGCTGGGTTGCAAGGTGGCCTTCCCAGCACTTAGAAAAAATTAATCAGTTTCTGAGGTTTGTGATTAAAATCCAAGATGTCCTCTGGAAAAGTTACCGAGTTGTGAGTGTTTCAGAGCTGGGACAGAATCTCAGTTAAGACTTCTGCAGTGCAAATAGTTCTGAGGCTGAATTAGAATCTCATTTCTCATGGAATTATACAATGGTTTAGGTTGGAAAAGTCCAACTGTTAGCCAAATACTGCCAGGCCCACCACTAACCCATGTCTCTAAGCACTGCATCTACAAATGTTTTAAATACCTTCAGGGATGGTGACTTAACCACTTCCCTCACATTGTTATACCAAACCCACTTTGCACAGGCTGCCTAACTCTGACTCACACAGACCTATGAGAAAAGGCTCTGGCAGCAGTGCTGTGGGTGATGCCTCTTACCACATGGCCCCTGAGCCACACAACTGGATCTGGCACAGCACTCACATGCTGGGACGAGCTTTTGTACTTTGGCTCCTAAGCACAGAAGCTCTTGATCTCAATTTTAAATTAGAGACTTATTTAAAACAGTGTGAATAATGCCCTTGACTTTAATGTAAAGTTGCAAAGTTGTTATGTAAATTCCCAGGGCAATATAGATTGTCCTGATATTTCTAAGATCAGTGGATAAAAACATTTAGCAGTGGGAGCCATGGAATCACAAGTGTAGATTTCATGATCAGAAGTTAGCACTAACATCTGACAGTGTTCCTGTGTCTGTGGAAGTTACCAAATAATACTTTATCAGTACGGTCATACTAGGCTTAACCATCACAGGTGCAACAGAGTCATGCTGGCTTAACGATTACAGGGACTTTTGCCTTTGGTCCTGAAAAATTCCTTTCCTGCTCAGGGATAAGGTATGATACTGGGAACACTAAAGGAAGATTACTTTGCCATATCCTTCTGCTATTTCTTTTGTACAGATAAGCCAGGTTTCATCTGCCAGAGTTGTCAGTCCACCACCTTTTATGAGAGCTGAATTCACTATAAAAGTGAAAATAATAAAAAAAATGTTGTTGGAAAAAATGTTTGTTGCCAAATACAGTATGTACAGGAAAAGCTAGACACGTATTATAGGTTGGAAATGAACTTCAAGTGTGATAGGGATGCATGGATATTAGCCCACTTACACTATGGAAAAAATGAAAGTTGCTGATCGTGCCCTAAGCAGGAGATACGAAAACCAGATGGCTCTTAAAACTGAGTGGAAATCCACAGCATGTGTAACAAGGGCAACTAGTGAACTATGGAAACAAGAGTCATTGCAAACTTTATTAGCTCTGTTACATTTGATCCAGGATGAAACATTCTGGGGATCCTGTGTCGAGGTCTCCGTCTTGTAAAGTAGAATCCCTCCTTGTTACTACTGCAAAGGTGTCCTCTAGGTTCAAAACCACCGGATCTGAACCCAGCCAAAGAGTTGTACTGAGTATGGAAAAATGGTAAGAAACCTTCAAACAGGAAAAACTCCTCCAGTCCAGCTGCAGGCAACACATTTTGCAAGCAATTAGGAATTAACTAACTGATGTATAATAATACAAGCTGTGACAATAGAGCAATGAAGCTTTATCAACCTTACCATCCACACACGATTCTGAACATGTAAGCAGTGGTCAGAAATCTCTGATTGGGTGGAAAATAATGTCAAATACTGCTATAACCACTAGCACTGGAATGAACAGTAGGCTGGTGACACTGGGCTGGTGACACTGAGAGGAGAATTGAAAGATATTCCTTTGATACATAAATCCAGAAATATACAGTTAAATAGAACAATTTTTTTCAGATAGTTTATGAAAATACTTAGCTACCCTGATCATCTTTTCAATTAAATTTAACCTAATACTTTAATCCCATTTTTCAGAATGGATTTTTGCTATTAAATCTTTAGGCCTTGCTTTATAAATGTAGCTAGGAGTTTCTGCAATACAGCTCAAATGTGTTATCCCGTACAGTTTTGCATCATCATTTAACAGCCCTTCTTCTCTGTGTTATCAGTTTATTTAGGCGACTTTTTAGCACCCATATAGATAAGTAACCGCAGAGGCTGCAAAGTCTAACATCCCAAGTGAAAGAATAGCAGAATGAAGGTTGCCTCGTGGTCCAACTTGGGCATCCTCCTGTGTGTGCCTGCATTTATGCAATTTTATTTTATTTTTTTATTATCTTTTCCATAGGATCCTTACCTCAGCTGTTGCCCAGTGTGACTGGGTCCCTCTTAACAAGCAGTCATTCACTGTTTTCTTTCCATCTCCTTGTTGGTGTTTTCTCTAATGCCAGAGTTTCTGATTTTATTTGAACTTCTGCTCTGGAGACAGAATTAATGATTTCTTCTCTTCTTTTTTTTTTTTTTTTTTTTAAACTTAACTCATCACTGAAAGTCTCAGGGCTTCCTGAACAGCAATTCCTTTATTTTCACAAAAATGCTATTCAGAAGGGAGGATTTATTTATTTTATATTTTAGAGAAAATACCTAGCAGCGACTTAATGTCAAAACTAACGACTATATTTTTTGCATCCAGCCTGAGACTGAAAACTCTTTTGGTCCTGTCCTTTGCATTATTAGCACTGTGTAACACTCTGAAAATTAACTTCTGCAAGTCAGGAACAAGCCTTCAGATGGAGTAGCCAGAAAATGAGGAACACACAATTCAATAAAAACTTTTAAAGTCTGGATTAAGTAACTTGACCTGATACAGCACAGGGATTACTGGCACGTTTTAATCATGTCACCTACCTGCAAGGGGGCTGATATGAGGTAGGGTACAGAGAATAGGAGATGCTCTCTCTTAATGGCTCTGGCTCAATTCACCAAGCAGACAGGTGTCATAATTTTAGAACATTGCTATTTGCAGTTTAGTATTTGCAGATTATTACCCTGTTTCTGAATGGTACTACCAGAACTAACAGATTAGGTTTTATAATAGTGTTTCAGCTTCCTCTCATCTTCCTCATTCTACCAGACTGATGTGTTTGCACAAATCCACTTTAAATCATCCAGTCAGTCTGAATTAACATTCTAGAAAAATGTTGATATTCTTATAAGTTTGACTTACATATTTAGTTATGAAAAAGACATTCTGAAGCACTGAATAGTAATTAAAGCAAACAAAAAGACAAAGATACAAAACCCCCATGTTAATCAGTGCCTTATGATTGCATTCCACACTTGATACTTAGTTTCCAGGAGGTTTCTGAGAATATGTTAAAAAAATGCTAAATTTCAAATACTTCTATATATGATTCAGCATTATAATAATAGAATAAATATTGTTAGGCACTGGTATAGAATGAAAACAATACATTTAATTAAATTCTGTCCTTGTTCTTTACTTATGTATATTACTGTAATACACTTTAACAATGACTCCAGCTATACAGCCTGTGCTTTGTTTCAAGTTTGTCAGCCAAGTAGGTTGGGATGGCTGTATCCACTCTGGAAGACGGGAGCTGGGGCTGACGTGCTTGAGTTTTTAAAACATAACCTGATCTTGTTTTCAAGTTCAGATATACTTGTCTGGTCCATACCTGATAACAGTCTACTGGTGCCAAGCAATCGTTTTGATGGGATGCACGCCAGAGCTGTCATTTCCAACAACAAGCAATAACCTTGGTGTTTGTTACACCAAAGCCACAGAAAGACCCTGCACAAGGTGCAGAGCCAGCTCATGCAGAGATTTCCTAGCAAAAGGAAAGCTTTATGCCTGCAATGGCACTGAAAAAGGAATTAGCATAGGGATGTTGAGGTCTGAGGTGCGAGACAATGCTAAGGCATGGTATGATTTGGGAGGATGGTGGTTACAGAATGGGATGTACCAATGTTGCCAGTACTGGTATCACCTGTACCCTCTCTGCATGCTCCAGCCTCCCTCTCCAGCCATTTGGTTGCTCCCTGGCTGTAGCAGTGGTGCTTCAGACACTCACAATAGAAGAGGCTGCTGAAATAACACCTCCAACAAGGTCCATTCCTGACTGCTGTTGTCTCTGTCATGACAATTATGTTATGCTTGTCCTGCAAATGCAGATATACCTGCAGAAAAAATACCAAACACCTCCTTTGCCTAAGACTAATGTCCAAAAATCTCTTCTCTCTTCCAAGTGGGTGGGAATCTTGTTCTTGACTCTGCTTTTATGCTACTGATTGCTGCACTATCAAGTTCCTGTTGGGAATTCACCTTTGGGTTAACCCTGCAATCCTATTTGAACATCAATCACAAATTCATAAGGCACAGGGAAGGTAATTTCCTCCATTCTCCCATTGTGGGGTTTTTTTTTCCTTCTGCAGTGATAGGAACTTTAAAAATAAAAACGGAAAATAATGTCCTTCAGCACAGATTAAAAGTATTCTTGTTCAGTTGTAAACACTTTTGGGTCACTTGGACACAACACCCCCTCCTCCCTACTAACCTCTATTTATAGCTTTTAACTGGTTACTGGGTATCATAGCCTGCAAAAGGGCCCAAGTGTAGCCTGGTAACCATTACTTCACCACTGCTATTTCCCCAGCATATCACAGATGAACTGTAAGGAAATCATTACAGAGATGATAATCTAGTTTTGCCTATGAAATGAAATGTAACACTACCCTGCCCCATTTGTGATAGCATTACCCTTTATACCAAGTGACAGTTCCAGTCAGTGCACATAATACACGAGTCCATGTGCTTGTTTAAAGCCTACTGTGGTGTGTATTATATCTGATATGAGAAGACTTTTTCAGGATACAGAAATGCCACACTGAGTATGCAATAATTGTGCTGATGTATTATAGTAAAAAGCACTATGAAGATTACATTCAGTTTTTCACTAAAAACCCTCTTCAGAAATACTTTCAATGGTCTAAAAACAATCCTAAAACCAGCAAGAAAACTCTCTGGATATTGCAACCAGAGATGTTACAAATGTCATCCACTCAATTTTAAGATAAAGAAAATGGAAAAAGGCAAAAGGGAAAGAATTATTCTGCACAGCTGTGGGGAGAGGATAATTTCTTAGGTAGCTGTTTTTGGAGCAGGTGACAATCTATTGTATAGACAGACTTTAAACTTTTGAGAAAAATGTTCATAAGGAAGTTCAAGAAGTTTATGTTTTCTGTTAATGTGATTTCATTGTGTTCTGTTTGTCACAATGGCTGCTTTGAAAACTAATGAGTTAACAATTATAGTTTGCAATGAAATCGGTTAATTAGTAATTAACGTCATGTTTATAAATTGCTTTAGAAATTGAGCATCATGAGTTCTAAATATTATCTTCACCTATAACAATATTTCAATGGTAAGGCATTCATTTATTCTCACTGAATTGAGAAAATGCGTGTGCCAGCCTTTTGCTGGGCATTTATTCATACCTAAATAACCGCCTAATTTGAGCTGTAGCTTTTCACTTCATACTATGAGCAGAACTATCCCTACAGCCAAACAAACCTCAGTCTTTCAAAGGAAGAAAAGAGAAGACAGTTTTCAAAACTCTCTTAGACCAGCAGTTTAACTGAGATGAAAGGTTTGAGCATGTATAAGGTACACAGCTATTATGTAACCTATAAACAACTATGTAAATTAGGGTAGAAGGCTTCTAAAAGTCTGACATGTAAGTATGTGGCTTGTCACCTTTGCATTTTGTCTGATCTTAGCTACTAGTGTTAAACACAAGGCTGCTGAAATAATTAGTCCTCAGGCTAGAATGCTATACACATTTTAAAAAAAATCTAGAAATGCCTAAGTCTCATTAATAAATACTTTAATATATGATTAATAATTAGTAGAATATAAATGAATGAAGATAAATAATGCATGAAACAGGAAAAAACAGAAAGAAGGTAACTGCCATGTCATGTTGTAAATGGTTTTATTTTCCAGTAGTGCTGAGTAATAAAACCAGTATTTTCATTATATATGGAAATATGTGGGAAAAACCTGATTGCAGATGTACTTCTTTCCTCCCTAGGTAGTAGTGTGCTATTTTTTTTGCAGAAAGATGCAAAAAATTATTTCAAAGGTTTTTGTAATGCTCACAAGGAAGAAACTTTCCACACCAGAGAGAAGCACATTCTCTATACTCCAGCAGAACACAAAGACGTGGTTTTAAAAACACTTAAAGACATCGATGAATTTGCAGAACTACTTCACTCGAGGTTCTGGAACAGACATACTAGTTAGGATCAGCCTGGTGAGGTTGCTGGTACTAAAAGGTGTTCCTTGTGCAAGAGATCTCAGTACAACCCTGTCAGCTGGTGCCACAGGATGTACCTTCTTGTCAGGTAACAGCAGAAGCATTTGTGGTGCACCTGGAGTCCTAGAGAGTGAGGCAGGCTGTATTCCAGCTCAAAATAAATTGCTTTTGTTAAACAGGATATACATTAAACTTTACTATTTGGGGAAGGAAATAGTGTGGCTGTTTCTCCAGCTGAGCTTGAGGGCCTTCAGCAGTTTGCTGTCATTCTGGAGATTGCTATGTGCAGACAGTTTTGAGTTAAGGAGCAATAGGGCAAAAGCTCACTGAACGGCTGTGGATTTTCCTCAGTGTAATCGCTAGTTGGTGTGATGTTAGTAAAAAGGCACCCGGAGCTGTGGATAGAAAACGGTGGGATGCTAAATCATACCACCTTAACTCTTGCTGACTTCCTCCTTGTGAAGACGGAGGCTGCATGCAGCCTGGACCCTTTGTCCTCCTCGTAGACCAGTTCTGTGGCTTTGTGTCCTGATGGCTTAGCAAGTCCAGCTGGCAGCTGCGGCAGCACCCGTCCCTCAGCCCTTTCTGAAGCAGGAGGCAGCTGAATGCTGGGAGCAAGGGGATGTAATGTCTTGGCACTTCAGACTGCCAGAGGAATGGGAAAAGTCCCACATGGTATTGCTTATATGCAAGGCAAAGCAAAAAGTGGGTTCATTCAGAGTTCTTTTATAAATGATTTGGGTCTGTGTTTTTGAAAAAAAACCCAACCCCTTTATCTTTCTAATATACCCCACGCTTTTGAGTATTTTCCATTCATCACCCCTTCCCAATTTTTAGCCTTGGGCTCTTTGCTAGCTGTCTGACTGTAATGTCAAATGGTAGTCCCCTGCGGAGAGACTCAGGGCCATTTTGTCTGACTCGCTTTGAAACCGGTTCCTGTTACTGCAAAATCATCAGTAGCAAAGAGCTGGGCATAACCCGGCCGAGCGAGGGAAAAATATGGCCTTGCAAGGAAAAACTGGAATCACCATGCACAGGAGAAACGTAATGCTCTGGTTTATATTACTTTGAGGTTGTTTATATTAACATTAAAAGTCAAGCTTCAGGAAGACGGTACGTTTACACAATATAGAATATACGCAGATTCTGACTACAATGATGGAAACAACACCTGCTAAATCTTTAAAACCTGCATATATATTCCATGCAAAACAGCACACTTACTTTTCTCCTTCATCCTAACTATTACATACATCACTTGCTCTTCTTTGTGTTCTGTGAATGAGGATTAAATGCACAGGTTGCCAATGGAAAATGCGGTCTCCACGTGTCTCCTATGTAAACATGAACTTTTAGCATTTACCCTGAGTAGACTTTTTAAATAAATACCATCTGAGAGCAAATTTCACTGAGGCTTGTGTAAGGCTGGAGTCATTCCATTTTATACACCATCATTATGAACAAGCAATTAGTTCTGAGTGACTGCATTTGCTGATTACAAAATCTTATGTGAACAAACATCCACCCTCCCTTTCTAGACCTCACCATGGGGCATATAAAGCTTTCTTGTCTCTGAGAATGCTCTGTTGTCAGAACTGACACCTCACCTACCAAGAAAAATCTCTTCACTCATCCAGGAGAAAATAAATAAGTGTGGATTAAAACCCAAAAGCACAGGAGCTGGAACCACCAGAACCGATGCAGGTAGCTGTTCAAATGAAGATTCCCTTCTCCTGCATAATATTACACACCCCTTTTCACCTTCATATGGACTGCCTATGTGAGAGCAGAGATAGGTTGCTCCTTTACTTCTAGCAGAAAGATGAGAACTGGGCAATCACTTGACAGCAGACCTGATATGGCCCTATCAATAATCTGCACCGGCACAGTCTATTTCTGCCAGGGCATAGGTGAATAGTCTGAATACCAAAGTGTGTGTGCTCTGCCATCTCTGAAACCATCACTTATTTTTCCATAGAAATACCGTAATTCCTTGTCAGTATCATCTTATGCTCTTTATCTTGCTTTCAAAACTGGAGCTGGACTGTCTTAAAGCTGTACTTAGCTCTTTTAAAAACTGTAAAATCATGTAAATATTAGGAAAGGCTGTGTGGAGAGCAGCAGACACACCGTAGTTGCAGCTCTCAGGAGGAAGGGTTGCTCTTTAAAATGAGGCATTGTCTTCAGTTCAGCTTGTCCCATTCACTCAGTCTCAAGCTTGCCCCCTCTTTAGTTGCAGTTCACAAACTATAATTGAAGGGTGTGTGGAAAGCAAATCTGCAGTCTACCAAGATACTTAAATCATGTAAAAATCCTGATGCAATCCTGGTAATCACAGAAAGCCTTAAAGATATTTCATGCTGCAGAAACTTTTCAAATAAATTATTACAGGTGGTTTACTCCACCTCTGTGAACATGCTGTGAACGAAATATGATGTGCATTTGTGGTTTTCTTGCACATCCATTAGTGAATAGGATTCATGTAAATACATGCAAGAGGCAAATTTGACCTAGATTGTTGCCTTGCATACCTCTTAAAAGACTTCCTTCTCCTGTTTGTGCAGATGAACTACCTATTAATTTAGCAATATAAAGACTACCTATAGAAAAAAACAGAAAAATAATTGTGTTTCAATTCAGACTATTCCCAAGCTAACATTTGATACAGATTCAGATGTAACGTGCAATGCCACTCCTATTTCTCTTCAACAACAACAACAAGGAACTGAGGAACTCACAGAGAATTTATTATTATTTCACTGAAGGTTACTTGGAGGACAAATAAAGATGATATCAGAATTAAAAACTACAAATAAAAGAAGAGCTTGAGATAATATTCCATGTAGAATCCTTAGTGAAATTAACCACTAACACTCTGTAATTTAAATATTTTTCAAGGTTTGCTGACTCTTTATTCCCTGAAGAAGAAAGGGAGTGATTGTGTGAATTCAGGCAAGATAAGCATCGGATCGAGTATGTTGAAAACAGATGCTGACCAACTGAAGTTTGTTTAGCTAGTTCTTACATTCAGGTCTCTTCTGTGGGTGGGGTAGTGAGGCCATTAACATTTTGTGATAAACAGCAGCATGTCTGCAAGGCTGTGGAAACATGATCAGATGCTAGCTGCTAAAACTCCCTTATATTCACCTTTGCATTCATGCACTGAGACTTAGACCTATATAAAAATGAATTACCGATTTGGCTAACTTTCTCCAAGTGATGTGTAGTTATTTCAAGAGTTTTGCATAGTATTTCCATGGCATGAGAGGAATTTATTCCCACTGCTTTTTTTAACAAGGTTGAGGTTTATTCTGAACACAGTGCTTATGGAAGGTAGCCCATCTGGACGTAACAAGATAACAGAAGATAACGATCCAAGGGCCTGCCCAGGAGTGCAGTCTCCACCAGACAGAGGGCTCTCCCCATAAAGAGCAAGGTGACCCAGACCAAGGGCCTGCACAGGAGTGTGGCTGTGCAAGTCTCTGGCTGCAGAGAGTGCCTGAGCCTGCTCCTGACGGTGGACGGTGGAGGCAATTCCACCTGTGTGAGGTGTGAGCAGGTGGAAGATCTGCTCAGCATAAGGGCAGAACTCAAGGAAGAGGTGGAGAGACTGAGAAGCATCAGGGAATATGAGAGGGAGATTGATTGGTGGAGTAACTCCCTGGCATGCCAGACGGAAAATCAAGAGGGAGATTTTCCCAAAAAAATGATGGCAGAATGGGGAGAAGTGGGAGACCAGAAGGACAGAGAGGGTTGGAAGATATTCCTGGTTCAGCGCCATGGGAAAACCTCCTCCCTGCCTACCTTGGTTTCCCAGGTCCCCCTAAGCAATCGGTTTGAGGTGCTGGGAGTTGAAGAGGAGGCAAATGGGAAGGTGGGGGACAATCCCCCTAAGAAGACCCCAAGAGTGAGGAAGTCAACTCCACACCTCAAGACTGCCTCCACCAGGAAAGATAGAAAGGTGATTTTGGTTGGGGATTCCCTTCTCAAGGGAACAGAGGACCCCATATGCAGACCAAACCCTACCCATAGGGAAGTGTGCTGCCTCCCTGGGGCGCAGATCAAGGACATAACTAGAAAACTTATGGATCTGGTTCACTCCTCTGATTACTCATTGTTCAGGCAGGCAGTGATGAAATCTCTCGGAGAAGCCTGAGAAGTATCAAAAGAGACTTCAGGGGTTTAGGTAGGCTGATTGAGGGAGGGGGAGTACAAGTGGTGTTTTTTTCTATCCCATTTGGGGCAGCGAAGAACACGAAGTGGGCTAAGAAAATAGAGGTGTTAAATAGATGGCTGAGGGGCTGGTGCCGCCTCAGGAACTTTGGGTTTTTCAGTCATGGGGCGTTTTACTCAACACCTGACCTGATGGCTGTAGATGGGTGTTACCTGTCTCCAAGAAGGAAAAAAATCCTAGCTCAAGAGCTGTCAGGCCTCATTGACAGGGCTTTAAACTACGTAGGAAGGGGGAAGGGGGTGTAATGAGGCTTGCTAGCATAGAGCAAGTAGCCTCTAGATTTGTACTAGATTTGAAGGGGGAAAAGGGTAGAATTCAATGAGACAGAGAAGGACTTGTGGATGCTGACATTCTATGAGATTGTAGGGAAATATCTCTGAAGTGTCCCATAGGAACTTCTGGGGACTCCTCAGACAAGGTAGTATTGCTGACCCCCCTTCTGGAACCTTCTAACGTCTCTCTAGGAAGCAGTGGGGGAAAACTTCAGATTCCTCCCAGAGGGTTGAGGGAGGGAGGGCTCCTCAAAAAAGTTGGTGAGTCAGAAAGCCCAGCAGAAGTGTCTTTACACCAATACATGCAGCATGGGTAATAAGAAGGAGGAGTTGGAATACAAGATGTCACTGGAAAATTATGAACTAGTTGCTATCACGGAAACATGTTGGGATGATTCCTACAGCTGGAATACCCCTGTAGAAGGGTATCACCTTTTTAGAAGGGATAGGCTAAGTAGGAAGGGTGGAGGAGTTGCCCTCTCTGTCAAAAAGTGGATCAACTGTGAGGAGCTCCCTCTGAGAAGTGGTTGGGAGCAGGTTAAGAGCCTGTGGGTCAGAATTAGGGATGGGATTAATAAGGGACAGCTGGTGATAGGGGTCTACTACAGACTGCCTGATCAAGGAGAGACTGCTGACAAGGCCTTCCTCCTTCAGCTGCAGGAGGCATCACAGTCCCAGGCACTCATCCTGATGGGACACTTTAACCACCCAGATATCTGCTGGGAAAACCATATGGCAAGCTGCAAGAGATCCAGGAGATTCCTTGAGTCTACAGATGACAAGTTTCTGGTTCAGGTATTGGACAGACCAACCAGAGGTGATGTGTTGCTGGACCTGGTGCTCACCAGCGTGGGGGACATCATTAAAGGTGTAAAGATTGGAGACGCCCTGGGCTGCAACAACCATGTCCTGGTTGAGTTTGTGATCTTGATGAATGTAGGCCTGATAAAGAGTGGGATCAGGGTCCTGAACTTTAGAAGAGCAAACTTTGATCTCTTCTTGACTTAATAGGAGCTACCTCATGGGCTACGCTGTTAGAAGGTTAGGGAGCCTGTGAGAGTCGGCTAGCATTTAAACAGCGCTTCTTCCAAGCACAGGATTGATGCAACCCTTTGAGTAAGAAATCAGGAAAGGATTACTTGATCCTCTGTCAAGAAGGAGGATCCAAGTAACTACAGGCCAGTCAGTCTCACCTCTGTCCCTGGAAAGGTGATGGAACAGCTTGTTCTGGATGCCATCTCCAAGCAATTGGAAGAAAAGAAGGTTATGAGGAGTAGTCAGCATGGATTCACCAAGGGGAGATCGTACTTGACCAATCTTATAGCCTTCTATGATGTCATCACTGGCTGGGTAGATGGAGGGAGAGCAGTGGATGTCATCTACCTTGACTTCAGCAAGACTTTTGATACTGTCTCCCATGACATCCTGATAAAAAAGCTGAGAAAGTATGGGATAGATGAGTGGACAGTGAGGTGGGTTGAGAACTGTCTATCAGGCTGAGCTCAGAGGGTGGTGATCAGTGGAACAGAGTCTGGCTGGAGACATGTGACTAGTGGTGTTCCCCAGTTATCAGTGTTGGGCCCGGTCTTTAACATCTTCATCGACGACCTTGATGAGGGAATAGCATCCACCCTCAGCAAGTACGCTGATGATACAAAGCTGGGAGGGGTGGCTGACACGCAGGAACACTGCGCTGCCATCCAGAGAGACCTGGACAGGCTGGAGAGCTGGGCAGGGAGAAACCAGATGAGGTTTAATAAAAGCAAGTGTAAAGTCTTGCACCTGGGGAGGAATAACCATCTGTATCAGTACAGGCTGGGGGATGACCTGCTGGAGAAGAGCTCTGTGGAGAAGGACCTGGGGGTCCTGGTTGATGACAGGTTGGCTATGAGCCAGCAGTGTGCCCTGGTGGCTAAGAGGGCCAATGGGATCCTGGGATGCATCAGGAAGAGTGTGGCCAGCAGGTCTAAGGAGGTGATCCTCCCTCTCTACTCTGCCCTGGTCAGGCCCCACCTGGAGTATTGTGTCCAGTTCTGGGCTCCCTGGTATAAAAAAGACAGGGGTCTCCTGGAGAGAGTCCAGAGAAGGGCTGCGAAGATGATTAAGGGCCTGGAACATCTCCCGTATGAGGAAAGGCTGAGTGAGCTGGGACTGTTCAGCCTTGAGGAAAGAAGACTAAGAGGGGATCTGATTAATGTTTATAAATATCTTAAGTATGGGATGCAGGGGGAAATGGCCAGCCCCTTTTCAGTGGTCTGTGGAGACAGGACAAGGGGCAATGGCCTCAAGTTGGAACATAAGAAGTTCCGCACCAACATGCGGAAGAACTTTTTCATAGTGAGGTTGACAGAGCACTAGAATAGGCTGCCATGAGGGATTGTGGAGTCTCCTTCTCTGGAGATATTCAAGACCCATCTCAACGCCTACCTGTGCGACATGTCCTAGGGAACCTGCTTTGGCAGGGGGGTTGGACCTGATGATATCTGGAGGTCCCTTCTAACCCCTATGATTCTGTGATTCTGTGATTTTATCATGGATCCCTAGAAAAACTGTATCTGAAAGCATTATACACATAAGAATATATATATGCACACACACACATACATGACTGTTCTTGTAATGAAAAAAAAGGAGTAAATGATGTGAACACCCTTTGGCTCTGGATCGCCTGATGAGGTATTTCCAATTCCTTTTCTTCTTTTTTTTTTTTCTCTTTCTCAGTCCCAACTAATCAGGATACTTCTCTAGGAAGCTGGAAGGGCACAGACAGTGAAGTCCTTTCATAGGTAGAATCTGTCAGCCCAAAGTGCTTATCCAGGTTTGCCTTATGTAGTATGGCAATACTATTTCCCTGAAATAGAAATGAAATGCTGAAAATGGCAAGAGTAAAACACAAACCACTTTCAGCCTTGTTTGGACTATGGCTGCACACTAGCGTTGCTGGAACTCTGCAGTTAGGACTATGGGCTGGACTTAAACACCACGGTAATAGGCAATTGGAAATGTAAAGATCTTGGTCATCAACAGCTTGTAGTTTCTCTTTGTTTATTTGCTTTTGTCAAGTTCTCTCTTGAAAAAACTGTTCAAAACCATTAACAGCAGTGCGATTGAGTGGCTTTCACTAAGGGCATAATTTGAATACCATGGGTTTATTTAGATGTAGCAGTGGCCTAATTTGTTTGGAGACCCATTATTGTTAGTGAAACAAGAAAAGAAAAGAGCTCAGAGTGCACATTGAGTCTATTGGTGGCAGCTAAGAAAAGAAAATCTTACTGCTTATAAACAGAACATACGTGCTATGGAATCAACAAGACAATGTAATCACTGAATCCTACGGTGTTTTTTTAATAAAGAGTTTAATTTCAGGGAGAAATTACTCTTTAAACTGTATTTTTTCTCTTAGAAGATACAAATGTCTTAAACATCTGTTGACAGATCTGCACACAAAAACCTTATTGCATTTGAACCAAGCCCACAAAGATTCATATAGTTCTAACCAAGACTGGTGTATTTGATGCAGTACTGCTATGGTATGAGAAACACTTAAAACATTAGGTGCAATAGTTGTGAAATGAGGGCAAACAACAATTAAACTCCTTTATAAAACCAGATGGCAGAAGGAATATCAGCCTCACAAAAACAAAAACAAAAAAAGCATACATCCTTATCTGGAACCCAAAGATATGCAAATCCCATGTGGATGTGAGACTTTTGCTGAGTTCTAGCTGAGGTTATGCAATTGAGGTCAGCAGTTTGAAGACAAGGTTGTTTAAGACAAATATAGAATTAACATTTCTACCATTACTCACTTCAAGAAAAAACAATTTCCCTCAGCATAAAACATCTGTTCATCCTGAAGGAAAAGTTCTCGTACTTGCAAAACAAGGGAAACATAAGTTTCAAAACGTTTTTAAGGAAATGTTCTTTACATCAGTACAGTGTCAGGTCATTCACCTGGGATGTACAAGAGCTGGGCTTCAGTTCCGCATGTGTTTGCGCAGAATGCAGAAAAGACAACCCTGCTTCCTGAGAAGTCCTGGGTACTCTTAATTCCTTCCAAGTACAACTATCACATCTTCTTGGTCTGTATCCTCCAATTCAGTGAGCCAGAGGATCTAAATCACCTTTTGCCTTGGAGGCTGGAAGTTCCCTGAAGCGTGAAGTAGGAGGGTTTTGGGTTCCTGTGCTGCTGAATGTTTAAGTATGAGGGCACAGTGCAGCAGCATCTCAGTGTGAATTGGGAATGCTGCCCTACCTGTCAGTCTGGTGTTCAAGTGCTCTCCTCCAGGGTCAGATGGTTTTGACTCCTCTAACAGAGGACAGGAGTCTCTAGGTGCTCTGTCTTTCCTGGGAGCTCTAAGCACCTACACATTGTCTAAAAGGGATTGATACCCGTCCTATTGTCTGAGATCTTCTCCAGACTGTTTGGTCAGGTACATCTGAAATCATGATCCCTTTTTTGGCTGCCAAATCCACACTTTTCAATTAGTTTCCTCAGTTTTCTGTGTGTTTACAGAAATATCCTTCAGAATAGAGATAGCCTTGACCTTTCAGTCTCTCATTTTCCAAAGGGCCTCTGAAAGAGACCAGGCAGGGACCTCTACTCCAGGGGAATGAACTATAGTTGCCATATTATGTCTTGCAAAAAGAAAGATCACTTAGGTCAGAGGAGCTTTCATGCTTTCAGGGATCAAACTGCAATGCAGAGAGCACAGTCACTAAACTTAGCTGTGTTCTAGACATTAGCTTTTGGCTCACTCCTGAGGACCTTTTCTGTGGGCTATATGGGCTGTGGGCGATGTAAATGCATTCCACTTCAAGATATGGACAAGGAGAAGACTGATGCCCTGCAATGATTTTGGTAGAGCCGTTTCAATAAACAAACATAAAATGCATTTTTTTAAATGGCAAATTAAATGAGATGCAACAAAGACTGATGTGGTTTTCTCCTGAAGATAAAGAAACATGAGAGCAAAGTCTCAGTAAGCTGGAACTGCTTCTTATTTAACACAGCTGTTTAAACATCTAAGTTTGTTGAATGTGGCATTAACGAAGTTTTATATTTTGATTTGGAAAAACTGCTCTAAATCGGCTTATTTTGTATGAGAGACATTTTTTCTTAGGCAGATATATAGAGAGTTTAATTTTGTGTTTTGGTGTAGGAATATAGCAAAACCTTAATCTAAAGAATGTACAGTTGCAACTAGTGACTTTCTATTTCAATTTGAGGACTTAAATGGCAAAAGTGTAAGCAGTGGCAGTGGCTCTCACTACCATAAAATATCAATTTGAAATGGTGCCCTTAGCAAGTAGGATGTCCAGTTGGAAGTGTTTACAAGATTGGACCTTAAAATAGAAACTATAATTAGCAGGCTAGGTACCCTAGCTTGAACATCTGTAAATATTCTTTAATGACACCAAAAATACAAGAAAAATTGCAATGTGAGAGCTATTCAGCTTAAATCAAGTGCATTCCTTATTTTATCCAGAGATCAACTGCTCTACTAATGCACTTCAAGAAAATCAGACAACATAAACTGATTTTTTGCCATTATATATTATAAAGGGTCAATGGAACAAAGCAAGCATTTTTCTATTTATAGAGGTGTTTCATCTCTCCATAGATAAGGACTTGGACTAGATTATATTTTTAAATGATGCTAAAGCAAGAAGAGCTTAGAGTACTTTATTGTACCCTGTTAAATTCTTATGCACGGATTTTGAACAGGACTGTGTTGACATAAGGAAAAAGAGACTTAGGAAATCATCACTAAGTGGTGGCTTCTGTGTTTTTTTCTGGTTTAACTACCTAGAAGCATTAACCCAGAACACACTATGAACCTAGGAGTTGGCTCATATGCTCTGAGAGCGAACACCAGGAGCCTGGACCCCGACTCTTGCAGGTCAATACCAGATGTGCAAGTAGCCATGAAGGAGTGTGAATGTACCTGAGTCCCACTTTTCTTATGCTCAGACTCAGTCCCAAATTGCGGTGCCTGGGATTGCCAGATCCATTGCTGTCTTGCAAATCCTCACATCATCCCACGCAACAATTTGACGTATCATCCTCTTTCAGAAATCTCGGCGTCATGTTTGAGGTCATTCTAAATTAGTGCCTTGTCTGCTGTTAATGGGAATATTAGCCATTGGTCTGCATAATTAGCAAAAGATCATTTCCTTTCTAGTTTTGTTCTCATTACATAACTGAACCCTATGTGTAATTGAAATCATCAACCCCTTCTATAATTAAAGCATAAAGTGATTTTTTTTTCCTGTGCTTTTCAAATATTGTGTGAATTTGAAACCATTACATAAGGAGCATCTTCTACATCTCAGATGGTGTGTAACTCAGGCTGTTATAATAGCAAAGCAACAGTGTTGCCTTTTTTATTTTGCAAATAGGCTATTTTTTCCTTCTTTTACTTGTAATTGCTTCTAATACTTGCTATAGAAAGATCCAATAAAGGAGAATCTCTTTGTAATTACTCAAACAGCAGACCAATTTTCTAATTAACAACAAAAAGTCATGATATCATAATTGCTTCATTTCCATAGCACATAAGTTACACGCAAAAAGAAGTCCTGATGATATAATTGCTTCACATATATTTTATAGTGCCATGAATGAATTTCTCTTCTACTCTCAATTAAAAAAAAAAGTTGTTCTATATAATTAGAAGTTATTTCCTTCTTCTCTTTTCATATTCATGTAATTAGAAAACAGAAAAGACTATATTTTAGAAAGCAGAATATAATAAAAATGCAGTCTCCTTCCATTCATGCTTATACACAGCAAACTATATCTCAAGTTGGAAACTGTTCAAATAAAACACTGAAGTTATTAAAAAATAACCAATAATCTAATGTAGTTAAGGATGCTTCATTTTAATGACGTTTTACCAGCATGTTTATTAAACTGGAAACTTTAACAAGAAATGTGGTTTTGCTATAGAAGTAATTTATATAAGAAAGCACACACATATATATATTCATACATGAGCATACAAAGTTTAATTAATAACATGGAAGACAGAAAAGATATTGTTTCCTAGGTAATCTTTCATACTTCTGTATTTTTTTTTTTAACTTCTTAAAAATCCAAATTATGTTTATGATGTTAAAACTACATTGTTTTTATTTTTGCCTAATATCTGCCAAGGGAAATATATCTGTTTTCCTGATGAGGTGGAATTGCATGTCATATTCTCAAGGAGACACAAATGAACTTTCATTCTTAAGCTGAAGTTTTGCATAATTTCCGAGATATGGAAGTCCTTAAGGGCAGATCTTTTCCTAGAGAAAAGGTCTTATATGGCCATTTTGGGTGCAGACCGCAGCACTGGTTATTTTAAAGACACTGCAAATAATCTGTCTGCATTGAACATCTCCCTAATGCCCATTAGCTGGGATGAATGCAATCTTGGACACTTTTTTCAGTGCTACGGTGCTCCCTCTGGGTAGGGTCTTAGTCTGGGCAGGGATGCAGGGTGCACCCATGGCCACATTCTGTATCTCCCTTTTCCTGCATCCACCTCACAGGGCTGCACTTTGCTGCCCCAGCCCCAGCCCCAAAAGGCAGCCAAGGGAATCCTGTTTATCCTTGCTGGCTTGGGCTACAAGGACTGCGGAATATGAGGGTGGTGGAGGGAGGGAAGGGAAGGCACCATGTTGACTGCCTGCCCTGGCAAGTTATTTTGTCCTTGCCTTTGAGGTAACAGGATTCAGTTTTGCTTACACAGCTGAAAAGCCCTTAAACAGACCCCAGCTTCGTTTTTGTTAACATAAGCTTCTCACTGGAGTTGGATTTGAGGCAGCTGGGGTAGACCCTTTGATGCACAGTATCAATGATTTTCAAGCAGAATCAATTTATATTTTTACAGGGAAGAGGAGAGAAAGAAGCCTTTCTTAGTAAGACTCACTTCCAAACAATAGCCCTTAGGTGTAGCATGCTAGCTTTCGAGAAGCTGTGATGGAACAGAATAACAATAGTTTTTTCACTTCCAGTACAAAGCACTGTGGAATATTTGGTCAGCTTGTCCCAACATGCAAAGTTCAACAGAGAAACTGTGGAGATTTAATCATTTTGTTCTACCTCCTTGTGAGGATCTAGTGTTTCACTAGCCCCAAGTTTCCTTTGCCCTCAACCTTGACCCCCTTTTACATCCCAAGTGAATGACAGAGGTGTTCAGGAAACCTCTGGGAAGTTGCACTGAATGAGGTGAAGCTTGAGTCTTACCACCTGCAGCCTGCTTTATTCTGTAGTCACCCACCATGGAATTTATAAAGCACAAAACCAGATCCTGTGGTAACTTAGAGGATTTTTCCTTCCTTAGGTGTTTTATAGTCAAGTTGATAACACACTGTTTCTATCACTCTTCCCTCCTCTCTCTCTTTCCCTGTTCCAGTGTGGGGTCCCTCCCATGTGGAACAGTTCTCCATGAACTTCTCCAGCATGGGTCCTTCCCAAGGACTGCAGTTCTTCATGAACTGCTCCAGTGTGGACCCTTTCCACATGCCCATTCCACAGGGTGTAGACCTTCAGGAACAGACTTCTCCAGTATAAGGCCCCCACAGGTTTGCAAGTCCTGCCAGCAATCCTGCTCCAGTGTGGGCTTCTCATTGGATCACAGACTCTTTCAAGCACCTACATGCTCCGGTGTGGGATTCTCCATGGGCTGCAGGTGGATATCTGCTCCAGTGTTTGGAGTACCATCTCCCTCTCCTTCTTCGTTGACCTTGGCTTCTGCACAATTGTTCCTCTTATATATTCTCACTCCTCTCTTCTGGCTTCTTTTGCACAACAGCTTTTTTCCCCTTTTCAGGTGCGTTATGCCAGAAGCACTATCACCATTGCTGATAGGCTCAGCCTTGGCCAGTGGCAGGGACGCCTTGGAGCCAGCTGGCACTGGCTCTTTCAGACATAGGGAAAGCTTCTAGCAGCTTCTCACAGATGTCACCCATGTAGCCACCCTGCTACCAAAACCTTACAATTCAAACCCAATACAGGGATGCTTCTAAATAAAAGAATTCTGGACAACTGAGGACTATGATGCTACAATATATATAACTATATGCTGTCTGCAGGTGTAACATGCTGGAGCACAGCAATTCAGATAGACACTGCAATGGTGGCTCTGAGTCACAGCCCCTTTGACTTGTTGCACTACCTGAAAAGGTACAACTCACCCGACTCATCCCCTCTTGGGGCTGGTCCTCTGCCCGTCTTGAAACAACATAGAGAAGACTGGTGCATTTGACTACAAGATTTGCTCTCCAGCCACACTTGTTCTGCAGGGGTAGCAACTAGAAGGCAGGAACTGGCTGGAGATCTGACAGAAGAGTGCAACTCTGCGATGATGTTGTCTCTATTTAGCTAGATATGGAAATAGTCACAACTCTGGCTTTAGTTTTTTTTTTGTACTTTAGAACTGTTGCTATTTTAGGGATGAACACTTTCAGTGTCACCATGCTGAACTTCTGTGTGGTAATGCTGCATCCTGCTTCAGCCTTCTGCATCTGTTTGTGTTCAGCATAAGTTAGTCATGTCAGATACTGGACTTTGCTGTGTCAACATGCTGATCTATATATGCTTCTTTCAGAAATTCTTTGCATTATCTATGGCCCATACATTTACTGGGATTTGAGTCTCACTTCATCATTATCAGAGATAATGACATCTATTAACTGCCATTCCTCACTAATTCTCTTTCTTTAGTCAAATATTTCTTATACAAGCAATCACAGCAAATGTACTCCTCAGAAAGTTAGAAAATTATGCTTTAAGTGAAAACATCCATTCCAGGAAAGGTGGACATTAAGTCAGCAATCCAACATCCTGCCCAGCGGTGGCTGCATGACTAAAATTCCGGGCATCTGGTTCACTAAGAAGGCAGGGACCTTGCTCAAACTGAAGCCAGGAACAGCTGCTGTGCTGGTTACTGCTATGTGAGGCTTCTCTGTGCCCTTTCTCCCAGCAGAAATCTCACTTGTCTCAGTACATGTGACAGTCTATGTTTGGAAGGTCCTGAGGAATTTATTTTGGGAAAAGAATGAGTTTTCCTGCCTTACCTGTGTAGTCATAAAGCAGAGCGTGGTCTTGGGTGACAGAGGAACAAACCTACCCCTGCCTTGATAGAGAAATGAGAACAAAAGAAAGACATTTTGTCCAGAATCACAAAAGAAGGCAGCAGCAAAGCAAGATGTAAAATTTAGATCTCCCAATTTCAATTAGCGGCTAGACCATCCTCTGGGACTATTGAAAGTGCACACTTTGTTCTTCATTACATGTACCCAAGTCTTACCACCCAGCAAGAAACCATTTCCCATCACTTCTTTCTTACAGAAAATATAACTTGTTAAAAGACAATGGTTATTTCAATTTTGTTGTGAGTAAGAATGCCACTGTAAGAAAGTGTGATATTGCTGTTTACATTTTTTACTTTTAATTAGTTACCCCCAGTCCTGTTTGACTTTTTGGCTCCTTCATTCTTCTAGTGCATATCTGCATGGGAGGAAAATAATTATGCGATAATTAAGTTACTAACTTTAAATACAGCTCCCTTGGGTCAGTCACTCAGCCCTTGAACACCTAGATTTCCTGCAACAGAAGAGATTTTTTTTTGAGTGAAGGAGAAGTTTAACACCAGAGGAAGAGTGTTTAAGTCCTGAGTTGACTGGTGAGCTGGGATGGTTCAGATTTGCAAAGTACGCCTGAAAAATCCTGTGTACACGATGTTTGTGTGATTGTGGTTCATTGAAACCCTATTGTTTAACCATAGACAGCAAGTTTACTCTTATGTACCCAAGAAAGTCAAAGTGTTTATTGTGGCAGTACTCCTTCCAGAGTAGCTTACTTTGAAGCATTACATATACTGATTCTTTATTTGTTTTCTTTCTCCTGTGAAGAATTTTTTTTCTTCTTTTTTTTTCTCCCAGCACTGAGTTTATCAGCACAACAAGAAGGATACCTATATGGCTAGTTCCAGATCCACAACTCAGGTTTTGGTCTGGGAAGCCTAACATCCTATGAGTTTTGTGTCCATATTTAAAGTCACGCATTTCAGAGACAAGAGGAAAACTAACATCTCAGAGGAAATGTGTGGGTTGCTCAGTGCCTTGCTGCATGAGTGTTTTCTGTCCTCTCCCAAGGAAAGTCTACCACATGAGATTGTACCACTGTTGGCTGAATATTATGGTACTAGTATCCAACATTTCTTACAGGAATCTGTGGTGTGTCTTTTTAACTGCCCTGAAAGGGATTCAGATGTGACACTAAAACTGAATTGCAGTTTATGAAAATCCTCTCAGATGTGGAATTAATCCTGACTCTCTGTATGGCTTGCTGGTGCTTCATTTAACCTCCTGTGGTGGGTTGACCAAGCCAGCAGCTATGCACCCACACAGACACACTTGCTCATTGACCCTCTGGCAAGATGGGAGAGTGAATCAAAAGAGAAAAATCCAGATAGATTGAGATAAAGTTTAATAAGCAAAGAAAAGCAAAGCTGTGCATGCAAGGAAAGCAAAATAAGGAATTTATTCACTGTTTCCTCTTGGCAGATGTCCAGCCACTTCCTGGGAAGCAAGGCTTCAGCACGCACAGTGGTTACTTCGGGAAGGAAAATGCCATAACCATGATTGTGCCTCCCTTCCTCCTTATTTTCTCCAAGCTTTTATTGCTGTGCACAGTGTCATTTGGTATGAAGTATACCTTTGGTCAGTTTGAGTCTACTCCCCTGGTTGCATTACCTCCCAGCTTTTTGTGTACTCCTCGCCTAGTTACTGTATAGGCTAAGTATGGGGAAAAAACACTATTTCCCCCCCCCCTCCCCCAAGAAAGTACACCTGCCCACAAGCTTATCAAGGTCAATGACTGTCTTCTGATCATAGGATCTCAAGGAATTTCAAGCCATGAGTCAAGGTGGAAATGATGCAAGCCATGGGATGTTAACTTTCTGAATAGTCAACAGTTTTAGGGATAAATTTGCTCTTAGAGATAGTTCAAATGGCCATATAGCTGTATCCAAAGCAATCATATTTGATATAAGCAGAATTCAAATTGAGAAAGCTCTATGCTAAGGGTAAAAGGCTTGGAAACAATTCAAATATTCAGCTATAGATTGCTTCCAATTTAGTTTCTGCATGCATTGAAGGAGTGTTCTTTATTTTCCTATCAAATTCTCCCAAAGGAACTCAAATGTACCCTATTAGCCAATTAGGTATGTGTGATCAGGAACTGAAAAAATTGGATACTTCTGTTTCCATGAATGTAATAATTTAGATACACAGAAGGATTGAATCACATTGAATGCTTAGGATTTTTTCTTTCTCTTGACAAGGTTAAGAGTTATGAAAAGAAAGTTACTGCTGCTCAGAAAATAATATCTAAAATATGGACTATTCCAAAACTTTAAAAGAAACAGTTGTTTAAAAAAAACAAACAACAAAACTGGAAAAATAGTTTGGTTGGGGGTGTGTTTTGGGTGGGTTTTTTTTTCAAATGTCTCCAGAATTTATCTTCATCTTATTAAGAGTTACTTTGGTACTTGCTTTGAAACACATTTTGTGTTGTGTAGGGGAGGAGTGGTCTCACTGTGGGTCCCGAGCTCTGTGTGTCACCCGTTCAGCTCGCTCTCATACTGTATCTGTGTCATGTAGCAGGCTTTCCAGGTCAATCTGAATCCATATTTGTGAAATGAAATGGTTTTACATGGGCTGCTGTCTCTGCATCGTGGGGGCTCAGCTCCAAAACATGACCCTTTGTGTATTGCAGTGGAGACACAGGATGCCTGAGGAGTTGCCACATCTCATTTATAAGCTACTTCTGTCCAAGAAATGTGATTCCTTATGATTTATTATCATAGGAAGGTTTATAACATCAAGGAGTTCAGACAGCCCAGGAAAAAAGGGGTAATTACATGTCACTATTATTTTGCCTAAAATAAAATTTCTGAATATGCCAAAGGGTGGATATCTGAGATTCCATTTACATCCTCATCTTCTTAACTAGGATGTCAGAAGGTGATGCAGTTTCAGTGTTAAAGAAAAGAAAGATCTGGATTTTTTCTTGAGTAAAAGTAGCCATTGAGTCTAAAGAGTCTGTGCATTTCTAAGAGAATTTTGCAGGAAAATCTCTAGCATATGTGAGAGATGTAAGAATTATCTCTATTTGATACCTGCAACAACTGTACACACATGTATATACATGTATGTAGCGTATATATGCACAAACACACAGGGGTACACGTACATACACACAGTCATTTCAGCCTCCTATCTTTCCTAAATATGATAACTCTGTCAACAAGACAGTAAATAATGTATAAAAATACAGAAATCTGTATTTTTCCTCACACCCTCTAACAAGAAATACACATCCTACCCAAACAATCTGGAACTGTAATAAGTAAATTCAAGGTCTTCTGAAATCTTCAGGTGACAAAGGACATACTCAGAATAAAGCAATAGATATAAGCATCCAGATCCAGTCTGGTATCCAGTCTTCTAACTCTGATTTTATTGAGACATTCAAGGTTTATGGAGGAATTAGTGACCTAAATTCTTTATTGTATCTGAACCAAAGAATTTGAGACCATTTTTAAGGCAACAAGAAGTTTTCCTAGTGGAAGTTCAGTGGGTCCACTAAAGGATTTTATAGGGAACAAATTGTCCAGGTTTGTGCTTGCTTTATAGCTGTAGGCTGAGATATCTCATGTACACTTTATCATCTTCTACAAAATATCAACTCAGATCCCAAGGGATATTTTTTCTCTATCTGTGATCACAAAAATAAAAACTAAAAAAAAAAAAAACCAAAAAACTTTGTAATGTCTCTCAGATAACAAAATATAATGTATGTGGAGTTCCACTCCTTGCAGGTGATGAGGGCATAACTCAGATATCTCTGGTAGGGAGTGAACAGACCATTGTAAAATCTGAGCTGTAAGGGGTTTAGTTCAGTTTTTTTTCTTTCCAATGGTAGTTTAACAGTCATCCAAGTTCTAAGACAAATTTAATTACCAGTGACACGAGCCTAGCGAAATTCTGTTGAGGCAAGCATAACAGGTCTGCTGTTATCCTGTCAAGGCCAATTAGGTAAAAAGTTCTGTTGGTTTTGGTTTTTTTTTCCTTTGTCAATTCCCAAAAGAGAAAAAGAAAACTTCAATTCATTTGACAAGTGCTAGGAACTACTGGGAATCACTGAATGGAGATATTTGTAATAGTAGTTAGGCTGGACACAATCAGGAAATGAAATTATGTGTGTTTCACAAGGCAGGCTGTAGATTACCTGTATGTGTGTGCAGTGGGTATAGGATGAGCTATAAAGCGTGCCTTGGGATTAATAAATAAGACTGAGTGTAGTGAGTTACAAAGGAGATTTTTACAGAAACGCAGGATATGTTGACCCTCAAATGAGGAAACATTAAGGAAAATATAAAATAAGTTGACATCTTCTCATATTATTGACATTGGGGCATGTGAAACAAAATCCATGCATGCTTGCATCATACTTTGAAGTGAATGGCTGTTTGAAAGGAAAGGGAACATTATTTTATTGGTCCATGTTGATATAGTTCTGTCATAACTGTCACGTAGGGAAGCTGCTTGCTGGAGTGTGTAGTTGTAAGGTGGAAGAAGTCTTAAACAGAGCTGTGATTTCCTCCCCACTTCAGTAGCAGAGCTTTAAGAAAGGTAAACTCAGCCCAGACCATAAAAATTTCTCTTTTCACCTACACTGCAACTGCTGTAGCAGGTGTGTCAGTACCCAAAGCCAGTGAGCATGACATGATCTGCTGCTAACTGGTAATCCTTTTTATTCACTTTACACAGTGTTTGAGGGACTAAATAGCATAATTCAATGAAACAGATACAAACAGGTATTCCATGTGACTGACCTTACATTATTGAAATATTGAGAAGGTCTGTTATTTCTCCCATGGAAGCCAGATAAAATTTTCAATTTATATGAACACAGACTCCTTGAACCTTGACTATAGAATTTTAGATGCTCCCAGGGCATATACAGTTAATGTATGATCTACATGAAGCTCATGTTGTGCAATGGTTGTCATTCAAAGCACAGTTTAACCTATGTTAAGCTTCTGTTCAAGTAAGCAACAGAAAACCATCTCATACAGGGGGCTGCCCTTTGCTAGTGATGTTAGCACAGTAACACGAGAAACTAAAAAAGGACCCATGAAGAATTGGATTACTGCATATAGGCTGGTTTCTGTCAGCAAAGCTAGAGAATGAAGTGTGTAAACAGGTGCATTGTCAATAACACAAACACTCCAGGATATTGATAACAGATACAGTGATTAGCACAGATGCCACAGCTAAGAACCTCTTAAAGTCTGTGAAAAATAAAAAAAAACCCAAACCCATGATGTTATGCCTTCTAAGAGGTATGTTAAGAAAAAGGCCAGATTAGATGAGAGGGCTATTCACTCCAGCCTGAGCACCATTGAGGACCTACAGCTCTGATTCTTGACAGCCAACAACTAGTGCTGCTTTGTGAGACTTGAAGTCTTAGGGTAACCTTAGCCCGAGGCTGAGAATGTGGTGCTCCCTCTCATCTTGTCTTCCCACATCTGATCTTTGCTGTGACCAAATATAGCCATTTATCACATCCTTCTCCCTGCTTGGGCCATGGCCAAGGATGGCTCATCTCTAAAGCCCATTCTGAACATCAGAGTTTTAATTCCTGAAGAGGAGAAAAACTGTAGAAGAACCAGGAGAAAAAACCCTTAAGAAAGTTAGAGTCAACGACTTTCAATGAAGACTAAGTTCTTAACTGATGTAACAGCCTTTTGAAAGGAACAGTCTTACACCTATCAACTCACTTCAAATATTTAAACATCTGAATATTGCTAGTCAAACTATTTCCACTCAAGTGGGGTCAAAAAATTCAGATCATGACAGCTGATGTGTGTTTGCAATTATTTATCTCTGTGACTGATATTAAGCAGATAGCTACGAGTAACTAACTTCTAATTCCATTTGCACAAGTTTTACATGAATTAATTAAAAGATATATACCTTTGTGCTCCCAAATTAATGGAGATATGGAAAATTACACCTACTGAGGAAAGCAAAAAGAAAAAGTCACTGTCTCTATAACAACATGAATGACTGAAGCTTTTAAATACTTATTAAATACTGTACTCATTATCTGTGGAATGCAAGTTCTGCTGTCCTTTATTAGATTTAACATTTTATACAATTGAAAGGATGAAATTATTTGATAAAAAAGCAGAGCATGCCTCAGGCTTTGCAATAAATTTACTTAGCTAAAGGTTTCTATATAACATGATTTATTATATTGCAAAATAGCATGTAAACTTGTACAATTTTTTTTATTTACACTTTTTTTTTCCCTCCCTAATTATGTGTAGACCTGGTAGATTAATTTAAGAGTTATTTGCCATCATATAATTAATATTTTTCACCTTGGGAAAATTATAATAAATAAATAAAAGCCTTTAAATCACAGCGGGTTTCCCTTTTTCATTCTATCAGTATGCACATAAAATACAATTTTCTATATTCTCTGTGCCCAGGTTAATTAAAAAAATGATTTATCTAGTTCAGTGACCTTTCAAATAACCTTCTGTTTAAGACAAATGATGCCCCAAAGACTCCTCAGAATATATAGACATGGACTAAGATGGACTGTACTCTTTAGAATGGCCATGAGCAAGAGATTTAAAGTTAAAGCAGGCTGGGATCCCCAGATCTTTTTCTGCCCTTTCAAAGCCAACTAAAAAAGCTTCATACCACTCTGAATTACAAGGGAAAATTTACTTTTGCTTGCAGAAACACCATATTTTTTCTTGATTCCTTCCTATATCATCAGTTTTGCTAACAAATGTAATTTTATATCTGTTATAAATCACAGTTATATCCGTGAACTGATTTTGGAGAAGACATTTGATTTTCCCTGCATCATTTAACATGTTTAACATTCTCGTTAAACACAAGTACACATTGGATAATTGGTAATATACAAGTCGAGATTGTCTAGGCAAAACTAAAAGAGCAAAGAGATAGGGTGAAAGCCTTTCTCCCTCAGCTGTAAGGCATCTCATGCTAAGAATCAAGGGGCTGGTGTTCCTTGGCAGCTACAACTAAACACATGGGGACACCCATGCTCCAGTGATGCAGTGGGGAAGATCTCACTGTGGCAAAATCCAGTTTTAAGAGGCCTGAGTACATAACACCTCCTCTAATGCCTCTTGCATTCAGATTTGCATGTGAAGCAAGCCTCCAGGCCAGAGGACACCTACAACAGGTCCCCTAGATGGGCAATAAGTGACCAGGGCTGCAGGATACTAAGCTAACTACATTACCATGGACATACTGCCATGAAAAGCACGGCAAAGACAGTACTAACATTTAAAATGTTCAAAATTACTTTCCTTATATTCTTTATTTTTAATGGAGAAATTTTAAATTTATGGGAACTTTAGAAATTTTGGATATTAATTATTAGTCAGTATTAATAAAGTTACTTTATTCTGAAAAAAATCTCAGCAGAAAATTCAAAATAATCACTGGAAACTAGCTATTTTTCTTTTAGCCTCTAGCTCAAATTTGGTCACTGCAGGGAGAAAGCATAAGGAAAATACTTACGACAGTTGACCATAAAAGATGAAGGCAGAGAAGTAGGATGGCTTGTATGCTGGCAGGTAGAGAATGGAGGATAAGAGACAACAAAAGGAGAATATCAAAACAAGCTGAAGAGAAATAAAAAAGAGTGCCAGAAGCCTTTGGAATATTGTGATGACGTGCTCTGCCAAGACGCCTGCAACTTTAGGCTTCTGAAATCCAACAAAAATAGCAACTCTGTCTGCTGCTAATGGAAGGCATCAACCACAGTTGAGAGAGGTGAATCTGCCAGGCCCTGTGAAGAAAGTGTTATTTTACCAGCACTGAAAATTTCTACATTCATCAAATATCACCAGTTCAGCTACTGCTTTCCACCTAATCTTTCACTCCCAGCTAAGCTACAGAGACAGTAATAACAGTGGCTTCGTTGTGTGTAGAAACCCATCCCGGAATGAAAGAGGCTGCCATGAACTTGTGTTTTGGTGTTGCAGTTGCAACAGATAGAGAGTCATTTCTTTTAAGGCTGCACCCCTGACCTTCAGAGCCATCAGTGTTTTAAGCTGTCAATGACTTCAGCCAAATGGCATCACTGGTTGCATGTCAACACACAGTGCAGAAAAACACATCTATCCTCTTGGACCAAATAGCTGGCAAGCACATAGAAAAGCAATGAGCTGACAAAAAACTCCAAAACCCGTCATAGATTCAGACCAGGTAGGAATTTCAGAAGAACAGATACAATCAGGAATGTAGTCAACTTCCAGCTCTAATAAGCTTTTCACTCACTTAAGCAAAAGTTTCCTTTTATAAACATGTCAAAGTGGAGAAAGAAAAAGAAAAAAGAGGGAAAAAAAAGTTCCCAGACAAAACCACAGCCATTACAAAAAGGAAAGTCTCCCCTATAGCAAATATTTAACTGATTTAGATCATTATCAATTTAGAAAAATCCAGTGAATTTTTGCTATGTTGTACCAGACAAAGATTAAGATTTTGAAGTACATCAGGGAAAAACAACTAAGATATTTTTTAGGCACTATGTAGACAGATACTATATGAAAAAAAAAGCATCTCTAAGATACACAGATGCACAGAGATTATTAAAATATGCCAGAAAAAGATTTTATTTCCAGTCAGATTGCTCAGTCACATCATCAATCAGAAAAAAGCCAAAATTAAAGAAAATAGCAAATATGGAAGCTTTATATTGCCTTAGTATGTTTTCCTTCTTAAAGATTTTTTTTTCTGTTACTTACTTAGTTCAGTTTAGTTCAGTGAATGGATTGATTTAATAGCACAGTTAGCTAAAATGACTCCATTTGTGAGTGCTGCTTTCTCTCTTTGTTATTCTTCCATGGTTTGCCTGTTGCTTTCACTTCAATATTTGATCTTATGGCATGAGAGCAACATTATTAGGGTAGATAGCAATATTCTGGCTCTCCCAGGTGCTTTATAGTCTCATTACAATAATCTCATGATGCAACTTGATTAAATTATTGCTCCCCTTTGAGCTTTCAAATCCTTTTGTTTCTTTTTCACATATCTGAGCTATGGGAGAGCGAGTGATTTCTAAAATGCCTCATGCTCTCCTGTACACTATTCTGCTGCTGATATTTTAGAAACAGTTCATCTTCTGATAGTTACACTTCCTTTTCTTTACACATGAGAAGGTGAAAAGGTGGCTATAAATTTTCCTGTCAACTGAAGCTCCTTGGAAAAGGAAAGGACCTGAGCAGGCTACGCATTCAGTTGCATACAACTGTTCCATACATTTAACTGGTTCTTCTGTAGCCAAGGCAAAAGCTTCTATACTAGAGAGAGTGAGAGCAAGAACCAACATGCAGTCCACTAGGGAACATCTTGTTCAATTACGTTAAAAAGCTCTTAGATACCACTGTAATGAGAGCCTAAAATAGCTCTAAGCTAGATATATGCATTGTAACGACTACCTATTATGCTACTAGTTTTCTAAAGGTCTGTGGGAGGTGGTCTTGATGATAAATTATAGTGTATAGTCAGAGGATACAAGAATGACTTAATTATCGTCTATTTTCAGCGTTACATGAATCTAAATAAGACTAAATGGTAACTTAATTTATCTACTGGATGCTATCCCTGCAAATAGCATGGTCAGAAGATGTTCCTATCTTTTGTTCCTATGGCTAATTCAAGCTCTTTTCAGTATTGCAGCTGACATGAGTGGCTATTTTCCAGCAAAGAGTAGTCCTCGTAGTGTTATTGTTCATAAGAACACGACAGTGCTTCATTTCCTTTGACATCCTTTCCACTTACACTTACAACAAGGTATGTTTTTGCCTTGTCACAGTTTCGATGGAAGTGACAGAGGGACTTGTGTCTTTGAGCTCTCTTTTCCTCTTTTAATTCTTACTGAAGCTTGGATGTTAAGTAAAAATAGTTTCTTTAGGCACTAGTAACAACTTGATAAGAGTTTCATTCTGCTAAAACCTGAAGAAAGATAAAAAATGTGATTACTAATGAGGTGATGATGAAGTATCTTTCTATGCTAAATCTTCCATGAAGGACAACTGTATCCCTTTAGGTCTTCTTGAACACATGCAATGATCACAGTTTAACAAGGAAAATGCTTACTGACAGCTCACATTTTGAGCTTCATCCTTTTCACACCCACTTGAAAACTATTTATTTGTGGGGTTTTTTTTTGTTGTTATACTTTTTTTTCCCCAGAAAGAACTAATGCGGGAGATGCAGGGCCAAAGTCACTCAGTAGGGAATGTCTACTGAGTATTTGTGTTAAAAAACAAGCACTCATTTGAAAATTACCTTATCTTGTCCTTTTCAAAAGAAACAAATAAACAAAAATAAAAAAGAAACCTGCTATAAAATGCTTTTAATGTGAGCCTTCTCTGTCTATACTGCATAATTACTAACATTTCCTTTATGAGGTCATGTTCATCAGTCTGTTTAAATCAACAGTGCCAACTGTGTCATGTAAAGCTGTGGGCAGCTGGCGCTGATGCCTGCACTCCAGTCAGCAGCCCAGGTAGCTCCTACCAGTCCCCATGCACAAAATAGCTCCATTCCTGGTTCAGCCTTGCACTACAGCCCTCTCCTCCTCCCAGCATCAGTCCCTTCATACCTTTCCACTTTCTCAGGACTACTGTGGATCCAGAGATCCCATTTCATTTTCTGTTACAAACAAATCAGATTTTGAAGACAGCTTGGAGAGTGTTCGTAGATGGACTAAAAGGGAGTTCGTGAATAAACAAAAACTTTACGTGCAAACACTCAGATATTATCTAAACAGAAAATATGTCCCTAGTTCATTAAGTGTCTGTGGGTATGAGTTCATTAAATGGACGTGAATCTGTTAGGTTGCTCCAACTGGGATTTTGACTGGGATGATTTTGGTCATATTCCACAGTTATGACAGGAATAAATATGTATGTTTAAAGTTCTACTGTCAGGGAATCTTGATTAGAGGCTGATTGGTCAGCCAAAGCAATGATTTCTCTAGAAACTTTTGGCTGAAAAGTTAAAAAGACTTCACCAGAAGTGAGCGACTTCATATTCATCAGGTGAAGCAGATGATTGAAGACGCTTAGAAGAGAACCTAAATCCTTGCATGCACCCAACTTCCAATGATGTTGAAGAGAGCTTATCCTCAGTAACACTCAGGAAAGCTTTAAGGTTTTGTCATTATTTTTGCCTCAAAGCAGATTTCTTCCTTTAGTTCTGGTTCTCTTTGAGGGAGAGATTGGACTGAAAGACCATGTCTGCTGCAATAAGGGCAGACAAACCAAGAGACCTTTCTTGAAATTTAGCAGATTTGATTCCTCTCCTGAGCAATCATAACAAAGACACACAATCGACTGTGGCTTCATGATGGGATTTTCTCTGATGTTTCCCATGCCAAGGCCACTACTGTAATCTGAATGATCAGATCTGACTCACGGTTTACCAATAAACACTTTTCATCATTGTTGTTTTGTGCCACAGAAGAATGTGACCCTCTGACATTTGGAAATGCTAAAGAAACAGTGGCTGTTTCCTGAAATTCCCTTGAGATAAATATCACCTTTGTGCTAATTGGGTGGTTTTGCTGGTCATTGAGTTTATCTCCAGATATTTTCTCTTCGTGAACAACATATGTGTGTAACCTCACCTGTGGAAGAATTAATTGCAAATCCAATTGCAAGAGGAATAATTGGATGCGGTTGTGTCATGTTCTGCACCACTACAGCCCTGAGAGGACAAGACTGTGGGTTGCACTGAGCTCTTCTCATACATTACAGCATAGCATATTTGAAAAGGGAGATGTGTTTTCAAAAAGTACTTTGTACATCACTGTACTTTCAAATGTGATATTTAAGCAAGAGTCTAATTAAATGATTTCGCAGAATCACAAAATGGTATCTTACTCTGTAAAATATATACTACATATAGAAAAGGTATATTTAATAAATAAATGAATGTATTTATTTATTTTTTAAAATCCTTATTGTTGGCTCATGCGTAACAAAGCAAGTTGACAAATGCTCACTGCCCCAAACTGCCTCCTTGTGACACCAGCCCGACTCCCAACAGCCTCCCTGCTGCTGCCAATTTTCCTTCTCTAATTGGTTCCTGGACATCCAGCCATTTTGTTTACAAATCAGCTTTGTCTGTTGGTCAATTTAACGTGCTTCAAAAGTCCTGTAGCATAACTGGCTAATTGCTTGCCAATTAGCAAATAGCAGTTATGATTTTTCCTTCCATAAATCCCTGCAGCCACGATCAGGTTTATTTTTTTTTCATTTAGGGACATTGATAGGTATGATTTAAATATAGTTCAAATATTTAGACAGAGAATCTGTTTTTGCAACCTTCCATGCCCAAGTCCACCGGAGAGCAGTTCTTTACAGGCAACGTGTTGTGTAATGTGAATGCAGCCTCAACGTCAGTGACACAAATGCGCAGCAATAACACAAGCCATGAATATTGTGACTCCTCAGCTCCTGACAGGTACTGATGCTTGTTGCCATGGCACTGGCTCAGATTCCTGCCAGTCCTGAGCTGCAGACTGTAGTTCTCCCTGCATCCAGCTGTCACCATGTTGCAGAACATTTTTCTCTGACATCAGAGGACTCAGCTTTTTATCTAACACTCTTCATATCTGGCAAAACAGGTGCCGACATAGTGCATGTATTTCCCCAAAATATTTCTGCATCTGATCTGTAGTTTCAGTCTCCATGCAAGTGTGGAGAGAGAGATCCACTGTTATACAAATTATTTGTGTGAGTAAGGCTGAATGACATTTAATACCCAGAACTCCAGGAAATCTTCACTGCTTCATGCCCCACTCAACGGCAGCGGGTGCAAGGGCAGCAAAATAGAGCAGAATGCATCATCATTCATTTGGTGCAGATTCATGGAGCTGAGGATTTAGATATTATCCATTAGGCAGAATACATTATGTGGAGTTCAACACTTCTTATCTATGAGTTTCAGGATGTTTGCCGGTTATGAAATTTCTGAGATACTATAAATTACAGAATAAGCTCATGTGCATATTCTTCAGTGCTGGGCATCTTGCATGGAAGACATGGGTATCTTGCAAGCCTCTGCCTCTGCTCACCTAAAAAACCACCAGAACACTGAAGGTCTCAGAGGCGAGGAGAGGAGAAGAGAGGAGAGGAGAGGAGAGGAGAGGAGAGGAGAGGAGAGGAGAGGAGAGGAGAGGAGAGGAGAGGAGAGGAGAGGAGAGGAGAGGAGAGGAGAGGAGAGGAGGGGAGAGGAGGGGAGAGGAGGGGAGAGGAGGGGAGAGGAGGGGAGAGGAGGGGAGAGGAGGGGAGAGGAGGGGAGAGGAGGGGAGAGGAGGGGAGAGGAGGGGAGAGGAGAGGAGATGTGGAGTTGCAGTTTCTCAAAGGATGCAGGGGTTTTTGATTAAGGCCAAAAAGTCTTGTAGTTCCACATCAACATCATCTGAGAGCTGAGCTGACCACAGGCTGAACATGGAAAGCTTAGAATTTAGCAAGATGGCTGGATTTCATACCTGAATAATCCATCATGAAGGTATGCTTAAAGTGAAAGATTTTTCTTGTGACAACTGCAATCAAGACAGGTATTAATACTAAGGCTACTGATGGTTTTCCAAATGCATGCCATGTTAAGTTAAAATGAAGAGCTGTGTTGTGATTTCATGGTAACCACAACAGTTAACTACAAACAGCCAAGCTTGGCTCTGCTCCTTTTCCTCTAGGGGTGGTGAGGATGATGCTCCTTTTCTAGAATCAAAGCTCCAGCAGAGGAAGATGCTAGAAACAGGTCTCTCTTCTCTCTTTCCCCTTGCCATGCTCACACTGATGGTGTGCTGCTTAAGGAGGACCATCAGTGGAAGGAATAGAGGAGGAGAAAAGGGTCTTCCCCTTGTGCTGTCCCAGAGGAGCAGATGCCAGCTGCTCACACAAGGTCACAATGGCTCAGGAGAAGGGACTAATGAGAATAGAGGGAATTTATCTCCTGCTACCCACAGAATATTTATACATATATATGCATACATTTAAATACATATCTTCTAAGTAAATCATGTGTCTCTGTCTTTTGGGAATTTAACTCTGTCTTACATGCTAGGGGGCAGAGGGGAGAGACCAAAGGACATGAGTATCATGTTGATGTTCTGGGAAGTCTGAGCTCTGGTAACTGACAGAAACAAAGAGAAGGATGGCTTTTGTGGTATCTCTAAAAGCCTGTTTATGAAAACATTCATCTTTCTTCCCCAGCTTTGCTCTTCCATTGTATTTGACTATTCTTTCCTTTGTTTTCCCAGTTGTGCAGTATGTTGCAGGTCATCTCTTTGCCTGCCTACGTGCTGCTACAATAAGTTTCCTAGCATTTTTCTAGGGTTCCAAAGAGTATCATAAATACTTGCAGTACACAGGGAGAGGTGAATTATACAGTTATTACTTTACAACGTGTAAAACGAGGCAGAGAAACTTTCAGACAGGACAATTCTGTGGGAAAGAGGCCAGGCCTCTGGAATCCCACTTTCCTGCTTTAACCCCTAGACCACAACCAGGAACAACATAATGTATTCTGGAACTGAACAATGAATTTTGCTGGCAAGTTCTGCAAATCTCATGCTTTCTGTATTCACTAAAGCCTAAGCTAATGGCTTCCTTGAGCTTTGTGTGCACACTCCTCAGGGGTGTGTGCACAAGCCAAAAAGGAGGGAAAGGAGATGGCTGTAAATAGTTGGCTCCAGTATGTGCATTACATCTGTCACAAGGGAAACAGTGAGAAAGGCTTGAAAAATGCAAGCCAGTGCAATTAATGCTGGCCAGAGGTAAAGCAGCATTTTCAAAATCTCCTTTTAGTGGCGCTTCTGCAAGAGATCTTTATTTGCATGCAGATTATAAACCTACAGCTAGTAGCAGCATTAAAAAACAAAAAAAGAAACATTAGCACATTAGCCAAATATGCCAATGCAACCCCTATATAACTCAGCTGGAGTTACCCATGATGTGAATATGATTCCAGTAATCAGCAGTGGCCCCACTGAAAAATTGCACAAATTTGTATTTTCAAAAGTAATTTTCATAAAAAAAGTTTAATTTGGTACCAGAATAGAATGACCACATGCTGCAGAATAAAAACTGAGATTATATTATTAGTAGAAACAATCCTTATAAAGAGAAAAAACCCCAAACCTAAACCACCAAAACACAAAACAAAAAAGAAACCTAAGACCATAAGGACACACTGCTAAAATCTTGCATATTCCACTTAATTCTGACTTGCTGACTTTCAGAAAGGCTACCTCATGAAGACTCAGATGTGACAGCTTAAGGGAGCTTTGCATCAGCTGAGTCCAATTCCCTGCCATAAAGGAGCAAAGGAAGCAGACAGTGCAGTCCTCAAAAGAATTTGCATCACAGATTTTATGACTACTTTATCCCTTACTTGCTAGCTTTGATCTCATCTGGGAACCAGCCACCTAACCTGAGAGACATGGAGACTTAAAACATTAGAATCACCTGCCATATTTTGAACAGCTGTGTTTGGAGAACCTGTGGTCCAGGCCACCTCTTTGCTGTATGCATTGTCATTGACCTCAGGTACGAACTTGAAAGAATATTTTACTGTCTCCGAAGTTGTGTTTCATTTTTAAAAGTAGCAGCTGGATGTAGCTACACTCCTTTATGAGATATTTAGCTGCTGATCTGCATGGGCAACTCATTACTGGAGCCTAACTGATGTGCCTTCTGCTCCCAGCAAAGATTTATCCACAATGGATTTGATTGACTGGAGCTATGGGAGTACGATAACCCTAAATCGCCAGATTTTCGGGCTTGCAAATCTCAAATGGTCGAGCTTTTAACAGTAGCAAAGACTTTTGTGAAACCTTTGAGGAAGCTGGGACAACTTCATGAGGTGTCAGAACAAGAGTTGGCTCTCATTTGCAGGAGATGTTTTATCTTAAGGGCTCTGTAAAGTTAAAAGCTAGAGAAATAAAAGAGGTGTGTGCTTCAGTATGGCACTTAAGCAGTATTATCCTGCCTGTAAAGAAGTGAGGCTGGTTCATGGTCTCACTAGCAGAACACTGAAGGCACTGAACACACCCAAACTGGCACAGTGTATTCATACCTGTTGCAAAAGATGATGCTCCCACACCTTCATTTTTTTGTGACTAGAAATGCAGAGCAGCCAAATAGGTGTCTGAAAGGGAGGGGTGAAATATAACAGAATCGCACAAAAGCCATAGAGAAGTGGGGAGAGAACGTTGTGCTCAGAAAAATTAGGTAGAATGTGTTCTCTCCCTTCCTTTCACAAGAAGGAATGTCAGATCTTTGATACTCCCATTTCCTGCCTCTTTAGTTGGGCAAGAAGGCAAAAAAATAGAGTCTTATGAAAACAAGAAACAAAAAATACAATGTATTTGAGGTCATATCAACAGTATTTCATGTGAAAACACATCTTGCACAAGTCCACCATTCAAGGTTCAGCCAAAACTCTCAGATGAAAAGGGATGAGTAGAAGAATTTGTTAGGGATATACCTTACTTTGCAAAACATGAATGCTTTCACCTCTTTCTTTGAAAAGGCATGGCATATGCACTTACTGTAAGCAAGTCAGAGCATGTATCTAAACATAGCATATCTGAAAGTTGCCCACAAAGGACTGGTTCAGCTGGTGTAGTTACTCAACACTCACTATTTAAAATGCACAGACTGATGGTGCATGTGGAATAATTTTTTATTTCTTTTTTTTCCTGATAGGATGAAAAGCAGGTTTTTTGACTTCTCAGATATCAAATGATGCTTATTAGTCACCATTCTGTTGGAAGTGTTTTTCAGTGGTGGCATCGTGGCATTCTCCCCACAGAACATTGTTTTTAATTACAGAATGTTGTTTAGGTTTTGTTTGGGTTTTTTCCTTGGTATTAGTTCATGTTCTTAGCTCAAATGAGAGAAAATTAAGAAATGAAGGAATGGGGGAAGAGAGGATCAAGACTGAATTTTTCTGGGTGGAAGCAGCAGGTTGTAAAGAATTGCTGATGTTGTGGGCCCCACTGCCCTTCCTTGAGCAAAACTATCATAACACACTGATGTTGTCAGACTCTAACAGGACAAGTGGGTAGTTGTTGGTTTGTTGGTTTTTTTTTTATTTTGAGGACAAATTATAGGTTAAACAACTGCTTGGTGGTTTTAATAGTGCTGACATCAGAGAACTACATATAGAGTAGGGTGTATTAGAACCAGTAATCTTTGAAAAGTCAGGTTCCTTTCATCCTGTTTCTTTTCACTGGGTTAAGAATTTTGCCTTTTACATCACATTCACTTTCCTGCATATAGGAAGTGCAATAAAAAGGACAGTTATCTATATTTACAGTAAGAAACTGGAAAATACAGTGATGCCAATAGCAGTCCTTCTTTAGCTTTTGGAACAAACTGTATTTAGGAAGTCTAGAAATATTTAGCCCTCAGGTGAAAGTTATTTTCATAAGCCTGACTGAAGGTAAAAGACTGATGGTGTCAACATCTCCATCTCTCATGAGGAAATTATACTTGACCCTCTAAAGAACTGCTGGCTTTTGTTTCCAAATGCTGGTCCCTCATAGATTACCATATTCCTCAAAAGTTTAAAATTCCCCTTGTTTCCTCTCTTTGTGCTTATGCATAGCAGAGGCCTCTGAGTGCTTGCAATGAAGGATGACGCCAATCCTTTTCAGCACAGGAATGTTCCCAAGGAAATAGATGGCTCCTGGGCCAGAGGGAGACAGGGAGTAGGACAGGATGTGTTGCAATACACAAAGCAAAGTCTCTAACACAGGCAATGCCACCTGCAAGGGAGAGATGGACAGGATGTGAGTGATGCACAGGAAGTGATGCAGCAGGAAACATGAAAGCTGAGTAAAGAGATTTCCAAAGTAAAACAGGAAAATGGTTGAAAGGAAAGAAAACTAAATGACGTGGAAAAAGATGACAGGGTTTTGTTGTGTTTTGGTTTCATTTGGACTAATAGTAAAGCTTTGACAAACTACTGAGGTGTGCTTCCTCTATTGGTATAGTGTGGAGACCTTTGCAGCTTATGTGTGAGGTCTTGAAATGCCCTTCAGAAAAGTCTTGCAAGTTGTAAATATCTTGTGTGCATTCATATGCAGTGTGCATTACAACTGTATGTGCACAGAGCGTAACAAAGCCTATATGTGCTTCAAAAGGATTATTTTAAATAGACAGCAATCTCAAATTTCCTTTCCCTATCATAAAATCCCTTCTGTTACAAACTCTGACAATAAAAAAACTAAGATTCTATCTTACACTGGTGATTTCAGAGTTTGCATCCAAATTGTACGAGAGTCTCTGAGATTGGAATCAGGCTCAGTTTGTTTTTCTGGGACATACTTGAACTTTGACAGGATGTAGACTGGATCTTGACATATGCTACACTGTATTTCTCGAATTTAAAGCAGCTCAGGAGTCTATTCCTTCCTTTCTGTTTATTTCCAGTGTTAGTAGCACCTAACATTAATTATGCAGTTATTCTGTCCCCGTGAGGAAGACAAACAAAACTAAAACATTTTTAGAATTATATGATACTGTAGTTTTCAGGAAATTGCACATGCTAGTTAATAATGCACATTACTACTTTTACTACGTTAGAAATATGACATCATCATTTGCTTCACCTCCTGCACACACAGTTTGCAAAAAAAAATTATACCAAAAATATGATATTACAAATGTCTCAAATGTATTATTTACACAGTGTTAGTCAGTTATATTAGCCTTCATGTAAGAAAATTGTAAAGAACTAGGTTGGCTTTTCTTTCATTATTATTATTATTGTTATTACAAATATCGACTATTATTAAAAATTGTACTATTAGGGTTCATAATGGGTCAGGTTCATTTCTTACATTGAGATAAATCTGAAGGGACTACTCTGCTAGACCTTTCTCTCCTCCCACTGTTTTTCTGAGTCCTGAGCAAATGGAACTTTTTTGGTTATTGAAAAAGCAACAGCAATGCTTTCTGAGATAGCAAAAAGGAGATGGCAATTACAATATGTAGACTCTAATACGAGCATATCACAAGATGGAGCCAAAGAGACTGGATAGGAGAACTGGAATGAAAAGTTAAGTGTGGAGCAGAAAACAATTCTTTCCTATCTGGTAACTGGGAAGAACACTTCAAAGAGTGCTATAATTCACATGCCGGTTTGACAAAACAATCACTTTAAAGCAAATAAAATAGTGCTGAAAAGGCGTGTGGTCTTATGTATTTGCAACAGAGTGTATTAAATTTTGGACTCTATCTTGAAAAATAAAGCAACCTACAATCGTGTCCCATTAAATAAACTAATAAAAAACCCCCCTGCATGCTCAGAAGACAACAGGCTAGAACCTAGGAAAATGGCTTTTAACTGAAAATACCTTAGGGTCTCTCTGTCTATATGTGCTGAGTTCATTTGTGACTTCAGCAAGGTATGGGGTAATATAAACTACCATTCTCCCGTTGTGATTAATTGATGTTACAGCTTTGTGAGCTCAACCCTTAGTGCACTTCAACAATGAAACACGGTGTTGCCTTCAGTGTTTACACAGCCTATTCCTGAAGTCACCCTGTTTCACTACCATAACAATTGTGTTTGACCTCATTTCTGGACTGGACCCCATTCTGACTTAAAATAACTCTTCCTGGGGTTCGTGTGACCTGCATCTTTTGAAAGGGACAAGGAGCTTTCCAGAAGAGAGGGAAATCAGAGGTAGGCATGGTATTTCCAGTGGAAGAGGTCCTATTTGCAAAGCACACATTTTAGGTGTTTGTTTGCTTTGGTTTTGTTAGTTACATGATAAGCTTGAGGTGAAGACAGACTTTACATATTACCATCTGATAACACCATTAGGATGAAGAACAAAAAAGCAATGTGTGTTTCCTAGGAAAGGGAAATTTTTATCATTCATGAATGGCGCCTCACAAATCCAGCACTGGCAGAGCATATCAGTCTGAGGGTGGCGACATTAATCCAGAGCCTTTACACTAAAGTCCTACATTGCCTAAAATTGGGTTGCTTTGGCTTCACGAGTCCAGATTTGTAAAGATCAAAAGTAATCACTGTTTGAGGACTTCTTATCGAATTCTGCAAAACAGATTTGTAAGATTCGGTTGAATTAGCAGGAGATACAAAAAATAAAGACCATGGATATGGTTCTCGCCGTGCAAAGAGCCACAGTGTTGAAGGTGCTTTTTCATGCACTGAATGCATGCACATGATGATGCCCCTAGCCTGGGAGGTGCCCCTGCCTGCTCAGACCACACAACCTCTGAATAAATGTGAGCTCTGCTTACCAGAGCTGTCGATTCAGATCCTGAAGCAGTTCTTAGTTCTCCCACATGTTTCTCATCTTCATTCCCTGCAGTGGCAGATACCTGCCTGTTCAAGTGCCATTGTACAAATGCCAAATATAAAGCAAGGCATAGCTCCCTTAATGGAAAGCTTACTGAAATCAGAGCAGTAGCCCAAACTCTGGTCCTTACATCCCAGGCTTTAACTTTTGCTGAATCTAACTGTTAGTTCAATGGAGGCTTATGCTGAGCTGAAGGTAGATTTTCTTTTCTGAAGGAAAAAATACACCAGTGAAGCTATATTCTACCGCAGATCTGTGGAACAGCGTTGAAGGTGCTCAGGGGGAGGCTACTTTGGCTTAATGTGTCTCTGTCCCAGTTTTCACCTCGGTCATGTCTCCTCCATGACTCTTGGTTACAGAAAGCAATTCTGTGGCTCGAACCTATGCCACGCAGCTGTTGTTCTACCGATGAAATTGGGTCAAAGCCCAGACCTAGTCTCCTTCCTGGCACAAAAGACTCACAGCTCTTCTTCCGTGGAGCTGTTAGATTTACAGCTGTGGAGCGTTAGATTTACTTCCCAGAGAGTGCCAGGAAGCATTTGCTTGCTAGGCTTTAGTTATTACACCATTGCTGCTGAACTGGTTCTTAACTCTGTGGAGATGTATGGAAAAGATGCTGCCTCTACCTTGGTTTGAGAACCAAATGATTCCTGTAGGGTTATATAACTCACACTGTATTTCAAGGGTGTCCCGTGTGGGCAATAGTTTGGATGCAAAGTTATTTTTATTTTCACATACCCATCTGCCACGATTCATGTTTTATCAAAGCAGTTTACATGATTCCAGGCAAGGCTGTTAAAGAGCATTGGTTTTTGAAGTTGCCATGGATACCAAGCAACATGTTTTCATTTTATGACGTGATAATTTTTTACAATTCTGTGTTTATTTATTTTTTTCATGACTCTAACTTCTTCATCCAGCTCTCAACCACAGCTTCTTACAAAACCTTGACGGAAGGGACTTAGTGGTCTGAATGAGAGGTTTGCGCTACGTATAATTGCAACAAAGAATCAGGTAAAACTGGGCCATGGACAATGTCATTTTAGTTAGGCTGAAATCAGTGAGTACACTAGGAGATGGTGTTTTCATGAGCCATTCAATAGAAAGGATCTTCCTCTTGTACATGATCCCGTGCTCATTAAAGTTTTCCCCGATGCATTTTGAAAGAATATGAATTTTTTTCTTTATGTTCTTGTCAGGAACTCTCTCTTCCTTTTGCATTCAGTGTGATGTAGGCCAATTATCTGTCAAAATGCCTCTTTCCTCTACAAACACAAGCAAGCTCTTTATTGATGTGAATTAGTTATCCAGTTCATAACAAACTAAATTTTCATATCTATCCAGTAACATACAATTCTTTCCTCCAAATATCAACTGTCCTTTTCTCCCAGAGGATAGCTTAGTGCATTTAGGTGATATTGTGCATATAGTAGCTGGACTTTGTAAAGCACTCTGGGATCTATCCTGACAAACACTGCTCTATAAGTGAAAGTATTAACTGTCAGAAGTATGGTCCTTCTAAAATTCCATATGCTTCTTTAACCAGCTGTAAAAGTTTTCAGAGACCTTTTTCCTTCCTCTTTTTCTTGCCTTTTCAGACCAGATATGAGATCTGTGATTTATCAGCACTGAGATTTAGTTGTTGTACAGCAATATGTCTTAAAATATGTTCTTCCAAAATGTGCTGCAAATGGAGTTGTGATAAATCCAGTGAAAGCTGAAGGCAAACAGGTTCCTTCTGCATAACCCAACTTTAATATTTGACTAAGCCCTTCTGTTCAGTGAAATAAATTCTGGACAGCTAAAAGAATTGAAACCAGGTATTTGCTTATGTAGGAAAGCTCAGCCCCTTCACTAGTCCATATAACTTTGTGTTCAGATTTAATGAAAGTGAAATGCTTTTCTTACATGAAGAACAGTTAGTGAGTCTCTACTGCTGTCAGGAAAAGATGTGGAAATTAACATCAGACTAAAGCTATAGAATTGATCAATCTAAAACTACAGCCACATGTTCAGAAAAAATTACAAATAAGCAGAAATAAATTTCTTTACTTGGAACTGTAGTAGGCAGAGGGTAAGGATATAGTTAACACGGATGACATGGCTGTTGAGTGGGCCAACTAGGGAAAGCACCCCACTAGACCTATTGTTTGTGAATGGAAAATGACTTGTGGGTGATATGATGGTTGGAGGCTGTCTTGGGGGCAGAGATCGTGAAATTATAGAGTTTTCAATTCTCAGAGAAGTAAGGAGGGAGGTGAGCACAATTGCTACCTTTGACTTCCACAGGGCAGACTTTGGCCTGTTAGGACCCTGGTTGACACAGTCCCTTGGGAAGCAGTTTTGAAAGCCAAAGGAGTCCAGGAAGGCTGGACATTCAACAAGAACAAAATCTTAAAGATATATAGGAGCAAGCTGTCCCTATGTGTCAAAAGATGGACAGTGGGGAAGAAGACGAGCTTGGCTGAACAGAGAGCTTTGGCTGGAACTCAGGAAAAAGAGGAGACTTTATGAGAGTTGGAAGAAGGGGCCAGGAACTCAGAAGGACTGTAAGGATGTTGTGAGGTTATGCAGGGAAAAAATTAGAAGGGCAAAAGCCCAACTAGAACTTAATCTGGCTACTGCTGTAAAAACCAAATGCATTAGTAACAAAAGGGGAGCTAAGGAGAATCTCCATCCTTTATTGGATGCAGGGGGAAACAGTGATAAAGATGAGAAAAAGGCTGAGGTACTAAATGCATTCTTTGCCTCAGTCTTTAATAGTAAGATCAGTTGTTCTCTAAGTACCTAGCACCCTGAGCTGGAAGACAGGGATGGGGAGCAGAATGAAGACCCCATAATCCAAGGGAAAATGCTAAGCGACTTGCTACACCACTTAAGGCACACACAAGTCTATGTGGCCAGATGGGACTGAGAAAGCTGGTGGAAGTTCTTGCCGAGGTACTTTCCATCATTTATCAGCAATCCTGGCTAACTGGAGAGGTCCCACTTAACTGGACATTAGCGAATGGGACACCCATTTACAAGAAGGGCCAGAAAGAGGATCTGGGGAACCACAGGCCCATCTGTCTCACCTCAATGCCAGGGAATGTTATAGAGCAGATCATCTTGAATGATGTCATGCAGCACATACAGGACAACTGGGTGATCAGGCCCAATCAGCACGGGTTCATGAAAGGCAGGTCCTGCTTCTATGACAATGCAACCTGCTTAGTAGATGAAAAAAAGCTATGGATGTCTTCTTGGACTTTAGTGAAACCTTTGACACCATTTAATTCAGCTTTCCTTTGGAGAAATTAGCTGCTCATGGCTTGGATGGGCATACTTTTTTATGGGTAAAAAAACTGTCTGGATGGCCAGGCCTGAAGTGTTATGGTGAATGGAGATAAATCCAGTTGGTGGCCAAACACAAGTGGTGTTCCCCAGGACTCAGTACTGACACCAGTTCTCTTTAATATCTTTATCAAAGATCTGGACAAGAGGATCAAGTGCACCCTAAGTTTGCAGATGACACCAACTTTTTTGAGAGTGTTGATCTGCTTGACAGTCAGAGGGGGCTCTACAGAATGATCAGAAGAGTCTACATCGATGGGCTGAAGCCAGCTGTAGGAGGCTCAACATGGCACAATGCTGTGTCCTGCACTTGGGTCACAACGACCCCATGGAGAACTACAGGTTTGTGGAAGAGTGGCTGGAGAGTTGTCCAGTGGAAAAAGACCTGGGGATGTTGGTTGATAGCCAGAAGAATATGAGTCATCAGTATGCCCCGCTAGCCAAGAAGGCCAAAAGCATCTTGACTTGTAGTGGGAAAAAGTATGGCCAGCAGGACTAGGGAAGTGATTTTCCCTCTGTACTCAGCACTGGTGAGGCCGCATCTTGAGTAATGTGTTCAGTTTTGGTCCTTTCACTTCAATAAAGACATAGAGGTGCTGGAATGTGTCCAAAGAAGTGCACCAAAACTGGTGAAGACTCTAGAGCACAAGTCTTATGACAAGCAACTGAGGACACTGAGGTTGTTTAGTCTAGAGAAAAAGATGCTCAGGGGAGACCTGAAAGGAGGTTGTAGTGGAGTGGGTGTCAGTCTATTCTCCCAAGTAATAAATGATAGGGCAAGAGAAAATGGCATCAAGTTGTGTCAGGGGAGGGTTAGACTGGATGATAGGAAAAACTACTTCACCGAAAGGGTTGTCAATCATTGGAGCAGGCTGCCAGGGAAGTGGTCTTTTGTGACCAAAATGATACTATGATTCTAAGAAAATCTTGGATGTGTAATCTAGATGTAGCTCATGTCTACCTGCACTCCCTTGCTCTGATCTAATGTTCGCCTTGATAACACTAACATGGGGTCACTAAGTAACTCATAAGAACATCAAGCATCAAACAACGTTTTCATTAGCAGTTGCCCAGCTACCTAGACACACACAATTCCAAATCAGCAAACCCAAAGTACTCTGTTTCAAGATCTTCTGAACCCTGAAATGGATTAGACTGATAAAATAAGCCACGGTCCTTCGTTTCAAGAGGAGTAGCAGTAGTGAATGACTAATTGCTCCTACTGGTCTTAGGCATAAGAAATCCAAGGGATGTACCATGTCCATGTTTCTGGTGGTCCTCTTGACCTGGCCTACCTAAGCTTCTTTGCATTCCATTTTCCATGTTTCACCTATTTGCTGGTACATGCATTTATGATGGATATTCCCCCTTGACATATATGATATAGCATAGTTCTCTTCAACAGCAGAAGGCAGCTGTATCATTGGATAAAAAGATTGCCTCTGGTGTGCATGGCTGGGCTTGGAGGTCTTGGTGAGGACAAGTTGGAGGTAGAATTAGAAATGGCCTAGAGAATAGAAGCAGGAGGCTAGAAGAATCTGGGGGGAGTGAGGAGGGGAGGATATGGTGCTTAAGTCCTAGCTAGAGAGAGAGAAGGTGTGATTTAAGAATGGGCAAGAGGACGCTGACTGAGATTCAAGACTAGGGCTGAGCTATTTCCTTTGTAAAGCATTTTTCCTTTACACTCAATTTGTTAAATTGATTATAATACAATTACCAGCCCACTAGATAGCAGGATGTTTCTTATACTTGTCTCTCTCTGCTAACTCCCAAATGAAGCATGGGCTGGCTGTTTGCCAACATAAAATTAACAATAATTTTCTGCCTTTTAAAATAAATATTTGAATCTGTTAACTGAGCAGAGAATGCTAAAAGCAGCTCAAAATGCAATCAGTTCAACATGAAGTCTTGTCTAAATGAGAGAAGTACTTCATCCATGCACCTCCTCCTTTATGTGTGGGCATTCTTATTTTGTTTTAAGTATACATAGCGTAAATCAGTGAGCAATTGCTTTTTAAAGACCTTTTGTTCAGCTGGAAACATTTTTCTCCTTAGAGAAACCTTGTGTTTCGACAAAGCTATTTATGTGGTTCAGTAGGAGGTACTTTAATGCCCTGTCTCTATTTACAATCTTGACTGGTATAACACGCTTGTTTAGAACATGCATTTCCCTTACCTCTTCTGCTCTGAGACAAGCAAATCAGTGCAATGAAAGACAGGCAACGATGACAAGACATTCTTGCATTTGCTGCAGGCTACTACTGAAAAGGCAAAAGAAAAATCCTTTTTCTCTGACTGAAATTGTAGCTGCACTTTATAACCTTTTTTTTTATGCCCATCAGCTATTCCAGTAGCCCCAAAAGACAGAAGTACAGTAATCCCTGTATTAAATAATGCACTAATTTCCTGTAATTTTCTCGAAAAGTTTTAATTAACCTCTTGCTTTTTAAAGGTGTGTGTGTTCTGGCAGCAAAGAGACACTGGTCACTGAAACAGTGCCAGCCTTTTCCCACTTTGCTGCTAGTGCTCTTCAAGCCTGACCTGTGGAGATAATTTATGGAGAGTTCCCCAAGGCCCTGACACATTAAAGCATTTTGCTTGATTAGGGCCTGGATTTATAGGGATATCTATGGGTGGCAACTATATTTGTATATTTAGGATATATTTATATATGATAGATAATTGGTTTATTTATCACTGAGGAAGATAAAAACATGCTTCTCCCAGAGTCCTCGCCGACAGAGGCTTGTGCTAAACATGAAAGTTTCACAACATGCTACTGAACATGTCACCCTTATTTCCTCTCACCCAGATTGACATGATTTTCAAGTATCAGCTGTATTCCTGTTTATCATATAGGTTTTGCATTACGTGTGGGAAAAAATATTTCATGCTGCTGTTGATAGTGCTTCTATTAGCATATTGTATACTACCCTACAGTTGATAGGACAGCAATTGGTCTCATGAAGACAGCAGGCTCATATGTATCTTCCAGTTACCATTTCTCCTTCTAAATTAATTGCTTATCTACTGCAAAAGGCAGCACAACAGCTGAAGATAATGCCTCAGACCTGAAAACGTTATTCTTGCTTCCCTAGATCTTGCTGATACAGTGTGATATTTGTAACACTGAATTATGTGACAAACTTTGATACTGCAGCTGCCTGTCTCTGAAGAAAGCCTTTCTCTGGTTTATTCAGAATTCATTTCCACTCAGCAGTTCTGTTTATACACCCATCTTCTGCTGATGTGTAAACTGGTTCTCATTGACTTTCTTATCATATGCCCACCTGCTCAGCATGCTTAAGGAACAGCTCAGTTTTGCTGGCCATGCTGATATTTCTTCTAAACCAAGTTATAAAGTGCTGTCTTTGTTTCAGAACATCCTACCTTTGTTTTATATAAACTAGCCATGGAAATAGTTGGAAAAATATTCTAACAAATTTTCAATGGTGGTAATTATTACTAATTACTAATTAATAATCTCCTCATTAGTAATGAGAAAAGTGATTCTAGTCGGTCTCTCTGGATGTTTCTGTATGCAATTATAGTCCAACAAGGAATCCTAATTATTTCTTTGAGCATTTTTTTTTCATATTTTATGTCTGTGTGCTTCATACGATGATGTACTATGGATTTGGCTTAGCAGAACTAAGTTTTATGGTACCCATGTTTCTAAACTCTGCCCAGGAATTCAGTGCCTTGTAAGGAGAGACTTGAAATTACATAGCAGTAAATCAATCAATGGCTTTGGAAAACTGGATTCAGTGTGTTACAAACGTCATATGACTTCAGGATAGATTGTTTGAAGTTTGGGTTTTAGTTGTTTGGTGGTTGATTTTTATTTTGTTTTAACTAAAGATAACAAATACACTAAGCCTCTGTGATCCATAGTTTGGGAGTATTGAACCTTGCAACAATAGTTTAGCAGGCCTTATTGAGAGGAACATAGCTTTGTAACAGATCTTATTTTTACAAGTATCACACCCACATTCCTCATGTATACATTATTTATGATTTCACCCTGCCTAACTCCTTTCCTCTAGTAATTATACAACCACCAAACACTGAACTGATCTTCACTAGTACCATTGAAGATCCTTTTTTATTTTAGGTGATCTTTCAACTTTCACCTTTTTACAGATCCAATTATCTCCCTCCTTTTAAGAGATACTGTTTGTGTCACCAGGAACTTTCAGAATTTTATTGAAAAAGACATGACGTGCATGTCTCAGTCATGTCATGCACCTGGTGTTTTACACTGTGTTTCAGTGTACCCTCAGCAGCTGATTAATATGCCCTGTTTTTCTGCTATTACAGGATCTTATCTTTATGTAAAGATATTCCAAAGAAGGGATCATTACAACTATCATAATTTTTAAAAGATTTATACATATGATATAGCCATATTGTTGACAATACACTTTAAATAGTTTCATTCCTTCTTCTCAGTAACTCAGTCCTACCCAACTGCACAGGGAAGAGAATTGTACGCTCAAACTCTTATTTTCCACTGTAACCTTCTATCTGGACTTGATTGAATGTGTTTCCAAATATTCCAGGTCTTGCATTTACTTTCATCTTCCAGGGCTGTCCTAGCTACTTGGGTAAGATACAGCCAAAGAATTTATGATACATTCTCTTTTCCATAAAAGAATTGGGTCACCGTGTAGAAGGTATGTTGTGACAATTGACCAGAGGTAGCTGTAGGATGGCTTTCCCTCCTTTTCTGTCAGTCCTTTGGAGGGGTGACTTGTTTGTCCACAGGGCAGAGCAGCCAGATTTCCAAACTCTTGTTTTGAGTTTGTCCTTTTTGATTTTTATGTTGTCTTCTTTAGCCTCTGTTTTACCTTTCCTCCCTCTGCCTTCAGATACAAATTACAGCCTCATTTACACTCTCTTAAACCTTGATTGCTTTCTCTCACAGCATCTATTTTCCACAGGGATCTCACCTTACATTTTCATATGCTACTGTCCCTTTCACATCTTTCAGATCAGGATGTCAGATTCAAAACTGGCTGGAATACCTCAAGTTTGTAATTTCAAAGAAAAAGACAAATTTATAAATCATTTCCTACTCTGAAATAAAAGCAAATTTAATTAGATTATAGATGTGGTCAAGAATCAACTTTCTTTTCAGGACTTCCAGGTTATGTTATGAGTGATTGATGGCAGCAAGGTCATAACTGAGAGCCTCTCTTTATCCATCGAAAATACCCAGGGAAGGCATCTTTGAAGGCTTTTTAACCAAAGGAATGAGTATTGTGGCATCAGCTGCAATAAATACTATGATTTAATCTGACCTTTCTGTGCTTAGATGTATAAGCACAAGGTTCTCCTTCTACAAAACTTTTTTTCACCAGTCCTTTCTGTCTGTCATGCATGGAAAAGCCAAATGTAAGGGTACAGATTAAATATATGCTTTATATCTAGACCACTGACAGCACAAACAGACTGAGGAGGAAGTGCCAGCAATCAGGCTCAAAAAAATAAGCTAGATCTGTTCCTCATGTTAACTTCTCCAGATGGGTGGATGCTGTCACTGTGACTCGGGGGACATGGTGCTTGCAGCCTCTGCAAGCATATGAAACATTTTGCATAAAGCTGCTGCTATTAAATCTTGTATATTAATTAGGAAAACACCTTCCTGTGTCTATTTATATGTACACAAATCCCTTCCTTTTCCTTCTTTGTTTTTTTTTTTGGGTTTGTTTTTGAAAACTTCATAATAACTATTGAAACTAGCACTTTATCTGGTGTAAATCAACAAAGATAAGACCATTTCTATCACTTCAGGAGACCATGTTTCTCTCTTTTCTCACCAAATGAGAGAAAAGAGCTGAGGAGACAAAAAAGGAGAGAGACCTGAGGTCTAAACCTAATCCCTGCCTGCTGCCTTCTGATGTGTGGGAGTCACTGGAGGGAACTTGTCCTGCTCACAAGACTGGGGAGCATGAGCTTTTCGTGGCTAACAGATGGACTGTAAATCAGACACTGTCTTCTGAAGTGCAGCTGTCTAGCTAGCCTGAAGTCAGGTGATGATGTATGATATATGTTTAGATGTCCCTTGCAAGTTACCAAAGGTATGTAGGTATAGAAATCAGCAACCACTCCATGCAATAGAATCATAGACTCACTGAATGGTGAAGGGGTCTCAAAGTTTGTCTAGTTCCAACCCCCTGCTATGGGCAGGGACACCCTCCACTAGACCAGTTTGCCCAAAGCCACATCCAACCCAGCCTTGAACACTGCCAGGGAGGGGGCAGCAACAGCTTCTCCGGGCAACCTGTGCAAGTGCCACACCACCCTCGTAGTGAAGAAATACAGGATGGCCATTGAACTTAGTTTAAATATAGATTTCATTATCTGCATTTTTTCATATACATATTTTTGTAAATCTATTTCTCTCTCCACACCTGTGAGTTAGTAAATATTTCTCAAAATATAATTCTGTGATTTTTGCTTTTCCATTGTTCAAAAGATAAGGTGCTGAGGAGGAAGTCCTGACCTTGCTGAAGTCAATGATAAAGGTTATTCCCTCCACCAGGGTCACAATTTCACCTGGGTGTTTATTTTGTTTTCTAAAGGCCACGTTTGACAACAGTGTACTGACGCAGTATGTTTTGACGCTGTCAAAACAGTGACTTTAAGAAAGAGTTGCTTAACTACTGGATAGTAACCTTTCTTCTATATGGAACAGTTTTTTACAGAGCTTTTAGCTATAGATATATTTCAGTGGATGTTTCCTGACAAGCAGTGTTCTTAATAAAATGAAAAAAAAAATTACAAAAGAACAGAAGCCTGCAATTTTAGAAAACTGCATTCTCCAGTTTTACAGCATGCTCATTTTCGCAGGCCAGCAAATGATTTTCTCTTCTTCCCTCAATAAAAAAATAAAATTAAAAAAAAGACTTAAAAAAAAGACAAAAAATAAGAGACTGTTGTAAGACTAAGGGTAATCCCCAGTGGGCTTGACATTTTTCCAGAAGAAATTAAGAGCAGAATTCATCAAACATTAATGTTAAGAAGTCAGAAATTCTGGAATGTTTGTCCAAAGTCCCAAGACCCTGAGCAAACACTGTCATCCTGCCGGGCTCCAGCCGAAAATCAGAGCCAAAATAAACAGAGGCAGAAACTCCATCTGACTGATCCTGTGGAAACAGCTGTAACCACTTAGGTGGAAAACCACCTCAAATTCTTCTCCCAGAAAACACTGATGACATGGGAGATGGCGAGCAGGAAAGCCCTGTCAGGGTCTCTCTTCAGCTGCGGTCAGGAAAATATTTTCTTTCTCCACAACTGTAAATAGAAGGGTTCAGCCCTGGTCACAATAAAATGCAACCACATAAATGTTAAATGCCTTCTTTTTCTTGTCTTTTTCTCTTGTGTATTTCTTAAGATTTGATCTTAAAGTCCCTTCCACAAAGGTCCTATCAGCAAGAAAAGCTCTTCGTCCATAGGAAATCCATGCTTGTATCACCAAGTTTAATATAACGTGGCTCTAGTGTTTGTGTTGAGATTGTGATTACAAAGTTGTCTGAAACATACTCACTTCTTGATTTCCTGAAATAAAGCCAACATTCAGACTAAACACCTTCTGTTCAGTCTTTTTCTTATTATTCTCTTTAGAGGGCTTTTGTCGAGTGCTATTTGGCAGAAAAATAGGAAGCATGTTCGAAGAAATAGCAAACATAAACAAAGCTGAAGGAGAAAGAACTCCAATGTGGGCTGTCCAAGCTGCACATGGCTTCCCTGAGGAATCTGACAGGTAGAGGAAACAAAAAAGGAGGATGAAATGGGAACCATTGTGGGGCTAACAAGAAAAGAAAACTGGATAGCTGCCTCCATGCTTCCTCTTTATGTAAAATAATATTTGAGCATACTGGATCTTTAAGGTGGAATAGAGAGCACTGCAGGAACACATTATACTTTCATTTATGGCCAAAGGCAGTAATTCTGGATTCCCTATTTTTATATGAAGGCAGCATTCATTTTCCTGAAATTTCCACTCTGGTCCAGGAATTATATTTAGTTTTAGCCCAGCAGCAAGCATAGCACAAATACATAGATGGTAACACTTTAAGATGTTGCTAACATGGAAATATCATTACCATTTCTTGTCCTCTGTGTCTTTCCACATTGATTAAGATTGTGACCTACCTGCTTAACTGCAATTCCTTTCAGCTGTTTTTCCTGCACTTCAGTTAAGAACATCTTATTTTAATTCTTTCTGATATAATTCAGTGTGCAGCAGTGGCACTAGTTTTTCTGCCAAGCTATATTCTCAGGGAAGTGTTTTCATGCAAGAAGTAGGAAGCTGAAGGAACTTTTTTTGTTTTGATCAGTACAGATGGATCTGCTAAAGCAACTTCATTTATTTCATGGATTAAACTTCACAAAACAAATGTTAGGAGGAAGAGATTTATTTTTCTTAATTTTTTTCTTTTTTCCTGCTTGAGCATTTCCACAAATGAATGAAAAAGGCAACAACCATCCCTGCCTGGATGGCAGCATCAAAACGTTGTGAGTATTTGTGAAGGCACAGCTATACTGCATATCAAATGAGATGTATAACATTTTGCATGTCTAAGTCAATGTTTATTCACATATTCTGTATATGTACATACTCTGAATTTTAACTGAGTGTTTTATAATATGTTAAAAATAACTGGCCTCTTACAAGCTTCTGCAAAATTAGCAAGAGTTATAACAGGCTTCAAAATTGTAACATTTCCTTATTTTTGAAAAAACAGACTACAAGGTTTATTCCATCATTATTATATACATACTTGAATTACCCTACTCTTCCTGCCTCCTCATCTTTCTTTATGTTCATAGGTCCTGATCCTTCGTGCAGTAGATCCACATACAAAGTCACTACGAACTTTTTGAGTGACAACTTGAAGTTGCAATGGGTAAATTTTTGTGTGTATCATTCAAAAAAGAGTCAATAATATGCAATACAGGTAACCTTCAGGGTGTTTCCCAATGTGGTAGAGATCCCTCAGGGATGTAGCTGCTTGAGATGTATGTATAGGGATATATTGCTTGAATTTTTCTTTGAGTCTTTGGTAGGAACAACTTAGATTTTTTTCTCTTACAGAAGGCATAAACCAAAGAAACTGCCCCTAGAATGAAGGATAGTGTAGCTGTTTGCAACTCTACAAGCAACCCACTGAAAGGCTTTTACATGGGTGCAGCATAGCTAAATGGATTCAGGTTTCTGTGTTTTGTAAATGTCACAGTTAGCACATGCAGGAGGTATGAGCTGAGCAAAAGCACAGTGGTCAGCAGAGAAACAGCTCCTTATTTCCCAAATGTGAAATCTTTCCAATTGGGAAGGGAAAAATAAGAGCAGAGACAGTGTGGCAGTGGAGACAGAGGGGTGGTGGTTTGGAGAAGGAATCCACAGAAACCCTATGACTGACTGACTAATGCTACCTTGACTGATGGTGCCAAGATGATGTAAGCTGAAACGACAGAAAGAAGATTCCATTATTATTATATGTATCCTTTTTCCACAGCTGCAGCTGGATGAGAGCCCAGGAGCCCAGAGAGGCCAACAAAACCCCTTCCTCAGAATAACAACGTAATGTGAACATCTGCTGTAGCTATGAAGGTCAGAAAAGTAAGGTCTGCAGCACAATGCACCACAGATGACACCTCTCTTTGGACAGAGAGGCCCTTGGACTCAAGTCTGATAATGCCATGTTATCTCTCTTGAGCCTCAGAGGAGAGGAGCATGTGTGATCTCTCCGTTTCCTAACAACTAAAGTTGTCTTCAGGCCTTCTCTGCAGGGCTAGGAAGGATGTGATAGAGAACGACTCTCTGCCTGGAACCTCCTCTTTCCTATTTGTTAACATTCCCAGCAGATACCATAGCATATTGCAGCAGCCAGAGGATGAGCATGGGATCAATTCAGCCATACCTAGAATCTCTTGCAAGTCAGATTTGGGAAAGCTGAGCAGGCAAGCTAGCTGCAGCAAATTAAGCAAGCAAGTAAGCAAAGAAAATAATGGAAGTCTGCATTAATGCTGCAGGGTTTTTTTTTGGCACTCCAAGCAAGGCTGGATTTGGAAACACTGGAGGGAAAAATCTAGATGAAAGGCAACTCTCTCTGTTCACATTGTCATGGGTGGCAGCTCTTTCTGTCACCCCTCAGCTCTTCTTGCAGCCTGGAAACAGCTCTCCAAAGATCACGGTCCAGTCTAAGTCAATCTGTTCTCTAATAGTTTCTTTGGCATTCATCACAGCACATGAACATGAAGAGCATCTGTCTAGAGATTAGTATGACTAGAGCAGCAGCTGTGCATTTCTACTGCCTATATGTTTAATGACATCCTATGAGGGTTCATGGCTCAAAATGGTAAAGATTTTGGCCTGTGGGCTTTAGAAAAGCCTGAAAAAGAGCTCCTAGTGTTGGATAAATAGTGTCATTTAAATATCTTTTGTCATTTTCAACAAAAAGTGACTAAATATAAAAATAGATTAAATTGCACTAAATTGCACAAACTCTTTTCTGTTACATATTGTGATCAGACAGGAACATGAGAATTTCCAACAGAAAAGTTATGAGACATGGTTAACTTCCTATTGCCCCTGTGCAGAAAAAGGGTTAATTCCCTTTCACCCTTTGCACTTGTCCAATATTCTGAGAAGCTCTTCTATTACATACCATTGCTAATCGGTCCATCAAAGTCTACCAGGACCCAGCACTAGGTTCTGACTCATCTGGCTGCTTCTGGTGACAATGTGATTGGTTATCCCATAAGAAGGTTTTTCCTCTCATGCTGCTACGTGTTTAGCCTAGAGCAGCAATGGCTAAAAATGTTACCATTAATTAATACTGAGCCAGATGGTTTGGTCTATATGATATAATTGGACTTCTCAGGCCAGCTTGTAGTAGACTAGTGCCCGCATCATGAAAAACAAACAAATAAATCCATAAACACATGGTGATATCATCCTTGTTGGAAACCATAGTGGAGATGCCAAAGGCAAAATAGCCGGGAGTGCTGAAATACTCCCTTAGCAGTGCATAGGAGGATGTAGACAGTCTGTGGAGTTAACATATGGAAGGTTATGCTTTTCTCTGAACAGAAAATGGATGGAGAAATATAAGCCTGTCAGCTCAATACTGCTCGTCAGCATGAAATTTCCTATTAGAAGTAAACAACAAATTAATTGTTAATTTTTGAAAAGGCAAGAGCCTTTTGGTTTTGCCAAGCCATCTGTTCCAGTCCCCTGCTACAAGGATGGAGCTGGTAACAGAGAGCCGTGAGGGTGAGATCCTAATCATTAAAAACACAAGATGTGCCAGGAGCCTCTTCAAAATCCTGACTCTTGGTATTCTGTGTATTAACCTCTCCAAACCGTACAGAGATATGTTGATTGGCTTCTGTGATCTACTCACCTGGTGTGAATGGGCTCGATGCCATGGGAGCAGGTAGTACAGGGCATAGATTTACCAAGGAACATGTAGGTTTGTGGAAACTAAGGAGGACTACCTTCCCATGCAGGAATGTTGATTTATGCTTTGTAAAATATCTCTACATAGGATAAATGATAAGACACATCACCCCTACTTCTTGTTGAAGCTGGAATGATTCACATCAGATCTCCAAAACACAAATTATTTTTTTAATCTGTATTACTGTGATTATTACTTTTTAATTTAAATGAATGGGTTTTATTCTTTTTTTGTTTTGATTTGTTTTTTGGGTTTTTTTTAAGTCTGAAGAAAGCATTAATTTTTACCTCATTATTCATTTGTTGCTAGCATTAAAATATAGCTTCAGGCTAAAAAGAGAAATTTTAGCTAGAACTAAGTTCCCAAACTCAAAGGAGAAAAGCAGAGGAAGAGCCAGTAAACTTAGTTTCTGATGGCCTAGCTTACCAATTGGGAATGTGCATTTTGAAATATTGGCAGCCTTATGGCTACCTAATAGCTCAGGCCTGGTTTTATTTTGAAGAGAAAAGTAGCATTACCTCTGGTTATGTTGTTTACCCTGGGGCAGAAATCTGTCTTTTAGCTATACTTCAACCTGTGTACATCTGTGTATGTATTGAGGAGGGAAAATAAAGTTGTATCTTACACATGTACTGCAGTTTATGAACCTCTGAATGCTAGAAATTAGAAGAAAGGCTACCTACCATACAGCCTTCCTGGTGAAGTTGGACCCATGAGCTTTCATGGACACAAGCTGTGGAGCTGCTCATGACCCATGTGGGATTTGGGCTCCTGCCACCACTCTCTCCTGCAGTCATGCTCTATCCTACAAGTGAACAGGGAAAAGATAATAGATTTGGTTTCCTTCTTTTCTCATTTTACTTCCTCATGCACAACTCCTGCGTTGCAGGCTACAGGACAAATGCAGACTCAGTGCCCTTCCAGGATTGCCCAGGGCCTGATGGTCTGGCTGCTTTCCTGAACCACTGGCTCTCAGGCATTTGTGGGAAAAGTCCTAGAATGTGATTTCATGCTTTCTGGCCCAGTGCTCCCACCAGCTTTTGGGTCTGTGAAAGTTCTCCCTCTCTAGTAGGTAGAAACTTGTTTCTGTGTGCTCTATGGCATGAATGAGCACCTAATGCTAATGGCTTAGGAGACTTTCTGGTGAAGACAGGTCATGTTTAAGGAATTCAAAGGGTTAAGAGGAATAGGACTGCATGGGTGTAAGATGGTACCTAGAATAAATCCTTTGCCTCTGCTCACTATCTCAGCAGAGTAGCCTTCAAACAGACTTTTTTGCAGAGCTGGGTGCATGATTGTCATTCTTCATCTTCCCAGGGGAGCTGTGACCTCACCTGCCTAGGCTTTGAGTTGAATTGTCCTTGAATGAAGGTGCTTGAGATGTAAAGCAGTGATGCAATGACATGTTTATGTGTAGGTTATTTGAAGGTATGGTATTTCATCAATGAATAACGGATGCTAGAACATAGTCTGCTTCACATTTCCTACTCATTACGATAGCTTTGTTAGTCCAAGTGATAGGTGCCTGTGGCACCCAGCATTCTGAGATAAGCATACATAGCATACATGGCAGAAAAGGCTCAGTGATATCACAGAAACTCTGTTGATACCTGACCTAATAATGTCCAAGGCAGTTGTGGTGGTTTGACCCTGGCTGGAGGCCAGATGCCCACCAGTCGCTCTATCACTCCCCTTTTCAGCTGGACAGGGGAGAAAATATATATTGAGAGGCTGGGGAGTTGAGATAAGGACAGGAAGAGATCATTCCGCAATTAGTGCTACAGGCAAAACAGACTCAACACAGAAAATGGAAAGAAAACTCTCCAATTTATTACACTGCACTGCACATACAGTGAAACCAGTTGGATAATGAGAAGTGTGACCAGATCTTAAAGCACCTTCCGCTACTTGTAGTAGCGGAATTTGGTACAACTTGGTTTTTCAGAAGATCACAGTGAACAGAAGCCCATGGTATGTTTTACTGACTCTGGCTTTTCCTCTCAGACAGATTTCAAATGATGTTGGGAGACGATATGTTTATGATGCTGAAAAAGGACTCCTTCCTGCCATCATCCATTTCTTGGATATTAAGTATCTGGAAAAGAATTACAAAGCTCCATAGGCTTTAGTGCCAGTAAGAAGGAGCTGCCAGGCAATGTGAGAAACTGAAGGAGAACTGAAAATGTTGTGAAGTGGCAGAAACACAATGTCTGTCAAAACTGGTTCTCCAAGTGGTTAAGAAGTATTTTCCAAGGGGGAATTTTTCCATACAGTTAAAGAACATAAACACAAAATCTTAGCAAATAGCAATGGTCTGTGCAACATCCTTAACATGTGCCTAAGTGTCAGAGGAAACATGTGCGATCTTGCAGCAGTAAGCCATTGAGTTCTGTTTTTTCCTATTTTTCCATAGAGCATCAGTAGCTTTTTAACAGGTCTTTTGAATTGTTACCATCTTTTGTCTAAAAACACCTGCATCATAGGAATATTTATTCCTCACACTTGTGGGAATGATTTATTTTTATATAAATTGCCACAGATGTGCACACGTTTGTATCCTAAAGTCTATGTAGTTATGACAGAGTTGAAACCAGCTGCAAAGTCAAATTTTAAAGAATACTGATATGGGCAAAGCCCCATGTCTTGCAAATTGTGTATAGTCATTGACACCTTGTTTCTCAATTCTTTTGAACTCATGTTTTCTCACATTGTATCCAGAGGTATGTTGTTCTAGTCATGCATGTTAAACTAAGGTCCAAAAATAATTTTTGTTCTCAGATGATAAACCCTATAAAAATAATGTTTTAGAATAGAAAGCATGACAGTCAGCATCAATAGCATCACAAATGTGGTGCTGTAATGTCCCTATCATCTCTTCAAAAGGTATGTCACATAAATATGTCAGAATACTTGTCATGTTGTGAACACTTGCAAGTAGCAATTGGAGCAAATTTGCATAAACTTATTAGAGGGGAAAAAAGCATATGCCTGGAGATCCAAATAGCACAGAAAGGGAAGCAACCAATGGTAAGAGTAAAATTGCACAGGCATTCAGGCTATCTCTATTTATTTCATTCCATTTTCAGAAACTCTGGCTGACTGAGATTTGTCCAGCTGCATGCAAATTCTTAGCTGCTCTCAATGATTATTTCTATTGAGCAAAAAATAAAATAGATTATTTGTCCCTCCATTTGGAAATACATAAATCTTTACCCTGATACAGTTCTTGCAAAAACAGAGGGTTTTGTTAAGTGTTTTGAAATTATGGTATAAAAGTCTTCAATAAATACTGCTCTATGAGTATGTAGGGTCTCCCAATTGCAGACCCATGTGGATACCTCAGGGACCTTTAGGTAACATTTCAAATGGCCTTCATAGTGCCTACACTTCAGCAACAGTATTCATAGAATCATAGAATGCTTTGGGTTGGAAGGCACCTCAAAGATCATCTAGTTCCAAACCCCCTGCCATGGGCAGGGAAACCCTCACTCGACCAGGTTGCCCAAAACCCCATCTAACCTGGCCTTAAACACTTACAGGGATGGGGCTTCCACAACTTCTCTGGGCAGCCTGTGCCAGGCCCTTTCCACCTTCATAGTAAAGAATTTATTCCTAACATCTTATCTAAATCTGCCCTCTTTCAGCTTGCAGCCATTCCCTCTTGACCTATAACTACACTCCCTGGTGAACAGTCCCTCTCCCACTTTCCAGTAGGACCCGTTTAAGTATTGATAGGCCATAATTAGGTCTCTCCAGAGTCTTCCCTTCTCTGGCCTGAACAAGCACAACTCTCTCAGGCTGTCTTCATAGGAGACTTGATCCAGCCCCCTGATAGTCCTTATGGCCCTCCTCTGGACTCACTCCAACAGCTCCATGTCTTTCCTGTACTGGGGACCCCAGAGCTGGATGTAGTACTCTAGGTGGGGTCTCACCAGAGCAGAGTAGAGGGGCAGAATCACATCCCTCAATCTGCTGGCCACTCTGTTCTTGATGCAGCCCAGGACACTTGGCCTTCTGAGCTGCTAGTGAACACTGCCGGCTCATGTTGAACTTGTCATTGATCCACACCCCCGAGTTCTTCTCCTCAGGGATCCCCTTTGGGTGATTACCTCACTTGGTCAGGCAGCAATAGATGGCCCAAGATAACAGGAAGGTCCTGGACATGGGGACCTTGACCCAGTAAAGATCAAATCACTGACAATTTCCAAAGAGAGGCTCCAGAGTTGCTTTTACAAATGATCTGAGCATCCGCGCTCCAGCCAGTTTATACATCAGAGCTTCACCTAGCTGAGCACAGCCTGCCAATAGGAGAGCCATGCTGTGGTCATGCAATGCATTACCTAATGCACACACCCCCTTCACACATAATCAAAGTTCAGTAGGTGTCTTAATTAAAAATCTACCCCGATCATTGAACTCTCTGATGAAAGTCTCAGAGGTAAGGGGTTATTATGGGCACATTTGAAGAATATATAGAAATAAAAGGAGGAAAAAAGAACAGTGGAGGTAGGGTTACAGGAGAATGGAAGAATATGAAGGCAAGTTGCAACCAAACCCCCAAACTGTTTTGCATAAAAATAACCACTGTTGGCCCTTATGGCTTCTCTGGCACTAATTAAAACCTCTTGGAAAAAGAAAATCTATTCACATGTTTTCCAGCACAGTCCAAGCTGACATGTAGCAGTTGGAAACTATGTTAAAAGCAATTTCTTGTTTCTTCTCAGGATGTATAAACCAAGAAATATATGGAGAAGTAAGAGTTTGTGTTGTAAAATCCAATGAGTAGATTAAGAGATTTTCAATTTGGAGAGAGCCCACTTGGGCTTTAAAAAGCCTTGTTAGCATCTTCCAAGTTCACTGCCCCTGCTTCTGACCCTGAGGGAAAAGAGATTTCAAAGATTGCCAAGTGACATAATCTGTGATACTCACTCACTGATACTTACAAATATTTTAACAGATCCAATTACGTGGAATAAAGGGATGCCATAAACAGCTGCCTGCTTCTAAGAGATCAGAGTGCTCTCCCAATTTGCTTTATGTTTAGTATTATTCTGTATCATTAAAGGCAGGTCTTTCTCTCCCACCACCTCCAATTTTGCTGCGGAAAGTCTCATACAGTGTGTATAAGTGTGTTTATATCGTATCAGTTTTCTTAGCATTTTACCAATTTGTAGGAAAGAGCTTCCATGAAAGGAAAATACTCTGGGACCTGTGCTGTGAAACAAGAAACTGCAATCTCCATAGGAACATAGGAAGGTAATGAAAGTTTAGAAAAACTTTCAGATTTTAATTCATGTTAAAGTCAGATGTTTCCAGACCAGAGACTGCTTTACTGCAGATCAGATTATATCACTGGCCTGCTCCCTTTTATTAATTTAAGCTGTCTCTGGCTGTGCTGAATGGAAAAGGCTCCCAGTTGCCAGTGGTTAGGAGTTAACAGGATGGCCAAGAAGAACTCACATGCCTCAGCAGTTTTATTCATAAATTCCATTTAAAAACGGAGAAGTTTTGGAGGGCAATATAAATTCAGCTCCCTCTTACTTAAAACCCACATTTACCTCCATCTATACATATGCAGCCTACTTCACCTGATTTTTTCACACAAAAGTTTAGTTAAGACACTTTCATATTAAAAAAATTCATAAAACAGGAGGAAATGAATCCCTCATTACATTTAGTTAATTTTGTCCTGTATCCTCTCCTACTCTGCATGTACTAGGTGCAGTCCTAACTAACGACATTACAAGGTCAAGAAGGAAGATATGAAGATTGCTTCCTTGGTTCTGTTACGCTTTGATTTGAAGAAAGCCGTTTTATGAAATTCTATACATACATACATACATATATAAACACACACATGTGCACATACACACCCAGACACACACTTTCCTACATACACTTTTATATGCACATATATATTTATACACTTTTATACACACACTTTTATATGTAAGTATATCTACAAAAGAAATCTATATGGTGATGTTCTGAGACTGAAACTTCTTTTCCAAATCACTTTTTTTCCTTGCAATTTAATATCCATCAGATCTGAAACTGATACTACTGTAATGGAGCATAAATGATGGAGAGGGGATTATGCCATTATCTGCTACTTTCCACTCAAGAGCTTTAAGTGAAAGTATACATTTTTGAACACAGATGTTTTTACCACATAATATCATATTTCTCTGGCCTGTTACCAGGGTCAGTTTGTGATTTTTGAAAGGAAAACACTATTTACCTCAGGTTAGAAATACAAGAATAGTTATAGAAAACTAGAGAAAGAGATTAAAATAAAATTTTTGCATAAAAGAAAATATCAACATTTTGATAAATGTTATAAAAGGGAAAGATAATAAAATAAATGTGGTTTTATTAAGTTTTTACACAATTTCAGTTGCCTGGATTTACTTCTTAAGACATTTTTTGTACATGGAGAATAATTTGTTACAGGTTGTTCTATGAAAACCTATGTGCAACAGTAGAGGACTGAATTTTGCTATCAAAAATCAATGAGATCGAAGTTGCCTGGTGGTCTCAAACTTTCTGCTGTTACCTCATAGTACTGCATCCAGGATTGTTTGTTGGTCCTGACAAACCAAGTACTGTGAAGACAGATGTTATAAAGCATTTTATGTAGAGAGTTTGCAGCCTGAGAGGCAGAGATCAGGTATTTACTCTGATCGGTAGTGGGACTTCTACCCGGAACCTTACAGCTGGGTCCAAGTTTTACATGTTACCTCATGGATCAGACTGGCCCCCACCAAAAACATCGTGTGAGTACAACATTCAGCATGAGAATGAGAGTAACACAAAATCAGACCTGGGATTCAGTCTAGGCCTCATCCTTTTCAACAGCTAATGGGCATCATTTGCCAAAAGCCAGTCCCAATTTTACTTTTAAAATCTGGGCACGTGCTCAATAATGGCAATTGTTTATGCAAAATGCCAGGGTAGAAGTGCCAGTGTCCTTAGCTTAAATCACTGTTTGCTTTCTGAATGATATAGTACTCTGTTCACAGATTACATGAAAATAAATTCATAACCTCAGTGTCATTATTTCATCCAAATACAGGAATTTTGGGAAGCAACTGAAGATAAAATATAGGCCTGTGACGTCTGTGGTTATTTCAGATCCACTCTGTTTCAGACTCATGTAGATTTCTTCTGAGACTATACCACTGCCTATGAATAAGAGGATGAATGGTTTTGACCACTTTTTAAGAGCAAAATGGAAAGAAATTTACATTACCTCACATTTTCTTTGTTTTCCTCTTTATCCAATATTTTTTCAGGGCGATTGTATGGAACTAACCAGACTGGACACAGCTGCTAAAACACTGTAATGTTATTCGCTAATTGCAGATACAGTAGTCATAAAGCTAAATTAATTTCTTCTTGGAATTTTATCCTCCTATACCTCATTTCATCCCAATTAGGAACTGAAATTTATTTATACTTTTCACAGAAATACTTTCGCAACTTTGGTGGGATGAATTACTACAAAGAGGTACAGGAATGCAACAGGATTGTTTCATCCATAGTATCTATTAAATTTATGAATCTCATCACTTCAATACTTTAGTACCCATGAGCAATGCAACTAAAGGCTTTATAACGAAGATATATTATAGTATAACCTTGATTTTCCAGTTCAAAATGTTGTACTAGTTGGGCAAGAGCTAGGAAGCCCTCTAGCCTTTATTTTTGCACAGTGTAACAAATTGAGATTTGGTTTTATTGGAAAGCTCTTCTTCAGTGATACAGGCTCTGCCCCCCATTCCTTTGTGGGAAAGCCTTGAGAGGCTGTGGAACACATGGCTGTGGAACTCACCTTTCTCCCAGCATTTCTGGGGACTTGTCTTAAAGACACACACTGTCATCATCAAGAGGAGGCCCAGTCTTACTAACCACATCTGTGGGAGCAAAATGACACCCCCAGTAAAGTAGGGCATAACAGAGTAGTGGAAAAAAGACAAACATTGTATCTATCTACCGGAAAGAGGATCCAGGAAACTGAAGGGTGCTCAGCAACTCAGTCAGTCCCTGGGAAGGTTATGAACCAAATCCTCCCTGAAGCCATTTCCAGGCATGGGAGTGACACATGCAGGTGACTGGAAACACTCACCATGTATTTACCAAAGGCAAGTCATGCCTGACCGGGGTGGTGAAATGATTGGTTGTGTAGACAAAGGAAAAAAACCAAAAAAAGAAATAACTGTGAGGGTGTCTGCACTGAAACACATTTTCCAGAGAGGTGGTAGAGTGTCACTGAAGGAGAAGAAAGTAAAATGGATGCAACCAGGAACATTTTTTTTCCAAATGGCCCTGCCTTGAGCATGGGGTTGATCTAGAGTCATCCAGAGCACTACAAGTTTGTGTGATTCTATGACAAAGTCAACATCACAGTCCTGCAGAGTTTCTAGTGCGCTGGGAAAATAATTTGGACTCCCAGTTTTTAAGTGCCAGAAGGTGCCAGGATACAGTGTGCCAAGATGCTTAACAAACTGTTCTCCATACTTTCTTACTCCTTCGTCTCCCTTTTATGTTAGAAGTCTAAAATGAACTCAGTGTTTTCCGAGGGTTCCATTGATAATGAGTGAAAATGAGTTACTTTCCAAGACTAATTTTGTTTTCTTTTTTCTACTTCTGTTTTTCCTCACAGAATGACTAGACAAAATAGAACAATAGCTAAAGTATATAAACTAGTTGCGTTTAATTTTCTCTTGATTGACAATAGGCTTGGAATGCAGTCATTGACCTGCTGATATGTTTCTTGGATTTATGGTCAGAAAATTAGAATAGCTAGAATAAGATGTGTTGATCTTGGATCTGAGCCTGATTTTGTATATTTTGATTTGATCAATTAATAACTAAATGTTGGAGGAATGAAGAAAGCAACCTCCCCAACCATTTTCAGACAGAATGTCCTATTCTGTGATTTAATTTTTTATACCTCAAATCGTAGAGACAATGAGATTTTTTTTATTTACTTATTTTGCATTGCAGATAAATTTTGCTGTCTCATTTCTTAGAGCTAATCAGGCATAGACAGTTGCTTTAAGAACTACAATATTAGGATATAAATATAAACCACAAGAAGCTGCTAACAATTTGAAACTCTTTGTATGAGACAGGCAAATTATGGAAAATGATCACTGTGAATATAATTATTTTATTATTTTTTTCAATTTATTGTTGCATATTTAGAAACTTATCAAACAGAAAAAAAATTACCTGAGACATAATAAATTTACCTTAACCCATCCTTTCACTGGTCCTCTTTTTAAAATCTTTGATGACTTCCACCGAAATCTGCCAAATCCTTTCTTTGGCAAAAAACGTGGGGATTATTTTATTTACCTTTTAGTCAGTGCTGTGTTTTACTCTTGCTCCCATTTCCATCCTCTCCATGACTAGTTGTTTAAAACCACCTATCAGGGCTCTGAAGTAGCAACGTTAATATCAAGCTTAAAACACACTGTGGTATGGGACATCTAGCCTGTTTTTCACTACGCTATTCCAAAAGTGTCCTGAAATGCAGATGTCCCACCTCCAGATTCAATATGCATTCACTCAGCAGAAGAGTCATTTTCAGTCTTGTGCTCAATAGTAACTGAAGGTTTTCGTATGAAACAACAACTGTAATAGAGGATCTCCCAATTTAATGAACAAGATACGGTCTTAGAAACTGAGATCTATAGACTTCAGGTACAGGTGGAACTTGGATGTCCAGTCACTTACCACAGCATGACTGCCGAACACTTTCATGAATCCAGCCCTTTGAGTCCTTTTCTTCCTTTTCAATACATTTAATATTGAATTCCAGAATACATTTACCCAAACTAAGGTAAAATTTTCTGATTCTTAAAAACTCTACCTATAGTAAAGCTTTAATGTCAGAAATGTTTTAATCCTGTGGGATCTGTTGCATCTAAAATAATTTCTTTGCTAAACATAGAACCTCTTAAATAGAGCCTTGGAAAACAGATGTGCTAGTAGTCTTGAATGGAAAACTATACACTAACCACCATCCATTCTTTAGCTTAGGATGGAAAATAAATGACACCAGTCTTCAGAAGTTCCTATTTAAAGATTCATTGTGCTTCTGGCAAATGTCAACAATCAGGATGGGAGAGAGGAAAAGTGTAGGTGATCATAAAATGAGAATTCTGCTGGAGGCTTTTATTTAGAATTTCCCCAGTGAGGGGGAAGTAGCCAAGGTGAGATTTCACCTCCTTTCTAGAAAATCATTATTTTACTCTGAAAAATCCTCAATATGTGACCAGGTCACTCACACTAAGGCTATGCTTCTGAGATTTCTGGACAGTAGCAAATGATTTTTCCACAAAATGGTGCAACTACAGATTAAATCAACGTGCACAGTTGGTAGTGACTTTTTTTTTAACAGCAGTGAAATAAAATGACTGGTTCTATGACAAAAATATCCTTTTAATTGTCCAGTCTGGGCAATGACCCAAGGTAAAAACAAGCAGGCTAAATGGCCCATTGCCATATCTCTCAAGAAACAATTATAATATTGTTCTTCCATTCCTCATGTTGGCTGGGTTCCCATTTCTTAATCTGTCTGTAAGGGCTGATATTATTATTTGTCTGTATTTGCTTTTTAAACTGTGGTTTCTAGAGTTTCTCTTTTCATCTATCTCTCAACCTGTTTCTTACACTTCTCTGTTTTGCTACTGAATTTTCTCATCTATTCCATTTCCCAGTTTTTTTTATCCTGGCATTGGTGGCTAGCGATAGTTATGATGTTAGCTCAAATCCATACACGTCTTCTCTAGCTTCCCCAGAATGTGATCATGCCATCAAACACTGAAAAATTGCCAGTTGTACACTTAGAGAAGGAAAGTGTGAGAAAGGATACTATTCTTCAGGCAAAAAGAAAGGCATCAAAGGAAGGCTGACGATAGGTGTCATATATTGGTGAGGTGCCATGCAGGCAGTAAGTTCAAGAAAAGGATCCAAAAACTTGTGCCAAGGCAATACACACTGAGTACCAAAATTGGTACTGAGAGGAGCACACAGACACTTATGTTACCCTTGAAGCCATGGGGACCACAAAGAATGTTCATTACTGTGCTTACTTATGGCCTGCATGAGGCACTTGATTAGAGAAGAGGAGTCCATACTCCAGACCATTCATGTTCTTGGAAGTGATGAAAGTAGGAGAAATGAAGTTTTCAGATGAACTGGTTTCAAAGGACCTTGCCACTGTCATTGCTACTGTGTCTTCTTGTTTCCATTCCTAAAGGCATACTAAAAGCAGCAAATCTGAAAGCAGTTTAAATCATATGCACAGTGATATTCCCTGTAACATGAATCAGGACACTGTTAGAGCAGTCAGCATACTGTGGAATCTCTGAAATTGCTGTAATAGCAAACTTAATGCACCTCCATCCCTTATCCAGAGTACCACCGAATGTTTTTTGTGAACTGAAAGGAGAAAGTGTTGGCATAAAGACATGAAGAAAAATAAAAAGATAGGAAAAGAAAAGATGGTTCCATTTTGAGGAGTGAGAGTGGACAGAAATCTAGCTTAGCCCCAGAGGCCTACAGAACCCCCATCCTCTATCTTCCCCATTTTCTTTCAGCATAGATGTCAGTGGGGAAGAATTCTGGAAGGAAAGTCCCTGGGCAGCTAAAAATGTAATATGTTTTTAAGCACAAAGTAGATTGAATTTTATTGGTTTGGTTTCTCTGTGACCCTATCTCATACTTTTCAGTTGAGATCTTCACTTGTTTTTCCACAGGAAACCAACACATTTTTCTCCATTAAATTGTCTAATATTAAAAATGAACCCAGAGGTAACTGTCAATTCAGAATAAACACTTCTCTAGTAGTAGTGAACCTAATTAAAGTGATGAATTATAGCAACCATGAGGGACGCTCATAACATGAGACACATTTGGGAGTGCTGGGAGCTGGGTTTGCCTTCAAACAGTTTAGATAGCATTAGAGCTGAGATTGCCAGGCACCAATTTCTAAGGAAAAATCCCTCCTGGACTGCACCAGCCATCACTTATCTGGCAGGGAGCAGACAGCTGAGGCAAAGCTCTCAGCCCTGGGACACGCCTGGGCTGTCACACATGCTCAGAACTTGGCATCACATTTTTAGGATCTGCTGAGCTATCACAATGCCCAACTTCTTTTAGGACCTGGCCTTTTCATCCTGAAAAATCAATGTATATAAGTATCTTTTTAGCAGAGCATTCCATAAAATGAAGAGGGAGTAACTTTCAAATATCACCGCAAAAAGGACTGGAGGAATTATGTTCACCCCCTCAGCGTGAAGGTTTACACTGACGAAGCACATTAGCAGGAGCACTGCACCACTAAATACACCATCAAAGGAAGGCTGGAGGAATCATGTGGCCCTCTGGCTCCCTGCTATGGTCTCAGTGGCCCTTTCGAAGCACAGGCATAAAGCAAGCACAGGTCCACTTGAACACACAGATCTCCCTCCCATGTGAACTGATCAAAGGGAGAACCACATCACCCACAATCACAGTGAAACATTCGTTTTCATCTATAACCCTTTGTTGGCAGAAAGTGATAAAAACAATTGCTTTTCAACATCAACAGTTTTGTTAATTATAATAATAACAAAACCAACAACAACAACAACAACAACAACAACAATAACTATTATTTTTAATGGAAGACAATTGACCTTGCAGGGTAAAATTTAAAGATAACAAGCTGGAACCATGCACAGCTTTATTAACATGGTGAGCTAAATTCCTCTTCCCTGCTCCTGCCCTCCCTGGCCCCCTCTGGGATCCAAACACAAAACCATGCTGGGGCTATGAAATGAAAACTGTCTTTAATGAAACAAGGAAATGACATGACTAAATCAATGGAGCTGCCTAACAGACCCATGTATGGTAACTGAAGGAACTCTTGCAGTGAGAAATGGTCTGTGAATGATCATTATGGAAACACTGATTATGAGATAAAGGACAACAACTTGACCCCAAAACAAATGTTGTTGCAGACCTCACTCATTAACTTTTTATCCTCACCTATAGATTTCTCTTAAATTGTTAGAGTCATGTCATCTAAAAGGTTTCCTTGCAGTCTGTTGGCCATTTCAGCGAAGGTCATCTCTAATAGGGCTTACTCTCTGGAAATTAAAATTAAGTGCATATTTCTGCATGATTTAGGAGATTACCTCTGATTACTGGGAGAATAGATACTTCTATGAACATCTTAGACATGATTTTACTACATTTTATTTGTTCACATAGTGCATTTTGTCTGCAGTTTCTTCCCATACCTTTTTCCCTCAGGACTGTCTTGAAAAGTTAGGATCAGTATGTGCAACTGTACAAGACTACTGTATCCATTTGCTCCATTTACAGAAGAAGAAGGGTATGTCCCTGATGGTTATATGAGCAAGGGCAGTATTGGATTCCTTCTGCATAGTGATCCTTCCAATGTGGTAAACAGTTTGTTTTTTTTTTAAATGGTCAGCTTGGTCTAGTTCCTCCTCTTTAATAACTCATTTTGTGAAATCTTTTTCGGCCAGATTTCTTTCACAGCCTTCCTTATTTTGATAAACTTCACTCATTCCTTGTTTCTGTCTCTTAGAAAACTAAGTGAAGCTCATCAGCTTTCTGATCAAATGTTCAGTTATCTTACTAACCCACCTTTGGTAGTCATTGGTAGTCATTGGTAGAAAGCAGGGAAGGAATAGTTCTTCCCACTCAAAGGCTTCCCAGCTTCTAGCAGTTAGCAATTTAAAGACTTCCTTTGCAGTAGGTTGTGTCCAGGAGATTGGCTTTATTAGCCTGCTCACAGCCTCTTGTCCATCTACTCTTTTTCGAGTTTATCTCTATTTTTAGTCTACACAACATCCTGTGGCACTACTAGCACAATGCATGAAACGAAGTTCTTCCTTTTATTTTGATTGCATGAATGCTACTCGTTAATTTCATTGGATGACTTCATACTTGGACACTGTGAGACGTTTAAAGCTTCATTCATGATCTTATGAATCATGATTTTCTTGACCTGTATTGTGGTGTCTTTCAGAAGTTCTCTCTCCACTGTGAGGACTCTTGCTCTTTTTGCTTATTACTTTGTATTTTTTCTTGGATGAAGGTTGCTGGTCTTGTTTCCAGTGTTTTTTCCTTTCTCACTTAACTATATCCTTTTTATGATAAGGATACTAGAACTGCATGCAGCAGTCAAGAACAGATATAACATGTTTTCTGTTTTTGCTTGCTTGGATGTTTTCCTTTACTGTTTTTTTTTTAATCCGAACTTTCTGTATGGTATTTTTTACCACTAGTGTTTTCCTCAAATTGTACACAATGCTCCCTGGGTATCTTTACTACACACTTTAGTGGACATCATCATATGTCCACTAAAGTGTGGATAAAGTAGGTTATCTTTCTCTACAAGGTACATTGCTTTGCATTTATACATACTGAATTCAACTGATGAAAACAATATTTTTAATGGTCAGTCTCAAGTTTAACTACTCTGAAAAATATTGTATCAAATCTGATACCTTGCTAATTAAAACAACGGACTAGAAATCATTTATTTTGTATTAAACTTTCATTTGACTTTTTGTGTAGATAATGTCTGGTACTTGTGATCTGACAGTATCCTTTCTGTCCATTTTTTCCTCAATACTTTTCCACACTTGGGAAAGGTTAGGGTGGGCAGTAGGACCAGGCAACCTCCAGAGGTCCTTTTCAACCTCAACCAATCTGTGGTTCCGTGATTCCATGATAGTACTTATTTTGGACACTTCTTCCCTGGATGGCCAGACTCAAGTATGGGCAGCCCCCAAACCATTCCATCAACACCTATACAAAGAGTCCACTTAGATTTTCTACCTTATTTTCCTTTAGTTCTCCTTTTCAACTCAATTATCGACTGGCCCTACTGGCTCTCAGCAAGCTTACGACTCCTGAAGTTTTCAAAATGTTTTTATTAATAGTTTTTATGCCTTAAGCAAGTTGCTAAGAAAAATATTTTCTGGATGGCTTTATTATGGTTTGCATTTCACATGCTGAACTCAAATCTATTTTCCATTTTCTTCAGGTCAATATTACTTCTGATTTTGTGGAATGCCTTTTATTCTTTTGGTAGCGTGATGGCATGTCTATTTAGGGTGGGCTTCTAATTCAATGACTTATAAATGTTGGTTTTTATTATTATTTCCTTTCAAGTAAATGTCTATCTTTGTGTCACAAAGACCTTCATAAAGTAAAGATTTTTAACAATAAATGTTACACAGTGAACTTCAGGCTGATTTTTTCTCCAATCATTAAGATTGTCTCATTCAAGAATATTATGACCACTGTTATACTTCAAGAATAAGATTTATGCATTTTCAGTTATCTCAAAGAATTGTCAGGAATGTAATTTGTACTCACTAGTCCTCAGTGGTGTGACTGCCAGTTACTTCAACTAACTTTGAAAAGTGAAGCACAACCTTGTTTTGTGCACTACAGCTGACTTTACAAACAGCAATAGCCTTTCATGCTGAAGAACTGCTTCTTTATCATATAACTAGATTATATACTAGGTATCATGTACATTTTTTGCCCTGAAAATAGTTTTAAGAAATTTGTAATTAAAACAGTATGGAAATTCCTTTGAAAATCTGATTCCTGGTGCTTCCTAGCAGCAAGCAAATGAGATTCCAACCCTTCTGCTCCCCGATTTTATTAGTTTTGGAGACTTTTTTTCTTGTTTATAGGAAAAAAATACGCTATCATAACTTGCAAAGTAATATGTCCTTTTGGCAACTATCCCAGAACAGCAACTATAAACACATGTTTAGGTTTTAAGCCGTGTTACACACTAGATAATTTATCATTTCCCTCCTATAGCCATTTCATTTCAAGTGATTAGTCAGACCTGTACAAATAAATCACAACTAACAAAACTTTAACAATCCATATAAAGGAAATGGCATTCTCGTCTTTTCTGTATTTGCAGAGAAAACTTGTAAGGAAAATTTAATAGAGGTGTAAAATGCTTACTTTGCTTTCTACCTTATTAAATTATATTCCTGGATATTTTGTTTCACTGGGGGATTCGGCCTTTCGATAGCACTGGGCTTACTTTTCTGTTTTCAAGTATACATTCCTTTGTGTTTTGTTTGGCTGAGGAACCTTCCCTCACCCTTGTAGTCTGTAGGTTAGTCATCATATTTCCCCAGTTAATTCAAGAGCAGGGTATGTTTTTCAGAGGTGCATATCACACGATTATAGTGGGGAGGCTGACAAGAAGGACTTAGACCATTGCTGACTGAGATTTCTTCACCAATAATCAGTGAAGATCTGGACCATAAAACACCTATATTTTGAAGGAGAAATTCAAGCCTTTGAATGTGACCCCCTGCTGACTGCTGTCTGTTGTAACATATTGACTGTGTGTGTGCTCCCAGCAATAAGCTTTGGCTTTGCCTTAATAATAGTGATTCTGATTAAGACCTTAAAAGAAAAGAAAAAAAATATACCTCCCTCCCAAACTCATATCTGCCCCTATCCTCAGCTGGATGATATATTTTTATTCTTTAAGCTATGTAAATTGTAAAAATAAATTGGTTTACAAACACTTTCTGATGACGCGACTTCAAACCTTTCCTTATTCCACTGTCCCATCTTTTCTTGTCCTCGAAAACAGATCTAAGAGTAAGGCTGCACAACATACGAAATGCTCAGTTTCAACCTTTCTAGAAAGTTTGTGAAATAGCTTAGGGAAGTGTTTTCATCCATGCATTTCGAATCAGATGAGGGTGGGCCAAGGAAAAGCCTATCATCCTAAACCTTTTAAGACTGCCATGAATGTGGGGAGCAGGGGGATCGTCTTTCATGGACCTTCTGTTTGATTGTGATTATATTTAAATTTGAGAGCTTATTATATTTACAGCTGTGACTACGTTGCTATGACAGCAGCAACACTGCCGTCCATCACTTTTACAGGAAAAGGACAACTATTTGCATATTCCTTCATTCAGCTTGATTTCCAGCTCCTTCTTACACCCTTTTCAGTTGTGGCTTCAGGATGAATACATTTCGCCCTGCCCCTCACCTGTGTTTTTCTGGGAAAGCTTACTTAAGAGTAGCTTAGGTGCAGTAGTTGGGCAGGGAGAGTAGTTGTTTAAATCAGTCTGTGGAGCTGATTCTCAACACTGCATAAATCTTCACCTTTTCTCCCCTGGAACCTAAACCGTGCTGAGTGCCCTGCTTTCAGCCACACATGCTCCTGGCTTCATGGCCACAATGGACAGCTCAAGAGCGAGCAAGCCACTCTCTTGTTTCTTGGAAAGAGGGGCCCGTCTGCCTGTCTGTCTGTCTGTCAAGTGTGTGAACTCCCGCTGTTCCCCAGAGTGCCAGCAGAAAGCAAATCTCATTGCGCCTGCCATTTCCTAGCCAACACTAGCACAATGGAGAGCATGTAAACAGTTGGCTGGGCTGATTGTTACAATGATTGAAGCAAATCAAGGGCAGCTTTGCCATGAACAATGAAATCTGCACTCTGTATGCAAATTCCTCCCTGCTTTCACTTCTGCTTCTCATCTGTGCCAGCATGGTCTTAGCAAACCTCCTATGAACTACAAAAACAAGTTGCGAAACCTTGCAGATCACTGGTCTTTTATTATGAGCTTTCAGTTTCACTCACTTTGCATAAAACATGCCTGCAAGCAGGACCCAGGCTGCACAGCTGGACTCTTTCAGGCAGCTGTTGTCTTCCCCACCCCATTTTATTATTATTATTATTTTTTTAATACTGGGCTTTGTCTCCTTATTTGCAGTGTTATTAAATAAAGCGATAGAAAAATGAGACAAAGAAAGAATGGCTGCATTTTGGGAATCCCACTGTTCTCCATCTTTTCTATTATTTGGCTTTAAGATTTGCCAAAATCATCCCCATTCAGGAATACCTTATATAATTTAGGAAGTAGCATTATTTTTATTTTCCATGCAGAAATAACCTGGCATGTCAGAGCTGAGGTCCCAGTACTTGACTTACACTTTGCTGTGTGTGAATGGCCACATGCCAGTGGCTGAATTTAAGCATGTGCTCTCCTCACTGAAGTGAAGCTTGAGAGGTTCAAGAGGCCAATTCCCTGGCTTTCAGTGTTGCATTAAACCACCCCATGCAAGCTGTTTTGTTTTGTGTTGCTGGAAACATGTTTGTCCTTTCTGGGCCCTTGTGCTGAAATAGGGTTATACTGTTAATCCAGTTATAAATATTTCTGCTTTGTCAGAATATGCATTTCCACTCAGCTCATTACTGTGTGTAGGTGGAATTCCAATGATTTGTTCTGACTGCTAGTAATCATTATTAAAGGTTGTTCAATGGCCACACCGTTAATTAGTTTAAATTGTAAAGGAATATTGTAATTTTATCATAATTTTGTTTCTAGAGACTTCACCTCCTGTTGGAAAATTCTTTTGAAACTTTTTGTACAAATGAATCACAACTCAGGGTTGTCCTCAAGGTGTAGCACACCTGGTAACACATATGGTTGCCAGCATCCTGCATTTGCTGCATCACTTGTCTTGTGCGTTCAATTCCCCACTTTGCAGACACACTGTATTGCATATTACAAAACATGGCACGAATCCAACACAGCATCTATGAATGCTGTAGAAGGGGGGGGTGGGGGGGTGGAGGGGAGTTCATCATAGAATAATCATGGCTTTCTTGTTTTGCTTGCTGATTGAAGAACTATTCAGCTTCATGCTACTAGGATTTATTCCCACATTTTTTCTGTAATTTTCAGGAGGTGGCACGATAGGACTGAAGAGCTAATTAAGTTGTCTCTAAATAAAGACTCTCAAAAGACTTAAAGGGAAGGTCTTTGGACCAGTCTGCAAGATACAGAAACATGGTCTACGAAGTGTTTCCTTTCTTCAGGTGTAAATGGAGCAGAAGCATGGTGTACACAGAAATGTAAACAGGTCAGGGAACTGAATCGAAGCAAAAAGAAGCAGATAATAGGCAGAAAACACAACTTAGGAGGGACTTGTGGGAAGGTAGAAGAAGATAGGCAACATCTAAATTGAAATTGGTGACCCAGAATCCATTATGATGAAAACTTTATTCACAGGCTTACATTGAGTTAGTGTTGTAGCTGTGATCTATGGCCGCGGAAAGGTCAGTCAAAGCTGAAAGGAATCCTAAACTGAGGCTACAGATTTTTGGGGCTGCACAGAACCTTGGATGGAGAGTATAGTTATGGAAGTGTTTGTATTAGAGACAGTTAGCATTTTTTATTTATTATGTTTTAGCACAGAAAGGAAAGCAAAGCCACCTAAACCTTTGTGCTTAGGGGTTTTTTGTTGGTTTGGTTTGGTTTGTTGGTTGGTTTTTTTTCCCCTGCAGGAAAATACCTCTTCCCAAGGACATAAACAGTGTCACATGTAGCCAGCTGTGACCAGCGTACCCATACCCTAAGTACAACATCTTTGACTGCTTTTTTCTAAAAGTTGTTTTCCAAAAGCAGATTTCTGTTGTTCTTAGTGTAAAACTTTGCACAGCCCCAGATGTACAGTAACGTAGCCACCTTTTACCATCAGAGAAATTTTTGGTGAAGGAGTTGCGTATATCTGGTTTGGGCATAAATATTAGCTCAGGGACAAGAAATATCTTCTCTAATTTATCTGTATAAGCAGAATCTTCAAACAGTAATGACATCTATTTGAAGAGTCACCAAGTTAATCCTCTTTAAAGATACTTTGCTTAATATTGTATCCCATTTTTTCAAAATTTATGGGTATAAGAAATCTTTTAGTCACTCCATGTTTATATCATTAATGTATTAAGAAACAAGTGGCCAATTAGCCTGTAAAACCTGGTTTCACCAAAAACTTCACTTTGCACAGTTTCAGACTTTATTTAATATTTTTTTAAAAAACAAATAATAGAAGGAAGCAAATCAAATGCTTTAGTTAGACCCTTCCTGATGATATTCTGCTTTACTTTCCCTTAGTTCTGTTTTGCCTTTGGTCCAGACATTTGATCTTTCTAAAATATACTTTGCAACAAAAGAAAACATTGTACATTCTTACCCACAAAGCATCCAGACCGTTCATTACTTAATCAGTTATGAAAGCAAAGTCTCATAAGTTGGATTGTTTAAAGAAGCTGCATTTAACTTAGGCTCAAGTATTATTCTCCCAAGACATCTTTTAAAAGATCAAGGAAAGGTCTTGTGATATGGAGTGTTTTTATCCAAATAAGAATTTAATTGTAAATAAAGATTGCTCTCACAGGAATTATGATTTGCATGCTGTCGTATGTAGTGGAAAAAATAAAATTATGAAGCCTGTAGATCAATTCTTTATGAGGTAATGCTTTCAACATAAATCAATCCATTAAGGAGTGTCCCTTGCCTGTAGTTTATGGCAATACTGACACAAGTGAGCAGCTTTACAGGAGATAGAGTGTGCAGAGCATGCAAATAGATAAATGGCTATTACCTGGAGGAAACTGTTTGGCAATAACTGAAGTTTAGATTTTTCTATCAAGTCAGCACTTCAGCAGGGCGATTCAAGTTTGTGACCTCTTGTCACATACCTGAGCTAGAGCCAACACCAGTTGGCTGCAAAAGTGTAGAGATCATTTCTCTTATAATCTATCCCACTATATTTCTTGGGATGGAATTTTGACATATGTCAGGCATAATTTCCTCTTTTGAAAGAGGCAGAATTTCATTTGATTTCCCCCTTGCCTCCTGGGTTTTTTAGAAATAGGATTTTATGCAATTTAGACAAATGCTACAGAGTTTTGACTACAATGTCCTATCTTCTTTTTTTGTCTGGTTCATCGGGAGAAAATATATTTTGCTGCAAATTATTCCTTACTTTTTACTAAGGGGGGGTTGTGTTCAGCATTATGTGTTTAAGTGAGATTGATTGGTGCTTGCCCTTATTCAGCTCCTTGTATTCAAAGGTGCATTTTCTCAATAGAGCTATGTATTAAATTTGGCAACATTTCAAATGTTCCTTAGTCTGTTTACCAACATATTCAGCAGTTAAAAATGAAATCTGGAATTTCAATTTGCAGTTAAAAATTTAAAAGAAAAATTGTTCAAGTATAATTACAACTATTTCATTCAGTTAAAGTGTTTCTGGTATCTGAATATTTAGATATTAACAGAGAAAGATGCCACTATATTGCAGCTGACCTAAACTACTCAGAAAACCAACTAAATAGAAACATTTCTTTATTTAATTTCTAAAGATGCTATCTTTTTACTCATATCCAATTCCCAGTCTTGAGATTGGTTAACTAAAGAAAACATATTTCCTTGACACATTGTACAGTCTTACATTCAGAAAGAAAGTTATTGCTTTAGATGGTATTACTTTTGAGCAGTGAATGATAAAAGCCGTAGTGCTAAAAGAGTTTCAATAGCTTTGACAGCTTAGACTTCTACAATGTTTATGGATGTATCAATAACAAAGCTGACTACTTCAGGATGAAAAATTCAACTTTAGCTTTTTTTATTGCTTGTGAATATCTTTGATTAGATTTCCTGTATTAAGAAAAGATTCTTATCTGATGTAAATCAGTGTACTTTCACTGCATTCAGTACAGGATGAGGATCTAGACAGTGAAAAGTTCATAAATATTCATCCTGCTAGGTGTGCAACTCAGTTTGGACTAGGTGATAAATCACAGGTTTTCTTTTCTATCATGAAAAGATTGTGTAAGAACTTGAAGGACATGTGTTTCTGAGTACAAAAGTGCATGTTAGAATGAGTTTTAACACGAATTGCTGAATACAGTTTTATAACTCCATTTCTCACAACGCTTTGTGCCAGTAAAATTAGGAAAGGTTAAAGGTATAAGGAAATCAAAATAGCATGAGAACACAGAATAGAAAATCACTTTGAATTTGCAGACATTTTTATCTGGAAAAAAAAACGTCCAAGCTCTTTCGATTCTGATGAACAGTCAATGTTTGTACAATTGTACAGGTATAATATTTGCATTAATTAACTTTCAATATTTTTAGATCAATTAGCCATATTCTTACAAAACTTTTAGACTTTTGAATGTAAAATAAATTAATAAATCATAAATAAATTAATATAAAACTGGAAATAATCACTGTGATCTTCTGCCTGGACCTCCATTACACTGACCAGAACACTATTACTGTTTGGATAAAGCTGTATGTTTAAAAGGAAAGAACTACTCATTGGTTTACAAGTCATCAATAAGAAAGAGACTTCATCTCAACTTTTGCCAAGTCACTTCAATTCTTCATTAATTTGTCTTTTTCTATTTCTGATAATTTAGTATATGGCTGGGAGATAGGGACATGGGCAACACCTTTATTTTTTACTTGACAAGTGAATAGAGAATCTGAGACTTCTGATTCAGATAGAATAAAGATTCCAAATTTCCCACTCATATCTGAATTATCCATAGTAATTAGCCTGACACAATTTAGAGACATCAAAGAACTTCATAAAACTGGACACTATTCTGATAATGAAGTTCTATTGACTATCTGTAGGAAAGAGGGAAGATATGTTAATTTTTGTATCTGGCATTCACTTTGTATCAAGGATTTATTTTTTTTTTTCCATGGGAAATAAAGAAAATAAGACAGACATTGCTATCTTGCCTCCAGTAGAAATGTTATTGGAAACAGCTGTGATGAATATAGATAGAGACTGTATTCATTGATAGACTGTATTGATACAAGACTAGAGGCCTTGTATCAAGGTAAAACAATAATAAAACAAACTATTCAGGGACTGTAAGACTCTGGAATCACTGGAAAGATTAACTGGCATCATCTGGTTTGCCTTTTATGTAACAGGGACATCTTTCCCAGTTACAACACAGATGCAAAGCCTTGCAATGAAGCAGCATGGACTTCTGATTTGCTTACTAGTGACCAGAGCTTCTTCTAAACCTTGGTAATAGTGTCACTGCAGGTTAAAGAAGTCAAACTGTCATGACCCTATTTTGCTGTGGAAGCACCCATGGCTGTATCTGAAGAGACTTAGGCTTGAATAACCTTGCACACCTATTTAGTCATTAGTGCACTGCCTTAATGGGGTTTTGGCTTGTGCCAAGATGTTGACTGTGTCTGCTGCAAGGGATAGCATCACTGAGGTATGGTTCCTAATGATGGTATAGTGAGGTAAGGCTGTCCTGGGAAGGGAGAAAGCTTAGGCGTAGGTGGGACTCCTGTTTCTACTTCCAGATAACAGCTGTATACTAAAATATAGAATCATGTGGTATAATCACCTGATAAATTGTTATTTGCTGATGACTGCTTCTCTGAGATACAGGAAGAGCTAGACAGCAGGAAGAGACTCTCCTACTCCTGCCTGCACACTCCATGTCAAGGCTCTACTCATGCCTAAGTGACTCACAGTCTGAGCGTAGCTCAGATCCTCTTTTTTTCATACTCCATGAGCTAAGGGAAGTCCTTAAAATTGCTTCTGCCTGCCTTTTAGTCATGAGACTGAAAGATTAGATGCTCTTTTAGTCTTGAACTTGAAGTCATGTGCTAACTTGGGCAAATGCTGTCCCACTATACCCTACACTTTCTGAGCAGCGCTCGAAGAAGTAGAGGAACTCCACTGTTCACAAAGCAAGGAAGGCTGAAGATCTCTAATGTGAAGGCAGGGGATACAAAATCTTTCCCTGGTGCCTCCATAGATGGCTGAATCTTGTAGTGTCCTTCCCCAGGTAGGTATGTCTTGGGGAGGAGTGGAGGACAAGCTAGTCCATACTGTGAAAGAATTCATAGAACATATATGAATTAAATGTAGGGAAGATTAGTTACTTTTTTCATAGGGGAAGAGGGTGTTGATTTCTATTCCAGATATATTTTGCCTTTTCTCATTGAGAACTTCCCTGCTCTGGAGAATATTTTTGTCAGCGGGCTGTAAACCCTGGCATATTAGGATTAATAATTAAAGCACTAATATATTTTTAACTATAAAATTGCAAATGCAGCTATAATGCAGTTGCACAGAATCTACTTAGCATGCCTTCTGCAAGAAGGGACCTATGAAATTTTCATGAATGTTTTATATTGCAGATAGGCGGAATCATTCAGTGCTTAATGCTGCTTAATAATAGCATTGCAAATACTTTTCTAAGGATGCAAGCTGTGCTGCCAAATATACATAAAGTGTCACCCATCCCACCAAAAATAAGCCTTCTGATGATTACAAGACTACACTGCATATAACATGCACATGAACACAGGCACACACACTGCTGATGCACTCCCTCATCACTATCTATATATATATATACTTACAGATTCTCACTTGGAGTAAGCAGTGAAGCATCTTTTAAACGGGTAATAACTTCAGCCTCACTGAGTTACCATTTCCCCTCCACAACTGTATGTACCTATCCGGGTAAATTATACAAATATGACATACAGTGAAAGATAGAACATTCCAGCATTTTTAATCACTGTTACTGCTTTAGTCACATTTCACCTTTATGCTGAGGAGGAGGAACTGGAAAGAATGGGAGGTAATGAGCTAAGAAGAAATGCTTCTGTCACGACATCTGCCACTTCTTATCAGCATGTTCTTCTCTAAGCAGATATCGTATATCTCCTTCAACACTTTCTGCATTGTCCTTCACAGAAGTATGCTAGAAATGAAGGAATAATTTTACAGGAAAAATGTACATAACCTTAGAGCATGCTTTTGTTGTTGCTCATTTCTCAAAGTCTAAGTCATGCTTGTTAACGACTGTGTATGTCACATGAGATTGCTCCTGCTTCCTGTCTGGAAGAATATAACTTTCCAATCAGGAAAGGGGTAAGAGGAAACCACTGAGACTTCAACTTTATGTCAGTTTAGTCATGAGATGATTAGTCAGTAGGTGACCAAAACCTAAGCAATCTAGGACCACTTTTTAAAATTTTATCTTTTTTTTTTCTTTCCAGAAGGAATTTATTAGCTCAATTTAACATCACTCTTAGGTATTCAGACTGTTATGACACTTAGTGGCTTCAATGGGAAATTTCATTGAATTCTCTCATCAGATAAGTATTTGAAGACCAGCTGTAAAAAGGACACAATTAGATTCCTATCTAATTCCTATCTAATTCTAATTCCTATCTAGTGTGTCAAGGCTCTTGCCAGAAATGATTTTACCAAGTCTTATCTTAAAAGCAGACAGTCACATTCCTGACCTATGACAGAAGGGACAGTCTCTCTAATCACCACTTCATTATTTGAGTATTCTGATTTAAGTAATTGGAGAAGAGACAAAAAAGCAGGTTCATTCCAGAGTGTCTTATGTAATTGTTCTCACCCATCTCACTCATCTTTTCTCCAATGACCAAATGAGAGAACATTGAGGCATCCACATGAGATAGCTCATGGGGTCTCCATCCATCCCTAAAACACAACAGAGCCAAAGTTTGCAGAGGGACACTCTGTGATCCTTGTAGAAGTGCTTGTACAACCAAGTCATTCCTCTGTTTTTCAAACTGGTAAAATTTACTGCTCTGTACATGAGCAGAACACAGTCTCTTTTTTCATAATGAACTTCCCAGGAAGTGTTTGTTCTTCAGGATTCTTGTTCTTCAATACTTACTTTTGTGGTTAGCTTTATTGTTTCTGCAGACAAAAGCTTATGAGCTGAGTTTTATAATTTGCTTTGTAAGACTTTTTTTTTACACTGGAAAGCAAAATTATTTTGAAATAAACAGTGAGATATGTGAGTTTCCTGAAGGAATCTATGTTTCATGGTTCTAAGCTACCTAATGATATTGATTCAATCGGTTTTATTTATTATAATGTTCATATATTTCCCTTCTAATTTTGGTTTAATTCATCCTAGTGCAGTGTATCACTGTGAGGTTCAGGAATTTCTTAATTTCCTTTACAACTTTAAAGCTAAATACTGGTTTTGGCTAGACTTCTACTAATGGATATATTTACATCATGTTACAACTTTACTGCTGTGAAGAGGTATTATATTCTCATTTCCAATAATTACCTCTGTTATCTTTATCCATGCACTGTTATGAAGTGATAGTAATATGCTATTCAAGAAAAGAACATGTTATGTGATCAATGCATCCACAAAATACAAGTTTATCTTATTAAATAAGTATGAGTTCCATCATTTTTGAACTGTTGTAATGATGTCCTGCCTCTCCTGTAGAAAAAAAACCCTTTCTGGTATTAATCAAAGTGGAGTGATTTAGAATATGTACTGCTGGCCAAGCTTTGAGAATAACTTGTGATTGGTCAGAACATTGTGAAATTACAACTCATCCATCTTTGAACACGTGTGGTAGCAATGTTCATGGTCCTAACTCACCTCCACCAAAATAATAGTTGATAGTGTTCGTTTCCAAATACATATTTTGGGGCTGTATAATGAAATGAGATAAAGAACAGCAGGACTCCCTTCCCAGTAAGCATGTATGTTCTACACCAAGAATTAGGCTCCCTGATGTGTCACAAAATACTTGGATTTGGAGTCACTGTTGAACCTGAAAAACTCTAAAGAATTTAATAGGCATTATAGTAATAGCAGCCTTGGGTTTATTAGATTTACCCCCCATTACCTTCCCTCTAGCAATCCACACAAAACTCATTCTTTCACAGCACTGTCGCTGCTCTCTGCCTCCTTCCCAGCTAATGAGACTGTATACTGCTTTGCAGCAGCTGGAAGTGTGTCTTTGTCCCATGCATGCAGACTCGCACCATTGTATGCCTCAGCTATTTGTGATTTGCCATGCAGAGTAGGCCTTCTGCTGTGGGATATAGTCTGAGCCTGGGAGAAAAAAGGGAGAAAAGCTCAGCTCAGCCTGTCCCCGTTTTGTTGCATACACCTTTGGCGACTAGGACCGTAGTCTCTGTTCTCAATAAAAGTGTATTAAATCACTATAAAATAACTTATGTTCTGAAGAAACTGTAGAATAAAGAGCACATCAAGCCTGTGAGAAAAACAAACTTAAGGGGGAGGGTGTTTATACTTTTACTTGTTTTACAGTCATGTCCCTAGATAAAAACTCAGCAAATATTTTCAAGCTTGTTTTCAAAACTCCAAAACTAAAATGTCATCTGATTCTTCACGATGAACTGTTTAAAGTGCCTTTTGAACTAGAGTACAGTGTAAACACTGTACTAGATGTAGACAGACGGAATTGTTCCAACTGAACTATGCATTGATTATCAAATGATAAATCCATGGCTGTTTATCTGCAGGGAAAAAAACATTGGACCTCTATTCATTATCTGCAGAATTTTTCAGCAGTCTTCAGTGAAATACAAAAGACCACTATAGTCCTACAAAGACCTTATGTCTAGCCATCACTGAATTAAAAAAATGTCCCCTTGTTAAAAATCAGCTAACATTATCCCATATTTCATGATCATCTCCATATATCTGAAAGGCCTTTGCTAATGAGAACCTGTAATGGAGAGCTAACATGCTGCACTCATTTCGTTTTTGTCCTGCCTGCCCCCACGTGGTCCGGCCTAGCGAATAACAAAATAATTGATTTTACATTACTTTTCAGTGGCTTAAGAAGCTGTAATTAATCTCCTTACAGTTTTGTTAAATGCAAATCCCATAAAACTGTCTAATATGCTTATGAGACCAAAACACCAGGCCAGTGGCTTAGGATCTGAACCATGCTGCTAAGCATACTCCTTTGTTTAGCTTTTACTGATGAGCTTACAGACTGGGGTGGTGAGATGATGAAAACTGAATTCTATGGGCTTACGATCGTGTCTTCCACAAGTGCTACCAAACATAAACACAAAAGGGAAACATTTTCATTTTGGCTGGTGCTCAAGACTTTGTGTTTGGTATAGGATGGTCAGCTGAAGATAATGAGTATTTCTTCTGGCCTGGTGTCATCTTGGCAGCAGACTCAAAGGATTTACACTGAACAATAGGGACTTCCAGTTACTATTGATGCTGAAAGGTCTGCAGACATGTCTGAAAATATAGAGGCCAATTAGCTCACATTTGGGGGTGAAATAAAGAAGGCATTAATACAAATGCAGGCTCTCTCTTATTTGATAACTTTCAAGACACTAATGGGTAAAGAAAATTTGCTTCCTAACCTGATGACCTAATGTACCATTTTATTAAAGGCAAAAGAAACCTTTAGCTGAAGGAATGTAAGATATGGTATGTGGTTATTAGCTAATGAAATATTTGCTTTTTTATCTTAGAGATTGCATATAGAATGTAAAATTAACAGGTATGCATTTTTATATTCTCATCTTTCTCACTGAGTACCTTTAAATAGCATCAGTAACAAAATAAAGGGAAAGATCTGACAGGAACATAGAGCAGTCTCACTGTTGAATATAGATTTGGCTCCTTCAAGTGTGGATTAAAGTGAGCTTGAAATGAAATAAACAGAACAGCTTCAGAAGTTTAGAGCTGAAGGGAAGTCATCCATCACAGTGGAGGAATGTTTGATCTGATTTACAGTAGTTTAGTTCACAAACTTCATTGCTAAAAACATTTATCTCTGTACTCACTGCAAATTCTAATAATAAAAGGCATGTCCTGAAGAAATTCAATATGCCCAGTAATTGTGAGCATCAGTCTTATGGAATGTGTAAAAAATAGACACAGTGGACATTTAGAAACATTCTGTTTCTGTCTGTGCTTGATGAGAATTAAAAAAGAAATCTCATAACAACAGTTACATAAAATGCCTCAGCTATCTAACAAGTATTTATATAATTTGCTATTCTTAAGGAAGATGTTTAAATGCTTGTTTCTTAACTGTACATTGATTGGCAACTGAATGTTAATAGGAACATTTCTGTCTTTCCTTCAACTTGTTCTAAACCCTCTCTAGTATTATTAATCAATTAAGATTCTTATTATGCTTGTTTCATATCGAGCTTTCCACACTATTCAGATGTATTAAGAAATGTAGTCTACCCCAAAGGGTTTGTTCTCCAAAAATAAGCAAGCAACAGTTCAGAAATAACCAGAGATTACTGATTATATTCAGCCTTCTCATCTTAATTATTTTTGAATGCATAGTTAAAAGTGTCAGACAGAAGTAGTCCTTGTGGTGGTTCAGCTCCAGACCATGGCTGAGCACCACACACTGCTTGCTCATTCCCAGAACAGCAACAGATAGAGCCTCCATGGGTTGGGATGACAGTTTACTGACAATAATCACCATGAACGTAGAACAATAATGGCCAGTTACACTCACATCCAGTGCTTACACAGAGTACCTTACTGACAATGATTACAGAATGTAGGCTCAACAGCAAGACAATACTCAGACTGTCCTGGACACAACAAACACATACCCTTCCCCAAACAGCTGCTTTTATGGGGAAGTGGTGTCAGGTGGTGTGGAAAACAGCCCAGGCTAACTCAGCTCACCTGTGCTTGCTGCTTGGGGAGATTAACTCTGGCCTGGCCAGAACCAGGACAGTCCTCAATAACAGATCTGATCATTTTATCAACTTGGCTTACTTTTCAGCCATTTTAACATATAATTTGTGAATAATGTATTCTCCTTTCAGGCAACAAAAAACTACTTTCAACACTGTCAAGAACAGCATCAAATGAAAAATACCATCTTCTCCTTGGAGAAGGTAAACTTCTGTGATACTTCAAGGTTAGTTCCTGTTGCTTAAACAACACCACAGTTTGACAATGCTGCATCTTGACCTCTAACACACCTGTAAATTGTGATGGCCTACAGAGAACAGAGAATTTTAATAAATACATAAGTTAAATACAGTATCAGCATACACTCAGATCTGGAGTAAGCATCCTTCTCATCCAGAATATAGACACAAGATGCAGAAACATGGAAACGAGTATTTGTTTTTTATACAGCATAAACATAGAGTGATAAAGATGTAGAAGAACAGACAGCTAAATCCTTACTATTGCATAGCTGAAGGGTACACTGACAAAGAAGGAAGATCTCTCACAATATTAGGTCGAAATGAGTTGTGGTAAAACCTTTTCTCAGGATTTCTTCACATTCAGATTAGAAAAGAATATGAGGCTCATCTTGAATAACTTTTTATTTTAATTTTAATTTTTGCATTAAAATGTTTATAGACCTATTTCAAATTTTCTCAAATGTGGTTGTTTGTGGGTTTTGTTTTGTTTTTTTTTTAATTGAGGCTATAGACTTGATGTTTTTAGAATTAAAAAAAAATGATTGCCTAATCATCTTTATTGTAAAGTAAAATTTGCTTTAACAAAATACACAGTCTTTCACTTTATTGAATTGTTCTTGCTTTGATGTCTTGAGAGTTCATGGAAGTGGAAAGGTAAGCTTTGACCCCTTCCATTTTCATGAGTCACTGCATTAACTCTCCTCATTCAACAGCAGGCCCTCAGAATCCCAGGACAACAGCCATAAATGTAGATATGTGATTTTTTTATGACAACCATTTTATTTAGCTAGATGCCAAAAGGATCTGAATAGAGTAAAATCTAAATAGAGAAGATAGGTGATGTTTATCAAAAATATACATGGTGAATGAGGGACCATATAAACCATCTTGTTTAGAAAATACTTGGAAATCTGAAGTCCTTGTAGATGCTGTTTCTTGCAGATCCTTTTCCCTTTATAGAAGTCTTATTTACATATCTTTGTGTACTCAGTAACTAGCTCACTTAATGCTTGCCTCTACCCTATGAACTAGGCTTTCAGGATACTTTACAATTTCCTACACCACATTTTTAGTAACACAGGCATATGTCTTCTTATTGAAAAGAACAATCTTTTTTATTCCCTTGGAGAATGTGATTAGTTTCAAAGGTAGATGTCAAAACCAGATTTTTTTTCTCTTTAATCAAATAGTTTCTAGCAGGAGAACCACTTCTTTTCAGCACAAATCTTCCAACCAGCTGTCACCAGTGCACACAAGAACATTACCACCTTAAAGCTTGTCAGTTCAATTTTGCACTCATCTTCTTCACTTGCTATCTTATGAAAGTCTCATTAGTTTTCCCACTCTTGTAGGTCAGTTCCTAGATCAACACACCAGAAAAGAAGTATTACAGCTTCCAGAAGGTAAAACAGCCAAAGAGTTTTAATTTAAAATTCCATTTAGTGATGCCATAATATCATCAGACCACAGAGAGCTATTGAATAGGCAGTTTTAATGCAGTCATGAGTTAACCCATGGTAGCATCAATCAACTGAAAGAACTAGATGACAGGTTGGCCATGATCCAGCAGTGTGCCCTGGTGGCTAAGAGGACCAATGGGATCCTGGGGTGCATTAAGAGGAGTGTGGCCAGCAGGTTGAAGGAAGTGATCCTCCCCCTCTACTCTGCCCTGATCAGGCCCCACCTGGAGTATTGTGTCCAGTTCTGGGCTCCCTGGTATAAAAAAGACAGGGGTCTCCTGGAGAGAGTCCAGAGAAGGGCTACGGAGATGATTAAGGGCCTGGAGCATCTCTCCTATGAGGAAAGGCTGAGTGAGCTGGGGCTGTTCAGCCTGGGGAAAAGACTAAGGGGGGACCTAATTAATATTTATAAATATCTTAAGTATGGGATGCAGGAGGAATTGGCCAATCCCTTTTCAGTAGTCTGTGGAGACAGGACAAGGGGCAATGGCTGTAAACTGGAGCACAGGAAGTTCCGCACCAACATGCAGAAGAACTTTTACACAGTGAGGGTGACAGAGCCCTGGGACAGGCTGCCCAGGGAGGTGGTGGAATCTCCTTCTCTGGAGATATTCAAGACTCGTCTGGACGCCTATCTGTGCAATATGAGCTAGGGAGCCTGCTTTGGCAGGGGGGTTGGACCTGATGATCTCTCGAGGTCCCTTCCAACCCCTATGATTTTATGATTCTATGATTTTATGAACTATATGCCCAGGAAGGAAAGGGATGAAAGTAATGATGGCTACAGTGGCTCAGAAGTCTGCATAAACTCTCATTGGTGTACAGTCAGCCTCTAACAAACTTTCTGAAAAACCACAATGTTAACTATGAATAAATGATGGTTTGTTCCTTGGTGTTGCTTAGGAGGGAAAAGTGGGTTTTATTAGTGCTATTATACTAGGTGTTACACTTAGAGTATTTTGTACAGAAATTTATAACAAATTTAACAAATCTGTAAATTTTGATACATGCCTATTACTGTAACAAATGTTATGCTTAGTTAACCAAGTTTGCAACACTTTATGAAAGGTCTTACACAGATAAAACAGTATTTCAAAGGATCAAACATCTTTTAGTGACAAAAAGCATCCTCATGCTGTCCTAAATGCAAAATCATGTGCTATGTCAATAAGAAGCACACAAGTGGATAATTATCGTCACAAATTAAGTTAGTTATTGGAGTACTCACAAGCTGTATAGCACTAAAACCTTTGTCAAGTCTGATCTTGTTGTCAAGGTATCCTTCAGAACTCATACAGGAATTGGTGACATCCTGACAAAGCATGGTAGTAATATCTCATGTCATGGCTGCCTAGGAGCCTTGCCTGAAAAGTTTAATCTTAAAAACCATTGTGTCTTAATAATAAAAGAAGTTTAAGCATTAATAATTTTAACAACTGTAGTATTAACAGTTGCTAAAAGCAAACAACGAAGTATGGTATCTAGATAAAATGCAGGCAGATGTCTGGCATCTAACCCAAATCTCTCAATAGCAAAAAATGGAAATGAGAATGCCAACACATCAGGGGTGAGGAGGGGGCTTAACAGCAATAACACTGCTGGACTGCACCAAAAAAAATTCCCACTTTAGTCTTCATCTCTTGTCTCACTTTATATTAGTCAGTCACTATAAATACAAAACAACTCTAACACCACACAGTAAATTTTCCTAGTAATTTAACGCCATAATAGGAAATACAAAACCACAGCTAGAAATGCGCAACGTTTTTGTCATACTGCTTTCAGTATGCATCTCAAGAAGCCAGAACATGAATTGTGTGTCTGGAGACAGAAATACCTCAACAAGATGAAAAATATAAACATGTCACTTGGGTGTATTCTCTTCCTGAGGTTCCCAGCTGTGATGTTCTTACCAGTTGGTGAAGGTTTGGCTTGTCCTTCAATTAAGGAGAGATGGAAATTGTAGCTGAGCTTCTTAAAAATTAAGGATATAAATGACAGAAAAGGCAGCATGAGCATAACAAAGCTTCCTAGTGATCCAGGAGAGAGAGAATTAACTCTCATTGTCACTGCAGATGAGTTTATGTATCACTGCAGACAAGTTTATGTATCATCTCCATGAAAGGCAATGTGACAGGAAGAGCAGCAGATTTGAGACATGCAACGGATGAACTAACTCTGCAAACCATTTTCCTTCTGAATGGCAAAGTAAAAATTGATCTTGACAACACCTGAGCTGAACTGAAAAAGCATTGAAATGATCCTTTAATGTATGTTCAACTACTTAGAAAAATCCCTGAACACTCCTGCAAACAGGTAAAAATGTATCGAAGTAGATGAATTTCAGACTTACACCTTATTCAGCCATCTGCATGACTTAAACAAATGCCTCCTCTTACACTGCACATCATCATTTTTTGAAGAGCACATTTGTCAAAGAAACTGAGCTCCATGCAGAAAAGGTATTTACTGTTAAAATCTGAATATCACTCAGAGTATTGACAATAGCCTTGACAAAGATAGTCTCGTGCATGTTTCTTTAGTAGATCAGTGAAAATTTCCTATCAAAAGATAAAGCTCTAACGGTTGTGAAAATTAATAACTTGCCAACAGTAGAGCAAATTTATGTCAATAGTGTTCAACATCTGCAAGGATAATCAGCCCATCAATTCCAGCTCATTTCTTAATATACAACATTAAGTCAAAACGAAGGATTTCTACCAGGTAAAGTCACATTAAGTTCTGCATGTTCCAGGCCATTGATTACTATATCATAAACCAAAAATACTATGACCTGGCTAAAGCATGATTTCACCTCTGTAGGCAAATAAGAAAATAAAAATCATGGTTTCGTTCGAAGTACCCTTTTTTTAAATCATATTATCTTTTCTCTTCCAGTTCCATGCTGGTATCTTATATTTTACACAATATAAATCCTCTCTCCCATACCCTTTCTGATAGGAAGATAAACAGTTTTATGTTTGTCTCCATTTGAACAAGTCTTCTGCTTTACATAGTGCCAACTACCTTGTCTCACAGTCTAACCAATTAACATATTTTATTAAGCTGAGAACAATTTTCTCAGCCTACATTTAGCTTTGAAGTATGCTGACTGTATTAACAGAAAGTTTTTTATTGCATACAACCTTATCTATTTTTTCCAGCTCTGCTAGTTACCCTAATGATTTTTTTTTCTCTCTTTCTATGAACTCTGACTTGTATCATGTAGACATATCATCTCATTTGGAGTTAGCTCAGAGTAGCTCTTAATATAACTGCCTAGCACACTGAGGTCACCCTGCGTGAGTGGTGACAGCTGGATCCAAATATTTGAAGGTTCTCACTGCTTTCCAAATTAGCCCAAAAGACAGAAGAATTTAATATATATCTTGATATACAGCAGACATCATTTTAGAAGAGCTTCCTCCATAGATAGCATGGCTGTCAGGACATGACTGCTAGAATAGGCACTTCAGTACTTCTTACTGTAATTTCTGAAGAGAAATACAGGAATGAAGGCCTGTTAAATAGAGCTGATAGGATCAGGAAGGGGTCTGGTTATGCTCCTTTATACAGAAACCAGAGATAACAGATCCTTAAAATTCTGCACAAAGCAGTGTTTAATATTTTTACTAAGGCTATCAGAGAGTCTTGCTTAGAGAGAAATTGAGAGCCCTTGTAGCAAAAGCTTAATCAAGAAAGCTAGCAGTGAAAATAAATTATTTTCCATTAGGAAATTTCTGTCCTTTGACAAGATAAACAGACTGTGGCATCAAAAAAAGAAGGAAAAATATAAAAAAAAAAAGAAAAAGGTTTTCAAAGAATGGAAGGTTTAGAGACTTTTAAAAAGGCTAAAAAAGTCAGCATGGGGTCTGGCTTCCTATGCTGATTTTCCTCCTCACATGGTGATAAAAATAATATATCTTAGCTTGTGTAATCTTTAGGATTCATATTGATATGCACCTAATGTGTGGGCACTTATCTGAAGAGATCATTTATCTTGACCTTCTCAAGCTGACTTTTAAGTAGTGTCAGCTACAGCTAGTTTCAACTACAGCTCATGTCAGCTTTGAAGAGGTTCAGGCTGTTTGAAGAGCTACCCTGCTGTAGTAGGCTTCTGATAAATCCCTCCAGCAAAAGTCTCTGAAACAAATACCACATTATTGAAGATGCTACCAGTATTGTCTGAATAATTTTTTTTTTGTGTTCTAGACTTGCATTTTTTTCTGGTGTTCCTCAGATTCCAACTTCTTGAATAAGAATGAGAGGATATATTAAAAAAAGAAATTGTTTCCCTGGGAAAAAAAAAAATGTCAGCATATAAAAATCTCATTTAATTTCTTTGTCTTATTCTCAGTCTCTGAGCATTTGCTAAAGAGAAAGAGAGATCATGACTGGACGGACTGATATAAATTTTTTACATTTATATAATGCACAGAAACAGAAGAGCACTGAGCATCTTTGAACACAGTTACTAAGATTACTGCATGTGAGCAACTTAATAGAAGCCCCCACCTGTTTCTCTTACACTCTACTGCACGAACAGGTCTAGAAAGTATAACAATTACACCTAGTAGTATCTTTGCTCACTTTCTAGATCAGGTAGAAATGTCTATTTAGGGTGCCACTCAAAACCAAATTCCACCCAAGCAACTTGTCAAATTTGGCTGTCAGAATTGTCCTTCTATAGGTATATTCCTTCTATAGGTATATTAATAGTAAAAGGAGGGTCAAGGAGAATCTCCAGCCCTTATTGGATGCTGATGCCACATTAGTGACGAGGGATGAGGACAAGGCTGAGGTCCTTAATTCCTTCTTTGCCTCAGTCTTTAACTGTAAAGAAGGATATTCTGTGAGTACTCATCCTCCGGAACTGGCTGACAGGGAGGGGAAGAATAACAAAGTTCCCATGGTTCAGGAGGAAATGATTAGCGACCTACTTGGCCAGTTAGATACCCACAAGTCAATGGGGCCAGATGGGATTCACCCAAGTGTACTGAGGGAGCTGTCAGATGTGCTTGCCAAACCCCTTTCCATCATCTTTCAGCAATCCTGGCAGACTGGGGAAGTTCCAGTCGACTGGAGGCTGGCAGATGTTACACCCATATACAAGAAGGGTCAGAAGGAGGATCCAGGGAACTACAGGCCTGTCAGTCTGACCTCAGTCCCAGGGAAGATCATGGAGAAGGTCATCTTGGGAGCTATCATGCAGCACATGCATGATGGCCAGGGGATCAGGCCTAGTCAACATGGGTTTACAAAAGGTAGATCGTGTCAAACTAACCTGATCACCTTCTATGACAAGGTGACCCGCTTAATGGACGAGGGGAAGGCTGTGGATGTGATCTACCTGGACTTTAGTAAAGCCTTTGACACAGTTTCTCACAGCATTCTGACTGAGAAACTGGCTGCCACTGGCCTGGACAGGTGGACCCTCAGCTGGGTTAAAAACTGGCTGGATGGCCGAGCCCAGAGGGTGGTGGTGAATGGAACAAAATCCAGCTGGAGGCCGGTCACGAGTGGCGTCCCCCAGGGCTCAGTCCTGGGTCCAGTCTTGTTCAACATCTTTATCAATGATCTCGACGAAGGGATTGAATGCTCCCTCACTAAGTTTGCAGATGACACTAAACTAGGAGGAAGTGTTGATCTGCCTGAGGGTAGGGAGGCTCTTCAGAGGGATCTGAACAGACTGGACCGATGGGCTGAGACCAATGGGATGAAGTTTAACAAGGCCAAGTGTAGAGTGCTGCACATGGGACATAATAACCCCATGCAGCGCTACAGGCTTGGGGGAGACTGGCTGGAGAGCTGTCAGGCAGAGAAGGACCTGGGGGTGTTGGTTGACTGCAGACTGAATATGAGTCAGCAGTGTGCTCAGGCAGCCAAGAAGGCCAATGGCATCTTGGCTTGTATCAAAACCAGTGTGGCCAGTAGGTCTAGGGAGGTGATTGTGCCCCTGTATTCGGCATTGGTGAGGCCACACCTCGAGTACTGTGTCCAGTTCTGGGCTCCTCACCACAAGAAGGACATGGGGGTCCTGGAGCAAGTCCAGAGAAGGGCAACCAGGCTGGTGAAGGGGCTGGAGGGCAAATCCTATGAGGAGCGGCTGAGGGAGCTGGGGCTGTTTAGCCTAGAGAAGAGGAGGTTGAGGGGAGACATCACCGCCTACAACTATCTGAAGGGAGGTTATAGAGAGGTGGGTGATGGTCTCTTCAGCCAGGTGACAGGTGATAGGACAAGGGGGAATGGCATGAAGCTGTGGCAGTGCAGGTTTAGATTGGATGTTAGGAAAAAATTTTTTACTGAAAGAGTTGTCAGGGCCTGGAACAGGCTGCCCAGGGAAGTGGTTGAGTCACCTTCCCTGGATGTGTTCAAAGAAAGGGTAGATGAAGTACTTAGGTATATGGTTTAGTTTAGTATGTGAATGGTTGGACTTGATGATCTTAAAGGTCTTTTCCAACCTTATTATTCTGTGATTCTGTGATTCTGTGATTCTGTCAAGAAAGCAAATACAAATATCCCAACCATTACTGTAAAGTCTCATGAATTTGATGAGGTTATGATGTTCTCATTCAGAGATTTTTGAAAGATTTGCATAGGTAGAGCTGCAACTTTCCTTTTCACATGTATGAGGATGGTTCCTTTGTTCCAACTGGTGAAAGGGGTTGCAAAAGTCTTCATTAGAAAGGAAGTGTCTTTTCCTCAGATTACAGAGTCCTGTAAAACCGCACAGTAAATTGTTCAGCTTGGCCTGAAAATTGAAATTCTGATGCCATTTACCAACACAAGAAAAAGCAAAAGAACTCTTCCGTATTAAGAAATCAACTCCTAATCAGGTGTGATGCCTCACTGCCTGTCATAAAACATGCTTTTGCAAGCTCAAACTCATTAGTTTAATGACAGAAAGACCTGTGCAATTACATCAAACCTGCAGGCAAGGTCTGGAATGAGAGATACATTTATAGCACTTTCAGTGAAAGGTTATAAATAGCACAAACTTTCCCCACAGACTAATGTTTAGACCACAGCCTACTTCATTAAAAAAAAAGGAGATTGAAGAGTTTTATAGAAATTTTCTGTTATTTATTGGAAAGTAAGGCACGTTAAGAGTATGAAGGAAAAAACAGGATGAGGTTTTATGGTCTCTGTTATAGCGGATGTCAGACAAGATAATTACAATGAATTTTCTGGCCTTAAAAAACATGAAAACTAACATCTGTTCACCAGTTTAATTTGCTACATTAGGGAACACTGACCCTAATTTATAGTCAATCATAATTTTAGGGAGAAGCAGACACATATCATAATTTTCTTAATCTTGGCCATACAAATAGAGAAAAATTCCTTTTATCTTTTTTTTTTAGTGTGCTTTATGGCAAATTTATGGATAAATATAAGATTTTATTGAAACTTTTTTCAGAATTACTGCTTTAGAAAGGCAATGAATATTGAATTAATCCATATTAATTACTGTAATCACAGATTCTATGTATTACCAATTAATGCTCAAGTATGAATATGAGAGATTATCTTTTGATGCTAACAGGTTCAGAAATATACATTTCAGTGATTTGAGCACATATTCCAGTATTTAAAAACCTTCTCTACTGTATTTTTACTTGTCCTGACATTTAATTTTAAGATTAACATTCTAAACCTTAAAAATTTAAGTGTATTGAAAGAAAGGCATCAGAATCCACACTTAGGCTGAAACAAAATATTAGGTTTTAATGCTTATTTGAAAGGTATGAATTCTGCACTGCAGTTTTTTTCTGTAACTAGAGGGGGTAAATACTTTAAATAAGCCACTACTATTGTTAAAAAGTGTTTTTATAATTAAAGCATCATGGACATGCCTCTTTGCACTCATCTCAGTGTAGCTTCTTTGCACATGGTTCCTACTATCTACAACTACCTGGTATCCACTAAAGTGAGCATGTGTTTTAAACTCTGACTTCTTTTATGATATTGCATATAAGTTACAATGATATAACCTGTATATTCCCAAATGATAGTTTCACCTAGTTGAATGTAATCCACATAGTAAACTGAAGCTAAAATAAACTGGTCATCTCTACTTATTGGTGCAGGATATGAGTCAGCTCTGATGTTATCTTCAGTTGAATTCTAACATAGAAGAGCATGACTTAGGTTTGAACATGGACAGAGAGATGTACGCAACACCCACATTTTCATCTCTTTGCCTTCTCAGATGCTTCCAACTTGCAAAAACTATGTCTTACAATTTTGATAAGGGGACAACTACAGAGTGAGAAAGCAGTAGCTATGATTCAAGGTGCACCCTGACTCCACCTCCAGCGCTTCCTATTACCTTTGAGACAATAAGCTTTGGGCAAACATTTGTTTACTTGCTTGCATATAGTCCACTGTAGGACTCTTTGTCTTAATTGACTCTCCAATGACTCCTTGTTTAACTTGGTTTTGTTGCTGTAGGCCTTGTTTCCACCCTCTTTCTGACTTCACTGTGTTTCATGGTAACTTCTGGGTCCCTGCTAGAGCTTCAAGGGACCAAATGAGCTACTCACTCCAGTCTCTGCTCTCCTCTATATGTCTTCTTCCCTTTGCATGTAACAAACCACCTAAGGTCTGTACAGTTTTTAGCTCTGTCTGTGCAGATAAAGCACTTACCACCTAAAACTCTACAAATGTCTCTGATTTCAGTCCCAAAAACTGCTGGGAGTCTTATACCAGCTCTTTATGATTTCTGTTGCACTGCAGTTTGGACCATTGCCTTTTTTGATTGATTTGTAAGGGAATTTGATTGTTAGACCAAGTCTGGTGTATTTGTGCAATGTTCCTGTCCCCTTGGTTCCTTTGATGGTGACATTTCAGATTGGCTCTATCTGGCTGTGTCTGTTTCCTGCTGGTTGTTATTCTGCTGGACTGGGCTGTTTGGACTGCACCCAAGAACTGTGATAAGGTATCTGGAGATGTCTTTTGCAAGGTAACATGTAGCTGACATGCTCTGCTGAGGCAATTAGCTACTGTGCACTGCAGCAAATGATTAAACCTCGAGGTGTCTTACCTGGCATACTCACAAAGAAACAGGGTGACAGGTTGGATAAAAGTGACAATTAAAGACAGGCAGCAGAAGCAAATGGGAAGGCAATAGATACTACCAGTTCAAGATACTTTTTACATGAGGCAAAATTTTCTTTTTGCCCTTCAGAGAAGTAAGTGTAGTGCGTGGGAAAGTGTGACAGATCAGAACAAAGGCTGATAGGATCAGGAACTGAACTGCATGGACTTGGGGTGAGCCTCCCCTACCTACTTGCCTGAACGGATTACCTTGAAGAAGGTATATGCAACTGTGACCAAGTGTAGTCAGGGGAGAAAAAGAGAGCATAGAAGAGGAGTGAAGAAAGGTGCCAAGACGCAAAGAAATTTCAGGGAATCTGAGTAAGGCCATGCTTCTTTCTTTCCTGGTCCTCACTCCTGAAAGCCCATCATCTCTTCAAGAGTACAGGGTCCATGTTCCCATCTCAGTCCCAGTTCCCCATTCCCCTTTAGTATGATAGCCCACCCTTAACATCAGTATTTCACATCCAAGTAGCCCTACTCTTTTCTCAGGTTCACAAAAATTGTCAGATAACTGGAAGAGGTCCTGCTCCTAGTGTGGGGGAGACCATGAATTTTGGGCCCAGGCCAGGGAAGACAGCCAGAGAAGAGTTTGAGAGGAAGAGCTATTGTTGCCGGGAAATGCCTCTTTCCCCTCTTTCCAGTCCTCCCTCCTGTCTTTGGCAGCAGCAACAGGAACCCAATTGCAAAGATGAGGTGGGGATTTGCTGATCATCCTGGAAAGCCACATTTTTCTTTCCTCAGGCATACTCAGAGCAGGCAGTTTGCCATCCCTTGTTGGCTGCAACATTTTTTGTCATCCTGCCTCACTCTGGGATTTCATGAAGTTGTATATCTACCTTATTAACCATAGCCTGTCCACATGTCACATTATTCCATATTTATTCCCTTTTGAGATCATGCCTCATCAGTGCTCTTGAACTCCCAGAGATGTCTATGTGCCCCTTTATCCGTGTTATTGAAAACCCAGTGCAGCTTCTGGGAAATGGAAGGAAAGCAGGATGCCAGGAAACCTTTGTATTTCCTACAAACCAGCAGGAAAACACATATGCATAGTAACAGTGACAAGCCTGCAAGAATTATCTGTGCATCTGTTCTGAGGTACTAGTGACAGATTGACACTTGGCCTCAAAGGTGAAGGATACAGTGGGAGTAGACAGGCAAGATTTTGTTTACAATAACCTTAATAAATTGTCAGTGCTTCACAACCCCATGATTACTTCTGGTGACACTCAAGGCACTGTGGTCTAATACATGACTTTATGGACTCAAGGAAGTAGCTTTATTATGGCTTCCCCCATGAACTCATGACTTTTTGATTGATCATCTTTGATTGATCCTGACTCTCCTAATGATAGCATGTTACTGGGATTTTGGTGAGATCAGGACAAGGAATCAATCCCTTCTTCAGCTTTTCAGTCCCTTTCCTTCACTTCTTCATTCTGTCTGCTCAGAAGTAGTGCGATTTTATTGAATTTGCTTTCATGACACCACCAAAACGGAAACAGAAAAACAAAAAAGGTATTGTTACCAGGGTGTTTTGGTTTAAATCTGTGAGCAAAGAGTGGGAATGGTATGGGTGAAGAGAATGAGTTTGACTGGATCTTAATTAAAAGCTTGGACCATTAATTGTACTGAAGAAGAAGACAGTTTGTACTTATCAGATTGAGAAATGGAGATTTCCACAATGATGAGGCTTAGAAGCTGGTAACTATTTTCACCAGAAGAGGATAGGTCCTACACCACTGCAGACTGAGAGTGATGAATGAGATACTAGGAGATGTCTCCAGGGAATTACATGAGACACCTGAGACTGAGCCACATGGTAGCACCAGGAAGAAGTGGCAAGTCACAGTAGTATCTTTGATGCAGAGGAGAGAGGCCTTTAGTTGACCTGATCTGCTGTATGGGGGCATTTTCTTCTTGCTGGGGTGTGTGGCTTTAGAACACTGTGGGAAGACTGCTAAGGTTTGTCCAGCTCTCAGACAGCAACAGATCCCTGGTGCTTTTTGATGTGTACCAGTAACAGTAGAAGGAAGACCTGGAGCATATCAAGGATGACTACTTAGCTCTGGAGGTCATAGTCAAGAGCATGGAGTTCCAGCTAGTGTCTTCTTGATCCTGATGGTGAAAGGGGAAGGCTTGACAAAGAGTGGCCATATCCTGCAGATCAACAACTGTTTCTGCAGCTGGTGTCAGCAGTGGGATTTCGGTTCCTATGGCTATGAGATACTTTTTGACAATTAAGAACTGCTAGAAAGATAAAAGACCCACCCAATTAAGTGGTGGAAAAGCTTCTTTACCAACAGTGCGGACAAACTGATGGGGACAGCTTTCAACTGGAACAGTGGGGGAAGGACATGAAGAGATCCTATCAAGTGAGAAAGCGGTAGACCAGACTAGCAAGAATAGCGTGCAGGGATGTGGACAGAGAGACCTCATAATCAAGTTCAACAAAAGGCCACAGAGGTGATTAAGGGACTGAAGCACATGTCATATGAGGGAGGGTGAGAGAGCTGAGCTTTTTCAGCTTGGAGATGAGAAAGCTCAGGAGGGTTTTCAATGTATGTAAATATCTAATGGGGGTTAGTAAAAAGGATGGAGCCAGACTTTTCCAGGGCACCCAGTGACAGGACAAGAGGGAATGTCAGATATCATATCTCTGTGTACGTAGAGATGGAACTGTCAAGTTGGCTAGAGGTGCAGAGATCAACAAACACTAACATGATTAGAGTAACATTAAGAAGAAAACTACAAAAATATTTTACTATTGAATTCTTGCTACAGTGTCTCACAAACATTGCAGAATTCATGACTGGTGGACTAATATCAGTCAAACCCATTGCCTGAAGTAATCATTGTTTACCTTATACAAAATTTACTTCATTAAGCATAATTTAATTTGATCAAAATCATCAGGTTCATCTTTGCCTCCACAACTGAGCCCAGAGGCTAACTCAGAGAAGGTCAGAAATGATCACAAGGATAGCCCTTGAACAGGAACCGCATAAGTAAATACCCAGAGGCAGAAAAGTGACATGTTTAAGATTTTGTGGATACTGAATTGAAAATTACTTTTGCTGCTCTAATTGCTGCCTTCTGCATCTGTACATGAACATGACATCTTCCCATCTCCTACTCTACTTGCTGTTCCACATCACTACTTGTTTATTCTCATTTACTGTTTTAAGATGCCACTTTTAGCTTTCTGCATTCAGTGCCTCTTTTTTTCTTTTTTCCTTAAGAAATGCATTTCTGAATTACTTTTTTCACCTTCTCTGACCCAAAGGTCAGGCTGTCTTTGACTTCTGCATTTCTCACTCTCAGCTACTTTCCCCTGAATAGATCACAAACTTTGTACTTCAAAACCCTCTTTTCTTAACATGAGTTTAGATTTACTTCTTTTCAGCTTCACTGCTTTTTGCTAAATTCTCCTAAAAAACCACATTGAAATAATGTAGTAAATAAGAACAGATAATCTATTATATCAGATTCATTCTTTTCATTGCACCAATGGTATGACATATGAAGGTAAGGATTATTCACAGCTTTCCAGACTTTAACGTCTAAGTTATAAATTATTTGCCACAACTGACTTCTCACTTCCTAAACAATTTTCCGAATTTTGTACCCTTCTTAGTGAAAGTTTCAGAATCTCTATCTGAAAGATGACTTATTTTTCATAAAATTTCTTCAGCTCCTTTTGAGCTACATCATGTGTTTTACCATTCTTATAGTTTAACACAGGTCTTTAGAAACAGCAATGCTTGTTTTCCTTGGCAGATTTGGAGCAGAAAAATAAAGTCGTAGCATCTAGGACCTGCATCTCCTTACTGAAACAGAAGGAGATTCTGCTTCTGAGTGTGATTGCTAGTTAACTTAACATACCCATAGCAGAGCTTACTGGAGTCCTTCTTACCACTCATTGACGATCAACAAGTCTGAACAAGGCAGAAATTAATAAGAAGACCCATTCTGCTCAAAAGGTTTCTGAGATGTTTAACATCTAATTGAATATATACACATTCCTGAAATAGTCAGAATATTCTTTGCTCTGCGAAGACACCAGGGTGTGGGATACTACAAGTACTGAAATGCATTAGCCCTGGAACTCTAAAATTCTCTCACTGGTATATTAGTCACTTAGGAACAAACAAGGTAGACCTCTGCATGTGATACGATATATAGAGCTAGTTCTGTGCTAGCTCAAGAAAACACAAAAAGAAAATTCTAATTAAAAAAAAAAGAGGATAGTTACTGGTTTTAAAGGTTCCTTAACAAATTTAGCTGTAAAGGTGTTAAATTCAAATTCTAAATGCCTTATATGAAAAATATTATCTACTGATCCTCTGGTACTTCTTTAAAGCACTAGGACATTTAATCTGGTTCAAATTGCTTTTATATATGTTCAAAGAAAGAAGTGAAGGCTTCTGGAAAGAAAAAACAAAAAGGGCATCATTCACACCTTCCGTCTCGCACTGAGCAGGCTTGGAAATCTAGGCTCTTACTAGAAGGGTCAACATTTTTAATTGTTTTGCTTGGCTCTTTGGCTCTGTGTATAGGTATCTGATTTCATAGATTTTCATGTTTTATCTAGGCACTCTATTACCTGACGGCAGATAGACCTATAGCGGAAATTCATGGGAACTTACCGGAATAATAAAGATATGTTTTACAGGTATTTTATTGTCCATCTTCTTTAGACACATTTGGAAATCTTATTTTCTGGTAATGAATTTGAGCATGGCATCTTAAACCAAACTCAAGTGTAAGGAAAGTCTCGGAATGATATTTTTAAATAGCGTTCTCCTTTCTTGCAAATAAATTAATGTAAGACCTGAGGTACAAAAGAAGAAAGAAGGAGGGTCTTCAAGAGTCACATTCTTTTCTTAATTAAAAAAACCCCAAACTTTTGAATTATTCTACAAAATAGCAATGAGTAATATTTAAAAGGGATTTTTCTGGCTGTGTAGCCATTTGTTATATGGGTTTTTTCTTACCAAATATATTTTTCAATAAAATCTCTCAAATAATGCTTTGAAATGTAGTTCATTTTTTGTCTTTAATAACTGAGATCTAAAATGCCTCCATTCACCTTTTCCTTTCCCAACCTTCTTTTCCACCTGGGTCAACTGTTGCTGTGTGGCATGGTCTGCAGAGATGGTGGCACACATCTTCTGCCTGAAGCCAAGGAAAAGGGTGAAAGTCACAGGAGTATCACTTTATTGCTCGAAGGTGTTTGATCCAACACTAACGTATTTCATTTTTGTTTAGATCTTCAATCAAAGAGTAAATCACCATATCAGTCAGACTTCTCTATTCTTAACCTTTTCTAAGCCAGCAAATCAAACTTTTATTGAGGACACTGTTAAACTTCTGACTGATGTCCAGGTAAAAAAGAAAATATCTTTATTGTCGAAACAATGGAAAGGGTCTTCTTCAAGCTGAGAAGCATTACAGTTGGATACCTGCAGAACATCCATTTAATAGAGATATAAATATACATACATTCAATTGAAAACACAGAATATAGATGTTACAGTAAGTCTTAATGGACAAGGACATTAGCAAGCCAATCCCAGTGTGGGATCTGGTGTAAAACAATTACCCATAGATCAGGTTGACTTCAAAGAGAAATCACCTTATTAAGATAATTGTTGGAAACACATGTCCCTAGGTGCTAGCAGTGTTTCAACCCTTCCAGTTGCTAACTCAACCAGATTGTTTGCACACACTTAATACCATCTCTGCAAGGAAAAGAAATAGGATTTTAAAAGCAAACATAAAAAGGTAGAAGCAACACCTTAGATAAAACCTCAACATTTAAGCACAGGTTTTACTGGTCCGTAACAGTATATTTAGGAGTAAGAGAAATGGCTTATTGTGTATTTATTTTCTAAAGACAATACACAAACAAAATTAACAGGTCAATGAGAATTGTTCGCTTTCCAGTTTCTCAATCATGTCATAATTCCATTAAAATTTTTTATTTCTTTTTAAGAATTTTCACTTTACATTTCTGTGTTATAGTTTATGCTCTGACTTTGCTCATTCTGAGGATTACAGTGAGCTGCAAACTAGGTTTCCAAGTACTTTTATCCAGCCAGTAAAACTGAGAAGACTAATTCCATCTCACCTGTAGTCTCCCATAGACAGACTGTGCTTCTCTATCTCCTGTCATAGCAAAGGAACACCAACAAGATATCTGGTTCCAATTGCTGTGTTTTATGGCACGTCAGGAAACCTCTATTTCTTAACAGGATATTCCTCAGATCCTTTCCTACAAATAAGTGTGTTAGATGCAAACCAGCTTCCAAATGTTAAGACTTTCCAAAGCTATAGTTAGAGAGCTGTCAAAGGAAGCAATCAATCACCAAAGCTGAAACCGAGAGGATACATCTTCACAGCTGAGAAATCTTCCCACCTCTTCACTTTCAAAGAGTTGCAGACTAAATATCCAAATGATTCCTACTTTGGAATATCCAAGGAAAATTCCACCTCTAGGTTTCCTCTGTAAAGATGGCAAGTACCAAGTTGAACAGGCTGCCCAGGGTGGTTGTGGAATCGTCTCTGGAGGTATTCAAGACCTGTCTAGATGCCTACCTGTGCGACCTGTCCAAGGCAACCCGCTTTGGCAGGGGGGTTGGACCCGATGGTCTCTGAAGGTCCCTTCCAACCCTACAATCTGTGATTCTGTGATCTCAAAGCAAATACCAATCTATGACATTATTATTCCCCTTTTTTAATCATGGTATTTTAGTTTTCTGTCAAAATTGTATATTGTTTGAGAGAATAAATAGCATATTAACTCTCTGATGTTTTTGGTATGTCAGGCACTTTGATGAAATTGATGAAGTTACATTAAATAATATTAGTCTAGCATAGTATGATACCATTAGGGCATTCTAATAATGTACCATGGAAGTGATGGTAAAAATAAGTGACTTAATATAAATGAACAAATATTAATTTCTAAAATGCAAAAAACAACAAAAAAAAGCTAGGAAAATTATTAGGAAGGAAGTTGGATGATATTGAAAGAGTCGTTTTTTTAAAACTGCTTTCACAAAGACAAGGGGCTCACCTCTTCATTGTCTTGTTCTCTCAAGCTGAAGAAACCATTAGTATGAAAGAGGAGTATAGGAGGCTAATTTCTTTTTGTAAAGAGTTTGGCTCCCATCATACAGATGCACAAAGACTGCAGTACTAAATTAAAGGTAATTGTTCAGAAAACTGAGCCTTGTAAAGGAACTGTTATCTAATTTACTTGTACCTGCAGGTAACGCTTCACTAGAGAGGAGATTTGAGTACTTCGTGGCCAGCTAGAAAAACAGTATCTGATGCTGTGGCTGTAACAGTGGGATTAATCTCATCTGCCTTAGACATCTATGTGAACACCATACTATTTTAGTTTAGATCATTAGCAACTGCTAATGGTAGACCTCATAATGTGCCTTCCAGGCAATAAGACTTGGACCAAGCCAAAGTAAAATACCTCAAACACACACAGAGCACATATCAATTCCTCAGCATTTTGTGTTTCACTCCATAACACTTCTTTGATTATACAGAATCACAGAATCACAGAACCGTAGGGGTTGGAAGGGACCTCAAGAGATCTTCGGGTACAACCCCCCTGCCAAAGCAGGATCCCTAGCACATATTGCACAGATAGGCATCCAGACGAGTCTTGAACATCTCCAGAGGAGACTCCACCACCTCCCTGGGCAGCCTGTCCCAGGGCTCTGTCACCCTCACTGTGTAGCATTTCTTCCACATGTTGGTGCGGAACTTCCTGTGCTCCAGTTTACAGCCATTGCCCCTTGTCCTGTCTCCACAGACCTCTGAAAAGGGGCTGGCCAATTCCCCCTGCATCCCATACTTAAGATATTTATAAACATTAATTAGGTCCCCCCTTAGTCTTTTCCCCAGACTGAACAGCCCCAGCTCACTCAGCCTTTCCTCATAGGAGAGATGCTCCAGGCCCTTAATCATCTTCGTAGCCCTTCTCTGGACTCTCTCCAGGAGATCCCTGTCTTTTTATACCAGGGAGAACTGGACACAATACACCAGGTGGGGCCTGACCAGGGCAGAGTAGAGGGGGAAGATCACCTCCTTCGACCTGCTGGCCACACTCTTCCTGATGCATCCCAGGATCCCATTGGCCCTCTTAGCCACCAGGGCACACTGCTGGCTCATAGCCAACCTGTCATCAACCAGGACCCCCAGGTCCTTCTCCACAGAGCTCTTCTCCAGCAGGTCATCCCCCAGCCTGTACTGATACAGATGGTTATTCCTCCCCAGGTGCAAGACTTTACACTCGCTTTTGTTGAATTTCATTAGGTTTCTCCCTGCCCAGATTTCCAGCCTGTCCACACTACTTTCTAAAATACTACACTTTTCCTATACTACATAGCCCTACATCTGTGGAAATTGTCCTAGACTTCCTTTATAGTCAATGGAAAGAAAAAAGTTTTAGGCTGAAATTCATGGGAATTGTTTTAGATATGCACCTGGAAGGGAGAGGGGGGTGGAACTGCTCCAGAAAGGAGATTTAGACAACTACCTCCTTTGGTTAGATAAATTCATCTTTGGGGTTTGAAACAGGACATGATATGGCAGTCAAACAAACTTCCACATCTGAGTGTTTAGCTTCATTAACTTACAGAGTGTTGCATCAAAGTCTGTGGCAGCCCAGGGAACAGAACTTAGTTCTGATAGCATCTGGCTTTTAGATCTCAATTTTTCAGAAGTATCCCTTCAGGTTCAATTATTCCATCCATTAAACAAAGAAGAGTTGTATTTTGTTAAGCATTTTTTGATCCTTATATTCAGAATGTTATTAGTTTAAATTTGCAGTAGGAGGAGAAAGTTTGGCAGAAGTATCTTTTGCTAAAAGAAAAATTGGGTGACAGGAATGCTGTACTATTCTGCTCCCATTTCATATTTCCATTCTAGACATTATACTTAAGGTATAGTATATTGTCCTTGCATATTTAAGAAACAATTAATTAATTTTAAAAGATATTACAATAGGAATGAAACCACCATGCAAATCTCAAAAAGCAGGAATGTGCATAAGTTAGGGAACCACTTCCTAACCATTCTCTCATATGCAAATGTTTTGTTTCTACTGACAATGACGTACCCTGCCATGCTGCAGAAAGCTTCATTCTGCTTCCAACAGATAAGGATGTGCACTATATACCACATTAATCTCACTTACTGTATAAAGCAGACCCTTAATTACCTCTTTAGCACAGTTCCTCAAGATTCAGAATTGATAGACACGCACAAGTAAAGTTCATAGCGGGCATGTAGAGAAAATGTAAGACTCTAATAACGATAATGAAGACATGTTGAATGCCAAGGATAATGAAAATACACTGTCAGTGAAAATGTAATTCTAAAAAAGAATCATGACTGTACCTGTGTAATCAATAGTTTACTAATCAGATACTGTGAGATAATGTAGCTCTATAGGTATATAGAAGACAGCAGGGCAGTACTTAGGAAGCAGTATGCAAATAGTTAATTCAGCTAATGTCTGCACAAAAGAAACAGAACTGAGGTAAATACCTAATACTCATTTTTGCCTTGTTAAGGTCCATTTTATAATTCTATCAGTTTAATATTTTCCAAGGAGCACGTGAAACTAAGCTGGTGGTGAATTGCAGTGCTAACAATCTTGCTTCCTTAAAAAATTATTTTGGGTAACTTACAGCAAAATAAATAATGAACACCAAATTCATCCCCACATAATGTTAAGTGTTTCTAAGATTAAAATGCATATTAAAATCAATGCTGCATATCAGTATCAATTTGCCTCACCAAGGCATTCTCCACATGAATCCCAGATAAAACAAGCCTTTCTCAGAGTTTTATGAGGTTAAATATTTGTGAAGAGTTTAAGAATGCAGATACCTTGACAGTTAGCAAAGGAAATAATCTGCTAAAATTCATTGTTCTTGAAATGTAGAATTGTTATGGTCAGCTGAAGATTACTAATGAAAATATCTGGATACTTTAGAAAGCGTGATCATAACTAGAGATACTGAAGATGTTATATGGGTAGCATATACGAGCTACATATGAAAATAGCACTTTGTACATATAAATTTTACATATGACACACCATCAGTGTCTCCAAATATATATGTTTAACTAGTCTAATTGATCTTTTTCAATCTTTAATGATTCTATTTTATAAAAGCATATGAACTGATAAGAGATTTCATCATTCTGTAAGTCACTGCCTGAAAAACTCTAGAGTACTTAGTGAACTCCCTGATTAGTACCCTGACAGTCAGGGCTACAATCTGGGTAACAGTAAAAATCTGTAGCCGTTCAAGTTAGGGTTTTTTTTTAAATTTTATTTTGAGATTTTTCTAGAACTAACAAATAGCATGACCTCTGCTCTTCCTGTGATAATTATTGCAGAAGTAAATTGTATGTTTGGATTCTGTAACAAGCCTCTCTAAACTTCCACACCCCTGGTGACTAAAATCTTGGTGTCCAGATCAGCTCAACTCTTACATTTCTCAGCAATGAGGCATCCAGAACACTCCCAGTCAGACACATCATGCTATGGTTTTGTGTCTGTGAGCAGCAAGAATGGGCTGCTCCTGGCGTTCGCAACAAGGCAGGGACAGTAACTACCCTGAGCAGGGCGCAGCACTCAAGCAAGACTGGGGTGATGAAAACTCGCTAGGTGCCTAGGTTTGAGCTCAAATGGAGCTCAAATGGGGACGTGAGGCTTGGGTGGGGTTGCAGGTGAGACTGATCAGGCAGGTCCACTTACCCCAACCAACAGTTTTTATGTGTGTAGGAGAAATTTCTTTGGCTGTTACTGAACAATTGTAATATGGGAACATGCTGGATGAATAGGAAAACTCTCAAACTGTCACAGGTCTGAGCAGACCAATAGGTCCTGGTTGGTATTGCCCAGGACCTCACCATGGGTTTCTGCACAGTGGTCTGGGGTCTCTGTTTTACTTCACCTCCACATTGCCCCAGCTGTGCTTCAGAGGTACTTGGACTTGGCCCTGACCCTGCTAGCCTGAATCACTGGCAGCTCTTCTGGGAATTACCCCAGACCTGAAGTGTAGGTAACCTTCTCTCCTGTCCTGCTTCAATTCTGCCTCCTTTTATTTTTGCCCCCAAGGTTCCTGGCTGGGACCTGCCACCCTTCTGAGGACCACAGAGGGAGGCTGTGTCTGTCATCGTCCTGAGGCAAGGAGACAGCCTGCTCTGGGGCCACCCTCAGGTCCCAGTTCATCCACCTCATGGAGCAACTTCTGCTGCTCCCTCAGAGGAGTGCTGGTAACAGGTACTGAATAAATACATGAGCCTGCAGTCTGGCAGAGATGGAGCAAGACCTTTATATTCATGCAAACATGAGCTATTTATACAGATGCAAATTTGACAAGCAAGTTCTACAGCAATTCAAAAGAATTAAATCCAAGCTGGAAGAGTTTGTTTAGTTCTATTTTATGTATATATGTCAGATATATACAAAGTCAGTATTTTTAAATTTAAACTAAGATACCACTCTCTATTTCTCTATTTGAATTAACTGTTGCCAATACTTCTGTATGTACTCATCCACAAATCCCCATTTTATTCAGGAATATCATCCCTAGACAGACTGTGTCTAGAGAGAGGATATGGATGGCTTCAGGGCTCAGATCACACCTTGGCATATGTACTATATAAACAGAACGTGGCTAGTTACCAGATTGTTTTTCTAGAAACAGCCAATCATTTATTATTATCAAAATTTCTAGTCAATGATCTGCAGTGTCTACACAGTAAATTTGTGGATATTATTTAACCTTTCTTGTGCAGATGATATTTCTAAGAGGTTGTGTTTTTTTGCTAGCTGCTAACTTTTGGAATTTTCCTTTAAAGTGAGGCTTAAATAAAACCTCTGCTAGTTGATGGATGTGATTTTGCAGCCTAAAACCAGATGCTTTTCAGATGCGCTGGTTTTAAGTTTGCAACCAGTGCTTGCTCATCATTTATTTTCCTTAGGGCCCCATTCTGAAAGTTGACTGAATACTATAGATAGTCCCACCTCTTCAAGGTCAGAGGAGAATTTTCACATGATCCAGTACACATTTATGATCTGGAAAGTGTTTTTATGTTACCTTGGTGAGTATTGCAGAGTTTGCACAATCTTATCTGCTCTGTTCCTTGCTGGTGTGGACTATCCGCCACATAGCCTACAGCACTCTAGCCCTGGAAATTCATTATGAAGTCCATGATCTGTCACTGATAAGCTCTTTGAGAAATGTATTTAAGATAGTGAACTGTTTAGATACTATTGCAACTGGGGCTACATGGGAGATAGATATTTACTTGTTTCTTATTTCCTATTATCCCTTTCCAAGCATACTACTACAAACTGAGATAGACCATCAAGGGTTTAATGTAGGGAAAACACAGGTTCAAAGTGGTGTCTTTCACAATCATATACAAATTTAATAAGTGTAAAAAAAGATATTTCAAAGGAAATCAGCTCATGTTAAAAAATCTCAACTTTTAGCACATGTGGAAAAGGTAAGCTTCTTAACATCACTTTTTTCCTGTTCAATTTCACTACATGCCATTCCCTGTTCAGGCCTTCAGTCCTCTGTTTTGAGTGGGAGCTTCTCCAGCTTAAATCCCACAACACATTCCTCTCATCCCATTGTCTCTCAGGACAGCAGCTGAGCTTCCAGGTGCTCCCCTTGAGCAATATCCTACAGTCTTTCTGTTTCACAGAAGTTTGGCCACATCTAACAAAGAAGGGCATCTTCTCATGTCAAATATTCTATACTGTTGCTGTAGGAAAATTAAACTTCTTTTTTTACTTATTAAATTATAGTAGTGCTACGGTAGCATCAGTATTTCTCATTTATTATGATCTTGTCTCTTCCTGTAAGTGATGATTTGCCATCTTCATCTTTCCTTTGTAGAATGACTTAGTGCTCTGTGCTTTTCTCTCAGCACAAACCAAGAATTAGCTGCTTCAGCTGATTGATTTTGTTTTCACTGAATATTTTACTCCTTTTGTAATGTTATAAGCATATTCCAGAAAGAATAGGATGAGGGAAGTGGTGTGGTATTACTGCTATGTGAGACAACACAGAATGGCTTTGGATTTTATTTTTATTTGTTTATTTTGCTGAACCACTATTAAAATTGCAAATGTATAAAGGACAGCAAATTCAATGAGGAGTTTCCATAATTTAGTCAGTAATTTTTAAAACTCTAGCCAAATGCTAGAGGCTTTTCTCGATAGCCTCAGAAAGCCGTAATGAGAATATGCTACCTCCAGCTATGGACTAATTTCCTTCAAACTATGTATGCTGTAACATATGCACACCCCCACACACACATAAAAGCAGAACAATTATGGTTTCCCATCCTTTTCCAGTTAGAGCATCTTGAAGACAACCAGTGTGTGTGCTGAAGACCATACAATGAGGTGGACTAGGATTTGCCTCTGAGGACTAGTATTTATCCAACCATTCCCTACATTTCACAATTGGATCTGGTCCCAGGAGATCTGACCTGAAGCCCTAATACAGAAGGGTCCTCAATGTGCTGGTGAGGAGCAACTATCTGAACAGCTCCCTAAGAATGCTTGCAGCCAGGAACACTGCAATGGGGACTTCAGGAGAACACGTAAATATCAGTCATTAAGTTTTCTATCATTGAATGGCAGCTAAGGAACAGCCAGGAGTGCTTTGGTTAGAAAAAGCCCGTCTTCAACATGGCATGGAGATGTGTCTCTGTAACCTCCATAGTTAGAGCTGGCAATAATAGGAGGAGGAAGGCTAATTCACAAAAGGATGTCATGTGAGAGAGAAAGATGGATCCAAAGATCTGTACTCCTCTCTAAAATGGGTGAGAGATTGTTGCTGTCTGAAGTAACTGTTGCTGTCAGATGCCATGCAGACAGGGTCAGGGAACTAATTCAATTATCAGTGACAAAGCAATGAAGAAACACCAACTGTGTGAGATAAATGAATGAAGTTTGAATGAGGTTTTCAAAGTGGGAACTTCAATATGGACTGCCTAGTGCTGGAAATGTGATAGGTCAGCTGGTGTGGTCAGGAACACCACTGGAGAATGAAGTTTTAGAGCTCAGAACTGACCTGTGCAACAAATAGGTTGGGGTTTTTTTCATCTTGAATGAGCACACTTCTTGTGTGAACAGACCATCTAGGTAATGTCACCCTGAGAACTGACCACAGTTGTGTGACCGTTTCTACAGAAAGTACTTCAACAAGATCTGTGGCTTGCTTTCCATAAAAGTGGCTATTATGATTTCAGTTAGAGAAATGCTGCTTCTCTCATTTTGAGTTTGACCAGTTGCCTCTCTTGTCCTCTCTGGATCCTGTGAGTACTAACCTGTAGTCTCCAAGTGACATGGATGTGGATGCTGAATTGTAGGAGTAGATGGGGCCTTGAGTACCCTGGGCTAGTGAGAGGTGGAAGGGGGGTTGGAACTTAATGATTGTTAAGGTCCCTTCCAACCCAAACCATTCTATGATTCTATATGCATTTTATGCGGAGTAAAATAGTAGGATCATAAGTTCTGGATATCTCTTAGGGGTGAATGAAAGTTTGATGTGATTCGTAGTTTTTGGAGCATCCCAGGGTATTGGCACTCACCTCTAGTCCAAACTACTCTGCTAAACTTTAACAGAAAAAAGAGTGAGAAAGGAGAGGAGAGGAAGCCAAAATAAAATGAAAAAAAAAGTCCATTTTGCACAGTGACTGATTTTTGTTTTGTGAGGATTTTTATTATGAATATATTTTATTTTCAAGTTATATTCTTGTATCATCACAAGAACATCTTATACAAATTTTTATAGGTGGTAGAGTGTCTATTAAAGAAAAAGGAGACTTCATACTTAGTAGAAACTGACATATGGTATGACCACTTTTATTTAGTATCTGTAGTAATATATTGGCAAAATTTATTGTTTCTCACTATATGGATAATAGTATTTGTACAACAGAATGAAAAACAATCAGAAGATTGAGTAGTAAGTAGTGCTGTGTTCCAAACTGCACCTGCATCTTCAGAACCAGGATATTAACACTCTTAGCAGTGCTATGAAGAGAACATAGAGGGATATAATCCCTTATAGACAATCCAGGCAGGAACTCATCTTTTCATATACATCTGTGGTAGAATCTTGGTGTTCTCATCACATCAAAAATCTTCTTGCAAATTCATACGTTCACCATGAGAGGAAGTCAAGAATAACTATTAAATGTCTGTAGTTACAAAATAGGTGATTACCTGTAAACTATTTTGTAACCTAAATATTTCACTTGCAAATACTTGTGTTGTGAAATGCTTTGTGATTAATTTGTTAAACAATACTGTATCAATTATACTGCATGTTACCATAAAACAAGAAAGATAAATTGTTCCCATTAGGGAGATAGAGGAAAATGTTATTTATAATAGCTTGGTTAACACAGATTCTATTTTCAAGAATAAACCAGCAACTTATAAGATGCTGTACACAAAGCAAAGGCATGTGCACTGAAGGTGCATCAGGGGACACAAAACCTGAAAAAAATATGAATTTTGGATGGTGCTCTGTGTGTTTCTTGACCTAGTTTATATGAGGTTTAGTTCACTCAGTAAACTTTGAGAGAATTTCAGAACTTTCTTCACCTCTCCTCCTCCACCCATGGAGACCCTGAAGTTTTAAATTTTTTTAATGTATATGCATACGTATAGTATACACGTGAGATATATTTTATATGTTTTAGTGCATATCTTTCAATGACAGCTGGTTTTAGGCATAGCTATTCTATGCAGGCACAGTATTCTTCCTTCTCCAAGGAAACAAGAAAGTCTCATGAGTTTTCCTATATGACCTTGTTCTGTCCAGGTTTAGAGTCAACCTCCCCAGGCAGCCAGCACAGGTGAGTTGAGTTAACTCTGGTCTGGCCAGAACCAGGACACTGTAGACTTTGGGTGTAAAGTGCTGTAAAATGTCACGTCAGAGGTCAGAGGTGGAGAACTTTAACTTTAAAACACATTCCTTCCTCAAGAACTTTTTGCAGAAACTGTCTTTCTCTTAACTGATCTATGCATTTCCTGATTATTGGACCTAGAACCATGAGAGGTCACCTTACTACAAGTATTTTAAGGCCCAGGTTGTGTTTCTACAGAAGATGCTCTGTACCTAGTGCATTATAGCTCTGCTAGCAAAGCACACTTCTTTTGGGGCAAGGTTCAAAAGGCCATACTTCAAACATGGTGGTGAAATTAGTTACACTGACATGACCTAAAAATAGCCACTCATACAATCTGATAATATGATCTCATTCATCACATTAAGTGAACTTTAAAAGATTTGTTTTATGTGGATGTCTACCTGTAGGCCTCTTTGATCCGAAAAAGGAAGCTGAAATTACCATGAGGGAAAATGCTTGATTTTTTTATTATTATTGTTTTAGATTTTCCTTTTCAGAACAGGTATGTTGTGGCCATAGTCTATTTTGGGTTTCATTTTGATAATTTTTTTTTCACTCCCTCTTTTCATAATATTTGAGGAGTTTTCTGAAAGACAGCAGAAAATCCAAAGGCTTGCAAAATTAAAAACAACCAAAGAAAACTTTATGCCAATGCAAGTCTCTACTGCCTGATCAGGATATAGTAAGACAAGGTTTCTTTGCTTTGTAAGCACATATCTTGCCTCTGTGGCTTCTGCTTCCTTTATTGTTGCTCTTCTTCTTTATATTAACATGTGCATACGATTTTAGGTCAAGTTGAGGTGTTACCATGCATTATAAGATGAAAAACTACTGGCAGATTGTCACTCACAATTTCATGCAATGCATTATCTTTTTCTTATTGGATTTTCCTGTAGTCTCATGTTTTTTCTTCTACAGGCAGATTTATTCTCCAGTAGTGTCCTCCCCAGGTGTGCCTTTGCATTGATTGCGACAAAAAACAGTGCAAAATTTTTACCATCATCGATTTTATTTCAATTCTTATCACTGAACTATATCATTAAAATTATTTCAAGGAAACTTCAGACGAGAAGGATAATAAAAGCCATACTAAATTCACCAGGAATATGTCCTTTCTTCCAACACTCAATCTCTTTAAATGCATAAGAAGATTTATACATATACATCACAATTTTAAAAATGACCCAATTTTTGCCTGGTTGTTTTTCCTTATCTGTCACTTATTGAGGAGGCTTTTGGTAATCCCTTGATGAAACTTGAACTCTTAACAGTTTGCTGTTTTCTTTTTCTTGTGAAACTATTTGGATTGCAAAAATTATATCCTGTGGAGCAGTAGGGGCTGGATAGCATTAGAATAAATGTGGAGCAACAAAGGGTAGTGTGCTGGTTTTGGCTAGGATAGAGTTAATGTTCTTCATAGTAGCTAGTATGGGGCTACATTTTGAATTTTTGCTGAAAACAGTGTTGATAATACAGAGAAATTTTCATTATGGTTGAGCAGTGCTTACACAGAACCAAAGCCTTTTCTGCTACTCACACCACCTCACCAGTGAGTAGGATAAGGCTGAACAAAAAATCTGGGAGGGGCAACAGCTGGAAGACCTGGACCCACCTGAGCAAAGGGATGTTCCATGCCATATGACATCATGCTCAGCATATAAAGCCAATGTCTACAGATGAGGCATCTACCAGAGAAGCAAACAGAGCTCTGTAGCCATGGCATCACAGAGAATCAGTGTTGTCTTGTCCATACCTTGGGTTTAAGGCAGAATCAACCGCAGCTGGATTTTTTTTCTGAAAGAAAATTCACTATTTTTCTTAAGGCTTCAACTTTTACAATGATGAAGAGACAAACATTAGTTTTCTTTTGTCTTCCTGAGAGTGAATCCATGCTCCTTCTGTTGTTAATACCAAAGCAAAGTCACCACAGACAATATTTGGGTTGGCCCATTCCATGAACAACATGTTTATAATTTGTTCATTTGTCTACTGAAATACAAGAAGTGAGAACCCTGTAATAGGCATGTTTGAAATTACAGTTACTCTTCTGGGCCTTTCCTTGTCTTTATTTGTGTGTCTACATGTGCTAAATTGCTTTGAAATTTCATATATTTCTTAGAGAAATATGAACTTGATAACGCTGTTTTCTATACTGTTCATTGTATATTTGTATTCTCTCTTAATTCCCTGCTTTCTTAGATATATCTTTGGGAATGCTTCTAGGAAGTGACACACTGCTGTAAACTAAATCTCACAATTTTATTCCTTACTACAAATAAAATTTTGGGAATGTACATATTATTATAAATGTTCCCAGAAAGGTCATTATTTCCAGCATTCTTTTAAGTTTCATAAGTTCTACAAAGTAAATTGAGATGTTATTGTAATTCATCATCTTTTGTTGAAACCTTGTAAGAATTTTTCTATGGGACATTATGTGATAAAAATGGAGTGCTTGCATGGAAGGTGAATTTGATACAGTTATCAGAGCTTGCATTACTAAAAGTGTAGTCAGGTCATATTTATTAAATTCTAATTTTTTTCAGTTGAGCCTTACATGGTTTCTCAGAGCATTTAGAGTGTAAAGCAAGGCATTGCAAGGCTCAGCTGGTTTAAAAATAAATCTTGAGCAATGAACAAAAAGTCTTGGCATGATACAGCTGCTGGCATCATCATACAATACAGCAGAGTTCAATTAGCTGTTTTCAGGGAGAAAAACACCATTGTGTGCAGGAGACTGTACCAGTAGAAGGGATGCATGAAAAAAAAATACAGCAGCCCCTTTTTCTTTTCTGAAAACAGTAGACCATCAATTCCAAAGTGAGCTTCATAGACAGAAATGCCCTTTGCCTAAAGGAATCTTTCTGTGAAGCGTCCTGGTTTAACATACGAGTGTTTAAGTTAACTTTTTTAATAACAGAGTTTGACTTCACCTAAGGAATAAAAAAATGCATCTTTGGCAAGTTAGAAGTCCTCTTTCCTGCAACCCAACCCACTGTCACAATTCCAGGCTCTGTTCAAGTTTAATCTCTTCTAACATATTTATCAGGTCTATAGCTCTCAGTGCTCTTTGTAAATGCTGATGGGCCATTGCTGAAACACCTATATTAAAGGGTCTTTTTCATTTTCTTCTTGTACATTTTACCAAAGAATAACCCACATCTTGCAGAGGAGAGGTGCACAAGTGGGGGACACCATGGTCCCAGAAAAAGGAACATGTGGATGACCCACTGCTGTATGGGTAAGGTTATGGGTAGTGTAATTCTGTAAGCATGGATGTGGTTGTGTGTGGGCTTAGGGTTAAAATACAGAAAGGTGTTTAGAAAATTGTAGCTATTTATTACATTTCACAGAATCACAGAATCATAAGGTTGGAAAAGACCTTTGAAGATCATCAAGTCCAACCATTCTCATCCTAAACTAAACCATATCCCTAAGTACCTCCTCTACCCTTTTTTAAAACACATCCAGGGAAGGTGACTCGACCCCCTCCCTGGGCAGCCTGTTCCAGGCCCTCACAACTCTTTCAGTAAAAATTTTTTTTCTAACATCCAACATAAACCTGCCCTGGTACAGCTTCATGCCATTCCTCCTTGTCCTGTCACCTGTCACCTGGCTGAAGAGACCATCACCCACCTCTCTATAACCTCCCTTCAGGTATTTGTAGGTGGTGATAAAGTCTCCCCTCAGCCTCCCCTTCCCTAAGCTAAACATCCCCAGGTCCCTCAGCTGCTCCTCATAGGATTTTCCCTCCAGCCCCTTCACCAGCCTGGTTGCCCTTCTCTGGATTCGCTCAAGCACCTCAATGTCCTTCTTATGGTGAGGAGCCTATGGCTTACTTGTTGAACTAGTTATTGAATTTTAAATGTATAGTTTACCAGTTCCGTGTAGCTGCATGTCATGAATTGATAATAAATCTCTTCATTAATTGATAATAAATCTCTTGATTTAATAAACTATGTGAACTGGGTTGGTGGTTTGTTTTTTTTCCATTGTGACAAAGCTTCTCTGTGTCTGTAAAAAAAAAAAAAATAGGTAGAGAACATGACAGTACTATTTAGGGCTTATTTGATCCAAGAAAGGGAAAAAAGTCTAAAAGCTGTTCTAGACCATTAGATACTAATAGTCTAAACATCTTGAGAAGTCACTAAAGATTTGCAGGATTACCTGGGATCATTTGACTTATGCTGCCTCTCTTCTGCTTTTAGTCATAATTTGTTATAGAGCAGACTTAAAAAGTCATGCAAGTAGACTCAAAACAGTCTCCTTATAACACATGCTGCACTCAGTTCACTTAAACTTGTACAGATCCAAAATCATCTGATAAAATCATGTGTGAACACAGTTCCTGTTCTTTTTCTTTTCTGGTATCACCATCATCTCATCATCAAAACTTCTAAAAACCTGCGATATTAAGAAAAGATTTGTTGTTTGAAAAAGCACATTTTAAAAATCATGTGTGTAAAATATAGTTGCAATATGATTAAGGGAGAGCTGTTTAGCTAGCTAAATGCAGGGGTCTAGTTTAGGTGGAGCTCAGTGGATGTAGGTGACCTAATAGCTTCCTTGACTAGATTGACTAGATCTCCATGAGCATGCAAGGAACTTGCAAGGAAAGTGCTGCGTATGTAGACCTGCACTCTATATATCTCATGTTGGTGACAATCTGGAGCTGACTCCTCACCTCTTACTCTCAGTAAGTACTCCCTAAGAAGGAGACAGTTTATTGCCAAAAATGAGCTCTGGGGAGTCCCATCCAGAATTTAGCTTGATTTTTTTTCTTTAATTGTATTGATAGTGAGCACTACGTATGCAAATGTGGTGTTTGGTGCATTGAGATTAGCAGAGCCTACATTGCAAGAATCTTTTGTTTCCAACGCTGATGTTGCAGGAAAGAGCTGATCTGTCCTGTAGACTTTGATCATTATCTAATTAGGATTTTTGTTTGTTTTTTCCAACAGGTCACATGCCCCCTTTTCTGGGGTAAATAAAACAGCATTGACAGGATTGCTTTGCTGCTGTTCTCTAAAGCTGTTAAAAGGCAAGCGATCACTAGTCAAACACCACGGAGAAGATCTGAAAGCAGTACACATGCCCCTCAGTGACACCGCTACTTCAGAGACTCTGCCAGGAGAGAAGACTGATGAGAATTGGAGCTTGTGCTAATGTGTTTTCCTCTTCATGAAGCTTATTGTTGTTCAGATGTGTCCCAGAAAATTAAAGACTGTATTTTGGGCTGCCTAATCTTTTGGGGAATGTAGGTCAGCCTAAAGCAGCAGCAGCAGGATCTGTGATCTTCCACACTGGCTTGCACAGAGCAGAAAGTTCAGGATCACAGCAGGTAAACAGAGCCCAAGAATATTGGCAGTCGGGAGTGACAGAGAGATGTCAGACATTGATCTGCAGGACAGAAGGATATGTCTGATGGCTGACACATGGCTCCTGTTTTTGTTTCTGAAGATGGTTATGATGAATTCTTGCTATGAAGCAAAATTGTGAGATTACTATGGTGATTTGCCATTCTTAAATTACTGTTGTTTTTCAAACACGAGAAGTTTGAAACGATGAGAGATGTCCTTTTTAAAGACCAAAGAGTGGAAGATATTCTCATCTGAATGCTGGCTGCATTTGCAGGATCACCCAACGTTTTTCTTGATGGGTTCCTGTTATCTCTTTGAAGGTGAAGGGGTAGCTGGAAGTGTGTACCAACAAAAATCTACTTTTACAGTGAGTGCTGCCAGAGAGCAGTGGCTGTGTACTCCCATGAGAAATGTGCCCAGGAATGCTTCCTAGCAATACACTTCCTCATACCCAGACCTGGCATTGGTGTGAAAGGAGAGGGAGGGGACAGAAATGGGAAGAAGCTTTTTCTGTTCAGATTATTGAGACATGATGGACATCTATTAAGAGGAAATACTGTAAGCATCTGCTGTGTAAGAGGATTTTTGCTATCTAATTATTTCACTTAAATACTACAGTAAAAAACACTAGCTAGGAGGATGTGCAAATGACATTGGCAGTTATATGATATCTGGAGGGCAGCTCTGAGGAGAAAACTGCCTCATGAGGAGAAAATTTCCAAACTGCCTCATGCTGCTTCTACTTTATGGAATGATTCTAGAGGTCGAGAAGAAACACTTCTGCTCTTCTGAGTCATGGTTTAAGAGTCTTAGGGACTTTAGAAGCATAGAGGGAACCTCAAACTGCTAGTACAACTTTATCTGCACTGGCAGTTTCAAGTAGCTCTCATTGTCCTGTGGTTGCTTACACAAATGAACTGAGTCAAGAGTGCTAGCAGGAAAGAGGTTCTCTGTTGGGGATGGACTACTTAAAAACTTCATGTGGTGTCAGAGCACTTGGGGTGAAGTGGTTTCACTCCCTTAATGGAGTTTGGACAAATAGAGTATGGCATAAAGTATACTTGCTCTCCTGGCTTTTTGGAGAGCTGCCAAACATCCATCAGGCTCTGCAGTGATTAATGATACAGACTAAACTTACTAACCTGTTGTATTCATTTATATGCTAATGGCAATAACATACATGGTAGAGGCAAAAAGAAGATGTGCTATATCTCACATTCCTAACAGGTCTCCCAAGCATCACTTTGGAGTCTCATAGGTTTATTAAGTACTTGGTAGTACTCAGAACAGTGACCCATTTAATTTGCTAATGTTTTTCCACATGTGGCTAATAATTGGTCTTTTAAATGGATTTTGCTGTCCACACATGAAAAGGCTACTGCCACTTTACAGCAGTATATTCTGTTTTTTGCATGTTTTTATATGCATGATGAGTTTTAATGAATGTGTGGATATTTCTTTGTGATCCCTACAAACAATAACTCAATGCATGGTGAGGTTTATTTGGATAGGTTTTTTCCTCTTGTTTTGTGTTTCTAAATTAGAAAAATAAGATATCTGTGATGGATGATTTTCTTGTTGACAATGAATTGAAAGAGCTGAATTTCCATTGGTCTTTCATTTTATAGTACTCTCTTATTTAACAATTGCATGCCACTGTTAAAATGATGCTGACACTCTGGTAATGGGCTGGATACAGCTGACTATTGAAACATATTTTCTTCTTTTTTTTTTTTTGACAACATAAATATCTCTTGCATTTCTTAAAATCATAAGTGTTTATACCCTGCCATATCACAAGATATTCCTTTTTCTTCCCTTGGGAGATTTCAGTCTTAACAATTTTTTTACCAAATTTTCACACTCTAAATTACTTAGAATATCAGTTTGTGCATTTATTCACTGTAAATGCATCCAAACATCTCTTGACTGTGCAGGCAATATTGCTGAGCCATCCAAATGTTTCAACTAGTCTACATGAGAGAATCCTGCAAGTTAAAAACACTTCAGAGTTCATGAGAAAGTTGGCAAAAACTAGTCTCTGGTTTCACGCAGCTTCCTTGCAAAGTAGCTTAGAGACAATAAGAGAAATTTTTGAGTGCAGAGGGACATGTCTCTTTTTAACTTGCTCCACAACTAATCATTCTGCAAGACAAAATAAAGCTAATCAGAGTTCTTTGTACCAAGGGAATTATTAAGATATTAATGTGTTAGGCTATTGGCATAGCATTATGGAAATAATAGTATTGTGTTTTGGTGAATCAAAATAACTTTTGATTGAAGGTTGGATTGAATCTCATGACTAGTTTCAGGCATCTGAATGCACCAGAGTGAGTCTCTGTATGGGGACTTCCTCCTTTCTTACCTTTAGCTGTCCCCACAGAGGCATCCTGGAGATGTCTCTTAGTGGGGAAAAGACAGACACCTCTAGATGTCAATTTATCACATTAAAGATAAATCAACATAGCTGTTTAAGATACATGGAACTAATTGTCCTTTCGAGGTATTTCTCTCATTTCACTCCTGAGTAATAAGCCTAATGATTTTAACTGAGTTGAGCCTCCTTGCAGAAGACTGCTTCACTTGGCTTCCTGGAGTGGCTTTTTTCAGCTTCATCCAGAACAAAACACAGCAAGTTCAGGAAAAAAATTCATATTAGCAGTCATTTAAATGTAGGCACTAGTGCCATAACATGATTTTCTATTTTTAATTCACTATTTTCCAGGTCTTGCTTTTTATCCTCCTGGAATACAGCTTTACTGTGTCTTAAAACAGGAATATTAGACTATATAACCACTGAGCTGATCACGGGTTTTAAGAGTTTCTCTGTGCCTCTTATCCCACTAGTAACCTTATTTCAGATATTACCTGATGGACAGATTTCAAGTTTAGTGTTACTATAAGTATTACCTTCTATTCCAAGGGACCCCTCTATTAATTATAATTGCTATTGTTCTTTGTCTATATGTCTTTCAGTACTTTTATGGTAAAACAAAAACCAAAACCAATACAAACAAAAAGCTCAGAGACGAAGTGCCTCTTTCTTGTAGATTTCTAAATATTTTTCTATGAAAAGATGCTGAATATCAGCAAATTAGGACTTTGTGGTCAAACCTTCTATTGTTTTAATTATCCACTTTGGAAACTTTAAATCTATTCTGACATTAAAAAATCCACCACACCTTTTTATTAAGGTCAATATAGGTGTCTTTTCCACTGTACAACTTGTAGATATTCCTACTTTAAAATTTCCACAGGACGTAGCTTCTGTTTTTCATTCTTATCTGAGTGGCCAACATTTTATTTTCTTCAAGTGCCTTATCAGAATTAGCACGTTTAACCTACTTTTAGAGGTACCATATGTTGATGGTATATTTGGGTAGTTTGAGAAAAAGAAAATTCCACTACAATGAATCATGTATCTTGTCTTGCACTTCCAAAGGAAGGAAAAAGGAGTAAACTGCTGAACTTGAACAGTGTTATAGTCTTGCTGAATTTTAGAAGTCTAAATTATGCTGATTCTACCTCTAATGCCATACATGTAATTTGATTCAGTCTACTGTACCAAGCAAGCTGACACATTTACTTTTTTTTTTTTTTAATCTATGCTGGGTGTGTGTGCATAAAAACCTTTTATTTCAGGTATACATTTTTTTTACCTAGAGCTTTCTGCTACTCCATCCAAATGCAGATGTTTTTGTAGGTCTCTTAGCAAGGAGACATGGTACAGCTTTAATTCATGCCCATTGTGTGTCTGAGGGACACATTTCTTTGTTAGATATAATAATGACTGACTACCAGCATCATTTGAGATACTCATTTTAACAAAACACCACCACCTCCAGAGAGGTTCTGCAAAATTTTTTTTGCAGATGTTCTGCAAAATTTTCTCAGTGACACTTCATATGATCAACAATAGAGTGGTTTAACTGAAGGATCTTAAAATTTGGGATTAAATTTTTTCTCTTCTTTGACAAGGCCTTAACATGTAGTCTCCTGTTACCATCAGAGGTATAATAGTCCCAGAAATTATGTGCCTTCTCAAATGCCTAAAATCACACTGGATATTTGTGTTTAGACACCCAGGTTGCTCCCTATCGTAGTGGACTATCTCTACAAGCTGAAGGGTTGACTCTGGAAACCTGGTATGAATTTTGTGATGGGACAGGAGAGATAACTATAACTTGAGAAACTGCAAGGATAACTAGTTTTCATAACTTCAGTGTTTGGACACATGTTTCCAACTTACAGTACTTGTGCATTTTTAACTGCAAAGCAAAACCATGCTGAAGAAATAGTGAACAAAATATGCATCTGAATCAAAGGCTTTAAAATTTCCCTTATTGCTGGCTTGAGTGGGATTCTGCATAGTTTTGGGATTGGTTTTGTATCTTTAATCAGACTCATTCAAACAGATCATGCAGAGAGTTCATGACCAAGAACACGAGAGATGGCACCACCCCATGATAAACACATGGCTACTTCTGTCTGGCTGCTAAGGACCTTTCTGCTCAGGTATGATGCTACTGCTGCTGCTGTCATCTTAGATAGAGGCAGGAAACCCCACCTTGTTCTTTAAGATCAAAATTATATTCCTTAAAATTCAAACTGTTTTTAAAGTTGTTACTGTGAAAAAAAAATTGCTTACCTACTCACACTTGTATTTATTTTTTGCTTGACTTCCTGTAAACCTCATTTTTCCTTAGTAAGCACTTTTCCACAAAAAGGTTTCCAGATGATTTGCTATTTCTTTCCTATATTCATTCCCAGATGTGCATATACCAATGATTACAATTATGTGCCTGAGTTTCGAGAATATGCTTCTTATGAGTGACACTTTTGTAGATTTAATGCCTATTATTCCTGGACCAAATTCTCAGCTGGTGACAGTCAGTGTAGCTTCATTGATTTCCTTGGTGCCATTTGACAGATTGGACCAATCTGAGTATGTTTCATTTGAGGATCAGATTTTCTGTAGTAGCCATTAACTATAGATTGCTATAGAAGGTTCTGATTAAGGTTCTGACAATTAAGGTTCTGATTCAACAAAACAGTTACGAACATACTTAAGTTTTATCAGGCTTTAAATGTGGCTATGTAGGTAATGCTACTTAGTGCTAAGTAGGTGCTTTAGTATTCTGCAGAGCATGAGTTAGGTATTCTTGTTAAGAAGCCCATAAACTTTCCTAGGATCCTCCAACTGGGCAGTAAATACAAATAGTACATAAAGTACAATTACGAATATAAACAGAGAAGGCACTGGTAAAAATTTACAAAGGGAAGAAAAAAGTGCAGCTATCTCAAAATGAAAAAAAGTAAGCAGTATATCTGATGAACTACTGAGATTATTTTGCTTATACCTTTTGTCATGGTAAGCATTTTGATTGCTGATTACTCCAGCAGTGGTTTAATGAGGCCAAATAATGATTTGATTGTAGATATAACAAAACATTCCCTTCAAAGCTGAGAAATCTGGAACAGTGAGATAAGGATTAAGCTGGGTTTCATCTAACACTTCTGGTTCTTAATTATAAAACTTAAAGTGTTATTAATTCAACTTTTACTACCCACATTGGCAAGTATTGCTTTGTCTTTAGCAGATGCTGTTTATTTTTGTCATTGCTCAGTAAAGTTTAAAAGAGTTTTAAGTCTTCAAAAGAGAGATGTCTTGCAGAAATCCTTATTCAGCAACTCCTCAGGAATAAGAAATCAGGTTTAAAAGAAGGAGCAGTGGTACAGAAGGTGTGACACTTTCCGTATTACTTTTACATGAAATGTACTCCAAGTGCTTCTGAACTCTATCCACTTTCCAATATTTGTTCCTAGTTGTGAAAACACAGATTAGCCACTGTCATATTTACTAAAATTTAATGTGTTTCCTTTTACTCAGGAAAAATTTTATTACTCAAATATGTATTTGCAGATATGACAAAATAATTACAACTGTCATCTATATTAATTAATTTATTAGTTAAGATGCTTTTCCATAGCAAGAACAGAAAGAGACCAGCAAGCAAGACGGACATCATCTATATGTTAAATTATAAATGACATTTTCCATGTAAAAGGGGCACTAATAACAGCATTTTTAATGACATTATGGGTATAGACATAATAATGACATTATCAGCTGTGTTCTCAGATGAAAAATTCAGTCCAAAAATCTACCATACAACACACAAGTATACTCACTTTCACCCTTTTAATTCTTTCCCCCATCCCACTGAAAGGAGAGTAAGCCAACAGCTGCGTAGTGCTGAGCTGCTGACTGGGGTTAAACTGTGGCAGGCCTCTACCTCGATACAAGCACTGCATAAATATCTTGCTAGGCTAGCCTAAAGGGATCATGGTAAAACCTTACTTAACTAGCTTCAGACACCACATAGAATTGACCCATGCTGGGGCAGTTGGTGAAGAGATGAAGCTCTGTGGGAAAGGATTAATGTTGGAGAAGTTCATAGAGGACTGTCTCCTGTGAGTGGGACTCCACACTAGAGCAGTTGAAGAGTGTCTCACACTCATAGAACTGAAACTCTTTGTATTTTGCATCATACATTTCTTCCAAAAAACTTTAGAGACAAGTTAAATCTACATCATTTAAAAAGAGAAACATCCTGACTTTCTCTTTGACATCTCAGCTGACATCTTGGTTAAAGATACTAGCTAGCTTTTTCACTGAAGGGTGTGCTCTTCTGCTAATTTCATGGAATAGTTTATCAAGATAACATTGAATTACAGGAGTGAGGAAAATGGTGTTGATTGTAGTATAAACATATAAACCATTTTTCCTCACCAGCCAGTCACTATGTTCTACTTAGTTAATTTTCCAATTGTTTACTAGAACTTAAACCACTTATGGTTATTTTCTCTCCGGTAGGTCAGGTGAAACCTTTTCTTGTCAGCCTCTGTCAAGAGTAATTGCAGAACAGACAGATATTTAAACTTCTCTTAAAGTGCTGCACGTGCAAGAACCTACATGAAATGAAAACTCTTTCTTATGCATTGTAAGTACATATCCTTCCCAACAATTTCATTTCTAGGATTAGGAAAGGAAGAGCAAATTTGATATCTTTTCAGCGAAGAACCTGAACTTTTCAGAGAAGAGAAATATGAAGGCACCTGTGTAGGTTGACATCATCAGACTGAAAGTAAGAACCCACCACTTGAAGTGCAGTACAGCTTTACTGATTATCAGATGTCAGTCACCAGCATGGCAGCATAACCTTGGCTAAATCTCAATCCTTTTACCAGTTTATTATTCCATTCCATGGTGAACTCCAAAGGAGAGGGTTTACAGATTATTCACTGAAGGCCATCATTTGACAGTTAGGTTGATTCTTTTCAAATTAAACTGTTTCGATTTAGCTTTCTTCCATCCTAATTATTTCTTCTATCTAGCATCCTTCCTTGAAATAGAAATTGCTCTACCAATCATAGCCTAAAATCCTTTCACTTATCTGACACGAACACATAAAAAAGGATAAAATAAAAATGTGACAATGGACTATGCACAAAATTCTCTGTTTTGAATTTCCACATGCATTAACCACATCTCATGTTATTGACACTCCCTGAAAAAATACTCCCTGTATCACATAACTTGTAGACCTAGAGGCTGGGTGGACTTTTAGATTGGAGATAGTTGAGTCCGAGGACCAAAAGATGGCAAAATACTGGGATCAAGGAGACTCCAGAGTAAGGCGTTTCTTTTATTGCCTGCATCTGTACTACTCAGTTACATTTCTCTCTACATATAAATTCATGCTTATATGTAAATTTCGTACACAATATATAAGTCCCGTAATATACTAAACATAGGTAGGCAATATGTATACGTAATATGTATATAATGAGCATTTAATAATAATTAAATGCTTACATATACAAAAATATATGTATCCTGCAGCTGTACTTGCATACTTGTCTTAATTTGACATTTCTTTCCTCAAATGCTCAGTTATGAATTCACATTTTGTCTAACAGGAAGTGTCTAATATAAAAAAAATCTGTCCTTTTATTTCACCATGCAGTGTAGGCATTTTAGTTGGTTTGAAATTTAAATCAAGAGAAAAAAAATTGCAATTTTATTTCTTGAAAGAATTTAAGAGTTTTCCAGAGCTGTCTTATCCAAGCAGTGACTCCATACAACCCTGTTCAGCAATTCATGAAGGCAGTGTTTTTAAAGTGGATGCCATATTCACATACTGCTGGCTTTGCAAAACTGTTTAGAGCTTTACCCTCTGATGATCACAAGAGTTTCACCAATTTCACACTTCAATTATTCATGCACAACTTAGGATTCTTTATTTTTGAGTCACTATTAATTTTTAGTATTTGAAACATTTTGTTTTCATGCTACATATTTGCAGAATGAAGTATTATGTGTACTGAATAGATACAATTGCTGCAGCAGCCAAGGCTCAGAAGGAGCATAATATCTTTGGCTACAGCAGATGGACAGTCCCAGAATCTCTTTACTGGGTCATGAGAAAATGCACACTAAAATATTGGCATCAGTTAACCCCATGCAAAGTATCAAATCCTTATTAAAACAAAAAGGCTCAGTTCACTTTCAAGGAAATATTTTCTGGGCTTGTTTCAGCTAGGATTTTTTGAAAATCTGTTGTCAGCCACATTCATTGTAAATTAATCAACACAATCTTTTCCTGATCTTGATCTATGGCTATTTAGCTTTATACAGTACACAGAGTACTAGCTGATTGATCTCTGGATGTGTTAACCCTTCTAAACTTGGACTCCAATAATTTAGTTTTGTAATCTCTCTCAGATTTTCTAAAATAAGCTTGTCCAAGCTGTATATGGTTTGACAAATGTCTAAAGAATGGTCTGATATAGCTAAGAGGGAGTGAAAGGTCTTTCTTTCTTTGCCAATGAATCTTTTACTCATTAGCACATTAAAATGTCTGAAACAAGCCCCTGACCTGGGTTCTTTACCATGTCAATCTTTTTCATCTCAAAAGCTTTGTCTCTAGTAATTGGAATAGACTGGATTGGTGAAGAGAGGGGGTGTTTGAAAAAAATTAACTGAAATAGTTTTTCCACTAGAATATAGATTTTTCTTTAGAAATATTGCTTCTGTGCTTAATGGGTGCTACAGATTTGTTGGACCCCAGGGTGGAAGATTCCTGAGATTCCTCATGCTGCATCCCAAAGGTAAAGCCAAAATTCATCCTCTAGGGGAGAAAAGAGAGACACACACAGGGCACAGCTGAGACATACTTTTCAAGATTTGTATTTGTTTTTATTTATAGATACTCTTCTATACAATATTTCAGATGTCAGTCAAAGATACTGTTGTTTTCAGAAGAATATAATTTTAATTCTAATTTTCAGGCATTTTCTATTTTGATGATAGCCAGTAGCAGCAGAACATAGGCAGCTTGGGGTGAGGTGGAAAGGAAATATCATTATATTAAAAAAACAACTTTGTGGTAAAGATTTCTCATGAGTACATTCAGCCAATCTAGGTGACAGGATGACAGAACTGGAATATTTTTCCTGTTTAGCATCTCTGTTCTTGACTAAAACTCACTAACAAGGTTTATTTCTGTTCTGCTGTGTACTTAATCCTGAGCCAAAACTAAGAGCAAATACCTCAAATGATATTATGGAAAACAAGGAATAACTACTTAACATGCCTTTTCATGACAATCAATAAACTTGTGGAACAAAACCATGCAAACTCTTTTGATACCAGCATGCACTTTTGAAGGTCCGTAAAGCTGGTTCAGAAAGAATTACAACTGCAGTGCTTGAATAGGAAAACAAAGCAGTTATTTGTTATCATTTGTACAAAGAAGTACAGAGTTGAATTTGTCATTAGTCATAGAATTCATTAAATACTCTGTAAAAATAATTAATATTTACATAGCTTTGGATGTATTTGTAAATCCTCAGTTCCATATTTTTAAGCATTTTTATCATTCGTTTAGATAGAAGTAAAAGCTTATCCAAACTCAGAAACCTCTAAGAAGGCAGCTGCACAAATGAAAATGCAATGGCTGGCCACAGGACTTAAGATTAGGTAAAGGCTAAGAACCCTTCTCTAAATTTGTAAGACATCACTGATATGCAGGATCTGCAACCGAGAAGACTTATCATCTAGTTACAGTCAGGCACATCACCTTTAAAAGCTTTCTGACTCTGATTTTTTAATTATTTCATCATGTTGCTAGGAGTGAGAAAGAACACAGTGTACTGATCTAACATTGTGAATTGAGAATTGTTACGTCCAACAGTTTGCAAACAACTTTGAGTTTGAATATTATGAATGAAGGTACTAAATGTGACCATCAGGACTGGCTTGTGAATAGTCTGACACATAAAAGAGAGGCTTTCTGAGTAATGATATTTAAAAAAAATACATCAGTAAGTCACAACATACTCATTTCAATCAAATTCCTTGAAAAGATATGTAAAGACTGAAATACCTGAACTGGAATGCTGACCAACACATATAAGAAACATTCAAGGTTTTGGCATAAGATTAATTGAAAAGGTTCTTCTATTTCCAGCTAATATTTTGTGTAAATTATATAAAAGATGTATAGCCAAAAATAAATTTAATTTATTTAAAGTTTATTTAAAATAAAATTTAAATATTTATTTATTTTTATTTTATTTACACTCTGCAGTGTAAAATAATAATTTAAAAATTTATTTATTTTTATTTTATTTACAATCTGCAGTGTCTTATGGATGATTAAAAGGCCAATTTCCTTCCACAAAACAAAACAAAATGACCACCTCAAACCCAAACCAATCAAGCAACAGCAACAACAAAAAACTCCAAACCAACCAAGCAAACAACACCCCCCCACTCCACCCTCCTGTTGTTCCTTTTGCTTAGTTTGTTCTTTTTTTTACCCTCTTGTCCTCCACCTGAAGGGTACATCCAAACATTGTGCATTTTGGGAAAATTTTATTTCTGTAAAACTCATCTTGTGAAATAGATGCTCTTGTGAAATAATCAGGCTATATTGGTAGAAACAATACTTTGTGCAAGTCACTTCGTGATGCTGCAATATACAATTTCCCATGTCTTTTTTTTTCTTTTCTTTTTTTAGTCTAATGAGCAAATAAAAAAAATACTATATATAGATATATATTACCTATTGTTAAAATGACTGTCCATGGCTTTGAGTCCAGGAAGACTGACCAGTACTGGGAGATAAAATCTATGGAGTCAACTCTTCTTGCAAAGAGATTTTTGGCACTAGACATTGTTACAGAAGTAAATTTCCTGGGCTATTATAATCTGTTTGAGGACTGGTTTATAGAAATATCATGGCTACATCTAAGATACATTGAATTTCAACATCACTGATTTCCTCTTCATTTGCCAGGCAATCTGAAAAAAAACATGTACCTACTTGTGCTTGGCAGAGGGCAGAATCATTTTCATTGGAATCAACATTTTCACTGCCTTGAGAGAGTGTGATGAATTGAATGAATTATGAACTCTTTTAGTCTTAATATGTTATTAAATGAGCTCCAGTCTTGTTTGTTTTTTTGTTGTTTTCTATATTTGCATCCTGGATAATTAAAGGTAATGTTGCACTAAACAAATTGACCTGAGTTATTTCTGATATCACTTCAAAAAGAATACTGCCTTTGAATTCCCCATTATCTCCTCTAAAACGTATTTCAATAAAAATTGTAAGGATTTGTTAAGACTTTAAAACTGTATAATTTCCACTGTAGAATAACACATTGGTAAGTACTCAGTTGAGGAGTGGCCGTTTTTTTCCCTGCTTCTCAGTGAACACAAACATATTAATGTGCATATATGAATACTGCATTTTTTACTTTACTATGCATTACCGGGCTGGTCTAGAATCCAAGCATTGCTTACTCACATTCCTTTTCTAGGCTCTTGTAAAGTTCCTTTCTTGCATCAGTGCAAGCTTCCCAGACAATTGATGAACAATCAAACTGACAGGGTGGAAGAGCAAATGCCCAGTAGTTTTTTCACAGAGACACTGCTACAAGTTTTTTTAACTGATAATTTCCCTTCAGTGTCGACTTTTTGCAAAATTAATGATTTTATGTCTTAAAATATTAAAATCTCCCACTAGACCTCTGCATTTTAAATGCCTATGCCATAATCTGCCTTCGTGTAGGACAAAGGGTAAACTAAGAATACAATATTCTTAAATGATAGTTGTCTTCATCTTATAATTCAGCTTGCACAGATTGTATTGTTCCAATGTCTTTTTCTCAGAGCTGGAAGTGCTTCAAAAAGTGGGCCAGATCTGTCCTTGCGTATGTAAAGATATTTAGGCCAAGAGGTTTTCTGATCTGAAGTAGTTTGGTTTTCTTTATGGAACTTTGCAATAGCCTTATCTAGAAAATGTCATTCTGAGCTTAATTAGTTCTGGCATGGTGATTACATCTACAGACAACATGGCTCTGGATGAGCAGTGCGAGGCATGGCTTTGTAGCGAAAGCTCCCACAGAGTTCATAAACTGCTCCTTAGCATTATCTGGCAAACAGAAAGACAAAAGCACTGTTAGTTGGTATCTCTTTTAGTCTCATTAAGGTAGCAGGAACTTTCAATGTAAACTGAGGGCATTATTGCCCACCCATCAGACAGTTGGCCTAGTTGTAAAGATGAAGCTGTGGCACAAGTGTGGCATGAGCATGTCAGCCTTGGACATTACTGAATCTGTTCTTTTGCCCATGCAGCAATCCTGAACATGAGATGCAGACCCAGAAGGAAAATCTTTAAAAAGCAAGAAATAGAAAGTGAGCCACAGAACATAGAATTTGCTTAAAACATGCTATCACATTTTACATAGACTATGTGGCAGTGAACAAAAATATATCCATTTGTCAGCAATAGCATCCACAAGGTTTCTTCAAAACCATCAAAAGGTTTCTTCAAAACTAAGCATCTATGCTTTTTTCAAAAGACCTATTCCCATTTTTCCTGTTCTTCTCTATGCCTCATTTATTCTTGGTATAAATCTAAACATATTGGTTGTATCAAGCCTGATTAGAAATGCCTGGAGTTAATGAAATGTAGAGCATTCCTGTAAAAGGACATTATTAGTATTAGTTGTACTATTAGGATTTCTTCCATCCTGGAATCTCAGAGTATTTAAATATACCCCAACCTCACAGTGAAAAAAAATCAAACCAGGAAACAGAGAAAGAAGTAGTGACTAGGAAAAATAAGTACGAAAGGATGAAGCATCTATTTTTGTCATTTTGAGAAGGTAATGATCAAACCTTTCCTTTCAATATCATATTTGTGTATTTAGCCTGATTACTCATTCTGTTCCACACTACAGATCATAGACACAGTCATAGCAGTGCGCTAAATTCTTCACTGCTACAGTGCATTTACACACATTTCTGAAGTGGAAATTGCAGAAATCTTAACTTTGTTTTTAGCTCCACTTGGACAAAGGTCTGTGAGAAATCAAATCTCATCTTAGATTTTAGGGTAATCAAGTTTTTATTAGTTGATTTGTCTTTCTGCTGGGTTTTCTATATGCTACAAACATAGTTCCAAACATCCTCTCTGAAGTTTTTCCCTCTACTATTTGATAAGGTTACTTCATTTTCCTTCTTGCTATTTAACCAGGTTGGGTTTTGGTTTGGGGCTGGGTTTTTTTTAAGATACTATATAAATTATTATATTATTTCTTTGTCTCTTTTGTGTTCAAATCCTATGAACAATCTAAGATGGAATACTGTAGGCTGAGATGTTCATTGACCTGGCATGTTTCATTGAAATGTTAAAGTTTAAGACTGTCCTGTTCCACTTGGTGCTTGTTTTTCCCTCAAGTAATAGCTGACCCTTTGTAGCAAAGAAGGATGAAACTTGCTTTCACCTTGAAAAGGAAAAGCAAAAAAACATACCAAACACTTTTAAATAAATGGTATTTGTCCAATAACATCTTTCTTGCTCTAGTGAATTTCATCCCACTTTACTGGTAGAAAATATGTGGAAATCTATCAATGAAAGAGCCATATAGTAACTTTCAGGGACATAACAAAAGGTTTTCCAGAGACCTCAAAGGAATAAGGAAAATTATGAAGATTTATTGCTACTAAGGATGGACTAGGGTCCGTCACCACAGGAGTAACAAAGATTTTGCAGCAAGTACACAAACTGTAATCTCTCCAATCCCTTGATATGGATCTAATCTCAATGGGTAAGGTTTGCATTTTCTCCAAGAGGTCTAATAGTGTGCTCCACCCTGTCTACTCCCTACACAAGCAAACTTAAACTCAGAGTAGCTAACTGAAGCTGGGTTGCTACCTGAGCTTGGTCAGGACACTTCAGAAATACCAGAGAGATGCCTAGTGGGACCACAAGAGAGATGCGTTCTACATGTATCCCACACACTGATGGTGAATTCTCTGTGGCTCTTAACACTTGCACATTTAAGTAGTATGATGCAATAATATTCTTGCCTGGAAAAAGAGGGATTAATAGAGTTACATAAATAAACTATTTTAAAAAAATTACTTCACGCAATACAAACACATTGGTCTACCTATGTATGCCTTCTATGTGTATACATGATGTATGAACAGTACTACCCTTTATGAATTGGAGAGCAATTGTCACATAAACAAAGAAGTCTCAAAACATTTATACAACTTACTGAGGAGATGACGACAAAAATGATGTTGGATAATAGTAATTGTATAGTATTATGTTAATGAGCAACCCAATCTATTAAACAGAGAGCTGGAACTACTTGCAGTCTTGATGGTGCATTTCATAGACATTTCAATTTGAACTAAAAGGTTTAAAGTAGCTAATGATTTATTTTCAAAAATGTTTTTGCAAGGAAAATAGTTTATTTTACAGAACAGGTCTAAGGTAAAAATAAGTTGATTCTGAATCAAATTATATTTTCTTTTATTTTTATATAAATAACTAAATAATTCAGCTAGCTTTATGTCAGAGGAACTTAATAAAAATATGACAACATTGATGTAAATTCTTCCTCAGTGTATTCAAAATGAAGATCCACAATGCTTTTAAAATGATGTCAGATTCAATATTGAAATACAGCAAGAGTATCCCTTATATACAGGTAAGTAATTGCAGGTTCTCAGAAATCTGTTTCATGGCCTTTAGTGCTACAACCCTCTTCATACTTCTTTCACTGGCAAATGACAGGAGGCATATATGACCTCAGGTCTCTCAAGGTAAAGGATTCATAGATGAAATCAAAACCCATCAGCAGACATTTATTAAATAATAGCAGCAAATTCAGCACAATTACATCCGTAAATTTATCATCTGCTTTATTCCCTAGAAGAAGGCAGGTAAAACAATTGTTATAAAACTATTTTATGGTATTTCAGTCTTGAAATATGAAAATAGTTAAATACACAATAAAAGGATTTTTTCTGCTTGACTGAGATGATAGCTGTAGAGCTGAAACAGTGCATGAAATGCAATCAGACTGGAAACTCCTGGAGGGTTAGGTCTGTATATACAATATCAACATGAGCTGAAGTGCTTATAAAGATGTTCTCTTATATTTCAAACATGAGGTACCTACAAAACCTGAATGTCATCCTGAGTTTTATCATGAGTGAAATTTTCTTGCTATGAAATAATTCTTTTCTCTCTTCTGTCAGTGCTTGTGTCATTAATGTCTCTTGCAGACAGAGGTGGGTTGTAATAGCCTGCTAGATCCTTGCACCCACACAGTTTCCATGGCAGAATTGGGCTCTATGTTTTTTCTCATCTTTCAGCTACTATTTTAAGAGTTCATATGACTGTCATCCAGCTTTCCAAAAATCTGTCAAAGCTCAAAGGCAGAAGGAGAGTTTAATGGCAGATAGTTACAAATTGTTATTGCAGTAGCGTGTAAGTTTCAGACTGATAAAAAGGCTATTTTCTTCTTGTTTTATAGTAGTAGTGAGAGAATTAGCTTCTCTATCTGATCACAATAAAGGCAATTGTGCCCCTACATTATGATTAAGATCAAAGGTTTATGTCTAGAAGATCAATAAATAGCATGACTTTGCACCCCTGAAATTGAAATAGTTTAATTATTTATGAGCAGCTTCATGAGCAGTTACTGGTATAGTAACAAATCTACAGGATTTAGGCAATCGAGTGCCAAATCATCAAGACTTTAAGCAGCTAACCTACTTGCTCTCGATTCAGATTTGGGTAAAATATTTATTAAGTAACTTCTAATAACAGATTAATTAATAAAAATGTAATTGTTTCATTGAAATGTTTTCAAAATATAAAGGAAAATATGGCTTACTGCAATTAATCAGATTTTTTTTTTCTTTTTTCCTATTAACTGCTTATATGTTATAAAGAGCCAGATAACTTCCTAATTTCTTCACTCCCATTTATCCACTTGTAGTATTGGAATAGTAGCATTTATATGCATATATATATATACAGACACACCGTACTTTAGGTGCTGTTGCAAGATCTTCTGAATACTTAAAAAGTAGAATCTGGAGGGTTTTGGTTTGACCTTTTTTTCCGTTAAAATAGTGGCATGTTTGGTTTATTGTTGTAATACTTCTTTGAAATATAATGGTATAATTTTCTTAGTTACTGTTCTTTGACACACTATTCCAGGTTAATCAACAAATCACAGTGAATTGAATTACCCTTTCCTATGTTTCAAAAAGACATGTTAAAATCTATTTCAAGAACCCCCACCTCTGCCTTTTAAGTCTTCTCCAAGGTGATAGCCTTCCCCATGCTATCCCCAACAGAACATGCTACAGATTCAGCAAAGCAGAGCAAGCAGACCAGAGCAATGAACACTAGCCCTCACTCACACTGATTTCAGCCCAAGAAGTGGCTGGTAACAACATCATAAGCTAATGCAAACAGGATTTGAGAGCTAAGAGCTCTGGGGAATAGCTCCCTGCATCTGTGGTTCCATCAAAGGAAATCAGCTTGCACTGTCTAGGAATATTAGTGCAATATCAAAAAATGCCAGAGTGGGGACAAGTGAATGATTGTACATTGGCAAAAATGTAATATACATGAATAAACCCACAGAATATAATGATTTAAAATATCAAAACCAGATAGCCAAAATGGTTTATTTATTTTAAGACCTTAATAATTAAGTCAGTAACCACAATAAATTATGATTAACTTAACCATTGAGACTAATCTAAAACATGGTTTAAGTAACTTAAAAGGAAATTGATCATTGACAATATAAAAAAAAAGAATAAATTTTTAATGCTAATGAGCAAGAAGAGAAGCTCAGCCTAGTAAGGGAAATGTATGAAGTGGGCATACTAAATAAAAGCAAAGCATTTGAAGTATGATGTATCTTCTCTGTGCATACTTTACCTAAGGATCTTAGAGGTGTGGGTACACTTTACTCTTGGAATGTGTGAGAATGAAGTGACTGACATGATATACCAATAATACCAGCGTGCCTTGATTTTGCTGCTGGGAGATTCTCAGTCAGACAGATTCATGGTCTGAAATCTTTTCCTGAGTTTCTGGCACCTGTATTTGAGAAGGTTAATTTGCTTTTTCTTTTAAAACAAAGAGGTGTTGGTAGAACCATCAAACAGCAATTGTGGGACCTAAATGGAAAGCATCTTAGTCGTCATGATCTGGTCTAGGTTAGGACTATTTTTTAATCTTTAGTTTTGCTGAATAAAACTCGATGTCAATTGGGCTATGAGTAGAAAAATGTGAGTGAGTGAGCTTTGCTCTATAATGCTGGGAGTGTTAGTCAAAGGTTCAGTTCCCTTTACTCATACTGTCATCACATTTTGTAATAAGACTCATCAAATAAAGCTCTGAATTCAGTGTCCATTTTTGGTATTTACAAGTTCATTTCAGAAGTCCAAATTATTTGAATAACCAAGACCTGAAAGGAAGGAGTTATAGTTGCTTTTAAACTAGGTGTTGCAGTTATTTTGTAGATTTGCCTTCTGATTATTTTTTTTTAATTAGTATTAGCAGTTCTTATGTTTGCACTTGTCTAAATATATCAAGTTGTAGAGTTTCCCCTTTTGGTGTGCTGTGGAAGCACAAGATGTAGTGGAGAAGTAAGGAAAAGCAAGAAGAGAAAGAAGGTAGCTGAAAGTCCCCTGAGATTTTCTGTGCTTTCGGAGTTCAGGAAAGTATGGCTCTCAGTGGCAGAAAATTTGTAAATAATTATTATTTTGCTATTACTAAGCAGACTGGATAACCCATTATCTGGATCAAATGTATGACATGGGTAGCACTACTGAAGAAGGCAGCTGCTAGCTGTAATGGCAGCTGTTTCAGGGACTGGAGAACATCTGTGATATGACCTGAGCTCACAGCAAGAAATAATTTATAAAGCTTTTCACATTTGCAACAAATACAAGTTAAAAGAAAATACCTGAATTTGCAGCAGCTCAATACAAGACCCAGCATAAGCAAGGTAATTACTAACGAAGCATCATATATATGCAGGAAAGCATTAATTCTATGCTGAAAACTATAAAATGAAAGGCAATCATATTTTAAAAAACACTTATAGGTCAAAATTTGCTCTTCAACTCTATTGTTAGAAGTTGATTTCAGGGAAAATTGTTTGGGTTTTTTGTTATTTAAATAGCATTTCACAGAAAGCTAAATAACTAACATAAATAAACACATTTCCCATATTTATTTATGTCTGTTTTGTTGGGCTTTTTTGAAAAAGAATTAAAAATTTTAACTGGCAGTTTACTGGAAATTTTGATTTAGTAACAGACCTCCATTTTTATCAGCTCTGATTTTCATTTCTCTTTATACCTCATCAGTTTACACTACTGCTGAATAAATCATGAACAGAAGTAATACTCCCTCATCAATAACTAACCATGAATTTTGAAGTTCACAATGAACAGTTCAGATTCATTTGATAGGATACAAGAGGAGAAGAAACCTGTAAATAATTTCTGGTCAGGAATACTTTAAAGAGCTTTTTAATCTGCTTTTGAATATTTCATGTGGCAAAAAACCCAAACAAGCAAAATCCAGTGAATAAATTATTCATTTTGAATTATTCACTCATCCATTTTCTGGTAAGAGCTTAAATATAATTTCACCATGTTGTACCATGATGTGATGACATCTAGTGTTGCAATATTGAAATCATCTTATTCTATCATAACCAGAAAAAAAATCCCAGCAATTTGATGTGTGGACTCAGTCAGACTGCCTTCTGACTGAGTTAACATAAGCCTCAGGCTCCTTGGGTGTGTTTTGTAGCTCCTCCTTATGTTACAAATGCAAAATTATCATTGAATTAGAGGAGGAATAAAAACCCTGATGAAATCTGGGAATCCTTCTTGGTCTGCCTGATTCAATTATCAGAAATTGTTCGCATAGTAGAAAGGAAAATATATGTAACTTTCAGAAAATATAAGGGTGGCACTAGGGGTTAGCAAAAGCTACGTGGTATTCTAATATGTCTTGAGCAGCCAATGATTATCAAGGAACAGAAATTCTACTAAAATGAAATTGGTTGTGAAAGAGTTAAAAATGTTTAAATCATTTAAAAGGAATTTTTATCCACGTAAATATGGGCAATAGCCATTGAAATTTTCTACTGCTATAGCTGTAATTTGTATCATATTTAAAATGTGCTGACTTTGAGAATGTTGAGAATTCATGATTCCTTGTCAGTAAATAGGCTGCTCTGTTAACACCAACACTGCATCAGATCTTGATTCTGACTTCTCTACCATATACATTCATGGCACAATTCCATTATTAAATCTGAAAATGCTCTGTACTTTGAGGTAAGCTGGTCAGCATAAAGGAGATTTAAGTTGGCCCAGAATATGGCTGTAGAAATGCTTAGCCTTTTAAATAAATTCTTTTTAAAATTATTCTCAGGTGTATCAGTGAAACCTCGTTTTTTAAAGGCCACTAATTTTGTGTCAGGAAATTTCCAGAACTTACTTTAAATTATGCATATTGCTCTCTGTTTTCTTGAATTACAATGATTCTGTTGAATTGAAGCTTGATCATGTAAAATTTGGCACCATTCAGCAAAGTTAGGCAGAAAACAATCTCATCTTTAAACATTCATGTAATTCCTTCGACATAATCAACGGCACTACCCAAGTGCTTACTGCTAAGTGAGCACTTAAGTGCCTTGTTAAATTGAGCTTTAGCTAGCCATGAAATTAGTACCTACTCACTCAATCAGACAATGAGAAATGTGCAGAAGTAAACAAATACTGACACTTATACAAAGCCAGGACTTTTATCCTATGCAGCCAGTTACCCTTCTATTCAGAAAGAGCCAAATGACTTCCAGGCCATTAAATATACTGTCACAATATATTGTCCTTTTCTCCCAAACAATTTCAAATTTGGCTTATTTTGTAATAGCTCCCTTTAACCCTTGGCCACTTGTCTGTGCTTTAAAGGTATTATGTTTTGTCTCTTAAGCCTTGAGTCCTAGATGGAAAGACAATAAATACAAAGTTTAACTCAAGGACATAAACTACTGTAATTATAAGGTTTAATTTGAAATAACTTCTTGCTTTTCCAAAGCATAATAGGTATCACATGTTATGGCTTGACATAATTGACAGCACTGCTTGTCATCACTTCCAAGTATAACACATCCTTAGTGTGGATACCGACTTGCCCTGTGGTTCTATATGTCACCTTGCACAATACAAACCTACTGATTCAAGGTCTGTCACCATCATGGTCACCACTAAAGATCCCTTCCAATGGAGTCCAAAAGTCAGTCTAATTTTTCCACAAAATATTAACTTAGGCTGGAATTTCTTCAAAGGTTTTGGGTGGTAAAAAACATATGTATATATTTATGCTTTTTGCAATAAACTTAGATTTTGTGTTTGGACCCATTGAATTCACAAATAAGTGTATGTGTCCTGATCCTCAATCTGGCAATTGGTACATTGAGGCACCTTGGACTCCCTCTGTAATTCATAGAGCAGAGTGAGGCAGCTACACAACAGAAGAACTTTTTAATGAGATAGATGATGTGCAGCATGTCTAGAGAGGAAAGTTTATGTCAGCCAACAGGACTGCCACAGAGAAGGATGTTTTGGGTTGATTCCTCAGACTCAGGTGCTGGCATGTGGCCTTGGTCACTCTGTAGGACTGGAACTGATGAAAGCCCTTTGAAGTGTCTATGTGTCTGAAAGAAAGCAGAGAAAAGCACATAATTTTCATTACAGTCTGGAGGTTAGACAGTGGGTGACTGGGGTCTTCAGTCCTCCATTTCTGAACAGGAAAACACCCTCAGAAGTGGATGCAATGCACCACTGGATTGCATTTACTTTCTATCCCTCAGACAAAGGATGAATAGGTTTTGGGGGCCTAATGGAGAGCAAAGATACTTGCATAAGTGGTGTGATAGTGAGCACATTCTCCTGGAAGGGCAAGTCCCAGATTCCTGTTCCTCCTGTCAATGCAGTTTATGCCAAACACTTTTTAACTCAGAAAAGCTAAACAACCCCAAAAGTAGATAGTGTAGTAATCATGAGCTTGATACAACCCAGCAGTTTTCTCTCTACTACTTTGTTGAGAACATGAGAAGATTTCACTTAGTATCTTCTATTTTGTCTGTATCACAAAAAGGTTGGCAAAACTATCTTGGACCAGTTCAGATTTCTTTGTGATATAAAAATACATATGTCTTACATTCATGGAATTTCCCCCAATCTTATTAAGTCAGCTTTTCTGACTTAATAACCAAAAGTCTTCTGTGTCAAAGCTGATCAAGTTACCTTTGTTTTTTCTTCCATAATTATTTCAGTTTCTCATCCTAAAGTCAGCACTTACACCATGAATCAAATCATATATGCAGACAGACTGTGCTTGAAAAATTGGACCAGAAATTAAGGCATTAAGTCCACACATTCTTTTCTGGAAGTATCTTCAATGAAAATACTACAATTTTCAACACCAACAAAAGGATGGGCTTTGAGAACATATATGCAATCTCAAAGGTAAGAAACTTATTATTAGAGAAGCTAGTTCCCCAAAAATATAAGATTTGATTTTGCTAAGACATTACATGCATCAACACCTAAAATTACATGTATTAGTATTTTTAAAATAAGATAATAATATACTTAGATACAGCATGCGGTGTGTTAGGCTTACATATGTATGTCCTCAGTACTTTCAGATATCAGAATGTCATGATTACTGTAATAAAAAACCTAAATGAACTATTAACATGTTTTATTTTATTGTATCTGTTCTTTTAATACCAGTTCACTCACAAGCTGATATAAAGATTGTAGTATTCCGCATTGCACAGAGAAGCACAGTAGGATTTGACAGGACCTGCTTTTACTGTGTACATGCAAGGACCTGTGTTAATGCTAATGATTCTACTGCTGGAGTGGTTTTTTGGACATATTTTGTGTTTTAAGTTGCCAGTGCTACTTCTTCAACAAAGCAAGGATTAATTTTCATTTATTAATTAATTTTTATTTTCGTGTGCTTTATCTCTTGAAAGCTATGCCAGGCAGCTGAGGCCACAGAGTTGGGCAATTATTTCACAATCTCAGTGTGCCAAAAAAGTTTAGTAGTTATTCTCTACTACATGCCACCTGCCAGAAATTGTTTGTTGTACAAATGGTGAAATATTATCTCACTGATTGTTCAAGCCCAGTTCATTTTGACTCTGAGTTTTGTCTTCATAACAGTGTATAGAAAATGTAAGTTAAACCCTTCAGGGAGTTAAACAGCATGATAGTCCAGACAGTAACACGTTGCTGGTTACAGTTATTTCCTGATTCTCTTATTTCTATTATTTCTACATTTTTTATGGGGAGTAGATCTCTTAATCTTGAAAAATAGGAATGTAGAAAAACCAGCCATCCATGATGAAACTGAATGTGCCTGACCATGGTCACATAAGAAATACATTTTTTCATTTGAATTTAAAGTTTGTCAAATGTGCGTACTTTTGGAAGTGTCTTCTTTAGGGCTTCTGTGGCATTAACATTAGGTGATAAAGATGGGAAAAGAAAACTATCATTTACATTTATTTACTTTATACTGTCTGTTTCTACTTCAAAGAAAATTTTCAGAAAGCTAAGGAAATAAAGAAAAAAGCAAAGAAGCAGGACTATGCCCAGCCCACCAGTATATTCCAAGCATGGCACGGGTTCATTCTCAAAGTCAGAAAAAAACAATAAACAAAATGTTAAGCTGTAAAATCTAGGAGTTTGAATGTAAAAGTGAAAAAAACTTTTAATTATTCTAGTTTGCCATACTCAAATGTTTGCTACAAGCTTGTTCAAATTTTGGCCAATTTTCCTACAGTTGGAATGACACAATTGTCATCAAATGGCTGTAAGTTGCAGGATTTCTAATAGTGTCATACCAGGGGAATTCTGGGAAAAAAAGTGAAACACTTTTTTTTCCACGTGATGTGTTGGCCCTGACCAGTACCTAAGCACCCACGAGTCACTCACTCGCCCCCATGGTGGGATGTGGGAGAGAATCATAAAAGAAAAAGTGAGAAAAATTCATGGGTCAAGATAAAGACACTTAAATGCATGATGGTTTAAAGAAAAAAAAAAGAAAAAAAAAGGAGGGGGGAGGAAAAAACCCAAAAAGTGATTCAAAGGCAAGCACTCAACACCTCCCACCAGCTGATCGATGCCCAGTCAGTCTCCAAGCAACAGCTTCTTTGGAAGGACTAGACAGAGATAGGATCTGCACCCAGAGTTTTAAATGAAAAATAAGCTTTCTGTGGAGATGCTGGTAGTGGCATCTGCAGTGTAGACAAGCAGCCTGAGTTTGATAAGGAAAAAGAGTAAGCAAATGGAGGAATGTAGAGAGATATGTGATATTGTCTTAGCAGAAGAGGTCTTTTATTATCATTCCAAATGTGTCTGACACAATAATATTTATCAAGGAGGAGAAGAAAAGATGTGAGATGGTTTGGTTTCAGGGGAGTTTTATGCTTTAGTTAGATGTTTAGACAGGAAGGTTTGAAGGTTTTAGGCATATTTTGTCTGGTAGAAGCTGTAATATTTGGGCAAAACCTAGGCAGAAAGACCTACAGAAGGGTCTGTGTTAGAGGTAACTAGAGGGTTATGTATCACAAAAAAAAAGCAGTGGAAATACTATCAAGGGAAGATTTGGGGAGGGAGATGATTATTTTAGCCGTCTTCTTGAGTGGTTCTTGGTCTAGAGAGAAGCAGATTTTTCTAGAGTACACATCTGAGAGTCATCCTTATTAAGAAAATCATTGTATTTAGTTTTGTGATGAGGTTAGAGAGAAACGAGTCACAGGAGAGGATGAACAGAGAAGCAGGTCAAAGAAGATCCAGGAGAAGTACTGGTTCTGAGATTTGGCTAGCAGCCATTAGAGGCTATAATAAGAGCAGCTTTATTTTGTGTAAAAGATAAAAGCAGATTTGGGAGGGGTGTAGTGTACATCTGACAGAGAGCCTGTCAGCAATTATAAACAACATGTTGAATTGACTTAGAGAGACAAACAATAAAAGAAGAAAGACAAATAGCTGAGGTATTAGCAAATGATGATATCTAGAAATGTGTTTCAAGTACAAAAGTATTTCACAATAAACAGTTCATCAGATAAATTATTATTTCTAGTTTTCTGAAACTTGGTGTCATAGTTGAACCCCAGATGGCAACTAAGCACCACATGGCCTCTCACTCACCCTTCCCACCACAAGGGATTGGGGAGGAGAAAGGGGAAAAAAAAAACCCTCATTGGTTGAGATACAGTCTAGTAGGGTAACAAAAGAAGATGGTGATGATGGTGATGATAACAACAATATCAACACCACAAGTGATTCACAAATGCAATTGCTCACCACATACAGAAGGAAAAAAACCCAACCTCATACCCAGTCTGCTTCCAAACAGCAATCCTGCCTTCCAACCAACTTCCCCATATCTACCCAGATCATGACATTCTGTGACAGAGAATGTCCCTTTGGCCAGCTTTGGTCCCAGCTTCTTGTGCACCTGGCAGGGCCTGGGAAGCTGAACACCACTACAATTACCTAGCAACAACTAAAACCATTAATGTATCATCAATATTATTCTCACAGTAAATCTAAAACACAGCTCTGTATCAGCTACTAGAAAGAAAATTAACTCTATCTCAGCTGAAACTAGGACACCTGGGCAGATTTAGGTTTTGTAATACTCTGATGAATTTTTCAGGCTGTATGTCCTTCATGACCTGTGGCACCCTGTTTCTTTCTATACTTGTTCATGTCTCTGAGTGCGTTCAGGTATAGTCAATACCTTTTACAATGAACCCTCACAAAACTGAAATATTGGATAGGTCCATTGAACATATTCATGTATGTATTTGTTTAATTATTATTATTTCACTGTATCCCGTGACTAATAATACTCTCTTCATTCTGGAAACATTAGCTTCATAGCTAGAAAATTGAGTTAGTCAAGTAGATGATTTCTGCATTTACAGTGAAAGCTGAACTTTGTAGAAAATATTTATTACTGAAAAATTAATTAAAAATGGCTGGTTTTGTTAGAAATTGAAAAAGAAAAATAAAATTATTCCACAGCAGTCATTTGGCGAGCCAATGATATGCCTGCTCTTTTAGTACTGCATTCTGGGATATTAAAGGAAGTGGTGAGTTAGAGGTTTACAAAATTTGTAATTACTTTTAACTTCTGGGGATTTAAAAATTGATTTCTATTTTTCCTCATAGAACACATTTCAACACATAAATTTAAAATATTACTATGCCATGGATCTATAGTTTTAGTCATATGAAGGTATCACAAGCCTGCATCTTCTAAGACACATAGTTGTTACTGACCAGATACAGGAGGTGCTTAAACATCAACTCCTCTTCATCCTCCCTCTCCTATTTTTAACTCTCAAATTTGAGAGTGATAAAGTTGCTAAAATTATTTTTAATGTGTATTTCTCTCTCTGTGGTGCTGGAACTGAGTGGCAAAACTCTACCGTACATTCTCTACTGCCATTTCCCACAAAGTTAATGATGCTAGATGAATCTGGGACACCTTTAGTCAGTGGTTGTGCTATACCACAGTCCTGGTAAAATAAATCCAAAGAAGAACAATAATTGTAAGCAAGCATAAGAAACCTCAAAACCATTCACAAAAATTGTTACCACCCCAAGAAACAGAAGTCACATTGAGAAAGTCAACCCTGCTTCTTACAGGCTGTTCTGGGAAAGGAAAGAACAATCTTAACATTCATATTTGTCAACACATCCTCAGCTCACTGTTTTGTGGTAACTTGTTTGGATACAGGAATGTATCAGGGCCACATTCATCCATCCTATGAATACAGAAAGTTTGAGGTTATGCTACTGTAACCTTGATCAAAAGCACACGTGCCACTGTACCTGTCACATTTCTAATAGATTTGTAACTACAATTCAAATGTGGTTTGGTTTGTTTTTCAGCAAAGACAGTTATCTTAATCACACTGCATGACCCCTTACTTCTGCATCAGTCACTGGAGTTTTCAATGAAGCTGTGCTTAAATTACACTCCTCTGTTAGGTAAATTGGTTTCATACTAGAAAATCATACATAGAAAAAATACATATTTAAAAATTAAAAAAAAGCTGAAAGACAATGTCATGAACATCAATGAAAAAGGGTTATGCCATGCCCACAGTCATTCCAGCCCCAAAGCCAAAACTACTGAAAACTAGAAAATGGCTGAATAAAATCATGCTCCTCCGCTCTGCAGGAAGTGCATCCCTCTGCCTACCGAAACCAAAATACTTTCCACAAACTAACATTGTCTTTCCTCCATCATGTCTTGGCAAGCATACGGATATAACCTTTCATTAGAATGAAACCTGAATATAGAAAAATCATAGTAACATGAGGCCATGTCAGTTTATTTGCATTAATTATAACAGGAAGTGGGTAACAGAGGGAAGAAATAAACCCATTTACTTGGCTTCATTCAGCAAATACATTACAGAAACTTTCTTCTAGTGGTTTGTACTAAAGTTCATTTGTAATTTATTTTTATATCTTTCTAACAAATTGCATGTTAAAATCATTTTACAAAATTGAAATGCACAATTACTGGGAGAGATCTAAAAATTATAGCAATAGGAGAGCAATTAAAAGGTACTGTTTGAGATTTCAATTAAAAAAATCTTAACTGGAATATACTTCATTATAAAATACACTTAATCAGCATGTTTCCAGAAAACTGATTAAAACCTAATAATTCTAATCATCAGCCACTGCTGCTATTGGGACAGTTATACCACTGAAAGGGATTCTTTGGATTGATTTCACAGCAATCCAAGGTTACTATACCTATATTAATTTACATAGATGTTATGTCTGCTTCTTAACCAAAGTGCTACTGTCCTGCAGTTGTATCACATCTAAAACATTTTACTAAAGCTTCAGCTGTGGAGTGTGTTGGATACTATGACAAGGAGGTTTTTTGACAAAGTGTGTGAAAGTTCTTGTCAAGATGCAGGTTGAATCACTAAGCACTTCCTCACAGTCCTGTTCAGCAGACTGGCTTGTCAAGCATCTCTCTGATTTAGGGTCATCTCTAGTGCAACAGCTCTTAGCATAACAAAAAGGAGTTGTGCAAAAGCCAACACACATTTGCCAAGAACAGATTTTGTCAAATTAATCTCATTCCTTTCCATGACGATGTAACAGGACAGAGGCAGCAGAGGAGAAGAAGTGGTGCCATACATCTTGGCTTTAATGGGTTTTTTGATACTCTCTCAGGTGTCATTCTCATGGCCACACCAGAGAGCTATGGTCATGATGAAACTACTGTTGGATGCAACCTTGCTGTATAAGTATTCCCAAAGAGTATCTGGGAATGATTTGCTGCCAGGATGTAGGGATGTAACAGGTGAAGTTCACTAAGATTTCACTTGGGCTTCAGTCCAGGTCTGTTCAATGTGTTAAAGTGATATAGCATGGGCCAAGACTATTAAATTTACAGAATGTGAAGCTGGAAGTGCACTGAGAAACATTAAATATCACCGAACTGGCAACAGCACACTGTAGATAACTATACACTGTTTCACTTAACCACCGTAGTCACTGTGTGCTTATTTAAATTGCATTGGTCTCCAAAAGGATCTCTCCTCCCTTGGTGTCGTCTGCCAGAGTAAATAAGCAAAAGAAGAACTGGAATTATCTATGTCCATGTCCATAATGGACAGAACAGGAAATAGTCTTCTCAAATTTCAGATAGACATCAGGAAAACCCTCTAGGATTTGGGAAACTGAAAGCCTGGAGCAGACTGTCTAGAGGTTGCCTCTTTGCCATTGGTTATAGACAGCAGACCATGGGAGGATGGGCATCCTCACTGATCCTTTCTGTTCTGGCCCCACAAAGGCGAGGATGCTACTGGGCCCGATCCCACTCCCAGGCAGCAGTACGGTTGAGCTGGTGTACCCAGCAGGTGCCCACAGACACACATGCACACACAGAGCACACACATGCCTGATCACACAGATCCAGTGAAGTCAGAGCACATTGCTGGTACCAGTAGCTGTGTGAACACCAGCAGCAACCACACAAACATGGAGTGCAGGTGACCCCATGCTGCTCCTACTCTCCTGCCAAGATACAAGTGAAATTCCCAATAATAGAATATATAGACAAACAATATGCATCTCTTCAGTACCTGGTCTTGGATGCTCAGGCTATCTGGTTACTAGTCCTCAGACCTTGCTCTCCTGGTGCTGGCCCATGGACCTACAAGTCCTTGAGGGCCCACTCTAGCCAATGGCACTCAGAATTCTCATTCTACTGGCTGTGTAGTTTGCAATGTTGTCACACATGCAGAATAGAGAGTCCATCCACATGAAAAACACTTAGCAAAAAGATTTACTGAGTGGAGGACAGACTGCAGTGATTACATATAGGCTCAGTCAGAGAAGTGCACTGACAAGCAACCTGCCTGCAGTTCACTGATCCCTCTTATCCCCTTCTCCATCTACTGCCTCATACTTTTTCTCTCTTGACCGACCCTCATTCCTCTTTCCCCACTTTTTCCCCTAAACATCCTATATCTGTGACACATTTCCTCCATCCCCTTAAAACATTCCATAAGTTCTACACACTCATAAAATTTTACTCTCCCAGCACCCCACAATAATCCCCATCTTCCTGAAGGCAATGACCTCCTTAAGTCTTCCTGGTGTTCCCTTGGCTCCTCTTGGTGCCTTTCCCTACTGGGACAATGGCCCTATCATTCTCCTTTGATGGTCCTAGGAGTAACCAAACTGGGGCTATGTGTTTGCCCTGAAGAGGTTAGTGAGTTCCCCCTGCCCTGTCTGTCACTTCTGATCCTGAGTCTGTGTTGATTTTGGTTAGCCTTTAATCCCATCACCTAACATAGGCATTTAAGGGAAGTTTTGATAAATATCAAGAATGGCATCATAATTGTCAGTCTCTGTTCAGGAGGAATAGACTTTTTCCTGGAGTCCACTCCAGGCCTGTTTACAAGCATTGTTATCAGACAGCTTTACCAGGGAAGCAAAATACAATCATATCTTACCTCTAAATGGTGTTTCTTGTTTCAAACTTTATAAAAAATATAATACATTATTAAAAGCCCAGTAATTATGTGTGTGTGTGTGTATGTGTGCGTTTGGTATTTGTTTTCCCCTAGGGTAAAAAGTGTTCTCTAAACTAAACATGGAGATAAGTCATATATCTGTGCCACTAATTACCTGATTCCCACATGCTGTTTGGATGAATGGTAGACTTGGGATAAAAGGTTGAATGACTCCTGTTATCTGCAGAGTTTTTGTCCTCTGCATCCTAAGACTCCAACAAAAATGGGAGTAGAATGAAAATTTACAGCAAGAATCTGCACCTTTGATACCTCAACACTTGGTTTTATTCCTTAAAATGGTAATGAAAAAAAAAATCTGCACTGAATTAAAACCTCAGAACTGTCTTGGTCAAATAAGAGACAAGTAAAGCTAACCCACAGTTCAGAGCTCTACGTATACTGTTCAACCAGTGCCACAGTCTCCTACTGCTTTAATGACCAGACATTTTGAAGAAATCCACAATAATCCATAAATTTTTTGCAGGGAAAGAAATGCAACTGCGAAGCTTTTCCAGCTGTAAGATTTTCAACACTTCCTTTTAAAAGACTCTTCCAACAGTTCTTTCCCAATAATGTACGAAGTATTTCCAATATCTTTAAAAATAAAATGCATCATATTCTAATTACATTGTTAATGAAAGAGCATTTAGACTGTGATCCCTGTCATCACAATAGTTGCAAAATAGTTTGAAGAGCAAAGAAAGATTAAGAGAGAGCTGGGACGCATATTTCCCTAGCTTTCTTTTTAAAATTAAATAGCTGAGAACATGGTAGGTGGTTTAGATTGCTGCAGCTTTTTAGTGGAAATACTGAATGCTGTTTTAAGGAACAGAGAAAAAAATCTCAGGTGTACATTTCACTGGCACAGGAACTCAAGAATGTAATTGTTTGGAAGTTTACAAGGCTGGCAGAAAAAGACAATATTATAATTTGATTATTTTTAGAAGGGAAGTTACAATTTCTGGTTTTGTGTTTAATTATTGCAGTAACTGACAGGAATAAAGGTCAGATTTACCCGAAGAGATGATTCCATTCTTCATTTGTAATAACTTACATTGAAGTTTCAAAACTTCTTACAACCATCATGAAGTGGTTAACCTCTGAGATAAAATATCAGATTAGATGGACTTTAGGCCTGGCCAGTTTAGTAATTTCTGTGTTCTGAAGACATAGTAAAAAGAGAAAAATCCAGTCAAAACATGTTGTACATGCAATGTTGTCATTCATGAAGCTCTCAAATGTCTTTCTCTTAAAAAGCAGGAACACCCCCTCCCTCCCCCCCAAAAAAAGCGCTGATGCTGAGGTTGAAAAGAATATGAGAGCTTTATAAAGGCAGACTAATTAAGGAAGAAGCTTTTTTAAAAGCTTCTTAATCCTTTCTACAAAATGTAGAGCTTCAGTGCAGATAATAGTGTGTTGATTTTCTAGAAAGTTTTCTTTACTGCCTTACTTGAATCACTTCAGAGAAGTTTTATTCATTTTCATTTCAAGATATTGTTTTTGAATATATTAGGTGGATAAATGGGATGTACTGCTATTGTTTTAATGTAACTATTCATTGTACTGTAAGTTTAAGATGTAAGGAACTAAATAGAGAATGTTTTAATGACTTTCTCATAAAGAAGAGCTACCATCCATTCTATCTTCACTATCCCATTGTGTCAGGTCCTTGCCTGCTTTCTAGGGGTAAATTCTTCTCTGTCTTGTCTTTGCTAAAGGGGAAGTGATACCAAAGGACCTTTATCAATCTTACATCAGCAGACTTTATCTCTTTGACAATAATGCCTCCAGTTCATTAGGATTATTGCTGTTTTCTTCATCTTGGTAACTGCTATGATGTACTACATGGTAAATTTTGCATTAGGCATTGCAACTGAGGCAAATAAGGAATATTGAGAAATAGCTTCCAGTTCAGAAGGATATTTTTTTCCAGTATACTATCATCAGCTGAGCGATGATCCATTAGAAATTGTTCACTACCTCATCGATTTTGCACTATTCTTTAATTTGAATGAAAATATGTTGCTATTTTTCTTTTTCAGTATTTTTCCTTTAGAATATCATACACATCTGCTCAGTCATGTAAAGTACCTTGCAGGATCAGCAGTTATTCTACCAATCATGCTGACCTTGGCAAAGTTAAATAGTTCATATATTCCATCTGGGTGAATGTGTCTTTGACAGCTGTCACACATATCCCCTCTGTCCATGGTTTTCAATTCTTTACATTTATTGTGACTTACAAAAATAACATCTCTTAAAACTTAGTTTTTAAGCTAAAAATTCATATGTTAACATATACACACACCCCGAACACTGCATACATACACTTGTTTTTAAAGGAGTTTTTCCTTTCTGGCATCCTACTGCAGAGAAATCATTGGTTTCCTTATTTTTATTACATTTTCTAAGAATGTGTGTTTACACACATTCTAAGTCCTACATCCAAACTTTATTTGTTCATGCTAGATCTAGAAAACTGCAGGACAGAGATATTTTGGTGAAAGGACAGTGGAGAACACCTGGATTAATGCTGCTGTGGCTATATTCCCCTCTGCAGTATTTGGGGCAGATGGAAAAAATTCAGCTAGCTAGTGTGGATGCTAGTGCAGCTGTGATGAACTCCACAAAACTTGGTGAGGTTAGGTCTGAAAAAGATCAGGGTTAAGCTGAAAGCTTCAGCAGAAAGCTTTTTGCTCAGTAGTTAAAAGTGGCCTTTAAAAAGGAATTTCAAACCTGTGAAATTCAGTGCAGGTATTAACATAATAGGCACAAGACTTCATTTCTCTTTACCTCTGGAAATCCCAACCAACACTAGTATTTAAACATTCTATTTTAGTTCCCACAGAAATAATTTCTATGTCTGAGTTGCCACCTGCTGCAGCCAGTAATGGTTTTCCGGTGAAACCTGGCAAGCATTCAGAGGCGCGCTCAGCTCGCATCACCTTTCGGATACCGCTGCATTTCAGAGCTCTTACAGACTCAGGCAAAATCAGCTTAGCCCCCTTACCCCCACTCCCAGTGCAGCATTCTCAGATCACCTCTTACACTGATACAATCTCTAACCAGAATAGGTTTTGGCAAAAGCAGTCCCTGCAACAGCCGGTGGTCAAAAGCCAAGCTGAGGCCCTACTAAGGAAAGTTAGGTACTTGAATAGGTAATATAATGTGTTGGTGAGGGCACAGCTTGTCCCCCCACCTGCCTTAGCTCCACCCAGGGCTTTCATGAACCCACTGATGGTTCAACTTCTGACTCTTCAAGCAATATGAATACTACCCTGTGTGTGAATATATTTTTATTTTTCACTGAGTAGAAAATCAAAGTGTAGCTTTATCTCCCAGTCTTGCAGTTCAGGACCTCATCTTTGATAATAGCTATGCAACACACGATTTTCCCCTCAGTTCAAATAGTATCTCAGGGACCACTTACAATACACCCAACACCTTGGATAAATGAGATTCTGTCGTCATTTACTTTTGCAGTCTGAGCCATACCGAGAAAGCAGCTGAAAGAGCTTGCTCTTCTGCTCCCACCCCTCCTCCACATCTATCAAACAGAGTCATATGGCTTCTGGTAGAAACCCAAAAGGAAATAAAGTCATATTTTTGATCAGAGCCAAAACACTGTTTTAGAATAACAGCTGTCAAAACCTGGCCAAAAAGTTTCATTTTAACTGTGTATAAAGTTTCACTCTTCTGTGTGTACAGTGATTTGTAAAAGTGTCAGTGGCATTGTCTAAGACCATAAGGAAGCACTGCTGAAAGCATTTAAAAGTTCGGGGTGGGGGGGCAGGGGGAAATCCTTGTCAATCACCTTTTCAAGCATTCAATGATTTTTTCTCCTTTCAGTAGTAAAATGTGCTCAGCACAAAAGTCTTTGGGTATACATGCAATTAAGGATGGGGGAACACTAGGGGAACATGCTGCGCATCAGGCTTGAACTGGAAAGAGAAAGGATTTCAATCCATGAGTTTTGCTAAGGTACACTTCAGAATTATTTTTGTTGAAAGACAATAAGGGCATTGTCTTGTCCTCCTCCCCCTCCACAGGCACTCTAGGCTATTCTCTTCTGCTTTGTTCAAAAACATTACCAACCCACAGTGTATTAAAGGAATCATTGTTAGGTTGTGTACTCTTAATTCTCTTTCCAGACTGATTTTCCCAGCCATCACATGTGGCTGGTGTTTTTCTCCATGATGTGGTCTATATACCCCCTTCCAAAGCTCCTAGCCAAATGGCCAGCTTTCTTCAGAGAGAGACCACAGCTGTCTGGCCCTCACTGTGGACACGTGCACTGGAGCATGGCTGGCACAGCTGTGCTGAGTTTATTCACAGTCACACTAGAGAGAAGGGCTTTTCTGATTGCAAATGGAGAGGGAAAGGGCTACAGAGGTTAACATCCAGTGGAAGCTGGGAATACCTATATATTTTGTTGATTTGCCCATAGTCAATGATTTTTTTGTTTGTTTGCTTCTTGAAGACTGAAAGTGCCTGGAAGAAGGCAAGGAATAGTTGTACCCCAGCTTTGACATAACAAAGTGTTCAACCATTTTTTCACAGTCCACACTTACTAGGTCTTCAGACTCACAAGAAAGTTTTCTCTTGACCAACCTTGCTCAGACTGCATATCCCTCGACATGCAAGTCTTCTCCATTGCCCAAAGTAAAGAGCTCCCCTTTTTTAGAATCACAGTACTATAGGAAGTATAATATTTCACACTGTGGAAGATCTGCCCTTGGGAAGTTTTTGTGGTGTGTTAAGGCATTTTCCTAAATGACCTCAGTCATACTGTGAAATAAACTGCATTTCCAGTGCAAATTTGTTATTAAAAAAGACTCTAGCAGTGAAATTTTGTTCACAAATGCAAGCCAAAAAGTTTACACTGGCAACATTTTATAGTGCAGACCTGCTTGTTATTTTCCTTCAAAAGGGACAAGATACAGGTTAATGCAGTAACTGCTAGAGTTGTAAACTCAGATCTGAGTCTGAAAGTCAAGTTCAGCTAGTGTTTTCTAATGCTTAATCATCCACTTACAGTTGAAAGAAAAAAAAAAACCCACAGCCCAAAACACTTCATCTTGCCAACAGCAAAGTAAATGCAGTTGTCTTAAGTGGACTTCCTCAGCACATAATTGCTCAGAATTTTGTAAACAAGACGGTTGTTGCCGTACAAGATGGAAAAGACTACAGCTCTGTTATTCTCTTTCTGCTGTGCTAAAAGGTTTTAACAAGGCAGTAAATTTGTTTCTGTCAGCTAATAATCTTAACCAGATACAATTCTAAACACACAGTTTTGTTATATGCAAAGGATAGAGCTCTTAAATTTGAAGATGCCACTTTTGCAGACAATTTTTAAAGGCAGTTTGATGTCTTTAATTCTTTGGAAGAGACTTACTGGCTGTGGTGACTGATAAAAATACATTTTTTATATTCTCACTTTTTATAGCAGTTTAAAAAGTAAAGTATTCTCAGATTGCTTCATGAAACAAAATGAAATATAATTAGGAAGTTATCACAGAAGCTCTAGCAAATCAAACAAGCATTTTCCCTATAAAATATGAAATATGGAAAAAGAAATTTCTCAGTTTTTCCATCACGGTTTTCCATTTAAAATGATCTCTTGTCTTTTCAATAAAAGAATATTTCAAGAGAAAGAAAAATTTATAGTTTTATCAGTAGCTGGTGGGGAAGAAAGTATTTTAAAAATTTAGTTGAAGTTTAAAAGAATAAGAAATTGTAGGTTACTTTTAGTCAACGCATACGAAGTTTGGTGGATTAATTCTTTTTCAACACATTTAACTTGAATTAAGAGTCTTAGTCCATGTACAATTCATCCAAACCCACCTGGTTTGTTTGCTTGTTTTCCTTTGTTTTCTTTCCACTGAAATGGGCTTTGCTAAAGAAAACTATATTGAAAAAGTGGGGTAATCTTTTTGGCACACTGAATAATTTCAACTGCCTTCTTGTGAATTACCTGAGTGAACTGAATCCAAGTCATGTTCATAGGAAAACACATGGATAAAATTTTGGCAATACCTACTACCCAATGGCTGGTTAAAGCACAGAGGCCATTATTAGAAATGGCCCTCTGAAAATTCAGGTGTGGTTCCAACACTGTGGCCAAACCTTTACAGAGAAGATAGGACAGAGAATTCAGCATATTGGAACAGAACAAGGATTAGATTGCTTTCTCTAATATAGTCACTGATTGCTTGGGCTGACACCGTCAGTGTCAAAGCCCAGGAAATAGGAAGAGTATTGTGAGGGGAAGAGGGTGTATAAAGGTAGGGCTATATGAGGGTAGAAATATGAAGATTCCTTATCTGTCTAACTACGTTATTTTTCACAGTACTCATATAGTTTTCTGCCTTCTTTGTTGTGCCAATGGCATATTTTGAGAAGAGTGTCAAAAAATAATAAAAAAAAATGACAGAAGATGAGAGGAGACTGCATCAGCATAGAAGAGGGATATTAATTTGTGACAGAGGGTAGAAGTAGACAGCTGAGGTCGGGGCGAAATACCTTCATATGGCTTTGCTGCCAAATAAAATCTACATAGAACTACACTTCTGAGCACTGGTCCAATGGTGTGAAGCATTTTAGTGGCAATGCTGCCTTGAGGACTCTCTGCTCCTCAGTTTCATTTCTGTTCCACAGTGCAAAAAATAAGTATTAAGAATAAATTAAAGGGAAAACTCTTTTTAGCCCAGGTCACCTCACTGAATTTATGTCTGTGCTACTGAGGAGAAGGTGATGATGATGATTGTAGGGATCAGTAGGTGAGGCAGAAGCGAAGCAGAATGGATGGGCAGTGCTTACTCAGGCTCTACTTTTTCTACCATGGAATGAGAAACTAAGTACACTGTCAACAGGAATGGCACATCTATCTGAAGTCAGGTAAAAGGCATGTTTTAAGAATAAGTTGGCTAAATTAAGTTTATTTGTATCTCTGAAATGGCAGTGTGTATCTAACAGAAACACAGCTTTAAAATAACATTACTTAAATATATTACAAACTCAATAAACAGCAAAAAAAGACTGACTTTTTAAAGATTAGGTGCCTTAGTATAAGCCATTTTACAACCACCTGTAATTCATGGATACAAAACCTTGTGTTGCCTTTTGTGGTCTTGCATCTATTGTCAATTCTTTGGATTAAAGTCTACAAAGCAGGCTAAGCCACTGGGAAATATTGTTAGTATTCTACCTCTGGGGTAACACAATTCAGATGTTCATCCTCTCTGAAGCAAAGGCAAATAGAAATGTGTTTCCCCGTGGTGCCTGCTATGTTTGAGAGCCTTGAACAAATTATACTGTGATCTCAATAGGCACTTTTACTCATAACACTTATTGGCTCAATGCTGTTCCTTGCAAATCTTAAATATAGTTGATCTAAATATACTTAAATTGACTTAATTCCATACAATTGGCAGAAATATAGCTGATAAAGGAGAAGGTGCTTGTGTTGTTTTCTATTCTTTTAGTGAATAGCATTTGTTTATTTCCAAACCCACATGTTTATACAAAGGCTATGAACAGATGAGTTCATTACCCACAGAAACAAAACGAGCTGCTCGGCAAAACACACTAGCAAGCATTAAAATAAAAGTATTCCTGAAGTTGCATTCCTAAATAAAAAAAAAAAAAAAAAGTGGTCTGTATTCCAAAAGAAGGCACTGAGTGCTGAACAGTCTTTTCTAATCATGGGATGAATATATTTATTTATGATGGTTAGTGGGAATTCTGTACCTTGATTTTTAGCTTGCCTTTTTAAAGTTGATAACCAGGTTTTGGCATTTGCCTTGAAAGCCTCACAACTGGTCCATGCAACTGGTCTTCTTTCACAATAGAATTATTCTCTCTAAATAAATATTCAAGGCCCTGAGCAGTACAAGAGGTAGGATCTAAAAGCTTGTACCAAGAAAAAATTATATACAACCTCCACAAAATATTTCAGGACCTTGTTGCCACTCAGAGCGCGGGTATGAATGTCATTAGGGATGTTGCTACAAATAGGAGAGTTTTGGTAGGCTTAATGCAGTTACCTGCATTTTCTATTATGTTGTAGTGAACTGCAAAATTGCAGAGCTCTCTTAGTAGTTGGTGTTGGCTGCCTCAGAAGAATAGAGAAAGAAATATTTTTATTATTTATATTTCTATTCTATTCTCACTTGTGGGAGAGTAGTGGGCAACTGCAGAATTCAGGCCTTGGTTTTCCAGAACTTTTTGTACATTATGGGTTTTCAACATTGAAAAAAAAAAAACAAACAAACATATCCTCTAAGTGAACAGGCTTCCTCTGTCCTTTAGGTAAAATTTCAGAAATGACACTGGTATTTTCCAAAGCAGATGGTCATAAGGAGCCATGAAATCCAGGTATTTATTATCAAATATCAAATGCTGGAGAATCCACCCCCCTTGTGTGGGTTCCTAGCCCTCAGCTAGAAGTAAAATGGGTATCAAGCACCACTGCATACTAATAAAGTCTGTCTGTCAGGAGATATACAAGTCTCTTCAATGGCTCTGAGTGATCATGTTCTTGGGAATTCAGATCAATTCAAGGGAAACAAGAAACAATGAAAAATGGGGATATGCAGAGGTAAAGTATTAATGTATTCTGATTAGAGAAACAAAATTACACATCTCATCTTCTAAGGAAAAGTTAGCATAAAACATTGACTGAACTTTGCTATCTGTGAAAGAAGATGTGCGCATTGCACCCAGGGCATGTTTTGGAAAGGTCAGAAGACAAGGAGTTGGGAAGATGTGTGGAACTCTTTCTGCTGGCAGCAGACAGAGAGCAAGGAGTGCCCTGACTGTGAAGCTTTCTGATTGCTTCCTTGTCTGCTAAAATGAACTTGTCAAATAAAACATAAGCTGTTTGAAAAGGTGATGCCAACATGATCTAAATAGAATATCTAATTCAGGAGACACAGAGAAAAATTCTCATAAGCTTAGATACTTCAAGATCTTGAGTGCTTTTCTTTTTAGATTGCAATTTTTTTAAAGTAATTCTAGAGAAAGGTGCAAAGTAAATCAAATTTCTGAAATGTTTTGTATCTTTCTTCAGTGCATATAATAAACCACCGCCTGTGGGATTCTGATCTCCTAAGGAACTGAGGCAAATCTCACTTTAAGGGAAATTTGTTTTCTAATTCCAAGTAAAGCAATCATTAGAAACATCACCTGGCTACTCAGGACCCCTAAGTGTAGGCAGACAGACTGTTGATTTTACAGCTCCAGTTCCAGGTCACATGCCTGAGTTTGAATAGGATCATTAAAAAGGCACACAGCCCCATTTGCAGGATCTAGGAGGACTGGCTTCCAGAAGCAACACCTTGAGGGCCACAAAGGGCAATGCTAGTGCTCCTCGATTTGGAAGCCAGCTAGGTCCATGTTTTCTTGGTTCTTCCTTCACCGTGGCTGCATGCTTCAGCACCCCTGAGGCATCCTGCCTGGGGAAATATGCTGGTACACAATGCCAGCACAATTCAGCATCAAGTAAAGTTATAGTCTCTTTCATGTCAAACCACAGCTGGCAGTGAGATGCCCACATTTCCATAGTGACTCAGTGATCAGAGTGCTAATGCAACGAATGGCAATTCAGCTTCCTCCGAAGCCTGAAGAGGTCCACATTCCTATTTCTCAGGAGGATGCACTAGGGCCCAGGCAAAGGTGGTCATGAGAAATTTGGGATCTTCACGCTTGCTGCTGAAGGTAGGACAACGTGCAGCCAGTAATGAAAGAGCTGTAGGAGCCCAAGACTGAATGCATGACACTGCAGCCTCTGGTTATGGAGGTGCATTTGAAAATGGGGAGCCCAGCATTTAGACTCTGTTCCAAATGATGCTTATGCATTTATCCAAAGACTGTTTAATGAAAAATCCATGGGAACAGTGAGCGGGACACAGTCCCAGTAGAATGTCCTTCACATCAGGCAGCAGGAAACAGGCTCCTGCTTGGCTTGCTAGCTCTCTCTGTATCCGCATGGATCTTACATTACTGATGGCTGTGTCCTAGATATTTTATTGGCAACATACTCTGTAGGTTTCCAATGTGATCTCAGATGAAGTTGGAAGAAAGAAGCATGACTGCCTCCTAAATTGTCCCGTGAACTTCTTGTCCTGTTATCTGGAGTCCAACTAAGCTAATTTATTGCTACTCAAAGCTAAAGACTTTTTTTTCCTCAGCTGAGTTTTTTTTCCAGTTCCAATCATCACATAGTACATGCTCAGGAGAACAGATTTAACTGATGCCCTGCATGCACATGGTATCTTTCTCTGAAATGTTATTGAAGTTGGGCTTTTATCTGTCAGTTTTCATCTATTATTTGGTAGTTAGGAGAGACTCATGCAGGATTTCTTGTATAAATTATTGATTCTGTATTGGGTGAAAGTCTCATAACTGCATACGTATGTCTGAGACAAATAGGATGAAGCTCTGCTGCTAGCTTTCCTCAGAAAATGTGTAGTCTTATGCTAGACACATTTAAATTTAGATGCATAGCTTCAGACAAATTGGTTGTCTTTTGCAGAGTTTAATGATTATTATTTTGTTTGTGAAATGATGAAAAAATCATAATTTGTTGAAATTGAGGACCTTTCCCCTGCTACCAGTCAGCCGCAAAAACTAAAATCAAAGAGATTCTTGGGCCTGCAATTAACAGATACTTCATCAAGCTTATTTTTGAGGAAGAACAGAAAAAGAAACGTGCTTGCTTTCATATTTTTCCCTTCTACCCCAAAAGAATGTTACCTACAGAGCAGTACCACTTAAGCTTCTGAGCTCAAAGAGACTGCAGTTTCCATTCTGGTTTTGGCAGATTTGGCATAAATACTCTGTACTACTCACTGGCAGAGCTTGGAAAAGGCTGGTGAATACTTTGCTACACAAAGAAGGCAGGAAGAGCTAGCAAGGAGAAGAAAAGGCTGATGAAATAGTCTTTGTGTTGCAATACTGGTGGAAACAGGCTTTACACCTGAGAGGTTCTTTGAAAATGGCACCAGGTACAAAACAAGCCCATTTTCACAGACTTTGTGCAGATGCTTGAACCTCCACAGTGCCATATGAGCATGGTTATGTGTCTTCTGGCAGAGAGCCCAATCAATTCAGAAAGCTCCTTAAATGAGATGTGGCCTGTCTACTGTAGTGTAGATGTGCCATAACAGAGAATGTGCTGAACTAAAAAGATTCTATTAATGATGTAAAATGCAGAGACAGAAGAAGGTTTGAGTACTTGCGTTGAATGGTCTCTAGTCTGCCTTGACTAAATCATCAGTAGGGTTGATTTAAACTGTTCAAATGTCAGATGTCTTGAAGATCCACCATAGTCATGCACAGTATTATAATTTCATTACCTTGATGTGACTAACACAAATGTTTTCATGAGACTTATTATCATTATTTTTTATTTATGCCTTTTGATATGGGACAGATCTGGTACTAGAGCTCTGCTGTACCACAGGGCAACAAATAATAGATTAGTCCTTTGAAGGGAGAGAGTCTCATTCAAGAAATTAATTAAATGAAATAACTATCAATCTAGTGGTTAAGACGATTTCTCCAGTCATAGCAGGACCAGATGTTTGTCTTACTCTGGTTACTTATAACTTGCATGCCAGATTGTGAAGAACAATGTGACTACTTGGATTCCAAAGGCCTCCTTGAAAACTGCTCCCTTGTGAGGCATGATCAGACTAGGAGAGAAACGTTCCTGAAATTAAAACAAAAAGCCACACACTTACCAGAAAAGCATAACTTCTTCAGACCTATCCTACAGATGCATGTTGAATCATTTTGTGGACTCTACTGCTACCAGGCTTTACTTACATGGTCATGCAATGAATACATTTCATCTTGCATTGATATTTTGACATATCCTCTTTGTTGTGAGCACCATGGAATCAGTGTTCCATTCTTACAGCCTGACCTCAGTCTGTCCCTCAAACAATACTCTAGGTCTCAATTTTTTTTTATAACTGAAATGCAAGGGGTGGGATTGTGGGAACCGTAATAGACTGTGTGATAAGTCTTTGCCCTCTTGCTTAGCAGGAATATCACAAAGCAAAACTGGAACCTGTAGTCATTGAGAAGGGAAAGCTGCTTTTATGCATCTGAGTGATTTTGAAATCCATGATCTTTATGAGATATATTTTAGCTTTCTCTCTGTGTGTCTGCTACAACTGCAGCATTTTATTCATATTGAAAGAAACAAATCTGACCTATTTTTTTTCTCAACCTGTGAAATTTTCTACAGAACATTTGGCTTGGAATAAAAGCTTCATGGTACTTTAAGAACAAAGTTTATTCCAAACTGAAACAGCATTATGCCTGGACCTCATCAAGTTTAATATGTAGGGAAAAAAATGCAGTGAACAATCCAGCTGTCTAACCAATTTGGGGGAAAAGTGATAATGAGAGCAATTTTGGCTTTGAAGGAAACTCTGAACATTGATGTATCATTCTATGAAGGACAAAGCTTCAGTCGAGCCAATAGAATACTCTTCTGAGACATTTCAGTATGCAATTAGCTAAGTAATACAAAATAATAATAGTAGCAGATGCATTAATAAACAGTAAAAGGCTATCATATTCCCCAGGGGTTCTTCGAATTGTAGTTCCTAATTACCAGTGCATGTACAATAGTGATATCTCTACTTTTAACCTGTGATTGTCCCTGAGCACTTTATTATTGTTATGGACTGATCTCCTGTTTTCTTCTGTGTACTGTAATTAGATAAAGGAGTAACATTTTTTTCTTATCAGCTGTAAGACTTGTAAAAGAGACAGTCCCAAGGCTTAGGTTAGGTTCACAGCAAAGCTGGGCTAGCACATATATTACCAGAGAAGACTTAGCCCTCAGGGCTCTTCAAAGAAGAAATTAGATTTTGTCAAGGAGAAGTGATTATTATTTTTACTTTAAATTTAATAACAAATAAGAAAAGAAAAAAAAAGGGTACAACAAAATAAGCAGCTTTCTGAAGCATCAGAGTGCTTGGATTCAAGCATGTAGTGATTCAAAAGACCCTTTCTTTTGAATGTGTTTGGCAGAGACACTGTGGAAACATATGACCTTTTACATACTCATAGGGAGAAAGATGAGTTCCTGCAATCAAAACAAAAGCATTCTCAATGAAATTAACAGGGGAGACCGTCAATGCTGAGAAATCCCAGTCTAGTGTTTACTCATCTGGAAAAAATCTAGACATCAGATTTGTTTGATTAATAATATTTTTAATATACATTAGACAAATTAATATCTCTCATATTATAGGAGAAGAAAGTGGTTTCTCAAAACAAGGTTTAATTCCACTTTACTGCAGTAAGTGAGGCAGGCCAAATTGGACTCTGGGAACACAATACATTTTCCATGAAAGTTCATCTGAATTTTTTTATGTAATCATGTTAAAGATATCTGTTAACCCTTTTGTTTTATCTCTTCCTTGTGTAAAATGAAATCCTAGCATAGCTCCAGTTAATTCAAAGCTGTTCCACTATGATGAGCTGGTCTACTTTTGGTTAATTTGGGGTTTATGAAAAAGAGACAAGGCAAAGGATTGACCTCTTCAAGATATATTTCATAAATTAGCAGCTAGATTCAAGATTTCTTTTTTTCATGACAAATTATTCAGATATATAATTCTTTCTTCTTTCAGATTAAGTCATTTGGCTGGTTTGGTGGTTCTTGGAGATTGTTTCCTTAGAAAGAAAAATTGCAGAATGAACAATTTCTTTCATGTCCTTCCATTATTCACAGAAAATATACATAGTCTTAAGTCATTGACAAAGCTGGGCTCCAAGAAGAGCTAATTTCCGTAATCACTGCTCTGAATTTCTTTTAGGAGGACACTGAGCATATAGTTTTTCTAGGTGCCTCTGAGCATTGCTACTATATATGAGCTTTGTTTAATTCTGATTGAATAAATATAATTTTACGTCTCTTCTCTCTCACACTCAGACACACTAACCTGTGATTGAGCACCTACAATTGCTACACCACCCTTGAAGGAAACTCTCTGGTACAACGGCATATCTCATTATATTACTGTATTGTGGTTTGTGGCCCCTGTTATTGTAGCTATTAGTTCTAGAAAAGTGTGTGGGGATATTTTCTTAAATTCATGTTAAATTCTTGATGACAGTTAGTCAGCCTCAGTGATGCCCAACAACCTCCTAGTTACTATTTCACATATACAGAAACATGGAAAAACTGCACATGTATATTTGCTGTAGTTCATCAGCATAAAACATACATGCATTTAAAGAAGCTAAGTTTGTACGTCTAAAGTTGTAAAGCAAACACCCTGAAACACAGGCATTGTAAGCGATAATACCAGTGTGTCTGTCTCTTAGCTTTATACTTGCATTTGTTGTTCATTTAAACAAATTTTGTGGGTGGGCTTTCAGCAACATCTAAAATATTTAGATAGCAAGATTGCCTAAAATTCAGTGTCAAGGAACTTCCTGTAAAAAAGGCAAATGCATCTTTTGTACAGTGGTGTATTACTAGTCCATACTTGTTAATTGTAAAATGGAGTTAAGACTAAGGGTAAGTGACAGTCTGCCTATCCATTCAACTTCAAAATGCCCAGGAATCCTATGATTTATTTAACTTACTATAGAAGTGTATGAGTTATTAGACTACAGAAGACACTAGCAAGGCAGCCTGTCTTTTACTTGTAAAGCAAGACTCAGGGCTTTAAAGAATAACAGTATAAAATATTTATCCAAATGTATAATATCATGAAAGATCTGTTCCCTCCTCTTCCTTTCAGGCAAAAAATGTTTAGGCCATAGGATATATAGAATGCTGTAAACTGTGTACAGTCCTAAAAAAATAATCTACCAAGATCTGAAACTGTGACTCATGCTCAGAAAGGTTTTCCAGACTTTGTTTTAAAATCCCATTTCTCCCTCTGTCCCACATCTCTGAGAGAGGAAATCACATGCTCTGATTTTACTTTCCCTTCACAAACGAGTGGAGAAGGGCCAAAACTGAGGTTCTTCCATATGTATTCTTATTTGAACCAAATTGGATTTTCCATCTGAACACTGGAATTTTGTGGCTAGTTTTGATGTTTAGTCATTTCAGTTGCTCTCTCCGAGCTGTTATCTTCTCAGTAGCTTGCTAAGGATCTAAAACCATAGCTAAGATAACACTTCTTTGTCTCTTCCTCCTACACACATGCACACATTCACACACATGAGCAACTCTGTGGAAACCAAGTGTGCTATTTGCAGCGTGCCAAAAAGATTTGGAATTTGGCGACTTCCAGCGTCCTTTTTTTCATACCTGATCTTGGCATGCTTAAAACCCTGGAAAGTCACAATTTACTTTCCACATAGCCATCCTGGACGGCTGAGAAGCTGAGCCGTACAACAGGATATCCAGCTATTGAGCGCTGCTGTCACAGGTGGCCAGCTCTGCAGCTGCAAAGAGCTTCCTGCCAGGAGGGCAGAGTGGGTCCACAGGAAGAAATGTTCCTTTCCTCTTCTAATCTGTTTTCAACTATAAAGGAAGGCCCAGGCTCACACTCCTACGGCAGATCTGCCTACGCAGCGTTTTTCAGCTGGAGCTAAGTCTCAGCTAACATTACTAACAATAACTGCCCGAAGTGGAGCAGACCATTTACAGGGCTTCAAACAGCGGGGAACCCTACCTCTAATGCAGAGACGCCCTCGAGAAACATATCAGCTTGATTGTATTACTGTTGTGCATAATTGTATCATCGTTTTATAGCTCGCTTAAGAGCAGTCAGTGATGTGCAAAAAAAAGGACAACAAAAGGAGCAGCTACCTTTTTCTCAAGATATCACAAGTAGGGAACTCATGTATTTTTTCTTTTGTCCTGCAATCAGCCATAAAAAGACTTACAAGAGCAAAATTGCTTCAAATCAATCATGGTTTTTTACTGCAAAGGAAGGAGGCAGATGACTTCTATCTGTGAATTTTACAAGCCAACACTTCAAATCATGAACACTAAAATCCTGGTTATGTAAAGAAAATGAAAAAAAAAAAAAATAAAAGAGGGTGTTTGTTCATAGCAGCATTAAGAGAGAACATATGTAAGTTCACTTTGCATGGTGAACCCAAATGTATTTGCCACAAGCTCTTGAGCTAAAGAAACACCAAGAATGGAGACTGGGAATGGGGCAGGTGAGAGAGAACAGGGTTTCAAATACGTTATAGTGGGTTAAAATTTGTGTTGAGACTGAAGAACATTGTCAGTTGAGCAAAAAAGGTTTTCGCTGAGCAGAGAAGCAGCTGAACATTTTGTGAATATGTGTAGGTCTCATCCATTTAAAATGAAGAGTAATTGTAAATGTCTTCAGGATTAGGGTCATCATGCCAGTATGAAAAGCCGATGAGATCACAGGAAGAATTTACACTGATTCCAGTGGGTTTCCTAGACCCGATTCTGCAAGCTCATGTGCTGCTGAAGGCAGCACCATGTACTTTTATCCCTAAGAGGTTCTGTATCTTCTGTAGTAATAAGCAGCTACTCTTGTTTCATTCTAAAACTCAAATTTTAAGCTATGGATTCTTAAAGCTATGCTGCAAAAAGTTTTGTTCTTTCAGACCCAAAAGATGAATTATCTACACCCCAAAATAGCTAATCTCAAACTGCCAGGGTACTTGGAAAAATAACACACAGACATTATTTCTGAAAGAGGTGTCATTAAGTACAGTTATTCCAGGAGATCACCTGGGAATGTGAAAAATATCTTAATGGACTTACTGGGCACAGTCAATTTCTTATGTGATTAAAGGGTTCTCTCTCAGAATTTGTCACAGTCTTGACTGAAAATTGTGATCCTGGTAAGAGTATATTCCTAAAGCACTGAAGCAATTGAAAATTACATAAACATGGGTGGTCTTACTTTACTGTCCTGGAAAACTGTGTGTTAAAAAGGTAATTTAATAAAATGCTCAAATATTTGTATCTACTTGGTATGAAAATTTTCTTTTTTAAAAAGTGAATGCCACAAACCTGAGTATAAGATGAATTAAATGACAAAATTTACTGCATAAACACTATTGATATCAGAAGAATTTCTTGTTATTTGATATTAGTACACCTGAAAGGACTAAGCCTTAGAATTCCAGCACGAGGTAAAAATGTCCATTTATACAACAAATAGGAACCATTGCTACATTTTTCAGTGCTCTCTGCTGTAATTTTAGAGAATAATGTTCTCATAATGATGATTATTTGCTAACTTGGAACTCCTTGAAAATACATTCCCCTGCTTTCTCTGAGAAACAAAATAAAATTACTGCCTTTCCCTTTGACTCGGCAGGTACTAAGTACTTACAAACTAGTCTTATCTTGTCATATAACAATTAATACTGCAACTCAGATGATTATCTTTTCACCTTCTCATCCTTACATCTCAGATATAAAACAAACAAAGAGATGCAGGAAAACATGCTGTTCTATGAAATCTCTTATTTTAGAGACAATCAGGTTCTAGCTGATGCCTTGTGAATGCAGAAACCTTTGCAGACTCCTTCAAAGTATGGTGAAACTCAGTTCTGTGAACTCATGTGGAACTTGTGCAGCAGATACTTTTTGCAAAGACCCTTTCTGAAGACATCCACGTGTTTGCCTCAATTCAGCATAGCACTAAAATACGTGCTTCAATTCCCCTGACATCAGAGGGTATTAAATTTGGTTTAAAGCATCCTTCCCAGGTAGAAATGATTCTCATAAAACAGGATAGTAATTATCAGGCTTGTCCTTGGTGCTGCCTCTAAGTACATCAAGGATAAGAGGGTTGTTAGGAGCAGTCAACATAATTTTACCAACGGGAAGTGATGTTTGACTAATCTAACAGCTTTTTATGAGGTTATAACCAGGTGGATAGATAATGATAGGGCAGTGGATGTGGTCTACATTTACCTCAGTAAAGCACTGAATTCTGTCTCCCACAGCCTCCTCATGGCTAAAGTGAGGAAGTGTGGTCTGGAAGTTAGTGAGGTGGATTGAGAGCTGGTTGGAGGAAAGAGGCCCACGAGTTTTGATCAATAGGACAGAGTCTAGCTGGAGGCCTGTATCTAGTGGAGTCCCTCGGGGGTCTGTACTGGGACCAGTACTATTCAATACCTTCATTGATGACCCAGATGAGGGCATACAGTGTACAGTCAGCAAGTTTGCTGATGACACAAAACTGGGAGGGGTGGCTGACATACCAGAGGGCTGTGCTGCGAGACTTAGACAGGCTGGAGAGTTGGGCGGGGACAAGTATAATGAGATTTAGCAAGGACAAGTGTAGGGTCTTGCATCTAGGGAAGAACAACCCCTGGTACCAATATAGGTTGGGGACTGGCCTGTTGGAGAACAGTGTAAGTGAGAGGGAACTGGGGGTCCTGGTGGATAGCAGGATGACCATGAGTTAGCAATGTGCCCTCATGGCCAAGAAGGCCAATGGCATCCTGGGGTGTATTAAGAGGAATGTGGTTAGTAGGTCAAGTGAGGTCCTTCTCCTCTACTCTGTCCTGGTGAGACTGTATCTGGAATATTGTGTCCAGTTCTGGGCTCCTCAGTTCAAGAACTCCTTGAAAGAGTCCAGCTCAAGGCCACCAAGAGGATTAAGGGAGTGGAACACCTTCTTTATGAGGACAGGCTGAGGGAGCTGGGCCTCTTTAGCTTGGACGAGCCTGAGGGGTGACCTTATCCATCTTTATAAATATGTAAAGGACAAGAGTCAGGAGGATAGAGCCAGGCTCTTCTCAGTGATGGCCAGCGATAGAACAAGGGGCAATGGGTGCAAGCTGGAGCATAGGAAGTTCCATGTGAATGTAAGGAGAAACTTTGTCCCTGTGAGGGTGACAGAACACTGATGCAGGCTTCCCAGAGAGGTTGTGGAGTCTCCTTCTCTGGAGTCATTCAAAACCCACCTGGATGCGTTCCTGTGTGATTTAGTCTTGGTGATCCTGCTCTGGCAGGGGGGTTGGACTAGAAGATCTTTCAAGGTCCCTTCCAACTCCTAATGTTCTGTGATTCTGTGATGCTGTGATCATGTTAAATTTTTAGAATACTCTTTGATTTAACTATAAAGTTGCTGCAATTGGTCAGGTTTTCAGATTTGTAACCTTTCTGCTACCTGTATGATGAGCAATAACAACAAACACCCAGCCAGTATCTGACTGTCTGGTGTAGCCAGCTTTGTCCTCATTGCCCTTTCAATATGATCATGAACAGATTTTAACATGTCTTATCTAGGCTTATAATCATACTTTAGTAGATGTAGCATCGTATTTTTGTATTTGGAAAAGAAGACTTTCACCACACGTTCTTTGGTATTCTTTTATCTTTTTTTTTCTGCTGCAAACCAATATTTGAATAGGAGAATAAGTCCTTCTTGCTCAATAAGAAAAATAACAAGGAAGAATGATAAAGATATGTCATTAGTTTACTCAAGTTTCACCAAGCATACTTAAGCATGACATATGCAAATATATGCAACCTAGTTCAACAATTTGTGACTGATAGTCATCTCATAAATTATACAGAGAAATAAGTTTCATAGATAGAAGATCAAGTGTATTACATATTGAGATATTCAATCAACAAATACATGAGAAGTCTCACTCTAATATCTCAAAGCTTCACACATTTTGTAAGCCAAATCCACTAAATAAAGGATATTATTATATCACTAGAAAAATAATCTTCCTTATAATTTTTTGTAGAAGATAATTTTATTCACTTGGTTCAAATCAAGAAAAACAGTCTTGTATGGTAATTATTTATATTCTGTAAGATATAATCATGAACCTCTTTTGCAAAATTAATTAACCTTCAGTTTCACTTTGGAAAGATAGTAGAATTTAATGACTTCCCCAAATCATCTCCTCAATGAAGCCTGCTGGGAATTAACAAAGCCTGCTCATCTGAAAATATTACAGTTTGCAGGCTATTGCCACTGCCTGATCTTAAGGTTGCCTGACGATTTGCATTATAAATCCCTTGCTTCATTTCAAGCATTAAAAAATGTATTAATTTGGCTGAAGATGGTGCCCCATCTACATGCAAGCTATACATTTAGACTGAATATTGTCAACCTTTTTATACTCTTGACCCCTATATTAATTGACCACTGGAACAAATAATAAGCATAGTAAAAAGAAACACTAATTACAGCGTGACATCAGGTTGTTTTTTTTCATTTTCTGATGGTCCTCAAACTTCTCATAAATAAATTAAGCCTTTGAATGGCTTGTTTGCCTGTTTGCTTGTTTGTTTGGGGTTTTGGGGGATTTTTCTTTTAGTTACTCTCTGGAGCACTGCACCGAATCTTTCACATCAGAATTGCAGGCTTATCATTGGGAACATGTTTGGGGCCAGTGGGAGCTGAATTTTGCCAGCTGGCTCTATTGTTAGGATGAATTCCTACCCTCAGTGACATGGTGAATTTTGCGTGTATTTAGAAATGTCTGGTGGAAAAGCCTGCTTAAAATGGTTATCTAAGTAGTCTAGACAATTGCCTGTGATGTTGCAGGATACTACTCGTCCACAGGATTTATAATTTGTTTTCTCTAAGTGTGGAATCTGTAATAAAAAACAATGCAAAGAAATGTGTCCTGAAGAAATATTTTTTCAAATATTTTTTCAAATATTTTTGTGCCCAGGCTTCTGAATACTCTGGTACAGTGGCCTTACAATGCCTAGTAGTCTTTGAAATATAAGATCAAGATAATTTTCATAGAATTTAAACCAGGATATCATACTTTACCTTATTAATAGTTTTCAATTATTTTGATTTTTTGCACATTATCTTGAAAAGTGTCCATACTTAACTATTCTTAACTTGCCAGACTGTCTGACATTTTTCATCAAGGGTTGAAGAAATCTGCAGTCAGTATCCTTATGTTACTTTTCATTAGCTTTAGTCACTAAATTATAGCAGGGAATGAGAACAGAGACCATGTATCCCTTCCAGAAACCAAATGACAATCAAATGAAAGATCAACTTAGTGTTAGAATACAATACGTCCAGATCCAATTGAGTTTTTAAATTCCTGAGAACAGTGTAAGGCAATTCTCCCCCTGAGGGTCTAAGAAAATAAAATGTGTGTGAGGAAATGCTATAATAAACTGGCAATATATTTCCATAGGGGATACATAGGAATTTTCCATACATCCTCCTAGGATGGCAGTAAACCAGACTTAATAGCAGAAAGTAAGCCATTTCCATAGTGAAAAAGAGCTGCATTAGCGGGGATGGAGGCCCAAGCTCCAGGCTGGATTTTCTGTTGAGAGATGCTGTCAGCTGTGCCCAGGAAGCTGCCCAGGTTGAATGCCTGATGTTGGCATAGAAGGAAGTTCAGAGCTGTATTGGACAGTTGGCTGATTGACAGGCATGTACTCATCAGACTCTCAGAGTAATACAAACTATGTCTACATTAAATATGCATTGGGTTTTCTTTCTTTCTTTTTCTTTCTTTCTTTCTTTCTTTTTCTTTCTTTCTTTCTTTCTTTCTTTCTTTCTTTCTTTCTTTCTTTCTTTCTTTCTTTCTTTCTTTCTTTCTTTCTTTCTTTCTTTCTTTCTTTCTTTCTTTCTTTTTCTCTTTCTTCCTTTCTTTCTTCCTTCCTTTCTTTCTTTCTTCCTTCCTTTCTTCCTTTCTTTCTTCCTTTCTTCCTTCCTTCTTTTCTTCCTTCCTTCCTTCCTTCCTTCCTTCCTTCCTTCCTTCCTTCCTTGTTCCTTCCTTCCTTCCTTCCTTCCTTCCTTCCTTCCTTCCTTCCTTCCTTCCTTCCCTTTCCTCAAACTTAAGGCTTCCTTAACCCCATGGCAATGGCTTCCCTTTTCCCCATAGCCCCCTGACAGGTGCATCTGGGATGCAGTAGGCATCTGTGCAGATTCTATATTTCCTCAGGGTGATTTGGATGCTCACCCCTCACCACAATATCCAGAACTGGTATACTCTGAAAAGTGAGGGAAGTGGAACGTTCTTTTTACTTTTGCACTTTTTCATGTTTGTTACTCTTACATTTTCCATTCCTATTTTACTTTGTGTCTTGAGGCAAACAATTCTTATATACTGTTTACAAATGCTCCTATTCTGAACATGCCATCCTCAGCTGGATCTAATTTCAAATACCACCACAGAGACACTGAAAAAAATAAAATTACGAAATTCTATTTCTTTCAGAGTGTGTTCCTTCAGGACCAAATAGGTTTCTTCAGGTTTCCAAGCCCTGAAGTATAAGACTATAAATATTTAGAGACCTTTTGCTAACTTAGTTTGTGATGGTGGCACCTCTGAGAAGCAAGGTGAGCATGAAAATTGACTATCATGGATAATCTTTGGAGTAGTAGGTGAATGCTGGTAACAATGGAAGTTCAATATTTTCTCAGACATGTTTCAAGGATTTGCCAGTTAGATTGCCATATGTTGAAAGTAAATATGCACCTGAGGCTCCCTTTCTTCTTTACGTGTCTGTCCTTACAGTGGATCACTAATTTTATTAAGCAGTCTGGAAACAGAAAAGAAAAAAACCCATTTGTTCTCCAGAGAACCAAGGTCTGGTTATCAACCTAGAGACTGACAACAAGGATATTCATACTGGAAAGCCCTATTAGGAAAAATGCTGTACAGCATGTAAAAAAGGAAATGTCTGTTGGCATGGACACCTTACTATTTAAGGGGGAAAAGCAAAGTTTGAGTTCTATTTAACTTCTAATTGTTGAAGAAAAAATGCATGATAGAGTGATACTTATTTGGTGACAAAGTAGTAATTACAACCAACATCAGTAAATATTGAAGTCATATCATTTGCCACCAGTTGTGACCCTTTGAATTTATGATTAACTGATCAGTAAATGTGATTGATAGTTATAATACCAATCAGCGTACATAAATGCAAAACAACTACAAATGAAAAGTTTTGTCAGTGAAGTGAAAGACCACTGGCATTTACTTACTGGAATCACATCCTCAATTGTTCATTCTTGTGGCTTTTGGTTATTTTATACCCTATAATTACATTATGGTATTGTCTCATATATTAAACAAGGAATTTATTTCTGTCAAGACATAATTTTAAAAGGGAGAGAAAAATGCCACCTCAGTCATGTTTAAAAAAGGTACACAGTATTTTAAAACGCTGAGTCAGAAGTTAATAGTGTTGCCTTACCCAAGCTTAAAAATCGGATGAAATAATAAAAGAATGAAAGCCACTAAAAACTTGGGAATGATAAAATATGTACTTAGCTGCCAGCTGCTAGAATTATACAGTATAATTATATCCATGTCAGAATTTCCAAAGAGATATCCCAATCCCCACATCTTCTCCCAAATCTGGAGGACAATTGAATTAAACAATGTGAACAAACAGGCAAAATGAATCACCTGTTAAATGATATCACTTTTAAATTATAAACAAGATATCATCTGGTACTTCAGCAAGAGTATTTCAATTTATAATGTCTTGTAAATGAACCTCCTAAAATTTACTAAAAAAAAAGTTAAACAACTCAGACTGAGACCTTTAAACTGTGACACTACATGGTTTAAATCCAGCCAGTTATATCTATGTCTAGTGGCATCTTATTCCTTATTTATGAGCTTCAAAGAGAAAAATAACTTGTTTTCACCTCTGCTTTTTTATTTATATTTTTATATTAAAAGCTATAAAATTAACGATCTGTATATTTACCTTAAAAAATCCACAGAAGACCCTTAGGTTTTAATCAAAGTGGTTACTTCGAAGGAACATATAGACTACTATCACTTGCAGAGCCTACCATGCTTCCAATATTTTATTCTTGCTTGTGTGAACACTGTAACACATCATGGTTGTGATGTCAGAATATCTGGAAAATTACACAAGAGTTAAAGGATTTTTAACTCTCTAATATAATTATCTTAATAAAATAATTACCTCACTCTTAAGCAATTATAAATACCTCATTATTTAATAAATTTCAATAGTTTCACTTCTGGTTTTGGTCTGCATAGAGAAATATTCAGAACATGCCCTTTAAAACTTTTGTTTGTCTCCAAAATTCTCAAATTATTATACAAAGAAACAAATGTCAGCTTTAGGAAAGACTTCAGCATTCCTCCACCATTGGAAGAGATAAGGTTAATTTTAAAAATTTCTTGAAAGTTTGTCAGAGAAAAAAAAAAAAGACCTTATGACCTTATGACTTCCAGGTTTATTTCTATGGCTATTTCATATGCTAGCCCCAGCAGGCTAGTGCTCTGTTTTTATCCAGCAGAAGCAAGAAAACCTTCAGAAACTTTCTTTTCAATTTCATCTTAAAAAACTACTGCTTAACAGTGGGGAAGTTATTTGCAGTACACAACGTATTAATTGAGGATTGTTTCCAGCTTGAAAAATATACACCATGATTTCCTCAGATATTCTCATATGAAATTTTCATATGCCATTTCATGCCCTAAGCAGAAAGTTAAAGAACAATTTTGCAAATACGTAGAAATAGTTGGAAAATGGAATTTCTGTTTCATGGGAAAGTCTGAAAGTTAAAAACTGATCTTTCTGTTCAGAGTTGGACCACAAAAGTGAAAATGAGAATCCAGAAAAGCACATATGTATTTTGGTTTAGGAATTTGATGAAATGAGTATTTAATCTGGCCGTCTTTCTATCTCCAGCTATTATATTATTATTATATTATTATATTACAAAAAGTAAAATAACATTTGAACTGTATTGAAGGAAAGATGTTTTAACTATAATGTTTAAACTTGAAAGTGCACAAGTCCATAGGACCTGGAGAGATGCATTCAGTCCTGAAGGAACCGAGGAGTGAAGTTGCAAGGCCAGTCTCCATCATATTTGAGAAGTCATGACAGTCTAGTGAAGTTCCCACTGACAGGAAAAGAAGAAACGTAGACTCCATTTTTAAAAAGGGAAAAAAAGGAAGACCTGGGGAACTACAGACTGGTCAGTGTCATCTCTGCCTGGCAAGACCATGGAGCAGATCCTCCTGAACATTGCTCACATACATGGAAAATAAAGAGGTGTCTGGTGTCAGCCAACATGGCTTCACAAAGGGCAAATTGTGCCTGACAAATGTGGGTTTCTATGGTGGGGTTACAGTGCTGGTGGACAGGAAAAGAGTGACTGATGTTGTCTACCTAGACTCGTGCATAGTATTTAACACTGTCCCGCATAACACCCTTGTCTATAAATTGAAAGACATGTATTTGATGGATGGACTACTCCATGGACAAGGAATTGGCTGGACAGTCACACTCAAAGAGTTGCAGCCAAGGGCTTGATGATCAAGTGGATACCAGCGATGAGTGGCGTTCCTCAAGAGTTGGTATTGGGACCAGCACCATTTAACATCTTTGTTGATGACATGGACAGTGGAACTGAGTGCACCCTCAGCACATTTGCCAATGACACCAAGCTGTGTGGTGCAGCTGATAAACTGGAGAGATGGGATGCCATACAGAGGGACCTTGACATGCTTGAGAATTAGGACCATACAAACCTCATGAAATTGAAGCCAAGTACAAGGTCCTGCACATGAGTTGGGGCAACTACAGTCTGGGCAGAGAATGGATTTGGAGCATCCCTGAGAAGGACTTTTGGGTGTTGATGAAAAGCTCAACATGAATTAGCAATGTGAGCTTGCAGCCTAGAAAGTCAACAGAATCTTGGGCTGCGTCAAAAGAAGTGTGACCAGCAAGTCAAGGGAGGTGGTTCTCCTCTACTCTGCTCTCATGAGTTCCCACCTGTGTACTTCGTCCTGCTCTGGGGTCCCCAGAACAAGACAGACATGGAGCTGTTGGAGCAAGTCCAGAGGAGGGCCCCGAAGATGATCAGAGGGCTGGCGCACCCCTCCTATAAAGACAGGCTGAGACAGTTGGGTTTGTTCATCCTGGAGGAGAGAAGGCTCTGGGGAGACCTTATAGCAACTTACAGTACTTAAAGGGGGCCAACAGGAAAGATAAAGATACTTCATTGGGGGGGTAGTGATACTACAAGGAGCAATGGAATTAACCTAAAAGAGGTCAGGATTAGATTAGATATAGGGAAGAAATTCTCCACTGTGATGGTGCTGAGGCACAGGAACAAATTGCCCAGAGAAGCTGTTGATGCCTCTTCCCTGGCAGTGTTTAAGGACAGGTTGGATGGGGCTTTGGGGAACCTGATCTAGTGGAGGGTGTCCCTGACCATGGCAGGGTGATGGAAACTGTCTGACCTTCAAGGTCCAACCTTAGATTAGGTTTATCAGACTGTAAATTGTGATCAAGTCAACATATGCTAAACACATTCTGCAAGAAAATATGAAGTGGCACATGCCATGAAGGCAAAGAATGTTTTCTCAACATACTTCTAATATTTGAGATTCATGCTATGAGAATATCTTTAAAAACAATTTTTTCTGTATACTCTTTCATGTTTTATGTCCTTCCCAAATAGTGACAACTGGAGAAAGAATCCACCAGCACAATCATTAAGACTGTGAATTTCTATTTAAAAAAAAAACCAACCAAAAAACCAGTCTTCCAGAAGATTTTTCCACTGCTGGTCTAAACTGAATTGTACTGAATTTCACTGAGTAGAGAGATGTATCTTTTAGCTATATATTTCCACTGCATGCATAAGTATCTTTATTCATAGTTCCCTCAAAACTTTATGAAGCTTCAGTCTTCAAACCATCAAGCAGAGTCTTTTTTGTGCTCCAGCAATAGATCAATAAAAACTCAAAGAGATGGAGCTGGCTCCAGCAACGTAAAAGTAAAACATGAAAATGGTAGAATTCCTTGGGACTCATTTCTTATTAGACATCAACATACACCAGCTCCTAATGTGGTATAATTCAAAGAAAAATCTTAATTTTTTCACAACTTTGCAAGTTATCTGCTGAACTACATCTTATCTACGATACCCTTTTCTTATTACAGAGGTAAATACTTGCTTTATCTTCAAGACCTTTGGAAGTTTGCAACATCCTTAGTAATGTCCATTTAACATCTGGGAGATGAAAGAGTGAGGCAGGATCTGCATCTTCTGGGAGTTAAGACCTGTAGGAAGGGATGTATATGGAAGTATATATGGCTGGCATTTGTTCTTTCAGCTTGCTGCCTTTCCCTCTGTATTTGTATTGCTATGAATCATCTTTATACCTGCAAATACCCTCTGAGATATGGAAAGCAATTCTTATGAATACAACAGATACAAATATTTGACAAGATGCATGTGGCTTCGTTTGTATTCCCATTTCATTATGACAGATCATTTGAAAAGAAAGGAAATACCATGGTGATTTCTTCTGTTTACTTCTAATATGATGAAAGTCTGTAAGGCATTTTTCCTGAAATATTTTTGTCAAACAGTCTGGTATTTTTAGAAAGAGTACACACAAGTGTAAGGAAATTCTACCATATTTATCTAATAAATTGTCTTGACAAAAAAAAAGTTGAAAAAACCATACCTAACCCATATTCAATTATCCTTTAAACACGAATCAAAAATGAAGGACGGTAAATTCTTTTTATGACATCATGGAGAAAGATTAATTTCATCTGGAACACAACCAAAAGCCCCAGGGGGCTTATCAACAGTCTTCAGGGGAGGAAATGATCTTTTTTTTTCATATATAAAACAAACAAACACCAGTTGTTTTCACAGCTCTGACCTCAGATCTCTCCTGCTGTATCTCACTGTGTTTTTAATCTGTCTTACTAGACCCAACAGCAGGTGTGAGGCAATTGAAAACAATGTAAAACTGAATTGTTTCTTTCACTTCCATGTGAACCCTGCAATTTGCATTCTTGGAGAGGAATTAGTTCAAGGTCAACATTATTGTCATGTTAACAGGCTGTTTGGCACAGATGAATATTTGCCAAGGTCATTCGAAGCCTAAACTGCCAAATTATGTTCAGATCCTTTTCAAAGGGAAAAAAAAAGTCACAACAAAAAAATCCAGCAGACCTGAATAACAGTGTTATTATCCAAAGCAGGTAATTTTGAAGTTAAACTTTTACATCTTTATTGCTGGGTTGTGGGAAAATGTGATTGCTAAAATATTCTGGACAACCTTGCTTCTTTTGAAGATGTAATAAAACTGGTTGTATATTCACAATGCTATAAAGGTGTACAGGCTGCAGAAACATGAAGGTTTTAAGGAGGAATCCAGCTACACATCAGACTGCTTTTCAAAAGGCTCTGAACTGTTCAAAAACACAGAGGATCTCTTGTGAGGAAAAGCAGGAATGTGACACTTTTGACCACAGGGTCCACAGCTGGTTGAGCTCTTTGGCCTCATACGCTGCACATTCCACAGCCCATACGCAACTGCACAAGATGGGTGGGATGTAAACAATTAGTAGTATTACACAGATGACTATTAAGTTGCCTGGACTATTTAGTACTTATGTTCTTAGGCTGGCTCTCAGCTCATTCATATGTCTTAAGAGAGCTGTGCGTCAGAAAGCTAGAATGGTGTTGAGCCATGTGGAGACCTGTAGGTGAAATCAACCTGACATGGGAGGCTCTGGCTGAAGAAGAACTAAGAACAAATGGTGACATGTTTGCAACTTACAGCATAAATCTGACACATCAAAAATTATATAAAAAAATATCACTGACAGATCAAAAATCTCATTGATGCTGTAAGGTAAGTTCAATGCACTACATACTTATTACTGCCTGATTCCCGGTCCAAGTCCACGTCTTTTTCTAGGCTCTATACGACATTCCCATCCCGTTACTTCGGGGCCAGTGAAGTTGCACGCTGTGTTGTCTCTCAGGGCTTGTTTGGATCTCCAGAAAAAATACATTATTTTTCTGCGCTAGAGGGATTTATCAGAATGGGAATAGAGCACATAGATGCTCACTGACCTCACAGATGAATATGTCAGATAGCATGCCAGCTTATTATCCACAGTAAAGAAAAATTGGAGCACAGAGGGATTGAAGTGCTCATGTTTGAGGGACAGGAAATGTATTTTCAGGCTGTTTTGATTTTTCAGGCATTCTTTTACTATTTTATAAAACAGTCAGTACACAGTTAGTACACTAACTGCTCTGTGCTCTCCTTTGTAACATTCGCTTTTTAGCCTGTGGGTTTTCATTAAGTGAGGTTCCATTCAGCAGTATTTCAAATGTAGTCCAGATGACTGTCCACTGCAGGCTGTTAAATAAAGAGCCAATAAAATACAGTGTTTAGTCCAGTTGGGTCTTTTCCATTAATCAGACTGCATAATCTTCCAGTAACGAAGTAATGCTGATTTTATAGACTACTTATGTGAAGTCTAATAGTTCCCCATTCAGCTTAAGCTAACATATACTTTAGTATGGATTATGATCACATAGAAAAAGAAAATGGTAGCCTTTTCAGCATAATTGATACTGTCAAGAATTAGCAGTTCCATTCACTTTTGTTTCAAGGATTGTTGTATAAATGAATTGCTTTCCCATTATATAGTTGTGCTGGCTCAAACATTCTGACTCAAGAAACCCATTTGTGCTAGACTTGAATCTGTTTCTCATAGAGAGAAAGACACAGTTCCTCTCTGTGCCTGACTAAAGCAACTCAGTATTGCTCATTTGTCATATTTTTCACAATTTTGGCTAGATTTTTGATATCGTCTGTTCTTTCCTGAGTCTTTCTTTCAGTATTTTTCAATAAACCATCTAAATTACGAAGATACTATGCTCTCCATCTCTCTAACAGTTTTTCATTAGATAATATCAAGATATATTTACTAACTGAATAAAAGATTTTTCCTACCTAGCATCCATATGTATTACACTACAGGATGCAAAACAATCAGAAAGTTCAAAATTATCCAGAAGATGTAAGTTCTATATCTTAGAAACAAGAAAACAAAATATATCTGCAAAGTTAAAAACTCTCAGTTACAAGATATCTTATACTTGTATTTACATATCTGTATGCACATATACACTTGTGCACTTGGGTAAGAGATTCTATAGCCGAGAAGTAGAATCAATTTAATTTTCTCACCATTGTCTTCATAAATACAGGTATATCACAAATGTGATATTTATGTATAACTTTTTAAATTTTCATTGCAGTGGTACTTGAAAATAATCATGGATCCACTGGATATTTTTTCGGATGTCTGAAATCAGGATAAAAAGATGCCACTTTTTTGTATTTACAATCTAATTTGTTCATGTGTGTCCTTGAGCACGTCAACCTATTCCAATGTTGCTTTAGACAGCTCCCTGGAGTTGCCAGATTACTTCACAGGGGGCTGTGAAAAGCCACTAAAAAAAGCAGGTTTATTACCAATACATTTCAACTTTACAGGGACCCATAATTCTACCCAGAAACTAAAAAATGTTGAAATCAGCAATAGCTCGCAGTGGCTAACAGAATGGTATTTGCAGCATTCACTGAACAACAAAATCTCTCATTATCTTCTCAGACTATAATTATCACTTTTATATCCATAGACTATTTTCTTGTTCACATTTGCCTGGGAAAGAGAAGATGTATTCATACTATACACTGCTAAGATTATTTGTTCATAAATATAAATTATTTCTTCTCTATATAAATTGAAGAAATTGTGATATCACTACAATTTTTTTCTTTTATTCCTCCTGAGTCTTAGTGATTCAATAATTTTAACTAAAATTAAACTGATAAATATCATTGAAGATTTAGTAAGTGGAGAAAACTGTCTCCTGAAAATATTTACTAACACATGATAGTAAATCAAATTAAAAAAAAAATAGGAAAACTACCTCCAAATATCAGCTGCCAAGGAATCTCAGAGGCGAAGAGATGAAATGTAATTTATATTTTGCAGTAGTGACAGAAAATTTCCAGTGTTTAATGGTGTCCCAAGGGGTGGTATCAAGAAAACTTTATCAAGTAATTTTCTGTTTCTTCAGATAATATCACCAAGAACACAGAATAGTATGAATTAATAGAATGATTCTGTGATTCTGTGATTCTATGACATAATCTGCTAGAAAGCAATAGTTCTATCTTCAAAAATTCATGAAGATAATGCATGTCATTGTTGGTTGCTGTCTCCAAAGCAGGGGCATAATTTGAATGCAAATGCATCTTTTGGAAATGTTCTTAAGGAATTTGTTGTTACAAAGCTGCAAGAGAGAAGAATATGGTCTAACCTTCAAGAGTTTGAAGCTCAAGGCTAGGATAGACGTGGTTGCATCCGTCAAGTAGCAGACCTGGTTTTGAATTTGTAATCCAAGGGTATGGTGGAGTTTACACTACTCAGGACAACTGTTTCTGAGAAAGTCTCACATGTTACTGACTGAAAGGAAGATTGGTGTCCCACAGACACTCAGATTTTCAAAAGCAGTGGAAGGCGTAGTAAGAATGAACTTCCTAGTTACCCCGAACACTTTCAAAATTCTAGTCAGAAGCACGACTATATGACTGCTGTAGTCTTTCTAAGGGTCTTCAGTATTTCATATATTTGTGTTCATATATTGCTGTTCAAATAAGATATACACAAAAATACTGAGTAAGAAAGGATGTTCTCATTTACAGAAGAAACATTTCATAAGAAGTAATGACTTGAAGGTAAATGCAAGCAAATTAAAATTATAAATACAGACCATGCTAAATACTAGACATCATTACCCAGTGAAATGCAATGTTACAGTGCTACATGATACTTCAAGATTTTTTATAGGTTTGTTTTTGTGGGTTTTGTTTTTTGTTGGGTTTGTTTTAATAATGTCTAAACTGCAAGCTCTGGTCACTGTCGCTTGTTAGTCTGCTTAGAACTACAAACAGTCTTGTGTTTGGCTCCACCATTTTTTGTAAGTGTCCTTAAAATAGCCGTAGGCAAATAGCCCTTTAGCTGCTTCTTTGCTGAGCAACATCCCAGTTCCTTCAACTTCTTTTTGTAGGCCACATGATCTACGCCTCTGACGACCTTGCTGATCCTCCAGCCAGATACATGCCTTGAACTCAGGGACCCAAAACTGCGTACAGTATTCTAGGCTTTGCCTCACAATGGCCACCAGCCAGTTTAACATCTAAAGACTTCACTTTACAAGCAATACCAGTACTACAGAAATTGTATGGGATACATAAAGCAAGAACTCAGAGGGATAAGGAATTATTTTCATCTTCTGCCTACCAAGTTCCAGACTACCTCAGTTTTCAGCTATATGGTGGCTTAATATGCCACTAGTCCAGTCTTGAAGTTTAGGCAAATTAGCTTTGCTCCACACAAGAAAAAACCTCACAGTCCTTAAGCCACTCTAAAAGTTTAAAAGGTCCACAACCTACCTTATGATGTGTTACAGCATATGCAAGACTTCAGATAGTGAACATTTCCTATGCCATCTATGTTCATTTTGGGATTGCACTCACTTGCTGTGCTGTTCCAAAGCTTCTTTTTGTGTCATCTCAGTGTCAACTTGAATCCTTTAGAATTGGCATACTTTTTGGTTATGCCAGAATAGGTTTTGACTCATTTAAAAGCATTTTACTAGACATTACTATTTTTATTTTGTTATTTGTCTTTTACTCAGTCGTGTCTTTCAGAAGAAAAACTTAATCTATTACCTTGGATGGATTGCTGTGTTCAGTAACATGCTGTTTTACTAGTGTGTTCAATTCTAATGCTCAGCTGCATGCTGTTTCAAAGAAAGCTTTGAGGCTCTTTATTTAAAGAATCTAGAGTATATGAAAAATAAATCTGTTCTTTGCATATTTAAAAATTAAGTAAATATAAACTTGGTTTCAAGAAAGTGAAAAAGAAAACTTGAAAATTACTGAGTCAAATGAGTATTTATGCAACTGTAGAAATTGGTGTAGAGGAAGCATATCACCAAGAAAGTCTCAGCAATAACTTGAAATATTGAACCATGGCTTGTCACTAATAATCCAGTGCCTTTACTTATTGTTTATCACTCCTGTTTGTGCTCTTCTGAGACCTGCAATTTGGGTTTATTTTTCTTTCTTATTTTATTTGTCTTTCTTCTAGTTACTGACATCCATTTTGATTCTTACTATGAAAGAGTAGCCTGTTTGGGGTTTTTTTTGTCTGATTTGAGAAATAAAAAGGGTAGTAGGAAGTGTCTCTTTCTGTCTCCCATCCCCCAGCAATTTCCTCTTGCTTGAGGAAGAAATCTTCTACTTCGTATTTCTGAAAAAGTCATACAAACAATATTCTTTGTCCACACAGTTCTGACAGCAAAATGAGAAAGTTACAAGACTAGTAGCTTTATATAGCAATTGTAGGTAGTAAACTCGTACCAACTTTAAGCAACAGATTCTTCTAACTTTTATCCTTCACTATTTTTAACTGAGACTACAGTCCTTCCACTGAAAAGTTGGGGATTTTTTGGTGATACATCACCCATAGATATTACACGTACAGATCTTTCTGGGGTAGAAGAAGCTGAAAAAAAGTTTTCCTTCAGCTGACTCTTCCAAAGTAATTGCTTGTAATAACAAAACCACAGTAAATCAGGAATGAGGGGTTTTGTTTGTTTCCTGGGGTTGGATTTGTTTGTTTGCTTCTCCTCTAGTTCAAAGCTCAGACTTGCTTTCCACTGGCTTTTAATAGGGAATAAATCCAATTTGTGACCACTTCCAAAATGGGTAAGGTCCCTTGACACCTATCAAAAAAATAACTATCAAAAATATCTTATAACACCGGAAAGTGAAAACACTGTTAATAGAATCCAGAAGAGAAAAAAATCACTCAAGATCAATAGCCTTTTCAAAGTCCAATCCAGCATGAGAAAAACATTGAATTAGCTTGCAAGAAGCTCTATAAAATCCTGATATGAACTGTAAGTGTTCCTTATTGAACGATAAATTGGTACAATAATGCTCAGAACTGAGAGAAAACAAGCCACTATAACAATCTACTGCATCCATTTGTAAACTAATCTACCAATATTGCCCCTGGCAATCTGTTGATATGAGAAAATTCAACAACAAAGTGAAGACAGAAAACTTGGAAAAAGGTAGCTAAATATGTAAAATTTCAGCTGCTCTTTTATGGAGCTAGATAATACCATGGATGTGCTCTAGAGTATGCATGATCCAAAAGCAGAGCTTAAAAGCTTGCCTCACATTCTTTTGGTGGTACTATTATTGTTGTTGTTATTATCATCTCCATCATCCTTATTTTAACTGTGAAATGAAAATATAAAAAAGGCAATTTATTGTCAACCTGTAGCTGCTCTCCATTTTCAGGCTGTTTTGAATTCTGCCTGTTTTGGCCAAGAGAATTAAATGCATACTAGGAAGACTTAATATATGCACTGTTGATGCTTTGCTTTCTCACTGGTCTTTCTTTTTGCTGCTGACAATAACAGAATCATAGGAGCAGTGGGAGCTTCTGCCTGTGCCGCGGCCAGAAGGTATGAAATATCAGCTTATCCATCAAAGCTACAGAAAACAAGGCATGATAATCCAGCCCTGACTGGATGTTTAATTTCACCCCTTTCCAAGCTTCAGCAAGAAGATCCTACTCTATAAGGAGACATATTTAAAACCCATGGAATCAAAATAAGATCATCTTCCAAATTCCACATTTCCCTTTAGAAATGTCCAGCACATGCTTAAGTAGTAATCATTACTTAGGGATGATGTTTTTTGAGTGATCATGCCTAAGATATGCAGGGAACACCCTCACATATGAAATCTAAACTTTCTCCTATCAATGCTACCTAGCCAGGAACTGGCTTCTTCCCTGCAGCCAACTCAAACAGTCACCATAGTGGTTATACTTTGGTGGTTATATTTTCAGCCAAGATTAAATTGGCCAAAGTGTTTAAGGAAAGCTGAGCCTGTATACAAAAGCATTTGGATAGAGTGTCAGCAAAGTCAGATGCTGACATCAGCAGACAGCTGGCTACACAAAGACTGGGTCTGAAATTCAGTTCTATCTTATTTTTAATGGCTTCTAGTTTGAATCTGAAGCATTCACAGAACAGTACATATTAGGTGTTTCACTTGATTACTTGATTTACACCAAGAGGGAAATTCTTACCTACAAGTGAAGAAAATTAGGGTCCCATATTCTGAGCCTCTACCTTCTGTGCACATTGGAATTTTTTTTGGTGAAAGCAGCAGCCAACCTAGCCATACCTGCAACCACAGAGTCAAATTTTTAGCCCAAAAAGTTTGCTACGAAGCAAGTAACTAGAATAACATTTGTCACATTCCCTGTTCAGCTGCTTTTGAATTTTATCCGTAGGTTATTTTTAACACTTATTTTTAGCAAATAAATGCTAGCTGAATTCTATGGCAATTAAAATCTACCATTCAAATAAAACAAGTATTTAATAATAGTTCTCTGCAAGCAGTGATTTCAGGCACTATGTGTTTTGGTTTGAGGGGAGGGAAGGCAGGCTAGAATGTATTGATAACAAAGGCATGAAATCAGCTAATTTATCTTTATCTTTAGATAAAGCCAGACCTAAGACCACACCTAAAGCTTCTTCATAGTCACAAAGAGGAACTGTATGAGTGGAATCACTGTGGTTTTGGTGTGCAAGTATGTATGCAAGTAAGTCTATACAGGGGTGGTACATGCAGTGAGTACAAGAAGTGAGAGAAGGGATGAAATCTTGCCAAGTAAGAGACAATGACAGGGTGGAACTGGGGTGAACAAAGTCATCTCACGGGGATGTTAGATGAGGAAACTCAACAGCTTTACAAGCATCCTGAGACTATATGGCTAGTAGACAGGCAATCTGTCCAGAACTAAAAATCCCCGTGATCTCAGGGGAATGGAGCTACAGGCATAGAATTTGTACTTAGAACATTCATATTCAGCTGTAATCCTACAGTTTTAAATTCAACTGGAGAATGACAAAATCCCCTATAGCCTTACCTTCCCTGTTACAGCATAAATGAGGCTATACAGATTTAAAACATTCCATAATTAACTCAGAGGCCAGTAGTGGTCTAAAATGAGTGAACTGAGGTGGACACTAAATGATGGAGGTTTATAGCTATTGCTAACTTGATTTGTAAGAAAATACTAAACATGGTTCAGGACCATGAAAATGATCTATAGCTTCATAAAGTATTGCATTGACGCAAGGGAACAATAAAAGTCTTTCCACGTGAAAGATGACACCAAATAAATACTATGACTGGCATTTCTCCTGTAAGTCCTGTAGCTTCAGTATATATACATACTGCTTATAACACAGGTAAATAAAGTTGTATATTGGTAAAACTGTAAATAAAGATGTGTCTTGTGAAATGTTGCAGTGATGCATTGGCAGATAAATCATTCTGCACAACTCCTCTACAGTACCAAGGACTGTAGAGAAGCAAGACCCATCCATACAAGAACCATTAACTACTTTTTGGTAGTTTTATGGTTTTATTGTTCAAACCAAAGAAATAAAAGAGTATGCTTTACTCTTTACAGATGCGAAGAAAATGCAAATTGTCCAAAGCAAATTATCAGAGCACACTCTGTTCCTTATTTAAAGGGACAAAAAAGGACAATTGTATTTGTGAGCAACACTAAATGTACATATTTAAAGTTTCTAGATGTGAAACAACATCGTATAATTCCACCAACATAATCATGGTTGGGAAGAATAAGTGGGAGAAGAGCACATAAAATATGTGTGTACTAGATGGCTCTCTCTTTCAAGACTTAACAGAGACATTAAGGTTTTTCAGGGGGAAAAAAACAACAAACCAAACATATTTTGCAACATTTGAGTTATTGAAATAAATACATAATCTCAAACTCTGAAATAAATTGTTTCAATTTGTTAAAATCTACTCTAAGTTTTAACATCAGCCCCGAGTTTGTTGGTGGGTGACATTTTAAGTACTCTAAAATTAGTAATAATTTGAAATAGATGATAGAAGATGGCCATACTTTGAGACCAAAAAATCTGACCCCTAATTATTAGAATATAACAATACATTAAAAAAATCTACAAAATACTGAACATGCCTGTGGTGTGCTTAAACTCACAAATCAGAAAAGAAGTAACAGTCTGAACCATATGTTGCTTTTAATCACTTTCTCTCCAGGGACTGCAAATCTAACACAGCCACTATTTCAGCACTTCTAGACTTTTCCTAGGCTTCTGTGTCTGCTTCTTGTAGTATGCTATATCATCTCTGTAATATAGGGTGTAAAATTGTATATGACAGTCCCACATTTTAGAATATGATGCCACATGTGTGCATCTGGAATTGTATCCTCTGTTTCAAGTTCTGGGTCACTGTGTACACTTTCTGGCAGTTTCCTCTTTGACTCCCGAAATACAATTTGCTGACTGTTTTGTGGCTGTTTACTGTGTTTACACTCCCAGGTCCTGTGCCTGCTTTCTGCCAAACATCCCCATTTAATATACACTGCCTCTGACTGCTTTTAACCCCAACTGTTTTAACCTTGCACCTACATATTCTTACAGAGGTAAAAAAGGGTAGCTCTCCCTCCTTCTGAAGAACTAAATACACACAGTGGATTTTCACATGATAGTAATAAAAGTAATGATATTTAGCGGTATTCACCTTGTCCTGGTTTCAGATAAAGTTAATTTTCTTCCTAGTATAGTACTGTGGTTTGGATTTAGGATGGGAATAAAGTTGATAACACACCGATGGTTTAGGTGTTTCCAAGTAGTCAAGGATTTTTCAGCTCCTCATACTGCCCTGCTAAAGAGAAGGTTGGGGACACCCAAGAAGCTGGGAGGGGATGGCCAGGACAGCTAACTCAAACTGACCAAAGGGATATTCCACACCCTATGACATCATGTTCCATAAATAACTGGAGGGCTGGATGGGAGGCAGGGCAGCTCAGTAACTACCTGCGTATTGGTGGTGAGAAACTGTGCTGTTCAGACTTGTTTTGTATATTCTTTCATTATTATCACATTATTACTATTAATATTATCTTCCTTGTCCGCCCTCTTACACTGTCTTTTTCTCAACCCTAAAATTTTACTTTTTATTTTTTTGTTCCTTTTCAATTCTCTCCTTCATCCCACTCAGGGGGTGGGTAGTGAGGAAACAGCTGTGTAGTTGTTTAAGCTGCCATCCAGGTTAAATCATGATATATCTTCAAAGCATGCTGCAGATCTGAACAAACCAGTCCTCTGGGTAACACCACAGACCACAAGGACTTGTTTTGGGGTACAGAATCAAGGCATTATAATCATTTCTGTATAATACCTATAGCATTTAATGGTACACATACAGCTGTTAAAGGGCTGAGATGACATTAAGCATTACTGCCATTAATGCCTTGGATAGGGAGTTGACTGTAATTTCTTTTAATTATTTGGGAAACTGAAGGAGGTTCAGCTTAGTTTCACCTCTCCAGATGCTGTTGATTGAAATAAATTGTCAGTTGCTCCTTGTATCAACAGTTCATTTTAAAAAATCACTGCCAAGTGACACTAGCAAGAAAACTTGTGATGTTTTCATTAACATGAAAGAAATACTACTTTACTCAAATACAAGGGTTACCTGCTGAGGGCAACCTCTGGGGTGGAAATAAGTAATAAAAAGGGATGCAGTCCTGATCAACACTCTTAGCCTCTAAAATGTGGATCTAGCACTCTTTACTCTGTTGAAGTCATATTTGCCAGACCAAGCTATTGGCAACTTTGATCCTTCCCCATGTATCCATATAAGTACAATAGATATCTGCCCAATGTTTAATTCAGTGCACTTAAAATCCAAGCTGCAATGGGGACTGTTCAGATCAAATCAAGACATCAGAGGTGTTTAGATAAACACATCCAGCTCAGGTCCAAAGCTGCATATCTGCTTTAGATAGAAACTTCATATATTTAACAGGAGTTTCAGAAAAAGTGTGCATGTCCGTACTGCTTTGGAAGAGAAGACGTGTGCCAGGACAGAAGGCCTAGCACACAGTGATCCATCCCTGAAGCAGACACTACTAAGAAGGCCCAAACTGCAGCAGTAGGTTTGATCAACTATAAACAGGACAAACAAATCCAGGACATGGACTGATCTATGCCTCTATCCCAGAGCGAGGGCAGATCTCAGCCAAGCCAAGCCAATGGCTGTGGGACAGGAGAAGTTCGGGGTAATTTTTCTGTCCCCTATCACCCTGACCCTGGTCAGGCTTGGGGGGTGGAGGATGTGTGTGTGTGTGTGTGCAAGAGCCCAGTTCCCTGACATAAACATTTTGTGCTGTACCCAGCCTTTTATTTCTAGATCAGGAAACAACCCTGAGGCTGACTTCATGACTTCTTACTTATTTAGAAAATGAGACTGTGCAGCACTGGGAGTATTCGCTTTAGGATCCAGCCATGAACAGACATGCAGACAAAATCATCAGTTATCTCATCAGTTTAGTAATGATAGTCAGGATGAATTCTTTTCCTGTTTGCTCTTAGAATTTTCATTTTCTGAATTTCAGAGATGATCAGAAAATGGAAAACATATTTTAAAACCATGTTTTGTCAAAGATGTTTTCTTCATCTTTTTAAATCAAATTTGATCTTGATCAATATTTTCCAAGTAAACACAAGAAATTATTAGGCCAAATTAATCCCAAGTGTATCTTAGCCTCTTGCACTGAAGGACTTAAGACAGAGCCAAGATGTTCGGGATGTTGAAAGAAAATGTTTTTGGAATTACTAAATTACAGTCTCCATAGTGATTTTCTTGCCATATGTTAAACAAGCAAGAAGACAAAGCACACTGGGGAAGATTCTTCTCTAGCAAAATAAGTGTAACTATAATGGAACAACATTCAGTCATATGTGTGAAGGCATGGTTTCAGTGAAGAATAGATTATACCCTAACAGAACACTGCAGGTTTCTGTGATAAGGCATCTTGTGGTAGGTGTGAGGAAGGATGTAAGGAAAGGTGCCTAGGGACAGGGGCAAAATTAGGAGAATGAGAAAGGCAAAGTCATGGCTAGAAGCACAGATTTTTTTTTTTTATTTTTATATTGAGAGTAAAGTGATTTAAATCTGGAGTTCAAAAGTGCAAAAGGTTTCAAATAAAGCAGTGCTGCTGACATTTTGAAAGTCTGTTGACATTAGGGCAACTATAAGCACCATCCACCTCCTTCATAAAACAGAGAAGCTAACACATATATATCTTACTGGAATATTTTGAATCAGTACAGAACTTTTGCCATTAGTACAGAATTTTAAATGTGCAATGAATAATATGGTTGATTGTGCTTATATTAATTTCACAAGTCAGTAATGATGCTTTTGATGACCTACTATTACAGTCCAAAAACTTTACAGATATCTTTAATACTTTAGTCTTAAACATAGTTTTTCCCATATTGAAGAAAGTAGGATAAGGATACTTTAAAAAGTTGCTCCTTGGAGATCTGTATCTGGTTAAGAAATAGAGATATAATGTTTTCACATTTGTAAACTTTATTTTATGTGATGTATTTTGCTTTAACTTGTATGCACTTTTGTTTGTATTGCATTTATTCCACTGGAGTTCAAGGTATCACACGATGCTTTGGGAATTCCCAAAGAGAGCTTGAAATACTCTAGCCACTTTATTTCAAGTTACATTGGATTCCACAAATGATTGCCTGAAGTATCCAGGCTCTAAAAAACAGGCATTTATTTTCAGAAAAGCCTGGCAGGAAGTTGGTCTTTTATATTTTCTGTTTTGTATTGTCACAATGTGATGAATGAATTGTGTTGGTTAATGCTGTAGTTATAGAAAACTGATAGTTTGCCTGAACAGGAATGACTGAGTGAAGAACTAGAACTTACTGGAGTATTCCATATTGCTCTCCTAATTTTTAAACTTGTATTTTTAATTAAGGGAAAGAAAAAATCTTACACAAAGAGGAACACTGAAGAGTAAATCTCAAAAAAAAAACCCCAAAAATAAAAGGTGCTGGCTTGACCATGACTCTTGTAGGAGGGAAAAAGTTAGGTTTGTGTACATTCAAGACACTGCCTTAACCACTACTAGGACTCTAAAGAGTTAATCAGGATTTCTTTTTTGCTATTAGTTTATTTTTAAGAAAGTGAAGGTTTTTATTCCCACTTCTTTACCTCACAATGCACACCTCGTGGAAGGAAGAAAGGAAGTGAGACATGCAGGGAGGAAGGGCTTGCATTATTGTTCATATATACTAGTGCAAAGGAGAATGAACTTCAGAGCAGTCATTGCAGCTAAGCTGCAACAAAGAATTTTGATGTTGTGATCACTTTCATAAAATATCAGGCTTGAAGGACAAACAAGCTGTGTTTGGGTGGATTGCAGAAATCTCATTAACTTTTTCTCTTAACCAAGGAAAATTTCTGGCCAGACCTGGTTGTGTTATAACCAAGGTAAGGACATTCATATACTCAAGACAAGAGATGCAAGAGAATTGTGTCTCAGCCTCCCAAGTAGACTCCACCCTGAACACTGGACAGTTGCAAAGTTCTGGACTAGACTCATGTTGTCTTCAACCACTACTGTAATTTAAACTATTCGTACTGTAAACTAAACAGCTTATTTCTGCAGTTTAATTTTGCATTAGAACAAAATAACAGATGCTGTTTTCCTGGTTTTCAGCTGGGATGTATTTAATGTTCACAAGAAGCTGGGAGGAGACACATCCAGGACAGCTGACCCAAACTAGCTAAAGGGATATTCAATATCATATGATGTCATGCTCAGTATATAAGGGGGAGTAGCTGGCCAGGAAGGAGAAATTGCTACCCCAGAAAGGTTTGGGCATCTGGTTCTGAGCAGAAAGCAAACAGCTTTTTTATATTCTTTTATTAGTGTTGTAGTTATATTCCTCTTCCTTTGCTGCCCTAGTAAACTGTCCTTATCCCAGCCCATGAGTTTTACCTTTTTCTTTCAATTCCCCTCCCCGTCCCACTGCAGGGAGAGGAGTAAGTGTAGTGACCATGTGGTGCTTATTTTCCTGTTGGGGCTAAACCACAACAGCTGTTCATACAGATTGGGTGGGGACTGAGTTTAAAGCTTTTTAAACTCTATTTATTAGTATACAGAATAGAGTTTTGAAAGTCAGTTGAGAAGCCACAGACTTGGGTTTTAGGGTACAGAATGCTCTTCAAATTATTTTATTTACAAACACTTCAGAGATCTCCAGATTCTAGAAATGTCGTTCTCTTTAATATCCTTATTAATGACCTGGACAGGGAATCAAGTGCACCCTCAGTACATTTGTAGATGACACTAAGTTAGGTGGGAGTGTTGATCTGTTTGAGGGTAGGAAGTCCCTACAGGTGGATCTGGACAGGCTGGATCGATGGGCCAAGGTTCACCTTGTTGGACCTCATGATGGCATGAAGTTCAACAAAGCCTTGTTTGGTCTTGCATTTGAATCATAATAACCCCAAGTAGTGCTACAGGCTTGGGGACAAGTGGCTGGAAAGCTGCCTGGTAAAGAAGGACCTTGGGGTATTGATTGACAGCCGGCTGAACATGAGCCAGCAGTGTGCCCAGGTGGCCAAGAAGTGAGAAGTGACAGGACAAGAGGAATTTGCATAAAGTTACACCAGGGGAGGTTTAGATTGGATATTAGGAAAAACTTCACAGAGAGGGTTGCTAGGTATTGGAACAGGCTGCCTACAGAAGTGGTGGAATCTTTGTCCCTGGAGGTATTTAAAAGATGGCTGGATGTGGTGCTGAGGGTTTAGTAGTGGATGGCAGATCGGGTGATGTTTGGACCTGATAATCTAACGGGTCCCTTCCAACCAAGAATTCTATGATTCTATGATTCTAAAAGGCCTGTCAGTGGCTTTTCTGTCAGGACTTCGACATTTCTTCAAATTGGACATGTGGAGTTCCAAAAGAATAACAGTAAAATAAAAACTATTGAATTATATTTAAAGTCTCATCTAAATACAGTTAGCAGAAATAAGAGTATATATGTTTAATCACATGAGACATTCAAGCCCAGTGAAAAGGGTCCAGTCTCCCACAACTCTAGGAATGCTGCAAAAGTGGTTAGAGTCCTCGTTCAAAATGATTACAGTATGATGTTAATTTGGAGCATGTAAAACCTTGTTAGTAAAGAGGAGAAACAAGATCATCAGCAATGAAAGAATCCCATGTTTATCCTAAATAGCAATTACATAGATATTTTCCTACTTTCATGTTTTGATACCTAAATATAAACAACTACTGCTGAAAGACGTAATATCTATCAGACATTTTGCACTTAATTTTTAGCAAAATTACTTATATGCTTAAATAACTATTTTGCAAAGCTCAATTTATGGTTACACAGGTTACATGGCTGAGAAGCACTCATGTCATGATACAGGGCATACATATACCTAGAGTGAATTAGACTATGGAAAGCATGACCTATGTAGAGCAGAGGACTACAGCAGTAATGTCGCTTCAGCCTCTACTAGAAGATGCAGAGTCCAGGCATTCATACAGAATCACAGAATCACAGAATCGTAGGGGTTGGAAGGGACCTCGAGAGATCTTCGGGTCCAACCCCCCTGCCAAAACAGGATCCCTAGCTCATATTGCACAGGTGAGTCTTGAACATCCAAGACTCCAGGCGAGTCTTGAATATCTCCAGAGAAGGAGACTCCACCACCTCCCTGGGCAGCCTGTCCCAGGGCTCTGTCACCCTCACTGTGTAAAAGTTCTTCCGCATGTTGGTGCGGAACTTCCTGTGCTCCAGTTTACAGCCATTGCCCCTTGTCCTGTCTCCACAGACTACTGAAAAGGGGTTGGCCAATTCCCCCTGCATCCCATACTTAAGATATTTATAAACATTAATTATGTCCCCCCTTAGTCTTCTTTTCCCTAGACTGAACAGCCCCAGCTCACTCAGCCTTTCCTCATACGGGAGATGCTCCAGGCCCTTAATCATCTTCGTAGCCCTTCTCTGGTCCCTGTCTTTTTTATACCAGGGAGCCCAGAACTGGACACAATACTCCAGATGGGGCCTGACCAGGGCAGAGTAGTATACACTGCATACCACTGTAGTAATCAGTCTCTGCCTCCTCCCTGTTTTTCTTGCCATGATCACGTGAATGTGACTCCAGGTCCCATTGCAGGAGGAAGTGGGTGGAAGCATGCAGAGCTCACCCATCAGACTCAAGACATGGATGTCTAGCAACACTGCAGCAGGTATGGCAGATGAGAAGGGGGTTGCCAGTTTCAAAAAATAAGCATCAGATGGAAAGTTGTGTGTTCCCCAGACTCCTGCAGCCACACTCAGCCCTTATAAGCCCTCTGAGCCTTCTGCTTGGGTTAGACAGCCCTGCTTCTCTGCAGAGCAAATATTCTATATATTGTTTGTTGAGTCTGTGGTTATTTTTCCTTTCAGTGCTGTCACTATTCTCATGTTTTCAATGACCAGTAAATGTTTATGGCACAGCCATATCACATTTCTTTTAGCTAGGTCTCAACAGAGTGAATATTGTTCCAAAAGGTTGAAAATATAGTTTAAGTCTTATTACCAATAGCCTTATTTTCTTTGGGCTTACTAGTCTGCAAAGTGATGGACATGTTTCAGAGCAATCACCTGATAAAAACTAATTGAGCCAAGCTCACTCAAATATTCAAGAAAAACAGAAAGAAAACTTAAATTAGATTCATAAATCTTTAACAAGCATATTATTTCAGCCATTTGCTTAGATATGTTAATAATAATCTATGTGTTCCTAGAATTAGAATACCTTATGCCAGAAAACATCTGACTGAAGAGCAGTAATGGGTTATGCAGATTTTCAAAATATTGTGTTTTTTTAAAAATGCTGGCAATCTCTAATTTAATGGTTGCAATGCCACTAAAACTAATTACTAAGTAAACATCCTAAGAGAAATTCACAGAAAAGCTACTGCTTGCAATGTGAATTTATTTACATATCAGAAATTGTTGAGTAACTGAACCATAAATCAAGGTTACTCAGCTCCAAATGGAGTAGACTATGTGATTTTACAAGTGTTTTGAAAATCACTACCTAATTTTGGCCTAGGTCTCCCTCTGATACTATTCCACATCCCTTTAATTACTAAGTGTAAGCTTCAGCTCCAAAATTGACTGTCATTTATACCTATAACATTTTTCTAGCAGAGATCACCTAGGGTTTGGATGAAGTCAGACAGTTGCAGACTTCCTATGCAGGCTGTGAGATGGCTATGTAAAAGTTATTTCATAAACTGGAGTGCATGAGCAAACAGAGCTTGCAGAAAGATCCAGGAAGGCCTTTGCTCATCATTGTATTTCTCCTTGGTTATCTATGGAAACAATTCAACTCGACTTGTTCAGGCGATCACCATTTTAAAACAATTTTAGCCTCCTATGCAAGTGCAGGGACATCTAAACGGGGGTTAAATAATCTGTAGCCTTCCCCACCCCTTCTTCCCAGTTAAAAAAAAGTCAGTTCAGGAGTCAGGAGTAGCTTCCCACACAGTTTCTCCCTTCTCAATATTCTGTTCACAGTTCACACAACTGCTTCCAGGATCCCAGCAAATGTATAGCTGAGCCAGGTCGGACACAATTGCCCCTTGAAAACTGGAATAATTCTCATGAGCTTTGGATAGTTGACTAATTCCTGCTGAGAATAACACTGCTTACTCTTTCTTTACAGTCTATTTATACTCCAACTTTTTTTTTAAGTTTAAGAGCCTTCTACTCACTAGCACTTCCAAAGACCAAATGCCCTGCAATATTCAGCACAATATGCTTCTGATCTAACTTTCCCTTCCTTTATTTTCAAAATGAATAGTTTCATCTGCTTTTCACCCATGAGAACATCTCTGCAGTCCTTCCTCACTTCATTTTATTCAGTTAAGGAGCTCAGTGATGTCAGGTTTAAGCAAAAGGTGAATGGGGCTATTTGAAAGATCATTGAAATGCTTCCTTCTTGCAAGTGTCCCACACTGTAAAGTGTCTCCTTGTTTACAAAGATAACTATATGAGAGAAGGTGGAAATAACATTTTAATAAACACACTATGGTAAGATAACTCAAACTCGTTTCTGTGCTTTATCTACTATAATATTCCCATTCATTTCCTTTCCCCTTTCCTTTTTCCTTTTATGCTTTCCTCTTCTCTTTTCCTCTTCTGTATCCTTACCACTTGAGCTAGAATATGACAACAAAACAGTCTACTGTTTTGACCTGGTGAGAAGATATTATGATAGCTCTATATATAATTTTTTAACTTCTGCTGTATCTTACATCTGCTGTGTATGTTGAGTGTATCTGTTTCCATGTTTTGCTCTGGACTGAAATAGATGTGAGAAGCATTTATCAGCAACAAAATTACCAGATTATCACAATAAACTTCTTTCCCCTTCAGGCACATATTTCTGTAGAACTTTTGTTAGAGATTTACATTATTGTATCCCTCACTACACTGTGAGTCCGTAAGGAAGAACACATTAGTCTGATGAGTTTGGGTATAGTTTCCTGAATCAATACTACTTCTTCAGCGGAGACGTAGTAGCAGACAATTGCATAATGAAGCTGTCTGTCTTTATTTACACAATGTATTTCTGTATTCAGCAGGCCAGAAAGAATAGTTCTGTGTAGCAGCTGTCATTGTGTTTTTTGCTTATCTCTGTCCTGTCTGCCAATGTTATAATTCACCAGCTGACACCCACCTTGGCAGAGACCAAGCGTGGTGACTCGGTGCCAGAGCGACAATAGTGCTCTGAACTATGACACAATTCATCCCTTTCCCAGTCAGCAACAGGGCACTCTTTCGGCTTTTTCACTCCCTTTTTGGGTGGTTTTTTTTGATACAGCCATAGGGTTGCAGGGAAAGCAAGCTCTGGGAAACAGTTACGACTCTGCTATGCCCAATGGTAGGGGGTTATGAGAAGGAAGGAATGGCTGGTTGTGAGCAGTGGTGGTGAGGGGCTGGCTACCCAGAAGAAAACACTATGGATGGTCTGATTTTGAGGAACAGGGAAGGTATAAGGTCAGATGGAAAGGCAGTGTTTAAATCACTCAGTCACAGTACTTGAGGTGCACTGTTTGGTATTTCTGACCATGGCTTTGGCCATTGACTAGTGGGAGCGCTAGCTGCATTGGAAACCAGGTGGGAAAACAAGGCACCCAGTAAAGACTCATGAATACTTTTGAAAATGAAACATGCCAATCTGACATGTTTTTCTCCCTTTTGCATGAATGTTCCCATGAACATTCTTCCCAAAAATTCTAGTTTTGTTCTTTGAATATTCATAGAAAATATAAATAGATGATAACATACTGATGAAAGAAACTTCTTTTCCTTGTTTTGGAACAAAACATATATATATATATATATATATATCTGTATCTGTTCCCCCGAGTATATAAAGCTATAACAACTGTCAATTTTATGTTCGTAGACTTGTCTGCATGAGAAAACTGCAGTTCAACCAATATAAAATCCTCATGGACTGAGCTTTCCTTTTAAGAACCATATTTGATAATCAACTGAAGTTAATCTGAAATACAGAAGCTTGAAACTGAAATTGCAGCTCTAGACAAGTCTCTGATTCACGGTTTAAGATAAGATCTCTTCCATACAGCACCCTAATTTACTGGAGGAATCTGAAGTAGATCATGCTTTCATTGATAGGAATCCTGCATTGAATCATAATGATGACCAAAGTAACTATGACTTTTTTCCCCTAACAATTCTAAGTCCTAATTGTGAAGTAAGAACAAGAAAAGAAGGGAGATATGAAAAAAAAAAGAAGGAAAAGGGGAAGGAGACAAAGAATGGGAAAATAGAAAGGAGGGGAGGAGAGAAATAGGAAAGGAGAAGAGGAAAATGTAAAAGGAAAAAGGAAAGGGGAAAGGAAAAAAGGAAAGGGGAAAGGAAAAGGACAAAACCTACAAAAGGCAGACCTAGGGAGAACTAGTGACCAGGAGCACTACAAACAGGGCAGGCAAACAGGGCATGGCACATTATCCAGGATATGGCGTGGCAGTTTGTGTGGCAGTTCATGCGTCAGGGCAAACAGGAAGAGTGCCTCTTCAAAGGAGGGGCATTTCACTGGCTGAGTGGGAGACTTGAAGCACACGTAACCCAGGCAGCATTCTGTGGTAGGTTAAGGGCACCCATCCTACCTGACCATCGAGGCAGAATGGTGGGCATTTGTCTGAAAGCAAAGGCTGTGGGTCAGGCTGAGGTCTACCCAGTGGTGGCTGATGCCTCCACTCAGATGGAGCTGCTGAGAGGTTGCAGTGAAGACATCAGGCTGCAGGAAGTGCCTAGACCTTTGTCCCAGGGCAGGGATAGGCAGAAGACCTGCCTGCAAAGGCTGTGTCCAGGGAGAGAACCTCCTGCAGCAGATGGCTGAGCTGCAAGAGGTGGTGAGAAGGCTGCATAAGATCAGCGAGACTTAGAAGGAGTTAGATAGCTGGTTCCAAGTACAACCTACAGTGGACTCACAGCCCATGGACAAACAGCCAAAAGCTCCCCCACTGGTAAGCACAAAAAGAAGGGCAAGGAGGGTTGGCAGTAATCCAAAAGAACGGAAGCTTGTGGTGACAAGGACCAGCAGGAGGAAAAGACTTCCCCCAAATTCTGAGGTGCCCTTGCGGAAACGCTTCACTACTCTGCAGACTGAAGACAAAAGACCTGCCACCTAATGGACTTAATAATGGAAGAACAAGCCGGAGAAAAACAATAGAAGAATCACATAATAGCACCAGTTGCCAACATGTGATCAAGATGTCTCTTTCAAAAATGAATGAATGAATGATTTAAAAAATAAAATTAAAAACTTACAACTTTTATGTTCAGCATTAGTGCATTTTAATGTACATTTCACTACAGTCTAGATTTTAAACTGCACTTGCACATTTATTAAATGCTTTTATTACTGAATCCCACTCCTACAATCAAGTTGAACTGAACTAAAAATACTGAAAGATTCTTTTACTTCTCTATTTTGGTGATGCATTTTAGCATCAATAGCAAATAAAACAGTCTAATCCCAGAAGAGAGACCTGGAAACCATCAAAAGAACCTAGAGGGGAAAAAATAACAGTGGAACGGGAACACTTGAAATAGAGGATTTCCCTGGCACACACAGATTCCCAGTGACTCCCAACATTGTTTCACTCTCTCAAAGGCACAGAGCCCAAGGTCTGTGGCAGGCTTTTGCAGAAATACTGACTCCCACCATGCCAAGGAGAAAGAAGAAAGAAAGAGAGAGAGAAAAAAAAAAAAAAAGACTATGCTGCTGGTTTCTGTGTTATGGGCCAATTTGGAAACCTTAATAATTGAAATGAAATATTCAGAGACATATGAAAAGGTTTGTGAAAATGGAAATGCAGATGAGAGGAGAAAGTTATGAAGAATTTATATACACATATATTTTTTATTGTCGCCAACAAAAAATGACCAGAGAGTCAGCAGCTCAAGAGGAGGATAAATAATGGAAAGAGCAAAGAAAGGAAAACTTAAAATGACACCATTGGAATGAAAGAAAATATGTGGTTTGGGAGGGAATCGAAAGACTCAATGTAGGATGCTAACTTTGTGAAGAAAAGTGCATTACCACTCTGGAACTGAACGATGACAAATCTTGCAGAAAGTTAAAAGTGAAACAAGTTCAGATGCCTCTTTCTTTCTCTCTTTCTTTCTTTCTTTCTCTCTTTCTCTCTCTCTTCTTTTCTTTCTCTCTCTCTTCTTCTCTTTCCTTCTTTCCTTCTTTCTTCTTCTTTCTTTCTTTCTTTCTTTCCTTTCTTTCTTTCTTTCTTTCTTTCTTTCTTTCTTTCTTTCTTTCTTTCTTTTTTCTTTCTTTCTTTCTTTCTTTCTTTCTTCTTTCTTTCTTTCTTTCTTCTTTCTTTCTTTCTGTTTTCTTTCTCTTTCCTTCTTTCTTTCTCTTTCTTTCTTCCTTCTTTCTTTCTTTCTTTCTTTCTTTCTTTCTTTCTTTCTTTCTTTCTTTCTTTCTTTCTTTCTTTCTTTCTTTCTTTCTTTCTTTCTTTCTTTCTTTCCTTCCTTCTTTCTTTCTTTCTTTCCTTCTTTCCTTCTTTCTTTCTTTCTTTCTTTCTTTCTTTCTTTCTTTCTTTCTTTCTTTCTTTCTTTCTTTTTTTATTTCTTTCTTTCTTTCTTTCCTTCTTTCTTTCCTTCTTTCTTTCTTTCTTATTCCTAAGGTAAGAGGAAATCGCTAATAATTAGCATGCAAGAGCCATGGCTCACTGTGCTCAGGAAACTACACAAAACTGAGGCATATACATAGGGAGAGATGGCACAGCAGAATGCAAAACAAAGAACACAATGGAAAGCAAAAGACACAGCAAAAGGATTCAGCAAATAAATCTCTAGCTCTATCTGAACTTCTTTAAACTCATAAGACCAACTTTAGGACTAAATAGAGACCTGAGCAAGGGCTTATATATGAGTGATAAAAGCCTAGATCCTGAGATATTGTGACTCAGAGACACCACTGAGTCATACTCGAGTCCAGATGAACAAACCCTTGCTTGTGTGAGCACTATTTTACTACTAGCTTATAATAACAGAAGAATTTCTGTTTCACTCTGCAGTAGTCTAGTTGTTCAGTCAAGCAACAGCATAATCAAGTAACTGAATTGAATAAAACTAAAGTATGATCCATTCCCTTTTGACTTGCACTGAAGAGTAAGTGTACAGGTGATTAGCTAGCCCTACAACCAGGGCTGAAAGCTGAATAGCCTGAATGTGTATTTCCTGTCCTGTCATGTTTCCTTTCATTAAGCCAGTGAAAAGTTTGCCTATAATGTTTAATTTGTACTTGTTGAATAGTGAGTTCAAATTGTTCACTATCCAAAGAAGACTGTCTACAGCTACAATCCTAGATTTGATGAGACCAAACCCTCATATGGACTTTTTCTGGTGTGTTATGGTTTGTCTGATGAGATCTTAAAGATCTGAATATGGAAATACCCTTAATGTTACTTTAACTTCTCTCTTCATGGGCTATAATTTCATAACCCCATATTGCTATTGATGATGACGTGGCTTTTGAAAATTGCTTCCAGGAAGTTAGTGAGACGTGATATGCAAAAAAGGAATGGGCCAGGTTCTCAGTAGATGAAAAACCAGTGTAATTTGCCTAATTCAGTTAAGCATCTGGCTCAGATAATGTAAAAGCCACACAGTGGCTGACACCAGTGATAAGGTCTGAGGCTCAGGCTCAGATGTCCATCTGTGTTTAGGAGATCCACTGACCAACATGTTTATATGATTTTCCCCAGGCAAGGTGCCTAGGCAATCAGCCAACATAGCTAACTCCTTCAAACACTAGACCACTGATGAACTACCTACCCATTTACAGCTTGCTTCATTGAAAGTGATCTTTGATTTGAGTGCAGAATTAAGTTCCATTTCACATATGCAGAGCTGTGGCAAGATGTCTAACTGTTCTTTTCCAATAGATTGTAGCTGATCCAAAAATATACCATTCCCTGCGGATGGGGTTGCTATGCTATTTTATTGTTAACTCCATCCTGTTCCATGCTCATTACCTTAATACTTGAATGCATCCAGCTGCTCTATATGACAGCAATATCTGTAGTTTCATTTGTCTTCTCAAGGGAAGAAAGATAGATCAAGGTGTTACTTTGGTTTTGGGGTGTGAGTTTATACTAAACACAGTGGATAAAGGGTGAAGGAGGCTATTAAAAGCAGTTTTTAAGAGCCCTATTTTCCCCAGGGAGTACATTCTAGTCTCTGAGAAAGCTTTTTTGCTCCTCCAAAATAAAAATCCACATCATATAATTTCAGTTAATTTTGATATGCTTTGGACTCCTTAAATGCTTAAAAGATATTGATGTGCACTTTGAACTTGATTCAGCACCTTCTTTGAAGCCAGTATAAACAACAGAGGAAGCAACTGATACTGCTCCCAATTCTTGAGAGATGCATGCTGCGTTCTGTACTAATTAGCATTTCTGCTAGTGATGCAGCTTCATTCCCAGATCTGTGTTGCTTTTGCTAAGATGAGAAGTGGTAAGGACAGCTGGAAATAAGGTCATCATTTACCGTGTCACAGATGATACAAAGTACTATAGTTCCATGTGAATCTTCAGCGTAAACAGAGGTTTTGCTGAGCATAAAGAAGACTTCAAAGTACACGTGAGCATGTGTTTTTCACCAAATGAGGCTATAATACTCTTTCTGCAGGACTTCACATACTCCTCATGCCTCTGAAGTCTGGATGTGTCTGGCATCCAGCTTCCTTCACCTGCTCACTGTCTCCCTCTGAATCTCACTCCTTCAGTGGGTCTGTCTGAAATTTGTCCCGTGACAGTGACATGGTAAGATGGTAAGGATAGCAAATACCATTTTTTTTTTACTCTCTAAAGCCTCTATAGGGCTGCCATGAGGTCAGTCTATGAACAGAGTGTGTTCCCTGCACCATGCTGGGAATACACGCTTCACCCTGCTCATGTGAGCTATTGTTACTGTTAAACAATGTTTGAAGAATTACAGCCAAAGAGAGGATGTCTGTCAACAAACTAGATCCAGAAAGCATTCAAAAAAACCCTCAAAGAGTTTCTTGCAAGACCCTCCTTCCAAGCTTCCTACAGAAACCTTACACAATTTAAAGACAGCAAGCATACAAATAAATCCTGTAATTTGGTTAACGCTACTTAATAAGTGGCTAATGTTTTTCTCTTCTTTCTTTTCTTTCTTTCTTTCTTTCTTTCTTTCTTTCTTTCTTTCTTTCTTTCTTTCTTTCTTTCTTTCTTTCTTTCTTTCTTTCTTTCTTTCTTTCTTTCTTTCTTCCTTTCTTTCTTTCTTTCTTCCTTTCTTCCTTTCTTTCTTTCTTTCTTCCTTTCTTCCTTTCTTTCTTTCTTCCTTTCTTTCTTTCTTCCTTTCTTTCTTTCTTCCTCTCTCTCTTTCTTTCTTCATCTCCTGCTATATAAATGCTTTCTCCTGTGCAACTACCTGACACTGGAATATTCAAAAAAAAGAAAACTTTGCTAAATCAGATGGGTTTAAAAAAATAAACTGGAAGTTCTTGGTAAATTTCATCTAGCTCAGACCCTGCTATTTGTTGTTTTACTGAAATATTTGCACCGTAAATTAAAGCTCAAAAGTTGAGACATCTGCAAAAATAAACTGAACATTGTTTTTAGCTTTTCTTCTGAATCATTCTTTGATTAACTTTCCAGTGAAGAACCTCGCTGGGAGTATGAGAAGGTATCCTTCTCTTTCCATCAAGCACTTTATGTTTGGTTATTTACTACCAGCTGTTCATGTTCAGAATTACAAAGATTCACAGGGATCTGTGAGTGTGTGGTAGGTAATAAATCTGCCAAAGATTATTGAGGTTTGTGTATTTTAACATACTGTGATGTGACCTTAATCTCTCTAAGTCTAAAGAAAAAGAAATTCTGTTTCTTTATAAAAGATCCATTATGTACATGAAGATAATGCTGTTTGCAATTTAATTCTGATGTTGAACCTTATTTTTGCTGATGGATTCTTGGCATGTACTAGAGAAAGGTTATACAGGAGATACGTCTTTGTATTGTACAATCAGAAAAAACATATTTTCAATGTGATGGAACTACTTCACAGCATCTTGAGATTCTTTCTTAAGCTGGAATTTAAAAATTATAACTATTACATGAAAATCCAAAGTAAAATTTGCAAAATTACCATCACTTGCTGCAAACAAAAACATTAGTGGTTTTTTTCATTATTTTCAAGAGTATTCAGAGATGCATTATTTTGCTTTTTCTGATCCTAGGCTTAGTACCACAGTGAAAGTTTTACTGCCTTCATGTTTTGCAAAATAAAGAGTGATGCTAAATCATACATGCATAATGCTAAAGAACAGAGGAAATCCTTCAGAAGGTGAAAAAGAAATGAGACAATTTGTCAATGGCTTCATGTAAAGTCTTTAGAGCTTTAAAGGCAAGTTTGCCCAAGTTTAACCTTTAGAAGGTGCCTTTCATCTTCTCTTTAAATGCTAGCTATACCATATGGCTTTTGGGCTTTTGTCATGCCAATTAATCTGCAGAAGGATGGTTAGAAATTAACATTATTTGTACTATAAATATGTTGTTCTGTTGTTCCATATTATTAGATACTGAATCTTCTCTTCAAGTGAGCTAGCTCTTTTCCAAGTGAATGGTCAAATTCAGTCCATGGCATATAACATGAGAGAAATACCATAGAAATCTGCACCAGACATGAAAAAAATGTCATTAGTATTCCCCACCCCCCATTAAGGAAATAAGAATCTTGCATCTCTGTATCTCCTTTTAGGTCAGGCACTAGAACAGGCTGCCCAGAGAGGTGATGGAGTTTTCAAAAAACTTGTAGAAGTGGCACTCCAGAACATAGTTTAACTGATATGGTGGTGGTGGACAGACAGTTGGACTTGTTCGTCTTAGAGGTACTTTCCACTCTCTGATTCTGTTCTATCATTCTTTCTCCACCTCTTTGTTCCCATGTTGTGATCATAAGTCAATAACCATCACTTTTATATTTAAGCACTTGCAAATGTACATTTATTTTGGTAGATTTTTTGGTGCAGTATTGCACATTATTACAAAGATTGGAAATAAAATACTTATTTTTAAAAAATCACTCCTATCTTCATTAATTTATCCATGATATATATCTAGTAAATCTTGTCTTTGAAATCCACTGAATTCGTCTGGCATGTCCTCAATTAAGCTATAAAAACAAGTGCAAGCAGATATTTCTCCTTTATTTACGGGCTGGGTTTAAAATAAAAATTCTCATCAAAAATTTTTTGATGAGAATTTTTAGGAAAAAATGTGAGTTTCTTATTTCTGCCATACCTTTTATTTTACTGATACCTAGCCACTGTCATTCCACAGACACCAGAACAGTTTGATACCAGATTGCCAGTTTTCCTTCAGGCTTCCCCATTGCTCACACACCTTCAGTCTCTTACCATTCATTACCACTGAAGATGAGTCCTTGGTCAAAACTGACTGTATTGAACTCTGTTATTGCAGTAGAATGATTCAGATCAAAACATGTGCTCTCCAGTTCACTAAGTACTTTGAAGTTATAAGGAAAACAATGTTACAAGGAATGGCAGGCCTTAGATAAAAGGACTCATAATTCACCCTGATTCTTGCTGAATTGGCTAAACCAGTTTTATATCTGATGACATATGACTTGCATCTATAAGCTAATAGGTGTCTTAGGTGAATACTATGACATAAATGACCTATATAGGATAATCAATTGTTATTTCTTCTGACCTATCCCCAAAGGATGAATACAATAAAGATAAAAGCGAAAATTTCTCACACCACTGTTTGGACCCCACAAAACCCTACCCTCAAAGCAGAAGTTATAGGTGAATGTGCCTATTGGTATTCCACCTCTGGCTCTACATCTTTGTAGTCTGCATGTTTTATTCCTGAAACTCACAAGAATATTATGCCCTTTATCACTATTTCTTGTGTTGTGCATCTGGGTGAACTTTTTCTGTTGAACTCTCAGTGAACCACTTCAATAAAGCTGCCTAAAGCTGAACAAAATTCAGAACTGAGTGCACCTTTAGGCTGTAGACCTTCTGCCTAATAGAATAGAAATAGAAAGCAAAGACTATTCCACTGTTCATAAATAACTGAATGTTTTTTTGGACAGAGAGTGTGACTGTGTCTGTTGGAAGCATAGGAACATAACAAAAACCCCATTTTGTTTCTGTCCATTAAATGCAAAGTAAAAGTGATGTCTTGGGAGAGATTTTTAAAAGATCCAGAGGAGTAGTCAATGTCTAGAGTCCAAGAATTTAGCTGATGCTCTGCTCCATACAGAAATACAGATAATCAAATGGACACAGTCCTCCAGTGAGTTTGAGAGTCCTAAATCAGGTGTGTATGCTCTCTGCTACTAAATGAAAGAGAATAAGGCACTTACCAGCATTCAGCATAGTGAGCACACAGGGAAGCTTAAGCCAGCCATAGAAAGACTGAGGAACAAGTTCTTCAGACATCTGTCTCAGGATTATGCTGACACCCTGCTACGAAACTGAAATTTAGAATTTGAGTCCTTTCTTATTGCAAGCATTTGCAGGTTATTATTTCCTATGAAACTGGCAATAGCCATCTTCTTCATTACAGGGGTGAATGTTCTTTTCCAGGGTGTGGGAGACCACTTTTCCACAACTCCTTTGTGCACCAAAAGGAGTCTTCAGCGTTCCATCTTGAAGCATGCCTCTAGGGAATTAAGAACCATCTGTTGTAGATCTTTAAGAACATTGAACTTCAGTTAATTTTTATAGCTTTCAAGATCATTTTAATGTTTGTGAAAAGTGTGGGTAGATTGTTTCCATCGAGGAATGATAAGCAATTCTGCACTTGCTTAGTCTGTAAGGAAACGTGTCAGTTCAGTAACATGCAGACTTCTGTACAACGTTGATCCTCTAATGGTGCTGCAACAGCTGTTAATCATAGTGTCTTGGCAGTTTCTTCAGTGAAGTAAAAAAAAAAATTAAGGAACAGACAAAAGTGATGCAATTCAAGGTCTCTACAAAATAATTGTTCTTTGCTCACTGGCAGCCAATATTTCTACACTGTTCATTGGTACGAAGTATTTTTTTGACATATAACACTTCTATCATGCTAACTGTAACACCAGTGGTGTCAGCTGCTTGCCCCTCTAATTCATGTTTGCATGAATATTCCCAAGAAATTGCGAAGAACCTCTTGTACAGCCTGTGGCCAGTTGAGGTCCTGTCTCACAACAACTGACATTTCTAACAGATACCTATTACAGAACAGGAGCTTAATCTTGATTTTTCCACAGCCTCTTGTAAATCAGAAGGAATGCTGTCGTGACATCTGATGCATCTAGCTACGATGCTATTGTTGTATTATTACTTAACATTTGTTTTCCAGTAGTCCCAGAGGCACTGTGGAGATCTCAGTTCCACTAAAATAAGCACTCTGCAAACAGAATTAAGGTCCCTGCTGAAACAGTACGTAGTTTAAGGACTTGTCTCCCAAGGGACACTGGAAAGCTAGAATGAATTAATTCAATGTGTGAATTACACTCTATTTGTTGAAATATACCAAACCCTGCAGGCTCTCCCTCAAAAGTAATGTGCTTCTACTCCCTACCATTTAAATCCTGGAGGAGGTAATTACAACTTTCTTGTGCTTCATTTTACAAATTTCAGCATCCAGTCAAATGCAGATAAATGAATTTGGCCAGAATCCCACCAAAAGAGAAAAAGCAAGTCACTGTCTGTTCAGGTCATGAGACTGAAAAATCTGGACTCTAGATTTTTATGACAATTTGTACAGTTTCGATGGGTGTGATAGATGGTTGGAATAGTAATGGTAGGCAAGTAAACAGAGTACTTGAAAATGTTACTTTTATGACAAACTATGATAAGCATGCATTCAAAACTAGTACAGAAGAACATAAAATAGGAAGGCAGATAACTACATAATGAAGAGAAACAGAGCCCTAATGCAGGACTAATAGAACTCATTGAGAATCTTTTGGCTCATTTCAGTGGGGTTTGGAACAATCCCAAAACACACATCAACAAAGATAATTATGCCTATATTTATTTCTTCTGAAAAAATAAAAAGAAAAAGAAGAAAAAAATGAAGAATGACAGAAGAAGTCAAAGCCACAGGAAATCTCATACAGACACTAGATCCATGCTCAGAGAGAGCCTTATCACTAAAGTACTATGTAACACTGTATAAATACATCTTCTGGTATTTGCTTGGTCTGGGAATGTATGTTGGTTTGCATATGTACTGCAGAGTCTTTTCAGCAATAGTCAAAGTAATTCCCATTGGCAAACTATGAAGTTTCCCTGGCTTTATGACTTTTCATACTCCAGTTCATAGAAAATAAAGACATTTACACAATTTTTTTTTAATCCATAATATGCTGAAGTTTATATTAGAGCACAGAATTGCATTATGGCCTTAAAGACCTAGCAAAATATATCCAAAAGAAAAAGTAAGCAATGTCATAGTTAATCAGTTGGATATCACTGAGTTATGTACTGCTCTGCATCAACAGAACTCTGCCTGGATAACCTGAGGATACACGTCTGAAGCATGACTTTTTAGGATTCATAAAGTTTAGGACATTATCAAATACATGTGTATGTTCATAGTATATGTACGGATTTACACATATACAAGTGCTTATTCATACTTAAATATAGCTATAATATGAGATCTGCTCAAGGCAGCATATTTTGGGTTTAATGCACCATCTTCCTCATCCTACTGCATCCAAAGGAAAACATTAATGCAGATTTCTGAATACCTGGAAAGGTAAGAATAACATGAAGAATAACATGTGGCCAGCAGATCAAGACAGGTAATTCTGCCCCTCTGCTCTGGTCTGGTGAGGCCTCTCCTGGAATAGTGTCTAGCTTTGGAGCTCTCAACACAAGAAGGACATGGACCTGTTGGAGAGCATCCAGAGGAGGGCCACAAACATGATCAAAGGGCTGGAGCACCTCTCCTATGAAGATAAGCTGAGAGAGTTGAGGCTTGTTCAGCTTGGAGATGAGAAGGCTCCAGGCTGACCTTATAATGGCCTTCTAACATCAAAAATGTGCCTATAAGAAAGCTGGGGAACAACTGTTCTTGAGGGCATGTAGCAATAGAATGAGGGGTAATTGTTTCAAACTCTGAAAGGGGAGATTTAGGTTGGATATTAGGAAAAAATTCTTCAATATGAGAATGGTAGATCACTGGAGCAGGTTGCCCAGGGAGGTAATGGAGGCCCCATCCCTGGAGATATTCAAGGTCGGGCTTGACGGGGCTCTGAGCTACTTGATTTGGTGAAGATGTCCCTTCTTACTGCAGGGGGGTTGGACTAGATGTCCTCTAAAGGTCCCTTTCAGCCTAAAGCATTCCATTATTCCATGATTCAAAGAAGGAGAATTTAAAGAACATGAGAATCAGATTCTAACACTTTTCAAGGGGAAAGATGTGGACAGTTTTAACATCAATTACAGGAATCAAATCCTTGGTATGAAATCACATGTACGTTTCTGTTTCAGTGATTGAAATTTTTTAAATCATTTTCTATTTGGAAGAAGTAAAGGCAGTGAGGAAGTTTCCACATATTTTCCTGAAACAAAGCTGATATCTAGACTTTATTTAAACAATCAGCATAAATAATTGAATTTGTTTATTTGTCTAAGTTGTCTCTTTGACATTAACCTGGGGCCCAAATGAATTTTTACAGTCTCAAAGCATCTGTTTATTGTATAGGTCAAAGATTAAAAGTACTCTTACATCAATTTCAGCACTCTGTAATTTTACATCTTATATTACATGCATTGTGGAAACCTAATTTCAAAATAAAGATCAACACTTTACAACTGGTAGTGGGTAATTATGGGAAGGCATACGTGCACTGTGGTATAATGAGCCTGCCAAAGCAAAGTGGAAAAATCATAACCCATCCTGACTAAGAAAATGATAGATTTTTCACCAAATCTGCAACCATTTACCCAACCCAAACATTTCACAGTCAGCTCAACATGCTTTTAAAAATGATTTCTTTTGAGAATGATGAACTCATAGGCTAAAGGAAAAAGTATTAAATTAAAAAAGAAAAAGATGTACTTTGTAGAAACAGCTTAAGTGCTTCTAACTTTCTTCATATTCTGTCATTTGACTCATTCTAAAGGACTATTCATTGATAGATGTATCTAGACATATTTTAACTTGCTTTGCTCTAAGCTGCAATAATCATCCTTTTTGACCTGTAATTTTTTTTTCCCCCATGCTATAATAAATGTAAGACAAAGAAAGAGATTTTTCTGGCTTCTTTCTCTTCTATTGACTTGAAAGAGTGACACTTAAAGGGTAGAATGATATACATCACACACAGATCAACAAAATTTTTCCACTTTTAGTTATTTCACTTCACTGCTTAATTTCAATTGGATGGGTTAGCACTTTAGGCTTGCAATTAAGTAATGAGCCATTTTTTGTAAAATGGTTCCTGCCCAGGTACCATTGAAGGCTTCATTATGTGATGGGCTTTTATTTTATTTCATCCTCTTGTAGCTGCAATGATCACAATGTCCTTCTGGTATTTCTCTGAGAATCTGCAGTTAAATTTTGGTGTTTTACAAGACATATACAGGCATGTAGAGCTAGCAGTCAGCAAAACATCCTTTGTCTTTGTTAGTTCATTAACATGAAATGGAAATTATGTTTTTTCTAAATGATAATGGTTTGTGTTTGGTACAGTTTCTTCAAGCACAACGAAAATTTTTATGGTGGTTTTACAATTTTTAGCGAACTTGTCTTGACTAAGATGTGTTTTGTATTTTAAAAGTATTTAAAAGCTTCAATGTTTCATTATTTAACATTTTTTTCATGTTACATATAGCTACTAGGAAAAATTTTCCATGTTGTAAGAAGGGATTTGGCCACGTGGTTCTCATTATTTTCAATGAGATTCAGATGGCTAACTCACCGCCTTGACTTTGAATATTTATACATACGTGTACACATACCACTGTGTTTCACTGGAGCTGTTACTCTCTGAGGGACGAGAATGCTTATTTCTACCTGGAAATCTGCTAACGCTTGCTGATTTTTTCTGAAGAGGGTTTCAGGCAAATTTTGATCCACCAGTGTTTTCACTGCGCTTATACCCTTGTTATTCACTCTTCATATATACTTCTCTAACAAAGTTTATTTTGAGCATTTGGGGAATGAATACCCATTTTTCAAGCAAATAACTTGCTAAAATAATAGTTATGCACATGTGTTAATAGTTACAGTCTTTTCAAGAAAGTGATATACAAACACCATTATGTGATTAATCAAGCACCATGAACAAAACATGGTGGATTTTCATGCGAATTCACCATCAAATAACTTACAAAGAAATTTGTCTGCTGTTTGTGGAATTATGTGGCATAATAGTTATGAACATGCAGAGTAATTCTGCATTGAAAGCAGAGCTACTTGCAGCATAAGAAGTTGCCCTCTTAAACAGATCTTGCCTGCCTTACCATAGGCCAGTACAGGATCCATTTAAGAGTTTCTTAGGCTATATTTACTCTACAGTTCAAAGGAATCAGACTCAACCTGGACCAGGCTAAGTTCACTGTAATGGTCATAAGTGTTTACTGCACCGAGGTCTTGGCAGCACCAAAGGTTGCAGTCTCTCCTAGAAAGAAAAATGAAAATAAAAACTGTGGTCTGTGTTGGTTTTGTTTTTTTTTCAACTACTCTGTTTCACAGACTGGTGTCTTAATAGTTATGTTTGCTGCTCTGCGATTCACATGCTGACTCTGCCAAGAAAGCTGTGACTGGCAGGTAAAGTGCAAATCATCTGCTGGGAGATAATAGTTTTAACCCTTTGCTACATTTGTTCAATGAATGTTAGACAGAGGTCTGCATTAAAGTGACTCTTTGCTATTCAATGGTTGGCAAGATGATTCAAGAGTAAAAACCATTGCATTTTATCACCAACTGTAGTCAACAAAAATTGACCTCTCAGATGTACGTACTTGGGAGTAGGATCCAAAATCTACCTTGACTCATTTAATGAAAATGCAACTGCGTTATTTTTAATTGCTTGAGTTTCAAAAATTCCAGCAATGTCAGTGTTAATTGTAAATACTTGGGACATGTAAATAACAGGAAAATTTTACTGAGATGTGAGAGGATCCTAACATGGCCAGAGTGGAACGACATCCTCCTCCCTGCTTTTCTTTTGAAATGGTTGTTTAATCGCTAAAAATACACTTGCTCAAATTGAGGGAAAAACAAAGCAAAACAAACCCCCAAAAAATCCCAAATTATTCCCCATCCCCTAAATTTAACCAGAGCAACTTCTCTTCAAATATAGATATCTCAGTACTTCAGGCACTTTAAATGAAATTCTTGAAGAGAAATCTCTCTCTTACTTTGTAACAGTGTCTTTGTAAGACAGGTCCTTTCCTTGCTTTCCACTTTCCAGGTGACTAACTTCCTTATTAGGAGTAAAGCTTTGCTGTGAGCCCTGTTGCAGAGAGGACAGCCAAGCTCCTCTCAGGAGTATCTCAACTGCCCTATTCCTACCCCTACCCGATTCTTGAGGCAACGCTGAAGTTTCTCCACAGCAAGCCCCAGCTGCTCAAGGAGCATGTTACACCCCTCAGAGACGCTCACTCTCACCCCACCAGCAGCAGCCCAGGTCAAGGCGCAGGAGCAGGTTTCCCCTCAGCTGCCCACTTCCGTGCACCTTCAGCAGTGTCTCCCACATGCAGTATTTATAGAGCAAACTGAAACCAAACGCTTTGAACAGTTTTGCCCTCTACTGTAAGGTGCCTAAATATTTATTCAGGAAACAAACATCCAAAAAGAACCAGCTTTAAGGATTTAAAATCCAAAAATATCCACAAAATAAGCATGTGCTTGTAACTGCTCCTGCATGGCGTATTAACACCATAAGTAATCTCTTCTGTCCTTGCTGTGTCTTCACTGATAGACATACAAAGTAGCATGCTCACAGGGTATGTTAGGTAGCATTGAAATACTTTTTTTTTGCAATAGCGTGTGTAGAATCCAATGTCCTCCCTTCCCCCTCAGGTGCAGCCAAGTCACCTTCCTGTGTATTTGAGGAATTTGCCCTTGCTGGCTCGATTTCTCTCCCTCCTCCTCTCAGAGGTACAACCTATCATGTGTAGCTATAACATAATCCAGACATGGTATTTGGTTTTCATTTGTTTTTCATCCAGGGAGCCCTGTTTTCTGTATCAGAACCATCTCTGGCCACATCAATTACACAATCTTGCATCAATTATGCAAACATTTAGATTATTTGCCACACTGACTGAAAACTAAGTGAGAAAGGGAAACATTCTCCCTATAATACTGGCAGCAGACACCACATTCTTGAGAATGCCCATTTTTTTTAAGGCATTTAGCTTTGTGCAAGCCCAGACATCTATAATGAAAAGGGTCTATTTGTTCCTTCCCTATCCAGGGCAAGAGCTTTCCTTTACCAGAAAGATACAAGTGTTGCAGACAATTTTGTTTTAAATGTTCCAGAGGGAATCCCTTGAAATCTGTTGTTGTTATTATTATTATTATTACTACTACTATATCCATGTTTTCCTGTAGAGTATGACGGGCTTCATCCATATACACAAAATAGGGGTCCTTACACTTTAAGACACTATTTAACCACCAAATGTTTGCTTATTTTAAGACGTTTTCCCTAATGTTCTGACCTACTTTCCCTGTCTTTATATCTTTCCTTGGATCCCAGTTCTAACCCCCCTGATTAATCAGCATCACACCTCTCATTTTCAGATGTTCAGTACTTGTAGTATGTCATCATGTCTATTCCCTTCAGAACAATGACACTGTTTGGGTTATTACCTCAATAAAATAAGTTTATGGGACTCTCTCTGGGTTTTCTGCTGCAAGATACTAAACAGAGAAATATGTGAATTGATTTTTTAGTTCAGCAGATGAACAGACACAGCAAAAATAAAGATGACAGCTAAAAAGGCTAGTTTTCAAATATGGGTTTATTTGTCATGTTCTTGTTTCCATGTTTCTTCTCTCACTGCATGCACATTAAGATGAGTTCAAGGTTTAATTTTATATATTTCTCAAAACCAGTTTCATTCATTGCAAGAAATAATGTTCCAACAAATTAAAACCTGAACTGCAAAATTTCCCCCACCTCTAGAAATGAGTATCAGAACTCTAAAAATCCCTACACTGGGTGAATAGTTTCCTTGTGTTCAGTGGTTCTTACTGTAAGTTTCAAGTTAATAAGTTAATTTTCCTTTTCCTCATTTTTCTTTTTTCTTTTTTTTTTCCTTAAGCTCCATAAGCGGCCCAGTTATTATCTTTATGATAACACAGTACTAAATTTTCAACTAAGTATTCAAGGTATATTTCCTGCAGGGCAAGATAAATAGGTATTATTATATTCCTCCTCCATGGACGATTTCTCCATGGAGACATTTAAAAATTATATTGGTGATTTCCTGCTATATCATAATGCAAACTCCTAATATATCTTTTTTGCTGTCTAGTATAATGTCAAAGCTACTTTTGGCATTCCCATTTTCCAGTTTGTTTTCTGCAGTTGTGGAGGGCATTTGAATTTTTTTTCTTTATATCAACTTTGCTAATGTTCTCTGTTCATTTCTCTAACAGCTCTGCAATGTCTTTCTAAATTTTCGTGTTCTCTGTTTTTTTACAAATGTATATTTATGCAAATGCACTAGTATATTTGCACTCTGTCTTCCAGATCACTGATGAATTTGAACAGCAAAAATGAAACACACTGATAGAATTTCACAATATGTAACAAATCCCAGTGGAAGTCAGCATTTGTTGATTATCCTTACTTCTTTTGATCGTCAAGTCTATCTTCAGGTCACTTCTCATCTTAACGCTTTGGGATTTTTCTCTTTAAATCATTTCTGTGAGATACATAGCTCTCACATACCTATGCAGTACTTAGAAAATCACAATCATATGCTAGGAAAGTATGAGGACTGCCATTTGCTGGGTTGCAATTTGTGTTTTCTTTCCAAGTTTCAAGCATCAATTATATAACACAGAATTCAAAAGTGCTGAAGACAGAGTCCCGGAGTGTCAAGGAAACAGAAGACAGAAAAAAATAATGTTCCAGATGACTTTATAACAATGAGAAAGAGACTATGTTAAAGCAGTTTCTGATGGATATGGAAGATATTTTGGGCTTCTGTGGGGACTGGGTTCTGATTAATTTTGTTAGCTCACATCAAAGTTATGTTTCCACTTTCTAAGTCTGAATTTCACTCCTGGACTTTGATTATCTATTCTGCTATTTTGTATTACTTCATGTTGTATTGCTTTCTGTAAAAAGGCAATACTTTTCTGGAGCTAGACTGCAATTAATCTTTTACAAAATCCTTATCAGACACTTCTTGATGAAATAAAGGTAGACACATGTTTTATCATTTAAGAACCCACTTCCAGCCAGTAGAATGATGCTTGCTTACCCTGTGAAGATTGTAATTTAAATAGACAGAGGAAAATAGTGTTTATATACATAATATATGATATATGTATATCTTCTGTTTCATATGGTTTTAATCTATACAGCTCTACTTTTTTTGTTTGTTTTAGAAAACAATTAATAAATGCTCAGACATGGATTTACAGTAAGATTATATATTTCTGTATTCACAACTTGAAAACTTACTAGAAACTATTTTATGGATTTTGGTAATAAACTCTTTCTATAACTCTTCCATAAGATTCTTAATGCAATCACCATGTTTACATATTGTATATCAAAATTGAATAAGACAGTTAAACTACTTTTGGCCCTACTACAAACACACCATAATAAAAATTAACCATTAAGGATTAAGTCTTAGATCCATCAAAGTAGTTAACCACATACATAATATCATGGAATTTATCTGTTCAACACATAATTAAGTCCTTTACTGGACCAGATCTCCAGACTGTAATAGCAAGAAGATGGAGATATTTGTGCAAGCTCTGGAGTATTCTTTGTGGTGTTTTTGATGTTGGATATATGATTCACTTGTTAGCACTGTATTTAAATTTCTTTCTGTCCTAAATCTTCTACTTTTTATAGTCCTGGTGTACACAAAGGTCCGCCTCAAAAACTGGAACATATCATGAGCATCCTATACAAATAAGCTGACTCTGAAGCATGGTGTCTTAGAGCCAGTTGAGATTGATTTATCTAGCACTTGAAAGTCATAAGTGACATGTGCTACAGATCCCACTGAATGTCAGACAGGGCTGCCACTGCCACTGTTAAAAAATTATTTCCTGAAATTTGTACAGACAGGAAAATTTGAAAAGCCAAAGATATAAATTTTCAGAAAGACTAGCTTTAAGGTTTTCATTGTTTAAACTAATAACTTTCACATAAAGGTACCTAATGTTTTGAAAATGCTAACTGACCTTCTTCATAGTTTGGCTTTCTCTGAACTATATTAAATGAAGTACCCAACACTGCAGCTGCAAAGTCACAAGCCACTCATTAAAAAATAGTCTATTTTAGATTACTTTCATATCAATAAAATTTGTCCTAATTGTCTTCCATTAACCACTATTTGAAATCAATTTTGTTCAAGCTAAAATATTACATCTAATCCATGTATCCTATATTACTTCGATATATTTAAGATATCCAAACACTTTCAACAAAAAACCCCAAACAAACAAATGAACAAAAAACCCACAAAGGATTAAAAATTCAATAAGGAAAGAAAAACTACTCCAGCATTTTCCCTTTCTAGAAATTTAGCATTATATAAAACATATTTCCATACCCATGAAAGTCATCACAGTCAAGATTTCAGTGCATTTTTTGTAAGAGAAGCCAACCTGAACCATTTGAACTTTTATTGGTGGAAAAATTATAGTTGAACTCAAACGATTGAATGCAAACCCAGATTGCAGAGGCATTCCAATTGCATGTGATTTCCCTCCACATACTTAAAAAATGCAGTCACATTTTTCTCCATTTATTTTGGTAGCTGTAATACCACCAGGTTTAATATTACCATGACAGTTCTGTCCTTTTTCATTGCTAAATACCTGCATTACTTCTCTATTAAAACTGTTAAAAAGAGTTCCCATTACCTTTATACAAACAAACAAATAAAAAGCATGGAGGCAAGCACTTTTAGTTATTATTCCTTTTCCAGAATTTTTGTTGTGCTGCACAAATAGGAGGAAGCATCTGTCCTAGTGTACTGTAAATTCAATCAGGAATTAACTTGTACAAACTCAAACATGCTATTTCTGATCTACTACGGAAATGTGTTTTGTAATTAAGTTGCCAACAGTCATCTCCACAGATTGGTTTTGGATGACATTCAAATCTTCCCAAGAGTACTAGAGTCCTTCCCTAATTGGCCAATATTTCATTATTTAATATAACATACAGCTATTTCCTTTATGTATAAATCATTCAGTAGCAATGAAAATTAGTTAGATCATCTTACCCAGATTTCATCCTCTGAAACCTTTATTATACAGTTGCTTCCACAAGATGCTACCGAATAAGCAAGACATAATAAAGTCAGTAGAAACGCTCTCTTACACTAGACAACGTCTGCAGAAGAATATCCTTCCTATTGGAGAAATCCTGTTTTTCAGAAGTCTTTTCTTTGGTTTCCAGGAACTGCAGAATTAAACTCATATCACTGAACAAACACTCTGGGGACATTCTAACTTCTTTTGCAACAAGGGGCAATTTTTTCCTGTTCTATACCATGAGAGTCATGTTTCTATCTCTATTGGGCTTCTTTTCTGCCTTTGTTTAAGTGAGTGAGGGCTGTCAGCTGTATTTAGAAATTACACCATACAGAAAACAGCATGTTAAACAGATATTTAGGACTGTCCTCCAAAACTTAAAATTGATGCCAGCATTGAAGCAGTGTAAAAAAGACAGAAGCAAGGATGAGAAACATGCAACGTCTTTGTTCTTCAATGAATAACAAAAATGAAATAGCATAGCTATTATCAGAAACAGTGCAGCCAGCAGGACTAGGGAAGTGATTGCCACACTGTACTCAACACTGGTGAGGTCACATCTCAAGTAACCATGTTCATCTTTGGGCCCCTCAGTACAAGGACATTGAGGTGCTGGAGCATGTCCAGAGAAGGGCAATGTGGCTGGTGAAGTGACTACAGAGCAAGTCTTACAAGGAGCAGCTGACTGAACAAGGAAACTGGGGTTGTTTAGCCTGGATATAAGGAGGTTGAGGGGAGACCTTATTTCTCTCTACAACTACCTAAAGGAGGTGATAGTGAGGTGGATGTTGATCTCCTCTCCCAAGAAACAAGCGATAGGACAAGAGGAAATGGCCTCAAGTTGGACCAGGGGAGGTTTCATTTGGAGATTAGGAACAATTTCTTCACCAAAAGGGTTGTCAAGTATCAGAACAAGCTGCCTAGTGAAGTGGTTGAGTCACCTCCCTGGAGGTATTTAAAAGACATTTAGATGTGGTGCTTAGGGATATGGTTTAGTGTTAGATTTGGCAGTATTAAGTCTTAAAGGTCTTTTCCAACCTAAAAAACTCTATGAGTCTATTACTGTGACTGTGATACAGAAAAATTAGCATGCATGAATATATGAATTGATTTATAGGATGGAGATTGCTTAGCTGGAGGTTAGATGTTATATTTAGTTGTTGAGTAAACAGGATGTAGTAACTTCTGCTTTTTAAAAGATGTTATAGACAATAAAATGAGGGTGTCTCTTTCAATTGACCCAATATGGATGCTACAAGATCAGCAAAAAATCAGTACTTGGACTTTCATGTCTGCCTGTAGGTAACCAAAGAATATGAGACTCGACCGAATGGATACATCTGCGATGAACACATGTACAGCAGAGCTGGTCATACCTTTGTAGTCAGTGGAAAGAAATAAACACACGTATGATCTGATTCATCCTGTTCTAAAACAAATTTCAGAAATAGGCCACGTGTTCTGAAAATGACTTAGAAGCCTTGAATAGCAATATTCTGCACAGCAATACAAATCTATAGCAACCAAATGGCCATTTGTGCCAAATTTCAGCTTCCCTTACTGTGCAGCCATTAGGTTTGTGTTCTTGTGCTTTTCCTGGCTCCTGCTGAGATCAGAATGCAAAAGTGCACAAATAGTAGGAGAAATGTCATGTTTACAATTCTTTTCAGCATGGTGAGAAACAGGAAATGACAGAAATAGTATTCTTGGATGATATTCTAGCAAGGGTCTCACAGACATTATTCTTTGGGATTTGTCACAAATGCCTTACGTTATGGTTTTGTGAGTTTGTAGAGTAGTAGAAATTAAAATCCATCCATTTTATTTTTCCATTAAAACAAAAAAAGGTTTCCTATGACAGGAACAAGTTCTACAAAGGAAGAAACATACTTAGCAAACAATCTTACACTAAGAATGTTTTTCTAGAAATATTTATACTTTACTCCTGGAAATGATACAAAATACAGTTTCACAGTCGTATCACTTGAATCAAAGGGTGTCTGCATGTTAAGATATTGAATGGAGGTCCAAGGTTATCCTTTCTGATGAATTTTGTTTAAAAGTACTTGACACATGTTGAAATTCGTTTCTTACAAAAGTCAAACAAAAAGTGGCCTTTCTAAAAATTGCACAAAGTTCAGAAAAACAATATCTTCTAGAAGATAGAAGTAATACACAAAATGGACAAGGAGCATCATCCTTCTAACTCTCTAACAGTTTTGTTGTCTTTTTGTCACGTACCCTAGTGTTATTCTGCATCTCTTCAGTGAGGGTGTGTGAAACATATTTTCAGTCACTCTGGTGAAGGACAGTGAAAACCTTAACAAGACTTTGAGGTGCAGGATGAGTGTGCTGAGATCCCTCATCTTAAACATGAAATACTTGTATTTCTTTCTTTAATGAACGATTGTTTTTGATTCTGATGTAGTAAACAAAAATGTGCCCTAAACTGTTGTGCCAGAAGAAACAAAAATGTAGCTAAAGCTGTTCTTTTTCCACATGCTGTCAAAAGTGTCTCTTTTATGCAATGCCTACTGAACTACTTGTGGGAAAACATCTTAACACACTTTGGTCTTCATGGGCCAAGGTAGTAATTAGTTGCTACTTAAACTTTTGAAGTTAGCCAGTTGTTTTTTTTTTTTCCCTTAGACTGGGTTAGGAGAGAGATAATGTAGTCAGTCAGCCAGCATAGGGCATCAGTGGCCTCGGGGGAGGCACCGTGAGGAGTAGCTGGAGTGGAAACCTCTCAACACAGCTGAGCCTGGAAGAGGATAGCTGTCCTCAGCCTCCTTCACAGACAGTGCCTGCTAAAGTTAGGCAGGCAGTCTGAACTGGAGTAAGACATTTGTCCCTTCAACACACACTCTGATACGTGAACTCGTGAGTAAATGGGAATACCACAAGGCACTCTCCATGAAGAAAAGCATTCTCTCTTTTTGACTACAAGTGCAGGATCTCCTCCTGGTTCCCTTTTTGCCTTTTCTTCCCTCTAAAAAGAAAAGTCCAGTTGAATAGCATAGTTTGCACAAATAAAAAGTATTTGGGGAACAGGAACACTGATTGGGGAAGGTAGATTTTAAATTAAACATCTTCAGTTTGGGTTTTTGGTTGTTGTTTTGTTCGGGGTTTTGTGGGTTGTTTTGGGGTTTTTTCTTTCTTTCTTGTATTTTCAAGTTGAGAGCTGAAACACCACTACCACTAAAAGACCTGAACATTAGTGTGATAAAGTCCTCTGGCCATTTAAGTGCATGATGTCCTTTTGGCTCTTTGTCCTTGTCATTATGTATGAAGTGCTGGCCACCGGTTACTTCAGAAGCACCCCCCATGAACAACCAGGCATTCACACCTCTCTGGGGTTTTTATTCTCAGGCCACAAAGCCAATGTGTTTCAGAACCGCAGCAAGGAAAGCTCTCTACATTCATCTTTATAGTGAACCAAGTGAATGAGGAAGGAAGAAGAAGGAACAGTACAAACTAAATTAATTAGGTTTTCCCCTATGTCCCTGATTGTCCACTCAAACCTCTTTTACTGATGCTTGTTAAACACTCAAAACATACTTGAACAAAGCTAACTCCTGGCTACTCAGCCTCTCTTTCTGCATGACACAGATTCACTGTAAGTGATTCCTGTCTTCAGCTCTGTTTTCTTTCTTTCTGACAGCTTTCTCTATTTTCATCAGACACAAGACTCTTTCTCCAAATAACAGATTTCTGGCTAAGCTTACATGGCCCACAGTGAGAGCTAACTTCTCATTGGATCTTCTTCACAAAGAAGATATACTCCAGATTGATGATAACTTTTCAGATACATTTGTAATCTGAAGGCTCAAGGAAATATGCCATGTATGGTGTTCCACAAGTCAGAACTTTGCTTCTGAACCAGAATCCAAGTAAATGAATGTTGTTAATATGTTATGTGGTTTTGTGGGTTTTATATGACTGTCAGGCATCTGCATCATTTAAACCACTATATCTAATTGACACATTTGTTAGGAAATTTAGAAGGGATTGGAAGCTGAAGTATTACCATTTCACCACTAGAAATTTCTATGATTAATGAAAATTAGCAAATTTTTGCTGTGCAGGTTTTCTACGATTTTTCTACAGGTGAATAGAGAATTTTGGATTTGAGGTTTAGCAATCTAGCATATGCCATAGGTGGCTAATTTTTTGAAGACTTGATCTTTTAGTACACATTTTAAGCAAATACATACTATGTAACTCTCAAAACTTCTGTATGTACAGGTACAGACAGAAGAGTATGGAGGGAAAGAAAAGGAAATTTGCATCTACATAGCTGCAAGCATAGTCATACAGCAAAGGATGCCCCGCTTCACAGCTTGTACTGGTTGGAATGGACTTTAGAGCCCAATTCTCCTTTCCTATGGCAAATTCATGCTTGCTTTATACTTTCTTTTTGTGGTTCTCTGCTTTGGAAATGATTTATTATTAAGATGGAACACATTTTTCCACACAGTATTGACTTTGCTATGTGAAAGTTAATCTTACAAAAAACCAAAAACGAAACAAAAAGAAAAAAAATTCCCCAAACAACAACAAAAACCAAACCCCAAAAAACACAACCAATGATTTTTCATGGTAATCAGCTTATTTGGCTGTGGTAAATATCCTCAGACTCGAATGAATGTAACTCCAGATCTATACTACCCATTAACAAAGGAAAAATAAACTGCCAAGAAAACTATAAATAAAACCTTTTCACTTTACAGACAATATTTCAAGAATCTGAAGTCCCATATGATAAAGGTAGTTTCTATTTTTTTTTTTCCCACAAAGCCTTGAGCTATGGTGTTATCAGCTGATAGAAATCAAAGGAGGTTTCACATACATTTCTATATGCTAAGCCAGCTAATCAAAACAGAGCACCCTTATTATGATGCCCAGACTGGTTTATCTATACGAAATCTCTCTGTGTGTCAGTGGCTGAAAGTCTTTCTCTGGCCTTGATAAAACCAGTATTGCCTCGCCCATATTTCTTCATAAACTCATTTCTGTAGTATTTCTCTTCATTCCTAATAATTTTCAAATATTATCGCACTGTGTTCAATGGGCAGAGTAGCGTTTATTAATACATTTCTTTTTCCTTATCTGCTGTTCTTGAAGAACTGTACATGGTATTCCAGAGGCTGTTGCTTTTCGCCTGTACTTTAGTACAGCACTTACATTTTGAAAAGTGACCTATAGTGGCTGTTCAACTTCAACTGCTGTCTCAGTGGTAAATGATTGACCAACTCTCCTTTTAGAAAGGAAGCTTCAACAAGAAGTTCAGACAGAAGCTAAACTTTCACACAGCTGAAAATAAATAAGATGAATGCCACTACATATATACATATGCTACATATGAGCACTGTATGGAAAAATGCAAATTAATACACACTAATTGGAGCAGTATGCATTTCCAAGGCTGGACTCCACCCTCCACAGACTTAGCATGCAACCTACTGCACAAGCAAGGTTTCTCTCACTTACTTTTCTTTTTCCCTTGAGCTTGGGAATATGTTTATTTGTGTTAATCCATTGTTTTTATTCTCAAATTAGATTGTAATAGTGAGATTCACCTCCTGATTAAGAGACCTACATTTAATTGGATCTGACTGTATCAGTAATTAGGTACTTGTTTGTAGTATGTACAAAACTATGTGAAGACAGCTAAGGGCCTTCCCTCACCTGGATCTGACTCTTGACCAATAGAAAACACATGTTTTAGCCCTAGTGTTTTTTTTTCTCCATCTGTAATTGTTACAACACAGATAATACACCAAGCTGCACCAGGTAACTTAGAAATGTACATCATGGAAAACCAAAGCTGCTGCTGGATATTTTTATGAAACTGAGAGACCTGATCAGGAGAGGAGATAGCCTGGACTGAAGAAAGGGAATGTGGTAGGTGCTCTGTAGGGGCACATATCACATTGTGTTGAATCATACTGTATCTTATCACATTATATGACATCAACAGAAACCCCTTAAGTCCCATTCAGAAAATCCAAAGCTATTTTTACCAAGGTCTGTTTAGAAGAAACATCCTTTAGAAATCACTATTTTTTTCCATGCAGGGTAGGAACTCATTACAGAGATATCATTAACTTGGCTGTAGCAGTCTTGAGTTGTCCTGGGAGAGGGTTAATTTTCTTCCTGGTAGTGGATATAGAGCTGTGTTTTTGATTTAGGATAAGAATAACGCACTAATATTTTTGTTGTTGCTGGGCAGTGTTTACACAAAGTCAAGAATTTTTAAGCTTCTCATACTGCCCTGCTAGTGAAGAAGCTGGGAGTGTTCAAGAAGCTGGGGGACAATACATGCAGAACAGCAGACCCAAACTGGGCAAAGTGATATTCCATAGCATATGATGTCATGCTCAGTACATAACCTTGAAGAAACTGGCTGGTGGTATGGATCATGGATTTGGAACTATCTGGGCATCAGTGATCTGTGGGTAGAGAGCGATTATGCTGTGCATCACTTGTTCTGTGTTATTTCTACAACTGCTATTATCCTCTTGTTCTGTTACCTCAAACTATGAGTTTTGTCTTTTTTTTCCTCATTGCCTCCCTCATCTCACTGAGCTGGGGGAGAGCGTGCAAAAGGCTGTGTGGTTGTTTTAGCTGCCTGCCAGATTAAACCACGATAGTTGCATAGATTAGACAATAAACCCTGCATTTTCTAGAAAGTGAACCCACTGAAAGTAGTGGTGATTTTCATATTGAAAGGTGAGATGTCTTATTTTCAGCCAGAATCGCTATTCCAGCTGACAGTCATAACTGAATATCTGACAAGTAGAACACAAACAGGTTACTATGGAAATAGCAATTAGACAGACACTTTTTTTTGCCAAGCAGTGTTCAGAGTTTTCACAAGCATTCTTCTTTCCTTCCCTGAGCATCTATATTTAGGTGTACATATAGGAAAAGGGTTTTCCTTTTAGATATGCTGCCATTTTTTAGATAGAGACATGATGTACAGTCCTGAATACACTAGGAAAACCCTAGAAAGTCAGCAAGTAGAATGTAAATGGTTGACCTGCAAGAGCATGAAGCTGATAATTTTTTTCTTTTCTTCAATTAATTGATTTTTTCTTCAATTAGATATTTTTAAAAGAAGAATGTTAGGCTTTGTTTATGCTGGGATCAATGCACTTATGGTTAGGCATGAGAGGAGTTCTTATTTGTCCTGATTTAGGAGTCTCTCAAATTATTCTTTTAACTTTTTTTTTGTTGCCTCCATTATCATCCCTGGCAAACTAATTTTCTTATGTTTTCATCTTCCCATTATCACCATGGTACATGTGCAATTGATACCTTCTCCACAGAAAGCTACAATGAGGCAATCATTACCCCCAGACAGATAGTGAACAGAGGTGCAAAAAGTGCAGAAAGACGCTTCAGTACCACAGTACTGAGCACTGGGATGACTCACAAAGTGACTTGCTTCTCCAGACCTGTGTATCTCTGAGAGTAAAATCCATCAGCACACAGTGTTTTGGACACTAGAAAGTCCTGGACATTGGGTAGGTCTGAACGCTGCTTCCTGCAGCAGGTTTTAGGCTGTATTCCACAAAATATAATCTTGGGTTTTCTCCTGAAGGAGGAAATTTAAACTTTTTTTTTCAAAAACCATCACAGGGTAGAGGGAAGGGGAAAAAGAAAACAGGACGGAACAGGATAAATAATTTTTGCTTCTAAAAAAGACCCAGGGGAAGCGTTTCCCCACAGATTAATGAGAAAACACCCCCACACAATTCACAGGCCTGTGTCCACAGCTTGTTCTGTGGCTGAGGGATTGCCAACCTGTATTTCCTAACTTCTAAGTAAAAAATTCATGCATATTAATATTAATTCAAACCACACATCATTGCTACTTTTGCACAGCTACATTATAAAATAATTTGCGACAAGACAGATCCAGGAATGGCTTTCTGAAATTGTCATGAAAAAATGGATAAAGAATGAGGAAAAGTTTTCAGGTACCTCATCCATATAAAGGCTATGATTTTGAAGTGATGAGCAATTTCATGCATGTGGCCAAATGTCAATAAATATAACAGAATTTACTCAAAACAAGTGATTGACTTAGTAGCGTACTGAATGTCTTACATGTGTACTTCATGCTCCATATTGATATAAGCTGTATTACGATGAAAGATAGCAAGCATTTCTGTCATAAAAAGACTCTTCACTGCAGTTTCTGAAATAATTCACTGTTATATCATGCCTCAAAGAAAGGAACAGACTAAATTATAATTATTTTACTCTGAAAAGTCACCCAGACATATCTTTGTTAACTGACTCTTCATATTTAGACACATTTCTAGGAATTATATTACTTAAAAATGAAAATGTCCATACAGAGGATGTCTTCAGGCTGTTAAAACAGAGTGTATTGTTACTTCATCTTATGATCCATGATGCTAATGAAGGAGATGATTTTAAGTAGTACTTCTCATGTAATAACAATAAGAAAATAATGAAAGTTTAAATGACTGAGCAAACCATCTTCTCCAGAAACCCATGTAACATTAGACCCACAATTATGGTCCCTCTGTAAGCCTTCACATTAGAGAAAATTCCTTCAATGCCAACACTTAGAGGCTTCAAGGAAAATTAAAATGTGTTAGGAGTGTTTAATTTGCTTTCTCAAACAGCACTTGCCCTTTTCAGGATGTGAAAACGTGAGATTGACAATAATTCTTGATAATTAAAGGAACTATAGAAAGTAGAGAATAGATTAAGCAGAGAATAATAGTTTGTGATTTGTTTTCACAAAACAGTGAGCCTTCAATTTCCTTTCTGCACACTACAAATCCTCTACTTGCTGTAAATTATGTCATGTTGTGGCTGCCATATATGAATAAGTATGCATGGCATTACAGTGACACCAGCTACTATCACTGCAATTATAGTGGCCTGTATATTTTCATTACAGAAGCCATTTTAAACTCCTCATATACTTCCTAATAATATCCAAGCATCTCAAAACCCTGATGATTTAGGGAACTCTTTGTAACTGAGATGACTGTGATTAAAGCCAAAATGCATGTATTTGGCAAGCTATTATAGTTTTTACAGATTCATTTGTGGCTTTGCCACAAGTTTGTGGAGGTGCTGGCTTTGCGGCCCTAGAAGCCAAGAACCAAAAAGGGAAGGGACTGTGGAAAAAACATAAAAACACAGTCAGCTTCTTAGCTCCTCTTATCTAGGTGGGAAATTAAATAGTTAGACTTTTTCTGTGGATGGAGTCAGCGGCAAGTTATGATATTCTTCCTTTGGTTCATCTCTCCTGTGTCTCAGTGAGAAAGGAGGCAATATCTTGCCTGGTCCTTAATGCCACCTGAATGCCTAGCTGTGAGGCACCCACTCACCCTGTGTGGGAGCTCTTCTGCTCCCAGACCCCAGAGAGGAGGCTGGTCTTCCTCTTGTGTTCTCTGCCTAGATTAGGGTAGGGGGGAAAGGAAGGAAGAGAAGGAGGAAGAGATAAAGGGCGAAAGGACAGAAGGATTGAAGGACAGAAGGAAGGATGGAAAAACAAAAGGAAGGGAAGAAGGCAAGGAGGAACTGAGATTCCCCCCATTCTACTCTGCAAATAAAACACAACCATTTTCAGAAGCAGAGAGAGGAAAAGATAGAGTTATTATCAATATTGTTTTCCTTAAAGCTTCCTCTCTTTGTTTTGTTAAATATTTCTCAAAGCATTCTCTGAACATTGCATCTAAGGAATTTTCATGTCAGAATCTTTCTGAGATGTATCTACTGAGTCATCCAGATGTCTCTACAAGTGTCATTTTAACAATGAGAAAAAACAAAATAGTTAGCTCCGTCACTACATGCACACACGCTAACTGTGACAGTCTTCAGAACATGCAACCACCAATGAAGAGTGTTAGAAGAAGGAATTTTCTCATTCCAAGAGAAATACATGTGGTAGCATTCTTGCTTTAAGTGATCATTCCCACTGAACACTTTATGGTCTTTGGGTTGCAGAACAGCACAAGTATAATCTAGGGTCTCCTCTACCTTTATGTCCCTCTGTATTACCTTTGGTGTGCTTTGCATCTCTAAGGCATAAAAAAAAAAAATAGTTCCTAAGAGGAATTATGTTTTTCTGATGGAAAATAATAGCACCAAAGTAGGACACAAATGATTTAACCTTGTAGGGTTTGTACCAACTGTGGCTATGCCTCTGGACAGAATATGGTCACTGAAATTTAAATCCTGTTGTATAAACCACAGATGATATTCCTGGGTTTATGGCCATTGATAAGCCTGATTTTTTCCTTTGCTTTATGAATCATGTATAAGTGGTTTTCATGGTAAGGTGCCGGGGGGTTGGGGAGGGGGAAGGGCTAAAGGGGTGGCTTCTGTGAGAAGCTGCTAGAAGCCTCCTCCAGAGCCGATAGAGTAGAACCCATCAGATAAATAATTGTTCTCAAGTCATTCCAGATATATTCGGCATGCAAACCCATCTCTTCTTTAAAATCTCTTAGATTTTAAAGAAGTTCATTAAACACTGGCAAAGCTGAGTCAGCAGAAGCCAAGTCAGCAAGTACAGCTTTAGTGCCTGTCTAATTAGTTTAGACATTCAGACAACAAAGGATGCTAAGTTATTCCTCCTTGACACTATCATAAAAAGGGAGAGTCAAAGAAGCCAGAGCAGGTTAGTGTACTACATCGAATGATTTCCATGGGGAGGAACAGTCATTGTGCAACACGCTGCTGAGACATGTTAAAGTTACTGGTAAAGAATTCATTATTGAACACATACTCTTTTCTCAATGAATGCATTGCTAACTTTGTCTTCACCTAATCCATTATGACATGGCTCCAAGCTAATAAAACCTTTCCCTTTGGGGTATAGAAGCTTGGGGACCTCTGTGTTAGCTTTCTAATATAAGCAAATGAGTTTCCTTTTTCACTTAGCCACACCTAGTTGTGCTCACTGGAATAAATGAGAAAGATGTGTATCTCTCTCCTTCATCATCCATGCAGTATCAGCTTCACAGGTACCTAGTAATTAGGGCTTGTAGAGCTTGCTGATTAATATCTAATTTTAGAGATTCTCATGGTGACTCACCACACACTCAGCATAATGTAAGTATTCCTGTATAAGTAGCAGGGCTTATTACAGACAAAGTATGTGAACTTATTCAAAGGAAACTGAATTTTCCATGTTTATGGACTTCCACTTAAGCAACAGACAGAAGTGCAAACAAGAGTACCCCTAAGTTCTTAAGGCTACGCTAGTAGAATTGAAGGACCTGAATCTAAACATCATGATGCTTTGTCGCTCTCTGCCTTCCTGATGTTTATGTTTCAGACACTTAAACTCAACATATACCATCAGTATTTAATATTTCAGTTCACCCAGAAGCATGGGTTCAGCACATCCTTAGCAGCAAAGTGTTGAGCATACCAAAGGCTAGTTCTTCTTTAATCCCCACTTTGAATACACAAACATGTCATTTCACTGCCAGATTTATCTGGGCAGCCTGTGCCAGTCAGTGTCTTGGGAGCCTACTTGAGAAAAAATACTCTCAGTAAAAGTTGATGATGGCTATCACTTCTATTTTTTAACCGATGAGCAGTGGTTTTCTATTAGTGTCTCCTTCACATATCTGGTTAGCATTGAGTGGTTAGGGCTTTGATGTAGCATGGGAAGGGGCTGGCTGCTTATGGTCTCTCCCCCAGGAGCACTTTCTTACAGGCTCCCTTGTGTGGCTCCCCACTCTGAACATGGGCTGTCAAGCGGCTTGTTAGGGGGATGTATAATACCCCTGGGTGTTGTACAGGAAGCCCTTACTATTGTGTTTCAGGGATACAGACTCTATTGCAGAGATCAAGTTCTAAAAGCCAAAATGCGAGAACATTCTCGGGTTTTTTTCTTAGATCCAGGACAAAGCTGTTTGCCACAAAGCAGTGGCAGTCCATAAGATCTCAGGGGAATAAGGGCCAAAGTAACTGTTCCCCCATCACCGTAGGCCATCGAAAATACATATGCCCTGAGGATCACTGTAAGTGTAGATCTTGTTTCCCTGATCACAAGAGTACTACTGTCATCTGAAGACACAAGGATGTAGGCAATGCTTCTTGTATCTGCTATACAGAAACAGTTCCACAGTGAAATCATACGAAGTTGGTAACTCCAATTCTAGTTACTCTAGAAGAAAGTAAATCTTTTGTTGAGATAATTGTTTCAGTATGCTTGCTAACTCATTTAGTATAATCTAGAAGATGCACCCTGATCACCAAAGAATGTTTAGTTGATATGTAAAGCTTATTTGCCCTGTGCCCAAATCTGGTATTGGATATTCATAAGCAGCAACAATTGATGTCAGACATTCAGATGAGTTTTTAAAATTTTACCATTAGTATAAACAGGACAAGCAGGAAAAAAAAAAGAGCATGATACAAGAATGAGAAAATAGGAATAAGAAATGTATATTGATTTTATAGAGACAAAGTATTAAGAAGAAGTTCATAACTTAAAACGTATGGCCGGGGCGGGGGGGAGGGGAATTATTGTAATATTGGTGTAAATTATCAAAATTGTGCAAGCAGAAATTAAACTATGTACAAAGTAACAGAGGGATGCAGGGATGCATTGTCTTGCCCACAGGAAAACACTGTTTGGCACCCAGGAAGCATGCTTTCAATTTTTGTATTTCTGAGTCTGTCAGGTAAGGGAGCAGGGATTGCCTCTCCCATAGAAGGTCATGTTAACCCACTTCATAGAGAGTTTCAAAGGACTTCCATTAAAGGGTTCATTGAAGTCCAAAGATGACCACCACATCTGCGCACTGTTTTTATCATTAGTTCCCATCAGACTTTCAGGTGCTACAGTGTGCTGTGTCCAAAAGGATTAGGATTATAATTAGTAATTCTCATTACCACCGTAGATCTTATTGGTTGCAAAAATTGGTTGGCAGGAAAGTAGCATAGGTAAAATAATACTTGCTCTGTCTGTAGCAATTTACAGCTGCTTCCTTAGCAGAATTTGAGGTCAGTAACTTTTTTTCAAATTTGGGCAGATTTTCACACTACTACTATGTAGGTCACTGGTGTTGCACAGTATTTGCAGTTGGCTACTGAAGTAACTAAGAGAAGCATGTATCTTTCCATGATGGAAAATTTCCTTATTCTTTCATCCCGAGCCTGAGCCTAGGGGTCCTTCATACATATACAAAACATATGGGAAAATCTGTTTCTCAGTCCTGCTGGAATTTAAATGTTTTGAATACAGTGCCTGTTCCAGATAAAGTCTGATCCTACACACTTCAGACAAGAAAAACTTCCACAAAGTATCACCTCCAGGTCCTTTCCTTCACCCTTTCCCTTTAGCCTTTTCTCTTTTCTTCTCTTTTTATTTTTCATTTATGTCTGTTTCTAGAACAGTTTTCTAGCATAGTAACGGACTTCACACAAAGTGTATGTTTAAACATAGTGCAGAAGAAAGTTTTATTTTCTTTAGTTTTAACCTGGCCAACAACATTTCCGACTTGAAACCATCCTTCATCCACAATGCATCATTCTGCATGTGATTTCTTGATGCGATGGATATAGACGATAAGAGACTCCAAGACTGACCCTCTACTAATGGAAGTGTTTTCTACCTGATAGAGGCAAGCATGGTTATGGAGTCCACAGCAGCAACAGATTCCTGCCTCACAGCCCAAATCCATCTGATGTTATGCTTCTGCTATTTTGTAACTGGGCTTTCACCTCCGTGCCACACTGCAATAAAGACCAGAGAAAGAAATAGACTCTGCATATTAAGTGTTGTTCTTTTCTTTCCCCCCTACCCCTTCAACTTTACCCACCCCCCAGTATTGTTGTTGTTGGTTTTACTCCTCCCATCACACAAACACCCTAAGTTCCCGAAGGAAAGGAGGGACCCTGCTGTGGCAGGCACTGTACAAAGCTATAATGAAAAGATAGTCCCTGCCCCAAGGGCTTACTTAACCTTTTTAATTACTGATTCAGTCTAACTTGAAGTGTTCTCTCTCTCACTTGGTCTTTTCTAAGAACAGAAAGGCTAGACTGTCCTCTGGCTTATAAAATAACAAGGAATTTTTCTGTAACGCTTCTTTTTCATCACATTTTTACATCACTTATTTCTTGTGTGGGTTAGCCCAGAGACACATACATTACTTGCTGAAATAAATGAAAACACATGACATGATACTATGAATTCCCCTTCCCCCAACAAAAGCTAAACCATTTGAACTGCTTTAATTTTTTGCAGTTTTTGCCAATGAATTGCACAAGCTCAGGCATTGAAATTCATCCTGTGAATACAGTACGCCTAGCAGGGTATTCATATTGCAGCACAGACACCAATGGGGTCACTACAAAACCAGAAGTGTATTCCAAATATAAAGTGCTCTTCTTCTTTTGTGGGTTCACAGAGACTGCAAAAACATTACTTATCTGCGGTTAACAACCTGGCTTAACCTTAGGTTAATAATTCAAACTTCATCCATTTAGAATTAGGAAGTTAATATTCTACTCTTCTGAACAGAAAAATGAAGGGAATTACTATTACTTCACATCTGAAATGTATTTCAGTAAAAAAATCTGTACATTTGGGAATAATGAAACTGTTTTTGTTTTGTTTAGGAGTTTTTTGGGGTTTTTTGGGGGGGGGGTTGTGTTGGTTTTTTTTTACAGAATGGCATGGTGTTTTCTCCTGAACTTCACTGGAAAAAATAGAACATTTTAAAAGAAATAGAAGTTTCCCTTTGTACAAAAAAAGTAATTAAAGGCTTTCTTCACTAAACAAAACTAGTTTTCTTTCCTTTAAATTCATTAACTGCTTTACCAAACATTACTTAAGATATTGTGTTGTTTGCTGATATTGCAAATATAAGGAACCTTCCTCTGAGTGTGGAATTTGCTGGGAGTATTCTTTCTCTGTCTTAAACAATATTGTTTTAAAGATCCCTTTTTATAGTATTTTATCCTCTGTGCATTCAATTAAAACTAACTTTTCACCCATCTGAATGAGAGGCCTGAATGGTAAAAAATACAACTTCCATTTCCTATCCCTAGGGTGCTTATTTTTGAAGAGTGGGTTGTATTGAAACACTTCAATCTCAGTCAATGGATCTTGTATTTTAAAATATGGATAAGAGCAATTTTTTCATTAAATAAAAACAACAACAGTAACAAAACCCAGCATAAGAAACACTTTCTTGAGTTCACCGCTGAATTGCAGCTACACCTGGAGTAGTATTTATCAACATACCTGGAATATACAGCATCAACCTGCATCAGTATTAAACAACAGACCTTTGGATGCTTGGATCAGTATTCAGAAATATTATCAAGTTACGGTAAAGATTTGTTTCCTGGAGGAGGAGAAAAGCTAAGGAGACAGACAGACTGTCTTTTCTTCCCCTGCTGAGTGCACAGAGCAAGCTAGAGCCCTTACTGCCAGCACATTCAAACCAAACATTGAACTCACTGTAAGCCTTCAAGCATTGCTCTGAAGCACATCTTCCATGTGTCCTCTTCTTTTTTTAGAGCAAATATTGATCCAATACAAGCCGTGGAAATGACAAAATGGGATGAACAGGCTGTCCATTTGATTTGCAACATTTTCCTACCGCACCTTTTTTACCCTCCCCAGGCACTTTTATCAGGGGAAAAGTAAAAGATTTACACAATAAAGATTTATTTCTTTTGGGTTTGAATACTTGTGGCTTTAAACAATGAGCAGCTACAATGTCAAATGACTGCAGTTTGTGTTTTAAGGAACGCTGCATTTTTGGCATTGTCCAGTTTGTTTGTTTGAGGGTAGGAATGTTAAGCACAGCACAATTGCTGCTCCATCCTAACCTAACATACGGGCTCCCAACGCTATCAGGAGCAAACAACACGGGACTGAGTAGCTGTGTGGTTAATGACAAGCTGTACAGTAACTCCACTGCCCATGAAGAAGGAACTGGGTTATAATAAGGGCTCTAGGGTTGCTGAGAGTTATTTCAGGCTTCAAGCAAGTACAGCCCTTGCTTCGGCTCATCTCAGCTATTTTCTTTCCTCTCCTCTTCACATGTTGCTTGCTGCCAGGCTCCACTCTCCTTCCCTCCCAACCCCGTACAATTTATGCCAAGGTGGCAGCAGCTACCAAGGGACAGAAGATCCAGGGTGAATGGGAGGACTGGCAGTACTGGTGGCAGTGATCAAGGTAGAGGTGCTGAGGCAGAAGCTAACGTACCAATTCTTAATCCAAGGGAATTGCCTTTCCCCCTTTCATGCTAGAACTGACATAAAAGGAGTTTGACTTCAATATCTCACAGGCTGTTGTGCTATAAGGTTAATAAAACAGAGGGTTGTGCAGTCGTCCCAGAATAGTTTTGGTTGTTTTGCAGACGACAGGCTGGGTGGGGAGCTTCTTTTCCTCCTCTTCTGATCCTTCTTTTCCTCCTCTTTTGATCCTTCTTCTGTGTTTGTGTTTCATCACACCCTGAACATATGTTCAGAGTAAGAGCTGAAAAACAAGTTAATAAATAAGTTCTGTGTATTTCCTTTTCCCTGAAATGCTCTTTGCCATGCATAAAAGATGATTGATTTCTTATACAATGAAACTCTAAAAGCAGCAGCAAATACGGTGTGCTTTTCTGTTATTCTTTCTAACATAAAATGGATGAATATTTTAACCTTAAAGACAACATGAGTCACTTTAGAATACCCTGGTGAGTAACAAAATGCAAACTTGCACTTTCTTCCACATCATGATGCTACATACAAGATACAATGTAAGACAATGTCTTTCTTTCCTAGAAAAGCACTGTCAAAGTTGGTAAAACCAAACTGTGAATGATTTTACTATCCTGCACCTATTTATAAGTTCACTTAGTTCATCTCACGGCAGTCAAAGACATGAAAAAAATTGCTATAAACTTGGTAGGGCTGTGAATCAGGTCTGATACCTTTGTGCATAGACAAGTAGGAGGGAACAGGGACAGGGTGATGTTTCTAGAACCAGTACAAGTCAGTTTGGCCTCTGTACTACTTTAGCTCACTACTCTGCTGAAGGGCTTTGCATTTGGGTTTGGATAAATACAGAGAAAGGGAGGAAAACAATTAACACCAGATCAGCATGTCCTTTCAAAAAAAAAAATCTCAGTCAGTTATTAGTGTTCTTTTTCATTTGCTGCTGCTTTCAGATGCATGGGGGAACAGACCTTCCTTTACTTGATGGGTAAAGAGGGTAGTCTTGGGGACCTGCTCTTTCATTAAGACTTTTATTAAGCCTTCGCTTTTGCTGGCTGTCGCAAAAGAGTTAATGGACTAGATGAACTTTGATCTCATATGTTATTACTACATACTTGGAGGCTAGCAGAATCTCTACAACAAATAAGTCATGTGTATTCTAGAAAGGAATCATCATGCAAAACACGGTTTAGAATGATAAAGACTTACTTGTTATAAAAGACTCAACAGTGAAAATCACTCAGTGAAACATTTTCAAATTCTAGTAGCTCTTCCTTAAGAATAGCCTTGTTGTTACCAGTTGCCTTTAGCAATATTAAGGGCAGAAGGGTTATATGCTGCACTAGACACTGCAGGACAAATAAATAGCACATGTACCACTGGCTAATTGGAAATTCATTTTCAGAAATACATGTGTGTTCAGTGATAAAAGCAAACAATTGAACCAGACTGACTCCAAGTATGTATAGTTCTATTGACTTTAGTGAGCTATGCTGACAGGTACTAGCTAAAGTCCTGTGCCATCAGTTTCTCGGTAGCTTTAGCTGATTGATATCTGTGTATAACTGGAATGGGATTAATTTTATCCCCACCATAACTCCAAACACTTCAAAGAGGTTTTGTGAAAAATCCAGGAGAAAATTGTATGCTCCTAAGCATATATTCTTTTCAGAAAATCACTGGATTCTACTTGAAAAGCACTGTACAACTCTGAATGTCTTTTTAATGGAGTTGCCCTACAATAAAATATGCTTGATTAAGTGCTTTAAGAAACATTATCATTAAGGCTCTATGTGTGGTGAATGTCATTCTCAAGGCTTTTCTCTCCCTGATTGTGATGAAACAGACATAATGGTCAGTTTGTGATGAGTTCTGAATGACTGGACCTGATTTACTGCTGAATTGTTGCATTTACTGTGAGCATTAAGTCACATTTTATTCTGCTACATATTTTCTAACAACAAAATAAAAAGACTTTTTGGTTTTATTGGAGTTTATGTCAAAGGAAAAATACAGGGTAAGATATCTGCACTGTCTGACACTACATGAAGAGGTTGCTAACAAAATTAAAGTTGCAGGATTTTCCACATACCAATTAGCCAAACAGGGTGAAATGAAGATTGATTCATTACTGTAGTACTTGAAAATATATTTAGACTGCCATCACCAACTACACATGAACTCTGAGATTTCCAGATTTTAGGTTCAGATACATACACTAGCTACGTCTTGGCTATATGTTGAACAAGGTCTGAAATTCATTACTTCTCCACTATCATCCATGTTCTTTTCCACTGAAAGGACAATCAGTCATGCCAGCAAGGATCGAAACAGCATATTTCTAAAGCAGGTGCCCTCATTTGGCTGATCAGAAAAACTTTCGTCACAGGGCATTATATTGCTGAATATGGACAGAAGCAATCCCAGCCTTTTGACACATGTCCAGGCTATGAAAATCATCAGGAGAAATTTCACATAAACTTGAGTAAAATTTTTAGGTCTAGATTTTCTTTAAATGTGAAAGAAAAAAGTATTTCATGTTTCATGTCAAGATCTATGTAAAAGTGGGTCCAGTTCACAGTTTCCTGTCAAATTTGGAACCTGGAATTAGGAGTGCTTGACTCAATCTATGACTAAGTTCTTCAGAGCTTTTAAAGTGTATGCAATTTGTAAAGATACATCTCTCACTCTAGAGACACGTAATCTCTTCAGGGGTTAATATGCATACCTAGCATGTTTTATAATCTCTTACAAGGCTATTGGAGGAGCATTAAGTAGGTAGGTAAGCCAAACTTAGCCCTCAGACTTCCAGACAACTAGGGTATTAGAGAATTATTATAGTTTAATTGGAGGAATAGTTATCAAAACCAAACCAAATTAAAAAAAAAAAAAAGAGAGAGAAAATCAACTCATTCACAAGCAAACTTTTTAATTAGATCAGACAAATTATCTTTATCCATTGAGTATGAAAGGGAAGGATCAAGGCCTGTGCAATCCTTCTCCCCACGTGACACTCTGAACAGCCGCAATATAATGAATATGTTCCCTGTGCTAGCAATCTCTGAAGTGGGATGTTTTGTAGTAAGACATAGCCTCGCAGATGTCACTAAGGAAAGATGAAGCACTGTCCCATGATTAGGAGTGCACCTTCCCAGACTGACTGTCTCTGTGGTAGACAGAAGCACTGCTTGTTTTTCCAGACACTTGGTGCCCACACACGTGTGTGTTTATTGTTCTTCCAAAGCTTTTCTTAGAAGAAGGCAGCAGAGACAGAGAAAGGTGATTTTAAAGTATACGATGACAAGAGATTCTCAAGTTTTCAGGTCAAAAAAAATAATAATTTGACAAGGATTTAAAAGGAAAAACAAATGGAACCTTTCTGCCTGACAGAGCAGTAAAAACTCTATGCCCAGGCTGTATTCCAACAGTGGAATGAATAATTCCATAAAGCAAAACTGGTTAAAAATATGAATAAATTGGTTTGAGGAATGGCTTAAGCCTGTTCACTGAAACCAGGAAATGGCAAGTGTTCATTATGGTGGAAGAAAAAGCTTTATAAAACAGTTTCAGGTTGGGTTTTTTTGGGGGGTGTTTTTGGTTTTGGGGTTATTTTGGTTGGGGTTTTTTTTTGTTTGGTTTGGATTTGGTTTTTTTTTTTTGTGGAGAGAGTGATTTTGGTGGGTTAAGGCCAGTGTCGTCTGATTTGGAGCTTAATTTCATCAGCACAGAATTTCAGTCATAGTGTATTTTGCTTATTACAGTCAAAAAGCGGCTTATCAAGACAGATCTCTAGGGAAATGCAAGTGCCTTATAAACAGAGAAGTCTAGTTTGTGTAACATGCAAAAAAAAAGGGAAGTTTGTTACTGTAAATCATTTGTAAACTAAAGACCTGGCAAAAAATTATAAGAATTTTTGATTGTACTCTTTTATTACAAATTATGGGTACAGTTACTGATGTAATGATTTATGGGAAGTATAAACTTCACTAGATTCACAAAGCAATTAAGTCAAGCGGGAGAAATGGAAGCACAAGGTCAAAAATACAGTATGAAGAAATATTTGCCTAAGAAAAATAATATAATATCTGAATGCAAAGAAAAAGAAATGAAACTACAAACACTTGCAACTTGCCTGTAACTTGAAACAAAACATTGTTTCTATAAAAGGAAATGATTGATACTCCTATTTGCTGCCAGTCTTCAGAAGTGTTCGTGCTTTCCTGTAGTCAAATCCATCCATGAGGTGATTTTCAAACATTTTTATAAGCATGTAGATTTCCAGCAGATAGATGAACCCTTCTGAAGAGAATTTAAACTTATTCATACTTCTCTTAGATTCCTTAGTTATCTTATACAAATACCTTGGAAATATAAAATCACAGGATCACAGAACAATCTGGGTTGGAAGGGACCTCAAAGATCATCTAGTCCCAACCCCCTTGCCATGGGCAGGGACACCCTTCACTGGACCAGGTTGCCCAAAGCCCCATCCAACCTGGCCTTGAACATTGCCAGGGAGGAGGCAGACACAGCTTCTCTGAGCAGCCTGTGCCAGTGTCTCACCACCCTCATAGTGATCAGTTTCTTCTTAATATCTAATTTAAATCTATCATCCTCCAGTTTAAAGGTATTCCCCTATCACCTGCGCTTGTAACCAGTCCCCCTCCAGCTTTTCTGAAGGCCCACTTTAGGTGCTGGAAGGCTACTATAAGGTCTCTCTAGAGCCTTTTCTTCTCCAGGCTGAACAAATCCAACTCTCAGCCTGTCTTCACAAGTGAGGCGCTCCATCCATCTGATCCATCTTTGTGGCCATCCTCCAGACTTGCTCCAACAGCTCAGGATACAGATGACTTTCTGGCCTGCAAGCACACATTGCTGGGTCATGTTGACCTTCTTGTCCATCAACACCCCAACTCTTTCATCTCAGGGCTGCCCTGAATCCATTCTGCACCCAGCCTGTATTTATGCTTGGCATTGTCCCAAGCCATGTAGAGGACCTCTCAAGCCTGTCAAGGACCCACCTCTCAAGGCTGTCAAGGTCCCAGATGTCAAGGTTTCTATATACTCCAGCTAGAAAATTACTGTTAAATATTTGAGGTAGGTTGATTCAGCTTAGTATGGGTAATGTTGAAGGAAGTGATTTTTCTCAAGCATTAAAAAAGTTATATTTGACATTCTAAATGGAGAAGGTCTGGACAATATCATATTAAAGGTGTTAACATGGGTCATTTTAATCTGCATATTGTAGAAATACAAGGTCTCTTAGTAATCCAGCTAAGATGTTTATGTATGGAATGGTGGTTTGTATTAAAGAAATATTTGCTACATAGACAGAATGAGGTAAATAAGGTAATTCTTTTGGCTATAAGAAACATAATGTTACTGTTTTCAGGACTTAAACAAATTGCATTTCATTTGCTTTGTTGTGTCAACCCAACTGGAAATACTAAACACAACTAATGTTCTATGAATACTTCAGTGTCTTTTTGTGCACACAATTCCCAGTTAGACATGTCTCTTTAATATACCTAAACCTGACCATTGGAATAAAATTGTTCTTCAGTACTTTGTGGTCAAAATAGAAATGATGTTGTGTTAAAATTTAGACAACTAAAAAAGCACTTTGGTGTGAGAATGTTTTTTGTTCTCTGCTGTTTTCTGAAGTGCTTACAGTGACTTCAAAGAACTTAATGGTCAAATGAATGAAATTGAAATTAAATTCCTTTCCTCTTCTATTACACACACTCATGATAAATGATGCAAAATATATTATCATAGGTGGTATGATACCAGGAAATTCCTGGGCACCAAAATATTAGACAGATATGGATCTAATTGTAATAAGGGACTACTACAGATAGAGAGTTTGTTGTAAAAGGTTAAGGTTACCATCTGGAACAAAGTTCCCCTGAGTCTATCTGAAGTAAATCAAAACATATTCTTCAACGACTTTTCAAATCTCTTTGACCCTATTCTGGTTTGTCAGGAAGGTTAGAAAGTTAAAAAAGGCTCTTTCTGTTTTTTAATTTAATTAAAATAAGTTTAGATAGAGATAATTCTTTCATGGATCATAAACAAAACATACAAGAACTGAGATGAGTAATACGACCATATTGACATAATGCTGATGGAATGTTTGTTGTTAAAATATTTTAAAGGAATAGTGATTTGACTGAAAATGCTAAAAATGTGGAGTTTTTCTTCTTTGTCCTTTTTAGTAACACATGTCATCCTATTATTTTTCTCAACCATTTTACAGCTGATACAAATCTGTCGCTTAAAGCATGGCTGGGAATGTTGTATCTATGAGCATCAATATACAAAATAGCCTTTTATTCAGTATTTTTATTTCATCAAGGGTAGTTAGATGATTTTTGTATATGACTAGATCTCCTTTCCTCTAAAATGTTGAAGCTCTTTCCTTTCTGATGCTTATTGCATCCACATTGTCTAATAAACAATGGAAATGTGAATTTTCTGACCATTATAAAATGCCTACTTTCTGTATTCAGCTTGGATGTTGACTACATTTTAGGGGTTCTGATGCTATAATTATCATGGAAGATGATTTCCAAAAGATCTATATTTTATAGCAATGAAGGGTCAGCTTCTGAATAAGAGTAATAATAATAGCAAAGTATATAGCAATAATAATAACAGTAATAATAATGTTAATAAATAGTATGAAGTAGATAAAGGTCCAAGGTTTCTGATCTCCAGCAAAGCAGAAATCATAGCAAAGGGAGATAACAAGGTCTGGCATATCAGAAATTGTTTCAAAACTACTTCACAGTATTCCCAGCAAAACACAAACTGAAATTCTCAGTAACATAAAGGTAAAAGGGAGCACACAACCAAATTTAGGCAATGAAATACATAAATCTGGGAGCTAGTCTCTTCACAGTCTTTTACCAACAGGGATGACCTGGTTATATGACTCATACCTAAATATTCCCATGGAGTAGAATCATGGTGCACATGCACTGTATGTTTCAGAATTAAAGGAAGACCTACATCAGCTCATGAGTGGAAAAAGGACAAGAGACCATTTGTTTTTAATGATACGTATTGGGCCTCACTTCTCTGTACTGCCTTCCTGAAGCCTGTGGCCAGGAATTTGAAGTATCCAGCATCCCCTCCCCCACACCCCCCAGCCTGGCTTTGCTAATCATATAAAAGCAAGAACTGCCTGCTTGGTGAGCCAAGGGCTAGACACTACTCTGCTACCTTCAATGAATACTGAAAGGCTTCTCCAGACTGCCAGTCAGACACCTGGGATTATGCTCCCGCCCTGCTTTTCCCTCTGGATGAGCCTATGTCATTCTATTGCCTATAGAGGTTCTGGCTAGTCAGGCTAGTCCCCTAATTGAGGAACAAAGGTTAGATACCTACTGTCAGGAGCACGAACACATCACAGAATGTACTTCACCAAATTGTTTGCACACATGTACTACAATAAAAAGAAGTTTGCCAGAGCACCCCAGAATTAGTCACTGAGGTAGACTAAAGACAGAAAAAGAACTGGGAGGGAATGGCAGGGAGCTCTTCAGAATGCAGCAGTTGTGCTGTGTTTAAAGGCTTTTAAAATAAAATACCTCTTTTAATGTCCTCCCTCAACACTTTTAATTGAAGCCTTATGAACCATATGACTGCAATTGTTCCTCTGGGAATAATAATTGTTGGGAGTGCTCAAGAGAGTGGAGCAGAAATACTAATCCCAAAGGTGGTTAAATGCAGCAGTGGGCATGACTTTGGGTCATAAGCAGAAAAGCATAATGCCTTTTCCCAAAGGCTCTGCAAAAGGAATGCAGGAGGAAAACTTGCACAGAACTTGAAATTTCAGCAGTGTTTGTAGTATTTTGCATCATGCCATTAGTTAGAAAATAAGGTCAGTTTATAGCTGAAGAGAACTGGGCATAGCAACGGCTTCTAGGATAAATATAGTCCCCTGGCTACAACAGGTTAATAAAAATGCAATTTTTTCTCTACATGAAATTTTGAAGAAGCCAGAAACATGTTCACTCTGATGCTTTTTTTTTCAGGGAAAACTTCCCAAACTGCTACTAAAACCTCAGTCCTGAAAAAATCTTGGTTGTTAAAATGAAATTTTGTTTTTCTGCCTTTTTTTATTTTAAGATATATACAGAAAAAAAAGAAACAAACCAACAATAACCCACTGTGTTTTGGGTGTTTTTCATTTAAAAGTTCCTTGTTACCTTGTTCTCTCATATGACCAGGACTTTGTTCAGACTCACCAAAATTAGCTCTTTTCAGAGAGGAAGGGGATTGCAGAGGCAAAATGTGACCCTCCTGGGCATTTTTCCTATCTCTACTCCAAAATCTTACTTTAACAAATTCTTATCAAGGATTCCCTTTCCCACTGCAGACACATTTTTGGTGGAAATTTCTGCTGTTGCTGCCCATTGTCTATCTGTTTACTTTGCTTAAGTAAAGAAACATTGGGCCATCTTTCAGCGGCTGCCATAGGTCCAGAAATTGGGACATCTACAATTTGTAAACTTTGTAACTATTTTCAAAACCTCCATTATTGTTCTGAGGCTTTCCTGGCACATACAACAAAGTTGGTGTGAGCACACACTGTAAATCCCACTTTGTGTCACAGCAGCAGATTTATTGCATTAGGGTTGCACAGTCGATCTCTGCTTGGGCAGCAGATCAAACTCACCATACAAGTTTTGGGCTTGGGGACCCTGTGGCAGCCTATGCACGCACAGTAGTATCATCTATGAACTGAGATATAGCAGCTCTACAGTGTGCAAAAGAATAGGCTGCTTTTTTTCTCACAGGAGAAGGAAAGTCTCATCTTCTCATTAGGTGTCAAGAGGGATAGCAAGTTATTTGCTCTCTTGTGATGTCTCAATACATCTGTCTTTAAAAAAAGGCAGATATTTTAGGTCTCTTATTCCCAGTAACTTCCCTGACCTTCCCGAAGCTACAGAATAAATGCTGTTACTGATTGCTGGTCACTGATGGCATGGTTTTGGAAGATGAAGGGTAGCCCTGCAAGGAATTTCCCTGTTAGGTTCGGTACTGGCATATTAAAGCATTGGATTTAAAAATTAATAATCTTTGCTTGATATGAATGTTTAGTGCATTGTAACTCGCAACTGGTGTTCAGTGTAGTGAAGGGCTAAAGGACAAATTGGATTTTACCAAAAATAGCGGCTTGAAATATTTCCAGAAATCCACTTCAACACCCTTTTTCACTCTTGAGATTAAACCAAACCCTATTTGTAGGCCAAGATAAGCTTAGCTTAGAAAGCTTGTTCTGAGATTGATGCTATATAAATTCTGTGCTGTCTTAAGCAAGGCAGTACTCACAGAGGGAAACAACATCTTTCATTACACCAACTGATTACCAGGCTTTCAGAGCTATAAAGTGTTGCTATTGGTACATTAAACCAGCTGTTGCAGCCTACCATTGAAATCTGTATCCATCTCAGTCTTTCCGTGTGCCTGCATTAATCACAAGGGCAAAAACCCACAATGAAAACATTTCTATTAATTGAAGTTTTCTCATTTTCTGGAAAGAAAAGATGAGTCTTGCTCAAAACTGTTTGTTTTTGTTTAATGGAGCATTGCTCCTTGCTTGTGCAGATGAATTGCAGAACTGGATGATAAACACACTTTTTCTTTTACACCGATGCAGCATAACTTTCATTAAAAAAACACAAATGAAAAAAAAAACCCCACAAAAAGCCCAAAACAAAACAAAACCCCCCAAACCTTAAAAGAATAAATAGTTTATGCCAACTGTAAAACATGTGACATGTCTTTTGGTAGCTTGTTTAATATCTTGGCTGAAAAGTTATTTATTTGATTAGAATCTGATGATGTCTGGAATACGTATATATGCAGGGACTGCTTGGAAATGTGTGACAGGTCATAGTGGCAAGACAGTAAGACACACACATTTAACCCTTCACACAAACATGTGAGATAAACATTTTTAAATGACTACATGTAGTAAATATAGTAATTTTTAAATATAGATATGAACTGTTTTGTCATTTCTTCCAAGGATCTATTCTTACTAACTTATCCAAATTCCATGCAATCCTAGCTCAAGAACTGGATTCTTGGTATTTACTTTAATAGTTTCCCTTTTCACCCTGCTATAGCACGGAAGTGTCCTTGGCATTCTATAGCCAACTAAATAAAACTCTTTAAAAATATCAGTAAATACTGGGGGAACCATCACGCAGGACAAGACTAAGAGAAGTAAATGACTGCACAGAAATACATCCTTTCTCTTGGACTCTGACACATCCAAAACTTAGAGAAGGCTCATTTTTGCAGACAGAGTTATTACAACGTCTCTACAAGATTTTTGGCACCGAGTCTGGGAAAAGCAGCATAAAAGGCAGTGGTAAAAAGGCGCAGCAGGTGATGTTGCCACTCAAAATTCCAGTCTGGTACACTGCTCCATGGCAAATGCTTCTGCCTGAAGCCTTCAGGCCTGGTTGCTACATTTGCAACCTTTGAAGGCAAGGTAGTTGAGTCAAACACAGGAGAAGGAAGAAATTGTTTAGCCCTGGGAAACACACTCCGACTGGCCTGTGGCACAAGAGTGGAAACAGGAGGCAAGCAAACAAACTACAGCTATGCCTGGAAAACTGGTCATACAATTGGATCTGGGTTTCGTAAACAATTTTAAGAGAAAAAGGGATGTATAAAGTGTGAATATCTGTGGATATAAGGACAGAGATTTCAGTTACTTGATTTTCCTTTGCTTTTCAGTCTCTTCTCTCAAAGAACACAAAATAATACACTGCAGATTAGGAACCATATAAGTGGATGGATGAAAAACAACAGAGATAAATACATCCCCAGTTGAACTCCACTGAGATTACTGGAATTATTCCAAGGCATGAAGTAGGGTCATAATTTCATATTTATATAAAAACCTTGGAGATTTGTATAAACTGTTAGACTTGAGTTTTGGAAAATCTGAGAAAATCCTTTGTACAACCCCCTCAAATCCCATACTTGGAATCTTGTTTATGTTTTGAATACTACAACATAAGTTTAGAAAGCACAAAGCCTAGGTGATTGATGTTGGCTTTCTCACTGTACTTAGTGCAGGAATGTTCTAAAATATCATAGTAAAAGCAGTATCTGAGTAAAATAGAATAGAATAGACACTGGATTATAGAAAAAACCCCTGTTTTATTGCTCTATAACCACAGATATTGGATAGTTTTAAGAATAGTTAGTCTAATTTCTTGCCCATTTTCTTCTTTATGCAATATTTTTAGTTCTGTTATGTTTTTTTCTGAAAATTCTGCATCATTTGCACATCCAAAACTCAGTGCAAACCATTTCATGTAATTTCCCATATGTAATTTTGTAATCATTCTAACATTTCATTAAAGAGCAGCAGGAATAATATATTTTCCTACCTCTAGCTTGTATTGCTCTTGAAAGGATAGAGATATGTCCGTCCCTGTTCATATTTTACTCTTGAAACACAAGACAATGGAGCTATATCACAAGTGAAAAATGAGAACTTAATAGCTGACCAGAGGTGTGCAAATTAAAGCTGCAGATTGAATAGCAATTTATGGGGCATAAAACCCAACAGACAATGAGTAGACAATAGGCACAGGGAATTATTGGACAACACTGAACTGCTGGGCTATGTGCACCTTAGCCACAGCTACAGCACAAAGTGAGCAGGACAGGGGAAGCAGTGTAAATGCCTCAGACTTCAGAACTTCCATGAGGTTTTACTAGGTAGTTTGGAGGAGGCAAATGTTGAGGAAGGAGTCAATTATGGAAATATTCCCCCTTGATGTGCTATCTGCAAAATACAGTACTCTTTTCCCTTTCACCTATTGCAAAACACCGTAACATCTTCAGATTTCTTTACTGAAATTGCTGTTTTTCAAGAACAGGAAATAAAAACCCTTTTCCTACAAATGAAATGTAGGGGTGAATGAAATTTTTGCCAAATTCATGGGCAGATTAATTGTGGAGGTGATGAGCTGTGGGTCTATAGCCCACAACCCTTTGGTAAGCCCATTGCTTCTCATTGACTTCTCAGAGGAACACCTGCATCCATATCCAGCCTTCCCTGTCCTCCACACTACATGGAGTGTTTTATAGCTGAGGCAAATTATTTGCTTTAATCGTAACAGGCTGAAAGCTCCAGCAATTTTCCCTTGAATGGAAGTTGAATTTAAAAAAAAAAAAACATACCCAACAAAAAACCCCAAAACACTTAAGGGAAAGAAAAACCTAAGAGTGAAACCACAAATGTGTATTTTGCTTAGGGACCTACTGGGTTTGAAATCCAGCAAACACCTCATAACAACTTGGTTACTGACTGAAAATAGAACAAATCCAGTTTGATTTAGGTTAGTGAAGCACCAATGATTCATGGCATTAGTCAGCCAAGTACATTCCAGCAGAAATCAAACCTAGTAGCTAGAAATAATACTAAAATTGAGTAATTTCATGGGATTTGAAGGATTCAATGCATTTTTTGTCTCAGCAGAGAACATTATACTCTGGCTTCTTGATTCACAGGAGTTTTTCATGACCATCAAAACCCTGAAAAGATAGCGAGGCTGGAAAGCAAGCTGTGCTTACATTTCTAGCTTAATCCATTGTGTATGTACTAGTAAGTTCCCTCAAAACTGTATAATAAGCTGAAACTAGAATAGCTTAGAGCTGACCAAAAGAAAAAATAAAGGCCACTGTTTTTATGAGGGAGTGATGTCAGGGGGTGTGGAAAAGATCCCAGGTTTACTCAGCTGACCTGTGCTGGCTGCCTGGGGAAGTTAACTCTGGCCTGGCTGGAACCAGGACATAACTTTCAAATATCAACACCTCAGCTAGTGTTGCCATTATTTATGATTTACATAAACTATGGCAGGTTAGATGTTTTCTAGAGGTTTTAAGAGATACACAGGCAAAGCTTTAGCCAGTGGATACTCATCCTAAAGATTCTGCAGTACAAAATTTTACCCATTGTCGATGCATAATGTAGGTCCCAACAGCATCTTCAGGTCCTTAGTTATCAGGTATATGAATTATTGCAGTTGCAGATCTGCACCAAAATTTTTCACTGCCGTGACTAGACTTCTTCAAACCTAGAAAAGCATTTGCAAAAATAGGCTTGAAAATAAAAAAAGATCCAGGACAAATTGCATTTCAGGGAAGTCATAAGGAATCAAAAGCATAAACAAAAGCATGAAATAAAGCTGTCGGGTCAATATGGCACAGAACTGCTATTTCTTTTCCACATTTGCTTTGATACTGAATTCATTATTCTGTATACCTTAAAAACTGAAGGAAAACAGAGAGGCTGCACAGAGTGTTACTGTAAAAATATATGGAAATTTTAGTGTTAGATCCCAAGATCCCTTTGCAACATTGAAGTAGCCTGAGCTGGAGAATTCCCTTCAGATATACCACAGGTTGAGAGTAAAATCTTAATCATTCTACAATATGTTTATTACACTAGGAATTGTTTACAGTTATGCATGCCCCTCTCATCTGTGCATAAAGAAATGACTATTTCTAACATGATGCCCCTGGATGAAGGAAGTTAGAGTAATACAGTGTAGCATCAGCCACACAAGACTGACTACATGCCCAATGTAAACTCAGGCATTTTTGGTGAGGAGTCTAGTATTTATCTTTAATGTAACAATTTCAGTCATATATTTTGATGACATCTGCATTTCTCATGCTTTTATGCATACGTATATATACACACACATATTATATATATACACATATATACAAATATACACATGCAGTCTCACAGATGTTATTATATTTAGTTCCCAAACTTTGAATTTAATATTTATTAGTAGAACTAATTAACTTTTAGTTGCCATTATTTTCCTTATTTTTACCATGAAAGTGGCATATGTCTTGATAGCAGGTTTGTTTGCTTTTTTTAGGGATGCTCCTTTGAACATTATTGCATTTTTCAAAAGAACAGTAAGGGGTTTTATTAATAACGTTAATCTATTTTAAGAATGTTTTGGTGTATGCAAATTTACCTGTGTAATTAATCTAAGTAAAATGCTCGATTCTCTCCAAATCAGAGTCTAGAACTGAGAACAAAAAGATTATTGTAAAAATCCAATCTTGCATCTGATTAATTACTTTATGTGGCTTTTTTATAAATAAATTCAAAAATGCTTTGTATGGGCAATGTTTCAGTGGAAAATAAATGCAATAGGAAGATACACTAGAGATGCAGATTTTTAGAAAGCCCCTTTATTATCTCAATATGACTTATGAATAAAAAATAATTCCATATTAGCTTAAAGCTCTCTTACGAAGGCATAGGAGAACATAAGAAAACTGGTGTATGCTTTGAATAATTTTTGCATTGCCAGAAGCTCAGGAGATATGTTACAGTCTTCTCCAGGTAAGGGATGTGCAGCTGCTCCAGAAATAGGGTAAAAACTACATGGCAAAACCAGTTGCTTCATGGAAATGTTAATGAGAGCCAGAACTAAAGTGTTTCCACTAGCACTTCAGAGACTGAACTAAGGCTTTAAAATTAAGGTTCTCGGCCCATCAAGGCACAGATTAATGGCTAATGGTCTTGGCTGTACACCAGAGATGTACCTGTTCTGTCTTCCTGATATGTTTCCCAGCAGCAGTAGCCTTTTGTAGTCTGTCTCACCCCTGAGATAAGTACGGGACTCTGATTTGTGATCACTGGGGTTGTAGTAGCAGTGGTGAACACGCTTATGACTTACCTCTCTCCACCAAGGTTGATCCACAGCAGCAGGAACAACTGCATAGGAAATGTATCAGCCTCCCCCTCTGCCATATTGACCTCCCAGCTGGAGAGACTCAGCAAAATTCATTCTCCGATTGCAAATCAGATTCGTAATTTGACTGGAGGTAACTCAGGAAACCTCCATAATGTCAAAATATCTTAAAAAACACAGCTGTCTTCTCATCTCTCTCTTCCCTTCTGGTAAAAGTAATCTCCACCAGTCCAAAGCTGTGGCAGGCTTTGTAAAGAGGGATCTCAGGTTGGGTCTTCTTGCTGCCACCTTCAGAACAGACTCTAAATCAGTGAGAGGCAGTCATCTCCCTAAGTTCATTCTCTTACTCAAACAATGTCTTTGCAGAACTCTTTTCTGAAGACTGAGATATTTACTCATGACCATAACTAAAATGTATGAAAGTTTTTTGTGTTAGCAAAAGCATGAAAAAAGTGTGGTTATAGTAGCAGAAGCTTTCCTCTGCTAGGTTTGCTATTTTTGTATTTTTGTTTTCCTGTAAGCTGCATCTTGGCCAGGGTTTGCCTGAGGAAGCCATGGTATATCAGTCAGTTCAGCCTGAGATGCTGTTCATGCAGTTTCAAAATTGATGTGGCCTTTTGACTTCTAGAAATACAATAGCAAATAGCCCAAAATGTGTATGTTACCTGGACAGGTCCACTGTGTGAACAAACACGTTTTGCATTGGTAACGATGATTTTAAAAGTGAGAGTAAAATAAAATAAAATAAAATTAAATTAAATTAAATATTTATTCTTGAACAAGAATAGATTCTTTATTTAGAAAAAGGCTTTTATTAATTTCATCAGAAAATTAAGAAATTTTATATAAACATACAATTCTATTCATTATGCTAATACATATGTTCCATGAATAACTTCCACAGAGAATCAAGAAATAATGTAGTGGTTTTTAAAAACTGCCTCTTTGAAAATAATAAATTTAAAATAAACAATGAAAGCTGTGGCAAAACTGCAAAATCTAGGAATCTGAATTTTGTGGAAGAAATAGTCTACTTGAAAACCTCAATTTCTTGTTTTTTCCCAGTAGTCTATTTACTAATGCACTGATTTATTTTATTTTGAACATCAATCACTCTTTAGTGATGTACTATTGTATTTTACAGAGCTTCATTCCATGCTCATGCTCTGTTCTGGGAAGTTCTTGCTTGGAGCCATCTGTGTCTGTAAAGCAGAAAAACTTGGGTGTTCACTTCCTGAGTGCTAAGGCTAGGAGTTGTCATAGATGCCCATGACAGCAATTTTTGTTATGCTGCTCTTGATTTTTGACATGTTAAAACATGTATGAGTGTTTCACTCAATGTGATGACTGACAATAACGGGATTACACTGGTATGATTTTAAAGCCTGTCTATGCTAGTTGTATAGATGCAATTTGAAGCAACCTACTACTACTTTGATATAATGGTACAACTAATACAGCACCTTCTAATTTATTACTTCTGTCTTATAACAACAGTCACTGACTTAGTAATGTAAGAATTTTCAGCTCCTCATATTTGTGCCATATCATCAGCTGATACTGTTATCACTGTGGCCTCTTTGGCAAGCACTTATGTTTTGTTAATGCATAAGTCAGAAGAGGCTGGAACATAATATTGATGTACGAGAAAACCAGTGCTGACTTCTTATACCAGCAGAAAAACTGGGCTTAGGATGCCTTGTATTATAATAGTTGGGATCTCATTTATTTATTCTGGTGAGTATCTATCTCCTTCAAATCAGCACTGCCTTTCACAGGGCCACAGCTGCAACTTGTAGAAGAATTATTTTATTCTTCTAGAATTACTAATTTAGAGAATAATTATGTCCCTCTACCGCTTATTAATTTTAAAAGGTATTTCATCGGTCATCATTATGAAAAAGTCCAACATGTATAACTATATAAAGGTTTAGCAAATGCAAAGAATTTTTAAACACATGCTTAACTTTTAGCAGGACTGTCCCATTTATCTTTCTGAGGAATGAAGGCCCATGCTTAAAATTTCTATTAAATCTAACCACAAACAAGACTAAATTAATTGGTAATTCTGATGCAAGACTTTTCAACTGCATTTCCCTGGAGAAATTTCTGTTTAGCTGATGTCTAGTTTCAAGACATATCCATCAGAATTACTTTTTTGTGGTTTTGGTTCTTGTTTGTTTTTTTTTTTTCTTCCATTGGTGGAGGTCTTGAGACACAGAGAATAACAATTTATCCTGCACACAGGAATTCTCTTCAACAAGATCAGTCTAAGAGAATAAAAGAAACAGAAGGGTGGGGAAAAAAAGCCCACCAAGTGTAAGATAGTGATGCAGAACCCTTGTTATTGGCATGTAGAGATAAACTTTGCACAGTAAATCAACAAATATGACGTATTTTTTTCTATAACTTTAACTATTTCTCAGTGGGATCTAAGTTTCAGTTTGTTCCCTATGTATTTTCAAAATACTTCTAGAATTAAAATGCTAAATGCTTTTAATAAAAATTACTTGTCTTGCACCAATGAGACTTCTAAGAAAAATGTATGGAGAAAAGTGTTTTGGTTTTTGTAATTATTATTTTATTATTATTATTAATATTTATTATGTTCTGTGATACTAAAAGAGAAACATCATTCATGTACATTACTTAGTCTGTATAAATCCGAAAACTATGTACTTCTAGTAGGATGGACTGTTTGTAAGAGACAGGCAGTTTCTGGGACCAAAGAGAGTTAGTTACATATTTTGGCCAAGGAATCAGAGGATATTCTGTCTCTCAAGTGATATGAGATCCCCACCAAAACCTCAAGCCTATTGGTTCAAAGCCAAAACCACTGAGTTCCTCCTTGTTGCAGTAAATTGAGGTTTGTATTTGTGTGAATTCATAGTAACTGCCTATGTTTCCATTAGTGAAATGTTAATCAAATTTATTAAAAAACGGATGCATAGGTAGTTAGCAAGCCCTTTGCTGATCAAAGAATCATCACAATTCCCAGGGAATTACGTAGTGTCTTTGAAACTCACAGGAAACTTCAGGGTTAAATAAAAGTAATTCCATTTTTTGCTATGTCATTTTACTTTAGGCTGTTGATACCTGTCAACAGCCCTTCTTCCCCATCTTTGGCAGCTTGTCCATTCCCAGAGTTTAGGACTGTAGGCTGAAGCTTTAGAAATGTGTTCCCTCCGCTCTCGCATATTCTGTATAACTGTGTGTCCATGTGTGAGAAGCAGGGGATGAGATGAGTAGGACAGGGATGGAAGGAGTCTTGGCTTTCTTTTTGCTTTTGTGTTTTGAATTGAAGGATGTACCAGGAGAATACCTACCTGCTGGGGCTGGAGCTATGCAGTCAAATGACTTTCCAAAGAATGGAAGAGACCGTAAACATCCAAGACAGTGAGTGTATCTTAGTGTATTGCAGCTGTTTACATCTGAAAGTTACAATCAGATCAAAAGGAAAAGATGCTGGAAACAATAAAAAAAATTTAGAAACAAAGAGGGAAAAAAAAGAAAAAAACCCCAAACTTTCTGAAGGCTTAAGACTGTTTTAGCACTTAATTCCAAGCCTTTATTTTCTATAGCTGTTTATCCTAGAAGGGATACAATTCTGCTTTGGCTCTTTAAAGAATTATTTCTTCAAAAGTATTTGTAGCAGCAAGTACATTGACACATGTTGCCTTTAATCACCACAAGTGCCTTTTTGCACACCTACAATGAGTTACAGATCTTGACTCCTCACAACAAATTAATCCGAACCAGTTTTGGTTCTACAGTTAGTTTAGCAAGTGTCAGCCAGGCAGCATACTTTTTGGTATGGGTGTGCTACCACAGACCAAACAATAACAAATATCACTCCAGGGTGAGAGATATGCCAAACCCTGTAAAACTGGAACTCCATGCTTCTTCCCCCTTGATAGGAGAGGTAGTTTTCCAGAGTAAGGCATCCTTGCAGTTTGACATACCATTCAAACTGGCAAGTTTGAAGTGTGATCACTGTTTCTGAGTTCAGGACACTGCTCAGCCTTTCACCCTCTGGGACACAAGTATTTTAGTGCTGGCATTCCAAGCTGAAGAGTTTGCAACCTTTGTTCCAGGCTCTTAGTTTTTCAGAGATAAATCAGTGATTTTGGAATTGCTGCCAAGTCTCTCCTTAATCTCCTTGTTAACATCCCTTGGCTTTCAGTCTGAGGTTTGGACCATACCATCTCATCTATTCTTTGTTCCCCCAGGGAATTTCCAAAAATATCAAAGGAGAAAGCAATGCCTTGGTGAAGCACTGTGTCCTGAATTTATTGACTGAGGCATCATCAGAGTCTTCCTCTGCAATTTGTGAAGAAAGCAATCCCTGAACCAAAGGTATGCCAATACACCCGAAAAAAATGAGATGAGCTATGGGAAACACCATAATAAACATGAAATTTTAATGGGGAATGTCTTCTCCCTACTTATATATGGGACCAGGAAGAAATTACTCTAAATTATATAAGCTGTAATCCCTACAATGCTTGTAATCAAAATATGAGCAATGTGGCAGGAAATTCTTACCTCATTCTGTACTTATTTACTTATTCAGACTGATAGAACCCTGGTGTAAGCCCAGTTTTTTAAAAGAAACTACTTCAACAGCTACAAAAATGTTACTTTGAACAGAAATGTCTTAGAAATGTATATTTTATTTTACCTTCTATTTCTATGACTTGGTGAATGGATACAAGCATGAAAGTATAGTAATGGAGGACAGAAAGTAAAATTAATTGAAATTATGAATGGAATATCAAAGATTTTCTGGAGCTTGCCCTTATGGTAACTATAAAGATTCATGTATTACATGTATTAATGGCCAGTCAGCAAACCTTTTTGCAATGTATTTAATTGGTGAGGTGGTAGTGACACACATGAAAAACAAAACACAAAAAAACCTACAAAACAAAACAGCCCCAGGAAGTTTTAATATAATTGATGGTATAAAAAAAATTATTTTGTTAAATAATTGCATGGAATAATACATGACCAAATCACTATGAAGCGTTTTGAAACATGATATTTGTAACCGTCTCTGGTGGTTATGCACAAAGATACCTTGATCTACAAACTTCTCACTCATACTTTTAAGGTGCAAGTTCTGCTTTTGTCATCTTTAGAATTTAGTTAATAGGTAGTTCATATTTCTTTTCGTCGTCTAATCCTCAAGCAGTTATGTGGGTGAGGTTTCCTAAACATATAAAAAACATATAATTTGAGATTAAATTCTACCTTTCAGTAGTTCTACAGTGCTCAGAAAAAACTGAACTTTATTGAACTTAGTGATTGTTGATCGGGGATGTAACAGGTTTGTACTAGATACTTTTGATTTGCAAACTGGGAAAACAAAATAAAGCAAGGAAACCAGCTATGTTTGCTTTAACTGGGTAATTTTATAAAGGAAAACTTCTGTCTCCTATTGTTTATAAGTCACAATTCTGCAAGTCTAAGTTAGCAAATCAGTACAGTACTTTTTTTCTCTTTTCTTTAAAGGTTTGATAAAACTCTTTTCTTTCCCTGTCTTTTGCAATAACATCCAAGTCTCCAGACTTATGCAAAGTTTATATTCTATGACATGGCACTTGGTAACAAATTCTGTTCACACAAAAAAATAGCACTTCAGCTGTAATTAGTGCTTAAAAAATTATGAGCAGTTTGTGTAAACCTCTCTTTTTTTGGCACTACTAGAAGTCAGCTGTGATTTCGGAGTATAATAAATGGATTTGGTTGAATTCCCCTGTTGTGCTGTGAGGAGAGCTTGCCTTTGGCTCATTTAGATTCTGAAGACTTTGTCCAGTGTCCAGATGCACTTTTAAAATGTAGTTAAGAGAATAATTACTGAATATATTGAAGAGCCATTCCTATTTTTTTCCATTTATGCCCAGTAGATTTCACAATTGGCACAATTACTGCAAACTCATTTGGCAAAGAGCCATTATCTTCAATGGAAATAATGCCTACTACACTAGTTCTCAGTCTTATCCATTATTAACGATGTGCATTTAATAACTTGCAACTAATGGTCTTTAAAGCAGTCCTAAAATTGCTTAAGCTGTTTCTCACAGTGTTTGAAGAAAGTTAACAGATTCTGTATCCTGCAGAGGCAGAAATACAGCAATCAGTGCACCAGCATTCATGGCTTTTGCTGTATCTGTTCAGGAATAAGCATGACAGTAAAGCTGGAGCAAGAAGAAGGAGCAAGTTGGACCAAGCTAGTCCTTCCAGTTACTGACTACCTGATGTAAATATCTGCAAGTGACACTGAAATGCCTGTATGTTATATGGCACAGAGAATACTTCTGAGCCATAAATTCTTTTGCCATAGTATTGTTAGGGAAGTCTAAGATGTAGATATTTGTCTCAATGTAAAAGTCAGTCAGACTGCTTCAGACCTGAAACATTTGCATGGAAATTATCAAAAAAATTATTTAAAATTTAACTCCAGATTGTTGAACTATTTCCAAACTTTGGTAATGTTAAGGTGAATTTCAATTTCATAACAAATCAAAAACTCAATAAAATGCTCTTTGCTGTATCTTTTGTAGGAAACATATCTTAAACTCCCATGTTACTCATTAGGATTTTTGTTAAATTAAAGACATTTCACCCCTGTGACCTTTGGCCAGTATGATTTCTTGACTGATTCCTAGTATTTTTGTGAAAGCATTCAACAAAACATTGCTATGGAAATACTTTGCCAGAAAAGAAAATGGCTTATTGCATTATTGAAAATAGAAGGAATCCATTCACTAAGATCAAAGACCTTTTATCCCTGTGAAAGTTGCCTGCCAGCACATGAGAATCTGTGAGAATTCAAAGCAACTTGCCAACTTTTTGTTTTCATGGCAAGTCTGTCTCAAATATGTTTCTTTGGGTTTTCACAAAGACTAAGAATTTTCTTCACAATGATATACTGGCAATTAAATGGCTGGAAGACTGCCTCTGAGTGTTCCCTACACAGTATGCTGAAAATGACACAGTCTACCTTCCACCTGCTAGGCAATGAAGGAGAATTCATGCATCTATCCAGAATGTCTGTGCTAAGACTCTTGACAAAAGCAAATCTGTTCCTAGTCCTTTGCTGCTAGTAAAATGGATGTATATTAAGACTTTGTTAGGAAATTCTGAACGATATCACATTTGGATGGAGTAAACTGAATCACAAAAATAATCACTTTTTTCTTCTTTTGTTTGTTTTTTTTATTTTTATTCCCTTCTCTAGTCTGTGCTGTATTTTCTATCAATGTAAGATAAGAATATGGAACACCTGACAAAAGGATTTCCTTGAAAAGGAATGGATTTCTTCTTATTGAGACAGAAATCTTCATGAAAAATAGGAAAGTGAACACAGATATCTTGCCATATCTGGCAATTTCTGAAGCCTCTTGTCTTAACCAGTATGCTGAAGGAATGTGTGAAAAATAACATCCCCATTATTGGAATTCTCATCAGAAAATTGTTCCCCAGTACCTAGAATGAATACAAATATTAGCTCTTTGCAAAGTATTATAATTTTCAGGCAATTATACTAGTGAACTGCACTTCGATGCTGCCACTATTCTATTATTCTTGGCTGGTGATTATCCTGTTGCTTCTATTGTGTCCTGCCTGAATTTGTAGGGAAGGGCAGCAAAAAAGACCACTAAACCAGTAGTTTTGCAACTCCTACTGCAGTGCTAAGGGAGGAACTGTATGTTCTAGTTAATCATACCTCAGAGATGCTTTTAAGGAGTGGAGTACTATCTCCTTACTCTCTGGTTAACCATCATAACTACATTTCCATTACAAGGCTAACTGCATTCCTCCTCTGCTCAAAGACAGCACCTTCAAGATCTCTTGGCATACTTCTTGTCCCCCTGAGTGGGCTGATACAATTTTCCCAGCTCTATGTGATAGGGAATGAGCTACAGATCTCTGGTCCATAGACCAGCCAAGATTACGTAGCTGAGGTACAGAAACCTGAACAGGCCTGTCAAAGATTTCTTTCTGAGTTTTGAGGTCGTTAAGCCAATATCTTTCTTACTTATTCTTACAGCTAAGTCTGTATCTCTCTTCTTTTGCCACCCACAAGCCAGGTACAGACTGCCAGCTTTTCACAGATCCCACCAAACAGGTTTTCCTGGAACTTGAGACACAGAGTGGGGGAATTCTATGGTGTTGAGCTGAAGCTTCTTCTGGGACCAGCTTCCTCTCATCTGCAGCTGCTCACAGTCCCACAGCAAGGCAACAGTCTATACCCTCTTTTTGCCAGCGGACAGTTTGCAGAGCCACTTTGGAATCCAGCCTTTCTACCTAAAAGCATGCAAGCACCTGAAACTTCCCTGCTCCTCTCCTGACAGGCTTAAGGTTTTAAATCTTTATGGAAAAAAAAATGCTGTCTGTTAGGTTCAGCAGGCCAGGCGAGGCCAGGCCAGGCCCCAAAATGTCACTTCATCACTTCCTAGCTGATCAGATGTAAAAGACAGGAACCATACCCTTTTCCTTCTTTCATTTCCCAGAAAACCTGCTAATGAATTAGTGTGATACAGTACAGAGTAGCCAACATAATAATTCAGTCAGAATATCAGTTATTACAGGTGATTTTTTTTCCTTCCAATGGCTCAGTGATTTAAATCTTGGTCCTGAATTTTCCAGGTGCACTAACAGCCTAAATTGAAGCCAATTCTGCTGTATGTCAATGAATACTGTGGAAGCTTGGATTTTCCAGATTCTGGAACACTGCAATTCTTCAAAATTTATTTCTTAAGAAAGAAAATCAGTTGCTAATACTCAGGCTACAGGGAAAATCAAGCTTCTATGGTTCAAGAACTGAAGAGAGAAATAAGAAACCCAGCCAGCACTTGTGGGCTCATTGTTTGTCTGTTTGTATTTAATTGCCATGATTTGTTTAGGGTTTTTTAATTGCCATGATTCTTAAGCCAAATTCACTACTTCTGCAGACCAAGTCCAAGAGTTTGAGTTCTGTTTTTTAAATTGCAGTGGTTGCTCATACTTCCAGGACCATTAGAAGATATTTGGAGGAGCAGGTGATGCTTGGCTGTGACTGTTGACCCCTGAGTAACCCGATGTCTCGATCTGGAAGTGACTCCTTGTGATATCTGAATAGATTTATGATTTTCCATAAATGATTCTCCCTTTTCTGCTTCTAACACAATTCTTTCAAGAATATTCCTTTTCTTTTTTAAAAAAAAAATTAAAGATATAACAGGCTTTCTAATGGATCATCTTGTCAGCTTCCCTAGGCACATTGAACCCATAAACCTAAGAGGCACATGATTAAATTAGGAGCTTAACTACACCTCAGTGTCAGGCTCTGAAAAAAATAACAGTAAATTACATGAAATGGTCAATATAATCTATACAACCCAACGCAGGATGTGACATCCTCAAGCAGCATGCATTAACTTTTTAATGTAATCCACTGATTGCATTATAAATCACATATTTGTGTATCAGTGATGAAAAAAGTCTATCCAAAAGGTCATCTACTCCAGGGTTTTTTAAAAGGACTCTCTAATTGGTTTCTGAGAAATTCACAGGCCATTTTGCATGGTGCTTCCAGACTTATTTACAAGCCTGTTAAAATTAGCTTACACTTTGTTTGTTTTCTTCTTTTATTTTCCCTCATTTTGTTTGTTTTCTTGAATACATGGGAATGTCTGTGTGGGCTTCTGAGAAGTGCTTTATTATTTTCACATTTTGCATGCCACACAGGGTACACAAACCATACATTGAAACATACCGATTTAGTCTATTCCTTTCCCCTTTTAACATGTTTATTTTTGTTTATGGTGCCTTCAGTAAGCCATATCTTCTTAGTAATAGCAATTACTGGCTTTTTGTCCAAACATAATCCAATATTGTATCAGCAGCTGGACTCCTTTCCTTTCTTTTTCCTCTCATTTTTCAGACCCCTTTCTGAGCATATCCTTTCACATCAAAACTTGTAAACAGATGGGCAGCTCCAGAGAAAGTTCCCCTGGGAGCTCTCTAGGTCCCTGAAGTAGCTGTTCACACCTGACTCTTTCCACAGATGACAGGCTGCAAAATCTCTGTCTCCACAGAAGCTGTTAGGTGCTACTTAAAGCTCCCAAAGTCACATCCCCCAGGTTTGTACAGGGCTTGACCATCCAGCAGGTACTGCCCTTTTCATTTTTCGGTTTGTTCTGCCCTTTCACTCTCAGGGACTTTTACTTCATCAGGAGATGTCCACTAAACCTTTTAAGGGGCTCCCCAAAGTATTGCCTGTTCCTTTGTACTCCTAAGCTTGTGCAGAGAATCGTAAGCTTGTTATTAGTATAATGGTCCCAAGCGCAACAAAGGCTCCCACCTGCTCCTCCATGGAAGGGCGCCTTGGCTCCGTAACAATTAGCATCAATTACAGCAAGGCTGGTCGGGATCTGTGCGCCCGGCCCTCTGTGAGTTGCAGGTGCAGGATTATCCCCCTGACCTTTCGCTCCCAGAGCCCCCTCTGATGATGGGAGCAGGAGGCAGTCAGATGAGAGCTGCACGCCTTTCAGCATTTGTGGCGAGCATTAGCTATTCATGTCATATTCATGTAAGGTCAGAGCGCTGAGATTAGTTTCAGGAAACTACACAGAGAGCAGGCTCCCTCTCCTTGGCTCCAGCTTGCCCTGCTGAGTGCTCCTATGCTCACACATCCTCTCATTCCTCAGTATCCATGCTCTTTCTGCGGGAAAAGTATATTCATGATAGCATCTGTGAAGGAAAACAGGGTTGTGATAATAATAATAATAATGATAGTAGTAGTAATAAAAAAAGGAGAGCCCCACAGCTGGCTGGCTGAGTGGCAGACAATGGCATGAATGTAATACGCTTGGATAGACTTCTCTATTTCATTGCCTCGGCTTTTAGGTGCAAATGTGATGCCAGACCCTGCTTTAATTTCAGTGTGCACTTGTGAAGGCAAGCAGCACAAAGCCAGACGTTCTGCAGATAGTATAGGTAGCACTCTGTCATGACAGATCGTTTTGAAGAGACGCCAGCCAACTCTTTTTCTAACAAAACCTGGTAAATTTACAAGGTAAATTATACCTGAACACAGAAGGCACAGTATCATATAAGTAGCAAAAATATACTTTTTTTTCTTTATATTTAAACACTGTTCTTTTTTTATATGACTTCAAAAAAGTAAAAGTAGGTTTTCTTCCCATGGACAAGTAATGGTCTTTATGCATTCCAAGACCATTACATACTGAGTATCTCACAAATTCACTGTTCCTTTATCCATGTACAAAACTATGTACATACAAATATCACATTGTCTTCTTAAAAATGTTTACCAACAAGTAGGAGAAAACAAAGGAGAAATCATACAAAACAATTCTAGAAAAAAAGAAACAGGAGAAAGATAAAGATAAGGTAAAGATAAAGACAAGGTAAAGATAAAGGGAACAGGAAAGGGAATAGAAAAGGGAAAAGGAAAGGGAAAGGGAAAAGGAAAAGTATTTTAAGCCTTATTCATCCAGAAGAGCAGTGCAGAACAGAGGTGGGAATGATCCCAGAGCAGCACAAATCATCTGGACTCAGTCCTGAAGCTGCTAAGGGAGAGAGGAATTCTTTAACTATCCCAGTAAGTCCATCCCATAGGAAGACAGACATCAAAAATATCTCCCAATCTATCTGTTTGATCCAAAAGTAATTACACAAAAGTGATTATGCAGTAGTATAGCAGTGTACTGTGTCTATTTGTGTTTGGGTTTTTTTAAGTCTCTGCCATTCTACCCCTTGAAAAATAAGTTGCATTATGAATAGCCTGAACAGAGGCATTGGATATCATGTTGTCTGCAGGTTTTTTATTTTTTGGTATGGAAATCTGACAGAGAAAATAGAATGACTTGAAACTCTAAATGGTGAATGTGTCATCTGTGATCTGAAATGTTTATGTGATTTACCCCAGTGATGTTACTACTTTAGGTTATATCGAGGATGACAGAAGCAAAGGATCAGGACAAGTGTTCTCAAAGAATCATTTTTCAGTTTTGTTTTAGGCAAAAGACCACAACTGTGACCCTCTTAAATATTTGTGAGTTATCTATAACCCTGACAACGTAACTGTAAAAATAGCGATAAGAGGAGAACCAAGTATATGTTAGTTACGTTGGATATGTTTAGTCAGTGATTATACATCATTCTTTAAAGCCCATAACATAAAAGTTTGGAATAATATCAACTAATAATCATGTTCTTCATCATGGAGGTTTGCCTTTTAGTTTCAAATCATCACTATTGCTCACAGAAGGTGTGATTTCTTCAGAAGAGAGAAGACACAGTAGATCTCACTAAAGGGTAAATATTCAGCCCATCATGCCAACAGCCATAGTATTTTTAGAGAGCCAGAGATGCTGTGGGATTGCAATCACTTTAGAGTTTCAAACATTTTATAATGGCAGACACTGTAGGAGCTTTAGATTAAAAAAACCCATACACTTCATGACAGCTGAAATACTGCATGTGAAAGGAGGGAAAATATGTAAGGAAGCTTATAGATCAAACATTCATGGCAGCAAAACAGTAAAAAAAAAGGACACCCACAATTTTCCTCAACAGAAGAGACACATGAAGTGTCACAAATCTTCCTTAAAGCTAATAAAGTGGCTGAGATTGAAGGCCATTTGGGAGGTCTGTGAAGGCCTTTTCTACTAAGATTTTGGTAGGGGGAGGAGGAAAGATCCTTTGCTTCTGGGAGGAGAGGGGTGACTTGGTTCTATCCTTTATAGGAACTGTCAGCAACGGAGAGTGAAGTTTCCCACTTCCAGAGAAAATTTTGCACATATACAGGGGCATTGAAGTAGTTTTTAACTGACTTGCCAAACCAGCCTGGGAATAATATAAAAATAAAAGAGAGAGGGTTCTTTTATTTGCTATAAATGCTGTAGTCCCACTTGTCAAAGCATGCTGGCAAACTGAAAATAACTGTATCATGATGTGTTGGCTTCTGGGAAACTGTAAAAATGACAGAAACAGATCCCACACTGGAGGGGCTGCTCTCTAACAAGCAGTGCTACAAGGATGACAAAAACACTTCTATGTGGATATCATCCCCTCCTAGCCTAAATGAATAGATAGACGGATAGATAGATAGATAGATAGATAGAGGCATTGATTGGATAGATAGACATAGGTATTAGATAGACAGATACAGGGATTACATAGATAGATAGATAGATAGATAGACAGACAGATAGATGAAGTCGTCTATCTCTGAGGGGAGCATAGCTGTAAATACAACACAAACAAAGGCTGGTTGTTGAATTACTGTTACAAGCACAAAGAGGGAATTGAAGGGAAGGAGAAGGGAGGGGAAATCCCTCCGTGTTTATGAGCACGCATCAAAGAACCACTTCTAGAAATCTGAACACACAGATAGGAGGGGAGGAAACAAAGCCTTGATAGGAAACTTGAAACAATTCAATAAACGCCATTGTGAATATCCATTCAGTGGGTTCAAGTTACGCATTTACACAGGCATGGGGAGGTTATGTGGCAATACTCAGGATGTGTGAGTACGTGTGTGGTGGATCTAGGAAGCATGCTAAATCAGTACAGGTGCAACATTGATTTGTATGTGAAAATGTATTTTTATGTTTCCCATTTTGCTAGACATAAGTCTTGTCCCCATCTTTTCATTCACTAGAGGTTTGCTTAACTAATTTTAGCTGGGACTTTACTTAATTTTTATTGATTTTAGGCATCATGTGAATTATTTTTTATAGGAGATTAATTAATTAAGGACTCATCAACAGTAAAATTAATGGGAAAACGAATTGATTTAACATGTTAGTTTTTCACCATGTATATTTATTTATACATACTTACATATGTATATGTATGTGATAATTCTCGACATATATATATATAAGCATATTCTCATTACAGCCATTTCTGTCGCTGATCTTAATGAGTTCAATATGTCTTCTCCATCATGCATATGAAAATGCAATATAGATTGGGAAGGCAACAGTGGCATTTTTTGTTAGTTTATGCAAAATACCATATGAATATCAAGGTAAAGAGTTGATAGTTTTAAACTAGAAAAGTTCATGGGACTGTGAGCAAAGACTGAAATCTTATCCTGTCTTATTTTGGCTTTAGTTAGTAACACCTATGAATACAGGAGCACCTGGATCATATTATCATCTGCAAATACGACACTGGAGAATATGAGTTTTATTCCTGCTCATTAGAGCATTAGTTTTACTCCCACTTATATTCAACCTGTTGCTCTATAGAATAATACCAAAATTACACCTGGCATATAGTTCCCTTCTTTGGCTTTGAGACCTGCAGACTGAGGTAGTTTAGGATTGAAATAAGACACTCTGGTTCCAGTTACCGAAACCCATTCTTCAGCTGAGAGGAAGGGAGGAACAGGCTATTCATTAGTGACAAAAGAGCTAAATTTCATTGTTTTTCTTTGGTTCTTCTGTTATTAAACTTTTTCAAGGTTATTTGGTTGTTTTTAATGAAATTCATCAGCTCCAGAAATATTTTTCATAATTAAAATTGTTCAAGAGCTTAATAAATACCATTCTTCAATAAAATTAATGCTTTGTAACAATTTGCAAGACATCTTTATTGCTCATCATTCCAAAGAAGTGTCAAACTGCCCTTATTTCGTACACTTAAGTGAATATACATTCATAGGCATAGTTTATGGCAATAGAAATGTTGCTTTTGCCATCTCTTCTAGTGTCTGTGAATGCTTCTGAACTTTTATTAAATCTATTATTTTATTAAATTTTATTAAATCTAACCTTTGTGAGAATGTAATTATTGTCAATGGCCACAAATGAGTACTGTCCTCTACAAGATGGAATTCCTCTCATCACCATTGCCAGAGCTTCTCAAAACCTCACCTCTTGGTTAAAAGACACTATAGCAACACTTTGTTTACAGCTCATCCCCAAGTTTCATTTCAAATTCTCAAAGCAGAACTCTCATCTAAAACCACTTCATTTGCCTGATTTTGTTAGAAATACGTGAATCATCATCCAGTATTGTGAAAATGGTTTTGAGTTCTTTTGAAAGCCTGTGGCCATTACAGTCCTTTCCTATAAATGCAGTCTGAGTTGCAGACTTGAAACCTAGTATGAGATGATTTTCTGTGGAGTGGGGTATTAATGGATAGATTTCTATTTGATTCTTGTGGGTTTTAGATCACATGTATCACCTAATGTCTGCGCATTATTCACTCATACAAAATGTGATCACTAGAAAGGAATGTTTTGTTGGAAGATACATATATATATATATACGCATACAGATGTGTGCATTTACACATACATATATATATATATTCTTTTTTTTGTACCCATATATGTCTGGTGGTTTCCTATGTCACAGGAGGTGGAGAAATGATCCTTACACTGAAAGAAAAAGGTGAAGATAAGGTAGCAATGCTTATGAAGATGATAAGGGGACTGGAGCACTTCCCCTACCAAAAAAGAAGCTGAGGGAGCTGGGCTTGTTCAGCCTAAAGAAGAGAAGGCTGCGGGAGGACCTCATTGCAACCTGCCAGTGCCTGAAGGGAGCATACAAACAAGAGGGGAATTAACTTGTTAAAAGGGTAGATAATGGCAGGACAAAGGGGAATGGACTGAAGCTGAAGGAGGAAAGGTTTAGATTAGATATTATGGGGAAGATCTTTACAGAGAGAGTGGTAAGGTGCTGGAACAGGCTGCCCAGAGAGGTGGTGGATGCCCCGTCCCTGGAGGTGTTCAAGGTCAGGTTGGATGGGGCTCTGGGCAACCTTGTGTAGATCCAGGCCTGGAGGTTGGTGACCCTGCCTGTGGCAGCGGGGGTGGAACCATATGATCCTTGGGGTCCCTTCCAACCCAGACCATTTTATGGTTCTATGATTTACTTCCTGTCAAAGCCCATTCCAAATTTTCTGACCTCCTTTGGGGTTGTACTATATTCTGTAAGGTAAAGGCTGTAATTCATTACAGAGAATTTATCTGTGACAATAAATCATTGCTTGATATTGCTATTCTATCACTTTTTCTCTTGCTGTTTCACAATAGATACAGCTCAGACTGAAACAGATGTCTGTGTTGGTGCTAGAAGTTTGATCCAAACTATTTTTTCCAAGTTCCTACTGCAGAGAATTGAGGCCTTACAGAAGGAAATTTCTTCACCCCAAGACAGTAATCATAGAGTTGGGATGAATGTCCTTCCAGTGGTATTGATCTGTCCCCATTAACTCTACAGGAAGTTTGCAGGACTGTTAAATACTAAATATTTATACAGTACCCTCAGAAATACTGAACTTCAGCCATTCATTAACTTTAAAAGGGTCGGAGTTAGACCTTCTGCAATATTTAGTTGCTTTTGCCTGATTGAAATCAAAGACTGTTAGGTGTCTATACACCCTTGAGGAACAGTACCTGTGACTTTGGGCTGCATTTAGCACTCTCTAGGGAATCAGAGGAGGACAGCTCTTTTAAGTCCATTGTAGCCTTTGCTGCTTAGGAGACACATTAGAGAGATTTATGCTGCTTCAATTTCCTATATGGGTAGAACTCATCACCTGGAAAACTATGCCGCCAAGCAGAGGAGTTTCCTGATTCATGAAGGCCATCTTCAAACTGATTATGGCTTCAGATGTCTCCAATCTCAGCTCCTTTTCTGAGGTTATTACAAGTCAGGTTAAGCTGTGTTCTGATCTTGCAGTAAACTTCCTCTGACAACAAGAATGAAAAACAAGGAACAAGAACTCCCAGGACAAGAAATGGAAATTGAGACACTGAGCAGACACTTTTGAGCAAGTAAAATGCTGACAGTAGGTAGAATGTATTACATCAAAAACTATATATAAATTGAATGTGTAGATGAACATATTAATTTATTTTTCAATGTACCGAAAAGTTTTTCTTTCCACAGTTATATCAAAAATATCACACCAGAATTTAGAAAAAATCTCTGAAAATATGGCAATGTGAAATTTCTGTTCAATTTCCTTCATTTTATGGTTGTTTATCTTGAGAATTTCCCTTTCTGAACATGCTTATAAATCTTAATCAAACCACAATCTTTCTTCTTATTCTGATACATATATTTGGTCTATTCATCCATTTTTTAAGTAGATTTACAATATTTGAATTATTCCATTTTCTTTTCCAAATGCTCTCCAGCTTATCAGCTCTCTTTTATAATTAATCTAGCGCACACCAAGAGTAGAAATAGTAATCTATTAATGGCCTCACTGGCCTGCATGTAGTGTAAAAAGAGGATTCTCACCAGTCATGGGTGGAATCTACTGTAATGGCAATTATAGGGGAAGGGGGTGAGGTCACCTTACCCACTGAGATTCAAAAGATAATTTGGGATAACAGCACTCAATTTGAAAACGATTTCTGATCTTGGTGGAACCTAGTTAATTTGACTTATGACCCTACTGACAGCAAAAGTGTGGTTTTTGTTTTGACAAAATGCAATGGTTCATTATACACCATATACCAAATCATTGTGCTGGGAGTAAATCACTGTGGAACTACACTCAATCCATTAGAGCAGAGTATGGGCCAAACAAAATGGGTACAAATGGCAAAATCTTTTATGTTGATGCATCTGTTGTGCAAGAAAAACGGGGATTTAGTTCTGAGACTAATACTATTACAGACCAAGACATTTGTCCTGACACTGAACAAAACAGTTGAAATTTTCAAATACACCCTGATGAAACTGTACTTGTATATGTGTTTGTGTAAGAACCCTTCGTTATTCTATACTTATAGACACTACCACTACAGAGACATATAATTGCACAAGTATCTGTCTTTATAATTTTACCAAAATTATGGGATATGTCTTTAGCTATTCAACTGCTGTCTCAACCAACCAATTGCTACAATCTAAATATACATTTTATTGAAATGTATTGCCTATCACTATTGGAATGAATCTGGCATTGGCAGGAAAAATGTTGCCACATGAGGACATGTGTCGATTTCTAAAACTATGTTTGAAGGACAGACAACCCTGACTACTGTCCCTCATGATACAAAGGAGAGAAACCTTCCTCTCGAAAAAGTGAAGAAAGATGGAGAACGTCACCAATGGGAAACTATTTTTGGATGGTCACCTACAGCAACTGGAATTTGGAATTTAGTGCTGCATCCAATTGCAGTTTTGTTAGTTTTCACCTTGTTATGTATATTGCTTGTAATAATTTTGTATATCAAATTTTGGCAAAAGATGAAATTATGTCAACCTAACATGTAAAATATATACAGTTAATGGACCATTAATGCATATGAGCTTGTAATACTAGTCATGCAATTAACACATAAACAGAGGGTGGCTTTTCAACAGTCAGTCATCAAAGCTGTGGGTGCAAGGAGTGTCATGCATACCTTTCCTGTTTCATGTAATTTGACTATGAGCCAACCACTTTATTCCATAAATATTACAGGCCAAATGAACCTTCTTTGCGCTCTCCCTGCTAAACAGCATGGGTTGCATGGCAATGATCTCCCCTTGAGCTAGAACGCCTCTCAAGGATGTTTCTGTAGGCAAAGAGACCTTTTACCAATGGTAAGTGACTGATAGCATGCTGAATTAATATTAACGAAGCATTACTAATCCATGTAGTTACTCAATATTAATAATTACAAGCTTTGCATATATAAACTCTTACTCAAACCATTGACCAAATCTGGGATTAGAATTAGACCTCACCGCACCTAGACTCCTCTAAGTGGGAATTTATAAAGGAAGAGGGTCCACTCTGAACCTTGTCACTCAATGGGAATGTCTTTCTTACCCTTTTATGTCTCTGATCTCTGTGTAAATCCTTCTAACTCAATTCTGACTCAGTTCCCCTTTTTTATGCTACTTGTAGTCATTAACAGAGTGAACTTTGCCCTTGAACTTTTTTAAGTTGCACTTTCACAACATTGTATTAAAACCACTTTTTCTAATACCTTTGACAATATTTCCAAAGTGATCTGAACTTTGTTAAAGTCCATTGAAATGATGGAACTGTCAAATTATCTTTTCACCTCAGTAAAACATTGATGCTCCTTTCTTTTGAGTGAGGTGTATTCCACTCTTGTGACAGGAAGAAAGTTGGCCATAGGGAGGAGGAATAAGGGACTCTGCCACAGAGGCTCCTTGGCAGGCACTGACTCAGATGTAGAGATATATTTGTGTCAATTTATTCTAATCTTTCCGAAAGATTTGGGCCGTCATATTCTACGGGGAAATAATTGTAAGAAGTTTAACACTGTTGTGTGTTATAGTAAATGGAGGCTTGGAAACTTTTCCATGAATATTCATTAAAATTTGAACATTAATTTAATTCTGACCATGATAATGACCCTGTCTTTCTAAAATTTGCTTAAAATAATTGTGTACATTCAGATGGAAATTTTTCAATTTGTGATTGCAGTTTGTGTAAGTTATTTGCTTATAATTATATGTTTAGCTAAAGAGAAATGCAAATCAATGTACTTTCCATTACATAAAGATGACAAAGGAGATTTTAATGGTCTGAAGAGGCCTGTGTTGGAAAGACCTTGTATTTAAATGCAATGGACAAAAAGAGATGACAGGCAACCTTGACATTTCATATCTTGCAATACTATTGATGATACAGAGAAAGAAAAAAAGGAAGGATTAGGAGGCTTGAGACAATAAGTTAAATATTTGGTATATGAAATGTGTGGTGGCAGCAAGGTGTCCACTGTAAATGTCACTGTAGGAAAGACTTGATTGCTTAAAAAGTAAGATAGTAACAAGGAAGAGAGGAGTTTTGATTTTAACAGTGTTAAAAAATGCTTGAAACAATAGTAATAGATGGCACCTGCCTAAAACTGTTGGCCCTTTAAAGGACCTTGTTGAATAGATTGAGATTAGAGGATCTATTTATTGTGATGGGATAAATAGAAAGATAAAATACTCAAATATATCAAAATATGAGTCCAATTAAAAGACTTGATTTCTTACTATTTCTCACACATTCACATCATTGACTTCACTGGAGATAAATAAAAATACACTAGTGGAGGGAGAGCGGACAGCCTTGGTGTCAGCAAAGGGCAATTGGCTCATTTCGTACAAGACTGAGAAACTGGCCCTTAAATATTGACAGTATAACTGGTGATCTGACTTTAATCTGTGCAAATGTCTGGTGATAAAACCAAGTTCATGTTTGTCATGCAAAGCATGTCTCTCCATGGCACTATTGCTCACTTTAGAGTTAGGTGCATCTCACTGTACAAAGAATGCTGTACATTTTAATACAGTGATGTTTCAAGCCAATTTTTGTGTGTCTGGTTTGGATATCAAATTCCAGCTACACGCTGTACATGCTGTAATAGGAACGAAATGTCTCACTATAACATATTGCCACAATTTAGTGCACTAAGTTAAAGGTAATGACAATGTGCTTATGAAACAGTATGATTTCATTGCCCTTAATCCCTCTGTTTCCCCCGTAGCTTACTGGACAACTTCATTTCAAAGTCCATTTAAATAGCTGCATGAACATTAGTGATGTCTCTGTGCAAGCTATCTCTTGGGCAAGTAATAAATAGTGAAGAGAATTGGGAGGCAGAGCTGCCAGGAGAAGGCTGGACTGGTGCCCTCCGCCGATGAGGTTATGCTGTTGCACATGCGCTGCTGGTATGTCTGGGAAGGGCTGGGGTGCCAAAAGGGAACACTTGTCGGCATGAACCGGCGCAACCTTCTAAAAAATCTTGGAAGCATTTAAGTCCCAGTAATTGGGCGTATTCTAGCTTGGGTTTCTTCCAAGTGGGTTCTTCTCCAACTCGTCCTAGCTTGGAAATATTAATGAATTATCCTTATTGCTGAGCAATGCATTTTCCACAGAGAGCTGTTCCAGTTGTTTTAATGCATTTGCTTCACATTCATCCACACAGGGTGGGGTTTTTTTGCCCACTTTCCATTTTATTTGCAAGTATAGCAAACAAGCTTAGTATCTGCAAAAAAGGAGTGCTAACCTCATGCATTTTTTGAAAGCACTATTCAAATTGGGGCCTTAATTAAACTTGGCCAGACAGCTCATGTGTTGTTTTTTTCCATCTGTTTACACAATGAAAGTGTATTGTTGTTGTTTGTAGCTACATAGAAATTTAAAACTAAACAATAGGATATAGACATGATAATGCCTCTTCCCTGATCTGTGACCTTTAAAAATGGAACCAGAGAAAATAGATTAAGTTTTTGTCCTGTTTTCAGGATTCCTGTGTCAGATGTTATGCCCATGAAATATCTGGCACAAGACAGAAATAGCTCTGTGTGGCTAAGGCTAACAATACATCATAGTTTTTGGATGGTAGGAAGTTAATGATGAGCTTAGCAAGGAAGAATCTCTGTGGAAATACCAAGGCATTCTGAACAAATCAATAGAAGAATTTTACTTTTTCTTTATTGACAGTTTATAAAGAAGAAAACTGGAAAATGCATTTTATTGAATTATGTTGACAAATTAGTCGGTATGTCTAATCAGTACCTGCTGACTGATGTTTTTCTCCCTTGAAATTCCCCTGTAGAACCAATTTGCCACAGCTTCAGGTACAGGTTGCACATAGAAGGAGACACAAGTAATCACACACTGTCCCTAAGTGGCCAGCTTTTAGCTCAGTCAGTTTAACAATCACATTTGTGATACTACAGTAACAGTGAATCCAACAGGCAATTAATTTACCAAATACTCTCAAATAAATGCCTAAAGTTCATTTCTCAGGTTTTCATTTAATAACTAATGGTGGCTATTTTTAAGACTTAATACAGGAACTCCATCTGAGATGCCTTACAGGAGCCAAAATTACAAAAAAATGTGAAGTCTTGGAAAGAAAGACTGTTATTTTATGAAGCAGAACACTTATGACATCACTAAAATTGAAGCAACATTTAGCTGCCAAAATGATATACAATAGTTTTGTTGTGATAAAAGCATTTAGGAACCCAAGTCACATGAAAAAAATGGTTATTTGAAGTCTGTAGGCCTCTCTAGAAAGCTGGAGAAGATTTGTAAATACGAAAATTTATATGCTAAGAAAGTTAACAGGAAACCCTAGAATTGACGTCATCTAAAGTACTTCCTCCTGACAGGTATTACGCAGCCAAACCATTAGGTGAATTCTTCTGTGAGAAGACCCATGACATAGGATCTACTCCTGCAGTGTGGTGCCAGACCGAGCAGTCCTCATTGTGGAAATGGCTGCTATGAAAAAAAGTGTTTATGGCTTGGGCAATAGCCTAGTTATTGGGTCACTTGCAATGGAAGTGGAATAGCTCTTTCCATTTCCTTCCTCACCCTAAAGCATCTCAAACATAGCTTTTTCCACCACATACAAGGCTGACCTCATAAGCTGACATGGTGAGTTAGGGTATTTTGGGAGGGAAAATAAACATTTCTAAAGATGCAGGCATATTTATTAATTCAATGCCAGTAATCTTGGACTTAATCTTGTGTAACGGGAAGATCTGGGCAAGCCATATATTATATGAAGAGCAACAACTGCAGATTGTCATTTGCTGTTATTTTTATTTCAGAATAGGAAAAGAGGCTAAAAAGAACAGATTCAGCATGTCCTTAACAAAAAAAAAAAAAAAAAGAGTGTCAGCATCATGTGATAGGAAACTTCGGCACAAAAAAAGTGCCGAAGAAGTACTGCCATATCAGCAATTGCCAGCAGTATTTTTAAAATACCATTATGGCAACATTTTTCTTCTGCAAGCTCATCTGTTGAAAGTCTGGTTAACTAAAAAAAAAATTTTAAAAAAAAAGGAATGATTTGCCTACTAGTCTGGGGGAGAAAGTGGAAGCAGAAAAGCCTGACTGGCACACAACCATCAAAAGGTCAGAAGTTCAAATCCTGTTCTTGTTTGATTATTTCTAATCCACCACTATACAGAAAGAATGACAGCTTTCAAAGGGAAAAGGAAGATTGATAATTCCCAACATGATAACAAGTTGGAGAGCAAATAAATTAGTCAGATAAAAATAATTCTGCAATGACAATGTTGTTGAGTTATTACTCTAAGCTTTAATGTGTGCCTGGCTCCTGAATTTTTCCAGACACCACCTTTTCTCTCCTGCTCCCTTTTCCCTTTGAACAGTTAAGTAATAATTTTGGCTTGGGTTTGAGCTCTCCTGCATTTAATGCACATCTTTGAAAATGGTGGCCCAACACATTCCTCTTTCAATTAGGTGCAATATCAAGGTGGGCTTGAAATGAAAACATGAAATTAGCTACAAGCAGCATTGTAATTAGCAGTGGAGCTGGACTGCTCACTACAGCCCCTTGCCCTTGTTGAAGCTGTGCCTCATATAAGACATAAACATAAGAAATAGGTCATACGAGTAGCTCATGAATAGTTAATAACTAGCTACTGTCTTGAGAAGCTGTTAAGAAAGGGGGAAGGGTGGAGGGGAAAGAACCACAAACATTAATTTATAGCAGCAAATAATCTATTGCCTCAGATGGTTCCAAACGGGTCAATAGGCAGAAGCCCACTTAAAAGAATAATTTTTAAGGAGTACGTTTCTGAAAAATGCAAAATAAAACTACCTTGACTGAACAGTAGTTCAGAAAAAAATGCATTCTATAAGTGCACAACACAGAAGAAAGAGCAGGAATATGCTTGCTTTCTGGAAAAGGCAGTTAACGTTGAAATGATGAATGTTCCTAACTTGTTATTTAGTGGTCTGTTCAATTAATGACTAAAGCAAAGAATGAAATGAGAAATATGACTGCCCTTCTGTTTTGCAAGAGAGTAAGTTAAAAGATAACCTGTCGTGTGCCATAAACATTAATCCCACTTTCCTTCACCTATTGTATTTTGAATTGATGATGAATAATACCAATACAACTAGGCATAGCTGCAATACATGCAGTAGTTAATTGCATGAAGGATGAACTAGACACTAAATTCTGTATTCTACTCCTGCCTCTGCCACATATTTCTCAGTCCTCTGAGAAGTGATAGACTGGACATGAAGAAATTTTATTGCTAAGTATGCAGAAGAGAAACCGGTACAATGGCGCACAAGCAAGCTGTATTAAAGTTTTGAAAAGATCTGACTGCCTCACTCTTACTGAAATTGCAAATAACAAGAAGTCTGTAAAACAAAAAAGGCATTTGCTAAAAGGAGACTGAGTATCCTAATGAATCGTGCAGCTAAGTGTCTTCAGAATTTTTCTCTGATGTCCAGAAGTTATAATGTATTAGGGTAAGGTGTACTTAACAGCCAGATTTACTCTGTGGTAATTTTCTTGATTACCTGCGTCCTGAGTTTCTCCATCTGTGAGTGTTGCGAAACAACTCCCTCCTTCACAAGCTTTTCTGAGGATTACTTAACAGTGAAGATATTAAATGCTGAATCAGTCCAAGTGGTAACTCTCCCCTTAACATTTGTTAAGAACTGAAAGAGCATTTGTACTTCCACCCTTTCCATACATAACTCATTCGTATTTGTGTTGTAAAGCTAGATGGAGATGAAGGGGAAAGATTCTTCTTCATGAAGCTATAGGGACACAACAGGCTCAGTCTATAATCCCCCACTCAGCTCCAGGGAATGTAGTAGAAAATCTGTAACTGATTAGAAGTCTTTTTTTGCACATATTTTGGCTGCAGCCAATATCTTATCCAGCTTTTCCCTTAAGCATACTTCCATCTTAAACAAAGGGAAGAAAACTCTGATGAAGATCAGACTCTGTTGCAAAGAATTCTTCTATTTTGTTCCAATGAATATCACATTGATTTTATTGTCTTATGTCTCTGTGCTTAGAGAAACAGAAATTTCCCCCAGGTATTATTGTTATCATCCTCTCTTATGAAGTCTTTGTCAATAATTGCACCATATTTTTTCTAATGTAACATGACACTATTAGCTTTTTAGGATGAAATGAAGAGAATGCCCGAAGAGATACTGTCTATTTCCAGAAGATATTAAAATTGCTGCTGAGTTACAGATATAACTACTCAGTTAATTATCTTAGTGAAAATAATAGTTCTGAATATTCTTCCTTTTAGACAAGAGAAAACCAGTAGTTGCTATATGAAATCAAGAAAATTGTACCTTTGTAAAAACACTGTGAGATAAGTGCCACTTAGAACAGGCATAAAGGACTCTTTCTGTTTCTTGTTAGGGAGCTTGTATTGGGTTGGGAGTTTGGACTTTTCTTATGGTTTGGGTTTTGTTGTTCGGGGTTTTTTGGATTTTTTCTGTCCAAAGGTAAACTGGGGATTTTCAGGTTTGTAGAACAGACAAATGAGGAAGGATATGAGAAACATTTTGAAGCTGTGGAGGTGGTGGATGAGCCACATGACACAAAACCTGTTAGGAACTCCCACAGCACACAGGAGCTGAGAGACGAAGCAAAAGCAGTAACTCTTCCCACTGCAGGTAGTGAACCTTTGGGGAGTGAAGTCCACCACAAGTAACTGAAGGAGGCAGACAGGACAGGAACATTCAAACAGGTGCCTTCACGCATGGATATTAAGATGATGATCTTTGACAAAGCAGACATGGGTACTATGGGAGTGTTAAGCAGCAGATTGCTGGAAGCAACCAAGCTCCAGAGGTCTCTGCAACACCAGCTCCTATTGCCATTGCTGTGGACAGAGTACTGTGCTAGAGATACACAGATCAGCTCCAGCAGATTACTACGTTTTTCTGTTCTTTAAGAAACCATTTCATTTATCCTTTAATAAATAAGATTCTGTGAAAAATTCAAGGGTGAGTTTAGATATTGTGAGATCACGGGAAACAGGGTATTTAAAAACACCACATGAACTTCTGATTTAACTTTACTCTGTATAGACGTCTGTGGTTTTGACCACAAAGTTACAACACAACACTCTGACATGGTAAGAATTTGTGGGCCTTGTCAGATTTTATCTGTTAATATCCAGAAGGTGTTAGCTACAGCATACACTTAGTTTTATATGAGAGGGAAGGAGAAAAGCCAGACAGCACAAACCACTGCAAAAGCAGCCAAAACTCAGTGTGCTGGGTGGCAGCTGTAACATAGCAGCCACTCAGGTCACCTTCTTTCCCATCAGCCTCAGACACAGATCTTCCGCCAATGACTCAGGAAGCACACAAACCCCAATTGTGCCTTATTCTTCCCAGTCACATTAATTTTGGATGATCAACCACTAGAGGCAGATTCAACAAGCGACTTAGGTCAATTCTGGGGCTGTCTGCATTGTCATTTTGTCTCTCTCTGTTTAGATTCAGGGTCCTACTCCTATGATTATCCACACTGTTCCAAGGTCAAAGCAGCAGTGCATGGGTCCTGGGGCAAGTGCTACACTGTATGAATGTGAAATGAATCTTCCCTTCCCTCCCCTTCCCTCTTCTCACAGTTAAAACAGGAAATTTAGCCTGAAAGGATTCCGTCTCTCACCTCCATGCATGCCAGAATATGCTCACGTGTTGAGTTTGAGCTCTGCAAGACTGCCAAGTTCAGCCTTGTCAGTGCTAACAGACAAAAATGTTATACTTGCCAGAATTAAGACCTTTATTCCACAGTGAAATTTCAGCATTTCCATCAACAAGCACTGATCCAGCCATTAAAATGATGAAATTCACATTTAAGATCTTTTTTTTAACTTTTTTTTCCCCCTTAATGGGTTTGTCCCAGGCCAGACATTTTCAAGAAAATGAAAAGATTTTTAAAGGGAAGAACATGGGCTTTTAATGGAGCATAAAGAGATAGGAAAAAGGGCTTCAAGAAAATAGATGCCCTCCCTGATCACAATCTCATTAATATATATGAAGTTTCAAATATCTTACTGCCTAGTTTCAGAGCTGATTAACTTTACGCAGTTGGCTCAACAAGATATGCTTTCTCCAGGTAGAAGAATAGATGGAGTGAGGAGCCAGATTGTTCTCCATTGGTTTGCAATACCATAGCAATCCCTTCTCTGCCTTTCTACAGCTTTTCCTGATTCATGTCCTGCCACCTATCCTGGCATTTCATTCTTATTGTGACTGGGTGGAAAGGAGAGTTGAGAAATCAGCGTGCCACCGAGGGACTGTCTTGAATATTTCTTATAAAGGAGGAAAACCCCTCCTCTTTCATTTTTGTAGGGAAGAGGCATCAAAAATGGCCTGAGCAAAATTGTTGGAACACGTGATAACCTGAAATTTCTATTCTTTCCAAAATAAAAAGCTAGCATCAACACAGCAGACATTCATGACCAAAATAAAATGGCAGCATGCCAGATGATAGTGCTTCATTGCTTGAGGCTGTAGTAGGTTTATTTATTAGAGATGTTTGTGTATCTCAAAGGTCAAAGCCATTTCCAGGCACCAAGCTGCCATGACCATATGGTGGCTCTCAGGTTTTCATGGGAGCAGCAGAAAAGCCATTCACTGAGTAACTCTGCACTGTGTGTTGCAGATGTCATTTCAGTCTTCTGAAATTTGTGTTAAAAGACATCTCGCTTTAATAATTTTCCCATTTAAACTACAGGGACTGATCTGTATGGTCCTATAAGAAGAACTGATGTGCTCCTCAGTGTGGGTCAGTTATCATCTCACTGTGCTGTCATGCAGTTTTGTTCTGTGGCAACTGTCATATTTTTCAAGAAGCATCTGAACTTCAGTTCCCATCTTGACAATAGTTCTCCAAGAAGACTATTGGATTGGAGGTTTCAATATCTACTAACAAAAGCAATACCTGTCAAGCGAAAGTGATTTCTTACCCCATTTTTAAGTTTTTAACAGTTGGCTGGAGGGTACCAACTCAAAGAACCATAGCATGAATGCTGCAGTTTACTAGAAAACATAACATAGAAAGTTGACAATGTTAACCAACCAAAAGTTAACCCAAACTTCTAACTGAAACTCAGCAAATGAGGAACTCACTCTACCATCTTGACTTCAGATCTTCAGTACAGCCACATTTTGCTGTTTGCTTTGAGCTCAATATTTTAAACTGAAAAATGCTTTCTGAAAGACATCAACCTCTCTCAGTTTCTACAGAGTGTGGTAAAACTTTGTGTCCCTTGAAAAACCCATCACTTCTAGGAGTCAGAACCTTTATCCCAAAAATATAAATAGCCTGGAAGGTCATCTCTGGCATGGAGTCAGTCCAAGTACCACAGTCTTAAGCTTATGGGCAATATTTCATTATTATACACAAGTGCAGGGATTCATTGTTGCTGTTGTTTGCTTGTTTTTATCTTTCTTTTAAGAATTCCAGAGCTTTGTTGTGAAGCTTGTGAGATCCTGTGAGTGGAAATTGTACATGATGAGAAGCAGAAAGTTCCTAAAAAGACTATCTGATAAGCTCTAAAGTAAAATTGAATTGTATTCACTTTAAGGTTATCTGCAGAGATTCCACTACTGAACAACAAGTTCTCAGGAAATTGTAAATATAAAAGCCAGGCATTTGTGATGATTTTAAGAACACATGTGTGCTGTCATGAAAGAGAATCATTCCATCTTCATGGAGTCACAGACTTTAAAGGCCAGAATTTACTTCCTGAAAAACACAAGCCAGAAAACTTCACCCAGTGTATTTTGTACATGGTATTTCCTTTATTTAAATAAATTGCCAGTTGTATCAACTTGATAGGGTGATTAAAATAGTTTCCATAGACAATTTTAGGGAATGCCATTCTTTGAATTAATACATAGACAATTGGTCAAACCCTTCTCTGGTGGACCTGCGCTGAATTGGAATTACAGATGTCACACAGCTGGGAATGTTATGTGCTGGGAAAAAGGAGACCAATACAGTGCGAATTCTTAGTACCTACATCCAGTAAACACTGGGTTTTCTCTGAAGCAGCATCAGCTCAGACTGGCAGGAATCTGTCTTTTGTGTTAACATTATCTTCCCTGTAACTCTAGAGTTATCGGATTGATATCAAGGGCTTGTGAAGCAAGCAGGGCAGAAAACACAAAAAAACCAACACCATAGACTTGTGAGTCAGTGGTCCACATATCAAATGGTAGACAGGTGAGGAAGACAGCATGCCGTCCAACATGCTGAACCACTATGAAGAACAGGAAACAGGGCTGTTTGTCTTGAAATCTTATCTTTTCTATCTTAGAAAAGATTCTCTGGGTCTTGTCTACCAAAGCAGATTTCTTTTTTTTCCCCTCAGATTATACTCTGTCACTTTTCTAGGGGTTATTTTTACTCCCAGACAGTTTGTATTTTTCAAACCATAACATCTCCAGGTCAGTGGCACTTGGAATACATCCTCCCTTTGCTCCCTTACTGCTTTGCCTTAATTACCAGTCTTTTTGTAAAACGAATGGGCCCTTTCCTCAGCTGCCAACAGACTGAATCAGTACAGTCTAACACTCTGATTTTCCCTGCTTTTCAACAAGATATAGGCTGTGATACAGCTGAGCAGTTGCCTGCAAATGGCTATTACTCTCCATCTTTTTTGAGACCTGATATAAATCTCAGCTGGAAAGAATCCAGGAAGCACAAATGTCTCTGTAAAATCACATAAAGGCTGCAAACTACCCATGCTATATAAGCGCTATTTGTGGACCCAATATTATACCCTTAAGATCCAATGTTTTGCTCTCAACAGTTTTACAAGGACAGCCCTCCTTCATCTGCTGAGCTGGATTCATCGCCACCGTGCCAGAGCCTTGTGCGGCAGTGTGATGATGGGTCCAGGCAGATCTGAGCAATGAGAACAGAAGCCAGGGAGGCTGCTCCTTCCCTGATGACACCTTCACACATGCTCAGACCAAGGAAGCTATCTATCTCCCCCTGGAGACTGCCATGCTTCCTCCCTTAAATTGCTTACAAACTCTCCCCTGGCCCAAGAAGAAGAAGAAGAACAACAACAGCTAGGCATTTGTGTTAACTACTCTGTGAGCTGGGAAGAAAGGTTTAATACATTTATAGATGGCTTTTTATCTAGTGAAAGAGGAGTCAAAGTGTGCTGTGAGAAACATTTGTGGTCACCTCAAGGGGAAGGCACAAGAATCATCATCATGTGTCTTAATTTCCACGTTGTCTAAGAGAAAGGTCAAAAGTCATTATTTATTTTGAGACAAAAAACTTATGGAGACCTGAATAAATTAATATGTCACTTTCTCCCTCCTTACTCTCATTTCACAATTCTATGACTCTGTGTGATTTCCTGCCCTGGAATAGAGGCAGTTCAGCTGAGCCATAGCACACCCTGCACAGACACTATAACATTCATCTCGCTGGGGATGAGATTTTTATGTCAAGGCAGAAAATGTGCTGTTTATTTAACTCAGCACAACCATATGACCTTCAGATGGCAATATCATGATCATCTTTGACACAGGAACTGAAATGATCAGACAGATGTAAAAAGTCCAGAAAAGTTCTTGTAATGGGGATCAGTCCCTCAACAGAAGTTTATTTACTGTCCACAGTTTGCAGCTGCAAAACAGTTCAGTTTCAAAATGTCTCTGATAGTAGGTGGTGTGCCTTCCAGCCAATATCTGATTAAATGGCATGGTACATTTTAAGAGAACTAAAGTAAGCTCTAACACAGAAAGGATAAAATTTTTGTACTTCACAAAAAAACCCAGCAATTAATTAAATGACTTTATTCATTTCTATCTGAACCCTAAGAGTGTTAAGAGCTCTCCTTATGTATCAGAATATTTTCTGAAATCAGAAAAAATATTAGCCATCTAAGGGAACGCGGGACTAGTAATGATTATAATTATCTTATAGTGCAATGCTTTAGTGCTTTTCCAGTATACATTAATGTGATGCTCTGAAGTGCAACTCATCATTCTGAAACAAAAAAAGAAAATGCAGCAGCAAAGAGCCTAAGCATCCATTTGCATTTTGTTTAAGTCAGCACCAATCTAGACATGCATATATATATAATGTGTATATATATATATATTTGTACTATCACTATATAGAGAAAGTATGGATACAGATATACTAGGGTTCAATTGGGAAATTATCTGTGAAAGTTCAGTTCCCAAAATGTGCCTCATTTGCTTTATTTACATAGACTGGCTGAACAGAAAAGGGTGTACTTGGCATTGTAATGCTTTTTTTTAAGTAAAGCTAAGAATGGGGAGTTTTATACAGGGTCTCAGAAGTTTTACCTTTGCTCTTTTCTGGATTTCCACTCTGTCAGGATTCTGTGCCAAATTCTCTGCTGTTGACAGACAGGCAGCATTGCAGAAGTTGCTGTGATTTCCTTCTGGAGGGAATCAGCCCTTTCCTGACAGCTCTTCATCATATTCATATAAGTTCTCAGTTGCCAAAGTTTTGAACTGAAGTCCCAGCTTCAAATCATGTCAATTATTACACCCTCCTAAGACTTAATATTTAGCATTCCTGACTTGATCCATTTTTTTTTTTTAATGTTTTCAATTTGAATGCAAAGAAGATGAATTTTCTTCTGCTCTGGCTATACATTTCTCATTCTCGGGGTGCACCATGAATGACATCTGCAGGAAATGACCAGAACTGGGTTCTGGTTTCAGGCTCTGTGCAAACTCAAGCAGGACATTGATGTTTTGGTAACAGACAGTTCACAGCTGAAATCATAAACAAAGCTTTCTCTATTAAAAGAAAATCAAAGAAAGCAACTGTGAGACCTACTATAGCTTCAGGTTTTATATGCATATCTTCAGAAACTGCACCTTAAATTGAAAGTAACTGTTATATATATGTTTGTGTGTATTTATATATATATATATATGCATATAGATATATGTAGCCTAGCAGTTGATTGTCATAAACAAAAAGTGAATCTGACTCCAGTCAGCTGAAGTCCTGAGAGACGAAGATGACGGAATTCAGTGAAGCCTAAAAGTTACTGGGGCAGAAAGTGCTGCCCAGAGTACTCGGAGGGAGCAGTCTCTCTTGAAAGTCAGGCTGCCCTCTGCATGCAGCAATAATTCCTGACTGCTCCTGCCTTACGGTCTGCAGCAAAGGGAGTCACAACAGGCTTTGCTTGAAGTAGCACCTTCACTCATCCGTGTTGCACCCTCCTCCAAAAGCCACCTGACCTGCAGGCAGGCTGTGTGCTGAAAGCTTTTCTTGCCACTTTTGATACTCGTTTTTCTCAACTGCCAACAAGCAGCGGCGGCCTGTCCTTACGTGAAGCCGGGTGAAGCACGGCCTCAGAAGTGTGAAGAAGCCCTCTTCAGCACCACAGAGGTGGCAGAGCTGGCCACATATACTCCCCGCTTCATGGGTTCTGTTGTCCATTAGATGCGGCGAGAGTAATGCCTGCTCATCCCTACTGAGTGCAGCCTGCCGGCTGCGAGGTGTCAAAAAAAATAACGTTTCCTTTTTGATCTGCTCTCCTAAAGCAGCCCTACTGTAGTTATCAGGTGTCTCATAGTAAAGGGAAAAAAGACAGCCTTAAAGGGTTAAAACCCAGGAAGACAGTCATGCCTGAGCATTTGAAGAAGTCCTTCACCTGCTTTATAGACCACCAAATAATTTTACGTAGCCTAATACAGAGGAAATGTAGCTGGGGCTTGGCTGATTACAGATTCATTAAAAGTGCAAGCATGTAACATATTTCTATGGATTAAAAAGCCTGTCTTTAATGGACAAGCAGTGCTCTCCACTGAGATGCATCAGCACTACCTTTGGCACAAATTATAGAACTGGAGTTCTTGCAGTCTTATTAGACTTGACACTGGCTGCCCAGTTGCTAACTAGTGCTGGTAATGAGAACTTCTATTCCTATCCGAAATTTATGCCTTTCCTCTGAAATAGACAAGTGAGGGCAGAGGCTTCAAGAAATTAACTTAAAACAGAACTGTAAGTAATCTCTTTATCTAATTTTTACCAGATGTGCTAAGGTAATCTTGCAGAAGGAATCAAATGAAATCAGCACAAGCACTACTGCTTCACTGAACTTTGGGGACTGCTGAACATAGACGTAAGTGTTCAGAAACCAGAAAAAAAAGGTAAAGATTGTAAACCTTTTTCCCTGTTATGAGTCAAGCAGTGAAGTGAGACTATGCATTTTTTTCCCAAAATGCCCTTTTTTACTTACCTTGCTGGGCAAACTTACAATATAAGACCACATGTTCAGCGCTGTGCAGGGCAATTTGCTGGATGTACAATGTACAATTATACATTTCAAAATATGAAATGAGGTATGAAATAAAATATCATAGTCCATTGCACCGAGAACAGAGGGAGTGCTGCATAGTAGTGGCATTGACAGATTGAAGAATCCAGTTCAGTGCAACTTGAATTGGGTTCTTCAGCACCTATAAATCATATGGAAAACTTCTCTGACTAAACCCTTCTGGATTTTTTTTTTTTTTTTTTTAAAGAGCAAAAGAGACCTATTGGGAGAATAACAGAATGTCATACTTTTATTCTGAAATAAAGATTCTCCTCTCCACAACCTTTGCAAAGAATGTTAAATGCCTCGCCCTGATGCTGTGTGTGAACAACATGCTCTGATTACTTCTTGCTCTTCACTATTAAATCAACACAATGATTTTCACTGTCTGTGTCCTCTCCACTACCTTTTAGCCTTCCAGAAATCTGTTGGCAGACTTCATATCCACTCATGTCCTTCTAGAATTAGGCCTTATCTATTGCTGTAGAATTGGACGTGAAATCAGACTATAAAACACGCTGTTGTTGATGGACAGGGTGGGGGATCCTGGACTCTGAAGAATCAACTGCCACAAACTGGTTACGCTGGACAAAGTATTTTATTTCATCCAAGCTATCAAAATTGAAGTATGAATAAGTGGATGATAATGAAATATTCCCATTTGTGAAGGGTTTTGTAATTAATCTGGAGTTGCAAAATGTGCATAAGGAGTGCATTTAGATCCATACCCAAAATCACGTTAGCTAAAAGATGTGGATAAATTGCTTTTAAAAAGTTCTTGCTTTTTCTGTTCTTATTCATATCACCACCTGTCACATCCTTCTGCCTCCTTTGCAACACAAAATATTGCTGACAGAGGTGTACCAAACAAGGATTATAAATAGGTCAAAAGAAATAATTTCTTTATAAAAGATGCAAAATGCATTAGTCTATAAAGTCTTTTGATCTGCCAGCAGACTGATAGAATACTATCAAAGACTTTTGTCCATTTTGTCTGGTACAGTAACATCATTTTCCTTAACTTCACCAACAGAAATTCTGGTATTCTGTCTTTTTCTTTCAGGTAGTAGGTAATGATTAAAAAAGACAAAAACCAAACAAACTAGTGCGCCTAAAGTGCAAGTATGTCATTTTGATTGCAAGAATTTTCCTGTTTAGTGTGTGGGGAAACAATTATTTAGATTCAGAGACAGTGTTTTAGTTGCATAGTTAGGTAATTTTTTAGCTAAACAAAAAAAATGGAAAACAAGATTTTGGTTGGCAAATAACATTTGAAAGACAAATTAATAGGTAATTCTAACAGTAAGAGAAAAAGAAAAGATCATTAAATATGTTGAAACTTTTATTGGCAGGTAGACAAACAGTTTTATCTTGGAAATGCTGGCAAATATTAGTTTCTATACACAATTGCACAAGTACTGGTTTTGAATTATCTTTCCTTTTCATTGAAAAACAGTCTACACGACTCAGGAGAGGAATAAGAAAAAGGGCTAAAAAAATAATAATTAAACCTTATTGTGGGCTGACATTAAATTTTTCAGGTTTTCCTTTTCCTGAAAACTTGTATTGTCAGTTCAACCAGGGAACTACTGTTTGCCCACCTTCACTCAACTGCAGAAAATAAGTGCACAGTGCATTGCATGGTGCTTTCCAGAGGTCAGCGAATTTCTAAAGACACTGAGGGTACTTTGGATGTATTGACTTGTTTTGCTATGTGAATTATTGTGCCCGGAATATGGATATTATATATAGCATGTTGGTACCTGGCTTTTGTATCAGACATGGGAAGACAAATTTTCTATCAGGGATATCAACAAAAGAGAAGACCTTTGTCATTACACAGTGGCACTCTGTTTACAGGTAACATGTCTTTTTCCATCAGGAGCTTTTGTTTTGTGGTAATTACAAAGAGCATCTTTCAGAGCCATTTCTGCTTTTATTTTGGCCTTGGAGCTTGCCTTCCTCATATTTTTTCTGCTCTGTGGTACTAGTAGCAATGGATCATCTAAAAATCTTAGCTCAAAAGGATTAAAGTATGATAATTATGAATGGTGTAAAAAGCTGATCCAGCCTTTTTTTTTTAATGTGCATCAGAATAGGGAAAAAAAGATGTTTGATGAAATATTTCTTCTTGTCTGAATCTACCACATGCAATGTTTGAAGTCATATTGACTATACAACCTGAGATAAAAGCAAATTTTTGTTAAATAACTTTTCCTACCTGTCATTTTTGATATTACAGAAGTGTATTGCTTTATTTTATATCAGATAAAGGTAGAATAAATAAAAAGAGGGACTAGACTGCAGGCACCATTTGGTCAGTGCTAACTGCAATAACTTGATTTTTTAAGTGTAGACCAATTTTATTGGCAGTAACATTAGTGGTTGGTTATTCATGCAAAGATAAGGGCAATAAAAATCTAATGATCCAGGAGACATGATTGACAAAAAGATGACAAAGGAATTTCCCTCTTGCTTACTTCTATTTCCTATTACATAAATGGTCAGACACACTATAGGATTTTGGAAGCTGAAATGCTGAGTCTGATTTATTGCCAGAGGCAAGATGCCAGACTGGATGCATCAGGGATCTTGTCTGCTGTCATGGTTTAACCTGGCAGGCAGCTAAAGCAACCACACATCCGTTCACCCCTGTGGATAGGGGAGAAAAGCAGCAAAGGAAAAGGTAAAACTCATGGGCTGAAATAATGACACTTTAATATTACAGAAAAGGAATATGATGATGATAGATGAATATATAGAACAAATGAGTCCCAGCACAGCTGCCCACCACCCACAGACCACTGATGCCCAGCTAGTTCCTGAGACATGGTCTAAACTCCAGGCCAGCTTCCTTCAAGTTATATACCCAGTATGATATCTATAGAATGGAATACCACTTTGGCCAGTTTGGGTCAGATGTTCTGCAAGTGTCCTTTCCTAGCTTATTGTGCACTGCCAACTCCTCACTGGTGGGACAGTATAAGAAGCTGAAAAGTCCTTGACTTGGTGTGAGCATTGCCCAGCAACAACCAGAGCAAAGCAACAAACATACCTGTGTTATCAAAACACAGTACTATAGGCACTACCAGGAAGAAAATTAACCCTATCCCATCTGAAATAAGGACATCTGCTAAGAAACGCTTCAGTTTCTTTCCAGAGACTGTCCATATGTGCATTCATACCATAAGCATATGTCTACTTCTCTGAGTTGAAGTTTTGGCAGTATCCACAAGAGCACTATCATGTCCTGTCCCTGCCTGAGATAAACTGAGGCTTCCTCTGCTCACTCAGACATAATTTGTGGATAGACTCTGGACAGCCACCTTAGCAATTTAGCCTTCTCTTTCAATCTAATTGCTTCCTTTTGTGATTTGCTTGTCCTACTTTCTTTTCTGAATGCAATTTAGCTCTTACATACTGCATTTACTTTGCTTCCTTTCTCTAGCCACCTGCAGGCAGGAATTTTCCTTGATTTTTATTCTTCCCATCCATGTAGCAACTTGTTCACAGCTATGATGAAGACGTGTCTTCCCTGAAGCCAGTTAAAGCCCTTTTTCCAGTGGAAAGGTAGCTGGGCTTCAAATACAGGAAAAAAAGAAAACTCTGCATATATATATATGTGTGTGTGTGTGTAGATGCTTGAGTACATGCATCTTGTTTCTTCAGGTTGTTCTTTTTATTTCTGGGGTTTCAAACTTTTGTCTTCAAATTTAAAAATAGCATGTAAGTATCCAAAGATGTTGGGGAGCTGATTAAAAATGGAGAATGACATCTCATTTATCCCTCAAAATCTCAGTTAATCGGAAAGGTGAAGGAGGAAGTGGTACTTCACCCAATGATGCTGCCACTTCTAAAAGCAAGGAACAAAGGTGCCAAGGCAATACCTCAGTATTTTATTGAGTCATAATTGCAATTCTGTCTGTCATATTACAGATGACGTGTCTGTAACATTTGCATGCTCTGTGTACATGCTCATGTCCAGGAAATATGAGTTCCAGCACGTATGCTACGTTCTGTTCATTTCAAAGTGACACAATCCTGCTTTCTTTGCCATTTTTTTATGTGCAAAAAAAATGCATGTCAAAGGAAGCCTAGACATATGGTAACCTTAGCTCTCGGAAACACTGTATTCTAGTGAGACCAAGATTGGCTGTGTGTACATTTTTTCACTCCTACTGTAAAACTAATATTATCTTTTAGTCACTGATGTTAATAATCTAGTAATATTTTGTCCATCACCCAACTTTATTTCTAACTTACTGGGTATTTTTACTTTTAGTCAAATCTTTAACCAATACATTTTGAATAATGCATAAGCCAAATTGCATAAATATCCATGGGTATCTATTTCTCTACAAAGCCTGGATGCATAGATTGGTTAAGTATTTTGTTTTGCTTTTTAATCATAGCCAATCTTAAAGGTGAAATGACCTCTTCAATTTGGAACAATTCATTATGAGTGTTAAGGAAGAATGTTTATGTGGTTTAAGCAAATTAGTAAGAATTAGCAGTCTCTGGATAGTCCTCGTTTTCCTTTGGCCTTGCAAAATGCATTATCCAAGGATGCTTTCCAAAAATTCATTATGGTTTTAATCCAATCCAGTCCTACCAGAGCTACACAGCTCTTTGATGAATTGCTGTTTGCATTAACTGACAAAGCAAAATCATTCTTCAGGCAATCATTGAAACCTTTTTCACCGAGTTAGAACATACTGTCAATAAACATTTAGTGTGGATCTGTAGGAACAGGACCCTAAGCAAACATTACTGTGATGGCACTTCTTTTTAAACAAGTGCAGAGAAAGAAACACTTCATAGTTCTGCTTCTTGATACATTTGTCTAGTAATACAGCCATCAGTTCACTGATCCATGGATTTGAAAATTCCAGGTTAAATTCTCTCCTCTGCATTTGAGGATTTATGTCTTCTACATTTCAGATGGCTGTACAAGCTACTAGAGTATTCTGGCTTGATTCCAGAATATAAAGATACTTCCAAGCTCCTACACTGTGCACAAAATAATTCTGAAGTAATTAGGGCAGGAATAAAGAGCACAAGTTGAAGCAGGACACACTAGCTGAATAATTAGAAGAACTGTCTTGGAGATAGAAAAAATCTCATCTCCCAGATCCATTAAAGCCAAGGTAAGGTTTCCTAAGGGCTATTTATTTTGAGTTACATAAACTTTTTCAGAGTAGAGACTGCTTTATAGGATGCTACTATCAGAACTTCCACTCCTTTAGAAAAGGAAGCTAATATCACTACCTAGCATTTTATTTTTTTTTTTAGAGGCAATAGCTCCCTGCCATTTTTCCTAGTTCACCCAGAATACTCCCAGACATAGTACAGGAAACTTGAACACTACTGCATGGTTCAGTAGTCCACTCAGAAGAGACTAAAAAGTAACTAAACATGACATATTGCAATATTAATTTAAGGCAACTTCCAGAAGAAAATGAAGGTAGTTTTCTTAGGGTCCCTCTGTAGCCAGTACCTAGAGATTGGTTCCTCCACAGCATTTCAGACCAAGAGATTGACTTGTGCTCCTCTCATGAGGATCCCTTCTGCGTATATAGACTACAGAGTGACACTACATTTCTTTGGCTGATGTTTTCTTTTTCTATTGCTCCTTCAACATCCTAGTCCTTTTTTTGATTTAGCTGCTGCGCAGTTTTTCAGGGCTGCCAATGCACAAAAAGTGCTTCCTTACAAGAGAAGGCTATTCCAGGAGTAAGGAAACAGAAACTTTTTACTCAGTCCAGCTTTACACCACTCATTCAGGTCATTATACCTCCTCACCATGTCAGCTTCTAACATGCCTTTGCCTAGTGAACATACTGCAGCTGCATGCACAGCTCAGGCCTTTACAAGCTGATTAGAAAGGGGTCTGGGGCAAGGCAAAGCATGTCCTGTGAAAATAGAGATATTTTTTTCCTGCACCACCCACACATTTGGAATGGGGATATAGGTCATTTTCTTAGTCCAAAAAACTTGAAACACTTAATTACGAGATACTATATGTAACATGGGAAATTAATCTAAACCAGAGAACTCTGATACTGCCAAGAAGAATGGAAGCAGTCAAGCTAAGTGTATGTAAAGAGCGTACTTATTTTATAGCACTGCTTCTCAACCTGTGAGGCATGCCTTCCTCAGCAAGTTGGATGGAAATATAAATGAGGCATGTGCTGTGATGAGGCACAGAGGAGATGCTAACAGGTTTTGGGTGAAGCAGAGGATAAATTAGTTGTGATGTACTATTTGGCAATGTTTAAACTCAGGTGAAGGTGAGGTTTTTTCATTTCACAGTGGTCCTACACATTAGAATTATATTCAGTTACTGCATAAAGGTAACTGATTATACCAAAAATATTGTAGCATTTGGAAAGGTTTTTCATATAATGGCTTTCATCCAGATGTCAAGAAATGTTCTCCTTTGGGGCTGTGCAGTGATTTTCACAAAAAAATTATTAAAGGCTGTTACAGGTTTACCCATATTAGGTGAATAAACCTCATTTTCTCTAAACCTGGAAGCTATAATCACACCCAGGCCAGTCTAAAATATACATGGGAGACTGTCTTGAAATACCCTGTGCTGTAGTCACAAAGTAAAGAGTTATGAATGGACCCTCGATTGCAGAAATCAGGTGAGTTTGTCCTTGCTGATAAACAGTGGGGAGCAAAAGTTTATATCAACTCTTACTAAACTTTCATCTAAACATGGATTTAAGGGTTTGGTTTCTGCTGAGCTGTTTCAAATGTTTAATAGGATAGCTTGAAATGAAATAATTGTCCTTTCAGTAAAAACTGAAAAACTGCTTTACAGACTTAGATTTTGAATGGTTGAATTTGGAACTACCTAGAGCTTGGGTTTAGTCTTACTGCAAAGTTCGTAACCGGATCAAAGCACAGAGTTTAGGACAAGATGATTTCCTGTCCTATATGTTTATAATCTGTAGTATCAGAAATAAATCTTAAAATGTAGTATATCTACATTCTACACTTCTCTGTTAGATTCCTACTCCAATGTAAAGAAATGTATTGTCTCCTCTCAGCCTTCATTTAAAAGTAAAATTTGCTTTATTGCTCTATCCTATTTCCAGACGTCACTAGCAATCTTCAGAATAGTGCTATACAAGAGTCAAGTGTTTTGCATCAATACGCATTAGATTGCGTACACCTGCATTTTCAAAAGCAAACTTCCAAGGCCCTTGAATGTCCTAACTAGTAGCAGTTCCCAAAAAAGCAGGAAAGCTGAAAAAATAAGCTAGCTTGTACTGACTAAGCACATTCACATTTCTTTGGTGCTCGGAATAGTGATAACTCTTTGCCCCTGTTCACATGCAAACATAGAATATCAAGTCTTCTTCTCTGTTACCACTCTGTAATTGCTAGAAAATGCTGAAATATTTGTGTGGGGTTTTTTCTGAAGTTGTATAACTCTTATGAACTGTATATATCTGCTGTTTTCCAAGCAGTTACATCATTTAATGGAAGAAAGACCACACTAAGGCTGTCTTAGCAATAGCGGGTGGTACACTGTTCTTGTACAAAAAACATTTTACTCCAAAATGTCTCAGTGAACCACAGTTTTGGAAAAATTATATCTACAGGAACTGTATCTCTTCTTCAGTGCCAAATAGCAAGTATTAGGAATTTCCTCAAAGGTGAATCCTTTTGTTTCTGAAATTCAAGTTCTGCCTCCTCGTCCCATACTGCTGTGCATATTACCAAGGAGCTCCAGTAATGCCAAGATGAGGTTTCACATTACAGTTGAGTTGAGAGGTTATGCCATCAAAACGCACATTCTCTCTCCAAACCAAGGCCCTTGGCTGTGCACTCATTCTTCCCTCACACCAGCTCTAGTCCCAGCTGACCGCATGGTGAGCTGACCCATGAAGCACAGTCAGCAGAAAAGTATTCTGGTATTCCACCCCATTTTCCTTCTTTCCTTCTCTTTTTATTTTTTTTTTTATTTGGTTAGTTATATTTAACCCTTGAAAATATTTTACCTGTCCATGCCATGGAGGCAGAGGGATGGTTTTGCTGAGAATGGAGAAGAGGTGGCATGAGGGAGATGGGATGGGTACCTCTTAGAAAAGCACATGTGAAACTGCTCACCGTAATGAAAAACAGGGCCTCTGGCTGGTTTTGTTCATCTTAACAAAACAGGCGCCATTGTGAACCCTTCACTAGGGCTATATTTAGGAATCTGTACGCTCTGAAAGGTTACACACACGGGCACAGGGCTGCCACGTTGCTTGTGCTGAGGGACCCAACGTGACGAATGGGCAAAGGGGTCCCTCTTTACACACACACAGTGACTGAAGCTCTCCAGCCATGCTGTGTGTGTGCTGTCGGTTTAAGGCAGTTCGCCCCTTGGGACGTGCTGGCTGTGTTCCTGCCCTCTGCCTGGGGAGGGGGCTGGGGACTGAAACGCCTGGCAATTCCTGCTGGCAGCAGTCGTGTTGGTTGGATAGCAAGCTGCAGAGTCTGCCGTGAAAATGCTCCCTCTTCCACTGAATAACTCTCTGGATGCCACAGATGTGTTTTCATGATTTAATGGATAAAATATCCCATAGTATAGTAGCATTCTTATTCTCAATTATTTGTAGAGTTTGTGTCTCCTATTTTTAGTAGGGAGGAGGAGCTTACATCCTTATTTACCAAGCACTGTCATTTGAAAGAAGAATGAACACTGCTGAATATCGCTGCATGGTACTGTTGGTTTTAGAATGTCCATGTTATACTTCTTTTACACTTTTTATTCTTCTCCTTCATGGTGCTGAAGTGCTTAAAAGTCCTAGCAAATTTGATATTCAACTATGCTGACTGCTATAAAAACAAGATAGTCTCTGTTCATGAAGAATTTTTCTGTAACTTCTGTCTCTGCATGTTACAATTTATTCACATGCCTACTGTTTCAAGTCAGGGCACTTTTCTATTAATATCTCATCTTCCTTGAATGTTTATTCAGAGTTGCATTTCATTCTCTGTGCAGAACCTGCTTTTTTTCAAATATTAAAGGCAATCTAATGTATAATATAAATCTCTATAGTACATTTTTTACATTCTATGAGGAATGTGACTGGGATACAGTAGTTAGAAAGCAGAAGTAGTGTGGAATCAGGAAAAAAAAAGACTTATTTTGCAACATTTCTAATGCAGACAGATCAGGAAACACAGATTTTTCTAAAGAAAGCATGCTGTTGTTAGGCAATCTTCTGCTTTGTTTCTGGAGCATGTATCTACTCACTAACCCACAATTCTCACTAGAGAACAGATCAGAAAAGAAAGATGTTTTTCTTAATTGTTTTCTCTCTGTGGAAAAGCACAGAGACACAGACTCAAAATCTGAGAAAAGAGCAAAGAGAGAATGAGTGACAAAGCAAGTAAACTATGTTTTCATAAGGCATCTTTATATGATAGATATGAAATCTCCTTAATGACCATAATATAAGTTTTCCAGGCACAGGATTCTCCAGGAAGTCCTGGTTTATTCTTGTCTGTGTTGTATTTTGAGAAATCATCTGGATATGGCACACAGAGGAAAGTCAGTGGGAAACCTGTTCCCATGTAGTTTCTAAGGTACATTTTATGAGAGCTTTTTAAGTTCTGTATAAGTCCATGATTTTTGATTAACTCTCTTCACAGTGTCAAAATATTTGTAGCATGTATTTTAAAGAGTGAAACATTGATCCAATAAACACTAAAATTTCTTTCAAAGTATACTTGTAATAATAATTTTTCACACACTTTCAGAAATGTGTAAATCAGACTAAAAGAATTATTGTTTGCATAACTGCTTCTCCTCCACCCTATATTCCGTTAAGATTTTGTTCCCAGTCATATTTATTTTCGGGAATGCCACAGAAACCGCAGCTTTCAATTGCATTTGCTTTCAGACATGTAAAAGAAACACATGTTAAAGTAATTAATAAAATTATGACGTTCACAGTTCCCTGAAAGCTAGCTCCTGCAGTTTCTCGATGTGAGAGCCTAGACTGACCAAAACAACGAGCACAAACCAAGCTGCTCACTTCTCACTCTCAAGGAAGTCATATGCAAATGTCGTAGAACAAGTGGCACATTTTTCCAGAGTAATTATTTTCTCACACACTAACACTCCCCCACACTCCCACCTCTTTCTCATTCAACGTCTGATATCTCTACGGGCACTTGGATTCAACACTCTCTGATATCAAAAGATCTCTAGCTGACTTAGCAGAGCTCTGAACTGGCCTGGTCTGCCGCAAGGTAGGAGCTAATGAAAACTGTGGTTTGCTCTCCCCTGGTGCCCTCTCAATAAAGTTTGCCAGGCTGCATAAAAAGCAGTAGCTCTTTGCCCAGGGAAACAGAGCCAGTGCAGAGTGCTACTACCAGAATTATCTACCAAAGTTCAGGGCAGGCTGGCCAGCGCTGAGACAGGATTTACCTCCTAGTGTGTGATGAGAAATGAGAATTCAATGCTTTGCTTTGCTTTTTCTTCCTTGTGTTAAAAAAAGGAAAAAAAAGAAAAAAATAAAAAAGAAAAGAAAGTTCAAGGCTTTTCACTGAATGAATTGTATTGTGAATGTGTGTTGGGGGATGAGGGGGGAGAGATGAACTAATCATAAGTACATTCAGTTTTACATCCTTGAAGTAAGAAAGGAGTAGTGAGAAGAAATACCAAGCACTAGTTTCTCATATTAAAATACAAGATTACTTTTCAGTAAAAAGATCATATTTCAGACAAATTCAAACAAAATTTTAACATACATTTCTTCTCTAAAGTCGTAAAGATGCATATTTAGCAATGATCTTTCGATCTTCAGAGGACGTTTAAAATACATTATTTCCTTGAGGTGGTGCAGCTACTATTTGAAGAAGAACACTTAGTTGCTACACTCAGATGTTTTCACACTTGAAGGAGGCCAGCAGAACACCCCAGGACATATGCATTTTAAAATGGTCTTCAAAGGAATTTTTTTTTTTCATGTCATACTAGAAAATGGTCATTTCCTTGTTATAATTGTAAATGCACTTCCTTTTATTCATGTGGAGAGTCAAAAAAGGGTCAATTCTTCTCTGTGACTCTGGAGATCCTCTTTAAATAGAAGCTGGCATAAATCTGTGCTTTTTAGGAATTAATAGAACCAGTCATCAAATATCTGTGTATTAAAAGTGTACAGCAGCACATTAAACAAAGGGTGTACAGGACAGATGAATGCCTCAAATACAGTGACACAAGGATCACAGCACTCAGGTGAGTGACTGCTGAGCAGCCAAGGAGTGATCTGTTGCGAGGGTGAAGTCGAGAGCAGCTTGTTTCTGACCCTGCTATGCATTTCCTGCAGGGTTTTTACATGATGGTTTAATGCACTCACAGTTCAGGAGCTTTTACTCGAGATACGTTGCAGTGATGTCTCCGGCATGGCTACCTAAGACATCCAGGTGATGCTCTGTAACGGAAAGGGAGGACATGTCTGGGGAAAGCCAGATTATGAGAATAATCTTAACCATAGAAGAATGAACCAGATAAATCAGAACAGTGTCTTACACCAAGAGATTGAACCCAAAATGGGTGGAAGCAAGCAGCCTCGAAATTAGGTGTGGGCTGTCAACAGGGATCCTTGCTATGTTTAATGCTGTGAAAATAACTTCTGAATTTTTCTGCACATTTTCAGACAAAGAATATAAAGGTTGGGTTGTGTTTTTTTTTTCTTTCCTAGCTATGAATTCATATATTAAAATTCCCCCATGGCCACTAAAATATTGGCACGTCAAGCTTTGAAAGAAGCATTCCCCAACCCATGGAACATTTTTTTGTTTTTAATTGAAATAAAAATAAACTTTCCAAAATACATCTGTATGTAATATTCTTGATAAAGAGTAACTGAGAGAAAGCATCTGCTATATTCTTTCGAACTCAGGACATGTAAAGGAAAAGAACTATTAGAGGAGCTCTGTTTGCTTATTTTCTTATCTTCCAGAATAAAAGGAATTTTTCCTTCTGCCCACTATCAGCACACAAAATAATATTTATACTTGAAAGTGTGATCACAGGAAATGTTACTCAAGGATAAACACTGTTTCGTGGGTGAGAGAAATTAGGATGTTTTGTTTCTATCAAAGATACCAGAACAGCCATCTGTATGTAGGTTATGCCATCTGTGAGCTGGTGTCATTGTCTACTTCTCTGGTGCCTGTGCTGTTGATTATTTTTTTTCCTCGTAATGTTGCCACCATGTTCTTCTATTTCCTCGAGCCAGTGGGAAAATGTCCCAGCTGCTTTTGTACTAAGTGCTTTAAGTATTCGAAAAAATAATTTAAAAAATAGTAAAATATCAGGATGCTACTGGAGGACAAGTGCTGGTGTCTTTTCTCAGCCGATCCAAGACATTTTCTCTGCCCTCATTTCCACCACCGTTTTCACAGACTCACAGAATGGTTGAGGTTGGGAAAGACCAATCCCACCAAACCCAGCAGGCATCAGGAAGTAGTGTCAGCCTGTTTCTGGTACAGAAAAGTACACATTGGTAAATATGTACCTTTACCAAATAAATATCTGTAAACCTCCCCGGCGAGGAGAGTTGTCACCTGCCTTATTCACCGCCCTGTTATCTTCTTTGAAAAGTGAATAAGTATCAGTGGGCCTTAGACTGCATGAAGATTTTTGTTTGTTTGTTTATTTTTTTAATTCCAGAGAAGCAGCCTAGCACCTGTTTGTGTTTCTTCCTTTCTCTTTCTCCACTTACTTGCAGTGAACGTCAAGTGAGATGAAAAAAATTTCATTTATTTTAAATTACTGTCATCTCCATTCAAACCTAGGCACTGCAAATATGCACTATCAACAGATAGAAAGTAATTACCTGAAGACAGGTGCACTATTCCAGGGGAGATCACAGACAGGTGGTGACATGGTGGAATTCTCTTTTCTATACGCTGGACTAAAGTCAGGAGCAGCAAGAAGCTGCAAAACTTTCTCAGTGTGTCAGAGCCTCCCTGATGACACCCCAGGACTCGGAGTGGAAAGGATGGGAATTTGGCAAGATCCTGCAGGGTAACACTATTACTCTCCCAGATGATGGTTTAAGTCCCCAGTGTTTTCCCAGGGGCTCGAGCAAGTTACTGTCAGGGCTTCTGGTGTGTTTGTGTGTTTATCATTCCTCTGGTTTTGAAGATGAGGAGCTTCAGAGCTGAGAAATTGAATCAACTGACTAAAGTAATTAAGGAATTGGTGCCAGACACAAAAATTAAATCCACAAAGCAACAAACCAGAGATGATTCTGGCGTGTAAAAGCCCTTATTCTTTTTAAATGCTGGGAATGCACTTGCCATGGCCTGAGTAAAAGGCAAGCCTTGATTCATTTGTGATCAAAGCCATAGTATATAGTACCTGCTGGAATCAGAATACCAGGCATAACAAAATTGTTGAAACATCTCAGAGTTCCCACAAATTTATCATTAGATAAAGGTGGGGATTTCTTTTTGCTGCTAAACTTTCTACTGATGATAACTTTCCCCCACTTTTTTTTTTTTTTCCCCAGCATGGTCAATCAGGCCGAATTTGTTTATTCTATTTGTACACACAAAAGAGTACAGAGCTCAAGACAGTACAACTCAGAGATTGAAAACAGAAGATTAATTTATTATTTTCAGGTTTTCCCCATTGCACTGGGTAATTCTTTTTTTTTTTTTTTTTACTCCCTTCCATCCCCTCCCCCCCTTCTTTCACTGCTGATTTTAATCAGAGACAAAGGAAGTGACTGTTTTCCATAGAGAATGTTGATATTTGGTGAAAAAATAAGGGGGAGTGAAAGGTGCATAGAAATAAAAAAACCCAGCATTTAAAAAAAGTTTACTGATAAATTTGTTTTTATCTTTGCCAAATTCTGCTCAAGTGTGGGAATGGACAGAGCTGGCAGTCACTTTCACTAAGCCGGAAATACCATCTTTAATAAATTCAGTTAAAGGACTGGATGGACACATAAATCTCTTTGTATGTATGTCGCAGCAGTAGTGTAATGTCAGAGGAGATCTTAGAGCATTTAGCAGAGATCTAAGGTCAGCCTGCTTGCTGACTTTTTCCTTGTGTGCTTCTGACACTCAATATAAAGCTGAAATATTTATACTTAAATGAGTATTGCTAGTGGAGGATATTGCGGTCATCAGCATGAGAACAGAATGACAGTAGTCTGTCTAAAATTTATACAAGCCTCTTCAAGATGCTATATTTAATTGCACTGAGACTCCCTTTGCCTTCATTCCACCTCCCAAAACCAACATTTTAGTTAGTTATGTGTAATCCACCCTTTAAGTGCTGAGCTCAAACTGTTCTTGAAGTGTTCTCAGGAAAATGGTTGTTATTATTATTACTTTTTAGGCTGCTACTAGGAATTTTAAACAATATTTTAGATTAAGTAAGTAATTGACTGCTGGTTCTACTAAGTGTCACTATTTGGCATATCGTCACAGACCATGTACCCTGCAGCCACACTTACTGCTAGTGGGGCCAAATTATTCTGCCATCATTTGTGTTGCTGAATTGCTGCCAAAGGTGCGCATGCTATTCCTAAGATTGTCTGTTCTTGGTTAGTATATTAACCCAAGGTTTTTTCCCCTGGAAAGTGTTTATACACATGGGCTTATCTGCAACCTCTAGATCTTAAGTGTTTTTTCCCAACACTTTTGCATCTCTTCGATGTAGAACATCAGCCTTGCACTGTTAAGACCCTTAGATGTGGTTTTGAAATCTCTGAAAGATTGCTGTGGATCCTTTCCTCAAAACATTCCCATCTGAGTGTTCCTCAAATCCCAGCTGCCTTATTTCCTTTATGCAGAGATATGTGACTAAACCATAGTTACTGGTCTTCTCCTGTATATCTTGATATCCGACTAAAAGTCACCTTCCTTTTTTAAACATCTCCGATGAACCTCAGGTAGTCTGAAGTATCTCAACATAATTATCTTTTGATATTCTTCCCATTCCTATTCTTTAATATTCAAGTAATGGCGGCAGCAAACTGCTGGGACTGATAGACCGCCTTTGTAGATTTTGTTGTTTGGAGCAACAGCATGCCTGTCCCTCTCAGCAGTTCTCCTTTCCAAACTTAGTCCTCAGCTAAAGACAATCTTCCTTCCAACTTCTTGCCGTGTTTTTCCTTAATTTGTCATTTCTTTTGAATATTTTAAGATTATTTTAAATGGAAAAAAAATGCATCCTGCAAACATTATTTCTATCTGCTTACGCCAAAGTGATTCCTTACTTTATTGATGTAAATTACTTCAAGTAATGAGCAATTTTATATCTTTCAGATAATGTTCCAAAAATCTGTCATAAAAGAATTATCACACTATAGAGTCTCTAAATATTATTTTTAAGTGAGTTGAGATCTCAGTATGATATTCAGTAAGCACAGTATTTATTTCATGGGTTTTCCATAAGTGGCCGCTCAGTGATAGTGACAAAAGAAACCCCCAAAAGCTATGACATTGAACAGTTCAGTTATGAAGCAATACTGTTAGATGATTAATAATAATGACCATGTTCCTTCCCCTTGAGGAATGCTTTGGTAGATTTATCTTCATCCCACCTTTTTCTTTCCTGACAAAAACTGTAAGAACCAATTAGCATTTTTAGTAAAAAATAAATCATAGAAACAAATTCATCCTTATTTTGAATGTTGTGAATGGAGAGAAATTTGAAGAGATAGAGATGGGAAACTTAATTTGTTCTGCTTGTAAACTATTTTCTTTGGTCTTTTCCAGCAGTGACTTCTTGGTTTTGCACCAAATGCCTCTAATATTTTCCAATTCAGAGTGCTCCCTTGCTGTGAGCCTTCTTGCTATGAGGCCACCTGGGATCAAAGCTACTTTCCCCCTCCTGTGGTCTCAACTAACTCCATTAACTCTAATTACAAACACTTCTGTTATACCAAACAGATTTTATGGCTTCCAGTGAGTAAGTCTCATAGAGCAGAAGAAAGCCCACATGGTACTATTGCCAGTTCCTTCTTCAGCATTATTGCTTGTCATACATTAACCTCATTCGTGGTCAGCTTTGAGCTAGAATCACTTCATTTTTTACCTTGTGTAATCAAAAAGATGCCTAAGTTGTGTCTTGAAGTATATGACTCCAGAAATGAATTAACTTAGTGGTGGCAAAGGCCTTATAGGATTTCATTTTTCATATATACTGTGGGGCCCAGAAAGAGCTTATAAGTGTTTATTTATGCCATTAACAACATTTTCTTCATTTGCCATACCATAAAGCAAAAATGTCTCATGCTATATACGCAAAACATGGAAAAACATGCGTTGCTTGCCTTCAGCTTGTATCTTGCTGTCAAAATTTTTCAAACTGTTTGTTGAAGCTTTAGTAAAATGAAGATGGAAGCACCAGTTTAATTTAAGAAGGATTCCACATGATATGAAAAGGGAGTTGAAAATTCTACCCAAAAGGGGATAAATAGTACAGGTCTGGATTTACAGGTTAACTGCCACAGGTGAAAATCTCCTTCCACAGACTGCAGCAAGGAAAGCCTAACACTTTCTGGAGACACAGAACTGAACATGCCCCATGGCTGAAAGAGCCTTCTCAGTCCCTGCTAATCCAAGTCCTAAAATAAATTTGTTAGTAATTAAATGGCCTTGACATACTGCTTGTCCTATGGAAACGCTGTCATAATTTCTGTAGCACTTTGAACTATAGTCCTTTTTCACCCTCAAGAAGCCCATTCACACTCAGCCCTGCCCTCAGTATGTGCCACCCCTCAGTGTTTGCTTAAAAGTCCATGGAAACAAACCGTGTCTCTGGCTCTAGTTTTGTGCCCAAGAAATCCTTGGGACAGTTTTAATGTCTTCTTCTAGTCTATAGGGCCATCTGGAGAGACTTCCTCTGTGGTTGAGCACTGGCCAAACTGCTTTCCTACCCTGGAGAAGTTTTAATTTCATCTCTGTGACAGCCAGTCATGTTCAAAATCTTTCTTCCCTGTTAGGTTATAGAGAGATTTGCTTCTATCTCTGAGGGTTTTACTGGGGTGAGAATGAGTGCGGATGTCAGCTACAGAGAACAGAAAGAACCACATTGAAAACTAATCAAAAATTCAACTGGGCAGCAGAAAAATTGGAGTAGAACTCCCCTAACTTCAGCCACCTAAAAGCTATACATCTAGTTTAAATTATTTAGGCTCCCTCCACAGTCAGTGAAAAAATATAGATGTTTCTGGAATGGATCATCTCATCCACCTTAGACAACTATTTTAGATTGGGATAAACTGCATTTTTGGAATTTTTTTACTCTGACCTTTTTTATTGCTTTGAAATATATGTGATCATAGAAATAAACCCATTGTAATTTTTTGAAAGTATTCAACTATTAATTTTTTTAAAGGCCTTTCTTTCACAATTTCACCTACCAGGATTCCTGACTTTCCACAATTTTACTGGTTGGGATTAGTAAGTTTTTCCTCCTCTGGCTATAGAATTCATTTGCCTCAACACAAATGTTAAAACTCAAGAGTAGTCAGTGATTCCAAATTTTCAAGATGGAAAAATTTTGTCTAATGAGCAATATATATCCTGTAACATTATGGTTGACAAGGAAGGAAATCATAATTTCTGCCATTTCTCTGAAAATTGGGAGAAATGTTTTTAGTCATAAGCAGCTGAAACTGCTACCACAGTTGGAGATGGATTTCAGTAGTTATCTGTGAAAATAGGTGCCTAAATTCAGACTACTCACAACAGCCTCTTAACGAACCAAAGCTGTAGCAAAGCACTTACAGAGTTCAAGATGTGATCCAGCCCTGCTGTCTCACTCAAATCTGAGTCCTGTTTGCTAGAGTGAAAGTAACCAACAGAGATTTTTTATTTATCAGTTAAGTGCCTCAAGAGCAGTAAAGTATATTATCATTATCCTTTCAAAGAGAAAGAGAAAAGAATAGAAGCCCCTTATTTAATTTCATCTTAACTCTGTTTTTAAATCTAAAGATATGAAACTTTTCTTCTTACTGTTACTCTTACTCAGACAGTTTGGAGTTTATCTGAGAAAAGACAGTGTTAAACTTATGTCCAGATCACAGCCTGGCTTCCAGCCATACAGGAAAATAGAGAGTCATAAACTGTCCCCTTACTCCCTAGGCTTCTCAGGTTTAAGCTCAAGAGAAATAATTTCCAGAGAGTAACTACTTCCCATCTGTGTGTTTGCCAGAACTGAGACTGATGGGATAAATAATCCCATTCTCCCTCCCAGTTCCTCCAGAACAGATCAACCAATATGTGTGTGCTGACTCAGGAAAGACAAGATGTTCTTTGAAACACAGACCTGGTGTCAGATATTTCACCTCTAAAAGTAGAGAGATCACTAAGTAAACACCAATTTGCCTCGAGGGCTACTGACAAGAAAGTGTGACAGAGTGCATTCACTGCAATTGCTATTTCAGAGTTTAAGTTTTAGTATTAGGAATTTGTATTTAGGAAATTGCATTTGCTGTCTGTCTTCAGACGTACCAGAATGTTACCTATTCCATGCAGAGGATTTACCCTGAAGCTTACTTTCAGCCTTTAACACCACTGTCTATGTCGAGAGATTAGTTTGTGAAGGATGTAATATAAGGAGGAACAGGGCAGTCAAGCTGCATTTGACCAAAGGTTCCTTCAGCCTCTTCAGTTTTGGCAACAGCCTGGTGTAGGCACCAAAAGAAAGTACGAGGGCAGATTTGTTTCTTCTCCAGGATTATTCTCCAAGCACCAGTAAACACTGATTAATGGACTTCCTGAGACAGTGATAGTATTGTCTCACAAGTTGTGAAGTCATTGCCTTCTATCAGCTTGTCCTCTCCACTTTTTAGTATGTATAAACTTCTCACTGCCTTTGCGGCCCATGGCAAGGAGTACCCCAGCTTCCCAGCTACAGGGTCAGGAATATCCTTTTTGTCTGTATCTTGAACTTGCCACCTGCTGCGTGATGACCACTAGCTTATAAAGCAGGGAAGACAAAAATTGATCCCCATTCACCCTCTCAGTGTCATTCATGCTTCCATAGGCTTCTGTCGTATTCATGCCTCAGCTAGTTCTGTCCATGTTGAAGAGATGATTTACTCATTCCTTGCACAGAAAGCATTGCTCACCCTTGGTGACCTTCTCTGAATTTGTCTAAGGATCTTTTCCAGGGAGTAATTCAGAAGACTAAAATTAATCCTTGCTCTGAAGCACTCCCTGGTGGGAGCTTCTCTCTTTCTCCATTGACGATATAAAAAGCTTAAGGGCCCCACTTATGCACCTGAGGTAAGCACTGGGAAAGTTCTTCCACCCTGCTTAAATTTTAATAATTTTGTTGTTTGTAACAGTTAAAAATAACATAACAGCCTGATTTTTTTAAAGAACAGAATTATTATTTTTGCCTTCTGTGAGAAATAAGTTATTAAGTTCCAATTTGATATGTCTTTCACAAAGAAATAAAAACACTCTCTATAAGGGGAAAGTACTTGCAGAACTTTCACACAGGGTTTTTCCGTTACTAAGTTTGTCCACAGGCTGGATGGCTTGTGAATTCCTTCCAAAGTGAACTGTGAGGTAGTTGCAATAACTAATAATGGGGCCTTTTGCTAAGTTTTATTCACATGAAGCATTCTGAGAATTTTCATACCTGTTCATTTGATTGTGCCCTAAGTAGACAAACATTTTGACACTTTACTGAATTGTTCCCAGACTTAACATTATTAATTTTTAATATACAATAATTAAAATGAAATCTGGTAAAGAAATTAAAAGTTAAACTAAGAGTACATGAAAGCTTCCCTTTTCTGCTTTATGTCATGATTTTTGCTTAGCATGTCACATTCCCAAAAGTAATATCAAAAATTGTCTTGATAGTTGAAGCATAGGGAAATGTGAAAAAATTACATATGCGTGTAAAATTGCAGACCTAATTCGGGAGGTGAGGCCCATCTGAACATTGGCCACATATCATCTCCATCCTCCTTCCCTTGCCTCATGCAACCCATCATGTTTCCTCTCACATTGTAATTTGAGCTACGACTTGATCTCCCTTCATGTGCTGTGCTGGTGAGCATTAATTTTGCTCCAAAGAAAGGCCTGCCATCATTTTTCATTTAGATAGGAAGAAAAAATATTCCATTTTGTAGCAATCATCTTGGTATGTTGTGCGTCTGTCTGAAATATTTCCAGAAAGCACAGATAAATGGTGTAATATTTGAAAAACAGGGCACCATATATTTTGGATAATGTCTAGGAAAGTTTGCAGGATGTCCCAGACCTGCTCTGTTTGTGAGGTCTTGGACAGTCTTTCTGACAGAGTAGATCTGTTACTTATCCATCAGGGAGCCACTTGTTTCTCCCTCTTGTTTATGAAGGAGGGGTTGAAACAATATGCCAGGAGGAGCAGTAACTCCAGATGAACTTCAGATTACAGCAGAAGAGTTGCAGCAAGATTTTTGCTTGGAACATGAACTTGCTTTATTGCTAGTGTTCAGGTACCTTGCTGAATGTTCAAGCACCCTCTTAGCTGCTCAGGATGTACTTATGGGATTAGGAACAACAGAAATAACTTTTTCCACATGAAAGGAGGTCCTCTGATCTGGTGGAAATCTACCTGTGATTATTTGGTTCCTCTTTACTCTTACTGAAACACAAGAAATGATTCTTTTTCTCCTCAACATTTTCCCTTCCATTTCTGACTTTGTGGTGAATGAGGCAAGGGTATGCTTCATGCTGGAGCTGGCTTCATCCATTCATGATCTTGGGAAGATGGCAGCAACATGGGTAGCAGAAGAATATCATAGTTTACTAGGATGCTATTGCAGTTTTTTCATCTCTCTAATGGAGGGTTGTCTTTTATTCTGAGGTCAACAGGAGATTTTCCTCAGTCACAATTTATAAACTCTTTTTGTTTTCCATTTTCTGGGGAAGGAGGAGTTTAAGTTCAATTAAAAATAGCAGATGAAGTTTTATTTGAAATCCCTAGGACATCATAGTCTTTTTGAGCGTGAGGACCATGTAATAAAAAGCCACTCTTCTCCTTTTTTCTGTTCGCTTCACTGCAAAGAGGAAGGGAAAGAAATATTTCTAGCCAGCATAATTTTTCATGTGAGCTGTTTCATTAGGCTAATTCTACCATCAGTTAATAATTTTAGTAAGTCTGCAGCCTCTGTTTTTAAATATACTGTGACGATTCTGACTCTGACTGAGTCTAGGAATGGGAAAATATTCGTTGACAGTTGAGAGATCCCATGTGCCTCAATCACAGACACACAAGGTTGAAAAGACCTTTAAGATCAACAAGTCCAACCATTCCTGTCCTATGTTAAAACATATCCCTAAGTATCTCATGTACCCTTTTTTTAAACACATCCAGGGAAGGTGACTCAACCACCTCCCTGGGCAGCCTGTTCCAGGCCCTGACAACTCTTTCAGTGAAAATTTTTTCCCTAACATCTAATCTGAACCTGCCCTGGTGCAGTTTTATGCTATTGATTAATACCATCAATGGAACTAAACTTTTCATTTCAGTTATCTAAACACTGTTAGGATGAAACTATTGCTGTTTTTTTCAAGTTGTGCATGAAAAAACAGTTGTTAACTATCACAAAATAGGCAATTTCTCTGAAAATAGCTGCAAAATATAATCCAACACGACCATAAATTATGTGGTGTTATGATAAAGACAAGCAGTAAAATTATTATGAAAATTAGTTAACTGTCAAAAAATTCCTAGAAACATTTAGAACTGTTTTGCATTTACCCCCTCAAACATACAATAAAAAGTGTCCTGTATGAATTAAAAACATGAACCATCTAGCACTTATGAGTTTGATAAACATATTCCATAATTAATTTCCTTCAAAATATGTAGGAGTGTTAATCATTGTTTTGCCTTGATGAAGTGCTGGAACAGCAGTGGTCATGGGCTGATTCTGCAATGCAAATATTTCATCTGGTTCCAATTTCTGTTGTGTAACACCTAAGGACTATCAAATATTGCCTATTTTGGCCTCACTAAATGTTTAGCCAATGTCAACATGATGATAGCCAGCTCTAGAGAAGACACTTTGCATTACTTAATTCTACTGTAAATATACAGTCATTCCTATCTTACTCACTGATTCATCCAAATCAGCAGCTGGATGAAGAGCAGCTGGATGAAGAGCAGCTGGATAAGAGTGGTCCAAACTAAACTGCAGTGATATCAGTAGAACAGCAATACTATGCATAAGCTTGCCTCTTCTCCAGGTCCTCTGCCATGAAGTCAGTGTCCACAGTCTACTGTGCTGATCCTCAACATCCATATTTTTACCATTTGTTTTATTTTGGTTCTGTCTTTGGAAGTTCAAATCGTCATATAGGAAGTAAAGCAGACCAGCACCATCAGAACAACAGTCCATTACTCATATAGGAGAAGCATATAAATATACAGGATATATGTGATTGATTGCTTCAATATTTTTGTCTCTCAGAAATTGTTTCATGCCCCAGCTTGTACACACATGGGCACACTCACACTCATGCACTGAATTATTTGGAACATTTTTGTGATGCCAATGAAGTCTTCATAGGCTTTTCAAAGGCTTTGGAACTCTTTCTCTAAGAGCAACAAGTGCTTTAAAGTCTCACCTCTTTTCTGATTCAAATTAAGTGCTGGTTTCTTCAACCTTGTTGTTCAACAATAAATTGTTCACAAAAACCCAACAGATACCCAAACTACATACCAATCAAGCTATTTCTCTTGGCACAAACTGGGAAATAATAAAGCAAAAATTCATTAAATACTGTAGTGCTAGAGTGCTGGAGGCAGCATAAAGAAGTAGAAAGACATTATTTGTATTTTTGGCTATGGTTACATTCAATAGCATCAACAGTGCCCTGCTTCTTCAAATGGTTCCTGTTATTCCATTTTGAAAAATATGAGTTAAATATTTTTCATGTCTGTTTAATTTTATGATACCTTGTATAACTTCTTGTGCATGAGTTTCATTAGTTTCTCAGCACTCACTTCTGTAAATAAAATGTCTCAGGAATTCTGAAGCATGGATTTTAGAGAATCACAAATTTCCATAGTGGCATATTACTTAACTATTGATGATCTAGGAACACATGTAGGAAAAAAAATCCATTGTTTTTCTCTTAATTGTTTTTCAGTATTTTAATAAAACCAAAGTTATGTAAACATTTTTTCCATTGTATTCAATAACTTTTGTGATTGGAAAATACTTTTTCTTAGGATAAAAATACCTTTGCAGAACGAAAATTCTCATCTGCTATTAAATGTTTTCTTATGTAGATATGTATTTGATTTTGAGGATAACAATGAGTTCTGCATTTTTTTTCCAAAGTCATGAGGGAATTTTGAATGGCATTAGACAGTTTGAGGGATATTTGCACCTTTATAGTATCAGCCAAGAACTCCAATAAGTATTCTTCTTCAGATTACCTGGTATCCTTCCTTTGTAGAGGGACACATCCCATGTGACTCCCTCAAATTACATCATTGCTTTCCTACTACAGAGCCCCGACTATAAACAAAAGATTAAAACTGAAACTTCCACTGTCTTGAGGTAAAGTGCTTTTTTAGGAGAACGCAGAGAGAGCACTCTATTACCACAAGGAAATTCAGGCACAAAGATTACCACTGCTGGGTGGTTTTGTACCTTTTGTACGAACTTAGAGTTTCAGGCATATATAGGTCTTGATGTGCAGTTAGTCTAAGTGAAAGATTCACCATGTAGTGTTTGATCTTTGGTAGTAAATTTTGTTTGGATATTTTCAAGCAGAGTAAGAGGTTCTTTTTTATTAATTTGTAAACAAAGAAAATATAACGACAGCATCATATGTGATGATGTGACTTCAAAGTTGACTTGCTTTGAACCAGATGATGTCCCAAGGTCTCATCCAACCTAAGGTGATGTTCTCCATCATCCTCTTACAGAAGTTCACAGAATCACAGAATCACAGAATAATAAGGTTGGAAAAGACCTTTAAGATCATCAAGTCCAACCATTCACATACTAAACTAAACCATATCCCTAAGTACTTCATCTACCCTTTTTTTGAACACGTCCAGGGAAGGTGACTCAACCACCTCCCTGGGCAGCCTGTTCCAGGCCCTGACAACTCTTTCAGTAAAAAATTTTTTCCTAACATCCAATCTAAACCTGCCCTGGCACAGCTTCATGCCATTCCCCCTTGTCCTATCACCTGTCACCTGGCTGAAGAAACCATCACCTACCTCTCTATAACCTCCTTTCAGGTAGCTGTAGGCAGTGATAAGGTCTCCCCTCAACCTCTTCTTCTCTAGGCTAAACAGCCCCAGCTCCCTCAGCTGCTCCTCATAGGATTTGCCCTCCAGCCCCTTCACCAGCCTGGTTGCCCTTCTCTGGACTCACTCCAGGACCTCCATGTCCTTCTTATGGTGAGGAGCCCAGAACTGGACACAGTACTTGAGGTGCGGCCTCACCAATGCCAAGTACAGGGGCACAATCACTTCCCTAGACCTACTGGCCACACTGTTTTTGATACAAGCCAAGATGCCATTGGCCTTCTTGGCTGCCTGAGCACACTGCTGACTCATATTCAGTCTGCAGTCAACCAACACCCCCAGGTCCTTCTCTGCCTGACAGCTCTAGTTATATACACTTCTTTATCTGTTCAGATATATAGACACACAGAATCACAAAGAGACATTGGAGTATATAAATTCTGTGATGTCATAACAGATAAAATCTCCCATGAGACTTCCCTGCCTTTCACCTGTGGTGTTTGAGGTGAAGAGAGTATTATATGGAAGCAGCCCATATAGGCTATGTTACACTTATACGGCAAAGAGGGCTGTACCAGTCTGTCTTTAAGGCCAAATTGCACAGTGCAATTGACATCCACAAGTTAAATTCTTCTCTATCAAAAGAAAAGTTTGTTCTCCAAAATGCCAACACTGATCCCAGGCCCACTCTGGTGCCTATGCATGCATGGAAGAATGCTAGTTGTGCCTGAACAAGGGTGTGTAGCCATTGCTTAAGCCCCTCTCCTGCCCCTCTTTAATCTAATACAGACCTAGGTGAACAGTTGTAGGAAGAGAAATGCAGCAGAGGTGCATGGTGGCACCACTCAAGGGCTTTGTTAGGAAGATGGAAGAAGTCTAATATATGACTTGTGTACAATGTATTTAGCCTACAAACTAGGTGGCATTTGAGCTGATACTTAAAAATGGAGGCAAAGTAATTTTGGGGTTTTTTTTAAGTCTGGGAGGTGTTAAAACTTCATCTAGGTTATGTGAAATATGAATTTTTCCCATATAGCTAAATAAAGTACATGCTTGCTACAAACATTTCATTTATAGCTTAGAATAGCATGCGTAGGCATTTGGAAGGGGGATGCTTGTTGAAGAACAGAATAGGAATGATCCAGTTGTTTTACATTTCTTGAGAATATTACACATCTTCACTATGGCTTAATATGCCCATGTGATAGCTGGATTAGTACAATAGGGTGTAGTCAATACAATCTATAAAGTAAAATACCTAATGAATATTTATTTAAATCAATTATATCAAGTCAGCAGGAACCATTATAAATTAATATGTAACGAAAACAGAGAAAATTTTGACCCTGTGCCAAAATATATATTTATCTCATAGACAGTAAGTGGCTGTAAGAAGTAAATTTGGTAGATAATATTTGTAAAAGAGTGAACTTACTACAGGAAAAAAAAAAGAAAACTAGAAAATAAGCATTCCTTTTAAATCACTTAAATATTGCTTTATCTACAAAAGTCGTCATAAAAATTATTCTGGTCCCACGGGCCAAATGAGCATGTTTGCTTCATAACGTCTTCTTCCCCTCAAGTTAATCTATAATGAAGCTTATGTTTAAGTAACATTATGCTTGTGATGCAAGTTGACCATAAGCCAGGAAATGCAGAACTAAGGCTGATACTGTCTTCTGTTCATGCTGTGATACCTATTTCCCCTTCTCTTCACAAAGCCACTAGCAAAGGATGAGGTGTCAGTGTAATGCCGAGTTTTCTGGCTTTTCTCAATTCATGTCACAATATCGACAGTGCTTAAGCACAGGGAGGAGGGTTATATTTAATAACAATATCAGATTACATTAGACACTCATTCTTTTTTCCCCCCACTTATTGCTGAACAGGCTGTTTTATGCCTTTGGAATTCAAAGTACATCTCACTTGACCTGCGCTTGGGTGTGTTTGGCTTGGAATGCAAATGTTCTGTCCAGTCACATATCCCTGAAGTCTCCAGCAGAAATAATTCTAGCATTCCTGCTCTCTGTGCATATATGTCTTTGGTCAAGGGTACTGTGGAAGCACTGAGGCTGTTACACATCCTCCTTATAGAAAAAAAAAAGAAAAACAGTAAATGGTCAGGACAGCTGTAATGCTCATGCCTAGAATTCATGCAGAAAGCTCTGGCTTATAAATGGGTTGTGCATGTACATAGCACAAAAAGTGTACCCTGGGTTTTTTGTGTTTAGCAGTGGACTGTTTCTCCAGGAGGTTCACAGCATGTTTTTATCATATTGACCTATTTCTGTAAGACTTTCTGTGCTAAAACAAAGAAAATACATAGTAGGCTTCTATGAGATTGGTGGCATTTAATTTTGAGTCAGGTTTACTCTAGCCCTGCTTTGTACTTCAAGAAAAACTGTCTTTAAACCCTTACCTGGCTTTTATACTTTATGATTACAACAGAGGAGCTTCTAGAGATTGACAGGAACACTGATTAAAGAATGAAGATATTATTACAAAGGTACCTGCTGGCACAGCTCTATATAAACGTTGGATGTGTTTTCAGGATCAGTGTCCTTTCCTGAAATGTTTGACTCAACAAAACCTGTCTAATTCTTTCAACTCCAGTAATAGCTTTGCTCTATATGTTTGAAATAATGTGAAAAAGTCTTTTTGAGACATTTTTCTAAGAGAAAATGTTTTTCTGAACAGCAAATTACATTTTATTTTAATAGTAGATGATGTTGTACAGTCTGCTGGATAACTTCCAGTAGTATATTTTTAAAGTACTTGGGACTGTAAACCTCACTCAAAACCAGAATGAAGACAGCTCTCTTAGAGCAAAGATGATATCAAGTATAAACAGCTTTAAAATATCCTACATTTCTATCGATTTGACAGACTACTGCAAAATCCAACTTCCCCCCCCTTTTTTTTTTTAAATTCTGTTAATTCAGGAAATAAAATAACAAATATTTTAACAATGTAAACAATATGTAAATAATTGAGTATTCATCCTAGGTGACTAGGAATGACCGTAATTGAAGTAACTGCAGTAAAATAAGTCCTTTGATAAGTAAAATATCTCTCTTTGAAGGTTTGAACATTGGAATGGGTGGTTTGTGGTCAATATTCTAATAATAAACTGCCTAATATTTCTTCATCCTAACTAGTGCCTTCAAGTGGGTGATGTTGAAGTGCAATAAAATATTGAGGAATTATTTTTTTCTCTTCCTAGTTCTTAAAAAGTTATTGGATTTGGGTTTTTTTTTTTTTTAATAACTGGGATGTGGTAGGAGTATTTTACAAACAGAAGCAGCCATTTCTACAGCCTGTTGGTTTCCTACAGAGGAAGTTCTGCACACATTACCACCTTCCACTTTCCATATAGCTAGTCCCTGTTCTTAGGCTCCTTTTTTCTCTGCCCATGGTTCTCTAATACTCCAATTCTACATATAAATCTACATATTGCATCCTATACAGTGTCAGAATAGAGACAGCATGGAAAAATCATGTAGAGCTCTGTATATTATTGTTGGATAGAAATTATACTGAGAAAGATGAAACACAGCAATAAGGAGGAGTGATATCTGAAGAGCAGTTTACGAGGAAAGGAAACTGCTCAAGGCAAAGTAGAAAGGGATGTAACTTCAAGGAAAAGGGGAAGGGACACAGTGGGCGTACAGGAGGACTTCACATAGTAATCAGGAGCCTGAAAGTTAAACATAAAAGAAGGAAAAATAACCTAAGAAAATCCCCAAACCCCAAAAAGTCTGCATTTACAATTAGGTTGCTCAAGTGCACTTCCCATCAGCACAATCTTTTCAAATCAAGGAAACCACTAGTGGGGCCAGAATTAACCAACCTCAGTTTGCACATCTTACCACCTAAACATTACAGTACCCATAGCTATTTTCAGCACCCTCAGTCTGATAATAAAAACCCTTTAATTTCAGCATTCAACCTTAGGCAAACCTCACATCCAGCTCTTTAAAAGAAAAAAAAAAAAGTACAGTCTTTGTTCTGACCTCATGTTTATCTTTCTGGTGGCTAAGTTATTAGCTGTCTTCACTTGGCTAGGGCAAACTTCAAAGTGGATGCCTTTGAATAGCATTTTGAGAAATTTGAGGAACTACGTAGGTATTTTATGTTAGAGATGAAAGGATGTTGTTAAGTAGAACAGATGAGACTCTGAGTGTATATGTACATTGCAAAGTTTATTTAACAGTCTGCTTCTATTTTTTTCAGTATTCCAGTATATTAAGGTTCTTGATCACCCTGGACATTTCAGAAATACTTTTGAATTGATGACAGTAGCTTTGGATCTATATAATACTAGTCATATGCTAAGATATATGTTACCCTTACCTATGCTATTTACATATTTTCCCATTTTCATAACATTTTCTTTAATCTTCCTTGTTATTCTTTACTCCGTTATGTATTAATATTTTTCCTATTTTTCTAATTCAGCTCTTCAGGTACTACCAGGGTCAGAATATATGTGAGGAGATAATGCAACATCTCTTTCTTTGTTTTGCTACTTGACTTGTCATTGGAACTGAAATTTCTTTTCTCATGACTCTGTGCTGTTTAAATGCCATGCCAGAATGGTCCGCATTGGTGATGGGATCACAGTGAATGCAAGAGATGAAGATGACATCACTGAACTGAAAGTCCAAGCAAGTCTGGCTAGCACTATATGTGCACTATATAAATACACATGGGAAAATATCTGTAGGTGGTGTTGTTTAGCCCCAGCTGGCAGCTGAGCACCACACGGTCATTCATTTACTCCTTCCACCCCAGTGAGAAGAGAATCAGAAGAAAAAGGTAAAACTTATGAGTTGGGATAAGGACAGTTTACTAGGACAGCAAAGGAAGGGGAAAATAAAAAAAGTACCTATAAAAGAATATACCATGTGGGTGATAAAGAATGCAACTTTCTCTCTTGGGAGCCCAATGTCCAGCCTCTCTCCTCCCTGGCCAGCTACCCCCTTTAAACGCTGAGCATGGTGTGGTATAGTGTAGATAACCCTTTAGCTACTTTGGGTCAGCTCTCCTGGCTGTGCCCTCATCCAGCTTTTTATGAAAATTAGCTCTATCCTGGCCCCAAACCCAGGACAGCGGGTAAATGTATGTAGATTGAATGCAACAGGAGAGAAAGACACTGAGACAGAGGTGTATTACATATGGTGTTTACATATGGAGACAATTGATACCTGATTAATAAGTGGCCAACACATTTTCCTGGTTCAGCAAGCAGTAGATTATACAGCAGTCTCATCAGAAGTTCATATGACTAAGTCGTCTGGCTCTTTTTCACTACACCATTCCTTTGTCTAAGGGTGAAATATTCATTCAAAAACTAGAAAATTAGGATGTCTCTCTTTCTATTTTAAATTTGCCAGTTACTTCCCTAAATAGAGTGGTTAGCTCCTGAGTTCAGCATAGCTTAAGTAGTTGTCTTTGCAACCTATTTAATATAGTTCTGTGTAAAAATAAAATATTCTCTATTTAATTTAGCAATAGAAGTGCTCAAAGAGGAAGGATAGCTCATGAGCCAACTGAGAAGAAGCATAAACCGACACCTATCCCCCCTTGATTAGAGGGAGATCTAAGCAACCATTCTATACACTTTTCCTCTAAATCGCACCCTGATCCTCTGTCACTTCGACATTACTTGAGGGTCTCAGTGGAACTGCTCACAAGTGTTAAACAGATGCGCAAGTGTTTACAGAAGTGAGCCTAAGAGAATGACGTACTTAATCCTGCTGCATGATTGCAGGGAGGAGCTGGAGCAAATTCCACCCAAGCATTCCCCAAACTCCAGAGAAGGAAAAGCTGTCTGCTGCATTAAGAAGTGGGATGCCAGACAGCTTGCTTTACATAAGCTGCCAACCAGTGTTCCTAGCACGAAACCTCAGGAGGTACTGCTAAATGCAAAGAAACTTGATTTGGTTGATGAGGATGTCGAGGGGAAGAAAGTTGCACTGTTCCTACAGACAAGGAAACATCCAAGCAGTTCCTAACTACTAAAAATGACCACAATTGTATCAGTTTCTTTGAGAGAGACAGGACAGATAAAATACAGAAATTGCAGTTAGATATATCACAGAGGACAATGGAGTAGAGTCTGGTGAGTCTGGCTTACTAAATAGTTTCACAGCAGTCATTAGATTAGATTAAGTAGTAGTGCCGGCAGGCAGTTTCCAGACCCTTAAGACCACACTGCAGATAAAATAAAAAAATGTTCTTGTTCCTATCCTAACAGGTGAAGGAAGTTAAATGGGAAGGTAATAAGATGCAGTGAAAGAACTGCTCTGAACATACATTCTGATAGTGAGGAAAAGAGATTAAACCTATTGCTTCTAAAATTACTGGATTACACTTTGTTTGTTATCTTAAATTATGACTATATCACCCTTTCGTACATAAAGCTTTCCTTGTTTGTGTACAGTGCTTGCAAGCTGGCATTAAAGAAGGGACACCTGATTTTCTGTCTTGATAAGGTTGATAGGTGGATTCATCACTTGTAAGGGCTTTGAAAAGCATCACAAAACTACCTTTTCTCCGTCCTTTTTGTAATGAGCAGAAAGGGTTACTCAGACAAAAAAAAACCTCAGCATGGTTCTTTCTATATTTCATATGCACTTTTGGATTCCTCATATAAGTCTATGTTTGGATTTTTTGTTTTGCTTTTGTCTTTCTGTCTCCTGCTGATGATGTACTTCTCTTTCTCTTCAGGATTAACAATAGCATCCTATTAGTTTTCACAGTAGTTTGTATTTACAATGTCTGAAAAGAAACTCAATTTACCCAACCTCCTACATGCATATATCTGCCCATTCAGACAAGTGAAAGCTAGCTGAACCTATTTCTAAAGCCCATCAACTCACAGTTTTGTAAGTGGAAAGACTTCACAAAGGCAAGAAACTTGTGAAAGTCCTTTACAGTTGATTTCCCGTTACATAAACATACCTATATACACATGACAAGACAAGTTGACCTAATAGGACTCTGTCCTCTTTAAGTCTCTCTCATTTTCATCCCCAAGTGACAGAATCACAGCATGGCTGATGTAGGAAGTCACCCCCAGAGATCATCTAATCCAAACCTTCTGCTCCATCAAGGTTACTTTGAACAGGTTGCTCACAACCTTGTCCAGTCAGACTCTTTATATCTCCAAGGACAGAGGCTCAACATCATTGGGCAACCTCTTGCAGTGTTTGACAAGCCTTGCAGTTAAAAATAAAAAAAATTCTGTACATCAATTTGTGCCCATTACATGTCCCATCACTGAGTAGACTGAGAAGAGTTTGGTTTCTTGTTCTTTACTCCCCATCATCACTTCATCATAAGATCCTTCCCGAGCTGTTTCTTGTCCAGGATGAACAGACCCAGCTCTCCCAGCTTTTCCTCAATGGAGAGATGCTCCAGTCCTTCCTTCACCTTAGTGGGCCTTCTCTGGGTTCTGTCCTGTAAGTCCACGTCTCATGTACTGGGAAGCACAGAACTGCACCCAGCACTCCAGGGGTCTCATACAAGCGCTGAGCATAGCAGAAGGATCACCTCCCTCAACCTGCTGGCAAAGCCCAGGAGGCTCTTTGCCATGAGGGTGCACTGCTGGCCTGTGTTCTCCTTGGGGCCCACCAGGAAGCCCAGACCCTTTCTGCAAAGCTGCTTTCCAGCTGGAAACCTGACACATCTCCTTTATTGCTTTTTCATTTAAGTAGACTTCTCTGTAAAAGTGTCACCTTGTCTCCTAAAGTCATCCTTTAATTTATAACACTAGCTTGACAAGAGGAGCTTATTTTGTACACTCAATCCTGAAAACAAAATAAAATCAATTAATTTCCTTATTGATTCTTCTCTTGGTTGTTATCACACATTCACAAAAATCTTAGAAAAAGCAGATATCCATAGTAGGCCCAGCAGCAAAGTTCTGAGAAAAGCTATTGGCAACTTAAACATACAAGTCACTAATAAAACAAAAAGTTAGGGAGGAAAATATATTCAATTTACAACACATCATTATGGGAAACTGCACAGCACATGTTTAAGTGCTTTCCTGCATTGTGGCCTGTGGTTTTATATAGTATAACTAGCATTGTGTTAGCTCATACTATTACTTCATATTAATTCTCTAAATCTTCCTTGTAGTATAATTTTTATTTCTGTTAGTAGATGGAATTTGTCAAAGTGGAGTTTTTTGTTGTTTAGCAGAATGATCTCTAATTTGTTTTCTTAATTATGCTGCCTAATATTTCAATTTTACATATGCCTTTTTCAATTTTTATTTTATATTCAACTATATTTTCATTTTTCCTTCTTGTTGTTTTGAAGTCACATAAGTGACCCGCAGATCAAGGATATTTTATGTTCTTGCATCAGTTTTATTTCCTTTTTTTGTAATCTACATTTCCTTTTTCTAGACTTAGAATTCAAGAAGCCACATTATAGTAGCTAAATAATTGCTTTCAAATTCTCACTAGTTATTTTTCTTGAAGTTTTAACTCATTCATACTTTTTACTTCCATAATACCTCCTTCTCCTTTGGAAAGATTATTTAAAACTTTATGATTGTCTCTAAATTTAACATATTACTTTAAATGTCCTGGTTTTCACAGCTCTTTATCAAGTGACTCTTGAAGAGAAGACTAAGGAGCTGAGAGCACTTGCTTACTGTCAGACAACCTGGAATGACGTCATTTTCTGGAAAGTATATTCTTCTCATAAAAACAGGTCAGAATCTTCCTACAGTGACCAGTTCTGACTAGAAGGCAGAGTTGTTCTCTTTCTACCAAAAATGAGGATGTAGGAGCTTCCTGCTCCTTGGTATTACACGTCCTGATCTGTGGACAGGACATAGCTACTGCTTAACGCCATGCTTTTCTGAAATGCTTAGAGGCATATTCCCATAAATCAGTCCAGGATGCTTTCTTTTCTTACCAGAATGCAAGTAGATTGTGGAATTTGAAGGGGGGAAAAAAAAGATCTAGTCAGCATAATTATTTCAGTTTCTCAGACTGGAAAACTGAAATGGTACAGGTCTGTCTAGCAGCAGCAACCTAATATCCTACATTAACAATCCAAGCATACAACATAAGAATACATTAAACAGCAGACAACAGCAATCCCAGGAAGCCCAAAAACAAACAAACAAACAAAAAAAGGAGACATAACACAGAAAAGTTTAGCACATTTTGGAAAACTATATTGATGTATACAGTCATCTGAAGAGCCTAAAAATTAAAGATGTCTTTAGAGAAGTTTCTGTGTGGAGTGGTATAGAAAAGAGTCTGGTTGCCAATCGTCAATCACCAGTCCCTTCAGGTTCCAGTAGAAGGTTATAAGGAAATAAAAAGCTTTTTTACTATGCTGCATAAAGTCCTGACAGATCAGGATGTCTCTCTCCTTGGATATTTAAATCTAGATTAATTCTGAGTCACCTTTTGCCTGTGTTCTCATAGAGAAGAAAGTAATTAATGACTATTAAATGGTTGTAGTATGAGGCCTAAATTAAACAACTCCTTCCCTTTCTATGTTTAGATAAGATAGGTTATGAAAAGTTAAGTACAGATGAAATATGACAAATGCTGTGATCCCTTTTCCCATTGTTTCCCTGATGGCAGGTCTTCTGAAGTAATTTCTTAGTTTCCCTTTTCTCTTAAGATACAAAACCCTTTCAATATCTTTTTGTGCAGTAGAAAAGGAGAGACATTTTCTTAAGTAGCTAAAAATTAGCTACTTTATTATTGCCTTTAAAGCTCCTCTTGGTAAAATGAAGAATAGAGTTAAAAACTTCCAAGGATTTATGAATTTCAAAACTTCAGCTAGATCAGGCACTCAGTGGAAACAAACTAGGTTATTGATGAGCCTTTTGTGGAGGTTGGCAAATCAGTAGTGTGTGAATTCCAGCCTGTCAAAAGCTTGCAAAGGGTTGACTTGGAGTGTTTGCAGATCACACTTCATGACCTGAAAACATTTCCAGAAGCCACATGGCACGTACTCCAACCACTGCTTTGGCCAGCCAGAGCACCTAATGTGCCTCAGTTACTGATTGCAAACCATTCCTGCTAAGTTTCAGAAACTTTTTGGAATTTGTCAACAGAAATAAAAGCAAAACAAGAAAACCCACAAAACTAAAATCATTCCCCACTGCATGTTTGCAGCAGAACTAACAACAATATAGACAGCAGAAGGCTGTTCTCTTTTTTTTTTTTTTTTTCCCAAAATTACATAGAGTACAGGCATATTTGCAGGGTAGATTATTCAACAGATCAGATATGTTTTTGGCTATGTATGCCAAAAATCTTTTGTATTGTGAGCACTTTAGTCTGACTCCAAAACTCAGAAAGTCCTTGAAGAATTAGTGGATCAGGATCAACTGAAGAACAGCACACAGCAGATAAATTACACCAGAAGTAAATAAAACTAGCAAAAATTGAGACCATGTGAATATAGAATTTTAATTCTAGCCTCTCTACTTTTGTAAAGATTTCCATCTTTGAATGCAGATAAAGATCCAAAATTGCCCGTACAAACTGCTAAAGAAAAAGAACAAATCCATGGTAAGTATTTACTAGACTGGGTCCAAGTTATTATGTTGACAAGGAGGTTTTATCTTGCTATTTCTTTTGCGACTGTAGGATTTATTAAAGTTGCTGCAGCTTCAAACTTTTCAGATAAACCTTTCTTCTCTATCAATGTGATGTAAATGTAAGACAATACACACTGCAAAGTTTAAATAGTTACAGCTTTTCTGACTTTTTTTACTGATCGAGGAGTGACACATCAGTTAAATCCTCTTCCTCCTTCACTTTTCTTCCCACCCCCCACCCCCAACTTATTGAATATGCAATGACAAGCTAATTGGCAGAGAGCCATTCTGGCAAGCTCCATGATGTGTTCAGCATTTTGTTTGATTTATACCGTTGGAAGTTGCCAAACTTTTTGTCATTTGGTTTAATATAATGTTGTGCCTTTAACGATTTTTTCTTCCATAAAGGATTTTTATTTTGCTCAGTAGGATTATAATTTGAAGGTATAATTAGCATCTTGTTAATTGTTGATAATTACACATGTCATTCAAAGAGCTCTTGCAAAGGGCATGTGATTCATTTAACAGAACTTCCTCGAGCTGGTGTTCAGAGGTCCCTAATGAGTAAAGAATAGAGCAGGAGTGGATGTAATAATATAAATTGAAAATATGAACACATATAAGCAATCTAAATTTAAATTCAAGACAGTGCCATGAATGAGCTTCTCTGCTATCAAAAGAGATGCACAACAGTATGAATTGGAAACCTCCATGCTCCAAAAATTGCAGAGACAAAGAAAATGGTACTCTGATGTTAATCTTTGAATTTAAATTTTCCAGAAACCTTTCTGCAAGAGTAATGTGACATACAGAGTATTATAGCCAATGTGAACGAAAATTAATAAGCACTTACACTGTGAGGTTTTTTTACCACTTACGTGTCATTCTATGCTGCGTAACCATGGCAGAATTTGATTGTTTCTGCTCATACTGTAGCAATTGTAAGGCTCTAATTTAGGAAAGTAGGCTCCATTGAGAGAAATCAAGCGTATTTCTGTAGTAAATTTTGGCAGCCTTGCATACATGCAACCTGTTTCATATCAAAACAGCGTAATGGTGCAGATCCTTATGAAAGAATAACTGGGGTTTCTCATTCCTTGGCAGGTAAAACTCTCAGTGGATCAGTGAGCTAGAGGAAATTTTATCCTTTCCTTCAGGCCCATCAGTCTGGGGCCTGTAGAGCTGGAATCAAACCCTCACTTTGGGGTAAAAAGATTTTCCATTTCTGCTACTTCCGAGTTACCCCTCCGAAGAAAACAAATGTACAGCAGCCTCCATCTGAACTTCTTGTTTTCACTGTAGCTCACCGAAATCATAGAGCTTTTGTTCTGCCCTCCACTAGTGCTGCAGTGTTGATACTGCCATTGGCTGTCTAACATGTCCTTTTCCTTGCTGCCATTGTCATCTCCTTGGAGCCAAAGGGGAAAGAACAGCTGTAGCAGAGAGGGAAGCAAGCCCAGAGAGGGAGTCAGGAAGTGCCAAAGCAGTTATCAGACAATGCTGCCGTTTGCTTTTGGTTTACCCGGAGGCTGGTAGGAAGGCCTACAGGATGCAAACCCAGGGACCTCCCTATGCTGAAGGACAGGATGGGGTCATTTGGTCAGCTGAAGATCAAAGCAGCATAGGGCAGCCGTTGCATCTCTTTTCCCCACGCTGACCTGCACACTTCTCAAACGCAGGCTGCAGCCTGGGCTGTTGCAACCAAGAGTTGTCATAACCTCTGCTTGAACTTTTCCGGTTTGCCCCACCTCACCAAGGGGACTCATTCCCCTCTCTCTTAGGGTGACCTCAGCTGACTCTGGCTGTGTTAGCTCCAACTAGGGTGTTTTTTAGAAAACTGCTTGCTCCCAATATTTCAGTTCGAATATAGTTCATTTTCTCCACCCATACAGATGACTTCAGCTATTTTTTATTAGGCCTTCTCTTTGTTGTTACATGACTATGGTGGAGTTATTCTTTAGCCATCTGTCTTTTTGAGGAACACTTTAACTATTATCAGGTGTTCATGTTAGCAAGAGTTTCTCTGTGTCTTCAGACCCTTTCCAATCAGTTCCTCTTATACTTCATACAGAGCTGCAGCAGCTGGTTGCCGAAGCACTCCATCACCTTTGCTAACAATCAGATTTTACTGCCTCAGTAAAGAATGGACAAGACTGAGGCTTTAAAAGAGATTGGTCTTTAACTGAATTAGAAGACACTACAAATATCTTTGGTTTATGAGAAAGTGTCAAAAGGGGTTTTGCCTTGAGAGTGTTAATGTTGCTTTTGATGACTTTATTGAACAAACATATTTAAATTCTTGTACCGTCTCTCTCTCAATTTTCCTTAATCTATGGCATTCTATTACACAGGATGTTTGTCAAAAATTATATTTGTTGCAATATAACATGGGCTTTAACTAATAGTTCTTGGTATTTTCAGTAGGATTTTATTTTGGTTTATTCTTTTCAGGCAGTCAGCTCACAAAATATGCACCATTAAAGAGAAAAAACCACAAATGAGCATACCATATCAGGACTATCGATATAGGAGGAGCACCTCTCTTACAAAGACAGGTTGAGAGAGTTGTGCTTGTTCAGCCTAATAAAGAGAAGGCACAGGGGAGACTTTATAGTGACCCTCCAGTACCTGAAGAGGACCTGCACAAAAGATGGAGAGGGAATGTTCCCAGTTAATTAAGATATTACAAGTTCAACAATAATAATAAACCCAAAAAAAAATAAGTAAGTCTGTGTGATCCTGCTTTGGCAGGGGGATTGGACTAGATGATCTTTTGAGGTCCCTTCCAGCTCCTAATGTTCTTTGATTCTGTGTGATTCTGTGAGTGGTTAAAAGGGGAAATGGTTTTAAACTAGAAAAGGGTACATTTGTTCTTCAGTATGAGGATGGTAAGACACTGGAACAGGTTGCCCAGAGAGGTGGATGGGGCCTCATCCCTGGAGACTTTCAAGGTCCAGCTTGACAAAGCTCTGAGCAACCTGGTCTAGTTAAAAGTGTCCCTGCTTATTGCAGGGGGGTTCTACTAGGTGACCTGTAAAAGTCCCTTCCAACCAAACACATTCTATGATTCTGATTCTATTATTAATAATCTATTTGTGTGTGTGGTTTCACAGATATCACTGCAGTCAGTACAAACACATTCTCCCCAGCCTCGCTTTAAGTCTAAACCATTGTCAATGTGGCAAAAGCCATCTAATGAAATAGGTCTATCTTCTCCTTGAGAGCTGACTTCAAGTGGCAAAAGTAATTGACTTATTTATTTGCATTATTTCTTTCTCACTTTCCTGTTGAATGGAAGATGCTGGTTTGAACTGTCACAGAGTAAAGCAGAAACCAAACCTACACCCTCCAGCTCCAGACAGTGCCTGAGGCAGAGCACCTTAACTAATGAGCTGTCAAACATATGAGCTCTCATTAGGATCACTCTGCTGATGAAGATGAGGCCCATTTAATTACCAGAAGATGTTGCTGTGGCAAGGAGACTCAGTTTCTCTTGACCTGAGCAGAGCCTGGAACCAAAACGACTGCTGTCTGCTACCTCCCATAGCCTCGTACAGGCAGCCCTGCTTGTTTCCACTGTAAGTTCATTGTGGATCCAGCAGTGGGTAGGTAGCTCAGGATGTGAGCTGGGAAGCCTTGGTTCTTGGGGCTAGCTTTGTTAGTGGGTTATATGAGGCCCACTGGAGTGCTCAGGAGCTGGGTTTGCTGTGTTGGGCAAGATAGTGATCTGCTCCCTTGTGGCTACGTGTGGTAGCACAGATCCTGTTCCCAACTCTCTCACCTCGGCTGCTATGGGGGACCGTGAGTGGACTGTGTAATCCTGTTTCTTTACATATGTAATTGAAGTTTGGGGATAGGATCAAAGGAAGGTACTCCCACTGTCCCTTTCCTAACACACACATGTGCACTGTTTAGCTTAGTTGACAATACCCGCTCCAGGTACCTCAGATTTTTGGTGAGGTTTGGTTTTGCCCTGGCAAGGGCTGAGACCATGTGCCAGGGAGCGATGTGTCCTCCCATTCATGCAGTACCCTGCTAACATTTGTGCATCTACTCCAGAAACTCCTGGTTGTGACTTATGCCCTATTTTTTTTATGTCAGCAAATAAACATTAGTGTGAACCTTACAGGCACTGTTTCAGGGACCCAGATCCTGCCTTCCAGGGATGGCTCTGACTCCTGTGTTTAACCCAGCAAAAGAAGCCCAGGTGATACTGGAAAGAAATCTTATCCTGTCCAGGATAAATAGTCTAGAAATGTTACAGGTGTCCTTGCTGCAAGTGTCTGAGAAAACCCCGGCATGAGGCTGCTGAACAAAAGGGCCACCTAACCTTGACAGATGCTCAGACTTAAAAGTGAGTGGGATCATTCTGCATTGCCATGAGGTGTCTGCATCTAGAGTAAGACTCACAGTTGTGAATCTCAGTCTGAGGCTTAAACTATGCACCACTACATGTTCCCAGAGTCAGCAGTGTTGATTTAGGATTCATGTTGAATGAAAATTAAGGGCTAAACACAGTAGCAGAGGATTTAACATCTTGCACCAAAAGATGGGATATTTCCTGTTGAAATAACAAGATTTGAGGCCATGAGAGAACAATTTCAAAGGCACATAACAAGATTCACTTCAGGCTTTTACCAGTTCCCTAAATCCTACCTTCAGGTATCTCATCTCAAGGATACAATTAGTTTCAGAGCTCTATCAGTCATTATCACTATTATGAGACACCATGTGCTTCATATTCGCACCAAAATTATAGAGAAGTCGTATGGCAGATAGTATAGAGCAGTTCAATATCACTAAGAGATGAAGTGGTATATATGGGTACACAGGGAGAATTTCAGCTAAATTTGGTTTTTTGTTCATAGCACCCTGTAGGCCAATCAATGAAATTACATCTTTTACTTGCCCAGCCCAGCGCCAAGAAATTCTCTCCTCCTTTTTTTTATCTTTAACTCATTTCCTAATGATTCCTCAAGTGTTCTGTTCAAATTAAAGTCTAATAGTATGTTAATTTCTTAAGTCTTTTTACAATGCATGTTTATAATATAAATCAGTGCAGTGAAACCACTGACTAATGTAGGTAAAATATGTACATATAGAGAGCAATTTTTAAGCTCTTCACATTCAAAGTAAAAAAGAAAAGTGAAAATAAGGCTGTGGATAGTTTTTCATCTCTTCATATCTTCATTTTATTTTCTACTTCTTTTCACAATAGCTCACAGTGCCGAGTTTTTGGGTTTGACTTTTTTCTGCCCTAAACTCAATAAAGCACATCCTGTTAAGAACAGGACCATCTGCAGATGATATTTAACTAGATCAATGATGATTTCTGATGTTTCCTGTTCTCCATGCAAGATTGATAAACTTAATTTGGATTATTATTTTTATGTTAAAATTATGAAAGAAAGAGGAAAAGAGAACTAAAAAATATGCAGGAAAAAAAAATAAGGAACAATAGGAAGAGCTGATAAGCTTGCATGAAAGATTGTGAATGTAGTAGAAGAGTAGAATCAAATTCTTTAAAGAAAGAAATAGATTAGTAAGGAAACAACCACCATGATTATTTAATGAAAAAAAAAAAGGTCATAATAATGAAGGTATCATCAGACACTATATAATCTATCTAGAAGAATAGAAATATTTTACAATTGGCTCTTTTGCACCTGGAGACATTTTGAAGCAGAATGCAGATGGTCAGGTTGTTTATTTGGAGATCTAATAAACCTTGCATTCAAGTCACATGCTTTCTTCAGTAGTATCATATTCTTACCATTGTTGCCACTTCATTGCACTTTGTAACATATCAAGGTGCATGTCGCATTTTTCTCAAACCTGAACTTCTGTAATCACCTGAAAAATCTCTTCTTAATAAAAAGAAATTTGTTCTCATGATGGCAAAGCATAGCTTAAATACCACTTTCAAATTTAAAAGCCTTAAAAGCAAATGTGTGAAAGTTTCCAAGTAGAATTTTATGGCTTTTACTGCAATTGTGCTCCCTTTTTCAAAATTCTTTTAGAACATGTAGCTTTGACCATGCTGTCTGTGCAAAACATGTTGAATAAGTCTGGACTGTGGGACACATGTAAAAGTTCTGTGACCTGAAGTTGCCTGCAGAGAGCTTCAGCTGTATTACAACAGCCGAATGGAGGACCTTCTATTCCCGGCACACCTCAGTCCTACAGAGATCCTTCTACAACTTAGAGCTGCAAAAGGTGCATTTCATGCAACCAACAGTGCATGGATGGGACTTGGGGAGTCCTGATCTCCTTAATTTCCGTCATGATGAAACAAGAGAAATGTTAATAATGGGAAAATGTTTATAGCAATACAATGGTGTTGCTTGCTTTACTCTATTTTGCTGTCTGATATTAAGAGAAGATATAAATTATATTATCTGATAAAGAAAATCGATATTTATCTTTATCCCTTAAAGTTGTCTTCCCTAGAAGTTTCTCTCACAACTTCACCTGTATTTTTTTTCTATTTTCCAGGACTGTTGAATCATCTTTTCTCCGTGATGCTTTATGAATGTGTATGCAGTGCACTGGAACAGTATTTATGTACACATTTCCACACACCTCTAAAGCAAAAGTGAAAATAACTGTGGTTAAAGCTGTCACATTAGCTATATAAAATATGTGCTTAGAAAATGAAAGGTTTCTATTTTGTAAAGCAGACATATGAAAGTCATTCCCTTTTACTGATCAGCTGAAGCTTCAGTGTGGGGTAATACATTAGTAAGTTTTCAGCTATCACTGGTAGAGACAAGCTGCCAGGAAGAGCTCATGTAACCAGACAGAATAAGGATGCCTTGGGCTGTTATAGCAGCAAAACTCTTCATACTAGTGATAATATGTTTTCCACTGGACTGGGTTAAGTCTTACCTGTCATTAATACCGTCTTCATCAATTAAAGCAAATCTCAAAAGATCAGAAAACACCAAGTATCTCCACAAGCTCAGAATACATTTCCATTACATCATTCCCTGTGAGAAGCAAACCCTCCCCAAGGACAGCACTGACACCCAACTCCCCTAATTTCAATCCAGCTACAAATAGAGATGCTGAAAGCCTTATTTCTAAAAATAACCTGATCTAAACTGGAACTTTTGTCTTTTTATAGAATCATAGAATGGTTTGGGTTGGAAGGGACTTCAAAGATCATCTAGTTCCAACCCCCCTGCCATTTGTGGGGACACCCTCACTAGACCAGGTTGCCCAAAGCCCCATCCAACATGGCCTTAAACACCTCCAGGGATGAGTTTTCCACAACCTGTCTGAGCAGCCTGTGCCAGGACCTCACTACCCTCATAGTAAAGAATTTCTTCCTAATGTCTAACCTAAATCTGCCCTCTTTCAGCTTAAAGCCATTGTTCATTGTCCTTTCTCTACACTCCCTAGTGAACAGTCCCTCTCCAACTTTCCTGTAGGACCCCTTTAAATACTGGCAGGCTGCTATAAGGTCTCCCGATGATTTCTCGAGCTCCCTTCCAAACCCTACAATTCTGTGATTCTGTGATTCCCTGATTCCCTAGAGCCTTCTCTTCTCCAGGCTGAACAAGCCCAACACTCTCAGCCTGTCTTCATAGGAGAGGTTCTCCAGCACCTTGATCACCTTTGTGGCTCTCCTCTGGATGCGCTACAACAGCTCTACATCTTTCTTGTACTGGGGACCCCAGAGCTGGATACAGTACTCCAGCTGGCATCTCACCAGAGCCGAGCAGAGGGGCAGAACCACTTCTCTCAACTTGCTGGCCACGCTGTTCTTGATGCAGCCCACGACACAGTTGGCCTGATCTGCTAGTGCACACTGCCAGCTCATGTTGAGCTTGTCATCGATTAGCACCCCTAAGTCTTTCTTCTCAGGGTTGCTCTCAATCCATTCTCCACCCAGGCTCCCAGCCTGTATGTGCTTGGGATTGTGCCAACCCACATGCAGGACCTTGCACTTCACCTTGTGGAACTTCATGCAGTTCTCATGGGCCCATCTCTCCAGCTTGTCGAGGTCCCTCTGGATGGCACCCCTTTCCCTCCAGTGTGTTGACCTCACCACACAGCTTGGTGTCATTGGCAAACTTGCTGAGGGTGCACTTGATCCCTCAATTCATGTCACTGTTGAACAGTGCCTGTCCCAGTACTGACCCCTGCAGAACACCACTTGTCACAGACCTCCATGTGAACATTGAGCCCTTGACCACAACACTTTGGGAGAGACTGTTCAGCCAGTTCCTTATCCACTGAGTGGTCCATCTGTTGAATCCATGTGTCTCCAATTTAGAGACAAGGATGTCATGCTGGACAGTGTTGAAGGCCTTGCACAAGTCCAGGAAGATGATATCTATCATCCTTCCCTTGTCCACCATCTCTGTCACTCCATCATAAAAGGCCACCAGATTTGTCAGGCACGATTTGCCCTTAGTGAAGCCTTGTTGGCTGTCTCCTCTATATTTGAAAGTTACCTAAGGATAAATGTACTAGACAATGCTTTTTAGGAAATCCCAAAGGAAAAGTATAGTTCAAACCTTTGAATGGCGGGTCAAACTCGAAACTGTATATAATTTCACATGTACTAGCATCAAGTGGACATAAAACTAAATTGTTTTTATTCTGGTGCATTTTACTCATAACATGCACTAAATTATCCCTGGTGTCAGTAAACAGTGAAGGGAGAAGAAAACTGTGAAACATTAGTAAAAGTCAGTGAGGTGGAGATCAGGATATTAGGAAACTTACTTATTTTGTATCTTCTCCAGCATATTTGTGGGCAGGAACATTTTGTACTTTTTACACTCTCAGTCCTAGCAACACCATTGTTCCAACAGCTAGGAACCCCCAGTTTGAGGTTAAGTTTTGGCAGGTCTGAGCTGGCCACAGTATTTAGCAAGATACCCCTAGTGTATTTTCATATGCTCCATTTATTTTGAGAAAATCAATGGACAAGTTTAAACAAAGGGCATAGCTGAGGGTAGCATATTCTTCACTGTGGGTAAAACATCATCTGTATCAAAGGACGTGATTCTCATCAGGACTACTTTATGTGTGAAATGCCAGTACAAATCTTCAAAAGTAGTGTTGAACCTTATTAACTGAGCCTGATGACAAAGGATTGACACATCACAAGCCAGCAAATACCATGCTCACCACCCCATCTTCTTAAAAGACCATTTGCGCAAGAGTGATTCCAGGTTTTCATTATCTCAGGCTACTGACTTCTATTCTTGGAGTCGTTACACTTGGTAAAAGAAGATGTAAGGTCATATACCAACAAATTGCAGGATAAAAGAAGGAATATAAAAAACCCACACCATTTTCTCTTCCCCTCTGTTCCTTCCATCACCCTTGAACTAGAACATATGCTGAATAGTGTATGAAACATCAAATTTAGTACCAACTTGTAACCATATTTCAATCATGTCTCCAGAGAATGAATCATATTTTCCCTGGAAACTAGATCTATGAACTTTTTTTTTATAACAATCATAACAATTAAGATAATTATTTGTTTGTTTATTCTGCATACAGTCAACAGTTCTAATCCACTGTCTCTGTACATGTATAGGTATTCTTTACAATCGATATCCACATGGCTTTCTGAAATGCGCTTTAGTTTAGTGCTCATTTTTGTGCCTTTCTGAATATATAGGTAATGCAAAAGAATTCACTGGTAGATGTTGATAAGCCAAAGCAAGATGTGAATTCCTGAAATACTGGAATGAGCACTTCTAGTAAACTGCATGCATCACTGCACATGATTCAGATAGGTGTTCAGAGGAAAGTATCTCCTTTGCATGACTGGCAGTTACATAGATAGTTTTATCTAGCTATTTCATTATTGGAGGTGTATATACAGAATTGAATTTGGCATCAGTTCTCCAATGGTTAAAACACTGCTTTAATCTGCTCAAACTTCTGACATGCAATGCTTCTAAGACTTACAGTGGCTTTAGCAGCAACACAGGATTAGAATCGCCATCAGAAAGTCCAGTCCTCTACTGAAATAGACCCAACATAATGTAGTTCTTAAACCTATCAAACCTCATTCTTTCTATCACCAAAAATCTCTTGGAATGCTGTTTCAAAAGGTTGTTCAGTCCTTTGATGGCTAGAATAGTCATCCTTTCACAGGTGAATTTATTAACAGGAAGCTTATACCCAGTTATTGTTGAGTCAGTGCACAAATATCTAATCACTCATATCTTTCATCACTCTTCTGTTGCATCTATAGAGCTACAAAGTATCCAGTTAGCTTGAAATTTCTTTTAAAAATACAGATTTTTTTGGAGGACTTATTTAGTAAGAAAAGTGTAAATAGGTTCCTGATGTAGTAAGCCACCTGCAGAGGAAGTAATGCTATATTTCTTCATTATGTTTTGAAAATTCTGAAAAAGCATAAGGAGTCATTGAATATTTCAATACACTTCATAAGTACCAATGACACTGAAAACTCATTTCTGTGTGTTATCAATAGAAATTCTTCTCCAGCAGCTGGAAAAAAGCTAGTGCCACTAATATTCATCAGTGCTAAAATGAGTGGCAGAAATTTGTAGGTGAAATTAGTTTAACTGAATGTAAACATACACAGATATGGGCAGGTTATTTTAATTCCCATCACAAAACCCTCTGAGAAATAAGCCCTTTAGGCTCTAAGTCATCTAGCCATTTTGTAAATCTACTCAAGATGAAATAGTTTACTGCCTAGAAGGACTTATGTTTCCTTACTAACCATAAAGGTAATCTAAGAAAGGAGTCATCTGATGTTAACTGAATAGAATCATCTTGTCTATCACCGAATCACAGAATCACAGAATCACAAGGTTGGAAAAGACCTTTAAGATCATCAAGTCCAACCATTCTCATCCTAAACTAAACCATATCCCTAAGTACCTCATCTACCCTTTTTTGAACACATCCAGGGAAGGTGACTCAACCACCTCCCTGGGCAGCCTGTTCCAGGCTATATTACATAAAGATGACTTCAAATGAGACAATCTCATCTAGACCCAGATTTAACTCTTCAACATGGTGTTCATAGTCCCTTTATGCTCACAATCTGAAAAATGGAAGGGTCAGGCAATTCTGAAGAGCAATAATTGTGCAGTAGACCTGCCTCAATCTCTTTGAGTGGAAATTGTTCACCCTTAATTAGAGAAAGAGCCTATGTAGGGTGCCTATGCATCTCACCTAGTCACCTTAGTTTAATGTCTAAAGTTACAAGGGATAAGTACAGGACAGAGAATGAAATCGCATATCAGTTCATTTTACAAAGACAACCAAATAGCATACCTCTGTTGTTCATGAAACTCTATGTTAACAAGTTTCAATCGTCTCATCAGTGTACTGAAATATTACCATAAAATGATTTTCTAGGTGTTGTTCCATGTGACTGTAAGTCACAAAATACAGCAACTTAAATAGTAGTTTTCAGGAGATCCAGCAACTCTTGGAACTGTATAAAAATGCAGCGGTATAAGCCATTTGCTAAGCACTCAGAGAGATGAGGACTGCATTGCAGACAACTCTTGAAAAGGAGGTGGGGCAGTGGGAGGGTAAATTCATAACACAGATTATTCATAATGAATAATTCAGCTAGTTCTTTTTGCAACACACTTCCACCAGCTGGCTTTTGTGTAAGAACTTCAAAGTATTTCAGTCTGAATTGATTAAGACTCTACACTACATTGATCTGGGTGTTAGAAAAATTTGCTCTTCTCTGAAAAGCAATGACATTTGAGCAATGCAGTTCTATACTGCTTCTCTTGACAAATCCATGACAATATTTCTTTAAAAATTAGGACATATTTATTGATCTCAGATGCAGAAGTATTTTCATGTTGGCTTTCCTTTACAAGGAAAGTACATGTTGAATCACAGAATTGCTGATATTTCCCCTTATAATAGTATCACCTTGGATCACTGAAATCTATCAGTTTTGTTTCTAGCTACAGATGTGGACATTTCACAGCTAATGAAAAAAGTTATGTGTGAGGAAAGTTCAATAAGAGCAGTCTTTTTTGCCCTGCTCTTATTGAAATCCCTTGCTAAGAAAAAGAAATCCCATTTTTTTCCCCCTTGGCACTAAAATGCTGTAAGCAAGGACTATAGTGGTGCTAAATATTAGCAGCTGAGTTCCAGAGTGATGTATAAACAGAGTTCAAAGGCAGAAATAAATTTACATATGCATTGCTGGCATAGTTTCTTTTACCACTGCAGTATTCTATACATCAATTCGAGTGCTGGAAAACTCCTCTCTCTGTGGCATGCATTTTAAAAACAAACTAAAATAGAAGAAATAATTTCTGAGGCCACAAATGGGACTTTGTGGAGACAGCACACATTAGGACTGAGGGCCTGCAATTTCTTCGTGCTTTTCCGTTATTTATACTGCTTATTTATCCACCCTGTACTTGGAGGTCTGGCTTTTCTTTTTTTCTCTTTTGTCAAAGCAACTGGGGCATTCTGTGATACATCTCAGTGGGTACCTCATTGTACTCCAAGACAAACATTATTTTACCATGTGGGAAAGATATGTCTCATCCTCACTCATATGAATAACTATCCAGCCAGCCTTATCATCATGGCGACAAAGAATGCTATCCATTTCTTTGGATAAACATATCTCATTTACACGTGAAAACCAAGGATATAAGAGATAATCATGGCAGACTGAAGATATCAAACAATTAATTTAGTTCAGATATACATGGAATGCCTCAGATTCAAACATTTCCAACTGCAGACAGTAGAGATGTGTGTTAGAGATTTCCACTGTTTTGTATTTCTTCCCAGATGAAGACTTCTCTGTGTTGGATTTTCAACTGCTGTTTTTCAGCAGAGCTGTGTCAAATTATGCCGTTGCCAGATGAGTAGTCTTATCACCTCCCTGATTTATTTTTCCTTGCAAAATAATGGCAACCACAATCAAAGTTGTAGTGGCAACTCCAAGAATGTAAAGTGAAATGGAAGGACAAGAAATATTTGGAGAAGATAAGTGGATATTATATTTGGAGAATGAAGGTAAAAACTTTGATCCTCAACGTAGTTCCTTTTAAAACTGAGAAAGGCTGATATACTGCATTCTCATTAGGCTTGTGTCATTCCTGAAACAACACAGACAAAACAAACACTTACAGTAGAATTGATTTGTTAAAATTCCAGTTGAGGACTGACTTCTTTTCTGATCACATGGATCTAGGAAATATGAGTTCAAGTTAAAGACATTCCTCATCCAATACATTTCAAATTGTAATGATACCAAGTCTTTCAATATTAGTTGCCAAAAACTTTGCATTCCTGCCTTTTGATACAGGGGGAACATCTTTGGAGCCTTCTAGAGTATGCAGAGATTTTTAGTGCCAGAATGATTCCTGGGCTACACACATATAGTCCTAGAGAGGAGGGAGTCCTCTTCTGAGCTATCTTTCAAGTACAAGGGATAGGGAGGAAGATCCCAGCAACCACAGCAGGGACGCCTCTACCTCTGCTCCCTCCCCATGGGAAGCCTCCTTGCTCAGATTGTGCATGGGTATTGAGGTCAATGGTTTGTTTTAAAAAGATGGTTTAATAAATAAGCAACACTGCAAGCTGCCAGCAATAGGGAACTCTTCCCTTCTGCAGAAGGAGAGAAAATAATGATATTCAGCCTGATGCAGGCACTAGATGTAAGCCCCTGGCATTTAGTAGAACTTGTCCTCTGTCTTCATGTGATTTCCATGTGCTTCTTTCATAGGCAGTACTACAGAATGTCTTAGAAAAGTGTTGAGAAAACGGGAAACTTCCCCATGACCATGTTTCAGAAGACCTTGGAACGGGTTAACAGCCCTGGGGAAAAGGTTTGATTTCAGTAGAGGGAAGATTGCAACTCCTTGCAGATTTCTGGCCCAGATTTAAATACCAGGAAAAAACTCCAGTGTACACTTGCACACCAACGGTTAGTCCTCTGTGGTGGTGCCAAAAAGAATCCTTAAATTATTTTAAATATAGAAGATCTAGTTCTTTTCTGCACTTCTGCTGTCAAGAGGTTAGATCAGCTTAAAATAAAGATTCATCCATATATCGTTCAATATTTCTACAAACATAACTAATTTGTTCCAGGTTCCTTCTTTATAAGGAGTGTCATACCATAAGAATGGCAAGTTTACAAATTATTCACACTCCTTTGGGAGATTAAAAAATACAAGGGCAAGGAGCTGTGGGTGTACATACACACAAACACAGTCTGTGCGGAGGCATTACCCACTTATTAGCATTGCATGTTTTAGCGGCATGCCCTCTTTCATCTGTGCTCTGTTTCCCTCAGACTCAGTCCTAGTGTTTCAAATCCCTGGAAACAAGTTTTTAACAGATGCTCCTGCTTTTCTCCAGGTCCAGCTTCATTTCTGTTCTTTACCTTTTCTGTAAATGCCCAGCGTGTCCTGATTCAAGATAAGCTTTGGAACTTCTGAAAGAGTCTCCCTGCCAAATTTCAATTTCCCACTAGTTAGCGAAGGCAGAAATAGAATTTACATCCCATTGCAAAAAGAAGTTTGATAACTTTCCCACAGCACTTTCTTCTCCTAAATCTAAAAGCTACAAGATACCAGACTGCAAGCTACCTGAAGCTACGTCTTGAAACATTCAGGAGTGCAGTAGCACTTCAAAACAGTTGTCTTTAAGGGCAGCAGGAAAGATTTACCTTCACAGACTCTCCAAAACAATGCCGAAATAAAAAGGGGGAGCTGTCTAGATTTGAAGGTGAAGGACAGGAGAGGCTGTTGGGTGCTCTAGGATCTGTGCCTTTTTGGCCCAATAGAACTGATGTTTGCAAAAGGAGGCTTTTGCATTTGACCAAACCTTTATAAAGAGTCTTGCCTTTGCCATTAGTACAAATGCATATAAAAAATTATTTTTAAAAAATCTCTTTCAAATAGACAATTCAATCACATTTTTAGCTATCATCTGCTAGTAGCTATTCTGTATGATGATTCACTATATTTAATAATTCTGAATTCATATAAAGGATTATAATGATTCAAAAAAGAAAGGCGCCACACATATATTCCAGAGAACAGCTGTCATGCAGGGGAAGTAAGGAAAAATATTTTGATTTTGTTGTGAGGCCCTTCCTTCTATAAATAACAGTTACATGTGTATAAATCAGAAGTACTGTCATTCTGATGAGACCCCAGGAGATTTGAGCTCTCTGCTCACAAGAAATTAATCTCGATTAACTCAGATGACTTCTGGATAGGTTACATACTCACCATTCACAGAGGTAGGCTGGCTGCTGAAGGTTGATATTCTCTCAGAAATTAGGGTAATTAATGGATGAACTGCTGCTAAAATCCTAGCTGAAGTCCAGCTTGCACACCAGAGTGTCTATTAATGCTCACTTACTTTCATCTGAAATCTTGGGTATCAGCCATTTTCTCACAAATATGTATTTCACTTCAATATTTCTTTTTTTTAATCAAATAACATTGTGGGATAATGACTACATTTTAATTCATAAGAATTTTGATACTTTTATTTGCATTAAATATTTGTGCTGGAGTTTGGGGTTCTTTAATAAATCGAGGGTATGCTTTTGGGGGTTTGGAGGTTTTCATAATACTTATTTCAGGTAAAAAAATAAAAGCACTTGTGTTCTTTTTTTCAATGTCTGAGCTTCTTCACAATGGACTGTGGTTCATGGAAAAGATTTCAAGGGTCTTCTAGCAAGCGGGACTAGATCCAAGTGCCAAACAACAACCTTTTCTCTGCATGAGAAAGGAGACAGTGGGGATTCGGTTTAAAGAGAGGTTCTGTACCACAGTAGAATCCGAAATAGGGGATCAGGAGCTATCACCCTCTCTTTAAGCTCATCAGGTAAAAGAAACTTTAAAAGAAAAAAAAAAGTGGAAGAAGCAAGAGAAGGCAGGGAAACCATTCTTAGGAAAAGTGTTTCAGAAATAAATTGTTAAAAGATGAAAGTCAAGTCGCTAAGTATGAGAATTAACTTCAGTGATCAGTCTCATGTTTAGTACTCTGAACACAGAGCTTTAGAAGCATAAAGGCTGTTTTGTTTTCAGAAAAAAAGACCCAATTTTAGATATCTGGTGGGGAGGCTGGGGGATGGGAACTTACCATTAACTGGAACAACTGTTCAAAGCAAAGAAATGAAAAGGGGAACAGCAGAGGAATTTCTCTCCAAGTTGCCTACTGAAGCAGTTTCAGGTTTAATTTTTGTGTCTGTTTTGCAATCCCTTGATAGCCAAAACTGGCTGACACAACACATGAAATATGCCAGTGCCAGTCCTGGGTATTCTGGGTTCTTGGAAACAGCACAAAGATCTGTGTTGACAAAAATGTTACAGATGTGCCAGATTTTTTATTCAGAGTGAGAAGCAGAGGCCCCTCAAATAGGCAATGCTCTCCTGCCAGCAGCAGGCCTCTGATATGGTGGCTGGGATGTGTCCTGAGTCACTCAGGCTGAGGGCATCTCAGTGGTGAGTGCTCAACCTGTCCTGTCTGACTGGAGCAAGGAAATGGGGAGTCACAGAACAAGCTGGCCTGTCAATTGCAGTATTGCTTTCACAAGCATTCAACAAACGTGAAAAACGTTACCAGATTCATAACTATCACTAAGAAACAGAAGGGTTATTGTTTTAATGACAAATGGGAGGTTAATTCACCTGCTTCTGTTGTTGTGGGCAGACTTGAGAAGTCCTCGAAGTATATTCTCAGAGAGAAGTCTAACGTGGAATTCAATCCAATTTTCACTGGGAATAATATCCCAAAACCTGTCTTTGTAACTATGGAAGGTATTAGTATTTGGTACTTGGTACATCTGCCACGTAAGCTACTTGGCAGAGAATGAGCTCTTAGAAAACACCTAAAACTCTGAGACACCTGTGACAACATTTTAGGAGTTGTTAACAAAGTTCAAGTATGAGATCCAGTTCAGATCCAGGACAAAGGCAAGAAATCTATGGATGAGTTGGGAGAGAGAGGAGGGGAGAGGAGAGGAGAGGAGGGGAGAGGAGAGGAGGGGAGAGGAGGGGAGGGGAGAGGAGAGGAGAGGAGAGGAGAGGAGAGGAGAGGGGAGGGGAGGGGAGGGGAGGGGAGGGGAGGAGAGGGGAGGGGAGGGGAGGAGAGGAGAGGAGAGGAGAGGAGAGGAGAGGAGAGGAGAGGAGAGGAGAGGAGAGGAGAGGAGAGGAGAGGAGAGGAGAGGAGAGGAGAGGAGAGGAGAGGAGAGGAGAGGAGAGGAGAGGAGAGGAGAGGAGAGGAGAGGAGAGGAGAGGAGAGGAGAGGAGAGGAGAGGAGAGGAGAGGAGAGGAGAGGAGAGGAGAGGAGAGGAGAGGAGAGGAGAGGAGAGGAGGAGGAGGGGAGAAATGGGGAGGGGAGGGCAAGGGAGGGAAAATGATAGGTTTTTCAGCTTCACTCCATGAATTGAGTAAATGTAAAGACAAGATCTTAATTTCTAAGTGTTTCAAATTGTCAATGCAAGTCAGGCTTTAGCCCTGTGGAATGACTGTCCAGATGCAACTGAATAATTTTTCTCTTACTGAATGTAAACTTCTGGTTGATTTAAGGTATATATGTTTGTGGCCTTTTACATATATACCCTGGTTGCTTTTATACTTAAACGTCTCCATGCTATATAACCTCTCTAGATGCCTACAGTAAAATGACATCTTAAGTGTTTAATTTTTTTTACTTATCATGTATTGACAGAAATTATATTCTCAGGCATTCTGTGAGCACAAGGGCCTCACAAGCCAAAGGAAAAGTATTTATAGGCCAGAGCAAATGTTAGTTATCAATATTAATGTTGTAAAATGCTTTTCCTTTTCTGTTTCCAGTATTCTCATGGAACATTGTACATAGGCCTCTCAGTTAAAGATAACTTCAAAGAAAACAGGAAAATCCTCAAGCCTTTCTGTAATATGTGCAGTAAAGAAAGAGTTAGGTGACAGCTAACCAGCAATCTGCCATCCCAAAGGTAGGCTGTGTGTCAAAGTAAATGTCAGCACTTTCAGGATAAGGACCACTTCTTCCAGCCCAAGACATTCAGATTCAGAGTTCTGAGCAAATTTAGCAATCTTCTGAAGTGCATCTCTAAATCCAAGCACCAAAGTATTCGCTTTGAAGCTAATGTTCTTACAGATTAAAGTACTTAAAAAGCTTGTAGAATTAGTTCTGTTATTGCACAGGTGAAGAGATTGCTTTAGATACTAATATGCATCTGCACTGCTGAAAGACATAAGGAAGAAAACTCTCTGAGATTTAGATCACTCCTACACCAGTCTAACACAGGTAGGAAGATGCAGAATGAAGCTCTTCTGACTGAGAAGCAAATAAAACCAAAATCAAAAACAGTTGTCTTCAGGTGAAAGTGTGGGGATTGAGTACCTCAGCTGGTGGCAGGGAAATATTATTTGAATGTTCATATTCTCATTTTATTTGATTTTATATTTCTACATAGATCTTGAGTAAGGAGGAGCTGAAGCCAGAGAATTTCATCTTGCAATACAGAACCGTATTCCATCGGTCATGTCTCATATTGACCACACTTTGGTGTTCTAGGGGCACTAGCTCATGCTTTGGTGGGAAGGAGAGAAAAAGTCTTTTGTCTTCCTTTTTCTTAGACCATAAATTTCTTTACTTACAGTGCATGCTGTATGTATACTACTCAACTGTCCCCATTGAATCTCCATTTACAGTACTGCTTTCACCATCTGGATTGCATTCAGCACCTCATGTTTTCAGATTACATTGCACTTTGAATATATTTTCATTGCACATCTTTTCAAAGATGCCTCTTTCAGAATAAATCCCCTTTTGAGCAGACTTTGAATCACCCATAAGAATTGTTCTTACCAGCTGTTTGTCTTCAGGTTGCTTGCCACAAGGAGTTGCATTCATAAAGATTTAAGTTTCCTGGTCCTAGCAGCAAGAATTTACTTCCTCTTTGCAGGGGCCCACGCCTTTGCAAAGTCCACATAAACTGTGCTGCCCATCATTAGACTACTATTGGAGTGGAAAACGTGTTACAGTGCACTTGTTTTCCTAAGTGACATCCAAGTATTACCTTGAGATCTAGTTCAGAAGAAAAACTGGATCCCTGAGGAGGCATTTATTTAAACTCATCAGCGAACATAAGTCATTTTATCAAATTTTTATCCATTAAAAAAAACTTTTTTAAGATTCAGAGTCTCTACAGAGCTCTAAATTAAAAACAGATCTTGAGATGTGTATCAGGTGGCATCAGAAACAGAAGTGGCAGAAGAAATAGGTCTATCCAATTTCTTCATGCTGGAATAACATGGAAAGAGCAGCAGTGTCTTCGGGAATGTAGTTTCACAACACTGTCTGAATCAGGCTAGCAAGCACTGGAAGAGTAAGAAAGAGAAAGAGAAAGATGAGCAGGATTAAAAGGACAACCGGAGGCGCTGGATTCCCTGGCACTAAATGGCTATTGAAGTTGTGAAGTGAGAAAAGCTAAATATGATTACAATCTTCTTTTAGCCATCTGCTGTGGTTTTTCCTAGCTTGCTTCAGCCCAGAATCTGAAACACAGTCCTTCCAACTATGCCTCATTTCTTTACAGGTATTCTCCTCCAGAAAATGACTGCACATTTTAAAATGATGTTCTGTCTCTGCAGTGACACGGAAAGGTTACCCAGACATTGGGGTGCATGTTGTTAAAACTGAACTACTGAAATTGGCACCAGGTCTTTAACTCTGCAGACACTGAATCTTAGACAGATGGATTTCCCAGCGCTGCTTTTTTTAAATATCACTGCATGAAGATCTCGTTATTTTCAAATTTACCTAAGCATTGCACCTGCTGCCACACTGCAAATTGTAATCCATCTCTACAAAATCAATTTATGTGGACAGGAAAGATTTGAAGTAAAGTCCAGGGTTTGTTTTTTTTTTACTTTTATCTGTGCCGAAATTCCCTCTTCAGTATATTGATTTAAATGACTGTTAAAATTATTGCTACATTTTGCAGGACTTAACGTTTAAAATACAAACATGACTCTGACTAATACGATGCAAATAAGATTCCTCACCCAATGACTCACTACAAATAAAATCCAAACGCACAGTTATCTACATCTAAATGTGTTGCTGCTATTGTTTCCTGATAACTTGGAAAACTATTAAAAAACATTCAACATGACACATGACAGAAGATTTTGATAACACTTTTTAACAGCATTTCTGACACATTGAAACAGAAAGATCATTCATCTTTTTTAATTAACTTAGCATTGACAATTTCCAGAACTGTAAGTATAATTTTCCTAGTTTGGGTTAATATTCATGCCTACAAGGACACTAAATCCAGGTAGCTGGATCTCTTCCATTCATGCCTGACAACAATAATAATAATTAATATTATAAATTGAGTACAGTCATTGTAGTTCATAGTTGCATAACATATGTTCATAATATGCTCAGTGATGTGAATAATGTAAAATAGGAAATTTACACAAGTATTTGCAAAATTTTACAATGCTGGGGAAATTGAGACATTCCTTTTAATGGATACAACATAGAGATATTTGTCAGTGCCAGCTCTGACCTGCAATTCTAAGAAAAACTTTTGGGTGGACATAAATAAAGATGAAGTTACTATGCTACATTGGCCAGCTAAATAATTCTAATTATTATTGTGTGCTGTGATAGGACATTTGACCAGTAGTTGAAAGATATGAGGCTCCAGCACTGGTAAGTTGAAATGTCCTCAGACAAGTCAAGTCATCTCTCTGTGACTCTATTTCCTTTGTGTGTGTGTGTGTGTGTGTGTGTATTTATATATATATATAATACAAAATAGATAAAACATCACTTAAAACTAACTGGGGAGGGAATCACTGGCTGAACATCTACCCAGAACTTCATCTTCTGGACTCTTCTCATTGTTACTGCAGGGGAAATAGTAGCTTTGAGCATATGACTCATCTGAGCAGAAGACACATCTTCCTCATTGCTAAATCACACCTTTGAAGTAATTATTTCCTTCTAATCGTTACATGTACCTGGATCAAATATATATGATAGACATGTAAAGTTAGGTGAAAAGATTGAGACTCCATTGGGTCACAGATTCACAGAACAGTAGGGTTAGGAAGGGGTTTCTGGAGATCAACTAGTCCAAGCCCTCTGCTAAAACAGGATCACCTAGTGCAGGCTGCACAGGATCATGTCCAGGTGGGTCTTGAACATCTCCAGAGAAAGACTCCACAACCTCTCTGGGCAGCCTGTTCCAGTGCTCTATCACACTCAAAGTGAAGAAGTTTACCCTCACATTCAGACAGAACTTCCTGTGTTCCAGTTTGTGCCCTTTGCTCCTTGTCCTGTCACTGGGCACCACTGAGAAGAGTCTCGCCCCTTCCTCTAGACATCCACCCTTTAGATATTTGTAAGTATTGATCAGATCCCTTATTGGTTGTCTCCAGGCTAAACAGATCCAGTTCTCTCAGCCAACAAGAAAAATACTTATTGCTGAGGGTCCAATATCTGTGTTAAAGGTTCTTCAGGGGTTTTACTTTAGATGAGAAGTAAAAAAGTTAGACAAGTGCATTTTTTGATTTCATTTCACCCCAGAGAAATCTTTTTTTACAGTGTACAAAGCAGTTCCATGGTGAGAGCCAAAGTGCAATGGGTGGGGACAACTAGAATATGCTCTTCCAAGGTTCGCTTCTTCCCTGAATTAAAGTACTAGTATAGATTCACCAATTGCCTCTAATGTTCTGTCTAAGCCCAGCAGAATGTAGGGTCAAGGCTCAGAATTATTTCACAGTATTGCAGTAACAGATAATGGCAGTGATCCTCCAAAAATTCCTTTTCCAGCTTTATGATGAGTCAGATACTAATGGATTTATCTCCTGATATAAAATATTTTTGGGTTTATTTTGTTCAGAGAGTATAGCATCTTCCACGTTGTGCATCCCCCCCGCAAACACATTTGATTTCAACTAATTCACTTTCCCAAGGCAGGGGGCTGTGTGAGTGAGGAGCATTTGGAAATCACTCTCCAAGTGACTCACACTAACCCATGACTTTCTGCACTCTTTGATGCTTTTGGTCACACTCAGCATCTTAAGTCCTCTGCTTGCAGCAATAGAAAGGACATGAACTTGATCTTTTATTGCACATCACTCAACACTGTCTAATATGCCTGTGTGAGTGTGAGATTCAGCTGTCTTTCAATGACTGTTTTACTTTGTAAATTTTACTTACATTTTGCCACCCCAATTTTGTCTGGGAATATTTTTCCTCCTTTCAAAGCCTTATTTGTGATTTACTTCTTTCTGTAACCTGTTATGGGACTGGTGAAATTCAGAATTTTTTTTTTTTTCTTACGTCCGTAATTCCAAAAGTAATTGAAGGATTTAAATAGTCTTATGAAATCAGTGTAGTACTTCACTACGAGGTGTTCATATATATAAAAATACAAAAATAAAACAGTCATTGTCAAAGCAAACCAATTATACTTTTTTTTTTTCCTTGGGGATCCTATTGGTGTTAGATATCTGCATGGCTTTGCCACAACTGATCCCTAGTTAGAGGTATGAAATTGCTGAATTCCTGAAGTTGTTGGGATTGTTTGTGATGCTATCAACATTTTAAGGTTAAACAGTGAACTCTAGATTCAAGTTGTGGCAGGAATGGTACAAGAAAAATTGATTTTCATGTGTGGTGGGGGTTTTTTCCAGTTCATTTTTTTTAAGTCTTCTTCAAGTCTGCACGTAGCCTGAGCTGCAATAACTGCAGCCCAGGGCAGTGTCAGTGAGGCAATCAACACCTTATCTGGGTAGCTTTCATTTCCTGTTGAAAGAGGCTGCTGAGGTATGCACTGAATCCACATCTTCCCCCACAAACTACTTCATCCTCTTTGCTATCTCCCCAGCGATCTTCCTTCCCACAGTAGAGGAAGGCGGCTGATCCTCCTCACATTGCTACAAAACACCTTCCTCTCCCGGCAGGCTGCTTTGATTCAATTTGAGCTTGAGGCTGGGAGGGGGGTTGTTCCAGACCTCCCCCAGCAATTCAGGGTCCACCCAAAGGACTCAACTAGCTTTGGTGGCACCAGGATACAGTCCTCATGACACAAGACAGCACAGGAATTTTCCAGTTTTCCTCGTCTTAGGAATTTCAGTTCCACTTACAGGGATTAATTAGAACTGTATGTTGCATTCCGCCAAAATCTGTGGTTTCCATAACCAAAGTAACGATACTTGATATGCAAGTAACTTAATTCTTAATAAAACAAAGTAAATAAATAGTAAGATATTCAGTCACTTTCAGTCTTCCTTCCCTCTGCCTGCTAATGAGATTAAATATCAGCCTGATGGGAGGCAAATTATTTTTGAATTGTATAAAACTCTATGTTTAAATTATAGGGTTTGACTTAAAATCAGGTTTATACTTAGTTAGAGTGGGTTAATAAATGGTTAAAGGTTCCTGCATGTGCTTTAAGACATCCTTGTTTGCTTGGGATATTTCCCCTTCGGGTACTGTACACTAGATTTGTCTGGGCCAATACAAATTAATTTGCCCTATAAAATTTACCCCCCTGAAGCAATGCAGCAAACTCAGCAAGATTGTTTTGTCTAAGTCGCTTAGAAAGGGTTAGGTGGGTTAGGCAACCAACCGCTATTCAAGTACGACTGGAAAGCAGCAGAATAACAAATTTAGATACCAATCGGAGACCAAATTCATCATTAGTGATACCATCAAGACCTCTGTACTGTATTTCAGTAGGGGTGAGAGACATAAAAACTGACATAACATAGCAAATTTTCTGATATTCATTAACAATTCAGAGGAAGCAAAAGCTGGAAATTTGTCTTTCCCTCTAATCCCCCCATATCTCCTAGTAGCAAACTCTCAGGAAAAAAACCAAAAACAAAACCAAAAACCAAACCACAAAACACCCCCCAAACCCATGCCACTTGAAAATTTAGAGGTCTGACCTATACTGAGAAAGGTCTGATAATGAGAAAGCATCAGAAGTCTGACACTGAGAAAGTCACTATGTCCACTATGAATTCTGACTTTTTCGAATGACCTCAACTCAGTAGCTCAATTTGCTACTGGAAACTGAAACCAAAAATAATCTCAAAGCTTGACATTTCAGGGTCTTTAATTGTACCAGTGACCCTCTTAAGGTCACACTGCATCTTTACTCTCAGCTCCAGCTGCAGTATTTTGACTGTGGACTGGTTTTACAAACAGTTACTTCATTTTGAGGGTATATTGCTTGCTATTATCACAGCTGAAACTAGTCTACCCTGGAAAAGGCAAACTGGTAACAGGGCATTGCCTCAAACTATAGTCTGAACAGAAGTGGAAGTTTTCCCCACTCCCATCAATTTCAAAGAAAGTTGTATGGAGGGCAGGCATGCCTGGTGTACAGTACCCTTGTGTACAGCTAAGCTTTGCAAAAGTTACTCCTTACTGCTTGTGCCTTCTTGGATGAATGCTTTTAGAGAAATTATTCACAATTATCATTAATACACAGACTATGACTGAATAGACTTAGAGGGCACAAGGGACCATTTCAGTCATGTATCCTGCTTAATAGAGACCATAGAGTCGCCCCCAACAAGTAATTCCTGACTAGCATCCAGACCTTCTGATTTACTGCAGGGACTTTGCCAACAGGCAGTTCTTCATTGCCACACTGTTTGGGAGCAGCTGGTTTCCAAAGTGCAGATTGTTCTGCTCAAATTTTACATAATCCTAGAATGGTTTGGGTTGGAAGGGGCCTTTAAAGCTCATCTAGTTCCAACCCCTTCCTGCCATGGGCAGGGATACCCTCCACTAGACCAGGTTGCCCAAAGCCCCATCCAACCTGGCCTTGAACACTGCCAGGGAGGGGGCAGACACAGCTGCCCTGGGCAGCCTGTGCCAGGGCCTCACCGCCCTCATAGGAAAGAATTTCTTCCTTACACCCAACCTAAATCAACACTTTTCAGGGTTTTTTTTTTCGTTCTGTCTGGTTAATTAATGAAGTCACATGCTATCATTTCCTTCACTTGGAAGTGTGAGACAGGAAAACACACAAAAAGCAATTTTGTACTAGGTCAGGATCCTCAGTCGATATGACTCACTGAGATCATATTCAAGCCAACCACTATGCCAGTATACATCACCTGAGAATCTGTCGCCCAAGGAGCAGAAACAATATGATAGTGTTTTTATAATTATAATCAGGAAGCACATGAAGTTTGTAGCTTCACAAATTCACTTTTGAATAAACCTAGACAAACTATTTTATTTCATTAAGATTTGCAATAGTAGAACAAAGGACCCTAGCTTATTAATAGAATATGAATATAGAAGAGCATTTAATGTGGCTAAAAAAGAACTGATTTTGTATTCAAACACAGGAAATCAAGATGGTGATAAGGTGCCATAGCTTTCTGGTTTGGCTTCAGGTTTGATTTTACTTAAAGCACAAGTGTCAAATGAGTTGCACCTTTTGCAGAGAAGAGGTAGTATGAATAGCACTGTCTTGCTGCCAGTGCATCCTATGAAATAGGATCTGTTGGTTATATTGTGGCCCTTTTACCAACCAAGACTGAGTGGCCTGATGGACAAACTCTCTGACTCTGACAGAAAAAGTGGGGGGTTATAAAAATTTCAAATAAGCTTTGAAATTTTCTATCTCAATATTTGCTAGATATTTGGCCATGTGAACTCTCCAATCTCCAGCACTACTACTGAATCCATGTGTAACCCCCTGCAATTAACATCACTGCTCTGTGTCAGCTGACACATTTATAAAGATGGTGGCACTATATGCCAAGGCATTAATTGCTCAGTGTCGCTCTGGTACGAGAGCACCTCGTCCTTATTGTGACACCATTATTAGCTGCTCATTTTATCAAAGAGTGAAGGTCCAGGCAGAAGTCTTCCACTTAAATCAGCTGTCACTTCAGACACCATCTAATAAGGAAAACAAAACAGAACTAAACAGTACTTAATCAATTATGGAGATGTGGTTAAATCATGAGCTTCGCGAGGCAGTGCACTGTCCTTGCTTGTAGAAAAACAAGATAATGGGGCAAAGCCTTGGTAAATCTCTGTGCATTATAGCAACAATAATAATTACGTAGCACATTTCACACAATCATAATGTTAGCAATAACATCAGTGCTTTGCTTTTCTCAACATTATGCATGATTCCATAAACTTCAAACTGCTAATGGTTTGTGTACACTCTGCCTCAAGACTGATTCTTGAAATAATAGAAAACAATTGTTCAAAATACAGCAAACCCATTTACAAAACTTATTGCTATTACTAGATCAGTATTTTTTTATTGGCTGAGTTCTTAGGCTGTGTCTTCTAAACGTTTGTCATTTAAACAATTTACTTTTACTCAGACAGTAACATTCCTAGAGTCTGACATAATGAAAACAATGAAATCCACCTTTATTCTTTCTTCACATGTATTACAGTGTAGGTTTTATCCTAAGAGGTGTTCTGCAACCTAGTTTTGAACCTCTTCCTAATATGCAGGTAACTGCCGTTGTCTGTAATTCAGAAGATTTCACAAATAATTTCTCTTTGCTCCTGCAGCACCAGGAATTTTGGTTTTCCATAGAGCACAGCAGGCTGCACAAATAGCCCTGTCATTTTTAAAACTGTTTTTTGGCTAGATGTGCCAAGTGATCTTTTAGTTTGTACAATTTGCACAATGCAGCCACCTGAGGTTTCAGAGTTACTTCACTACTGGATATTAACAGCTTGAGGTTTCTCACACTTAAGTGACTTATCTTGCATCACTCAAGTGTGGTAAAGAGTATTACCTACTATCTGACCCCTGGATGCGTAACCTGCACCCGTTTGCAGAACTCAGCTTTGTCACCAGTCCTCTCAGTCGTGTCAAAATTCTGCCAGATAGATGTGAGTGCTTGTACTTACACACAATACACGGGCTGATCAGGCAGCCACAGAAGGACAGAAAATAGGGCTGCCAAGGTGTGCCGCAAGGCAACTTCATAGCATCTCATTCACTAAGAGCTGACTGACCCCGTCGTGCTCGGAGCAGAGAATCCCCCATTGTCTCTGGATAGCCCTCTCACTGCTGTGTCTAAGGGGTGAGCAATGAGGAAATACTGTAAAAATTCAAGGATCTAGAAAAATGTGCCTGTTCTCAGATAACAGCTACCTGGCCATCTCAGCAGTAACATCTAGCTTGTTTTATCCAGCTTTTTTGAAGCACTCAGATGACAAGTTGTTAGTAAAGGTAGCTGGTTTGGGGTTTTGTGAGGGAGATATTAACTAAGTAAACCCTGTGTTCACTGCACTAACATTTTCATTGGAGCTGAAAAATGATCAGGGAAATCAATCCAAACTGTCTTGGCTGTGTTACACGAGGGGAAAAGAAATCCCAAAACCCAGTAGTGGGTATAAGTGGAAGAGAATTATTTTTTTTTTCCAAATGCAAAACTTTTGATTAGAAGATGGAATTTGCTGGACAAGGAAAGTCATTTTCTGGGTGTTATGGGGTTTTCTTTAATTTAATTTTATAAAATGTGAAACAAAAATGAAAGTATTTCCTTCAAAAACAAGCTTTCTTAGTCCCTCGTTGAATTGAGACAAAGCAATAAATATTGCTCTTCTTTCAAAAGTGTTTTTTATTTTCAACTCCTATTTGTATGCAAAACCTGCTCAAACTCCATGTTCTTGGTAGCTATTAAAAGACATACAGTGATCAATGTAGATATTTTTCTACTTCAGAATAAGCTGGTTATCCAAATACTTTGGCATCAAATATGAAGAGACAACTTCTATCATATTAAAACTTTTTACTTCTTTTGAGGGAGTTTAACAGAAAATAGTACAAACCTTGGAAATTCCCTCAAGGATAGTTCTATATATCATAAATTAACATACTTCTCCTTTCCCCCCCCCCAAGCCCCCACTTTTGGAAATATCTTCTCTTTATTTTGTATGAGATTAAATATGCATCCTGAAGCACATTTCCAGAGTGTAATAAATGTATCCATTAAAAATAAATAAGAAGGATTGATTAGTTTTTGTCAATGAAAATGTCCCTGCATATTCCATGGACATTTTCTAAGTCATTTTTAAGAGCGTGAAAAAATTCTGCAAGGTTGGGGTAAAAAGGAAAAAAAAATCATATCAATTTATTTATGAGTCTTCAGTGACAAATAAAAATGTAAATAGCAATTTTTTTCCTTTCTAAATATTTTACAAGTCATAAAATACCAAATACTTATCTGTGGTCCTTTTCTGAGAAAATATAGTTGCAAAAACCTGTTTTCTTCCCTTGAGTAATGAGAGATAATTTATTAATAGCACTAGCCTTTGATTTTATTCACCTCCAGCTCTTAAAAACAAATAAGTGGTTTTCAAAGCTCTGCAAAGTTTTACTAGCTGCCTCCCAAAGCTGCACCTACTCTCCTCGCCACCTCGTTCGTTAGTGATGTTCATCCTGGCCTGGCTGATTTGACAGTTATTTTTTTCCTCCTGATTTTATTGCGATAAGAGTTATCAAGCTTATCAAGGACTGTGCTGTCAGTGAGATGCACAACATCCAGAGGATCTTGAGGTCAGGTGCCTGGAAAAATATGAACAGAATTCATTGATTTGTAACAGAAGGAAGAATTTCTGCAATCGCTCTCATATCTCGCAGAGTTAATACAACTGTGGCTCAGGGCAGAATTTGCAAAAGTTTGTTTTGTTTGGTTAAGCCCTCTCTTCCATGAGACACAACCTTTACTCTGGCTGTTACTGTGATGCAATGGCTACAGAACCTAAAATACTCTGTTTTGTTTATTTGTTTGACGATTTTGTAACAGGATGGATCCTTGAGATACTCTGTCTGCGCGTCAGGACTGTCCTGGGGTGCAGCCAAAGCAATCAAACCATCACTACCCTTACTCCTGGGCTTGCACCACAGTGCTGGATGGACTAGGAGCTCAAACAAGACACATCTATCGTCCTGCTCACTTGCTTGTCACATCATTCACCTTGACATGACTCCATGGTGGGCACCTGGGACTGGCCTTCCCAGGCTGCCACCCTGGCAAGAGAGACACCTCGGGCACTGTTTGGTTTGTCGCACCACGAGCTGCAAATCATGGGAGCGAGCGGTGATCCTGTTTCTTCTTCAGAAATGGACTATTTTTAATTTTACAGCATGACCATGTTCAGGAGGATTTTACTGCTTTCCTAAAAAGGGGGTTTATTGTATGTGTCAAATAACTGAATGGCATCCAATGTTACTGCCAGCGTGGGAGCTAGAGCAGGGGCTGGAAGCAGGGATGGAGCAGGAAATGCAGTGAAAGTGTGTGTTCACACTCCTGTCAAAGTGCTACAGTCTTCCTCTCTTGAAGCATCTCAGCTATGCCAGCCCTGCTTGTCTCTTAACCAGAGCTGCCAACTGGGCTAAATCGCATGGTGACTTTGTGAGGCTGACAAATGTAGGTTAAAATGCACTGGCCAAGCTCATTTCCATTTGGATTTTACCCAAAGTCTCAGATAAAGGGCCTGAGCAATAATTTGATGCACTAATTATCCCATAAAAAAAAAAAAGGATTGTTATTTTTAGGTGCTTAAAGTTTTGTTTCAGAGGAGGAAAAAGTCTTTGGTATATTTTGAAGAATTTAGTGGAGATGCGTGTTGCAAGTAAGAATAAACAAATGAGCTCTTTCAAATTCCTGGAAATGACTGAGAGACGTGTTGTGAATTCTTTGAATTAGTAAAATAGACTGCAAGTGACTGAGCATGTAAAAAGCAGGGTTAACATGTCAGGGAAGCCCACAGTTGGTTAATTTGACGACTGCATTTCAACTTTGTTTTCTAAATATACTTTACAATTTAACAACTAATTCATAACACCATATAACGCAGGACCAAATTTTATTATAAAAAACCCTACACTTTAAAATGTTAAAACTGCAGGCTATAGTGGTGAAAACTTAAGGAAATATTAGTTGTCCAAATTTAATTTCAGAACATGACAGCACACTGTTATTGCAACTATTATGCTTTAATTCCATGTTCCATGTGTGGTCTCACACTTTGTTTGGTACACATCCTCCAAATTTGCACTGAATAGTTGATTGTTAATTCTGAATAAATAATATTGTTACAGGATATTATCGAAAGTTTTCTGGAATAATTGCCTAGAGTTAGGTTTCCAAGTCCTTATCAGTTAATTAAAAATAGTGAACCAGCAAATCCTACTGGAATTGTTGGAGACACAACATTTCTGAAGCACTAATTGCTTATTTGGGTACCTGCATTAAGCCTGCAGCTCAAGAAAAACATGCTCACGGTGAACTTAGGAAATTACCCTCCAAGCCTTCAGGATTTAGTTCAGATCATAAAACAGTTTTTCTTTTTGTGAAGTGTCACACATTCTTCGCACTCACCCCTCATTCTGAGTTGCAGAAGTATAAAATTGCCTGACAGCAAAGTTTGCATGCTGTAAGAAGCACGCTAACGTGGGCTCAATGCTGCTACACTGCTACAAGGACACAGTACTTGAGACGAACAGAGTCATCTGCCAACACTGACCATGTGGTGAGTATCAAACACTTGTGCTGCTCAAAAAAGCAACAAAAAAAAGTAGATTAGGAAAACACTGCTGATCATTCATAATTTCATCCACAAGTTCAGCTCTAGGCCTGGTTTGACTTTCGTTCATACCCGTGTAAAGGAGTAACTTGGCATCAGTCAACACAGTGAAACTGTTGTCAAAACAGCCTATGTGGAGGATTCAAAGCCCTTTTGAGGACAAGTAAGTAAATGAAATAACAAATATGCTAGCTATGACATGTAATGACCTTGATTATCTGAATAGTATTAGCCAATACGTGGTAGGGGCTCTTTTGTCTGCCTTTTCTTTACTAGGAGCAGTCTACCCCTCAGAGGTGCACAAGGACCTGCTTAGTTGTGCATGCCCAGGAGCAGTTGTAGGAGTTTCAACTGTACCTTCACAGAAACACGTTGGCCATGATAGAGACACTGAAACAATCACTGGCTATTTACTCTGTTTATTACTGCTTTATCTTCCACCATGTCCCAATACTTTCCTCTGTTTCAACTCTGCTGACTGCCACGGCATGGCGTTTCTCAACTACACCCTAGCTAGCAGAGTCAATGTTTGAATATCTCCGAGAGCACAAAAAGGAAGAAAAAAGGAAACATTTCTATTTCTCATTTACATTATTCTCTTCTCATAAGCACAATGAAACAAGACTGTGAGCCAGACCCTTTGGTTTGTATGTAAATCAACTTTAGTGGAGCTATGCTTATTACCGTCACCATTATTTTTGTTGCTACTGGTTGCATGACTGAAGCACCCACAGAGATAGGAGTCAGCTGTGCTAGGTGCTGTACAGATAAAAAATCTCTTGGAAACATTTGCTCCTAGTGTTCACCAGCTGACTAGACAAGAGAAACTATGTGGGAGGGAAGTAAGCAGCAAAGAGGGAAAGAGAAGTTGCTGATCGGAGTCAACCAGCAGAGCGCTGGTGGAGCTGGGAATTAACTCCAGGTATCCAGATGCTCAGATCACTGCTCAGGCCAATACACTGAACACCCTTGCCAGCTAAAACAAACATATCTTTTTTTCAACTCTTGCCAAACTGACAGCTACAGTGAAATGTGTGAACAAGATGTACAAAAGCAGGTTTCACTCTCCAGATCCTTTCTAAAACAAAACAAAACATGCTTTTTTCTCATTGCTCAGTGGCACACAATTAAATATTTCAGGTTTTTAGGAAGTTGGACAAATTTATTAGGAAGGCAAAAAGAAGAGATTCATTACTTTTTGTTCGAAGCCAACCTCTGGAAACAGAATGGAATTCCCTAGGATTGTCTCTACCATTTCTTTAATGTGCACATAAATTAACTCTGCTCATCAAATTGTAGACATTAACAATTAGGGTGGGTACCTTGAAAGATTTCTGTACCAAATGAAGTGTTTGTTTGAGGGACAAATATCTTGTGCAGATAACATGCCCAACAATACCTAACTAGTTTATCACAGCAGTTACCTTCTGATGTTCACCGAAAAGTTTTACACCAGCTGTAAATGATGTTGCAAAACTTCCTCATATTAAATCCTGTCAGCAACACTCGGATCCAGCTCCAATGCTGCTGGGCAGAAAAAAAGTCAGCACAGCAGAAATATACTTCCTTGTGCTTGACCAAAACTGAAAAAAAGAAAGAAAACAAAAGAGAAGAAAGATATAAGAAAACCAGAAGCTCTTTTTACAGTACTTCTAAACATAGCTTCAAGAAGAGAATAGAGAACCACCTTAAGACTCTGCACTGGAGGGGAGAACATTTTTTTATGTCACTTCTTCATAGCCCTAAATCATCATTGCCATTGGATGCTGATTTGCAGCTATAAACTACTTCCAGTGTTTACATTAGGGTTTCTGAAAGAAATGCATATCTTGGGCCAGCAGATCAAATACATCACTGTCTACAGGAACTGAAGTGAGGCAAATATGCATTGTATCCAAATGAAGCCTGCAGGAATCTAAGGCAAGCAAAACCTTAGTAAGTTACACCCAAAAAAACCCTGTACACAAGGACAAGAGTGAGGACCATGAAAAGGCACAGTGAACTTTTTTTTGCACGCAGCAATGGATGCAAAAGGACTACATCTTTCTGTCTTTATGAAAGTAAAGGTCCATTTCACCGTGGGAAGGAAAGGAATCTTTCTTTTCTGCTCATTAAACTACAAAAAGAGCAGGTGAGGCTCTGTGGCTTATTTCAGCAGTGCATGAGCAGGAGGTGAAGCCAGGTATTTCCCAAAAGGACTGTGGGTTACTCCTAGCTTCAATGTGATAGTCACATTTCTGCTATAGAACACCCAAACATTAGCCCTTGTGCCCACACTCAAGTTTTATGGCAGGAGGGCAGAGAGCCACAGAGAAGCGAGCTTCCCTCCCAGGATGGCAGCAAATCCCCTGCTGATGTCTGCTGCATCCCAGCAGCTGAAATAACCTGCGTGCTCCCACAGGCGGAAAAACTTTTGCACCAGTCCTCAGGTCCTGGTCTCCCCCTCCTTGGCTCATTTATGTTGTGCCTCTTGCCCGAATAGCTTCCTGCTACCACCACCAAATGACACTCATTCCACTGCAAATGGTCCCTTTGAAGTCACAGGGGAGGGGCTTGGATTTTATCCATGGCACAGAATCCTAGCATAACTTTAACCCTTCTTAATTTTTTCTTTCTTTAAAGGGGGAAGCATTGTAGAGAAGCTGTGATTACAGGGGGAAGAAAAAAATACGTAAATACAGTTTTGTCAATCTGCAGTCATCAGTTAATGTATTAATAAAGGGATTCCCAGAAAAAAAATAATTAGCCACTACCACATCTGCTCATCTTTGTATGCAGTTGTCTCACCAACTTGAAGATTTCCACAGTTATGCCACTGTTTAGTTGAAGGTTCGGGCTTTCAAGGTCAATTAGCCCATGGTCATGTCACACAGAGCTCCGGAACTCCTCCGGTCTAACACCTACATTTCATGACTACCCATGTGGAGGAAGGGAAAGTAAAACTGTTAATTGATTGTCAAGCAGGATGAAAACATGATTCCTTTGGCTTACTAGATGTTCACACGTAGGAAAGCCTGATTTTTTTTTTTTCCTTTTTAATATAGACAATTTTAAAAACGAAATTATTTGAGTGAGATCCCTTGGAGTCCAGAAAACCTGCGTTTGAGGCTTTTATTTCTTTATGACAATAAGTAAAATGAAAAGACTTGCTGAAATGAGAAGTCATTCCAGTTCCCAAATGACAGCATATAATTTTAAAAATGTGTCAAAGTCAGTCGGGGGGAATTTTTGGAATGTTTACATTTGTTAAGGAATGATTTGGCAAAATGCATTCTTGATATGTTTTGATCTCATTAAATCTGCCTCTTTACACAAAATAGAAAAAAAGATTGGTGAAAGAAACTTTCACTGAGCTCAGATGACAGATGGCTTTTGGGCTATACAACTTATATTAAATGAAGAAAAGTCCTTAAATTGTAGTTCAGGTCACTGCTTAGTCTACGTGTCTGTCAGTGTCCTTTTAACTCCTGCCAGGTTTCCCAGATTCATGCATGGACTCTTCCATTCAAAACACAACACAAATTCTACTTGAGGTCCAGGTTTTCAGCTGCAAACTGAAATCATAACATATCTTCCCCTAACACGTTTCTTTTAATGTACATAAAGTCATTCACTGTGACTGCGCAAGAAATATTTGCAAAGAGAATTTCCACACAGCTTATAGAGCCATAATTAACAATTAACACCATGAAGGCACATGCTAGTATAATCTTGTAACAGCAGAGATATTTCTGTTGAGAGGCATTGAAAAAATCCCAACAAATAAACAAACCAAACCTCAAACACAATGAATGAACAAAGTATGAAAACTGGAGCAATACCATGCAAAAAGTTACAATCTATAGCACTAGTGACCCGTTTTTCAATTCATGAGAAAACCAAATAAAATGCATTATGAGCCTCCTTAGGAAAACACATTATGTACACTCATAGTGTTTAGTTCAACCTAAAAGCTGTATAAAACAAGCTCTCCTTAGTGTGTTACACATTTGAGACCCCTGGGATTTCTCTTATAGTTTTATGCAATTTATTTCTTATACACTAATCTTCTACTTCCTCTTCCAGCATGGAAAGATGTTTTATTGCTATGCTGTTTGGGTTAGCAATGGCAACATGCCATCAACAACACTCTAGTGACTATACAAAGCAAATTTAACATTTTCACATCCAAAATAGAAAACTGTACTAGGGTACACACCCAGTCTTTTTTTCAAATTAACTCACCTTCTTGAATCTCCTTTTCTTTTCACACAGATATCGTTTCATTGTCTTTAATCAGAAGAACAATGAATAGTTTCTGCAATGTTTGTTATGCATTCATAGTCTATGCACTACCTGGTAGGTTATTTTCTTATCTATATGGCCAAAGTAAACTATCCCAAGCACGTCAACAGATCATCAAGAAGCTAGTGACGATGTTAACTATTTCTTTATTTGTTCCAGCTCTTTGGACTAGCTTGGAATGCTAATCCTTTCCCAGCAGATACTGCACATAGAGCAGCTTCAGCAAAGGTGAGGACACGGAAAGTAGCAAATGGCAAGGGTACAAGGACCTTACAGTAAAAGAATAAAACCAAGACTGTCACACAGAAGGCAGCACAAAGCTTTCACTTCAGAATTTCGTCTGAGAAGACAGACCAAGGTGTGCACTTGTTGAGGTGCAGACAAATTTCTTAGCCCCTACTGCCATAAAAGCATACTGTCTCAATGATATTTTTGGAGGTCATCTAAATCATGAGTTTAGAACCAATTTCCGTATTAAAACACTACAGTGCATGTTTGATGTGCAAAGTAAATACAAAATACTTCTTGTAGGGAATCATAATATGAAAGCACCATAGCTTAGACATTTGGGCATTCTCATTTCTGTGACAACTAAAAAATTTCAAGGGTAAAATATTTTAAGTGTCTAGAGGTAAGAAACAACTATTTTGCCTCTATCTGCTTACTGACATATTAATCTTTCGACATGACATTCAGTTTGTAATTCAGGAATGTAAGTAATTGTTTTACATCCTTAAGTGCCAGTCTGAGCAACCTAATGCAGGAATCGCAACCTTTTATTTAAGAGCCAGTGGCTCAATAACTGATCTAATTTTTCTCTAAATTGCACGGTTAACCAGATGAGTTAACCCTCTTATTTAATGTTTTTAACAACTTTCCAGCATTTAACCTAAAGTCAAAACTTAATTCAGTGTTGTGCCTGATGCTCTGATAGTAATTTCTACTCTGTGAGTTCCACTGAATATTTAAGATGTTTGGAGTGAGAAACCCTGATTTTGGTGAGAGTTTCCAATTGATATGATGGTGTGTAAGAAGTATTATTACAATTTTCAGTAGCCACTTTTCTATTCCATTTAGGAAAGAAATTATAGATGGAAAAAGTGGAGAAAAATAACCTTATCCCAGTTTGTGATCATGCATTTTTATAGTGTGCTTTTGATTTATTGATCTAGTATCATGTTCTCCTATTCATCTTCTCATAATTCAGATTAAATAAATTATCCTGGTATATTGAAACTTGGAGAAATCTTAATGACAGAGAAAATTCTGGCATTACTAAAAGGAGTTTCTTCACTTTGCACTAGTTCTCTCTTTATAATTTAACTAGGAAGAATGACATTTCTGGCTAAATTCTGATTTTATCAGAACTAATTATGTCTCCCTATGTATCAGTGGTGATGACCTCTAATCTCACTAACAAAATGTTTGTTTACAAAAAACCTATTTGCTGGGTTTAGCATAATTGACCACAGCAATTACTGTGTGTGAGGAATTTATGTTTCATTTAGAAAACTCCTGGATAGCTTTTCTGGCAACATAGGTACTTTAAGCCTTTAATCTCCAACAAGCATGTTTTCAACAGACTAGCCTATAAACTGTGGGTTTTTAAGAGCCCTCGTGTTTGTTTGTATGTCCAGAACCACACAGTTCTCGGCATGTCTGTCCGTATGCCCAGGGGAGGCATCAGACTGGTGGCAGAGGAAAAGGAAGGCTGCAGAATAAGTTTCAGGCATAGGCAGAAGCAGAGCAAGTTTACCCTCCCCTATCCTGCCTGCGTGCCCTGGGGTGGGATGCCTTATCGCAGGGGCAATTCAGACTGCCTGCCCAGCCAGCAGTCATGTAGATATTTCCATAGATGGTAGGTTTTGGACAGTATATTAGTGATTTTTCATTTCCATATTAATCTGACGCCTTTATAAACCAGTAGCCTAGAGGACCTGGTATCCTCCAGCTGAGAAACCCCTCAGCCCATCACACACCCAAATTCTCATTTGAGGAGCTCAACAAAGTGACATTGTCCTCACCAGTAGTGTGTTCCAGGTGGGATGATCCACACAGAATGTGTCATCTTTTGTGCTCCCTTTAAAATTCAGAACTTGGTTAAAAGAACTGATTTCTTTTCCATTTGGCCAACTCTGGTAACATTCTTGGTTGCCTGGTAGGAAGCGATTAGAAAATCCTCGCTGTAAATTGTGGTTTAGTTCACCTCTTATGCTTATTTTGAAACAATGCATATCTATGAATAACCATGCATATCGCTATAAATTTAATCCTAGAAATTATACAATAGGGTTCTTACCATTACTTTTGTCTACAACTAGTGGAAAAAAAAATTACTGATCATACTCCTTATGTGCTTTTACAAGGCAAAGGAAACTTGTGATACTCTGCAAACCAAGGTTTGTCCACTTCAGACACAACAACATTGTTGATTGCAACAGATGATGTAAATAGTTCTAGTGAAAGCTGTTTTCTAATTTCATGTGCTCTTAAGCCAGAGGAAAATACTTGCTGACTTTCTCAGCGGAATCATCAAGGGGTTCTTGTACCCCTAAACTTTCTTCTAGATTTTCAAGAAATTCAGGCAAGTATCAGCTATATTAAACTTTATTTTTAGAGGTGTCCTGGCCCAGAAAAGTAAGCCACTTTCAGAAATCTTCAGATTTAGGTCTCAGAATGGAATGATGGTTTTCAGGGAAAAAAAGCATTAACTTTGATTTTATTCTGATTCGAACAGAAAAAAAAAATATAATACAATATTGCTTTTCATTGTGATTGCACATGACAAGAATTCTAAGAACTACCAGCAGAGTGAAAGGTCACTGAACATAATTTTCTTGTTGCCTCTTTACTGAAATGTTTACAGCCATGTAGAACTGAAATGCCTTGTTCAAGGTCTCCAGCCAAGAGCAAGTAGCCTTCAGGCCCTACCAAATTTAGTAAAAAAAGCCCTGCACAGAGCACAGACTCGGCAAGGGAGCTCGAGGCCCTTTCTGAACACAGGTGTGAAAGCTCACTGAAGCACCTCATCATTTCAAGGTGACTTAAGTAAACTGCCGTATGTCAGACAAGGTTTGCTGTAATTCACTGTCATGGGTTTGTTTTGGTTTATTTGTCCATCTCTGCAATTTGCTAATTTATTATTCTTTTTTTTAAACCAGGAAATGGGTATGAGGCCACAGGAGCTTGTTTAGAGAGGAGAGGGTGCTCACAGATGTTTCACCTGCCCACAGTGGAGAGGACCGCAGTAATGCAGAGGGGTCCCCCTGTGTTGGTGGGTTATACATAGGCACATCTCAGGCCCCACAACTGCCTGCACCCCAGCCCTGCAGAAATCAGCCCTCCCTCAGCACAAGTGGCTTGCAGCAGGACTGGGGGGGAGGGAGGCCTAACAAACTGCCTTTAAAAGGCCTTGAGGAAGACCCTGAAATGATGCAAGCAAGGCTAAGATTCACTGGTTTAAAATTGATTTTGAATGTCAGTGTTTGGCACTGTTCAGAGAGGAAAGAAAGTTTATTTCGTATTTGGGGAAATGCAATCGATGCTGCTTCAGTGTGAGAGTATTCCATTTTAAAATACACAGATCGGGATAGATTGCAAAACAAGGTGAAAACATGCTTTCTCAATAAATAAACAGAGCAGCAGGGATATAACTTGATGTGACTTTTCCTAATGGAACGTGATTTTGACTCCAAATGGCAAATCGGACTTGTCAGATGATAAAGGTTAGCCTTGCCATTAAATACTATCACTAGTTTGGTTAATGTTAAATATATGTGCTGCATAAAATAAACTATATTGCATGGGCAAGAAAAAGCATTGAAAACACACTCCGGCTATCCTTCCATTTCTGTAGGAAGCTGAATGCCACCAAGCACTCCACTGTGACAAGGAAATGAGCAGCCAGTCTTCATGGCAACCTTAAACCCTTGTAAGGGTTACTGAGCCTAGTGAATCTTAAATAAGTTGACCGTTTGTTTTATTAGAAAAGAGGGTACACCTTCTCCACGTCAGTATTTTAAGTAATAGCTCTGAGAGTATTGCCAAACACACCTATCAAAAAATGAGTCACTAAGTACACCAGAGGCTGATTCCTGCAGAACAAAAGGGGAGCTGTGACATTTTAACTAAGTTTTACTTCTTCCTTTGAGATAAACCAATGCCTGATCACAAAGCACATTCACGTCTAGCATGCAAATTTTCTTTCTCACCAGGATTCAAAGCAATATAAATTATAGTTGTTTACATCAAGCTTCCACACTCTTTGGGACACTGGGCTTCTCTTGATTTGGCTAGAAGATAGAGCACAATGTAACTAATAAACTTCATTCCCTAAGCTGTACTGACATCATCCTGGCTAAAAAAAACAAGGAAGTAAGCTAATCGGAGATCTCCTGATTTATATTCTGTAATGAATACAAAGGGGCAGAAACCAAGGTCTTTTAAATGGAAACTGTCAGCAAAAAAGAAAACAGAAGAGAATTATTTTGGGAGGTGGCCAAGAGAGAGCAAAAGGGTCATGGGGGAAGAGGGGATAAATAGAAAATGAAGGAATGGTTTGGGAGATAATATATACTACTGCATTATTGTCCCACCTGGGAATGTAATGTGTTCACAACACCATGTTAGTCTGATTTTACGAAATGACTAGTGAAAAAGCATGGATCTTAAAAGAAAGGCGTGAACATATTCTGTACAGAAGTTTGTAAATAACTGAGTTTTGCTTTTGTCTGAATTGTGTAACATTTTCTTTAGGTCCCAAAGAATACTCACTTAGAGAAAATATTCACTAAAAAAAAAAAAAAGCTTTAGATTGAAGAAATCTCTTTCAACTATTGGGGATTTTCTGTTTCAAACTCTGTAAATATATTTATGAGTCATTTCATTTTCATTTCAAAAGGCCAGAATCTCATCTGTTCATCTGAATCACCTTGAAGCCTCAGCTCAACATCTTGGTGTTGTCAAAATTTCTTTCTCCATAAAAAGGTCACATCCACACTCATTAAGGTAGGATATCTCTAAAGGAAAATTTAAGTATTTTGTTTCTAATGCAGGTTGAAATTCTCTCCCAGGACTAGACCCATTGTGACTGACCCAGAGCTGAGTGGAAGGACGCAGCTCAAGAGTCCTCTTCTTCCCACTGCCATGGCACCAGGGATAGTTACAGATGTGGGATGTGCTTGCCGGGACACTTCACTGCTCCTCACACCTCTGTTCTGGGATCCCATTGGACCATTATCTTTTCCTGTTCAAGTTCAAACCTTGAAGAGATGTGGTGCGCTGTGGTTAAAGCCATCATTTCTCAGCTGGGAAGGAGGATGTCATTTCTTAAGGGGAGTATCTCTGTGTGCCCAGCAGTGTGTCCTGGGGAGCACAGGTTGGGAAAGATAGGTTTGCTCTTCCAATTCAGTGCTGCAGAAACTTCACAGGAAAGTGAAGATTACTTTATTTTTCCAAGGTTTTCAGAGATATTGAAGAGGGCATCAGTTCAAGGATCAAAGTGTTTAACTGGTCCAGACCTTGAATCTCAGACCTGTTCAAGCTCAGAATAAGTGTGCAACGACATCTGTAATCACATGGCTCAGGGAAATGGGGATTTATGAATCCATTTTAACTTGATACAATAAAGAAAACTAGTTCCACCTGAACCTGATACCTTCTGCAAGGTCTGTTTTCTGATGCACATCCTCAGTTGAACTAACTGGCATGGTGTGAAGTATCGTCTCTCCTCCCCTTGCTCTTTATTCATTTCCCCAGTTGTCCTTGATGAACTGTGTAATAGCAGCTTTGCAGCAGCTGTTCTTTCATAGAGATACATATTTCATAGTGATACTTCCTGACATGAAAACAGTGGTTCAAACACCATATTTTCTCTGAAGGTAATGGGTACAGGTCACAACTGGCCCTTCTGTTGGACTTTATGTTTATTTGTCATGACATGGGAAGAGCAAAACTAATGTGTGAACCTCAACTCGCCCTTTGGAGAACAGGAGCTTTGTCAGCAAGGCAAGCAGGTTTACTAGCGGTGAGGCCAATTCTGCAGAGCCTTCTTGTGCCAGAAGGTGGATTGGGCTGCTGGAGGAAAACTGGCATGTACAAAGGTGCAGGCTGTTAAGCATTGCTCCTCTGGCCATAGTTGCAAGGTTTACCTTCTCTGACAGTATGTGCAGCAATCCAAAGGAAGAATGGTTCACAAAGCGCCTTAAAAGTAGCCCATACACTTTTGGCATTGAATATGAAAATGAGAGTCCTGGAGGGAACTACTAATACAGGAGCAGAAAGAAGAGCTATACTTTCAAAGGAAAAAAGGAAGAAAACTGCAAGCTAAATGAGCTGTAGGAAGACACAAACCAGAAATATCAATTGAATAAAATAAGTGTTTTTTTAAAAATCACATTTTATTTGAGCCAGAAGACAGTGGCATAAATTATAAGTGTTTAACCATAATGGAAATAAGGTATTAAAGCAAGTCAGTTGATCCTACAAAAAGCCATAAAACAGCTATTGTAGGGGGTTTAAATATATTCTACTTTGGCCTGATATCAATAATAGTTTGGGAGGGAGGGTTGTTTCTTACCTGGCTCCTTCCAACAATTAGGTTCATAGCACAGCTCTGCAAGCAGCTGTAACAACTGAAGGCCAGAGTATTTTGCAACATGCTATGGAAGACATAAATGTACCTGTAATCATGGATCTCCAACTGCTGGAAGTCCACTTTCTAGACAAAACAACAACAGTGGCAAATTGTAACACAGAAATTGACTGCCCATACAGTAATGATGAAGTGTTCAACAACTTGGTTTTGCAATGGTTCCATGTGTGGGAGTTACTTGTTTGAGATTCTCTGATTATAATCCTCTTTCACATGCGTGCTATGTTGCAGTGAGTGCGGTGGCATGCTCCAGGGAACACAATCATTTCTAAGATACTCACATACGACAGGCCAAGAAGATACATGAAATGACTTCTCAAACTGCAAGCAAATTCGGAGAACTGTTTTACTTTACCTGTAATACATTTTCTTCAAACCACTTCATGGTCACACAGAACTGTTAATTGCACCATGTTTCCTAAACCATTTAGTCAGTTTTACTGATGGAAATATTTCTTTAGGTTTTACAGGCAGTCAGTCCTCAATTCTTATTTCCTGCCATTTGGTAGCTCCATGCTCAATGTTTATGCCTCTTCAGCATCATTTTAAAATGTCTCAGACTCAGTACTTCCAGTGAGTAGGAAAAACATGCACCTCACAGCACAGGCTTTTGTGAAAACCATGGGCCAGCCAAGCAACATTGATACCAGTTCATTTTTACTGTTCAAATGTGCTGTGAGAGAATTAGCTTCCTGACTTTTTCTCTAACACAAAGAGGAAAACAAAACCAGTGACCACTGGAAAATTGAAATATTAGTTCAATATACCCTTTATGCCCTCTGAGGATTAAATAATTTACCTAACAAAGCCTTTCTCATTATTCACGTGTTTGTCACCAGCAAAACTTCCTCACAGTGATAAACTTTGCTCAGGCAAAGCCTTTCTGCCTTGCTACAAAGTCACTTTAATTCATCTGTCAAGGAGAAACAGAAATCTTATTCAGAAGTCTTCAAACGTCTTTCCGTTGGCGTGACCTCTTTATTGCCTCCAAATTTCTTGAATCCTGTAATCTGCAGGTACTGTTGTGTCAGACGTGTGTGAGCTCCAGGCGCAGCCAGGGACAGGGTTTTTCCACACTGTTACTGACACACTGCCTGTCTTGCTCTGGGGGGGTGTTGTTGTACGGAGAGGGCTTCTGTCTCAGCTCCTGTTTACAGGCACCCATTCCTCCACTGTATAACCCCTCTGTGCTAAACTGTGTGCACTTATAACCAGACATGTCTGATTTAAAGGTATGGAAGTTTTTATTCATTTTTACTTACAGGAAAGGCTGTGAGGAATGCCAAAGAAAAATGCACAAATAGAGAAAACAACAGACTACTTCTAATAAATAACATCTGGGCAGAGCTACAGCATGGAATTTTAATATTAAAATTAGCAGTGTTTGCAGCCTGTTTTGAATGATGTCAGTCAAACTCCTCTCTCATCAATCCTTTGAAAAATAAAACAAAGCTAAGAGTCATAAAGCAACATCTTGTAGTAGTTATGGCATTACTGATGTGCAGCTGATGGAAGTTTTATGTATTGCATCAAATCAGACAATTGAACTCAGAATGTCAGTTTGCAGTGTTGCTTTATTATGTATGGCAGTTCTTCATTCTGAGTAGTCAGACAGAGGTATGTGGATTTCAGTAACATTTGCCAAACTGCCACGTGGTCAAAAGAAACGCCATATGAATAGACTGGCTGTGACAGGACATACTATGGTCAAGAAGATCATCTTTATTTTTCTTATCTATGAGTCAGACTTCTTTATTACTGAACTTGTGTTGACTGTGTGTCACCTCAGTCTGTCCATTTTGACATTTTACTCCGGTCAGTTGGAGATTTCATGCTGCATTAGTAGTCTCATCTGTTGCTGACCACCTTCATTCTGTAGCAACAGATCATAAATGTGATAATCCATCCAGCTGGGATATTCAAGACCTGAACAGTTAGGTGCTTGGATACTACAGCACTTAGAACTTGCAAACCTGCAGAATTCGCATTTTATTTGTCAAGCTGGACTTGCACCTGTTCTTGCTTTGTACACAAAACTAAAAATGTTATTGCCTAAGTCCTTCTTCCCAAGCTTTTTCTTCAGGGAATATTTGATTCATAGCCTCCGTGCACTAATTCTTTCCTATTTGGAGCAAGTAATGTAACTTTTTAAAAACCAATTAATTGGTAACTCTATGGTAGCAACAATGAATTGTTTGTGACATTCAGAAAACACTAAACTAATTTCTTAGTGATTGGAGTTTGAGGGGCAGAAGCAGTTGGATATACTATACACTCTGAGCAAAATTTCATAAAGGTCTATCAAAGATTTCACGTTATCCCACACATAAACGATGTCCATACAGGAAGTACAGATCTATATGATTTTGTTTCGTTTATATGGGAATGGAGGTCAGCAATTTTATTTGTTTAAGCACCACAATGCTCCAGTCCTTCCATGATACTCATTTAACACACTATGTTGCACAATGATCAGTGCCCTCATCTTCAGGTGTGCACCTTGAAACTTCAGCTCCATTTTAAGCTGTACTTGGGATAAGAATCACGTAGGATAACATAATTCACTTTCTTTGAATCTCAGCTGACTATCCTAAAGCCAGGTGTTTATAGAATGCCTTTACACTTTCTACTTTTTCCTTTAGGTCTCATTTTCTCTGGTTTGCTTCGTGTTCACATAAATTTAATAGAAGATGATTATTTATAAGAGCAATCTGAGACATTTCAATAATAGTGTCTCAGCAGGGATCACCAGCATCTGAGTAACTCCTTGCAGCTTTGGCTGACATGATGGAGATCGGACTGGCAGAAAATTAATTCAGTTGAGAGATAAGAAAATTGCTAGATAAGTAAAAGAAGAGAGTTGGATTCCTTTAGGACTGGAAATTGAGATGTCTGTAGTCCCATCAAAAAAGACACTTCTATAAATCCTATTCTGCAAGCAAGAATGTGTGCTTATCCTAGCCTGAACAATGATTGGCTGTTTGACTAGTATTTGTCACTCTTACATCACTGCATTGCAATTCTAATAAATGTTCCCTCATCTTTATATCTCATCTTATCATTTACATCAGTCCTGAGGTGCAGGAGGTTCCTGCTAGATGGCTTCTCAATATACAGGTTTTCCCCACTGCGACCAATCATTTATGTGTGATCTCTTCTTTTTCTTTTACATTTAACTCTCATTAATTTTAATTAGACTCAGACTAAGCCCAAACCCTTTAACACAATTTATAAGAAAAAGGAAAAGAAACATAGCATGCCTGCCAGATGAATTTTCCCAGAGCTCTCACAGCTCTAATTTACACTACAGACACACCAGGATGTGGTTGGAAGAAGCCTTGCGTTTCCTGCTTGTGCATGCTTTGGATGCATGACCTCAAGATGTCAAAAAGTCAGTGGGTCATGGGGACAAGTCCGGCTTTGTGGGTTATGTTTTCTGGCTTGTAGATATGAAGCACGTAAACAGCTTTTGAAGACATAAGATTTAGTTTTAACAGCTCACGAGAAGTCACTGTGTTAGCTTTTCTGCTCTGAAAGAGACATACTTCAGCATAAAACTTCTTGACTGTTTTCAGCTTTTCAGTATGCAAATTTGCTAACAGGGAAAGTGTGTCATAAAATTACATACTGAAATCCAGAAAAAATAATTAATCACTGGTTTTTTGGGTTTTTTTTTAAATATGCCTGACTGGTGAACACCCCCTATCCTTAGTTTTTAGCTTTGTTCTTCCTCTTCATTATCTGTCATGCAGAACTGACTTACATTCAGCTTCTAAAATGTATTGAGCTGTGCAGCCGTAAGGATCCTTGAATCAGGTTTAACCTTGGTGGCCTTCCATCCAGAATAGAAAGAGCAATCTTAATGGGATGCAGGTGCAGCTGAACTGCACTATTGATGTGGTGGAAGAGACCCGCAGGGGCTCCCAAAAGTCCCTTATGAAAATCCACCATCACATTAAAGGACTGAGATGATTTCCTTGCTTTGTGGAATCCCTTTTTCAGTGACATCCCCAGGGCTCACTGCAATACTTCTGGAGAGCAGTGTCCTTTGTGCTTATAAATGACTTGAAAAAGTACCTTGTATACAGCTTCTCTGCCACTGCTGGAAATGTCCCTTTGAATGGGGACATTTCTTTCCTTTCCTAGCCTGCCTTAAAAGCTATATTGTGCTGTAATATGACTCAGAATGTAACCCACCCAGATGGATACATGTATTATGGTACAGGAGCACAGACCTCTGAGGAGGTCTGATGGCCAAAACATATGGTTTCTTTGACTCCAAGTATAATTACAAAAGGCTTTTTATTTGACTTATGTAGAAACCAAATTAAATCTCTTTCCTATGCTTTATTACATGTAGTTTGGAGACATAAAGTAGAAAGTGTCTGAGAAGCACAGTTTTTAAAATGATGTTTTTTAAGTTTGACAGGGGTATGTCATAGTTAATGGCCCTATCTCAACATGCCACCTTTTCCTTAGTAGATGGGGAATTATCATACGGAATTTCCAAGACACTGAGGTCTGCTGAACCTCACAGTCTGGTACTCTCCTAAGTGCTTGCATCAGTTGCCATAATCAGGGAGCCCTGAAAAATATACTGAATACCTGATCATGTTAATTTTCATCTTTCATACACAGATTGATTTCAACCAAGCCTGACACGAACTTTGGGTAGGTAAATATTTACCCTGCTAAATGCTTTTGCACACAGATGTGACCATTGACTGCATCCACACTCCACATCACATGGCCCTGGGTCTCTCCTGGGAGCTGTGTGATATCCTCATGCAATAACAAACATTATTATCTGTGTATTTATGTGTATTTTATTTGGTTCAAAGGCTCTGAAACAGTGTTGGAGCGTATCAACATTAGGCTTTTATATAATGAAGCACAGGAGATGCTCTGCATACCCTGGAGATGACCAAGAGCGCAAAGTCTCCTGGAGAACCATGCAAGTGCAGGACTGTGCAATCTCAATCACAAGGTTTATTTATAGATGCCCCGGGAACGAGCTTCCCCCAGAACTGTACCTGGAGTTTAGATCAAAAAAGATGCAGCTGATTCATTCTAAAAGGGAGCCCAAGAATGAATAAGATTTTTGCAATGAAGGCAGGCACTGACTGGGACCAGACAGACCACAGACCCAAGCACTACCTGCCACACACACGCGCGCTGCAGCCCTGATACTGGCTGGACATTTTAGTACTCCTCAAAGCTATGTACTGTTTCTGCTTTTGAATGTTAATCAAAAAGTCACAAAAGAAAGCATTAGGGGCAAAATCTCTTCTCCTCCCAGATCTCAGGGATACTGGCCGGCTGCACTGGGCTTGCCTTTCTGTGAACAACACTGTCATTGACTTGAATGGAAAGGATAAGCCTGAGTTTATTTTTCTGATAAGCCATTTTCCTCATAGGCAGGCTATTCAATAATTAACTGTTGATAATAGACTAAGATGCTTCTTGTACTCCTTTCAGATAACACTGTGTCAGTACTTTCACACAGTGAAGGAAAAAGCCCAGAATCAGTGATTAACACCATCTGATCTAGCCTTATCATTTATATCTTCTTGTGTTATTATTGTTAAAAATTAAATACAAATATAAGTGCCTAAATGACCCTGCTGATATTTTTTTCTTCCTAAAAATAATCAGCTACATTTGATTTAAAAAGAACAGCCAGTGCAAGTTAGCCATTTATTTGTTTTTCCTTTTAAGTGGCTCCTGGCAGGAAAAGGTTTTATTCATTGCTGGTATTCTCGTACACAGATTTCACCTCCAGCTGCACTCCAGCATTTAGATACCCTGGACAAGCAGTACTTTTATTGCTGCATGCTGATGTCAACCATCAGAAACACAAGGATGGATGATGCCAATGAACATCAAGTAGTAGGACTGTTCAAAGTTTGCTCTGCTCCCTTCAGAGGAAATTAATTCCCCTTATCATTACTGCCTGGGTTGTCTCACCATTGAGGTCTCCAGGAGTTTTACCACCAACATCAGCAACAGAATAAGAGCAAATGTAAACTGCCTGGTTTAAAATACCTATGGCTGCAATGTTTTGCAGTACTGGCAGGGCATTAGTAACTGTCACTTGCTCACATCAATGATACACCGAAGTCTTTAAGCCATTTTGGCTGTTTATACATTGCCAGTGTTGCATATTTTTTGATAAAGAGCTACATACTAGTTATAAAAGAATTTGGCAGGGTCCTCCTAAATCCAATGCTTTTTTTGGTTTTAACCTACTTTTTCCTCTTCTTTAGTCTTGCCTGTTTAAAACTGAAGTGGACTGCAATGTGGTAGCCAACCTGACTGCCAAAATCAGAGCATGGGCTCTCATCCAAAACTCACTATGGTCAAGGACAAACTTGCCACTAATTCAGTGGGATTTGAACCAGGAACTCTTGAATATCCTCTTCATACTTGTGCTTTGCATACCTCTAATGGCTTTGGCTTCTTTGGAAGGTATCCTGATCTGCAGGAGGGAACAGAGAAAAATGTTTCCTTTTGTATTTATTTTCTTTAAACATTTTCTTTCACATTGTTTCAAATGCTTTTGATTTATAGATTAGCACACACCCAAAAAACAGTCCCTGAAAGTGAGAAGGATTCAGAGGCTTGTTTGCACAGCTTTAGACCAAAGTCTGCTTAACTGTGAAAAATAACATTTTTGTAGGTTGTTACTTCTTAAAGAGCTGCTGGTGCCTTCTGGAAATCTTTGAGGAATAGTTTGTTTGGGATTGAATCTGCTTAGGACAATATACAATTGTATGTTTCTGGTCTCTATCTGTTAAAAGTCTCAAACAGAGAAACCAGAGAAGTTACTCAAAATCACAATAAGAAAGACAGAAAGAAAGGGGAAAAAATATTTAACAATAAGAAACTATTCATGGAAGAGAGCCAAATACTCTTACAAATAATGTAGCCTTAATGATCTGCTTTTAGAAAAACACCAAATCTCTGAGAGTTTTTCCGCTGCAGTGGAAAGTTGTCCAGATTACCCTTTTTATGCCAAGAAGCAGTGCTTTGCTGCTAATGTAAATGTTGTATACAAAGACAGTAACAAATGGGACATAGGCCAGCAGAAAATTTGACAGAGGCCCTACATGTTCTAACAGCGCTCTCCTTAGGAAACTAGGACTTCACATTGCCCTTAATCAGAATTAAGATATAACAGGGACGTATAATGTGGAAATAATTCTGCATTTCTTGATGTAAAATGATGTCAGTGCTTTAATTCCTGCCCTTGTGAGTGGTATGGTAGGCACAGGAGCGGACTTTGTTCCTGTCAACTGCCATCTGATCAATCAGGACCATGTGCATGTGGAGTAGAAGAGAATATTCTTGAAAGTACCTTACTTCAAAGTTCAGGGGAGTCTGATGTTCTCTTTCTCAACTTTTTCATCATAGTTACCTTAAGCTAAGACAATTTCAGTATGTAAATGGGTTGATATTCTTAGCAACGGAATTTCTTTTCCCTTCCAATTGGATCCTGTTGGATTTAAACCACAAACTGTTCCTGATTTCCTCCCTCATATTTAATAATTTTATTACAAATGGTATCTGCACAATAAGCACATCCGAAAATCGCATCGATTAGCCAGTTCTGTGCTCCCCCCACACCTGCCCAGCCCAAGACACTGTCAGAGTACTGCGAGGTTTAGAAATTCCCCACCAATATTTTATATCGTCACAGCTTTGCAGTCTTAAGTTAAACAACCTCTTACTATGCAGTGTAGAAATTGAAAGAAAGTAAGCTAATGCATCTATGTAACTTTCCTTTTACCGTTACTTAATAATACATCAACTTTTAGCATTTTGTTTGGAAGAGTTAATGAACTCCAGTATACCGAGCTCTAAGGACGTGGGAGCTGGATCTATCTTGGCTGAGTCCTGATGTTTCTACTTAGTTTAATTCAGCTCTTACCAAACAAAACTCTTGTGGAAGTCAATGAATATTTAACTCAAAAAAACCCAATTGAATAAAGACAGAGAACCAAATTCAACATTCATTTGATTAAATGCCTTTTGGCACAAGAATAGCAGGATTTACCCTTAAGCAACATCTTCAGGGTGGGACCACTGTTCCTATACCTCAGAAAACAAGACCTGAAAAAAAATCCTAGAAGACAGAATTCACAAATTCCCTATATTAACCAAACAATGTATTTTTACTGATGTTAGTTTCCTATGGGAAAGTTTGCAGTCACTGCTCTGCATGGGAGGAGACACTGTACAAAGTCACATCTATCCAATTCAATCTACATGAATGTTTCAATTTTTTTTCCTTAACCACTGGAAAATTAAACTGCAAGAGCAAGCAATTTTATAAAAGCTTTCTATCATTTTTATCAGTTTCCAGAACCCCTTCTCAGAACACAGCCTTGCCTGTGTCAATCAGGCACATCTGCCCTGTTTCAGTGCTCACATCAATATGCTACCGTAGGATAAATCTTTAAGTTGATCACTGCCTTCAGGCTCAGCTTAGCCTTCAAATTATGTACATACTTCCTATTCCAGGCTGTCTTTATTTCACTGAGAAAAGCTGAGGCTAACAGTTGTGATACCTAATCTGTCCTTTTAATCCAGATGTGAATAACAACCATAAAAATATCCCAGGCCCTGAGGAAATGAAATTTCAGCCATAGGCTTGTTTACCTTAAAATCGCTCTGTCATTTCTGCTTCCTTAACGTGAACATGTTTTGTCTGCTCAAAAGGAAACAGTTAACTGAAACATGGAGTCCTCTCCCAAAGTTTTTCAGATGAGCAAAGCTCAGACCAAAGTCCATATGGTATTCACCCATAAACACAGACACACGACAGGAAAAATGCATTTTAAGTCTGTGTGCTGTGTGTCTTGGAAGAAGTTTGTCAAACAATTATGAGAGGAATTCGGCTTCCTCACAGCACCCTAGGAATGTACTCAGACACTGGATAGGTTCTCATCTGGCTTCAAAGAAAACACTTGAATAGGTCCTATTTTTTATGGAATAGTGTTTATAATGTAATTTTACTTCTCATTAGGGATCTCTTTTTTTGCCAATGCTACTTTTAAATAGGATTATTAATATTTAAAGTCACTTAATTATCACATGTTAGCCCACTTCCAGAACTGGTTACAGCTACCCTTTGATGTATAAAGGAACCAAACTCACCACTGCAGCTTTCTCATGAAATGAGGATGTTTGGAACATGAAAAGGAAAGTTTTCTTCTCTCTTATTCTCCCCCATTTTGGATGAATGACTTAAATTCCTCAGCACTGTTAGATTCCTGTTCAACCACTTATTTGTTGAAGAACCTCATTTTGCTTTGTCTGATCTGCCTTTTTCCAGCAAGGTGTCAGCTATGTTAAATGTTTGAATCTGTCATGCTGGGAATTTCCAAATGCAGGGAACAATATTGTGCAGAGACCGCTTGTCATTTGCCAAGCTAAACTTCCAGTTGTTTGCAATGGTCATGTTACATAATACTTCCCACTATTAACGTTAAAAAAAAAAAAAAATCACTATGCAAACAGGTGTATTTCTCCTCCTGGTTTCACACTTAGCTCCCAAAAGCATTAGTGTATAGGTGAGAAGGTGTCAAATGGAAAGGCCACTTGTTAAGGGAAAGGCTGCTTTACAAAGCTCCTGCAGATGAATCAAGCAGAATCATCCCAGCTCTCCATCTCTCTGGGGACGACTGAATTGAGTGGCTATGGACTGCCAGTCCCACCATTGCCCAGTGCTGCGCTTTGATGGAGGACTAAGAAGAAAAACAAATTGTGAAGTAGGCCTCCCAGTACCTCTGCATTACAAAATCTGGATACAATGAGGTGGGTAGATTGGCTTAAAATGTGTTCAAATTGCCTGCAAGCTATATATCTGAAAAATCCACTTAATGGCTACAGTTTTCTGAGATTCTTCTTCTTCTATTTACACATCTACAAAAGACAGACAGTTTTAATACAGCTCTAACGAGCATGAAGTCCGTTAGCTGCTGTGAATGGGAATGTCAGAAGAAAAGAAGCTGTGGGGTTCTTTCTCAATTTGTTTGCATAGTCTTTTATACACTATGGACTAGTAAATTCAGCAATCACTAAAGTAATTTCTGAATAATCAGGTATCTAAAAATGTGATTCTCAGAGCAAGCATACTGAGTACTGTGACATATTAGCCACCCAGTCAGAAATTTTGGGGAAGTGACTCTCAAAGTTCTTGAAACACATGAGATTTTACATCACTACCAAGGAAGCACTTACGTGCTATTCTTAAATCGGGCATCAGACCCTAATAGCCAATTCATGTGTTGTCACATAAAGCTGTTTCTAGATTTACCAGTAGACACAGAGATTACCTCTACACTAGAAAATGAAAGAGGGCCATGACACAGGCTTGACCACTAGCCCAAAACGCTATTTTACTGTTGAACTGTGAGACTAGCTATACCACATGGATGAGCTCTTCCAGGTAATGAGCAAATACAACGCGGGAGACAGCAGATGTCAGAGACCAGTACGGCATGCCAGGCATCTGGCTCTCCTGCAAACCTATCCCAATAGACTTTACACCTCCTAGTTCTCCCCAATACTCCCATGTACTTTACATATCATCCCACATATGATAGGGACTGGATGCACAGCATTTTCTTGCTCTAAAAACATACTTTTGTTGTGTTGCAAGACATCACTCAGATAATTTCAGATATGTTAAATTCTAACCTGTGAGACCCTAGGTTTATAAGGGCCAGGGCATGACCAGGACTAAGTGCTAAATTGTACAAGTAGTATTTAATCTCTGTTCAGCAGTGTAAATATAAGTCCAGGTCCAGGTGCCCCAGTGGCAGAAGGATAGGCATCTAAATGGTTAGTCCAGATAATGCAACAGTACTTTTTGGAAAAGAGATTAACCATTCTCAAGGTACATAAAGAATTTTTTTCAACAGATTGATAACAATTTAAGGTGGTTTATTCAGGAAATTTGGAATCTTTTCCTTTATTTAGATGCCTACATTGCATTTACCCACTGGTCTATTCTGTATTCAGCCTGGAGGCCTCTTATGGTGACTGAATGAGTACTGTGGAATACAGAGGAGGTGAATTAATAGAAGATACATTATAAGAAAATAATGCTTTTATTAAAAAGACAATGTTAAAAGCCAGAGACTATTTGTACAAAGCTGTATCCACTAAGTGCATTTTGCTGCTGTAACATGCTCATAATAAATTATTCTAAATAAAAAGTTCTCTCATGCAATTCATTAGGCAGTCATCATCCAGAGTTACTGCATGTTTTCCTGCTTTCATGTAAACACAGGACAGAAAAGGGACGGAAAAAAATGATGTTCTTATGTCTAGATTATAATGTGACTGCTATCTGTCAAAAATGGAGATGCTTGGGGAAAATACGATTGTGTGAAATACAATGTTCCCAAAAAGTAGAAATGGAGCCTGATTACACTTCCTTCTTCCATTTTCTGTAAATTATTAATTAAATTTTAAAACATTACTATGCTTTGTTGTCTTACCATAGCTAGAAGAAAACATCTATAACATTCCTGAAACTTCGTTAGACAAACATAAAGGAATAGTCTATTCCATGCTGCTTCAACATTTGCTGAGGCTCAGCTGTATCTACTTGGGTGAAAAAAAAGAAAATAAAAGGAAAAAAAAATTAGTAGAAAGAGACTGAAGCATTGGGCCCCTTGTTTTAGCAGGCTGACTTTCAACACTTTTAATAGGCTGATCCAGTTATGCTGATGGCAAAGCAGAGATTGTTTCTTACCATGCTTCATTGAAAGGGGTTATGTTAGCAAATACCTGCTTTCTGTACTTTTGGACACCAGGGTACCATGAGATGGTAAATCAAGTATGAAAGCACATAGAAGTTTTTTAAGGCATCTGCAAGACTAGCATCAAGAACAAAAATGCATGGCTGCATAGCACTTAGCATTAGACTAGTAGAAATTCACTCTCCACTTCAAATTGGTTCAGACAACCCTGAATAGGTATTTTTGTCCTAGCAGACCTGATGTTGCCTCAGGTATCATCTGTCTGTGCTGCTCTAGCTTTACACTGGGTCAGAAATCTTCTGCTCTCCTGTAACCAGCATAAACCAGCCTAAAAGAATAAAGACAGCATGCGTATCACATTCTCCAGTTAACTTTGCAGAGGTGGGATCACCTGTTCATGGCTGATCTGGATTAAATCAGCACAACCTGGTGAACTGCATTAAGGAACATGGATTTTTCAACAAGTTTATTTGACCGAAAGTCTTCATAACCTGATCACCAGAGCAGCTCAGACAGCAGATCAAACCAGGCCAAGGAGTTGTGAGGAGCAGAGTGAAAAAGCTAATGGATAACAACCTGTTTTCTCATTTCTCTGTACCTAAAGTGCTTTAAAAATCCATCTGCTTCTTTTTATTTTGTGGAATCTGATGGGCTCACTAGAGGCAAGGCCCTGACATATGAGATCTACTCATGGTTTGGGATAGCTATGAATACTCCCATCCCTGCTTGTCAGCCTCTCCCTTTCCCAAGTGTGTTCTCCTCCTCTCAGAGAGGACTCAGGCCTTTATGAGCAACAGCAGCACACAGGATATCGTCCATCAGTAAGGGAATACTACAAGATCAGCTAAGTAAAGATCTGCAGTCAGAGGGAGGCCCACAAACAATAAGTGACCAACAGGTATGCAAAGTTTCACAATATTACAGTTGTCTCATTTTAATACGCTTGAGTTTGTGGATCAGGTCTCAAAGCCTGGATTTTTGTTTTTTTTATTTTTCACATAGGGATTTCTAGAACGTACCAAATTGAAACTTGAACAAGACTTCTTTAAAAATGTCAATTTTTTACATACTTTTCTATTTTTATTTTCTCAATGAGTTTCACAGTGTTTTGAGTCCTACACATTCATTCAAGCTGATTCCTAATGTTCACTAACGCTTTACAGACATAGAATACATCATAGAATATTCTGTTTAACATAGGATAAGTCTCACAACAAAGAGTAAAGGACTGCAGATAGATGATCAGTAAGGTCAGACCTTAGGAGTATAAAGTACAACTTCAGATCTCTGTGGCTTATGAAATGCTAATATCTTATTTTTGGTGTTGATATCAGATGGAACAGGAATGGTACAGGCTACCACTATGTAGCAGTGTAGCTGGTGACCCTTTCTGCACCTTTCATTTTCCCTTCTAATCCTTAACACTTTTATTGGCTTTGAGCCTCCTGGGATAGAATTAAGGTTATTTGTCTCTTCCTTCAGTGACCCATGGTCTACATTTTTTTTAATCAAAGAACAAATTCAGACCTTTGAAAACAATAAAAATTCTAAGGTTAAGGTGAAGGCCATCCCTGTGCATATAGGAGGAGCTGGAGGTTGAAGTGTAGGAGACGGTGTGAGAGCTAGCTCAGTAATCTAGGAGCATGTCAAGGTGAAGAAGTAGCTCTGCTTTATGCAGTAGAAGTAGTCCTTGTCAAGTGAGGGAATATGACTGTAGGACATAGTTTGAGGCATACAGAAGTGTGCAGGGCTCCTGCAGTTGCATGTGGGATAATGTTCATAGCAGATAGGACAGTAAAGGGCAATGTTTTATACACCGTGAATTAATGGGATGGGAATGGAGCTGTAGAGGAAGGAGTGTGAGTACAAGGTACAGACTGGGAAATGTAAAGGTATGACTACAGAGCGAAATGCTACCTTTCTCAAAAGTGCTGACCTACTACAGCCACCATAGGATAGTTGCAGGTTTGGGACAGAGAATATCTCTGTTTCTTACCAATCCTCTGAACCATTACACAGAACAAACACTCTGAAAAACAGCAAAAAATTGTCCTTCATTAGATCACCACATATAGAACAAAGTTCAAACTTATCATTTAGAAGTATTCTCTTTCAAGGAACAACAAAATTAATAATAGAACCAAAATGATCAAAAATATGTTAAAGTATTTTCTCTGCCTTTTCTTCTTAAAGTGAGTTCTGTATGCTCGCAACACACATATCGCCACTCTGCCTGCAAACTACACTGAACAGATGGTCCTTATGCCAGCCCAAAAGTTAAACCTGCAGCTTAATGCCTAGAAAGAATCTGAGACACCACAGCTCAGCGCTGACTGATGTTGTTCTTAGAAAGGAGAAACCACAGAGGAAGAAACATACAAAAATATCCACAAACAAAATAAAGAGGCAGCATCCATTGGACTGCAAAAGCCTTTTTGCTAGTTTGTTTTTCCCTCATTCCTCTTTCCCTTTTGCCATTAGCACATTATGTCACGTCTTGCTTCCCTTGCTTTCACTTAGCATTAAAGTAGCAGATCATGCTCGTCTTCACCTGACGGCAAAAAACCTCCACATCACAGCTTTATAAAGAGGCTTGCTGGACAGGCATGCACTTCATTGCTTCAAAATATGCACATATGTATTCATGAAAGCATCAGACAGATGGACACATCTTACCCAGATGACCTCATTTACAACCAGAGCTCTAGCAACCTGCTCACTATAGCTACAGATCAGACAAGTAATGCAGCCTGAGTGCTTGCAGACGTTTTGCTGGCATTGCTAGGATCATGTAGGCACAGTTAGTGTTACTTGGGCTGCCCAAAACAATGGGGTTCTTTTCTTCAGTGAATACTGGGTTGAACCCACAGATATTTTCAAATTTTAAAATGAATTTGCTACCTGTTGTCAAACTATATTCACAGAGAGCAACCAAGCTGATTTGCTTTGGTTGGCAGTTTAAAATTGAGGGATATTAAGATGAGACAAAACAATAAGAAAATCTTGAGAATGTTAAAGGCTGAAAAAAGCTGAAGCATTAGCTGAGGTATTTTTAGACTTTAAGCTCTCCAGGGCAGTGATTGTCTGCTGTTAAGTATTGTACAAAGCTCAGCATATTGCTAGCTCTAAACAAGTACATCATCTCTACCATTGAATCTCTTCACTTTAGATAAAAGGGAAAATACTGATACAAATAAATAGGAAGACAGAAATGCTTTACTCAGAGAGAACATCTGTAAATCAAATTATGCAAAAGGAATCCCTTTCCAAAATCTGGAATAAACAGGCAGCTTGATCATGTATTTCCACAACAATCAATTTGTCCTGTGTACTGCCTACTTACTGCAGACCAAAGCAAGCTTTCAGGAAATGACTGCCAAAGTGTACGCAAGTTGACAATTATAATTCCAAAGACAAAGATTTCTTAATGTTTCTGACTCAAATCAGGCTGTATTAAATTCCATCAACCAGAGAATACTGTAATTGAAACAAACAAACACAAAAAAAAATCGGTTGAAATTTCTTTTGAAAAGGCAAAGAATTCCTAATCAAGAGCATGATTTTTCATTCCTTTGCACCCCAGGACATCACAATTATGAAAACTGGGCAGCATGGAAGATAGTACAGTTGTACACCATCATTCCCTACTCATTTACATTAAAATTCCATTTTTCATTTGCCATACGCAAATATAAATAACTTCACAAGATGTAATCATGCTCCTGGTGTTTTCTAAGATAATAATAGTCCATTCAATAGTAGTTTAAAACCCCAGGCATTGCAAAACCCAAATGGGATAACAGAATGCATTGTTCAGACTAAGAAAACAAAGGAAGTTAATCAAGGTCTTTACTTGATTACAGCTGTCTTCAGACATAAGACTTCAGAGGTATTTCTTAGCCAATGATTAATGAGCAGACACCTGAAAAAAAAGAGGAAAAAAAACCCACAAAAAAACCCTGCCAAATTGTAACTTGTTTGCTTAAACAGTGCAACAGTAACTGTTTTATAAAAAGAAGCTATTACCATAGAATTTATGCAGAGAATTCAGCTCTGCAAGAGAGCAAAGCTGCTTCTCTCTTTTAAACTTGCAGGCAAGGTATAAATATGGCTACATAAGTATTGGTCAAAGAAAAAGCATTCAGGTCAACTAGAAGATAACAGAAGGATTTCAGTTCTAAAAGAATACAATAGATATAGATATATTTATAGTTTCAGCATTTTTTCAATACTTTTGAAAAAAGAATTATTGTAATGAAAAATAAAGGAAAGGAAAAACCAATAGCTATGAGATACAGAATTCACAGGACAAATTTGGGGCTCACCAGGCAAAAGAAGTATTCCCCAAAGTAGTTGGGAAGCTGCTAGAAGTAACTCACAGGACTCATTGCTTTTAATCTGATCATCACACATCTTCTTGTGGAAAATACAGAGAATTGCCCATTTCTGAGATCTAAGCAATTTCTCTGTGATGAAAAGCAATCCCATTAAGTTTGTTTCAAACACTCTGCTTTTTGCTGTGAAGAGGAATATAGATGAAGTGGGTGATTTCTCTGCCCCCTTCAATGGCCACAACCATTATCCAGTTGTGTGTACATACACAAATGAATCTCCTTTGGAAAGACACCTCAAGGAAGTCCATTAGCTGCAAAATATCCCCAACTATGCCAGTCTCGTCTTTCTTGCCACTGAACCCAGTGAGGAAGCAGAAGGCCTGAGCTGGAGAGACCTTTGAAGCCTTAGAGGGCTTGTACATTGTAGCACAAGGCGCAGCCTTCCCCCTCTCACCATGAATGAGTTGGGGGTCATTGCACTGTTTTTTGAGAGAGGCAGAAGGTAGCATCAGAGTAGTGCTCAGCATGGCTAAACAATTACTTCTAGCACCCCTGACCCAGCACAAGCCTGTCCGAAATAGCAGAAACCAGTATTCTGTTTGCTGTCAGAAGAGGTGGTTTAAAAAAAACAAAAACCCACAACAAACAAACAAACAAACACACACACATACTCCAAACCCCCAAAACCCCCAAAAAAGCAAAACAGCAGAGGCTCTACTAGAAGCCAGGAGGAAAATTGAAGCAACTTGTTTTGCCACTGGTGCTTCTGGCATTCACCACTGCTTGTGTGTAAGTACAAGAACCTAATAAAATGTATCTACTGAGCCTGTGTGTGTAACAGTGGTGCTGCTGACCATGCAACAAAAATTCCCTTTACCTGAAATGTTTCACAGGAGCTAATTCATTTAGACAGCAGTCTGCCAGTTAATTCTTCGGAGGCTATGGCTTCAATGGCTTCTCCTCTGTGGTCTGTGTGTGAGCATCCCTTGGAGAGGGTGAAGAAAGAGGTTGGTAAAAGAAATCCTCAGAACCTGCAGCTTATTGTTGCCAGGAGAGTCATTTTTGCTTTTGTATGCCTGAGCCTTTGTTATGTGAAAAGATTGAAAAGCAACCCTTAGAACTTGACCAATGGAACAAACCTAGGCCTTATGGAGATAGCTCAGAAAATTGCATGACCAAGAACATTCATATTCTTCAGTAGTTACATATAAAAATAAGAAGGGGCAAGGAGAATTCTCTAGAGGAATCCAAAAAGGAAAAATTAATGTGATGGAGTAGAAATGAACAATGAGAAATGATGTTTGAAACAGATTACTCTGAAACAGTCTTTGCATCCCTAACTTCTTTGTTATTGTATAAATCTTTATTTTAAGGTATTAGAAATGTGTAGGTGAGTGGGAGGTTTAAATCAGACAGGAGACAGAAAAAGATTTATTACCTATGTTGTTTCTTCCCTACTACTTGGGTTTAGATGTGACTGGACAGTTAATTACTTGCATCGCTGCCTTGGTGAACAAACCAAGGAGAACAATAAACTTGAAGCATCTCCAAATTCTTCTGTTTAGCATTTGATCATTTTCTAGAGTAAACAGCCTTTGCCACAAGACTCAGGTACAGTTTTGTTAAGGATGCCACAGTGTGGTTTGTCTGATTTAGCATTGCATGCTGTGAAATTTGTTTTAGAGATTTGATTACACTTGGCAGTAAGACAATAAATGCATAAGAGTAATGTTGCATCAAAGCTACAGACTGTTTTAAATTCATCCGTGAAGCTGAAGGAGATTTTACTTTAAGGCACTCTGTCAGACACCGTGATCTGATGTAAATGCTGTCTGCTGCCAGAAAGGATGGTCTCACATTCCCCCAGGTTGCCTGTTCCCACCACTATCAACTAAATGTGCCAGCACTAGCATTCGTAGGGTGAGTTAGATCACCATGCAGCTGCACAAATACTCGTGCCTACCCAAAAGAAGAAGAAGAACATCCAATTGGGGGTGGCAGGCCATACTTAGGTCAGATTAAAGTGACTAGTAGCACAGGCTAAAAAATGTGCAGGATATTGCTTTCAGCCTGCAAGCAGAAATCGCAAACAATAGAAAACCTCAGCTGAGAGCACTGTGTGACCTTTCAAGTTAGCATTCTGGCAATAAAGTGTTTTGAAATGTGACCATCTGTTTTTGAATAGATAACTGGAAATTCAATTTATCATTCCCAAGCTCCTCAACTTATTAAGCACCAAATAAGTGATTACTTGCCCGTTCTAAAACAATAAAGCATACACCTCGCTACACAGTAATGTCCCTTGTTTTTTGCCTGTAGCTAGGCAGTGCCTCTGATAGCGAAAGAATGTCCCGGCTGCTACCTGCATTCCTGAACACCTAACTCAGGTAAAGAGGAGCAGCAGATCAGAGCCCCCTGTATCAAATTCCCTCACCTTCCCTTTCCTTTTCCTTTCTTTAATTTTTTGATCCACAGCGAGATATGAAAGCCACTGATGACCCAAGCTGACCGACAGGTTTCTGTATTTTTCTTAATTACTGTTGTTGATTTTTGGCAATGCTGAAATCCTACAAATGCTATTAATATTATTGTAATTTATGCTTATGAAAACAGAAAATTAAGCTTTTTACATGTATACTGAAGTAATGGGATTTTTCTTTTTCAAACTACAAATTCAGTAGCTATTCCCCATATCTTGTGGGAGAATTCCAAACAATAATAAATTACCATGTATCAGAAAATAAATTGAAGCTAACAAATAACTGGACAGAGGACAAGAGAAAATAAAGGGGATCACAGCTCAGAAGAGAGAAGACATTTAGGAAAGAGCAGTATCATGATAAGAATTTTGCCAGAATGAAAACAAAAGGATTTCCACCTTGATATTAAAAATTGAGTTATACATGTAAGGGTTAAACTTCTCATAACCTAAAATCTGTAGCTGAAGTATTTGCATACCTGTTGTTTTCCAGTGGAAACTGGAGATTTTTGTAACTTTTCAAAATAACATCTCTTGATATGATGCATATGCAGTTTTGCCTAGTACTAGCAAGAGGTGGTGTAATGAAAACAATTAAAATTCAAACTTTTGTAATTTGATTTTTACTCAGTTCCATGGAATGGCTTTTGTAAATCATGTCACTTTTTCTGATATTTTTTATATGAATATGTGCTTACTAGTGCCTAAACCAGAAATGAAGTAAATATGTTAGTGTCCAAAGTCCACTCTCAATCTACTTCTAGTTTTTGGCATCTTAGATCTGTTACGTGTCCCTTCTCCTTCTAATAGAAAATACTCAAGTGGGGCATGTTTACAAGCTGGAGGGTCCCTCAGCAGGCAGAATACTGATGCAAGAGAGCAGGCAATGGGTTTGGAGGGTAGGTTGGGGTAGGCTGAGAAAATATCCAAGCAGTATACATCCACAATAGCCAGAAAGATTGCAAGTCATGTCTGCCTCGGTCTGAGCAAGAGGAGTCATGAGCAAGAGGAGTCATGAGCAGTGCACACTCGAGTTTCTTCCCTCTGGAGCATTCCTTCTGGGCTGTTATGACCAGGGCAGGATAAAGACCTCTTGGATACAAAAGATCCAAGACAGAAAGGAAATATGTTTCAGACTTGAAAGGAGACAGGCCAGGCCTAAGGAACTGGCTTTCTCTTTTGATTTCTTTTGCCATCTGAAATAGCCATTCCCACTAATTCTTTTCAAATTCCTTCCAGGAGTCATCTGCTCAGTGGGCAGAGCCTCTCCAACTGCCTAAAAAAGTGCATATACCATCGCATGAACTTCCCAGTTTTCCAGTACTCAATCATTCTCCTGAAACTTGGCCATTGTTTCCATATTCACCCCTGCCCTGCAACATCTACAGATGCTTCCTGTAAAGCCGAGCAGCTTAGTTGCACCATTCAGGAATGTGTAGATAAACTGGCTTTGAAGAATTTCGTGATATGTTCACATGAAAGATGATGTACAAAAATAAAATGTTTCATTATGTGACCAGCCCAATCTGATGCAGCCCCTTCGCTTGTTACCACTTGAGTAGACAAGTCTCCTATTAGTGATAGTTATTCATAAATATGTATACACACACCTACATATATTTGTGTGCATGTATGTGAGTGTATATCTGTGAATTGAGAATTGTTGTATCTGAATAACAAACTGATGACTTTTCGATTGAATCAGAGAACCCAGGACTTTGTTCCTTCAATTATGTTCTTTTCTCTGAGGTTAACAAAAAAAAGAAAACCACTCCAAAACGCAAAAAACCAAGATTATAAGAGAAAAATATGACTATGCTGTCATCATTAACCCTTTCCTACAGCAACAGTTTCTCAGAATGTGCTGAAGTTTCAAAATGGGAGGTAAATATGGAAAATATTTGGAAAAAGTCATGATTCTCTTTGGTACTCTTTCATATTTTTCTGGCCTGGCTCACTGGTTTTAGACCTCTGTTCATATGAATTCATCAAAGAAGGATGTAAGTATATTGAACAGCAGAGAAGAGTTGATGACATTTTTGAAACATGCCAAATAACCATTTATTTTCACAATATTTAACAACTGCTTTTTAATACAAAATATTGACTGTTCTGTCAGCTTCAGGAATGTCTCCAAAAAACAGAAGAACTATTGTTAAGAAACAATCAAGCAAAAGAATGAAGAAATGGATCATCTGAGCTCTGAAGCTGCCCTCATTGCAATAGCAGGTTCCAGACATTGCAGCTTGCCTTCAAAACACACTCATTTCAGCAATAGTTTTTCACTTTTACAGCAGACCACAGTTTTCCTTGTTACGTTTTACTGGAGAAGTAATATCACGCGAGTCTACATTTCATCAAAACAATAATTTTAAGAAGGAGGAGCATTCTTATCTGTCTAACACTAACAAAATGCTTATAAAGTAGGAACGATTTTGTGCTGGAAAGAAAAACACATTTCTGACAGTACATCAAAGAGACAGTAAGATGGGTTTTCTGCTCAGTGAGGTAGCTGCTGCACTGCAAAAACACTTATGCTGGGGTTAAATAAGTTTATGGAAAGCAGAGTTCTCTCCTAGATGATACAGAGGGGGTTTGTATCTAGTAATTCCCTGCCATCAGTGATATGATATTATTATGGATACACCCACAGCACCTGCAGAAGCTCTAGCCCAGCAGGATACCCTCTCACAGTGACCTTTTCATAATACTACACTGTATTTACAGCCATTAGCCATGTTAGTGCTGTTATGCAGCTGCTACGCTGCTATCTTGCGTGGGTGGCTCTCTAATACTGATGTTTTTTAAGGGTTCTTGAAATCACAACAGGATAAATCTTCTTCAGGGAGAAAGTTCAACCACATTCTTTCAGCTAAAGGACAGCTTTTCCTATCATGCAGTCCTTGAACTCACAGTTCCCTGTCCTTCTCCCTCTGTCCTAGCTGGCCCACAGTGAGCACAAAAAGTGAAATCTCAGGTTTTGAGAACATTTCCTGTTGCAGCAGGAAAGTTTTTTAACTCCCTTCCACATTCCCTAGTTTCATCCCCGCCACCAGAAGAGGACCTGGTTCAGCTTGGCATTGAACAAACAGACACACTGAAGCTGAGCTGAAGATGCCGTTTTTATCCGGTGTGAACGGCCTGTGTGGCCAGCAGGAATTTTACACCTGAAAAAACATCTGTGACACCCACCGCTCTGCAGATCTGGACTGGAGGCAGGCCCATGACTCCTTCACAATAACAGGAAACGCTGTCGTCAACAGGGAGCGGGCTGTGCCCAAGCGATCTTTTCTATACATGCTCGACAGGGCATGTAAAGAACGTTTGCTTGTAAAGTTTATTTGGACAGTAAAGGGTGTGGGAGGGCTGCGCTAGACTCTCATGAGAAGCAAGGTGTTTTCAAAGATCACTATTAAAGGCTGAAATTCTTTCTGTTGCTTTTCAAATTCTTGAGTGAAAAAGAAGGAGGGGGGAAAAAAAGGCAAGTTGCGTTTTAACATCATTATGAAGCTGTGCTGGCCTGTTAGAAAGACTGTGCCATCATTCCCTTTCAATGGAGCATTTATTCCATCTTCACTTCTTCCCCACATCCAAGCACCATAGCAGATCAGAGCAAAGCAGCCATGCAACAACCCAGCCTTTCTCCAGACTGTGTCTTCCAGCTTTTTCTTCAGGAAAAGATTTGGCACAAACTACCCCTCCCAGTGTACAGCCTGTCAGGACCCCCTCCAGCTCCTGGGGCAGATGTGTAAGTGCCAGGGGAACTGCTGCTGGGACAGCGCAGACTCCACATGGCCACAAAAGTCCCAATTGAGGTCTTCTACAGGCAATGCACTTCAAGGTATTCAAGGTGGTCTTCTCATTGTGGCTTGATCAAATAAAGATACTGTTACAGAACACTGACGGCATTGCTGCCTCTACTCAATTGCTGTCCATGCATCCACATTCTTTAATCTTATCATAAGACCAAAATGTAAGGATCTCTCTCCATGAAATTTAAACACATTTTCTTTTGGGTAGCCTGTTCCTTTGGTTTGGGGGTTTTATTTTCTCAAGGGACTTTCTTCAATCCCCTACAATTACTCACATCGCTAGGAAATATGAATTAAAATTCACTTTGTGGCTTTTTATGAACAAAGTATTCTGGCTGTCTTTTGTGCATGCACTTGGGTGTTGGCAGCTAGAGGAAAAGTAGCAATGCGCTGTGTGGCCTTGTTTAATATTGTTTAGCAGAGCTGCTGTGGGGATTTGTGGAAGTACACGGTATACATGTGATGTCTGGACTAACCTTTCTTACAGGAGTTTTGGACAAACCAGATTATTTGGCAATAGAAATTCTTACCATAAGTTAACAGCGAAAATAAGAAATAAAGGGTTTTTTTCCAAGACCCGGGACACAGATCTGCTCAGGCCTTGAGCCACAGCTCCTTTCTTATGCCCACCCAGCACCAGAAGGTGTTGAGGACAGCTGACAAAGCACAGAATTCATGCTGTGAAGTCTGGTATTCAGAGATCTAGAAATATTCATGTGTCAAACCCAGGCAGTTTAAGATGTTTTAAAGTTAAAAGCATCATGCTATGCTGCTTTATAGACTACATACTACTGAGAAGCAGGCAATCAGAAGGCACTGATCTCTCTTTAAGTTCTCCCAGGCCTTTCTTGACCTTATAATACTGTGCACAACAATGCCATGATCACAGATATTGCTTCAGGATAATTCAGAAGCTGTCTGGTTTACCTCCAAATATAGACATACACTTTCACACGTAAGATGCACTCTATTGTGAACCCACACATCAGTAAGCAATAACAAAGTCATTTTTAAAGTGTTTAAAGTAAATCCCTGACAGTTGGTAGCCACTCCAGTCTGAGTGTTGACTCAACAATATTAGGTAAGAAATACTAGCCTAGACAATGAAAAGGCCAGATGGGTTACTGTTTTTGTGTGCTAGCCAGAGGATATAAAATTGAGTGCCTGAAGCCTTTCTGAAAAATGTACACTTACAGTTCAGCTGTAGTTCTAAGCCCCAGACTTTGAGATCAGCTTGAAATTGCACTGACTGGTGAATTCAGCTTGGTGTCTGTACTAGGTTTTAGGAAGCATTGATACATAGTAAAGCATACCATTACATAGTGCAAAATACCTCCTCTGCTATGCTGAGTAAACCCTGGGAGCATCGTATGATGGCAATATAAAGGAAAATTCTGTTGTTCTAGATTATCATAGTCTACCGTGTTCAAGACTAGAGCAGAGGTAGAGCTGGGGTACCATCAGGTGAGGGAGAGCTCATATTATTAGAAATAGCAAAGGTAGTAAGGCTTAGCTTGTCTCATAAAATAGTAAACCACACTTAGCTAAATGGAGATTGTTCTTGCATTACATCTAAGACTGGGCAAACAGCAAGCCCCAAAACAAATAATTTAAACATACAGATGATGTTGACTCAAGACCAAATGGGTATAAGCTAGTTGTGCATAAAGTAAAGTCTGGAAACCAGGTGAAAAATTAAGTTGATACAATCACCAGAAATACAGATGGCCCTTTCCTACATGGTGATTGTCACATATTATGCAACTTCACTTTCCATTATCCACCACAACCTCCATCTCCACTCACATGCACAAAAATTGAGCATCAATCGACCAACTTGAAGTCATATTTCCATAAGGGAACAATACAGTCTTTTGTTTAGCTCAAAAAAGCTCATGTCACCATTTCCAAATATTTTTTTCCTTACATTGAAAAATTTCCATATTTGCTGCAATTTGGGGCAAAGCAAATGCCAACATTACAACTTCTCCCTTTGGGTGGAAGTAGTGAGGAGTTTTGTTCTTCTTAATAGCTGTGATCATGAGGAGATTTGCATTCTGTAGCACTGCAGGGAATATAATTCTTCAGAATGTTGCAGGACATAATAAGAGATGTACACCTTGCAGCTTTTGTGAACAAAAGTGGTTTGGCTTCATGCTAGTCACTAAAGCTGAACTTCCTCTTTGTGGCACACCAATAAATGCTTTTATAACCTAGCTGCTCCATTTTATATAAAAGGTACAAAATGCATGTCAAATTAAAAATAGAAAGAGCTGTTTAAAAAGTCAGGGGATTTCCAGATATTAATTCTGTTTGGAGTTTACCCTTTAAAAATGAGGAAAGTTTTGTAGTTTTATTGTCATTCCCACCTGACTGCAAATGCCTAGCGCAGAAGGAAGTTCTTCTGCAGTAAGTTTCCAGAGACAGCAAAATATGGGAGTTATTCCCATGCCTACTTCTGCATATTTCCTCTTCGGCAACAAAGGCATATTTTAACCTGTCTTGATTGCTAAGATGTCTCCAGTGAATTCGTCTTAGTTAATGATGAATTAATTTCTTCTGTTTGACTCATCCCTCTGGTTGGTGCATATCCATCACAAACTATTAGAATACCTAGTCAGATAAACTGTAAGACAGGAAAACCCTACGGTGTGTAGAATTTTAGTCATAATGCTTGAATTTGGGAAATCATAGTAGAAATCTCTTTAAAGGGGTTTCTAGTGACCTGGCCTGTACATTGAATTTCTCTGTAATAAACATCTAAAAAACTGTTTTATGATTACCATCCTGTCTTTTATGTTGCCGTTGTTTCGGTTGTCAGTTATTTAGGGAGTGTAGATGCATATAAAGAAAAAAAATAATATCAATATAATTATTTTTTATGCCACTTTGTATCATCTACCTACTAAATTTGCCCAGAGTAGCTGTGGATCCCCCTCCTTGGCAGTGTTCAAGGGTGGCAACCTGGTCTAGCAGAGGGTGTCCCTGCCCATGGCAGGGAGGCTGGAACTAGATAAGTTTTGAGGTCACTTCCAACCCAAACCATTCTACGATAAGAAGAAGAGTTAGGAGTACATGTAAAATATGGGCCTTTTAAAATCTAAATAGATACATACCCATGGAACTTATTTGTGCATTTAGAATGCTTTTGTTAATTTTCAATTTTCCATGCTAAGAAGTGTGACTTACGCTGGCAGATCACCACAGAAAATGATACCTATTTCAGAAAGTGCACACCTCTTTCCATTTAAATCTTATTTCCCTGATAATACTTACCCTAAGGAAAATATTAGTATTTATATTGCTGTGTTAGACCATCTCCGAAGTAAAAGAGATATTTATTCCAGGAAACAGGTGTTTTTATAACAGCATTCCTGATGTTCTATGAACAATGCTTTCATTCCACTTTATCCACTTCTGCAGTTAAAAAGTTGCTTGACTGTTCTTACATCAGCCTAAAGCAAAGCTTCTGGGACAGAGTGGCAGTATCCCTCACAGAGAAGATTGGCAAGAAACTAAGTAACAGAGGCCAAGATTTCTCTAACCATTCAGTCTTTATCATTTGCCTTTCAGTCAAACTGCCAGCTTGCTTTATATCCTAGAGCAGTTTTAGGTTAATCAGCGAGCTTGACACTGTGATTTACAAGTCCTGAGTGCATCATATTATTTCGAAATCATCAGGGTGGAACTTCAGAGCTAGATAATGGAGTGCTTGCTCAGGAAAGTAGCTGTTAGCTGGGGAAGGAACCCAAATGACTTAAGTCCCAGAAGTAAAGATCCTTTAACATGAGCTGAATCTGACTCCAAGACCCATCAATAACAAGGAATCGAATGCCTATTGACTGAGTTTTGTAGGTTCTTAGACCTACATTCTAGTAGAAGGCTTTCCTAGAGACCACTATAAACAGAACAAAATTGTTCTTTTATGACTTCCATGTTTTTGGAAGTGACACAAAATACAGCAAATAAAAAGTGTAAAAGAAATCGAGCAAAATGGAGAGATGGATGGATGGATAGATGGATGGATGGATGGATGGATGGATGGATGGATGGATGGATGGATGTATAAGGGAATTTAAATTTAAATGGATTGGCAAATCAATTAATATACAGAACATACTAGATTTCCTAGGATTTTTTATATTCATGTGAAATGGGTGAATGCATAATTATCCATAGGGAAGTGTAAAACAGTATCTCTGCTAGTCAGGTATGACAGAAATAAGATATGGAAATATTACCTTTTTCTATTGCTTACATTTTCACAGAAAGAAAGTACAGTATGGTCATAATCAAAGTTGAGAATGACTTTTGCTGTGTTTTTTTCTGTCACAAAGATGTTACATTTTAATTGTACATACCAGGAAATATACCAGTATACACTGAGCTGCTAAGATACACATGTTGTAGGAGTAACTTATGCATATCACACATTCTTTACTTCCCATACAAGATTTCATAATCTACTTATAATAGCAGTAGATCAGGAAGCCAACTTTTGGATCCAAGCCCCATGATATACGTCAGGAATGTAGAAAAGAGCAAAATTATGGACATTATCAGAAAAATGTAAAGCAATTTTTTGCTTTAAGACACCTACAATTCTTAACCTGATCTTTTATTTTATAGTTAGTGTGTGAGAGTTAACTGTGAAAAATATAAAGATCTTTGTCACTTGAGTTAAAAACAAAAGATAGGTGGGTTTTATTTTTGTTTTCTTTTTAAGAGAGTATTTGTTTTGGACAGCATGATTTTTTCCTTTTGTCAGACTGAACTCTGAATGTTGCACAAAGGCTTGGTCCTCAGAAACAGAGAGGGGACAAGAAATGAGGGGTTGGGGGGTTGGGTGGAGCAGGACCCATGTACCCAGGGGAATAAATGGGCTTTCAAAGCCGGGAAAAGCTTTGCCTTTGTTTTCTGATTACTTTATCTCATTGTTTACAAACCCCAGGCATTTTAGAAAGCCCTCACTTGTTGCCACATATTTACTTTCCTGATGAATCATTCCACTCATTTTTGCACCAAGGCAAATGATGGTTCTTTTTTAGTCTAAGGTTACCTTTCCGTAACTTCAGTTTAATATACTGCTGTAGCTCGGAGGAAAGCTGTTGGGAGCTTGGGAATCTATTGAATATACATTTTTTTAAAAAACTAAGATGAAAAAAAATTTCACTGACTTAATATTAACAACTTGAGAACTCAGTGTCTCTCACATCTCTCTCCCTTTCCACTTCACAAACTGTTAACAGAGCCGTTTTGGAGACACCGACAAAAACTCCAAGGTTTATAGCAGCTGGTATGTTTGGAGACAGTACTCTGGTACCATCTGTGCCTCTCCAGTTCCAGACAAATTAGTCTCCTGCCCAGTTGCAGAGTGAAAAAAAGGAGCTGAGAGTGACAGGGAGGCTGGGCAGGTGGGAAGCAGGGTACCGGGGGCAGTAGTGGAGCCCACTCTAAGCCAAGGGTTTTGGCTTCACTATGCCCCAGCTGCTCTGACAGACAGGTAATTTGTTCAAATGACCTGATGGTTAGCTCACACAAAGACCTGCACCCTCAGAGTATTCTTTGTCTATAAATATACTAACAAACAAAGGGATTGGGGAACTGTCTACTAGGCTGATCGAGGCCATTCCCATGGTATATCTGCCCTACTCAGATGATGCTGTCCATCTCCCCCATATCCAGATGTCCCGATCATACCTGAGCACTGTCTGCTGAGTGCTGCTTAATACAGATAACTACTGAGGAGCACTCCAACAGTTAAACAGTACAAGCAACCAAGCCCTATTGCTTAGCCCAGCATCTCTATGTTTTTTTGTGCCTACACATAGCCCATTGCCAGTTTTATTTGGAACTAAAGAGAAACAATCTGAGCAATAGCTTGTTAAGATTAAACATTTTTATTGACAGGTAAATCTGTCAAAGATGTTCTTGCTTTACCTAAACTCTTCCTGTAATATTTCAGGAGCAATGTGAGGAGAGCCTCTGCTTCTTGCCATTAGCACTCTGAGCCAACAGAGTGCTTGAGTGTATGTGCACCTGTAAGCATGTGGAGAGTCTTGAGATGCTTCATGGAGCTAGAAATATGCTTAAAGCTGAACACATTAATAAGTATTACCTGCAAGAAAGCCAACGTGTTTTACCCCTTCTCTGGTGTTTTCCTTCCAACGACCTCCTTTTGTAAATTGGGAAGTCTTGCTTTTTCTGCAGCTGCCTGTCACAGTTGTGGGTTGTTTTAAGTGAAATCTTGTTTATTTGCAAGCCACATTGATTGCTACTGCTTATAAATCATTTAAACCATAAAGCCTAGCTTTGCTTTCCTTTCTAAGGACTTGTTTTAATTCTCTTGGTTTGGCGTATTTCTTATGTAACCTAAAATGTCTGATGCTAAATGTTAACAAGAAGATGACAGTTTGGTTTGAACCATAACTGTGATAAGCATTTTGACTTGAATAGAAAACTAGTTCACCTGCCATCCTGAGTTCCCATAAGCATGCAGACATACAGTGAAAAGAGCGGACCTGCAATATAATTTCCTAGCAGAGCTATCCCTCCAGCAATGTCTTTATAGACAAGGAGGTCTGGAAATGTCTGCATCACCCATTGGCTTCTGCTTGATCTTCCCTTTCTAATGAGATCTCAAAGTGAATCTGTGTAACAGATCTCAGGACAGTAGCTCTGATCCCATAAAAGCTTATTATTCCTGTTGTGGCAACACCAACTAGACATGTTAGTTCTGAGATTGCAGTTCTGTCTCAAGACCTTCAATTTATTATAAGAGGCAAGAATAAAAGAAAGAGTGTGGAAAAAAGGAAAGGGAAGGAAAGTTGATGAAATTGCAGGGTTTGTGTACAGGACTTTCATAGAGATTTAACTTTGCTTACATGAGACTTGGTGTGTGCGTTTGGTTTCTCCCAATTATTTTTATATATATATACATATATTTTAACACTAATGTAATCTTTTTAGACAACTATCACATAAAGTGGTGATTACAATTTAGTTCACTTCTGTTAGCAACATCTAGTTTATTTAGTTCATTTCTGTTAGCAACATTGGTATTTGGAAGACTTCCAATTTGTGGGGAGTTTGGCAGCTACACTGTATGTAGATAATCACAGAATCAGAATCACAGAATTACAAGGTTGGAAAAGACCTTTAAGATCATCAAGTCCAACCATTCCCATCCAATGCTAAATCAGAAAAGATGAAATAATGTTTTAGGGAAGAAAATCATAGAATCCGTTTGGTTGGAAAAGACCTTTAATATCATTGAGTCCAATCAGTAACCTAGCCCTGCCAAGTCCACCATTAACCCATGTCCCTAAGCACCACATCTACCTCCAGGGATGGTGACTCAACCACTTTCCTGGGCTGCTTGTTTCAGGGCTTGGCAACCATTTTGGTGAAGAAATTGTTAAAAATATCCAATTTAAAACTCCCCTGGAACAACACGAAGCCATTTCCTCTTGTTCTATTGCTTGTTTCTCTGGAGAAGAGACTGGACCCCACCAGGCTACAACCTCCTTTCAGGTAGTTATAGACCTGTAAGGTCTCCCATCAGCTTTCTTTACTCCAGGCTAAAATACCCCCGTTTCCTCAGCTGTTCTTTATAAAACTTGTGCTCTAGACCCTTCACCAGCATTGTTGCTCTACTCTGGACATGCTCCAGCACCTCAACATCCTTCTTGTATTGAAGGGCCCAAAACTGCACACAGTACTCAAGGTGCAGCCTCACCAGTGCTGAATAGAGGGAGGAGATCACTTCCATAGTGCTACTGGCCACACTATTTCTGATACAAATAATAACGATCCATGACAAACATGTAATGCCTTCCTTGTTCCCTGAGGAAAGCCACATAATGCTCTGGGGGTCCTAAGTTACTTCTGATCTGAGACCCCAGGCTTTTAGGGCTAGGATCATGGCTAAGACTCAATGGGTCAACAGATCAACACCTTCTGTAATGATAAGATGATTTTTTTCACTGGGCTAAATCAACAAGGCTTAGTAAACTGAGGCAAAGGGTACAAAAGCAACATGTGTATCTACTTGCATCTACTGGCCATTCAAACAGCACTTTCAATATAGTTTTCCACACTAAAACTATTTTTTCAAGATATAAAAGATCACATTTTATAATTGTACACAACACAAATAAAAAGTCTTCCCCATACAGGTTTCCTTTCAAACTACTATATATGTCTCTCAAGACACTAAAGTTCTCTTATATGTGATAATAGGAAGAAAAGATTAGTAAGAGGGAAATTTGGGGCCTTAGATACTAGAAATGTGATGGTGAAATCACATGTCACCAACATAAAAACTTTAGGTACAAGTTGTGAATTTGCCTACAGCTATTTGGACAGAGCAACTGAGATTCCTGTAGCTTTTGATTACTTCTCTGATTTGCAGCATTGAAATTATCTACTGACAGCGTATGTGTTTGTGATCGTGTGCAGTTTGTGGGAGCAGCTGAACAATGGACAGGGAGATGCAGCCAATAAGAGAAAAATGTTAGAGAACTGCTAGGAGTCCTGTATACAGCAAGGAGAGTACCGGCTTTGTTTATCTTCACGGGACGAGAAACTGTACAATATTAATGCTAACAGGGTGATTAAAGTAAAAAAGAAAAGACACAAACAAAAGGAGAGGAGGCAGTTTTGCTCCTCTTACTGCATTACTTTGTTTAAGGGAAACTCAAACCGAGTTCCTCTCTGCTGAAGTAAACTCTGAAGACTCCCCACTGAGCCAAAAGAGGGAGTTTTACAGTCCCATTCACTTTCCTTCTACTTTCCCAGCATTGTGTCAACCTTTGCACCGTGTCACACATCCGCAGTGCAAGGCACAGGGCAGCTGCAGTGCTCTCATTGGGGCCAGGAGGGAAGAATCAAGTAGGTTTTCTCAAAAACCTGTGCCCTAGATTTGTGCTATCCAGATGCTCTTTGCTGCTAATGCCTGAAGATGGAACTTATTTTGTTTGAAAGCTCTTACATTTCAAATGAGAATCTGGTATGGTAATTAATTGTTCCAAAACTGAATACAGTCAGAGAAATGCAGCAGGCTAAGGCAAGAGGGATCACAGACCAGGGATAGAATGAGGTGATCTGAGTTTTAAGTCTAATTTTTTTTTTCATATTTATGTATATTTATATAATTTCTGTATCTGTTCTCCTAACCAATATTGCTAATTCCTGTCAATTAAAATAATAACCCAACAAAATAGTAGTAGGAAAAAATTACTAGCTATAAAACAAAAACCAAAACAAGCAAGCTGGAGTTTAAGATTTGATTTTCACAGGTGAAACAAGTTTGGAGTAGTTCCAGAAAAAGTCACATGACTTTTCAGAATATTTTATTATTTAAGAACCCTGTTCAAAATTTCTTAGCTTAAGTAAAAATAAATGTTATTTGTATTTGATTGCAGATGACTGTCCAAAGGATTTAAGGAAGCCACCATCCCGTATTGCTCTCCAGAGAGAATATGTGACACTCCATGATTGAAAATCACTGTAAATGTTGAAAAAAAAAAAAAAAAGAAAAAAAAATTCAGAGCTTTTCCCTTTTCCCCTTTGTGGTATGCAGGTCAGACAATATGGAACCTGTCTGAAATACATTATTTTTTCAAAAGTAATTATAATTAAAAATATAATATAAAAAGATAAAGCTATTTTTAATAGAGAACCCAGGAACAGGGAGTATCTTTAAATGAAAGCTCATGTGTTTACTGAACTCTGGACATGTTTATTAAAAATATTTATTGAAAGAACAAATATCATCATTTAAAAAGTTAAATTTGTAAGCAATTGTTAGTAAATACACATATTTGCGGCATAATTAATTAAGAAAAAGAATGACACCTTGACATTTTCAGAATAAAAATAGGTTTTACCCTCTCAAGATACTGTCATCATCAGAATAGTCAGTAACCATAGTAGCTTGATAAAAAACCACTATCTGAAGAACTTCTGTTATCTTACAGACAGTTTACTGATGAAAAAGAATCTCCAAAGAGAAGTAATTGGAATGAATCAAGCAAAATTAAAAGGAGTCAATTACCAAAATCAAAGCAATATAGCAAAATTGTTGATGTATGCTTTTTTAAATTTATCTTATAGTTCCTTTTCCATCTTTTGTAGTAGGAACACGAGGAACAAGTAAAGACAAGATAAAAAATTCTGCTGTAAACTTTGCATAATACATTGGGACTGAGATTTCCTGTGATGGGTGCTGCCCTGAACAGCCAGCTCTGCTACAAACACCTATATATTCCTGTTTCCATTTTCCTTTCTTATTCTCTCTCTCCTGACTTTGCAGTGAGCTCTGGACAGGAGGATTCGAGAGGCAGTTTGAGTCCAGACAGGTGTCATCCTTCAGCAGAAGGGAAGACCAGACTTGGTGATGCCTGGGCTGGAGCCCCTTCTGCTACTTGACCACCACAGGGGTTGTGTGTGAGGTGTGTGGTGGAGGAGCTGTCTGAGGTGGTCTCTCCTCCTGGGTCCATGACACTCAGGTTTCTTCCTGGGGTCCTGGCACATGGTCAGGGTGCAGCTAGCATGCTCCCAGTTTGCTCCCAAATAATTTCATAACCACTGCCTGAAGTCATAAAATGGACTTGGGTTTGGACATGAGCATTTCAGTGAACATCTTTGATCTATAAACAGTGACTGTCAGCTACACATGCAGAGCACTAGGATTTACAAAGCACAGAAAGGAGTAAAACAGTGAGGGAAAAAAAAAGTAAAAATGATGCTGCATTAAGATGTGGTGCTGCTTCACTTGGACTTGACACTGCAAAGTGCTCCACGACTCACTCCAGAAATATTACTGCAGCTGTAGTTAAGTCAAAATCAGTGCTAAGGTATAGAAAAATTAACGCACAAAGATGTGAAGGTCGGGTCTTTCAGAGAGAAATAAAAAGATAAAACATGATGAGAGCAGGCAGAGGCTAAGACAGTGGAGAACAGAAAGGCAATCAGAGTTTTCCTCTCCTTAACACATACAGTGCAATGTGCCCTTGTGCTGAAACAGTCATAACCAATAAATAGTGAGCCAAGCATGGATGCTCTTCCTACCTTTTTGTGTAATGGACTATGCTGAACTACACTTTCTCAAATGACAAAGCCTGCTGCTTTCTGCTCTTTGTATCATACCTTTTCAAAACAGCCTGTCCTTCTACACTGAAGTCACTGTCTAGTATGTTGATGGATATTTCTGTTTTCTGGAATCTACAGGCAGGAAAGAAGCTCCTCATGCCAAAAGTCCCATGCACTTACATGTAGCAGAAACAAAAATGTTGAGGTTTTACTGGGGTGTTGTAGGGGGTTTTCTCTCTGTGTTTGGTGAGTTTGTGGGGATTTTTGTTGGATGTTTAGTTTATTTTATGGGGAAATTAATCAAAATAATTTTTCTGGGATTAATGTATCAAATTTTCGTGGTGTGACCTGTTTCCTTTCCATATATTTCATGAAGAAAACAGGTGGATTATCCTACAGTGAGCTTTTGGCACCTGGTTAGTGCATCCCCAAGAACTGAGATAGCTGGTCTGAAGCTATGTAGAAACATAGGATTGGCCATTCAAGTTCATACTGAAACTTTGTCACTGTTCTGCCTTTAACTGACCAACAGTGAATGCCCATGGAACACATAACAGCGAGGCAACCATGCAGCAACAACACCCAGAAGTGACCACAGCTTCCAAGCTTAAGGACTTCCTAGTTCAGCCCCAAATCAGGGATTTCCTCAGCATGAAGCCAAGTTTTGGGGTTTGATAGATGGATTTTTTTATCTCATGTCATAATTTGAATGATTCTTCAGCTCATGAAGACTGCTTTATTCACAACAGCCTACGGGAAGGAACCCTGCAGAACCTGTAGATATGCTGTGGAGAGACACTCGGGTTGTTTGGTTTGAGATGACCGTTTGCTTGTTCACTGTGCTGTTAGGATCAGCTCAGCTACTTGTCCACCAGACTACAAGGAATTCTTGAACATTTATATTTGTTTTGTCTTGTGCCAGAACTGCCCTTTACTCTTTGCTCTTTTTCCCTTGTGTTTTACCCACTTTGACCTACTGATGGGAATGTTTCATTTAGTGAGGCCGTGTTATTTTAGGCTTTATATCATGGGTATTGCACTTGTCTGATAAATTATCTCCTCTTTGCACCCATTCCACTTTCAGTTTATCCTGCTGAAACTTGCCTAACTAAAACTGTGTACAATATTTAAATGAAGACCTCCCCAGGGTACTGCACAGTGCCATCATACTTCCTTACCTTACTGAAAAAGCCTTCTTCAGTTTTGTTTAAGGATTGTCTTTGCTTCTTTCCCAGCAACGTTTTATAGATATCCCCTAGCTGACTCACACACCCAGTTCCTCTTCCTCCCTAACTTACCACCGATGATGTCCCAGAGCCTTAGTAGTCCTTCAGTGTATGACCCTGTCTACCATAATGCTAATTTCCATCCTACTTGCTATCCAGGTCACCCAACATTTCCTGCACGGTATTCCAATCTCCCCACTATTGAGAATGTTTCCCAACTTTGAAGAAGCATCTGAAAGGCCTAACTGCACACCCCTTAAAAAGTAGCTCTTTCAGAAATCTAAGCCTTTAACATCACCCTCCTGAAGTCTCTCTTCTGGAAAGCATTTTGCCACAGCAGCTCAATTTGAAGCAAAGCGATAGAGGTAAGCTTCCTTGAGGGCAGCACATCGCACACTTAAGATTACAGAAATGAAAGTGTTTGAAGGAAATGTGGTCTATTTAGCGCAGCAAGCCACATGTCAGGCTCCTATGAGGCTGAGCTATATTAAGGAACAAATGTCAAGACACATTATGCTTCTGACCAGCACAGTGCTTCTCATGGGCACTGGGAGGACTGGAGTGCTGAAACAGCCTTGCTACACCTATGAGAGGAAGGGGCAAATGGTCATCCCAGTTCCCCAGTGAAGGAGACAAGCTTCTTATAACCTCCCCATGAAGGTTAACAAAGGGACCAGGGAGTGCTGGAAACACAGCTACGAGGGCTTTTTTGCCAGACTTCTCTCTTTTGCAGGGATGTGAGCATGTTAGACTGCATGAGAAATGCCCCTGGAGGTGCAAAGGTTACTTGAAGTACCCAGACACCCACAACTGGACATTAATCAGGCTAAAACTAGCTGACTGAATGTTGTCAATAAAAATTCTTTAATTTGATATCTTCCATTATAATATATACTTTAATAGAAATACTTCTGGAAAATGAAAGCTTGTTTTTGGTATATCATTGCTACTGATTTTAAGATGACTGAACTGTACCTGGGAAGTGACTAATGACAAATAACTTCAAAATACATAAAATTTATCTCAGAAGTCTGTATTGTGATCAGTAGGTTATAACTAGCAGTATATAACTGTCCTTGGTGCCCAGATAAACTAATTGGCAGAGGAAGAAAAGTTACCACAAGGTAAGACAAAATTTGGGAAAGGCTCAAGGGGCATTTGCAAGGTGTTTCCTAAAAACTCACCTTCCTATTAATGGGAGATAAACAGGTCAAAGATGCACTTTGTTAAACTAGTGCTATGTTTGTGTTCTCTGTTCACTTCTACTTTGTATTTTAGGGCAAACTCCAGGTAACATCAAAAGGCATAGCAGTCAATTTTCTCTTATTAGGCTTTCCTGAAAACAGGAAAGGCCCAATGATAGAGTCACTTTAACTTAAACTAGACAAATCACTTAAGGACATATTCAATATCAAATGCTATTCATCAAGGAGAGGTATAAAACAAGCATTTTCCCACTTCAGTGATAGCTTTCTGTATCTGGTTGGCATGCAGGTAAGTGAAATATCCCAAGAGCTTCCTGCTCCATCCAGGAAAACTTTCAATAAACCTCTGAGAATGCTTTGCAATTGAAGGTTCTCTTGCAAGTGTGGCAGCCTGGTTACTGCTCCCTTTCTATCTTCCATCCTCACAGAGTCTACTCCACTAATTTGCTGTGGCACTTACATACAACTATCTATTAAATAACTCCTTGTTATCTTATTTCAGAGTTCTTTGTCTTTACCCTCTGCCATTCATTACTCCCATCGCATTAAAAAAATAATACCAAAAAACATAAAACACCTAAAACCTGCTGGTATCAGTGGGGGCTGGGTTATCTATGGCCATGTTCTTACATTTCACTTCCTTTAGGGTTTGTTTCTTTCTTTTTCTGTTCACAGATTCACAGAATTGTAAGTGTTGTAAGGGACAACACTGGAGATCATCTAGTCCAAGCCTCCTGCTAAAGCAGGATCACCTAGAGCAGGCTGCACAGAATCATGTCCAGGTGGGTCATGAACATCTCTAGAGGAGACTCCAAAACCTCTCTGGGCCATCTGTCCCAGGGCTTTATCACCCTCACAGTGACCAACTTTCCCTCACATTCAGACAGAACTTCCTGTGTTCCAGTTTGTGCCTGTTGCCCCTTGTCCTGTCACCAGGCGCTGGCCACATCCTCCAAACATCCACCCTTTAGATATTTATGAGCGTTAATCAGATCTCAGTCTTGACTTCTCCAGGCTGTTGTGGTTTTATTTTTTGCTTTATTTTATATGATAATCTCTAGCTTTGGTTCTACAGATTAGTTGCCAGTCTTCTGGAGCTTCTCTCCTAGTCTTGCAAAGTGAGTCCTTTCACCTACTAGCAGTCAGAGTAATGGATCGCCTCACATTTGAAATTGCTCCTGAGCTGGCCTCATGACAGTTTCAGTGCTAGGAACTGTGAAAATTAGTTAATATATATGATAAAATAGATGATAAGTAACATCTTTTTTTGTGTTCAAAAAAGGGTAGATGAAGTACTTAGGGATATGGTTTAGTTTAGTATGTGAATGGTTGGACTTGATGATCTTAAAGGTCTTTTCCAACCTTATTATTCTGTGATTCTGTGATCTGACAACAGGTTTCTTCTCACAGAGTTCCCCAATTCCAATCTGTGCTACAAGCTGGGATTGTATTTTTGTACTGTATTCTATAAGTGTCCCTCTTCCAATGCCTCTTTCTCCACAGGACAGAACATTAAAAGGTAGTGACAAAATTCAGAGCTTCCATTCCTAAAAGTGATGTGTAATGGCAGGTTTTTATCACATTCCAGAAATAGATATAACAGGTAGGGAATAATCCACAGGGAACTTTTCTGTTGTAATATGTGTACCGGAGAGATCAATTACAAGAGTATAAAAATGTGAAACCTTGTCATTAGAATAGTGTTATTCAGAGCTGTGAAAATGCTGGGAGAAAAAGGCTCTGCAAATATTCACTTGTATTTAAAAGTTAATTGGCTTTTTTATGCTTATGCCTTTTTTCCCAAACACTCTGCTTGCATGAACATTCACAGGAAACAAGTTTTATCTCACATGCTCTGTGAACAATGTCAGTACTATAACATTGCTGTGGGGAGGCAGAACCAATTTCATATATTCCCATTTCAGTCTTAACAGCAGCCATATCACATCTGCTGACAATGAATTTTTTTAACCACCAGCACCTCAAACTCAGGCAGGGACCAGACACTCAAACTGGGCTCTTCCTGGTACTTACCTGTCCCCTCCAAGAGCGATAATACATCTGCTGGTAATGCCTCTGCAGTGCCACAGCATGCAGGGTAAGAAAAAGATGTGCACACTTTTGCTCAAACATCTCCCAGTACTGATGTTACTGCAACCTGCCTTTTGTCAGGAAGGTTCACAGTCACTTGACAACTGTTTTCATTTACTGACAGCAAGCCTATGAAAACCTGTTAAACCAGTGAAAGTGCTCAGAACTTGCGAGTATTTACCTTGCAAATTCTATTTCCTTCCATTACAGAATTAACTTGAATTCAGTGGCACAGGGAACTGGGCTGAAACAGAACAGTGGGGTGTCTTTTCTACTTTGCCTTTTCACCTGTCCAGTCACAGGAATACGAAGTGCAAAACTGAAGCAGCTGAGTTTGTAGGGTCAGCCCCGATTTTCAGTAGGTCAGAGATTCACCATGGGAAAGCCACTGCCAATTGACTGTAGGAACAAATTTCCACATTCCTGTTCTGGAATATGACCTTTAGAATTAAGTCCATTCCAAAAGGTGCTTTCAAGAAAACATCAGGACGGCCCTCATCCAGTAGAGCATTTAAACACATGCTTAACCTCAAGTGGTTGAAAATTCCTACCTGAAGAGAAATGTTTTCGTTCCTAGAGCTAAACACGTGCCCACGCTTTTATTATATGAAGTACCATATGAAGAGAACAGCCAGTCCTGTGAAAACAAAGATATGAGGCTGTACCCTTGAACACAGTTTTGTAGTTAGTTAGCCCACTTTTTGTTTTGGCTTGTTTTTTCCCTTTATAGTAGACTGCTGTTCCACAGAGTATTGTCAATAAAACTTAGATGCAGACATACAAAATGGACAGCAGCACATAGCTTTCAGCCTATACTCCACCTGAACATTGGGAAAAGAACAAGGTTAATTCACTCAAGCAACAAATCCTGTAAAACCTGTTACTTTTACTGATGGGAATTTTGAATACCAATCCATGGAGCCTACAGAAATGGTGCATTCAATACAGAGAGCAGAAATACATAGACCAAAGGGGAGAAAGTGAGTATGTTTTTATTTCCAGAATATAGCCAGAAGATGCAATCATCTAATAGGCTGGGGTTTGGGGTTTTTTTTTACATCTTTCAAACTAAATTTTCTAGGTCAGTAGACACGTTTTGGCTGGAAAGCTTTCATTAAAAAAAATGGAACAGGTTAACATTTCCAGCTACATTGCCTGTAAAAAAGGTTACAATGCATTTTTGTGCCCTTCTGCCTCTTTGCTCTGGTTTCCAAGGTACAGTGACATGCAGGGTCTCAGATAACTCACAGAGAAGGGTTCAAACCCAAAGTGTTTTCAGCCTTAAGCAACGATGCCAGAGCACCCACAAGTACTTCTCTCACCCTTTCTTTCACCTGGAAGGGGAGGGGGGGTATAATGCTGCTCTTTGTAAAGCAAAGCATAAAGCATGTTTAAATATGTCTCTTTTAGTTTAACAAGGGGGGTTGTTTTCAGATTTTTTTTTTAATTGTTTTAATGGTGGCTTGTTTTGTGTTCTATGTACTGTGCTTCATAACAAAATTGCTTTCCTGTATCATGGTAATATTATTTTAATGTTTTTTTACCTTCATTAACACTATCCCTTTGAATCACAGTTGCCCTCTCAACTTCTGAATGTGAGAAGAGTGGATTTTTTCCTTTGGACAGGGAAGCTGCTGTCTTAAAGAGGATCTGGTCCGCTTTATATAATGTTAGTGTCTTATCTTCTGCCATATGACAGAATGCCTGATGGCAGTCTCTCTCACAAAGTAAGCAGAGACTAACTAATATAAGTTAACATGTGAATAGGACAGTTTTACTTATCCTTTTCATTATTCTTTTTATCTTTTTGCAAAACAGAAGGCATTATTATTATTATTATTTCCTCACAGGATGGTTTTTCCCTTCTCTCTCTACTTCACACATGTCATCTCTTCCCCTTAGCCCAGCAAAATTAAATAGAGCATCTTCCATTTCCAGGAGAAAACTGTTCTTCCTGTCAGCTATACTGGAACATTTTACTTATGCTCTGGTTTGGACTGAGTGTCAAGCACTTAAAGAAGAAACATTGAGTTAAGAGACAACCATTGTAAGTAAGCTGGGCTAAAAATAAAAAACTTCCACTCTACCAGACTCAGAAAAGGAGTTTGTAAGATCAAGCTGGTCTGGTGTCTTATGGTTTTGCTGAACAGATCCCAGTGAAAAAAAAAAAAAGACTATTAACAAATGCAGCATTTTTAGCCTTCTGCCATAATCTTTGACATCGGTTACCCACTTAAAACATTTTTTTCATCTGCCACTAATTATTTCTTTCCAGGAGCAGAAAGTTGGACCCAGTTGTGGAGGCATTGCCTTGCTGCTGGTTATTCTGGTCACTGACAGAGAAACTCTGCTCTTAACAGTAGGACAGAACGAGACAGTATTTACCTTGAGTAAAAGAGGCATCATGGCATATACAGTTCAGTGCTACCACAAAGAAGCTACAATTTGTATATTTGCAGATCAATGAAAGAAAATAAGCAATGCTTTGAACACTCCATTCCCTTTGCATATTTTCAAAAGGATTTTCTCACTTTCCTCCCTGACTCATGCTTCCAGTCCATTTCATAAGACAAGCAGAAAGACACAAGACACCCTCATAACTGAAGTTTGATTTCTCTTAAATTTTGTTGCCATTATTTGAGGTTTGCATAGAGAATGTAAAAGTATAAATGAACAGCTGCATTTCCAGCACAGAGTCTGATTTCTTGTGCTGAGTCAGGATTCTCTGATTTAGTGACACATGAATATTTCTCATTCAGCTGGGCTGAGAGATGTATTCTGCCTCCTCTAGACCCTAACTTGAACTGGAAGACATTGGTAGCATGAATTATATGTATACACCAACCACCTTTAAAAAGGAGCACGGAAAGCCACCAGTCACTTTGTCTAGTTTCAGTCCTTACTAAACTTATATTAACTAGTTATCATGACCTCTTGGCCTTTTAAAGAATTAAAGTATCAGATACGTGATTCACAGATTCACAGAATTGTAGGGGCTGGAAGGGACCTCGAGAGATCATCGAGTCCAACCCCCCTGCCAAAGCAGGTTCCCTAGGACAGGTCACACATGTAGGTGTCCAGACAGGTCTTGGATATCTCCAGAGAAGGAGACTCCATAACCCCCTTGGGCAGCCTGTGCCAGGGCACTGTCATCCTCACTGTGTAAAAGTTCTCCTGCATATTGGCGCAGAACTTCCTGTACTCCAACTTGAATCCACTGCCCCTCGTCCTGTGCCCACAGACTACTAAGAAGAGGTTGGCCATTTCCCTCTGTCTCCCACACTTCACATATTTATAAACATTAATCAGATCCCCTCTCAGTCTTCTTTTCTTCAGGCTGAACAGCCCCAGTTCATTCAGCCTTTCCTTGTAGGGGTGATGCTCCAGGCCCTTAATCATCTTTGTGGCCCTCCACTGGACTCTTTCCAAGTGATCTCTGTCTTTTTTAGACCAGGGAGCCCAGAACTGGATACATGATGTAAATATGTAACCAGTTTAATTTAGAAATCATTTAAAAGCAATTTAGCTGACTGAATGCAGTAAGAAATCAATCTCCATTAAGTGAAAATGACATGTTACACGCAAAACAGAAGTGTTTTTATACTGCAGTGGTCCTGGTTCCAATAAATGTACACCTATATCAGGTTAGCTGAATCAGCAATTTTCTCACCTCAGGCACAGTTGCTGTTTTGAAATGCTAAAAGCTTTCCTACAATGGGTGGAAAACTGTGCTCTTAAGTTAGTTTGGATGTTGTTCAGTGTGGCTTCCTACCACATCAAAACCACCATAATCATGCAATCAAATCACTGTCTAGTGTCAGCTTACTCTGTTGGGTCAAACTTGTCCAAAGTATTTGTGATAGGCTTTGCAGCACTAGCATTTGGAAATGTCTATAAGAATGAAATAAAAAAGGACCATTTTCTGGCACTGAGGCCAAATAGCATAGACCAGCATGAATCCATAACGTGGAACCCTCTTACCCACCAAAATACAGAGGTAACATCCAGACACATAGCAGAATTGTTTTTGGCTAGTACTAATTGCCAAGCTATGCCCAAGTTTTATTTAGGAAATGTTAGCAGGTGTGAGTCAAAACCATGTCTTGGGCTGTGGTAAGATTTCATCAGTATAGAGGACTGATTCTCAGTGCCCAGGAATGTTTCAGAAGGTTTTTGACCTGCTTCAATAGAAGACATCGAGGAGTAGCCACCTAGTTCTGTTTGAGATGCACTATGATATTTCAAAGATGGGTTGCCAGAAGTGTCACATGTCCTGCAAAGAAGGCATGTGCCTTTGGGACAAGAAAAAGAAGGTAAGAGTATGATTCCCTGCAGTCTTGACCATCCCCATTGACAGTAGACACCTTTCTTTGTCTCTGGACATGAGCTGAGACTTCTATGTTTATATACAGTTAGCACAGACCAGACATGGCATGATCTTACATGAAAATTATATCAAGTCCACATTGTTTAAATGTTTAAATAAAGGGCTGTTTAAATCAGCAGAAATGTAATCTAGTCCCATGGAATAAAGAATAAATCTGGGACTAAAATATTTTCTCACGTGACAGTATCCACATTTGCTGTTACTGATGGAGAAGCAATAACCTACTATTAAATTAGTTTAATATTTTGGGCATTCTGTTTTAACTTAAATTAGCAGTCCAAACCTGTAGGGAAACCACAGGAATAGGCAATAGCTCATTTTTCTTTGTAAATAAATGAGTAATTATTTTTCTTCATATTTATGTCGGAATTTTTCACAAATCTGCACTCATCACTTCTGCTTTTCTGTTTCAGAAATGTATGTGGGGAAACCCATTAACTGACACAAGAAAAGGAAGAGAGAAAAAGTGGAATTTCCAAAAGCTGTAGTTCGAACCATGACATTTTTGAAGGAAAAAACCTAAAATTTTAAAGTTAATCATCAGCGTCAAAGATTTTTGCACCTCCTGTTTCCTTCTGGTGTAATTCTTGTATGCTGGATTCTGTAATGTCTTCAGAAATCTGACATCGAACTGCTCTAGGTGACTCTGTTGAACCAGGGGGTTAGAACAGAAAACATTCAGAGCTTTCTCCCAATCTCAACCATTCTCGGGTTCTGTGATTGCAGAACTCAAACTGCATGGGAAAGGTGGATATTTTTACTCCCATTATTCCTCAGCTCTATACAAAAATAACTGTCACTAGAACTGACAAATTAAATGCTTACACCTACACCTAGGAGAGGGTTAACAAAAGTGGGTTGCTGATGTCTGATGAATATTCACTGGAGCATCCTTGTAAATAAAATACAGGCTAATACCTGGATTTTATATTTTATTTTATTTGGTTTTGTTTTGTTTTGTTTTGTTTGAAGTTTGGGATATGGAATAAAGAAACAGGTCCTAGGGGAAGAAGGATGAGCATTTGAATTGTATGATGAAGCTAGTCAGGAACACTTGAAAAGGGGTGTGAAAGGATGTGCTTGAAGGAAGAAGTTTCTCCTCACTCATTAATAAGCGGCTGCAGAACAGAAAGATCAAGAAGAGGGTGAGAATTCAGAGTATGAAGAAGCCCAGTGCAGGAAGGGGAAGACTGGACAGCTAAAGAGACTTTCCTTAAGTTTAAAGACAGCTTGAGAGTGATCAGAAAACTGACTAGGGAAATGTGGGAAGCTTTTATGGTATGACTACATCTGCACATTGTTTATGTTAAAAAAAAAAAAAAACTGAATTTTGAGATTTTATAAAATGTGTATGTCTGTTTATTCCAACTGCTTTGCAGACCAAAAGACTTGTTGAGCAGAAAGGAGTCATTGGAGAGGCTGAGCTCAAGTTATTGAGGCACGCGAGGAAGCCTGGGTCGTGGGAGGCCTGGGCCCTGTGCTTTTATAGCGCTGTGTGATCACCTTTCCAGGAAGGGCTAGCAGACTGGGGTGAACTTGTATCCAGGACAACAGAGACACAAACACACAAACAAGACTGTATGTTGCTACCTGTTCACAGTACTCATATAAAAGCTTAAGAGTATATCAGGATGAGGAGAATAAATACTTAAGTAACCTGGTTAAATTTCAGAAATAAATCTGCAGTGTGAATCATCTTTCCTTGATAATGGAACCTTGTTATTCACAGCACTCTTTATAATTTCAGCCTCCCTTTTCAACTCTTTCTTTTCTCTTTTCACCTGGATTCTGCGTAAGTGGGCCTGAAGTTTTCAAAAGCATTTATCAATGGATCTGAACCTAATCCTACTCTGGCTTTGATTTAGGAGCCTGGAACTCATTCATTGAGAGTTTGTTCATTTATTTATAAATACAATAGTTAACCTGAGCTTTGTCAAACAAGTGACTTAGGAAAATTATCTAGACCAATACTTTTCAGCAACTGGCATATCATTCTGTATCTCATAGATATTATTACTGTTAGTCATCTGAGAGTGAAATGTGATAAAGTTAGTTTTTGGTAGTACAACAACTTGTGAATAACACAACATTCTGTTGAAAACTTACCATAATAATATCATAATATTACTTTAAACAGAGAATAAATGAACAATTTCCCTGGTATGTATTTAAAAAAAAAAAAATTAGATATTTATTTATAAAATAATTTGTTGAAAGTCTGTGATACAGTCATGGAAAAAAAATCTTTAGAAACAGGACTAGAAAGACCACGCGCAATCACCAGCTCAATGTATTGCTGCATTGTGACATCTCCTAAACTGAGTAGTACAGAAACTGTGACATCACAAGCAAAATAGAGAGGGCGATCTTTACATTTCCTCTTAAACATATTTTGGTACTTTGTATCACTTCTCACTTTAGAGATTTCTGATTTGTTTTATTCCGAAACCAGACTTGATTTGAAGTTATATTCTTCCTGCAGACAATAATAGGAGCACTTAAACTAGCCTGCCCTATAGGCTATTTCATGGCTGGCATCATCATGTTACGTGACAGTACATAATTTGCTGTTTCAGTTCATCTTGGTGGGAAAAGTACAATCTCCAAAACAGTAATTTAGTGTTCTGCAACCAACTGGGCTTGATATTTCATATCTCCTTTTACTCAGATGACAAACTCTTTTTCTGGACCAGCAGATAAGTATGTACATGTAACCTGTAATTAAGCATTGATTTCACATGACACCAGCCTCTTATCGGCCTAATCCTGCTTACGCTGTTTATATGCAAAGTGTCTTTTGAGACTGTAACCAGTCATGAGGAAGCTAGCAGCATCTGGCTTTTCTGTGTCTCATTTCTGTTGTGCAGCCCCAAGCGCGATCAGACCAGCACTAACCGCTCGCTACTTGCACATCTCCTATAGATGTGGGTTTGTGTGGAGGAGGAAAAAAAGCCCTAGGGTGAAAAATGGAGTCATAACCCCCTGGCACTAACTACAGACTTTGTTAACTCTGCCTGAGTTAAAGCAAAGCCTCCACTTCGACAGGCTGCCACCAGATACCTTTCTGCAGAGCGGGCCTCTGCCGCTGCTCCTGCAGACACAGCGAGCGCGTACCGATCCTCTACTGCGGCAGCTTTTGTTTCCAGGCCCTTCGCTTTCAATGGTTGCCATAGAATCTACCTATTATCATATGAATAAGCCTCGCACAAAACCCCCCAAAAGCCTGTTGCTAAAGCCATGAACACTTTTCAATTTTCATGTAAAAGGGAAAAAAAACCCCTTCAACCCACTGGAAGTGAAACGGTGGCTGAGGGAGAGGTTGTCGTTAGCTCTCCTCCCATCTTTCTCCTTAGAGATGACTTGGTTCTGGTTTCTCTTTTAGCTACATAAACTTCTTACTGGATCTTCCTGCTGACTGCCATAACAATTATAGGCTATTTATCCACCAAAGCGGTTTTAATTGCCTCGTAAGTAGACGGATGGCCATGTATTTTTCTTGCCGAATTTGTTATGCGGACGGTTCTGGTTTAGCCCGCGTCTGACTTTTTGTCGAAGATTCCCGTGCCAAATTCCCTGTCTGCCTCCAAAAAAAGAAGTGAAGGACTCCTAAAATCTGACGAAAATACACACACTCCTTGTCATATAAACTCCTTACTCTTTCTGAGCTAGTAATTTGGTGTCAATAGAGGAAGTGTTTGTAATTGGGGCTGACACACACACACACAGACACACACACAGACACACACACAAAACCCCATTTTTTTCTATATAGCCATTTTTAACATTGAAGCTCAACCCCGTGTACACAGGCCTTATCTTGTGCTGGAGAAATCACATTTCAGTCAGTGGAGTTTCAAGGGCAGCTCTTGCCATTTCACTGTATACTCCAGCATGAAAGAGGTAAAGAAAGGGAAGATTTTGAATCAGGGCTTTGGTATTAAACAGAAGCTTCGTTTTCAAAGGCCAGTCGTGCTATATACAACATTTATAGGAATACCTCCTATATTTGGTAAGGCAACATAACTGCATCATGTAAATGAGTGAATTTCTAATCTCTTGAAGTCTACTTATTTCAGTAAGTGTCCCTGGAACTTATCTGAGCACATAAAATAGTGTTATGTGTATACAGCATGGACATGGCATCCTCCCCTCCTCAGAGCTGTTGTAAGAAAACTTCTACTTTCCTTTCCCTACGTTATTGCCAGGGAACAGAGACGAAAACTTGGAATAAGGAAAATTGTTAAGAAAATTCTCAATTTTCTGAAGGTACCACTCTGATGAACAGCTTTTTAATAACATATAGATATCTTACATCCAATATATATTTAACCTCTCTGGAATAATCTTCAGAGAGGCACCCTGAATACATAATCTTCTTTCCTAAAATTTATTAAATCCCCATTTCTTCTAGTGCAGTTATATTTTATGCCTATATTGCATTCCTTTTGTGCTATTTCAGACAATTCCACAGGTACAAAACACAAACCAACAGATTTTATTTTCTGGCTATTTAATCCTATGTACACATCAGGACTTTGCAGCTTCTGATAATTATTGGTTGGTAGGATAATTAAGAATTTTTTTCTTCTTCTCCTCTGACGATTTTAATGTCTTGCCTGTTTGTTACTCTCTGATCATGATAGAAAAAAGGGCAGCCTCTTAGGCCGTGTGTATCTCCAGCACCCAAAGTCAGAAGCATTTTGTAACCTCCAACTACCTTTGACTGTGCTTGCAGTAGAATACATCTGGAGACAAAATGTCTCATAAGAAACATAAAATGACCATGTGAAAGCTGGGAAGCACAAACAGAAATTATCTGAAAAGACAAAAATTTATACTGAAGCTGATAATCTTAGGGAGTGGTCTTGCACTTGACTTTTTCTTATTTCTAAAATCCATGTTCACATTAGCAGAAAAAATTTCCAAATCTGAGTTTGAATTGTCCAAGGGATTGTACAAAATAGGAAACAAGAAAAAATGATACTCTCAAATATAAAATTTTGTTTATAATTCACATTTCCTTCATCATCACTAGTTGTAATGACATATGGCTTTTAATAGGATGCTTTAGATGTCTTTTACAGGCTTCCATAGATAGTCACCTCATCGGTGGGAGGTGTTTGGTGGTCCACTCACTGAGTTGCCTCGTTAAAAGATCTGACGATGGAGGTGACCAGACTATGCAGTGCAAGGGAAAATGAGAAGATGAATGCACTGATGACACCTTGCAAGGTCAAGACACTAGATTCTGTGTTTTGCAGAAGGGACAGCCAGGATAAAGGGGGTGGAGAGTTGGGACTCCACTGGGACTCCATGACAGTATATTTTGGGAGCTTACACTTCTAACAAAAGGAAGGAGGCTCTTTCTCAACTTGTAGGTGCACAGTTGCAGAAGAGTTGTATGGCCATAATATCAGGTGAGAAGGAATAAGTCTGATAGTGGAAGTGGTTGTGCTGGATCAGCCTGATTCATGTGTTAAAAGCAGCATGACATGAAGAGCCAACTGCCAATAACAGTAGTAAGAGACACCCTTCTGCAGGGTGAGGAGGCACCCATACCAGCTTCGGCAGGCAAGGCTTTCTACTTAAGCAACCACAGGATCCTCTCTGAGGAAACAAAGGTACTGCAGAAATGCAGGATTCATCTGACAGAGTATCATCTTTATTAACAGATTTACCAACTTAGTGAAAAGTCTAGATCATTTAGAAGGTCAAAATTGTCATTTGGAGAAAAGTGGAAAAATAAGAAGCAGGAAGGAAGCACCTGAGGAACGGCATCTCACTGTTCCCCTGAAAAAGCAGTGCAACTTGGAGCCCACGTTAAATGCATGTTCATAAACCCATGGAATACAGGAAAAAAAACAGGAAAAATTAGAAGTCAAGGCCCAATCACAGATGTCTAACTTCATTTGGATCACAGAGGCAGTGTGGCTCATATGATTGGAGGGCTTCAATTACTGGAAACACATCCTTAGGAGGGACAAGCAGGCTATGTAAGGAGGGAAGGATTTGCTACACCAGGAACAGTTTGCCCATATGTAGATTTCCTATGGAATGCCTGAGGGACAGAGCACAAGCTTATGAGTTGAGATCAGAGACAAGGTTGACAAGTGGATGTGATGGTGGGCATCTGCTATAGACTGCACAGTCAAGACAAGGAAATGGGAAAAGACTTCTTTAAACTGCTGGAGGAAGCCTTATGATTGTGCATGTTAGTTCTGATGGAAGACAGTTGGTGTTAGCCCTGATTTGAACAGAGCCTAGTCCAGATGGCCTTCTGAGATCCTTCCATACTTAAGTTCTTCTATGATTTCTCTTCTAAGTGGAAAAATAAAAACATCCTTTTATGTTCCTTTCTGTGCTAAGAAGAATTTTAGATGATAACTCACTGGCAACCAAACATAATTAAACCGCGGTCATCTCTAGAGACCAGACCTCTAACCTCAGAACAATTACTGTGACAAGCATACCAGAACACTGTAAATGAGAACAGATTATTCAGAACATGGTACATCTTCAACTTCAGAAGGCACGCCTAGCTCACTTCAAAGTACAACCATTGATACTCTTCTTTGGAGCTTACCTTACATGCTCTGCATGCATGGCAGCCTACAGTGGGATGGAAGTGTCTTACCTGCACTTGAGAATAATTGACAAAAACTGAACTTCTTGGCCTCTTGTGTCACATGAAACAGATTTTCTCATGCTCAGTAAAAGAGGATGCATATGCATCAGCAGGTTAGTGCATTTTTTAAGTGCATCCTTAGTTACAGTGGATGGCTTGCTTTATACCGCACAACAGTCTCAGAGCATCTGAACCAGATTTGGTCCTGGATAAAGCTAGGACAAAAGGTGCTCTTCGGGATTTTCTATCCTGTTTTCTAAATCATAATTAAAATTGATCCATAGGACTAGACAAGATCAAACTCAAAGTAACTCCCATGGCAAAACTACATGGTACTGACACTCAGGTTTTTTTTCATTCTACACCCCCATTCTGACAGAGGTGGCCCACTTGTTAATGTAGCCAAAAGTCTTAAAAAAAAAAAAAAAGAAAAAGCAAGAGTCTGCAATTATTACTGAACAACTTCATCATTTTCAAACACCACAATCTCATATGCTTGAATTTATAAAGTCTAAAGATGGTCTGATAGGGAAAAATACCTTTAGCAGTTAAATAATATTACCATAAAATGTTGGCATCTTTCACTGTAGGCATATGAAAACAATTTTCATGGCTATGCTTTTGTATTTCTGCCACTTTTTTTTTCTTTTCCTGCAAACCTGGATTTTCTGCCATCAGAAAGCACTGAACAGAACTACAACTATCAAACTAAAATTTTCTTGATCACTCAGTTAACACAGCTCCATCTGATTTACAGGTGTCTAATATCTCCAATATTGGGTTTATTTGACCAGACTATTTATTTTGCTACAAATACAGTATTATTAAAAGTGAAATCTATCTATATCTTTGTTGTTTCTGTAAAAAAATTTATTTACATGTGTCACATCACAAGCTCTGAAAAGCTTTAAATAGTATCATATCCTTCACCTGTAAAATCAGAATCATTCATTTGACCATAGATAATTTCCTGTAACACAAAAGGTGAAGTGCAAAGCCCATTATGATGGTAGTTAACAACCCTATGGATAATATGGTACAACTCTGGGAAAATGGGAATCTTCTTTCTAATAGGATGCCAATTCTCATTTTTCACAGGTCTTCAGTATTCAGCTGTACAGTCAGTGCTGTTGCATCCAGAAAAGTATCCCACAAGGGACTAACCAGTTATTAGAGATGCCTGAGCTGTTAAATTAATTTGCATTTTCCCCATCAAATCCACCTTGACGCCAGGAAAAAAAACCCCTTTTCTTCCTTTCAGTCCACCTCACAAAGCCTGGTTTGGTGCTTCCGTTCTTTTCACTTCAGTTGCCTTCTGTATCCCCCATCCTTGCCTTTAAGAATGCCATCCTTCTCTTATTCAATGAGTTGCATCAGGCAAGGTACCCTTGCTGCTGTTGCACCTATTATATGAAGAACAGAGAGACTTTAAAATAGGAATGTGGTATTTAAATTTAATCCAAACACTGCTGTAGTGTCTGCATAGACTGAACACTGCTCAAAGATGTGAATTGCTGGCTTGTAAGCAAAAGCAGGATCACTCTTGTTGCCTTGAGCAATACAGAAGTGAGGAAGATCAGAGATGCTGCACAGCATGTCGCAATCTCCATCTCTCAGGAGCAGCAGCAAAAGCAAAACCAGAACTTCAAGGATCAGTGCTTCATCTTCACTCCTTTTCCCACTGCTTTCTCTCCTTCTGGTAGGACCATACAGGTCCCAAACACTCATGGCACATAAAGTAATCTTATGTCACATGTTCAGATGCACTGGCTTTGCAAATTACTTTGTTGTGGGATTTAGGACTTGTTATTTTTTTTTTAGTTTCTGCTGGATTAATATTAGCCAAGAACACTTTTGGGTTTTTTAATATAATTTTAAATATACTTTTTTGATTACAGTCCTACTTACTGTGAAAAGACTGAGAAAAGGGAGCAGATTCAGATGCAGCTGGAGACAGTGGGCATGAATAGAAATAAACAAGTAATCTTTAATTAAACTGAAATATAAAAATATTATTATTCAAAAAAGAAATGTTTCTCTTTATCCTGTGTGACAACACAGTTTGGGATGGAAATAAGGGCTTGCCAGTGCTCTATCTCTTCCTAACACTGATGAGTATCATATGGTCCCAGAGGCAGAAGACATTCCTAGGCAGAGCCAGCAGCTGCGTAAAAGATTCATCCAAAGCAGAAGCAGCTGCACGTCTTCATATACACTGGACACTAGTGGTGTTTTCCAACTCTGGCTTCACTTCTCCCAGCTGAGGATTTTCCTCCTCATGCTCCTGAGGCCTTTATTTCCATCCCCTCCCACTTCTCTCTTGCAAGAGCTCTTGTGCCAACTTCATTACTTCATGCCATATTCTCCTTTGCTTGCTTTCACCTCTTTTCACAGCTCTCTAGTGCTTTCTACATATTTCTAATTCACTAAACCGATGTAATTTTGCTTCTAGCTAACGTTTACTTATCTGTAACTATGTGATTGGAAAATGCCAAAAAGATCTGCCTATCCCTGATCAGTATACAACAGAGAAGTGAAAAACTTCATTTGTATGTAAGCTAAATACACTAGGTTTTAAAGATGAGTATGAATAGGAAAATTTAGTTAAAAGACTGCTGCAGACCAAACGTGATATGTACCAGGGAGTTTGGATTGCAACCGTTGTCTGTGGTGTGTGAGAACAGTAAAATTAGCATCCATAATTTAGCATCTATCATTTATGATTTATCCCCTCAATAGATGCTCAGCAAAAGAGGTTCAGTTTACTTTTCAGAGGAAGTCAAAAAGGGTGTTGTCTTTTATTTTAGTAATTTCGTATGTTTTTCTGTATCTCTGCAACAGATCGTCAAGTTCAGTTTCCCACAATGGTGGCTTCATGTTCTTTAACTTCAGAATATCTCTGTGCCATAAGAGGATTCTCAGTCACAGGCTGAATGTGATAGCTTTCTGGGTGGGAGGTAAGAGAAAATCATTTGTGCAAGACAATTCCTACACCTACCTGTGTGTACCTGTAACTCTTAGTCTCTGAAACCCTCCTAATGAAAAGAGCGAATGTAGCCTATAAGAATATGTTATATTGCTGTCCAGAACGTGAACCATGTTACCTCAGAAATTACAGAAAAGATAGCACTCATACCTATAAAAATCTAATCTGTAGGTGCTTTTCAATGTCCTGCACAACAAAACCTTCAGCACCAAAGACACTGCAATTCAACTCAGGTTACACACCTTCTCTTCCTTAAAAACGCACATTTGGTAAACTGTACCTTTGATGGTTCTTCGTCTTGGAAGTAAGCTAATATGATTAAGAACATTAGAGCCCCAAGAAGCAATAAAGAAATGATCAGTTCACTAAGGTGGGTCCATTCAAAGGACTGGTTAATGAATCCCACGGAGTCATGAAATAACTGAAGGACATATGGCAGTGGAAATGTGAGAGAGAATCTCTCTCTTTACACATAACAGTAGTTTTTTAATCTTTCAGGAGTCACAGAATATTATACTCAGGACAAATGCTTAGAAAATAGAATTCATTGGGATAAACGTAGGGGGGGTTTTGTATCTTAAGTCTTTGAGAAAGTCATTCTGTCTTTGAGGTTTTCATGCCTTGTGTAGTATAGTTCATTTTTGTGTTGACTTCCATGTTCACCATGCACAGAATCACAGAATCACAGAATAACAAGGTTGGAAAAAACCTTTAAGATCATCAAGTCCAACCATTCACATCCTAAACTAAACCATATCCCTAAGTACTTCATCTACCCTTTTTTTGAACACGTCCAGGGAAGGTGACTCAACCACCTCCCTGGGCAGCCTGTTCCAGGCCCTGACAACTCTTTCAGTGAAAAATTTTTTCCTAACATCCAATCTAAACCTGCACTGCCACAGCTTCATGCCATTCCCCCTTGTCCTATCACCTGTCACCTGGCTGAAGAGACCATCACCTATCTCTCTATAACCTCCCTTCAGGAAATTGTAGGCAGTGATAAGGTCTCCCCTCAGCCTCCTCTTCTCTAGGCTAAACAGCCCCAGCTCCCTCAGCCGCTCCTCATAGGATTTGCCCTCCAGCCCCTTCACCAGCCTGGTTGCCCTTCTCTGGACTCGCTCCAGGACCTCCATGTCCTTCTTGTGGTGAGGAGCCCAGAACTGGACACAGTACTCGAGGTGTGGCCTCACCAATGCCAAGTACAGGGGCACAATCACCTCCCTAGACCTACTGGCCACACTGGTTTTGATACAAGCCAAGATGCCATTGGCCTTCTTGGCCGCCTGAGCACGCTGCTGACTCATATTCAGCCTGCACTCAACCAACACCCCCAGGTCCTTCTCTGCCTGACAGCTCTCCAGCCAGTCTCCCCCAAGCCTGTAGCGCTGCATGGGGTTATTATGTCCCATGTGCAGCACTCTACACTTGGCCTTGTTAAACCTCATCCCATTGGTCTCAGCCCATCGGTCCAGTCTGTTCAGATCCCTCTGAAGAGCCTCCCTACCCTCAGGCAGATCAACACTTCCTCCTAGTTTAGTGTCATCTGCAAACTTAGTGAGGGAGCATTCAATCCCTTCGTCGAGATCATTGATAAAGATGTTGAACAAGACTGGACCCAGGACTGAGCCCTGGGGGATGCCACTCGTGACTGGCCTCCAGCTGGATTTTGTAGCTTAAGTCCTCTAGGAAAACTTAGTTTCATGAACATAGTGATGACTGTCAACTCATTTTTTTTCTATTTCTGTTGAAGCCTTGCTGCAATTTGACTTCATTAATTTGACTTAATTAAGGTTAGGTCCTGACAGGGCCTTCCAAGTTTTTCCCTCTAATGAAGAGATAGAGTTACTTTCCTCAAAGCTGAGTATGATACTAGGCTGGCAGGGCTAGTCACAATTAGACCTGGCAAAAGGCACCGAAGAGGAAGAAGGTATAGAGCCAGTCCCAGAATAGATGATAGCACTGATGCCAGCCAACAGCAGTCTGATGGCCCTGGCAGCTGTCAGACCTGTCTGCACTAAAAGCCAGATCTATATCTTCTAGGTAAGGACTAATAGATAACTTTCAGACCAAGTAACTGAAAATTAGAACTAATAGCCAGCTACTGAGTTGATGAAATAGTAGTCATTATGGAGTTTTTCAACTCATTTTTTATTTTCTTTGGGAGGGTTTGTCTATAAAGTATAAGTTTTGAGGTGCTTGGGTCTTTTTACAGGGTTAAATGATAGCAATGATGCAATTTAAAGAAAAAATATTTTGACAAGGAGTCTTTGTCTCTCTCCTCTATCCAGAATAGATTGTTCATATATGATTTGCTTGCAAGTGCTGTGTGAAACTTCTTAGAAAATGCATTTACACAAAATTCATCTTTCTATTACATTCTGAGGATATGGGACCATGTATTTCCCTGAGGTATGCCCAGATATGGCCTCACAATGCTTTGGCAAGGAGAACTGCACTTGCAGGATTTACCAACAGCTTCCCAATCATTATGAAGTAACGGCACACACAAAAGCAGCTCTTATCACATGTCTAAGACCTCACAAATGGACACTACTCCTAAGTCTGTGCTGATTAGCTCTTCTTGTCCATGGTACCATGGACCTGGTGGTGTTTCTCATGAGGGATGTCGGGCAGCTCACTGGCTACTAGCTTCTTGTCTGACACAGTTCAAGGCACTGACCATATGTTGTACAGGAAACCTTCCCCTTGTGTGAGAGGTGAAATTCTTTGAAGGGTGCTTAGCTCAAACAGCTCAAACATCTATGTTCTTAGAGATAAAGGCAGTCCTTCTGAAAGAAGAATGTCGAGAGATGTACTTTTCAATTACATCAGAACCATGACCATTTGGCACCATTTTTTGAGAGTCTTACGTAGTAACCACTTTCATATCTTGTTTTACTAGCCAGCTGGGAGAGGTGAAGAACTTGAGCCTTATACAACACCAGTGCTGATCAGCAAAATATGTACATACTTACCAGTTTCAAGAAGCTAAAAATAAACAAACCAACACAACCAGGGGCTATCTGCCTACAGCAAAAATGAGCCTAAACCAAAACACTCACGCAGAGCAGCACAGCTACCAGCAAACTCAAAAATTTCCTGGCTTGTGAATATCTGGAACTCGCTGTATGGGTTGCAAAATAAATTTTAAAAAATTTTGTAAAACAAAATACACCTCTGATGCCTGTCAGCCTGGAAGCCTGGCTATACCTCTTCTGGAACCCATGAGGGCAGGAACAGTAGTGGCTGGGTTTGTGAGATGCTGAACAAAGATCCTTTGGCAAAAATACTCAGATGCTTTAAAAAAGAAAAGAGAAAAGTCTATGTCTTTCCTCCGACTTGTCTTCTTTTGACTTTCTGTGATTTTATGTATTTTCACATATACTCACATCGACAGGCACATCTCTCAACTTAACAATCATGAAATGTTTCCTCAGCAATATTACCAAAAAAAAGGCAAAGTCTTGAAAAATCATCAACATATGATTTTCTCAATAACTCACCACCATTATCCGTAGTGGTTTGGGTTATCTTTCTTTTTTTCCTTTTCCCCAATCAGAGTCATATCCATGAAAGACTAAATTATGTCTGAAATAGCCACATCTAAGGTACCTCCTCTGTTTGTTAATGCATACACCCATGCAAACATGCAAACGTATGGACAACAGCTAACATACTACAGTGAGAGCAGTTTTATTCCTGAGCATCTGACTGCACTTATTCACATATTATCAGAAAAACAAAAACAGAGGACATAATGAAATATACTTATGGAAGTAAAATGGGCAGTGTATTGGAGGAAAGGGGGTGGGGATGGATGAGGGAAAAGTCAGGAATGAGACATTTGGGGCAAAGGAAGCATCTGGCCAATTTTGCCAGGAAAAGAAAAATAAGTCCAAAACATTCATCGGGATGTACAATGTATTAGAAGTACATAAGTAATACCTCGTCTAAATCTTTTCTTGGCTTCCAGTGTTGCTGGAAAGTGTCAGTTCTTCTTCGTCTTGTCTGCTAAGCACATTTGCGGTTGGGGGGGCGCGGGGGGGAAGAGGAGGGGTGGAGAAAAAAAAGAGCAGAGAGTGAACTTAATCTTGGAATCCTTAAAAAGTCGCCTGTATGCTTTTTCTAGCCGCTGGTACAGCAAACCAGGTTGCTACGGTAAAATGGGTCAGAGCAGTAAGCAAGTTAGCTTGTGCAACAAAATCAGACTCCTGGTGCAGCGATGGGAGGCACAGGCCAAAGCAGACAGTAATCTATGGCTGAATCTAGGTCACTGGGGTGCTTTGTAGCTGCAGCTGTCCGTGTGGGACTGTGATCTCCAGCATGGCTCACAAAACCATCCTGACGGCTGGGCTCCTGCTCAACGGTTACGAGTGTTCGGTGGGAGCTGTTGCTTTGTCTCCTTCAAAAACAAATTATAATTTTAGATTTTTAATTATGGATGCATATGCAGGCAGCATGTGTCTGTGTGTGTATTATGTATGCACATTTATTTTAAAATAAAACATACTCAGCAGGCACATGGCCCATATTTTGGGAACCCATTACACAAATTAACATTCACACTCCAAATGATCATTATCACATATTTATGGGAACTGTGCATCCCACTCCATGAAGGCTGTAAGGATCTGCAAGCAAACATGAGAAATCTCTTCCTCGGCATACCTAATGAATCACCCCCCCCCACCTCAGACAAACGCCCTCCCATAAAGCCTGGGAAAAAAAAAAAGGCTTTGGAGAATGTCAGGGAGGTCGTCCCTCAGTTCAGTCTCTCACATCCCCCCGCAAACATATGCTGATACACCCAGCCATGCAGCAATCTATTATTATCGTTTACTATTCTGTGACTGTTAAAGAAAAAAAAAAAAAAAAAAAAAAAGAAAAGAACAATCAGTTAATAAAAAAGCCAGGGAATGGGGCCAAATCAGGAGCAGAAGTAAACCAGCATGCTCCCTGCTGATGCTGGTGGAGCTACAAGAGATTATGCAGGCTCAGGGTTTAGTCTCATGTACAGACAAGGTCCTCACCCAAGGGGGGATGCAAAATGACCAATAATGGAGAGTCATACAGAGCACTAGAAAGGTGTTCTCCTACATGATGAGGTGGGTAGCTCTTCTGAGTATGAAGGCTACTATGTCACTGGCTTTTCCTGCCTTTTTCTTTCTTACGTTTAGAAATCCTGCCAGTCAGGATTTGCTGCATTTGCCTGGGATTTCTGGATGTGTAACAGAGATTCCAGATACATCCCCTGCACACAGATACATCAGCCTTCAGTGCATACAGGGTGAGCCCTGAGCACCCAGCTATACCGGATTTACTGCATGCATGGTGATTGATCCTACAAGCAGCATCCAGTGCGTCTGAAGCTCCCCAGAAGCTTCATCCTCATGGCACACGTGCTGAATATCCTTAGCCCATATACAACATGGGTCTGACACACTGAATGCCAAACGTGTCACTGTCATATCGTATTGTTTTCTGCCTTGTATAAAACTGGCATAAGTGTATCACAGACTCACAGAACATTAGGTGCTGGAAGGGACCTCAAAAGATCATCTAGCCCAACACCCCTGCCAGAACAGGATCACCTAGACTAAATCACACAGGAACGCATCCAGGCAGGTTTTGAATGTCTCCAGAGAAGACAACTCCACATACAGTAATGCTAGGTTGAGATGTTAATGAAAGTACGAAATATTCAGCTTTTAGATTTGGTTTTGGGGAAGTATTGATGTGAATTTTCCTTCTGACAGCAAGAGGTTAGTTGACATTTCCACTTGAGACAACTACACTGGACCAAACACACCCATCAATACCAGTGCTTTTGGTTTTGGTTTTTTTTTCCATTGTCACATCTCTCATATTTGGTTGTCTTGGATTTGCCTGGGATAGAGTTAATTTTCACAAGAAGCTGGCAGGGGACACAGACAGGAATGATGACCCAAACTAGACAAAGGGGTATTCCATACCATATGATGTCATGCTCACTATGTAGGGGGGAAGCTGACCAAGGAGGAGTAATTTCAGCTCAGGAATGGGTTGGGCACTGGGTTCTGGGCAGTGAGCAAGTTGCATTGTGTATCACCAGTTTTGTATATTCTTTTATTACTATTGCTGTTGTTATTTTCCCCTTCCTTTGCTGTTCTATTAAATTGTCCTTATCCCAACCCAAAAGTTCTACCTTTTCTTTTCCAATTCTTCCCATCCTGCTGAGGGGAGAGGAGGGAGTGAGCTTTGTTACTAGATGGAGCTAAACCACAACACATGTCAAGACTTTTTGCCTGTTTCCAGTACATGTGAGGGCAGAGGAAGGATGAAGGAAAACAATAACTTAGAGCCTCTATATAAATCAGGTATGACAATGAAGTTCCTGCCCTTCAAATCTCATATTTTAACATAGATAACTGAAGTTAGAAATATGTTAGGAATAACTAAAAAACTAGGCCAGGACCAATCCATGACAATGTCATCATCCAAAGACTGATGAGGCCCTATTGCTTATTCAATAAACTATACATTTAAAACAAATTTTGCTTTTCTAAAACAAACAAGCAAACAAACACCACACACACACACGCCCCCAAAACACTGCATATTTTTATTGGGGAAGCCACTTCAGCTCTCACACAAGGGGAAAGTTTCTTATGCAGCAGAAGGTCAGTGCCTTCAACTGCATCTGACAAGAAGCTAGTAGCCAGAGTGTGCTGCCTGACCCCCCTTGTGAGAAACAAAGGCAGAAGAGCTAATCAGCATAGACTAAAGATTAGTATCTGTTTGTGAGGTCTTAGATACCCTGTGTGCACTACTTGTGTTCATGCCTTTAGAGAGGACTGAAAAAGCAAGATGAAACATGTAAGGACCATATTTGAAATGTCAGTTTATAATCAAAGCGAAGTTTTTCATTTCTCCATACAGAGCTGCTAGCATTATGCAAGGACACTGGACAATTTCCCATTCTGTTGAACAGCAGCACTCATAAAGAACTTGCAAATGCTGGAGGTAGATGTGCTCATCATATTCAAGCAATGCAACCTATTCCTTCAAAAAGGAAGCAGCAAAAAGGCAAAAGTGAAAAATATAACAATGTCAGGACAGGTTCAAAGATGGTTTGCTCTCTTGATAGTCACTCACAACTTCATTTCTCTTAGCAATAATAAAGATAGTATACCTTAAAAAATGCCTTGACTTGTTCCATATATCACATATAGTTCATCTCTTCTCTAGTTTCTGCAGCAACTTGTCTTAGATCCTTCAGCATTCTTCTTCTTGATTATTCAGTGATACCTGAATAGTTCTGATAACCCATCTGATATAGACAAGTAATGGAAATATTTGTCTACCGGGCATTGTCTCTGTAAAGCAAACAAATACCACTTTTTTCAAAGGGGACAGCCAAATTCATCACTGGTGAAGCATTCTGCATATGAGGTTTATGCCTAATGATCACCAGAACAGACTAATTTAGAGATATCCCTAGAGATATAAAGATCTGCTGTTGTGTTGATAAAATTCTTTTCATGCCGCTGATACCTTAATAGCCAATTCCACAGAGAGACAGGCATGGAGACCAGGCAGGCTTGGAGACCTACCTGGACAGAAGGGAAGCAAAAGGACTGTGATTTTTGTTTGTTACCTGAATTACATACTCTAGCATAGAATTTGTCATTTTATTTTGATCATATATGTTCTGAAGGAAAATTATCTATAACAGCCTGCCTATGAAAATCTACACACAAATCAGAGGAAAAAGAAAAAACAAACTTGAAAAAGAAGTTCATTTCCTAACTCTGACATGAATATCATTTTATTCTTCCAAATAGCTTTAGCCTTCCTGTTTCAAAAAAAAAGGCAGTAAATCACAGACTCAGGGGACTATGCAGACGTGTACTGAGTAGAGGGATGGCAGGGTGCGGGGAGGGAGGAACAGCTTTACAGGCAGAAAAGAAACATTCCTTGGAAGTAACACTGCCAGATAAATCCCTGTTGCAGAGTCTGTCTACACATTCCACTGCTTAAGGGCCACGAGTTCCTGATAAGGGGTCATTTTCCTACCCCTGGACAAACAGGCAATTCACAGAAAAGAGCTAATGAACTCTGTGACATATTGGAGGATCTGAAGTACCTGACACACTTCTGTCACACTCCCTTCTCTGAGCAGGGTGGAATGGATGTTGAGCGGAGGAGGGCTACAAAAAAAGCTGATTAAAAAGTCGCCTTTTTAATTAATTTATTTCTTACTTTATATGAAGGGAAGGAAAGATGTAGCTGGCTCAATAACTGCTTGTGCAATGCTTTTATTCGGGCTTTATTTAAAATACAGGTTGGACTTGCATAAATGTGTCTACTGATAATATATTTAGCAATGCTCATCTGCCAATGAAAAGACACATCATCTACATTGAAAGATCATCAGAATCACAGCAATACCATACATGAGGTCTTCTTAAATTGAAGAAAAGTAGAAACTCCAAACATTTGTAATGTGTAGGGTAACATTAGAGTTCATCTCCTGGTCAGTTAGTAAACATAGCATTCCTCCACATTTTGTTGCCCAGAATGAAATGACAAGGAATTTAATTTATCTACTTTTTTAACGAGCCCCTCTATGAAGGATGCAAGCACACATCATCTACTTTCCAGATTGAAGCTCATGACTGTTCATCTGTACAAGATACATTGCCTCAAAAATGACCTTACAGATTTCATCAAACAAGTGTTGGCAGTTTCCCACTCAATCACTTAGTATATCTGTGGACCCTTCTCTTGTTTACTGACATCAGGGAATGTCTTAATAGAGCAATTATTGCCTCATATCTCTTCAAATACTGATGGGGGTGTAAAAGGACAAATATCTGATGTACACTCCTCTCCTTGGAATGTGTTAGGAAAAGACCAGTCTCTCAGTCAGTAGAAAGGATTAAATCCCTTCTCTGTAAAACCAACTCCCTGGAGGAACTTTAGAAGTTTTCATAGCTCAGAAAATGCCATTTCAAGAGACTCTCCAACAAATAGGCTAGAGGTTTCTCTGTGAGTATATTCAAAACTAACTACATGGCTAAAATTCATCTGTTGGATTAGTGTGTAAGTTAAAGATATAACAGCTGTTATAGTAACAGTTTTGATTACATAAATGAACACAAAGTCTGATACTCACTATTTGAGTATGCACTCTGGTCTCCCCAAACCTCTTGCTTTGGACCCCTTCACAGTGGGCTATAAATTAAGCAGTAGATTGTTGCTAAAGGATTTGAAATAAAAAGAGAACTCTCTAGAGCACCCTGGTCCTGGTACACAGAATTTTACTTCCAACTGTGCAAACTAAAATAATGAGCATTTTAAATTAAATACTTGAGGCAAAACATAATGTCTGGCAAGGTAACTAGGGAGGAAGTATCTCATGTCATACATGTGGAAGTCTCCAGCCGTAACAAAAGCTTCCTTAGCCACTCAATAAGTGACTAAAGTTATAAACATTTATATCACAGTTAATTTACTTTCAACTGCAGTTTGAAAAGCTCCTTTTGCTCTCTTAAATGATGCTGCTAAATGTCAAATTCCCAATTTTGGAAAGTTATTGTCAACACTTTGCTCTAAGTGGATATTAATTAATACTAAATTGCATTGGCTTCTCTAAAACTTCAATGGATGCCAAACAAAAAAAAAAAAAGTTCATCTTCTATGTTACTACAATGAATAAAGAAAGAAAAAAGAATGGTTTTCCACTTAAAAAATTTAATGTTGCCAAGAGCTACATGCAACTAGTAGTCATTGGTTTCAAGCAGATTCTGATTTCTGTCATATGATGAGGGAATATGAGATTTGGTAATCTTACTGGCACAAGTCAGGTGAAAGTGGCCAAGAAACACAGAACAGTCTCCTAGCTGTGTTGCATGGTGTCTAAGAAAACTGAATGTCTGAAAAGAACAATTGTGGTGAAAAATCTCTCTGAGAGTCTTAAGAGGGAGGAACATGGTGGAGAGTAATAGAGATGCCTGTAACATTCCCAGATTTTCCTGGAAGCACATTTTATTGCTCAGAAGCTGGATTCAATAAACTCACTGGAGATCTGAAAATACTGAACAAAGTAACTAGGGGAAACAAAAAAAAAAAAAAAGAAACATGATCAGCCCTGTATATTTATTGATTCAAGAGACAGGAGTAATATCTGACCGTCAGAAGCCAACTGTGACATTGACCACTCTTTTGTAAGAGCAAATAACAGTATGAGAAAACAAGACTTGCATTGTGAAAGAACTGCATAAAATAAATACTAGTCAGGTATGACATAGGATATCAACGATAACCCAAATAAGGGCTGGTCTAAGAGATTAACAATCTTAAAATTTAAAAGATTGAGTTGAAACTCCAGAGAATGCTAACAGAGAATAACTATCAGAGATGAGTTAAGGAAAGCTGATTAAAAAAAAATATAAATACCACTCACAATTTGATATGATCAATGTGGTAGGAAAATGACCCATTGTGAACAGGCATCCAAGACTGGTTACCTACAGAATTGAAGCCCATCTTCTGTTGAGAGACATGATTTTCAGATAAGAACCAAAAGATTTTCAAAACAAAAAGAAAGTATTTCTATGTAATGGTGAAGGAGAAAATTATTTTAATTATTGAAAATACAAATATGTGGGGAGATTTGAGAGCAAGAAAAGATAAAAATGAAGCTTTTTCGGCTTTAGCTTATAACTATGTAGTGATATAATGAGTTGTAATGGGGAAAAACCACAAACAAAGGAAAGCACAGTCAATCTTCAGAGGCAGAATTTATCTGTGAAAGACTCAGACAATGAAAGTAGGTGGAAATAGTCGCAATACTCAAAAACAACAACATACCGAGAACGGTTAATGCTTCCCTTGAATATCTATGTAAAGGAAGGAATAACTTAACCCAAAGACTTGTGAAAATAAATCACAGGAGGAAAGGGAGATCTGGAAAAGCTCCAATGAGAAGAGGATAATCAAATATCAAATACCTGTAATCTACAAAATCTGACCTTTGGTAATCTGCTATAGATTTAATAAAGTTTGTTCACACTGTGTTAACAAGTATCAAGAAAAATAGATTTCAGTCAAGGAGTATTAAATCAAATGCAGAAGGTTAGATGCAATTTGAAGATCTATGAAATGGTCATCATAGATATGAGCACATCATGATCTTGAATATCAAGAAATCTTAATAGACAATAACAAATTTTATGAAGCAAGAAATCAAGGCACAAGAATGAGCAGTTTCTTACATTTTTCTAGGGAGGGTGCCTAGTTTAAAAAAGCTATGAAAGCTGCAGTTCCATGAGCACATTTGATCTGTCCCAATAATTCTATAGCACCACATTTGCTACCATCTTCTACTCCTTAACTCTTCCTTTTTACAGATTCACTGATTCACATAGAGATAGGGGTAGGAAGAGACCTCTGGAGATCATCTAGTCCAACCACACTGCTAAAGCAGGATCGCATAAGGCATGTTGCACAGGATTGGGTTCAGACAGGTCTTGAGTATCTCCAGAGAGGGAGACTCCACCATCTCTCTGGGCAATCTCTTCCAGTGCTCAGTCACCCTCACAGTAAAGTTTTTTCTTATATCATAGAATCATAGAATTATGGAATCATTAAGGTTGGAAAAGACTTCCAAGATCATCTGGTCCAACCATCCCTCTACCACCTATATTACTTACTAAACCATGTACCTCACCCAACATTTCCTTAAACACCCCAAAGGACAGTGACTCCACCACCTCCCTGGGCAACCTGTTCCAGTGCCTAACCACTCTGAGAAGAAATTTCTCCTAATTTCTAACCTGAACCTTCCCTGGCACAACTTGTAGATACTCCCTCTTGTCCTGTTGCTACTTATCTATGAGAAGAGGCTAACCCCCAGCTCACCACAACCTCCTTTCAGATAGTTATATAGAGCAATAAGGGTTTTGTTGACAGTGAGATGTTAGGTCTGCTCTACCATCAAAAAGGAGCCATACACTGAGGAAGACCAAGCAATAGATATTCAAGGGCAATAAAAATATATTATTCTATGTAGACTTGAGAACAGGACACCAAGTAGAAGAGAAATACATGGCATTAGAAAGAATAAAATTAATGCACTAAAAATTAAGGTATTACGGGAAAAGTTTATATGAATAAAATGAGAAATCAAATGTAGGACATAAAAGAAAGTTTCAGTGTTTTTAGGGTGGGGTTCAGAGTTAAGATGACCAACACACCTAAGAAACCTTTGAAAAATTATCCTTGTATTTTAGGCCTCTTGACTGATTCAAGGGATGATCATGTGGAGTATAACCCAAGTGCTGAAAAAACAAACTGCAAGAAGATTGAAGAAATACTCCCTTTGACAAAAGATAAGAGTAACTTTTGAGAGAGACTTCAAATCTAGGGTTCATGGTACCAGGAAAGGGGAGAGATAGCAAATCAGAAAGAAAAAATGCATCTTTAAAGGAAAAAGCAGGCAGCTGATTCTGTTGACAATTGCATTACAATCTAACCAATTAAACTAAGCAGTGTGAATTCAATAATTAATAAAGAGATTAATTAGAAACAAAATTATTTTGGGAGCAGGAATGTCAGTGAGCAAAACTAACCTGACTTTTTAAAAAAAATGAGTGAATATTTTCGGGGCTAGTGAAATGGCACTGGAAATGAGTGCTTGCAAAAAGCTGAAAGACTGAGATATGTCTGATACAAAGTGGATACAAAGTCAGAAAGATTGAATGCAAGGGTAAATAAACTGTGGGTACAGCAAAAGTAAACACAACTTGGAAGCAGTCACAACACAAGGGCATCACGCTCTAGGCTATCATGTCTTGTTAAGAAAGCAAATGTCTTGCAGAGTCCATATGATTTTTTCTGCAGAAATAGCAGAGATTAAAATAAGAATTTGTTGAAGAAAGAAACTAGAGAATAAAGCTCTGATTGTGAGACAAAGACAAACCTCTGTCTTACTTAATTCTCTCGGTGAATGTTCACAGAAGTCTATAAAAGTTTGGGTTTTGTTTTGTTTTCTTGGTGACACAAACAAATGAACGAAGAATGAATTTCAAAATAAATAGTGGAAATGATTACAGTGTCATTTCTGGAAGCACATACAAATATATGGTGACACACAAATAAATGGTGACTTGTCTGGCTCAAAATCAAAACAAGCCTTAATTTACACAGTAAGCATAAAATGAACCCATGTGGTGAAGTCATACAAGCACTCCTGTATAATGATAAAAACAATCAAAACACCTCAAAATAATGAAACAGGAACTTTCCTGCAAGCTTGTTTTGAAGAACAGTCTGCAAATGTGGAAGATCAAAGGAAGCCCCAAACACAGAAAACTTCTTTGAGCTCACAGAGGGACTGTCCTTCGGAGGACAGGCCAGAGCAACTAGAGTAGGTTGTTATCCTGAAACACAAGAAAGGGGACAGTCATTCCTTTAATTTGTAGAGGCACAAGTCTTTTCATGTTAAATTATCCTTGCTTGCTAGCACTTAGGTTAGACTGTCTTATTGCTACAGTTTTTCACCACATATCAGCCAAAAATATTTTAATAAAGAAATAGGGAGCTAATAGCATTTTCTACAACAATTAAGGCAAAATTCTCCTCTTGGAGATTTTAAAAACTTGACTAGATAAGGCTCTGATATAAGGCCCCAGAAACCTGGTATAACTTCAAAATTAGTCCTGCTTGGAATGGGAAATTAGTTTATATTGCCCCAGACATTACTTACGACCTATATTATTCTGTGTTCAAATGATTTTGTTTGGAATGGGAATGTGAGAACAGATCTTAAACTCATTAATCTTGGGAAAATTAAATCAGAAAATAATGCAGTTTGGAAAATATAATAATAAAAGATGTTTTTTTCTGTAAGAAATGTTTTGTTGAAGCTTTCCAAATGAATTAACACATTGCATTTCAGTCAAAAAGATTGAAAGCCTCCACCCAGAAAAACACTGTGGAAGATAGTTATGACATCTGTTTTTTATTCATTAATTTTTCTTCTCATGAAAGCACCTTAGCCTTCACATTGTAGAATACTTTGCTCTTCTATCTTCTGTTGGTTTTTCATTTTCAGTAAGTACCTTTTGGACCAAGGACAGAAACACAGGTGTTGCATCTCCTAGGAAATACACTAGCCATTGTCTAGTGACCTATCACCTTTAGGTTTGCTATTCTTTGCATGGATATTGAAGAACAATTTGTGGAACAATGCTACCACAGGAGCAGGGTATTTTCTGTATCTAAGTTCTAGGACCTATATTGTGATAGTTCAACAGGAGAGATAGGAGCTTAACAGCTCAGTGCCTTGTTTCCTTGATTTCAAAGAATGCTAAGAAGAGAGTTGTAATTCATGGCTTGTTCAGTAAACAGAAGCACTCACTAAAGCATTTTAATTCTGAAGTGAAGCTAATCATTAGGAATGTCATTATGTGTCCTGATTTCAACACAGAGTTTCCTGGCATGGCCAGAAAACCAAGTAAGGAATCAGTGGGAGGTTATTTGCTTCTTTTTAATAAACTATTGATTTGGTCACTCTGCTCACAAATAGCAAAGGTAATTCCCTGTCAAAGATGTGTTTGTATATCTTTGTGGTCAGGGCATATATCGGGGTGGTCAGTCACTGGAAGAAGTTCCCCACGGAAGAGGTCACTGCATCCAGCTTGTCAGAGTTCAAGGAGCGTTCGGATGATGTTCTTAGTCTTATGGTTTAGTTTTAGGTAGTCATGCGAGAGGCAGGGCGTTGGACTTGAGTATCATTATGTGCTCCTTCCAACTTGAGATATTCCATGATTCTATGACCTGTATGTGTGAAAACACCCTGGATGTTGTTCTGAAGAAAAAAATTCTTGGGTGGTTTTATTTGAACATGACCAGTGTCCTCTTATTTTCGGGTGGAGAGCTACATGTCACCAATTTATCGCATTTTCTCTTTGATCACTCATTGGCTAGTATGATTGATTGGTTTTTTTCAGTCTTATTTTCCCTTCATTCACTTGGAACCTAATTCAATTATGGACAACAATAAAACAGTCAGACATTTTAATGTACATACATTTGCTCAGCGTTGCTCCTCTCAGAGGAATGATTTCTGCCATTTTCCTCAGATGAATTCCTTTTAATACCACAGGAATGCTGACTTTTTAAACTATAGCTTTATGTTGGTGCCTTTGATGCTATGTATACATAATATTTTTCATTCTCAGCATGACCCACAAAGATACTTTCAAGGATGTTGAGCCTCAGAAATTACTGTTGCCATTCTTGTGAAATTAACCACATGCAAAGTAAAAGATTATACTTCTTATGGACAATTTATCACTTCAAAATAGAAACATATGGGGCCAAACCAATGCCGAAGTTAATTTCATTAGATTTAATGGAGTTACTCCAGGACTGGCTTCAGCTAACCATGTAAACTATGAACAATAAAAAAACTTAGTGAAGTCACATTCTTCACCATGCAAAGATAAGTAATAACAGAACTTAACCAAAAAACATATTGCTTTGCTTAGGTTAAGATATAAGCACATTATGATCATATTTTCCTGCACACAACTGTAGCACAGAAGGATATGTATACAAAGAACAATTAGAAAACTAATCATATTCAAGGCTCCTAAACATAATCTAGCTAATTGAAAACATGGATGATATAGATAGATACCTCAGAGTTTTAAACAGTTATGTTTTATAAGGAAATCAGATTGTTAATAATCAGATTACTAAAATAACAATCAAACCTTGATTCAAGAAGCAAATTAAGATAGATATACTCTATGTCTGTGTGTAGTTGTTCTTGGTGTTTGAATAAAAAAGACATTGGAGAAGGTCCTTAGTATGAGAAATAGCACGCAAGACTCCAGCGTTACCCAGACAAATACATCAGTCTGAACAAAATTAGTGTCTCCCCCACTCTGTCTTCAGGAGGGAAGAGACTCCTTCCATTGTCTCTCCTTCCCTGATTGAAGCAATAAAACATCTTTATCTTTCTGATTACAGTGAAATACCTACGCAGAAAGGTGATGTCAGCTTGAATATTTCCAGCACTGAGCCCTTTAGATATGTTAAGGTCCCCTTGTCTCAAGACAATTGGTCATGAAGACTATGGAAGGCATAGACAAATAGCAGCACCTGACTGAAGAAGGCATTTGATCTTATAATTTGAATTTATGCCAATAGCACTCTGGCACTGATCATCAAAAAGAGTAAGTGTACCTTGGTTTCCCACTTCCTTATTGGGTGCTCCAACTGCAATACTACTGTATTAAGAAAAGGAGGAGAAATGCACAAACATAATTTCCTGTTAAAGGATGATTTCTGTGAGTGCCAGATAAAGCCACACAGCAAAGCTCAGCAGAAGCCCCTGGTACAGTGTAAAGGGGAGACAGGTATCATTGATCAGAGACTCTAGGAGAGAGGTAGTTCTCAGCAAATCTGCTTGCAGAACAAAACTGTAGAGGTACCTAAACTTTGAGAAATTCTCATTTACAGCTGAACCAAACCTTAACTATTCTGTCCCATCTCCCTCTGTCAGTGAAGAAAATCAGTGGGTATGTACTGAGACAGGGGTGCTTGGAAGCCTGTGATTCTTTGTGTCTGTCGATGCCCTGACTTGGTCTAGATTGCGTCTTCACTGCAGTGAAATTCTATATCAACAAGCTGACAGTAGAAATCTGACAGGTGAAACTATCAATCACTAAGCAATGCCTCCTGAGGAACCTGAAGGTGAGTGAGTGTGAGCTACAATTCCAGCCTCAGGTACTTTGGTGAATTTTTTACTCTGTCACAGTGTCCTGTGAAGTTCAGGTTATGTCATTAGTAGTAACAAATTAGCCTTAGGCATTTTTAAGTTCTGGGAATAAACTTCTGAGCTGTCAGTCCACTGAAAATAGCTGTATAAAATACTTTAAAATTCAGTTAATTATTCCTGTAAATGTAATTTGAGTTATTTGTGTATTTCTAAAAAAAAAAAAAAAAAAAGCAGAACAAAAATGCTACTTCTATTTGAATTAACCGTCCCAAAACAGTTGGATTCTTGGGCTTTGTTTGTGTGACTGTCTAGTGAAAGGATCATTCTCACAAGCGTGAAGGAGGAAAACTTTTCAGAAAGTATGTAGGGTACATTCAAACCGGTGTGGGTAGGAGAGGAACTGGCAGCAATGCAGGCAAAGGTGAATGGGGCAGAAATGGCAAAGGCAGAGACAACAGCAACATCTCTGCTCTGAGGCACTCAGCCTGGGCATCACAGGCAGGGGCTTTGATGCTGGCTCCTGCCTCTGACATGTGTCCCCCTCTCGCCTGCTGCCACTCCTGTACTCTGTACAGCCCCCCCTCCAGCCCGGGTGAGCAAAAAGGTAAAGTCCAAAAGGAAGAAAAAAGGGCTTTTTTGTGACTTTCCCTTTTTCAGCTTCATGGGAGATTGAGACTGAGCTTTGTCACAGACTAGTGGCCTGTGACAGTGGTCCGGGGAGAGGGGCGATTTCAAGGCAGCAAAGCACAAAGAGAGAGAAAGAGTGGCTGAAATCGAACGGGGAAGGGTATGAAGTATCTGTCCTGACTGTATTGCAAAAATAATGGGGAAATACGCTTCTGACTTGGGATTCATCGCCTGTGTTGAGTGACAGCCCGATTTTAATGTTTCTTGTAAAAAAAGGTCTTGAAAGATTTTGAAGTTAATTTGAGTCCCCACCTGGAATCTACCTTGTCTCTGAGACTGCAAAGCCTTCCAACACTCTCTACCTAAACTGTCTGTGCACATCACCCACCTCAGAAGTTTCTTAGGTGGAAACCCTGCAACTGTTTACAGCTCACGGAAAGACTATCTGAGAGTTTAAGACAGGAACTGAAAGATGCCACCAAGCCAAATGAAACTAGAAGGGGGTTTGTGTGGGTAGAAAGTAATGAGTCAGACTGGTATTTTGGAAGAGTTACTCATCTGTCTAAGAACTGTTAGATCAGTCCCTTAAGAAAGCAAGTTTAATACTGCTGTGTTTTGACTTAAAATATGTTGACAACGGTGGATAAACCTGCCATGCTTTTTAGGAGTAAATGTGAGAACTTACTGAAATTCCTCTGGGGAAAAACATGGCTAAAAACCCACATGCATTCCCCAAGAAATGGGAATGGACTGCTGCCCGAAAGGAAGACCACATGAGAGCAGACCTTTTGCTGCAACTACTTTTATGTATGTTCAACTGTCTGTGAAATAGAGGGAGGGGAATGTATAAAAAGCTAGCCCACAAGACAGAGAGAGACTGGGCTGTGGGAATGTCCTGAAGGCACTACCTGAATGTGGTCTTACTGGGCTGTGAGCATATGCGTCAAGAAGCAACATGCTGCAATGTCCAGCAGCTGGAGAAGCAGAAAAATGTGCATTTGCTGTAAATATAACTCCACCGGTGGGGTCTAATTCCACTAATAGTTTTGCCTTTTAAGAGAAATAGCCTGAAGATGTACAGCATTTTGTCGACTGCTATAGTCAGAACAGGACAACAACTCTGCTGTGATAAAAAAATGCCCTGAGGCATTTGCATTCTCTCTAGCATTCAGTGTTTCTATCACATTTACATATAGTAGTGTTTACATTACATTTGATCAAACATATGACAACACAGGCCTGGTATTGCATCATGTTATGATGTTGCATTACAGATGTAACACTGTACCAGAACAAGGATTTTTAGAGAAGGGGCTTGAGCATGCTCACATTAAATCCACAAAGGAAACTTTGATTTTGATTCTAAACTCTAAAATCACAGTTGGGCTCCTTAGAAAAACCATGAACATTTACAGTTAGTGTGGTTTATGGAAATTAAATTAAACAAAGATGTCATTTGGATTGAAGATTCTGACCTTGCTTTTATTTGCAGTTCAAAACCTAAGATTAAGAACTCATACATACAATTCCATTAAAATAAAATTTTCTCTGAAAATATTGATAGACAAAATCAACTATTTTTCATAAAACCCTGTATGTCTTTCCAGATGGAATTATTTTCTTCCACATATCCAGTAATGACATGTGATGATCTGCTCAGGCATTTCTGCAGCTTACAGGACTGTAATGCTCTAGTAAAATGGAAGTGGCTGCGAATTATCTTAATGCATTAATTACATAACCCTTGTCATTCTTGTATTTGAAAATCCTGCAGTCATTAGCATATTAACAAACATCACATCACTGATAAAAAAGTTTTGCTTTCACATTATGTATAAACTTCAGAGCAATCAAATTATTTTACAACAGATACTCTAAATCCTATGCCAAGTTGTTGTTACACACAGTGTTACACTTCCCAGGCTATAATCCATCACGGTCATGCTAGTGGATCCCACTAAGGAATCCTGGCACAGCTGATGCTATTATTCTCTTCAGTCTATTTATACAGCGAGACCTGTCTATAGAAACTAGTCCTTGATTTGCATTCTTCCAAACCTTTTTTAACTGTCTCAGTGCCATCAAACAATGAGGTTCCTTGGTAACACTGTGAAAGTACACAAAATGCAAAGTTGCATGAAATGCTACAACGTGCTTAAATGCCCAGGGAAATAAATCTCTGGGCAGCTTCTCAGGAAGATTGGTCTGTGCACATTTTGATGTCTCTTTTGCACTCCCATCTTCTTTTCCCTTCCAGAACAGACTTTCTGTAGCTGGTACTACCATAGTCTGGACATGAGTGTTTAGAGAAGTCTCCATCATTTGAAATACTGAAATTAGGCTGAGGCGAGGGAGAAATAATGTGGTAAGGAATCAGCTGCTCTGTGTATGTAAAAAGGATGAGGTAAAAGCTTGTGCACTTTAATAGAAAAGTAAAAGAAAACTAGAAAACTATTTTTATACCTAATGACATCAGCCATATCCCTTGATCGTATCAGCCCAAATGGTTGCTGGTTATCTGAGTGATGCCATTTGGGTGCAAGTCAGGAAGAAATTTCAAACTCACACTTCACAGCAAGCAATCCTTGCAAAACAGCTCTCAAACACAAAGACACTCAAAGGTCTCAGCAGCATCTTTAAGGGAAAGAAAAGCCAGGAAAGGAGGGATAAGAAAGATGGTACTGTGTTGCTGATGTTTGTGCACAGAAAAATCATAAACATGAATATGACCAAGCCACATTAAGTAGACACACTAACAGCATGGGACACATCCGTAACTTTTTTTTATTAATCCCTCTGGCATTTCTTCAAGACAGTAAGCAAAGCCTCTATTAACCTCAAGAAATTCTGACTTGCTTTAGTATTGGTGTTATGAAGACGTGATATTAAGTGATATTGTAGAGTGGAATGACAGTGTGCCACTGAGCTCAATAATTATTATCAATGGAATCTGCATCTAAGAGCCCTCCCATCAGAGCTAATAGGATCATGGGTGCAGAAAGGCAACTTGAAGCTCTTTACATACTCAAGGAGTCTTGTACAGCCCATGCAATGACCTCCAGAGAGCTGGAATCACTTTGAGTGAGAAAAATCTTAAAAATACTAATCTCTTGCAAGGTGCTTGAATGTCAAGATATTCCCTGAAACATTTCAGGAATGATAAACGACAAGTGAATAAATATTGTGTCAAGTGTTAGTCATTTAATACTCTGGAGCAATGTGTCTTTAACTGCATACTGTTGTCACTCTGCTGCTTCAGAGGTACCATCAGAGTATATCTATCGCTGCAGTGTCTATTAATCACCCAGGAAGACTTGGCCTAAGCCAAAGTCTGATCTAACAGTACAACAGAAGAGACTAGGTATATTCCTCTGCACATTTATAACAAAAAATTGCCAATTGACACTGCCCTAACTTGAAAGAGATTATTTCAGAAGAAGGTGTCTGGAGAGTTATTCCTCCTGCCATGTAACACAAAGCTGATTCATAACCGGTTAAACTCAAGGTGGCCTAAGGAGCCTTGCAAAATAGGAATTCTCTGTGACACTCGTTTCTGTTAACATGATGTCTCTGTTAGATGCTGGGTCCACATGGGAGCAGCTGCTTTACTGCAATTTATACTATGCAATTCAGCATATTGCACAAGCTACATTCCAAAAGCAAGCTCTGAGGCAATGGTAGCACTGCCTATAAGCAGCTGTAAGCCACTGCATGGGACCAAGAATAACTTTTGGGAACAGCTTTGAATGATGAGTGTAGATAGAGTGAAAAGCATCAGGTTTCAAAGACTGGCTTAAAAAACATAGGTGCCACTATCACCTTGAAAGCCTACTGTGGCTGTTTCTCAAAAAAATAATAAAAAAAAAATAGAATCTTGTTTTGCCACGTTTCCTAACAAGAAATTTATTACATCTGGCCAGAACTAGTGCTTATAGGGTCATCATGGCCCCCAAAAAATACATTTTAAAGTAAAGGTTGTCCAGTTACCTAATCCCAGTCTTCCACACTGCTCTCCAGCAGCCCTGTCCCCTGAACCCAGCCCAAGGCTGTGAGGATCCCATTGCATGGGTCTCGCTCGGGGATCATTCAGTCTCTCAGTGCATCTGTAATTCACATTTCACACCTCAAAATACAGAACACAACTCATGCACAAAATCAAGTGTGGAAATGTAACAAACTGCTGCTGAAAATGACTCTGCAACAGCACTTTCACAGTTCACCATGTATGCATGCAGCTGGTTTTTGTTCTCTGCTACTGAGGATGTGTTATGCCACGAGCACACCATGCTGCTAAAATGACCGTTAATAAAACCTTTGGCTGTCATGTGGCCTTCCCCAGCCATTAGACTTATTATTTTAGCTGACTATTTTTTCTGATCCATGTGTTTCTATTGTTCTTAATTTAAGCAAACCTATAGAAAGTAGACACATCTGTAGACATATAACCTTATTGTCAAAACCATGTTTCACTGAATATGCATATGTGGAAAAAATCTGTCCTTACTATAATAAATGAGAATTTTGTGATTGGCACCTACAAAACCACAATTCCACTTCTCACCCTTGTATTAGTTTCTGCTGTGGTAATTACTAAGATCAGAAAATAAAAATAAGCAGAGAAATAATATATTTAATATTTTAGAAAGTATTGTATATATACTTATATACCGTGTATTTACACATTATACTTCTGACTTTGGGTCAATTTACATGACCACAAAGTGACAAGTTACACAGAGGCAGGCAGAAATTACTGATTAGCAGCAAATTATACTGACACAGGAGCATAGTGTAGGCTTCAGCCACACGAGTGTGAGCATTGTGAGCTCACATATTTGAGCCATGCTGAATTAAGATGGAATAAAATCACACTACAGGAAGCTGTGATCCACTCAAGTGAATGAAGGGAGCAGAATAAGAAGATTCCAAAGAAAATCTAAAGTTACAATGTGGACAGCTATTTGCTCATACAAAATCTACACAAGCCCTATTATTTATTTGTTCCTAAAGGTGTGTAAGCCATTTGGATAGCACTGACTCACACAGAGAGAAGACTGAACCTCAAAAAGGATACACAGACTGTGTAGTAGTCTCCCTGCTGCTTAGAGAAGGACATGGAGAGTTCTGAACATTACAATGTGGCCCCAAGTTAAATAAAAAACAGTGGGAATCCTCCTTGTCCCTTTGTCCTTGAGACAAAACAAGAGCTGGTTCTTAATGTTAGACTCAAGTAAAATTCCAGTGCTTTCAATGGGAGTTTTGTCTGACTACCGTGCATGGCATTGTTCCAGGAAGGATGGGGAGCACAAAGGTGAAGACTGTGAAGTGATATCACCCTCCTGCAGAATGGTGTATGCCGCAGAAAACAAAGGGGTATGTATTTGGATCTTATGGTAAACAAGTTGTTCCATCAACAGAAACTTTTATGTTCTGGAGAAGCCAACATGATCCTCCATATGCATAAAAATTAGGAATAGATTTGAGGGCACAATTAACATGAGTTTGGTCGGTTCAACCCATTTATTACTGCTGATGTAATAGGGCATCCCAGTTTGCCAGGGAAGGGGATTCAATATGTTCTCCTGAAAGCATTATCTTACTATGCCTTTAATTCCCAGTCTGAAGTCTGTATCCTCTGCCAGATTTTTAACATGCACATCTCTCTGCATCCCCATCTTCCCTCTGCCTCAGGACATTTCTGTTTAGATTTAAGATGAAGAGAGAGAAGTGGAATACATGTATTTTCTACTGTCTTTGATTGCATTTTATTTTTTGCAATTATTATTAAAATATCTCAGAGCTCTGTTTTTCATTTATTATAGGTCATTTGATAAGATGAAGCACTGTATGTTATGAGCTCTTGAATTTTATGTCATCTGAGATTGAAAATACAATGCTAAATACATTAAATATTCACACAGGGAGTCAAATAGGGTCATGGAAAGTGCCATGCATTAATCATACATGTGTGGTATTCCCTTGTTAAATGATACAGTTCAGCTCTGCATTTTCTGACAAATGAGGTCAAGATGTTATTTGCCATTAGAAAGTAATTAGAGGAAATTCTTCACACTTTTTTAATGAAGAAAAACAAACTTTTCAAAATAATAATGTGAAGAAAAGTCAGACTATGGAGAAAGAAATGGTTTTTTTAAGAAAAAATTGTTTTTAAAGAAAAAGTGTGATTAGTTAGAAAGTTCACTTGGCTCACATCCTCATAATGTCACCAATCAATAAGGTTACACCATGGATAAGAATCAGTGTCTTACAGTGATGAGAGATAAGGGGAAAACAATGAGTAAGTGATTACTATTGTAAAATTATGCTACTCTTTAAGCTATTTTTCTTTAGCATTAAGTATGAGTGAGATCAAATGAAAGACAGACCTTTCAACACTTCACTGTACTAGACATTTATAAAAATCAGGTGGTTTTGATATTTCAGCCTGAGAAGAAAAAGATTTTACATACCTCAGCAGAGTTTAAACTCTTCTTTGACCAGAGAAGATAATAGAAAGAGATGACTGTGCATCTTTAAAGGCCAAAGTAAAACAAGGCAAGATTCAAGGCAGAGTCAGGAATGATTCTAGTTTTATGATGGCTGTGTCCATGTGCAGTTGGGCAGCAGCATCTGAGGAGCATCAGCAGCTGGCACAACCCTCGTTAAAGCCAGGACAGGCCCATCATCCATGAGAGGGTGGTTGCAAACAGGTTGAAGGAAAAGAGCTATATCCCACTCTTGTCCTACACCTCAGCCCACTGAGGCAGCCAGTCCTTCTAGCAAGTATTTCAATCTACTCCCACTTACTGTCAAATTCTACAAAACTACCATTATAGAGATGCTTCCTTTCACATACGTTTTCTTTTTCAATAATTCCATTCTACAGAAAATCAAAATGCTTCTCAGCCTAACTTTCTTTAGAAAGCAAGAGAAGCTAACTTAGACATGCCATCCTAACGACAATCTTCACCCAAAAATGCAAGTAGGGAAGTGCTTTCAGAGAAGTGTTACTGTTCTGTTCTTTAAAATGAAAATAATTGTGAATATTAGCACTTTAGTAGACAAGTGGATTTGGGGGTTTTATTTCCTTTAAAATATTTTGTAATATGGATGCTTAGTGAAGTAATAAAAACACTTAAATATATTTTTGAAAAATATTGTGGACACTTTCTAGGAGTGTAAGGTGGTCCTTAATGTTATTTATCATGGAAAAAGAGGTTTGTTCAGACAGACTCTGTGTCTGCATAAGTGTGTCGTTCATAGACAGCCTGACTGATAAGAAGCATGAAAATACACCTCATCCATCCTCAGAAGACTCTCACAGGACCTCTTGCAAATGGCCCCACTGTGGGAGAATCTTCAACTAGAGGATACTGGTCTTTAGACACCAAAAAAAAAAAAACAACCAAGGGACAGAAATCCATAGGGAATCTGGGGTAGCTTTCACGCTCACAGAACTGAATGTTTCTTGTCTTGCCTTTTAATTTTCCTTAAAAAAAAAAAAAAGCAGCATATTTTTCTCCAATATTTCTAATTATTACTTGGCCAATCTGGCAAATTTGCCCCATACTTCTAGTATGCCCCGCACTCAGCATTTCTTAAAGTATTAGTTCAGAAGAAATCTGTCATTGCCCTTCATATCTGTTATTTGGAGCATTGTTTGAAAAAAGATCTCCCAGGAGACATAGAGAAGAACATGAAGGTCCTGTTCCAGTGAAACAGTGTGAGCTACAGTCAGTTATCCCTACACATGTAATGTGTAGGAACGGCAACTCATTCTGCTCTCCCAAAGGAGGTTTTTTTTTTCTACTCACCAAAAAGTCTACTAAAAAGTCATGAGGCTGGCAAGATGAGCACACACATGGAAAATGAACTTCATAGATCAGTGTTGTTGCTCTCGGAACCAGTAGTACATTTTTGACGTTCATTTTCAGCAGTTATCTCACTTGCTGTTCTTCATACCATGGAGCATTCTGAGAGCACAACAAACGGATTCCTCTCAAACCTAACTAACCTAAAAGTTGCTATTCAGTAGATCAAATAACACACCCCAACTAGAATGAGTTTTCAGTCTACAAGGAGCAGACAAGACCTAGTCCAAAACAAACTCCTCCATGAATAGTATGGACACAGGAACCTCATTACCAACGCTTTGCCCTAAGATAAGGTCTGTTAGACGCACTATTTGCTTAAGTGAATATAGCCATAATAGAGACAGGAAACAACTGCTAGGGGATAAGAAGGATGAGGCCTTCTGAGAGGGTAAAACAGTGGGCTTCAGGATAGGATGTTTGCACTGGTTTGAAGTGAAGGAATCTCCACAAATGCAGACCATTCTCTCAGGAAAAAAAAAAAAAAAGAAGTATGACTATAAATCTGTTGGCTTTGTTGTCATCATATAAGAGATATTCCATCAGAACAAATTTTTACTGTTTGAGTGTTCAGATTGCTTAGAGACAGTATTTGTGTCTTCTTCATGTATTACAGGAGAGTGCAGCGGGAACACCAAACTTCTATTTTATTGCATGATTAGCTCTCTAATTTTACTCTCAGAATAGAACAATATTATCCTTCATAAAAGTGCATGCTACATTCATTAGTCTTTCCTGAGGTGTTGATGAAATATTCCATTAGCTTTCTCCATGGAACTGGATCAGATCTTCATAGTTCAAACAAAAAGCCTACCAAAGTTTGAAGGTGACAACCCTGAAGAAGAATTGCAGGGTTTCAGCCATGTACAATCACAGTATTTCTTATATTTTAAACCTTTTAATTCTACTTTTCTTTTTTCCCTCCAGTGTTACTTGATTGTATTTTATTGTTTTTTAGTAAAATTTTAAATGCTTTGAAAAGTCACTCATAAAATACATAGAAGTTATTATCACCTGTGCTATTTATTATCAAGTTATAGACTCATGACTGTTATCTCACACAGGCATGATCCTTTACACTATAATCTTTGCAATATCACTTGGAATATCCCTGTGCTTTTGAGTTAGTCTTTTCCATAACAGATTAAACTTTGAGATTACACTGCCTGTCTTTGCACTTCAAAATCTAAGCACATTTGAAAATTCTCCATTCTAAAGCCAACAGTGGTTGTGACAACCTCAGTGACCTGATATGTTTATCTCTAATATATTTTTGTTGAGATAACTGCATTAATCTTCTGCCAGAAAGTCAACTTGTCTTCATTTAAATTAGTCATTTCATGGAAATACTCCGGATTTCCTACATTTCCTGCAGAATCTTCCTTTCTGCAGCTTTTTGAGAGAGACAGTGTGTAGTTCTTCAGTCTTCAATGGACTCAGCAGAACGTGTGGATCACCTGATCAGAAAAAGTAAGTACACAGAAGTAGATTCAATGAGTCAGTAAAGTAACTTTATAGTGACGTTTGCAAAACCTACTATGAGGCAGTGTTTACATAAAGCAGGAAGTTACATGGTGTGAGTGATGTGTTGTATCACTATTATTTATCAGAGTTTTTTCTTTTTAAAGTTGCTGATACTTGCCCTGTTCTACCTCCTTGTCTCTGAAGAGGTGGATTCATCTGTCACTTTTCACGTATCAAACACAGCCACAAATTGTGACAGGTAAAACTGTTTGAAAATCTCAGACAAAATCCCCAGTAGTCACTCACAATTTGGATCAATCACATGTGCATTTGGAGCTATGGACTGATAACAGGGAAATTGTCCAGGCTCATTGTCAATGTGTATGAAATTCCTCTCCTGCTTCCCTTTCATCGAGCTATTAAACAAACTCTGTAAGAAACTAGCTACTAAAGCAACATTTTTCTGTTGGCTTGCAGTCTCCTCTGAAGGTCAGGGTAATTCTGGGCATGTGTGTGTGACTACATTTGACCATATATGACTGTGTACCCAAAAATCCTATGCTACATCTCTACTAGATAACCAAGCATGGCCAGTGTACAGCCTAGCCACTGCTACATGAGCTTTTAAATTATTAGCACAGTCCTTGGGCACAGATTTGGTCTCTGCCAGCCAAAACAGTGCCAGATTAGAGAAGCAGGAGACAACACAGGCCAGGACTATTCCCAAAAGGCAGTTTGAATGCAAACAGCCTGTTTTGGGGAGTTGGGAGAGATTAGCTATGGCAACATGAAATGTGTCAAGCCAATCGACTTCAGAACTGCAGGACAGGGCTTGACCCGTTTTAGTTACTAGCATTGAGGCAGTTAACGTCTCTTTTCTACAGGAAAAAAAAGTAAAAAATAATACTTTTCATTTGAGTTTCTTTGATCAGAGAATGGTTCTAACCTGTTTCTGACAATAAAGCATCAGAAAATGCTGGCAGACACTTTACCAACAGTATGAGCACAAAATCCCATCAATAGTAGAAGACACATCTAAAATTATTATCAAACTCAACCCAAATGTAGCTTTCTTTAGCTTCCATATTACAGATAGGCGAGCAACATTATGTAGTTGAAGTCTGTTTCCTTTCCTTTTAAATACAGCTCCTCTTGGCTAAGTGTATTTTTCTCCCAAAGACTGTCCATATGTATGCAACAGTTAATTAAAGCTTTGTCTAGTGAAAAATCTTCCCATGTCCTCGGGTACTTATTTCTACTAGTTTGAATGGAAACAAACTGTTCATTGTAGGATGGACAGAGAATTCATAGAACCAGCTTCAGTTGATCTAATAGCCTGAGCATGAAAGCATTTGTGAGGGGACCGAATACTAAATAGTAAGGGTGACAAAGACCATCAGCTTTCAGACCTAACTATCCAGAAGAACGCACAGAATGCAAGAGGTGGAAAATTCAAAAATGAGAAATTCACAGGACATTTTTGTGAATGTGCCAAGGAGCTTTTTGACCTTTCCCTGAATTATTTCCCTGGTAAAGTATCGCTGGACAAAATCCCTGGTGCTGTCATACACTACTAGCGACAAGTCTACAATTTCCAATGAAAATCCCCTATACTTTTCTATAGTGCATATTTCAATATTTCATCTGCATAAAATAAGGTCAACTATTCTACTCACAATGCCTACTTGTGAGGAGAAAAATGTGAATAAAAGGAAAATGTAGAAAATATTATTTTACAATAATATTTGTAAAAATATATTTAATACCTTCACCTCTGGTGAACAGGTGAGCAAGTAAGTTTCTTTAAAAAGCTGGCAGATTTAAAACAGCGGTGGGCAAGACAATGTGTGCTGAGCATCACATGGTCTGTGGTGAGATGAGCAGAACCTATCCATGGGTAACTCTGCTTCATGAATCAGGAAATCAGTGTGTCATTCTCTTCCAGCAAGCTTAATATGATAATCACATGAAAGACACACAAAAAAACCCCACCACGGGTTCAGTTGTGTCCTTTATCCTCTTTCCATCTTCAGTGGAGCTGAGGCTTCCTCCATGAGAACAAAGGTTTCAGTAGTCAACTCAGCCAAAGCATCACCTGCAGAGATCCCTGTGCCAGCCAAGGCTCCCCTGTGAGAAGAGACATGCCTGCCCACAAACAATGCTGACAATATGGCTCCAGACAGAGCTGCATGAGACTACCCATCTCCTTGTTATGGAGACATGAGTTTCTGTGGTGGGTATGACTTTCTGCCAGTTTAGTGAAGCTGGCAAAGATTTTCTCAGGGAGAAACCAAACCAAACAAAACAACAAAAAAATCCAAACCCCACAGTATTTTGTGTTGAAAAGAAGTTTTCCTTCATCACAGCTGCATAGACTATGATACAGGCAGGGTACGTAGGCATTCTGCCTTGTGGATTATCCAGGCCTACTGTCAAGAGTAGTGTTGTCTTAATTTTACAACTACTTTCCAGAGCTGGCAAAGCCAAAGGAAAGGACAGATAGTAAACAAAAGCAGAATTCTCTCCTGGTGAGGAGTGGAAACTTGTTTCTAGTCATTATGTATCATGCTTTTAAATTTTCCTAAAGAAAAAATAATTACCTTTTCAATCTCTTTTCAAGTTTGAATTTGAGACTGTACATACTAGGTAAAAAACCCTGAGGAGGATGGTTATGAAATTATGGTTTCAAAGATAACAAATCCTGTATTTCTTCTATATTATATGATTTTCTAGCCTTCCTCCAATTTCAAAGTCCTTTCGCAAAGGCTGCCAGGACATTGGTCTGATAGAACTCAGCAGCGTTTCAAGACATGTCATGGGAAAAGGCAAGTGTCCTCATTGTTCAAAGCAGGGGGTTCTGGTTAAGTAGCAGTTGGAAGAGTCTTTAAAAAGACAGGCAAAAAACCAAAATCATCTTAAAAAGAAACAGGCTTATTCACTTTTGACAAAAACAAGTCTCTTAGACGTTTTCACAGTATCCTGGCAAGTTTCCAATTCAGGTAAACACAAAATACCTAACTGCATGTTCCCTCAGCTTCAAAAGTATCATTTACTACTAAATTTAAATTGGCTAGTAGTATCATTGTGTCCTTTCATGCAGCTACTCCAGCATGTTTTAGAAGCACCTAGTTTTAGCTAATTCAGTTGTGTATGATAAATATTGCAAAGTATTTTCCCATATCTTGACAAAGACACCATAAAAATGCATAATTTTTTTTAATTAATGAATAAATAAAACTTTTAAAGTGGAAAAATAAAATATAGTAAGGAAAGCAGAGAGAAAAATGACTTATTTTCCTCACCTGCTGTCTGGTCAAAGACCATTGCAAAAATACCTGAAATTTGCAGAAAGTTCGGTCAAAAGTAGATGCTTGCTCAAAACAAGGTTCATATGAGGAACCTTGATTTCTTTTCTTCTACTACACTTTATGCATGCACTTAAATCTGTAGACTTTATGTTAAGCAGAATTAAGCTAAAAATCATTCTTGAAGTATGCACTTTCATCAGCCTTTTCATTTCAAGCTTACTTATATCCCCAAAGTGCAATTTTGATGGTTTCACTTCATCTCAGACTGAAAGCCATCAAATAAGACAGCTTAAAATAAGAGAACTTACTTCCCCAATCCCCTCCTACAAATACAACACAAGCCATTTTCAAAAGGTCTTTACAGACCCACCTGCTATTAACAGGGAATAGGGATTCATGCTCAGAGAAAAATTTTCCTGCAGTATTGAAAATCTTGAGCAAGATACTTTGCTCTTCTTACAGGTGAAGATGTACTTGCAAGGACACAAAACTGAAACAAAATAGCACAGAAAATTTTAACAGGGTAATTACTGAAAACAAGATAGTTTCCAAAAATGAATATAGAACATGGTTTTTTATAACACATAAGAGAGTTCATTATTTTATGAAGAAGAACATTTAATAAATACATAAGTTGGCTATTGTCTGTCTCCAACATCAACCACTACTAATATGCTTACTCAGGTTTTCTTTGTCCAGCCCAGATCTGTATAACTCTTTCTGATTACTTTAATATTCAGAGTAAACAAAGAAATATAGCATAATGAAAGATAACAAAGATTGTTTATTAAGAGTAACCATGGCTCAGGCATATAATTGCAGTTATATCTCATAACACAGGACAATGAACCATAAGTAAGATCCCTTGCGCTCTTCTTCAGCAGTAAGTCAACAGCTGAAAATGCTCCAAAAATACCAAACAAATGACTACATACTTTCAGAAGCATCTCTCTCGTGGAAGACAGAAAAATACCATTTCACAGTGAAGGGTGAAATCAGACTTCAGCACTGCATCATCATCAAGGATGCTACAGTTTCTATAAAAAAAACTCTTGCTGCTCCTGTGCAACAAATTGTTTTTGTAATCTTTCGTGTAGAGGTGTTCACAAGTCACAAAGCACTAGTTTTTAGAAAAATGCATGAGGTAATCCATTCATGATTTTGATATATTTCTCATCATTCCCATCTATTAACAAATTTAAGGTGAATAAAGCAGGACCCTTTTTTTATTTAAAGTTATTCATTCATTTGTTTTACAATCCAAGAAGGAAGTCTGACAAATTGGGGAGAGTGGGATGTAAAATTTCAGTTCCAGTTAGCCAAAGCAAACAGAACAGAGCTGAAGGTTGAATTCTGCTTTCTGTCCAGCTCCACTGCAGAAAAACATACGGAAGACGCAGCTGGGTAACTCATAGATGGTGAGCATCTCTCAGATGTTCACTGCTGATGAATTACAGTTATTTGCTGTACTTTTGACATGGAGGGGTTTCAAACTCAAAAAACTCCAAGCCCTCTGGCAATAATACTTGCTCATAAACGTATTACATTTTAGTCATCTTCTGAAATTACTTATCCCTTCAAAAACAACCTGACATTCTCAAAAGAGTCCTCTATCTAAAGACAAAACGAGTTGAATTTCCGCTGCTTGTAGAGAGAGATAGAGTGAATCCAAATGAAAGAGAGTAAAACATTGCTGCCGTAACTTGTTGGCACTTTTCCATGTGTTTTTTCTACAAGATGTGGTGGATGGATCTAACAGCTCATTGCTGACAGAAAGTGTAGATCCCACAGCCTCCTACACATGTTTTCCACATATGGTCCTGGCTACACGGTACTGCCACTCTCCTTTTGCCAACCACAATATTCTTCAGATGCCACCAGCCTACTCCCCCTCCTAAATTTGAAGAACATAAGCAGTAAGTTAGATAATTCTCTTTTGAGTTAACTGGTTGAATTGGCTCAAGGAAAGAGGTAAAGGGTGAGACAAAGTAATGGGGACAGGACTGTGACATGGGAGAACAAGAAAAGCTCACAGCAGGAAGGGGAATGGAGAGAGACTTTCTGTGGCAGCAGCAAGCTGTTCGATTAGCATTGCTGCTTGTTGTCTGGCAGCCATAAGATTTACCTTTCCAGCAACCAAATATCAGTTATGCCAAACTGCTAGATGCCAAAGGAAGACAGGGACAAATTTGTTCTTCTCAAGCACTCAGAAAAGTGAGTGCTCCCAGCAAAAGCAAGGGCACTTAGGTAGTTAATACTTTAAAGAACTAGGACCATACTCATTTTAGCTAACACGGGTGGAAGGGGGAGATTGTTTCTACTCTTAAGTTAAGTGACTGTTAACAACATTCCTTCTGCTGAGAGGTTAAAATTTAGATGATTTATCACCAGCACATGATGTTACTATTTGCAAACACAATCATTTCTAAACTAGAGATTAGCTTCATCCAGTTTAAGACCATAACTCTTTTGGAGTTGCACATTCCTAAACAATAGACTTTCTTCTTTCACCCTCTCCCCACTTATCCTCAGCATTGAGCAAAGGAATTAACTTACTTGAATAGAGGCAGTAGGAGGTTTTGGTAGAATAAAACTTTATTACTCATCATAGCAATCTCTTGATTAAATCATTTGCGAGACAGACCTCTTGATAAAATACTGTTTGCTTACCCCTGTACTGAAAACATCTGGGTCCCAATCACCAAAGGGTTGATTCAGTCATTCAGCCTCCTAAAGATAAATTAGCATTGAGGTAATTTGGAAAAGACACCCCAAAACCTAAAATTTTTAACAATCTACTTCTATGGAAATAGAAATATTTACTCTGCAATTTGAAATCACTTCCTAATTATTGCAGAAAGAACTTTGCATGGAGGCACTAGGACAGTCTTGGCACTGCCCACTTGTTACTTGTAGAGATCAACCCTCATGAACTGATAAGTTTCACATACATTAAAGGTTAAGACAGCCTGAATTTCTGCAGACGTTGTAGAGCTGGCTACTGCTTACAACTCAGTTACATCTTACGTCTGCTCAAGAAATAAGCTTGCCTAAACAATCACATGGGTGTTTTGTTTCCTAAGGCCCCTGAAGACAGCCTCCCCAGAGCTCCGCTGAACTCCTGCGGGCAGTGCAGGTCCCAGGTCCTGCAGGCACAGACTACCTAGATAGGGGCAGGTTATCACTGGCTTGTGCAATGGGATGTTAGGCTGAGCAGCCAGCCTGAGACAGCAGGCTGGGCTGTTAAGGAGCACAGGAAGAAGTGGGAGAGGAGACAGAAAATGCTGGAGGATGGCTCAGCAAAAGTGGGTGTTGGGAGTGGGATAGCAGAAGAAAAGGGAAGTGCACATAGAATTACTCTACTTGACTAATGTAGTAGAAATTATTCATTTTCTGCTGTTTTTAAATATAGTAAGTTCATGCACCACATGACTGACATGCTACTATTACTATCATTATTACTGTTATTGCCACTGTTATTATCATTCTTTCAATTTTATTATACTCATAATTTCTGTATTAGTTCTCACCTGGGGCCCTATGTTTTGAGGTGAAATAACACTAACAGTGTGCTGGAGAGGTGAGGAACATGACAACTTACTTGAAGTCTGGAGACTAGAGACAGACTGGATATCACTGTTTGGATCATCGCACCTAACAGCAGTCTCTGGGGATATTGTTTTACAAAATAGATCCAAGACTTTCAGCAAGGCTCTAGGGTCCAGGGGAGGGAGGAGGGCAGGATTTATCTCTTCCTTCTTTCCCCTGACCCACTCACAGGAATCAGGAGAGGGTTCGCCTTGCACAGAGAGGAGCAGCACCCATGAAACCTTCATTAGCTGATGCTGTTCAGACCCCTTCCCTGTCCCCAAGAGCAGGTGCCTTCAGCATAAGGTGCCTTCAGCATAAGGTCAGAGGAGTCTGCTATAGGGAAAGCAGCACCAGACTTCCATGACACTTTCAAAACTTTAGCTTGGTGGTTTTTTCAAATCTACTGTGAGTCAGCAGACCAACAATCCTGATTCCCAGGCCAGTTTGCAGTATTCAAGGTTAAAGAGAGAGATGCATGAAAACTCTCTGCCAGCCAAAAAGTGTGATACAGAGGAGAAAAAACATTGTCAGCTATGGTTATCTTTTAACATTAATTCTCTGTGGGCATTGGCTTGCTTTGGCTCCTCATATCTGTTCTTTCTACAAAGAAAAAAAAGCAAGCATTCACAGAAATTTTACTGAGATGCAATCGCTCTTCTTTCTTTGAGACACAGTGTTGGTGAGGTGACATCTTTCAGTCCCTCCAGACATGTTTCAGATGATACAAATCAGCATCATTCTGTTACACTGATAAAGCCGTGAGGATCACGTCGAAAAACAAGCTTCAATCTCCTGTTGGAAGTGCTGAAATACTTCCCTTATGCCTTCTAAAAATAATTTCTTGCTCCTTAATTTAGTATTTTCTAGGTGACCAGATCAGGAAGAGTAAAAGTCTGTGATGTGTTCTCAGACTGCCTACAGATGGATATAGATGATTTTTTCACATCATGTGAGCTGTTAGACATTTAAATTGGTAACTCAGGGGAATTTAGTGCTAAAACTGCCTGACTGTACCCACATAATCTCCCAGATCACAGCTTAAAGGAGAGGAAGCAAAATGTGATATGAACATTGCAGATTTTCAGTATCAGTCTGCATGGTAAAAGGCTTGACTTATTTCTCCTGAGTTAGACTTGACTATTCCTCTTATTAAGAGATGCTCATGGACACTTCTTTGTGAGTAGCTATTTATTAAAATCTCACTACAGTCTTCTACCCTAATTCCCATTATTCCCACTAGGCTCCTGGCAGTAAGTGCACATTAAATGAAATCAGAAAAAGGAATTGCTCATTAATCAGAAAGCTGGTTGTGTGAAGAGCAAAGGAATATTCAAATTTGTGTACTGCAACTAACGAACAAGCAAACAATTTGTTTAATTAGTCAGTGGCTTCAGACTTGCCAAGCACCCTATCCAGGACAGGCAAAGGACACTTAGAGAAGCTGACTGACAGTGTTAAAATAAATAAAAATTGACCATTATTCCGGATGGAGATGATCTATCCCCAAAAGAACCTGATTTTTCATACCCCAATCGACAGTAGTTAAATCACTATCAGGGATTGCATTTTTGAAAGGTTCTTTGCCTTTTGCTTACTTGAATTCCTATCCAAATATAAACCTGGCCTCCTTTGTTGGATTGACAGTAGATAAAACTTGCATTCAGAAACACAATGGATACTAAAAGCAATTGTGGAGTGACAGAAAAGGGTATTAACAAAAAAAAAGAATATTTTCTTCTTGACTCAGCTCTTCTGCTCATATACAGTAGCTTAGTCCACATCACCTGTAATTTAATTGATACTGAGAGAGATTTGGCATTTATTTCTACTGTTAAAATCTCTACTGAATGGTAGAGACTCCCTACAGTAGGTGTGTCTGAACCAAATCAACCTGTGCTAATCTTTTCAAGTGGTTTGTATATAGATTACAGCATAGTTTATTCCAGGTAATGAGAATTTCCCAAATAATTTTTAAAAAATATAAAGTCATTTTCATAGAGATTAATGTCTTTGGAATATCCACAGAAGGGTCAAAAGCAGAGCTTTAAACTAAGATGCCTTGTCCAAAGTAACTCAGCTACTCATGGAACCTTGAAGTTCTTACACCAGGCTAATGGGTTTATATGAGTAGAACTACCTAATGTCACTTTAGGACACACAGATACATACATAATATTTTCTCATTGATGAGAAAACTTTCTTGTTTTCAACCATCTGATTTTTAAATGCTAGCACTCCCAAGTAGAAGACTGATGTATCCAAACCCAGGTGCTTTTGTTTTCTTGTTTATCAACACAAAGGAGATTTCCTTTGAAGACAGCTGCTCAGTGAACCTGCAGGGCTTACTCTAAAAACTGCTCGAATTTTATCTCCTTTCAGAGATATAAAGATTGAGCAATAGCCCTTTCATTTTCAAAGCATTGCCCAAGGCCCAGGAACACAGGGTCCCACAATAATCACTGGAAATTATGCAGCTGAAAGTCCATGAGGTATTTTCAGCCTTCCTTCAGCTAAGTGACCCATCTTAAAAGAACATATAATTTCACTGGGGCCTTCTCAGCTGGGAGAATATTGTGAAAGCCAATGAAAACAGATAAAAATATCCGGTGCCTAGAGTCCTTCTGAGAAACACCGTGGAAACAATGTGGTTGAATTACCTCTGGCATTTTGGTCTTAAGTACCTTTAACAAATAAGAGCAAATGTTACAGGATGCTATCATGTTTTTAACCACAGTAAAGATACAATATGCCCTAAAAGTCCATTAAATTTCAGATCCCTAAGTATAACTAGCTTTAGATCATTGCTCTTCATTGGCAAAGACTGGAAGAGTCAGATTAAAAGAATATGATAACAGATTTCATAGATTCATAGATTAATAAAGCCAGAAAGGAGCTATGTGGTCTGACCTACTAAGCAACACAAGCCAAATGATTCTTCTGAATTAATAATTTCTGAACTAGTGCATATACCTAAAAAAAAAAAAGTTTTTAAAAAAAATCCTTGATTCACCCCTTACAACTTCTGTGTTATGTCAATGCTGTTAAAAAGGGAGACTTTATCAAATCTAAATATATGTTACTTATATCCTTCTTTTATAGACTGGAAAAACCCTTTACTAACAGCTTTTCAACACATCTTCACTTACAGAGTGTGAGGAAGCTAGTCATGGCTTCTTGGACATTATGACTTGGCTGAACACTATGGCAATATTCATATAAGGCAGGTCTTCCAGCCCATTCATCATGTCTATGGCTTCAATGCATCTCCACACATCTGTCTGACACCTTAGCACCCAGCTTGGATGCTTCCCAATTCAAAAACATTCTGGTTATACACACAAAAGTGGCATGAAGCTTTTAGATGCAAAATTTCACTGGCACCTCCTTGAATACAGAAGTTGCATTTTTATTCTATTATCTCTGCAACATCACAGTCCTTGCCTTCCTAGGCTCTCCATTAAATAGCAGTTATAATCATAATGCTAGTAAACAACCAAAATATTATTCTGCTAATCATAACCTTCTCGTCCTTTTCAGGTTCTTCTAATTGCTAAGAAGAATCTTACATTTTTTACTATTTGATCAAACTAAATCACATACTGCCATGTTTTTCTGCAACAGTGACTGATTATTTTTTTAAATTTATCATTCTTCCCTTAATCTTTGCAAGCTCCATCAGTAATTTATTTTTTTTCTTTCCAGCTTCTTAATAAACACATTAAATATTGTAGGAAACACAGTGATCTCTTTGGAACCCTGCATCTGTTCATCCATGGTTCCCTTTTTACAGTTATATTTTGGGACTTGATATGCCTCCAACTTTTAGTTTCTTTAATATGTGCCATGTTGATTTTATTTTATTTAGGTTTAAAAGCAAAAAACAGTGCAACATCAGTCAAACATTTTACAGAAAATTATTATATCAAGTTATTACATCATTATATGAAGTAAACTAGCCTAAGCAGTAACATCACGCTTAATTTTCTATATTTCATGTGTTGATTGGTACCAGTTTAATTATTCTCCATTACCTCTTTCTTAATGGAGACTCAGACTGGCCATTCAGTTTTTCTCTCCTAGACTAACAAATGTCTAGATCATCAGGATTAAGGTTATCTAGATATATCCTTTACTTTTTATTTTAAGTTTCATACTTCTTCCTCAGAAGGTTCCTAGGTCTTTTCCAAAGTCAGACTAAATATGAACAGCTATTCCAAGAGCTCCTCTAACATCTCCTTAGAAACAAATCATCTGGACATGTGGATTTAAACACGTTTCTAATAGCTACTGTTTAACACCTGGTTACTCAAATAGAAACCATTTTATTCATTTGCCTGGAAGCCACCCAGTGAATTTAATATCTGCTAATGCACATTGCAGAGACATCTGTGCTATAGTTTAGTCTTGGGTTTAGGTACCACCATCTCTGGGCTTCTCCTGCCTTAGTGCATCCAATAGATCCTCACATCATTGACCTTCAACTGTGCATTTCAGTTACACAACTGAAGAAAATTACTAAGAACTCATTAAAGCTTCTACTGACCAGGTAATTCTGACAGGTCAGAAGAAATAAGCTACCGTTAATAGTACCTGGGCTTAACTGGGAATATCTGAAGGCAATGAATGGGGGAAAGACTAGTGAGGCAAAATTCCCTGCTATCAAAAACATGGTCTACCACCTATACCAGAGCAGATAAATGCCAGGAAATTGTTGAAATAACAAAGAAAACCATGAAATTCAGGTATTTTGCTAATTAACAAAATCACAAATATTTAAAAGTAGTAGTGTAATAAAATCTGTCGTCATGAAGAATAACAGTGATGAAAATGCTCCCAGTTGCTCCAGTCACTATTGGTAAGCATCTGCCATGGACCTCTAAATACTGCAAAACACACCACATTTCTTTAACTGATGTGAGATAATTGTATGAGCTACAGGTGAGCAGTTAGCATCTCTACCCCCACAACAGCACAGCCTGCCAAAAGCATCTAACAGCCTGCAGCATCTTGTGCATAGGAAGGATTTTCATTACACAGAGCAGCTACTCTGGGTGAGGACTGTATCTTACAAGCAACGAGGAACTCACATTTTTTGCATTTGTAAGTATTTGCAAGTGGAAATCACAGAAATCGGTCTCCTTTCTCTCAGTGGAGTGGTCTAGCCTGCTTGATTCTGTGAACTGTTACAAAAGCTGGTACAAAACCTGGAAAAGCACTGCTTGTTTCCCTTCCACCCTGGGTAATGTAATCAAAATCATGTTTCTTCTTAATTCCTTGCTTCTTTCCATTTTTCCTTATTTCTCTTCTCTCTCTCTCCCTTCCTTTCTTTTTCTTTCTCTTTCTAATTGGCTTGGCTTGTGTTCTCTCCTTCCAGTAATGACCCTGTGCTTAGCTGGAAGAAGGCAGGAGGTGTGGGGGCAGGACTGTGTTAATGCCCTAATTAAGTCTGTAGTTAGCTGATGGGAAAATCGTTGTTAGGAGAGCTGATAACAAGCATAAACATGACAAGCTTGTTTTGAAAAGTCGTCCTGTCACTCTGTTTACTTAGGCTACTGCATGCAGCTCCAAGCTACTGTCATATATGTTTATATTGATCCATCTGCATCACTTTTTTTTCTCCCCCCCTCCTTTTTTTTCCTTTAAGGAATATAGATAAAAGCTTCACACATTATCATTTCAAGGGATCAAGGAGTCCCCACAGTAGAAGCATATATTCACTGATTTAAAGAATAATAGACAATATGGAAGAAAAGGATCTGACAAGACAAGAAACTTCATACATCAGTTTTCATTTTCTGAATGATTTACAGATGCCCTTGTCCATGCTTAATTTTATTGTGGTATATAAGTAAGTCATTAGATTAATATTAAATGTGTGACATGTCTATTTTGCATATATTTTCAACACAGATTTATAAGAGTAAAGAAATATAAGGAAGAGTGGCTACGTGTATAAAATAAGTCCCAGTCTTTCTGCCACGGCAGACACTGCAAGTGCAGTATGTTTCTCACAACTGGAATCACAGCGCTCTATATGCTTCATTCCAGCAATGGCCAACAAACCTTCATGAACTATTCAAATTACTGTCCATATGAAAGAGTCCTCCAAGACTGTTCAAGCTGAGGCATACAGTTCAAGATTTTTGCTTTGGAGAAACCTGTCTTGGTTTCACAGAGTTGAAGACTTGCTACAGCTTGAAAATTGAGACAAATTATGAAGCATGAGCAGTTCAGCATCAACACATTCCTTTCCTGGCTTCAGATAGCTGTAGAATTGGACACGTAAGGCTATATGCATGGCTCTGGAACTAGAGAGAGGTTTGTATTACAGTGGCTTCTCTTGATTTTGCTTTAGCTTAGGCAAAAGGAGTCAAGTTTCCAGTTAAAGCATGCATTACCTTCTTGTCACTGTTGTTTTCTCTCTTAACAACAGATGACTCATTACAGGTAGGTAACATTTCACAAATCAAGCTTTAATTATTTAGCTGACACAGGAGGAGTACAAGTTGTCACTGTTCAGCCAACATAAAGAAAGTTCAAATATATTAGCCTTTCTTTTATAGTGGATAGTGTTTTATCTGAATTCATTTTGTTTAGGGCATGTAAAGAAACAATTCCAAGAGATAAGGAGAAAATATCATTAACAGGCTACCTAGTAAGAATTCTTTATTAAAAGAAATTTTGCTACAGACATAGATTTTTAATCTTACTATATTCCATGGATCATGGGGGGAGATAAAAACCTTGAACTTTCTCAAGGGTCTTCTCTCACTTGGAAGCAAACCAGAGTGGGATTCATTTAATATTACTTAGCCATCAAACGGGTAAGTGCCTGGCTGAGCTAGCCATCCAGAGACCCTCCTCACTATCAAGTCACATTGTCAGCTGTGTCAAATGAGATGGCTGTCATCCTGTTTTCTGGGAGCAGGACTAAGCTTTCATCCTGTGTATGGATCAGCTACCAAAAAGCATGGAATGGATTTAACTGTTACTAAGGTATGGCCACAACACTAAACAGATTTTCTGTATGAATCATTGTCTTTATCCATCTGTCTTTAACACAGCATTTATACAGGTACCAGCGTACCTCATCCGCTCTGTGGCGCTTGCTCTCACTACACTTCCTCAGTAGGGAAGGACAGCTATTTACATTCTGCAAATAACAGATACTAAAGAACAGAGAGATTAAGGTTCAAATCTACAAAATGCACTTGAGCACTGCAATAGCTCCATGGTATAGCTCCTCACTGTCATGTGCCTGGCTCCTGTGCAGTCTACATCTTCAGGTTTGAATACTCTTTGCCTGCAATCACACAGGGAACTTCTGTTGGTAGATGGAATTGAGGCTTTCCAAACCTTAGACTCTAAAAGCATCCTAATATCCAAATTTTCAGTGTTTCCTTTTTCAAAGTGGACACACTAGTATGCAGTGGTATTGAGTGACTTCACTCCTAAATTCATGTTACACTTAGCTATGTGCAGATAAATGTCCAAGTCCTACCACCCCAGAACAAGCCCATCCATACCTGCAGTAGCTACACATTATTTGGCAGTTCTTTTCTTCGTCATAGCTGGAACTCTTACCCGAATAATCTTTCCTTTCTCACCTTTAACCATAACCATCCACAACTTGAGCTTCTTCCATCAGTGATAAAAACAAGTGACACATCTTCTCCCTAGCAATGTAGGACTACAAATAACACTATAAGGCACCATAAGGGGAATGTCAGATGCGCAGTCACCTGCAGCAGTCATGACAGAAGCAGCAGTTTCTTTATAACAGTGAAAGGAAATACATGAACATCACTAACATTTTCCTCAAGTTCAGTTTTGCTAACTCCCATGTCCTGGACAAATGCCAGCATGACCTAAATTCATTCCCTGTATTTTTCCAACTAGAGATTCTAATAAGAGTAAGGAAAGAAAATAATGTACAGTAGCTTGGGCTACTGTTGGAGAACAACTTTTATGCAGAAGATTCCAGATTTATTTTGCCAGCCACACAATCAATTCAGCTCTGGGTTTATACCAACTCTTACAGGCACAGTGGAAGATGTGACAGACAGGACTGCAGTATTCTGTGGTGGAACCTCTGAAATTCCTTCTCTGCTGGGAAGCCACAATGAGTTAATGTATCTTAAATGGTGATTAACCAGGAGAATCACTGAAGAAACAAAATTTCTCTGCAGTCTTTGACTAGGCATTAAAGCTCTCCTGGTGAGAAGACCTCATCAATGTCTGAAAGATTTTCATGAAGTCTAATTGTCATTATGAGCACAGAGGGTAGCCATTACAGCAGTAGAAACTGTAGCCAGAGAACAGGTGATACCTTCATGAACAGCAAAACTAGGTGAAGAAAAACTTTTTATTTTTATTCAATGTCAGCACAAAGACCAAGAAAGATTTCCTTGATGGAAAGGATCACAAATATTTCAGTAGATTTTGTATGGGGCCCTACAGGTTCTTCTCCTACACAAGTCTTAAGTTACATAGAAAAAATCAGAGTTATGTATTGCTTATAACTCATACTTGCTTAATGCCACAGAAATCTGACATGTAGATCTAAATTAGCAAGATATTTTTTCACTTTAATGTTTGTGAACTGCACAGAATTATGAAATTCCTCTGGAGAATGGCCTGTAGATGGCTAAAGTGGCCCACATACTGTTTCTAATGCAAATGTGAAACTTGATTATGGAAAACACCTTCAGATACACGTGGTGCTATCCATGTTTGTGAAATTTCTAAAGAGACTGTGTTTTCCACAGAAAATGTTTACAGCTTCACAGACTGATAAAGGTCAAAAAACACTGGTTAAGTAATACATAGATCTAATTGTACATCTTTCTTCAATGGAAGCCATCATGTGGCTAAATTCCCATCCACCTCTTTGAAGACTTGTCCAGAGATGAAAAGGCGCTCTCTTCTCTTATCTGACTGGTGATTCATGTAAAAAAGGAAAACTTCAGAAAAACAAACAGCCTCTTAGAAATATTTCACAACATTAAATAGTCTAGCTTTTAAAGATGATTCTCCTCAGACAGAGTTACAGACATTACCTCTGGGCATCTGTGTAATGCCCACTCTGGTATTGTACTGCTGGGAAAATGAGGCAGCACTTCTTCGAGCTGGTGGGATGAAGAGCTTTGGTAGGATAGTAGGAAAGCAATAGAAATATCAGCTCTTTTGCTGAATTATCCAATCTCTTCTTTCTTTTGCAAATCAGCATTTCATGTCTTAATAGAGGTATACTCTATCATCCTGTCATAACTTGCACCTACATGGGATCATTCAGAGGAGGAGACCAAAATCATTTATATATACACCCTAAGAAATGGATAAATAGGAAAAAAAAAAGATACTTTGGGAAACTGTGGCTTGTACTAATTTACTCAATGAACTGTAACAAAAACAAGAAAGTCCTGAATATTTTTTGCTGTACACACATAATAATTACTGCAGTAGTTAAAACAATATGTCTAGCAGCAGTTCCAAACTAATATCATGGAAAAAAAAGTCTCTCCAAGAACATATTTTAAGTGCAATTGAATCAATAAACAAAACATGGGATATAACAAAGGGTCATGTCCCAAATGTTTACATTGGAGAAATAGCCTAAGAACTGACTGAGACCAAAGTACAATGTGTTTTCAGGAAAAGCAAATACTTGGTGACCATACAGGCAACTGAAATAAACCATGGGGTAGGAATAAAAAATTGTTTCTTTTCTCAGGGGAGAGGAAGGTCTGCAAATGTAAAAATTTTCTAAGGTAAACAGTGGCCCCTTATAACACAAAAAGTCTAAATTTTTTTCGTCCTTTGTTACAATGTCTGCGTGACAAGGCAGGATTTTAGAATACTACAGACTTTAGACATCTAAGTGGACATCTGAGGATATGGATACGCATCTAAATAATCAGGTGCCTTTTCACATCATGCTGTTACAACAATATAATCAGTGTCAGTTAACATCTGCTTTGAACTACTGTTCCTCTGGTTCCTACCCAATAAACTCATTAGACTTGGGTGTTGTGCATGTGACTACAATCATGCATTACTGGGCTGGAGAGTAAGAAAGATTTATTTAAGATAAACAGAGAAGTTAGGATGTATTTTCTACTGGAAGACAGGTAATGATACTTTTGGGTTTTTTATCATATATATATATATATATTTACACACACAAATACCTATATATATGTTGCAGCAAGGTCCAGGCTGGTGAAGGATATAAATGAGACAAACTCTGCAAAAAAGATTTGAATAAGTCAGGCCCATTTTTCAGGGAGAGCAGCCATTGGCTCCAGTGGTATTTCAATGCTGACAAAAGGATGGGGGGAAATTATTTGTCACCGTAGGTATCATAGCTATGAGTTCCAGCAATTGAGGTGGGAACACTCAGCTGGTGATAGATTTGGAGATCAATTGAGAGTTTGAGGACAGGACCATGGCAGACCTGACTGGTTTACAATCAACACAGAGGACTATATCTTTAGAGCGGAGACCAAATTCACTAAAGAAGCAACAGAATGCACTGTAAAAATATCTGCACATGGCATCTCCATGGTATGAATCCTGGGCCAAAAGCAGACTTCATAACTGAGATGACACTAGCTTGACCTTCCCTGTGATGTCTCCACTGCATGCTTTAACCAAATACTCAGTTTTTCCTCTATAGTTGTTTTCTTCTTCCTGGGTTACTGCCCTTAACTTCATTCTATAGCCCAGCAAAAAGGTTTCTATGAGAAAGTCAACAGCTTTCACCATTGCCTGACAGCATGATGAGGTATGTCTAATCCTTGTCTTCCCCCCAGAGTAATGGGACAGTGCAAAGAAACTGTTATACTCCTTTAGCAGGAAAACTAACAAACATAGCAATAAGTCTAATGGGTATTTTATCAGCGGTGTTAAATATCTTGAGGGGTTTTTTTCTTTTTTATCAATTTCATAAGGAGTAATTTCTTGTGCCCTCACTTTTCCTACTGTGCAAGATTTCCCAGTGTTCTTTATAGTAATGTCAATTTAATATATCAGAAAGGTAGGAAAACCTTGCTAACTCTTTCTTCACTAATCCATAAAATCCAATTGTTCACAATAAAAAAAAAGAAAGCAAAGTTTTGAAATAGTCCAGTACGTGACCACAGTCGTAAAACATATCAACTTTCAAGCAAATCTTCTCCAGGCTAACTTGCATCATCAATATTCAACAACTGAAGAATTTTTATTTTTTTAAATATTACATTGTCCTTTCAGTTATTTGAAAACATAACATCTCTGTACATAAGCATGTCATTTTGGCTTCTACAGTTCATTACAAGTGTTCCCAAGAAAGAGGATATGTTTTGAAATTAGGGCGATTCTTACTCTTAAATCTCACTGCCCTCATTAAATGTTTAATGGGGGAGTGGTTTGCTTGTTTGCTTCTCAGTGTGACTCTTTCCCAATCAGTATGAATCTTCACCTATTTGTGTGAAAGAGGAAAATGAAGATTTTAACTCTTGTGATTCTTCTCCTGAATGTCACAAGTTGTTTACAAATGTCAGTGGCTGAAGACAAATGAGATTTCTAAAGAAGGTCAGGTGTTGGGCAGGGTGTGGGAGTTCTTGTGGTCAGCTGCTGCTTTTGCTCCAGCTGTCCTGTTCCACACCCCAGATGGATTCATGCAGCAGTGTAATGGTATTCCCCCTTGTGCTCTCCCTACTTTCCCAGTTACCTTGTAAAGTTCAACATTTTTACCAGGACCAGCAATTGAGCTGACATTCTTGAAGGTTCCTAGTTTAGCCCTAAGATTTAATTCTTTAATAACAGTCAGCTTAGAGTCCAACACTTTCTAACAGAGCAGGGTTTCCCATGATTGTTCCTTTACATTTAGGTGCATTGAATATATTCTGATATTGCATTGCCCCATCAATTAATACCATGACATGCTTGTGAAATACTATGAGGTTAAATTTTGGTTTTATTGTCCTGAACAACTCAGTATCATCAGAGAACTTTGCCTTTCCACCAGTTAACCATTCCCTTTTTCTAATTGTTTATTGCTTTCTTGAGCAAATCAGGCCTGAGCAGAGATCACCGTGGAACTTCAGTGGTGATCCATTCCACATAAAGCTGACCATATACTTCTATTCTAAGTTTCTTTTGTTTTAATCAGTTTTATCAACTGAAAAATATCCCTATTTTCCCATTACCAATTCTTTAAAGAACTTTGGTGAATAATGTTTTAGAAATGTCTCTAAACTTACATGTGATTCCTTTACAACATAATTTTAGATTTTCTTCACTATAATTCAACATACAGAAACACTTGGAAATGCCATAATTCTCATAAGATTTGGGGGAATTTTGATCATCTCTTGTTTCTTTCTCCTATTTCCTATAATTTATAGCACCCGTCACTGGAAAGATGGTGATCTGGATAACACAAGATTCTTTACTGTTACGGTCTCCTTCCTTCAGGCAAGTCAAAATATGTAAGACACCTAGCAACAAGCCAGATGATTGATTATACTGTTTGTTAATTACAGTATATTAATAAACTTATAGAGCAAACTTACATTATGTTGGTGTGCTAAGGTAAATTCAGAAAGCTAAATAAATAGTCAGTCTCACAGTAGTCAATCTAATTGCAGGGTAACATTTGAAAAAGGGGAAGGAAAAGGAAGGGAGATGAACTGTGTTTATTCATTTTTATTATATATTGCATCTGCTGCTTGCAAAGATGCTTATATCAAAGATCATGTATGCCTCTTTTAATAGTGTTCCTTTTACATACCTATTGGTGGAGTAAATCCAGAAAAGTGCACTTCATTTGAATTTACAGACTTAGCCTTGCCCTTCATCTCCCAGTGTTTCTCAAACTGTTGTCTTCTCATAGGTGGAGGGGATTAAAGCTCTGAAAATGACAAGAATTCTACATAAGGCACAGGGAGAAAAAAAAAAGGAAAAAAAAGTCAACTGTGCTTATGTTCATTTCTCTATGTTCTCCCCTGAAATCTCAGTTAAATGGTTTTGCAGCTGGACTTTCTAAGTGCCAAGTCATTTTAAGAAAACATTTGCAAAACTGCTCCTGAAGATGGTCTTAAAAGATAAGGCTGAAAATTGTTAGTGCTTACTGAACAGATGGAGAGGATACTCTTGGAGAGATAAGAGGAAGAATAGGCATTCAGAAAGACCAGAGCTAAGGTAAACAACTACCCTACCGACCCCCTGGGCCTTTAAAGAACCAAAAGCAGAGGTGGGGAAAAAAAGAAAAAAGAAATTAAAAAATGCAAAAGACCCTTTACACAGTATAAAAATGTCAAAAAAGAAAATCAGTCTTCCTGCTGAAGAACTCCCTAAACAGTGACTGCAAAAATACATCAATAGTTGCTCAGACCATGATTTGTTTTAAACATGTCAATTCTGTCTACATTGATATTAACCAAGCATAAGTAATAACCAATTCACTGAGCCTTCACAGACATACAAGTGCAGTATTAGAGCACGTCAAGCCATCTGAGATTAATTTGAGGTCTGCAGGGTGTAGGATTTGGAAGACTTAAACTTTGTATCATTAGACTGGAAAAGCTTCCAACAGTATCATGGGCTCGTGTGTTTAGTACAATGTACACAAAATAATATACATACTAAAGATGGAAAAGCTGCAGCATTGAAATTTCAGTGTTAGGTGAAGTAGAATAAAATATGATGACAGGCTTTTTTTTTTTCTTTTTTTCCCTCCAGCACAGCTTTTAAGGAAAGTTGTTATGTTTTGAGGGGGGGGGGGGGGGGGGGGGGAGGGGGGGGATGTGGTGTATTATTTTTTTGAAAAAGGTCAATTTGTCCAAACTTTCCTCAGTAAATCTGTGATTTGGGCAGCTTGGAGAAATTTGTTGAAGTACACAGGGGAACCCTGCAAGATGTCTTTCTGGAAGTAGTCTCTCATTATCACTTCTGTGGGAGCTGATACTTTAAGTCAGGTAAGGACATGTTCCAAGAGCTTATCTGGTAATTAAGAGAGTGATTCTCACTGTATGGCTTCACCTAAGATACACTCTGAAAATTAACATAGGTCACAAGCCTATGGGTTGGCCTAAATCCTGAAACTGTTCCTTGGGTGGAAGGAAAGAACAGGCCTACCATTTTCAAAGATGACTAGACAACCAGACTGGGAAGTCCAGTAATGTAGAAGACTGCCTCAAAGAGAGCCTTTAGGATGCCAGGTGGTGGCTCTTTCAGTCACCAAAACCACAGCACCTTGAGAAGTCATGTTCTGAGTCTTGCACCTCAAGAGAAAAACTTTGTTCAGGGAAGCAGGAAATTAGGACCTTGAACTCTCATCTTGCCTCACATCTCCTGCACTGAGTTAGATACTTCTGAGTAGAAAACATATCCCAGCCCATCGTTGGGGCTGCCATGTAACTCTGCAGCAGTAAATGTGTTAGCCTGTGCTGGCTCTTGCAACTGGATGCTGCAAATGTCCTTTTAGGCCACCTGACAAACTCCTAGATATATGCTTTACTCTGTAAAGTAATGTATATTATGTTTAAAGGGAAACGATGGAATTAAGGGTTTGAGCATATGTTGCAATTAAACCCACAAATTTCCAAGTTCAAGGAAAAAAGACATTAATGCTAAAGATGAGTTGGTTAATATAACATATTGCTAGCACTAGTGTATTGGTAGTTAATCACCTTTTGCCGAGAATTAAATTAAGAGCACAAAGGGATCTGGCCCACTCTGTGGCAGCCCAATTGCTCTGTCTGATGGCAGGTAGTCAGCAGGAGCATGTCGCCTGGGAAGAACACAGTAAGCCTCCCCTGGAAAGGGACTGCCAGCATTTAGGCTGAACTAAGCATGCCCTACACCACTTTATCCCTTTGCCAGATGAGCTTTGGGCTATGCCTTGGCCTGGGGACAGCAGTCAGTTGCCATCCTGAGCACACTGCTTTTCTACACAGCCTTTGAGTGCCCCATACCAGTTTTAGCTTAGCTCTCAAACTAGGCAGGCTGAAGCTCATACTGAGAGGTGGAATACTAAACCAGATTAGCACTTTTGGAGCTAATAGCTAATTTCTAATCAGTCAGGAATAACTCCATGGACAATGTAAAATCTGCTTGAGGGAAGAGTTTTAATGCAAGTTAGCAGTTATAAAATCATAGCATATTCTAGTTTGGAAGGGACTTCTGGAGGTCAAAAAGTCCAACCTCTTTTTTAAAGCAGGGCCACTTCTAACTGAGCTCATGTTGCTCTGTGCCTTGTCTAACTGAGTTTTGAGTATCTCCAATGACACTCAAGGTACCTACTGTGAATGGCTGTTTATATCAAAAAGTTACTATACTAGCTAGTTAATACTTGTTTGTTAATACATGATTAAGGAAAGATTGTTCTTGTAGTTACCAGTTAGGATTTACTCTAAAGGATTATGAATTCAAATGCTTAAATGAGACAAATTACCCTCTTTAAATTCCAGTGTGATTTCAGATTTCCCTTTATTCACTTAAGAACATTAACCTTAATCTTAAAGAGTTTGAGTCAGTTCTGGAGGTTCTGGTGTGAGATGGAGTGGACTTCAGCATGTAATAACATTAAAGAGAAGTTGAAAACTATCTGAATGTGTGCTTTTCTTTCCTTCAAAATGAAGAAACAAAAAAAACCCCCAAACAAACAAGAAAAAAACCCAAAAGTCTCCCGCACCCAGTGTCCTGGAAGTGAAGTGCCTCTGTGGGAGGCTAGAGCTTGATCCCATCAGCTAAAAGAAGCAATTCAACTCACATGACAATAAGGTTGCTAACTGCTGAGCACTAGGCAAACAAGGTCACTGTCATGATCACTCCTGTAGTCTCGGTCTGAAGGGAAACACCTCCGTGTTGTGCTCTGTAGGAAAAACCCACTTGCTACATCAGACAGAACCTGATCAGCTTGGGCTGAGGAACACAATGAACTGAAAAACTTGACTTTACAAACCTAAAGTGTTTCTTTGCACTCTGTGGGGCAAAATTTTAACATTTTAAGGAGCTGCTATAGAAAAAAAAAATCATCACTGTTACTAGATGTTTCCAGTATTCAGTAGCAGGCAAGCTGGAAGATCTAAAATGTTATGCATTTATATGCCTACTTAGCATATTTTAATGCGCTTTTTTATGTGTTGGTTTTGGGGTTTTTTCATGGTTTTAATCTTAGATGTCTTGGTAGGCCAAAAATTCCCCCCATGTATATATTTAGCACTGTGTACACACATTTTCAGATAGGCTTACATGAGGTGGTGATAGAAAGGTCAAATTATGTTTGCACAATATTTTAACCAAGGTAAAATACAGGTAGGAAAAAAAGGAGGACTTGGACAGGACTTCATTAAATGAATGTTTACATACTGCACTCTATTTTCACTGCAGGACTGGAAAAATAGGGAAGTTCCTTAAGCATTAAGATTGGGATGACTGGATTATAGAAAATAGGTGGCAACAGTGCCCTTCTTGCATGTAAACTGTTTAATTTGGTCTACATTCAAAGTCAAGTTGCTCTGAATTTCCAACATCAGATCTAGAATAAGATTCTAACTCTTCAAAAGTTTAAAAAGTTAGATCAAAGCTGTTGAAGTGGGTTATTATTTCAATGGGCAAAACTAAATGGAGGTTAAGGTAGGAACTGTATATGATATCCATGCATTTACAGTATATTGCAAACAACATTTTTCATATCTCTAAAATATATTTTCCTCACTGATCATGCCCCTGATGCAATTTCAGCAATAAACTGAAATTTGATCATAGTAACATTACAGAAAAATATTAAGCTGGATTATTAACTTCTTCTGTCTCTGTGTGTGTGTATCTGTGTGTATTTTTATGGTTACAAATAGTATGGACTTCTGATCTACATTTTTTCCAGATACCCTAAACTCCACATATCTGAGAACTGATTTTAAATGTTTTGGGAAAATTCTCACTATTTATCACTAAGAATAATTAATTCAGTGCAACTCTCTTCAAATAAGAATGTTGATATGAAATGTGTGAATTTCATTACATTAGATTTCAAAGCAATTCATAGCAGATACATTTTTACAATCAAGAAACAGGCACATAAATGTGGTGCAATGTAAGGAAGATCACTAAGCAAGACCAGGACAGACTTTTAAACTGGGGTAAGATCTTCATTCCTTAAAAAGTTTATGCATTGAATGCTGTAATGGTGTTATTAGTTATGAGTATTTTCTTTGCTCAGTAGGAACATTACAATGAATTAGAGATATAGCTTGTATTTGAAACAAGAAGAATCGAAACAGTGCAATTCATTTATGCATTGTAAAGTCTTCTTCAATTGCTTTGATATTACAGGAAGAAAACTGGAGTTATGACTTATTTTTTTTCTAAAAAGAGTCTGACTGACAGCTCATGGTAACTATGTCCTCCATTATTCAACAGAAAGAACACAGCAAGGATCCTGTAATTTGTGCCAACACAGGAAAGAGCAGTAATTGATAATAGCTTAGTTGGGGGGGATGGGACACAAACAGACACAAAACAACAAAACTAACAAGTTCTCCCCCAGTCAGTAGTAATCCAAGGCAGCTCAGAAACACATTCTGAAGAAGTTTTGTTATGCAATAGTTAAAATGAGTGACTGTCCAAAACAGTACCTCATCATTTGTATTATAAAGTGAAATAAAAAAATATCTGAGTAAATACTTTTCTGGGACTGAAACGTTGAGGATGGTAGATGTAAATGTAGCCTGAGTAAGCAGATGCTTAGGAGCTGTGATCTAATCACATAAAATGCAACTGTTTGAATTAAGATTTTTCTTGAACCTGATAACAAAGACAATATGTTCAGTCATTGATCTTGTCTGGTCCCCTGCTGGAAAAGTCCACCTCAAGAAGCAGCAGGTTGGATTAAATTAGAAAGTAATGAGGTCCTGATAGAGGAATCAAAGAGTGCACTGGGCGAAGCATGATGGAGTCAATAGGACAGCTGACTAAGCAAGGAGATTTTCTCTCTCACTTGTAACATTACTAGGAATATTTTACTTCAGTTTGTGTCCCTGAAAGTCTTGTCATCTCAAATCATCTTTGAAAAGCACTGAGTAAATTTATCTCCATTGTAAGGTCATTTTTACTTACCCACCTCATAAGATAAGGTGAAAAAAGGACCTCCCAACAAATTGTGGGTGGAATAGAAGTTAGATTAGAGATTTCACCAATTAGGGATGATTACTGCTGCAAAGAGGTCTTTTTTCTAAGGCAGAGGTCCTCATACATCTAACTTTCACCTATTTCCCTTCTGAAAAATTTTTCATTTCACTGTCCCTTCCTTCCAACATTTCACTGTTGCCCATCTCTAAGGACACTGCCCCAGAATCACCTTTTGTGTACTCTTCATGTCTTCAAACCTTCTCATTTTTCCAAGGCCATTCCCCAGAGCTGAACTTCTTCATGGGAGCTAATTAAAGTTAAGAGTGATCACAATGTCTTTACATTAAAGGAAAGACCTAATATCCTCAAAAGCACGCTGCTGAGTTACATGCTGGTTTTTAACAGAGAGCTTCCAGTATTAATACCCATCCACTCCAGATCCTCCCAGTTGACCCAGTCCTCTCTCCTGTTACTGCTCCACAGCCATCAACTCGCCAGGACACAGTCCTCTTACAGATCCCCTCTCGCCTCCAAAGAGTGCCTGGTATTGAGCTTGGAGTTGTCCGAATTATCTGTGCAATCTGACAGCCCCTCAGTCCCAGAAGCCACCAGCACCCCCTGCCTTTCTTTCCCAGGCTGCTGTTGCTAAGTCAGCCTGCCCACCTGCCTGCCTCCTCCTGCAGAAGCCAAGCTTCATCTGCTGCTGCGTCTGGCTGTGTCCCGGGCACCCCTGGCTCATTCAGTAACAATCAATCCAAGCAGGGCTCTGACAGCAGAAACAATAGAGCATGTTGGGGAGGGTAGGGGGGGAGAAGAAAGAAAAAAAAAAGAAAGAAAAAAAAAAGGTATTGTAATCCTATATCCTCAGCTTGCCACTCTTTATCCAATACCAAATAAGCTTATTACAACAGGAGTATGCATCTTGTGCTCTCCTGGCAACACTGAATTAAATCCAGACAACTCAAGGAGACCATTCAGGAGGGAATTTAAAGGAGGGGATCGCATTAGCTGAGTGGAGAACTGAGCAAGGTATAAACAAGTATTTCATCAAAGACAAGGTCAGGGTGAGGGCAGACTGGCAAGAGTCCAGCCATAGTGATAAACCAGAGGGGGATGCTGGTGGAAGAAAAAGTTCAGGGTCAACAGTGACAGTGAGATTTCTTGCCTGGGGAGAAAAGTAAAGGTCTAGAGACAGGAAAAAACTTTGGCCTAATTAACGGCTCTCCTTGCGGAAAAAACGGTACCAGAATAACATAGCTTAATTATTATCCCCATCATTACGGGAACCCGTGTATCTTTAACTTGCCATCCAGTTACTGGCAGGGCACGGCCCCATCGGCCTGCCTCCCTTCTCCTGGGCAGGCACAGCTGACGGTGCCCAGCCTCCCGCCTCTCCCCTCTGGAAAAGGCCGTGGTGGGGGAAGGATGTGGTCCTTTGCCTCCGAAATGCTGTCTGGACATCACTGAACCAAGTCATGGGGTGTGGAGGCGAACAATTGGGGCAGTTTCGTTTGTTTAAGGTCATGCCTGAGATGCGTTTTCAGCTCCCTGCTTGCTCTGTGACAGATTCATGAGTCCCTGTTCTTCATGAGTCCCTTTTAGAGAGGGAAAAGCGGTGAATAACAAAATGCCTTGAGCTAAAGAGCTCTGTATTAGGGAGCTAATTCACACAGGGCCTCATTTCACTGTCTTTACCTAACTGTTAAATGAGCATTTGCAACTCAAAAGAGAAAACTTGTCATGATTGCTGGATTCCAATTAGGTTAACCAAGGAGTAGGTACGACGCACTTTCAGTAAAAATATGGAAATCTGACCGAAAGACTTTTTTTTCAGGAGAGATTGGATTATGTAGGAGTGCAGCTGGAAAAGTAGAGAAGTGTGGGCATGAAGTGCAAAAAGTTAATGGAAAATGTGCGCCCTCCCCTCCTTTTTCTCAAGACATTTTAATTTTTCAGCACTTGGCAGCCTTGATAAAGACTGCCACTGTACCTTTAATTCCCGTGTTCTGGAGACCAAGAATGAAAACCAGAAAGGTTTGGGTAATAGTTCTTCTGGTGGAGCTGAGACCTGAATCCAACCACATAGAGCAGCCTGGTGATGTCTGATACAACCCATTAAAAATGCCCCATGTAGTCTATAAATTACAGCTGTGAAAATGGAACCAAATCCTTTTAATGTGCTTTCTTCAAGAACATATTTTTATGTACATCTGGGTGTTTGCATAAGCCCATATGCTATTACTTAACCTCTGAATCTATCAGGTATATGGACAATAAAATCTACAAAAGTTAAAACCTAATTTAGTAAAGATTGGTCTGGTTTCCCTGAATTTCCTGTCCTTTTTAAAGCAAGCATTAGCTTTGTTATCTGGAGAGCCTGCAAATGCCGGTGTTCCCCAAGCAGTTTACAGTGTAGGAAATAAAAGGCCTTAAGGAGTTTGAGCATGAAAAGATCTATTTTCCTTATTTATTTACATTATGAGTGAGACAACAAAGCATGCAGATCCATGGCAGTCAGGGACACAGCATGGTATCTTTACTGACTTACCCTGTTACCCCCATTACTCCTGGACAGAACACAATTGGCTGAGATGGGTCTGGAAAGGCCAGGCCGTGGTTAGGAGTGTTCAGAAAGGGGTGACAGGGGATGATTGTAGTTTATAATTAAAAAATCTTCCCTTAACATGAAAAAAGGAACGCTTGGACAAACTTCACTAAGGGTACGTTTGATTTTGCTAGTTTTTCTGCTGCTAGTGCTGTAAAGGCCAAATATTTTACCTTGAAAAACCACTGGTGGCACAATGAGTGCCCAGAAAATTACTACAGCTGGTGATGGAGAAAGTAGCAGTGAACTGAAAAGAGAATGGGATGAATATTAACTCTTTCTTCTGATAATGAAGACTTAGAAATATATATTTTTTTAAACAAATTACTACTGCACACAGTACTGCCTGATGTTTTAAGCAGACGAGAAATATCTGATGCTATAATTGCTTTAATTGTTTATATTCAAGTGGGGTATTTAGTTGACAATTTGAATAAGTAAAAAAAAAATTAAATGCCTACTACAGACATTTCTCCTTGTTCAAGAGTTGGGATTTTTAGAGGTGAAAAGAAGAAAGCAGGACTTCCTCTCGTTTTGTTTTCAGTCTTTTGCAGCATTTGGGCTTTCAGTATTGCTGAGAAACTGCATGAGGTCAAATTCAGAAGTGAAGCAAAATTTTATATAAGGTTCCTGACACCAAAACTTCATCTAGCTGTCATAGCAGTCATTAGGAAGTATATAAGCTTCTTAAACTCCCGGAAAGGACTGAAAATTTCATACACAGGCATAGAACCAATCTGCTTCTGGCACACAGCCAACATATTTAAAGATGATTTAAAGATTTATATTCTGAGAAGCCAAGGAGAAGATGGAAAAGTCTGAATTCTTGTCACTTCTCAAATGCAGGCCTACCTATGACTTATGTAACTGGAAGGTAATATTAGGGAATTTATTTGTGCCTGAGGAAAAAATAATCAATTTACAGAATACCAGTTTACATAGCATTAAAGCAAGACACTGTTCTTGTGATCATTTGCCAAATTTCTGGCTCAATAATGCCTATCTCTAAATTTAATTTCTTGCCAATCTTGGGGAAATAGGCATGTAAAGAATAATTTAGGAGTTACCTGCTCAGGTTTGAAATAAATGGCAAGTACTACCACCCTTGTATAGCCAAGGAGGGGTTTATTTCACTCCTGTAAATTGAGAAGAAAGTTCAAGGACATCCTAGAAAACAGCACAGGCTCTAATAACGGTGTGTTTTTCAAAGTTTATTCATTTTGCTCACTGTAACACTAATATCCATCACTGGATGGAAATTAGATTCCAACTTTTTCAAAAAAACATTTTTCTCTCTTTTCTCTCCCACTGCCAATGTCAAAGAATGAGAGAAATTCCTTCTTATCAGTAATTTGAAATTACACTGTGAGAAACAGGTGGGAGAATAATCCGTTAAAATTGTTCCCTGAAAGTGGACTAAAACCAGTGATGCAGATGGGGAAAATCAGAGCTATAGGTTCCATGCATTTTGTTCCTATGTTGGAAAGGTTGAAATCTCTTTACTATAAATTGAGAAGCAGCTGTCATTATAATCAAGATCAAGAAAATTGCCTCCTGAAGAGTGATCAAAGTTTAAACTACAGAGTCAAGTATAAAAGTACCACAGAGATTGGGTTTTTTAGAATTTTAAATTATATAAAATTTCCCAGAAAAGTTTGACGTTTTATTAAAGTACCCAGCATGCATTTGTCACCTGAGAGCCAGAACTTTTCGGATTCTATATGCTCCTGTGTTAGAAGAGGGATCCAAACAAGTTAAAGTTTGAGTTTTACAAAATCCTTTGCAACAGTTTTAACCTGAAAGGAAGAAAGGTCATCGTTTTGGCCAGGTCTGAACATATTTTAAGGGTTATTGAAAATGTATAGGCTCACTAAGGGCAGGATCTTAACAGTGTATATTGATGACTCAAGTATAGGCTTTACAGAGCCAAAACAGAGCACCACTTGGATTTCTCTAAGCATCAGTATTAGGCTTTTACTTTCACTATACAGACAATGAGGTGAAATACACTTCCAAAAGAAAATGAACATGTTCCAAAAATTTTAGGTGCAATCTTCACATGCAGCAAACGGGCAGAGTGTCTGATGCCAAAGCATAGTGTCAGGAACCTATAGCTGCTACTTATGGGAAACACTAAGTGCAGGGTTCCTGAGCTGGATGTGAGTGTACTTGGGATCCTGAATGTCAAGCTCTGTCAGTTAGCCCCATCTCAGGAGAACTCACTTCCTTTTTGATATTTACATTTTTGACTCTGAAAAACAAGGAATCAGATAACAGTTTAGGATGTTGCACCATGTGGAGAGCATCAGCAAGAAACAAAAAATAACTCATTATTTGGCTATTCATTGCCAAAATTACATATATTTTTTCAAAAGGTGGCCAAAAGTGTTTTACATATATAACACAATAAACAAAGCTGCTTTGGCAACAGGACATATGATATGGCCTAAAAAGTTTCCTTTTTTCTTATTTTTTTGATTTACAGAGATACATATATGCAACCTGCAATTTAGTTAACATCTAGGGAACCTATTTGTTCCAAAGCAGCTACCATGACTTCAGTCAGACTGAGTGGCAGGTACATTGTTTCATTTCTCAATTAATTTATAAGATCACATTCATCCTCAGTTTAATACATTAGAACTCATCCCTTAATGAAATGATTCCCATTGATCCATGTTGCTGTGCTCTGTGAACAGCTTTATAATAGATCAGGCACAAACTCCAAAACCATTACAAAATCCTTTAAAAATTGCCTCTATCTTTTCCCCTTATTTCAGGCCCGTGGCAAGAAGAGGGACCAGAAGAGTTCCCCTCAGTGTTAGTCCTGCACCATCAGGAGGTATGCCCTTTTGTGCATATTAACCGTGTAAGAAAGATCCTGCACATCAAAAATTACCAAAGGGTAACGGTAAACAAACAGTATAATATAAACTTGTGCCTTAATATTTCTGTGTTATGTCGAAACATAAACAGAGATCCTTAAAATGCTAGTCTAAAATAGTTTAAAAGTACCTCATAAAATTAACAGTCCTACCAAGTGTTTATGACATCAAACCTCAGATTTAATAACACCGTGGCTAAAGAAGGCTGTATACTTAGGATATTATTTACAGAAAGAAAAGACCGGTTCTATTTTTATGAGAAAGGTGTTTTTCTCCACCGGGACAGCGGTTGATTATCTTCCCACAACTTTTGGGTTGTGTCAGACAATGAAAGAGGCCTGATGCTAGACTTTGTAAAGCCCTGAAATCATTTGCATTTGTTTTGTAACTACATTTCTATGCAAATGTACCACATTCGGCTTAACATCAGCAGTTTTAAATCCACTAAGTAGAGACACTTTCTGAGAGTTTGTCAGAGGGAAAGGATTAGAAGATTTAAGCTTGACTGAAACGGTGATGGAGAATAACTCTACTGAAGAACTTTCAGCAGTTTAAAAGTCAACGGTTGTTTTTTTTTCTGAACTTTTCCTTCTTCTCAAAATAAAAAAAATATTTTCTGTACCTTATGAGCTCTAGAAAGGTCTTCCTTTTTTTTTTCTTCCCTAATTCTTTCCAGGTAATTACTTCTTTTTACATTATAATAGCTTATCATTAGTCTGTGCACACCTACACCTCAGACATCTAGATTTTCTTCCCAAACCTACTTGCTCCACAGCACTCCTTAAATTCACTGTTCATCTGACACATTTCTGCTTTCAGGAAATCTCTGGCCATTGATGGCTTGCTTAGCCCAGGGCAGAGTGAGCAAACGCACAGGCACAATCCAACACAATTTTCTGGTACCAAAAAGCACAAAGAACTTCCCAACCTCCCTGGCCACCAGCCATCAATTCCCTTCTTTATCCATTTTATGAGGATCTTTATCCAGATCATTTCACACAACCAAAGTCAACACAACAGCCAGTAAACTGGAAAACATATTTGGGAATGTGTAACTTGATAAATCCTATCTATAATCATAGAATTGTCTTGGTTGGAAGATCATCAAATCCAGCCATCACCCTAACCTGCCAGACACCACTAAACCACACATCTAAGCACCACATCCAACTGTGTTTTAAATATAGAAGTCCAGAAAAGCCGGCCTGGCTGGAGAAGGAAGAACACGCACACACACACACACTGAATGGTCTTCATGTGTAAGTACAAGGAGTGCACACAATTCCTTGCTCTTCCCTTCTTACTAGAAAATTTTGAATTTGATCCTGATAGCCACAAAAATATAACAGCTGCAGATCTTCCTTAGCCTGGGACAGCATTCACTCATAATTATGAAAATCGTAAGGGACAGGCATCATCACAGTCATAAGTGGCACAAGCCACAGAATTTCATATTGCAAATCTTCCATTCAGTATTTGTTTGAACTATACATTTTGAAACCTCACTGGCAAATCTCAAGTGTTTAATAGCTGTCATTAGTAAAATGTGAGCTTTATTTTTAGGTTGAATTAATCTAAAATTTCCCTGTTGCTTTAAATTATTTCCCCAGGGAAAGGTAACATTGCCTTCATGCTGCCCAGATACCAGTGCCAAATCACTGTGACTTCTTTCATAACAGTGAAGAGTTAGTCCAGGGATATGAAAAGGAAGCGTACACTCAGAGGCAGACAGTGCAAGGCATTTTTAGCAACACCACTGTGCTTCTATCTCCACTGCCCCCACGCTCTGTGTGTGTCTGCCTCCTTTGCTTCCCTTTTTCGCCCACTCTGTGTCCTCTGTGCCTCCTGGTACTCCTACAGTTCCAGGAAGAATGTAATTGACATCTTGTTCTATACGTATCTTCTGCCATGCCTTGAAACCTGTGATTCATTCACCCAAGTGACCAGACAAGCCACTACCAAAGCCCAGGACTTACTTCTTTTCATAGCCCACATGTGAAACAAATGCTCCGTGCTGGTCCCCTTTCTTTGTGCTGTATCTCATAATCCAGACCAGCAACCAGCAGGAAAACCACAGTGACACTTCATTATCTCTGTAATGGACAAATTAGAATAGAATGGAATGGATCAGTGTGGGATGGGATGGCATGGCATGGCGTGGCATGGCATAGGGTAGGATAGGGTTGGAACAGGAAGTGCTAGAAAGTCCAGTTGCTCCTAAAAGGGAAGCCAAATTTGAGAAATTAGGATACTAAAGGTAATTTTTCTGTGTCCTAGCCATTTTTATGCATTATTGGCAGCTAGAAACTCTTGTAAGTGATCTGAGATGCCCACAAATATATAGCTGGAGTAATTTAAATTTTCTGTCAGAATTATTAGCTTTGTATGTTTTGTGAGAGCTATAGAGTCACAGTACAGGTTTTGCAGGTGCAGTGATATGACTGTCTACAGAGTTATGATCAGATAGAGCTCAGTAAATGAGGATGGGTTTATCAAATGCCTTTGGCAGTGTCAGAAAGTGCTAGACTGTGCACCTTAAGCATTGCAGGCCTGCATTTCATTTTGCCCATAGTGGGAAGATGCCTGGTGCTTGTAATCTTTCGATTAAGACACACCTATGCAAAAGTGGCATCATCCCAGGATTTAAGTCCTCACAGAAGAGAGGATGTGAGGCTGGGTTTTTTAATTCACAACTGCTGCCATAGCTCAAGAGACAAGAATTTTAGCATAAGACACAAGGCATTAGACTTCTTTTCAGGACTTACAATGTCCTTTCATTTAGCTATTCTGGGCATTTATTTTAAGTTGGGCATTGTTTAAGGTGAATCAAGGCATCGCTTTGCAGTAATAAATATTGCAGCCCTGCATTATAGTTAGAAACCAGGACATGCAGTAAGAAAAGGTAGAACATTCCAGTTGGATTTTACTTTAAAATTTGGAATGTAAATTTATTCTTCTCTCACTTGACAATGGGAAATATTTTTTTATCTCTCAGTACATGAAGAAAAATTTCTTGTCTGCAAGACAAACAGAAGCACAGGTTCTGATCACAATGTGATAGGACCGGATAGAGTTTCTTTGCCTCATCCCTGAAATCATTTCCCACTCCCATACGTGTCTTTTTGGAAGAGTACTTGGGTGAACCTGCTTGCACAAATCCTTAAGACTGAAGCAGTTTCACATTTGTTCTAAGTGATACCAAGTGAAAGGAATAGACATGACCCCTCAACTAATCCCCTCTGTTTTCATTACACAGCTACAGAGTAATTTTCATGAGAGACATAAAAATTATCAAAAAGAAGACATTTTTTTTCATCATCAGAATCCTTTTCTCACATCCAGCTCTCTGGATGTCCTCACAAGTGCTAGTTGCAGCACAAAGGATATGGCATGGGCTATATCCAGGGCTTTGGGAAGCCAGGAAGAAAGGATGAGAGAAAAACCACCCCTTTTACCTACAGTCAGTACATGTCCCTGCTTAAAACCACAACCTCATGCACACAGGTTCCTCTCCCTGCTTGGCATGTAATTCTCGTGGGTCCCATATGCTTGCTCTGCACATTCACTTCTCCTCAGGAATTTTTGGCAGCTATGTGCTGTGGTTTACATTGGTAATTACTGGAGTGGAATTATCTAAATGTCCATAAGGAGATGAAAGTGGAGGTGGGGATTTAGTCACCTAATCCCAACTCTGCTTTCTGAGAGGGAGAAGAGTTTAACTCACAGGTGTTACAGTCAAAACTCGTCTCTACGTTATTATGATGACTGGAGAAGGATCTCCAGTGTAAGCACTCCATTGTCTCATAGGAGGAACATCCAGCTGGCACAATCTTTTCGTTATAAGAGATGCTTCAAAACAGCTTGAGATCCAATTATGAGATGATGAAAACGCTTAAGGGACATACAGGATGTTTGATTTCACTAAATTATCTCCTCACAGGTAAAATGACCTGTGCTTGTTATTAGAGTGAATAATGTGGTCTGTGCAATTTAATTAAATTGTTATTTCCCCACACACTTGCGTTGCATTACATAGAAGGAATACATATTGATGAATTGCCTCACTCGCCAAGGGCAGAGCACGTTTCTGGAGCACAGGTGGCTGGCCTTCAGCTGTCCCTAGGAACCCACCCAGTTAGAGAATCCCCTCCAGCACCTTGCCAAAAGAGATCCCTCCTGGAAGCGGCTGCATCAGTGAATTGCAAGATGAACTTTGGATGACCGAAGAGCAAAACATGTTGGTCTTTTAATACAGCTGCTAGAGTTGGACTGCTGCCTCTTGCCCAACCATACAACTTTCAGCTCCATCCCTGTTCAGCTCAGTTCTTAGCCTGGATGCATTTGAATTGTGCAAATTATTTGCTTTCCGTAATGCCACTGTAAGCACACTGCTGCTTAGTAGGCCTTAGCTAGATGTGTTTTCTCCAGGCTTTGAACTTTAAAGACACTGATATAGGTGACATGATCAGCACCTTCTAAATTTAACTAAGAAAAAGATTTTTTCTGATAATCTCACTGAATTTTCAGTTTTGGCACCTGATGATCCTCCCAGTGTAGTCTGAGTGCTTTTGGAAGTGAAAGAGAAAAGTAAGTACATTTGTACCTTAACCTGATTTCTGGAAAGGGGTAAAAGGAAAACTTACTTCCCCAAATAGGCTCTCTGATGAAAATTCAGCCAGTAAGCATGCTGTAAGAAGTGCTACCCCTTTATGGAAGGCCAAATGTCTCAGACTTAGGTGTAAGTTTGGTGAAAAAGCAGAGAGATGTGGTCTGTCTCTTAGGTTGCAGGAGACACAGTGAAGGATGGGACCATTATTGCTTCCACAGAAGACTGTGGAATAGCAGAAACAGCATCCTCATCACCACCAAATATAAATCAGAGTAGGACCATATTAAAATATGATAGAGCTACTGCTCTCATGCTTGTTTCCTCAAAGCTTATGAACAAAAACTCTGTAGGGCATGACTCATGCTAACCTTACTTGCCACCTCTATCAGAATTCATGTCATGAGTTAAAACCACAGTCAGGACCTTCATCTGAAAGTTTATGCATTTTTGTTAGAAATCTAATGTTTGGAGCCTAGTCTATGTTTTTAATTTGTTTATCACCAAGTCATCTGACATTTGTGGATATCACAAGAACTATGGTCCTACTTAATTCGATAGCATTTCAACTTTCCATCTATTTTTCATTCAGTCACATGTTGTGTACACATGCAGGCGTGGCCTCTGCAGACAACATTTAGCTATGATTGCTGAATTAATCATTTACAGCTCTCCAAGGTAGGCTTTGAAGAAAGAGTTGCTTGTATCTCAAAGGTCAACATGAGACAAGGTTATGAATCTAAGGCTAAATCTCTAACATTGTCTATACCCCACCCAGGGTGTCTAAACCAAATTATTCTCCCAATAATCAGGTATTTGTAAACTTAAATTAACTTTTGTTTTATTAGGTGAGCTAACTTTTGAAACAGTAATCAGAAAGGTTTGTCTGAGCTTGGTAGAAAAATGAGGATCTAAAGACTGGGCTGTTCTATCCAAGTCTACCAGCCTACAGGCTGAAGCCGAGACAGGCATAGTACTGCACTGGAAGGTGGCTTCTTAAAAACACAAATGGAAAATCAGACCCAGGCCATTTATTGGGAAGGATGATCCATACCTTTCTGATGTCACAGATAAAAAGTCAGAAAGATTAAATCAACGAGGAAATACATCACTTCTAACAGTGAAATAAAACTAATCACAGCCAGGTAACACAGTATCTCTGTATCACCACCATTCATCTTAGAGAATATCTGATCAGTGACTGGCATTATTCAAACAAATGAGTTGCAATGAATTTTGCAAACACAGGAAATAGGTTTTGTATCTTCAAGTGCTGATTGATTAAGCTCTTTCAAACCGATACGGGCCATTTACTTCAGTATCACTGAGCAAAATAAGAATTTGTGTGAAACCACAAGTAAAGAGCTGGGGGCAAAGAACAGGAGGTCTGCAGCTCTATGCACGTCTGCTCTTTGCCATCTCTTCCTTAAACCAGCCACCCCATTCTCTAACCAGAAGCCTGATTTCTGTAGCGCTCAATACAGCCCGAAGGGTTTCAGGCTTCCCAAAACACCTTGCCCTCTCTCCTACAACCACGCCGCAGTCCATAGCTGTTTCCAGTTCAGGAAAAACAGTCCCAGTCACACTGTTTTGTCATGTCACTTACATCTGACAACGACAACTAGGAAATGTCATGTGCAATTCTGCCATTACTGTTCAGACAGAGAAAGTATAGAGGAAGTTTGTGCTGTCCCTCAGGTGAATTTTTGCTAAACAAAGTGGCAAAATAGAAAACCCACCGAACACCTTGTGCAGCACGTCTCCTTTGTTAGCACGTGGGATGCACAGCCAGATTTCAGAAGCTATTCTCTATTCACAGATATTTCCCAAAATGTCTTGAAGGGTTCAACACCATATTAAATAAATCAAGTTTTTAATATCATTTTATCATTCTGTTGCTCTGTATTATGTTGTCTGTTGCATGCCAGTAAAAATCAGCATTGTCTGGCTGTGGCAACGCTGCACACGTGCAAACAATTTTTCATCATCCTTGAAAATGAGTAACATTGATAAAGTCTTTAGAAAACATTCAAATGTGACCTATTTTGGGCTCACATAACATTCTACTCATAGCTTGATTTTATCTTTATGCAACTAATGCACTTCACTTCTAACTGTATGCCTTGAAACTGTTCATTCAAACCCATCTGAAAAGATAGCCATTATTGATCTTTTCTTCGAAGCTCTGCATATTTTCATAACCCTTCTCATGAACTAATTGCATTTCAGCAACATAGCATTTTCTTCCTGAAAAAACACCCTATAAGAATCAGACAATTTCATTACATGACCTACATACTATGTTAGAGATACATGTAGATGGAAGCCCCCATTCAAGCAAATGTAAACCATATATTTTCAGCTGTAAGTGTTATGTCAATTATTATCTGACTAATTCAAAACCATATTGGACAAAGCATGCAAATCAAAACTTATTTTCATTTGTTTAGGAGCTTTTCAATTTCTTAAATAGCTTTTACATTTTAAAGCACAATTCCAGTTTCTGTATGTTTGATATAGAATCATAGAATCATTAAGGTTGGAAAAGACCGACAAAATAATCTAGTCCAACCATCCCCCTACCACCTATATTATTTACTAAATCATGTTCCTAAGTACCTCATCCAACCTTTCCTTAAACACCCTGTGGGATGGTGACTCCACCACCTCCCTGGGCAACCCATTCCAATGCCCAACCATTCTTTCTGAGAAAGAATTTCCCTTAATTTCTAACCTGAACCTCCCCTACCACTGGCAGAGCACATAGAAATTTAAAGTCTTTTCCAAATCTGAGCAAAAAGGAATACTACCATCATGATACATTTAGCACCACCTCCTCCTCCTTCTTCTTCACCTTTTTGTGCAAATATGCATGTACCTGCGCACGCAAATGGATGAAGAGAAATAAGGTTCCTCATCCAAATCTGTCAGGAAGCCATTTGTAGCCATTGTGTTTCTTTCTTCCAGGGGCTTTCTTCTCTTACAATCCATGCAGTATCAATGAAGAAGGCAGCTTGCTCAAAACTTACTTACTTTGTTTGAAGCCAACTCCCAATGCCTATCTCCAGAGGCCACTGTCTATCTCTTGTTTCTCTCATATAAATTTCATTCTGTTTCTAGAAGCTCAGTTCAAATGCTCACAAAATTTGTCTTTTTACTTTTAAATATTCAAACATTTTCTTCTGGAACACTTTAACTGTGATTCTAGGAGTACCAAAGTGTAACAGTGCATGTATTTAATTTGCTGAATCATTTCTAAGCCCTATAACTTGAAGGAGGAATAACCGACTCTTTGCAATCAATCCACTGTGTTAACTGAAGTAATCAAATAGTCATAAACACCCTATATGCCCTATATATGTATTTTTCAAATGTTATCATAATGAAAAACATAAACAAAAGCAAAAAAAAGAGAGAGGGGAAATTTACTATCTTCATCTCCTTATAAATCAATCACTTTTATCTCTTCTCACTGCCATAGGCTCCCTTGATAGTCAATGAGAATAAAATCCATACACAAATGGCCATCAACAACGTGTCGCTGAAACACCTATTCTAGGATGAGATGGCACATTGAGAGGACTATCTTTTAGGCCTTTGACTTAGCTGAGGTAGATCCTACCTTTAGTTAACACACTGGATACGAAGAGGCAAACCGACCCTTCTCATTGGTGCTCAGTGAAAGGATGAGTCAACAGACACAAACTGAAACACATTAAATTATTTCTGAATGTAAACATTTTTCTCACCATGAGGTGGTCAAACAGTGGAATGGTGACTCAAAGAGAGATTGTGAAATCTCTGTTCTTGGCCATACACAAAACCAGACTGTACACGGTCCTGAACAGCCTATTTTAGCTGACCTTGCTTGAGCGGAGGGGTAGACTAAGTGATCTAGAGAGGTCCCTTCCACCATCAACAATTTTTTGATTGTGTGATACACTGCAAAGTTTTATTAAATAATGACTGAATTTCATTTTGAAATCAGTTTTGTATTACGAGTTTGATATATAGCATGATTAAGCCTGTGTGAGAACGGATTTTCTGCTAGATGTGTTTCTAAAAAAGAGAAACCCCAAAAGAAATCTGTCTCAGCAAATGTAAATACTAGTTTGATAGCTAACAATTACTGAGTAAGGCAATATGTAAAGAGGACAAAGCTCTTCCAATATCCACGGGAAATGTTATTGTACAGTGGGCGTGAAAGTAGACTAGAAACAATAGTTAACTCCTCCCACATTTGGAAATAAAGCTATCAAAACCTAATACAATGGTAAAGTACACTGATACTGTTGTCAATTTGATATAGTCTTCTTTCTTTTCCTTTTTATAGAGAAGAAAAAATAAATTACGTAAGAGACAAACTGATAAAATTACAATTTCTGACATTTTTTATATCCTTATAATATTAAGAAAGGACAAAACCTGCTGAGAATAAATGCAGAACTACTTCCCTTCATTCTGCTGACACATTGAGTTATTCATTGGAGTCACAAGTAACCCCTTTTTGCACTGTATCACCATATCTGAAAAGTTCTTCGATGAAATTTGATAACATTATTAACTTGCCTCTACCCAGCAATTTTTTGTGACTAGGTTTCCTAATTTATGTCTCACAAAAGAAAGGCTGGGGTCATGGAAGGAATACTGGAAATGTATTAATTAATGATTTCAAGTATAATAGCTTTGCTATTCATTCTAGCCAATCCAGTCACCAAGCTTCAGTCTGTCCACTTTGACATCATCTTAAACTTTAAAAATAAACTCTACTGCAAGTGGACTGAATAATTTAAAAATCTTTAACACCACCATGTATTTTGTCTATAGAATATACATATGTATAGTTTAGCCTTTAGGAACCCTTTAGCTGTTCCCCTGAAAACATCTACTAATGAATCTAGTCTAGAACAGTCATAGGGCAATATTCATATTTGTCTGAGGCAAAGATTCACAGTCAAAGCAAGGGGGGATAAAATTAGCACAGAATACATGAAGAAAAAAAAACAAACCCACGAAAATCCACCCACTAACAAAGCCAATAATGACAAAAGAGGAAAAGAGGTGGGATCAATTAACCTGCTAAAGCAAATGACCCTGCAAAAAGTGGTGTTGAAGCCTCTGTCATTGCCCATACCACAGACTGATGATCCAAAGAATAACATGCACAATCTAGGGCCAGTGGAGTTGAGTAGGAGATTTCTTGAAGTCTCTTTTTGCCCTGTGGTTCTGTAATTTAAACCTAAATAAAAATAAAGCAGCAGGTAACATAGGACAGGTGTGAAGTCCTCCTGTGTTAGGAAAAGATGCTAAGCAAGGAATGGCAGGAGAGTAGACTTATGGGTATGATTTTTCCTACTTAATTGTGATGTGGCTTACAATTCCCATTCCCCAACCTGCAGTGCTGCAACATGTTTTAACAAACACAAAATCTTTCTTCAAGTTTTTTTTCAACTTGCCATGACAACATTCATAACAGCCAGCCAGTGTCCCCCTGGAAGTCGATATAGCTCCGGATTGATGCTAAGCCTGACTCTTCCGATGATTCAAATATGAAGATTTTTCTATTTTTAATGGGCAAATCCTATGAGAGACACAAGCATAATCACAGTAAAAAAATACTGCTTTGCCTGCTAACCAATCAGACAGGAAAACCTTACCAAACAGAGCATCGGAAAATTTCTTGTTATTAATTATTATTTCTTTATTTATCATTATTTACACCAACATGGAGATGCTTTCCATAATATTAAGCCACTGTCTTATTACTGGTCATGTATTACAGAATGGTGGACCCAAGTGTAAGAGCATTAAATGGCTGCTCTCCTTTCTCAGAGGTGATTTTGTCCATCTATTGTCAGTCTTTCACATTTACTGGTGATATATATTATCTGTCCCTCTCACTAGAAGCTGGACAATTACTTTCAAACATTTTGGGTCTCTAATGCATCTTCTTTGCTTCCCCCCCGCCCATATTCCTGAAAATAATTATTTCATTTCAAGTGGAATAGAACATCCCTTGCAACACAAAGTGACATTTTTGGGTGGTTTGCTTTGACAGGTAGAAATGAATTTTTTTATTCCCTTTGATCTGTAGTAGTTTTATTTTTATTTATAAATTCTACTGCTGAACCAATAAAATCAATTACTCATGTTGGCCTAGTTTCATCTACAAAGATTTTGCTGCCTCCTTCTATCAAAGAAGGGGTTCCCAAAGCACGGGAGAACTATAACTGTTATCAAAATCTCAGAGATCATCACATTTTAGCCTTACAGTTGTCAATACTGTACAGGCAATATGATTTTATAGTCAGTCACAGTCTCACAAAAGCACAGTTTGGAAATAATAATTTCAAAGGTAGATAGAACTGTTTCTGAACAAAGCTCCCAAAGCAGATGACATACCTACATAATGTTTTAGTAGGAAAAGCAGGTGCATGATGGCTGTCGAATGTTCTGGGCCTGATTCAAACACAGGATAGATGAAACCATTTCATTTCATACACAAATGAGAGGTTTTGGAACGTTCTAGCCCTAGTGTAAATGGGTGAAGTTATGCTGAAGAAGTGCAAAAAGCTTGAAATGACCTTTAATCTTTATGGGATAATAAAAATCTGGTTTTAATTTAGGAATGAGATATCTATTTTACAGATCGGAGAGTCAAGCTTACTTTAGTCTGGATATTTATTATATAGAAGCACCCCTCTCCAGTTGATGGCTTATGCCACCACAGCCAAAGTGTAATAAACCCAGTATTTTGCCCAGCCATTATACATTGCTTAATCTCACAAGAGGATATACAATGTATTTTGGTACCCAACATCCACCTAATGGTTACACAGCTGGGAGAAATCACTGCAAAGAGTCAGGTTGAAAAAGGACAGGTCCAGTTGCATGACAGGATAGAGTTGCACCAGCAGACAAAAGACCTAGGTGCAGAGGGTATTTGAGGGTCCTTTCTCTAATCTAATTGACAACAGATGTGCCTTAGTGAGGACAGGATTAATTCTCAAACATCCCATACCCCCTGCTATAAGACACAATGGAAGCTGTTCATAGAAGGAGAAGAGTGCCTCAAGCTGAATTTTCCAGGAACAGGATGGGATGGGATTCTTCTTCTGTCTGAGTGCAGAAGAGGGCATTGTAACTGTTTTTGAAGTGATGAATGGTGCATCTAACCAGCTGGAGAAAGCCACCTGCATGACATGCGCTGGGAGACATGGAAGTACTTGGGTAGTACTTAATAACAACTTGGATTGACAGGGGCAGATTGTGTGGCCTTTTGACAAATGGTGGCTTCAAACAGAAGATTTGCATTTACCCTCAAACCGGGACAAGAGGAACTCCAAGTTATGCATGCGTGTTTGCAAGTGTGTGTGCGTAGATGTCGCATTTTATAAACCCTCTTGTTGACTCATTCCAGAAGTGAGCAGGGGTTTCTTCACTGTGCAGCTTGTGCCGTGTGCCAGCAGGACAAGATGAATTGGAGACAGTATTCCAAGCAGCCTAATACATTCTTGCCGTTGTAGTTAACTTTCAGTACAAAGCAGGAGGAAAACAAAGGGCTAAAGAAAGGAAAATTCAGACTGATCTACAGTCCAGGGAACCTGAAAGGGATTAACTTGGTCTCCCAGGCATGATTCGTTATGCTGATCTGAGAATAAGACAACGTGGGGCTGTGGTAGCTGCCGACCTGCTAAGCTCCTTGGAAGTCTGAATTGGCAAATATCGCATCCCTTCCTGAATGACTTGCTCCATCTGTGTTTGCTAGTGTCCACAGTGACAGCTGCCTGCCATCTTGGCAAGAAAGTCGATGCAATTTGAGAATCTGCAGTAGATGTCTAGCACATGCATACACAAAACCCCACAGCCTTTAGGCTAATAGAGCCTGTTAGCTAGCCCCTCAATTAAATAAAGAAGTCCCTCCATCCCAGTGTACAAACCAATTCCGAAATCATTAGGAGTTCTTGAATCCATTAACATAGTGGTGGTTAAAGATGCATTTACTCAGACAAGGTAGTGTCAAAACCGATGACTTCTGTATGCATGAATTCCCTGCTAGTGGATTCAGATCTGGAAATTATTTAATGTTTCTTTTAAAAATAAGGGAGATGCATCAATCCATGTCACTCATGATCAACAGTTAATATTCAATAGGGCTAATAATTACCTTTCACTTTAACTTTTTCAAAACACAGAGGATACACATTTCTTGCTAAGAACGCGTATCACATAACATGAGCATCATAATGACAAGAGGATGTAAAAAGCAAATCAGTGAACAAGGAAAGAATAAAGGCCTGAGAATTCCACCCATTGCTGCTCATCCATTTGAGTAAGAGATGAGATGCCAGTGGGGAGCACAACTGCTAGTGACACTGCTAACACATAGGTCCTCCAGAAAGACAGAAAAATATTAACACTTACCATTTATTACATGCTGCCTAATGGAATCAAAATACAAATCCATGCCTCTTTGTGATTAGCCCAGGTATCTTTTATTCAGAAATAAAGATAGCATCAGAGGTTTTATGTGGAGAATATTAACTGTTTACTGGGTATTACTATATGTTTTCTTCTATGTTTCTTCAGCTTTGCATGGTTATAGATTCATACAGTAGGCCTGAGTTTTCTGGTGGGATTTTTAAGAGGTGGAAATACTTCATAAAACAACAAAACCATCATAGTTTCATTTTGCCTTCAGGTTCATGCATTGAAACGAACTAAAGCCTCAGGGTAGAGAAATTTAGGTCACATTTGTGCAAAACAGTTCTGCAGCCACAGTACTAGTTACTCCTGCTTGCATAACTGATACTTTCAAGAAAGCAAAGTAATCCATTTCATAAAGCATATTTTTTCAAGAGATTCAACCAAAAATTTTTTTAAACCCAAAAGTTGAGCTCTAACAAGCAAATTGTCCCAAGAGACTCTGTTACAAACCAGTAAAGATGTTCAGGCAAGATGCCTGCAGCATTACTCGCTGGCCTTCTCACCCTTAACTGCTCTGTGGGGTGAAGCATTAACCTTTCTCTCTCCTGTGAAGCTGAATGGAAAGCAGGTGACTTCTCCTGGAGGACGTGTGACTTCTCCTGGAGGAGCGGAGCACCCTGGAAGCAGGAGAGAGTGAGCAAACTGTGAGCAAAATGTTTATAACTGTGCCCAGCTTTGGGGTGAAGTTACTTGCTCCCTTCCACACTGCACTATGGATTGAGGGAGTTCCAGCTCTTGGGGAAGAAAAAAGCCACACAAACTGAGCAAGTGTGGTTTCAAACTATGATCTCTACTGACGGAGGCTTCTGTAAAACCCACTGATGAGCAGACTTCAACCTCTGGTGTCTTCTGACTCCCTTCTTCATTGCAAGGGATAGTTTCTTTGGCACAGATGGAAAAAGAAGATGCTGGTTTGAGAGGGAGCAGAGATGAGGCTGGGAGGGTCAGTGCTGAGTTATCAGAAACATCAGTTTCCAGCAGGCTTTTGTGCAGCTTCCTGTGCCAGGAGGGACCGAATTTGGCCCGTTACAAATGCTGCATGGTAGGTTAGGATAATACAGCTGCTTTAGTCCAGTTTTATGTGCTGCCTGTTAATAAAGGATACTGCTCCAGTGGTTTTCCAACAGTTCAGCAGGAGTTCACCGACTTTCATCTCTGTCATTAGAACATGCAGCTTTATTTATTTATTTCTTTGGGGGCTCGCACCCCCCTACACTCAGTCCTCTCATGAAAAACTTTCAGACAATTTGTATAGTTAATTGACAAAATGTCGGCTTAGATAGTGTCTCATCCTTGAGCACAGCTTTGTTTAATATGTTTCCAATTCCTACGATTACCTCCCTTAGGCACAAAGCTGAGTAAATAGACTGGCCTTTCATCGTACCTTGAAGGTCAACTAATTCAGGGTCCGTCAAGCCACTGGGTGATGTGGATACTAAAGCCAAGGATCCTGCACCAGCACAGCTTTGCTTTCTGCCCCCAGACATTCTTTATGTCTCCATAAAAAAGCCAACTCTCAGGAGCTAGGCATAGGGAGGTTAATCCTTATTACTAGTGACACTGGAAAAAGCTTATGACAGATGCACAGTGGGTCCCCTTTGGAAGACTGTGCATAACTGAGAGCATGGGAAGGATGTTTTGCACAGAACTGCCAGGAGGCTTAGAAACTCTATTAGAAAAAGGCTGTTTTTTTCACTGCATAGCTCATTTAATGAACCTCTGTGCCTCAGGGTAAGGGAATGTACAGTATTTGAGCAGATAATCTATGTGACATAACAAATTAACCTCTGAAAAGAACCTCAATAGTTATGCAAAGCTGTATCTTGCTTACTTTTGAATAACTAAACCCCACATCCCAAATTAAAAAAAAAGTTCTTGCTGTAAGATAGATGGTTTGTGCTCTGCTATTACACTTGGTAGCAAAAATATCAGTGGGAAGAATGAAAAATAATGTTTCCAGCTTAATGGGACATCACTGCATCAGCAGCAAGAATAAATGGGAAGGGTACCTCTTCAACCATCCTGCTTCTAAAAAGGAATGTTTTTATGGAACAAATCACTCTTTTAGCATAGGCAGATTTTATTGGTAGGGAGGGGAAAAAAACCACACAGGAGCTGGATCACATAGAATCTTAATTAACAAGAGTCACTAAGTTGCAGGTTTGTGCAAAATCTAACTCAAACACAGAGATTTTCACTGTCCCATGGGGGATAGACTGATGCCCTGAAGATTAGATGAGGCTGCATAATTCCCCAGTTCCTGACTGAGCTGATGGTGGGCACTGATTCTTTCCTCAGCAGCTGCTCACAGGGTGGCCAGATCCCTTACAGGCTTGTCCCCTTGACCATTCCTCTTAGCTCCAAAATGTGTCCTCTGTTAAACCCGCTGCATATCTGCACATGGCAGAGAGCAACATAGGACCCTTCCGGCATTAAAACCACTGTGATTACACTATAACCTCTCTAAGAAAAAACACTATACAGTTTGTCTTTGCTCCAAATGAATTCCTACCTTCCAAAAAGCCAAAATAATTTATATATCAAAAAAGGAGGCCTAAAATTTTGGGAAAAAACTGGCCTCAGTATTTCTAACAAAAGTGAATGCAAAATGAACTGGAGCTGGTTCATTACACATGAAGGCTTGCAGGGAAGCAGTTACATTCTTTGTTTATCAGGTGTTAGGACTACTAAGACTTTCTTACATCCTAGGTAAGTGGTTTCATGGAGGCAGTTTTCTGAGCAGTAAGAAAAATCTCACTACAACTTTTGGTTCAGGGCAGCCAAGCCAAAAATAGTCAAGAAAGGAAAACAGTGCTGATATCTGAGTGAAAGCTTAGTGTAAAATACAGAGCTATTCTTGCTCAGCCCCCTTCTGTATTATTCAGATTCCAAAGAGGAAGTTTTACGCTTAGTGCAGAGCTCTCAATTTGGTGCAATCAATTTCCAGAAACGTGTGAGTCCTTAAGAATTTCTTTTGGTTTGATATATCAAAAAAAAAAATAACCTTGTGATGGGTTTGTTTACCTTTTGAAAGTATTTCTGTGGTACTTCCCTCATGAGGGCACAGAATACAATGGCTATTTTGTACTGAGCTTGATAAAATAATGCAAGAGAGGAAAATTAAAGACAAAAGAATTGCTCTTTGCATCTTTCTCAACATGCTGGATGGGAGATCCAGCAAAATATCAGCCTTCAGAGCAATGTACATGCTAGGGAACCATACAGAGCACAGTGCTTGTATTGGGAATCAGAATCTCTAAAATGCAGCGTGCTTTAGATCTTTGCTTAAGGGTATTCTCTGATCCTCATTAATTCCAGAACTAAGGAGTGGTCTGAATAGCAGGAGGCCTAAAACATACAGCAAAAATATGAAACTACTTAAAGTGAGGTCAGAAAGAGACATGGGTTTTACTCATCAACACTTAGCTTCCAGTTGTAGGCATATACTTGTCTTTAGCATGTGAGTAACCCTATAGAACGCGAGTCTTTGCAGGGCAGGTTATTAAAAGTCACACAGCAGTAGTAAATAACAGCTGTGGGGGAGCTGAGGAGTGGGAGAGGAGTTGGACTTTAACCTTGTCACTCCTTCAAGAATGATAGTTCCCTGTCCTGACCTTGAACTAGTGTGATTTTCTGAAGGGAGAAATTCCAAGTTTGTGGAGAAAAAGGAAACATTTTTCTGGCAGATTATTTTGTTAATAGCAGCTGTCTGAAACTGCTGGGATATTTGGAATGTCCCAGTAAGTCTCAACAGAGAAGGCTTGGAGGGCAGAGGACAGGTGAAGTGGTTAGATGTGTGTAACAATGCTATTTCTGATGTAGCTCTATCCTTTATGTATTTATTTGCATATGTGCTCTCTCTGATCTCTAATTACACCTGGAATAGAATTCCACACCTGTGCTAAAAGCTGGAGTCTCTACTTGGCCAGCAGAAAATGCTGCTTCTCAGTCTCACCTCGAGTATAAACATACACATGCAAGTGCAATTATGGTGTAGAACAAATCTCATTGGAGGGAGAATTTCTTGATTTCTGCTGCAGCCTAAACAATCACCGAGCGAACAGACTAAGGTCTTTTCAGCTTAGCTGGAATCAACTTAGAGGGCAAGTAATGAATCTAATTGTTACGCTAGTTTCCATGTCAGCAAAATAACAGATGTACAGTATAACGGAGGAGGGAAAACTTGGGTTTTGTTTGTTGAGCAGGTGCTACATTAACTATCACATGGAAGTTTCTCAAATGCATTTGGAGCCAGCTGGAAGGGAGCCAAGAGCAGAGCTTCCATTTCATCCTCTGGACATCCAGCTGTGCAGCTGCATAAGCCCCCAGAAGCAGCTGAGGCAGTGAAGACAGTGACACCTTGTCACTTCTCCTTCAACCATTTCTAACATCCCACCACAAATATCAAATAAACACCCAGGAACTGCTCTCCCCCAGTTACATATACCATGACCCAGCTGCCAGATATGCCTGTTGGAGCATGCTAGGCAGACTGGGGGGAGGCAGCAGCAAGTTACCCCCCTCATTCAGCAATTACTGGACTCAGCACATCACGGGATGGAAATAAGTCTGCACATGTGCTAAAAGGACTTTTGGGAAGGATCAGGGGGGCTGTATAGGCGACACAATGATAAGCTGTGTTGTAAAGAAAAGATTTGACATGCCAGGCAACTGCAGTCCTGCTGGAAACCAGCGTCTGTTTAATAGCAGCGCATAGAAAGCTTAGCCTGCAATTAGGCTGAAGCTGTCATCAACAGGCAGAGGCTTAGTGCTGTTACAGGAGCTGAGGTGGCTATCAAGTGCTGGTATATCTTCTCCAAACAATTCTTTCATGGTCAAAAGTCCTGGAAACCTGTGCTTGCTTATACTTCTCACAAAGCTTTTCACCTAAACAGTGCTGAAGCTGTGGACAAGGGGGAAGCCCGAAAGATGGGAAGGCACCATAACACAGATTCCCAGCATTCAAATAAAACATGACTGCAAAACAACCTGGAACAAGAGTTCTCAGAAAGGTGAAAGGTTATAAGGTGGGTTTTTATAAGCCGCAGAGGAAGGGGAAGCTAATAGGCACATGAGACCACAGTATTCATAAGCATGTTCCTTGCAGGACATAAAGTAATTGCAAAAGCTAAACAATGGCTAGGTGAATAGTTTTAAACAGATGCAAAACTAAGTAAACTTAAACATGTTTTGATGTAGTGGGCAATCAGAAACTTAGTGAGAGCAAGACAACCTGTGTCACACTGATAATAAGGATAACACTATATACAAATGTACAGCTGTGCTGTGTGCTATGTTCTAAGGGACAGAAGTCAATAAACTTAATTTATGGGCAAATATAAGGAATACTAATACACCTATACATTGGAAGGTCTATATTGACATTGAAAGATATACATCAGAGCTGTGCCAGTGACTGAGGAGGATGGGAGATAACAGAGGCAGACTTCAGACCTTACAACAGGTTGTAATGCAGAAATAAAGTGTTTAGATTCTATAACCAGCTGCTTATTGAAATAACTAATTGGTGAAGCCACAAGAGAATACTCTTATTTTAGTGGTGAATGGTGCCCAGGCTCTATTTTGCTCTGCATGACTGTATTCAGTATGCTCAGATTCAGCATTCTTGCTAGAACAAAAAGCAACTTTCCAACTCTGCAACTGTAGAAGCTTGCTTCAGGAAAAAAAAAACCCCTCTAAAAATTAGAAAGCTTGTTAAGTTAAAAGGAGCAGCTAAAAGGATAAAAATGCCTACAGTTGCCATGGAGACAGTTTATAAAATAAAAATGAGATGTTCAAAGAAATGTATACCACAATCAAAAGACTGCAAAAACCATAAGAAAAGTTATCGTAATTAAAAGGGACAGTACAAGAAACTATTAAAAGCTTCATGACATCTTTCAAAAATAGAAGTTTGTGAAAGGAACAGAAAACTAAAAAGAGTAAAAAAGCTGGTAAATGTATAATATGATGTCAAAAGAGATTCTGAGGAAAAGCTTCCTTGTCACATAGAAGCTGTATGTTTTCCAAAAAAAACAAGCCAGGTAGCAAGTGACTCTTCAGAGCTCAGAGGCAACTGAAGTACAAGGGTGTTCTAAGAAGCTGTGTAATAAAAGATAAATGATTTGCATCAATATTTGCTATAGAGATGTTTGCAAGTTTTCTGCTAGAGGGAAGTTTGAGAAAATATTTAGTATTAAAATATTGACAGCTTTAGAAAAAAAGAAATAAATGAAAAAGTAATCACAGATAACAGCATCCCAGTTGCCCTAAAACAATCTCAGCTATGAATACCCTAGATACTAACTGTGGTGCACAACTTTGTCACTCAACTGGGTCCTCAAGCTCAAGAGGTTTTATTTTAAGAGTTGTAAGAATTTTGTTTCAAGACTTTTCACAAGGCTCTAGAGAAAAAAACACTGACAAATGAGACTGATTTCCATATCAGGTAAGTTGTTCAAATACAGTAAGAATAACATTTGTTGGTAATTAAATAATACAGTCAATCCGGCCTTTGTAAGAAGGAGTTACACTGGGTAAAGATGTCTGAGAGGACAAAAAGTGCTGTTGTCAGGGCACAGTGGGGATGGGGGCTCCCTGAGGTTGGGAGGAGAGGGGTTTCCTCAGGGCAGAGGACAGCAGGCAGGGTCTGTCCCCTTGCCCCAGGCCAGGAGCAGGGCAGCCAGGAGACTGGGGCAGCCCCAGCTCCGGGCATCCAGTACCTCCCTGGGTACAGGGCTGGGCCAAGGCCAGGCCAGGACTTGGGCCCATGGCTGGGCTGGGCAGGACCCTGGGGAGCTGAATACCCTGGGGCAGGGAGCTGACAATGGGGTCCTGAGCAGAGGGTGTGAGCCCTGGGGTCTGGGCAGGGACAGCCAGGTCTGGGGTGCCTTCAGGGTCCAGACAACTTTGTTAAAGATTCCCTAAGAGTTCCCTAAAGGTTCTCTAAAGGTTCCCCTTTGACAGGCTTCTTCACCACAGATTAAAAAAAAAAAAAAAAAAAAAGAAAAATGTTTTCATAAGATAAAGATAATAACTTGCTAAGGAAGTAAAGTAGGGATAATAAATGATGAGGGTTTTCATAGCAGGTGGGGTCTGCCAGGGATGCAAATTGCACACGGGGACTGCATTGGAAACTGTGTTCACATGCATTCATGTTGTTTATAAACTACATGGAAATGGTGACAGCAGATGTGGAAAAGCTCGTTAATGATAACATTTTGCATGGTATTCAAAAATAAACCCGTGTGCATTTGTAACTGTACCTCACCACTGCACAGCTGTGACAGAAAACTGTGCCATGTGACAGGGTAACAAAATGGCAAACAAAATCCAGTGTTGGTAAATGCACAGGGACCATCAGGGGACTAAAGCACACTACCCAGACACAGTGCCCAGGTCCACACTTGCTGTTGCTGCTGGAGGATGAAATCTGAAAGGCCCTGTTAAAAGCTCTTCACACCAGTTAGATGCTGAGCAGGAATCAGAACAGAAGCCAGGCTTCCCTTAACCTAGGGTAAGGTACAAAAAACCCCAGTATAAAAACAAGATACAGACGTGCTGTGTGCTTCTATCCGAGGAAAAAAATCAGTCCAGAAGTCTTCAACTTTGCAAAGAAATGATTGAGGAGAGAACTGTCAGAGCTTCATAAAAATATGAATAGTCCAGGGAAAATGTATTCAGAATGACTACTCACAATTTTTCATAAAAGAAGAACTCAAAGAAACCCAATAGAATTGGGCAACAGGTTTGTTTAAACAAGGAAAACTCCTTTATTTTTATGTATTAGAAGATTACAATAGAGTTCTTATTGCCGTGGTGTATTTAGATTCCTATAGCCCAAAACATGAATTAGATGAACACAGGAGAATATATATCATTATATTTATATAAATATATGTTTTTATATATATTTATATATATATATATATATAAAATTCTATGCTGCTAGATTGTTTCTCAGAGATTGCATTAAAGGCAACTGTGTGGGTATGGGACCAGATGGATCTTTAGTATGATTTGCAATGTTAATATTATATTTCCTAAGTTGACACAGTGCCATAGACAGTTTTCTACCTCTTGCATTTTCCCATTTGCTACTGCTGAAACGAGTTTCTTCTTTCCTCAGGCCCTAATGTATTTCATCTCACATAAAGAAGTTCTACCCCTACACTGAAGACAGTCCCAACACATTTTTTTAGTTAAACTATGGCTGGTATCACATTGCATACCTGGAATTTAATAAATGCCTAGCAGTGAAAGGGAAAAATCACTTGTCCTTACTGTGAAATTGCACATTCCTGAATCCAATAAGGTGAGAGGTGTCACTTCATAGCTCCTGAGGCTGGAGCTTCAAAAACATTTCCTTTTTTAAAAAAAACAGATTAATTCTTGCTGGGGTCAGTTCCTTGACCCAGTTCATGGCCCAGCCACATGGTCATTAGCATTGCTGTAACTGTGGTGGCAGAAATGCATGGCTAGGTCTAGAAGAAGGGAAAGGCAGGCCATCATTTCAGTAGCAAGCTCCACTTAATATTGGTTGAAAAATCTTTGAAAGGAAAACAGGAAAATACAAGCAGAGTGATTTTTATTTTTTTTCCCTACACTGAGCAGTACAGAAAACTATAAAGTATTAAATAGGCAGATGTAAAAGGCAAGGCTTCCTGCTGCAGGAGTAAAGAGGGAAAGAGATGCTTTTTGGAAGGCAGAGTGTCATCTTCCTGAAAATACAATGCTATGAGGTAACACACAGCATCACATGTGTTCTCTGAAGAGCATAGTCAGAAAAACTTAGACTACTGTGTGATGTGGTTTGGCTTTGCTGCCTCAGCTAGCCATAACCCATGCTTCTCTTAACGCACCTTAGTTGACACCATACTTGATATTTTGCCACTCAAATTATTTAAACAAGCACTTTTTAATCCAGTGCTTTGTCCCACACAGTGTTAATTAAACATTCCTAAAGATCCAGTTCCAGCTTTTATTATGCCACGCTGACATTTAATGCTTTGGGATATGCTGAGGAAAATTCTTATTTAAAAACCCCTGCTGAAGCAGAGAGGGAAATTACCTTCCTGACATCTACTCTGACAATCTGCCAAGAAGGGCTATAAAATAATAAATATAATGTAAAAAGATGCAAGCATTAGACCTTTGATCTCACCTATACACATCAATAAAATAACTGCAAAGCAAAGCAGGCAGGCAGCTGTACTCTCAGTTCCGAAACCTCTAAAATACAGTAATTACCTCCCCGTGAAACACTGATGTGCCTATCCACCAAGCTTCTCGACATCCATCACTGAGCAATACACAACTGGTGCCTGTGTGACAGATTGGACTTTGCCTGTCAGGTGAAGCTTTGCCTCTGATAGCACCCTCAGTCTGTATCACAGTGCCCTAGAAATATCTGTCAGGAGCACAGGCAGGCTTTCTGCCATGGCCAGAGGTAATATCCTTTCAACATCAGTGTAAGAAAGTGCCTGCATTTACACTGCACACTCTAAGTGGGGCTATCAAAGCTACAATAACTTCTGTCATCATCTTGGCTCTGTTTTGTGTTCTTCCTCACAGCCCTGAAGCAGGTCCACATGCTATTCTGTACCTTATCAATAAAGAAAGCATGCTGACATTCCTCACACTGAAGCAGCCAGTGGGGTTTACTTTGACATCTGCTTCTACACCAACCAAAGACCTATTTTTCCCTACTTCTCTTCACAGCACAGACTAGGGGTGTGTCCCTCAAGATGAAAATGGTTGGCAAATAACCTCCCAGATTTTCATACTAATCTCATAAAAAGTGGCACTCAGTGAGCCCTTCTCCCAGTGCAGACCCTGGGACAGGATGTGTCTTAGAGAGCAAGCTTTAAGACAAACCAAGACACAACATTCCCTGAACCCTCATCATCCAAAGAGATGAGAATCTGAGAATAATGGAAAAGAGGGTGAGTCGCTTTTTCCCCAGCCTAACCTATAAGCCATGGTACCTCAGCAGTAGTTAACTGGCCCAGCAAGGGGGTTGAGTGTGCCTCATTCTTGATATGTTGGTCCCTTATAGTCAGAGAAGCAGTTGTCCCAGGGATTGACTGAGACGGACTAAAGCCCCTTGCTGTGAAGGGAGGAAGTCTACCCATGTTCACTGCAGGTCACCCTACTGAGCTGGGTGCAGGCGTTGGAGGTCTAACTCGCTTCAGTATAAATATAGTACTGAGGAAAATCCCAGTTTTACTTATGCTGTAAACAGTGGCTGAAGTAATTCCTAAAACCTTAGCCAGAATGAGACCCCCCTTCTTCACTCATGTACTCTCCAGTATCCCCTCCAGAAAGGAGGTGAGCAATAGGCACTTAGACTCATTATAGTACGGGCCGTCAGACATTAAAATTTATACCCTTGTTTCAGTCTGCCATGGTGAAGAGTTGCACACCGCAGTCACCTGAGGAAACTGCAAACACAACACAGAATCTCACTGAAGATATGGACTGATGATATTTGGAGGAAGTATTCACCCTCCTTTCAAAAGTATCTGGGGATAACACTCTTCAAAGGAAGAATGCTCCTTAAGCCGTTTATCTTTGTGAAGAATGACTTGATGACGTTTAATGGTATGATTAGGCATAGATATGGTTTAACGCATATTTAAAAGATTATTTCCGTGATTAACTGGTTGTCAGAAAGCAAGTATCTAACAACAATGGAAAAGAAATTTCATCAGTGCCTTCAAAAAAGATGATTTGCACTCATGGTCTTGATATGCAGCTCTTTAATTAGGTCATCTCTTAGTGGTGTCTCAGAATTGCGAGTTACTTTAAAATTGGATTTTTAAAACTACTTTGAAAGGGGTCTCTTCTCAGGTAGGCTAAGAATCAGCAGTCAAAAATATCTGAATGTAGATAACAGAAGTGCCATTGTTCCTCACATCAATTTACATATGCCTTTTTGGGACGAGAGAGAGGGAAGGATGTAGAGTGCAGAAATATACTTCTGCTGAAGTTAAACATAGACATATGGAGCCTTCATATTTTAGGCCATGGCTTCAATGTTTGGATCCAGACCACTGAAATGAGCTGCTAGAATTTAGCTTACTAAAGGTCAGAGGATCCAAAGGACTGACTGACATGTGTCGGGTATTACGCAAAATGCTTGCTGTGGTACACAACATGTGTTGAAGCCTTCCAACACATGTACAGCTAGGGGATGAAATTAAGTCATTGCTACAGCACAAGGTACAAGATTTGCAGGAATATGCAAATAAGTCTGATTAACCAGGCACCATACTTCTAAAACTTTATCCTTTTTTTCTCCTCTTCCAGCTGAAGCATTGAAGCATCTTTGATCAAGTGGGACAACACTGAAGGGGACAGCTTCCATCTCAGATCAAACCCACAGACATTGTTATTATTCAGCATTTACATAACATAAATGACCAGACTACTTATATGGGGAAATCTAGCTGTGTAGCTCTACTGGAGCCAGGTCCTTGGGTTTCAGGAAATCAAGAACTTAAGAGGGACATCTCCATAGCTCCTTTAACAGCTCTTAGGTATGACTTAGCTGGAGATGTTGGATTCTCTGGCATATTGAAGGCAAAGCTGGGGAATTGTGCCCTGCAAAATACCTCTTCTCTCCCTTGGTGCAGATTTTCCCCACAAGACAAGGAAAACTAGCCCAGAATTTGCCTTATGTTTTCCTATTTGCACAGGGGAACTCAAATAAATGAGCTCATAATGAATAATCTGCCAGCAAACACTGCAAACATATTATTTACCCAGAACAGCACACCAGAATACCTGTATAATCAAAAGTACACCTGCAGCTTTAATTATATGAAAATCATGTCAACAAAATGCAATAAAAGCTCCATGTTTCCACCTTCTTATTTTAATCCTCATGTTTCATTTCAGTCTTACAGAGGCTTTCAGATCCAGAAGTTAATTCTAAGTTTAGCTCTAGATGTTGCAATGATTCTAGGATCTAGGCTGACGGAGGAAGCAAAAATATTATATTTTTTTCCACAACTGATGGCCTCTCACACAAGAAGATAACTGCTTACCTGACTTTTGACTTCTCTGTGATTTTTGATTGACTTTTATTTTAGGTGTTTAGCCCTAATATTTTGTTAAGTGTCAGAAATAAGGAGCACTGTTGCCTCAAAGGCTAAAGTTGTTTCAAAAGTCCTATTGCAGTACAACTAATCTGAAAGAACAGGGACACAGTGACTTTCTCTTAGTACCATTACAGTACTTCATTAAAACTGAAAACAGTTTTGTCATTAAAACTATTTTCTCATTGTTTTTAGCTTCCAGTTTACATAGCCTTGATCCAGTCTTTGTGCCCTTTTGGTGTTTATATATAGTTTATAGGAGCTTATGCAACTGCTTCCCTAGAAAACAATAGTCTTCAATAGTAATTAAGTTCTAATACGATGCTACAGATACAGGCAAATTAGCAGCTTCAGCACTCAGAGAGACGTATAGTACAGGTATTGCATTTATTCATGTAGCATATTTGTGCTACCAGTCATAAAAGGTAAAGAATTTTCTACCTCCTTTTACATCATCTTCTTATGAAGTTAAAACATTCTTAGGTAGATCTGCTGAGGAAGTATTTTTTTTTTTTTACCACCATGTGAATTAAACCATGTCTTAAAGTGCCATGTCACCACATTTTTTGAACATCTCCACAGATGGTGACTCCACCACCTCTCTAGGCAGCCTGTCCCAATGCCTGACCACTCTTCAGTAAAGAAGTTTTACCTTATATCCAATCTAAACCTTCCCTGAAACAACACGAGGCCATTTCCTCTTGTTCTATTGCTTGTTACTCTGGAGAAGAGACTGGACTCCACCAGGCTACAACCTACTTTCAGGTAGTTGTAGAGAGTGATAAGGTCTCCGTTCAGCCTCCTTTTCTCCAGGCTAAACAGTCCCAGTTCCTTCAGCCGCTCCTCCTAAGGCTTGTGTTCTAAATCCTTCACCAGCTTCGTTGCCCTTCTCTGGACATGCTCCAGCATCTCAACATCCTTCTTGTAGTGAGGGGCCCAAAACTGCACGCAGTACTCAAGGTGCAGCCTTACCAGTGCTGAGTACAGGAGGACAGTCGCTCCCCTAGTCCTGCTGGCCACAGTATTTCTGATAGAGGCCAGGATGCTGTTGGCCTTCTTGGCCACCTGGGCACACTGCTGGCTCATGTTCAGCAGGCTGTCAATCAACATGCCAGGTCCTTTTCAGACAGGCAGGTTTCCAGCCACTCTTCCCCAAGCCTGTAGCATTACATGGGGTTGTTATGACCAAAGTGGAGGACCCAGCACTTGGCTTTGTTAAACCTCATACAACTGGTCTCAGCCCATTGATCTAGCCTGTCCAGATCCATCTGCAGAGCCTTCCTACCCTCACGCAGATCAACACTCTCACCCAGTTTGGTGTCATCTGCAAATTTACTAAGAGCGCACTCAACCTCCTCATCCAGATCATTAATAAAGATATTAAACAAGACTGGCCACAAGACTGAGCCTTAGGGCATACCAATTGTGACTGGATGCCAGCTGGAATTAACTCCATTCACCACAACCCTCTAGGACTGAACATCCAGGCAGTTTTTTACCCAGCAAAGAGTACACCAGTCCAAGCCATGAGTCACCAGCTTCTTCAGGAGAATGCTGTGGGAGACAGTATCAAAGGCTTTGCTGAACCTCAGGTGGAAAACATTGATAGCCTTTCCTTCATCCTCCAGGCAGGTCACCTGGTCATAGAAGGAGATCAGGTTGGTCAAGCAGGACCTGCCTTTCATGAACCCATGATGACTGGGCCTGATTCCCTGGTTATCCCACACATATCTAATGACCATGCTCAAGATGACCACTCCATGATCTTCCCTGGTACCGAGATCAGGCTGGCAGGCCTGTAGTTCCCTGGATCCTTCTCTCAGCCCTTTTTCTAGATGAGCATCACTTTGGCAAGCTTCCAGTCATCTGGGATCTCCCCTGTTAACCAGGACTGTTGACAAATGATGGAGATTGGCTTGTCAAGCTCCTTTTCCAGCTCCCTTAGTAATCTAATAGATCCAAGAATAGAATTAGAATTAGAAAAGAATCTAAAAGATGTCAAGAAAATGTGTCAGTGTATCTCAGCTTGGAAGGAACTGAAAGAACAAACCATTTCCATTGTGCTTGCCTTTAGCAGGCTCCAAACCAGCAACAGCCAAGCCCTGAGTGAATGCAGCCCACGAGACAGCACTCAAATCACTTGTCACAGTGTTCTCACTGGCTGTGAAGAGCTGACAGCAGCATGGAGCTGAAGTGAAGTGACCTTGTAGATGAAGAGGACAGGCTGGAGAGTTACATACCCACTGTATGGGAACACAGTTATACATTGAGCTGTGAGGAAAGAAAGAAAGAGAGAAAGAAAGAGAGAAAGAAAGAAAGAGAGAAAGAGAGAAAGAGAGAAAGAAAGAAAGAAAGAAAGAAAGAAAGAAAGAAAGAAAGAAAGAAAGAAAGAAAGAAAGAAAGAAAGAAAGAGAGAGAGAGAGAGAGAGAGAGAGAGAGAAAAAAGAGAGAGAAAGAAAGAAAGAAAGAAAGAAAGAAAGAAAGAAAGAAAGAAAGAAAGAAAGAAAGAAAGAAAGCAGAGAAAGAAAGAGAGAAAGAAAGAGAGAAAGAAAGAGAAAGAAAGAGAGAAAGAAAGAGAGAAAGAAAGAAAGAAAGAGAAAGAAAGAGAGAAAGAAAGAGAGAGAGAAAGAAAGAAAGAAAGAAAGAAAGAAAGAAAGAAAGAAAGAAAGAAAGAAAGAAAGAAAGAAAGAAAGAAAGAAAGAAAGAAAGAAAGAAAGAAAAGAAAGAAAGAAAGAAAGAAAGAAAGAAAGAGAGAAAGAAAGAAGGAAGGAAAGAAGGAAGGAAAGAAGAAAGGAAAGAAGGAAGGAAAGAAGGAAGGAAAGAAAGAAAAGAAAGAGTCATTTTAGTTCCCCATTAAATCCATATTTTCATTGCCAATAATTTGGACTTGAGTTGCACCTACTCAATCTTGCAATGTTTCGGTTTTCTCTACCAATAGTCAGTTTTACAAACTACAATATGAAAACTATTTGAGGTGACCACTGACAAATTAAAAACTCATACTAAGGATGATTTTGAAATCTTCTGATATATAAATGAAAATATTTTACAAGGTGTTCTCCAGACTCCTATAAATGCTGAATTTTTCAGGCTATGAGACTCACATTATAAAGTCCCCTCCTTTGCTGTTTTTCTCTGCAAGGATGGTACTTTAAAGCCAAAGAACTAATGGTTGAAGGCATATGTGTACTAGAGCAATCACTGCTAATTTTTCCTTGCTGCTCATGTTTAATGCAAATCTTTGGAGGATTAGAAAATTAATGTCCTTCCTTCCTTGGAAAAAAATCCTCCTATTGTCAGCAAGGAAGCAAGAGACCAGGATGAAGCCTTCTGCTAAGATGGTGATTTCTCCTATTAATGGGAATTATTGCATATGGCTATTCTTTTTCAGCTATAGCTTCTGACAGACTTGCGGTGGCATTTTAAAGTCATATGGCTGAGCTGTTCACTCCCTGAGCTGCCCACCCCCACCCCTATGGGGGACATTGCAGCTGAGGAGAGCATTGCCTAAGCTGCTCACAACCCAGCTCCTGTTTTCAGCTGGTCATGTAAGGTAAACCAGCTCCGGTTTCAGTCTGCCGTAGTGTGTTGCACAAATCAGTGTGGCAATTCAAACACTCCTTTACAGGCGATCGCTAACTCGTAGGCAATGCCATCCAGATGACAGTCAGGCCAGACAGCTAGAGGCTGTCTTCAGACGTCTGATTTTAATTTACTGCACTGAGTGGGGTAGAATTCTTATTTCCATGTACTTGCATTTGTGAGTAGGTTGGATTTCCAAAAAACACTAAGTAGTTCAGGAGCATAACTACTGTAAAAAATTAATCAGACCAGTGAGCCTAAGTCACTTTGGGACAGCTAAGAATTTCACTGATCGCAGTTAGAGCTCTTTTTATATCCTCTTCTCTTTGCCTTCTAGCATAAGGACTCTCTGTTTTATTTATGCTTCATTTATTATGAAAAAAAACACCCAATATTTCATGTTGGCAAGAGAGTGACTATATCTAGTGGGAAGGAGCATGCGGAAATCACTATTAGGACAACATTTTCATCTCTTCTAGAGGGGAAAGGCAGGATATCCCGAATAAGCAACACTCATTTATTCAGGCTTTTCTCATGAGGAAAACCATCAGCTGAGTTTCACACAGAGGCAAACCCAGCCCTCATATAACCTCAGCAAAAATCAGTGGTAGTATTATCAGGGTTGAATTTGGTTCTTAATGCAAACATATTTACAGAATATGTACACTGTGTAACCACAGACCTACACTTTTGGTCTGTGACAAATAAAGTTGGCATATTAAACAAAAAAAAGAAAAAAAGACAACAAAGAAGCTGCATAAAAACACATCCTGTATTGACTGAAAGTCCTGAAATCCATTACACTGTCAGCTAGGAAAAATGGAAAGCAACCCACTTAAAGAGGTCACCTAATGAACTGTTTTCTCCCACCTCTGAACAAAGAGCACTTAGAGATAGACAACAAAATTGTCACAACAGAGATACCGGCAAAGTAATAAGGAATAATTTTATTTTCCACTAAAATGCATTACTTCTGTGCTCAGAGTCTTGCTGTGCTCCACAGCAACACAGAACTCTTCTAAATACCCCAGCAACTGCCTTTAAATCTTAGGGTAAAGGGGAGAGGAAAAGACACACAGTTCACAGACCTTAACATTCAAGCTTGAACCCCTTCCGTCTATCTTTCCTCTGCTCGCCTTTTTCAAGTGTGTGGTCCATGACACAAATTCACTTCATTGTTAGATCAAAGAAGGCATTTTAGCTTACACCCCACAGGCATGCAGTTCACAGACAAATTATTCCCAGTTTCCACTTCTATACTTCAAATGTGTTAAGAATACAGCATGAAAGCTAAAAATAGTTCAGCGTGTATGCTGTACAAATACAATTCATGATGGCTCCCTTAATTTAGTCTTCTCCAAATCTCAAGCTTTTAATAGCAGAGATAAATGGCTTGGCCTTCTCATGAAGTTTATCAGCCTTGATGAGACTGAAGAGAGATTCATTCTGATTAAATGTCTGTCAGGGTTCCTTGGTAAAGCGAATCCAGTGGCGTTCCACTCATTTCCTACTGAACTGTAGCTGACCTCTTTCTACCCCTTTGCAATCTGGAAAATTGGCAACCTTCAAAAAAACCAGCTCCCCTAAGTCAAAGCAGAGATTTGTCGAACAAGCAGTCTGGTCCGCAGAAGTGATTTTAGTGTCAGGGCCTCTAACGCTCTCACAGGGAGAATGAGCATGTGGAGTAGAATTCCTCCCCTTGCACAGCAAGCAGGATAGAGGTCCTCCCATTCAAACACACATCTTTTAGTTCAGTTGTCCCTATGACCTTTGGAGAAGAATCTGAGAGCTGCCTTCATCTTAAAAGGGGACATAACCCTCATGATTCCTAGACTTTATTCTATAACTTAAGCATTTTGTGTCACATTAACGTAATCTAGAGGAGGCTTTCAGTGTTGTCATCTGCACCTGAATCACCTGTGGCTCCCTTCACAGTCAACGGAGAGGGCATAGTATTTCTGCTTTCCTCTTTGTCTTGTGATAACACGGAGGTGTGAATTAAGTCATGTGGATCGTGACCTAAGAGTGACTTTCCTTCTTCACACAGGTATAAAAGCAACAAAAGGTGGTGACTTAGCATTTAGACATCTACCTGTAAATGTTCAAAATTAATTTTTTGACACCAAAACTGTGACTGGATTTCATTCAGTTTAAATGGTAGACTTCAGATCTATGCCCTTTATCACCAAAGTAGAAGTGCCAGTAATGAATGGAAACATGCCAGCTCTTAAGTGAAAAGATCATCCGAGGAGTAAGGGGATTTTGTAATTCCATTTCCAAGACCTGTCCATGATGGCTTCATGGTGTTCAGTTTACATTACCACCAATGACACCATTTCTTAAAGACAATTGACTGTATAATAAACATCATCCCTGGAGAGCGACCATTTTCAGTCATTATCAGTCTGTTAGGAATTCGTTTTGTTGCATCATTTTTCAAATCACTCCCAGGCAAGCATACAGACAGGAAGGCTGGATAGACAGGTGCTCAAAAACCTACACAGACAATGCAGGGTCACATCAACAAAGTAATAACATTTCCTTCTTCTTTTATATCTTCCATGTAAGGAATTATTCACCACAAAACAGACAGGGTGTACTCAGTCCCTTCTTGGCTTTGAGAGCTTTGCTTTATGTTGTATATGACAGTAGTTTGCATCCAACTCTTAGCACAGACAAAGTACGATCCCTCAGAATTTCTTCATGTGAACAGATCTAAAAAAAATCAGTTTGGACCACCTAAGCCAACAGGAATATCGCAGGGTTAGGACTATAAAATCACTGCAAACACAGTAAGCAAGCTCTCCCATTGTATGCCAGCTTATTTGTTGTGCTTTGCCAATCAGTCAAGAGGGATTTATGCATTGCTGATGAAGAGCAGCCTTAGCTAGTAAATCTGGCATAATATGAACAAGCATCTGTTTATAGCTAGAAAGAAAAGCCAAAATGTTTCCTAATAGTAACCCCCTTAAAAACATTCCCATTTCATTTTAAACCAGACAGAACCATAAATTTCATCTTTATACGTAAAACTCTACTTCTAGACGATAGTTGACACAATGGCTTCCATTAGTTGGTACAACTTAGGCATTACAGTTATGTGATTTCTTAAACATCTACTAAAATATTGCTTTATCCATGTATTACCACAAAGCAGTCTAGCTCTCAAGCCTCGGCTGCAGCAGGGTAGATCAAGTGAGGAACAGTTAGTCCCACGTTTTCATTTCTGTTTGTCTCTACCTGCCACAAAATCATTATGTAAAAGAAAATGTACTACAAAAATCCACATGCTAGTTCACTTAGAGGAATATCTACAAGTCCTTCCCCCAACTGCAACAACATAACACTTTTCACATAGTTCTCCGTGTGCAGTGCACCTTTATCCACGCTTTACAGATGAGAAGGTAAGGCACGGCAAAGTGAAGCAAAGTTATCTGCCCAAGGTCAAACAGGAACTGTTCTGTTGATTCCTGAGTCCCAAGCTCACACCTATCTTCAAGTCTAGCTCTGGTTTCTTACAGTGCTGCCAGTACAATATTTGAGCCTTGATCCTTTAAGCCCTGGTGGGTGAAAAGGAATACAGACTTTATTTCTATTTTTAAAATGCAAGAGCAGAAGAGGAAACCCTGTGCAGAAAGTAAATATTTCAAAGGTCTTATCATCATGCCTACCCATCACTGAAGAAGTGATGAGGCTGGGACACAGCATGATCTGTACTTCTGACAACGAAGAGGGGAAAAAAAAAAAGCAAAGACAGTAATTTGGAGTCCAGTGATATCTCCTCCTGATGCACGTCTATCTTGCTCGTGTCTCTGAGCTCACTGACAAATATAAACAGTAATCATCTGCTAACAGTTAGCTCTGTCTAGACATAGTGTGCTCTTCATTAGCTAATTGTTCGCACCTCTCCCCATAGGCTGCAAGACAGCAAGAGAAATAGAGGCAGAATGTGTATCTGTGCAGCACAACTCCTTCGGTAAACCAACAGCAGGTTTTTTACACTCCACCATTAACCTGCCTGTTAACTCAGCAATTGGGTAGCCTCCATCAGGACCTCAGAAAGTCATCGCTTCAAAGCCCTACAGAAGTGTCTGCATCACTCACTTCATGTATGTGGAGACCTTCCTGGTGCAGAACATCTCTGCTTTTGGCAGTAAAAAAGGAGGATGGGGAAATCAAAAAAATAAAAACTGAAGTCACTGTAAGATTCAATAGCTCAAGCTCAATGTGATATGAAGGTTTCCCCACAGCTTTGCAGTTACCAAAGTGTTGGATGTGTATCATGATCAAATATTACTGTGGGTTGGTTTGGGGAGTTATTAAAGTTTTTTAGTTATTAAAGAAATATTTTATAAATTTAGCTCCTTAGAAGCATTACAGATTCCAGAACACAATCTGCAAGATTATTTATCTCTATACATGAGTTTAGTTGTATTGAATGGATTATGACTGGAGTTAGTCAGAAATGTCTCAGTGGAACAATTAATTTTGTTAGAACAAAAGCATTTCATGGGAACATACCTGAGTGAAAGAAAAAACTTGAATTTAAATCTCCTAGAGCCTAAAAGGCACTGATTACCCTAGAGAAGGATTTTCTTACAGTTACCTGGTGACCGTAAGGATTTCTGTTTATATAATAAAAAACCCACTTTGTTTATATAATTAAGTGTGGGGAGAGCTCATTACCCATCAGTCATAAGACCAATGACCCTGACTTGCAGTATTTATGGAATTTAACTGACAAGGGTGGAGGGGATAATTCCTGCTGCCCATCTCACTGCGGGTAATGCCAGCTTTCTGTCCTTCCCACAGGAGCAGCAAGTGCAATATATGCTGGCTACTCAGCCACCCTCACTCGGAGCTGTGTATAACCACAAGCATCCATTGGTTTCCATTTCCATTAGCCACCCTGGGAGTTAACATCAAGCCACGGAGACAACACCCATCCTGCTGCTTCTGCTACGCAGCCCTGGCAGCAGCATGGGGTGGACAGCTGAAGGAGACAGTTTGCTGTTAAAAACTCAGAATGTCTGTAGGGCCCTGATGCATGGAAAAGGGACAGAAAGTGACTTGAATGTGAATTTCACATAATATGTCTGCAACGCCACTGGAGTTGTTCCCTGTCTGATGTGAACATTTTCTAATAGCAGCATTTCACAAGAGGAATTTTCTGTCTCCAGGTTCTAATTGATGTAGTACCACTGAAGCCTGAAGGGCTCCCAAAGTTTATTAATATTCCCCTGAAATAATAAGGAAAAGGCTCAATAATACTGCGTGACTTTATGACATTAGCAGGGAGGTTGGAAGTTTTTCCATCGGTTGTGTTAAGTTTTGATAGGTACAGGCTCCTTTGAAAGGAAAACAGCTATGATTGGAAAAAATGCATTCGGGAAATCGAGTAAGACTCTTCACCCACCCATGGAAAGCAATGGCAAATGAGGACCAGGTGCCATTTGGCTGGCTCACACTGCCACTGTCACAGCAACTAGCCAGCTGAGTCCTGGCATTTCTGCACCAATCTCACTGACTAGTCAGTGCAGTCCTATAGCATGCCTCACACTGTATTTTTGATCATAAATGCCTCAGAAATGTCTATTTCAACACCCCTGCTTTCCACGAGACTGTCATTTTGCAGTGTGCAGTTAACCGATTCTCAGTCAGGCCTGAAAGCTGCTTCAAAGTTCTCTCTAAATGTTCATGTCTTCACTGTTTCTGCATTCACTATGTGCATTTGAAACACATCCTGGCCCCAGAATGCAGCAAATGATATTTTTTTACTAAAAATAAAATTCTGCATGAGTTTGAGGCCTTGCCTAGCATAAACTACACGGACCATAACCACCTTGACACTAGCCCTCTGCTTTGCCCTTGAACTAGCTCCTTTGCCACCTGTGGATGTTGCACCTTCTGCTTGTTCAGATGAACATATCACATTTGTGTACGTATGTGTATACTCAGCGTAGCGTATATGCATTGCAAACACACAGTGCACACTGTGTGTTCATGTGGTTTAGATATACAGGGAAACGTGCACTGTCTCTGATCAGGAAAATATCACACAGCAAGGCTGTTTGCCTCCTTTAACATAACTATAATTAAACCAAATGATTCATTGTATGGGAACCAAGAAACTTAAATTGTATATTATTTTCAGCTCTTTGATGTGAGTGTGAATTTTACTGGCTTAAGTATTTTAAAGGTTATGCTTGTTTTATCATTTCCATTTTATTTGATTATACTTTTAGGGAGTTTTCTCTTAAAAAAAAAGAAATATAAAAAAATGAAGATGAGAACAAAATTATTTTTAAAAGTGCAAAATAATGAGGCTTAAATAATATATTATCATTTAAAGAAAATAAAACTTTACCCAATTTAAATAGAACTGCGCATGTTCTGTATTAAGTACAATGGGAAACTGCTTTTGGCATTCACACAGAGGTATATGAGCAAGCAGGTATTTTATTATAGAGAAGGTAACTCCATTACATGTAATCTTACAGAGTCAACATAAAGCTTTTTTATAGATTCTGCTTTGCTCCAGCCAAGCTGGGCACAAAGGAAACTTTATTGAAGAGACTGTGGTCATGGTTTCTCAAAGTATATAGTTTGCTACTGCCCTAAAGTACCTGGTAATAGAATTATTAAAATAGTTAGATGTAATAGAAAATGCCTGGAATATTGTTCCAACCTGCAGAGTTCAAACTGACTTCAAGAAAGCCTATAATCAAGGAAGATGGGATTATCCCAAAAGTCACAAGGTTACTTTTTTTTCCAGCTGCTGCAATCATTCCTCTCTAGCTATTGTCTGAAGAGGTCTTGCCCATGCTTAAACATCACTCTCTTTCCAGAGCAGAAGCAAAAGATTTCAAATCCAGACCCTCTCTATATAGACAATCTCTTGACCATGCCAGGCATATTGCCCAGTAAAAACCTTGTCCTTCATTATTTGGCTACTTCTAGATGATCACCTGAAATTTGAAGGCAACTACTGAAACATGCAATCACAACTCCATATACTTCTGTCCTGATTTGGCCTGGGTCTGATAAAGAGCAGCCTTTATCCTTCATTATACTAATTCTCAATTTCAGAGGAGAAGCCAAATACCAGGATAAACATAACTTATGTTTTATTCATGCAAATCCCCGTTTTGACAGCTGGGTAACTAGGCGCATTTCTTTGTTAATAAATTTAACCAAGATAAGCACAAAATGAATATTGTTTGTAGGGCTGGCTTAAATCTGGCTAATTCAAGTGCCTGAAGTGAAACAGCAAATAAGGAACTTTAGATTCATGGTTGACAGCCTGTCGCTTACACTGGAGTTAAACCTGATCCTTGTCCTTAGAGGGAAATATTTCCCAGAAATGCAGGCATCACCCCTGGAGGTTCTAGAATTGCACACCGTTCTCCTGGGATGCAGTCAGCACCTTTCTCCCATCCTTTCAATAACTTGAAATTTTTAAACCCGAGAAGAGTAGTTTGTGCAAGGGAGATTTAAGACTGAATCCTCCTGTCCTGTAATTTAAAGATTTGGTAGGAATCACCCATTATTGGACAAATGCACCTTTTACATTGGCAAGTTCTACTGGTTTTGAGTCCATAAACTTCTGTCTAAAATGCCTTTGACTCCACTGAGTATTCCTCTTCATTGGGTAAATTCTTCCTGCTGTATTTACCATTCTATGGCAAATTAGTACTTCAAATGCTTTATAATTAGGATTTGTTTCTAAGCCTAATTGCAAAAGAATGTATTTACTTTATCTTGAGAGATTATATTATGCAGCTCATGTTTTGCCAATAATAATAGAATTTATCCTCCATTCTGACAATCGATCAAACAGCATCCTACAGTTTGGTTATACACTGGGTTTTTTAGCAGATTTAGCGACTGCACTATAGAACTGGGTTCACTTAAATCACTGTAAATCATTCAAATACGCCTAAATTCTTAATTAAACAGAAGTGGTCTGACCAGCTTATCATATGTTCATAGACTGACATAAAATTAAATCAGTGTATAAACAATATGCAGACTAGTCTTAAATAGAAGGCAAAATGGTCTCTTAAACAGCTTCCCTGAAACTGTATCAATTTTATCTGGACCAAAGCTCAGCTTTCCCATACTGTGAACACAATTGTATATTCCAAACTCCACGCTCGGCAAATTACATACTCAGTATTGCCAAGTACTTGCAGTCATCACGTATTGGAATGTGCTTTTTGGTTTATCAATGGTCTTTAAAAAACAATCCCAGGCCTCAGCACCTTCCCCCTGAAGCCATTGACAAATTTTCTCTGATTTCAGTAAGGTGTCCATGTTCCTATTTTTACTGCTGTATATGCAGTTTCTGGAACTGCTGATTTATAAAATGTATGGTATGGAAAATTATATTTATGTTCAATAAATTAGTTCCATATTACTGTAAGCTGCCTGTATGCATTGTCATTTTTATTGCATCCACCACTTTTTATAGCACTGCACTAACTGTTTTGCTATGTGAGAGCAAGTCCTGGGAAATGCTTGACTCAGGAGTAAGACAGAACTTGTACCAGAACTCAAAGTATATATGGCACAAAACCTTGACATCCCAAAAGCTTGTTATGCTAAAAAATTACAAGGTTCTTCCCAGCAGCTCTTGTTAACCAGACTTTTCTTTACATCGGCTGGCAATTTAAAGCAGCAAGCATATTTGTGGGAGTTTGTCTGTTAAAGGATGGGAGAAAAGGGTTACATTTGACAAATTCCTCATTTCAAATCATGCAAATAATTGGCTCCATGGGGTGCTCATTCTAGAGAGATGTTTCACAACCTGAAAGAGGGAATTGGTAGACTTAAACTGTGAGGTAAAACAGTGAGAAGGAATGAGAAAGCACAAAAATTGGAGAAATACTAGGTTTTCATGTTTTGCAGTAAGCACTATTGAAATTGCAATCAGACTGAAGAAAACATTTGAAGGGTTGTTTTTTCTCATGACTTCTATAACACACAAGGCTCCCTTAGGCAAAAACCTCTTTAGAGCTGCCATACTTACTGCAAACCTTTCCAGTTTAACACTGTCTCACTGAGGTGACTTGTAAAAGGGACAAATCAAGCTGGCTGAGCAATTATTACACAAATCCATGATTTCACAAGAAATGTGCTGGGACATATTCACTTGCTGCTTTGTGCTGTTGGAATAATGCAAAGCAGTCGAATGAGCAACTGAATGTAGTAGAATTTGAGCTGCTAATCTTAACTAAAGGCCAATTCATCGACGGTTTAAGCCACGTTAGCTATTTTAGACAAGGTTCACTTGGATTAAGGATGTACTGTTCTGGGATTCAATCATATCTTGAGAACTCTATTCCCCACAGACAAAGCCTCCATCTTTTGTTGAATTTCTAGAGGTGGGTACATGGTCATTCCAGTGACTTCTGTTGCAGCATTACACCAGGCTCTGTGCAAAAGCAGAGTTTGTATGGAACCCTGCCCCTCTCAAAGACACGAGACTTTTGATCTCTGTTCACTATTGATAGGAAGCAGAGAAGGAGGGGTGCCACAGGAAAGGAAGGGGAGGGTAAAATCTGGTCTTCCCAACTGAGCCTGCATATCTTTTTTTAAAAAAGGAGTAAGCCTAGAGCTCAGGTTCCTGTCTTTGGAAAGACGTATGGGGAAAAAAATGTGCCTCATCGTACAGCCAGGTACTGCAGAAAGAAGACCATGATTTGGAAGGGAATTGCACCCTTTCACCTGAGGCTACCTCCTCTTTCAAGAAGAGGTGAGCAGAGGTCCCCTGAGTTTTACTGGATTGATGTGTAATAGCATCAGCATTTATGTTTTGTTTTGTTTTTTTTTCTTCAGAAGTAGACCAGGACAGCAGTGTGTATTGATTCTTTGGGAAACTGATGTCCCTGTAAGAAAAACACAGAACTGCACTCCACTGACAGTGGAGTGAAGGCAAAGACATACCTTCCTGCTCATGGTCTGCAATTTTAATGTACTTAAACATCAAAGTTTTACCAAACCCTTAAAGTCCTTTGGGAAAATAGCCTCCTACTTGTGAGGCTCACAGAGCCTACTACTGCTGAAAGCCTTAGGCCATAGGTCATCTTGCCTGATTCACAGCATGGCCTCTTTTCACACAAAGTAGACAAACTTCTACCTAATGCCTGTAAAATTTTCAATATAGTCAAGGCAAGCTGAAGTTTTTTAAAAATTTAAGTAATCAATATTTTTCCATTGTTTTCATGTCACTAGGTCTGTCCATATTAAAACTAATCCATTTTCCTTGCACGAGGACTCTAAGTATGTATGAGTTCAAAAACATTACATTACCTTTTTTTCCCCCCAGTGTGGACAGGGCACGAAGATAAAATGGTCCGTTCAGTCTTTATGATAAAACACTTTCCCTGAAGAAAACACATGAATACTGTGATCATAACCCTGTTCAGTTAGAAATGCTACCACCCTAAACTCTGACCAGGTTCTCGGGATCAGTGGTCAGATGGGATAAAATGTTCAGCAAGAGCCACTGGTTTATTAGCTCCCTTATAAGAACACTTAATTGTGTTTTCTTTTCAAAACAATTAGAAATCAGGCAACAGTCACTGTATAGCTCAGCGGCTGTTCAGTGTACATCTTTAAACCACAACCAAACCTTGAGGTTCCACAAGCACTGAAGAGTCTGGAGATGGAGAGAGAGGTAAGGTACAGAAAATGCCAACATAAAGCAGGGACATAGAATCATACTCTCAGACTCACTCATGGATTTCTTAGGTAGCCTCTGGTTGTATTTTTTAACTCTAAAAACTGCCATGACCTGCACACAGTCCTTCACACTCAGGACTGTAAGAGATGTAATAATGATAATTCATCACCTGATCTAGTTGAAAATGACCCTGCTCATTGCAGGGTGGGGTTAGTCTAGATGACCTTTAAAGGTGCCTTCTGACTATTACATGATTCTATGAGTCTATGAGTCTATGATTCCATGTTCAGATGAAAAAAGCATTGCAATCACCCCATCTGATTTGTGTCCCAGGTCTCACAGATGGACTTTATGAAGTGGACTGATCGGATGCCTTAGGCAGCCCATAGGAAACATGTTTGGCCCTTTTAACTCTGTCACCGTCCAGGGAAACTGCCAGGCAATCCATGCAGAATTTATATGCTCAGTGCTCATTCTTGTTAGGAGTTTTCCTATGATCTTACAGGACCTTTAAGGGTGTGGAATACTCTAGTGACCAAATTATTTCCACCTTGCAAGAGGCTTGAGGCATACCTGGAATAAAACCAAAGGCCAATTTATCTTCTTAATAGAGGGAAAGACAAAATAATTACCTATCTTACCTAAGATGCATCTGCAAACACAAATACTGAATGATAGTAAATAATTTGCCACTACTGCAACTTAACAAAATGGGTAGGTCAAGCCCGCTGAACATCAGCATCTTCAGGATTAATATAAATGTTCACATCAATCAGTGGTATTTATTTTCTTTTCCACAAAGAGAAAAGATGAAAGCAAGCAAGCAAAAGAATATGCTGAAAAGCCTAGATTTAAAATGAAGGAAAGCTAAAGGATGGTTCTTTAATGAAACCCACTAATTCTTTAAAGAACATTCCACTCTTTGTACGTAGAGGAATTTCAAAGCAAAACAAAATAAATCTTTTTTTATCATTTTCATAAGTATAAAATGTAGTATCTGACCACATTCACAAGAGTTACATTCTTTTCTATTTTATGTTTCCATTATTGTGCATTATTCCTCTAAGAATCAAATTTAGCAGCATGGTGGTTTAAATTCAGCATAAAAATAAAATTCAGCAAATGTCATGGCAGAATACCAAACATTTAATGTCAGGTTCCCTTATGTTCAGCACTTTGCTAAAGCTTCCCATCCATCAATTAGACAATTTTGGAATATTTTACTTTGTAATTAAAAAAATAAATCTCTTGTGCTTGGTATTATTTTTGTGGAAAGAATTGCTCCTTCGTACATCAACCTCATATACATACTTGTACATTTACCTGTGTGTGCATTTTTTCCCCCAGTTTTCCAGTATTAGTCACTGTTGTCATAATTAAGCAGTTTCTTTCTGTGAAGACTTTACACTTAATACGTAGCTCTGCAAGTGGACCCACGCAGAGGGCCAATCTATTTCCCAGCAAGTCTACAAAACTCTCTGGAGTCAGCCTGCAAAGACTCTAATCACAGGAGTAGAACCTTAAATAAGTGTGAGGAGGCCACACCAAATAAGAGAGGAAACAGAGTGTTTAACATTACCCAGGGGCTCAGGAGGAAAAGTGGGATGACGTGCAAAACAGAAGGAATAGGAATGCACAAGTGGAGCGAGCCAAGGAAGATGTTGCTGCCATTACTGGCTACAAGCAAAACAGCAAGGAAGAAAGTGCTCAAGCCCCACAATGACTTTTAATTCTGTGTTCAGTGAAGAGGCCTTGCCAATGACCAAACCTCTGAGTGGGGATCAGTCAACATTGTGTGAGTAACTGTCACAGCAAACGCCATGAAATCAGTGTGGCTGTGATTCTGACCTGTACTTACAAAGTCTGCCAAACAAGAGCTCCGGACAGACACATAAACACGGCTACAGAGCTGTGAATACCTAATAAAGGTATGGCAGATTTATCTTCAGCTCGGTATAATTGAATGTACAGTATCTATACACTGTCAGCTGGCATCCAGAGCATGCAATTACACATTGCTTTCATTAGACCAGCCCTTTGTTAACATAAGCATTGGCAAGCATTATCTTCATTAAAATATCAGCTCATAAACATCCCACTTTTAGCTGTCATATTCTTCAGAGTTTGGTTTTTACATGACACTCTCATTTGAATAGGAATTAATTCATAGTTAAGCAGCAGTTAAAACCTCTTAAATGGTCAAGAAAACACACAGCTACAATATTTTGTTTCAATATCTAGCTGTTTATTTTAAACCTTTAAGACAAAAGTTTTCCTTAAAGTCTGATTGCTTCATAGAGCCCACATCCTACACATTCTTGAAATTGCGGAATAATGAAGGGTATCACCACAGACTAAGGCAAGGATAATCTGTAGAACACTTTTGGGGCCAAATATGTTTATGACTCGTTAATGTTTACTGCCGTACACTGTATACTTCAAAGCACAGAGCTGGCCCTGGAAAGTTTTACAGCACGAGGTGTGAAATCTGAAATACCACAAGGACAAACAGCTCAGCCTAGAGTTGTCTGAACTCACACAGCTCACTGACTGTAAACACAGAGCACTGTCCATGTGAAACTAAGGGACGGTAAAAAGACTGGTGTGTCTTAATGCTTTTGTTTAATTGCTTATTGCTTTTGTTTAAACTATTTTTTCAGTGGATGGAATCTTTAATAGTTTAGCATGCAGGCAGCCCTCTTTTTTTCCTACTTCATTCCATCCTACCTTACATGGGGTGCTCTGGTCTATGGGTAAACAAACAGGATTTTTTCTAAAATTGTAAGGCGAGGGTGGATTAAGCAGTGGGCTGGGAAGCTGGCATGAACACAGCCCTGTGATTTGCAGCCCTCTGTAAGACAGTCACTGGTCCTGTTCTGCCTTTCCTGTGTACATCAGGACTGTAAGTCGCTGTGTCAGTGGGGCATGGTGATATGAAATCGTATCGTCGCTGGATCACATCCACCACACTCCATAATTTGTAGAATCACATTTGCAGCAGGTATAATTCTGGACTGCTGAAGCCATTTGTATGGAGTGACAGCTTCTGCTTACAAACTCATTTTTCATGCCCTCTTTACTTTAAAATTATATTGCAGTTTCACTGGACTTCTTAACTGCTTGAGCTACAACATTTAGGTGAGGATTTATCTTCAGCTTCAGCATTTTTCACTAATAACATTAATGCCTGGCAATCTCTTCCAGCCAGTGCAATGAAAACTGTCTGGATGTACAGCATACAAAGTATTCTTGTACAGAAACATCCTCCTAGTGCTCATCAGGCCAAAAGCTATTTCCTTTTTCTGTACTCACACTCCATAGAAATGAATGAACACTGCAATGAAAGGAAAGACTTCATCTTAAAATGCAGCTTGTCATTAAATTTTATTTTATTCTCGCTTTTGTTTCCCTCAGTCCTCCATCCTAGCTCTAAAATATAATTCCCTATGCATACATCATTTCAGGAATACTCGCACGCATACTCAACTGTAAAGAAATGCTGCTGTCTAAAGCACTTTAGTAGGGTTGTAATACATGTGAACTGAAAACTAAATCATGAACAGTATAGCATGTGCTGCTCATACTGTTAATAAGTAAGTAAGTGTTGATGTATACATAATACCCTGCATTCATAATGTGAATGCCAAACAATCTAGGAAGACTCCAGTTTCCCTATCAGTCTTCTGCTCTGATCCACGCAGAACATGTCGTTTGTTACAAAATCAAAACTTAATGCTTCTGCTTCTAAAACTTCTGCTTCTGCCACGTTGCTCTCTTTTCAAGGCTAGTTGTTGAAATATAAGCACCATCCTGATTCCTTCTGCATCTGAAAGGTATATGAAGAAGTGGTACCCGCAGTGGAATTTCTCTGCTCCTATAGTTAAAGTCAGATGCTTGAGGCTATTTAACTCAATCAGAGCCAGGTGCTCTTAATCATGTACAAAATTCCTTTGATATCCATGAAGAGCAAAAAAAAAAAAAAAAGAACCTTGTTTTCTTTTTATAAGGAATTTCAAAAGGCCTGATTTCTAAGGCTTACTTCTACCTTTGTAAGGGTCTCACAAATAAAAATACATTTTCCTTCAGAGTGGCCATTAACAATTAGCACTTGCCTCTTTTTTTTTGTGTAAACAGCATAGAGCACAAATTAGCACTGACAAATAAACAGGACTTTTCAACTTCTTTATGTAGTCACAGGAAACACACACATATGACAATATCTTGTGACACTATATTGTTTCAGATAGAAAAGGTCATTGATGTAGGACACTGCTGCTTGAGTTTTATTTAATTCTGCCTTACTTAATAAAATATCTCCTCCCATTAAAACTGGTAAGATAGAATGGAAGCGCAGGCCACACAGGTTCCAAGCTTTTTGCTTTTACTTCCATAAACCCACAATAATATGAACTCAGCATAATCACATCAATGCAACTTTAAGAGAAGGCACAAATTTAATATCCCTTCTGGGAAATAAGGGAGTAACAATTAAGAGAAAATAAAAATGGATTTAGAGATATAAAGCAGCTTCAGATAAATAACGGGGAAATCTCTGGAAAATGTATAGATTTCAAGCAATTATCATCTGCCCAACGGGTTACTTTGCACTGGTGTCCACATTTCTCCCAGACAACAAAACCAGACTATGTGCCTGTGTCTTATCCATTTTGATGAAAGTTTGGCCTACCTTTGATGGATAATGAAGGGAGCTTTATCTAAACTGTGCGACTGGCAATGGTGTGGCTGGAGGTCCCAGCTGCTGGTTCCCTGGTGGAGTATCAAGATTCAGCACAGGGGCCAAGTGAACAGCTTGGGGCAAAAATGTCCACAGCTGCCATAGGGAGACTGGGCAAGATCATCTGCCAGGGTCTTGTAAAACTGAGATGTACAGGAATATGCAAAAACCTCTATCAAATGATAGTAGGCTTAAAGATGGGCTCAAGTGGCTGTGGCTCACGACCTGCCTGTGTTTCAAGTGTGATTTATGTATCTCCAGACATAATCCTTCTTTAGGTGATGGTTAGAATCAGCACCTCAGTTCTGAGGCACTAATCACACTGTACAAAATGCTATAAAACTATTTTCAATCCACAATATATATTTCATTAATTAATATGCTCAATTAGGTTCACAGTCCTAGTCTGGGAGGGCTTTTTTGGGTGAGGTGGGGTCTGAAAGATGTCTAATGTAGTTATCTCCAAATATTAATTGGAACTATTGCTGATCAGTACTGAAAACTAAAGCAATATTTAATTACTAAATCCACAAGTCACTGGTATGGTATGGCAATTATAATATGTATTTCTTTTTAACCTCTAGCTCAGAGATTGAAGAATTCGGGGTTGGGGGGGGGAGGGAAGGAACATTTGAAAACCCACAGAGCATTTTCAAATAGCCAACTTACTTTCCATTACTTGTAATGGAGAAAGGTAAGTGACAGAAAATTCTTTAGAATGGTAAAACCTTAATCAGAAATATCTATGTCTATCACCTCAAACATACTGTTACAGAACAATTGCAACTATGTCTTCAATGAGAATTTTAACTACAGCTGAATCAATGAAATAATCTGATTGCGGGTATGAGTTGGAATTTACCAAGTTGCTAAGATCTTTTAGTGCTTTAAAACATTTAATAGGGCAGATACAAAAAGTTTTTGAGAAAAAAAATAAATTCAGAATGTTTACAGAAATTTCACTCAAAAGGGGGATTTATTATTGGCCTCTTTTGAGCTTCCTACTTGCTTTTCATTTTAGAATTTCCTCCTGAATTCCCTTGTTTTATTTCTATCCGTTCTGTGGGAAATCCCAATTCAGCCCTGCCACATGCCAGCCCTGTTCACATCCTGCCTGCCACATGCCAGCCCTGTTCACATCCTGCCCTGGATGTACTTCCACTGTGTGAGGTCCCCTTGCTTCAGACTGATTTACAGAAGTCACAACGTGACCTGCTGTGGGATCACTGTTTATTTGACTTGAGGCTTCGAAGAGATGCCTTTTGCCTTCGACAGGAAAAAACGTAGCACGCTGGACACAAGTTTCCAGCATAGCAGGCATATGCCAGCATTAGATGCATTGTCACTTTTGGGGAAAGTCATTACCTTGGAAAAATCTCTCTCTCCCCTCTTACAAGATTAAGAAATATGTTAGTGAAGCAGTTCTTTAGAAAAGGAAATGTTCTTGAGTTACTGCTGGGAGAGAGGCACAAAATCTTCCACACCATGTCAACAGAAGGAACAACTTGCCATGAAATTGCCTGAAAGCTGCAGTTTCCCATGAAACAAATCAAGGTGAGTTCATTTCTAATCTTTTTGCTGTAAAGGAATAGGAAAAATGACTACTGCTTCCTCAGTAAAGAAAAAAAAAAATCACCACTTCCATCATAGGTATTTTTTTTTCCTTCTTAATAGAGAAATAAGAAAGTTCACATCTTTTGTGCTGAGTTGAGAAATAACTGGGAGATTCTGTGGTTTAAACACCTGACACCTATGGCAGAAGGAAACTCTCCCAAGGAACTGCAGTCACTTCAGCCCACCTTGCCAATGGAGAGAAGAATATTAACTTGGAAGACCTTGGAGGTGGCATTTGCATCTCAGCAAGTAATACTTCACAGGAAAGAGCAATTTCTCATGTAAGGTGATGGCTCATTACAGCTCCCAGAAAGATAAAAGGTTGCCCATTACTTTCACACACCTTCACACCACCCTTGTCACCTTGAAAAGGCCCAGCGGGCCACTTGTCTTAGACACCAAAGTGTGGGAAGTGGTTTCAGGAAGGGAATCCATTTTCACCATGATACCTGTATGAGCACTGAGTTAAACTTCTGAGTGACAGACCTTCAGAGGCACATCCGTCTCCAGCATTTTCTCCATTCAGTGTCCTGGCTGTTGCAAATCCTCTTCACAAAGCACAAAATTGTCCCACATTCAAAGCACAAGGAACTCAGCAAGGTACACTACATCTTCAGAGCCAGGCATCCAACTTTTGAGCTTAATCATCATCCCTTTGCTGAAGTCCCATTCTGAATCGGGCCCATTACACTCATCATTATCCAAAAGCATTTCATGAAATTTCTCCATCAGAACATTAACATATTCTTTCCCTTTAAAATGTAGGCAACAGAACTTGTTATCTCAAAAATGAGAATAACACGTATAACTGTGTGAAAGAAAAGGAATAACGTTCTTGACATAACCCTCTGAGCCACCCAAGGCATTTACTACGATTAATTTAGTGTCAGGGTCAGTGCTTTATGCAGAAGTTTATTTTACATTCGAATATGGGTTATTTCATCAGCATAATTTTCTACTCTTCTTTTTTTCTGACTTCACCAAATGTTGACGACTACTTACAGTGGAAGCAGTGAAGAATCAAAGGCCTTTATCCTGCAGAAACATTTGTATCAAATGAGACTAAAATGTGTGGAAAGGTCCAGGGGCACTTAATGATTTCTTGACATGAGGGTCTAACAACCATTTTTGGTTTGTTTTGTTTCGTGTAACTGAATTACAGCCCGACACACTGTAATTGAAACCTTTCAGGGGAGGCGGCTGACCCTTTGCTGGGAATGAGATCGAAACAATTCATGCCTTGAGACCCTTTAAAACACTTAATCAAGACTTGCATAGAAGTTCACCCTTCTGGAGGAATCGTGGAGAGCTTGGACATAACCATCTCTGCATCAGAAGGACAATGTACATCCATCCAGTGGTACCAGCCCATGAGGTTCAATTTATGTCAACATAAATCCTACTCAGTCCAGAGGACTCCACATCCTCACCTACAGCTCATGGGGGACCAATCTCAAGTATTTAAAATGGGTTCCTGTGGAATTCAGTAATAAAACACATCTTTATGGGTGCACTACTAGGTCTATGGTATTTATGTAGCTTATATGAAGTTGTTTCATTTGTATAGAAATGGGGATCTTCTTTAAAATAGGTGATAATAACTCATAAAAACCAGCATTAGAGCACTGGAGATGCAGTTCTGGAAATGTTTTGAGTTTGCAGTTTACTCACTTCAGTCTCTATTAAATGCTAAGCTCTTTATAAATCCTTTTGACTTCATCTCTCCTCACAGTTCTCACAGACTGCATGTCTCTGGGGCTGAATCAACACATTCAGCTCAGAGAACTTTTCTGTAAGATTTTGACACAGATGAGGGGGAATGAATTGCATCCTGTAGTTTATGTAGATACTCTTGAATTTCCCAGGCACTGTAGTCAGCAGCGGGCAAGAGAATGATCCCACACTCTCTAAACTCAGAGGAAATGTATGCCAATTCAACATCCAACTCCACATCTGAGCTCTTCTGAATGTGTCTCGGGTGGACACATAAGGACTATTTTCTTGTTGCTTGGGTTTTTAAAAAGCGGCAGAAACATTGCAGATGATGTGTTTCTTTATCAGACCACAAAGGGCAATATGAATATTTTAATCCCCAGTAAGTCTTCAAGCTCCTCCTGGCCTATTTGCTGCACTTGTGATTTAAGAGACGTTACAGGTGAAATGGATTTGTTACAGTGCATCTCGCAGAGTAAAACTCAGTTTGCTGCGTGCAGTTTAAATAACATCGGTCCCAATTTCGCCCTGGGATCTGTGCTTGTGGACTCTGACACAGTCCTGACAAAGCTCCCAGAAACAGCGATGAAGAGATAGAAGTTACAGTGGTGCTCAGAGACTTCTGTTTCCTTACTGCCTGCAAATACAGAGCCGAGTGACACAGACCCTAACACTGACCTTAACAGGTTGGGAAAGGAGGGTCTGACCCAGCACATCTTCCCCGCACTGTGCCTGTAAAAGCAGCAAGGAGAGAACAAAGATGCTGTGATACTGCTGCAACCCCTGTAAACCAACCCTCAGACACAGAAACCTGCATCAGAAGCTGCAAGTTCCTCTAAACAGCAGCAAAGGCTCAGAATAGCATCCTGATTTGGGGGTTTTGGAACTGTGAAAGCTCTCTGTGTTGTTCTAAGTAAGTAGCCAAGTATTAGGCACACAAGATATCCTTGTGATACATATAAAATGTGTGGCAGCTTAGAAAAGCACTGTTAGAATGAGAACAACAGGTATCCTGGAATGTAGCAATGAGATCCCCTAACTCAGTGACCATATACCCACTGCAGCCAGAGAAGGACCTTTAGCTGGCAATAGTGCCCATGCCCACCACCACAGCTGGAATTGTACAAAGAGAATGCAGAATACCCACATTTAATTGTGCTGCTGGGGCATTTTTACTGTCTGTGATGCTACAAGTAAGGCAATTAATGTGTTTGAGAGACTGAAAAGTAGTATAAAAATTCCTGGGCTTTTCTTGCTTTCAAGAGGGCTTTTTCTTGCTCTGTCTTACAGCGCTAATTTAGCAGAGAATATGAATAAAAGTCACATGCGAATATATGCAGTATGTTTTGGCCCTGGAAAAGGCAACAGAAAATCATAAAAAATTCTATCCATAACTGAGAGGGTTTTGCTCTGTTTCTTGTGGAAACTATTTTGCAGCTGCTGACCATTTGTCTGAATTAACAACAGACCTTTATTTCTTCTTGGTCTGACAGACTGTGTATGCTGGACTGCTCCATAGGATTTTTCCTATGCATCGTGGCAGTGCATGTGCACATTAAATTTTTTGAGGGGGAGGGGAAGATCCAGTCAGATATCATTTATTGAATACTATATTCAGGGAGTTTTGAAGATTTCCAGAGTTAGAGTACATTTGTAAAGCAGCTCCACCGATTGCAGATTTTATTTTGCATTTAACTGCTCCCTGAACATCCCAAGGAAACAACTGGCAGCCTGTGGAGTGTCAGATTAAATGACTGGTATTTAAGCTTTAAAAATGGTCATTAGACTTTCCCATTAGCCATTTCTATTAGTTCAGCTGCACCAGGCCTAGCAGCATAGGGAATCCTGGGGTAGGCATGTTGCCATGGCACCATATTTAGCAACATGCTAATTAAATCTGTTGAAAGTAAGAGATTCCAATAATTGATACAGTGCTGGGAGTGAAAGATGGGGCATGCCTCCCAGTATCGGTAACCGTGATTCAGGAGAAGCGGACGTTTTTATATGTATGTGGTATAGATAAAGAATCTGTCACACCACCACCCTGAGTCATCTCCAGGATATATTAGTGGCAGGCTCCTTATCTGTACCGGACAAAACAAAAAACTGTATTCAGCATTGAATTTATGTGCTGGAGTAAAACAATCAGTCCGTTTCACGGCTCTCACAATGGCACAGATACTACAGTGCACAAACGCTGCCATAATCTACCAAAGCTCCAACTTCTGGAAAAAAGCAAAAACCATTCCTCGCTGCCTTTGTTCAGAGCTACACTGCAGTGTTTCTTCACTTGCACAGACTCCTCGTCTCCTTGGTCTTCCTACCCTCATTCTTTTACACGCATCCTTTGGCAGAGCTGTTAGAGACCATTGTTAGCACACAAACTTGTACCCTACATGTTTTATGGTGCCTTTTTGAAAATCCCAGCCTGGATCCCAGTCTGTGTCCCACACTATTGTGTCTAGTACAGAAAAATTGCAAGGAAATGGAGATTTGGCCTTAGACTTCTGGCCCTGAATGAGGAGTAGGACATCAAACCACCACTCATCATGACAAATCTGTTGGTTCACTTCTGCTGTCAGAGGATGACTTCTGCTTTCACTTGATCAGAGCCTGAAAAAAGCACCTACTTCTTCTCCAAACAACAGACACCAAGGTTTTGTCTGGGTTAAAAAGCAACCGTCTTTTTTAGTGCTGTACCTGGCTAGAGGAAGAGGAATGCAGAACAGATTCACACCTACTTGCAGAAGACCTCATGGTTACTACCTCACTGTGTTTTCTATATTTTTGTCTTCATTTTTCTCTTTCTATCATCTCCTGCTCATTTGTGCTGTTCTCTAGCATCCTTTTTTCATGCTGATCCTTTCCCATTTCACATATATACAGTTGGTCAATATACCAAAAGTCCTATTAGTAACAATTTGTTTAGTACATTAAACAATTGTTGTGTGCTCCTTCCATAAAACTCAGTGACCCTGTAAAACACCTAAGGGTTCTCACTCACACGTGATAGAGGGTTAAAGTCAGATGGCTGAAAGATGTACGATGGTCTGTCATTTGTCCCATCCTTTCTTGGAGAGGTGCTGCCCTCACAGAGATAGCTGGGCAGCTCTTGGAGCAGACCTGGAGCTGCCATAGTGTTTACAGCCAGTTTACCAAAGCAAGCTAATTTCAAGACCTGATTCATGAGTCTGATATGGGGAGCAGCCTCCACAAACTGGGCAGATGAGGTCCCCACTTCGGCCATCCCATTTATAACCCCCCATGATGTGTAAGCTAAAATATTCAGTTAGAAACTATGGGAAAGGTGTAACCCAGCACTAGCCACACATGCAGATAAAAAGTAGCAGGATCACACTTCATGAGTGCTTTATGGTATTGCACAGGTACCATGATGTCATGAGGATAACATACACATTGCAAATTAAGGGCATGAAGCTCTTTCCAGACTGTAAATCACAGGCCTTATATAGAAGCATGCAAGAACGCTGTGTCGGTGTGGAAGATTTAATTACACAAACAAATAACTAGGAGGAGACAGGACACAGAGAGCCACATCCTGTCCATATGGGAAAGCATGCTGGAGCCCAGAAGAGAGGTGTGGTTGCCTCTTGCCAGTTTCATGCTGGGGTAGCAAAATGTTTCAAAGCAGGAAATTCAGAGCCAGTCTCAGAGGTTTCAGCAGGCAACTGCAGAGCGTGCTCCACAGAGCCGTTTCCCTCTGCTGCTTTGATGAAAATCAAGCAGCATGTGCCCCCGGCTGAGACATATTGCTGGCAGTAGCATATGCATTTGATAACAGCAGCGTTACCGTTCAAGTGGGGAAAAAGGGTTTCTTCCAGTCCAAAAAAATCATTGCAGTGTTTGTTTCTCTCTCTGTTGGGGTGGACACCGAACTTTCCTAGATCTTTAGAGGAGTGGGAAGGATGAGAAGGAAAAGAAAAAGAAACCTTCTCTCCTGAAACAGGCAAAAGTAAACAGTTAGAACACTCACCTGGGATGCTGCTTTAGTCATCAAGACCCCCAGTACATATGACACTTAAATCCCAGGTAAGAGATAGCTTATCAGTCAATCAATCAATCAATCAATCAAAGGAAAGCAGGTATCCTATGAGACCTGTTGCATTGCATACACCTCATGAGAGACAGGTCAAAAGACACAGTGATGAGGACCAAAGCACGGGGTGGGGTGGAGGAATGTGAGAGAAGCAAGGTTTGATGTGCAAAGGTCCCAAAAAAAGACATACAGAAAAGGTAGGAAAGCGTGGCAGCACGGCCCTTTCTAGCCCACTCCCATTACCTTTTGTCTCCTTCCCCCAGGACAGAGCCTGGCTCAGAGACTCTGAACGCCTGATGGGATGTTCTGCAGGAATACAGCTTGTTACTTAGACATTAGTAGCCTCATTTTTGAGGCTGAACAGGGAGGACCTCTGGGTCCACGTGCATGAATACCCCTGCACGTATTTCTGCAAGACAGGAAGATGAGGTGGCTGAGCTCGTCACATTCCTGGGTACCAGTAATTTCTGAGCAGAATCCCAACTAGCCTGCAAGGCCATGTCCTTCTTTCAGACTGATAGAGTTGTCAAAGCAAACCAGTCCCTGTGCCACCAGTGACTCCAACAACCCATCAGTAAACTAAATGACAAAACCAAGACATGACTTTATGGCTGCAAACACTGCTTCAGAAACCTGTGCCAGGGAGCCAGATGTTGCAGGAAAAACATCTGGGATTTGTGATTGCCTTTAAGAACGAGTAGGAGGAGAATTGTGATGTGGTATGAGAAATAGCTTTCTGCATAGTTTTTGGATTAATGACAAAATTATCTCCTTTAAAATACTGTAGAATGTAAGAATTTTAACTCACATAGGATGGCTTAGCAGTAAAAAAAAAATATACATTGTACAGAAGTATGGAAAACCTTGAAAAGTTTCCAAATATGACATACCTCAACCAGAGAACCTGAAAGAGTTTCATAAGGGTATTTAAAGAGGAAAATTTTCCTTTCTATCCGTAAGCAAAGAACATGCTTTCATAGGGAGGACTAGGGGGAGGGGGGAAGGGAAAATGGGGACAGTTCAAATGAAGCAGCCCATTGGAGTTAGACGCCAACTTTTGTATGTACATTGGGTCTCCCCTTGATGCTAGTCCTGAAGGTATAAATCAGGACTAGGCCTGGCCAGGGGACATTTTTGTTCCTCTAAGTTTGTTGGGATTTTTTGGTTTTTTTTTAGATGTCCCAAATGCCCAGGACAAACCAGAGAGCCCTGAAGAGAAAAAGGCAGCAAAAAATTTCCTCTCCACCCTTCCACAAAGCTGGTGCTAATGAAAGCATGTGTACTGTGGGGAAAGGCAGCAAAAAAGAGTCCAAGTTTCCTGTGGTCCTCCCAGCACCCTGGGCTATTCAGAGGGAAGGGCTCTGCCCCCAGTGACAGCTAAAAATCCCAGGCTGTCCAAAACAAGCACTAGGGGCCAGATTTAGAGAAATGCTGTGCCTTGGCATTTAAGTTACTGAGAGCTGCACTTTGAGCATAGAAAGTTCTGTAAGTTACTGTCAAAAATCGGTTCCTCAGGAACTCCATTTGGATACCAAAAATCAATGGATACTTTCAGTTTAATTCTTCTGTGCTTTAACAAAAATAAACCATCAGCAAGCCTGCGCTGAAAAAGCAGTCACACAGAGCAGTGAGGGAAGCCCAGATGGAAATTAGCAATCCTGCCTTTAAAGGAGGGTTACAAAGCATGCAGCCACACACAGAAAGCAAGCTGAATACAAGCCACGAGCTGCCTGCCTGCTCCGTGCACACTGTCCATCCTGCTCCAGGAGTGCCGGAGAAGCCCTTTGGAAAAAAAACCAGAAGGCTTAAGCCATTAATTAATCTGCAGTAATGTTTGTGTGTAAGGGAACTGGTTCCAGTAACAAAGCAGCCACAGTGGTAGCACAGCCTAACTTTTGAATTTTAATAACATTCTTTCAGCGTGGCCTGTTTTGTCATCCACATGCTCTGGACATGGACTTCAAAGAATTACATGGAGTAGGAAATAGTAGCTTCAAGTAACTTTTTCAACTGTGGGAAAAAAACCTCTTCCTTCAAGAAATGAACTATAGCACATTTTGCCTCTCTAAACAGTTTTTACTTCTTCCACCTACTTGGTGCAGTTCATGTTCAGTTAAGCATGTCTTACCCACCACACTCAAACCAAAAACATCTTTTTAATAATAAGAATCACATTTCTGTAGCAATGAGTGCCTACTGTATTTTTCTAGGATTCTGGGATCCTGGGAGCAGCACTCCTTGCCGTGGCCAAATTCCTTTCTTCCCTAAAAATCTTCACAGAAATTTAAATAAATACATTTTCTCACTTAATTGTGTTGATCAGGCTTCAGTTACAGTACCTGCCCCAGGTATTGCCCCATCTAGCTTTTGCCAAATGGGAACATGCTCCCTTCAAGACTTCGAAGCACATTTCAGTGTTGAAAGATGCAGGCAGGAATCCAGGCAGATTTGATGTGTCCTACTATGTTTGTGCATACTATTTCCACTTGCTACAATTATTTGGTGTCTTCAAGCAAGACAGAAAGCGCTTTACATCCATACATCAGAACCTGGATGATTTTTACACCCTAATAACACTTTAATTAATTTTGGATACGCTGCAATGTACTTCTCTTCATCCTAGACTTAAGTCAGACTCCAAGTGACTCTTCTAACTGCATAAGATTGAGGCTGATCTTCCTTAATACTGTCATTTTGCAAGGAAATAGAAGGATGATGGTGAAAATTGCTAGCAGCACAGAAATTTGGGAACAACCTCAAAACAGAAGAGTATGAAGAGATATAGCAGAAATCATTAGATGATTTTGAGCACCACAATAATCAAACAGGACACATATATAAGACACTAAATGCGAGGCCATGGATATAAGAGCAAGTAATGAAAACATGCTGTAAATTGGGAGATTAACTTCTGAAAATGTTAAAAGTGGGGAGGGGCAGGGGGAAGGAGGGGGAATCTGAGAATACTCACTAAACACAAGGGTCCCCAAGAGCTGCCAGAGTCCTCACTCTAAACAAAGCAATGATGAGTCCTATTACATATATCTTGAGTCAGAGAAATGCTTATGGCAGCGTATAGATGGTCTGCTGGCTCATTATGCTCAGCTCAGGTCAGATTTGTTTTAGGGAAGGACATGATAGTGGCATTGAGAAGACTTCCAGGACAGTCAGAATACTAGGAAGACCATCTTCTGAGATGGGCCCAAAAAGGCTTGCTTTGCTTTGTACAGTGAAGGAAGGCTGAAATTGTTGATGACTGGTCTCTATAAATACAGCCAAGGGAAAAGATAAATTATTATGCAATTTAAAAAACATATTTTCACAAAAGTGAATGGATAAGCAGTGTCTGAAAACAAATTTGACCAGAAAGTTAGTTTCTAACCATAAGGAGTCTGAGCTACCTGAATAGCCTCCAAAAAAAGAGGGTATCAGAGGCAAAAATCCTAACAGTTTTTAAATAGAATTGGAATGGTTTCTGGAAAGAATCACATGCTGAAATTTGTGATTGCTTGCAACTGCAGACGACCACACTCCCTAGGTGGACCTTTGGTGGAGCTCCTCTCATGATATACTTCAGTTGCTGAAAAAATAAACGAGAGCCAGACCCTTACCTGTGAGCAGTGTAATTCTTCTAATTCCACTAAATCTGTGCCATCTTATGTCCACTGAGTATCTAGTGCTTTCATGGATTACCTCCATCTGTATTTTTACAACAGATATACTGGTAAAAGGAAACAATTGGTGTTAGTCAAAAACTTTTCATAAATCCTGCCTCTTACAATATAGTTCTGTTAAACTTACTTTAGTAGCTTAAAGCAGAGGAAGCTTTAGCAGACCATCTAGAATACTGTTTTATTTCATTCAGAAAAATGGGGTTAGCTGGTGTGTTAACATAAAGCAGCTACATCCTACCTGAAAGAAATGAAAAAGGGGAAAAAAGATGATGCATTTAGCTGCTTACGTAGTGCAGGCAGGACTTAACTGTCTCCTCAGAGAGTGTCTGTGCTCAAAGAGTATAAATCTAGATGACGAAATCCTAGTGCATAAAACTCATTGTCACAAAAATGTACTCCTGGAGCAGCCACTGTCCCAACCTCATCAGAACACAGATGGCTGGCAGCATCGCACCACCCCAGCAGACACATGCAGTGTTGTGTGCACCTCTGCTTGCTCACATTGTATGAGAGTGTTCATCAGCTGCCCAGCTGGAAACAAGTGAGGTGTGAGAGCTCCTTCTGAGCTCATTTGTATTTATTTGCAGAAATACAGATGTAGTGACAGTAGAAGCCATAAAGCAAACCCAAGGTAAACCCTCCTGTCTACCGTGGGTACAGCTTGAGAGGCAGTTTGTTTGAGAAATAATACTCCTCCCTTTACACCTAACTTGACTGAGGAGTCTCTTTGTATTTTCACATACAGTTGCATAATATAGGATGAGCAGACATCATCATTCCTCAACAGCTGAAAAAGGGAGGGTGTCCCCCAACCTTACAGCCAGCCACAGACTGCTGTCCCTTTCCTTTCGCTGGGTTTGGTGACCACTGGTCCTTTCTGTCAGTGACCTACCTGTGCTGAAGAGTAACCTATCAAAAATATACAGTATGATATAGGAGGGACTAAGAAAGCCAGAAAGGAAAAGGATGAGGATAGGAGGAAGAGTAAGAAGCATGACTCACATTTCAGCAGGAGTGAGCAAAATGCTACAGACCTCAGCTGAAGGTAGAACCGTGGTCTTCAAAAGGCCACCTGCACTGAGGCTTATAACCAGGTGTCAAAGGTCCTGGTGAGTTTTGCAATTCTGCTGTTATTTAGGAAAGTCCAAAACCAGCTAGTCACAAAAAAAAAAAAAAATAGCCATTTGATAATAACCAGCTTGGTGACCAATCATTTCCAGCAGCTTATATCCAAAACAGATCTGTGGAAGAAAATGTTCTGTCAAGATTTGGGAAGTCATTTCCAAAGGCTTTGATACCACCGCTACTCCTTTAATTTGAGGGTCTAGTTCTTTGTAGATGTTTCCATTTGGGCAGACAAACTGTGGATGAACTGGGGTTTTCGTTGATGCAATCTTGTTTGGAAGAAATTTGCAATGCTTCATTTCCCTCACCATGGAAAATATCCTAGATCAAAACACTGTATCCCCATGGTTTTAGCCAGAGCCTTATCCAAACTGCTCATATTTGTTCTGCTCCCCCTCGCCTTACCTGTCTTTCATTCCTTGCTGCCTCTTGCTTCTCTAGGCAAGCTGTTATTCCCACAGACACACCCCAGCAAAGACTCCCCAGAGCCTCCCCCAGCCGTTCCAACTCCTAAGCAGCTTTTCATTTCCCTTCATTTGGAATAGAAAATAAGGGCTTAAATGACTCTTGGAGCTCCTTTAAGGAGCAATGATTAAACCTCCTGATACTTCAGGACAGATTTCTGAAAGCAGCAGTGTGATCTCAGATAAAAATGTCCTTTTGCCATTTGTGGGCAGGGGAAGTGATGACTGGTTCTTAATTATTTGTGAAAGTGGAGGCAAGGCTGTTGACATCCTGAGACTTCATGATTCATATTCAGTAGCATGGCTAAGGCAACACATCCCTGCAGCCCTTTGGACACCTGGGTGCTCATTAAAGGGAAAGCATTTAAGAGACTCCAATGGTGGTGTGCTCTCAAAAAAAAAAAAAACCATAACTAAAGCAAATCTGTTATTTATTAATGTCTATGCCAGCACTGAAATGAGTACTGAAGGCCTTGACATTTCCAGTTTAGTCTTTACTATTTTCCCACATCATTATTTCTATTAACACTAAACATCTGGAAAAGTCTCCTTAACAAAACTTTAGAATTTAATTCCATTTTCCAGCCTAATAATAGCTCCCCTGCCAATCCTGTTTACCCTACCAACTCACCTTAAAATATGTTACAGTTTCTATCCTGCTGTCTCCTGCCAAAACCTTGTATTCCTTCATGCACTTAATAACTTCATCTCTCCGAATTGGCATCCCTATCAAACTGCACTGATGTTGATAATATCACTAATATAGCCACAATCAGACTTCTTCTGCAGCAGTCAGCTTCACAGAAACCTTTTGCCAGCAAGAAAAGGCTTCTGAGAAGTTTTGTGAGGAAGTAGGATACAAAGTCATCGGAAAGTGTATCTCCTTTCTGCATTTAGGATGCAAAGGATCCAAAGCCATAGGATGATAGCAGGAAAAATACCTTTTGCCCCTGCAGTAAGTTTTTTTATAATGCCTTGGGAAGCCACACAATCAGCAGTTGTGGTCCTGTTTACATTCAGACGAAAGAGAGGAACATGTGCTCTCAAAGGGATCATCTCACATCAGTCCTGAGGGCTGGTTCACCCAAGGGGTGAGATACACCAACCCTCACCAGAGTGATACCTCCATGTCAGTTCATAAGACAATTAGTCTTAATACAAGACTAGTAAAGTTAGTTTAGGAGACAGTCAACTACCTCATAAGAAGGTTCAGATTCACTGGTTAGCTGAGCAAGAAACTGCAAAATCTAGTCAACAGGAACTCGCAATGGAAGCATTTGTCTCAAATCCTGCACTTCTGAGGGTTTTTTAGGCCATTAGCCCTGAGCATCATCCAGGGCTCATCAACGACCGGAATTAACAACCTTGCACTCCCTCATTTTTAAATATGTTGTGCAGTAATTTGGGGATTACTGTCTATCCTAGCCCAGGGGAGGGAGGAAATTTATTTCTCTTTTTACAAGAGAAGATCCCTAGCTGCAGATATTCAGAAGCTGAGTGGAAGAGAGGGGAGGATGTTTCTAACTCCAGTTTAAACTGTAGACCTCGGAGGAAAAAAACCCAACAAAACAAAACTCAAAAAACTGACAGATAAATCAGGATAAAGAAGGCCGAAGAGTGAGTGAGACCTCCTGTAATGTGAGACACGTGGTATCAGATCATTTCTACTGCAAAAAGTGTTAAACGGGGTGAATAAAATGTGTTAAGTAGCTCAAGGAACCTATAGTATATCTAAACCCCTTTGCAGTAGAGAAACCTGTGAGCAAAACTCTAAACACGCACCTTCACTGTTGAGCAATTAGCTTTCCTTCACTACAGGCAAGATGTGCAGCCACCTGGACCCTTTGGCATCTCATTCCCCCACAGTAACGTCTTTGTGTAACTAACTCAGCCTTCAGGCATTCGCACAGTTTTGAAACTAGGCCTCTTAATGGCACACTCAATAATCAGTCTTTTTGCAGGGCCAAATTCTGTGCCTGCTCAGAGCAGTAACCCTCTTGCTTTGCTTCTCTAACACTGTTCAGAAAAAAGTCAGTGAGACTTAGACTGGCTGGAGAGTTGGGTGGGGAGAAATGTAATGAAATACAAGGGCAAATGTAGGGTCTTGCATATGGGGAAGAACAACCCCAGGTATCAGTATAGGTTGGGGATGGACCTGTTGGAGAGCAGCACAGGTGAGAGGGACCTTTTGGTCCTGGTGACAGCAGGATGACCATGAGCCAGCAATGTGCTGTCATGGCTAAGAAGGCCAACGACATCCAGCGGTGTATTAGAAGGGGTATGGTGAGTAGGTCAAGAGAGGTTCTTCTCCCCCTCTACTCTGCCCCGGTGAGATCACACCTAGAATATTGTGTCCAGTTCTGGGCCCCTCAGTTCAAGAAGGACACAGAACTCCTTGAAAGAGTCCAGTGCAGGGCCACCAAGATGATTAAGGGAGCAGAACACCTTCCTTATGAGGAAAGGCTGAGGGAGCTGGGCCTCTTTAGCTTGGAGGACACTGAGGGGTGACCTCATTAATGTTTATAAATATGTAAAGGGCAAGAGTCAGGAAGACAGACCCAGGCTCTTCTCAGTGATGGCCAGCAAGAGAACAAGGAGCAAAGGGTGCAAACTGGAGCATAGGAAGTTCCATGTAAATATAAGGAGGAACTTTTTCAATGTGAAGGTAATGGAGCACTGGAACAGGCTGCCCAAAGAGGTTGTGGAATCTCCTTCCCTGGAGATATGCAAAACTTGCCTGGATGCATTCCTGTGCGATTTAGTCTAGCTGATCCTGCTCTGGCAGGGGGGTTGGACTAGGTAAGATTTCAAGGTCCCTTCCAACTCCTAATGTTCTGTGATTCTGTGATTTTATGAAAGAATTTTGCTTACAGCAAAGGGGACAGCACGCTTGTGGCAGTTGTACTTGTGTGCTGTGAATATGAGAAATCTGAATAACACATTTGATGAATAAGAACTATATTTTAAAAACAGTGTATTCCAATTTACTAATCTGTGTGAGAATGAAATTGTGGGAATAAAAATACTATGCTAATACGAAACCACTTCAAGAAAGAAATCAGAAAATATGTGCAGTTAATCTTCTACCCAGGAAAATGAGAGCATGAGAACAAACACTAACTTTTCACAGAGACAGCTGATGTTGGTGTAAATCACTCACACATTAGTATGTTATTTTCAATTAGAATTATGTACTGAGCTGTCTATATAGCCTATGAATCTTGTTTTTCAAATCTATTTTACAGTAAGAGCCATGAGCTTTGCTACTCTTCAGAAATACAGTACAATGGAATTATTCTAGTGCTACAAAATGGCTCATTCTTGCTATAAAAATGACGTCTCCATGCACTAAATCAGACTGCATTAAAAAGAGCTGCCCCAAAAAGACAGGAAGGAGAGGAAAGGGGAGGAGATTTTGTGTAAAGCTGTGGTTTTCAAGACTTGCACTGGCAATTCAGGACACATATTCTACTCATATGACCTTAAGCATGAGTAACTGTACCTGTCTGATTGTGAAAAAAGAGGGCAGAACTTTATAAGGGGACTTGAAGTGTTCTAGAGTTTATTCCATTCCTTTGGTGGAATTCAATAAAGTTCCCAGGGGCTTCAGGAGATGATTCTGGACTAAAAGAAAAAAAAATGCGTCTTGAAATTAGTACAATTTCATTGAGGTAACAAACTTTACCCAGATTTACATCAGTGATAGTTAGTACCAATCTGGGTTGAAGTGCCTGTTAAAAATAAATACATTTTCCACTTTTACATGAATTTTTAAGTTGCTGTTAAATTTAGCAAGGTCCTGCAGATATCAGACAGAGGACATGGAGGGCAGAGGAGAGGGGAAAAAAAAATTTTAAATTTTGAATGGATTACCCCCAGAAAGAAATCAGGGATTAAAACTCCCACCACAATGTCCTATCCCTTAGAGCTAGAAAAAGTGCTTCCAGAAGTTCCCATGGTGCTGGAGGGCAGGGAAGAGACCCACCAGCTGGTGCAGAGGAGCACATGCCTGTAGAGTTGCGGGCTCCACTACAGTCTCCCTCTTCCCTTCAAGCACCTGAACCAAACTGAGCTGCACGCCTTCTCCTAGCTGTGCCCAGAGCATGATGTCATGAAGAGGAAAAAAGATTACATGGTTCAAAAACCCAATAAAATTAAAGCAGCAGCCCAGAATGGCAGCCCTTGCCCTCTGCATGCCCTGCACACAGTAGCTTCCCTGGTTGAGCGACCCAGCCTGTCGCTGTCACTCCAACCAGAGAGGTGGCTGCTTCAGAGATGGAAATGGGCAGGGTTGATGGGAGTTTTGGTTTAGACACACTGGTCTCAGCTTCCATGGCTACTTCTGTGAAAAAAAGTACAAGTCAAGTGACTTTGTTGGTGCTATGATGTGCAAAGTGGGGAAAAGCAGGGGTAAGAGTGGTTTGATGGTGATCAGGGGACACAGCAGCCTGACAGCTCATAGCTTGTAGAGGATAGCAAGAAGGTTTTCCTACGTTTTACTGTGGGCCAAGACAGATGCATGGGGAAGGTTCATCAGGGATTCAGAACTATGAATTAGGTATTTCTGGGATGTAATCCATGTAAAATGTCTTAAATTCCCACTGGATGGGGAAAGCTGTACTCAAAACCAGCCTATTTTTCTCAGTTGATAACCCATACCACAAAAGGATCACTTAACATTAAGCCTAGCCACAAAATGTTATTATAAATAATATTCCAGAGTTGGGAAGTGCAACTAAGATTAAATTTTCAAAGCCTCAGAAACCATTTTTTAACCATACTTCATATCCACTCCCTTTAGTAATGTGATCTCCTTGGTCCATTTGGAAATATCAGTGTCTCAGCACTCCCTTTTGTCTCCCTGAGGAGTTGGTCTGAGACAAAGGAGGTGCCGAGGGTGTGCACTAACCTGGAAGAAACACTGAGTGATCACTGCAAGGGGCAGCAGGAACAAGGGTGCTTCTCCATGCTGGGAAACTCCAGAAGGCCTGATATGGATCAATAGGATTTCCAGAAAAAGAAGGAATAAAGCATGAAGCTTATTACCATAGAGGAAAGATCTACAGGGGCAAGGTTAAGCAAAATTGTCTGATAAATGACCATCAGTAGGCAACCACAAAGAAACACCATGAAGCAAAATAGGCAGCGAGGAATTTCTGTAAGGACCATGTTCAATCAGGAAAAAGCTGGTAATGTTTCCAGTTTCAGGCTCCTTGTTAAAAAAAAAAAAAGTTTATATATATGTATATGCGTATCTGTATCTGTTTCTGTGTATTTACATATATATTAAGGCAGGCAAGGCAGTGTCGAGTACTTACAACTTCTTGTGTAGGTTGTAAGGAAATCTGTCAGGAGAAGCAAGCAAGTAGATAACAAGAAAGGCAAGGGCCGACCCTTGAACGAGTAAGGGAAATTAGCTTTACAGGCACTTTCTGCTCCCCACCCAACAAACTGGTATCTTTGGTACCCCCAGTTAGCATACTGGGGCAATTCTTGGTGAGAACAATTGCTACTGTGTAATTTCATCTTCTCCAAGGAAACATGCTGGATACTTTCTAGAAGAAAGCGGTGATTTATTACATAAAATTGATTCTACCACCTTCTTTTAAGTTCAGTCTAATTAAGCTGTAATTTCCCAGCATATAAATATGCTTTTCTTGCACAATAAGTTTACCTTTGAAAATAAAAGTTTTATGAACTTATCAGTTTTACTGATGGCTAAGTTTCTAACTTATTTCTGATCCTTTGTACCAGGCATCACTCCACATTACAGTTCCTCAAGTAGCAAACATGTTTACCGCTGTCCCTCAGTCCTCACTTTCCACCCTAACACAAACTCACTTCTATCCCCAAACGACGTTTTACTGTCCCTTCATCCATGGCATGTTCCAGAAGTACTCTGACAGCATCTCCTCTGAAATAACCTGAGTTACAGCTTTTCAGGCACCCACAGAGGTTGGTTTTGTTGCTGGGGTTGTTCTGTCCCTTTGCTAACCAAATTGTTTTGCTGAGAGATTTCTGCTTTCCCCTGTCCTTGCACAAAGCAGTTGCTTGCTTGCTTCTGCGTAAACATGATCGTTTCTCGAATGCACAGCTCTATAGGTTGGTTGCACAGCTCTGTAAAGTGAGCAGGAATAGCAATAGTGTGCAGACTGAGCACAGGAATGAGCAGTTAGGGCTGGGGAGCTCTTACATTTCTCACATTTGCTCTATTCCCTGAGAGAATGCTGCATAGAGCAACCTCCCCACTTCTTTATATTCTTTGGGGCTGAGATGATTGTGGAGGTAAATTCAGCTCTGGCTGTGCCCAAACGTAGTGAAAAGTTGGGCTCAGATCTCTGTTTCTGGCAAATTTAACCAGAATGGTACATCCAGTGCGAGGAGTCTTGCTCTGTTCAGAGTTTCAGATATTCCCTGGGCATGCATTCGGTTTGGAAAACCGGAGGTTGAAATTTCACAAACAAGTTGCCAGTAAGGCTTATGACGTGGACCGAAATTCCATAAAGGCTCCGAAACCAGGATGAGTGCTCACAGTCACTGAAGCAACATTTCTACAGCGCAGTTGAGCTGAGCCAGTTGCTGGGGTTGAGCAGTGGCCATGTGCGTGTTGCTTCTCCACTGCCCTGCTTGGAGATGCAGTCCTGCTCCTTTGTGTGCACTGGCTCCAGCCCACACACAAAGGAAAGCCCGTGCTTTAGGGACTGGAGCAGCGAGTAAGCTCTTTGCTCTCCCACGTAGGTCAGCTTTCTGTAAATGTAGGTGTCCAACGTCACTTGCTGTAGCGTCACTGTAGTGATGCCAAAGGTAATGTGCGTCTTCTGGAAAGACCCCTAGGTTTGGCTAGGAGACGTCACAAAGTAGAAAGCCATCTTCTCTTTGGCTGTCTCTTCTGGCAGTCAATGACTCTACCTGAAGAAGAATTGTGTCATATTTCCAGTTTCCCCTATCCAGCATACCTCATGGCCAAGGATTTGCACTGCGATGATGCAAAAATACTCTGAATAGAACTATTGTGTCTTTTATCAAAAGGACTCTGATTAATAAAAGGGAAATGCATTTTACCTGTATGTTCAGTATTCATGAGAACCATAGTTTATTCAAGGTTCACAGGCAGTGTTAAAATTGGATACTGAAAGTAACCACAAAATTTGTTTGAGGGTTGGATAAAGTGTTTTTCAGTGAGGAACTTCAGAAAACCAATCGATTTCATTTACCAAAGATTGAGAGCTGCAGTGAGTAAATTTCTTCATAAGAAGGTAATGCTAAGAAGTGGAGAGATGTGTACCAAGAATCAGTGGCTGAAAGCTAAAGCCAAGCAAATTCAACCTGGAAAGAAAAGCTTTTTTTTTTCCTTTAATCACTGTGAGAGTATTTAATTAATGGGTGGGGGAAAACTGCCAAGGGAGTGGTAGATTTTCATTTCTGGATGTCTTGAAATCAAGACTGATTATCTTTCTAAGGAAGTGCTTTTGCCAAACACCAATGAATGAGCACAACACAAGGGTAACTGGGTGAAATGTATGGGTCTGAAATGTACAGGAGGTCAGAGTAGATGATCTAACCATCCCTTCTGGCCTTAACTTCTATAAACCTATGACTTATCCTAGATTTTTTGGCACACAGTAGGATTGAAAAAGCAAGCCTTTGAGGAAAAAACTGTTTGCGATGTGCCTCAGGGAAGTAATCTTCTGCCTCATGTAAAGGAAACCAGATTGATCTGTATTAATGGTGTCTGGCAGAACAATTTCTTAGAGGATTGCCAAAGTTTTGGTGAGGGTTTTATTGCCAACTGTAGGAAGTGATATGAATGGATATAAAATACACAAACAACTCGGTAACCTTCTCATGGGAGTGAAGTATATATGATGAACATAATTTCTTTATTTTTGTTCCCTTCAGAGCATTCAGGAATTTGGCTCTTTCCAAAGTGCAGCAATCATGCCTAAGCATTTTATAGACTTCTAGTGAGAAACTGCCAAGCCTTAGAGACTTGTCAAGGGCAGAGGTTGAATATTAATCTTCACCACTGTCATTTCAACTGCGTCTGAGCTCCCTCTTCTGACATTTAGATCTCTTTTTAACCCTTTACAGGGAGTGTAAAATAATCCCACTAGGTATTCTTCTCCCTGGAGCAGGTACTGCAACTAAGTCTCATCAGAGTGCTGTGGAGGGTACCTGAAAAACAACTCGACTCTTGGCTGCCTATCATTTCAAGCAGAGATGTCTGTGATCTTTTCTCAATAATGTTTTTTCTTTTTTCTTTTTTTTTCTTTTTTTTTACAACAGTTTCCTGCCACTGTCTTTTGTGCAAACCCTTTCGGGGTAAATGAAAAATACAATTATTCTGTATAATACAATTATACTAGGAATAAAAGACCCCAGATACTTCAGCCACCTCTCCCTGATTTACCATATCTGGATAGCTTCCTAGGATGCTGTCCAGAACAGACACTGATGTTAAAGTTTGCACAATGTTTAAGGGAATCAGCTCTTTATTATCCTTAGAAGTATGCACTCTTCTTTAATCACATCACAACTCCTATTGTAGTTTATGTCTAAGCTGTCATCCTCAGAGGGCAACATTTTATTCTTTTTTTGATACATAGACCCATATATGAATAAACATTTCCTGTCTTTTTGGCTGTCAGGGGCTTCAGAGCATTCTTGCACTTTGGGGTTTTGTTTTTTTTATTTTATTTTTAAAGTTATGCTGGCATTTGTCTCTGACTACTCTTTTCAATTTTTTTTTTTTTTTTTAACATATGAAGGTTGCCTGCACGGTCACCCATCCCCTCAGAAATCTCCATCCACAGTCGTATTTCAGCATCACCTCCCAGTCTTTCCAGCATATCTGAAGTTTCATCCTTGCCAGACTTTTTTTGGCAAGAAAAGAACACCGTGGTGGCTGCTAGTTCAACTTTAGCAAGAGAACAAATGAGGGAAGACTACAGGCAATCATCAGCATTTTCAGCTGACTTTGCATGATGTTGCTGTTCTTAATTTATGCTTTGTGTTTTAAGTCAAACTCTTTCTGGTCCAGGTAAGATTTTTTCCAGCACAGTAGTAATTCACTGCCCTGGATAATTCACTGCCAGTATTAATTTTAATCATTAGATCAATCTAATTTTAATCATTATATTGGACATGTTTCTTGCACTCCAAAGTATGCTTGCCCCTTAGGGAAGAAGAAGGAAGAAGAAATCCCGCATTGGAGTTGATTGTCATATTTTAGGATGCATCTTCTAAAAGATATGATGATGATGAAGATGGGCTGTGTGGAACTGCTTTCATTTCTGCCAGTGCAATCAGATATTAAAATCTCACTTGATCCCTAGTGTAACAATGAAGGCCTGATGGAAAAGCAGGGAGATATTTATCTATTTCCTCAAGGTTTTTCCTACCAGACTGCAATCCTGTGACCACCTCATCTTCTCTCAGCAGAGCTACTTTGTAATAGCAGCTTCCTAACAAGGGTACCAGCAAAAGACATGAACTAGTGACAGCAACAGTAAAAAAAAAATGAGAAAATTTTAAGAAAACAGATGAGGAACACCATACCTAGGAACAGCCTGTACAATGCAAGGGATGGTTTTAGAAGGTTATTGGTGTACATTGAGATGAGTTTGACAAATGCTGATGTTCTCAGAGCACTGATTATCAGGAAATTTTGTGCATATTTTCAGTAAAAACTGAGCATTGGATTATTGTTAATATTCAGACTGATAAAAGTTTTACCGTCTGTTAAACTTGTTTAGATTGCAATTATTTTTCCTTTTCTACCTATAAATACAAAATTAATTATAGAATGGAATATATATATTAAGGAAAGACTGAGAGAAGGAAGGCTTCCTACAATAGCTTGGCATGCTGAAATCTAATCTTCCAGCACAGAGATTACTATCTAAATTATGATGCTGCAGGCTACAAAGGGTGAGGTTCACCTCTGACAAAAATATCTGTCTTGACTGGTACCAGAGAGGCATCCCAAACAATATGAATTTCCGTCCTCACCCTCTTTCTCTCACTTTTATTCTAACAATAAATTTCATCCTGAACTGTGAAGTTTCTCCATCCAAAGTCAAAACCAATATATTCCTAGAAGAAATCTTGATTTCAAACATTTATTTTCAAATGAAGAGTAATTCTTGCCAAAGCCTGCAATCATTTCTATTCAAGTGTAGTAGCTGCTAGTGGCAGCTATGCTGTGGGATTGTATACCATGTATACATAAGAACTGATGCTTTGGATTTCTTGGGGTTCTTAAGCCTGTTAGTCTTGTCTTCCTCAGGACTCTTCATAGCTGTATTGCAGCTCCACAGAGCACAAAGAGGTAGAAGATGAAGCTCAGACAAGGCTTACGCAGGCTCGTCATTCTACCACTGTGTTTTCTAACCCCAAGGTTAGCAAGGTTAGATAGTCAGTGCTGAAAACAACGGCCTAATTGAAAACAACTCCCTAATCTGTAAAGCAGCTTCTGTGAATGCTGTCACAACCAGAGACTCGAAACTCTGAGCATAGACACTGACTCTCCCCAGCTCATTTGCTTTGCAGCTGGTATATTCAAGCACTGGCATGACCTCTTTATGCCTTTCCCTCTATACGTTTTTATTCCTGAGTGCAGAGACATAAATGTATTATTATGTATTTCTTTCTGTGGTAACAATACTGATTATGCTTGAGTGTGCTACACCACTTATAATGGCAAAAAAAGTTTGTGAATAGAGGCTATTTGAAGGTAGCTACTGTTCTGAGAGAAGACAGTTGTGATTAGATGCTCTCATTTCCATGCATGATTCTGTGACCATGAAAAGAAACTAATATCTATGTGTTTCTCCTCTGATGATGGAACCAAGTATGTGAGAACCTACCATGTTTATTCTCATGCCAGGGATCACACAGACCAATGATAAGAGAATAAAAAAATCATGGAATAGATAATCAGAGGAATGCATGTGATGGACAATTTGGTAGGCTGTTTAGAGGCTGATAAACTAAATGACAATAAAAATTTATTTTAAAAGAATTAAAATAAAAATTTATAACATCTAGAAGATTTAAACACAAAGCAGAAGAAAATTAAATTATCTAGTGAAAAATAATATAGCATTCTCCTCCAATGTGGAGGAAGGGGAAGAAAGAAAGAACAACAGAATTCTTTATTTTAATTTTATTTTTTAATTTTATTTTTTATTTTTATTTTTAAATAGAGTATCGCAGGAAAAAAATCCTGAATAAGAGAGTAAAATATGCCATCCAGATTTGAGTTTCAAGTTCTTCTAGGTTATGTTGACTATTTATACACAGGCATATGTTAAAAAAAAACACCTCATTGTGAATAATGGCAACAATCCTCATGTAAACGAGCTGTAAGAGAGCATTGATTATGTTGAACACTCAAGTCTAGCATTACACAAACAAAGCCTCTGTTGTGCTACCAGCTAACAGGACACAACATGATCCTGCAGAGATAAGGCAGATAGAATTTGCAGTGTTTAGCACGATGGGCTGCTCTTTCCAGTGTGGCAATAAAAAAAATGTATACTTGTCTACATGGTCATCAAGCAATTGATGATTGAAGTTCAGACCTACTCACAATGCTCAAAGTATTAATAAGGTAATACAAATAACTAGCCTAATTAGTGTCCGTACATCCTGTGCTTTTTCCAGCTCATCACAGATTTCTACTGGTGTCTAAGACTGCAGTGCCCAAATGAGTATCAGCTGCAGGCTCTTTTACAGATCTATCAGTTGTAAACAGGGTATAAGAATAGATATAGAAGGGATGTGAATTTCTTTCAGGTTAATGAATGCATTAATAACCACCGTCTGGGGTTCTGAGGCCTGACTTGGGAAATGCAGATCTAAGCCTTGAAATGTTGTGCTGATTGAGGCCTCAGGAAAACTGCATTCATAAGCAGCAGGACCCATATGCAGTGATTTGCTTTGTGAGGGACAGGCTGGGGGGGAAACTGAATAGCTCTTCTATGAGTCAGTATGAGAGCAAAAGGCAGTAATGGACAAGATCACAAGATCATATCACAGTCAATACATTGCAATACAGAAAGTGCATCTTAAAATGCTTTCTTGGGGCAAATGGAAAGGTAAATTTATGGGAGAGGCTTGAAATTTCTTCCAAATTAGCTGTGAGGACTGTGGAAGAGGTCCCAGGATCCCAATGTCTACATCAGTCCCTTGATCCGCAGGCTCCACAAAAATAATATGTCATGACAATGTCCGGGACCTTGCACAGGAGAAGGCGGTGACAGGGGTGTCATTGGGAGCAACCAAGTCCACCTCCCATCAGATCCATTGTCCAGAGTGAAAAATTTAATAAGCTGCTCCCTGCAATCTCCCCTTCACAATCCTCCTTCAGCACCAAGTGTGCATTCCTCCAGCTCCTCAAAAAACTATCTTCCCAAGGCTAAATATGGCCAAACAGTCCTGATATTGGTGAGCAAATAAAATTGTTCCTTCATGTTCACTCTCCTCAGGCTCCCTACACCTGCAACTGGCCCATGTTTTTTCTTGTAATTCTATGGAAAATGTTCCAATAAAACTCCTTGTGCAAGACCCAGAGAGCTGGGGCTACACTTCTCCACTTCTCTCTCTCTCTTGGAGAGCAATATAAATGCAGACTGTGCAGTAGACTTCAGATTCATAAAAATCCAATTTAGAAAAGGTGATTTAAAGGATTTAGGATTATAGATTGAAACTTATAAAGCTTTTGCTCTACAGCTGAACCCAGCCTCAGTCTTCCTAGGGACACCAAGAAAACATATTTCATTAGTCATCTGCCTAAATTCTGCCTTCCCCAGATGGGAATAAAACTTTTCTTCCTCACTATGAGTTTGTAAGGATAAAATCCACTGATGATCATGAGGTGCTCAGGTACAGTGATACAGACCCTAAAAACAGAACATAAAATATAGTCCCAGGCTCCACTTCTGCCAAAATTTTCATTTCAGATGTGAATTCCTTGCCATTTGCAGTGCTGCTGTGTAAAAGCTTAGCTTCGATTAAAGCGCTTCCTATGAGCAGTCATGGGCCAGCATGTCCTGTCTTCAGTAATCCTTTTTCCTCTTTCCTTACCTTCCCTTCTGCCTGTACCAGAGCTGCAGGGATTTTAGATGTGAAGTGCAGCGCTGGGCTCAGGAAAAGAAAGCTTTGCTCTCCCTGATCTGCTGACATTTTGTGTGACCTCAGGGAAATCATTTAACCCATTTGTTTCCTGTGCACAAAAAGAGAGTAAGGATGTTTTCTCTGTCACATCTGCCAGCACGATACAGCGAGGACTCCAACAATATTTGCAGACAGTGGACCTTGTTTGGATCTTGTCTGAAGCTGTTGAATGCCACCATGGCCATAACGCAGAGGAGGAGCAGTTAACAGATGGTGGCAATAATGCCAGGCCCCGAGCTGTTCCCTCAGCTTTGAGGTTATGAGAAGAAAGGTGGTGCTTTCCACCCACCTTAATCCTACTTCCATATGGCTTTGGGGAAGGCCTGCAAAGAAAGAGGAAGGCAGCTGACAGCTAATAGAAAAAACAGGAGCCAAACCAGGAAGTGCTGGGCATTTCCACCTTTTGAGGCTTTCCCGAAGTCTTTTTGGTTTTTGCCCTGTTCTGATTGATCAGAGGCTTGCTCTAGTCCTGGTTGTTCCTCCTCCCAGCTTCACAGAGCACCTCATCTTCTCCCTGCCTCCTCCTAGCCTTCCCCCACCCCTCCAACATGCTTCCATTCCCCTGGGGAGTCCTCATCCCTGACAAGCTGCCCCTCGCCCAGCCCCTGAAAAGGGGAACACTTTCTGCTTGTGCTGCCATGCTCTCTTCCCTGTTCCTGTGTTTGTCTTGTCTAATTGTAAACCTTGGGTTTTACAGGGCTGGGATGGGTCAGCTATTTGCTACTTGGCGTTTGACTACCACCTTGAAAAGTCTTACTTTGTTGGCCCTGCTACTCTTACATGATTATTATTATTGTTATTAATATTTGCAACAAGGTAAGGGGACTAACACAAGGGGGTGATGCATCTTCCACAGGACTGTTGGACCTGGTTACAAAACAGTTCTCAGAAAAGCAAATTTCTACAATTTCCATGTATTCTTTGTTATCAAATACCACTCAAATTAGCCAGAAAACAAAGCACTTTAGGTACTAACCTTGTGTAAGCCACTTGAAAGAGAACAAAACGTATCTACCTAACATCATTAACAGAGCTAATAAAAGCACAGTGCAACTGACAAGTGCAGCCATCAATGAGGTTTTCAGTAACTTCTTTGGAAACCAGAGCTGGCTTGCTTTTCTGTTTCAGAAATACCCAAATATAGTGGTGATTTGAGTAGTGCAACACTTCACCTTTCACATTTTCTCCTAATCCTAGACATCTGTTGCTTCAGTGGTTAAGATCTAGTGCATACCAAACCATTACTTCATTAATGAAGTGTAAGAGTAATTTAAAATGTGTACTGATTTTACCAAGGACACCTTTCAGAAATCTAATTTACAGTTGACATATGTAAACACAGATGCCGAGTAAAGCAGAATTAAAACCAGAATTGAGTTGTTCTTATCTCCATTTAAATGCAGCAACTTTGTGATGCTTGTAAAGGAATGAATGGATTAGTGAGTCAATGCATAAATGATGTTATTTGTGAATAGATGAACCTGTAGATATAGAGATTTAGGTTTTGAAGTACAAAATTTAAGGGGAAAAACATTGGGTTTGGAAGACTTCCTCCATAGCCAGAGATCAGGTTAGGAAATCTAAAGCTAAAGCTAAAGCCATGATAGGATTCAATCTGACCAGGAACATCAAGTACAAGAAGAGCAGCTTCTATAGGTACATCACTGATAAAAGGAAAACTAGGGAAAAAGTGGGCCCCCTCCATAAGGAAATGGGAAACCTGGTTACCTGGTATATAGAATCATAGAATCACAGAATGGTTTGGGTTAGAAGGGACCTTGAAGATCATATAGTTCAAATCACTCTGCCATGGACAGGGACACTCAATGACTTTTGCATCAGCCTTCACCAGGAAGTGCTCTAGCCACACTGCCCAAGTCACAGAAGGCAAAGGCAGGGACTGGGAGAATGAAAAACTGCCCACTGTAGGAGAAGATCAGGTTTGAGACCATCTAAGGAACCTGAAGGTGCACAAGTCCATAGGACCTGATGAGATGCATTTGTGGGTCCTGAGGGAACTGGCAGATGAAGTGGCTAAGCCACTCTCCATTATATTTGAGAAACTGTGGCAGTCTGATGACGTTCCCACTGACTGGAAAAGGAGAAAAATAACCTGTATATTTAAAAAGGAAAAAAAGGAAGACTGAGGCAACTACAGGCTAGACAGTCTCATCTCTGTGCTTGAAAAGATCGTGGAGCAGATGCTCCTGGAAATTATTCTCAGGAACATGGAAAATAAGGAGTTGATTGGTGACAGCCAACATGGCTTCACAAATGGCAAATTGTGCCTGAGAAAGGTAGTGGCCTTCTATGATGGGGTTACAGTATTGGTGGGAAGAGCAACTGATGTCATCTACCTGGACTTGTGCAAAGCATTTGACATTTTTCTCCATGACATCCATCCTTCTCTCTAAACTGGAGAGACATAGGCTTGATGGATGGACCACTTGGTGGATAAGGAACTGGCTGGATGATTGTACTGAGTTGCGTTCAATGGCTCAATGTCTAAGAGATCAGTGATGAGTGGCATTGCTCAGCAGTCAGTATTGGGACCAGCACTGTTTAACATCTTTGTCAGCAACATGAACAGTGGAATGGAGTGAACCCTCAGCAAGTTTGCTGATCAAGCTGTGTGGTATGGTTGACATGCCGAAGGGAAGGGATGCCATCCAGATGGGCCTTAACAGGCTTTACAGGTGGGCCTGTGCAAACTACATTAAACTCCACAAGGCCAAGGGCAAGGTCCTGCACATGAGAAGGGAAAACCCCAAGAACAATTACAGGCTGGGCAGAGCATGGATTGAGAACAGCCCTGAGGAGAAAGACTTGGGGGCATTAGTGAATGAGAAGCTCAGCATGACCTGTCAATGTGGGGTAGGACTAGATGATCTTTAGAGGTCCCTCCCAAGTCCTAATGTTCTGTGATTCTGTGTGAATGTGTTCATGTAGCTCAGAAAGCCAACTACATCCTCGGCTGCATCAAAAGAAGAGTGACCAGCAGGGACAGGGATTCTGCCCTTCTACTCTGCTCTGATGAGACCCCACCTGGAGTACTGCCTCCAGTTCTAGGGTCCCCATACAAGCCGGGGGGATGTTGGATCTAGATGATCTTTAAGGTCCCTTCCAACCCAAACCATTCCAGGAGTCTATGATCCAACTGAACTTTCAATCTATCATCAGTTACAAAACATAAAATTAAGAAATGCTGGACCCAAATGCTTCTATTGCCTTGTATTTTACCTTTCCTGAAGACTCTGATAACTGCTCAAGTACAACTGTGAGAGTATCACATTTGTACAGCATTTCACGGGTGCTGGAGACAAATTCCACACAAGGAAACAAATGACGTTGCAAAGTATTTTTGTATAAAGAGATTTCCAAGTAACTCAAACCAAGAAGAAAATAAATATAGATATAAAAATAAAACCACCACATTTTCTTCATTCCCTTGTCAAACTTGATGATATCTCTGTGGGGACACCCATGAAGTTTAGATGAAGAGAAAAAAGCAGGGTGGTTTGCCCCAGACCTCATTTTGAGGCATCAGAAGGGAAGCAACTCACTACCGTATGCAGCTTGTTTAAAAGCCCACTTTTTGTTCTGAGGCTCAGGGACCTTGATGCTCCACTAAAAATTTACTTGACAACCCCTGCTTTCCCACCCATGGGCACAAGGCTACCCAGCAGGATAGTGAGCTGGAGTTCCCCCAATCAGGATTTCTCAACAGTACTGCTAGGAACAATTCAAGGAGGGGAATCTAACCCACCCCCAAGATGTGCATTTCCTGTGGAGTGAGTAAAATGTTCTGTCCTGGGCACTTCTTTGAACCTAGTAATGTTCTGGAGACCACAGCCTTGTATCACCAGTTGGTATCAACACCCAAGAAAACATACATTGTGTTTCCTGCCTTGCCTTGGCAGAAAAAGATAAAGGAAACCCACAGCTTAATGAAAGGCATGGACAGCCTTCATCCTCTTTTCATCCTTTTGTTGGCTGGACAGCTGGATGCAATTTGTATCTCCAAGGAGAAAGAGCTAGATAGCAATCATTTCCCAGTCTCAGGTGCTGTGGTGCCAAAACCTTCCTCCTGATGCCTTTCAGACAAACTGGCTGCTTCTGATCTTACACAATGCCTTTTTGAGATACTATTATCTATTATGCACAATCTGACGATACAGAACAGGGAAAGCTTCGTTTCATGGGATGAGGCCAAGTTCCCCATCAGCCAGGCTCCTCTTTTTTCTTAAGCAAGTGCCAAGACAGGGTGGCGTTTCTGCATGTGTAGGGTCACTTGTGGACCTGTAGATCCCAAGAAGAGGGTTGAGGGGAGTAGGAGAAGAAGGGTTTTTACTGGAAATGGGGCCCTGCATCCTGAGGAGAGGAGGGTAGGAGTTGCTCTCTCCTCTATAAAAAGGTTATATCTGAGATGTGAGGTATGAGAGGTGGGATATGAAAGTCTTTCAAGGACTGGTCTCTGCTTTATCTAAGGAGTGGTGAGATAGAAGAAAAAAGAAATCTTCCTTACCCGAATCTTCCAAGAAACAGACTAACCCCTTGATCAACAAGTTTGGTAGCACAGTAATATGTGCTTATGCTGTGAGACATTTTTAGTATCAGTATCATTGAAGGCTGAAATTTTGTTTCCCATAAATAACGGACTTTGCAGGCCGAATGCTCTCAGTTTTGCTGCTGAGGCCAGGCGCAGCTCCGCTCTGAATCTGTCTGAATGTGAGTTTCTTGTTTTCACCACCACAGAAGTTGCATCCTGTAGAAGAACAATATTTCACTTTGCTGCAAATGTGGAGAGCCTGGAAGAGGATCTCAAAAAGCACGATGCTACCTGGTTTCTTTGGGCACTGAAAATCCAACTACACATATAGCAAAATTGTGGCTTTCCCATCCTCTTTGGTTTGAATTTTTCCTGCCTTACTAGTGTGGAGGTGCTTCCTGCTTGTTGCTCACAGTCTTCCAGACCTTCAATGACTGCATCTCATGCTAATGTATGTACACATTTGGCAATGCTTTAAGAACACAAAAAGGTCCTGTGATTATAAATGTTTCATAAAATTCATATTTAAAGAAAAACATTTCAGTATTTTTAGTAATGTGAATGCAATATTAGGCTTATAAGCATTTAAATGAGTCAGATGCTTTATTAGTCCATTTCAGAAACTCTTCTTTGTACATGAATGAAAAATTTAAATGGAAATGGTTCTGAAAGAAATAGTGCTGAACATAGCCATATGAAAAGCAATCTAAAAATCCTGACAGAGGTAAAGAAAAAGAAATTAAAGTGCTCAAGATGTATGGGTGTCTAAGAATGAAAGATAAATTGTTCCTTGCATGTGCTGTGTCAAACTAGTTGTTGCTCCAAAGCTCTTTACAGGCTTTATGCCCACACACAGAGCGAGCTGCACATCCTCCCTAGTAACGCTGAGTAAGATGCAGAAAGGGGAACTGCTCAGAGTCTGCCAAGATTAAAGCACCTCAGAGGCTTAAATTTGCACTTTTTCTGTCCTTTTGCTAAACGATAAGGAGATGTCAGCCTGCAACAACAGGCCTGATCCCACAGAGATTTCAGATGCCAAATATCTACCATAAAATCCAAGAAAAAATGGGGAAATAAGTAGAATAACCAGTCGTTGCTCTGCACTGGTAAATGTAATGGCAAAGTAGGGTTTTAAGGAAGCATACGAAGGAAGATAGTAGTATGTTTTGCAGAGCTTCTCGTAAGCACGAGAGGCACAATGGCAAAAAGGACATAATTGCCACTTTGAAGATTAAGAACTGGGTAAGAAAAGCCAGCATCATGAGATAATTTGAGGAAGACAAAAAAATTTCACCATTTGCACCCATGCATTTTGTGTAGCAATTTGTGCAGGGAGATGAAAAGGGACTGACCTAAATAAAAATGAGGAAATAGGAATGAGAAGCTTTAAGAAGAGAGAACTGTAAATTCTGTAAGGATGGCTGCTATAAAAAGGACATTTACATACTAAGAAGGAAGAAATAAAGGATACAGCTGAAGATCGTCAAAACAGCTCTAAGCTAAATGTGAAACAGCTTCCAGTAATTCAGACCCCTTATGGGCAGGAAGGTCCTGGACATTCCCCTGTGAAGGAAGGACTCTGAGGCTGGCAGGGTATGACGGCGTGTCCTCCAGTATGCTCTCTGTGTTTCATATGCCAGCCAGTGAGAAGGAAATGGATTGTAGGCGAAACCGCCATCTGCTTTTGTCAATAAAAGACGGTGTGCATGGCTTCAGCCTAAACAGACCGAAGCCAGCCTTTTATAGCTGCATGGGGGGAAATGGGAGACCTTACTCAAATGTGAGAAAGTATAATTTAAAAGGAATAAATAAAAATTACTATGACACACCTTCATCTGCTCTGTATAGGCTCCAACATAGTATCATAGAAGGCATGGGAACTTGTAAAGGCAGGGGTTCGCATCAAACCTATGATTTTCTCAGCTTCCTAGGACCTTGCTTCAAGAACATTATTACAGATATTGTTTTCTCACACTTTAATGTAATTTGTACTGTACAGGGGAAAAAAGACATAATGTGTACAGAACACATTTGTATGCCCAATTCACTAAAAGCACCTCACAATCTTTGGCATATTTATTCTTCCAAGGAACATAAGAGGGTGTATTAATATCCATAAACCATTTAACTAAGGCACAAAACCACAGAAATGCAACGTCTTGAAATGGAAGTGAGTATAGGCACAGCTGAGGCAACACTAAAAACAGTATCACACACTGAATCACACAGAATCAGAGCATGGCTGTGGTGGGAAGGGCCCTCTGGGGATTGTTTGATCCAAATCCCCCTGCTCAAGCAAGGTGACCTAAAGCCACTTACCAAGGATTGCATCCATATGAAGATCTCCAAGGATGGAGACTCCACAGCCACTCTTTGGCAACAGATGGGACACTCGGTTCCCCCATAGTTCACCAGACAATTCTTCTTTCCCATCTTGGTGATAGGAGTGATATTTGCTTCCTTCTAGTCCTCAGGATTCTGTCGTGATCACCACAACTTTTCAAAGATAACAAATAGTATCCTTGCAGTGACATCAGGCAGTTATCTCAACTCTTGTGGGTACATCCATTCAGATCCCATGGGCTTGTTTAAATGTTGCTTTCAATGGAGTCCTCCTCCACCAACAGTGAGTCGTCCTTGCTCCAGACTTCTCTTTTGGACTCAGAGGCCTAGTGTTCCTGAAGGCTGTTCTTACCACCAAAGACTGAGGCAAAGAAGGCATTCAGTATCTTGGCCTTTTATGTATCTTTGGTTGTCAGGGTCCCTGCCCCATTCCACGGCAGACCCACATTTTCCCTAGTCTTCCTTTTGCTGCTGATGTATGTGTACAAGCCCTTCTCATCCCTCACCAAATTCAACTCCAGGTGGGCTGTGGCTTTCCTAACCCCAATCCTGCATATTGTGTCTATATTGTACCTGGGTTACCTGCTTCTGCCTCTTATGTACTTTTTTTATGCTCAAATTGAGTCAGGAGCTTCTTGCTCATCTGTACAGCCTTCCTACTCCCTTTGTTTAACAGTGACTTGATAGCAGTTTGGGTACAAGGTGTGTTTGGCAACAAAGACACAGAGAGTTGAAGTCAGAAAACTTTTCTTCACCAAGATGAGTCAGTTCATTTGTGCTTAACTCCATGTCTGCTTTCAGTATCCACAACAAGGTGTAGTAAGAGCTGGTGCCCCAACCCAGCATCTTGGCCTACAGGGCAGACATACCTACAGAGACTTACTTCAACCATATAGGTAGTCTGCCACAGGGCAGGAATATGGACACAAATGTCCCCATGTTAAATTAGTTATTTCACCAATAACCCCTCCTGTCTCTTGCATTATGCGTATGTGCTATTCTAAATCAAACAGCTGAACTTGTGATTGTTAACCCAATTGTTTTAACCACCCTTACTTTAGTGGCCTTTGAGCTTCATAGCTGTAGTTTCTTGCATTATTGGCTACAAAAATGACCTCTCGGTTGTCCCATTCACAACATATTCAAAAATCAGTATGTGGCTGCAGGAACATTTACACTGTGAACTTCTAAAGCCACTGTTAAAAAAGAAAAGAATTTCATTACGCATTTCATACACTAAGAGAGTGGATCAACCCCCTTAGTGTGTAGACAGAAATCTCTATTAAATGTAGACATTAGGGGAAAATTCTACACTGAAAGGGTTATTGGCCACTGGAACAGGCTGCCCAGGGAGGTGGTTGAGTCACTGACCCTGCATGTATTTAAAAGACGGGTAGATGAGATGCTTGGGGATATGGTTTAATAGAGAACAGATATGTTTGGACTCAATGATCTCAAAGGTCTTTTCCAGCCTAGTGATCCTGTGGTTCTGCGATAAACTGGTGGCTATCACCCTGCATATCCATGCTCCAAATTCATAGAATCATAGAAACATAGAATCATAGAATGGTTTGGGTTGGAAAGGACCTTAAATATCATCTAGATCCAGCATCCCCCTGCAGGGACACTCTCCACCAGTTCAGGTTGTTCACAGCTCTATCCCACCTGGCCTTAAACACCTCCAGGGATAGGACTTCCACAGCCTCTCTGGGCAACCTGTTCCAGTGTCTCACCACCCTCATAGCAACGAATTTCTTCCTAACATCTACTCTAAACCTACTCTCTTTCAGCTTGAAGCCATTATCCCTTGTCTGATCACTGCAGTCCCCGATAATTACAACTGGATTCACTGTACAGGTAAAGTGGACTCTCATAAGGGTTTGTAGAACTGGGTATGAACTCAATTCTCTTGCATCAGGTTACTATGAAAAGCAAGGTGCTACAAGACAAAATGCACATAGAATAAATACTTGCTGATAGGAAAATGTTTAGGTGTAACATAAACCAAAATAAGATTGTGGTGGGTATATAATAGTGGAATGATACTCTGAATAGTCTGATTCATTCTTTCAATGTGCCAATGAGAATAGAAAAAAAGAGAGACGGAAAGTCTGACATATCTAATATGACGCATCAATGAACCTGTCTGTCTGTTGAGGGGTTATAAAATGCAGCTAAATCTACAGACAGACATATTTGTGGTTTGGTCACCCGAACCCAAACTGAGAATTTAACACCATTGCTGAACTGGACTCTAACTGGGCCCAGGAACACTAGGTCGAAAGTGTGATCTGTCACCATTTTTCAAAATGCCAGGAGAGAGAGGAGGGCAGAGGTGCCCAACCAATGGACTGTGTCCCACCTTGGCTGTCCTGGCTCCAAAGGGCTTCAGAAGTGCCTGCCCAAGGGTCTTTCCTGGAGAGATACAGAAGAGACCTGTGTGTGTGTGTGTGATGGTCAGAGCAATTGATGCTTAGGTGGACATTGACCTACCTTGCGTGTGAAGGAGGTCCTGTCATATAGTAGGGAAGGGCCCACGGCATGCAGTCCTCTCTTACTCCCAGCACAAGCAGCTGGCCTGCCTTGCTGGAAGTACGATGGTGCCAGGGCATACCAGCTCTCTCTGCTCAGTTTGTTCCACTCTGCCAAGAAATGATTGTTTGAGGGCTGAAGAATGAGTTTAAATGGACCCTGTCCCTGGGTCAGGCTGCTGCCACTGGACTTTGGGTGCCAGCCCTTGCTTGCTCCAAGAGCTAGAAACAAGAGAACAGCAACGTTTTCAGCAGAGCAAGGGCCTGAGGCAAGCTCTCTCCCATTCCCAAGCAGGCACGCTGAATGATTGGAGTGCAGAATTGTGCTCGTCTTTTGGAGCAATTACTATGCAATTCTCCACGCCGAAGAGCTACTTTTAATTCCTTTGCTGAGCAGCTTCAGCAAGGGAAAATGGAAACATTTGTGCTGGCACTCCCTCACCCTAGAACTTCATGGGAAAAGCAGGGGGAGGTAAATGAAGGGATTCAATTTTTTTTTTTTAGGTGTGAATTAAACCCATGTTTCCTGAGCCCCACCATTGATCTGCTGGATGAAAGGGGACTGCCTCTTAAGCTTTCAAAGGGGCTAAAGCACCTCACGGCAGGAAAGAGGTCAGAGTGTCGGCTCCAGAGTGAAGGGGTATACTTCTCTACAACCAAATCTAAGGAATCCAAGTCTCTGAGATACACACCAATGCTTCATATTTCCTATTCCAGATATATTTCTTTCAGGCTGGGGATTATATGGCCACCAATATCAAATTTGTACCCTATTAGGACATCAGACAGCACAGGTCACACACATGTCTGCCAAGTCGACTGGGATGCAATGCACAGCATTTATTTCAGCTACCTGAAGCAAACTGGCTTCCTGATCTGAGTATAATGATTGCAATAGTAATAATAAACAACAACGACTTCTACTGGCTCAGCCTTTTGCACCTTGTGGCTGCAATGTATTTGTTCAGGCAGCAAGAATCATAAACCCCGAGTCAGGGGACCAGCCTCCACCTGCCAGCTGGGCAAGCTACAGACTTTGGCACTTGGCTTTCTCCCGGCAGCCGGAGCCCTGCAGAGAGCCTAGGCACTTGACATGAGGGTTGCCAGTCCCACAACCCCCCGAGCCCTTGCTTGATTTAGCCCTAAATCAGTTTCGATTCACAGCCACTAAAAATCAGGAATCCAAGTCCCTGAGTCAAGCACAAATGCTTCCTATTTCCTATTTTAGATGGCTTTCTGTTTAGCTGGGGCTATCAGTTTCATTTCACACCTTACGACACTTCCCAGCATAACTGTACATGGTTCCACTCTTATTTAAATCCCACCCCCACAAAATCTAGCTGGAACTCATAAAAGCCAGGCTGGCTTGTTCATCAAAAATGTTGTGGGCGCGTTGACACAAAACACTCCTCGTTTAAGCACACGTGGCCTTTCAAAACAACTCGATAAGGCATCACCTGTCAATGCCACTCTCACCAATACCTGGTTGTCTGGCATTTTTCACTCAGATCAGAAGTCCCTGCACAACTGAAGAGGGAGCATGACTGGGGAAAGGAGCAGAAGGTGTGGAGAAGGGGGACTGCACGAGGCAGTGGTGCTGCTGAAGCGAATGTCCCTGGAACTGCAGCTTAACTTCGTGCTGCATCAGGTTATCACCTGCTTGTCATTGCTGCTACTTGTCTGGCCACACCAAGAGTTACAGAAGTGAAACCAGAAGGAAACTACCCTTCCCCTCTCAAAAAGGGGGGAAGGAGGCGGGGGCGAGGGAGAGAATAGTTTTCTGCTGGTTTAACTCTCTAAAATGGCTTATCAGGAGGTCAAAGGAAAGCCAGGGCACGCACAATGAAGGGAGTGGAGCTGTAGGGCCACAGCACAGGAACGAAGGGAGCAAAGAACTGCCCCCCGTGCTGACTTAGATCCAGTAAAATTGTGGGGTAATTCTTTATCCTTAGAAAGGATGGATGTAAAAAGTTTACAAATCTCTGCTGCAGAGCTACTACTTTTGTTGTTGCTGTTGTTGTTGTTTTTGTTGTCCATGCACTGGTTAATGCCATGGAACCCCTATGCCTGTTTCTTTGCTGCTGAAATGCAGTTCCCTAAAGAAAAGTCAGCATATAGCAGGGACCAGTTGTTCAGTGGTATACTTACACCTTCTCTGTTAGTTGTTGTTTTGCTCTGCAATTGCTCTTAAGGGAGGGGCTTGAGCTCTACTGGAGTGGTTTTGCTTTTGTATGATCTAAGGAATTTTTTGTTTGTTTGGGGTTGGGTCTGTTGTTGGGTTTTCTTATTCTTAATTCTTGATTTTATTTTCTTGGTCTTTTTTTTTTCCCCCCAGAAGTAACCATCCTCATTACTGGAGGCTGATTACCTAGTTGGTTGATAGATATTTTTTTGTAATATATGAGAAATAATAACTGTATCATACTTTTAAAATATACAAGCTCTGTTAAGTTTTCAATTTCCCGGCACACCAGATACTCAAACAGTCTGGATCCTATTTAACAAACATTGTTGAATGTATTCAGTTAATAAAAGCTTGGCAAATATTGGTAAAGAGCTTGTAATGGTTGTGAGTGACATAAAGGTTAAAAGCTTTTGATAGCATTGCACCAAACTGGAGTAAAGCTTGAAGGAAGTGATGTGTCAGTAAGAAATCTCAGCATTGAAACACTCATTTCTCGGAAACAGGAAAAGATGCAACTATTCCACAAATCTGAATTTAGTTTTAGAACTTGAAACTTTGAACATTATTCAGATCACATTGTCCTGTTCTCTCATTATCAGAAAGTATATACAGATTAAAACAAGAACGGCAAGCCCTCACTGTCCTGGCCTGACAGCTCCTGGGAAAGCAAGATGTTTTCTTTCCTATGTGTAAATTACACTGTTTCTCCATAATGACAAAGGCAAGAGAAGAAAGAACTTCAGGGTAGATTGGCATATAGGGAACATTATATCTTGGTTGTAAACTTTGATTATCACTTTTTTTGTTTTGCTTGCCGCCCTCCCTGCTCAGAGGAAAGGTCTTTGTGCGCCCCAGGACACAAGGAGGTTTCCCAGTGCCTCTTCAGAGCTCAGATAGCCCAGGGGAGAGGCACAACGGGAACACCAGAAAGCACACGCTGCCTCAGGATTTCTATAAACACTGGATTCCAGCTCCCAAAACCACTCTTAGATTCGCTTTCTTTAAAGACTTGTCTGGACGAGGATAAAGGTGTATTTAAAAAAAAAAAAAAGTGTCAGTGAAAACTTTTAATTAACATGTTTTCAAATTCTCAGTGTTGACAGGGTGTGTTGCATTTTAGTGCATTTGCCAGCAAACGTGTTAAAATACATTTGTGTCCCATCTACAGGTGGCAAGTTAGGACACGTTTTTAAAAGTTTAAAAATTTAGCAGGAGTCAAAACGTGTTCATGGTTGTGCTTCTACCTTAGCCAAGGGTGAGAGTCACTTGTGGGTTTTCCTGGGACTCTGGAGGGGAACTGTTACTTAGCCACCTTCTCCTTTTCCTGATCTGTCATATGAAAGCAACGTCTCATCTACCTGCCTTACAGAAATGGACGAAAAGGCATGTTTATACAGTATTGGGAAGATACAATTAAAAGCTGAGTGTTAGTGAGATGGGAGGTTGGGCAGCGGTTGCACGATTCAGAAGCCATACTATAGGTATAGGGTGGCCAACTGCAGTTTCGGAGGGCCCAGTGTAAGGTCAGGACTTCTATAGCCACGTTACCCAGAGAGTGGCATGACATTCTGCTGCCGTTTCAAATGCAGCCAAACGCTTTGTGGGGGCAACTTCGCCTCAGCTGGTCTTGGGCCGAAAGCTAGCAGCATTTTCTCCAGCATCCCCACAGAAGGTCAATGTGAAGTTGACATAAGCACTGTATACCATGCTTATACCTGGCTAGCTTGACAGAAAGGTTTGTGTTTATATACTGTAGCTGCAAGGCACAAATTCAGTATTAGTGATCACTGCTGAGCATCAGTAACTCTGGTGCCATTGCGATGCTGATTTGCTGGGCAGCACTCTGCGAACCATTTCAGCAGTCCACGCAGCCCAGTCTGCCCCCTTCCCAAATGGAGAGGACAAAAATAATCGCAGGTGAAATGTGCCAAGAAAAGTCACATTTTGGAAGTACTACAAAAAGACAACTTTGGGGGGATGGGGTGTGTATGCGTACAACACCCACGTAGAAATGAGGAAATTGGCTAGCGTTGGCTGGGGGAGGGGGGCTTAACCTTTTGGCAAAGCTAGGGGAGGCCCATCCTGCTGCCTCCCTGAGAACAGCTCCTCAGCTGTGTTTCGTGTTTGTTTCTGGGCTCCTCGGAGCTGTGTCTTGGTCACTTCTGTCATCTTAGAAATAACATCACCCAAATCGGAGGGGTGGGGGGGAGGTGGGTTACTAAGATTTTTTGCTGACACAGCTGTGGTAAAAGCTCTAATGCAAATACCTGCCAATGGTACCATGATTTTCAGGCACTAAATGTCCAACAGCCCCTACATAAGCACTTTTTACACTAGTACATCCTTGCTCCTGCTGAAGAAATGCTGCAACATCTTTTTGTGTGGAAGGCAATGCAGAAAATTGGTATTTTCATATATCTCATTAGTCCTACTGCAATACACCCATCAGGGATTGTTGGGGGGGGGGGGGGGTGTTGTATTTTTTTTTCCTTTTCTTTCTTTTTTTCCCCCTTGGAAGGAGATTAAAAGATCAGGAACTTGAGTAAAGGGCAAGTTTAAGGACGAGGAATCTCCCTTCCAGCGTATCTGTTTTCTTGGAGCTTAAAGGTGTGGTGTGACAAGGAGCAGCCTGGTAACTGGTGGGCTCAAGAGGTCAGTTAAGGGGTTAAATCTTGTATTTGCACCTCACATTCAAGGGTTTGTGTTGGAAAGCAGAGATAGCTGTCCAGGTTGCAGCACACTGGGACAGGCAGAAGGAGTGTACACATATTCCAGGTTTCCTGCTTGTCCAGAGGCTCTGCAGAAGAACTTGTGGAACTTAAGCACCTAGAGTAACATCAGCCAAGGGTTCTTTTATTTTTTTCTTCTTTCTTTTAAAGTTGTAAAACATTGAAATGGTTGCAAAACATATCGAAAGCACGATGCAAAGCACACACGGTCAGAACTCCCGCCGTGAAACCTTTCAGTGAGATTACTCTGAAATTCAGGCGTAGCTGCGGTGGGCAGTAACACTGCATACTCCCGTGCAGGTGAAATTACATATACCCGTGCGAGGTGGGCAGATGACCTTTTTGATACTGATTGTGAAGTCCGGCCGTGGTCTTCCAGCACCTCTTCTTTGTTGATCTGTTGCATCAACCGGTGTAAAAAAAAAACCAAAAACCAACAAACCAACCCAAACCAACAACCCAACACTGAACAGCGAAATCACGATCTGCTTCGTATCCAGATTAAAAGGAGAGAAAGCACTGCGCGCGGAGTCCCCCTGGCAAGCGGAGGCGGATCACGAAGAAAGAAGCTGTCCGGAGCTCCGTGCCCCACGGTCGCGTTGCCGTCACGCTGCAAGGTGAGCCCTCTGACGCTCCCTCCATCCCCTCCTGCCGCCGCTGCCCTCTGCCGTACACCACTCCCCCGCGCACGCCGGTAGTGGGGCGGGGGAGAGCAGGCGGGGGACCCCCGGAGAGCCGCAGCCGCGGCGCCCCCGGCCCCACCGAGCCCAGCCCAGCCCAGCCCAGCCCGGTAGGGCCGGCGGCCGCAGGTGACGCCGGGGCCGGCAGGGCCGCCCCCGAGCCCGCCAAGGCGCCCCCGTCGCTTCCCGGCCGTCGCCAGGGAAACCGCCCGGCGGCGCGGCCCCACCGAGGGAGCCCCGGGGCGCGGCGGCGGCACCACCACCGGCACCCCCGCCCCGCCGTGGGCGTTCACCTCGGCGGGGCCAGCGGCCACCCCCCCCCCCCTTCCTCCCCGCGCCGGCTCCGGGGGGTGCGCGGCTGCGGGTGTGTGTGGGGAGAATCCCCGCGGGGGAGCGGGAGGCCGCTGCGCCGGGCTCGGTGGGGCGGGCGGAGGCGACCGAGACAAAGGGAGCGGCGGGCAGCGGCGGCTCTCGGCGGTGGGGGGAACTGTGCGTGAAATGCGGCGGGGGGCGAGGGAGAGGCTCCACACCACACCCCCACCTCCCCCCGAAAAAAAATCCGACCAAACGCCCCTTTTGCCGCCAAGAAACGAAATACTCTCCCGGGCGGCTGCAAACAACCGGCTGCCCTCGCCGGGGTTAATGAAAGGCGGCGGCGGCCGCACAAAGCCCACCGGCTCCGGCAGCCCTGGGTAATCCTCTGGGAGAGGAAGGTGGGCGGCTGGGCCCGGCGTCCCCGCTCCGCAGCCCTTCGTTATCGGAATAATTTCAACATCCTTATTTATAAACAAGAGGCGTTTGGAGGAGATTACCCGAGTTTGGGAAACGATCGTTCTGACGCTCGTTTCTGCTCCTTAAAAGGGGATGGTGGTGTCGGAAAAGAGGGGAGGGGGAAGCGGGTTGGGGGGGGGGGGGGGGGGGGTGCGTGTGTGTCTCGGCCAGCCTTTCCCGCATCGCAGCGCGGAGGGAGCCGGCCGGCTCCCCGCACACGCCGCCCCCTCCCCCGAGAAAGGAAATCAATTGGGTCCGTGATGTTTCACCCACCCCATCGCTGCTAAGCGCTCGAGATCACCGTTAATTCGCATGCATTAGTTTCGGGTTACGTGTTATTTGAGGGTTTTAAATTCAACGTAAATACCCGTTCGGGGCTGGGATTCGGGGAAGCGCAAGCGTGTCCCCGATACTGTCTCATCGCCCACTACTCGAGTGCACGGAAATGTAATCCTGAAATGGGTCACCGCCTCAGAAAATACTTTAAAAACACAAATCAGGAATAATCAGACAGCAGTATTTAATTAGAGCCGTAGGCTAATCACAAAATATTTTATTCCGAGCCAATATCACTGTGGGGGGAGGGGTCCGTTTCTGCTTCGGCAGCGGCTCCTGCCGCCGCTGCTTTCGCGTTTGCAACATCTGGCCTACAGACCTACTAATTTCGACTCGTGATCTCGTTTGGCGAAACCCGATCTACGTGGTTCAAATACCTTCCAAATTGGGGGGCGATTTAACAATCGCGACCAATTAAACCCAGAGAAGAAAAGGGTAAAAAAAAAAGGAAAAAAAGAAAAAAGCAAAAGGGAAGGGGAGGGGGGGGGAAGGGGAAGGGGAAAGAAAGGCAGCAAATCCCCTCCTTCCCTCTCCCCCCGCCCCGAGCTCGCACACACTATCTGTTGCTCTCTCACGGCGGCAGCGGGTGGGGGCGGGCGCGGGGCCGGGACGGACTCACACTCAGGCTCGCACTCGCACTCACACTCGCCCGCACGCCCCTCGCCCCATTGTCCCTGCCCGCCCGCCCCGTTTTATCGGGGCATTTTGTTCGCTCCCCGGCGCGGAGCTCCGCGCGCCCGCCCGCGCCGCTCCGGAGCGGCACATTCATTATCGGCCGGGGGCTGATTTCAAACCGCTGCCATCGCGGCTCCATTGTTCGCCGGGCAGCCAGGCCCCGCCCCCCTTTGTGTGGCGCGGCGGCGATTGGCCGGCGCCGGGCGGAGGGCTGCCGTCACCGCTCGGGAAGCCCATTCATCTGTGCACTTGGGCGTTGGACTCCGCATCTTATTAGCAACCAGGGAGATTTCTCCATTTTCTCCTTGTCTACAGTACGGCTACAAATCTGGGATTTTTTATTACTTCTTTTTACTAAACTTGGGCTCCTTTTTTTTTTTTTTTTGCTCGACTTTTTCCTCCTTTTTTTCCCCTCCCTCCTGTGCTGCTGCTTTTTGATCTCTTCAACTTTAAATTTTTTAAAAGGAGTGCATTATAATCGGTTCTGTTCTCTCTTCTCTTTTTTTTTTTTTTTTTTTTCCCTCTGGTGTGTGTGTGTGTTGCTGCTGCTGCTGGTCGCCCAGTATTTATACCAACCCAACGCTCTTTGTTTCCCCTCCTTTTGGATCTGTTGAGTTTCTTTGTTGAATAAGACAGCATGGGTGCCCAGTTCTCCAAGACCGCTGCAAAGGGCGAAGCCTCCGCCGAGAAACCTGGGGAAGCAGTGGCTGCATCTCCATCCAAGGCGAATGGACAGGTAAAAAAAAAAATAATTAAAAAAAAATAAATTGAACCTACTCCTTTTTTAAAGCCAACTTCGACGGACTCTCTTTCGCATCCTGTTTAATTCTTCTTCCTTTGATGCCCCAGTGGCACATTCAATGGAGAATACGGTCGATCCTTTTATCTTTGCAACTGGAGGCAAAGGAGTAATTTCTTTGGGTTTTGGGGATGGTGTTTTTTTGGTTCGGTTTGGGTTTTTTTGAACGGGCTCGGCTTTGAATGATTTATTCCTTTATCTTTCCTGCGTGCGTGTGTGTGTAGGGGGGGAGGGGGGTACATCTTTTCCTTTTTCCTTTTTTTTAAATCCCTCGTGTATTGCGGTGGAAGCGTCCCAATGGCTCGTAAACGGAAGGATCTTATACCGCTCGGCTTTTGTGCCCGCTTAGCCTCCTTCTCCCGAAGGAGCTCGGTGCCCAGCGCGAAACGCCTCTCGTGGTGCAGGATGCCTGTGTAGTAGCTGGGGCCGGAGCCGCCGGGGCTGGGAGCTCGGCGGGAGTGCGGCGGCGGCTGCGGGCAGCCCCCTCAGGCGGGAGCGCGGGTCAGGAGCTGCGCTGCCCGCCCCGTCCGCGGCGGCTCGGTCGCGGGGGTTGGCAGCCGCGGGGCACGGCTTTCTGTCACCACCATCGCACATACACGCGCCTGAGCCGGGCTGGCCGTGCCACCGGCTGCCCCGCACAGCAGCGGCGGCGTTGCGGGCGGGCAATCCCCGCCGCCTCCGCAGCTGCCGCCCGGGGCAGCCAGCCGCGCTCCGGGCGCCTGAGAGATGCAAATACGGCTCGGGGGGGGGGGAAGAGGGGAGCGGGGGGCTCCGCGCCGCCCGGGCGGAGAGGGGGCAGCGGCGGGCGGGGGGCCGGGGCTAGGCGAGCTTTGTTAGCCTTCCCCGCCCCGCGCCGCCGCCGCGCCTGGACGGGGCGCGCCGGGGGCGGGGGGTGCGCGGCGCCGCTACGTGGAGCCGCGGCGCCCTCTGGCGGCCGTCGGCCGCCGCGCATGCCGCTGGGGGCGCCCGGCTCGGCTCGGGCGGCGGAGGGCCCGGGGTTTTCAACAGCGGAAGCGAAAAGCGGGCGAGGTAAAGGCCGCTGGGCGGGGAGGGTGGCGGCGTCGTCCCGTGTCCCCGTTCCCGTCCCCACCCTCCCCATCTTCGCGGCACCGCCGGTAACGCCCGTCGCTGTCTTGCAGGAGAACGGCCACGTGAAGGTGAACGGCGACGCCTCCCCCGCGGCGGCGGAGGCGGGCAAGGAGGAGGTGCAGGCCAACGGCAGCGCGCCCGCCGAGGAGACGGGCAAGGAGGAGGCGGCTTCGTCGGAGCCCGCCTCCGAGAAGGAGGCGGCCGAGGCGGAGAGCACCGAGCCGGCCTCCCCGGCGGAGGGCGAGTCCTCCCCCAAGACTGAGGAGGGCGCGACCCCCTCGTCCAGCAGCGAGACCCCGAAAAAAAAAAAGAAGCGCTTTTCCTTCAAGAAGTCCTTTAAGCTCAGCGGCTTCTCCTTCAAGAAGAACAAGAAGGAGGCCGGAGAGGGGGCCGAGAGCGAGGGCGGCGCCGCCGCCGCGGCCGAGGGCGGGAAAGAGGAGGCGGCGGCGGCCCCCGAGGCGGCAGGCAGCGAGGAGGGCAAGGCCGCCGTTGAGGAGGCCTGCGCGGCCGCCGCCGGCAGCGCCGAGGCGGCGAAGGAGGAGGCGGGGGACTCGCAGGAGGCCAAATCGGACGAGGCCGCCCCCGAGAAGGCGGCGGGAGAAGAGGCCCCGGCGGCTGAGGAGCAGCAGCCGCAGCAGCAGCAGCAGGAGGGGAAGGGGAAAGCGGCGGAGGAGGCGGCGGGCACCGGCGCCGCCACGAGCGAGGCGGGCAGCGGCGACCAGGAGGCGGCCCCCGCGGAGGAGCCGGCACGGCAGGAGCCCCCCTCCGAGAGCAGTCCGGAGGGACCCGCCGCCGAGTCGGCGGAGTAAGCGCCGCTGCCGCCCCTCGCCGACGGACTTTTCTTCCCCCCTGTTTGTTTGTTGGAGTGGTGCCAGGTACTGGTCTCGGAGAACTTGTCTACAACCAGGGATTGATTTAAAAGATGTCTCATTTCTTTTTTTTCTCTCCCCCCCGCAGCTCCCATCTCAAATCGTTGTGTGTTGCCGCCATTCCAACGGGCGGAGGGGGGGGCTCCCCTCCGCCCCTCCTCTCCCACCCTCTATATTTTGGGGTTTTTTTTGTTTTGTTTTGATTTTTAAATTTTTTTTTTCATCAGTATTAATGTTTTCTTTTGGTCGGTTCGGGTTTTTTGGGTGATTTTTTTTTTTTTTAAGTTTTGTTTTGGGCTTTTTGTTTTGTTGGGTTGTTTTTTTTTTTTTTTATTCCTTCATACTTCGCAACTCTCTTCATATTATAAAACTTTTCCCGATCGGTCTATGGACATGCCCATATATGAAGGAGATGGGTGGGTCAATAAGGGATATCAAATGAAGTGACAGGGGCCGCAGTGGGGAACCCGGGGCGCGCAGCCCTTGCCGGGAGCGCGCCCCGCCAGAAATGATGTAAGGGGTTAGTCTTTTTTTTAAAAGAAAGTTATTACGATGTATTTTGTGAGGCAGATGTTCTATAAGGTTTACAACACTACAAGTCTTGATTAAGAAGGAAAGGAAAAAGGAAAAAAAAATAAAAATAAAAAAATCAATACCCAGATAAAGAGATCATAGTCTTAGGAATTCATTTAAACCATAGGAACTTTTCACTTATCTCATGTTAGCTGTATCAGTCAGTGATTAAGTAGAAATACAAGTTGTATAGGCTTTATTGTTTATTGCTGGTTTATGACCTTAATAAAGTGTAATTATGTATTACCAGCAGGGTGTTTTTAACTGTGACTATTGTATAAAAAAAACAAAAAAAACAAATCTTGATATCCAGAAGCACACGAAGTTTGCAACTCTTTCCACCCTGCCCATTTTTGTAAAACTGCAGTCATCTTGGACCTTTTAAACACAAATTTTAAACTCAACCAAGCTGTGATAAGTGGAATGGTTACTGTTTATACTGTGGTATGTTTTTGATTACAGCAGACAATTCTTTCTTTTCCAGTTGTCTTTGAAAATAAAGGAAAACTCTTCAGATGCAATGGTTTTTTTGTGTAGCATCTTGTCTATCATGTTTTTGTAAATACTGGAGAAGCTTTGACCAATTTGACTTAGAGATGGAATGTAACTTTGCTTACAAAAATTGCTATTAAACTCCTGCTTAAGGTGTTCTAATTTTCTGTGAGCACACTAAAAGCGAAAAATAAATGTGAATAAAATGTGTAATTTGGTTGTCTTTCTTTTATGGATACTCTGGTAGCTTAAAGGGACTAGCCAGTACTGCCTAAATTTGTATAAAGACATGCGTGCTGTTAGCACTAGCTTTGAAAACTACCTTCCTAGATCCTGGACTCTGTAATACTGTGCATCTCTTAGAGAAATTGGACGGGGTGCACCAGGTAAATGGATTTGTAGATTTTTCTGGCTCTAAAACAAAGACGGGAAAGGCAGTCTGAGCATGTACAGTATGATTCTCCTGTCCAGGCTCCATCTTGCTTTTAAGACCAGAAGTATCCAGCTGCATGAGAGTCTTGCCTCTTGAGGAAAATAAGATTTCATTTGAATTGCTTAGGGTGGGGCACTGAAATTTTTAACACTGAATTGCTTAAAAAATTAAGCTCTCGATCAGGCGTCCTGCTTGCGTCTTGGTATGCTGGTCCTTACCCAGGTACCCAGACGACTAGGTGGAAAACTTGGTACCTAGGCGCTCAGCCTGGAGGGAGAAAGGGGGAATTAACACTGCCATTCTGCTCAAAGTAAATTAAAAAGCAATATTTTCTTTTTTTCCTCAAGTGCTGCTCCCAAGTACAGGTGAGTTACAAAACAGATTTTGAAATTTGTCTATAAAAATAATCACTTGGTGCTTGCCTTTAATTGTTGGGCTTTTTTGGCTAATTTCCAGCATATTGCTCAGGGCATATTATGCCTTAATAAAACAGTGGGCTCATGCAAGAAAAGCAGCAGTGGCATTTGGAGGGTGGAAATTGATTCAAGAAAGTGTTGCTTCTAAGTTTATAGGAGAAAATTTAGTGTTACACTTATTTGCTTCCACCTAAATTTTCAGCAGAAACTCTTTGGAAGCAATTATGATTCATTTTATGAGAAAATGGCACGTTAGCACCTTGTTCCCTAAAGAACAAAGCCTAAACTGAATGAAGTATAGTAGATTTCCTGCTGAATGCGTACCTTTTATTTTTTTTTGTTTGGTTTTTTTCTTTTTCTATTTTTTTCTTTTATTCAGCTGTCTACCATTTTAACTTTGGCTTGTGTGTACTCTAGTTGCCCTGGTATTTCTCTATAGCTTTAGAAATGTATTGAAACTATGCTATAATTGCTGAGGGACAAAAATAAATGGATGTAAAACAAGATCCTCCACACCAGTGTCATTCTTGGAGTACATGTGTTTGAAGTCTAGTGCATAACTGCTTTGCTAAGGGGTTTTTATACCATGGCTGTAAAAACCTGTTCTGAGACGCATGATGTCTTGGCCATAGAGTCAATGTCTCTTTTTAATAAATATATATATATTTAAATCCAAGGATTCTTAAAGAGAAGTCTGAATTTCTTCTTTTCTTTTTTTTTGGGGAGGGCCGGGGGGAGGTCGCCATGCTGTATGTGTACATACAAAGAAAATAATGGCTTAGTAAAGTTCTTTTCCAGTTTTTTCCCAACGTGCTCTCCTCAAACTTCCCTGCTCTTTTCCTCAGCTGGTGGTGTTTTCTGAAGTGCTTCCAGTTCCTGGTGGTGCAGAATGGCTTCTGCCCCAGCAGCTGGACTCCTGGCCCCGGCACTTCATCATTCCATGGCTTGGAACCTCTTTCCATGGCTAAATAGTGGTCGAGTTTCAAAAACATGTCTTGAGGAGACCAGTTGCATGGTCTATTGCCCTGGTCTCAGCAGCTGGGTGAGATTCAATGATACCAGTTTTCCACTGTGCGGTTTAAGGAGGTGGGAGTTAGAAGGGGGTTTGAAAAGTGGAAATGGAGGAGTTTTGAGCTTGTTCCTCCTGCCAAAGACTTGTGCAAGAGCATCCCTCCTTTTTCTGTCCTTGAATTGCACTCCTATCCGACTGTAGAACATCCTTACTTATATGTACAAGGAAAATGAAGGGGCTGGCTGTTAGTGACCGGTGGGATGGTTCATTTTCTGACCAAGACCACTTTATGCCTTCTTTTTTTATTTTTTATTGCATTGGTTGCTGTTAGGCTTCAGTGAAAATACTAATCCTAATAAATATTGTAATTTCAACAAATTTTTCTCAGACTATGAATGCATGTGACTTCTAAATGTGTGATTTCAGGTCGATTTGCCTATTTTTGTAGGTTGCTGAGCTCTTTTAGAGTAGAATGTTATTATGGCCATGAACAAGGTAACTCCTGTTGTGCTGCAACAATGTCATATTTTTAGGTAACACACTGGAATCTAATTTTGACTAGGGACAATTTTATTTTATTTTTTTTTAAACTAGAAGCTCTAGACATTTTACTTCTTTTATGTTTATTTACTTAGTCCGAGGCAACAGTCTTCCTTGTTCAAGGTCAAAACTCGGTTGTACAAAAGTCCTTTCAAATTTCATGCCTATCTTGGTTATATCTGAACTTCATTTCAAACTCTCCAAATTGCAGTGCCTGACCTCAAATACTCAAGTTCTGTGTCTGGCCCTGATAGTTATTAATGTGGAATTGTAGAGACCTTGCCTTCGGGCCAGGAAGCGAGGCAGAGAAAGGGAAAGGCAAGCTGGGGGAGGGAAATGGAACCTAGTCTTTGGCTTCTGCCCCCGTGCGGTCACCTCCCTGCTTGTGTACAAAATCAAGTGTCCATGTGTCAACTTCTGGCACACCTAAAAATTCTTGGTTGGTTGTATTTGATGCAAACGTTGCATACGTGGGTATGCACTGTGTGAGGAGGGGGTGTTGTCTGTGTTTTAATTATTCTTCTGTTACCTGATACTGTTCAAAACAGCTAACTCTTGAACCTCGCTTGCAGATGATTAGATAAAGGTCAGAGGTTTTCATCTGATTTGATTGTTTGGGCTTTTCTAAGTTGCAGGTCCTTTTATATTGCTTTTTTTTTTTTTTCAAAAAAAGAATAAAAAAATCTAGAATACTGCACATTTTAAGCTGAAGTTGTAATACCAGTTAAGTTTTCCTGCAAAACCAGTCCTGTGAATTCAGTCTTTATGCTATTTGTGTAGGGAAAGAGTAGTAAAAGGGAGATAGTCGTCTCAGTTTAGTGTTCGTCTGTTAGGTTTCAAGAGGTTGAGGTAAAATGAGTTTTAGCCTAGTTGAAAGCATCCTATTTCTAGGTTATGGCCAACTCTTCTGCTCTGCTTAGGCCACCGGGGTAGAATAACGCAAGTAATTTCCTTCCTGAAGTATATGCAGCAAGTGAAAACAGTATTTTGTGTTTATAACATACTGTAGGCAGTGAGGTTAATTTGTCCTCTTTACAATTCCGGGACCTCAACTAATTGACAATGAATGGAAACGATCGGGGTTGCAACCGAGTGCAGCAGGGCAGAGGCAAGGGGGCCAGGCAGCCTCCTGCTACTGGGGTAAAGGGAAGCAAGAGGTGGGGCTACCGGGAAGTGCAAGGTTACCGAAAAGTCTGTGTGTTAGCTTGCCCTGGGGAGAACCAGTGTTGCAGTGAGCTTTTCAAGCCTGTTGCTTGTTTGAGGAGTTGGAAAGGGAAGATGTAGCAGCGTGTTTCGCAACGTGCTTACTGAGGCAAGTTGAGATTGCTCTGAAGTGGTAACACTGCCCATTGGGAAGATCAGAGATTGCATGGCATTGCAATGATGGTTTTGGCTAATCAGGTGAGCAACCAAAGTGTTGCAAATAAAGTAAGAGAGATAGGAATATGCAAATTTGGGCTATAGTATTGAGTACAGTTTTCACAGGAGAGCAAGAGACACGGCTTGAGAATGCCCCTGTTTTGGAATATGGATAATGTTGTCTGACAGAAGTGACATAAAACTTTGGTTAATGCTTTCAGAACGTTTAACTCCTGAGGAGGGTTACAAGTATTATTTTCATATCTTTGCTCTCAGTTTCTGTTACTGGAAGACACGTTTTTCCAAAACAGGACTACCAAGATACTAGATGAAACAGGACATTAATACTTGCAGTTAGAAAGACCTAAACAAGATACATGGAATATGAGCTCCCAAAGCTATGATGAATTTAGATAAAGTGGCAAAACCATTATTCAATTAAAAGGGGTGTGGGTGTGTGTGTTCTTTTGGCTTCCCCCTCTAACCCAATTCTGATGTCAGAACAGCAATATGGGGTAGTGCTGCTGATGGTATATGCATTGTTATCACCAAGTAGGTAAATGTTCCAGGATTTGGGATTCTTAGGTCAATTCTTGTGGCTGTGTATGTGATAACCGACACTAGAAGAGCACTGGAGAGGAATTGTTTTGAGTAGAGCAACACTAACTTGTGAGGCCCTTTCCAGCACAGCAGCTGATGCTGTTGGTGATTAAGTATTTGATAGTTGCTCTTAGTGGAGTCCATGGCGACTAGAGATTTATTTTTAGGTACAGTCTGTTTCCTGAAGTCCACAGTTTACTTTCTAAAAAAGACAGAGAAAAACAAAATTCCTATGAATCTATTGGTTGGGGAAATCCTACTTGCTCAGTAACTCTAACAGCTGAAAGAAGTGACTTGCTAGCCTATACTGGAGTAGTTACCTCTCTGAAATCTGGTATGTAGACCCACCTGAATATTTCAAATTAATTTGATAACACAAAAGCCATCCTTACAAGAGTGACTTGCTGTTCAAAGGAAACAAACCCTGTTGTGGAGCAGCTGCTAATAGGCTCTCACTGGAAAAGACCGTTCTAGACCAGTAAGTGAAAACCTGCATAGGTAGAGCCTGTACAAAAGGGGGGCAAGAAGAAAAAAACAGGCACCAACCTGTAGAAAATAAAGGAAGAAGGGTTTTTTTGGGTTGGTTTTTTTTTTCCCCTAGCCCTCTGGAGTAAGGCTGTCATAGGTGTAAAGTAACTTCCTTCTGTCTTTTAAAAATACAGTTTAATTATGAGAGACAGAGTCTCTCGTACTTGGAAAGCCAAGCGAAGCCCCTTGTGAAAACTACGAAGGAAACCAAATTCAAAATTGATGAGGGTAATGTTTTTGAGGAATGAATCATTAGGCCAGTCGCAAGCCCTACATTGCAGTTCAGGAACCTGTTGAAGCAAGCTTAACAGGCACAACATTCTGAAGAGACTGGGCAGCAAGTATTTCCCATATAGCAATCAAACAAAATAGCAGAAATCATGGGTGAGAATACATGAAGGAACATGATTTTCTCCCTCTTCCTCTGTTTCTATTTTTGCATATTCTACATAAGTATTTGCTTTCTAATAAATATCCAGGAAGGAAACTTAAAACAGTGGAGAGAGAGTAATTCCAAAGTTTCTCTGAATCCCTTTCCCTGGATGTTTTTATACAGATGTATTTGAATTCTGTTTTAATATTTTGTTCTGCTGTTTAACACCTAACTTAATGAGTCAGTGCTCACATGAAGAACCAATACATGCATATACTAAATTAGATAAGGAATTTTGCAAAGGACTCATTTTGGCCTCATTCTTCTGTCACTGAGATCCAAGAGAGAGGGAAGTTAACCAAGACACGGCACTTCTACAATTCGCCCATAAATGTTGCTAACGGTAAGAGAAACATATTTGATTCTTCCATGCAGCATCGGCCTGCAACCCAAAATATAGTGTGTGCAGTAAAAGGGCAAGAAAAGTGACCGTGTTAGGAGTCTGAAAGATCATGAAGCATCTGATGTTGTTAGAAATTGGGCCAAAGGGGAGAAAGAAGGGGGGAATATCTTATGATATTAGTGATGTTAGAACAGCACCAATAACTTTAATAAACAGAGAAGAGAGATTCAAACCCAATTGCTCTCTGTTTAAATCCCAGTGCAAATCTAATCTAATCTAATCTAATCTAATCTAATCTAAAGAGGCTTTAGGTCTTTGACTTGCATCTTGTTGTTACTGCATACATGTTATGATAGTCATTAGTTTAATATCTGTGGATATATAGAAGTAGAACCAAAATAGTACTTCTTAAGTTTCTCTCCTGGATGCCTCATGGTAGATATGCCATGTGTGATTGCAAGAAGCTATCAAGGGAAGCTTTCTGTGTGGCTCTGTTGTGTAGAGTTGCAGAAGGTAGAAGAGCTGAGTTGTTCTTGAGGATTTTAGGGGAAATAATACATTCATTATCTTTTGCAACAAAGATAAAACCAGGCACATGCGTCGTGTCACTCTTGAGGAAAGCCACATGAGTTCAAATGATACTAAAAGGGAGCAGAACACAAGATGTTCCCAGTAGCATTTGAGTGGAGCAATGTACATGTAAGAAATGTGCCGTTTGCAAGTGAAACCGGACATTTTAAACTTTTCCATGATCTCACTGCAGGCTTCCTTTCATACGAATCCGCTGCATTAAAAGCAATCTAATAGCAGATGACAGTGACGTGGCCAGCTGGGAAGGAATCCCGAAGGAGGAGCACAGCCGGGGACCGCTTCTGAACAGCAGCACAAACAAAGGTTCACTCCTGGAAGGACTACTATTACGAAATATTTATATTGTGATGGGGCTCAGAAGGCCCAGGTTAAATGTGAGCGTTACTTGTGCTGGGCACTGTGTAAACATACACAAGAGACAGTCTTTGCTCTGAGAAAGCTTCCAGGCTAAATGCAGAAAAGGTTAGGCTCTTTCACTTCCTACCATTGTTAAGATCACATTTCTATTTGTCTTGGACAACATTATGAAGGGGGAGGGAATTAATTACCAACTTCCTTTTTTTTTTTTTTTTTTTTTTTTTTTAAAGATCTATGGCATTTGCAAGTTTCTTTTCTCAGTTCATGCTCTTTCTCTTCATAAAACCCGAACTGCAATACCGGAAGACTTGCCATCCATGTCCAAGTGGCCAGGGCATTTTCATCGCCATACATAGTGATGGGCATTTTAAGCAATAAAAAGGATTATATTAGAAGTGGCTCTTGAGCGAAAAGGATCGCAGAAGCTTAGCTGGGACCACACTATCGATAGCTCTCTAGTGACACTTTGAGGCTATTTTCATTTACTGAAGCTAAACCACGTTTCACTCCTTCGGGTGGCTATTTTGTGCACTTCCAGCAAATTTCCACCCTGGGACCGGTGCGGTTTTTTGGGAAGGAGGGAAGGGAGACGCCTAGTTTAGGGAGAATATTTGCATGTAGATATTCGGGTTTTCTTTTGGAGCTGTTTATTCTTTATCGAAAAGTACCACCACCTTTATTAAATATTAATATATTAATAAATATTATGTATTAAAGTACAGAAGTTAAGATTCTTTGTGAATTTTCTTTTCTAATAAGAAAGTGCCTCACCACCCTGAATTTTCCAGTTTTGTGATCCCTGAGAGTATCACTAAGTTTGTGCAGTCTGAACAGTGTTTTAAAACTACAGATACCAGACTAAAATGTATGTATTTCAGCTGCCTTACTGTAAAAAAATGAAGAGAATGGAACTACTGAGAAATTGATTCAGACCCATCATCTGAAATGCTGTGAGTCATAGAATCATGGAATCATTTTGGTTGGAAAAGACCTCTAAGATCATTGAGTCCAACTGCTAACCTAGCACTGCCCAATCCACCACTAAACCATGTCCCTAAGCACCACATCTAAATGTCTTTTAAATACCTCCAAGGATGGTGATTCAACCACTTCCCCAGGCAGCCTGTTCCAATGCTTGACATCCCTGTTGGTGAAGAAATTCTTCCTAGTGTCCAATCTAAACCTCCCCTGGTGCAACTTGAGGCCGTTTCCTCTTGTCCTATCATCTCTTGTTACTTGGGAGAAGAGACAAACATCCACATTGCTACACCCTCTTTTCAGGGAGTTGTAGAGAGTGACAAGGTCCCCATTCTGCTTTTCACGGGTTCTTATGAACCAGCAGCCCAATGAGATGCATGTGCATCTTGTGCACAAAATAGAAGATGCATATCTATATATCTATTAGAGATTTATCATATTTATTTTCATATGGCACTTAAAGAAAATGGCCTCACTTGTTTGTTAAATTGATTGTATTCGCTATCATTTGTAACACACTGTGCCAAATTTATCAGAGGCACTTACCCACAAATCACAAGTTGAAAAACTTCCCAAACTTTTCCTCTAACATAGACAGGAATGGTAGTGCGGGGATTGCCTGATGACATTTTCACCATCATGTTGCATAAATCAGCTAAAGTGGTAAAAATGCTTGTGGTTTGGCTATATTTATAGTCTCTCTATTGCTAGCAGCATGGGAGAGTTATGGGAGGGAATTTCCCTAAAATTGTTATGGCCAATGTAACCACTGAGACATCTAGCACGTGTTGCTACCAAGAGTGTTAAACTTGGAAAACTCCATCTATCTACAACATGCTGAGAGGAGGAAAGAGTAAGTTAATAATTAAAAAAAAAAAAAAGCAGTAGTCAAAGGATTTCACATAGCATTAGGAAATCAGCCACACAATTTCTGAGCCATTAGTGAGAGCTTTTGACAACAAAAAGAAATGTAGTAGTCTGGAGACCTGGAGAAAGGCAGATACAATACTGATTTTAGATCTGGTTTCACAAAAGAGCAGGGGGAAAAAGAGGAGTGAGAAGTGGTTGGGAGTTAAAAAAGAGGAAAATGGAAAGACTGGCAGAAGGACAAAGAGACATTAGTGTGTGGTGGAACCACAACACTATGAAGCAAGGACTAGGGAAATTACAGACAAAGCAGCCAACTGAGATAGTTGAAAATACACTAGAGAAAGTGCCCTTATAGAGGGATAATGTAGTAAGAAATAGTCAAGATCAGCTTCACAAGAATAAAACATGTCAGCCTAGAGAAGAGAAGGCTGCAGGGGGACCTCATTGCAGCCTTCCAGTACCTGAAGGGAGGGGAATCAACTTTTTAAAAGGGTAGACAATGGCAGGACAAGGGGGAATGGTTTGAAGCTAAAGGAAGGAAGGTTTAAATTAAATATTACAGGGAAATTTTTTACAGAGAGAGTGGTGAGGTGCTGGAACAGGCTGCCCAGAGAGGTAGTGGATGCCCCGTCCCTGGAGGTGTTCAAGGCCAGGTTGGATAGGGCCCTGGGCAACCTTGTGTAGATCCAGGCCTGGGGGTTGGTGGCCCTGCCTGTGGCAGGGGGGTTGGAACTCTATGATCCTTGGTGTCCCTTCCAACCCAGACCATTCTATGATTGTAATTTTCAATTCCAACAGTACCTCTAGCCTAGCAGTTCAGTGGGAATCAGTAGTTGTGATGGATCTTGACTTCACGAATATTTTTGACACTCTCCTGTGCAACATTCTCATGAACACAGCTAGGGAAATAAGGGCTAGGAAAATAGGTGCTGAAAAAAGTCAGCTGAAAAAAAACAACTTCAAAGTATGTCAGTCAAGGGTTTGATGCCGTACTGGGAGGATTGGAAGTATGCATTAAAAGGAACTCTGAATACTATTACTACACGGACTTCACATGGTAATAAATAGGAGACACGATCCAAAAATCAAGCAGAAGTTTGGCAAAGAGAAGAGGAAAGTTTCAGGAAAGAAAAGAAATCCAATTGAGAAACAGAAAATGGGATCTGACCAGGCAACAGGAAAGGAGCCTGGGCTCCAGGTGGCTCACAGGCAGTATCAGTCAATCATCAGTCCTCTTCCAAGTGAAGAGAGAAGGGCTCAACATCGTCATTTTAAGCATCATTTAAGAAACATTCACTTTAAGAGCAATCTTAGGCAATATAGAAATTACACAAGAAAGCAGCACACAGGGTTTACAAATAAAATGTTTGTGTACTTCAGGTAAGGAGAGGTTTGGAGGGCTAGGAGTTTTGTTTGGTTTTTCAACACATGAAAGGTTGTAACAAACAGAATTAAGTTATTCTCTGTGTCAGCTGGACACAGGACAGATTAATAATTGTTATAGTGTGTAACAAAGAGGATATTGCTTAAGTTTTAGGAAAAGATTTCTAACTGCAAGCATAATTCAATGGTCTAACAGATTACACAACAGGAAAATTGTGGAAAATCTTTCCTGTGGAGGTTTGAAGTTAGAACGGATACTCTGAAAGGGACAGTCTGTCCTACCTTGATACCAGTGGTTGTCAAAAGTACAGCTCAAGATCCCATCCCTACCTACGTATCTTTGCTTTAGAATTTTAATTCAACGTAGTGATTTCCAAAAGGTCTTGAGAGACCAGGGAAAACTTTGTCTTGTGTTTCAGTAAAAGTTAAGCTGGTGTACAGGAAAGGGAGGGTACAATAACAGTTGTCCAGAATTTACCTCATAAGATACATATGTATAAACATCCAACTAAATAAAAGTACACATGCACTAACAGAGCCACATATTATTCTTAATGCAGTTATCAGTGGGGTCTCTAAGCAGAAACAGATTTTGGAAATAAATCAATTAGTTTTAACATCTATTTTATAAAATAATAATATAACATTGCATTACATGTAAAGTATTCAGTCTAAAGGGTGGATTCTATTGAGCTGGGTATTATACACTTGCAGCAAAAAAAAAAAAAAAAAAAAGAGATCCTCATTAAAATCTATAGCTTGTGTAGAAAACAAACCAGCACTGAAGTATTGCTATTCTGCTTTCATGAAGAGGAAATAGTTTATCAGTAAAAGCATCACAGTCCTTTAGCATTAAACCACTTGAATTAAGTGGCTGTGGTGACCAAAGGTGCAAGACCATCTGCAAAATATAGCAATTTACATATCTACAAGTATAGCTATATGTTATAAACTATGAACTTGCTCCAACACAGGCTTCCCATGGGGTCACAGCATCCTTCAGGTGTCTCCAACTGCTGTGGCATGGGGTCCTCCACTGGCTGTAGATGGGATCTCTGCTCCCTGTCATCATTCATGGGCTGCAGGGGGACAGCCTCCTTCACCATGGTCTTCTCCATGGGCTGCAGGGGAATCAATCTTTCTCTCTGGCACCTGGAGTGTCTCATCCACACATGTCCCCCTTCTTCTTCACTGGCCTTGGTGCCTGCACAGTTTCTTACATCTTCTCACTCCCTTCTCTGGTGGCAAAAAGCAGCTGCTTGGATTTTTTTTTCTCCTAAATGTGATTCCCAGAGGTGCTGTGACCATCACTGATGGGCTCGGCCTTGGTCAGCAGTGACTCCAGCCTTGAGCCAGCTGGTGTTTGCTCTGTGGGGTCTGCAGAGAGCTTCTGGCTGCTTCTTGCAGAAGCCACCCCTGCAGCCACCCCTTCTCCACCAGAACCCAGCCACACAAAACTACAACACATAGTCTCTAACCTCTTTTATATATATATACAGATACACACACACATTCACTATAATGCAGCATGTGTAACTGCACACACACACGTACACACACATAGACTCTACAAACAACAGCAGTGATGATATTGTTTACCTCATTGTACCGACCACATTTAATAGGTTCTGGGTTTCAGGGAACTTTGCATTAGGTGCCCTTTCACAATTTCAGCCATATGTATTATGTCTACCCAGGACACACACTATTCCATTTGTTATTTTCTCCCAGTGTATACATTTTAACACTCTTCTAAGAATATAACTGGTCTTACTTCAAGGGAAATTGAGCCACCTGCTTCTGTGTATGTCATCTCATTAACACCTCAAGTGCCAACAGAGGGTGTGGTGGATTTCCAGGAGCACTAATCACCACGGTCTGATCAAGGTGAAGATTGAGATCCCCTGATTTCAGACTCCCATCAGTCTGAACACTCCAGAATATATATTTTTCACCTTTCCTTTCTTTTTAAAGTATCAAAAGTTCTTATTTATTCACTAAAACAACATGCAAGAATGTGACTTTCAGATGTCTGTTATGAGCCCAGTTTCCTCTTAAAACAAGGAAATGCAAGCAAAGTACAAAGCCAAGGTTGAGAAGCTGTCAAAAAGAAAGTTATGCGTGAAAACGTAACTTGGCATTTTTTAACAAACACAGTCTTCATGGAAACTTTGATAACATCATCCTAAGCATGAAGGATTTTTTGTAACGTGCCTGCCTCAGCCAGCACATGGGTTTCAGTAGAGGCTACCCCTCATATGCCTGTAACCACCTGAGACGTGGTTATTTATGCAGTAGATCAGCACATAAAACAGTAATGCAGTGTGCCTCAAAGCACAACAGAATGAGGTTGATGGCTTTTACATCTTGCATCCTTGTAATTGAGATAGCAAATAAGAGAAAGGGCTGTTGTGTGCTCAGAGCACTGAACTGGATGGAGTTCCAGGGAAACATGGTCTGCCACTGGTTCGCCATACAAATATTAGTAGTCCACTATTTTTATTTATAAATTTATTTATAAATTCATTTATTTATAGTCCAAGTATTTTGGTTTTGTTTCATTTTCAGATTGTCTGAATATTTACCAGTCTAGCCTAACCAAACTGGAAGAGTCCATCCTTTGGTGTTTAAAGTTTACTACATAAGAATGAGGAATGCAGAAGTACCATTTAGAAGTTTTGTTTTCAATCTCTCTGCACTGTAGTTTTCCCTATATAAGGAGGAACAATATCGCTCCTTGACTTTACACATGGATTTGATGTCCAGGCTCCCTTTATAATGTCTGAAGAAAGTTAACTACCTGGGAAAGACATTTCCAATGCCCTGTTCCCAGCTGCCCTGTTTAGCCACTGGGAAACACAGCAAAGAGAGGAAAGGAAGGATGTGGGGGACTTTCTACATGTGGTTTTTTGTACTTATTTTTTACAATAGCTGAGAGTTAGAGTGCTCTTGAGAACTGCTGGCAAGCTTACATGCCTGGATGAAGAGATTTGAATACCCACCTCACAGAAAAGTCCTTCCCCGCGCCTCCCCAGTGTATTCAGTTTTGTAGGAGAGAAGAAGTAGGACAGGAAGAGTTTGATCTCTCTTTAGCTGAGGCCATCCCATTGGACTCCAAATTATTAGATACTTAGTGGACTAGAGACTGGGTTACCTTAAGTCTTACTTTTTCCTGCATTTATGTACTTGAGTATAAAGGCTTATTCTTTTCCTAAACATGGGATTTTGTCAGAGAGTTGTAAGCTTTATAAGAATATAAAGAGGGTGTGAAGTCTTAGCACTGTTGTAGCAACCTCAGACTTGGTGATTTTCTGACTTTTAAGTGTATATTTTGTCAACCTCTCTACTTAGCATGTTTTTTTATATGTTATTTCTCTGTTTCAGTTAAAAGTGGCAAGAAACAGTCCGAGATACACATGCAAAATTGTCACTGTACTGATTTAAGTAAGGTCATCAGGTCTGATGCTTAAACTAGTATGAGCTGGGAAAAAGAGCTGACTGTACATGCTGAACCTTTTCATCCCTCATATACTGAACCAATGGCATCCACTCTGGCTTTTTCAAGTCAATTGGCCTTAACAGCTGGGGTTCTTGACAAATGTATCCATAACTGAGATGTCATTAAAGATATTCTTAGTAAATGAATCCCTGGCAAACTCATTTTAAACAAGGATTTAAAACTAAATTAAGAAAAAGGGAGTGGGGAAAAATGTGAGAGGTCCACATAGAATGCAGAAAAATGACAAGTTGATTTAAAACTACTTAGCCGATTTTCTTCAACCCAAGAGTGTTTTCTTGAGGAGGCTATATCTTAAGCCAACATAAAGATTTCTGGCTTGCCATTTTTGACTAAAACAGATGCAGAAGATTTCGATAACAACATATGGAAGACATTTTTTTTCACATTCATTTAGCTGAAACAATTTTGTTCAAACTTTTCTGACATAATCCAAGAATAAAACCAAATATGGAAATCCTCAGTCCCAGAAGAATGCAAGAAATTAATGAGAGGTGCTAAATTGAAGCTAAAATGAAAGTTGGCACTGAACTCTACCTAAACAGTCATTAGGACAGATTTTTAATAGAGCTGCAGCCATGCTGGGTACTCTGTTAAGAAAGGCAGAGGGGAGAGAGGGGAACCCAGACCAAAAATCATCCCTGGTCACTCATGAATCTTTTATCAGGCAGCTTTGCCAAGCTCATTACTCAAATTTGAGATGTTCCACCAGGCCTTTAAAGAAATACCACTTTTCCAGTGTGGTGGTTAAAAACCCCATATGTCTTGCAGGAGATGAGTATTGGCATAGAGCACAAATGGACATCAGCTGCAGCTTCAACAAACAATACCAAGCATGGCTGCAAACATTGTGGTGAACAGCAGAAATGGTAACTGTAAATGGTAACAGAAATCAGAAAAGGCGTCTCCACCACCACCACCTCATGTAAGTCATGGCCTTGTATATTACTACATCTTCCCTGTTTGTATGTAATAAAGGTTTATTTATAAATTTGCTCTGCATACTGTGTCACCGGGTTGCCAGTTTTATGACGTGAATTGTACAATCTGTCGTGAGAGCACAGCTCCACCTGTGTGAAGTAAGGTTTTGCAGGATACATTAGTCCCCGCTCTGAGGACGAATGTGAGATGGGGATGCACTCTTTCATCAGTCCAGATGCTCTCAGGAAGGGGGGAACAAGGAAGCAAGCGCCTGGGCTCTTGCAGCCAAAGCAGGCCAGTGCTGCTCACATGGTGTAACCGTGAGGACAACACTGTAGGCAGTGCCTGCGTCAACTGTTCCAGCCCATGGGGGACTAGCAAGAGCAGACAGGCACAGATGTGGTGGCACCCACACCCACATGTCCTGCAGGAGCAGCGTTGGTGGCTGGAAGAGGCAAGGCTCCAGCTGCCCTGGCTGGGTTTTCTCCAGGCCACCACCCTGGCCATGAGTTGCAGCATGAGCTTCCCCAGCTGCAGACCAGACCGTGCAGCCCTGGGTGGTGGCTGCGCTTGGACTTTGCTCAGAAAAAGCTCCCTGGGGACACTGAGTGCTGCCAGCAGTGTAATGCAGCCTGGCTGCCTGCAGTTGGGGAGCAAAGTCAGCTGGCTGTTGGCCACCTCTTTCACAGGAGCCCAGTGGGGAACTAAGGGTTCCCCCTGCAGAAACATAATTCTCTGTGGCTTGCATGTAATTTGATCTATAGCTGTCAAGAGCGAGTGCTGCCTGTACTTACCAAGATGCGTAAAATAGCGTGTAAAAGGACTGCCCTTGTTAAGGAACACCCATTGTTTAGCTGTATTAAAGAATAGAACGAATCATGTTATTTATACAGAGAACATTGCCCTAAATTCCTCACACAAAAATGTTTTGCATGCAGGCCTCAACTGCTAATTGATTTTATCTTGCTGTGCTTTATTCAGGTTTTGCTACGACGACCTGAAATTCCCAACAAGGCTGGCTGCAGGTTTGTCCCCTGTGGAAAACTGCGTTCTGCATGCTTGCTTCATGGGAACCATCTAACTGGCTTCGGTGCCAGTGTGTGGAGCCCCTGCATGCAACAGGAGCAAGAACACTGTGGCGTGGCAAATGCTGACTTAAATATGACTAATGATATAATTAATGACCAGACTGGTTGCTTTTCATTATCTCATTCAGCTAAGCAAACACGTTTCAAAGCTCCAAAGGAGTCAGTCAACGTCCAGAAAAGTTGATTTATCAGTAACAGGCAGCGAAAGCTGTTCTGTATCTCTTTCAAACCAATAATCATCTCCCAAACTAAGTAAGTATGTGAACTGTTTCCTGAAAGAAATGTGTCTATGCAATCAAAAAAATGAGTTGTAAGATGGTTTCTAATCTTTTTCTTCCTTTAGCCCTTCAGGTTTTCTATGTTGTCGGTGATTTTAAATCTTAAAAAAATCAGGTTACAAATGCCTCAGAAAACTTTGTTAAAGCTTCTAATTTTTACTAAACTACCTATAGAAATTATCTAGTATGGAAGCAAAGCAGTATGGAAAAGTCACGTCATGCTATTGTACAAATTAGGAAGCATCATCAGAAAGTGATTTTACTTCCCCTTTAACTAAGATTAATTTCTTCCTCAAAATTTATGTTCTCTTGTTTGAAAACTCAGTGAAGCACCTTTTGCAATTAGTTACATGTATTCAAAATAAAAGGCAAAGGGACCTGTAAGAATAGCTTTACCCTTATATGGTATGTCAGCTTTCTATAGGGGAAAAGCTGGCTCTGACTCCTTGAGATGTTTCCATTTTGCTTTTCAAGAACCACTGAACCCTATGAGTTTGAACAATAAAACACTTCTGACATATTTCAAGTGGGGAAACCATTACATTAAAATTCTCAAAATCGCAGGTCATTTTTTGAAGTGCAGATCATTAAGTTTAATTGTCCCTTACAAGAACTGGGCAAATCAAGCTCTTAAGATTTTAAAAAAAGATCCAGCTGCTCAGCTTGAGGAAGATATAGCTATTCACAGCATTTATTTCTTTTATTGCATACCGGTAAAATATACTGTAATAGCATTTTAGACAACTATATTAAATATAACCCTCTCTGACCATTTTTGAAATAGAGATGCTGTTATTCTCTTAGTATTGCAAAATAATTTAAGCAATATATATCTGAGTCGTTAGAAAACTTTTCAGTATCATAGGACCTGTAATAATTATTCTTCTCAGGAACAGTATTTTATTTTATAAGGGTTTTGGAACCGACGCTGCAGCACAACAAAAGGCATCTGTGTGAGCTTTGGAAGAGGCTGTGAGTGAGAGAAGAGCTACGGTCAGCAAACTATCAGGTTAGCAATCCACGAGTGTAACACTAGTCTCCCCCTCGCCGTGGAGTCTGCCCAGCCTCCCTGCAGATTGCTGTGCCAGCAAGGGTGTCACATCTGAGCGGAGGAGCTTTTTAAACAGTTCAGAGGGCACCTTAGACTGCCACCAGCAAGATCCTGCTGCATGGAATTTGGATCGTCCCAGGGAAAACATCTGCCTTGCTGCTCATTAGGATGCCCTTTAGGAAAGCTCTTTCCCTTGGCATTTGCTGTACTCTATCAGTCCTACACACAGCCCATGACCTACTTTCTAGCCTATCTTGATTTCTTTTAGCATCCACAGTTATGTCATAAGTCTGGAAAAAGACAAGCATCCAAAAGCTTCCCAGATGACCACAGGGAGAGAGAGGAAAAACTTCTGCGGCGCATAGCGCCTGACCCCTCTCAGCATCAAACAACTGTGGTGAAATGCCCTTTGCTGTACTAAGCAATTTAAAATATCTATCAGGGAGGGAAGTAGATGAGAAAGACTCATGCTGCAGGGCGACATGTCATCTTCCCTTCCCACCACTCAAAAAAAACAGCTTCCCAAACATCATTTAGCAGGGTAGATGGAACATGCAGCTGCACTCTGAGATGCCCTTCACATCGCCTTGTAACTTCCCATGGTGCCCTTCCTCCTCCATAAATGATCGGACTTCTCCCTTTGGCCCCTTGGCATGGGCAGCAGAGGCTGTCTGGGAAAAGGGGTGAACAAGAGGGGATTACATCAGATGATCTGCCCCTAGCCCTGCAAGAAGAATGGCTAGCTGCCTCACACTCCTACCACATCTCAATGCCTCGTCAAAGTGCACCCTTTGGCCATGAGTTGTTTGACTTTGGAGCCAAGTTCCACTTTCCCAGCATTTATTCATCCTTTGACCCCCTTAGGTCTGTCTACACTTGGAAGCAGCTCCTCTCCAGCCAGTCTGTAAGCACACCCCAGCATTTTATAGTGGTGACCATCTTCTAGAGACAGGGCATGAATGGGTGGTGTCTTCATCCTGCATGGGATAAAGGGGAGGGATAAAGTTCTTCCCAAACAGCAGTTAGTCCCAAGGAGACACACTGTGAAGTGCAAAAAATACTCTATTGTTGTCAAGTGCAAACAAATTGTATTGGCCTCAAACAGAGGAGCTGCTGGCAAGGAGCAAGCTCTGAAAGCCGGTCCACCCTTGATAGCCTTCCAGGGACTCTCTGCCCCATTGAGACACTAAAAGAAGAGAAAATATGTACACACAAGCCAGGCTTTCTAATGAGGCTCAGCCTACGCTGCAATGTTCACAATCAGAAAATATTTTCAGACAGGCCACCCTTGTTTCTTGGGGCCATTTGGATACCCTCAGAGTCTGCTCAGATTAAATGTGCTAAGAGGTCCTTCTCAGGTGGTGGTATGAGTTGGGTTATTCTGAGAAAAACAAACATAATACAAACAAGCTCTCTTTGGCCCAGCCCAGACCATGAAAATACCTGAAAGACAGAAAGGCCCCCATGCTTGTAAGGACCACACATCCTTAGAAACAGGGTAAACAAAAGCAAGTGCCAATAGCTCTTCCCACCATGCAGTTCTGAGGCACAGACCCAGACAATAGGCTGTCTGTCCGTGCACTCATTAAAAACCATCTGTTACTATAGGCTGTGAAAACATAGACAGGGCACTCTGCCCCTGGAGATGAAAGTAGCCAAAAGCAAGAAGCCCAGGAAGAGAACTTTACAACCTGCAGTGGTCCTATAACACCCTTCTTCTGATCTCGGTACCCGTGAACTCCTTTGCTTCCTACAGCGACTGGTTCATCTGCCTCTGGGCACGGGTGCACACTGCCAGCGTTCAGGAAGCTGCAGCCTCTCCCACCAGCACTGGCAGATGTACGGGCAGTCCCACCACTCTGCCAGCTGCAGGGGGGCTACGCTGGGAGGCTCCTCATGACCTGGGATGACATGAGGCTGGGATGACCCCTCCTCATGGCAAAGTTGTGGCTCTTTACTCTCAAAATACCCCTGGTACCATCCCCCTGCTAGAGAACAAAGTCACACTCTCCCCACTTAGTCCATCCTTCCAAGAGGCCTGGAGAAAGTGGTTGTAGCCTCAGGTAACAAATACAAGAGCTTGAACTTCTGGAGGTAACACGTGAAGTGCTCTACAGGAAAGAAAGAGAACAAGGCAAAGTCTGAGCTGCTCTTACCCTTGCTCTGTTCATTCAACAGCAATACAATTAGCTGGAAAGGGCAGCATGGAAATATGATTTTAAGGGATGGTGTAAAGACAGCTTGCCCATCTCTTCCCTTTGTGTGCCCTAGAAAGGAAAAAGCAGCGAACCCTTTCTTTGGCTGTTGCAATTATACAGCTTGGAGCAGTCAAACCGTCTACCTTCTTACAGGAGATGTGACAGCTCCCAGTGCCAGAAAGCTGCATTCCTCTGCTTTGAAGAGCAGACTTATAATTCATGAGCAGCAAAATCTAAAGGGAGCTGTAAAGGTTTTCTCAAATAATACGAAAAAAAACAACAGCTACAGCCTCAATTATACATGGAGGCTTTGGATCTGTTTTTAGTATTTTCACATGATAAAAGGCATCAGCTGAACCAGAAAAAGATTACATGGACCAGATGTTAGGGTGCGTTATAGAAGATTTCTGTCACTGCCCACTGTCAAGCTGTCTTGGCCACCAGAAGATCCATCCTTGGGTCAGGGAGGATTCCTCCTGCCTCTTCTACACCACACCCTCGTGAAGGCGGCAGGAGCTGCAGCCACTTCAAAGCAGCCAGCATCACTCAGTACTTGGCACTGGTGGCCCAAAACAAAGGAAAGCCCAAAGACATCTGTTTTACCTTTCTTCCTTAACTGCTCCATTTTGTGCAAGCCACATTAGTGGGTCTCTTCCAGCAGAAAAAATCCCACCCAAAATCTCCAGTGCTTTTCAACAGAAGAAGATCCTGTCAGTTGTCAATGCTCCAAGTTTTGGGTTTTTTTTCCATACAAATAATGGAATTGCAGATACTTTTTTTTTTTATTCCAAAACTGTAGAAAATTAATCAGCCAGTCACAAAATCCTCTCTCAGGCTGTTTTCCTTGTAAGGGAAAATGGCTTTTAAAAATGGGGGCTGAAGTGGAACAACTGGAAACATTTTGCTTCAAAGGAGTATCTTGTTAGCAGTGTACATGTGCAGCTTGAGGGACACACAGAGTCCTCTCCTTCCTCCCAAAGCTCTCTCCTTTTGATGTTTAACCTTCCTGTTTGTCTTGGTTTCAGCAAGGATAGAGCTGATTTTCTTTCTGGTAACTGGTGTAATGTTGTGGTTGAGAGTTAGGATGAGAGCAGTGCTGACAGCACACCAGTGGTTTAGGTGTTGCCAAGCAATCAGGGACTTTTCAGCTTCTCACACTGCCCTGCTAACAAGAAGGCGGGGGGCACACTGGAAGCTGGGAGGGGACACAGCCAGGACACCTCACCCATAGTGACCAAAGGGATATTCCATACCATATGATGTCACGTTCCGTTTATAACAGGGGGTGGGCTGAGAAGTTGGACAGCTGGGGTCCTGGTGTGGCAGCTAGGGGGTCTTATGCAACATTGACTTTGAGTGGTGAGAAATTGTGCAGTTCATCCTTTGTTTTGTGTATACCATTATTATTTTCCTTTTTTTTCCCCCCGTTTGTCCTGTATAACCCTTTTTATCTCAACTCACTCATTTTCTTACTTTTACTTTTCCAGTTCTCTCCTCCATCTCATCAGGGGGTGAGCTGCCAGCCCACGATAACCCACAACACTGTTATATTAATGACATGACAGGCTTTAAGCCTGGCTTTTTCCTCGTGATCATGAAAGAGCTCGATCTTTATTTTCCTAACAAAACCCAACACCCATAAGGAAGTTATTCCTGCCTCACTGTATGCACCACATACAAATTTCCCACTGCTCTTTGTCTTTCTCCAAAGTTTCATGGGATCAAGCTCCTCTTTTGTCCTTGATGATTTATCTTCCCTGCCCCCACCCCCACCTTCTCCCCAGGTCTATCAAGGGCTTGCATGGGGATGATGGATGGAGAGGAGGCACAGATCCTCCCAAGTCACTTGCCTCCCTCCTGTTCTTTCCTCCAAGTGCATAAAATAACAAAAGATGCCAATAGCATCACTGTCTGCCCAGGCTGCTGACAGGAGAATCAGAGTCACCGGGACACACACTCCCTGACAGGTAGGCACCCCTGCATATGAAACCACACATACTTTCTCCACATAGCACAAACAGAGGGACGTCAGACCAGACACCCCACACATGCTGCCTGAGCGAATCTTGCATGACAGGAACACAGCTCTTCATAGCTGTGATTTGTCCAGGAAAACTGGATATAAATATCCATAAATCCCAAATAGTAAACTGGACACCTTACATTCAACCTAAACAAGCTTTCCACTGTTTTTTGGTACCAGTACAGTTTCCAAACCAAGAGCTCAGTGAAAAGCAGAGGACCACACATACCTACTTTCTGATTTCCCAGTTTGTTAGTTTCTCCTTATTCAGTTACACAATTTTGCTTGACCTGAAGACTCCTCAAAGCAACTTGCTATCACAGGGCTGTGATCCATTGCAACTGGGTTTTTTTTAAAGTATCCATTCAATTAGAGATGGGGAAAGTAATGAAATCTTCAAGTATTTCTTTCCAGCTGTTGACAGAATCCTATCTTTGAGCTCCAAACTGAAAGGAAACAGCCACAAACTGAATCTGCTTTTCCAGGAGGAAGGCAACTAGACTTTTATAACAACTACTCAAAGTCTCCATAAAAGATAAGAAGAGCTGAAAAATAAGGAGGTGACATACCATAGGAACTGGTATGTCTGTAGTACAGTTGGTGTAAAGTGCCTGTGGTCCCTGGGTAAGCCTTCTCACATGGAGGGATGTCTGAGAGACATTTTAAAGACCAGGACTAATACCCTACCATTTGTATGGCTAAAGAAGAAAACACTGATGTAACTTTCTTATAGCAATTTTCCAGGCTCAATGGGATCTGGAACTGTTTTTTTGGGCATTTCTGTAGAGCAATACGACTTCCCCATTGCCTCCTCCCTCCCTGGAGGGCACCGTCTTTCCCCATGGTGAAGAGTTTGCTGGGCTGGTTTCCTGCTGGTAGCTTTATGAATGCAGCACATTGGGTTGAGTCTCTGCCTGCAACGATGGCTTGAGGCTGTCCTTTGTGTGTGTGTCCTGCAGCTGTTGCACTGGTGGCTTTGACACAGCACTGAAAAAAAGAAGGGAGGGGAGGAAAGGAGAGGCAGAGGGAGAAGGAGAAGGAGAAGGAGAAGGAGAAGGAGAAGGAGAAGGAGAAGGAGAAGGAGAAGGAGAAGGAGAAGGAGAAGGAGAAGGAGAAGGAGAAGGAGAAGGAGAAGGAGAAGGAGAAGGAGAAGGAGAAGGAGAGCCCTCCACAGTGCTTGCTGTGCAATGTTAGCACTATGGAAATGATGTCCTCATTGTTTTGCACTGCCTAACAAACACCTCAAGACAGAACAGATCCTGCCTTTGTGGTTGTCTTCTGCACAAGGAAAGCGCACATCTGTGTAAGCCACTATGGGTGGTCCACTCTTCCTTACTCCACCGAGGCTGGGATGACCCAATTTTCTGCGTTTTATTACAGTCCATTTTGTAGATGTGGATGTCCCTTGGGAGGTAGTGCTGAGGAGCACCTTGATTCCCTTCATTTCAGTGACTGTGCCTCACCTTTCAGGTGAGGTCAAAATAATTCTTGTATTCATGTCAATATGAGATGCAAATGCAAGCGAAAGCATAACAGATATGCTTACACATTCAGGCAATGTTACCTGACCATAATCCCTTCTCCTCCCTCCAGATATTATTTTCATTTCTACGTGCCCTTCTATTGTGAGTTTTTTTCTGTTGAAACAGATCTTCTCAAATTTGGGAGCTGACGGGTGAAATTTGCTGATATTCGTGGAACTTGTGGATGATCCAGGCTGAAACAGTTTCTGTGCTGACTCCATGCTGCCAAGCCACTACATTCCCTGCCCAGCAGCCAAGAGAGCTCCAAGCCTGCGTCCCAGCATCCCAGCATCCCAGAGAAGATTACTGCCTTCTCTTTGGGAACATAATATTGTTTGGGATGTAGCCATAAAGGAGAACCTGAGCCCTAAAAGCATGAGAGAGACTGAAAGAGTCACCTCACACTTAACCTTAGCCCTGTTTTTTAATTACCATTGCACTCACACAATGCTATTTATTAGACTGGGGCTGAATAGATGCAACCAAGATCAAAATTTGGTTCTTATTAAATTTCTGCAGCCAAGGAAGACAGTTTGTGGTCTCAGAGGACTTGAGAAGGATTAGTCATGGAAACAAAAGAGTAAAAGCTGGGTCACAAAATAGCCCAAGGATTTTTTGTAGTTTTTCTTGAGTCATTCAAGGACAGGAGGATGGTGTACATAAAGCAGAATGGATTGAGACCTAGCTGAAATAAGGAGGGCATTTAGTCCCTCCTATAGTTTGATTCTGTTATCCTGGGAACCATCTTCACTGGATAAATATCTAATCTAAGCCTCTATAGTTTTGATGAAACTGTTTACACACCTTGCTATGACAAAATCTATCTCTCTATAACTACAAATGAAGAGTTGTCCATTTAGGCTAATTTTTCTCTGCTGCTGCTTTAACCTTATTATTTCTGTTCTGTTGCCATTAACTTATGATAGGAATTCAGTCTAGCCTGTTCTTTCAGTATCTCTTTAAAAAAAATAACAATCATGTTAACTCCTGCTTCTCCCATCAAAAAAAAACATCATTAAGAGGCAATTAAGGTTTCTCAAGCAATATGCCACCATAACAATTGAAAGGACAAACCTTTTCAGGTCACCCTGTCACCACTGGTTCTGGCTTGTCTTCTCTGGAACAGCCCATCTGCATCCACTGCTCAGACCTCACAGGCTTTCTGCAAGACCTTTCAAACATTGCATAATGACTCCCAGAAAACTTCATTTATGAACTGGCTGTAATACCAAATCACAGATTCACAGAATTTTAGGGGTTGGAAGGGACCTCCAGAGATCATCAGGTCCAACCCCCCTGCCAAAGCAGGTTCCCTAGGACAAGTCGCACAGATAGGCGTCCAGACGGGTCTTGAATATCTCCAGAGAAGGAGACTCCACAATCCGTAACTAACCAGTTAAGTTGGTTAGTGCTAGTAAAATTCCATGAGATTAAGCTGAGTAGAGGAACAGCTATTAGTGTGACAGGTTCTTGCAGTCCCATGCAGATCATCAATGTGGCACACATTTCACTTCATGCTGGACGAGAAACTTCAGGCTGCTTTTGATTCTGAGGTGGCCAAAGGCTTCCTTTAGCAAAAATTTATTAGAACATTTGTCCATTTAAAAATTTACCTTGTCTCTGTCTATTCAGCAAATGCAGTTGTGGAAACATGAAATCAATGAAAAAGAGAATTTTACAGTAGCACCCCTCATAATTAGCAGTGGGCTTATATTTTAATGTATTTTATATATTTGATATATAGTCCTTCCTTTGTGAACATTTGGTGTCTACAGTAAAAGTTGTAATTCTCAAATTATCTACCCAGATCAAACTTAGCCAAGTAACTAATTTTTTTGTACAATAGAGCCCCTCAGAGACCCTATGCTTTTGCTGTTGGACCCTTGACCTCAGTTTTGGACTAAGGTGCCTAAAGAAGGACTTCCCACACAACAGAAGTGTTGAAGTCCTGGTTTGGATTTGTTCCTGCAAAGGAGCAAGCTTAACGCATAACCTCCTCTTTCCCATTTCTGATCAGCTTGTGGGTCTGCGTCCCAGTTTGCAGGCTAACTTTTGTGGGTCTGATGCTCTGAGATCCCATGGATCATATTCAGATGTCTTAAATTCCAAATAACCCCATGTTTCCTCATGCTAGGACTAAGCTCTGAGAGCCCTCTTCCTGGAAAAAAAGCCTGTGGGCTTAAGACAAGGCTGGAATTGAATTGAACCTGAATATGATGCTGATGGTTCCCTGTATGAGGCCCTTACTACCCTTAGAGAAGGCTGTGCCTAGAGGTTAGACACTGCAATGCCATTCCTACATCACCCTTGTGATGTATTACCTCCTTTCTTGCCAGATGTCTAATAAATAGCCTGCGGAGTCATATTCTCATAGATCAGTTTTAAAATAAAATAAAAATCTCATGTTCTAAAGAGGAAAAGTCCTGAGATATTAGCTAGCATTAGAGAAAATAAGAACCATGCAGTGTTACAGCTCGGGAGGTTGTATGATACTCTGTATCAGAAGAATTCTGGGATCAGCAAAACCCAAGAATAGGTATTTCTGGAGACACTTTTACTGTTCACTGAGAGAAATATTGCAGTAATTATCCTTTACCTGAATCTGGTCATTCAGAGAAGAGGGATAATTTTCAAGATAGGGTAGAAATAACAATCTGCATAAGCTGTTTCTGTGTCTTTCCTGCCTCCAGGGAAGCCCAGGTAACGCGTGTAATTACGTGTACTCTTCCCTGCAGAAACTTCACTGGTAGATTACTGATGGGGAAAGAGAAACAAACCCAGGCTTTGGAGAGAATCACGGGGCGAAACTCCAGCCAGCTGAAATACTTCCACACTTTACAAACCATTTCCTTCTGGAGCACTATTGTTTCAAGCAGTTTATCTTCGTTTACCTAAAACGCAGGTTGTTTGCCTTTCCCTTTCAGAATTACACTCAGACTTTCCTTCTTCCATTGGAACTGCCTTCTCACACGCTTTGCTGGGTTCCTTGCTAGCTGGTACTAAAAGACTATAAATGATCAGCCACCAGATAAAATTAGGTTGGTGTTGATCGGATCACCCTGTATATTTAAAAGAGAGCAAATGTTCTGTAAGGGACATGTCAGCCACTCAGATAATCAGAAGCTTCTGTAAACAAAACTCTTTTTGTTGTAGCTATCAAAACATTAATTCAGGAAAGCTGGAGCTGAATAAGTGGAGTTAACCTGTATTTGCCCTTCTCTTTACACATACGTATATTTACAGAGAGTTTCTGTCTCTTCTGGTGGCAAAGATAACCTTTCAAGTATAAACTGAGGGGAATGCTGGCTTCAGTCTGGAGCCAAACACATGGAAACAATAACACAAGACATAAGCTGCCTTCATTCATCTCAGTGGGATGCTAGCAATGAAGTCTGCTTATGACAATGTAAAAGCCAGACTTGTTAACTATTTCACTGCTACATTTTGGTAATAGAAAATCTAATGCAGCTGATCTATCCATCACAGCCTGACAGTCTTTTCCTTTCACTGTAATATCCATGTAATATGCTGGTATTTGAAATATGTACAAAACCCTTCTTTATTTTGGCCTTGACCAAACTACACTTTATTTCACTCTTTTAATAACTGATGCTTTGCATGTCAAAGTCTGGTCTTTACTAAATGCAGAATAAAATCTTTTCTCAAATTAAGTTTTCTTTTTCAAGGAAACTTTTTTCCCAATATTATTTTTTTTCCCAAAAGACAGTTGTAGCTGAGCAATCCAAGGACTACATTTAATCATCTTAAAGGCATAGAGACAGATGTCCATCCAATGTCTGTCTGTCCTGTGTTTCTTCCAGAGAGCAGTGTGTTTGTTTCTACTGAGAGGGAAAGAACATGGTTTGTTCAGTCAGCAAACCATGGCTTGATCAAAGGAAGTTTTCCTGGTTCCTTATAGGATTCACTAACAGGATCAGTCTACCTTAAACCTTTGTCAACTGGGGTCTTTGGCTGCAGCAACCAAACTGGGAAGAGTGAACTATGACAAACTTCATGGCTGAGCAGGAAGCTCCTATGTCACAAAAGAAACGTTAGGGAAATGTGCTTTGTAAAAGAAAATAACTTGGGTTTACAAGGAAAAGCATCATAAGAAGAAGCAACCGTCAGTTGTCCTGTCTCCACTGAGCCGATGGAGGCATCTGCTCTTTCCTTTTGCCTGCACTAAGTGGAATGGAGGGCCCCCACTGGAGCCAGGAGCAGTGGTTCTCCTTATCACCTCACTCCAGTTTGTACTGAGGTTGACAGGAAAGAAATGTATTTACTCGTATCATCCTTTTATGTCATTTACTCTCTGCTGCTGTCTCTGTCCTCTTTCCTGTCCCTTGCAAGGGAAATGAAGCTAAAAGGGAACATGATAGCATCACTCCAAGGACTGGGCTGGGTAATAACATCAGAGAGATGCAAGAAGTTGGAGTAGTTAATGTTACAGCAGGTTTAAAAAAACAAACAAACAAACAAAAAAGCCCATCCTGGTTTATAAAAGATGCTGATTCTTCTTAATGATGAAGAGCCAGTCCTCTATGGTATTCCACAGTTTGATCCTAAGAAATCCTCAATAATCCTTTGCTTCATTCTTAGCTATTGTTTCCAGATGCATAAAATGTTCTATCCAACTCAGTCTCACTGGAAAATTAGAAGTTTTCTTGATTTCAGTTGATTTGTGATCAAGCTTGTAACGGAGACACTAATGGAGACCGTGTGGAAGTCTGTCTGTGCAAAAACTCTGGCTTTTGCTGAACCCCATGAAGCTGAAAAAGTCATAGCAATAGTAAGAAACATTTGAGATCACTTAGTCTTATCTGAGACATCTGGTGCACTGGGTCTTGTTTCCAAAAGTTGCAAGTTCTTTAGGAATTTTTCTCCAGGAAAAAATGCACTTTCTCCCCATGAAACTGTTTAACATAATTCTTATTGATTATATGTAGATGTTGCAGTATTCTCTTTCTCCAGCTGCAAGCTGGTGTATTTCAGAAAGTGTTTAGGTCTGCAGCAAGCATTTATAGAAGAAGTTTACTTTCTTAGAAGTATCACTTATCTAATTGTTTTTTCAAGCACAAAACATAATTGTGATCATTGTTTAGTTCTGGGTTTGTGTTTTTGTGAAAGTTGCTGTTGGTGGGCCTGGAGGAGGTTCTTCAGGCTGGATGGGAGGTTTAGGAGATTCCCTGTTCTCTTCTTTCGGTCTTTATATGTAACTCTCTGAAGATACACCCCTGGAATCCAACTTAGCATACTGCTTCACTCAGGTTAACAAGCAAATGTCTGGATGACTGAGGAAGGCCAAGGAGGTAGGAATGGGATACGATGTTTTCCTACACTCAGGCTAGATCCTACCCCCTCCAGCAAACCACTCAGAGCTCTTAACTAAGTGAGGGCTCTTCAGTAGCTTATGTGAAATATGTGGGATGTGCTCAGCCTAACTCCCAGGGGAAATGCGCCTATCTGAGAAACACATGTTCCTTTTCACTCCCTTCCTCAACGCAGGCGGGCAGCTCGCTGGGACAGGGGCCTGTAAGATTTTACTTCCACTGTGATCTCTGTGTGAGGATTTTATGGGTGGGTGATGCTGTCCTAGGCCCTGGTTGCTCACATGCAAATCCATGGAGAGGAGAAACAGCTCTAGGAAATATGCTGAAGCAGCTCAATGTAGCTGGTGTTGAGCACAGCCTGTTCAAAACACAACACAGCTATACTGGTGGCACAGTATGGATTTCCATCTATTGTTTTCTTTCAAATACCTACTAGTGCTCTATGTGGAGAGCAGAAACTATCATTTCATAAACATTAATTGTTAATGTAAATGGGGAAATGGAGCCACAAATATCGATCCTAGTAGCACAGACTTACTAACCTTATACCTTTTATAAATACAGTTTCACACCACTTGCAGTAAATACCATATTCCCTGAGTTCCAGCTTTGCTATTATGATGTCATGGTTTAGACACAGCTGATGCCTAAGCACCACCCAGCCACTCGTTCACATTCACACCTCCCCCCATCCATGGGATGGGGAGGAGAATTTGAAGAAAAAGGTAAGACTTATGAGTTGGGGCAAGGCCAGTTTACTAGGACAGCAAAGGAAGGGGAAAAAAACTACAGTACCTATAAAAGAATATACAGAGTGGGTGATGCACAATGCAGTTTGCTCATTGCCTGGAACCCAATGCCCAGCCTGTCCCCAGGCAGCAAACCCTCCTCTCTAGCCAGGTCCCCTCCCCTTTTGTACTGAGCATGATGCCATACAGTATGTAACAGCCCTTTGGCTAGTTTGGGTCAGCTGTCCTGGCTGTGTCCTGTCCCAGCTTCTTGTGAAAAATAACTCTGTCCCAGCTGAACACCAGGACATACTGTCATCTATCTGGATAAAATGCCAGTGCTGACAGTGTTGGGAAGGGTCATACCTGCTAAATTCTCAGTCGGTAACTAGTCTTGTCAATCAAGGTGTTGTTGAAAAGAGCCAGCTCAACAGGCTTATTCCATTTCAGCTGTCTGGTTTTCTGCTTTGCACTTTCTCTCTCAGTTCTTTTACTGGGCTTTTAGGAAATTAAACTGTAAACTTGTCCACCTAAAAGGCTTTCTTATAGCAGTGCAGCCCTGGCTGAAATAACCATTTACAATTTGATGGTGTGGGAGAGCAGCATGTGCACACACACACACACACACATGTATGGATGACTAAAATCTCACCCAGCATACTGTGTTTTTTCTATTGCTCTGATGGGAATAGTAAAAGCCCTTCAACTCCCCTCTAGACCATTAAATCAGGTAAATGTAGCAATGTGGTGTTCTCCTCCAATCTCTCCACCCTTGCCTGCAAATGTGGTTTGTCCTCAGCTGTGAAACACCAATCACTCTCTCTCAGGGTGGAAGGAATTTAAAACTCTGGAAGATTGGGTGCTGTTTTTCTCAAACAGATGAACATCATCACAGGGAAGCACCATGCTTTCCAATATAACTAGATTTGGCTAAATCAATTTCTTCTATCCCTGTCCACCTCAGTTGCTTGGGTTTCCAGCCCTCCTCCAGCTCTGATGTAGACATTTTTACCCTGAAACTCAAGCTCTTTGGGACTGAAAAATCATTACTCTTCTTTTATATTTGTACATACATGAATTTGTAATCCTCTTGAGTGTTTCCTGGCGCTCATGATTTAGATCTCTGTCACTATGGGCTTTCAACTTGCACATTGCAAAGAAACTGCATTACCTCAGACAAAAAGAACATTTCTAGGATTTACAAGTCCACCAGGTCCCTAAATACTTCTGTAGCAAAACTGAATGGAGCAAAATTGTATTTCATAGGGTTAATGTTTGTTAGCTCAAAGCCTTGTCACCACACAGCATAGGAACTATAATTTATTCTAATAGCTGGTGGTTACACAAGAGATTTTCATTAACGAAACCACTTCGGAAAATGATGCATCCACCATAGTGACTGTAGAAGGTTTTCTTCACTGGCACCAGTGCTGCCCACTTGGTCAACACAATTATCTCAAATCAAAACTGGCCTGAAGCTGCAAACAGCACAGAGCAGGTCCTGGGGCCACTGGGCATACGTGTGGCGATGCACAGGCAGCAGCTTTGGGCCACCACGCAGAGTGCTCTGATGCCGGACATGGTTAGTAGCATACTGTCCTCTGAGCAAAGGCTTCTGCAATGGCCCTGAGGACACTTGAGTCCCATCATGAGAACACCACAAGCTCACAAGGCTGGTTGCAGTGCTTAGGGTTTTTTTCTCCTGTAGATACACACTGGAGCAAGCTGGAAGGACACAAGGGTTATAAAGGGGCAGGTTGGTTGTTTTTAACTCATTTCTGGATAGCTTCCATACCCTGCTCTACTAAACTGAACCAGAAGTTACCAGTGTGGTCAAGCCACGCCAAAACACTCCTGTAAAAAAGCCCTAACTTCTGCTGCATGCTTTAAAAACTAACTTCCCTACCTCAGCACACAGGGTATAGTATCATCACAGTTAGGGGTCAGACTGAACCCCATGTGCTCAGAGACCTCCCAACCACCCATCTGCCTTGTTGACAGCCTGCCTTCAACTGGGCTCCCTGGGTGCCTCTGGGAGCACCCAGAGGTGGCTGGCAAGATGCAAGAAGGTCCCAGCCTGTGGAGTCCCACCTCTGCCAGGGAAAGGCTTTGTCTGTGCATGGGGCCAGGTTTTGCAATGGAAGAGCTCTTGGGGTGAAACGAACATGTGTTAGTTCAGGTTTTTTGTTTCAGTAAGGAGAGCATTTTAGAAAGCTGACACCAATTTAGTCTCCTTGAGTTCTCCCTTTTTGCTCCTGGCACTGCTGGGGAGAAATCCAGCTCACACACACAGGCTGCTTTGCAGAAGGGGTTCTGCCCGGCAGGGGCACGCTGGTGGGACATGGGTTGCACCAGGACCTTCTGCAGATGTTACTGCCGGGGTAATATCCACCCCTTTGTGAAATTAAAAGCAAGAAGATGGGCTGCAAAGTACGTAAGTGCAGGGTTTTTGTAGCAAACAAGTGTTTTCCAAGCCTTTCATGCTAATGGTGATCCTTGAATAAGGGAGTATCTTCAATTTATAGAGCAGGCTGTGGCTGTGGTGTGGGTACGGCTGGGATTAAAGGAAAAAGCTTGGCACTTCAGAGGCTGGTCAACTGCAATACGCAGTTCCTGGAGCTCAAAAGCAACAGGGCTTTGATCCAGAAGGGCATACTTTAGGGTAACATGACCTTTCTCTATTTCCACATGAAAAACAGAATGAGGACTCTAATGGAGGAAACTGTAGCCTGCCTCTGACTTCTTCATTTTCAGCTAAATCAGGGTGGTTTGAAAGGCCCAAGTAAGTAAAACTTCATAGTTACTCAAATCTTTGAAATCATCCTCTCAAGCCTCTGTAGAGATAGGGAACATTTCCTGTCTCCTACATGTAGACAGCCTTTATGTGGGGGAAAAGAATGAAAGCAGCAATAAAAATAAATCCTCTGTTGGGATCTGCCTACAACAGAGTTTGTGCCTACGGTTTAAATGTTTGTTTCTGTTTACATAAGTAAAAGGAGAACTGTGACAAGCTTTTCAGAGTGTGAATGTTGTACACTCCTGGGATGCTGTAAAGACCTATTGAAGCTGTAAGCTCTTCTCTAAACTCAGTGTTATTCCAAAAGATTAAGGATGGCATTCTGGTCCCTGAGAGGGAAAACGATGATAATCTATTATATTTTATGCTTTTAAAGAAAATAATGAATCAATTCTGTCACACTTTTGGGTCAGTTTAACAGCGACGGTTCAGTTTCCTTGCTGTTTTGTGCCTTGGCACGTTATAACATCAAATAATAGTCACTGGATTTCAAAGTTGCTTTTTAGGTTCTAATCATGTAAGAAACAATTTTGACTTACTAGTTTTAATACCAATTTATCTGTAACTCCCTGTTCAGTTTCATACTCTTGTTTTATTCTTAAAGATCTCTATAGATAATTTGATTGCCGCTTTAGCAATCATGAGGTGTGAAAGACTTCTCTGAAATTCAACAGTAGACATCAAATGCCCAGCCTTCACAGTCATATTAGCTAACCATTACACTCTCTGTTCAGCAGTTGAGACAGTTGCAATCCGTGTGGCCAGATGCATAGGTTAACTTCAGTAGCTCAGAGAGAACCTGAGTTCAGTCTACTGAACTCAACAGGACAACTTAGGTTTCAGCCATATTCCAAAAACTACTTAGAACTCTGAAGGTCTGAAATACTAAAACACTGGCAGGATGAATACAAGATGCTACTCATTTCTCACTCCTTTGTGTGGGAATAACTTTACTCTGAGGCTCCTAGAAACTGGAAAACAGGTAGAGTAATGCCCTACCTAAGGTATAGGCTTGCGATTGTCATTAAGCTAGTGAGCACTGCAAAATGCTGGGATATTTTGCCTCCAGCAGAAACGGGTCAGCTAGGAGTTTTTTTTCTGGAAGGAATTAAGAAACTTATATCAACTGTTTATATACAAAGCAGCAGAATGGTCATTTTTGCTAATGCTTACTCCAGCTTCCTGTCTTGCAGCAATACATGCAGGGGTATTAATGCACGTGGACCCAGAGGTCCTTCCTGCTCAGCCTCAAAAATGAGGCTACTCATGTCTAAGTAACGAGCTGTATTCCTGCAGAACATACCGTCGGGCGTTCAGAGTCGCCGAGCCAGGCTCTGTCCTGGGGGAAGGAGACAAAAGGTAATGGGAGTGGGCTAGAAAGGGCCGTGCTGCCACGCTTTCCTACCTTTTTTATGTCTCTTTTTGGGATCTTTACACATCGAACCTTGTTCTCTCACATACCCCCTAATCCATACCACAGCACAAATCAATAGCCATGAGGTATGCTGGATAGGGGAAACTGGAAATATGACACAATTCTTCTTCAGGTAGAGTCATTGACCGCCAGAAGAGACAGCCAAAGAGAAGATGGCTTTCTACTTTGTGACGTCTCCTAGCCAAACCTAGGGGTCTTTCCAGAAGACACACATTACCTCTGGCATCACTACAGTGACGCTACAGCAAGTGACGTTGGACACCTACATTTACAGAAAGCTGACCTACGTGGGAGAGCAAAGAGCTTACTCGCTGCTCCAGTCCCTAAAGCGCGGGCTTTCCTTCGTGTGCGGGCTGGAGCCAGTGCACACAAAGGAGCAGGACTGCATCTCCAAGCAGGGCAGTGGAGAAGCAACACGCACATGGCCACTGCTCAACCCCAGCAACTGGCTCAGCTCAAGTACGCTGTAGAAATGTTGCTTCAGTGACTGTGAGCACTCATCCTGGTTTCGGAGCCTTTATGGAATTTCGGTCCACGTCATAAGCCTTACTGGCAACTTGTTTGTGAAACTTCAACGTCTGGTTTTCCAAACTGAATGCATGCCCAGGGAATATCTGAAACTCTGAACAGAGCAAGACTCCTCCACTGGAAGCACCATTCTGGTTAAACTTGCCAGAAACAGAGATCTGAGCCCAACTTTTCACTACGTTCAGGCACAGCCAGAGCTGAATTTACCTCCACAATCATCTCAGCCCCAAAGAATATAAAGAAGTGGGGAGGTTGTTGCATGCAGCATTCTCTCAGGGAGTACAGCAAATGCGAGAAATTCCCAGATGTAAGAGCTCCCCAGCCCTAACTGCTCATTCCTGTGCTCAGTCTGCACACTATTGCTATTACTGCTCACTTTACAGAGCTGTGCAACCAACCTATAGAGCTGTGCATTCGAGAAACGATCACGTTTATGGAGAAGCAAGAAAGCAACTGCTTTGTGCAAGGACAGGGGAAAGCAGAAATCTCTCAGAGAAACAATTTGGTTAGCAAAGGGACAGAACAACCCCAGCAACAAAACCAACCTCTGTGGGTGCCTGAAAAGCTGTAACTCAGGTTATTTCAGAGGAGATGCTGTCAGTAGCTATCACTAGCTGTGTAGTCCTGGAAGATGCCTCAGATGAAGGGACAGTAAAATATTGTTTGGGGATAGAAGTGAATTTGTGATAGGGTGGAAAGTGAGGACTGAGGGACAGCTGTAAACATGTTTGCTACTTGAGGAACTGTGGAATGACACCTGATACAAAGGATCAGAAATAAATTAGAAACTTAGTAAACTAAAGTTTTGATTACATCATTCCTTCTGGACTCCCATATTATGGCACAGATTCATACTTGACCTTAGGTGTGGTTGTCTTAAATCCTAATCCAAGTGATTATCAAAAAGTTATCAAAAGTATCTCTGCAGTAGATTTGATTCAGTGAAATCAGGGGACATTTTATCGAACTCCTGCCTATTGATGGTCTAAGACTCCTTTTGCAGGGATATGTCAGGTTAAAGCAATGTTGCTTTCTAAGAAATTCAATTTTTACTCTTCAGATTTTACACACATCATTTCTAAAGGCCTATTACACTGTTATTTGTTTTTTATTAGTTTGTTGCTTTCTGGAGTTTTGGGCAATTTTTAATTAATGAGAAACATGTCCCCGTGACTTTCCCATGTGTTGTCTTACATCTGTGTGAGAGAGAACTAATGTACAACTTTGTTATAAGTGACAGAAAGAGATCACGCTTAGAATGTTACTGCTTTTTCAAATAACAGTGTGCCAGCAACTGTGACAACACACATGTGGCTTTTCCAGGAATAATGGTACTGATCTCTCTGCATTTCCAAGGGAAAGCAGTGATATGATTGCTATATTTAGGATGACTCTACACCAGGAAGAAGAGAACAAACCATGGATCGGGTAGGAAATCACAGACCCAGACATTGAACCTCACAGCATCCATAGATGTCAGTTGGAAACTAAAAGATCCAGAACTACTTTCATCACATCTGATCTCAAAGAAAAAAAAAATAATAAAGCAGGGGCCAGACAACACCACGATACTGGTTGGCACCATGTTGCTACATCAATCCTTATATCTGCCTCTGGACCTGCTGCAGCAGTGTGAAACATTTTGGGACTCAATGAAGAGATGTGTGGTTTGCGGGTAAAGGTCATCTCCAGTACTGTGACCTTCGCAGCACATGCCAGGAAGAAGACTGTGGCCATCATGTGCCACTACACATTCAGGGGTTAAATCCTCAGAACAGATTGCTAGAACATGGTTTTCATTTGGCCTTAATTACACAGGAGGGCCACTGTAATCACAGTCATTATTTACACATCCCCTGGCATCTTCTCAAATCCATCTTTCTCAGTCCTTCCTAGAAGCAATGAACATATTTTTATTTCTGGGCATGATGGTGTTCTGTTGGTATTTTCAATGACAATGGGTATTCAGATCACTGCCCGTGCTACTTTGGACACTTGTATTACTGAAGCATCTCTTTCTCTAAGTATCAGCTACCCTCCCATCTCAAAAAGTTTGCATACTTGCAGAATTAGAACTCTACTATTGCACTCCTTTGAAAAGAATAATAATGAACTAAACATTTCTTCTGTATACACTATTTTCCAGGCATGCTCTTAATGTTCAAGAAACGGATGAGATCTATGATCTATTTCAGCATTATAAAACCCCAAGTCTCGAAATATTAAATCCATCCAATAAATTATCATATGAGGATAAATGAACACACTTCAAGTAGATCTCTGAAGACTATTCAGGATTCTCCCATGGAGCTAATTTCAAATGAGTTTTTTCCTTCCCCTGAAATTCATCCTTTTTTCTTCAAGGTGGCTAATTACAAACCTTAACTGTAAAAGTGTTAACCTATCCAAGAAAACATTCCTTTCCCTCCTCAAGGAAAGAGCCTGTTACAGATAACTCACACAGATTTTCAGCTGTCAGACGGACAGATTACACTGTATACAGAAATCATGTAATATTTATTCATGTCTGCCTTCCACACGAGAGGCAGGCCAGCTCAGCATCTGGAGGGCTAGTATATTATGTACACAGTTAATGAAGACAGCAACCTGGAACCCAGGTGCAACTGCGCAGATACACTCTGTACACTCACTACCCACATACTTGCATCTTGCATACAACATTGCATTACATTTACCATTATATAGATCCCCATACAACTAATGTGTCCAAATCTTAACAGAATCAGGAGTGACTCCGGTGCCGTAGGGAAGTGGGAGAAAAGTCTACAGCCTCCAGCACCAGAACCGGCAGCAGAGCTGGGCTGAAGATAGCTCGGTTTGCTTTTTCTTTTGGTAATCAACCCACAAATATTTGTGGGTGTGGATTTTCTTTGAGTTTTGCTTTTTTGGGCTTTTTTTTTTTTCCCACAACCTTAAAAAAATGCACATAAACCAGCTTTTTTTCTTGACAATAAAGGCAATACACACCACTAATTCAGATTTACTTTTAGATTCAAAATTTACCCAAAGGTAGTTAGCTTGCTAGGATGAATATTTTAAAAATTAAAAGGAAATATTTTCAAATTAAATATTTTACTATTATGCGTAGCTTTAGCTATTGAAAGGGCTCAAAATGATTTTACTTGATTCTAAGTGACATATTTTGGGAATAAGATGTAAAATACCTAAACCTTTTCTAACTCTGAATGTCCTACTTTACAGGTAGAACCAGGCTTAATAAATAAAATAGTGTTTTCTTTGGCATGATTTTCAGAAACTGATTTTAAAGTGTGTGTTCAGGCATGCTAAGCAGTTAAGACCTAACTTCCTGGTTTAAAACAGATCCTATCAGTTGTGCAATAGAGTGCTGACATAGATGTACAGCACTACATGGAGTCAATGTTTTTCCACTTAATACAGATCAGGCAGACCCATACGGTTCTGTGCTGAACAGGTCCCATTCTTCTGCAGAACTTAACTCAGGGGAACACCATCCAGTGTGATTATGCCACATATAGTTCCAAAGACAGCCCAGGAATGTCCTCATCCTCACTCTAGGATGAGATGCTGACGTACCCCAAACTTACTTCTTGAACTAGAGACCCATCAAGAATTTCCATATTCCCAGTCCTATCCCTTTCTCAACTTGTAGGCAGATTTACTTTCTGAAACGCAGCACAGACAGCATATTGGTTTCGTATGCTATGCTGAAGATGCTGAACACCACGAGCACCTACCCATTCTCCACATTGTCAATATGCCAGCTACGGTCGGAGCCTCATCTAGGAAGCCCTGCGGTGAGATAGTATGTTGCAAGCTGGGGAGGGTGGTAGAGGCAGTAACACACTCACAAATATATAGGATTTGTCATACGCTCTCTTGCTACCCTATACACTGGAGGATGAAGATGCTATCAGTGTAGGAATTTAAGCATCTCATGATCATCTATGTCTACAACAATGTATTATCTAGTCTTGAAAACACTGCAGTGCAGAAGCACAATGGGTTTCAGAATTCAAATCGGTGGGGCACATTCAGGGAAGGCGAACACCCAGGAGCCTGCCTGCTATTCCTCTGCTTGTTTTATACGAGATTCTTGAGCCTTTATGCATCCCACAAGCACACTTAGAGGGCATTTCTCTATTTATGCATCAGCAGTTAGGAAACTCACCCAAGATGCAAGAAACTTGAGCTCTTTATCTTCTTTCTGAGAGAATTCAAGCCCACACTGCTTCTGACTTGTAGAAGAGCTAGCCCCAAAGAAAACATGATTTAATCATGGCTCCAAAGCCAAAATTACTTGTGCAAGAAGCAACATTAGCCTTTGGCCAACTGTGATTTGAAGAGAAGGAAGAAATCTATTTATTTATTTATTTATTCAAAACTCAGGTGCCTACTTTCAGGAGGTCCAGAGTAGAGAAACTGGAGGTAAATCGAGCACTTCCCAGTGTGGAGCTGCTTGAGACGTACTATAAAAAAATACATCAACTTTTGTTAAGGCCTACTTTAAGAACTTATCTGTTCAGTAGGCATCGATGCATTTGCCTCACTTCTGTTATAGAAAATTTAGGAACAACACTGAAGAACCTGCATTCTTCCAGACAATCAAAATTCAGGTACAGTGATGCTAGAATTCACACCACTCAGATGCAATTTGCCCACATAACCCCCAGCTACCCCATGCATGCTGAGAAGGAAGCAAAAGTTTACCTGGTAAAAATTTTTATAATTAAAATAGCAAAACCTTTCTAATGCTTTTTTATACTATCCAGATTATTTTAAGGGAATTACTTCTTCACTAGAGCATTCCAAGTGATGGGTCCAAACCACACAAATAGATCATTGTTTCACGTTAGGCTATTTGGCCTGCTATTTGAATAGGACTTTTACAGAAGACCAGAGACCTTAAGGACTTGAAGGGAGGGGCTCAGATTGCCTGAACCAGGCCTTTTCAAATCTCTAAGCCCTTTCCTGTCATGTGTATAACAACAAGGGGTTTTCTTCCCTTTCAGGACAAGGACAGTGTGCTACAACTGCCCTGTTTGTTTTGCGAGGGTGGGGGTTAATAAGTGATTTGTTTCTCAACATGCTGCTTTCAAATAGCAGAAGCCTTCTGGTGTTAAAGGACAAAAGGCAACATTAATGTATGGGTTGCTAATATTTTACCCTCTGCTACACATGCTTTTTCAATATCTGGTATTTGTCACGTCCTCAGCTACTTTCACTGGGATCTTTATCTATTCTCTCCTTCAGACCATAAAAAAGAGACTGGTAAGAGCAGTTGTCTCAAAAATTAAGGGATGGGGTGTGGGGGTGTGTGTGCAGCAGGGAAGAAAAAGTAAAAATTAATAGAAAAGTGTCTTTAGTTTGCACTGGGTTAGGACTTGCTGCTTGCTGTCTCCCTGTTCCTATCAATAGACAGAAGCAATAGAACTCACCTAACTCACAAGGGTGCTCTGAGAAGTACACGAAGTCTCAGGTCATCACATTAAGTTTCATAAAGCAACAACTTGTTTCAGTAGGGACTTTAGATTAGTGACTACATAATTCTGAACAGTCTCCCTGATTCTTTAGTTGGGATCACATGATGAATCAGAAAATAATCTCAACAAATAATGAAAGTAGGGAGAGTAAAAATAAAATAAAAATCATAAAGCAGCTGCAAGAAACCTAAGACAACAGAACATTTGAAGGATGCATCCAAGTATTTCTGGCAGAGAAATAACACACTGAGCCACCCCCCACTACAGATCTCACCAAGCTGAGAAACTCCAGAGGAATTTACAAACAAACCCTCCATCCATAACAAAACTTCAGGCAGAAGTGAAACAATAAATAGGACTATACATAGTAGCAGGACCACAACAGCGGTTTGCAACAGCTCTTCAGTGCCAAGTTCATAGACAAACAAGGGTAACACACACCAGCATTTCACTAGCCTCACTACACAGCGTTGTAGAATGCAGACAGAAGGAAGAAGCTGATACAGTGAAGAGATCAAAAAAGACAAACTGTTTTTGCAGATACCTCATTTTGTTGTGGTTGGGTTTTTTTTTGTTTTGTTTTTTTTCCCCCTGACGTAGCATGTAAGGTTTGACCTTGCAAAAGTAGTCAAGTTTTTATCTCAACAAGATGTCCTTGCTAGAACAGCAACCTAGGAACTCAACAGGACTTGAGCACTGAACGCTCTTAAGGCTGCTTTTAACTGGGGACCGTTCCCCTTTTAAAAATCAGATATTATTGTCCAGTTGTCTTATTAAGTGAGGACTTGTTTACTCACTACTTGAACATTAACACTGAAAGGACCAGGCACCTTCAATATGTAATACTTCCATAATCCTACTTTCAAATTGATGTAATTTGTAGCCTGAAAAATGAGCCCTGCAAGTAGCAAGAACAAAAACACCAAAGGAAAACTGTTTGATAAGCCCTTCTCTCAATGCTGGTACCACATTAAGTGACCTCTGCCTCTTCCTGCCTACTGCCCCCAATGCAGGAGCCTCTCAGTGGTGCCAGCTCATGAGGGGATGAACATGCAGAACCTTTCTGATGGGCTACTTCAAGTCCCAGATCGATTCCCCAGCCAATTACATCACCTTTCACTGGTTTACTGACACAGGTGAGGGGGTATGAGGGTGAAAAAATACGGAGAAGTAAAGAAAGGAATGCTTGAGCTGATGCTACAGAGAGCAAGGCTCATGCAATACGCTCAGTCTCTGGGACAGGTCTTGCCCCACTGGGGTGAGATGGGGATACTCCGAACACATTTTAGTCTTATAAAACACACTTTAAATTCCTTAAACAGGGCAACAGTGGTTTTAATGACCATTCAGATGGTCAAGGAAAAGGCTGCAGGGGTTCACTGGGTATTTTCTGAGCTGCTTTTCAGAGAAATCAGAGGCATGTTAGGTAAGTGCTTGCTAATGAGGCTTTCCGCTCTGATGTTTTGCTGAACGGTTTCTCAAGGGCCTTGCACATCTTTGTATTAACTGTGTTTAGATTAACGAGAACTATCACGTGCAGGCAGTCCTTGTTTATGGTGGCGTTTCTTTGCGAGGGAGGACAACTGAGTGAGGTCATACCTCCTCTGTTTGTCCTGGAGGCAGCATCCCCGAGAGGGTGAGAGCCCAGCAAACTCCCACATAACTTCCTGCGCGAGAGGAGGGAAGAGGTGGAGGCCCCCAATTCCTCTTTTGCTGGCTCCCACCCCCTCAGAGCTATAGATTCATGCTTCACAGAAATGAGTACAGGTTCTGTTTGAGCACAGACAACTGGTCATGCCCACCAGCTCGTACAGCACATGGAGCTCACGCAATGCACACAGAACGAAGCGGCACGCTGCCCACAAACAGAAGTGATCCACTGAAAGAAAAGGGATCTGTTCCCTTTAGCGCACCCCTAGCTAACCCTGCAACATCTGAAACTCCATAAATACCTCACCCACAGGGTTCAGTGCTCCTGGTAACTCCCATATCCTTTTGTTGAAGAGCTCGAGTAGGAAATGCCATGGTTGGGACTGTACATGCAGAACTTGCTTGTTCCCCTTGTCTAAGGGGAGGAGGACACTGTGATGAAGCAGTCTCCAGGACTAACACGGAGCGTCCCACTGTTGCATCCTCTGATATGACCAGCAGCAACAACAAACTTCCCCTCTCTCTCTCCCCTCTATTACATATCTTAGTTTCAGTCTTAACATTAGGGTTCCACTTCCCACTACTGGGAAGCATTCACGCCAGCACCTAAAGTGGATTGTTTCACCTACACACAGGCTCAGCCTACCTGAGATCTAACTTTAAACCAGAGGTGAACTCTCCCCTGGCAAGGTTGCTACTGAAAGCTGAGCGAGGCCCTTTCAAGCCAGCTTGTAAGAAGAGACCCACCTTTAGTTGTGGTCTGCCTCAACAATTGTCCCTGCGGGAGCTACTCCAACTGCTTGTCATGGTTTGTACGGCTCTGGGCTTCAGAGAGACAAAGCGGTCATGGTATCACGCACTGCTGCTCCTTTGCAGCATGCCTAGACATGCGTCCCACACGCCAACAATGAACGTGGTGGGGACGTGTCGAGACCTGCATTACAATTCTCCCAGCCTGCTTTCAGGGGACAGCTGAGCAATCTGAGAAGAGAAACAATAAACTCATACCGAAGTGGATGTGTAAAAGTACTGGAAACATTATTCACATTAAAAATAGAAATTTGCAAAGAAACTTTTCACGCCTTCACACTGCACAGAGAAGACAGAAGAGGCCCGTATGCAGTAACTAATCATTGTTGCTGTCAAATAAAGGCTTAACTCATGTTCCAAAATTTCAGTTCATCCATTTAGAAACTAGAAAACGCTCGGGCTCTCCATAGCAACTTCAGTTTGGAGGTGCTGATTTGCAGAACTGCTGTTTATCTGCCTCTCAACATCAAATTCCAAATGGCTCTTTCAGATTAGGCTCCCAAAATAGCTCCTATCTTAAATTTAACCCCTTGTTTTAAGACTTAAGGCACTGTTCATCTGGGAATATGAAACAGTACAGAAAATCCTTTTGTCAAACTTTACAGATACCAGGGGTTGGATTTTGATCCTTCCTCTAACACAGCAAACTTAGCTTTAGACACAGACATGAAGAATAAAGTGGGTTTCCAAACAAAATCCATTTAGGAGCTTATAGAAGTCTTAGAGCTATCCCCTGCATACAGTCCAGTGCAAGAAACACCAGCCTGCAAGGGGTAAACAAGAGAAAGTTTAAATTAGGCTGAAGAGAGACACATTTTGCCCCTCAGACTCTTGCTGAAAGCCGAGCAAGTGCCTCTAAAGATACCACGTACAAGACTTTCACTGGGGTTTGCAGAGCAGCACAGCCTCATACTGGTGCTTCTTCCCCATCCCATATGTCAAACACATACAATGTGACTCCTTACTTCTGCAAAGCACAAAGCTGTGACCTCGGCACCAGTGGCCAAGGTACTGCTCTCCTCATGCTCTGCACGCACATGGAATCACGGGCTCCTGCTGATTGCAGGTGGAGGGAACAGCCATTTCCATTTCATTCCCGTGCTGCCAATGGTTCAGCCCAACCTCTGGTCTGATGAAAAGGTGACACAGTTACTGGTTTGACAATTTCCCTTTAGATGGAAGAAGCATATAAGATTCTGCAGGGCGATTCTAGCAATATCTAGCTTTTTTTTTTGCTTTTTTTTTTTCCCCCTTCAGAGAAAAAGAAAAAAAGGAAAGCATCTGGGTTTTGGATGGTCAGGTGCACAACACAATATTTTTTTAGACTGGTAACATATGTATCTGCAGTTACAGCAGCACTGCCTATTCACAGATTCCTTTAGTGTTACCACTCACTGCCCATGGACTGAAAAAACACTGCCAAAAAAAAAAGAAAGAAAAAAAAAAAAAGAAAAACAAAAAAGGGGGGGAAGAGAAACAACCAAAAAGCCCTGCACAGCGATGCAAGTAGGGAAGCATGCCCCTTTCGTTTGCATGATGAAAAGGTTAACGTGAAGACTGCTAGCACAGGAAAAGATTCCATTTAAAAATCCGCCGTGTTTAAGTCTTTTCCTTCCAATCTGAGCTGTGGGAAATCTCCCTCATAATTTTGGTCTCCACAGAAAGGTACTAAGTAGAAACTTTAAAAGAATGTTGCTATTGTGTGCTTAAAAACCTTTGTGACCAAATGGGGTCTCAGCCAGCCACACAACGGCGTGGTTTTCTGACTCATAACCCTTCGCGCTCACTCTGATCTTCCCTTCCAGCCCAGACACTGATTTGCCTGTCTTCAATTACTTGTTAGCTGAAAAGAGAAAAGAGTGACTGGCTTTTAAAGTATTGAGGCAATTTTGTTCTAGGTTTAATACAGCAGCATGATACAATCTACAACGATGCAGAATTTTTTTCCTCCACCAGCTATGTCTCTGGGGCATTTTATGGAATCAAATATTGTTAAAAGCAGTATCACATAAAGAAAGTTTTGAAAATAGATTTGAAAAACAAAGAGCAATTCAGCATATGCATTATCCATGTGGAGCTGGTTTGGCAACTGCAACATGGAATTACTTAAAACTTGCCCACAGCTTTTTTTTTTGAGCGGGTTTTTTTTTCCTTTTTCTTTCTTTTTTTTCCTCTCCCCCCACCCCACCCCTCTCCTTTTGGCAAGTGTGATCATGGAAATAATTAGGCCTAGACTATTGTTAATACAAGTTTCTAACCTAGGAAGTAATTATTTCTGCCTGCTGCTATCCAGCTTCAATAGGTGGTTTTGCTGAGCCATCTATTTACGACGAGTGCCATTTCAGAAAGACATGGCATTCTCTAAGGTAAGCTGAACAGCATGAAACACATTGCTGAATTCACTGCTGGCTTTGGCATACAGACTCCCTTTAAATAAGCTCCTACATTTCCCTAAGCCATTTGCATGTATTCTTAAGAGAGGTGATACAAGTAATCAGAATGACACAAGTGAGCTGGAAAAAAGGTAATTTTTTTTAAAGGATTCTTTTACTAGCAAAAAAGAAACAAAATCGTCACTTAAACCACAAAGTTTACAAACTGCTGCATCCATCCATTCATCTTTTTAGTGAGCTAAAGAACTGTTTTCACGTGCAAAACTATCTCAAAAAAAATTCTAAAAGAGACCTGGTTCAATCAAGGTACAGCCATAGAGAGGGGAGAGATTGCAGCTACTCCCTTGCTGTGGGATGGGGGAGAAATAATGTGGTGGTGCTGAGGAAAGAGCAGCAGAGAGAACAAGGGGGGCGCTGTAGTTCACCTAATCCCCTTCCTCTGCAAACCCATCGTTCTTGCCTGTGCTTCAACCATAGCCAAGAACCGATGCTTACATTTGCATTTACAACTGTAGTTATTGAAGTCAGCTTTCAATCAGTGAGTTATAATATGACCAAATATGGTCACATATTAGTGTCAGTTTTTCATGTCTTCACCTCAGAAATAGATTACAAACTAATACTTTAAAAATCCCCAAACACAACACCCCATGGTTGGTGACTATTGATTAATACTCCTATTTCTTCTGCCACGTTCTGAATAATATCTTAAGAGGCTGCATCTTCGCAGCATCTATTAATCATATATAATAATCCTTTCTTACATGGTTCAATTTACAGATTTCTAAATCCCACTGAAAATTTGGCTGAAGAGAGCCACATCATCCATCTTAAACCACTAGCATATATGTGAGCAGAAGTAGTCAATTTTAGGCTCTGGGCAAAAGAAATTCTTGACTCTGAATTCCTCTTTTTTTTTCTTTTCCTCCACACACACAAGCTCATGTTCCCCAAGCGTTACTTACTGAAAGAACAGGAGCCTACAAGTACATGAAATGTATTTTCAGTGGGGCTTGCAAATGCATAAATGCATACTGTGATACAAATCCAAGCTTTTGGCTGCAACTTCAAGCCAATTTTGAATTAGCTCTTCTGCTAAAAGAGTTAGTAGCTAACTCCTCTCTGGTTACTTCTGTCCTCCCTGGAAGTCCAGGTAAATGTTGCAGTCACCTGGGGAATGGAACTGAAGAAAGAATCCAAATTAAAAACAAACCGACCAACCCCCCAAAATCCCAGACAAACCTGATCTTTCTCCCTCCCCAAGATAAAAAAAAAAAATCCAAAACCAGTTTGTATCCATATTCCTGTTGAATAAAAAGAAATGAACAACACAAAAATCTGCTTCTAGTCTGTACACAGACCTACACCAAGTGTTTGAAAGAATGTTTTGGTAGAAGTACTGCAGCACGTGCAATAGGAACATCTCTTGTTCCTACCTGAGCAGAAAATACTTGTTTATACAAAAAAAAACAACCCAGCCTGCAAAATATCTGAACACCATGTTTTGGAAATAGTCTGAAGTATCCTGAGCTCTCCCCAAGATAAGCCATTCACAAACACCTCATGAAGCGACAACATCAACTGTTTTACAAGATCCTTTGTGAAAGGTGGGAATAGCAGTAATAAATACAAGAAAAAAAACCAAAAACCACAAGACTTCAGCATTGATAGCCAGCATGAATGTTAAAAAAAGAAAAAAAAAATCTACTGTTTTCCTTAGCTTTCAGTTTTTTAAAAATTGGATGATGGTGACTGCAGGTGTTTGTTTAGAATAAGAAAAAATCTTAGGTAAAAATCGGTAAAGCTGAAAATAAATTATGCTTGAAATATGAATCAGACCTTTAAGGACAAAGGAAGGAAACTTTCCCCCTCTGGACATAAGCACAAAATAACTTTACACAAGGCACTGGAGATAGTGAAGTCTTGTTGAATAAGCCTGCATGGGTAGAAGTCTGAACAACAGCTTAAGAGGAGAAAAAACCTAACAGCTAAAAATAAAATGATTGTGTCCCAAGAACTTGCATAGTTAATTCAAGGAAAGTTGCCTTGATGAGGCTATACTCAGTTAGGTATTGCACCTCCCTTTAGTAATAGAGGGGATGTCACAGAATCACAGGATGGTTTGGGCTGGAAGGGACCTTAAAATCATTTAGTTCCAACCCTCCTGCTATGGGCAGGGACACCTCTCACTAGACCAGGCTGCTCAAGGCCCCATCCAACCTGGCTTTGAACACCTCCAGGGAGGGGGCATTCACTACTTCCCTGGGCAACCTGTTCCATCAATCCATCTGGGATAGGAGTGACATTGTCATTTCCAACACATGATTGAGGCTGACGCAAAAAGGTCAACGCTTTTTCTTACCTTGTGTTGAAGGTTCGCATCACTCACATGTATTCTTGGGTTTCATTCCTATGTTAAAGTCACTATGTCTTACTGCTTTGTGCTGCAGCAAGTCAAAGTGACAAGCTTGGATCTTCTCAATACCTGTATCTGGGAAATCCAGCTAGCAGAGTAGTTCTTGATCTACTTGTATCGCTGGAAGGGGTTACTTGAACAAGAACCCTGTGGTAGACATGGACAAGGTATACAACAACTTTAAAACAAAGATACTAAGTTGTATATACACTGCAAGTAGAGGGATACCTTACCTTCAGTTCCACAAGTAGAGAGATATGTTACCTTCAGTTCCACATCTCCTCTAACAAAATGTAGACTGCCAAACTCCTTACAAATATCAGCCTGCTTAAGGTGTCACTGACCTCTTCCCCCCTCTTGGTGCAATCCTACAGCCTTTCTAACAGTTCCCAAACCCAACCATTACCTCTTTGCCCTGGAGAGCTACCCAGTGTTAGGTTCACATGGGAGACCACATACCTGCCCCCAGATGTTGGCTCCAGCTCCAGGACTCAATCAAGAGCAGAGAAATGCAGCAAGTCCTCCCCAAACCTCTTCAGGTTACAGAAAGTGTCTCCAAAGCTCCAGGTGCTCTAAGAGAGCACATATGAGCTACTGAAAGCTCAAGTAAGTTAAGTTTCACAGCGAATCTCCCTCTGCCCCCACCCAAAGTCTTCCCCCACCTTCACATAGATCAGCTGCAGATCAAGACCCTTTTATTGCACAAGCCACAGTGAGGCTGCCTGCTGTTGTTAGAAATACTAAGTGAAACAGCTTCTTGGTTTTTGTTGGGTTTTATTTTGGTGGATTTTTGTTGTCCTTGTTTTGTTTTGATTTTAGAGAGCTGCATCCAATTCTGAGAAGTAGCATGAGATTAAAGCAATCAGACTGTTTGGCCAGGACAAGGTACTTTTGTACATCAACTATCCCCATGCAAATAAACAAAAAAGCAATGCTCCCCCACACGGGTGCTGCTGGAGCCAAGAGGTTCTCAGCTGAGCAAAAACACCCTGACATGTCAGCCTACTGCTGGCAACAGCCTGATTTATATAAAAAAAACCTACCCCAAACCTATTTTATGCCCTTAAACACTGTATTTCAGCTCACTAATTTTACTTACATATTTAGTCCCAACAGAACCAGCAATTAGTCCACAAGCTAAAATTAATGGCATCTAAAATGACAGGGAATCACTGTCTTTTTGCTAGACTTCAGCTCAAAAGGTTAACAAAGCCTTGGAGCAGGCAATCAGGAGTTCATACTACTGTGTGAAACTGATTTGTAGGGCTTTTCTGTCGCCACATACAGGAACAGGTCAGTGCAGCAGGTAAGTCACTAGGCAAATTTTACTATTAAAGCAATTGTTACACAAGCGACTGTTCAGGAAGTAACTGGTCAGCTCGACTGAACTGCACCAAAAAACTTAAATCTAAGTTTTCAACACAGAGCCAGTCAGAGAAACCCTAAAGGGAGCTTTGTGGGCCCTTTTTCCTGGAAGAAGAGCACGGCACTATTACAGGGGTCTTGAAAAAATCCCACTACATCCCTCCGTGGTCATTTAAGAATCTAACCCCTAACGAGTTTACCCCAAGAAATCTAAGTGGAAGACTCTCAACATGAAATGTTCCCGAAGATTACAGATGAAAAAATAATAAATACTAAAAAAGACATTAAAGGAAACAAAACTTTTCCTTTCCTACATATTCAAGCAGTCCTAGTTTTAGTGAGTTATTCTCACTGGAATAAACCAAAACAGATCAGTCCTAACATATGACAAGCCTTCAGTGAACATAACATTTGGGCAGAATAAATGCAAAAATAATTCAAAGTAACACACTGGAATTTTAAAATGAATTAATTAGTCAGACCATAGACCACAGTCCCAGAATTATTTGGAAAGGAGAGAATAGGTAAAACAAAAAAAAAGAAAGAGTAAGATTTTTACTTAAAAAAAAATTGGGTAGCAAAGCAGTTCTGCAGTTTTGTGACATTGCTCTGAAATCTTGATACCAAACGAACAGAGACACTCACATCCCTGCTTCAATTCAGAACTAATTAATAAAAAAAAGAAAGATAATAATAACCTTTTCTTTTTAGTGGGGAGTTTTATGTTGTCTTTAGTTTTAAAAAAGGCAGAACATCTAAGTTAAACCTAAACTTTCACTTCCTACCTTGCAAACTTTGAAAGACCACCACGTGCAACTTTCAAGAGCAACAAATTAATCAAGTCTTTTGGGTAGATTCTGGGGGGAAATGTTCTCAGACAAGGCAGTTCTAAACCTTTACATTAAAACTCGAGTTCATACAGTCAACCTCATTCCAACACCTCTCCACCCATTTAATTCAGCCTGTTCAAGTCTCAGGCACTCCTATTCCAGGACATTTGCTTGCACCCCGGCAGATGTGTGGAGCTGAAGAAGGCAACACAGTTCAGCTCATGTGTTCACAAACTGTCCCTTTAAATCCACTGGCTGCTCACAGGTGAGCCTAAGTCTGCTTCACACAGACTTCTTCCTCTCTGCAGTTCAATGATGGACAAAGACAACCAAGTACAATTTTTTTTTTTAATAAAGATAAAATTACAAAAAAGGTAAAATGAGCTCAGGAAAGTCAAATTACTTTAATAGATCAGTTTGGACATTTAACATAATAACTCACATCCATTTTTAAATACTATTACATAAAGCATGGTGAAGAAAGGAATTTCTGCCTCATAATTAGAAAACTCACAATACAACTTGCCAAAAACCAGAACAAAGCTGTTTGAAAATAAATACAGTCCATGCCAAATAGTACAAAATGAAATCAGCAGTCTCTCTTTATACGAAAACTTTTCTTCTTTTAGGTATTCTCCAACTCTAGTACTATGTTCAGCAACTGATGAGAGGCTGTATTTTGTTCAAGGATTGCTGAGCTGTTCTGATTTTGCTCTGTACAAAGGTAAAAATAAATCGTTATGTTGCTTCATTTTTTTTCAAGTAACTTTTCAGAAATGCAATTTTTAATTACTACTGTCATAAGCCTAAAATATTTAGTATTATGAGGAATTAAAAGTAATCTCTAAAATATTATAAGGTATTAATTTCTGTAAATTAATAACACTCTTCAAAAGGTGACATTCATTCTTAATTAATTAGGGTTTACCCTTTGGCATCTGTCTTTTCACCACTGCTGTCCTTGGATTTATCCTCCTCCTTCACATCTGAAAAATAAAAACCATTTTAAATAAATAAAAAGATGCAATAAATACTTAAAACACTCCAGGAGGAAAAAAGCATAACGGAAGTAATTTTTTCTTTTTTGTGTATAATCCTAGCTAGGGGGGACTAGGTTTTAAGACAAGTCACTGGTTACATATTAACAGTGTTAAAAGCATTCATCCAGGAGTAATCTGGGCACAAAGCCAAGTGAATCAAAATACCTCATGGCAAGTTTCTCTTGACCAGCTAAAATCATGGTATACAGTATGGAAACCTGGATGTCCCCTGAGCTCCATAGGGCAGTCTTGCAGCCCTAAGATATAGTCTGTTCTCGGAAAAGTCAAGTCCTTCGTATTATTCCCAAAACCCTGTCCAGTTTCTGTTTCAGAGGAAACTAGTTGACTCATGCCACAAAAGCAAACGAGAACAAATCCTTTTTCTAACTTATTTAAAGCAAGAACCCTTTTTTATCCATATTTTCATTAAGCTATGCAAATTGCTGGCTCTAAGATTTCAAGCTTGTGGGGAAGCAACAACCCCCCACCGGGCTGAAAATACTATTCTAGTGTGAATAGCTGTATCTTGAAACCGATTAATTTAAAATAGATACTTTAAATATGATGGGAAAAAACATCATCAACTCAACAGCTATTGAACTGTTAGCAGAAAATAATCTTGCTCGTTGCATAACTGACACTCAGTTCTAAAATACAGGATGAAATCACACCAGAGTCCTACCTGTTTTTTTGTCCTCGGTCTCTTTCTTGTCTTCCTCTATCCTGGCTTTCTTGGCTCCTTTCTTATGATCTGCAACATTTCGCCGTCCACCTTCCCCTTCGTCTTCAGAATCCGAAAATTCTTCGTCACAGGCTATGCGCTTATCAGAGGCTCGAACTAGGATTCAGAGTTAGGAAATTAATTGAGCGTAAAGTCCAACTACAACAGGCCTAATAAAAAAAAGAACTATCGAGTTAAGAACCAGTAATAATATACTACAGTCATTTAATGCTGATAAACTGAATTATGGATAAAAATACTATCTTTCAAGATACACTGGAGCTTTCTCACAATGGCTTCCAAAAATAGCTTTACAGAGACACAGGGGAAGCGTGGGAGTATTTTAACACATATCAAATGAATTTAAGATACTGGAAACTAAATCATGGAATGGAAAACATTATGGTTTCAACAATTCAAAAAATGGACAGTGCACAGAGAAGAGATTATAGAATTTCTCCAATCACCATCAAAAAGGGTTACATGTAGCAGGAAACCCTTAGCTATAGCTGAACTACTCGTTGCCCATACAAAGGCTAACGTAATAAAGGGCACTGCTGGAAGTATGGATAAAACCTCTCTCCAACAACACAAAAGCAAGTTGGGTTTGGTTTGTTGGGGGCTTTTTTTTGGGTTTTTTTTTGAAAACACAGTATCTCACTTTACGTCAATGGGGAACACTGGGGGGGGTTTGTGACTAGCAAAAGACAGAAGCTAAGCCCTTCAGTTAGAATTCATCCTAGTATCTATTTCATAATTGAAACAGCCAGCCTGTTTCATACAGTGCAAAACACTCCACATTGTTTCACTGCTTCTTTAGACTCCTTGAGCAGATTGATATTTGTGCACAGATGCCACCTTAAGAACAGCAACGCTGGCAGACCAGAGGCAAAACTTTTCACTCAGGAAACAAAACTGCCAATCTTCCAACACTGTGCTACTAGGACTGAGGTTCTGAACAGGTAAAGCTAAAGAGATTTTATCATGAAAGTTATTTCTTACTAGAAATGCGTTTGTCTGGATCTTCTCCATCCTCATCTCCGCTGTCTTCATGAACAGCATCTTCAGGAATGGCCTGCATCTGTACACCAGGCGCGTGAGGTAACATGCGCAAGTTTTCAAATAAGCGTTGCCTGCAAGCAAGAGACAAGGGGAGTTATTACTGCACAGTGGCAGCTTTTCCTTGGACTTTTCCATTTAATTCTGAAAACTCTGCATTCAAAGTTAATCTGCTTTGCTTTAGTCACTATTTTATTACAAATAACCTACCCAAAACCAAGTAGGTATGCCAAGTTCAAGAAAGCTTTCTATCCCTAATGTCATTAGTATCCACACTGTACTCAAACATCATTTTCTTTAGGCTTTTTAAAAACTTTCAATCAGCTTCAATCTTCAATTCCCAGAGGGTCAGCACAAGTACCGCCCACTTGGACTGAACCAAATGACAAGTATTACTCAATTTATAATTGTCCTGGTTTCGGCTAGGGTAGTTAATTTCTTTCTAGCAGCAGATGGAATGCTGTGTTTGGGAGTTAGGATGAGACAATAATAAGCTAGAGTATCATGGAGGATAATAAACTATCCTACAGTTTCTTAAAAAGAAAGCCAGACACTTAAAGCACTTAAGACTTCCACATTGTGTGTGCCATGACTTAACAAATCGTCAGAAGCCACCCATCTGGATTGTATTCCTTATTGGCTGTTTCAGGAAGAACAGAGAAGTTCTCTCCCATTAAGCAACCCGGTGCAATAGACCCTACACTCCAAAGTACCATGAGTAGGAAGAGGTAGAACACTATAGACTTCTCCCAAGACTCAAAAATACAGTTTCAAAGAAGCCCAAATAGAGAAAAAGGTGTGGCAAGCATCAAATACCAGCACTTGCAACAACTATCCCACTATCCTTCTGCCCAATTTCAAGAGCTAAATGGAAATAGATCCTTTTTTGGAAGCCTTACGGTCCTTGCCTCTGTTCAAATCACACGATCTGGCAAAACGGTTTTGCCAATGCAGGGAGTCCCCTAAAGTTCAGTCTCTGGGAGAGCACAGACCTAACTGAAGGCAACTTCTCTGGAGTGATGGGCTGATGCCGCTTTTGTGGATGCTACTACAAGGATGCAAGATTGTCCCCGTGTCGACAGAACACACACAATCTGTGTCTACGGCTGTATTAGAGAGCAAGCAAGTTTTACAGCCCACTCACACCACAAAAGCTCAGCAATAGAGCAAGAGGCCTGGCAGATCACCAGCTGGAGCACTGTATTACTACAGAGAAATTCTGTAGCATTACATCAATGGATAAGTGGTCCCCCTTCCCCTCACATTATTAAAAACTAAACCCTTTTCACTCGATTGCAATTTATATATTTGTGCTATGAACATCAAACACAGTCTATAGAGGAACCACTTCAAAACCGGGCATTTTAACTACTCTGGTGAATTTTGCAATTTGACAGCTTTACGGGTTGTAAGAGTACTGGCAAACTTACACAGCTAATTTCACGTCTTTATTCAGCTATTTTTAGTTACTAAAAGAATTCCTGTTCACCATTAACAGCCTGTTAAATTCAGGGCAGGGGTAGCGTTTATTCTTTTAAAGCCAGACTAGGGACAAGCCACAGTAAGCAGAGTACCTCAGGCTAACCAATTACCTCTTATCAGTTGAGTGCAGAATTGATTGCATTTATCTACACCCCTGAAGCAGAATGTGTACTTACAGTCAAACCTTCAGGTTGTGAGGAGGAATTAACTATCAGAAGTAGCACAGGCTAAAACACACATACCTGCTATAAGCTTGGCAATGAGCACTTCTCAAACCTTGTGGATTTGTTAAACCAGTCACTCAGTTGCCTGCACACATATCACTATCTTTCTACACTTGTGGATGTCCGAGCTTACATCTGACTTTCTGTTTTCACAGCTGACAGCTACAAAGAATGACAATCTCATTTCATCTTTAGACACAGAGCTGAGAATTAGAAATCCTAATCATCACAGCATACCAGCTTCTTTCCTAACAGGATAAACTTTCTACAAAATTTGAATGGGAAGCCAAGTAAAACATTTATCTCTTTAGTTGCTGGAAAAAGTAAAAACCCAAGCTGGGTATTAAAGTTCCATATTTATAGTCACAAGACTTCATAAGCATTCACACTGTTGTAGGGACAAACGTTTAAAGAAGTCCCTCCTCTAACAAATGAAAAATATGTCCAATCTGTTCAGTACTCATTTTAGTGTGTAAACAAGAAAAGCAGACAGTTTGAAAAGCTACCTAACAATTAAAACTCTGAAGAAATATGATCCACATGATCTTCTTGACAGATCAGGTAATTGTTACTTACTTGATCTTCTCCATATATTCTGGTGTATTCTGATTAGTCATATTTGAAGGACTAATATGAAGCTTGAAGTCTGGTCCAAAATACTCAAAATAGTCATTGTATGGTAACTCTATAAAAACACAAAAGATCAACTCCATGACTCAAAAGAAGATTTTAAACATTTTAAATACAACAGTAGTTTTGACAGGATTTTACTTAGAGGACTGTCAACCTGAAGCACTCAGCTAAACAATAACACTTACATGCTGCATGAACTGTTCAGTGTTTTTCTCTAAATTATTCAATTGATGAACTTCAATTTGTTGCCAAAATAAAAAAGCAAGAGAAAGTTCTACTGTAATCATATTAGAATGTACACTGGGACAACATAAGTGATAAATCTGATAAAATAATTAAAAATGCTACTTCTGCAGAAAAGGGAAGATCAAGTGATGATTTCTTAGAGCTATTTTCAAAGTTAGTCCAGTTGAAAGGTTTAAGCGAGCCATTCAGAAACATTCCTGCAGTAAAACATATAAAGGTATTGTCAGGCTGAAGCCCACAGGTAGTTCAATATCCATGGTAAAGTGGTTCAGTGATCCCCATCAATCACTGTCCATACCCCACCTTCCCTCCCCTTTTTGTATTTTCAGATAATTGTCCCCTGAACAGAACATCTAATCCCAAAGCCAAAGTCAACAAAGACTTCATATCTGGGAGAACAGCAGTGTATTACATTGACAATGAACATACCTTCCCAGATAAAAGGAACAGAAATCTAAAAGAACCTAGAACCTGTAAGAAATAAGACACTGAAATCCACTTCTTACTGAACTCTGTCTTGTTTCTTCGTTTATGATTATGACAGGATAAGTGATCTTGTTAGGTGAAAGGAGACAGGAAGATTAGCTTGCTATTGCAACATTTAGAAATGCACGGTTCTCTCTCAGAACAGATTAAAGATGACAGGGGCTCACAAAGTTGAGACGATTATTTAAAGAAAAGTCCAAAAAATGTCCTATATATGCACTAAACAGGACATGCTAATGAAATCAAGTCCCAAGATAAGGAAATATTACTGTCTCCTCAAACGCTTTGGCTGGCAAAGTATATTCGTGTGCAAGATGGAAAATATACATCTTGAGAGGTACTGTCCAAATATCCCTTTCTCACTGGCAGCAGCACTCCACTGAAGTCAGACAGAAACACTATGAATCCAGCAAGAGATAAATGAGCAGCAAAAGGTTATCAGCAAAAGTTGCAGTCCGGTGTGAAAACTGCCAATGACTGATGAGCAACAAGCCGGTCCAAATCCCAATTTTTAAAAAAGGCATTCCAAATCCACGCCCAGAAGCATATTTGGCCAGAAATAAAGGGAGTGCAGGATCTTTGGGGATCTTCCTTAGAGAAATTACTTCACTATTCAAATATTTGAACAAAGTATACTATTGCTTTTTAAATATTTTTTTTTTAAAGGACAGCCTATATAACCAAAACTGAATCAAATGAAGAGTGGAAGTCAATATACTTTCTCAGCTACATTTAAATCCAGGATATAATGAAGGAACAGTTATATTTTACTACGTAAAATGGATGGTTGCATATTCAGTAATTTCTTCGGAATACCATGTCCATAGTGCCAAACTCACACAGTTCTATGCTGTCACAATCAAAACACTGTATATGTTCTTATAGAATCGTTCAGGTTGGAAAAGACCACTGAGATCAAATCCAACCACTAAGCCATATCCCTAAGCACCACATATGACTGCCAACCAACATACCCAAGTCCTTTTCTGCTGGGCAGTCTTCCAGCCAGTTTCCCCCAATCATACTGATGACGTTCATATTAAAAATTGTTACAAGTAAGGTTCCTTAACTTTTACGTGTTTTAACTTTTCCAAAAATTACTTCCAAATATTAAAAGCTTTTGCTAACACATAAAATAGCCTCAAACACTTAAGTCTATTTAGTGCATAAGCTATGGAAAATGTATTGGCTAAATAGTAACAGTAACTTTCTACGTAGCTTAACCTAACCAGATACATTAAAGTTAGTGAATTATTTGCTATCTGTTCACTTATGAACTCTCCCACGATTATTTCTTAATAAAATATTCATTTGGGTATTAATATTTACCATTAGGGATTTCACAATCTAAGGCAACAGCAGTTTCATACGTCCAGCATCGAGCAACATTACGAATAGTGTATCCTCCTCCTCCTAACATCAGCAATGGCAAGTTAAAGGTCTTTACAACCTCCACGCATTTAGCATGACCTGTGAAACACAAAAAGAGTTTGCAACATATGCAAAACATCTATTAAACAGAAAAATATATAATGAACTATTTAATCAGACATATGCAGTCACACTTCTCAAGTGAGAACTGAAATGATTCAAGTAAAACAGATCTGTCTCACCCAAAAACCAAGCACAACCTCACAAGAGATCAAGACCTACAGAAACGACATGTACAATACACATCAAACATTATGCACCCTGGTCTTCACAGCCTTTGTGTGAAGGTTTATTGCCGCTCTTCTCAAATGCTCTTAGAACACTTAGCATTTTGTCTTTTCACAACTGATGCCAACACACAGTGACAAACCTAGGGACAAATTCTCAGTCAAATGCAAAGGGTGGGAAAAAGGGACACAGTAAGTCAGTACTCAGTCCTTTCTACTTCTAAATTTGAACCTGTATTAGAGGTTGCTAAGTCTTGCTTACAGAGTGAACTGGTGCCAAGACAGTACACACTCCAGGGATACACAGCATACTGAAAGGCATCTGTAGGAGGCAGCAGCTCTCTTGCTTTCCAAGATATACAAGACAGAAAAAAATCTGAGCTGTATGGGCAACTGAAGTAGCTTTGCCACCTGGTGCAAATCAAGAAAAGGAACCCTGAAACACTGCAGACCCAACAGGTACTATACCGCATTTTGTTGCCTAGAAAACCTCTAATTGCCTCATTAAGAAAGCACAAAACCAAGGAAACTCAGAAAACAAATGATTCAAACAGGTTGGATTCAAGGCTTCGCAAGAGTTCAACATCCAGATAACATTTTATCGCTTGAATAAATAAAATTATTAATAAATAATAGTATTTAAGTTGTTTGCTAAAGAAGTATTTCACCTCAATTTTGAGTCTCACCTTTGAGCAGAAATGTAACTAATGTATTTAGTAAATACTAAAGTTCTATGACAGTTAATAAAAATTAGTGTTAACATAAGGCTCAGTATAACAAACACCACTATAAATTTAACAATGCAGCTATTATACCTATTTTACACCCAACAATACATTTGATGTTTAGTATCTGTAGTCCTACCGAATGATCCACTAATTTTGCGATTTGCCCATCATAGTAAGTGTTGCAGTAGGACAACCATTGACATCCTGTCATACTAGTATGTTGCTTTAAAGCTACAGAAAGCCTGTGCATAAAAGAAACGGAATTGTTTGGGTGGCTAGGAAGAACATGGAAAAATCAAGCTTCTTAGCTTTAGACAGAAAAAATGAAGCAATTTCTGGGTTTCTTTTGGCCATCCCTGTATAGCAAAGACAGGGGTGATTAATCATAGTAATGAACAAAATCTTTGTAACTCCAATCCTCATCATGCAATTGTTTTGAAAAATAGTATGAAGAAGTTTCTATTAAATAAAAAGTTATTGTAACAAGACACAAACACTTTTCTGCTTACCTTTAACAGTAAGATTAAAGCATCCCAGCCTGTCACCAGACAGCGAATCTGCTCCACACTGTAATACCACTGCACTGGGCTGGTACATCTCCATTACTTTGGATATAATCTATAGTCAATATAAAACAGCAAGCAGTTATGAAAATTAATCCACAAAATGAAACTAGTATTTTTTCAGAGAGCTTAAAAAAATGTCCCCACAAAAACCCAACTCACTGGTTTGAATATCTGTCCATATGATTCATCATCTATACCATCCCTCATTGGAAAGTTGACAGCATAGTATTTGCCTTTTCCAGCACCAATGTCCTATAAACAAAGATGACAAAAGCTTTATTACAAATACAGGAGCACATGATGGTATCATGGAAAAGTCTGCTGACCTATCTTGTATAATTACTTTGTCCTTGTGAGGCCCCATCTGGAGTCCTGTGTCCAGATCTGGGGCCCCCAATACAAGAAAGATGTAGAACTGTTGGAGAGGGTTCAGAGGAGGCCACAAAGATGATGAGAGGGCTGGAGCACCTGCCCTATGAAGAGAGGCTGAGGGAGCTGGGCTTGTTCAGCCTGGAGAAGAGAAGGCTGCGGGGGGACCTCATTGCAGCCTGCCAGTACCTGAAGGGAGCTTATAAGCAGGAGGGGATTCAACTTTTTAAAAGGATAGACAGTGGCAGGACAAGGGGGAATGGACTGAAGCTAAAGGAAGGTTTAAATTAGATACTAGGGGGAAGTTTTTTACAGAGAGAGTGGTGAGGTGCTGGAACAGACTGCCCAGAGAGGTGGTGGATGCCCCGTCCCTGGAGGTGTTCAAGGCCAGGTTGGATGGGGCCCTGGGCAAGCTAGTGTAGATCCAGGCCTGGAGGTTGGTGGCCCTGCCTGTGGCAGGAGTGCTGGAAGTCTATGATCCTTGGTGTCCCTTCCAACCCAGACCATTCTATGATTATTCATGTCCACAAAGGAAAAAAAAGCAGAGTAACGCACTTGATTCCCATTCTCCCATAAAATCATTCTGGAGCATAGCAATGGTAATTTCACAGTAAGTTGACTTGTGGGGTTTTTTTCCCCCAAAGATTTAAGACAAAAAGACAAAAATATAACTGATCAGTTTAGCCCAGTAGTTAAGCAAAAATAAGCAAGAAAACTGAGAAGAGCAATATGTTTTCCTATATTGTACAGAAGACATGGATTTAGAAGAGTTCTTAAAACCACATCCTTTGCACAAAACAGGATGAAGACCTAGCTGCAGCAGAAGGAAGAGAAGAAAATCAAACAGAAGCCTAGAGGTGACCTTGTAGAACAAAATAAACTATAGAATTACAGAAGAAAGTTTGAATGGAGCCCACTGACAACAATAAGCACAAGATTTGGCTGTTAAAGTTGATGTAAATAACCAGGAACAGCAGATCAAGTTGAGCAGAAACAAGCAGCACAATACTGGTCTCCAGAAGGAACACTGACTTTTCAGAGAATCTGTTCTCCCTTTAGTTCAGTTAAGTTTGCTAGTTCTGGAGATAGGAAAAAGCAAATGTGGTGGGGTTTTTTCCTATATGGATGTAGTAATTGCAATGAACCCTGCTGAAGTCTGTATGCAGACAATGCTCATTTCAAAATACTAGCTAGAAGCACAGAATAAGAGTTACTGTGTCTGAGGTACTGTTTGTCACTGACACTGCAAAATGAATCCAAATAACATATATTATTCTTCTACTTATTTCAACTGTGTATCTTTAAATTTTTTGTCCTGGGTGTGGCGAGGTGAAGAATCCATAAACTTTTCTGTCGACAGGAAGTGCTGCTTCTAAAAACTCAAGACAGCTAACTCCTCAAAAAAAGATTCTAGCCAAATTCAGCAACAACAGCTTGTCTCTATAAACATCCTGGTGTGAGCTGCTTTTTGTTCGAACCACCACTACCACCTTGTGGCCAGTCAAGTTAAACCACGTGGATAAAAATGCTTCATTTGACTTTTACCTAAATCAATTTTGAACAGAGTTTAACAAAATCTAGCAACCCTAATAACATTCAGCTCCAATAACCACAGTGAAATGAACACTTAGCACCCCACTGATTTAAAGCACAACTTAAATTTACTCTTGTGTCCTCTGGGTACCATCAGCACACTGGGGAGCACACGTTCCAAGATTATTAGAAACGCAAATATCTGGATCTCTTGAATCAATTTAAAGATAGTAGGAAAACAGTGAATTCTTTCCCAACGCAGCATTTCTGTAGGTGAACTTTTTAGAATTGTTTATAATTAAAGAAAAAATAAAATTACCTACTGTATGTACAAACTAATGTACACAAAGCTGCTAATGACAGAGTGGCTTATCTTGGGAGTGCCTCTGATAAAAAAGGTTTAATGCAAGAGTTTAAAGCTAGGAATATATTAACCCTCATACTTGAAATATTCTTTCAAGTTGTGAAATGGAATAATTTCCTGTTCTAATGGACGAGAGTCCAACATAAAGGCATGACAAACTTAGTTAATATGAAGGGCCAGGAAAATTAGTTTCCATTCTCAGCTTTGACAGATTCTACAACGGCTTAAATGACAGTTCTTCACAGGCCAATGCTCTCCCCCATCAAGCCAGCTCTAAGGCTTACTACATAATTGTCTGCACGGCATGCTAAAATTCTTCAGCAGTGAGCACCACAAGAACTCAAAACACACGTTATAACTAAATTCCAAAAGGCCTCTATTCCAAAACCAAGCCAACGGTATTACCAGGCAAACAGCACATAAATTCAAGTTGCAACCAAAGCTTTCTGACTATTAAATCTCTGGCATAAAGTTAATCTAAGTTTTGAAGCCACATGATCTCCAAGCAGCTACTTTTCACTGTATGTGCAGAACTGAAATGCACAGATAATCATTATAAATACACGTGGTCTTCCTAGAGACGCTTCCAAAATGTAACTGAACTAAACTAGTTATACATTTTAATTAAAAATTCAGTTAATTTATTGAGAAGTGAAGATGTTGATTTCCTGTAGAAGTGCATAATTTACTTCCCCACTATCCCATATTTTATTTTCTAAGGTTCTTCAACAAATCTATCACTCTAGACTAGCATAATGTCTGAAAACTTGCTGCTGTATACTATTACTGGACATAGTTATTGTAACCTAGTTCTAAACCAGTATCTACAAGAAAGATATTAAGGAATTTATCACCTAATGAAATTTCACGTTCAACCTTACCCTAAGGTCCCCTGTGCCTGGAAAATATTCACCATACTTATGGAATGATACTGTCATGACACGATCTGTGGTATAAAATGCTTCTTCAACACCATCACCATGATGGATATCAATATCAATATATAACACTCTTTGGTGGTACCTAGAAAGAAAATCACATGTGAAAAATCATCAATATATTATGAACATAACAGATAATGATATCTAACAAGGAAAAACATAATGGACACAAAAAAGACAACAAACTCTAAGCACTAAAATCCAAGAGTATGATAATTTTGATGAATTTGAAGTGACCATATGCTCTTAGAATTGTCAGCACAGTTTGCATAGTAACAAATTTATCTTCATCAAAACAAGTAATTATGTGATGTATTTAGTATTTACCCCAAATTGTCTCACTCTGTAGAAGCTATACCTTGTGTTTATGTTCACACCACTGTCTGTTGTTCACATTTGCTCAGTTTGCCCTTCACTGGGCACTTCTTTCTGCCTTCTCAATAACTGCCAACATAGTCTGCACAAAAACATCTCTTAGTGCACGCTACAAACAGCACAGAGCCAGCAGGAGCAGGAATAACTCATGTTCCATAAGCACACAAAATGGAAATTTAAAAACTTATTTCCCACTGACTTTTCTCCTTCACCTCTGCAACTTGTAATGACAGGTATACCTTTATTTCCAAGCGTATCAAGCTTACTAAGAGTGTGAAATTTTTACACCGCTACTTAGTATTTCCTTAAATGCTGCAAGTTTCAGATCAGCTTGAGTTGGATAGAGGAACCGGTCATTTGAGGCCTCAGAGCACTAGAAATAACAGTAAATACCCCTTAAATTCTATGTTGTTCAGTAAAGAATAAAGTCTATCAATATCAGAAGACACACTGTCATCACACTTTGCATACTGCGATAGAATGTGAGTTTGAGCAGCCGTAATTTCAGGTGGGCTAAGTGGTTTTGCTTAACAACACAATGAACAGGACAGTTTCTTATGGTTATAAAGCCCACAGCTATTTCAAAGTTTCCTTTCTTCACATGCACACACAGCTGAAAAAAAATCAAGACTGGACTACAGAAAATCATATGGCTTTTCTTAGACTGCAGAGACATAGCCTGAACACAAACTGTACATAAAAATAAATGTCTTAATACTTTTATATTAACTGTTAGTGTCTTTAGAAGCTTTTTTCCATATTTATAAAAAACACTGTCAAATTACACCTGCTTCCCCAACACCTCACCAGCAGATTCAGCTGATTCACAAGAGGCAAATACCTACCTAGAATATTTTTTGAAAAATATGAGATTTGTGTTATTAGAAAGGATACAGTCCCCTGAAGCAGTGCAAGTAACAGTAAGGATTTTAAATTTAAGTGAAGCATTACTGCTTGAAGTTAATTACATGATCACTTTTTCATGACTCACTTTTTATTTTGCAGTCACAGCAGCACAGCTGTTATTTCATTATTTATTCATAACAGCCACATTAATTCATGTAACAATCCAAGGAACCTCAGTACATGATCTTCCCTAATATTCCCATTTGGTTTAGTAACAACTCAAATGATAGGAAACAAGCAGGCATACTGAGAAACCAAATAGCTGTATGATTGCGAGCATAACGACTGCCCTAAGGGGTCAGGGCAGTGATCCATCTAGGCCACAATTCTGTCCCTGTGAGTAGCAACGGGAGATTAACATCTACAAAAAGCACATAAGGCTGTCCATTTTCTGCAGTCTGCTACCCTAGTACTTCCCTGGGGTCTAGAATTACAGCACATGGCATCTTAGAGGGTGCATCACTGCCTGGATCTTCAACATCCACTTACAGACCCTCCTGTCTATGACTATCTTATCTCTTTTTTGAATCTGTTATTGCTGTCTACTTTTTTCAGCATCCTGTAGCAGCATGTTCCAAAAGCTCACTATCCTCTGTGTTAAAAGGTACTTCTAAATATCTATTGTAAACCTATCTCCTACTAGTTATCTTTTCAGCCTGCCCGTATTTTAGCTTAAACTTTTTGCTGAAGCCAAACCACGCAGAGCTCAGAATTTACTGAAACTGTTTAACATGGGCTATGAAAACTCACTGGAATAATAATTACAACTCCTGTCTTTGAACATTTAAATACCAGAATTTGACATCTTCTATACTTTTATCTTGTTCCCATCATAAACTTACTTGAGTAACTCAAGGATGGCAAGCACGATATCATTGACATAACAGAAACCAGATGCCTCCGATTTCTTGGCATGGTGAAGTCCTCCAGCCCAATTAACAGCCATGTCTGTCTGTTGTCTGTTCAATTTTACTGCCCCAGCTGCAAAAAGACATACACAAAATGAGAGGAAATGCAGTCAGAAGTTTCAGAAGGCCTTTAAATTTGTTACACAAAACAGTATCTAATTTTTGTTAAATAAGTCGATCCTAAAATTTTACATTGCCAACATAAACATAACAAAGCTGCAAAATAGCTGGCAAATAACCTATACTTACCAACTGAGCCTCCAGTTGACAGCTGGCAAAACTCAAACAGGCCATCAAATACAGGACAATCTTCTCCAACATTAACTGCGTAAGAAACACATCACTGCTCAAGACCACCGTTCCAACAGCACTGATTCATGCATGGGTAACACTTACAGATGCAACGCATAGCTCATTCAGCATTTTAACCACTCCCTCCCTGGTTCATTTTTGTCAGGGCAAATTTTAAATGGTGAAAATAAGGGAAAGTATAACCTAAGACAACTGTCTTTTCTTTCTTTTTAGTCTCCACGGGAAGCTTTGTACCCTTGTTAACAAGAAGTTAGATCACTTTAGGTTTCTGACGAAGCCCTGATTAACTTAGGTCATGTTAACAAATACACAATTACTTGGAAAAAATAATTTTCTGAGAATAAGGCATCATAAAGAAGCTACAACACTGCCTTTCAAATTGATACAATAGCTGGCTAACTGCATTCCTAACAGTAATTTAAGCCTATTCCTACAATTAAAGAACTAAATTAGCAGAAAGAATGAGCTGTGAATAATGTATAATTTTTACTATCTCCCTCCAGCAGGAAGGAGTAACTCCTTTTCTTGACCTAAAAATTTTTCACACATTGATTTTTACTTCTCTGCCCTTCTAAAAGCCTTTTTTTTTCCGAAAGATTTTTCATGAGGATAGATTTTAAGATACTTTTCCAAACAACTCACAGCTGAAGTTTAATCTCTGCATTAAATCTACAGAAAGTATTGTATCACACCTAGAATATACCCTGTGAGGAGAGAGGCAAAAATCCTTCCCCTAAGCTTAAAGAACATTGTTGCCAAAATGGCTGCTTTAACAGAAAAGCCCCCAAATTAATGCAGCTAAAGGCAGATGTACATCATCCGTTACAGTATTTCTCTAACCCACACACATTAAGCCATGTTCATACCTCTGTACTGGTGAACATTTAGCTTTAAACAATGATAACCACTGAAGAACACACACACAGATTTCACCTAATGTTGGCACTTACATCTCTGCATTTGCTTGCTGTACTCGGACATATTGTCAGGCCTTATTGATCGGAGAAATTTGATGTATTCATCACTATGGTACTTGGTCATTTCTTCAGCAGTAGCTTTGTGGGGTCGCTGATAACAAGGCATAGAAATAATCAGTGCTCTTCAAAATCAGCTAACAATTGGCTAAAACAGACAACTAGAAAGAATCTAATCTACTCTGAAGGGAGAGCAGTGAAACTGATAGTAGTGCTGCTGTTCTACATAAAGGAAGGACTACTCCGTTGTTAGTATACAACTTGACTACTTTCTGCAGTTACTCCAATGCTCCTCTAACACCCCAACCCCAATCATAAAAATGCAGGTGGGATGTATCTACTGGGACTCTACCTCACTTCTTCCAGACACAAACAACAATCTGCAACTTTCACAAGTTATAAAATACTGCTTCATTTCTAAGAGTTTGGAATATACTAGTTAAGCATTTTCTATTTCCACTCCCACTCCTCTCCATTTATTTGTGTGAGAATACTTGAAGCCCTTTAAAAAGAACTTAAAATATTTCAGTGAACATTCTACTGCTTATACTCACGTAGATTTCCATTTTTCTGTACAAGCCATAATTTAGCAGCAAGTTGTGGGTCATTCGGATCCTATGAGGTTTCATTGGATGCCCTTGTCCATAGTAATAGTTTCCAATATCACCTGTCAATATTAGACAAAATTAACAGCACAAGTTACAAACCAAGTTTTCATTCCTGCTTAAAAGAATCATTCCCAGAAGAAAGCAAGTATGATGATCTAAGAAAACTCCCAAAAAATAACACACAGACCGATAAAGGGACTACTACCCATTTCAAAAAGGCCATGATGAAAACAAACTGCCCACAAAAGGTCATATGTCAGAAGCAGAGAGCAAAACGAGGCCAAATCTAATATCTTTATTACAAGAAGACAGTAGTGAGGGAGCAAAGATGCCTGCAGTAACTGATTTCAAATCAAGAGTAAAGAAAATAATGGGCAGAAACTGAAGGATAAAATAATGGGAATCAAAACTGGAATTAAAGAGTGGAGCAGAAAGTGCTGATGACACAGACACACTGTACCACAACAGAGGCTCTAGTAAAACCTGCAATTTAGCGGGAGCTGATTTTAAGATACCATCCTCAGCCTGCCTTAAACTACTAACCCTACCTAGCAGTTACATTCCAGAAGTCAGCTTCAGATCCACTGCTGCAACCACATGCGCAAACATTCCCCAGCCACCTGCTGCTGAGGATCCACAGTAGGTTAAGTGAACCTTGTAGTCCAGATTAGCCCAGCTCTGTAAATTTGAGATCAACTAGATACATGATTAAGATAAGAAATTTGATGCCCACTTCCAAAAATGAACGAATGCTATCATGGGCTCAGGTACTGTTCAAACATACAGGTCTCCACTTTGACAATTCCAAGACAAACCATTTTAAACAGAACTAGAAGTTCATGTGTGTCTGGAAACACAGACAAGCCTAAAAAAAGTTATATCCAGTTGTCAATGGCTTCCAGCTGAAGAATTCCATAACAGATTTTTGCAATAGCGCCTCTTTTCTTTTTGACCAAACTTCTTGATAGGATTAGTGAACTTACCCTTCTTGAAATTTTTACTGTCCCTTCATATCCTCTGCCTTGTTAATTTCAAAAGAAATAAATACTATTTTCACAATGTCATGCTATTTCACAAACTGTGTTAGTCAGATGTAAAGTGGCAGCATCGCTACAAAACAACTTTAGTTTCACCTCTTCAACATGAGGTCCAGCTCTGTAGGAAGGGAAAAAGTCAGCTTGCAGTAGCATCATCAACTAGCAAGAAAAGCAAGCATTTCAGTAAGATTCTGTTGTGGTCTTGTATTGCAGGGTTCTGGTGGAGGAAGAGGGTGGCTGCAGGGGTGGCTTCTGCAAGAAGCAGCCAGAAGCCTTCCCTAAACCCAACAGAATAAACACCAGCTGGTTCAAGGCTGGACCCACTGCTGACCAAGGCCGAGCCAAACAGCCACAGTGCCTCTGTGAATCACATTTAGGAGAAAAAATCCTCACACTAGCAGCCACTTTTTGCCACCAGAGAAGGGAGTGAGAGGATCTAAGAAACTGCAGACACGAAGGTCAGTGGGGGATCAGGCTGGAGCAGTCTGGGCCTGAGAGACATTCTATGATTTTATGACTGCACCCCACAGCAGTGACCCACACTGGGGTAGCTGGTGAGGAGCTGAAGCTCTGTGGAAAAGGACCCACTTTGGAGAAGTTCGTGAAGGACTGTCTCCCATGGGTGTGACCCCACACTGGAGCAGGGACGGAGTGTGAGGAATGCCCTCCCCCCCTCCAAATCCGACTAAGAAGGAAAACAACTTGTGAGGAACTGACTTAAACCCCCATTTCCCCCATCCCCACCCCCCTCAGTGCCAACCTGTGGGAAGAAGGGAGAGAAGTCATGAATAAAGTTAAATCTGCTAAGAAGGGAGGGGTGGAGGGAGGTGCTTTAAGATCTGGTTGCACTTCTCCTTATCCAACTCTGGTTTCACTGTGTGTGTAGTGTAATAAATTAGAGTTTTCTTTCCTTTATTCTGTGTTGAATCTGTTTTGCTCATGGCACTAACTGCAGAATGATCTCTCCCTGTCCTTATCTCAACTCCTAAGCCTCTCAATATCTTCTCCCTTGTCCAGCTGAAAAGGGGAGTGATAGAGTGACTTTCGTGGGTACCTGGCCTCCAGACAGGGTAAAACAAGCACAGATTCTAAGTCTCAAAGCATTCTAAAATCTAGCAAAGTGACAAGAATAAAGACACAAGAAAACAGTTATAACCGCATGTAAGGTGAAGTTACCTTGAAAAACAATTACTTAACACCTAGCTCTCAGCCATCTCATCACAAAGGAAATATCAAGTTTTAGTATTAAGAACTTTGAAGAACTTGGACCTACTCCCAACTTAGGTATTTAAGTGAAGATTAGCACTTCTTGTCAGTACTAAGACCTGAAGTCTTGCTAATAATTATTGTAAGCCTGAACTTTTGGTCACATGCAGGTCAAGAGCAAGAGGCATTCGTGTGAGTACACCTACACCTCTTCCTGTCAGAAAAAAATTTCCACACATTTTACAAAACACTACTTTATAGATTTCATGTTTCAGAAAGATGTATCATGTCTCTCAAACTAATAACTGGAAGATGGAAACCAACCATTTACTAGCCCTACTTTGTTTTGTGAAGTTACTTCTAAATCCCAGATTAACAAAGCTTCAAGCTAGTAAGAGCTTAAAATGATGACAGTCACTATTGTCTTAAAAATTTCAGTAACATTATGTTTTTGAGGAAGCTTTATTCCAAATGCATTTGTAGCTTAAAGAATGTATATGCATTTGACACTTTTTTCTTTAAAAAACCTCACAAAAAAGGTCATTTCAATTTTAACTACATTAGCTTGTACAGTCATTATCACTGACATTTTACTCAGAATGTTGATGGAAAAGCAATGATGTTTTATCTTATATAAAATGTAAGATGTTATTTTCCCTTCTGTAAAAGAAAAAAAATTAACAAACTTCCCAAATATACTTGCAACATATCCTTCAATATATTGCAATTAATCAGATTCAAAATTAAGCATATTCTACATACTGCACAGAGCAGTGTACACATATAAATTTTTTTCAATCCATGAATTAAGATTATGTTTTAACTTTCACTTTATTTTTCACCTGAAAGGAGAACTTTTACAAGAACTGGCAAGTTGGTAAATTTAATTGGAACTTATGTAATAAAATAGAAGACCTGTGGGCAAGTACCTAGCAGAAGCATGTTGATCCTTCCATATTAGAGGCCAGCAGTAATGACCAATATAATACACTTTACCAACAGGTAATACCATTTACACCTTTCAGGTCTTTTCATCACCAACAAAAACGGCTTTTGGCATTGTCGTGGTTTTGCCCCAGCCGAGGGCCACACCCCACACAGTCGCTTGTACTTTTAAAAGGAAGGGGGAGGGAAAGTTGGGGGAGGGGGAAAAGGGAAGGAAGAAGGAGGAAAAGAAACCACAACCTAGAAACCAGAACCACGCAGGTTGGGATAAGGATAGTTTACTAAACAATAACAGAAAACTAGATATAACAATAACAGAAGTTTAAAGCACAAAATAGATGAAACTGGTGATACACAATGCAGTTTCTCACCAAACCACAGAACCCAGGCCGCACAGCTTAGAGCCGTCCCCGAACCCGGAAACTGCCCATCCTGGTGTTGTCTCCTCCTCTTCCCCCCAGTCCCCCTTTATACTGAGCATGACGTAACTGGCATGGAATATCCTCTTTGGCCAGTTCGGGTCACCTGTCCTGGCTGCGTCCCCTCCTTTCTCACTAGTAAGGAAGTATGCAGAGCTGAGAAAGGTCCTTGATTGCTCGGCAACAACTAGAAACATCAGGGTGCTATCAGCACTGTTCTCATCCTAACACCCAAACATGGCATTCCATCCACTGCTAAAAATAAACTCCATCATAGCTGAAACCAGGACAGGCATTAACCTCAAAAAAGTTTAAACATACAGATAAGGAGCCCATTAAGTTTCAAGAGACTGTTGCAAGGTGTATGTTGGAAAGGGTGGGGAAGGAAAACATACAGAAGGGGTTCCTCCTCTTTCTTCATTAGCACCTTGATTTCCAGCCAATATCATATCACAAAGAGGGACCCATCTGTGGCGAAGGCAAAGGTGTCACATCTCTCCTCCTCTTACCCAGCAGTGACAGAGGCAGTCCCCTTCTTGGCACTTCATCCATTAATCCTGAAACCCATACATCTCCATCTATCACAGCTTTACCCGAGTACTTTGAGGTCAAAAGCAAGGTGTACTGAGAGCTGGTGTGTGCAGGGATACCTTCCCCACTGATGGGCTTACAAAGCTCTGCACTTGCTGCCAGAATAACTTTGACTGGTGTAAGCATATATATAAGAAACGGGTAGAGTGAGGTCAAGGGCACAAGTCTAGTATTGCAGGTAGTACGAGTACTTCACCCTAAACATGTCAGTACAAAGGAAGAAAATCATACAGAAGTGTTATGAGCATATTTTGTATCAGCTACTAGTGTGGGTGCACATGAGAAACACAAGAGGAAAGAACGTAACTGAAAGAGGAAGCGGAGGGGAAAGAAAAAGCAAAGTCGTATATTCAGAAAACTGGCAAATGTTACTCTTTCACAGCAAAGCTTCAAAGACCAAAATTTACTGTTGTATATCAGCAAAAATATCAGCTTAACAGGTCTCACTGAGAAGTAACAACAATCCCTGGAAAACTGAGTCTTTAATGAAAGGGACAAACCAAGTGCCCATTTAAAGCTAGCACAAGTTTAATCTTGTACCGTTTGCCATGTGAGGCAAAATGTGGTACCAACAAATGACCTGAAGACCTACCTGAAAATTAAGTTGCTACATACAATGCCATATTCTGGGTTCCTTTTCAATTCATACAAGTTACTTGCCTAAATTCTGAAGAGAGGTATCAAATAAAAATAAACCCATAATTCCTTTGGTGAACATAAATTTTAGACACTTACTTCACTATCTGAAACTTCAGCAAGGTCTACCAATGTTAAATATACATTAAAAAAAAGGCTACATGCCCTAAAGGTACTTCAGTTAGGTCTGCTAAACACACAACAAACTAACAAAAGCTGGTATGTTCCTAAAAAAAAAAAAAGTATGTTAGTTTCTCTGGCTACTAAGATATATAGAAAAATAACACTTTTAAATTATCCTGTACAAAGTCTTAATGTCCTGAACAAAGAGACAAGATATGATATTTATTTATCCTTTTTGATACTTTGTAAGTTACATTACTCTGTAACTTTGATACAGATGAATTCTTATGTATACTGAATTGTGTATTAATGCTTATTTATAGTATGGTTACCATGAAATCACGAGATATTTCTGAACTGCATTAAGCGCAGAAACCCAACAGCTACAATGGAAATCACACTAAATAAACTAAAAATCTTAATAGCAGTAGTTACGTTTGGCTTGACTTCTGCAGTACTAACTGGTGAATTCATATAAAGATCAAGGTAAAAAAATATCATCTGATTAAAAAAACATGCCTCATCAGTCCAACAAACAGCTATTCAAAGAGGCCTGGAATCACTGAACTAGCATCTGAAAGGTAGAGGGTTTTGTTCTTGTTTTCAGCAGGCAGCAGAAGACTATCAAAGTTCTGTCTTTTGAGCCCTGTGCAGAGGTTGGGCACCATGGCACCATGGCTGTGTCTGGAAGCTGCTGTGCGTCTGTGAAACGCTCTTCAGTTAAAACTCACATCTGCAAATAAGACAAACTTAAACTAGAAGTGCCAATGTACTTTGTCTGACTACAGCAGCATTCTACATCTCATCTTTATGGGTGGAAGCAACCACATTCCAATGCAGATCTTTCAAATTTCTCATGAAGGTAGATCCTCTAGATCACCCACACCACCCAGCGATCCAAAAAATACTGCTAGTGCACTGGCATGGAACATGCACACTTATTAACTGTAACCAGGCCAGTTGCTGGGTGATTCTCTAGAACTATGCTCTGCTGTACATGGGAGGCAGAGTTGGAAAGACTGGGGGATGACATGCTGGAGAAGAGCTCTGGGGAGAAGGACCCAGGGGTCCTGGTTGATGACAGGTTGGCTATGAGCCAGCAGTGTGCCCTGGTGGCTAAGAGGGCCAATGGGATCCTGGAGTGCATCAGGAAGAGTGTGGCTGAAGGAGGTGATCCTCCTCCTCTACTCTGCCCTGGTCAGGCCCCACCTGGAGTATTGTGTCCAGTTCTGGGCTCCCTGGTATAAAAAAGACAGGGACCTCCTGGAGAGAGTCCAGAGAAGGGCTATGAAGATGATTAAGGGCCTGGAACATCTCCCCTATGAGGAAAGGCTGAGTGAGCTGGGGCTGTTCAGTCTGTGGAAAAGAAGACTAAGGGGGGACCTAATTAATGTTTACAAATATCTTAAGTATGGGAGGCAGGGGGAATTGGCCAGCCCCTTTTCAGTAGTCTGTGGAGATAGGACAAGGGGCAATGGCTGCAAATTGGAGCACAGGAAGTTCCGCACCAACATGAGGAAGAATCACAGAACCGTAGGGGTTGGAAGGGACTTTGAGAGATCATCGGGTCCAACACCCCTGCCAAAGCAGCTCCCCAGCTCATATTGCACAGATAGGCGTCCAGACGAGTCTTGAATATCTCCAGAGAAGGAGACTCAACCACCTCCCTGGGCAGCCTGTCCCAGGGCTCTGTCACCCTCACTGTGAAAAAGTTCTTCGGCATGTTGGTGTGGAACTTCCTGTGCTCCAATTTGCAGCCATTGCCCCTTGTCCTACCTCCTATCTAACTTTTACACAGTGAGGGTGACAGAGCCCTGGGACAGGCTGCCCAGGGAGGTGGTGGAGCCTCCTTCTCTGGAGATATTCAAGACTCGTCTGGACGCCTATCTGTGCAATATGAGCTAGTGAGCCTGCTTTGGCAGGGGGGTTGGACCCGATGATCTTTTAAGGTCCCTTCCAACCCCTATGATTCTGTGATCTGGGTTCTGTCCTCATTGCTGTGGGCAACTGTACAACACGTACCTATTTTAGAAGGGGCCACTGAACTAACCAAGCAAGACCATGGCAACAGCCTGAAGGCCAAAGGTAAGATGCTAAAAGAAAAGCTACTACATCCTTCCGTATCTCACACTGCTCTAAGCAGTATGAGAAAGACTTCACTAAGCTATGGCCATATACATATAAAAACTAGAAGCATTTATTCAAAATATTTTAGTAAATACAACTAAAGTACATTAATTCGTATGGGTTTAGTTCTTCCAATAGTATACTGGCTCAAATTTAAATAACATTTCTGACCTGAGCACGGACAATACAAATTCTGCAAACTGGATGCAGCTGATGGTCTGTTACAAACTGCAGAAAATGAAATCAAGCTTCTTCTACCCAAAGTTTATTGGTGTCGGGTACAGAGTGAAGGCTATTGAAATTGTTTATTATCAAAACTGCCAACAACAATACACTCCAAGAAAACTTGGTGACAGGCTAATTTAAAAAAGCAATTTTAGACGACAGGCACAGAGAATTTAATAAAAAGCAAGTAGAAGTTTACTGCATCTCAGAAGGTAACGCATATATGCTTCCAGCACTTTTCAAGACTTTTTAGTGTATACTTTTAAAGAAACAGTGAAAGCATGCACGGAGGGACAATTCCGACAAAAAAGAATCATTACTTCACTTATGACATGCTTGGAGATTCACCACTACCTCAGCTGTGTGTCTGAGGTATCTGTGTGTATATATATATATTTGTTGCTGTTTGGTTTGGGTTATTTAAGGCTTCAAACGCTCCCCCTCTCTGATTCAAGACTTTGCTGGTGAAACACAGCTACAAAATACTCAGAATTGCCAGATGAACCACAAATTAGCACTAGAAATATTTGCTACAGGCATTAGCTCTAAAACGTCTTCTAATAACTCCAATTTCCAAAAGAAGTGTAAGCTGCTGGCTTTGACTAAAAAAAAAAAAAAAAAAAAAAGAGATAAAAGAATTTCTAAAGCTGTTCATTTCCATCACAGAAAAATCATTTATTTAAAATCACTTTAAAACAGATACTCCTTTCTCCACGTTACTGTTAACTGCATTTACCCTTGTCTATTCAAGCAAGATATGAACTACAACTGCTCTGAAGTCGCCATTATCCTGCCACCTCAAAACTTCTCCAGTTTCTCCCCTCTCTATACTAGCATAGCTTTTTGACTGTTAATGGAGACTGACCCTAGCACCAAGAGCCAAAAATCCAGGGATCACAGAAAAACTCAAGTTACCAACACCTAGTAAACTATAACCACCTAACTTTAATTAATAATAAAAAAATAAGAAGAAAAGGAGCACATTGATAAAACAAGAAAACCCTAAACAAACCACACAAACATTTGCAGAGAAAGCTACTAAGCCATCACTGCAGCCTTCCTTTCAACAAGGCAAAAAGTGATTCTTCTTCCCCAGGAAAAGTAAGATCCCAGCCTCACCAAAATTATCCCTAACAGGGGCCTCCTTTCCCCTTTAGGCTGAACAAAGAACCAGAGCGAGCAACAAAGAGAAGGGGGCGGCAACCACCACTCTGCCTCCTTTAGTCTAGTAAAAAAAAAAAAAAACAACCCGAAGACAGGCCCCACAACATCTATCATTTCTAAAGAATGGCAGGTTTGCTACAGCAACAGACACCTTTGATATCTTACTGGGTTTAGCCATCCATTTTCATTTCCAAAATGGTGAAAGCACCAAAGCGCTACGGCAAAAAAACCCTATAACCTCTGTTTCCTGGCTACTACCAACATCGGTCTCAGACACCAACTTAAAAGCACTGTTGCAAAAGGAGGCAATTTGCAAAAAAAAACCCCCAAAAAACCAAACCAAAAATCAACTCTCTTAACTAACCTGGCCAATGAGTTTACCCTCCCGGTACAAAAAAGAAAAAAAAAAAAAGGAAAAGCAAATGGAAACTCCAGAAGAAAACAAAAAGTTCTCCCTGCTGCGGCCAGAGAGAACCACAAACAAGTTGCTGCAAATACACGAAACTGAGCAGGAGCTTTACGCACTTTCTCGCCAGGACTGACAATGCAGATCACGAGTCAATGTGCCCTCATCAGACAAGCGTGCAAACTTAGGAGGCCTGCGAGCAACTCAAATTTCACTATTATTAAACACCTACGCATGCAACTTTCGTGTTTTGCTAGCGGAGAGGCTCACGGAAGCCAAACCTCCGCTCCGATGCATCTTCGGGCTGGGGGAGGTTTGGGAGGGGGGGAAGGAAGGGCGAGGGACTCGTCCCCCTCTGCACACCAGATTTTGTATGAAAGCCAGAGGAAGGGGAAGGCCTCCGCGCAAGAATCACCAGGTGCCGAAGCTACACATGGCCTAGACTTTTTTTGCAGGGGAGGAGCCAGACATGGCAGCGACTCCAACGCCTCTGTGCTTGTCGAATGAAGGGGAGTGTCTCAACTTTTCTTCGGGCTTTTTTTTTGGGGGGGTGGGGGGTGGTGTTTGGGAGTGGTGGTTGGAGATGTTGGGGGTGAACAATAGACACAACGTCCGCCGCCGGGCCCAGCACCCGCTCCGCGGCAGGTCAGGCAGCTCCCCGACCCACACCTCGCCCGGCTCCAACCTCCCTCTCCCCTCCCCCGTGCACGGCGGCCCCCGGGGGTCAGCCCCACCGTGCGGCGCGAGTGCGCAGGGCCGATGGCGGGAGCGGGGCGCCGCGGCGCAGGTGGAGGCGGCGGGGACCTCCTGGCCGGGGCCGCCATAGAGCCGGGGGTAGGGGGGGCTCGTTCCGCAGGGGACGGGGTGCCCACAATGGCGGGGGACGGGGACAAGCCGCACCAGGCGGTCTTTAGAGGGGCTCACACACGCACACGCGCTCCGCGCCGGCCCCGCTCACCGTCATAATAGTAGCAGACTTTCTTCTTGCCGCCGCCCTGACTGTACGCCATAGGGCCGCCGCGCCGGGGCCGGGGGGAGGGAGCAGGAGGCTGAGGCGAACGCCGAGCCGGCACGGAGGGAGGGAGGGGGCGGGAGAAAACGGACGCGGGAGAGCGGGAACTCGGGACGCCGGGCCACGGACAGCGCGAGCGGGCCCGACCATCGGCAGCGGGAGGGGGGAGCAAGTGGGGCGCGCCCAATCTGCCGCCGCCGGGGGAGGCAAGGGAGAAAGGAGGGCGGAAAGAACGTTTGCGAGCGAGTGTGGGCCTTTCTCTGCCGAGCTCAGCCCTTGTAACGTGTTCACACACATACAGGTAGGAAAGAAGCAAGCTGAGAGTCCTCACAAGCGAATTTCTGGAGAAAGCTCTTTCCTCGCCCACCCCCACGCTGCTCAGTGGTACGATCCGTCGGCGGGCATCAGGCTCTGTCCCCGCCCCTCAGCGGAGCTTTTTGGCGCATGCGTGGAGGGGCTATCCCACTGCAGGCCCGGTACCGGACGGTAGAGTTGGGGCAGGTGTCGCGCCTGGGCACGGGCTGTGGCAGCGAGCAGGAAACCGTTACTTCATCGGCCGAGCCCCGTGCCTGGGAAACAGCGGGCCGGTCCACAGCGCACCACGGGAGTAAGTCACGGCCGCTCCCCCCCGCCGGGGCCGGGGAACGCCTCCCGCCGCCTTGGGGCTAGTGGCCTGTGCCTCGGCTCCGGCCCGTCTCCCCGGGACGGGAGGACGGGGCGGGTACAGGTGCTCGACGTGCTCCTGTGGGGGTGTCGTGTTGTGTCGAGTGTCCCCCATCTCCACTTCCCCTTCCTCGCCTCCCAAGCGAGACGAGAAGTCATGCCGTCTGCTGTGCTCCGCAATAAAGAGTTCCTGCGGGGGTTGGGTTGGGTTGGTTGGGGTTTCTCCCGGCCCTGGAGTTATGTGCGACTTATTTTTTTTTTTCCTTAGGGAATAAAGTTCTGAATGCTTATGGAGAGCTCCCGTTTTACTCTTGTTCGAGAGAAGCTCAGGTGCTCCCTTCCCCCCGGCCTCCATCCCCCCGGGCCCTGCGGCATGAGGTGGCTGCTGCAGGGCTGGGGGGCCTGCCGGCGGCGCCTGGGCCCAGCTGGCAGAGCCGACTTCCTGCTGCTCCCTATCCCTGTTTCTAGAAGTTCAAAGCGTACACTGTGGCGTGCATAACAACTGCCTCTCCCAAAATTATGGCGATGCTGTGCACGGTGAGAGCAGTTGGGGTTTTCTATAAAGGGCTTGACATCTGAATCGAGTTTCTGTTTGAGATCTACCAGCGTGTTGCTCAGAGGGTGAAGAAATACAGACAGTTAATGTGATTGCATTTGTACTAACCGAGTAGCGGTAGCTTTCTGGTATTTGCATTTATATAGAGGTTCAGACTTGTTGGAGCTTGAGGTCTGATACATCTGAGTGGGGATGTGGATCAGTTGTAAAAAAAGCCCACCTCTTTCTTGAGTTGACATGAAAATCCAGTATTAAGGGACTGTAGAAAAACCAAAGTTTCTTGATTTATTGGAGGCTCTAAAAGTACCTAGAAGCCGTGATTGTTGCACATGTACCTTTCTATTGCATTATATAAATGTCTACTTGTTATCAGTGTCACTTATCAAAACCAGTACATGCCCAAACACACCTTAGATCTTTATTCCATGGGATTAGGATATTTTCACTCCTGGAGACGTAGCTGATAAAAAATTGCCTTTATGTTGTCAGAGACAACCAACTGCAAAATACATTTATGTTAACTACATGTATACACACAACACCCTCAGATTGAACCTAGGATGCACTGAAAAAGGGTGCACAGACACACACCCCCCCCATATTGTAACAAAAGGAGACTATTTCATCATGTAACCAGGTGGTATAGCATTTGCCATATCCCATTTGGAAATTTCTCTGTTAGAAATAACATACAAAAGTGATTTCTACAGCTTATCATACAGCTTCTTGCTGCAAAGTGCAGCAAAATACCTGCATGACATTATAAGCTATAATAAGCATGGTATCATTCACTTACCACTAACTTCCTTTTAGCTTCAGGCTGTCAAACGCTGTCACTTCTTGAACAGCTAGCTTGGACTCCAGAAGTTCCATCATAAAGTGTTGCACACTTCTTTGACCACTGATTTTCCTGCATTTATGACGTTACTGAATGTTTTGTAGTTGCCTGTTTAAGCATTTGTAACAATATGATACTACAGCACAAGTCAGCTGACTCAGTATCAGGGGTGCTTTTACTCACACCATGAAGGGAATTCAATACAAGCAGTGACATACTGTCAAAGTTCTTATGAACTTTTTTCTTTATCTAAAATCCCTAATTACGTTAATAAATCACACCATTAGTTTCAGATGGACACTCAACCTCATATAGACATAGCTTACTGGTTTAAATGAAACTGAAGTGACATTAGCTAAATCAAGAGAAGTTGCTTTACTTTCAGGGTAAAGTTGACTGTAAGCTTGCTTCTACCACCTGAATTTATGTAAGTGTAGCTCTCATTTAGAGAAGCTCTTAGAATGCTAACTCATACCTGAGTCAAGCAAGTACAAACAAGCAGACAAAATTCTCCTTTAGCCCAAGAGATAAGCATGTGTTCACTGAATTTGCTATAATCTGGTATTACAGTAAGGACACTTAGATTTAACAGGTCAGTAAAGCTTAAATATCAAGTTTCAAAGGTGTGTATACAAGGTTGGCTTCCTAGCCCAGCCTCACTTCTAGAAATGCAATCTCTGCAGATGCATTCAAACCTACTTGCCAGGGGAAGAGCATGGCAGCCATGCTGCACAAAAGCGAAGGACATGAAAGAAACCGGAACAGCCACTCCCCATGGTAAGCACATGCCAACATCAGCTGTTTGAGTCCCACGCCGGTTCTGAGACAGGAAAGAATATATGAGAGCATTAGTGGGAAAGGTGGCTACTCCATTTTAGTACGTAGCTACATACAGACATGATTTTACAACATAATGGAGATATTTTTATAACTTCTGTAATTACTTGTTGCTGTTACTAGATGACTTTTAGCTTTATTTCACACCTTTTCTGTATCATTAAACTAGCATTAGCTTGTTCTTTCACACAGTATTTATGTTGTACCTTCGTGTTTATTTAGTGAGTGACATGAAAAAAGGAGCAGTAAGGAGCTTTTAAACAGAAGAATAACTGTCTGCTTCAGTGTTCGCAACCAGCATTGCAATAGGAAGTATTACTGTTTCTTACCTATCTCTTCTAGAGCATGTCTGCCATGAAAGCTGAGTGAATGCTCATGCAGTGAATGGGAAATCTATAGGTAAAAGTTTAAACCTTTATTTTTCTTATTAAGTGATCAAGTCAGCATTCTCAAATTCAGAGTACCCCCCTTGCCAGTAAAAGCAAAGTAGACTATTTTAAAACAGAGGGCTTAAATGAAAGATCTATAGCACCGATTTTTTTTCCTCCTAGCAGCCTCTGTAGAAAAATGGCATTACACATATAACACAAAATTCATGGCCTTCCTTCTCTCTCCTGCATAATCTAGAAGCAGAACAATACAGCTGGAAAACTTGCTCATTACTTACCCAAACTGTGCAACCCCCACGTACACTCATGTACATACAGCCACCTCAGTTCATTCTAGCAGAACTCAGTAACTAATCAAGTTAACAAAAAACCCAAAACCCACAAAACCAAAACAAGCCCACCAAAAAAACCCACAAAAAGAAAAAAAAGAAACCATTTAAAAAGCAAAGGAAACTTTTAACCCAACAATTGAGCCTCCTCATTATCAAAGGCCAAAGAGAGCCTTTTAAACTACCTCACCCCAGACCATACACTCAGATAAAAACCAGACTAACTTAACCTAGAGATACACACAAGACCTTATCCTTAGCTTGCCTCTTCATAGAATTGAAGCTGCTACTTATTAGCAGCATTCCCAGCCATGAATTTGTAAGTGCATACATAAACATAAGGAGAAAACCACAGACAGCACTACTGATCTGCCTCATTGTCCAGTAATGCTGGCAATCTTCACAGCACAGGAGAGAGTTAACACGGAGAAAGTATTTTTCTCAAAATATCTGTAGACTTTTTTACAAGAGTTCTAGAAAGCATTTATTCCAGCATTTCATTTCTTGAGAAGGAAGCATGGGTTTCATCATGCAGATGCCTTGCTAATGAAATCACTTTATGCGGTATCTCAAAGTCATTAAAGAACAAATAGATAAAGAGAACTAAATAGAAAGCTAACTGTGAGACTCAGGTTTTCTCCCTTGGTTATTTTGGCAATAAGCACTGGCAATATTGCTATCTACTAATTGCTTTTGAATTTCAAGAGGGTAGACTGCTGAATATCCTTCCTTAATCATTGCTGGAAAATTCTAAGACTCACAGTAGTTTTGTATTAATGCCATGGAATTACTGTTAGTCTGGGAGCCAAGGGAACTTAGCCTGCTCCAGGATGCTCCTGCCAATAGCAAAACATGGCAGAGATTTCAGTTTAAGTGGTAGGCCAGTATATTCTATTACATTCCTATTGTTTCTCTGTGTAGTGCCTTCATCTCTGTGTGAAGTGTGTAAACATAACACATCGGTAGTACATTCTGCCCACTGAATCTCTTCTGTCCTGAAACCAGCCTGAAAATGGTTCCCTCTTCACTTCTGCATCTTGGCAGTCCAATAGCCAGGAAAACTGTCTTCAGTGTGTAGCACATAAACACAGATGCAGTGTTCTAATCAAAGCAGCATGATACGCTGCAGTAGCTCTAATGCTTGTCTTTCTCTTTTAAAAAATGGCTACATCATGTTTTTAAAGCACATAATTGATATACAAATATTTTCTTTTAAAAACATTTTATAAGGCTGGTAAGTCTAAGAAGGTAGATCAGAAGAAATACAAGGTAGATCAGAAGAAATACATAATGCTAGGTATAGTATAATGAGAGCAATGTAGTTCACTCTTCCTATTTGTATTGAAAACTTTGACATACCTAAAGGAAACAGAACCCCTGTAAGAACTTCAATGGCTATTACTTGGTTCTGCAGTTAAAATAGTGTTTCTTGGCGACTGCTAGAGTGCCCAATACACACAGTCTTACAGTGTTCTTTGTTTGCAAAGAGACATGCATTGCTGGACCTGGTGCTCACCAATGTGGGGGAGATCATTAAAGGTGTTAAGGTTGGAGACAGCCTGGGCTGCAGTGACCATGCTCTAGTTGAGTTTGCGATCTCAAGGAATGTGGGCCTGGCGAAGAGTGGGATCAGGACACTGAAATTTAGGGAGAGCAAACTTTAAGCTGTTTAAGGACTTGTTGGCCAAGATCTCCTGGGAGGTGGTCCTTAGAGACAGAAATGTTGAAGACACCTTGCTACTCTTTAAGGATGCCTTTCTGAGAGCTCAAGGGCTCTCTGTCCCTCTGAATAAGAAAGTGGGCAGGAGGGGCAGGAGGCCAACATGGCTAAGCAAGGACCTGCTGGTCAAACTGAGGGAAAAGAAAGGCAAATACAAGCTCTGGAAGCAAGGGTGTGTAGCCTGGAAAGAATACAGGGATGCTGTTCGGACTTGCAGAGACAGGATCAGGAAAGCCAAGGCGCAGATGGAACTGAACTTGGCGAGGGATGTTAAAAACAACAAGAAGGGATTTTACAGGTACATTGGCCAGAAGAGACAGGCCAAAGAGAACGTACCCCCCTTGGTAAATGAGAAAGGAGAATTGGCTGCAACTGATGAGGAGAAGGCTGAGGTACTGAATGAGTTCTTTGCCTCGGTCTTCTCTGGCAGCCAGGATTCTCATAATTCTCAAATCCCACAACCTTGCATCCCTAGAACTCCAGGTGGGAACTGGGGGAGCAAATCCCCCCCCACTGTAAGAGCAGAGCAAGTCCATGACCGCCTCATGAGACTGAATGTCTACAAGTCTATGGGGCCGGATGACATGCATACCAGGGTCCTGAAGGAGCTGGCTGATGTGGTTTCTGAGCTGCTCTCCATCATATTTGAAAAGTCGTGGCTGTCAGGAGAGGTCCCTGGGGATTGGAAAAAAGGTCACATCACTCCCATTTATAAGAAAGGGAGCAAGGAAGACCCAGGGAATTACAGGCCGGTAAGCCTGACCTCTGTGCCTGGGAAGATCATGGAACAGATCCTCCTGGATGACATGTTGGAGCACATGAGGGAAGAGCATGTGATCCGGGACAGTCAGCACGGCTTCACCAAGGGAAGGTCGTGCCTTACCAATCTGGTGACCTTCTATGATGGAGTGACAGCATCGGTAGATAAAGGGAAGGCAACCGATGTCATCTACCTGGACTTGTGCAAGGCCTTTGACACAGTCCCCCATCACATCCTTATCTCTAAATTGGAAAGATGTGGATTTGATGGGTGGACCATCCAGTGGATAAGAAACTGGTTGACAGGATGTAGCCAAAGGGTGGTGGTCAATGGGTCTATGTCCAGGTGGAGGCCGGTGACAAGCAGTGTCCCCCAGGGGTCTGTCTTGGGACCGGTTCTCTTTAACATCTTTATCAATGACATCGATGATGGAATTGAGTGCACCCTCAGCAAGTTTGTGGATGACACCAAGCTGAGTGGTGTGGTTCCTTTCCCTAGAAGGAAAGAAAGCCATCCAGAGGGATCTTGACAGGCTGGAGAGATGGGCCTGGGTGAACCTAATGAGGTTCAACACTGCCAAGTGTCAGGTGTTGCACTTGGGCCGGAAGAATCCCAGACATAGATACAGACTGGGAGAAGAGCTTCTTGAGAGTAGCCCTGCTGAGAAGGACTTGGGGATTCTGGTGGACGAGAAACTTAACATGAGCCAGCAGTGTGCTCTTGCAGCTCACAAGGCTAATGGTATCCTGGGCTCCATTAGAAGAGGGGTGGCCAGCAGGGACAGGGAGGTGATTGTCCCTCTCTACTCTGCCCTCGTGAGGCCCCATCTGGAGTCCTGTGTCCAGATCTGGGGCCCCCAATACAAGAAGGATGTGGAACTGTTGGAGAGGGTTCAGAGGAGGGCCATGAAGATGATTAGAGGGCTGGAGCACCTGCCCTGCGAAGAGAGGCTGAGGGAGCTGGGCTTGTTCAGTCTGGAGAAGAGAAGGCTGCGGGGGGACCTCACTGCAGCCTTCCAGTACCTGAAGGGAGCTTATAAGCAGGAGGGGATTCAACTTTTTAAAAGGATAGAAAATGACAGGAGAAGGGGGAATGGATTAAAACTAAAGGAAGGAAGGTTTAGATTAGATATTAGGGGGAAGTTTTTTACAGAAAGAGTGGTGAGGTGCTGGAACAGGCTGCCCAGAGAGGTAGTGGATGCCCCGTCCCTGGAAGTGTTCAAGGCCAGGTTGGATGGGGCCCTGGGCAACCTTGTGTAGATCCAGGCCTGAGGTTGGTGGCCCTGCCTGTGGCAGGGGGGTTGGAGCTCTGTGATCCTTGGGGTCCCTTCCAACTCATACCATTCTATGATTCTATGATTCTATGATCAGTTTAAGTTGTGCTAGCTTTTGGTGAGATGACTGAATTATATTCTCTGTATCTGGTAACGCCCAAAGAAAGACATCTTAAAAACAAAAGTCACAGATAGTTATGACATTCAAAAAGTGTAGATGAAAAAGTAACCGTCCATCACAAAATATTTGCCAGAGCCACAGACCTCTGTATCAAGAAGAATACTTGTGACTTACTGATGGCTGCTTTATTTTGATTTATCTGAGCTACTTCTGAGAGAAATACTGAAGTTGGGTGGGATGTAGACTTGTGTAAAGTAGCACACAGGTCTTCTCAACCTCTAAATGATGTTTTCATAGCTCTGTATGCTTACAGATTACTAGGGTTAAATTTTCTTAGAAGCAGTCTTATTTACAGACATTTGTATGAACAAACACAGGTAATTTTTTGTTTGGTTTGAGGTTTTTTGTTTTTTGTTTTTTGTTTTTTTTTGTGTGGGGTTTTTTTGTTGCTTTTCTTTATATATATAAGTAATGGGAAACTTGAACCCTTATAGTGAGAAACAGTCCGCTGGTAGAAAGTGCCCAGATGAGGAGCATATCAAGCCATGGGAGAGCAGTGTGCAGAGTACCACTGTTCTCCAGCAGCTCCCAGAGAGTGAGTCCTGAACTGCTGTAGCCTATAAATCACTTCCTTATTTCTTATCTGTTTGAGGAGCTGAACAGGTCACAGCTGATAAGACCATTCTGGCCCCTGCATGATTCACTCTCCATTCTGATTCCTTCATTAACCCTTGGTATCTCAAGCAAACAAAAAACAGTAAGCCACCAGCCATCTATGAAAACACCCTGCCAGTGCTAGTTTTTGCATAGCATGTGCACCATGTGAAGTGTTATTAAAATAAAGGTGTATCTGCATAAGGAAAATGTACCTATTTAACTTCAATCAAATTTTAAACCAATTTCAGTTGTAATGAGCCACTGTATGAACACTCTTTCAATTTGATAGTGGCGGGTTAGCTTCAATTTTAACTGATTCTAATCTTCAGAGAGTGGTCTGATATAAAGCAGCGTCCACATAGTCATTTGTATCAATTAGAAAACAATTTAAGGTAAACAGAGGCAAACTTCCTATATAATTGGCATCTCTCAGTTTGAATTTCCTATCTGATTCAGTCTTGGCAATGAATAAATTGCCAATGAATAAAGCCAGACAAAATAAATGGAATTGTGGAGTCTGTAGACAGTTTAGTGCTCTCAGGACAAGGCTGCTCACCTCTCTGTTAGCTGTACCAGTTAAGAAACAGAAAGGGTGACCTAAGTATAGATGCGTTTGAGGAGACATGCGGTTGTCAGCATGCAGATGAGATCCCTGGCAGTTCTCTTCAGCTTTATTTCTGCTGTGCAGGAATTACCAGCGAGCTGTGGATCAGCAATCTCATTATTGCAAAGTCATGAATGTTCCTCCTCTCCTCATCTGTTCTTAGCATGGATCTATAACAGGTGCAATGTACCACAGCATTGCTTTGCAGCACAGCAAACCTGAGCGTCAAAGAACAGAAGCAAAGGTGAGAAAAAGCATTTCTACAAAATGGGTCCCAAAGAAAGATTTTCTTGCTTCTTATAAATGTAGTCAAGAAAAGGTCATAATTTAGAAGCTTTCAAGCAACTGTGATTTGTTTTCAGTAAGTCCACTGAAAAAAAAGGAGTAATTTTCTCTCCCAAATACCAAAATACCCATTTTACCCCACTGATCCAGCTTAATATTGTATTATAGATACTATATTTATTTCACATTTTAAGACCTCTGATTTATTGGTAGCTGACTGCAATAATGTATTATATTGTACTGAGATGAAAATACTGCACTGTATATACTGTGCATATACAGTCACTTTACCAGCAACCCTGCTTTTAGAAAAGGAAGTGAGTTCTTCTTTACCCCTTCTGCCATCCTTTTGCATGGAGCCACCGATGTTAATGTGCTCGGTAGGCACTCACATCTCTGCCAAGATCCCCGTTTCCTCACCTCACCCCACTTGATAAGCAGATTCCTTCAGGAATATCACATTTGTGCAGGTGGTGGCTAAGAGATCAAAGTGTCTGAAGGGCAGGCTGAAGCACATTTCTTGGCACTGACGTGATCAAGGAGCAAACTAAAACAGTTTTTAGGTTCTTGCAGAAGAGAAAGGAAGTCCCTCTTACATTTTTATTCCCTGTTAAATTGTCCATGCCACTTTATTTGCTTTCTAATCAGTTTGAGCTCACAATATATTTGATATGAGGGTTAAATAAAGGACATCTCATAAGGCTGGCTCAGGGCTGGCATGGCCACATCGGTCTTACTGGCCCCTAGAGCACTTTCCTGTTTCCACATTTGGCTGTGCGCCCCAATAGCAGACAAACTGGACTGAGAAATGTGTCTCTTCCATGCACCATCCTCATCTCCTCGGTCTCTTTCTTGGTTTCCATGCAGGTCAGTGAGTCTCTTGGCACATCCATCAGAAGGCCATTCTGGGCAGGGGTGTGGGCAGTGTTAAGAGAAGTTCAGACCAGACATTAGGAAAAGTTTCTTCACTACGAGGGTGGTTGGTCACTAGAACAGGGTCCTCTGTCACAGCACCAAGCTGGTCAGAGTTCAGGAAGCATCTGGATGACACTCTTAGTCATATGATTTAGTGTCAGATAGCCCTGCAAGGAGCAGGGAGTTGCACTTGATGATCCTTATTTGTCTCTTCCAACTTGAGGTACTCTGAATTCTATGATTCTATAGTATTACAGTAATAAGTAGTGTCCATTAGACCGAAAGCTAATAAAAAGTGTAATATGAAATGTAATGGCATAAACCAGCATAATAGCAAGCCTACCCTCTAAAATGCCTAGAAGGAATGGCAAGGAAGCAGTCTGCTTTAGCAAGATTGCAGCCAAGAAAGAAGTTGAGACTAGTTGCATCTTACACATACCCCAGCTAGATTTTTTCATATCTGCAGCCCCAAGTGGGTTCCCCAAATCTTCCCAGCATCACGAATTCCAAAGTCTCCTGGTAGCCAGTCACTTCTGTAGTTTAGGTTTTCTGTGATGCTTCCTGCTTGCAGAGATGAGGCGATTTAAAAAGATGCATTGATCTGATGAGAGACACAGAGAGCGAAAGCTGGTTCAGGGCCTCAGAATGAATTAATAAATTATAAGCTTTAGCTAGCTCATATCAAGCATGCTTCTTTCTCCCTCTTTTCAGATGTCATTTACTTAAGCCTAGATGTCTACACAAACAGTGGGTTTAGCAGCTAAGGTAATTACACCAGCTGAGGATCTGGACAAGTAACATGCCAAGTGATTCTCACACTACTTAACTTTCACTGCAGTTTGCTTAAATAGTCAAACCTATTCTGAGAGCACTGAGTACTTATTTCCGCTACTGTATTTATGTCAAAAGTTTTAACAATTCTAAAGATATCCTCAGTCTCCCAAGAGACCTAGGTTTAAAAAGCAAATTATAGCAGAAAGCAAATAACTTCTGACATGTTCTGACATGAAAAGCAAATAACAGAGCTTACTCTTACATCTTTTTTTCAAGTCAGGTATTTATGTCATAGACAGTATGGAAACTTGCGGTTACTCTGTCATACATAACCTGATGGCCTAATTGTCCACTACGTCACTTGTCACAAAATCCAGAATTAAAGCAGGATTTAATACTGCCCTGATTCAGAATTTCAAGTGGCAATGTGTTTTGGGTTTGTGTGGCAAGGTTTTAGTAGTCGGGGAGGAGGGAGTGGTGGGGGTGGTGTGCGTACAGGGGTGCCTTCTGCAAAAAGCTACCAGAAGCTTTTCCTAGGTCTGATAAAGCCAATGCCAGACAGCTCCAAGACACACCCGCTGCTGGCCAAGGCCAAGCCAATCAGTGATGGTGGTATTGTCTCTGTGATAACATAGCTAAGAAGGAAAAAGAAACCAAAACTGAGTGGCAGCTTTTTGCAGCCAGAGAAAGGAGTGAGAAGATATGAGAAACAATTTTGCAGCCACCAAGGTCAATGAAGAAGGACGAGGAGGAGATGTCAGAGGCATCTACAGACAGAGATTCCCCTGCAGATTGTAGAGAGGACCATGGGGAAGCAGGCTGTCCCCCTGCAGCCCATGGAATATGATGGGGAGTAGAGATTCCCTGCAGCCCATGGAGGATGTCATGGTGGAGCAAGTAGATGCCCAAAGGAGACTGTGACCCAGTGGGAAGCACACACTATAGAAGGCTCCTGGCAGGACCTTCAGTCCATGGAGGGAGGAGCCCACATTGGACCAAGTTTGCTGGAGGAACTTGTGACTCCATGAGGGACCAGGCTGGATCAGTCTGTACCTGAAGGTCTGCACCCTGTGTAAGCAACCCACACTGGAGCATTTTGTGAAGAACAGCAGCCCATGGGAAGGACTCAGGTTGAGGAAGTTGGTGGAGGACTATCTCCCTTGGGCAGGATTTCGTGCTGGAACAGGGGAAGGGTGTGAGGAGTCGCCCCCCCTGAGGCGGAAGGAGCAGCAGAGACAATGCATGATGAACTGACCATAATCCCCATCCCCCTGTGCAGCCTGGGTGGGAGTAGGCAGAGAAATCAGGAGTAAAGTTATGCCCAGGAAGAAGTGGGCTGGGCGGACGTGTTTTTAAGATTTGATTATATTCATTATTGCTCTACTCTGTTTAGCTTGGGTAATAAATTAGTGTTTGGTTTTGGTTTGTTTTGTGAAGTCTGTTTTGTCTGTGGCAGTAATCAATGAGTGATCTCTCCTTGTCCTTATGTTGACCCATGAGAGTCTTGTTAAATTTTCTCTCCCCTGTCCAGCTGAGGAGGGGGTGTGATAGGGCAGCTTTGGTGGGTCCTTGGCCTTCAGTCAGGTCAATCCACCATTAAATGCTTAAGCATCCTGTGGTATTGATATGCAGCCTTCACAATGTTGTGTTATTGAACCATATGATAAACATATGAAGCTGCATATGCCTACCAACTATTCCAGTGGTGGGAAAGAAGTACCTACAGATTTGTTTAGCAAAAAGTGAAGGAAACAATGTTTTCAAATATGCACCTTAAAAAGAGGAGGTAGTGGATTTACCTGCTAGGAGAATCCACCCAATGCAGTTGCTGCATTTTGGACAAGTGGCAGACTCTCTACATTGTCTAATGTTCAAGGAGTTCCTGAAGACTGAAAAAGACTTATGCCAAAACCTGACATTTTTTCCAGAGAAGAAAAACAAATCAAGTCACATTTCTTGGTGCTTTTTTAGAAGAAAAATATTTACTTCCTTTGCATCTGAAGACAAGTCCAGTCTAATTTTAAGCTGTTACTCTAAGCTTTGAAGTTACTTTCTCAGGGGGATATATTTCACATCAAGTGGTTATATATAACTGAAATTTTATCGGTGGGAAGTGTTGGGGTTTTTAATTATTGTGCTGTTTTTAGCTGTGGTGAAGTCTGTTTCAGTGTTCAGTGTGCATTCTGAAGTACAGGAAGAACTTGCTGTACTTCTGTCCTTGCCAACACTTGAAGCAGCATAGGCAACAGGCTGAGTCATCTTCCAAAAAAGAGAAAATGCAGTCACCAGTTGTATGCTACTAACCAAATTTGATAGATGCTCTTCCAAAGTCTGAAAAAGCAGAGAGAAGGAAATCAGTGGTAGAGACTTACAGTTTCTCATGAGTCAGAAGATAGGATGGAAGGCCAGTAGGTTTTATAAGGATTATCCACTCTACTAACCTTATTCCTTCTATTTAGGGAGATCTGGAAAATTTTATTTTGTGTTAGAATTTACCCAAGGACCCATGTGAACTCATTTAGCTATCTATCTATCTATCTATCTATCTATCTATCTATCTATTTATTTAAATCCCTGTCTTACTGCTCTGATGAGTGAAAAATAGTGGCTGTGATATGGTCTCTACAAATTACTTAATGCCATAACATCACAAGCAGATAAAATGCTGACATGTTTGGACTCCTTTGCTGGATTGCTCTTGTGGTGTGTCCAAATGAGAGTGCTACAGGCCATAAAACATTGCTTGTGTCCATGCTCTAGCCCCAATGGATGATTTATTTTTCATTTATGAGTAGGTGTAAAAGTATCCTGAGAGAGGAACTCTATCAGAGTGTCTGGAAAGACTTCCTTTCTTAGCCCTTCTTTTCCCACCCATGCACTGATACACAGTGCCTCCCTCTCATGCAGCTCCTCAGCACTTAGTCCAGTCTCAAATCATTAACACCTTCTAGCAAGCACACCGATATGATATACCTGTATCACATGATGGTGGGAAAGATGGGAAAGGAACAGATGACTTCAAAAACCTCAAAGAAAGAAGCAGCATACTCACACCCAAACTACTCAAGCTCATTTTAAGGACCATGTCACCCTGTCAGGTACCAGTCATAATCTCAGGTCAGCTGCTCTGATATAAGAATATAATGAAGCCCTTGTTGGCAAGACTTGGTTCACCATCTCTGATGTTTCTGCAAGTATGTACTGTGTGATGACCAACAAGAGTTAATCTCCACATGGTCCTGACTCACTAATAGGTGAAGAAGCCAGGCTGGTAAGTGGGAGGAGATGGTGGAGGACAGCCAGTGGCAGGAGATGCAGTGTTACCTGCTGACTCTCATGGAGCAGAGGACTGGGCTGTCTGTGGAAAGGGATCCCACTGCTTGCTCCCTGTTGTCATCTTCAGGGTTTCTGTGGTCAAGGCCATGGCTAGGGAAGGTCCCTGCTGCACAAGTTTAGCGCTCTGTCTACTGCTTTGTAGTTTAGTGCTCTGTCTACTGTTTTGTGGCTATGCTAAATGATTTTCTCTGCCACCGGTCCCAGAGTTTATCACTGACATTTTTCCTTCTTTTCTCCTGCTCCCGTGCTGGCTCCCATGCTTCTCCCATTGCCCTCTGCTGTGGATCTCCTGAAACACTTCATCTGAAGTAGAAAAGTCCCCTTATCCTGAGCAGCTATTTTTGTCCTTAGTCACATTACAGCTTTTTTCTCCTTCCATGAACACTACCTTCATGTTTCTGTATAAGGACTAAGTGACCATCAAGTTTGCCCTGCAGATAATAAATGGATAATAGAGTTAATAAAATAAGAAAAAAGTCTATGATGTTCCCAAATTGTTTCCCGAAAGTTAGGTATTTAGTCTTTAAGCCATCATAAGGGGATTTTTAGAAAGCTATTTTCATCATCAGATTAGCCACCACAACTCTCCTGTTTAACATAGTTTCTTGATTTCAGTCACCTTGGCGTATGAAGGAAAAGCTCTGAAAGGAGCTTTTGCATAGAGTCAATCAAGTACACTTCTGGCAGTACTTTTGCTGCTAACAGACAAATAGAATAGGAAAAAAAGGGCATTTGTTTGTGTTTCATACAAATCCTGAGATTGCAAATTTATTGGATTTCTATTTCTTCTGGGAGTGAGAGAAAGAAGGAAGAAAAAAGAGAGGAAAGCAGAAAATACCTTCAAATTTAAAAATCATTAAATAAAACCCCTCAAAACAAAAAAAAGTTTTTTTCCTTCTGCCCTTAACAATAATTTCTAAATAGTTGCCTCTACAGCTCTGCTTGAGAGAATTTGTCCTTGTATGACAAACAGCTGTGTTAATAATTTATAGTATTTATTTCTTATAGCATAAAAAACCTTTCATAAGAAATATTCCCTCAGACACAGTAGTGTCTGATGATCAGATGACCAGGTATGTGAACAATGAATGCAGGGTTTTGTGAAAATGCCTCACCCTCCAAATGAATGTTGGGGTTCCTGAGCCCAATCCTGCTGTCTGAGCTTTGTCTGTCCATGTCTCAACTTCAGCTTGCGAAGGCAGAATATCATTGGCAAGTATTTCAAGGTTCTTTTTCAGGCTGGGGGTTGTGGAAATTTGATGGTATATTGCAGTCATTCCTTTTCTGTCTCTGATAAGCAGTGATAGAAGGGTGTTGACATTTAAGGCATTATCAATGGATAGCTAAGTTGCTTCTCTCTGAGAAGGATGCAGGAAATTGTTCCTCAGAAAATTTTTAGTTAAGGTTCTGAAAGTGCAAGCAGATGCCACTACATCTGTTACCTCCTCTTCCCATGTTTGAGTGCATCTCTCCAACCATGTTATCTGGAGATTTCCTTCTGAGGGAAACAGCAACAAACATAGATGGTTTCCCTCCCAAGCCTTTAGGATCTGGAAAACAAAGAAGTAATATTTAAAAGATGCCAATCTGTCTTACAGCTTACTTTTCAAATCCAAACCATGCATATGTTAATTATTAATATTGACAGAGGTGATGCAGGAGAAACTCATTTTAATACATGTTGGATAAATGGCTGAAAATGTATGTGCTGACAAAAATGTGTCTGAGAGACCTGGGAATCTAAGGAAATAGCATTTCTCCTACGTGAGAAACATAAGGGACAAAATGCATTACGTGGTTTATATGGCCAGTTTCACAAAGAGAATAGCAAAGGAAAAAACCAGTAAATGGCTAAGTAGGAAGCAGCATTTCTTCATAATGCTGGTTGCAATTGTGGAATAGTTATAGGTCATTCATAAAAAGAAATGCTCTGTGTGCATTTTATTTATTTTGTAGAAGTAATTCAACCGTTTTTACATTTTTTTTAATCATGTTGAATTAATTCTCCTGGCTTGGAAATAGTTCTATATATATATTAGTAGCTTTGTTCTTCTCATCATAGAATGCTTAGAACGTACAGAATTAGGGTCTAAGAGCTGTGAGTTGTAATTTAAAGAAATACTTAAGTTCTGTTGCTGACATTGATTTATCAAGGCAATAACTTTCAATGGTTGCACAAGTTGTCTTTTTTTCCTTTTGTAGCATTGATGCTACAGTAAATCCCAATGGAATAAATTCTGTGTTAAAGCCAATGGGATAAAATCATCACAGTGTTTACAGACAGCTATTTAAGTGCCACATATCAGGGACTCTCACAGGCTCTGTTAGGAGTTAAATTAGGCTCATGATGAAGGAGAGCCTGAGGAAGGGAACCCTTATTTCATAATTACACACTAAGCAATACTTCCCTGTTTAATTCCTTTAAAGCAAGGTTTGGACACAAAGAAAGCAAGCAATTAAATCTAAAAAAGGGAGACTGAACTATAGAGACAAGAATAGGCACAGCATAGGGCTTCTGCTTATACTTGCTCTTTCAGGTTCAGGAAATCCTGACTTGCAACAAAAGACTCGAACGATGTTGCTTTTCTCTCCTCCAGACCCTTCCTGTGTCTATAATTTAGGAGGCTTCTGGTGGCTGGGAAGACGTGGGAGAGTGTCTGAGGAAGAGGAAGGAAGCCTCTGTTTCCTACAAGTGCAGCCCCAAAAACAGGTCACCCCTACCAAAGGCTGCGGCCACCTCTTCTGCCGCCTCTTCCTCCACCTTTTCCTTCTCCTTGCAGCCTCAGGGCATATCCTGAGTTTATTGAGCTGCTACTGGGCTCCTCCACAAGCTGATTCAAATAGCTTAGCAGAAAAGTAAACTTGCAAAGGCAGCAGGTAGTTCCATGTTGTATCAGTGAATTGAATTCACTCATAGGACAATCCCTTGTCTGAGCTGATGCAAAAGATGGGGTCCTGCCATGTGCCTGCAAACAGGGAGAGGAGCATGGTCAGGTGGCATATGGAGAGGAGAATAAGGGAGGAGATAAGGAGATAGGAGGGAAGAGGAGGGTAGAGGTTGTGAGGCCTAGTGACAAGCAGCTGCTAGTGTGCTAACTACTAAGTAGGTCACCACTGGAAAGAAGACTGTCAGAATCATCAGGAATGGGACTTTACTGCCTTCCTTAATCGGTGTCTCCAGTATCCCGAATGCTTCCTCACCTTTACTAATTTCAGGAATGGTCACACACCTGGATATCTGTCTTCTATAGGAAAAGTTCTGTGTCTCAGGGTTTGCGCCAGATGCCTTCTCCAGTGATTTTCAGTGGCAGAGCTTTCACCTGCCTGTTCACATGCAGTGAATTACTGCTTCCCAGTAAGGAAATAAATACCCTGTGGCACAGCTCACCACTAACCATGACTGGCTGCTGCAGGATCTGTTTCTAATGTCACCACTTCTAGGATGAAAGAAGAAATCACAAACTTAACTCTGTCAGAGTTGGAGAAAGAGTTAGGGGCAAGAGCAGCTTGAATGTGCATTTCTATCAAAAATTTGCTTCCCCTGTAAGCACCTTACCTGCTAAGCTTGCATACAGAAGAAGAAAGGCAGCTCCAGACATGCCCTAGAGACAGCCCCCATTCACAATACAACCTGACAGTAATCCCAGTCCCATCTGCCTTATTTCCATGACTGTGGTGGTTTGACCTCAGTGAAACCAGAGTCAGGTAATGAGAAGTGCGACCAGATCTTAAAGCACCTCCCCCCACCCCTCCCTTCTTTGCAGACTTCACTTTAGTCATGATTTCGCTCCCTTCTTCCCCCACATTGTGGCACAGGGAGGGGCAGTAAATGGGGATTTAGGTCAGTTCCCCATAAATTGTTTTCCTTCTTAGTGGGGCAGGGAGGGGCATTCCTCACACCCTTCCCCTGCTGCAGCGTGATCCCACCCATGGGACACAGTCCTCCACCAAATTCAATGTCAGTCCTTTCCCATAGGGCTGCAGCTCTTAACAAACTGCCCCAGCATGGGTCGCTTTTATGGGGTGCAGTCTCTCAGGCCCAGACTGCTCCACCTGGTCTCCCATGGAGTCAGAAGTTCCCCCAGCAAACCTGCTCCAGTGTGGGTTGGTCTCTCCATGTGCTGAAGGTTCTGCTGCTGGGAGCTTGCTCCAAAGTGAGCTTCCCACAGGGTCACAGCATCCTTCAGGTGTCTCCACTGGCTCCAGCATGGGGTCCTTCCCGGCCTGTAGATGGGATCTCTGCTCCCTGTCATCATCCATGGGCTGCAGGGAAACAGCCTGCTTCACCATGGTCTTCTCCACAGGCTGCAGCAGAATCTCTCTCCGGTGCCTGGAGTGGTTCCTTCCCCCTTCTTCATTGACCTTGGTGTCTGCACAGTTTCTTCTCACTCCCTTTTCTGGTGGCAAAAAGCAGCTGCTAGTGGGTTTTTTTTTTCTCTTAAGTGTGATTCACAGAGGCTTTGTGACCATCATTGATGGATTTGGCCTTGGTCAACAATAAATACAGCCTTGAGCTGGTTGGTGTTTACTCTGTCAAGCCTGGGGAGTGCTTCTAGTTCCTTCTTGCAGAAGCCATCCCTGCAGCACACCCTCCCCCAGAACCTGGCCACGCAAAACTACAATAATGACTCACGGCGAAGGAAGATTTAGTGAAGGTTCTGGCCTTCAGAAATTTTTCTGAGCTTCTGAGCTGTGCTGAAAACACAGGAGGACTGTGTGGCAAGCCTTTTGTGTTTGCTGTAGGATCAAGGTCTGCAAAGTCTGAATCTTCAGCGGCAAACCCAACAGTTCCATGGTGCATTCCCAGGCACTGCAGCTCAAGTGTGTGTGCTGCACAGCTGCTAATCGTTTCTGGTTTTGACTCAGAGTGGTCATCAGTCTTCCAAACATAGGCCTTGGGCATAGGTCAGAAATGTGGTTATGGACCATTTCCAGATTGGATGAAGCCATCCAGTTTTGAAGGGTAAAATAATTTTATGTTATGACTATGGGCTGTGCCGTTCCAGTTGACTTTCATGTCACAGAGCTGTTCTGGGCTTGTTTAAGTTACTGGCAGAGACACAGGGAAAAAAAAAAATTGATTGTGTTTTGGGTTGCCTGTGTTAATGCACAGTGTTTAGAATTAGTCCTTAATTTGGACAGAACCGAGCCTAAATTAAGGTCCCTCATGTATTAAGTCTATCTTTTTGCAGGTTTTGTTTCAGAAGAGTCACACCAAGAGTTTATTGTTGCTTCATGAATTATGAGGGACTTATTTTAATTGACTTGCCAACATAACTAAGAAAAAGTTTCATGTCAGTGGGGCACAAAATGGTGTATTTTGGGTTGTTGCTTTTTTTTTTTAAAGCCATTCAAACCAGAAAAAGCTAAAGCTCTCTTTTTTGGTTGTCATTAGGAGGAAGAAACATTATTTCATTATGTTTTTATTCTCTTTGTTGTCCTTAGTGTCAATTCTGACTTTAAAGTCAATGTCTTCCATAAGACTCTGCTAATGATTTTTTTCCCTCTAGACCATGCAACCACTTCTTTAGACTTTACTTCTTTTTAATTGACTTGCTAAGCCTTCTTCCAAAAGCTTCTTTTCTTTTCTTTTCTTTTCTTCTCCCTTTTCTTTTGAAATTTAGAGAAGGCAATTTGGACTGATTTCAGTCTCTTATAGATTTTGGAAAGATTCCAGAAACAAAGATAGGACTAAACCAAACTGGGAAAATTGATTATTTTCAATTTTTAGCTTTTAGTTTAGACAATTTTGACAATAATGCTGAAAGGATGTTGGAAAATGTCACAGTCTGGTCAGGAAACTGCAGTATAATGTGTGGTGAATAAATAACACACCAAGTGACACTGATAAAGGAGTTCTGGGGAAAATTATACTCTCAAAAATGTTGTCAAATTATTATACCCCAATTTCTGCTCCCACTTACATCGAACTAAGTCTACAGCAATTTCACTGACTTAACGTCAAGATTGGATTCTTTATTCCCATACACAATTTTTTTTTTTTTTTTTTTTTTTTTTTTTTTCACAAAAGCTGAGCCTCACTGGAGTTATTTCAGTGAGAAACAGCACTCAAGCTTTTAGGGAGGGGAGGGACGCCAGAAGTTGAAGGATCATGGTGACTGCCTAAGCAGTAGGTGCATGGCACAGTGTTGGCACATCTTCCATCACAGCAGCCAGCAGTGTGATACCAAGGTACCAGAGGTCTGGGTGTCTGGGCTTCTTCCCCATGAGAACTGTATCGAGGGGAGAAAGTGAGCCAAGGCATTTCAACATCCCCTGGTACCAATATGTTTACTAGTAAATTTATTTATTAGTACCTTAAAAGATGTAAGTTATTAATCTTGCATGAGAAGGAAAAGTATTGAGGTATGACCCTTAATCGAAAACCCATGAGGATTTCGATGTAGTCCTGAGACTGTCCCTTTTTTTGCAACCTACGTCATCACAGTTCTCTGCCAGCATAATAACTTTCAGCTTCATGAGGCAATGTAGTGCAATGGTGAATCAGGTGCAGCTCTCCCATCACCCAACTCTTCCCCGAGGACAACTGGTATGTACCAACAGCCCCATGTCAGTCCTCCTGGGAGGGATGCCAAATTAATACACTGCAAAGGTAATGATGTTCAAATGCCATCCTATCCAGTAGTATCTGGGATAATTAGAAAACATAGAATTACCTTCTAACAAACTTTCAGTGAAGGAAGCTGGGGTAACATTTACCTGCATGCTTACCAAGAGCTCTTGTCATTTCTTCTTACCTGTGACTTTGCTGTGAATTCCTTCAAGCACCACCTCCTAATCAAATAAACAAAGAAAAACCCAGGGCTGTGGGAATTTTCTGTTCCTTACACTAGAATACATACCTGGGCATTTGTAAAGCCAGGAAAATAGAATAAAATGGCTTGCATTATTCCCAGGTGAAATGTTGACTGCGATGAGAACTGAGTTTTGTCAAAACCTTGAACCAACAGGAGAAATCACTGGATATCCATAACCGGCCAATTCCACAGCAGAAATATGTTATTACTTTGTAACAAACCTAATTTGAACATATCTGAATCCTTTTTTTCCTCCATGCAGTGTGTATATAAAATGCTCCGTCTGAGCTGACGAATTACTTCTGTATCTTTTGCAGCACTAGTAAATGCAGCAGCTCTTTTTCTTTCTGTATTTGGCCTCTAAAAGGTTTCCTATCACTACACGCTTTCCTTTATTCTCAGAAGATGAAACGAGTATTTGATTCACACTGGCTGAGGCAGCCTAACATTTTCCCCACATGGGCTAACCCTGCATTTATGTTGCTGAATAACAAAAAACTCTGAGATCATAAAGTGCAGGAGACAAAAAAAAAAAAAATGGTAAAGGCAACACTTCCTCCCTGGCTTTTGAGGAGGGCAGTGGGTGCTGTTTCCTTGCCTTTGTCTCCTCGTTGTTCACAAGCTCCAAGTTTGTCACCTGTTGTCTTTCACGGAGCACCGGCTTGGCAGAGTCCAAATGCCACACACTGCTATTTTCGCCAGCAGGAGAGCTCCCAGGTCCCTGAATGGATGTCCAGAAAAATTGCTTTTTATCATCTTTTGCTTCAGCTGGCTCTGTGGTGGAGGCCTGCTGCAGTTGTTTGAACAGTTTGCAATGAAGAGGGCGTGAGGAATAAATGTTCGGCGTTGCCCCTGGGAATGTAAGGAATGCATCTGCCTGTTAAATGTCTCAGAGTTTAATTCGAAGAGCTGAATGATCCGCCCAAGAGTATACATCTTATCCTCAGAACTTAAAACACATAGTCCCTTAGGTTGTTCAGGTTATGCATTTACTTTTGCTTGTTGTTCGCTCTTTACTCTCCAAGGATTGTTCACCATCCAAATAAACTCCTGAAGTAGATTAAATAGAATATCTCCTTCTCTTTTCCTGGTAAGTGATTTCGACAGCTTATGCATAGATTAGCCTTCCACTAGCATTGGGATTCTGCTTGAGATGGCTGAGTTCAGCTACACAGGGCTAAGGGAGCCTGTTGGATTATTTTGGGTGACTTAAACGTTCGCATGGCTGCTTAGTTAGGTCAAGCAGCACCAATACTTCCCATCTTGGTTTATAGCTTGACATTCTGATAGAGCAATGAGGAAAATCCTTGGCTTATCCTTAACTGACACAGCCCCTTTGATTTTAGTAAAATAATGATAAAGTGACAAACTGTCCAATACTTACCCTACCTTGAGGCTGCCTGTGTAGCTCCAAATTGTTCCAGTCTAGTGGATTTGAAAGAAGCAAGCACAATTCTAGTGCTAAGCATAATACTGATTTTTCAAGGTACTTGTTTGTTGGTTGTTTTATTTTTTAAAGGAACAACTATTTGGATGTAAAGTGTAGCATCGACATCTCTGATGCTTCTTGGTGGGACAGGCACAATTAATAGGTTTGGCAGACATTTAGATCTAGAAAAAATACCATCCTGTATCCAAAATAAAGCCCGTTACTAGTGGCAACCTTATTGGCTATCTTAGCAGACAGATCCGGTGTTGGAGGAGCAGGGCATGCAAACCACTCTCTCAACATGGGAGAGGGTCCTTCTTTGTCAGGACAATGTAGGAAGGATGCTCAAGCTATACTTGCTTTGTGTGAAATTGCAGAGCCACAGCTTCTAATGTGGGTTATTCTATAGTAAATTACTTTTAAAGCAAGCCAGAAAAAGTAGAACAAAGCAGGCTATAGCTGCTGTCACCTGCTTTCTGCCTCTAAAAAGGTCTGTAAGAAATAGCAGGGGTGGCTCTATTCCTTTTCACCTACGTCTGAATAGCTGGCTTCACCCTTCTGCAGGGTCCAGGCAAATTAGCCTGTTGAGGGCAACAGTCATCTTCCCTTCAGGCTTCTGGGGAAAACTTTAGATCCCTTTTGGTTAGAAGCAGGGAAAACTACAGAGGCTATTCACTACCAAAGCTGTTCTGTGGGGGCTGAAGGACTGGGAAATAGGCTAAAAAATATTGAGAGGCATTGTACAGTGGAGCTCTTTTTGTCCCCAAAATGCCTCTGGCCTGAATTCAGAAAAAGAAAATTCAGGATATCCCGAATGCAGCCCTTTGGGGTGTCCTGGTTCCATGTAGGACAGGGTTAATTCTCACAAGGAGCCAGCACAGGTGAGCTGAGCTGGCCAAGGGAGTTTCCATACCATGTCACATCACACCCCCATAAAGGGGGCCACACAGGGAGGGGTGGGTGGAGAGTCATTAGGTGTTTTTTGTTATCACCATTTGTGTATTCTGAGTAGTGCTGTTGCTGTTGTTCCCCTCTCCCTGTGCTGTCCCAGCAAACTGCCCTGACCCCATGCTGTGGGTGCTTTTGTCCATTTCCCCCCGGGATGGAGGGGGTAGTGAGCTGACCAGGTGCTTGGCTACCAGCAGGGCTGAACCACAACAGGGATCACCTGGCTGCTAGCACAGGAGTCAAAACATCCTGGATGGAGATTTGTGTGTTCACCCCATGGATACCAGTGCAACTAAGCCACACATATAACAACCAGCCTGTGAACTAAGCCATGCAAAAGGAAGGGGCAGCTGCACTGAGCTGGAGATCTGCAGGTCCAGGAGGGCCCTTTGAACTGGCCAGTAGCCAACACTAGAGCATAAGGCTTTAGGTGTCAGGTGCTGAACATTGCCAGAAGGTGAGAAGCCAAGCACTGCAGCTACAGCAGGGATCATGAGGGCATGAACAGCATGGCAATGAGCCTTGAGAAGTCAGTGTGTCATCCCAGCCATTGCACATCTGCCCAGCCCAGTCCAGGATGGACTTGGACTTTGCTTCCAGCACAGACTGCAGTGAGGAATTGTGCTGGTGCTCAAGAGACCAATGGCCACTGAAGAGCTGCAATTGTTGCAGCTGCTCTTCCCTCAGCACCCCACTTCGCACACCACAAACACAGTAATCCTGAGTCTTCAGGCACCTGACCATGGCACATGCACCCAGTCAGAATTTCTTGGCCATTACTGCAATTGCTCTTTCTGTCCTTGTCTACCTCTGGTTTGACATGTGAGCCAAAATCTAAGCACACTTCCTGCAGCAAATCATTCCTTTTTTTTTTTCCTTTCTTTCTTTGGCCTTTGCCACTGGAAAGAATGGTAAGGTTCTCTTCAACAGCATTTTGCATTATTGTTGTGCTCTAAACTACCTACAGTTATCTATATTTATTGTCTGTATCTCATCTTTGCTATGCCTCAAAAACAGATGTCTGAGAGATCATAATTCACTAAAGACAATGATAAAATATTTTATTATGTTTCATTTTAAAATTATAATGAAGAACTGGTACTTCAGTCCAGAGGTTCTGGAGGTTCATAAACAATGGATTATTTAGTGCAGTAGTTGATGTGGGAAATTATTTACCTCTGAAGATTCCATAATGGATGAGGAATCGTTTTCTGAGTTTATAGTAGGATGGCATCAATCAATGGAAAAGAGTCATTTCATTGACAGGCAATTACTTAGAAGGTCTTTGACTAAAACTCAAAAAGTTACAGAGAAAATATAACTTTCCCTGAAGGAAGCTTATTTGTATGAAAACACTTCAAACAAAATAAAGCAGGTCGTAGGTAAGATGTTGTAGGTGAGATGCCAAATTAGACTCACGTGTCATGGGCATAGCTACCCTTGTCCAAGATAACTGACCACTAGTACCAAACATATGGACCAGACAGTCAGCATGGCTTCATCAGGGGCAAATACTGCCTGACCAATCTAGTGGCTTTCTGTGATGGGGTGACCACATCAGTGGACAGAGGAAAAGCAATGGATGTCATCTATCTGGACTTCTGTAAAGCGTTTGACACAGTCCCCCACAACATCCTTCTCTCTAAACTAGAGAGATACGGATTTTATGAGTGGTCTGTTTGGTGGATAAGGGATTGGTTGGATGGTTGTACCCAGAGAGTAGTTGTCAATGGCTTGAAGTACAGATGGAGAGATGTGGCAAGTGGTGTCCCTCAGGAGTCCATACTGGGACTGATATTACTTAATATCTTCATCAGTCACATCTAGGATGAGGTTAAATGCACCCTCAGCAAGTTTGCAGATGACACCAAGCTGAGTGGTGCAGTTGACCTGCTGGAAGGACGGGATGTCATCCAGAGGGGCCTGGACAAACTGGAGAAGTGGGCCCATGTGAACCTCATAAGGTTCAACAAGGACAAGGGCAAGGTCCTGCACTTGGGTTGGGGCAATCCTCATCATCAATACAACCTGGGAGATGAAGTGATAGAGAGCAGCCCTGCAGAGAAGGACTTGGGGGTAACGGTGGATGAGAAGCTCAACATTAGCCAACAATGTGTGCTTGCAGCCCAGAAGGCCAATTGTATCTTGGGCTGCATCAAAAGGAGCATGGCCAGCACAATGAGGGTGGTGATTCTGCCCCTGTACTCTGCTCTTGTGAGACCCCACCCGAGTACTGTGTCCAGTTCTGGAGTCCCCAACATAAGAAGGACATGGAACTGTTGGGATGAGTCCAGAGGAGTGCCATGAAGATGACTAGAGGGCTGGAGCACCTCTCCTGTGAAAACAGGCTGAGACAGTTGGGGTCGTTCAGCCTGGAGAAGACTCAGGGGATATCTTATCGTGGCCCTCCAGTACCTGAAGGGGGCCTATAAGGAAGCTGGGAAGGGACTTTTTAGAAGGGCGTGTAGTGATAGGATGAGGGGGAATGGTTTTAAATTGGAAGGGGGTAGATTTACATTGGATATTAGGAAGAAATCCTCACTACAACAGTGGGGGGACACTGGAAAAAGGTTGCCCAGGGAGGTGGTGGCTGTCCTTCCCTGGAGGTGTTCAGGGACATGTTGGATGTGGCCTTGAGCAGCCTGGTCTAGTAAGAGGTGCCCCTGCCCATGGCAGAGGGGTTGGAACTTGATGATATTTAAGGTTTCTTCCAACCCAAACCATTCTATGACTCAAAGTCTTTTAAAGTATTCAATACTTGATCCAACCACAGGTTCACTAATGTTTTATATTCCTGTACCTGCAGACATTGCTCAATCTGCAAACTTGCTTTTTAATAAATTATTTAGCAATAATCAGTCACATTCAGTCAATAATAAATCACTGGTTGCATACTTGTTTTTACTGTCATAGTTCATCTGGGATTATAGATAATCCAAAGGCTGAGATACATTTCCACCTCAGAGGAAGTAAGACCACTTCTGTGCATTTAGTATTTATAAGTGCAAAAAATCCTCTCACTTTTGTGGAAGCTTTACTCATAATGTAAAAATAACCCCAAAATAATGGCAGCTCTCACCATATGACAATACTATATCTAGGGAGTGGCCCTGGCATTAGGAGGATATTGGTTTAAAACAAATAAAAGAAGTAGTTTTTACTCAGTGGAAGGTTGACAGACTAGAGTGAGGAAAGGGAAACAAAACAAATTCCAATTAGGAAAATATTTTTCGCAGTAAGTCTAGTGAAATCTGGAAATGTGTTACCCAGAGAGGCTGAAGAATCTCCATCATTGGAGATTTCCAAAACTCAGGTGGACATGGGCCTGATCGAACATTGAAGTTAACCCTACAATGAGCAGGATGTTGGACTAGGTGACCTCCAGACATCCTGACCAACCTGCAGTGCTCTGTAATTCTGCATACTTATGAATTTGTTGCTGAAGGGGGTTGAGGGATGCAGGCCATATCAGCAAATTCAAAAGGGGATTAACCAAATCCACTGACAGTGTGTCCATAAACAGTTAGAAATGAAACAGGCAGGGATGTGCCCTCTAACATCCCTGATGATTATGGATGCTGGGGTGACCAACAGGAGTAGTGGATAACGCTATGCTCATGATGTCTCCCTAAGTAGCACCTCCAACTGACATAGCCAAGGGGGAAATACTTGACAAATGAACAGTTGGTTTGATCCACAGGACATATCTTTTTATCAGTAATTTTTCTTGTTTAATTCATTTCTTGGCAGCATCACTACTGCTGCCATGTCTCTCACATTTCCTAGATCCTTCACTGTAGTCCTTCTGCTCCTATAACCTGTTTCAAACCCTTCAATCCCTCTGTTTTCTAAATCTTTTCTGGTTTTCCCAAAAACCTGTCATGAAAACTAGTCCCAAGTGTCTTAATAATCCTGTAAATTCTGACTGTATTGAAAACTCATCACAGAAAAATGAGAGCTGATGGAGACATCTGTGCTGTCTTTGGTCTCATGATAAGGGGCCTTTTTTAATTTTTTTTATAACCAGCCTCTCCTTGCGTTACATAACTACCACTTACTGCTCTCAGCTAGCACTTTGGAAATATTATTGTTTGTGACTCTGAGTATGATATTGAAACATGGACTCATCTGACATCACACCAAAGTGTCCAAGATACTTCACTATGTTTGTTAGCAATGTACTTGGATCTGGAGCTCCTGGAAAGCTACACATGTGCTATTTGAATGCAGAAATGGAGGAGGCCCTATGCAATCACAGAATCACAGAATAACAAGGTTGGAAAAGACCTTTTAAGATCATCAAGTCCAACCATTCCCGTCCTAAGCTAAACCATACCCCTAAGTACGTCATCTACCCTTTTTTTAAACACATCCAGGGAAGGTGACTCAACCCCCTCCCTGGGCAGCCTGTTCCAGGACCCAACAACTCTTTCAGTAAAAAAGTTTTTTCTAATATCTAATCTGAACCTGCCCTGGCACAGCTTCATGCCATTCCCCCTTGTCCTATCACCTGTCACCTGGAAATTACAATATGAACTCATCACATGCATAATTACAAATTATGTTCAGTGCAGAAGTAAGCCTATAAACATCTCAGCATACATTTATTAAGAAAAACCTTTAAGGAAATGCTTAACTTGTGTCTTAGTCAAGCTGACCTAACTATTGAGCAGCCCTGAAGTGTTCTCACTAAGAGGCATTCCTTATTGAGCTGGGGTCCAGACCCTTTACTCTTTAAAAGAGTTTGGCCATACTCAGGTTCCTCCTGCCCTGACAGAAACACTGTGGTTATCTAAGCTATGTGTTCCTCCTGGAACTTTTGCTAGGCGAGCATGCAATCACAGCCTCTCTGGAGCAGTCCCATCTGTCTGTAGCATAATGATTCATGCATTACTCCTTAGCAAAGGGTAGGCAAAGTCATCACTCTGGGAATTTACAATCCCCTTTGGTCGTCCACTATGCCAGAACTGTAACAACAGCTTTCATTACTGTGCTCTAGTTTTAATGGATTATCCTTTTTATTGCTGGCTGCAGTTGCAGTTCTCAGAAATAAACCAAAAATTATTCATTATATTAAAAAATTCTCCAATCTTCATTAATGTTGCTCTCTTTAGTGTTATTTATTGAATGATTAAATTGCCATTAGCAGATGGTAACTGAAGTATATAAAATGCAAATGCCTACAATACCAAGCAAGCATATTTTACTGACAAAATTTAATATAAGTGCACATCATGATTGCTCTTTTTCTGTGCACAAAATGGAAGATAATGGGGATGTGTACCATGTCTCTCTTAGATTAATTAATCTATTTATTCAACAAATCAAGCTGATGCCAGTAGTTTAGTTAACAATATGGGAAGATAGGTGATTTTGGAGCATATGGTCTGCAGTTAAAATGAACTTTGCTGCTCTATAATGGAACTTTTCCCTTGTGTTTCTTAATTTTAATGGTACATCTTGTGTTAAATGGGTAAAGGAATTTGGCAGAAGATAAACCTCTTTGCATTCTAGCATGGCCTCAGATATCAGAGGGGCTGGGGGGGGCTGGGCTTAGGTTCTGGGCGATACCCAATTCAGCACTGTAAGTCCAGTTGTGTTCAATATACTGAACTATCACAATTACAGATGCACTAATAGTGCAAAGCAACTTCAGTCGAATTGTGTTCAATGGACTAGCACAGCCAGACCTGAGGAGTTTGGTTGCATTCAGTAAGAACTATCATGGCTAGATTAGTGAATGGGGCAGTGTATTGAGGCAACAGAATGCAGGTTCTTTTGGGTTGCTGGTGATGATGCACTGTCTGCAAAAGCAGATGCAAGTAATAGAGTGACATAAACCAGCATAAAACTACACATGGAACAACATAAAACTAATTGAGAAATATAACAGTATAAATGACCCTGTATAGAGATTTCTAAGTTTTCTAGGATAACTAAGTGTTCAAATCTCACCCAATGCATCCCTGGGTGGGGGGAGGAGAGTATGGTTCATGCTGGTGTATTCCTGACTTCTTGGTGACGGTAACTTCTCTAACATCTCTCTGTTCTTAGACAATTTTTATACTATTTTTACCTATCAGGTGGAGCTTGAGTGACTCCAGTCATACACACCTTTGTTATGACTGGTGTATATTTTCCTCACATCATGTTTAGAGGTATAGATTATCAGAAATCGAGAGTGTATGTGCAGTGAGGGATTGTCACACCTTGGAGGCAGGTAGCTTATGGGATGGTGGTGTGTTTTGCTATTATAATGATATTATAATGAGCAAAGTTCACCCAAAAGACATGATCTGGACAGAAAATGATGAACTGCTGGTTTAGGCCTTGCTCAGGGTTGCAGCAATGCAGCTTATCAGTGCCATAGCACACCGGGTTCCCATATATCACAGAGTCTGGCTGTGGTGTCTCCACTTTGTTCCATTCTTCGTGAAATTTCTCTCAGGGTCAGCACATTAAGCTCCCCTGATGTTGCTGACCACTAAGGCTGCCTAGGGAACTTTAGTGGGATGGACTCTGCATATCAGCTGCACTCCATTCTGGAAGTTTCTTCAGCGCTGTACCTTTTTTTAAAGTGTGAATATAAGCTTAATTTCTAAGTCACCTCCAGCAATTATTCCACAGTACACCACGAGAAGCTTAAGGCATATTAGAGAATAAGATCATAAATTTTTTCTCAGTTTTACTTTGAAGCCTAGATAATCCAATTTTATAGACAAGACTCAAGGCACTGATACAGACTCTAAATGCTTGAACAATACAGAAAAACGTTCTTTTTCTGGTCACTAGGGTCCTCCAAGTTCCCCATGCAGTTTATTTGAATTCGTACCCCAAACTCCTATTAACCTCAGTGGGAATTAAACAAGTATTGTACATTCAGACCCGTAGCCTTTACAGACTATAATATAAAGGGAATGGGAATCATATGGAAGATCCCCATTGTCTCATTTCCTGATTCAGCAGTATAAGTTCTTCCTTTATGCATCTAATTCAGCAAGAGCCATCTGAAGTCCTGAAAACATGAGGTTAACCGCACAGTGGGGACCCCCTATGCACACATTCTCTCTTAATGTACCCGGGGCTGGGGAAGGCTCCTTCTCATTACACAGACAAATGAAAAGTGCTCGCTTCAGTGGGGGTAGCAGCAGCAAAATGAACCACACTTTCTGCATTCTTCCTTTCTTCTCTAATCAGCCTGTGATACCTTTGCACACCACAAAGCCAGGTGACATGGGGCATGGAATTATTCCTTCTTGCAGGGATAGAAATTTGTGATGCAGCCTGGATGCTGCAAGCTTGCATTTGCTTAGACACACATTGTTTGTGACAAATGAAAGAGGCTAGCAGCAATGAGAAGATGGGGTAAATAAAATGATCATGTAACCAAACTGTTTGCAAAGTCTGTATGTTGCATGTCCATGGGAATAAAGGTGTAGGTGATGAAGGAAAGGTTTAGATTGCTAACAGGAAGGTAGTGAGAAGAATCAGAGCAAACATTCTCTAGAAAAAAAATACATGTGCATATATATAGCATGTTGCTCTGTATAGGCTATTTCTACTGTTTTAAGGCCAGACATGGATCCCTTTATTTGAGGGAATTAATTTATATTTAAAAAAAAAAAAATCTTGCTGTGATTTCACTGTTTGCAAAGTATGACATATGGCTTCCTGTGGCTGTGAGTAGAGACATGCTTGGCTACTGTGTTCCCTCTGGCTCTCTTTGTGTAAGGTGCAGCATTTGGACTTCTCGGGTCATATTTCAGAGGCCAGAGCATTGAGGAGGGCCATGCAATGCTGTTTTTTTTTCTCAGAAAAGTGTGGGTGGGCAGGCAAGAACTATCAGCTCTGATGAGATATGGCTTCTGCTGTTCCCTCAAAGTAGCGTGTTTGCCACTTAAAATTTAACCAGGAGCCCAAGGCTTCATGCTGTCACAAGGAAAAAGACCTGCTGAAGGACTATGCAAGATGTTTTTGTGCTTGGTGGTTATAAAAAAGGGGTAACATTGCAGCTGGAAAGTAGAACGAGGCCTTGACTTTAGTGGAGAGTCATATTAAGCATTAAGTTAATTCTTGGAAGAGTTGGGAAATGTCAGTATTTGCTTTAAGTTCTAAAGACTTTGTTGTAATAAGATAGAACAGTAGCTTTGTTTGCACCAGCTGAACAATAATTAACTAAATTTGACATAATTAAGTCAATTATATCCCTTCTGTCCACTTAACTGCAGCTTATTTCACTTCAAAAGGTTGCTACTTATGTTTTTTTAAACTGTGCAAAAGCAACTTTTCTGTCCCAGCAGGCCCCACAGCTGTATCATGTTTACAGGTAGGCAGGTCTAGCAGGTCCCGGGAAGCCCTCAGGTTACACTGGCTGCATCCTCCCTGCTGTTTTGGTTGAATCAATAAGCATAATTTATGAAAATTAACTGTTGGATCCCTGGCAACATGGCTCATGAATGTTCGCTCTGGTTGCTGAGGAGACTGAAGGGGCAAAACCCTACAGCAAGGGTTCTGTATGGAGCAATCCAGGCAGGGGCAGATGGTTACCTCTCTCTTGGCATAGCTGTATCTGCAGCACCCACTGTAGGCTGCAGCAAAACTGTGAGGGCATGCAAAATGCACAATTATTGTGCAATAAAAATAGCATGAAGCCATGGTGTTTGAGGGGTTTGCTGGATGAATGGCGGAGTGACATTATTGTGTGTGGTGTTTTGCTCTCTATCTACTGGACAACATTAAAAAGAAAACCAAGTGCTAGACATGGTGTCAGGTGAAGCACTGTGACTTCAACTACCTTCTGGAAGAAGTGAGATTAAAACCAGATCCTGGAGCAGCTAATAATGCTGTGCTGAGCTGTACCACAGAGTGCTAAGAGTGGGATGAAGTATCTGGAGAAGCTGAAAAATTGTATTTCCTAAGGTGCTGTTGTAGATCTGGGGTTTCCAAGTGCATAATAATGCACAGATCAGACAGAAGCTTTTATTAAATCTGATCACAGTGAGTGAACATTCAGTCAGCATCTCCTCCTCTGTTCCCCTGTTCTCTGCCAAGTGGTTGCAGAGACCCAATCTACCTGCTGTTTCAGAAAAAGAAAAACAAAAGTGTGGAAAATTGTATTAGGAAAGCCAGGTATCCATCCCTTGGAGAAATGGACTCCCTAAATACCTTTCTAACTGCCACAATTTGAAGAATCAAACAGTAAATAATGGGAGAATATGGAGAGATGGATCTTGTTAGAACCTATAAAGGTGGCATACCCAGTATTATCTGAGCTTAGGGTGGGGAGGTGGACAATCACAGGCTGTTAGATTGTAGTTGAAAGGTATATTCTTCTTCTTAGTCAGACCTCCTAAATATCAGTAATTTTACCATCACGGTTTGACTGAAAGTGGACATGCACACAAGTCTAGAATGCCACTAAAACCATTGCAGATGGTATTTTGTTCAAATGCTAAGAAGCATGGACACCTTTTCACACCTAAAGTAGCTATATAGGTGTGTGAATACTCCTAAAAATAAGTCAAGGGGAGGGGACAGTGGGTATACTAAAGACACTGAGAAAGGAACAAAGTAAAGTCCCATTCCTGATGATCTTCTCACCTGCTTAGTGAGACAAGCAGGTGAGACAAAGACACCAGTAGCTGTTTGGTACTAGATATTCATTCTTCTCTCCCTCAGCCCTCCCTCTTCAGCTCATATCACACCATTTAATAAAGCTAAAGTAATTAATTCATCCAGGTGAATAACATTTGTCTCATATGACTAATTCCTCTCCTCCACCCCAAAATAATTATGTACTGTGTTTTGTTTGATACATATCATTGTTTTGATGGGATTTGGGTTTCTTTATCTACACTGCAAAACATCTATATCAGAGAAGTCAAGACTGAAGAATTGCAAAACTTAAGGTGTTATGAGGGTCTTCATGTCTTGGGAAGAATTCCACAGTTTTAAGCAAACCTAGGGAATATACCTGGACACTGTGGCCTAGACCTCCCTGACAGACTGTGAGCAACTTGTCCTCCTGTGTCATTGCTTTTTACCACTGGACATTTTCTGACCCATCATCTCTTGGCAGACAGTGGGCAGTGGGGCTGCTAAAGAGGTGCTCTGCTGAGAGCTCTGGCCATGACCCATCTAGCAGTTCATATTTAAGTTTTTCTGGAGTATGAGAGACAGGACTGAGCCAGAACATAGGATTTTGTACTACAGCAGAGTGTGGGTATCAGCCATTTCCCGGTACAAAGCATAAAATCATACTTAAGTCCCCAGAGTCACTCAGATCAATGTTCTAATCTTTTCTGGCCTAGGTTTCCTTATTTAAGAACAGCCTCACTTCTACATGAAATTGCTTAGCAAACTATATATCAGCCATAAGCGAGGGAATGCCCTGAAGGAAATCTCTAAGATTTTGTAGGTTAGGATACTGGGATTGTTTCTGTAAAAAAGAGAAATCTCTTCTCTTTCCTTGTGAAACTAGTTTCCCATTGTATTCCTTGAGGGGGAGCTCCAGTTAATGAAAACGACTCAGGGTGAAATCCACTGGAAGAAAAAAAGCCTATGAAGTAAAGGGATGTTTTCTAAGGATGCTAATAAGCAAACTGATGGAACGAATCTCTCACTCATATGTAACAAGCTTAATTTACTAGCTGATACGCTGCTTTTCCAGCTGACCCCCTTCAATTAAGTAAAGTTTTGTAACCAGGATTTCTGTGTCATCTTCAGGGAGGAACAACGGTGCAAACGGCTCCTGAGCTCTCAGCGTATTCTGCACAGAATTTCTCAGCCTCTCCCAACCCAGAGCAAATATATTGTTTTTTCTGTGAGTTCCCAGCTACTCTCCAGGGATTTAAAGTTTCCATTAAGTTAAATTTCTAAAAAATTATTATTTTATGACACATAAAGAGAAATCAGTTAAGTCTTATATTTTAAGGAATGTTATTATTCTCAGCCTTTGAGAAAAAGGTATAAAAGTGCTGCAAATTCTGTGTGGAGTATTAACACCTTCCTTTTCAATGTAGTACAGAATTTTAAGCTCCAGGTTCAGAGGTTCTTGCAGTAATGTAGAATCTTCCAGCTGCAACTGTTCTCTATGGAACATTTTTCTCTTTCACTGAGAGAGATTTTCTGCTCACCTCCTCCCCCTGCCCCCCCTTAAAGGTTCATTTTAACAAAGAATTAAAATTGCAGTCTAAGAGTTAACTGCTACAAAATTATTGACATCCAAGATGATCTAAAAAGTATTACTGCTTTAGGGAAATGAAAATAGACTACGCTCTGAGGTCTGCCTGGGCATCCACTTTAGATTTCATGCTTAGAAATGGCCACCAGAAATAATAATTTGCTAAAAATTGAGACCTTCAAGATTCCAATTCTTTTTAGCCTGTATTTGAAAATAACAAACTCCTAGTAACTGGGTAAGAAACTAATGAACCATCGTACTATTGACTTAGATTTCCAAGGGACCTCAAGAAATCATCGGGTCCAACCCCCCTTGCCAAAGCAGGGTCCCTAGCACATATTGCACAGATAGGCATCCAGACAGGTCTTGAGTATCTCCAGAGATGGAGACTCCACCACCTCCCTGGGCAGCCTGTGCCAGGGCTCTGTCACCCTCACTGTGTAAAAGTTCTTCCCCATGTTGGTGCGGAACTTCCTGTGCTCCAATTTACAGCCATTGCCCCTTGTCCTGTCTCCACAGACTACTGAAAAGGGGTTGGTCAATTCCCCCTGCATCCCATACTTAAGATATTTATAAACATTAATTAGGTCCCCCCTCAGTCTTCTTTTCTCCAGGCTGAACAGCCCCAGCTCACTCAGCCTTTCCTCATATGGGAGCTGTTCCAGGCCCTTAATCATCTTCGTAGCCCTTCTCTGGACTCTCTCCAAGAGGTCCCTGTCTTTTTTATACCAGGGAGCCCAGAACTGGACACAGTACTCCAGGTGGGGCCTGACCAGGGCAGAGTAGAGGGGGAGGATCACCTCCTTAGACCTGCTGGCCACACTCTTCCTGATGCATCCCAGGATCCCATTGGCCCTCTTAGCCACCAGGGCACACTGCTGGCTCATAGCCAACCTTGCATCTACCAGGACCCCCAGGTCCTTCTCCACAGAGCTCTTCTCCAGCAGGTCATCCCCCAGCCTGTACTGATACAGACGGTTATTCCTCCCCAGGTGCAAGACTTTACACTTGCTTTTATTAAACCTCATCTGGTTTCTCCCTGCCCAGCTTTCCAACCTGTCCAGGTCTCGCTGGATGGCAGCGCAGTGTTCCTGTGTGTCAGCCACCCCTCCCAGCTTTGTATCATCAGGTACTTGCTGAGGGTGGATGCTATTCCCTCATCAAGGTCATCGATGAAGATATTAAACAGGACTGGACCCAACACCGAGCCCTGGGGAACACCGCTAGTCACAGCTGTCCAGTCAGACTCTGCTCCACTGATCACGACCCTCTGAGCACAGTCCGACAGCCAGTTCTCAACCCACCTCACTGTCCTCTCATCTATCCCATGCTTTCTCAGCTTTGCTATCAGGATGTCATGGGAGACAGTATCGAAAGCCTTGCTGAAGTCAAGGTAGATGACATCCACTGCTCTCCCTCCATCCACCCAGCCGGTGATGAGATCGTAGAAGGCTATGAGATTGGTCGAGCACGATGTCCCCTTGGTGAATCCATGCTGACTACTCCTCATGACCTTCTTCTCTTCCAGTTGCTTGGTGATGGCATCCAGAACAAGCTGTTCCATCACCTTTCCAGGGACAGAAGTGAGACTGACTGGCCTATAGTTGCTCGAATCCTCCTTCTTGCCCTTTTTGAAGACTGGAGTGATATTGGCTATCCTCCAATCCTCAGGTACTTCTCCTGTTCTCCAAGATCTGTCGAAGATGATAGCAAGCGGCTCCGCAATCACTTCCACCAGCTCCCTCAGCACACGTGGATGTATCCCATCTGGGCCCATGGATCTATATGCATTAATCCCCTTAAGATGCTCCTGGACCACCCCCACCTCAACCAGAGGGAGGCTCTTAATTTCCCAAACTCTCGTACTTTCTTCCAGTGTCCATGGGTACCAAGGGGCCTTTGAAGTGAAGTCCGAAGCAAAGAAAGCATTCAGTATCTCCACCTTCTCAGCATCCCCCATTGCCAGGACACCCGCCTCGTTCAGCAGGGTACCCACATTTTCCCTAGTCCTCCTCTTACTATTCACATATCTAAAAAAACCCTTTTTATTATCCTTTATGTCCCTTGACAGTTTCATTTCCAGCTGGGCCTTCCTAGTTGCATCCCTACAGGCCCTGACAACATTCCTGTATTCTTCCCTGGTGCTCAGACCCTTTTTCCACTATTCATACACCTTCTGCTTCCCTTTGAGTTTACCCATGAGCTCCCTGCTCATCCACACAGGTCTTTTGCCTCTCTTTCCCAATTTCTTGCTTAAGGGGATGCACAGTTCCTGGGCTTGGAAGAAGCGCTGTTTAAAATGTTAGCCTAACCACTCTTTCTGAGAAAAAAATTCTAATTTCTAACCTAAACCTCCCCTAAAGCAGCTTGCAGCCATTCCTTCTTGTTCTATTACTACTTATCTTCAAGAAAAGGCTGACCCCCAGCTCACAGTAACTTCCTTTCAGGTAGTTGTAGAAAGTGATAAGGTCTCCCCTGAGCCTCCTCTTCTCCAGACTAACCAGTCCCTGTTCGCTCAGCCACTCCTCATGAGACTTGTGTTCCAGACCCTTCACCAGCTTCATTGCACTGCTCTGGACATGCTCCAGGGCCTTGATGTCTGTCGTGTAGTGAGGGGCCCAAAACTGAACACAGTATTCAAAGTGCAGCCTCACCAGAGCTGAGTACAGGGGGATCATCACCTCCCTGGTCCTGCTGGCTATAAGAGAACCAGCAAGCTCTCTTTAAGAGATTCCTATTCTTATGTGAATAAAGCAGAAGACAAATTTATCTTATAACAACCTGAATATGCTTTATTACTCTTTGGTCCTTTTTCACTTGCTTTCCATATACAAACATAAAGGAGTTGTGCAGTGAGAAGGGAGCCATCAGTTTCAAAGTGTTCTTTACCACCATATTTTCATTGTGAAGCATATAGTCAAACACAGCCATTGTTCACCATGATGAAGAAGGCTTCACATGAAGGACGCAGGGCTGAAACAGGCCAGATGTACAGGACTATCTAACATTATGAATCTTGCCTCTCAGGCAAAAGTTCTCAAAATGAGGAGCAAAAGAAAAACAAAATCCTTATTTGCCTATGTACAATGGCAACCTTTCACAGGCTCCATGCATAACTAGGGCAGCAGTTTTCTGCTCCTACTGGACTGGTGAAGTTCATCATGGAGCAAGCTGTCCCCTACTACAGCAAAAATTTCACCTCTGGGCAAGCCTGCAGCTCTCTTCCTCCTGCCAGCCAGAGCTCAGTGGGAGCAGAAGCCACTGCCTGAAAGAATAATAGAATCATTAAGGTTGGAGAAGACCTCTAAGATAAAGTCCAACTGTCCGTCCAATACCACCATATCAACTAAACCATGTCCTGGAGTGCCATATCTACACATGTTTTGAACACCTCCAGGAATGGTGACTCCAACACCTCTCTGGGCAGCCTATTCCAATGCCTGAGCACCTCTTCAGTGAAGAAATTTTTCCAAATTCCCAATCCAAGGAGAACAGTTCATCATCAGCCCCTTGCCATAGTGGTGGCAATGACTGCTGCCAAGGTCCTGCCACTGTTTTGAACACAGCCCCTTCCTTTCAGAAGATGACTCTTGGTGATAATCAATGCTGCCAGTTGTACCCATGCAGCCAAGGAACAGCATACACTCCAACTGTGATGGATATTGCCAGTATTGACAGGTAAAGGGACAGCACAGGATTAATTGAAATTAAAACTTTGAAGACAACTTTGTGTAGATTTTTTAGCCCCAAACAGATCTGTAGCTGTCTGGGTTTGATGTTTTGCATTGAGTAATAAAAATTAACAGGTTTCTAGGCTTTGTTCATGCCTTATCAAAGTTCTAGGGCTCAGAGCCTGGGACAAAGTGGCTCACACAGCTCTGAGAACATGCCTGATATTAAATGAAGGTAGCTTTATTGCCACTTATCCCAGTTTTTCAGCACAGGATAGCTCCACTAAGGGATTCTTGTTTTCCCATCTCCAAAGCAGCTCCTTCCAGTAGCTCTGCCATCTGTTTTATGTTGACCTGCTCTTAATTACAAAGAAGCTTCTGGTGTTGCCTCTGGGCATGCCCAACAGACTCTGGAGTGTGGAATAAGGCTGAGACCTCTACTTCATCTGTTAAGGAATATAAAGTGGAAAAGTTACAGTTTGGGGGCTGAGGGGGTAGAAGGATAATCCAGTTGGTTTCAGTATGAGAAAAAAAGAAGACTGAGAGTGTCCTTACTTGCATATGTGACATACATTTAATTTAAGCATATTCTCATTTTCTACATGCTTCATATAGCCTACATATATACTAATAAATCAGGTGTCTAGAGTGTGCTTGTCTCCACAACTAACTCCCCTGCCATGAGAAGTACTAGCAGTATGTACATCTGTGAGGCAGTGCTCTAGACTAAGACCTGACTCCGGTTAGATTATTGATAGAGATGTAGTCATACTGCTCAACAGGTTGTTTTCCTGATACACCTATTATTGTATCAATACCCTTGCTTAAATGAGGCATTCTGGTTCCCCAGTTTCATTCTTTAGACTTATAGGATACTATAAAATAAAGTGTAAAAATATAATGGTTTATTATTTCCTTAAATTATATTTAAATGTTACTCAGTTTGTCTTGGTTGTTTTTTGCCTTTTCCTACGTGACTTTTTCTGATAGCTGGCCTTTGCTTCACGCAAGCATAGGATGTTGTCTGTAAAGGCTGTGTCTTGATGAGCCTGGTGCTCTTCTACATTTTGTCAGTATTTCCTGGCATCAGTTATTTCCCTGACGAACAACTCAGAAATGATAAAGTGCTTGTCTAGCTTTCTCTGTAACTGTCATCTTAAGTAGGTGTGTGATATAACTTTTGAAGACTTTTATTATCAGTAACTTAAGCGTTTCCATGTTCCTCACCTCTAAATCTTTCTGAGACTTTTCATTTGACTACTAGGCTCATAAGGAATGGTAAGTTGGTCTAGCCTTCTCCAACCTCAAAATCCTGAATGCATTTTGTGCTGGTTATTGGAAAAGCAACATGAGCTCCGTTGAAAGTATCAAGTTTTAATGAAAGATATTGACAGCCATGCTCCGGAGAGCCCTTATACTGGGGATAGATTTTGCAGGCCTTGCCACAAGTGTAACAGAACAGAAAAGTTTCCTGACAACTCTCTATAACTAGAGGTATGAAATGATTCAGTGATGACAGCATTACTGTTCTTGCAGCACAAAGCCAGACCTAGTCTGGTCCTGACTGTCTGTGGTGTAGACTCGAAGACAGAATAGCATGCTAATGCTGACTGACTGCTCAGGCTAGTAGGGCTGGCTACAGCTTTCAGAAATCTGTGAGTGTTTTCTGATGGTACATAAGCAGCACGGACAAGACTTTGGCTTCATTTCCATGGTTCTGTATAATTATACCTTGATAACCCAACCCGTGAGATCTTGGAGCACTTTTAGTCCCAGAGTGCCAAGTGTACCTAGGATCTGACCCTACCTCCCTGGTATGTTGCTGACTTTGATGAAAAAGGTCTTGGTGTACAGTTGCCAGTGGACAGTTAGTAAAAATCTCCGGACCATGATTTCTCTATGTATGTAGAGCACAATAATAGTAAAAATCAATAAGCAATAAACCGAGCAACTGGGAATCTAGCATCACTTGCAAACAAACATAAATCAAATGGAAATAAAAGGCAGCAAACAGCTGGATCATTCCTTTTCTCTGTAAATGTATGGTTCATTAGGCATACTGTACAAATTAAATTTAAATGTGAAAATATGAAAAATGTAAATATTTTTTGCTTTTACTTTCAGGATAAACATATATTCTCTCTGTGGATGAATACTTTCCTCATGAAAATAAGCACTGGCCATACTGCAAAAGACTTCTAAAAATATTTGAACTCTTGGAAAAACAGTGCCATGATTGCTGCCAATCATAGCAGTTTTTTATTTGCATGGTGTTCATAAAATGAGCAGGAATGGCATGCTTTTCCTGATACTTCTGTATGTGCTGTTGTGGTTCAGGTAGGTGATTTCAGTATATTCAAACAGGAATCAGCCAATAACTAACTAACTAACTAACTAACTAACTAAATAATTTTTAAGAATATATGTGTAACTTCCTTTATAGTGTATGCTAGCTATTTCTTCCCAGACCCACTTTGTAGAGATTACTTATAGCTCAAGCTAGAACACTTCTGGTTTGGATTTTGTTACTGTTTTTCTGTTTGTCGCAATTTTTTTATTTTATAATAAAAACATTTTTTACCAGTTCTACAGCTGATTTTTTTTTTGTCAACATCTGACCTTGGCAAGCTTTTATTGAGAGATTCATACCTTTACTCTTTTATTTCCCACAGTTTGGCCCGTAGAATGTTTTCCGGATATTTTCCTTCATTCCTTTCATTAAGAAAATATAAGGGTAGAACCCACAAAGGCAACTGCAAAATGCTATAGCTGTATCAGAGAAATACTTTGCATTCTGCATTTTCTTTTCTTTTGCTAATGACTATATACTGTTTTCCAAGTTTCCTTTCCTTCGTGTTTTGTCATATATCACCTTGTTCATTGCTTTGGTTCAAGTTATCTGCTTTAAATAGCACAATATTGACCAAGTCATCTTTCCTTGGGGACAGCCCAAAGCCTTTGGAATCTGAAAGTACTTAGCTGCAGATATGAAAATTTTATATTCTCATTATATATTTTCCCCTACTACTGAGTGTTAGAGTTATCATAGAGAGAAACACTACTGCATTTGCAATTATACATAGAAGAGAAGCCTGGTGGGAAAGAGACCCTTAAGCACCAGTGGCATCTTTCTTGACCCTGATGCTCTTCAAATCTGATTCTTCTGAAGCACTGACCACTGTGACTGAGAATACAAGAATATGTTTCTCAGTTCTTAAAGTAGAATCAGCTGTATAGGGAATCATGACACTAGTGTAGTTCATGGCATGCTACCTGGGGTAAACCAGGTGTGTTTGATAGACAAGTGACTGAAAAGTTGCCATTGGTAAAACAAGATGATGAGAAGGAAGGTTGAGGCTACTACAAAGTTAGCAGGAGTGTAAATCCTCAGCTGAAAACTAGAAGTAGCATTATCTCCATTCTGAGGCATGAGCTGTCCCAGTCACACCCACTAGCTAAATCAATGCTATTGTTGTAATTTGGGACCTGTAAGAACAGAAAGCAGAAGGCATCAGAAATGGATCATTATCTCTTTCCTATCCTTTTTCCAAAGTAGCAGAAATAGTCCTGTGTATTTCTTTCTGTGGTGACACTTTCTGACCTAATGTGACATTTTGGCCTTTCAACCATATGTCTGTTTGACCTTACGAACTTTTCAGTTTATAATATTTCACCATCTGGCTCCAGTCTATTTACACAAACATGTGCATTCTGTTACTGTTTTATCCACTAGTCTCTTGAGGAGAAAAATTGTATCTATGAATCTCCAGTTCCTCACAGAAACATATGCACACACACTTTTACACACACACACACACACACACACAGAGTTTAATTGGGAAGATATACTTCTCTGTAAGTTCATTCAACACACTCTCATTGCCTCCATGAGTAGATCAAGATGTTGCTAGATGCAATGGTTTGGCTTCTAGAGATTGCATATCTAACTTGTTTAGCACATAATTACCTAATGTGGCAAGGGTGCAGAACAGGTGCCTTCTCTCATGTGGCATCTGCCACCTTATCAGGCTGAAGCTAAGTTACTGAAGCTTGAAGACGTTCTGTAGTTTGGTAAAAGTCCAATAACTCTAAATGTCAACAGGGAAAAAAAAATGAATAAAATTTTTTTATTGAATTGCTTTTCTGTCACACTAACACAGATTATTCTTGCTGCTGACTTCTCTGAAACATGTGTAACTTATTTGCTCCTTATTGCTGTGCATTCTCAAGCTCAGTTGCTAATGAATTTGCCTGGTATAACCTCTACACAGCAGAGAAACAGGATTCCCACTTTGTTGAGAAGAAACTGAGACCTAAGTGACCTGCCAAAGATCGTACAGGGAGAGTGAGGCAGAGCCAGAAATGCAACCCATAGTGCCTGCATATTCAGGCAGAGCCTTAACAGTAAGATGAGCCTCCCATTTTTATCAAGTCATATATGTTTCTTAAAAGCCAATAATTTCTAGCTTGAATGCCTAAGGTTGGAAACATAAATTCGTATTTGTGTGTATTTTCATAAATATCTTGCTTTCAGCTGCTTCTTCAGCTGCTGATTTACTGTTTCTTTTGATGTTTTTGTTGATGTTTGCTCTAACTTGTAAAATATACTCTTGAAAGTGGGAAGGCCACCTGTAAATATAGTCCTATGTTTTCCTTTGCAATTTAGAAACTGGCACTAATATTAATCTTGTGGAACAGTATGTTTTCTAGCTTTAAATAGGCAAACCCATACGGATATTCACAGAAGTGTCGCTCTGGCCAAAAGCTCATACTACATTAATTCCAGACAAATTTCTTTAATTTTTCTCACAAATCTTAGTCCTTCACAACCGCTGTGAAACTTCTTTCTGCACAGTCTGAAATTTTAATTATGCTATCTGTATCCCTTTGATCTACTCAGGATTAATGGGAGTCAACTGCCTCTTATTACCTTTCTAAGTGAACATGATTATGCTTCTCTTCAGGAAGGTTGACTACCCTTAAATCAAGACATTTTCCTTTTTTAAAGTGTTCCCATCTGATGGGAACACTTTAAAAAAGGAAATGGTACCTAATGCTTTTCTAAAAAAGAAGACTAACTGTTCTATAATCTCTGTAATGCCCATAGGATTTTGCCTTAATTATGACATTAAACTGGTCCATTTTCAGTCTTCAGGGGTCTCTGTTGAACTTTTATTCAGTGATCTTTCCTTAAAAACATCTACTCAGGTTTTTACCAGTTAGTAGATACTATTACGTGTAGAAACCTTGGCTATGACAGCTTATGTATGCCCTTATTCCTGGGCCCATTTTACTGAAATAAAATGTTTGAGAATCTAAAGTTTTATTCTCGATGAACAGAAGATGTATCAGCTGAAAAGCAAAGGACTGAAATTGGCATGAAGACTAGATAGGTCCCGCTCCTTTTGTCCTGCACTTAGTGATAACTACAGAGAAATTCCTGCTGCTCTTGGCTATTTCGTGCCATTCATAGCAGCTTTCAGTCAATGGGGCTGTCAAACCAACCTCTTTCATGTGCACTATTGGATAAATTCTGAGGCTTCTGCATGAAAAAGATGAACTTACTCTTCTCCTAGAGTATGTGTGCTTTCTTTTTGACCTAGAAGTTTCAACCTAGTGCGAGCAATGTTGACCCAGTCGTGATTTAAGGGCCCAGTCCATTGGTTTGGGATTTCTGGACATCCAGCATGTCAAGTGGAGCTGTTGTCTCTGAGCCAGTTGAACTGCCAGATGTTTGGAAATCCATGCCTTGTCAGCATAACTGCTGAGCACAACGGAGATATCTCATATGCTGAAGACATTTGCAAAGAACAGGGATATAGTAACCCCCAGACAGCTATGAAAACTACCTTGCATCCTGATAACTCATCCTGCAGATGACACAAAAGGGACTTGTGCACTATCAGATAACAAAATTGGAAGGAGCGACGGTGATACTGAAGGAGGGATAATGTAAATGGTCTTGACACTGATGGAGCAATTCTGCATAGAAACTTGAGCCTGATCTTTTTTTTTTGTCAGGCTCAATAAACCAATGATATATTTTTGGTCAAACTGGCAATAAAATACAATAGTTGTGTAACAGTAGCTGACTTCCTGAATAGTTATTGTCTCACCAATTTTTTATGTTACCTGGAAATGGCTGTGGAAAAAATCCGATGCTTATCAATATTGGTAAAATATTAAATATCAAGGAGCTGTTTATTTTTCTGTGTTTAAAAATGCAGTTAATTATTAAATAATAGTGTATTTATCATATCAAAAATATGCACCACTGAAGTTATGTTCAATTTTATGAGTTTTTCAGCAGAAATGCTCTTGGAGAAAACCATCAGCTGCAATACTACTTTGCCTTCTTATAATTTTTGGACAGATATTTGAGGAGACATCCATCCTTTCCTCTAGGTAGATATGCTGGCTTGAAGCAGATACACAGCAATACTCCATCACAACTACTATTCTTAGGATTTATGTTGCTAACAGAAATTCTAACTTTCAAAGCATTCAAGTTTGCATGACAAGAAATGATCTGAAGCTGTGTGGCAGGTAGTGGGGCAAACAAGTTTCTCTCTATCCTAGAACATTACAGTGCATTTCTGCAGTGGAGTGTGAGGATAAGACCATAGTTTGAAGTCTTCATGGTTTTTATTTTTTAGTTCCTGGGTTATACTGTCTTGCTCTGTAGTTTGTCCTATTGCTTATCGATTTTCATCTTACTTATGACTCTGGCCTTTGAACTGAAAACTAACTCCTCTGCTTCTGAGCAATGAGCTGAGTGCTGTCTCCGCCAGCTCTGTTGGATAATCCACCTCTCATGCTCCCATGATTATTACTATTGCTGTAATAATATAATAATTATTAGTATTATTATTATTGCAGCTGTGATAGTTCTTCAGAATTAGGAATACCTGCCTCAGTAACAGCTTAAAGTGACCTAGTCAAGCACCCAAATTGGCAGGCACTTTGAGAACAGGCAAGCAAGAAGCAGGTGCTGTTCCAAAAAGAGACATGTGTGTTCAGTGCTGCCACTCTCACCTTTTCTATGAAACCTGATGGTGAGTGCTGCGGGTAGAGATTGAGACTTCAGATTCCACAAGCTGAGGAGACTGAAGCCTAAGTATCCAGCCAGTGGAAGATGCTTTTTGGCCCCTCTGCTGGAGGTAGGCTGAAGGCAGGAAAGTTTGTGAGATAGCTGGGAGTAAGGGAGGAATCCCCACTCCCACAGCTGAACTGAAGCACTCAGCTGAGCAAGTGTATCTCATAAAAGTTTGGCTTACAGAGGGAAAATACAGAAAAATATCTGGTATTAAACTGAACACGTCCAGTTCATGTCAGTCATTCTTACTTAAAATGAGAAAGAATGAGAGTTTTATGGGCTCCTGTATTCTTGACTGGGAAAGTGGAATAGTTGTACTAGTGGTCCTCTGCCCTTGTTCACACAAACACAGGGGTGCCGAATTCAGCCAGTTTTATCAGAGAGCACAAACCTGGCACCAATACTCAGGATGATGGAGGGGTGCATCACCTACATGGCAAAGGTATATATACCTGTAGGAAAAGCTATCAGAAAATGCAAGCTACGTATGTGTCTTCAGTTTATTTCACTTCTTTTTTTTTGTTTTAAATTTAATTTTTAAATATAACTTTTCCTTCATCAGGGATTATATGTCCTGGTTTATTTATCAAGTTATTTTCTCTGATATATCTGTTACCGCTTTTTTGGATTCTTTCTAAATACTTAGATGGCATTTAATGTTTTCGCTTATTTCCATTCCTTATATTGTGCCCATACACATGACAACTAATTTTATTCTTTTCTTGTGTTCAATATATTTTTTTCATACTTAAAGCCACAGATTTTATTCCCATTTCTAGTCATATTATATCTGTGCTTGCTGCTAAGTATTCTTTCTCTCCTAAAGAAACCAGTGTCTTCTGTCTATTGCATTTATTTTATCCAAGTTTTATTGTGTGCCTTTTATGCTGAGATACAGAAGCTGTTTATCCTTCCAAGTTGAAAGCTGCAGGGTTATAGCAAGGACTCATTTGGACAGTTCAAGCTGGCTATCTCAGCATATAAATTTATTCATCCACAACTTTTACAGGCTCCCTTGCATTCTACAGCCTAACACAGCTCCCTCTCTTGGAGAAATAACATAATCCTTGTCTGAAAGCCATAAGTAACTATCCCTGAATAAAATTCATGTGGGTCAGGAGTCACAGCTTGGACATACCTGCTTTAGAGTAGCTCAAAATGTATGAGAACATCTCCATTGAAATATTGAGAAGTCAACTGAACTTAGGTACTTTATAAGTGGTTATTTTTTTCCTTTGTTTTGTTCAGGAACACAGTAACCTTTGTCAGTCATACTCACAGTACCTTTGGCTTGACATACAGAGCTGCTCTGTCTCCTCCCCTGGAAATTTGGTGAGTTATCAAGCAAGAAACCCAGCAAAAAGGCAAGATTTCTCTCATGTGAGACGTGTAAGCATTTACATATCTACTATTTCACAAAAGGACATAAACTCAGCATGCAAAATTCCCTTCCCCAGTGCAAAACCACAGCAATGTATATGAACAAAGCCTTACTAAAACACGAGATTTTATAATCACCCCTGAGGACACACTGAGAGAAGACCCATGCCAGGTGTCTGCCTCCCAGGTGGAAAGAGCTTGGATATGATGGTGATGAGCTCTGGAGACTAGAAAAGAGCAGGTGTATATGAAAGACAGAATAAGGCTTCCTCTGCATGTACATATACAGAAAGGTTAGGTAGCAAGGGAGAAACCTACCTTTTATCCATAAGAAGGCAAGAGCAGCCCCCCCAGGAAGCACACATCGTTACTCAGCACCAGGTGTCCTGGTTTCAGCTACGATGGAGTTAATTTTTTTTTAGCAGTGGATGGAATGCCATGTTTGGGTGTTAGGATGAGAACAGTGCTGATAGCACCCTGATGTTTCTGGTTGTTGCCGGGCAATCAAGGACCTTTCTCAGTTCTTCATACTTCCTTACTAATGAGAAAGGAGGTGACGCAGCCAGGACAGGTGACCTGAATTGGCCAAAGAGGATATTCCATGCCAGTTACGTCATGCTCAGTATAAAGGGGGACTGGGGGGAAGAGGGGGAGACAACACCAGGACGTGCAGTTTCTGGGGACGGTCGGGTTCCGGGATGGCTCTAGGCTGTGCGGCCTGAGTTGTGTGGTTTGGTGAGAAATTGCATTGTGTATCACCAGTTTCATATATTTTGTGCTATAAACTCCTGTTATTGTTATATCTAGTTTTTTGTTATTGTTTAGTAAACTATCTTTATCCCAACCTGCGTGGTTCTGGTTTCTAGGTTGTGGTTTCTTTTCCTCCTTCCCTTCCCCCCCCACCCCCCCCAACTTTCCTTCCCCCTTCCTTTTAAAAGTACAAGTGACTGTGTGGGGTGCAGCCCTCAGCTGGGGCAAAACCACGACACCAGGCCAGGGTGCACACCCTCATCAGCAAACAATCTCACCCTGCCCCACCACCACTGAAGATTTGGGTTCCTGCAGCAAAGCCAAGACTCTCTGCCAGCTGGGAACTGTAGCCCAGTCTCAGGAGCTGCACAGAAGCTGCTGGTGAGCTGTGTGTGGCTCAGGGTCTTCCCCGCTTTCATCCCTTTGGTAGGACTCCACAACCACCTGTGTGGGAGACATGGGATTAGTCATTATTCTGGAATTGTGTTTCCTGTTTGGAACCTAATGATGCAGGACCCAGAGTGGGAAGGTGATGGGATAGGCAACGCAGAGGAAGAGGAGGAGGAGAACGGGTGAACATGTGCTCCCAGAGATACTATGTCCCCCAGAGAGGATTCTGTCGATTACCATTGACCATACTCAGGGCATGGCAGTGTAATGCCAATGGAGTTTTCCTAGTCTAGACACAGGGAGGAAATATGCTGGGTTACACTGGTTGGATATGCTAGGACTAAAACACAGTATGGACAAAGCATATTTACTACACAGCCCTGTCCTGTCTTTGAGGATACATTACTTTGTACAGTGGCTCTTGTAACCATGATACTCCCTTCTTTTCCACACCTGAAACTTCCCTCTTTTCTGTACAGGACCATAAAGATTGACTTAACAGAGCTGTGTCCCACTGATTTTAGTGCAGGTATGACTGATAGCGTTTCTTAAATTAAAGACAGTGGTGCTTCATTCCTATGGACTCTGATTCTATCTTGGATTTGACTTTTATTTTTGTGGGAGATAATGAGATCCTTCTAGATTCTCAGAATGCACTTCCCAAAAGCTGCAGCAGAAAACCTGGAATTAAGTGAATATAAAGTGCTACTACACACACCTTCAGCTTGATTACACAAAAAGCTGTGCAAGTTAAAAGGACATCAGATCTGCTGAATTGTAGCTAATAAAGAGCCATAAAGGAAGGGAAATGAGATCACCAGTGTTTTTCAAATGAACTCTATTGCTGTTTTCATCATGTGTTACTAAGTTGGAAGATTGCTTGGTGGCTAATAGAGGTGTTCTATCACTAAAACTATTTACCAAACTAGTCAGAGTGCTTAGGTTTCCCCATTCCATGTGAACGCCTACAATGCCAGTCCTGTAATTCACTATTCAGAGAATAAACATTGCAGGATACCTGGTCTCATCTCTCTTTTGGAAAGAGTGATGGTGTTGGTTTCAATGTGCAGATTTGTATGATGTTCATAAGCTCAGATGGTTTTAGATTGGCTGCTGGCTTGTAGACCTAGAGCCTAGTTTAACACGTGAGATTTTCTCATTCAAGGATGTCACTCCAAGGCATTTGGGATTACTGGGGATCATTTTTTCAATGTCTAAACCTTGTAACCACCTTGTAGGGTTTATAACCCAGAAGTAGGTGCTAGGTTACCCATGTATAATAACAGTGTGTAAGAGCCATTTGTAAGAATAGAATGATTCAGCAACCAATACAATCCATACCAATAATATCAGTAGAGCCTCTTATCACTCTAAGACTTCATGGCACTCATCCATTAGGCTTCCCGAGAAGGATGCACAAGATCAGCTGTTTCTGAGCAAACCTAGCAAACATTCATAGGATGTAAGCTTTCCCAGCAGTTAATTTTTGCACTTGACCCCCCAAACAGCTACCTTACATTACAGAGTTTCCTTAGCTTGAGGGGAATTTGAACGCTTGTCTCATTTATTCAAAGAATATCCTAGCCATGGTGCAAGTAGAAAGTGTCTTTGGATGTAGTTCAGTGCAGGTTTTGGTGTGCTTTTGAACAAGAAAGATGGCAAAAAGAGTCTTATAGGCTGACAGAAACAAGCAGGAAGACAAGGTCCCTAAAACTGTAGCCTACTCTTGTGATTGTTTCTACTCTTTTATGCAATATAAAAATGCATTGCTACTACATTTATTTATCAAGGAACTTCACATTTTGTGTCATTGCTATTCTAATCCATTAGAATCAAGTAAAAATAGAAATCTGGAGTGTTTAGCTGGATCTAAAGTCTTGATAAGATATCTGAGTAGCTATATTCTAGATTTCTTTTAATATCTCAGTGTCAAAAGTGGAAGCGAACATGACAGCTGTGAAATATTCAATGTCAATTTGCAACATTTTAAAATAAAGCCTGTGTGGCTTAGCAAAAGGAAATTTTACTGGATCTTAAATGTGAAAGAACTTGTATGGGTAGCTGTGCTTGTTCCCCTTTAGATAACAGGAGATAGAATGTCAGTACCAGGGCAGACCACGTGCATACAGGCAGCAATTTTAGACTGCTGGATGAATCACAGAATCACTAGATTGGAAAAGACCTTTAAGATCAAGTCCAACCGTTCCTGTCCTATGCTAAACCATATCCCTAAGTACCTGATCTACCCTTCTTTTAAACACATCCAGGGTTGATGACTCAACCCCCTCCCTGAGCAGCCTGTTCCAGGCCCCAACAACTCTTTCAGTGAAAAGTGTTTTCCTAACATCTAATCTGAACCTGCCCTGCTGCAGCTTTGTGCCATTTCCCCTTGTCCTATCTCCTGTTCTGAAGAGACCATTGCCCACCTCTCTACAACCTCCTTTCAGATAATGAAAATATGGTCAGACTTTTTCCCTAATAATCACTGAGTGCAAATTCCTCTTCCAATTAATCCTGTGGGCCTTCAGAGCAAATTGATTTAAATGAGCCTGAAGGTGTAACAGTAACTGGCCATTGTATAGGATATGCATTGCTAATTACTACTGATGGTAATGATAATTACATGCAGTTACCTCTTAGAAGACTCTCTTTACCATTCACTCTAAAAAAATAGGCTATTTTTCCTTTATCTCCTTGATGCAGTCTGGCTCTTTCAATGCATAGCAAATAGGGTACCTTTGCTTTTTTAAGGCAAATGATGATTTCTCTTCACCAACCTTATATAGGTCCAGGCTGCTTTTTTTTTTTTACAAGGTGCTGAGATATACCACAGCCATCCAAAGTAAAAAGGTTTTTTTTTCTTTTCTTATAGCTGTATTACTACTGGAGCTACACTGAGGATCTTGTAGCAGCTGCAGCAATTTTCTGAAGATGAAGTTAGTAATAGTGCTGCTGCTGGTCCCACCTCTTATGAAATGCCTATCACTTTTTTCATATAGTAGGGAATTGTAAATTAATTCTTGTGTCTCCATGGGTTTGGAATAGAAATGATGCCTTCACAGTTCAATGAAGTGGAAAGTCTTTCATCAGTAGAAAATCAGCCAAGGAATTGGATGGCAAAGGCCTCATACATTACAAAACAGTTGTTTACAATTAAGGCCAGGAGTAAGATGTGCATGAGTCTGTCATGTTTCTTTTTTGTTTATTTAATCAGCCTGAGGCATAACATTAGGTGGCTTGAAGCGGCATTGTTTCTTTGTCATGTCCTATGATTTGCTGTGTATTATGTGTACAGTGTATGTACTGCATCAAAGGACACAATCTGTTAAGAATAGAGGCATATCATATTTTGCTGGAATCCTGATCAATAATCAGGACATTTTCATAGAAGCATTAACCTTCTAAAATACTGACCACTGCTGCTCGGCGGGGGAGGGGGGAGAGATTATTTTGACAGTTAGAGAGAATCAGCTAAATGCAGGGGAGACATCAGCAGAAAGAAAATGGGGGTGCCACGGTAGTTTCTCTGCAGTCACAGGGACAAAGACTGAAACCTCTGCTGAGGTTCTTTCTCTGCCTCACAAGATACAGGTTTCAGAGAGCTGTGGGTCACTGTGCACCATGATAGAGAATTTTGTAACCAATATAAAGTTCAGTGGAGTCAAAGCTGAACTGAAAGTAACCTAGATACAAACTAAAAAGAATCAGGTAGCTTAGGCAACATCAGCTCCTAAAGTCATGCTACTGCCAGTTTTAATAGGGATCTCAAAACAGCAGGTAATCTTATTTACCATATGCTAAGCACGGTGCAGCAGATGGACGATGGTGTTCTAGTCTTTTCTGTGCTTTCCTTGCACTTGTCATTTCAAGCCCAGGGAAAAAGGCTGGTATTCAGATTGATAACACATGGATGTTCTCTAAGGGTTTGACTCTTTCAGTGGTGCACTACTGCAGAATGAATTGAAAATCCTTTCTCTATAAATGTAAATGCAGTTAGTGATAGCTGATAGTTCTGAAGGTGGGTTTATTATGTCTGTCTCAAGGTTGTCAGAAGGTAAATCAGGCTTTAAAAAGCAGATCAGTGAGAGCTGATCAGCTTTTTGAAGTATGCTATGGAATATCACACGTAGAGATCTCCTTAAAGAAATTCATAAACAAAGGAAAAATCAACTCATAGGTATCAGTGAAGATTAGCTTGGGCACATCACTGTTTCTGTGACATGCATGGGCCTTCAGTCACAAAATTAACTCAGCAGTCTGAATGTCACTAGACCTATGTTGCAAAGCTTTTTAAAGAATCTATTTTTCTCTTCTGTGATATACTTTAAGTTTGTAGAGTCAGGTGATTGACTTAACGCACGTGTAGTATTTAGTGCACTTGTGAGCTGTGATAGTGTGTTCCACGAATCTGCTGTGGTTGTAGTAGTGAATTCTGTGAACCATCTGTGGGTGGTAATAGTGTGTAACGTGACCCTGTTGTCTGTAATAGTGCACTTGGTGAATCTCTTGTGGTTGCAGTATATTGTAGTCTTACTTTTAAACTGCAATAATGCGTTTCTCCATTGTATCCACAAAACCTGCAGTAGTGACGTATTGACTCTGCACGTGGGGCTCAAATAAATTATTCATTTGAACCTGCAGTCGAGTGTCTTTTTGTCACAACAGGTACTACCCAAACTTCTCTGATTCCTTTTATACATCTGGTTTTGCAGATCGATAAGGGTTTAGAGTGGAGCTCTGGAATACCTTGTCAGTGGGTTCAAGGGCTTTCTGGGTAAGTGCGTGGAAGAGGAAAGTACTAAGTGCTGCCACATCTGAAGAGTGCACTGTCCCACTGGAGACATTCAATGACTGTAAAACATTGGAACTTTGAAATATCTTTATGCTTTCTTTGTCTTTGTGTCCTTCCTGATGCATTTGCTCTTGGCCACTTGCAGTGAAAAATCCTGGTTTGAAGAGACCTTAGCTCTCACCAAGCACAATTTTAGTGATGTTGCTCACCTTTTTAGGTCAGGTTAGTCATCTGATTGTGTAGTGAACTGAAGCAGCTCCATGTGGAAGGAACAAGAGAGTCAATGCAAAGATGAGGGAAAGAGCACATTCTGTGGGCAGTGCAGGAGTCATGTGGGTTGACTTAAAGTGCCATGGGATTGTAGGGTCCTTCTACAAACCTGATTTTTTTTTTTTCTTTTCACAGAAAATAAATATCATTTTATCACATTTTAAATGAAAGCAGAGATACATTCAGCTCCTGACTTCTTCATCATGAAGGGTAATTTGTGAACTTCCTGGTTACTGCAGGCTTCTCAGTCATTGTACCAAAACCAGCAGCAGTGATTTGTTAGACTGTCATTAACAAACAGTGCTTGTGCATGGTCCTTGCTCCAACATTATCTGCCTTAGGAGAAGCTGGGAGTTGAACTTTAGCGAGTATTAAAAAAAATCCCTTTCAGTGATCACCCAGTCTTTCACCTTCTCTGAGGATGCAGATAATTAATTTCAGTGATATGCTAATGCTGGAGCAATCTCCAACACTGAGACTTCAACACTGCTGAAACTTCAGTGAGATACATCAGTTGAACTGTGAGCAAACACCTTTTGCTAGAGCCCTACCTCAAGGAAGAAAAATCAGTTGCATGTGCGAAATCATGTCTGCAAAGTAATTGGATGCAATGACTTCAGTGTGAGATTTAGATACCACAGTTTAAGAATAAATTTATTCCATCAAACCAAAAATGCCTGGAAATAGAATTGTGGAATTCAGAAAAGCCTAAAACTCATGAAATTTCTGAGCTTACCACCTTGGACAGGTGCACAAGCAGTTAAGTAGTAAAGTCTCATCTGTAACAAAAGCATCATTTGAAAGCTTCGCACAAACTTCCAGTACTTCCATAGGAGCTTTATTCTCTGAGTATTGCTAACATTCAACTGTTTAGAGTAAAATAAATTTAGCTTGCTAAATCATTCAACAGGTCTCATTAGCATCAAGAAGCCTACATGGAGGACAGGGAAATAAATTTCTCCAAAACTTTATTCTCATGTGTTTGTGGGTTGATTGAACTTTTGCATTTGTTCTCTTCAAATTATGATCTCCACTTTGGTCCTACATATAACTCAAATTAAAAGAGAGAAGCACTATAAGTTATATTTTTACCATGTGTATTCAGATATGAATTATTTGCATTCAGTCATAGCTCACCCATCCCTAAGGCATGTGTCCAGTATAAGCAGCTGCTAATATAATTTGTAACTGCAGAGCATTTCAATAATAAGCATTTATTAAACAAGTATTAATGACTTTGTTGCCCCAAGTTTATGGGCATACCTCAGTGTCTTGCTGTAGAGAATGCCATGCAAGAGACAGTGGTCACTGTGAGCTTCTTGAAAAGCTTCACGAAACTGTCATTTCTGGAAGTTTACCTGCCATGGACAGGGTGGTACTAGTATATCCTCAGTCACTCAACACCATTGCTGAGGTCATCCAGAATGTGAAAACAAAAGATTTCTCTAAGTGACTTCCTTATCTTCTCCAGTCAGCATGTTCCAATAAGTTGCATGGGCTCCCAATATGAGTTAGTTGAGCTAGCAAAGGAATAAACATGTACACAGCTGTGCTCCCACAGTTTGGGTTTGAACAGTAGTTGGACTGGCTTGTGACACTCGATTTGGACCTTCTCTGAGGTCTGTATAGCACAGAAGTGATGAGTAGTATTTAAGAAGAATTTTACTTGTAGAGTGAGATCTTCACAGAATGCTCAAGGTCAGAAGGGGGGGGGTCCGACCCCCTTATCAGTGACACCTAAATTCAGTTGCCCAGGACCGTGTCCAGATGACTGTTGAGCATCTCCCCTGATGGAGACTCCGCTAACTCCCAGGGTAACCTGTGCCAGTGCTTAGTCAGCCTGACAGTAAAAAAGTTTTCCCTGATGTTCATACAGACATCCTATATGATGTTTCCATTTATGCCCATTGCCTCTTAAAAATCTTGGACTAATGTATTGGAATATGGGACTAAAATCTTTGTCTCTCTTTATTCTTAAACATCATGCAAAAAAAAAAAAAATCCATTAAAACAGGGCAAATACATTTTCATCATGCTTATTCCTCTTTACTTAAGAAAAGGCAGTATAGTAGGTTAATGGTAAATGAGTTGCTGATCTCCAAATGTCAGTCCTTTATCTATCTATGTACTGATTTCTGAAAATACAACTTCAAATTCATCTCTGATATTCTTTTATACTCCAAATTGTTGTTCTATGTTGTTTAAATAGCAGCTGGTACAATCTGATAAAAATGCACAGAAATATTAGGAGTTTTAATCCAAACATTTATCAGAGCTGTGAAGCCTGCAATTTTACGGTACAGAAAATACGAAAGATGCAATGTCTTTAGAGAACTTGAATGCCATAAGTTAACAGCTGCAACTTCATATAGCTGTGCATCACTCTGCAATCAGAAACGCAAGCTAGGAGCGCTCTTCCCAGTCTGAACACTCATGATCAATTTGAATAGAAATGATTCACTCAGGATTTGGGAAGCAAAGCAAAGAGGCTGAAATGAATTATTCACAAATTGCTCCTGAAGAGGTAAATACCATAAGGTCAGAACTTCTCAAACCAGTTATGAATACTGCAGCAAAATCCCCATTAACCCAGGAGTGTGCTTTGTGTGTTGTGTTGGATCTATTTATTACGAACAAGTTTGGAAATTTTCTCTTCACTAGGTAGTGTCAAAAAGACTCGAGGACATTGCACTGAAGACTCAGTGAAAATGAATCACTCTCCAGCTGTTTCAGGCCTACAATCACAGAATCAGGGTGGTTTCTGTTGGAAGGGACCTTAAGACTTATCTCCTTCCATGGACATCCTTCACTAGACCAAGTTGCCCAAAACCCCATCCAACCTGGCCTTGAACACTGCCACACTTCATCAGACTGCCATGACTTCTCAAATAGAATGGAGTGTGACTTAGCCACCTCATCTGCCAGTTACATCAGGACCAATGGATACATCTCATCAGTTTCCATGGACTTGTGCACCTTCAGGTTCCTTAGATGGTCTTGAACCTGATCTTCTCCTACAGTGGGCAGTTCTTCATTCCCCAGTCCCTGTGTTTGCTTTCTGTGACTTGGGTGATGTGGCCAGAGCACTTGCCAGTGAAGACTGACAGTCATTGAATGCATCAGCCTTCTCCATATTCCAGGTAACCAAGTCTCACTTTTCCTTCCAAAGAGGGCCTATATTTTCCCTTTTCATTTTCTCACTGACATACTTATAGAAACTTTTCTCATGGTTAGATTTGACTATCAAGGCTGTAGCTTTCCTAACCTGACCCTTGTCCGCTCAGATGTCCTCCCAGGCTACCTGCCCTTGCTTCCACCCTCTGTAGGCTTCCATTTTGTGTTTGAGCTTTTCCAGGAGCTCCTTAATCATCTGTGCAGGCCTCCTAGTGTTTTTGCCTGACTCTTCCTTGTTGGGATGCATGGCTGCTCAGATTCAAGGACATGATCTTTGAATACTGACCAGCTTTCTCTAGCACCTCTTCCTTCCAGGGATTTATCCCATGGTACTCTAACAAGTAGGTCCCTGCAGAGGGCAGTGTCTGCTCTCCTGAATTCCAGCGCGGTGAGCTTGCTGCGCGCCCTCCTTGCTGCCTTGAGGATCTTGAACTCCCATTTCATGGTCACTGCAGCCAAGGCTGCCCTTGAGCTTCTCATTGCTCACTAGCTTCTCCTTGTTGGAGAGAACAAGGTCCCGCATGGCACTTCTCCTCATTGGCTCCTCTATCACTTGGAAAAGGAAGTTATCATCAATGCATTTCAGGAACCTCTGGAATTGCTTGTGCCCTGCTGTGTTGTCCCTCCAACAGATATCGAGGTGGTTGATGTCCCCCACGAGGACCACAGCTTGTGAATGTGAGGCTGCTCTTCACATTCTGCCTATAGATGGCCTCATCCATGCAGTCTTCCTGGTTGGGTGGCCTGTAGCAGACGTCCAGTACAATGTCCCCTATCCCTCCGCTCTCTTTGATCCTGACCCATAAGCTCTTCACCCACCCCCCAGGCTGAGGTCCATGACCAGCTGGTCACTGACATAGAGAGTAACACCCCCTCCTTGTCTGCCCTGCCTGTCCTTCCTAAAAGCCTGTATCCTTCCATCCCAACACTCCAGTCATAGGAGCCATCCCTCCACATCTCCATGATGCCAATGAGGTCATAGTCCTGCAGGGGTGTGCGCATCTCCAACTGCTCTTGTTTTCTCCCCATGCTACATGTGTTTTCACAGAGGCATTAACTGGGGCTCCCAGTGAAGCTGACTATACTGGTTGGAGTAGGGTTCCTAATACATTGCAATGTACCTGAACACTGTTTTCTCCCCTGATATTCCTGACCATTCCTCTGTGCTTTCTTGAGCCAGATTGTCTACGATACCACCTAAATTTATCCATGTGTCTCCAAAATTGCAAATGATAAGCTGGAGTTAAGCCAGATGACTTTTAACAGGAATATTCATAGTCGTGCCTAGATCACAGTCTCTGTGATTTTTGTGATCAATTCAGAAAGATGTTAATTTCAAATGCATTTTTCATGCTTAGAGGTAACTTTGGCCTAATTTGTCCCTTTCACTGAAAATGTATCTCAGCCTTCAGTCATAGTCTGTAGCCAAGACTATACGAAGCCAGCAGGTATCACCCAAAGCCTCCTGGAATCTGCCCACTCACCTGAAGATCATGCAAATGCTACATTGGATAAAATCTCCTATTTGAACACTATTAGGTGAGTTAAATGTGTCAGCCTTTGTGTCTGGACGTGGGCAGGATAAATGGCTCTCATACAGGAAAACAGTGAGTAGTATTGTAGCTACTGCAGAAAATTCCACATATGCTCTGCCGTGTTGTGTTGGCAAGGCTCCGAAGCAGCACGAAGAAAGGGCACATTGCTCACAGTGCTAGCACATATGATTAAAGATATAGCAAGACAAGTAGCAATCTCTCACAAGAGATTTAAAAATCACTTATTTAGAAAACCGATGCTTCCAAATCACTGAGCAAGATAAAAAGCCCACAGGGAAAACTTGATCTTATTATAATCTGAACTACCAGCTACTCTGCTACCATAGCTCAAAATATTCAGATGTTTTGGGTACCTTCCAAAATCTGTGTCCCCATCAATCTCTAGGTGTTAGTTTTAAAGTGGTTGTTTTTTCTTCTTTCTTGTTTCTTATTCTAACAGACATTTTTTCAATTGCTTTTATTCTTTTCCTTATGAATCTTTAAGAGCCATATGATGTATAAAACATGAAAATACTAATTTCCTGAACTAATTTCTCATCACTTACTGAATGGAAACATGAGATGTATGTTTATACCAGGAATAATAACACTCTGGTTGGTTGTTTGGAGCAGGTGCATATGTTACAAGATAAAAGCAGATGTATCACAACTGTTTTCTGTGACTTCTGAAACATCACCAGCTTTCGGTGATGAAATCCCTGTAACTCTTCTAATCTTGTTTGTCTGTCTGTTGGTTTGGTTTTAACAGTGGTTCTGCTTTTCTAATATACCTGGTTACAGTAATCTTTTACAGCAAGTCTTTAGCCTCACGGGCTACTGCAACTGAATTAATTATGACAAAGTGCTGCAATAGAACAGCAATAATGTTCTTTGAGGTGTGTATTACCCCAGATTCCCAGATGGATGAGTTTTTTAATAAACTCAGCCTCACTGCATGTAGCAGTTTTCACAACTGTCTAGAAACCAAGTTTACACATGCAGCTCTCTCTCACGCATTTGCGCATCGTTTGTCTGGGCTAAGGGACAACACTCGTGTACATCAAGCAAAGGTGAAAAGCAGTTGCACATATAGGTAATTTTAATCCATTCCGTTTTTAAATACCACAATAAATTTAATTTTCACAATAAATTAAATAGCCATATTCAGTTTACAAAATAGAATTACTTAGTGTGAAACCAGTATTTACAAACATTGTACACTATGTACATGATGTTTAGCTTTGTCGACACACAAGCATAGAAGAAAAAATTATCTGACCTTTTTTTGACACATGATTGACATGCTACAAGTGACACTATGGTCCGTACAATAAAACAATAGTGCAAACTCACCACAAGAACTCCGAAACAATGTAGTTTGTATGAGATAAGATATTAATTTCAAATAATAAGAAAATAGTACTATCCACTCTCATTGTAAAAATTCAGCACCGTGTTTAAAGTGTCAGTATTCCTTTAGCAATATACATACCAAATATAGCCTGAAGATTATGCTTTCTCACAGCTTCACAGACTTCTGACATGAATTTTTATGGCATAAAATAATGTTCTTAGATCAATAAGTATGTCACATAAACACTTAACTAAGCGAGAGGAACACTGACCCTTTTAACGGTGTCTGACTTTATGTCCCTAAATACCTCCTTTCCCTTTATTATTATATCTTAAAAGATGCAACTATGCTGACAGTAAATTTATGTTAGTTACTATTCTGTAGAAAAAATTGATCCCACCGTATATTTGGTCACACACTGCATATGTACACGTATGCATGAAAAAAGTTACTTTGATAGCCATGTCTATGAAAAGTGCATATTTTAGCAGAGACATTTATTGCCTGTCTCAGGTGCAACAGAAAGTATTGTAGGAAGTTTAATTTAGGGCCAGTTAAATGTCCTCCCAGTGATCTGGTAAAATTTTTGATTAAAAGGATGAAAGAACTTGCGCAATTTGGTAATGACAGAGGTATCCACCTCTGGATGGATGCGTCCCTTGCTACCCGCCAGGCACTTGTTAAAGACAATGTTAAATCGCAAGCAGTAAAACCCTCTGGTGGCATTGAAGTATAAATTGTACTGACTTATCCTTGGAGGAAGATTTAGGAACTTCTCGACCAGCTGGAGTTCTGGCAGTGGTTCTGTGATGAGCCGGTCTCCGTCCACGATATGAAACTGCTCGATAGGGAAGTATTTTAACCACCTCTCGAGATGTTTTGTGTAGATGCTGGTTCTCACTGCCTTATACTTAGTGTTCACTTCGCAGGTATTAGGATCAATGGCCAGCTTCTCAAATTTGTAGTAAGTTTTGTTCTTTCTTTCCTTACCTTCCAGCACCTGAGTGTAATCAGAAATAGCTCTTGTGGTAGGTTCCCTGACAATGATCAATAATTTGATAGATGAGTTCATTTTGTAAATCCTTTCAGGTACTTCCTCAGTGATAAAATACGCAGGGCTTTTCTCAATTGTTATTTGATGAGGGTAAGAGAAAGGCATTTTTTTCCGGTACCACTCAATCCCCTTGGCATAGTTCTCATCATTGTCAAAGAAGTGAATCTCTTGAGAAGCTTTGACCACTGCAGGGTGAAGGTTCAGCATCTCGAGCAGTGCTCGGGTGCCTCCTTTCCGTACACCAATGATAATGGCCTTGGGAAGCTGCTGAACCAGTTTGTGCAGTCGGATTTGTTCCTTGGTGGCATTGCCCTTTCGGAACTCATGGAGCAGCCCTCGCTTGAACTGCAGAGCTCGCAGCGGGATTTCGTCCTGGCCACGGGGGCCAAATCGACCATCGATGGGGCAGAGGGGCTGCAATCTGCAAGCAAGATAAGAGGTAGTTTTAAGAAGAGGGTTTCTCTTAAGGCAAGTTTTCTGTCAAAGGCAGTCATGCTCATGGAAACCTTTCACAATGTGGTGTGATGTGTGCATATTTCAACTTCTAATATATTCTGCCAGTGATTAAATTGTCTGGAGATATTTTGATTATTTATATTGCTGTGATTTGGCAGAGTAACTCCTAACTTCATCCTTCCGCTCTTTTCAAGCAAAGGCACTATGATTACTGTTCTTGGAGCTTCATGAATTTTGTCTCACCTCCCATTACTTTGGTGGTTGTTTTGGCAGTTTTGAAAATATTCTAAGATGAATTAGATTTGACCATTTTGATCTGAAAATGCAATTCATTTAAGTCATCTTTTTCCAACACTTTTCCTCTTCTAGCCTGAATTATTTCCTGTGTTTCCCATTGAGTTGACTTTATTCGCTGCTGATCCACAGTTGGTCTTCTTAGTGATGAGGACCAAAAGGGATGAAAAACAGCTCTCTATGTGTCACGTTTCAGTGTTTTCTCTCTTGTTTAGAAGGTGCCTGGTGTTTTCCTGGAATCAGAAAAACCAAGGTTCTGAATTGGGCATGATATGATTAGCAAATCACAGAAAGAAGAGGAGAAAAGCTTTTTAAAATGCATTTATTGCATTATTACATCAGTGATTTTTTATCATCACTTAAGTATCCATCTACCCACTGAAACTCATTTTGTGCCTTACTGTTTCTTCTTCTGCCCTTGTGTTTTTGTGCTATTCTTTTGCATTCACCTGCAATTATTTCACCGACTTTCCACTTTTCTAATGTTTCCTTCTTGTGTTTGCTGTCACTGAATGCAAGAAATGATTCAGTAAGAAGACTTTTAAAATTTTCTTACTACAGAACCTTGAATAATCTCTCACCTCCACTCCATAATCAGTGCTTTGTTTATTGTATAGGACAATATTGCACTGAAGATGAAATTGGCGTGTAAGGAGAGCTTATGAAGTCCTACAGAAAAACATCATTAATAATTTTGCAGAGCCATGCTCTCCAAAATTAAGGATATGTTAGAACAAAGGTTGCCTAGGCAATTTTAATATGAGCTCGCTGTGCATATATATATTATGATACGGTTTTTAAATTACATGGCCACATGCTATTATTTTTCACAAGACCCCTGCCTCAGCCAGTATACCAGATGGGCAATGCTCATTAATAGCTGTTTAGGTATTCAGTATTTACTCTAGTTTCTCAGCATGTGGCCCCTCACTCATTTACTGTATATTATTCAAACCCTGCTTTCAGGACAGAATTATTTATTTTTTTGTGGCTTTTCCATCCATCACTGCTTGTTGGGGTCTCTAATTTGACACTGATGCTAGGACAATGGATGGTTGGGACAAAGTAAGTTTGATCCCCCTGGCTGACCTGCTAGCTCTTTTCTTGATTATCCAGATGCTGAGAGATATAGCCCGTCCAGACAGAGCCAGTCAAACAACCCAGATGACATTGCTGGGTTCACATGAACTCCAGCTAAGTCTTGCAGACTAATTAGAAAGCATGATGAGAAGTGAGTTCCTGTTGTTACTTCTTTTCTCAAGTTTCCACTGTTGTCTTTTCCTTCACGCTCTGCCATCTACTGAGTAAGAGCTTGACTTGGTGGCAAAGACTGAAGCTTTTCAACACTGATGCAAAATTGCTAATAATAATTAAAAAAAAAAAAACAACTCATAGTAAGCAAGCAACCAACTAACCAACCAAACAACCAACACAGAAGAAGCAAAAATCAATGTCTTGTCTTTCCAGTGGCATAATTAACTCAGATTGTGGTGTGGCTGGTAAGACAGTCTCTCTTGCAGTAGCAAGGTGGCAGTTAAAAGTATAAAAAACAGAAGCTGCATTTGCTAACTCTGTTCTTCTCTTCCCTCTCCTTCTGTGTATTTGTTATTTGTTTTCAAGCAAAAAGGATTCCACAACAGCAGTTCCAGACCCATCTCAACTAATTTTATCTCCTCTGCTCAAAAAGACAGTTAGCACTGCCTTCAGTGTAACACAACAGCTTGTCAAGCAGGGTGGCTTCCTTTCAAAGTAAATAAATATTCAAGATATCCTCTAGCCTAAGGGAAAAGATTGGGTGTTGTTAAAAGTCCTTCCTCAACACTTTACATTTCAGATTTTTTACTTTTTCCCCTTTCTTCTCCTCTCTCTAAACAATAAAAAATATCATTTAAAAGATCTAGGCAGTGGTGCTATTAGGCAGGCTGTCAGATCATGGTAGTTGAATCCCCAGATGTAACTATTTGCTGTTATATCGCAACATGCTAATACTTTTGATTCTCTGAGTCATTTTTTCCATTAAAATGAAAGTCCTTTGCAAAGAAAGAGTGTATGACATTTATTATGTCACTGAAGTTGCTCTCTTAAAACAGGCAATTTCTCAAATTGCTGCAGTAAAACTCCACAAATATTCTTCTTGAGAAAACCCACCACAGAACAATTAATCTCAGGAAACTATGTTTTTAGCTGATTTCAAAACAGCTAAAGTACATCCAGGCAATCTTAGTGACAAGTAGCAGTGCTGTCTCTCCTGATGCAGAATGCTTGCTGATCGGCTTCTAATGTTTGTGTCACGGTGACAAAAGATTATCATCCTGGTCCCAGCAAGAGCATTTCAGAGCACTGAAACCAGGTGCAGAGGCCCCCAGTGCTGCCAACAAGAAAGTCAGGAGCAACTCAAAGACTGGTCCAAATCTCATAACCGCCAGGCACAGAACCTGTTTGAGCTTCCACGTACTAAGTAGCTCCAGGCACTCAGGATCTGCCTCCCCTGGAGGGAAGCACGCAGCTCATGTAGTTTATGACTCATGGAATCAGATAAACAAGTGGTAATTTCCCTTCAGGCCTAAGAAAACTCAAACCACTCCCATTTAAGAGCCTAATCTGAGGCTATTAAATGCAGGCCATTCCCAGTCCTCTTGTTCAAATTGGATCAGTATAAATTAAGCATGAAAGAATCTGGATTTTTTCCTGATCAATTAGTTATTCCAAAGTCTAGTGAAGCCACTCAGTGTCCTTTTACTGGCAAATTCAACAAGTTTGGATTGTACTCTAGTGCTGAGGTGTAGCATTTCCTGTTAATGCATCTGTCTCATGCTTTCTAGTGGTTCTTTGTGTCTCCGTTTCATAACATGTCCAAGTAAAGGGCTGCATTTTAGCAGTTTGGTATTTTTCAACTTGGGTAATACAAGAGAATAAAACTGAATTTTACTGCCATTGGCAACATTACATGTGAAACCAGTAGAATTCACTGCCACGGGAGGTCAGTGAGTCAAATACTGTGGCAAGATAATTTTATAGCCATCGGTAAATTCTGTAGATGTGCAAGCATATATAATAGCATAAGGTTAATTAGATTTAATGCCTCTGAGCATAAAATAGACTTTTTGTGGAGACCAGTAAGGAATTCTGCCTCCATTTACAGAATCACATTAGTCTCAGTGAAATTTTCACCTCTGAAGGATCATAGATGCTTTGACCACCATGGGTAAGAAGATATAAATTCTGGGGGTTACTTTGCAATGCGCTTGCTGTTACTTAGTATATAGTCTCCTTCTTCTGAAGTGGATTTAGGTAGCTGAAGAAGGCACCCAGAGACCTCAGATGGAGCTAGACATTACCTAGCAATGGACACGAGGGAGCTCTATTTTCAATTCTATTTCCATGTTCTGCATATTCACACAGCATTGTGACACAATTATGAACTCAACGACCATCTTCCATCATTTAAAATGAGAGGACTATTAGAGCAATAGCACTGGCAAGCTGTCTACCACTGGCAAGCTTCTAGAAATCTCTAAGTCTTGTTTAATTAATTTTTTCAAAACAGGGCTTTTTTATCCCGTCCTTGTGAAGGAACTACTGGAGTAATCCCAGGCCATTTTGAAGGTAACAGAAACAGCAGTGTCAATACCAGTCAAAACACAGCCTGGTCAAAAGTGCCAAATACTCTTTGATTTCCTCTGTTGGATTTTCTACTGTTCTCCAGAAAATCACTTGCAGAGAAAGTCCACTTATTTAGCACATTCAACTCCAGAAAATACTGGCTAATTAACATAGTTAAAATTCTCAAACCCTGAAGCAATCTTTCAAGTAAAATAGTATTCAAAACTTGACGAGCTACTCTGCAGGCACATACTTAATTTTAACTACCACTGTAGCACATTAATTGCTTGTTCATAAATTTAGAAAGACGATATATAAATACATCGTAACTGGTTTGCTGGAACTAGAGGTCAACACACAGATGCACACAGACAGAAATGAGCTACTGTAATGACATTTTTACTGGATGCTGTTTTATTTCTTCTCTGAAAACAAGTGCCAATGTGCTTAGATTACAAATGGACAGAGAGCAATACTTTGACAGGAATGACCTGCAAATATTTTCCTACTCTGTTCTCCAAAGGGGAGGGAAGAACAATGAAAACCAGTACTAGAATAAACAGTTCTTCTGTCTTTCTATACATGAGTGGAAACTTAACAAAAAAAAAAGAAAAAGGACAGACATCATACCCTGTAAGTAAAAACTGAGGAATTCTGAGCCCATTTTTAATTTTTAATTGAGAGAACAGTTATTTAATGACTTACCTATCCAAGCTCCCAACTCTGGCAACTAGATATAGGAGACTTCCAATAGCAAGGCTGCCTAGTACCAAGAGCTTCTGTCTCAGCAACACCTGCTGTTTGAATAGCATGGCCCTCCATCAATCTTCAGGACTTCTTCAGTCTGCAGAGAGAAGAACACATAAAACACTCATCAGAAAGCAATATGCCGGGTAATGATTAAGCAGTTGTTGCAAGTGATTAAGCTGCACTTGCAAAACCTTTTCAAACTGCAAAATAAGTAGTTAAAACTTTTTTTTTTGGGGGGTGGTGCTGTTGGGGGTTTTTTGGTACTGTCTTTCTGTCCCACATAGGGACAGATAGGCAATGTATCTGGAATATGATGATAATTCTGGAAGTGATTGTTCAGCTACATCTACCATTACTACAGCTACCCAATAGCCATACTGTGGGTCTTGACTGTGTAGAGGCTTGTATAGGATCTCTTATTAGGTAAATATGTTTAGAATTTAAGCCCTTCAAAATCAGCCTGGGCTAGATTTCAGCAGAGTTTTAAATGCTTTGCTGCCAAGTGGGGCATTGGTAACCAGGAGTTAGGCTTGCAGGTCCTGTGCACACAATGTGTAAGAGCACGACTTTTGAGTCTCTAGTATTAACAGAGCACAAGCTGGAGAGAAATCTAACCAGCAAGCTCCTGATGACAGATCTGAGAAGAATGTGGCTGGGGTGGGACACAAAGGCCATTTTCTGACACCAGCTCAGCCTAACAGCTCTCTTTGTGCTGGACTTGGGCTGCTCTGTGGAGAAACCCTTAAGCACTTCATCTGCCTGACACCAGCCTTGGCTTTCATCTCAAGACCTGATGGGACACAGACTGGTATCCATGAACTTAGCATGCCCATATACTCAGATTTCAGCAACACTGAAGCATAATTTTCCTTTTCTGATGTACACCAGATACCATCTAAAGCTCACAAATGAGCTCTGCTTCAATACTTTTGATATGAGGCAAGCATGAATCAATGTTATCCTGTGCCAAGAAGATTGAACCAGAATAACCAGGAGGTCTCTAGGTAAAGTAGAAGGAAGTACTGAGTAAAACTATCTTTAGTATGACTCTGCCCTAGGCATTAGGTTTGTGTTCAGGGCAGACTTGTTTAGGAGACTCAGAGATGCATGCCTAATAACATTCTTGCAAGAAGTGAGGAGGAAGACTTGCCCTCCTTTCAGAGCACAGCCGAAGGTGACATGGTTCTTCACTCTGTATCAATCCTGGGCTTTGGCATAAATATACAGGAGAATAAAGTTCAAATCCTCTCACTGTCTCAAAGGATGTAAAGCCATATTGTCTACCTACCAAATGAATTCTTCACCAAATAGATCCTTTTGACATAAAACCCACAAATATAAACTGGATTCACCCGAATTCCTCATCCATATTCTCACTCCCTCAACCAGGGAGTATTTTAAGTATTATGGAGTGGTTTCAATAGGAACTGCATTTTTTTTCCTGAAATTTGACTAGACTTAGAACATTTTCTGATGTCAAGTTTTACCACTAGTAAAGCTCCTTTTTTTTCAGTTCAGTTTCTTCTTTTCCTGCCTCAGGACTTGCATCAAGCAAGACTAGAAGACATTATTATAATCATCTAACTATGTACTGAAGCAGAATGGGTAGTGAGAGTGCAAGGCTTGACTGATGACTGTTAAACAGAGCCTGCAAATGTTTCACTGTTCTGCCCATACTGTCAAGTTTTTACCCTAGATAGCTGTCACAAGACTCCAGGATACAGTTTGGGGGCTACTGCAAGGCAGGGAGCATTCACAATAGACAAAATGCATGTAGCCTGCCAGCCTAAGTGCTGGATGACTTTAATGGTGTGGATGCAGATCACTTTGTACTAGTTGTCTGGAAGGGTGGTGGAATAGTCACTCCCAAGCATATTTATTTTATTGCTGCATAGAAAGCTTTGTAAGACCAGCCCATCATCTCTTGATAAAAGACCCAGGCAACATTGAAGCTCTCTGACTGAGTCTCTAACACACTTCCAGTGGGCTAATAATAATAGTAACTCCTTATACAGCCATGTCATAGCTCAGCATAACCTCTCATACAGGATAACTTATTGTACAGAATATATTGCTTTTTACATAGATAAAACCAACTGTATAATAATAAGTTTCAGATAAGATCCTTATTGCAAGAAGAATAATATCAAACACAGAGTAAAAGGCATTTGCAATGTAAATACAGAGGAAGAAGAAGTATTATCACCCTTTAAAAAATAAATGAAGAGCAGAGGTAAAGAGAGATTAAGTGATTTGCACAAGGTCACAGAGAAAACCTGTAGCACCAGTGGGATTCAACGTGAAAGGTCTGAATTCCTATTTAGTGCCTTAACTACATGATAAACTTTTGCCTTCTTTGTAGTATGCCTTTTCTTAACATTGAAATATAAACATACAAATGACATATAAATGAGGAATTCTAGGCATTGAGTAAGGGAGAAAATCCATAGATGAAGCTTAATTAAGAAAAATACGTAGATACTGTATCTTTATGTAGATATGCTACTGCTAATAATTCTTTTAATTAAGTTACTTAATTAAAAAGAGAAAAGTAAAGGACATGCTGCTGATGCTGATGATAGCAAGTTTTCCTAGGTTTCCAGTTTTACATCCTTCAGTGCTGCTGTCTCTAAGTCAAAGTATCACTTCAGTGTTGCAACAATTGGTTCTGAACTTCATCTCTCAGAAAATATGTACATATGCAGCCCATTGCACATGAAACTAAAGTGCCCTCCATGTGTCCTCTCTTCTACAGGCCATCAGACCACAGTTAAGTCCCACTAAGATTTCGTGTTTGAATAATGTACGATTCAAATGCAAAAAACCCCAACCCAACCTGTGGAGAAATGGCTCTGTGAGAATGGCCACATATTCCCACTCTCTATCCCTGCGAACAAAACAGCCAGAATGAAATATCACTTTAAAGGAATGTGGAGCTAGCAGCAAAGTCAGATAATGGGTGTAAGGAGTATGGGCTGTGAATAGAAGCTCCTAATTCTGAAACATTCCTCTAAGACAAGATAAGATATAGGCCTTGCACAGGTGTCCACTCTATCGCTTTCACTGTTTTTAATTTCTTCTCTCCGTGGCTCCCAGCCATGCTTTGTTAAGCTTGCTAGAGAGTATATAATCACACTGCTCTGTAGAATAAAGTGAACTGACTGCTTTTAGCCACATTGGTGTGCGGTCTGATTCCCAGCGCCGTCCCGCTCTTTCGAAGACCCTGGACCTAAAAGTTTCCCAAGATCTGGATTAGGACGCGGGGAACACTCGACACCAACCAACCAAAGAAAAACACCCAAACCCAAACCGGTTCCATTTGCTCTGTGTTTGCATGTAACCAAGTACAGGAAACTTTTCCACAGAATAAAAAGTACTAAACGCCCACTAGAAATGCAAATACAACATTATTTATTTGCTCGTCTCACTTTTTGTTAGCACTTTAAGCATCTTAAATAAGATCCATGGAAAGAGTTTTATTCCAAAGAAGTAACAACCTCTATAATACTTTCCTCAGATGTTAGGGTTTTTTTGATTAAAAAGAATAAAATGTAGAGAAATAATAGCTTCAGAAATGTCTATGTTTTGCAATGGATGCACTGAGATAGCTCAATGTGACAGAGGAGAAAACTGAATGAACACTTCTATTTAAACCTCAGAGTTAATACAACCAGAATGTGATTAAGGTGAAGGTCCCTAAGGCGGAAATGTTGCTGGAGACTAACATGGCAACACTTAAGCGAAGTGGAAAGAAAGAAATGAAAAGGAAGAAATGAAAATTCTGGGACACGTTACAAGCTGCACAAAGTTTTTTTGTTTTTTGGTGTTTTTTTTAAGGAACGTATACTTTTAAACCTAACAAGAAGCTGGAAGGCAAAATAAAATGTAATCTGAAGTGACAAGATTTTAGCAGTTATTTGAGGCAAATAAGTGTGTTATTTTAAAAATGTTGCTCTCTGTTAGGGATGACAGCTGAACTAGCACAGAAGCTACTGACCGGTAGGAGGGAAGTTGGGAAAGCCACAGGCAGAAATCTCTTGGTGGCTGGATGCTGAATGTGAAACCTCCTACCAAAAGAGGTGGCAGTATATTATTGCACATCTCCAGTGGGCTTACAGACATTTCTATCTTTAACAATCTAGTTAAGGAGGAAAGTCCCTTCCTGGGAAGTCACGATACACAAAGAGCACCACAAAGAGTTCACAACGTGGCATGAGTAATTTCTAGAAATGGAAGTGTATACAACATTATGTAGAGAAGAAAATTAAATATACTTTGTGATTTCAGACACATTTCTGATCAAACTTGTTAGATTGACATGGTAAAGTTAAATAAAGAAGCTTCATTTAGCACTAGAAAGTAGCCTTATCATTGTAGCCTTACACATTGATATGCATCCCTCACCCAAACCCATTCCCTATATTCCAGGCCCTGCTGGTGAGAGGACTGGGGTGGTTGAGTGAATTGTGAAGAGAAGACAGTACAGCTATGTAAAACTGTGATAATAATACCAATTGAAAAACAAATGGACTGTTCCTGACAAGAAGTGATCATGGATAAAGAAAGATATTGCATGTGCTGGCCAAATAATGTGAATTTTCAATGAATTTGTAAAAGTTAGTTTTAGGTTCAAGTTAGTTCAAAGCCAAATGAGCAGGAGAAAACAGAAAAAACCCCAAACCACCAAACCATACCAATAATGCCAGTATTACTGATAAAAATCTAAATTGGGTAGTACCACAAATTGAGCACAAACACTAAAAACAGAAGCTGCTGCTATAATCACCTATTCCAAATAAACAGACAATGAGACAAGAAAATCACCAGGAAGTTATCTGAAAATGATCAGAGGGAAATGTTTGAACACATGGAGCAGAGATGAGAAGATGCAATTGATAAATGAATAACATGTGGTTAATTATGGAGAGAAGTATAAGAAAGGGAGGCAACAGATAATACTTTGGTAAACAGACTGAAGAGATACAGTCTTGATGGAGTGATGTGATTAATCAAAGTGAAATACAAACCACAGGCAAACATGCACAAAGAAATGTGGAAAAAATAATAAATAAGTGGTGTATTTAAAATTGAATTTCTCAATTAGTTGGCATAGAATTTTTTTTGATTTTGCACACCAGCAGGGGTCATCTGTTGACCAACAAATATTTGTTTTCATACTCTGCAAAAAGATCTTTTGAGTGTATGTAGAATTTAAATACAGTGACTGAGAAAACAAGTCAGTGAACTGATCACTTGGCATGTTTCCATTTCTCTTGATTTTGTATTATCTTGAATGTTAACTACAGCTTCTTACATTTGTCATGGTGAGTAAAATTCATACAAATCAAGCACTTAAACTTTTTCTGGGGCAGGAAATCACATGGCATTTGGGAAAGGGGGGAATTTATCCTTCAAATTATGTGCATCAGCTCATCAGCTCATGATCATAGAATCATAGAATACCAGGTTGGAAGGGACCTTAGGAATCATCTGGTCCAACCTTTCTTCGCAAAAGCTCTATCTGGACAAAAGCATTGTCTAGACACAATGTCCCTGTACTCCATCCAGCTGAATCTAGCAAGTGTCCAAAGTTGGGGAATCCATCACTTCCTATTATTCTGATGACTGATAGTTTTCATTGTGAAAAATGTTGTGTCTGATTGGAATTTGCCAAGGAGTAACTTGTATCCATTTATCCCCCGTCTTTTTCATGTGGTTCCTTGTAAAAAGGGAGTTTCCATCTTCTTTGTAGACACCCTCTAAGTTGTCAGGAAACAAACACAATTCTTTCAGCCTTTCCTAATATGGCAGACTTCCCAGTCTCTTGATCATCCTGGTAGCCATCCCCTAGATACTTTCCAGCCTGTCCACCTCCTCTTCGTATAGTGAGCACCAAAACTGAACACAGTGTTTCCAGGTGTGGCCTCAGAAGTTCTGAATGAAGTGGGATAATGACTTCTTTATCTATTGTGGGCAATGCCCTTGTTGATGCAGCCCAGAATCCTGTTAGCTTCTTTTGTCACTGCAACACATTATTCACGCATATTGGCCCCCAGGTCTCTCTCCACAGAGCTGCTCTCCAGTCAAGTGGATCCCAGTCTGTGTTGCACACCTGGGTTACATTTTCCCAGGTGCAAGACCTCACACATGTCCTTGTTGAACTTTGTAAGGCTGTTGTAATCACAATCTTCCAGCCTATCCAGGTGTTCCTTCCAAAGTGCCCATTTCCCCACTCAGTTTGGCATCATCTGCAAACTTTATCAAGCTGCTCCTGATCCCATCATCCAGATCACTTATGATGACATAAACCAGCTTTGGGCCCAGTATTGATCCCTGGGGGACCCCACCTGTGGCACGTTGCCAGGAGCAATTTACTATTCCCCTCTGTCTGTGATGTTAGCCAGTTCCCCACCCACTGCACAGACCACTTGCTAGATCATAATGCATCATGATCTTCTTCTAGTCACGCTTCTGCTCCTTTTTTAGCCTCTTCCAGATCCTCCCCTTCCCCTTGTGCTATGTCACCACAGATGAAGGTCTAGGCTAATGTCAAGGAAAAAAATCCAGTCCTGCTGTGCTTTTTCTCCAGTATCCTTCACTTCGATGGTTTAATTGCAACAGTACCACTGCACCATGTGGGCTATATTAAAGAGAACAATCATGATAAATCAGAACATGATTTTTCATTAGAGACAGGGTTTTTCATTCCTAATGGCACTGAATAGCCTTAGAACAGACAAAATTCTTCCCCTTTTTGACACAGTAAAATGAACAGGATAATGGGAACTGAAAGCTTTGAAAATACCATTTATCTGCGGGAAAGGCAATATGCTGAGCCTGCAGAAATGGAATTTGGATTTTAAAATTATTATTATTTTCTTTAATGGTTCATATTTTCAGTATAAAAAATTAATTCTGATAAGTAACTACAGTGTTTCAATTTCTTCTCTCTAGCATAAGAGTGAGATGGGATGAAATAAGATTAATGCATACTTGCTCAGTTTGGGTTGTGAAGGAAGAAAAGAAGGAAATATGATCAGAACATGGAACAAGCTCACAGATTCAGGTAAATGTCCCTGTGTACTAAACATGTACTTTTCTCCTTGTGACTCATATTGACTAAAACAGTGGGGAAGAAAATGTCAGCAAACTTGGGAAAAACAGTAAATGATGCAGATAAACTCCAACATAAAGATTTCCTATAATCCTACTCTACAGCTGTGACAATAACTTAAAAATACTCTTTTATTTCTTTTTTTGGTCTACTATTGTAGAGTTTTAACATTTAGGACTGCCTTTAAACTGTCCTTGAAGCCAGTTCTTTGTATAAGGAAGTGGTAGGATCCTTTCTTCAGGAAGAGAGACTCTGGATGACCATCCGAAGAATTTATATGTGAATACTAGATAAGAAAACATATGTTCCTTTCACAGAAGTTAGCACGCTATCAGGGCTGAAAAAGCATTTGTCATCTGTAATCCCAAACCGATCACTCTGGCTTGGGTGATGTACCCAGATACCCTGGTTCTCTCAAGCCTATACAGAGTAGAAATGGCTATTTATTTAAAGCACTGCCCACAGGACTTTTAACCTCAGACACCCTCAAAACTCATCTATCCTAAGTTTTACTCTCTCTAGATAGCTACAGCATCAAGTGACAACAGTACAGAAGGCCATAACCAGCTCTTTATCACATTTCTTTCTCAGCCAGACCCCTTTTTTGTTGGGTTTTGGGGTTTTTTTTTTTGCATCTTACTGAAAGACACTGAGCAAGATGGTGTTGGGAAGAGAGAAACAACTCTCAAGCTTGCTATTGCCTTTGCGGTGCCCTGTGCCAAACAGATCTGCTGCCAGATTGTCAGAGTAGTTAGGAATCTCAGACGCTTTGATGCCCTTGAGGTCTCAGACACATCTGCTTAGGAAAACTGCCTTATTGCATCTGAGCCGGCAAGGCAGGCGGGATGCGTTCTGCTGAATGATGACTAGGTTGCCATGATCCACGCTTAACTACAGTGCTCCAGGAACTCTTCCAAGCACATAGATCTTAATAGGACTTCATTAGTCCAAAATACAGATGCCTGTCTCCTTGCCAGAAGCCTGAGTATATTACCCTGCACTGCTCTTCATAGAGCATGAGATTAATTTGATAGGGTTGGCCCTTTTCTTCGAATTAATGGTGTTTCCCCAGCTACTTCCCTCCTTTTCTTCAGAAATGATCACCTTCCTTGTCTGCTCCACTCCTCAGGAACGGTGGAGCTAATGACACTAAGATAGAAAACCTGTGGACCCGCAATTCCAACTGTAGAAAGTTTATAATAGATATTAATTTCACAGTCTTCAAAGGAGAATACCAGCCTTGTTTCTTCCAGCTGGCATTGCAACAGCTGTGACCGAAAATAGCTATCAAAAAGGAAAAAGGAGGCTGAGGAGTAAAACTCAGTGAAATGGAAGAGAGTGAATGACTGCAAAAGTTAAAAAAAAAAAAAAAAAATTATAAAGGGAAGCCAAGGGCACTGTCACATTAGGAGTAAGCAGTTTATTTGTCAGCTCTGGGAAAGGCTTAAAAAAGGTTATGAGTCCTCAGAAATGTACGCAGGTAGATATCCAGAGCTTTCTTCTTCTGTCCTTCATTTACAGTACTATCTTTGGCATGAACAGTTTCACTACACCAAGTAGGATATGAAAGCAGGCAGGTATTGCTTAACATGTTCCAGAGTAAAATACTTGTTATTTAAAAAGTTCTTTTCCACTACTTCAAGTCATGGTTGTTGACGATTTCTCCTTTCCCCCCCCCCCAGGCCCCAGGAAACAGTTGCCTTTTGCCAAATAATTTTATACTTGATATAAGACATATGAAAGAATGTTTGAAGGTTCTTTAATTAATTACAACTGACAGACAATTTAAGTCAATTTTCCTCTCTGTTATTTTGGTGGCAAAGTCAAGATGGCTTCCTGCATCCTCATAGCTCTGTTTTCTGTGACTTTCCCTCAGAGAAGTAGCAAAACTGACTTAAATGCAAAATGTTACTAGGAATCAAAAACCCTAATGGGAAAACTAACAGCAAAAACTTAACCAAGCGGCAAATATATTCTGCTGGTACATTGCACTTACAGTAAAAAACACCTAAGTAGATTTCTGCTCCTAGGGTTTGCTCCCAGTGAGAAAAAAATGCAACGTATGAGATAACACATCCACTCCTCTATGCATATATGGACATGTTATAAAACAGTAAGTTGTGTGAGTCTGAACATTTCTTACAGCCTAATCTTAGACATTGCTCCTCAAGCCAGATACACCAGCCTAGCTACACTGCTGCCAACCCTCATGCTCTGTGTGCTGCAGTAATACCTACCACCCTCATGGCTGTGCCTTGCTCAGGAGTACACAGCAGTGATAAAAGTCTCTTTTCCTACTATCGATGCAAAAGACCATTGGCAGTGAGATGATATCATAAAATAGTGTAAGATAACAAATTATGACGATGTATTCTGATGGCCTTGCTCTTCTCTAGCTTCTGTGACTCTGTGATCTGCTGTTTATGTAGCCTCAGCTTCCCCTGAGTGTCCTGTGGAGCAGACACTTCCCTTGCCCACTTGTAAATCTTTATGTAGACCACTTTCTCACCTCCTTTCTCTGGTCCAGACTCATATTTTGGACTTCCCCATTACTGATGAATAGACACCACATTGCCTAATATGGAGCATCTACATTCCTTTTGGATCAGTATCATTGCAGTCTCTTACTCAGACCTTAATCTGACACATTCAGCTCAGCCTACCTACACCTCATCTGTCTGGACACGCCTTTATTGTCTTCCCACTTTCTCTATAGCACCTTTTTTGTGTATTTCTATGTCTGGGTATTCCATGGGATTTCTAGCAGAGGAACAGGGAGAAAGGGTGTTTAAAAACTTGACATCAAATACCACTGACTTATTTTTCAGAATACAAAGTCTAGGTCTTTCCCCTGTAACACCAGACTGCAGTATTTCCCTAAGTAGTGTTGCCTATTTTAATGTGGAAGTCTAAGTGAAAATATCAATGCCAGTTTAACCAGGGACTTGTTACAACGCCTTCATAAGAGAGGGAGACCTATTAACAGTTTTCTCTGAAAATGACCGGGCTGTGATTTTTCTGCTGTGCATGTGTTTTAAAGGCCAATAATACACTGCTATACCAGCCTGAATGACAGCTCACAACTCCCATCTGAGAGGAAAAGAAAGGGGAAGCAGTGAGAGACAGCTCACGTCTGCAGCAGCCAGGTGTTAGAGAACTGCACGGTGCTGAAGAGTTCCCCATAAATGAGCTCTCTGCTCGCTAAGCAGTCCTGCTTCCTTCGCACAGCCCATTCATCTTCCTCCCTTTGGGCAGTGTGAGCTGCAGAAGTAACGGCTGTCTTGGGGCTGTATTCTCACTCTCACATGGAGCCAGGCTGGCAAATATGCTTGCTCCATGGTTTTAAATTAAAACAATAAAACCACAAAAATTCAACTGAAGCCTCTTTACATGTGCTTTACTGGTGAGTCTCTGAGGCAAGAAATATGGCAGCAGAGAGAGAGATGTGCTTCTGATCCTCGCTGGCAGTCATACCTGAAAAATTACAGAAGGGCTGCTTCCCTGCTGGCATGAGATGCCTTCTCTCTCTGTCTCTTTTAGAGCTACTTTTTAAAGAATACTTGTCAGTGTACTATTCACGGTCCTTATACTGATTTCATGCTAATGCAGCTTGATTGACTTGGTGGACTTAATCTAACTTGAGTTCCATGGAACATAGAGAATCTAATCCTTTCTCTATGGCTGCTTATGACTTAGTATCACTTTCCGAGAGATGAATTTATTTATTGATTTATTTCCCCCCCTGCCCCGTCATAATGACAATCACTGCATAGATTGTCCATATTTTTGGATATAGACATGATTTGCTTGCATGGTAAAATGCACTAGAAATGATGCCACTAGAAGAGAGTGTCACTTGCCTGACATATACTTAGTGGTAAATCAGTGAAAGAAGAGTGAGAAGCAATGGATCTAGATCATGTAATTTATCCAGGAACTTGAAATAACCTCTGGCCCACGCAGTTCATGTTTGTAGTGGCCATTAGTCAAGGTATCTGTCTGATTTGGCTTTGTTCCTGATGCTCATTTACAGAACCTACATCCTGACACCTTTTGGGGTCATGGACTGGCTGCAGCCTCAACACTGACTGTTTTGTACAAATACAGAAAACAGTAAAATAACCTGCAGAGTTCAAAATGTATTGCGTGGGTGAAAGTTAACCCAAAAATTCCTCAGTGTTTTGGTTAACTGGCTTTGAAATATGCCAAAATACCTCATCATGTTCTAAAGGACCTCCTATGTAAAGCACCTGCCATACACATATACAATAGAGTAAAACTAGTTCTGTTTGTCTATGACAATATGCATCCTAAAGGTTCTCGCTTACAAATTGCATAGCTAGCAGAGTGAGCAGCATCTTATAAATGTGTCGATAGATGGAAGAGTTGATCTAATAATGAAAAAAAAAGGTTACTCACAAATAATTTATTTGTCATTTGGTGGGGGAAAAGAAGAGTGAATAATTTATTTGGTCAATATTATTCAATCATCAATAGAACTGGTAGAATAATTTATAAATTTACTTATGAATAATTTATTAATCAATTGATGGTAGGAGGAAATTAATGAAGTAAACAATATTCAAATAACACTCAACAGGCTCTCTGAGGCAGGCAGGACAGCCAGGGAGGAATAGAGGGAATGGATCCCTTTCGTCACCCTCGTGACTGCCTCTGCATGAGCAGAGGGGATCACCAAAGGTCAGTCGTCCTGTAGCTGCTTCTTTAGCTTGCTAATAGCAGCCACCTTCTTCCCCATCTTCCCACCTGGGACAACAGATTTGCAAAGGTGCCCTGAGAGGGGCTGTGTGATTTCCTTGAGCCTTTGAAGACAGCGGGAAGCTGCTTGGAGATTCCTCTTCAGGCGTTTCACTGGCTCCCGCTGTGATCGCTCAAGCCAGACGCTGCTGGCTTTGACACATGGCAGCAGAGGCTGTGGGTGCCATCGCAGCCTTTCAGCAGCTTGAAACTTGTCACGCAGCTGAGAAGCGTGTTGTGCTCTGCTTGTGCACTTGGGCTACAAGGTAAAAGGCAGAGGCTTTCCCTGAGAAAGCCACAGGGTGCTGTCCCTGGTTTCTAGATAGGCTACAAAAATAAAAATCTAAACTCCACGGAATCGTAGAGGAAAAAAAAAAATCTTAACAGCTTAAAATATTTCATCTTGCATCCTTAGAGGGAAAATCACTAAGCTGCTCAGATCCATGCAGGATTACACAAGTCTAGTCATGCAATGGAATTGCTCTGTGCCTGAATTTAAGCAATAAATTGCTGGTGTGCAAAGAGTTAAAAATAATCCTCTCACTCATCATGTCTTTTGAGAATATGACTTCTCAGGCTTGTTACTGCAACCATCAAAATAATTTCAAGGCAGTTCTTATCCGAATGTAATTTTTAGATTTGTTAAATTTGGTAATATTTTTCCAATGTGGCTGTCTTGGGAGGACTTTTCTGGCTATGTAATACATTCAGAAACACTCCACTGCATCCACTGGTTTGCTCTGGTTTTGCTCTACTGCCATTGAATGAATCTATAACAAATCAAGTCTGAACATTAACCAAGAGCCACAACAGAATACTGTTAATAAAAATCATCCCAAAATGGCTTATTTTGGGTGTTATAATCTCACATTGTAATAGCTGTCATAAAAATACAGTTATAAAGTAGGCATGAGGATGCGAGCAGAAGGATTTTTTCCTGTTTTCAATGTGTGAAGTTTAATGGTGGATACATGTGCAGTTTGGGACAAGAACAGATGCCCTTTATGAATAGACGAGGCAGAGGATTCAGCTGGCTTATGTTCTCCTTTCAACTGCTACCACGATTTTTCCACTCTTTGTTCCTTTGTTAACTATAAACTGTAAGCACCGAAAATCAAAAAAATGAGGGAAAGTTTATGAATTATACACGGTCACAGAGTTTATTAGTGCTCCATCCTCATCCTCATGGGAGTCACTGGAGGAAGATCTTTGAGCAATTTCCAAATTTTCAAATGGGTTCTCCATTTCTTTATCTCATTCAGCTTTTGATATGGTGCATAAATTATTTATCAGGGTTGCCATTATTTCGTTAGTTTGCACTGTCCTCTGGCACCATGGCTGCAGAGTGATACTCATTTTGCATTTGCAATTACTTAACTTAAAAGAAATCAGTTAATTCTTCCTCTGTTCAGCACTCTTGCTTTGCAGAAATATGTGTGAATGGCTGAGATGTGAACAGAATTTCATTTTGACCTTGAACCCTAATTGCCCTTTTCATCCTTCAATTTGACCAGAAGGTGTAACTAAAGTTTATGTAAGAAATATTTCTATTTTCCTTTCTCTGTCTCTTTTTTTAAGATTAGAAGATGGGATAGGAAATAAATTTTTCCAGATCATAAATTCACCATTAAAGCTCAGTGAATTATGTGCTATGCTGGTTAAGTTCAGAGCAGGAACCTCTTTTATATACTTTGAGTATGTCTCCTTGAAGTTAATTTCTGTGGCAGTCTATCTCACAGCTTCCCAGTTGCAATTGCCTCTGAATGGAACAGCTTCTTGATTACTTTACCTTACAGAGTGTAAAGGCGACACTAGTCTCTTTCCATGACAGAACACACAATATACTCTTAAGAAAATAATTATTATGATTGACTTGGCCTGGAGGGGAAGACTTACAAGGAGAGGTTGAAATCCCTTGGTTTGCAGCCTGAAGAAGAGGAGGCTGAGGGGAGATCTCATGGCAGTCTATGGCTTCCTGATGAGGGGGAGTGAAGGGGCAGGCGCCAATCTTCTCTCTTTGGTCACCAGTGATAGAACCCGGGGGAACGGTATGAAGCTGTGTCAGGGTAGGTTTAGGTTGGATATTAGGAAGAGGTTCTTTCCTGAGAGGGTGGTTGGGCATAGGGACAGGCTCCCCAGGGAAGTGGTCACAGCACAGAGCTTGACTTGAGCTCAAGAAACATCTGGATGATATGCACAGTCACATGCTCTGACTTGGCTGGCCCTGTGTGTATCCAGGAGTTGGACTGGATGATCCTTATGGGTCCTTTCCAACTCAGGAGATTCTATGATTCTATGACTTTCTCCAGTTTTACTCCCATAACAAGCTTAGGTCCCTTCCTGTCATCCCTGACCCTGCTCTTCAGGTACAATTACCAGATAGCAGGCTACCAGGCAGAAGATTTCCATTTGAAAGTATATACAGGTACTTTTGCACGTAAAACAATGTGCTGATGGACAGAGCATTTTATCCTCATTGTTTGGTGAAAGAGCAGACTCAATCACACTGAACCAAAATAATTTCCCCTCGTGCCCATGTGGCACACCCATTTCCTGTCCCTTCCTCGGGCTCCTTGTCAGAAGCCCTCTTCCAAAAGAGGATGAAGAAGAAGGGGAGAGTGGGAGAGATGTTGTTGCCATTTCTGTCCTGCTGTAGTTCCCCTTCTGCAAAGAAGACCCAGTGATATCTGCATAAAATCCACATCTGTGAGGTGATAACCATGCTGACCAGCCTGCTTTGAGAGAGATTGTGACAGAGCTGCCTCTGCTGCAGCGCAGTGGCACGTCCCCACCCTGTCAGGACGGAGGATGGATGGCAGCACCACGCTCCTTCCCCTGTGCTGACAGCCACTCAGGCAAACAGTTTGCCTCCCGGCATGTCTGCAACAGGCCCTGTTTTCTGCAATGGCAAAATCACAGCCTGGAATAAGGAAATGATATTAGAGTATGACCTAAAATTAATTTTCTAGTACCAGTTATGGATTAATTCCCTGATTTCTTTCAAGTACCACTCTGTCCTATCAGCAGGTTCAGTGTAATCCTTTGGTCTTTGAAGATGCTTCTCTCTTGACTCCCTGAACATTCTTGCTGTTAACTCCCTTATTTTTCTTTAGAAATATTTGTGGGTTTTGTTAGCATTAGCATGCTACTGTCCTGTATTACTTCCTTGATCAAGTCTCACTCCTGAGAATGGCAGGCACTTTTACTCCTCTAAGAGCATTAAATCTATTGCACTTGATTAAATTTAATGCACTTAGTACTTCTGTGGTACCGATCACAAATAAGAATTATAGAATCATTTTGCTTGGAAAAGGCCTTTAAGATTATCAACTCCAACTATTAACATAGCACTATCAAGCTCACTACTAAAACATGTCCTAAGTACCACATCTAAGGCAATGGGGTGATGTCAGTGGCCACATGTTATTAACAACAGAATCAGAATTCTGGAGACTGTGATATGAGATAGGGCACCTTCTGCCTCCAACTTAATGGTCCTAATGCTTTCTATTTAACAGTTACCTAATAGACTATGCAGTTGTGAAATGGCTTCATATTGTATTAGGTGAACTAAGGAAGCTAACTTCTGTTTTAGAAAACATATGTATGTAGTAGGTACAGAGGTACCATGGAGTTGAAGCTTTAATTCAGAGAACCTTGCTTTCCATGGCAACACATGCTTCTGTCCTTCCCCTTTGTATTTTTGGGTATATTTTTTTATCTCTGAAAGGTGCTGGTTCAGTACCCTTGCCAGCTAAAGATACTCACAGAAGAGATTCTGAAATATCCTCAAGCAATGGTAGGTTTCTCAAACTACCCCATGCCAGAGGAACTATTCCCATGATCCTGCTGGGATTCCAGAAGCAAGGACAAGCACATGTATCCTAGGCAAACAACATTTCCCTGCCTTGAGACCACTGTTCTCCCCACCCTCTGCTTCTCCCCATTTGCCTGTTAGTAAGACTTTTCTTCCAGGGAGAAGCTGCCAGGCTCCTGCCCAATCTTACTGCACCCCCTGACCACCAGGGACAAGCCACATAGCTGTTCCTCTCTGCTGTCAAGTCCAGTCTAGTATCACCCAGTGAGAGGGCATTTCCCTGCACATGGCCACCTTAGGCTGGTACTGCCTAATAACTGGCACTAAGCATCATTCACAGAATCACAGAGTCGTAGGGGTTGGAAGGGACCTTGAGAGATCATCGGGTCCAACCCCCCTGCTAAAGCAGCTCCCTAGCACATATTGCACAGATAGGCGTCCAGACGAGTCTTGAATATCTCCAGAGAAGGAGACTCCACCACCTCCCTGGGCAGCCTGTCCCAGGGCTCTGTCACCCTCACTGTGTAAAAGTTCTTCTGCATGTTGGTGCGGAACTTCCTATGCTCCAACTTGCAGACATTTCCCCTTGTTCTGTCTCCACAGACTACTGAAAAGGGGTTGGCCATTTCCCTCTGTCTCCCACACTTACTATAAACATTAATCAGATCCTCTTTTAGTCTTCCTTTCTCAAGGCTGGATAGCCCCAGTTCATTCAGCCTTTCCTTGTAGGGGAGATGCTCCAGGCCCTTAATCATCTTTTTGGCCCTCTGCTGGACTCTTTCTAGTTTTCTGGTTTCTGCTCAGCTTTCCCCCAAGGATGCCAATACACATCAGTTCTCACCCTGTCCAACTTCAGGCTTTATTCACACCCTTGTATGAAGAACAGGGGTGATTAAGGAGAAGCCAACACTCCATATACATTCACACTCCTTGTCCTAAATTCTCACAGTTTTACCAGGGCACACTGGAGAAGCTATGGATGATGTTTGTACCCTTTGATGCACCAAGAAAAAAAAAAAAAAAAGTCTCTTTTATCACTTGGATTTCTAACAGCTTCTTCCCATCTATGAAAATAACAAATACTCACTTTGAAATTAAGTCTGTCAGCTTGAATATTAATGGAAAACACTTTGGTAAACTAGCACTGTGTAAGGGTGAAAAGAAAATTAACCCATCCACACAATCGTCTGCTAACCCTCAGAGACTGCTCTGCACAACTCTGTCCACCCCGCTCCTTCCAAGGGTGCTGAAGGGGCCAGTCCCTGCACATGGAGTTTTCCTTGGCACTGTAGCCTCTCTAAAGATATAAATGTTACACAACAGGAACAGCTGCCAGGATCATCCCTTGAACCAACAGAAGATAATGCAATTGAGTTTGCTTTTGGCTGAGAAAGGTCTGGTCTACTGCTTTAGATAAAAATGCAGGTCAGATTACTTGACACCTATTTAATACCTGGAATTCTAGAGCAGGTCCTAGCCACCACATTGTTAGCATTCCTATACATTTTCCTGCAATGCCCCAGCACTGAAGCCTTGATGGCTTTGAAGCTGCAAGGATGCCACAGCCCCTCCTGCCTGTAGCTGTCTTTCAGGTTGCAGCTTGTAAAAATGTAAACTTGTTCCACTGAGAACTGCTTCCACTGTCCAGGTTACCATCGTTTCCACCAAAGCCTTCTCCTGCCAGCTAACAGAAGCAATGGAGCTGAGACCTCTGCTGTGACTGAGAGTGCTTTGAGCTGTACCAGCCATCTGTGTAGGAAGGCAGATCTGTTTAAAATTCCCGGAGAAGAACAATACTATTATTATTGCTAATTAATAGTAAGCAAGGACACAAACCCATGCCAAATCACATTAAGTTCCAATCAAAAAAAGTCAAGTGTGATTTCTAATTGATTGCATTTTAAAATCAATCAGTCAGGTTGTGTATATTTTTTTCACAAGATCCAACAGCTTACTGATATTTGTCTTTCGAGTGAGACTGAGATTGAAGCAGAACTGTGGAGTTTTGGGGTTTTTTAATGGAATTGATTTTTTTAAAAATCCATTTTAATTAGACTTGTACAGCTAGATTTGTCAAGCTCATGCTCCTCTGGAAGTTTATTATGAAGCTGTGTGGAAAGAAAGATGCTCTATGTGTTTACTCTCTCCCAAAGGGCCAGATGAAGTTAAAATGAACCTCTGTGCCTGCTAGCACATACAGACCCCATGAGCCTCCTAAATTCCTGCTCAGCAAAGGCTGCTTCACACTGAGAAAAGGAAATATCATCGCTTTTCTTCAGAATGGCAGATTAAGTTTTCCCTGGTTCCCCCTTTCTGAGGCTCAGACTTCAACATAACATATATGGATGCTAAAGAGCCCAGATGGCTGGTTCAGCTTTAAATTAATAACATCAGTGCTCCAGTCAGATGGGGCGTGATACAGTTGCTAAGTTTGTTCACCCCTTCTGTGTGTTACACTAATAGTTTAATTTAGTGCTTCTGGCTCTCCTCTTGCCCAAGCTTTAGAAAACTGTTAGTGAATAGCAGGTGCCTGCATTTGGCCATGAATATTCAGAGTTAGATGAGCAAACAGCCTGCACCGCACCTCGTCTCAGACTGTGACACCTAAACTCTTTAGAAGTTGCATAACTAAAAATATTGGAGTTAAGTTTTTTGACACTACAGGGGCTATTGCAAAGGTCTGAGCCTCCGAATTCCTAGGATCTGGGTAGCACATGACTATAGTTCAAAGAGAGGTTTATAAAGAAACAAACACAATATGGAACAAGCACTCCATGTTATAAAAGATGAAGAAGGAATCCTAAACAATCCTGATAATGGATCAGTGGAAATCAATACAATAGGACATGCAACAGTGATGGTGGGGGTTTCAGTAAAAACTTCAGATAAAGACACACTATATTCTTCACAGTAAAAAGCAAATCTAAATTTCATTGAGACTGAACAATCTACTTTATATCTTGGCTAGAGCCAGTGTCTTTGGGACTTAACCTAATGGAAAGAACAACTTAAACTGATACCCATAATAACAGGGATGTCTTCCCACTACCTGGGGCCCCAAACCATTGTCCCTGTTCACAATATACATTATTTTTCCTCCCATTATTTTGGCATGTTCCTAAAGGACAGTTAAAGTTGCTGAGGACTTAATTTCTATCTATTCCTTGCTGTTTCCTTCTAGATACAAGGAAAGACAGAAACTGACTTTGGTGTGTGCGGTGTTCCAGAGTTCCTGATGAGGTGACATCTCTCTGCTGTGTTCCCACAGGACGCTACGGTGCAGGGGATCCTGTAACTTCAGTGCAGATCTGAGACCCACCCTCCAGAGCATGCTTTTCCTCTCTGGAAAACATACCTATCAGTCAATAGCTGCTCATCTCAATCCTTGCTATTAGGAGAGGTGGAAAACTAATTATATTCTTCTGGCACTGTCTATGTTTTCTCTAACTAAATTATATTTGCCACTGTAAAAGACCTATTGATTAATTTAATAGATCTTTTGTTCTTTCTGCAGATTAATGTATGGCTTTTTATCTTACTTCCTTGAGCAATCTTCACTTCAGTCTATTTAAGTATTCTGAAAGGTTTATAGCATTTTTTAAACTCTTCATTCTTTTGTCCCTTATGTATCATCCTGGGTAGGGGTGAAATCACACAAGCACTCAGCAACTACCAGCACAAACAGATCCCTCCCCTGTTGGGGTGGTGTCTGGTGCAAGGATGACAAGTGCCAAAAGGATTTGTCACTCAGAAAGCTGACATCAGGATCGCTGGGCTAAAAGTTGACTCCAATCCCCAACAGGGCTGGGTAGGAATATGTATGATTTTCCTCTGTCTTGAGCAGAAAAAATTCTGACACTACTTCTTGATTCTCATCTCTTCTCTGGCGAGAGCCTTGGGAAGTCAGTCTGGGTGTGAAGTTGCTATAAATCCTGAGGACTCCAGCAGAGGCAACATGAAGACAGCTAATATACCAGTGCAATAATGTTGTTGGTAGAGCGATGGGGTAGGAGAAGAAGGACGTAATGCTTAATGATACACGTTCTCCTCAGTCAGTGCCCTAAATGTCAAAAGTCTCACCAGACAATTTTAATAGACAGCAGTCTGGCTCCAGAGCCACATGGTGGAAAGTCACATTCCCCTGGATATTAGTCTTAAATCACGGTCTCTTGATGTGCACTGTTCAGACTGTACTGAGTATCTGGGCTTTTTAACAAGTTTCCCATATGCACACAGCAATTTGCTTGTTGATGCTTAGACATGATTGACATAATTCGACAATCTGGCCTATTAGTTTCCTTTGTAAGTATGTAAAATGCTTACAACGATTATCCCAGTTGACTGAGGACATGCTTCCTGTGACACAGTAAACAAATGTAGCAAAGGAGGCTTTTTCTAAATGATTGCTCCAACCCCCTAATGAGAATGTTAACTAATTTCATCAGGGCTGCACTATACCCAGTGTCTTCATGAATCCTCAAGTTACACAGCTCTGTTTCTTGAGCCTGGGGTAGAGTAGCTAGAATTGTATGCCTACAGACTTCTCCCATCTTTAGCTGCATGCTGCATTATAATGAATACATTTATTATCCTGCCTGCAAAAAAGACATTTCTTTGAAAAAGAAAGTATTTCTGAGGTTTGGTCTCAAAACCTACCAAACTCCTCAGAGGAGTGCTTCTTCCTATAAATCAGTGCCCCTTAATGGAAAGAACCTGATGAAAGAATGAGTAATGATAGGTAAAAAAATAAGAATAAATCAACCTGCTCATTAACCTGCTTGGAGAGTAAATTCTCTGTGCTCTGAAGGCCAGGATTTAAGACAGTTCCTCTAAATCAAAGGATTCTTACGAATCCTGTTCTCCAGCTATCATCTATAAGTTATGTTTGGGTAGTCAATGACCATGTGTAGGGGACGTTTTTCAGTTGTTCGCAAACATCGGCACTGATTTATGTGGAGAAAATAACACGTGGTGTTCTCAGGGGAAAAAATCATTACCTTAGTTTTGGTGCATCTAATTACAAGAAGTCTCTATCATACTCACCATCTACCCTAATTATCCAGGGGATTGGCAGTGTTTAACAATGAAGGAAAGAGTGCTCTGGTGTCCAATTAAGTTTTTCTTTGAGGATTAATAAATCATGTCTCATCAGCCCCACTGACCCAGAGGTGTTAATCTTCACCTTATCACTCTAATCTTAAAGCAAAATTCTGCAGATCAAGAGCAGCAGAACGGTTCAGTTAATTGTTCCATTAGTCTGATGAAGTCCTTATACCCATGTCCAATAATACAGTATTCCCCGAGCGGCTTTACATGCTCTCTGCTACAGAGCAGAAAACCAAACAGTAAAAAGACTGCTGGAGCTCTTCGGAGCAGGTGACTGGTAGCTTGGACTCTGCTCCACACTTAGCTGTTTCGATACATTCACATATCGGAGCAAGGCACTGAGAAGATTATAACCAGTCAGGAGAGGTTTTAGCACATCTAAATGCAGTTGCAAAAGGAAATAAATCAAGTAGTCAATATCGGAAAGAAGAATTAACAGTTATCTGCCCTGTAAACAATATCCTTGATTAGAAGGCATAAACAATGCTGTTGTATTTAAGGGCAAGAATCCAAATATTTCACTGGGAAGAGGTTTTCTCATTGACAAGCCTACAGCAATCCTGAAAAGCATGGTGAATTGAGATAGAATATGTTCCTAACCACTACAATAAATTAGAAATCATATTCTAACTGTGTTCAGGGTCTATTTGTATTTGCTTTTGTTTCTGAGTAGTCAGGCAGGCTAAATTCTTTTGCCATGAGTGTTCACAGAAAGTACCGAGCTCACATTAAAAATCCATTTCATAACTATTGCTTTTCAAACAGTTCCACCTCCTGATCTGAGTTAAACAGGAAAGGAAATGGGAATGGATACCTGTCAGGGCATGGGTCACATACTTGTGTGTCACTGAACAAAAGGAGAGAGCGAGAGATGGGATCAAGCCGGAATAATTTCATGGGGTGGGTAGAGGGAAAAGGGAGAAGGGCTGGATTTCTGAAAGGCTTTTGAATACATCATCTTTTTGCCTACTCACACAATATTTCCTTCCCCATGTCTGTCTCCTTTTCTTCAAAACAAAACACAAACCTCTGCTTTCCCCCTCACCTTTCCATCATACTCCCAAAGCAAACGAAACTCACAGACTTTTCCCTCTTCGAGGGGTAAGCGACTAAAGTCTCTGCCTTGGATTCAAGAGGACAGAAATATGTGCTTGAAATAACCATGTACTTGGAATAAGGCAAGGGTTAAAAGAGGGTTAAAGAGTTAGGTGAGAGAAAAATAAGTAGTGATTCCCCCTCTTCTCTTTTCTCCAAAATGTGAGTCACATATCGTGTCATTTTCTGAAACTTGGGCACAGCTTTTTCTTTTACACTCTGAATTCACTCCTGAATGTAACACCTGAACAAGCAAAGAAAACATTAAACAACACGAAAGATTTCTCAGAGAAAATGAAGCTCTTAGACAGTTTTCTCAGCTGCTATTTCATCCATTTTCTAATTTTTTTTCTTTTTTTTTTTAATCTTGAAGATATTTTTTAAATAGATTCCTTTTAAAATGAAAACAGATAAGCCATTCTCATGTCTACCCTCCGTGTCCTGTACTGAGAAATGGGACATAACATTATCCTCACTTCAAAGCATTTCATCTGTAAAAAAAGACAATTGACTTACACATAGAAGTGTGCATCTTATAAAGTGCTCAGTTTGGATCATTTAAATGATTAATTTAACCAATACAGTTCTGAGATAAATTGATTTGCCTCTTCTCCTCTACTTATCATCCTCTCTCCCCTTTAAAAATTTAGCATAAGTACCAGGCGTACAACATTCCCAAGGTCATTCTACTATCCTTCTTCAACACCTTCCTTAAAAACACTCTTCTAATATAAGAAAGTTAATCCTCCATTGCCCTCCAGCTTAAGAGGATTCAAACTCACATATCTCACCTCCCAAGAGAATTGCAACATCACCATCTATGGACTGTATGTGGGCACCTGCATACATGAATGCCCAGAGACAGAGAGATGGACAGAGCACTCTGTGTTGCTCCTAAAAAAGCTGTTTTATTTTACGTTAAATAATTATGGGTTTCTTGGTCCAGAGAGCAAGCTGGGAAAGAGAGCTGGTTCCTGCTTTGTTCTCCAAAGACTACTTGCTATTTAAACCAGCGATTGCTCTGAACGAAATGTGTAACTGAGCCCTTCCCTCTGCCCTGGCAGGTAAAGCGTGTGAGTCCTCGACTTCCAGGTGACTGGTTAGGTGCAGCCAGAGGACTTCTAGGAAAGGAGGTCTTTCCTCATTTGCTACAGCTTGTGGCTGCATTGGAACAGCTTCTGGTACTTACTGTCATCATCTGGTCAGACCACTGACCCTCAAAAGTCAGTTTCAGAAAGCTCAGGAGCACAAAACTCACAGCTACAACCATGTTGCTTTGTGCTGTACTGGTGTTAGTTTGGCTTCTCTTCCTGTGGGGTGGAGGAGATGCTAGGTCTATGTCAGTATCGCCTTTTGGGCAACCTTACAGAGAATTGATGGACACCTCAGGTAAGAGTCCTAGCAGAAACCAAAGATCCCAAGTCTCTAAAGCTGAATTGTCAACCAAGGCAATTCTCCACCCATTTTTCTAGCCATGCTGGTTCACAGAGATTCCTTCAGAGCATGTCTAAGGCCGGTGTTAAGACTTACAGTATAGAGTATTACCAACAGCTAGGTCACTCAGCCGATTCAAGGTTCAAGTCTCTGTTCTGGAACAAACAATTAATTACAAGTCTCTAATCACAGAGGGTGAATGAACAAATGAATGGATGAAGAAATATCAAGGAAAATTGAAATATCATTGTGTCTGCTTTAGCAAATACAAATAAGATAGGCTTTAGCACCTAGCTGTAGGGCAGAGCTTACAGGCGAGAGTATCAAGAGAAAGGTGGTGTCTCCCTGGCCAGAGGCAGATGCTCCTTTCCCCTTCATTTTATTCCACATTAGTTCAGGTGGCTTCCAGTCCATTTCCAAGGTGGAACACCACACCAGGGATTGAGGACTCCAGATCTTAGTTAAATCTTCATGTCAGTACCCATCTTCTACATGCCTGAGTATCTACATGGGTCTAACCAACAGCCCTTCTCCTGTTTAGTTCTTAAGATGTACAAAAGAATAGCTGTTTCCAAAGTGGGCTCAAATCACTTATATTATTTTCAGATATTGTTCCCAGAAAAGAAAAGTGTGAGACAGAACTGGAAATTGTGGTGTTGACAAAAGAAAATAATTATGCAAAGAACCTTATTATGAGAGGAGTGAAATGTTTGGAAAGTAGTTAATGTCAGATTGCTCCCATTCATACATTTTTAAAACAGATTTATAAAATGCATCCAATTCAGAAGTGTTTTGCCTTTCGTATTTCTTGTTAATTTCTTTTATTGTAGAATTCCACTGTGTGACTATCTCTGCACATTATGTACAGAAAATAGTAGTGGAATGATTTTATATCTTCTTCTGTCTCCTTCTGCCTGAATTTTAATAATAATAAATTTGAATGATTATAATGTAAAATTGAAAGCAACTTGCCTGACAAACAAGGCAGAATGCATGAAAAAAACTTAGTATTGCCTTCCTTCCCTGATTTATCATAAAATACATCTAATTTGTAGAGGAGATGTTATTATCCTCATGTTTCTTTTCTTTTTTTTTTTTTTTTAAAGTTACTGTGCTACATTTATGATTCTTGTTCGGTTTGGCAATAAAAAGAAAAAAAAGAAAACGGGTCAAAAACCTGTCTGAAGTGGTGATAAATAAAAAGAGAGCCATGAGTACATCCCTTATCCAACCACTTTTGGTTCAGCGGCCCAAATAACCAGGCAACCATTTATAGCTCAGTTCAGGCTTTAATAGACGGCCAAATTAAATTTGCTGAAGTCTTAACTTTTATTTTAATCATCTAGAACATGAAACCTCATCAACATGAAAGCAATAGGAGTATTTCCACACACTTAAAATGTTTGGGGTTGCACTTTTGATTTGCCACAGCATTTTCCTAATCGACGACACCTTTACCTGTCAGTGTCTGGAAAAGTGCCAATTTATTGCTGTGTTACTTGGTCACTGGGTGAATTAGAAATTAATTTCTGCATTTATTTATTTTCAGTTTGAAATAGTCCTTTTATGACTCTGGGAAAACTACAGCTGAGGTGTAGGATTTCTTGGTGGCAGACATGGAGTAGAGAGAAAGGTTTTCCTTTTGTAGAAAGGCTGCTAGAGATGGATGAATGGAGGGAAGGAAGCCACCACCATAGATGGAGCAATGTTTCTTCTGTCCAAGAGGCAGAGGAGCTGTGGAACTATCCAAAGCCTTAAGAAGTGCCCATAGAGTAAAAAGCATCTCTCACAAGGCTGGCTCCACATTTAGTTTATTCTTAGAAGATCAGAGCTGCAATAGGCTGTTTGCCACATCCTATTGTCACCTCTGAGGTATAGATGGTTAGCTGCCAAATTTGATGGCACAAATTGATAAGGGCTTTTTGGCTATGAGGAGGAGTCTTTGTCAACGAACTGGAAGAATATTACTTGCTAAGATGTAGCAAAGTAGAAATTTTGGTTAGAAGAGTCTGGTTACAGTTTATCATCTAATAGAAAAAGCTGTAACATCGATTTTTAAAACAGTGGTTATTGCACTTTGCATCTGATTCTTCAGGGGAAAAAATAAGCAACTGCTAACTGTATTTTCCTAAACTGCTTTGTATATCCTTAGCTGAATATGATGTGAATTTAAATAATTATTTTTTTGGATTACCCTTCAGGGATCATCCAGCCTTCACTCAAAAGAGTGTCTTGTAGGGCCTCTTGCTGGGGCTTCCATCTTTCCGAGGGAAACTCTTGCCAGGTCTACTCCAGCTGAGTACACATGTCTCTAGGGAGAGCTAGACTCCCTTCCTACCCTTCCCTTGTCCTTGGAGCTTGCTGAGTATAATTTATATTGTTACACAAATTTATTGCGAGCAAAGATTTTTTTTTTTTTAAATTAGTTTACTCTGCAAGTATTAGACTGCAAGCTCAGCCCAGCAAATTTATCTTCTCTAACATTTGATTTCTTCCCATGCCATTCCTTTTTCTTCACCTGACAATTTTCTCAAAAAAGAAATTTTGTCTGCATTGCTGCTCTCAGCATGCTGTCCATATTACCTCAGTAAAAGAAGGAAATTTGATGTCTGGACATATGTAGTCTTGTGGAAAAGGGTCTTACTTCACTCACTGACAAGCCTAGCGGTATAGCTAACAGTATTTCCCAAGGGGGGTGGCCTTGCTTTAAAAAAAGAGGAGAAGAAAAAGAAAAAAAGAATCAATATTGACTCTTGACACATTTTCATTTACATCACTGCATGGCTTTCAGTCCAGGCACAAATCAATACACAGCTTTTAACACTGCTCAACTAGTTTGTCCTATGTAAAAGAAGAGAGATTTCCCTCAAGTGGCTTGTTTTTCCCTTTGGGCTCCAGGCAGACTCTCCACCACTAACAGTGTGTGATTCTTTGAAATGAAGTTGAGTTTATTTGACTGCTCTTTCTGCGACTGATCAGAAGAGCTTGAACTGTAATATTAATCACACGACGTTTTCTTTATCACCACTTACAGTCAATTGACTTTGTACTTAGTGAAAGCGTCTCAAGCAGCCAACTCAATGTACCAGAGGGCAAGAAGTCAATAGAAGTAAGAAAGATTTAGTTTCAAAACACAGAGTACACAGCCTGTGGAGCTGCTGCCACATACACACCAGGCACTTTATCACACTGCAGGTGCACTGGCTACTATTGCATGTTTTTGTTTGCATGATGAAGGCATCTGTATCACCTCAATTGGTTTTGTTCATAAAGTCTCCTCTGTCAACTGCAGCTTTTCCTTCAATCTCAGGTTTACATGGGAGGTGTAAGGACCACATTGTTTCTCCACTGGGTTTAATAACTATTTTCAACTCCAGTCTCTATAGATTTCAGCAGAGAATGCCAATTTGCCTACAAAAACGTTAATACCATTTTAATAGCCGTCTGCATACAGTGGGTTTTCTAAAAACACAGCAGGAGGACAGATGGCCAGAGGTACAACATTTCCAGTTTTGTTTCACAGAGTCACAGCACCTCACCTCAGAGAGTTTTTAGCTCATGAAGCTTCCACAGAACTTTTCACACTGAAGAAGTGCATGCAACATTGAAAACAAGAGCCTAGAGAATTAATTTATTGCATGCAATACCTTAGGAATTTTCTTTGCTAGAAGCAGACTCTGTGTCAAGTCCAACAGGCCATAAAATGGGCAATCACATCTTTTTCTATGGCACATTTTAGACATGCATGACCAGTCTTCCCACTTGTGTAAAGCAGCTTGTTGAGTCCCTTCCTTGCTTTCCTGGGGATTCTCCTTAAATAAAGTGGATTCCTCAGCGGCGCAGAACTGAAGAAAAACCCAAAACAATGTTGACTCTCCCTCTCTGGGTTTTTCTGGATTAGGCCTCTTATTATCTATGTACATAGATACACGTTATAATAATAATATAATGTATTATAAATGGGTATATGTTCATACTAAACAAGTTTCCTACCACTTCATTGAGCAAAAGCATTGATTTCTTTTCTATGAATGAACCAATATTTATTCAAGACTGTTTTCAGTGGATAAAATGAGTATGTCCTTTGCATGGAACATACGAAGCATATTTTCATTGAGACAGATTTTGCTGGTCATTATTTTTTTCAAAATTTCCATAGACAACAGGCCAAAACTGTATGAAACAGCTGTCAGTCTCAGACCATGCAAACCATTTCTGATTTAACCATACTAGTTTTCTTGACGTTTTTCTCTTATGGGTTTAGAGTTACAAGACAACACGTGTTTCCCAGTGGAAAAGAACAGAGGCATGATAAGAAGGACTTTCAAGGACACCCAGAGCAGTCAGCCAAGACTTCCTTTAAATCTGTATTCTGTTGGGGGCCAAGGGGGTGTGGATGTTAAACCAGTTTATATGAAACCAGTGAAGCAAAAGGTAAAAATCCATTCAAATGCACCCATTAATCTGGAAATCAACTCTGCATACTCTTCATTTTTGCGCAGTCGTCTCAGTTCCTGATGCAAATACAGCATGCACTTGTTCTCAACTTTGTCCCCTGACATTTGCAAAATAGTAGGCAAAACTCAAATTAATTGCTTAATTAGGAAGCATAAAATCATATTGCCTGTGGAACAGATCCATTTCAGTACGGCTTGTACACGGTGTACCAGTACCAGACACATAAGGCTTGTACCGCTACTCACCAAAAAGCCCATTAAATGCCAACTCCATAAGCACACTCCAGCTGTTTTATACTGCTCCACTACCAAGACTCGAGGTAAATTACCCCTCTGTAGGGTGATGGGCTATCACTCAGTGGTTACAAGCGCAGGCAGTGCACAAACATAGCAGCCAGCGTAGTGCCTGAGTGCAGCAGCAGCGGCAGGAGAGCAAAGGATGAGGGCAGGACCAGTGGGCAGCCAACTCCGACCCTATCAGGTGACAAACAGTGATCACACCAGAAAGGTTGTACCCGCTGTGCCCTGCTCCCCCCACCCCCCTTCTGAAATTCAGCTGTTACTAAGCTGGAAAATGTGAGCAGGACTTTATCCCAAACTTACAGCAGATATAAAATTTCACACCTACTCTAAGAACACCCACGACTCCTATGATTTCCTTTATAGAACTCTGATATTATGAACTTTAAAAATGTGATCTAAATGCCTATTATACTCAGTAACCAATGGGTATTATATAGCTGTTGATGAAAACAAAAAAATCTGATGTCTAGGTAATAAGATCACCTAAGTAATTTTAAATTTGGCTTTCCTGTCAGTTAATAGGCTCACCCTAATTGCTGAGAAAGAGACTGTCATTGAAGAGCTTTCACCAGGATATTAACTAATTACAGGGACCTCACTGCTATCATTTCCCCATTTTATTGAGGCAGAAGTGGGAGGGAGAGGGAATTGAAGTTTCTTGTCTGAGTATGTACATTGGACAAATGACCAAGAGATGTTAGAGCCAGGCACCTATCATTTTCCACTGGATCAGCAAGCAGGTCCCACGAACTCTGTAGCTGAAAGACCAATGGGGAGAGCTGGGGCAAGTGACGGGTACATGAAGCTGGGTGTAAAGGACAGGGAGAGACTGGAATTTACTTTTAGAAGTTTGCAGCTCTATTGGATTAAGCACAGCATGACGGATTGTGTTTCAGCTCTGACTGTTCTAGTTTAATGGTATAGTCTAGCAGAGATAATACTAGGCAAGGTTTCAGTCAGTGATGGCCTTGGGGTGAAAATAAATTGTTCTAAACCTCCTGAAACAGAGCCTAACACTCTCTCCTGGAGACCACACCAGTGAAGTGCAGCATACGTTTAAGTGGACAGTCAGAGTTCAAACATATGCAGTCATGCTGGTATTTCACAAAGGACTCCATTTGGAATGAAAAAGAACATGAGGATAAGGCCATGGGAATTTTTCACCATCTGTGATAATAATTCAGAAAAAGCCTGGCACACAATCTGCAAAAGAAAATTCTCTCTTGGGGTTGCAATTCCAGGATTTACTTCCAGGATTCAAGTATTACATTTTTTTTTTTATGCCTTCTAATCGCTCACAGAGGCAGATGATTTCTGTGTGTGTGGCACAACTGCTGGAATGAGCTCGTTGTAAAACATTTGACATAATGTATTTGGCAGGATACTCGCAAATGACCAGACCGAATGCTGTACTTAAGACTGATTTCCAATACAATACTCCACTATAGGTTGTCCAGTTCTTGCACACCACATTTCCTGAAATGAAAGATTAAAGGTCTATGTAACACCAAATTGGTTTTCTTAGTAATCTTGGGGGGTTTTACACCTGTTTACATACACAAAAATTTAATGAACTTAAAGCAAGAAATCTGCACAGGAATGAGCATTATCAAAATTGTAAAAGAGTCCCAGAAATTGCTGTTAGGAAAAGAGATATTACCAGACTAAGTCAGACTTACAGCTTGCCTAGGTAATGGTTCCCTTTCTGTGGTCAGGATAGGGTTGTGCTATGGGCAGGTTGGAGCGCTCAGCCCAAGCAGCTGCCAGCATCCCAAATGGTGTCCAAACTTCCTGACAAAACGTGACTTTGGTACCTCCTGCTCCTGGATGCCATTGCCCCTTGGCACGGTGTGCCTAGCCCAGTGCAGGTTCTGCTGCCTCTGGTCACCCAGGGTCAGACCCCTACTTTCAGGACTATTATTTCCCCCTTTACTGAAGGAATCAGAGGAAGTTATTCCTAGCAGTTTCCAAAGGAATACAGTGTGCTGGCTTCTTCCTTTATACTCCTTGTTCCCTGGAACTAAATGGTATAAAATGAATAAGAAACAACATAGTGAAATATAATCGAAGTGTACATTTGTAGAACTTGTTTAATGGGGAGGTTAGCTCCTAAGCCTTCCAGTCAGTGATTCCTTTATGCTCAGTACATGGTATTTTCTGCTTATGTGCTTTAAAATTCTGATGTCAAATATATTTAACCCTATTCAGTTCCTGTCTTCAATCATTTCTTTTGACAACAAGCTCCAGTGGCTAATCATTTATTCCCGAGTTAGTTGGGGCTTGCAACACACTGGTCATTAATCAGATCAGGTCTTGCATTCATCAGTGGTGAAATGCAGCTTAAAAAAAAAAAACACCCTATTTCAATCAGTCAGATCTCAGTACAAACATGAATGTGGATCGAACTGAAGGCTCCACAGAGATGAACATTTCCGGCCTCAGTGGGAATGCCAGAGAACTCAGGACAAAATCCTACTCATGACTTCTCCAGTTCAGCTTTGTCTGATGTTTAGAATTGCAATAGACTATGGAGTCCAAAGGCAGTGAAGACACAGCTTGAAGAAAAGTGCATCCTCTTTTTCCTTTCTTTACTATTATTAAACAGTTATAATATTTCAGACTTTTGCAGTTGATTATGTTATATTGGTGTTAGGAGCATTTTGTGTGAAGCTACAGGCACTGGCTAGGCTAGACTGCTAGGCTTTTGACAGATTCAGAGAGGTAAGGATGTCTGCTGCTGTTCTTCTCCAGACTGACTGTCTCGTCACCCTTTCACAGCACCCTGCTACAACCCCTTCCCTGCTTTGTGGCCCCATGTACCAGGGCCAGCCTCAGCTACCAACAAGCTGTGTTTGACACAGCACTCTGGAGCAGGAGAAAGGCTGCCATCCTTTGCTGCTCAGAGGTGCATGATTGCAGGAGTCTAGCAGCAGGCCTGATAGTCAGCAGGATCTCCTGTTCCACCTGTGAACGGTGTGGTCCTCCACTGAGACAGAATCAGAGAATTGTAGGGGTTGGAAGGGACCTCCAGAGATCATCAAGTCCAACCCCCCTGCCAAAGCAGGCTCTCTAGGACAGGTTGCACAGGTAGGTGTCCAGACGGGTCTTGAATATCTCCAGAGAGGGAGACTCCACCACCTCCCTGGGCAGCCTGTCCCAGGGCTCTTGTCAGCCTCACTGTGAAAAAGTTCTTATGCAATATTGGTGCAGAACTTCCTATGCTCCAACTTGCAGCCATTGCCCCTTGTCCTGTCTCCACAGACAACTGAAAAGAGGTTGGCCGTTTACCTGTGTCTCCCACACTTCAGATATTTATAAACATTAATCAGATCCTCTTTTAGTCTTCCTTTCTCAAGGCTGGATAGCCCCAGTTCATTCAGCCTTTCCTTGTAGGGGAGATGCTGCAGGCCCTTAATCATCTTTGTAGCCTTCGGCTGGTCTCTTTCCAAGAGATTCCTGTCTTTTTTTTACCAGGGAGCCCAGAACTGGATACAGAGACATCGCTGCCTTGTGCATGGAAAAGGCAGACAGGAGAGATCTGCTTTTGAAAAGCCAAACAAGTGCCTTGCTATTTATTTTAATAATACTGGCCCAGGCACATGATCGTAAGCAGGGTTATATAAGTGTTATATGTTGGGACATTTAGAGATAAGTAAATTCAAAGGTATAAATGAATATTGCATATTCTGTTTCTACTGATACCAATGTCCTTTTATCTCAAGAAAAACTCACAAAGCAAAATAAAAATAATAGATGTGGTTACCCAGAAATGTAAACATCTATAAAGGGGATCATATTAAGGGAATATTTAAAGCTCTTTTTATGAAGAAAGGGAGTTTTGTAAAGACATGCAATTAACTGAATTGTGATGCTGATGAACAGCTCTCTGTAGAGTAGTGACAAGATCGCAATGGTATCGCTTCAGAGTCCAGGCACTAATAACAATGGCTTTATTTCCCTTAAGCTTCTCAGGAGTAAGAGAGCTTAGAACACTTTTCCTGCCACAAGCAGTCCTAAGAATTAGTGATCACAATATTGCATCTTTATACTGCTAAAAAACATTTTAAACAGCTCTCTAGAGGTACAAGATTAGAGAGATGAATTTTCTACTATAAGGTGCGGATGGTTCCTTGTCCTGACACGAGCATTTCTCCCAGCATGTCCCTAACAGCCACACACACAGAGCCACTGCGGTGGCTGGATGCACAATTCCTTCATGTTAAAGGCAGATATTCCAGCAGGTAGTAGCGCTACAAACATGGATGCACGTGGTACCAAAAGATGTCAAAACCGTAAAGTGTCATCACTACTGTGGTATCCATTGCTACATTTGGACTAGTAAACAAAGCAGACCATGGTCTGCTCTCTGGCCTTAGAAGGAGTTTGCACCCAGATGGCTAGACTCTTTAAATAAGGGTGACCTCATCTCTTTTGCTTACAGCCTCCTGAATGGTGTTGGAGCATTGGCTTAGGGAGTGCTAGCTGGCATGAACTCAATAAAGTTAAATTTGCTAAGGAGGGAGGGGTTGGGGGAGGTGCTTTAAGATCTGGTTGCACTTATTATCTGACTCTGGTGTCACTGGGTGTGCAATGTAATAAATTAGAGAGTTTTCTTTCGTTTATTCTGTGTTGAGTCTGACACTCATTGCAGAATGACACTAATTGCAGAATGATCTCTCCCTGTCCCTATATAGACTCCTAAGCCTCTCAATATGTATTTTCTCCCCTGTCCAGCTGAAAAGGGGAGTGATAGAGTGACTTTGGTTGGTGTCTGGCCTCCAGCCAGGGTCAAACCACCACAGCTTCCTCACAAGGCTAGGATGCTGCAAAACAGTTATTCCCAGACAGAAACTGTCTTTTCTCTCCCCAACAAAGCTGATCTTGGAGTGGGAATATTGGGGGTGTGCAGGTTTTGGGAGATGGGTAGGAAGGAAAAGGACTATACTGAGATAGGAAGGTTCATGTGCTGGAGATAAGTATTCCCACAATGTTTTTGTGTTAATGGTCTCCCAATTACCTAAGACATCTAGTCACAACTCCAAGTTCTTCACTGAGATCTTGGACTTTTACAGAGATCAGATTATCTAGGGGTTGGGGCAAGTGGAAAGAAGAAAAATAAATGGACTCTCCATCAGTCTCCCTACTCGTCTTTTGCCTGAAGAAATTACATCACAAATACCAGGTACTACAATACTAATTTTATAACTTTTTGGCATTGCTTTAGTGAAAGATTCACATTGTGTTGCCTCACACTAACTTTTTCACAGATGGCTGCTTTATGTATGAGCATCAGGTATTTATATTCATCAGAGAAGCATAAATACACATGAAACAGATACTATTGCAAAAACATTACTACGGTTTTACAGTATTACTGGTCCACAAAATACAATTCTCCTGTGTTTACCAGATCTAGAAACACACCTGTTGAGGCTCATCAAATATGTTCCTGTAGGAAACACATTTGTAAAAGTCAGGGATCATTTTAGTTCAATAACTGAGCCATTCTCAAGGAGGGAAAGATTAAAGTGACCTGTTAGCTTGTGTTTTTCCCATGCAGGCTTTCTCCTAACAAACACTTTTTGATGAAGTGTCCAATCTAGTTTTGAATAGCTCCATACAGGAGATTTACTCACCTTTTTCTGAGGAAAGTACAGTAGCTTGAGAATTTCCTGTTGTTCTTAACTCTCTGCCACTGTCTCAATCCACAGGCAGACCATTTTTAAAAGTAAGATTCATGTAAAGCAGTCGTTTTCTTTTGTATACGTTTGTATAGCTACTGTAGTACCTGCAATTTTCAGTGTTCATGCAGCCACTTGACCGCTTCAGACAAGGAATTTTTTTGGTGCTGATACTACGATTAGCTATCTAATCGTAAATCGTAAGTTCTGTAGATGCGGCCCGGTTGTAGAAAACACACAAGATACACTGTCTGTAGAATCACAGAATCACAGAATCACAAGGCTGGAAAAGACCTTTAAGATCATCAAGTCCAACCATTCGCATCCTAAACTAAACCATATCCCTAAGTACTTCATCTACCCTTTTTTTAAACACATCCAGGGAAGGTGACTCAACCCCCTCCCTGGGCAGCCTGTTCCAGGCCCTGACAACTCTTTCAGTAAAAACTTTTTTCCTAACATCCAATCTAAGCCTGCCCTGGCACAGCTTCATGCCATTCCCCCTTGTCCTATCACCTGTCACCTGACTGAAGAAACCATCACCTATCTCTCTATAACCTCCCTTCAGGTAGTTGTAGGTGGTGATAAGGTCTCCCCTCAGCCTCCTCTTCTCTAAGGATATAAACGAGGCATCATTCTCTTCATAGTGATATTAAACCTTGCTAACCAAGCTCATTACCCTGAAAGCACCAAACCACCCAACACATGTAGCAGGGACTGAGGTGTGCGGGGACGTCAGGATAAAATGCGGCAGAGGCTGCTGTGCAGAGGCTGTGGGTGGGCGCCCAGAACTGTGCCAGCTGCAGACCCACGGTGCTGCCGGCACTGTGCAGCAGCAACCCCTTGCTACTCTCAACAGGTTTTTTTATCAAGAGCAGAGCTCAAGCACCCCAAGAAAGCACAAGGAGCTCTGCTGGAAGCACCCTGGGCTCTGTAGCTTCGTACCTCGCTTTTCCCTTAGTGCATGAGGGTCCTGCTTTCTTTTACTTCTTGCAAGGAAAATAACTCCTCCAACCAGGCTTATGATGCTGCTTTTCTACAAGGCTGTCTGCCGTTGCTGTTTCCTCCAGCTCCTGAAATTGCAACTGAGGCCAAAATTTGGAAATTTGCTGTTTCTACTGCCTTCTTTTTACATTCTTTAAGGTATGTCCCTCTCTGTGAGAGCAAATGCTCCCCCGTTCTGCTGTGGTCAGGATTTCCATGAGTCCTCCATTATGCTTGCCCTGCAGCCCACCTTGAAGGCAACTGGAATAGCCAGACTCATGTGTGTGAGTGCAGAACATAGACTATAGCTTTTCATTTTGGAAGACAGCTGTTTCCTGGGTTAAATGTTTTGATAAACTAGTCTGTGATGGGAGGGTGAGATCAGGGTTTGTAATGGCTCAAATTCCCAGATATTTTCCTCTGTGAAAAAATATGGAGGTCACAAAGGACTTCATATGTGTACGTATTTGCTCACAAACATATATATAAATACTTTTATATACATTTTTTTATAAAAATAAGTGCTTGGAAAATTATATCTGCTTCTGTTGAATTCTGGAGACACCTCATTCTTATTTCATAACAAGATCTGTTCCAACAGCATAATTTAATCTGTATATTTAATAACTTTTTGGCAGGTAGCAGTACTTATGTTCTTAGGAACATGAGAGAAGGGCTCCTACATTTAGTTTCTAAGTGAATGGCTCTGCTGAATTCCTGATTAAAGATTTCATCCTGTCCTATTTTCTCTTAATCTCTCATGTCTTTTAAAATGGTACACATAAAAAAAAATCTTGCTGGAAAATAACATAGCAGAGTTTTGCCTAGCTAACACAGTGACGAAGCAGGTATTCTGTTTCTTCCTTTCAGTCTTTGCGTTCCCATTTATCGTCCACCTTTTTCTTTTAGCAGCCCACATCCCCCTGTAATTATTTTCCCCTGTACTTCCTGACATGATGTCCTTACATTAATTGGACATTGAAATCAGTGAAAAATTTGCATGCTGTAGGCTCTAGCTTTAAAAAATGCCAAATGTTACTAGTTGAAATGACAAAAGATGTGCAGACAAGGGAGAAAAAAGATGTTTTAATAACAACAGGACAAGGAAACCTTGTTCTGATCTGTTAGCATTGTGACCATTTGGATGGAACAGATTAATGGCATTTGGTAAAACATAGATGGGAAATAAGGTCTTTCTCTCATAAATTCTGCAGAAAAAAAGATATTCTTGAAAGTACAGCTCCATTTGAATCACACCTGCTGTCTTTACAAGCATAAAATTTCTTTTGCTCTCAGTAAGGGATGTTTTTTCTCTATATATCCCACCTTCATTTTTTTATGGTGGATCTGAAAATAATCAGTGATTTATTTTTCATTTCCTAGACCCATGTGATTAAAGAGGAGAAACAGAATAAAAGAAACCCGCTCACTGTATCAGCAGCCAATTAACCAGCTTTAATGGCCACTGAGAACAGCTTGCAAACATTATTGAAGTGTTGTCCAAAAGCTAAGCTCAAGGATGACAGAAAGCCAATTTATTTCCCCCCCCAATAATTGTTAGCAATATCATGATTTTTGGAACCTAACTAGATATTTTGACTGACCATGCTCAGACTAAGTAAATCCTATGTCAGAAGGCAGCTATTCAGGCGGACGTGAGTGTGAAAGGTTTGTGGCTGTGCTGTTCTGGGCCAAGGACAGCGCAGTAAAGCCTTTTCCTTGGTCCTGGTGCCTGAGGGTACTTCTCCAGTGCACAATCCAGAAACCACAGGACAGGGGAGATGGAGCAGACCATTGGGAAGGATCCCATACAGGTAAATCTGCATAGCACTGGGGCTGTAAAGACACCAAGCAACAGCTCACTAGCCTTTATGTAATGTCAGTCCAGCTCAATGCCTTTGGCTTAGCTATTAAATATTTTGGGGATGACTCAGGGAAATATCAGTTCCCTTTCAGTTTTCTGTTGACAGATCTGCAGTTTTCAAGAAATAAATTGGTAACAGCATCTGACATCATCAGCTTGTTAATGGAATTTTTATCCTCTGGCACCAATATTATCTTTGACCATTATATACTCTGGCTGAAAAAGGAAGTGCAGCACTGTATAAAATAAGATAAAAAAAAGAAAATGGCAGAATATGATGGATACCAGCAGGGAAGGATGGTCACTGAATTTAAGATACTTTATGAGGACTCCGGACATCCAAGTTCAGTTTCCTCTTTGCCTAATGACTATCAGCTGATTGGGTGATTAAGTATATCTGTGCTTTGGCACCACAGCCTAAAATATTTCCTTTCTTCATCCCATCTAATGAGAGTCAAACTGCTCAAGTTAGGGTTTTACGTTAGCTAGCTACAATGATTAACATAGAAAGATCTGTTGCACTGAGTGCATTGGCTACATTGCACCAGTAAGTTTAATACTGACATTTATATCTTTAATAATATTAAATTCTAATAGTGGTCACATATACCTTTAAGTGGAGCTTAACAAACCCTGATATTCTCACAGTGTACATAAGTGATATGTAAGATGAAATATTGCCGTAAGTACATATATTATACTCAGACATTTTTGTGTGTTGCATAGAACTACATATTATGCATATGTATAAAATTGTACATTAAATGAAGAATAGGAAACAGTAGACTTTACATATGGCCTCGTTTTTCTGTCTCAAGATACAGAACTAGCAGATTAGCCACAATAATTTATTAATCTACTGAAAAATTTCCTGCCAATAAAAGAATGCTGGACATAAAAGGAATATGTTTCTCTTCTTTGTTAAATAAGGCTTTGACTTATGCACAGTTACATGAATACTCTTTCCTATGTAATTAAATCCACAGTGGTTTCAAGGAAGGTATTGTAGAAGCTTCACACTGAATTTTGTGCAGTCATTTGCGTGAAGAATAAAGTGATTTTCTTCCCTGTATAAGCAACTTCTGTTACTTGTAGTCACTTCTGGAAAAGTCTGGGTAATGGTATGGATTTGATTAGCTCATGTCTTTTCTTTTGACTCGGGGACAGGGGAAATAATGAATGACTAATCACTTCAGGTTACTGTTTTTACACTGAGGCTATTATAGAACCAATTTAAAAAGTCAGACAGGAAGCTATATAGATGTGATTAGGTTATAATGCTAATACTAGGAATTGTGTATAGATAATTTTTCTGTGGTACAGATAATTCCAACAAAGACTAATCAGAAGACATATCAAACACCAAAGGAACATAATTCTGTCTGAATTATTTTTAACTATAATTTGAAAACCTGCAGATATATGGTAACTTTTTAAACAGTAGAGGGGAAAAAATATTACCCTGGACTCTTTCCTTTCTCGCCTTGCACAAGGTTGCCCTTCAGTTTACAGAAGCTCAGTTTGCACTATGCGCCAGCGTTAATCATAGCTGGGGTGTAGCCCAGGGCAGCTTTGGACCTGATCTAAACTCCAGCAGCTGGTAATAGTTTCCTAGGGACTGCCCCACAACTGCAGCCTATGACAGCGTAGCTCAGTTGAGAGAGGGGGATTACACCGCTGAATCAGGAGCTGCTGAATCAGGAGCTGCTGAATCAGACTCAGAGGCCAGCCGTAATAACATGCTTGCAGCAGCCCAGGTGCAGAAGGGAATATGACAGACTGTAAATTGAGGTAGTGACGTCCCTCCCTTTGTGTCCAATTTTAAGGAATGGGGAGAGGGCAGGAACAAACTTGTTCATATTGTTATTTCCAAATATGTTTGCTGTGCTAACACCGCATTTTGAAATGCAGAAGAAAAGTGCTTGTTGCGTGTATGCAGCTCCTCCTGACCTCCTGCACCGTTACCTCCTTCTCCCCTCCCTCATCACCTCTCTCTCGCCTGAGAGTCCTCTCCTCTGCAGTTGTGCTCAGAATAGTTGTGCGTCTCCCTGCCAGCAACTCGTATCTTATCTCAAAACACATGACTCAGTACCATGTCTCCTTCTCTTTTTCATTATTTATACCATGTGCCCTACACAAAGTCGTGTTACTCGGTTCTGAAAACCCCGGTGCAATTCAATTCACATCAAAGCAGCCAATTTGTCAGCTTCTCCATCACCTAAAAGCTCTATATTCACTGCTCGACCTCCCTGAGCGTATCTGCTACTTTCCTGCCTTCTGCCACATAAAAAACCCCGACACTTTTACTGTTCTACTTGCAGGGAATTGACTGATTTGATATATAAATTGTCTCTCCTCTTCCCTTTTTCAGTGTCTGCTGACTATTTAGCTGTCTCCTCTTAGTGTGTTTGCTCCTCAGGGCAGAAACACTGCTCAGAGAGTGTTTAGCATACATGGAGCCGTGCTTAAGTAATAATTACTACCTTGTGCTCCTAACTGCACCACCTATAGTTCTTGCTTTATTCCAAAGTGCATTTTTATATCGGTCCTTGAAATGTTTCAAGTAACAACATTTTCACAGCAAATGATGCTCAAATAAAACCTTTGAAATAAAACCTTTCAAACCTGCTCGTTAAGGTCTATTAATCAAAGTATGTTTCCTGGTTTCAGCTAGGATAAGCTTAATTTTCTTCCTCATAGCTGGTATACTGCTGTGTTTTGGTTTTAGTATGAGAATGATGTTAATAACACACCAATGTTTTGGTTGTTGCTAAGTAGGGCTCACACAGAGCCAAAGCCTTTGCTGCTCCTCACCACATCCCACCAGCGACGAGGCTGGGGTTGCACAAGTTGTTGGGAGGGGACACAGCTAGGACAGCTGACTCCACCTGACCACAGGGATAGTCCATATCTTACGATGTTATGTTCAGAATATAAAGAGCTGGAGGAAGAGGAAGGAAGGGGGCAGTGGCGTTCAGAGTGATGCCACTTGTCTTCCCAAGTCACCGTTACACATGATGGAGTCCTGTTGTCCTGGAGATGGCTGAACACTTGCCTGCCCACAGGAAGCAGGGAATGAATTCCTTGTTTTGCTTTGCTTGCAAGTGTGGCTTCTGCTTTGCCTGTTAAACTGCCTGCATCTCAACACACGGGTTTTCTCACTTTTAGTCTTTCAATTACAGAATCACAGAATCACAGAATTATCAAGGTTGGAAAAGACCTAGAAGATCATCCAGTCCAACCATTCACCTATTACTACTAGCTCCCACTAAACCATATCCCTCAATACAACATCCAGTCTTTCCTTGAACACCCCCAGGGTTGGTGACTCCACCACCTCCCTGGGCAGTGCATTCCAGTGCCTGACTACCCTTTCTGAGAAGTAGTGCTTCCTAATGTCGAGCCTGAATCTCCCCTGGCGCAGCTTGCTACCATTCCCTCTAGTTCTGTCACTGCCTACACAGGAGAAGAGGCCGACCCCCAGCTCACTACAACCTCCCTTCAGGAAGTTATAGAGAGCTATAAGGTCTCCCCTAAGCCTCCTCTTCTCCAGGCTGAACAATCCCAGCTTCCTCAGACGCTCCTCGTAAGGCCTGTGTTCCAGACCCCTCACCAGCTTAGTAGCCCTCCTCTGAACGCGTTCCAGAGCCTCAATGTCTTTCCTGTAGTGAGGGGCCCAAAACTGAACACAGTACTCGAGATGCGGCCTCACAAGTGCTGAGTACAGGGGGACAATTACCTCCCTGCTCCTACTAGTAACACTATTTTTGATGCAAGCCAGGATGCCGTTGGCCTTCTTGGCCACCCGCGCACACTGTCGGCTCATGTTCAGCCGTGCATCAATCAGTACCCCCAGGTCCATTTCCTCCACACAGTCCTCCAGCCACTCCGCCCCAAGCCTATAGCGCTGCCTGGGGTTGTTGTGGCCAAAGTGCAGGACTCGGCATTTGCTCCTGTTGTCTCTCCTTACCCCACTGCATGGGAGAGTGCACGAGCAGCAGTGTAGTGCTCAGTTGCTTGCCTGAGTTAAACCACAGCACCATGTAAAAAAAAAATTTGAAAAGCTTCTCAGCACCAGCCAAGCTTCTGTGAGCTCAGCCATGTTACCAGGTCCTGCTTCTTGAAGTATGAGACTGGAAATCCATTTCTGGATGAGCACAAGCTGTAGTCAGAATCGGTTCTGAGGGTTGCAGAATGTAGTACAGTAGCAACCTAACAAACTCCCAGAAAATTGCAGTCTTCTATCTTCCTAAGGTCACCTAAAAATATAAATCCTAAATATATAAATAAGCCTTGATTTGACTTGTTTCATGGGCTTTATCTTTCACTATATTTTTAAAAAATCTTAATTAGCATTTAGCATTTATGCAAGTCTTTGTGATTTAAGATGCTGAATGATATATGAATTCAAGAGAGTCCTCAGCTGAAGGACAAGTATTTTAGCAAATGTGAGACCTGACCCAAAGGCTATTTCCAGCAGTTTGTCATTTAGTACAGGGAAGGTTAGGTAGGTTACAGTGATATATGATCTCTCATGCTCTGAACCTAACAGCACAGTTGAACTGCTCCTATGACTTTCATTAACTATATGAAGCTCTCTTCTTATATGGAATAAACCAAAAATGTGACAACCTTTCTACCCATGACTGAAAGAAGAGTGGAAAAACTTTGGATAAGTTTGGTCAGTCAATCAAAACGCTGTGCTCAGCCCATACAAACCAGAATGCAAATGTATGCTGAGTTTATTTTTCACTCATTCATATACCAAGGCGGAAGAGGGAATAAATCCTGGTGAGGGCTCCACATGGAGCCCTGCCAGAAGGCTGTATTAAGCAGTCAGCCTGGTGTGGGGGCAGCTGGGGGAGCACAAATGAAAAACGGCACCTGCAAGCCTTCTGCAAATGGCACTGGGCTACAGAAGGGGTGCAGAAAGGATGTAAATGGGCAAACTATGATGGAAAATGGCTAGGAGCACAGGCAAGAAAGACATATGGGCAAGCTTTGCTGCTTAAAGGGACAAGTTAGTGGAATAATTCTTCTCTTCCTTCCATGTATACATAATAATTAGAGCTGTTCAAATTTCAAGAAGTGAGAAACGGGTACTTTTTCTAAACAAACAGTATATTGAAATGGGCTGTTTTGTTTCGCACTGTTGCCATTTTTTCCTCTCAACATTTTCCATCAGAAGACTGACAAAAAAATAGAAAGAAAATCTGGAAGATGCTTATTTTTCTCTAGCCAGCTGGACAGATACCAGCAAAAACAAATAAACAATCGTTTCAAGAGGCAGTTCATAACATAGTTTATAATCACAAACATTTTCATCAATAATGCTCCTGTTTTTTATTGAAAATCTTTCCAAGTGAAAAATTTCAAGCAAACCCTAAATATAATATTGAGAGTCTGATTCAGCCTGTAGGGAGGTGAAACAGTTCTACTGTTTCAGAAAAAAACCCTAAAGCTGAATGGAGAGCTGGAAGTCTTCTGCATGCTACTATGTCAGCTTGGGGTTTTGAATATTAGCACTCCCCAAGCTCTTTTAAAAAAATCTTACAATGGGAGAGAGCAATGAGGATGGTGAAGGGTCTGGACAGGAAGACATGTGAGGAAAGGCTGAAGTCGCTTGGTTTGTTCAGCCTGGAGATAGGAGACTGAGGGGAGATCTCATCACTGTCTATGGCTTCCTGATGAGGGGGACCGAAGAGGCAGGCACTGATTTCCTCTCTTTGGTGACCAGTGATAGAACCTGAGGGAATGGTGTGAAACTATGACAGGGGAAGTTTAGGTTGGATATTAGGAAGAGGTTCTTTACTGAGAGGGTGCTTGGGCACTGGAACCGGCTCCACAGGGAAGTGGTCACAGCACCAAGCTTGAATGAGTTCAAGAAGTGGCTGGACAATGCACTCAGTCACTTGCTCTGACCTGGCTGGCTCTGCGTGGAGCCAGGAGTTGGACTTGATGATCCATATGGGTCCTTTCCCACTCAGGATACTCTGTGACTCTACATAAAAGTCCAGGTTAAGATGGATATGTGTGAAAGAGGAAACAAACTTATACTAATCTTCCTTTGAAGGTAATTTTCTATCCTGCCTGGTAATGGCTGATGGGAGTCCATAAGGAAGACATAAGGCTTCTCCTGACTGTGCCTATCATACTGTCCTCACAAAGGCAAGGCTGAAAGTAGTACACCAGGAACAAATGTTGGGAGATCCTTTTCTCTCCTTCACGAACACACAGGCAGTTCACCAGTGAGCATACTGTCTCTGGTATGCTCATCATGATCTGGTATCACCACCTACATGGAGGTGCGAGTTGGTCTGGAGGGCATCAACAGGGCAGAACTGCTTGTTTCGTTCAGGCAAGCCATGGCAGTGAGAGTAGGATTCAGGTGCAATGTTGAGGAATATGCCTCCACTTACAACCTCTTCCCATTGCATGACATTAATTTGGTAATGGAACAGTGTTTGGAATCCCTGGGTAACCTTTTCCAATAATGATTTTACTAAAGTGACTAAAATAAGCTGGGTTTGCTTCTTAGTACTGTAAGGCTGATTGTTACTAGTTTCATATGACCTTGCTGCTTGCAATCTCTCTTTTGCCCTAAGATGCTGACTCAGTGCCAAGTACAGGATGAGTCAAGTGCATTACTGCAGACGCCTTAACTTCTGTAGCTTTGGAAAGCAACTCCTTCCCAGTGCCTTCCACCCCCTCACAACAGACATCTGCATTTCTTCTATATATAGACCAAAATGAAGCCTTTGAAGGAAGGAGGAGCCCCAGCATAGTGAAGCAGGTGCAAGAACTCATGCTGGGAAGCTCCCTTTTGCATCACTGACTACTTCCCATGTCTGCAGGGAGTTCTTGATGGGCTGTGCTTTTCTCGTGACAGTGGGGACCACAGTGGCACTGACTGCACCTCTTGTTTTCCAAGCAGTTAACACTTGTAGGCAGCAGTGGCACAAGGCGTAATGCCTTTTAGTTGCTCTGCATCAAGGTAAAGCTGGAGTTTGTGGGGTTTTTGTTTTGTTTTGGGGTTTTTTTTTAACCATAACATTAAAATACATTAGCCAGCATGATCCAGAGAAGGGCTACGAAGATGATTAAGGGCCTGGAGCATCTCCCATATGAGGAAAGGCTGAGTGAGCTGGGGCTGTTCAGCCTGGAGAAAAGAAGACTGAGGGGGGACCTAATTAATGTTTATAAATATCTTAAGTGTGGGATGCAGGGGGAATTGGCCAACCCCTTTTCAGTAGTCTGTGGAGACAGGACAAGGGGCAATGGCTGTAAACTGGAGCACAGGAAGTTCCGCACCAACATGCGGAAGAACTTTTACACAGTGAGGGTGACAGAGCCCTGGGACAGGCTGCCCAGGGAGGTGGTGGAGTCTCCTTCACTGGAGATATTCAAGACTCGTCTGGACGCCTATCTGTGCAATATGAGCTAGGGAGCCTGCTTTGGCAGGGGGGTTGGACCCGATGATCTCTGGAGCTCCCTTCCAACCCCTACGGTTCTGTGATTCTGTGATTCTGTGATTTTTAGCTGCCTTTCCTGGATCTCCTAATTAAGTTGTAGTTACTTGGGATACATGATACCCTGCTTATAAAGGTGGGATGATATTCTTTCCTTTCATACAAGGCAAACCTAGATCCTGTAAAGACTTCAGCATGAAACTTCCCATGAAAAAGCCCCCACATTCATGTAGGGCCTGAATCTTAGATGAGAAACGACACGGAGCAGACCAACCTGTAACTGCGGTTATCTGCACGGTTTCATGCCATGTGCCATTAAGCATAGTTGGGGCCTGTCTGCAGTGCTCAGCACACTGGGGTGTCGTTTATTAGATTTCATGTAAAAGATGTTGTGTGATGTAAAAGTCTTACTGGTGTCTCTAAGGAAGTTTTAAAAATTAACACTTGATTGACAAGGCAGTACTTTAAGAGTAGTATTAGTAGCCCAAAATGGGGAAAAAACACTTTTGAAGTCTCTGGAAATGAAAATCTATCTCTTCTTTACTGCATCAGCCCTCCACATTGCTTCTAACATTTAATAATCCTCTGAATTTCCTCTACCGATTTATGTCATTTTTACTATTTGTATGATATATTTGTTATTTTTAACCTAAATCTTCAAGACAGCTACACCGAGAAAATTCTAGCAAACAGAACAACATCATGAAATTAGAATGGCCTTCAGGAAATAACAAATCTACAAGGCTTTAAATAATGTATGAAACTTTCTGTTTCAAATTGTCTTTTATAGCTAAGTGATAAGACAGATCATTTGGGGATTTAAGCATTTTTCAAAATTTCAGCTACTGGAGAACATGCAAAACTAAAATATTTTCTTTTTTTCCCTTTTTTTTCTTCACTAAAAGCAAATGATTTACTGTTTACCAGAACAAAAAAAAAAACCCTTGTGTTTCCTGCTAGATATAAAAAAATAAAATCTGTATTAACCAAAGTAATTAATCCAGTGAATTATATTCCACAGGGAGCATGTGTTATCTAAGGCCTTGTTGTGTGTATACACCAAGTGACTCATCTACATCCATCAGACCTGTTGAGCTACGCCCACTTGTGACTCCTGAAGTGAAGCCCCACTTCCCCATCCTGTCCCAGGATACACATTTCTGCAGAGCCTGGTGGCCACCCCAGGTACCACCCAGGCTATCATTGCAGGTGGCTGTCCTGAGCATTGCAGAAGAGATGGGGTTGTGGTGCTCTGGCACGAACCAGCCATGTCTCATGAAACACACTGTCCAGCCCTGGGGAAGGAATGTGGTCTTTTTTCAGCCAGAAACATGCCTCTCATCCCATCTGGTGATGTGGGTTTTCACAGTAAGTGGCCCATGAAGGTGATGGAGAGAAGAGGCTGTATTGGTGTTGTCATTTCTTTGGTTTTGAGGAGTAGGAGCCAGAGAGGTGTGCAGCAGGAGCCAGAGGACCTGAAGGCAGACCTCATCAGCTAAGGGCAGCTGCTGGCTAGGGTAAAGAAACTCCCAGCCCCACAGCTGGCCTGATGCCAATACCGGTGCTTACAAAGGAGTTTTCAGCGTTCCAAGACAGCTGTTTTCCACAGTGCCAACCTCTCTTCTCTAGGGATTCAGATACCCTGTCTAGAGACATTTCTCCTCTTGGTCCTGTGTCTGCCCGGCCAACTTATTTTTTAATGCTCACTTGTGGAAGGGGCTGAGAGTCATTAGCTCCCTTTGAACTCAGAATGAATAAAATTAATTCAGCATCACAAGCCTGAAATGATTTTGAGTGACATCCTGGCATAAGTCAGGCAATTAAATGAATGGGTTGTTATTTGGTCTTTTGTCCAACAGATGAGTGTTTTTAGCACCTGAACTGGACCCTTTTCTCACCCCTTCAGGCACATACTCTGCTCCAGTAGAAAGGAAGGACTTAAAAGATGAAGTAGATAATGCTGACCACAGTAAAAAAAAAAATTATGATGTTTCTTAGTGCTAGAGCATGCTGTTTCAGAGAACAAGAAGAGAACCAGTATTGAATTGTGCCTCAAAAAAAAAAAAAAAAAAGCAAAAAGCTCAGAGAAGTTATGATGGAGAGAGCAGAGATAGGGGCAGAAGTGTAGAAACCAGCAAGGAGAGTGAGTATGAAAGAGATAAGTATGCACAGAGGCAGAGGATAGGATCTGAATTGAGTGCAAGGATGCTCATAAAATGAAAATTAATCGCGTTGCCATTTTCAGACTGTAGTATATGTCTCGGAGTTATTTCATGCAATCTTTTATCAAACTTGTGCAAGGTGACTTGCAGCCACAAAGGGGGAGGCAGTAAGGTGGAGTTGTCTCATTGTCATCTCTTCCTGATCACATTTGAGAGAACATTAAAGAATTGTTTCTTTTACTAGTAAAACACGTCTCTGCTCTAAATCTGTTCAATTTATCAAGTCTGTTGAAGAGGGAATGATTATCTCCTCTTGGAAAGTTAAAGTCATTATAGGTGTGCAAAGCATTCATTTGGTTTTAGTATGACTTCAGACATCTCAGGGGAAACTCCAAATACGCAGAACACCCCAACTTCCCAATCATGAACTGACTTTCTGGTATCAAAAGAGGCAACAACAATAAGAAATAGGTTTCTAATTGCACCAGGGGAGATTTAGGCTACATATCAGGAAGAACTTCTTTACTGAAAGGGTTCTTAGGATTGGAACAGGCTGCCCACGGAAGTGGTGGAGTCACCATCCCTGGAGGCATTTAAAAGGTGTGTAGATGTGCTTGGGGACATGATCTAGAGGTGGACTAGCCAGGGTTAGGCTGTGGCTGGACTCGATGATCTTCCAACCTAAGTGATTCTATGATTCTAAATACTTTATTTAGAAAATGCTGAAGAGAAATGTATTGGTCTTTTTTTTTTTTTCTCACTGGAAAAAACTTATGTTAATTTTTTAATTATTCAGTTACCCCAAATATTAAGCTCATAGTTTTCAGATGAAACCGTTTACCAAGTTTAGTTTACCATGCAGTCTTGCCAACTTTCAATAGCAGTTTTTAGATTAAGATTTTATCTTACTTTGTTTTTGCATTACTACTCTATTTTATGTGTGACCTACAAATAAAATAGGTGTTTGCATTTGCAGGAGTAGGGGAAGCTGAGTCCCTTCCCTCAGCACAGCATGAATTCCCCTTATTTATTTCCATCATATTTTATTTGCATTTGAGTATTTTCCTGTCTTCACCTCTTAGAACAAAGTCCTACCTCTTAGTCCTCCTAGTATAAAGCAAATTCCTTTTTTTTGTTTTTAATTTTTTTAAAATCCCTCTTGGTATTTAGTAAAATCCCTCAGTGTGGGATTTCTGAAAAAAAGAAAAAAAAAAAAAAGCAAACCAAACTATATGAATATTTAATTTCAAGGAAAACCTTTTCACAAGAATGAAGGTTATCTGAAGGGATACCTGGAAGGATTGCTGTGAAAGTATCTGTAAAAACACCTGTGAAAGCAGAGTAATTAAGTAGTTGTTGTTAACTCTGCCGTTAATATGGTACATTGTCATGGGCATACCTATCAATAGAAGAAACGCTTTTTCCTTCACCCTTCATTGTTGCTGTGTTAGTCAGTAATCCTACAGTTATAATCTGTGTAAAGCATGTTATAGTCGTGTAAAGCATGTACTGACTCCACTTTCAGGATTTCTACCAATATGAAGCTACATTTAAGAGAGCTATGTTTTTAAAATATTATTAATTTTATTATTTTTTTTTCCTGCTGCTGCTGCTTGCACCTACATGGTGGGGTATGTGGTACAATCTCATAATTTGCTGGAGAGAGGATAAACTCTCTCAAAAGTTACAACAGACCAGGGACATCCAGCTGTTCTTTAGATGTAAAAATTCACAGAGATACCACAGAACATGCAGCCTGCAATGTTCTTTCCATGTTCACCTCCACGTACAAAGAGATTTGTTGGAAAAAACCCAAAACTTTAAATGCTTTTTATGACATACATTATACTTTTTTCACTGAAGAAGCATACCACCCCCAAATATCACATGCATATATAAACTAAAAAAAGCCACACAGCTTTTCAACTTTGGTCCATCCCTGGGAAAGAGATGTTTCTCATCTGCTGGCAAGGCGTATTTGTCACATTTCAGGCAAAGAGCATCTGAGCATGTTTTAGTTGTGTATTTATTTGCTTGCCAGAAAGAACAGATGATGTTAATCACAGCAATGATGGAAGAGAGCATCCAAAAGGTCCACATGGCTCTTGATTAAAGCATGTTAGATAGTATTTTAACTTCAAGGGTTTTGTTGTTGTCACAGCTCCTATATTAGCACCTATATTAGGTGCACCTATATTAGGTGCACTGCAGGGATGCACCTAATATATCTGTGCTTTATCTCCAAGCAATGCACACGTATGCTAGCTCTCTTGATGTTACTTTCCATATATCTTTTTCTATTTAAATCCCTTGATGATTTGGTGTTCACATTCAAAGTTGAGTTTGCTTACTGCTTATCACACAGATCCTTAACTCAAGACATTCAGCTCTGCAGTTCCTCCTGGAACATGGAGAAATCCTTGACGTGCAGCAAGACTTGGCTTCTCCTTACCCATTGCATTACTACTCCCTGCACTGACATATGCCATTTTCCTTTGCACAACTATATTACTACATGGGCTTTCCTGTGGCCTCTATTCTGAACTGTTTGGACAGTTCTGTAGATAGATGCAGAAAAAATTGTGCCTTGGCTATTCATGTACCTTTCAGGCTGTGCTTATGCAAGGAAAATACGCCTGTATAATCCACATTTTGATCTGAAATGAATACCCTTGTATATAAACTCAATATGAGCACTTACAGATCTGGCACAGGCTTTTGTTCCAAAAAGGTTACCAGAAACAGTTTTGTGCAGACTCCAAAATGTAACACCCAGACTAGAATGGGTCAAATGCCTTGCTCAGACAAGCTCTGCTGCCAGTACTAATAGGGCTCTCAGGAAGCACTAAAACCTGCATGTTCAGTGCAGAGAGCAGGGTCCAGCTGTGGACCACAGGGGTACCATGGCCACTTGAAAGGTTTGGCATAAGGGTGGTTGGACTGGCTGGAGGGCAACACCCCTGAATGATCACAATTGCTACAGAAAGAACTAAACACTGGATTAATCTCAAATGAAAAATATGAAGGCATATTCACCCATCTGGGGTGAGGGAATGGGTGAGGATGTATCAGGAAGCTTTGATGAGTTGGCCCATCTCAAAGGATGCATTTTCCCAGACAGGTGGGAGGCTAGGATATTGTAAAACTTCAGCTCAAGGGCTACATGAATGTTCTGGTTCTTTCTAATGAACATATTTAATCACTAATGAGCAATAACCATCTCTCTAAAGAGTCTCTGTTGTAATTTGTTAATATACATAGACAAAACTTGGAAACTGAATTGCATAATGAGCTTAATAGTGAGGTTGAATAGTGAAAGACTTGGCATGATAAAAATGTCATGTTAGTCCATAAAGCCCTCAAACCAATGTTGGTAGAAACAACCTTAAGTATACCTGCACACTAAACCATGGTCATGAAAACCAGCTCTCACCCATCAGGAGAAATGGATGCAAATAGTTCTGTGCAAAATGTCAGCTTAGTGCTCAGGGCAGAAGAAATAACAAAAAATTGGAGCAAAGGAAGGTATAATAAAAGAGAAGACATGTCACTGTACATTCCTGGTGTGCCTGCACCCTGAATTCTGCAAATAGTTCTAGTTGTGTCACTTCAAAAGGGACAAAGCAGAATTGCAAACTCTTCAAAAAAGAATTGTAAGCTCGGGCAGGGACATCCATGTGAAGGATAATTACATAAACTGAAACTCTTCAGGTAGAAAAAAGAATATTGGTACAAGGAAGATATAATTTAAGTCTATAAAATTATGAATTGCTTGGAGATACTGAACAAGAGACTGATTATCCATTATTTTTCAGGATGCAAGAACCAAATGTGATTATCATTAGGAGGTTTAAAATAAACAAAAGGAAGTACTTTTTTAAAATAGGGCGTAATTCATACATGGAACTCTTTGGGAATGTCAAAAGTATAAGTGAATTCAAAGGCAAATTGAAGACTTTCTATGAAAGACCCATCAAAAGTTATTAACACAGAGAAGTGATTATAACATACAGCTCACAAAGCTTCCAAAATGCAAATTACCGGATTAGAAAGGGTTGAAGTTAAAGTATCACTCTGTATTTGCCCTGTCTCTTAGACTTCTTCCATAAGCACACTTTATTTATTCTTGTCAGAAATGGGATACTGGCATAAATGCACTTCTAAGCTGATCCTGCACAGCTGTTCTCTGCGTAGTACATAATTCAGCTTTCACTCAAGCCAACAAGGTAATTTCATTGACTTTAATGGAAGCTGAATTAGGCCATCTGAGAGAATGAGCCTCCCAATATGATGTTTCGCTAAGGATATGAGAGCTAAACTTGTTAGATTGGCAAATGTAAATTCAAAGGAAATGACAAAGTTGCCTGAACCACGGAGTGCCTGAAATGCAGTTGCAAAGTAAAACCACTGTAGAGTTTTATTTTAAAACCTTATGCAAAATCTGTAAGTTTATGATTTATCTATTCTTGAATGTGACTGGTCAGCTGTCTGCTTTTGCTCTCTTGAGTGGTAGCTGATCTGTTTGCATAACTGTTAATCTGAGTTTATAAACTACACGATCAATTCAAAGTCAATCTACAGTTTTATGAAAGTAAGATGACAATAGATATGGCCAAACTGCAAACATGTAACCTCCTTTTCCCGAATTACTTGCTTTCCTGAGACGCTCGTTAGCAAGTGCACAATTAGATCAATACTATTTGATTTTCTTTTCTTTTCGAGAAAGAAATCTTTTAAAGAACAACCTGTGTGTTTGCAGGCAGAGCATGTTCTTAAAAAAGAAAGAAAATAAAACCAGACCAGAATAATTATTTTAAGAGCGTAAACCACAGTTATTACTTTAGTCCTACTTCCATGACTGAGTTTTTTCTCCAAGGCAAGCAAGTGCTCTATTAGAATGGATATACATAATATTGACTGACAAAAATGATTTATCTGCACGACCAATAATTCAGGATTTTTAATTTCCAGTAAATGATGGTTTTGCATCTGAAAGCATGTTCTCAAGGCATCTCTTGTCCAAGGACTCTAACATTGTGCCTGTGCATAAGATTCAACATATTGAGTTCTTTCAATTGCAGTGCCCTAAAAATTTGAGGAGTCAGGTACCTAGACATAGGCTTTTAAAGCCTGTTGAGATGCTTTGTGATTATTCAAGCTAGTGCAGGTATGACACAGGACTGACGGAGGACTCTCACCTTTCAGAGTTGTGATACTGAGGAGCACCTCAAGATTTATTTGGGACATATATTGAGATACTTGTTCCAATCACCAGGTTTCAAGTTGAAACAGGCTGTGGAGGCTCTCTCAATGGCATTACATCTCAACTTACGATACCATTTTGAGGTAGGAAGTGCCTACTACTTATTGGTTGCCTTTCTCCCAGAGACTATGTCTTAATGGGTAAGCAACTAACTCAGAGTCAAGTCCTAGTTCTTCTTCAGTCAGTGTCAAGTGTCAGTTACTCTACTGGGGCACCATTGCACTATTGGAACACAAATATCAGTAATACATAGGGGCTTTATTCCCCGGAGCTCAGAACAAGTTCTAAGGATGTAATGCTCAAGGTTTCTTGACAAGGAGATGGCGTGAGGAGAGTGACATTCACTTTGGCAAACTATCAGCAGAGCTGGCAATGCAGTTCTTGCTTGTGGATAGCTTTAATACAGTGTATAAAAGCTATTTTATCCTAATAGTGAACAACTAATAACCTAGATGGAAACAAAGGTGGAACTAATTCGGTTTGGTTCATGTTTCATGGTGAGTCAAATATTAAACGTAACTAATAGAGGTGAACAAAGTAATATGGCAAGAACGAAGCTTATTGATATGCTAACATAGAAAATGGAATGGGAAATAAGAGCAGTAGATTTTACCTTTAGTGTCTGGACATACTGGGGAGGTGCAAATATGGATCACCTCAACCAAGTACCACAATGAAGATAGAGGAAATTCATTACTGTCAGAAGGGAATTTATTAACTTTACTGCAGTCTTCCACTACTGTTCAGTAAAATATCTCTTTAGGGAGGTATTGCTTCTGCACACTGGGAACACCTTGATGGCCTAGGTACAAAGGAAACAGGGTTTTTTTGGTTTTTTTTTTAAAGTCCTCTTTAAAGGAAGGCTGGAAGCATGAGAATGTATTAGTAAGTGAGAAGAGTATGTCCCCCTTTCTGTGGGTAATAGAAATATATTGAGTTTTACATTGATTAATGTTTGCTTTGTCTGTAACTTTTATATTTTAGTACACAGTAAGAATGCTGTTTTCAAAAAACCCTTTTTTTTAGAATTAAAAAGAAGGTTGTGTTGGAAAATGGGATTTTTTTAAACAGTAGATACACATAAAAAACCATACAGTGTCTGTTAGAGAAAAAAAATCCCCTCACTATGCATAGTTTCATTATGAATATGCATGGAGGTGATATGTACATGACAAAAGTGTTAATACTTCCATCTGAAGTTCTAAGAGGTGCCAAATGATATCTAAAAGAAGTATGTGGTATATTTTTACCAGTTTGGGGTTCACTAAATGTATGCTTTGAATATATTCATACATTGTTGAAAACACGCCAGTATAATCTACTTTCTCATTTTTCTATGCATGTTACCTACACACACACATACAAACTTACACCTTAAATATTCTTTAAAAAATTCTATTAAAAAATAAAACATAAAGAAAGGAAAATATGTAGCTTTTCTTACTCTCTTTTCAGGAAAAAAAATGAATTTGAAAAAAATCCTGTCTATAAACATTATCATTTTGAATAAAAAGGACAATGAGCACAAAATATTTTAGATACAAGTTTTGAAAAACTGTTGCAAAAACCAAACTATGTCTTACTTTTTGTAAGCTTAACTAAAAAACCAACAATACTTTCTTTGGTTCTAAACACCGAGTTCAAATGTGGCCTGACACAGTCACTTCTATTTAAAACCTGAAGGTTAAAATCAACCCAAGGTTCGCAATGGGCTAGGGAAGCCTAGACAGCAAAAGTGTTGTCTGCCCTTCTTTAATTCTTAAATTTTCTAGCTGTTGAGCTCTTCTGGATCCACCTGTCCTTCCTGGCAAATTTTTGGCTTCTAGATGACTCCCTGGGTGACAGGCCAGACATGGTCTCTTATGTCTTGGCTCTGGCATCTCACTGAGATGATGATGCAATATCTCTATATTTTTTTAAATAACTGTGTTTGAACACGTGCATGTCTGTAAACAATTCTTCAATTCAGTTTATGTGGAAGCCCAGAAACCTGTACTGCTTCACACCAGTAATGGGCTTTGCCAACTCAAAAGACAGAGTGGAGCTCCTCTGCTGTTCAGATGCATCAATATCTAAGTACTCAATTGGCAGCTGGATTAGTGCACAGCATGCATTTTCTTCTTTGTATTTTTTTTTTTTAATTCAAGGGTAAATGTCAAAACAATGCTGTAAAACCAATTAAGGAGAAAGAAAACAAGATTAGAGGTGCTACTTGAATTATTTATTGTTGTTCATTGTTGCCAAGTCTTTAAATAAGTACTTAATAGACCTTACTGTAACTCTCTGAGCAATACAGTAATTTATTTAATGCACAGTTCAGCAGTTTCTTAACATTAAACTGAAATAGTCCATATAGCATATTCTGAGCCTTTTTGAAGCATCCTAAATTTGGACTGTTCACCATTTATGAAAATCTTCATGCAGAGTTAAATTTATTAATTTCATTCAATGATCTGATACACCAAACAGATATTGATTTCTGTGGAAGGGAATACCAAGATTTATTGACCAGAAAGATTAATTCTGATGAATTTAAAGCCAAGGTCAATACTTATCTTGAGGGGAAATAAATCTTGATATTCAGAAAAACAAGAGGCTGATATGTAGATATTGTTATTTATAGTCTTAGTGTTTTAATCATAAATATCTGGAAATCATCCCTCCATGGATTTGGTTTTCAGGTATGTGACCTTTTTCATTGATATTAATACGGTAAAGTGGGAAGAGCATTAATAAGACTGGGGAAACCCATTGTTTCCTAACTCATTTCCACTAGGATTTCTAGGGAATATACTGAGTAGAGTCAGGAAGCATTTACTTTTAGGAATGAACACATTGGTCAGCACAGCCACAGATTTACCGATTTGTGGTCTGGTAAAACCAGGAACCTTGTGGTGTACACACAGCTCAGCACTGTTCAGCAACATCGTGTCAACATTCATAAAGGCCATACCTGAACCTTGTGGAGGCTGAAGGGGGTGGCATGGTTTCTGGATAAGGCTGGGTCGTACACCTCATTTTGGTGCCCAGAGGCAGACCAACTCCATGTTCTCACACACAGCACCGTCAGCTTGTCCTGTCTAAGCCAGGAACCATGCCCTGTTCTCACAGAATCACAGAACTGTAGAGGTTGGAAGGGACCTCAAGAGATCATCCAGTCCAACCCCCAATGTTGTCCTGCAATATAATGTTTCTTATGCATAAAACCATACTGCCTTTCGTGAACTATTGCATTCTGTAGGACTTGCAGCTAAGACATGAGCAGGAACCCAGACATAACATTTTTAAACTTAAATTGTTTCTCTGCATCACACTGAAGAGAAATACATCAGATCTTAACCTTCCGTGCTGCCATGCAAATTAGCCTAATGAAATGAACAATGAAAATCAGTAGTAGCCATGAGGAGCTCTGATGGTACGGTGGATTGCCCTTCACACAGTTGGTAGGTTCTTTGACAGTGAAGGCAAAGCAGTTCTTGGTTTGAGGGAAGACTATTTTTGATGCCATTATCTGCCTATTTGAGCTGTAGGTGTGTTACTCGCTAAACATTTGGGCTGAATTCCAAATCTTTATCTACACATGCGCTTACTTGCTTGAAAAATAGTGTCAGACACTCATTAGCAGTAACCTAAAACTTTTGAAATTGACACCATTTACCTACAGGAAATTGTCTTTTTGAAATAGTACTTTGTACTAAACCATTCTGAGATAATTGTTCCAATTAAGAAATACATGGGGCATTGCTGTGCACCTCAGGATGGAAACTTTATTGTGCTGTGAAAGAAGTCAATGGGAGTTCAAAGTATTCAGCCACCTGCAGAACTGATGATGGAGAGCCAAAAATGTGTAATTCATGCTGGAAAAAGAAACTATTCTACATGCACATACAGTGTCAAAAAGGATGGGAGTTTTAATTTTGCTCCTCCTCCACTCTGGTTCCCCCTCCAACCCAGCTTCCCTTCTCCTGCCACCACCCCCACCCCACCCCCCCCAAGAAAAATAAAATGAAACGATGAATTTCTTATGTCTTTGAGTATTGCTGAGCTCTGCATAAATAGGAATGTGCTCGCTGTAGGGAAAGAGTGAGATTCAACTATTCCCATTAAAATGCTAATTACCACCCTTTTATAGATCAGTTGGAGAGGATTTGGGGAACAAAAATAGCACCCAGAGATTATCACTGAAAGAAAAAATTCAAAGAAGACAACATGACATTAAAAAAACTTGCTTCTAAATTTAGAAGCCCACTAAAGTGAGGCTAACCATTTATTCTCCCTGGATCTGCTTCATATATTAAACTGATATTGAGAAGTCATGAATTGCTCTGCTTACAAGCACAGTTCACAATTTGGATTATTTCCTATATTTTGTGTCCTGTCCAAGCTATCACTGACATCTTGAAAGAAAGTCCTCCAGTCCTTACTATACAGAAATAAATAATGTGGGACAACAGCATTAAGCAGTATAATCATAAAATTACCTGTTATTAAAAACAGAGCACAATTTTTTAGAGGAAATATATTACTCAGCTGCAAAATAATATGTTTGCCATTCATTCTAAAGTTTCAACATTATGATTCAATCTTCTAAAAAGCTGACATGGAAAATAATGGCGTAATAAACCAATTCATCATAATGTGTAAAAGAAACTACTGGAATAAATTGTAATAACCTTTCAAAAACTAGCAGCTTTTAAAAGTATTAATTTCTACTCCAGATAATTGGAAAAGACACCTGGGCAGCCAGGCAATATTTTTTATGGGATTGCCCTGTCAGGGACTCAGATTGTCTTCAGAGTCAGGAGCGATCGTTTAGCACTAAGTGACAGTGAATCTTGCAAATGGGTCTTCCTGGATGCTGTTTGCCATAAATTACCAAACTGAACTCTCCTTCAAGGTCAACCATAAAAGAAGGCAGATATCAAATGGCCTTCACAGAGACCCAAAGTAGTCTTCAGGCCTCACGTAAGCAGACATTAGTTGTGTTGAATCTTGTAAAATTGACTTAATAGACCAGCAATGTATATTATTATCAAACTTGGAAGATATTCTTGGGAACTAAATAGCTGAAGAATGCAATTGAGAGGTGTAGCTCACAGGAAGAAGGACTAATACAAGTTGCTCCCCATTACGTGGCAGTATGTGCAATGATACTAAATTAATAGCATTAGAATTGGGGATATCAATACGTTTCAAGGCATGCCTGCAAAACAGCTTCCCAAAGAAAAATAAGTCCATCAGTCCGAAGTCTGTCAACTTGTTTTACTTTTTGCCTTTCACAAAATCTCTTGGCAATTTTTCTCCAAATGAGTATCAAGGCCACCTGTGTTTACATAAACATCGTTAGTTCCAGTGTTTCTGCTTTGAAATAATAGTTCTGGATTAATGAAAATGTAGTCAATGGTGTTTATAAAAAGCAGCCAGCAGTGTCATAAACCTGTGCTACAAAAGTGATTTTAGTGCTTTTTTCTATGAGAGACAAGAAAGGGCTATAAACAACCTGAACCTTGATGTCTTGAAGCAGCAGAAAGTTCTTTATTGCCATCCCATTTTCTCTAGTATGGAAGCTGTGTTCCAAGAATAATAAATGTATGTTCACATTAAACTGAACTAATAACAAAGAAGCAAACAAAAACTGTAGGCAAATTTCGTGATCTGTCCTGTTTTGTGCCATCCACGTTTCAGCAGAGCTGCCCTGAAAAGTCTGCATATGGACCAACAGTGTCTGACACAGCATGGTCCTAAAGGCTGCTCACTTGAGCTTCCATCGCCATAAAGGCAGAGGAAAAAAATCATGCTCAGTACAGTGTGTGTTTGCAAGGGAAAGGAAAGCAGGAGACACAGGGAGGCTGAACGAGGCGGCACAGTGCAGGGACACTACAGAGCCTGCTGGACCGTGGTGCTGGAAGGAGCGCTGAGAATGCCTCAACCTTTGGTGCGTGTTGGTTTAGGTCATGCACAGGGATGTCCCAAACCTATTGTAACCCGTCCTGGCCCCTTCCCATCCCACTGAAATGTATCGTCATGCTAATGTGCTTTTAAACAATTCTGCAGTGAGGTATTGGCATGCAGCGGCCTATTGGAAATCTTTAAGGAGCTGCTGTGGTGCACAGAGCAAAGCCTCAGCTAATGCAAAGTGCTGACATGTTTTTTCAGAAGCCTCTCACAATGACAAATTTCTCTTTGCATATGTTATGCTGTTCAGCCTTAAAGCAACAACAGAGTTTATGTTACAAACAAATCAAAGTAGAGGTTTAGGAATTTATAGAGAGAAGTCCAGCTTAACTACATCAACTCAGCCAAACATCCCTAACAGCATCCCTGTCATAAGTGTAGTATAAAAACAGGGCTTTTTTTAACTGAACTTTTGATAGTTTTACAATAGTTCTGTGAGAGCCCATGAAAGGGTAGAAACTTTACAGGACAAAGCAAAGGCTTTTTGAATTTCTGTGGTTACCTGTATGAATAAAATGACTTTCAAAAGTTTCACACTGCGTATGTACCTTTCTTTGCTCTGCAGTGCTGCTTTCCTCCTTCCCTCCCTGTATGGTGAGCCAGCCCTTCTTGTGCCATGATAATACTTCTGTGTCTGCGACGACCTCTAGAATGGAATATCTGCTTCATATAATTACAAAGCTACCCCACTTTTTCCCACTAGCTTCACCTCGATCCTGAGAAATGAAACAAAGAGAGATTCTCCTCACAGCCGCTCTTCAGTGAGCTCAGATGTCTGAGCCACAGCCAAAACTAGGTCAAACAGCCTGTTTCCACATCACATACTGACCTCTTAACAATTCTGCTCTGTGATATTCCTAGTGGGTCTTAGCACAGACATTTACAAGAAATGAGAGGAATAATATCCTCTCCAACACTTTCTCTAATTTCAAAATAAATTGGTGACATAGTTTGAAGTTCAGACTGAGGATGTGCTAATTATACAGGAAAAAATCTAATTAAGCGAATCAGGAAATCCATAGCAACTATTGTCACATTCTTGTATGACAGAAGCATCAATCTGGCAGTCACTGGAGCATACGCTCAATAACTGCCTGAACTCAGATCCTTTTTCATCAAGACCTGCAAAGTTAAAATGAGATACCAGCTATGACAACAGTTCAGCTTCACAGACCATATTGCATGAAGCAGCACTTCCTTCTCTCCTCTTTTCTTTCATCTAAAAAATAAATATATAAGAAACCTTTCAAATAAAATACACTTATCATACTTGTACATTGGAAGTGTTGAAACGTTATGAAAATGGCATTCCCTCCAAGTGAAAGGGACTGAGGTTGTAATATTATGTAATATATATATTTTTCTTTCTGGAGTACTGAATGTATTTTGCTGAAAAACCATAGAATTCCTGGTTAGAAGAAAATGGGAGATCAAGAGAGAGAGTGAGAAAGTGCCAGAAAGATGAAATCCCATGTCTGTAGGAGAGATGAAATTGCACCCCTGATAAAAATTACCACTTCTGCTGTAATTCAGCTCTTTTAGTACTCATGACTCTGACTACAGGAAGAAGTTAAAATATTATGGTCATTTTTAAGGGACTTCTCTCTCCAAAAATATCCCTCAAAACAGGGAGAAAAATGTTAGTCCCAGAGGCAGGGCAAGATGCACAACTTGTAATACTGTAAGGCTGTAGGACTTATTTAAATAAGTTTGGTATATATATCTTCCCAAAGCTTTTACATTTGAAAAGTTCATCCAAAAAATCTTTTGCATAATTAGCAAATAGATAATAGAGAAGGATTTTAGGGAGAATAAGGTTTGGATGTTTTTTATTTTGTTTTGATTTGTTTTGTTTTAAACCAGCTGATAGAGCTAGAAAGAATAGACCAGCTTTCAGACATAAAAGAAAGTCAATACACTTAATGGTATGAGAAGGATGATATAGGGCAACACAGCATTTGGGAGAGGCCAAAACTCCTTGCAAGACTTATGCATGTGTTGCTGATATCCATGAATGAGCAAGCTCAGGCATAATATATATGTAAAAAAAAGACTATCAATGAGGCAGTAAATCCTCAGTGCTGTCTGACCAAAGAACTAACAAAAATCCCAGCCTCTGCAACATCCAGAGAGGAAAAAGAGAGACTTAAAGAGGGGTCAAACTGTGGCAAGGAGCACAGAAAGTTTTGGGTAGGGTATGAGAGATGCAGATGAGGGTTGGGCAGAATTTTGCAGATAAAAGCAATGAAAGGAGACACTGGTTTGCCCAAGTTTTTCAGGACTGATGTAATGGTAATGGGAAGAGTTTACTATGCAAGGAGGTGAACTGTACTAAGCTTTGACTGAGCAGCCACATCTTTCCATGGAAAATGATGTGCATGACATGAATCTTCTGGTTAGCAAAATTGTACTTATACTCCAAGAGATTCACCTGCAGTCTCTGTGAAGAAGCTGAAGACACCCCGGTTACCCATGTTGAAGTCTTTACTTAAGGACAATAGGATAAAAAACCACAAACATAGGACTATAAATCAATTTCTGAGCATGTCTAGGTCATAAATTCACTAAACAGGTAATGTCAAAGATGGATTTCTGTATTCTATTTCCACTGAGACATAGTAAGCAAAACAGCACAATAAAAGGACACAAATATGTATTTCACAGATCAGGGCAGTTTTCTGGATAATGTATTATAGAAGATACTGTCTCAGACTTGGTAGATTCATTAGTACTTGCTGCACTTTAAATTCCTCATGTATTACTCAGCTAAAAAATTCTGTAACTTGAAAAGCATTAGGTGCACTTATTTACAGATGATCTTGCAGAGAGCAGAGAATGCAGAACTAAGACTGTCTTACTGTTCTATAGTTAGATTTTATTTCATCTCCATGGGATACAGAAGCTTACTGCGAAGTATAGCTTACAAAATTTGGCCCATAGTTTACTCCTGTCCAGTTTTCTGATATCTTGGATACAGCAAATGAGTGACCCATCAGATAAAAAAGAATCAAGATATTTTTTAATTGATAATTACCTTTAATACTTGACAAAAGAGAATCTAGTCACTCATATTATTACTTAATAGAGATTCAGCCCAAGAAGCACTTCCAAAGAAAGTAAACAAAGCCAGTGTTTGCAATCAAGTGACTGGAGAATTTTCTAAGAACGTGTTGCTAATCCACGTACCATGCTCCAGAGGAGGAAATCAAACAAATGCAAATGCATTAGCATACCTGTGATAAAAATTAGGAGGCAGCAAATCCACCTGAATTCATCTAAGTACAAGTGCAAGACTTAGTGTATGAAAAGGAGAGGGTTATTTACATATTACTGCTTCTCAGGGACATCAAGTCTTGGAAAACTGTTGCAAGGAGTATTTCTGTCAGCATATCAAATGGAGAAAGGACACTGAGAAGCCTTTCAAGTCAATCAGAAAGAAAAATATTTGTAGTGGTATCAGCAAAGTCACCAAGAATAGTTTTGTGTAGTAGAAATCCAAGACTGTCAAAGGCAAACGAGAAAATTTGCCGCAGTTGCCAATACTGGACACGCGTTTTCTCCAACAGAAAAGACAGTATGCTACAGTCTTCTAAAGTATGAATTTATTTAGAAAGTAGACACTGTATGTGTCAAGCAAGTAGATAAAAGCAATAAGCTGGTTTTTAACTGAAGAGATAGTAACTTATGTGTGCTACTACAAAGATTTCTGGTCTGCAAGAGAAATGATTTGTTCACCTCAGTGATGGGATCTTAGTTATTTGTAAAGAACAAACATATGTATATGACAGCTTTAGAGGTGAAAGATGTTGTACCATGATCACTACAATTTGGAATAATTATTTCCATCCTTTCCTTCAAAATTTTGGCTTGGTCTGGATGAAAAATAAGTACTGAAATGAATATGTAAGTTGTCCTTGTTGATCACAGCACTCTCTGGCTTGATCACTTTGCCAAGACTGCACTTCTACATATCAAAAGGCAGTATCACTTCGTTTGGGTTTTTTATTACAGATGAACAAGACCCTTTGAACTCTGTCAGATTGTCACAGGTATTCTCTGGAATTCAGGTTCTGAAAAACATGAAACCATCTTATACCAATTTTTAAGGCAAATGATGAATTTGCTGCTGAAATCCCAGTGATCAGAGTAGCCACCACTCAGTACCTGAGACACTGCTTTCAGCAGGCCCTGAGATAACTCTGTTATTTACAATCAAATGAGCAAATAAATGAATATTAGTGAAATGTTTGCTATAAACCACTGACATCTGTAACAAACTAGACAGAAAACAAACCCATGAAATCCTTCCTTAATTAAATTGAAGAAACCTGATTCTTGCTGTGTGGTCCTGTACCTAACATACCAACGGATGGCAAGATGTCCTGGTTTCAGCTATGATGGAGTTAAACTTTTTTTTTAGCAGTGGATGGAATGCCATGTTTGGGTGTTAGCATGAGAATAGTGCTGATAGCACCCTGATGTTTTCCGATTTGTTGCCGGGCAATCAAGGACCTTTCTCAGCTCTGCATACTTCCTTACTAGTGAGAAAGGAGGGGACGCAGCCAGGACAGGTGATCCAAATTGGCCAAAGAGGATATTCCATACCAGTTACGTCATGTTCGGTATAAGGGGGGACTGGGGGGAAGAGGGGGAGACAACGCCAGGACGTGCAGTTTCTGGGGCGGTCGGGTTGTCCGGGACGGGCTCTAAGCTGTGCGGCCTGAGTTGTGTGGTTTGGTGAGAAATTGCATTGTGTATCACCAGTTTCATCTATTTTGTGCTTTAAACTTATGTTATTGTTATATCTAGTTTTCTGTTATTGTTTAGTAAACTATCCTTATCCCAACCTGCGTGGTTCTGGTTTCTAGGTTGTGGTTTCTTTTCCTCCTTTCTTCCTTCCCTTTTCCCCTTCCCCCAACTTTCCCTCCCCCTTCCTTTTAAAAGTACAAGCGACTGTGTGGGGTGCGGCCCTTGGCTGGGGCAAAACCACGACACAAGATCATATAATGTATTAATTATACTCCACTACCTGGTTTCAGCGTATGTTCTTCCCGATCATCAGCAAACCCTTCAAATCACCAGCTGGGAAAGTTTATGCCTAAACAAGTGATCCAGAAGGACCCATGGGAATAACATCTTCAAATGTTCGTAGGTTGCTTCAGAGACTGTGATGTGTGGTCTCTCATTTCAGTCATCATTTTCCAGGACATGAAGACAGGCTGGCTGGGTGTTGTGTGTCAGTGTTCTCATAAAATGTTGCAACATTTTAAACCAGAAGGTGCAATATGACAGGCCTGAAGGAAGAAGTTTTAGCCAGGGTGCAGACACATCAGGTCTGGAGACACTCCCAGAACACACAGTAACTTACCACAAGAGATCAGAAATTCATACAAAGCACCACTGGGAGCAATAATCTGGGTATTCTGTGGGCCACCACAAGAAATGCCCAGAGAGCTGTCAGAGCAGCACCACGAAGCTACAGAAGTGCATCCTCATAACACCAACCCTTCTCACACCAGAAAACTCTTCAGATCATCATACTGAAAGATTTGTCACATCCCAACCAGGCAACATACTTATTTCTGTTCTGATTCTTGTTGAGATTCAATTTGGGTCTGAGGAAAAATTATCTTTTGAGCTGTCATTTGGTTCAGGCTTGATGTTACTATTACAAGTATGTTAATAATAAATGTGTAATTAATTTAAACTAGCTGCAGCCCAGAGCACTTGTTTTAGACACGACTCTCAAAGCGATCATATGAAAATGTTCAGAATTTTCCTGGCCCTAAGGAAACAGGCTGGTGTCAATCAACACCTTCTTGCTCTGTTGCAATGAACATCTGGAAATTAAACCCCATTTTCTGTAGCTGGTCTGCCAACATGCAAACAAGCTGTTAGTATGCAGGCCTGCTTCTGGTAACACCCATAGCAGGCTGAGCACTGTCTGAGCAGCAGAAGGTACCTGACCTGCACTCAAGAAGGAATTGAGAAAGCAGGAGGCAAGTGCCTCCAACGCAGTAGTGGGGTGCTCTGGCAGACACCTGCTACATCCTTCATATATGCCGCATTGACCCATATTTTGTAAGGACCCTGTATAGCGTAGCCTTTAGATACATGCAGCTGATGTGCAGCATGGGAATTTATTAGACCACTGCCCTGCTGTTATTCCCTAAAACCTTCCTGTGATAAATTGGTGAGTATGTGATCAACACCTGGTGATAATTTGGCTTAGCAAAGGCCTGATGTAAAATAGCAAGGAGGTGTTAAATAAAGACATAAAATTATAGAGCGCAAAGAATGAGAGGAGTCCTGGGTTTCTTCCACTTCTCCTCTAGGACTGAAAGAAGGAGTAAGCATTTTCAGGGGTTGAATTTGACTGGAACTATGCAGATGTTGCACTGGCAACTGATAAGTACTTACAGTGCTTCCCTAAAAGAGAAACACCTGGGGAGGAAACAGTAGTTCAAACCATAAAAATAGAAAGCAAACGATAATGGATTTTTAATTAAAGCTTAAAGCAATTTCCTTAAATAGTCTAAAGTTTACACATGTAAGTTGTTTCTTAATTTTCCCTATGGAAAACCTATAAATGTCTTCAGTTAAAATCTGAACTGGCTGCAATGAAAAGAAATCCGAAATGAATATTTTTTAAATTTTGGAAGGAGGCCCTTTCTGTCATGTCCTGTTTCTTACAGCATGGGTACTTCTCATATTATTTTTAAAAAAAAAAAGATAAAGTAATTGACATCATTGTCATTTAGCTGAAGGCATCAGATCAATATTAGCTTGAAAGCTCCCATAATTCTTTCAGCTTTAAGGTTTAAATGACATTGCTGAATATAAAGTCTATCAAACGTAGATGATTTGAGTATTAATTCCTCATTATTCTGGAAAGGATGATTAACTTTATTGAACCTTCACTTGAATTTCTTTGGCAGGGCATAGAAACTTTATCTTAATTTTCTTTTAGTTTTCTTTAGAAATCCAGGTAAAAATAATACAAGCAAGATGGGTGTTCAAACTAAGACGTTGTTTACATATATAGTTTATAGATATAAGGATGCCTATTTTGTGATGTGAAATAATACAGAATTTTATGTATTCCAATTTGAACAGTTGGCATCATTGCTGTTAATAAAGTCTGTTTAGTTCACAGAAGATGGTATGCTATTTAAACAAGAACAGCTAAATATGTAAATCAACACGTATGAAACAAAAAGGGGAAAATAAATCCTGGTGATATCATATTTCCTTCTGAAGCTCTGCAACAAAGTAGAAATAATTCCAAATAAAGGGTTATCTTTTACTATATGACACTTTTATGAAATTGTTTTAGCTTTTCTCTTTAATGCAGGAAAGAAATCATTACAAATAGGATACAAGTGACCTACAGATGACAAATCTCCTCCTAGCTACTTCTTTGTGTTTGGCTCCTCTGGATTTATATTTAATAAATACAGTCATTTTAAATATGTTTACTTATATTTAATTTTGAAATAATTACTACAAAAATATGTAAGCCTTGATGTTACTGCCACAACCATTTCACATTCATTATTTATGAAACAGAACATAAAGCATATTAAAGCTTTGATCATCAGAAAGCCTAGATATAATCTGGCCTCTTTGTTGTTTTTGGCGGATGATTGTCTCCAGTAATCTGTTTATATTTGACACTATCACAGTGCTCTAAGACGCTAATATACAGCAATATTAGCCAACTACAATGACTGTGGGATGGAAATTTCCATTTGCTCCGGAAAATATTCATCAACTCTGCGATGACAAATAACATAATCACTGTAATTAGGTTGTTCGATATACAATGAATTTCAACTCATCATTCTTAGCTGGATTTTCTCCAGTTCCCTTACTCTAACTCAAATATATTTCTTTCTTTGCCTCTGCAGAGGTCTTTGTTATTTCAGTGGTTCCATGAGATGCTTTGGAAATAACTGCTAGGCATGCTCAAACAATTAGATGTTCTAATATCAAAAAGTTCTAGTTCTTAATATCATTACAACTACTTTGCTATTGTGGTTTGAATATCCATAAAGTTTCATGGGTTTGGCGGATTAAAAGATGCTTATTCTGGTTGCCTTGTATGGTATTTAGAGTGTTCTCTAGGAGAACTTTCATTGACATGAATAAGTTTTGGATCTGGAATTTTGGGCCATTAGTTGACTATAAGAATAGCATGAGGATATCTGGACTCATTTATTAGTAATGTCTACACTTGGGAAATATACCTATCGGGCAACAAGAGACAGAAATGGAGAGTTTTCTGCTGAGGTTACCTGAAAACAGTTAGTTCTCAAATGCCACAGTCCCAAGGTCAATGTAATGACAATACCACAAGACATCAGGCAGAACAGAAACGTAGCAAGTCCAGGAGAAACTCCTGAGGACAAGCAAAGAGTGCCCAGACAAGGGCAAGCTGCATGCCCTGGGCAGCAGCATCTCCTGTCCCTGCTAGCATCACCTGCTCCTGGGCTGGGTGTCACACAGAAACACTGACAAAAACCGGACAGAAAAAAAAAAAAAACAAACACCAGTTTTGGATTAAAAGACCCAACAAACTCGGCTTAAATTTTAATGCTGTGTGTCTTCTTCAGCACGCTGAAATATGGTTAGCAGGAGCAAGTGTTCATACTAGATAAGGGAATTGTTGCTACTCCTATAATTATGCTGTTTCTATAGCTGAGCCTGGCAGCGAGACAGAGCAAGACACAGCATGGCACTATTAGGACAGTTAGTGCCTTTGACAAGAATCCATTTTCCAGTGATCAGAGATGCAGTTTCTATTACTTCTTCTGTGCAATCTCAAACATCAATGAAACAAACATTTTCCAGAAGACAAGTTGCTTTTAAATCCTTTTTTGCAATTCTGATGTTTTTAATGTGTTTTTATAAAACTCCAACAAAAGAGACAAGTGTGAAGATCAAGAAGAAGTGCATACAAATAGGATCTTTAATCTGTATCTGTAATAGGAACTGAGCTTTCTCAGTACTGCAGAGAGGGTTTTTTTTTTTAACGACTCAGGCAAAGCCTTTCCTAAATGTATTCATCAGTTTGGGGTTCTTTTTCCTTACCTAGCATAACGTCTTCGGAAATCTCGGTTTTCAGAGTAACGTTTAAAAGTTGAGCACAGTCAGTCGTTTGGGGTACTCAAGAAAGTTTTGCCGTTTCACAGCTCTTCCCCTTCCCCAGGGGAAAAAACCCCACCGCTGTGGACTCAGGCATGCCATCTGCTGGCAAGTTCTAAACCTTTCATAGACACGTTGTTGTGTTCTGGTCTCTCCCGTGTTTCCGTGTTTCTTCCTGTGATATTAAGCACGGCCAGTACCAGCTAAGGTCAATCACAGTTAGAATTCGGTTGTTCCTAAAGGTCAGCATCTCCCCAGCTGGATGCCCAGCTCCTAAAGCTGTCTGAATTTAATAGGCACTTTCAAAAAGATTTCTTTGCCTTGATTTCTTTCTCCTTAAAATGGGCTTTTAAAAATAATGCCTATGTATCTATTTCTTGCCTTAGTGTGAAAAGTGTTTGAAAAATGCTGGTTAGTATTTACACGTTCCTTCATGAGAAATATTTTATTTCAGTGTGATTCAGTGTCATACACATACATCCATCTGTGTGGGTAAACAGTTTTCAGTATATAGAACATGCATGCTTGGTGCCAGTGATTTATAAAATCTTGTGATTGTACGAAAATGTTGAAAGAGGCATGCTGACATAAAGGAGAACTACATTTGCAGACGGTAGATGCTTTCAAGACTAGATTTTATGTCTTTTCAATCATTGTAATAATTTGACAGTTAATTATAATTTAAAACGCATCCATTTGCAGGTTAAGAGGAGCATTGCATAGCAAAGGTCCCTTTGGCTGAGGAAAATGCATCGTGCTAAGATCAACAAAATAAACGGGCTCCTTTGCCCTGCCTGCACAAGCCAACTGCTGTGTCCGGGCAATGGGGACAAAGGCTTGTGCTCTCAGCTACTATGCAACTGTGCTAATGTCATGCAAAGGTATTTACCATATAATCATTTCTGGCTCATCAGAAATGGTACCAAAACAACAGGGATGCAGTAAGGCCTAGGTTAAGGCCTAGGTTCAGGCAACAACTGGAAGTGAGTTAAAGCCATAAAACATCTGTATGCCCTCCCCTGTGTCTCTTCATTGAACTGTCTCTTCTTTGTGTCTGTTTTGTGGGGTCTTTAGAGGAGGAACTTTGCTTATTTGCTTTTTTGCAAGGGGCTGATGAAGCTATTTGTTAGTGCTAAGAATGGAGAAAATAAAAGGCAAACAAACATGCAAGAGTAACTCTGTGTAAAGAAAACACTGCAACACTCAAAGCAATGCAAAGAGATCTGAATCATGGCTTCCCTGAGCCAGCCAGCCACTCTACCTCTAAGCATGTCAGCCTGTGGAAATTCAAAGCTTAAATGACAGACATTCCAGCTTAGAAATGTAATAGTGGTTAAGCAGAGTAAAAATTATTCAAAAAAATAATCCCCTAAAATGCTAGCGTATGAGAAATAAACAATCGATAAATTCTATAACGTGCACTGAAGAAATAGGGCAAAAGCACAAATCTTCTAATCTCTGCCCCTCGCTCTTCCTCCCACACTATTCTCACAATGAAAGCCTTACTTTTTGGATTTGCTTGTTCTACTTAGGTTATCTCTGGAATGGAAAAATAGCACACATTGAACTTACATTGGTATCTGAAAAGGAATGTATTATATGTTTTTAAGAATTGGTTTGATAATCTTATGAAAGTTTTCAAGGCACTACACCATTAAAGTTAAGCCTCTTATTAAGGCCATATTTAGAAAAATGTCACAGTGACACATTTCTGGGAATTATAATTAAGAGAAAAGAAACTGTCAGAGAAGACATTATTCTTCACAGAGGAATGGGAGAAGTAACATAAAATAATTTTTTCAGTTACTTATATAAATCATTTTGTGCAATTATAATGGTGTTCAAGGATTAATATTGGAACTTTAGAATGATAACATTTAAAATAATTGCTTTTGTTCCTTTAATCTCCTAGTTTCATTGTTCTTTCATTTTCTGCTTAAATCCAAATGTCTGCATTTGAAAACTTTTAAAAACATTTCACCAGAAAAGCTCATGGAGATATATTATCTCACTTTCATTTCTGTCCTGAGGCTATCGTGTTTGACAGTGACAGAAAATAGTTTCAAGGACAATATAATGACAGAGATGGAATAAATTAAAGGAAAGTATAAACTACTTAGTAGCAGAAATAATTTACTCTTGTTCGAAAACTGTATCCTGGAATAAATACTTGAGACTGAACAAAATGCCTTTAAACCTGAGCAGGCTTTTAAAAAGCTGCCACTACTTAATTCACTGATAGTCATGTTTTGAAGGAACATTCCTAACATTATCCAATTACCACTTTCTCTGAAAACTATAAAATTGGACTGAAAAAAAGTTGATTACATATATATTCTGAAAGTATTTAATCATACCATCAACAGTGTCTTGCTAATCAGGCATAAATCTGAAGGATTTATTAAAACACAGACGTTGTTTTCTCAGCACTTATTAACAGCAGATAATCCTCCAGTTGCTACTTCCATGGGGGCTAAAGAGGTTTCTGCAGTGGAGCTGGGAGCAGCAGACTTTTGCCTCAATAGCTGCAGGACTTATTCACACCCTTTTTCTCTCACATTCGTACCACACACCACAACCTTCTCCTCAAACAGCCTGTATGGATTTTAGGTGACTGGAACCTTTCCTGCCAGAAGGATGTGTTGCTTGGTTGTCACGGCACTCACCAACACGTCTGCGTCACAGTCAGGGCTCTTGCTGGCTCTCTGCAAGGTTGTGCCCTTGCTCTAAATACGTGTGGCCATGACTTCCTGGTGGCCCAAGAGCCACCTGAAGGTGGGATTACCATCCCCCTGCAAAACCTTTAGGTGTATGTAGGGTTTGAAAAAGCTTGAGCACCTTCAGGCTTGATGACAGTCTAAGGCTGCAAGGTCTTTTAAAGTTAAATTTCTTACTTTACCAGCTGAAGTCAGTGCTCTCTAGGTTTCCTCAACAGTGGCAACACTGTCATGGGCAAGAATATGCTTCAGCTAGGAGTTTCAACGGTGGGCCCATAATACAGTCAGAAATACCATGTATGGTCTAATGTGTAATGGAACACAGAGTTGTGCATCTGAGGGTGGTGGCATATTGAAGCAGGAGTTGCTTGAACAAAGCAGAAGGAAACACCAAGCAGAGGGGGAGGTGCAAAATCTCAGCCTCAGCCCAAGATGAGGGACATGGCTCATGTGATGTGCAAGTAACTCAATGACCCTGGGACTAAGAAACCAAAGCTAAAAAAAGCCCAACTCAATGAACAACACATGTACATAATGACATAATCAATTAGGTCCGAACTCATTAATAACTTTGAAAGGTAATGCTTTATTTCAGGCCTAAAGGTTGGCTTTTCTAATTTTAGTGCTTTAAACTGTTGGTCTAAGATGTATGAAGCTTCTGCTGACTGTGTTGTAGCTATAGCAAAATAAATCGAGAGGCTGGTAGTTAATGCACTCTCCTCTGTAGAGGAAATATTTAAATTCCCTAAGGCCAAAGTCCTTTGATGCCTGTGCAGAAACATAAAAAATGGATCAAGAACTTTAAAACCTGAAATAAACAACAGCTACTGAAAGACTGTCAGCACCTCAGAAGTGGCAACGCACATGTGGATGTCCTTTTTTTTGTTTTACAACATTGGTGTGGAAGTCCTCGTGTCTGCTTTCTAAAATTCATTCCAAGTCCTTTATTGTTTCTAACTGCAATGGCTGGGATGATTTAACCCAAGGTGTCTATTATCCTTTAGCTCTTTTGAAAGTCTCAATCATAACTGATATTTTGTATGGTAACTGAAAATGTGACTGTTTATTGCTTTAAAACCAAATGTAAATATTTACAGCCTAATATACCAAACCTGATTAATGATGGCAGGTAGCTAAGTTTACACACTTAAAGAAACCTGATATTAAATGCAGATTTAATACTCAGTGTTTTCTTTCTATGCATATCAAATGGAGTGCTCGCAGTGGGAAATACTGACTGCTTTGGAAAATGTAAACCTATATGTTTTTCAATTCCCTGATTAATCTACAGAAATGCAGCAGTACGCAATTCTTTTCAGAGTGACAATGCTTGCAATGCCTAGGTTAAATCATTGTGAAGATGTTATAAAAAAACCCCAGCAACCAAACAACAAAACCAAATCAAAAGAAACTCCAAACCTGTAAAAGCATTTTAGAAATAGTTATTAATTTCTTTATGTGTTTAGACTTATTCTTCTTTTGATAAAAAAACCCAGTAGAATGGTGAAAGGGCAAAGAAACAAAGTTTCGTAGACAAGTATATTTTGGGGAATCATGCCATAACTTTTGACTACTGTACGACTACTGTGTCTCTAATAATTGCATGAGTGAATTCTGCTTTATTTTCTACTATATTCCCACAATGCCTTGTTGGTTCTTCAAATGTTCAATGTTTAAATGATACCCTTTCTATTTTTCTCAATACTTCTCCAGCAGCAGCCTACTAAAAGGTTTTTAAATAACTAATGCAAGCCTTTTTTTTCCTTTCTCTCTTTTTTAAATTAATCACCTATAAAACTGCATATTCTCTAGATGCTATGAGATGAGGATTGCCCCCATTTTGCATAAATTGCTTTTTTGTTGCTATTACAAGGCTTATAGGCTCAGCTTCTTGTTGACATGGCTCACAATAAAATTGAGTTTGTTCAGGTCACGCAAGAGACTAACACTTGCCCAAAGATATTTGCACTTATTGCCTTTTATCCCCAAGAAATCCACCTCACTGAGCAATAATGTTAAATTTGCATCCAGTTCGCCTGGGTTTGCAATCAGGGGGCATTTCTACTCTGTTTCCTTCTCTTGGTTTCACACAGGCCAAAGCATTCACTTTCCAGTTTCTTTTGGCTGACTGACAGCTTAGCAGTGGTGGAAAAAGAAGCAGCTTTTCCCCTTCCCTTCCCTTCCCTTCCCTTCCCTTCCCTTCCCTTCCCTTCCCTTCCCTTCCCTTCCCTTCCCTTCCCTTCCCTTCCCTTCCCTTCCCTTCCCTTCCCTTCCCTTCCCTTCCCTTCCCCTTCCCTTCCCCTTCCCTTCCCCTTCCCTTCCCCTTCCCTTCCTTCCCCTTCCCTTCCCTTCCCCTTCCCTTCCTTCCCCTTCCCTTCCCTTCCCCTTCCCTTCCCTTCCCTTCCCTTCCCTTCCCTTCCCTTCCCTTCCCTTCCCTTCCCTTCCCTTCCCTTCCCTTCCCTTCCCTTCCCTTCCCTTCCCTTCCCTTCCCTTCCCTTCCCTTCCCTTCCCTTCCCTTCCCTTCCCTTCCCCTCCCTTCCCTTCCCTTCCCTTCCCTTCCCTTCCCTTCCCTTCCCTTCCCTTCCCTTCCCTTCCCTTCCCTTCCCTTCCCTTCCCCTCTCCATCACCTTTATACTTTTCTCTTTTTAAATCCTGATGTAAATTTAGCTATGATTGTCAATGACAAAGGTTGGCATGAAGTGACTGGCAGGGATAAGGTTAGATCAGCCCCTGCTCAGGGGTAGACCCCTGTCCCTGGCTGCTTGGTGGAGGGTGGCAAGAAGATCAGAGAGGATGATCTTTCCTTCCCAAAGCTTGAGCTATCTCTGTGCTTGCCCCACCATGACAAGAAGAAAAATACAAAATGTCACCTAAACTAAAGGATGATACAGATATTCCACCACACATAACCACACATGACTGCATCTTTCCTAATTTATTTTTCTGTTTCTATTCAAACAAAAGGGGCTGAGATTCCTGTAGAAACCAGACCTTTTGTTTTCCCAGACTTGTTACTCTGCTTTATAGTCAGTATCCCAGCTTAAATAACTATCCTTCATTCCTGGAATAGTTCAGTGAGAGAGACAATTCAGTCATGCTTAACAGCAAGTGTATGTTTTCTCCAACTTTCCCCGTCTTTACAAAATATATCTATAAAAAATTATAAATTCCTGATTTTAATATGCAGAACAGTAAAATTCCCACCTCTCACCCTCCTCAGTACATGGGGTAAGCTCTGATGTCTTTCTGAACCAATCTGTACTACAAGAAGAAAGTACAGTCAAGTGAGAAAAAAAAAAATCTTGTTGCTCAAATAAGCAAGATATGTATATTCATATATTCACAAAGAAATTCAGCAATGTTTTCAAAATGAGAGTTCTGGAGATTTTCCAGCTTTCTTCTGGCACTATCAGTAGGGGATATCACAAACTGCTGTCTCTTCATCACAAATGCAGAGTCACTATTAAGCAGCACACAGAAAGATAACCAAGCCAATGGGTCTTGCCTCATTCATTACCGGAATGTAAACTATTGCTACGTCTAGTGATGATGTAAGGCAGATTTCCAGAAAACAAACCAACCAAGTATTTTACTACACGATCAGCTTAACTAGTATCCAGAAAACATGTCTTATTGGCTAAAATCAACACAGGAAATATAGCTGGTTAGTAACCATGCCAGTTTCCTAACCAACACTACTTAGACTTGACAGAACGATGGTAAGCAGTGCAGAAATAGGGCTCACACAGAATGGGACTCTGTAATATTGGGGAAGGAGGCATTCTGTGTTCGGACAAAGAAAAAGACAAGAAAAGGCAGACAAGTCTCTCTATACATCCTTTCACTCACACATTGCAAGTGTGAAAAGGATATCCAAGCATCAGTTGCCACATGCTTTGAAGAGCAACTTAAAAAAAAAAAAAAAGTCTTTTTTTTTGTCACGTTCAAGAATTTTACAAGTATGAGAGAAAAAGCTGAAATCGGACAGCGGTACACAACAGATGGGCTGAATTTCACTTTCTACCTCTAATAGGAATGACAGTTTCCTTAAATGAAGACTTTCCTCTTTACAAATACCAATAAATATATACCTTAACAATACCCATGTCAGATGAGAGTATTGCCAGTGTTTCTATGAGACAGGGAACTGAGGTAAAGGGGCTTAATTGTCAAAAGTATGAGCTAACTTGGGAGTCAGTCTGAGAAAGCTGAAACCCAGCCTTATTCTGCTGTTGGGAGTTGTTCACCACTTCTATCAACTATTTCCTTTCACTTAGCCAAATGGAACAATGTAAAATGCACTTAGTGGAGAGCTATGAAAACTTAAATTTTACTCCCTGCCCTCCACCCCAAGAAGCCTGTGGCAGAGGTCAGGAGAAACTGAAGGAAGAGACACAGATCTTTGCTATGGAGTTGGCCAGTTTAGGAGTTTGCCCTCTTCTGCTGCTATAACATCCACAGCCATGCTGTTTTAATGCCTTCATCAAGAGTTTGAGTCTGCTTCAGCACAATGTCAGTGGACTTGTTTTAAACTACGAGAAGTGAATGCAACTCAATTGTGGAGGCAGAACCCTCCAGCTGAAGGATAGGAATGAACAGCTGGTGGGTAGTAACTGCTAAAATTGCTATACCTACTTTTGAAGCCTCAGATGCTTAAATTTTTTCTTGCTGCGTTTTTCTGCCTTAGCTGTCATATAACCTCCATTTTTACCACACATGAGACACAGACAACCTACAGAGATTAGCATACTTTTTGTATTGCTAGTTTGTTCTCAGTGCATAGTCTCTCCTGTGCAGTGAATGAGGTCTGAAAAAAAATTGTATGGCTACCCTAGTCTCTGTGTTCTTACCTTGGATACCTTTCAGGAAAAATCATGTCATTTCTCTATGTACCATCATTTTTCGTGGCAGAAGGGTTGTGATTGATGGTAAGAAGCATGCTATAGTGTTCTCCTTTCTGCGTGGGTGTGCTGAGAGGTGCACTGGATCACACAGCATCACCTCTGGGTCACCACTGCTGTGAGGCACCCAGACTCATTTCCCACATGGCACAAGCCTTTTCTCCTTGCTCTGAGCATGTAAGACTGACTGTCCACTACTTTGTGGAGGTCCCGCCAGGGAAGAGGAAGCAAACACTTCACTAGGTGCAATGAACAATTTAACTACAAGGAAATGCTGGACTAAAGAATACTGGATTTAGTTCCTGATGACGATCCTTCTGCTACTATCCCCTACGTTTGCTGTCAGCAAGCCGTTGCCTCACTCTGCAGAAATTCTCCATGAGCTTCACCACTTCTGCCATATTCAAAATCCACCCTCTTTGCTCTCCCCTGCCCATCATGTCCCAGATTTTATTCCCTTTAAGAGATTGTTTATGTGCTCTCCCTACATTCATCTCTCTTCAAAATGATTCTTCACAACCCATAGTAAATAATAGAAGGAACAATGCCCTGTAAGCAGATGCCCATTCTATTTATATTTTCATATAATTCAATCACAGTCCTTTTGTGTCGAGAAACTAGAAAAATCCACATTAATAACACATCTATAGGGTTACAGGAGTACATCTGAAAGTACCAATTCACTTTTATTTGCACACCATACCGGAGAAGCAAAAGGCCAGAGGCAATAGAACGAGGAAGACTGAAATGTTATTTGCAGTTCAGTCTGCCCTTGTCTTTTCAAAAGGCTAAAATTATTATTATTCTCTCTCGCAGTAGCCCTATGGATTTGTTTGTGTCTTGAATTGTGAGCTTCCTATTTATGGCTTTTCCTGAGTTTTGTCATTTGCCTTGCTTGCAGAGTCTGACTGTGAGAGCTGGAACATGCTTCCTCTGTGGAGCAATTGCAGGCGTTGCTAAACAGTATGAACATGATCCCACAACACATCTGGCAGTGAACTACACTACATAAGCTTGTTATGTCTTTGTATCGGGGAGGCCCTGAGGAAATCATCATGAAAGTGCCAAAAGAATATCTACCGATGACATCTGGGAAAAAAAATGAATCCTCTAATGAAACTGGGACAACAGAGAAATACTGAATGTAAGCAAAGGTCTTCATGCAATAGCTGATTCCAGCATCTGGGGTGTTAAGAAACCCATCAAATATAACAGGACTGAAGATAATGTTGCAGGGATGGGAGAAGTGAGCAATGGATGAGTTGGAATGACTCATGTGTTTGCAAGCTCCATGCCTGTTAGCGGTGTACTTACTCATACAGAGTTTATCTCATCTCATGTATTCTTTGTAACTTTCATTCCTTTTAACCTGCAGGCTGTAAACACATTTGTTATGAAAATAATAAAATTACACAAACTCTGTGTGAAGCCCCTGAAATCTTGCTACAGGACTATTCATCACCTTCCCATTCGCATCACAAAGGCACTGAACCATTTGTTATTATTAGATAACACAAGAAAGAAGAGAATGGGGAAAAAAAGGAGAGAGACAACATAGAATGAAGTTGGGAAAATGGACAAAAGGCAGAAGAGACGTGATGGTGGTGGTGCTGGAGGACAAAGGAACAAGAGTAGAGACACAGGCACGAGAGAGCGATGAGACTAAATTCAAAAACAAACTTCTTTTATAGAAATATGTTTTCTCCTGCCTAACTCTTTTCCCTATTGCGATAAGGTGAGGCTTTTGAGCAATTTTGAATAGTGCAGTGGCAGTGGTTATCAGAACAGTCTCATGAGTACTTTTAGCCAAATAGTCTTCAGAAGTTCCTAAATCCATTTTGTCAATTCAATGGGAATTTTAATTGTCTATTAAAATACAGCACTGCACAATAAAGACAGTGCTGCACTGCTGCAGAAATACCAGCAAATGTGTCATCAACAGAAACAGTGATTCTCTTCTGTGGCTTTATCAGAACTGTTACAACAGCATAAATAGCCTGGAGCAGCAGTAATTGAGGATAGAGAAGAGCTTTCCAAATACACTTCTCTTCCGAACGTAAGTACCCCAAGAAAAAGTCCAGTAATTACAGCATTTATTTTACATGGGTGGGGAGTTTCTCCCTTCCCATTACTGCATATGCAATAAGTCATATTTTACATTTGTGTGTAGGATGACAGGCTGCACATCTACACAACATGACTAAGCAAAATTGCCATGATGCTGTACAGAACCCAGCTTCTTTAAGCCTCTTTACTCTCTTTCTGATTCCTAGAACAGATGTCCCAGCAGCTGCACCAATGTGAGATGCAAGGCTTTTTCTGCCCTCAGCTCTGTGAGTTCAGAAGAGTGGGCTGAAGCCCAGTTTCACCAGAGCCCTGTCTCAGCCAGCGGTTCCTTCCCACCTCTCCAAACACGACCACAGGCAGGAACGTGCCTCGCTGTTCCCCGTGAGCTCTCTCACACACAGCACAGGAGATGTGACAGTGTGCCAGGCATGGTGTCAGCAACAGCCTGTACCAAAATCAGCTCGTGGCTGAGGGCGATGAAGTTTTGTCATGACTCTGCCATCCATAGGGAAAGGTTTACACCACAGTCTAAACCAGGATAAGTTGTAAATAGAAAAAAAAAAATAAATTGAAGAAATGATGTATTCACAGGACTGCACATATCACAGAATCACAGTAATCAACTGAAATTGTATTTCTGGAAATTACATAAATGAAACAACATTTCTCCATGCTGCATTTGTATTGAAGTTGTGCAAAGAAGCAAGCGACCTTCCATCTAACCACAAGTTTGCTCATTAGACAGCAAACAATTGAGAAGAAAGCATGGCAGACTGTTGATGAGCAGCATAAAGACCATACACAGACCAAAAGCAGGAGGAATATTACACACTGCTGCTGGTCTCAAAGGGCTTTATTAAAAACAAAAGCATATAAAGTAGCTCCTGAACAGGACGATTTTTAATTGTGTCCTCTTGGGAAAACTGTACAAGGCAGACTTGCTTGCCTTCCTTGTAGTCTAGAGGGACCTAACAAGCTCTCGACAGATTCCCTTTGGTCTAAGACAACTTAATGCCTAGTTTCTGGACTCTAGTTAAGACTGAGTGACAAAATTATGTTTAGCTTATTCAGAAACAAATGCAATTTTATTGACATCTTTTCTTCACTGCAAGAAAATAAAAAGAAACAAATATAGAAAGGGTTCAGTGTGACAGCTTCTAATAGATCTACTTTCTTATTAGCGCAAATCTCTGAGCAGGCACAAGCAGCAGCACAAATCTAGCAAGCAGTGGCCATTAAAACAATACCTGCAATGTGCTGACCCACAGTGGGAATGGTGACCAGTCAGATTTACCTTATGACTCTTGGGAAGCCAAGTTACCCATGTTCTTTGGCCTTTGTACAGTCCGAGGCTTCTTGAGCCTGATCCCGAGCAGGCAGCTGGGCACAGCAAGGCAATGTCATGCTTTACACCCCTTCATTGTCTGCACTCTGAGTTCAGCACGCAACGTATAGGCAATGCAAGAGGAAGGTTGGGAAGAAGAAAGTCTGTAATGACTGAGATAGCTGATTAGCACAGGAAGTAATCAGGAGGACAGAGCCAGGGTCTTCTCAGTGATGGCCAGAGATAAGACAAGGAGCAATAGGTGCAAGCTGGAGCATAGAAGTTCCATGTAAACATAAGAAGAAACATTTTCACCGTGAGGGTGATGGAGCACTGGAACAGACTGCCCAGAGAGCTTGTGGAGTCTCCTTCTCTGGAGACATTCAAAACCCGCCTGGATGCATTTCTGTGTGATTTAGTCTAGGTGATCTTGCTCTGGCAGGGGGGTTGGACTAGATGAGCTTTTGAGGTCCCTTCCAACTCTTAACATTCCATGATTCTGTGATTTTGTGAAAAAAACCAAACCAAATGTATGAAAACCCCTCTGCAGCTAACCAAGCTAAAAAATAGGAAGGCCCAGAGGTAAAACTGTGGCTTAAATTTTGATTCTCCTTCTGTGTATTTCCAGATTTTTTCCTGGACTAGCAAGGGGTGCTTCCCTCCCACTGGGATTCGCAGGCTAACATCTGTAGCAAGATCAATTATTTATCACAACAGATAAACAGAGGAGAAAGAGCAGAGCCCTTCTCTATCACCTCTGTCTTATTTCACAGCTTTCTGATTAGTGCCAGGGAAAAAAAAAACCAAAACGAAACCAATCAAATAAAATGCAGCAGACAAGCAGGACTCTTTCTCTCATGATTAGGCACCCACTTGGAAAGAGGCAAACCAGGCTTCAGTGACTACTTGGCAGAAAATGGGACAAAGCAGGAGGGGCTGGCAGTCTTCAATTTACATTACCAAAATGTCTAAGCCAAGAGGTCTCAATGTGACAGCCTGTAATCAGCCAGCTTCTACTGGAACTGGGGACCTCCGCTCACAGCCACTGGCTGAGGATCTGTCCTCCCAATTATTTACGTTTGCTGTGATGTGGTAACGATACAGTACGTTCCCCTACCATCCCATTGCCTTACATTGATCTCTCAGATGTTGTGAAAGATGATGAAAGTCGCAAGATGAAAGAAAAAGCAAAAGCTCAAAACAAGCTTACATTAAATATTCATAACTCATAGTAATTACAAACAGAAAATAGGAAATAAAGCACTAGTGATTATGCAGTGTCCAAATCATCTATCTGCAACTCCCTCCAGGAAATTTTCTCCTTAGATTTCGGCTGCTGGAGTTGGAAAGTGAGTCGGTCTTTTTGGCCTGTACATTTGGTCAGATTTTGCTACTTCATTTATCTGATAAATAAACATTGGCTAGTGTGATGAGTTGCTAGTAAGTGTGACACTACACCTTGTTTCTGCTCTCTGCTAAAATCTATGATGAAACTCTGGAGTAAAAACAGGATGGCATTTCAACTGCATGAAACTTTTAGATTTCAACAGCTAAACTGTGTGCCTGTCACTTCAGATGTTGAATGCATTATTTCGTGCATTCACAACAGGAACTGCTTTTTTTCCCCTCCTTCTTCTAGATTAAGGGTTTTCTATATTATTTCTGCTTGTTATAATAAACCAAGTGAACATGATTGGCCATTAAGTCTGCTGACCAAATTCTTTTTAGAAAGCAGATGTGATGAACATGCTGATTTTCTAGGAACTTCTGTTTCTTTCAGCTACTTAATATCACATATTTATTCCATTCTGTCTATATTTCTGTGGTGGAAAAGCTGGGGTTGCTTAACCGGAGATGAATACCAATGCATGTAGGAGAACCACGAAATACGCCTGAGGATATTCTTCAGGTTAAGATATGCAGAACTGCTGGATTTGAGTCTCATGTAAGTGCTAGAAAAGAAGGTGTTCAGTCAGATCAAGGGTGAAGAAGTTTGTTGAGCCATTATAGTCCTCTCAAATTACAGAAAATCACAGATAATTCACCCTGTTACTACTTTGAATCGTTTTAATGTTCCCATGAAGAAGCTTCCTCCTCTGATATGAAACATCAGTTCATAGAAAAAAGTCGTGTATTATACTTCCATGGTGAACTTGTAAGTTTTTGCCATCTGAGCTCTCCACTCAGCTTCGGAGACCACAGTAGCCTTGTTAGGTTTCTAAGGCACCCTAATTACATACATTTGAGATTGCAGAATGGTTTAATTTAAGCCAGCACACAATCAGATGCTATGCTTTCACAAATATTCAGAAACATCATCTGCCAGGATCAAGAGTAATTGAACTGATATCTACTGGGTTTTATCTGCAGCTTTGTTGCATAATTTTTCATTTTCTTTAGAAGGCTTTAACACAAAGAGAGAACATGCCTAGAGTCCCACAGAGGTGTTTTGACATTAGGCTTAATAAAGAATGAAGAACTCATTAATAAATAATGTTCTGCTAGGTTAACAAACAAAGCTGAATGCATTCGCGAGACCCAGAAGTAAATCACATCATGCATGCAGCCAAATAACTTGTTAAAATGATTACAATGGTCCTATTTCTTCAGTGTGTTTGGCACAGCCCGGCACAACATTGCAGAAATAAAAAAACTCTGCAGCATATATGCATCCACCTTCAATTATAATGTTACCTGTCAATTTTTATTTGCACTCTGTGGGCTTGAGGGGTTTGTAAACAAGCATTCATGACAGTGACAAAGAGATATTTATACATTGGTAAGCTTTGCTGAAAGAGCACTGCTGTCTGGAGTTTGAAAGGAAAAGACCTCTTGTATTCATTGAGTTATGCATCATCCCATTCCTGTGTCAAAGCTACAAGCTCGATACATTTTACTGCAGACACATTTGAGTTACAGCTTTCAAGGCTGTGTCAATATTTCCACATGTCCTTATTTCCCAAGGTTAAACATTCCGGCAAGTTTTGAATCAAGGACTGAGGAGAGCTTCTAGCTACCTGGGGTGAACAACATCATTCCTGTCAGCTTCAGCTACACCAGGATTTCGTGTAGAAACTGGAGTAGGATCGTGACAATGTCAGGGTCTGGATTCACCCTCCATCATGATGACTTTCTCAGTTAAATGCCTAAGTTGGGAGCTGAAGTCACCTTAAACTCTCCTTACAGTCAATGCCAAGAGATGAATGTTTCCAGAATGTGATTCAGATCTGGGCTGCTGATTACAGAATCAGCTTAAAATGAGCAAGTTCTCAATTTAGAGACTTCTGCTACGTGTTTATGCTTCTAGGCAGGAAAACTCCTCAGTCCCTCCAATGAGGCCAATGAACAGATTGTACAATTCAAGTTTGGGCCTGTGAGATCTACGCAGTTTGTCAGGAGGGGACCAAAAAAAAAAAAAAGGAAAATGTTTATTTTTAGCATATATTTGAGATATAGTCATATTCTAAATAAAGGAGCTGTGATATCCAGAAACAGGGACAAAGAATCCAAATGCATGCCTTCAAGTTGCCACCACAGTTTCTGAAAGTGCAGAAATGCTACATTCCTGTTAGTTCACCGTCACTTGTAAGTAATCAACTACCTTGGAAAGAGTATTGATTAAAAAAAAAAAGTATTTCATGTCATCTATTTACTGAAAAACCAAATTCCAGCATATTTAGAGTGCTTCTAACAATGAGAGTATTTTTCACACCTGACTGAGCTGTCAGGATCCAAGAGTTACTGTGCATAGGAGGATTGGATGAAGCTATAATATTGTCTGAAGATGACTTAAAATCTCTCATGTAGTTGATGAAATAAATAGCTATTTAGTTATGGCAAAACATCTTTCATGTTTGTTTTAAGAGAAGACATTGAAATGTTAGAGTTCAGATCCATGTCATTTTTAGAGCATGAAATTGAGAAGAACTGATCTTTTTCATCTGAGACACAAATTGGGCTGATTTTCAGGTGACATTTTTAATTTTGCAAAAGAGGACAAAAGTAGAAAACCCCACAGAATTAGGCTGTTCAGGAATGTAAATATTAAAGAAACATCTGTGATATGTGACAGTAAGTAGAGGTGAAAAAAGTGCACGGCCCATTTATTTTTCTTGGCTTTCTTCCATTAATTATTGCATATAATTTCTATCCATGATAAGAAGCATACAGATGCTTGAACACAAATCAGTGACAATGGAAACAGTGAAGTATTTTAATAAATAGACTTCTCATATGTTATCCTAGGGCTTCATGATCTCTGCTGACTTGGTGTTGGGAAGCAGACTCGGTGTTGATTGCCTCTGAGAGAGACATAAATTTTTGACTGCAGTCTCTATTCCCTTTTTTTTTTAACTCGTAAGTGTAAGTATTTGAAGTAGGAAACACTTCGCCATATTCTCAGGTGAGAAGCATGGGATTACTTAGGAACTTTCAGTGTCCAGTCAATGCAGAACACAAGTTTTTGGAGGTATCTGGCTTGTGAGGTCTGTGTTGCCTGCAGAGTGCAAGAGTTAGCGAACACACAGCACAGCCGATACAGCAATGCTTCTGGGCTGTGAGATTATATGAAGTGAAAATCGTTCTTGCAAGATAAGATAGTTGTGAGTCCTCAGATATTAAGTGGCCAAAAATTGTCCTGGTTTCAGCTATGATGGAGTTAAACTTTTTTTTTAGCAGTGGATGGAATGCCATGTTTGGGTGTTAGCATGAGAATAGTGCTGATAGCACCCTGATGTTTTCCAGTTTGTTGCCGGGCAATCAAGGACCTTTCTCAGCTCTGCATACTTCCTTACTAGTGAGAAAGGAGGGGACGCAGCCAGGACAGGTGACCCGAATTGGCCAAAGAGGATATTCCATACCAGTTACGTCATGTTCGGTATAAGGGGGGACTGGGGGGAAGAGGGGGAGACAACGCCAGGACGTGCAGTTTCTGGGGCGGTCGGGTTCGGTTCTAAGCTGTGCGGCCTGAGTTGTGTCGTTTGGTGAGAAATTGCATTGTGTATCACCAGTTTCATCTATTTTGTGCTTTAAACTTAGGTTATTGTTATATCTAGTTTTCTGTTATTGTTTAGTAAACTATCCTTATCCCAACCTGCGTGGTTCTGGTTTCTAGGTTGTGGTTTATTTTCCTCCTTTCTTCCTTCCCTTTTCCCCTTCCCCCAACTTCCCTTCCCCCTTCCTTTTAAAAGTACAAGCGACTGTGTGGGGTGCGGCCCCCGGCTGGGGCAAAACCACGACAACAATGATTAATATTTTTTAATTTAAATTTCACTGGTAGGTTTCTGTATCCAAATTCTGCTTGCATTATTCTTCAGCTGTTTTCACGTTTCTAAATGCCTGAAACATATAGAAGGACAATGACTTTTGTCCTTAACATCATAATTTAGGAATAACTTAGGGCTACATGACATTGGACAGCAAAGCTGCATTAGAAAGTTATTATCGTTGCATGGATTCACACAGTTTTAGAAGGCTACAAGATGTTAAACAATTATCCAAGATTTTTTTATGGTAGGCCTTATGGCTATATGAGGGCATATCTGACACTAGCAAACAAGCTGCAACACATATTCGCCTAGGAATATGTGTATAGAATCAAAGAATTATAGAATCTCCTGAGTTGGAAGGGACCCAGAAGGATCATTGAGTCCAACTCCTGGCTCCACACAGGGTCAACCAAGTCAGAGCATGTGGCTGAGTGCATTGTCCAGGGGCTTCTTGAACTCAGTCAAACTCGATGCTGTGACCACTTCCCTGGGGGGCCTGTTCCAATGCCCTATCACCCTCTCAGTAATGAACCTCTACCTAATATCTAACCTAAACGTCCCCTGTTACAGTTTTATACCCTTTCCTTGGGTTCTATCACTGGTAAGAGAAAGCTGATCCTATTTCTCACCTGCACACTGTTGGGATTACCAGGAGCAGCTCACTTCTTCCATCATCTGGAGCTAAATTGGATGCATCTCTGAATTTGACAAAGGAAGCCAGGTAGCCAAGCTTGGATGTTCAAAAGAGAACAATCCACAGGTGAAGGTACACACCTTTATAAATAGGAATTAATTTTCTGGGTTATATTACGATGTGATGGAATCACACAATACATACAGCTGTGAAAGGAAATGCTTTATGGAAAGAAAATATTATTGCTAACTCATTTCCATGCACATTAATCTGCAAGGAGAAAAAAATCAGAGAGTGGCATTTATATCACACAACATAAAAGTCAGCTAGAACAATCAATAGAAACAAAAAGAAGTTATTTTAATAGGTTTTTTTCCTTTTGCATTACAGAGCTTTAATATATTTGGAATGTTAAAAGGCACTTGAAGCACTATACATTAGCTGTTAAAGCAGGGATCAGGCCCATTAAGACAGTAGCTTTCTTGATCTCAGTGAAGATACTGTCATATCAATAAAGGAGGGAAAATGCCACCCTCTATCAGAATAACGAGGAAGGACACAGAAAGCAGTATACATATTTCGCAGCTGAGATTGTAACTATTTTAGAGTAGGAAGGAGGACTTAGGCTTTAAAATTAACAATTTAAAATGTAGGAAAAAACACCAACTAAGCCATCAACTGTAAATTCCCCAAGGAACCCAGTGTTTTTATGGCACTATTTCCTGTGACTATACTAGCAGATCAAAGCCCATCAGCTCGCATTACACCCTCTAAAGAGCAAAATATTCACACCCAGCTTCTGGTTTGCAAACACTCCAGAAGACAGAGGCTGAGCAGGAAAGTGTTTTGGGGTGCTTACTGCACTTGGCTCTGCTGGGACTCCCTTCAGCAAAATGGCATTTGGGGGAGTGGGGAGGGTGAGGCAGTTGACACAATTACACCCTGAAGTGGATCAGTTGGCCGTTCATTTTTCAGAGGAGCTGGGTTACACAAACGGTCAAAGAAAAGAAATTCCCAGATTTCTGGAGGAGTCCCTTGTGCCCTTTTAGCTGGTCAGACTGCAGTCAGGATTTACGATTATACCTTATGATGCAAGTACTGAAATGAGAGAAATTCTGCATTGTTTCCATGCCTTCTCTAACAAGCTCTGTCTTTTAAGTACCCCTCTAGGAATATACACACAATTTAGAAAAACAAATGCTTTATTCATGATAGCAATAAGTACACCATGGCTGTACACATACCAATTGAATAGTAGTTTTGCATTTTTTATTTTATTCCTCCCAATAACTACATGTTCCTACAAGTGCCTCACAAATGTGCAGTCAGTTTTCTACACAGCTTTTAATGGAGAACATTTTAAATAGATTTCATAAAGTGAATAAGCTGCACAGCTGGTGAGCCAGTGAAGAGACTATAAGGAAGGAATTGCCAGGAGGAAAATGTTCTAGGAATGTATTTTCCTTATGAGACCTAAAGATTAACCAATTAAGATTAGTGTTCCAGTTCATATATGCAAAATATATATGGAAAATAAACACGGTGACTCAAATACTTTCCAAAAACATCTTTGCTTGACAGAAATGTCTCTGACAATGGTCTACCAAAAATCAAAACCATGCAGTCGCCAGTAAGGAAAGCAAAAAGTTAATAACTGTGTTAGAATTTTTTTCTGCTAACTCCTGAATGTGAATGGGAAGAAACAGAAGAGAAATATTTAAAGGAGCATATCCTCCTTAGGCCATGTTGTGACCTCAGAAAATCCAGAGGAATAAACCTGTGCACTGCAGGCGACTGCTTTTACCAACAAAATCCTCACCAGTGAGACACCAGGATGCCTTTTCTGCTGCCTGTTGAGGAAACTGAGTAAAACAAAGATAATACTGCCAAGGAGAAGGTTCAAGATTTTGACAGTGAATGTCAACAGCTTTACAGTTATTTCTCCTTCATAAAGATAGTAATAACTTTTCATTAATCACAGAATGGTTTGGGTTAGAAAAGACCTCAAAGATCATGTAGTTCCATCCCCCTGCCAAGCGCAGGGACACCCTCCACTAGACCAAATTGCCCAAAGCCCCATCCAGCCTAGCCTTGAACACTGCCAGGGAGGGGGCAGCCACAGCTTTTCTGGGCAACCTGTGTCAGGGCCTCACTACAGGGAAGAATTTCTTCCTAATAGCTAATCTAAATCTGCCCTCTTTTAGTTTAAACCCATTATCTCTTGTCCTACCACTACACTCCTTGATATACCATCCCTCTCCAGCTTCTCTGTAGTCCCCCTTTAGGTACTGGAAGGCTGCTATAAGGTCTCCCTGGAGCCTTCTCCAGGCTGAACAAGGCCAACTTTTGCAGCCCATCTTTCACAGGAGAGGTGCTCCAGCCCTCTGATCATCTTCATGGCCCTCCTCTGTACTTCTTCCAACAGGTTTGTGCCTTTCTTGTTCTGAGGACCTCAGAACTGGATGCAGTACTCCAGGTGAGGTCTCACCAAAGAAGAGGGGCAGAATCACCTCCCTTTACTTGCTGGTTACACTGTGTTTGATGCAGTCCAGGATACATTTGCTTTTCTTAACTGCAAGCTTGCCAGGTCATATTGAGCTTCTCATTCACCAACATTCCCAAATCCTTCTCCTCAGGGCTGCTCTCATTCCACTGTTTGGGATCAGACTTGAAGACCCATTCTATCCTGAAGTTAGACTCCAGCTTCTCCAAGAGTAGAGTGTGCAGCTTCCCCAGCTGTGTGCTTTCACGGGGCATCATCTACTTGTAGCTTTCACAATTTTTTTTCACCACTATTCACCAGTTATTAATTTTTACAGGCTACTACTATTGTGTACTGACATTTCACAGATGAAGGATGTTTGTATGACCTCTTAGAGTTTAAATCAGCTGTCTTTCATCTTTCTCCTACCAAGAGAAGAAGGCTTGATTTTAGCAGATGTACAGAACTCCTGAAAGGCAAATTCTTTGTTGAAAAGACTCTGCAGTGTTTACAGACTCTAAGAATTCACTGCATAGCCATAAGAGATGCATTGCATCTCTCTCATGAGCCCTCTTTGCTCAGAAGGTTTTAAACTGTTTCTTGTAGAAGCTCTCCATTTGTGGAAATTGAAAAAGTAATCGTGGATATCAAGAGATCCAAAATGATGGTACCTTTGAGAACAGGATTAGTGCTTTCTATCAAAAATGCAAATAGGCTGGGAGCCTCAGAGATACTACAGTTCAGAAGCAATGGTCTCCTACTGTGAAGAGTGAAACAGCCCTGGATACAGTGAGTTAGATCAACCTCTCACGAGGTATGCAGAGATCTTGGTCTTGGAGTCATGGAAGAGTTTTCTAGACATTATTTTTGCTGCCTTGTTTTCTAAGCTCAGTGAAAGACTGACACTCCCCTCCGCCCCCCATGTTGGAGATGCTTTTAATTGGAGTGGAAAGAGTTCTTGGTTCATTCTCTGGGGTCACAGCTGAGCAACATGCTTATCCTTCCTTTTCAAAGGATGTGAACAGTCTCATTGCGAACTAATGCTTAAAGGCATGCACCTAGGAATCTTGCTCGACTGGCTGTCTGGATCATTTCTGCCTTTCAACTAGTATTGTCTGGATCTCACCCAAGTCCAACCTCAGCCAGATGCTCTTCTCCAGGAGCCACTTTCCTCTAGGCAGTGCAACATGATTGTCACGGCTCTGGTTGCATCTGTGGAAAATTAGATATACACTTGGGTGTCATCTGCAAAGCCCTGAGCAGCTTAGCCCCTCTCTGAACAGTCTTCTGGAAGTATTGGAAAGGGATGTAGGGAGAGGATTTATAGCCCTATGGTCAGACTGCTGGTGCAGGATATTAGGAAAGAAAAAAGGACTTTACCACTGTTGCATTTGGGTCTCATTGAAACTAGGTTTTGTGTCTGCAAGGTATACAAGATTGGGATATATCCACTTAGAATTTAAAGGGAGAAAAAAGACAAATAATTCCTTATCAACAACTGAACTGAAAAAGTCCTTGCAAATTAATACAGCCACAGGGAAGCTGGATTAATGATACCACCAAATAGAAACATGGTTCACAATGTAAAACTCTCTGGATAAAATAGATAGAATAAGACTATTGTTCCTTACTGCAATATATTCTGTCCACTGTGTATTTTACATTTAATTTTATGGTGCAGAAGACATTACTGAAAGAACAGCTTTACTTGATAGTTTTCTTGTTTGGTAGAGCTAGTGTATTAAAGAGGTTAATGTAGTAAATTTACATTTTTTCTACACTGATTATTTCTTGCTCTAGTCTCTCCTTCCTCATTCTTAACCTCTTTAAAAAAGAAATGATATAAAATAGGACTTTTTGACAGTTTTACTCAGAAAACCTTACATTCCCTGATGATTTTCATGCTCTACAAGCTTTGCCATCATAAACCACTTTGCATGTATTAAGAAGAAGTATTATATTAGATGAGGCAATTTAAGTGTATCCCATTTCACTTGGTGAAACTAAGCAGCTTTGCATTATAACTAACTTGAGCTAATGAGAATATGCTGGAAGCGTGTGTTACCTGGAACTGAAGTTAGCTAGTCATTCAGTACTGCAACCTGTGAGTTTGCAAAACGATGGCAGGAATCCTGCTGTGAGTGAGATAGGAAAATTATTATAATCTGCATTTCTAAATTGAATGAGTATTTTGCTCAGCAGAGGCCTCTTGACTGCAAATAGTCTGAAATTACATCCTGCTGCTTAAAATGCCTTTTTTTTCAAAGTGAGTAAAAGTGCCCACATTTTCTTAAATCAAATATTTTTAAAATCTTATGTAAGTAGAATTACTGAGAAAGGGAAAGTCAGATATCCTTCTCTTCTTGTAAAAGCTGTTTGATATTGAAATTTTTGATAGCTGGGACAAATTGTCTAGAATTCATGGGTTTATACTTAGATTTTAATTATTTGACTGATGAAGCTTGTAATCATATCTCCCTTATCATGTTATTACTGAAACAAATTCCATGTTTATAAATTTCTTGTTTTGTGCAAAAGGAAATTGTAATATAGGTACTTCATCTGAATCAGCTAGTAGGTGTGATGCTCAACACAGTAAAGAAAAGCTAACCCTAAAAAACACACCAAAAACAGTTAAACCGCATAAGTAAGTGTACAGAATGACTGTACAAACATGAGCAAAAGACCATGAGCTAGCAAGGAGACACAGGGAATAAACTTCCAGTAAAATGGAAAATATAATTTCATTCATGCAAATTCTTTACCTCATTAAAGCTAGAAATAGTACCAAAAAAAAAAAAAAAAGGCCAGGAAAAAAAGCACCTGGGGATAAGTATTAAAGGTTGCCATAGTTTTCTGAACAATCAAGTTCTACTATGTAAAAGCAGCAAACATTGCAAGGATCCTTTGCATTGCATCCATCCTGAAAGTCCAGAATGGGGGAAATATGCTCAGCTTATCATCCTCAAATTTTTTGTCCTTTAAGTAGTGGCCAGTGAAAAGGTTAAAGATACAGCAGAACGATGGAACAACTTGTGGAGATATCAGTGTTGCACAGCTAGAGTCAAGGGGAAGCCACAGCTTTGCCACACTTAGCTGTGTGCCTGTTTGCAAGTGAAATGAGGGCTGTACGTGATCCAGTGTTTCCACCCCAAAACAAGGTGGGTGTATTCTTAGCTACTGCCTAGCAACTGTCCCTACGCCATGGTGCTCCCCGAACTCTACCCTGGCATTGTGTGGGATTGTGAGGCAAAACTGTGCTAGGGGACATGGGAATGGGTGGGATGGATAAGCAGGAACCAGGGATCAAGTTCATACCCAAGCCCTGTTTTGCTGCTGTAGATATATATACGCAGCTTTAGGTTAGCTGATGAGGTGTACTGGTTGAGAGGAAGATGCGATTACTCTAGTGTGAAATATGGTTCTCGGGAGAGCCAGCAAGTCAGGCAAAGGTGATGACAAGGGCAGAGACATATCTTAAACACAACCCGTTTCTCTGGAACTTAAGGGGCCTTATGCTATGTTGCAGTCGTGTTGCTTTGGATTAGGATTCACAGCTCTGACCTACTTTTGGAGTGGTGGATAGATCACTTCTGGTTTTACTCCTCACAAAACATATCTGACAGAAGACATCTTTTTTCCCACACATTAAGTCAGTGTTCCAAGACAAGGTAAGGCAGAATTGAATCTTCCCCATGTTAGGGGATTCTCCTCCCAAAGTCCAGGAGAAGTTGTAACCTCCAAAACTTAGTCTGCATGCTGTAGGCTGAGCAGAAAATCTCCAGGATCAGTTATAAATCTGGGGTTATGCCAAACAGTCCCACTTGATAAGATAACATATGTTTTTGGTTTGTGTGTGTGTGTGTGCTTCTTCATGAAAAGCACAAAGTTTCTTTTGACTTAAGAAGCTAGGCACTCATTTCATTATAGCCACTGTTTATTCATTTACATCAGGGTCATTTCATACTTTTACTACCTAAGCTTATGCAGGCCTTGTGGATAAGCACTTGTGTTCTTGAAAAAAGGTGAAAGTCAGCCAGTAACATAATTGACCATGAAAAATTTGGACAGGCAAAACTCCCTGGATTTGCAACCAGTCAGATAATTTAGCTAAATCTTTTTGATTTGCACTGTTTAAATGAATGTATCCATCACCTATCAAAGAAATAAACTACAAAGTCCACAAAACTGAAGAATAAAGCATGCTTTTTGCATAATATTCCATCCAGATTTATATATTGCATTAATGAATGTGTGTTTTAGTAGCAATACTGGAAGTAAAATGAAAGATACATAGGATCTTCCAGCTTTACCAAAGCAAGACTCTGCCATCAATTGTACTGTTTGCAGAGCCTGTAATTCTATACACTATCTATATGTAACAGTCCACACAAATACATATTACACAAATCACACAAGCAGAAGTACAAACACACATGCAGTGCAAGTAGGTGCAGTTCAAAACACTCCTGACATTTGAGCTCTGCAGCTTTGTGAGATATTCACTCCTTAGTTCTGTACTTTATATACACATGCATAAAAGATGTAATATTGTAAAAATCGGTCTACACATTAAAGCTACAATATATGCTTTATATGTATCTTGCTTTCTTGGGAAATACTGCGGTATTACAGTGAGGGTACCTGGGAGAACCAACATAGCCCTCTTCCAAACGGAAATGTTTGCAAAGTCTCTCACCTTCCCTAACCTTTTGCTTTTAAATGGAGTCTGTATTTTTATACCCATGTTCTTGTTCCTACTAACTCTATTACAAAAACTCTCAGTAACTTCAATAGAACTTAGACGAAATAAAAATATATTGTTACATTTTTTCCCTCCTTTTCTCCTATCTGGAGTAGACATTTGGTGCCAACAGAGAAACAATTTCTTTTGATGAGTGATGATATTTTTGTCTTCTGTTTACTTTATATAGGGAGTAGGCATTTAAAATGCAAACAGAAATGCTAGCTAGAATAGCAGACAGAAAAAGATTGATTAGAAAGCTATTATTCAGATGATATCACTAGAATCCCTCCACAAAAATGTGAAAGCAGAACTCAATTCATGTAGCTTTAATTGCATCAAGTTTGAGCTCCGTCTATTTTAGCCAATAGGATTCCTGTAACCATTCTAATACTTTGTGGAGATGTTTAAATAGAACAAATAGAATTTGTAAAACTAATTTTTTTTTTTTAAATGGCTGAATCAAATAAGATGGGCTTGACTGAGTAAAAATGAAAATAATTTTGCCCTCTTCTCCCCCAAATCTAAATATAACATTATTCCTGAAGAATATTCTGCAAAAGATGAAAAACAGATGGCAAACATAGAATAAAATCAAGGTTACATGACTGTTCACTTTTTTCTCTATTGCACATAGCTTTATAAACCTCTTTATACACATAACTTTTTGTATATAATATTATGATTGGCACTGAAAATCCTGATGTATCTTTATGATCTTGCTACTTTCCTTGTCAGTTATGTGTTGGAGGCATGACTTGATACACACATATGCCCACACGCATTCCACCACCTTTCTGAGCATTATTGGTTTCCTGGATGGTTCCTTCTACATTTCTGATCATACCACAGCAAAATCATGCCAGGGAATCATCCTGATCAAGGGTGTTTTCAGAGGTCACAGAGATCATAGATATAACAGACTAATATTCATGGATTATATAATACTTTAACAGAAATCAGGGATAGAAATATTATTTTATTAAAATCTCACTACTTCCAGGAAGTGAATAGCTGCTATTAGGAAGATACTAATTTTTTTCCCCAACATGTTTTTTCTGTCTTTGGCATTCTCCTGAAGTCACAGAATCACAGAATCACAAGGTTGCAAAAGACCTTTGAAGATCATCAAATTCCACATGCCTCCTAAAGCAACTAAACACACATCTACCATCTACCCCCTCATCCTCACTGACTGACCATCTTGTGAGCAGAAGTAAGTTAAAATATACTTCTCGCCCCCTTTTTACCAGTTGTAAATCAGATGAGTGTGATGCAATGCACTAAACCCAAACTTAGAAGAAATACCAAAAAAATAACTAACGGCAATCAAACTCAAACCAGGGGTAGAGCTTGCTCTTGCTGAGCAGTAAGTCTTTTGGAGGGCTTTAAGTTGCAGCAGCTCACTAAGTACATTTATTCTGTGGCACTTAAAAGCATGATCTTGACTATATATATGATGTCAATCACCATGTTGTCCACCTATGGCTATATTTAAGTAAAACATTGAAACATAGTCTACACTGCTAATAGTTAAACAATCTGAAAACTTCAGGCTGTTAAGGAATACACTAACCTTTGTGTCCTTATGCACATCCAGAAAGTCCAGTACATCCACTTTTGATGAAGAATATTCAGGAAGAATTTAACTCATCTGTTCCAACGTTCAGTCTCACAAAGACTTTAGTGGTTACTGCAAAGACCAGTGAAGGGATGAAGCAACTCCAGGAATGCAGATGGAAAGATCAGACATCTTTGCTGAAATGGTGTACAACTTGCTGAGCCTGCATGAAAAGAGAAGACACTTGTTGCATATTTGAAGAGGAAGCAATAAAATAAATACTCACTTTTCCCTCTTTAGAACTGAAATCTTCTGGAGTAGGCCCCAGAGATAGTGTGTGCCAGATTAGGTTTTTGAACCTTGTAAACATTGTTAGGCCAGCATTTGGAACACAGCTTATGGAGGAAAGGGTCAGAAAGTTATAGCTGGTGTTTCACAACAGGAAGCCCTAAAAAAAACCCAACCAAACAAAAAATCCCCCAAACAAAAAAAAATTAATTACATGTATTTTAACTAGGCTACAGAAAAATGAATATTAGATCTCTACGATATACTGCATGTGCTCCTTCCTTGCCTTTTACCATTGATATTGAAGAGAAATGTATTTTACAGCCGTTTTGTAAATCATTGCAGAAACTACTTTTATATTGGTAACAATAACAGACCCATCTGGAGAAAATGTTAACAGCATTTACTGAGAATTGTTTGACCATTCTTGTGTTTTTTTCTTTTTTCTTTTTTTTCTATAATCTAGCTCTGCCTCTATATTGAAGAAATAGAACACAGACACATATGTGAATATGGCATTTAATTGCAAAGCCTGTACTACAATTTCTAGCTTTAGGCATGAACGTATCTACTTTCTTTCAAAGCATATCAAGCTCCAAGGAATTTGGAATACAGTTAAGTCCTCAAAATCATCAATGCCAATGTGACCTGCCAAAAGACAGTAACTCTGTAATTATTCCGTTAGTCAGGAAAAAATATTTCTGAGTGGAGAAGCAGAATTAAATCAAAAGACTGCTACAGAAAGATTACAAAGAATGACCACACATTACAGTATGGTTGGAGTCTAACAAATGTAGATGCCTTTACATTTGTGAAACTAAATTTTGTTGTTGTATGTTTTATGCACCAATAAAAGAACACAGAAACTGCAGAATCTGGTATAAGTCTAGGAAAATAACAGAAAAATATCTAGGAAAATATCCTCCCTCTGTAATGAAGTGTTTATTTCACTACATAATTTCCATCTACATGACATAAACTCTTGGCTCAAGAGCAGTTTACTTCTGATGGCTGTTGCCTGTACAGTACATGATTTATAACATTGAATTATTTGTTTTTCCATCAGAAGCATTTATTTGTTAATAATTTATCAGATAAATGGATTCTGATTGAGCAATTTAAAAAATGTAAGCAAATCAATGGCAAAAGACACCAGGCAGCATATTATAATGATACAATAATTTGAGCTCATACATTAGCCTGAACTGATAGTGTCCCAAAAGCCCTCTTTTGATAGCTCAGTTTCATAGAGTAAATGTTCAGCTGAAATAACTAATAAAACATCTCAACTACTGCTGTGTGAAATCATGCCAGTGGCATGAACAGTATCTTTGAAAACTAATAGGTTGGCTCCAGAAAACAAACAAAAAACCCTACAAAATTTCCCATCAAGTGGCAGAGAGACTAATAGAATGGTAATGATACTAATAATCACACGAAAGACACAAATTAACTCCTCTCTCTTATGTGTGAATGGGACTTTGGAAATCAGAATGGTCTGATTCTTTTGATGGCAGTGACAGAGTTATATGTTGTAGTGTTGGATCCAAGTAGTGTTTGCCATCACTCGCATGTGTGACACAGTAAGGGAAGCAAATGCGATAAACCCCTTAGGAGGAGGCTCTCAAGGGCTCCTGACTTATCACAAGTAAGTCATGATCAGAGTTACAGTATTTTCAGCTAAGTTGAACACAAGGAAAATAAAATGTATTCTAAGGGCTGTGCCTTGAAGATCTTCATTACCTTTTAGAGAAATGGAGGGAGATTTGAAAACACTTTTAGAGGAAAGATGCATATCTACATTTCTCCTATTTCCTGTGAGTGTATTCATGAATTAAATAGCTTGAAATTTTCCAGGGCAATACTCAAGCTCCCTGAGAATAACGTTGCTGAAAGTCCTATCATTTTATAGGCTTTCTGCAATTGCAGAATGGACTTTTTTTCCATCAAGCTGAAGGAGACTAGTCAATAATGTGTTGACAGTATGTAGACTTATTTACAGAATGGATATGGTTCAGTTTAAATGAACACACAATTTCTGCCAAGACTAGATTGTTTTCAAACTTAGTAATAGATTCTGTTATTTGATGAAATCTCATATCGATTATAAACAGTAAGTTTCAGGAATGACAGATCTACCAATATAAGCCACAATTCAACATGGAATATATGCAAATATCAATATATGTAATTATATATAATGATCACAGATGTCATCAATTTGTTTAAACAGTTTAATACATATGAAGTGAAAAATCAAATTAAGTAGAGTAACAATTTTTTTTTCCTCATTTTATTTCTAATTGAACTCTTAATGCTAATGAGAATACTCCAGATTTTTGTTTAGTGATTATCTATTTTCCATATACATTTACCCTTTCTACCTAAGACTTGATTCTTTGGCCAATGTGTCCTTTCAGACTTCATACCCAGTATCCATAGGGGTATCCATGCCTCACAAAAGGGCAAAAGGATATGGTAAATCCAACCACTTTTGATTCCTTCCCAGAATAGGATATCCCTTCAACAGACATTGCTTTTGTTGTAAGGTTGCTAGCAATAGTGTCAACAGTATTAATCCATAAGCTGTGACACTCTTTTTGCACAAAAAAGCTTTCTAGCTGATTTCTTAGAAGCTAGAAACAGACATGTCCAGGGGCTTTGACTATAGAGAAGTAGCAACATTTTTGGGGATCCAAGCAGTTCCTGTGTGGAAAGCCTTAGCTACTGTTTTGTTCCATGAACTGCTGTTGGGTCCTGATCCTCTGCCTGTTCCCATTTGCCTCATGTTACTTTGCTCCCGGGCTCCTTTTTTGAAATGAGCCAGTTGGCTCCCCAAGTGTTTTGGGCATCACACCGGCCACAGTTCAAATAGACATCACTACCTGTAGGCTGTAGGAATTAGACCTTGCCAGGCTTCACACTTTCTCTCCAGCACAGTCTGAGCATAACCCAGCCAGCTGTGGTATTAACGTAGTCCAGTATGCCCTTACAGCACAACTCCTGCCTTTCCTGCATTCACTCAGTGGAAAGGCAGGAGGAGAGGACTAGATACTAAGAGAATAACCAACTGATATAGATATATCATTCCTCTCCATTAAAAAGCAACCCCCTTACTCAGCCACTCGATGGCTTAAAAGCATTTCAAAAGCTCATTGAATTAAAAGCAAAGGATATTGTCTCTCATTAGGGACTATTCAAGAGGAGTCACCTGCACTGCAGAGGGGTTTGCAATGTTCCAGGCTGAGCTGGTTCCCAATCCTACTAAGGGTGGCTAAATGCTATGTAGCTGTGTGACTGCACCAGTGTTCAATACTACAGAGTCCAACTATTAAAAGTGATAAATCAAGAAACACCAAAAAGTAAAATCAAATAAATGCTATGTTTGGTTGGTCATTTGGTTTTCACAATGAGCTTGTGTTTATTTACTGGTTTCCTTCTCTGAATCTTCTAGGTACATATTTTTGGTGTGTTTCAAGTACAAGAAAGCACTCTACAAGAAATCTTATAACAACAGATGAAAAGACAAGAGCCTGTTCTGGAAAGGCAGAATTTTAAAAGAAAAATAGGCAGCAACTAAAAACATGTACATTTTAGGAAACAACGCCCTGTTTCTTCACACATCAAAGTTGCCTCAAATAATAAACAAAAGCTAGTCATGTGAATACAATTATTCCACTGCAACGTAAAATAAAATTAGTTAGATTAAACCATGACAGCTGAATCATAGTTGCTGCTTCAAAAGAGTAAGACAGAAAGCACTAAATCTCAAAAGACAGATGTTTTTCTCTTTTACTGTGATCTCTGGCAGAAGCAACTGATATAAGACTAAGCACCAAAGGCCATTCAGACTAAGACCTTATGAAAAATACTTCATTGTTTGGTTTTAGTGCTATCTTAAGCCCACATCCAGATAATAGAATTTAATAATATAATATTTAATGTGCCTACTTCTACAGCATTTCACGTCTTGGTATTTTAACTGAAACCTATGTTAAGGTGAGTAAGGAGCTTCCGACTGGCTACATTTCCTTCTAGACACTGCTGTGAAGACAGCACAGAGACTAGTTATAGCTTCTTTCATGGCAGTGATGAAGCTGTCCTAGAGGCAAGTGTCAGGGGCTGCTCTAGCAGATTCAAGTCACAGTCAGAGCTTCCCCCTACAAAACCACTGAATTTGCCATGAATGCCATGAAAACACATACAGCAAGCCATAATTATGTGACTGGGGAAAAAAAAAAACCAAACAAAAACCCCCAAACAAACCAAACCCACCTGAAATATCTGGGGTTATCACTTACACAGAGTTTCACCTCCTGGCTTCCCTTTGCTCCATGAAAATAATTTTCAGAACAACACAAAATTTCTAAGCCTGTGTCATCTGTCTTACATTGAAAACCAGACTGCCCCAGGTCCTAAGAAGCCAGAGCTTCTAGTATTTGCACCTCCAAGGTAAACCTTTCTGACAGATTGCCTTAGGGTAGTAGCGGTAGGAAGCCCTCCAGCACAGACCTGCAGAGCTGACCGCACATAGTCCAGGAACTCTTGATGAAATCTGTGAGGAATTTCTATAGATTGCTTCTTCCACCTACCACATACATATAAAATGCAATTACCTTCAGGGAAAAAACCCTCTATTCTCACAAATTCTGACATGCCACGTATTACCTACTCATCTGTTATTCAAAATGTTTTAGAGATGTGTGAGGCAATGGCATATCATGATGACCACAACACCACTGTGTTCATCACCAGCTCTTCAGGGTCAAGTTAAATTTTGATTGCATGATGCAATGTGTTTCAAGCAGGACAATAATTTGGCTATAAAAAGCTGAATATCAGCAATCTGCATTTTTAAAATGATACATTTTTCCTTTTGAACTCCAATTTGAGTGTTAAAAAACATGACTTGGACTATTTACATCAATGTGTAATTGAGGTTCGCAGACATGCTGTGCTAGTGTGTCCATATTTCAAAATAAGTGCAAACCTCCTGTTTCTCTTGTTTGTCAGGCAAAAAGTGACATTAGCATTCCATGCTGAGCAACGTGCTACTATGGTGTCAACATAGTGCAGTGTGTCTATACTGAGAAAGTTACAAGTAAAAAGAGTAATCTCAAACTAAAATTGAATTAAATAAAAAAGAGAAGATGTGAAACGTGCACTTGAGGTAGTAGTCTGAAAAACAAGGGTCTATTGTAATAGGTGCTTTAATAAGAAAAATAAGAATAAAATAATGAACAAACTTTCTCAAATTACCCTTCAACAACGGTATGTACAACAAACAAAACCTCATTTATACCTAAAAGTACAAATATGCTGTTCAAAATACCACAAAAAAGCTTGTATATACCTTTAACCAACCATAATCCATATATAAACTATATATGCAATATGTACATATCACACACACTGTATGTCGGCTGTTGTGCACCACCTCTGCAATGGTTATTCAATACTAATTGGCACCTGGGCCAAGAGTAGCTGCTTTTCTAATGTAAATTCAGTACATCGGCACAACTTGCAGCCAGTTACGACATCTGAATATCTGGCACATGGTCTACAAAAATGGGTCAATTTTATGAGGAAATCGTAAATCATTGTTCTCCCAGGAAATAGAGATCTTCCTATTGGGGAAGGTGAACATGAACTTTCTCAGAAGGAAATGTTTTTTTTTTTTTATGAGAGTCAGAAAAACAAACAGCCAGTGGCCCATCATGAATGCCTGTGTGCAGGGAAATCTCTCATACTAATACAAGAGACAGTGCAGAAGAGCACAAGTGGTGAATGGACCTATGGCACCATTCATATCACAGCCTGACAGCAGGGGTACACCATTCTCTCTGGGAAGGGAAGGCTGCCATATATACCAGGTCCTGGAGGCTTGGTGTGACAGTGAGAAGATGAGGTGGGCCAGTGGGACTCACACATGCTCACTACAAACTGAACAGCCTATCCAAAGATTTCATGAACGCAGTTTAGGTACCTGAACTTCAACAGGAGATGCTTGCTATGAAGATATTTCTCATAACGTATGTATTTTTATGTTAACATGTATTTAAACGCATGTATTCATCATATATTCGTAATGCTAATTATTTTGGGGCAAAAGTGGGTAAAATCAGTATATATATGATAAGTGCTACAGAAGTTTTTCCCTTTAAAACCCAAATACATATGAATATCAGCTGTTCCATCTCTTCAGAACTACTTCTTACATCTTATCATGTTGTGCTTGATACAGTCTGTAGAGTGGGAGACAGTAGCTGAAAAACCACCATAAGGGGTTCTTCGGTCCTATGTCATAGCGTAGCCTGTCTCTCCAATAATCTAAAAGCCACAGGCTTCTTGTTTATTTTAATGTTAGTCAGTGTGAGGGCACCTGTATGTTTGGTCCTTTGTCCTATCCTACTTACTGCAGGTTCCAAATACTCCAGTTATCTGCGTCTTTTTTAAAAAGAGGCAACGAAAAGCACCAAAAGACCCATTATTGGAGCATATGAAATACAAGAAGATGAGAGAATTGGGTTTGTTCAGCCTTAAGGAGGGAAGCCGAATGGGAGACCTTATTGAGGCCTGCAGTCACCTAAGAGGAGGGTACAGGGAAGAAGGAATCAGGCTCTCAGTGGTGCACAGTGGGAGAGCAAGATGCACTAGTCATGACATGTAACATGGGAAATTCTGAAGGAATAAAAAGAAAAAATAAATTACACTGAGTAGGTGGTCAGATGGAGCAGATTTTCCAGAGAAGTTGTGGAATCTCCATCCTTGGAGATATTCAAAACTCAGCAGGACAAGGTTGAGCTACCTGATGTGTGGCTGACCTTCTTTCAGTAAGAGGGTGGACAGGAAGCAACCTGAGGTCCCTTACACCACCAGGTGACTCTGCTGAGTAGAAGTCCTGGTTCCTCTGACAGATCAAACACTGCTTGCAGACCTGCTTCCCACAAACACTGGGTAGCTACAGGCAAGTTTTTGATCTTTCTGAGGGAAATCCACACAGCAGATCATACACGCATGACCCAAGGATGCTCAGCCCAGCCAGCTTGACAGAGGAAGTGCAGCCTCACACAGACAAATCCGCAGGCTAGCTTATTCATTTCATCTGTGTTTTCAGCAGTTTCCCATCTTCTTGATGTAATGAGATATTCAGGGTTTTAGTATGTTTGCACGCAGACAGTGAAAACAATGTAATCCTGTATTGAACCTCTTGGGATCTGATTTTACCCTCCCTCAAAGGCAGCATCCTTTGATCTCAGTATCTTGTCTACCAATCCCTCCTTCCTCCTGGCTGTTGCAGCAGCCACATGTCATGCCCACAGCTGTGGGAGACACAGGAGTTTTCCACGGGCATGCCAAGGGACAGCTGTCAGGTGCATGAGGCAGTGCCGCGGGTATGGATGCATCATGCATTAATCTCTATACCCCACAAAAAGCAGCCTATTGCTACCCAGTCAGTTGTTTAAACAGTCTAAATAGCCACCTTTTCAGAAATCAGTTCTGTGCTTTGAGCAAAACCACTGTCATCCATGAAGAACGTGAAAAAGTTGCCTGTGCTAACAAAATTATCTTGCTGTTTCCTGGTTTCCTTCATAAACACACAATGAAAGAATTGCTCTGCACCATATAGCAGCTCTTTTTGAGACAGAGCAGCAGTCTTTATTTCCAATTTGCTTTTATGTCAGTTCCCATCCTGCCCAAATGCTGCCAACAGTTATCATATTAACAGCAGGTTTGAAAAGTGTTTTTCCTTTCCAGACCAGACGTATTCAGTCCAGTCTCAGATGACATGGTTGAAGTTTCACAGTGTTGTCCTGTCACGTGTCAGATTAATTAACTCAGCCCTGATTAATTAAAATTAGAAGTTTCTTTTATTCAACTATCTAAAATACCAAATTCCACTGATTTCCTGCAGAGATATACAGGCACAATTCCCACTGCAACCTTTCATTATTCTTTACAGAGATACTGTGCCATATTCCATGCTCACGGTAGAATTTTACTGGTGTGGCCATACTGACATTGGTAAAATTATTTTTTATTTACTTTGGCATGAAAGAGATCAGTATCAGACCATTTGGATTAGATAGTTCCTCCCCATGGTCATATTTACTGAAGACTACAAAAAAAAAACCAAACCCAAACCAAAACTGAATAAAACACTGATGGTATATTGAAGCTCATGCAGCTTCAATATACCATCCTTTCTCATGCGAAAAAGAAAAGAGAACTTCAATCTGCTCCAAGGTGATTGGCTGCTCTTTGTGGCTACCTGAAAGTATGAGAACAGTATCAATCCAGCAAAATACAGTTAACTCCAATGTTCGGTTTTACATGTACAGATGATCTTTAACCAATGCTGTTTAAGAACCAGACAGTTCTCTTTAGTGACTGATCTAAAAGTAATATTTTATCTTAAAAAGAAAAAATAAGGATCACTTTAAATAAAAAATGAGAAAGAAACTGAAACCAAAACAGGGCTGACTTAAGCTGCTCCCACTTGTTAAAACCAATGGATCCTGTAAAAACAACCACCACCAATTGCTGTCTTTTGCTTGAGGTCTTTCATCAGCTGAAACTGGTAGGAAGGCTTTTCATTACCTGCCCACTATTTATTATGGGCAGATTGGGTTGATCGGGCACAATATGTGATCCAAAAAGATTGTCAACGGCCATTCCCCAGATCCTAAGGATCACTCTGCATATGGTAGCAGGGTCCATGCAGAAGGATGTCAGAGGCAGCTGGATGCCAGAAACTGCAAAGAGTTGTGTGTGCCTACTGAAATGCTAACATTCAGCTGTGGTTCTTGTGTTTCTTTTCACTCAGGCGAAACTGACACTAATGACATTCAGCAAATCTTCCACTTCTACCTCTGGTTCTCTTGAAGCAACAAGAAAAAGGCAACAGGAAAGGTAACAGGCAGAGTCGAATTAAACACTGATTAGTCATAGACATATTTGCAGCCGTGTGTCCTCTAACCCTGCCCTGAGCAGGTATGGCCTTAATGCAGGTACGGAATGATGGATGTCTACCCAGTTTATTCTATTCAGGAGTGCTTTCAGGAGTACACAGAAAGAATCACTAGTAAATCAGTGGCTGAGAAGATCCACATCCAGAAAGTGCTTATTCCTTTTTTTCATACTCCTCTCTAGAGATCTGTGGGACAGATTCAAAGGACCAAAACCTTATTTCTCCAGAACAGAAGGCTGTGCCCTTGGGCTTGTTGCTGTTCCAGCAGGCGTATAACCTCCACTTATCTTTTTCTGAAGCTCAGATTGCCCACCATTTACAAGCCTTGTGGTGACTCAAATGGACAATGATGATTTGCCATGAAATAATCCTAAAGTTCAAGATAAGAAAAAAAGAGGAAAATAATTCATGAGAAATATGTTTTTGGGGATTGAAATTTTAAACTTTTCAAGCTAGCTTTGCTGAAAAGGCAAAATAATCTTATTTGCAAATATGGTTATGCAACGGAGTTATACCTCTCAAATGAGTACTTGCATAGACAAACTTTCAGGTTCAAGAACTCAGGTGTAACAGCTGTGGTCATTTAATTAATTCTTATAGGTAAGTTTCTGATCAAACAGGTTAATTTTAAAATGCACAAAATGGACAGAGGTGTAGCAATTCACGCTACATTCAAAACAATTCCCTCTCAGCATTGCTAATTAGGAAATCCCAGCAGAACAAGTAATATGATACTTTATCGCACTATTGAAAATCTGAAAAACAGCAAATTCCAAACACTCCAAACAGAAAGACTTAAAAACTCCCAGTGCAACAAATCTGTTCCATATGAAAGATTTTCAGCTCTTGTTCAAAGCCCTGGTAAATGCAAATATCATCACTGCATATAGACTCTGATCTTATGTAATTTGCCATAGCTCTGTGGAAGTCAATGATGATACATTGATTTCCACTAATGAGGGGCTGACCTAAAAAATGCTGCATTCATTTACCAAAGAAATGCTTTTTTCCCCCCCCAATTTCAAACTTTATTTAGCGTTTCTCCAGGGAAGCAGAAGTGCTGAATTAGCATGTAAGTACACTCAACATTTACACCTTGAGCCAAGCAGATCATAAGGAGGGCATAAGAAATTCACCCCTGTGCCCCTCCTTACTAGAGACTGAGATAATGACTGTCATAGAGGTGAAGAAAGAACAATACAGAGGGTGTTTTGAAAGATTTTCAGTTGTCTAGAAAGCCCAGAGCCGTAACTGGTAATTTGTGACTCTGGGTGCAAAGCAAGCTATTTGCTTTCATCATTGGCATTTAGGAAGAAAGAACATTAGGAAAGAGTTTACTTGGCTTGGTCCACAAAAAAGTTGTCCAGAATAAAACTTAAGCAAAGTGAGGTGGATTTGTGTAACAAAAATAATTTCTCCTATCAAAGTACCATGTTTGTGTGGTTTTTTATATATACTGTAAGAATGAAATAGAACTTTCCTAAGAAGAGTGATGAGTGACCCAGTTTTTGAGGTAGTATTCATATCGTTATCCTCTGGGTTTTATGTTTAAAAGATTATCTTGACATTAGGAAAGAAGCTTTTCTGTATTTTTTTCCCCAGTTAAATTTTGAACTCTACGCTTACAGGGAAAACTAAGCTGATAAGAGAGAAGAAAAAAGGTTTCAAACAAGAGTTCCACTTGAAAACACCCCAACCTTTTTAAAGATACAATTTTCTGAAATTTCCTTTTGGGTTCCATTTCCCAAACAAAGCACTTGTTGAAAGCTTTATTTGACATTATCCCCCTGTCAAGGACTCAAAAGTTACACACAGTGAGGCTCCTTAGGTTGCAGCAATTTTAAGTAGGACACTTATTCTCCCCACCAAAGAGAGCAAAGCCCCAGGCACCCAGAGTACTTGCCTGCCACTTGTCAGAAGTATTCGCTTTGTTTGGTTTAGAAGCTGGGAATCTACCACAGCTGGGAGCCATGGCTGGGATTCTATTGAAAGCAAGCATTTCACTACATTTCTCTCCTTGGTCATACTCTTGCACCTCGACAGAACTGAAACCCACAGCACAGTCAGGACATTTTAAAATTTCTTTCACCAGTGTTACAGGTGTAAAACTTGTATTATCCAATAAAGCAACCTATGAAAGTAATTTATGCAAGAAAAACCTAATTTGCATGTCCAGGCAACAGTTAAAAATATATACATACCCAGTTTGCCCAAATGCTTTTCTTTCTTGATCAATAAATAATACAGAGATTCTCCTTTGAATTTGTCAGTGATCAAAACCTATCTGGGGGTGAGATTTGAATGAGGTGTTGGTTTGCAGGCCAAATAAACAAATTCAGCCTCATTCCGGTGTTTCACAGATTCTAGTTTGCTAATTTGATACCTTTTTTATATATATTTATATATATATATACATACACAAAGATGACATATTCCAAACCTATTTTTTTAGACACCTATTAGGTGTCTAAATCATCCACTGCACTCATCATGTAGACTCTGGGGGGCTTACTGGCTTACTGTAGTGGTTACAACCTGTGGAGGTTGATCTGAAATATACCACAAACAGCCTGACTTAAGGCCTGAAGAAAACCCGTACCCTTCACTTTTCTGTGAGACTAACTCAGACATGTAATGATATTATAATATTTTTATAGTTTTGAAATGTAAAAAGCCGACCATATAATCATCACTTGCTTTTCTACATAATTATAGTAATTTTGTAACATAGCCAGAATGTAAACACAAAAGAAATGTAATTGTAGTTTTCTGCAACAGCTAGTAAAAACACTGTTTTAAACTTAAACCCACAAAAACACTGTCATTCCTTAAGCTAGGGGTTCCCAGAACAGCAGAAAACAATCCTAAAGCATTGCTGGTTATAAAATGTGTTGATTAAACAGAGGACTGAAGCTCAAAAGTTCCGAGTTCAATAATGGAACATCCTGAGTGTTATAAGAAGGGATTTACGTATCGTCAGTGGAACAAAGGAGCACAGAGCATTTACACAAAGTGATTTTGATATCAATACGCCGAATTGTCACAGCTATGACTCATTAAAAAAACACCTGTAACAAGTAGGACAAGAATTTGTAAGATGTTTTAAAAAAATCCAACACCCCCCCCCCAACTATTTAACTTCTTTTAATTGTTTGTCTCCTATCAGAATAATATCACACAACACAGAAAACTCATTTTTACATTTTAGGGTTCTATTGTACCTGCCCTCAAAAGAGCAATAATTATTCTCTTCTTCTTTAAGGTTGCTATGCATCTTTAAGAAAATATTAAGACTAAAAAAACCCAGCATTTCTTTCAATACTGTTGCTGGATTGATTTGCTTTAAAGATTAGCATTCAGTGAATTGTTTCTACTTGTTTTTTTTTTTTTGGTGATAGTTCCATAATATCACTCCCAATTTATCTGTCTTTTTGTTATATTCTCTGAACATGCTTTCGTACCTTCAGAAGGCAAACAAATACTAGGGAAACAGTCTTCTATTTCTTTCAGCTTTTCTTGTGAGGAAGAAAACTTACACTTCTGTGTGGAGTAGGTAGGCTGCAGAAATACAAGCTTACCATGATGAAGTGAAATGCTCCTTGTACAGATAAATCAGATAAATTCTAAGCTGTAAATCCATTTGCAATCTTCTGCCTTGTCTGTCACTCAGCCTGTACCAAACAAGGAACCATCTCACACATATTCATATTTTCAAAAAAAGAGATGAGGGTCCAAAGAGGCTGGGTGGCATGAACAGAGCTGCATGGTGGCATGCACATACAGTCCGTGAACCAGGGGAGACTAACTGATCCAGCAGCTGCACCTGTAATTGGATGCAGAACCCCAAGGGTTTCTTCCTCAGTGTCCCAAGGGAAACCTCAGTTCCAAGACCTGCTGCTAGAAACACACAGTTTTGCAAGTTTGGCTTGTCTCATATGAACCTTTCATACGGGACGGAACCGACTGATGAAACTAAATAGTGACAAAATTTCCATTATTGAATTTTTCTTCTTTTTCTAGGATCTATTTTCTCATAAAAACTGCAGAAGCTTTGCAGCAGTAAATAATACATAAGTAAAAATGTATTTCTTATTCATGGATCTGCTGGGAGCTTTTGCATGATCTGGTTCAGCTTTACAAAGCAGGTATTTAAACAGTGAATACAGACTTCATGAGATTAGTTGGCAGATAGCTACTTTTTTGTTTCCTTGTTTTGGACCACCTTATCAAAAATTCATGGAAAGGAATCCATAACCTGATGGCTTTTAAAGACAGAAGATAACATTATAGGATCCCAATGCAATCTGAAAATATATTAATTTTTCAAAGCATTTCTGTGGAGCTTGGAATATGAGTGTAAAACATCAAAATCCATGATGACAGTTAATCATCTAAAACAAGGGAGTCCATTTTCTAAACAAGACACCTCCCTTAACTGCTTCATCAAGCTTTACGCTTACAGCACTAAGGACTAATTTAAAAAATTATCTCAGTGAAAGATGATTTTGATGAGAATGACACATCTTTAAGGTCCCTCATGCCTTCTTATGCAATACCTGGCAAGTGTTATTGTATATTTACAAAACAATAAATGCAATATGAAAAGCCAGCTGTGAAGGGTTAGAAGTACACTTTCTGCATCTCTGACCTATTCCTAGAGAAAAATACCACTCTGTAAGAATTTTTATTGTTTCCTATACATGTCCTGAATTGTAAATTAGTATCAGGACAAAAATTGCTCTTTAACTCTTTACTAGGAACTGTGAGTTCTCCCAATAACACTAAAGTCAGTGATATCCTTTTTCAGAATATGGGCAACAATATTCTTACACAAAGCACCACAAAAATAAACACAGAAAAAGAAGCAACTAGATCTTCAGCATTCCGAGCTGGTAAAAGTAAAAATAATTAAAAAAATGTTTAGAGCCAAAGTATTAACTGTGTGAATACAGGCTTTGATCAACATCCATACCTAGAAGGTCCTGCAATTGGGCACAGAGAGGTGTGCAACTGCCAGTAATACCAGCAATAAACTGCAATGAACCTGCAGGAGAGCAAGCACTGAGGAAGAAGGGGAAGTGAAGTCAACAAGGTATGATCAGTCAAAAAAGAGGCTGGAAAAGTGTATCAAAGTAAGAAAAACAAATCAGAAAATGACACTGATATCTCCACAGGCTGGGGTGTTACAATTAATTTTACAATAATGTCTGCCACAAATAATTGTTAACTGTAAAGTAATTCTGAACTGAAATTAACTCTCTATTGCATCAGCTGAAATAAGTATTTTTCTTGATCTTATATTTTTTCACCATGTCCATCCAGACCTTTGTGATTTCTTGGCAATGTGGCTCCTCGACTTGATGAGGAAGGCTCAACATCACCTGAGGTTCCACATCTCATTTGGGGAATACAGAAATGAGTACTGATGGTGAGCATGTGGACTGGGATGGGAGGTGTCTGAGTGCCACCTCTTGCCATCTGAGAGACGACCGGTTTGTAAAACAGTCTGGTCAGCAGATAGCAGTCTCAACTCTCCTGACTTAAAAATGCAGCACTGGTGGTGGTGCTACTAGCATTTGTCCCTCATGAGTTTTCTCTGACTTTCTAAGGACCTTTACCTGATTCTGTTGCCATATGTTTCCAGGATGGCACAACAAGTAAAATGCTGATGTGGCTTCCAGGAGGGAAAACCTGCATAAAGGTAATGATCTTGTCTAAGCAGAGGGCACAGATAGACATCTCCTTCACTTCCCTTCCTGCCTAAAGATAATTTTGGAGTCCTATGTGTTGAACAATATGATTTAGAAACTTTTGAGCTGGCTCAGGGAGTTGTATAGGCATGATCATGCTTTCTGACTTTCTCAGCAGAACCTATTCATCTAGGCACAAATGTGCTGTTCCACTTTAGGTCTTCCAAATTACTGAAAGTGAATGCATTGTCTCCAGTCAAGAATACACCATCATGTACAAATTCTGTAGCTTTTTTCTCCTTCACTGTCTTTCAGCGTGGTCTTAGGCACAGAATGAAGCCACACAGAAGAGATGAATTACTTAAAAGCAAATAGGCAGTCTTTTAACCCTCTTTCCTATCACATCTCACCTTTCCTTCCTCTACCTCACTCCAGGAACACTGGCACCAGGCACACTGTTGTCCCAGTGCTCTTGCTATCCAAATGATGAGTGACATGGTGTCCTATTTCCTTGAAAGCTAAGTGCTGAAGATTTGCAGATCAGAGAACACTCAAACCTCAAAAAAAGTGATGAAAACTTATGAGCAGTTGGTTGTGTTTTAATAGGAACAAAAATGGTGTTTTGTACTAGACAAGCTTGTTTAGAATGAACTTTTCTTTTTCACGAGTCCTTACCTTTAATGGAATTTTATTTTTGCCTGCAGCAGAATATCCCAATAGTGTAGCTCTTCTCACAAATTGACACCTAAGAACTTCTGTTTAAGAAGACTGAGTTTTATTAGTAATTTGTATTGGCTCTGACAAAAATCCCCAAACCTGTAGCCCTAAAAACCAAGAGCTAGTCTCTCTGGGCTTTGGTACCAGGTGAAATCTTGCAAGATACCTTTAATAAGCAACATTAGAAGAGGTCAAGCAACCAGGGAGGAGATATTTTTACACCAGTGCTGATGCTTTTGACTTCTGTAAACACCTACTGTTGGCTCTCTAGGATGACTGTATTAAGCCTTTGACTAATGAACTACTTACAATAATGAGAGCTTAAACACCTATTTCATCTGGACACCCACATGTGAATGCATCAGTTTAGTTGTTTGAAACATGATATGAATCTTTTCCCAAAGTATCAGTATGCATGTCTAATTGTGATATATAGCTTTCAGTCTCAAACATACCTAAAGTCCACATTCACTCATAATCACTGTGTGTTAAATATTGAGATTAAAAAAATCCTGAATCACTCAACTTCCTCCTTGCTATCTAATCTTCAGTAAATATAAATGCAATGAGTTCTATTGATCTGGACAGAGCAAGGTCCCAGGCTACAAGGAGCTGGAAAGGTAGGGCAAACAAACAGGGCTAGAAACACAGGACTCCCTAGTTTAAGCAAGGAAGACCACTATGCAAACACTTATACCAACTGCGTCATGCTACTGAGTAAAATCATAGATCTCTTCAGCTTACTGTCTTCTGCTTGCCTTTCAGTTATGGTATGATAAATGCACAGCTAACAATTTCACTGTTTTATAGTATACATATTTTTACGTAACAATCTGTTATTAAAAAACCCACATTAATTAATCCCATGCTAGTGAATCCTGCGCTTTTATCTAGTAATGAACTTGTATTAGATTCTCCAGGAAGCTGGAGCTGCTTTTAGTTTTACTGCAACAGCTATCACCCCTTAAAGCCAATATAACTTGGGGAAGAAATTTATCCTGGGTAAGGGAGAACATCGTATGGTAAAATCAGACTGTTCTTCTGACTGATATTCTTGCAGCTCACATACAAAAAAACAGACCATGCCTGCAAAAAAGTGATACGACGGGGTACCACCATCACATCTCCAGTTACCCCATCAAGAAAATTGGCTGACATCAATGTTGGCACCTTGAACTGCTGCTACACACGCAACACTACTTTGCCTTCAGAGGACTGGCTGCACCCACGCACCTGGTCATTCCTCCTTTCACGGGACAGACACATTTTTATTAATGCCACATAACTCTCTTTGTGTAGGTTTTTCAGTGGAAGTGCTGATGCAGCAGTTCTGGTGGTGGATCTGCTCAAACTGCCAAAACTCAAATGAGGGATGCGTATGTTTCAAAATAACTCACAGGGAAATCTCTTTCTTGACAGATAACACTGATTTCAAATCTTCATCCTTCTCTACTGCTGCTCCCACAGACAGCACATGACAAGCTTCGTGACAGTGATTGCAATCCCTGACGGAAATAGGGGGATTGTTATGTGCCCTTCAACAGCGTGCTGCCAGCGGGGGCTTATTTAAGCTTGTGAAACTTTTGTAAGGTCATTCACTCCCACCACACTTTTCTTTTCAAATTTCTCTGGGGGAAAAAGTTTTCTTCACTTCCAGTATTATTCTCCTGATGTTTTAATTCAGTGATGAAACTTTTCCAGACAAAGGAAGAAATGTAGCATTTTTAATTTTAGCATGTTAACTACACATCTTACTTCTACCTCACGTGTTAATCTATGTAGCAGCCAACACGGGAGGTTATACAGTCATCTTTAGCACTCCACAGATATGTGTTTTCCATTATTGGTCTACTCAGAAAGCCCTTGTCCCCAGGGGGGGCTTCTAATGTGATATTTAGCTTGAATCCTAATGCAGCTAAGCTCCATTAAAACTATGCACATGGGCTCAAGGGCAACTGTAAATAATGCAAAAATAGATCAATACTAATCTTGAATTGTTTATGTGTAAATCTCACAGAGCTCTTGTATCTATGACTCCAGCCACATCCTGTGCCATAGGGTCTGACTGGCTGCTCCCTCCCAGTCATGGCAGGGACTTCAGGAGCGTGCAGCATCAGCTTTGCTCTTATGGATCATATGTGAAATATAAGGAGAACTGCATTTTCTCTATATAAATATATATAAAGATATATAGTGGATAAATTCAGTAGCATATATTCTTCTCTAGAGAAGAATAAACTTAAGGATGGAAAATAAATAATGTAACTTCAGCGGTGCTCAGTCTTGTAAGGCTTAACTTTCTGATCCTGTTAGGTGATTTTTTTTTATTTATCCAGCCTCTCAAGCATGAACAGACTAGGAAAACAGCTATGATCTATTCTAAATCTTAAAAGACGCAAACTGCGGTTTTATATTGTGGCTGTTATATCAGTAGATTATATTTGTGCATGTATATCCTGTGCTAGAAAAAAGTGAAACATTCACAACCATTTATTGAAAAAAAAAAAAATTAAATCCACTTTTGTACCTCAAAAGTACAACCCTATTAGGTAATAATAAGCATTTAGATTTTAAAGTATGTATTTTTCCTTTAAAGCTAGATTCCTGTGATCAAGTCCTTTTAATAATCTTCTAAAGGTGTTTGATTTGGAAATCATTCTTAATTTTGTGGCTTCCTGGACAGTAAAATGCTTTCTTTCTCCTCCCCTCCATCCCCATTCTATTTGTCTGTTGTGATTTCTCTTGTTTTGTTTTTCTCCTCACGAACACCTTCTTAAGAATTCCAACCAAAAAGCTGCTGTTTCAAACACCAAAACAAGTAAGACTTTTGAGGAAAAGAGTTCCTTGCAGGGTTCCAGCAGTATTTTTTGCTCATTAAAAAGTAGCAGACAGATTGCTGATGAAAATTCTAATAAGTAATATTAAAGCATTAATTCCACAAGCTCAGGGTTTTGTACAACATAGTGAACCGTATGCTGCAGAGCTTGGGATCTCTTTCCAGCTGTCAGCTGACAGTATCCCTGGGTTCCTGCTAATTGGTGACACACCAAGGCAAACAAGTCAGCTAATTCCAGAACAGTGAACTGATTAACTTCGGGTGTATATACATATTTATAAAGACTGTGTTGCTTTTGTCTCAATAGTCATAAATAGGCTTAGTTTGCAATTTCTAAAGATGTGGACTGCAAAAGAATTAATGGCATAAAACCCCTGTAGGACTAATTCTTTCAACTAAATTTTTCAAAGATGTGTTAATGCAAAAAGAAGAGAATGTCCATGTATACAGAAAACTGGGAATAACCATTTGTTTTATCATTCCTGTTTACTCACAAAAGCATCACACATTTGATAAAGAAAATGCAGATGTTTTGCAGGAACATAACATTTTGCCTACATAAATTCTGAAAAATTACTTTAAAATGTTTTATTTTCACTTTTAACCTCTTTATATTCATAGAATTTTATCATAAAGCCATAAACTGATAAAACCACATATTTTTAGATCTGTAACATTACAAAATATTTACTTTCATTTTCTTTAGTGTAAATATGAAAGATCAGATTGGCAGATGCCACTGTCCACCACTGTGTACACTGGAAAGTCTCTTCATTCCACAATTTCAAATCTAACATTTGGAGGGTTCAAGTTCCTATTGAGCAGTCAGGAAAGCAGTTCTACTTCATGATCAGAATTTTGAGATTTGGTAAAGAAAGAAAAGTAAAGAAATGAAAGACCTGGGAAAGTAAAGCAACATTGATAGGCTTGCTGCAGGGTGGCTGCGTTAGAAGCTGTAGATGGTGAAGACAAACAGTAGCCTAAAGCAACTTCAGATTATATTTTGTCCCCAAGCATTCCTGATCCCCCTTACAAAACAGAATGTGTTACTGTGCATGGGCACATGTAAGATTCATTCTTCTTTATGACCACGCTGAGAGCAACAGTGGTATATTTTTAATACAGTAATATCGAATAACAGGCATAAAGTGTTCTGACAGCAAAAGCTGGAACCTCATGCTAATACCAAAAGTGTCTTAAATTTCAAACAAGAAATAGGTCACTTGTTCTTCTTCTAGCTTCACCACTTCTGTATTCCTGTTTTCAACGAGGCCCAATTACAAGAGAGAGCTGGAGGATGCTTTCACAGAGAAAGTCCATTAGTCTGTTGGTGTTCTCCTGATGGAGAGTGCTGTGATATTAAATACCCTGCAGGTGGGAATGACCTTGAGATTTGGCCTCTCACTCCCTCACCTCAATTAATAGAACACATCTGTGTTTACAAATAGAATTATTGTGCTGATACATGGTTAACTACCATTAAAATCTTTTTATCTGGAGAAAACAATTATTATCAAACCTTTTTTTTTCTCAAAGACAGGCAACAGTGTTCACCGTATGCTCTATGGTCAACTCATCTATACATTCATTAGTGTGACTTATCAAGAGTAAAGCAACCAGCTTGAGTAAAACTAAGTTCAATTAGCCAAGAAGATTTTGACATTATGCTTTGTTGTTACAGGGTCTTATTGTAGTACTACCTCTCCATCATCTTTTTTATGGTTTAGAGCAACTTCACACTAACAAGCAAAACTTTCTGCACCAAGTCCTTCCTACTGTGATTCGTCAACCACTTTTCCTTCTAGCAAGTTTTCTACTGGCAAAATTATATATCAAGTAATTACTTTTAAACATCTTGGTTCCCCCCCTGCCCCAAATCTAGTCTTAATTATATTTCTTTCCCTGGAGAACATTATGGCCCTCTTGAATGCCATCCACAGTTATTGAATGGAGTCATTATATAGCACAGTGACCTGATATGGCTGCAGGCAGAAGCAGGAATCCTAAAAAATATGTATTCAAATATTAAAAGATGATATGCAATATTTTCTCATTCCTGAATTAGCAAATCAACAGAGGAAAGGCTTATGCTTATATAAAGTATTTCAGCTTGAGTGTGACAACATTAATTATCCACTGTAACATGCTGATTTATAATTATGAAATCAGTAATTTAATTGGCATCTAATCCAGTAAAAACATTCCTGCCAGTGTCATTATCTAAGTGTCGGTGCTTGATGCTTTCAAACTTAGTTAAGCTGTCAAAAAACATTATCCTGTTAAATGCTTATACCTGAAAAACAGATAACTATTTGCCAAAAATGTTTTAAAAAGTGCTACTACATGACTGCTGAAGATACTATCTGCACATTTCAGACAAACCAGCCAAGCTCACTGATGGTCATCAAGCACGTGTCTTGCTGTTGATAGAAACAGTGAATATCTATGCTCCTTGGGAACAGAAGCTGCCACGAAATCACATTAAAATGATTGATACATGGATTACTGATTATGTCAATCTGACCGTCAGAGCTTCATTTCCAGATGCAACTGCCTGTAAGCAACCAAGTGTTTGCTGTGTGCTTGTAGGTTTGTGATGGGGCAGTATGAACTACAGATGAATGCAGCACCCATCAAAAGATGAGAGTAGCCACTTCAATGAAGCGGAGATGAGCAGTACAAGAGCTGTGACAAGGTAAGCCAGTTCACTATACTTGAGGTACTGTATGTTAAAGAGCCTGGGGACTGGTTTCATTCCTGCTAGTCCTTTCACTCCTGAACTAGAGATCATAGCTGGAACAGCAGGCAGTTCTTCAACCTTGTAGAGCTGGGTGAAGGGCCTGATCTTCAGAGGGGCAGTCACACAAAGAGAATATATCAGAATAACCTTAACAGGACAGTGATCTGCATGAGTGATGCTCTGTCAAAGGAAGAATCTAACTTTAAAACTGGGTACAGCAGGTGGTAGAAGGCAGAGAAGAGAATAAAAAACCCAGTGCTGTAGTCAGTAAATCATCCTGCAATGGTTTCTTAGCCCTGCTCTACATGACATATTGTGCCTTTGTAACTGTTTCTGTGATGGAAGGGATTCCTTCTACTGAAATTGTTTTACCTCTCCAGCTGCTAATGGGACTGAAGTACTACCACTCTAAGCAGTTCATTAAACCCTATGGGAATAAGCCTGGATAAGCAAGATATAACTGATGACATAACAACATGAACTGCTGAAATATTTAGGCATAATTTTCAGTTATTGCATACTGGCCTTTTTCAGCTTCCTGGCACAGTTGAAGTGCTGCAACTGCTGAGTGTGGACAAGGCCATTTTCTCAGATCATTTTAGAAGAGTGTCAATTCCTTACACAATATGTCATTTTGACATAAATAAAAGTATTCTACTAAAAGCTGCTAAGCTAAAGATAGCTCTAAGTATACTAAGAAAAATATAGTATTACCAGGAGCACGGCCTATGAGGATTGCTGAAGGCAGATTTATAACTCCACATTAGAAGTACCATGCTGTCAGATGTGTCTATATGGAGTAGGATCCAACTCACATTAACTAAAAGCTAAGCAACACACTTCAGTCGGAAGCCCTCTGCAGCCAGTAGAGACAGGCATCTCACTGGGGTGTTCCATCCCTTCCCAAGGTAGTGTGACACAGTTCATTTTGTTTACTATCACCAAGGACCTTCTCCTTGCAACTCTGAAGCCTACCTTTCACTCACAGCTCAAATCTCTCAGCGAAGTCATCACAGCACTGTTTTTCCTACACCTTATGGCAGTATATTCCCACTGTTATTCTCACAACCTTGCATCTGCAAGCCTCAAAGTTGTTATGACATGTTCTTAGGGGAAACAACTGCCACCAGTGTGAGAGTCATCCTTCTTCCATCCTTCCCCTACGATTTGCTTATCCATTGGACCAAATAAAATGCATGCACACAGCTTGACCAGTTGCAGCACCTGCCCCCAAAGTGTGCTTCCCCCAGAACTAACGGCATCATGCCCATAAACCACGGACAGTTCAGGCAGGTCTTAAAGACATTCTGCGGAAGCTGGAGCATGTGTGCTCGCAAACCACCTGCTGCTGATGAGGGCAGGTCCTGGGGGTGCTCAGCTGTGGACTTTGTCACTTCTCTCCCCTGATGGCCACCAGGGACAGTTTTCACTTTCCCTTTTCTCTCTCTTCTGTTTTTATCTTTCCCTAAAAGCTACTTTGACTGTCAACGTATGCCACCAGCTATGGAGCCCACTGATAAATCTCTATGCATGTGAATCTGTCTCCTTTCTGCCACAATAGGTGACTGATAATTTTTAGACACCTAATCTTCTGACAGTTGGAGTTAGGTCAAACAAATCCCGCCCTCAGGCAGTGCTGAGATGGAGGGAGCTGGCAGAAGCCCTTTTCTGACATCTAACTTCTAAATACTTTTGTGCACAGTCCTGAAGACTGTAACCACTACACAGTAGCAATTACAGCTTATGCTGGTAGAATAACTTAATTATTCATACTCAGTCTTTCCAATATTCACCACAGCTTCCGTTCTGTTTGAAAGTAAGCCTCAGTCTCACAAGCACTTTTAAGTCTTTGGTAACATTATTAGACCATAATCACAGAAGAATCGGAACTGTGAGAAGTAAACTCTAGTTTAGGACTTGAAAATCACGGTTCCTGGGCTTCTTTGATCACTATAAAAGTAATTAACCACAACACGAAAAAGAAATAAATACAAAAGAAGTTACTGAAAAACTAAGCTATTATTTAGACAATTGATAAAACAGGATATGCAAAAGAATGTTGAATACTTAATTCCATTTCTTTGTGTATTTTCATTATCAATTGTCATTACTAAGACGCTTCACAATGGAAAACATCATCCCAATTTTTAATCACTTTAAATACAGATTTGTGAAGCATCACATAATTACCTTTTATTCTCCCTTATGTGCCATAAGAATGATATGAAAAGAGCTATTTTTAAAGTACCATGCTGCAGTATATAATGGCCACGTATTTATAAAACATTAACTGTTAGTGAGAATCCTCAGCATAGTGATTTGTTACCCATTGTCTAATGAAAATGAAGCCAATTCAAAGCCGTCACTGCTGCAAAAGTACCGTCTGCAGCACAGAGCACAGATTTCAGGGAGAAACAGAACATCTTTAAAATCATAATAAAGAAATAGGAAATACAAAAAGTTTTAGACAAAGTATGCAAAACAGAAAAGCCTTCAGTTATGGCATTTTAGAAAAGGGATTTGTCCCACCAGCCGCCCATACCGGGAAGACAGTAAGTGAGACACAGCAGAGCAAATTAGCAGCACACAGACATAGTTATGTAGTTTCTGGACCAGAGCTTATTCACATCCCGCCTAAGAGAAGCCTGGGGAAAAAGCTAGCCTGGCAGAAGTAGTCTGTTAAAACATTTGCTTACTCATTTTGCTATTAGATGCAATCCATAATTCAACATTAAGTAGTTTGTTCGAGACAATGTTGAGAGCACCCATAACTTTTTGTGAGTCTCCTGATGTGCTTTTCTTAACTTCTAGGAGTTATTCTTACTTAATTGTTGAGTTATAATTGTTAAGCATATTGCTGGCCTCAATAGCTGTGCTAAAATTTGAAAATATCAGAATATGTAAAAAACAGAAGGCAAATAAAAACAAGTACAATTGTTGTTGGCTCATTTTGGCTCATTTTTACATTGTGGTTTTTGAACAGCTAAGCTTAAGCACATGCTTACATGCTTTGCTAAACTTCAGCTAAAATCTGGTGTAAACTAGGGAAGAGAACTGGAGTGAAGAGGACTCAGGTAGGACTTAAGGAGTGAAAACTAAGGATATTCTCAAGGACTTTGTGAAATTTGGACTTGGCCTGTCTTTTGAGCAAGCAAATTTAGACTCAACTTATCTAAAACATGTCAACTACGTATTAATTTATTCAAGTTGTTCAGAAGTAAAAGTCAACACATAAAATTAAACACTATTACAATATAGCATGTGTCTGAAAAAATAAAAAGAAGCTACAAAGTATATAAGGAAAGAGTAGCCTTCAGTTTTATTAACAAAAAGTTACTTCACAAAAATAGTGAAATCAGGTTAAAGCCAAGGGAAATCCTGTACCGTGTTTAACAGCATTAAAACTGACATAACATGAATGATTGTCAAAAACTGATGGGATCTGGCAATGTTAAGAAATATTAAATAGGCAAGAGATTTTTTTTTATAATGTTTTACCATTTTTGACAGTTTATGTACCTAGAAAGAAGGCTCATTAATAGTTATAAAATGCAACCTATTCAATTTCATTTCATATTCTCCAAGGCACTTCAGCAGCAATGAAAAGATGATTTGGGCTCAAGTAAAGGCTTTTGTAATAGCTGTCAGCTTGGCCAAATACTGTTTTGAGCAATCTGGACAAGAAGTTTGACAGTATACTTAATTCAGTACAAAATTAATAAATGCAATTCAAAGCAAAAGCATTCACTTAAGGGGGGAGGGAAAGGGAAGGAATCTGCTATTTCCATACAGTTTTTGTCTGTGTTTCATTCTTGTTAAGGACTAAAACCCACTGTGCTGCCATCCAGAGAGACCTGGACAGGCTGGAGAGCTGGGCAGTGAGAAACCAGATGAAGTTCAACAAAAGCAAGTGTAAAGTCTTGCACCTGGGAAGGAACAACTGTTTGTATCAGTACAGGCTGGGGGATGACCTGCTGGAGAAGAGCTCAGTGGAGAAGGACCTGGGGGTCCTGGTAGATGACAGGTTGGCCATGAGCCAGCAGTGTGCCTCGGTGGCCAAGAGAGCCAATGGGATCCTGGGATGCATCAGGAGGAGTGTAGCCAGCAGGTCAAAGGAGGTGATCCTCCCTCTCTACTCTGCCCTGGTCAGGCCCCACCTGGAGTATTGTGTCCAGTTCTGGGCTCCTTGGTATAAAAAGGACAGGGATCTCCTGGAAAGAGTCCAAAGAAGGGCTACGAGGATGATTAAGGGCCTAGAGCATCTCCCCTATGAGGAAAGGCTGAGTAAGCTGGGACTGTTCAGCCTTGAGAAGAGAAGACTAAGGGGGGACCTAATCAAAGTTTATAATTATCTGAAGCAGGGGATGCAGGGGGAATCAGCCAGCCCCTTTTCAGTGGTCTGTGGGGATAGGACAAGGGGCAATGGCTGCAAGTTGGAGCACAGGAAGTTCCGCACCAACATGTGGAAGAACTTTTTCACAGTGAGGGTGACTGAGCACTGGAATAGGCTGCCCAGGGAGGTGGTGGAGTCTCCTTCACTGGAGATATTCAAGACCCGCCTGGACGCCTATCTGTGCAATATGAGCTAGGGAGCCTGCTTTGGCGGGGGGGTTGGACCCGATGATCTCTCGAGGTCCCTTCCAACCCCTACAATTCTGTGATTCTGTGATTCTGTGATCTACAAGTTCCATTTGGATGAATGGCTGCCTCCAAGCATTACCCTGTATCTGAGCCACCAGTTTCTGAAATGAAAACCAGTCTTTGATACTGAGCCATTCATTGACTTTGGTTTATGTCAACACAGAATTTACAAGTTTGTTCTCTTCCATTTACATTTTTAAAAAAAAGTATGGGCAATTGTCACTTCCTGCTTTAGCCAAGTGTCATACAGTTTTTGTTTTCCAAACCCGTTTCTTCTTTCCCTCTCAGGAGGGAAACCGTGGCACCAAAACTCCAACACTGCATCTTAAATTAGTTGATATAATTTTTATTTGGCTATAATAGCCAATGTTGCCTTAGTATTAATGGAAGATAATGACATATTTGTTTGAGAAAGATCCTGTGACCTACATAAAAGATAATTAGAACTATAAAACCCAAAAATTCCCTTTTCCCTTCTCTTTCCCCTCTCCCTCCCCCCCTCCAGCTCTTTATAGAATATAAAAGTTCAGGAAACTAAAAAGATAAAATATGATATTAACCACAGAAACTTTTATACTTTAGCAAGAGAGAGATGATCAGAAAATGTTGCTCTATTGTCTGAAGCTGCATTTAAACTCCACAAATTCTCTAGAAAACACACACTGTAAATATACACACTGGACCAAGAAAAAAGAAATTTAAATCCATAATGCCATGCAGAACAACTGCTCCTGCTGTCACCATTAGTGATTCTTCCTTTCTTCCTTAGGGGCTAATTGCTAGCACTGTACACTACCAGTAGCTTCCGTTGTTATAATGAAAGAAGAAGCTGTTCCAAAACCCAAAACTTACTTTGCCCCATTCAGAGGTGTGTTTGTACCTGCAAGGTCACCTTCTTCAGATGAAACATTTTCTGATAACTTTTACAGTACAATAATGTAAGATACTATAAACTGGACACCAGCAACCTTGAAAGGAAACCAAATATCATCACACCACTAATAACTGCACAAGAAAAGCACACACAAAACCTCAGACATAGAAAAAGTAAAGAAATAGGCAAAGTCAAAGCAGTGAGAGCTGTAAGGATGTGAACAGGGTGTTTCACTTCAAGGGTGTATTGGTGTAGTGTTTGCTGATCCACTCAGGTACCCGAACTAAGAACGATCAATATCTCCGGAACACAGATGTAGTTGAGTCAGTACAGCAGGATGCTGAGGAGGACAGCTGGCTCAATGTCTCCCTGTGCCACTCAGGTGAAGTTGTACCACCCCTGGGATACAACCCTGTGCAGAGCTATGGAGACATCTCAGCTCACCTGGGGTTGATGCATCTTAGTGTTTTTTGCTGAAGAGGCAATCTGTCTACAGAAAAGGCAATCTGTCTACAGAAGGCTTTCACCTTCAATTTCTGTCTATCCAGAACATTTCATCCAAATCCCCAGTACAAGACAGGGATCTCTTGGAAAGAGTCCAGCAGAGGGCCACAAAGATGATTAAGGGCCTGGAGGATCTTCCCTACGAGGAAAGGCTGAATGAACTGGGGCTGTTCAGCCTTGAGAAAAGAAGGCTAAGATGGGATCTTCTCAATGTTTATAAATATCTTAAGTGTGGGAGACAGGGAGAAATGACCAGCCCCTTTTCAGTTGTCTGTGGAGACAGGACAAGGGGCAATGGCTGCAAATTGGAACATAAGAAGTTCCGCACCAACATGCAGAAGAACTTTTTCACAGTGAGGGTGACAGAGCCCTGGGACAGGCTGCCCAGGGGTTTGTGCAGTCTCCTTCTCTGGAGATATTCAAGACCCGTCTGGATATCTACCTGTGCGTCCAGTCCTAGAAACCTGCTTTGGCAGGGTGGTTGGACTCAATGATCTCCTGAGGTCCCTTCCAATCCCTACGATTCTGTGAATCTGTGCATCTGCTGGTGGTTAAGCCTGTACTATCTGTATGACTAAATGGGACTTCCTAAAATCTAGAGAGATTCATTTGGAGCAGCACCTCTCGCATTTTCTGGTGAGGACACATGCTAAACCATTGATAATATCTTTTGCAATTCCAGTTTACCCCAACTTCATTCCAGGAGTTCAGAACAGGGAAGTGCTATTACTAATCACCACAGCAGCTCACATTCACCACATCACAAGAGCCGTATAAATACTGTTCCAGAAAATGCATAAGTTCATGTACAGAGATGCAAGCATTGCTTATTTCTGATCAGTAAAGTGGCCTCTATTACCCTAAAGAGGGTACCTTGAAACTGCAGTAAAGTTGGTAGATGCTTCTGAGAGGTTGCAAACCAAAGTAAGGGAGTCTTGACCTAGGCTTAATTATTACACAGTTAATGTGAGCAGACAGAGGACAAAACATTCTGTTAACATCATCTGTCTCAGAGAGAGACAGAATTTTTAGGTAACGTGCTCTAATAGGGTCTGGTCAACACACATTTCTTCAGTTATATAATGACAGCCTTTAGTTATCTGACTCACATCCTACCTCTCAGCATTAGGTATGAATCAAAGCCACCTCTGGTCAGAACACATTATCCTTTGCCACTGAAACACCATCTGATGAAACAAGAATTACATAAACTCTCAGAGCTTACATTTTCAACAGAAACACGTTTTCCCTTGGTAGGGAAAAAAAAAGTCTTCAAAAGTTGAAAGTAGAATTAATTATGAATTTACTTGTTCATGTAGAATAATCTGTCTTTAAAATAGCTCGGCATTGAAATTGCCTCTAAGGCAGAAACATCTGCTGTGGAGTGCAAGCACATACACCCTGGCTAAAAACAGAAACCTGAGATTTTACTGTTGATCAGCTCTGCCTCTGCTTGTACTTAACATTGATGCCCAGTTGCAATGCAAACACTAAAGAAGTTTAGTGATTGCTCTGAGTGGCACCTAAAACACAATATGCAAGTAGGGCAAGTATGCGGATGCAGAAAATGAACGTCAAAATGCATTCACATAAAATGACACGGTCCTAAGAAACCTGCTTCTTCAGCACAAAAAGCTCATACATACATAGATCTCAGAAGGATTGTATTCAAGAAACAGATGGAAGTTTGCATATTTTTCAAAATGAAAAGTGAAGCAATAGGAAATAGCCTGCAGAGAGCCAGAAAATCCAGACAGTTCACCAGTAGCTTACCCTGGGGGAAGGAGGAGGGGAGGCATGGGGAGGAACAACAGTGCAAAATCTGAAGTCACCACAACATACTTCAGTATTTGACATCAAGATTGCTTATTTTTCTTTACAAGAAGGAAGGAAAGGTCATTGTGATAGGGTGAGAGATACTAGCTGTGCAACTGAATACTGCTTGCAGTAATGACTAATCAGTTAAAAGGAGCCTGCAGCAGGGAGTGAGTTTGTTATGCAGCCTCTTGCCTTGAAACAGCAGCTGGGCTTATTCTGAGACTGTAGAACTTCACCAGAGTCTTTCATAACCATGTGAAAATACATAGGAAGAGGTGAATATTCAAAAATGCCACCTATGTCCATTCCTTGCTTCTTGGAGTCAGTTGGTGACTGTGGATCTCTAAGACTGCTCTAAGCCAGTAGCTCCTGGCTTTGTTTTCATTGTGAGCGGAACAATGGGAACAAGTTCTCCTTATAGAGGCCTCTGCTCACTGTGGTTTCTAACCGTCCTCACAGTAACACGGGGTGAAGGCAGTTTCATTAGTCAAATGTTTGTGTGTTGGACAGACTCACTGGAAACTTGTGTTGTTTGCTGTTCTAACCTCCTGCAAGAACATACATAGTAGAAGCCTCTGACTCTATCAGTACACATGCATGGACTTGTCATAGTCTTGATCTTCTGGGACAATGGAGGACCCCAGGCAATGCAAAAGCAGGGATAACACAGAGCATATTTAATTGTAAGGATATATAATTGAAAAGTAATTGAGAAAAGAAAACAGCATAGTACTGACTGCAGACCACAGATATTCTCAGTGACGTGGACATGGCAACTTGCTTTGGAAGCATTACAATACAGAGTGTCACCTCACCCATGCTGCAATTAACCTGCAAGCCAGATAACTTCACTATTCAAAAGCAAATGTATTGAGTAGAAATTACTGATGTACAATCAGGTTAATATAACATGTCTTTTCTGATAGCTGTAAAGAATTGCAGCTATCCTTCTCTCTCACTGTACATAATGCAAGAAAGAACAGAAAAAAACACTTCCATATACCTGAATATCAGCATCCCATTTTGCCTCTGATAAGAAACAGGAAAATCCATACAAGATTCGTCTGTTTGTGATGTGTGCCTGAGAAGCAGACAGCGGAATTTTTTAGCATAATAACTTACCGTTAGATTACCACTTCCCATGCAGCCGTGACTGGGACAAGGAGAAACAACATCTGTGCTTTCTAAATAGCTGCAAACTTACAAGAAAAACTTCTAGAAATGGGGAAAGCCAAGGTTCCAGAAAGGCATAGTATTCTTAACCAATGCTTGAGTTCTGGCTGTGTTAACAGCATTCCCTATTAAATCATACCAAATGACCACCAAAGTTACTCCTGCTCCAAGTAAGGAACTTGGATGTCTCTAGCTCCCCAGCATTCTCTAGAGATCTACTATCTCTATATGTAAGTGAAACAGAGCAGGGAAAAGTCCTATTTAGTAGTGGATTTACACAATCCATTGCCTGATGAATTGAAAATCAAGTGCAATTCAAGTGCGACCATCTTGGAATTCAGAAAGATAAATACTAAGAAAAATCACGTATAAAGGATTTAAGCAGCAATCAAATCACAGGTGGGTACTGAGACTGTGCTGGAGCCTTATTGGCAAAACAAATGCTATGGAGAAAACATACTGAAAAGCTACACTGACTGATAAAAGGATAAGGAAAGTATTGTCAGAATAAGAACAAAGGAGAAACTTATTTGCAGTTTTGCAGTACTATTTGCAACACTCTTGCACCATAGTTCTGATGATGATGATAACTTGAAGTGTCAGGAAGATGCAGAGATATAGTTATTGGCTATTTTTTTTTTCCCCTTCTTTTTTCCCCATTATATCTTCTGGACAAATGAAGAGGAAAGCCCCAGCTGAGGAGATCCCCTGTGACATAGTTAGCTCAAGTGCCTTCCCGAAGTCCCACTGGTGTAAAAGAACATATTGGCAGGGAAGGGACATGGTTAGAAGGGACATGGTTATACTGTTCTGGCAACCTCCATCTGGCGTTTTTGTCCCAGGGGTGCTGCAGACAGCTGGCATTAGTTTCAATAGGCAGATTCAAAACTTTCTCTGGATCGATGTGAACAAATCAGACCTGTAACTGCTGGTTGCTGTGCTCCTGCACCAGACGGGCTTTGCCACAGTTGGAAAATACAAGGGTTTTTTTCCTATTTGTTCACTTTTAAACCCAAAATATCCATTGTAACACCAGTCACTCAGTATCTTCCCATCTTTGTTGTCCCTCTAGCAAAGAAAACTGAGTTTAAAGCCCATCAAAGGTGATCTGTCTTTATCTGTCTTAATCTGCTGAAAAATAAAACCATTAAAATATGGCTCAATCCTTACAAACCCAGGGTATCTGAACTCTCCTGGCAAAAAGACAGAGTCAGTTAAACCGAACCTCTTTCACTGGCAGTACTGAATGCTGGCAGCAGTCTCGATCAATTACCCCTATAAGAGTCTCCATGAATAAAAACTAGTTGAAATGATACTTGTAAAACCAGTGCTCTACCTTAAAAGTGTTAATGAAGTGAATCTTCAAAAAAAGAAAAACACATCCTTCTTTGTCCCAGACATCCTGAATTTATGCTTTTGTTAATTACTTAATTGATTTGGTGATTTAAATACATATCAATATAAGAGCAAGGAGTCAAATAACATATGTGAAAAATGCATTATATCCCTTGTGTGAGCAGTTCGTTACAAACTGTATCATTATTCAAGAATATAACACAATGCTACAGAAACATGGACAACCCAAATGTGCAAAAGTAATAAAAAAAAAGAAACCTGTAATCTATTGCAGTGAAATTTTACGAGCAGAAGTCTATCAGCCAAGACACTTCTTTCAGAGTCCTACATCAGGGGCTAATAAACTGTCACCCCAATGCTGCAGATATTAGTCCTTCAGAATGGTCCCACTGAAATTAAAAAGCTTCAAATGTTCTTTTTTTCCTAAAGCCTAAAGAGGTCTTTTTTTAGAAAAAAAAACCCTTTGAAATAATTCTGATAGCTAAAGCCATTGTACAGGACACAATTGCCGCTTCCATGTGAGATTTCTTCTAACAGACAAGGGAATTCAAAAGCTGTCTTTTGAAGTTAAAAAAAATCCTTCATTTATGTAAAATTTGCTAATAGATACAGAACTAGATAGAAAAAATATTTCAAAATAAATGTCAGGTTTCCCTTCATGCTGTTTTATGTGTTTATCATTCTCTTAACAGTTACACATCAGCAGAGCACCAATTGAGCACAAATTCCAATTCTTTCATGACTCAGCTATTTAATGTGAATTTAGTGGAAAATGTTTATGTTATAGCAAAAAATAAGAATTGGCCCAATTTTTTGTGACAGTTTTATGAGTTAATATTTTTAAGTATTACAAGTAAAAGGGTAACTGGTCTTGAAAAAAAAAACCACCAAAAGGAAAAAAAAATAAATACTCCTTCTTTTCCAATTCTATCCTTCCTTCCCTTATGGCTACCTCAGAAGCTGTTGAAGTTTGACTTGGATTAAAAAAAAAAAAAAGAAAAGGCTTTAAAGTCTATTCACTGTAGGAGGACAAGGGACATACAGATTTTTAATGGTATATTTATTCCATTATCCATGTCCAAAACAGGATGGCTTCTCTAACACAACTTTGTTTTCTCCCTCTCTGAGACACTGCTTGCAGTGAGACACTTGAACTGACTCTCAGCTACTAACACACCACTTTTCTGATAATGCTGCCATTAAAACATATGGCCATTAGAACTTCATTGAAGAAACTGGACTTTAAGGGTGTGTATTTGTTTGTGTCTGTGTGTGTGTAAACCTTAAAGGCAAAATGAAGGAAGAGAGAGATTTTGGCATAATATGACCAAAAGAGGAAAAAGAGGCATCTTCCATAAAAATTATTCCAGAAAGGATCAAATTTCGACAAGTGGCATATAATTCTTTAGGTTGCAGAGGCCTCGAATCAATCTTAATATTAGTTTCTTTCATTAATATCTATTAAAATAATGACTCTTCATGTCCCAGAGCTCCTGATTTTTTCCCCAGATAAATAATCATTTTGACAGGACTGAGATGACAATTTCAATGCAAGTAACTTTAATGTAATGGTTCGGATCAAAAGACCTTTGCCTTTGCTGGAAACATTTTCATCAACCTCAGTGAGCTTTGACTGAGCTCCGAGGGAGATTATTAAAGTGTTTTGATTCAAAATCTAACTACAATGCAGAAAATTAAGATTGTGAAGGGTGAGGTTTGTATTTGCTATAAATTTTCATAGCTCTATTGACTTTGAGAATGTTTAAATAATTTATATTAGCAGATGATTTGCCTCAAAAATTCACAAACAACTTCAATCTTCTTCTATTACTCTTCCATACTATACAGATCACATTTTGGACAGTAAATATGAATGTACGGTCAGTACTTTGACTTTTCTTTGTTGTTGTTGTTGTTGTTGTTGTTGTTGTTATCAGCTACTAGAAGAGAAATAAGTTATGTGCACATTGATTTCCCACTGTTCTGTATGTGGAGCGGATAATAAATCCATATCACATCAAGTGTGCTTTAGAAAAAGATGCACTCTGGAATTTAGAGCATATAATTAGGTCAAAAAGGCAGCCTGGGTAGCTGACTTGTTTGGAGTCAAAGAGCTTATCTGGAAACAAATTGAATATAGGTTACAGACATTTTCATTGACAAGAGAATGTGACTGAGAATTTCAATTTTGTATATATTTTAATAATTTACAGGTAATAAAGAAAGTAATTTGGGGATCTTATTGTGAGATGTTCAATGCAAAACTTGTTTGGTATGAGTTATCTTGATAGGAAACAAAGAGGTCTTTCATAAATCTACAGAGAAGAAAGATTTGAGGGTGCAGGTAGAGAAAGTTAATGGAGCTGGGACGCAGGAAGATTTATATCAAAATCATAGAATAATTTCAAGAGACCTATGGAGGTCACCTAGTTCAATGTTATGGTCAGGACAGGGGCACCTTTAAAGTTAGATCTTTGAATTTGGATCTGGGTACAATGTAGTCAAATTTTGAATATCTCCAGAGAATCATTCTTCACCCCCCTGGGCAACCTGTGCAGTGTTTGACTATCCTTACTTTAAAGGTATCAAAAAACTTATCCCAAATATTTAACTGGAATATTAATCACTGTAACTCATGCCCTTTTTTTTTACACCTTTCAGAGGAGACTTGCTCCACCTTGCTCCGCCTTTCCATACGGCTCGTGCTCCATCAACTTTGTCATTTTGGTGGCCATCTTCTAGATTTGCTCAACTATGTCAACATCCTTCCTGTATTAGGGGCCCCGTACTGGACACATCTTCCCAGATAAAGTCAAAACAGGTGCCAATGTTGGGGAAATAATCACTTGAATGGCTGCAATTAACTTGTCCGTGAAGCCTGGTCTGTAGTTAGCCTTCATCGCTGCAAGGGTACACGGTTGACTCAAGTAGCACATTGCTGACCATGCTCAGATATAACTGAGGACCAATCACTTAAGTGTTGGGGACTAAATTTTAGGCTGCCTCTTGCAGGCTTTGTACACAGAGTTATGAAAATGCCTGAACTCCAGGTTCCAGTCAGCCTTTCCACTTGTGAGGGGGCTGTTGCTTCAAGGGAAGGGTGGAAGAATGTTTTGTACTGTTTGTTTAGCTGAGTTTTTAGCTCTTCCTCTGAACGTAAAAGATAAAGAGGTGTATTCAAATACCCTTGAGGTACAACTATGTTTTAAAGGATGTGGATGGTTAAGCTTTAAGATAATCACAGATTATTAATTCTGCAATAAATTGCTTTTTTATCCATCATGTGGGGCATGAGATTTCTGAAAGGGATAGGAAAAAGGGAATGTGTTGTCTGTTGTATGCACAGAATACTCACATGGACACTGGAACTTGGATAAGCACTGATATTAATAAAATGGAAGAATTGGAAACGCAGATTACATCACATCTGTATATGCCACATAAGGTTACGCAGATTCGAAATTTATGCAGCCTCTCAGATTTTTTTACTGCTCTTAAGCATTCACATAGTAGCTAAGTAACAGCCAGTTCTTCCACCTTTATATGGTGAGATAAAAACATTTATTTCAGATGGGAGCGCTTCTGTTATCTGTGCCTCTGTCACCTTGAGAAAAGGCTGCCAAAATACAGCCTGTGAGAAATCATGTATTTGTGAGATCATTTCGAAGCTAAAGCAAGTTATGAGTGCTGCTTCCTGAATATTATAGGACAAATGCTATTGTGAACACACAGATACAACAGTTCAGAAACTACACTGGCTGTTAAGAGATGCATTTGAACTTCTAATGCCCTGATCATTTAGATCCAGACAATGTGGTTTTTTCCTGTAAACTGGGAGTCGATCTGGGCTTAAGTCAGTTTAAAATGAGTTATATCTTATCAGGATCTGTATTAAGGGCTGCTCTGGTCTCGGGCTCACTATTCAGGTTTGCACTATTATGTTTTTTCCACCCATAAAATGATGTAGAATTTTTAAGCAATATAAATATGATCAAAGGTTTAATTTTTGGCAGACCTAGAAAAACCTTTAGGAAGCCAGTCTTTATGATGTTAAGATGGTCTTCTACATGTTTTTAATACTTAATTACTTTAAAATACATATATATATTTATAAACCCATAAAAATATTACACTCTAAATGACATTGAGAGTGATCTAGTCATGTCAGAAACATTTCTGGTGGTATCACAAGCATTTACAAAAGAGTGGCCTATAGATCTGGCAAGGTAGACTAAATGTTAGTCGATAGTGGAAAGCAGGGTGAAATTCATAACTGGATCTGAAACTCATTGAACTTCTTATTTTGAACCCCTGAAGCCAACTAGTTGAAGAAGCTTTAGGCTGGCCTTATAAAAGATGTTATTTTTTAAAAAAAATTAAAATTTCTAATAAGAAATAGCATATTTACGATACACATGGTATGCATCATTTTTTCAATGTGTCTCAGCCACTTGAGTGGCTGGTAGAAAGCTATCTAGAATATTATTTGCTTGGTTGGAGTATTTTAGTGCTATGAGATTCACTTTGGGCTTCCCATGTGGAAAGGTCACCGTTGTGACCTGAGTGTCAGGGACCACACACCCCTTCTGACAGCTCTTAGCAGGCAGCTGTTCAAAGGACGGGGAAAAGCATGGAAAGGAAAGCACTTTGACTCCAACAAGCTACTTTTTACATTGTTATAAATTATTAAAACTGGAGGTGGCCCTTGAGAATCGGAGGATTGTAACTGGGTTTCTGAAAGCTCCCACTTTTTCACTCCCCAAAGAAGAAAAGGGAGGTATCAGTGAATATCATTATCATCACCGGTGGAGATTTTTACTGCTTTAGTCTCTACCTGGACTGATGACTTAATACCTTCTAGAAATATAATCACATTGCAGACAATTGTATAAAAATCAGGTGCAGTGGTAGCTAAAAGACAGCATTCGTAAGGAATCAGAAATATATTCTATTTTAAAAAAACTTTCTAATCTCAAGACAACATTGCTGTATTGTATAGATCATCCTAAACACAATGATCTACCTTGTAAATCTTTCTTCCTCTTTTTACTATACAAAGTAATTATGCATCAGCACTATCCATTCTGCTTAGCTGACAACAATGCACCTGGTCCAAAATCTGTAAATCCAGTCACCCACCCTGCTGTCTTGCCTGAGCTGAATCACAAGAATTTGAACTTGTCTTTTGTTGTTGTTGTTGTTGTTGTTGTTGCAGAAGAGAGACTATTATTGATGGAAACAAGCAGCTGTTGATTTGTCACTGACCCTGGGGAGAGTACACAGAAATTTGATTCAGTCTCAGTAGTCTCTTGAATCTGAAACCTTGTTAAAGGTTTGCACAGATGTCTAAGGTAGGGCATGATTTTGTAAGATCATTTTTGAGATGCTCTGAGCTTTGGCCAAAGATTAAACGTAGTGGGGAGGTCTGTTCTTTAAGTTCAAGTTAGTAATTAGCAGTGGTGGTGTTTATAAACACTGTATGCATGGTGTTCTCTAAAACAGCAGAAGGGAAAGCTATGAAAACTGGAGCTGAGCAGAAGAGTACTAGACTGAATACACAATTTATGGTACTCTAGACTTTCTAATGTTGGGTATTTTTGGCCCATCAGTAAAATGTGTGGATATCTAGATTCTCTAGTGCAGGGTTTTGTTGGGGGTTTGGGGTTGTTTGTTTTCTTGTTGGTTTTTTTTAATTCTACTTTACAGATTTGGAATTTTTTAGTAGGAAGCATATGTTCTAACACTAGGCTATCTATCTCCAATAACATTTAGAAACTAAAGAAACTGCTCTTTTCAGTCTTCTTCAAGCTGCTTTAAGGGTAATTTTAAATGAAATAAGGAATTGACATCGGCCAATGCAATTATTATTTGACCCCTTAATTTGTGGTTTCTGCTTAAGTCAGCGTTCTCTGGTTTTGTGCCATTCAAAGCCATTAAATCTTTGCCCATCTAACAGATCTCACAACACCTAAAATTCAAGGCATCCAGAAAACATGCTAGAAAATAAAGCCCTTGTAGTGTAGAACTTTACAGAGTTTATTTCAAGTGTCCAACTCAGGTATAGTTGGAAACTGCTAATTATTTAATGTGGGAAACTTTGAACATTGCTTTTTCTGTTGGATAATCCATCTGTATTTTGTTTAAAGACCAACAGAATAAGTGTTTTCCTACAGTCTGGGGAGGACAGATGGCTAGTTTTCAAAAGATATTGTAATAGCAATTACATAACTTTACCAAAACCAGAAAACTGAAAACCAGTTTGTATTTCCACTTCTTCTTTAATGACTAGGAAAAAAGAATATAGATCAAAATAATGTCAGGTATCTTAGGCATAATGCCAATATTTTCAAGGAAGAAAAATTGATTTGAATATTCATTTAGTAGTGATGACCTTGCTAAGAAAATAAATCTCTCCTTTCTCTTACTGCTCCAGGGTAAGGAAAGTTCTGTAACATTAGGAATATTGATGGTTTAAGAATGGGAGAGGTAGGGTAATTGGAGACAGCCAGGTTATACAAGCTGCATAGTGCCTGATGAGTTTCATGAACTACATGAATGCTTCCACAGGTTTATCCATGTGCTGGAAGTTGCAAGCATTATTCTACATTTTTGATGGATAAAGGTTTACTCTAGCCATTTACAAAATTCATAGCAACACTTCACTCAGATGTGGAGTGCCCGAATCAAACATTTCACAGAATTATATGGATTTCTAAATTGCTTTGGAACATGAGGCTACTGCTCTTCTCCTGTCTGTCTTAGAAGGGAACTGTATTTCCTTTTTGGATGATTCACATGTATTGCAACTTTATGGTGCCTGATGTGTTTTCTTTCCTATTGCAAAAGTATAGTCTAAATATTATGACACCCATCATATTCTTGTTCTTAATAGACAGCACTAATCAGAGCAATCACCAACTACTGCCCATGGTCTTAGCAAAAACCACGATCCTACAACAATCTCTGCAGAGGCCATTGGACCTATTCTCTTTCACTGGAAGAAAAATGCAGTCTGCTTCAGAATTAGTGACTTACCATAACCGTTTTATACTCCCCCCACACCCTAAAAAAAAGAAGCAAAATATGCCCAAATAACTGTTGTGAAAATAGTAGAATATAAATCCATAATAGTAATAGTTGCAAAAGAGACTTCCTTTCTGTAATCATAGCTATCTTGTAGAAAGTAAATTGCCAAACAAATCAAAGGGTAATTTTCCAGATACAGCTGGAAAACTGAAATGTATGCTGTGAGCTGTAGACTAGATTTTGACCATACCCTGGATTTTGAAGAAAAGATTAAAATATTAATATTCTTTTATTTGTATTCTTGTCAGAAGAATGTTGAAGAAGAATGGAAGGAGACAATTTTCTTTAGTCAATATTTGCCAAAAAATTAGATAACACAGAACTAAGCAGACAGCAAAATATGGTTTACCCTTTTACAAATTAAAATAAATCCTTATTGCTTTAGGGTATAGGTAATATAATTTAAATCTCATTTGGATATACCAAATTAAATAAGTTGTAACAAGTGAACAGGGTGAACAGGAAAGTCAGACATTTTCTCGGGGGATTTATCTTACTTTTCTGCCCCATTTTTTCCTTTTGTTCCTTCTGATATAAGCACAACACAGAACAGTCTGTCTTTCACATGCCACTGTGAATTTTAACGTTTTCATTTAAAGTGATTAATTTTAATGTTTGTTATGCTTGATGAGCAAGTGGTGGCATAGTGAATACAGTGTGTTAATGAGTATGCAACTGACAAACACTAAAAAAAGCCCACATTCAAATTAAGGGAAAATATATTAAAAAAAAATAAAAGAGTTGTCCCAGCTAGAGTTATCTTTTAGATGATGAAAGAAATATTCTGCTGTGATCAATACTTTGGCTCAACTTGTTATTCTGCCTTGTACTTTATGTCATCAAAGGTATCAAAATGCTAGAGTAATGACTTTAGAGAACAGACCAAAAAAAATGTGTTGGAGAAACTTTTCAGATTTTGGGGTGGCTGGACCTTACATCAACAACAAATCAATTACATGGTCGAATGCAGACCTGAAGTCTAAAAAGCCTTGATTTCAATTACTTCAAATTACTCACCTCTGGAGAATGGGATGTGAATCTGATTCACAAAAAAAGAGATTTAGTGGTTTGCCTGTGAAACAGAACACCCAAGTTTGGAGCTACACTCTTTTAGGCAAGTCCCAGATGGTAGTAGGTGTCTCTGATACCAGACACGAGAAGTAATGCTGCAGCTCTCACGAAGAAAAGAGATCTCAGTATTCTGGATTTCACTGTCCCATAGAGTACTGTTCATCAAGTACTCACAAACCCTAGAAAATTTCATTCCAATACATCCAATCCAAAATGTGTTGAGCTTGATTGATGGGATCAGCTTGTTTTAATAGAATAGAGGTTTCCAATAGTGATAAATCTCAAGTGCTTTGGAGGAATACAATCCACTTCAGCTACATAGTCACACACACCCATGTATGTGTGATAAAGCAGAAGAATGTTTCTTCTCTGTCCTCAATTTAAATTGGATAACCTCTAGAACTATGTAGATGATAAACAAATTAACTTTATCTACCTGTATTGTTTTGTTTCAATCTTATGAATTTGGAAAGAAGTCTTTTTTTAAAAAAAAAAAATTTTTAAAGTATTTATATCTTCCAACCAAAGGGAAATAGAATTATCCAGATGTGCTCATGTATTTCAAGTACCTTTATTATGGCTTTACAGAAAAAAATCTAATTTTTAAAAACATAATATGAGAACATATCATGAACTTTACTAAAACATTTGTCTCTCTCCATAGGGCCTGGTGTTCCGTAAAGATAAAATTAAATACAGTGTTTTCTTCAGAAATCTGTGCTGATTTCTGCTTATCTTTCTATTATCATCCTGGATTCTATTAGTCAGTATTTTTGTGACAGTATTAAACTTTTTGCCATTCTCAGATTCATCTACCAGAAGTTTTTTCTCCTTTTTAATACCAACTATTGCTTCTTAATCTTATGACAAATGTACATAATAGCTCTTTTTTCTGTTGTTCTGAGAGAGAAGGTCTTTGGTGTCTCTCTGAACTGTAGTTCTGAGTCCATATATGTATAGTCTTTTGCTCATTCCTACACTTTGTTAATGTAATCCTATCTGTTTTTCTTTTCCTTAGTTTTGCTGCTTTTTTGAAAGTCATAAAATATCTTATTTCCTTAAGAATGGAACACTTTGAGCCTCTGCTTTTAAAATTGCTTGTTAAAGGATCTGCCTGTTCTGCCTAAGTCCTTTCTCCTTAAGCTTATTTCTCAAATCTCAGCATTTGCTGAATTTGCCTGCTTAGTTTAGTTTTGTTATTCTGTCTCTGGGTTCTCTTCTGAAAGCTGTGAACTCTGTCTATTCACTGTCATTCTCACACAAGTTGTCTTCAGCCTTCATTGTATCAGTGAATGTCTTTCTGTTGGCTGGAACTCGGCCAGAAAAATGTCTCCTCCTAAATCTTTTCTTGAAGTTTTGTACCCAAATCTTCCTATTACCACATTCTTAGAAACTGCCGGGCATCATGTCCCTGCAGTGCTCTCTATCCACAGTCAAAATCCCCAATAGCTGTTGGGTAATTCTGCTGCCAAAAACACACACAAAAGGTGCCATCTACCCAATCTGAGCCTGTTGTCTTCTAGTGATCCAAGTCTGAAATCAAAAGGAAACATTTGTGACGTACCAGACAAAGAACATTTCCCATATTCCACTGTGTGTCCTTGGACAAGCTGTAACTTTTTATTGTAATATTTCTGTTGTATGAATAAAAAGGGGTAATTGGAGTTTCTCTCTTACACCAATTAAATCATATTTTGTTCTTTTAATGAGACTTCCAGCTTTTATTATTTTTTCCTGTATTTTCTACATTAGTATATTTTATTTCTTTTATGTATTCAGTAGAATCATCTATTATCCTCCTTCATGTTTCTCTTATGACCTTCTGCTCATTAATTTTTCCTTTCTCACGTTTTGTGTTTTTGTACATATTTCTGTTTATTATTACCTTTGGGTTTCTGTTTCTAGGGTCTCTCAGTCCTTTACTGGTAAAACCTTTCCACAGGCTTTATAAAGATAGTCCTTATTTCTATTTCATCCCTGCCCCATTGTCCTTGGAACTTCATCTCAGATAAGACAAACTATAATTCTCTCAGTAGCGTCCTCTGTGCAGCCATACTCTTGTCTCCAGGACAGTCTGCAGGTGGCTACCTGGTGATTGAACACCATCCACTACATATAGTTAGATTATATATTGACTTTCACAACTTTTCAACAGCTCTAGTTTTTTGCATGTCGTTATGTGACAGCTCATTCCATTCCCTTCCAGGGTGCTTCCATTAGCTAGATTTTCTCAGGAAACATTTGATTTTCTTCCATGCTGCAGTATTTAATTTATGAGTTAAGATAATCAAAATGCAGTTACTTAGAGAGAAACACAATATATGTACATACTAAAACCAATACGTGCAATATAGTCAACAAAAACGATGATGAGTATTCCCAGCAAAAGTTGCAAAGTTTGGTGATTTTAATATGATTCATCCATCCCCAACAAGACAGCAGTAATAACTGCTATGCCAAAGAGGTCATTATTTGTAAGGCATAGATCAAATTCTAAAGTCTTAACTTGTTTTTAAGGAGAAATGCTGAGTTCAGAACCTGGTTCAACAGTAAATTTGTGATTTTATATACAGTATACCTGGGGTATACTGTAAGCCTTCATGGCTTGTAAGGCTGAACTGTAAGACTTGTTCTGTTACCTTCAATTTTAAAGGAAGAAGCTAGAATGGAGAAGTAAATTTTAAGTTACTTAACATTTGGAGTCTTTGGAGCTGCTATTACTAATTAGCAGAATACACGTTCTTCCTTTTTATTTGCAAAAGCTCTGAAGTTCCTTAATTCTCTAGTTATCCCTATATGTATTGTCACTTTCAGACACCTCTGATTTTTTTTTTTTTAGCTATACTGGAAAATATTTATAAAGGCCAAAGACATCATGCAGTTTGAATGCGTACATCAAATGTGCACTTGATTCAAATTACATTATCTGCCCTTAAAAATTTTAACTTTCTTTAAATGAGGCTATACCTTAAGATAACTTCAAAAATTAGGCTAGTAGAGAGAGTTTCTGACAGGTTACTACTTTCTCTTCATAGTTTATCCCTATCCTTTTCCTTGTAAAAAAGAGCAGTAGTCTGTGCTCTGCCTACCTGAACAACTATGTGCTGTGATTGACAATAGCAAAAGGCCATCTCCCACATTTAAGTCCATAAGCAAAAGAACAAGATCTTGTTAAAGAGGGACCCTTAATCTCAGAAAGGCCTTCTTCCCTCATCCAGCACAGTAAAGTCTTGTTGCAGATCTCTTGAGGGTATAATAAAATTAACTCCTTTGTAAGCAGCAACTTGTCTCTGTACTACACTGAATAAAAGGAGCGCTAAGTCCTTGGGGCTGGACTCGATGATCTCTTGAGGTCCCTTCCAAGCCTTACAATTCTGTGATTCTGTAAGTCAAAATGGACTACAAATGAAACCTACAGATATTTTCTGTAATTTTCAACCCTTATTCAGTGTTCAAAATTTATCTAGTCCTCTGCTTTCATTATTTTTTCTATTCAGAACTGATCTTGGCTTTCAGTTTAAAGTTGCAAGGATCAACTTCTGTTAAAAAAGATAAATGGTACAATTCTTGACAGTCTTCATGAGCACATATACTACCCAAACCTCTCTTTTGTGGTGCAGCTTTCCAGCTTACTCTTACTTGTTACCAAAATCCAGTAGATAACTGAAGTTACACTTCCCTCTAACCTTCCTTCTCATCTCTCTTTCACATATGTATAACATCAACATGATGATGCAAGATATATATATATGTATATATATATATATATAATCTCCTGTATTTAGCTTTTGCTATTACATACACAGATTCAATCTAACTAACATTCAAAAAGAAGTCTAGAAAGATGCGTTAAACACTTAATGAATCAGCTTTTAAGTGCTCACTGAACCAAAACCAATAACTGTTCTATATTGTGTTGAGGACTTAAAATGACAAAGACTTTTTTTGTTGTTGTTTTTGTAGGTTTGGAATACTTAGCAGCTGATTACACTTAGAGAGGAGGATTCAAAGATTTCCTCCAGATACAAATTTGAAAACACCATTAAAGGAATAGAGTGTAATTCTAAATGCACTTTGCAAAATACAGTTATTAGCTTGGACTTTGCATAAAGATGGACGCATTTTAAGAAGAACATAAGCACAAAAGACAGCAAAATAAAGAAAAACATGTTTTAAATAACCCTTTATGTACTAATACACAACCAGCCCTTAGAAAACCTGCTTAACTAAGAAACTACATCTTTTGTATATCAGTTCAATGTTTAAAGATGATCATATTGTCATGTGATACTAGATCGGAAGCAGTGTGCTAGTGTTCTCTAGTGTTTCGAGTAAGAATACTTTTATTAGCAAGCAATCACAATGACTGCCATTAATATCTGTAATTTTTTTAACAGTCCTATAGCTGCAATGAGGAAGAACGAATCCTTGTTACTACTGTTCAACTGTGAAAGTAACCTTTCTTTTCAACTATACCATGAAAGGTAGCTTGAAGAAGTAACTGCACTTATAACGAAGGACAAGTCTTGGAAATTTACAGGTAGTTGTTATAAATACAAATACAAATATAAGGGTTTTTTAGTAGGAATAATCTTACATCAATTAATATTTAGAACATTTAAAAGTTAGTAAATCAATGGAGCAATTAATTGATTTATGAACAAGTTATTTTGACGGTAATATTCAACCTTTGAGTTTAGTCAGAAAAATACAGAAATCCAAAGCAGAACTGGATTTTGATTCCAAAAGCCATAGGCTGACAGGGGAATGTTAAATGTACACTTGTTCACTGCAGAAACAACTTTTTCTTTCAATAAAATATCTACTAGAAATAATGATATAAGTATTTATATCTGGATTTGAAATTGATTTTTTTTTCTTATTACACAATAAGACATTGCCATAGAAAAACACAATGTAAGTGGCGATTCTTTTTTGTCAATTCAGCAAAAAGGACAACAGCCTCAAGATTTCAAGCTAGAGGGTTTTTAAATTTCATTGTATATATAATCAGTCTCAGAGAAGGCAGTAACTTTGCAGAATGAGCTAACCATAAGACCAACCTAATTTTAGCACAACCTTCAGAGAAAAATCCGTGACTATGGCAAGCTATTGCTTTCCATATATTCGATCCACTTTTCCAAAGCAAACCGGACTTGAGGACAAATGTGAACTATCAGCCGTATAAATAATGATCATAACCTGTAGCTGTTGAGATTACCAGCAACATGGAGGTAAATAAGAATAATAATAAAAAGGAGCATCTCATTAATCATTCATGCAAAATTATATCTGATATGAAGTTATATGTATCTTATTTGTTGTGTTTTGACTAAAATTAAGTAGCCTAAATACCAGGAAAAAGATTAGGCTTTCAAATGCTTAAGAATATAGGAATTCAAACTTTAGGTGAAAAGTGGAGAAAAGAAAGCCAAGGTTTACAACATAAGCTGGAATTGAAGGGGAAGGAAGATTTCAGGTGTTGGTTTCTGTATTATTCCTACACTGAAAGCATCAGTGTCCAGGTCTGCCATTTTAAGGATTCCTTACAGTAGGGTACCCTAATTACACTCTGGGTGGCAATTTCTTCTTGGTGCTTGTCTTTCCGGAGTGACTTCTGTTGTTTCCTTCACAGCTGAACAGGTCTAGCAGACGAGGGAGGCCAACCACCTACCCAGATGCTAAGAGGATACTCAAGGCACGCTGACCCTTACCTCAGGGAAGGACTTGGGCTCAAACACAAGTCTCTTGCTGCCTTCAGTGAAAGAAACAAAGCAGGCTTTGACCAATATTTTACTTTAGACACTCCTGTGCATATCTTATTCTTTCCCCTTTTACTGGTTTGTTTTGTTTCGGTATTTTTTCTTTTTTTTTTTTTCAGTCTGTGCATTTCTGTTAGATTTAAGGAAAATTAAGTTAATTCTATTGATTAAAATAATGAACCTGTCTCTAGTCTTTTTCCAGTGTGAGTACTTATTAACTGTGCTGAGCTTACTTGAAGCCAATGGGTCTAGACACAAATGAGAATGAAGCGTGACTGAATTTTACTGCCAACCCAGCAGTCATAGCTTCACAAGTCTTACTTGTGAAAGGTCCTAGAGATAAGGCAGCATCACTGGCATGTGCTTTATTTAGTATTAGGAATGAATAGCATCTGCTGTTGCTTATGATCTAAGAGAGTTCAAGACCCCTCCGCAGGGGCAGCTGCATGCATTGACAGTGCCACTTCCCATTCCTGCCCTGCTACACTACAGACTGGCCTGCTGCAGTTTGTATGACATTTCCTGAACCAGTGCGCCTCATTAGTCCAGCAAAAAGAGCAAGTGAATCTCTGTCAGGGTAGTGAGTTGTATAAGACTGCTGCGAGGCTGGAAGTGCACCAGAGCTCATACGAGGGAGGGAGCAAGAGAAGTGGAAAAGGGTGCAGGGAGCAGCTGGGGATGGGGCAAGAAATAAGAACAGCTGAGCAGACAGATAGTGTAAGAGCAACATTTTTCATTATATGTATGTGGTTACATTGGTTCAGCTCCATCTTCTTTCTGCCATATTTCATCCATCATATCCACCGCTGCTCATAAGGGCATGTAGCAATAGGACAAGGGGCAATGGTTTAAAACTAGAGAAGGGTGAGTTTAGATTTGATGTTAGGAGAAGTTCTTTCTATGAGGGTGGTGAGACACTGGAACAGGTTGCCCAGAGAGGTGGTGGAGATATTTAAGATCAGGCTTGAAGCTCTGAGCAACCTGATCTAGTGAAGATGTCCTTGCTTACTGCAGAGAAGTTGGACTAGATGGCCTTCAAAAGTCCCCTCCAACCTTACACTTTCCTTCCAACCTTCCAACCTTATCATTCTATGATATGACCTGCTGACTACTTTCTATTGGAAATCTAACTTCTGATCAGGAATCCTCTGGGAACACAGAAGCAAGTAAGGGGGTGATCTTGTAACAGGAGACCTACAGACTGTGGTTACCATTGCTCATGGCATTTATAGTAGCCCAAACACTATTCATCTGTTCTACTTTTATCCTCTCATTCTAGTTCCCCCTTGGAGATTCCTCTCCTCTCAGTTTTGCTGATACAGCTCTTCACTCTGCTGTGCTCTAAACTGGACCTGCAAAATGAAGTGCTCAAAGAAAAAGAAAAACCCATCTTGCCTTGAAATAAAAACATGCCATTTTTCCAGTCTGATTTATAGTCAGGGAAAAACCTGCTGAATTGACATAAATAACTATCAGGGCTCAAAGGGAGGCAGGAATGCATGGCCACTTGTGTGGAGGGGGGACACATCTTGCACGTGATATGCTCCTGACAGAATAAGAGCATGAACAACTTACAGGCTTAGTTCAGGCATTAGTTTAAACTTGTGAACAGTGTAGACAGGAGGCAGATTAGACTGCTTAGGGAGGTTTGAAGTCTTCTTTGCTGAAGGTTTCTAAGAACGGATTAGAAATGAGCCTGTCAGGATGTGCACAGCTTTTCTAAGCTTGGGAGTAGGGGTGCTACAGCCTTCATTTCTACCAACTGAAATACTGTCAATGTGTGGTTATTTCTATATTCCCAATCTATTTTCAAAAGAATTTTTTGAAACAAAGTTTGTTTATGCAGCTTTGCCTGATGTAGCAAAATATGTGCTTTATTGGCCCTGTACCTCCATGAAGAGTCATTTTAGCAAAGGGATAGTAAAGCCATACAGCAATACCTACTTTATCTTACAGCAAAAAGAATCTAAAACATTTTCATATATCCACATTTATGTGCACTTGGCTTGTGTCAATGTTAGTAGGATTAAATTCTAGAAACTGATTGGAATAAAGCAGGCAATTTGGTATATACTGCCAAAAAGCCAGCTTTACAGAGCTGACTGTGCTGCAATTGCTAAATGTGATACTGGGTGTTCATTTCAGGTGGCTTGGAGCAGAATTTCAGACTCCAAGGGGCCATAGACTGCTCTTGAACAATCAGACTATTTTTGAGACTCACAGATATCCATACTTGAAATGCTCAAAATAACTGTGATAGAGTAAGTTGGAATTAGCCATTTCAAAGTTTCAGACGTTTTAGCTAAGTCAGACATACACTCTACATCTCACAGCTCTCATATAGGAATTTAAGAAGCACAGAAGAGTCCCTTGTTTAAGAGACTAATCCTTTTCCAGTTTGATTATTTCTCTAGAGTCCAAATATTTACATAATGAAATTACTGGGTTGGGGGTTGGTTATTTTTTTTTAGGAAACAGGAATTATTGTGCAAGTGAAATAGATCTGGCCACTTGAGGCTCCTTTGAATTCTTAAGATGCAGTTTCAGGAGTCATCTATGAATGTCACATCAGTCAGCTGTAAAGTTTGAACTACTTTCATGTAAATAATTTCATATCCTTTTGGATATTAAGAATATCAGAAAAAAAAAGAAGTTAGATATTCTTGATAAATTAGGTGATGACAAAAGAAGCATTCTCTGCATTTTGGAACTGTATACGGTTCCTTTTGTCCCATTTTTTACATTGCTTACATCTTACCCAAAAATGCAGATTTCCATTTGCAGTATCATGTTCTTACTTGATGAAACAGTCTGTACCAAGTTAGAGAGGGAAGGAATGAAAACAAAAAGAAAACAAATTCATAAAGCAAAAAATCCTGAATAGCACTGTTGAGGCATTAGATGCCAAAGGGGAAAACATAAACAAAACAAAACAAACAAAAAAGGGAGGAAAAAAAAGAAAAAAAAAGAGAGAGAAAGAAGCAATAAGAATGAACAATACTGTAAGTGGGCCAGGATCATTGCTCCAACTTTCTCTCATGTGTAAAGCATTTCAAAAAACAATAATATTGTGCCAAAGCTCCTAAGCCATTCAAAAGTGTCCATGGAGAGCTGATCAATTTTTTTACGTCTTCTTCATACTCATTAACTCTACAGCTATTTATCAGGCAATAGTCCCAATGTTGCTTCAATCATAAAAATGTAATGTTGTCTAAAAATTTCCCTCAAAAAATCTTAATTTCAGTTGTTTGTAGCTTCTTGCAGGCCAGAAAGCCAACCATATCCTGGGCTGCATCAAAACCAATGTGATCAGCAGGTCAAGGGAACTGATTCTGCCCCTCTACTCTGCTCTCCTGAGATCCCACCTGGAGCACTGTGTCCAGCTCTGGGGTCTTCTGTATAAAAAAGACTTGGGCATGCTAAAGAAAGTCCAGAGAAGGGCCATGAATATTATTAGAAGGCTGGAGTACCTCTCCTATGAAGACAGGCTGAGAATTGGGCTTGTTCAGCCCAGAGACTTTGGGGAGACCTTATAGTGGCCTTCCAGTACATAAAGAGGCCTACAGGAGGGACTGATTACAGGGGCATTGAGTAATAGGAAAAAGGGTAATGAGTTTACACTAAAAGAGAGCAAATTTAGATTCTTCCCTGTGAGGGCGGTGAAGCCCTGGCACAGGCTGCCCAGAGAAGCAGTGGTTGCCCCCTCCCTGGCAGTGTTCAAGGCTGGATTGGCTGGAGCTTTGGCAACCCGGTCTAGTAGAGGGTGTTTTTGGCCATGGCAGGGGAGTTGGATCTAGATGGTCTTTGAGGTCCCTTCCAACCCAAACCATTCTGTGATTCTCAAATTTGAATAACAAGGGTTTAGAACATTTATCTAAAATATCTGGCTCATACTGCAACATTTTGGTAAATTCCAGCCATTTCAAAGAAGGAAACTTGAGAAAGCACAATGCTAACAGCCCAAAAAACCAAATACACACCCACACCCTCTCCTCCCCCCCCCCCCCCGCCCATACAAACATGCCTATGGGGACAGATCATTTTATAGATTAAAGAATCCATAGAGTGTTTTGACAGGAAGACCCCCAAATCTTGTACACATGCATGTCAAAGCTACCTTTTTTACCTTTTCTTACATCCAAACATGTATTTTCATGGGGAAGAAGAGCAGGGGAAATCAATACTTTTATACTTCATAGCTTAGATTTTTTTGTAACTGACTTTTTTCTTTACAATCCTTTTGTCAGTAGGCATGTACCAGCTCTGGGCTGCTATGTGACCCACCCCAAGTGCTGCTTTCAGTGTGTGAAGTGAGCACAGGGAGCTAGTATCCCAGACAGCATGGTGTGGGAAAGCCACCTAACTCAAGTGACAAGTGGACACGAGCTTGGTAAGAGGTAAAGAAACCAGACACTAGATGGATGAAGAGGTGGATAAAAGGCAAGCAGTCAGGGAAACTGCTACTGTAGATGGCCTGAGGAAGACATTTATATATAAGAATATAAGTATATAAGAAGTATATACTTATATTCTTATATATAATATAATATATAAGTATATAATATATATATAAGAAGACATAAGTATAAATCGATATAAGAGAGACTACAAGTTGGATGAGGACAAAGCAACTGATGTGGTCTAGAGAAGTCTGGTGGAAGAACCTGAAGTGGTGGTGAAACTGTCTGTGAAATCACCTGGGAATCTGTGCTTGTTTCTCCTGTAATGCTGATCCATACTGATCACAGCAACTCACTTTCACTATCAGTTGCATAGTACTACAGTGCATATATCTCACTATGTGATATACTGAGATATATCTCCTCAAGTAAGAATGGAATCTGGAGTGTCTCAGCTCTGATGAGGTATGCTCAAGTATCTGTGTGATGCCATAAGATCAATTTTTGAAGGATGCAACATATTACCTTAACATTTTATTTCTGTTTTCATTTTTAATAAGAGCCTTGTCTGGTTGGGTGACAGCCCTGCTGTACAAATGACTCTGGAACATGCAGAGGAGAAAGACGACTGACAGCTGTGGGAGCTTCTGTTTCACTTCCTATGGGAGATGGAAGGTGCTTAGTGATAAGGTAAATGTTTCCAGAACTGGAACAGAACATATTTTTATGGCAAAGCCATTCTGGAGATATGATCAAGTTAAAGAATTTTTTATGAGATGCTGTGAGAGTTGTTAAATCAGATTAATCTCTGTTCATTCGTTCCTTATTATCCTGGTATCAGATTTGCAGAAATTCCGACAGCTGCAGGTGCAAAAAATGCTGATTTTTGATTACTGAAATTGTTGTGTAATGTTGCAAAAGACATAGTTCTTCAACATCTTAACCTGGACATTTTTAATTTTAATATCTCTCTATATATATATCACTTTGGAACCTGTAAAATGGAACTAATACTTAAAATCTCACAGGACATTGTGAGGAAGAAGCATTAATATTTTTGTGTCAATCAGTCAAAACAGTAATGAACATCTGAGTAGGACAAAACACACAATAAATCACACCACTACATTCAGAATAAGGATAACTAGTACACAGTTAGTACTGGGTAAAGACATACTAAACCACGAGGACAAAGAATTACACGATGCTCTTCTGTGCGTTGGAAGAGACCATGGAAAACAAGCTGTGACTATGTGATCCCTGTCTTGTGATGCACACACTGGGGTACTGAATTACAGAATCACAGAATCACAAGGTTGGAAAAGACCTTTAAGATCATCAAGTCCAACCATTCGCATCCTAAACTAAATCATATCCCTAAGTACCTCATCTAAATTCATAACACTGTAATTTTGACATTTCCTGTTATAACACTCCTCTGTGTAGGAGTGTTTCGTGTACATATATTTGTGTGTATGTGTTTCTGAACAATATAACTCTATGTCCAGATGTCTGAGCTGGTGTTTATGTAGAAGTGCAATAACTGAGATGTATATATTTCTGGTCTTCTCTTCGGACCTTAGCAATAGGAAAAATCACGTCAGAACAGTATCTCAAAATAAATTCTACTTTATCCTGATTAAATCTCTCTCCTCCATTCAAAGAAACACATTTCCAATATGCAGTGGTTCTCATGGACTCCATTATTAATCATCTTCACTCAACAATTAAGTATTCTCCATCAGAAAGCAAAACTACATGGCAACCTAGAGCTTAATTTTCAAGTTATTTTAGGATATGATAACAGGAATGGGGATTCATTCTGTGCAATGGCCACTGTGCAAGGTCCTACCATCAAAATCTTATCTGGAAATTATGTGATTGACAATTACTGTAGAAGAACTGCAGGAATCTTTGACTGGCATCCAGGAGAAACTAAGTGGCCACCAAATCAAACTGATTTATTCATGGGAAACTATCCTGTGGCTTTTGAGGAATTCATGTGAGGTTCCCCTGCCAAGTGTATACTGTGTGACAGCAGTAACACTGCTAGTGTAATGACAGGTCCTCGGTATGGGAACAAACAAGCTGGACTTACTGAGGCTCAAAGCCTTGGGCTAATCTACAAATTAAGTTCCCTCCTTCATATATCTGAGTATTAGTAGTACCCATGAGGAAGCACTTTCTTCTTTAGCTTCTTAACTGTTTGGTTTGTAACCCTGTGCCTTCCTTGAACAATGTGCACTTTACACTAGAGTGGGGAGTTAGATTGAAAACTGCCTGCAGCTTCAGAACCAATTTAATGTTGGGTAGTTAATTCAAGCATTTTGCAGCTTCAAATAGTTTGATCTCTCTATAAAGCAAAAAAAAAAAAAAAAGTTTTCTTTCAATTAAGTATACCACAAAAATGACCATAATATGCACAGAGGATTTGCTAAAATTCTAGTTATCTCATCCTTGATCTCTATGCAATACCTTCAGTTTTGCAATTCACAGAAAGCTGTCCTTGTTATGAACAGGTTGCATTATTACTACATTTTCACACATTCACTTTCAGTCACAACTGGGAGACGCCGGCTTAAAGGGACTCCAAAGGCTCATCTTATAGACAGTCAGTATGTTCAGATAAAATTGCTATTTTTTTTTTCCCAGATAATGTAGCCTGCCAAAATTCTTTCTATTAGTGGCATCTTGGCTTTTTACAACACTAATATCACAGTGCCCTATAATTAAAGGGCATTTATGTCTCCACATTGCCATTAGTATAAAATTGACTTGTATGGCCAGGAACATGTTAAGCATTTGGTTGAGTAAAAATAGCTGAAGAAAGCTGCTACGTTAAACTCTCTGGACTGTTAAGAATGTTCCTAAGAGATTAAAGGTTATGTTTTACCTTTAAATGTGCTCACATAAAGTATGCTGCAGTTTAATTCTATGGAACTTGAATTAAAAATGACACCATTTAATCCTCACGTAAGTTTTAAGTAGACTATATTTTCTTTCCTTGAGCTGAGGGATTCTGGACAGTTCATGAGACTTCTGCTTTGCCTTATGGAAAGTGTGTTTAACTCACTTTGCCATCACTACTTCCTCATGTGTCATTGATTTCGGGCAATTTAACGCCAGAAAGAACATTTGATCATTTAGTCAGACCTCCTGAATATCACAGCTCATTAAATGTTGCCCATTTTCCAGTTTAGAACCTCATATTTTGACTGGACTGAATTCTTTTTGGTCTGCAGGTGATTAACCTGTTGTGGTCAAGGCAAGAAACTAGGCTGTCCCAGTTCCTCAAAGCCCTTGCAATAACTGAATCAAACAAGTATGGCATGCTCAGTTAATTGTATGACAGGACTCATCCACACAGTGCAGAGTTCTAAGGATTTCTACTGACCTGTGGTGGGAAAACATTCCTTCTTAGTCTCATGAACAGTGTAGGAATAGGTATGTGGACTGTCTGTGACCACAGACACAGAGTTCTTTAAGCTGTGCCAAACTACTGGCCAGTAACAGCTAGTATGCAGTCTATCTCTCAAACCTCAAGAAAAGATGACAATTAACCCCAAATATACATGTTCCAGCTTTTCACCAGGGAAAAGTTCTGTCTTATGCTGTGCAAGTTTAAAAGAAAATTCCCTTATTTTTACATAGATCTGTATACATTTCCTTCTCAGGTCAGTGCTTTAATCAGCTTGCAAAACCTGTAATGACTTGCTTCAGTTACAAAGCATGAAACTATGAACGACGCTACAGTGAATTTCTGCCTAAGTATTTACCCTAATCATATTATTGCTAACTATGGAATGATTCAGCAAGTAATAATTTCTGCTTGTTTTACCTTTTTTGTTTTAACAATAGTCCCTTAAAGTCACTACCTAAAAGTAGACAAAATGGCCACAATTAAAGCTGTTGGTTTACACATGGGGACTTCCCAGCTGGCAAGGCTAATGCTGTTGTTTCAGATTAGGATGGAAAATCCCACTGAGATTCTATAAAAAGTAATTATTTATTTATTTAGTCATTTAGAAGGAAGGAAGGAAGGAAGGAAGGAAGGAAGGAAGGAAAAGAAGAAAAAAGACTAAACTCCCCATGGCTCCATTTTAAGCACAAATGAAAGCAGTACTGGTTATATTTTGGTGAATGGTATTCATTGTTGTAAATGAATTCATTCTTCCACATTTTCCATGCTTCCTTCCAGGAGAAAAGGCTATCCCCTCAACACAAAAGTCAATTGACTAGTTGTGTAAAAGATATTTGCTATCTATAAATAGTTCTTATGAATAACATAGTACAAATAGTTCCTGCATTTAACGAAAGTATTACATTTACCCGTGTTGTGATACCATTCACATCATGTGAGTGATACTTCTGTATTACAAAATACCCAAGCAACTGTGGCTGGCAAGTACAGCATTTTCATGCATCTGAACTGAAAGGCAGAAAAGCAGATTACTACTTCTGAGTCTTCCCTCTTTCCAAAAAATACCCCATCTGCACTTCTAATTTTGTACAGATTATTCAAAGATAAGCATGACTTTAATTGCCGATGCCTTTGTCAGAGTGTAAGTTTCTGAGATAAGGGATGTATACGAAAATAATTACTCTTCAATGTGATGCAGTCATTTATAAATACATCTCAAGTATGAATTAGGAATGTCAAGCTCAGGGAATTATTGTATCAGATGATTATTTTCAACAAAGTAGAATATCTACAGAGTCCTGACTGTTCCACTGTGAAGACAGAAGATGTCTCTCTTTTGAACTTGATAAATGTGGGAACTGAGATAAAATAGCTCATCTTCCAGAAAAACTGACAAGAAGTAACTCAGAGTAATAACGTTGTTAGCTTAGTGTGGCACCCTTCCGCACAGGAGAAAACAGAGAAGGGCGGGACTCCTGAGAAGACATGTTGGTGGAAGCAATAGCCAATAAATCTTGGATAGAGATCAAGAAGAAAGACAAGAAGGTGAAAGTTTTTGCTAAAATCCCAAATTAAACATGTTTCTGAAGACACAGTTTTGCTTTGATCATTTTCTTCAACCACGGCAATTAAATTAAGCCTGCAGATTGCACTCTTTAAAAAAAAAAAATAATTCAACCACCATAATTTTAGAGTTTTCTCTGTGCCATACTTACATATGTCAGTATGTCAATATGTAACATATATTATCTATGTGAAACTTGTCTTGCACAGAATTTGAATATAAATTTGGAATTCTCACATAGGTATGACCTCAGACAAAGGAGGACATGGCAGACAAGATCAGAAGCTCAGGTGTCATCAAAAAAAGACCTTTATTTACTTTTTTTATTCCAGTGAAAATCAAGTTACAAATAACCTATATATAATAAGTGAAGTTTACCATCAGGACTGGAGCAGAACACTTCAATGCTGATCTACAAAAAAATTCAGCCATGACTTCTGAACAAAAGTATTTGGAGCCTAAATATCAGATATCTTAAAATGTTTCAAATTATACATATCAAATATTTTAAAATAAAATTTTATGTAGTCACTGCAGTAATTAACATTTTTAGTGATGGCAATATATTGGTATAAGCCCTGTTAAGACTCCTTAGCCAGTATAAAGTTTTCTAAGGTCAGGGCCACTGTAAGAGTACTTTGTGCTGGAATATGACAAGCAAAATGCTTCTCTTGAGAAGGCAACTTAAATCAGCAAAACCGTACTTCAGCCAGTATGCTTTACTCCAGCACACCTTTCCTCTTCCTATGATAAATAAGTTATCTTGAGAGCCTGGCTGCACTTAACAGGTTTGGTGATAAGAGCTACACTGACAGAATTACACCAGCCACTCCTTTGTAGCACAGAAATAGATCACTCTGATAAAATGGCTTTCTTTGCAGGTACAGCTTAAGCCAGCTCCTTGAACAGAATAACATATACTATCAAAATAATTTCTTTCTGTCTTTTGAACTAGCACTTCTGCCTTCATTACTGTTTTGCTTAAAAGTGCTATATCTAGAGAAACATAGCATCTCTGAAGGGAGACTACTGCTGGCAAGAGCTTAATGTTCTCAGTTTAACTGCTTCTTTCCACGTTTTTAGGTGCCTTTACTCCTATAGCTGTGTCAACCACAGTATGCACCATCAGGCCCTTGGCTAGTATAGTTATGCCAGTAAAATCTGTAATGCAAATTTGGCCTTAGACCGGTGTGACTTATTCCTTTTCCACATGGGATTGAACTAATATATGCCCACTTATACTGGGTGACTGTTCAAATCACAGATTGTACCAATACAGCTTTTAGTGTGTACTAATGCACTAATCTTAATGTCCTGCCTGCAGGGCAGAATTGCACTGATTTAACTTAAATTGGATTTCAATCTGGCATAAAGCTTTAACACACAAATGCAGTCCTGGGAATCAGCTGCTCCGATGTTCTTACGCATTATCTTACTCTGCAGCATATTCTGTACACGTCAAACAGCTTACCCTCCTTACGAAGGGTAACCCGTATCAAATACCTCCCATTTATCATGAGGAAATGGAGCATGCACAACGCACAGTTATCATGGAGTCGCTGATGCCTGGTAACATATTGTCACCCGGACACTTGCTAATATGTCAAAGCTGATAGTTATACTGTGATAGACACCTGCATAGACATTAAAAAAGAGTAGGTCTGAATGCTTCACACAAGTAAATTATCCCAAGTTTTATGTGGCCACTACCAATATAATTTAGTAGTAGTCTGTACAGTTTAATCCTAGATCTGTGTCTCCATGTTACACTGAAATTGCCTCTGCAGCTTGACTGTGGGCATATCCCTTTATCTTCAAGTATGAGAAAACATTAAGTTTTGACAAGGGATGACATCCTCACCCTGAAGCGCTTCAAACTCTTTAGGGTCATGAAGCAGCTTCCCGAAGAGGTAAGCATCCAACCTACCCTAAATGATGATTAATTTGAGGGGATTTGGTTTTTTCTTTTTTTTTTTTTCCCCCCATGAAGTTACTGTGGAGTGATTTGGTTTATGCCTTGACCTCTGGGCCTGTGTTCATAGGTCCATGGCATCATATCACTGAAAGGGTGATTCCATTCATAAATCTGGTCCCAGCTGACCAATAAAATACACTGCTAAAATGAAAACAGTGTCCACAGACAGATTTTCACCTATTTAAGCAAGGTCATTTTAATTAATCTTTTTAGTTTATACCTATGTAACTTTCCTGTGTGGCCAAGGCTAGAGAAAAAGATGCAGGTGGTAGAAAGATTTTTTTTTTCCTTTTTTATTGCTGTGTTCTCTTCTTTGAAGAGATAAGTGGGAAGAAGGAATTTGCATTTTTATTTAAAGCAACAAAAGTGAATTTACATTTTACCAAGAACTGCAGTTTTTTTCTCAATGCCTAATAAAGTATTGATATTAAAATAAACAATGAAGGCACTGAACAAACAAAAATTTTAATTAGTGCTGCTAAATGATGAATTCAATTTTCTTTTCATATTTAGAACCCTTTGAGATGCTGCCCACTGCTCATTTTGGATTCAGGAAAATTCAGGTTTTTAACTACTGCATCTAAAACAGACACATAGCTTAAACAACTGGAAATGAAAAATAAATAAATTAGCTCTCTGCTGTCATGAGCTAGAGATTCAAAGGTCACATCTGAGCTGCAAAGAGTGACTAGAAAGAATATCCGTATGGAAAAGAAGGCTGGGAGAATGAGCAACAGGTGTGAGTGACTGGAAAGGAGTTGGCAAGCTTTGAGGAAAAGTTCTGTATCATGGGAAAGAAGATGACAGTATCTTGTTCTCCTTCTCTTCTTCTGAAGTGAAGGATTGGTCTTGGTTGAAGGTGGCTGCTTTTTTCTTGGAATCCCACTATTCATTTAATAATGACAAAGGGACTAAATGACTCCTTTCTGCTCCTCTGTTTTTTGTAGACTGACTTCTACCATAATTCCTTGGCTTGCATTAAAACAGGAATATCATGTTTCTCTTCGTAATGCTAAATGGGCCCAGTCATGTTTTACTTCCAAGAGCAAATAGCAGTGTACAGTCAACCCAGCAAGGCAAAGGGCATTGATTTTAATTGAGCTTCTTGACTTTGCATTTCTGATTGCTCATTTCCAGATCAGTAAGAGCAAAGGGGCAGCTCTCCTCAAGAAAAAAATTAATACAACTGATGATAGATGGGGAATGAATTCACAGAAGACAACAGAGCCTGAAGAAGAAGTAGAGCAGGTTTAAATAATGGAGTGTGCAGTGGTTTCTGCTGGGACTTCAAGAGGACACTTGTGACACGTACATGGAAGCAATTTAAATTAATAAACAGTGTTATAAAATATAAGGCGTTTGCATCAATAAATAAATGAATAAAGCAAGTATTTTGAAGGCATAATATATGCATTTAAGGTCCCCTTGGAGCATGGACTGTATGCTTCATGCAATTTACTTACTGTACATGGACAAGAACAAAGAAAGAGTCAGCAATCATGTTAGTGGTGATCCTCTTTAGAAAGCTTCAAGACTGTAACATACTTAATATTGCAGAAACATCTACATGCAAATTTTCAAATCTGAGACATGTTGTACATAAATTTCTCTTTGCCCAACAGGCAAAAAATAAGAAATTGATTTTAAAAGGCACATGCTCAGGGCTTCACAAAAATAGGACTTTTAGGGATACTTCAAACTGAGCATGAAGAAGACCTAGGAGTTATTGTTCAGGTGTTGGTTTTCCAGTTGCTGTCAATAGTTTTGATATTCTCAATGTGCAAAAAAAAAAAAAATGGATGCTTGACACGTGCTTGGGACAAACATTCTTTTGAAAATTTAGTAGACCTATGTCGCAGTTTGTAGCTTTCTTTTACTGTCTGTACCCTGAATACTTGTCAGCATGCTTAAAAGAAAGTAAATAATACAGAGAGTGTTGCCTCTCTTTCTTACTGCAAATCCTGCATGCTTACTAGTGAGTTGCTTCTCCAATAAAAATATATATTAACTACCAAGCCTACTGTTTGTGAGGACATTACAAGCTTAATTATTTTCTCCAGTAAGCCGAGCACATGATCCCCTAACAGGCAATCACTTCTTTCTCTCTCACTCTTTGTTATATAATGAAACAAATATTTCTGAAAATTTACAGATAATACCTGTGCCTTCCCTGTAATGATACACTCACCTGAAAGCAACACCTGGTAATCTCAAATCTTGATTAAATTTTAACAGTGCACGCACTACCAAGTTAGACAGACAAACATGGAAGGATCATGTTACACCCAGCTTCAAAAATATCCCCAAAAGCTGAGGAGTAGAAAGATTAAAAATAAAGAAGCAGAGTAAAAGATGAGAAGATTACTGAAGACAAAAAAGCAGTAACAGAAGGGGAGGCTAGGTTGAAAAAAATCTTCTTTGATCCCTGTAAAAATTAGTTTCAAATAAAAGACATATACATGTTCAGGGATTTAATTCAATGTGAAAGATCCTCAGTTTTTGCCTTTTCAGTGCAAATTTTTTTTATTTTAATTTCCCCTCCATTCTTTTGTTTTGCCTTTTCTCTGTACCTCACAATTCTCGTAACTTATTTATGTCCTTGATCACTGCTTGCAAGGTCAACTATTATCACAGCATCCTCCCAAATCCTCCCACACTGTACTTCACCAAACTCTAAGAGCACTGTATAAATGGGACATGCTATCTGAATATCTTTGCCAAACAGGGCATTATGTGGGGAACCAAGCAAGCTGTACAGCGCTCTGAACTCCAGCAATATGCTGAGAGTGCAGGTGCATGATGTTTTTGTCTTCACATTTTCTGGGGACACAGTGTAAGTCAAACTGTGAAGAAAGGCCAAATACAGGTAAACTTAATGAACAGAGTTTAATAAGTGATTTTAAAAGTTGCTCATAAGCAGGCTGATAGTCAATTAAAAATAAAGATACAAAGAGGGTTCTTAGGGAGGGGTTTGGTTGGGGTTTTTTTACCTTCTTTTTCTGAATTGGTGTTGTGGAATAAGGACCTTTCCATTGTATGTCATCTTAGTGCAGTGTTAAAGATGTCTCCCTGAATGGCAAAAGTCCTAGCAGAGGATGGCACTTCAAAAGCAAGCAAGACTATCAGGGCATATGTGATCATTCATATTATCCTTGATGAATTAAACTCCCAGAGCTTTACGTAGGTATGTATATATGTATTTATTTATATTTAAGAAGCAACCAGTGTGTGGTGCCTGACCTCTCCTTGTCTCTTTAGATTCTAATAGGACCTCAGAATTGAAGGAAACCTACAAATTTCAGCCTTCTGGGTTTGCTAAGACATTTGTGCAGAAAATCACTTCCTACATGCTGTTCCCTGAAAATCTCACCAGAGAGCTGTCTGGGGAGAAGTATTCCCCTGAGCAGTATTAAAGCATATGCCTTGAATACTTATTTCAGGGAAGGGAAGATGTACTAAGCATGTAACAATGCAAGTCAGGCATGACTAGCAAGATCCCTTGGATGCTCAAGGGCAAAAACAGACCTATAAAAATTATTTGATAATTAGCTAATAGTTATTTGTTGAGATACTTAACATATAGGACCCTGCTAAAGTTAGCACTCCATAAATTAAAATTAATTACTTTCATTAAAAGCTGATCCATCCACCTGTAAAAAACTCTTAACAGTTGGTTAGAGGGGGTTCATTCACCACTCTAGACAAGGAGAGGACCACATCAGGGCTGATGTGGTCAGGAAATGCTGCTGACCTGGGGAAGAGAGGGAGCTTTGAGTTTCAACTGACAAAGCAGAGTTATATTTTCTTCCACAGTTTTCCAATTCCCCTCACAAAGAGACTGTAATGAGGCCTTGCAGAATTAAACCAACGTTATCTCCTGCTGCAGTGAGACAGCATTTCTCACTATCTCTTCCCAGGTCTCTTCTTGAAAGATGCTGAGCCCAAAAAACTCCTCCAGGCATTCAAAAGAACAATGGTTGGCCAGTCAGAGCTCTACATACCCAAGTTATCAGGTGAAAGAATGAAGTTTTGATGCCCTTGACATTGAATTGCAGATGATTATATGCTGCATGGATTATATTATTATTTCTTCTGCCAGGAGAAAAAAAATTACATGGCATTAGAGCCAGGAAAATGCAAAAGGACAGAAGAAGGTATAGTTCTTTCCCCCAAATACTGTCTCATCAATATTATTTTCCTTTAAAACTCTGTAAGTATTTGTATATCACCCATACAAAGGCTCTGGAACAGACAGACAGAAAGAAGAGGAAAGCATTGTTTGCACTTGAAGTGACATCTTACAACTGCTACAGGTTACCTACCTGTGAAGCAACACCCATGCAATAAAGAAAGGGAACCTGGTGAAGTGCATTTTAACACTGAATAATATCTTTCTAAACATGGCAGCTGAAATCTGTGGAAATTTATTAGAGATTAATCTGGGCTTTTTATCAGTTTGTAAATAACCACTAATTTATGAGGACATTGCTGGCTGATTTAAAGCCTGACCTTTTCTTTCTTATCCTCTGAAATACTCATTGACATTAATAGGAATTTTGGGTATGCAACAATGCAGTATTGGGTCCATAATAATCAGGCATAATTGAAATATTAAAAGGTTATTCCAGATATGTAGTGCTCTTGACTGAAAAATTCTATAACTAGAAGTACTTGGAAAGCATTTTGATTGTAGCAAATTTACTACTAGCAGCCAGTGATTTATTTCATGCCCTAATGTGCTAAAAGGTCAGCAGCCTAAATTTATCTCGGCGCTTTTCAACAGGTTATGGCTCCTACAGTGTGTTCTTACATCAGCTACCTTTGGTTGCTAATGTTCAATCTAATCTCCAAATTCTTCAAGTTAATGGGAGGTCCTTTAGATCTGAACTTTGCCTTTTTTTTCCTCCTGTTTTAATCTGCACATAAAATTACCTTGCAGCAAGATGTTTCTTTCTCACTTTTTGCCTTGTTTTGAGCTGCTACTAACAGCTTTTAATTTGGAAAGACTATCTCTGAGTTTACTGCGCCTGACTGGTTTTAGCTCAATTGTTTCCCTAGCCAACAGAGCATTTCATTTCTCCTGAAGGTCACCGCAAGCTGCCAAGGCATTGAAACACACCAGCTTTTCATTCATGCTGCAATCTAATGTTGCACTACCATTAAGATAAATGGAAGCAGGCATGTGTATTTGACTTTTTCTATCAACAATTACTAAATTTGTTATAATACAAAATAAATTAGGCCATCAGTGAATGAGCAACTGGTAACAACCTACCCTGTTTGACTCCAACCCTTTCTTCAAGTCACTAGAAATTAATCCTTTCATTACAGTTGTTTGACTGCATGCTGATAATTATTTGTATAAATTACACCATCACCTCATCTGCTTGTGGAAGTGGCTCTTCCAACTGTAGCACAACTAGTTGCAATAAGCCAGGGATGCAGTAAGCTCCACGGATCCAAACTGCCCCATAAAACAAACACAGTGGCCATCTGTTGGAGGAGGGCAGCCATTAACTGTTTTAAGAGCCTGGATGTGGTCCAGTGTTGTTCATCCTGCCACCAAAATGAAATGACCATTCTAATCAACAATATGCATTTTAAAACTGGGTCATCGTGCGTCTCCAATGCCTGTGTTGTTTGGAATCAATACATGCAGTGCTGACTCACACTGCTAAAAGGCAAACTCTTCTAGTCTGTTTTCAAGCTGAACTATTTTCAAGTTTGCATACTCTTGAGTTTTCAGAATTCCTTTAATCTGATAAATTGTTTAAAATTGTTTAAAATTTTGTTCAGATTCAAATTCACATTAAAAAAAATGTGAGAATAAGAATCTGTCAAAATGAACTTAATTTCTGGACAGTTCTACTGGATATTTCACTGAAGTAGCAAAATATAGTGGTCATTAATGACCACAGAAATTAAGAATCTATAAAAATCCATTATAACATTTTATATTTCAAAAAGAGAAGATATAAGAATAATTCTGGAGTCTGTATAAAAACTAACCTAGTTTATTTTAAAATGCTATTCTTTTCTATTTAAAAGGCAAAACAAGGCTTGAATTTGTTTCCCCTTTCATCAGTCCAGCTGAATATTCTATTTAAAGTGGAACTTTTGAGTGAATTTGGAGGTTTTTAAGGACTTCTGGATTCTCCGGTTGCAGTGGATGGGAAATCCATTAACTAGATGTGAGAATAACATAATGTTGGCACAACAATGCAAGTTTCCTCACAAAAGCCTGCCAAGAAGGCATGAAATAGGTCTATCAACACCTTTGCTGTTTTACAAGGGCTACCTTGGGAAGTGTTGCAAATTATCCCCAGGTCCCCGATAGCCTTGTCATACAGGCAAATACTTACTACAGTCAAAATCAATTAAGTTGTTTTTATTCATGGTTTCAGTCAAAACTAAGTACAAATCTCAAGCAGTGAGTAACTAACATATTGCATGCCGTCTAAAATGGAAAACCTCAGCTGGTAATTATTGGTACAAGGTAAAGAAGGGTGGCTTGTTCTGCACAAATACTTTCTTGTATTCATTCTTTATGTAAAACTCCAGCTAATTAAATGTTAGATAAATATTAGAATAACTAAATACTGTTTGCATTTGAATTTCAGGCAGAGAAACCTGGAGCAATCTTCTATATCTGAACACTGCTACTAACATACTTATAAAGTAAATATTTAAAGGAAAAATTAGCCTTTTATGGGGTTTTGATCTATCAAGGCAACCATATTACAGATGCATTACTGGCTGTAAAGAGGTAATTAAATAATTCACCCGTGTAACTGGTCCTGTTCTTACCCAACAGTAAGGTCAACTTTCCTATTTGACTGAAGTTCTGAAATGGAAAAGGAAACCAAATTGTATATAATCACACAGGTCAAATCATTCTCAAAGCATGAAGAAAACTTGCTCAAGTACCCCAAGCCCAGAAGAACAACTCCAGATCATTCTCTTAGCTTCTTCCACACAGGATTTATTTTTTTGGTAAAGCATACTGAGGGAACAGTCACTTTTTTCTCTTGCCCTTCCAATGGAGCTAAGGCTGAAGTCCTTGAACTTGCAGAAGAGCTCAACCGTTTCTGATCCTCCAAGAGCAAAGCTTCTTGGCCATCGGCACTGAAATCCTATTTTAAATATAAACGTTATACAAAGAGGGACTTTGAAGTCATGTTGCCTCAGGCACAGAGATCCTCTGTAGAGTTGAGTTGCAGGTACGTGTTGGAGAAGAAAAGATCTGAACAGTACCAGTTTACCTAACCTATATGTCTAGGATGCACACAGTGGATGTGCAGCTAAAGTACCTGCAGTTTTTCTGACTCACTGTTGGGCTCACTCTGGTGTCCCTATTCTGTATTTCATACAATTATTTGGACTGGGGCAGTGGCTGAAAAATATGTCATTATAGTATTTTATAAGTTCTTTTGCTCTTATTTTGGGTAACTTGAATTGCTGTCAAAATACGAAGTAAATCCAGAACAGGGAGCAAAAACATTTCTCTTTTTTTTTTTTTTTTTTTTCCCCAGAACTTCACTGCTGTATGAAAATGGATGAAGGGAACAGAATAGAGACACTGATCTCACCAGCCTTTTTATTTCTGAGTGTGTGCAATAGCTGGAAGGGGCAATCATTCAGTGGTACATTGTAAACCGATTCTAAGCAATCTCATAGTGGACACCTTAATGTCAGTGTGGACATTTGATTGCCATCAAATGGAAGGAGAGCAATTATGGCAGCCGGAACAAACTCAGCAGCAATATAGTTCTAAATCCAGCTTAATCAGTGTCTGATCTGTGCTGATAAGACATTTCAGCCCTGTTCCTTCTACAATCTTCTCTCTCAAAAAAGAAAAATACGAATGAGTATCTGATTCACTGGGATTCATAGTTAAGTGATTGCCTAAGGTGGTGACTCAGATTAGAAATCTAACTTGGAGGGGCTGCTGGGAGATCGCCCTCTCTCTCTTCCACTGACTGGAGACCAGCTAGCTGCTGGTGGATGAAATTAGGCTTTGTTTAATACTTCTCAAAATGACTGGCTGCATGTGGGGTGGGCTCTTCTAAACATATTTTAGTTGTGTCATGTTTACTAAGTGCTAACCAAAGGAGACAGAACTAGTCCACAACTCAGCCATGAAGCATACTTGGAGGAAAAGTTACCAGATGGACTGCAGAACCACCCAAACGCCCTGTTTCTTTCTGCTGCTTTTTCAACTTTGCCAAAGGTTCTGCTCTCGCCATGGAGCCAACAGCATGGTTCATACTACTTCCTAATCCACCACTGATAAAAGCAGCTTAGTTCAGACTAGCAGTTTAAACTGTTTAAATAGCCTGTTTAACTCTGCCCTGGAAGCTAGTTGAGGGACCTCTCACGGCCACACAACACAGTGGGGCTATGAAAAATGCGGGGCAGGGAGTGCTGCGGTTTTCACCCCTCCACGGGGAAGAACCTGGCCGCCATCTCATTTCCCTCTAGCCTAAAGGTTCCTGTGACTCAGAGATAATAGAAAAAGAAAGAAAACAAAAAATTGTGCATATTTTCATGAAAAAATCCCAAGGTTCTATCTGAACTTTTACCTCATACTATCTTCTATTCACCATATTCTCACTCAGCAGAAGCAAGAAAAATCACAAAGCTCTTTCCTCTAGTGATTTGTTCTCATTAGAGTTTGGTCTCCTGGCTAATTAAAGAGCCCCAGGTGCCAGACAGAACCTTATTTGCAATAACTTATCTTGTTTTGGTCAGTTCCTCAGCTCTTCTAGCCAACAGCAATACAGCAGATACTTCTTTCCATTGCTGTTCTACAGTATAACGAAATTAGAGGTAATTAAACCTTCCAGTTGAATCAGTGTAAGTGGCATGGCATATCTCTAGTTCCTGCCATTTTCATTGCCTAAAGAAACCTTCAATATGTGCAGGAACTTGTTCTTTTTTTGGACCCTGGTTTGTAACAGTAATAGTGTGGATTATACTGTTTGATCTAAATGACACAGCACTTGACAGTTATCAGAAATCCAACATGATAAGAGAGCAATAAATGTGTTTCTCCTGATGTGCTGCTGCTTACAAAAGAGTTAACACAGAAAACATAAGGTAAAAGAACAGGGGCAGCAAGTTATGAGGAACCTCGAGGATAATGCATGTGATGTTATGTTGGTTATGTATTAGAGATTCCCCCAAAGGAATTTTGCAATATTTAGTAATAAGAGCAAACACCATTAAGGGCTTGGCAGAAGATGAGATTTTCTGCACACCTCTCATAAAAAAATCTATTAGACGCAACTGAATGAGATCTCATTTGTTTTTTACGAGGCTACTCACATCACACTGAGTTTGTGCTCCACCTTGTGCTGTGGTCCACCAAAAGCGTTGTAACTTCACATTGAAATGCATGAATCTTAGAGAAATCTCAGGTCAGCTGGAATTATGTCGTGTTTCTCTCCCACAGACACATTTGTATAGTGTGGATCATTTTTATAGGTTTAATGTAGAGAGCAGTAAAATAGTCATGCTGGAGTAACTGAGGACACAGTATAATCTAGTGGAAGAGAGAGTTCAAGCAGCTGGGAGCAGGCTTACTGTTTATTACAGATGGCCCATAAACAAGTTAAAAAAAGTAGGGAGGTTGTTTTGCCAGGAGAGATATTTTTTGAACTGAGAAGAGTAAAGGCAGTCATTGAGACACCTTCATGCACAGGAAATACTGGTATAACCATATCTCCAATAAGGCAATATGCTAATACAGGGTACAAACCAGGGTCCCCTGAGCACAGCAGCATAGCTTTGCCATGCTCAGAAAAGCAGAAGAGAGCTACGAAATATTCCTTTCTAAGGGCTTGTCTGAACACTGATGGTCTTTCTTACAACATGCAAGTCTTACAGCTCCTCATATGAATGGTCTTATGGTGGAGTAAGAGCAGTTGATTCAGTTTGTTTTTTTTTTTTTCTTGGTTGGTTAGTTTTGTGGTTTTTTGTTTAAATTGGGAATAAAAAAACCCACCAAAAATTCCAACTTACAACTGTTACAATGAAGGAATTTACAAATTGGATCTAGACATGTAGGTTTGCATGAGTTAAAACCCTGTCCTTGCTTATACTGGTTTACTTTGCCTACGGTGACAAGAACTTAATGCTCAATAACAGCACTGTGCTCTGGCTCCAGCAAAAGCTGATGTACTCTAAAGGGTGTGAGAAATGTGCTGCTGACCCACCTCTTCTCCACTGCACAAAGAAGCATTCATGTTCCTCCCTCAACACAACAAACATCTTCTGTGAACTTTACATCGGGTTACAGATCCAGATGTTGCCTGGATGGCATAAAATGAATGTCTTGAATGTGCAAATCCTACTATATTCTGGAACTAAATACCCTCAAGAATTAAATACGGAAGATTCCTGATGAATTGACTTTGTCCCACCCACTGAAAAGGAATAAAGTCTCTCTATAACATATATATGGATACCTTCAGGTCATATGTAGTGACAAAACACAATATGCCAGAAATTATGAAGCAGTTTCGTATGGTGTAGCAGAAATGAAGAGGGAAAGTCATAAAATTTTGGCACACATTCAGCTAGACAGCACATCTTTATTGAACGAATATACATATCTGCTAAGTGACCACTCAAGAGACCAGTATAAATTGGCTGTATAGCAGAAAAGGTCCTCAACAAAAGGTCAAGTGAACTTGTTCACATGGGGATATTTTTATGTGGTCACTTAAGAAAAAGGTTGTTCATTGGAGGTAATTCATAAGGTTATCAAAAAGCAAGAGTATAAGGGTTGGTTCTTCCAAAGGGCAGAAGGTCTTCTCTAGATTTACAAGGGTTTGCTGAAGAAGCTTTACACTATGGCTACATTGGTAAATCCTAACCATGGAGATAAAGCTAAAGACAAGGAGTTTCATTCCGGGAATAGAATAAGCTGTACTTGCAAAAGGGTTTTGTTGCTGTTTTAGAAGCATTTCTACATCCAGGGAGTTGCTATCATACTTACGTCAGTCAGGATGGTGAAAACATCTCACCCCTCCCCAGTCCAACTATGTCAGCAAATTGTTTTAAGGGCAAACGTGGTCTAAGTAAAGAAACTGCCAGAGACTTTTTTTAATGTCTCCTTGTTTTAGTAAGGCACACTGGAAATTATTTCAGCTTCATTGCATTAGTTTTTGCTTGCAAGATACCATGATAAATTGCACTTTGGATTTCAAGCAATTCCTACTACTGTCCTGCTTTATCCTCTCACTCTTTTTCTTTCTTTTTCCCACCCCCTCCATAACAATGTGCTACCTCTGAAGGCAGGGTTCATTTGTAGGAAAAGACACATAACAATGACGTTCAACATCGTACAAGAAAACAAACTGTATCCTGGGCTGCATCAAAAAAAATTTGCCAGCATGTTGAGGGAGGTGATTCTGCCCCTGTCAGTCTTGTGAGACCCCACCTGGAGTATTGTGCCAAGCTCTAAGGTAAACTATAACAAAGACGTGGAGCTGTTGGAGTGAGGCCAGAGGATGGCCACAAAAGTGATCAGAGGACTGGAGCACCTCTCCTGTGAAGACAGGCTGAGAGAGTTGGGCTTGTTCAGCCTGGTGAAGGGAAAGCTTCAGGGAACCCTTGTAACAGTACTTGAAGGGATCCTACTGGAAAGATGGAGAGGGGCTGTTTGCAAAGGCATGGAGTGACAGGACAAAGGGGAATTGTTTTAAATAGAAAGAAGGTACATTTACAGATTCATGGATTCACAGAACAGTAGGGGTTGGAAGTGACCTCTGGAGATGACCTAGTCCAACCCCACTGCTAAAGCAGGATCACCTAGACCAGATTGCACAGGACTGTGTCCTGGAGGGTCTTGAACATCTCCAGAGAAGGAGACTCCACAACCTCTCTGGGCAGCCTGTCCAGGTGCTCTGTCACCCTCCCAGTAAAGAAGTTTTCCCTCATGTTCAGACAGAACTTCCTGTGTTCCAGTTTGTGCCCATTGCCCTTTGTCCTGTCACTGGGCACCACTAAGAAGAGTCTGGCCCCTTCCTCTAGACACCCGCCTTTTAGATATTTATAAGTATTGATCAGATCCCTCTCAGTCTTCTCCAGGCTAAACAGACCTTGCTCTCTCAACCTTTCCTCATAAGGGAGATGCTCCAGTCCCCTCAACATGTTTGTAACTCTCCATTGGACTCTCTACAGTAGTTGCCTGTCTTTTTTGAGCTAGGGAGCCCAGAACTGGACACAGAACTCCAGATATGGCCTCACTAAGACGGAGGAGGAGGATAACCTCCCTCAACCTGCTAGCCATGGTCTTCTTCTTAATGCACCCCAGGATACCCCTGGCCTTCTTGGCCACAAAGGCACACTGCTGGCTCATGGAGAGCTTTTTGTCCACCAGGACTCCCAGGTCTTTCTCTGCAGAGCTGCTTCCTAGCAGGTGAGTCCCTAACCTGTACTGGTGCCTGGGGTTATTCCTCCCTAAGTTCAGGACCCTACACTTGCCCTTGAACTTCATTTGTTACCTCTTGCTGATCTTTTGTTTCCAGATCTTGCTGAATGGCAGCACAACCTTCGGGTGTGTTGGCCACTCCATTCAGTTTTGGATCATCTGCAAATTTGGCTACACTCTGTCCCCTCATCCAGGTCATTGATGAACATGTTGAGTATGACTGGACCAAGCACTGACCCTTGGGGCACACCACTGGATACAGGCCTCCAAATAGATTCTACACTGCTTATCACAATCCTCTGGGATCTGCCATTATGCCAGTTCTCAATCTATCTCACTGTTTAGTGATCCAACTCACACTTCTTCCTTAGGAACTGCTTTAGTTCATAAGAGAGAAATTCTGTCTTGACACCTCATAAGTTGCGCAGAGAAGTTGTGGATGTGATGTACCCTTCCTGGAAGTGTTCATGGTCAGGCTGGATGGGAATTTGAGCAACCTAATCTAGGAAAAGATGTCCCTGTCCATAGCAGTAGTTGGACTAGATGATCTTTAAGGTCCCTTCCAGCCAAAACAGAGAGAAAAAACAATCACAAATTAAGATTTACATGATAGAAATGCATTGTATATCAACTCTGTTCAGAAGTGGATGTCATTAATTAATTCTGACACCGAAATTGAGATTCCTAACTTAAATAAATGCAAACACAACCACAAAAAACCCCATCTAGTCCATCTAGATTTTCTTTGTAGTTAGCAGAGAGAAACAGATACTTGTAGGGCATGTTTCATCAACTCCTAAAGTAGACATTTGAAACAGGCCAAATGAATCATATCCTAAAAATGTCTCTTTCTTTACTTCAACTATAAGGGCCATCTTACTGAAATACTGTAGATGTTGAAAGTTAGGTGAGATGAATCCCATTCCTACTATATATAACCATCACAAGTTAAAAGGCAACAATAAATGGAAAGACAGACTTGCTGATTGAGTCTGAGAAGGTAATTGAGCAAGTTTCATAAATCATAGAATCATGGATTGGTTTGGGTTGGAAAGGACCTTAAAGATCATCTAACTTCAACCCCCGCCACCAGTGACATCTAAGCCTCAGCTGATAACCATAAATATCCATAATAATTATTTTAATTCCTTTACAACTGCTTACTCATGAATGGAGGAAGGCAGACAGGAAGTTTTACCTTTCCTTACTGACCAACCACACTTATAAGGCTTCTGGTTCAGCCTGCTACATTTATTTGTCTGTAACACTTTTGCATATCGTATGTGATCAGTGTTCCAAATTTCAGAAAATACTAAATGGGCAAAAATGTATTGATTTTTCAGAGGAAAAAAACCCTGGAAAACATTAAAACATTAAAAGAAAAAAAAAAAATCACATATTAAGCCTTTGCCATCTATCTACCTAGGCAGCTACAAGTACTTTTCCAATTATTTGCAGTTCAAAGAACACTGCTGATAACATAAATTAATAACTTGAAGCTCCTACCTTGGCTCTAACCATCTTCCCAAGTATTTTTTGTAGGCTGACACTCTGAATGATATATCTTCCAGAGAGGAAAATAAAATTACAAAGAGGAGAGTGACAGAAGAAGCTTCCAGAGACATATCAGAGAGGACAACAGGTAGAAATTTCACCTTCCATGGAACTGAGATAAACAGGGGACCCAGCATGACTGATCATGGGGACCCAAAGCCCTAGGTGCAGGAGGAAGGGTATGATTAATTTTGATGTGAGGAAAGCAGGAGAACAGAGACATGCCGAGAAAAAAGATATTGGTATTACTAGTAGAGGGAAGGAGGGTCTTGGGAAGAAAAGGGGAGCTGGAATGTATAGGGAATCACATAGAATCATAGAATTGTCTTGGTTGGAAGGGACCCTTTAGATTATCAAGTCCCTCTATCACCTTAAGCTGCCAAAACCACAACTAAACCATGTGCCGCGGTACCACATCCCACTGTCTTTTAAATACCTTCAGCAACGAGACTCCACCACTCTCCGGGGCAGCCTGTTCCAATGCCCAACAACCCTCTCTGTGAAGAAGGTTTTCCTAATATCCAGTCTAAACCTCCCCTTCCTCTCCACAACCTCCTTTCAGGTAGTTGTAGAGTGCAAAAGCAAAGTGAAAAGTGGAGATCTGGGATAGGAAGCAATGAGAAGCAAAGTCCAATCAGTGTCTCTACGGAAACAAAACAAGCAAACAGAAAACAATGAGTGGACTACAAGGGTCTCTGAAACAGGAGGGAGAGGTCATGAAGTCAGTGGTGGAGGTACTTTACAAAACAACAGTTTCCAAAGGACACATCTATCCTTTAAGTCTTGGTTAAGTCTTCAGAGGGATATTGGGAGGTTAATTGAACTTTAGCACATGTATCTTTGCAAACATTAATGAACAACATGCAGTTAAACAACATGTTTCTTCAGAAGACTGGTGACAGTGCAAGAAGTTTGGCATTTTGTTCTTGGGAGGGCTGATCAACTTATTTTTTTGTATTTTATTAAGAGGATGTATGAGGGACTAATAAAGTCACACCTATCATGAGTGCAAATTGCAGTGTCCTCTCAGTAGCAAAAGATGTTATTTAAGAGGACATATATTATGGTGGTTCAACCTCAGTGGAGTAGAACTTCAGCTTTAGTTTAAGGATTGCTAGTTTTCTCAGAAAAATTATTTCATCTTTTGTTAGAAAAAAGCTTGCCCAAATTATTATCTAATTTGGATCTAGTGCTCAGTTGTGGATCTAATGCTCTGTTGAGGTCTTACCACTAAGTTCACTGAGGAACAATGTAATACTCTATGCATGTTGCTTTGTTAAATATGATCTAGCTTTTTGGAACCATAACTTTTCTTAGTTTAAGGCATATAAATAAGTGTTTTAAAATCACTTTGCAGCACAAACTCTGCAGCAACTACACATTAAATTTGAGTTACTTTTTTTTTCCCAGGGATTTATCATCTGTGACCAGTTTACAAAGCCTTTGTTTGTTATTGTTCCTAAACATCAGCCAAACAAACTCACTCTGGCTTCTGAAAGCCAAGCTGTGTTCTTTCCTCTTCACACATCATCACCAGTAATAAAGATTCTGAAGGCAAAATTAAACCCCAAGATAATGCTGGGCTACCCCACTGTCTTTAGATTAAGCCTTCAATGGAATTGCATAGGTGTAATTGACTGGAACTTAAGTAAATAATTCTGCTAGGGAAGAAAAAGAAAATAGACTCAGCTGACTCCATATTACCTAAATTGTTCTACAGTACTACTGGAATTAAGCCTAGATTTAATTGTTTAAAAGTTTTCTTTAAAAATTAAGGCTTCTTTATTGGACTAAATTTAACTGTATACAACTACACTAAGATAATTTCTTTAAGATTTTCATTTTCCACAAGTAACAAATGCATCCATACATACATATGCCTGTGATCCATAATGAGCCTGAAGACGTACTGTGAAATTTCCATTGTTTCGGGTAATTATTGTGATAAAAAGAAATTGCAATCAATTTTAATCACTAAGTTTAAATGAGTCTAAATTATCAATTCTTGCAGAAATGCCCTCAAATAAACCAATAAAGGAAAAGTCTCCTTTCCCAACAGTTCAGTTCTAGAAAATATGTCATTTTGTCACTTTTTGCACAAAAAGAGTGGAGGAAAATGTTAGCTTTCTGGAACTCTACCAAAAGAAATTGCACTACATCAGGTAGAACTATTGACAACTTCAGTTCTGAAGAGCACAAGCTATAGTTCACACTTCCCTCTCCTCCCTCAAAAGAGTGTATGTTCCTGTCTAGATTTAGCTGTGTAATCAACACTATGAAGTGTGTGTGTGTAGAATCCAGTCCAAGACAATGGGCGAACTCCAGATTTCAAGATAAGAAAGGAAGGAAGACACAAAGCATTAGGAGAGAGGAAGCTATAATCTCTTTGACACACGTGGCTTCAGCATGGCACAAGGGATGAGGGCATGAAAGAAAGCAAGGATCCCCGCAGAGTTCATATAACCTCATTTTCAAAGTCACTGAACCCTTACATTTCCCATTCATCTTAGCACCTTAGCTGCAAGCGAAGCCATAGGTCTATCTCCTCATTCCTTGCTTTCAAAACACTGACCATGACCCAGTCGCCCGACCTCTCTCTATGAATGTCTAGGCCACTTTACCGAAATTAGCATCTTTCTGGCCTTTAGGAAATCCAAAGGTACAGTGACCCTGAAGTATAATTTAAGAGAGAGAAAAATCGTAACCTGCCGCTAGGGCAGTTGTGCACTTTAATGCACTTCAGCATTATTTTGTTGCTGAAGATTTCAGTAAGTATACAGGGGTACTAATTAAAGAAGGCAGAAAAGAAGGAGGAGGACTGGTTACACAGAGATGTTAAATTTGAAAGAGCTGTGCAAGTAAGAATTTGAGAGGTGCTTTGTTTTTAGAAACTAGGCTCTTCAGTTTTTTGTTTCACATTTTATTACAGCTTCTCCTAATAAAGTATTATGTTTGTGGGCTCTCCAAAGTCATTAGAAAATATTCTATGAACATAGTACAATATCCGCTTTATAAAATGAACCACTGAGCCCATTATGATTTATTCTATAATTGTGGAACAAACATTCATCTAATCCTCTAATAATATTGCAATACCTATGGCTGGTAAAACACAGTGAAAACAATTTGATAGCTCCTATCTATTTTTTAATAGTGGCCACTAAAAAGAAAAGCTCCAAGAGTTAACAGAGAAATTTGAGAAATTAAGTGAAAATGTAGATGTGCTGATAAATGTGTGTTTCAACATGACACTTCAAGTAATATTCATGTCAGCATCAAACAGTAGTCAGTGCCTCTAGATATGCTGGGCAGACATAGAAAAGACATTTCAAAAGATGTTAAAAGTTATTTATTTCTTTATCTGTCTATTTTATTTTGTGGACAAACTACCGACTTCCTTAGTTCAATAATGAAAGTAACCACTTTTAGGCTGGCAAGTGTCCTCTTCCTTAATATCTTGGTTATCTTTTCACAGACTTAAAGTGCCAAAAAACTATTTTATGCATTCAGAAAGAAGAGAAAGCACTCTTTCCACTCATAAAATCCATATTTGAGTGAAGGTATCCATAGTATCCATATGTAGAAGTTTATATCCTATTTCTTTTTGATTTTTGATATGCTACTCAATATTGGTGGAAGAGGGTGGGGAGGGGAGAGGGAATTCAGGGGTGATATTTCTTTGCGGAGGGGGGTGGATGCTAGCGAGTTCCTATAGGCGTACAAGCTGTTGCCTCACAGCAGAGTGACCTGAGAGACGTAGCAGCTCCCAGCCCCTGCTGAGTTCCTCTGGAGCAGGAAGCCTCACACTGTGACAAATTATCACTCTATGAATAACATCATTAAGCAAACTCAGAGGGAAAAAATAAATTGCCATTCAGAAAGCAGCTATTTGCCTAAAAGAAGTGGTAGCATAAAGTACTGCTTCATGACAGTTTCTGTATTCACTGGAAAAAGTTTTCTTAAAAAATCCCCAAGACATACCTACTTAAAATTAGGATGAACTGAGGCAATATATTCAGTTTTGTCTAATATCTTAGAATGCTCTATAAGATACTCTGTCATAGCTAAATCCAAAAGAGTACATAATAAAAGCATATACAGTTGTGTTTGCTTCAGATTAAGTACTTTCATAATGTATTTGTGGACTGCATAAATGTCTCTTTCAGCTTTCAGTTATTCAGACTAATACACAATATTCTGCTAGTGCTACTGAATGCATAATGTAATAAAATGATCACAGTTATCATTAAAGCAACTTGCAAAATTCTTAAAAACTTGGCATCATTCAAAATGACTGTGAATTGCTTTTAAGAAACTTTCAAAACTGTAGACTTTTTTTTTTTACATCTTCAGAAGACATTAGCCTATAGTGCTTGCTTTATGATAACAAAGTTGTTTCATTCGAGGACTTATGATATGAAAATCTGAGTTGTTCTAGTTTAAGATCATTTGCTTCATTGTCAATGAATACATCCACTTTTTCTTAATGAACAGTCATATGCCTACAGGGACTTTAAAAACTGGGGCATGGGTAATGGATGGCATAAAAGCAAAGTTAGCCCATAAAAGTTCTAGAGAGTGATGCTCTTCTTCAGTGTTTATTTGTAAACATTTTTGTTACTGTAAACTTTAAAAAAGGCTGTTTGAAGAGAATTGGGTTTACAGTGATATAAACTAATAGTTACACCACCTGAAAATATTGACTGTCTGTCTTTTTCTGTTCCAACCTGAGAGTTTACCTGACCCATAGTACTGTTATTCATCTACCATGACCTCTGTATCAGGAGTGAAGAATTAAAAATTAAAAGAAAAATGCTCAAAATCCTAACTAGGGTCAGACACTGGGGATATAACAGAAAAATCTAACCATCACCACACATTCCCTATACATGATGGTAACACATGACCCGATAATTATATTCTCTCCTAAACAGACGGGAGAGGAGCGAGGTGTGTCAGAGCGCTGGAACCAGTCCCTCTGAATGTTATACCTTGTGACAGGCGTCCCTAAATTGTGCAGCTGGCTTGGGACCCACCAGGGACTCTGGCAGAGTTTGGATTGCGGTGGCAGAGTCCTGCTCTGGTAGATTATTTCTTCTGTCAGTCATACAGGCTCTGTGACCTGAATGAGAGACCGGCATGCAGGCACCACACCGCTGTGACCCAAGGCTTCCCCATGCTTGGCTTCTGCAGCGGGGGTCTGCACAGCCTCCACTGTTCCAGATTAGACCCTTCACAGTAATTACTCCCGCCGAGAGGCAGGAGTTTTCAAGAGACCGTAATGATATCAGAGCTTGAGGACACGAGGTCCTTATGTCTAGATTGGAGGAATGTATTGCTCTCTCTGCTGCTATCCTGACACTGTAAGGCTAGAGTAAGATAAAGATCCATGACACTCGCACTTAATGAACGACCCTTCCAAAGGACCACATAACACAGAAAATATATTTTTTGGCTTTTCTGAGTCTGAGCACTGCTTTGGAGACTTTCAGTCAGCAGTTACAACCAATGGACAATAATCATTTGTAATGCACCTGTGTATCTCAAAACCCTGATACTAAAAAAAACCCCAAACCCCCACACTATATCATCAAGGATCATGAGATCATGGCAGTATAAAAACTTTTGGACAAGTGTCATTATATTTTGGGGAGACCTTGCATAGAGGCCGGGGTCTCTCCTTGCCCCTCCAGCCTGCTGATAATTCTGCCTTGTTGTAGGCTAGGACCAGGGTAGCCTGCAGCATGATATGCTGCATCAGGCTCTTTATTTTTCCTCCAGCCATCAGGGGTTCACATCTGCTTACTTCATGGCCAAAAAACCACTACCAGCCCAGACAAGTGCTATTTTATCTCTCTGAGTGATTTTATTTCCTGCTTGCTTTCATTCTCCAAAGAGAGAAGCAATTAGCTTGTGGTGAGCTGTGCTGCCCTGCCACATAATGGTCTCCTACCTTTCTTACCTTACCCTTTTTTCTTATAACAAGGCTCCATCTTCAAATCCTTTCTCCCAGCAAGATTCTGTCTTCAAATCACTGTCTCCTCAGAGTAGTCTGTGAAGGGGAGGTGCCAGATGTGGCCCAAGCCATCTAATTGTCTGTGCTAAAGCAGGTGAGGCACTGAGATTCCCCAAGATTATGCAATACTGATTTAACACTAGCCCTTGCCATTTGGAGACTGACTCAGATAAAATGAGTGTATCAGTAGCTCTGAAAAATCAGGTGCCAATTGTCTGGCAGCCCAGAGTCTACCAGGAATGTTTTTCAGCTCTCTCAGTGATAATTGGTCCTTCTGGCTCGAGTACAACCAGGAAGGCTACAGCATCTTGGGCTTACTAAAACATGGGAACACAGCAAGGTAGAGGAACCTGGTCTCCTACAAAGACTGGATGAAATTTCCCAGCCAAAGCCCTTTCAGCATTTGGAAGTCAAAACCTTGGACAACTACGGTTGTCCTTAGTTATCTTGATTTCAGTGGCTATGTGATTTAGAATTATGCAGTATGCCCACAGCTTGGTCTGGTTGACATTTTACAGTCCTGAGACAAACCAGAAGCACCTTCTCAAAAAATCGCTCCATAAGAACAAAACCTATGTGAATTCATCCCTTCATTGGCTAAAGACCCTTGGATCCTCCCACAAATTCCTTCTTTCTGCTTATATCACAGGGTAAGACCCAACAATTTTAAATATAAAGATATTGAACTTCAGCGTCTCTTACCATTGGATTACTTGGCATTTATATTTTGTTAGATAAAAGAGAGCAGGAGACAGAACCATTTCACTGAGGGCGTACTTATCTTTTGTTGTTTCCTAAAACACAAGATGAAACACATCTCTCTTGCTGTATTTTAGTTCCCACTCTATTTATATGATGATATTGTAAAACTGTAAATTTGCATGTAGGCTCTGTATTGCACTGAGGTAATTCTCAGTTATAATATCCAAGTGGCAGGTGTGGGAATCAAGCAGAATGCAGAGCTTGTGGTAAGGGGACTGCAGCAGCAGCAGTGTTTCAGAGGGAGCAGCAGATGCTCTGATCTGCACAGCCCAGCTGTGCCACTCAATAGAAAGGAAAGTGTGTGCAACACCCCTTCTCCCTCCAAGTCAAGAGCACCACTTAACAACCCCAGACACATCTGTGCTCAAAGACTCTGATTGCTCCTGTCCTCACAGGGGTCAGTGAGGTCACAGAAATCTTCAAATCCATCTTGGTTTGTGCGATAACTTTGCCATGTTACTGCACCATATATGACACTCATATCTTATTTAAATCTTGGTCTTTTACATGAAGTTGAATTTACCGTGAAAGACTGGATCAACTGCAACAGTCAAGCACTGCTCTGAAGAACCAACCTTAGTTTCTTGTAGCATACTGACTTATTTTTCCTGACATTGAAAAGACTTCCTAAAATTAAACTGCAATAAGAAATGCAGTCTTTTCTGGAGGGCAACATACATACCATGGTATGTTTGCTACGAGTCTAAATAAAGAACAATCTTTTCATTTGAAATTTTAGAGAAATTATGCAGAATATTAATTAATCAACCTGGAACACAGCCAGGAAACCAGAGTTTAACATCATTGCTTTTGTAAAAAGCACCATAGTGTATTTTTCCTATGAAATGAAAGGTTGAGGACCTTGCAGAATAGTGCCCATATGAAAAGAAACCAAAATGTCATACCAGGGCATTTTCCATTAATTCCTTATGAAAGAAAATAACCCAAATAAACCTCAAAAAAACCAACAAACCAAATATGCAACACAGAAACAATTGCTTGGGAGATCTTGGAGGATTTTTGCGGGTTTGTTTTGGGTTTTTTTAATTCTGTAATTGCAGCAAAATTGAGTAATATTTGGAAAATGATAATGTAATTAATAAACTAAAGGATCCTTTTAAACAAAGAACTCCCAGTAAGGGAAAGGGCCTATACAGCAACTATATCTAATGTGATGCATGTGAAAATAAAGGAATTAAAAATAATTATTGAAAACATTTATTATATACACTCAGCATATTGATGACATATACCTTTTAAATATACAGAATTAAAAAAGCCCAGTGCCTATTAGAATTCTAAGCATTTGGAAATGATAACAGATCTTCAACATATATCTTAGTTCAATCTTCAGATCTGTTCTTGGTTAGAACTTTCATGAACCCTAGCAAGATATATAATTAAATAAATGAGTCAAAACATATTTTAAAAAATCAGACTACTACTCTAGTTATATAACACATTGCCCAAAACCAACTCTCATATATTTTCTGAGTTGTTTACTACTTCACAGAGTAAAGTTGTACCATTGCACTCTCCCACAGACTACCAAAATTCCTTATTTCAGTAATGACAGCTCTCAGATTTGTTTGTTTGTTTGTTTGATTAGGATAGGTTTGGTTTGGTTTGTTTTTAGGAAAGAGGAATCAGTTCTACGGTTCTAGTTTTAAACATAAGCAGTTTGCTCAAACAAGTCATATTCTGGAACGGAACCTTTGAACAGCAAGTATGTTCCTTCAGGAGATTTTTTTTCTTTTATATAAAAGGATCTAGATGTCTTCTTCACTACTGTCTTTCTGTTTCCATTTGAGCTCTTCATACCTATATTGCAGAATTGCAAGCTGAACAGCAAAAATGAGATCATATCCTAACATTCAGTTAAGCTTCAGTTCTGAACTGAAAAAAAACCAAACCCTAAGCATACAATCATAGAATCATGGAATCACAGAATGGTTTGGGTTGGAAGAGACCTCAAAGACCATCTAGTTCCAATCCCAGTTCCATGGCCAAAAACACCCTCTGCTAGACCAGGATGCCAAAGCTCCATCCAACCTGACCTTGAACACTGCCAGGGACCGGGTAGCTACAGCTTCTCTGGGCAGCCTGTGTCAGGGCCACTGCCCTCACAGGGAAGAATTTCTTTCTAATGTTCAACCTACCACCATCTTTCAATATAAAACAACTCCCCTTTTCCTGTCACTCCATGTCTTTGCAAACAGCCCCTCCTGTAGGCCCCTTTAGGTACTGGAAGGCTGCTATCAGGTCTCCCTGAAGCCTTCTCCAGGCTGAAAGCCCAACTCTCTCAGCCTGTCTTCATAGGAAAGGTGCTCCAGCCCTCTGATCAGCTTTGTTGCCCTCCTCTGGACTCACTCCAACAGGTCCATGTCTTTCTTGTACTGGGGACCCCAGAGCTGGACACAGTACTCCAGGTGGGGTCTTACGAGAGCAGAGGGACAGAACCACCTCCTTTGACCTGCTGGTCACACTGTCTTGCTACAGCCCAGGACATGGCTGGCTTTCTGGCCTGCAAGTTGCCATTGCTGGTTTATGTTGAGTTTTTCATAGAACACCACCTCAAAGTTCCTCTGCTTGGGGATGTTCTCATTCCATTATGATAATAATGGATTATCATATTATCATTACCAATGATAACAGAATCACAGAATCACAGAATAACAAGGTTGGAAAAGACTTTTAAGATCAAGTCCAACCATTCACATCCTAAACTAAACCATATCCCTAAGTACTTCATCTACCCTTTTTTTGAACACATCCAGGGAAGGTGACTCGACCACCTCCCTGGGCAGCCTGTTCCAGGCCCTGACAACTCTTTCAGGAAAAAATTTTTTCCTAACATCCAATCTAAACCTGCCCTGGCACAGCTTCATGCCATTCCCCCTTGTCCTATCTCCTGTCACCTGGCTGAAGAGACCATCACCTACCTCTCTATAACCTCCCTTCAGGTAGTTGTAGGTGGTGGATAACCAATCTCCTCTTCAGGATTTATGAAAATTAAGAATTACATTGCTGAGTTTTGCAGATTTTAACAATGAACATAAAAGAAGCCAATGAGAAAATCAGGATTTCTGTCTTCAAAATAAGGCCTTGACAACATGAAGTGAATAAGGCATAGGTTCACTCAGTAAACAATAAAAAGAAAAAAAATTAAATAATTGAAATGTTGCTCATTAGAGAGCCAATTCTACTCATCATAACAAATGAGTGAAGATTCCTTCAGAAAAAGTGGCGTACACTCATGTAATTGAAGTCTGAATCATAATGCATCCCCATAAGAGGGCTGAAAGCAAAGTGCCCTGGTTGTGACATTTCCTAACATTTGATCTCTTGATTTCAAAACCTCCCCAGTATTTTCCAGTGTTTGCCATTTGCTACACAGGTGCTTATTTGCACACATCTTGATTTAAAGGCGAGTTACTGGTTCGATGTCATGATCCCTGATTTTGGTTTCCTTTGGTTTCGGATGACTAAATAAGGTTCTTCAAACAGCACAACGGAAAGCAGTGGCTATTTTTGAAATCTATTCTGCTTTTATACAGACAAGCTGTTAGTGCAACCAACAATTATATACATTCCCCATCATTGTAAGATTGTGTAAGATTACACAATACAAAAAGGACTATTAAAAGAGCCAAAATTAGTATACTAATGATTCAATTTGACAGTTTTATTGTGTATAATGTGGATAAAACTGATAGAGAACTCCTTTTAAATTACTCCTGCCATGTTCTGAACAAGGCCGCTAAACCAACCCAGAATACACTAGCGTATGGTCTTTTGTAACAAATTTATCATAATGGTGCATATGTAAGCACCCATATATTTTTTCCTTTTATACTGAATGTTCAGGACAGTATTTTGATCTAATTATATTTAATGTAATTATAGTTCATCATAGTTAAAATATCAGATTTAATGGTACGTCACGGATTAAGAGAATAATTTGATTTCTGCACTGTTAATTAGAATGTACATTTACATGGTTATGGAAAGTTATATATGAATTATAAAATTAATACTTCATGTTTAAAAAAATCCTTTCTGCTTGTGTCTAAGATGATCTGTAGTCAAATGAAATTATTCAACATTATGTTTCGATATTTAAAGTCAGCTAATGGGTTTTCGGGGGAACTGTGCTTTACTGTAGACGTTATAAAAGTAAAAAAACCCTAGTTTATAAGAAATTAGTCATTCATAAATAACAAACTCAAAGATAAACTTGGAACATCCCTGGGATTCTCCAGCTAATTAACCTTCTCATCTTTCTCTCCTGGTGCATATCCAAAGACACAGAGGCAGGAATCTCCCTGTCTCCGGGGTGAACCCACACTGCAGCCCAGACAGAAGCAGAAAGAGGAGTGTCTGTCTGGATGCATGTGGGACAAAACTGCTTCCAGGCTCCTGTGGTGCTAAACCACACGTGTCCCACCACACAGGCACAAAGTAACTAGGAAGGACTCCACAGCTAAAGAAAAGAGATATTTTCAGTATTTCCTAGGACAGGCAAGTGAACAAGGTGATTCCAATCCAGAAAGAAGATGCTAATAACTATATGGAAATGGAATATTCTGGCCTGCTGCAGACCCACAGTAGATGGCCAGGTAGCCAAGATGGCTAATGGCATCTCGGCTTGTATCAAAAACAGTGTGGCCATCAAGTTCAGGGAAGTGACTGTGCCCCTGTATTTGGCCTTGGTGAGGCCACACCTCGAGTACTGTATTCAGTTTTGGGCCCCTCACTACACGAAGGACATCGAGGTCCTGGAGTGTGTCCAGAGAAGGGCAGCCAGGCAACCAGGCTGGTGAAGGGGCTGGAGAGCAAACCTTATGAGGAGCAGCTGAGGGAACTGGGGTTGTTTAGCTGGGAGAAGGGGAGGCTGAGGAGGGACCTTATCACCACCTACAATTACCTGAAAGGAGGTTGTAGAGAGGTGGGTGTTGGTTTCTTCACTCAAGTGACAGGTGATAGGATGAGAGGGAATGGACTCAAGATGCACCAGGGCAGGTTTGGATTAGACATTAGAAAAAAGTTCTTCACTGAACAGGCACTGGAACAGGCTTCCCAGGGAGGCCGTTGAGTCACCATTCCTGGATGTATTCAAAAGACAGGTAGATGAGATGCTCAGGGATATGGTTTAGTAGAGGACAGGTATGGTTAGACTCAGTCTCAAAGGTCTTTTCCAACCTAGTGATTCTGTGGTTCTGTAACTTTTTTCATAATATTGGAAAGATGAATTTATGGTGCTTAGTCAGCTGAAAATGTTGTGCTGCTGGTGGCTGGAAAGAAAAGTTATTCTGTGGTGTAGGGCTCAGTGACATTCACGTCTGTCCTTAATAGCTGGCCAGGAGGAGATTTTTCACCTCTAACTTCTGAGCTGGAAAAATTACTGGGTCCCCTACTTTAAATGCAGCTAGTATACACTTTCCATGCCAGAAAGAGCGAGTATGTCAACTACATAACGATGACAGTCAGTTTGTGGGCTGCAGTCAGTCATAGGGGCAGTGGTATATGACACAATGAACTGTGCAGGAATGTGCAAAATGCTGAGAAAACCAGCATTCATCTGTAGGGACAAGTGGGGATTTCATTCCTTCCCAGTGACATAACCATCAGCCCTGTTACCAGATTCAGTAGAGGAAGCAAGGACAGTAATTATTACAGTCGGTGATGAAGAACAGAAAGGAAAAAGAAGTATATTATATTTTTGGGGGTGGGTTTCTTTGTTTTTTAACGCATGACAAGTTAAACTTCTGTAGGAAATGACAACCCACTGTCACATGGGAATGTTAGTGTGTAGCTGACTATGACAAACACATCCATTTTGGGGATGGATTGATTTTGGATCATTTTAGAGAACTTTAGCACCTCACAAAAGCAATTTCCTGTCTTTTCCTCCTTCACTTTATTTTTTCTTCATAAACTGCAGTACCAACTTACTATGCAAAACTATTTACTGCCAGAATTTAGCAGGAATATCAGATACTTGTGTAGAATTGTAGAAGGGTTATAAATATGCAAAGGAAATTAAAGTTCAAAGTTCTGCAAAGTGAGGAAGACTCAGATGGACCCCTGACTGCCATGGCCATTTTCTCAGTTTAAGACCTCAGAAACAACCTATTATAAATGGCATAAAAAGAATGAGAAATATATTAACTTTCCTAGTCCTTTTCTTTTTTTTTTTTTTTAACAAAAACAACAAACACAACACACCAAAGAACAAAGAAATCCTCTTTATATTCATTGTTAATAGAAAGAAAATGTGACTTCCATCAGGTTGATATGACTATTTCTTTTTCTATTGCCCTGACCTGACTACTCTGAATTCTTCCTGGAAAAGAAGACTCAAGGAAAAGCAAGGTGAAAATTTAATACAGTTTAAAAATGAAAGTTTGGATTGAGTCTTAATAGTATAAAATTGGAGTCCTTTAAATAGTGTCGGTTCAAACACTGAGACTTTTCATCATGTAGTGACTGAACCACATATCAAAGCATGGATAGAGCTAATTAACTACTAAGGCAGCTGTTGAAAATTTGTCCTACCAGGAATCTCAAAGGGCTTTCTACATTGCAGTCACACAAGGAGCACAGCTCATGCCACACTGGTTCACATATGGGAGAGCAACCACTGCAGAGAGCCAGCTGTCCTCCCATCTTTTGACCCAAGGTGGGACCTATCTCAGATCATAGACACTGGGCAGAGAGAGACCTGTCATCAAGGGCAGTTGTAATTGCTGGTGTGAGGGATGTTACAGTCTTGAGCTAAGTTACTGGTTGGTTGTACATTAGAACTCCTTCCCTGTTACAGCACAGGTTATCTTGTTGAGAAAGCCATGAAAAGTATGCAGATTTGCAGCTACAAATCTGATTTCTGTTCCTTTACCTCTCTTTTAACCCAGTCTCAAGCTGTGTCTGGAAAATTGCACTTGGTCAATTAGTACCTGCAGGTCCGGTTAGACACATAAGCCGATTTTGAAGACTCACTGCATGTTCCTTTGAACTGACAACCTGCTCCCTTACCAGCACATCCCAACATCCTTAGACTATTTCTACCCTTTTCCTTGACCACACGTGTTCAAATTAATGCCACAGAGAAGGGTGTCCACACAGGTCTTCCTCCCTTGATCATGATCTGTGTTGATGCAGGACATCATCCTGCTCTGCTCTGGTGCTCCTCAGGGGTCAGTACTGGCACCGCGGCTGTTCAAAATCTTTGTTGGTGACATGAACGGTGGGATCGAGTGCACCCTCAGCAAGCTTGCTGATGACACTAAGCTTTATGGTGAGGTCAACATGCTGGACGGAAGGGGTGCCATCCAGAGGGACATTGACAGGCTGGAGAGATGGGCCCATGAGAACTGCAGGAAGTTCAACAAGGCCAAATGCAAGGTCCTGCATGTGGGTAGGCACAATCCCAAGACCAACTGCAGCCTGGGTGGTGTATACATTGAGAGCAGCCCTGAGGAGATGGAATTGGGGGTGCTGATCAATAACAAGCTCAACATGATCTGGCAATGTGTGCTAGTAGCTCGGAAGGTCAACTGTGTCCTGGGCTACATCAAGAACAGCATGGCCAGCAGGTTGAGGGAGGTGATTCTGCCCCTCTACTCTGCTCTCTTGAGATCCCATCTGGAGTATTGTGTCCAGCTCTGAGGTCCCTAGTACAGGAAAGACATAGAGCCATTGGAGCGAGTCCAGAGGAGGGTCATGAAGATGATCAGAGGGCAGGAGCAGGTACCTCTGGCAAGAAAGTACCTCTCCTATGAAGACAGACTGAGAGACTTGGGTTTGTTCATCCTGGAGAAGAGAGGGCTCCAGGGAGACCTAATTATGGCCTACCAATAATTAAAAGGGTCCTACAGGTAAGTGGGAGAGGGACTGTTCACCAGGGAGTGTAGTGATAAGACAAGGGGTAATGGCTTCAAGCTGAAATAGGGCAGGTTTACATTAGATGTTAGGAATAAATTCTTTACTATGAGGGTGGTGAGGCCCTGGCACAGGCTGACCAGAGAGGTTGTGGCTGCCCTCTCCCTGGAAGTGTTTCAGGCCAGGTTGGATGGGACTTTGGGCAACCTTGTCTAGTGAAGGGTGTCCTTGGTCATGGCAGAGGGGTTGAAACTGGATGGTCTTTGAGGCCCCTTCCAACCTAAAATTTTCTGTGCTTCTGTGATGTTGTAGAGCTGGACAGATGTGGCTGGAGTATTCCCTAGGCATGTGAGGGTTTAAGCGCTATACAAACATCTAAACCAGCACATTTGAGAAGAAACAAGTTAGAAATTATGTACATAGGGTGTTGTTGGAAATGGGCTGTCTGCATATGGATACTGTTTCTTGGCTCACATCCTTGAGGGTAGTGAGCACAGGCATGGTTTATGGCTTACCAATCTATATACATCCTTTGTCTTACACACCATTCATAAGCATGACAACAGGGCTTGGCAAGAAGGTACCTGCAGACGTATTTCTGAATTATGAATATGAGCATTATTGTAGCTATTCCTGCAGAAACATACTTCAGTTTTCAATGTAATCAAACTTAACAACTTAATATTGGATCAGATTCTTTCAAGAACTTAGAAAGACGCCTATACCTCTTGCCCTAGACTTCACCTTTACCTATACAAGGAATTACTGATACTGATGCTGCAGAAGCTGTAATTAACTTTTTATACGACAGATTAAATCTTTAGATCTCAGTGTCCTCCAAGAGAAGGCAAAGGTTCTATGTTTAGCAATAGCAATGCTCTGATCATGGCACCATGCTCCTCTTTCCATGCTAGGAATGGGATATGCAGCATTCTCTTTTTTACCCTCCCTTTAACAAGCAAATACTGTACCCAGCTTCAATAGAGAAGGTAAAGAGTTACTTCTCTTGGATTATATGCAGGAAATACCTGAAGGGTCCTGAAGGTTGGATATGGTAAAGTTGGAGCGGGGAGGTGTTTCCCCATATTTTTCTTTAAAACATCTTTTAAAGTCCATGTTATGAAAAATTACCCTGAAAATCAGCCTCCTTATTTTGGAAAAATCATTATAATTTGTTCTAATTATGCCACAATGCCAAATAAAATTCATTTGTTCAAGTCATTGGTCCCATATTCTAGTAATACATATGTGAGCTAAGACATTAGAGAGTTTTATGCAACAGTGTCTGTCTTATCTGAAAGAAGCCTGTGGTTTCAGTCATATTAAAAAATGACAGGAGCTGTTGTCCATTTCTAGTATAGACATCTCCCTCCTACTAGTGGAGTAGTATCCTCTTTTACTGAGTATTTGAACACTTTCAGTCCCATTAGGTATGTTATGTCTCCTTATAAATTATTGGAGATAGCACATTTCGAAAGAAGAAAATGCAGAGATATATAAAAGGGAGGAAAATAAATTAAATAACTCAGCTAGATGGAAATCTAATTTGCTCAAATGTACATTCTACAGGAATGTACAAAGTAATGAGTTTTAATGATAGAAAAGTCTAAAAATTTTTATTCCAATTTATACACTGGAAATACTTAAAGGTAACATTTTTAAAACTAGTATTAAATATTAAATTAGCAGTAGTTGAACATCTTTCCAAAACTCAGTCCATGTGGAAATTGAATATATGCCTATGCATGAATGGGTTTATATATGTAAAGAGAGGGAACGACTGAAATATGGAACAAATCCTTTGATCTCATGTAAGGATATTCACACTGGCAGAGCCCATGGACATGCTTCTGTGAAAAACACAGATGTGATTATTTTCTGAATACATGATTAAAAATGAAAAGCAGGTGTTTTTTATAAGTTCACAGTGAAAAGCACCTTGTGCAGGTGCAGTTTGGAGAAAGCTTCACCCTGTCTCCTCTTCTGATACTGCTCTGAATATTGCAATAGGATTTGTTAATTTGTAGATTAATTAAGTATAAAGATTAGGAAAAAAGGGGGAAAAAAAGAAGAAAAGATTCTGGAATATGGCAGAGAAATAAACCGTAATGGTTTCTGCAATAACTTCTTAAATGCATTTTATTAATTAATTCCCTACTTATTTCTCTGCAATGAATGCAATGAAGATTAATTTTTAGGAATAATTCCTTAGCTCATATATTATATAGCCGTAGTTCTAGTTTTGGAAAATTCAGTGAGCATACTAGGGAAATATCCTGGGAATGAAAGCAATTCAGTGATAATATTCAAAGACATGCCACGATTTTATGACTTTCTATCATTGGGAAAATTATTTGGATGATGGGATACCAATTATTTTCGGAAACTCTCCTTATTTAAATTATCTTTAATTCATCTTTCTTCGGAAAGCCTCCTATAGTACAGAAGTTCCTTCTCAATTAACTGGAAAAAATATAGGATAGATTAGTTTTGTAGCAGGGTTCAGGCAGTTAGAAATGGAGCCAGAATTCTTGCACACCACAAAGGAGGATTCAGGCCCAGTGCAGATACAAAGAGATTTGCTATATGACTATTCACACCTAAAATTAGACTATGTCAAGTTGTAAAAGCCAAGTGCCAATCACTTTCTCTGAAAAAAAAGACAAAATCTTAACTCTTTTTTTCTTTTTTTTTTTTTTTTAAGTTTTCTTTGTCATGGTCACAGCTAGAGACTTACACTCCTTCCTTTTCCCCCCAGATTTTCTACTTTTATTTAAAAATAAAACCACCTTCAGAGAAACACTAGAGAAACACCAGTGCCAGGTTCAAAAAAAAAAAAAAAAAAAACATGCTGACACAGATTCTAAGGTCAGGAGGAAACAACATGAAAACATAGTCTAACCTTTTTCAAAACCCAGGGCACATAAAATAGGGAGGTCATACTTGTGATCGAAGTTATTTTTACGAAGTTTACATTTTTTGCACAATAGCAGCTTTATTTTTCTCTCACTAGACAGACTTTTAGTAGGATTTTTCCAAGGTTATCTGGTGATGTTGTTTTAAAAGAAAACATCAGAGGAAGGTAACAAGAGCAAAAAGATTTCTCGGTTTGAAATATGCTGACTGTGTATTATTACAATGTCATCTGACTGCCTGTCTCAGAGACTCTCCCGTTTTCTGTAAGCAATCTGCAGGATAGCATTCTTCTTCAATGAAAAGCTGAAAATGAGCATTAGGACACCCTTCATTCCAAATACAGAGGACAAGAGATCTCTCACGTTCCTTTGAATGCTCAGTATATTTCAAATAATTACACAAATATATAGAGAACTACATTTATTTATAAGTTGAGAAAAAAATCTTGCACTATATATTTTTTTGAAAAGCTGGAGCTCAGTCAAAAGTCACTGGGATGACCAAATACATTTAAAAAAAGATTTTATTTTGGGCAATGGTTTTGGATTTAACTTTTTAAATTTTTTCCAGCCCTGGAAGTTTCAGTTTTCATAGGCATTAAAAGCACTTAGTCTTTCAATTTTTAACGAATAACATGATCGTGGAGTTTTCCTTAAAGGTAAAAAGATAAACCATTTTCCTTGAACTTGCCAGATACCTACTGGCCCATCTTGGAAATTCCAGTCTGGGGACATTTTCAGAAAGCTATAATCCCTTGAAAGCCGAGTGTTGGATCCTCACAGTTATTAAACACAGGTCAGGTAGTTAGAACCATCCCAGTGTTGATATCTCTATGGCAGGTGTCACCAAATGGTGCTGTTCCATACAGTGCTCCTGTTCTCTGTGTGCGTACAAGTGTTCACCTCTGGCTATGCCAAGCTTTCTCTAAAGGGAGTCACCTTTTCCCAGCAGCTCTGTGAGAGTAGCCAAGGAGTTTGTTAACTGCAAGGTCACTTTGTTTTGCAAAGCTGCCACATAAGAGCTTTGGTAGGAGCTTTGGGCTGTGTTTCCCAGAGAAAGTGCTGGTTGTTTTTTTGCCCAGGACAGATATGTGTTCATTCAGGAATAAGTTGCACACGGAATAGATCTAGATTACCTGTCATTCACTTATTTTCAGCTAAGGAAGCATCTGCAAAGCTCCAAGTAGTTGTGACTCTTCATAAGCAACAGTCACGTCAGAGGTGCATTCTCCCTGCCTGCTTCCATGTGCAAGACCTGTGTACTTGATACCTAGTGACATGTTTTATAAAGTTTGAGAGGACTTGAGTTAATTAAAAAAGGTAGTCAGGATCTGTTAGATTTATAATGAAATCTTTTGAGTGACAATGTAAAATCATTCTGCAGAAATCCCAAGACCTCCACATAAATGAACTCAGCTGATGGTAGTTATTGACGGAACAGTGGTATAATCTCATTAATATTAGCAAATTTCAATTACAGGGAGGGCATGAGCATGTTAAATAGTCACAGTTTTCCATTATGATTGGAACAAACACCAATTTATTAATCCATCACCCAACTTCGAAAAAGGTGAAAGTGTGATGATACTGAGGGTGATATATGAAAAAGTAGATTATTTTTGCATAGATGTAATGTTGTTATTTCCCTCTGGTGACATTGAAATTCTATGTCTAACTCAGAGAAAGGAAAGGCTAAGAAAGCATAGGTCATTCTTCATATAAGTGAAGAATTGAGATGGATCACTTAGCATGATGAAAGCAAGTAATGCAGTATTTCATTATTCAAGACCTGAATCTGTTGGATAACAATCACAATTGCAGTTCACAAAAAGAGGGACAACTCTATGTGCATTTCCCAAGAGGAAGAAAAAGGCAATGAAATGTCATTTTTATTTTTTTTCCCAGCAAGTATATCCCCAGATGAGAAAATGGATGACTAATCACTCAGAATAGTTTGACAGGAGGATTCTGTCCTCATAAGGGCCCCAACCAGAACTCCCAAAAGAGGTGTCTAAACGTCAAATGATATAGGGATTTACCTTTATGTCTTCTATACTACTGCATGCTTGACTATATTAACAGAACAGTTTGTATACTGAAGCAATAGATTATTTTTGAGTTATATACTATTTTCCCTTCTGGTTTTGTGTTGTTTTTTTTTTTTCTGGGGGGTGGAGAGTGTTTGTTTTTCTCTCTGTGTGGTGGGGATTTTTTAGGGGTGAGGGGTGTTTTGCAAATAATACAAAGCATTATCATTACTTTCTTATTTGCATTATATTGATCGTATTTGTACCAAAAGTCTTCTGTGGAGAATCAGAACCATTATCTACCTCAACTAACAACCAAAAAGCATCACCCAGTTCCCAAGAGGCCAATGATTTTAGGCCAGGACAAGGATAAAATAAACCCTCTGAAGCAAACCCTGCCCTCCTTCTACTCAAAGAGCAAAACTGGTGTATTATGCCTCACACATCTAGCACAAAAGCAACCATTCAGCCCCAGAAAGAATAGCTTGCAGATGTCACTGCCAGGCACAGTTTGCTGTCAATCTAAAAATAAGACACGATCTTAGAAGGAGCCAAAGAAGCATTCTAGAAACTCTCTGCTAACTAGCAAAGGGCTGGACACATGCTGCGGTTAATAAGCCTTTTCCAACAGAGAGTAGATGAGTAGTTGTTAAACCTTCATCCTAGAGCTTGCTGGAGCACTCAGGAAAGACTGTGACTTATCTGGGAAGCCAAAGACTGTCTTTTTCTCAGTCCATGTATATGGCATGCTGCAAGCGACCATCCTAGGCTTTTTACTTTGTTCTGAAAGCACAACAGTGGAACACATCTGTTTCAGCATTCTTCATTAGATGTGCTGAAAACAAAGAGGTTGGAACCACAGCTTCATCACCTATCATGGAAGATGTCAGTCTGTCTCATCAAGGTGCACTGTGTGAATGAATCTGGACTCACTGTTCCTTGGAGTGAAGATGAATATGTTTGGTGGCAGCTGGTAGAACAAGGAATATATTGAGCTCATCTTTCTTTTCCCTCTGGCTCAAAAAGACCTCCTCCCAAAGGAGAACAGCTCCAGTCAGGCTGAGCAAGATGATGTGCTGTGAGCTGAGAACTGTTTTCAGCTTTTCAAAATTTGATCTCAGTATAGAGAAGGTTGGATCTAGTATGCTTCTAAGGCTGTTAGCAAGAAAAGGTTCAGATAAACCAGAAAGGTAGGTACACTTGCTCAAGGCCTTGCTAAAAACTACCTTTGGGTAGCCTTTGTCCCTAACAATCAGGCAGAACAGATGGCTAACGGGTTGCAGTCCCTGCCTAGAAGCAGTGGGGTTTATTTTGTGCCCAAAATCTGGTCCCATTCCATGGCAGGATGCCTGCTGCAATCTGTGGTCTGGAAACAGACTGAGGGTGAGGGCAGGGTCAGACTGGAGGAGGTGGTAGGGGACCAGATAAGAAGCTCAATCGGTTGGGTTGGACAAGCAAAGATCATCATCGATGCCACAAAAGATGAGGCTATAGCAGAAGAAGAAGCTGTAAAACACAGGCTGGGGGGCATAAGGATAGCTGCATGATGAGAATCAGTAACAATACAAGTAGAGCACTGGGAGAAGCAACAAATACTGGATAAAGTACATATGAAATACTTACATAAATCTTTCTTAAGTCAAAGAAGTGGTAATCTTGGTGGGGTTTTTTGTTATATACAAGTAAGGGAAGGGATTAAGAAATGCCACTGTTTGGAAAACTAGACCTGTATCTTTCCTTTTGCCTAATTCCAGATTATAAAATGATCGTTTCCTATATAGGTTTTCAAATAGTCCTACATATTTGAGTAGGCAGTCAACTACAAAACCAACAATGCAGAACAGTTAATTCAGATGTCCATACAAGCAATTAGTAACACAGAACTCATATAGTTAGCAATCTACAGGCCAGGTACCCAGATAATGAAAACTAAAATAACTGCCAGTATCTATAAATTCAGAGATTCTTACCCTACAATTTTATAAATTTCAGCCTGCATATCAGTGTGCTATTAACTGAACTGAGCTTAAAATTCTGTGTGCCATTTTAAAGATAATTTTTGAAATAACTATACTTCTGAGGATAGTTATTTAAAATTCAGAAGGCTGCCCAGAATATCAGAGTAAGTTCGGCATTAGTGTAATTTTTCAACCTGACCCTGGAGGCCTACGAACTAAAATGCTAGCAGATTAAAATGCCTTTTAAGAACCATACTGCACTAAGCGTATATGTGACAGAGTTATAGTTTGTGTTATAAGTGGACAGCATCACTTTTGAGACAGCAGCTGACACAGGCTAGAACAATTTTGCTGTAGTGTGTGCCAAATGGTTGCAGGACCGGGCTAATAGTGAGGTCTCTGTTACCGTAAGAGCAGCTTCAAGGTTAGTTTGGGGGGGTCAGAGTCAGCCCTGCCACCCGCTGAAAGCAATCAAGAGGAAGGTACAATTTTGGCCAGAGTAACAGCTGCTTTTCATAGTTTATAGGAAGCTATTGGCACCAGTACTGCACTGTCACCAAACGTGTCACGATCTTTTTCCCTGGATGTCTCAGCCTAACATCTGTTCAAAGTACCTTTATAATGTAGGCTGAAATATTTAATAGACACTTAACACTTATTGCCACAAATGACAATGTTTTGCTATCAAGGCAGTCTGCATAGAGATTTTCAGAGCTGGGTCACAATTTTGGGGTTTTTTTTTCCAATAAATAGGCTGGATGAAAAAGCCTCATCTTCAAAAGAAAGACACCTAAAAGTATCTCAAACTCGTGGTAAATTCTTTGTCTGCCCCAGATTTGGGACTGCCTACTAGTTCACTATCCATGAACAACTGTGTGGTAAGAGTTCCTCTTCTGGACTGCATGACTGCAAGACCATTCCTGCAGACCAAACTAGAAGGAAGAGACAAGATAAAGACAGAGGCACCCGAGGTGTTACAGCAGAGTGTAAGGAGGAGGATGCTCCTTAGAGCATGAATTATAGGTGTAGTTAGTAGGCATACTTCAGCCACACAGCAAAGGTGGTCTAGGCCATCTTTAGAACTATTTATTTAACTATCACTGATAAAGAAGTTAAACTCTTTAGAACACACACAATTCTCCTTAACCATTATATTCCATACCTAGTGATAAAATGCATGTATATTTTGGTGAGAGTTTGTACAGTATTAGAATCACAGACTGGTTTGGTTTGGAAAGGACCTCAAAGATCATCTAGTTCCAATGCCAAGGGCAGGGACAGCCTTTACTAAGCCAGGTTGACCAACAATATTTATGCAAGAATAAATTAAAAATTAGTGTCTAAAGATATATAGAAACATACTGTACCTTTTTCAGGTTTTTACCGTGGATCTTTTAATACCTATTTTTATCCTATTTTTTTAAAATATATGTGTAATATGCAAATCTATAAATAATTTTCTAAGTGTGAAGAATTTTAGGGAACTCAGTGATTTCAACAGGAAGGCAAAGTAAGTGAGTTAATGTCATCCCAACTCCTAAACCTAAGCTGAGCACAAAGTCCTATTATGCTTCATTAAGTTTCAATTTTCTACAAAAATCTTCCCCGCTTTCTGGGACAATCCAAATAGTTCCTACCAAATAATGAAACTGATATTTGACTATTGCTTATTTATCAATTCTCATCCAATTTTTTTGTAGGTTGGACCCATCAGTTTTTTAATAGATGTACTTATCCAACAGTTAAATCAGACTCTGGAAACTCCCCTGAAAGATATTCTAAAAGCATCACTTAAAAGAAGAAATGGCTAAAAGATTTAGGTTTTTTCTTTCTTCCAATTTGAGACTACCAAAGGTATTAAATGAATGCAGCCTGCTGGAGTCCTAACTGAAAACATTGTCCAGAGAAGGCACCAGGACCTCATGATCTTCCCCCTGAGACTCAGTCTTACCACACACCTGGGGTCACAGCACTTGGAGGCAATTATTTTACCATTGGTAGGGAAGTATTATCTCTCTGCTAAGTGACTTTCCCCCAAGAGCACTCTAATTTCTGTACACAACCCATGAACCACAGGACTGGTACTAAAGGATTACAGCGAGAAGCAGAATCTCTCTTAGGCAACATTTTATTTACCCACACACAGATTAATTTTCACTACTTTTGAAGTTGTGCTGTCCTGCATCGGGGAAGGAATCATAAAACCTTGCCAAAGCTTGCCAATAGAAGATGAAATAAGAGTAGAGGATGACTTGTAGATAATGCAAAATGTTCAACAAAGATGCTAAATACCAAAAAATAAAAACTTGTTATAAGAACCACTATAAATTAAAGCTTTTTCCTTCTCAACTGAAATATTTTTATTATGCAATTAGTGCACTGTCATACAATTACCTATTAAAATTTTATCTAACTATCCTGTGTAATCATAGTTTTCAGTCAGCTGAGAATATCCGCGTTTTAAAACTTAAAGGAGTTTGATTTCTGAGACCACGCCCTAAATGGTTTTCCATGACTTTATTTCTGTCTCACAGAATACTGAATATTCCACCAAATAAAAATTTTGGTCTCCATTTGCATTCTTTGGCAAAAAGTTAGTAATGCATATCAAAGAAATACTTGTCTAAACCACATTTTTCAATACTTTACCAGCTTCTGACAACAAACGTACTGTAAGTAGGTAATAGCTTTCCTATAACCATGATTGCTGAATAAACTGACCCAGCATTCAATGAGAAGCATAACTATAAATAATGAAAATTATGCGGAAAAGTAACTACCATTTCCTAAAACATTTTACCATGTTTAAATCTTCCACTACTTTCAGAACATTATTGCTTATACTACAGTTAATGACTGCTTACAAACACATATTAAACCCCTTTTACACTATTTGTAAAAACACCATGCTGTGCTGCAGTAACACCACTTAATCAGTGGAGTTCATTCCTAATGAGAAAAGTGAATAAACAATGTGTACGCATTTGGAGTCACACTGACCTAAATAATACTAAGACTACATCTTTGCAAGTGAATTAACTTCTGCTAGGGCATGAATCCATGCCCTGGAACGAATTTTAATTTTTTTTTTCTGAAACATAAAATCTCAGGGCAGTCCCTGACACTTTCTTGGTCTCAGCTACTTGACCAGACATCTCCCAAGGGTTTTCTGGGCACAGCTAGGGCAGCAGCCCAGCCTGGGGACCATTCCTGAGAGGCAGCATAACTGCAGCCCGTGCTCAGGAGGCTGAGGGAGCTTAAACATATGGAGGTGGCCATGCTTAGCTGGCCTCCAGGCCTTGCATCATTCAGTTTATTCATAAAAAACATAGGCAAGGAGGAGAAACTGAGCTGTAATAGAAAAAAAAAAATAATATCTAAACAACAAACATTCCCAATTAGTCTCCCCACAGTAAACATTCCCAATTAATCTCTCATTATTACTGGAATAATAGAGACAAACCCTGACAAATCTGTTCGCTTGTGTCCCTGGGGGAAAAGCAGAAGTGAGTGGCCAGCTTCTGTCTACCACCATGCTGGGGATTTACACCGTATCTCCATGCTGTGCTTTCTACATTAATCCAGTGCACTGGTGCTGATATACATACGAGTCCAGAGGCAAGCTGTCTTGCCCATAAGCACTACTTACTGATACATGTCAAGTCACATAAACAACACATATTAAATTCCTGAAACAGTAGACTAAGATTTCTTCCCATCTGGACACTAAATGTCTTCTAAACCTACATTTTGAGTTTAAATACAGTTCGATCAGAGGACATTTCCCCCTTAAAGTTATTAAAGAAGACACACCTGATTTCCCACTCACTATTTTCTTTAGTTATGGCAAAGAGACACTTCCTTCCCTCTCTCAAGCATGAAGTCTGCCTCAATGCTTGAGCCGTATTCTGAAATAAAATAATAAGCAAGCCTCCACTAGTAAGTGCCTTTCCAAGGAAGCACACGATTACCTTTCCAACACTTCTACTTTATCCACTAGACAAAAGCCATTTACCCAATGGTGTGTGCTCTAGAACTGGGCAAGAAGTATTCTCCCCATCAGGAGCTTTTGAATTTCTTTTTTAAAGTTGAAAAAGGAAATGAAAAGATTTTAACAGTTTAGGTAGAAAAACATTTTGATCAGGGACAAATCAAGAGTCTTGTGTCAATATTTTGGGGAGGGTTTTATTTGGTTTTACATTTTTATTATTTTAACAGAAAGTCACCTTATAGACAGAAAAAAAGAAAAATGTACCCTTTAATTGATATATGACCACAGCACAAAGAAAATGCATAAAAATGCATCTTTTCTATAGGCGGCTTTGGTTTCAAGGAACTTACATGCTGAAAACACACTTAAAAATTTCAACCAGCTTCATATTTTTCAGGAGAACTGACTGAAATATATTCAAGTAAAAGGATTTGCAATAAAAAGGTTTCATTTGTACTGAGTAATTTTTTAAAATTGTATTTCTTAATATTTCTGAATATTTTTTGGCATTGAATAATAGAGGCAGTAACCAGGTATGTTTCCTTTGTGAAAAAGAGAAAATTATTTCTCCCCCCGCTTTTTCTCACTGAAATTCTTCCCTGCTTCCCCCAAAAGAAAAGCAGAGAAGAAAAATTACATACATATCTATAAGAAACGTATATGTTGTTTGCTTCTGAAACAAACAAACTGAAAATTTCTAGTTTGCTTTGTTACAGAAGAAAGACAACAAGTCTGAATGACAGATAAATCTTTTTCAATCCTTTTTTTTTCTTTTTTTTCTTAAAGAAAGTAAGTTCTTTTCAGGGGTAATGCTGGGAAGTAAAGATTCTGTCATCAAATTCGTCCTTTTTTGTTTCTTGCTATTAGCTTGTGTATGGTGGAGGTATACAAAAATGTCTCTGAAGCACCTGCACCGTAAATAGTCTCTTTGATAGCCTCCAGGAGAGAAGCAAAGGCAATTACAACACTGTGGGTCCAATATATAAGGCAGGAAAGAGCTGTTGATTCATGTTCGCCTGGATCTATCCTCACTAGGAGCCAGGAAAGGAACCACAGGGAAGGCTACCACAGACATGAAATACGGTTTGAGGTAAATCTGAATGGAGGTCTGGGTTTCCATTTTCTGACATTGCACAAGCCAACTTTTTGAAACCCAGGTTGTTTGGTGACACCTGAGTGTAGAGAATTTCATGTTTAGGCCAGAAACTATTGAATATAGGATACTGAAAGAGGAGCTAGCAATGCCAATTGTAACTGTAATTGTTTGGTATATGCAAACCTAGAACTTCTAATCCTAGGATGAATTTTCCCTGACTCTCCCCAGATCTTTTCTACCTCTGAGTGAAAATTATGTGCTTCCTAAAAAGCTTATCAGTCATATCTTCTTATTTGCCAAAAAGATTATAATAGATTATTTTAGCCAGACTGTGCATTACCATTCAGGAATGTAATTTTCCACCAGAAGACAAATAAAGGCACATTGTTTGACTGTACTGACAGACTCTACACTGATAGACCTTTTTCCAACTGCAAATCTGTTTTACTTTATATTGGAGATTAATCCTTTCACAAGAGCCAGGAATGTGAAATTATAAATAGGAAGGATCTGCTGCCCCCTCTGACATTATTTATACTTATATAGCAGTGACAAAGGTGAGGACATGCAGCAGCAAATTAAGATAATTTTCCTCGACTCTTACTTTTGTCTTCATGCCAAAGTTAGCTCCACTCAATCCAGTCAACTGCCTTTTCAGCATCAAAAACTGATATATATTAAAAAAAAAAAATTGTATATCTATCTACTGTATGAAATACAGTGCTGTATTAAACACTCCTCTGCTCTAATGTAATCTTCTGTTTTCCTGAATCTCCATATTAGATGCACTGATAATCTTTCCTGGTTCTTCAATGTAAGGCTGCAGTTGCTTTTTCAAGTCTTAACAGGAAGATCTTGACTGTGATTGTAGATGACACTACCCTGTAGCTGGCAAAATATCTTTCCGATTCATATTTTTCAGGACATAATGTAACATTGACTTCAGACAGTGAAATGAAGATTCATTTTGTTTCCTCCTTTGTCAGGATTTAGCCACTTTTTCTTTTTTTTTAAATACTTTTTTTCTTTTTTTTTCTTCCCAGCACTGGCTATTATTTATAGCCTTGGGTTTAAAACAGTCTGCAGGAGAACCATTGGACCCTGCTGTTTTACCTTCAGGAAACAGTTCAACCACTCTCAGCTATTTATTGTGCTGTCATATCTTCCTCTGTATCTTCATGGTCAAAAAGGAAGAACAACCAGCAAATCCCTGCTGGGGTGAGGAAACCAGACAGTAACAAAGTAGGGCATTACAAGGGTTTTGATATTAAAAGAAAAAAAAAATTACATATGTATGCACACATATATACACAGATAAATGTGTATACAAATACACACAAAATCTGCTAGGGCCATCTGGATTTCCAACATGGGAAATTGTTATTCTCTGGCTTTTGTCTTCTTTTGAGGCTCCCACCATCCTATCAGTACGTCAGCTTTAGTTACTTCTCCCATGGCCAGAACATGTTAGGTAACTCAACTTTCATAATTCTATTTTTAACCTCAGTTGGATTTATTTTTTGTTTCATTTCTGTCTTAGAGATCTTTCATAAAAGCATAGACTTTTTACCTTTCAAAAAACCCCACCAAACCAACAAAGCACATCCTTACATATTTTTACTTCATTTTGCCACATTTTCACCATTTCCAACTTTGTTTCTAGGCTTATTCAGGGCAAATTCAATTGTGTCTGTATTATCTGGCAAATATCATACATTCTATAATAGTACCTCATAAGGAGAAAAAATAAAGCCAAACCTGAATGCACAGAATCCAGGATACAGGGTAAAACTACTTCCACTGATGTAAACTGACTTGTCTCCCATGAGACGTCTGTTTTCTAATGCTGTCATCACAGTAGCAATGCCAGGTTGCAAAGGGAGGTTTTGATGTAGGTTGAAAGTCCATCAGCTAGTGCAGAAAGTTTGCATGCTGCTGAGCAAGCTTGTGCACCTGTTGTAGAGGACAAATACCCTATTCTTTGGCTCAGTTTCCACTTAATTTTCCAGAGGGTTAATCCATTAATATTAATGCTTCCTTAATATACTTTTAAAGAAAAATTGTGCATATATATGTATATATGTATTATAAATTGGTTCATGAAGTCCTTCGACCCATCATTTTTTGTATTCGCAGACATTTTTTAGCAATTTGTGCTGTAATGTAAAATCCTGTCATCCCTTGGTAGAGTCTGAATATGCATCTGCTGCAATTCGGTCTAATAGTTTTATTTATGACAGTCCTTTGGAGACTCCAGCAACTGTGTGCAGTCAAGATTGTTCAAGCCATTATAATACAAGATTGCATTACAGTGATTTGAATGGATAAAAGTTCTTTCATCTCCAGAAGAGAAATGGATTGATAGACACTGTTTTGCAACATATCAGGACAAATGCGTTACTTTAATTCTCCCAGACAGGGAGCTGTATTTTCTCAAGCAACACTATTGCAAGCAAGATGCTTAAGGACTAAAGGTGCTAGTGCACAAAAAGCACAGGAAGAGAAGATATTTCTTTTATTTGTGGTGTCAAACATTCTGTATCAACTCAGGTACCTTAAAAAACCTTGAGAATATTTGTGGATATTCCGTCGTTTAAACACAGGGGCATCCCTTCAATTTGACTCCTCAAAAAATGGCTAGATCCTACACAATGGTCTACTGAAGACTACCTTATGTAGCATTAGTTCCTGATATTATACCTAGAGTTAACTTTGTGTAGTTCTTCATTATAAATGTCATCCTTCCCATCTTATACGCAAAGTTCATTTTGATTAGAAATATCAAAGAGTACAGCTGTGCAACTCTTTTTAAACAGCTAGTTACCTGCAGTACTTCTAAAGTATATTTTTTTTTTTAAAAAAGGTAGAAATATTTAAAGCTTTTCCCTGGAAGTTAAAAATTAAAATTGTCTGATGGTGACAATATTTCATAACCACAGATTTAGACACTTGATTAAACTTAGAAAAAATTATTACTTTTCATGGTCATTGATCAGGAAAGCATCTTTGTTCAACAGAACATGTGATTAAGTCCGTTTGAGGCCAGCACACGCTTGGAGACTAATATTTATTTAAGGGTTTTGCTGATGTGAATCTTTCCGCAATTACCATTTCATCTGATTGTGTTAACAATGTACAGTAATGCTTGTTTGTTCAGGAAGAAATTTTGTGCTTACAGACTTGTAATACTTGAGAGAGCGAGTGTGCAGAGCTGAAGCAGTATTTATGCAACAGGACAGAAGTACTATTAAGTGCTATTGCTAGTGCTATTGCTAGTGCTATAGGCAAACCAAGGGCATAAATTATACAGGAAAGCACAGTCTTGGTAGTAAATGGTGTCTGGCCATTTTCTTTAAAGGATTAAAAGTTCTGTTACCGATCATTTGGGTTTTTTTTTTTTCCAATTTGCCCCCATTTTTATTCTGAACACACACTAAATTCTACTAGGTTTTTTTCTTGTATATCCACCTTTATCTCATTTAGCCAGTAGCACATCGTTTCCGTCTTCATGCTGTTCTGGGGAAGATCATATGATCAAGGAAATGTCCTGACTGAAGTAAAAGCAAATTGCACACACACACATACATGCACACACACGCACGCGCAAAACCAGAGCGCGGTTGAGACTAGACGTAGGCCAGTAATTGATATTTTAAGTTGCATGTGACACTTCTTCCTTGTTCTGTTGCACTGCATTTAGATATTGTATGGCTCTCCAGACACGCTATGCATAATTTTACGTACCATCTGCTTTACATGCCAGGTTCCATATGTACAATGTATAACCTAAAAACCAATATTTTGATTGATTTGAGCTACAGTGGAGGCTTTTGTTCTTAAATTGATGGATGGAAAAATATAATCCTAAATAAATACTCTGAAGAATGTATTCTAGGATTAACAAACCAAATTTATTTTGAAAAAAAGTTTTCAAAGGTGTAATAATTAAAAAATTCAGGTGACTGAACCCCATTAATGCTGCTTCCTAGATTCAGACACTGAGAAACCTGTAAATGCTTGCTACCATTCCCTTAACAGACATAGGAATACAATGTCACAAACATGTTTCAGAGTCAGGCAAAGGACAGCAAATGTGCTATAGTCTAAAAAAAAAGATATATCTGAATATTGATAGGCAGTACTTACTCCTCAAGACAGAATGAGGCTTATAAAGATGGTAAAAGTGAGGAATGGTTATTCAGAATCATCTACTGGAGTGTCCTGGTACTTCATTATCCATCTTCTTTAAACCCCATTCTAAGTATTCAAATTTTATATACTCTTCAGTTACAGGTAACCCTCAAAAAACTAACTTACTGTTTTGGAGGTGCTTTCTACAAGAACATCTGGCTGCATTTCCATATGCACATATGTAGAAAAAGTACTGGAACACCGAATGAAAAAAATACAGAGTTTCAAACCAATGGCTCTTAGGACAAAACTGAAGATTTATGCAAATACAAATCCTCATTTTTAGAACTGCTGACTCTCTTCATCCAAGCAAGCAAAGAGGATTAAGCACTGCTTCAGACCTTAAAAAAATACTTCCCCCCAAAAAAACCCAAACAAAAACCAACATAGTCCAAAACTCTTAAGATGGAAATAATCACCATGTTCTTCACATTTGACTTGAAATGGAAATATTATCCACAAAAAGTAGATTGTGTCATTCCAGTGTGTTAGTAAACTGCAGATAGAGTAGAGAACATAGAAAGCAACAACGCAGCTCACAGAAAATCTCTCTCCATGCAATGTTGCAATGTTCCGTAAAAGATGTATCCTTTACCTCCATATATGGCATATGATAAAAGAAACATTTAAATTCACAGGAAAATTAGAAGGAACCTGTAACATGGCATTTTTAAAACAGGGTTTCTGCCTTCCCTATATAATTGCAAGGAGAGAAGAAATAACCAATGAAGCGTTTGTCCATTTTACAGGCTTGTTGGGTTTTTTTTTCCCCATTGAAACATGAACATTTTAATCTCTTCGCAGTTAAGTATCAGTGGCACATACAGTTCAATTCAATGACAATTCTACCAGATGCCTACAAATCAAGCTGAACAACAGATGCACGTCAAACTTCTTTTATACTTGCCTATTAACACACACTTGTGCTTACAAGGGAAACATTATTATTGGATCATAACTAAGAAAGGTTATTTCTCTTATTTATAGTCATATTCTTCATGGAGTATTAGCATAATTCTAGTATTTGACAAGTTGTTGACCACATGTGGCATTTTTGGGATTTTTCAACACTCAGATTTGAAAAAAAAAAAAAAAGTAAAAGTGTGTCTTCACACTTTCCTTTTTACAGCATTCCAAGCAATGGAAAGCAGTTAGGCTACAGGAACAAGACCAGCTTCTGCCAGTTGAATATAAATATTTTTCTCTGTTGTTTCATTATGTATCTGACTGCTCCCAATCTAAATACTGCACTGAAAAGAGGATGTTCTGTGAACTAGAACTTCCATTTGCTAATGGATTTTTTTTTTTTGCATAAAATCTTCCTTGTAGTTCATATGAATATGGGTGTTTTAATTATTAATTGGAAGCATACTTTCTTATTTGTATCTGCGTTGTGAAAGAGTTCTTAAAAACAGGATAAGAAACTAATGTACTTTTAGATTTTTCTCCTCCCTAGAGGGAGGGTGTCGATGAGTTAATGCTTATGCAACACCTTTCCTTACGAACTGTAGCACATTTCTCTTGCTACTTTTCTATTGAACCTTTCTGGGCCTGATCCACAGGCCACTGAAATCAGTGGAAGCCCATCCAACTGTCTCAGTGGTCTCCATCTGCATCCAGCTTCTTAGTGAGAATAAAAGGTCCAACAGCACCGGAAAAGTAGAAGATGCCAATCTGGTAACACTTTATAAAACAATGGGCTTCAAGACTATCTTGGTATTAAACACATCAAGAAACCATTCCAACATTTCTCCATTGCAAAGTGGGAATGAAAATCTAGAAGGCATTTTTTTGACACAGTGCAGCTAAATCTCTTTGGGTAAAAAGATATCTTTTAAAAATGAAGTTCCTTTTATGCATCTCTCCCACTTTGTCATCTCTCAGCCTTCTGCTCAGTCCCTTTCATTCAAAAAGTGTTCGGTATTGGCCAGAACCTTCTTCCTCTTAAATCAATTGGGAGTTTTGCCGTTGACTTCAACGGGAGAGTTACACCCAGGACGCAAAACACAGTGAGAAAAGATATCATTGTCAAAGTAAACATTGTAAAAGTAAGAAAAAAATATTTAAATTATTTAGCAAAACCCTCTTAAAATTCTCCAGCAACAGTCAGCTTTTATATACGTTTCCCACAAGTCGCACCAGGCAGTCAAGGAGAACAAAAAGCCCCTTCCTTGCCCGGCGTCCCTGGCATTTGGCAGCCGGAGCTGAACCCAGCCTGAGAAGAGTTAGCCCTGCACAAACCCGAGCTCAGCAGAGCCGCGCACTAATTTGATAGCAAACATTTTGCAAACATTACGCTTTCCCTAAGGGACGAGCGTTTTGCCACCGGAGCCCACTGTAAGAGCACGGGAGGGAACAGCCAGGACGGGAAACGGACAGGGTAGCTGCGGGCACCCGGTCGCCGAGGTGCCGGACACCGGTCGGGTCTCCGCTCTCCTCCCCGCGCAGCAGCGCGTAGCACCTGGGTGTCCCCCTCCGCAGGTGAGGCGCCCGGAGGAGCTCCCTCTCTTCCCCGGACGGCGGCACCGCGGCTCCCGAAATACCGGACCGCGATGACAGCACCCTGGGGATGTCGCCAAAACCGAGGGGGACAGAAGCAGGGCAGAGTCCCCAGGGCGCGCCGGGGGCACCGTGCCCTTCGCGCCCCGAACCCAGCAAGGCGTGGAGCGGAGCAGCCGAGGAGGCAGCGCCCCAGCACGGCAGGCACCCTTCACACCTTCCCGTCCCCGGGGGACCCCGGCGCGGCGCGGAGCCCCGTACTCACCGCGGTGCTGCAGCCAGCAACCCGCAGCGCAGGCGAAGCGCCCCCGCCCCGGCCGGTGCCCGCTGCGGTGCACAGACCCCGTCCTTCGGCGCCCACATCCGACACCCGGCCGCGCAGCTAAAAGTCCTTCTGAGGAGCACCCGGCGAGCCCCGCCGCCTCCTCCTGCCTCGGATCGCTGTCACCTCCCCTCGCCCCCCGCGCCTCCCCCCGGCGGGCGGCAGCATTTATAAAGCGGTCCCTAACCCGTCAGAACACGCACCGGCAGAGGTGCCGGTCCTCGCCGCTACTTACCGGGCATCCTTCAGAGCGGCGGGCGGGAGCGAGGGAGGAGATAGAGAGGGAGGGAGTGAAGAAGGAGGGAGGGGAGGGAGGGTGGGAGTGGGCTCCTGGCGGGCTGCGCGGCGCTGCGCTGCTCGGCAGCCTGGGCAGCTCGGCAGCCTGGGCAGCTCGGCAGAGTGCAGCGAGTCAGCGAGTGAGTGGCTCCGTGCGTGTGTGCGCGCTGCTGGACACGACCGAGCGGAGACTCAGGCACCGGGGGGGCGGCGGGAAGCGGCGGGGGAGTTCAGGGGGCGCAGCCCGCGCAACACTGGTGCGGCCCAGCGCGCCCCCGGCCCCGCGGTCCCCCGCGGCTCCCCGCCGCGGCGGGAGCTGTCGGGGAAGGGGTTGGGGGAGACGCGCATCCTCCCCGGTGGCACACGCACCGCGGGCGGGGAGGGAGGGGGAGCAGGGAGGAGGGATTAAAAAATAAGGATGATAAAAAAACCTAATCACCAGGAAAGAAAGGGGGAAACCAGCAAAACTCTGTCTCTACTTCCCGGCAGAGATTTGCGCCTGCCGCCCCACAGCTGCGGTCCCGCGGTAGCAGCGCGTTCCCGCCGCGCCGGGGGCCGCCACCGCCCGCGGTGCAGCACGGCAGCAGCTGCCGCTGCTGGTAGCGCCCAGCTGAGAGTCGGAGCCTCTCCCCGCGCACGGAGGAGCCTCCCTCCCTCCTTCCTTCCCTCCCTCCCTCCATCCCTCCCTCCTTCCCTCCCTCCCAGCCCGCTAAGGCGGGCAGCGCAGGTAGGTGCTGCCGGCTCGCTCGGCGGCCGAGGGAAGGGCAAGGCCCTCCGCCGGCGCTGCGCGGGGCTCAGTGGCCCCTCCGCTATCAGCGGCCGGGCTCCCTCAGGCCCTAGGGAGCCGCTGGGAGGCTGCCCCCGCTGGGACGCGGCGGGAAGGGGGTGGAAAGCGAGGGGCGGAAAGGGAGAGCTGGCTGCCTCCGAGAGCTGCCGGCGGGCCCCAGGAGCAACGGCGGCGGAATGAGGATGCAGCGGAGAAGGGCCCGCCTCGGCCGGGCAGCGGTGCAGTGCCCCATCGCACGGCTGCAAACGCCGCTTCCCACGCCCGGCTCACCTTCTGCCTGAATTGAATGACCCGGTGAAGAGGACCGAGGACAGTGCATCATTACTGCCTGATTTCGTGGGGGAAGAGCGGGAGTGGGGGGGAGAAAGAGCAGGCGGAGAAGGGAGGAAGGGCATAATTATAACAATCACAGTGAAAGGGGAAAAAAAAGCAACACGCACACCAAAAAAGCCCGTTCTCGGGAGAGAAATCAAAAATAGCCCTAACAGCACTGAAAGTTGCTCGCTTTGTGATTTGCATTATAACGCTGCCGCTGCTGCCTGCCTTCTCCAACAGCGCACCCAAGAAACATGCAAGATGGGAGAGAGGGAGCTACATACTTTTTGTGCGCTTTCCTTCCTGACAGTTGTTCTCTTAATCTGTGTCTCAGAAAAAAAAAAAAAAAAAGCCCACCCAAAACCCAGTCCCCAAACCCAAAAACACACGTACCCCACTTGCTGGAGAGGTGGCTCCAGGTGGTGGTTCCTGAGTTGCGAGTAGAGTTTGTTGGAAACGAGGGGAGGGGGGAGCTAGGGTTGGTAGAGGGGTGTGTTGAGGACCTTTGGGAGCGCTCTCCCTGCGTTTTTGGGCTTCGGGTTTGGCACCGCGGGGCGGAGGGAAGGGAGCGCTGCTGCACGCCCGAGGGCCCCGGAGTTGGGGGTGTCCAGGTAGGATCCGGTGGCGGAGGACCCGGGTCCCAGTACCTAGGAGATACCCACAGAAGGCCGCAGTTAGCCTCGCAGCTTCTCGCACCACCCCCACCCCGAGCGGGCGCGCCGTGAGCCGCGCAGGTTGCGCCGGTCAGCGCGGAGCGGGGAAGGGAGCGCGGCCGCGGAAGCGCAGCGCCCGAGTGCGGGGGCGCAGGACGCCTGGGAGCGCGGGAAGCCACTGGCCGCTCTCCTTCGCCCCTCCCGCTGTGGAAGTCAAGATGAGCGTGAAGCGGTGCTGTTTGCGGGAAGAAGATTGGGTAAAAATCTTCTTTTTTTTTTTTTTTTTTAATTTACCAACAATTCATGTCGCGGTGAAAAGCGAATAGCACCAAACCTCAACCCAGCTTGCGCAGTTAAACGTATCGAGCTGGAGGTAGCGTGGCTGGGTGCCAGACCTATGATCCATTAACCTCTTTAGCTCATTGTTGGCAGGAAACAATAGCACGCGGTCAAATTCTTATATTTTAAAGACAAGCCATTTTCTTTTCATAGTAAACTGCCTCTCCTATGTTGCAATTAAATAGGGTCTCTTCAACGATAAGAGTAATAGAAAGAAATATGCTGTAGGGTTTTTGCTACTTTGTGCTCATTTTATGAGTAAAAACTTTGTGCTATGCTTAAGGTAATAGATACAAAAGTGGACAGCAAAATATGTTTGTTTGGTTTTTTTTACTTTATAATAAGGATTTTAGATAATTTTACCTTCATCATTTAATTCTTTGTTATTTAAGACTCTGTGACATATTAAAGTTTTAGTTCCAGTTCTCTTACAGAAAGAAACCAAGCAAACCCCAACATAATCAGCATATGAAAACAGGATATATAGGACCCTTTTGTCCTTCCACGTATGTTATAGATGCATATACGCATACATGTATATTCCCTGTAATCCAAATACATTCTGTCTGAAGTTATATATTCATACGTAAATGTGTGTACACGTATACACGCTATATATATACACACACATTATATAAATATCTCAAAATAATTTTAAAAATTAGTGTAGAAAATGAGTATAGAAAAGAAGTAAAGCTAAAATCACAGCTCTCTACCCCCCATTGAGCGCTATAAAAAAGAATGCTACCACTTGGAGGAGCAGCCATAGAATCACTGATACAGAAAGAATCTGAAAGTTACACTTTGCACCTTATTCTTTAAACAACCAGCTTAGTCAATAGAAATATATCCATGAAAAAATTGAAGTGCAATGATTTCTCTGGGGTTTTTTTGGAGTAGGACATTTTGAAATTAGGCTGTGGTCCTCATTGCCATGTGCCAAAATATTTGTTTTGGAAAGTCTGCGTTCAGAAAAGTTGAATCCAGCATTGCTGAATTGATCTGTTTGGTCTGGGGGTGGATGATGAGAGGTGACTGAACCTATGAGGTTCTGGGGAAAATGAATGGGAAAGATGGTGTGGAGTAGTGCTAGCTGGGTGACAATAGTGAATACAAGAAGCTGGTATGTTAGAGGGAAAACTGGGCCTAGAAACAAAGTGCCATCTCATGTGGCATCATGAAAGAAGACTGGGCTGTGGTGTAAAACACATCCCTTTGCTCATTAGAGAATAAGGAGTGTAGGATGGCACCTACATCCTCTCAAAACCTCCACACATTGCTCCTGAATCCACCATGGCTTAGGAAAAACTTTCCCAGAGCACAAATATGAAACTCTGGGAAATGCTAAAACATCCCAGTTCATGGGATTCACCCACTTCCTGAAGGATGCTTACTTGTTCACCCCAAGGAAGAAGGTTTGAGGGGTGGTTTTTGTCACTCTAACTAGCTCCTCAGACATGGTCAGCCAGCACTACGCTGCCTTAGCTTGTAGAGAGAAAGGCCCAAGACTCTTTCCTGGCTATTTGATGGTTTTAATTTGAAAAAAAAAAATGAAAGCTTGATCCTGTTTTCATTAAGTTCAGTAACCAAATCAAGAAGTGACTAATACATTAGCAGGATGTTTTCAGTGAGTGAGGCTGCCTGGCTTGAAGAACAGGCATTTGTGATGGGAAAGAGATGTAAACCTACACTATATAAATAGCACTAAATTTAGGTTATATTACAACCTGTTGTGGCAAGAGTAGTCATTAATAGCTCAAAAATGATGAGTGCTTATTGCTACTGTAGATAGACTGATAAATAGTGAAATTAGATGTATTTTAGTGGATTGCTTTTTCACCGAGTTTTCTTCACCAAGTCCTAAGTGTGTTCTCCTTACCTGAGAGATGTCTACTGTAGTATGGGACAGGTATAAGGCATCACACACTGGTGTCTCTTTGCATATATTGTGTAGGTTAACCATGTTTATATTATTTGATGCAAAACTGTGAAGTTCCTGGCTATCCGACTTTTCCACCTTCCGCATGGTACAAAAATAGCTGATATTTGGTAGCCTTATTTGAATGAAGTGCAAAGTTGTGTCCTCTGTTCTTTAATGAAGTTCTTTTAAAATTTATTCCCTTTTCTACTACAAGGTATATTATCCAACAGCTTTATTGTATTCATTTTCAGTACTGTAACTTGTATGTATCATTTTTAGTACAAACAGGCTTTGTTAATAAAATAATAATAACCAAACCTGTGGTTGTCTGTGAAAAAGCAAAGTCACTGACAATCGGTAAAAATGGTATGATTTAAATGCCCGGCCTTTATTAGGTTTGCTATATGGCTGCTTTAGCTTGCAATCTCATTGACAACCCCCCCCAACCCTTTAAACCAAGTGAGCTTTTGGATGCTCAAAAGGGTTATCTGAGAAAGTCAAAATACCGGAGAAGATGACACTGATCGGAACAGGATGGTTACTCTCCCTTATATCTTGGTGAGGAACCAAGACAGTAACCTGAAATGGTGGTGTTCTGGCAAAATATGAAAATCAGTTCCTAGTCCAACAGCTGACCATTAAAAGCAGGTAGATACATGGTCTCAGTTGTTAAAAAATAATGTAGCTAATGGTAAGAGGAGTATGTTCTGCCTGCATTTTCAGTTTAAAATTTAAGTTTGAGTAATAGTTCTGGCAATTGGAATAGAATGTTGCTTTATTTGTGAAACATCTGGTCTATCACAAAGGTATATTATCACTATCACAAATGTAATTATATCGCTATTTTTCAAACGTGAAATATCTCATGGCAAGTCATTTTATTAATTTATGACAAATTGTCTTATATTTTGGGGAAAAAATTAAAATATTGTGTCCTTCGAGAGCTTAATAAAAAGTTAAGGTGTTTAAAGATTTTATAAACTCATGTATTACAAGAATGGATATAATTTTTAAGAAATCTAACCAATATACTTCTGTTAGGTTAGAACTTGCCATCATAACACACTAAAAACATGCTTCACTGAATCAGTAAATACTATATTTTTGAGCTGTCTGCATATTATTGACTTTTCTGTTTTCTGCAAAGCATTGCATCAGAAGTCCCTTCCCCCCGCTGTTTTCATACCAGAAAAATCAATTCAAATCTTAGATATACAAAGCAACAAAGGTAATCTAACCTTGATATATTTCAGAATTTATACCATCTTCTTCTTTATTTTGTTGAAGCTCTGCTTTGCAGGCTTATCTGCAGCACCTGAGAGTTTTGACAACTCTTTCTAAATATACAGGAAAACATACTAAACCATAATAGGTTGAGAGACAGCTTATTTAAAATCATAGTGAAATGTGACTAGCATGTTAAAGAGGAACTTTCATGTTTTTCATCCAAAGAGACTAGGCTCAATTCTACCTACCAATGTCCATGCATGACTCCCTTTAGGAAAAAAAAAATATGCAAAAACCTAACATTAATTTTAATAGATCAGTGGACATGTGCATAGTTATCTGGTCACTTCACCCATAGTAGTCATCATTTTCACAGGTTTATGGTATTTTCTTTTCAGTTCCAAATTAACATGTGAGGCCTACTGACTGTTGTATTCCGTTCAGATAAGCATTGACAAAACAGCTGAGGTTTGCGTGTAAGAGGAACAACTCTCAGCTATTTTACTACCCCTTCTGTGTTCCTTGCTGATGTTGTCATTGTCACTGCGCTGCTTGCAGCTTCTTGTAAGTTTTCTGAACTTCAATGATTTGACCTGAAATTCTGTATGCTGGAGCTGACAAATAGCTCAGCTATATCCAAGAACAAGATTGAGGGACATTACTTATTTTATTTCGTGTTAATATGTTCCTTGGAAGACTTACTTTTTAAGAACTCTAGGACCTGCAGGAAATTGAGAAGAGACCTGTAAATTGGCAGAGTGATATTAGTTTAATTGACGATGGTTTCAAATCTTCCTAAAAAAATTCATTTAAATTTTTCCCATTCATGAACACTTGAAAATTCAGCTCACACATGCTAAATAGTGGGTATTTTAGAGTTATGCAGCTAGTTGCATGTGTTTATGTGTTCTTCAGCCAGGTATTTTCAGATGTTACCTTGTTTTGCCTCTCCCCGTGCCATTGTTCTTAAGCAAGAGGGTCTGTCTTTCCTCTGTTCTTCATTTGATTAGAGCCAAGGCCACACCAAGAAGGAGGCTGGTTCAGCTGAGCACAGGAGTGCAATAAGTCTTCCCTGGATTTCTTGGGACTTCAATGGTGAAAAGTTGGGGAGAAAAATCTGAGACCTGGGAGGAACTGGTAAGGAAGAGACTGAACTCAGTTGACTAACTTCTAGGTGCAGGAAAAGGAGCATGGAAAGAGGCAACAGATCTGTCTGTGTGGCAGTCAGATGGGAAAACTATGTGAGAAGTTTATAATTTTGGATATGCTGATAAGGAAAAAGAAGAAATTTAAATACTGAAGACCATAGCTGGCTAAGTGAAAAAAGTCAGGTGGAAACAAGCCAGTGAAGATGTGAAGATGAGAATGAAGTCCCAGAAGTGGGGGAGAGAGCGAGAGAACTGGAATGAGACATGGAGGCAGAAAAAGAAACAGAGAAGTCTGTAATACTAGCGCATACTGCCACGCAGATCTTGGAAATGAACCAACCATCCCAAATCTCAGCATTTCGCTGTTATCAATAATATCTGCAAAACCTGTTGGCAAAGTGTCCTCCTCACTCTCCTCTGGTGCTGCTCTACACAAGGGATGACCATCTGTTACCATTGTCAAGCCTGACGTTAGCTCTACGGGCAGAAACATATCCTGTAGACCTCTTTCTGACCTCTATGATGAATCTTGTTGGTGTCTGGCCATTCTTTGAAATACTTATTTTCAGTCTTCTCTGAAGATTAAAAAGGGATGGAAAAGGGGAAGGGAAGGGCAAAGAAGTGACCCTCTCATTCTTATTACAATACAGTGTTGCTGTAATGTATAAAACAACATTGGAACTGAAGTCACCTGTCCTAACTCTGTTCATCTTCTCCTTCCCTACTTGTGGGTATACATTACAACAAAGCTTAAAATTATAAAACCACGTAAATTTTTTTCTTTGTCAGCATGGGACATCAATAACTGAACATGAGCCCTGCTTACTAAGTAGCTGTGTAAAGTTTTGTTTGTCATAGAATAGTTTGGGTTGGAAGGGACCTTTAAAGGTCATCCAGTCCAACATCCTCTGCAGTAAACGGGGACATTTTCAACTAGATAGGTTTCTCAGAGCCCCATTCAGCCTGACCTTGAGTGTTTCCAGGGAAGAGGTATCTACCACCTCTCTGACCAATCTGTTTTAGTATCTCATTACCCTCACAGTAAAGATTTTCTTATATCTAGTCTAAGCCTACTCTTTTAGTTTAAATCCATTAATCCTTGTCATATTGCAACTGGCCCTGCTAAAAAGTTTGTCCCCATCTTTCCTATAAGCCCTTTTTAAGTACTGGAAGGCTGCTATAAAATCTCCCCAGAGCCTTCTCTTCTCCAGGATGAAAAAGCCCAACTGTCTCAGATTGCTCCAGCCCTCTGACAATTTCTGTGACCATCTTCTGGACCCACCCCAACAACTCAATGTCTTCCCGTGCTGAGGATCCCACCAAAGGAGAGAAGAGGGGCAGAATCACCTCCTTCAGCCTGCTGGTCATGCTTCTTTTGATGCAGCCCAGGATACAGTTGACTTTCTGGGCTGCAAGCACACATTGCTGGGTCATGTCCAGCTTTTCATCCACCAGTACTCCTAAGTCATTCTCCACAGGGCTGTTGCTCTCAATCTCTTCTTCTCCCAGCCTGCATTAATACTGGATGTTGCCCTGACCCATGTGCAGGACCTTATACTTTGTTTTGTTGATCTTCACGAGGTTCACATTGGCCTACTTCTTGAGCTTTTTGAGGTCCCTTTGGATGTCATCCATTCCCTCATGTATTGCAACTGCATCACTGAACTTGGTGTGGTTGGCAAACTTGCCGAGGGTGCATTTGATCCTGCTGTCTATGTCGCTGATGAAGATATTAAACAGTACTGTTTCCAATATGAAGCCCTGAGGGATGCCACTTGTCACCTATCTCTATCTGGATATTGAGCTGTTGACGACTACCCTCTAAATGTGACCATCCAACTAATTTCTCATCCATCAAACACTCTACCCATCAAATTCATATCTCTGCAATTTAGAGAGAAGACTGTTGCAGGGAACCGTGTCAAAAGCTTTTTATTTTCTTTGGACAGATCAGATACTTGTTACCAATTTGTTCAAACTCTACTGAGAAAAATACTAATTGCATCTTCAGAGGATTTTCTTTGATACCAGTCATATAGCATCTGCATACCTCACAAATGAATATTAATTGGCTTTCACAGTGTTTCCATCATTCTCATTGTAGAGATGAGAACTGAGACATAACAAAGTATCCAGCAATTTTAAGTGTAAATGTAAATTACTTAGGAATTAGCATTTTAGTTGTTGAAAGGCTATTGTGTGCTCAATTCAGCTGAGAGGTGAGCACTTCTACACATGAAACTCAGGCTTTTAAGAAGGGCATCCAAAAATAAAATAATAGTAACTTGAGAGAAATATATGAACAGTTCAGTTTAGGTGTTTTTTTCCAGCATCCCTCTGGAACTTCCCAGAAATGCCAGGGGATAGTATTCCACTCTTCATGTCACCATTCAAACGGTTTAAGAATGAAATATTCATTGAAATGCACACTGAAACTTCTTTCACCGTATTCTATATTCTATTACATACATATTTTAAAGAAGGGGCAGAGAGAAAACAGATGACAGCACTGTATAAAACATGTCACACTGTCCCCAGAGATGTCATCCTGTGCACTGATGAGAGGTCCTGTAGAAACAAAAAATACCTTCACAATCCATGTTGGAGGTAAACTGGAACACATCTATGCTTTAGACTTGGATTGTAACTATTAGTTCTTCAAGCATAGTGAAAATCTAATCCCAGAATAATCTTATGAAAAGTTTGCTGGACATTTATTTTGGAGCAAAAGTAGAAAAGTTTGTCTACTGCCTAGAAGTGCCTGGAAATTTTCCAGCCTTGAAGTTGACAGCCCACTTCACTTTTGGTGCTGTCATCTCATTATTTTGAGCACTTACAATATAGCACTTACAGAGGGAGAAAAGATTGGATCAGGGCTAAAGGAGAGAGAAAAATCACTTGGAATTGCTGGGTGCTGGAAGTCTTTTCTTCTCTCTCCAAGTTTTTTAACAACAGTGTTGCCAGGATAGCCATTCCTGTTTTCTGCTTTGGAACAAGCATTGAAGAGAAAGTAAAATATGACCATTTTTGCATTTTCTGCCCACAAGAAGAAACTTTGCTAAATTGTGTCTTCAGAAAATTTCAATGGGACATGAAATGATAGTTATTTTCATATTCTTTTCCACTGAATCTGAACACAAAACCTCTTTAGATTAACAAGGACTGATTGATATACAATAAGGGGAAGGGTCTCACTATTTCTGTACTAAACTCCACAGGTGAGGACTTTTATCTGTGGGATGTTTTGTAAGAATCACCAAATGAATATTTCCTCTGAACTGATTTCTTGTTGGCAAGGATCTTCTTGGTCAGGAACTGTTTTGCTAGGCCAAGATTGACAGCTACCTCGTTCACAGAATCACAGAATCAGTAGTTTGGAAGACCTTTGAGAACATTGAGAATAACCCTACCTGTCCTCTACTGAATCATATCCCTAAGAACCTCATCTACCCATCTTTTGAATACATCTAGGGTCGGTGACTCAATGGCCTCCCTGGGCAGCCTGTTCCAGTGCCCAGTAACCCTTTTGGTGAAGAACTTTGTCCTAATGTCTAATCTGAACCTGCCCTGGTGCAGCTTGGGTCCATTACCCCTCATCATATCTTCTGTCACTTGGGTGAAGAGACCAACACCCACCTCTCTATAACCTCCTTTCAGGTAATTGTAGGCAGTTCTCCAGGCTAAACAACCCCAGTTCCCTCAGCTGCTCCTTGTAAGGTTTGCTCTCCATCCCCTTCACCAACCTGGTTGCCCTTCTCTGGACACACTCCAGCACCTCGATGTCTTTCTTGTAGTGAGGGGCTGTCCTGTTTTCGGCTAGGATAGAGTTAAATTCTTTTCTACTAGTGGCTGGAATGCTGTGTTTGGGAGTTAGAATGGGAGCAGTGCTGATAACACAGGGATGTTTTTAGTTGTTGCCAGGCAGTCAAGGACTTTCCAGTTGTTCATATTTTTCCGCTAACGAGAAGGGAGGGGACACAGCCAGGACAGGTGGCCCGAACTGGCCAAAGGGGGTATTCCATGCCAATTACATCATGCTCAGCATAAAAGGGGGATCGGTGGGGGGAGGAGCAGGCAGCTCCAGGATGCGTGTTTTTGGGGACAGTCCAGTTTTTGGGATGGCTCTGAGCTGTATAGCCTGAGTTGTGCGGTTTGGTGAGAAACTGCATTGTGTATCACCAGTTTCATATATTTTGCTATAAAGTCTTGTTATTATATCTATTTTTCTGCTATCCCAGTAAACTATCCTTATCCCAAACCTTGAGGTTTTGGTTCCTTGGGTTTTCCTCTCTCAATCCCCCCACTCACTTTTAAAGAACAAGCGGCTGTTTGGTGCTCCGCTCGCAGCTGGGGCAAGACCATGATAAGGACCCAAAACTGAAGACAGTATTTGAGGTGTGGCCTCAATTCATCTGTAATATTCCCAGAACAACCTACTTAAGGTTAGGTCTGTGGGAAATAACTCTTGGGACATTGGGTTTTTTGTAACCACCAGCAGTTTTCTAGGTTTACCAGTTCTGTTGGAGCCACAGTGCAGACTGCTGCTCTGAACTTTGACTGAGCCAGGTGCCTGCTTGAATCCACAGATCTCAATTACAGTGGTGGCATAGTACAGAGCTGGGTCCTCTGCTCCTCTCTATAGAATTCAGAAAATTCATCATGCACATCTTGGCACCCTCTTCTTGCAGATGTGTTTTCTTTCTTGAATTGTCAATCCACAACAAGCTCCAGACAATGGAAAGGACTGAATTTCTTTAACTCAGATTCTGGAATTTTTTGAAAAAAAAACAGTAAATATATATAAATATGTGTTGAATAATGTATTTCAAGAGCTGCCTGCAAGTGTGACTGTTTACATTTACTTCCATATTTAATAGATTTCTTTTTTTTTTGGTAGCAAATCCAAACACTCAGCATCACATGTTTAGTAAATTTGCATTTCATGATGCATGTAGCTGGCAGAAATAGAGACAGATAAGTGGCACCTGCAATGCAGGTTGCAGGTGCCATCCTGTAAAGTGTACATTGTACTTCTACATTCCATATTTAGAAACTGGTGTACAAATTAATCTTTCAAATCCAATTTTAAGAATCTGATTTTTGGTATTGATTAATCTTCCCTTAAAAGATACACATTACTAAATACATGGGTTAAATTTCTATACATTTAAGTATTACACAGCCATATATTACTCTTCTAGAGTAATTCAGAAGTAGTGATGCCCTGGAGCCTTGCTGGTGAGAATGGAAGCAACATGTTTCGTGTATACCATTTCCATCCTGGCTGAGGCATATGCCATATAATCTCATTCACAATTGGGTTAGATATAACAAGATCTCTTTTATAACCTTCCTTTTTATGTGATGTAACCGCAAGGTCACTCTAAAATTTATTTGGTGTAATGGCTAGACCTCTTTTTAATTTACACCTCAATATCTTTTTCTAGTCCATCTAGAATATTTTTTTGTTTCATCATTGCTAATTAATGAGCTCTTTTTTCTTTCTTTTATTTACCCATGGAAATATTTGTGGACTTCAGTAGCCTCCTTCTGTGCTTCATTTTTCTACATATTTTCCTACCAGGAAAACAATTTCAGGCTCAACCTGAAAATTTGGCCTTTACTTCTGTTTTCTTCCATAGAATTCTCTGCATCTGCTCTTTTTCAAGGTTACCTTTCCTGACCAGAAGACTCAACTACTGTATTGCAGGCAAGGTTTAACCAGGGCCTAGTGTAATGGTACCACTGCTTGCCTACCTCTTGTGGATTCAGCTTTTGCAATGCATTTTCAGGTTGCATTTGCCGTTTTTATATTACACCATTCTGGTGGTTCATTGACTATCGCATCCCACTCCTACAAATAACTTCCAGCTGATGAGCCCCCAGCATATTGGAGAATGTTTTATTATTAGCTTAACGTGCATGACCTTGTATTTCAATCTATTCCCATTTCTGCTCATCCAGACCTCTTGGTATTCTGTTCCAGTCTCTGTCCTACCTTTCACATTCATGGCATTGGCAAACTCTATAGTTACAGATCTAAAACTACACCAGATTGAAGACAATAAGCCACAGGAATTTCTAGATCCTATTCTGAGGAACTTGACTAGGAATCACCTTGATACTACTGTTGGAAACATCTATGTGATGCTCTCCCTAAAAATGTATCTTTGCCAATTTTACAATTTCTCTATTAATTCTAAATCTTTTTCCAGGTATACAAATAGTATACCCACAGTTACTATACCAAATAGAACTTTCCAACATCTAAATATAAAAATCCACTACATTGTCTGGGAAAAAGAGTTACACTGTCAAAGAAATATACGGATAGGGAAAAACCTCATAATAGTTCTCAAGGAGAGAAGGGGCAGTTGTCACATTATATTTGTTGCAATGAAAACACTTTATCAGCTGTTTAAAAAAATCCAATCTATAAACCTCCACCAGAAACAAACCAAACCAAACCTATTTGTGGCTGCTTAGATAAACAAAACAAAACGTATGATCAAGCAAAACAAAACATATGATTTTGATGCTAACATAGTTAATTACTAAATGATATGTGGAGCTACTATGAGGTCAAAGTGATCCTTTCTAGTTCTCTATCTGTGGACAACTGTAGTGTTCTGAGAAACTTACCTTCTGCGCTGAACTTTTCAATAAGCTTGGTGAACCCATGGTCTTTCACTAAAAACCAAGGCTGATTCTCTTGCTTGTTTTCAGTGGAATCAACATTAACTAGTAATAATAATTAAGTCACTTTCTCAAGAATTTTTTCAATCAAACCAGGTCTCTTGTCATAATAGGAGAGTCAGGGACAAGATTAATTTCTCCAGGCATTTAACAAAAAGACAAATTGACATTGTTATTTATTGTGAAAAGCTCTAAAGCAGCTGTGATACAATCAGTAAAAAATACACAGAAGTAGGTCATAACCTAAGGAAGAATCATATACACTGTGAAATAATTTAACAAATATTCTCTGAAGACCTGTAGGCAGGATTACTATGGTGGGCAGTGATTATACAATGTTCCCATTAGATCTTTATACCAATTAATTATGCATCTCAAAACACACTTTTCATATGATGTAGGGTATATGTTGTTTCCTACCCATTTCCATTATATCTTCTGTCAACATAATTCATAGGCCTGTATTCCTTTTGTGACTGATCATATATATTGCATAAAGACTGAAATGGATTATTAAAGCATTCATGTATGTTGTGTAATTTCTTTTGCACACAGCTGCATGAACTGCCAGTATTGCCAAGTCTTGAAGAGGTGAGGGGTTTTTCCATAGCTCAGGCTCTCTTTTGTAGCTTTATGTGTATATTTCCCACAGAGAAACAAGTGTTCTCATATTCAGCCTAAATAAGCATTTTAACAGGCATAACTTTTGCTTATTCTCGTCAGAGCAAAATTAGATATTAATCCAATGCCAAACAGAGTTTACAAGAATGTAATTCAGACACCAGATTGCAAAGTGCTTTTAAGTACTCCTGCACTATTTCCCTAAAGAGATTGGTCTCTTAATACGCTGAAGGGGAAAAGCTGTGGAATGCGCAGTGGAAATATGGAGAATATTTCTTCCCTGTTAATTTATTACAGTGAATTGACATAACGAAGGATGATAAATAGGTCTGGGGTTTTTTTTTTAATCCATACAGCGCTTCCCATTAAAATGTGAATGTTTTCAGTATGAGTGTCGAGAGTAACACATTTAATTACACAAAAGCCATGCGTCATGTGTTATGCATGTAATATGGAACTCAAGAGAAAATGTACTGTGTATTACTGAGTAAAGTGTTAAAGGGGTACCAGAGTCCTACACTTTAAAAGCAAGCCTCTGCAGTGTTTGAACTCCTTGAAAAATGATTTTTTTTTTCTTCTTGGAGGTAGCAGTGGAAAAAGGATATAAAGACTTTGTTTTGAGCTTTTCTTCTGTCCCTTAGGGTTGAATTTTTTACTGCTGTTATAAATTAGAGATTGCTGCACTGAAATATCCATACCTAATATATAGCAATAATTTGTTCTGTATAATATAATCATAGAATCATAGAATGGTTTCGGTTGGGAAAGACCTTCAAGATCATTGAGTCCAACCATCTATCCAGCCCTACATGATATATACTCTGGTTATATTATATATAGGCTATTCATTGTTCTCTCTATATATACATAAAATATGTACACAAATTAATAAACATGTAGTAAAACACATCTAACCCAAATCTTCCCTGAATTTGATGGATATAATATGGACATGAATTCAACCTTGTTCATTTTAATTCCTTGTCTGGAAGCTCACTATGAAACTTCATAACCAACCATGTAATTTGTCTAAAAAAATAGTCATTACTATTACTCATTCAGTAAAAAAAATCTATAAAGAGCTTTTTAGTAATAAATTATAACCAAAAATCACAGGATCATAGAATTTCTGTAGTTGGAAAAGAGTTCTAAGACCATTAAGTCCAACCATTAACCAAGTACTGCCAAACCCACCACTAAACTATGTCCCTAAGCACCATATCTACACATCTTTTAAACACCTCCAGGGATGGTGATTGAAGCACTTCCCTGGGCAGCCAGTTCCAATGCTTGACCTCACTTTTGGTGAAGAATTTTTTTCGTAATGTCCAACCTAAGAAACATAAATTTTTCACACTGTGTATGCAGTTAAAGGTATTTGATATCTATCTTTTATCAGCAAGCCTAAGAGGAACAGTCAAAATATAAGCAAGATTTTGATAGCTAAGGTATGGTTTGGTATTGCTAAAGCATTTTCTTATTTGATTTTGTTGATCATGATAAAATTTTTGTAGTGGTTAAGTCCAAGAGGAAGTGAAAATTAACACACACAATGCAACAAGGCTAGATCTCTGTGAACTTTGAAATAAATGAAGATTTGAAAAAAAAAAAAAAACCCTGAATGTAAAAGAAACTAAATGTACTGATCTGCAGTTTGTATACTGCTGCATAGCAACATTTTCGTATGTTCCTATTTACGTTTTTCTTTATTTATAAAAGAATAAGGAAAAAGTCTGCTGTTTTGTTGGTTTTCTTTCTTTTTTTTTTTTTAAGCAAAGGTTCTTGTAAGGGGTACTGGGACCTCACAAAACATATCTACTTATGATCTAGTGAGCTTGCTGAAGAGCCACTCCATTGAGTCTTTATGCTAGTTGTTCATAGAAATTTTGGTAAGAATTAGAGTGCATTACTGATCTATTACTTTTACTGGATAATTTTTGCCCCTGGTTCAGGAGTTTTTACTCTTTCAAATTATTTCTAGCTATTTCTTATGTTTTGCTTTCCTGACAAGGAGGAAGAAGATGTATTGCAGTGACAACATTGCAAACATCCAAGCACAACTTTTGCTGCTGCCTCTAATCAAAACAGGATGGGTTTGCAGGTTTTGCTAATGATCTAATTTGTATCGGAAGTCTATTACTGGGGTATTTTTCTTTTCAAACATGCTCTTTAGAGTAAAGAAACCCAATAATTTTCTTATTTATAGGGCTCTACTTCTTAGTTAGCTTAAGTGAAACCAAAGCTAACACCACGGCAGTTGCAAACAAATATTATTTAAAAAAACTTTTTTCTTTTAATCCCTGCATGCACAGGATTGCACACAGTTTGAAGAACTACTTGGATGCCTGTTTTCCAAGTACACAAACATCAGAAATATTTTATTTTAAATAATGCAACTACTTTATGGCAAAGAATCAAGCTGTTAGAAAGCTTTTCCGTCCACCAAGATTCATTTGTACAGGAGTTTATCAGAGGGTTATGCAAAATAAGAAAACCTAATTTGTCTGAGGTAACTGGGTTTTTTTCAACAGACATTTCTGTTTCTTTGCAGAAACCAACCTTTTTGTATTTTACTGTTCAGGGTCTTTTATTGAAAGTGCTTTGACGTATATTTGTTATAAGGTCCTCTGTTTTGAGTGCTGACCCTTTGTAATTCATAAACCTTTTGGATTTATAATTTTCTTTGAAGCCCTCACGCAAATAGATATCTTTTGCTTTAATGCAATTTAATAAGACAAATCTTTTAGATCACTAGTTGTTATTCACTTCTTTTGTGTGTCCAGATCATCTTTTAGTGCCTACATTTAGTGGTTTTCACTGGATATGAGTGTTTTAAGTGATTTTCCTACTACATAAAGGCAGGAGTCTCTGAATGGCTTTAGCAATCTCTCTCTAAAATGCAGGGATCTGGTTCATGCCATGAAACAACAGGCAACATTTGAGGCTGTGCCAGTATTAGAAGGTCATAAAAAATGGGGTTACATAACCAAGGAGAGTGGGGTAACCCAGCCTACCTACCCATGTGGTGCCATGTAGACAGGGAGATGTCAGCTATGAGGAAAACACTGTTAAGGATAACTGTGAATTAAGTCTGCTCACTAAAAAAGGTTACTGATGGTACCTCATGAGCATGGTGCCCTTTGCTGAATGAAATAATCCTGTTGCCTTCAGAGGGTTGGGTGTGTTGCCCAGCGCTTGCAAGGCTGAAGGGAAGCCTTGCCAGCAAGGTGAGGGGCTAGGTGGGTGAGCTGAGGACTTGAAAAGATAGACATGAGGATGATTGTACAGCCCATCAAGGCACTGTTCAGCTGACACAGGTCATCAGAAAGCTCATGAGAGAGAAATTCTGCATTTATGATCCATATAGAAGAAGGTTGGTATTGTCCCAACCTTTGGATGGTTTTATTCCATGTAATTAACATGAAGAATGAAGGGTATTAATCAGCAGGTGTAGTGCTACAGTAAGAGATGGCAGTGTGGAAAGTCACCAATACATTTGAACTTCCAGCAGCTACCTCACCCCATGTACCAAGAAGCCCACATAGTTGCTGCTGCTGGATCAGACAAATCAGAGAGTTTTCTCTTGCAGTCTGAACAAAGAGCAGCAATGGTCTCTGTAAAATTTCAGGGGTATTTATTCTTTTTTTTTTTTCCCCCATAATAAATATATTTCATCATAAATGTTAGAATAGGTCAATATATTATGTTTATTTTGTATCACCGTTATGTGTCTCTCACTTTGTACCCATTCACTCCAATATTTAGTAACATATGAAAGTATTATAGTAACATAACTTTCAAGGTAGAAAGCAAGCTTTTGAAACGTAGTGGCAGGGACAATAAGTACTTATTTTTTCTATTAAGGCACATATGTCTTCTTGAAATAATTGCATACAGCTTTCACCCAAGGATGTGATGTGCCACTGAAATAAGTCCACTAGGGCTTATCGTAAATGGTATTTTTGCAGCTTGTTTCCTTATGCTTTTGTCATTCTGCACTTGATTTAGAAAGAGATTCATGGAAAGTCATAATTATTTTAAGAAGGCAGCAGGGAAAGTGTTCTTTCACCATGTCTATAAATCTTTACTTATGTTCTACAGAGAACTCTGCTCCCTATGTCTGCTTTAACAGTGTAAGAGGAGTATATCATAATGCCTTGACTTGTCAGAGCTTCGGGAATCTTTATAATATGAGATCACAAGTGGAGACAATTTTATTGTAATAGTCCTGGCAACAAAGAAAAAAGGATACCAATTCAGCTGGCACACTGACATGATAGCAAGGATGTGCTCTTCTGTTGAGTTGAAATATGTGTGGGATCAGAATGTGTGTATATATGTATGTATGCATAGACACACACATATGTATACATATACATATATATATAGCTAGGAAGCTAGTAAAACTTAGAATACGAGATGACCACTGAAAATATGGACTATTTTTAGGATAGTATTTCTAGAGGAAAGCAGAACGTAAAAATTGCTCCTCTCAGAATGGTAAATAACTGCCTTTCAGAAGAATAAAACACTGTTACTCCTGATGAAGTCCACAGTAGATAGCAGCTTGGGCTATTGCTTTTCATTCTCTTAAACACACCTTTTCAAAAACCAATTTTCCTTTTCTTTTTCTCTTCTGCAAGGAACTATCCCTTTGTAAGGTTTACTACCCATCAGAGAAAAACTGGTTCTTGTTGTTAAATATGGACATGGAGTTTTTGTGGAGGTTAGGGAATCTTTTTCACTGGAAATTTGAGAGCAGTGTAGAGAAATAATTGTCAGGATTTTTTAGGCACGGCTAATTCTGCTTTGGGTAGCAGTTCCCTGTGAGATCATGCTGGTAAGCAAAATCACCTGAAAATTAGTAATCAAAACCACTTTTCTAAAAAAAACGAATATTACAATATTTACTGCCTCTGTTTATGTAAAGTCACCATACTGAATTTGTAAGGAATTAGTGATCCATGGATGTATGTCTCAAGGACTGGTCTGCAGGCTTAGTGGCTGCTTTGCAAAATGGTTGTGGTAAATATTCTAAGTACTCATAATGATATGATCACAGAATCAGAGAATCACAGAATTACAAGGTTAGAAAAGACCTTTATTAAACACATCCAGGGATGGTGATTCAACCCCCTCCCTGGGCAGTCTGTTCCAGGCCCCAACAACTCTTTCAGTAAAATTTTTTTTTCTAATGTCCAGTCTAAACCTGCCCTGGCACAGCTTCATGCCATTCCCCCTTGTCCCATCTCCTGCCACCTGGCTGAAGAGACCATCGCCCACTTCTCTACAACCTCCCTTCAGGTAGTAGTAGGCAGTGATAAGGTCTCCCTCAGCCTCCTCTTCTCCAAGCTAAACATCCCAGCTCCTTCATAGGATTTGCCCTCCAGCTGCTTCACCAGCCTGGTTGCCCTTCTCTGGCCTCGCTTGACCACCTCAATGTCCTTCTTATGGTGAGGAGCCCAGAACTGGACACAGTACTCGAGGTGTGGCCTCACCAATGCTGAGTACAGGGGCAAATATCTTCTGATGATGTCATAATGAAGAACAAAAAACCCCCATGAAATATTCAAGTTACTGGATTCTGACATTCAGACATTTCATTTTCATACATTATTTTTAAAAATGGGAGCTGAGAAATTAAAAAAAAAAATAATTCAGCAAGAAAAATCTTCTGGAGTGCCAAAATATTTTTGATGGGTTCCAGTCTACAATTTTTGGAGATGTAAAATAAAATTGAAAATATCTTAGTGGCTATGTAAAGAAAGCTTTATCCATTGTTACAGAAGAAATTTAATGTATAGCTGGCTCTCATTTCCTTTTTTTTTTTTATTAGCAGTATGACTAAGAAAAAATGAGTTCTTTCACACTCTTGCCTCATCTTTATTTTATTTTATTTTTATTCTTTAAGTATGAAAAATATATAGCGTGAGTGTTCACCCTTCCTGAGTGAAGAGTTTGCAATAAAGACTTTTCTTTACACTGGAGCAAAATCTAGCAGTAGTCTTTAATGTCAGTCTTTTACATGTAGCAGATATATTATGAAAATCACAGGAAGGAAGAGAGGATGGGAGGAAGGAAGGAAGAGAGGATGGGAGGAAGGAAGGAAGAGAGGATGGGAGGAAGGGAGGGAGGGAGGAAGGAAGGAAGGAAGGAGCACTTTTTATCAGAGTGGAACATAAATTTGGTTTTGTGATGGCTTTTTTTTATGTAATAGTGCTTTGCTATGTGATCTTATTAGCAGTTTTTTCTTTCCAGCAATGGGCAAAGAGAACCTAGGTGCCAGTGGCTAGAGGCACTAAAATTTCCGAGATCATGGCAGACGTGACTGCCACAAGCTTGGGAGAACCTGTTTTTGTAAGACTGTTGCTACTCTTTACCAGCCTAATTTGTATTGCTCATCCTGTAATCACCCTCTTATTATTGCCAATGACTCAGTCAGACCTGGCCTGATTATGAAAATGTCCTGAAGTGTTAAGTAATGGTTGTTGGCATTATAAATACTCTACATGAATCTGGTTATTTTCCTGTGTTCCTTAAAGAAAGGTCATCACGAGATTCTTTGTGTCTCATTTCTTACATCAAACTTAAGTAGATTCAGGCATAAGGTTTTCCTTTTTCCTCTAGATGCCAGCCTCACATAGAAGAGATGCAAACGGAAATCTCACAGATTAAAGTCTTAATCAAAATCTTAAGCATGAAATAGCTTCTCTCACTCTTAGCCCTGCTCAAGGTAACAGGCAGAGTCAAATCAATCCACCTGAGGATTCCACAGTAGCTGCCATTCATGTTAGGACACAGCCCTTCTCATACTCCAGGTAGATGTGCCAAAGAAGTACTTATTCTTTATGGCTCAAAATTGTTACCAGAATACATCACTTGCCAAAGGTAACAGGAATTGCATTTGTCTAAGGACTATATGCATCTCACATGTGCAGGACTAAGATCTTTCCATATGCTCTCAATTCTTAGTACTCAGCTACCAGAAAGAATCAAACTTTGCAATATATTTTCCTTAAGATCTGTCTCTGTGATGTTTTTCTTAATTAAAAAAGTATAACCCGATTATATTTTGTATGTGTGGGTAGTAGAATACACAAACAGAAGAGTAAAAGCTCCTATTCAACCATAACAGGCTTTCAGAGCAATTTCAAAGAAACAAACATCATATGTCATGCCTTTTTTTTTTAAAGTGACACACCAAGCTGTTGAAGCTTGTCTTTTCAATCCTCTGGTAGTAAAATAGCTGCTATGTTAGCTAGCTCTCCCATATAGGTGATTTAGGCAAGATTACACCTTGGTGCATTCAAAATGGAATCGACAACCAGTTCAGAGTGAGGAAGAGTGGCTTTCTAATATGAAAAATTGTTTGCTTCTTTGAATTTTACCAGTCATGTCATGTTACATTAGACAAAGTAATAGAACATTAGCTGTGTAATGAGACATGACTGCTAAAATGTAAAGGAGAACACACTTTCAGATTGGCTAGTTCTGTTGAAAGTGATAGCTTGCATCTAATCTGTAACGCTTGTAGATATTATGCAAACCAGCTGTTTGTGAATTCCAGATCACTTAGAAATTGGAAGAAGTGTCAGATACATTATCAACTTCTCAAAACAGATCTGTATTTTGCTTTTGGTTTCTAGATAAAATGAGGGTTTTGAGAAACACAACTATGAGTTATTTTTGTTTAACTCTTGGCAGGTTTTTTTAGATCCTTTGGGCCAGGACTCCACTTGAATTAAGCATAATTCTGTTTTACTGAAATCCAAAGATCATCTTCAAACATTTAAGCATGTTTAAATCCAGTCTGGTTTACAGAGGCGCAACTGCATAAAGTATTATAGTATGTAACAGTGCAGTAGTAAATGCTGGTTCAAATTTTTTTTCTTTTTATGACATATATTTTTTGCAACTAAAATATTTAATACAAAGACTTTGGAGAAATTTTATCAGGAAAGAAGGCGGCAGAAATTTTAATTTCAGAGTATTTTGAATAAAGATTTTGAACTTCAAGCTGTGAGGTGTGTACTCCAACCACAGAGATGCCAGATATTTTGTGGTGTGCTTCGTGCTCTGTTCTGTTATGGATTTCAAAGGGGTTTTTTTCCTCTCCTTTTTCAACCACTAGTAAACAAAATCCAGTTTTAGATCCCTGTTGTGTTTTGGTGCTGTAACTGTGGTTTTCAACCATATTTAAAACCAGCTGTTTCAAAATCTGAACATATCTAATATGTTGTCTTAGTGCTAGTACTTGTCACAGCAATGCTCTGCATCACACAGGAAGCCTCTAGAACTTCATCACATTCATAAATTGCACTCGTGCCTGGAAAGGGGGAACAAAATGGTTGACATCTCATAATGTACCCTTAAAACCTAGGAAACTAGACTTATGTTTTGACTGTGTTGAATAAGACTGACAAAATAAATTATGAAAATAACACCAGCAGTGGTAATGTGAGATTAATTTGCTCAATAGAAACATTAAAAGAGGAAAGATTACATATATGGAAATGCCAATCTAGAGGAAGTCAGAAGATGCAAGCTTCTAATGCTATCAAATCAATCTGCTCGTTATGTCCCTTACATTTAATATTCAGAGAAGCGATTCTACTTTCAAGCACTTAAGTTTATTCAGAGTGCTGCCATTTTATTAAGATGTGTGTGCTAGGCAAACCTAGCTTCCTCTGAAATCACTAGGAATAGTCAATCTCATAAACAGCCACTCAGAACAGGAGAAAAACCAAGAAGAAAGTGATTGATTTTTGCAATGCTAATTGAAGGTGAACAGCTAGAAGGAGAACAGAACAGACTGAGTTTATGAATTGTTTTGTAGGTAGTTTTTTGTGGAAGTTTCTCATTTATTATTACTGTGCAATTACAGTCATATATATCTATACCAACCATAATTTAGCATCAGTGCAGATGAATTGCCAATACTTGGCTTCCTCTTAGAAGAAAATGCCAAACTGCAGAGCTGAATTATATTATCAAGCAATGTACAAGTTTTTAGCTGTTCTGTCTTTATTTGCATCTTGGGAATCACATTGCTAAATCCTCATATGGTATCTTGAAAGAGCACCCTTTTATGACTATATTTTTCCTACATATACTTTTTATTTAAATTGAAGATGTCTCTGCTTAACTTACATTTTTAATAGCAGTGAAATCCTTTGGGTTCTTATTAGATGGAATCTAAGCAAAAATTCTATCATCTTCTCCTCTGTACAGATCTTTTATTTGAAGGCTAAAAAATCTTTAATATTGTGGTTATAAACTGATATGCTGATGTCTTTACATTGCCAAACTGACCAAGATATACACGTGCAGTTGAACAGGCAAAAAATTAGAGGAGAAATTAACCAATGGTTTCTTTGCATCCCCATGTAAAGTTCTGCACTTACAGACCTCTTGGCTTTTATATCATAGAACAGAACTTTCCCCAAGTTCTAGCACCTTGTACTCGAAATGGATCCACAAGCAGGACTAGATGTGAAACCATGTTTAGGACATGGGGTAAACTTGTAAAGAGGAATTTATTGTAACAAAGTAGTTCCAAAATGCTGCATGCCTGGCTTTACTTTCAAAGAGGCAATTTGTTTACAACTTATTAATTTAGATTTCATCATGGAAGGAATGTAAATATACAAAAGCAGAATTTGGCACTGTATTGTCAGGGCATCTCATTAAAGCTGAGAATGAAACCCATTATAGACTCTGCCTGAAAGCCATCTTTCCTACTCAATTGACTTATGATGCCGACCAGAAATTGGCTAACTGTGATGTCTAGTCTAAGTGAGAGCTAGTGACAGCTGCCATTGAGAAGAAAAGAAAAGAAGAAAAAATGAGATATTGGAAGAAAAAGTAAGAATCATTAAGCTATATAATTGAAAGATCCCTTGTCCATATAAAATTTCATTACTATTACTATTATTACCGTTATTACTATTTTTTTTATTATTTGCATAGGTAGATTCACACATGTTTTAGTTACAGGGGATTCCATTGTAGGATTAATAATGAAATACACAGTGATTTTTGTGGGAGTGCAATATCTTACAAATCACTGTGTAATACAGAGATACAGAGTCTTTCTCACTGCAGGCATAAAAATAAAACAAAAACAAATATTAAAAAAATGTAGGCTACATAATTGAAGTTCCTCTTCATTATTCTGACATTAGCTAGCCTCAGGCTTTAGAATCTGCTCAATTGTAATGAATCGTTAAGATTGCAGTTGGACCAAGGAGAAGATAACACCTCATTGTACTTTGTTGTTTGCAGGATTTTAACAAAATAACAGCTGCTATCTTAGATTCTGGATGATTTAATTTTTAAACACTTGTTCCCAACCTTTAATTTTCTGCAAAACAACCACATAAATTATTAATTCATCTATATTTCCTCAAGGCGAACTAGACTTAAGGTCCTTCATAAATATTTAAGAATTCTACTGCAAAATAAACAAAAACTTTCACTTAACTTTTAATTGGAAGTCGCCAAAACCAGAAACAGGATCATCAGTAACAGTAAAGAAAAAGGTTTCAGGTAGAAGCACATTTTTGTGAAAGGATCCGGACTTTTTAACTTGTGGAAGTTCAGTGGGGTTTTGCAAAACATGCATTTCAGTAGCAATGAACACCAGAAAAAAAAGGGCCAGCGTTCAAGTCTAATCCAGTCTTGACTTGAAAGGCTCTCCATGGGTTCCCAGGAGCATGAAGTGCCACACACATGTATACCAGTTTATATGCTTTCTCCAGGAAGATATCTATCCGTATTAATACGAGGCACTCTCCATGCCTGTATCTGTGTTGCAGTTTAATTCTGGCACTGGATCTGAGAAGTGAAGGTGGTCTCAAGCTTCAGGGCTAGCCTAATACAATCCCAGCTGCCAACTTCTCTGCTTTCCCCAAAGGAATTTTTCTAATAACTATGGATCACTGCATTTGGTATGACTCACCCTCTCACCAGAACAGTCCTCACCTGCTAGATAAAACAGCTCTCTGAACGCATTGGAGGGGGTGCAGAGATCACAGCAAAATTAAAATCTGGGTGCTGTGAATGAAAACAAATTTAATTATAACCCTTTTTATATAGCATTTTCTTTTTGCCAAAGTGTACTTTCCCGTAATTTTTTTCAGAATTTTTTCCCCTATATTACATGTAAGAAAAATACTTTAGAAACACATTTCATCGGTGTTTTCATATTTCAGTATTGCTTTGAGATAGATCTAATATTTTGAAAATATTTATTTGTTGAATTTATGATTTTAGGTGTAAAAAATATCTTTAAGAACTTTTTTAAACCCCTAAGATAAAATCTGTTAATTGATTTTGAAGGTTTAGGTCATACCTGACTTCATTTAAGAAAAGAGGAGGCAGTAACTAAATTAAGGTTTCATTTCTTATTCCAAAATAAGGAAAATAAAAAGACTCTAACATAAAATACAAATACTCAGTGTCAACGTTTTTATTTTACTTCTTGAAATGTAATGAAATTATTTCCCTAAAAGGTAAAACTTGGTAAAAATCCAAGCCTGTATAGAAGCAGAAAAATCAAAATACTCTGCACAGAACGGAAGAGCTTCAGCTGTGACTACTTCTGCTCTTGCTTTCTCATCCAGTCCCACACAGAGCATTTTGGCCATTGCTCTTCACAGGTATGGACTCATCAGGTCTGACCCAACTCTCATCTTTCAGTGCTGTCCAAAACTAGTCCAAGAAAGTACACAAAATATGGGGATGTGAGAGTGGAGTAAAGGAGATTTAAAACAGGCCCATGAAAGTATTCCTCCTGCCTTGCCATATGGATATTGATTTCTCTCCCTCAGGCTGCATATAATTGCCTGCTCTAATTTAGCATTGATCTACCCACCCAGGTTTCTTAAAGCACTGCACAGGCATCAATTAAATTGTTCCTAATACCACCTTTGTGAAGTAGGATAGCTATAATTATTCACACTTAGAAGATGGTGAGGGATGAAAAGTGATTCGTCCCGAGCTACACAGTGAAACAAGCCAGGATTAAAGCATGAGACAATTATACCATGCCATGTGCCTGTTATCAGATCACTCAGAGTTTTCTAAAGGCAAAATATTTGCTCATCTAATGATTTGGGATTCCAGTGAAACATACTTGGCTAGATAATGAGTGTACTACGACTGCTGCTGATCATATCAGATGGGTCTGTTGCCTTGACTGTTCTCCTTTCTGGGTTTTTTCCACTGTCTTTTTTTGGTCTTTTTCTTCTATCCACTCTGCTTAAAATGTTAGGGACTTTTATGTCATACGTTTCAGCTTTTGGCAGTTGATTGTTGGTTTGTTCCCTGATAAGAACTTTTATGCATTATTGCATGCAAGAAATAGCACCTCTTGCTGCTGAGCATGCCAAATGTGGCTTTGTCGCTCTGCTTTTTAGTGTCATTTTATTTAGTAGTTCAAGAGAAATCAGCTAGGGTGCTAATGAGGAGAAACAAGTACAAAGTATTTCATATACACATCCAAGAGTTCAGAAAACTTACTAGTTCTAGCATATTTAGTGGAAAAACCCAATGCTAAAGCAGAGCATGGCAAAGATAATTCTTTGAATCAGATGGCAGCAGTAAACCAAAGCCAGACTAGATATCAGATTGAATTTAGCCAGCTTCCCTACACAATATATGACTCGTTGTCAGTGAAGAGAAAAACACAAACAAAAAACCCACCTAGCACACTGCTACAAGGCTTGTAACCCATGCAAGTGCAAATATTTACAGATATGTTCAAATGTAAGGTGTACATGACCTTTAACATGCTCCAGCTTTATATGAGAGAAAAAGAAAATCATTGTTATTGGAAAGCTGTGCAATATGTACAAGTTTCAATTATCAGCTGTGCTACACTGCCCAATGCTTACACAGAGTAACAACAGGAAGGTCCGTTACATGGTACTTACTATTTGACCTCATTTTGCTACACTGCTTGACTTGAATAATCTTTGCATTTTTGGCCAAGAATTTCCTATTTCAAAGAATTCACCCTGGGCTTCAGTTAGGGCCATGAATTAACTTTAAACATGTTTATAATATGATCCAAATCGCTTTAGGCTTCACTGTTAACATTTTTGAAAACTAGGGATGTAGATTTGAAAACTAGGGATATAGAATGCAAACTCCTCAGTCTGTTTCCTCTGAAGCATACATTTTTCAGCAAAGGAGATGCAGGAGAGGTTAATGGATTCACTCTTATCCCCTGATGAAGCAAGATGGTGGAAATTAGCCAGTGTTTCCTTGCTCTGCCCTTAAAAATAAATAATGCATAAAGAAAAAAAAAAAAAAGAGAGAAGAAAAAAGAGAGGAGAGAAGAAGAGGAGAAAAAGGGAAGAAAAGAGTAAAGAAAGAAAAAAAGTGGGGTTTTTTGTTTGGTTGGTTTTTTGGGGGGGTGGTTTTTGTTTTTTTAGTTTTTCTTAATTTTTAATAGGTCCTAGACATGTAGTCTTCTTCCCTGACACTTTAGTTTGAGAAGATGTGCCTGGCTGAGGCTTTTCCATGAAAGTAATGGCATACAAAGGATCAAAGAGATTCAGGACAAAAGTTTTTACTCCCTCCACTATATTCAGAAATATATAATCACTGTACATCTCTTAAGTACATGATGAAATATTCAACTGTAAAAACTTTGGATTCACTAGTCCTTCCAAGAGATGGGCCTTGGAGCAAACTGTCCTACTTGGCTACCATTAGTCTCCATGTTTAGCCTTACAAAACTGCATTATGCCAGAAATATCATTATTTATATACAGTTACCCACATTAGAACACAGGGAATCATGTCTGACACTAAACAGAGAAAATACAAGCCTACCACAATCTGTCAGCGTTTACCGCATTTTAAGCTCCCCTGGAAACGTATCTGAATCCCAAGCTGCACAATTACCATGAAGCTCCAGCATCAAGTGCTTCTTAGTGAGGCCATTTCTAGAGGCAGGTGGTGCTCCTCCATGGCTCCAGTATCACCCCAACAGAGAAGAAAGCTTTTCCACCACTTTTGTGTTGACGCATCCTGTTCCCTTCTCTACGCATGTGGAAGAAATGTTGCCCTTACACAGTTGTTGCTGTCCCACCACCCCTGAAATCTATGGTGCAGATCACCTCTAAAGTAAGTGCAGTAGAAGAGTTGATATTGCACATGGAATTGTTGTATGGAAATATTACTTCTGCTGTCATTTTTTCTCCTTAAGTAACAGTGAGGTTTGAGGATATATATTATCAGTGCTCAAATAGCACATTGTGTTTATATGCTATTTAAAAAGGGCTCTGTGCCTACAAGTGCAATTAAGTCAGAAATGGGGACAATCGCTATTGTTAATTTTCCATTTGCAGAATGAAATGGGGAACTTTCACTTATATATGTATATTTATCCATACACACAAAGGGAAGAATGCGTAACTAAAATGTAGCAAGTTCTCTGTAGAAATAGCAGCAAAGAATCTTTACGGTGTTGTCCAGGAGGTAAGGCAGATAATAGCTTTCTCTGATAGAAGTTTCCCAGTCAAATAAAAGCATTTAATAGCAGCAATACCTGAAGCCCATACTGTGCAACTTTAAGCATCGCCTGAACTGGGGAACAGTTGGACGTATTCATAGGGGCTTTTTGATAACCCCAGGACAAAATGTGTACTCTGATCATTTACAAGAAATAGGAATGCTTTTCATATGCATTTTAACTGGGAAAGGCAAGGTACTTTCCAAGATAGCCCTGACAGGTGGCAGAGCAACTTGAACGGTAACTGATAGAAATTCTTAGCCAGTGGGTGACAAGAGAAAATGGAATAATGCTGACTGGTGTAAACTGATACGTCTCCAATTACAGCCTCCTGATTATATGGAATAGGACATTGGGAGAGACCTGGGCCGCTGATGCTGCTAATTCTTATTTTCCCACTATTGGAGTTCCTTGATTTTCCTTGCAGCATCCTTTCACGCTGAATATAACCATGCTTTGTGCAGAAATACTCAGGATTACTTTGAGATGAAAAAAATGAAAATAACAATTCTTTTCCTTGCCTGTTTACAAAAGAACAAACATTAGATTGTGAATCATGTGGCCCCAACTAATCTGTTTAAATAAAGACAGGTATTTTTTAGGCACCTTGAGTCATATTTTCCTTTTGTATAATTTTCTCTTTGTCACATTATGGTTTACTTTCTCCATAACTGAATAAGATAAAAATAACTCAAGGTTGATGTATTATCCCTAGTTTGTTAGCTGTTAAGTTTAAAGTAAATTTTCTTTCACCACCTTTTCACCACCAACCAAAACAGGAACCGAAGTTAGACTTGGGTCTCAGATTTTTATATATTTTTAGGTTGGGTTTTTTGTTTTGAGAAGAGGCAAGTATTTGATGACTACAAAGAGATGACTTTTCCTACATTTTCTTTCCTTTGATTGTACTACTCTACTCTTACTACTACTGTGTAAAGAAAATGTTTCAGCAAGATTGCCTAGCATCACCAGCACATTTTAGCAGCTTTGGACTATTTTTCTAAATCAGAATAGTCAGAAACTCAATCCCTGTCCTTTGTCAGTTATTTCAGATTTGCAGTTCTGTGTTTTGCCATGAACTACAGCAGCTGATACTCACCTGAGAAAACAGGTACATTTGATCGTTCACATTTTCTTATGTTTCTCTAAATTCATCAACAGTGCCTCAGTACTGCAGTATCAGTGGCCATGAAATAGCAGGGGTCAGTTTTAAAGTTGCTTTTAACTTGATACATACAACTACACATGCACACGTGAACTATAAATCCACAGGCATCCCTCAACAGATATATAAGATTGCTAGCTTTAATCGCCTCTCAATAAACTAAAATTGTTTAAAAATCGCCTCTGTATTATCTGATAATGTATGGGGTTTGCTGCAGTTTTGTATTAAGCGTGAGTTAATCTCTCACAAAACAATGTTTTGCCAAGTCTCAAGGTTGGCTGTAGGACACACCATTTTAGCTAATATCACACAGGAGATCAGTTATTTCCCATTGTGATTCCCAATTGGCATCTTGCAGTGAGCTTGTTTACCGCTCCGCAGCGGAATGGATTGTCTGTCGTTAAGTACAAAAAAGCTGCATAAAAATAGTGCTAAGTCTCTGGCTTAAGCTGACAAATTCTAGGGAAGACTAAATTAAAGATGAAGTATCAGAACAGCACTTGTTATGTGCATTAATATTACTCTGGAATGGGAAAGGAAGACAGGGTAGGCAACAGCTTTTTTCCAGCCATTAGCATGACAGTCGTTTACTTGGATTCAGAATAGTAAGAGCTCTTTAAAAGGTCCTTGTTTTTCCTTTTTGGGTTTTTTGAACGTAAGTGGACCAGTACTTGTAGGCCAGTTTTTGGTCTAATTTCCATTTGAAATGTTTGAGTTATGAGACAAATAGGATTTCTAATGGACGTGTTGACTAAGCAACCAGTCAGTGCACTTATGATATTGGTCAAATGACAAAATCAGTTCTTCAGAAGAACAGCAAACCTTCCTTCTTGAGGGGTATTGGATTAACTGGTCTAAATGGCACTGGTCTGATATAAGTAATGCACAAGTAGCATTAAAAATGCAGTACAACGAAACTTTTGCTTTCTTGGTGTCAGCTGAATTCATAAAGACATCCAGTGAGATAAATAACATTTAGACATAAAATTAAAAAGCAAGCATGCCAAAACAAACATGAAGCAAGGGATATATTCTGGTTGCTGAGACTAAATGGAAATACAAGAATAGATGGATGAGTGGCAGGGAAAAAACCTGGTTTTCCAGAAGGGTGGCTATCAAGCAGAAGACATCAAAGGAAGGTGGACATGGCTATAAAGGAAACCATGCCTATCCCACCATCCAAATCTCCTCCCAGTATGTTTCCATGGATACAGAAACCTGTGTCAATCAAATACAAACTCCTGAGCAGCCTACATGAGGAAAAGATTAATCTTTGTACTTTCATCCAATAAAAAAATAAAAAAGGATGATCTTCTGAGTTCAAGGACACATGGGTGGAAAAGTAAAGATTCACAGAAGTGATATTTCCAGTAGTTACTATTCTAAGTTTAGGTTAAATCATCTAGCATGGATGACTTGAATCAGGAGAGTAGCTTAGACTTTGTGTATGGCTAGTAGAAAAGAAGGAGCACCTCCAGGCCACTAGTGTTCTAATTCATTTGTGGAAATGTCTTTCTCTGGTGGCAACTATACTCCTAAAATAGATATAATCAGCAATGTAAGGTGAAGGGATTTGAATCTGTGCTCTAAATTTAGCTAATTGTCCTTGCTCTGTGTCACCATGTTTATTCAGTACCATAAGATTTTCTCTATGCAGGGACTTTTCTCAATAAAATTCTATCCTTGTGAAGCTGCACAACTTTTGCAGAGGCTCTGCATGCAGTAGTTGCTATTTTTCAGCAAGGAAGTGGGTTGCAGTCATAGAAAACAAAGTTTGGCTTCTATTTTCAAAGCCCGAGGCTCCGGTCTGCAGTCAAAGCCAAGCTCTTGCTGCTTGAGTTGTGCGGTGTTTAAATAAAAGTAATCTCAGTGTTAAATTCAAGCTCTCCATGCCATAGCAATGAAAATAACATACTGTGCCTGGGAAGTGCCTGTAGGGATGGAACCATGCTGCTGGAAGCAGGTGTGTGGATAGAAATGGCAAGTAGGGAGAGAGGAGCCTTCAGAGACCACTGAACTTTCTGTGGTTCCCAGAGACTGTGTGGTTCAGCAGTTCAGTTGCAGCAGTGGGTGGCTGGACAAACCCACCTCTTTCTGTATATAGATTCTAGGAGACCACTAAGAGAATTTATCTTCATATTTGCCAGCTATTTTTCATAGAAAGCTTTGAGGCACAAATAAACCACTGTCACTTAACTAGTATGACCCAGTTTCATATTTATTTATGAACAGTTATTACATCTTGCTCTTATTGAAATGAATAAACCTATGTTAATAAGAATTTTAAGTACTTGAAGAGCACAGCTGTACATGTCTGTCAAACTACAAGAAAAGTAATTTTCTTTTAAGCAAATCTCAGAAGCAGTGTACTTAACATTAAAAGAAAAAACTAAAAAAAGAAAAGAGGACCTCTGTGTGAGGACCCTGAGGGCACCAAAAGGCCTTAGTTGCCCTGGCCAGCCTCATGTGCCTGGGTACCCCATTTCAGCTCAGCCTTGATTATCTGTGCCTTGTCTCCAGCTGAGGTTGGATGAACTTCCAGGCTTAACTTGACCTTGGACCTGATTCATCATCTCATGGTCATCTCATTTTCATTGTGCTGTTGATAGGATCCACTGCTGTGCCCATCCTGTCCTGTTTGCCTGTGTGGGTAGTGCAGGTTGGTGCCTGTGTCAGTGAGGACACAGTCTGTCTTGGAGTCACCCTCAGCTTCTATTCGCCCTCCTTTGCAAAGCAGCTCCAGTTGCTCCCAGACACACCCACTCTTTAAAATTTTTTATTGATACAAATGTCGTACTTTTGTAGGGATGAATGTATTGACTGCCTTCTTACTAGAAGAGGAATGTGGAAGCAAAACTCTGTTCTGAAGCACTATAATGACTGTAGAAAGTAGTACCTGTTTACAGTGTTCATTATTTATTTGCACTTCTTGTCTTTGGAAAGATGCCTCTATACAGTACTAAGTATCCTAAAATTTATCTAAGGAGTTCCATTAAAAATATTTTAAAATCTTTATTTGCCATTTTCAAATTTTGTAGGTTCATGATTCTATTTTTAGTAAACAAGAAAACTTGGTAAGCAAGATATTATTTTCTGTTGATAGATATCTATGAGGAATTATTAGGAATATTGAGCTAAAATGTTTTCAGATCCCCTTTTGTTCTTTTCAATCAAGCAGAAGAGACCATTTTGACTTTTTGTCCTTGCATTTTGTTTGTCTTCTAGCATCCACTGAATTGACAATTCAAACAATGTTTTTACAAGCAAATGATGTTGTCAATACTCTTACACTAGATTCTTTCTTGGCACGGGGGAGGGAGGATTTGTCAGTGTCTGGTTATAGCTGTCTGATTCTGAAGGCCAGTCTTAGTGCCAGGCAGTCCTAACTTTCACTTGTTTCAGTGAGCCCTTTACAGCAGAGAAAGCATGGTGTAGTGTGGCAGTGTGTCCCATCATGAAAGGATGCTCATAGCATATGTGATGTCTGGAGATCAGCAAAAGCTCAGATGTGCTGGCTCTAATGATCTTCTGATGTAAGGATCCCTCAGGTTTGCTAACTGAAGCAGAAGCCTGGCTTAGGCGTCTAGTCTTCTGCCTCTAAACAATTCCCTTGCCACCATTTATTAAGACTCTGCTTAGACCTTCAAACACCTGGCGAGTTATGTGTTTTGGTGTAGGCTTTTAAAAAATAGAAGAGAGGAGAAGAGCATCAGTACACCTGGTACATATTTCATGGTATAAGCAATGCCAAGGAAATCCATCTAACCCCTATTATTGATTTTTATAAACCCTTTAAGGTGGTTTTCAATAGGTTCTTTGTTGTTGAATAAACTTCCTTATAAAGGAGGATTTTTTTTTTTTCAGGTCAGCAGCAGTGATGAAATCGGTTTAATGGGAGTAAAAAGAAAAGAAAAATGGAGATACAGTTAAACCAAACTTTTTGGACTACAATGTATGTCCTTTAAGATCGTATTTATTTAATAAAATTTCATTAACCTCTCAAAACTACAATTGCATTGTTAGTGTACTATGTATTCATGTCAAAGTTGTGGTACTGGAGGAGCTGTAGGCATTACTTCTGTGAGAAACTGCTAGATGCTTCTCCTGTGTCTAACAGAGCCAATGCCATCTGGTTCCGGGATGGACCTACCACTTGCCAATGCCAAGTCCATCAGTGACAGTGGTAGCACCTCTGGGGTAACATAGTTGAGAAGGGAAAAAAATCCAACACAAAAACCAGGAGCAATTTGCAGTCAGAGAAAAGGGTGAGAGGAACAGCCTTGCAGACACCAAGGTCAGTGAAGAAGGAGGGGCAGGAGGTACCTTAGGCACCAGAGCAGAGATTCCCCTGCAGCCTGTGGAGAAGACCATGATGAGGCAGGCTGTTCCCCTGCAGCTCATGGAGGTTGATGGTGGAGCAGAGATCCACCTACAGTTCGTGGAGGACCCCACACCAAAGCAGGTGCAGTCACCCGGAGAAGTCTGTGACCCCATGGGAAGCCCATGCTGGAGCAAGCTCCTGGTGGGACCTACAACCTATGGAGATGGGTGCCCACACTGGAGCAGGTTTGGTGGCAGGGCTTGTGACCCTGTGCTGGAGCAGTCTGTTCCTGAAAGACTGCACCCTGAGGAAGGAACTCACACTGTAGCAGTTCATGAAGAACTGCAGACTGTGGGAAAGACTCACATTGGAGAAGTTGGTGGAGGACTGTCTCGCATGAAAGGGACCCTGCAGTGGAGCAGGGGAAGAGTGTGAGTAGTCTTCCCACTAAGGAGGGAAGAGTGACAGAGACAACGTGTGATGAACTGACTGTAATATCCATTCCCCATCCCTCTGTGCCACTGAGGGAGAGAAGAGAAATCAGCAGTGAAATTAAGCCCAGGAAGAACAGAGGGGTGGGGGGAAGTTGTTTTCAAGATTTGTTTTTATTCATCATTATTATAATTTGCTTGGTAATAAATTAAAAATAATTTTCCCAAGTTAAGTCTGTTTTACCCATGGTGGTAATTGCTGAATGATCTCTCCCTGTCCTTATCTCAACTTACAGGCCCTTTGTTATATTTTCTCTCTCCTGTCCTGCTGAGGAGGGAAGGAATAGAGTGGGTTTGATGGGCACTTGGTGTCCAGCCAGGGTCAATCCACCACAGTTTGCACCACGGATTTCTCAGCTAAAAGGACTAGAATAGTGCCATTTTAATTTGGAGTCTTTGGGGCTCAATGTTGTGATGGAATAAACAGTGTCATGACATGCTTTCCTCTCAATAGCATCTGGTAAACTTTGAAATTTAGCACTGTAATATCACTATTTCTGTTATATTCAACATTAATTGTCTCATTCTTGTATTGAAGCCCTCTCACAATATTTTTTTAAGATGCTTCTAGCTGGCTTATTATCTCACTTAACATGCACAGAGAACATTCTTCCACTCACTTTGCATCCCAAAATAAAGACATGGATCCTTACACTTACAGTTAGGTTAATAAAGACTTAATTTAGAAGTTAGAAATTTTGGTGTACTGAAACATAGATCATTAGAGCTCTTACATGCAACATCTGCTTACATCCTATAATGTCATCCTATTGTAAGTGAACATTTAATCCTCTCTCATTATGCCTCTCTGAGCAAGCTGCAACTCTGAAACCTAGGAAGGAGATTTGCTTCTGTTCACAGAGATTGATGCAATCTGTAATTAGAACCCCATACTCTTCCCAGCTGCTGTTGCTGGCACAGTTGCATTTGAGAATGATGTAATATATTTTCTATTGCAGTGTTTCCTACTCTTTTCAGTCAAATGTGCAAGCTCACTAGCTTGAAACTCACCCATGCAAGTCAGTAGCCCTTATTTTACATTTAACTTTGTGTGGAGTTAAAAGGAGCTAGCTTTAGGTATTAGTGTCATGATAGCATCCAGTACAGAAGTTCATTGTTGCATGAAGGAGAAGGACAGCTGAAGTTCAGTAGAAAATGCCTGAAATGCATCATATTTGCGTAGGTCTAAGTTATAAATCTAAAACTGGAGTATGTAACTGTTCTTACAGAATGAGAGTCTGCATCTCTGGAAAGCACTGCCTCCGAGAAAAAAAAGTCCAATGTGATGCTATAGTAAAAAGGCAAAACACATTTTGAATTATAGATAAGGAAACAGTGACTTATATTTAGGATATATTTAGGTGATTCTGTATTTGTATGTGGTTTAAATTGGACTGTTTAGCTGCAAAATCCTCTTTTATTCTTGTTTCTAAATGCATGTTAAAAAAACATGGAAGAAAAAGAATGATGTATTTGGTCTCATATGCACATATAATTTTAAACTAGAGAAACTATTTCAGAGTAGACTCTAAATAACTAGAACTAGGTAGAGATTTATGAAGACAGACAAATCTGATTCTTTTTGGGGAGGAGTGTTGGGTTTTTTTTTTGTGGGGTTAGGTGGTTTGGTTTGGTTGGTTTGGTTTATTTTAAGAGGGACCGAGAAATTACTCATTTCCACGAATAAGTTTCTGAGGAAAATAGAAGGTGGTAAAAGGCTAATACTTATTAATGATAGAAAGGACAGCAGCCAATTTCTAGAAACATAAATCAAGTGAATTCAAATGCTCGAAAAGCACAAGTTTGAAAATGTTATTTTCCCACAGATTTTAATCTCTGTAACGATATATACATTGATGAGACTGGTACTTCAACAGCTAAGGTCCTAAACTCTTCTTGAAGATATGTTTTCGCCAAAATTAAGTTAGTGAACACACTGGAAAGCTAATTGGATGAAATTTTATATGAAGGAGTTCCAACTAGAAAATGCAATGATTCCTTTCAGCCACAAAATTCTGTGAAACCAACTAAAAGACTCCAGTTGACCTCAGTAGATTTTTTCTGTAAAGATAACTAAAAGCATTAGCCTCCTTAGGCCACACACCAATTATTTAATTACTTTCCATTCTCAGTGAACTTTCCAGAAGAATCACATTTTACCAGGATTAAGCACATCTATTTTTTAGTGAAGAGATAACAGACTTCACACAGAGGAATACAAGAGCTATTGAACTGTATATATGCAAGTGAATTACAGCATCTGATATCAAATCAATGGACGATCTCTGGTATATTTAGGTGGAAATGACCTGATGGCCTTCAAGTGTACACAGCAAGTTAGAAACACATCTGTATTCTACTGACAAAAAGAAGAAATTGTTGTTCAGGGTGTGTTAGCTAAACAGAGTGATTGAATTTAATTGCCAGTCCAGCATTTCTTTTTTAAACCATTTTGAAAGCAGCCCTGCACAATGACATACCTGTGAGGGAGGTATACCATTTTGCTCATCAAAAGAGCTGAGAAGGCAAACCCTTGGTTATTTTTCTTGTCATCTGATTTGAGGAACATGAGTTAATGAAATAGGTTTTGAGATTGTTTCAGTGAATGGCTTGCGAAGATAGGTTTCCTCCCTTCTGCAATGTTGAAAACTGGAACAGAAGTTTGATTCTGTAATTGTCTGAGAGTTTTGTGGTTTTTTTTTTTTTTTTCTGGACCCCATATCTGCATATAGATGTTTCCAATTTCGTTATTGCTACTGCAGAATATAGACCTAGAAACAGCCTGCGGGTCATCAGTCATAATGACATTTAAGAAAACGAGGGGACAAAACCAGTTTCAAGTTCCTCTTCCTTTCCTTTTTCCTCTCTCCAGAAATACTCCTGTATGGTGTTGCATTAAGGAGCATAAATTGGACAGACTCTGTTCCCTGTTACATCCATATAGCCCCCTTGCCATCTGTGAGATGGTCCACATGGGTATCACAGAATTTATTTCCACATTTCTTGCAATTAGTATCAAGTGATTCTTTAAACATGTGGTTCAAATTCTGTGGGGAATCTTATAACAAGATTTTAGTTTCCTGACAGCACTTCAAACTAAAATAGTTTCAAATATGCAGTAAAAGGGAAAATAGTTGCTGTGGGATAAACTTAAGGGTCATTTTTTTAAAGGACACATTCAGATACAAGAGTAATTCTCTCTTCTGAGCTAAGGGACCTATTTGCTAGTCTGCGAGTCTGTATTTCCTGATAACGTTAATCAGAGTTATGTATGCGTACTGAGTGGAGGCTAGATCCTTAATTGTCCTCGTCATATTGTTTGGAGTGAGGTAGCTTTGGTTGTGTTTGAGTTGTGGGTTTTTTTTTTCTTCTTCCTCTTAGATGCCTAAGTGTTTCTTCTATTCTTACTGGGTTTAGATAAATGCATAAGAAGGAAGGGCAAAGATGCCCTATGGGGCTTTCATTTACTGAAAACGATTCTGACTGCAAAAATCAAAAGAACAAGAATACAACCCCATCTCTTACTGTTAATCACCAGAAAGTAATCAAAATACAAAAGCAGTTGTTCTTCTGTTATAATAACATAGTAAACTCTTGTGAAAATTTGGAGAGGGTGAAGACAACTGCCTGGTTAATAAATGTTAAGCACAGCGTCATTCCAAGATTTCCCCCACAATCGGTAGAAAAGGATCGGAGTTAAAATAAAGCCATGCTATAGCTAACAGCATATTTTTTACATTCATCCATGAGCAACCTGAATAAGAACATACCACAACCTTTTTCTTATTTCTGGTCCTGATGCACAGAAGATAGCTGTTCTATGGAAACAACCCTATAATCACCACCCTAATCATCCTATCTGCAGAACTAGTGGCAGGGGAGTTTGACACCAGCAGGGGTGTGTGCACAAGCAACAGTCATACCCTTGGATCCTGGCTAGGTCTATAGGCAGCAAGGCATGAAAGGACTGTGAACCCGGTCGTGGTTTCTGACCCAAGGACATTCCCAGCAGCTGCTGCCTAGCAAAGAAATGGAACTTGGAGCACCAAATGTGTACTGTGAGTTGTGGACATAGCAGGACTGATTTACAATGTTATTTCAGTTTTATGGTGATATGACACAACTAGATCACTGCATCAATCTCAACAGTTCTTTGTTTTCTTTTTGTTGACACAAGACAGATTACATTCCATATACTTATCCATATAGAATGCAGAATATTTTCTTCTTCCTTTACAGTTTATTTTAAAGCAATTAAATATTTTTTTAAAAACTGTTTAAGCAACGTAATCATGCTCGAGACACCTAGGTTTGTGAAAGGTCAGTGCAATAGAGAAACTGCTGTGTTTGACCCAACAGCTTTGTCATTCTTCTTAATTTTCTGAGTTGGATCGTACAATTCTTTAAGAAAATGCAACTATTGTATATGTGTGACTCAGCCACCACCAGAAAGGTTGCTGTGCATTTACGAAGAGTGGTGATGGCTGCTCTTGTCCCTTTTTTTTCCAGCAGGTTCTTGAATCAGAGGGCAGATCATAGCCAAGATTTATTAGAATGACTATTGTTTATTGGTTTTTTGTGGTTCTTAAAATATTCTAGCTGTTGCTATTAATACCAGATAGCTGTTCACATAGTACATTCACTTGTTTCCTCACACAGTTCACATACACACACGCTGATAATTACCAGGTGGGAGTAACAATGAGGAGGCCAAATGAGTCTACTCAGAAGATGCACCAGTGGCCTCTATGTAAAAGTTCAGAAAGTCTCCCAAGAGGTGTTGAACACATAATCCTGTCGTCTCTGTCTGCTCATAGCAGCCACCACATTCTTTCTTGTGGGTTGAGTCACCACACAACCAGTTGTCAATGAGTGTGTGGGTGGCCTTGAAAAATTTGTCCATCTCCAACCCTTGGTGTCCTAAGTTTCAGACTCATTAGGATCAATAGCCTCCAGAGTTTATCTCTATCCTCTTAGACATCTCCTGCCCCCTTATCCTACCCTGATGCCTTTATATTTTTAGATTATTGGGAAATAAAAGCAAAGTCATACTATTGTGAGATTCTTTTCTTCCTTGCAGAAAATATCTTTTCCTTTCTGCTGAAACCTATTTGTATTATGTCACTACAGAATTTGTTACTTTTCAGAAATTGCAATATAGCAGGAGTATATGGAGTTAATGTAATGTGGCCTGGTAATGTGCAAGTATCTGTTTGTCACTATTAAAAAATGTCAAATAGTCTCCCAACATTTTCTGCAATCAGGAATCATGGTGAAGTTTTTCCAGCTAGGGAGCTATGAATGTCTCCTGCTTCCCTATTCTGCAAATTACTGAACACCACTTTTCTGCTTATAAATGTGAGAGAAAACGGAAACAGCCAAAAAAATTACACAACTAAAAAAGGCCCATTGTTCTGAATCGTAAAACTGCCAAAAAGGTAAATTGCAGGTCTGAAAATGAATTTATTAAAAGAAGATGGAAGACCTGTTTTTTTCAAACCTTCCAATAGAGGCACTAAATCAAATCCCAAATCTTCAGTAGCAGATATTAGACGTCAAGCTTACAGCTCCCACATTTATCTCCGTATGCTCTGGGTGTAGCTTGGTTCAGTGCTAGAAAGAAGAGGGCTGCTATAATTAAGATGCAAACACACTGTCGTTGTGTTCTTTCACACACTATCTGTATTGTTAGTCCTTGAAACCCAGGCATCTGAGATTTAAAAAAACCCCTTAATGCGGGGAAAAATATTTATTAAGGGAAAATTTACTACTTACTCAGGAAAGCAAGGCATTATATTTTCACCATTTCTCAAAAAATTCTTTATTAAGCTGTTCTTATAGAAATAATTTTAAGTGATTCATCATTTCTTCTTTTAGCTCCTATAGTATCCTTCTGAAAATTTTTCCTTTTAAGATTCAAACACAAAGCTCCCTACTTTTTTTTGTCAGATACTGCTGTGGATATTTCTGAAGAGTGATTTATAGGCTGTAGATTCTCTTACAAGTAAAAGGATTCAAAATGAAAAAGGACAAATTACAAAGCTGAACTAAAATGGTAAAGTTCAGGCCTAAAACTTTGACTTGGTAGGTTGCCCCTCATGCAGCTTGCAAATTGTTAAAACACAATTTGGTTTCTTTTCAAAGCAAAAGAAATACTTTCCATTGAAAAGTCTGGAGACAGGATGGGACTAATAGTTTACAGGCACGAATCAGTAAAAAATTAAAACTCCACCTATGGCATTCTTGGAAAACCAAGCAAACAAACAGAGAAGTGTCACAGTGCTGACAGCCTTGTAAATTCATGGGTAAGTGACATTGACTCTAAAATCAAAGGAACTGTGTCTATACAAAAAGAGTCAAAGCTTTGCAAAAATGTTCATTACTAGTTATGTGAAGGAGCTATTTGGAGAGAGTAGTAGGAAATTTGGAGTAACATAAATAGTGCCGCAGAATAGATAAATCTGTTATAAATGGATGGGTTGTATCTGACATTGCAACAGATTTGTGGAAATCCTCAGTATTTATTCTAGGTATATGCTATAAGAATTAAAGATGGGTAGCTCTTAGTTTTGTTTTGTTATTTTGTTCTGATTGTACCTCACAGCTCTTGCATTTAGAAGGTCCTAATTTTTAGGTAGCAGACCTGAGGATGTCCTCACCGAAAGATGTGGTGGATACATGTATTCAAGGGAGACTGGATAAATTCTTGGAAGAAATATCCATGGGGCTTTACTAACCAGACAAACTCTGTGTTGTTCAGGAAATGGCCTCAGCTGAAATCTGCTGAAGTCTAGGGAATTAGTTGTAAGAAACAACAGTAAGGAGTTCTTACTCCCTGTCTGTCACCTGGTTTGGGTTGCTGCTGGATACAGCATACTGTGCTGGAGGCGCCTCTGATGTTCCTCTGTTCCTTCGGGTGCTGCCAATGCAAGACACTCTCCAGAACATGCTTTTGTCCCAGCATCCATTCATGTTTGGTTTTGATTCTCCTCAACTGCTGTTTCTTGATATATCAACTATTTGCAACTATTGTTACATATTTCTCTTCTGAGCTACCATTGTTACTGTAGAAAAATACCTTGCAGAGTAATTTAGAAAGAAATTACTGGATGGTATTTATAAATGTACATCGTTTCCCTACCAGAATTTAGTACCCTTTGACTTGCGGGGGGGGTTTATTTTCTTTTTTCCTACCCTTTTTTCAATTGAAACAAATTGAAGGAATGACTCATCTAGGAGACTAAGCTGCTGCACACATTGTGTCACTGTGCTCTTCCCTCTCAATTAGTGTCCACAGTGCAGGTGGAACTGGGAACAGGAGAAAAAGACTGGGAAAAAACAGGAGAGACAGAGGGGTGCATCAGCGGTATCAGGAAGTTCCTACATTTGAGACAAAGAAAAAGGTCAATTTATCATTTTTATTAGTTTCTGGGATAAATGAGAAAGGAAGAGGACTGAGCAAAGTATGTGAAAAATATTTTTTTTAAAAAAAGGCCCAAGGAGTATCAGCTTGAACACAGAGTTCAAAGAAGAGTATGAGAAGTGTAGTTAACAACTATAGAGAAATGGTAAGTGGAAGCTCAGGACACCCTTAGAATGATTGCACAGGTCAATCTTGAGATGACTTCTGCTCAGAGTACAAAGGAGGACTGTGGTTTATAAAAATAATCAAAATTATTTATATTTTGTCACTTTGCAACATAATTTTCAGTTATTTGCTACGGACCTATCTTAAGCAGGTTTTTTCAGCTTTAGGTTTTAGACATAGTTTTAGTATTTTTATTGAATTTCCCTCTCTGTTTTTCCTTATGTCCTTATCCTGTCTATATTCTATATATTCTACAATACTGGAGATAATGGACAGTAATCCATTCATTCAACACTCCTCCCATATGGACTTGTTGAGTCTTACACGACTTACCTGAAAATATGGACAGGGGCAGCAATAGTATCCACACTGGTCATCACAGAGTTGCCCAATGAGATATAGCAGGACCACTAATGCTGAGGTGGTAGTTAAGGTAGGATTCTTGTCACCTAAAGGTCAGAAAATACCACAAGGACATCTACATCTGAGCTGGTGTCTTTTAAGTCTGGGAGAGAGGAACACAGTGGAGAAAAAGCTAGGAATTTTTATTGCATGATTCATCTGACCGAATGTAGAAGTTTAGTTCAAAGGGAGCAAAATTTCAGCGTAGAATTGCCTGTTTCTCTGTGGGGACTAAAAAGGAAGCCTCACTCAGATGTAGAAATCTACATTTGTTTAGATGAATCCCATGCAGAGTGCCTGCTATGGCAGAACACTGAAGGGCATTTTCACCCTGATTTGCCACAGAACTTCCTCTGAGCAGTAGCTGATGCTTGGATTTTCTGCAGAAGAAAGAAATAATCTCCAGGGGTTTCAGTTGCTGACTTTTTTCCCCCAATATTCATTAGTTTTTCTTTTTTCTTCCTGCTGTGAATGTATATCATGTGTCAGTCATACTGAATTAAAACATAGCTTAACCATGAAGAGATTTCAACAAACACTCATTCACTTACTTTTTTGCCCTATCAAAAACTTCTTTAAAGCAAGTTACTGTATTTCATTAGTGTAATGAAGTCTGTGGGTTTTTTTCTGTGTTCTGAAGCCAATGAGAAACCGTAAAGTTATGTCTATCTGCTCCAACATGCCTGCTGATGGAACATTCCTTATACACATTACTAGAGTGAAAATGGAGCAGCCTCTGGAGAGTTTGATTTTTTTTCAAAATACAGGCAAAGTGTTAAACATATAATCCTACTCCTGTGTGATTAATTATATCTCAAGTTGTGTGAGACAGGCACTCTGAACTTGCAAAAACATGAAAACCAGAGCTCAGAATGAATATCCTCAAAATTATGTATGAAAAATAAATTGGCATCTCTTGAAATTTCATATGTTGAACAGATAAATGAAACTGTATAAATTTACTTCCAAGAACTAACATCATATTTGAAACAACAAGATAGATGGAAACAATGTCTCCTTGTTCCCTTTTGCATTTTAAATGAGCTGCTGCCTCACTGTGTGACCTGAAGGAGTTGTTGCAGTATAGAAATAGCACAAATACAGCAAACTATGCCTCATTGCTTATGTAGGCACATAACACTCTTTAAATGTTAATATACATGCTAATTGCCATTGCTATATTCTACAGTTCCCCCTCCCCAGTCTCTAACTCCTTCATGTCGGTAAGCATGACAGACCAGGTTCTAGCAGAAAAATAGAATATTTGACCTGTTAACAGAAAATATTACTCCAGGGGGAGAAGTGAAATATACATATGCTTCAAATAACCCTACACTTGTTGCCATTAAATAGTAAAGAATTAAAAAAAAAAACCAACAGGGATTCATTCTTTTCATGCTTTAAGTATATGGAAAATGCAATATTTTGGATGCTCATACTGTTGTCAGCAGAAAATTCATGCTTTCAAAGTACCTGCACAAATATCTAGGGAGAGGGTAACTCTCAGCCATTTTCCTATGCTTCTGAAATTCCTGTCTTGCCAAGAAAATCAGCTCCGTAATTTAAGATTATTTACAGCATTCTAATTTACAGTGTTGCACATGCGACTCATGGCCAAGGATGCAACAGGGCACTGCACATGCCGTTCTACCTTTTCCCATCCCCATTTCACCCTTACATGTCTTTCCTCAATAACACTTTTGAGAAAGGCTGAGGGCTGGGAACTGAAGCAAGTGGGTCAGCTTTGTGCCGCATCAGCAACATGAAGACTCTGGAACAAAAGCCAAGAGTTCTGCCCTGACTATCTAACCGTGACAGCAGCATTCTCTATCAGGAAGATACTCATAATTTCAGGTAATTAAATGACTAGAAAGCTCATTCTGTGCCTGGCAGCCAAAATTAAGCATGTCAAATGAACAAAACCTGCTTCAATGAGTGAAATACTGAGCCTGCTATTGATTACAATTGGTTAATTAGTTTCAGGGAATATTTTGATCAATGTTTTTGGCTGCTGAGAATGATGTTCTAAATGCAAAGCCAACCTTCTGTCACTTGTTTCTTGTTAAGATTACTGGGGGAGGGGTTAGTTTATATTTTTCTATGGCAAGAACTAAGCTACTGCATGGTGGGTTTGGCTATTTCTGCTCCTGATAAGAATATCTATGAAAAAAAAAAAAATCATTATTTGGTAAACACTTCTCAGAAAATTTGTACATTCCTCAATTACTCTGCTATTGTAGAACACATATATATATAATTAATAATTCTTTGAACATATTTTAGATGGCTTTATCTGACTTAGCTGAGTTCAATGAAATAAAATCTTCCTCTATTCTTAAAAAAAATTCTTGGATTCCGTAAGTTCATGAAATAAAGCTCTTCAGAAACTCAGTATGTGTAATTATAAAATCTGTTTGAAGAATGGTAAATTGACAGGAAGTGTCACAGACTCTGTTATGCCTAAATAACACATCTTGATGGACATTCATTTTATGGTGTAGTGAAACAAAAGTTATAAGAGGTTAATGTATATATCTGGTGTGCATACACATTAATATATCTATATGTAATAATATGCGTTGATAAGAAAATAATTAATATTTCACACAGTATCCATGATCTTGGCTAGTTTATTTCTCAGAAAATACTTTGATGGAAGTAAACACACAAAATAGATTGCTAGAAGAACTAATTTTCATTCTTTGCAATTTTATTATTTGAAGCCTTCTTACAAGCAGAACTTAATAGTAAGGGAAATTGAAACTAGGAATTTTGCTACAGCTACTGCTATTATAACTGCGGGTAAAGCAGTGCATTGCAGTAAAAGACAGACTCTGGTTTTAAAGATTTCTGAGATCGGATAGCCCAGAGGTGCCTGGTCTGCTGGGAGTTTTTTAAGACACTGTTTCTAAAGGTACAGTGGAATGGTGAGAAAAGAAAGTGAAGTCCGTTTCTGCTTGCTTTTGAGTGCTACATCTGTTTCCCCAAACCTTTCATGTCAGTTGGCCTTTCATTACCATCCAGCAAGTCTGATGGCAGTGGCCTACTTTTCAAACTTTATTCCTTTGAAGTGGTAGAGATGATTTTGACACAGAAGATGTAAGTAGACTGAAAACTTCTTGTGTTCAGCTATTCCCCACAATTGCACAAGAGCCTAAGAAAAGCTTGACCCTTACTGTTTACATCCTGTGATCTGGTAGGCTATTGAGTGTATATAATAAATAACTCCCATAAGTGTTTGCACTGAACCCAGCGGGCTGCAGGCACGTGTAAGAGCTTGAGGGTTTTGGAACGGAGGGCTTGTAAATACACTTGCCATCTGATTTCACACCTTTGCAAATGTGCTTTGCTGGAAGCATGATGAAGTTCAGATGAATCCCTTTGACACAATGATGGAGACAAGTTGAGCTTCACCCTGATATGGATGCGCACAGACAAGAGATTTTTTAAGTCAGCTCAGCTAAATGAAAATACAGCGTGTCCCCTGCAGAGCTGCCAAGGTCAGTGAGAGTGCTGGTAATCTGCTGTATAAATGCCAGATGCACAAGGTATAGTGCCTCCAGCCATTTTTAGTTCACATTGTTTATAATGGAAGTCAAACGCCAAGCTTCATTACGGCAAAAAAGTTTAGAGTTTCTTCCTGTCTTGCCTTGACAAAAATCTGGGTTAAAATAAATAAATAATGGTCTAAAGATTTACTCAGTATCCTTTTCCAGGCTGACACAACACTCCAGTAAACTTTAAAGCTTATGTAGATACTTTACAACATGAGATTTTTATTTTTTTTTCCCCCCACAACTTAGGCCACAGGATTTTTCCTGTCAGCAATCTCTCTTATTAAGAGGCAGTTCAATAAAGCAATTTGCATTTAGGCATCTTTGCCTTTTAGAAAATATTTGTTTTCTATTTAATACCTCTACCACGTTGTTTGACCCATTAACCAGCAAAGACAGATATTTACTTTTTTTGGTTTGTGGCATAACATGCCATGTGCTGCATATTTTCCTTATTTAGTGAGATAGGAATGGCCATTGAACGTATCCTGGAAGCTCCTGGATCTTTGGGTCTAAATTGGAGATGCTATGAGCAGTCATTCTTCATAATCCCTTTCAGAAACTTATTGAGTGGGGGAGGGAAGGAGTAAACTGGAAAGATATTACACAGAAATTCTTTCTCCTAATGACTAGAAACCTCCTTCTGATTTCCACACTAGAATTATTTATGGCTAGTTTCTATCCATTTGTTCTTGTGCCAGTGCTGTCCTTCAGTTTAAATAGATCCTCTCTTGCCCTGGTGTTTCCCTGTCTGTGTATTTATAGATAGTAATGCAATATTATTTAGCCTCTGTTTTATTAGATTACCAAAACAAACCTAGTTTTACTCTTCTAGAACTCACGGTTCTCTGATCATTCCAAGAGCCACTTTCCTCCCCTCTTCTTTGCTGAGTGGTCTTAAATACTGCATCACTAGTGGGATTCCCCAGGGTTACATTTTAGGCTCAGTTCTTTATTACTTTTTCATACATGACATGGACACAGGACTAGAAGGTGTCTTAAGTAAATCTACAGATGACACCAAATTGGGAGGAGCTGTTGACACTGATGAGGGTAGAGAAGACTTGCAGAGAGACCTGGACAGATAAGAGACTGGGCAATCTCCAGTGGCATGAAGTTTAACAAGGGCAAGTGCTGGATTCTGCAACTGGGAAGGGGCAACCCTGGCTACACATACAGACTTGGGAATCAGACGCTGGAGGCCAGCCATGCTGAGAAGGATTTGGGGGTCTTGGTCAACAGCAAGTTAAACATGAGCCAGCAGTGTGCCCAGGCAGCCGGGGGGGCAAACATATCCTGATGTGAATCAAGCACGGCATTGCGAGCTGGTCCAGGGAGGGGATTGTCCTGCTCTACTCTACATTGGTGTGGCCTCCCCTCAAGTACTGTGTGCAGTTTTAGGCGCCACAGTACAAGAGGGACACAAAACTATTGGAGAGTATCCAGAGGAGGGCAACAAGGATGGTGAAAGGTCTGGAGGGGAAGTCTTATGATGAGAGGCTGAAGTCCCTCAATTTGCTCAGCCTGGAGAAAAGAAGGCTGAGGGGGCACCTCATCATGGTCTATGGCTTCCTGACAAGGGGGAGCAAAGGGGCAGGTGCTAGTCTCCTCTCCTTGGTGACCAAAGGGAACAGTATGAAGTTGCGACAGGGGAGGTTTAGGTTGGATGTTAGGAAAAGGTTCTTTACTGAGAGGGTGGTCGGGCACTGGCACAGGCTCCCCAGGAAAGTGGTCACAGCCCCGAGCTTGACTGAATTCAAGAAGCATCTGGACGATGCACTCAGTCCTATGCTCTGACTTGGCTGGCCCTGTGTGGAACCAGGAGTTGAACTCAACAATCCTTATGGGTCCTTTCCAACTCAGGATATTCTATGATTCTATGATTCTTAAAAAGTGATCAGCAGTACATCATGTAAAGCCACTCAAATGCCATGGCTCCTTCTGGAAATACCTCACCTGGTAGAAGTATGAATTACATTTGCCTTTTTACATATATCACTACAGTTCACAGCCATCACTGGTACACACAGATCCTCTACATTTCTCATACTTCAAGATCATAACATAAGTTCTTCATATTAGCCCCTAAGTGTATGACATTGCCCTTTGCATGATTGGATTTTTATCTCATTACTATTATGAAAATCCCCAAGCTCATCAGCCTTTTCAAACTACTCTTGCTTTGAGGAAACTTCCCAACTTCATGGCATAAGTAAATTCCCTTAAAACAAGCTTTCTTTTTTGCACCAATGTTGGTAAAGAAAATATTAGATAGCTCCCAGTACTGATTCATTACTGATCAGCTTCCTTCAGCATGTTCAGTTATTTTCTCATTTTTCTTTACTTTTTGTCTAACTTCAGTACTAGTCCTAAACTTCTAGTTAATCAACTTATTCTCACAAAACACCATATAAAATGCTTAATAGAACATCTCAGAGAAGGCCCTTGCATTTTCAAGTCCAATTACCAGATTAATTTAATTCTGCCATGTTTTATGACACTTTATGCCTTTGAAATTTTTCTCCCTCCTCTCTGATTTATTTTAAAACCTTTCATTACATTCTGAAGGCTCATATGTTACTGAGATCTGATGAGCAGGTTAGCATTGGCCTGAAGAAAATCTCTCCACTACACTTCATGAATTATTGTATACCCTAAAATGATGAATAAGTGAAATGGGGAGTCTGGGAGTATGTTCTAGATTAAGTTCTCAGTTTGTGGGTTAGTGCCATACCTTCATAGCATGCAGGTGGAATAATTCACAATAACCACTAGGAAAGGAAAGTGCTGGAAAAGAACTAAGATTCTAGTTTAACCTGCTCTTTAAATGAAAACATATAATGTTCAATTCACTTTCAATGATTTGTACATTAAAATTGCTAAAAATGTTGTTTATACTTTATTGAGTTGTTTTTATTCTTTATTCATGCTTTAATGTAAGCTTTATTCTTATCACAGAATCACAGGATGCTAGGGGCTGGAAGGGACCTCTAAAGATCATCTAGTCCAACCTCTCTTCTAAAGCAGGATCACCTAGATTAGATCACACAGGAACACATCTAGGTGGCTTTTGAATTTTTCCAGATAAGGACACAACATCTTTGGGCAGCCTGTTCCAGTTCTCTTTCACCTTCACAATGAGCTTTCTCCTTATGTTCACATCACAGAATCACAGAATCGCAGAATCACAGAATCGTAGGGGTTGGAAGGGACCTCGAGAGATCATCAGGTCCAACCCCCCTGCCAAAGCAGCTCCCTAGCACATATTGCACAGATAGGCGTCCAGACGAGTCTTGAATATCTCCAGAGAAGGAGACTCCACCACCTCCCTGGGCAGCCTGTCCCAGGGCTCTGTCACCCTCACTGTGTAAAAGTTCTTCCCCATGTTGGTGCGGAACTTCCTGTGCTCCAGTTTACAGCTATTCCCCCTTGTCCTATCTCCACAGACTACTGAAAAGGGGTTGGCCAATTCCCCCTGCATCCCATACTTAAGATATTTATAAACATTAATTAGGTCCCCCATCAGTCTTCTTTTCTCCAGGCTGAACAGCCCCAGCTCACTCAGCCTTTCCTCATATGGGAGGTGTTCCAGGCCCTTCATCATCTTCGTAGCCCTTCTCTGGATTCTCTCCAGGAGATCCCTGTCCTTCTTATACCAGGGAGCCCAGAACTGGACACAATACTCCAGGTGGGGCCTGACCAGGGCAGAGTAGAGGGGGAGGATCACCTCCATAGACCTGCTGGCCACACTCTTCCTGATGCATCCCAGGATCCCATTGGCCCTCTTAGCCACCAGGGCAGACTGCTGGCTCATAGCCAACCTGTCATCAACCAGGACCCCTAGGTCCTTCTCCACAGAGCTCTTCTCCAGCAGGTCATCCCCCAGCCTGTACTGATACAGACGGTTATTCCTCCCCAGGTGCAAGACTTTACACTTGCTTTTATTAAACCTCATCTGGTTTCTCCCTGCCCAGCTTTCCAACCTGTCCAGGTCTGGCTGGATGGCAGCGCAGTGTTCCTGCGTGTCAGCCACCCCTCCCAGCTTTGTATCATCAGCGTACTTGCTGAGGGTGGATGCTATTCCCTCATCAAGGTCGTCGATGAAGATATTAAACAGGACTGGACCCAACACCGAGCCCTGGGGAACACCGCTAGTCACAGGCCTCCAGTCAGATTTTGTTCCACTGATCACGACCCTCTGAGCTCAGTCCGACAGCCAGTTCTCAACCCACCTCACTGTCCACTCATCTATCCCATGATCTCTTAGCTTTTCTATCAGGATGTCATGGAAGACAGAATCGAAAGCAATGTCTCATTACCATTTTTAACACAAAGCAACACAAAATCAGTAAATTCTCTTATTTATATTTAAAATCTGTAGCACCTACTGCTAGTCAAACATTTTGGCTTAGTCTGTGTTCTTTTAGGGTGTTTGAAGTCATCTGATTTGAGCTTCTCTGTAAATTTTTTAGTAACATATAGTAGCATTTTAAAATTTTTTTGTAAATTGTCTTGTCACAGGCTCACCCTTCTCAAAGTGTTCATCTTATACAAGCCTTTGGTGAGGCAGGTAACAGGAAGAAGTCAAACTTGTTTCCATTTTTAACTCACTGACTTTGGGACTATCTGGAAATCAGTTTCTCTCACATGGTATGAAAACCAGTAGAACAACTTTAAACTTTGCCTACCCGTATATGGCATACTGTAATCAGTTATGCCTGATTTTCCTTCCATCCTCCTAACATCCAGCTGGAAAAGGTCCTGATAGTCTCCAGGATTGCAGTGGGAGGTAATGTCAGCAATTCAGAGAACCCTCCTCTTCCTGGGAGCTTTGACATCAGAATTCACCTAAAAAGGCTCCAGAGCAGTACAGAATTAGGCTCCAGATTAGCTTTCAGTGTGATTCTGATAAAACATACAAGCAGCTGATGGGCAGATAAGTTGAATTTGTGAAATGCATTTCACAGCATCACAGTTTTCCATATAATGTTGACTTTCTAAAGAAAAGAAAGACCAGTGCTTTTTCTTTTTACAGATAAAGTTTCATTTTACTGCAGTTTGGAAATTCTGGAGCATGCTGTGTACGTGCTGTGTAGACTTGGGTTGTCACATTGATTTAGGTGGCACATTTAAAAAAAGAAGAAACCGTAAGACAGTTTTCTTATACTGTTTGAATAAGGTGATAAGCATGGCCTTTCTCTACCTTGACAAGAGAGGGTTGTAATAACATAGTTTAAAGAATGGAACTTACATAATATAAATAAGGAAGTGAATTAGCAAAAAATATTATGACTTCTTTAAAGTACATATCAGGGATTGGTACACCAGAGGAAAAAAAATACTGCAAGGAAACAAGTTCTTTTAGACATAATGTTTCACTTTTGCAATAATTCAGGCATAGACTTTCATTACCATCCTAAACAATGTGAACTCTAGCCTCAGAGTTTATGAATTCTTCAATTATTTAATCATTCAGTATATATAATTTTATATGATCTATAAATTAACAGTATTTGATAGTCCCAGAGCTGAAGAATTTCAGAAACATTTGCATCCCTTCCTTATAAAGTACTGTAATCTCTTTCACTCAAGAACTTCCTTGCTCATACTGCAAAGATGGAAAAAACCAAACTGCTTTACTGTAGTATTTTCTCCATGGCTGAGTTACAGGACTGTTGTTTACCAAATATTGAATGGTCTTGTGGCAAAATATAGGGTGGGAGTGAGGAAGTTTGTATTCTAATCTTGGCTGTGCCCCAGGGTCTGTATGAATCTATGGGCAAGTAGTATAACCTCTTTGATCCTCAATTTATTTTGCAGCAAATTGGGGGGAAAATGATACATTCTGTCTTGTGAAGGTGTCATGAGGTTACCTTCTGGCACTTTTAGATGGAATTGAGTGCTCCAGAAAAGCAAATCTTGTTGCCTTTTAACCTACTTCTATTAAGAACCAGTGGGGATGGAATCCAGGGCCTTACCTTTTGCCAAGGGAGGTGTACACAAAGCTCAGTTTGAAGATATACCTAAATGTTCAACATTAACTATTGAAGCCTTCATTAATGAATTTGAAATATGCAAAGATTTCTTTAGTCCCATAATTCACTTGGCATTTTAATTATGATACCTGTGACTACTCAAAATAAATTTCAAATAGGAGGTTAATTATTCTTGCTGAGCATCTCCCCTCTCTGACAGTTGTCGCTTGGAACAATTTTTTTCTAGGCAAAATCCCCACTTTAAATACAGCTAAATTCATTAATGAATGCCAATACCGGAAAGATAAGCTTGGCATCTGGACATTTGAAGCTGCCAGGTGTATCATATATGTGACCACAGCTGTTCACTGTGGTAACTGAAGGGAAAAAAATGAGCAAAAGCGAGATAGGCATTAGGAGCTAACAAGAGGCAGTGGTATGTTATTATTTTAATTACAAGGGGATGCTGATTTGCTTTGTAATTGCAAAGTTGCTGTTGAATGTCCAATATGTGCCTGGAATGATGCTTTGATGGCAGTTTACAATAAAACTAGAGGTTGTTAGCTATTTAAACACACTTAAAAAAAGGAGAAAAGTAAAATAATGACTACTCTCATTTTGGAGGACTTAGAAAAGGAGAAGAAATCTGTAAGATCACTTTCATAGTCTATGGCATAACAGAACTGTATCACAGTCATAAGTCAATGCCACAAAAGTATTTTTCTAATGTAGAGGGTTTTAAGGGTAATTTTTTTGATTTTACAGTAGTTTTCCCTTACATGTTACAGAGCAATATCTCATGCTGTAATATGTATTATACAGTTTAACACCCCTCCCTCCTCAACACCTCCCTCCAAAAGCTCCAAAAAATGTAACGCATCAGTTATCAGTGTGCATGATTTTTTTTTTTTTAGTTGATTTGAGCTTTTGACAACTTCCTGCAATTTCCTAATTATTTTGGCATGGCTCTCCAAAATGCTAGCCAACTGCAAATCAGGGAAATATGCATGCTGATAAGAGTGAGAGCAAAGGTTAAGACTTAGAGATAGAAGCCCTGAACCCTCCCCAGCAAAGAGTTCCTGGAGGGTACAGGCACAAGAAAGCCTTACTCCCAGCTGCCTCAGGTGCCCAGGAGGATGGTTTGAACAGGCCAAAGCAGCACTGGCTTGCAGCAGAGAGGGAGGGGAGTAGAGCATGCCTGATGAGGTCTTGTGAATAACTTGCTATAAAGATGAGTCTGCAGGTGTAGCACTGGGTGACCAGCTTTTTAGTCACTGTGGCATCTCTTTCGGGGTCACAGCAAAAAGCATACCTGTTTCAGCCTTCACCAGTATGGTTGGCAGCTGAGAAAGGGAGAGGTATATTTTTAAACAAATATTACCCTTTCCCAGGCAGTTCCTCAGATAAGTTGTGCCTCTCGGACCTGGCCAAAAAGCTACCTGGATCTCCTCAGGCAGCAGAACAAGTGTGCTACAGTGACCCTTCAGTGAGTATGCTGAATGTGTTCTTATCCTACACTTCTTTTTTTTTTTGGCTTTAAGTAGGAATGGGACTTCAGGAAATTACAGCAATGCTGAAGTGAAAGAATGTAGTTAAATTTTAAATGCAAACTCTGTTTGCAGAAGGGGATTTGTACTGCTGAGGTGAGGAAGGATGGGCTTATGACTGGAATTTCAAAGACAAATAATCAAGTCCCAGGTCTGTGACTTCAATTCTTTTCATACGTCCTTGAGCAAGTCATCTGATTTCTACAATTCAGATCATCGTTTCTAAACTCATCCTTTGTTTTCTTTGTTCTTTCTGACAAAGGATATTTATCTCTCTGTGTTTGTACAGTGCTTATCGTACAGGACTCCCTGTCTTTGAACAGGTTAATGAGGTGTAAGTTATAGTTTGAATTTATGATATCAGCCAGTCTGTAATAACTGCCTGTTCTTCATGTAGGTAGTTTGCTTCTTCAGTGAGGGGTAAGCTGTCTCAATTTTGCTGTTGAGTGAGGGCAAGCACTCAGACTATTGTCAGAGAGTAGTAAAAATGCAATAAATTACTTCTCAGCTTACCTTGTGACAACTTATGTATCTAGCTGTCTTCCTGTGCAGAAAATTTTGAACTCAGCTATAATCAGAACATGAAGATAAATCAACAGAATACTGAAATTATCAAATCTTTAACAACACGCTTTGAAACACAAAACATAAAGAAGTTTTTTGAGAAACACATTTTCTCATCCATATACACGTGCTTAGACAAAATGTGACTGGCTTTTCCTCATACTTTGGTTGCTCTCAGGATACTTCTGGTACTTTTTCTTCATTATCATCCTCCTTTCTGATCTGTCTAATAGAGCATTCATCAATCAGTAACTGACTTTTCTTCCTTGTAAATAAATGTTTTTCCCATTTCCAATGCATCCTTCCAATTGTAACATCTTATATATTTTTTACCAGTTCCTTTTAAAAAACCTTTGTTTTGCTCACAAGAAAGAGGTTTTTTTAATTACACTTTTTCCTAAAAACTTACATTCCAAGAAATATAAACACACAAAAATGGTGTAATTACTAGAAGTGGTGGAACACTTATTGCCATAGTCATGCTTTCTGCCAGGAAATATTGGTGTGAAAAAAAATAAAAATGATTCACAGAACATATGGATTTTTGTGTGGTTTTATATAAATATTTGTTATTGTAGCAAAGTCAGTTCTATTGTGACATGTAAAACCCATTGTATTGTGTTCCTCACTACAATCAACCTTTATTAAATTAATGTTTTCAGAATGTACTATTTCATGCAGAGACGTGAAGCCTTTCTAGACTGATTGGCAAAGCCAGAGAAAAAAAAAATCCAGACTTTTCTCGGGGAAAGAAGTTCCTGCTGTTTGACTAACAAACTAAATCATCTACTGAATCCTGAGCCACATGTTAAAATCCTTGTAGGTTTGCATTACATCTTAGTTTCCAGGCACCAGACCTGATATGCAAAAAGGTTGAACCAGGGATTCCCAAGAATATTATCTTGCTTTACAGAAATTTATATCCTTTAACTCTTTTCAGACTTTAATTTTTCCTCTTCAGCTCTATTCAGTCCCAGCATTGGTGTTGGTTTGTTGGCTGTTACAAAATAATCTGCCTTCCCATCATACAGGTATAAAATGTTGGAAGAAGACTTGCTGTCCTTGTATCATGTCCTGATTGTATGCAATATCCTCATTCATTTTTCATCACTCTTCCTTTTCCATTTAAGCTAATCCATCCCTGTTTTCTGCCAACTTTTTAAAAAAATTTTTATTTTTTGAAACTGTTTTTCTACTGTTTGACATTTAAAATCCAAAATAAATAAACATTGGCTATTATCAGCTAGGAGCCCTTCTGCTGTGTCTGGCTTGTCACTTTCCTGACGGGGCTATTTCTTTTAATCTCCATACTGGCCGCTAATCTGGTTTGTCATTCTTCTGTTTTCCTCTCTTTCTGAATCTGCAATTGAAATACAGATTCATCAACTTGTATTTCTTTGTTTCACCTTGATTGCTGTGTTGGGCAAAGTTCCCAAGATGGTGTTCCCTCTTGCACAATCTTTCTTTCCCTTGAAAAGAGCAAAGGAAACCAGAAGAGTATACCCATGTAAATTGCTGCTTTAAGCTCATGCCATTTGTTTTGCTAATAGAAGCATTATTAAGATTTTTCCTCCTCAATGTTCATTGTGCTTTACTGTTTCCTGTTATTCCAAATTAAAACAGACAAGGCAAATTTGCCCAAAATGTATTAGAAATCAGAAAGCCATGAAAAACTTGCAGCCGTTCAAAGTCGGGAAAGGAAATCCTATTTCCATCTAATTTTTAAATACTACAAATGTGTTACCTGCCAGTGGCATCTTCCAAAAATCATTCAGTTGAGTCTGTAAACAAGGTATGGTGGATCCCGTTTCATTGATGGCTAAGATCTGATTCACCATTACCCCCACAGCAGTGGAAGTTGCTGGAGCTAATCAGAAGTGTTATCAACTCTGACTTTTATTGCTACTACATTAGCAATAGTAAACCAGGCAATAAAGGAAACTGTAAATGAAGGATTTATTCTTTTCAGGGGTACATCTCATGCTTGGAAGATTAATGATGAATTCCCGGTTCACTGTTTACTAAAGACACCTCTGTTCTATAGTATTTTAATTGTAAATCCCTTATTTGACATCCTAACTAATGAGTCCTGCTGAATTAATAAAAGCGACATATTAACTTTAAATCCCAGATAAAGTAAAGATTGCTGTTTTAATATCCCATCCATATCCTTTATCTTTCTACAGGGGCTTTCAGGCCAGTAGTTTTAATAACATGCATGAATGAAGATGCTCTTTTTTAACACAAATGGTGGCAAAGAGTTTTTCCTTTATATTAGCAGGCAATCAATTCCAATAGCTTTTTAATGCTTTCTTAAAGAATCAATTTTAAAGCAGAAGCTCTTCAGGGGACCCTCTTAAACTTCTTCACAGCCAGTCTCCTAATTTTCTATTACAATGCAATCTAAAGCAGCTACAAAAATAATGCAGATAATGTTTGCTGGGTAATGATTTCCAATTTCCCCATTCCATGTACCCTGTTATTAGGAGGATCATCTTAGCTGTGTAAATTAATTTTCAATTCACTTCAGGGGAACATTACAATGATTTATTCAGCACTGGTGCTGAAGAAAGTGTTGGGAGGATTTTAGCAAACTCAGAAACAAAATCAATTTGTTCTGATTATCACCATGTTAAAAAATGGGAAGACAAAAGGTTCACAGGAATATATTAGAGGTTAGCATACACCCCACAGTAGCGTTCATTGGGATCCTGGGGGTAGTTCTGCAACCAGTCAGGGCAAACAAAGTGTCTGAGACTTGCTGGTTTCTCCCCACGCTTCCATGTTTTAGAAGGACTGACCAGATTCTAGGGGTTTTTGTGCAGTATGCAAAACAGAACATCAGATCAAGTTTTCTGGCACTAAAACAGTCTCTGGACAGTGAAGAATATGCTTTCTCTAAGTTAGACAAGGAGAAAATTGTTTCAAAACCATCTTTATTATTGTGATAACACACAAGGTTTGAGGGACTTCCAGACTAGAAAGAATTTCCAGTTTCTCAAATAAAGTATTTGTTGTTTGGTAAGCATCTGGTAACACAGGGGACTTACACCAAAGTGCTCATACACTGTTTTGCTTATTCCAAGTGAACACCTGTAAGTACACATAGCAGCTGAGATCTGAATGGTTATTTAGGTTTAGCTGTTGCATTTTTAAAAGTGAGAATCGTGTCACCTCACTTTGATCACAGAAGAAAAATCTGATCCAAGTGAGAATCCCTTTGGAGAAAAGAGAGTAGAAAAACTTTGGAGTCAATACCTCTGACTTATTTAGATGCCTGTGAGTCAAGCTTTGGCATGACTACTCTCCAGTATCTGTAAATAGAACCTGAAGTTGTTACTTCAGAGAAAATGGCAAATTTTGACTTGGAAATTATTTACATATGAATTTCCTAATATGTTTTGCAGTGATATCTATGAAGCTACAACAATTCTCAGCAGTTAAAGTGAGATCAAAGGTGTATATATAAATATATATTTAATGTGAAAAGCTTTGAAAGGGCAGTTGAAATGCCCCAAGTCCATCAGCATCAACATGGAACGATCTGCAGTTTTGTTTAGTCCATTTTTAGACAAAAACAATTTTATTAAAAAAATCAAGCCTACATCCACATCAAATAGAGGCTTGTGAAATTGGTTGGAGATTTTAGGGATAACCACATTCAATTTACAGGAAAAACAACCAATCAGTTTTGAACTACCAAATTGAAAATTGCCATTTTCTGTGGTTACAGTGGTAGGTAGGAAGAATATCCCAAATATTATAAACAGTATAAAAACTATTGTTCATGGCCCCAAAGGAATTTTTTAATTATAATTGTGATCTGTCACAATTGCTAGTGTTCCCACACATCATTCAATATAAATATAATATTGAACTACTGGTTCTTAATTTGAAGCTGAAAGAAATTTTATTTCAATGAGTGCTGTGAAAGATCAAGACAGAAGTATTGAAAGTCCATTGCAGCAAAGCCTTCTGGATTTTTTTTCCACATCAGCAGTATATTAGAATCTTGAAAATGAGTTTTCTGTTTGTCATATTTGTCCTTTTTTTCATAGGACCATAGTCAGGCATAAAGTGTATCTGTTATCATGATTCCAGCATGCTAGTAGCATAGTCATCAAAAAATTTTAACTGCACTATGTCAAGAAGCTGGGCTTGCATTATTTATTAAAATAAAACAGTAAAGAAGAATGAGAACACTCATAACAAAAAAGCAATGGAAAGTACTATCTTGTAAGGTATGTATTTAGGCTCTCTGCTTTCAAATGAGCTGAAGAATCTTCTAAGTATGCAATTTTTGAAAAGAAATAAAAATAAAGAGAACAATGATATTATTTCACTGCCAGACACAGTCAATTTTTTGATACCAGTGGAATGCAACTTGTCATTAAAATGGTTCCTCAGCTTCAGTGAATAATGTTAGTAGCCTTAGTTTGTAGCTATAACAATACTCAAAATTTTATGGACCTAGATCCTATGAGGATCTAGCATGCTCTATGGATATCTGAACAAATATTCTGCATCAAGCCAAATAAAGCTCTAATTAGCTAGGCAGCTTTTATCTATAGAGTGTCTTAGGAAAGTACATATAAATAGGATAAGTGTACTGTGATATGTTGCCTGAAATATGAAAGCTTTTGGAAATGAGCCATTCAGGGACTTCTTGTAGAAGAGAGTACATCTGATAGACTCTGATAGATCTAAATACTTTCTGAGGCCGTGGAAACTTCTCTCATCTACAACATCCTCTTGAAAAGAGGTCTAAAGTTTCAAAATACGTAAGCACTATACCCCTTTTCTGTTTCAGAGTTTTCCCTCAATGATTCTATTCCGTTCCTCCAAATCATATCATTGAAAGTAGTGTGAAATTGCCCACTTCTTACTATTGCATTGTTACATCCTCCTTCATATTTGTCCTTCAGGTTGGAGAGTACTGGTCATTTTAATCTCTTATGGTGTATTATCCATACTGCTCTTCCTGATACCATTTCTGCTTCTTCATAGCTATAAGCTTATTGTTAAGTAAAGCGAAGCTGAAACAAAGAGAAGTAAAACAACTTAAGCTCTCACAAATCTCTAATCAGTGCACAAGCTTCTGTTACATAAATTATGTTATTCCTACCTTAGAAGTTCTTAGCATTGTACTTTATTTGTATTTTTTAATAGACAAATTAAGTTCTACCACATATAGTTTCACCTTTAAGAGTAGTATCAAAGAGAACATTTCTTCTTTACTTGTAAATTAAAGTAGCATATGAATTCTATTTCAGTATCCTGACTTTATTTGACAGTGTCAATAATATGAGAAATTCAGAGGGTAATTTCTTTTACCTAAATCTGTCTAGTCACTGAGTGCCTCTGTCTCATCAGTGCTAGGTGTCTAATGCTTCCTTTGCAGTCAGTGGAGAGAAAGAAGGGCATCTCTGGAGAGCTATTAATCACATTTTAAGAGAGATGTTTGTGTTATGTGGTCTGAATTGGTCCCTAGAGGATGGGAATAATTGCACTACGGAGGTCCCTCTCTTTCATTCCTCTAGGCTTTCTCAATCATTGATAGTAATAACTTACTTTGATTAAAATGGGAACTTTCAGACAACTAATTAGATGAAATTACTCTGATTCTCAATGTCTAGATTTGTAGGGGACAGACAATACAAAAAATACTGTGATCTGGTGCCTTCACGGACAACAAGATGCAGTTAAAAGTACAGGGGGTCTAAGGAATATCTCTTCTCTCAGAGGAGAAGTGGAACAGTTCCTCTCTGTGCAGTGTGTAGCATTTATTTCCAGGATGGTTTAAGCACATATTTTAGTAATATGTCTATATTAAATCTCTCCCTACTTCCTTCCAGTACACCTGTTGCAGAGGTAAAGGAGATCCTCCTAAAATGGTAAGGAGTTACTGAAACATGTCCTCCAAACTCCACCACTCCTTCCCCAGCCTCTTGCAATTTCCTCTCTTTTCCTTTCATGTCAGCAAAACAAAGAAATCATTTTTAGAAAGGCTCATCCACAAGTTGGCGGGGATAACATTCTTAAATATCACAGTGCTATTATGATAAGCACAGCACATTCCAGCTGGAAAAACTGTGGGTTATGGTAACCTTCAGTAAGTATGGATGATATTAAAAGTTAGAATTTTCTTTTTTTTTTTTTTTTTAGCACCCAAAAAGCCATTAGCAAGCCTGTCAAAAAAAGAAGAGCCTATCAGGGTTTCAAATAAAAGAAATGAAAAATCCATTTATGAATACTTATCTCCCCGATCCTCTCTGCATCTTAAGCAGAAAATGATATATTCTGACTTCAGAAATAGTTACCATATTTGAACATCTGAGCTGTAGGAAAATACGAGAAATATATATTTTTGAAATTTTCTTCTAGTTTTATTTGAGAATAAGAAGGTGTAAAAAGAAAAAATATTACCCAAGAGATTATAAATCTGCATCATGATCCGTCCCCCTTTCATAAAAGGGAATATGACCTCTTAATTATTCTAGCAAAGTCCAATCTTGTTATAAGCAAAAACCATTAATCCCATACTAGGTGCAAATCAGGAGATTTGTATAAAAGATTATTTATCAAAAGATACTGAGATAAAGAATTGCCACTGTATGATCCTTTCTGAAGCTAACTGAAATTCTGATACTACTTAAATTCTTGAATCTCCTAAATTTTGTTAGTTCTTTATTGGTTCTACCAAAAAGAGCAGGCTAAACAAGGAGTACTAACAATTAGTCAGTAATGAAAGCTAAACTAATAAATAGTAATGAATAATATTTTTATGGCTTTACAGGAGCTTATAACTCAGTAGATCCTGAAGCCTAGTAGACTATGAGAATGCCAGAAGAATCAGGACTGACCCCTTCTGTACAATTCCCCTGGCGTGCTCATCTAAGATTTCTCTGGAGCTCAAGGGTTTTCAAGAATTGCATAGATTTGGATGAATCCTAGGTGACCATTGAGTCTAGCACAGGGCCAGCTCTGAAGTTGCATTAGGTTTCTCAGGGCCTTCTTCAAGCTTTTAAAAGTATTTCCAAGGAAGAAGACCCGTTGCCTCCCTGCACAGTATCTCCAGATTTTGACCACTTTTTTTGTTGTTGTTTTTTTTTTATATACTAAATCTGAGCTCAGCTGAAGTTTGAATCACCTCAAAACCCAACTGCACTGTTTGATACCGGGGATTTCCAGGACAAGACCTTCAGGAAGCACCAGAACTGCCTTGTCTTTCTTTTGCTGGTGACAAGGCACTGGGCCACCAATCCAGGAACAACATGATAAAGGTAATTGAAATGCAATGGGTTAGTGAAACACAAAGTCCTTACTAACTACAGGTGCCTCCATGTCTCCCATAGCAGAATCTGGTTTATCTTCCAAAATATAGTAGAGCAGATGGACATTTCAGGACTTTAGAACAAAGGATTATTAGTGTGGTCCTATGCTTCCACTTTTCTAAAGAATTCTAAGAATGTCCTTGAAAATCACTGCTTTTGCATTACTCAAGAAATCTTATTGAAAAGACACCGATTTTGCTGGGTAATATTCGGATTATTAATGTTATAAGGATTCCTGCTGTGTGAGGGTGTGTTAAAGCTTTAGAGAAGCATGTCTCCCAGCCAAGACAGAGGAAGGGGAAATTCCATTAACATAAAACTTCATGCTGATTTAATGATTCATCCTATTTTTTTGCAAAATATCATTCCATTTAAACAAATGATATTCAATTAATGAAAAACAAATCTATATAAAAAGACACTGTGGGTCCTAAAATCAATGAATAAACAATATTACAAATGATACTTATTTTGTTTTTCAGTCACTTACCAGTCCAATGAGGTCTGCCTTCAGAAGCCCTGATTCTGCACCTGTGAGGTAAAAATGAGAAGAAAAAAATCAAGTTGTCCTCCCAAAGCAAGGTACAGTTCAGTCAGAGGAAAGAGAAAAGAACGTAGGAACAATGAAGCGCAAAACTAAACACTGCCTTTAAAAATATATTTTCTTTTATGTCTGACCAGTAGAGGAATCTGCTGTTGAATTGGATTTAGGCTTTCTTTTTTGTTTATTTTCTCACCCATAACCATTACCTAATTTGATAGCATTTCTTCTTTATAATAAAGTTATCTAGACAAGACAAGATATATTTCATTTATAGCAAAACAAACCATGGCCAAACAAAATAAATTTTTATTAATGTTACATTTTTAAATTCTTTCACTCAAATTTTGACATCATTAAATAAAATAAACCTTTATAAAGATGGGCTTAGTAAAAATGTTGTAACTGAACCTGCAGGATTTCAAAAAAGTCAAAAAAGAATCCAAAATAAAGATGCTATTTTATAACTACAGACCCTAGCAAAATACAGCTATTGACTATATCCTCATTAATATTTTGCTAAAATAGTCTGCAATTAAGCATTTTATTCAATTAAAAAATAGTAGGTTTTAGTTCTGAATTAAAAAAAAAAACCAGACTTTGAAAAACTATTTATAAACACAGCTCAGAATGGTACCACTTTTCTTAAGACTCGCTTCAAACCTAGTTATTTTTCTTTAAGGAAGTCAGTTTAGCACAGATATTTTAGTATGGAAAAGGTCTGTTAATTGTAAAGGATGGATAATCTGGCATTTTTTTTCCTATGTTCTGTGCAGTCAGAGATGATAGTATGCCACACTGGAGACAATAGCATGAATTTTTGGTCAAGAAAATTTCATAGAATAATGCTTTGGGTTGGAAGGAACCTCAAAGACCATCTAGTTCCAACCCCATTGCCATGGTCAGGGATGCTTTCGCTAGACCAGGTTGTCCAAAGCCTCATCTAATCTGGCCTTGAACACTTTGCTTTCAAAGGAGCAACAACAATGACTTGTGTCCTGTCTACACCAGTCTTTTTATTTTCCAATTAAATGCTTTTACTTAAAGTTTTTGTCCAATCCTATGTACTGATTAATTATTTCCTCTTCTAACAGATTCTGTACCAAATAATTCCGGCCCTATATTTTTGCAATGCTCAGTGAACTAGGAGAAGTGCAACTGATGTGCAAATAGACTGGATTTAATAATAGAACCATATGTCCGGGGTCGGCTAACAGTTTTTTCCGGTTTGATGAGATCAAAACATTAGATGTAATCATGTTTTTGTGCAAACTTTACACAACAGAAGCATTTTGTCATTACAGTTTGTATTCGGCTCAAATTACAGTAGTATCACAGCTGTGTTTTATGAGAACATGCATAAATTCTTTGCAACTGTTTTGGGCTGGATTGACAAATGTCATATTTTCATTTCTTTTTAGGCTGTTACAGTTGATTTTCCATTTTTATGTGTATGAGATAGAAAAAAAAAAGGGAAAAAGCCACACAATATTGAAATGAAGCACTGTGAAGAAGAGTTTTGGTTTATTAGCCTTCACACAATATTGAAATGAAGCACTGTGAAGAAGAGTTTTGGTTTATTAGCCTTGTGTTGTATAGCTATGGATGCTTTTGTTTTCCATGGACCTTATTCAGTTATGTTCTTTTTCTGCAAGTCATTTCAGATGCAAAGTAAATGGAAATTATTTTGTAGCACAAAGACCATTGAATTAGTATCTGTGCATTGTAAAGAAAGTGGCTTGTTTTTCATCTGTTTGTTACTATTGCCATGAGCTTTTTTGAAAATAACCAGAAAAACAAACATCATCTCCCCATCACCTACCCCCCAAAAAAAAACCAAAACTATGCAAGAGGCTGTGTGCTTTTTCCTTGTTTTTACTGCAGACATCATGATGGTGTTTAGTGGCAAGAATATGGCACACTGAGAATGGTAGAGGTAAATTACCTTGACCTTTATAAAGTTCTTCATTTTGGTTGGCTACTCATTTCACTCATCAGCATTTACAGCCACGCTCGATTCTGGGGAAGGCAAAGCTAGGTACTAAAATGGAAAATGTCAAATGCTCCTGTACTCCAAGGACACGCTAGACATTCAAATTCCCGTACTTTATTATCATAGCAAAAGACTGCAACAAGAGTAGGAAATAACCTAACATTAATCTGCACACATGACAGACGGTAACAGAGAGAACAAATGGCACAAGCCATCCTGTTATGACTTTAAGATGTTCATTTTGTGGTTACCTTCAGATGCTGCTCATCCTTTCTCAGATGAGTCATAAACAACAGTCACTGAAAGCGATTGCCAGCCCGTACCTGTTCTGCTCATACTCCTGCAGCCAAACCTGGGAGCCACAGTACAGTGTCCCAGCGAGCCTGTGCCTACCATGTGCTGGTCACTCTGGCACCATTATGCTCCACTTCAAGTGCGACTGGTGTTTTCTTGCTTGCGTTTCCCTCTCCACTTGCCTTTCCAATTCTCAATTTTATAATTTGGTTTCTTATCTTCAGCCTCACATTTTAAAGCTCACCTTGCTTCTCTTCCTCCTCTCATTTAAGAGGACCCCTCTTTGCTAAGGTCACATAGTAGCAAAAATGATACAGCTTCAATGACATTACAGAGGGGGATAAGTGATGTAGGAAAATAATGGCAAAAGATTTAATGCTAAAAAATTAATTGTGCGTATGATTTTGATACACTGATTAGCCAAACACTTAGGAAAATAGTAACATTAAGAAGGTGACATCCATAGCAAAATAGATCACAAAGGCTATTCTTGCCTGAAAGAACATACAGACAAAAGATTTAAAATTATGTTGGGTTTAAACATTTCCTATAGATTGCAAATAAGCAAAACATTTGTGCACCTCCTGTAATGACAAAGTCATCTTGGGACAAGGGTCCAACAGTGTATCAAATTCAGCCACAGGAGAGTGCAGTTTATAATTAAATTTTATTTATTTATTTAATTTTAATGGTCAACTTGTTTGTGCTATCATGAAAAAGTATTAAAGTGGAAATAAACCTCTATAATTTATCTTGCTGCATCAGAGAATGCAAACTCTATATCAAGGTACTCAGTCTCTGTCAGACCAGTACATTATTTCCCAGTCATCTTGATATTATTCTTAGCAGATAAAACCGGATGAAAATGTGGGTCCTGTTATGAGATCTTGACAAGACAACAAACCTCAAACAGCAGGGAAAAACTGTCAGATGAAATCCACCTTAAATAATGAAGTCTATACTGCTGCAGTGTTGCTACATTCAGTTTTAACTTTAGATACCTTTGAAGTGTGTTACATTGTATTTAGTGAAAAATTCCGTGTGTTCATACATTCATGCTGGACAGAAAGGCAAATACCCTCTGCACAGATGCAGAGAGTGCACATATAACCTTGTCTACCCTTACGCATGCAATTACAAAATCTCAGAATCCCAGAATGGTTGAGGTTGGAAGGGACCTCTCCAGGTCATCTGGTCCAATCTCCCTGCTCAAGCAGGGCCACCCACAGTTTGTGGCCCAGGACTGTTTCCAGCTGGATTTTGAAAATCTCCAAGGATGGAGGCTACACAAACTCCCTGGGCATCCTGTGTCACTTGTGTCCATTGCCTCTAGTGCCATCACTGGGCACAGCTGAAAGGACCCTGACTCTGACTTCAGTGTACCATTGCACTGTCCCTGCAGGTATTTTTATATATACCTTCTCTTCTACCGGCTAAACTGCCCCTGCTCCTTCAATTTTCCTCATAGAAGAGATGCTCCAGTCCATTAATGATCTTCATGACCCTTACCTGGAGTCTCTCCAGCATGTCCATCTCTCTGGGAAGCCCAGAACTAGACCCACTACTCCATGCCTGGCATCATCAGTGCTGAATAGAGTGAAAATACCACATCCCTCAATGGCCTGACAATACTTTGTCTAATGCAGCCCAGGAAACCTTTCACCTTCTTTGTCACAAGCTGTTCTCCAGCTGGGTGGCCCCCCGGCATAGATCTGTGCATAGGGTTATTCAACTTCGCACTTCTTGGACTGAATGAAGTTACTTACCTTGTCTGACTGCCCTATTGTAGTAATTGCACATACAAGTAACCACAACATTTTGTATGTAACTTTTCTGTAAACTGATGATTAACTGATTTTTCTTTTCCTACAGAAAACCCAGAGAGCTATTTTATTTTAGCAGAGGATATGATCTAAAGAAAGTTTGGCAAGCAGTATCTTAGGAAATATGTTTCCCTTCCATAAATGTTCAGGTTTATTTTTTTATTAATTCTTCCCCTCTGCATAAGTTTTTCCATCTAGATACCTGCAGGGGGAGGGATTAGCCGTTCTTCAACAGATACCTACTGATACAATAGAATAAAGTTTGCATAAAACCAAGATTAACCATTAGAAAATCAAGGTTTATCTGTCATTCCGTTAAGGGAACTTTTTCTTGCTTGTTAGAAGGCAGTCACTTACATAAAAGTAACAGTTTTGCCACCATTAAACACGCAATAAAGCCTTTCACAAGCATACAGCACTAGCTAAATTGTCTTAACCCTGTTGAGTTTTTATGTTGAGATTATGAATGCTTTCCTTTCATTCTGAATAATGTATTAATCTTAATTTCTCCTCTGAAATTGTTGTGTGCACAGTTAAATAGCTGCTGTATTCCACTCCAGGTGGTGAAGAGAGTGATTCTTGACAAATTGAAGAGGAAACGGGTGTTAAGATGTGCAAAATTTTAAAGTCTTGGCTAAGATTGGCTCAGAGGAGATTCTAGTTTTGCAAGATGGTTTGTAGTAGAGAATGTGGTAAGCTACTCAGATCAGGTTTTCTCATTTACACACAGATCATACCTGCATTATATTACAGCTGTATCTCTAGTTCTCTAATGTACTGAGAAAATCATTGGTAGAGTAAATCTTGAAGGATCCAAGTAGTATTAGACTTTTATAGCCATGTCTCTTCCAAGGATCAGCATAAGCATTTCTTATTGACCAAAATGTTCTCTTCAGATAGAAGGGATGAAGACATCCAAGCAGTGAAATATATGTCACATTTACCTGTAACTTTTCTAAATATTGGATCCTATCTTACAGTAAGTGACTTTTAAAATTCCATCCTTGGTTTAATACTGAAAGTACAGCAGCAAGAATGAACATAGGGTTGAAACTAGCTTTTACAATGGAAAGCAAAGTAATAATCTGGCATATGTCATACAACAAAAGACTATACAGATAGCCACTTCAGGAAGAGTAAGTAGCCTTGCAAAACTGCGAGGAAGTAAGGCCAGGTCCCATGTGAAACTATAGCTCTAAATTACAAAGGACTTGTTGAAGTACCTACCATGTCACTTTTCTGTAATACCTCCTCCTTTCAGACTCCCTCAGAGGGGGAATAACATGTTATTTATTTCCTCAGTATTTATCTGTAGGGATAATAATTTGAAAGATCGGGTTAGTAGCTGCAGTATTAATTTTACAAAGTAGCCTTTGTTAGAAGTAGCCTTCTAATGATGAAAGAAACTCTAGCACTCTAACAACCTTTCAACTCTATTAAATATTTTTTTCCCTATTTCCTTGCCTTCTGGGGAAAGACATTCATTTGGAGTCTTTTTGTAAGTTCATTTTCTCCACTCCAAATCTCCTCTGGGGCATACAGGAATAGAAACAAGAAAAAGAGCAGCAAAAAAGATTTTTTTTTTTATTCTTTCATACTGTCTTTTGTAAAAAACCTTGGACAAGAGTGAAGAATTTCCACTTCTATAGAAAGAGTTGATAGGTACTGAGGAATAAAAGATGCATCAAGATCTCCAGAGGTTAAATAAGGTGGTGACTTCTGTAAAGGATGACATTCTAAGCATTTTGTAAATGGTTGGGAGATTTCTTTCCCTTCCCTTCCCTTCCCTTCCCTTCCCTTCCCTTCCCTTCCCTTCCCTTCCCTTCCCTTCCCTTCCCTTCCCTTCCCTTCCCTTCCCTTCTTGTCAATGACTGTCTGTGCCCAGGGCCCATCTGAAGACAATTTTCAATTACAAATTTTTATCTTCCAAACACTTCTCTCCTTACATTTTTCAGAAGCCTCAAAAAGCCACAATCAAAACTCAATAGCCTTGGTGACTATTAAGCCGGTATTCTTTATTGGAGCGCTGGGCACACAGGGGATCCCTCCTCCGAATGTGTGCGCCCATTAAAGCCAAATTTCTCATATTTATACAGATTAACTGTACATATCCGTTACTATTTATAAGAAAAGGCAATGTTATGCAAATTAGTTCCAGGAAGTAATTTACATGAACTCCTCCCAGATAATGCATGCTCAGGGACACTCAGGCTCTTCAGGTGGTCTTCAGGGATGAAGGTTGAAAGCCTTCCTCTCTGTGACATTTTTACCTCTTCCTTCAGCTCATGCCTTTTATGGTTTTCTCCATAGTCTCAAAACCACATTCCTGCTCTTAAAAACACATTCCTGCAAAAACTAGTTAGGAACCCCTTTCAGCTGAAAACAAGATATACTCTGTTTCTTAATTGGTTGTTAATATTATTTATTACTTCCCAATCTTCACTTTCTTTATCTTCAAGGCTGTTCCACTGTTATGGTTAAATTTTGTAGCTACCCTAACAAAACAGCTCAAATGGCTACAGCCATATTCTACTAAAATCCAAAACACTCAAATACTTTCTGTTCTCCTTATATTAAAGATCAATCTATCCAGTATTATTAAGTATCATTGAGTCTGTATCTCCTTACATCTTTGTCTTTCTGAACAACCAATCCTCTATGTTATGTGCTTCTTCCCACCAGTTTTCACTCCACAAACCAGGAGTTCAACTGTAAGCTTCACACTCACCTGACACAGCTTCCTTTGAGACCTCAAACTACCAAGTCCTTAGCCCAGTGTCATCTCCTAGAAATGATCCTTGCACTTCCCTGTGTGTATGGTGGAAAGAGACCACATACGATCATGGATACTAAGAGTTACTATGTGGCTTCGGTCCAATGCACAGGTGGCTTTCTTCCAAGTCAGGGATGAAGGCTGCTATCCATGTCTATCTCCCACATGCTGTGACTCCCAACCCTGAGGTCCTGAACTTCTTTAGGAGCAGAGTTTCTGCAGTCTGTTGCAGATTTATTTTTTTTTTTCCTGAGGCTAGCACTAGTAATTAGTAATGGATGGTGATCAGCTATGGACAGGTGATGGGAAGGAACAGAATCATTGAACTAAAACTAGGGGGATGGGAGAGAAGTGGGAGGGAACTCATTATTAATATCCTGGTAATTCAGTCTCTCCTGGATCAGTTACTCTGAGAAAACACAGGGATTTGAAGCAGCATTACGCATATAAATATTTATGTAGACATTCAGATTGGGAAGGGAGAGGAGTGAATAAAAATTCAAATACAAACCAAGTTGTTATTTACTGTAAAAATGAGTTTTGACCATTTTCACACTTCCTATGTCCTAAGTCAGACTTTTTTTCTTCCTTTTTTAAAATATTGAACTTTGTCAGTAAAGACAAAGATCGTGACTTAAGGCATAAATCAATCATCTGATCGATCCTCTAAGAACTAACAGGACCCAAGGTACAATTGCCGCAATGAGAAGGCCAAACTTTCTATTCATCAGCTCAGACTGAATCAGATCAGTTGACAAATGTTCTGATCTCCTTTTTTAATTTGTTCTTTACTTAATACTGAAATAGAGTTTCAGTAGATATATTTAATACTTTTCTTTATAACAAAATACTTGGTTTCAAAAGTGTATTGTGTTTACTTATGTAAGTCTGGTGCTGATTTCTTGTTTTATTGGACTTTGCTGTGTCATTCAGGAGTTATACATTCTGAATTCTGAGGGACTGAATCAGCCTGACTTACTATTTCAGCATCTGGATTTAATTGCATTGTTGATTTCCCCCCCCCCCCCCCCTTTGCTGCAAAATAAATAGAATGCTTGAGCAAACTTTCAGCCATAGTAAATTGACAGAACACAAGTAAAAGTACATGGACTTGCTCCAGTTTAGACACTGGAAAACCATATATTTTCCTGCAGGCAAACAATTAGAGAGAAATTAAATTTTGAAACTCAGATTCTATTTATTGATATTTTTACTTTGTGTGAGAACAACATAGCAATATCAAACCTACTATGTTCTTCCTTGTTTAAAAGGCTTCCTAAATTCCCTCTTGGACTGTAATACAGCTGTTACAACATATAGTTAAACTTCAGAGTTAACTATAGTAAGTGTTATAGTCGATTTGGTGTGCCTTATTTCACAGCTGAATTCAATATTGTTTTTCCTCAAGCAAAACAATTTCCATCCTTTTATTCCAGGATGATCACACTTGTTTAACAGCATTAGGTGTGACCAGGGACTAGTCCTCATTTTCTCCCTGAGTGAACTCACTGGAACTTGTCTTGATGTACAGGTGATCTGAGCAGAACAGCCCTCCTTCAGTGCATCCCCCAGGCTTAGCACTGGCGTGACTCACAGTCTTTGCTGAGGACTGGGGACTAAATTAGGATGTGAAGCTGTGGCTGGTGAGCCTTGGAGCAGGTGAGAGGACTTTCCACCAGGGTCTGCCTTGGGATCTGTCAGGGCTAATAGTCTCTTGCTTTCCTTGGATTGTGCAAACAGGTATCTCAAAACAAGGATATCCCAGGGAACATCAATGAGCACAAACATGTTCCTTGGAGATGCTTTGAAAAGATTTAGAAACATCACACAGGACATGTTTTATAGCCTTCCTCAGAGAGTCTATGGAAAGACTAGAAGAAGCAGAAACAGGTTTCTTGGTTTGTGCCTTTACCTCGAGAATGTCAAAGTAAAGTATTTCTTCCAGAAGCAACAAGAGTATTTTCCCTTCCTTCATTCTGTTTCTTCCCTAAAATTCTTGGGATTCCAGTGATGGCCTGGGAATAGTAATGTTGTATTGCAGTGGCCTTTTAATATCTCAAAAAATTACTTTCAAAATTAATTGTAATTTTACTTATCCGGAGTGAAATAAGGTTGTTACATTCAGTGAAAGGATCTAAGCCTCAGGGAGATAACCTTGGTCCACTGGTGCACTTCCTCTTTACTGCCTGCAATAGAGCAGAGCAATAATGTGATCCTAGATTTGGCAGAGAAAAGAAGCATCCCTATCCACATTATAGTTCTCAGGAAACTTGAGACTTCCAGCTGAGTCTCTGGAGACATATGAGGCCAAATATAGGAATGAGCTTAAGAAGGAAAAAACAAAACCAACTTCATATACTGTTTCTTCTAAGGTGCACTAAGCCAGAGATATTCCCCTCTCCTGTACAAGCCACATGGGTCCAGGCTCTGCTACTGAGAGCTATGCAGATGATGATTAAGGAAAATGAATATGAATAAGCAACAGCGGAATCTGCAAAACCTCTAAAGGAACTGCATCTCCATGGGAAAAAAATTGCAAAACTTCCCAAATCCAAAGATCAAAATCACCTGCCTTAAGCAATCTGATCAAATGGAAATACTGTTTGATATCAAAAAGCAATACTTGGATAACAGTGAGCAAAAACACAACGTAAAGTTAAAGAGATTACCAGTTAAAATAAGAATTTGCAGAAAGTTTTTCTGCAAATTTTTGAGATCCTGTGAAGAAAACTGTGACAAAGGGGAAAGAATTATTTTTTAATATATAATCACCTATCATTGTTTAAAGAAATAGTACCTGCCTTCATGGCTGTGAAAACACAAACCACTTAATGAGAGCTATTAGGATATGAAATATTGTAAATTCAGGGACAAGTAATTTTTCAAGATTTCTCCTCTGTCATGTTAAAAAACAGTCAAAATGCTCAGCTAATCTGATAAAAACCATTGCTCATGACCCCATATTGGTATTGGTCTTATGATAAAACTAGAGAATGTAACACACAACTTTGCCTATAGGTAAAAATTCCTAAAAGGCTGTACTTATATATTAAGGTAAAAGACCCTAGGGATACATTACCTCAGCATAGAAACTCCCCTTACTTGGCAATAGGTTATTTCTCAAAAGCCTCATAAACAGAAAACATTAAACTGGCAACTACTGTAATTGACAAAAAACAAAGGCAACAACTATGAAAAGCAGTCGAGTGGAAATGAGAGAAGCTAATTAGAAGGAACATTAAGGTGCTTTTTGGACACCTACAATTCTGAAACTTTTCTTTTAAAAAAATACTTATAGCAAGCACTGTCAGTACATGAGTCTACAATAACAATTTTATGTAGAGTAAGAAAACAGTGTAAGAAGCTGTCACATTAGGTGACGAGGCAGATTCAAACTCAAGAGGTAACTATAGGTAATGTTACATAGTAATGTAACAGGAAGGAATGTAGCACAATAGAACAATAGCTTTTTTTATGCTTATTCTATAACCTACAGTGTATTTCTGCTGCTAATCCAAGACTGGACATATATGTGAGAAATTTATTCCTATCGCAGAGTGGTGTTTAAAAATGTCATGAATAAAAGTATTTATTTGCCATCTTTAGCATCAGAAAAGAAAAAGAACATCACCTTATTCCAATTGAAGGATGTTGGCTCTATGTAAAATAGTAAATGTTTGCAAATGTAACTTTTAAATTTGCTAATAAAAAAAAAATCCTGAAATCTTGGGGAAAAGTTCTGTGGAGGATGATTAGTAAGAAAGGATGTTATTTAAGTTTTCTATTTAAGGCTGAGTTTTCTCTGAAGAAGGAATGGCATAAGAAGATCAAATGAAAAGGGGATGCTTAGCTTGCATACAGTCATTATAAATGTGGCTGGTCTAAAGGTAAGAATGCTATAATTGGATTAGTGTTAAAGGGAAAAGAAACAGTTAAGTCAATAACTTTCTGTTTGATAAGAAGGCATTATGACTTCTGAACAAATGCAGACATAGATTAATGACAGCCTGTACTCCTGCATTTCAGTGGATCAGTTCAAGTAGCAAGGAATGTTTTAAGAAAATGCTATTAAAAATTCATTTTTAAACATAAACACGTCTCATAAGAAAATAAAAGATATATGAGGTGATGGTTGGCATAAGGAGAAATGTTATGTGTTTCAAACTTAAAAATAAAAGAGTTCTATTTCTAGAAATATTTTATTTGAAAAAAACCCACAAATTCCATTCTCTGGAAAGATAATGTTAAAATTTATATGGATGAGTGCAGATGCAAAAAAAACCCAAACCCCTAACAAAAAAAACCCAAAGAAGCACCATTATCTTGGGTGAAATGCATAGATTTGAATTTGAAGATATAATTTTCGCCGATGAGATATAGTAGACAATTAAAATGGGCAGATACTCTCTGCTGGCAGTAAAGCATAGAATAAAGCTTGGGAGTGGAAATTCTACATCCTTGGAGGGAAAAATTAATCCTCTTTTAAATTAAATACTTATTTTCCTATCCTATTACAAAAAAAGTATTATGAAGTAATATATACAATATTTCATGGCCATGAAACCATTAACAGCCACAGAAAAAGAAAATTAGTGATCTTCTAAATGATATACCACAAGAAACATTGAATGCAATACAATCAAATCTGTTGGATGAATAACAACGCAACAGAGTCAAATTTTCAATGTTACTGACAGGTGTTTTCTAAAAGATGTTTGTATGCTTAAGTATTTAATGCATTGTTTCAATACATTTTGAGAGTTTTGTTTTGGGGAGTTTTGGAAATTCAAGAAGCCGTGTAACTGTTGATCTCCACCAAAACTATCCAAATGCATCCCACACAAACCTTAGAAAATGTACATTAGGTAAACTAACTGTTTAAATCCATTAAATCTGTCAAATAATTCCATATATTTCAGAAACATAGGGGAAAATAACTGAATCCCTACAACATAAAAACTAAAAGGTATTTAAAATTTGACTTCTGGAATGTTAATGCACCAAGTAAGTTATCACACAATATTAGAAGTAAAATTTAAATATAATAAAGAGAATTAATGAGAAGAAAAACAGTGATGCCCAAAAAAACCTGTATGTGAGATGTTTCCAGCATTGTTTTTATTGTCATTTATACCTAAGGGACAAATTGTCTAAAGAACACAATTTACCATGGGCTAATTAAGTAATGAGGTGGAAGTTAGCGTGCACCAAGTGAGGCAGAAAAGGACCTTTTTGTAAATGGCGTGACATCTATTGTCTAGACTGCCGTATGTGTTATAAAATGGTTCCCAAAATTGTCCATTTGTTTAATAGTTTCCTAGAATCCTCTCAAATTCCAAAATCAATGAACAATTCAATGAAGTTGAAATCCAACAAAGACAAAATTGATTGCACCTCTCATGCATCTGTGTCTGTAATAAATACTAATGCCCAGCTATTTGCCAAAGGCTTGTTAATAGCTTCAACTCTCAGTTGCTGCAATTAATTGAGACCCAAATAATTTATTCCAGGAAATCCTGAATGAGTGATAATAAAAAAAATCATACAGAGATAGAGATACTGTTAGGGAAAATGTGAGAACTTCTGTGGTCCATCTATATTCCTTTATAATAAGCCATCCTGAGGACAATAATTCTACTTGGACATGCAGCCAGAAGATTGGCTGCTGAGAGTTGATCATATCAGACTCTCTCAAAATATATGTGGAAATGAGTTTGATCCCTCCAGCACAAGCAGTAGCTTGGTATAATCTCTTTTTCCGTTGGATAACAATATAGGCACATAATGAACTCTGGAGATAATTAGGCAGTGGAAAATATGTAACCAGGAACTTTACAACAAACTTTAAATGTAGTTACTGTAGCAGTATAATATATGTTTATTTGTAAGTGATTAAAACAATGCATATCAAGGAATGGGAGCATTTAGAAAGACGTTCATGGATTTCTAAAAAAGGTTTAATGAAGTCTCATCATATTTTTGCCAGTTCTGTTTAATGTAAAATTAACATTCCTTTTTTATGTTCCACTTCAAAATAAGTTTGGATAGATGTGAATTAAGAGAGGATAGCAGCTTCACTAAGGACATAATAGGTGAACTATAAAGATTTATAGAAGCAGAATTATTACATTGTGCCAAAGAAGACAATGACTGCCAAAACCACTTAGGTAGAAAGTTTCTTAATCAGTCTTTTGAGATGATAAAAAGAGGGCAAAAGAACATCTGCTTTTCGTTTACTAAATGCACGAGTCCTTCTATTCCTTTTCTAAAACCAAATTATTTTTTATCTAAAATGACATGTCTCTATCAAATTTACCTATAGAAAACAAATAATATAATTAACATCATTACTATTATTCCTGGGTTTAGAAGCCTTTAACTCTGTTTGTGTGGGCTTATTTCTAGAACTTGAACCCAAGATTACCAGACTACCTGTTCTTTCAGGTCCTCTGTGGGCCCAAACAGATGGTCAGAAGCTTTATCAGTGATTTATTTTTTTCTGTATATTCTTTTTACATCTTCCATTGACCCATATAAGCCTATCTTCCCATGTACTTCATTGAAATTTAAGCACAAAGCATTGTGTTTCCTGTGTTTGTGTTAACTATTTTCGCATCTATTGTTGTGCACTTCTAAGAGCCTAATAAAAAGTAGATAAATATTGTAATGAAGCCGCACAGGTATCCTAAACTAGTTCTTAAAATAGGTGACGAGGAAAAAACTGTATCTTCAGATTGTTAATTTTTTTAACTTTAAATTGTTTTAATATTACTAGTATTAATATTGGTATTCTTTATCTTCTATTAAGTGTAAAATTGGCTATATCTAAAGAAAATTATGAATGTAAGTTCACTTGCCATAAAAAAGCTGTATTAGTTTTAAAAGTCTATACTTTGAAATGCTTTCAAATTGTGCCTCTTCTGAACTACAAGTCTAGAACAATTCTATTTATTTAAGTAGGTCTAGCATGCTACTGCAAATGACATAAAAATCTGAGTCCAGATAATTGCATTTATCTCCAGGCTCTACAGCTTTCTACAGGGCTAGAAGCTTTTATGCAAATTTGACTTCTTATTAGTTAAATAAATAAAAATCCCTTGTTTTTCAATGCATCTAGTTTTAAAAGGAGCTGTACAATATATATTGTGTTAACATAGAATTAATTTAGAATACCTAAAAAATCAATGCTTCTTAGAATCTATATCCTTTTGAATATTTTTTCCACACTTGACATTGAGAAGTTTAATGGAGAAGAAAAGCTTTGGGAAAGCAATATAGATTTTCACATTTTATTTCTTTAAATAACAACAGTCATTTTAGAACAGAATATTGATTACATGAGAGAGATCACAACTTGATTCTACTCTACTGTAAAACTGTTACAGCAGATTCTATTGTGAGCATCACGCTTTAGTAAATACATGTTGGAGAAATGGTGTTTAGGTTCCTGATGTAGTGCCAATTGCCATTTTCTATTCCAAGAAGTTTCTGTAAAGGAAAAAAACCAAACCAAAACAAAACAAAAGAACAAAAAAGAGAACACCTCCCCCAGCCACTCTGCTTTCTCTTTCTTTGGTTAGGATAACAACCATTCCTATCTATGTCATTTATCTCTGCACAGTTGACAGATGCTGCATACGCATGTGAGGTCAGGGAAGAAGATAAATCTTCCAATGGTATCAAAAAGAACTTAATGCAAACACCAAGTATTGAAGCACTTCGTAGATGCAAAGCCAAAGGTTATAAACAATTGGTATTCAAGGAGATATTTTCTGCATTTGAAGGCTAGATGGCACAGCGAGCCAAACACACTACTCACATGCGAAGACCCAGGTTCACGTTGCATCGTTCTTGCCTGATACACGATGATTGAGAACCCTGACAAGAGAGCACCTACCAACCCATAATTTACATATGAAAGACGCAACCGGGCTCAGCTAATCAGCTGTGCCTGTCATAACAACAGAAAGGCAATGTGTACGCACTGTTGGAGTGTCTCTGCTGAGCAGCGCAAGTCTCCAGATGTAGGAGGTATTTTCATTAAACAAGCTCACTCACTTGAGATCACACAAACATAACCTCAGAAACAAGTGGAGGGAATTTGCCTCAAACTCAGAGTGACCTAAAATTTGATACTCAGCGTCACAATAAAGTAGACAAAGAGACTAAAAATGACTTAGGGTTTGGAAGTAGAGAATTTAAGCACCTATGGAAGTGCAGTTAAAGAAGGCGGGATGGGGAGGGACAAGAAATGATCTGCAATGTTTCATAATGAAAAGTGATATTCTCCATTTACCAGTCCTAAAAATTTAATATCAAAATTTCTAAGGAGAAGACAATTCTGTCCACAAGTACTGGATATCACAGGAAATTTATATTACAAGAGAACAGGGAATTCTTAAATTCACCTAAGTAACGTAAGGGTTGTCTATTCTGAAGAAACCTGCATCTAAACAGGGAGAGCATTTACTATGGTCATGGAAATAAAATAAAATAATTAAAATGTTCTGTTTAGGAAAACGTATATTTCATAATGAAGAAGAAAAAGAAACCTGAAAACACCTTGTGATTGTTTCAGCATTAACCCCAGTGAATAAAAAAAAATAATAAATCAACTGCTAAACCTAGGTGGTCTCTTGGAAGGTCAAATAGTACTGATAGATCAAGATAGAACAAGATTTTGAGGGCACTTACATAAAAGACATTGTTGCTTCCTCTAGTGGATTATTATTTAGATACTTGCACCTAAAGTACACCTAATCCAGAAAAGGCTAATTTGCCGATACAATATATTTCTACAGAAGAAGACTAGGCATCTGAGAGTGCCTAGTCCTGGTATTCAGCAAAAGATATTTTCCAACATATCAGTCTAACTTCCTATATTGAGACATAGTGCTGGTTGAAAATATCTTTTTAGAAATTTCTGAGATCTCCAGAATCACTTCCAAAATTTAGGCAGATTAGCAAGGAGTGGAAAAAGAAGAAAAAGAATAAAAAGGAAGAAGATAGAACCATGGATTCTATCTAGACCAAGCATTTATTACTTCTTCCCTTTTCTGTGGGTAATCCTGTTTCATCCTGCAGCAGTCATTCTAGTGGGTAGTGATGCAAAGAAAGGTATGAAGCTATTACTGAATGCACCTCTTGCTTGACCATATGATTAATCCTAATTTAAATCAGGACTCGAACCAATAAATATTTGTGTTTTTCATATAATAACTGGTAAAAAACCAAAACCAAAACCATTTAGTTTTCCTCAGTATACACTGTTCCATGTGAATGATGCTAGACTGTTTAAAACGCTTTTTCAAGTTGCATCTTTACACAAGTGAGCTCATGTGATTGTTATTTCCATTATTGCTCCAAAGTCTTTCGATTCAATGGTGTTGAGACAGCTGCATTTTCTTCCTTCCCGCTTGTTAACCAGATAAGGAGAACTAAAACCAACATGGAAGGAATTGTTAGATCAGTCCACCACTGACCTTAAGCTCTGAAGTGCTCATGCACAGTGGCTAGCAGAACCGGGTCTTTGATTTTGATTCTGTTCATCATTGTCACATTTGTGGAAAAGTTGACAAAAGCACGTACAAATGGATTTTTTAGATTCCTTCTCAGCATGTACAGCCTTTGATGAAGGCAGCACAGCATTGCTAAAGAGTTAAGGTAAATCAGTGTCTTGCTTTGCTTATGTGTTTTCAATAGACTGATAGTTTCCATACATCATGAAAATCCTTGTTCGAAAAGTAAAAATTTTAACTCACAGAACATGTTAATCAGTTAATGCTGTTGCAGTCTATTGAGTTCTACTTTAGGTACAAATCTGTCTGCTTTGTAATTAAATTTCATCTGGAGACCTAGTAAGAAAAAAAAAAAGAGAATTCAATATACAATAGATGCAAATAATCACTGCCAAAAACATGTTTTATACAAGAGCTTAGGCAACTACCAATTCCTTAGAGTCCGTCTGTGATTGCTTGCTGCTAATCATCATCAGGTCATGCTTGTTTTCTTCCCCTTTGAAAATAATGAAGTACAGCAAATTATTTTCATATTATAAGTCTATGTCAGCATCATACCTTATCCCCCTGAGCTGAGCAAGACGATGTTTATTTTCCTCTGACTCTTGAATAAAGTGCTCCAAGATCATTATTTGTACAGAAGGCTTTACATAAATCCAAGTTTTCTACTGTGTGCTTTTTATTTGTCCATTTTTTTTATCATTATCAAAGCAGCAGTGCTTTGGATTAATGCATCATCACAAAGCAAAACAATTTGTGCTCCAGCCTTTGAACATGCCAGGGCTTTTGTATTTCTTTTTGCTAGTAAATTGATAAAAACATAACCACTTATAAACAAGATAATCAGTATGTGGGAATTTGCTGATGATCTTCCTGTGGGATAGAAAATGGAGGCCAGACTCAGATATTTCTGCAGCGTGGCCTATATACTTGCAAGGAGAATAGAACAGTCCCATGATTTCCTGCATATAGTCAGACTCAGACACTCCAGGAACCCACTGTCTATGCGGACACTTGCTCTCCAAACTTTTCATCAAGTAAAACTACTTCAGACATAACTGACTCTTCTTTCTCTGGGAAAATCCTTGTCTGTGGAATTTTCTTTCCCTCTTTCTCTCACTTCCACATACAAGTCGTATCTGGTATTTGAAGTCAAGCACAAGAGATATCCTGAGTTAACTGAGTGGACCAGATTCTGCTCCAGCTTACAATGCTTCTAAGTATTTTGGCAGCCAGTTGTATGAAGAAATGCAACTACTCCTCTTACACTGATCCTGCAAAAAGACATGTCCTGTGTTGAAGAGGGAACAGTAAGAGACAAGAGATCATGGTCCTTTGTTTCAACCGGTACTGTAGCAGAAAAAAAGTATATTGAGGAAACTCACTAACTTCCAGGACTAACACTGAAGATGGTAAATTCTTTTAAGTTAACGCATGTTTAACTTCTTTTTGCTGTGGCTTCAACAAAATGTCATTCAGTTCTATAAACAGCTGGATATAAAGGACTCCTGCCTTTTAACATCCCACCATGCAAACCAAGTATAGCAGTACCAGACCTACATGAATGCATGTAGCCACATAAATGAGCGCTGGAATGCAATGAAAGAACAAATATAAAAATATAAAACAAACCAAAAGAAGTTGCAAAGTTTCTCAGTTGTATGGAAACTACACACAACGTTTAATGCATGTGACTGTAAAAATGTGCTTCTGATAATTTCACAGTATGGATGTAACTCGGTTCATCCCAGGTGTATTAAAAGAGATAACTGAATTAAATCACAACTTCACTGAAGATTTGTCACTGAGTTAAACTGTAGTGAGAATTCCTCCATTTTCAATTATTTTGAACTGGAATTTACCACAGAAAAGAATTTATTGCTCTTTTCCCAATGTGTTTCAGAAACAAAACTGTTTTGTACATTAAAAATTGTGTTAACTTTACTATCCGAATACTAAATCTCAGAATAAAAAAACCTAGTTACAATCATTCATTCATTTATTCATTCATTCATTAATTCATTAATTCATTCATTCATTCATTCATTCATTTTTTGTCATATATTTGGTTTGGTGTTTTGGGTTTGGGTTTTTTTTTTTTACATGTAATTACATAATCCCTTAGGGTAGTTGGCAAAAAAAAAAAAATTAAAACCCAAGCTAACATGTTCCACTTCAGCACTTGCTTTTGCCCAAGAGGTATTATTGTGACTAAAAACCAAATTCACACTGTGATTTAATTAGCCATTAAAATTAAATAAAACTAAAAATATGATATATCTTTAATACACATCAGATTGGTGATATTTTTAATGTAAAAGATGTGATGATAGAATATGAAATATTCACAATGTCACCTCTTGACTGGAATTTTAACTGGGAGATGGTCTGTCAAATACCAACTGTGGGTTTCAAGGTTAATTCAGCACCCCACTGAAGCCTTGGGTGCCATCGTGTTTAGAAACCAGTCTTAAACTCTAAAAACATTTACACATAGTGCCAGCTAGATGGTAGCTAACACAGCATGACATAGGTATAGCTGCCTCTGTCAGACCTTTTTCTCTCCTTCGGCGAGAATGATTCCTAGAAAATGAGTCTTAGAAACACAAGGAAGTTTCTATGCCCAGGAAAATGTAGATGCTGGATGAGTCAGACTTCTCTTTCCATCAGGATTTGATTCCAAAACTAACTGGGATCTGCAGTTACAGAGCCTGTGCATTTGATCAGAAGACTCTCCTTATAGAAGGAACAGAGGTTAAGAAACACTAACATTAGTTATCCCGAACTGTTGACATTTAAAAAATGTGGAAGGGACTCTTTACAGATTCATCCAGAAGTCCAGTACTCTACAGCGCAAAAGGGAAGGAGATATTGCCTGCCTCCAATGGAAAGAAGTGGGGGTTTGGGTTTTTGTTTTAGGTGGCTTTTTTATTCATATTTTGTTTGTTTTTGGAGGGGTGGTGGTGCTTGCATTGTGTATACAGTTATATCTGTATGCAGTCTATTCCACTGTATACACATATAATAGAAACGCTAAATGTTTTCTGACAAATGCAGATCTTCAGAAAATCCCTCCGGAGGCATTTCACCACTGCAAGGCAATAAGAACTTCTGTAAGACCCACAATTTCATGAACATTTTTCATGTACTTAATAACTTCTAATTTTTTTCACCTCTTAGAGCTTCAGTTTTACCCTGAACAAAATTTTTGATAGGTATGTGAGACAGGTATCTTCCTGAGATCTATGAAGTCTCACTCTGTCACTCTGTCTCCCCAGTCCGCACATTATACTTCTGCATCTAGCTTTCTAGATGTAGCTCATGTATTCACAGAACAGCACTGTACACTTGGAGGTGGCCCAGGAGATACAGTCCCATTCAGTGGTCCTTCCCCGGCAAGTAAACCAACCACCCACACAGGGAAACTGATCACCAGATGCCAAACATACATGCATTACTGTACCACAAGCCCACTCATGTAGTGATGACCGGTTCACAGAATCTTAAATGTCAGGGCTAAGGAAAACTGAGTCAAATGTACTAATAAAATCAGCAAAAAGAACTCATCCAGAAGCTCTTGATCTTGCCATTGTATCGACATTTGAGAATACCTAGAAAATTATTTTCTATTTGTAACAAAACTAAAACCCTTGGGAAAAAAAACCAACTAAAAAATATACATTCCCACACCCCCCCCTTTCATTCTGTCTCAAAAAATATTTCACATTGTGTCAGATAAAATTCAGGAATATGTACATATAGGAAAGAAAAGCTACTCAGAGAAATGAGTTGTCTCCCAGAAAAAGCTTCTTAAGGCTTAATCAAGGTTTTGTGTATAGTAAGATTCCCTCAGAGACAAGAGTCTTTTAAAAAATGTCTGTGGCAACAATCTCTTGCTTTATTCATTTTGTGAAGAGAAAGAATGACTTTCAGCATTTTCTTAGGCAGGTACAATGATTGTGAAAACATTCCCAGAAATTTTTATAGCTTCAGTGATGGCAAAAGCCATAGTGGCAGCCGTTGTTATTTCATAATTTCTGCTGGGTTTTGCTTCTCTTTACATTGTAGAACCAAACTTAAACAGTAGAAAAAATGTGCACACAGCATACATTTGCAGTAGGGACCTTGCCACGACTCAGCACTGTTTCAGAACCATAAAACTTTAAAGAGAGACTTGGCTGTAACCCTGGCTTTTGTGCAGACACAGCACAAGGTCATGAGTCAAGCAAAATGGCTGTCAGGGTTATTCCCACCAAGGTAATTAATTATTCAGGTGGCGATGGCTGCAGCAGAGCTGTGCTTTGTCTTGCGCACAGCCACACTTTTCATGGCAAGAAGTAAGAAAATTTCCTTCATCTTTGTAACATGTACAGAATGGTCAGGCACAGTTCGAGGTCCCATCCTCAGCTGAACACCAGTAGAGAGTGTGAATGTAAGGGAGAACAGACATATGCTTGTTAGGGTCTTGTGGGAGTAGACAGAAAGGGCAGGAATGTTGATGTCCACTAAAGTAAAGAGTATACATGGTCTGATCCAGTGCAATGCTGTGTAGTGCACCCATCTTCCAACATTTGTTTTTTTTCTCTGGTGAGGCTCAAGGAAAGGAGCAGTCTGTGCCCCAGTAAGTATCTGATTTAGTCCAGACGTTACAATTAGAAGAAGAGGAAAAGCTGTCATAATAGAAAGTTTATGACTACATGATTGCATTGGCCAGCATGCAGTCACACATCTAACCTAAATTGTAAACTAAACCCAAAACCAGATAATAGACAAATAAATAATAATAAAGGAAGTAGTAACTTAGTAAGTTTCCATTAGCAAGAAATAACGTAAGTGCATTTGGTGCCCATTTAGAACTGACAAATACAACAATAAAAGCTGTTATGTGAACTCCATTTTGTATTTTTTAAAATTTATGGATACTACTTATTAAAGACAAAATATGACCTTTTTATTTTCAAAATTTGAACTTCACATTGATTGTTAAAATATAAAAGTGAAATACAACTTTGAAATGGAATACATGCATTTGGTTGGGTGTCAGCAGGTACAGGTCATCAACTGCTTTTTGCACTATTGCATCATCTGCTCATAACATGGTCCAGATACTAGAGAGTGGGCTGGATATAGCCTGGGGGTTGGAGATCATTCTACCTTTGCCTCTGCGTCCTACTTAGTGTGCTGCCACCTCTACAAGTGGTTCTAAACATACAGCCAACAAGAACCATGCTGCCACCATGTCAAGTGAGAGGATTTTCTCAGCTGGGACCTGATCCTGTCGGTTAGTGAATGCTGACTAAAACACGGCATCTGCTCACTCCTTATGAATTTTTAACACACTGACTCTACATTAACATTTAATTAGAGCTTGATTATATTTACTAGACTTTAGGGTAAAGCTTCTAAGCAATGAAAAGTTAATGTTTAATAATTGGTACATAGAAAAATAAACCTGCTGCTTTAATATAATTTTGTCTTTTTACAGACAATTTTGCCTTTTCCCAGAAATGCAATTTTTCACTGAAGAGAAAGGAGTCACTAGCTTTCACCCTGTAAGATTACATACATCAACCTCAAATTTTCACAAATACATGCAGAGTGGAGGAGTGAAATTCCAGAAGACACATAATTGAGTCCTTCTATAAATGACTTTGCAAGAGTCATGCATCTTGGCAGTGAATCAAACCTTTATATCTCATCTGATCTCAGATCTTTACATATAAACTTTGATCTTTCCCCATTAGACCTTCCCTTGGATTTCTGGGGGTTTGGGGGTTTTGGGGTTTTTTTAACTCTTAGAATTTATTTTTCATTTATTTAAATCCCATGTATGAAAAGTGCAGTGTCATTTACTGATCTTGTATTTGGCATAATAAAAATGTGGGGATGGAGTCAAAATAATAGGAATCAAAGCACAATTCAGGTTAGGAGAGGCCTCAGGAGGCTGTTGATCCAATTTCTTGCTAACAGCAGGGTCAGCTGTGAGGTAACAATGGATTGCTCATGGTTTTGTCCTGTTGGATCTTGAAAACCTCTAAGGATGAAGAATTCCCACCTTGGTGACTGTGTTCCTTTGCATGACTGGTTTGGTTCTTTTCTTTTAGCTTTTTCTTCTTCCCTTTCATTGTCCCCTATCTTCTTCCTGCAGTGAAGAGCTCCCCTCACCTTCTTGATACTTCCCTCACGGGTATTAGAAGGCTGTTGTTGGATAACCTGAATTGACCCAGTTTATTAATGTCTTTCATGAAGTAAAGAGCCGAAACCTAGGTATACTATTCTAGATGTGTCCCAACAAGTGTTGAGTAAAGGGTTACAATTGCTTCCCTCAGTCTACTGGCTATGGTCCTTGTAATCCAGTCCAGGATGCTGTTGGACTTCTCTTATCCAGGGGCAGGAAGCTCTGCATGGTTTGTCTGGCTGCCTCATGGGTTGACAGGCTCAGGGACCATTGACACAACTCCTTGCTAGACAGACTGCAGAAAGGACTTCATCAAGAGAATAACCTTCTCGGTTTCTTGGAAATTCTATTATTTTCAACATACTGAAAAATGCTGATATCATCAGCTGCACTCTGACGTTTCACAGAACTCATGCAGTTATTTTTTTCTGGTCAGAACTGCATTCTGACAGAATATAAACTTGCTGTGTCTGGATGCTGGCATGCAGCCACAAGACTTGTAGGTACTGCACTGTCTGTCACACTAGGAGGAGCACTGGGGCATGGCACTGATACTGCTGCTCCCTGGTACACAGCTCTGGGCTCTATGCTCGTTATTAGGAGATGCGACAGGCTACTTCCCAGAGCGGTAGTAGTGTTTGGCAGGTACAGAGGCTAAACATGATTTATCCTCCCCTTTTAGCTACTGGAGGAAGGCAGAGATGAACAATAACTCAAGTAGCACAACTTCCTGTTGGAAGCTATTCTGGAGTACCTAGGCAGGTGTGGTTTTGGATGCTTTAGATGTGGCCAAGGGAGGGTACTATGCAGTCCACCTGCAAGTCAGTACAGTGTTGTGGCCCTCACTAGGGATTTTAATTACACAATGTGGCACAGGTTTTATTCTGTGTGATAGATTTCAGTTCCGATTATCCGTCATGAGCAAGCCCAATGAAGATGATGAGATTGCTTGTGTGGGAGGCTGAGACCTGGCACTTGTTTCCCCAGGTACAGAAGGAACCAGCCTGTGTGACTCACATTGTCTTTTTTTGTCACCTTGTAGTGCCTGATGCCCACTTGAGGCACAGCTCAGCATCACCTGTTCATGCTTGACATTCATTTGATAGCAGGTAGCGAAGATGACCAACTAAAGACTGCTGTAGAAGTCTGTATTCCCAGCAGAAAGAGAAGTTGTCACATTAATCATAAGAACAAGGAGCAGTGTAAAAGTACTAACTGTCAAAGAGGCAATCACGTGGACAATGTAACCAGGTAGATGGGTCAAGAAAGGGCACTTCCAATTGACTGTGATGTCTGTCTTTCACTCAAACTGATCTGTAAACCTGAACATCATACAGGTAGATAGATGACACCCATTAACCTTCACATTATTGTGAGGTAATGAACCACTTTGAGATTTCATTGTCTCCTGTGCAAACACTCAAGTTACTGCAGATCAAACCTGAGTGCAGGGGTGTGTAAGATCTCTTTCTGTATTGAACTCTCAGGAGAAACAGTGTGACACCACCAGAAGAGTGTCACTAATTTATATAAATATGATGCACACTACTTTATTTGTCTTATTTCTAATATCTAGATGGGGAAAATGGTATTTCCTCTACCTGCAGCAAGCTATTCTGCCATATCACAGTAATACTAAATTTTTCAAGAAGGCATTCTTCATGCTTCTTTAAGGTGTTGAGGAACTGTATATATGCTTTTCTTTTTTTTTATTTCACATGAATATGTATTTTAAAGGGCAGACCTATTGCAAACCAAGAAGTCTTCAATTTTTTTGGGGTTTTTGTTTGGTTTTGGTTTTCCTCCCAAGTGTAAAGAAACCCATTTCTAAAAAAGATCAAAGTTATAATTTTTTATTATGAGAATGTGCAGAAGTGTTATCCAGCTATCAGGACTCCACATCAAATATTGCACATATACACTGTAAATACTTCTTTAGGTATGAATGCACAGAAAAAATGGTATTAACAGCTGGATTAAGAACTAGTCAACCCTAGTTTACACAATGCGAAAGATTTGAAAACCTATCTAATATTCGGCCTCCTTTCTGAATAACACTCTCTCTCTGATCACCTCTTCTCTCTCTCATGTCTTAATCCTTAAAATAAGAATTACTCCAAATCACTCGATTGCAATGCTTTGCAATTAACCCCTGTAAATATTAAGATACTAACTCCACGGATTTGACAGTAAAAATAAGAATCAATGGGATAATACGAATGACATTGCTAGCAATATTGTTAAGGCCTGAGGCATATGGAAATCCAGTGAAAGTATGTTTATAAGGTTAATAAAGAATATCCTATCTTCACTTTTACCAGCCTGATGTCTGAAAACTTACTAAACTTTGCATGTTTTGCACCTCTGTGCGATAAAGAGGTGAGCTGCTGAACAGACGGTGAATAAATGACTCTCACTTTTGCTGCCTTCACACTTCCCAGCAGCAAAGCTGGCAAATTGTATTTGGAGCCTGGAATGTGATTTCTTTATTTAAACTACATACTTAGCACTAACAAGGGAGCACTCAGGAACATTAATTCAAACATGCAGTGTCTCACTCTGGGAACTGTGTTCAGCCTTTTTGAGAATTTATTATTGCCAGAAAATAATCTTCATTGTATCTGTGTGCTAAAATCGTAGTCATGGTATCTTCGTTCTGGTGTCAAAAATCACTAAAGTCACTGTATATACACACATGTGCATAAATAAACAGATATATGTATACATTATGTATGTAGCAGGTAACCTTTGAGATAAATGACATTTCCATGCTTGAGAATGTAGTCCAAAAACTGCAATACATTATTCCCGAACAAATAGCCTAATCCTTCAGGGAAATGCATTCTAACTTTTTCCTCTGTCTTTATTATAATGTCCTATTTCATACTGTGCATATTGTACTGCCTCCATCCACAGTGAATTCAGTATTCTATCCCCTCAAACCATTAGCTTAATAATGTTATGTTCTGCCTCATTCCTCTTTACAGTGCTGCTGTTTTTACATTGTGTTTCATTCCCCTCTGCTCCCCAATCACATTCCTCAATGCACATTGCCCTGTCACCGTATCCTACTGCATCCATCGCCTGTCTAATGTTTTCTATTTCCTGTCTGCTACAAAGAGCATTTCTTCATCTTTGCTACATTTGTTACCAGCTGAGCTAATTGTTGTTTAGATTTCAAAAGTGCTTGGCATCATGTAAGGCAAAGGGCTGAATTAGGGAGAGAACTTCTGCCACACTTCTCTTTGTGGCAACATTAAATTATTCCTACTGGAAAGATATTTGGCCACATAAAAAAGAAGTGAAAAAAAACCCAAAACTTGTGTTGTGCGTATTTGCTGGGCTTGCCAGTTTTCTCAGAAGGTAGGTTTTGTAAGGTGCTGTAGATCCTGGTGAAATGTATTCGCCTCTGTTCTTCTCAAACACAGATACTCCTGGATGCACTTTTAGAAACCTGTATGTAGAAACTCTGCTAGAATATCTTGCTGCCATCAAAGTTGGGGTCTTAATAGAGCTGTGAAAATGGAATGACACCACAAATTACTAATTGAACAAAAGAGATGTCTGCAGCCATGACTGTTTTGTTCATAAAGGGAACAAGTGTGCTACTTTACAAAATACATGGAGACAGACCTTTCTGTTCCTTTTCCTTTTCTTCTATGCCACCAACTGATTGAAGTTCAGACTCCTCAAAAACTATTACATTCAGGTTTCTTAAGTAAGCTTGTTTTCTGATTCTCTTTTGCTTTCTTTATTCTATTCTGGCTTACGTAATAATTTAAATAAATCAATCAAAGATTGTCAGGAATGACTTGGCTACAGGGATGATCAATTACAGTCTGTAAAATCTGCTGGGGTAGAGGAAGATGGACCTTCAGAGCTGAACCAGTAGTAAAACAGTATTCTCCACAGTCCAACTATTCCCTAAGAAACACTTTTCCTACATTTCCACTCACCTTCCTTAAGGTCAGTATCTTTCTTAAAGGCTGGCAGAGTGCTGCAGCTGAGTGCTGTCAAACAGCCGACTATTGTTTTACTACAGTTGCTGCTATCAGTGCCACAGAAGATGGATAATAACCATTTCCTGTTTTCATCTTCTTTTTTCTCTCCCAGTTTACTTATTGAGTCATTGGACCAGACCTTCAGATGATGTAAATCAATGTAAATCTGCTGCTTTAACTATTAAACAATAAACTCTCTTATGTGACTTCTTATTAATCACCTCTAGCCAGCAAGTACAGATATAGTACAGATGCAGCGTAGGACTGTTCATTTCACTGGCTGCAGATTATATTCAGTCTGCAGCTCAACAAATGGTATTTGTTAAGAGCATGCTAAGAGCTGATGTGAAAAATCTCTTAAATGGAGAACTTGGAAAATAGCTGAAATCTCTAAATCAACAAGGTAAATTGACTTTATTAAACAGGTTTCCTACTGCTGTGTGTAAGTGCTACCTAGTACTCTGCATTTTTCTTCTATAAGTAAAGGGCTGAATATTCTATTTATAAAATGCCTGTAAGTGAAGTGGGCTTTTAAAGAAAGATTTCTGTGTTTTTTGTGTGCTTTGATGTTCCATAATATTCCACATATGCTGCACTTCATGATTGATGGTGATATTCTCAATTCTGTGAAAAGAGTTTGCGCTCTAAAAAACACTGCAAAGAGTTATCCTAGAAGAAAAAAAGAAAAAACAAGTAGCTATTAGCTTTCATTTGGTTGTACCTGTTAAGTAATATTGATTCTGGCAATTTGGAACACTATAGTTTATTAATGGAATAAATTTGTTGATTTTTTTTTGTTTGTTTGCTTCCCCCCCCAACCTCCCCACCCCCAGGATGCTTCCTTTCTTGTACTGGCATTTTACACAAGACCTTCTCCCACTAATAATAAGGTGACACCTCTTCAGGACAGGATGACAGTTGGAAGAACTCCAGCATGCTTCCTCCCATCCCCCTTGCCTTCCCTCCCTCTCCTCAATAAATTTCTCAGATCCACTGCCTGGATAAGAGGTTAAACTCTTTTAAGCCATGTCACCCCATGGCACTGTCCAGAATGGTTTAGGAAGGGTAAAAACTAGTCTTCTCTCATGCCGCTTTCAATAGTCATCCTGGCCAAGGTAATTTCCTTGGATGTTTCATTTCAATTACATTTGTGTGGGCAGCTCTAATGATACCAGAGATAGGATTTGTAATGGGTTCTTCTAAACTAGAGTATAAATGAGCTATGTCTTTACTTCTTCCTCCAAATCAGAGTTAGATTAACAGAAATTTTAAAGAAAAGAGGAAATATGTGCTGAAAATAAATTCAGTCTAAAAGATAGCACACAAACACACGCACACACACACAAAGTGCGACAATAAAATATGCAGATAATTAAAGGCAGAGACATTATAGTCAGGATTATAAAGAAGATGATAGCAAAATTTAATACCTATAGAGCCAGGAAGATTCTGTTGCTTAGCATGCATAGTTCAAAAAAGTATAACAGAACTGTACTTGGTACATGTAGGGCAGGTTGCTCCATTGGGGCAAGATTCCTTGCAGTAAATGCACAGGTTTGCAAATACAACTTTGATAACATATGTGAAAATAGTGCTGCACATAAGAGAACAATACTATTGGAAACGTGTAAGAACTTAATAATATTTGAGGAATTTGGTGGGCAGTAAATTAGATTTGATCTCCAAGTATAATGTGGTGTAAAAGCCTGTGATTTTGTATGCAAGGCAGAATTATATCATAGCCTGAACAGACAAGTAAAATGATCACACTGGTGTAGCTTGGCAAACTCAGCAAGCATCTGAGAAGCCGTGTAGATGAGGAGAGAAGACTGTGCGAGTTGTTGCGAAGTACATTATTATAGGAATGAAATGAAGCAAAGTTATGTCTGACCTACATTGTAAAGGAGATCCGGTACTTCTCAGGATATAATAGAAACAGTAACAGATCAGCTGAATAATTTAGGCTTGGAATGGACATCACAATTAAAAACATAGTATATCATAGACAAGCAATCTTTCTTTGGCAGAGGAGTGGACAAATGACTTAGTAGGTGTCTTCCATTACTAATTCCTTTCATTCAGTGCTCTTTGTAGACCAATGTTAAGTACCTCTAAAAGGCACTAGAAAGATTAGACCTCCATTTGCTTCTTGCCTTAAAAGCTAGTCTTCGATCAGAGAGCAGTGAGATACCATGTCTATTAGCTACCATTGTTTACTCTGGAATGCAAAAATATTTAAGGACAATGGATAAAATAATAGTTTTTAATCAATCAATGTGAATTACTCCAGGAGTTTATTCTGTCATACTAACACCCTGTCACTAATGATGAGGAACACTTTAGAAACAATCATCAGTGCTAAGTTATCATTTCATTAAGTATAAAATGATAAATGAATTCTCTACCCTGTCTTCAGGGACAGTTAAAGAAGGAAAAACTTGGGGCTGATTCTTTAGCAAAATGATATGCATCTCAAGATAATAACAGTGCTGTTTAAGGCAGTAAAAAGCCCATATAAGGGGAACTCCAGAAAAATCCATGGTATACTTCAAGATCAAATCAGCATTTATTTTTTTTTTATTTCATTTAAAACAGCAGACAAATTAATTAGGTGCCTGTTGTGGTTTAACCTGGGAAGCAACTAAAACAACCACACAGCAATTTACTCACTTCCCCTCAGTGGGATGGAGAAGAAAATTGGAAAGAAAAAAAAATTAAACCTGTGGGTTGATATAAAGACAGTTTAACGTGAATGAAAAATAATATAATAACTATAATAATAATAATAGTCATAACAACAGCAATAATAATGATAAAAGAATGTGCAAACCAAGTGAAGCACAATACAATTGGTCACCACCCAGACCCAATGCTCAGCTAGTTCCTGCACTGCCCCACCATCTGGCCCAACCCCCAGTTATATACTGAACATGATGTCATATGGTACGGAATATCCCTTTAGCCAGTTGGGGTCAGCAGTCCAGGCTGTGTCCCATCCCATCTTCTTGGGCAGCTCTGACTTCTCTTTAGCAGGTCAGTATGAGGTGCTGAAAAGTCCTTGACTGCTTGGCAACAACTAAAACCATTGGTGTGTTTCCAGCATGATTCTCAGCTTAAATCCAGACCACAGACCTATACCAGCTGCTAGGAAAAAAACTAACTCTACATCAACCAAAAACCAGATAGTACCTCTGACATCCTAGTATCCATGTTAGGAGAATCTATTTCCCTTGTGTTCTGCAGTCTCTCAAAATTTATTGTTGTGATCTTGGCTGGAGGCTGGGTACCCCCCAAAACCACTCTGTCACTGCCCTTCGCATCTGGACAGGGGAAAGAAAATAGAACGAAAAGCTCATGGATTGAGATAAAGACAGGGAGAGATCATTTACCAATTACTGTCATGGGCAAAACAGGCTCAGAAGAATAATCTAATATATTACCAAGCAAAACAGAGTAGAGAAATAAAACCAAATCTTAAATAACCTCCTTCCACCCTTGTCTTCTCCATGGGCTCAAGTTTACTTGCTAAGTCTCTATCTGCTGTTTCCGAGTGGCACAGGGCGTCAGGGAATGGGGTTGAGTTCAGTTCATGACATGTCTCTGCTGCTCCTTCCTCTTCAGGAGGAGGACTCCTCACACTTTTCCTCTGCTGCAGCATGTCGTCCCTCCTACAGGAGACAGTCGTTCATGCACTTCTCCAATCTGAGTCTTTCCCATGGGCTGCAGCTCTTCATGAACTCTTCCCTTTCCACAGCGGCATGGGTCCTTCCAGAAGTTTGCTCCAGTGCAGGCTTCACATGGGGTCACAGACTCCTTTGGGTGCCTCCACCTGCATCAGGTTGATGTTGTCCATGGGCTGCAGGGGAATCTCTGTACCCTATTATCCTCCATGGGCCATAAGGGGACAGCCTGTTTCACCATAGTCTTCACTACAGTTTTCAGGGGAATCTCTGCACTGGTACCTGGAGCACCTCCTACCCCTACTCCTTCACTGACCTTAGTGTCTGCAAAGTTGTTTCTTACATCTTCTTATCCTCTTTCCTGGCTGCAAATACTGCATTCCTTTTCCCACTGTCACGCCCCAAATATGTTATCATAGAATCATAGAATGTCATGGGTTGGAAGGGACCCCAAAGATCATAGAGCTCCAGCTCCCCCTGCCATAGGCAGGGCCACCAACCTCCAGGCCTGGATCTACACAAGGTTGCCCAGGGCCCCATCCAACCTGGCCTTGAACAGTCCCAGGGATGGGGCATCCACCACCTCTCTGGGCAGCCTGTTCCAGCACCTCTCCACTCTCTCTGTAAAAATCTTCTCCCTAATATCCCATTTAAACCTTCCTTCCTTTAGCTTTAATCCATTCCCCCTTGTCCTGCCATTGTCTACCCTTTTAACAAGTTGATTCCACTCCTGTTTATATGCTCCCTTCAGGTACTGGCAGGCTGCAATGAGGTCCCCCCGCAGCCTTCTCTTCTCCAGGCTGAACAAGCCCAGCTCCCTCAGCCTCTCTTTGTAGGGCAGGTGCTCCAGCCCTCTAATCATATTCATGGCCCTCCTCTGAACCCTCTAAAACAGTTCTACATCTTTCTTGTACTGGGGGCCCCAGATCTGGACACAGTACTCCAGATGGGGCCTCATGAGGGCAGAGCAGAGAGGGATAATCACTTCCCCGTCCCTGCTGGCCACCCCTCTTCTAATGGAGCCCAGGATACCATTGGCCTTGCGAGCTGCAAGAGCACACTGCTGGCTCATGTTAAGTTTCTCATCCACCATGACACCCAGGTCCTTCTCAGCAGGGCTACTCTCAAGGAGCTCTTCTCCCAGTCTGTAAATATGTCTGGGATTCTTCTGGCCCAAGTGCAACACCTTACTACCTTATCCCAGAGCTGCTAGCACTATTGCTTTTGAGCTCAGTCTTGGGCAGTGGTGGGTCCGTCTTGGAGCTGGCTGGAATTGGCTTTATGTGATATAGGGGAAGCTTCTAGCAACTTCTCACTGAAACCCCTCCTGTAGCCTCCCCACTACTGAGACTTTGCCACCCAAACCCAAAACAATTTTCTTGATCTTATAACACCCGATCTGGTGATTTATGTAAAATATGTAAACTTTGTAAAGTTTATTTTGCTGATGTGTTATACTGCATAGACAATTACAACAGATTAATAGTTAATTTCATCTGTGGAAAACAATCAGGCATATTGTAACTGTTCTATCGCAACTACAAGGACTTTTTTTCTGGGTAAATTATCAATTAATATATTAAGGGATTTGTTACTCGTATTTCTTTCAATCATCCAACACAGAAATTTGAAATCACAGTGTTTTTCTGTATATATTGTTTTAAATATCTATTCCTGTTTGTCTTCATAATGAAGCCTTATTTCTGAGTGTGTTGTAAATGTAAGTGATATTCTGTTATTGTCATGATTAATGAGAAATATTTATACCTTTGTTTCTTGAGACAGGAATTTAATTTAATACATGCTTTATAAATGCAACAAAGGTTTGACCAAGGAGCACCCCAATTTTTAACAGATCATCAAGATTTACATTCCCATTTCCTTTGGTTTTGGAAAAAACAAAAGTGAATTTTTTACATCACTCAGTGTAGTCACTCCACTCAGGGTCAGGTATTTAAAGAGAATAAAGAAACATTTTCCTCTTTGCAACCTTCAGCTGAAGTACAATGCCATGCTTAATGCATAGTGTCCTGGGGTGCGTCAAGCACTGCATTGACAGCCAGTCCAGGGAGGCGATTGTCCCACTCTACAGTGCGCTTGTGTGGCCTCACCTTGAGTACTATGTGCAGTTTTGGGCACCACAGTACAAGAGGTGTCAATTAATGTCAAGTTTGATGACCACTCACTAGATTTTCTTCTGTTCTGTGTAGGCTATAGGATTAGACTGGAAAAGGAGACTGAAAACAAGAAAAAAATTACTTTGGAGACAATTTTAAATCTGAAGTGGGTTTTTGTGCCAGGGTGGTTATGCTTCCATAAAATTTTATTGGTCTAATTTTATGTACTTACTTTTCAAATGTGTTACTTCATCAAAACAAATGTAACATTTTTTTCATTCCTTTTTTAATCCTTAATAGAGCCCTTCTGAAAGTTACAGAAAATTCTGAAATACATGGACTTTATATCAGCAGTTCTTAAAAAAAAAATCCTCCTCCCAGGACTCCAAAAATTCCAGGGGTGAAAATTTGTGTCACCTATTATATACACATGCATACATATACAGATACACAGGCATATACAGGTCTATGTATATATATGTATATATATTTGTCTATACATATGTAAAAACAGAAGTCTTGGGAGAAAGAAATTAAAACAATATAAATTGGAAAATAAAATGTACTTTTAGACTGTGCAGACAATAGAGAAACAAAAGGCATTGTTTGAACATTGCATGTTGTTTTCTTAGCTATTTTTTAAGGAATCTCAATTTCAGAGACTGAATTAATTACACAAAATAAATTAGTGAATAGCTACTACAGGACTGGGATGACCTATAATGATATGCCAGTCCAATCAAGAAATATAAAGCATAAATAGATACTAGTACAACTCGAATAATACTTTACTAAAGTGAAAGAAAACAACAACCAAACAAAAAAATACCAAACTACCCTTGTGCCTCATTGCACCTCATTCCTGTGGAAAGTGAGAGTAAGACATAGCTTCCTTTCAGATTTGCCTGCTATTATTGCATGAAGAAGGATGTTACCTACAGTTACTGATGAAAAAATACGCCAGAACTTGACAACTGACAATGACTCATAAACAGAGTATAATTAGACCTAAGGAAGCACAGTCATTACTCACAAAACCGAATCTTGTCCATTTTCAAAAAAGGGAAAAACTTAATCTCCTAAAAAATTATAAAAAGAACACAGATCCTTCCAGGGAAGGACATAATCATTCTAAGATTTCCAAGCCAATTTGACAGCCCTGAGAGAGTGGAAACAAAAGTAATACTCATTGCCAAAGTGTTTAAATTATTTTTTTTTTAATCTTTCTCTAGAAAGGAAAGAAAAGAAACCCCTGAAATTTGAAGATTTCTTTCTGGCACAATCCAGGATAGAACTGGGCTGTTTAAGTAAAATGAAGCATTAGGCTTTGGAAAAAATCAAGAACCACTGCATTTTCTGTGATAATCTGTTCTCTGCCTATTTGGAAAATATTGTCCATGCTTTCTCAGCTTTGATACAATCATATTTCAAGTATTTTGGGACCTGGTTTTTTATTCCTTTCTGCATCCTGTTTACTTGTAGAAGCTAGAAGGCCCCTTACCCTTCATGAATGAAATATTGCTGGTATTTAAACTAACACTTGGCTCAGCTGCAAGCTTGTGTAAAAAAAACCATACTTCAATGAAATCTGATCATATGGTATTTACTAATGTTTTATTAATGGGCAACTGAATGGTTTCAATAATAATTCTTAGTATTTATCATCCCCTACAAGGGTAAATCTGACAGGTCCCCACTAATCTGGGTTATTTTAAATGAGCTACACAAAAGAGCTAAATGGGTCCCTTATTTCCCTCGCATCATCCCACAGCAAAAACATACGATTTGACAGGGATTCGCCTTGACTTGTATGAAGAACAGGCTCAAAGTAGATGTAAACCTGCTTTCTTTAATGCCTTTTGATTGTTTCATTGAATTTATATTGCTTTGGTGGATTAATAATCAGTCTTTGAGAACTCCTTGATATGTCAGCTAGTTGTCTCCAAGGGACTTGGGTGTATCAAACTTGCAAAAGTTAGCCTGTAATATTTGTGTAGCTGACTTGGAAAACTCATCTACTTTTGATATATTTACCAACTATGTGGATAGATTATATTGTAATCCTGGATATAAACTAAATTTACAGTATTATTAATTTTAATAATACACAATGCAAGCGGGGCAGAATAATCAGTCTTCCGAGGCTGACTAAAATTTTTGACATCTGAGACACCAAGACTGTCAATACCTGACCGACTAGACTTCTGCTCCTTTATGATAGCTTTCTGTTTAAAGTGTTTGGTTATTCCATAGATACATTCATCACATTCTAATGTAATACAAATGATGGAATGAACTACAGGAACTTTTTAGGCTGGATTCTGTTCTTCATGCTGAACAGAAACTTCACAAGAGGACACACTAGAGACTAGAATATCATAGTGCAAGGCCCTCTGCCCACTAAATTCTGTTAACATTATAATTGCATGTCCATGTGGGTTTCTAGGAGGACTAAAATGATTTAGGATACGTAATACTGCTTTCATTCACTTGATGACTCGATGGATCAATTGTATAGCTTTTCAAATCACACTTCAGTCCAGCTTTGGCTTTAGCTCTTGATGATACAGCTGGCAATTAGGAATGAATAAAAAGAAATTTAGCCTAATCTCTGGGAAAAGAGTTTGGTCTTAAAACTTTACAGTTTTATGGGAAGATTTCCAAAGATGCTTAACCCCTTTAAAGATCTGTCCCTAAAATAAAGAAGCAAATTAAGCAGCACTATTTTTATTCTTCTAGGCTGGGAACTAAAGCAGAAAGCACAAAGAGAGGAGAAATACTAAGAAAATCAGACAGAAAATTCAGAACTCACTTCTGAGCCATAAAATGTTAAGGACAAGGCAGGTTGTTCTGCTCCACATAAACACTCCCCAGTCTAGAACATTACTCAGAACATCTTGGAATTCATCATATTTCATTGTAATTTTCTGTAACCTAGAGCTGGCTGCAAACTACCAACGGTACCGAAAAGGAAAATAGAGAAAATAATTAGTTTCTCCATTTAATACCCAGAAAGGGATTTTCTGTGTATTTCTACAATCAGATCAGATTTATCAATAGTGCTCTGCATAATCATTTGATTGCTCTAACTGACCCTGTGAAAGACTCTCTTCATTCCTGATGAATTTGACCTGAACCTACTAAGTTACAAGATCCATAGTCATGGGGCAGATAAAGATGAAGAACCTGATTGCAGGAGCCCCATGAATGTGTTATAACTATCCACTGAAGTGCCATTACTGATATTGACTAAAGCCCTACAATGTGCTGGAGTGATTGAGGAGGTATTGGGCTGATAACTTTTGTTTGCTGAAAATTTATATATATATATATATATATATATATAAATTGAAAGAGAAAGTTTCCTACAAACTAGTAAACTTGATGTTTGCCCCACTCTAGTTATTTATATACAAAGTTCAAAAATTCAATAAAATCTAATTTTGGAGAAGAGACAATGAGATAGCTAGCATGACCATCATACGAGTGTCAGACTTTTAGTTCTGCTATGAACTGCAAGTCTGTAAGCACAGATTTTCAGTCTGAAAATAAATAAATAAACACATAAATGAAATAACAAGGAGACTATTATCAGTTTTGCTAGCAAAAGGTCAAAGTCTTCCAAATGAAAAGCACCGATACATCAAGGACAAACAAACAGACTGCCTTGCAAACCACATGGATTTCTATGGCAGTTTATTTGTGCATATCCTGGGGGATATACAACACATTAAAAGAATGTATTTGATCCTTGTATCCTAAATAGATGTTTCTGTTGCTAGGTGATGTAATATCCTTGTAACCCTATGAACTCCAAGGACGATGGCACTCAGTGACATTTCTGTTGTCAGCAGCAAGCTGTTGGAAAAGTGGAATGGAAGAATTTTTTTAGTTGACGTTTGTTCTACCAAACTTTTCAGTTCAATGAATTTGAAATAATTTCCTAGATTTTTAACACTATTTTTCTCCTAAAAACATAACTATACTGTTCTTAATTTTGAAATATGCTAGCTTAATTAACAGTCTGAAAAGTTTAATTCCATATGTAGTTTTAACATGAACTTTATATTTAATCCCATATTGAAGGGAAAAAAGGCTCTTGAGATACAGAAATTACACTGGGAGGAGTTATTCAAAGGTCCTGATTATTCTGTACTTGAAGAGGAAGGAAGTGGAGGGAAGAAGAGGATGTTAGAGAAGGAATAATAATGATAGGAAAGGAATGTTGACATGGGAGTTCAAACCAGTTTAAACTTCTCTTACAAGTGAATTAAAAAAACCCAAATCTTTGAACTTTCACAGGAAGAAAATCTAATTGACTTTCACAGGAAGGAAGACCAAAAATCTGCAAACCTAAATCATGCCATTGGAGATATCAAGACCAATTTGTGCAATTGAAATATGGAGGAATACCATTTTTAGGATACTTACTTAAACTTTATCTGAAACTGTTACGATTAAAAATTGACTTAAAAATCTCTTGGAAGAAGTCTCTGACCTTTCTGCAAGTTGTTGTGAGCCTGAGCTGAAACCACGTGAATAACAGGGAGAAAATGAAAAGTAAGGGTGAAGGAATTTATCTTTCCTAAATCTTTAGAAAATTTCTGTTGTTTTGGATGAATTTTTCAAGGCTTTTCTATTTTACTAAACCAGTTGGTTGGCTTTATTGAAGTAAAAAGTCCAGACTGAGACATTGTCTTCCATGTCACAGAGCCCTCAAATGTGATGTTCAAATTATCTGACCTGCAGTAGGTTATAAAGACCAAAGAGTAAATATTAATAATATTCAGAATTTACTTCAACTAGGGACAGTGCCTCCCTGGTGCAAATGGCACCCAAAATTCTTTTGTCAGGGCTGATAGTTTATGACCACTATCAATAGCTGCTGAATTTATAATATTTGTGAACTGTCTCCCTGTTTCCTGCAAAACATGTGTTGAAATAGATTGTCTCTTTGGATAGATAATAATTTGTTCTTGACCAATAAAATTATGAAAACCTAAAGCTTTCTTAGACAAATACTTGTTCAGCTATCTGCTCTGTTTTTGTTAAATAATAGCTGCAGAATATTAGAAGATTTCTTCAGTTTGCTTTCAGCATTTCTTCTGAAATAATGGCTATCATATGCTTCTACAGATGCCTGGGTGTGGAAGATTGTACTCAAGATTCTTCATGAGGGAAAAGTTCAGTTAAAAAGAAGTCTGTATTTCTTACATGTGTTAGAACATGTTCTGAGACATGAGCATGATGCCGACCTGTTCAATCTTCCTATTTTGTATGGCAAAACCAGAAGCGTCAGACCCATGGGTCTCTGTTAAAATGGTAATGAAAAACAAAACAGCAATGCTAATATAAAATAAAATATGAAATACTTGTGTAAAATTAGATGATTGCGTAAGGCCTGTCAGTATACTGGAAACCAACTGGGTGATAACAGCTTTTGCCATCTGTGATAGATAGTATGATTGTTTAATGGATTTGTTTACGGTTTATTGTGGCTTCCTGCACTTCACTGCCAACTGCGTTCTGGTCCAATTACACCCTCTTGGGATAATTGCTTCTTCTCTGAGAAGAACAGAGCCTGTTCCGTTTTGGAGAAATGTCTGGGATGTAGGAGGGCAGGCAGAGAAGGATTAACATGAAAAGCAGAGAGACTGCAGGACTGGAAGCAGAGAGGTGGTCAGAGGCATAAGGGATGTGTCAGCTCCAGAGACTGTCTCTATAACAGTCCTCGGAGTTGTTGGAAGAATGAGACTTTCCTAGGTCAGCACAGCCTTTCTTCAGGGCACGGTGTGAAGTTTGATTCAGGCTACAAATTAGTACTGCTTGACTGAAAAATATCTCCAGAGAACAGGAATGACTCTGCAGAGGAATTTAACTGCCATCAGGAAGGCAAGATTTGGTTTTAATTTTTAAGGGGTTTTTGTTGTTGTTCTGGTGTTTTTTAAAAAATTACCTTACCATGTCTTGTTGCTTATCTATTTTTGCATTAAAAGTTGGTTTGCTTCAGCTCATAATAAAATGTAATTTTAGAGAATTCTGGAGACAGTATACCAGAAGACTCCAGAAAATGTCTGAGCGAATTTTACCTTATAGCTGTCTCACAGTCCAGTGACATACCACACCATGAAATAAGCCTGATGGAGCAACTGCCCTCTTTTGTGTGGTTACTTTGAAGGCTGCTTAATCTTGTTCAGCAATAGCAAACACCAGGCTTTTATATCAAACATTAGTTTTCTCAACTCCTAGGCATGTGAAGATTAATTTTTATCTATCCCTTTTACCAGAGGAATCTGATGGTAGAGGAAATCTGCTGGAGAATAGAAAACGGCTTTTCATATTTATGCGGCACATAGGCAGCACTCCTATCTGCTCTAATAACAACTGTGCTGCATCTACATCTCTCAGATAATCACTGCTCTTGTGCAATGCCGCCTTCAGCAGCACTTTTCCTCTGTGCCAAGCTATTTCTTAGCACCGCCGGTGACAAAGCAGTGCTGGATGTGCATGGATCCATTTATCCCGCTCCAGCTAATGTTGCATAATCTCTGCACACAGGCACAGGAGCTTTGCTATCAGAGACCAGCAGTTTGCAAGCGAGAATTGCTCTGGCTGGCAGGGAAACTTCAGAGGCAGGCGTGCAGGTACCTGCATTGCACACCAATGGGACAACAGCAAGGAGGATGGATGCAGGTGTGTAGATGGACTTTAATCTAAAGACATGCCCTTTATGGGGCATAAAGAGAAGGATTCAGCAGGAGGAGTTCATGATTTGCACTGTATAGCTACATTTGTATATGTATCACATAGTGAGAAAACCCCTCCATTTTCCTCTGGCTGCCTAGGCTTGTATTTAATAGTAAATCAAATACTCTCAGAAATAGATGGTCTGTGAACAGCAGAATAAGCACTGTGAAGGCAGCAGCAATGAGCAAAACTAAATTGACATCTGAAGTATGTTTGCAGAAAAGTGGTGATACTGACAATGTTTCTTTATTTTTTTTTTCCATTACTGTAATTTAGTTAAATAGAAAGATTACATGGAATTTGGGCTATTATTGCAAAAAAACCCCAGGATTTCAAGATCTGCACAAAAGTAGTATTTCTAAAAGCTTTGAGAAAGCTACTTGCTAGTAAGCAATTTTGACTAAATGCCATTTAATAACCAATAATAATCCATAGTTTATTTAGTTCTTGGTGAATCATATTAATCTTTGTCATATCATTAGTGAAATCATGATATTAAGAGAAATCCAAGTTGACACACTCTAAGAATTTTGCACTGTCTAAAGTAAGTTCTTCGTTAATAAGTCAAAAGTGTGGCCAGCAAGTTGGAGAGAAAAAGCCAGTGCCTTCAGTTTGTGTTAGAATTGTACTTGCCATTTAGGGCCACACACAGATTTGGGAATTCGAATGCTGCTTTTTGAAGAACGTTGTTCATCTCTGCTGCCAAGGCAAGCTAGGATCCCCTCTCTATTTTAATTTATTCTTTCTCACTTTGCAGTGGGAAGTCTTTCAGGATTCTTGAAAATGTAACTTTTTTTTATACTTTATCAACTTTCAGGCAGGAGCATAACAAACCTCTTCAGCTTAAACTTCCTTCTTCTCATCAGTATCTGTATTCGCTGATTTCAGACAGTGACATGTTTCATTTGAAGATTATTATAATAATCAAGTTTATCAGGCATCGATCTTGGTTTCCACATATGAGTTATTGTGAAATAGTGTGATAATTCTGTACTTCTGACATAATCTGTCTAATAGTTGTATTCATTTTTCTTCTAGGGAGTCATAAGATGATAGTGTTTCAGATGATGACCTGGTACCTAAATATTTTCAGGATGAGCAAAATACCTTGCTAAATTTTCAGGAAAATAACACAGATGCAATGATACCTTTCCATGCTGCCTTCTTAACTCTACTAAGTTTACATTAAAAAAAAAACCAAAACCCAAGTTTTATTATACAGACAATGAGAGCAATTGACAGTTCAATCATTTTTGTATTATTATTTTTTATTATTAAGTAGCTACGTCAGTTTCTGCATAAAAAAAGAACTGAAACATCATAGAATTATAGAATCACAGAATCACAGAGTGGTTTGGATTGGAAGGGACCTCAAAGAACATCCAGTTCTATCCCCTCTGCCATGGGCAAGGACACCCTCAACTAGACCAGGTTGCTCAAAACCCCATCCAACCCATCCTTGAACACTGTCAGGGAGGGGGTAGCCACAGCTTCTCTGGGCAGCCTGTGCTAGTGTCTCACCACCCTCACAGGGAAGAATTTTTTCCAAATATCTAATCTAAATACAACCTCTTTCAGATTAAGGTCATTATCCCTTGTACTAACAGTACAGACCATCCCTCCCCAGCATTCCTGTCAGAATCTTTAGGTTCTGGAAGGCTGCTATAAGCTCTCCCTGGAGCCTTCTCTATCCAGGCTGAACAAGCCCAACTCTCTCAGCATGTGATGATGATGATAAATTAAGATCAGTGCAATTCACCTTGTGCAACAGACCAAGTAAAAATGTTGAGAGACAGCCATGCATATCTTCACCTATCAAGAAAGAGAAGTCTAGAAAGGTACAAGGCAGCCAAATGAAAAGTCTGAGATACAGGAAGAAAATTCTGTCTATGCAGACTAAAATCCCAGATCAATATCTCCGTGATCACGTTTTGAATTTTTTCAAGGTTATTCAGAGTTTCCCATGAGCAGTGCAGAGGAGCATTCATTCTCAGTGGGGTTCTTTCTAGAGAGTTCTCTTTTTCTTGAAACAGAGTTTAATACATGAGCAATTAAATGCATATTCCAAGATTTATACAAGTTTTTTCTAGATAGGAAGAAATGCAGTGTTATATTATTACCATGGATGCAAATGACACATTCCTCTATAACAAAGACAAATGCCTGGTGAAATTCCAATGCATTTATCACATATTGCTCAGAAATAAATGATCTAAACAAACATCTAACATTTTTCCAGTCATGCCTTAATGAAGTAATAGCAAGTCAATATGTAATATACTGTAATTTCTTAGATTTCTGCTGGCTATGTTCCACACCTTACAAAGAGAGTAATGAACTGATACCATATCTGTCATCAGCCTTTAATACCAGAAATTACTGTTTATGGCACAGAATGTTATAAGAGGAAGATATTCCAATTATTTTTCCATTTTTTAGCATCTAATGTTCTGAGTAGCTGAATTGAGGTCAGCTCCCATGAAGTGACTACATTCAACAGAGACAGAATTCTTTGGCAGCAGGAAACACTTGGATGGACTGGCAAGGAAAATGAAAGTCCCCTCTACTGAAAACACAGGACAAAGGCCAAGCTCCACTTGATTGGAAAGTCACCAGGTGCTTCAGATTTTATCCTAGTACAGGACTCTGTCTTTTTGGCTTACTGAGACCAAGCAGGTTCCAGGCATCACCTCTAATTTAGGGTGTATTTTCAAAATCACAAAGGGACCTTGATTTCACAGTCCAGCTATCCCTGGTTGAAATGAATTCAATCACACCTGTATTCTCCGGTGTTTAAAAAAAAAAAACCACCAAAAATGCAAAATGTTTTCACAGCTTCAACATTACAGACACTTTGAGTCAGTCCTTCAGATACATATGATCGATTTTGCAAGAGATTTTTAACAATTTGCTTATATAATATATTACCACAAATGACACACTAAAAACTGTTTATGTTCAAGGCCCTGCCTTAGACATCAACACCAAATAGGTAGGTCTGGGTTTTTTGGGAAGTTGAGTTTGTAAATGTTTCCTTTCAGCCTTCAGGGCCTACAATGTATGCCTCAGTAGTGAAAAAGAAACACTGGACAAGGAGAAGAGCTGTTCCTTATCGTTGATTAGTAAGGAATAAAGAAGACGAGGAAAGGTTTGATCAAGAAGTCAGTCTTCCAATAAAGCAATTGGAGGAAGGAGTGAGAGAATTAAGGCAGGAAGTAGAAATTATCTTCTCCATGACCTCATCAGAACTTTGAGACATGGAAAGATTAGAGCCAGCAGACGTGTGAGCAGATTGATGCCTATTCAACTCTGATGCTGGTGTAACTGGGCTGTCAGCTGTTGGGAGGTAAGCAAGCCCACCACCTGAGATCCCTTGCTAGAAACCGGGAAATCGAGACATATACTGGAAAAGAGATAGAAAGAATCTCCAAAGGTAAATCCTTCCAAGTGTGAGGACAAGGTATCCATTTAAGGAAGATATTGTGAACTCCCCAGGAAAGAGAACTATAGCAGATGGATTAATCCACTGCCTGAGAGAATTAGCAGTGCTGGCAGTCATCTACAGTCATCTACAATGATGAGGTCTCCAAAGATACAGAGAATGTTCTGTTGTGCTTATTTTTGCTGTGATACAGTTAATTTTCTTCATAGTAGCTGGTCTGTGCTGAAAACACAGAGATGGAAATACAGAGATGTTTTCATTATTGTTGATCAGTACTTACACAGATCACAGAATCACAGAATTGTAGGAGTTGGAAGGGACCTCGAGAGATCATCGGGTCCAACCCCCCTGCCAAAGTAGGTTCCCTAGGACAGGTCACACAGGTAGGCATCCAGACATGTCTTGAATATTTCCAGAGAAGGAGAGTCCACAACCCCCCTGGGCATTTTGTAATCCAAGACTTCTCACACCATCCCAGCAGCAAGAAGTCTGGGTGTACACAAGAAGTTGGGAGGGGATACAGCTTGGACAGCTGCCCCCATACCACATGATGCCATGTTCAGCAAATAAAGCTGGGGGACACTCAGAATGATGGGGTTTGACTTCCTAAGTAACTGTAACACATGATGGAGCCCTGTTTTCCTGGAGATAGCTGAACATCTTCCTGCTGGTGGGAAATAGTAAATGAATTCTTTGCTTTGATTTGCGTGCATGCATGTCTCCTGCTTTACATATTTAACTATCATTATCTCAGCCCACAAGTTTTCTCACTTACTTTTCTAATTCTGTACCCCATCCCACTGGGGAAGAGTGGGTGAGCAGCTGTGTGGGGCTTAGTTGACAACTGGGGTTAAACAAAAACATCTGTGTATGAACCATATGGAGGGAGGTGATTCAAAGTTCCCCCGCATCACATTCTAACAGCTTGGCAGCAATGTATTGCCTGGATATGGATACAGTAAATGTGGAGAGAGTGTCTTCTTGGCTCCACAACTTTGGAGAAAATCTCTGTACCTCCTCATCCCTATGGGACAGTGCCTTGGCAGTCAGAGCATCCCAAGAAATCAGCCCTCTCCGGCCCTTGTCAGAGGGAAAGGGAACCCTAGTCCTGTGCTGTGTGGCTTACTCTGGTTCTTCTGGTGTAACCAAGGGGAAGACATGAGGAAATGTGATGATGAAGCCATGGGCTGGAAGCCTATGTACACAAACTGAGAAGGAAGACAGCTGTTAAAAAGGGGTGGCCCAAGAAGTCTGTCAGCGTAGCTGCTTTAGAGACACAGAAGGTAATCAACAGTCTCCCAGACATTCTCCTAGGGCACTTCTGTATGAAAGAAGGGCATTTATCTGATGACTTTGAAGACTCCTTTGTCCCCAAGGGACATACCAGTATTACTGGCTGATTGCCGACTCTGTACTGTGAGACATTACGTAGCTTCATAAAAATCAGCTACGATCCAAAAGCTCTTTACATGCAGTTACATGTCCTCACTTTGCTGTACCACACAACTGTTACAACTTATGTCAAGCTGTTACATAATCCTGGAGACTTCCCAGCCCTTCTCTAGTGAAAACAAAGGGAAAAGAAATGCTTTCACTTTTTCTATCCAGAACAATGTGCCCTTGTGTTCTAAATACAGATTGCAGAATGATAGGTCAATGGTTTTGGTATGTTCATGTTGGGACTTTCTGACTTCCTGAGACTTCTACCTGTAATTTCATATAAAATTAGTGAAATAATATTCTCAAAAAACTTGGGAAATAAGATAATATAGTATTTGACCTCATGGGGGATGGAGGGGTATTAGGTTTAATTTATGATAACCAGTCCCTCATGTCTAGGAGTATAAGTAATTCATCATCTTTTAACAACATCTAGAGGAATGGAATATCTTTTGAAGCTTGTAGGGATTCAAATTTATTTCCCATTTACATGTTCTGGTCTTCATGTACCATTGTATTTTCCTATAAATTTCTGTTGAGGTCGATGTTTTTAAAAAAGATTCAGCTTTTACATTTTCAACAGATGAGGCATAGCATCACTCAAATGCCATGAAAAAATAGAATTCAGAATCCCTTTTCCTTTACACAACAGCTGCAATGGAGATATGAATTTTTTTAACAAAAATTCCTTACTCTTAATGAAGTTAAATACTTTTGTTTCCTTTTCCCCTGATAACATGACTGATTATTTTTGTTTTTCCCTGGATCATTAATAATGCAATTATGAAATATGCTATTACAGAGGAATGTGGGAAACAATAAATGTAAGAGTAACATTCACTTGAAAAACCTCCAGATTTAACCCTAAGCTATTCAATATACATCAGTTATGTTGAGAGTGAAAGCACAGAAGGCACACTTTGGTGCATAACAGATATCATCTTTTTCCTTCCTAATTTTCTCTACAGATCTGGTGTTGGCAGAAAGAGAATGTGCAGTCTTTGATGGTGTTGAATCTGTCTGCCTGGATTTTCCATCTTTTTTTTTTTTGTGGTGTTTGTATTAGATCTATGTTGCAGAATCAATGAAAGTTTTGAATACCCTTGTCTGACCAAATTCTATTAGATTTATCAGATAAAATTTGCATCTGGAATGGAAATCTAAACAACTTTCATATAGTTGAAATACTGAATCTTCAAAATAAAGATTTACAAATGCATAATTGGGAAGTAATGTGGTAATATACGTTGTGAAATAATATTCCAAAGATAGGAGACTACACATGATCAAAATCAATTTATCAAATTTTAAATACCATACTGCACTAATTTCTAAACTGAAACATCCCCAAACCACATTTTGTGTTACAATGTGACACTTTCCTCATTTCTGAGCATGAAGATCTTTACCTCAAATAAAAATAAATAAATAAATAAAGTTAATGAGGGAGACAAGCCACTAATAAAAAAAAGTTTCTATTTTCTAACTCTTTAGTAGCAATCTATTAACCTTATTTTATCTACCAGAAACTGAGTTTGCATTTCAGCTGAATGTTTCTTTCATGAGGAGGGGAAGGCAATATATTTTAAAAGAGTATCAAGCTACACTATCCACTTTTGAAAATATAGATCCACCAGGAATGCTGACAGACTTTTTGCCTCAGGACAGCCAAGTGCTGCTGTACAACATCTCTATAGGCATCATTTAAAACACATTAAGACAGGGAATCAGGATACTGCCAAATGGTGTTGTATCCTGAGCAAATCACCATTCTAATTACGTTACCTATTAAAATGGTCAGACTTAATTCAAACCCAAACCAGTTACTGTAAAAGTTGCAGTCTAATCATACTTAGCTATTTATGTGATGAAGACTAAAAGGTTTTTTCCCATCAACACAAAGATTAAATGTGTCCTAAAGCGAGCTATGTACCAACCATTCAAACTAAACTATACTCGCCCCCATCTAGGTGTTACTCCATTGTTCAGAGAAAACATTGGGTAACCATTTGTGCTTGACATCTTGAGGAGACCATAGAGCAGAAAAATGTTCCAAGACCATTTATTCTTCATGAAAGCAATTTGTTACCAGCTGAAGCAAAGTGTCTTTTGTCCTTTTGCCAAAAACGCCTTGTCTATCGTCTATGTTTGCTGAGCTCACACACAATAATGGAAACACTATGAGATATGCTTGAAACAACAGCATTACAAGAAGGACACACTTCATTGTTCTAAAACAATAGACATGAGTATGTTCTTCTTCGTCACACTTTTATCTACCATAGAAGCTCATTGACACGGCAGAGGTTCAGCATTTCTTAATTGCCTTTTTAATTTAGTCCACTTTTTCCCCAGGGCTGATACACTGATTCCTCTCATTCCTCCCTCCTCCCCTTCTCAACAGAACTGCATTTATGAGATACATTTTAAAGCAGCTGCTTCTTTTATTATGCTCACACATTCTTATATAACTGTATTTATTTCCTTTATTAATTTTATAAGTACTTTGAGGCAAGTGTTAGGATTACTTAAACGAAATACAGATATCTTGGGAGTGGAAGGTTGTTTATGGTAGGCAGGACCAAAATTAAAACCGCAAATAAACAAACAAACAAAACAAAAAATGGAACAGAAGGGGTAGTGGGTCATGAAAAAATACAGAGAGCAGCACAGTTCTCAGATAATTCCATTACTGCAGGCAGCCTTAGAAGAGCAAAGTCATGTGATTTCATATACATGGGCTTTGTATATGAAATGATATATTATTTTGTATATATATGAAATGTATAGGCCACTTCACAGTGGCAGCCCAGAAAAGAGCAGGATTTGTGGACGTAATATTTACAGAACAGATGAGCTGCCTACGGTAGCCCTCATTTCCTTCACTGTGTAAGTTTTTGAGTGCCCTAACACAGTTCCTTAAAAATGGTAGGAAAACTCTTCAGAAATCATTGAAGGACCCGTAGGATATTTGTGTATATGACGTTGTTCAGGCTGGTAGAATTAAGAGGATGCTTCATTCACATGGCTGCCTTTCCATTACAAAGAAAATAAAATAGAAAAAAGTCATCATATATTGTGGAAAAGGAACTGCAAAGGAATATGAAATACTCATGACTCTCCTCCTTTGAACAAGTGTGGTTAAAAGAGTGAGCTAATGTACACAGAGAAGCCAGAAAAAATGTGATGTGCTAGTGAAGAATTAAAGCACAAAGGTAGGTACTATAGGTGGTGCACTATGTATCAGTTGTATCAAAAGTTATAGCTTGCTTGCAGTAGAGTATCCTTTTTCTCTAATTAGAATATGCTCAACTAATATTTGCTAGGAATTGAAGGGGTTGGTCTAGGTGTAGCCAAAGGAGCAAGACTCATATGTCATATACGGTATTTACAATAACACAAAGGTTCATTTTAAAAATTAATTAATAAAATATTTTTAAGGCACTTGAAAAATCTGAATATAATTTTTCATGTTTATACATTTTGCCTTTCAGGAGAAAAAGGAGTAAAGAATGCCACCAATACTCAGAAACTTTCTCCACTGTAATAAATCTCAAACCAGTTCAAAATACAGATTTGAAAGATGAGTTAAATAATTAGTGCATGTTTAAAGTACTGTTTAGTACTTACCGAAGGCACTGACTAGAGTCACCACACCATGGGACAAGGCAGTGCTAGTTTTCACAAAGCCTGTACTCGTTGCCTTGCTTTTTCTCTGATCAGCTTAAATCCTTTCCATACTATGGCTGCTAAAATTAAATATTGTCTCTACAGAACTGTGAGTTTATTCCCTGGTTACAGAAATGAGTATTCCATCGCACACCAGCTAGACTATGTATAACAAAGAAATGTTAGTTTCAGGCACCTGTCAATTAGGAATGAGAGACTCCCTTATTTTATTGCACATGGGCTCCAAAATGGCAACAGTACCAGTTCATCACTGAGCTATTGTCACCCTGAGCTGGATTTGAGTCTGTGCTTATGCACCTATGCATAAGTGTTCTTACAGGCAAGTGACAGGTTTAGTTTCCTATCACTGGTAGGAATTAAAATTAGCTTTCAGATTGTATTAAATTAAAATACCTGAGGACTTTTTCTCATTAGAAGAGTCCTCAGTGTATCGCTGTTGTTTCCTTCCTCACAATCCTCCACACATCTTTCAAGTTACCTCGATCAGAAATAAACATCCGGCTTAGTAATAATTTAAAAATGACTGTACAACAGAGAGTAAAAGGTTATAAAATGATTTTTTTAAGTTACAGTTTTTGATATGATGAAACACTTCATACGTTCATAACCGAACATGGAGGAGAATCTCTGTTTTTCCTTGTGGTTCTATGCCATGTGCCATATCTGGTCACTCATCGCTCCTTCTTCTTCAGCTGTCATTTCCTCAAACATCTACACACTTACCTTTCATTTACCTGACCCTAGCTAGCAACCTGCTTAGAAAGTAGAAATCATCAAGGTGCTACAGCACTGCAGGGCAGGCGCCTTTTGAATGCTGTGGTTCTTGTCCTTATAACTGTAGATGCATATGGAGTAGCTAAGGAAGGAACAGAGAAGTGAGAATGGAGGTACAAAACATCTTCCACAAAAAAAGAGGTTCAGCAGGTGATGCCTCTGCAGTTCAGGAAAGAGGCAGTTGAGGAATAATATGATGGAAGTTAATGAAATCCTTTGCAGCATGGAGAAGGAGGTAATAAATACATTGTGAAACTTGCTGCTCTGGGATGTTGTGAGGACCAAAGGTTTAATTAGTTTTGGAAAGAGATTTCAGAGCTAGATGGATGAGATATACTCAATTTACATCACTATATATACTAGTGGCTATTAAGCATCATGATAAAGATATATCGGTGATAAAACATTGATTGCCACAAACTGGCAAGGTGTGCCATCAGTGAGATTGTTCTTTTCTTGCCTTCATTATTTTATTGGTTTCTTAGAGACAATATTAGCCACTGTCAGGCCAGAAGGTTAGGTGGACCTTTGGCCTGACCCAGTTTGGTCAGTCTTGTACTGTTGCAAATCATGTACCCCTTTTGCTCCACAGAGCCTGTATTTCTGACTTAATGTCTGTGCCAGGTCATGTTCACTCTTTTCCAGAATATTTTGCTCATTCAATGATCCCTGTAGCCTTTCTCATTGGACAGACATTTAGGAATCCCGCTTCCACCAATTATTTTATTATTGGGTTTTTTTTCCTTTTTCCTGCTCCCACTCATCCATACTAGAGTTAATTTATTCTAGCTAAAATAATTCCAGCATTTTAGAAACACGTGAACTGTGTTATGTAAACATGTGAATATGGTCCTGCTTGCGTTCCCCTGAGGCCTGCCCTGCTTGTAACAGAAAAACAGGCAGAGTAAAAATTGCATCCTGTTTCTTTTGTGCTTTTTTTCAGCTTAGTCTACAGTAAGAACAACTGTATTTTTTGAACCCTTCGCAAAAAAAGACACTATTTTTAAATGTGAGGATTTGGGTGTTTGCAAGACAATAACCATATCGCTAAAGGTTTATACCAAGCCTGGTTACACTCACAAAGAAAAAACATTGTTTTGATGGCATGATACTATCTGTAAAGTATTACAATAAAAACAGAGATGGGAAGGACTAAAGGCTTTTGGATTTCTTTTTCATTTTATTTGTAGTACTCTATTTGGTTAGTCCAGGCAGAAATGTGAGTACTTATGCAAAGGTTTCCTGTGGTTTCAAAAGTGGAATTCAATATACTCTAATGCACATCTCTATTGGAGCTTCTGTCATAATAAGGTTGATTCACTTATTCAAACCACCCTTATTCCCAACTGTACCTTCACTAGAAATAGATCCTAATCGCTGTCAGTTCCCTCGGGACTTAAAAAGCTGAAGCAATACAAAAGTGTGTATAAGTTTTAGATAATGTAGTCACATTTTGCTAATCATATTTCTAATTTCACTAGCTTGTTACACAAAAGTGCTGATTGGGGAACAAGATCATAAAAGCCTAAGAGATAATACTGAATCACTCACACACCAGAATGTAATAATTGTAGAGTTGCTTAAAGAGCTGGCATAAAAATACAATGAATCCCCAAAGCTGCATTTGCAGGGTACTTTTAAAGAGGAACAAATAATGCCCAAGGGTGGGGCATAGGGAAGCTTGTACAGAAACAATGATTTCTACAATAATTAAAATTTCCATCAAACCATTGATTCCTTTCCCCATCCCCCAGTACACACAACATTTCATTTTGAACAAGAAAAGATGCCTTTTAATGAAGGCAATACCTTTATAGTTCCTGTTTTTACATGTGTCTTAAAAGAATGGGAGTAACTTTGAAGTTTTAAAAAAATCAGTGCTTTCTGATTTCTGAAGGCTGCCTGAGAAGATAGAATAAAATGCCATCTTTGATAGCTCTCTGTGTATTTTTTCACAGCAGTACTGAAGTGAACTCTTATGTATAGAGGAGGGGCTTGGAGACAGTCTGCCTTTGTATCTTAGATTTTAGCGTAAGACTGTGAAATACTTACCAGCTCTCAATTTTCCTCATTTTCCATGTGCGATGAGGCACGCATTAAAGGACATGATGGATCTAGCACTCCCAGTCATACAATGGCGAGGACACACAGTACTACGTGGCATTTGGAGGATATCCTTTGGTCCCTTCTAGTGTGAATCCTCCATAGACATTACAGAACTCAGGAGTAATACAGACCAGTGAACTCCTCTTCCACCACCCTCCCTTTCCAGGCACAGATGATCACCAGATTAGGAGAACTAATGGCATTTGCATGTGTTATGAGGTCGCAGAGCTACAGAGGTACTACATCACTGTACTGAAAACATGCGAGTAAGACCTCCAGTCTGTGAAAGTCTGAGGCAAGACCACGTGCATGAGGGCATGAGGCTTCTGTTGAATGCACAGGCTCAGGGAGGTCCATCCTCAGAGCCAGGCTCCCAAGCCCAGGCTTTCTCAGCAGCAGGATAGGATCAGAGCGTCAGCAGTCTCTTGTTACAAAAAGAAAAATCCTTCTGCCATTCCATGTAGCAAAGCAAAGCCTGTAAATACAGCCTAAGCATGTCTGTCTGGAGCTGCTGATACCATTAGTGTAATTATCAAAAGACTTGGAGCCTGGGCAGATTACTTGCAGCAGTGGAAGGTGTTATCAGTTAGGACAGACTTGTAGCAGCTCACTCTAATGGACACAGGTGGGAACTGGGAGGTTAAAGCAGAAACCCCAGTAATGCCATTTTATGGGGCCACTACATTTCCAACAACAGAACAGAGTAGACTCTTGGGGGCAACTGGATCTGACAGTATTTATCTACAAAAAACCCTTGACCGGCTTAGAAACTGATTAAATCAGTGAACTGCATGAGAGGAAAAACTCTAGATTAAATACCTCTAAAAACTTGTTGTGTAAAGCTGGGTTGTTGCAGGAGGTAGTGTGAACCACGCTGCTAGACTACGTCAGAGGATCTGAGAAGGTTTCACACTTTAATGAGAGGCAATATTCCCTAAAAGAGAGGTGAAGTTAAATAACTGGACACAGCAACATAAAGTGCTGCATCCATTCCTTTACATGATATCTCTCTAAAAGTTAAATACGCCTTTTTAGAAAATTCAGGCCATGAGCTCTTGTCCACTGGAATTAATATTTTTCATCTTTACCTATAAAGACATGTGTTCAGCCATTTCTAGGCTAATGGACTTTTTTTAATCATCTCTGAACTGTTTGCCTGGGCTCTGTAGTTAGCTGAGACTCTATGAATGACAAGCAGTTCCCAGAAACGAATGACAGAGCCTTGAGATGTATGTGTCATTGTCTACTTTATCCTGCTACGGTCCCTGTGTTATTGAACATTGGCCTATGCAAGTGTTCCACAGGCTCCCCAGTGTATGCAAAACTCACTTTTGTCAATCAAATAATAAAATAATGGTTGGTTTGGTTTTTTTCAAAGGAAGAAAACTTGGTCCCCTGGAACCCAGTGTTTAAAGGCAGACCTGCTGCTAAGTTTAGAGTCTTTTACTTGAACGAATATTTGCTGTTCCAAAATGAGATTGACTGCTCAGACATTTTTGCTACAGTCTGGTGAGCTAAAAGCCATATGTTTGAAAATCAAAACAGAGATTCTCATATAATTATTAAATTGTAGGAGTTAGGTTTAAAAAATAGATGACAAATACCCCAACACTTCTGATAGAATTGCAGGAGGTGACCAACCTTGAAACTCAATTCATGGTGTGTAATTGCCTTGGCAAGGCACAAAGTAGTAAGAATGTACATTTCCTTGTACGGTATGGGAATGCCTTGAATTCTTGATTTTCCTACATCTACACAAGCAGCACAGTACATGGAATTGTTAGGTGAAGTTCCTTTGAAAAAGGAAAAAGAAACTCTTTCAATGTCCTTTTGTCTCCACATGTAGCCTTTACAACCTACTTGCACATCACAAATGTCATAAAATCAAAATCTTTGCAGATAAAGTGCTGGCTTGTTGCTTTCAGAGTGCAATAAAAGAAAAATCAGTAGCTTTAGTATTAGACTTCATTATACCATTTGTATGGATCTCTCCTACATAGCAGTTAGACTAATTGCCATAAATTTTTTGGTCAACCTCTTTGCATTATCTTCTGTATACAATGTAGAGGAAACAAACAGATTGCATCTATACAGATAGGAAAAAGGCTGTTATTTATGTAGCTTCAACAAGATCTAAAAAATGTGTGGTGCATCTCACACAATTTGGTGCTTTGTGCATGAAAAATACTGATCAAAGTTTTCAAGAATAAATGCTAATATAAAAATATATTTGTTTAAAAATCAAAATTACTGTGTGTTGAGAAATCTAGAGACTATTCTTAAAATGCACATTTTTCCTTGGTGCAATTAAATAACAGAAGACCTGTGTGAGAAGGAATGGCTTATATTTGTCCTGTTTTGAACAACAGGAAGCAATTCTCCAAGATATGCTGAGAATGGTGACACTGATGCATAACAAAAGAGAAAAAGGAAAAAAAATAATCTTATTAGTTTCAAGATGGATTAACAGTCACATTAAAACATGCAATGCAGTCCACTTTTACAATGCTAGGATGCTGCAAAGACAGCAAAAATACAAATGTAAAGAGAAAATAAAAACACTTCTGTCTTGGGCTTCTCACCATGCTGAAGACAATTCTTATTTGAGCTTATTGCAAGTCAAGTGATAAAGAAAATGAAAAATGAGACTATTGCTGTCATTTGTATTTAAACATGCATTACAGAAGGAAACTGACTACCATGAAAACCTACGGAATCCAATCAAGTCACAGACTTCGGGTAGGGAGTGATTAACATCACACCCTGTAAACTGATACTAGTGAGTTCCCAAAGAAGGCAACGTTACTTGACACTGACTGTCACATCTTTACCATAAATCTTGGGTAATTCTGCTCTTGTTCTACAAAGGTGTGCACTGTGCACAGAGAAACACAGCGGTGTGTGCCATACTATTTCGGATAGCTATGCTTTATTTGTTTTACCACAGAGAAATAGGTTCTCTCAGAGCCTACTATACAAGGGAAGACATTTTCTACTATGTTAGGAGATGCTTATGCAACCTGCAGCCTGTTTTCATGACTGTTGGAGAATCAATTGACATATTCTGATACTTCATTGGACTAGGCCTACTTACATAATTGCTTTCTTAGAGCATGCCTGAAGAAAAAGAGAATGATGCAGATTTCCCTAATGATCTTTAATTTCCTCAATGCCTTGTTGAGGCAGCCAGCTGTTGTAAAGGATGAAGAACCAACACATGGTCTGGCTCTGATTTCAAGTTCCAGCTTCTTTAAATCTTCTAGAACTGTTCCACTGGCTGTACTATACCTCTGATGTTCCTAGATGTGTAACCACCTACCAAGATTTTATGCTGTGAAGGAGTTGGGTTTTTCTGGGACTTGTTTCTGACCAGAGCATACAAAAAAGTGGATGTTCAAGCAATGTATGGATAGTAAAATTTTAATGGAATTTCCACTTTTCTATTTATTTATTTTACCTTAGATTTTAGTTTTGGTTTAATTTAGACTGTACGAACTCACTACAGATGGGAAATTTAAAGTCAGCAAAGGATGTCTTAATAGTCTGGAGTTCCTATCTTGTTGCTGGTAAGCAGACAGGAGTTCAAAGAAGCTCCCCTTGCTAATGGAGAAAGTATTGGAAAAGAAGACATCCTATTTAATTTTATCCCATAGCTCCTGGCCTTCCCTTGACAAGAATATTGATTTTTTGAAATAGATAAGGTAAGCAGCAGAACTCAAATCCATGGTCTGCTGCTCTAAAGAGGTTGCTATGCAGAATTTTCTTTACCTGGACTGAAGATGTGTCCCTAAGGATCTGTTCACAGACCTCCATGCTCACTAGGAGAAGTGAGTTGCTAGGGCTGAAGAAGTCTCTGTCATTTCATGGTGACATCCCTTTGTGAAGCTTGTCCTGGCATTCCTCTGACTATGCGTTCCTACAGATGCTGTTGGGGCTTGACAAATCCAGGACCCCAATAGAGGACAGGCTGCTGCAGCTCCAAACCCTCAGTTCTAACTAGTATTGTTAGTATGTATTTCCTGCAGGCACACACACATAAACACATGTCTATGGCACATATATACAATGTCAATCCTCCAGCAATTGGGTTCAGACACTGTCTGCCCAGTAGCTGTCCCTGGATTCCAGTCTCCCCAGTTGCTGGCATCCAGCATGCCAGCCCCTGAGGCCACAGGCTGAGCCACTTCTGCAGACTCTCACACACATGCATACACACTGTGTAACAGGCTTAGACACATGGATCTATCAGCAGCTGACCTGGATCCTCACCCACTGCCTCCCAGAAAGATGTGTGTGTGCACAGACGCACACATACACAAAGGGGTCTCTTAGACAACCGGGTCCCTTGGCAGCCAGCTCCTCCACTTGACTCTCTGCCAGGCAACAATGCACATAACCACAGGCTGGCCCACAACTTGTATGCCCCCCCAGTCACTCCAAATGCTGGTGCATGGTCATTATCACCTCTTGCTTCAGTCGCTGCACTAAGAACCCAATCACACACCTATATGCATGTGTGCAAAAACAGAGTTCAAAGGGAAACCAGGACTGACTGCAGGTACCATACACAGCCAGACAAGTGTACTGAGGTGCAGCTGTGTTCACATGCAAACCGTTTGATTTTCCAACACTTGACTCTTCCCATCCCTCACTTTCCTCACCTTTGATTCCTCCCTAAACATACTGTAATTCTTGCGCAATCTTCCCAAGCACCCTAATGACCCCATATCCCCAGCAATGACCCCACAACCTGTAGGTGATCTCAGGACAGGCTCTTCCACTGACTGGGTGTCACCCCTAGCTGGTGGGGCTGATGCCCTCCTACAATGGGGTGGCCAGGACAGGGACTTCTGTCCCTGACTGAGTCATTGGGTTTCCCCCATCTGGCACTGTGCCTCACTACTCCTTTGTGCCTGGGCAGATGAGCGTTTAATCACACATCCTAATAGATACATCAGCCATTACTGACTGTGTCTCAAAGGAAATCGTCTCCTGCATCTCCCATGGCTGCTCCAGGAAAGTTTGAGGAGGGAAACAGCCACACCTCCACCATCTGCTGCAGCACACAAAGAGCAGGGATGCTCAGCTTGTGCAGAATGCCTTGCTGCTGATTCAGATCACCTCTCCAATTTACTGTGCCCAACCCTTAGTCACCAGCTTGATCAGTGCCAGTGACTGTGCAAGGATTTTCAGGATTCTGCTAGCTGGCAGCCACCTCAAGAAGTTTTTACCATCAGCCATGAATCACTAGGAAACAGGATGCTCGAAGAGGAATATACATGAGTGTTTTTTCTGTCACATTATTCTGTGACCATTTCAGTTGCCCTTCAGACCTTATCTTAGTGGTGTACTCACTCTCATCAGACTTTGTGCAATCAGTTATCAAGAAGCACTTTCTCATCAAAAGAGCTGAAATACCCTTTGCAAACAACTTGTACTACGTAATAAAACAGGTGCAAGAAACAAAGGACATTTGGCTTGTCATCGTTGCAGTTGCTGAATTTCTTGTGAGGGGCAGCCTGTCAGATCCTATAAAACTGCAAAAAACAACATTGCAACATTGAGGGATGATAGTCATTGACAGGAAGATTACAGATTAATTCATGCTGATTAAAATAGTGGGTAGGTTGACTCCTATTTTCATCAGCAAAAGCTGAGCTGTATTCATGCTAAGGGTAGTTTTATCAGGTTAGAACAAGGGAAAGGTAGTACCTAGCATCCCCCACTACACTGCATGCACAAGTTAGATGACAATATATAGTCCCTGCATCAAAAATTGAATTCTATCTGTTGCCCCTGTAGTGGATAGGAGATATGCTGAAAAGCAGATTATTAACTCAGATTCTATGTGTTCAAATTTAAATATGTCTGCATGACTGTGTGATCATACCTGAGGTGGCAGCTCAGATGCAGCATGTCTGAAAATTGACCACATTTTCACTTCTCCTCCCTCTTATTATGTTAAGACACATTTAACCTGACTCCAGACTTCCCTCAGGTAATGTTTATAAAATGGGAGGCAGTAACTAACAGAAGAGAAACAAAGAAACTGATTCTTAGGTCTTTATTCTGGCTAGTTCTGGAAGCATTCCTAATCCATTTCAGGGCAAAACCAAACAAATAACAGAATGGTGAAGGCAATTATAGTTATCAAATTTATGCTTGTGATGTGAGGTGCTGTTGAAAAATGTTCAGTAAGTGCTTTGTCTCTAAGACTTATGACTGTAAAGTCCACAGCAGATCTGGGCACAGAACTCGGTGACTATTTAATTAACAGTGGGACAATTAGACACCCAACCCAACTGGTAGAAATATTCTAAAATTCTCAATTGAAATAGAATTTTCTTTTTTTTTTTTTGGGGGAGGGGGGTGACTGTGGTCGTTTGACCCTGTCTGGAGGCCAGACACTCACCAAAGCTGCTCTATCACTCCTCTTTTCAGGTGGACAAGGGAGAAGAAGGGCTTAGAAGTCAAGATAATGCAATTAGCACCATGGGCAAAACAGACTCAATGTGGAATTAAGGAAAGAAAACTCTTCAATTTATTATACTACACTACACACACAGTGAAACCAGAGTTGGGTAATGAGAAGCGCGACCAGATCTTAAAATACCTCCCCCCGCCTCTCCCTTCTTTGCAGACTTTACTTTATTCGTGACTTCTCTCCCTTCTTCCCCCCAGCATGGCAGGGAGGGATGAGAGAAATGGGCGTTTCCATCAATTCCTCACAAGTTGTTTTCCTTCTTATCTGGGGAGGCATTCCTCACACTCTTCTCCTGCTCCAGCATGGGGTTCCACCCATGAACTTCTCCAAAGTGAGTCCCTTTCCACAGGGCTTCAGCTCCTCACTAACTTCCCCAGCATGGGTCACTTCTATGGGGTGCAGTCATAGAATCATAGAAAGTCTCTCAGTGTTTAAGGCCAGACTGCTCCAGCCTGGTCCTCCATGAAGTCACAAATTGTCCCTGCCCTCCCCCTGGCAAACCTGCTGTGGTGTGGGGCCTCTCCATGGGCTGCAGGTGAGGTCTGCTCCCCAACATCTTCCATGGGCTGCAGGAGGACAAACTGTTCCACCATGGTCTTCTCTATGGGCTGCAGGGTCATCTTTCTCTCTGGCACCTGGAGCACCTCATCCCTGCCTTCTTCCCTGGCCTTGGTGTCTGCACAGTTTCTTAGATCTTCTCACTCCCCTCTCTGGTGGCAAAAAGCAACTGCTTGCATTTTCTTTTTCTCTTAAATATGATTTACAGAGGCTGTCACTATTGGCTTATCCTTGGTCAATGGTGGGTCTGGCCTTGTTCAGTGGTGAATCTGGCCTTGATCCCAGCTGGTATTTACTCTGTCTGGCCTAGGGAAAGCTTCTAGATGTTTCTTGCAGAAGCCACCCCTGCAGCACCACCACCCCCCCAGCTCCGAACCACACCACACAAACCACAACAGAGGCATTTTATAGAAGTTCAGAAAGATGTTATCAGAATAAACCTGGTGAGTTTCACGGAGAATAAATATCTGTATTCTCCAACAAGAACAAAAAATAAATACCCTAGGTCTGTAATTAAGAGATAATTAACAGAAGTATTTAAATATTATAGCTGACTGTGTAAATGCCCTTCAATTGTATTTACAATATTTGGGTTTGGAACTATTTTTTTTTTCAAAATATAATACAAATTTACATAGAAAAATAAATTATTGAGCAATGTAAATTAGCTTCTTTTTATTTACATTTCAACAAGAGTATAAACATGAAATTTAACAAACCAGATTGACTCTCTCAGGACACAATACAAATTTAATTCATTAATTGCTTTTTGCTTTATTTACAGGTTAAAACTCCACAGAGACAGATCATTTCACGTTTAGGAGATCCTGGTTACATGGCTATCAATCAACATTATAAATTAGTTAAGCATATAAAAATTACTTTTTTTTTTCCCAGCTCACTGAAAATATTGAGCCACGATAAATAAATCAAAACACCCACGTTCTTCTCTATGTAATGTGACTTACAGCTGCCAGTGCCCTCAGAACAAACAAGACACCCAGTTACAGATAAATTAGTCTTCGATCAGCTGGCAATGAATGTCTGGTGCTTTCTGGTAGCTGTGTGGAGTGCTGTACCTGAGTGAGGTTGTTGAGTACTCATTCAAATTTTCCTCTTTTAAAAATAATTTTTAATTTCTTTTTCTGTATGGGCAGACTTACTTGTTGCTGACACTGTTTTACTTGGACTTCAGCTGAACAAATTCTGTCCCCACCCATGTTGAACTATGGCATTAATTTTATGATTTGCAAAAGGATAAATGGAAGATAAATTTTTACTTTAAATTTTAGCCAACCATAGTTCAAAAGATCATAGGATTACAACAGAGATGTAGTAACAGAGATGTAGGAATAATGAAATCAGGAAAAACCCCTTACTTGAGGAGTATATTTGCAGATGTAGTCTGAAGCCTTTTAAATGTAATGTAACTTGAAATTTAGTCTGCAGGTAATCTGGACCTTTGTCTAACTCACACTGACCAGCAACAGTGGCAGGAAAGTATCAATGATAGAAGAGCTTCAGGAAACTGAAGTCAGATTAAACAGAACAGAAGACAGGGAAAAAAATAAACTACTTTCTAATATTCATTTGTGTAAACTGCACTGCTGCTGATCTGTTCTCTTTTGTTATACAACCATGAATGTGAATGTATGATACCCAAACATAGATAGAAAAAGGAGAATATTGATTTTCCTGCAATCACACAGCAACCCACAGGAAGTCAGAGGCATGGAAAAGCATACGTTATGTGTGACCTCACATGAAGAAAGCTCAAGATACAGTACAGGCAGCTGTTGTCATTTAACTCAGACAGAAGCTATAACAACTGCACAGACATTTGTTCACTCCCCTCACCCCGTGGGAATCGAAAATGGGATAAAACAAGTTTAAAAAAAACCCCAAACTGGTAGATTGAGATAAGGACAGTTCAATAGAAGAGAAAAGGAAGATAATAATAACAATAATAACAACAATAACAATAACAATAATAAAATATAGAAAACAAGTGCCTGTAAGACAAGCTGAGAGAGTTGGGGTTGTTCAGCCTGGAGAAGAGAAGTATTCAGGGACATGTTACAGCAGCCTTCCAATACCTGAAGAGGGCCTACAAGAAGGTTGGGGAGGGACATTTTAGAAGAGCATCTAGTGATAGGACAAGGGGGAATGGTTTTAAATTGGAAAGGGGCAGATTTAGATTGGATATTAGGAAGAAATTCTTCACTATGAAGGTGGTGAGGCACTGGCACAGGATGCCCAGGGAAGTGTTGGCTGCTCCCTCCCTGGAAGTGTTCAAGTTTTCTAGTGGAGAATCTCCCTGTCCATGGCAGGAGAGTTGGAACTTGATGATCTTTGAAGTTCCTTCCAACTCTAACCATTCTATGATTCTATGATTCTGCAAGTGATGCATAGTATCACCTGAAGCCAATGCTCTACAAGACCCTGAGTTGACCCACCTTCTGGCCCATCCTCAGTTATATATGGAACATGACATCATATGGCATGGAATATCCATTTGGCCAGTTGGGTTCAGCTGCTCTGGTTGTGTCCCCTCCCAGCTTCAGGGCTGCTCACTATCTTCTGCTTGGCAGGCCAGTATGAGAAGGTGAAAAGTCCTTGAGTGCTTGGCAACAACTGAAAACATCAGTGTCTTATATCAACAATATTTTCCTCCAAAAGACGAAACACAACACAATTCCAGCTGCTAGGAAGAAAATTAACTCTGTCCCTTAAACTGGGGATATAGGAAAGTTTTCACCAGAGGTTCCCCAGGAAAGGGCACAAACATCATCAGATGTGTAAAGATTCCCTTATGCACAATGACGTGGAATGGGTATACCATAAAAATTAACAAAATTATGAATGGTCTGGAAAGAACAAATGTGAAGTTTTCATTCAGTGGTTCATATCAGAAGAGTGGAAAAGGAATCAGAATAAATTATCAGGCAAGAGATTAAAAATAAATTAAAAGTAGTAGGGTCATTTTTCCAATGTGTAACAACACTTTGGATTTCAAACCAAGAAAAGTCTGGGAGGCCAAAAGTATAAATGTATTTAAAAAGCAACTAGGCAAATTTATGGAAAATATTTTCATAGGAAATACAAAGAGCATCTTCCAGATGCAGCTTCCAGTTTTCAAAAACTCTAAGCTGCTCCGTTCACATCCTGGTTTAATTCTTTGAAAGACTCCTGTTAATTACTGAGAGAGATGGAATTTTGGTTCAACCTTTAGATTCTTATATACTGGGACCGTAGCAAGTCGTTTGAATATGTCATACCAGATCCTGTAATAAAAGGCTTTTACAGTCAGTGAGAGCACTGTGATAGCATTTAACAAATGATCTCAGGATTCAGATGCTATTGTGCCAAACAAGAAATAAAGAAGCCTCTTCTTAAACCACAGATTATAAACTTTGCTTTAGCAATAGGACATACTTTACTTAACCACATACAAATATGGCAGGGGGAGTTATCCAAAAATTTAATCACAAATAATTTGTCACCCTAGTTTTGTAGTCTCACACTTCTAGTGTGAGAACAAATCTGTAGGGATGAGAAAAATAGCCAGTTTAGTTTCAATGTCACAGGCATCTGAAATGGGAGTAACAAGTTCTACTAATGCTGTGGACTCTAAATTAGGTGCTTGAATTTATTTCGGTTTTAATAAATCAAGTTCTTGCTAGCAGCTCTGAGACGGAATTTTAAAAAGTATGTTATCCCTTTCTTAGCGTAGACTCCCTCCTCTTCTGAAATAAGAATGCATAAATTACAAATGGAGGTCTTCTGGGGCAGCACTGGCTGTTATAGTAAGAGCACATTTTAACTAAACTTGTCAACAGGTTGAGATCAGCAATTTTTACAGCCATATCTGTTCTCTTGCTATAAAGATAGAATAATAATTTCCTTCACAGTTGGCAAAGTATTTAATATTTGTTTCCCTGAAATAAACTATGCCTATTTGAAATGAAACCTTAGGTGTCCTTAATAATATGACCCCCTAAATTGCAGTTCTTTTATGGCTACATAGGTAATACGAAATAGAAGATTAATTCTACTACATGCCGGGAGTTGAGTAAAGAGATGCTAATTTTCAGCTTTTCTCTTCTTATAACAGTTGTATATTAAGAAATATTTTCTCTCCTCCCTCTCCAGCCAAGACTAGCATTCTTTTTAGAGTCAGGCCAGATGATGCCTAAACACCACATTACTCCATTGGACCAAGGTGACTGAATTATTCAGTCCAGAGGAAATATTACAATCATGCTTTAAGTCTGTATAGATGTAGATATTTCAGATGTGGAAGAAGTACCAGTAGATGGGGCTCAAGAATATATTGCATAAACAGCTATGCACTGGTCGAGAATACAGAGAGGAAGTAATGAATAACACCTTTCCAAAGCAATCTTTCAGCAGGGCAGCAGAGGTAAGTAAATTTAGCTCTACCAAAATGTAAATGGGTAGGAGTAAGGAAAGTACTGTGTGACAGAGTAGGGGAGACTTTGCATGAACAATTTAGTGGTATGAGGCTTAAGCTGTAAAATTTACCTAACCTGCTTTTACCACAATGTCTGAATCAGAGCTTGTTGCTCAGGTCTCCTTTATACACAATGAAGAAAAATAAGCAGGAGTAGCGAAAGCCTCATTTTTTTCTAAGGTGAACACTTCTTGGGTTTGTAGGTTGAACTATGTTGTGCGTTACGTAAGACCTATGTGCGCAACAGTTCACACCAAATACTCAAGAAAGTCTCCATTGTCTTCCCTCCTCAGGAAGACCACAGACAAGGACCTGCATTTCCCTATACCTTATTAATTTTTGGTTACTGACACACTGCTTGTATTCGATAGGGAGCCATCATTAGTGTTATACTGAAACTTCTACCAAAATAGAGGGACTGGAAAACAGGCAACACAAAGATGCTTGAAGGTCAAAGAAGCTCAAGGGACATTTATGAACATCTTTCTGATTCTGTACTCCATTTATTCCAGCTGTTCTTTGGACCAATATGGGCTCTGATGTTCACTTTCTTAGGGAAAGAAAAACGTTAATGGAAGCTTAAATATTTCTTTACATCTTTAGTATTGAACTAATGGGTACTTAATTGTCTGCTTTTTTTTTAAAGGAATGTAGATTCTATACATGTTTATATGTATATTAATATATAAACACACAAAGACATATATATATGTATACATATATATATGTATACGTACAAAGTTCCTTCATTTTGCTAAATTATATCATTCAAGACAAATAAAAAATTCTAACCCAAACTTTTCTAACATGAAAATAGAATTGCAGTTTTCACTTTATTAGTTGCTTAACTTTGCATTGTGTCGTGGTTTTGCCCCGGCCGAGGGCCGCACCCCACACAGTCGCTTGTACTTTTAAAAGGAAGGGGGAGGGAAAGTTGGGGGAGGGGAAAAAGGGAAGGAAGAAGGAGGAAAAGAAACCACAACCTATAAACCAGAACCACGCAGGTTGGGATAAGGATAGTTTACTAAACAATAACAGAAAACTAGATATAACAATAACAGAAGTTTAAAGTACAAAATAGATGAAACTGGTGATACACAATGCAGTTTCTCACCAAACCACAGAACCCAGGCCGCACAGCTTAGAGCCGTCCCCGAACCCGGAAAACTGCCCGTCCTGGTGTTGTCTCCTCCTCTTCCCCCCAGTCCCCCTTTATACTGAGCATGACGTAACTGGCATGGAATATTCTCTTTGGCCAGTTCAGGTCACCTGTCCTGGCTACGTCCCCTTCTTTCTCACTAGTAAGGAAGTATGCAGAGCTGAGAAAGGTCCTTGATTGCCCGGCAACAACTAGAAACATCAGGGTGCTATCAGCACTGTTCTCATCCTAACACCCAAACATGGCATTCCATCCACTGCTAAAAATAATTAACTCCATCATAGCTGAAACCAGGACATTATCCACCCCTTATTCCATACCATTTACGTCATGACCAGATCCAACAATTTTCTTTAGGTACAATCAGTTTCGTGTTTCACATACCCATATATGTATGTACACATGTATGCACACATACGTGCATACAGATCTTATTCCCTCAGTCTGTGAATCATCCCTCTGAAGTTGTTGAGTTCATTTAGTCCATGATTTTCAGGCTCCATTTGTCGTAACAGTTTCTCAGGATAATTGTATGTTCCATTGGCTCGTTGCATGCTGCATCTCAGGCTCTTGACTGATACACCTGGCATGGTCCATGCTCATAGTCTGTGGGTCAGAGTTTATTTTCAAAGGGAGAAAAAAAAGTTCTTAAGAGGCCAGGCTTTAGTTCCATCATCATGGCACTCATTCTTCATTAACTTGTATGACTCCGGCTATAATGCTATGATACAACATACAGCAATCATAACAATAATGAATATACAATAATGGGTTATTTGGCAATTATTATAATTTCTACTCTATTAATTATATTGGCTATCATAACAATAATGAATATACAATAATGGGTTATTTGGCAATTATTATAATTTCTACTCTATCAGTTATATTGGCTATTCTCACCCAAAATCAAATCCCCTTGAGGTACACATCGAACTTCTCCATCCCTCTGCATTACCCACCAAGTACAGCCAGGTCCTTGAGCAAAAACAATTCCAGACATGGGTTTACCTTTGCCTGAAGCAGGGATGACCCAAACTCTCTTTCCCAATACACTCTTCATATGCACTACTGGGACTCCGTCTCCCTCTACAGTACGTGGAAATTTTGCCTGGGCAGGGCCAGCCCGATTGGTAGATCCCCTAGTGTTAACTAACCATGTGGCTTTGGCCAAATGTGTATCCCAATGCTTGAATGTCCCACCACACATTGCTTTCAGTGTAGTTTTTAAAAGTCCATTATATCGTTCAATTTTCCCAGAGGCCGGTGCATGATAAGGAATGTGGTACACCCACTCAATGCCATGCTCTTTGGCCCAGGTGTCTATAAGAGTGTTTCGGAAATGAGTCCCATTGTCTGACTCGATTCTTTCTGGAGTACCATGTCGCCAGAGGACTTGCCTTTCAAGGCCCAGAATTGTATTTCGAGCAGTGGCATGGGGTACGGGATATGTTTCTAGCCAGCCGGTAGTTGCCTCCACCATTGTAAGCACATAACGTTTGCCATGGCGGGTTTGTGGGAGGGTGATGTAATCAATCTGCCAAGCCTCCCCATATTTATATTTCATCCACCGTCCTCCATACCAAAGGGGCTTTAACCGCTTAGCTTGCTTGATTGCAGCACATGTCTCACATTCGTGGACAACTTGTGCGATGGCGTCCATGGTCAGGTCCACCCCTCGATCCCGAGCCCATCTATATGTTGCATCTCTCCCTTGATGACCCGAGGTATCATGAGCCCATCGAGCTAGGAATAATTCACCCTTATGTTGCCAGTCTAGATCTACCTGAGCCACTTTAATCCTAGCAGCCTTATCTACCTGATGGTTGTTTTCATGTTCCTCCATGGCCCGACTCTTAGGTACATGGGCGTCGACATGACGTACCTTTACAACAAGTTTCTCTAACCGAGCAGAGATATCTTGCCATAAGTCATCAGCCCATATAGGTTTGCCTCTACGCTGCCAGTTGTTCTTTTTCCACTGCTGCAACCACCCCCACAGGGCATTCGCCACCATCCATGAATCAGTATAAAGGTAGAGCCTTGGCCACTTTTCTCTCTCAGCAATGTCCAGGGCTAACTGGATGGCCTTCACCTCAGCGAACTGGCTTGATTCACCTTTTCCTTCAGTGGCTTCTGCTACTCTTCTTATAGGGCTCCATACAGCAGCTTTCCATCTCCGATGCTTACCCACAATGCGACAAGACCCATCAGTGAACAGGGCATATCGCTTCTCATTCTCTGGCAGTTCGTTGTAGGGTGGGGCTTCTTCAGCGCGTGTTACCTCCTCATCCTCTGGTGACATCCCAAAATCTTTGCCTTCTGGCCAGTCTGTGATCACCTCCACGATTCCTGGGCGATTGGGGTTTCCTATTCGAGCCCGCTGTGTAATTAGTGCAACCCACTTGCTCCACGTAGCATCAGTGGCATGGTGTGTAGAAGGAACCTTCCCTTTGAACATCCAGCCCAGCACTGGCAGTCGGGGTGCCAGGAGGAGCTGGGCTTCAGTTCCAATCACTTCTGAGGCGGCTCGAACCCCTTCATAGGCGGCCAGTATTTCCTTTTCTGTTGGAGTATAATTGGCCTCAGATCCTTTGTAGGCCCGACTCCAAAACCCCAGCGGTCGACCTCGAGTCTCCCCTTGTGCTTTCTGCCAGAGACTCCAGGTCGGGCCGTTCTCCCCAGCTGCAGTGTAGAGCACATTTTTAATATCTGTCCCTGTCCGGACAGGCCCAAGGGCCACTGCATGGACTATCTCGCGTTTGATCTGCTCAAAGGCTTGCTGTTGCTCAGGGCCCCATTGGAAATCATTCTTCTTTCGAGTTACATGGTAGAGTGGGCTCACAATGAGACTGTAGTTTGGGACATGCAGTCGCCAAAAACCTATAACACCTAAGAAAGCTTGTGTTTCCTTTTTGTTGCTTGGTGGAGACATAGCTGCTATTTTATTAATAATGTCCATTGGGATCTGACGACGCCCATCCTGCCATTTTATTCCTAAAAACTGGATTTCTCGCGTAGGCCCCTTGACTTTACTTCGTTTTATAGCAAAACCGGCTTCTAAAAGGATTTTAATTACCCTGTTTCCTTTTTCAAAAACTTCCTCTGCTGTGTTGCCCCATACAATGATGTCATCAATATACTGCAGGTGCTCTGGTGCTTCACCCTTTTCCAGTGTATTCTGGATTAGTCCATGGCAGATGGTGGGGCTATGTTTCCACCCCTGGGGCAGACGATTCCACGTGTATTGGATGCCTCTCCAGGTGAAAGCAAACTGTGGCCTGCACTCTGGCGCCAGTGGGATCGAGAAGAAAGCATTCGCAATGTCGATTGTGGCGTACCACTTGGCTGCCTTCGATTCCAATTCATACTGGAGCTCTAACATGTCTGGCACAGCAGCACTCATACCTGGAGTGACTTCATTTAGGCCACGATAATCTACTGTCAGCCTCCACTCTCCATTGGACTTCCTCACTGGCCATATGGGACTATTAAAGGGTGAGTGGGTTCGGCTGATCACTCCCTGATCCTCCAGTTGATGAATCAACTTATGGATGGGAATCAGGGAATCTCGGTTAGTACGGTATTGTCGTCTGTGCACCGTCGTCGTAGCAACTGGCACTTGCTGTTCTTCAACCTTCAACAACCCCACAACAGCAGAGTCCTCCGAGAGTCCAGGCAAGGCACACAGTTGTTCAATTCCTTCTGTTTCCAAAGCAGCTATTCCAAAAGCCCATCGGTACCCTTTTGGGTCTTTAAAATACCCTCTACGTAGATAATCTATACCTAAAATGCACGGAGCTTCTGGACCAGTCACAATGGGGTGTTTTTCCCAGTCCTTCCCAGTTAGGCTCACCTCAGCCTCTAGCACAGTTAGTTGTTGGGATCCCCCTGTCACTCCAGAAATACAAACGGGTTCTACCCCTTCATGATTCGATGGCATTAGAGTACACTGGGCACCAGTATCCACCAGAGCTTTGTACTCTTGTGGATCTGACGTGCCAGGCCATCGGATCCACACAGTCCAATAAACCCGATTATCCCTCTCCTCCACCTGGCTGGAGGCAGGGCCCCTCTATTGCTGCTGATCATATTTGTTTTCCACTGGTTGCATAAAGGACTTAGAGGTCCCTTCGAGAGGATCAGACACATCAGACATATAGGTAGGCCTTCCAGTTGGTCTAGGGAACTGCCCAGTAGAAACTGGTGCAGCCTTCTTCCTGGCAGAATCTCGTTGTGCGAATGTTTTACCCCGCAGCTCATTTACTCGTGCTCGAAGGGCTGAGGTGGGCTGCATATCCCATTCCCTCATGCGATGGTTTTGATACCACAGCCTTGTGAATAAATACCACAGCATCGTGACCAGAGATTGCTTAAACAACAGTGCTTATCTTAATTGCGATAGTTAGGGTCAGATCTACCGTTATCCCAACCGTTCGTGCCCCACGTTGGGCGCCAAAATGACTGTCGTGGTTTTGCCCCGGCCGAGGGCCGCACCCCACACAGTCGCTTGTACTTTTAAAAGGAAGGGGGAGGGAAAGTTGGGGGAGGGGAAAAAGGGAAGGAAGAAGGAGGAAAAGAAACCACAACCTATAAACCAGAACCACGCAGGTTGGGATAAGGATAGTTTACTAAACAATAACAGAAAACTAGATATAACAATAACAGAAGTTTAAAGTACAAAATAGATGAAACTGGTGATACACAATGCAGTTTCTCACCAAACCACAGAACCCAGGCCGCACAGCTTAGAGCCGTCCCCGAACCCGGAAAACTGCCCGTCCTGGTGTTGTCTCCTCCTCTTCCCCCCAGTCCCCCTTTATACTGAGCATGACGTAACTGGCATGGAATATTCTCTTTGGCCAGTTCGGGTCACCTGTCCTGGCTACGTCCCCTCCTTTCTCACTAGTAAGGAAGTATGCAGAGCTGAGAAAGGTCCTTGATTGCCCGGCAACAACTAGAAACATCAGGGTGCTATCAGCACTGTTCTCATCCTAACACCCAAACATGGCATTCCATCCACTGCTAAAAATAATTAACTCCATCATAGCTGAAACCAGGACACATTGCCATGAGATATTTGACTTCTGGAGGAAGATGTTGATTTGGCATTCTTCCCTTTTGTAGTAAAAGATTGGGAGAAGGATTGTGTTCAAAGAAAAATCATATTGGGAATCATTCATAGCTAGCCTCTTGTGGAACAGGTATTAAATTGAAATTCTGTGTCTGCTGGCACGTTTGCCTCCTTTTTCAGAATCCTTTCACTTAAGCCTTGTTGCAGCCTGATGAGATTCATGAAGGAAATCCCTAGAACAATGTTTACAGTGACCTATTTATGGATTCTTTCTATTCCTCTGAATTGAATGTTGCAAGATGATTTTCCTGCTTTCAATTGGCTTGAAACAAAAAGGTGATTTCTACATCAGTAATATAAAATATTTTTCATAAGGAATACTAATACTGATGAGATTTCATTAAATACACAAGTCTTTTAATTTTTTTCCTTGCTTAGCTTATTGTTCTGATCATTATCTGGTGGTTTCCATACTAATATGCAAACATTACTACAACCTTTGCAACAGAAAATCTCTCTTAATAGCTCCACCCTGTCAGAATCTTCCAACTAAGCATTACTGATGGGAATTTAAAGATAGAAATTAATTACAAGCTTGAATTGTTTCACCACAGTGTGCTGCCATGTTTGTCACATCACTTTCAGCTTCAGTGCTTGCTGTCACTTGTCTCTCAAGAAGTATTAGATTCTAGTAATTTTACCAATATGTAAAAAAGATTTATTTGGAAATGCATTTCTGGAAATTAGAATTCTGTTTGTGGGTCATGTTCAGGGAAAATCTATTTGGTGTTTCAGTCTTCAATGAAAATCTTTCCTTTGAAATGCAACGTTACCGTTAGTGGACAATAAGACAGAAGTAGGAAAGGAAGAGACAAAGGCCAAGTGGCCTGTTCAAATGTGTGCTGGTAGCATCACATAATTCTTCTTTTTGAACATTCTGTGAAATTAGGTTCATTCTTTTCTAATTGCATAGCTGCCATAGACTTGAAACATCCATTATGGTTGTGGAGATACAGGTAAACATATGGCTTGCTTAGACTCTGTTCAACTTCAGGTGAACTTCATCTCTGATGTTTATTTTGACACAATTTGTCTTTACGTCACTATTAGTATGGGTTACTTGAGTTACAAGCCCAATCTAAAAAGTGGTTTTTTAAAGAAACCACATTGTGGGGTTCCAAGTCAATTTCTGACCCAGTACTTTGCAGCTCAAAACTAACTTTAACACCTGATTCCAAGAAAAAGAGGGAGTGTTCCTCGCCATTGCCCCTTGCTAATTTATTTTTCCATTTTCTCTGTGATTCTTATTACACAGATTGTGCAAACTCAGCCTGGAGTCTAGAAGAAAAATGAACTTCTTTCTTCATCCTTGCAGTTAGTTAAATAGGATTCACCAACCCAAAAGTTAGATTAGTTTAAAAATTTTTCTTTTTTTTAGATTTGGCTTATGAATAATTCATAGAAAGTTTGTGACATTTTAAACATAATTTGTCGTTCTTTTTTGGATAGATTTTCAATTTTAGGTTCTGTTCATTGTGATTATTAATTTTTATTGTGAATTCCAGTGATACTGGCACTGCTCCAGAACTCCAACTCTAAGCACAGTAATAAATTATTCTATATTACAACCCTCTACTTGGAATTCATGAGGAATTGCCTGGAGTACTATGTCCAGCATTTGTCGCCGCACTACAAAGGAAATAATGCAAATGCAGCAAAAGGCTGATCAAGGGGCTGGAGAACATTGTATAACAGAGAAGGGGATAGGTACCCTCTGTCTAGAGGGGATTCACAGAGAAAAGGAAGCCATACCTGCCTCAGAGGTCCTTCTTCCATGTAATTCCTTTCCAAATGAAAGTAATACAACAGTTCAACTCTTCATTTTCCTGCTCCAATTTCCCCTAATTCCCACTTTCTCTTCCACTGTCTTTTACTTTCTTTTTCACATGGTTCATCATTTGCTTTGTTCTTTTGTTAGTCTTTCCACTTTTACTCTATAGCAATATATATTTTTCCATTTTAGCTCCTTTTGTAGTCTTTCCACAGCACTCCTTTTACCTGTGAAACCTCTATAATGCAGCCAGGAGGAAAAAAACACAAACAAACAAACATCCAGAGAAAAAACACATGACAAAAAAATAGGGAAGCTATATATAGAAGGATGTCCAAGTCTCTTTTATTCCCTTCAATTATGGATATGTAACTTGTACAATAGCATGTAGGTCTGGCTTCTTTTTCACTTTTTCTCCTTGCCTGTATTTAACAAGTGCCCTCTCCCTACCTTTTGTACCTTGAACCTCTCTGCCCAACATTTCCAGTATCTAACTGTACTGTACCCATCCTGATATCCTGAAACTGACACAATTTCCCACAGTATTCTCCTGGAGAAACTCCAGGCTCCTGGCTTGGATGGGCAGATGTCCAGGCCCAAAGTGTTGAATGGAGTTGATAGAGTTGATGGAGTTACATCCACTTGGAGGTCAGTCACAAGCAGTGTTCCCTAGGGTTCAATAATGGGGCCAGTTCTCTTTAATACCTTTATCAATGATCTAGATCAGGGGATCAAGTGAACCCTCAGCCAGTTTGCAGATGACAAGAAGTTGGGTGAGAGTGTTGATCTGCTTGTTGATCCCCCTACAGTGGGAGCTGGACCAAAATGATTCTGCGATGCTATGATTACTGTTTTACCTTATTCACTCAACTTTTGTCTATGTCTCCTTTCCCCCTCAGTGTGTTTCCCCTTTCAGTTCCTTCTCTTAACGGTTCATTTCCTTTTCAGTGTGTTCCCCCTTCAAGTCTTTCTTATGAAGGCTATAATTTTAAGTTTTCTGGCCCATCGGGTCTTAGCTAATTTCATATATTCCTTTACACCCAGTTTTGAAGTAGTCAGGAATTCCAGTCAGAATCTGCAGGTTTTCATCTAAATTCTCCCTACCAGAGTTCCCTTATAAGCTTCTGAGCTTTCCCAAAATTTTATGACAATTCGAAATGTGATCATGTTTTCATGGAAAAAAAGTAGAAGAGACCATATCACTTCTGAAAAAAAACAGCTCTGAAAAATTTCAATGCATAGCATAGAAGAGCTTGAAAATATTTTGAATGAAATAGATGTAACAATGTGTTACGGATAGCAAAACAAGATATTTTCTTATTCTCAGAAATGCCCAAAATGTATTTATGGAAACCTCATGAAGTAAAGTTGCCTCAAGGCAGGCACCTGGTATGAGAAATTGCAGCATGATTTGTTAACCTCTGTAAACTCTATAAATAGTGGAAAACTGCACACTGAATATGAAGGTATTGAATAGAGGAGACATTTCTAATTTGGCTTATAGTACATTATTGCACAATATCTATTTCTTTTTGTTTAAACGTAGTGTGGTATTTTGAGATCCTATTCCTTCTCCCATTTATTACTAATTACATATTGGACACATGCCAATATTGTCTTGATCAATGACTAAACCCACGATATTTTCCTGTTAATTTTCTTTTTCTTGGTATTCTGGTACTATTCCAAATTCTACTTTTGTTCACCTCTTTAACTCATGTGATAAACACATTTTTTATTTTGATCTATTTGACTTAATACCATCACCTGTCCTTTAAATAATTAATTTTTACTGTGATCATAATTTTTAATTTCATGCTCATATCAAAACTTGTCCACTGACAATAATATCTTTTCTTCACCTTGGGTGGTCTGATTATTATCTATATCATATTTTTCACATGTAACAGGGACATCTTTTAATATTGCTGTAGTTATTTTTCTTTTACATAAAATCATAAAATCATAGAATGGTCTGGGTTGGAAGGGACCCCAAGGATCACACAGTTCAAACCCCCCTGCTACAGGCAGGGCCACCAACCTCCAGTTGAGGATCTACACAGGTTTCCCCAGGGCCCCACTCAACCTGGCCTTGTACACCTCCAGGGATGGGGCATCCACCACCTCTCTGGGAAGCATTTTCCAGCACCAAGTCCAATGACTGGCTTCTACATTTTATAGTGACTTAGACCAGCTCTACTGTTTAAGTATTACTATTTATTTGTATTATATGATTCATGTAACTTATTAAAAACCTGCCCCCCTCTGTGTTTCTTCTATTTTCTATTTTCTTATTTGGATATTTAATTATTACTGATGAAAAAATAAAACAGAGTAGAAAGTGTTTTGACATCTCCTACAGTCATAAAACAAAACTATGAAACAGTGACAATCGGCAGTCACCTTGTCTTAGGATATATTCAAGAAACAATTCAAAATCAAAAAATCACCAAGATATGTAATTTCATGCTTTTTCTAAGGCATGTGTGGTAGTACATGGACCTTGGATGATGACTACTGCCCTATAAAACACCCAATCCTTCCACGGAGAAGGGTTTATTACGAGCATTGTGGTGATACTTCTTTTTTGACACATAATTCCACATATTGGAAGAACTGAAAAGTTGGTCTATATCATGCTTGCTTATTAAAGATCTCAAATCATATGAAAACAGGTTTCTTTGGGGAGGTAAAGGACAGAAGACAAGGGTAGGATGATAAATAATGCCAATGATCCCAAAGATGCTCGAGAAACATTTGTCGTGTTGAGAAGGGAGTGTTTGTGTAAATTTGTACAGCTAGAATAATAGTGAAACATAGTGAAAATACTGTTTTCAATGTGTTTGCTGAAGCCTAGGAAAAAATACCTGCAACAAGAGTAAAGTTTGAGAAAAGTTTCATAATTCTCTGTTCCTCAAAATAGATGTTCATGCAAAATATCTCCTCAATGACAACTGAATTACAGCACCTTTTCCCTCTGATGCTTTCCCCAAAAATGCCCTTCAAAAGTCTGTCCCACGAAATTCAACTGGCAAAGCATTAATGCCAGAAGCCATCCTTGGAAGAAAAGAGTGAAAGCATAAATCCACGGCAAGTACAGCTAAAAAATGTTAAGACCTCATACAGATACCTATATCTCTGATGAACACCCAGTCTGCTCAATATACAAGAACAGGGGAAAAATAACGAATAAACCCAAGACAGTTTTTGATTCCCACAGCAGTTGAGAATATTAACTTAATAATGTCTCATGGGAAGAATTGCCTGAATGATGCATCTTTTGCAGGCCAAAGAAAACGTTATTATTGGAAGAAAGCCTAGGGATCAGACATCAACTATTCCATCCCGCAACAGGGACTACAATATTTTTTTGCACATGTATATTTAAAGCTCTTGTAAATTCTAATACTACATTTTCTGTATAGGGATTTTTTTTTTAAGCTCTGTAAGTTCTAGCTATTAATTTTCCACATTCTAATGAATATAGTAAATTCCAAGGTTAACAAAATGTTCTTACTATCACTTTGTTTTAAACCTGTGCTTCTAATTGAAGCAAAACCTCTGAAATCAAAGAAGCCTGTTTTCCCTCTCCTGAAAGAAAAACAAAAATACAAGCTACCCAAACAAAATACCCCCACTCTGACCTGAAATGATAAAAAATGCAACAGGATAAATTGATTAGAAAGTAAGAAAGAAGTTGTGCACATTGGATAACATTATGATATGCAATCCTGGTAGAATTTTGGTGTTATTTTTCTTTATATACTTGAAAAGCTGCCGAATGCACACAATCGGGGAAATCAAGGCCTATTTTCTTGTGGTATTTTACTACTCCCAGAATCAAGGAGGCATCCATTTGAAGGGATGGGACTGGAACACACAGCTGAACACACAGCTTTTTTTTATTTTCAGGGACCATTTTATAAAGAGATAGCAAATGAACAGCCCCAAATCCACCACCAAAGCTAAACCAGAAGGTTTATTATCCATTTTTCAGTTAAATCAACAGTCAACTAAATGAGATCACAATAGTAAGCTTTTCAACTGCCGTTATGAAAAAGAATAAAGAATTGATGTCCTGAATCAAAACACTCCCAAATACTTTGATTATTCTAAGCTTCAGTCTCCGCAACATATAAATTACTGCTTGTATTAGAGACACTGTTGCATTTTCAGGAATTGGGGTGCTACTTCTAAGCCCAGCTTTCCTTTTTTCAGATCATTGATTAATTACACATCTAGCCCCAATGAGAAAGAAGACTATTCTTGATTAATAGTAAACCCAAAAATGTTTAAATTACCAATCTTACAATTTGTGGAAAGCTCTTAAGCATTAGAAATTATATTGATAATACAATAGGTAGATAGATAGATAGATAGATAGATAGATAGATAGATAGATAGATAGATAGATAGAAGATTGCTCAGAGTCTTTGGGACTTTACTGACCTTACTAAATTTTGCTAGTTTTGTGATCTTATCCTTATCCACTCAAAATAAAGTGTTATTACTAAGTTTAAGAACAAATACATAGAACAAGGCCAAAATAAAACTACTCCATAATCTGTCATTATCTGACTGACGTGGTTGAAAATGCTGACAAACACGACAACTTTATGACAAAGAACATATATTGCACATTTTCATAACTGTTTGCAATCTATGTACTTGGAACACACTCTGTAGAAGCAAAGTCTGGACTAAAGTCCTGTAGACAATTATTCCCAAACCAAAGCCCTAAAATTCTCAGCAAACTTTAAAGTGCTGTTAGGACACATCTTGCAGACAGCAGTCCACAAATCAATTCCCAGCTCTTCAGGGACAGAGGAATGGAGAAAATGGCAGTACTCAAAATACTGAATAGCGTAACCTATTAATTTACTACTTGTCTGATAGGTTTCTCCCATCACTTCACAACCCAGATCAGTTGTCTGTAATATTGATATAATATTTTATGTACTTGGAACTACAGGAATCTCTAAGTCTTCTGACCTTATAAGAAACAGTAGCTTCTATGGCAGAACTGGAATTAGGTCTTTGTTCATGATGTAACAAGTCTTAAAAGCCAATCTACCACATCCTGTAGTTTCATCACACCACCACACCACATTTCATTTTTGAAAGAGAATGATTTCATCATAAAGAGAAATGAGGAAACAAAAACCCCAAACCACTCATTTGCTCCAGTTTCAATATCGTTTTGTCAAGGACTGAATTTTGTCTGTGCCAGTGCTCTGTCACCCTCACAATGAAGAAATTTTTCCTTGTGTTCACATGGAACTTCCTATGCTCCAGCTTGCACCCATTGCCTCTTGTCCTATCGTTGGACATCACTGAGAAAAACCTGGCTCCATCTTTCCAACATTCACCCTTTACACATTTATTGACACTGATGACATCAACCCTCAGTCTCTTCCAGGCTAAAGAGACCCAGCTCCCCCAGGATGCCATTGGCCTTCTTGGCCATGAGGGCACATTGCTGGCTCATGGTCATCCTGCTGTCCCCCAGGTCCCTTTCCCCTGTGCTGCTCTCCAACATGTCCATCCCCAACCTGTACTGGTACCTGGGGATGTTCTTTCCCCAGATGCAAGACTCTACACTTGCCCTTGTATTTAATTAAATTTCTCCCCACCCAACTCTCCAGCCTGTCTGAGTCCCACTGAATGGCAGCACAGCTTTTTGGTGTGTCAGCCACTTCTCCCAGTTTTGTGTCATCAGCAAACTTACTGATAGTGCACTCAGTTCACTTATGCAGGTTGCTGACAATATATTAAATAGTACTGGTCCCAGTACCAGCCCATGAGGGACTCCACTTGATAGAGGTCTTGAGGTAGACTCTGTCCCATTGACCACCGTTTCACTGTCTGTATCACTGCCTCACCATCCTCAATGCAAAAAATTTCTTCCTAATAATACCTCATCTAAATCTAACCCACATCAGCTTAAAGCCAATACTCTTTGTCATATTACTACAAGCCCTTGCAACCAGTCCCTCTCCATCTTTTCTGTAGGTCCCCTTTAGGTTCTGGAATGCTGCTATAAGGTATCCCCCAGAGCCTTCTCTTCTCCAGGCTGAATAAGCCTATATGTCTCAGCTTGTCTTCATATGAGAGATGGTCCAGTTGTCTGATCATCCTTGTGGCACTCCTCTGGACTCACTCCAGATAGTTCAGTATCTTTCTTGTACTGGGGACCCCAGAGCTGGATGCAGTACTCCAGGTAGGGTCTCACCAGAACAGAGTAGAAGGGCAGAATCTCTTCACTTGATCTGCTGATCACCCTTCTTTTGATGCAGCCAACCTGCCTATATTTCCCTGGGTCATCCTTTTTTCCCTTTTTAAAAATGTGGGATATGTTTCTTCTTTTCCAGCCAGTGGGAACTTCACTGGACTACCACTTCTTCTCAAATATGATGTAGAGTGGCCTAGCCACTTCATCCACCAGTTCCCTCAAGACCTACAGCTGCATCTCATGTCCCATGGTCTTGTGCATCTGTTATATGTTTTTTCTTACAGGTAGATCAGGGAACTCTGTATATTCGTTATCCCCTCAGTCAGCACTTGACTGTCACCTAGACAAGGTAGGAATCTACTTGCTTTGTGAGTCAGCTAAGTTTTCCTGTGTACTTTTGCAGGCTGAGATATTTTCTGTATCGTCTTTGTAAAATATGGGAGCAGTTTAATTTCACAACCACTATATGCGAACCAGTTCCAAACTGTTATAACATTGCAGTTCCATAATGCCTTTGAAAATTTCATTTCCTTATGATGTCATGAGATATTTTTAACACAGTTTGTACTAGGCAAATGATTTAAATGTCTTATCATACCAATCTAATGTAGAAAAAACTATAATAAAATATATAAAACTGTAATATTCTGAGCATGTTCCAAAGCAAAATCAGTTGCATTTGTAAAGAGAAGGCTGCTGGTATGTTTTTCTGAAAAGAAGAACTGTATATTACAAAAAGTAGTCCCTATTGGAGTATTAGAAAGTCTGGGATTTTATGTTTGGTTCTTACGACTAAAGCATTTATGGCATCATAAGAAGTGCTTAATGAATGTACTACCTAGTAATACCCCACAGGGCATACTTCATTCTCTTCCTATTACTGCTTTTGTCTCTGCAGATAATTCTACAAGCTCACTGTTAGGAAAGCAGAAAGGTTACTGATCAGGTATGTTTGTTAGAAGTGGTTGGTCATGGATAATACAAGACGCTTGAATGATTCAAACTTATCAAGGTATTTTACAGGTAATTGCACACAAATGAAAACAGATTACTGCTGTGATTTTCCATGTTTTGCATATGATACTTGGTAATGTGTTGATATGCATTGTAACATATCTTCTCCTATAATGTTCCTGGAGGTGATCTGATGTATACGTTGGTGTTCTTAGATTTTCCACAAGTTAGTAATTTACAATGATTGGCTCTTTTTGGTCTTCCAGGAATTGCTTTGTCTTTTGATGGTTCAATTGCAAAATCCAGTGTTGTAAAACAGTTAAGAATCTTGTATTCTCTCTTTCTTGATTTAATTTTTATGGCTAGGACTTCAGTTTCTTTATAGTTCTAATATATTTTATGGCAGTTTAATAGCTTTAAAGCATGCCTAATTCTAGACTAATTTGCTACATGCATCTTACCACATAATACAGAGCACCAGAAACGATTTTACAAAGTAAAACCAATGTTACTTAGGATTTTATATGTACACTAAATGCAATAGTTTGTTTGTTTTGTTTTTAATCAGTGTGAGGTTTGGGATTTTTTTCTCTCTTTTTAGGGGGGATTGGGGTTTGTTTCTTTTTTTTTTGTGAGATTTTAGCTTTTAATTTCTAAATTTCATTTTTCAGTCAAGCTCTAATCTTATGAAGTAGTGATGGGAATACCTAGATGCACCTCTCTCATCAGAAAAGTTTCAAATACATGCACTCTAATTTTGATTTACATTAGGGAACGAGAGAAAACACAGGAAGTAGGGATGATCAAGAAATTTACTTCAAAAATGCATGCTGGATCCAAACTCTAACAATAGCACAGCTGCACCTATGTGCACAGAATACACTACTGCCATCACAAGAGTCACGGAATACAGTATTACCGCCCGCAACAGAGTCACCTCACTCGCTGTTACCGCCCGCAGGCAATTCACAAGGTTCAATATTACAACCACAGCAGATTCACAGAACGCACTATCACAAGCCCACTAACTAATACCTGTGTTAGTCAATCACCCAAGACTACAAACTCAAAGCATATCAAACATTCACTTACCCATCTCTCTGGTAAGGGTTCTCAGTATGTTACCTTAGTTATCCTGGCAAAGGAGGAAGAATCTCCTCGCAGAGTTGGAGACGTGGCTCCCCCATCTCAGACTGAATCGGAGGGATTTTATTTGACTTTTTGTCTGATGTAGGTAACAGTGAGCAGGGCTGTGTCCTAGTGGACAATGCCACCTTCCATGTTTGTCATTAGCAGTGATGCTCCTTATCTTATGCCTTATCTGTTGGATATCTTTGCACTGTCTGGGCCCATTAAGGCCAAATGGAGACCTTCTGGCTTGCCTTTATCTTACTGCTAGACAGCTGAATAGTGGCTTGATTGGGACTCAGGGCATATTGTTTGCTGAAGAAATTCCAAGGCTCAACACAGATTCTTTGAATTATGCAGCACTGCCCATTTAGTCTCGTTTTGCAGGACAACCCAAGACTGAGATGTCGACACAGCTCCCCATGAGCTGTCTCTGAGGAGGTGGGGCCTCAAGGCAATCCAAGGCTGAGTCACTTTTACAACCCCCCGTGAGTCCCTTGGTGGGCTAGACATTGTCGAAACCTGTTTGTGGAACTCTGAGCTAGATGTTCCTTACAGTCCTGATGTGAAAAAAATTATTAATTTCACATCTCAAACATAGCAGCTGGAGGAAAAGAGATATTTTTCTTCATCTGGGATCATATTCTAAAGTTCTAACCTTGGAAACTGGGGCTCACATTGCTGAGATACAAAAGGAAACTCTCAAAACTTGCAGTGAATGGAGAGTAATTTATATTAAATAATTCTGCCTTGCCCTCTTCTTTCTGTTGGAGTATTTCCCAGACTCTTTTCCTAAGAAATGACTGATGCAGGAGATTGTAGAGCTCCTTTTCAAAGTAAATTAATCACCAATCTTACAGCATTTTAAATTTACTTTGCAGTGTGTAGGGAAAATGTGGTCCAAAACACTTTGTGCTGTCTGTCTATGCCTATGCTTATGCTTATGCCTATGCCTATGCCTATGTCCACCCTTCTTTATTTGGCGGGGTTGGGGGGTGGGGGGGATATGTACGCCTTCTAACACCCATTTTCCTTTTTTTGTTTTTGTTTATTAATTCTTGAGACTTTAAATTCCTATGGCAACCAAAATGATTTCTTTCTTCTGGCTGTTATGTATTATAACATTTGCTATTTATCACACACAATGGATGGAATTGAAGGCTCTACCTCTTCTTTCAGTTAATTGACCTAGTGACTGCTAGACACTAGAGATGATATACAAAGCTCATACAAGTTTATTGTCCCTTTCTCACCTACAACGACCTTGAGCAGCTGTCATCTCCTCCAAAACATTAAAAAATAATCATGTTTTGTGTCTATTCCCACAGTTAAATGATAGCTATGCTTTTCTGTATTGTTTCTGGTAACTAGACTTCTAACTGTTTTGTTAATGTAATTTTAACTTTGCTCTTTCTACTGCACATTTTTCTTTTTTTTTTTTTCTTCTCACTTCTAAAAGTGTTGCTCAGGACCCAAAAGTACTGTTTCCTTCTTCTTATCCTTAGTAGAAAGGTTTTTTCCAATTGTCTCAATAAACTGTTCTCTGATTGGGGTTCTCTGATGGGGGTTGGACCTGATGATCTCTCGAGGTCCCTTCCAACCCCTACGATTCTGTGATTCTGTGATTCTGTGATTTTCTCTTTTGTATTAATTTCCGTTTTCTCCTATTACATTCCTAATGCACTTTTACTCTAATGTGTATATTTTCTAGGCACTTAAGCATTAAAACAATGGTTTGCATTATATTTTTTACATGTAAAAGTACAAAATATTAGGTGTGTAAGACACAAGAAACAGTTGTGTTTGAGCAAACTAGAAAGTCAAATAATCATCACCTGGTTTAAAACAGACCTCTGTAAGTTTATATTGCAAACTCCTGCTCACAGCAAGGTGAACACTGGATTCAGAAACCAGGAATTTGGATCTTGAAATATTCCAAGAACTCAGATTTTGCAGTGAGATGGAAATCTCTTCTGTCTCTGTTGGGGGCAAGGTATTCTCCAGGCCATTCTAGAATATGGCTTGTTAGAGAAATATTTCTGTAGACCATTCCAGTTAAACGTCTTGATGTCTTTTTTCTTTCTTATAACACCTTAAAAACAATATGTGACTGGTTTAATAAACATGTGCCTTAAAGTTTATGAAAAGGCACAAGATAATATGTGTTGTATCTAGAACATGGTCAAGTTTTTCTGAATCCTTTTGTATGTTCAGATTTCTTTTTCTTGTTCCCTGAGGCAGTAGAATCTATCTATAGATAGATTACTATCTACAGCATGAGTTCTTTGTTAAAAAGCTAAATTCACAGGACACATACAAAATATCTTGAAAATCAGGACTCACATCCTATGTTAATTTTTTTTTCCTGTCTGAGAGTCCTCAACTTTGTCTCAACATTTTGTGTTTCCTACAATTTATGCTAAACATAATTCCTTATTTTTCACACCATATTATGGAGAAAAATGCTGACTCCTGAGTGTAAAACTTCTACCAGCTGCAATGTGGAAAATCCTTCTTTGCCTGTGTAAGAAGTGAATATGAAGTCCCAGCACAGTTTCAATTGAGGTCATACCTGTGGCAGGCCACAGGGCATATAGTGTAATTGAGAAAACAGCAGCAGCTCTTTCATTGTACATATTTTTTCCCTCAGTAATGCAAAGGATTTTGTTTAGTTGGTTTGCTGTAACACCATAAATGATGCTTTCATGCTCCAAAATTTGATTTCTTTTAAAAATGGATTTTCCAGTATTTAGTAAAAAATGCAGTCTTTAAACTATACCATTTGGAAGATACTTACTACTGGTGAGCTACTCATTGCCACGAAGAGCCAAAGTTTCAGCTATAGGTCAACAGAGCACATCTGTGTTCAGTTGGATGCTACAACAGTCAAACATGTAATGAGAGTCATCTAGTACTCTGGCCAGATATGGAAGAACATCATTGAGTTCTTCCTGACATTTATGTAAAACTTATTGAATGTCACTTGTGATCCTCTCATGGATTTGGTTTTGTTTGTTCTCCTTTTTTTTAACTGTTCTTCCAAGAACCCATAGAAATCATATACATTCCATGTATGTACTGACATAGAAATACTTAATTCTGTACATCTTATTTGAAGGATTTGAGATTGGATATAAAGAACAATTTCTTCACTGAAAGGATGGTCAGGCATTGGAACAGGCTGCCCAAAGAAGTGCTGTTCTGTTCCCTGGAGGTGTTCAAAAAATATGTAGATGTGTTAGTCCAGGATGTGGTTTAGTTGACATGGTGGTGTTGGACAGACAGTTGGACTTCATGATCTTAGAGGTCTCTTCCAGCCTTAAAGATTCTATGATTCTATGAAAGTTACTGTGGGAATATCTCTGGAAAGTTACTCTAGGTATCATTCAATTAGACAGCCAGTGCTGTGTTCCCACATATTACAGCAGAAATATTAGGAACAGTTACTGTGTGCAGAATTTGACAGCAATTCAAGGACTGAAATATATCCTATTAAACTGTTCCTTCAATGACTTATATAAACCATAGTCTCTTTTTATACCAGTTGATGAGAACAAACATATAAATTTGCTGTAGAAACTGCCAGTTGTCAGTTGTTCACCCCATTTTCTTGAGTCAGTGTTTCAAAGCAGACTTCTGAATTACTTTCTTCTGTGGTCCTCTTGTGACTCTTTGGAGCCTGAGGTAGTGAACTATATCTGTTTGTCCTCCTCTACAGTGATATAACTTGCTGGAAGACTGCATTCCTCCAACATAAAGAGCCAGTCTTCCACCTTTTCTTTATCTTTTAGACCTCAGAGGGGACTACAGTCATGAAAAATATCCCAAAAAGTTTTTAGATTATCTTTGGTGACCTCAAAGTAAATAACAAATACTTGTTAAGATTTGCAGACTTCTCCCTGTGTTTCTTGATGCTATTTTTCAGTGTACCTTTTTCAAGTTTTCAGTTTATTGTCATAAAGATGCTGGTCTGTGGTTATTAGGGATATAGCTTCTACTTCTTGCTCTCCTTGCCTGCTGATCTCTCATCCTGGAAATCTGATTAATAATACTAGCAAGTGCAGGAGCATAGAATGAAAGGGGAATTTATGAAGGTTGTGTTACCTAAGCTGTGTTAAATAAACAAAACACCAATGATAAAAAAAAAAAGAAGAAAATAACTTGGATAAACTTGGAACAATATTCTATAAAGGTTTTTTTATTTAAGTTTGGACTTGAGTTCAGATTGTAACATGTTATGTGCATAAATGCAGCTAATGAACTGAATACAATATGTTGAGAGATGAACACAGAAATATATATATAAAAGTAATGTGTAAAAACACAAGTTTGTTTGTTTGGGTTTTTTTATATAATCAGGGAGACATCTTCCTATTGATCAACAATAGGTTATCTTGTAAAAGGACAGGTTTGCAATACCAAAGTTTAATTTTGGTGTTACTGCTTTTCTGTAGTTGATCAAATACCACATCTCTTCAGAAGCCTGACAGGTAGACCTTTGCCAACAGAAGTCAGTAGCTTAGACCTGGCCATAATTACCTGATGTTATCCCTATTAAGCAGAATTACCATCCCCATTAAACAGCAGTTATTGCTATTAGGTATCATTAGTCTTAAATTCCTTCCTTGGGAAACATCTCAATTAAGCAAATTTCCCTGTTAAGTGCATCGTGATTAACTGAAGTGCACCTTACTGCTTTGTTTCTTCATGTACCCACTTCAGTAGCCTTCATCCCTCATTTACAACTCTTGTACAAATTAAGTCTGGCCTTTCTAAGACTCACTTTAAAAAAGTGCATTCAGTCGAAGCACTGACTGCAAAAGACCTCAATTTTTGCTGTCTTGCCACTTTTTGTTAGTTGTATTTGAAAGTCAAGATCCACTCTTGCATGTTGTTATTTTTTTTTTTAAATTGTGCATTCATTTTAATTAGCATGTAATTCTCTTGTTACAGGGTGAGGGCACATTCTGACTTCTGCAAAAGGATGCAAACTATGGCCATGCAAAAGAATGAGTGATGCATTTTGCTTTCTAACATATTTTTAGGGAAAGGTATAAAAATAATTTTATTGCTAAAATGATGTCATTTTTCCACCTCTGAAATGCTTGTGCTTCAGAGTTCAGAGGCAGTGGTTTTAAAAACAACACAGCAATGAATCTCACCGGTTTTATTTGTTGAAAGAGCAGTTTTATTACAAACAAGTTAGAGGTGAAAATAGAGCCAGATGCATTTAATGTGGTCATTAATTTAGAGTTCAGTTTTTAACAGTTAGCATAGTCCTGAATAATGCTGGGGGGGCGGGGGGGGGGAGGGCAGGCAGGAAATCCAAACAAACCCTTAAATCAAATCAAGCCTTTCAGTCAAAGTCAAACCCATGAATATTAATGTACCTTCAAGACAATTTAAAATGAGAGCAACATTCTTTTAAGAAGCTATTATATGTTTTTTAAATTTTAAATGGTTTACATAGCAACTTTTTATAAATACAAATTATACTCAAATTATATGAATAAAAAAAATTATTGAAAGCTAACCTGTTTTCCTTCTATTTATAAATATTCCAAATATAGTTGAAAAACTTTCTCAAAGCTAAATAAAAAATTATTATAATATCTTGTAATCTCTTTTGTCATCACATTCAACTCAAAGGCACCATACCTGCACAATTTCTCAGATGTAGTCATGTGGAAGGGAAGAAAATGTCAAATGTACCCCTTCAATTCTTGCAGTGATGCTGGATGTTGGGATGCTGGATGTCAACCTAAAAACATGATCTTGACTTTTGATGTTTTGCAGTGGTGAGCACACACATATGCACATACTCATTTCTGAGAATATTTGGCAATGCTTTCTATTAAGCATCCCCTTCTACCTTGGTAGGAAGCTGACAAGACAGTAAATCAATATGTAACATGTGAAGACTTTTCAGTAAAATGTTTTTTACTTTTTGTAACAGTGGTTTATTTTAACTGGATATTTTAATAAATCTTCCTAGACATGCTTTATGCAGTCTAATATGATTTTAAAAGATTTTTCAACCTAAAAGTCAAGAGGTGCTACTCAATAAAACAGATGTGAAGGTGTCCATATATTTTTTTCCCATAAAAATGGAATTCAAAGTAAAATACTTCTAATCTTAAAATTGCACTTGATGAAGAACTCATTCCAAAAGATAATAAACTGTCCAAGTGGTCTCACTCTTCCAAAAGGAGGTAAAAATATGCAGGTATTTTTTGCTTGGAATTTATTTCTCTTCCATTTCCAGTCGTTTTTTGTTTACTAAACTGAAGACTATATTTCCCATATTCAAAGACTGTACAAATTCTCCCTGATTTCTCTCATATAAAGCCATCTACTTGATGTCCTTGAGTCTTCAAAGAATATTTTCAAATTCTTTGTTAACTCTCATAACTGTTTGAATTCTCTCCAGTATTCTTCATCGTATCTGATTAACAGAATTGGACAGTGAAAAAAAAGTCAGAAACAACCCTCGCAAAAAACCCACTTGTGACACTGCTACCCCAAGGTTAGCCTTCTTGACTAAACTTCAGATTGACAATTTTCATTTGAGTAAAACAGACTACTACTTTCATCTACAAGGAATGCATGTCTTCTGGTCTTTGTTCCCATCCGTGGTGTGTGTTAGGTTGTAGAACCAGTTCAAAGCTTTTCTTCAGTGTAAATGAAGCCGAGATAAGGAAATCTGTCATTAACATTCACAACAGTGACCTTATGATAGGTGTGTAAGAACTGAGGAGATGAGCTTTGGCTTTCAGCCACCCCATCACTCATCTCTCTGGATGCAGCCAGGATCTTGGATGCAAATCCTGTGTTGCCTGTGATCACTGAACTTCCACCTCATGTGCCCTTCTTAGCCAGTTGTGCTACATTTAAGGAAAAATATTCAGCTGAACCATGACTAACCTTTTACTTGTGGTCTCCTAACATTATCTTCAGCTATGAATTAAGAAACAGTCTACTTTGCCTCTAGATGTGGTCAACATGAGTATTTTTCCTTGTTCCTAGCTCATGTTTTATACTATTTACAAATGAAAGCAGTTTGGGGTTTTTTTGGAGGGCGTTGGTGGTTTGGGTTTTTTTTTGAGATTACTGAGGGAAAATAGGTAATGTATGGCAAATAAATGTGTTGGACTTCAGTAGACCTGTCTCTAATAAATTATGTCATGATAAATCACTTGAAAATGCTTGCAAAGGACCATCCAGACAGGATCCTCCTGTGCCTTGCTGAAGTTGTGCATCTTTATTTATCAAAATGTCATGTGGTAATTTACATTTAACTACACAGGTAATTTACCTGTGTGTGAGAAAAAATGTTTAATCAAGAAATTACATCAGCATAGTTTGACAGAATCTTTTTTTTTCCAAAAATATTAATTGTATTTCCTTCTTTAATTCTTTATTAATGACTTTCAGATTGATCATTCTGGTGGTTCACCTGAGACTGACAGCTGGAAGACAGATGAATATTTACACAGGTTTCTTTCTTCACTTTTTTTTAAGAAACTCTGTTGTGTAGTATTTAGAAAGTTCATGGATGTTTTGATGATGGCAGCCTGAAACATCTAGCACATATCCCTGGGATGAAGTTCCCTGTGAGAGGTGACTTCCTTCCAGCCCTCATTTTCTGCTTTTATTATGCACTTTCACACATGCTTTATCCACTAGGACATGGATCCATAAACATTAATTGCCCTATTCTCCTGGGTTGACCGTAGTGTAGAAAAAATACTTTTCTCAACAGAGCTCCATTCTCCATTGCTCACTTGAACCTTCCTTAAATACAAATTAACAATTCCCAGTAATATCAGTCATGTGGAATGCTGCAAGGTTATTCCATATTTTACCTAATAAGAGAATGGAATTTTTTCTACTGTCTTGGACATACTGATATGAGATTTAGTGGATTTTACTTTCAATTTGCACCGCTCAGATTTTATTCTTTTTCTTACTACTAATTTCATGATGCTGGATTTTTGAAGGCCTTCTGCTGAGGCCTTCTGCTGAGGCATGGAAAGTAGATAAGCTCTGCATAAAAATGATATGTGTAAACCAGACTGTTTTGATTGTCTGTGTTCTACTGCCATGGAGGAGTCTCCCAGAAGGGTCTCTGGGCATTAATTTCCTTGCAATATCCTTGAGTTCCGGACACACCATTGTGCACAGGTACATCTGTCTGTTCACTTCTGACAAAATTCTTCATCACAAATTCTTCTTTTGCTCAGGTAATTCAATTTGTGTTAGTCATTGCTTAAGTTATTGAGAGCATCTGCAAAGTATTTTTGGCTCCGTTTAGCTTTCCATATCAAGCACTTTTATTTAACACAATGCACCTCAATTTTACTTTTTAAAAACTAAACTTGAGACTTGGCACTTAATTACATTGTACAAAGCCATGAATTTTAACTTTTATTTTCCTGGACAACCAGCCTTGCACTAATACAGAATGCTATTTGGCTCAGACTTCTAAGAAGTTTGTGGTTCTAGGACTTAATAGAAAAAATGCTATGATCAGAAAAACATAAAAGAGGAGAAACGGAGCACAGTTAAGTGACCTTTAGTGGTATCTGGAAATCCTGCTTCTGTACAGTGGAAAAGGGCTGGGAGCTGAGCAGTGGTGAAACATCAATCTTCAAGGCAAAGGAAGAAAGACTCCTGTAGCTTACACCTTTAGTCCTTCTATTCTGTTCAGTACACACATTTTCTTGGATAAAAGCTTTTCTGCTTGAATAAATGAGAAGAATGGCTGTACCATGTAAAGAGTTGTGGAAGTTATTGTAAAAAGCACAAAGAAACCCCACATTTCACTCTTCCTGCAAATAAATGAAAATCCAGAGATTTCTCATAAAGACATCAGTCCATGGGATTGATTGTTAGGGGAGTACACAGATATCAATGAGCCAGTACTGAAATTTTTTGTATGAATTGCACCATTCCTCTTAAAGAAGAGATTTGAAAAGCTGGCTGGTATATGACTTAAATTTAATAGCAAAAATTATAGTTAATCAAGAATAGAGGCTAGATAAAAACAGAAAATTGCATTTCCATGTCGTATTATTTATATTGAAGGCTGTTAAGGTGCTGTGTGTTATGTTAAGTCTCTATAAAACTTTAAGGCTTTCTACAAAATTTGCTAGAAGTTTACAGAAATTATCTTCTTAATGAAGAAAATATGAGTGAAAGTTTCTCTGATCTGTGAAAGCATGGGTTAGACAGACAATGGATTTTTGTTCTGCCCTCAAATATCCATGTCCTGTGATGAGCACTGTATAGATCAGCAAGTCTAATATGTATTTGCATTCACAGCTGCTTGGGGGACCTGTATTCCACTACCCAGGGAGATCTGCCTGACATCCGTGGCTATTACTTGCTTTTACAAGTACAAGGAAGGAATATTTTTTTATTTCTTTATGTTTCAGTCAGATATAGTTGGGCAATGATGTGATACACCCAAGAAAATGAGGAAAGAAAGGGGCAGGTTTAGAAAGCAAAGGTGCTGATGAAAAGTGAGTGCATTCTTGCATGTTAGGCTACAAATGTCACTTTAAAATTGAATTTTCTGCTGTGTCCCCCGAGAGAAGGAAAAAATACACCTTACCTTGCTTTTAGGGTGACACCTGAGCTTGTAAATGATTTCAGCTCTTGAAAATGACCTCCAATTTCTAACCAGAGTGTTGTAAGCAGCAAAATCAGTTATTTTATGTGTTTATTGTTGGTCAGTTCTAGTTTCTTTGACTGATCTGGTATAAGTCTTGCCACCCTAGAAGACAATAACAAAAATTGCTGTATGCTTCATTTTTGTGGGACAAATCAATAATACATTGTGCATGAAGTTTTCTTCAGGTAACCATAGAAGATGCGTTTTTATATAATATTATTATCCTTAATGGATCTTGTCATCCTGGCCATTACAGTAGTCAAGTTCAAACAAACTAAATTCCACTTAAACCTCCACATCTACAAGTCTACCCCTCAGCTGGCTCAAAGGCAGCTCCCTGATCATTTCCAGTATCTTTTGGGAATGAAACAATAACTTGCTCTAAAGAAATGTCTCTCTGATGTGGTCTAAAGAACAGGTTCCTGCAGAATCTACCCCAGAGGGTCTTGTAGAGTACAGTACTTATCAGAGAAGACTGACTTCCCTAGAGAGTATAATTAACTGTCTGGATATAGGAATGTAAGTAGAATTTAGACAGGCTGAATCTAGCCTTATTTGTTTGGTTACTAGAGGTGATGATCAATGTTGTTCATTGTTACTGAAAAGAAATGGTCACTGCAAAAAAGGTCACTTAGCAGGGCTTTATTTTTGTCTCAGCATCCCATCATTTTTTTCGGATGGGAATTTGTCACATGACTGTGAGAAAGAGAAAAGAATATAAATGACTGCTGCCAAATGCACTGACATTTAAAGTAGCTAACATCTTCACATCTTCTGTGTGCTAAGGCATCTCTCCATAGCTATCCTGACTTCAGTTAGGTGCCAACAAGTGGGACTAAACTCTGGACCCAGCTTTTTTTTCTTTCCCCACTCATGGGATTGGCAGAGAGATTTGATAATACACTTCTATACAGTTTCTGCTCCTGATTTCTGCATGTCTGGACAAAAGAAGAAGAGGGGAAAAAATGAAACCCTGTCAGTATTTGGAAGAGATGTATTTGCAGAAGGAAAAATGATTCAATTTTTGACTCTCATTATGCTGTATTTTTTTAACGTACTTCCTACTGAACATAATACTTTTGTGATATGTCAGTTACAAATGCACTTTTTCCTTTCTGTAAAGGAAGACATTTGAAGTTTACCGGAACTTTTAAGCATGTCAGTTCCTTTAAATCTCTGTCTTTCTTACTGGAGAACTACATTATTCTTGTCAGTATGCTGAGGACTGTAAGCAAAAAGCTCCTTCATAATGTTTAACAACAATCTTACTGAGTCTACTACTTTATAGACAGTACCTCCCAGATTCACATGCAGTTATATGGGTAGTTGTATCCGTATTTTCTTTAAGAACTTTCCACACTGTACAGAAGCTTCTTATTATCATTGCTACATTTTATTTTTAAAAATAAAATTTTATTTAATGGCTTGTAAAATGAGAAAAATCACAGATTGAATATTAAATTTTGCACTTTTCTCTCACAATTTGCCCTCCCCTGAAAAACTCATAAATCTTGTTACATGTGATGTGAAGTCTGGGAGTTGTGCATTTAAAACTGTTGATCTGCTGTGCTACAGTGAAATGACCATGAATGTGGTTCTGATATATATTTAAAGACATATTTTGCTACCCCTACTTATTGTGAATAGGAACTTTGCTTTGCAGATGATCTCATATAAGTTAATGGGTCTTCTTGTAGAATTAGACACTGCTTAACGGAATGTGATCAGAATTTCATGGTTATTGAGGTTAATGAAAAATTCTTTAGTTATGGAATAGAAATTAAAATACTGTCATAGATTAGAAGCTGGGTAAGAGAGAAAGCTAAAATTAAGGAAAAAAAACCAAACCACAGAAAAAACCCCCACAAAAAAAATCACCTAATAGCAAATGAGAAAAACACACACACACACACACAAACACACACACCCTCCCCCTAAACTGGAAAAAATTTCTAAAAGAATCTCTAGCTGAACCAGCTTTGAAGGCAGAACTAGGTACATGAGAACAAAACCTCTGAGCTGTGTGCATTTTAAAGCTATAGCTTATTTCTTGAGCAGATGCTCAACAACATTGTAGATTGCAGAGTCAAAATATTAGCTCACTGTGGGATAGTAGCTCAACAAGTCAAGAAAAAATTGTGAAGTATGCATAGTGTGCAAGAAAAGTACTGGAAAATGCAACATTATCAATGCAAATCATTGATGTATTATTATTGTATGTTCAGTACTATTCACTTAAACTTGGATTACCAGGAGTACTTTACTTAGTCATTGTCCAAAATACCTTTTAAGAATCTGGTATGGTATCTCCATAGAGATAATACAATAGCAGAAATTACTATTCAGAGGTAACACAAAAAGCAGTAGCTATAATAGAGAAATTTTCATAATCTCTCATCTGATGATGGAGGTGAAATGCGAAGGATGCTGCTAATTAAATATGTGAACATACACTATGTTACATGACTCTGGGGTGCCAGCTGGAATCTAGGGAAGATATCTTAAACTATCTAAATTGACAATAGGTGTTCATAGGCGCATACTGAGTGCAGAAAGTTCTCATTAGGAAAGAATGCATTCTGGTTTGAAAATGGAAGTGATTTAAGTGAAAAAAAATAAACAACATACCATTACATTTAAAATGTGAACGTTTCTTTACTGAGGCTATAGTTTTTGGGTATTTTTTCCAACATAATGAATCACTTAGCCAACAACCAATTTACTTTTAGAATTTAGTTAAAAATTTTTAAAAATATATAATTACTTTATGTGCTAATTAGGGGAAAAATAAGCAATACATGAACATCACTTTTAGATTTTTGACATGAGTGAAGCATTATGTTAATCTAGTCTTGACCTTTATATCAAAAATCGTGGAAATACTTTGAGATATCAACTTTCTAAACCGTTGTGAAATGTGCATAAATATTACCCCAGTCATCTGGAGTCTGACATTTACTTGTTGACAAATGAAAAAAAAAAAAAAGAAAAAAGTAAAAAGCTGGGATGTCCATTTTCTTCTTTTTACTTGAATTTTTCATTCCAGGCACATAGAGCTGCATTTATGAAAAATTCAAAAGTAAGAAAGATTTGCAGGCATTGTGTCAGCTAAATATTGCTCATATATGAAGTACATATTTTAAAGACTTAACAGATGTAGTTGTTTTTTCCACTAATTCCTAAGTATGCTGAAAGTTTGAAATAATGAAGAATCAAGGGGCCACAATGATTTCAAGAGTGTAATTTTAATATGCAACTAATTGTATCATGGAACTTGTCACACTTAAAAGGTTACTCTCAATTAAACCCGTTCATCTGAAATGTGATCCATAAGTACTGAAGAACAGACAGCTCTCCCTTGAGTACTCTTTTCTTACATTTTTGAAGGTATAATGTTTCTTAAAAGTCAATAATAAAACTTCTGACTTCAGGTGATAGAAGAGGAAATTCCTGTCCCTGTTTTACATACCTGCTATTACTCAAGCTTCAAACTTCAGTATTTATATGAACAGTTTTTTTTTGAGAGAAGCATGCGTTTCCTAACCTTTTTTGCTGTGGGTTTATCATTTCCCACCAATTCAAGGTGTTATTTGGAGGAAAAATTCAAGGCTTGTTGTTGGGTACTGAGACTTCAGGTTACTACAAAATGAGGCAAATATTTGATACTGGTTTTTTTCTGTATTAAACAAGACAGTACATTATTGATAAGCCAATTAATTTGTTTTGCATCTGAAGTTCTCTACAAGTAGGCCCTCTGGGAAAACTCTGCTTATTTACAGTTGAAATGATCTGAAAATCAACTCACTTGGAAATTTCAGTATATTAAATGGAGAGAGAACACTGAAATGGCAGCCTCCAACTATATAGATTTTTGGATTTAATCTCTCAGGTATATAAAACAATTAGAAAATCAGTGATGTGAGCCTCACTTTGTACTAATGGGAACATCCACTCTACCATCAGTGAGGAGATATTTTGGTTTTATAACAGCTGCGTATCTGGGTTATTTATTTACCTATATGGCCAGCCTGAGATAACTATGTTTAAGGAAAAAACCCTGCAACCCTATAAATTCTCTAATAGGTGATAAGGGAAATGGGCGATCAAGTAACATGCACTAAAGACAGATTCCTACATTTAAGATTGTTCAATATGTAGCATTCAAGACCAAGATGCTAATAATTTTGCAAGACTTTAACTTCTCTGCACATTAAAACTTTCCGAACTTGCTTTTATTCTCTACATGGTATTTCCTCAGCTCAGTAGGTAGAAGTAGTCCAAGTCATTCCCCATCCCATTTACCATTAAGTTACTCGATATCAGTTGATCTGTCATAACTGCAATAATTAACATAAAGTGTGCAGTAGGTGCACAGTGCTAAGATCACCATCCACTCCAGGTGTCCTTTCTGGAGAGCTGGGGGGAGGTCGAGTGTGAACATAATACATGAACGTGGTGTTGAAGGCCTGATTTGTATGTTAATAACAATATTGAAAAATGAATTTGGACAAACTTTTAGGCTGGGAAAAGAATAAGTAAAATTCTTTGTATCACTAAAGCTTGCTTGGGGTCACATATTGATGTATAATGCACTACCACTCAGTGCATGCCAAATTCTTGCACTTTTAATGTCTTTTATTGGTTTTTTTGTGGGAGAAAATGTATCAGGCTTTATGCCACTGCAGGTTTTTTTGGTTTGGGGTTGTTTTAATTTTTTTTTGGTTTACAGTCTTTCTAAAACTTCTTTTCTAAAACAGCTTTTGTGGTTGTTGAGATGACATGCTGCTGATGAAGTTCCTGCCTCACTTACGGTCTCTTTTTCTTTCCATACTTTGGAATTTGAGACTTCATAGCTAAGTACGGTTAGATTAGTCTCATTTAAGACACATGAATTTATTTTTTTTTCTTACCTTAAGAGAAAATCCTGACATGTTGTTGCAGAGCAGTCCTCACTGATATTCTAAAGGCAGAAGTGATATATGAGATGCCCTCTATCCATTTCACACAAGGTTAGCTTAGAGTTGCTTTCAGAAATGCCTTCTAATTAAAAAAAAAAAAGACATCTGCTTTTCTGTTTTGCATAATACTAATAATTATGTAATTATAGTTCATTAGCATGCACACACACATGGTGTTTTGTTCTGTCTTGTGGTCTGACATATATAAATCTCACTACTATTTGGAAAATCATTTAAAAATAAACCATCGTTGAGCAAAAAGCCAGAAATGTGTGACAGGCTTTATTCAGAACAGAATACTTAAAAATTTGTCTTGGCTAGGGTTTAGCTGCTGTTTAATAGACTATTAGCTCCAATTTGCTACTGCTTTATTTGTGTCAATGTACTCTGATCTGAGCATTTTCGTGAACTGTTTCGCTCTGAATATAACTAGGAAACTATTCCAAAAACTCCATTCAAGTAATGAGATGCAAGTTGAACTTCTGTGTCCTTAGCAAGACTTGCATGCCATTAACTACAAGATGCTTTCTACATCTTTCAGCTTTCAGATGAACTGTTTTTAGTGAGAAAAGGGAAAGTCAGTAGAACTTCTGCAAGACTCTTGATTCTGACTGATTTCACTAGAAACTTTTAAACTATTCAGAATTATACTAATAATTCTTTCTGATGCTGATCAATTATTTACACCCTTAGTATGTTTAAACATTTGTTCTTTGCTATATAAAATATTTTTCCAGTTTTCTCAAAATTAAGCTTTTGAAAATTGTTTTTGTCTATTATTCACCAATCTTCCCCCACCTGAGTTTACACCCTCCCATCCTTTTTCTCTGCTTTGTTCCGTTGTTGAGCCACACTTCATTTTTTACCTGATTTTTAAATGTTTGCATTTCAGATGAGAGGAAAATATCATTAACTAACATTTGTCAACATTTTCCATTTGGACTGCTTCCAAGTCAGTAAGTCTTGTGTGATCCCTCAAGAATCTGTGCAGGATGTTACAGAGCACAGATGTTATCTCTTCTAATACAAAACCTGCCTAAGATGATCTCATGCATCACCATCCTCACACAGCTCCCAAACACCAATTTGGATTGCCTACTTTCCTAGACCAGAAAGACAGTTTCCAAAGAGCGTGTCCTAGTATCAAGGTGCAAGTCAGAGTAGTTCATCCTTCTGGTGGACAGCATTTCTCCCAGTCAAGATATCTTATTGCGGTGGACAGAGCACAATACAGGAAAAAGTAGTTTAAGTCTTTTTCAGGAAGAATAAAACTTAAAATTCAGGCTTCAGTTTACTAGCAAACTTCTTAAACTGTGAAACTGTTCTGAGAAAGTAAGCACAATAGATTTACATTAACTGGTTCCTTCATCTACTTGGGGTCTTAGTATCTGTAGAAGTTTTCTTATACTCTCAATAAAGCGACAGATACTTCAACATCTTCTAAATGTCCATTAATTACATTATTACACTGTATAAATTATCTATAGTGGGTTAAGTGTTTAGGCATTGGGTGAGCTGCACATATAGTGGATGAATCTCTCTTTTAGAATTTTTCTTACAATTTAATCCCTTAATTGCCTCTTAAGACCTATAAAATAGTAGGCAAAATTATTTGCAGTGTCCAATTTGATGTCTAAATAAGATATTACTTCTAAATCTGAGTCTGAAATTTGCTGGAAAGCATGGAGATTTCTATAAAGTGTGGGTAAGATAGACATAAAATCAGAAAAATTTATGTTGGAAAAAGATGAGGAAGTAACCTAGTCCCATTGTTCCCTAACACCCCTATGCCCAAATGCTGTTCCCTAACACCACTACCCCCTCATTGCCCTAGTTGAGACCTGTGTTTCAAAAGGCTGTAAATACATTTTGTGGTAGGGAATTGCCAACTATTCTGAATAGCCAGGAGACTCTGTCTTCCTGACTTTCAGACTTCTACTCCAAAATCTCAAAGGAAGGAATAGTTATTCTGGCCAGGAACCACTGGTGATTTTACCACTAAAAAGGTTTAAGGAAACCGAAAGCTTCTCATGACCTCTGTTCCCTTTACAAAACCTGCACCACCACCACCCCACATCACCCCACTCCCCTCAATTTTCAAAGATAAATAAGGACTCCTTGTGAACAATTGATTTTAGGCCAGTGTATTAAATTTAAATTTCTTGATGCCTATCTGAAAAACTCACAAATCCTTCTTGAGATAGGAGAGGGAAGTACTAAAAGCATCTCCCCACCTGACTCTAGTTTCAGTATTGCATAGGCAATGTGATCTGGAAAAATGAGGTAAAAAAAGCAAAGCAAAGCAAAGTATGCATTCTATTTTTTGACTGTTCCATATCAATGGGAAGATGTAAGAAAAGCTGTGGGTAGCTTCAGGGAAGCAAGTTTAGCAAGGATTCTAAACCATTCCTTGCTGAATAGGAAAGTTCAACATCTTTTTCGTCTTTATACAGAAATTTACAAAGATCTAGCTAAAGGAAAAAATTATTAAAGTAATAAATAAAATGGTAGAGGAAAAAATATAGTCCTGTGTTAGTAAGAAAAATCCACATGCTATTTATATATTCATATTAGAAATATATCTCTAGTTATTAGGAAAATATTAAACCAGTGTGCATTATGTGAATTTACATTAAAATTTCAGAGAGTTTAATAATTAACTTTTTAGAAAGATATCCTAGGAGTTAGTTAACAGATATCTTATTTAGAAGTTTGGAAATACTTTTTTGTTGCCAACAGCGCTCAGAAATACTCCATTATTTGTGCTTTCGTTCAGCATTAATAATGAGTGTTCCTGCAACTAGACATTCACCTTTTTCTCTTTTTTACCTGAGGCACAAGATCATATGAGTAATAACTTGAATCCATTGCTCTGTCTTAGGCTGGACTGTTATGCGCCTTTGAGAAAATACTTTTACCTTGTCTCTGATGGGATCTATAGGCACAGAGTAAATCAAATCACAAAAGTACTCAGAATCTGTTTTCACCAGTCTAACTAAATCCTTTGGTACTGGTGTCTGTGTTATCTGATGATCACTCCAAAATAGTTTTCCCTACCTTCCCTTCTAACAGAAAGCTTTAAGTTATTATTTTAATTCAGACGGGAGTGGGAGTGTTAGTGTAGGTGGGTTTTACTTGAAGCGAAGCAACAGCAGCAACAAGTTACATATGTTGTTTTCCTTAAATGTTGTTGTGAACATAAACTGTCCTTAACTTCAGGAAGAACCAACAAGTGTGAAACTTTAAAAGGCACAACATCATTATCTGCTAAGCAAGCTGTATATACTTCTGTTTGCCTACATGGAATTCTGCTATTTGAGTACACTGAAATAGGTATGTTCTTGATGTCATGCCTCCCTCTCTACTCTGCCCTGGTCAGGCCCCACCTGGAGTATTGTGTCCAGTTCTGGGCTCCTTGGTATAAAAAGGACAGGGATCTCCTGGAAAGAGTCCAAAGAAGGGCTACGAAGATGATTAAGGGCCTAGAGCATCTCCCCTAAGAGGAAAGGCTGAGTAAGCTGGGACTGTTCAGCCTTGAGAAGAGAAGACTAAGGGGGGACCTAATCAAAGTTTATAATTATCTGAAGCAGGGGATGCAGGGGGAATCAGCCAGCCCCTTTTCAGTGGTCTGTGGGGATAGGACAAGGGGCAATGGCTGCAAGTTGGAGCATAGGAAGTTCCGCACCAACATGCGGAAGAACTTTTTCACAGTGAGGGTGACTGAGCACTGGAATAGGCTGCCCAGGGAGGTGGTGGAGTCTCCTTCTCTGGAGATATTCAAGACCCGCCTGGACGCCTATCTGAGCAATATGAGCTAGGGAGCCTGCTTTGGCAGGGGGGTTGGACCCGATGATCTCTCGAGGTCCCTTCCAACCCTTACAATTCTGTGATTCTGTGATTCTGTGATTCCATCATTGAGAATATTGGTTAATATTTATTGCTCTAGCAACCCAATAAAAATCTGAGTGGGTGGAAATAAGTCAATGTTCATCCATATATCTCAGATTTCCCTGTTAAGATTACCAGATTGATTACAAACAAATATGAAATAGAACAAACCTGTTTCCCTTCTCTCTGGGATATTTTTAGGGTTGTACATACATAATTTAAGTAACTTAGGTCAAGTTGTCAAGCGGCATGGGGGAAAAAACCAAACTTCTTACGGGTTGGTTAGCTTTTTTCAAAAGTAGGCTTGTTGAAATTTTTTGACAGTCATAAGCAAAAGTTCCTTGCTTCTTTCTTCTCCTAGATTCCTGCTCAATTAAGGCAGCTTCCTCAGGTTGATCAACTTAAGTAATCATCTACTGAAAGGAATAAAAAGGAAAATCTGAAAGACCATTTCAGGGTTAAGTAGAGTCACTTTACCTGTATGTTGCCTAAATTGACAAATATAAATTATGAATGTTCTCATGGCAACACCCTCTGGGATATTCTGTGGAGTCTGCAGTCTCAGGAGGGTTTAAATAACTCCCTCCTGTGCTACCGAGAAGTAGCAATGTGCCTCTCCATTCATTCCTGAACCTATCACCAATAGAAAAAACTCAGCCAATGATTGTCCCTACCCTTACCATTTAGTGCCAACTAGTGCAGAGAAGATCCAAAAAAGGAATTTACCGATACTTGCATCAGAAACCCTCCCCAAAGTTTTCTCCTAGAGAGATCTTCTAGGACTCCCTATTGGAAGTCTGCATTAACCACAAAATCAGAAGCAGTGAGATTAGTCAGAAATGAAGGGCTTAAAGGAGTTGGTTATCAGACATGTGAGAGGAGGATGTGTATTCAACAGGTTTGGGGTAATAAATCTAATAATTTTGATACTCTCAAGCATGTCAATCAACAAAATACAAAAACATGAAGACTTTTGGAAATATGAAGTTGTATGGAGGTTTTTTTTGGTAGAATTGCTGTCAGAAATTATTTTGCTCGCATTTGCTGCTGGATTTCTGTGTAAATATCACCAGTCTGTCTGGAGAGGAAATTCAGTAATTTGATTTTTGTATCATAAACTCTTCCAGAGTGAAGATGCATTACATACCACCAATTAACTTTTTTGCTCAGTTCTACCTCTGTTCTTTCTATAAGATTGTTACTGAATGCATTGGAAAAGCTTAGTCTGAAATACTGGCTACCATTCATGTCCCCTTGGCTTAAGAGAAAAGCATTTTCTTTGTTGGGTTGGATAGACGTTAGGCTTAGTAAGTAGGCCTGGAAGGCTTATCAGAAGCATTCAGGATATATATAGTAATTCTTACCCTGTTGTTTCTCCTGGTTTCATCCTTCTGAGATCTAAGTTTCCAAATCACTGCAAAAATTTTTCTCTCATGAATATTAGTTTAGTGAGAAAGAAAGAGGAACATGATAACCATCAATCAAACCATCAGCCTGAAGGAGGAGGGTTAAATATTATGTAGCCAACTACTGTAAGACTGCAGTTCAATACACTATTCTGTTAGAAATAACTGTGAAGTAGTAAAAAGTTTCCCAGCTACTTCAGGTTATAAGTATTTCAAGAGTGGATAGCTGTGCTGTGTCAAACATATTTATGCTGTGCATTGTGTGCATAGCTAAATACTGATATTGCCAGATCAATGTAAAGAGATAATGAAGGGGCAGGGGGAAGTTTTAATACACTTAGAGTAACTTTCAGTGGCAGGAAACTTTTCTGTAATATTATTATGCAGATCCAGAATTATATAGTATTTACAAATGAGCTAATAATAGGACTTCCATGATTTATTTTGGATAAATCCATATATATCTCAGAAACACTCTCAGCAAAGCATCGTTATTACTTTATTAAATACTACTTTTGCCTACTTGAGCTTAACAAACAAATCTAATGGTATGAAAGAATTTAATTTCAGAGCTGAATGATAATTTGTCAGGCTTGGTTAATTCACATAATTCAAAGTTAATTATGTTTGCGATATTAGAGAGTGCTGTAATTTTGTTCTGTTCAGCTGCAGCTTTTATTAAATCTTACATTTTGATTAGGAAAACCAGGCTTTAAAAGTGTACAGAATTTTTTTTTAAAAATAGCAAGGTATGGGGAATGTGTTTTTAAGCACATGCTTTTGTTCATGTTCACATCCTCTCCTTTGTTACATCACTTTGTCAATCCAAGGCTGACTGTGAAAAACTGAAATTTACTTACAGTTCATCCTAGATATGATGTGGTTTATTTTTCAGCATTTGGCAATTTTACAACGGATGTTCCCAACCCACTTGATATACTAATGTGCAGTCAGTTCTTCAGATGTACTTTTTGAATCAAGCAATACTTCTGCAGATATATTCTTCTGTGGAAATGAAAGATTTCATACAACAGAGATTTATAAAATCAATTAGAAAGTGTCAGAGAACTTCTGATATTGGATCAGTTAATTTCATGGCTACATTCTTGTCATTGATTAGATATGGCTAACTTTGTTTTCAATAAATACATTTAATCAGCAGTAAAAGGCATAACGTTCTGTACAAAATACATTTCTAGAAAAAGAAGTTCTGTGAAGTTGTTGGGTTTTTCACAGTCTGAGAACATGTGGGAACCATTTGGGTTTGAAGGCACTCACATGGGTTCAAGCCCCCTACTGAGTTGCCCCCTGTATAATTTTGGTTATTTCTTTATAGATTAATATGACGAGGTTAAGGTGACTGATATGATTATGTATCTTCATTGGAGGTTAAACAGTTTCCCTTTTGATATATGCTATAGGATAAAAGTAAAATAATTGACCTGGCTCACAGCAATGTTAAGATACTCAGATTAGCAGGTTGCTGATGTTCTTCCATCATGCAGCTATGTTAGTATTGAAGACAGATAGCTACTGTGACAAGGTGTACAAGAAGTATGCTTGATCTAACACTGTGTAAGAGGCAGCACACCTTTCTGACTCTTCATTGCAGGGACTCATGCAGTCTGATCCAACTTCTCAGGGCTGGTTCCACTATCATTGGACTTTATCTCTGGATGCCTACATAAAACATTAAGCACTTCCTCCCATACAAACTTCACTTCTTCTCAATGTGGTATTGAACTTCCTTTCATTGTGATGTTTTTTGGTTTGTTTTTCCTAAAGTAAGTCTTTCCATTACAATTTTTAGTTTTGAATTGCTTATTAAAATAACCCAAACCTGGTGTTTCTGTATTTGCTCACACAAAAAAACCAAACCCAAAGATATGGTAAAGAACTATAAGTTCTCAGACTTAAGTACTTGAAAGGATCAGAAGATGTAAAGAGCTTCATATGCCAAGATCTTACAGAAAATAATCTTCTTCACTGAACAGACTCGATTAATCACTAAAGCCCATTGTGGCCTGAATAAGGGAGGGTCCTATGACAAAAGCAAAATGGAACCCATTATTCATTAGTTCAGAGTTCATCACATAATGATGGAGTCCTAACTAATTGCATCAATAATCCTTGTCCAGAGAAGGAGGAAGGCCTGAGTAAAAAATCTTAAGCGGAGAATCCTAATTCTGGTATTTCTTATCTTTTGCTATTATTTGTTGTGCACTCTGTATACTCATATTTGGTCTCAGAGTTAATCGCATGGAGTAGGTCATTACTGCTGTCAGACTGCTGGAAGCTGAGAAACAAACCAGGCTTTTGAATCTAGCAATAAAGTGCGAACAGCCAGTGAGTATCTGTGAACACTGAGGACCTAAGTCACTTAATGACTGCTAATATTGCAGGCCAAAAGATTTCCACAGACCTGAGAATCCCTGATGCAAGGAGGATTTTTACTGGGATGAAAGCCATTTTCTCTCCTTGTACCAAATTTGTCACATCAAATTTTGTTCCTTTCTGTTAAATCTTCTTTCTTGCGCTATTGATAAAGCAAACGTAATATTTGATTAGGCTTGGGAAGAACATTACCAGGATGAAGAGAAACTTCTGAAGAATGGTGAGATGATTTATGTGTAATTGCATCACAGTGTCAGGCCCTGGGTTGGCTCTGAATGGATTTACTAATGCAGTCATCATCTTGTCAGTCATAGTCAGAAGCCAGGCTGCTTCAGCTAGAACCAGGGTAATAATAATGCCACAGAATTTTTTTCAGAGCAAAAATGGTTTCCTAGTATGCCTGGCACGTTACTGGTAATAACTGGAGCAAAATGTCCATGCATGGAACTCTCATGTCATGTGGTGCCAAATATTAACCTCCACAACTACGAACTATTAATTTCCTGGTTATATACATATTTACAAAAACCCTGTATATGTATATTACTGAAAATTAATGAGAAGGAGTCACTAGTACAAAGGGATTGCTTAAAACAAATTATATGATCTTTTCACTTAATGACTCTGGAAAGGACTTGTGGACCAGCTCTCATTCTCTCATGGCTTTTCCTGAAATTTAGTGTCTAGCTTTCAACATTTCTCCTTTCTGGGCACCAAATGTATTTGAGTTTTGAATGTTTTAGAACTTCCACTGATAGGAATTGGCAGGTCTAAGGAATTCCTGCACTGCAGTGAGGTGGGTTTTTTTTTTCACACTGGTGGAAACAAGATGCAGGGAATCTATTTTAATTTTCATCACCTTCTCAGAACTGCTGCATTTCACAAATTCATGGATTCACAGAACAGGAGCAGTAGGAAGGGACCTCTGAAAATCATCTAGTCCAGCCCCCTTGCCAAAGCATGATCACCTAGAGCAGGTTGCACAGGATTGTGTCCAAGTGGGTTTTGATCATCTCCGGAGAAGGAGACTCCGCAACCTCTCTGAGGTGCTCTGTCACCCTCAGAGTAAAGAAGCTTTTCCTCATGTTCAGACAGAACTTCCTGTGTTCCAGTTTGTGCCCATTGCCCTTTGTCCTGTCACCAGGCACCACCAAAAAGAGTCTGGCCCTGTCCTTTAGACATAAACCTTTATCAGATCCCTTCTCAGTCTTCCCCATGAAAAATAGACCCAGCTGTCTCAGCCTTTCTTCACACAAGAGATGTTCCTGTCCCTTCATCATCTTTGTATCCCCATCTCCGTTAGACATGGAGAGAACTAGAACACGAATGCATAATACTTGCCAGCAGTGAGCTTTATGAGAAGCTGGGAGATGAGTTAGCTGGGAATGAAGAAAACTGGAATCCAGAAATGTGATACTGGAAAGCAGTAGTTTTATAACAAATTCTAGTGTTAAAATGGTGTCTGTGCTCTCTTCCACTGTGAACCACAGATGCGGGGGATTTCTCCCCTATCATACAACTAGACAAAACTATTTGCTGAAATTAATGAAGTTCATATCTACTGAGAAGTCTCCAGTGAAGAAACTTAGGTAAGTCCTTCCTTTTTTTTTTTTCTGAGAAAACATCCACATCCTTTTTTTTCTTTGAAATAAACAGATAAACACACAAGCAATAAAACCAGGAAAGGCAACTTCCTGTTTCCACAGCTCATGTTTGGAAATAATAGAAGAATTATGCCCTCTAACACCAGGAAATGTTTTGAGAAAATGAAATGTTTCTCCAACAGAATGTGGTGGTGTTTGATAAAGAGTACCTCACCCTGCACGAGCCTGCTGCGGTGGTGCCTTCCAGCTTCACTGCTGGGTTTTCACTGGCAGAATTCAAGCCCCCATTTTCACTGGCAGCACTATGAGAGTTGTACTGTGCTCCAGAGCCCATGTTATTATCTTGCAAATCTCTGCTTTTGCTCCTGTGCTACTCACTTAGCTATTCACAAATGCTGAAAAATCTCAGCCTATTGAGAAAGCTGGTTGCTAGAAGTAGTTTTTGTGGTTTGTAATGCTGAATTTCCCAGCGACTTACCTGTGAGCTCAAGTTCAAATTTATGCACGTGTCCAGTGGTGATCTGCTTAAACTTCAAATTTTGCATGAATTCTGCCAGCAGGAGTTCAGCTAAATACTCCGATTTGCTTCTCCAGCTCCAAATCTCCAGGAGCTCTAATTTATCATCGAGTGACGTTTAATAACTGAAACAAATGGGAACAGACTTTGCAAAGTAATTTCCAAAGCCAATTGTTTTTCACATTACATGGTGTAAGAAAAATACAGATCTAAGTAAAAATAGAAAATGTCAAATAATTTCCTACTGCAATTTTCTGACCCTTATTGAGTGCTTTTCGTTATTTAGTTAAAATGCATTCTGGAATCCAAGATACCACAGCACACAGGACCTAGGACTAGGGAGGCTTTGTGGGTCACCGAATCCAGTTTTCTGCTGGTGGAGACAAGTGGCTTTCACTTCACTGTTCAAATGGATTTTTCTATATATTTTGTGTTATTATTCCAGAAAACCAATTCACATGGAGATTACCTGAGACTGTTTCTTAAATTTTTAACCTGAACACACTAATGAGGATTTAGATGTACCTGGAAACTATACAGTAGATCAGAGTACAATATTCAAATATAAGGAAAGAGATTGGCCTGTTGGTCTAGGTTCTCACTTTTGGTGAAAAGAGGAGTAGTAGAAATCATTGAAAGGAAGCTAAATCCTGCTAATTAAACTGAGCATCTGGGAAGCTAGAAAATGACTTCCCCCATTTTTAAGAACTCTTCCTGTTCCCTTGCTAAAGGAATTATTTGCTCAATAAGAACTGATGTACTTGTCTAAGTAGTGTGGAAGATAAAACTAATTGCTATTAATTACGGCCCTATCCTCCCACACCATGCTCATTTTCTGCTTTTTTTCTGAGTTTGGGCCGAAGCAGCAATTCCAATAACAAGTATTAGATACATATTCTTCCTTTTTTTTTTTTGGTTATATAAGAATCTTCACTTCACAGTGCTTTTCAGTTTCTTAGACAATATATTAGTACGATGGTGTGAGGCAATAGTAATTTTTGCTCTGTAGTGACTAGATGCCCTCAACTAAAAAAAAACCATCTCTCATACTAGAGACATATCTCTATTGAGAAGGAAGGCCTAATGAAAGAACAGATCTAAATAGACAAAAGCTAGGAAAAAGGGAACCTGATTATTTCCCATTTTACAGATGGTTCTGCAGCTCAGTGAAATAGTGAGCCAGATTTTCAAGCATTTAACAACCTAAAGATGCAGATGGTGCCTTTGTGTTTTCAAAAGCACCTGTCTGTGCATTAATACAGCTGTGTGTTAACTGGCTTTAAAAAGTCTGGGCTGGAATTGGTTGTCCATCTTATACAGGAAATCCGCAGCAACTAGGAATCAAGTTCCAAATCAGGTATTTTAGCAATGATCTTATTTCTCCTCTTTTTGTGTAACGCATAAAAGCGTATGAAATGACTGCTCAGCTGAAACAGTCTATGAATGGAGTTTCTGCAATTAAAGCTAACATTCACACAGGCTGGACTGCTGTAAATTTTTCTCAGATCTTTCCTCCTGCAATCGTGAAGTCCTTTCTTGAGGTTCCCTGCAGACCACATGCTTTTCCCTGACTTAATTAACCCCTTTTAAGCTTGTCTTCCTCCTATACCCAGAAACCTGAACAACTTCTGGAGGTCTGTTTTTGTTGCAGAACATTTTTAAAGGGTCTAATTCCATTTGCTTACTAAAAACACATCAGGTACATTGTTATAACTCCAAATGTAAGTTTAAAAATGAAATGTGAGGCTACTTATAAATGGATTGCTTTGAAGATAGGGAAATCCTGCCTTGGAGAAGGACTTACAAAGCTCTGATTCACATGTATTTTATTTTTATTCCTCTCCAAGTGTTGAACAGACACCTTTACATCATCTCTTCTTTCCCACCATATGTACCTGTTTCTTTTTGGCTTTTTTTTTTTTTTCACATTTTCTCTGGTGGAGGTGAGATCAGGTAAGTGCTCTGAGGAACAGACAAGACTCTCAAGTGTTCAGTAACTCGGCTCTGATTCTGAGCATTGAAAATTACACATAGCATGGATACACTGACGTTTCAAGCAGTGCAATTACTATAAATGTATATGTATACCAGGACAAACTTGTCTGAGGCAAAGTATTATGTGGCTTAGAAGAATGAGGCAGCATTTTAAAGGCAGGAATAAAACATCCATTTTCAGTAATTTATCTCCAACTTCTAAATGCAGATGAACAATTATAGAAGTACTCCTTTGGGGATGTCCCAACATTTGCTGTAGATAAAGGGCCTTCCCACTGAAGCACCATAATGTGTCCAGACTCCATATTCAACTGTGTCAGCAGGTTATGTTTAAAATCCACTTAACAGTAAACTTGGGGTCTAGGTATGTTTTCCTCTTAATTAACCTGCATAATCTGGTTTTTTTACATAATTCATCCCTTCATTTGCATGTTAATTAGAGAGTGTACGAAATGTCAAGTTTAATTGGCTCAGGAAGACTTGGTACAACAAAGCCCTGGACTCAATGTGGCTGTGAGCAGCACACTGAACAGCTGGTTTGCAGTCTAGATTAGGACTTCATGTAAGGGGTTGTCCTGTGTTTTCTGTGCTAAATCTATCAACACTAATTTCCTGAGAAGGAAAACTGGAGGACTTGCAGGCCTCACGTTCCTACTTGTGAATGACACGTAGCCTGTTTCCTCTTGCTTATACACACTCCAGATGCAGCATAACAATCCTGATGGCTTATGTTCCTGGTCTCTTCTTGGTTTTTGAATCTGCTCTTTCTCAGCCAGTTTTCACTGGCAACCTTATAGCAGCTTTAAGGAAAAAAACTTTTAATGAAATTTTCACTTCGCAGCTGATTGAGAGATGATTTTCTTGAGTCCTCACAGTGGCTCTGGGCCATGTTGACCCATTCAGCCTTCTCATATCCCCAAGAAAGCATCTGGCCCCAGTAAGACTTGTTACCCTTGCCCTTCACCATAGGTATCAGCAAGGGTCACAGGTTTGACTACTAGTGCTGGGGTGTAGCAGCAAGCAGCATGCAGAGACGGAGAGCTGCTGTGAGCTGGGAGGAAGCAACCAGGTTGTCAGTGCTGTGGGTATGTGAATCTGGGACACATCTAGTGCCCACCAAGCTGCAGGTACATTACACCTTCTGAAACACTTTTTTTTTTTTAGTGGAAGTCTTCAGACAAGATTTTAATTCCAGGTATAGGCTATTGCCACTTACTAAGGAAGTTGGTCAGTCTCACCTCTGTGCCTGGTAAGATTATGGAGCAGATCCTCCTAGAGACTATGCTCAGGCACATGGAGAATAAGGAGGTGATTGGTGACAGCCAGCATGGCTTCACTAAGGGCAAATCAAATCATGCCTGACAAATCTGTTGGCCTTTTATGATGGAGTAACAGAGATAGCGGACACTGGAAGGATGAAGGATATCATCTTCCTGGACTTGTGCAAGGCCTTTGACACTGTTCAGCACAACATCCTTGTCTCTAAACTGGACATACATGGATTCGACAGATGGACCACTTGGTGGATAGGGCACTGGCTGGATGGTCTTACCCAAAGAGTTGTGGTCAACGGCTCAATGTTCACATGGAGGTCTGTGACAAGTGGTGTTCCTCAGGGGTCAGTACTGGGACTGGCACTGTTCAACAGTGACATGAACAGAGGGATCGAGTGGACCCTCAGCGAGTTTGCCGATGACACCAAGCTGTGTGGTGAGGTCAACACACTGGAGGGAAGGGGTGCCATCCAGAGGGACCTCGACAAGCTGGAGAGACGGGCCCATGCAAACTGCATGAAGTTCAACAAGCACAAATGCAAGGTCCTGCATGTGGGTTGGTGCAATCTCAATAACAGCTACAGGCTGGGCAGAGTATGGATTTAAAACAGCCCTGAGAAGAAGGACTTAGGGGTGCTGACTGGTGACAAGCTCAACATGAGCAGGCAGTGTGTGCTAGCAGCTCTGGTGGACAACCATGTCCTGGGCTGCATCAAGAACAGCATGGCCAGCAGGTTTAAGTGAGGAGATTCTGCCCCTCTACTCTTCTCTGTTGACACCCCACCTGGAGTGCAGCATCCAGCTCTGGGGTCTCCAGTACAAGAAAGATGTAGAGCTTTTGGAGCGAGTCCAGAGGAGAGCTGCGAAGATGACCAGAGGGCTGGAGCACCTCTCCTATGAAGACAAGCTGTCAAGAGTTGGGCTTATTCAGCCTGGAGAAGAGAAGGCTCTGGGGTGACCTAATTGCAGCATACCATTACTTAAAGGGGTCATACAGGAAAGCTGGAGAGGGACTCTTCACCAGAGAGTGTGGTGATAGAACAAGGGGCAATGGATTTAAGCTGAAATACAGCAGGTTTAGGTTGGATGTTAGAAAGAAATCCTTTACTATGAGGGTGGTGAGACACTGGCACAGGCTGCCCAGAAAGTTTGTGGAAGCTCTGTCCCTGGAAGTGAGTGTTGGATGAGACTTTGGGCAACCTGGTCTAGTGAGGATGTCTCTGCCCATGGCAGGGAGGTGGAACTAGCTGATCTTTGACATCCCTTCCAAGGCAAAATGTTCTATGAGTCTATGATTCTATAAGTGAAAAACTTTTTATGAACACAGGACACTATCTGGTTTTCTGTTAATTCTGATTTTTTTCTTCCTTGTTTCAGCTACTCCCTTGTCCTAACATTTCTTTATTACCCATGGTAGGTTTCTTTTAGGTAGACACCTTCTGAAAGAATTGTTTATAGGTTTGAGGATATACTGAAGTATTTTCAGTTCTAGGTGTGGCAAGCTTGGTAGGTGTAAATGCTTTGGAAGTAGGAATGGAAAATATGTTATAGATTTGTTTCTGCTAGACTTTTTTCAGATGTCTGGAATGAAACATTCTCTGTGTAGCTGGAAAATAGAGAAACACTGAGACAGTCCTTCTGTAGTTAAAATATTTAATTCAAGGTTTCTCAGACTGAAAACCCAGCATGGTGCTTTTACAGTTTTGCTTTGCACTGTATTTTTTCTTTCAAGCATATTATAACATGATGATAGTAAATAAGCAGCAAAACAAGGACACTCACATTATTTATACATTGTTTTACTTTCTACTTCATGAAAAAATATATAGTATTTTATATTTTACTTGTTTTCTTAGTTGGGGTGGGTTTTTTTGGACTAAGAGACAGATTTCAATCACCTCATTTGCCTTTTATCACATTTCTAGAATCTAGTTCCTCAGTGTGAATGAAAGGAGATGAAACTGATTCTGCTTGTTATTCATTCATGACCAATATATTCTTACCAAATTCTTTAGCATGTTCATATATTGCAGCTGATAATTTTGACGCTTTTTTGATGTTTTTAATATATTAGACTTGAATAAAAGGTTAATAAATATAAAGTTTCCTTAATAAATATCAGATGTAAGAAGATTTTCAAGGTAGGTTTTAAAGTAATGGTGACAGGCAATGGTGTGAGTGGAATTGATTTAGTGTTGACCAACATCATAGCAAACTACATTGGGGAAAATGTTGCTTTAAAGGTTTAAATAACTTATATCATCTCAGATCTGATCTGTCAGAGGTAGAGGTGGTACCTATGTGACTGCTAAGAGCTTTTGCATGCAGATAAGACACTACTTAGATTTAACATGCAAACTAAGGAGAAAAAAAATCCCAATACACAAACCTTAAGTTTATGAAGTATTGTGAGGAGGATATGTTTCTTGAAATCATAAAAGTGTGATTACTGTTCTAGCTTTCACAGGCCTCTGGAAGGCTGGAGGATGCCTGCAATTACTGCTTCACTGGAATCCATTACAATGGAAAAAAACCCACAAAGCCAGACGAAAATGTCGATGAAAAGAAAGTCCTCCCCATTAAGTTTAAAAAAATACTATTGAAACTGCCAGGTGAGCATTTTCTGAGGAAGAAAAGTGTATTTGTAGAGGGACACCTACAGTCCATGGAGGAATACCCAAGCATATGTTGCACATAATGTAATTTACTTGCCCTTGTCTGTGGTCCTGCCTACTTTGCACTCAAAAAAGCCCCAAGAACAGAGAGGATAAACGTGAGAACTGGAACCATTTTACCAGGAAATGCAGCTGTCCGGAGACCTGACCAGTCATTTTGGCTGCGTGTTGAGTGACAGATTCTGCTCTTACTATTATAAACTAGCATTGACAGTAGACAGATTGGAAAAACGGTGCTGTTATTATATTGTTTATATTATAATGCATGCCACTAAAATAGACATCAGTTAATTTTCATAAATTTGTCTTTTTCTTGAGCTAAAATAAATCTTTTATGTTTTGTAAACTTATTTATTTAGCCTTTCATGGCTGATGACATTGTCAGAAGCCGAACACTTGGAGTATATTAAAAAAAAATTGAAAAATGTTTATTTTAATGAAAGAAAATGTAGACTCCTATTTCAGAGGAATCTGTAGAAACTTTTCTTGTTGTTATAAAGCTCTATAGCTCAGTAGTCTGGCAAAATCTAGGCATGCAGTTGAACTAGAATATATTTATTTCAACATCAGACAGAAGAATTAATAGTACTTGAACAGGATTTACTTTAAGCTATGCTCTTTCTCTCCCTATATTTAGATGATGCCAGTTGAGGACTGGAAGACGTTTCTGTGCCGTACTAAGTATTAAGCCCTCCCATCAAAAACCCATCCTTGCTAATCCATACCAACAGACCTGAAATATATTCTCCATAACCTGGGCCCTTTGACCTTTTGCTATCACTGATACCATTATTCAGCTTGAAATGCTAAGTTATTGAGACAGACTCAGATCTTTGTTGTGTCAATCTAAATCCAATGTTGTTCCAGTAAAGTAGATAGCTTAAAGGAATTATTATGGACTTAATCTTGGCCAGTATTCTTGGGGGTTTTATATGTAGATAGCCAAGAAATTACATTCTACAATCTAGAGTAGAACTTAAATTAAGAAATGTAATTTATAGGCAAGTGGGCACTATAGAGCCCACTATATTATGGTGTGTCCAAGGTTTTAGTGGATAGTGTTTTCACCGATATGAGTCCATCTACTATGCTGAATGGGAGCTAATGCATAGCAAACTTGATTTTTCCCTGAAGACATTGTTATGCTCAAAGTCTTGACATTGGGAAAAAGTAAACAAGTCTTATATGTTATGCCAAGAAATTATTGATAGTGTGATTAAAATCTTAACACTCTAGTGAAAAATTACTATAGATCTAATTATTACAGGAAAAGAAAATACAGGAAAGAACTATTTCATGGAAGGAAATGTTGGAATGACAATACTGTTTAAAGTGCTGCATTTGCACTTCTGAGTATCCCTCTTTTTCTGTTCTAGATCTGCATGTCTTTACTTGACTATGGTGAGTTTTTTATAGCCCCAGGGCCTTCACTGTCATCTGGCGTCCTTTCCCTTGTCATCTTACTTCTATACTCTTCTGCATAGCATCTTGTATATCCACTTTCAAGGTCTCTGCTGTTATACCTGGCCTGTGTTCTTCTACAGTACATCATTAAGCTAGGGACATAAATATTTCATTATGTGTAGAATAGCTACTTTTTGCTATGTTCCATAGAGAAAATGTGGTTATACTCTACAAAGATAAGCAGAAGTAAAACAAATTATGCATAGGTCATTAGGAAAAACTGTTTTTACTTATAAAGAAGCTGAAAAAAAAAAGGAAAAGCTCCAGACAAGCCAGTGCAAGATCAGACCAAGCAAACATGACAACATTCAATCCTAAGGCAGAGCAAAGCTCATCCAAAGGCAGTAGCTTCTTATGAGATATAGCAATACTTCATGCACTGGGCTACAGGGCTACAAGGTCAAGGGAAAGTGCAGCAGCTTTAACAGATACAACAGCATCAGCAGTACCTGGCTGTTTTCTTTATTTTTTCCCCCACAGTTAGAAACCACCTAACATATATTTTATTTTTCTAATTCTTTTGAACATGTTGCTTGTCTCAGTCTATGTACTATACAATTTCATATGTGTGGGTAATTTGCAATAGATGGTATAAAATGGTCTGTTTTCCCCTAACCTATTAGTGCAAATAATGCATTACATTTGTTCAGTAATAACTAGGGCATGGTAAAGGTTTGGAAAGCTCCATATTAAAATTTCCTGCAGCCAACTTCATTAGAAAAGGCTGCCCTTGAAACCCACTTGGCAATCGGCTTTTTCTTTGAAGGCTACTACAGAAATGTCTGTCTTCTATTCTTATACAAGTTTTGGTTGCCAGAATCAAATATCTTAACTATTTGTTGCTGTTGATTTTAGTTACCGTATTGATGACTGCTCTGTATTGGTATTAGCATAATAGAGGTCAATGTAAGATCTTATGGATTGGAAATATATGGTTATTGTCAGGGTTCTAAAGGAAGTTGGTTGTACAGTTTCATGCTCTTTCACTCATACACTTGCGATCGGCAGCATGTGTGTGTCCAGACAATCTGACCAAGATCACTAGTGTGCAACAGAGAAGACACATGCTGTGTGTCAAGTCCTCTCTACATTTCTGGAGCTCTTCTCGACTGCTGGTGACAAGTCGTTGGACAGATTTTTCAGCTCTTTCAGGAGCTGTCAGCTATTTTAGGGTAGATCTTCACTTCAGATCTTGCTTACTTGAGCTGCCACAAATCCTGAGCCATGCCGCTGTGCATTGTCTGTTTTTTTTTTCTTTTGGCATATGTGTGAAACACGTGTCTCCTGTTCTCCTGGCAGGCCAACAAGGAAAGAAATAGCAATGTGCTGCTGCTACCCTGCCAACACCAGGGTGCTGAATTTTTCGCTGAGGAGTTGTCTGATCTTTAGACATCAGGAACACCTTCCTCAATTTTGCTGATAAAAACAGTGTTCTGGGAACAGTGTCCCTTATTATGAAGCCATTAAGCCTTTTTTCTGCTTTCCTTCTCATGCTTACATACATACATTTCCGTTCCGACTTCTTTCATGCCTATTTTAATATTTTTTAAGAATCTCTACTGTGAAAACAAAAAAGCCCCAAAACTCCACTTTTCCCAGGTAAATCCTTTTCCCTAGGAGTACTTTAGGTGTATGAAATCAGAAACCACTGTTTTCTTTCCTGTGTCACAGCCTCACAAAGGTTATCACAGGTAAAATAAAACACAATTTACCACTGAGATTAAAAAATTGCATGCTGTAGCCAGCTTGGGCCAGTCACAGATAATCACATATCATCATAAACCCACAGAAATTAGTGTCTTACAAAAACATAACCTTGCCTACAGGAAAAAAAATCTAATCCAAATATTGTATGATGGCTGTCCAGTAGCATTCCTATTGTTGCTTTCGCCTTCCTTTCTTAGCGATTGCATCCATTTGTTAGGCCTTGACTTAAATTAGATTGTGAAAGGTCTCAGGGCAAGGTCATGTCATTCTATACATTTGAACAATGCCTGGCACAGTGTCACCTCACTTTTGACAGGTTTCCCAGGAACTGCTGTAATAGGAATAATAACAAACAGCATCAATAACAACTGACCTAATAGGATTACAACATACATGCCCTAATACCTTTTTTTTTTCAGTCCCTTGAAGTTTGGTCAATATGGGCTTCTTTATATTTAAAAGCTTAAAACTTTGTAAAAAAAACTTAAAAAAACCTTAAAATTTTGTAAAGAATAGTAAGTATTTTTTTCCTAATGTTTCCGGCTCTGAGGCTGTTTTATTTTACTTGAAATGCCACTGCTGTGCTTAAAGCAGTCTGCAAAATCAGTGCAAAGATAGTTACATGTTCATTTTCCATAGTTACTTGTCATTACTTTTGATTGCTCAGGTCACGAAACTGACAAAAAACTGCTCAGCTTGCTTTAGCAAGAGAACTTATCTGTGATCATTCTCTGTTCAGTTTTCCATGGCTTGGTGCATTCCCATGTATGACACTGCTTCAGATTCCCAGCTCCAGAAATCTGCATTTACAGTTCATACTTAGTAGTAACTCTTTTGTGACTCTTCTGCAATGGGATTCAAAAGTAACTGTGCCCAAAATCTTTTCCACGAACACGGTGTTAGACTACAGCCCATATGAAGTCACATTTAAAAGACCATTGCGCTGAGAATACACCTTGAATGTTTTCCTAAAAAGCCAGTGCATGAAGGAAATTAACAGCTATGCTTCCAGCCTGCTGAGAATAAAAGACAACTATTAAATGCTTTTACACAATGAATATTGCTTTAGTGCACAGATATGTAATCAAAAAATACAGGAATGAATTCATATGGGCTCTTTGCTCACCTTTCTTTTTCTTTAGGAAAAACTAAATACATACTACTGTAAACTGTACTTACAGCAGTCTTGCAGCATACAATTGACTTTCATAGAGCCTTTAAACTTTCTGTTTTCTCTATTCCTAAAGGATTCTTTTATTAATCCTTTAGGTTCTCAGATTGTTGTTCAATTGAAAGGGTTGTTGATTTTGGTTTATTTTCATTCTGTATTAATTAAGCTCAGTAGGATGGAAGAGAGACACTTCTGGTGAGGAAGAGTGATCGGAGACTGATGTGCATTTGCAAAGTCACTGCACTTCCTGAGATCACTTGATACATTTGGACTTGTTGGGGGCCAAGAAGGGTGACTATCATCAAAGTACAAGGATAAGCAGCAAAACAAATCATGAATAAGCGTGCTAGTTGAAACACCTACTCACTGTAGTCTGGTGTAAGAAGTAAGTTTCAATCAAAATATAAGAACAGAAGTGCTGAAACCCCTTCCAGGTGTCCTCTGCTCCACAGCCTGCACACAACAGCTGGAAAACATTCTGAACAAAACACCTCCCAAACCCCCTCCAGCTTCAGCCCACTAGCTGTTTTCCTACTCTGAATTGCATTTACCATTTTACAGATATAACTGTATTACTCAAGGATATAACATTTTCCTCCCACTGTTTGCCACCTCCCTATCCCCTTACTATGATACCTCAAAGTGAGTTCATTTAAAAATGTCCTGTGTGATTTGACCTAACTAGTACATTTTGCTATCTTCAAGTAAGAGTTCTGCACATTTAGGGGCCATTCACTGCTTTTTTCCAGTGAGTATCTGATTTTTTCATATCCCAGGCATACCGAAAAAATTTTAAGGCTATTAAATCAGTGGGTTATTGAAATACTGGCTGTGGCATGCATGTCACATGTGAGAGCCCTGAATTAACCTCTGACCATTTTGTGGAAGTAAAAATCATCAGCTTGCTTTTGTGCGCACTCCTCAAATATATCTCAAGTGCTGTTTTGTTCCATCCAGCCCTGGAAATACTGAAATACACCCTTTGGTGGTGGCAGAACCTTTGGCCTTAAGGTTCTTTTCATGATCATCTACTTCAGTTTTAGACTTCTGTAATAAATAGAATTTCTCTAATTCCCCTGAGGAACAGATTAAGTTACAACCACTCCTAGGCATATTTTTCTTATGTTAAGACTAAATTTAGCTATTTCCTCCATTTATTTTTTTTTCTAAAGTATACACAATTATTTCATGAACCCACAGAAGAATGAATGCAGGGTTTTTTTCTTAAGTGAAATTTTGTACAGTGTGTGCTGAAACTGTAAGTATTACTGCACTGGGAAACACTATGCTGCAAGACATTTTTTTATTTACTTTAAGCTGTGGTTCTTGCTTTAAGATATATTTTTCTTTCCACATTGTTTTTTAACAATGCATTTCACCACTGATGTTGACAAGCAAATATTCAGCAACTCTACAGGAAGGATAAAGAACGGAAAAAAACCCCCACCAAACAGCCACCTTCCTGCTGCTGTCAGCTTTGAGTCATTTATATTCAAGAAAATAATTAAATAATGATAGAAATATGTGCAAACAGAAAAAGAGCTGCTCCCTTTTTCCTCCTCATCAAAATATATGTCATAGCATTCTTCAGCACACAATCTCAGCACTTACTGCCTTAAAGAAAACCACATGCTTCTCAAAAAAATAGTCAAGGTTTTAGCATAGCACAGTCAAATTAAAATGTCTGGACAATTACACATTTTCATAGCAAAGGATGAACCATTTAATAGATGGACTTCTTTATACTCAATACCCCTGGGCACTCTGATCCTCTGCTGAAGTCCCCGGTCTCATCTGCTGTAATTGCATGTGTCACAGCCTTCTTTTAGCTTATTATGTATATTACTTGGGTTGCTGCAAGGAATATGTACTATAGGAGTTAAGGCTAAATCTCTTTTCCTGGTTTCATATTTTAGTCCATGTCAATGCTGCCAAACTAGCAGCAAGTGGAAGTGGCAACTGGACCTCATTTCTTGGTAGTGCATCTGGACATACACAGAGACCCTTGTAAAATTAGGCTGTATTTATGCTAGTTAAAATTTGACTTTTATGCTGTAGAAATTCCAGTATTTCTTGTGCCTAGAAGGGCTTCAGATCTTCTTCATTCATAGACTAAATACTACAATGCAGAAAGTAACTAGGATTCAGCATCTGCAAATGTCTTTTCAGTAGTTATCATCATTTGTATTTATTGCACATCTCTCAAAAGTCGTATCATGCCAGAAATCTTGTATATTCATAATGAATACAATAAAAACATATTTCTCCCATGCCTGAGTACATTCATTCATGCTGACAGAAAGAATTTGCTGATAAAGGAAAGAGAAGTGGGATGATTACTGTGAACAGAAGAACAGGGACCCTGATGCAGTTTCTTTTTGGCTTCTGTGCTCTGACTTATATTACACTTCAAGCTTCCTGAAGGAGAGAATTCCTGACAAATGAAAGGTGCTGGTGATCTCTATATAGCCAAACCTGCACTCACACAGAATTTAGTTTCTTTCAAACTGTTTAAGCATGTAAGTGAGCAACATCTAAAAATCATATTAAAGAACTGTCTGCTCCATAGGCTTCATAGACAAAAAATGAAGTGGAAAAGGACTCCAAAAACAAGGTCTGTTCTCAGAAATGATTTTTTCTTAACACAGTAGAAAAAAATGGGTTTAGAACTTTTTAAATATAATGCAATCATGTAGCATCTAATGCTCACATACATGCAAACTGAGTTACATTTTTAAACCACAAGAGAAAACTCCACATCATTGCCTAACCTGTTTGGTGACTAAGCTCTTACCAAAAAGTGACTCTAAGTTGTGCTTTTGTAAAAGGCCATCTGCTGCCTTTGAAAGGCTGAGCAGCTGGGTTCCTGTCTTATGCTACTTACCACCCCCAAGCTACATTTTCCCCCATTTTGGTCCCCTGAGAAGGGTCCAATCTGGTATGTTTGCTTGCACATGCCTAATACATACAGAGAACTATGGACTTTACATAAACTGCATCAGTCTTGGTCATATTTAATTAGAAAGGATGCTAGCAGGACAGAAGAAGGGAGCGCTGCTGGTCTTCTATTTTAATTGGATTTTAATTAGAGAATTTTAATTTTAATTGAGAACTCAAGAGGACCTTTCTTATCATTATGGATAATTTTTCTACTGTGTTTTGTTATTTTTCTGTAGTTATAATTTTTTTTTCTATATTAGTAATTTGGACCTGTTAACATATACCTGGGGTTTTTTAATGTACTGGTTTATCTTTTGTGAAATATGATTACTGTTGTTCACACTGAACACTGTAAATTACAAATCCATAATTTAGGTGTGGACAAATAAAATTCTTTTAAGTCCATCCTCTACCATCTTGGGTTTTGTAAACGTTCTTAGGACAGCCACAGGTGGGTTGTACTAGCCTGGCTGCTGCTAGCAACAGATTTGGAAAGTCAACCTTAGAATGAGACAAAATGGATAAAGCCTGAAACATGGGTTACTTACCTTGCCACAAGATCTTATAGAACTTTCCCCAAATGCCCTCCATAGCCTCAGGGCATTTACACTGCCTTCTTGGTCCGCAGATTAGTTAGAGTGGGTTTATCTGATATTATTTCTGTCAAACTATGCTAATAGTTGCAAAGAAAACTTCAACATTCATTGTGCCACTGTAAAAGTGCAACGTGACACTAAATTGTCCATGAGGGATTTTCTTTGTTTTGTTCCAAGACAAAATATTTTTTTCCACTTATTATAACACTTGGGCATCCAAGCATGCTTGGTAACCTTGCTCCTGACCCCTAGCAATGTACTTAGCATAACTAACACAATTTTATAAGGCAAATGGCTTTTCTTTGTGACCAAGAGGGTAACGTTTCCCCAGTGGCCAGGGATGCTTCCACAATCATCTGCTTCCTCTGAGGACCGAATAAGTGACTCTTACTCTTTTACATGTTTTTGAGTCTAAATTATGATTGTTACATTGATATGGCAAGACAAGTATTAAGATTTGATCTAATCCAGGGTTCAAGCGATTACGCACCATAAGCTAAGCTTTGCCATAAAATTCTATGCTGCTCATAAAATTGTGCTACACTGATTCTGCTTATAAAAATGCTATGCTACTCTGATCATAAAACTCTATACTATGTTAATCATAAAATTCTGTTAAGAAAATAAAGGTTTATTTGTAAGTACAACTGAGTCTTTATATCATCCTTTTTTTTTTTTCCAGGATCCCCAAAAGAATCTGTGTGTCCCTGTAGTATCAGGTGACATGAAGTCTTATCTATTGAATAGGTGTCAAGCACCTCATCTGTCTTCTGTATGGGTATAACAAGGAACTTAAATTTCTGAAATGCTTTAATCATTAGAAATACACTTTTGAAAACCGTTGTTTCACTGTTGTCCACAAATTCTCTATTTGTCAAAGGATAAGAAGGTGCACTGGTTATTATGCATGTGGCACTCTGAAAGGCAATATTTAAAAAAATTAATGAAGAAATAGAAGCAACAACAAACTCCTTAATTTTATCATGTTTAATCTGATTTTTTTTTCAGCATCAAAAAAGCCTTTTCTTTCCTGCTGCCTTCTTAGCAGATTCCAGGATCTGTCACCCTGTTGCTATTTTTGTGACAAAAGACTCTGAATTGCATAATTCTTGAGTTCCATGTCAATCATGTCTTATATTCCAGTTCTAAACATAAATGTTAATGAGCTAATTGCACTGTTCAAAAGATCTTCTATTTAAAATAAATGTTTCCTAGTAGGTGTCCTACCTTCTGTGTTTTATAAGTAGGTTTTAGAACTTAGTTCAGGCACTGCTAGTTGCTATTTGCAGATTTAATTCCACCTGTTGACTAATAGGTAATTACTTAATGGTTCTTTTAGTGCAATTATTTATCACCAGTTAAAATACTAATGAAGAAGTTGACATTTAAGCATTCTTTACATCATGCATGAAATAAAATAATCTTTAATCTTATGGAATTTCTGGAATATGGTGTAAATGTTATTGCCATATCAAATCTATTTCATGTCTGGAAATGACTAGGTAGATAATAAGATAAAAGTTTGCTTGTTCTCTCAGAAACCTAGCATATTAGCTGCAAGACTTCCTTCTGTTAGTCTTGTAGTTTGTGTTAAGGTAAGGCAAGGTCATGATGCCAAATGTCCAGCATGCAGATGTAGCTTTTCAAGTAAAAGTGGAGCATGTGCCTGCACAAGCACTTCTTGCAGATGCAGTTATTTCTTGTCACGAATATGAGTTTTGCTTATCACCTGCCTTATATAAACATTATACAGATTTAGTTTCTTGCCTTTCACTGAGCTTGTTCTTGAGGCAAACAAAAATCAATAAACTTCTCTAAGATAAGTCAAAGTAACTGCCCAAAGAAGAGTAAACCTCAGCACAAAACTGCTTCACTACAGTCTGCACGGAATGTATGTCTATACAGAAACCAAGGGTTGTTGCAAAGAATTTAAGCCAGATCTCAATTATGTTCAGGATACATGAAAATTTACATTGTCAGTGAGAAAACCTGTCTTCAAAAGCTCTTCTGAAATGTTGTGTGCTTCCTGAAAGGTGACTTCTGTGGGGTCTGACAGCATGGTGGATGTGGAGGGCAGTGGAAGCAGAAGGGAAGGTCACATACGGGCAAAAGGGGAGACCCTGGATGCTTCTGGGTTTTCAACACTGGAAGAGAGGAGCAATCTCTGCCTCTAATTCTATTTCTTTGACCTTGTACTATGACAAGGTTTCTGGCTTACCAGGAGGTATTCCTAAACTGTGTTCAGAAACACTGCTGTGCTCATTGATTTGATGCTATCACTGCCATTCTTCTAGACAGGGGTACAGTGTAGCATTGAAAAACCTGTATGCTGAGAACTGTTCTTAGATATACGTGAAGCAATGGCCCACACAGTTAATGATTTCAGCCTGCTGGGTGGGAACACAAAATGTTCCTCCCAGTTCAACCCATTAATTCCAACTCTTCCAAGTAAAGCATACTTACCAGTTGTGTAAATAGAATAGTATCATATATCTTGCCAAATCTTTGTCCCAGACTTTGATGTTCTAAAAGGGAACTCAGTGATGCAACAGTGATAAACTATCTCTGCAAGATGATCATGCATGTGATCAATCAGATTCGTATGCTTATATCATGTGCAGGCATGGCTCATTACCATGCTTCTCTCAATATCTAGTGAAGGAGTTACCAGGTCCTCTGCTGCCATGTATCATTATTATTCCTGTTTAGTTCACTAGTAATGCCTAATTGCTCTTGTAGAAAAGAAATATTTCTAAATGACACTATTCTAGAGGTGGTAATATTTTATCTTTGATAGTATTTCATTTAAGCCACTACTTATACCCCCCTTACACCACCACCCCCCCAAAAAAAAAAAAAAAAAAAAAAAAAAAAAAAAAAAAAAAAAGGAAAGAGAAAGCACAAGTGTGAACTCTGCCCTCAAAGCACCGTAGTGGCAGAAACCTCGGGGGCTGGATGTGTCTGCAGGTGCTGCACATGCACTCAGCAGAATGCATATAACCCTGTGAGTACAGAATTGACATATGTACCTAGGTACACAGTGATTTTGGTTCAGGCTGAACAACCTGCAGCTTCAGAGGGACTCTGCCAATGTTTGGGGAGCACTAGGGTTTAGGAGCTGGACACAACCAGGCTTACCTTTATTTCATCACCATTTTTGCTTCTTGTCTGTTTCTGGCAGGACTTGAAAAACTACTCATGGAATTTTGTCAGTCAGGTTGTGCTGTAGTATTTAGACACTTTTCCCCAAAATCTGCTTCCAGAGACTTATGTCAGCCATGGTCAGAGTGTCTGTTCTCTTATTCACTTGTTACAGACCTGCACCACCCCGTCTATCAAAAATTCCCCAGTTTGCCATTTCCCGCTTAATAGTATCTTCAAATATAAAACTAGCTACCAATGAAAATACTCAGATGATATATATCTCTGTGAACTCATGAGGGAAGTACCACACTGCTGAGATGTGGTTGCTATTAAATCACCATTACACTTCCACCCTTGGGCCTTTTTTCCAACAGATGTTATTTGAAGTCTTTTGTCTTGTAGCCATCGATCACAGAGATCAAATCAGGACTACATATGACACAGAATTACTTTTTTTTTTTTTTGGTCTCTCTTATGTGGCCAAGATTATACAAAACTACAGCTACACTAAGGTGTTAGCCCAAAACCAAGTAAAGAGAAATCTTTTCATTAAAGAGAGAAAGCAGCTTCAGGTTGTGCTGCTATTTGGCATCAATACAGTTACTATGCTACTTGTATGCCATTATATTGATATCAGTTTAGTTATAAAATTAAATATTACTGTATTTAGTAATTTTATCATAAGAAATCTTTGGCATTTTTTTCTCATGTATGAAGCAGAAGTCAATTAAATGCTTACAGATGAAGCTAAACCATTGTACAGACCATAAAAACAAGATGTGGATAAGACCTGTGTCACTTACAGTGGTCTGAGATTCTTAGGGTATTTTTGTTTATTATTTTTCCAATATGTTTAATAATAATATTATTAATTTTCTTTAAGAAGTTTATTCTTACCATGGCTTGTACTATTGTTCTTGCTATCTCGATAACAATACTTTTTCGTATTTTATTTCATCCTTTTTAGGTTTAGCAAGCTTCATCCTAGGAAGTTTTATTGATCTGTTTTATTGTGAAAGTGAAGAAAAGAAGGAGCCTACTGATTAAGCAAAACATCTGCAGTCACCAGTAACTCCCCTCAGTTCCCCAATCTAGTGTTAATGGTGCATTAAATTTGTGCTTGTCTTGAAGACTAAATTAGTATTTTCAGAAGTTAATATTTCTTAAATATATCTTACAATTAAATTTTAGAAGTCTTTGTATTTGAAGGCCCTGTCTTCCTCAAGCTGTGGGTCTCTGATTTGTGTCTTCTGCTAAAATGAATTTAACATGTCTGTCCTGAAGTTTTACTGTTTTTCAGTGTCTGAACTTACCTGATGACAACAATCTTGACTTTTTTTTTAATAATGCATCTAACATGCAGTGTGCCCAGCTGCTAGTAACACAGATCTAGTGCACTGTGTTGCTCTGGATTCTCTTTTCAAATTTTATGCCCATAAATTTTACCTATTAGTAGGGTAAGCAGATTAAATGGAAGGAATGCAGACAGAGTCAAACTGCAGGGCTAAAATGGTGTTCTGTAGCATTCATTCCATGGCTCAGATCTCAGATGCGTTGTATAATATCACTTGGGTGTTTGCAAGGTACAGTATAGTGTACTAATATATATAGATGATGTACTTCTGAGTGTAACTAAAATACCGTAGAAGTTTTTTCCATTCTTTAGTATGAATTTGGAGCCTGAAAGTGTCTCAAAACCCAGCAAGGATGATCTAACACATACTTAAACTTGTAATAAGTAGATAATCTAATGGCATGTTTTTGTTTAATTGAATAATGCACCTACAGTTAATTGTAACTGTTTCTCCTAAGGATCTGGGCTATGCTATTGAAGTGGCATGAATGCATCAACTGTTCCATTTTCTGTATATCTGATGCAATACCATCAATAGGTTTATGTTGACAGCTGTGGTTAAATTCTGTAGGCATCCATTCTTTGAGAGTCCTTTTGCATGCTTTCTTCATCCCTTTTGTCCACATGGAGGCTTAATCTTATGCTCAGACAAAATTTTTTAGTCAGCCAGTCCATAAGATATCGATGCTCGGAAGCAGACAGATGCTTTCACTTGACATTAATGCCACACCAATTCTCCAGTGTTCCCCGTTGGTACCTTAGCAGACATGGCAGCAGTTGAACAAGAGCTGTGAAATGGAGTCTCCGAATGACAATGGACTTACTGGCTCAATTCAACCTTCATATGTGATTGAAATAAAGATGCTGGACTCTGAATGACAACACAGATCCACAGGAGCACATTCACTTTTGTCATTTTGACGGAGTAGTAACTTGCACAGGGCTAGGTTGTTACATGTGAAATTTCTGCACTAGGTTAGCCAAAGAGCATCTTTGAGCAGCTAGGCTCCTAAGTAGCCTGGGCATTACAAGGAAAGGTAGAATGTAAGTACTATTACATGTGTGTCTTAACTATTCTGATGGGATGCTTCTGCAAACTTGACCTTCAGTAGTTTATTCAAGCTCACAAACTTTGTAGTAAGGAGGAGAACTGAACTTCTGTACTGAATTACTGTACCTTTAAATATTTAACCAGTCTCCTTTACAGAACAGTGAAGGCATAATACTGATTTATCCATCAATCACAGAATAATGGTTTGAAGTATTTGTTTATGAGAAGATGAAGAAACTTGAATGTGCTTTGATGCCTTTTTCTATCAAAGCTCTAACAAAAAAATCACCGTAACTTTGTAGACATCTTCCCCCATATTCTCCTCATTGATTTTAGCTGGTCTTTACATGGGAAGAGTAACTAGATTAAATGGATTAAAGCACAATTCTCAGGATCATTACAAATAACAAAAACCTAAGTAAAGGCAAAAACCTTCAGCAAAAGTGGAGGAGCAGAAGGTTTACTTCCAGGTTGTGAAGAGAAAGGGAAACTGGGCTGTGCTTTCAATTTATTTGTAATAACTGTAAAGACCTCAATAAATACACATTGTAATAGATTAATAATGGTCTTTTCCCACATAAAGTTTGTTAGTTCAGAACAGGAAACATTTACTTTTCTTATCCGATAACCACTTACCATGGGCAAGGGTAAGTACTCTCAGTGTCTTTTGAAGCTATGTGATGAGTCTGCATTTTAAACATTTTTAAATGCTTATTGCCCATCTACCTCTGTCTTCAAGTAATTTTCTTTGCTCACCTTGGAAGGTTAAGATCTCAGGTAAAGAAACAACAGCCTGATTTAATCTCATGAGGTTTCCGTGAAAGCTAGAAACTCATTATCTTCTGTGATGGGTTGAGTGTTATATTGTTATCTAGTAACATAAAATTGAAACCATTGAAACCACTGGGTAAATGCCTTAGCCCTTAACTTGAATAAGTGTGGTTTTTTTATTTGCCTTTGAAGACTGAAATTAATTTAAGAAATTGCTTGAATATTCTAGTAAACATATAGATCTACCAGAACTCTTCCTTGCCATAATCAATGTGATCTTCAACTTCTAATCACAACATCACTATAATTCAAATAGTTTTATCATAAATATTGAATGCAGTTTTGCAAAATAAGACCAAATACTTCCCACTGTAAGAAGTACTTCTTCATTAATAAAACATGCATAGCTAATATAATTTCTGTTAAGAAGTGTAAAAGAGAGCCCTGTTAAGGCTTTCTTTCATGGAGTGCTGTTCTGGGAGAACACAGCCATTTAAGATGTAAAAAGTAGCAAGCAATAGTAATAGGAGCTCAAGATGGACATCAAGAGAGCTCTATTATGTAGCTAAAGCTGCCTCCAGCTTGCTTGACATCAACAGACTAATCAGGTCATTGCTGTGAACCTTCAGTAGCCCATCGGCAAAGCGGAAATTGCCAAAATGTTCACATTTCAAGTTTTGAGACCAGGTAGTGAGAAAAGACTGTTTAAATGCAGTGTAAATTCTGCTGGCTCTTGGTTATATATTTTCATTAAATTAACTGACATGACTTCAGGAAGACTCTGCCTGAGTATGTGTCTACTCTTAATCAAGAAAGATGTCATAATTTAGAAAAATGGCGCATTCCAGTGCATTTATGAAATTCTTTCATAAAGACAGTTTTGGACTGGGAAAAAGACAGAGATGTGACCTGTTTGGGTGTTTTGGACATAGGCATAACAGAAGAAAGTTAGGGTTGGGTTATTTTTTCTCCATAGGACAGCATGTCTTGAGTTGAGGTCTCTGAAAAGTACAGTGATGTAATTTCTGGGCTTGCTTCTTTATCAGGTTGAAGAACAGAGTATGAAATAGTTACAGTGTGGTGGTTCTGTACTTCAAAACACTATTGTGAAAGAATAGGTTAATTATTCTCTTCAATAGATTTCTTGTCACATGTTTGCAAAATTCTTTTTACTTTCTAGTCAGTGTTTTCTCTAGTGATTGCTTCTGCTACATCTTTGTTTATTTCATAACTGGTGGATCAAGCATTTTGTAATTTGGGGATTTATTGAGCTTATGTCTGACACATTCCAGTGAAATTCTAAACATTCATCATAATAATTTTTCACATGAGGCTTTGAAGGTGTCCTCCATTTTGCATGACACCTAAATGGCATTTTATCTCTAGTTTGCTAAGGATAAGACAAAGATTTCCTTTCCTCAGTAGGCAAAGACTTTAAGACTTTAATATAACGTGCTTTTGAGAGCCAATTTCAATAGAATATATGGAAGAAGAGCCTGAATCATCTCCTCCAGGTTTATACTGCTCTAACTCTCTTGATTTAAATGGTTTCTCACTAGAATAATATGGGATTTCCCTGCTGGTAGTTGTGATTAGAAATATATTCTAAGTAGTATAAAAATTCATAATCACTCTGGATTTCCCTGAAAGAATTGAAGAGGGCTAAATGTAAAGCATAGCATTAAAACTATCCTGGGTTAATAGCATTTATGTGACATACTGGGTACACCATTTTGATATAATTAATACAAGGAAAGGTGTTGGAGACAATGATTTTCCATGCAGAAGCTAAGCTGAACCCAGGTTTAGACTGAGATAAATGTCTTGTTTTTACAGCCAAACTGACTGAAAATCAGAGGTCTAATTTAGCCCTAAAAGTGTATCAGGGTAAGGTCTGATGTAAATGACAGTGAAATTTGGTAGGTATATTGGAAAAGTGTAAGCATATTGCTCCTGGTAAGATTTCTAGGCTGAATCTGAATAAATGATATTAAACTTGTGGTCTCAAAAGGCTTTGTCGGAAAGTAATGCAAAATTTTAGGTTGCATAAACTTCATTGTGGACACTTGCAAAATCTCATAGACTAATTTCTTATAACATTTCTAACTGTATCATGCCCAAACAGTTTGTGTTCTAGAGTGACTTTTTTCATTTTCTGACACAAAACCACACTTCATTGAACCAATGACATCATTTACGTTAACATGGTCATGAATCGTTTGCTTCTTGCAAGATCACAGAATCACAGAATCACAGAATAATAAGGTTGGAAAAGACCTTTAAGATCATTGAGTCCAACCATTCACATATTAAACTAAAACATATCCCTGAGTACTTCATCTACCCTTTTTTTGAACACATCCAGGGAAGGTGACTCGACCCCCTCCCTGGGCAGCCTGTTCCAATCCCTGACAACACTTTCAGGAAAAAATTTTTTCCTAACATCCAATCTAAACCTGCCCTGGCACAGCTTCATGCCATTCCCCCTTGTCCTGTCACCTGTCACCTGACTGAAGAGACCATCACCTATCTCCCTATAACCTCCCTTCAGGTAATTGTAGGCGGTGATAAGGTCTCCCCTCAACCTCCTCTTCTCTAGGCTAAACAGCCCCAGATCCCTCAAAACAGCCCCAGCTCCCTCAGATGTTTTCTAATGTCTTGGGACACGATCTCTTTTTTAAACAATGAAAATAAACTGTTTCACAAGTAACTTTAAAATGTAGAAGGTCCTGTAAAAATGTTAATTATCTTCCCTCATTGGCCCCATGCCTCTGTAAGGTGCCACCTCAGTGTTGCTAGTGGGAGTGAGGTACTACACAAGTCTTGTCTTCTAAGCAGCTACTGCCAAAAATAATGTACTAAATACACTAAAGTACTCCTTCTTTACACAGTGAAATGTTACCTGCTCTTCCATCTGCTAATGTTCAGCACATTGTTTTTTACATAGTTTGAAGGATATTTAAAGGGATGTTTAGCATTCTAGGGAGTAACCTTAACAGAGGCATGACCTCTCTGTCATAGGACTATTTAACTTTTTTGATGTTAAAGCTAGTATGAAGCAAACTGTACTTTCGGCTCACTAGGCAAGAACATTATTATTATTATTGACGTGGACTGCAAGTATCTCTTCTTCCTTAGATTTTAATTTTTTCTCCCCCAAAGTGAAGAACTTGGTCAGTTACAAACAAGACAATGATGTACTTTTAAGGTAATGGGTGTATGTGAGGAGAGCTGTTCTTTCAGGAACAACTAAAAAGAGTATTTGGTAATCTCTTCTACAGACCTTGGCCCTTTACTTGTTTTATATCCTACGTAACTTGTTTGTGAGGACATTTGGTGCTGCCTGTTTCATCTTAGCAGTAAAAGTATACTTTTAACCAAGCTAATGGAGAAAACAGCATTGTAGCTTTGACATAGCACAAAGTTGGCATAGTCTGTGCCTAACTTCTAGGGAAATCCTGAGGGCACCCCACATTACACCTTCTCTCCATATTCTAAATAAGGCAGGGAAATAGTGATGGGATAGGGATCATTGTACAAACACTCTGTATGCCCAGCTTTTTACTGAATGGAAACCAGGACACTTGATAAAGACTGTGATAGACAGACAGTTGTTGTCCACCTCAATTCATAACGTAGGCAGGGATTATACCCAAATCTGGGAGTTAAGAAGTGCTTCCAGGTTCATCAGTTTAAACATAGTATCAGAGATTAAGATTTAGCAAGACTGCTAGCTGATATACCTATTCACTGTTGGACATCTGCAGCCCTGAGATTCCAACCTGTCTTCTCATTACACATCGCTGTTGGGAGGCTGCTGCACCTGGACCATTATGAGTGGCATTGAAGGCAGGACACATTAGATTTGACACAAACTTGTGCTTCCCCACCAACACAGTTTCTCAAACCATGATGTTTAACTAGTTTGGAGGTCAGGCAGCTGTGCTTTTATCCATTTTGCACCCATTCTAAAAGAAATGACCTCAGATTCTTAGAAAAGAAGTACAGAGATGCTCAGTCTGAAATTGCTTGCCCTGTTTATATGCTGGGTAAATTTAGTCTTATCTAAAAGTAGACAAGGTGAAGATTCTGCTTTGGTAAGCATAAGATGAGAAACTTCATTTTTGTCACAGGGAAATAATTCTATTTTTAGAACATGCAAGAAATAGGGACTTGAGATTTACCTTGGTGTCCAATACAGGAACTAGAAGTAGGTCAACTTATTGAGTAAAGTAAACTTGCATCTGTATTTCCCTTTCTTGACAACTTGAAGCCTGCTAATTTCTTGACTCCAAGAGCCTATAATATACCTGACATCTTGTTAGATACCTGTTGCCCACTGGGCTTAAAAATGCGATAATATTAGTTTAAAAGAAGATAAAGCATTGGCTGGAATTTTATACAGTCATTAATATGTTTAATTATGCTTTGGAATAATCTTATTTGCAGTTTATTGTAGAAAGCTGTACATTGTCTTTTCACAAGCTTTTCTACTCTACCAGTTTGGCCATCATGTACTAAATATTGTTATTTAGCTGTCATAATGTTTTTGCTTCACTTGAGAAGTGAGAAAAAGTTAGCTCATTCACAGTTCTCCTGTTCATGAAGTATCATCATAAAGGGCAGGGTTAAGTTTAATATGTGATGATACCATTAGACTACAAATACTGTACATTTTTATATTGTTGGTCCTAGAATCAGTTTTGTAAAGATACTTTTTATCCTCATTACAGGACATGCTTATAATTTCTCATAAGACTTCTTAAACTTGTTTTCAACCCTGTTTATATTTTTAATTTTAACAAAATTTGTGCTAGTTTACATGAATTGGGTAACAATGTTCTTTAATTCAACAAAGCTTTCCTTTTAAACTTCAAATTCCAATACACAGAGTTTACACTGTCTACATGCAGTATTGTAATAGGTCTAGTAACTTCTTCAAGAAAGGTCTTTTAGATCCAAAATTACTATTAGTGGGAACCCAGCAGTGGGAATTATACCAAGAGCAAAACTGAAATGCAAAAATTTGAACAGGTGACAGCAACAAAGAGTAGGATTTTTAGTAATATCATTAAATTTCAGTGCAGTATATTTTAACTCTTCAGCAATTCTCAGCTACTGATAAATTGTTATGAACACACAAACGAAGCTGAGGTATCTACGTGTAAGCAAAAGTCATGGAAGCTCAAACATAGTAGGGACACAAAAATGCCTGGGCTGGTTCCTATTCACTTTTGATGGGGTTTACCAGCCTATCCCAATGCACAGTGATCCTCATGTACCTATATCACCCAAATTTTGAAAGTCACAAATCTATCCCAGCTCCCTGTAACTGACCACTGTCTGTACCTGTCCTGTGGTGGTACAAGAAGACCTGGCTCTCAGATGACACAATGAGGGGGTTGAGCTTTGAGGATGAATTAAAAAGAACCCCAGATTTTTCTCCTTGAGCCAATGCATGTAATTGCAAATAACTCTGGGAGTTAAAATAGAGCTGTGTGTGATATAAACTAAATCATTTGAAGTTTGTGTGGGAACTGATCTTTTCTTAAGTCAGGACCGCACAGACAAACCCTTAACAAAAAAGAGCCTGGAGTTGATATTAGGCAACAGGGAATGAATAAGTACTAAGCAGAGTAGTTCTGGCCAAAACAACCATGCAGAAATGGTGGCTGTTGAGGTATATTGGGATTGCTGCAACTAGTAATGTTGCAGCCTGGCCATCCTGTGAAATTGACAGAAACCTGCATTCTAATCTTTGTGCAGTTTGTGTGATTTAGAACCATGTGAAACTTGCACAAACTGTAATTTCAAATCTACTTTTAATTTTAGATGCATATCTTAAGAGCAAATATGCTTACTGGGGTATATAAACTTTCTTTTCTCCTCTCCCCAAGTGTACTATAAAATAAGTTGAGGTGACAGCTAAGGCTGGAATCACATTTGCCATCATTATTAACACAGTTTAGTGTTTTCTATGAGAAATCCAAATCTTCATTAAAAGTATTTTGAAAAATACAGTGTTTACATGCATTTCATAGCCATTTTCATTTGGAGACCTTCAGCACATACATGTGTTGCATCAGGAACTTAAAGTTCGAAAGGGGCATTTCATTGACCTCAACTGGGTTTTCCAAGCCTTTCAAATATTTAGCTTGGGCATTCTCAGTAAAGGTAGTGAAGGTTAAGCAGATGAGCTTCCATATTAACTAAACTATTTTCTTTTCCGAGGAGTACAGGGGTTACGCTAACATTAATCTTCCTATCTCTTGAATTACCTTTTGTCACGTACCCCAGCTAGAGAAAAGAAAAGAAGCACTTCAGGATGCTTCCCACTGATGAACTGAAGAATGTAGAGGCTGCCTTCTGAGAAAACAAATAAAAAATGGGTCAAGGACACAGGGGAGGGAACAGGCAGTCACACTTTTTTCCACACTGAGGATACAAACTCCAGAATTCCTACATGTGATATTTTTTTCATGCCTAGTGGAAGTTTATTTACAACTTGCTAATGCATTGCATTTATAGAATAAGTAGAAAATCATGTAAGTACTGGCATTATCACAATAAAAATTACACATAATGATCCCCTGGGAACAAGATAGCATAGTCTTGGGTCTTTTTGGTTGTATGGTCATCAAGTACATTGCTTTGTGGTACATACTTATACTTTAAAGCCAAAGAAATCAAATGAAACATAGGGTAATTAGAACATGCTGATTAATAGTGAAGAGCATTGGGAAATCATGATTTTTTTCAAATGGGAGTAAGTCAGTTTTATTTGATTTGTAAAAGTTTCTGGACTGAAAAACGAGTATCAATCTGCATTGCACTGAATGTGTGCTACTGATTTCTTTTTATGATTCCTTTCATACGACCAATGGCATTTCAAATTCTATGTAGCTGTTGCATTAGGAAGTCAATTAGCATCATTCATATAATGAGCACAATGCTTCTAGGCTACAGTGGGGTGACAGGAGACATATCATATAAAATAACAGACTCCATTATTTAATATGCTGTGTATACTGAAGATGTCCTATCACTGCTGTGATGGCTTGATTACCAGCTTTATTTTATTCACATTTCAGCAAACATAAATACAGTGACACAAGTCACCGAGAGAAGGGAAAAAATGACACGACCAAGTTATGTGCAGCTTTCAGGTAGAGCTCATTGATACTGAGGATATAAAATACTGCACAGGTTATATGGAATCATGTGGGGCAATAAGAATGCTGAGCAATTGGAGGAAGCAAAGGGAGTATGCTTTTGACCTGGATTCTGAAATATGAAAAATCAATGTTAGAAAAGCTGTTATAAACCAGCTATGTTGCTGTCAGGCTGTTTATCTTGTGTGCCAATTTTTCTCCTCTTCCATGCATCCCTTGCCCCTGGGCTAGGTTCCAAAACCCACCTCCCGTTTTATCACAGCTCTGCTCTTAGCCATCTTTGGAGGAAGGAAAAATCTTAAACTAGGAAGTATTTTTATATTATTGCAAATATAAGCATATTCTTTTCTACTAATTTTTTTGAACTGCCAACATACACTTTTGTTTTAAGAAAAATCTTTCACTGGCATTGCATTACTTGCATCCCTTTTTTAGTGGACCACATCTTAATCTCATGAAAATCAGGTAACACATGCTGAGGTTCTGGCCCGTACTTTTTGGGTTTGGTAGTTGCTTTGTTCTTGGTGTGTGGTCTATGAGGACACAAAGTTGCCCCTCTCTCAATTTATACCACTAAATCTCTGTCACTCCATTGGTTGTTCCTCCTCTGAAACTTTTGGAGTAGCTGAGTATTCTTCATCTCCACTCTTTCCTCTTCTTACACTTTTTTAGTCTCTTTCTGACCAAAAAAGCAAAAAAAATTTCTTAATTTATGTGGTGTTTTGGTGAGGGAAAACCAGTTTACAATCATTCCCACTTAACACAGCTCATTCCCTTTTTATCCATGATGTATTCTCTGCTGTCACAATTAAATTAGTTTCATTGATTTATCTTGACTAAAATTCGGTCCACCACTGTACCAATTCCACTAATTGTTTATGTTGTTACAGAATGTATTTGTGAGAACAGCATTAATGAATTAACCCATGAGGCCATTACAGCTGCAATATTACATCAGTGCACTGAAATATTAATAGGCTTCTATGAGACAAGAAGGAGGGCTGGAGCCAGTAACAATCTCCAACTCATGAAAGTTTGAGTAATCATGGCCATGTGGAAGTCTGCTGTCTTATTCTTGTATCAATGCCACAGTCATGGCTTCTCTCAGTTTTTAACATTTGAGATGAACTTTTTGACAAGCAGCAACAGCAGAATCTTCTAGTTCATTTGTTACGTAGAAGTAGAGATTTTGGCTACTATTACATTGAAAATAATTGATTTATATTTCAAAGAGATACACTGTATTTGTTATTACATGAGGATGATCTAATGAACTAATCTCATCCAAAGATGACACTACAAATTTCTCATTAATATATTGTAGAAAAACTAAGAGAAAGTTATAATTTCTTTTTAATATTTTGAAATTTATGAGAATACTTTTAGTCCAAACATGCTTTGCTGAAAATATTTTTCAGTAGAAACGGTGTTCTGCAGGTTTTTCAAAGCTGAATTTTTCCATAGAGATGGTTTTGAAAGAAGGCATATCTGCATTTTTATACTTGCTTAAAATGAGTTTGTAGCTAACATAGTTTTTACCATCCTTCAAATTGGTTTTGTCAGCAGTTGCTTTCTAATGGACTATTTTTGCAATTATTGTTCCTCAGACTTACAGTGGCTTTATTTAACTGCTATTCAGGCTCATGCAGTTTGGGCAACCCAAGGTTTCACATATTCTGTACTTTATGTTTTACCCCAGACTTCAGGGATATGAATTCATCTATAGTAAAAGTTGCCTTGTTCTCTTCACAGCTTCCCCAACACATTGAGTTCCTACTCAGGGGTCACATCTACCACAGCAATGCTATGTGCCTTTGTAGATTAGGCTCGGGCAGATACTTGGTCCTTTCTGTGAACATCTTCTGCATCTTGACACCTGAGAGCCAGCAAAGAGCTGACAGCAGTACAGGTGGTGGGATGCCCTTCCTTGCCTACACCACTTCTGCTGTTTGGCATGGATGTTTCCTAGGAGGAGGCACGCTGAGGATCCAAGCATGAAAATTCATTGTGTGCCTGTCAGGTACAAGAGGTGAAAGCCCACTCAGCTGAAGATTTGCTTGTGGAATTAAGAGAGTTTTTAAATAAGGAGGCTGTGGTAAGGCCTAACTGGATAATATTCTGTTCTGTTTTCTATCATGACACTTGAATTAGTCAATTACTGTTTTATTAGATGGTGTTACTGAAATAGTGATGACTTTCATATGCTCTGTTGTAGGGTATTTATGCTGTCAAGATTTGCTCTCTAAAGGAGCATTGAAATGGTAAATGTGATTTCAAATAGGTCTAGAAAAATAATTAAAATAATTAAAAATCTGGATCTAAATATGCAAACAGTTGAGCTAATAAATGTGCAAGTTACTCCCTGCCTTACAGAATATGGTCAGAGCAGGCAGAGCAAACCAAAGGATCGCATCCAAACACTTCTTTTTCTACACGCAGGGGGTGTAGCATAATTTTATGTGATAAGTAAAGGACTCCATCAATAGCTCCATGAAATAAAATTAGTAGGCTAGCCAGCTAGGAAGCTGGCTATCACTAACCTATAATACTTAATAAATGTTTTGACATTTCCTCTGTTCATTATGAAGACTCTCACTGACTTCTGGGACTTTGAAACATCCAATTGGTTTATAGATGTTTGTAGCAGTCATTAAAAACATGTTTAGATTTTTTCTTTGTGAAAGTTTGGGTCATGGAAATTCAGAAAACTGAAAATAAATCTTGCATTGGAAGACATTACATTCTCCAGATGTTAACCACTGTATCATCAAAGTGCAGTGACATTTCAGAAGGTAAAGCAAGGAATTTGGATATCAAATATTCTTTCTAAAAATCAGTGCAGAGGTAACTGTTGCATTTACTGTCTTGTCAATGCAGGGAAACTCAGATTTAAGGTTAACTGGTATGATTTTTCTGTCTCTGCGCACAAAACTCAATTTAGATAAAATTATATTGCTCACCTGAGGATTTTTATGGATGCATTTAAATATTTGCAGAGGAGAAGAAAAACATAACTGTGTTAACAAGTGATCAATGGTCTTGGGTTTCTAAAGAGATTCAATGTTTCCTATATTTATTGAAACCATGCCAAGACTGAGGTTATTTAGTCTGATTTTGGACAAGATTTGAATTTTTCCTTTTTCTGAATTTTTCCTTATTTTTTTTCCTGTGTTTTTCTTGTGCTGTCTTGTCGTGTCCCCCCAGCAGCCCATTTATTTGTAATGTATTTCTCTCCTGAATTGAAATCTTATAAAAGTGCTTGTCTCAGAAGCCTAGAATACAAATTTTCTGCTTTATTTGCAAAGCAAACAGGATAAGTGCTCTTCTTCCCAAGACCCTGTCAACACCACTTACAGAACTTTCCTTTTTTTTTTTCCCAGAAAAACACAAATTTACAGATGGATTTTTCTTGCATTTTCTCTTTGTTCTGTCTTTATTGTCTCTTTCAAATATCTTAACCAAGAGAATAATTGGAATAATTAGTAATGTATCATTCTCAGTGCTTGTTGGCAGTCTTCACATGATGAAATGCTTCTAAACTGGTGATAATTTGCACTTTCTCTGGTCTGAATATAACAGATTAATTTGAAGGGAAATTGAGAAATTGCTCTTGGTCCTCTCCCATTCAGGTCACTCAGTCTGAATTTTTGTTTTTATTTTTCTTGCTTTGGATTGCAGCACAATAGTTCAGATATTTACATTTACAAGTTGGTAGACAAATGTTTTATGATATAGTTTATATTTTGTACCAAGAAGAAAATGGAGAGGGTAAAAAACAGAGCCACCATTCTTAACTTCAAACTTCCTCCACAAATGCTCTTCTGCAGAAACTCTGGTTTTATGGGTAACATATATCTGAAATTCTGGGACATTTAAAATGACCCTACAGAATTTACTGTCATGACACAGATCTGGAAAATGTCTCTGTGGTCACTGAATCCAATAATATATTTTCAAAAGCAGCCTTTATATATTTATCAAGTCATGTAGGGATTTCACACTTCTATGCTACTGGAAGTATGGCCTTAGGGCTTCATTTGTCTGATGACTAGAAATCATTTTATGTGAGTCTACTTAAATATATCTATAGACAGCTTGATCCTGTGAACATTGCTTTTTAGCAGAAGTTCTTTTCTTACCTTTTCATACTTTTAAGGTGAATAAACTTATCCTGTCAGTTTATATTTTTCCGAGCTAACCAAGATGAAGTAGTCTTGCAGGCTCCTTACAATGGTTCCTTTTATCTCACTCAACTTTCCCTCTTATTGCACCCAGTTGCAGCCGAAAGAGATCTTTTCATGCACACTGAACCAGAATTTTGCACAGCATTCTATGCAAAATCTCTGAGTTTCCTGCTGTCTTTTTTTCTTCACTGTGTTCATTGGTGGCTTCTGGATATCTGAAAAATAACTTGTAGATCCTTTTCTTTCAAGCGGTAGACTTCTCATTTAACTACACCACTTCCTATCATCTCAGTCCTCACTACTATTATGCTCTTCCAATCTGATATGCTGGATCTAGCAGTGTTTAAGCAACATTTTTTTCTATGCCAACTTCACTTATGAAACCACCGAATAAAGTGGTCTGAAAGTCAGTTTCAGAGTGGTATCATCAGTGATACTGTTCCAACCTACTCCCAGACTCTCTTTAACCCCCTTCCAAACACCTACATTTTATGTCTTATTTTAATCATTGAAGGGGTTTTGTTTTGTTTTCCTTTCTTTTTTTAATGAGATGTGTCCTGAGCTCTCCATATATCTGTTATTTTCCTCCTCCCTTTCTTTTTCCAGCAAGATTAATGGACACTGCTGGCTGCTGTGTAGCACTGCAGCCTTCCCGTTTCCTCTGACTCCTTTGAGCACTCCATGGTCTGTGCTCTCTGTGGGTATGTGACCCACTGCCAGGGGGCTATTACAAATTAACCTTTTATCTTTAGGCTTGTGTGAACTCCTACTGTATCAAGGGCTTTAATGTAGCCCTCGTTCACAAAAGATTTTTACTGGTATAAATAGGTGAGTTACTTATAGCATTAGAAAGTGAGAATAAATTCTGCATGAAATCTTGTACTTGTAAGCATCTATCCATCCAACTCTGGAATAAGCTCACAGATAGAGCAATTGAGTTTCCATGCTTTTGGATATTATATTATAGGGATTATTTTTGTTTCATTTTCTCTGCCATCTCCAAGTCTGATCTTTGTATAATACACAAGAATACAGCTCTCGCTCAATTTGTCTGCTGCCTAGATGGAAGCCAGTGTCGAAAAGTTTGGGAAGTTTATATATATTTGGAGTAAATTAAATACCTTAAACCTGTGAAGAACTGGACAAGATCTAATAACATCAAAGAAAGCTGAGCTTTGCTGGCTTTGGAAATTGAATCTGTCAGAGAAAATTAGGTTAAAGGATGAATAGAGATGGATTATTTTATACAGAAAACATGTATTTATGTTGGTTCTCACGCTACTTGCGGGAATGTTCATTATCTAGCTTTGGCTAGGTTTTTTCGTACTTTAGTATCCATTTGTTTTAACATAAGTTTACCCTCTGATGGGTAGAATTAAGGTAGTATATCACTGTATCTGTAAATACTGTGACTCTCCACTTCAGTGGCAGTCTGGGACCAAATCCTCTCATTTGCAAAGTTAACAAGCAGGGAGAAAAACACACTTCTATATCAGTCTTGTTTTCTGAAGTCCAAAATGACAGGCAGTGGAAAGAGGAAGAGGAGACACAAAGAGTTTATATACTTCCTAAGCAGCATGGTTCTTCTGCAAGAACTGGATGATTTACAGATGCAATAATTTGTGGAGGGAGGGTGGTGTGGACAGTTTTTGTGAAAAAGAAGAGAGAAACAAATGTTTTTGGGTTGATTGGTTGGGGGGGTTTTTTTGGGGTTTATTGGGTTTTTTTTATTTCTCCTTACTCCCCCATTTTCTGAAAGGGAGAATAGAAATATTGACTTATGTTTCCAGGTGAATAATTGTCCTCTGTCTTGATGGTAGATGATGAGACACTGCTTAAGATAACACCTCTTCTACTAGAGCCACAAGACAGGTTCGTAAGAGGGAATTCATAAATTTTACAGGTGGATATTATCCTATGTGTCCATTTCTTAACTTATTCAACAAAACTAGATTCAAATTCTCATGCCCATATTTGGCAAATAGCATCCATGTATGGATAAAAACCCTAATCTTCTCTTTCCTTTCCAAAGAGATTAGAGTAAAAATTTCCTTCTATAATTTAATAAGTATTTTGAAAACATTTTTGCTAAACTGATATAAAGATTTTGCTTTCGCTGTGTTTAATAGTGCTATAAATGGAAAAACTGAAAATATCTGAACTCAATTTGATATCTAACATTTATCTGATTTACCCATGACATAATTTTTAATATAATCAAGTGCATCTTCTCATCTAACTTTGCTATATATCTCCCTGATAATTAGAAAAAAATATTTTGCTTTCATGGACTGTATCTTACAGCTATATATGGGAATTTTATAAGCAGTATTTTCATCCCTTGAGTGGCTACTAGCTAAGGCAACAGGTGCTATAGGGTAGCATCTTATGTGACTCACTGAATCCAGCTGGTGCTGGTGAGGCCACATCTTGAGTAATATGTTCCATTTTGGGCCCTGGACTGCAAGAAAGATGAGGTTTTGGACCATGCACAAAGAGCAACAAAGTTGGTGAAGGGTCTAAAGCACAAGTCTTAAGAGCAGCCCAGGGAACTGGGGCTGTTTAGCCTAAAGAAGAGGAGGCTGAGGGATGACCTTGTCACTCCCTACAGCTACCCGAAAGGAGGGTGTAGCCAGGTGGGGGTCAGTCTCTTCTCCCATGTAACAAGGGATTGGAGAAGAGGAAATGGCCTCAAGTTGTGCTGACTGTGGCTTAGATTGGATATTAGGAAAAATTTGTTCACCAAAAGGGTTGTCAATCATTGGAACAAGCTAACTGGAGAAGGGGTAGTATTTAAAAGATGTGTAGATGTGGTGTGTAGGTATATGGGTTAGTGGTGGACTTGGCAGTGCTTAGTTAACAGTTGGACTGGATGAACTTAAATTTTTTTTCCAACTTAAGTTATTCTATGATTGTATAATTTCCTTTCCAGTAACAGATATACCAGAATAATTTGGATTACTGGCTAGCCAAATTGCATAGATAGTGCTGTGCAGTATTCCTCATATAACTTTTTTATCTTTATCAGGATAGAATAGAATTTTGTCTATAAGACAAAGGGTTTATTCTCTGCAAATCCTTAATGAAGATATTAGCAAAAAAATATCATCCCTAAAATTTGAATATCCGGAGGTCTGAGACTCTATTAAAAAAAAAATTACATGTGTATTCATGGGCACACATGTTAAAGAGGCTAAAAATATATGCAAAACCACACTTGAATATTTGTGCAAAGACTGAAATGCCACTTTTTTGCGCAAAGTAAAGCCTTTCTTTCTGCATGTCACTTCCCTCATTTCCAAAGATATTATTTCCACGCTGTACAAGTACCTCAGATCCATTTTCTGAAGGGCGTGGTCTTTCTTAATGGTTTGTCGTATTGTCACCTAAGCAGGTAACTGAGCTGAAAGCAAAGCTCAAGCTTTGCAGAAGCACCTTGGATGGCTACCCAGTGAGATTGTCTATATCAGTACAGGCTGGGGGATGACCTGCTGGAGAGGAGCTCTGTGGAGAAGGACCTGGGGGTCCTGGTAGATGAAAGGGTGGCCATGAGCCAGCAGTGTGCCCTGGTGGCTAAGAGGGCCAATGGGATCCTGGGATGCATCAGGAAGAGTGTGGCCAGCAGGTCAAAGGAGGTGATCCTTCCCCTCTACTCTGCCCTGGTCAGGCCCCACCTGGAGTATTGTGTCCAGTTCTGGGCTCCCTGGTATAAAAAGGACAGGGATCTCCTGGAGAGAGTCCAGAGAAGGGCTACGAAGATGATGAAGGGCCTGGAACATCTCCTGTATGAGGAAAGGCTGAGTGAGCTGGGGCTGTTCAGCCTGGAGAAAAGAAGACTGAGGTGGGACCTAATTAATGTTTATAAATATCTTAAGTATGGGATGCAGGGGGGATTGGCCAGCCCCTTTTCAGTGGTCTGTGGAGACAGGACAAGGGGCAATGGCTGTAAATTGGAGCACAGGAAGTTCCGCACCAACATGCGGAAGAACTTTTACACAGTGAGGGTGACTGAGCCCTGGCACAGGCTGCCCAGGGAGGTGGTGGAGTCTCCTTCTCTGGAGATATTCAAGACTCGTCTGGACGCCTATCTGTGCAATATGTGCTCGGGAGCCTGCTTTGGCAGGGGGGTTGGACCCGATGATCTCTCGAGGTCCCTTCCAACCCCTACAATTCTGTGATTCTGTGATTCTGTGATCTGTATCCACAAAGAACCTCCTTAGATTCCCTGGCAATATGTATCAACTCTCCCTTCAGTTTTTCTACCTGCATTTTCTCATGCCTCAGTAGCATTGACAGTTTGTAAAGGGAATTTTTCAAGATTTCTGGCATTGTCCCATACTTACCTTCGTGAACACTGCTTAGACTGTCATTAATAAAAGCTTATCTATATGGAAAAATGTGCCTTTAATGTGTGTAGTTAATATTTTAAATCAAAGCTTTTGTAAAATGAGATTCTCTCACTGGTGCAAGTTCTCCTGAGTGCCAATATTAACTGGTCTTTACCCAGGGCTGTTTAAAAAGAAAGAGAAATTTTAAATCAAGATTAATTATCAGATTATACCAGTGTAATAATGTCAGCACTAAGATGCTGACGGTCACCAATAAAGGTCCACTGGATGAATCCTGATGGTTTTTAATTTCTGTTATGTTGCCAGAGAGAAACATTTTTGATGGATTCCAGCACAAAACATTCACAAGTGTCTCTGGACTTACTGGGATGTTGATGTGACTAACTCTTTCCAAGAGCTCTCAGTGTACCGCAGAATAATGAAGTGTCTTGATTTCAAAGGGTCTTTGATGTTCATTAGTATTTCCTTGGAATCTGGTCTTGAATTCAGACTAGCAGACAGATTCGTATTAATCAGAGAGCTATGAGGTTGGTTGGGTAACACAAAACATTTCCCATGAAGACATTGGGAATTTTCAATCAAAACAAAGACTCATGACAACAACGGTATTTTGAAAGTCCTTAGAAAGCTGTGTTAAAGTAGCTTGTGCTCATCTTGGGTGGAAAGATGCAATATTAACACAGTTAAGTAACTTTCAGAATTCAGAAAAAATGCTGACCTGGAACACCAAGAAATATCTTCTCGTTATCAATTGAGATAAAAGACATGAAAATAGGTTATAATTTTGATTGCAATGATCCTTCAGTTTCCTTCCCCAAAAAGGGGGAAAATGTACCTTTTTTTTCCAACTGACTATCTTTTTCTGCTTGCCTCCACTCATTTCATTTCTGCAAGCCACTTGTGTTCATGCACACAATAGACACAGGTTTCCATGTTCAAATAACCACTTGCCTTAAATGCTTGCTGAGTTTTCAGTGCCTAATTTTGGGACAACAGAGTGCAGAGTTTAGGGATTTGTCCGCTTCTCTGATATACTAGAGACAAGAGCACTCAAGAAACACTTTCAAAATGATTAAATCCACTTATCCTCTTTGGCTGGAACCTGTACTTGCTGCCACAGTGGCTGCAGTAACCTTTTCTTTTTTTTTTTTCTCTCCACTGCCTGCATCCTTTGGCACAGTTTAATGCAGAAGAATGTTGGAAAAGAAAAGAAAATAAAAAATAAATAGAATTATTCCCTCTGCTGTGGAGGAAAGGTTCTTGGAATTCAGAATAAGTAGTCGTGGGCAACTGATGCATTAAACAGAATGTGGAGTCAGTCGGTAAAACACATCTGCTATGCCTTGTAAAAGACTACAAAAGCACTGTGTGTTCTTAACCCCTGGGCATATAAATATAATCTTCAGAGGAAAAAAATGGCTTGTTGTTGGGGAATCATCTTTTCATTCATTTGTCTCTAAAAATCAGGGGTTTGTACTTTGCCAAGCCATCTTGAAATGAAATGCTTTTTCCCTAGTTTTATACAGGGAATGATGAAAAGAATGGAACACATCTTTAGACTTTTTTGAACCCGGAGTCAGGAAACCTCATGGCGTAGAAACCTCGGCTTCTTAGCTTCACTGTATTTGCAGTAGTCCAGAAACACAAGAATAAATAGTCACCTGAGGAAAAAAAAAGCAAATAAAACTTCCAAAATAAATTTTCTATTTTCACAGTACATCATCTTTCTGTGAACTTCAATATTTTGGCCTCTGGATAGCTTTGCTGTACCTTCGTATAAAAGACAGTATGTTTTCCCATTTCTCCCTTCTTTTTTAACCAAAAGGCTAAATGAAACTTACAAAGAGCATTCAGGACTTTGAGCAGCCATTGAATTTTTGAAGGCAGAGAGGCTATTCAGCATTTCACTTGGCATACTTTAACTTTAGGGCTGGGTGGCCGTGCAGGGCGTAGTTGGGAAATGTATTGATCTGCTAACATATTTGCTGGAACTGTTTTATTTTTTTCCCCACTAGTCTGAAGAGCTTTGTTACTACTTTAGAATGCTTTTTTCCTCTGCTGCCAGAGACTACCTTCCACACCACTGACACATAAGGAAGCGATGTTTCATCAGCGTAAGGCAAGAATAATACTTGAATGTGCACTTAAAATGAAAGAGGATGCTTGCAAGCGGGATTTTTCCCTTTCTGTATTGCTGTTTCTTACATCTTGTATTCATGCTTCCTCTGAAGCTCTGTTTAATGCTATGCAGTAACAACAAGCGTTTTAGCCTTTAGCCTCATGTGGTTTCTTGTGCTCTACTACAGGATAGTAGCAAATTTCAGGCTGGATTTCAACCTTTGTTCAGGTGACAGGAAAGAATACTGAGAAGGAAGTTCCCTCTGTAGGCAGTAGTTTTCCAAAAAACGTAAAAAACCCCAACAAAAAATAGCAGCTTGCTTCGGCAATCTGACTTGTCAGTCATGCTAATTCACAGAAACTGACTGGCTAAGGGGACAGTCATAAACAAAGAACTTTTCTTTAGTTGTTTTTATTATTACTTGGAAACAGCTGAACAAAATTCTGTTAGGAGCATATTAACAGTAACAGGAGAATATTAACAGTAAACTTGAGAAATATATGCAGGTAAAGTTATCACTGAAAATGAGTTCCAAAATTCAGTCCACAGTCTTAAACCATCATTTCCTTGTATGCTGTTCCTTTCTATGCTATGCTATCCTATGCTGTTTCTAATCTATATGTATGCCTTCTGATGTGTATGCAAGTACATTGTTATATCTTGCATCCCTTTCTTAGCAGTAACAACAAAATAGTTACTGCAGCCTTTATGTATGTAAATTATAGCTTAAATTTGTATTAACTGGTTACTTCAGACCTACCATTTTTAAGTAATACACAGTCTAACATATTCAAGTATACATCTTCTGCTGGAGTTCCTTAACACTCGTGCTTTCAGCATCAGGACTGGGAATTGCTAGCAGCAAGGTGTAGAGATATTTAATAGCCTGATGGACCAAACATGAGCTGAACATCTTCCATAACCGGACTACAGAATAGATATTCTTCGGACTTCAGCATTCAGCCTTCATGACATAGCTTCCTGAAGCAGCAAGGGAGCTTACATCAGTAGCTGCAATATAGTAATTTCTGACACTCTATCCCTACAGAAAACAAAGAAGAACTGAGGAAAAATCAAATTCATGTCTCATGAATGGTTAAATCCTTTTTCACCTTGTCTTTGTCCTTATTTCTGACTGATGTTGTATTGTCTGTGATGGTAATTGCAGTGTTTAAAAATCTCTGCATTTTTGCAGCCAGTTTTTATCAGTTATCCTAATAAACATAGCTAACAGGTTGCCATCATGTCACAAAGATGTGAAAATAAATTAACAGCTGTGAAACAATTGTAGTGATGAGTGTTTTGGGGAAGTCCATAAGGAAACTTATGTTGCAGCTAGAGCAGGGCTCAAACAATAGTCAGTAAATAAAATGTAAGATCTCATTTTGAATTATGTAGCTATAATAAAAATGTAACAGTGTAGAACATTGCCTTATGGTCATTAGGTGCACATATCCATTCACTGAATGAAACAGAAGGTCATACAATTTAGAAAAATTATCAGGAACAATATTAAGAAAAGAAAACACAAAATACCAAGTTGTGAAGACTCTTCCTGAACTGAGATTGGAAATGCTATCTAAATTAAAGAATTTCTTCATAATTTTACTTTTTACCTTTTGATACACTAATATTCTTTTAAACTTCCTTTCTCTAGAGAATACATTTTCATAGAAAGATAAAGAACTGTGTAAGTATGATGTTGATAATGACAGCATTTTAAATTATGGTGGTGCTGTACATGCAGGACAGGTCAACTCTATTGTTTCTCCTCTTTCAGATTTTTCTGATAAATCAATATTCTCACACATAGTCTACCTGAAAAGTACAATTAAACAATGTGCCAAACATCATGACAGACAACACTGGCTAGAGAAGGTTTTTTGTGGTGTAACTTAAAATATTGAAATGATAATGGAAGGTCATAAATTTAACTAAAATTATGGAAAGTTAATAAAAAAACATAATGACTTTTGATTGCGTTAACTTCCCAGGTGCTTGTATGGCCTCAGCCATAGAAGGGGATTGCCTCTCACTCTGTAATTAAGTACTGTTGGAACACTTTTCTGTATTGAGGGTATAACTCAATGAAAAGTCAACTCTACTTCACCCAAATGAACATCTTAATCCTTGAGGATAAAAGATATTTCAAACAAGCAAAAAATTTCTAAACATTTTGGAATCAGTTCAGTTGCTGCCTAAAATTGTAACTCACCAGGGGAGCTGAGGTTTGTGTTATTATGTTAATATCTGCAATGTTATTCTTTGCCTGAAACCTTTCTGATACTTAATCTAATACATTCAAAATGTTTAATGTCTTTTAACACAATCCCTCTTTGTTTAAATTGGTAGAAGCAAGAAAATAGTTTTAGTCCTTCTGGTGGCATGACACCTAACATTTCACTTATGATATGAGCAGTATTGATATTGCAGCTGATGCTGGTGCTAAGCAATTGTAAAGAAATGGGAAAATAAGCAATAAAGGATTTTTTGCATTGACTTCTCCAGAGGATTTGCAAAACATAGAAAGTTTATTTAAAAAATCAAAGTTGAATAAAAACAAATAGAATTGAAAAGATTTATATTTCATTCCAGTTTCCTGAAACTGGAATGGGCTTATGGCATCTTATCCACTCTCCCTCTAAGCTACCCCAGAGAAAGCTATAATTTGGGTACTTTTTTTTTTTTAAGGGCATACAATTGTAATATTTGCTTTTAAATTAAAGCTCTAAAAGATTACCTTTCCACTCTGTGGACTGCACTCCTTCCCATGGCTCATTTACCCTGCAGTTCTATTTCCATTCTTGCTGCTATACTCCAGGCTGAGACTGTCAGTTGTGCTTTCCTTTCACTGACAAAGAGAGAAATCCCATGGTTGCCACTGTCAAGAACATTTCTCTGCCTTCATTCCACAGGGACATCAACAAGATGTCTGATCACTCTCTGTGCACTCCTCTGTCATAGGGGTGATCACCTAAGCTTGGGCTGCCGTTACTTCTTCCTTCCATTGACAGCCACTGCTTGACATGTTATCATCATGCATGCAGAATCCTGCTCTTCTTGTGTGCAAAGGTCTAACCAAAACAATAAAAACCTTCAGTCAGTCCTTCCACCTCCCAGGCATTGGGAAAAAAAATAAATAACTGAGCAATAGCCAGTGTCTCCAAATCAAATTCTGAAATGATTTCTAGTCCTTGACAAGAAGGAAATATGAAATTTAGAAAGGTACCCTAGAAAAAACAGAAAAATATTATGCTACTTATTTTATTTTTATATGGCCCAAAATTTCCTAATTAATATGTACTATTTCCAGTATACAGTTAATGCTGTTTTAATTTACATAGACTTCTTATCAAACACCACACAAAACTGTACCAAAATTGAAAATAATCTGGAAAGCTCAAATTCATCATGTGTAAAATGGTTCCACTCCCTTACTTTATATTCAAGATATTCTTTTATTACCAGTCTGGAATAGGACCCACTACTGAATACACCTTTTAAATTCCAGTATCAGCTATTCCTCCCTCATCTTCCATCCCTCCACCTTTGCCCTTTTCTTCCCCTTCTGACTAGCAGTGTCCCACCTGTTCATCTTTACTGCCTAACTGATCTCTCCCATCCTCCTTTATTTGTCTGGACATTTAATATTTCCTGATATGATCAGATCTAGTATTTGAGAGATCCCAGAAAAAGAAAAAAAAAAAAGCCTGGTTCAAAGTCGAGCACATGGAACGCTTTGTAATCAGTTTCCTCCTCTTCATTTGTTACCATGAAGGAGCTTTTACCTGATGTACATCAGGTGTCTTCAGCTGTGCAGGAAGCACAAAGAGAGTCTGCTTCTTGCTTAGATAATTCCCAAACCATTTTAAAAAAATTATTTAAAAAGTCAAAACAAACTACTCTACATGAAATGCTACTAATGAACTGGGCTGGGCTGGCCTATTCTATCTACTAATTGTAAGCAGCTCGAAGGTATTCCACAATTCATTACAATAATCTCCATTTGAGGTAACAAAAGTGTAGAGAAAAAGAATGTCTCCTTGACAAATACTGAAGTAAGCCAGCTTGTCAGCCTCTGCTGCAGAAGCCAGTATGACCAGGCAATCAACTGCTGCTCCCTGAGCTCAATAACTCACAGCAATGACTGAAAAGCACCAGGCATCATATCAGCACTCAAATCAACATAGCTGTACAAATAATTTGGTTCTGTTTCTTTTGGTTTTTGCATCATGACCATGTAAGCAGAATCTAATTCTATATTTTTTTTCATGTTAGTATCTTTCCATTAATCTTGCATTAATTTATATTTGTTCTTTTCTTTCATCTGAATCTGCTTAGTTTTCTTTTTAGTGTTTTTCAAATGTTTCCCATGAAACCTAGCTTATTCTTTCCTTTCTTCTATCTTGCAGGATTTTTGTCCTTACTACCTTATTTTTCTTTATTCCCCCAAATTGTTCATTTTCTCCTACCTATTCTTTTTTAATCTCCCATTTCCAGCCCATACGTTTCTCCCCCTTTGCTATCCATTCAGCCCACCAAAACTATTCCCTTGTAATGGTTCAGCCCATGGTACTCATTTCATGCCAGTTCATCAATAATGAATAATGCATTCCTTTGCAATTTCAAATCTTTCTCAGTTTCCTCTCTAGTAGTTGAGATGAAGCAAGAACAGAAGACAAAATAATTACATTCCACCAGAATCAGAATATAAACAACTGAGCAAAATTTGGAAGCAGAAAAGAGGCAAAATGGAATGACATTCAATGAGGTGAGAGATGGACTAGGAAGGAGTAGTGGGTAAAACTGAGCACACACTTGTATGAAACAGCTACACAAACACTTGGCAAAGTGACTGAACTGGAAACAGACTAGGGAATCAAGTCCAATGAGAGAAAAATGTAAAGGAGTATATACGGCCCAAATTCAAACTGAGAGCAGAAAAAGATCTCCACAGGAGAGGGACTAAACCTGGTGAGAGGGAGGACAAAAAAATAAAAGGCTTTAATATCTTCCTTTCCTACTGTGAGCAGTGTTTCTGTTTACTGCCTAGTGAGTGAAAACTCTGCAGCTCAGTAGAGAGAAAATGCTTTATTATAAATATTCTCAGTGTGTAATTAGAACAGTAGCACAGTAATGGTAACGTAAGCATCAGCATATCCGAGGAGCAGTTGTATTGCTGCTAGAGCAGGCATATGAGAATGTTTAATATTTCAGCTTAGTGAGGAAAAGACTTTTGAACATCTGATTATTCTTTGATCTCGTTCCTATCAGTTATATCGAGAAATCTGGCTTTCCTTCAAACTGCAGATAATTTGACTGTCATAAAGTGGCAATGTAGTTTTGATTACATTGTTGCAATGAAAATATACCTAAATTGGTTTCAATGGAATTATGACAACTGTTTGTTAAATATTGTTAAATATTGAGCCAAAGCCTGAGAATTATATCAATTGAAGCTGACTCACAAATCTGGAAAAAAATTAAAACTAGCTGCTACTGCTGTATTATCATCTCCAGCAGGTATATAGAGTACACTGTTGTAGGGTGCTCTGTGCACCTGTTTTAAATATAGCACGGTGGGAAATTGGGTGCAAAACTGGACCAGAAATATCCTTAACATCTTCAAATTGCAGAGAAGCCACTGAAATGTTCAGTTTACTAATGTTTAAATACCTGCAGTATTTGACCTAGCTGTCAGACCAAGAGCCAGCAAGGTGTTCTTGTGGCAAAGGTATCTAACTGTATCCTGGGCTGCATTAGGAGGTACATTCTCTGTAGGCCAAAGGAGGTGATTCTTCCTGTCTGCTCAGCATAGATGTGACCAACACCGGTAGTGCTGAGTCTAGTTCTGGGCTCCTTAGTTCAAGAAAGACATGGGTGTTCTGGGAAAAGTCCAGCAAAGGGTCTTGAAGATGGTGAAGGGACTGGAGCATCTCACATATGAGTAAAGACTGAGACAGCTGGAGAAGAAAAGGTTTAGGTGCATGTTATCAATGCATATAAATACATGACAGGAGGCAAAGAAGAGAGAGACAGGATCTTTTCAGTGGTACTCAGTGACAGCACTGACCAATCACTGATAAAGGTTCCCAACAGAGGTTGTGAAGTCTCTATCCTTGGAGGTATTCGAAAGCTGTCTGGAACAGTCCTAGGCAACTGGCTATAGGGAGCCCTGCTTAAGCAGAAGGGTTGGACCGGATGGCATCCAGAGGTCTATTCCAACCTCAGCCATTCTATGATAAGCTTGGTTTCTGACTAAACACTTTTGAAGACTTGGGCTTACTACTGCAGGGGAAGCAGCTACTAAGCAGAAGCTCAGCCTGGTTCTCTCAAGCCTGAAGGAGGAGCCATTATTTTTTTTTTTCCTATTAGACGTTTTCATCTGGGATTTGTGCAGGGTAAATACATCAAGGAAAACAAAATTCTGTCCTTTTGTTCTACTCTATGCTAATGAGCATTTTGATTATATTGGGAATATTTTACTACTTGCTAAAAGAGAATGAATTTGTTTATTACACATTCCTTGTAAAGTTACACATATAACTTGGAACATTTTAAAAGAGATAATATAAATTGCTGTTTTCTTTTGTTTTTTTTTCTTGTTTTATAATGATATATTTTCTGAGTTAACCATCAATAAATAGTATTTTTATACAAAAATCAGACTTTCTATATGGATATATTTTGCTATTTTTTATCACTCATCTGCCAGTTCTCAATCAGTCCTCCTGGCTTGTAACAAGATTACTGCTTCTCAATTTATCATAGAGCAGCAAAAATTGGAAGAGAAGACGAAAAAGGAAAAAAAACACATGCATCACTGATTATGCATATAATCTATAAACTAAACCTATAAGCATCGCTAAGTATCCCTTACTTATGTGAAAAATTTGAAGTCCCTCTATTAGGTATGACTCTTAGGTTCACCATATCTCTGTTACATAAAGTACCGTTTCGGTATCATGTTTGCTACAGAGACACAGCTAAATGTGCTAGAAACTTTTGTAAAGGGAGCTGAAGCTTGGCCCAAATTTGCCTAGATTTTTAAATGGAACAGTTTGAGGTTTTGGGTAAGCTTGGGAAAGAATCAATCTGAAACTTGCACTTCAGGGCATGTGAAGCAAAAATCCAGATATATGCTGTGGTCCTGGGTCTAACCCTTATCTCAAACTGGTTGGGAGGAAGAAAGATTCCTCATGTGTATTTTTGTTATGGCTTGGTTTTCCTTCTCTCAGACAAAAGCTTAATGTAAATTTTTCTCATCTATTTCTACAGGAGCTTAGAAAAAGGGAGAGGATGAAGAATCTCAAGACTTGTCAAAATCCTCCTTCTCACTCCCACTCCCATAAAAAAAGAATTTAGTTAAATTTGTGCATCTTTCAAAAAGATAAATAAGCCCCAACAGAGCCATTCTTGCCCATGCTTTTCCCAGAGAAATCCCTAAAGAGCAGTGTCAAACTTTCATGAAGAAGCGGTGTATTCCTGGACATAGAATCTACTGACTATATGATATGGCAAAGCAAAGATGTCGTATATATTTCTAACCAGTGGTGGGATTTTATAAGCTGCACTTAGAGAGAAGCTCTGTTTAGGATGCTGGAGAAGAAGATACTAAGACGTGAAATAGTGGGAGGACAGCTGCTGTAATGTGATGATTTTTGAAACATGGGTTCAGGCCAATGCTAGGAACAGGAGTGTCTGAATTTTGAACTTGTTTAACTACAGTCTAAAATGTTTATTCATTTCAGCTCAGCTGTCCTTTTGGGAGGAGTTTGGTTACATGCCCAGGAACAACTGCGGTACAGTACCATAGTGAAAGCCAGAAACAAAAACTGTAATGGAAAAAATATCATTTAAATGAGTCTGTAGGCATGGTGTGTAGCCACCAGAATGGCATGGAAGGCCAAATCTCTCAAGGTCTGGGCAACAGAAAAGCATAACTTATGAAAAATAAAATAAAAATGTTTCACTGTAGCTCTGAAAGATGCTTTTGGAGTCAGGGACTTTTTCTAATGGTGCTGTGGGAGCATGGGGAGAAGTCCCTTGTACCCACCACTGGCCAGCTGCCTACCGGCCGCTGCCTGAGCAAAATCCCATCATCCTCAACAGAGTTGCTAGGCAACAAGTAGTCTTAAAATCGTGAAAAGGTTTTTGAATTTTCTTCCCTCACTTTTATAGAGGTGAAATACTATATTTTTTAAGGGTGACATTATAGCTTTGAGATTCAGAGTTATTTTCAGCTGTACTGTAGAAATAACCATGAAATAAGCTTAAGGAAGGTGAAAATATACTTTGATATGTAAGCACTGAAGAATATAACTTCATATTCAAAATATTTGTTTACCTCTGTGTATTTCTAAACCAGTATCATCCATAATATGCAAAAGGAACGATGGTGCACTTACTTTGAAATCTGGAAGTCTTGTTCCAAGTTTCAATTGTCAATAAACTGTTTTATAAATAGAAAATATTTAAAATTATTTTAGCTACCTTCATAGTTCCTGTGATGTTCTTTTACTACAGCTTTGTCCCTCACGGGGTCCCCTAAGGTATTCTGCTGAAGTCTCAGACGTGCAAATCCGAGGTTCTTTCAGGTAAGAAAGTGCAGTCTCTCTTCCTCCAGACTTAAATTTACTGTCATGGTCCCCTTGCCCTCCTACCAGACCTCAGGATGCTTCACACAAGTTTGGTAGTTGCCCTGTGGCTCTCATAAGAATAGCAATGGAGTTTATCTGTGACCAGCCAGCTTTCAGAAAATTTAGTGCTGTTTGTTTATTTAAGGGTGAAAAAAAGACACTGCAGAAAACTGTATCACAAAACAATCTCTCTGCTGTTATTGTACATCAGCTGCACACAGTACAGACAGAAAAAAATCATTTGTTTCTCTAATCCATGTTGCCAGCTTTCTCCACTTTGCCTCAGATATGGGCTGATCTTTTTTTTTAAGTCCTTTCTGTGTGATGCTTCTTAACTGCAGCAAACTGTTTCCCCAGGCTGAAGAAAGGATAGGCTTTGTCTCCACCTTCTTGAAGTAGCCCAGGGTATCAAAGCTACATATCACATTTGTAGCAGTGATACATTTTGGCAAAATCATGAATAGTATTTCACTAAGTATGGTTCAGAACAATAATCTTCAAACTGTTCATATTTGCAAAGTCTCACCTGTCAAAAGCATCAGAAGCGGCTTTTAAAGACTAAATTAGAGTCAAAAGTTGGGATTTTCAGCACTGAAAGGATGAATAGGTTTAACAGTTTACACCAGTTCAGGAAAATTAAAACATCTCTTCATGCTAGGTAGGCTAAAAATACTGGACAAAATATTGTTACCCAGTTGATTTCCTTAGGTTGCAGGACTGCTAGGTGAATGGCCCTATCTGTGAGCAGAATTCAAGAGTCAGAAGCGTGTTCAGGTTTAGGTTCCCCGTTAATCCCCATGCAAAATGTTTCTACATGATTTAGTGTCTTCCTGTTTTTCCTAAGCTCCTTAGAGCTATTCCAGAGGTGTTGACCTACCAGTGAACATGCTGAATTTAGGCCCTCTGCATACATAACTTTAATTCACAGAAAGTATTTTGGTCAAGGTTGTGAGGTAGTCATCATCTGGGTTACAATGTGGTCCCAAAATATCACTTGCTATGGCAGATGGTACTGTGGTAGCTTCCACATATAGCATTGTTTCAAACTGTGACAGAAACCTTCTTCAGTGAAATGGAAAAGTTTAACTTCACCTTTCAGAAAAAAAAAGACATTTATATCTTGCCTGCTGCACTAGCTAATAATAGTTACTTGTCTGCTACAAGCTGACAAAACCCATTTGTGAGTTGCAAGACAGCTCTTTTTACATGAGTTTCCCTAAATTAGCTGCTTACCCTAAAAACAACCTGTAATGATTTTGCTTCTGTGGGGCAACAGAGGGGAAATGACATGATAGCTTTCCACTGAATGAGGCCAGGACTGAGGAAGAGTCGCAGTATTTTTATAATGCCATGTTCAAATGGAAAACATTTCTATTTTACCTGTACCCAGGTAGCTTTTTTTTTTTGTGGCTGTGGTCTTCAGTATGCACATCACAGTCAGTTCTAAATATGTAACTGGCTCATTCCCTTTGGGTTACTTGACTTATCTAAATATTAATCATCTTCTCACATACAATGTTACAGCATTCATAATTATACTACCTTCCCACTCAATCCCTATAAAGACACTATAGACTGAGGGTGGAATTCATTACTGTCTTAGTACTATCTTAGCCTTCATTTATGCAAGTTTTCAACTGAACTTACCTATGTCAACAAATAAATAAGGATTCTAATTTTTTTCTTTCATTTATAATATGCTGTATTGGATTAAAGAAGATATCTTTTATAGTCAGGTGAACAAGGGTTGTTTGTTGCATCACAGGATTACAGAAGAGCATGAAGTAAAACAAAATTTCACAGATTTTTAACAGCTGATTAATGTTTAAATAAAATATTAAAATGCTTGTCAGTGGCTACCCAATTGACACAATGATACATCACTTCATTTTTTAAAGTAAAAGCAAGGTTGTGATGTTTAACAGTTATAACCCCACCACTGCCATGCTAATGACAGGTTTTTTTACCTTGCATTATGTAAATAAATTCATAGTATGACAGGTGCCACTGTACTGAGTGCCTATAGCTAAGTATAAGAAACTGTCTCTCACCTTTACACTCAGTGCTGTAGTGCAGCTGCTGAACAAACCAGAAGTATCCTACATCCCCTGTCACTTCTACACCACTTCTGCAGACTCAGTGGGTTCCAGCTAACTTGCATAACTGTTATTATTCTCCCACAATCACTACATGGTATGCTCTACAGTTATCTTCTAGGAATTATTGGCTCAGGCATGAAGCATGGCAACAGAAATGTAATTTTTAGTAGCTGCTATGTGACAAAGTAATTGTCTCAAAACTGATTTGTTGCTTAAATCCCAACCCTCTGATTTGGATGCTTTATTTAGAGTTTAACTTACTAATTCTCCACAGCAACTGTCTCAGCCTCGCCCTCTGGTTGGTGAAAAAAGGGGAAAAAAAAGCAACCTCCAGACAAATCAATCATAATTCCCAGTACTCTTAATGCTCGAGGAAGTGAATTTAAAGAAGATGATACCCTTATTTCCACATCTTAGCAAGTGAATCCTGAGAAAAAGCTGTGTTCCCAAGTCCCTCTTTCTCCTGCTGGGTATTTGTGAATATTAATTGCTCAGCTGATTTCTCTCTCCCCCCACCCCTGCTTTATTTCTCCTCCTCCCTCTTCCCTCCTGACCCCTGCAAAACAGTACTCTTCGTAGCAAAATCAGACTTGTGTTGACATTGTTCATCATATCCCCCAAAATAGCTTGAAAGTGTCCTAGGAAGGATGATGTAATGCACATATTTAAGTCTTATGATAAGTGTTACTGAAACCTGTAAAATGTAAACTAATTGCTTCAGGTTTTAAGTCAGAACAGTTGCATCTTGTCAGTATTTTCACTACAAACTGAATCATGCTAAAGGCCACAAAGTGCCCAGCTTTTCCAGGACAATATCATTCATGCAATTGTATCTACTTGCTGAAGAGCCTCTTAATTTGGTAATCTGGAGCCTCAACAAAGCAGGTCTGCAAAGTACAGTTTCATGGTTGCTCCTCACAGGCTGGAATGTTTGTAATGTGCCGGCTTTAACTTGGTTGGCAAGCCCTTTAGATTTAATTTTTTCTCATTTTTAGGATGTTTTCCTATGTCCAATGAGATGTAATTACACATAATATACAAATTAATTGAATACAAACTTTAAACATTAAGTGAATATAATTAAACATTAAGTAGATAGATAAGGAGAAATCCTTTGTGATGTTACCAGTACCATGTCTGAAATAAAATCTGAAAATGTCACCCAGTTTTAACTTTTGCAAGATGATTTCTAAACCAAAAGAGCTAAAGTTCTGTGAGAATGAGAGGCAAAGCCTTTTTCTATCTAAAGTAAGTAAAACTGACATATAGTTCTCTCAGAATTTTAATGGATACTGAAATACCTTCACCTCCTTGGAATAACCATAGTCATACATAGCCATTTCTGAAAATGTTGCTGAAATTGCTTCAGCTATCATGCTTTGTGAAACATGACCTTCCTCTATAGGTCTTAGAGAGTTCTTTAAGATATCTTGGTTTTCGATATGACTTTATCAACAGTTGCTGTATGAATACATTCCAAAAATAAAATTGAGAGGTTGCTTTCCTTTTACAAATATCCACTGAATAACAAACAAACAAGCAAACAAAAAAATCCAGGGCAACTGCAGGACATTTTGATTTTCTTTAATGTTGTTATATAATCAACCTTTTTTCATGATTCTTCACACTCACTATGTCTCACCTCACATTTCTACAATTCTCTTAATTCCTTGTTGTCCAATGAAAAATAACATGCTTACAGGGATGTTTTGGGGTTTTTTTTATTAGGGATTTTTTTTTTTCCCACAGACAGCAGTAATTTATTGCTGCATGATATGAACCTCATTATTTTTAAACTATTTTAAGACAAATTTCATTAAGTAGAGATTGTATATCCTGGAACTAAAATGGTTGGAGTTTATGAAAATGTGTGTGTTTATAATACACAAATATGTATGTGTTTGTATATTATTAATGTATGAATTTCATAGTCATTTAGGTATATGAAAGATTTCCCAAGGAATTTTGGAATTTTGCTGAACAATGAAAAAACTGCTGAAGAATGAATTTCTAAATGGATAAAAGTTGAGTCTAATAAGCAGTCTTAACATCCCTTTACACAGTTTTGCATCCTTATCCTTTTCCCTTGTAGTTTTATCTTTTAAATCTCTATAACTTCTCTGACAGATTAGTATATTATGATGCAATTTTACAGAAAATCCAGAAATTTATTTCTGTAGATCCAAGATAATTATTCCTAAGTATGTTTTAGTTTACTAAAACATTAAAGATTATAATAAACTTCTGTTCTTAACATCAGCTTTGCATACTGTATTTGAAATACACTGTAAAATTTTATTAGTAGAAGACTATCATTAGAATTTATTTAAAAAGGAATTAGCATCTCTTAGCATCTCAAAACAGTTTGGATAGTACAAAAAGAAAGAAATGGACAGATCTGTGCTCTTAAAGTCACATAAAGAAATATATCCTAAAAAAACCTTGTAGCTGAGAAACACAGGCAAATAATATTTTTTGTCTGCAGGTGGGAGATGAAGGTCCACACGTGATGCTGTTGTGTCCTGTGGGTGTTGTGTTGACCTAGAGACATCAGCTTCTGATGGAATCCTGTGCTGTTTCAGTCAGAGGTTTGTGTTCCTCAGGAGTCCTCAAACCTGCTTGCTACGCAACACTGGCATGAGAGTTTCACTTGATCTACTTTAGAGATAATACTTACAGCTAAGAACTCAGAAGGAAAGAGAAGGCAGAAGAAACACTGATATTCACAAACAAGACAATTAATTGAAAAAAATGTGGTTCCTTCTGTTGGCTTTTTTCTTGCACTTCTTTCTGTAAAGATATTACAGCCTCCTTGAACTTGAATAGTTATCTTGCAGTATGAAGTTATCTGTAATATATCAACTGAACATAAGTTATTTTTTGTTAAATATTCAAGAGTTGGCTTGTTTTGAACAGATACAGAACATCTATAAATTCAATGAATGTAATTATTAAAACGGACTTTTAGGGCCAATACAGATTCAGCATTGACTTTGCCTGAATATTATCTCAAGATTTCTGTCCCTATAAACTTAGTCCCCAGAGTACACTTTGCAAATGAACACAAAGAAACCAGTTTATTAAATTTAAATTATGTCTGTGACTGGTATTGATCCTATATCTGAATTAGACACTTGCTTTTCTACAAAAATATTGTTGAACTCAAATACACTGATAGTAAGAGTAGTTGGTTTTGTTTTTTTTTTTAATGTGACAAATTAAACAAGACTGATATGAGGCAAAAGAGCAACTCTATCTTGTCTGAAAATGTGGGTTTTTCTTCAAATTATTTGTTTTGTGGTAGGATATCCAGGCTGTATGATAGGATGATAAATTGTAGAGTTTTATAATACCTGAATGCTTATCATAAGAGATTTGTGCCCATAAACTTTGTTCTTGTGTTGATATTGCTATTTTCCAGATGAAGAACTGAAATAAGGATGAGAGAAATTACTATTCCAAGGTCAAAAAGACAAGAATAAAAAAGTTTCCATTCCACTGATTCACATATTAATACCTCCCTTTCATATATTAACATCCTCCCTCTCTTACTCAGTTTGTTGAATTTTCAGCTTATTTGATTTCTCAGCAGTGGCAGAGACACAATGAAGGGTTATATTTAAACAGAGGAGAACTTGGAAATTCATGCATGTACACAACATTCTGGGAGTGCACAGATTTTCCTATGAGATACACAGAATCCCCAGAGCTGCTAGGCAAAGCAGATATAAGCATTTTTTTTGTCACCTGCTGAGAATGAGCCTAACTTCTTTCCTGCCTCTCATTTTCTCATAGCATAGTTTTTATCAGACCTGTGCAATTTTCTGTGTATTGGGTAGCCTGTGATGCTATCTGTATTTCAACTGGACAGTCTGGCATAGTGGTAGTAAAAATCGTTACTGGCATCAACTAATACAATAATGACAGCAGCTCTATTCAGTGTATCTTCCATTATGTGAAAAGATGCCACTCTTTCTCAGTTGAATTCAGTTTTCCAGTTCCCCCAAAGCTTGCATGAATACAAATAAGTAATATACGCTGTCCCTTAAGGGGAAATTCTAGGGATTTTTAAATTTTTTTTTAATCTTTGAACTAATGAAGAGAAAATTATTATATCAAAATTTCACATTCTATGCCCCAGACTAATATTACACTGGCATCCACTTAGAATTGGCTACACATACAACCTAAGAAATAAAAGCTGTGAAGAAACAAGTGTTCGATTAGTTTTGCCTCTGCTATTTTCAAAATTAATCTCAGAAGAACACAAGACTCACGTTGCAGTGCCATGTGCTATACACCAAGGCTAATAAACCTCCTGAATAAGGCTTAGAACATTTGCTATTCATTTAGTGAAATAGTAGAGCATATGTTCACATTTTCTTTTAAGAGAATAGGGGTTTTTTAATAATCTTTGTTATACGTGTTGTAGTATTTACCAGCTACCGCTATGCAGGCAAGGTGACTACTGAGCTCTATACAGCTCCAGGAAGGAACAGGAATCACAGAATCACAGAATCGTAGGGGTTGGAAGGGAGCTCCAGAGATCATTGAGTCCAACCCCCCTCCCAAAGCAGGTTCCCTAGGACATATCACACAGGTAGGTGTCCAGACAGGTCTTGAATATCTCCAGAGAAGGAGACTCCACCACCTCCCTGGGCAGCCTGTCCCAGGGCTCTGTCACCCTCACTGTGTAAAAGTTCTTCCGCATGTTGGTGCGGAACTTCCTGTGCTCCAGTTTACAGCCATTGCCCCTTGTCCTATCTCCACAGACCACTGAAAAGACGATGGCCACTTCCCCCGGTGTCCCACACTTAAGATATTTATAAACATTAATCCCCTCTCAGTCTTCTTTTCTCAAGGCTGAACAGCTCCAATTCTCCCAGCCTATCCTTGTAGAGGAGATGCTTCAGGCCCTTAATCATCTTCGTAGCCCTCCTCTGGACTCTTTCCAGCAGATCCCTACCTTTTTCATATCAGGGAGGCCAGAACTGGACAGAATACTCCAGATAAAAGAAGGAAGAATGCTATTACCTGGCTTTTTTTTGTTTTGGTTTGTGAAGGATTTGTTTTTTGGTTGGTTTGGGGTTTTTGTGGGGAGGAGTGGGGGGAAGACTAGCTGAATCTCATTGAAGGGTCTCTGGGGTGCTGTTGCATTCATTTGATTCTTCTGCTCCAAAGTCAAACTATATTTTAGAAAGGAACGTGTTCACACTTCATACTTATTAATTCCCCTTGCAACCCCCCCTTCTCAAGCACACATAGACTGCTTGGCAACTCAGTCCCGAGGTCATTTCAAATATTTGCTTAAGATCAGCTTGTTTGATCAGACTTTTACTTGATTACTTTCACATGTTTGACTAATGCCTTATGAACTACTTGATGGCATATATAAAGACTTTTAGGATCAGTTACATTCATATACAAAGATCCCTTGTGACCAGGAAGGGTCTCTTGAAATGAACAAATCTAATTTTGCAGAACTTGCAGGCAACCCACATCCTTCTTCCCCTCTAAACAAACCTGTTTTGTTCCCAGCCCTACTGAGGAATGGTCCTGAGGGAACTCTAGAGAGGTGTGAACAATGCTGGGGGGTTTGAAATTAATTATTTCACCTGAGTTGAAAGCTTTTTGAGATACATGTCATGGAAGCAAACAATTATTTATGGCAGCACTGAACTTTGTGATAATTTATCAAGTCTATAGGCAGCAAGTTTTTTGTATTTCAAGTAGAAATTATTCCTGATTGGTTCTGTATATTGAAGATGATATAATACAAAATATGTGTAGTCTAGTCTCCAGCTTGACCTGTCACGAAAGAACCTTGACGTCTACAAAGGAAATAGAAGTATATGCCTGCATGCTCTTTTCTGTATTACCAATGGATTACTACTGAACGTTGGTTTCCTTCTATTTTGTTCAGAAATCTGTATTAAGGAAGCTAATACATTATTGCTAAATTGTTACAGGGCTTATGGAAAATTAGCATTTCAACATTTATCACAGTATAATGTTCGGAAAACTCTCAGTTAGCATATAAGGCATACTAGTATGTTTAAAAACAGCCATGGAAAATAAACTTATTTTCAAAGATGTTTTCTTCTGTAAGGAAACTTGAAAGGTTTCTTCATGAGGACCGACTGATATGAAAGAGCTCTGAAAAAAGCATGACCACTTCTAAGAAAATAATATTGAAAAGACAGCTATTTTTACCAGCTGTACTACCTGAATAACCAAATCAATTAAAATTATTTATCTCTCTCTTTTTTTTTTTTCAATCTAAGTGTATACTGGAAAATACAAAATTTAGTAGAATAGGGTATCCCATTTGTCCTTGAGCTTATGACAGCTGGTTTTGTTTGTTTGTTTTTCCTTTGAGCTGATGAAGCAATGAGTGAATTATGTAACTCATTCCAAAAGCTAATAAACCTTTTATGCTACCCCAGTGTGTAATCTGCTTAAGCAACATACTGAACAGAAGTGTATTTTAGAAGTGGTTTGGGGTTTCATTATAACTGTTTTTCATATCCCTCTGGCTGTGTTCATTTCTCTAAGAAGTACCTGCAGACAGAGTAGGAGGAGAAAAATAATACATTAAAAAGAAGAAAAATCTGAAAATTGCCAACAGTATTTTCTATTGCATTCCCTTCTCTCAAAGAAACCCAAAATCTTGCACAGCTCTTTAGGTGGCATTTATGGATAGGTAGATTATAAGTAAATGTTATTTCCTACAAAAAGTAGGCTGTAATATGCTAGCAATTTCATGCAGAGAATTTTATTACTGGACTTTATTGGGCCACTGCTTCTGGAGCAAGCATACTCAGCTTGCATAAATGTCTACAGTAACTTTGGAAAGACAACTCTACTTTGAAGAAACAAACAAATATTTGTTTGTCTGTTTGGGGTTTTTTCCCACTCCTTGTCTCCCTATGAAACAAGAGATTTTTCTGGAGATTTTTTAGTGGATAGAACGAAAGTGGAAATTTAGGATAACATGTATAATGCATGACTCTGATAGCCTTTACTCTGCTAAACATGACGATGCTTACTGAACTGTGAGCAATTAGCATGATGTTTCTTTTTTTAAGTTTTCTAATTGACAGCTTTATCATAGATTTTATTTCAGTAGGAGGGGATTTGAGAATGAGAGAACTGTGACAAAAGATCACAATTTAACGTATGTGAGAGAGATGATTTGAAACCAATAAAAAAAATTCCATTTTATAGGAATCACTCCAGAGGAGTCTCTTTGCTTTAATAAGGCTGGATGCACTGAATTTGCAGGGGAAAAAGAGGAAAAAACCCCCTCTGTGGACCAAGAATATAATAGACAGGGATCTGACAAAGTTTTAAAATATAAATATGGGAAGTAGGCCTCTTGAAGCCATAAACTGACTGATTATCATGGTTTCACAGCAGTATAATTGCTAGATACTGTCCTAGTGTGTGTAGCAAGCAAAAAAAAAAAAGTTGAAGCAGAGCTTTTAAGGCATTTCTGTGAGTTCAGCAACAACAGTCAGTATATTCAAAGGTAATAGAATTTTAAATGGAAGGTAAATACAAATGTACTTGATTGGCATGAAGGAGAGTGGCAGAGCACAGCCTCCAAGTTATTCATGTCTAAAAACATTAGTCTAAGCTAAAGATGAGATAGAAATCCCATCTTCTCAAATATACTCAAGCATATTCAAAATCAGCTCCATATTTGTAGAAGAACATAGAGAGCCATGTTCTTCTTCCTGAGGAAAAGATGCCAAGAAAATCAGTATGTTCACAACACAATGGTACAGTGCAGGCTGAAAGAATGATATTCAACTTTCTCTGGAGGAAGAAAGGAGACCCTTGAGTAGTTCTCTCCAGGTAGCAGAAGAAGCTAAAGAAATCACAAGTTACAGCTGCTATAATCAAACTCTAAGAAGCAGCACAGTTTGAGTACAAGGTTGCTGACGTGCTACTCCACTGCATACTGTGGAGAGACTATGAAATATATATAAGTATCTCTTAATGAATATCAGATCCATAGAAAAAGACCAAAAGCTACAAACAGTAAAGATTGAAGGGCTAATATTGGACTTCAAAATATGTATAGGTGATGCTAGACAGACCATCCTAATCTATTTCTATTTTTAAATCTCTCTTTAAACACTTGGTTTTTGTCTTGTTGCCTCCATTACGTAGGACTGTAGGTAAACTGGCGATTCAAGTAGTACTTTCAAGTCTCTGCATCTGGATATCTATCGTGGTGCAACTGCTTTGTGATCCCAACATTCTCTTGTCTCGGTTACAAGTGCACTGAGTTGGGATTACCTGACGCTTTCTTGTCTTGGTTATGGGTGTAGTGAGTTGAGATGATCAGGCTCTTCATAACCATATAGGAACTCCTGCTGCCTACATCATAGCCTGGTCTGGAAGGAACCAGAATTACCTGGCGAGAGTTATGGCCTGAATAAACAAACAAACAAACAAACAAACAAGGCAGTGACCAAAGTCAATCATCTTGTGATCTTACAAATAGTGATCCTACATGAGACCCTTTGAACTCTCTGGGATCACAACATGCTGGGATACAATTTTCACCCCTGAGCTGAGAATGTCTCTGAGAGTATATTTCAAAAAGATTCAAAGATCATCTACTGGCAAACACCAACAAAGGAGAAAAGTCAGTAATTCACTGCAATTCACAGAGAGAAAATCTTGATCACAGGTTAACCTCTGTATCTGTATCTGTGTGTGTGTTCATTGTATGGAATTCCATTTAGGAAACCATTGTAAGTCTCGTTTGAACCTTGCCATTTTCAAATCTTTAACTAAGTCACAATATTTTGATTACAACAAATTTTGTTGATTTTTTTTTAATTGGCTGCTAATTTAGTGTAATTAAATATCATACAATCTAATCTTATGATTTACCATAACTGTTAATAAATCTTAAATTACAGCTTCCTCAAAACTGTATAAAAACCAAGTTGTAACAAATCCGTGTATTCAGCAGGATCCTCTAATCAGGATTTGTGACAGTATCACAGTATCCTGATCCTATATCAGGCTCATGTCTGTTATGTATCAGATTCAGTCACCTGGTTTTTATGCTTTGGTTGTGAAGGAAAGAAACCTAGACACTTGCAATGAAAGGAAGACTCTGTACACATCTCTCATCTTGATGAATAGAAAATTAAGATACTAGGACCCACAGTGAGATATATGCAGTCCCTGCTTGTTCTAGGAGCTGCCATGGTGAGGTGAACACTCTCTGAGGGTATCTTTTCCAGAAGCAGCCATGCTACAAATATTAGGAAATAAATTTGTAACCAAATTCCCCAAATACATAGGAATCTTTAGGTTCTATATCAGCAGCTTTGATGTAAGAATTCTTTGTTTCCCAAGCTCCAGCTATCCTTATTGAAACTCCTCAAATGAGGTGGAGGCAAAAGTGAGGAGGAAACATACTTAGTTCTTATGGAGTCCATCAGATAACATGGATTTTCTCTGCCTCCACCCTTGTCCATACCCCTATACAAGTCAGCTAGCTGTCAAGTTCTATGCATACGTCAATCCATTCAGTTCTTTGAGAATCAGTTCAACTCTACTGCAGCACAATGAAGTGCAACGCAGAGTTGTCAGCTGCTGTATGACTGCAACACTGCTTTGTGATTGGAATACTAAAACACGTCTGCTACCTTTTGGAGGATGTCTTCATGTTTGACAAGCAGCTTAAGATAAGATTGCACATGAAAGGTAAATATCTTCTATGATATTTACATTTGAAACACTTCCAAATATTTATACTACTGCCAGTTTTGGTAACTGTTAACATTTTAAATTCTTCTAATTGATCTCTATAAATAATTTATCACATTTTTAAACAGCTCAAAGATGACATTAGGTATTTGGATTACAGTAGTTGTAACAGAAAGAGAAGTACTTATTTATGTTGGATTTTGATTAACCATAGATTACTGCATTGTCCTACAATGAGATAAGCTCTGCACAAACTTATATAAAAAAAAAAATCAGTTATTTGATTGGGCTTTACATTTTTTCCCCTCAGTTCCCTCTCTGTTGGCTACACACTTTGTTCATAATCAAATGCTTTATTCAAGGACAAGATAGTAAACTACTCAACAATCCTTATTCCATTATTTCCTTATTAAATACTAATCTGGGAGATTCAACGTGAAGGACTACATCTTTCAATCTTTAATAGTTCCCTCTAAGCTACTTTAGCTTAGTTTTTTAGTATTAATTTCAATGTATTCAGTGCAAAGTTATTTTCATGTTTAATTCCTTGGGGGGGGATTTTTCTAAGTAAAGAAGTCAAATTCCTCTCCTGAATGCACAGTCTATTTACTGTCCTGAAGACTTGGTGGTGCACCTCTTAAGGAGTGTTCTCATAACCTCTCTCTTCCACACAAAGTGAACAACCTTTTCATCAGAGAGGTGACAGGCATGACTGCCTCTCATTTCTGTAGTCAGTAGAAATGTGAGGAAACCCTTGATCCTATGAGAAAATAAACTTGTGCCCAGTGTTCCTGACAGGTTGTGAAGGCAAGATCAAGACCTTGTTCCATGGTCATGAAGCCACCCCTGGGCCTGCCTGTCCCTGACCAGGCTCCTGAGCACTCCCCCACTTGCCCAGGTTTCAGGGCCTCTTATCAGCTTCCCTGGGCTGTCAGCCCCTGCCCTAGTGCTGCCACAGCAGGGACACTTCCCAGCTCCCAACAGCCCTGCCTTGCTGGGCTCACCCATGGGCCCACATCCCAGCCTGGTCCTGTGCCTATCCTATTCCTGGAGCTGGGGTTGTCCTGGTGCTCCCTCAGCTGTCCTGCTCCTGGCTGGTGGTGGGTCAGGCCCAGCTTCTGGCCCCAGGGAGCCCCCAGCCCTGCTGTGCCCTGACAACTGCTGCATTCTCCCTTTGTATATTCGGTATGCAATTACACCTCTTTGTTTATTTGCTTATTAAAACAGAAAATACTACAGCAATGAGCAGCACAGTCAAAGTGGCAGCATCACAAATGCCAATGCACGGCTACATCCCTGTGCTGCCACCTTCACCTGCCTTTCATCCACCATTATTATTCTTACTTGCATGACTTGTTAGATGCTCACCTCCTTTCCTTTAACACATCCTCCCTTAGAAGTGCAAAGTGCCTCTGTACCTCTCTGCTCCAGCTAGAGGTCTTGCTGTGCTTACATTTTCTACAACTGCTGAGAGTTTGTTTTCCCCACTGCAGAAGAGCACTGTGCTAACTGCAGCTTTGCGCTTCATCCACTGGACAGCCGATGACAAAATACTAATGCAGATATTTGTTACCTAGGGATCGGTCCCTAAGGATCACAAAAGTTCCCTGCAAATTTTAAGCCTTGTGCTGCTGAGCTTTCCCATAACCCTTGAAGTTTAATGGCTGCTCTATACAATGCTGTGAAACAGCTTCTTATTTATCTATACATTTAGTCCATACTGAGCTGTGATTCTCCAAACAACCATAAATAGATTGGTATTGTATTCCTTGCTAAATGAGAAAATCTGTACCTATTTTAAGAAATTTATTAATAAGTTATTGTGTGGAGAGTCCATCGGGGAAATACAGGGCTGCTGCTCACGGTCAAGATGTTTAATACAGAGCTGAGTTAGAAAGAGTTACCCTTAAATCCAAAATACACGGAGTCTTCAAAGCATTAATTAAAAGCAGCTGAAGGAACAGATAAAGACACAAAGCCCCATTGGAAGAGAGTTTTATACTAACTGAACATGAACAGCCTATTTTCTTTCTGCTTAAACAGGCTCTTATATCTGAACAACCAGATCAAAAGCCAACTGACTGAGTGCCAGTTCAACAGCTTTAGAGGCTTCTGCCATCTGCGGATGAGAGGCTGTCAGGTTTTTTAATCGCAGTGCATAGACTGGGAAGGCAATAGATCCCCTAACAGCAGCTAGAGTAGAATGACTTGTGGCTTCCTCCTACTACAGCAAAGTGGAATTATGACTCTGAACAACAGGACATAAAGTATTTTATTATGTGGTCATGAGTGTCACTTTCTATGAGGAGCAGAGTGGTAATTTAGTGCATTAAATTATCACTTTGTGAAATCACATGTAACAGTGAGCTCTGAACTAAGCTTAATTGAAATGATCTCAAACTATAGGGCGTTCTACTCCGGACCTGTTTGTCTATGTGCACATACTTGTAAAATATCGATGTGTAAATGCTATTCACATCTGGAAAGCAAGGAAAACTTGGTCCTGTTGATGATCATGGTGCCAGAATTTCACACGCTTCCTGGCAAATAAGGGGGCAGTGGGGGGGTGAGGGAAAGGAGGTGAAGTCACAGTATTAAGATCTACTCAGGGTAGTAAGAAATTAATGAAATATCCCCTCACTGAAACAGAATTTCAGCTAGAAAAGGTCAAGTTACCTAAAGCAAATCCAAATGGACCCTTGTATACACCAAAGTCTATTTCAACAGTTATTAGTATATTTGGATTCTGAGAACAATATAAAAACTTCAAAGTCAAGACCTCATTAAATAGATAAGAATTATCCTTTCTCATTCTCTCTGCTAAAAAGAAATTTAAAAATATCTTTGGCTTTTCATGTGGTGAGAAATGCAACTAATTTTCAGGTTTGTTTTCGTTCAGACCTTTTTTTTTTTATTATAACTACCCCTCTCTTCTTGAAAACATGTAGCAAGATTTTTCAATGATTCAGTGGCTTGATGTGGTACTTTTAGTCCATTTGTCATGGTCCTGTGCTAGCTCTTTGGTTTATTGACCAGTCATGAATTTATTAGCAGAGATTAGCGTTGAGCAGGAATGTTGATAATTAAAAAAATATTTCATAAGGTTTTCAGGCTCTTCACAAATCAAAGTAATTATCAGGTTTTTTCAGCCAGATGCAGTGAAAATGCATTGATGGTCTACTTCTGCTACATTTGAGATACAAAATTCTTATTCCCTAGTGGAAGAACTCAGGTTGCATATGTGTGTCCAAATTCTCTTTCTGACAAAGAAAGAAAGAAAGACAACGGTATCTTTGACTGGTCCCTCCTTGTGAGATGGTGTAGTCATACAGGGTGGACTTATTGTTGCTCTTATTCACCTCAGTTGCACTAGGGACCTCTGTGCTTCCTACAGCAGAAGTATGTTGCTGAGTTCCCATGATGCTTTAGTATCATCTTTGCTAGCTCCAGCTTTTCTTTCAGTGTTCTCAACCATATGCTTAGTATTGATGAGAATTTCTCTGATCACTGAATTATAGTAGGTACTAATGAATGCAATCTCTCTCTATTTTACTCCATGCCACATGTTATAGAAGTGCCAAATGATAAAATTGGACTATTCCTGTTAAAGCATCCATCACTTCTTTGTCTTCAACCCCATTGCCCCAGTAAAGAACTGCAAGAACAAACATCAGGAAGACTTCTTTAATTTCAGTTTAGATACAGCTGCAGTTATAAGATTAAAAAGGAATTCCTGGGTTGCCACATGTTTTCAACAGTGCCAACATCCCTGTCTGGAAGCATTCCTCTTTTATTCTTCTTTTTTCTCTAAAGTTTTCTGAACAAATTCTTTGGATAGTGAGTGAACTCTACCCCTCTCTGACCACCACACTCTGAGAATATATTTCAGCAAACAGATTTCCAGAATTTTCCTAAGGCTTTACGGAAGTCAAAACGTGCTATTTGGAGTTTGTGAATATCAATGCTCATCAAGCATTTCTTCAAAATACAGATATAGTAGTTGGGATCGAAGATCGTGTTAGCAAGATCCCTTGTGTAACTCTAGGAAATCATGACTGATTTCTCAATTCTGCTGTCTGTTCAAAAATTACAATTAGACAGACTTAAATATTTTAAATTAGGACATTAAAATAAATTGACCATAGCAATGTCTATGCTAGGTCATAATATATCCTCTTTTTCATTTTCCTCTTTTTCAACAGTCTCCAGTTCTCAGAACAGTCACTGAATGGATAGACTCTCAAGAGGCATTTTTCCTATATTTTACCTGGTTCTACAAGAATATATGTTTTAAAAGCCTGTAACCTTGAATGTGCCTTGAAGGACAAACTCAGTCCAACACAAGTAACAATGTACTTGAAGATGACTGCAGCTTCTACATACCCTTTCCAAGAATACTGAAAAATTAAATGATTATGGAATTATACACGTGAGTCCAGAGTATAAGCTGCAGTATACCCGTTACCTCTGTCTACTTCTCATTAAATAACCTTGGTCATTTTCCTTTGTTTCTTAATGATGTACTTCAAAGCCTCAGACTTCCAGTGAATATTTGCTGCTTTCTACGTCATGAGTTGGGTCCAATATGATGACATTGTGCAACTGTATGCTTTTTTTTAGTACATACATGATTCTGTGATTCTGTGATTCTGCAGCTATATTTTTTTTTTCCTATTTGTTTATTCCTAATGTCTTGTAACATGAGTATGTTTGCTGAACTAGGGAACAGACTTCTACCTACCTGACCTCTTTCCCCAGCCTCAATACAATCCATGATTGGCTCTGATTCTTTCTCCTTCTTTCCCTTGCCCTTCCCTCTGCATAGCCACTGTAATGCATTCAGTTTCAGTATACACACAAAAATGACGTGGTTCACAAAAAAACCCAAACCAAACCAAACCATCTCAAGAGATGAACTAATAAATGCTATACCACATGAGAACAAGTTTGGTATACCATTTGAAGTAAAAACCCCAACAACTCACAGAGTCACAGAATAGTTGAGGCTGGAAGGCATCTCTGGAGATCATCTGATCCAGCACCCTGCTCAGAGAAGAGTCATCCAGAGCAGGTTACTCTGGATAGTGCCTAGTTGGGTTTTGAACATCTCCAAGAACAGAAGTTCTGTATCCTGAGTAACAACTTCCAATGCTTGACTACACTCAGAGTAAAAAAAAGAGTTTTCTTATTTTTAGACTGAATTGCCTGGCTTTCACTTTGTACCCACTGCATTGAGAAAAGGGTTTGTCTTCTTGACTTCCTTCTGTTAGGAATTTAGGTGTATATTTAAGATACCATCACCACCTTGACCCTTTTCACTCTGAGGCAATATATATTCTGGGATCTCAAACTCATTCCTCATATACCAGATGCCTCAGTCCCTTAACCATATTCATGGCCCTTCACCGGACTCACTCCAGTATGCCCATTTCTTGCTCAAAATGAGGATCCCGGAATTGGACCAAACAGTCCAGTCCAGATGTGTTTCATCGGTACTGAGAAAAGGGAAAAGATCTTCCTCCTCAACCTGCTGTCAGTGCTTCTCCTAAGGCAGCCCGAAATGCTGCTTGTGTTGAAATATTGTCTCTTTAGACCTGTTTAAAAGTACAATATATTTTAAAATACAATATTTTAAAAGTTACATTTTAATGCTCTTACTTTTGCCCTTCATATACACTGTCAGGATAGGAGTATAGGCATTTTTCTTACCTGAATGATATCTAATTTTGTAGAAAGTCTTCTTCACAGCCTTTGGTAATAATTCAGACTTCAGGAGATAAAGACATGAATGAGAACTCTGGTATTATTATAGCACAAATGGCATTTTAAAGTTATGGTCTGGATGTGATTTTGCGTAAGTTCTTTGCAAGGTTATAGACCATGTAGACAAGTCTCCTCCTTTCTCATGTAAAAACTAAGAGAATAAATATGGAATATGATTTCTAATTAATACTCCACTTGTATCTGGATTTAAATTGCTATATTATTCAATATAAATATTGCCAAGTTGTTCATATCAAATTATATTAGAATTTTGAGCTCCGATATTATCTTTTATCATATCAAAATAAGACATCACATATTTGATTGCTGGGAAACAAATTCCTGATCACATCAGTCACATACTTTCTAATAAAATATTAATAAAAATAAACATGAGAAGAAAATCAAGTCATTAACTACAGATTTAAAATACCAATAATCACTTCAAAAATCTATTGTTGAAAAGCTGATGTTTTATTATAGTAACTCTTTGGTTGTTGGTTTGGTGTTTTTTGTTCTTACCATGAATAAATACCCAGTTGGTCACTATCTTTTGGTAAGCTTCATTTTAAATAAGTTTATACTTTACACTTAATTTTTTAACTACATCTAACTTTTAACATAGGTTATAAAAAATAGCTTGGAAAGAATACAAGAATAAAAACCAGAGAAATGATACCTTCTACAGAAATGGAAAAGTTAAACAGTGATGAATGAACATGTGTCTGTCATGAGTGAGCTCAACTGCTTTAAATAAGCTGCTTGTTGAGAAATAAAGAAGAAATTGGGAATGAAATTAGGCTAAAATTGAACAGCCCAAAGATGCTAACAGAGAAATAAAGTGGTCTGTCTGACACAAGTGACCATAAATCGTTTCTGTTCCCAGGTGCATCATCAAATTGCTTTGTAATCATAACCTTTTTGTACAGCAGTTTCTCCATCTGCAAAAAGGTGGTATATCCTTTGAACACTTACTGGGTGTTTTGAGATATGTTGATGCTACATAAATGTGAAATATTAGTATAGCTAGTACTGCAGTAGTAGCTGAGAATTTTCAAATTACATCATAAGTATCACAAGCATAGAGATAGCAGTTCCACCTATGTCTATTATTGCTTTGTTTGTCATGAAGTTTACTGAACTGTTCAGTCCAAAGGAAATATTAAAATACCAGACTATAGCACTAATTGAATTTCCCCACCAAAAGCTGTCAAATATTTATTACAAAAAACAATCCTTTAATTTATATTGCAATGCATTGAATAAAATAACTACCCAGATCCCTTCAGTATATAACAATTACTTTTTAAAGTTACTCTGAATAGTTATTTAATTCCCTTTAAAGTTCATATTTATATCTTTTCATATATAAATATTATACAAATATTATTTTATGTATTAGTTCATATATATATAAACACATATATGTTGTATACTTAGACACACACACATATATATAAAGTCCTGAAAATAAAATTTCTGCTTGTCTCATTGCAAACAGAACTAAAAGCATCGAGGATAGCTTTCCTTGACAGTGACACCAGCGGTAGCATGTTGTGTGCAACTCTAAAAAACCCACAAATAAGAAAACTGTATGTACCAAGTCAAACTTTTTACATGCCAAATTTTGAAAAACTAGTAAGTTCAAAAGAACAGGTGATGGGAGTATCAAGGAGTATGAGAATTACATTGATATTTTTTAAAAAACACTCTTCTGATTTTTCTTTTCCTTTTCCATACCCAGTATCTTTCATTCATTTCTCTTTGTTTCTCTGATTTATTCTTTTCCCCCACATATTTCTCTGCATATTCCTTCCTCTCTTTCTCTACGACTTCCATGTCTATTTCCACCTTCCTCTTTTGAATGTAAGGACAGACGTTTTCTTAGAAATTTCTTTATTAGAAATCTATATTACTCTCTAATTTCTCTGTCTACCAAAACAAAATTCAGCTTACAGGCTAAGATATGAGTGTTGGTACCCCAGCATTAGTGTTAACTTGAAATATTTGGGTTAGTATCTATAATTCAGACTGGCTCTGGCCATTGCTACTTTTAACTGATGAAACTTTTATGGTACCTGTCATAAGAAGTTGATTAGAAAGAAAAAAGCATCAGTCAGCTATTGTCTCCTGACTTTGGAGTTACTGAGTGCATCACTTCTGATCATTTGAAGCTAGTCAGGATTGCTCTTGAGGGCTAAAATTATTATCATTATGTTAGAAGGCCGCTACCAATCAATCATTAAAGTCTGTACTTTAAAAGATAGGTTGGTGGAACATTTAGCTTACACATTACCTTTTCTGTAGCTGCTGCAGCAGGAATGGCTAATAAATAGTTTGGAAACAAAACAAACCAAACCCGACAAAGAAACCCTCACTGAAGTGAGAGCACCGTTTAATTACGTTAGCAACTAATTGGACTTTTTTTCTTTTCTTCTTTTCTCTCTTCTCTTCTCTTCTCTTCTCTTCTCTTCTCTTCTCTTCTCTTCTCTTCTCTTCTCTTCTCTTCTCTTCTCTTCTCTTCTCTTCTCTTCTCTTCTCTTTTTCCTTTTCCTTTTCCTTTTCCTTTTCCTTTTCTTTTCCTTTTCCTTTTCTTTTCCTTTTTCTTTTCCTTTTCTTTTTCCTTTTTCCTTTTTCCTTTTTCTTTTTGGCAGACAGTGGTTAGAAGGCTTAATGATATTAAAAATTGTTAATAATTTTTGGGTGAGATTGGTCTATTCTAGGATAGCAAAAAGACAACCATTTGCTTTATGGACCATCCAAAACCCACCCATTAAGTAGTTCCAAATCAGTATGCACTGTTTCCTAGGTATATGTATGCATAGAGGTTGCTCAATCTAACATGTATATCTTACTCTGTTTCCAGGAATGAGTAGGATACTAGTAATTAATAACCAAACAGACAAAAGTCTAAGAAGGTTGATGACCTGATAGTAACAAAGTAACTTAATAAAATCTAGCCCAGAGTTGTAGTATGTCTCTTAGAAAAAGGCAGAAATACCAAGCTTTTGGCTTTCCTCGAGGATAAGCTAAGTCATCTGTGTAGCACGTAGAGACATTTCGACTAAATTGTGCAACAATGCCACAGTTTTTCACAGAGATCAGCCCTTGAAAAACATCAGCCTCAATAACTTGTGCTGGGCAAGTTCCCACATCATCAGCACAAGCACATCCTTGCTCGCACTCCTAGCGAAGATCTCTGTGCAGCCAGTTTCATTTGCTAACTTTCTGCCAGAGATTCTCCTCCAAATCTGACTTTGTGGGCTGTCTGCCTCTAGCCCTGTGGCTGGAGAGCAGCAGTGTGTGGCCGTTACACCAGTCCAATTTACACTGTGTTTCATTAGAAGAGCTAATAAAAGGAATTGTGAAATGCTGGCATTTAGCATCGCCCTATTTGAAAGAGTGTAAGTCACGTGGGACAGAGAGGCACATAGCCTGTGTCAAACAAACCAACTGTATTATTACACTTAGGAGAAAAAATGGGATTTGAATAGTATCATATGTCAATGAACCTAGGTAGTAATGAAGCTTAAGTCCACAGAAGACTCATTCTGTTGTCAGGAATGAAAGGGGAAAGAGAAATAGTGCAAGCAGGAGTTTTAATGCTGGGCTTCCAACCTTGACATCAGACACATGGAAGAAAAGAAAAGATTTCAAGAACCCTGGGGAGAAAAAAAAGAAGAAAATTAATAAAAGAAATAAACAAAACCCAAGCCCCAGAAACTTGAGCACTGTCTACAGCACAGTGATAACTATTTGAGACCACACAGCTAATGAACTCCAGTGACCATTAATTCTGCTAAGAAACAGGAAGCAAGCAATGTAAGTAAATTAAATTAAAGCAAATGGATGCATGCTACAAATGGGGCAATTTGTCCAAAAGTCTGTTGAAAAACGTTAATGAAGATTTTCTGCAAGGTAAGCCAGTATAATTGTGCTGCACTGTATATTGATTATAGAAGGGAAGAAATCTAAGCTGCTAAAACTTCATGCTGATAATACCTTGTCAAGAAGGGCTAAATGATGTTTCTTTAACATCATTATTGGAAGGTGAAGTACTGCTGCCATTTTTTATGCGTTTTTTCTTATTTTTCATCATTAATTTGTGACAGCAGTTAGATATCATCTCTAACCATCATCTTTGTTAGTGGCTGATTTTAAAATCAAAATTTTATATCATTGTCAAGATACAGCCTTCATAGTGGTAGAGTGAAACTTAAGCCATGTAAAATCATCAGAACTTCAGTGGTAAACGAAAATTGTACTCCCCCACTTTCTAAAAATATCTATTCAAAGCAAGTGAAAAAAATCAGTCTTTAGGGTGATAAAGCTTTTCTAAAACAGAGTTCAGCATTAATCTGTTTGAAGTACTATTATCTTTCTTCTACTTTTTTGAAAGTGGATAGTTCTTTCCTGTTGGAATACTCTGCTTTTAGACTTTATGGAAAGGAAAAGAAAGGGATGACTGAGCATAGCTGCACTGTGTTTAAAGAAGTTTGTGATCGGTGGGTAAATTGCAGTCTCTAAACTTGGTAAGGACCACTGCATCTGCTCTCAATCAAGGTGCAAGACACATACATTTATCCCATCTAAATGTTTAAGCAACAGTACACAACATCTGGTGTAAGACTTCTTATACTAAAATATACCAGTGAGTCACAAAATTTCTGGATGACAGTTATTGCTTCTTAGTCAAGTACCAGGACATAAGTTTTTGCCTAACAAGAAGGTGTTGTGTCTTCAAGGAAATACAATCCTTTTTATGATAATGAAGATGTATCACTAGTCATTGATTTCAACAAGGAGAAAACAAGGTTATTCTCAGAAAAATTAAAATACATCTGACTTTCTAGGGTACTTCAAAGTGGAAATTGGCTTAAAAATTAAGACATTCTACTAAGGTGAAGTATTTTGATGAATGCTCTCTGGCAGGAAGGACCTAGGAGATCAGCTTGTCAGAGCAGAGCAGCATCTGGATCTGAATGAGGTTTCTTTTGATCTAACAGGAAGCATGTGTCAATGAAGCAAATTTTATCTTTCACATTCTCACTCATCTTACAAAAACAGCAATAGCTTATGTGATTGGCAACTGTGTTGTGGTTTAACCCCAGCTGGCAACTAAACACCATATAGCCACTTACTCACTCATCCTGAATGGGACTGGGGAGAGAATCAAAGAGTAAATGTAACAAAACTCGTGGGTTGAGATGCAGACAGTTTAGTAGGTAAAGAAAAAGGCACACATGCAAGCAAAAGAAAACAAGGAAATGATGGACCACTTCCCATCTGCGGGCAGGTGTTCAGCCATCCCCAGGAAAGCAGGGCTCCAGCACCTGTAGGTGTTATTTAGGAAGACAAACACTATCACCCTGAACATTCCTCAATTGTATATGCTGAGCATGATGTCATATGGTATAGAATATCCCCTTGGTCAGTTTGGATTAGCTGTCCTGGCTGTGTTCCCTCCCAACTTTTTGCATACTTTCATTGGTGGGATGTGGTGAAAGGCAGCAAAGGCCTTGGCTCTTTGTGAGCACTGCTCAGCAGTGATTTAAACCATCTCTGTATTATCAACATTGTTTTCAGCACCAATCCAGATCATAGCCCTGTACTATCTACTATGAAGAATACATCTAGGAGCCAAAACCAGCACACTGTGACACTTCAGTGAGTTATTTGTATTGTACTTAAGGTAAGCATTATTGAAATTGGTGACAGTAAAGACTCCCTTACCAAATACAGTGGTAAATCCATTAACTCAGAATAAAATATCCTAAATACCCAGATCTCCAACACTTAATTCTTTTAAAAGGCTGCAGTACAGCAGCCAGAGGAGGAACTAATAGTACAGTCATCAGGGTGTGTCACCCAGGAAAACTCCTTAGCATACAGTGAGAGATCAGAGTAGCCTGACAGGACATATACAAGCTGTATCTCTATATGGACCCCTTGAGCTCACATGCTGGCAGAGGTGAAAGAAAACTGGGTGATGAACTTCTGCTGCTTTTACAGATGCATTTGCAAGGATGGTGCAGCTTATCGATCCACAAACAGGCTTCTGTAATGTCTAGTGCACCAGGCGACTCATGGAGGGGTTGTAAAAGCGACTCAGCCTTGGATTGCCCTGAAGCTCCATCTCCACAGAGACAGCTCATGGGGAGCTCAAACTTTGAGTTGTCCTGTAAAACAAGACTAAACAGGGCAGTGCTGCATAATTCAAGGAACGGAAACCTGGGTTGAGCCATGAATTTCTTCAACAAACAACGTGCCCTGAGGCCTAATCAAACACCTATTTAAGTTGCCTAGAAATAAGATAAAGGCAAGCCAGAGGGGACATTTGGCTTCAATGGGCCAGAAAATAGAGAGATACATAACAGAATTGGAGTAGCTTCACCGACTCTATGAGGAGATCCTTCCCCTTGGTCAGAATGCAGGCTAAGGTAACATACTGAGAACCCTTATCTGGAGAGACAGGTAAGTGAATATGCTTAAAGTTTGTAGTCTCGGGTGATTGACTAAAACACGTGTAGTATTTAGTGCACTTGGGAGCTGTGATAGTGTGTTGCATGAACCTGCTCTGGTTGTAGTAGCAAATCTTGTGAATTGCCTGTGGGTGGTAATAGTGCATAACGTGACTCTGTTGAGGGTCATAACATCACATTTTGTCACTGTTGTGCTGGCAGTAGTGCACTTTGTGAATCTCCTGTGGTTGTGATAAGTGTAGTTGTACTTCTAAACTGCAATAATGTGTTGCTCCACCGTATTCATAAAACCTGCAGTAGTGACATATTGAATCTACAATGGGTTAGTTTTTTGGGTTTTTTTTCTCTTTTTAAACCCTGCAGTTGAGTGTCTTTCTGTCACAGCACTGCACACTTTCTGCATGTCACAATTAGAAACCTTTCTTTGTTCCAGGTTCAAGAGGGAGGCTCTGTACAACAGCATGATGAGCAGCGTGTCAAACATGATCTCCAGTCAATATCTCAAATTAAACTTTTTTTTTCTCAGCAAATTAATGAAAAATGTTCACCTTTGACTGTATACTGTACTGTGTTTTTTAAGCTTAAAATACAAACTCTTAAGCAATGAAGTACACTCTGCAGATTGAGCTCAGTACCAAAGTACTAGCAGTACCAAGTACCGAACTCCAGTTACTCTTCAGAGCTTCCCATTGCTCCTTCTCTTGGCACTGTTATAGTATAATTACCAGGAGAAGAACAATCTGAGGATTTTCAGAAAGAAGAAATTTTTTTTTTAAGCCTGAATTTCTTAGCCACTTCATCATTAATATTTTCTTGAAGAGCTTCTACATCATTCAGTCATAACAAGACTTTTAATAAAGTACTAGATTAAAAGTTGATCTTATATAAACCAATTTGAAGAGAGTGAAGTCGCTACATATAAACAGGTGCAAGTCAAACTGAAAGAAAAAATTATGGATGTTAATTTTAATATACAGATAAGGTTAACCTCTTATATGAATAATAATCTTAACATACAATTTAATATACCCTGGAAAAGCAGCAAACTTTATGACGAAGCTGAATGACAGTGTTGAAAGAAAGCACGGTGAACACAATTATGGAGTACTTCATTATCAGCTATACCCGAAGACAATGTCAGCAATGGTAATGAGCAATAGTAAAAGGCTGCAGCTTGTTTATTAAACAAAATTAAAGCAAAAGTTCAGTACTGAAAGTACTGAAATATTTTAAAGTACTTAAAATTCTAAATAATTGGTGACTTAGCTTTGAGATATTCCTATAACAAATATGTTACAGGAGGAACAGAGCAGAAAAGAAGTGAGGAGGAAGCAGAAGAGAATGGAAAGATAACATTAAAAAGATTGTGCAAGCTGGTAAGAACAGAGAATCACGGAGGGCGGAACATGACAGGATGTCGTTTAATTGATTTAAGTAACAATAAAACTGAGAAGGCATGGTGTACACCAAAAATGTAGGAGCCAAACAAACAGATAATGACTATAGAGTATAAGCTACAATAGCAATTACATGTGAGTTTTGCTGGTGAAAATACTGTAAATTGAGCAATTCTGTAACATGGGAAGGGTTGTGGCATATTGAAAGGCCTGGACTCCGATTGTGGTGGATCGAAAACAACTTTAATAACAAATGAGCAAACTTCTATACCCTCTCATGGCTGACACAGCAGCCTCGAGTCAGGTTTCAGGACTTTTCATGAATACTAGAACCTCAACATTCCTATACAAAAGATTGTCCCACCTTGGGGGGACTCATTCTGTGCAGGCGTCTTTCCGTCTGCACCTTCCTTACCATGACAAAGCACACCGTTCCACCTCCATGCTAAAAGACACACAAATTTACATCTCTACATGACGCCCTCTCCTGCTCTTTCTCTTGCTTTTGCAGCTTCTCTCCAGCAAGCATAACTGTCTCTTTACCAGGGCTGCTTTTCCATTTCCCACAAAGGGTGAACTCAAAAAGAAAGAATAGCTTTCCATACTAAAAATATAGCCTTTTACCTTCATTCTCCTGGTCCATTAAACTAAAATATTTAGAGTATTATAAACTATTATTTCCGTGCTAATTCTTTATGTGGAGACTAGAGGATCCATATATACTGAGTGATAGTAACAGAAAGGATATAATTCTTCACTAGGGAGACAGCTACTTTAAATTTTCATGATATAAGCAAAGTATTTTTTTTTTACTTTGTCCAGTTTGCAGTTAAAAAAATAATAAAAATATCCTGAATCCTTCACAGCCACTGGTCCAAATAGGGAGTACCGCAGTAGCTTGTGGAAGGGAGTAAGGCTTAAAAAGACATAAAGGAAAATATTTGGGAACTAATAAGTTACGTAGAATGATCCATGATATGACTTCATTCTGTACTGCTAGGAAGGTTTAGGGTTTGTACTCTACTTTTATTCTGCACATTACTCATGTAGAAGAAACTGAAATACAAATCGTCTTGCACAAGCTGTGTCCTGATTACTGAAACTCAACCCCACATTAAAGAGATGCAGCAAGCGAGGACACAGTGATTCCTCTCACTGCAGGAGATGAGGTCCATAGCCAAGATACTTCTGTACAGCACACTGAGGCCTATGAATGCAACAGGACATGCAGAGGAAGGAGAAGATGACTGAGAGGAGACACATTATTCTGATGAAGGCTATCTGGCAGAAAGGATCTATCAAACTAATGCATAGGGCTATTCTCAAAGAGGAAGCTTTGACTGCCAGCTTGTCAGGAAAGAACAGCACATCTCTGAATGAGACATCTTCTCTTCCAACAGGGAGCCTGTGTTGAATTGGAACGGCAGGGTAAAGCCATGACAAAACAGAGATGCAGCAATAGGATAGGCAGGACAAAAATCTAGTGGTAGGGGCAGAGAGAAAAATGTGATCAAATCTGAACAAAAATAATTAGAAAAATCAGGAAAACAAACAAACAAAAAAGTGTCTGCCATTACAATAAGAGCCCATTTACAGCATGTGCATGGTCCTTGGAAAGATTGATTGATAATACACGCATTGGAAAATAGTGCAGCAATTAAACAACCTGAGTGGTGGCAGAGGAAAAACTGAAGTGAAAAAAAGCAAAAAGGTAAACGAAAACGTGCTACAAAAGGTTGCTTCAACTTCACCAGGAGACAGCTCCGAACACTAAACTCAGGTTTTATGTTTTATGTATCAAATATTATAACTGAATTGTGCTATCCCCCAGTAATGCTGAGAGCAGCATTCTGACAGTATCCAAATTTATGGGACCAGATGCATCTCTCATCACCTAGTGACATGATCACTCCAGGACCCCAACATCTCTGAGACTCACAGATGAAAGCAAATATTTATTATAGCATCAATTCACTGAGATAATTCTCATCAAGATCTTCATACAAGGTAATACAAACTGAAAATCTTAGTTGTAAGTAGCTTTCAAATGAGTCATATGAATGAAAGATATTCAACAGAGAGGTTTTCTAGTACAAGGCATATTGAAGTCAATGTCAGCCTGAACTGGGCTGTATACAAAAAACACAGAAAATGAAATTTGTTTTTTCAATAAGTTCAATTTATTTGCAAGCACAGAAATAAGAAAATTTGTATATTTAAGACTTGGTGATGGTTAGATTTAGGGGTTGGACACAAATATATTAATTGGTAAATAAACACGTAACCTAGAGGTAAATAGGTATCGTGACTCAGGGCTACCACTAATTGCATCAAGGTTCAAGAATAAAATCTTTCTTAGTGTACATTACTGAGAAATTAATGGATTTTTTTTTTCTTTATGAACAGAAAAAGTGAATTAATGAGTGTGATCAATGGCACACAACAGAATGATGCTGTTCCTGTTCAAAACATAAATGTTCCCCCAAAATTTCATAAAGTTTCTACCTCTTCCCATTTTACTTTGTCCAAAGCTTTTAAATGAAATGTGTGAAACTTTCAACAACTTTCTCAAATATTAGAATGTATTAAACAAACTTCATGTTAGAGCATTTATCTTCTTTTGTATGCCCGATGTTTAACTAATTTAGATACCTGGAATTCTATTTCTAAAGGAGTAGTAAAGCCAAATGATTGCTTGATTGCTTTTTACAAATAGATTAGGCACAGAAAGAACCAAAAAATATTTAACAGATGTGCTAATTTTTCCGCTGTAACTTTAACAATGGTGGGAATTTGCAAAGGTTATGATTTTAAGGATATGAAACAGTTGCTACAGAGAAAATGACTTGACAGGTCAAGTGAGGAATACAGTATAAGAAATAATTCTGCACCCACAGACCAGCAGCATGAGAGGTAATCTAGAAATGTGTCAAGGTAGATAACTACTACATTTTAGAACTCAAAAATATTATTAAAGTCTCAGTTTTCAGACATGCAATTATAAAGTCCAGTCCACTGCAGGGTCTTTAATATAAACACTACTGAAAAAAATAAATCTCTGGTAAGCTGATAATATTTAGATGAGTTTATCTGAAAAACAATGAGTAAACCACTCTCAGACCCTTGTTCACCCAGACTCCAAGACCTTTGTGCCATTCTGTCCACTATTATCTCCTAACTTTTTGCAATGTATCCTGTCCTAAATACTTCAAATAGCAAGATCAGTATTCATAGCACAAAGTCAAGGATGTCATTATTACAATTCTCTTCATCTTTACCAAGAACTTTACTTCCAATAATGAATATGACCCCAAGATAACAGTCACAAAACTAGGCCAATCTTTTAGTATGCCAACTAGGAGAGATTTTAAATAGTTCAGTTGAGAAGTCTATATGATATCTAAAATACCCATTTGATTTATCCTTATCTGGATTAGAAACCTGGCCTGTCCTACCAATTTACAAACCACAACTAATAACTCTTTTTGAAACTATTTTTGTAATTCCAAAATATCAAAGTTACTTTCCTAGATTATGCTTACAATAAATAAGTGTCAATTTTCAAACTACAACATACAGAAAACTCAGAGCTCACCCATCTCTCACCCTTATAAAACCAACAACCAACTTCATCAAGCCAAAAGAGGCTATAATGTTCAATCAGCAACTGAGATCACATCATATTTCACTAAGGGAAACATGTGAGATACACACCTCCACAATCTAAAAAAGCTCATAACTAGTAGGAGCATTCCTCTAGAGAATTAGATTAACATTTTAAAGATGCTTTATTGTTTTGAACCACGTTAGAATTTGATTCAGCACAAGAAGAACTCCATGTCCTCACCCTGCTGCCACTCCCTCAGACACTCACCAGAATCTGTGCTGGAAAAATGAGTTCTTCTAACAGCTTTGTCACTAAATTCATCTTTCAAAACAAGCTCTCCAGAGTCTGATGTGCACTGAATAAATCCAGGTTGTGCCTCAAGTAATAATTTAAGCTTGCCAAAGAACTCTGAAACCACTGCAAAAATGCTCCCTGCAGCAGAGCCATCAAAATCCTCAGATTTTTTACTTTCATTTCTCGAAGGATATTTCATCTACTGTACTTAGTAAAGTTACTGAAATGATGTTTGTGGAAATAAACAACCATTATGCATTAAACTCATAGAGTCAATCAATAGAGGATGGAATGACCCTGCCACCAGTATGGGAAAAATGTTTCTGATAAAATAATTTCTTGATAGTCTCAGTCAAGATCTTGAAAAAACAGCTTAAGAATATGAGTTTTGGAACTATGTCCATAATTTTGTGAAATAGCAAAAACAATGGATTCATTCAGAACACTGGTTCTAGGGCAGAAGTAACCCCCCCTCCAAATATACACATGTATGAGCAATGTGCAGTTCACTGATATTTTAGATGTCTCTTTCTCCCCCTCTCTTGTAGATAACTCTCTGGCAGATAAATATCTCCCTCACTTCATAGAATGATAGAATGTTGCAATCAATCATAGAATCATAGAATGATTTCAGTTGGAAGGGATCTCAAAGATCACCTAGTTCCAAAACTCCTGCCATAGGCAGGGAGGATTTCCACTAGACCAGGTTGCCCAAAGCCCCATCCAACCTAGCTTTTAACACTGCCAGGGAGGGGGCAGCCACAGCTTCTCTGGGAAACATGTTAGGGTGCCTCACCACCCTCACAAGGAAGAACTTCTTCCTAATATCTAATCTAAATCTATCCTACTTCAGCTTAAAGCCGTTCCCCTTCATCCTAACACTCCTTGTATCAGTCCCTCTCCATCATTCCTGTAGGCCCCTTGAGGAAGACCACTATAAGGTTTTGCTGGAACTTTCGCTTCTCCAGGCTGAACAAGCTCATCTCTCTCAGCCTGTCTTCACAGAAGAGGTGCTCCAGGCTTCTGGTCATCTTCATGGCCCTCCTCTGGACTTGCTCCAACAGCTCCATGTCCGTACTATACTGGGGACCCCAGGGCCAAACTCAGTACTCCACCACTCCAGGGCCAAACTCCATACTCCAGGTGGGGTCTCACAAGAGCAGAGTAGAAGGTGAGAATCACCTCCCTAAACCTGCTGGCCATGGTTCTTTTGATGCAACCCAGGATATGGTTGTTTGCATTGGGATGATTGCCAACCCGTGTGCAGGACCTTGCACTTGGCCTTGTTGAACTCCATGAGAGTCACACAGGCCCACCTCTCAAGAACTTCCATGTTAAGAACCCCTTTTCTTTCTTCTCCCTCAGGCAATCTTGTTTATATAATATCTAATTAAGTCTAGACCAGTTTGTTCTCAAAATTATTTTATCTTTGAAGTTTGCTTTTTCTGCTTCAGACCTTAAAGGACTGCATGCCCAGATGCTTTGTTTGCTCCATATAATATACTATGTACTTAGAAATTTTGCCTGGCAAGAACTTCTTTCCTCTCTAAAATATTTAAATAATTTTATTAAAACTGAAAGCCAAATCTCTTATATGTCATATGTTATTTGTTCGAGTATACTGTTACCCATTCTTTACCTGATCTATCTGAATATCTCATTCCCTGTTTGTTGGTAGAAGTATACTGAGCAGTGTTGTGCATGACATTGATGGCTGATGATCCACCCCTAAAAAACTCTTTAAATAAAAAAGGGATTACTGTTATTATCTAGACTGACTTCCTCCTCATTTCTGCAAAACAAGAGGGTTTATTTTGAATTATAGTATATTTTTAAAGTATCTGCCTCATGATGACTTTGGTCTATTTCATCTAACTATGAGTACTTAAAAATTGAGCATGTAGTCCAAATTAGTCATGTAGGTTCCCCTCTGGCTTCTATGGACTCTATATTCACTGATATTACACACTTCTCCAGATGATTCATCCCAGTTTGAAATAAATGTTTAAGACAAGTGAGACAGATTGCTCCCAAAAGATTGAGAAGTTATCACCTCCCTTGGTAACATGTTTGAGTCATTGGTTACAGCCTCACTGTACAAATATTTCACTGTATCACTGATCTGAATATTCTAGTGTCAGACTCCAACATCTATGTCAGCTTTTTACCAGGTTATTTTTTTAAATGTCATTGTGAAGATATTTCTATGTAATATGCCGATAATACAATTTTTTTTTCTTTTATTATCCTCTAAAATTTTATTGTGCTCAGGTAGATAAGGAGTCTCATTTAGATGCATGGAAACTTAAAGTTTTACAGTAATTTTCAAGCTGAGTTCATAGATTCAATAAAGTAATTCATTTTCTCCATTAAGAACACTGACCAGATGGACATTTTCATGAATTAATCCATTTAAAATCTTTAGAAATCTTTGTACAACCTTCAGTAAATTGAGACTTGGGGGGAGGGGAGAAGCGCTAGCCCCTTTATTAAATAATAGCTTTATTCTGGATGTTTTCCAGTCCTTGCAGACCTTATTACCTTATTTAATCAGTGGGAGTTTGTCTAACTTCTTTATGGTACTTCATCCTGCTTGGAAGTATGTTGTGGGGTCCTTATCAATTATCTGCTTCTAACATTTTGAACCATCATTCCTGATCTACTCTAGACTTTCTACTTCCTCATGCTGTAAAAGTAATATTGGCAAATACCCATTTTACTCATTTGTTGGAATAGAGGAAGAATAATTGTTTAACCCCTGATATGGGTCATATTTTTTATTATCATTTGCAATAAATGAGCTGCATAAGGCATTGAACAGACTACTTGTCTGCTCTAGGGAAAAATTTGTATTTTATTAAAGCTATTGTCTTAAACTAACCCATTCTATTAACGACTGCCTTCCTAAACATTGTGGAACAAGAAGCAGTCTCAGTCATGCAGTCGATAAAGCTGTACAGAAATGTTTATATCAGAAGTGTTAAACAGAAAAGGAGATCAATTTTCTAGAGTAGGAGTCTTGATTTGTACCCATTCGAAACTTTGGCTCTGTGCTGGAAACAGGACAAATACTGCAGTGCTGTAAGAAATTCTAATCCATATTGTTTGTCTGCTGTCAGTTTGCCTTTTCCCCTTGAGATTTCATGCTCATTTGAACTTTTGTTTATTCTTTATTTTAAAGGTCTGGTGTAGAGGAGATGAAGCCATGAGACACAGGACTGTCACAGGCCGGCCAAAATGCAGGGGCTCAGCATTTTGACATCCCACCCTGGCAGATCAAAGAGTTTGTTCTGTGCTTCTTTGTGTTTTGCATAAAAATGAATTTGGCTGCAATTGTGTAATGAATGTTTGTAAAATATGCCATCAGGAGCTACGTATGTTTGTGTAAGGAAATTTTAATTCAAGTTGATGGAATTAGATAATTCTAACTGATGGGAGTGCTATGTATTTAGTATTTAACTGCTTATCTGTGTGACAAGTTCTCATTTTTATCAATAAACAGCAGAATTTTGTTGTTGTTGTTAACTTTCCAGTTAAAACTATTTGGATGAAGCACTATAGCTGCCAAGCCCACAGGTTTACACAGATTTAACTATCTCTGTTCTTTCCTGTTTCTCACTCTTGGCCACAGGTCTAATTCATTTAACTTGAGGGCATTGCTCTTACTCTTCTTTATAGGATTGAGTTCAAGTACACAGTCAAAATCTTTCTCTTTTTTAACTTCCCTTCTTTGAATGCAGTATAGGCACAACCTTTTGTGACTGTATGGACTTACTTGAAAGAATGGACTGAACTGAAAGGTAGATTTTTTTTTCCTTATATATGAGGAAAGTACACAGATTCTTTCATTTTGTGGGTTTGTTTAGTTTTTCTTGGTCCTCCCCCATTCCATGAAAAAAACCCAAACCAACACATATGGGATCAGTAAATAGGGCAGTCTTGACAGATTTTTGTATTGTAGCTGCCTTTTGAGTCTGTATATGAAAACTTATGAACACTTCTTTTATCTAATAAATAAGGAGAAAGAAAGAAAAAAACCCAACAGCTCATTATAGCTTATACACCAGACTGTAACAGCTATGCAAGTTTACAGCTTGACTTAGAGAACACTGTTTAATAGGTAGTAATTGCATTAATACATGGTATTGTGAAGTGATTTTACTGGTGGTAACAAAAAGTGGTGATTATTTTGACCTAAACTGGTAGAGACTTCTTAGGAGCTAATCATAACAATGTGACTGATTTAGCTTAATTCTTTGCCTTGATTTCCATATCCATTCAAATATTCAGCTAGGTCCCGTCATTGTTCATTAAAACTGTAAAAAAATACAGTTCAATTATCACTATAAGCTTCCTCCAATAGAAATCATGCTAAAAGAAGGAAGCCTACAGAAAAGCAGCATTTAGGATTATCTGCCTCTGGAATGCTGTATCTGCTGCTAAAGGTTATTTTTGTCCTTGCAGCTATGTGTATTCCAGTTAACGTAGAAGAAACATACAGTTGGAATCGGATAACTTTGATGCACAATGGATCCCAGTAAAGCAGTGGTTTAGCTGATTCTTGTCCAAACTGGCATAGTAATATAGAAACCCTAATGTTTGCAAAAAATAAATGGGAACTAGACAGTGCCTCCCTCGCCCCCAGCAATTTACCTCCTTCCTCTAATGTAGTGGTTCCCAGTCCTTGCAGAATTCTTGCTAGCACAGCATAGCTTGTTGCCTGCACAGGGCTATGGTACCAGTCATTGACTATCTGAAAACAATTTCGTTTAAGACAGCAGCTTCCAACCTGTGCCACAGCGTATGCAGATATTGTGCAGCAAAAGCTCTATCTGACCAGAATATTCCTCACCTATGGGAGCTGCTGCAGGCTTTTTGCCATTGAGGGTGAACCAAAGAAGCAGCAGTGACATACTGTTTTGGACTCAAATGTGACAACACCTCTCAATACCCTGGACTGGAAGAACTCAACTTCCGAAGGGCTTGCATCTCAGGCACAGAATTTTTCAAAGGTGCCTGTGGTGTTTCTGATTGCTACACTATCCTGTCCTCTTCATTGGCAGTTTCTCTGCATTATTAGCTCCGGAGCCTTTCTCCTCCCTCCAACAATTAGTCCATGCAGATATTTGCATTTGTATATGAATCTGGTGTGCTCTGAGGGCTATCAAACATGGAGCATTGCAGTGTAGAGGAGGAAGAGAGTTCTTGCCAGTACACTGAACTCATACTTGAAACTGGAGGTGCAGAGCCTAGTGATCACTGCCTACTTGCTGTCCCTCGGGTAAGATGCAGTATGTCACTGTGACTGACTAAGGACACAGCGTAGCAAACAGATCTAATAATCTTTATGCTCACCTGTTTGATTTAGTCCCAAAATGGATTTTCACAGTGAAGTTCAGCAGAGAGATTGTTGGGGCTAGTCAACTTTCACTGGGAGCGACTAGATATACACCTTTACTCAGGTTAATCGTTACAGAACTGTAATGGATGTTTTTGCCTGGGTCTGCCCAGCCATCTAGACTCTTCATGACTGGGAGCCATGTGCTGCCGTGATATGCTGCAGCTGCTCTCTGAGTTGTTTGTTTCCCCTGATTAAAAATAAAGGTCATCTCAGTCCTTGTTCAAGCCTTCCTTTATAATCAGGAGGAATGGAGCAGGAGCTCAAGTGGCATAGGAGTGATCGTTAGTGCTAGATTAGCTCCTGTTATACAGTTCTGCTTTTTGAATGGGCAAAGTGCTGTTACTTTTAGCAATTTTGCTGACTCTGCACAAGAACTGGTTATCATTTGCGTTGAAGAAATGTCTAAATGTTTTAACATCACTAGCTTGAGTCAAATAGCCCAATCTAAAATATATCAGCATTTAGGAATGCCCATGTAAGCCTTCTTTCTTGCCTTTGTGAGTCCTAAGTAAAAGCTAAATCACGGCGCGTAGCTTGCACGTACAAGAATAAAGGGAAAGCAATAGTCAGGTTGGCGGGTATATTTATATGGAATACATTTGACTTGAATACCTGTAAAATGAGCATTGATGTGAATAAAATAAGAAAAAAAAAAAAGACAAGTCATTGTTAGGTCTTACTGTACAATGGGAGCTTTAGCTTTATTTATTCCATGAGCATAAATAAATGGATACTGTTCAAAGCCAGAACCCAGCATAATGAATCAAGGTGCACATTTTCATTATCGGCCAGGGGCCTATTCCTCTAATCAGGCTTTCCTCCATTTTCAGCTCATTCCCCAGCTTTGTTCATGGCAGAGAAAAGCTATGTGTGTTTGGGGAGGGTGAGGGGGAAGCAGAAAAAGGAAAGAGGAAGAATAACAGATGAGTTATTCAGGCACTAAGTAAGGACCTTTCCCTGCTTTCATCTGGGAAATGTCTGAAGGGACCTTTTCTTCATGCCACTTGGGAAGAGTATCAGAAGATATTTAAAGTCTGCCTCGGGATAAAGTATGTCCTGAAGTCAGATGAGAGAGATCTTCTACTGAAGCCACCCTATTGTTGTAATATATTCATATTCTGGGCTTTAGTTGTGCAAGTGAATCACTTCAAAGGTGATTGAGGGGTATGGGTAAAGAAAGAATTACACTAATGAACGCCTGTGTAAGAGATACATTAATCAGAATTTTAGTCTCTTCCTGATTAGGGGATAAGAAGGCACAGATTTGAGATAAACTGCACACATGAAAAGAAATATCTGACATTGTTGTCTAATACCATGATCAAAGGAAAAATTAACAGAGGTGAGCAAAACTCAAAGGCTTTGTGGAGCCTTCCTGCTTTTGACTGCCGTCTTCTGCCCTCCTGCTTTCAGATGAAAAATGGGTGGAAGAGGAGTAATTGATAAGCCTGGTTTTGAAGCATTTATTTAGCAGTGATCATCAGTTCAGGTTTAATTAAACACACATAAAGTAGATGGAGCAATGAAGGAGACTTGAAATTTTCAGTGTTACTTCTAAGCAAATGCCACCATAGTCAGTGTAATAGGGTTTGTATATTTGTACCTGCACATTTTGACATAAAGATAAGATCCAATTAAAAAAAAAAAAAAGTAAAACTACAGTAGAAATTGTTTAATTTTGAAGAAAATAAGAGGATATTTTTTCTTTAAAGTCTTCAGAACGGGAGGTAGGAGAATGAGTAATAACTTCTGCTGCTTGGGGTGTTCGCAGTGACGTGATGTTTGTTATTAACACAGACAGCAGGCACAGCAGCAAGTAAAATTCCCGAACTTGTTTTAGAAGTTAGTATCTCTGAAAGATTTACCAGAGTTTACTCACCTGCATTAAGATTGATTTTTAGACTGGTCAATCGTATCTACTGGTAATAAATCTAACTGCCGTTATGTTATGTTATGTTATGTTATGTTATGTTATGTTATGTTATGTTATGTTATGTAAATGGACTAAGACCTGCTGCAATTTTTTTTTTCTTAAATGTTTTCATAAATGTTTTGGTAGGAAAAAGTACAGATATGCTGGTAATGTAAAGCAATCTCTCATGCACAGATACAGGTCTTGCAAATGAGGAATTGTAGGTGGAGCGTCATCCAAATTTGATAATGAGGAAGGCTCCTAGGTTTTTAAATATGTGGGGTAAATAAGGGTCACAGAGAGAAAGATCATGTAAATCTTCTTCAGTAATAAGCCAAAAAAAACCCCTGAAAGTGAAGCTGTTGAAGTGACTGACAAACCCAAGAGGAGCTTGTAGCCAAGCTTCCAGAAGCGGCTTTAGTTGGGCACCCTATTCTAATGAACGTTGCTCTTGCTGCAGTTCGTCATTCTTGTCTTACTTAAAAATAGCTCTTTAGATAAATTTGACACCTACCTTTGAGCTACTGAAAAGTAGCTACCTTTCAAAATGTCAGCATAATTGGACAGTGGTATAAAACAAACAATATATCTTACTATAACTTCCTATTGCTAAGGTACCACTCATCTAATTACATGCAGATATGTTTGTTGTCAGTGAATCATTAGCCCTCATCAGCATACAAAGGAAAAATCATCTCTCGACTCTCAGCTGCCACAAATAAGGCACATGGTATTTGCCTGCTGTGCCAGTCAGTACATGAACTTTACTTTCTTTTTGGTTAAACTTCAGGTGATTGAATGACTCTTTAATGTAAAAGGAAACTTGCCATGCATCACTAACATTTCAATTTTTTGCGTATTAGCTGGTACAGTTTTGGGAAATGGTTAAAAATCTGCAATTTTGCAAGAAAAGTTTGTCTTAAAAAAAATGAAAGACCTAACTGATCAGAAGATTCTTCCCTCCTCTGTGTAACTGCCAGATTTCAGTTCTTTGTTGCACATGCTTTAGGTTGGAAACTTTCTCACCTGGCCACCAACAAGTTTAACGTCTTATTTCCTGCCTCCTTTTGTAAAGGCAAATCTTTCTACAGGGCAAAGTGCAACCTACTAGTCAGCTTAATCTCTTCTGCTTTTACCTGTTTCTTTGCTGATCCAAGCTTCTGTGACTGAAAATATGGTCTCATTATTGCATTCTATTCAGATAAAATATTTCCCTCTGGTTTAGGATTCTTGAGTGGGAAAACATAATAAAGCTGTCATAACAAGGCTCTACTTTCCACCCTGATTCGAAGCAACAGAATCTGCATGTAAAACACATGGGTCATTATACTGCAAACATTGCATCTATTTACTAATAGAAAATAATTTGCCAGAATGGGTGAATGTGGAAGAATTAAGTTCTTTGAAAAGCGACAGGTTTTGCTTAAAATTTTATGGTAATAAATTTCAGAAGCATGTCCCACTTCAGATTATTAGATCTGTTGACCTTAACATCTTCTTATGATAGCTTCCTGTTTCTATTTAACTATGATTTTTGTCCTGAGGAAAAGAGATATTATATATGCCACTCCGTGTGTTGAATGTTTCCTTGGTGCCATTCTGTGGTATTTGCAGCCCTCTTTGACATTATCAAATGGATTGACATTTCAAATATTTGCAGTGCTCAGCGGGTACTAATTCAGTGAAGGTGAACCATGGGTTGCTCACATAGTGGCACAGCAAGTGATGTGTGTCTATTTAATCACAGCTGCCGAAATGAGATCAAAAGGCACTGTGTTGTTAAACCCTTAAAGCTGCTGTCACAGCAGAGAGATCAGGAGGGACCCACCACAGGAAGCAGAGTAAAGAAGTAACTTGGACTTGCTGCTGATGCAGTTCCAATGTCGGCCGTCATCTCCGTCTGCTCCCAGGAGAGAGGACGTAAGGAGGATGGCTGCACAGGTGGACTGCACCTGGCCACAACTGTCTCCCACGTGGATTTGCCCAGTACCAGGAGGACCAAGAGGCTTTTCTTTCAATGAATTTGTGCGATCTATTCTTCCCTAGACACGTGATGTTTTTAAGCCCTCTTTCAGTACTATTTAATCTTATTAGTTTTCTATCTGAGTCACTGCTTGGTCAGCTTTTAGCTGGCATTTTGTACCATGCTGAAGCTTCTTGCAACCCCAGAGTTCACCCACAGCAGACTCTCATTCACCCTGGACCGAGATCTTCCTGGTCAATTTTCCTTTACCTGCAAAGAGCATGGATTTGTTGCACTGCTGCACTGCACCACTTCTAACCAGGAGAGGGCAATAGCATCCACCAGCTGCTCTGCTGCAGCAGAACTCTTGGAACAGGTGGGGTGGATGATGGCACTGAGGGTGGGTAAAGATGTGGAAATACAGTAAACGTTGCAGAAAGACTGTCTGTCTACTTTAACTATTCTCTAGTCATTCGCATTTTTAGAAGCATTAAGCCTGTCACCTTTTCTAAGGATTATGCTTGAAATTGGCATGGGTTCTTAATATTTAGTTTTGACTTCGATAATATCCTATTATCACGCTGATTAATCATGGGAAGCTTGAGATTTCAGACAGGAACTCCTGCAGCCCTTAGTGTGTGGCTTCTCTTTGCCATTCCCACTTCCATTCACTAGAGCTTGCAGCCCTATCCACAATGCTGGTTACAGATGAAGGGGCTTGAAGTCTTTCTTGTGAGTCTGCTGTTTCATCAGTGATGTCACTGGTGCAGCAGCAGATTTGTTCCCAAAGGCCACAGAAATAAATATGACAAGCAGAAAATAAGTCAAATTAGCAAACCTTGAGCTTGCTCATTTTTTACCTATGCGAATATTTTCTGCTCTTTCAGGTTGAGATATCAGCTGTTCTGTAGTATCCTAAAACGATGGTCTATAAATAAGGTAAAATCAAAGAAAATTCTGCAGCTTGTGTGGTATAGCAAAATAGTCTACAAAGCATGCTAAACACTAGCTAGATTGTTGCGAGGTTTTTTTATGGAGATACAAATCTTTTACTCCTGTTCCCCAGAGGACTGCTGTAAACATCTTTTTTCTCACTCTTACTCAGAAATGAACTCGCTCACAATTATCCATAAGTATCACTCATTCTATCATTATGCCTATATTTACAAAAAAGCACCACTTGTTCCCAGTAGGAATATTTATAATTTAAATTAGGAAGGATTATTGCAACCTTATTATTACTGGGGTTGGGTTTTTTTTTTTTGCTTATACCAAATAATTTAAAAACTGAAAAGGTAGAGTTAGGCCTCTCACTCACTGTTTAACAATGAAAAGGAAAATTGTGAAATATTATGTTCAAACTATTCTTTTTCTTTCTGATATTATTACTGTGAGTAATGCTTCAGCCAGAATTTACTTCATTTTATCATGGGGAATGGATTCCTAAAATTATAAAGTTCTCAAGTAAATTCTCTCATTGTTTACATCATCATAATTTAGGATTCTGTTGACTTGACTGAAATCACTCATGATGTGGGAAGGTAAATTCAAAAGAAGAAGACGCTTCTAAAACTGTCTTCAAATGTGTATGACAATAACAATTTGGATATTCTGTAGAAATCTAAAACATAATATTAAAAGGCGTGTTATTTCTGTCCCTCACTGTCTCTCATTCTTATAACGTTTTCATTCTATTACCTTTATTTAGGAGAAATTGTTCAGCTATTGTCCAACTGAATATGACACATTCAACTTCTTTACCGCCCAGATAATTGAAAAGCTAGAATTCATGTATGTTCTTTATTATTTTCATGAACTAAGAAAAGTAAGGTAAGGAAAACACAGATACATCTACTCAAGATGTTTTGGTCTGGAACTGTCTAGGAGACAACTACTGAAGTCTTGCCATTGGGGATCTGGATGTCATTAAATGTATAAAAATGTGTAACAAAAAACTGGAAACAAAGTAAGTGAGTGGCATCAGCAAATACTTTTTCTTTTCTGGGACTGAAATGACTATATCTGAGCAAGACCAGAAATCACAAAATGAAATACCATTCTAAACAACAAAATAAGAGTTAGACTTTCAAAAATGTTTAGGCCACGATGCAGATAAAAATCAAAGTGAACTTCAGTGCCCTGAGAGGCGGAATTCAGTGTGCACCTCTATGTCTAGGTCTCAGCCATCCTGAGGCTTTTCTAACCACAAAACACATATGCAGTTTCAGTTCTTCTAACAGTTGTCTGTGATAAATTGACACTTCCGTGCCTGTAAGTGATCTATAAACAAGAAATATTCACTTCTGACCACTTCCAGGCTTTCCAAAGGCATACATCTGGATTCCAGACATATTTCAATGAAGGACTGAGTTGGTCCTTATTTTGTATGAGCTTACTCACCTATAGGTAACTTAATATCATATTAGTAATCACATGAAAATGAAAATACGGTTTATCCAATATGTAGTCCCACAGTGTTTAAGAATTCCATGTGGATGTAACTGCTGCTCTAATGTATGCAGATCTGGCATGCTCTAATGTTGTTGAGTTCATCATTATATTAAAAAGATACTATATCGACATGTGAAAGCATGGATCAGATTCTCCCTGAGATGTGATCTAGTTGATGTCCTTAATCTACCAAATAAGCCATTATGCTTCTCCAAAAGGAGTTTTAACTTTTCCATAAGGTACTGTGACACCTGTCTCTATTGACTGCTGTTAACATTCTGGAGGCTATCAGATAACAACAGCAGTGTGTGAAAGTTCTGGTAATGTCTCGTGAAGATGGAAATTTTAACAAAAGCATTCACTTACATGGCTACTTCAGGAAAAAGCTAAGATAGTCACCTGAAGCCCATATTAAAATTCAGATCTGTTTGCACATGTGCATCACACAGCTGAATCCTCCCTCTTTTATTTCATGGAATGGATTGCTACTGACCTATATTTTTTTTTCTCTGTCAGATAAAACTGATATACACATTCAATTTGCGTCTGCAGAGGCTTCCTATTCAGAACACCTCCTTCCAAATCTGAAGAAATGTTTGCATGCCCCATGGGGAGAGATGAGAAAATAAATCACACCACCGGTTTCTAGCTTTAGCAGATTTCTGCTGGGCCTGAGGAAGAAACCAACTTGCTATAAGGAAAGAGCAGACAAACATACCACCTCTGAACCTGCTGTGGTAAAGTCATATGGTTATGCTGCTTCCTGTCAAAATAATGAACACTGAGGTGGATAAAACTTGCATATGGACTTACAAAGAAGTATGCAGATTATAATAAATTTGAGATCAAATAAACAAACACGATACCCTCAGTTACCAAACATAAAGCCCACTCTTCTAGGACACCCAGATGAGAAGCTGGTATTGACGTATTTAGTGCTGAGGCATCTGGGATAGCTCTTAATATTTTGGTCAGGACTCTGTAATTGCTTCAAACTGTAGCTTGGATGTTGCTTATTTAATACACTACCACATGTTAATAGTTGTGTTAGCGCCAGCAAACAGAATCTCTGCTAGATAATTTAACACAGAGCCCTCCACTGAATTGCATTACTTCGAATGATCATGTTCCTTAATCTTTGCTAGAGCAAGTAGGGATAATGATATAGAGCATGAAATAAGGTTTTCTATTTATCTAAAGCCAAATCATCTTGTTTTTCAGATCAAATATTGAAGACAAAACTTGACAGTGAAACTCCTATGACTTCTGAGTCCACAGTGGTTATTTGGGTTGGTACAACAGTCTCTTCATGATATTTTATGATCTGTGTTACACAGAAGGTCAGAAAAGATGATCTAATAGTCCCTTCTGGCCTTAAAATCTTGGAATCAGAATCTAGACTAGCCTACAATGTAACTATTTCTTTGTGTGTAAGACCAAATATGCAAAATGTTAACAGGCTCTGAGTCCACAAAGGTTCAGACACTCTTATTTCATTCTTCTTACAAGCATCAGCCCCCTTATCTCTCCTATGAGAACTGTTTCCCAGCTGTGGCTTTGCTGGGTTCTTCTATCTTGTTTTCTCCCTACATCTCCCATGCAAATGCCTTATCACTCGGTTAAACTCTGCCTTTGGCTGTGAAACAGCAGCTGGTGTCAGAGTGGTTTGAGAATCACTGTAATCCTGCTTACATGAAGAAAAGACCCTATGTGAAATTTTAAAGAACTTTCTTCTTTTTTCCAGTAATTGTAACTACTTCTTTATCACCTCCACCACTTCAGAACACTGAATTCAGAGACTTGGAGTTATCCAATAAAAAATGTTTCCTAGTTTGTTAGTTTTTTTAATCCTTCCAATCACTAATTATATCAAGCCAAACTCTACTGAAGGCCAGATCATACCATGAAATATCCAGCACCATTTTGGAAAGAAAAATGGAACTACCCACACAGATTCGTACTTGTGTGTTTGCTTATCCCAGAAATGTTCAAGATGTTCACGGAGTTTTTACCCTTTTTTATTTTCATAAACAATTGTCTCACAAAGAACACATTTACTTCAAGTCTTTAGTGTTTGTTTCTTATTTGTCAAAAATACAGCTGCACAGGTAACTAACTACTTTGTTATTTTTCATCATTTCCTCTGGGATATTTCTGCAACTTTTTAGTCTCCAGTGGCAAACACCACCACACTGCGTGTAGTATACATTGCAGAATTAAATGAAGCATGTGTTGCAGCACCTGAGAGCAACTGAAAATAATTGAAATGAGCTGTAAACTCTTGTTACTCCCATTAAAGTTTATTTTTCATAAGAAAGATTACTGGCTGATTTGATGCCAACACTCTTGGTTCTTCCAGGTGTGGGCTAGCACAAGACTAGCTCACAAGGCATCAGAACAACACAGAAATGGAAATTGGTTGTGTTGCGTAGCTAGAGATGAGCTGGTAAAGGAGCAGGAATTGGAGAGAAGCTGAGGGAAATGACAATGCTTATGCCTTTACATGGGAGGAGACTGAGCCCTCCACTCTCTGCCTTTGCAGCAGCTGCATTATGAATTAATAAAGCGATGCCTTCATGAATATGCACATGAGGGCTTTTCATTAATAAATCATTAGGGCATCAATCAAGCAGCCGCACATTCAACACAGGAAATTGAGGTTAGACCTGTTCTGCCCTGCTTTTTGAATTACAACTGGAGGCCCAAAATGGAAGAGGGAAGGAGGGTGGGGGTGAGAGGAGATAAAATGTTTATCAGGATAGGGGTGGAGGGAAATGAGATATTTCTACACTTTCTTCAGAAATTAACTGAGAAAGAGTGTTTGAAATAGAAGTATTTTAGCAAGTGTAGGGAAAGGAGGGTGGGAAACCGAAACAAAATGCAAGTGATGTCTTATACTGCTTGTCACACAGAACATCTTTGAGATGATGTAATGATCAGTAGTGGAAGCTACTCTGATCCTCTGATAACAAGAACACTTTGTACTTGCTGCACTTTGAAGAACTGTTGAGTATGTTGAAGATCATTCATTTCTTTTTTTAACAAAGACTACATCAGTCATCTCATTTTCTAATTATTTTCTCTGTTGGAAGTTAGTGCTAAAAATTTTTTTTTTTCAAAAAGTGGAAAAAAGTCCAACCTAGTCAAAACACATCTTCTCTAGAAACTGTAATTCTGTGAGTAAATCTATAAATAAAATAATCCACAAGCTCAGGAAACAGATTAAAAAAATGTTAAGGTTATGAATCTCTGTGAAACAGTGATTCAGTGAAAGATGAAAGCTTGTTGGGATGAATACATTGTACAAATCTTATGTATAATAAACACCTCCAACATTGTGATCTGGCTCCACACAGTTCTCACTTCCCAGAGAATCAGATTTATAAAGGGTATAGAGGAGTTTAAAAAAAAAAAGTCAGCTTCATCTTTGTCTGTCTTTGAACATCTGGCCCTTCTTTTTCATGCCATCTCTTTCCACATTTCCTCTGTTTGAGTGCAGTATGCAATGTCACATAACATAAGGCAATGTGTATTGTTTTGCTGCATAGTATCTATCATGATATAGGGGATGACATTCTGCTGATATCACATGAGGCTACACTTCATGTAAAGCACTGAAACTTGTCCATCAAGTGAAGAAATATTGATTTAAAGTAAAATAATGTGAAGAGCAAAAAAGAACTTTTCAGGTCTATTTCACTCTGTTTTGTAACAGTAAAACCTAGAGTTTTGAATCTATTTAGGCTCGAAACTTCTATAAAGCACAGATTTTTAAGTACCAAAGTAATTAACTATTGATACTAGATGCCTGTTGAAACAGGAATTTTTCAAGTTTTAAAATACTTCAGAGACTTTCAAACTTTCTGAAGACTGTACTTCAGACTCAGCAAAGTCTGTTCAATGTAAATGTATCTGATCAAACTTAAAGAAAGCAGAATGATCTCATGTTCTTCTTTGGCCTTCAAAACTTGAGTCTTCCATAACCACTGCACTAAATCATTTTGACACGTACCTCCACTCAAAAATTTCTGGGACAGGACGCTTGTTTGGATACAAACTGTCTACACTTATTGTTGCTGTGATGATGGTGAAGAAATGGTAGGTATTCAATGTGCACAGTAATTTTGTCTGACAATTACATGTCTGTTGTGGACAAGTAAGCTTTTTGGATGACATGAAGAATTGCACATCATAAGGAAGTCTGAATGCAGTCTACTGAAGACGTGTCTTTTAATACCAATGAAACTAATTCTAAATATACCCTTTCCCATTCCCCCATAGTCCCAGGGAAATTGGTTAGTGACCTGCTCAGCCACTTAGAACCGCACAAGTCAATGAGACTGGATGGGATTCACTCACTGAGGGAGCTGGCGGAAGTGCCACCAAGCCACTTTCCCTTATTTACCAGAAGTACTGGGTCACTGGGGTGGTTCCACTTGACTGGAAGCTGGCACATGTGATGCCCACCTACAGGAAGGGTTGGAAGGAGGACCTGGGGAAATACAGCCTAACCTCAATGCTGGGGAAAGCAATGGAACCAATCATCTTGAATACCATCACACAACATGTGCAGGACACTCAGGCAATCAGGCCCAGTCCGCATGGGTTTATGAAAGGCAGATCATGTTTGACCAACCTGATCTTCTATGACAAGAAGACCTGCTCAGTGGATGAGGGGAAGGCTGTAGATGTTGTCTACCTGGACTTCAGTAAAGCCTTCTACACTGTCTCCCAAAGCAAAAGAAACTAGGGGGATTCGATGGGTATACTGTTCGCTGGGTTAAAAACTGTCTGGACAGCTGGGCCCAGAGAGTTGTGGTGAATGGAGCTAAATCCTGCTGGCAGCAGGTCACAAGTGGTGTTCCCCAGGGCTCAGTGCTGGGGCCAGTCCTCTTTAACATCATTATTAATGCTCTGGACGAGGGGATCAAGTGCACCCTCAGTAAGTTTGCAAACAACACCAAATTGTGTGGGAGTGTTGATCTGCTGGAAGGCAGGAAGGCTCTGCAGAGGGACCTGGACAGGCTGGATTCATGGGCAGAGGCCAACTTTCTGGGGTTCAACAAGACCAAGTTCCAGTTCCTGCACTTTAGTCACAATAACACAGGCAGTGTTACAGGCTTGGGACAGAGTGGCTGGAGAGCTCCCTGGAGAAGGACCTGAGGATCTTAGTTGACAGCTGGTTGAACATGAGCTGCTAGTGTGCCCAGGTGCCCAAGAAGGCTAACGGCATCCTGGCCTGTATCAGTAATAGTGTAACCAGTAGGAGTAGGGAAGTGATTTGTTCCATTGAACTCAGCTCTGGTGAGGCTGCTTCTTGAGTACTGTGTTCAGTTTTGGGGCCCTCACTACAGGAAGGATGTTGAGATGCTCGAGCGCATCCAGAGGAGGGTGACGAAGCTGGTGAAGGGTCTGGAGCATAACTCCTATGAGGAATGGCTGAGGGAGCTGGGGCTTTTTAGTCTTGAGAAAAGGAGGCTGAGGGGGAGACCTTATCCCTCTCTACAACTACCTGCAAGGCAGTTTCAGAGGTGTTGGGGTTGGTCTCTTCTTTCTAGTGACAAGCGATAGGATGAGAAGAAATGGCTTAAAATTGCACCAGGGGAGATTTAGGTTAGATATCATGAAGAATTTCTTTATTGAAAGGGTTTCCAGGTATTGGAATAGGCTGCCCAGAGAGGGGGTGGATTCACCATCCCTGGAGGCATTTAAGAGGCATGTAGATGAAGTGCTTAAGGACATGACTAGGCAGGGTTAGGCTGTGGTTGGACTCAATGATCTTAAGGGTCTCTTCCAATCCAGGTGGTTTTATGATTCTATGATATTACTTTTCAGATGCTTTTATTAAATCACTTTTATACCTGTGCATCTAACCCTTTGCTCTGCACCAGAACAGATTAAAAAGCAGAAGAATTTTGCCCCTTCAATAAATTCAAATTGGTTCACTACTTATTTGTTCTGTGGCTTTCTTGGCCAAACTATCCTTCTTATGGTCCCAGCTTAAAGTGAACCACCAAAACAGAACACTGACAGTGTGAAATCTCCGCTACTGCTTCAGTTTCTGTTTCTATGGAAATGGACCAGGGAAACACAAAAAAGCAAACCAAGTAGCTTAATGATTTTAAAATCCCACTTACTTTGATTTGTACAATATTATTTCCCAAAAAAGGCAAGCAGCTGGAATTTGCACTCTTTGCCTGCTGGGGGGTGAAGTGAAAGTAATATTTCCTTTTTAAAGCACTGACAATAAATAATTAAATGATTCTATGAAATTAAATCAGCCTCACATCAAAAATAAAACTATAGGAAAAAAAAGTTCTCACATTATTTCATTTGATTACATTTAAATGTGATTTGGGGGAAGAGAGGATGCAAGCTAGTAAGTGAGACCAATTCTGCTGTCTTTTCTGATTGTTATAATGTGGACTATAGTAAAAAATTTTGCACACACACCAGGTCTTTTTCCCTTTCCTTGTGTTCCTTTCAAACATAATGTCCTTCAGCCCCTCTGGCTCTTTCCAGACCATTTGCCTACACAACTTCAGTTCCTCTTTCTGTGTCATGGCCACAGCAACTACATGGGCTGGGGCATATTTTTCCTCCTGACTTTTTCTGCTGACCTGTTCTGAACAACAGAGACAGAACACTCACTGCCTTAATGAACTGTAGAATTTGCAGGGGGAAACTGATTCCATGTGCCCACATCACTACTGAAAACTTTTCAACTAAACTACCACTAAAGTTTTCAATCTGTCTTTCATCAGTGGTCTATTACTCAGGTTTTCCTAGGCTTTCGTGGTCTCTCAGTTTATCCATAAACTAGGAATGATTTAAAATATATGTTAACTACAAAACCACATGATATGTCTTATCAATGTATTTTATATGTTATGGGCCATTCACTGTGCTTGCATACCTTCCATCTACACCTGCTGTGGTTAAATAAGCAAAAATTCTTCTCTTTCTCACCCTTTGCAGAAATGTCTGACAAAGATAAGCCTTCCTTTTCTTTCTACAGTACACCTTTCCTGAGAAAGCCCATCAAATTGTCATCATTTTCCAGGAAGAAGAGCTGGAGCAGAATAGTACTATAATATCTTTGTCATGTGAAGCTGCTGGGAGCTAATTCCCCCCACTAAATGACCTTACATGGTTCAGTAACAATCTGCTGGAGGAATCACTGACATGGATGATTGTTCTTTGACTTTTAACCTCCAAGTAATAGAGATTAAGTGCTACTTGGATGGAGACAATATTTTCTAACATCAAGTTTCTAATAACTACATTACATTACATCACACACACAAAAAAAGAGGCGGTTTACAATAGGAAGCTAGAGCTCCTTTTCTCCCTATTTTATAAGCTCCTTTTGCTTTTGGAAGAAATTTATTCAAATACAATGCCTGCAGAGCCTGCAAATTTGTATGTGTTTTGTGATCACACATACAAAGTAAGATCACTTAATACTCATGAAGCAATGCTCTTGTTACCAAACCCCATTTAAATTACACTCCAGAAATTTTACTAAGGCTTGCAGGCAAAGGAATTAATATTCTTTTTTTCCTATAAAGAATATATAAAAACCACAGCTGGCAAATTAGTCATTATATGCAATAAGTTTTCTTTTTATCAGCTAAGTAATAGCTTGTTTATTCTGTAAACCCTTGTTGCTCTCATTAATTGTATATTTTCCTGAAAGATATGTTGTTTTTTTTCTTAGAAGTTAGTAATTTTTTCTACTTTTGATGAAAGAAACCCTTTTGACATGGGCCAGAACAGCCTTCAGGAACCACATAAGTTCATTTAAGATCCATGATGCACATTTTTTTGCTTACACTACATTGGTCTCACATGCAACCTGCTAGACAGAGATAGGCCACACCTGACTGTGTAGTCTCCTGCTGTGGGGCAGAACATCCAGTTATGTCATGCAGGATGTTTTACAACACGAGATGGGTTGTGCTGTGGCATGTCACCAATAAAAGGCCATAGTCTGACAGCTGGTGTCTTTCATAGAGTGAAAGCTCCACCTAGACCAGCTCTGGCTGACAAACTTGCTTGCACCGGAAATCATCCTCAGCTTCCACGGATCGTCAGGGGACAAAATTGCTTATATTTTCCAAGGGATGGGCACACTGATAAATGCTATCTTTTAACACCTACAGCGATAGCTAGAGGTCACTGTCTGCTCTAGGGAGGAGAAAAACTCTGTATGCTTAATGAGCTGCTCACTCACTCTAATTAATGAAAACTCAGAAACCTTAGTTACAATTAGCTGTCTCAACCTGGACACTTGATTAAACAGAACCAGCAAAAAAGCTCTTATTTTCATATGGTTCAAAAAAACAACATCACTCATCAACCTAAGTAAACTGGGGGAAAGAGTACCAAAATGTACAAATCAGTGGTATTATCTAGGTGGGATGAGCCTATGGAACAACTACATGGTCCTGGCTGTGACCCAGAGTGCACAAATGCTGTTTCTCAGGGAGAAAATTTAATCTCTTTTGCCAGTTTAACTGGAAGTAGTAGCCAATGACTTCTAAGCAACAATCTCAAGCTATAGGTTCATGTATGAGGTAAACACAGACTTTATGCAGCACAAGGTTTCCTGAATTTATCCAAGTGATGAGGGATCGACTCAATCTTGCACTCTGCATAGAGGGATTGTTATGTGAAGGACAAGTATCAGGACTTACAATAACATTTGATCCCAACAATGTTGAAAACTACAAATCTGTACAGGAAGGAAGGAACTTTAGGGTAAATCTAATAATTGTAGAGAAGAACCAGATGAAATAAAGGGCTATAAAAATGTACATAATATACCATATAAGAAAAAAAATGTATGTTTCCTCTTCTTTCTTTTTCTTTTTTAACACACACATTAGGAGTGACACAAATGTAAGGTTCAGTTTTAAAAGCAAAATAGCAGATACCTGGTAGGGTAATTACAGCGCATTTGTGGATCAGACACTAAGGTGATGAGGACAAACATTTATGCTCAAATATAATAAAATTTTCTTCCATGACACCAGATTGCAAAAAGGTTTCAACAGATTTACCTCATTTGGAATTATGGCAAAGATTTTAGTGTTGGCAGCACATGAAAGAGATACATAATGCTAGTTGGAGCTTGTTATTTAACATATTCTTTCTCTCTCTGTCTCTATATCGATAAAAAAACACCCCACCTTTCTTCCTAATGACATCCATGGCTTCATAGAATAAAAAAATAATGGGCAAAACTAGCCCATTAACCTAGATTGTAATCATCAGAGGTGATCATGAGGGCATGAGGCTTGAGATGCGAGCTCAAATTTTCAAAAATATTCAAATAAAATTGAAAGTGACTTCAAGGCCAAGTGTCATTTTCAGAAATATTCTAGATAACTAGCATGAGTTTCATAAAGAAATGAATAGGAGATAAATGTAAAGTGCCTAAGTCTTACCTGGTGATGGGCCTTAGTTTTTTAACATATTTTGCAGCCTTATTATTTCTCTATGGTTTTCATAAGACCAATTTGTACATTCCTGCCTATAAGTGCAGATCTTGATATTTCAGCATCTAAATACCCATCTGACTCTTAAAGTAATTTATTATTTATGGGAGAAAATGCTCAGCAAATTCAAAGCATAGGATGAGGTTCACTCAAAAAAAAAAAAAGATAAAAAGATCATTCTTAACAATCAGTATTGCAATCCTCAAAGAGCAGAATGAATAATTTTAAGGTCAGAGAAGAGAGGAAATGGCAAACAAGTGTATGAAACATCTTTTTAATTTTTTAACTCACTGATTACTCTCAGGAGAAATGAAGAGATCTGCAAAAGGAGAAGGAAAGCTTTCAGAATAATCTCATTATCTTCTCTTAACAGCTCCCTTCTCTCCTCCCCCACAATATACTGCGATATCTCATCAAGAAGAGAACATAAGTTTTACCCTTGACTTTTCTATGATTTCTAATGATTTAGGTCCATATTCATTAATTTTTTTGAACATGTAATATTTTCCCAAAATCCCAACAGGAAAAAGTTAATTGTTTTCCCTACATTTTCTTCTGTCATGTCACCTTTTCCTCTCATTCTACTAGGGACAGAGCATTGTTTCAGTCTTGTAAATGTGTAAAAAAAAAAAAATCTTTAGAAAGCTAATATCTCATGGAAAATGTAGATGAAGCTGCTGTATACTCCCCAAGGGTTAACACACTTCTCTTACATTACACAGAAAATGATGGTGTCTACATTCAGTAGTAAAGTAATAATATCTTATTTTCTCAAGTGGAACAGCTAACTTAAGCTGAGAATAGTCCTTGTCATCTACACAGTGTTTAAACATGTTTCAGGATCTACTAAGCATAAGAAATTATGCCCACCTTTTCTTGAGTTTTGATAATGTACCTGAGGATGGAAGATACAGAGCAGACACAATTTCTGCCCTATGACCCAAATGAGGTAGGTAAAAGATATTGTAAACTACCTAACAAAAGAAACCAGTTTATCAAAATAAAAATGTATAGCATGTGTAAGGAGCCTGCGACATATGAATCTTCAATTCATACATGAAATATTAACACTTCACAGCACTGGTTCCTTTCCACTTAGTAGTTAATATTGCTCACAGTGGAGAAAGTCAGTGCCTTCTGACAGTATCATTCATTTTACCTACACTAACTATAAACTGTATTGTTGCACATTTTCTATAAGCAGTTAATATCAAGTACATGTAACTGTCTATAAATAAGAAAAAATAAAAATACAGGAAAATATTGAAGCATAAAGGTTTATTTGCATGATTTCAGATTATGCAATTGTTATAATTTTAAGAATAACTGCTTATTTTTAATTTTCCAATCTATTTGTTATTGTTTTGATTCTACAGTTCTCTCTAAATTGTTTCCTGTTATTCAGGGCAGTCAGTCAGAAGGAAATTATTTTCTTCATTGTTTCTAATGCACACTGTGCATGTAGTCATCAGAACCAACCGCTCAATTGCCATTGATTGTCCCACTGCATTGGAGAAGCAAAATATCCATGCTAGATTGACAAGTTTCAGTTTAAATCCTTGTCTGGGGTAAAGTCCCCAGAAGTGACTGGAGGTCAAACTGGACAAAGATCAAGTGCTTCAAACCACAGCTGTTTTGCATGACTTTTCCTATTTAGCAGATTTTCCAACACTGCATTTTTTCAGAAAAAGCAGTGTTAGAACAGCATGTCAATGAGTCTCATAAAAGACTTTGCTGCATGTACTATTCAGTGTCCCTGGGTAGGTCTGGTCTCTTTGAAGTGTCTTTGTGGGAAAAGAGAGAGGAACAGTCTTCAAATCAAGATGCAACATGGATAAATACTGCCTCTTTCTGGCCTAATGCTCCCATGTCGGAGGCAGCAGAGAGGAGGCACAGGCCATGTCAGGAAGGGAAGATACAATTCCAGATTCCTTTCTTGAATGAAGTTTTTCTGTGCAGCATATATAGCCTCACTCCCTCAGAGGTAGGTATTCCAAAACATAGGGAACTGGACCTCTTTTGTTTTCCCCTTATTTCTTCCACAGAAATGTTTGGTTGCCCATCAGTATGAGAGCTTTTTGGCTGACTCACCAAGGCTTCATGTCTCTTCTTCAGGCCCTAGACATTTCTCCTAAAAAAATACTTGCCAGGGAGGTACAGAATTAATAAAAATACACACCAGAGACAGAATCACAGAATCATAGGGGTTGGAAGGGACCTCAAGAGATCTTCAGGTGCAACCCCCCAGAGAACCTCATAAATATCTTAAAAATAATTTATGATGAATTTACAGCAAAATATATCGACAACTGTTGCACTTATTTTAAAGGGAGTTAATTTCATTATAAACAGTAAAATAGAATCCTGTTATCTGCATGATTGTTTGCAATGTTCTATGGAAGAGTTGGAAGAGTTGTTCAGTGAGGGTGACAGAGCACTGGAATAGGCTGCCTAGGGAGGTGGTGGAGTCTCCTTCTCTGGAGATATTCAAGACTCGTCTGGACGCCTATCTGTGCAATATGTGCTAGGGAGCTGCTTTGGCAGGGGGGTTGGACCCGATGATCTCTCGAGGTCCCTTCCAACCCCTACAATTCTGTGATTCTGTGATTCTGTAACTGGGCCTGAAACAACTAATAATGCATTTACCGTTTTGTAAGGAGGGTACATTTTGTTATAAAATGCTTAGTAAGCAGAAACACCTGTTTGGAATGAAATATGGAAACCTCATTTAGTAGTAAATGTATTTGTAGGGGACCAGTGACCTAGACTTTTTATGCCCTACAAACATATAAATATAAACAGAGGGTTTGTTAGAAAGGAGAAATGATCTGACACTGGATAGGTAGCCAGACCACTCTGGTGTTAATACAACAGATAGATAGACTTTACTGTGATTTTTAATTTTTTATTTCCCTTTATTCTTCTTGGACCTCAAACAAAGAGCCAAATCACTCAAATCTGTTAAGAAAAATTGTTCTCAGAATCTTTACTTGAAAAAAAGCTGAAACAGTAAAAAAAAATCTTTGTGACTCTTGAATGAATCCTTCCTTTACCAAGTACCTGATTAAAACAGACAATATTTTTACTTTCAATCTATAAGAAAAAAACCCACAACACTTCTTCTATCAAACTCTCTACAATGTCTACAATTCTTTAGATGGTTTCACTGATCCTAAATTAGCTGTTAAGATTCTTCCAGATATTCTTTCCTTGATAACATTTTATTATGATGACTATTTTTGTTTTGGAAGTATTAGATTTGGACAAACACCACTCTTAAAACTGTTAGCTCATGAGTTTCTTTGCAATTATAACTAAAAATGGATTTTCCAGCTCATCTTTATTTTCATAAATCTATGTGATGTTGGTAAAATAAAAATTTTGTACTTAATTTGATATTCATTCTGCTTTTTATTTTTTAACAATTCTAATTCAAATCTGAAGTAATTCTATTTTTTAATTTTGTCCTTTTTTTTTGAGAAAAAAGAACATTTAATGATTGCTGGTGAAAGCTTCTAAAATGTTGCAAGATTATATTTAAATACAGTATTTACAGTAAATAATGGAAGAAATATGCCTAAAAATATCAGCTTTGGAGATTATGTTTTAAGTATCTGAACTCTAAAGCCAAATATATGTTGAGACATTATAACTCAAAGTACTTTAGAATATTTTTTATTTTTCTCCTTGCAGCTGAAAAATGCAGTTTTGGGATGTTGAATATCGGAATGGGAGTGAACATTTTGCTCAGCTTAAGAAAGCAAGGTTAATATTTGGCATGAGGACAGAAAATGGTGTTGAAGATTAATTGGATCAAATAATTTCAATACATGCAAGAATAAGTTACTTTTTAAAATCCTTCATTGTGCTGATTTACTGATTACAAAATTTTGTTACAATAAAAGTAGCTGACTGCACACTAAAAAGTTCTGTAACATGTGTGATAGTTTTCCGATCACAGGCTTGGTCTGTTTAAAAGCTGTAGGTCTCTGAAGTCTCAGTTGCTTAATTCCATTTAAAAATAACATTCGAGAGAATTAAAAGGTTTTGGTGTCTGGGATAAGCTTATTAGTATAGGAAATGGAAATGTGAAGCAAGAGCTGAAAAGATTTGTGATAGTTTCCCTGAGTCATGACTTTTTGCAGGAAGAAGATAGAAAATAGAATATAGAAAATAATGGAACCAAGAAAAGCATACAAAATCCTAATAAATGCTTTCAAGAAACTGTAAGCTAAATCTAGTGAAGAGCTTTGGCGCCTAAAAATTTTTAAATTAAATGTCCTTCTGGTATATGTGAATAAAAAAGAAAAATTGTGTAGGAAGCAAAAGTGAAAATTTTATGTAGTAAATTTTATGTGCTTTGAAGGACAACATGTAAAACTGCTGTGGAGTATGTCTGCAAATTGATAAGACACAAATTATATACAGGCTGCTGCAGTTTAAGTTTATACATAAATATCATGGTTATATGGGGAGCATAAGGAAACATTTTAATTTCCCTTAGGCATGAAATTCAATATTTTAAGAGATTTAAGAACCTGTATACTCCAAAGAGCACATGACATATTTAGAAATCTTTGTGAGCGTTGCATGATACCTGTTTCTAAGATGGCATAATCCTGTATGTAGAACCAAGCACAGAATAGTAAAGCAAAACCAGACTAGAACAATATTTCCAGCATCTAGCACTAGATCAATGTATAGAAAAGCTGGCAGGAGGGAAAATGGCAGGTGTGCCATTTTTTCAGTGCTAAAATCTAACACTTTTCCCCTTCATGGCAATGAAAGTAGCTCATCTAAGACTTTACATTCATAAGCCTGTTGTCTTTTAGCTGCAATTAATTTTTTGCACTACTGACTTCATCTGTTTTCCATCCCTCACTTCCAGTCCTGGTTTATGTTTTAAAACTAGTGCATGTCAAAAGCTAAAATCAGCACTCTTCATCTGGATTTTCTTTGCCTGTCTGTGTTGTAGCTATCCAAGGCTGTGAGAGAGAACACATCCAGTAATTTATATTTATAAATTAATCTTAGGAAAGCTATAATGCATTGATGTTACTAACTCCTACTTTTAATGAAGGCTTTGGATTGGAAAATTATCTTCACAGTTATGAAGAGAATGTATACATTTAAGAGCCTGCCCGAGTCTGCTGGGGAATATCACATGGAGGACTTAGCATCAGATGCAGACAATAAGGTCTTAATAAGCATCCCTACATGCAAGAGAGAGAAAAGAAAAATCCAAAAACCAGTATTGTTGGGTTTCTGGGAGAATGTCAGAAAACAATGTTGCTTTGTGTGATTATACAGGCTGTGTTTTGCAGGACTCATGTCCTATTCAAAATCAGTCCATTCGATTTCCTTGGATTCTTTCTTCTTGCTATATTGCCTGTGGACAAGTCACTAGAACAGTAATGGGTTTTTTGAATGCATTGATATTTTTATGATACTTTAACATTATATTTTTCTCTGTCTTTTTTTTTTTAATTACTTTTTTTCAAGCTTATATGTATAAAGAATGCATGCTTAGCTGGAGGCAATTCCAGCTAAAAATTAGCTCCTTCTGCCTCATTATCCTACCATTTCATGCATCTCTGAAACTCCACATTATACTCTGAAAAGCTTCCTAGAGGAGATTTGTTGCCATAAGGCATCAATCAACATATCTTGTGATTAACCTCATACTACAGAACAAAAATATGTCAAAATCTTCTCATGAAAATGGCTTGATGTGTACAGCATAGACTTCCAGACATTTAGCATGCCAGATTCAATGTATATTTATATTGATCTATTATCTGTCCTGGCACTCCAAGTGTGTGTGTGTGTGGAAAAACCATGAAAATTCATTTCACTGAATACAACATGACAGACTGTATAAAGTGTGAAAAACCAAAGCACAATCTCTTGGTGCGCCGACTTCACATTGCCTGGAGTCACTACTTCTTCAGCATTACACAGTGCTGAGTCTGGACGTGTCTGGGCAGCTGGCTTTCAGACAATAGTCACAAGGCAGGGAACCGCTTTAGGGGTCAGGACACTAACAGTACATACACAGATGACTACATGTAAACATGTGATTCTTACCAAGTGGCCTGTCACATAAAGGGTGCGAGTCTGATGTGTGGCTGAGGGGGGCCCCCCCCTTGAGTCAAGAGGTTCAGAAAGGCACCCCCTGCTTTCTAAACTTCTCAGAGAGGAGCCTAGATATGGCTAGGTCCAATCCTAGTCTCAGACTTGGTCAATGGTTTACATCTAAAGCATTATATATACAGACACATATTAGAGTTCATGTTTACCTGTCAGAGTCTCCTAAGGGACTTTCACTCAGCTTCACAAAGTTGAAACTAATAGAAAGTTTCTTAAAGCAAAAGATATAAAGAATTTCCTTTGATAAATGCACTTTCTGCAGTAGTGCTAATATATGATTTTGATTAAAATTATAATGCTAGTAAAATGTTATCTCAGTTCTTCTTAGCCAAAAAGCTGAAATTGCAATGCTTACCAAGAAGGAATCCCTGTCTTTGGTGAAGGGGAAGGAGCATAGCCTGTCTATTGCTTCTTACAGGGTCTACAATTTCTTCTCTCTGCCTCCCCAGGGTAACTTCTTCACTATCCTTTATGTCTCAACCATAGCTGTCCCCTCCCTCAGGTGATGATATGGTTTGGGTGATGATATGATTTGGGTGGAGAGTTTTTGGGTGATGATATGCTTTGGGTGGAGAGTTGAGTACTACAGTCATATAAGTTTAGCACATACTCCTTTTACCTGATTATCATATTTAGGAGTGTCAGCATTAATATTAATTTCACAGATAATGCAACCACAGGTCTCACTCCGGGCAACATGGTCTTCAAGATCCAGTGTAGAAACTGTCTGTTTATTCTGTATTCTCTAGCCAAAACAGGACCATCTTGAAGACATAAGACTCCCTCTTTTCACTGCTTCTCATACCAACCTTGCAGATCTCCATCCACGATACTTGTGCAAGAGACTAGTGGACACAGGTGTTTTTAACTTTTGATGTTCAACTGTCACACAGCCAACAGAAAAAGAATTCCCTAAGACCTGAAGAAATCATGCATGGAAGAGAAAATGAACAAGTACTAAATTAGGATAATGTTCCATATAATTTTCCAGAGCCTCAGGATAAATGAAGTAATCTTTCTTTTAGTGCCAAATATGCATAATTTGCAAAGAAGCAGAATTACTTGCTTAAAGCATTTTTAGAGAGTTTTTGAGCATCAGATTAAAAATATGGCAGCTATAGTTAGGTGCCCTTTAAATAATGCATTTCCAATAAGTAATTTACTTGAAAATCTTTGATAAAACCTCAAAGGAGACTTTGAACAAAACTTGTTTGTCTTGAGTGTATAGTAAATGCTAGTATAGTTTACAACTGTGTGAGGGATGGAAAAAGGAGGCAATAGTAGGAATAATGAACTGTTAAGTTAAAAAATGAATGAGTCAAATAGTGCATTGTTCCATATGATGGCTACAAAGATGGTTACTCTCTGTTTATTAATGATGGTAAAACCTCACCAACAGTCCGTGAGTTTGCTGGTGTTATTTTTGTTTCTTCTTTTCTGAAAGAATTTTATGGGTGCTTTCCTCAGTAAATGTTTATACTTTGCTCTGTCCTCTGTGTCTGATATTTGGTCTTACTTTGTCAAATGGCATTCCAATTTACTTTTTATTTCACTGGTATTTTGGTTTTATATCTAGAATACCTCTTTCTGTATGACCATGTGTCATGGTTTAACCTGACAGGCAGCTAAAACCACGACACAGCCATTCGCTCACTCCCCCCACCCCAGTGGGATGAGGAAGAGATTCGGAAGGCAAGAAAAAAACCCTCAAGACTGTGAGTTGAGATAAAGACAATTTAACAGGACAGAAAAGGAAGATGATGATGACTATGAGGATGTTAATAATACTAATATTAATATTAATACTAATACTATGCAGAACAAGTGATGTTTCTCACACAACTTCTCACCACTTAAAGCTGATGTTCATCAAGTTCCCAAACCACCCCACTTCCTGGACAACCCCCAGTTATATACTGAGCATGATGTCATATGGTATGGAATATCCCTTTGTGCAGTTTGAGTCAGTTGTACTGCCTGTATCCCCTCTCAACTAAGCATCACCTACCTTCTGGTTGGCAAGACAGTGTGAGAAACTGAAAAGTCTTTGAGTGCTTGGCAACTAAAAACATCAGCATATCATCACTATAATATCAGACAATAAGCAACATTATTCTCATCCTAAATCCAAACCACAGCATTACACCAGCTGCTAGGAGGAAAATCAACTCTATTCCTTCTGAAACCAGGACACTTCCAAAACCAAATTCATGCTACACAAACAACTCAACAAAGTTCCCCTTCTGATAAAAGTACTGCTGAAGTGATGGACACTTTATGGGCCAAAGAAAATTATAATGACTTTATTGATTCATATAGGGCACTTGTCTGGCCCACAACATGACCTTCATAAGTGGGCAGTAGCAGATAGGGCCAAAGGAAAAAGGCATATCTGAGGTGCTGCTTCTCCGATATGCTCTTAAATGATCTGTGAACTGTAGGCTTTGATTGAAAGTACTATATTGAAGTATTTAATAATTGTTGATTTTTTTTTTCTTTCAGTTTGCTCAGATGGAGACCTAAAGCTGATGTAAAAACTTTAATTTAGATTAAATGTATCACGTGGGACTGGCAGATTCTTTATGAACCCAGGATAACTCCTGTTGCCTGGGACTTGAATTCTGGTTAGTTTTAAGTCTGTGCAGAACTCTGTTTTTCAGTGAGTTACAGCCTTTCAGATGGAAATGCAATGTGTATTGAAGGACTCTGAAGTTCAGGAGGAATGATCCTAGCTTTCAGCAAGTATCAGGCACAGCTGCTGGCTTACTGTATCCTCACAGGGCTAAATATTTAAGGGCTAAATATTGAGAGGGATAAATGCATAAAGCTCTTTCTCACCTTGGAAAAAAATACTGCATGTATAGGTAGCTGGGATGAGGGAGAATGAAGGTTTCAAGGTTGACGGATGTTAATCCAAACCCCTCTGTTGACTTCTCTGGCCATGAAATCCTGGAAAGCAATGCACTTACATATATTTTCGCATGGGCTGCAGCAATGTCAGCAGCGTTGTAGTTAACAACATGTTACATGGAGGAAGGAAGGAATGTGGGTTCCTTTATTTGTCCATCATAAGCCACAGGAATCGCTAAGAAACATAAACTCATAAGGTATTTATATTAGAATTCTGTGAAAAAGAAATACTAGACTTCCAAAGGGAACTTTCAAACATCACCACTTTTAAGATGGCAATTATCCAAAAAAGGGTTAAAACTTGCTTTCCAGTAATAACCATGATCTTGTTTCTCCCTTTTTTCCCTACACTTCTCCATGACCCTTTGTAGCCTATTTTCCCTTTTTCTTGTTGGGCATTTTTGACAGATAGCTGAATTCTATCAGAGAATGTAAGTATATTCTGTGAGACTCACACAGACAAAGAATACATGCATATAAAAAAAAATAAAAAATTCTTATGCACTTCCAGCCTGAGAAACATTTGCATTTGGTGTTTTTGGATGATTTTGAATTATATTCAGGTTTTTGATCAACCCACTGACAAATCATTAATAATGAAAAAAGTTAAAGCCAGTGAAGCAATTGTTTGTTATAGATAGTTTTACCTCTAAGCACAAAAATAACTGATAAATTAGATAATATACATAATACGGACATAGAAAAGAACAGTAATTCAACTGCTGCTCAATTCTCTATTATGTATTATGAACTGGAGAGAATTAAATCAGCTTTCAAAGGAACATGGCTTTATGGGAGTCTGTGCATGCCTGGTTTTTTGTGCTTGCTAAATACTTTATTATTATTGCACATTAGTTTTATCTGAAGATTTTGTGGGTATTTTTTTTTCCTTTGGCCTCAATTTCTGTTGCAAAATCATGGTCCTTGCTACAAACTGCTTTTGCCTCTCAAAATCTTTAATTAATATCGCATGTCAAAACTCACAGTACTAGATTTTAAGACAGCAATTATATAATATATAAATTAATTTATTAGGAAGATTTTGTGAACTGTTTTGGCATATATGTTGCTGTCCTTTCTCTAATTTGTGTTCACTGAGGTGTATGTAATTATTCTTGATTCAGGTTTCAATTACAAAGGTAATTCACTATTTTTTCATTTATTGGTCCACCTGACAACATCTGCAAGTACCTGATTGCACTAAAACTGAAATGAATTTTGCTTTATAAAGAATAAGCAGGATTAAACATAAAAGATAGCACAGGTGTTTGCATCAAAGAGGTAGGAAGGTGACAGGAATACTTATCCACAAGCTGGTAACATCTTGTTTCATGCAGTTACAGTTCTGTCAACAGTGGAATTCCTGTTCCAAGTGGGTAAAACAGATGAAGAGGCAACAGTGTAGTGGCTGGTACTGGGAATGTTCTCTCCCGTATGACACAACTCTTGTATTTTAACACATCCTTTCCACACTGCTGATGTTTGGTAGAAATTAATAGAAAAAAGTACCTCCTGCATCCACAAATGAGCTAGCTTTGCTTTCTCTGGTGTGATAAAGGAAGGAGTGGGCTGGGCAAAGCAGTTGGCAGCAAAAATGTTACCTCTGTGGATGGAAGCTCTTAGGTATTTGCATAGCACAAACTAGAGATTCCAGAAGATGTCTCCTGCCCTCACCAGTGTTTCACCCACAAGTGGTCCCTCTCACACATTCTGGGCTTCCTAGAGAGTTCCTGGGAAGCCGGATGAAGCTGCTTTGCTCTCCATGCTCTACTTCCCTTACAGAGGAAGGGAAAGGGAGTGGTGGAAAATGAACTAGTAGGAAAGGGATGTTGCTGTCATTGTCCAGTGAGTTAGCTGCAGCAAAAGCATGAACTTGGAATGCAGGAAATGGAAACTGAAGATTACTTCTGGAGTAGAGTCTGCAAAATCAGACACAAGTCTCTCTTTTCTGCAAGTAAATGAAGTTGCATTTTGCATTAAACTCATGGACACACAGAACTATGTTATCCCTTTGAAAAGGCACTTTCAGCTTTGCTGTTGCGGTGTTTCTGGCCTTTTTGATCTTTTTTTTTTTTTTTTTCTTCACCATAAAGCTGTCCTCTCTTGACTTCACACAAGTTAAAGAAATCAACAGAAGGCTTTCAGATTTAATTTGAAACATTTCTCATTTTGGGTTTCATCGTTCAAATCCTCTGATCTGACTTTTTCATCCCTTAAGACTCTTCACAATCTCAAAGGAAAAAGCTCCCAGGCCACAGGACTACATCTATAAATCTTCAAAATCCTGTATCTAGGACTGTTTCATCTGTTGTAAACCTGCAGCTTTGCACAGGTGAGCAATCATCTCTGCCCTAATAAAGCTGGTAATGTAATTTGAAATGAAATTTGATTCCTCCCTTTTTGGAAGGAGCAGTACTATCTGAAAATGAAATAGCAGGACATTTGTTTGACAGCTACTCCATTATGTTAAAGTCATCCTTTCTGTAGTAAGTATTACGAAAAGCAAAATGTGAAATAGTGATATCTTAAAAAAAAAATCATTTGGTAATTGCACAAAAAATGGCAAACCTAAGTTTTTTAGGTGATTTCCATAAGCAGATTTTTCCTGAGAAATAACTGTCCTGACAAAAGTCAGATTCTACTGTTGCATTTCATATCAGTCTTCTGGAGACAGTTCCATAAGCTTAAACGTGACTACATATTTAATGTCTCTGTTCAAGCTGATATTGCACAATACAGACCGTTACAAATAAACTCTTATTCATGGAGCAGTAGCTGAGCATATATTGGAATCATGAAAATACCTACACCTACCCAAACTGCCTTTAATACATTTGTTAACTGGTAAATTTTTGCAGCTTTGCTATGAAACAACTTCAAGGCAAAAGGTTTAGCAAACACATTCCTTTTCTAGCACATGCAGAGACATTGAAGTGCAGCAGGAAATAAACCCACTCATCTACACCTTCCATTAGTGAAAACCACTGGTAGCTACTGGCTGCAGTCTTCAAGTGCTTATTTGCTCTGTACGGGTTGGGTATCCTCCAGCCATGCTGCAATCCCCTATGAATGCCTCTGTAAGAAAATATGCTGACTTTCTTTGCTTCTGATTTTCCTAATGATTTTTTTTTATAAAGAATTGCTGTGAAGATTACTATCCAGTAGATACTGAGTAAACTCCACTGACATGTGTGGAGTAACCTTATTCAAACCGAGGCAGTGGGCCTATGCACATGCATGCTGCACTGTTTTCTGTCTGCGTGTGATTGACGTTCACTATTTGATTTCCTCAGCTGCAAGATAATATTAAACATCTTTCAAATATTCAGCAAATCCTTTTCTTTTTCTTTTGTTGTGTCCTTCCTGTATTTCCTTGTAACAATTTCAACAGCGGATTTTAAAAATATTTACTTATTATAGGATAGACCACTGCATGAAAGATCTGAGCAACAGATTTCATCCTCTCCCTGTGTTTTTGTCCTAACAAAAAAGCCATTAAATCAGGCAGAAATCTGATTGCAGTCTCAGTTTTCAAGCATTGTGGAAATCAGTAAACACATGCTAGTTCTTCTGTGACTCTGAAAAAAAAAAAAAAAAGAAGAATATTAAAGTGGATATAAAGTGAATTCAATTTTAGGGTTTTTTTTCTGGAACTATATTTTGCAAGTGCTCTAGATGAGAGAGAGAAATCTTTTATTGCCCTTTCAGTTCCTCCCTCTTCCTATTTCATTTCCTCCAATCTATTTATTTGCTCTCACCACCCTTCTCCAAAATACTTAAAAGATTCAACTGCCTTCTCAAGTTTCCTCTTAAGTTGTTTGTTGTTCAGGTGAAACAAGTAGGATGTTGAATCAGTACTTTCCAGTTGTCAGTACCCAAAATCAACAATGAATCTGATTCAAATATCAGACAATGAGTGCTGTCTCAATACAAAAATTGCTAAATAATAAACCTGAATAAATATTCAGATTAATCCTGAACAGCCTGTAATTTTGGAAAGGAACCTAAATAACCTGAGTACATTATTTGCTGAATGAATTAGTTGCTCAGCACTAGTTACAAAAGCAAACTGATGGTCTCTCTTCTTGTAGCCAGAATGCTTGTTTGTGAGATACATGGTTCCTCCAACAGCATTGAATGCATAGTTTTGCTTCAGGGAATATATAACACATTCAATATGCGTTCTTAAAATGTATTAATATTAATCACACTTGCAGGTACATTGCCAGAAAAGGAGGCTCATCTCATTTTTAAGGATCTTTCAATATATTCCAGAATTGTATTCAGACTTGCTCTACTTAGGTGATAGAGATGCCCCAAGACATGCAGGTAGGCTTTTGAATACCGTATCATCTGATTAATATTTAAGATCTAAAGAAAATGGTTAAGGCAGCTGAAAAAAAAGTGAAATCAAATATAGGGAAACATTTCCTTCTCTGAGGGCTTTTGACCAGTGGAGCTGTGAGCTCTTTCATACCAAATATGAATATATCAGGATCTTTTAAGGTAGTTTTGCAGCAAGCATTAGACTGTGTGTGATGTGCAGCTGTTGTAACCAAAAGAGATATATTAATTTCTTCATATTTTCTTTGCCATTCCTAAAAAGATTTCAAGTTTTCCTTATTTAAAGAGACTTAGCACGATGTTGCAAGGGATACAATTTGCAGTAGCATTTTAAATGGTCACGCTAAGTGGTATTTATAGTTTCATAACATAGATAGTATTGAACAGCTGTTCATCCAAAGAGAAATACAATAAGAAGTTGTGTGGTTTAGCTATAATAAAGACAAACCTTTGGTCTGCTGTTCAAGCACTTTGAAATACAGTCTATGTATTCAGCATCACGATGCAAATTTTAGGGAAGGCTATGAAATTTAAGGACCCAATAACATAATTAGGATTTATTTATTATGATTTATTTATTATGATTTTTTTTGAGAAATTTCAACTCATGGATTTAAATACCTACAAGTGTTTCTAAAAGTTTGTAGCAGTACTTTTTGTGATCAAAGTCCATATAAAGAAAATTATACGCTCAAACTTCATTGCAAACCCTATATTCAAAAGATGAAATTGCTCTTGTAAATCATTTGATATATTTGTGTCTTTCCCTCAGAAATATATGGAACAGTACTGGTAATTTTTTCATATGAATAAATATTTAAACTCTTCCCTCCATGTGTTAGGACTTGAATACTGGTAAAAGCTCTTCTCCTTTGGGAGCAATTAGCAGAGATACTCAGAATCCCCCAAAGAATGCTGTGGAAAGTACTTATAAATTAATATGCTCTATAATTACTCCACCTTTTCTGGTTTTTTGCTTTTTGGAAATGTATTTCAGATAGATTCCTTACAGTTATACCCTGTTTAAAAGAGGTTTCAGTTTTTGGTATATGAACAGGTATCTAACAAGTGATGGAACTTCTCTACCTTTTGGATGCAAAATAGTCCAAAGAATGTGTAGACAAGGCAAGGTCTTTTGGACAGAGTCTATCTCTGTAATGGGTTTCTGTAGTGCTTTTGCCATAATGAGGCTGCAAGCTGAAGAAACCGTAGTAATGAGTCATTCTCACTAGTGCAGGAATCTGGATAGGTCTTGAACTACACTCTGCACTGCTTATCACAACTCTCTGACCTCTGCCATTCAGCCAATTCTTAACCCATATCATATGAATCTATTCTGACCACTCCCAATAATCTTCTTTTCCTCCACATGCCTATTGATGACACCCAGAAAATCCTTCCCTCATGGAAAGATGTTTTGAATCAGACTTGCACACTCAGCAGAGAGCAACATCCTTATAATCAGTCTAATACCACACAGGGTCATCCTTCCTGCAATGAAAAAGAAAACAGATTTTTTACAATTATTCTGATGTTAAATTTAGCAGATTATGTCCCAAACTTTTGTGGAATTGAATATACCCTCCTTATTTATGGTAACAGGATATGAGTTAGAGCCTATGCTCTAACTATGTAAGTTAGTGTTCAACTAACATGAGTTTTAACACTTCAAATACTAAAACAAATAGAGAAGTGATTTACAAACTTGCTCAGTTTAACTAAAGCCACCTGGAAAGATGCCTAAATTGCATCACTCCAGGTTTTGGCCTTGACTGCTTAAAAAGCTTATTGCTGTTGTCATCTGTATGTAACAGGAATTTAACTCAACTGTGAAGTATGGTATTGAGAATTCCACTTATCTGTTCTTGGAAAATGTGTAATTTTTCTTAATGGCTTTAGATGAAGGCGACAAAAGCATTGCTAGAAAGCATAGTTGTGGTACAAAATTCAGTGCTTATCATATATTGCAGCAACTCAAGACACTTTTACTGCTTAGATTGTTCTAAATGCAACTTATTTTAGCTAAATATCCAAGATATAGAATATAAAAGGTCAAAATCTGACCAAGTTAAGGAATGATAAATTTGAAAATAGATACATTTTATGCCTCTTTAACAGCTTTAAACCTTTTGTGTTCTCTTCAGCTGTAAATATTCTATAATGACAAAAGAAGAATAAAGTAAACTCAGATTCACTAACACAAACTTTTTTATGAATAACAGTTTCCTTTACTGGTTCATTTAGCTAATACTGAATTACAGAGGAGTTCCAACAGAAGCACACATGACATCTGCATTAATATCAAATTAATCCTTTATGATCAATGCTATTGTAATGAAAGCTGGACAAATTAATTAAACAAGTCACTTAAAATATTTCTTGCTTTATACAGATTTTTAATCCTCTTTGATTATTAATTAGTCCCTTTCTTGGATTGAGGGGATCCATTCGTTTCCATACAACTTTGAAGAGAAACTTGAACTGCAGTGTATTCTGAAAGGGAACATATTACATGGCAGTCTTCAAAAACCAGAAATTGTCAAATATTTGCTACTTTTAAATTTGGTGAAACACAATAAAATGGTAATTGATACTTTTCCAAACTGGAAATCAGTTTTCACCATGCACTTCTGAAAATTAACACCAAATAGCCAAAAGCATTTAACTGATGATCCAGTTTTCTGTTGATATTTATTGGCTTGTTCTGAGATCTTGGAGCAGATAGAAAGACTAATTTATGATGGGCAACAACTACAGGACTTATCACTCTATCTCTAAAAACTAAAACTTTTGAACTTTTTATCTCGGAGCATAGGGCCACACATCAGAGGGGCAGCAGTAATCTGTAAAATTCTGTGAGGCCGAATGTTCCTCTGAGAATGCCTAGTGTGCTTTTTACTTGGCTATTCCATGGGATTCAGGTGATACAAATCACCAAAATACAGTGAATAAAAGCAGCAATATCAGCCACAGGCTTCAAGTTGCAGATCCACCACAGAGAAAGAAAAATCCTACAGAGCTGCTTCAGACAGCAAGAAATGTCCATTGATCTAACAATCACGTAGTTCTGTAAATTTGACTGAACATTATAACCTCTTGTCTTTGAGAGCTAAAGCTAATACGGCTAGCAGACAAAGCAATTTTTATGTTCCTAATTTATTTTATTAACTTGTTGTGATTGTTATCTCAGATGGCCAGGGGACAAGTACAGAGTTCTATGGCAGTCATCAAAGTATCAGAATGTGATTTTGCATTGGAGTGGAAATGAATAATATATTTTATTATTGCTGGGCCTTTTGTTTGAGCTATTTCTGTCTTCCCCTTTTTAAAAAAGGAATCGTGCTTAAAATGGTAACTTCGGAAATAAATTTACATCTCTTCATAGGAGAAAGCTTTTAGATCACAGCTCCTCTAGTTATGGAGGAATAAGGTTTTTTTATCATTGGAGATAGCATCTTGGGCCTCTACACATCTCTGGTGAAGTTGTTAATAGGCTTCAAGGCATTTTGAGGTTAGATTCCCCTGCTTCAACAGTTAAGAGGTTTAAACATAAATGTTACCTCAGGTCAGTACTTGTATCATCAAGTATGGAACATGTGAAAAAGAGTCCAAGATCAGATCCTTCTGAGGGAGGTTTTAATAAAACCTGAAGAACCTTTGTGACTTGTTTCATCCTTAATATTAACAGGGTTTTAGTGAAATGTCTTTTTTTTCAGTTTCATACTGTTTTAACATTTATTTCTTTCAATCAAAATTTAAATATTGCTAAAGTGTTTCAAGCAGATATACTTACTATGTTATATTTGCATTTGATTTTTATGAAAGAGAATATTACATGGTGGATTGTATTGCCAGGGTGTAACCAATTGAACAGTGGCAAAACAGTAATCAGGAGATCCCCATACTACAAGTGAGGTCTTTGATAAATACATATTAATCTTATTGCCTTAATGAAGTTATGATTCTCTTTACGCTAAAGTTATGAAATAAATTTTCTTTTTTCCTCACCAAATTGTTTATGACAAGGATATGTCTAAAGTTTCCCCTTGTTTAGTGAAAAGTTTCCCCTTTATTATTTTAAATGACAATAAATGCAAAAAGAGCTCTGTAAGGTACGCTAATACATTTCTAGCCTAGCTGAGCAATCTACTTTATTATTGGTTTAGGGATATACTTAAACCTGACTCTTATAAGTTAGAATGGTATCATTCCAGGCTTTCCTAAGCCAATCTAACTAAACTGGTTTTGTGGGAGGAAGCTGGATATATTTTTTCATTTCTGCAGGAGAATTTCCTTGCAGTCCTCTATTACTTCAGAGATGTCCAGGAATACTGAAATCACCCAAAAGCTCCTGATGTTGCCCATTACTGAGCCTTTCCTTGGAGGAATAGTAACTTCATCCTAGATTATAGTTTATACTCAATTTTCCACAACATGATAGTTTATGAAATTATAATATGTTCTATAACATTTTTTGTTGATTCATACTCAGCCTGAGGCAGAAAGACTGCTGCCTTACAGGAGAAAATTATGTTTCCTTGAATGAGAAGAGTAGATGACAACTGTAAAAGCAGGCAGTAGCACTTTGATATTAAAAAATAAATAAAAAATAAATGTTTGCTGTTGTCTAAATATCCTGCAGATCGTGAAGCTACAGGACTATCAGGTGACTTAGTATTCTGTGTTACCTTCATAGAGGGCAGTAACATTGCCATGCTATTTGCTACTGCATGTGCTCAAACAATAAATACTGGATTGCATGCTGGTCTGATACATACCAATATCATTCCAGAACAGCAATTCAAAGAGTGAAGCAATTTCCCTGGAATTAATCAGGTTGAATCCATTTGTGTGGGCAGAGAATTTAGCTCTACCATAGCTTTTTTCAGTGTCCTTTCAGCTCCAGAGTTCTGTTAATGATTATGTAGACAGAAAGAAGACATAAAAGGAAAATATGAGCATCGTGTTAAGCCTTAAACAAGCCTGACAAGTGGCTAAGGTTATACTGGCTTTATCAAGTACACAGACTCAAAAGTGTTTAGGAAACTCTCAATGCTTTTTTTATGCATGCTGCATAGTAAGAATTTGGTATAGAAATGTTCAAGCTTCATTCAATCATCTTTTGTTATTTTCAGTCTGAAAAATTGATAAGATACTTATCACACAACTTCTAAAATAGGTGATACAAATTTTGTCCTAAGACTTAAGTTAAAATATGAATGTCTGGTTTTAGGAATTTGCCCTAATTTTGACACCCAGAGAAGGATTCATCCTGTACTAGTGTGAAGAAATCTCTTGAGATGCTCGAGGGTATCAGAGATATCCTAAGGGGCCTGAGACCCATGAAAGACTCATGCTGCTGTAAAAAATCAGCTGTAAGGGAAGGAAAATATCCTAGAGCATCTAAACTGCTAATTGCTTATATATGGGTAACTGAAACCCTACTTCTGTTAAGTGAGTTTTAGACATTTGATATTTTTAAGCAGAGGTAATTTTGATTTGATTTTTGACATGGTAATCTTTAAAGAAGGTTTGGTTTTACTGAAATCAGCTTATTCTTATGACAAGATAATATTCTTGTGTAATTAATTCCAAGGCATAAAAGAAGGTGACATTAAAATGTTTTCTAAGTAGTTAAAAGCTACATTTCATTTTGGATATTAGATTCAGAGATGCTTGAGAAAGCTCAGATTATCTAAAAACCCCACACTTTCTTTGTTTTCAAATTTTGTGTAGGAACTTTATAAATATAAGCTGACTGCTCGTGCAGAGAATTCCTAGCAGTGATCCAGACATCTCAGTTACATAAACTCTAATTTCTACAGTGATTCTAAGATCTATTCCCTAATCTGAATTTAACCTTGTGGATTTGAGGACTGGTTTTTTAGTTCTCACCTAGGTTATGAAGCAACGTTACTCTGTCTATATGGCCTGTTTGAACAATTGTATTTTACATTGTTTTTTTCATCTTTAAGTATGAATCTGAATAATGAATGACATTAAATTACAGGATGGGCAATTTAAATTGAGTTAGCACTATACACCTTCATATTTTGAATCTCCTGACTTTTGTATGCTTGATTACTAAGACTAAATGTTACACTAATATTTCCTTATTTCCATTTAATATTAAAGATTATGTCCTCTAAATCCTGCAATGGTGTCTTTATAGCCAAAGTGAGACTGGCAAATGCTATTCAGTATATTAATTCAAATATAAATAGATTCATTGGAAATACACGCTGGTTAAATTCCGTATGTTGAAAATAACTATCAGGGCAGTAGGTGCATCTCCTCAGGCTCAAATAATGTCTTTGGCTTAGACGTTTGACATTTGAAATGTAGGCAGGTTAGATGGAAAATAGTGGCACTTAATATCATGAAGGAAAAATACCGTTTAGAAATATCTCAATCTGATCATTTCTCCCCATATACATGGGAGACTCATGTTTCTCAGGCTCAGAAAATGATTTCTTGTAATCTCTTGGGAAAAACTTTGAATATATGTAAGCCTTTATAGTCTAAGTTCAAGATCTATTTTAGGACTCTTTCAGGACTTTTCAGTGTTGAGAATAAGAAGTATAGATTTTCTTTAAACTTTTTTTCTTTTTGCATTTGTTAGAGTGTCTCTTAGCAGTTGGGCATTATGATACAAAAAATTCTCTAAAGAACAAAAGGAAATAAGAAAGCAATGGATGGATTTTTTCTACCTGTATAGGAAGAAGTTTATATAACGTAATATTTTCTAATCATCTTTTTTAAAATTGCATCTATCAGCTGAAGGAGTTAGGTCTTCTCTCCCTGGAGAATACTTAGAGTGGCACACATCTTGATATAGGAATCTTCTTTACAGCAAGGACAATCATTCACTGGAACGAACAGTCCAGGGATATGGTAGTGTCCCCATCACTGGAGGTTTTCAAGATGCAACTGGACAAGGTGCTAGATAACCTCACCTTTCCCACAAAAGATTGGACCAGATGATCTTTCAAGATCCCTTCCAAGCTGGGATGCTCTATTGTTCTGTGAGTCTGTGAACTGACATGATCAGAAAGCATTTTGAATCAAGAAAAATGAACTTTGATGGGGAAACTACTAGGGAAGCACTAAAGAAATCCTAGGGAGTAATGTGTGTCTTGTGAAACATTTAAATTACATTAGTTTATACAACATAGAAAAAGGCCTAAATGAGATATAAGTGCTCTTTTTAAACAAAACAGAGGGTAAATACTGGAAGCATGATATTTAGACAAACATAGATAATTCTAGTGCAAAAGCAAATGAATATAGACTATCCTGGATACATTTAAGCAAAAAGCTTTAAGAGAGTTTTTGACCACAGAATTAAAGATTTTCTTCGTGTTCCAGTAGCAACAAGAAGAGTTGATACCTTTACAGGCAAACAGAACACTTAAGGGTATAGTAAGAATATACATTGTTAGAAGTCAAGTAAATGCAGGTGTTATAACTTGATCCTCATAACTATGTAAATAAGTAAATAAGACAAACTCTCAGAATTGCAACATAAAATTATCTTTGCCCCTGCTTCTAGTTGACAGTTTATGAAAGCAGTTTCCAGGCAGCAACATTTTCCATTTTTTTCTAGGTCTCGTTATTTTTACTCCCTGAGGGTTATAATGAGGAAGTGCTCAGTGCCCTGAAGTGGACCAAAGTTCCAGTTTGGCATGCTCATATACTAAAGGGATGCCTCTCCACACTCGCAGCACCACTCCACAACCATTCATTTTCCAGATGACTGAGCGGTATGTGACCCCATCTGTCTGTAAAGTCCTGAGCACTGGCACTTCACAGAGACATCTAGGCATGTCTGGTAGAGCCCAGGACATGCGATGGAGCTGCCAAGAGCAGGAAATCAGGGAAGAGTCAATGCTTCTTTCCTCAGGAATTGCCCTGCTCTGTTCCTCAGCCAGCATAATACTCGTACTTTAATATCAGTTGGTTACACCATGTCATTGCAGCCTGTTGTAACCTTAAGATTGTCTTTATACCCTGGGAGTCAAGAAAAGAAAAAGCCTGTAAGCGTAAAAGGGTCTCAGTGCCAGAAATATTCATTAAAGAAATTCTCACGATACAGTGAGGTTCCCATTCTAAAATTCAAAAAAAAAATGCAGACGTTCTGATAAAAGATTGTCTTTTTATATTCCCAGAGATACAAGTTTTGACCTTCTGCTCATCATTCCAGATTTGCAGGTAGTGAAGAACTGAGCCCCAGGGCTAGGAGGGTAAGAGAATAGGGGGCATTCAAGGGAAAGCATATCTTGCGGGGGGCAGGGGGGGAGAGGAGTGGGAACGTTCCCTTTCACAGAAGTTAAAATTCAGTACCATTTTTGTTATTGAATAAAATATTTTGTATTTTCAGTACAGTTTTTGTTATCAAATACAATATTTTTGTGTTTCTATTACAAACCTGAATTTAAGTTCACTTTCTGCCGAAATGAGAACTCCAAATATCAGGAAAAAAAAAAAAAGGTGATTTTAATCTAAATTCTGCCTGCAAAAAGCTCTTTTCATTATAAGCCCAGAAACCAAGGACAACATATCTACAACATTTGATTAAGAACCACTGAGAATTATGTATAAATTTATGAGCATAAGTTTCCTCCTGCAGTGTTGCTACTGAGATAGTGAATGCTGATCTTTTCCTTTGTCTCTTTTCCCAAAGACACTTGTGTCTCTCAGGTATCCCTTACTAAAAAATAAATTCATTTCCATGTAAAAAACCTAAATCTGCCATAAGAAACTCTGATGAAACAACTTACTGCAATATATTAGAAAGAAAAATCTACTGAGAGAGGAATGTTATACAGGTAATCTAGAGGATTAAGAGTGACAGAGTATCAGTCAACATTTAAAGCCTCTACAGATGGAAAACTAGTGGAGGTATGAGTAAGGTCGTTATGACTACTGTAAAATTCACAGACATGAGCATGAACAGAGATGTGAATTCTGAGCCACTATGAAATTTTAAAAAATATTTTTTATGATTTCACAGTTTAAAGAAAAATGTCTAATGGTATTGATAATCAATAACAAGTAAAACTTCATGCTTGTCTTAGGGAAATTAAAAACATAGAATGACGTATTACAAGCAGATATGTTCGTAGTTAGAAGTGAAGGCAGCTTGCAGAAAGTGTTTTGGTTTTCATCAACCTATGTCTGTTTTCAAACTGAATACCTCTCTGCATTTGTGGACCAAGTGGGAGGTACTGCAGCAAGATACTTCTCACTAATACTTAAGGGTCCACTGCATCCTTCCTGTGGTGTATAGAAACACAAGCCTGTGTGAAATACTGGGTTTTAACAGAAGTGAGATCAGGCTACCTAGTCTTACATGCATAGATGTGAATGTCATATGTTCACCTGAAGGCCATTTGCTTAGGATGTTTTTCCTTTTTTTTTTTTTCCCTTTAATTTTGCAGATATAAATTGGGATGTGGTCATTAATTACATCCATTCTAAATAGACAGCAATTTTTCTTCACTATCAGTCAATATGAGTGAGATGTGGCCGGTACACCATTTTCTGTGTAAATTTGAGATGCAAATGATGTTATTTTACATGTAATGCTAGTAACAGAGGTTGCAGGTTATTTATCCTTTTTAAATTACTGCTTGGACATGTAGTTTATCTCTAACACTTGAAAAACCATACACACTTGCCACAGGCAGCAGGACATAGTCACTTCCTTGTTCTAGCTTCATTTTTTTCCTCAAGTGGCCAAAAGAAGTGTTAGTCTCCTAGCATAGCTTTATAAAAGGAACAATGTAATTAGAAAACCCCAAGTTGTCTGTGAGAGGCATTTATAGAATCATAGAATCATAGAATGGCATGGGTTGGAAGGGACCCCAGGGATCATAGAGCTCCAACCCCCCTGCCACAGGCAAGACCACCAACCTCCAGGCCTGGATCTACACAAGGTTACCCAGGGCTCCATCCAACCTGGCTTTGAACAGCCCCAGGGATGGGGCATCCACCACCTCTCTGGGCAGCCTGTTCCAGCACCTCACCACTCTCCCTGTAAAAAACTTCCACTAATATCTAATTTAAACCTTCCCTCCTTTAGCTTTAATCCATTCCCCCTTGTCCTGCCATTTTCTACCCTTTTAAAAAGTTGATTCCTCTCCTGTTTATATGCTCCCTTCATGTACTGGAAGGCTGCAATGAGGTCCCCCCACAGCCTTGTCTTCTCCAGGCTGAACAAGCCCAGCTCCCTCAGCCTCTCTTTGTAGGGCAGGTGCTCCAGCCCTCTAATCATCTTCGTGGCCTTCCTCTGAACCCTCTCCAACAGTTCCACATCCTTCTTGTATTGGGGGCCCCAGATCTGAACACAGTACTCCAGATGGGGCCTCACGAGGGCAGAGTAGAGAGGGACAATCACCTCCCCGTCCCTGCTGGCCACCCCTCTTCTAATGGAGCCCAGGATACCATTAGCCTTGCGAGCTGCAAGAGCACACTGCTGGCTCATGTTAAGTTTCTCGTCCACCAGAATCCCCAAGTCCTTCTCAGCAGGGCTACTCTCAAGAAGCGTTTCTCCCAGTCTGTATCTATGTCTGGGATTCTTCTGGCCCACGTGCAACACCATATAGAAATTTGTATACACCTTATAGAAATAAAAAATTCATAAGATTCATTACTTTGGGAAAAAAACCCCACAGTTCTGTGGGTATTTGGGATTTCCTCATAGACATCAGCAGAGTTTGTGTTTTACATGATAATAGCTGTTTAAAGTTCTATAAATTATTCAGTCAAAATTCTTATCTCCTGGTTTTTTAAATGAGACAAATATCAGTTCTAGTTAGAGGTGATGTTAAAGTTTGCCAAAATTCTATTTAATGTTTATTTGTAAAGGTTAAATGAACTGTCAAAAAATGCTTAGTCAGAGATGTCTTGTAGAAAGTAATTTTCAGAGATCATGTTTAAGAAAACATTAATTCCCATCACAACATCTAGTATAAAGTAGCTTCCGTCTCTTACAGATACCTTTAAGTACCTTCTCTGGATGTGGAATAAAGCAATGAATAATAAAATAAAAGGTCTTGCAAGTTTCACACAGTTTTTCTTGCCCTAGTCATTAAAGCAGTCATCTGTCTTTACCTGATTAAAGCAGCTGCTTCTGCACTCTAGGTGACTTTTGGCTTGTAAAACACCTGTAAACTAATCTGTCAGACACAAACACCATTTCAGAGAGGTTACAGAGTTTCCCATTTTTAAACTAACAGAGGCTTAAATGGTGCCATATACATCCACAACAGGGCAGCTGAAGGCCACATTCATAAAGTCATTGTACTTGCAAATATCGAGAGCAGGCCAAATGTAGACAGGCTTTGACTGTGTGTCTCAGCACATGGCCATGGATTTCCTTGCACACATATGCTTCACTCTTCCTTCTCCTCATCCATCATGGAGGACCCTCTTCCAAAGACTATTTGCACACAATAGTGTCTCTGCACAAAACTGGCTCTGAGATCATTATTGGCTCTGAGATCGTTATAAATTTGACCCTTAAAGCCTAGGCACCAAATGAAGGCTGTGTTAAAAATAATTTTTCCATACTAAAAAATTTTACAAGGCTGGATAGATCTATTTTTCTCTAGTCTTGGCAAGAACAGAGTTGTTCATGTACTGCATGAGTTGTTCATGTACTGCAATACAATAAATTTAATATCTATGAAACATCTTCATGTAACTGGTCATAGGAGAAAATAAATCCTAATAAACCCCCCTAGAAAACCTCCAAACCAAACCAACCAACAAAAAATAGAATCGAAGATACTTCATACTTTAAATCTGGTCTAATACATACATATTTTCTCTGCTTGCTGTGCCCTTTAAAGCTTTTCTAACTATTCCTGTGGCTCTAGATAGACTATAAAATCTCATAGGTTAATTAAGCTGGTTCTTATCAGAAATTACAGCAACGGCCAGCTAGCCAAAATACTAATCTCCCAATGTGCAGCTTAAGCTTTGTATCTGAAATCAATCATATCTGCAAGGAGCCTGAAATATTATACATACTGCAGCCTAGAATTAAATACCGTACCATATCTAGCTTTTGCGTTTCATTCCCAAGACTCTCTCACGTTCAGTAGCATTTCACTCTACAAAGAGCCCCACAGATTTTCACAGAATATTTGGTGTAGTTATGCATGTATCACTTGAAGCAAGTCTGTCTGTGGGCCCCATAGTATCTCTCATAACACAAGTGGTATGGTATTTTTAGTGTGTTAAACATATGGGATCTTCATTGTATCTACAGAGGACTATGCAACATGCTATTGCTCCAGCAAAGATGATTTTAACTTAGATTTCATGCAAAGGGAAGACAGTCAATCTAACGTTAATAGGTCCAAGCTGCATATCTTACATTAACACTATTTTGCTCCTTTTCACCTTACTGCTTCTGTGCAGCTGTGTCCACGGCTGGAGAAGTTTAAATCTATTCCTGTTTTCACAGTAGGATTTTGCTTCTCTGGATAAAGGCTATTAAATCTGATATGCTGTATTAGTGTATGGAATACAGCGGGTTGTGTGTGTGTGTGTGTGGTTTGCTTTTCTGTTTTGTCAGCAACTAAAAAAATGGCAATGGCTGTTCTTTTGGGAAGATCTGTTCTAGTTTGCTTTAATTTCTTTTCAAAATAACTGTGTTCATAAGAGAAATCTCCACCCTGAGGTACACAGAGTGGAAAAATCCCAGAGGTACTTTTTGGATTCTATCGGGAATCAAAAAAATTGCAATTACTGAAAGCATTGCTTCCGAAGCTCTCGTGTGGAAAGAATCACGGGGCTTGCTGAGTCTCACGGCAAAACCTGCTGTGTCAGCAACAATTACTATAGATGTGCTTACAAACTGACACCAATGATAATGTCAGTATGCAGCTGGGATCTTAAATGGAACCTGCTGCTCCACACCAGCTTATTCAAGTATATTCATGGGCAGGAAAAAAGCCAGGCAGACGGGCAGAGAAGATGAGGCTCTGTGTGTGTGTGTCTGTTCGCGTGCATGTGTGTACACACATGCACGAGTGTGTTCATGTATATATATTTTGCATTCAGAAATGAAAAATAAAAAAGAAGCAGACTCACACATTTCAAAAAGAAACAGAAAAAGGTGAACAGGGTGAAAGGATACCACCTGCCGCTCAGCAGGGAATTCAGGGCATCAGGAAAGCATCACGAAGCCAGCAGGTACACAGGGCAGCAGGAGCCTGGTAACCGCAGCCAACATGTGGCCAGGCCAGCAGGCAGCAAACACCTGCCTGTTCTTTTGTGAACCGGACAGCGGGTGCCTGCAGCAGAGCAGAGAGCAGGTGGATGGGGCGGCAGCCAGGTTGGGTACCTGGCAGCTGCTGTTGGGGTCAGCATGTTGAGAGAGCACACTACACAGGGCCGTGAAAAGGGCTGTTTGCTTTTTTCTGTTGATTTAGGATAGTTCACATAGTTTCAAGGGAAGGGTGAAACTCCCCTTCTTTGAAGCACGTTTGGTGGGGAAAGGGAAACCTGCATCATGATCTGATTAATGTTCCTGCAGTCATTTTTGACAAAGGCTTTAGAAGAAAGTGTACGTGATGGTCATCAGTGCTAAAGAGCTCTCGGTTTCAGAACCTATTAAGTCATACCAGAATGCAATTTCCTTACTCACATTGGTCAGTTGTTAAACATTCTGGTTTTAAATATCATGGTCTGTAAGTACATCTATCTCCAGGCAAGGAGAGCTAACACATTACCCAGTGTAAAACTGACCGCAGCAGTATTAGCATTGCAAACACCCTCCAGTGAACGCTCCAATAATGAGATCATTTTTCCAATCTCTGGGGGAAAAAATAGAGATTATGGAACAGCTGATGGCATTCGTGATAGTGCCACATACTTTAAGGCACTACAATGACTGGCACTGTCTAGAAACTGGTTTTGTATGTCCATCCTGTCCCCGATGAGCCCTGGAGAACACGTCAGCCAGAAGAAAACAAGCACTATTGCTGCAGTATCTGATTCCTCTGGTGTGAAGGGGACTAGCTGGATCCAGCATGCAAATTGAAGAAATTTTTTGAGTTTGCACAGCTCATTAAGCTCTTTTAATGAAAATTATATTTTTTTCCTACACATTTTACATACTGCAGTGTTTCCCCAAAGATTTAACCATATAGCTGACCCATTCAATTAAAAAACCTTTCACCAATTTGAGTCACCTGGGATAAAGCTCAATATACATGAAATTAAATCAGAGTGTGTTCTTTGGAGAGAACAGACATAACCTCTATACTGATCAGAATGTATTTTTGTGGGTTTGTTCTTCCATTTTTCATTGCTGATATGTCACTCTCTGTGCAGTGTTTTTGCTGCAGAAGACCATTTTTCTCCCTGGCAATGACTTGCTGCAGGGACTAGCACATTCCTTGGGTGTATAAAGAGATGGATATTATGTAGGTGAAAAAATGTGGCACTACTGCTGACCATTAAATCGATGGAATTATACAGCTATAGTCTGCTGTTTAAATTTTAAATAAAGGTTTTTTTCAAATAAATAATTTTAAAAAATTAAAAAGTTGTCAATATAACCCAGTCCAGTGCTTTAATGGAAATACATCAAGTCTTAAGAGGAAGAAAACTGAGGGCAAATCACAAGGCAAAAAACAAACTACTTACACTGAAAGGAAAGTGCTAACAATTACATTGCTAATGGTATTTGTTCCAGAAACAACTATTGAAATGCTAAAATAATGCATTCCTGTCAGACTTAGGTTGCATAAATAACAACACAAAAATAGCTTGGTCGATGGATAACACATTATCACTGCAGAAGACAAAAAAAATGTACAACCTGGAGAAAAGTGTGAAATACATTAAGAAGTAATCTGCAGGTAAAGAGTGCAATATATATTCATAAAGGGCAAGAGTTAAGACTGTGTGAGCAACCTTGGTTGTTAATTTCTTGACTGGAGTGCTTAGCTTCGCAACCTCTGCATTTTCTTTATTAAGACATTCTAAGTAATTGATCATTTTTATAGTGTTCAGAGGCTCAGATACCATGGAAACAGACTGAAACTATGTTAGTGATTGTAGTATTAGAATAATTAGCAGTGAGTTGTGGTATAAAGTTGCTGATCAACGATTATCCCTCCCAGTTCAGTCTCACACTGTGACTTGGCATTATCTGTGGTGTGATTTTTGTCTGCGTTCTTATGCAAACCTGTACATGGTCCCATCAGTCAGTATGTACATATACATTTGCCCATGTAGTATAGTATGTACTTACTCTCAGAAAGCATGGTCTGTGATGTAAGTGTACTCGCACACTGCTACTTACTGAAAATGATATTGCCAATGAGCTGTTTCTCATTAGTTTGCCTTGTTCCAGAGGAAATCCAATAGGTATGAGCACTTGCTTATCAGCACAGTTCTTCCATTTTGTTGTTATGCTTATTTGCATAATGCAGTCTTAATGTTCCAGATCTGCAGCTCAACAGTGTGATATATTATTAATAAGATGCCTTCTTCCCTGTGAAATTTTCTGTGAAATTAAGAAACGATGTTTGTTGGAACCTGAGGAGGAGAAAAGAGGAGGGTTTCAGTGTGATTTGACAGGAGTTTGTTGTGCTGGAAATCTTCAGGTTTCAGTTTATGTGAGAAAATCACTTCAACCAACTATACCTGCTCTAGGAAGTATATACAAATAGTAGCTGGTACAACTATGCTAAAGGTGTAATAGATAAATCATAGAACAGAAACATGGAATCATTTAGGTTGCAAAATATCTTTAAAATCATCAACTCCTACTGCAAATCTAACACTTCCAAGCCTATTAGTAAATCATGACCCTACACATCTACATGTCTTTCAAATGTCCCTAAAGATGGTCACTATCCTGGGCAGCCTGTTCCAATGGTTAGGCAGCTTGTTCAGAAGCTTCCAATGCAGAAAGTATCCTTTTATTTGTATTTTTGTAGTGGCAAAGATCTTAGAAAATCTACTTAGAACCTGAGAGGTAAGAAAAGACCAAAAATTGAAATTTTCACATACAAATAATCCCATATGCTATATATTCATAGGCTACATAACAATGTTACACAAGTTATCCTGAAGCGATTTTTAAAGCTAAAGTTTCTAATTGAATTGGTACTCTGATGAAGAGAAACATGTCATTTTGTTGTTGTCAGGAGAGATGCTGTCAACAAAAGGAGTTGTTATCAACAAAGTGGGTAAAGACATATTTTAAACCAGTAATCACCTTTAGCAACTGATGCATGTTTTCCACAGGAATATTTTCCACCATTTTATGTCTTGCACTGCAGAGCATATTCCTACTGAGAATGTTCCCACAAGAATTCATCTTAGTAAATTGATCTAACCCTAAAACTTTCTCTTAGCTTGCCAATTAATGAAAATGACACAATGTCAAAATGGCTAAAGGGAATGATGTATTTTAGGAATTTGGAGAAGAAACTGAGGCTTATTTTCTGCTTGTCTAATGAAAACTCAGCAGACTGTGATTCATTTAAAAAAATACAGAGGATACCTTTTCTTTCTGGGGCATGTTTGTGCTCATGTGCACATATGAACACACTCTCCATAATAAAGAGACACTATATTTTTTTCTTACAAAATTCCTGTCTGATTTGCAATAAATGACCAAACTGCTTAGTAGCCAGTATGCATAACATTTATGCAGCATCTCTACTGATAGAATGATTTCCTTCTAAGATGCTATGTATTCCAGGATACATTAAGCAAGCCAAAGGCCAACTTGATGACACTGTTTATACCAGAAACTTCAAGACAAATATCTAGGTAGTTATTGGTTTGGGGAGAGGAAGAGGTACTTTCTCTGTAGGTTTGCTTTGTTTTGTTAGAAAAGTACTTCATTCTCAAGAATCCTCTCTGAAAGGCAAACCAAAATTCCCTAATTTATGTAAGGAAAATATAACAAAGTTGGACACATCCATACTGAAACATTGTGATTACAAAGCTATGTGTGAAACATCAAGACTATATTGGAGCAACCCCTATTAACGTATACGCCCAGCTCATAGTAACACACATTAGCATGTTTTCCAAACAGGGTGAAACACCATTTGGAGATGCAAAACATAATTTTAAGGTTTTCCAGGTATCATAATGATAGTTTTTTCTTAACACTGAATATTCATGATGCATCATAAAACTAATGATAAACATAAAAACTGATGTGAACGTTTGACTAATCTGTTCTTATTTGTTTGGAAGAGCTGTAGTAATTGCCTGGTTTGTAAATTAAACATCTGCTATGGGAATAAACAAAAACATAACTGAGCATATTCAAATAAATTGAATTCACCACAGTTCCATAAATTTTATTATATGGGCTCATCAATTTTATTATACCTGAGCGCTGCGTCGCTATAGAAGGGAGTACCTAATTTTCTTCTACATATCCTATTTGTAACAATAAGTGTTTTCTGGTTCTAATAAAATTCTGTTCTTATTTAAAGGTTTTCTTTTGGGGTTTTTTGCATTTTTTTTGTTTTTTATTATTCTCTAAAAAATGGTTTATAGAACAGCTGACTTAAGTAAATTTGGCCACTATGTTTATTACCAAACTGTTTCCCAGGAGCAACAGAACATAAAAATAGTTTCTACTTCTGTACCAGCCCATTTCAGGCATAACAACTTCTGATTTTTGGTACACACAAGAAATTAATTTGGCATTTAGAATAGCCTTGCTTTGCTACCTGCCTAGTTTCAAATGCTAAAAGATTGGGACAAAATCCAAACAGAAAGACATTTAGAATAAAAGCAAAGATTGAGGTTTGTTTTTTTAATTGTTGAGGTTTTTTTAAGTAAAGAGAATAAATTCTGTTGGACTCATTGGCTTTTCAACATTAAGATGTTAAAAGCAGCATCTAATTAAGGCTCAGTTTTGGGATGCAAGCATTATTATTCAGTGCGTGGACACCAGAGGTAGAAGACCTGCTTTCTTGATTCTTCCTCTCGTTACCAATTCCAGAGTGAAAGGTCATCATGGCTGCCTGCCACATTGCTGTACTGATCAAGTATTCTGGTATCTTAATTGTTAGGCTTGAGGAATAAAAGATGGAAGCATTACAACTCAAACACTGAAAATGAAGTGTTCAAGGCTCCCTAGAGACCCCCAGGCCAGGACTACACCTCCACAGAAAGCAAAGTTTAGTATAAAAGTAAATAGCTTATGTATGTCTGGATTTTTACTTTTCATAAGGATATGAAGCTCCATAAATATGATCTTGATTCAAGAATCTCAGAAACCCCTCTGTTCTTCAGAAGGAATGCTTGAGAAGGGCTTTTCAACCTAGCTTATGACCACTTGAGTGCCCTACACCTTTGACATAAGGTAATTTTGGAGCACTGGCATGTTCAGCTTTTGTTTCACAGTGAGGACATTCCTCACCAATTCTCATGTACAGCAGTGAGATACCAGAAGAATTCACCAAAATGAATACTTGCCTCCAGAAAGGAGGACTTGAAACACATAGCACAGAAGCTACTAACCACAGACTGAATAGTCATCATTTCAGGTACTGTCAGGGCACCATGTCCTAGAGGTTAGTGTGACGATTTGCAAGTCAAAGGAATTTTAGTCTGTCCTCTTGTGCATTCATTCAGACTTGTAGGAACATGTGATCCATACTAGTGAGCCTCTGCACAATATCCCATACTGTAATGTGGTGTGGAGTTGAGCCACTATGTTCCAGAAGGCACTCAACATTCTCTAGAGGAGCAATAAATATTGTGCCTCTTGGGAATTAATGGCAAAACTGCCATTGGCTTCAGAATCCCAACTCCCATGTCCCGTATTTCTGATGTTCTGTTAAAGAATGTTCATTGCGTGTCATGCAAAAAAAAAGATCTGAACCTACTGATCCCAAATAAGTGGGCATGTAAGGGATGAAATGGCCAGTTTGGGTTTCCACTAGCATTTATATCCTAATCAGCAAAGAGCTGATATTTCTTTGGAGCTTTTAGAAAACAGAAGCCAAACCGCCAAAAGAATCATCAAGAGGTGATGAAACATGAGAAGTCAATCAAACCAATGCTGGACAGCAGAAGTGTCATAAAGATGCTGTTCTCTGTGAACGTTTAAAGCATCTTTACTGAGTGAGAAACTTAGTGGCTGACATTTAAATAATCATATTCCTTTGGAAGAGTTTTCATCAATAGCTAAGTCTCCAGTACCCCTGTATATCTATATACAACATGTTGTACTTCAGAAGCCAAACCCTCAATATAAGCAAAACATAAAACTTCATACCTTAATTCTACAGATGGTTTTAAACATTAAGTCAGTTTGGGGAACTGAGAAGGAGTTGACTGGCAAGATAAATCTATGTAATACTTAGCCATTTATTAATAGACTTCTGTACTTAACGAGGCAGTTGAATCCCACTCACAGGTAGTAGGGAGACATAAATTACATGTCAGATGCTTGGTACTAATGTATGCAGTTGTCCAAAACATGGTAATGCGGCAGTTATTGAAAAAAAAAAAATCAAGGCTGTTTTGAACACATGAAAATCACTCCTTACACATTAGGAGAGAGATTGTGATTGTATTATATGATCATTCCAGACTTTCACATTGCTCTGGGGTTTTAGATTTAATAGTAATCATTGCCTTCAGAGAGGAAATGTTTCTTGTTTTCATTCCACTATCCACAACAGCTACATCTTAATAACTTAGCTTGTGACAGTGGAAGCAAAAATTAGAAAGAAATTGTTCTCATCATTTGTGGGGATGGCAAAAAACCCACTCTCTATCTTCCAACATTTTTTAATAGACTGAATACATCGCAAAAATTGTTTTGAAGTATAGAAATGTACTATATACATTTCTTATGAACTCTGCTACATCTGAAATGGCAAAGGGCAAAGTCTCAGGCTAATCCTAGCTCTGAAACAGCTTTCTAGTACCACCTACCCATCTCTGTGTAGTGCCTCACTCTTTACCTTCCCTCACTCTATGTGCAAGAGGAATGTGGCTATGTAGCTTGTGAAATAAGTCCTGGACTGTTGCTTCATAGAAAAACATACTCTGCATCACAGTAGTACTCTGTATCACTTCATAAATACACCCTGGTGGATAAAATATTAGATTTTTATACATAAAGGCTTTGAGTGTCTCCAAGCTTCCTTTATTTTTTTTCCCTTTTCTTTTTGCAGGTAAGCCACACAAAATACTTTTCTCTCTAATAATGAAACCTTCCCTTCCCTGCTACTGGGACCCATTTCTGTGTCTGATGAGTCACAGGATACTGAACTTTTATCTTCTACACAGCTGTTGGTCTGAAGCTGCACGTTTTTAGGAAGCTTTTCCTCTCTTCCACAGGATGTAATACATCCAAAGAAATGTGGGGCATATTTGCCTTAAGAACAGCACTGAAAAGCCAGTTTTATGCAGGGCCAGCTACTGTCCCGGGTTTCCAAGGCCCCTTAGCCAAAAGACTATGTCTCTGTCCTTTTTCACTCTCTTGAGAACTCACTGCTGCTCCTCACTGGTGGCAGGGCAGAGAGTCCTTCAGAGCAGTTGGTAACTCTTCATGACTTCCTCCCCACCATACACCAATGAATTTTAAAGGAGCATGATTGGGCTGGTGGAGCTCTGGAGTGAAGATTCCCAGTAGGATCTATCAACTCTGTCTCAATGATTCGCTTCCTTGGTCACGAAGCTTAGGAGTGTAAAGTGAGCTCAGGCATCCTGGCCTTCTGCACCAGGAAAGGCACCCTTTGGTGTGCCGCCTAGTGCTGCCGGTGCTGCACACTTAGGGACCTTAAAGTACATCCTGTATAAGCACAGGCTTGGGTTTTATAATAACTTGGAAGTAGCATATTTTATGCTGTAATTCTCTGCAGTTTTTCCACATTGTTGACTTGCCTGCTTTGATTTCTGTTGCTATCCATGCAACGGAAATGTCCTGAATGTCGGATGACAGAAAACTTGGCACCCCCGTAGGCTGTAATTCTGTAGTAGCATATATTGGAGCTGGTCTGTAATTTGTGATATAGAATAACTGCAATGACTGTGGGTAAGAGTGGAGGGAACACAATGTAGCTAATAACTATACATTTGATTGATTGCTTTTTATTTTATTTTGGACTATGTATTATGTGCAGTATTTAATCATTTAATAATTTTTGTGAAGTTATATGTTTATAATTATACATTTATATCATCAGCTGTGTTCAGAAGGAGATATATCTCAAAGGAGATATAGTTTTCCAAAATCTTTTCACTTTTTTTTTTTTTTTAAAATCAACTTACGTTTTCTATTTTGAGGTACTTATTCTGTACTAGTATAAGGCAGATATTACTTTAACCAGACTAACTCTTTTACATTTTAAAATGAGTTCAGAGCAATGCAGTTTATTTCTAAATTTCTTAGGTTAAAATCTTTTATACTGACAGTTTATGTATATGAGGAATTCTATAGCTCTCCTCTGTACAGGAATAATAACTCTTCCAGTAGAGGATGGTGGTAGCCCAGAGAATACTAATCCAAGAGGAGGAGAGAGTCTCTTAAAGTCTTTCCTCAAACTCTCATCTGCAACTAATAGTGCAGGACACCAGGAACTCCCTTAACAGTACAACGCTTCTGGGACTAAAACTGTTGCCTGACACGGAATGGAAATTTATGCCTGTGAACGGCCACTGGGACATTTCGAGCACATAAGTGATGGACAGTAATAACTGAGGATTTGTATCTGGAGCATAACCAGGTCTCCACGGCTTGAAGGATTTCAGGTCCTTTATACAGCCCATCAGGGTAAAGCGATGTAAAGTAGGTCAGGTGCTAGGAGGAGGGAAGTGAGATGGGAAATCATCAGTTGGTACAGACATTAGCACATTGTGATCTCATCCGCTGCTGTGAAGCGGTAACACAGACCTGATAAAGTCTGCCAAAAATATTTTTCTTCATGTACCTGTCAGTGACTGTCTCCTCCCTGCAGTTGTTATGTCTGACTGCAACATGTTCTAAATAATAATGAGCCATGTGGGAAAGTGTTAATGCAGTTTGTATATGAATGCAGAGGAATGAATTTTGTACAATTTTGTATAAAATTGGATATTGATAGCGTGAACTGTTACAAAACTTGTCTTTTGCAGTGTGGTGCATACACATGGCCAAACATATAAAAATGCAAATGTTTTATCTATTGGGTAAGAAAATCTGTCCAATTCCTTTTCTTTTTTTTTCTGTGTAATTTTACGTAGTTTATGAGACCATTCCACAGGTTTTCAGTATGCATTCTGAATTCTTAATAAAGATGGAGATAAAAATTCTAAATAAGATTTGTTGCAATTTTTTTTGTGTTAATGGTAATTTTCATTCTCCTTTTATACAGATTCTCCACTTTTTTCAACCTTGATTCCCAAATGAATCTATTTGTTTTTAGTTGTGTGTACACACAAACACTCATACAGCTGCACGCATTCATCTTTCAATACATATTCTACACAGCAGATGTGATATAAGCATCCCTATATAGGGAATAATTCTTATAAGGAATAAAGGACTATGGCAAATAAGTTGATAAATGCAATTCAACACATAAGTCCTCTACAACTAGTTCCTAAACGCTTCTTACACTGTCTTTTTAAGAGCCCTCTTCCTCAAACCTAATCAGAGAAGTCATAATGTCCTTGTGTATGATACTTTCTTTACCTTTTCTTCTATCTCAGTGTTAAAGAAACACTTCATTAAGGCACTCTAAGACCTTACTAGTCTAGTGTGAGAGTGTGGAAGTGTGTGCATAAAGAGAAATATCCCCACATGCATAAAGAGAAATATCTCCACATGTTCCTGCTTCTCAGTAATTTTGAAATAGACTGAGGTTCGTAGAAAGATGATAATTTATAATAAACATGATTAAATGTATTCATCTGGCCTTTGCAAGAACTGCTGTTGTGACTTCTCATTTTGCCCAAGATCATTCCAAATTGTCAGCTGCTGTTATAAACATGCTTTATTTTATCTGAACTCTCCTTTTTCTCCTTCCAATGTATATTTTATGAAACTATTATTTTACTAATTATTTTAGCATGTTATTATTTACATATAACAGGTTGTATACATGTGAGATAAAACAAGAGTCTTAACAGAAAAAAAAGTAAATTTACCTTCAAGATAATGTTGAGCATACAGCTGGCTTGAATTTAGGTAGTTCTGCAGTTTTAAAATTAATTGCTCTTCCAGTAGCGATCCTTTCAAGCTCCTCCACCAGATGTACAGAGGAAGATATTAAACGTAACAGATAAAAGAGCTATTTTACACAGAGCCAGATGTTTTCCAGATGAGTTAACCCATCCACTGCACTGAAAGAAGAACACACATTAGTTTGTATCATGATGAAGATATTAGGGAACAGTCTAGAAACTCCTCCTGAAGCTACCGAAAAATGTGCTTCAGGGAAAAAAAATGGCAGTTGGAAAGGAAAAGGTGTTCATCCATATATACATCCAATATTCATCCATATTCAGAAAACTGAAATATTGAAAAAGGGCTTAATTCCAAGCTATGTCTTGGTAATTAATTCTCAGACAAACAGGCCACTTACCTCTGTTTAAAAGACTAGAGGAGGTGGCAGCAGAACCATCCTTCCTTCACTACTCCCAGACGTGTTACTGAATGTTGCTACTATGTGAGAGTGATGTTCATTCTCTTCCTTTCCCTGTCTCTTGCTTAGAAGTTTTTGTCTATAGGTTCAACAGGAAGGGAGAAGAGCACCTCACCCAATGAATATTAGCACCAAGACTGGGTCCCAGGAGGTGGGAGATGTGAACTAAATCTCTTTGGGCACTTTCATCTCCTAGATGTCTGCTTTGTATAAGGGGACTTCACTTCTCCTACTCTGACATTTTAAAACGAGATTCAGGTCTGCTCTGTTTCAGTAAAGAAACTGTATCTCTCTTTCAGTGTGGGTTTTGAACACCAAATCCCAAGAGATAAGCTGTCTTTTCATAGTTTTTTTAGAGCTGTAAAACTGTAGAAGGGCACAGGACTTCAAACACTCCTGTCTTCCTTGTTAGATCCCTCTTTAAAGCTGAAAATAGAGTGTATTGTTAACGTAAAGCCAATGTAAGATAACCTGCACTTTAATATATTAGCTGTTGGGGAAGAAAATTATGGTTTTGGCCTCTCCCTTGAGTCCAGGGTGAGGTGACATCCTGAGAAGAGGGTGTCTATATCCCCCTCAGATGCAACACAGGCAGCTGTAGTATCCTGAAATAAAAGTCTGAGCTTTTATTTCACTCCAAAATACCAAGTCAGTGTTTTTACCCTCTGTTCCTGGCCAGGAAGGATTTGTTGTATTTAGTACACAAAGCCAGAATGCTGAAGTGTGAGGCACTTCCTAGCTGTAGCCCTGAGACAAAGTCATCCAAATTAAGAAGCTGTGTGATACAATCTTCAATTAGAAAAGCCAAAACAACTGTGCCAATAATTGTCTATAGCCAAAATAATCTTTTAAATACCATTTATAATAGGTTCTTCAATACAAGGTGTGAAATATCATTGGCTCTGCTAGTCTGGGTATCCCACTGTTCCGACAATTTCATTAAACCCTTAATAATCCTTTCAAATGAGCAATGATTAATCTATTCATTTGTAAGCCTTGTTGTTGAACGCAGTGATAGACATCGTGTTCTTTCACTGTTAACAAGTGCTAATTCTTGGGCATTGTGACAAGTTTCATTTGTCAGTGTTCCTGCAATTTTCCACAGAGTTCCCACTCTTTCCATCAGGGTATCCACATTTGTACTAAGCAATGTTGCCAAAGAAATCCCACACAGTTTTTCACAACTTCTTAACAAAAATAGCCTGGATTTATACTCCATAGCCTGCATTAATTCTTTGTGCTATCAAGGTGTAAAAAACATGATCCAGCATTGTGTTTGAAAGGAAAAGAGAGGTAAACAGATTTACAGATTAATTTCTCTTCTGGACATCTTCCTAACAGCATATGTCTCAGTTGTTTGGAAAGCCATTACAATTTTTTCCTGAAACAATAATCATGGTTTGATGAAACAGAGAACAAAATTATTTGCTAGGGAACCAAATACATGTTATTATTTTCTCATTAATAAATTCTGCAAAGTAGTGAAATTAGACAAAAGATTTAAAGAAAGAATATTAATTTCCCTCTCCCCAGCCTTCTAAATAATACTTAGAGATGGAATCCTACCTAAAGATAGCTGTGCTACTGCTTGTATCTTTTCATATTTCATTTATACAGCAGAATGCCACAAAAACCACATAAACACAAGACACACATAAACACCTTCCCAAACAGAAAGAAAGAAAACAACAATAACAACTGAAACAGAAAATTAAAAAAGAAACATAGGACAGATTTCTGGAGGAAAATCTCTAGATCTCCAGCTGGCTCTCCCCAGGCCTTGGCTTGACTTCCAGCAATGCCACTGGCTGCTTCACTACTTGTGGATAAATTGCAGGTTGCTGCTTCTCTGATGCATCTGTTACTCTTTTAGTCTGCAGAAGGAACTCAAGCCTGGTAAAATAAAGAGGCCTGTACAAGAAGACTGCTACAGACATAGTGATATGTCTACATCAGTCACCTACCTCAGAGGTAGAGAGAAGGTACTACGTCCAGTGGCTCTTCTGCAGCAAACACTGCAAAGAGTTTGTAAAGTAGAGAAGATTGACATACCACATGACTGTAAAGCAGAGCAAAATAGCGATGTACTATATAGCTGGGCAGAACACCAAAAATGTGGTCTATGAAGAAAGAGTCTTAATCTGTAGGTGCCATTATTGAAGTGTTTTCAGATCTCAAACACAACATGATTTGTTTCTGCTATCAAATGAAAGAGAGAAACTAGGAAATGGGATATGCATTCCTGCATACCCAACTGAATCTTCTGCAGCTGGAACATTTGTAACTCGTTGCTGCAGTGTGAAATACCTGGTGTTAAAGAACTTCTATCTCTCATCATGTCTTGACCTCTTGAGGATCAATTGCAAGCTGTTGCTTCTCTGGTTATTCTTGTAGATCTAGTAGGGCCAGGATAATTTCTAGGGTTTGATGAACTGGGAAGCACCTCAGCCATATATGTATAGGGTTTCTCTCTTTTATCTGGCTAGTTCTTTTCATTAAACATTTAATTTCCTCAGAGATCTTTACTCCTGGCTGATATTGGCCAAGATGTCTCAAAGTTAAGGGAGGAAAGAAAGATCTATATAAGTACAGATATTGATCAAAGGTGGATTGTGTAACCCTGAATTTCCTGAAGTCAGGCTAAAAGACATGTAATGGCAAGGTTTCTGTGCTTATGAATTATTATTGCATTTGATAACAGTTACGCTGACTAAAATGTCTTTAATTTCTGACTTGCCATGTCCCAGCTGAGCCGTGCAAAGCCCTGACACTTTGAAGCTGTTCTCTCAAACCATATGTCAATATTTCTCCTGAAGCCAATAGGGCTGGTTATTGTGCTTCTGCCTGAGCAGGCTTTGTTGGTCTGACTCACAGCTATTCGACATTAATGATTTTCCTGTAATTTCATATAACTTCATTTGAAATTCTCAAATCATATTGTTGACACTAGTTAAAACTTAACAGTCTTCTGAAATATGTACTGTACTTGAAGGTTTAAAACAAGAAAACAAAAGGAACACCATTAGAAATTCTGTTCTAGTTATATTTAAGCTTGAGTATACGATTGCCTGTTGTCTGCCCATGATTACCCAGACCTCAGATCTGCCAACAGAATTGCATGAGTAGGACCTAACCTAGTTCTGTCAGAGTAATCACAACTACCTTATACACTTATAATAATAGGCCTTCCTAACTCACATTATTTTGATGGGACTGGATTTATGGCATAATTACATGGACAGTTATTCCAGAATAGCTGAGGGGAAGGTAACCTCTGGCAGGGAGTCAATGTTAAACCCTTGTAGGTGGAAAGGGAATGTTAGCCTCTTAAATTGCCTGAGTTGCGGAGGAGCAGTGTGCCTGACCACAGCCTCGGGTCCCTGAGAGCAATAATCCACAAGGCCATAATTTAAGTACACTGATAGATTAATTTGGTGTACTGTTCATTTAATATGCATAAATATGTCTTTCAAATGCCTTTTTACATTTTTTGAGCTACTTGACATACTTAAATTGTCTATCTCTTCTTTAACTGAAGCCATGTCTGGAAAAGAAGGAACGATTCTGAAAGATCTACTAGAATCTCTAGCATCTCTGGAAGTCTTATTCTCCCAAAGCAGAGAAGCATTGTGGAATGAAAATGGAAGACAAGACTCCTAGCAGTTTTGTTTTGAATAATTGTTTCAGGAAATAACAATTGTAAAGTCTATTTCATCATAAGATGCTCCAATCTCTTTCTGCAAAACAGATATCACAGCACACAAATAGACGTCAGAATTGCTACTGCCTTCAGCTACTAGTCAAAATAAGTTCCCAGAATAACAGTTAAAAGCTGTCATGACATGGGACTGGTTAGCACAATGTGGCATTTATAAGAATGACCATTTAGATCTCATGTTTCACTGTAAATGCTGCCAAATATAGGCCATGTTGTGATCCAGCTAGTCATATTGATTAATACTATTCTGTGGGCATAATGCCACTGATTAACTAAGATGACTCACCAAGTTCTATTCAATCTAAGAAACAAGCAGAATGTGACCCTTTTGGAGAAGAAGTATTCTATTTAAAGAGCTCATAGGGGCATCCTCTTTGGGAATTATACCATCAAGTTCATGCTGGCCTGTCATCCACATCCACTGGCTGTATAAAAAGGAGATAATTTGGGTGGGTTTTTTTTTAAATTTTATGTCTGAACCTTAAAGAAAGAGAAATTTCCACTAAAGCAAGCATTTTTTAGTATTTCATTAAAATAAGCATAGAAGCATTATATGGATCAATAACACCAATATTGAAATCAAGAAACCAGCCAAAACTCAGGAAAAGCCAGAAAACTAAGAGGTTTTGACTCTCAGTCAGTTAGGTTTTGACTCAAGAGTCTATTGACTTTTTAAAGGATAATACATTCACAAAAGAATCAGTTTAAAAGAAATAATTGACTAAGTAAACATAGTGGGTACAATCCCTGCTTTAGAAAATCTGACTATTTACAGGTTCTACAGTATGAACATTCACTGAGCCTTAAAACGCTACACCTCAAGAAACGGCTTATTTCTTTGTCTGTTGGCTTCTGAATGAAAATCTGACATACATAGTGAAATATTTGTTTAAAACATCAATTTATTTGCTGGACAGGCTTCCTTCTGCTTATCTATCTCCAATTATTCTTCTGCCGAAGTTGCTGCATTATCATAATAGAAAACCCATTAGTTACTCGTGCAGTATTATCTCCCTGTAATCTGTCTCCTCCTGAGTTACTATACACATTTTGCTTTATTTCTCTGCTGCACTCACAATAGGCTTTTCCTGCAATACTTCATAGGCTGAGGATACATAATATTATTTTGTTGAACACTATCATACTTCAGTGATGAATAACAAGTCAGTATCTGGTTCCTCAGTGCACATCAGTTTGAGGTTTTTTTCTGTATGCTGTCATGCCTACAATGTGCTGAGATTAGCTCTAACCATACAGATATACCCAAAATCTTCTACCATCATTGTGCAGATTGTCAGCGAGGCCTTCAGTGGTGGGTTCTTGTGGATGAGTGTGCATGCATGTGTGAGCACACAACATTCTGCACCCTCAAACCTGCAAGCAGCAGAGCTGCAGGGGTTCTCTATTGCACTCATACAATAGCCTTGCTTTCGCCAGTTTCTTAAAGGAACTCTCCATTAGCAAGAATTAGCAAAAAATAATACTGGTAATTTTTTCTAGTACTTTTTTCCACATTAACTTAAGTTCTTAGCCTCTGCCCTGCACCTGAGTTATTGCTCATGTACCCTCCCTTCACAAACACAGAACTGCAGTATTCCCACCAGGGGCGGCAGCCCTACTGTTTGTGAGTGGCATGTCATAAACCAGAGAGCATCAAAACTTGGGTTTGGATTACCCAAATCTTGTTTTCTGGACAGCTATGTCATCCTTGAAGTTGGCAGCAGGCTGTCACTGCCAGTCATAAGGGCAAGCTGTCATATGCTTTTGGCTGACCAAGTTGCAGGGCTTTTCCTGGAGCAAGGTCTTGGCTGACTCAGGCTGCACTGGAGCAGATCCCTACCGCTTTTATTTCTGCCCAGATACAAATCTTTTAACCTGCTGTTCAGATTTCTGCCAGGGCCAGGAGATTTGCATCATGACTTTGGAAACTCTTCACCACTTTCACCTCTGTTGTAGTATCCAGGTAAAGCTTGGAAATAGAGAAGATCAGAGTATTTAAACAAGTGTCAAAGATGAATAATATGCCCTGCTAGTGAACCTCATGAGACCTGCAGATTGATATTTATAAGATCAATGTTTTTCATAAAAGAAATGTTAAGTTTAAAGGGAGAGCCTGTCTATTATATTTAGATGAGAACCTCTTCCAGTAAAATATGGGGGCAAAATTAGGGACCTTTTTTGTGTCCCAGTTCAGTTTTGTGTTCCAGTTCATATCACTGTGTGTGGGTGGTGGTGCCTGTCTTTTGTGTAGGAGCTGGGTGGTTGGAAAGGTAACTCAGGCAAATGCATGTCCACTGTGGCAGAAGAGCACGGACATAAACTAGCTCATGAGAGTAGAGTGCAGCTATCCACAGTATTTCAAAGTTGTCTGGAGGATGTCTTTTACCATAAAGGCACTTCTGTTGTTTTAAATTGAAAGAAAATATAGGGTTTATAAGTAACTTTTCTTATGCTGTGATTTTTCAAGAGAGCAGGTATATAATGTGTTTCTTCCTTTATCAAGGTGACATAGCAAGTTAGTAATTGAGTCAAAGCTAATTCTCTGTTATTTGTCTCAGAATTCTGTCTCTTCATAGATTAATGTTACACTACCAAATTACAATCAGAGTATATGAAAAAGAAAGACTCTTTTATTCTATTTTAAATTTATTCATTATATAGCAGACATTTCTTCTAGTGATAATGATTAGCCTTCAAGATGTAAAGCATATGCATTTCAAAGACAATTAATTTTGATTCAGTGCTGCTCAACTAGGTAAAGTGAAGGATATGTGCTGTAGAGTAGATTTTTTATTTTATAGAAAAGTTTAACACCAAAGGGTTTTATTTGGCTTCAATAGTCTAAGCTCATCAATGTCACTTCAAGGAGATTGAACATGCATCTGACTTTGAGATTTACAAAAAAGAAATAGACAATTTTCAGCTACTTCACTGGCAGATGTCTTCTCTTTACCTGTCCAGATCATGGATATGAAAAAATAAATAAAAATAAACCCTCAGAATAATGTTTCAAGTTTTAAAAAATACACATAAAGGACCATTTCTGTCCTCTCAAATGTTGAAACTTCTTAAAAGGACTGTATTTCAAGAGACAAAACTATCCTGTGCTCTAGACAGGCACAGATCCTGGAAAAAAAAAAAAGGAAAAATAAAAGTTATTTTAGGAATTTGAAACAAGTGTTACAGAATCATAGAATTTTTTGGAACAGGTTGATAGGTCTGTAGTTCCCTGAATCCTCCTTCTGTTCCTTCTCATGGATAGGCATTGCACTTGCTAACTTCCAGTCAACTGAGACTTTCCTTGTTTGCCAGGACTGCTGATAAACAGTGGAAAGCATCTCGGTGAGCACTTTTACCAGTCCCCTTGCATGAATCCCATCCGCTTCCACAGATTTGCTACTAACCATTTACCTTTGGATTACGGGCGTTTCATTCTGTTCCTCATCCCTGTCTTCCAGCTCAGGGGGGTGGGTGCTCAAAGAACTGTTGTTAGCATTGAAAACTGAGGCAAAGAATCCAGTAAGTACTTCAGCCTTTTCCTCATCCTTTGTCACTATGTTTCCCCTCACATCCAATAAAGGATGGACATTCTCCTTAGCTGTCCTCTTGTTGCTAATGGATTTATAGAAACATTTTTAATTGCCTTTTATGGTAGTAGCCAGATTAATTTTTGTTGGACTTTGGCACTTCTAAATTCACCTCTGCATAACTTTGTGACATCATTGTATTACTCCTGAGTTACTTCTTCCAAAGGCCATAAACTCTCCTTTCTTCCTTAAGCTCCAGGTGAAACTCTCTGATCATCCAGTCTGGTCTTCTCTGTCTGCTAATCTTTGAGCATACTCTTGCATATTTAAGATTGCCTTCTTGAGGTATGTCCAGCCTTCCTGGACTCCTGTGCCCTTCAGGACTGCTTCTCAAGGGACTCTGCCAATCAGGCTCATAACCAGGCCCAAGTCTGCCCTCCAGAAGTCCAAGGTAGGAATTCTGCTCACCCAATTCCTTACTTCTCTGAGAACTGAAAAATATCATTTAATGATCTCAGAACCCAAGACGGCCTCCAACTGTCGTATCACCCACAAGTCCTTCTCTGTTTGCAAACAACAGGCCCAGTAAGTTGTCTTCCCTAGTTGTCTCATTTCACAACTGTGTCAGGAAGTTATCTTCCACATACTGTTTCCTCTCTAGTGTACTGTATTTCCAGCAGATGTCTGCTAAGTTGAGGTTCCCCATGAGACAAGGACTAGTGATTGTGAAACTTCTTCCAGTTGTTTATAGAATATTTCATCTGCTTCTTCATCCTGGTTTGGTGGTCTATAACAGCATCTCATCATGGTATCTGCCTTGCTGGCCTTCGCCCTGATTTTTATCCACCCATCTCCACTGCCTACCTCCACTCAGACAACAGACCAAAGGACCTCACTAGAACATGTTACCTCAAACATCGGTGTGCTGCTTCCAGGTCTATTTGAAGTCGGCCTGGTTTTATCCTTTTTCTTTTCAAATCTAGTTTAAAATTCTATTGGTTTACCATTAAGTTCTTTGGAAATGTGACCCAGTTGTCCAAAATCAGAAATAATTAATTATTGAAGTATCTGCAGTTAAAATCAGGTCCACAGAATCTTGCATTTCAGCCATTCTCACTGGTGACACAGAGTTACATCTTTGGAAGACTAAAAGCATATTCCCTCCAACAAGACCTTCCCACTTGAATTAGCATTTGGCAATATACAGCAATACTTTTAATGTTAACTTATGATGTATAAAACTGTTAAGTGTAGTCATGGAAATTGTGTAGGCTTTCCAACACTAGCCTAATTATCAATGCAGCAATATCATAAAGTCTGATCCTCTGCTTAAAAGGTAAAACCTACTCCTTTAAGAATGTCCAGTTTTTCAGGTAATTTTTCTTCTACTGTTATGCTACCTTACTACATAAAATCATACCCAAATACAGTATTTAACCAGCTGTAATATTCAAGATTAAATAACACATTTTTACCACTCGATTTACCTCAGAACATATGTCTGGAAGATTTACAGAAAGAAATAAGAGAGTGTATGACATCTTAATTGCTATATGTATCTTAGGTCAAAGGCAATAAATTTAAGGCTGCAACATAAAGTTCAAGACAACTCATGAAAATTTGTTTTCCTCAGACTTTAGTTCTTAAAACAGATGCTTTACTTCATTATAAAAATGTTTACAGAAATTTTAACTATGGATACATTACACCGATTTATCTTCAAAGTCTTCAAACAACATGGGTTTACTGAAAAATTATTTTTGGTTGAATTAACCAGCTGTTTGAAAGTCTTGATCTAGGTTAATATTAATTTTATTTATGATTCAGAAACATAAAAAATGCATGAAAAAAGTCACACTTTTATTTCTTTAAATATTTTTCTATACCTGATGCTAATATGTCTAGTTGAAGTACTGTTATTTTAGAGATTGATGATATGAAAAAACACAACTAGAATGAAATGCTAATCAAAGGAAAGCACTGCCTTTACAGTTAAGACTATGTGGTCTCTAAATACGTATGAATGGGTCTAATTTAAATAAAAATAACCTTCTGAAACTTTTTTAGCTTAAAATTAAAGGATTTATAGCTGCTCATATTTCGGAAAAAAAACCAATATGTATACATGCTTAAATATAACTTTCAGAATTTAACTTTGCTAAGTTGTATCATAAGATCTTTCAATCTAAAGCTGTGATTTTCAATTAATATTTCAGTTATCCAGAATGGGATTCCAGCCTCTTAGCTTTTAGCAGTGAACTTCTACCAAAACATTCAGAAATGATACTGAGATGTCTTGTTCAGGGAGGTAGTCTCAGTGATGGAAAATGAAAAACTGGACAGCAAAGGGAAAGTGCAAGGATGCTCTGCAAGCTGCTATGTAGAAATAGGTGTCCTTGTGGGGCATTCCCATAGCTGAAAAACACTGAGTTAGATTCAACAACAGAACTAGGAGTTTACTGCTATAAAATGGAAACAAACTAAAAAAAAAACAAACCAAAGAAAAACAAAAAAACTGCAATGAGATTAAACAGACCCATTGCAAGCTTTTGCAGCACTCTTCTGCACTTCAGGTTGGTGATAGATCTTGGAAGGGGATAGATGTCAAAAAATATCAAGCACTTTAGTCTTACAAATCTGACTGCCACTCTTCCTGGAGTCCCTTGCAAGAGTTTGTATCCAACCTTGACTATTACATCCAGTTTGTAAATGGTTTATACTTTGCAAGTTGTGAGGAATTAATTACTTTGAAGATTATTTCTCAGTTCCAGCAGAGGACTTGCAATTGCTGGATAAGATTGAATCACATGTTAAGTAATTTAAATCCAGTAGTGCCTGAGCAGTATGATCTAGCTTGCTTTAATTAATTAACCCCTCAAAAATTGCAGCATTGAACATCCAGTTGAGAGAGCAATTAATGTCTACAACAAATTATGTCAACATTCTGTTATGTTTTATTCATATACAACTTCACATAATGTAATTAGAAACTAAGGGCTTCTAATTCTGCCATTATTTACACCCTGCACATTGCACACTTCATTGACTAATTTGAACCAAAAAATGAAGATATAAGACTTTCTTATTTCAATTACCTGAAGTTGATATTATGCTGCCTACAGCTTATACTTACATATGGGAAGAAATGTCAGACACCCTGCAGCATGGTATGGCATGTTGAATAAAAAACAGAGTAAACACAAGAAAGGTTAACTTGCCGTGAAATAGAAACACACCAGTCTTTATAAACTAGAAATATTAAAAGAAAAACACACGAGAGAAAATTAAGAGCTTCTCATTTTTAAATTAGAATTATGACATGCAATTCAGACTTCCAGTTTTACTTACCCTTGTGATCTTTGCCATTTGAACCCAATCACTAAACTGACTGTTTCATACTCTCAGCAAGTAGCCAAAACAGAGATTTCAGATGGCAGGTTGACATATTTTGCCATCCCTTTAACTAGTGCTGGCAATTCATGATTGGTAATAATTGTTATTAGTATGACTATTACAACAGCTCCTATGAGCTTCATCCAAAATCTCCATTACAGGAAGAATTGTAACATTATGATGTCAAATCCAACCCTTTTCCCAAGAGCTTGGAAGGTGACTGGTCAAGATCTTTTGAGCAAATAAGAAGTATTTCTGTGATGAAGAATACATTTATTAAATGATTTGCCATAGATCATACTGTTGAAACACACATTCTTCTTGATCACTTAGATGAAAACCAGCATTTTTAACAGTGTTTCTGAGTGCAAGTCATGTTTGTGAAGGACACTATCAACATGAAAAGTCCTGACTTTCTTTGCATTTCAATTTTTTATGGGTCTTGGTAAGCATGGCAAGTGAGCATTAGCCAGTTAAAACAAGAGTAATCTAAACCTATGTTCCAGAGGGAAATGTACATCATATACCCAGGGAGACCTTATTATGGCCTTTCAGTACTTAAAGGGAGCTTATAAGATTGGGACAAACTTTTTTCTAAGGTCTGTCATGATAGGAAAAATTTTTAAACTAGAAGAGAATAGATTAAGAATAGATATAAGGAAGAAATTTTTTATGTTGAAGGTGGTGAAACACTGTAAGAGGTTTTTCAGAGAGGTGGTAGATTTCCCATCCCTGGAAACATTCAAGGTCAGGCTGAATGGGGCTCTGAGAAACCTGATCTAGTTGTAGATGTCCTTGATCTTTGCAGGGGTGTGTTGAACTAGATGGCCTTTAAGGCTCCTTTCCAACCCAAACCATTCTATGATTCTATGATGATATGTTACACATCATAAATTAGTCTAAGATTTGATATATAAATTTAATTTGTACCATATTATGGTAGTAAAGACATTTAAGAACTATTAAACTTGCATATTTTTGTTAATTGCTTTTGGATGGCTCCAGGTTTTTTAATCCTAATTGTGATATGGATTGAGATACATTTTTATGTTGTCCAGTGTCTCACATCTACTTTATTACAATTGCTTTATTGAAAGCCACCTTTTCTGAAGCTATACCTATCTATTGTGTCCCTGGTTCATAATGAGAGCCCGCTATCACTATGGTAAGACACACAATAGAGAGCACTTCTGCTATGATTTTTCCTATATTCAAATATTCCTATACTCTCTCTGAGTTCAACCAAGCTCAAAGAATTCTCCTCATATATTAGCACTGGTGATACTGCAGATGTTTAGTATGAATTATGTGGAGATTCGCTAATCCTTCCTCGAACAAGAATAGCATTGAAAGCAGATGGGCGGGCAGTATGACAATCTGTAGTATAAGTACTATGATCTCTTCACATGAAAAAGTCATGGGCTACTTTTGGACCTCACCAATGCATCACAAGTAGATGGGTTAAGGAAAAAAGAAAGGAAAAAATGCTATTAATGATAAGATTAAAAGAAAGAGCAGGAGACTCCAAAACAAGTATCTATGAAACCTGTAAACAGTGGAACCAGCAAAGGGTTGATTCTTGCAAAGTTGCACCTTAATTTGGACTTTCTGGTATCTAATAAAAGGCAATTGCATCTGGAGGCCTGTCCTTTAATTAGGGCGTTTTTGTTACATTATTCTGGTATGAGTTGTGTGGTGTTTACTAACAGGAACTCATGCAGGACCTTTTCCCTTAGTGGGTGTGCAACTGGTTTCTCTCTCCTGTTCCCAGCTGTCTAGTTACAAGACCAAAGGCTCTTTGAAATGTGTACTTTCTTTTAAATATGATTGATCTTAGCTAATGGCTTCAAAAATTTTCTGGAGTCAGGATAGGGATAGAAAAGATGGACAGATGTTCATAAGCACATTTACACACTAATTACAGAAACCATGCTGTCTTAACAAATGGGGTAAACCCCCAGATAAACTAGATGTAGTTAAGGATCGATTTTAACTCAGGTCAGTGATATATTTTCTCCCTTATTAATAAATTAGAAGTTAAATCAATTTATAATATTCTTGTACTATCTTAGAAATAACAAATAAAGAATCTCTTATGATTATCTTTGTAGCATGCAGGGAGTTTTTCATTCTATTATACGAAGCTTGTTCTCAACAAACAGCTCAGACCAAAAACTTAGTTATACTATTTTTCTGACAAGGATATTCTCACTCTCACATGAAAATTGCATATGCTTCTGTGGTGAATATTCAAAATTATTGTATTAAAAACTGCTATAACATCTTTTAGTGGGTACTTGCTGAGAGTTCGTTTTAAAATTATGACATGAACATCTTAAATAAAGAAGGTGAAAGTAAAAAGTAAAAATTATGGTGAGAATACTGAGAAAAACTTAATGTCCTGTAAATAGACACATGAAAGAAAACCCCTAACTTTATTGTAGATTCTTATATGTTTGTCCATGTGTTCAAATATTTAATATTTTTTCTATTATGATTAGTAATCTAATTTTTCTTCCAACTTAAAATTAAATTACCTACCTACCTTCTGTTAAAGAGGACTACATCTTTGTAGTGACTTTCAAAGCCACAGGATAGTCCTAAAGTAATTGAAATTTCTAGTTCTGCTGTTAAAATGAGAGAAAAAAAACCCCATCTGTTATGCTTTGAACTCTAACTTAGAGTTTATGCCCTTTCTGCTCCATAAATCAAAAACCTAGATGTCTATGATTTAAACTTTATTTCCAAATCTCAGACTATCCTACATTGTAAACAACTTTATAAAGTAGAAAATCACCTATGCAAAAAAAAAAAAAATTAACTCTTTGGTTGATTACACTTTCCAGATTTCTGGAGCGCTTTATAAGAGCATCTGAGAGGTTTTGTCCAGACACCCCTTTACCTAATAGTGTGGATCACAGCAGAAAATCCATTTGCTTTGTTTTCTCCAAAGTCATTTCGTCATCAGTTTCCTCCTTTCAGGACAAAAGACATCCAATAACAGAGGACCTCTTTTACACCTAGGCAATCCACATGCTGGTTATACTCTTCCTTGCATCATTTTAAGTCTACACTAGAATGAAAAATATATATTATATTGTTCCTCTTTACAGAAAGGCATTTCTCTTAACTAACACTCTTTCAGTCTTGAAAATATTTGTGCCTGTGTTTCTTCAGTTCCACACTGTCCACCTTACTTTTCAGATTTATTGCAGTTTGGTAAACAAAACAGGACCACAATGATGAGGCTTTTCCAATGCAGACTATATTGGCTGTATACTGTAAGGTCAGGCTGTATTTCGGTTTTAATATCTATCTTTTCTTGATGACAGAACTCCTTTGTTGACATTATTCTTTATTCATATTATGATCTAGCATACCCAGTATTTCTCCCAGGCTTTTTGGTATGAATTTTACCCTGACTCACTTTTAGTAAAACCTGGAAATTGAATGGCAACATCTCCTCCCAAAAATTCTCTTTCTTGTTTTGCTAAAGATAACAATCTCATTTTAACATGTTGTAAGAGTAGGGTCCATGGAGCTAAACAAGTGAAAGTTTCTCTCTTCAAGACGTCAGAACTGATTTAATAATTTATTATGGGACATCCTGTGACATATTTGATTATTTAAAAATATTCATTATTGTGATGTTAATTCAGGATGTCCACAGCCATCAAGTGTTTGCAATATGAGCCTAAGAGTTGGGGAAATAAGGGAAATATGAAGAAAAAATGATTCATTTATTTGGTTCATGCAAGTATAGCTACAACATAGCAGTTACCTATCCTGTTTATAAATCTTATAGGAGAGAAGATTTTTTAGATTGACATTTGAAAGTTATTAATGCAATGACACATCAGCGTCTTAGAAGGAGTTGTTCCAGTATTATCAGTTGTATCATGGAAGAAAGCACATAGATATCTGAAGGAAAATTGGCTTGATGGGTGATGCAGGATGGCATTTCCTGGCACATTCAACTTGATGACTCAGTGGCAAATAAAAAATAGGAGGTAGCATGGGTTTATAATTAAGGGCTTTAAGAGAGAAGACCAGTAGTTTATAATTACATGTTTGAATGTATCGCTTGTTTCTTCTGAGTACTGATGGAACTTTTAAATTCACTTCCTACAAATAAGCTAGTGCAATTCCATTCATCAAATATCTGGAGGATGCAAACAAACAAGTGTTGCAAATATGGCCAAAACAAATTTACTGAAAAATGTGTGTTGCATAGGTATTTGTTTTACTACATATTCAGGTCTTCATTTGAACCTGTGCTTTCAGTATCCCTCTGAGTGAGTCTCTTGCAATGTTATTTCTGGGATCTACAGACTACTTTTCTCCTGAAGTGAGGAATAGTAGACTCTAGATTTTTTCATATTTTGTCACCTTCCTCCTGCAGTCCTAAAGCATTTATACCCTTAATCTGTTCTTTTTAGGATGTTTAAGAGTAAATATTGTATCTTTTTGTGCTATCTTCCCCAGGGTAGCCTTGTCCAACTCAGAGCTTCAGATTTCTTTCTATTAGTACTCACATCTCAGTTTGACATGAAACAAAGCTTTTCCCATCATAAATTAATTGTGAAATAAATTAGCTTTTCCCATCATAAATTAAGTGTGAAAACAGGCACTTGTTCCATATTAAGGGCTGGTGTTAGATGTGGAAGACTGAGTATCTGAAGGTATCTCAAATCCTACATGGACAATATAATGAAGCCCCTAATCAACACAGTTGATGAAGGATAGAGACTGATTAAAGTCACCCTAAGACAGACACCTATCCACACAGCTGAACTGCTACTTAGACTCCCTTTTCTGCATTGATGACCTTTTGATGGGTTATAAGTGGGACTTAGAAGCAGAATGCTACAGTAGGCTTTTTAGTCTTAGAATACATTATGCCTGAGAAGATAGTCTGGCCTAGTGAAAGTAAAATTAAGGTATTCTTTGCCCTCTTCCTACATCTGCAGCTGTGTCCTGCTGCCTTCCCTAGACCTCCCTTCCCACATTCTTGGTCTCTTCAGTGGTAAAGCCTGAGGCAACAGGAAGAAGTAGATGTCGTCTTTCCCCTCAGAGTCCCTTTTGCAGCCACCCACTTATATAGGGTCTTTCTTCCCTGTTTTCTCACTAATATAAAACTGGTAATCTAGAAAACGGTTACTGTGGTTTTATTACTGAGATAATTACAATGGTGTAAGAAACCCTGACAGATACATGGATGTCTGATAGTGTGTGAAATCTATAAAAAACAAAACCAGCATTTCTGACAATGTGGAGGTGATTGATAATTTGATTCCCTCCTCAAAAAAAACCTCCTCAAAATTAAATCTCCCACCTTCTGTCAAACAGAACTTAATCTTTACAGTGACTTTCAAAGCTGCAGGGTAGTCTTTGTAAATGAATTTCCTTGTTACATGATCAAAATTACACTGCAGTTCTAAAACCTAATTTAGGGTGTATGGACTTTGAGCTCCATAAATCATCAGCATGTCCTTCAGGTGATGTGTGCTCACCTCTCTCACAGACTGTAACATTACATAACCATATAAAATATAAGGTGTAGTAATAGACTCTCAAAAATCAAATTCAAGACAGCTTATACACACATATAAAAATCCATTTTATTGAGATAATACTAGGATATAAAAGTTGAAATTGAATCAAAATGAATTATGCTTTCAGAATCTCTTTAAAGGTGGAGTTCAGTTAACAAAAGAGACTTTTTAACCTATATATATGCCATGGTACATAGAATCACAGAATCATAGAATTGTCCTGGTTGGGAAGGACCTTTCAGATCATCAAGTCCCACTATCAACCTAATCTGCCAAACCCACCACTAAACATATCTTTGAGATACCTCCAGAGAAGGTGACTCCACCACCTCCATGGGCAGCCCATTTTAAAGGTCTAATGAGGAAATGAGGATCAGCTTCTTACTATACGGGAAACGAGTTAACATTAAACTAATCAGCATACTGACCTTTGTGCACAGTTTTAAGTCATAAGGATATGAACACACACCTTTGAAACTCTTTTCTTTTAACTCTTGCTGATTACAATTACTTTCTGTTTTCTGCCTTGTTATTCTCTTTTGAAACTGGAGTATAACAGAACCAAAAGTGCTGATCACTTGTTATGATTTATAGATATTAACATCCTTTTACAGGGTTTCTCTCACAAAGCAAGGCAGAAGTTACTTTGGAGAAGTCCCTAGCCTCATTGCGTTACCAGTGAGGCATCAAGACACTGACAGCCAGTTCCAGGGATGTGTATCTGGGTAAAGAATACGTGCTGTGCAAGCTGCACAGTAGTGAAATGGCTGCAGCTCATTATCTAGTAAAACAACATGTTTCTTCTTAAAGATATGCTTCTTTCTCAGCTTCTCATTTGTTTGTGCAATGTAGCTGTTAGAAATAATGGGAAATCCTGGCTTGCAATCTGAAAATCAGGTTCAAACCTGCTTTTGCTCACTACCCCTTCCTTGAAGAAACTATTTCTTTGTTCTTGTCTTTATCCTTTCATGCTAGAGTCAATCTTATACTGTTTCTTTTACTCATTGCTCTTAGCTTAGTGCTTTTTCCCTTTTGTTGTATTTTCATGAGACTGCTGGAATCTCTTGCATTAATTTGTAAGACTAAGGGGATTTTGTCCAAAAGGTGACTATAAGTTAAATTCTGCAGGTACACAACTTGCAGTTCTAGCCTGGGACCCAGAGTTCTCCTAGATGATGATTATCTCTGCTGTTATTTGGAGAGATGCCTGAGTGCTTTTGGAATATGTTCAGGGTTTCAAATGAAAACATGCATCTTGAAATTGGATAAAAAATAGTCAATAAGCTTTGAGATGCATGCCAGATGGAGGTATCACAATGGTTGGGGGGCAATATCTATTTGCTGTAGCAATAAAAACTGGTAAGGAAATTGGTACACCTGCAAAATGCAGATACCACCAAGCCAGTGTTGATTCAGCCTTAGTATAGTACAGCACACCAGGCCAAGGATTGCCCTGGAGTCATGAACCCCATGGAGATATACATGGCTTAGAAACTCACCAAATACAGTTCTTTCAAATCCAGAGGCAGGTGAGACTATGCAGTTCAGTACAGTGTGTGCAAGCACCGGGATCTCTGCAGTCCAGTGTAGTACAGACATGCCCAATGCATGTTCCTGTTGCTCCTGTTTGTACTCTTTCTCTAGCAGTATTCTTTTACATAAATAAACGCTATTTTAGGGTAGGGGGTTTTTTTGTTACTATATTATAATGGCTTGTCACAGCTCCAAGAGTGAATTCTTCTACAAGGTCCAAATACAAGCACACATTTGGGGAAAAGATGAAATGCATCTAAAAATGGAAGAAAAACAAAACCACTGCTCTGATATAAGAGAAAACCTCCTATTTTAAATAACTACTTGTAGGGAGACAAAGAAGGCTCTCTAGTGGTACTTGCTATATAGTCTAACTGCAAAATCACTATGCTTGGAGTAGATGCTTTGTCTCTTCAAGCCTCTAAATTGCGTATTTTTTACTTTAAACACCTGTATTGAAAGAATCTGCAAATAAAAAATTATATTCCAAATGCTGTCTTAACTAATCTCCCTGTGCCCATCTCCTGTTACTTCTATGTGCTAAGATAGGACTGTAATATAACTTAGGTATTGAAATTCACTTTGCAGTCAATGGAGTGAGACAAGCACTTTAGAAAGGGCATTTCATCCCATTCCAGAAATCAGAATCCTACCCTGCAATTCAAAGACATTGGATGAAGTTTCTTTGATCAGAAATTAACATCTATGTTGCACATAGAATCATAGAATGAAACACCCAAGCCTGATCTAGTTTCTAGATTCTCAGCATCATCTGTGGTAAAAAAAATAGGTACTCCTATTCATCCCACAGTAGATGCCAAATAGGACAGATGAGATGGTTTTTAAAGATTCTTTTCCTCTCACGTGACCGTTAAGGGATGCTGGGCACCTGCCTTAGGTGTAGAAGATACCTAACACTATCAACTTCTATCTTGATTACTGAGATTGCTTCATCTCTTAACTGAGACTAAGCTCCTATCTTTGACATTTCAGCTAAGCTAAATCAAAAATGTAGGTTAGATGATTCCAGGCTTCCACATTTCCCCATCCGTGCCTCATAGATAAGCAGATGCTTATCTATTTAATTACTTGTTTCTAATTCCTGTTGAGTGCTTATTTGATTCCTATGCTGAAATTCTTTGTTCATACTAAAAGTTCCAAAAATACAGGTTTTTCCAATAATTTAGATAACTTTCTAATTTCTAGTTATGAATGCAGATAGTAAATTACACGGGAATCTGTCTTCTTTGTACTTAAAGATTCTAGCAGCTAGTTGTGCTTCATATTCCTTCCTCCAAAGAGTTGTTTTCACATCCTTTTCACACCTTTCCTTTAAGCAGAAAGCATGTCTTCCTGAAATATTTGTGTGATGTACATATTCCTTCTGAACTGTGTAACACTGGAGAAAAAAATCACTGTTCTCTTGCCTCTCCCTTAGATGGTGTTAATTAATGAATGTCACATGGTTCTCCAACGTGGCTTGCTTCATTACTGTCTTTTTTGATTCCCTTGTAATGTTTGTACAGTGTGTAAATAATGAAATCAAATCCAGCACATACAGTAATGGATCACCTAATGTAAGGGGGAAAAGGGTGTTTGGAAGCAGGGGGAGAAGATGTGCTTTATAAAACAGCAGCTCTGTTTTATATTATAGCCCCATCTGCCTATGCTGGACCTTTGGATGACATCCGACAGTGCAAGCTAAAACAATGATCATTTGAAAACACTTCAACAGATCAGCTAAATAATCAGACCCGAACCAGATGGTGCTGTGAAAAATAAGTATCTTTTTCTCTACTAGTTTATGAATAACTACCCTTATAATGATGATAATAAAATTGCATACAAAGCTTTTGTAATATTAAAAGCAAACCCTCCCACTGCCAGGTGAGGGAATAGGTCACTAATTTTTAAATTAATTATCATTTGTTCAGAAAGTTTTTTTATGATCTCCCACATAGAAGTGCACTCTGCCTGTACAGATATGTGCATCTGCTACTGTGATAACTACCAAAGACTTTTCTTTGCTTTGTGTATATACAAACTGTTACAGTGTTTATATTCTGAGACAAAAATATTTCAGATCCTTTGCATGGAGGGCTTAATTGACCTCCCACTGCAAATTAGTGAAGACAATGAGTTTTCCCGAGTGTATAGCAACTACAGAACCACCAGCACTAAGTGGGTTGATTTACTGGGATATCATTTTTCTCTTATTTCTTATACTTCATAAATTTGGATTTTACTGTTCTTCTTACCTTCATAGCCTGTCAATTTCTCATAAATATAGACAAGTCTTCATTGTTTTGCACCAGGTAAATTTACCTCATTTTATGTGATAATCAGATACAAAGTTAGTATACTCTCTGCAATCTGAAAACACTTGGAGAGGCATTTTTCCCACTGAATATATAAATAAATAACTCTTTATCTATATTTGCTGTCAATGAAGAGAAAACTTTGCAAAGTTGAGTTATGAGATATAGCTTGATCATTTTGGAGTATTATTACTTTTAGACTGAGAAATTTGGCAGTGCTAAAATACGATGATCATTTCCAGCCTTCTTGCCAGGGGTTCGGGACAGGTATGAAATTTAAGGCCTAATTTTGTTCTCCCCCTATGCTGGTATAAATCAGGAAGAATGGTATTTCATTCAGTTGAGATAGATCAACGTAAAATGAGATGTTGGTCCTGATACCAACCGTCACTTCAAAACCACTACCAATAACATTGCTTTATTATTATTGTTGATCTTGATATTGATTTTTTGATATTTAAAAAAAAAAAAAAAAGCAATGACACAACTGACATAATACTGTACAGAGCATGTCCTGGTAGAATATTGCTATCCTTACATTTTGGAAAATGCACTGTCTCCTGTCAGTAATGCTTTGGTTGTCTATCTGAAATTCCAGTTCTGCCGGACAGTTCGCGGGTGGTACATTACTTGAATAGACAATTCTCTAACAAGAGCAAGAACTTAATTTATGAACAGACACCACAAGAGAACAAAAAGAGGGAGGATGGAGAATAGAGGGAAACATGGCAGTAGTGTGATCTTCTCCTTGTAAAGTTTAGTGGTGAGAATGACTTGGTCATTTGGAATAATTGAAGCTTTCTGATGGAACTAAATCATTATCAGCAGTCTCCATCTGCCTTCTACTTGCTTTACTAACTGCTAGAACGGAAAGAGTGTGTGAGAAGGTGTTGGGATTTTTTTACCAATGGAAAAGGAAGGTTTTTCTGCAGCTTTCTGATTTGTCCCATTGCTGAAATCTGCTAGTCCAGTGTTAGTAGATATCTTCTTTCCTAAAAGGTGGCAAGAGTAATGTCTTTTTTATTGTTAAATTTCTTTCTTTGACCCTCTCTTTCTCAGCAGGCTCGAAGATCTTAAATGTTATTCTGGCCTTTGCATGCAATACTGTGAACAGATTGGTGTTGTCAGGGAATTACATCCAATCTGTGTTGAGCTTTGAAGAGGAATTGTTTATGATTAGGCGATTTACACTTGAAGTGGGCAGAAGATGGCAAGGCCTATAATTAGAAGGAGGGAAATTTATCTCCCAGCAGCATGTTCCTCCCTCTGAGCAGAGCCCTAGAGTCAGAAAAGGGCAGATGCAAACACACTTCTCCTCCAAGCTGGCTGACTCTGCACCTGGGTTTGATTGAGTCTGGGTTGCTACTGCCAGGAACAACAGTTGGACTTCAGCCTGGTTAGGAAAGGCAAATTCTGTCACCGCTGCCTTCTTTGCTTAGCTTATCTGCTGTATTTTCTAAAACATTGTGTTGAAGCACATCTGGCCTCTTCTGACCTAGTTGGCCAAATGTGCATGAACAAGCTGCAGCACATGACCTGCTCTTGGGTTTGCTCAGCCACAGGTCACTTCAAGAAATGCAAAGAAATTAAAAAGCCTCAGAATAGACATGCTAAATATCATCTTTCTGAAGATGAACAGAGACATTGTCAGCGTCCCAACTCTATTCTCTGCCTGTGCATGAGGAATGTGAGCATCACTGTACCCATTAGTAGGGGGTAGTGGCTATAAGCCATTTTACAGATATCACCCCCACTTTTAGCAGTCTAGGGAATGGGTTAGATGCCATAGCAAAGGGCTCATGATTCTCATTTCCAGGCTCTACTCTTACATTAGCTTGCTCCTGACTGCTTTATTGAAGTCTTTGGTTACCTCAGGGGTGTCTTTGGAGCAAAGTCTCTGAGTTTCTGGATCCAGCTTCAACAATATTACTAAAGTCCCATAGTCTAATCTGTCCTCCCCAAGAGTCTCCTAGAGAGGAAACATAAAAATAACTTCTGATTAGGAGCATGCCTAATAATTTAACTCAACTACATTTCTTCCTGGAACACTTCAGTGAATCCACAGATTATTTTCAGTGTCCATTTTAAAAGTCTGTATATTAATTTGCAAAGTTCAGGTTTAGTTCAGCTAAAGTTTTGAAGTTATAAAGTTGTTTCTTGACTGTAAAATCACCTCCAAATAAGTGTACTCTTTTGTTGAACAGGAAAGTAAAGAATAAATGATCACTAAGAAGATGTTCCTATAGACACAAGTTGTTTCTGTTTGGTTTTCTCATCCTAAAAGCCATTAAGCCTTTTCCCTTCTCCTTCGCTCTAATCCCAAGAATATTTTTTAAATAGAAATGCATTAAGAGACATTTAAGAATTAAGAGAAAGATGTATGTTGCCAGTATAAATCTCCATATCTAAAAATTCAAAGCCAATCCTCAACACTTACAGTCTGTATGATTTCCCAGACAAACCAAAGCCACTGTCATCCAAAAAGCTGTGAAGATAAAAGAGGGAAAAGTTACATGGAAGTTTGAGTTTTAAGAATGACTTTATGACCACCTGGTAAATTTATTACTTTTTCCTTGCAACAAATGCTTTTTTTTTTTTTGCAGCCCCCTTTTAGCCAAAATTTTCAGAGTTCCCCTCCCCCAATTTCTCACAGAACACACATATTGTAATTAGTTTCTATAGTTCATAAAGGATTTTCTTCAGGATGCATTGTGGATGTAAAAGGAGACTGGTAACATTCCATTGTGAACTTGTAGCAGAGCACAACTATTTACATTATCTTCAGTGCCCCTGTGTTCTTCAGTATGAAAGAGCTCCTGGGAGGAAGTTGACTTCTCTATGTGACCAGTAGCTCTAGACCAGGAGTGCTCTTAGAGCTCACCAAGTCTGAAGAAACAAAAAAAATATAATAATGGTTTTACAGAGACTACCAGTTTCAATAAGCCAGGGAAAGACAGGTTATTTATTAAATATGTACCTTTAGGAAAGATTACTGATATTCTTTCTATATAATGGGCAGAAAAAGGAAGTAATACAGTTACTATAGTGACAGGTCAACAAAAAATGAACAAAAATAATCTATACCTTGGGAACACAAGTGAAGAGAAAGTAGAAGTGAAGTAGTAGAATCATTTCAGCACAGATTACACACACAACTTGGATTTATTCTCCAAATTCCTTCACTGGTTAAAAAAAATCAAGGGAAAACCCAGACTTCTCAATGTATAAGACTGTGCAGTAGAAAAAATACATAACAGTACATAATAATAGAAATCATTTAAATGATAAAGTAGGTAGAAGTTTGAAAAAAATCAATCTTTTATAAAGTCCTCCAAAAGCTAATTTGTTTTTAAAGTATCTGTGATGTCTGAGCATTAAAACAGGTTTCAAAGACATTTCATGCTCAATAAAAAAGTAGATTTCAAGAGAAAGAATATACCAATTCTGCTGATAGCAATTTAAAAGGTATAGTTTTTCATACTCCACTACGAGGCTGAGACTTGCCAGTAAGGGCATAGTTTACAGAAGCCTTAAATATAGACTTTTTCTACCAGCAAAATTGGCTTAAGCATCCGGACTTTCATATCCTCCTGTGATTAGATTAAGAAATATGGCAGAACCTTTCAATGGACAGTGATATTTTCAAGGTGTGCAAGGAAAGGAATTTCAGAAGTAGTACGTGTCTCACTTCCATTAAATGCACACCTGCCTCTTTAGGTCACTGTATTTGAAAATCTGGTGTCTAGTAACATCTGACAGATTGTTTTACTTCCTCTTGGCACATTACATAATGTGCAAAGAATAAAATAAGAACTCTGGTTTTATTTATTTATTTTCATAGTTTGACTGATGCCAAATAGCAGAGTTCTGAGGGACTTTTTGGAAGATAGACAAACAAGTTGAAAAATAAAATAGAGCTGCAGGTCAAATCTGAATCATAGAATCATTTAGGTTTGAAAAGACCTTTAAGACCATCAAGTCCAACTGTTAATCTAATACAGTCTGCCACTAAAACACATCCCTAAGCAGCACATCTTCATGGCATTTAATACCTCCAGGGATGGTGATTCAACCACTTCCCTCGGCAGCTTGTTCCAATGATTTACAACCCTTTTGGTAAAGAAATTGTTCCTCAAACCAATCTAAACATCTCCTGGTGCAACAGGAGGCCATTTCCTCTTCTCCTATCACTTGTATTTTTGAAGAATAAACCAACACCCACCTGGCTATACCCTCCTTTCAGGTAGTTGTAGAGAGCGATAAGGTTTTCCTTCAGCCTCCTTTTCTCCAGCCCAAACATCCCCAGTTCCTTCAGCCACTGCCATAAAACTTTCTCTCTAGGCCCTTCACCAGCTTCATTGCCTTTCTTTGGACTCACTCCAACACCTAATGTCATTCTCAAAGTAGTGAGGAGCCCAAAACTGAACACAGTGTTGTGAGGTGCAGCTTTACCAGAGTTGAGTACAGGAGGGTGATCATTTTCCTAGTCCTGCTGGCCACACTATTTCTGATACAGGACAGGATACAGCTGGCCTTCTTGGCCATCTGGGCACAACACCAGCTCATATTCAGCTGGATGTTGACCAACACCACCAGGTCCTTTGCTACAGGGCAGCTTTCCAGCCACTCGTCCGCAAGCCAGTAGCACTGCATGGGGTTGTTGTGACCCAGGTGTAGGACCCAGCACTGAGACATGTTGAACCTTCTACAACTGGCCTTGGCCCATCAATCCAGCCTCTTCAGATCCCCTTGTAGAGCCTTCCTACCCTCAAGCAAATAACACTGCCACACAACTTTATGTCATCTGCAAGTTGACTGAAGGTGCACTCACTCCTCTCATCCAGACCATTGCTAAATATATTAAAGACAACAAGCCCCAGTGCTGAGCCATTATGACCAGACACCAAAAGGATTTAACTCCATTCACCGCAGCTCTTTGGGCCCATCTATTCAGCCAGTTTTTAACCAAATGAAGCATATGCCTTTCCAAGCCATGCACAGCCAGTTTCTCCAACAGAAAGCTGTAGGAAACAGCATCTCAAAGGCTTCACTGAATTCTAGTTAGGTAACATCCACAGCCTTTCCTTCATCCACTAAGTGAGTCACCTTGTCATAGAAGGAGATCAGGTTAGTCAAATAATACAGGGTGAGAAGCCCTGAATTTCACTAGTGTTTTATTTTTTTTTATGGCTTCTATTTGATGTTTATGAGCATTCTGAGTCCAGCTGATTTGTGCTGTGCTGCAGATAACAGTACACAAGCTACTAATCACTCTGTACCCTTGTGTGAGAATTAGTTTCCTGATACTAAATTCAATTCTGTAGATGAGAATCTCATAATATGAAGGACAGATTCGTCTCTGACATAAATGGTGACTAGATCCCCACTGTAGGTACTATACCCTGCTGTACTCTCCTCCTCCAGAGCCCAGGCTGTGTCCCAAAGCCCCAGCCACTGTGGGCTGTCTGCTCCACTGGGAGTTAGCCTGCAGCTGGCAGAGAGACAGTACCCGCAGCCCTTCTGGCTTTGAGGCTGCTGTCCTTCTCCCCTGCCACAGTGCTGGCATCATTTTGGCTCCCAGTACAGCACCAGAGATTCTCTGTGGAGCCAGAAACTGCAGGGATTTGCTGAGCGGTCTGAGCAATGCCAGCACCACAGCGGGGAAGATGGGGCTAGCATGAAAGCAAAAACCTTCATGGTCTGCCCTGCAAATCTGTGCTTGGCATTACGTATTCTGCATCCAAATGCTTGGCGAATCACAGGTCACATTCATTAATTTAGGCTTCACTTCAGCTAGCTGATTAAACACATAAACCAAATGAATATCCCCCTTGATTTCAATTAGACCATTCAATTTAAACCTACGCAAATGCTAATCTTTGCTGAACTAAGGCCATTGCTGTTCTGTAATAAAATCTATGACTTCATTTGAAAGGACAAAAATTGATAGAGAAGGCTGTCAGCTATAATGTACAAGAAAATCAAACCCCGGATTCATCTCTGGTGTTTGTTCTCTGTCGGCTGCAAACAAAACCTGCTGCTAAAGTGACAAAATCAAACGTAGCATTTGTGGGGTAAGACACTGGGCTGACTTCTGATTCATTGCACCTCTTGCCCTGGTTGCTGAGGCAAAATCACACTAGTCAAAATGAAAAACTGATTGCTCATTCTGGATATGCCATCCACCTGTGGATGAAAGTACTTGCTTTGGCATTTGCCAGCATACTCAGCTGTGGACCACTCACAGCTGCCAAAGACTTACAGCGGGATGTGCATATTCTGCTACTCTGAATTTCAATAACACTTTTCAAACTGACCAACCAAAGGAAGAGGCAGCCTTCTGACTTCAGTGAGTTCATCTTGGATTCAAATGCCCATTTGCAAATGGAGAGTCTAACGTTTGGTTCATTTGTATGGTTGCTATAGGAATAGATTAATCAGTGCTTTTGGAGTGCATGCTGTACTGCTGAGCACCATAGAAATGCCTGGAGATAATTTTTTTTAAAAAAGTAATTGTCATCATTCTCCTTCATATGTGCTCTGAAAGCTCTTAAAAGCCCTATTTGACCCTTTTGTATTCAGTCATTTGTCTTGCAAAATCGGCTGCTTGGTGTGTGCTTGTGTAGTGCCATAAAGGATCATGATGAAGTGAAGGCTGAAGCTTTAACTTTAAAGAATTTAAGAATAGGTATTATGTTCTGGTTTTCTTTCAGAATGGAAACTAAAATTAGATGGGTGAGATCGGAAGGAAAATTGGTTATAAAGAAGGTGCAGTAAAACACCAGAAGAAATTTGTTTTAAGCTAAATAATGAGAAATAGAATTGTATATGACCTAGGGCCAAAAGTTATCAGAGCACTGGAACACCTCTCCTATGAAGACAGGCGGAGAGAGATGGGCTTGTTCAGCCTGGAGAAGAGAAGGCTCTGGGGAGACCTTATTGTGGCCTTTCAATCTATAAAGGGGGATTATACAAAAAATTGAGAATGACATTTTTACCAAGGCCTGTACTGACAGGACAAGTAGCAATGGTTTTAAACTGAAAGACAGTAGATTTACATTACACATAAGTAAGAAATTTTTGGTGACAAGAGTGGTGAAGCACTGGAACAGGTTGCCCAGTGAAGCTGTGGATGTCCCCTCCCTGGAAGTATCCAAGGTGAGACTGAGCAATATGTTCTAGTGAGAGATGTCCCTGCCCATAGCAGGAGAGGTGGAACTAGATGCTCTTCAATGTCCTTTCTAACCCAGGCCATTCTATGATTCAATGAATGACAGAATGTACTTGAGCAGAAAGAACCAGCAAGACCATGAAGTGACTCAGCAAAAAAGGAGAGTTCAATTCATAGTCATAGGCCATGTTAATAAGGTAAGGCAGGAAGGTACTTGGGTGGGAAATAGTTGAACAGAGAGCAGCCTGGAAGATGGACATACTGGCTAATGAAAGACAAGTAAATAAAAAATTTTGTGACAAAATTGCATCTGTGCTGATGAAGACTAGAAGTGTGGAACAGATACAGCCTCTGCCTTCTGTCCATTTAGGAACTCCACAACAAGGATGAATTCTTGAGTACCCCTGGGTAACAGAAGAGCACATTTAGACAATAATTAAATCCAGCTTTCAGTGCATTGCTCTTTGCAGCAAGAAGCTAAATCTGTGCATAAAGGAGTGCAATAGTAATAACAAATGGTACCAGTGCAAAAATATTAATAAACACCCAAAAATTATTGATGGAAGCAAAATTATTAAGAAACCAAATAAAAATAGCATTGCACTTTGCAACGCCACTCTGAAACTTACAGCCTCTCTGGTTAGGAAAATACCAACCACCCAGCCATCCAAAACCACAACAAAAAGGCCTTATTTTCTAGAAGCTGCTGAATGTATCCCTATCTACCTGAAATGCCCACTGATATTAGCATGATGTCTAGCTACATGTACTGAGTTTTATTTGGAAATGTAGGTTGGAAAAAATTAAGTTTGATATGAAAAGTGGTGTAATTATGTGCCTGTTACCTGTACCAGAGGCCTGGCAAAGATAATGTATATTTGAGTAAGAAAAAGGGTGTGTCTTCATCATCCACATAAATCCTCCCAAAATGCTTTCTTAACCAGATATGATCTGGAGCATCTGAATCAGTCATCAACAGTTTTTCCATTTGGTTGGTTGTTTTTTCTCTCCCATACCAAAGGAAGCAAGTTATAAATGAGATTTACATGTATCACCATGTCATGTGTCCCTGAAATTGCTACAGAAACACATGAATGACATGCACTTCTTTGCGTGCAATTAATCAGTTTTTAGAAGCTTACTGATTCAATGAGAAGAGTTGTTTATTAAATAAAAGGTAATTAATATACAAAGACACCTCCAAACACTAATCTCCTCTTGGATTTCTCTGTACTTATGATGAAAGATTGCCATTAATATCTAAATATTTCTCACAAGCTCAATCAACATGCAAATACTCACATGAAAGAAAAGACATAAAGACTAGTTCATACTCATTATTTAAAGCATAGGGTCACTATTAGTGCTCTTAACAAGACTACACCTCAAATACTGAAAGTGAAATAAGAAGATTAAGGGAAGTTATTCCAAGATGATAGGCATGCACTTGCTAGAGTAAGAGAATTTAGGAATAGACAAAACTATATGGATGCAAAAAGTGACATTTTCCGATAACCAACAAAAGAACATTAGATTCCTTTAGAAGCTAAAGACATGATTAGAGATAATTCCACCTAATGAAAAATGGCTTCAGAATTGATGAGTAATATGCGCAGCAAGATATTACACCTCTGACTCCTTTGTTAGTTCTTACAACTAGTTGGGCAGATATGGATATAATTTTATTTCCAATAGTTAGTCAAAATTATAAATCAATTATTTCTTCCCTAATGAAACATGTTTAAAATATCACTTTTCTGTACAGAATATGGATTTCTAGTTTGAAATTATATGCTGATCCTGCTAAAATTTATGTTGTCACATGGGTTTGCTTAGCATTTTTATACAATTATAGCCCAACCAGAAAAGTAATAAATATTTCAGTATCCAATTCTTTTCTCTTTTCACTTGAAGATTAAATTTAAAGTTGGGAGGACTTGCATACCCCTCGATTCTGATTTATTAAGACACTATGTGCTTGTATTCTTTGGAAGTATATGCAGTATCATGAATGCCATGGAACCATGTATTAGTAACAGTCTGCCACATTCCGGTTCTTGAAAGAAAAGTGAATGTCAGTCCATTTTGCAAGATCTAAACTTTGAGCTGAGATAATTTCCTATCTCTACTATATGCTAATCAAGCAATCTGGAGTTGCACCAAAACTACTGGAACTAAATACCTTGTTTTTCCACAAATATAGCATATATATATATGTAGTGTCTCAAATAACATTTTAAATTAACTAAAGCATCTATCTGTGAAATACATTAGCACATTTTAAAAGGAGGTTCTCACTTTTTCTGTCTTCCTAAGCTTTACCATGTATTCATTTAGTGTTACCTCACCAAAACATCATGATTTTTGTTGGTAATTCACAATGCATAGCCCTCAGTTTCCCACATAACTTAATTAACATCCTAAGGAATGGATTCACAAAAAACAAGGTGTTGGCCATAGACCCAAATAAACTAGAACTTTCTGTTTCCCATCTGTCCCTTAGAGATGGACCATTGCCTAACAACAAAGCAGCTCGGCTCTGCTTTCAGTTAAGAGCCATACCTTAGAATGAAACACTTTTAAAAGCATATTTCTTTCACAGTTTTCAGGGGATAAAAAAATTGCTCAGCATATTCTTCTCTTCAATCTATAGCATGTCACAATAGTTAATGTCTTTTTCTTTCGCTCTAGTGGTGGAAAGACAGAAGTTAGACAATCAGAGAATCACAAGATGGCTATGATTGGAAAGACCTCTGTGCATCACCTGGTTCCTGCTCAAACTCCTTGTTCAAAGTAGGGTCAGCTACAGCAGGTTGCTCAGAGCTATACCCAGTGAGGTTTTGAACATATGCTAGGATGGAAACTCCATAATATCGCTGGGCAACCTGTTCCAGTGTTTGACTATCCTCACAGTAAAAAAAAAAAGTGTTTTCATTTGTTTAACAGGAATTAGTTGTCTTTACTTTTGTGTCTATTACCTCTCCTCCTTTTACTTGATACCACTAAGAATAGCCTGGTTCCATCTTTTTTATTTTCTTCCATGAGGTAAACATCCATCAGATGTCTCTTAGCTTCATCTTCTCCAGTATCAACAGTCTTAGCTCTCACAGTCTCTCCTAATGTAAGACATGCTCCAATCCCCTGACTTTCTTCATGCCCTTTGCTGAGCTGACTCCAGTATGTCAATGACCCTGTTGCACTTGGAAGCCCTGGACTGGACACAGCAGAATAGGTGTGTCTCACCAGCGTTGAGTAGAAACCATCTCTCCTGACCTGCTAATGACAGTCTTTCTAATGCAGTCCAGGATGGTGTTAGCATTCTTGGTGGCAAACACACATTGCTGGCTTTTGTTCAACTTTATGACCACAAGGACTCCCAGAGGCTTTTCCTCAAAGCTGCTTTACTGCTGGTCACCCCCCAAAATATTACTGATCCACTGAGTTATTCCTCCACATGTGTAGGGCTTTTTATCTCTCTTTCATTGAACTTTGAGAGATTACTCTTTGTTCATTTCTCTAATCTGTCCTCCAGAAGCCATTCCTACCTGTTTTGTGTCATCACAAATTTGTTGAGATGATGCTCTGTCCCATCACCTAAATCACTTATAATCATGTGCAACAGTACCTGCCCCAGCATTGACCCTATCAGGCTACTCATCACAACACTCTGACTCTGGCAGCTCATCAAGTTTTCAAGCCATCTCTTTATCCACTTATACAGACTGTACTTCTTTCCATTTGCCTATGAGGGTTTTACAAAAGATGGTGTCATTCCAATGACACTGTAGCCCAGCAACCTCATTCAGACCTCTAAGTTTTCTTGTTCCCCGTACTGTGCGCATCAGGATACACAAACTTCAGGTGGTCATTTAGCTGTGTTGATTTGTCAGTAAAAGTCAGGTGTACAATGTACAAGTAGAACAAGCTTTTATTAGATAGAGTATAGATGGTACCAACTGCTGTGTTTTAACACAAAGAGTATATGACATGGAGAAGAAAGAGGCAAGGTTATACTGATGCTGATTTCCTATGCTTACACAAGAAAACATCAGCCTGAGAGATGTCATCAATCTAACCTTGGCTGCTCAGACTACACCACCAAACCTCATGTTGCTTCTTATATCTGGTGTGACAATTGGTGCTTATTACATCTACCCACACACCATGTCTTGCCAATACATCCAGCGCTTGCATGTAATGTGAGAAGCAAGAATTAAAAACCTCTCTTTTACTCACAGATGCAGACATTAGTCATTAGGGGAGGGAAGAGGAGTTCAGCATCATGGCATCATTGTCAACGCAGCTGGTGGACAGGGACAAAAGGACAAATAGGACACCTCTCTCCATCAAGAAAAGCATCAGAGCACCGTCCTCAACCAAAAACATCCTGAAGAGACCCAAAGTCACTCAGCTTTAGCATGAAGCTGAAGCCAAGGGAAAACCCAACCCTACTACCTTTTAGGCAAAGGGGCTCTCAGCTGGATTCAAAATTGCTCAGTCTTTAAAGGGCACCAAAGCTCTTCTGAGTGCACTATACAGTGCGGAGTGTAAAGCACTTCATAGTGTACTATGCAGTATGGAGTTACTCCTACACCCTATATTATTATTATTATTATTATTATTATTATATAATTATTACAGAATTAAACATTTATTTAGGTGAGAGAAACAGCATACTTTATCACACACATACAATCTCCCTTTTATTGTTTTTTTAAGTACCCTTCAAGCGTGGGATTAAAATTTACTTTTCCCTAATAGAAAACAGACAAAGAGATTTTTAAATAGTAAGAAGGAGTTCAGCCTGCCTTACACCTGCCATCTGTCCTAGAAAAATACATATTTTTTTCACATCTACACATATAACAACTTTTACTTATTATAAACAAGGAAAAGATTTTTAATTTTCATTAACAAAAAAATACATTTCTCAGTTTTTAAGATTAACTGGTTTGAAGCTTTTATATCAGCAGATTGATCGCTTCTTTAGAGTAGAAAAAAAAATACATGAAGGTGGTTTTTTGACTGGAACCATTGGGCTCTGCTCTTTTTTATCTTCTCTTATCACTGAACACAGTATTTCAAACAGAGATCAAACAGGAATGTGTTTTACCAAAAAAAAAAAAAAAAAAAAAGAGTTCTAGAGATCACCCATTGTTCAGATCATATCTAAACTCTAGCTAGTTTTATTAAAGAGGTTTATTTGCAGCTAATGTCCTATAAACCCCTCAATCCTGGATTTCCTTTATTTTCCTCTATGTTGTCACCAAGACCTCAGGAGTGCATTATTCTGTCTACCCAAGCCAGGAACTGAGAAACAGATGGGTATTAATTTACAGTTAAGATGGGTATCTCTAGTTACTTTTCTCTCTTCTTGTGCCTATATTCTGTATCCAAACACAATATAACGCTTGAGTAAAAAAAAAAGTCATATTAGAATAATAATTGATTCATGCTGTATACATATGGACAAATGATAAAATGTCACTTTCTGAAGACATTACGATTCCAAGTTTCTAAAATGTCATTTAATGTGCAATGAGAGTTTGTGAGGACCCCAATAGAAGACCTCTTCTCAAACTGATTTCTGTACTGACACCATTTATATTTTCTTCTGATCATCTCCCAGCCTTGAATTTTCAATGGAGCTTTGACAAATCAGAGCCATCATAGAACACTCAACACTGGTTCCTGCATAATCTTTAGTCGCAATTTTCTGACTACTACAAGGTTATACAGACAATATAGCTGTCTCCATGCTATAAAATGGTAAAGGAAGTCAGAAATAAAAAAAATTCCCTTTGCACATTCTGTACTACCCTGTTCTTCTTCCACCTGCAACACCTATACTGATGCTTTTTTTTTAAAAAAAAATTTCATGCTTTCATTTAAAAAAATATAAAATAAAATCAAATAATATTTTTTAGAAGTATGAGGATTTGAAAGATTGGGAAAGCATTACAACATTGCAACGGGGCAATGGAAAATGAGATCCAATATTAGCTGAATAGTAATCGTTCAGTTTTCCATTTTGCTGAGTCCAAAATTTAAGTAGAAAAATCAATGGATGTTGATTGGATTTCAAAGAAATAAGAATTTAATTTATTATATTTTTAAAGGTAAATTCTCTTTTTGTGAAGGCTGCAGTTGTATTTCTTCTAATTAATATGTTAAATACAAGAAAAAGCGTAAAGATAAGATGGCCTTTTTAAAGATTTCTTAATTGAAAAGTTCAAATAACGCAAAATAAAGCGAAAGGGTGTTTCAGTATTTTCATATCAAAGAAAAGTGAACTTGAAGAACTTTTCTTTTTTTCCCACCAAGTTAGGATGTTTTGAATATTCTTAAAATTTCTGGCAGATTTTTTCAGGGGATTCTTTATTGTGCTGAGGGTTTTGAAGAGGAACTTTTGATACATTTATTGGTTCAATGTCCTGGGTGGTTCTGAGCATAGTTACATTTTTTTCTTTTTTAAAAATCTAAGTATTTTGACATTTCTTTGGAATGTGCAAGTGGATAGTATTTTCTCTTTTAAATTTAATACTATAAAATACATAACTTTGAGTGTATACTTACTTTCCCAGTTTCATTCTTTGTGAAATCTCAAGAAAACTAATTTATTGCATTTTTTCCTGCTCTTACCTAGAAGCCCTCCTGTTTTTTCAATTAAGTCAGTTCTCACAGCTTCTTTGTAATCATACCCATGATTGGCTTTCCCTCAGGAATAATGACAGCTGCTTTCTGGTGAATGTTAAATAGTGCAATTATATTCTCAAATACCATAAATGTCTACTTAATTCCCTAAATTGTCAATACTGTTTGTAAAGGATAAGTGAAAAGAAAAATATTTGCCCTCATGGTTTATTTAGAACGCAAGCTGCTCATGTCAGTGACTGCCTGTGTGTATTTGGGTAGCACAATAGGGCTGCGGGTGCTCATAAAATGCTATGCAATTATTAGTGCTATGAACTTCTTAATTTTACAGACCCAAAAAATTTTTGAGTGCACCAGAGACTATGAGTGATAAGTTTCAAGCCTTGCTGTTGAGAAATAGCAATCTGATGCATAATAAGAGGCAGCCCAGAATCCTTGCCACTCTTTCACAACTGAAAGCTAAGCTTGCATTGCACAAGGAAGTATATTTCCTTTTTAATTAACATTATAACTTAATTTATTTTTTTCATCAAACTATTTCTTCAAGAATTCCTTCCAGAAATATTAAATTTAGGTGTCTGTATCAGCATTGAAATGCTCTATTTTGGATGATTCCATCAAGCATAATATGATTTTAATAACACTGAAAGCAGATTTAAAGGTGCTTTCAAAACATATTGAAAATATTAGCTTTATCCTGAACTGTTTCAAATCCAGTAGATTATAAACATTTGAATAGATATTTCCATAGGAATAATGAAAGATGTGTAAAGGCAATGGGAATGGAAAAAGTGAGAACTGAAATAAACTGTGTTACCCTTGCACTGAAAGAAGTAACCTAGTAGAAAAAAGGCAGAGAATCTTGAGAGAGACATTCTGATACTTTGGAATATACGTCAGTCTACAGTTTGTGAAAATATTCCTCTAGTTAAGAGAAAAGTCAAATTTGGCTTTTAGAAGGCATAACTCCTTACAGACGATGAGACAACTGATTAAATACTAAATCCTGCTGATTTTGTGAAGGTTAAATGGCTAATATAACATATATTGCAAAGTGATCCATGTCAAAAGTAATTTCGGAGAATCTTGGGTGAAGACAGAAAAGTCCATTGAAAAATCACTACCTATTAAGACAGTGGAAAAAGCACTGTTAGACCACTGAAGACCTGAGCTCTTGGATCTCATGACAGCACGTGAAAATTAATAATCAAACCATACACTGGGAAATATTTACAGGTCAAGAAATGCAGAAAGAGGCATTTCTTAAAATAAAGAATAAGTAGCTGAATTTGAACAAAGTAGATCTCTATTCATCTCACCTGTAATATAAAACTCACTCTGAGCAGAAATTTTCTTCAGTTTTACTACCGACACTCACTGTGCAGGCTTTTTCTGCACTGGAAATGTTTGTTGTCTTTTTTTCACAATAAACTCTCTAGTTGTGTCAGCACATAAGCTTCTGTTTCTCTCTCTTCTATTTTTTTCCTGATTGTTGTAAACATATCTAGGATCAAATTTAATAAGACTTTATTATGAAGCAATTAATAGGTCCAAAGCATTAAGGAAAAACATTCTTTTATGGCACAGACCCGCAGGAAAAATTCTAAAGGTGATATCACAGGAAACAAAAATATGGAGGTACAGGAATTTTATCTTTTTATTTCTCTTACAGAGCACCGAAATACAAGATTCCCCATTTGCAATTATATTTTTCAGAAGGTGATCACTTTTTGCTTGCAAGAAATTATATTCATTCAATATTAGACATGAACAGTTAGAAAGAAAGGGATATTAGTATCCTGTATTTGCAGTGTAGTTTCAATCCACAAATATCCTAAATTCTTTGTTAGTTGTCCATAAAAGCAGAGATTAGTATGACTTAAAATCGAATTATATCTGTGTTTTTCTGGTATTTTAATGCAGATTGTATATTAAATGCACTAAGAGATTAATTTTTTTTTTCCAAATAGACTGAAAAGAAACATTTTCCTTTATTCAAATGGTTTCTTAGAAATTTATCTTTCCTTTTGAAATGTCATTACTGTTGCCACATTCTGTGAACATTTCACATTTGATTAGCATTTTACAACTGATCCTTCACAAAATGTCTGAATGGTTCTACATAAAAGATCTATGTCTGATACCTGTGGGAGAAGAAACAGCAGTTGTACTGCAGCAGCATGTGCCCAGTTCAGAAAGAACAATTTATATTATTCAGATTTCTATAATTTTAAATAAGCAATAAATAATGGATAGGTTGACAATCTTGTTACCTCTACCTGTACAGAAAGTGAAGTGGATTATACGTCCTTTCTTGGATTTTTTTTCTTCATTAGTCAGGAAGTGGCACTTTCTCTCATTCCATGTCAGAACAGTTTAATGTTACTTTGGTCATAAGGTACTGACATTATCGCAGTTTCCAAGATTTTCTGGAAATTATTAGTCTACTTGCAACATATTACACGATAGAAGGAGCCACAAAAATAATAAAACTAAGCATTCTTACCAATTTGCTAACAGAAGAAAATGGATTAGCTAATTTCTTAATTAACATTAGCTTTATCCTTAGAGTTCAAGACACAAGGTGTAAAACAACTGAATGAATACGATGTAATTTTTATGGATTTTATTTTTTAAAAGATGAGTAACAACTATGTACTTAAACAAGTATTTTACTGAACTAATCTATGACAATTTTATAAAGCTAATTAAAGATGGAGTGATACAATGGTCCAATCAAGGTCATAATTAAGAATGAGTCAATAAATCGGTATGTGAAATTATCAAATCATGAAATGAATATAGCAAGTAATCAATTGAAATTACAGGGTTGACACCAGAAATAAATATTACTGGAAGTCAAGAGGGGAAAATCTGAAAAGATCACTTTAAGTCTTATGATATCACTTAGGTTTTTCAGGCAATACAGAGCATTGAAGTTCTTGGACTTTTGCCAGGAGATATCTATCGTGTAAAACTGGACAGCTTAGTCTTTTGGCAACTCCACTTAGTATTTTATTGATGCTTTGGTTTTACTTTCCCCTTTTGTAAAACAGCATTGTAACATACATCTTAAATATGTATGGAGTATAAAAGACTGAGACTGAAATCAGAAGAGTACCAAGGTAGTTTTCCAAGTTAAGACAATTACACATTTGATGAAAGGCCCAATGGCCTAGTCTTTAGCTATGATAAGTTTCAAATGATTAATGAAGAGTTTAAGTGCCAGAAAATTCATTGATTTACATTTCAGTGGCTTTGTGATGTAAAGAAAATACCTTTATGTTAAATCCTTTTTGAAGGTAGGTAGATATGAGCATCCGTGGTTGGCTATAGTGAAGAGTTTCACACTTTAATTAAATGCGTGAAGATGTGTCCATATTTTTAGGGGATTTGAACCTGCTCACTGACAGATAACTGCATTCATTATTGCCCTAGTTCTTCTTCACTTCCTCAATACATTTTCTCATTTTATGAGTCTGTATAGCAGTCTTTCCCAAGACTGGCTGACAAATTCCAGTCTGCTCCATCTCCCTTCACACAAAGGTTTTTCCATAGTCTCAAACATCCTTATTCAGCTTCTGTGCAAAGGTAGAATCTCGGGATTGATTTTTTGTCTGTTTGTTTGTTCGTTTGGTTTTATTGTTGGTCATTTTTCTTTACTATTAGAAAATACCCTCTTGCTCTTGGATGAAGACAAACCAAACTTTATAAAACTGACACTGCACATTCTAGTCACAGCAGCTAGACAGTTGAGACTTTAATCAGGAAGCAGACCAAGTGAGATAGCAAAGCTGTGTATTCATTTACAGCCACTGGTTTAAATGATGCCAATATGGATGCATAAGCACATGGAGGTGAGTATTATAAGTGACTCTGAAGCAAACTGTGACTAGCATATTTTACTTTGGTTTTTATCTCCCACCATTGATCCAAAATCATATTGCAGGCTTGATTCAAAACTCAATACTTGAATAAAATAGATTGAAAAGTGTTGGCACATGTTGATGGATCTATGATGCATATGTATTCATATGGGTTATTCTGCTGATAGTATAGCAATTATCTTGGGTAAGGAGAATCCATGTCTAGGACACAATGCTGATGGGAAGATAAGATATGGGGAGGAGGGGTGGTAACCCACATTTTATTTTCTTTTTTAAAAATCTTTGTTTGATATTTATTTACTGGAAAGTCCAGGAAAGGACAGACCAAAGCAAGCAGATCTGAAGTAGGTATAGCACACTTCATAAAGAAACTCCTTTAAAAATAAATAGACAAGAAATTTAAATGCAAACAAACAATCACAACCGTAAATCTTAATTTTCAGTCCACAGAGTGGATTGAGAGAGATTCCAATAGAAATGAGATGGGAGAAATTAGATTTCTGTTTGATTACATCTGGATACAAATTGGGTTTAAATTAGATTTACACTGAAAAACAAAGCTTGCACAGGGAACTGATCTATGTGCAGTTTTCAAGTTCATATTGAAGGTCCATTTTCTTAACAGCTGCGGTAGTGAATTAGTGAGGCACTTAATTATGTGCCAGATTATATTGGTTTTATCTTTATCTTGCTAAAGGAGTGAAACTCAAATTCTTCCAACATTCATCTAAAGTGAAGAAATGTTGTAGATTTTTTTTTTTTAGAGTAACAGAGATAAAGAATATGCATTTAAATTACCTGCAAATACTGCAGGATGACTAATTAAATATGACTGAAATGTGTATACATCTTTCACAGTTTTAGTAAGTGAAATTTTGTGTGAAAGAGGATGAGAAATGGCAATTTTCTTTACAGTGCTTAGCTATTATGTTATTAGCTAATGAGATAATTAGAATATGAGCTGCAGTTTTTCAATAAAAAGAATTGCATTTCATATTTCTTTAAAAATCAGAAATATTTAATATTTTCTTCTGCAATGAATAAGGCACATAGTTTCACAATGAAGAAAGGAACTTAAAGTAGAAATCTTTATTTTAAGAATTTCCAAAACTTCAGATGACATAAAAATATTGTACACCTGCTTTATGCACTACACTGATAGCACATTATAGATCTATGATTATACATTGTATTTTGATATACATATATATAATCGTATTCTCACATACTGATCTGCTCTGTACTGAAAAAAATAAGTTTTAATACTGTGGCTCTTGTAATACTCATATCTTGACAATATGATGCTTCATTAGCGTTAATTGTGTTAATGGGGCACATTTTCTGTGAAATCTTTTCTACACCTTGTAAACAGATTGTAGATACTAACCATACTTAGACAATATTGTAAGTAACAAAGAGCACAAAATATTTTTAAAATAAATAGGACGCTACTTCATCATTGCTGTCATCATAGGCTAATAAAAGAGAATTATCACGTATAAAAGTACACTGAGATAAAATGCAAATATCAATTCTGGAGCTGTAGAATACACTCAGTATTGCTTTACTTATTTTAAATCAATAAACTCTAATCAGTTATAATGACTTGTTCAATACTGAACAAGGAATTAGTGAAAAATAGGGTCATGAGGAGGAAAAAAACGCCCCGCCATGATGACTTCTATATATATTATTTTCTCAAAGCTATTTTTCAATAATAAGGTTTTTTCATTAATTTGAGACATTAGTTAAAGACTGTTTAGCATAGATTTTTTTTTTTTGTCAATCCAAATGTATTATTTTCCTGTTTAAACAACTGATACATAATTTTTAGTAATAAAATAACCCACTCCCTCACAAGCTGGGTTTTTTTTACTTAGTAATATTGAGTAGAACTTAACACAGACACTTGCACATGCACATATATATGTACACATATACATATACACATACACATATATATATTTACATATATAAAATATCTCAGGATTTTGAACAGAACTTGGACTTGTTACATAAGATGAAAGCCAGGATTTACTGCATTATCCTATATATTAAAGATGTACACAGGAAGATCTTTAATTTTTTTCTGGTCTAGAATAATGCATGGAAGAATGGATGTTCTAATGAAGAGGTTAGATAAACTTATTTTACACTCAGAACCGTTTTCACAAGGTAAAAGATGCTGAATTCAATTACAATTCCCTTGAAATGCAACCTAATGAAACTATACTATCATTCATTCATTAAGGCACTAACCAAGTGAAATTTAATGTCTTCAGCAGTGATTTCAAAATACTTTAGATAGTGAACTGCAATTTTTGCGTTTATAGTAAAAAAATGTTAATGTCTCCATGTAATTAGGGAAACATATGCCATCCTCTGGATACACAGAAATCCCTCTTTACTGTACTAGCTACCTATTTCGCCAGATAACCCTAAAAAAGCCAGGAAAATGTGACCACAATGTTATTTAAGTCCAATATACTTTTCCCATGCATTCAGTTAACAAGTTGGCTTAATAGTTTTGCATATCAGTAATATTTCACTGCTTAAAATAAAAACCTTAAAAGAAACTTTTAATTTTACTGCCTGGCAGAAAAACAAACAAACAAAAAAGTTTAAAAAGCTAAATTAAAAAAAGCTAAATTTTGTTCTGTAAGCACATTTTCTTTCCCCTTATCATGCCTGTGGTTTCTGACATGTTCATTCCATCCAGGAATTCAGATGATGGATTTATGAAATGTCAAGTTTCCTTCAAAAGTGTTCAAAACTGCAACACTGACTGCAGGACAAATGTATGCTATTCAACAGAAATACATCAGTCATGGAAATGAGCAGGCTGTAAGTCCTGGTCAATACCTTACAGACTATTAAATATAAGGAAGCAAAGCAAGTTTGCTTAGGTTTATTATGACAGATTGTGAAAATGAATAATAGTAATGTATTCCTGTAGTCTTAGACTGCCAATATTAACATGAAAAATTATCAATCATTAATCCATCAAAGAATGCCGAGATTCTGAGTCTCAATTATTATTGAATTTCTCTATTTAGAGGAATAGGAAATATAATGAAATAGGTTTAGTGATTGAGTTTAATGGAGCATCTTACTGGGACGTTATACCGAAAAGCTTTCTTCATCACAGATAAACCCGAAGATTTAAAAGATGTATTTCATACTAAATCACAAAGATAATTAAAGACACCAGAAGGTCTCAGTATAATGGATCTCCAGGAATAAGATTATGGGAATATAATCATAATTCTTTTTTGTCCTGTAAGCAAATATATTTTATGTGATTTCTAAAAAAGTTTTTCAGCTTTGAACACCATAAGTTTCTGACATAAAGAAATGTTCATTAAAAAGAAGTACCACAAATCACACACGGCAAATGACACAACCAAAACCACTATTCAGTTTGGATTCTTGCTCCAAATCCACTCGAAGCCCTTCTTTGGTTCCCTTAAACTAAAATAGGCTTTGAATTATTCCTTTTTAAGGTGATAGATTATATGGAAAAGTGGCAGAAGTTTGAAATTAATGATCTGAATTTTATAATCTACAGTATGAATAAAGCTTTAATGTTGTAAGTATGAAGGCAGATTGCTCTGCTGAAAATGTCTATGTTATTAAAGCTGCCTCTTTTGTTCCATTGCTCACATCTTCCATATTTCCTTTCTAGAGTCATTGTGTGTGTGTTTGTATGTGCGTGTAATATCTATGTGTCTGTTGCATTTCATTCTTCCATGAGAGCCAAAAAATACATCTCACATTGCATTTCTAAAAGATAGAAGATTATTTTCTAACTTTGTTTCCTGCTATCTACATTAAGTTGAAATGTAGCTGGCATGGAAATACATACACACGCATGCACACACATGCACACACACACATATATGTATTACTGATGACTGCTGCAGTATTTCCTATTTCCAACCCTGATCTAGCAAACCAAATATGCATATACATATAATGCTGAGTCTTATCGGCTGTCACACTTCATTCTTTTCCTGGGAGAAGGACTGCCTATCTTTAGCCCTCTCCTTGACTCCCTTTCCATACCAATAAGTCACATGGTGCATTGCAATGTTTTTTCACACTGGAACAACATCCAAACCACTTTCCCATCCATCTTGTGGAGAGAAAGAGGTACACTAAATCAGGACACCATCTATGATTTAAGTAGAGATGTAATCCGTCTCATGCTAAATTAGCATAACATCACCGGGAAGGGACTTTGTGCCAAAAGTAAAACATCAGGCTTTTGTATGTCATACAATGCTGTCATATGTGAGAAGTGCCTGGTTTACCTCTGAATGAGATAGGAACTCTCTCAGCTGTGTTAGTAGTGCTCCATGCATTCTCACAGGAGCTGATGCATTTAGATGCTCATTTATCATTGTTTTGATGCATTTTAATAACATAGCTAGAAGAACTAAGAGATATCTAGTTAGTCATTTCTTGCCCATTATAGCTTGCTGGATTAGATTAGACATTAAGGAATTTTTTTTTCCCTGGGAGGGTGGTGAGGTCCTGGCTCAGGCTGCCCAAAGAAGCTGTGGCTGCCCCCTTCCTGGCAGTGTTCAAGGTCAGGTTGGATGGGGCTTTGGGCACCCTGGTCTAGTGGAGGGTGTACCTGCCCTTGGCAGGGGGGTTGGAACTAGTAGATCTTTGAGGTGCCTTCTGGGATCCCCAGTACAAGAAAGACATGGAACTGTTGGAGAGGGTTCAGAGGAGGGCCACAAAGATGATTAGAGGGCTGGAGCACCTCCCTTATGAAGAGAGGCTGAGGGAGCTGGGCTTGTTCAGCCTGGAGAAGAGAAGGCTGAGTGGGGACCTCATTGCAGCCTTCCAGTGCCTCAAGGGAGCATATAAACAGGAGGGGAATCAACTTTTTAAAAGGGTAGACAACAGCAGGACAAGGGGGAATGGATTAAAGCTAAAGGAAGGAAGGTTTAAATTAGATATTAGGGGGAAGTTCTTTAGAGAGAGAGTGGTGAGGTGCTGGAATGGGCTGTCCAGAGAGGTGGTGGATGCCTCATCCCTGGAAGTGTTTTAGGTCAGTTTGGATGGGGCCCTGGGCAACCTTGTCTAGATCATGCCTGGAGGTTGGTGGCCCTGCCTCTGGCAGGGTGTTGAAAATCTATGATCCTTCACTGACTCACAAAGGAGAATGTAATGGAAAAGTAAACAGAAAAAAATATGTTTTATTTAATTACTAAAAAAGGAGGTTAAGAAATTAAAACCACAAAATTATTTCAATAACAAATAGTAAGAGATCTGTAGTCCAGTAGCCCTATAGTAAAAGGAGTCTAAGTAAAGAATCTATATTGCCTATCTGATTCTGTTCTTTAATTGGAGATTTCAAAACAGATCTGAAAAGTTGGTGGTTTTCTTCCATCCCCTAGCTTCATTGCCAAGAAATTCCTACCTGGAATCTAGCTAAACTTGTTCAACAGGATCCAGTTGAAAACATGCAGGTTAATGATTCTATGATTCTATAATTTATTTCACAATAAATATCATAAAATGTGGTTGTTTGGGGTTTTTTAAAATATTTTGCATTGGATTTCATATTAGTGTCAGTGTGATCTTTGAGGTTATATTTCTGGTTACTAATGCTCTGTCTTTTTTGACAGCAGCACTGCATTTGAAGATTTGATTAGAGCAGTTCTTTGTTTGAATCAGAAAAAAAAAAATCACAATTGTTCTTTGTTTCACCAAACCATGTAGAAGAAAAGTTAAATGTATTTCTTAGACTGCAACAGTATAATGTTGAAATGACAAGCAATGTCTTTAAAGTGTCTTCAAGGTTGAAAGCATATTAGAGTAATAGCCATTAGTCTGCATGTATGTGCCTTTATAGGAGTTCTGCAGAACAGTATTATATTTGATTACTCAACTAAAAACAGTCATCCATTAACCCCCAGAGAGTTAGAGCCCCCTCAGCATGCCTGAGGCCGTGCCACTTAGTGTGTCCCCATTATTTTAAATGTTATAGAAAGAACAGTAGGACATACAGAAACGTCCTAAGGTCACTCTTTGTCATTTTGATAAAAGTTACTGGAGAAAATGTATCCCCTTTGCAATGTTACTGCAGTCAGCAGCGCAGTAACATGTGGGAGGAGTCTGGCATATGTATTCAAGGGCATTCATGGGTTAAGCATCAATAACACTGGAAGCAGGGCTACAGAAAAAAAACAACCATTGTGTTTGCCAGAACAGAGCTAGTATTTTCACTCCTCTGGAAATATGGAGGGATTTCACCCTTCCCCCCCCGCCCCCAAAAATACAGAATTATAAATGATTCCACAGTGGTTTACTGATACTACTAGTCCTACTAATTAAAGCTTACATTGTACTACTAAGAATTTCCAGTAAAGGTTGGATGCCATCCTTATGGTTAAGAGGGATAAATTTGGATTTTTCCTTTGTTTTGAAGAATTTATAATTAAAAGCATACATAATACGTAGAGAAAGCAAAGACTCAAATATTCAATGGGGTTTTTTAAAAAGCTTTTCAATATTCAGAAAAAAACCCCACCCCTACATCTCCTAACTATCTTTCTATGCTTTTTACCTTCCCCTCCAAGCAGAAAAATGTTTTCAAGAAAGCAGTAGCCTGCCAGTAAGAGCGTACTCCATCATCATCACTAACACCACCATCACCCCACTACAGATAAAACTACAGTCAGGAGCAGTGTCCTGTTGTGGAAGCTTTTTTAGCATCACAAAGGAGATCACTACCTGGGGTACAAACTTCTTTAAGCATAAGACCCTGATCCTGCAGGTAACTCATGCAAATACATATACAAAAATGCTGCCTAAAACTAATTGTCAAAGAAAATGTCTTTGTTTTCAATACTGTCCTATTCTTTCAGTTAATTTTCTTTATTTATGTGCTCTGCTTTTGTCTTTCTTCTTAACGTTGTCTTGACACAGATGTAATTGTGGCCAAAATTCATGATTATGTCAAGGATCTCCATCCATTGTCATGAGTTCAAATTTTGGTTACATGTCATCAGAACAGTTACATGAATTGCGAGCTAAAAATACTGGTTCCACATTATGGTGTAATCTCTGAAAATAACCACTTCCCTCAGTTTTACTCACTAAAAAATGGTGAATACCAGGAATATATTTCCCAATTTTTATGTAAAATACATACTTTAGCTACTGTCCAAAACAAAGACATTTAATGTCTTACATTGTGTGCTGTGGGATTTTTTTATTTAATTTGCTTTTAGTGAGTCCAAGTGATAAATCACCAGTTCGCTCAATGATTTTACATTCTTTGCTGCATTTGTTTTAACAAAACCAAACAAGAAAAATTGTGGCAAAGTATGTCTCTAGAGGCATGTTCAAACTTAATCAGCTACTGCATTGACTTTAAAATAGTTGTTAAAACCTATGGGTATAAAATTAATCATGGCTACACTACTTTATATAACAGGGACATTACTGAAAGGTTTAATTCTTGATTGTAAAACTCTTAAGGAGCTTCTGAAAATATTGCCATCTAAGTGCAAAACATTACTGTTTACAGTGGTGATTCACACAGGTCTTAATATTCTATTTGGTAAAAGGTCTAACGAGTTCTCTGCTGAATTTTTGTGGGACTTTCTCCCTCCCCCCCAAATTACGTTCAAATTCAAATAAAGTGAGCTCTCTTGGGCAAATCAGGGCAGCTGGACATAAAAGCCTATATGCATGCTGTCTTTCCACTCAACCATATAATGCAACACTTTGCTATCTCCATTAAAAGACTTACTTTGTACCATATCATGCATTTCATAATATTTCCATCTAAATGCAGATTTTTCTGTTCCATGTGTAGCATCTAGTCAGGTTTTCCATAAAAATACCAGCGGGAGAGAACATTGAAATTCATTTCGCATATTAAAGAAATCTCTCTGAGATTCCTTCTTTTATTTGTTTTATCAACTCAAGCAATAAGCAAGAAAATTAAAGTTTCAGCGATGATGGAGAAAACATTTATGATTTTATCAGACTAGCTTTTTTTTTTTCTCCTTGCTTAGACAATTTACAAACTCCTAAGAGCAAGTAATTTTACAGTGTTCCACTGATAAATGACAGAAGTCCATCTATATCATTTAACACATGTACAGTAGCAATATACATTGTCCAATGTGAACTTCACTTTGAGTAACACACATGCTGAATGCTTTTCTTCCCAATATTCACAACACGTTTAATATCTGTCCCATAGGAATTTGTTTCCCTTGAAAGCATTGTTGCAAATGTCATAATATTTTCTGGTATAGCTCTCTGGTGTGCATAGGTAAAAAAAAAAAAAAGGTAGAATAGATTAAATAGCAGAGCTGTCATTGCAAACACTCTGTTCCATTCTAAAAGGAGAAGACAATCAAAACTGTCATTGTCAAGGTACATAAATACAACTGGAGTAGATTTATACTGTAATAAGTTGTTTATTAGAATTTTTTATATTGCACATTAATCAAAAAATGGAAAAGAATGCAATTCAACATAAAAAAAGCAAATAGAGAATGGTTATTAGAGACTATCATATATGAGTGTTTGTATATAAATAATGTTACAATTCAAAAATACGGAAGATATTTGACTTTTACATATCAGTTTTATCTATTGTCTGATTATCTTGTAAACATAAAATTTGTGTTTTAGACAAAGACTGTTTTTTTACTGTTTGTACAGAAAATATGGTATGATAGTGAATATCAGTGGTCTACTTTTATGTACGTGTGTAATTATTTTTATTTTTTCTTTCAATGAAGTCCTCCAAAACCACCAAAATTTTACAAAACTGGCAATGCCTCATCATCTTACTACAGCTGTAGCTCAGCCACACACACTTATATGTGATGGTTCCAGAGTCAAGTTTGAAGAAAGCCTGCAATTTTTCCTTCCATTATTTCAGTGCAGCTGATGGGATCCCACAGAGTGACAGAAGCTGCTGCACTTTGGTCACTGCTGCCCTCGACCCTTGAAACACTTTCAATTCAATTTTAACTTTGAACAGAATGGGAAGCGGTTTTCTACCCTGAGCCACCAGAGCAGGGAACACACAGGAAGTAAAGTCATATTCCCTTCAGCCCTACAAATATCTCTGTTAGGGAAGGCTGGCTTTGCCTCTCTGCAGCCAGCTTCTTGGGAGGAGATCAGCTGCCATCACCAGCCCTCCGTGCTCTCACCATCACCAGCCCTCCGTGCTCTCTAACTAGCAAGCAGCACTTCAGAGACACTCAGCTCATTCGCTGTACCTCACCTGCCTCTGCCGCTTCCTTTTCGGCTTTCTTCCTGGAAAAGTTGTCAAGATCTTGTTCCTAGAAGGAGAGTTTTCTCTTGTCTGAATTTTCAGACTTTGCAGTCGGAGGGCTTGAACACAGCATAGACATGGCTGGACTGAATTCCCAGCTGAGAAAAGTGTAGGGAAGTTGTTTGCTGCTTTTACAGTGTTTGTTGCCACATCAAACAATGGTATATTTATTAATAAAATCACATAAATAAGCCTAAGCAGAAATAACATTTCCTTTTCCAAGATCTCACAGCTTTTCACCAAACTTAAGTGAATTTATCTCACAGTTCACTGGTTGGACTGTATTTATCTCTATGTAACTGTACTGATTTGTGTGCTGGTGTATATCTGGGAGAATACTATTTACATGCCTTATTCTTCATCTCAGTTTGCTAAAATATTCTTATTCAAACCTGCCATGAACGTAAAGTAATATGCAATTATATTTAATAGATGGAAAGAACAACTTCTGGATCAGAGCACATTTAGGTGGCAAAGCTATCACCTTAAATATCAAAATAAATATTAAGTTCATTATCATTCACAAATATTTTAAGGTTACTTCAAAATTAATCAGAATGATGAATATAGTTAAGATTAAAATTATTCTGCTTTTATTCAAGCACAGAAGATGAGATCCCATCTCCATTTCACAGAAGAGTTGAGTTGCTGAAACATTCTCCCAAAGTAGCAATTGTTTGAAATTTAAGGGGTCAGAATAGGGAGTGCTGGTGAAGGAAACCCTCAGTGAGAAGTGTACACAATGGTTTTAGAGACACGGACAAACTGGAGTAAGTTCAGCAAAGGGCCCCCCAGTCTAGTCTGGGCTGGAGCAGTCGCCCTGCATGGAGAAGCTAAGGGCTCAGCCTAGGGAGACATGGTTCTGGGGAAGCTGGCAGCAACCCCCTCCATACCTGTTTGGGGGTGGTGAGGTACCTAAAATGTGCTAGCTGAAATATTACAGAGGATTTTTTGATTTATAAACCAAACTTGTCCCTAAGAAGTTAACTGTCATGTAATTTCTCCAATTCATTTGTCGCTGAATATAACGAAGGAATTTTCATCTGAAAAAAAAAAAATTAAAGGAGGAAACTTGAGGAAAAGAAGTAATTTAATGACTTGAATGCAAAGAAGCTGCTGTTTACATTTGACTTCGTTCCACAGTTGGCAGTTTCTCGGGACAATGGCTGGGCTGCATGACTGCAAAACATACCAAGTAGCGTCAGGCCTCACCAACTGTGCTGGAAGTCGGAGCACTGACATGATATGCAACCTCTCCTGTCCTTATTTCAAAAGAAAGAGGGTTCCACTCTTTGCTAGCAGAACATTCAGGGCAAATCAGACCTGCTGCTCTTACAGTAAGAACTGCTCACAGTGCAATGCACACTGCTGCCACAGCTCTCCCCTGAGAGCAGGACTTCTTCCCCAGCAGACTACAGCCATTTTAATTTGATATGAATGGATTATATAAGTATTTTTGAGGTGAGGAGGGGGGTAACTCATAAGGAGTTATGGCCTGAGGCAGCTACAGATCTGTGGTATAATATATCTTGGAGTATAACGGCTACCCTTTATTCCCTCCAGTGATTTTTGCTTTAATGGTCCAATATGTGTACTATAAAAATAAATACAAAAGAAGAACAAAGATCTTCTATTCATTTTTTTACTTTCTCAATTTTCTCATATTAAAAATTAATTTCTTTCTTCACACTGGTCTCTGTTATTGTTGTCTGGGGTTTCCCTGATGCCCCCCCTTGTTTTCTCTTTTGAGAGAAATTGAAGATATTATTGTCCTTGCACATTATGAAGAATAGCTTTTCTATGTGTATTCATACACATACTATGGGCCACCATTGTCTGCCATGATCACCAATAGTTTCTTTTTCAAATTATTTTCTTTGCTCATTTTAATGTCAAGGAAAGGTCAATTCTATCTTTGAAGACTACAGAGCACTGCTCTCTGCATAAAATTTTGCCTTACTTCACTAGTTTTAAGATTTATTTTAAATGTAGGTCAAGCATTATAGCATGATATCTCCAGTTGCCATATCTATGTTTATTCTACATTTGTCTTTAAATTGACCTTTATACTGTTCTTTAAACTGGTAATTGCAAGAGTATTTACCAAGTACTTTGCAAGCTTCACTTTCCCACAGGCTTCTTTCTTAGACAGTTTTGCACGAGTCTTGTATGAGACTCCCACATGCATTGACATGTACACTATACCATCTTATTCTAGTGCTACTGCTTCTTTTGTATTATTTACTTGCTCTCATGCAACATTTTTTTAGTAAAGATATCTTGTCACATCTGTTATGCATTCCCATTTAATTTGGGGCATTTTGTTCTGCTAACTATATTGGTAATTTGGAATTAAAGTCAAGTGACGTATTTAGCATTTACAGTGAAGACAGAATGTCATCTAAAAAAAATTCCATCACAATAAATGGAAATCCATATGATAAAATATTCAGAAAGAGTATTCTCTGATGAAAAGCTGCACTCATGCTTACTAAGTAATATAGCTACTAGTGTTAATTTGGATAAAAACCTTCCACTGCTGTTAATTGATTGATTCAGTAGACAATGATATTTTATAGAAATGCAACATAATTAAAAGGGTTGTTTCTCCGCAACCTGATTTCATTTGCCTGATCTTGCCAAACTTTCTGTTCACAAGGGAAAATTAAGCTATAGATTATTTTCAACACTATTTCACCTTGTGACACAAAGTTTTAGACTAATTTATGTATTTGTGGTAAAAATCTGTGGTTTACTTTTACTTATGGAGTAACATATTTTGAGCAAGAATAATATCCAGGAATGGGTAGTTAAACACAAACATGTCATATTGTTTGCTTCACTACTAATGAAAGCTATCATGAAAAGTATGAATATTTGATGCCTCTTTGCACTATGCTTTTTCTTGTATGTCTTTCATCTCTGTATAGCCATTTTGTTAACATTTTGATAGCACTGCTTATGTGTAATGTTGTCAAGCAGATAATAATTTTCAATCACTAAGAACTTTTGTATGCCTTACCTTTCTCTGACAATCTCAGGTTGGTATTTTGGTTACTACACAGAAACACAAAAATGTTCAGTAATTTTCAGTGTGAAGTATTGAAAAGAAGGAGGGGGGAAGTTATTTTTTACTATGCTTGAAACAATTCTTATAACAATTTCATGGTTGTAGTTCGGGGCATTTGTGTTTTGGACAAAGGGGTTACCATCTGTTGTTTGGAAAAGATGCATCTGCATCTCTTGTTTCTGATGAGCAAAGTGGGAAAGAAGGAAACAGAAAGAAGGGGGAAGGTCACTTCAAGGAAGAATTAAATTAATTTGTTTAATGGCCCTTGAACAGAATCTTTGAGTTTGAAAATTCCATCCTGTTTGATTTTACCTTGTTCTGAAATAGAAGTGCTTATAGGTATGTCCTGTCTCAGCTACATAATGGTTTCAAATTTTTGAACTTTGAACTGCCTGTTCCCAGATACTGGTTTATATGCTGAGCTACAGAACCAGAGCTCTGGTTTATCCTCTCACTCACTCCCTGCAGGTTTGTAACTTCAGTCCTAACACAGTGAGATGATTTTCATATGGATTCAAGTACAATAGTGGCAAGGGCTCAATACAACACTTAACCATGCAGGCATACTTTTCTTCTTTGTTTTCAACATCAGACTGGGTAAAAGCACCATGGCAATCAGCATACTCATTTCAAAGGAGAGGATGCCAGGGCTGAACTGAGGTAGCAAAAGGAGCAATTGAGAAGAAACTACCTAAAGACACAGCTGGAGTCATGGGTGTGCACCAAGAGGTTGCAGCAGTTTGGCTAAGGTAAATTGGGAAACTGAACTCACCAATGGTTATCGGGGAGGGAGTTGAAAAAGAGAGGAGATTGTGAACTGAAACTAGCACTTCATTGGAAGATGGAGAGCAGGACAAAAAAACACTGGAGGTGAAGAGATCCTTAACAGTGAACAGAGTGCTTAAGGAGAGACCACAGAAGAAATGCTGGAGAATCTGGGGTGGAAACAATGTTTGTGAGAACATGAAGAATCTGAAGCTGGACTATTTTTTCCCTTAGTTCTGATAATCATCTGTAAAACACATAGGTTAAATGCATTTACACACAAAGGTAAACATATCCATTTCTGTTCCTTGTCTAAACCTATGCAATCCCATAATTAATTTGTTAATGGCAGGAGATATAAATACTCTAAACAAGATAAAGACTCATGGAGATCTTAGCAAATTTATAAGTTTTGTTCATTTAGCTATGTGAAAAACTTTTAAAAATCTATTTTTGATTCTCTCTGTCCCTTCTCTTTCTTTGTCTGCCTGTCTGACACAAGTCACAGTAAAATTTTCAATACTAAAAACTGAGAAATTGAAAGGCAGGAAACAGTTCATGAGTTACTCTTGACTGTTTTAATATTTTCAGGTATGAGGCTGTAAACTTCCCAAAGTTATTGTAATTGTTGTCTTGTTTAGATTCCCCTCAGCATTATCTCTGCCTTGTATGAGGTCACTGTTCTTCATTCAGGAACAACTAGTCTCCAACTATTAGTTGTTCTTGGCCAATATTTGACTCCCATCTTGCTCTCATTCTGGTGAAGATAAGCACAATGAGAGCTCTGTAGTTTCTGAGTTAAGTTCATGATGAGTCTACCATTTCTAATATCTGTCTGTAGATGTTGAATAGGTTCAAAGAGAGAAGCGATAGTTGTGAAGTCAGGGGACAAACATGACATTTTCTGTCACCTTATTAGAGCTATATACACCCAGAGACATGTTAGATCGTTTTGCTATATTCATTATGCAACCTTGCCATTTCCTTCAGTAATCTCTCATGGTCATTGTCTGTATCAAATAATGCAAAGAGGTCAACAAAGATGAGAAGTGATGTCTGCCCTGCACTCTGCACCATCAAGAAATCATCCATCAGTGACATCAGTATTTTAGGATCTGGATTCTAGTGTGCATCCAGATTGCCTTGAGGCCTGGGCACTTGCTACAGTCTGGTTGTTTCTTCCCCAGTAGTCTGTCATTCCTATAAGAACATCACAGAAAATATCAGTAATGTTGTGCCCTCTGTGCTGGAGCTGCTGTCACTGAGACTCAAGGATCAATAAGAGTGACTGAAGCTGGTTTCTGATTTCTTTCTTTTCATTAGTTTCAGGTTGAGATGCATGGCAGAACACCCCTGTAAGCCGATGAACACAAAGGGGGAACTCCAGAAATAGAAACCTTCATCAGAAAATGTTCAGTCACAAAGCTTCACTTTGTGACAGCTTGGGATTGAAGTGAAATGAAAATCTGTCCACTGGCCAATATGCAAAATTACTTCTTTGGTATGTGACCTGTGTCATTAACTGGAGATATAGCACCATGTAAAGCTGGCTTCAGTGCTGTAAGAAAAGTCTAATGAGAGGAAACTTTCAAATCTGGGCCTTCACTTCAGGGTATGATAGAAATAGTGGTCAGTAAAAAGGTTCTGCTTAAATTATGGATACAACAATTAGCAGCATTTCGATCATTTCCATTGCTAGAGAAACTTCCTGAACATGCTTGGAAATTTTGTAGTTCAGTTTAAAGTTATTTCTGTAATTTTATTCTGGGAACTAATTGTACCAGTCCAAAGAAATAAGCATTTTTTTCTTGAGAAAGACAAAAGTGGGGTGGGAGGAAGACAGATAAATGTAATGGCTGAGAAAAGGTTCTTTGTAGAGCACATACAGGTAAAATATAAGTAAAATTTAAATATTTGAAAAATGTATTAGTTGATCATATGTGTCAAGGAAAAGTTTGTTTAGGAAAATGCTCAATAACTGTTGAAGCTCATTTGCTTACCTTGAAATAGCCAGGATGTGAAATCACAAGGTGCTTATGCAGTCTTTGGCATATTCAGATGCTGGATGCTTCTGTCCCTAGAATATTAGCAGCAAGTCAAGAGATGTCAGAGGGGGAAAAAGGATCTGAACAATGTGCCATTATCAGGTTTAACCTATTTAGCAGACCAAATGAGTGACAGACCATGACAGGGAAAGATTTCATTAATTTATGCATACAGATCAGCTGATACCCACAGTAGGTATATTTCCAGTGAGAGGTTGCAATCAAATGAGGGGAGATGCAGCACCCCTACGACCAGAGGCATCAGACATCCATGTAGTGGTGTTCCTCCCAGTTTCCACAGCAAGGGTTTCTTATTGCCAGATGCTGGCACAGACTGCCAGCTGCATTAGCCCACGATGGCATTACAGGACACCTTTTCAGCAGTTTCAGGTGTTCTCCTGCCATTTGCTGGTCACAGCCCATAGCCCACACCAGGACTCCTTACACTCAGTTCATGTTTGCATTGCTTATTTGGCTTTGGCCAAAGTACCATGTTAAAGAAAAGCCTGTAAAATGCTTCAAGTAAAATATCTGCTAGCTAGAGACTATTCTAAAATGTACAAAGTGTGTCTCCTGGAATCTAGTGACACCTTAGATACTTTTTTTTTCTCTAAGACCCGGGGACTTAGACAATCCATCACATACTTATGCAAGAATTTTAAGACACACAGCTTTTAGATGGAAATGCACAAACACATCTGGACACCCAGGTTCCCTTTATAAGTGCAGAGGGACAGATGGGTGTCAAGAAATATGAGTCACAGCTATGGGCACGGGATACAGACAGCAGTGGGAAAGTCAAAACAGACATGTGGGGTCTAGTGCAAAGCACCTTTACAAAGATCATTGCTGCATTTAGGCTCTGTAGGACTGTTGGATGATAAATATTTAATGCATAAAACACCTGAAGCCATCTCATTCTCTCCCATATGAAGCTTTAGCCTAATTTTACTCAGCTCTGTGAGCTGTCACACATTTTCTGTGCTTACTCAGAGCCTGACCTCCTAGATGACAAGAACAAAGATTACACATATTTATACACCATTAACTTTAATAATTAACCAACATTCAGATTATTTTAACCTCGAATCTGAGTCTTGAGATTCTGAGGTGGCTTTCCCCCCCCACAATTTCATTGGGTTTTTTTGCAAGAGGAAGGAAGGAAGATTGTATTCCTTTAGAGCTCTGACCCACACTAAAACAAGATGTGTGCCAAGTCATATCCCAGATATCAAGAAGATTTTTTTTTTTTTTTTTTGCGTAAGGCAGAAATAGCAAGACAAAGGAAGGAATAGGAACAACTAAATTGTAAGGGTTAATAAAATCCCTTGGAAAGCAAAGTGGACACTCAGATCTTTGTAGTCTGTGAACCGCTGAATATAAGTATTTGTCCACTATCTAGGAAACACTTGTACTTCAAAGCGTCCTTCAAATGAAGTGTCTAGAAATATTAAAGGACAAAATAAAAGTATGACCCTAAAATTGAAAGGACTTAGCATCCACCTGTTCTGCAAGTTAATCACACCAACCAGTGATAACCACTGAAACTGTCACTGGACTCTAATCAACCATGTGTCACATGCAGTTTTACATCACTTACGTAGATGTTAGTCTGTTATCATAAACCCTAATACAGGATTTATTTAGTAATGAAAGAGTTTTGTTCTTCCAGGCTTTACCTCACAGTTGGCATAGCTGGATATACACGCATGGATGTTCATTAAATCTCAGCTGATCTCAACTTATGATATAGTCTGTCCTGGTTTTAGCTATGATGGAGTTAAACTTTTTTTTTTAGCAGTGAATGGAATGCCATGTTTGGGTGTTAGCATGAGAATAGTGCTGATAGCACCCTGATGTCTCCGATTTGTTGCCGGGCAATCAAGTACCTTTCTCAGCTCTGCATACTTCCTTACTAGTGAGAAAGGAGGGGACGAAGCCAGGACAGGTGACTCGAATTGGCCAAAGAGCATATTCCATGCCAGTTACGTCATGCTCGGTATAAGGGGGGACTGGGGGGAAGAGGGGGAGACAACGCCAGGACGGGCAGTTTCTGGGGACGGTTGGGTTGTCCGGGACGGGCTCTAAGCTGTGCGGCCTGAGTTGTGTGGTTTGGTGAGAAATTGTATTGTGTATCACCAGTTTCATCTATTTTGTGCTTTAAACTTATGTTATTGTTATATCTAGTTTTCTGTTATTGTTTAGTAAACTATCCTTATCCCAACCTGCGTGGTTCTGGTTTCTAGGTTGTGGTTTCTTTTCCTCCTTTCTTCCTTCCCTTTTTCCCCTTCCCCCAACTTTCCTTCCTCCTTCCTTTTAAAAGTACAAGCGACTGTGTGGGGTGCGGCCCCCGGCTGGGGCAAAACCACGACAAGTCATATTCAATAAATGTGACTTAACCAATTCAATGACCATAAATTCATTTAGACAAATAAATTGATGCACAACCATATTGTACTTCAAGCCACATGCCTTCATCATTCAGCTGCATAGACAACTAATGCAGATAGCAGAAATGTAGCTTTTAAAAGGTCTTTTTATCTGATGTTCTCCAATATTAAGTTTTTAACTAACCCATGTTTCTGGTTTTCAATTGTATTATTAATTTGGAGGATTTTATTTCCAGGCTAAAAAAAATATGGAAGTTAAAATAAGGGTTAAACACACTGATGTAAAAATTGAAGCTTAAAAATACATCTAAACCTTTCTCTGTTTTTCCATTTTACCTGGCAAACTTATAAAAATGCCTAAAGTAGGGAAATTTCCATCACAAATGTAGGGACTAAAGATATTTAAATAACAATACTACCATTTAGACATTGTCTGAGTGAAAAGAATTTTCAGGCTTTTGAGGTTCATCTTTCACTAGTCAAAATGTAGCTTCTGGCAGTTTGTATGCTGTGTTGCCAGATTAAATGATAATGTTCTTTCATGTAAGTGTTCCACAGGAAAGAAAAATTAAAGCCTTGGAAAGAGATTCCTACTCCTCCTAGGGGTCTTTTATGATAGGTTAATGGCCAGTAAAAAGGGCTAGAAAAAAAATCACCAAATCTTGGAGATGGAGGAACTGAATCTTTTTAAGACTTTTCACAAGCTCTGGCTCAGCACTCCTGGAGATCTGATGATATGTCAGGAGAGGGTCATAGCATCTCTCTACTCATATCTCATATGCGGTGGGCACCAGAAAACTATTACTGTCTGCTAGATGGCAGCAGCCAAAGACATTTGCCTAAATGTCTACTTTTAGACCCTCTGTTTTCTGTGGCACTGGTCATGGGGGATAGAAAATGTCAAAGATGTCTACTCCTAGGATTGAGAGAACAGACTCCTTTAGAACTCTCAACCTTTCCCTTTTTCTCCCTTCCTTCCTTCCTTCCTTCCTTCCTTCCTTCCTTTTCCTTCCTTCCTTCCTTCCTCATTCCAGGGATACAACCCAGGCAGAAAGCATGGGGAAACAGCTCAATTTTTCCCATCTTCCACTCTTCCATCATGGCATTGGCTTTTTTCCTATTGCAGCACAGGCACTAGGGACATACATTACTGGAGTGCAGAGGGACTGCAGGGAGCAGCAGAGAAAGGCTAGTCAAGGAAAATGTGGAGCAAGGCAAAATAGTTCCAAAACTTCACCTAACATTTTGTGTCTGAATTCTCTGAATTCTACTGGGATAGTCCTATGATTGACATTCCTTCAAATAACATTTTACTAATGTGAAACAAAGAAACTGCATGATGTGATGCATAAAATGAAACTAGCTATTAAGCCAAATTATATTGCCTTCCTGAATGGTTTGACGGTGAAGCAGCTTTTATACAGGACTGAACAGTATGTTAGAAATCTCCCAGAAGGAAAATACATTTGAATGTTCTCTTTTCAGAAGAACAGATATTCCCTTCTACTACAAACTTAATGCTAGGGCTTAGAATTTCATCTTAAAAATAGGTGTACAAATGTGTTCTACCAAAAAAGTCTAGAAGTTAGATGCTTTATTACATATTCTTCAGTGACTTAAAATAATGTGATGATCACAGAATCACAAGGTTGGAAAAGACCTTTAAGATCATCAAGTCCAACCATTCCTGTCCTATGCTAAACCATATCCTTAAGTACCTCATCTACCCTTTTTTTTGAACACATCCAGGGAAGGTGACTCAGGGTACTGATGATGCTCTACAAGACAATATATGATTCATAATAATCAATTTTCAAGTCTGGGTTTGGATCCAAGCACCCATATTTATGTTTGATGTAAGCAACAGAATGGTTTTGTAACTGCTGCTGTATTTATTGATCTAATAAAAAAACTTTTTGAGTTGGTAGCCCTTGAGATGGTGAGCATGAATCCAAATATTCCCAATTCTTTTAATAATTTCCTACATAATTGTGTGAAGCTGGTTAGAAGCTAAACTATTATGAGTTATTACTTACAAAAAAGAACATAAGCAGTGTAGGATTTCAACTTGTTTAGCTTCTCTAAGCAGATAGAAGCATTTCAGTTAACATTACTAGTCATTGACAATGATCACTTTGGATCAGAACCTGCTCTTCTTTCTCTGTAACTGTTTAAGTAGCGCTATCAGAGGTAATATTCCATGCTTTCTCCACTTTTTATATATATTCGCCATTTGTTTGGTTAAACAAAGGGTCTTCAATTCTAAATTTAACAAAGATATGTCTCTGGTTGGTGCTCTTGTATTTCTGCTTTTCAGATTTTTCCAAGACTTTTCTCCACCGGACTTTGGAAATGTCATTTCTTAAATTTTCAATCAGATTTCCATATAATTAATCACCCAAAAGAATTGATTCATTTCATCCATTTGAGACTGAAATGAACATTTTGAAACTGTGTATCATATATACTGTTATGGTTTATACGTGGTGATAGTGTGCTTCTCAATGACTATCCCCTGTCCGCTTAGTCCTTGGTTTACCTGCATCTTGTGAGCTCCTACTGGCAAAGAGAATTGCTGCTCATTTGTTTTGAGGTCCCATGTGGCCACAACAAATGAAACGAATGGTGCAATTTCCACAATAGGTCTTCTTCACGCTAAATGGCAGTCCAACAGGTCTACCGAATGCTGGAGATTGAACAATAAAATTCATTGCTAATACATACCTCTTTCTGCCTGGAACTCAAGACATACAAGCATTTATAGAGTTTGGAGATAATGGAAAGTGTCTGTGATTGATTTATGTTACATATCAGAAGGCGTGAAATTTATGTACATGCAGTAGAAACGTGTTACACTGTAAATTCATTTTTTCTATAGAATTATGGTTCTATTTTATAACACCATGGATAAACATTATCTGCTCCTATAAACTGTTTGTACAGCATCTCTGAGATAGCTCTCTTGCTTGCCATACACTATTTTAATATTTACCTTTTTACAGAACTATTTGTAAGTATTTATTTTATAACAGGTAAATTTTTTTCACATATTAATTAAAGTGTGTGGGAGTTTTTTGTTGGTTTAGTTTGGTTTTTGGTTTGCTAGGACTTCTCTCCTTTGGGATTATCCAGGCCCACTCTGCATTCTGACTGATTTCCTCTTTGAAATTGTTGTTAAATTCTGTTTGTTTTTCAAAACAGAAAGCTGCTATAATAATAAAAAGGTGGTTGTTTTGTTTTTCGGGTTTTTTTTCCCCCGAAATAGATTTCATTAAATATGCTTTTTTCACAGCAAAGTACACCACTAAATAGGCTTTTCTAGACATAACACATACTTGTGTGGTTTTGAAATGTGTGAAATTTATTGGGCTGGTAGTCCATTGGGGGATTTTTTCCTTTTGTTTTTCATGTTTCCATGTTTGATTCAATGAAGACCTAACTCCCTTTGCTAAAAACTCGATATAGAGCACAGTTTACAGATCATGAGTAAAAATGACAATGTCATCTGCATTTTTTTTAAATAGATATGAACCCAGTTATCAATAAATTAAAAATTATCTCAGTACCTGAAGATTTAATTACATATTCTATGTAAAAACCAGTACTGACCACCTTAAACTCATTTTGAAATTACTGCTTATGGTATTATTTTATAACTTAAAAGCACAAACTGATCAGAACTGGTCATCTCTATCTGTGTGCATGTGTAAAATGTATTTAAATGCATATGTGGCTGGTCATATAAAAGTATATAAGTGACATAGTGTATTCTACATGTACACACACACAAGAGCATACAGTCTGTATAGACAGGAATCATGATTTTTTCCTTTGCAGATATATGGGCACAAAAAGTGAGAAACATGTTGCCTCTGGTCACAGGCCTTTATCTGCATTTACAGACAGCCGTTATCAGCTGGGTCTTTGATGTAGTGCATCCACACCTACTTTTACCTCTGTAGAGCAGGTGAAGATGTGATTGCAGCACATCCAGAAATATCTTCGGTAGGTTCAAGTGAACTCCTAGGGATAACAGCAGCAGCACATACCCAGGACAATCACTGCAGATGTCACTCACTGGGGAAGCTGCCCTCGATCAAAGGTACTGAACAGAGGCTGATGTCTTACACAGCTCTCAGAGCAGATTTTCCTGCTTCCTATGTCAGTGTATCTGCACTGCTTCCTGCCAAAAACCCTGTGGGTTCCTACTTTACGTAGAGTTGGTGCACATGGAGCTAGTGTGGAATCAGTATTTCCTCTCAATCTAATATGAAAGTATACATGAACTGAGTTTTTCTTTATGTTTACCTGGAATCTTGGAATTCAAAATGGCCACAGGAATCAAATTGGCAAATAATCTATTGTGCCTTACTCCTAGATGTGTTATTACTCTTAAGAACATATTTGGTTTGAAAGGTAAACGGAGTCCCATAAACTTAATCAGAAACAGGAAAAAAACCCACCAAGTGACAAAGAAGCCAGTGAGATATTAGTTTCTTGAGCAGTCAGCCAAAGAAGTTCCCAGTCAGCAATCTTGGTTCCAGCTACACATTCCTGGTTGTGACAGTAAAAAGGTATGCACACCTGTGACCCAAACTACAGATCACACAACTTGGCTGAAGTCTCTGATGGGTTCATCAACTGTTTTTCAGTTCACTGCACTGGTTACAGCAAGAGGTAAATAGTCTGATCCAAACAACCTTTGAATTTCAGTTTTGAAGCAAGCACTTTTTTCACTCTCTTACCTGCAAGTAGTGTCTTTAATAAGGCTCCATTCATTTGTAAAATCACAGCCCATACAGCTATTCTCCATTTGGCACAAGCAACTTTAAATCATCTGATCATATTCCTCTTTTGAAAGCTGAGTCTGAAAAATAGAAGGATTTACAAGTGCATTCTGTTGCTATTTCTTTGTCCCATCATTAAAAACAAGGCTGTAAATCAAACAGTGCATGGATTTCCCTTTTGGCACATTTATCCCCTATAGGTCATTATTGTGTGTGGGCAGAAAATGTTGCACTTCAAAGCTATTATCAGCCTTCTGTTAGTAGAATTACAATTTTAGCTCTGAACAGACCCATACTTGATTAAACATTTATAGTTTATAACCTTTTTTCACCTTAAAAATGTACATGAGTTGGCAATGAGAAAAGTCTTTTAAGTTAGTAATAAGTAAAGGTTCTTCTGGTATACATTTTCAAGCAAAATATACAGCACTTTCTGCACAAACACTAACATGAGACTATTTTTATATAAGCCTTTGTTATTTTGCTAAAAATATTCCTCAAAATGAAAGAGACATCACTAATGATCTTAAATTTGCAAATACACTTTTCAAATTGAGACACCAACATGTGGCAGTTACTGTATGGGAACAGATCACTGAACCATACCGCTGCTTCAGAAAAAAGATGAAACAATGATACATTTCACAAAGTAATACCATTCATGGAGGAAGACAATGAAGTGAACAAATTCCTGTTTTCCTCTGTAATGATTGTCTTATTCCCCAAAGCATAACATTTTATTGCCCTCATCTTTACATGCATAAGTAAAAATACTATTATTTGCTATAGAACTATCCATCCCTTCTGAAAAATTAATCTATAGCATCTCCCTTTCCCATTTTGCTAAAGACATGAATATCACTGGCTGAAGACACGTGGGCCAAAGGAAGACATACTGGCTTCTATGTATTTTTCATGTCCATTTTCTCTGGTGATTCTCTGATCTTTAGAAAGCCACTATAAAAAGAGACTCATGGGCAGGATTCAATTGCTAACCTATAGATTTATAGTACTTAATATATTATATCCACTTTTCGCCCACAGATGTCTTTCTTACCCAGTGACTGAGTCACACCTACCCATGTCCAGTCTGGATATCTCAGATGTCGCAGGGGATTTTAAATGGCTTAAGAAAAAGTGTGCTTGTACAACAGAATTCCATATTTTGTTGCCTGAAGACTGTAACATCTGGAAAGATAAAGAATATTCTAAATTTTTTTTAGCCATATGAATTGTATTAGCACTAATGGTAATAGTTTAAAAAGGAAATGGAGATTTTTTTTTTTTTTTCTAGTATATTCAGCCTGCTCTGGAAGTTTCCTATTCACCAAGGATGGAAAAATTACACTATATTATTTGGTACCTATATACTTTGTCTGTCTTATTATGAACTTCCCTCTGTGTCCGTTGTCATCAGACCAGAATAAAAGGGTAGAAAGGAGCATTTGTAAGATATGATGAGGAGTTCATCTATCCACACATGAAGGAGTTACACCAGATGGTGGCATGCAGCTGCATCATGCGGCCTCACCTCTGTCATGTGTCTGGTTTCAGAAGTGTCTAATGATATGAATACTGATACCTTACCAGCAAGAGAAAGGACAAGGACAAAACAAGTTACAGAGGCTTGCCTTGGTCTCAGCAGCACCGGATGCATCCTTTCAAGCAAAAAAATAGTATGTCACCTAAAGCGATGTTAATTATCAGAAGTTGTACATTCCTCAGATTTCAATAGAATATTTGAGTTGCAATACCTCTTGTGGTTTACCTGCTTCCTTCCTTCTAATGTGGAATTAGTCCATTACTAAAAGTACATCCACATCTCCATACCTATCCTTCCTTATTGACTGTAAGAAGGCTAAAAAGATTAGCAGACAGAGGGCAAACTTTTTGATGTGTAAATTAAATGTGCTGTGACACAGTGCAGAGTGCAATTTAATGCTCAATGCACAGAACAGAAATCTATATGTTGACTCTCCATCTTTCTTTCTTCCAGTGGCTGGAAATGCAAGTTCCTGAAATAGATGTTTTTTTAGTATATCCATGTGAATAGATGTAGCTGGTTGCAGTTCAGCAAAAAGAAAAGCTGTTTATACTTTAGCAGAACAACAGTTATCAGGCAAAGCTTGAGATCAAAAATGTCAAAAGTATAAACAGCTTTTCTTTTTGCTGAACTGCAACCGGCTACATCAATTAAGGGAATACATTTGCCAAATGATTTCCATTAAAACTTTTTGGTAGAAGTTGATCCTTGAAAGTAGCTAGTATTAAGTCTTAAATTTCTTATGATAAAAGTTTTTGTCGAGCATTTTTTTCTGTACACTCCACAAGTAATTAAAACCCAAAATTCTGAAAGTATAGTAAAAACTGCTATTGAGAAGAGCATTGTTAGATATTTTTTTAGGTTTGACCTGCTAAGGAGCACAAAGCTAAGCTTTGAGAATGTACTTTACTAACATGTAAAAAAAGGATGGTACATCCATCCTTACTTAGCATAGCTTTAAAAAGACTACCTAAAGCTAAGTATTTGGTTCAGTTCACTGAAATAAACAAAAATTACTTTCCAAGAATTCAGTAAATCCTCAAGTGGTATAAAAACTGATGACTTTTCATTGGTCAATTAATTTAATCAAAGTGTTTCTCAGAGGAAAAGCAAAATAAAGCTCTGTGATATTTTAATGGAATAAAGTACATAGGTGAATGTGCAATGAAAAACAAATGATATCACACAGCTTGCTAATGTGTCACTGCAGTAGGGTACAGTGCAGTACAGCAATATTCCAACAAAATACTGTTTGAGGCTATTAAGTCAGCCTTTGAACAGACACATGGCCCATTGACTAGATCACACCCAGTATGGAACCCATCTTGCTTAGAGGTAGTTTAGGTGGTTTGCCACAGCATTAATATGAGCAGGGAAGAGTATCTTTAAAATGCATGTTGCTCAGCAAGTGGTCCTCTCGTCTTTCTCTCATGTTCTAGAAGGAATTTTCCCTCACAGATACTGTTTGGGAGTAGTTCATTGAACCAATGAAAGATCTGAATTATATTAGTAGTTCATACTTAGATAATTTAATTTAAGGTGTTTTAATCATGAGAGAGAAAAATAACACAATATGTACTTCAGTATGATCTATATTCAATGGCAGGTGTGGGTGTAGGGTTGTGGTGGATTTGGGGGATGTGGGGCAGGAGTGTGGGGGTGTGAGTATGTAACCCAGTCCTCAGGAAACCCCAGAAACTTTCAGGAGAATACTCTAGCAGGCAGCTCTGCCTCTCCCCCACTATGTGACAAATTGTTGCAAAGGGTTCTCTTTTGGAGTCTAACCTCTTCACACATTTATGGGATGAATCTTTGATAGATGGGTGTAATCCATTCATTAGATTATGGATCTTAGCTGTCCCAGGGGTGGTTTCAAATCCACATGGTGCTCTTAATATTCTTTATTTTGCATCTGAAACCATGATTTATTTAAAAGATGTGTAGATCTGTATGTAAGCAGACAGCTCCCTACTGGACTATTATACCAGCTAGGGAGATTCATGTGTACTGTTTATTTCACCATCATATGGAGGAATTTACATTATCTGTATAAAAAAATATCTGTTCCTCTATCAGTCACTGGAGATCATAATATATTAGTAATAGTGCTTAGGAATACAGAAGTCTTCTTTGTACAAATATTATCTGATTCTGAAAACACTGTAGAGACAGAATAGTATTTCCAGCTTTGCCTGGAAATACCCTTCTCAGCCAGCTTCTTTGTATTTGGACTCGGTTCTGCAAGGTGAAAAGCATTCTAATCAACCAAATACCAAAGACATGTTGAACTGTAAGGAGATGAGTAATAAAACTGATTTAGGAGGAAGAGAGGAGGGGAGGTCAACCAACTTGTGACCTCAAAACCACTGTGTATCGGAGAGATCTCAGAGAAACAACAGGACTTACAGATGCTTGAAGAGGAAAAAAAAACATACAGTGTTTGAGAGAGAAAATCCTGAAAAATTCCTTCCTGTTGTAGCATATTTGCTTTCCTTCCACAGATCTGATCCACTATCCATTGAAAATCAATGGACAAGAAACAAAAAATAATTCATATATTCTATCCCAAGATTGTACTTAATGCTTAAAGAAAAGTCAAAATCTTCAACAAACAAGGTTAAGAAAATGACTGCAATAGTGTATGCTTTCATTCTGCACAAAAATGCTGAGGTCTGCCAAATCCTCATGTTTCATACAGTGCTTGAGATGTTGTCAGTAAAACTGCATTTAGCATTTGTGTTAGTCCAGAGGCAGAAGCAGAAATTAAAACATACCATCTAAGACAGTTACATTTGCATGAACTAACCATTAAAGCAAAGAATGCATTCATAGGGATTTATTTTTATGTGCTTTTCAGAAGGATGCCAGTGAACGGTCTTTTTTTTATTAAATTGCCCAAACCATTACCAAGATATTTTATAGCAGTTAAGTTTAGAAATTAAGACTTTAAGACAATTGGGTTGTTTGTTGTTCTAGGAAAAGACTCGGGAGTTTTTACATTAGGAAACATTTTGGCTCCAGAAATTGGATTGCATCAGAAATTGAATAAGTAAAAATGTTTGCATGTCCTGATATGCTGGCATTTATGGAAACCACAAATGTGTAATCAGAAAGATAATAAAGCTCATTTGCAAGAAAAGTAATGTTTAAATAAGTATTGAAAATGCCTTTCCAGTAAAAACTTTCAGAACTTTTCGTTATCCTGTTACTGTTCTGTTTGACAACAGAGCCAACAGGAAAGAACACCTGACAATATCTGTAAAAGAGACAATGTTTCATATTCATTTATGAAAGAATTCAGAAGTCTCATCTAGAATTAGCTAAACATTAAGGTATATCAATTAATTTTATTTTTTTAAAGTCTTTCTGGTTAAAGAAACTCATCAGAAGATACACATTACATACAAGCTGTCATGGCTTTGCCATGGCCAGTTACCAAAGACAATGTAGTTGCTGCTCACCCCTCCTCCCCTTAATGAGATGGGGAGTGAAATAGAAAAAAACCTCATGGTTTGAGATAAAGACAGCTTAATAGGATAACAAAGGATGATGATGATGGTGATGAAAATGCAGGTGATGCACAAATGCAGTTGCTTACCACATGCAGAAGGAAAAAAAAAAAAAGAATCCAATGCCCAGTGTGTTTCCAAGCAGCAATCCCAACCCCCGTCCAGTTTCCCCATTTCTACCTGAATCCTGATATTCTGTGGAAGGGATTGTACCTTTGACCAGCATGATCCAGCTGTCCTGGCTGGGCTCTCCCAGCTTCTTCTGCACCTGGCAGGGCCTGGGAAGCTGAAAATCCTCCAACTTAATGTTAGGCTCTACAATCACCTAGCAACAAAAAAACATCAGCGTGTTAGCAACGTTGTTCTCCCACTAAATCCAAAGTTCAGCACTATACCGGCTATGAAAAAAAATTATCTCAGCCAAAACCAGGACACAAGCTGAGTTCTAGGTGTCAAAACTGAGCCTAAAAAGCATTTTATTTGAATGCTAATAGTTTTAGTTCCCAGAGAGCTGCTCTCCCAAAACTGATTTCAGAAAAACAAAACTTATTGTTTAAGTATAACAGAACAGAGTAATTGATTTTGAAAGCTATTCCAGGATTCTCAATATCATTTACAAATGGAGCCACCTTTATTCTTTCATTGTAGCAAGAGGTATTTGAAGAAGACATATTTTATCATTGGAGGAAAAAAAAACCCTATCAAGGGGTTATTATAGGTACATTTTGTTTTGGATTTATTACATTGAAATACTGGTAAATATAATAAAAGTAGTTCATATTATTTAGCTGGTATCCAAGTTACTTTCCACCAGTTTTATTTTCCATCTGGTCTCATCTTTCCCAGCAGATCACTGTACAGCCAATCCCTATGTCAGCTGAGTGGGAGCAAGAGGGCTATCATCTCCAACTTCACCTCAAGAGACACTGAAAACATTTGTGCCACAGTGGCAGTCACTTAAGGCATCCATCAGATGGGTATGAATCTTCTAGGGAAGGAAAACTAGCTAGACCCAACTCCTCGGTTTATAAGTAAGCTTTTTAACTTTGATTGCATCCTGGCTCCCCCTCAAGCTCAGAGAGACCCATGAGTTGATGATTGTTAACCCTGAAAGTATCATTCGACTCAGGATTAAGCAAGGTTTACAAAATGTGGTCATTTAGTACAGTTTGCACAGATTGTGCACCTGGACAAGCTCTGACAAATACCAGTAAGTCTCTATCTTCTCTGATACAGACAACAGCCATTTAGGCTTTGAAGGATGCATAGAAATAGATGGGTTATTCATGGCAATTCCCTGCAGTTATTCCTTTCTTGATTTTGCCTAAATCAAATACAGACCTGTGTACACACAGGGGCAAAATACAATTACCATTTCTCATGCTCTGCATTTGTAGGGAACAGCCATCTTCAATAATGATTAAATTAGATCAGATGTGTGGCTGGTCAATGGGACTATACACCACAGTATGAACTTTTGCCATGAGAGATACAGTGAACAACATCATTTAGATTTTTTTTTTACTAGATGAATTCATCTTTTATTTATTAAATTAAAAAATCAATATTCAATGTTCAATAATGGAATTTATTCATGGAATAAAGAATTGCAGAGGTGAAGAAGATATTTTTATATTTTAAGAATACAGTATTTTATTTTTAAAAATCAAATTTACTATAAGATATTAACATTCTTTACATTAAAAACTAAATTTGTATTATAAATTATTAGACAATAATTTTGTTTCATAAGAATTTAATTTCTGTTTGCTACCAGTGACTACAGTCTTTAAAGAAGTCCAATGGGAGTCATCAGTGGCATGGTGAAGGTGTAAGGAGGCAAGTAATTTTACAAATATGGAACAAGATATCAAATGAGAGATATTCAGCACTTGGTTTATCTTTATAATATGATGAAATATTGAAGTCAGTTTTCATCACTTTCTATACATTCTTAAAGAAGATCACAGAATCACAGAATCACAGAATTGTAGGGGTTGGAAGGGACCTCGAGAGATCATCGGGTCCAACCCCCCTGCCAAAGCAGGCTCCCTAGCACATATTGCACAGATAGGCGTCCAGGCGGGTCTTGAATATCTCCAGTGAAGGAGACTCCACCACCTCCCTGGGCAGCCTATTCCAGTGCTCAGTCACCCTCACTGTGAAAAAGTTCTTCCGCATGTTGGTGCGGAACTTCCTATGCTCCAACTTGCAGCCATTGCCCCTTGTCCTATCCCCACAGACCACTGAAAAGGGGCTGGCCGATTCCCCCTGCATCCCCTGCTTCAGATAATTATAAACTTTGATTAGGTCCCCCCTTAGTCTTCTCTTCTCAAGGCTGAACAGTCCCAGCTTACTCAGCCTTTCCTCATAGGGGAGATGCTCTAGGCCCTTCATCATCTTCGTAGCCCTTCTTTGGACTCTTTCCAGGAGATCCCTGTCCTTTTTATACCAAGGAGCCCAGAACTGGACACAATACTCCAGGTGGGGCCTGACCAGGGCAGAGTAGAGAGGGAGGATCACCTCCTTTGACCTGCTGGCTACACTCCTCCTGATGCATCCCAGGATCCCATTGGCTCTCTTGGCCACCGAGGCACACTGCTGGCTCATGGCCAACCTGTCATCTACCAGGACCCCCAGGTCCTTCTCCACAGAGCTCTTCTCCAGCAGGTCATCCCCCAGCCTGTACTGATACAAACAGTTGTTCCTTCCCAGGTGCAAGACTTTACACTTGCTTTTGTTGAACTTCATCTGGTTTCTCACTGCCCAGCTCTCCAGCCTGTCCAGGTCTCTCTGGATGGCAGCGCAGTGCTCCTGCGTGTCAGCCACTCCTCCCAGCTTTGTATCATCGGCGTACTTGCTGAGGGTGGATGTTATTCCCTCATCAAGATCGTCAATGAAGATATTAAACAGGACTGGACCCAACACTGAGCCCTGGGGAACACCGCTGGTAACAGGCCTCCAGTCAGATTCTACTCCACGAATCACAACCCTCTGGGTTCGGTCCGACAGCCAATTCTCAACCCACCTCACTGTCCACTCATCTATCCCATGCTTTCTCAGCTTTGCTATCAGGATGTCATGGGAGACAGTATCAAAGGCCTTGCTGAAGTCAAGGTAGATGACATCCACTGCTCTCCCTCCATCTACCCAGCCTGTCATGAGATCGTAGAAGGCTATGAGGTTGGTCGAGCACGATTTCCCCTTAGTGAATCCATGCTGACTACTCCTCATGACCTTCTTCTCTTCCAATTGCTTGGAGATGGCATCCAGAACAAGCTGTTCCATTACCTTTCCAGGGGCAGAGGTGAGGCTGACTGGCCTATAGTTACTAGGTTCCTCCTTCTTGCCCTTTTTAAAGACTGGAGTGACATTGGCTATCCTCCAGTCTTCAGGCACTTCTCCTGTCCTCCAAGACCTGTCGAAGATGATAGAGAGCGGCTCAGCAATCACCTCCGCCAGCTCCCTCAGCACACGTGGATGTAACCCATCTGGGCCCATGGATTTGTGTGCATTAATCCCTTTGAGCCGCTCCTGGACCTCCCCTACTTGAACCAGAGGGAAATTCTTCATTTCCCAATCAGTCCTACTCTCATCCAGTGTCTGTGGGTCCCGGGGGGCCTTTGAAGTGAAGACCGAAGCAAAGGCGGCATTCAATATCTCCACTTTCTCAGCATCTCCCGTAACCAGGACACCCTCCTTATTCAGCAAGGGACCTACATTATCCCTGGACATCCTCTTACTGTTCACGTGTCTAAAAAACCCCTTTTTATTATCCTTTATGTCCCTTGCCAGCTTAATTTCCAAGAGGGCTTTAGCCTTCCTAGTTGCATCCCTACAGGCCCTGACCACATTCCTGTATTCTTCCCAGGTGCTGAGACCCTTTTTCCACGATTCATAGATCTTCTGCTTCTCTTTGAGTTTGCTCAATAGCTCCCTGTTCATCCATGCAGGTCTTCTGCCTCTCTTTCCCCATTTCCTCCTCAAAGGGATGCATCGTTCCTGTGCTTGGAAGAAGTGCTGTTTGAATGCTAGCCAGCTCTCGCAGGCTCCCATTCCTTCAAACAGCGTAGCCCACGGGATAGCCCCCATTAAGTGGCGGAGGAGATCAAAGTTAGCTCTACCAAAATTCAGGGTAGCTATCCTACTTTTTGGCTTGCTTCTTCCACCCAGGATCATGAACTGAACCGTTTCATGGTCGCTTTGCCCTAAGCTGCCCCCGACCTTCACTTCCCTAACAAGTCCATCCTTGTTAGTGAAAACAAGGTCCAGCAGCCGCCCTCCCCTTGTGGGCTCCTGCACCATCTGTAGCAGGAAATTGTCTTCAACACACTGCAGAAATTGTCTGGACTGCATACGACTGGCCGTATTGCTTGCCCAGCAAATATCTGGGTAGTTGAAGTCCCCCATAAGGATCAGTGCCCGGGAACTTGAGGCTACTTCTAATTGTTTATGGAATGCGTTATCTACCTGCTCCTCTTGATCAGGGGGCCTATAGCACACTCCCACAACAATGTCCCCCATACCGGTTTGCCCCTTGATTTTAACCCACAAGCACTCGACAGAAGGTTCATCCTTCCCCAGGTGGAGCTCAACACATTCTAGGTGCTCTCTCACATAAAGAGCAACTCCTCCACCTCGCTTCCCTAGCCTGTCTTTCCTAAAAAGCACATAGCCATCCATGACAGTGTGCCAGTCGTCCAGGTTGTCCCACCACGTCTCTGTGATTGCGATGAGATCATGGCCCTGCGACCGCACAAAGATCTCTAGTTCTTCTTGTTTGTTCCCCATGCTACGTGCATTTGTGTAAAGACAGTTCAGTGGTAAAGCAGATGTAGGTATCCTCAACGGCCCACAGCGAGATTTCTGACAGGGGACTGGCAAAAGTGGCTCCACGGAGGAGTACTCAGGGCAGTCCACAGAATTTTCCCTACTCTCACGTGGAAAAACATCCCCAAGTCCACGACTGTGCTGTTGGTATTTACCTCTTCCCACCGTCAACTCCCGTTGTGTCTCCCGAAGCCTAACCCTGGCAGCCGCCTTAATATCCCCTTCCCCCTTCCTAACTAGTTTAAAGCATGATCGATGAGCCCTGCTATCTCCTGGGCGAGGATCCGCTTTCCTTTATAGGACAGGTGAGCCCCATTAGCAGTACTCATGCCAGGAGCAGAGTACACCATCCCTTGGTTAAAGAATCCAAAGTTCTTGCGCCGGCACCAGCCTTTTAACCACACATTCAACTCGTGGGTTATCCTGTCCTGCTCTGAGCCCCTCCTCCCACAAGTGGGGATAGAGCAGAATATTATTTGGGCTCCCCCCCCCTCAACAGAGCGCCCCAGGTCCCGGAATTCCCTTTTGACAGCTTGCAGGCTACACTTTGTGATTGCGTCCCTGCCTGCTTGAACTATCAGTAAGGGATAATAGTCAGTGGATCTTACCAGGCCTGGTAGCCTTCTGGTAATATCCCTGACCCGGGCTCCAGGGAGGCAACACACCTCCCTGCGTGTAGGGTCTGGCCTACATATAGGCCCTTCTGTCCCTCTGAGAAGGGAATCTCCTACTACGACTACCTTCCTCTCTTGCCTAACAGAGGCAGTCTCAAGGCGTGCAGATGACCGCCTCACTCTAGGCCTCCGCTTTCTCTGAGGCAGAGGGGCTCCATTCATCTCCTCAGGTACCTCCTCCTCAACTGTCAGGGCCCCAAACCTGTTGCTCAGGGACACCTGAGGGGGTGGGGTAGGTAGGCAGGGGGAGTGCCTACGACGCCGAGTCGGGACTGTCTTCCAGGCCTCCTCGGGGTTTGGGTCACTCCCATTAACCTGGCACGGGCAGTGAGGGGGGACCGTCTTCAGGTGTGAGGTGTCATCCCGACTGTCTTCCTTTTGGGATGCCAGGGAGCTACTCCACCAGTCAATCTCTCGCTCGCAGTCCCTGATCACCCGCAGTCTTTCAACCTCTTCCTTTAGTTGTACCACCAAAGCAAGCAGGTCATCGACCTGCTCACACCTCAGACAGGCTAGGTGTTTGCCTCTTATCCCAGGCAACTGCAGGCTCTGGCATTCCCTGCAGCCTGAGACCTGGACCGCAGCATCCCTAGGCAGGCCCTCTATCGGGGTTGCCCGAGATTTGCAGGGGGAACCTCTGCGCCTGGTGGAGACCATGGTTAGCTGAGCACACAGCAGACAGGGAACCCTCAGCTCGCCCTTTTGTACTCTGCGAGCCGGTCCTCTGAGTATACCCCCTCAGCAAACTAGGAGGGGAGGCTTGCTCGGCCTGCTTGCTCTGCCTGCGCGAACTGCCTCGCTACCTGCCGCGCCACGCCCTTCTGACGCGCCACGCCCTGTTTGTCCGTCCTGTTCGCCGCGCTCCGGGTCGCCGCGCTCCCAGAGGCCTCTCTTGTATGGAGAGGGATAATTCCTGTCGCCCTTAGCTCCGCCCCCGATGAGTCACCGCTCCGGGCAGTGCAGGGGACGAACAATGGCTGTTAATGGGTGCTGATGGCCACTGATGGGTGCACCTCTGCCTCTCTCCTTTTGATCTTAGGTGCTTTTCGTTAGTTGCCCTCGCGGATCTATGTCCGGGGGTTGTTGCTCGCAGAAAGGGGGTCCCTCGACGGAGTCTCCCGCTTCAGAGCCCTGCTCCTCAGCAGCTGGTGACAATGTTTCTATTACTGTCGATCAAATCACTCACTGGATTTTTTTTTATTATTTTTAATACAGCAGTAACATTTTGTGGGTTTAAAAATTAAATTCTAAAGTGTCCTAGGGAAACAGACCTCCAGCAACTATCCTGTTGCCTTCCACTGTGTGTGTGCTGTGTTGCTTCTGTGTGACTGTTTTTGAAACTGCTTGCAGATGTGACAGCCCAAAACTTATTTGATAAAGAAAGACAGAGGAAGATGGAATCTGTAATCTCTGGGGGAAAACAAAAACAAAAAATTAAAAATAAAAGAAGAAAAAACCATAAAACACTCACTAAAATAAACAAACTATAATCACAAACAAACCAAGAAGCACCACCACAAACAAAAACCTTAAAGTATAATCTTCAGACTCTTAGACATACTACACCAATATCTTTTGATGAGATCTTTGGGCTGCTCAGGGAATTTCAGTAGGTTTTAAAATATCCTTAGACATAAAGAGCTTGCCATAGATTTAATTGAAAGACTGTGGAGGCTTGAAAATAAATACTCATAGTGAATTCATGAAAGCTCAACCATGCTGATATTCCACAGAATTACTCTAAACTCAAAACTTAGAAACCTTACTGAATTATAAAATCTTCACCTCTTTTTTTTTTTCTCTTTTCCTGATTTGGATTTCTTTTTCTTCTTTCAGAAGAATAAAAAGGACTTATTTTATACTTATGCAAAATGTGGTTTTAGAAGAAAGACTGGTTCTTGATTTTAAAATTAGGTGAGACATTATATAGTTAGAAATATGTAACCTGTGTTTTCAATAACATTAAATAAATTCAAACAAATCCTACAACTGAAAACAAAATCAAAGCCTTTCATTCAGTTCTGAAGATGCTTTCCCAAGAAATAAAGCAAACAACAAAATAATTTTGAGGCATAGGAATCAAGACTTGAAGAAAGATCACTCTCTGATGGAAACTGAAAGATTGCTTTGTATGTATGTGGTGAGTTTTCTGATGTTTTGTGGGTTTTTTCCTTGTATTATTTTGCAGGATAGTCCACTGAGATGTCCACTGAGTAGTGTAGTCTTCTGTGTAGCCAACTTCAATGGTTTCAGGCTTTTTCATTTTGGGATTTCTCAATGTTTTCGTGGTGCTTATCCATTAATAGAAACATGACTTTACTGGAATTGGATTTATTTCTCTGCGTTACTCACTTTTGCTGGGACTCAAGGACAAATTCATAGAACTCTGGACAACACAAACGGATGGCTGAAGAGATAATTTGGAAAAATGCATCTCCCATTCAACAGGAATGTCTGTCTTTATGCAGCAGTTATCTGTTGCTTTGCCATTTGCTTTGACTCACTGCTGCATTATTAATCACCTTGTGATGTGAGAAGGCTGGGTATTGAAACACACAGGCACACTTACTCTTTAAAATTCTAGTTTGCATAACCAAATGATACAGGAAAAGATAATCCTTTAAATGTGGAAGCTGAGTTTGAAGTAGCACAATGTGGTGAATGGCAAATCAAAAGGCAGAGCTATGTAAGATCTAAGGATGAACCAGCAGAGAAATAATGGCATTATTTAGGGTTGGCATCCTTAACCAGGGGAGAAAACACAGAGTAATTTTTCTCTGTTTTTCCTTTGTTACTGCTCTTGTAGGGGGCTGTAGATGTCTTCTATACTTCTTGTTAACTCTTTTTTGTTTTTTACCACATATAGGAAGATTTCTATATGTTGAATACATTTTCTATTTAGTCTTTCTTATACCCTAAAGCTAGTTCTACCCTGTAGGCCAGCTTGTACTCCTGCAGCGATCAATAATGAGCCTCTTCTGATCTGTGTTTATAATCCTGGTGCCACTTTGTGCCTTTGATTCAAGGCTTATATTGTCATGGAATAAAAAATAACTGAGGGGAATTGGAGGGTGTAGCATGTGGAGAGGTATCCAGGCCAGAGCTTTACAAACATGTTTTGGTTTCCTCTTTTGCTGCCTTTGAACTCCATTCATTCTTGCCTCCTTGGCTATGCCATGTCCTTGCTTTACAGGGATGGATAAGATCACTAGTCAAAAATCTCCATAACAGGATAACTAGAGCCATATTCTTAATGTGAAAGTCATGGATTCAAGTTGTCTTCAGACTGTGAAGAGGCTAGGGAATGATCTGTCCTCTGATGTGGATGTGTTAGCGTCAGATAAGCAAAAGTTGGCCATCGTTTCTTTTTGCAGAACATTTTAGAAAAAGTAGCTATGACTATGCTAGCATAGTCCTATTGGTTCTCCACCAGGTCAGCAGATCAAAATTTGAAGATGCGTAAAACTGACACCAAAGTTCTTTTCCAAAATGAGTAATACAAAGCTTGTGATAAATTTAATAACTGAAAATAAAGGAAAACACTCCTTCATTGATATTCTGGAAATTCCTCCCTGAAAATGTCAAAACAGGGAAAATAGAAAGTTTTTTAATGGTTTATAAGATTTGATGTGAAAAAACCACATCTTTATGCCATAGACAAATTATTGCTAAAGGCTTAATTCATATGTTTGATATGCTTTTTTTCCCCCAAAATAATGAAAGTTAAAAAATGAAACAGTGCACCAAAATTAGAAAAAAATGAATAAAATTTAAAATAAGGAATTTAGTAATGAAGATGAACACCGGATCATCTATTAAGAGTGTTTATTAAGCTTGCTACTAGCAGAAGATAATGATTCACCTGCATATTACAAAATTATTCAGGTTCTGGAACTAAAATTTAATCTTTTAAACATTGGTTAATATTATCCGCTACAAGTCTTCTGGGACTTTTAATTGTCAGATTTAAATTAAATGCTTTTTGCTGGCTTTTGTTACCAACCAATTAATTTTCAAACCCAATTAAGATAAAAATCTCTCATAATAATATCATACTTGTTATTAAACCTATAATTTTACCAATCTCATTTACCATTTTTGACCTAGCATTAATGACTCCTGATTAGAGGTGAGCACAGACTCTAGGGTTTGTGTCTGTGAACTGTTGATGTGTTTGGAGAAGCATGTCTACTTGAACTGGATATTGGTTTTGCCAGCTGCAGAGGGAAGTGACTACTTCAGAATGAATAATTCATTTGACATATGTAATCCATTTTTAGGCTACCGTGGTATCTGCAAATAAATCACAGTTTCCTAAAAGTACTAATTGAATGTGTACAAGATAATTCCTTTGGTATTCTGAGTTCCACAGGAGGAAACAGGTAGAAGTAAGTATAAGGACATTTACTGTTGTTTCAATGCACTTTTTCTGTTTCTTGATTGGGAGATTGCACAAGAATATGTGGTGCCAATATCTGATGTCCCAGTATTGCAAAGGTTCTTTTGAATACTGGGCAATCATAAAGCTGTCATTCCCAGACCCAGTGGAAACAGTGTAATTCAGACTTATTTTCTGCTCTTGCTGTGGGACTTCAAACTATGGTGAGTAGAGGTGAAGCTGCAAGTATGGATATAATGGAACCATTTAGAATGAGAATACCCTGTGGAAATAGTTCATGCTCTTTCTCAAATCCTAGACTTCTGCTCCATATTTAAACTAGCTCCACTGTCTTTGTGTATTTCTAGTTGTCTTGTAAGCAGTCTAACATCACTTTCCATTATGATTAAACTGTCACATTTGTGTATGATACATCATGACATTAAACAACACGAAGTGAATAACGCAGATGATCACTTGTTGTCAACATAGTTCATGTAAATACAGCTGAAAAGCTCTGCATTTCAGAAAATGAAACCTTTTATTCTCAAAGGTCTGAACGTCAGAATGCAGATAATTTATCATATGTCTTTCCATAACCTGTTTTGCTTTCTGGTTACTGGGGACTAAATGCTTTCTTTGCTCTCACTTATGTATCTCCTTTTCCTACGGTCATTGGATAGTCAGACTCACTTATGCCTGAAGATAGAATGCAAATAAGTATATGTTTTTAAGAAAAGAATTTCAATAAAATGGCTCTCGACACTTGAGAATAATCATCTGCAAATTTGCATGTCATTTTTCTCATATGTACCAATAGCATAAATAAGCACAATGACTGAGTAATTTTTCAAGAATAAATGTAGAAACATTTTAGAAAATCTTTATTATTCTTACTGCAAACACTGCATATGATAAATAGATATATCTTTCAAAAACGTTTGTTGTTGACCAAGCTATTGACATTCAAAAAAGATTTTTAGTTGGATAAATACAAAAATAAGTCAGTAGTAAAGCATGAATAAATATTAAACTTGAAGGATGTTGAAAAAGAAGGTAAGAGTTACAGAAAGCAACTGAACCATTGCAAAAAACATTTGCCTGTTCATTTCAAATTGTTTTCTCCACCTAGAATATTTCTTTTCTCTCTCTAAAATTGCCCTCGCTGCATCACAGGGTTTTCACCTTATTGCATCAGATGAAAAAAGTTAGCAGCTTCCTAACTGGATCTATCTTGACTATGATCCATCTCTTCATTAAACCTAAAAATCTACAGCCAGGGAGAATTAAGCCTTAAGAAGAACTATAGAGGGCTCATCATTCAAGTAAATGAATGTTCTGCATGAGTGTTGGAAGGAGTAAGAGTGAAAAGAGTAAGCCATCTGTTTTGGAACTGACACAGGATTTAGAACTCTATATCGCAGGTATAGATCATAAGTCAGACCTGGCACTTACATGTTTCTGTAAATATTACAGGCCCTTTCTGAAATTAAACTCAGGCAAAGGCTATACAATCCAGGATGCCCAGAGATTAAATTAGACTGTTTGGGGAATGTGCTGAAATATCCTGATATATTTCCAGGAAAATTCTATTAATCTATTACCCAAGTACAATATAAATTAATCATCATAGCAAATCCATATCCTCTATCACACCAGCTGCTTATATGGGGGAAAGAGAGCAAGCGAGTGAGTAATGGATAACATTCTTCTAGTCTAGAGAATGAAGAGGGAAAGTTTACATCTCAGGATTTTGGAAAGGGGACCTAAGGTTATCAGTCGCTGTTCATGCTGGTAAGATCGCATGGGCCTATTCTGAGAGAAGTCAAAGTTAGACAACTTTTTGAAATACAAAAAGAAAAAAAAGAACCTAAATTTTCTTTGTAGATGTGCTGTCTCCATTGCTTCTAGATGGTATGTTCCAGATAGAAATAAAATACTGATGTACTTTGATTAGACTAAGGAATGGGAGGATTTTAAATCCTGCTAGCCTACAGCTTGTCTATCATATTTCGATATGAAGAATTTCTGCACCAAGGCTCATTTACAGAAGGAAGGAGTACAGTGAAGATCATACCCAAAGTGAAAGCTTGGCCCAGGAGTTTCTCCTAAGAAACCTGAAGTCCTGGCTCAGCCAATATCAATGTAAATTACCATTCATTTCAAAGAATTTTGTATTTCACTTCAAATTATTAAATTTTAATGTTAATTTTCTATACCAGGATGATAATGGGTCATTCTGTGAGTTTACAAAAACCTATTTGCTTTCAATAAAACTATATGCACTGTAGTCGTCTAACAAAACAGAATAAAACAGTGGAGAATAGCATACAAGCATCAGATCTCTCTCCTTGTAAGACTGTGTAACTTTGTCTTTTCCATAAATGGTCTGTATCACAGGCCAGACCACTTAAAATTAAACTTAAAAGATATTACACCAAGGTATAAGAGAAATGTAATAATACTTCTGAGGTTTTATCCTCAGGAATTAAGCTGCTCAGTCAAGATAGAAGGGGTCATCTCCACTTCAAACAAGTGATGCTCCTAACAAATTAAAGCTTATATGCAAAATATTATTCTTTATAATATAAAATCTGCTGCCTGACAGTAAAACTATTTACTGTGTGACAGGAAAAATCTTTATGCCTGATTAACTTCAAGGCAGAAAGTTTTCTATGCCTCTTCATTTTCCCATCATACCTACTTCAGTGTGTGTAATGTAATTTCCACAACAATAAACTATGTAAGTCCCTTAGACTGGCCTTGTTTATCTACTGTTATTAAGAAGTTTGTGTTCCACATCTTAACTTATGTGTAAAGCTAGCTTACTTTCTCAACTAATGTGGTCCAACTAATTGTGGTTCCAGTCGACTGGAGGCTGGCAGATGTTACACCCATATACAAGAAGGGTCGGAAGGAGGATCCAGGGAACTACAGGCCTGTCAGTCTGACCTCAGTCCCAGGGAAGATCATGGAGAGGGTCATCTTGGGAGCGATCATGCAGCACATGCACGATGGCCAGGGGATCAGGCCTAGCCAACATGGGTTTACAAAAGGTAGATCCTGTCAAACTAACCTGATCACCTTCTATGACAAGGTGACCCGCTTAATGGACGAGGGGAAGGCTGTGGATGTGATCTACCTGGACTTTGGTAAAGCCTTCGACACAGTTTCTCACAGCATTCTGACTGAGAAACTGGCTGCCACTGGCCTGGACAGGTGGACCCTCAGCTGGGTTAAAAACTGGCTGGATGGCCGAGCCCAGAGGGTGGTGGTAAATGGAACAAAATCCAGCTGGAGGCCAGTCACGAGTGGCATCCCCCAGGGCTCAGTCCTGGGTCCAGTCTTGTTCAACATCTTTATCAATGATCTCGACGAAGGGATTGAATGCTCCCTCACTAAGTTTGCAGATGACACTAAACTAGGAGGAAGTGTTGATCTGCCTGAGAGTAGGGAGGCTCTTCAGAGGGATCTGAACAGACTGGACCGATGGGCTGAGTCCAATGGGATGAAGTTTAACAAGGCCAAGTGTAGAGTGCTGCACATGGGACATAATAACCCCATGCAGCGCTACAGGCTTGGGGGAGACTGGCTGGAGAGCTGTCAGGCAGAGAAGGACCTGGGGGTGTTGGTTGACTGCAGACTGAATATGAGTCAGCAGTGTGCTCAGGCGGCCAAGAAGGCCAATGGCATCTTGGCTTGTATCAAAAACAGTGTGGCCAGTAGGTCTAGGGAGGTGATTGTGCCCCTGTACTCGGCATTGGTGAGGCCACACCTCGAGTACTGTGTCCAGTTCTGGGCTCTTCACCACAAGAAGGACATGGAGGTCCTGGAGCGAGTGCAGAGAAGGGCAACCAGGCTGGTGAAGGGGCTGGAGGGCAAATCCTATGAGGAGCGGCTGAGGGAGCTGGGGCTGTTTAGCCTAGAGAAGAGGAGGCTGAGGGGAGACCTTATCACCACCTACAACTATCTGAAGGGAAGTTATAGAGAGATAGGTGATGGTCTCTTCAGTCAGGTGACAGGTGATAGGACAAGGGGGAATGGCATGAAGCTGTGCCAGGGCAGGTTTAGATTGGATGTTAGAAAAAAATTTTTCACTGAAAGAGTTGTGAGGGCGTGGAACAGGCTGCCCAGGGAGGGGGTTGAGTCACCTTCCCTGGACGTGTTCAAAAAAAGGGTAGATGAAGTACTTAGGGATATGGTTTAGTTTAGGATGTGAATGGTTGGACTTGATGATCTTAAAGGTCTTTTCCAACCTTGTGATTCTGTGATTCTGTGATTTTTCTGCAAGTCACTTCACCAGGTATCAGAACAATATTTGGCTATGCTGAAAGTTCAAGCTGACCCACTCTACTGCTTATTTAATCTGGGTATCCCATTACATATTACCCAGAGAACCTACTGATGAAACTAGAACCTCAGTGGCATTTTTTCACTTCATACTTTAGCCCATTCACTTTCCAAAAGTTACAATATAGCTTGGTGTGCCATTAGACTATGTTAGGACAATGCTTTGCATTTACCACTGAAAACATGTTACATTTTCATTTGTATATACACAATCATTCAGTAAATGGCAGGAAGCACAAAGTGAAAGGAAAGCTTTAAGTTTTGGGAAAACAGATGGTATTTCATTCAAATGTTCTTATCAACCAAATAATAATTATCCTATATTCTTTCATGTGTTGATTTCATATTCTTAACATTACCTGTTTAACAATAAATTTCAGTATTTAGCTGGAAACTCATATAAAATCATTAGAATATTTAAAATGTATTTTTTAAAAACTAGCCATTTTTTTTTCTAATAGGAATATGCTTCAATTTGAATTTGTTTGGTTTGGGGTTTTTTTGCATAAAAGTGGACTTGCTCCTGGTAGTTCTTTACTGATCCTCTCTATTCCTAATGAAGCCAGTGAGTCTACATATATAATAAAGAAACCGTATGCATGAGATTTGGAAAATTAGACCTTTTAATATTAAAGTAGTGAAATGAAATAGTAAATTCTTGTTAGCTCATCTCCTGCAAAGGTACTGAGTCTGTAGTTTGTTAAGAGGGTTCAATCTTTTCCATTAAAATATTTGTGCCTTTTCCCTATGTGAAAGTATAAAATAAATTTTAAAGGATACTCAGCAGTGCAGATTATATTCTTTTATTTCTGACAGTGAGGTAAAGTAAAAGGAGTCAGTCTGCTAACCCTTGCAGCTGTCCCCATATATTAACTCATGGGCTGATGTTAAGAAATTCAAGAAGCTTTTAAGAAATTCAAGTACTGTTTCTTTATGTAAAGGTTACTTAAAATATAAAATTGTCTAAATTACTGGACTAGAGAGGAGCAGCATAAGTGAATCAAATGAAAGTCGATCAAATCAAAAGCAGGACAGGAATTTATGACAAAATGAGTAACCAAAATCTTGAATCACTGTCAAAATTTCTACAGTCAGATTGGTATTAGACTGTTTCATTTGATTTAACCTTTATATGTAAATGTGCTTCCAGCAGACAGAAGATGAAATCTGAGGGTCACAGGTTGCAGAGGCAATTCTGTGTTTTTCTGCTTGTTCATTGTGTATTTCCTAAAGGATGAGGATTCAGTGTGAAAAGCAAAGAATGTAATTAGACATCTTTTACCTGGTAAACAGGTCGAGTCTACATATAAATTTAAGTCACAAGACAGTCTTAGATTTTCACTAATTCTAAACTCCCCCCCAAAAAAACCCAACAAAACCCACAAAAGGTCCCTTGTTGTGTATTCATAAGTGAATTATTTGTGGAATGTGTTTTTCAAGGTATACATAATTATATGAAGGAACAGAGAAGTCGGTGTTACCAAGACTGTCTTAGTTTTATTACCACTTTTAATTCCTTTTTTTCCCCCATCTTCTTTCCTACCCTCAAATTCAATACTTCTGCAAGCTTTTTCCCATTCTTTCAGACATTCATATAAAAAAATATGACCATTAGATATTCCACTGGTGCAAAACATGTGTCCACATATATAAATGCTCAGGGGAGAATATTTTAGTATTTAAGTCAGACATATGGGCTTCAGTTAAATGAAGGTCTACAATTTTCTGTTCTTCTCTAATATTTGAATATCAAGGTTACACATACAATTGCTCCTGTGGTCAAGTCTACATCTATCAGACTGATGCTGTGATGTACTGACTGGAAGATACTTCATCTTTGTTATTCATATACCAGTAAGTATGGAAAAGGAGGATGAACAGAAAAGCTGTTCTGTTTTCAAGAAAGAGTGATATAAATGAGGCTTACTGAGGGTGCTTGAAAAAGCTTTAGAGATTTTGAGAAGCTTTTTCCACCAGATAGTGTTAGCTTTCCTGGAATTCATTTTAGTCAATCAGGTTTCACAGCCAAGACATTCGGGAAAGTGAAAAGTGTTTACCCAAAAGAAAATATAGGCATGTAAATTTGAATTAAAAAAGGAGCTTGTTCGCAATGTCTGGAAAAAAATATGGTGCTTTTGTTTTCATGATGACTTTCTGGGCTCAGCTTATCACGATGAGCCTTTTGGAAAAACTGATAAAGATTCCATGGTGACAACAGTAGGAGGTTTGCCTGAGTAGTTTCAGATATTTTCATGGGAAATTGTAGCAGAGTTTCTTGCTCCTACTGCTCCTTTGGGTGGCCAAGGCTGTCTCCTAGCTACACTTTCTCATTAGTTATGTTATGTATTCACCCCCTTCTGTTTCAGTGTGCCTTAATTACTGCCATTCCCAAACCACCCTCTCAAGAACATGCAATGCTTAAGTTCAGACACATTGAGAATAGGCTTTTATACTAATTCCATGCCCTCACCTCTCGTGTTATGGATAAAGCAACAAGAGATAAGTCCTTTATTCTGGAAATGTGTAATTTGCAAGCTTGCAGTAAACATATGCAAGTTGAAATTGAACATTACTGAGTTTAGGTATTGTCAGTATTTTCTCCAGAACCGCTAGAACTGATTTGCTTAGAAATTGGAGGTAAAGAAATCATCACATTGTGAAGTTCAAACCCACCGCTAAACTCATTTCCTTGATAGCAAAACTCATTATACATTTTACACAGATGTTAAAGAAAGACATGGCTTTACTTTAGCAATCATATCAATAATAAATGTAAGAATCAATAAATGCAAGGTTGGAACTGCTAAACATCTTTTTATACATGACAATAGACACACATGATTATAGAATTTCCAAAGTCATATGTTAGTTTGCATCAGATCATTCTGTAAATTCTCTAGGAAAAGAAAGAAGAAGAAAAAGAATAGTCAAACTGAATGAAAAATGTTACAAGAAAAAACAAAAACAAAGGCTGAATAGAGTCAGAATTGTTTGAATTCTGACAATATTCCTGGGAAAAGTGAAATTGATTTAATTTCAAATAAAAAAGCAAACTATTAATTTTCAGAATAAATTTCTGAATATAATTTGCAGTTGTATATCCACACTTGTTTTTTTATAGTTTCTTAACATTTCCTACTCACCAGGTTGCTATTACTGCACCTAATTCTATCTATGCATCCTCTTTGCACAATAGCATGGGGTCATTCTTGTGAGTACATTATTCAATTTTCATCTTGCATATGTTTGAAATTGCTGTGTATTTCCATTAACAGATCATGTGAATGGAACTAGTGAAGCAATTCCCACTCTTTTTTTCCTTCTGAAAAAAGTGTGATAATGAACCTACATAGTGCTTTTAATCCCTATGTATTTTACAAACTGATAATTTTAAGATGTTCAAGCCTGGAATTTGAATTTACTTAAACCAGCATTTTTCTCTTAATTTATTACTATCTGGTGCATTTTCAGATTAATTACAAAATAACACAAAAATAAAGAACACAATGTGGATGTTCATACGAGAAACAGAATAAAGGTGGGGGAAGGGAGCTGATATAGACAGAATGGAGCTACCTGAACTGGAATTTGACCAAGCTAAAAGAATTAACAGCCTTCCTTGACCAGAGAGGTACCAAGGGAACTTTAACAAGGAGACACATCTGGCAAACAAGCAGTGTGGAGGCCAAATAATACCATCCTTCATCAGCTCTTAAAATTCCACAGACCTGAGAAGTGTGGCTAGAAGAGTTTCTAGGAGTGATATTTCACTGTGCAGCAATAGAATGACTGGAATTATGAGGCCAGAGATAAATCACATTGATGGTCTTATTGAAACAACCGTGCCTGAAGGGAAGTGTAGTCTCTTCCCCAGACACAAAGAAGGCAAGCTGATGCAAGAAGCAAAAACTCTTGTACTCTGGGGACACTTAAACTTGCCTTTGAATGATGATTCTTCTCATGAGGGGAACATGCTTTAATTATGACAAAAGGATTTTCAGGGCAGGTGATACGAGTTAAATTTCCTCCTTAGTATTTGCACTTATCTGCATGGACATGTTTCTCCAGTCAAAAAAATCTCAGTCGCTAATTTGCATGTATAAAAATGGACCATAAATACAGTGAAATTCTTGTTTTCATAACTTTTGTCAATTCCAAATAAAAGAAAACATTATATGCTCTAAATGACAGTTAGTTTCTACCTCTTTGTTTTGATTGAATTAGATATTAAGGTTGTTTGTTGTTTGTTTGTTTGTTTGTTTTAAAAAGAAAAATAAAAGAAAAAATGGTGGAAAAAACATACTAAGCATTTTGGGAGTGGGATGCAATCATCAAGGGAATAGAAGTTTAAACCCCATGGGTGTTTTAGGTTTAAATTCAATACAGGTGTCATCTTATTTATTTCTCTTTTTTTTCCCCCTTCTTTTATTTTTTTAATATGTTTTAGACTTCTGTGAAAGGTCGCCATATGGAGATAAAAGAGCAGATGAAATAAAAAGCATTAAGACAAAACAATAAAACTCTCATTGTTTTCTTGACCTTTTTCAGATGCATTCATCATAGAATATATGGTAAATCTTGTTAGAGTTTTGAAGCTACTGTTGCTCTGAGTGGAATGATCTCTGGTATCCACTTACGAATAGCCCTTTCTGGCAAGGTCAGATAATAAGAGGCCTCTCTGAACTGAAACTATAAGTAACCACTGACTCAGGAGAGGGATTGTTTACTATTTATTTTTCACTCTTTGGCAGACATAACACAGGCTAGACAATTTCTGTGCTACTGTTACTTAGCTTTGTGTGAAGCTACCACGATAACACACAAAAAGAACAAATGCTACGTTTCTCAATTCTGTGGCATGCAGTGGGAGGAAAGGGCAGAAAGCAAGCAAGAAGCTTCCTTTCCAAAAAAAGGCATCCTTCCATTAGCTTTATAAACATAGCAAAAGGGTACTGCTCCCATATATTACAAGATGATATGTATCGTTAAGTTAAAGATGCGCCCAAATGGTAGTTACGCTTACTGCAGTTTCTAAACTGAAATATTTGGCTCACTGTCCTTTGAGAGGGAGCTATAACAAGAAGCATATGCTCTTTTTTCTGTTGTTTTCCCAACAAGGTAATCCTTCCCAGTAATCAAACTTTGATTAAATATGAATTTTGTTCTCGGATCTCTTCCAACATTGATTTTGTTAGTGTTTCTGTTTCATGTGGCTTGTCTTTTAAACAGAAAACACATTTGCTTGCTATTGTATAGATGAGTTGTATTTTTTAGAGTATCAAATCTGATGCTAGACATGAATTCAAAATAATTAACTTGCTTGCCTGCTACATATAGAGTAGCTTTTGAGGGCAATTGAGGGAAAAGAGGTGTTATTTTCTTCATATGTGCAGAGCTACAAAACCACATCTGAGACATCTGATAAAAATATCCTCATTTGCAAATGAAATAGCACAAAAACCATATAGACAGCATATTTTTTAATAATTCTCTGACAGACTAGCTAGTTGTGTGGAAGTATCTTTCTTCTAATGTGTTTGTAATGGCTTAAATCCATGGTGAAATAAAGGCTAAAGGAAAATCATGCTAAGATGTGAAAATCTCAAAGAGGTACATCTCAGTATGCAACTCCTAATTTTGATTTCTGCTGAATTTTTTTAAGGTTGGAAGTGAAAGCTAAAAATTTGCCAGGACTTGCAAAGGATGGAAAGTTGTTGATAAGGGGTATTTTTGCACTCTAGAGATTCTTAATTAACCACATAACTCTCCTTGTTGTATTTTCTCCATTGGCACTTTATGATGTCACTAAAGCACTTTAAACATCACACATGTACAAGGACCCCTAAGAATATGCCTATTAATTCAAATTATACTCACATACCGCACACTTATTGCAATCGAGGTAGAAATTCCAAACTTTTAACTCATAGTATCTTTCCTAGTAGTAGATATTCTCCTTACTATCACTGCCTTTTCTACTTTCTAACTGGCCATTCCAAGAGGATTAAGCTGTTCAAGATCTGCCATCTTGCAGAAGACTGTTGCCAGGCCTTTCTGTATGAGTACCATATATGATTACACTTGATAGAAGAGCCTGAGGAAATGAAAGTCGTAGTCGTATCTGTTGCTACTCCTATTTTTTAACAAATTGAAAAGGAGGTAGAAATACTTAAAAGATTGAATACTGAACTTGAGATCTAGTATTCATTTAGCACCCGATCCGCAGTACAAGAAGAAAGGTGGGTCACCTATTGGAAAGCTCTGCCATATCAGCAAAGGTTCGACTGTATATCTGTGTGCTTCCCATGCCGAAGGGGAGCTGAAACTGCAGGGAACCAAGGAATATTCTCACTGCACAAGTAATTTGCAATAATAAAGTAATGGTGGATGATATTTTTTTTGATTTGGGGATCAAAAGTATCTGATGGTTGGCAATAATTACAAGAAAATTTTGGTAGGTTATATCCAGCTTCCTCTGAATACAAATAAATAGCAGCTCAAAAAAAAAAAAAGAAGAAAAAATCAATGGAAGTGCTTCTGTTATAACATTCTACACAATTATTTTACCCTTCTATGGAGAGAAAAAAACATCAGGGATGAATCGTGTATTGTGGATCAACAATGAAACAGAGCATTCTGCCCAATAAAGTAATTAAATAATACAGTTTTACACCTTCTGTATTGTAATGAGTCTGTAGAGTGATTCCAGCTAAGGAAACTCCACCTGTGTCTTTCTTGCTTCTTGTATTTTTAGTTCTCACTTTAAAAGATGAAGGATGGATTGTTCGTTGAAGCAAGACTCTCTCATAGCACTTCCATACACGTAAGAGGAACTTCTCATAAATGTGTCTGCTCCTGTTCTTATAAAATGTTATGATAAATTCCCTTTTGCCTTCTGTTGTACAAGAGCAAACCTGATACTCCATTGTATTTTCAACTTCATTTTTGCTTCTTGTGCAATTTACAGAGACCTGCACCATTAGTCCAGAATCACTGTACTTGTCAAAAATTAGAATGCGTAAGACAAAGGTACATGCTTTGTAACTGGACTAGCCACAGACTTGTGATATGGATCAGCTTTATTCTCCCCACTGCCACCAGTCACAGATTTTTACTTTAATAAACAAACACTTACTGCTATCAACTGTGAAATAATCCAGCTTTTCCACATCGACATTCATTAACTGAGTTTTCTGTGGTTTCTTTATAAGGCATAGAAATATGAGTAGCAAGTATCACTGCCTAAATGGTAAACTTTAAGTAACAGTCCAGTACAGAAAGATCACATTCTTTATGGGGGCTTTTGTGGTGTCTCTTCAGGCAGGATATGCCTCACAGCAGTGAGCTTTGCATAAATGTATTTGTTTGAGTAGGTAAATCACAACTAGCTATTTAGTTGTTTTGTTACCTTATTTTAGAATTAATTTCTGACTTTTCCCAGTTCTTTACTCATCTCTCCCATACTTCCTTTTGAGAAATGCTGATTGCTGCCAACTTCATTTCTACCAGCCATCCATGCCAAGATACACAGCCTCCCTCAGAAGATGCCTAGCCTGCAACTTTGCTCTCTGGTGAAGCTGTTAGTCGCACTTGATAACATTACTTCAGAAAATAAAGCTCTAATGTTTACAGCATAGTGGATTATAGAGTTAAGAAGACCCTCAGAATCCAATAGTAACATGTTATTAACTGTCAAAAACCCACAATTGTGTAAATAACCTGTGCCAGTGAAAGCCATTGGTCAAGACTGAGGCAATCAGAGTAGCAGAACTGAAATGGTTTTGACATCGATACCAACAATAATATAACATAAAAAAGCAGGTTTATTATAAAAGCAATTCCATTCACATGTGTCAGGAGGTAAGGTAAAGGATCTGTGATAAAGCATATTCCCCTTACATTGGAGCATTACATAATCACTCTAGAGAATGAGGTTTTACATTACATGTAAAGTGTTCAGAGGTCAGATACTTCACTGTAGAGGCTAATAGTACTGGTGTGGCACTCATCAAATAACAATGGTAAAGGTTTGCCTTTGTGGAACAATGACCTTGTCATTATGTGCACAGCTTTGTCTCTTTGCATTTGAATTGGTAAGAGAAAGCCATTGCAGTCATTACAGAGTTGGGGGGATTAAAAAGGGCAAACATCAGTTTCCACAGCAGCCTGAGTAGTTACCCATGAGAGGTAGATTCTGGATATATTGTTCTGGTTTTGGCTGGGATGGAGTTAATTTTCTTTGGAATAGCTAGCCTGGGATTTGTGCTGAAAACAGTGCTATGTAGAGATGCTTTCAATACTGCTGAGCAGTGCTTACACAGAGCAGAGGACTTTTCTGCTTCTAGCACCACCCCACAAGTGAGTATGCTAGGGGTGCACAAGAAGTTGGGAGGGGACACAGCTGGGAAAGCTGACCCTACCTGACCAACAGGATATCCCATACCCCATAAGACATCATGCTCAGTATATAAAGCTGGGGGAAGAAGAAGGAACCTGTGTAAATATTCTGAAGTAACCATCACACGTGATGGAGCCCTGCTTTCTGGAGATGGCTGAACACCTGCCTGCCCATGGGAAGTGGTAAATTAATTCCTCATTTTGCTCTGCTTGCCTAGGCAGGTTTTGCTTTATTTATTAAACTGTCTTTATCACAACCCACGAGTTTTCTCACTTCTGCTTTTCCAATTCTCTCCATTATACATGGGGGAGGGGGGAAGTCAGCAAACAGCTCTGTGGTGTTTAGTTGCCACCTGGGGTTAAACCACGATAAATATGAATTATTATATCAGGCAGATCCAGCAGTAAAACCTTACATGGTATTTAGTAACAACTAAGCAAGCTTCAAATTCTTGTAAGACTCCTTCTAATGTTATAGTGCAAGTACACATCAGAAATCAGACTTTTACACAAATGTTTCTGAGGTCACTGTATTAGCAAATAAAGGTATTGTTTTTTTCAGGTTTAAAGTGCCTGAAGGAGTGATTTTCCTTCAGAGATTAAATCTGTAAATTCAAAGAGGCAGAGTCAATAGCCAGTTATTCAAGAACCAGATTAAAATTTATAATGACAGTAAAGGGCTTGGTAACATGTGCAGAAAGCTACAGCAGAACAATACATATGTTCTTCTTCATGTGTTTCAATTTTAGCCAGCTTGTTGAATTTTATTTGATTGAGTTACCACAATAACACAGAGAAGAAGGGTAAGTAATTTCTTAGCCACAGCCACATGGGTGCTGGCCCTATTTTTCATCAGTACATCTTTTGGTACTTAAGGGACTTACTCTGCACACATAACAGAAAAACCTAATTGTCTGACATTTTGATACAGTCTCATCACTAACACCTTCCAGAGCCTGTATTTTGAGACATGATATCAAACCACACAATTTGCTGTATCCATGGGCTGAAAGATACAATATTTGGAAGCACCCAAGGGTAACAGATGTTTGCCAACTGCCTCATTGCCACTGGCAATATCCTAACAAAATCATTCTTTAATTGAAGAAGTGGTGAGATTGAACAGCATGGAGCTGTTACTTGCAAAGATTCAGTTTATCCTCAGCTGAATTCTTCCCGGGTAGCAGTCCTCTATTCCATTAAACATAGAGCCAGGTCACCATGCGGTACGCTGGCTCCGGCTGCCAAACACTGCTATACTACAGACCTGGGAAGAAAGAGGAGGTGGTACACAAGTGGCCCTGGATTACTAAACCTCATTTACTGAAAGGATTGCATCACTGCGTTTTCCAGAATGATGAGTATCTCTTCCAAGTGTTAGCACATAATTACTTTTCAGAAACTGACTTGAACAATAATCTCCGTGCAAACAAGACAATGACTTGCATTTTCCTAATGACTGTGGATTAAATTTCTGCCATTGTTGCAAAAGAAAAGAAAAAGTAATACCCTTAACTGTAAAACATTGCTAGAATATTTGGGCTGATGAACTTCAGGACAACATTAAATGAGAACAATTTTTTTGTTATGCTTTCAATTGCAACCCCCTTAACTGAGTACCTGTACTTTGAACCTTTGTCATATCCACTAGTAGCTTCTTAGTTATTTAATATAATAATTTATAAAACCACAAATTGCAGGAATGTCTGGTGTTTTTTTCTTATTTTCTTTGCTGCTTGGTTTCTTGAGAAACTGAAAATGAGCTGTTTCTAATTATGACACAATGGCAAGTCTTAGACATCTCAAATGGTAGAAATTCAAGACAAATGGTGTCATTAAAGAGCTTAAGTTATGGCCTTTTCCCCTAGTGACCAGAAAATGGCTAATAAAAACTGTACCTCACATTTATGGTGGAAAATGAAAAAGCAAGCAGAGGCAAACAAGGAATAACATCCTGACGAGAATCAACAGACCAGCTATAGTATGATCATCCAGTTACAAATATTCATCCAAGCTGTGGAAACTTATATCAACTTTAATTTTTGAATGAAAGCCTATATCAGCTTTAATTTTTGAAGTCAGCAATAAGTGGAAGGCAGTGAACATCACTGCATCCAACCTTAATTTTGTTGACTTCTATCACAGACTCACAGAATCACTGAGCGGCAGGGGTTGGAAGGGACCTCTGGAGATCATCCAGTCCAACCCGTTTGATAAAGTAGGATAATCTAGAGCAGGATGCACAAGATTACTTTCAGGCAGGTTTTTAATATCTCCAGAGATATTCAGAGGCCACAGCCTGTCAGTCAGCTCTAATTGGGACCTAATTAATTAGGACCTAATTTCATTGTTAACCATGAATGTTTATTTATTTTTACAATTTAGGGTAGATATTAAAAAAGTGTTTTGTAAAACAACCTTTTTTTAGATAGCTGTTATAAACTTAGTAAACATCATGAAGTTCAGATACTTTTCCCCAAATTAAAATCTAAGCTAAAAATACAGAAAAAGTAAAATCGAAGGAAACATAAAAAGGAAGAAGACTTGCTCAGAAATTAACAATTATATATATACAGAATCATTGGCACATAGAATAATGTGCATTGGGAGGGACCTCTGGAGGTCTCTGATGTGAACTACTACTCAAAGTAGAGCCAACTAAGGTGAGGCTTTTCAGGCCCTTGTCCAGGTGAGTTTTGAATTCTTCCAAGAGTGATGATTCTAGAGTCTTTCTTGGCACCTATTCCAGTGTTTGACTGCCCGTAAGCGGTGAGTGTCGTGGTTTTATTCCCTTACACTGCTACTTCCTTTCTTGCAATTTAAGATTTTTTTGCCTTTTGTTCAATTTCTCTGCACTTCTGAGCATCCAGCTCCAACTTATGTGTGTTGTAGATACATCAGGTAGCTGAGGATGTGTAAGACCATTCCTTAGCACAGACGTTTTCCGGCTGAACAATCCTGACTCTCAGCCTGCACTTACACGTCTAACGCTCCAGCCCCCATTCTTTGGGCCCTCCGCTGGGCCTACTTCAGTAAAACAGTAACTTTCCTTGACTGTGGATACAACTACCTGTATGTTTGTATATGTATGTATGTATTTGTGTATGTGTGTATTTGGAAATGAGTTAAATGAGTTTGAACATACTACTTTGGGTGATTGTTTTAATTCTACTTTCTGATATACATAAAGCTACACAGAAAATTCTTCTGGTGAACAAATGTACATTATTAAAAAGTGAGCAGACGATTTGAAGCAATCAATTTAGAGCACCTTAATAAGTTATTATGTATCAGTGGAACTAGAAAACTTCCTCTCTCATCCACAGAAAATGCAAAAGAAGTCATCATGATGATTTGGTTGCCCATCTCTGAACATAGCTATTATTGGACAAAGGAAATAATAAATGCTTTTTCAGAGGTATCAAAATTGAAAATTTGAAATTTATTTTATTTTTTATTTTGAGATAGATATTCTATATGTGATATTTCTAGCTGTTGGCATGTATTAAATACATGTGACAAATTAGCATGACATGATTTTGAACTCCTAGGTTTCTGAGCCTGCTATTGCAACAGTTGGGAATTTTACATGCCTCGATTACAAGACACAGTTAATAGATGTACATTACCAAACTTAGATAATTCAACTATTTGCTATTCTCTTGCCATATCCTTCAAAACAGAAATAAGAACAAGCTTCTCAGACACTATTGCAGTGAAGACAATGTAAATGCTGTTCTACAATATAAGGAAGATCATGAAAAAGAAAATCATCAAGCCTATTTTTTTGTATCATCTCTAGATTTATTAAAAAGCAAAGAGGATATCGCTGGTATTAGTGCCTCATATCACAGAATCACAGAATCACAGAATTATCAAGGTTGGAAAAGACCTAGAAGATCATCCAGTCCAACCATTCACCTATTACTACTAGCTCCCACTAAACCATATCCCTCAATACAACATCCAGTCTTTCCTTGAACACCCCCAGGGTTGGTGACTCCACCACCTCCCTGGGCAGTGCATTCCAGTGCCTGACTACCCTTTCTGAGAAGTAGTGCTTCCTAATGTCGAGCCTGAATCTCCCCTGGCGCAGCTTGCTACCATTCCCTCTAGTTCTGTCACTGCCTACACGGGAGAAGAGGCCGACCCCCAGCTCACTACAACCTCCCTTCAGGAAGTTATAGAGAGCTATAAGGTCTCCCCTAAGCCTCCTCTTCTCCAGGCTGAACAATCCCAGCTTCCTCAGACGCTTCTCGTAAGGCCTGTGTTCCAGACCCCTCACCAGCTTAGTAGCCCTCCTCTGAACGCGTTCCAGAGCCTCAATGTCTTTCCTGTAGTGAGGGGCCCAAAACTGAACACAGTACTCGAGATGCGGCCTCACAAGTGCTGAGTACAGGGGGACAATTACCTCCCTGCTCCTACTAGTAACACTATTTTTGATGCAAGCCAGGATGCCGTTGGCCTTCTTGGCCACCCGCGCACACTGTCGGCTCATGTTCAGCCGTGCATCAATCAGTACCCCCAGGTCCATTTCCTCCACACAGTCCTCCAGCCACTCCGCCCCAAGCCTATAGCGCTGCCTGGGGTTGTTGTGGCCAAAGTGCAGGACTCGGCATTTGCTCTTGTTGAACCTCATGCCATTGGCTTCAGCCCAGCTCTCCAGCCTGTCCAGATCCCTCTGTAGGGCCTCGCTACCCCCAGGCAGATCCACACTCCCAGCCAATTTAGTGTCATCTGCAAACTTACTGAGGGTGCACTCAATGCCCTCATCTAGGTCATCAATAAAGATATTGAAGAGGACAGGCCCCAGCACCGACCCCTGGGGAACACCACTCGTGACCGGTCGCCAGCTGGATTTAACTCCATTTACTACCACTCTCTGAGCCCGGCCCTCCAGCCAGCTCCTTACCCAGCCGAGGGTGCAGTTTGTTTGGAGTTTTTATCATTTCAAAACTAGATTGATTTTTCAGAGACCATAATCTGCAGATGTTTAGGTTGTGTTCTTTTCAGAAACTATATTAATCAAATTACTATGTAATTTCTGACACATTTCCTTTCAGTGAAGTTTCTGAGGTTGAATACTGATGAGTTCATAACTAATTTCTGAGAAATTTGCTTTGTGCTGGGAAGACAATCTCCAAATGACAGGGATGTGAGACAGAAAAATAAAAAACTATGTGCTATTATTACAGTACTCTTGTATTTTCCAATATGATTGTTTATATTTTCTTATTCCAATATTCCATTCATCAACTCTTAACTTAAAAGGTTGCTACAGAGAGGATGAAGACTCTTTCTTTATAAGGACCCCCATAGTAAAGACAAGGGACAATGTGTACAAGTTACATATGGAGAGGTTTCATATCAATATTAGAAATAAATTTTAAACAGTAAGAACATTCAATCACCGGAACACCTTTCTAGGGATGCACGTCTCCTTCACTATTTTCGAGATGTGGTTGGACAGGGTGCTAAATAATCTCATCTAGGCTCCCTTTCCCATTAAAGTTTGGGAAAGATGATCTTTTAAAGTCCTTTATAACCTTGACTGTTCTGTGATTCTATGATTCATTTTCAGATGTCCATTTTAATAAGGAAACAGGACACATATATTAACTTTAGTTTCTTTAAAGGCTTCTTTTTTAGCTCAGTATTTTTTTTGACAATGTGCATTTTAAACGGAGTCCACAGAGAGAGACAGGAATTTGTTATCTTTTTTTATTTTAATGTAAGATGCAATATCTGCATAACTGAGTCTTCCAGAAGAAATTTTTGGTTTTCTATGTCTTAAAATTGAAATATTTGCACTTGTGTTGGTTTGTTATGAATCAAGATCCTTCTTGTTGCCAGACTGAATCAAACATTCAGTTGAAGAGTAATCTTCCCTTCCAGAATAGCTGTGTTTGGAAATCATACCGTTCATTCCAATCCTTTTTTAAAAGGCAGATTTCATTGTTTATATAAGCAATTTAGACTCATTTTCATGGCAAGCAAAAGAAAAACACCCGTTGTCTTAGATTTAAAATGAAAATGTTTTCATTCAGAAATGCTGATATACTTTGGTTTCGGCAAATGTAAATAATGTTCATACTTTTTTTTTCTTCTGTGAAATGTAGTTTCCACATTTGTGGAAGTTAGATCAATAAAATAATCATTATTCAATATTTTTAGTTTATTCAAATACGTTAAAAAATTTCCCAACTAGAATATCAAAGCATAACATTTTAATATCTGGAAACAGAATAGGGAAAAAATAATCTGATGTTTCAAACAATCATGGAAATACTGCTTGGAAGGTACTTCCTGAGATGATTATCTAGTCCAGCCAAGACTATCACCAACATTACTTTGGTTCAGCCTTTGCTTTTTCTAGCCCGGAGCAGGAAGGGCAACCAGTTCCAGTGTTACTGTACCCTCCCAGGGAAAAGATTTTCCCAGTGACGAACCTAAACGTCCTGATCCATAGCTTGTAGCCTGTGCCACTCTGACAGCTTCTTGTACTGCTGAAAATCATTTGGCATTGCCTTCTGTATATTTCCCCTTCCAGGTGATAAAGGTAGCTAGCTTCTTCTTCATCACATTAAACCTAGAATTCTCAAACTCTTCTTGTTGGCTAAGACTGAGGTCCTAACCACTGACTTTATAGCCATCGTGTGAAACCTCTTTAGGTTCCTCTTCATCCATACTATGACCTGGAAAGTCCAACACTGGACACAGTATTCCTTACAAAGCTCAGCATCTTCTTGTAACCCAGTACCCACAATGGTGTCCCAGGAGTGATGCATGGGAGTGGCTCATAAACCCCTAGGTGTCCCCCGTAACACCAAGTCTTTTTAAACATGTCTGATAATTAGACTGTTTATCTCCCAGCCTCTACTAGAGAAACCAAAAACTTCTTGAAAGTGAACAGCCAAGATTTTAGATTTTAAAGTCTTTCTTCATCTATACATTTTAGTAAGTCATTTTACAGCGGGTGTTTTTTGCTGCTTTACTTGTAGTTTTGGTTGTGTTGGGGGTTTTTTTAAGACCACTGAATACTTTATTGGTATAAGAAGCTGCAGATAGGTTTTCTCCATTTCTTTTTTATATTTGACAGAAAGCCATATTTGAGTAGTTTTTATGCATGCATAATCTAGCCATGGTGACTACTGTGAGTGAAACATTTTTCCTCAGTCTGTGGCTGCCAGAAATTGTCTTCTTACACCATCAGAAGTGAGAAAAGTCATAACACCTAAACTGAGCAGAACAGCTGATCAGAACAGATTTTAGATATCAAAATCTTTTTCTCCATTGCAGTCCTATGTAGTTGAGCCTTTATCTTAGGCATTATTGGTTTTGTGACAGATTAGTTAGATGCCCACACTTGTCAATCGGAACTGGATCGTGAATGCTTAGGAATGAAACCAGCTTTTTTATAGATATGAATAAAGAATTCTTAATTTTTCCCAACTTGTTGAAGACCTCACTAGAGAAAAAAGGAGTTGCAACTGTGTTTGTTCTTGATTTTTGCTCATTGTACTTATAATGATCATTGGAGAAACTGTGTATCAGATTTTGTGAAGAATTTCTGTGGAGGCCATTTTACTGGAAGATGTCATACAGCAAATTCTAGTGGTTTCCTAAATTGGTCCAAGTTCTTTATTTTTTTTTTTTAGTTTTCACACTCAAGAATGCATAAAATGATGAGGTGTGGAAACCATTGCATTTCTTCAAAAGAAAAACCACTCCAAACAAGAAGCTGTTTAGATCCTTAACTGTCTTCAGGATACTAAACTGTTTGCATCCTAAAGTGGTTTAGATCCTAAACTCTGTTTAGATCCTAAACTCTGTTTAGATCATTAGCTGTGGCTTAAAACCACAACAAAGCAGTATAGTTAAACTTCTTTTTTTTTTTCTTTTCCCCAGTTTGGGCAAGAAATGTAGAATGACATTAATCTTACTGCAGGGTTGTAATTCAGTGTAGGATTATCATCTAAATTTAAGTGTCTAAATGAGTGTTTACATGACCAGCAGCTGTGAAAGCTCCTAGTACGACCCACAGAGATCTAGTCAGAGCTGATAATACAGCCTGTGATTCAGTTCATGCCAATGTCTGGGGTAGGATTCAGTTGTATAAGCACTGGTTTCTAATAACCTTTAAGTTGCTTAATGTATCTATTTCTGGGCTGACAGACATAGCATAGGACCTGTGGAAAATGTGCATGTTTTGGGAGAGGTAGCTGGAAACACAAATGTTCCACAGAGATCTAAGGCATAGAAAAGCTTAGAGACTTGCTTAAACAGTAGTAATGATCCTTTCTTTATGGGTCCTTTCCAACTTGGATATTCTGTAATTCTGTGATTCACAGGTGGTCAGTTAAATTCCACTGACTGGATTGACTGTGGCTGTAAATCAAAGTTGTCACCTCTCTAATGCTATTTGAAATTCCACAGTTCCTGCTCATACTTGCCACCTGCATCTCCAACAGCTGAGAATGTCTCAGACTGTCTCAAACCACAACGCTCAACTCTGTGAGCAGTTGAGTGCAAGATTTCTCTTGTTTTATATACACCCATACACACAAGCATGCATGCACATTTCTTAATCCAGAATTGAACATCATTCTTGGGACTTTAAACTTTATTTATTTAGTGATTTTCAGATAATCTTAATTTATTTATTTTTTAATAACCACTTTAATTCATCTTTTAATTTCAGGATGTGTATTAAATATCACAGTGGGGGGAGAGTATCTATTTATGGTAGACAACACATTACCTAAATGAAGTGGCTTGCTACGTGAAAGCACTAATTAGCATGAAAAATTAGTGAAGTACAATTTAAATTGTACTAATACATTTGTTTAATTACCCAGATACTCCTCCCTGTAGATACTGCACTTAAAAAAAAAAATTGCTAATTAAAAATCATGTATTTTAAGTGAAGTCAAATTCTTAAAAGTTTAATGACTTCATTTTCCTCACATTTTACTCTGTGAAGTTCAAATAGAGGCAAAGTTTAGAAATGAGCCAGCTTAAGTGTGACATTTCCAACTGAGCCATTGAATTTTCTTCTGATACTACTTTTTATATTTTGCTAATTGCTTTGGAAAGGCTTTGTGTTCAAGGTAAACAATCAATGAGATCCTCTTTTAATCTGAAGATGACAGCAGTTTCCTTCCTCCTGAAAATGAGTTTAAACTGCGAAGTTGTAAGACACAGGATGGCAGGTTTCAATGCCTTTGAGTACTGTCACTTCTTTAGTAACAGAGTGCCTATCAATCCTGTGCTCCATTCTTTAGGAATAAATGTGAAAGAGTGGAGCATAGCAGATCTGTGACTGCAGCTGAAATTTAAAAATAACTGATGTATGACAACTATGGAAACCTATTGTAATTCTTTTGCCATCATGGTCAAACAGAAATTGAAATATCTCTAACCACCCTTTGTTTACTTACAAGAACACACTTAAAGACAAGATATCTGATATGTTTAGACCAGGGTAAAACAATGTGGTAATGAATGATTTGGGTTGCATTTCCACTGCCAGATGAGTCTGTGTCATGCAAATCTTGCCTGCCTAAAGAGATACAGGCTGGTCATATAAGCATTCAGTATAATTTCACATTATATGCTGGATCAGCTGTACTTTGCAACCAGAGATTCTAGGTTCACTTGATAGAAGCACTACCACACAGACTACAGCCTAGCAAGCTACAGCTAGCAGAGACAGGTGAATAACTGTGTTATAACACTTGCCTCCTAGCCTGACTTTTAATTAGAAGCAGGGACCATTAAGCTTTTCACAAGATTTTTGTAAGATTCTTTTTTGTACTGTGAGCAGTCTACTCCATGGTCCATAACCTTTTCTTTTTTGAAAAGAGTAGATTTTGCTAATGCATATGTCCACAGTGTAGGCACACGTCTCATCCACTCTATGCAATCTTGGATTTCTGATTCCAAACTGAATGTAGCAGAACCATAAAACATCCCAGAAAGCTGATAAGGGTGATCAGAAATATACGGCAGCTTCTGAGTATGAAAAGATTAAATCTGGAAGGATTTTTCAGCCTGGAGTAAAGAAAACTGGGCAACAATTTACAGATCTTTTTTTAAATCAAAAAACATCATGGAAATGGAAAACGAGGCATGACTTTTTACTGTACTTCCTAAATAAAGTACTCAAAAAACATTAGATAAATTCTATCAGAACAAATGAAAAAACTGCATAAGGGGACTGTGGGACTCATTGCCATTGATGAGTGTAGAATGCTTACATCCAGAAAGGGGCCATGGACGTTCACGGGAAAAAGAATATCTATCAGTAGCTATGAAAAAAACATTTAGAGGCAATTTCTAGTTCAGAATATCCTTGAAAGACTTAAACATAGGGGTAGGAGCTACTGTTTGGCAACTATGTGCTTAGACTCTAATAGTAAGGTGATTTTGTGACCAGAAATCTGCCAACACTAGTCGAGGAACTGTTCTATAACTTTGTTGCCAGAACAAAGAGGTCTGTCGCTGTTACTATGATAAGTAAAAACAATTCTGGTAAGAAACTCGGATAACATTCATTGGTTGAAAAATTTTTCAGAGCCTGTTACCAATGCAGTATTTTGCCAGTACCTTATCAGTGGGATCATAATTTGTTCCCTATAAGACTTTCCACCATTATGAGCAACTGGAAGTGAGTTCATTATGTGCAGCATATTTTTATTATTTTACATAATTTAAAATAAGTAGATAAGTAACATAAAATATTTTCATTTCAATGGATAAACATCTTAAATATTATATGAACAGAAGCATATATATAAAACAAGATAAATTAAACACTCCATAACATGTAGTATAGAATCTGCAATAACCTTTTCTTCCTTTTTTCTTTGTTTTTGGCACCTGAGGGTTTGCCCTTTTTTTTTTTTTTTTGACCCTTTAGAGGCTTTGCAAGACTGAAAAATCTCTCTCTCCTCTGGATGTAACGACCATCTCCAACCTGCCCAGTGACTCTAGGCCCACCTATATGGGCAGTAACCATAATCACATACCCTTCTAACAAAGTTTTTGTTGAATTTGCAGAACATAGTAGTAAACAGGACAAAATTAGCACATCAAGCTAAGTCTCCCAAAAGGCTATAGATGCTACAACGTGATGCACTTCGAGGACTGACTGGTACAACCAGGTTCTGGTAGCAGGAGGCCTGCAGAGGTGGCTTCTATGAGAAGAGGTTGGGTGCCTCCCCCTGGCCCCACAACCAGTTCCAAGCAGCTTAAAAATGAACCCAAACATAAGACCATCAGAGACACTGGTGGCATTTCTGAGATAACATATTTAAGAAACAGCAAAAAAAGTTATGCAGCAACTGTGAAAGAGAGGAGTGAGAAAAAGGTAAGAGAATTAGCCCAGCAGACACCAAGGTCAAATAGGTAGGAAGGGGAGGAGGTGCTCCAGGTGCTGGAGTGGAGATTCCCCTGGTGAAATCCATGGTGAAGCAGGTACTCACCCTTCAGCTCACAGGATCACAATGGAGTAGATATCCTTTGTGGGCCATAGTGGACATGCCCTGAAAGAAGCTGCAGCCCACAGAGAGCCCACACAAAAGCAAGCTCCTGTCGGGATCTCCAGCCCATGAAGTTCTCTCAGGAGCACTCAGGAGCAGCTAAAGTTTTAATTTGTTCCTCATTTTCTTCTGTTTTATTCCCTGTAATAATGACTAAGCTATTTCTAAAACTAGAAACATGCTAGTAGAGCACCTTTATCTTGTTTTGCAGGCTGAGGAGCATTTGCCAGCACCCTACTGCATTTTGTAGAATTGAACTGGCCTTTCAGTAATTAAAGATCTTTCTTGCAAACTTCTGTATTTTACTTTCACTGCCTTGGTAATGATTTACACAGAATAATCTCAGATTTCTTGTCCTTTATGTAACACTCTACTGGACCTGTGTAGTTAATTCATGAATCAGGATTTTTTACTGACTTCAGTAGGAGCTGAATATACTCCTTGTATAATTCTGCACAGAAACAGATGATAAAGAATATTTCAATGAAATAACAGTAAAGTTTTGAAACCTGATCACCACAAAAATAAAATTGAAAAGTCACTAGTCAGGTACTGCTTAAAATTTCATTTTATGCATTGTTACCATGCTATTCTGTTTATATCATTCTGACAGTGAACAAAACATCATGTTATTTCTAACATCAAACAAAAATTGAAGGCACAGGTAATGTAATTCAGAACATATCTCTGCTTTCCACAATTCAAGAGAAGTTTGCTAAGACATACAAAAGTGATGAAAATGTATATCAATACCTTTATGTGGGTTTTTTGTGCATTAACAGGTGTCTGATATAAAAATTTATATTTGCATTTAAATAGGTAATAAAGGAGATAGAATTTTCTGTGTTGCATTCACAAAATAATATAATCAAGGCCAGACATTTTCTCTGAACTCATTCTTAAAAGAACAATCATTACCTGTTATTAAGTTGAATATGAACTATCGTGATTTTTCTATAGCTCAATTTTTTACACACTTTTCCAACGCTTAATATTAAGATCAATATTAGTGATGGTAGGACTGTACTTAGTTGTTTTCTATGTGAAAGCTGTACAATGAGGATTATTTGCTATTCATAACATCAGTGACTCCTAATAGCTTTTCTAACTTATGTCTTCGTAATATGCCTTTTTCTTTTCTCATTTGAATTGTAGTAGCAAAGTACCTTATTCTTACTCCTTAGAAACAAATTCAGATAATTGGTATCTATTATGTACTCTTACCTAAGTTAAGCAGGTTATTATGAAATTACCTGTGTTCCCACTGCACTATAATATCATTTACAGGCTTGATGATTTCTCAAGACATAGCAAGCTCATCCAGAAATGATGGAGGAGGCTCATGGTATGATTTCCCATTAGTAATCAAAGTTATTGATGTTTACTGTATTATAGCATGACACAGGTAATAAATATACTCATTCCAAGATAATTTTTTTGTCATGAAAATGTTATCTCATGAAAGAATAAATCTAATATTTGTTTAAAATGCAAATACCAAGATAGCAATCCATATTTTACTCCATAAACTGTTGAATGCATTTTTTTCCACAGAATTTTTAAAATATGTATATTGGAAGGCATAAAAGCTCTGCTGCGTTTGAGTAATCCAAGACATAAAAAAAGTTTACTAATCACAGCTGTCCCTTGTTATAAGAGTAATGTAAAGCAATGATTTACAGCATAAGGATACCTCAGGATATCTCTATACTACATAGAGATTTTGTAGAAGGAATTAAAATCCTTCATATCTTACCATGTACTTACTGTTTTCAGCCTGAGGCACCCAAACAGAGTATTAAAATGATATGCCTTGTATAGAATATTTCTGATTAAGACATTGCAAATATTTAAGACAGCAACAGTATAAGTTGTTTAGATCTGAAAACATGGAATAACATAGTTTCTAATTGAAATTGAAGGACACTGAGGGACTGGATAAATAGCCTATAATGATATATTTATGTAGGGCAATTTTAAAATGTAATGATGCACAGGTAGCCAGGATCTTGCTTTTCCTTTTCATTTAAAGAAATCACATTAAAAAAAACCAAACCAACAACCCTTAGACTGTCAGGTAGTTCAGTGATTTAAAATTAAATTGTAAATCAGAGCATTTAGTTGCAGAATCAGTCTTTCACAACACAAATGTCGGAGTTACCATTGTAGTGCACAGTTGGAACTCAAAGAGATCGGCATCTGCTAACATGAGCTCTTCTGTAGTAACAAGTCTGCCCCAGGTTGTTCCAGTGATGTTGGAATTTAGCAGATGCTTCTTAAAAAAGACAGAAACGTGGTGGGATCACTCACATCAGCCACTAGGGAAAACCAGAATGTTTCACAAACACCATGTTTCACAAACTTCATGTTTGCCTGGGATTCCTTTCCTCCAAGTTCTGACACAGTAAGGCTCTTGATCTATAGCAGCATGGGAAGTCAAGGTGACTTTCAAGCAAGGAGTATATGCTCAAACACGTAATAGATACATTTAACTTTCACAGTTCTAGTTGTTTTGTTTGTTGGTTCTGCACAGCTCAATTCTGAACTATTCCTGAGTCAACCAGAACTGTTTTAATCTGGTGACAGTCACTACTGCCCAGTACAATTAGAAATGGTGAAGTCCTCTTTGGAAGCATTCTAAAAACCAGTTGAACAAGATAACAGAGAAACGTCTTTTCAGGTATCTTTACCTGTCGATGTCAGCACCTATTAATTACAGAATCACAGAATCACAGAATCATAGGGGTTGGAAGGGACCTCGAGAGATCATCGGGTCCAACCCCCCTGCCAAAGCAGCTCCCTAGCTCATATTGCACAGATAGGCGTCCAGACGAGTCTTGAATATCTCCAGAGAAGGAGATTCCACCACCTCCCTGGGAAGCCTATTCCAGTGCTCTGTCATCCTTACTGTGAAAAAATTCTTTCAGAACTTAATCTTGCAGAATTTTTTGTAACATCTGCAGCTGCCACAGTAGGACACGATTCACAAGATGACAAAAATGCCTTGGTTTTCCATGATTTTTTAAAGCAAATAAGAACCAAAATTGTCTGATTTGGAGTTATACTTGTATTGCAAAATCTTTCAACCAACAAGACTTTATAGAACATTAGAAATATGTTTCACAATTCAGAAAGGATCACTTGTTTCAAGACAAATGGGTAAAATATTCAAATATTCACCACACCAAAGACTCCAGTGGAGTTTTGTAGCTGGTTTGGTTTTTTGTTTGTGGTATATATATTGAGGTAAGTGGTCTGTTTTCTACCTATTGGAGAGTTGCTTCCTATAAATCTTTTGAATACTGAAAGCATGTGAAGAAGGACAGTAATACAGTCCACGCACTTTCATGCAGATATAGGTCTTTCCCTTTCTCACTGTCATGTTATTAATTAATCCTCTTTGTGAATTAAAAAAACCCCAACAAATCAACAACAAAAAACACCCCGAACAACCACATCACAACAGATTTTTTTCTTCTCAGAAAAAAACATTCCTAAGAATGACATACAATGGGAGAAATTATATGTACTAATTTTCAGAATGAGGACTCATCAAGTGACCTTAAAACCCTCAATCCTGCAAAGGCATTCACACTATTTAGCAAATGTACATAGCGCTTTTTATGAGCTGAGGAATTCATCTATTTTGCCCACTAGAGATAATTGCAAAGCTCCCAATGACTTTAATGAGATAGAATAAAGTCCCCGGTGAGACTTTTCACTGGTATGTACATTTTTACAGGTCTTTATATTTCATCTTCTTTGTTAACATTTTCAACTAAATATTTAACTGTTTTGTTGTGCTACTAATAGATATCTCCAGCTGAATTTTTATTTTTGGGTACATAGGCATTGCATGTCAACATACCAAAACATGACAGTCTAATCTGAAAAAAGTGAAAATTTTTATAGAATTTACCTAAGATGTAATTGTTACTGGAATTCATGCTGAAATATTTCATCTCACTGGACATAACTGAGATGTCATTGTATACCTATAATCACTGTTTTCAGAACATTTGCTATAAAACTTCTTACAAAAATTTTTCCTCCTCTAATCCTTCACGCCATATAGGGTTTTCCTCCTTTCTTTCCTTCATTTGTCCATAAAGATTATGACAATTTTTTTGCAATCTGATTCTTGTCAGGGTCCATTAAAGCTTAATATATTCTAGAAATAGAAAATCAAGCAAAAAAAGAATTTGCATAAAACACGAAGTGACATAAAAGAGACTTGTTCTGGTGGGGATTCAGGCATCTATTACTGACTTTAGCAACCTTAATTCTTATGGTGTGATAGAAAATACTTTACCAGTTCACACATAAAAGGCAAGAAAAAGCACCGACTTGGAAACAGCGAGTGATTTTCTTATTTCTAAGCACTACAGAAACCAGGTCTGCTTTCAGATATGCAGACATTTTGTATGTCTTGTAAAATCAGTGACTGTGCATGCATATGCAAGTACCACATAGTATTTTGGGTCAGGGTTTGGTTTCACTTAATGCCTTTTTATATATTGAATAGCCAAAAGGCAATTTACAGACCAAGAAATTAAATATTAGCGATGCAGGAAGTCCTAGGTATATGAGTATAATTTGAAACATTCTACAGTTTAGCCTTAATATGTCACAGCTGTTATAGTTGGATTTGAATCCCAAATTCACTCCCTCAATAAAAAGAAAATTATTTCTTTTTTTTTTACCTAAAGTATTACATGCTTAGAGAAATCACTGAACGAGCACATACTCCCTGCAGCATCAACATATCTGTGTCCAGCAGTTAGAGTGTTGAAAATTGAAATACAAAATTTAAAGGCACGTAAAATACATAAGCTCATTTTATCTGAGGTCAGAAATGGGGTCTGAATGGAATTATAGAGAAAATGCACATTAATAATGCAATATGTGAAACAAAATTAATTGCACTGCAGAACCAAGAAGGGCAAGAATGCCTGGCCTTACAAATATCACAAGCCTCTTTCTATTTATTCAGAAGTGTAGGAAAGGCATCTTGTTGGTGATGAAGAGAAACAACTATTGTTCAGATGTCAGGAGGACCAATCCAAGAAGATCCTACTGTGACGATCTCAGAATCACAGAATCACACAGAATCACAGAATCACAAGGTTGGAAAAGACCTTTAAGATCATCAAGTCCAACCATTCTCATCCTAAACTAAACCATATCCCTAAGTACTTCATCTACCCTTTTTTTGAACACATCCAGGGAAGGTGACTCGACCACCTCCCTGGGCAGCCTGTTCCACGCCCTCACAACTCTTTCAGGAAAAATTTTTTTCCTATCATCCAATCTAAACCTGCCCTGCCACAGCTTCATGCCATTCCCCCTTGTCCTATCACCTGTCACCTGACTGAAGAGACCATCACCTATTTCTCTATAACCTCCCTTCAGATAGCTGTAGGCAGTGATAAGGTCTCCCCTCAGCCTCCTCTTCTCCAAGCTAAACATCCCCAGCTCCCTCAGCCGCTCCTCATAGGATCTGCCCTCCAGCCCCTTCACCAGCCTGGTTGCCCTTCTCTGGACTCGCTCCAGGACCTTCATGTCCTTCTTGTGGTGAGGAGCCCAGAACTGGACACAGTACTCGAGGTGTGGCCTCACCAATGCCGAGTACAGGGGCACAATCACCTCCCTAGACCTACTGGCCACACTGTTTTTGATACAAGCCAAGATGCCATTGGCCTTCTTGGCTCCCTGAGCACACTGCTGACTCATATTCAGTCTGCAGTCAACCAACACCCCCAGGTCCTTCTCTGCCTGACAGCTCTCCAGCCAGTCTCCCCCAAGCCTGTAGCGCTGCATGGGGTTATTATGTCCTATGTGCAGCACTCTACACTTGGCCTTGTTAAACTTCATCCCATTGGTCTCAGCCCATCGGTCCAGTCTGTTCAGATCCCTCTGAAGAGCCTCCCTACCCTCAGGCAGATCAACACTTCCTCCTAGTTTAGTGTCATCTGCAAACTTAGTGAGGGAGCACCCAATCCCTTCGTCGAGATCATTGAGAAAGATGTTGAACAAGACTGGACCCAGGACTGAGCCCTGGGGGACACCAGGAGTTTATCATTACCACAGTGGTGGTCCCAGAGCTCATCAACTGTATTGAAGACAGAGGCAAAGAAGGCATTAAACATCTCTGCTTTGTCTATGTCCCTGTTAGTAAGGTGACTGTTCTCACTGAGTAACAGACCAATGTTCTGCCTGGTCCTCCTATTGTTATTAATGTATTTGAAAAGCCCCTTTTTATTGTCTTAAGCTAAGAGGAAATAAAGGTCTGTGTACATGTGCAGAGGTACCGAGGAAATTGTTCCCAAGAATTTTTGAAAAAGGTAAGTTAACTACTAAAGCATTTTGTGGACACTGTTTAGTTTTGGCTTAGAGGATTCCGAGCTCTTTTTTTTTTGCATGGTATTTGTACATTTTTAGTTTATATTAATTTTTTTCATGAGAAGTATTTTCAAAGCAACCATAATTCCCATAAAACATACTGGAGGTGCTGTTTTTTATTATTATGGATGATGCAGGCACAGAGGGAGCAATGCAAGCTGTAGGACTGAAAAGGTGAAGACTTTATAGGTTTGACCAAATAAGGGAGAAACACATAAGAGAGGACAGGATAGAAGGAGAAAACTTGAGAAGTGATTCAAAGAACATAATTTATCCTTTCTTGGAGTCCTAAATCCAATGCCCATGCTTCAACACTGAATGCTGACACACATCAAAATGATAAAATCAGGGTTTTTTTACATAAGCATAATTAACCTCTCACACCCCTGAGTATTATCAGAATTAGGAATTTAGAAAGGAAGAAGCAGAGATTACGGATGTATGTGGATAGCATACATATTTGTCGACAGTTTGCAGAGAATGTTCTAAAAACGGAAGGGATGCTCAGGTCATATGGAAGTTAAGCCACCTGTTACCAGATGTGGACAGAACAATAAGATCATTCCCTACAGATTTTACTGTTCTTGAGCACTTATGTGTGAGGTACCAGACTCACTGGACTCAATAGCAAGAATAAGCATTCACTGACTTCTGCAGATGAGTTTTCACTTGGTATGTTTAACAAAATGGAATGGATTTGTTTCGCAAATCTCTCTTTCTAGTCTTGCCTCTTGAGGCAGCAGGCAGTACTGCCTAAATTCAGCCACTGATTAGATCGAATCAGTGTAAATAGGGAGAGGAAGAAAGGAAAGGAGATCAAGTACAATCTGGGGAGCTGGGAAGTTGATGCTATTTTTAAATCTTACTAATACACTCTAAGGCATATGTAAATTTGAGATAACACGCCTCCCTGGTCACAACGCCTCGAAGGCATTTACTTCAGTAATTCATATCTAATTCCATAATTATATAAGCTGGATAGTGTATTTTCAATATTTAATACTACAAATGCTTAGGTGTTTTCAAAGTAATCTTTAATTTTGGCCGTCAAAAGTAAAACCATTATTAAAATCTCTTTATGTGTTTCCTATTCTGGTTGCTGATAACCGGATCAGGTTTTCTTTTTTCCTTTTAGTGTTTCAGTGCATTTGGCCACCTGTCAGCCGATCAAAATTAAAAACAGAGGCTGATTAAATGACTCTCTATGGGGCTGTTCAGGCAGCTTCATTAGTGCTTCAGTTTATGGCCACTCAGTGAGCCACACTGCTGCAACTTCTGAGAGTTTATGGAAGCCGATTTGGAGGCACAGGATGTGGGGTACACAATTTTGCACAGTTGCAAAGTTTTGATTGCATGAATTATACATGAAGTCCATTACTGTTGATGCTCACTGGTGGTAACAGCACTCTGAAGGTGTAAAACAGCGTTTTCTCTGAAACACGCAAAACCCAACCAAGTACTAAAAGCTGCAACAAAGGAGGAAAATGCAGAACAATAATAACAAAAAGCCCCCAAACATGCTTTTCGTTATGTGTCTCGCTAATCACTTGATAGTATAAAAAACAGCTGAGAGCTTTCCAGCTTATTTTGCTGTTTTTAAGGTCTGTTGAGAACTAAGGTGGCAGGAAGGGGAACGGTGACAGAGAGAGAAACCTTCAAGGCTATGGCTGTGGATTATTCCACACATAAAGGATTTCTCCAGCATGAACACAGCAAGCAACTCTGAAAGCTCCCAATGTCACTTTACCAAAAATGTCTCCTCTCCACTAGTTGTCTGTCTGCTCTGTCACATGTAACATTTTATTAAAGCTTTGGGGCTTTACTTTTTTTTCCTTTTTTCCCCCCCCTTTCTCTGTCTCACTGCCTTTTCAGATGACAGGAAAGAAATTTCAAAGGCAAAAAGATGAGAGATAAAGCAAAACTAGCTCTGATTTTCAGTATTCCCACTTTACTCAGGTGACATTACCTCCTTGCTATTTTTTTTTCATTTTTTACTAAAAGGAAACTCTTCCTTTTAGTGAAGATTTGATTTTAATTATTACAAAAATACTGCTTGGTGAAGTACTATATAGAAGTCTTTAACCCTCCATCTTGCTCATCAGCTGAAAAAATGACCTTACCTATGACAGTGTTCAGTAATGGCACCAAATCTGTATACACTAACGCTTACACAGACGCTACTCCCACAGACATCACTGGACAAATTACACACATGCTAACTATGGAAGGTGAGAACCTCTAAATACTGATGTAGAAAATAGGTAAACCTGATCACACAGTGCAAGCTCCATCAGCTTCACACAGAGGGAATGTGTGTTTCATCTTCCTCTAGTACTGCCCTGAAAAAGTAAATCTGCACATATCCTAATCTGGGTCATATTTATACTTGTTTCCGTTGTAAATTAAAGCAATCTCCACTTTCAAGGATTCCTGTTACTCATTCCACATGCCTCACATGCTCTTTCTGTCTGAGGCTAGATGTAGAGAACTGCTCATGACTATTCATTGTGATGTTTCAGCAAGACATTCACAGCCTTAATGTGTCAAAAGAAGAAATGTTCATGGGATAATATTTGTACCTTGAAGTATTTTTGTGTCCTGGTTTCAGCCAAGATAGTGTTAATTTTCTTTCTAGTAGCCAGTTTAGTGCTGAGCTTTGGGTTTAGTATGAGAACAATGTTGCTAACACACTGATGTTTTAGTTGTTACTCGGTAGTTGTAGTGCCTATACCAAGTCAAGGACTATTCAGCTTCCTGCAGGTGCAGAAGAAGCTGGGAGATCCCAGCCAGGACAGCTGGCCCAGACTGGGCAAAGGGACATTCCCTACCACAGAACATCACGCTCCAGGGAAGCTATCCAGGAGGCAGACACATTGCTCAGAAACAGCCTGGGCATCAGGTTTGGGGTTGTTTTTCTTCTGTACGTGGTTAGCAATTGCATTTGTGCATCACCAGTAGTAGGAGGAGGAGGAATAGTAGTAGTAGTTTTTGTTGTTATTATTTTTATTCTCTTCCTTTGTCATCTTATTAAACTGCCTTTACCTCAATCCATGAGGTTTTTTTCATTCTCCTCCCCATCCCCTTGCAGAGAGGGAAGGGAATAGATCCCTTGTGCCTTGTTACCAGTTGGGGCAAAGCCACAACAGTCCTAAGGAAATGTCAGCCACAAATTTCACACCCTAAGCCCTTTCCTTCTCTTCCCATCCCATCTTCCCCTTTACTCTTTTATCCTGTACATGCTCAAATTATATTTTAAACCCTTCAAGGGAAACAATCTGTATCAAAGTTGGTGTCTGCTGCAAAGATACTTGCAAAGAAGCAGAGTATCAGTTACCCATCATGTATTGAGCTAATGATCTGTATTTTTCTCACAGCTATGAAAATGTCTCCACTGTGAGAACTGTAGGAGTCAATGAATTAGACAAGTTGCTCTTCAGTGAAAGACAACAGACATCCTTCCAGGTTATATCCTCTATTCTGAAGGCTCTGGGCAGTAAAATTCATAGGTTACTTGCTGCAGGTTTAGTTTTAAATGTATTCGACATGTGAACATGAAATTTGCAACTCCTCTCCCTCTCTGACAGTAGGAATATGCCCTCCACAGAAGCCCAGGCTGACAAGAAGATTTGACACCTAATTACCTTGAGACCTGAGAAATAAAGCCTCCTCTGTTTCTTAAAACAGGCAGCTTCCTCCTTGTTTTAACTAGGTTGTTCTTTTGGCACAGAGGAAAAAGAAATCTCATTTATCTATAATGCACTCGAGGATAGATTTCTTCGACACAAGGGCATCCATCAATGGCAGGAAACTATTGTTTAGTTCTATACCACCTGTTTCTGTTCTTCTTCCTCCAGGTCAGGAATGTACTGATGGGAAGTAAGACTTGAAAAGGCACTGCCACACCACACAACATTCTACTGACTCCAAGCAATTTCAGTCTCTTAAATCTGGCCAAACATTTACTTTAGGTCTCAAGCCAACTTTCAGTAATCCAAAAATGCCTGAGCTAACCAGTAGCATTATCATTGTGTACTGACCAGTCTGACAGTGTCAAAGCTATGGTGCAATATTGCTCATTGTTTTTTAATCTAGCCTTGTTTTTTTCTGCAACTAAAACTATAAAAGAAAAGTCAGGAGAAAAAAGGCCTATTTCAGCATGAAACTTGGCATTAGAAAACTCATTTCATCTACTAATTTCATCAGCTTCTATTTACCATTTTTATATAGTGCAAAAATACTAATATTTCTTCTAATGCCATAGAATTTCTTTTAATCTCCATGGATAAGTGATGGAAAAAAGAAATCCTCTATCCAAACAAATAATACAACTACAGATCTATCCTTGCAGAAACTATTGCTCATATAGATAATGTTACTTTTGTTGCCAGTTACCAAGGTCCTATTAGGAGCTTGGCTCTGGCAGAATTTGTTAAGATGCTCTGATTTAGCTACACATGCTGAGCTCTGAGATACTGCACTTCCATGTAAAGAGCCAAGCCAGTCTCAGTGTGCCTAGATGAACTGAAGCCACTGCCCTGAATGTAAGGCATCCATACCCTTACACAGGTACAGTCCATGCTGACTTTGACCTTGGTGCGGTGTCTAGCAGATTGCTTTATGGACTTTTGGGAAGGTTTTTTGCAATGTGTGAAAAGACTCATGAAAAATTAGATCATTGACCTGAGATCCAGGGCAGTTAAAATTTGCAGTAAAAATAGTTGTAGATATTGAGGATGATGTAAGGATCAGACAAGGAAGCCACCAAACCAGGATGAATCAGGGAATCAGACCAGGATCTTCAGTCAATAAATCTCAGTGACCAGAAAATCTCAAATTATGAAAGTATGATCTTAAATCAAGGAAAGAAGTAGAAGGAGGATACCTGTACAAAAGTACTTTGTATATCTGTAGTGAGAATGAGGCGAAGACATGTCACTCTTACTTGTAATAATCAACAGACAGGTAAATATTTGTCTTCATACTTTTTATTGAAGTACAGATGAATGATACTGGTTTATTTCAGGTCTTTTTAATGACTATTTCTGGAATGAAGCATTTATTTTATCTGTTTTCTACAGGCATTGCTAACAAGAAACATTACAGTAATATAATATTAAGTTAATTTATAAATAAACTGTGAAGAATCCAATGCTAGTTTCCCATTGGCAGGAGTCATAGCCTTACCAACTGTTCACATCCATTCTCTTATAGCTCTCATGGGACTCTGGTTAATCAAGGGCTATCCACCAGGACTACCAGTACTTTCCTCAAAGATACTTAACCAGCCATTCAGAGTTACTTAGCTGCCTTGTAACCTTGTGGGAGTTGGTCAGTCCGAGGTGGAAGACTTTGATGAATTTCATAAGGTTGCTGTTAGCCCATTTCCTCAGCCTAAGTCTCTGAATAGCAGCCTTCACCTCAAACATATAGACTGGTTTTCAACGTGTCATCTGCTAACTTGACAAGAGTGCATTTCCTCACCTCCTCCAGGTTCCTGATAAAGATGTTAAAAAAGACTAACTGTTCCTTTAGAGGAACTCCACTTGTAACTTACTGCCAGGCAGATTACAATTAACCACTACCCTTTCAGTCAAGCAATCCACACAGTTTTTCAGTCATCTTGTGATACATTAATCTATATTCTAATGTACAAACCTGGATACAGGGCTGGTAGGGGAAAGTGTGCTGACAACCTCAGTAAAGTGAAAATGCTTTCCCTATCTGCGACTAAGGGAAAGTCCCCTTTGCTTTCTTCCATGTATCTAGTCATTTTTTCATAGAAAGTAACTATAAGACACAATATGCTCTAAGTCATGCTAGTTTTTTCCATTCAACTTCTTAATGCAGACAAAAATGGCTTCCAAGAAGAGCTGCTACATGGTTTTCCCAGCAACTGAAGTGAGACTGACAAGCCCATAGTTCCTCGAATTGTTCTCACCCTTTGAAGATGATTGTAGTATTTTGTCTCTCACACATCCTCTCCCAGAACCCTTGTATGCAGCCAATCTGGTCCCACGAATATCTCCAAGTCAAGCTCTCAAAAAATTCCTGACCCCAGTTCTCATGGGCTGCTGGTAACTTCTGCCATCTCACCTTTAATCACAAAGACCTGGGAGACCTTGTTGGTGAAAACCAAAGCAATGAAGTTATTGAGCACCTCATCTGCATCTTGTATTCACTGACAATAGATTGCTTGATTCTTTAGCAATGTGCCCACATTTTCCTTGCTGGTTCTTTTGCAAGTATAGGCACAGAAGCTCTTCTTGTGATCCCTGCCATCCTAAGTCAATTTCAACTCTATTCCATTAGCATTCCTGCATGTCCAGACTTTTTTTTTTTTCTCATATTCCTTCACTATACTCTGTGTTTTGACTTGCTATGTAAGTCTTTTTTTGTTCTGGAGCTAAATCATGGTCTCCTCATAGATCTGCTTGTTTTCCTGAGTACAAGGATGAATCAGTCCTGTGCTTGGAGGAAATTGTTCACAAAGATCTGCCAGTTCTCTTGAACTCTGCCCTTCACAGCTGCATCATGTAGGATCCTATCTACCATTTCTTTTATACCAAAGTCTGTTCTAGTGAAGTCCAAGGTCTGTAATCTGCTTTTTGCCTTTTACACTTCCTTCAAGATTTTAAACTTCCCAGTGTCATATATGTTAGATTGCCATAAACAAAGAGAGGGTAAGGTCAGTGCAAAGCTCTGCATGTGGAATTGGCTGTGTAACACTGTTTTATACTTTTTTGGCAAAAATGTTAATGCTAGTTTAGTAAAGAACTAGGTGAATAACAGAAATCATTAATTTTAGTATGAGGAAATCTTTGACACTGGGGTTCTTTTGCCCAGAGTAGCTAAAGCAGCATACAAGGATCATTACAGAAACCTAAATTTTTGAAAAGATGACACATTAGTGAAACCACAGTGTGATCTGTTCTTCATAATGTTCTTTTAATCATTGCTCACATCTTGTGCTTAAATGTCATCTTGTCAGTTAATCTAAAATTTATCAAGAATATTCAGGTCCACTAATCATCACTTTTTGTGAGGTTTATTGAACTTAACCTTACAGGAGTTTCCTCCCTGGAAAGCGTGATCAAAGACACATAATAGCATCAACCAATTATACATGAAAGGTGCATATGAGATCACTGGGAGTGTCAATATTGACTTTTCTCCAGACTGTAATGGATGAGTCATTCTACCTGATCTAATGATTTTTATCATAATTTTAACCACCGCATTAATAAAAGGTAGCCAAATTAAAATGCTAGACAGATGTAACCTTTCCTGATAAAATATATGTATTATTAACTTCATCACAAGCATTTTTCTTCAAAGTTTCTTGGAAGCTGTTAAAGATGTTGAAAGAAATAATGGATAAATGTCGGAACCTTTTCTCACTGTATTAACCAAAGTGACTGAGAAAATACCATAGGATTAGTCCAAACTACTAGCAACTAAGTGTTATTTTACAAAAGCAATTAGATTTTTTTTCCCTCCCTCAAATATATTTCCATTTGTACAGGACGCATCTATATCTTCTCAATTGCATCGTTTTTAATATCCTGAATGCTCATTATTGTTTGATATCTATTTTTGGGGAGGGTTAGTTTTTCTCTATTTTTTCAGAATTGCTTCTATCAATCAGCATTACTTCTCACTCACCACATACTCATTGCTATCTCTGCAAATAGCATGTAATAGTCCTGTTTCTAACCATAACCCAGAAATTTATCATTTTCAGCCAGATTGTTTTGGCTACCTGGAGCTCTATTTAGTCTGATAGGACTCTACAGAGCCTTAGCAATCAAGCCATAGTCTATGAGTTCCTCTATTAAAGTTTCTGTCAGTTTCTAAGTAATCATTATTTCAGTTTCTTTTTTCTCAAAATCATGAGTGAGAAGTTCTCTTTGTTCTCTGTTTTTCTTCTTGCAAAGTTGAGCTCTTACAACAGCTATATATGCTGTGTACGTACACGTATAATATTTCAGCCCTATAGACTTTTTCTCCTTATGTTAACCCACTTCAATCTTTTGTCTAATGAGCTGCCCAAAGTTATTACTCTTTGGCATAATCCACATTTCTAAAGCAGACAAAATTATCAACATTAAAATTACTGTAACAGATAACATTATAAAACAATGAAGCATTAATGATAAAATACAATCTTCCTGAAGAGCATTAATAAAAAAACTTTAATTAAATTTTAAGGTACCACTTTATTCTCACAAACAGGATATTCCCAGCATTGAAGGCAGGTTTCAAAACCAGATTAGGCATCTGCATGTCATCTTGGATCTTACATTCCCATTAAAAGCAATGGAGCTCTAACATATAAAGTCTAAAGGACTCTGTAGGGCAAATCAGAATGGTAGGGGTTGGAAGAGACCTTGAAAGATCATCTAGTCCAACTCTCTTCGTAAAGCAGGATTACCAAAAGCAGGTTTCACAGGATTGTGTCCAGACAGTTTTTGAATATGTCCAGAGAAGGAGACTCTACAACCTCTCTGGGCAGACAGAACTTCCTGTGTTCCAGTTTGTGCCCATTGCCCCTTGTCGTGTCACTGGGAACCACTGAGAAGTGTCTGGTCCCATCTGTTAGACATCCACCCTTTAGATAATTATAAATGTTGATGAAAACCCCTCTCAGTGTTCTCCAGGCTAAACAGACCCAGCTCTCTCAGCCTTTCCTCATAGTAGAGATGCTCTGGTCTGCTCATCATCTTTGTAGCCCTCCCCTGGACTCTCTCCAGTTCCCTGTTCCCTGTTCCCTGTCTTTCTTGATCTAGGGAGCACAGAACTACACACAGAACTCCAGATGTGGCCTCACCAGGGCAGAGTAGAGGGACAGGATAATGTCCCTTGACCTTCTGGACATGATCTTCTTAATGCATCCCAGGATACCATTGGCCTTCTTGGTCACAAGGGCACATTGCTGGTTCATGGATAACTTGTCATCCACCAGGATTCCAAGGTCCTTCTCTGTAGAGCAGCTTCCCAGCAAGTAAACTCCTAACGTGTACTGGTGCCTGGGGTTATTCTGCCTTAGGTGCAGGACTATACTTTTCCCTTTGTTGAATTTCATTTTATTCCACTCCAACCAAGTCTCTAGTCTGTCCAGGTCTCCCTGATGGATGGCAGTGCAGCCTTCTGGTGAGTCACTCGTTCCAGTTTTGTATCATCATCTACCTTGCACTGTCATTTCATCCAAGTCATTGATGAATACCTTGAACAAGACTGAACCTATTACTGACCCTTGGGGCACACCTCTAACTACGGGCCTCTGACTAGACTCAGCTGCTTACTGAAACCTTTTGAGCTCTGCCACTCAGCCAGCTGATGTGATACGAGAGCCATAGTAGAGCATTTCCTTTTTAGAGGAGCAGAAAAAGGGCAGGTGGAACTCCCTATGTATCTCAAGTTGCAGTAGGCAGTTATGTTGTTTCTACTAAAACAATTCAGCCAGGTTTGGCAGTGGAAAGCTAGTGTCTGTAACAGCAAACTCTTAGAACATTTCCTGCCATTAATTTGACTAATTCCAGCCATTAATCTCGGACAATTCATGGCATGGTCTAGCCTTTAAAATGGTACAGGGACCATTACAACAGAAAACTTGTAAGTTAAAAGACAGGATGCTTAACTGGCATAAACACATGCCAGTTGCTACCGGGTGACCTCAGAGCCCAGAATCTGCTAGGCAAGTTTAATTTATTACTATGAGTGGAGCATTACTAATTGCTTATCAGAATAAATGAGCTTTGAGTCTATTAGCAAATCCAATCTTAGATATCTACTCCATGTATAGTTGCTTCCATGGACACACTTCAATTTGCATGTCTTACACCTGTAGAACTTACATCCTCCTTCATGTCCAAAACTGTATAATATTTTAATGATTTATGTAATCAAGGTGCTCCAGCTGATCCAGAAATTTTCTTTGATATTTTTTGAAAAATACTTTTCATGGACAGTCATGGTCAGATGTTTGACTGCTTGATCAGGTAACTAGATACGTAACAGTCCTGCATACTTAAAAAGGGAACTCATGGCAGCCACATTTTAAACTTCAGTGACAGGCTGCTTTACTTCAAAATGGCTGTGAATTTTTTACTTCCCATACATTTACATCCCAGCTGTTAAGTGACAGTATTCAACATTCATTACTGACCTGTTATCTTTTATTGGCAGTCATAAGTAAGTATGGTATTCATCTCCTTGCACACTAATCAGAGAAACCTGATTTATCTTCTTAATATATTCCAGTTTTTCAATCTTTTCCCCATTTTCACTAGTCAACAAATACAAACAAAATGCATCTCCACAACAAGTTTTTATTTCCAGCAAACTTTATTAAAATAGTATGTTGATGAGTTCTTCAAACCCTTTGAAACTTTACAAGCAGAGCTCAGTTACATCCATAAAGTTATTGGCTGTGTGCAAGACTCGCAGATTATAAAAGCTGCACATTATTAATCACCCTGAAATTCAGCAATAAGAGGTAGTGAACCATTCTTATCATCAGTCGTGAACAGTGTTTATGTGCTGTCTAATTATGAGACATAATAACATTACTATGTAAATCAAAAGTCCATAATACTAATGAAAAATCCCAGAAGTTATGAATAATAATTAGAAATTAAATTCATAATAGAATGTACCTATTAATATTATTCATATTCATATCTGTAATAATTTAAAAGCTTTAAAGCTTACATACATTGTAGCTCTAGTGGGTGACAAACATTCAGCTAACAAATGTAGCCGTTCAAAAAGTTAATGGTCTCTGGGGAATGTTGCCATTTTATTTCTTTTTATTTTTTGTACTAAAAATAGTTCTAAAAAAATATTTACAAATTAATTTCTAAGGTTTGTGTTTTGGGGCTATTTGTGAAAATCAAATGCTTCAAGAGCAAACTTAGTTTGACTGTTCAGAATATATTTTGACATTTAATATGTAAAAAAATACCCCAGTAGTGTGAAGGCTAAGACAGAGAAAATACATGTGAATATCAGGTTTTAGTTCTATACAACACTTACTTTAAATGAACTTCTATATATTAACACACAGTCATTTTGAAAATAATGCAGGAAAATCTTACTTTCAATTAAGCTGGAACAAATTTATAAATCAATTTTAATTAGTCCTGTTCTTCTAAACATGATCTGCAATTATAAGATAAACCTACCCATGGAGATTCATTAAACTTAGAATTTTTGAACTTCAACTTCAATGATCTTCATTTAAGTAGCCCCCTACAGTTACTGACATAATTTTCTGCCCTGTTCCTTGAGTTTACTTAGCACAGAAATCTCTGATGGGATTATTTCAACAAGGTGATTGGTGACTTAATTCTGGTTCTCCTCACTAGTCTTTTCTCAGCTTCTCGAAGAAACATACATGAACTGTTTGCCTAATCTTTTATAATTACATTGGAAAGAGAGGGAAGGAAGAAGGAGTGTACAAATCTTCTACCTACCATATGTATGTCTGGTGACATTTCTTTTCTGGATTTTCAAAGAGACATCCAAGGGAAGGTGGAGGTGTACATTTAGAGGTGCAGTAGTTAAGGACCTTGTGCAAGTACACAGTCTGAGAGGCACTCCTAATCTTTTCCCTTCTGTTGGATCCATAATCTGTAGTGACTGGTATTTCTACATACTGATCACTACCATGCAGAACCACAAAATAATGTAGCATGGAAGGCAGCATGGAAGGTCACCTAATCTAATGCCTTCTTAAAGCCAAGCTGATTTAGATCAAGTTGCTGAAGGCCACATCCAGTAAGATGTGAGATTCCACAGCCTCTCCAGTCAACAACTTCCAGGGTTTGCCCAACCAATTTTTTTTTTTCTTAATACCTAATCAGAATTTCCCATGATGTGACCTGTTGACCCTCATTCTCCACTAATCATCTCCCTTCAGACAGTGGTAGCCAGCAATAATGTTTCCCCTAAACCTTCTCTTTTTCAGGCCAAACAAACTTGGTTCTTATGGCCTCTTCTCATTCAACGTGTCCTCCAATTCCCTGATCATCTTGGTTCCCTCTCAGTGGCAAGGGAATTCAGATGACTTACAGCCAGATTCTTCCCTGTAATACTGCTTTCTACTCAATAAACACCCAGCCTGGTCCATTGCAACATGTTATTCTGTCCTAAGTGAAGGAGGTTGCATTTGCTTTTGTTGAAGTTCATGAGCATCCTGTCTTTCAGAAGGCAGCAGGAGCATGTCTGTTCTATGAGACACAATGATCTGTGAGACAAGGGTGACCCTAGTTCAGTCTATGCCCTCACTAATTGGTACCCTCTCACAGGGTCTGAACAGTGGACAGACCCATTTGCTGCTAACGGAGTTGATTTTCAGTTTCCAACATAGTGACTAGACAAGCAGATCCAGGGTCCATCCAGGAGACATGGCCAAAGACATGACATGAAAAAATACTTTTAAGTAGGTCTACGCTCCATCCAGGGAAATAAGGTCAGATAAATGGATGAAGACAGGTACACCTACAGCAAACATTACTGGTCCCAGTATCCATGCCTGAAGGACACCAGTAGTTACCAGAGTGCAGTTGGATTTTCTGTACCTTCTAACACCACTTTCAGCCAGACAGTCCATCCCATTCTCCCCCCACCTTCATATTCTCTGATCTATATCCCACCAGTCTATCAGAAAATTACTGGGTACCCTTCCACAGTCAATTTACAAAGTCCAGTGATCTCCCCTGGCCCACAGAGTGATTAGTCTCATTACAGAAGACAGTCAGATTGCTGAGGAACAACCTACCCTTGGTAAATTTATGCCAGCTCTTTCCAGCCATCTCCTTGTCTTTGCATTTGCATATAGGTCCCTTCAATCTCCATGAGTTCATGGAACACAAACTGCAACATTTACTCCCAACACCAGTTTCAACTATAGCTCCTCCTTCTGAGAAGATTTCAGATCTTTTCTGAGGTGAAATGGAAATACCCCACTTCACAAAATTCATCTTTCCCTAAGATATCTTTGAGACTTTCATTTTGGTGCTGGTCACAGATTTAAAGAGAGTGAAAGAACATAGTGAGTTGGTGGAGTAACTCTGCACCTATAAATTATGTTAACCCTTCCGTCATACGTCTTGTAGTATTTCCCATTTGTATTTTCAAGTTTAGTTAGGGGAAGAAGATGATCACTGCTCGACTAGTCTACAGTGTCGCTGTCCTAAACAGTCCCATGACAGTTAAACAGAGTACATGACTGTAGTGGGATGAAGAGTGTAAATTTGGAGGACTGTGGGAAAGGGAGGAAATAATTTTAAAAAAAAAAGAAAAAAAGTGGTTCTCCTTCACAGAGTGACCTTGTTTTAATGTTCTCCATGCCATTCACCCTCCATAGCTGATCAGCCAATTCCATTTATCATTATAATTAGGCAGCATCTTGCCAGTTCAATCAGGCTCAATTACTTTAGGCCTCATTAGTGACTGGCATACTATAACAAGTGCATCTTTGAATGAGCAAGGTCAGATAAAGAAAGTACAGTATGCAGCCAGCAAACACATTTATAGCCCATGACAATACAATGCTTTGGGAGTTGAGTAACTTTGCATTCCCCTTTTTTAAGAAGACATGAAGATAATGAAGCTAAAACTAACCTTGCTTAGCTTGCATTATTGCAGCTCCTACAAGTTCTTACCAACTCTGCAGCTGAGCAATAGTGATAAGAAGCTAGATTCAAACAGCTCAGGATAAACTTTGGGGCTTTTTGCAAGTCTCAGTTTAAGTTTCAAGTTGTGGACAACAGCAACTTCTCCAGTGCATCAGAGCAGCATAAGAACTTCAAAACTGCAGTGGTGAAAAGTGGATGTCGAGACCTATACTACAAATCCTTCTGCATTAGCAACAGTAGCACATGGTTTGACTTGTAAAATATGGTGTAGTGTAAAATTACTGCTTTTTACAGTAATGAGCACTGTAAACCGTAAAACAGTGACTAAAGTTAGAGGAAGGTAAGTTTTATGATACTGATGCTCTCTATAAGTATCTTGAGAAGTAACCTCCAAAGATAAAGAGTGTATTTTAAGTTAAATACATATATATATATATACACACACACACACATTTATGGTGTGACATTAAAGGGAAAAAGACACATTTATTACTTAGAAATTAGAGTTTCTTAAATACAGGAAAGTGGTGGTCTATAGCTATCTTCCAATATGAATACTGGAGAAACACATCCACATTACTTAAAGAGAGCATTTGGAAAGCTTATAATATTTTTCTGACATATTGGCCCCATGGAGAAGGGAACATAAATCATGAGTCTATTGGCATGCTCCAGCCATATATCTTTTTTAGATATGATGAAAGATAGATATGACCTCTAATGGAGGCAATGGAATCAGACCTGTCATTATTCCACAATTTTGCACTGATAGAACTGAAAATGCAGTTTTACATGGTAAGAGGCTTCTTTTTATCTAATCTACTTACCCAAAACAGTCTATTGTTTGCCCATTTGGTCATGCTTGTTCCTTAGCAGACAGTGATAATCCCAAATCTTTTTCTTCCCTCTACAGCACATAGCGCTTGCTTTAGTGTTCTTGTTTTATCCAGTCACAATCCTTGAAGATTAAATTCACCTCTCCCTTTGCTGAGAAGATAGTACTCAGAAGGCAGATACAAACTATGATCATTCTTGTGTTTCCATTCATTTTTATTCTGAATTATTTTCCTGGAATTTTTTGCAGTATCATACATTATGTGAGCACAAAAGTACTGATAAAGAATACATGCATCAGTTTTCTAGGATATTCTTTTACATTCTTTTGAATTCTGTTAAACATTGTTTCAAACGTCAACTACAACTTTAGGTTATGAATTTTGGACTTTTTATTAATGTATTAAGTTCTTCTTCCATCATAATATTTAAAAGTTATTTGAAGAATACCCCAAATCCACACAGAATATTCTGTAATATATTATGCAATAAAGAGAGAAAATAATATCTGCAGTGGAGTGTTCAGTATGCCTCCAAAAGTACAGGATTTGATTATCTTAAAAGATATGTTCTGGGTCATTATTATCTGGTTCCCTTTTATCCCTCTACACAATATTTGAGTACATTATACCCAGAGGTATTTCATTTCATAAGCTGGCAGTGTGCTAAGTGAAGTGTTTCTTTCATTTATTCTTATCTAATCTTTTAGTTATTTATTTATTTTCCTAAACAACTATTAACTGTAATAGTCAAGTATTAAAAAATAGAAATAACAACAACCCACTCTTCTTTTCCTCCCCACTTGAAGATGAATTGGCTGAGCTGTTTTATATGTTCTTGAAAACTTCACTGAGTGAAAGTGAATCAAAGGGGAGTACTTTCTAAGTGAGTCAGAAAGTGGTTCAGACCAAAAAGTGGCAGACTTTGATTTGTTCAAGAGACTGGTAGGGGGAGTCCCTTGGCATTCAGTCTTAGCGAACAAAGGGGTACAAGAGAGCTGGTTGCTCTTCAAGAAGGAAGTCTTAAGGGCGCAGGAGCAGGCGGTCCCCCTGAGCCGCAAAATGAGCCGGCGGGGAAGAAGACCAGCGTGGATGAATAGGGAGTTACTCTTGAGGCTCCGTGAGAAAAAGAGAATCTACCGCCTGTGGAAGGAGGGACGGGTAACTGAGAATGAATTCAAGGAAGTTGTCAGGATGTGTAGAGGTGAAATCAGAAAGGCAAAAGCCCAGCTTGAATTTAACCTGGCCGCTGGGGTGAAAAAGAATAATAAACTCTTTTATAAGTACATTAACAGTAAGAGGAGGACAAAGGAGAATATCCACTCTTTACTGGATGAGGCTGGGAATGTGATCACTGAGGACAAGGAAAAGGCGGAGGTTCTGAATGCCTTCTTTACGTCTGTCTTTAAAGGTCAAACAGATCCTCAGGGTACCCCTCTCTCTGACCTGGTAGTCTCAGCTGGGGAGCATGCTAACTCCCCTGTGATTCTGGAAGAAACAGTCAGAGACTTCCTACTCCAACTGGACTGCCACAAGTCCATGGGGCCGGATGAGATCCACCCGAGAGTGCTGAGGGAACTGGCAGAGGTGGTAGCCGAGCCGCTTTCCATTATCTATCAGTCCTCCTTGCTGACTGGTGAGGTCCCAGAAGACTGGAGGCTTGCCAATGTGACTCCCATTTACAAGAAAGGTTGTAAGGAGGATCCGGGGAACTACAGGCCTGTTAGCCTGACCTCGGTTCCAGGGAAGGTTATGGAACAGATAGTCTTGAGGGAGATCATGCGGTATGTGCGGGATGGCCGGGGGATCAGGCCTAGCCAGCATGGGTTCATGAAGGGCAGGTCCTGTTTGACCAACCTGATCTCCTTCTATGATCTAGTGACCCATCTGCTGGATGAGGGAAAGGCTGTTGATGTGGTCTACCTAGACTTCAGCAAAGCCTTTGACACTGTCTCCCACAGTATTCTCCTGCAGAAGCTGGCAGCCCGTGGCTTGGATGGGTACACCCTCGGCTGGGTAAGGAGCTGGCTGGAGGGCCGGGCTCAGAGAGTGGTAGTAAATGGAGTTAAATCCAGCTGGCGACCGGTCACGAGTGGTGTTCCCCAGGGGTCGGTGCTGGGGCCTGTCCTCTTCAATATCTTTATTGATGACCTAGATGAGGGCATTGAGTGCACCCTCAGTAAGTTTGCAGATGACACTAAATTGGCTGGGAGTGTGGATCTGCCTGGGGGTAGCGAGGCCCTACAGAGGGATCTGGACAGGCTGGAGAGCTGGGCTGAAGCCAATGGCATGAGGTTCAACAAGAGCAAATGCCGAGTCCTGCATTTTGGCCACAACAACCCCAGGCAGCGCTATAGGCTTGGGGCGGAGTGGCTGGAGGACTGTGTGGAGGAAATGGACCTGGGGGTACTGATTGATGCACGGCTGAACATGAGCCGACAGTGTGCGCGGGTGGCCAAGAAGGCCAACGGCATCCTGGCTTGCATCAAAAATAGTGTTACTAGTAGGAGCAGGGAGGTAATTGTCCCCCTGTACTCAGCACTTGTGAGGCCGCATCTCGAGTACTGTGTTCAGTTTTGGGCCCCTCACTACAGGAAAGACATTGAGGCTCTGGAATGCGTTCAGAGGAGGGCTACTAAGCTGGTGAGGGGTCTGGAACACAGGCCTTACGAGGAGCGTCTGAGGAAGCTGGGATTGTTCAGCCTGGAGAAGAGGAGGCTTAGGGGAGACCTTATAGCTCTCTATAACTTCCTGAAGGGAGGTTGTAGTGAGCTGGGGATCGGCCTCTTCTCCCGTGTAGGCAGTGACAGAACTAGAGGGAATGGTAGCAAGCTGCGCCAGGGGAGATTCAGGCTCGACATTAGGAAGCACTACTTCTCAGAAAGGGTAGTCAGGCACTGGAATGCACTGCCCAGGGAGGTGGTGGAGTCACCAACCCTGGGGGTGTTCAAGGAAAGACTGGATGTTGTATTGAGGGATATGGTTTAGTGGGAGCTAGTAGTAATAGGTGAATAGTTGGACTGGATGATCTGCTAGGTCTTTTCCAACCTTGATAATTCTGTGATTCTGTGATTCTGTGATTATTCTCATTTTTTTGCAGCAGTGAGTTCTCTAGCCTAGGCTGAGATCCTAGAAAAATTCCACCACAGATATTAATGAGATAAGGAGTTTAGAGGATGATCTCACACTTCCAGACAGTGCCATTGCATTTGTCCTTTAACTGATTTTGATCAGAGACTAAATATGACATATACACTGCTCTGTAGTGCTACTCTGCACCACAGTATGGACCAGTAGGTTGTTTCTGCAATGACTGCTGGACCAGGCATTACAAAACACAAAGGTTTACTCTCCCAGAGAAGTTTGCCATTGCCACATTTTTAAAAAGAAATACAGACATTTACGTAAACTGTTAAAAAACACCACCAAAATCTAGACAAAAAACAAAGTATCCCACTACATTTTTATATCCTTGGACAGAGAACAAGGAAGAAATGTGTAGCAAGCATTAGATAAGTCATTAAGGAAATTTCTGGGAAATATTCAGATAATGCAGAGGTGAACACAATGGAGATAAATGAAATTAGGTTAGAGAAGGAGTGATTCTTGTGGAATTTGAAGGTAATATTTTGGTGGCTGGGTAAGCAGAGAAACTCATAACACCTCCCATGGATCCATGCAAAACTTTTTGGAGGTTACTTTTGGACAGTCAATTGTATTGTGGGCGGCATCAAAAGAAGCATGACCAGCAGGATGAGGCCAGTGATTCTGCTCCTCTACTCTGCTGCAACAAGACCCTGTCTGGAGTACTGTGTCCAGCTCTGGGGTCATCAGCACAAGAAAGACGTGGACCTGTTAGAGCAGATATAGAGGAGGGCCATGAAAATTGTCAGAGGTCTAGAACCTCCTATGAAAAAAGGTTGGAAGAATTGGGATTGTTCAGTCTAGGGGACAGAATGTTCCAGGGAGACCTGGGTTGCTCAGAGAAGTTGTGGATGTCCTATCCCTGGGAGTGTTCAAGGCCAGGTTGGACAGTGCTTTAAGCAACCTGATCTAGTGGGAGATCTCTCGGCCCATGACATAGTAATTGAACTACCATGGATCTTTAAAGGTCCCTTCTAACCCAAACCATTCTGATTCTATGACTATATGATTCCTGCTCACTGTGACCTCTTCCAAATAAGGTGCATGTGTTTGGTGACTGTGTGCTGTTTCAGTGTTGCAGAAAGGGTTCTCTCTGCAGTTTTCTGGTGAAAATGTCATTAAAAAGCACTCAGGAATTTGGAAAATTACAGATTATATTTATAATTATTGCCTTTCTCTACTTTTTCCTTAAATATTCTTGAGGACTTTACACGAAAACAGGGAAAGCATCTTCTAGTAATATGAGATATATATATTCTAGCAATATGATTGCCAGAGATGAGGATAAAGCTCTTACAAACTGCTCCTGCAATTTTTTTGTATTAATCTATGAACATGTGAATACAAAAGTAAGATTGGGATAACCCCAGGGCAAGTCACAGCAGAGCAGAGTACAAATGAGCTCAGTGTACATTTCAAATTGTGAAAAAAAATTATTAGATTTTATAACAGAAGGGTCAATATTCAAAAGTGACAAATATGGCTCTCACTCATATGCTGCCCATTACTGCTTTAAGGGTGGAGCTAACTTGCTTTTTCAAATGTAGATAACTCTCAGGATTCACAGCTTGCTGAAACAGTAGCAATGTGATTTACAGACATTAACATGCTCGTGACTCCAAACCCTAACTCAGATCATTAAATTGCCCTTATCAGAGGAGGCATCAAGAATTTATGTTTGGAAAGTTTCTGCCTGCCCTTTAGCATCTCTAATTCTTCAGGTAAAACAGAGGTCAAATTCATAGGTTCTGAACTGTTGCCATCAATGATTCTATTCATCTGGTGTAAATGAGATAGACTTCTAGGAATGGGGCGTTTGATATACCCTGCATTTTATGAAATGAAAGGCCATAGGTGGATATGGGTGAATAGCTTTATGAAAAGAGTTCATAGTTCTTTAGAGCAAGGGATGCTCTATTTCTGCAGAGGCAACCTTGGTTTGCGAAGCAATTTATAGCTCAGAAAAATTGTGGGAGGTATGAACTTTCTATTTACCTGTCATTACTTGCATTGTGCTTTTCTTCCCTATCACAGCCCACTCACAGTTATATTCTACATTAGTTCTTACCATACGTGTCTGGGTGTTTTATTTCATAATTGTTCATCAATACTATTGATTTCCTTCCCCTATATGCTGCATGCTATACTTAGACTACCAGATAGAATTTGAGATTCTAAGTGAAATGAATAGTTTTAGCTGAATCCCCAGCCAACAGCAGATAAAAACATATGCAACACTGCTCAGTTGACACAGTTTCTTTCATCTGTGCTGAGGAAATGCACTAGAACACATCCAACACTGACACTAAATTGATTTGCACCCTTGAGATGCTGGCTACTCCTGTCAGAATTGAATTTGCTGACAGATGGCAGGCAGTGTGGAGAAACTTTCTGTGGAATTGCTTATATGCTATCCAGAAATGGGTAAAAATCAAATAGGAGTATGGTAGTGGAAGGAAGGCTGAATAGCTGGGTTTATTACAGCCTCAGGTTTCTTCACTGACAAAATTCCTCATTGCCCAAATGAGACAATTTTCCATCACTTGTTTGAATTATTTGTTATTTTTCTCCTTTATAATGTGGTTGCATACATTTTCTTTACATGGAGAAATAAAAAATATGTCTGAAACAAAGGGATTAAAGTGTGCATTTGGCAAAGAATATTTTGCACTCTTGAAACATTAAAATTCTCAAAAATTAGAAATACTAATATGAGTATGTTGTCTAGTATTTGAGTAGTATGGCAGATTCTATAACCTCAAAAAATCAGCCTTAAAATTGCGAAGGGCAAACTGATGCCTAAACACTATTTCTCACCTAATTTTTGTTGTTAAAAAATAAAAAAGCTATCAGATTTTGAAGGCCTTTATTAAGTTTACTTTAGATCTCAGCTAGAAAAATGACACACCAAAAGCAAGGTGTTAAATGGCAAGCAAATGTGACAATTCTGAGTAAAGGTTGTGAAATATTTTGGTAATATTTGGGAGGAATAACATGAGTTGTCATCTGACTTTATTTTGCTTATACTGACTTTTAATATGGATATTGGTAGAAACATCCAGACCCCACCCATTAACTGCCTGGTTACATGTTGTGGTTTAAACAAAGGTGGGCCAAGCTCAAGCTCATACTCTGCAAGAACAAGGGAATAGCTAGCTACTCAAGAAAAAAAGGATGTATTTGTAAGAGACAAATAAGGCACAAAGAGAAAGATAAAAAGAGTGAGGAGGGAAGGAAGGAAGGAAGGAAGGAAGGAAGGAAGGAAGGAAGGAAGGAAGGAAGGAAGGAAGGAAGGAAGGAAGGAAGGAAGGAAGGAGGAAGGAAGGAAGGAAGGAAGGAAGGAAGGAAGGAAGGAAGGAAGGAAGGAAGGAAGGAAGGAAGGAAGGAAGGAAGGAAGGAAGGAAGGAAGGAAGGAAGGAAGGAAGGAAGGAAGGAAGGAAGGAAGGAAGGAAGGAAGGAAGGAGGAAGGAAGGAAGGAAGGAAGGAAGGAAGGAAGGAAGGAAGGAAGGAAGGAAGGAAGGAAGGAAGGAAGGAAGGAAGGAAGGAAGGAAGGAAGGAAGGAAGGAAGGAGAAAAGGGGAGAAAAGAAAAAAGGGAGGAGAAAAGAAAAGGAAAAAAAAGAAAAGAAAAGAAAAGAAAAGAAAAGAAAAGAAAAGAAAAGAAAAGAAAAGAAAAGAAAAGAAAAGAAAAGAAAAGAGAAGAGAAGAGAAGAGAAGAGAAGAGAAGAGAAGAGAAGAGAAGAGAAGAGAAGAGAAGAGAAGAGAAGAGAAGAGAAGAGAAGAGAAGAAAAGAAAAGAAAAGAAAAGAAAAGAAAAGAAAAGAAAAGAAAAGAAAAGAAGAAAAGAAAAGAAAAGAAAAGAAAAGAAAAGAAAAGAAAAGAAAAGAAAAGAAAAGAAAAGAAAAGAAAAGAAAAGAAAAGAAAAGAAAAGAAAAGAAAAGAAAAGAAAAGAAAAGAAAAGAAAAGAAAAGAAAAGAAAGAAAATAATGAGCTTTGACAGCTGTGAAAGAGGTTTGTCCATCCCCTTAGGTGTAGTAATATTGACAAAATTTTACATATTCAAATAATTGGCTTGTTAAGCATTAAGATCCAAGGACAGATGGGATTGTGGGTCACAAAACCACAAGGATGAAGGGGCAAGGCAGAAACCTTTGAATTAGAGATCATATAACGTATACATTTATTCTGATGGAATATTGTCAGCCCCATTATTTGTTTTTGTTAATGCTGATGGAAATCATAGAGGGAAATAGGTTGGCGAGAGCAACTACTTTGCCTCCTGGACAGCTTTCCTGACAGCTAGCTGCCTGATGAGTAGGCTGCCAATCTTTCCAGGACATCTGATTTCCCAGCTGTTCACCTGGTGAGCTGCTGGTCTCCCAGGCTCTCCAACTGGCTGCTCCACAAGCTCTCCAGCTGGGAGGGGGCTTACCTGGTGTCAAAGAAATCAAGCTCTTGCACTTGAGTTTGTGCTGGCTGGGGTCTGGGAGCATATTTATTTTGGAAACTGAAATGTTCCTAGTGTTTCAACAGCCTGGACAATATCAATATTTCACTGCTTTCTGAATAAAATCTGCCAAGATTTGCAGAGTCACGATGAGAATCCTAGTTTTGTTGTTCCTGCCATACTTATAAAAGCATGGGGTTTTTTGGGGGTTTTTTTTGGTCCCAAATCAGGGTAAAGAAAAAAGAAAAACACTCTGGATTTCCTGTCTGATATTAATAGTATTTCCTTACCATGTTAGTGGTAGAAATCTTGATTTCAGAGAATGGAGAAAATCAGAAGAATATTAAGAATTGCTTCAGTTAAAGACTGTTCAATTTTTATTCTGAATGGTTTTCATTTCAGGGGACAATTTTTAAATTACTGGGGGTTTCTGATGTTCTTAAATTAAAAAAAAAAAATTGAAATCACAGTTTCATGTGAAATTAACAAAAAGTAGCCTTAAGAATCACATATCTATAATAAAGAAGAGTACCTTTTAAGCCTTTTCTTGGGGATTTGACAAAGCTGGTGCTTTTTCAGAGGTAGCTCTTAGTGTTTCAGGTCATTTGCTGGTTTAGATCAGTGTCTGACACTGTCTGGGAGTTGCCCTGGGCACCTCTCCTTCTGCCAAAATAATTCAGAACAGTCTTGGAGGGGGTGAGATCACTTAAATGCTGAATTAGCTCATACTTTCTGCAGAACTTTAAGGTTTGTATAGACACCCTCCTCAGAGTGATAGTTCATATTGATTTCTGACTAAAAAGGGCAGCTGCAAATGAGAAAAAGCACTACTGTTCCTTTTAAGTGTTACTCTTCCACTATGAACACTCAGAAATTAATCTGCTATTTTGTCACACCCCTTAACTTCTTTTTTCTCATTTTTTCCAGTAGAAAATGAAGGAGAAAAGAAATTTCCATTTCAAACTGATTTCAATGCCTGGTATTTAAAAACTAGTAAAGTGGATTTGGAGCTACTTTTGTATGCCAGGCTGCATATTTAAACATACATATATCGAGAGAGGATTCTCCAGAATACATGGCAAAGTTTTACTGGAATAATTGGTTCTAATTTAAAAAAGAAAAGCATGACTTGGTTGTCTAACTACAGATATATAGAGGCATACTGAAACACCACAGGGTATGAAAGACTACTAAAGGGAATTGACTGACCTAATGACATGTGTATGTTCCCACATCCTTCAGAAGCAATAGAAAGGCAGTCAGTAGTAGATGTGTACCTATGGCTAGGCAACTGAATTCTGGCAAGATGCTATTTATCAAAATTCTTAGCTCAGGCATTTTCTTCTTGCTCTGTTATTCTAACTGAACCCTAAAAATATGTAAGTTTATGCTAGTCAGACCAGCATAGCTTTGTAAAATTGTGTTTCTTTTCCTAAAAGCATGATACAATACATTCCCTAACATCTACAGAAATTAAACTGAATGTTCCCATATGAACTCACAAATCAATAACCATAACAGAGATAATTAATAAGACCATGAGTAAAGTATGGGAATCTTCACAATGTCTGCAATTAAATTTACCTTTTACTATGGGAAATACTGCTCCAATTTACATGTTGATTTCTGGAGTTTTTTGCACACATGAGATAGAGATGTATCCCGAAAATGAAGCAATGCATTCAGCTTAACTATCACTGACGTCAGTGTATTCTGTTTGGCTTTTTGCATTGACATTTTTGCATGCAAACACTAGAACCAATCAGCAAGCTATGAAATCCTCGGCGTTAAAGAAATCAGAAGTTGTGATATGCATTTACAGTGAGCCAGTACCTCCAGCCTTCATAAGCACTGATCGCAAAACAGGTGGTTTGTCTGGGCAAGTTTTGGAACTCACTAAAAAGATGGAGCCAAGGGTCCACAGCCTTGGGATGGGAAAGCCCAATGTGAACCAAAGCTTCAATCACATTAGTGCCATGTTCCTTAATGAGTTAATAAAAAGAGTATCAGTTTGTATCATACGGTGTGTTTCAGAACATTAGGAGAGCCACTTGCTTGCATGAAAGAGGAAAGTCTGTCCTTGTAAATAAAGCACGGTGTTTTCATCCATCACTTACAACGCAGCTCCCTGCAGAAAGGCTGGGACTGAATGTCTGTGATGACAGCTTTCTGTATAATGCAGTTGCCTTAAGGTACTCTGTGTGTGTATATATAGAGAGTATATAAAATGATTGAATTGATAGTTTCAAAACCACTGTATTTGAGTCACGACTGTGACACTTTCTGAACTGAAAAATAGTTTGATATCAACAGGATAGAAAAGGGTTTGCACTTAGCCAACAGACACCAAGGTACAGTAATTATGACTTAAGGAGGTGAATGGCTGAGGTACCTAACTGTGAGCAGACTTTTTTCTGAGTAAAAATAGCTTTTCTCATTTCCTTCATGAATATACATGCATGCTTCATTTTAATAACATATCTCCATGAGTACTTGGGAAACAATTTTTTTCTTACAACTTCCAAACATTTCAGTTCTGACTTGAAAAAGTAACAGGCAGGGAAATAATTTATTCTGTAGCAATTTACATTTAAATTAATTTACAATAAATGCCTTTTGTGTGTGCAAGAGGTTTTGGTAACTGATGACATTCTATTGTACAAGAACACAGAGCAAGTAGCTGTCTCAAGATATCCAAGCTGAATTGTAAGCAAACAATTATGAATATTCATTAGTTCTTCTGCCAATTTGAAATACCATTTTAAAAGGGACTGAGCAGCTGGAGTACCTATCCAAGTCCCAGGAAGTTGATAAGTCCAAGTACTTTGTTGAACTGGGAAACTGGAATATCAGCATTAAAAGCAGGGCAATATACAGCACAATATTATATCCCTTTGACTGCACAGTTGAGGAAAAAATACCACTTTAATTAAAACCAGTAAGTGTTTTGGGTACTGAGAACACCAAAAGACTTTCAGATACTTCAGTTTATCTTGTCTTTTAGTTCACTGGTTACGGAGTTGAAAGTCATGTGCTGATTACTTGAAAAATTTTTTTCTTAATGTTTTCATAATTACATTAATTACATTATATTTGTCCAGGAAATGCCTTGGCCAAAAGGAGTCATTCCATTTTATTAGCTTGCCAGTGGGTTCTGTTGTGAAGAAATCTGTGTCTGAGTTTGTTGGGGGGTTTTTCTATGTAACAGTACATTTAACTACAGAACATGGTGGGACAGGGGACTGTGGAGTTGATTGTGTTGGGGGAAGAATGGAACCTGAAGGAAAAGTCAAGAAATAAATGAAAATTGAATAAGGCTACAGAAAACATGAATATGCTTGGAGGTGCTGGGTGACAAAAAAGGGGGCTCACATAGATTGATTATGTGTAATGGACTGTGGACAGTTGTGAGGAAAGTAAGAACATGAAGGAATGCCAGATGAAAGTTAAAAAGGAAGCATGGAACAAGTGAGGGCAGAAAACTAAGAAAATAAGAAAAAGGGCTGGGAGTAATTCAATATAATCTTGAGGAAGGTGAGGAATCTCATACATTGGTTTGGGTATGGGGAACATTACTCAGCAGATGAGGTCAAGAGCAAGATAAGAAGCAAGAACTAAAGAAATTACACAGGTAAAAACAATGCGCTTTTACAAAGCATTAAAGCAAAAAATACAGAATTGTTTACTTTGTTCATCTGGCAGTCCTTGAACCTTGTGAGAATTAACTAATTAGTGCAAATTTCTACTAGTAGAGAGACCTGTCAATCCATATGGTGTCAGTTTAGAGAAGGCAAATTCACTAAGTTTAAAACAGTTTTTGTGACTTTTTAAAAATATAGGGTACTGAATGAGCAGTGGTAGTTTTACAACAGGAGATGAGTTATGGTGCTGAAAGAAGGATTTGGGGGTCTTGGTCAACAGCAAGTTAAACATGAGCCAGCAGTGTGCTCAGGCAGCCAGGTGGACCAACTGTATCCTGGGGAGCATCAAGCATGGCATTGCCAGCCAGTCCAGGGAGGTGATTGTCCCACTTTACACTGCACTGGTGTGGCCTCACCTTGAGTCCTGTGTGCAGTTTTGGGTGCCACAGTACAAGAGGGACACAAAACTATTGGAGAGTGTCCAGAGGAGGGCAATGAGGACGGTGAAGGGTCTGGAAGGGAAGTCTTACAAGGAGAGGCTGAGGTCCCTTGGTTTGTTCAGCCTGGACAAAAGGAGACTGAGGGGAGACATCACCATGGTCTATGGCTTCCTGATGAGGAAGAGCAAAGGGGCAGGAGCCAATCTCCTCTCTTTGCTGACCAGTGATAGAAGCTGCAACAGGGGAGGTTTAGCACAGGTTAGTTGCAGCACCAAGCTTGACTGAGTTCAAGAAGTGTCATTCCCATGCTCTGACTCAGCTGATCTGTGTGGAGCCAGGAGTTGGACTTGATCCTTATGGGTCCCTTCCAACTCAGGTTATTCTATGATTCTAAGACCTCTGTACAGTCTCTCAGAGATACCCAAAGCTTCATCAGGGCTAGCCTGCTTTTTGCATTAAGACAACAAATCTGCAAGCAGAGTCTCAGACACAGCAGCAGACTGTTCCATAGACAGCATTCTCCAGCTACACACAAGCATGGTGCTAGTGTGACAGTGGGCGGCTCTCCACAACTCTAGGTAGATTCAGAAAAGCTTTCTATTCTGGGTTTCCTCTTCCTTAGGTCACTCAAGGCAAACCCAAGACAGTCTGATTTGGGATCACAGTAGGGCCCTTGCTTCCTGGGAGACTACTCAGGACTTCGAACCTGGATTATAGTAACATTCAAGACAAAGGATGTATATTTTGTTAAGGAGATACCATCTGGCTTCCTGAGTGGATGATTGGCTTTAGGAGTGGTGAGATTCTCAGCTATTTCAAAGGTGGCTCAGGCATGCCATACAATACAGTCTGTCTAAGCTAGCCATTACAGAGTAATGCAGTGGCACATTCTTTTGATAGTTGATTGATTTTTTTGCATCTATCATTGTTTTGTTCTCTTAAAAGCCGGCAACACTGGGATGAGGTATTAAGGGCTGTCTGGCAGAAAGCAGAACCTGTGAAAATGTATAACCTTAAAATATACATAAAACGATTTTTCTGTATTCTTACATAAATGTCAAATACTTGGCTCTCAAATACCATCTAAGGAGGACTTGGCATTCAGCTCAGACAAGCTACAATCATTTACCTGTAAGTCAGACATTAATGGCATATGCTAAGATTGTAATGCTCACTTTCCATTTACACTTGCCATTCACTCTTGCCATTTCTACCTTTCTCCTTTTCCCTAAGTCACAGTCATAATTCTTTCTATGATGGATTCTGCATGGTTCATCAGCGTCCACTCCATTGCCTCCAGTGCCTCCTTCCCCAGTAAGGAGGTTCAGCAGAATGGAAAATGACCTTTTTTTGCAAGGGTAGATTATGAACTTATGTTCAAATATAGATTCTGAAACAATTGTTCGATCTACAGGTCATTCCAGAATTAATGTGCTAATGTTCTCATTTTTCTTCAGATGAATAGTGTTCTCAGTGGTCCTTTCAGCTTCCTGTGAATTGTTCCAAAAGTTATGGGATTCATGTGTTACCATATGGCATACAGACAGAAAGAAATAAAAATTATTGTGTATTAGGCATACATAATTATTACTAGTATTGCAGCAGCATCAGACATTACACTTACACTGACAAAGGAAACAGGCTGTGCTCTGTTTTCTAGGTTTTCTTAGAAACTGCTTACACTTTAATCTATCCTCCTTCAAAGCATCGTGGCTGTGTCCAAACTACTGGTTCAAAATGAACATCCTAATGCAGTCCAGATGACTGTGAGACTGGTTATTGCTACTTTAGGCATAGCTAGACAGTACAAATCAGGGACCCAACTGGACCGTGCTCTTGTTACCTTTGGGCAAATATTGAGCAAACGAGCTTCATATCTTAAAAAGTTCATAGTTTTCATGTGGCTACATGAACAAGGGACAACAGGACAACATAAGATCTGGTTTATGGTATGCCAAGGGTTCTTCAGGAATGTCTGAATGAAGTTGTATAAAATGAATGTACACCGGCAGATGCTGAAAAACAATGTGCAATGTCCATGGGCTAGCCATCTCACCATAACCTGCTTTTGTGTGCTCTCACAAGATATCAGGACTTTACATGTAGGCAAAGTAGGTATGTCTATAGATGTAAATAAAAATTATAACAGCGTTGGTTATCATAGTAAGCTACAGTCTCAGTTGATGAGACTTGACCATTTCTTTTAATATCTTTAGAAAAAGAAAAATCATAACCAGAGAGAATTATGGGGAAGCTCTATCTTTTTAAGGAAAGTGTCTTCAAAGTGAGAGAGAGGGAGAACATTTGGGACCACACAACGATGCTTACTTGAAAACATAACATGAAGGGAAAGAGTACCATTGCCCAACCAGAGACAAAGGTCTTAACAATTTTGAAATTGATAAATAAGCCTACTGAAAGGCTTATGATTAAATGGTAATACGGTTATATGATATGTCAGGTACTCCACAAAGGGCGTGAATGAACACAAGTAGACTGACAGGAGTATGTGGACACACAGAATTAGAAGCAGAAAGACAGGATGTAGCCAGGAATAGATATAAATGCATCCACTGCAGAATAACATAAGCACATTTTCATTTTCCTACTTTTTACATGTTTACAGAGTAAATGCAAATATATATACCTGTATGTGTATAAATATATACATACATAAAATATAATATGTAAGGCACAGTCAGTTGGATATAGAGATACACATGAAGAGACATGAAGTATTTTAAAATGAATGCTAATCTTGGACTTGGTAATGTATACACAGTTCTCCTAGATTTTGGCAAAAGCCATGTATCTGAAGATAGAATTTAGCTACAATTTCCATAGCACCTCACAAGCCCATATTTTGTAGCAAAGCAATGCTTCTAAACATCACCATACATTCTAAAAAGAGTTTTTTCATACCCTGTCCATAACATTCTGCAAAAGATAGCATCTAAAATGTTTGCATTTATTTGGGAATGTTTTTCACACTATACTTGTCACAAGGTCCCAATTATAAATTCTCACTACATTTCTAGACTATTGGGATTTTCTAATTCCATGCAAGTACTTTCCAGACTGTACTGAATACTAAACAGAATTGTACTCAACAAAAATCACAATTTTAGCTCCGTCAAAGTGGGCTCCTTGGGATTTTTTCCTTAATACTTTGATTCTTGTTCATTATTTGTTCGTTAAAAAAAGGCTTCACATGTGACAGCTTGAGCTGTGTCTATGAAACTTTTTTTGGTTTGAGTAAGGAAAGAGAAAAGAGTCTAGGGAAATTGCATGTCAGGCCACAATCCTAAATCCTAAAGTAATGAATATAGAGAATAACATACTCTGTTGTATAACAAATATTCTTTTCTAAGATCATATACCTAGTTATTTCCACTAGGCACTAGGTCACTTTTATATTTTCTTATTTTTTGTTTTTTTTTTTTTAATTAGTCACTTCGTATTAAACAATATTAGCTTTAAAGTCTTTTGATGATGTACCCCAAGGAACTAATATCTCCAAATTGAGTATTAAAATATACAGTATGCATATGAGACTGTGGCAAGGAATCTTGTCCTATTTTTACATGACAGCAAGCTACAGATTTTAAAGTGAAAATCAGAAGTGAAGCAGGATTGCATGTAGGCATTGGGCCAAAACTGAACTATGAAAATTTAAACTCTTGTGTAGGCTGCAAGATTACTTTCTTCTCTTGATGGTGTGATTTAAGGACTTAATCTTTCCCATCACTGTTGCTGTCATTTTTATTTCAAGAGACAACTAATTTATTAAGATAGTGTTTGCTCTAACATTCTTATCATTGCAAAGGATTTCTTGTGATAATAGAATACCACCTGGAAATATTGATCTGCTGAGAGTTCAGATTTACTGTTGTCTTTTCTCTATATTTTCCCCTGGATTTTTTTGCCACTTTCTTCCCTTCTGTTCTGGCATACGCTTTTTCAGGTCAACTGTCAGTCACATGCTGGTCACCACCAGAAAACTGAAATAAAAATTCAGACACAATGACTGTGCTAGAAACCTGAAAACTTGGAAAAGTTTCACAAAATTTAGCTGGAAGTATTTATATCTTGCATTATGAGCTCTTCGAATAGAAAATGTTGTTCCGGTGATTAGTTCTGTTCTTAATGTACGGAATTCCATTGAAATTAATTAGTAAAAATGAGCAGTGATCGAGGGGTGTGAGTGTAAACACAGGCTTACCCTTGTTATTTATCCTTTCTGTGATGATAATCAACTCCGGATCACTTAGACCTTCAATAATCCTATTCACTTAACTGCATATACAGATGTAAATAAAACTTTCGATCTAGGTCTAAACTGCCATCAACTCAGGAGTTACTGCCTCTTTTTAAGATTCTGCTTAAGAAAATGAATGAGCACAAAACCATTATTTAAGTGTGGTACATATTTAACTCAAGCTCAGTAACCGCTAAAACATTTAAATAGCAGAAAAAAAAAATATTCAGTTGCATTCAGTAGGATATTATATAAACCAGTTATGTCATTTAGTGTGTGTGAAACAGAAGCAGAAACTGTTAGCAGAAATTCCTACTAGTAAGGGTACCGTGTGCAAAATTCATTAAGGACTCACATGAGTTTCCAGCAGGACATTCCTATAACCATGTAGATTTACATTTTCACTGACAGCAAGACCATATAATTTGACTTTGAGGTGATCCTTTGACCACCTTCCTCTCCAGATTTGAGGCTTGATCCACCCCTCCCATCATCACCAACTTTTATGTCAGTCAGAATCCCTGATTTTGGAAAAAATCTGGTTTGTTTTGCTTTTAGTTTTTAAAGGCTTTTCTTTTAAAGAACAGAGTACAGTTTGTCTTTAAGCAAGTTATTTGTTTGTGTTAGGCATGGCCTCATTATGCACCATGCTATTTATTTTATTTCTGGTAATTTTAATTGAAACAATGGGGCAGTACTGTTTGCAAAGTAAAGGGCAATATTGTTTCTGCATCTCTGTAGCATGAGGGGGGAATGGTTTTAAGGCAAATAGCAGAAACCTGTATTCATTCTTACACATGCATGGAAGGTGCAGCCATTTTTCAATAGATGATTGAAGGGAAACCCCACAGGCAAAGAATATATTCCTAGCTAGCTGAGTACAGAGATCTTAGGGTGATAGGTGCTACAAAAGATGTTTTGACTGGCAAACAGAACAAGCCAGGACTCTCACAGAAGAAATAATTACAAATTGTTCATGAATACTTATTTCCTCTTACAGTGCCCAGTTGCAGTGCTGGCACTTAAGGCTATTCATTTTTATTGAACATCATCAGAATGCAGAAACCTTCACTGACAGGCAGACTTTTTCTTATTGCCTAGGAGGGCTTACCCTTTTCATTCTTACAACCAATTTCTTCAGATGCCTTTTTTTTTTTTAACAAAAGGCTCAGTTGGATTTTGAGATTTTGAGCCACTCCCAACAGCATCAGAAATTCTAAATGTAAACAAGCACTTGATCCCATGCGTATAATACTTTTAATTTATTCTCAGAGTTCATGTGCCCTTCCGGTGTCTGTCAGTTCCCCACATCACAAGTTGACTGACCATGGCCACTTTTGCAAAGAGACTGAGGCATCAAAGTTAATACATTTTTGCAATTATCATAAAATTCTGCAGCTGGGATTCTTCAAGAATGCTAAATGAATCAATTTACAGTGTGATTTCAAAATTGCAGTACAAATGTAAGAGCCATCTCTGCTGTTTGAGTGGCCTGCCAACAAATCAGCATGTGCATTGCCACAGTGCATGATGGCCCTTGCTTGGATGACAGTGGGAGGGCACAAGAAGGAATGACAATTTTCACAAGGGGACAGTGAATCAAAGAATATGCTGGTTGGAAGGAATCTCAGAGTTATAAAGAGTCCGTCATGATAAGCGTACCTAGAGAACAGTTCTGTACAACCCAGGCTTCTTGACTGAAGCTGATTGCAAAACATTTCCTCCAAAAATCTGAAGAAAATGTTAATAAATTCCATAAGACAGAGGAGAACTTTAAAAATTTAATCTTGTTTTCTACTCTTAGGCACTGTGCAATGAAATGCCAATGCTTCTAAATGTATATTTATTTGAAACTTACCAAGAAAAACCTGTGAGTTTTCAGTTTTCCATAAAACTTTTGCTTGTTGACAGAGATCTTGTGTTTTTTCCTTCTCCTTGAGATATATATATTGATAAAGTGACTAACAAAAATACACATGTCGAGCAGAGCAATAGCTAAGTGATAATACATTTTTTTATGAAGATATTAAGTACAAGAGTAAAATTCATGGAGAAATAGACAATGTCTTACAATAAATTCTTCAGCAAACAAACAAGTAAACCTGTTGCTGCAAGAGGAACCAAGTATATGAGAGTTCCACCTGTTTCATAACACAGAGTACCCAGTAGCTGCCTGTAAAGCCTGCCTATAAACTAAAAAATGAAAGGCATCTACCAGTTAAACAAAGAAAAATAAAATCAATGCAGCATGTTAAGATAATGAATACCACTAAGAAACTTTACTGTGAAAAGCAATTCAATAAGGACATCATGTTGAGAACCTCTATTTTGAAAAGGTCTGTTGTGGTGTAGGATTGAAAAAAGATCTTCAGATATTTTAAAATGTCAGTTTCAAAACTTCCAACTTCTGATAGATAGGATCATCAGTGTCCTCCATTTACAATCCCCTAAGTATGCTAGTCACTTTAGCTTTAGTTACATTCATTAAGTTAGCTGTACAATCCCATGCCTACTCATCCCAGCACCCACAATTTTATGCAAATACTCCATACTGTTAATGAAGATATAAGCAGGAGGGAAGAGAATTATGTCTGTCTACACCTTAATTATCTGTAGAAGTGGATGAAGTAAGAGAGCAGAGTGCATATGCTACTCTTTTGGAATATGACTGATCTTCAATTCCCATGACAAAATCTACAGGTTTTTATAGGATAGTTTTTTGTCTAAGACAGAATTTTTCAGTCATGCCTGGTCTGATTTGACTTCTAAGGTATGGAATGGCTCCAGACCTGCTAGCCCTGCCAGCAAGCTCCTCATGGTGCACTCAGGGGGCTTTCCACTGTAATACTCCAAAACCAGTTGGCAGATGTAGGTTTATCTCAAGTACAGCTGTATGGTGCTATTCAGGCATAGAAGCAGTTTCCATGAAGTAATCCATGAACAAGCAATTCTTCCTGGAACTGGGACCGTGGAGGTATCCAGAAATAAACTTAGGGCAACTCCAAAACCAGTTTCACCTGCTTTGTATGGATTTTTATATTACCTAAGATATTCCATTACTTATTAGCAGAGAGAAAAAAAAGATATCTGACTTTAATAACTATTGTATTAATAAAACTCAATTAACTGTGTTGTTATACAGATGTTTTTTCAATGACTCCGCTGACCAGATCAAGGTAATACTCTAACACTCCTACAAAACAAAGTGTTTTAAAGACTTACACAAAACAGCTTCACTGGAGACACATGTATTTGATGGATGGACCACTCAGTGAATAAGGAACTGGCTATATTGTTGCACTCAAAGAGTTGTTGTCAAAAGCTCCATATCCAAATTGAGATCAGTGATGAGTGGCATTCTTTAAGGGTCATTTCTGGGGCTGGAACTGTTTAATATCTTTGCTGGAGACATGGACAATGGAATTGAGTGTACCCTCAACAACTCTGCTGATGACAAAAAGCTGTGTGTTGCAGTTGACACACTGGAGGGAAGGGATGACATCCAAAGGGATCATAGTTTCATAGAGTATTTTGAGTTCAAAGGGACCACAAAAATCATGTAATCCCAACAGGGGGGCTGTTTACAAAGGCATGTAGTAATAGAACCAGGGTTAATCAGTTTAAATTAAAGAAGGTAGATATTAGGAAGACATTCTTTGCTATGAGAGCAGTAGGTCACTGGGACAGGTTGCCCCGAGTAGCTGTGGCTGGCCCCTCCCTGGAAGTGGTTAAGGCCAGGTTGGATGGGGCTTTGGGCAACCAGGTCTAGTGGAGGGTGCCCTCACCCATGGCAGAGGGGGTGGAACTAGATGGTCTTTAAAGTCCCTTCCAAACCAGACCATTCTGTGAATCTATGATTCTATGATTTTGCACTTAGTCATCTCTCATATTTCATACTGAAAGTCTGGTATGACACAGCTGGAAACCTTACTTCTCAAAAATAAGGGAAAGAGAAGAGGATATACCAATAAGAAACAAACAAGATTTTCAAGCTTTTCTTTACCTATATTACTGATTCACTGTAGTTTTCAAACTGTCATTCATGATGGATACAGTTAATTTTTGCTGTTTTGTATTTATATTGCATGTTGTCATTTCTATCATTAATCATAAACATAATTGTCACAAAACCAGAAATGTCTTTTCCCAAACATTTCATTCTAAAATATAATTACTCACACTTCCTGCTGTTAATGGCACAAATTTCTAATTACTTCAAAATGAAGCTATAATTCATAAACTTCAGGCTTGTAACACACATGTTTACAGTAGACAGAAATTATTGTAGAATTTATCACTGTGGAGGTCTTATTTGCCACAGGCTTATTTAACTACTCTGTTCCGTAGTATTGCTTTTGTCCCATCCCATTAAGGAATAATAAAGTACTGAACTCCCTGTTTACTGGGAAGGATAGATACAGAAGTCCTCTTTCACTGACAATGGCCATTCAGATTTACCTCCTGTAAATAAACTGAGTCTAGCTATGCATTCCTATTGCAGAGAGTACATTGAACTTAGGAATGGTTGAAAATGGAAGCAATTTAATTAGCAGTCATTAACTGCAAGTCAGATAATTCTCACACTGGCTAATGTAAATGAGAAATGGAGATTATGTAAGGTATGGCAAACAGATTCATAAAGAGAGATAAAAATACTGAATTCAGTATTTTTTTCAAATTTTCAAAGGTAAATCATAGAAGTAAGGTGTTGCATACACATTTTTCTCAAATTTAGAGAGCAAATACAATTGCTAGCATGTGAAAATGATATGTTTTTATTAGCAACTGCTTTTCATCACATCCATGATCCTTGAACTCCTGTTATTCTTTTCTAAGATTGTGTCCAAGAACAGGATACCTATGATAGAATTCCATTCAGAAAAAAAGAAATTGCATTAGTCAAGAAACATAAAGTTAAAGAAAACAAAATAAAAGCAATTGCCAAGAGAAAATGGGGAAAAAAACCTGTAAGACTTCAGCGCTTTTTTTTTGTTTAAAAAAAAAAATTGCTCTAATTGCTGGAAAATCCTTCTGATATATCTTAGTCTCACTTGCTTATGTTGGTCTTAATTCATGTAAAAAAAAGAATATTGCAAGATTTGAAATGCAGATATTTTTCCAGTTCCATATATCATTCCATTATTATGCACCTGTTTAGTGAGGAAAACAATGAAAGGAGGAATGTATCACCAAGAAAATATCAATAAATTGATAACAAAACAAGGTCTGGAAGACAGTACAAGTTTGGGAAAAAAATCAGTTCTCACCTAAATAAAATAGAACAGGAAAGTTTGCAGTCCTTTGCGTTTTCGAATCTAAGCCTCACCTTAAAATTTTTTTCTGAGAAAGCTTGCTATTGTAAACAACTGCAAAGCTCTCAGCTATACCATCATAAATTATTTTTTAATAACTGAAGAAGTGCAATATTTTGAAGACATTTAAGTCCCAACATATACAAAAGTAGCTTAATTCTCCCTTCACAGTGAGCTTATAGTGTGTAAACAAACTTTGCATGTACTGTTTTACCATTCATCTTCTGAAGAAAACAAACAGATTGGCAAATGAATTAATAACTGAACTTCTTCCTAAGAAGAGAAGGGTGAAAGACAGATGGAAATGTCTTAAATAGTAAACAGAGAAAATTAGGTTTCCAGATAATTCTTAGATTTAAAAAATTGAATGAAAAAAACAAGATAACCTAAGACAATTTTGGTACAATGGATGGAAAATAACATCCCAATGTCTTTTGGTATTTCCAAAGATTTTACTGAAAAAAAAATGTAAAAGGCATTTAAAATTTCTATTAGAAGCTCCGTCATGAATTATTCTTTTTCCTCTTTGCATTATTAAAATCTTCTCAAACAAGAAGATTCTTATTAGAGTACCATGATTCTGTATTATAATTTATTTCCTTTCATGACCCTGGTAACCACAGATATATATCCTATTGCATAAACATCAGGAGGGTTTTGAACAGTCAGAACATGAGAATTAATTTCTGTGAAATTTGATATGCTTAATGGACTAAAATGATTATTCTGTATTTAGAGATCTCCATGAGTAAAATATTCAGCTACACTGTGTTTTAAAACAGTGTCTTACCGAAAATATTATATAATATTATGTTTGCTTCTTGGTGCTCTGCTAGGGAAAAGAGGGGAACAGGAATGTAAGAATAAAGAATATATAAAGCATATGTGAAAAGTGAAGGAGATGTAGAAAGTACAGGATACTGTACTTTCTGACTGTTAGGACATTTGGTATGAGAAGATGTGTAGTAGTAAATGGTTATTAAATATTAAAGAACAAAAAAAAAATTAGTTAAAAGAATAAAAGACATCCCCACCCAGACATATTCCTACAAACAAGAAAGAACAGAGAAAACATGACCCTGGCAGATATTAATTCCTTGGTGTACATCATCAAAAGACTTTAAAGCCACTTCAAGTCCACGGAGTCTACTTCCCCTTAACACTGTGTAGTAGAATCGTGCTCCAAGGCTTGGGTTGCTGTTTTCAAACACAATGGTTGTGTTGAATGTGAACGAATGAAGTACCTCAAAACTGTTTTCCTATCAGTCATGGTTTAACCCAGCTAAGCAGTTAGACACCGCACAGCCACTTGCTCACTTCCACCCACTGGGATAGGGAAGATAATTAGACGGGTACAAGTGTGAAAACTCATGTCTTGAGATAAGACTATTTAATAGGTAAAGCAAAAGCCACACATTCAAGCAAAGCAAAATAAAGAATTCATTCACCACTTTCCATCAGCAGGAAGATGTTCAGTCATCTCCAGGAAAACGGGGCTCCATCATGCGTAAACTTACTTAGGAAGACAAGAGCCATTAACCTCAATGCCCACTCCCTTTTCTCCTTCTTTTCTGCAGCTTTATATGCTGAGTATGATATCATATGGCATGGAATATCCCTTTGGTCAGTTGGAGTCAGCTGTCCTGGTTGAGGCCCCTTCCAGCTTCTTGTGCACACCCAGTCTACTAATCATTCGGGTGGTGTGAAAAGCAAGAAATACCTTGATGCTGTATAAGTAAGCACTGTCCCTATGTAATCAACACTATCACCACAAATCCAAAACATAGACCCATACAAGCTGCTATGAAGAAAATCAAGTCTATTCCAGCCAAAACCACTGCACTGTCAAAAGTCATTACTTTGCACTATCAGGTCAGGTTACTATATTTAATGGAGACTATGAGACTATTGGAAGCAAAGTAAAATTGTTATCTCTAATATTGAAAAAGGGAGGGCAAAGGGAACAAAGTGGAGTAATTTCCTTACACACATCACAGTAGAGCAATAGGTGTTCATGGGCCAATTTCTGGTGTCTGCTGCAAAATGAAAAGAATTTTCAGGGTGTGTAAGATCTAATCTTGGTTCAGTACTTCCTGTCTTCTAGATGTCATCAAAACCATTCCTTTTGATGAAAACAAGACAGATCTGTTCACACCTCTAATGCAGGTCAATCTTTTTTCTTTTCCCAACTCCTTGTACAATAGCAATTATATGGCTTTGATTTGTTTGTTATACATATTCTCCTAATGAGGAAAAAAATCAGTTCTATTAATGTTATATGGTTGGACCCAATGATCTCTCGAGGTCCCTTCCAACCCCTATGATTCTATGATCATTTATAATTCACAACTTTCTTTCACTAATAATAGTATTATTTCTGGCATCACAGTGAATTACACATCTGTGCAGCTTCAAATCAATAACATATATATAGTTTCTAAGTTGACAGTCCAAAATTGGGTTTAACTGTTTCACAGTACTTGATATTCCATACATAGTTCATGCTCTTCATGCTCTGCTGTGGATTTTATCCTACTTTCATGAAATGCAACTTCTACTTTGTTTCTCAAAAAATTACTTTTTACCTCCTTTTACACATGCTGTGTCTGTATGTGGTTTACAACAGTATGCTTGAGACTTCATATAACAGTGTTATAACAACTATCCTTGCCTATTTGATTTAATGACAATATTAAAATATTAAGTGCTTTGAAAACAATTTCTCATAGTACATCATACCTCTCTCCATATGTAACTATGCAGTCTCACCTCTTCATCTATTCATCAAAGACAGACGGGTACTCCCAGGTCACATTGTAAAAAAGCTAAGGCAGAAGGCATAAATCACTTTCTAAAGGTGTTGATCATTCTCTAATTGTTGAGAAAGTCCAGATGACTTGCCTAGACACTCTTTTTAGAACACTGACATGAACATTACATTCCCTGTCACTGTGGGATACTAACTACTCATAATTATAAGTGTATCAGAACATCTCAGCCAATGCCAGACACATGAGCATGGCTCCCAAAACAACTAAAAATTGTTATTTATTTCTTCCAGTTTACGTCCACATCAGGAGGAGATAGTCATCTCAAAAGGCAAATCTAATTCTAAAAATTTAAAACTAAAAATTTTAATTTCTTATGCTTACACAACAACTAATAGTACATATTGGAACATGAAGCCATTCACTGCATCTAATATTTTTGTTTGCTGAGCACCTGTGACACCTGACATACAAGGATGTATCGAGTTTGTGCAGCCAGAGTTTAGTAGTTGGGGGCTACAGAGGTAGCTACTGTGAGAAGCTGTGAGAAGTTTCCTCTATGTCCCGTAGAGTCAGTGTCAGCTGGGCCTGAGATTGACCCACCACTGGCCAAGGCTGAGCCCCTCAGCCATGGTGGTAGCACCTCCAGGATAACACAGTTAGTAAAGGGGCAAAAAAAGACCTCTCTGTACCACCAAGATCAGCCAGAATAAAGGAGAAAGAATAAGTGAGAGGAACAATGCTGCAGACTCCAAGGTCAGTGAAGGAGGAGAAGGAGGTGCTCCAGGTGCCAGAGCAGACATTCAGAACACACACTGGAGCAGTCTGTTCCTGAAAGACTGCACCCCATGGAAGAGATCCATGCTGGAGTGGTTTGTGAAGAAATGCAGCCCATGGGAAGGACTCACATTGGAGAAGTTATGGAGGATTGTCTCCTGTGGGAGGGACCCCATGCTGGAGCAGGAGAAGGGTGTGAAGAGGAAGAAACAGTGAAGACAATGTGTGATGAACTGCCTGCAACCCCTATTCCATCTCCTTGTGCCACAAGAGGGAAGAAAGTAAAATCAGGAGTGAAGCTGAGCTCAGAAAGAAGGAGAGGTGGAGGGGAGGTGATTAAAATTTAGGTTTTGGTTTTCATTACACACCTTTAACCTGACTGGTAGTAAATTTCCCTAAATTGAGTTTGTTTTGCTCATGGTAGTAATTGGTGAGTGATGTCTCCCTGTCCTTATCTCAACCCAAAAGCCTTTTTTATATTTTCTCCCCTCCTGCACAGCTGAGGGGAGCAGCTTTGGTGTCCATCTGGCATCCAGTCAAGGTCACACCACACAGGAATGGTAGGCTTATAACAGTGCTGACCTTCTGTTATTTTTCCTACAGTCTTTACCTTCTTCTCTTGCTCATCATTGAGAAAGGTCACTATTTCAACTGAATAGTAGCATGAATGACTAAAAGGTGCTGACTACTAATGCTTTGCTATAAATGAGGTACAATGGTTAAGTAATAAACAAAAGGCAGTGAAGGTAGGTATGGAGTCTTCACTTGGTGCTTTATCTTTAGTGCCTTCCCTGTATATTTTGTAGACCTTTACATAGTGTAAATCAATAAATTGTGGGGAATTTATTGTAGCATTGTATATGTACTTTGTTATTTTTGCATCCAACCAAGAATTCCATTGCTATGCATACTGACTGATCGGCCACCACCTCCCCTGAAATTCATGTGTAATTAGATTTTGGGGGATTGATTTAGAACTGTTATACTATTGCCCATCTATTTAATTATTGACATTACTGACAGCTTGACAAAACATGTACTAAGAAGAAAGTGGAGGAAAAATGCATAATATTCTAGAATAGTTGAACCTTACCAAAACACGGAAGCCCACAGATATATACCATGTTATATCAAAAATGCATCTTCTGTCCTAAAATTACTGTTATCGGAAAACTTTGCATATTTAAAAGTATCAATTTAGAGACAACTATAAATTTGGAGAGCAAAACATATTTTGAATGAGTTCTAAATACAGCACTTTCTGACACACTGACATAGTAGATGATACCTTCTTTTTAAGCTTTTGATTGTAAAATAGTAGATACCTTTAAACACAGCAACATTGAGTGAGATATGTCACTGAGACATGCTCTAAGTGGTTTTATATTAGAGGTTTGAGTAGCTGGGCAAGATGTATCAGTTTTGAGAAGATTTAGATAAATAGGACAGCTGAAAAAAATTATTAAATGAAACAGGAAAAGTAACTCTTAAAGTTTATTTCTGGACTAAGGCTATAGCTTGGTACACAGCTTAGGCTATGTTTGAACTTCAAGTTAGTTTATGTTACTTATGTTTGTGTTAGGTCTGACTGGGATGGAGTTAACTTTCCCCATAGCAGCCCTCATAACACTGTGCCCTTTATTTGTAGCTAGAACAGTGTTGATAGCACATCTGGCAGCCATCCAAGGTCAACCTGCCACAATGTAAAAAGGTATTTGGAAAGGTATTTTAACTTTTTATTTCTTCAGCTACATTTTTCAATAATTCTTTTGTTTGCAGCTCAGAGTTTTTAGCCAGGTTAGTAGCATGCAGGGGTATCTATGGATTTTGCTTCCCCTTCCTTCCCCCCAACAAAGGCTTCAGAGGTCAGAAATGTTTCATATCTGCCACTGAAAATATGACAATCACAAGTTGCTCATAAATGTATTCAAGCTAACCTTCTTACTTGAGTATGTGAATATGTTTGCAAGGAACACAGTCTTGAGATCCTTACTTCTTTTTCAGGAATACTGCAAAATGATAGCTGAACCCAGTTCACTCAGATTGGATGCCAGAGACAAAAGAATTCTGTCCTTAATCTTTTTCCAGACTGATTTGTTCTAAAGATATTTCTGCCATAAAACAAGCTGTTAAATATGAATACTCCTTTCCAATTGGTTTAGGTTTCCATAGGTTTTGCTTAGGCAGACCAGGTCTGAAGGTAGGGGTTCAGGTTATGGTCCATTTAAAGGTCTGGGCTGCTCATCTCTCATGCTCCCAAGACACTCCCTGCAGTAATATCTCTAGGGCTGGGAAGCCTGACTGCTGTAGAGATCAGGGCTTGACTGGTGGGAAAGAGACATCTTTTAACCATTTTGAATAAACTAATCTCAATTTCCAGCCACTGAATACTTCTCTATTGAATGGTTCCATTAAAACCCACTGGTATTACTCCAAAAGAAGAAATGAGTGAAGAAGCACTGTGATCCATACTCTTTCTGGAAGCATATAGTAGAAGCTGGCTATTTTTAATATTTAACTATATTTTTAATTACAAAACAGACTAAGTCCTTCAGAGCTACTGCATAAAAGCTAAGTACAATTTATTTCCTGTAACTGATTTATAGGTTCCATTTAAGTCTTTAAGATACTTGCATAGCTTTGAGGCAACATCGTGAACCTGATTTTAGCATCCTTCTGTTTACAAACTTCACTAATTCATGGTAGAGTTCCTTCACTATTTTATCTCTGACAATATTTTTCTTTACTCCAGCATTATAGCCATGCTCAGCTCTAACGTACAGAAGTTTTTAGTGCAATAGTTGAAATGACTTAAAAAATCAAACAGCAGGTTGCCTCTAATCAACATTGTGAATGGCATCACGCATCTGAAAATGTGATTGATTAATCACAATATTAATTTATAATTAAAATAAACCATTTCATACCACTGCAAATAGAATAATTTGATTTTAGATTCTTGAAATAATTTTCAAGATAATGAATAAGTGGATTAAGGAGTAATAACAACAACAACAACAATAATAATAATTTTTAAATAGCCTGTTTATTGCACCTGAATATGGAAATAGCCATGATGTCCAAAAGCCATGCTCAGTTTTGCCTGTATTTCCAACCTTGTGAGAGTTTACAGTAGCAGTAGCTGTTGTCATATAAAGGCATGGGTATTCACAGGTGTGGAGACTGGAACTTGAATGTGTCATTGACAGTGTAAGTGACATAACATCCACGCTACATTTCATTTCTCAGAGTCTAGTGCTCTATTTTATTGAATATTTAACGAGCCTGTGATGAGTGAACTGGAAAACCAGTGGAAATGCCTTCTGTGTCAGCAGGATTTGAAAGAAACACAGTAGTGCCTTCAGTCTGCTGGTGAATGAAAGGAGACTGCAACCATCTTCTTCAGATAAGCTTCTGAAACTGTCCTTTCTGATTCTTTCCCACTCATCTTTAGTCAGTGAAGGAGTTCCTGAGCTCATGAGCAATTTTAGGACTATAACTGCATTTCCAGCTAAGAACCTCTTTTCACCAAAAATGTTCTCAGACACTACTGTGCTCTACACAATTATGCCTACCTGACCCTAGATTTGGTTGGTTGGTTGGTTGGTTTGTTTTGTGTACTTATCTTTCACTCAAAAGATTTATGACACTGTGTGTCAGTCATTCTATTTAGTATTGTAAGCAGCTGATACTCACCCTTTACACATACCATTGACTGTACTAGTAATTCTCATCTTCTTCAACTGAATAGGAAGTTCCCAAAGTTGGTTTTGGTCATTGGTTTGGGTTTGGGTTGGGGTTATTTTCCAATATATTTAGGAGGTACTTAAGAAGCATCTTAAAAGAAAGTTTTGGCAACCTTATGATCAAGATACTTGAAAAACTGATTATAGTTTGAATTCGGCTACTCTTAATATGTACCAGGTTTCTTATACAGAAGAAGAAATAGGAAAAGAGTAGAAGAAATAGGAAAAGAGTAACTACTTAATGTCTTCTCTGCTCCTGAGCAGGGATATTTTATCCAGTATCTTCCACATTACTTCTCTCCTCAAATTTATCTGAAAACAACTTTCATGAGTTTTTGTTTTTTGCTACCTCAGTGTAAAGCATTATCTCTTGAAAAAGATGTATTCTCTGTATTCGTTAGGCCAAGATCATTCTCTGGGCTACACTGGAGCTTTGCCATTTCATCCCAGTTGGGGATCACCCCTCAGATTTATAACCTGCATTGAATATGGCACAGTGCATGTGTCCACAAACTTTTTGATCTTTTCCACACTAGGAAAAAAACAAGTCCTTTAAAAAAAAGCCAAACATACCACCCACCTGGAGTACAGGAGACCAAAACAAGTTCCTATGCTTTATTTTTTTCAGGACAAAAATAATTTTAAATTTTGGAAAAAATTTGGTGTATAACCAATGTTATGCACATGCATATAGAAACATACATGAACAACTATATGAAAAGTAATTTCTGAAATATTCATATCCTTCCAGAGAATAAAAAGGCTTCAGGGAACATTAATGCTACTATCATGAATATGGAGCTTAGATATTAAAATTCATGAGGACCTGTCAACTGAACTGATGCAAACTCTATTTGCCAGAAACACATGATGACATTGCAAGCTGGCAAAGATGAAAGCAGCTCAAGAAAGCTCTTCTTGGTGCTATTTCATCCCCCTGAATGTCAAACAAGCTGTCTTTCACCAATCTGGAGCTACATACAGAGTGCAATTCTGCACTGTTTGGTGAAGGTGTTCTCCTGAATGCAGGAGATGTGCCTCTTTCTCTGCTTCCCAGACACCAGACGGCCTAGGATTTGGAATGACAGTAGGCTGCCAACCAAATTCCGTGTTTACTCAAACATACGTTGTCTTCTCTTCCACATGACTTGTAGTGAAATTTAACAGGAGTCATCCATATGTTCATATTCATATTCCACACAATACTTGCACAGAATATCATCAGGTCCCTTTAAGAAAGCTCTAAATGTCTTCCTAGAAAGGGAGGCACTACCAATGCAAGACAGAAATTATCTCTCAGAGTCACCATCCCACTAACAGAACTTTGTCAGTCAGTGTAAAGATTCAGTGTAAGGACCTATCCAAACATGGCTGTCACAGTGAGAAATTTAAATTGTTGACCACTTCGAGTTTATACCTTACTGGGGAAGTTTATTCAGCAACAGTTCAAAGTCTACAGCTTTGTTACTAACAAATTACTTATAAAACTCAATGAATCACTATTCTCTGCTGCAGCAAATCCTGTGCAAAGCATGATACGTTAAGTGCAAACATCTGGTATATCTGAATTCACAGATGGTAAAGGTGCTGGACTAGAAAACCTGGAGGACTTTTAATATAAGTTTTATTAAGTTAAAAGTATTACTTCTCTTTTCTAGAGATTGCTGTTTTGTTTTCATGCAGTGAACCACACTGAAATTACTTTTTTCAAAGGCCCTGAGTTATTTCGAAATTTTGTGGGAAATGCCTTCCACTGAATACTAAACAGATGCTTGAGTGAACTATGCTTTGAACAAGTCATTTCGAGGCACAAGTAAGAATCCTATCTTTTTCCTCTTTCTGTCTCTTCTAAGCATTCGGTTACACTGAGAACTTCAGATAGCTCATCTGATAACATCAGCAGCTTGAATTAGTAGATTTTCTTTTCCATTGTAGTCAGTGGTCACAGGTAAATTTTATGGCCAATGGATTACAGCTCTAGAGACCTCACCATGCTGAAAGTCACTGAAACCTTTCGTAAAATTTCATGCCCTCTCAATGCAGGGGAGAGTTCTGAAAGCAAAAGGGATATTTTTTAAGTGCCAGAATAAAGAAAACCAACAAATGAGTACCTGATAAGATGAACGGGTGGGAATGAAGGCATGACTCCCCCTCAATGTCATCTCCTGGAAGAAAGGTTAGTCATATTAGATAATTTTCAGTGTTTCCAGCTCCCTTTTGATATCTCAGAAAAATAATCAATTGTCATTGACTTTGTCAATCATCTTAGATGTGAAAAGTTTAAAATTCCTTTTGAAACAAATTATATATGACCTATAAAAAAAGGAATAGTGTAAAATGAGCTTCACTAGACAGAGTTAAGTCCCTTATCCCCAAAAATGTCAATTATCATTCACATTTAAGTAATAAGATAGTAGACATATTCCCAGTCTATTCTCATTCTTACAAGTTTAAACTTTAACATCTATAACTCTGTGAAATCTCACAACAAAGACAATATAGGTAAGTGTCGTGGTTTTGCCCCAGCCAAGGGCCGCACCCCACACAGTCGCTTGTACTTTTAAAAGGAAGGGGGAGGGAAAGTTGGGGGAAGGGGAAAAGGGAAGGAAGAAAGGAGGAAAAGAAACCACAACCTAGAAACCAGAACCACGCAGGTTGGGATAAGGATAGTTTACTAAACAATAACAGAAAACTAGATATAACAATAACATAAGTTTAAAGCACAAAATAGATGAAACTGGTGATACACAATGCAATTTCTCACCAAACCACACAACTCAGGCCGCACAGCTTAGAGCCCGTCCCGGACAACCCGACCGCCCCAGAAACTGCCCGTCCTGGCGTTGTCTCCCCCTCTTCCCCCCAGTCCCCCCTTATACCGAACATGACGTAACTGGTATGGAATATCCTCTTTGGCCAATTCGGATCACCTGTCCTGGCTGCGTCCCCTCCTTTCTCACTAGTAAGGAAGTATGCAGAGCTGAGAAAGGTCCTTGATTGCCCGGCAACAAATCGGAAAACATCAGGGTGCTATCAGCACTATTCTCATGCTAACACCCAAACATGGCATTCCATCCACTGCTAAAAAAAAAAGTTTAACTCCATCATAGCTGAAACCAGGACATTATCCACCCCTTATTCCATACCATTTACGTCATGACCAGATCCAACAATTTTCTTTGGGTACAACCAGTTTCGTGTTTCACACACCCATATATGTATGTACACATTTATGCACACATATGTGCATACAGATCTTATTCCCTCAGTCTGTGAATCATCCCTCTGAAGTTGTTGAGTTCATTTAGTCCATGATTTCCAGGCTCCATTTGTCGTAACAGTTTCTCAGGATAGTTGTATGTTCCATTGGCTCGTTGCACGCTGCATCTCAGGCTCTTGACTGATACACCTGGCATGGTCCATGCTCATAGTCTGTGGGTCAGAGTTTATTTTCAACGGGAGCAAAAAGTTCTTGAGAGGCCAGGCTTTAGTTCCATCATCATAGCACTCATTCTTCATTAACTTGTATGACTCCGGCTATAATGCTATGGTACAACATACAGCAATCATAACAATAATGAATATACAATAATGGATTATTTGGCAATTATTATAATTTCTACTTTATTAATTATATTGGCTATTTTCACCCAAAATCAAATCCCCTTGAGGTACACATCGAACTTCTCCATCCCTCTGCATTACCCACCAAGTACAGCCAGGTCCTTGAGCAAAAACAATTCCAGACATGGGTTTACCTTTGCCTGAAGCAGGAATGACCCAAACTCTCTTTCCCAATACACTCTTCATATGCACTACTGGCACTCTGTCTCCCTCTACAGTACGTGGAAATTTTGACTGGGCAGGGCCAGCCCGATTGGTAGATCCCCTAGAGTTAACTAACCACGTGGCTTGGGCCAAATGTGTATCCCAATGCTTGAATGTCCCACCACACATTGCTTTCAGTGTAGTTTTTAAAAGTCCATTATATCGTTCAATTTTCCCAGAGGCCGGTGCATGGTAAGGAATGTGGTACACCCACTCAATGCCATGCTCTTTGGCCCAGGTGTCTATAAGAGTGTTTCGGAAATGAGTCCCATTGTCTGACTCGATTCTTTCTGGAGTACCATGTCACCAGAGGACTTGCCTTTCAAGGCCCAGAATTGTATTTCGAGCAGTGGCATGGGGTACGGGATATGTTTCTAGCCAGCCGGTAGTTGCCTCCACCATTGTAAGCACATAACGTTTGCCATGGCGGGTTTGTGGGAGGGTGATGTAATCAATCTGCCAAGCCTCCCCATATTTATATTTCATCCACCGTCCTCCATACCAAAGGGGCTTTAACCGCTTAGCTTGCTTGATTGCAGCACATGTCTCACATTCGTGGACAACTTGTGCGATGGCGTCCATGGTCAAGTCCACCCCTCGATCCCGAGCCCATCTATATGTTGCATCTCTCCCTTGATGACCCGAGGTATCATGAGCCCATCGAGCCATGAATAATTCACCCTTACGTTGCCAGTCTAGATCTACCTGAGCCACTTTAATCCTAGCAGCCTTATCTACCTGATGGTTGTTTTCATGTTCCTCCATGGCCCGACTCTTAGGTACATGGGCGTCGACATGACGTACCTTTACAACAAGTTTCTCTAACCGAGCAGAGATATCTTGCCATAAGTCATCAGCCCATATAGGTTTGCCTCTACGCTGCCAGTTGTTCTTTTTCCACTGCTGCAACCACCCCCACAGGGCATTCGCCACCATCCATGAATCAGTATAAAGGTAGAGCCTTGGCCACTTTTCTCTCTCAGCAATGTCCAGGGCTAACTGGATGGCCTTCACCTCAGCGAACTGGCTTGATTCACCTTTTCCTTCAGTGGCTTCTGCTACTCTTCTTATAGGATTCCATACAGCGGCTTTCCATCTCCGATGCTTACCCACAATGCGACAAGACCCATCAGTGAACAGGGCATATCGCTTCTCATTCTCTGGCAGTTCGTTGTAGGGTGGGGCTTCTTCAGCGCGTGTTACCTCCTCATCCTCTGGTGACATCCCAAAATCTTTGCCTTCTGGCCAGTCTGTGATCACCTCCACAATTCCTGGGCGATTGGGGTTTCCTATTCGAGCCCGCTGTGTAATTAGTGCAGCCCACTTGCTCCACGTAGCATCAGTGGCATGGTGTGTAGAAGGAACCTTCCCTTTGAACATCCAGCCCAGCACCGGCAGTCGGGGTGCCAGGAGGAGCTGGGCTTCAGTTCCAATCACTTCTGAGGCGGCTCGAACCCCTTCGTAGGCGGCCAGTACTTCCTTTTCTGTTGGAGTATAATTGGCCTCAGATCCTTTGTAGGCCCGACTCCAAAACCCCAGCGGTCGACCTCGAGTCTCCCCTTGTGCTTTCTGCCAGAGACTCCAGGTCGGGCCGTTCTCCCCAGCTGCAGTGTAGAGCACATTTTTAATATCTGTCCCTGTCCGGACAGGCCCAAGGGCCACTGCATGGACTATCTCGCGTTTGATCTGCTCAAAGGCTTGCTGTTGCTCAGGGCCCCATTGGAAATCATTCTTCTTTCGAGTTACATGGTAGAGTGGGCTCACAATGAGACTGTAGTTTGGGACATGCATTCGCCAAAAACCTATAACACCTAAGAAAGCTTGTGTTTCCTTTTTGTTGCTTGGTGGAGACATAGCTGCTATTTTATTAATAATGTCCATTGGGATCTGACGACGCCCATCCTGCCATTTTATTCCTAAAAACTGGATTTCTCGCGTAGGCCCCTTGACTTTACTTCGTTTTATAGCAAAACCGGCTTCTAAAAGGATTTTAATTACCCTGTTTCCTTTTTCAAAAACTTCCTCTGCTGTGTTGCCCCATACAATGATGTCATCAATATACTGCAGGTGCTCTGGTGCTTCACCCTTTTCCAGTGTATTCTGGATTAGTCCATGGCAGATGGTGGGGCTATGTTTCCACCCCTGGGGCAGACGATTCCACGTGTATTGGATGCCTCTCCAAGTGAAAGCAAACTGTGGCCTGCACTCTGGCGCCAGTGGGATCGAGAAGAAAGCATTCGCAATGTCGATTGTGGCGTACCACTTGGCTGCCTTCGATTCCAATTCATACTGGAGCTCTAACATGTCTGGCACAGCAGCACTCATACCTGGAGTGACTTCATTTAGGCCACGATAATCTACTGTCAGCCTCCACTCTCCATTGGACTTCCTCACTGGCCATATGGGACTATTAAAGGGTGAGTGGGTTTGGCTGATCACTCCCTGATCCTCCAGTTGACGAATCAGCTTATGGATGGGAATCAGGGAATCTCGGTTAGTACGGTATTGTCGTCTGTGCACCGTCGTCGTAGCAACTGGCACTTGCTGTTCTTCACCCTTCAACAACCCCACAACAGCAGAATCCTCCGAGAGTCCAGGCAAGGCACACAATTGTTCAATTTCTTCTGTTTCCAAAGCAGCTATTCCAAAAGCCCATCGGTACCCTTTTGGGTCTTTAAAATACCCTCTACGTAGATAATCTATACCTAAAATGCACGGAGCTTCTGGACCAGTCACAATGGGGTGTTTTTCCCAGTCCTTCCCAGTTAGGCTCACCTCAGCCTCTAGCACAGTTAGTTGTTGGGATCCCCCTGTCACTCCAGAAATACAAACAGGTTCTACCCCTTCATGATTCGATGGCATTAGAGTACACTGGGCACCAGTATCCACCAGAGCTTTGTACTCTTGTGGGTCTGACGTGCCAGGCCATCGGATCCACACAGTCCAATAAACCCGATTGTCCCTCTCCTCCACCTGGCTGGAGGCAGGGCCCCTCTATTGCTGCTGATCATATTTGTTTTCCACTGGTTGCATAAAGGACTTAGAGGTCCCTTCAAAAGGATCAGGCACATCAGACATATAGGTAGGCCTTCCAGTTGGTCTAGGGAACTGCCCAGTAGAAACTGGTGCAGCCTTCTTCCTGGCAGAATCTCGTTGTGCGAATGTTTTACCCCGCAGCTCATTTACTCGTGCTCGAAGGGCTGAGGTGGGCTGCATATCCCATTTCCTCATGTCCTCTCCATGATCAAGCAGGTAAAACCACAATGTACGTCGTGGTGTGTATTCTCCCTCTTGGAACGATGGACGCTTTCTCCCAGTAGCTGCAACATTGCTCCATACGGGTTGGGAGTTGGACACATTGTTGTCAAGTCGTTGAACCAGTTTCTCTACTGCTGCAATGACGGAGAGGGAAACATTGTCTTGGTATTTCCGGAGTCGGCAGGCCACCTCATTTACGGTTGGCGGATTCGTATCATTCCAGTCAATTGCTGCCAGTGAATTGGTATACCCTGCTGGTGCACTTCGTACAACCTTACGCCACATATCTGGAGTGCATAAGACTTCATCGGGATCAGAGGGAAGCCGTGAATTGTCCAGATCATAATAAATTATCTCCCGTACAGCTAATTCTCTCAGGTGCTGGACAGATGTCTCTATGCTGTTACACTTAGGTGTCTGGCATGTAATATATTCCTTTATGGGATATCTTTCCTTCACACTTGACAGTAGTCGCCTCCAGAGGCTGAGGATTTCCGGCCTCCTCCCAATTGCTTTGTCAATTCCTCCTTCTCTAGCTAGGGATCCCAACTGCTTGGCCTCTCTGCCTTCTAATTCCAAACTACTGGCCCCGTGATCCCAACATCGGAGCAACCAAGTGATAATGTGCTCACTTGGGTGGCGAGTGAAATCTTTTCGAACCTCACGCAGCTCACTCAGAGTCAGGGATCGGGTAACAATCTCTGGTTCTGCCTCATCCTGATATCCTCGAGATGATCCCGGTTGATCATCATCCTTATCCGTCACTATACGAACTGATTTCTTTGTGCCTTTCCTCTTTTGTACGGGAGCAACAGACACTGGTGTGGATTGGTTTTTCAGATCATCTGCAGTGTCTGCTGTAGAGATTACAGTAGCTGCAGTGTTGGTCACAGGGGTTGCAGTAGCTGCAGTGTCAGCCCCAGTGGTTGCAGCAGCTATAGTATCTGCCAGTCTGTTTCCTTTCCCTTCTCCCTGACAGTGCTGACAGTGCTGACAGTGCTGCCTGCTATCAAGCAGTGTTTGATAAATAGTGGCCAGAGCCCAGCACAGTGCAGTAAGGTGTCCATCTCTGGGAAACCTACAGCAATTTTTCCTTAGGTATGCAGTCACTTGATCGGGGTCTTGTAGCTGTTCAGGAGTGAAATTCCAAACCATCGGGCGTGAGAAAGTACCTAGGTACTCGCCCATACTTTGCCACATGCCCTGCCACTCGTGATTATTCTGTCTCGGAGAAAGTTCTTCAGTGGTATTCATAAACCTATGCTTGATATATAACAAAAACTGAACCATCTGCACCAAACCTACCAATAGCAAAATGCTAGTTTGAATATCCCAGAGATATTGAAGATTTTCAAAAACTGCCCTAAGAGCTGTTGTATTTAGCCCAAAGGAAAAGAAAGCAGTGCCCCCACCATACCGGCTGCTGTTATTAACCCCTCCCTGTCCAAAGAATGGACAGGACAGCAAAACCTCATACAGGTACCAGCTTAAGCTCATGATCATCGATATTATTGTATCATAGACCGATATCATAAAATACACTATAATGAAGTATGGGAACAAATACGGGAGCCACAGACCTGAGAGAGTAAAGAATCCTGCCAGGATTGTATACAGCATGCGGTGGTTTTGCTGCCACAGCCTTGTAAATAAATACCACAACATCGTGACCAGAGATTGCTTAAACAACAGTGCTTATCTTAATTGCGATAGTTAGGGTCAGATCTACCGTTATCCCAACCGTTCGTGCCCCACGTTGGGCGCCAAAATAACTGTCGTGGTTTTGCCCCAGCCAAGGGCCGCACCCCACACAGTCGCTTGTACTTTTAAAAGGAAGGGGGAGGGAAAGTTGGGGGAAGGGGAAAAGGGAAGGAAGAAAGGAGGAAAAGAAACCACAACCTAGAAACCAGAACCACGCAGGTTGGGATAAGGATAGTTTACTAAACAATAACAGAAAACTAGATATAACAATAACATAAGTTTAAAGCACAAAATAGATGAAACTGGTGATACACAATGCAATTTCTCACCAAACCACACAACTCAGGCCGCACAGCTTAGAGCCCGTCCCGGACAACCCGACCGCCCCAGAAACTGCCCGTCCTGGCGTTGTCTCCCCCTCTTCCCCCCAGTCCCCCCTTATACCGAACATGACGTAACTGGTATGGAATATCCTCTTTGGCCAATTCGGATCACCTGTCCTGGCTGCGTCCCCTCCTTTCTCACTAGTAAGGAAGTATGCAGAGCTGAGAAAGGTCCTTGATTGCCCGGCAACAAATCGGAAAACATCAGGGTGCTATCAGCACTATTCTCATGCTAACACCCAAACATGGCATTCCATCCACTGCTAAAAAAAAAAAGTTTAACTCCATCATAGCTGAAACCAGGACAGTAAGCAAGGTCCTTTTTATGGAGCAAATTTTCACATGGCATCAATATGAAAAAATTATATGCAAATGCTAATGGCATTCCGTAAGATAATCATATTTCAGTTTGTGCCATGAATGAGGTAGGCCTATTTGCACAGAAAAAAAACCAGTATGAAACAATAAGCAGCTGAACAGATTGATTTGCCCTGTGCCTGAAATGATGTAAACAAATAAATATGGTCAGCATTGCAAAATTCACTTTGGTTTGCGTTCTGCGGTATTTACAGATAAAGGGAGGACTGAGATGAGATGGACATAGATGTCATACAAAAGTGGTAGTGGCACTGAAGTATTTACAGTTTGTATGGCAGACAACATGAAATTAATAGGACCAGCAAAGAGTGAAGGAAAGGAGAATCAGTGAAGTCAAGAATACCACCTCACTACTCGCATGTTGCCTTGTCACCTCCAGCATGTTTGTACAGACACACACACATGACACCACTCCCATTAAAGCGCTTAGTTTATACATTTCCAGTTCCCATGTTTAGAGCTTTAGTTTTCTGCAATTATCTATGTTTTCTATGTGCAAATGCCAAATAACACACCAGGTTACCAAGTGTATCTTTGTTCCCCTGTGCATATCTTATCAAATGTAGCCCCTCAGTAATTTCAAGCACTTTCTTCTAAAATCTGTTGTAGTTACCTGTGATTCTGAAATCAAGACAATGATGCAGAATATCCTAATCCCTTCATCACACCCTGACTGGCTAAATATTTCCATGTAAGAGGTCTCTGGAATCTGCTTTACAGCATCAAGAACTGAAAAATGATGGAGATAATAATCTATGTATAACTGTTGTTAAGATTCAGTGTTTTCCAGTCATGGTCTGTTAAATAGCATTGTTTGCTTCAGTTCGCTATGTAAGAAAAAACTCTTGGATTGATGTTTGGTAATCACGTTAACCATTTAAATAATTATTGTATCATGTACTTTTTATTGCACCCCTATAATTCACATTGTTATTGCTTGTTATTAAAATGCCAATCTTTCTTCTTTTGTCATGAAAAAATCTCTCTCAAAGTAAAGCTATCATTTTCCTACAGAAATCTGGTGTTATAAAAACACTTATTTGTCACATGCTGAATTTAAAAAGGGCTATAATAGCAAAGATTCTGGAAAAGATAGACAATTCTTTAAAGCAAAACAAAAAAGAAATTGTCATCCAGAATTGTTTGAATTTTAGTAGAAATACTCTTCTTGATAATATAAAATTTAACATTGTAGATTTAGAACATGAAAGTTGACAGCTTTGCTTATCAGTACCTTTAAACGACCCATAATTTTTCTGTGATAACGTTCAGGAAAAAATTCTCTCAAAGCTCTGTCATAGACACATTCTTAAACTAAATTAAACTAAAATGCTTTACTTTCATGAAAGACTAATTCAGTACTGAGAGGATTTATGCATGTAATTATGACTAATGTTGCTGGGGGGTCATCCCTTTAAATCTCCAGCAAAGGAGTGGAAGAAATCCATTATTAGTTTAAATCAGTCTTCAGGATAACAAAATGTATGTTCAATTTAAATACATTTTCCAACAAATTACTGTTCCTTGGCATTATCTGTGCTGAGCACAGATCCAGTAATCACACTGTTTCCATACAGACATGTAATGTTTTAAAATGTATTTGTTGGCTTGATTATCCTTATTAGTCTGTACTCAAAAAAAAAAAAAAAAATCCAAAAAAGTTCAAATAGAAGCCTAGCAATATTTTAATTCTGCTATTAGTAAACAGAATTAATGTTTCCCAAGCAAAAATATGGCAATCAGAAAAAGCATTATTTATTTGCTTAAACACCTGTCAACAATCCAGAAACCTTAGACAGTGTCTCTATCAGGAATTTATACCTTTACCTGATTAGGAAATGCTAGGGTAAGGAGAGGTATAGAATAAGGGAATCTAGAAAAGGTTTTGGTATATCAAATGTATGAGTATTTGAGAACTCTGTACTGTCTTCCAGCTGTCTTGCAGTAAGATAACAATTACAGTTACAGTAAATTTAATGTTCTAAGTAGACCTTAATATGCTTTTGGTGAACCCAGAAAATAGCAAGATGTTAGGACGGTAAAAAAGCTCACTTCAGACACTATAAAATAGATACTAGGTGCAGACAGTAAGTAGACAGAAGGTAATATCAGAAGCAATTCATGTTCAGGGGAAAGAGATTCCATGGTATTGTGAGGAGAATAGTGTAAAGTTAAAATTATTATCAGCATGTAAAGTTTGAACTCTGAAAAAGCACCAGTAGTGAGGCTAATAGGTGTTCAGTGTTGTTTGCATGAGTTCACTCTTCTGAGTCTTCTTTATATTAGTAAATAATATCATAAATTTTCACAGAAATTGCAAATAATCTTAAGTAAAGAAACAGGTTCTTAAATAAAGAAACAGATAACAAAACTTCCTGCATGAAACCTTAAGATAACTCTAAACCAGGAAAGAGATATTGAGATGTAAGATGTCTACTTGTAGCTGACATGTTTTCCAGAGCTCTATCATATAACAATAATAACTGTATAAATTAGACCACCTACGAGCTCGGTTAACAAAACATAATTTCAAACAGCAATTGGGTTTTCCAAAGGCCTTTATGTGGGCTCCTAATCAGAAGAGCCAGAGTTTTGTGATGTCCTTAGTAAGGTAGATGTTGCAATCATCAAAATCCACGCAGAATCACCATTTTTCAAAAAGTAGCTGCCTAAAAATGTTTGCTGCCTACAAAGTTGCAAAACCTAGTGAGAAACTGCAATTGACAAAACCTGTGTACAGACAATCTTTGCTGAATTCTGTTGTAAGTGAAATATTCTAATAGCAGACACTAATGATGTCTTGACCTTGCATTATTAAAGTTAAGAATCATTTCACCCCTGGATTGGTAGGACTTAGCTCTGTGTTCACAGGGCAGTGAAACATAGCAGAATTGGCAATTAAATGCAGATAAAGTAAGTAAAACATAAGAGAATGGGGTAAAACTAGAAGGAAGTCAGATATTAGAATAAAGTGAGATGCCACACACAAATATCCACTCTGTCTGTAGAGAGAGTAAACATCCGTCTATTGCCTTGTAATGCATAGCAGGACATAAGCATACACAAGAAAAACAGTAAAAAGGAAGTGAACCATCTGCTTGCACCTAAATGGGGAAGAACTGGCTTTCAAACAGCATGGAATTCTGGATCAGCCTCCAGTTCCCTATTTTTCTTCTTCCTATAAAATTCCTGCATATAAAACTTCACAAGTGTGAGCTACTTTAATGCACAAGTAGCAAGCAGAAAGTGCATATGTAATAATGGAAATGATGGGCAAAATAAAGAGGAGGAATGTAAATGGAAAATAAATTACTATTTTATTAAAATTCCCAGAGGGAGATTTTGCCTCAGACTAAAAACCAAGTCAGAATAACTCATGGCCCAAAGAGATCCAGCCAGCACTAAGACAGTCTATCCAATACTCATGATCTGAACAGGATATGCAGAAAGGTGAGAGAAATGTGAAACTAATCTTTTGTTTCAGAGATTTCAGAGCAAAATCAGCATTAGGTATGTCAAAATATTTTCTGTAACTAAATAAAATCTCTGCCTTGGCAAAATAGGTAATCTTACTCACATGACCAGTTACATACAGGCTGAGCTAGAATATGGATAATACTGCAGCGTGGAAGATCAAAATCTTCTAATTATTAAAATCACCCCACACTTCTTTATTCTTCTTGGGAAGAGAATAGCAGGTTTTGGAGGGAACTAGAAAAAAGATGATGTTTTATGACATAAATATATTCTTAGGAACAGGGTAGTTTCAAGCTTAAAATGATAAACATGGTGTCCTCTTCTCTTGATGAATATGCTTCTTACCTATGGTTATAGGAAGTTTTATTGTACACGTGGGAATAGGATAACAGGCTAGGAGAGGAGAGGAACCAAACCCCACAACTGTATCTTTTTCCATGGCTGCTTCTTACAAATTTCTCAAGTTATCACAGGAATCATTTATTCTTAACTCTATCATAATGCAAGTATATTCTGCTTGAGTGTATATACACTGTGCTGAAACAGACAAAAGCATCAGGGAGGACAATGGGAGGGCTGCAATGCTGGTTCTCTGAAAGTTTCTCCAGTGCCATCTCAGCAGAGCTTATTACCAAGTACAAAAAGCCAGGGGCAAAGAGGCAACTAGAGCAATTAGCTGTCAGAACAACAAAGATGCAATGCAATGGTCCCACTTTCCCAGGGTCAGTAAAAAGCAAGTGTTCTGCTGTCTGGCTTGCTCTTTCAGTAGTAGCTATCTTATGAGGCTGGGAAAGAGGAAAAAACAAACACAGAGAGGGGGAAGACGGCAGTGGCAGGGACATCTGCACTGTATTGCCACACATTGTATGCATTTATCAGCTTAAATAAAGGTAGATTGATGACATCTTTCCCATGCTTCATCATGTGCTGTAGACATTGCTGTACCTCCACCATTACCCACAGCAGAAGCTCTGCTGAGCTTACCATGGACTATGTAAGTAATCACTAAATGAAAACCTAACTTCTCTGTAAACTAGACTGGAGACCAGGCTCTGTATCTGTGATAATTTTGCGATTGACAGAGTTTTAGACATTAAGATATCCATTACTGAATTTCTTTATTGCTAAATAATGCTGCACAGCTACCGTTTTTTGTTAGTGAGAATCCCCAGTGGTCAAACACGCAGGTTCCACTCTCACGCATGCTAGTTTAAGTACTTCCTAGGTGCACAGATTCTATACTTCTGGTGATGGTCGATAGAAAGATCTTGAAATTCAGATCTCAGTGGGATGTTCAGCAGAACTAGTAATTAGGAAAAAAAGAACAGATCTCCTGTGCAATAACTGAGCGACTGTGAACATGGATCCCCATGGTGTTCTTTTTACTGTCACTTTTCCAACCTGAACTGCAGTTTAATGATACCAGGTTTAATTTTTAGGCATGAAAACTGAATCAGCTAATTAATAAAGGAGTCTATGTCATATCTTTCCCGTGCCCCATTTGGGAAGCTAATCAATCAACTATTATTACATTGCACACCTTACAAAGACATTGAGATAATTTTTTAGTCTCTTAAACTTACTGCAGCAACATCTAGGAATGCATCATGCACTAATCAACATTTTTGCTGATCTGTGTCTTGATTATCTGTCTCAGACTTTTATGAAAGATACACATTTTTAATAATTCTCAAAAATGAAAATGAATTACCATGAACATAGAAGAGATCTACAGTAATTTCTGTAACTGTCCTTTTTAGCACCTAATGTGGGGCTCAAAGATCTGATCAGTTTTTTAATACATATTTATTATATTAGGTAAATTGTCACCAGTCACGATGATGTTTTGCTGGTTCACATGGCTGTGTTATGCAAAACTCTACTTACTGTATGTATTCCCTACAGCGCTGTTTGTCACCTCTGGGAGAAGCACCCAGATTCTCATATTGTTGTACTGAGTAAAATATCAATTTATGATATGATAACATCACTGGTCATGCAGTTAAGCCAGTATTTGTGTGTGGCATTGCTCTCTTGCCCATATCTCAGGCAACATCTCTTGGAATTTATTAATGATTGCACCCCACCTATGGTGAAAGCAGAAGGGGATATTTTCCCACTCTCACCTCCCCTTTTTTCCTCAGGCTCGTTACAGCAGCTTTGGGAAGTTTTTAATATCCTTGGGATGTTCGAGCCAGCATGCTCTCACTGGTAGCTTTCCTGAATGTGTTTCAGGTCTTGTTTAGGGTATGAAAAATTGTTTTAAGAATACCACACAGAGATCTGCCCCAAGACTGATAGTCATAGGTAGCATGACATGCAGGAGAATATGGGCAGCCATCTAGAGAACTTCCAACCCCTAATGGTTTGGAACTTCAATCCCAAACAAATACATGACCTGATAAAGAGATAGAATATTTCAAAGGAAAATGCTGTGGCTATTCCTTAAAGTCACAACTTAACACACTGTGCTGGGCCCTGGCCAGTATCTACCAAACAATGCTCAATAGTAAGCAGCATCATCAGGGGAAAGAGAGGGAAAACAGAGAGACAGGCACTGCAGCTAGCCCAACCCCAGAGACAGGTAGTGTGGCTGAACCAAAAAACCAACCCATGCCAGTATCAGTCAACCCTATACACAAGAAAGATACAAAATAAAATCAACTTGCTTAGTAAGGAATGATGATGAGCCAGCATCATCGTGAGAACCGGAGGAAGAGACAGAACCAGAAGTAATCACCTGCTGAGGAATGACAGAGCCCAGAGGGTTGTGATAAGTAGTGCGGAGTCTAGTTGGAGGTCTGTAGCCAGTGGTGTGCCCCAAGGTTCAGTGCTTGATCCAGACATATTCATCAATGACCTGGACGAGGGGACAGAGTGCACCATAGGCAAATTGGCTGATGTTACAAATCTGGGAGGAGTGACTGATATAACAGAATGCTGCGCTGCCATTCAGTGACATCTTGACAGACTAAGGAATTAGGAAGGAGGAACCAAAGGAAGTTCAACAAAGGAGAGTGTAGTGTACTAGGGAATAATAACCCCAGGCATCGTTACAGGTCAGGCAGCTCTGCGGAGAAGGACCTGAGAGTCCTGGTGAATAGCAAGATCTCCATGAGCCAGCAGTGTGCCCTCATGGCCAAGAAGGTCAATGGTGTCCTGGGGTACATTAAGAAGACCATGCCAGCAGGTCAAGGGAAATTATCTTCCCCCTCTGCTCTGCTCTGGTGAGGCTTCATCTGGAGTTCTATGTCCAGTTCTGAGCTTCCCAGTTCAAGAAAGACAGGAAAGAGTCCAGTGGAGGGCTACAAAGATGATGAGGGGACTGGACCATCTCCCTTATGAGGAAAAGTTCTTCATGAGGGTGACAGAGCGCTGGCACAGGCTTCCCAGAGAGGCTGTGGAGTCTCCTTCTCTGAAGATATTCAAATTCCTCCTGGACATAATCCTGTGCAACCTGCTCTAGGTGATCCTGTTTTAGCAGGGGAGGTGGACTAGGTGACCTCCAGAGGTCCCTTCCAACCCCTATCATTTGTGAATCTCTGTCCCTGAGTGGGCTGTCATATATGGGAAAAGATTTCAGCAAGCACATTATCTGGCTGCTGCAAGGCTGGGATAAAAGGGCAAGTAGCTTAGAGATTAGAGGGTAGGGAAGCCAAGCAGCTGAGATCCCTGTCTAGGAAAGGGTGCATAGACAGAGTGACTAGGAAAAATACACAAGCCCTCAGCCTCTGGACGCTCCTTCAAGCATGAGGGAAAGGTATCCCTTCAGTGAAGATGTTGCATGTTTTCCAGGCAAGTGGACTATCATGGAGAGAGTTATCCAGTACCTGAGGGAATTAGGCATGTGGGAGATGGTTTATTATGACGGTGACAAAACATAATTACCCATGGATCCCGGTGAACTCCAATGTACCTGAGCCATGTGGAGGAAGTTTGTACAAAGTGCACCACTGTCATATACCAACTCATTGGCAGTAATGGGCTGGAAAGGCAAAGAGGCATCAACAGTTGACGAAGTGACTGGCTGACTCTGGCTGTACAAAGAGAATATCTCTTCCTCTCTTGACTGTGGAGAAACTGTCCTGGAAGGTCCAGCAACTCAAAGAGAACATATGTCTTTTTTTCCACCCATAAAGAACAGTACTGCAGGTATTAGGCATAAGCATTCCTCTGCTCAAGAGTATATACAGGGTACACACCACAGGGCATCCTCTGGTTTTGCTTATGTGATGACATGAGAGGATGTGAGGAGGTGGGATGGAAAACCTACCTTGCACCTAGAGGAGCAAGTACAAAAATTGCAAGAAAAAGCAAACACAAAAGCAAATTCTTTCATGAAAAATGGCACTCCTGTTTCCAGTGAGCAGTTCCACAGATCAAGTGGAAGGCCTGATCAGACATATGATCCTCTTGAAGGAACTTCAAAGTCATTTTTACAAGAAGTGAGTAACAAAAATATTGAGCAGGATTAGGTTCTCTGCCTCCATCCAGGTGTAAAAAAGGCACAATCGGATTTATTGGACTGTGTGGATTCAATGGTCTGGCATGTCAATTCTGGCAAGTGTACAAGGCTCTAGAGGACACCAGCGTACAATGTATCCTAATGCCATCAAGCCATGAAGGGGCAGAATTGCTATATGACTACAATTGCTCTATGCTGTATCAATGGTATTACAGTAATAATAATCCAAACTAACTTTTATAAAACAGAGCAAAGTGCCACAGTGATGGAACTAAAATTTTTTAAAATAAATATTCATATTAAAATTAATATTTTTTAAATTTTCTAAAAACTAGATGAGGTCTTTCTTTGATAGATCCATATTAAGTATGGATTCCATATTAAAATAGAGTCCATATTAAGAACACAGCTGGGTGCCATAGCAGAATCAATAGTAGCTTTTTTGATAGCTTTAAATAACCACAGTAAAAATACACTCATTAATGAGCAGCTATACGGTTGTGTACTATGATTGGTGTCTGCCAGCAGTTCCCTACAAAGTCAATTTTGCAGTATCAACTTTTGATAATTTAAAGTCTTCTGCTTAGGAGATGATGATACTGACATGTTGAAAGCCACGTATAAGAACAAGTGAGGAAATGCATCTTTCTGATGCAAAATTCTTGCATTTAAATTCAAACATACAATTTCAGAGAAAGTCAGATGAAAAATACAGCAAACTTCTTGGATCTTCACAAAATTACAGAACAGTGTAAGTCGGTTTTGTCTTTAGCCCTTTGTCTCAAGACTTTGAACAGCACCCCTACAACTCTGTTTATTAATTCTATTAAGTTTGGCAATAAGCCTGGGGCTGTTCTCCATCACAGAGACTGGCTGGCACAGAATCATCTCCATTCATAATATCGGGCTCTCTAACCCTGCAGCAGATGGTGGCCACATGCAAACTGCTTATCAGTAATGGTCTCTGGCCTGCATGGAATCCCTAATACTGCCCAGGAGCACCTTGTTGGAAGTGTTAGCAGCCGAAGCCAAAAATTTGCGATAGATCAGTCTAAAAATGTGACTACAGAAGATCATCTCCAATGGCCAAGAACATTACCTGGCACTATTTCTTTGCTAGTACAGACACAGACTATGTCAAACATCAGGTTTGCCTACAGAACATGCTGTTAAATGGATGAGAGTACGATTAAAATCTGACGCTTAGAATGAGCTCCACATGCTACACATACACAGACATTTAATATAGCTCGGAGGTATATGCATGCCAAAGGATTTGTTACTCTGTGACTCTTTTACCTGGGGTCTCTTTCTCTTACATTTTAGCCTTGGCAAATGCAGATCTAGGGCCTCTTTGCAAAGTCATGGCTGTGTTGTTTCTGTTTTGCTTTAAACTCAAAAATGCAGATCTTAAATGACTTTTTAGTATTCTTTGCCTTCTTCCAATGACAACAGTGTTTTCTCCTCAGTTTTAGTTCTTCTCTATGGTTTCAACTATCACAGGCCAAGTCCTTGTTTAGATGTACTTCTCTTTCCCTGCTAGGGAAGCAGAAGCTATGCAGTTTAGGAGTTTCATACACACACACACACTTGTTGGGCGATCAATAGTCACATGCACCTTTTTATCCACACTGTAAATTATTCAGGGATGCATATAAATAAGAATATCCTAGAAGATTAATGATTAATTAAAAACTAAAGGAAGAAAATTGTTTCTGAATATGGCACAAACACCTTAAAATACCTGAACTAGATGACAAGGTAAAGAACCAGGTGCATATAGAGAAAAGACTATTGACATTAATATGTTTGCATTTCACCCTTCATGAGAATGTCACGGTACTTTGCTGCTATACCAACTGCTTTCTTCATTTTCCACAAAACAAGGATGTACAGCAAAAAATGAGAACACATTCAGAATCATCCTTAAATGTTGTGCTGGAATTCTTTCAGCCGCCTGTGATACCATCATAGCGAGCAGAGATCCATTTTACCATCTCTCTTCTCTTTTCCTCACCAGCTGGATGTTTATCTCATTTTCCTGAGATTATTATATGCAATGAGAATTAAAAGCAAACAAAGCCCAGTTGGATTGTTCTCCATCTGAACCCCAAAGAGGGAAAAAAATCCATGGAAAGAAACACGGGCCCACTTGTTGAAGTGGTACTGTAAGGACTATCAGATTATTTTGCATTAGCCTTGGTTGAATGGCAATGTTCCTTATTCTGAAACAGCTTGTCCATAGTTTTGCAAACCTCTTCTGTGCAAAACAGAGTGAAAAATAGCTAACATACAGTAACTAACAGTGTCAGTATTAAGTCTTGGCACTGTGTCATTGGTGCTACAGTCTTCATTAAATTTAATTCACTGACACTGCATGTAGAAGCAAATATTCCTCAAGGAGTAAGCCTGTAGAAAGCCTTTTACAAAATTTTTCTGGCACAGAAACAAAACCACACCCAGCCCCAACAGCACCCTCTCCCCCCACCACCACCCAAAAGGGAAAAAAATAAAAGGAATGGAAGAATTACACTGAAGCTACATTCAAAGCAAGTTGTTCGTGTGAGATGTAAGTTGATGGGTAAACCTCTGTGGGTTGACGGGCTTACTAGTTTTTAACTATTCAAGTATCAATAATAAATTAATCTAAAAATTACTGTTGACACATTGTGCACCATCAAATCAGCTGGAATTAATTAAGAGAATTTAAATCAACTAGAAATTAGAAATCTCTCTGATACTCTTACTGTATCTGCTCTCCTCCCACAAGTGAAAACAATGAATTCACTGTCTGAAAAGCACCATTAACCAAAGTATAACAAAGTTTTACAGACATTCAGTGGAATGACAATATTTTATGTATTATCTGTGGTCCATCTTCTCAGGTATATAGTGTATCAAGGATGAATGCCACACAACAGTGATTTTCCAGGCTGGGAGCTATAATTAATCCTTAGAAGGAATTAAAAGTTCGTTATCATATAGCACAGAAGCATGAGCACTTTATTGCAGCTGGATCAGTCGCTTCGCAAACCATAAGAATATTTTCTATGGCAATAGAAAGCAAAATGTTCTCTTTTAGTGATTATGTTTATAAGAAGAAATAATAAATTTAAATTATCTCTCTAGTTTATAATTTCCTGATTTTAGTCCCTCATTACTTTGCCAAATTTCAGTCTATTAGATATAATTTTCCAAGCCATGTATTTTCCAATGTTGCTTTTGTGCTTCTTTTGGTTTTGTTTCCCTTTCTGGACCTAATATTGTGCTGTTGTTACTGAAAGATCCACGTTGGTTTTGGTTTTAATTTATAATTTAAAAGAATTAAAGCAAGATAACTCATTTTGTATAGAATGCATTTTTTTTTCAAATTTTTCCTTTTTTTTTTTTGAGCTCTGTCATGATTGTACATTTGTGCACTGTCTTGGGTCTGACCTTTATCCACTGCTACGAAATAACTCCACCCCTTCCCCCCAACTCTGACATTTTAAGATAGATTATGCCTTTCAAAGTATTTCATGTTATGCTTGCTTAGCATAAGTTCTATCCTTCACGTATTCTGGTGGTCACCGTGAGATAATGGTCACATCAGCAAGGTGTAATTGCTAAGTGCCCTGGAAAGTCATGACCCAGATGTTTCAAGAAGGACATACAAAACAAGTGGGTACCCTGTACTGTGCCACTTCTGCCTAGGCCCCTGTGCAGAATAAATATTGATTGATCTTATTGTGCTAACATGGAAATACATTCTTTTATGTCCAAGAAAGACTGAGATATTCTGTATTCTGGTGAAAGTACAATTAATCCATTCAGGGATAAATTAGTAACTCTATATTGGATGGATTTGAATCAACATGAATAACTCTCTTACAGCAATAAAAAAGTATTGATTTCATTTGTTAATCGATTCAGAGACTTATTAAAAAAGGAGCATCTGTGTAAAACTCTTTTGTAACACGTACACAAGACAGCAAATTACCATTTCAAGAGACAAGTGTAAATTTACCATGTTCTAACTTTGGAGGGCTTAACTTTGCAGACTTAAAAAACATTTGTATTTCTATTTATATGTAGTTGGAGATGCACGACAGTGACTTTTCCAGATGTCAGACAAAAGAGCCTGCATAAAGATGAATGGAGCTATTAGTATTTTATTCAGTAGACACAGTAAGAGTGGACTCTTCTGCAAGAACAATCAGAAAAGAATCAGTGATATCTCAGAAGAAGAAACCACAGAAATTGTGTGGAAATGTCTGTTATGCTAAAGAGGGCTGAGCAAAAATAAACATTTTTATTGCTTGCAAGTAAGCAAGCAAGAAATTTATAGATCATAAAATAACATGCTGCAAATAAACTTGTATCAAAGGTTTTTCTGGTCTATATAGCAAGCCATCATTTCCATTTCATTTGTGAATTACTCAGAGTTGCGTCCTACCTTGAGTGATAAGGTAGGGAGAAAGTTTCCAGAGACTACACACCTTTGAAACAGAAGCAGCAGATCGATCCACACCACATGTACAGCCCAGCTCTGCATTTTGGGCTCAGAATTTTTTTTCAATGACTTCCTTTTTGTTGTAGTTATTTAATGGGATTTGACATCTTTGTGCCTGGAAATCAGGGAAACACTCCAGCTGCATACTGAAGCACTAGGTTCCCTTTCTCGAATCTCCAATATACTTTTTAAGCCTGAATCTATGACTGAGTAATGTTACAGCTTTTTGACATTCAGCATTAGTTTAAGAGTTAAAAAGAACATAAAAAACATATAATGCACACACACCACACCACACCCCCCAAAAAAAAAGTATCACACTAGAAAAAAAAATAATCCCTTTTCCTTTCCTATTTCCTTGCAGATACCTTGGACAACCTGACATTTTTTAGTCTAAGTCAGTCTTGCAGAGTTGGCACAGTACCACCAGTACTTAGGAGGCTACCAGATGCAGATTCCATGGGCAATTGCACTTGTGGTTGCTAATTGTCCTTAGAGTTGGTTACACATCTATAACATCCTTAAAGGGTTTGCAAGGTGAATTTAACAACCTTGGGTGAGGACTGCCAGCCCTGCAATACAAAATTAGTGGAGAGGATGAGGCTCAAATAAATCTAACATGACAAAAAGTGGGATCAAAACTTCCAAAGGTTTTTCAGTTCACTTTTTTTTCAATTACTGATTTCTGACAGACTCAGACAAGAAATAATAGACAGGGCACACAGAAATCTTCTACTCCACCTGAGTTTTCAGCAGATGATTTCACTAAACGGTAGTGATTCTTTTTCTTCAAGTGTAAGTAACTGAGCAATCTCTTGCCCTGATATAACTGATAATTCATGGAGAAGTTTCCTTTTTGTAGTGCTACCAGCTTGTTCTACAGTGGAAGTATCCCATATATCAGTAGCAATAAAATGCAGGCAATAAGTAAGAGCTTTCCCAGAAACAGCTTATGAAATGAAAAACAAAGGCTGTCAAACATTTAAAGCTTTCTCTTTCTCCAACATTTGTTTGGATTTCTCAAGCAAGGAGTAAAACTTTCCTTGATCAATGAGGTGTCTTGAATAACAATCATGGGGGAAACTGCCAGAATAATTTTCAGCTTTTCTGGTGCCAAAGGTGTTGATATAGTATCCGATGTTGACAGCTTAGTACCACTTTCATATCAGTGGAAGATGAGAAACCACAACAGTAGAGTAAGAATTCACTGAAATAGTAATCTTACTTAAAATTTATCTTATATTTGGAGATATCTGAAAAAATAGACATCACGCTTATTTATAGATAAATGACCAAGAAAATCTTGTATATGTGTTATAAGACACAGTATTTTCTGTGCCCAGGCTGAATTGGAACAAAATCATAGAATCATAGAATGTGTGAGGTTGGAAGGGACCTTTAAAGGTCATCTAGTCCAACCTCCCTGCAGTAAACAGTGACATCTTCACTAGATCAGGTTGCTCAGAGCCCCATCAAGCCTGACCTTGAATATCTCCAGGGATGGGGCCTCCACTATCTCTCTGGGCAACCTGTTCCAGTGATTCACCACCCTCATATTGAAGAAATTTTTCCTAATATCCAACCTAAATCTCCCCTTTTTGAGTTTAAAACCATTACCCCTCGTCCTACTGCTACATGCCTTTGTGAACAGTTCTTCCCCAGCTTTCTTATAGGCACCTTAAATGCTGGGATATAAAATACTTGTGTATAAACACTTTTATACAATATATTTAAAAAACCCACAACTTTTATGACCAAAAGAATCTATAAAATTATGATACTTCAGTTCAATTATTTTAGGTGTCAACATGGAATTTTCTTTTGAACTGATATTTTAAATCCAATATTGATATACAGTATTGATTAAATAACAAAAAATAACAAAATAAAATAACATAAATCTATTCTATTTTCCCAAGATATTAAACACATTTCAAAATTTGGTATTGCTTACAGAAATGTAAAAATAATTCTAATAAAATTTGTCTTTTCTGATCTGAACATTCAGTTAATCCAGCTGGATTTAGACCTGAATTTTTCAGCATCAAACCTCACTGGCTTATCCCTGGATCCTCTGGGTAACCACTTAACTGAATATTTTTTTCTTCTGTTAGTTCACTACAGCAGGGTCTGAAGGAAGGCAGTTAACTATTTCTAAAATAGTAAATATACTATGAAATAACCACAAGATACAGTGTCATGAGTTTAGATAGAGAACAACTAGACAATTTACAGCAAAGGAACTACAAATAATCAGATTGTTTCCTACCACACCCTCTAACAATGCTGACAGAACTTGTTCTGTTTGTAGTGTGGGAGGAAATGGCCCCTGGTGAACATGGTGTAAGCTTAATGTGAAGATCATTCAAAATTTTCTAAAGGTGCTGTGAAGTGAGTGGGAGAGCTCTGATTTGGGCATTCAAATTTTTAGTGTAAATAGCATCACTCTAAATATGAAAGAGACATTCTTTTCAAGAGCACTAGAAGAGTAAAGATTAATTAAACTATTGTTTATATATTTAAGTACTGGGAAAAAATATGAAGCAGTGTCTTTCTACAAGAAAAACAAGTTTTTTCAGCAATGAGGCAATGTTTTCCAAGCTCTCCTATAAATAAATTTTTATTCTGAAATCACTCCTTCTGGACTGGTATCAAGATAACACTAATTGTATTAGGGTTTAATTGTTTTGGTCTTGCTTTTTTCACTTGAAATCTTCATGGACTTAGAACCTCTGTAGAATTAAACTACTCATGATAGAAAACTTCTAAAATGTGTTTACTTGTGTTTGTGGAGATTTTCTGCTTAAAGAAAGTTTGCTAAACAAGGAAGATTCCTCAGCTTATCAGATTTCCACTTAATGAAAGTCTTGCAGAAGTAGCAGGGTATCACCATGTAATTACAGACAGTATGATAATGCATTTGCACAAAGAAGAGTTTGGATGCAAATTAGGTGCAGACATTTTTAATCTTGATGTTATTTAATTCTTGAGTGCTTATCATTATAAGCTCAAAAACAGCTTTTATGTTTATTTTTTACTGTTGTTATTACATTTATGTGAGTGATTAGCACAGTAACGGTTTGTGGATCATAGCCCTTGAATGCTAAATCCGTTGATGACTAACAGCACAGAGGGTGGTAACTGAGTTTATCTGTCCTCCATTTTTAGGATTTAAGATGTAATCACTTCAGAAGTGAGAAGTGTTAGTGAAGCATTCTTAGCTATTATTAACAAGGACGGCTGCCTGGTGTTGCACTTTGTAAGGAAGATATCTTTCACTCTGAGAATTATCCTAAAGCCAACCATGCATAGTATAGGAAATAAGGGGGAGATGTTGTGCAAACATCTAGGGATACAAACATGTGATACTTTGTTGAACACTATGAGTGAGGTAGTCATTGAGACAGTAATTTATTCCTATAGTGGATTGATGGATTTTTTCTGTATTAATATATTGATCTTAGCTAATAGGGTGATGCTGGTGAAAGCAAGAAGCAAAGTAACACAGTGGCCACAATAGCCTCCAAGCAAACACTCGTGGTGTGATTACAGAGTGAAAGGAGAAAACAGCAAATCAAAAGACTATAAACAGGTAAAGGGTGAGTTGGCTCTAGGGAAGGTAGTGATCAAGAGTGAGGAGCTTTTAAATTAGATATTCCCCAAGAAAGTAGAAAAAAGGGGGTTGTAAGTTAAGTGATAAATTGAACCAGCTGAGGTCTATGGAAAGTCTGAAGAAACATTAGTCTTTCTAGAAAAATTGATAGATATTTGCTAAATAACTGGGGAGCGGGGTGTGTGTGTGTGTGTACTGTGTTTGGTGGTTTGTTGTTTGGTTTTTTTTAGCAAACCCTTTTATTTCTAAACACAGTAAGATTCTGGTTTGGAAGTGTCATGCTGAATGATAGTAGCCATCTCACTCTCTGGAGAAGTACAACAGTCACATCAAATGCACAGGCTCTCATGGCCTGTTTCAAGAGAATCACATAATTCTATGTAGAAACTCCTCATGGCACAAGGCCTAGGTAACAATCACTGAATCTGAGTGATTTAGAAAGAATTGTAGTTGACCCACCAACTTTGACATCAGCATCAGAAAGACCTCTTTTCAGTGTTGTTTGGATTTGACCTGACAAGCTAGAGGTGAACACTATACATCCCATTACCAATCTCCAGAGACCTAGTACATCTTTTATATCTTTCATTGAAAGTTAATGGCCCTGTAGGATATTTCTAACAGATTTATAAAACCTTCAGGAATGATTTAATTGGTTTTATAAGGTATTCCAGGTTGAACTACTGGCCTCTTAGTTTTGGTTTTCTCACTTTATGTGACTTTCCAGTGTGTGTCTTAATATGGAAGGATGCAAGAACATTTCTGAATGAAGTTTTAACCCATTCCATAGTTTCTATAACAGCGAATTGAACCACACTTTGACGTACCTACCCCTTTGAAATTCTGCATCTTGCTGGGATAAATTTAGTAATGAGAACTAAGTTTAATTTCAGGTCAGAGACTTTATATATAATTACAACAGATTGATCTTTCTATCTTTAACTCCTTATTCTAACACCATAGCCTGCAGGAAAACAACCTGGTTTGTTATTATATATTAGTTTTTACTGAAGATGAAAGAATACTTGATTCTTTCAGGTAAATGCTTCCAAATATCTCTTCACTAGCCTGATCTGGACTGTATTTGCTTTGGTCAATGCAATCATATGTGGTCCGAAGGGGTCCTTGTATTTAGACTGATTCTTCTCAATATATGAAACAAAAACTGTTAATACTTAGCATAAAGTAGCAGCCCTGCTTTTCTTTGTAGCATGAACTGTGCTGGGGTTTTATGATTGGATTCCAAAATGTTTCTGGCTCCATTTGTGATGGTTCTTCAAAATATGAAGGAGTGAAAAGAGAGGAAAAGAGCATGTACTAGAGTTATGAAAAGAGGGAAAAGAAAGGTGAATATGGAGACACTGTTTCTCCTTACCTGCCAACAGAGTAAATGGATCCTTTTTTCCTGGCTACTGTTGTCAATAAATGACTGTGGTCAATAAATGGCACTGGAAAAAGCCTTGGGCAAGATGATCTGCCCTAGACAGTTATGGATCAAAGAACTACGCAGATGAGTAGTGAAAACTGAGTTATGACAAACACTCCATTGTAAGCATCCCACTACAGTCTTCTGTTGAGGAAGTCCTTCAGTTGAGGGAAGATTTCCCATCTATCACAGCATTACAAGTTCAAAAATTAGAGAAGTCAGATGACCTTTCTTTCCACTGCATAGCTTTCGTTATGTCTGTTCTACAGAGAGGATAAAAGTGTAATGAATATTTACTGTTCATTTTACGTGATCATGTTATGATTTTTGATTCAGATTCTTCTGGTATAAAAAGGACAGGGATCTCCTTGAGAGAGTCCAGAGAAGGGCTACGAAGATGATTAAGGGCCTGGAACAGCTCCTGTATGAGGAAAGGCTGAGTGAGCTGGGGCTGTTCAGCCTGGAGAAAAGACTGAGGGGGAACCTAATTAATGTTTATAAATATCTTAAGTATGGGATGCAGGGGGAATTGGCCAACCCCTTTTCAGTGGTCTGTGGAGATAGGACAAGGGGCAATGGCTGTAAACTGGAGCACAGGAAGTTCCTCACCAACATGAGGAAGAACTTTTACACAGTGAGGGTGACAGAGCCCTGGGACAGGCTGCCCAGGGAGGTGGTAGAGTCTCCTTTTCTGGAGATATTCAAGACTCGTCTGGACGCCTATCTGTGCAATATGTGCTAGGGAGCTGCTTTGGCAGGGGGGTTGGACCCGATGATCTCTCGAGGTCCCTTCCAACCCCTACAATTCTGTGATTCTGTGATTCTATTAATCTATGATAAAGATACATATACATCCCTTACTGCTTCCTTCTCTGATTTGAGAAAGGTACATCTGTTACAGCCAGGCAGATAGCTCCCTGTTCATTGGAAATATGCACATGAATGTGTCTGGCTTACTCTATTTTTCTTAAGGGTTTATATTTTCCATGCTTCCTGATCTTTTACTATATATTTTTATTATCAGTAGAAAAAAAGTTGCAATATGCTACTCTTCCTCTTTCACTCTCATCTTTGTCAACATCTGCCTCAGGAAATTTTATATAGTATTCTAGGATTCTGCTTCAGGTTTTAAGCTGTTTCTTGTAAGAAAGAGTTAGATTATTCCTCATAGATCCTAAATAACACAAAGAAAAAAAAATGTAATATTGCAACATCTGAAAAGTTCACAGTTAAAAATTATTAATTTGAAGACTTATTAGAGCTAACTATATTAAAAATTAACTCACATAAATTATGACACCAGTTTAGAACTTCATATTTGACAATATACATGTTGTGATAGGAAATAAGTGCTCAAAACAGGTCTTGGCCAGTGAAGTTTTGAGTATATCCAGGAGATTGCAGATTCCACAGCATCTTTGGCCAACCTGTGGACTTTGACAACATTCACAGTTAAAGTAATTTCCTTACACCTTATCAGAATTCCCATGTTAAGACTTCTGTTCATTGCTTTTCATCCCATCGATGCACATCCAAGAAGAAACTGGACCCACGAACTTCTGTGTGTAGTTTACTAAAATGCTTCCAAAATATCTTCCCCTTCTGTGGATAAAAAAACCCCAAAATCTCTGGGGTCATCAGTTAGCAGCTTTAGGGATGTTGTGATATTGTTAATACGCATATCCCCATTTACTGAACTGTGATATTTTCTTAGTTTTGACCAATCTTTCTCACAATGTGAGGCAGGTCTCAGAAGTGGAACCCACAAGGAGAACAAAGGAGCGAGGGAAAGTATCCTGACAAAAAATAAAACATAATGAGTGGTTTTAATATTTTTAGGTCCTGACCCTTTCAAAAGATGCCTTTTAGGACTCGCTTGGAGATTTAGTCACTTGTTTATTTTTCCACAGTGTTTTAGAAACTCTAGTTCTGCAAAATGTTATTATACTGTGAGTGACAGCAGACAAGGTCCTGTGACCTCATTCATAGAAAAGATCTAAATAAAGAAAAATACTATGTAAACAGGAACCCAACACATAAATAATGAAATATATATGTGAAGGTAATCTTTAAACACCCTTGGAAAGTTTTCTCAGAATTAATTTTGTTTCTGGAATCATCTAGGATCACTTTATTTCTAGTAGTTGTTAAATCTAGGCAAAAGCTCTCATATTATAAATTGACCTCATTGTAGTATTATCAGTGTTAATTCACAATAACAGAATGTAATGAGGTTTTGAATCTTCAAAGTAAGCAATAATATCTTCCTAGTTTTTCCCTCCAGTGTATCTTTCTTAAGATTAAAGTTCTGCATAATAGTTAAACTGCCATATTAATTTTCACTACAAACCTACCTTTATATTACTACTCAGAATGCTTTTTCCAACACTGTTGCTACAACTGTAATACAAATATGTTAAATTGTTAATTATTTCCCTTTTCCTGCTACCAGGTCTGTATTCCTGAATGCTGCATTCATTTCCAGGCAAGTAAAATCTTATGGTGCATGTTTACAATGCCCAGACTTAAAAGTGTAATGGATAAACTAAAAATTAGGGCTGAATTTTCAACTGAGACCTCATTAAAAGCAAATGGAATGTTCTTCAATGAAAAACAAATGTGAAGTAGGTGACACATTCCTAAAAGGTTATAGAAGTTGTAATATTGCTAAGAAGAAAAATATATATATATATAATCTCTGTGTGTGCACACATGTGTGCATGTGCCTCTGTGTGTGTGTGCATGCATGTGAGTGCATGTTCAGGGTGTCACATGGAAGTTTTTTTCCAGCATGCCCTACTTTTCCTGACTATTCTGTTTGCAGCTGATAAATAAGTGAAAACATGGTGTTGACAAGTAAGTGGCAACTTTTAAAAATCTCTTAGTCTGCTCTGGATTACTCCTCTAAAGTTGAGTAAGAAATAGAATGACAGGGCATATAATGAAATTTAATGAAGGCAACATTTTTCTTTCTGATTGGTACCTGAGAGATAATATATGGGTCAAATTGACTGTAGTGAATAGTAAAGGCACAAGTTAAATTATTCATGGTATTCACTGAGGAGTGACTAACCTACTATTTATATTCTTTCTGAATACATCATTATGTCTCAAGCTCAATTTGCAAGGTTCTATTTGAAGTCAATGGACTCCAGAGTATACATTCAGTTCATCTAAAAAGTCTGATAACTCAAATTATTGGGTTATTACATAGAGTGGGGAATAACGAAAGAAGATTTAAATACTATCAGGGTTACCTTCGTCACAAGAAAATTTACTTATATGACATATTTATATTCAACAGGTATAAAAAAAACCAGTCAGACATCTACATTCAACAAGTGGAGGGAGACTGTTTGCAGTGATGAATTCATTTTAAGGAACATCTAGAAAGTAAACTATAATGGAACAGATTTGAAAAACAAGATAGGTTTTATCTATTTAATTCTTTTAATTACAATTCTTTGAGAGAAAACAAATAAAGAATAAATTTAATTATCTCTTCTTTTTTTTAGGATTTGAAGACTGCTGACACACGAGATTTGGGAAAGTTTTCTGTTTGTGACTGAACAAAATCAAATGTTCAGTTAATTTTGTTCTTATTTTGATTCCATGGAGAATCAGTTACACATCTTAAGTATTTACTTTAGATTTTTGTATTTTAAAAGCATTTAGAAATAAAACATCATGTAATGGTAGCTTTGACCTTGCTACCAAGTATTCATGTTTAGCTTTGTGGTAGTATGTATGTTCTTGAATACAGCAGGAATGTTTTTGTGTACTGCTGAAGCACAATATGAAGTGTTTGCCACTTCAAAAATCAGTGTGAAAAACTCAGTATTCAAGACAAAATTTATTTCTGAAGGATTCTGCTCTTTGCTTTTCAGCATGCTGTTTTCTGAATAATATTTAACTAAAAGGAGAACATGATTTTTAATTAAGCATACCAAAAGGGTTTAAAATAATTTTTAACAAAACTAAAACTCAAAACAAGGATGCATTATACAGCTGTTAGTTAAAAGTCATTCGTTAGTACCTGACGCCACTTTTACTTAATCTGGAGCAGAAGCTAAAATCATGTTACAAGTCAAATGCAGTCTCACAACCTGTCCCTTAAGATGCCACTTGGGCTAAGTTAGTTGGAAATCTTCAAGCACCCTGATCAGAGCCAAATCCACTGCTGATTCTTAAGACCTTGACACCATGATGGGCACCTTCCCCGGCTCCTGGATCAGTCAGTCCCATTTCTGTATCGCTCACTCCTGCAGTCATTGAGCTATGAGAACCAAGGCCTGCCAGGAAGGCTGGGAAGCAGGTCAAAAACATCCAGAGGCCACCATCAAGTAGCTCATCTCTTTTGACTTAGTATGATGTTTCCAGATCAGAGCGCGAAAATGTGCTGGTAAAAAAAAAAGTCTCAAGCAGAGACAAACTGTGTATTTCTAAGCACACAGCTGCAGAAAATAAGTGTTTAATTCAGTACCTGTGATCTTCTAGGAAATTATAACAGCAGTGTGGGGTATGATATTAGGGAAATACTCTGGATGCATTTTTGTAAATCATATAAAACATTCCTTGTTACAATCGTTTTTACATTTGTTTCATTTTTATCTTAAAAACAAGCTGTGTTGGGTATCAATGTATTAGAGAAAAAAAAATGCATCCTTCCAAGAAGTGCAGTCAGTGAATAATTCCTTCTTTTATCTGATCACACCCCTTATTTAAATGCATCAGAAACTAAATTATGATGAATTAGAAATATTCTACCCTCCGGTACTACTTCTTTCTTCTTAATATGAAGCTTCCAAATGCTCTTCATAACCTATTCAAGATCTTATCATGTTCTTCATGAACTGCCTGTAAAATCACAGTTAACTTCCTAAATAACAGCTAGTTTCAATCTTATCATAAGCAAGAACAGGTTTGCAAGTAGTCCTTAATCCTTCATTAGCACTGATGAGTGCTGTTCATGCTGTAGCTCTACAAAATGTAGTTAAGGATTCCCGGGTAGTTCATCTCTCCCTGGCCTGGTTTATACACATTTTAATCCTCAACCAAACTTGGACTACCTGTCTATAATTTCAATAGCCATCAATAGCCACCTCCTCCTTACAAATATATGGAAGATGTCCTAGTATTGACTTCATATTTTTAAATTCCTGTTCAAGTTCTCCAGCTATTCCATATAAACAGGTCATAGATGATCTGTTCCTTCCAATTTAATACTACAATCTGTATGACTGGGAACTTTTGTCTGAACACCCACTTTAAATATAAATCTCAGCTGGAAGAGCATTGTCCAAAGTGTCCCGTCACACTTAACTGATTTCAGCAAAAAACATTATAGTCTACTCACAAGTTCTTTACTTACATTGTGAGGTCTTGGAGGTACAGAAAGGCACTTTATTCTGATTCCACAGTGTATGGCATTATATGCTGAGGTATCTGGGTAGACATAGGTTGTATGCTATTATTGCAGAAGTAATAAATATTAACATTTATGCATGACCAGTGATCTAGCATTCCTTCAGGAGACTCTGTGAAAGGGTATGTGCATGCATATACACAGAGACAAAAAAAGAGAGAGAGGAAAATAAAAATAAAATAATAAGCATGTCTTCTCATAAGCAAGAGAGAACATTGTAGTACCTAATTTGGGTGATGTGCAGAGATATCTTACTGGAAATTAATTTTTTGTAGTAATGGTTCACTTCAGCTCCTACTTCAGCTGCACTATGGATCTGTGTCCTTTAGCTCTGTTCTCCATTAAAGACTACAACTAAATTCCCACAAAGGCAGCAGCTCTTTAAAGGTGGAGTGTTCGCTTATTGATACTTACCCTTTTGCCATTTTTCCCTGTTTGTTGCTTCATATTGAAAAAAATAGTCTCAGTCCAAGAAATACACAAATAAGCCAACAGAGCTGGACAGAATGAAATAGTAGGCAGTTTTACTGTAAAGAAAAGAGCAGAAAGTTACCAATTTTTGTGCCTCCTCTGTTTCTTTGAAATGGTTTCCCAGAGCGGCTTTCCTGAAGTTATTTTTTTTCTCTAGAGGTATAACTGAGGGTATTCTTTCAGCTTCCTCTTTCTTTTGTGCAAGTTTATAGTTTTCTATAAGCAGAATGCTAAAAGCAGATACAGAAAAATATCAGGGCTGCAGTCATTTCATAACTATGGCAAGTTGCCAGGTTATTTACACATAACTGACTGTTCATGTTGAAAAATTAGTCTCTCCGTGCCTTTAAAAAAGAATGTAGTTGCAGTACATAGATACAAATGGATGAAGAAAATATTATTCAGGGATTGTTCCTTTTTCTTTTTTTTTTATATTAAACATACTAATGATTTTTCCAGATTATATTTTTGCAAGTTTATCTATATGCATTCATAATATAACATTAAAATTCCATAACTCAGTTGTGTTTTCTCTTACAGATAACAAATGGAAGCTTATTTCTTCACATTAGAATACACTGAAACAGGAAAAAGCTATCCAAATTGACAAAATGAACCTGAGCATTATAGAACATTCCCTGTAAATACATCACTTCCCTCAGATAACAGATAAATATCACATACCCTTTCCCACCCAGTATGGGAGCATGTGACTGTCTTGTTCAGAAATAGAGACTTCCCAGCCCAGAAGGGTGTCAGCAGTCACACAGTACTGTGTGACAATACAAATTGGCAATTTGTATCATGTGGACAATAATTACTTGCATAATATCTTTCTCAAGTCAAGTTAGAAGTCTGTGTAGACTGGGGTATAGATCAGCAAAAGTGATTAGCTGGAAACTCCTTCTAGTAGCAAAATAAGTTAGTTCTTTTTCAAGCAATTTAACAGATATTACAAGTTCATCCGATATCATGAGAATAAATGGTTAAATGCTCAAGTGTTTAACAAATTTCGCTCCTTGTCTGAACAGGGAGAAAACGAATCCAAGAGCCTCTCTCCCTAAATACCTTGTTCCCACTACATAAAATTCAATGTGGAGGTTGTGTATGGAATAAGTGTCTTGGAAATTCTTGAATGTAATTATGGGTTAAAAGCCATTATAAAAATGACGCTATTACAGTAATGTAATGGTACATTTCTAATGTTGTACTCACATCTTAAACTCCAAGATAAGCTGATGCCTCATTGTACAAGCACTGCACAAAATAGTGTTGAGCAGCGATTAACTCAGTTCTGCCTCATGTTTAAGCAGTCTTTTTCTCAGCACATTTTCTCCCTAGTAACACCTACCTGAGAATGCACAATTACCTAAACGTTTGAGTAACATTTCAGGAAATATGGTGATATGCTAGTTTATACCTGAACATCAGCTTGAAAAATGTATGATTGTTCAAGTTTTGCCCTGTGTAACTGGAAAGGAAAAGAAAGACAAAAGGATGAAATGGATACCCAGCTATTAGAAGTTACTTCATTTGAGCAGCACACTTGCACTGGAGCTTGCATGGCAGTGGTAGTGCTTCGGTGAGGAAGAGGTTTGGGCAGACAGGCAGCTGGCAGGAGCAGTAGGTACTCCAGCCCCAAGAAGGCTGCTCACTGGTCTCCCCTACAGCTGCCACGTGCTCAGGTGTGAATCTCAGCTCTGCACTGCACGCCTGCCTTGACACTGCTCATTTTCCCAGTCCTGTTTTTATTGCCTTTGCGCTACTGGTGCTTGCTATTCCTCAGCTTGCATGCTCAGTCCCAGTCCTGCAGCTCAGATACTCCTCAGTCAGAGCTTTCAAACCCTGAAGCTTAAATTTTAGTTCCCAAGTCATCTTTAGGCTTTTACATGATTAACAAAAGTGCTGAGGCCTGAAAGTTGCTACTGTAATCAGGTCAAGCCCTACTTCCTGGTGCTGTTAAATCACAGTAAACATCCCTTTTGCCAACACATTTTGCTGACAGCAGATGATGGGGAAAAGGAATACACTTATTTATATTCTACTTTCTCCCCTTATATGTACATAATGCACTTGGAGTAAGCAGTACTCCATTATTTCTCTGCTGATCCTTCACTGGGAGTTAGAGGGCCAACATACAGGCAGTTAGATGCCTCTGGAATGAACAATTTTGCCTTGTACTTAGATGGCAATTTGTTCTTCTGTTTGCTACATCACCTTTTACCACTGCAGCTATGCACATTGTTCAAGCAGAAGGTTCTGTGTCTCTTGCTTGTCTTTGTTATCTATTCATTGGGTCAACTTTTTTCTCAGATAGATAGGACTAATAGTGGCTACACTGAAACACCGTAATTACTTCTTAGTTGTTAAGAGATTGTTTCTTGACTAGTAAAGTACATCATTAAATCTACATACACCATATTTCCATACACCAAAATAGCCTTGAGTTCATTTTTCTTCAAAATAGATTCTATTTTCATGCACAAAAAAGTACAATAAAAAATGCAATTATTATTAAACAAATAAACAGAATCAGAGTGACAGCAGCTTATTACTTTAAGTAGATCAATTTTCTTTAGAAAAATAATCTTCAGAAAGGCTTGTCATTATGTTAAACAATTGTACCTGAGAGATCTTAATGGAAATATAAAATCTCATATTGGGAAAAAGAATCCTGAATTATTTAGGTTTGCTCAAAAACCGTTAGGCAGTCAAATAGTTCCCTTAGCACATGTTAAGAAAGCGAATATTATATATTTTGAATGTAATTGCTATAATGAGAATAAAAATAAAAATGAGAAAAACAAGCATATTGACAGCCTCACAATGAATGAGATCCTGTTGTCTTTTCCTACTGACAATTTGAGAAATTACAATATTTAATTTAAAGGCTTGGAAGAAAATTGTCTCTCACGAGTTCAAAGAAATAACAGGATTCCAGCTGTTTCAGTTTTAATGGTGTTTCTTTAGTTCTACACATCTAAATAGAATAGACCAAGGAAAATTCCTGTCTTTCCTTTTTAGATATTAAATTATCAGATCAAGGTAGGAGTTTAGATACTTTCCCACATTAGTGGGAGGCAGGGGAGGGTGAAGAAAAACAAAGAAAGAGAAAGAGGAAAAAAATCTAAAAAGACTAGCTAATGCTTCACAAGACCAGATTTTTCTAGCAATATTACTAATCTCACCTTATTTGCTTCACTTATGTGTCTTATTCAAGGCAAGGGGAATTAAATACATCAGTAAAGTCCCTTTTGGCACTGCTGATACTGTCAAGGTCAAGACACTACAAGAATGTTGCTCTTAACCAATAAAAACAAGCATTTATTTTATTTTTCAAAATTTATTTAGTGCTGCTGAATGGAGCCTACATATCATTCTGGAGATGAAAGGTTTCATCTAAAGCCCATGAGGAGTCTTTCCCTCAAGCTGGGTGTGCTTTGTTCAGATCAGGATCCACGTCTTTACCTCTGGTCAAAGGGAGTGTGACACCAGGCTGCAAAATCAACATACAGCAAGTTTGTCCTCTAGAGGTTTCCCCTGGAGAAGTAGAAGCTTCATTCTGACTTTGGTCTGGGGGTGGCAACTGTTGTCCTTCTCAGGGGCAATGCACAAATGTATAGGACACAATATTCCTCAGGAGCCCCCAGTTCCAAGCTCTGTGATACATCTCTGATGCTTACATTCAAGCGAGAAGTCCACATCTTTCCTATTGTAAGAAAAAAGTGGGTTTGGGGGTTGTTATTTTCAAAACAAGGCAAGATTTATTAATTGGATAGTGTGTGATCATCTTAAGTAGGAACAGGAAAATAAGTCTACCATTACACACATTTTTTACTCTCGTTTGGGCATCCCTCACCTCCCAGTGTATTACACAGGAACATTTCTTATTAACCACAACCAAAATGTTTAATGTCAGGTCTTGTCACATTTGTTCTCACTATTGCCCAGTAGTTATAAAAAATTAATGTCTTCTTAATATCTATTTTATCTCCAAGAAAATTCAATTCAGGCATTGAAAATACCTGAGAGACTGTTCATATCTGCACCAAGCAAGTCATATAACCCTTTTCTGTCCCAAGAAAATCATAAATGTTTCATATCCACTGGATAAAAGCACAACTAAGGAAACAGAATATAGTATCAAGCAGCCAGCATAAAAGTTCTAAGATTCTCTATAGGGGATGATGGTCTCTAAACTGAAAGTTTACATCTAACTTTTTTAAGTGGGCAAGAGGTATTGCTATCTACAAGCCTGTTCCACTGTACCAGAGGCATTAGCACCACAGGCCAGTTGATCTAGCAGGTACTTCATCGCTGAGAGCTCAGTGTGACACTGTTTTTTCCCACCCCGCTGATTCGAAGTGATGCATGAGGGAGAACATGTACCCTGTGGTGGCAGCTTCGGGTGCTCCACAAGCCTGGAAGATCATCAAATACAGTGGCAATTGGACATGCTGCAGAGAAAGCATCATCTGAGCCGTAACAGACACAGATAGAGCTTTGTTAGAGAGTCTCGTTTTTGGACTGATGAGCTCTCTGGTATATAACAACCTCAAATATTACTACTGATAGTGGGACCGGTAATAACATATGCTCTGCACAATAGAAATTTCAGGATTTGCACATCTATTAACCAGGAATAAGAAAAACTATAGATATGTACATCCATTGGGATTTTAGATCATATAGTTTTTTACATCTAAAATAGCTCTGAAAATATCATCTGTGGAACTGAAAGCTTTCTTTAACTGTCAGTGTAGAGGAATTTAAGATCTGATTGTTGAGGCCATAATATGATTCTATCATGGCCTCACTTACGGCAATTAATCTTACCAATCCAAGTCATTCTGCATGAAACAGAAAAAATATTCCATGTGCTGACATATTTTTTTTTAAGTTATACATTTGCTGGAAACTTTTCACATTATCTAAATTAAAAAGGAAAAACGTGAATTCAATTTTTAACAAGCGCATAACACCAGATGCATAGAATGAAAATTAAAATCTTAGCAGCTACATCCTAACCATTAAAATGTTGCTAATTCTTTTTACATTGTTTGTAATGTGTGATTGTCCCTCTCCACTCTGCCCTTGTGAGGCCCCATCTGGAGTACTGTGTTCAGATCTGGGGCCCCCAATACAAGAAGGATGTGGAACTGTTGGAGAGAGTTCAGAGGAGGGACACAAAGATGATTAGAGGGCTGGAGCACCTGCCCTGCGAAGAGAGGCTGAGGGAGCTGGGCTTGTTCAGTCTGGAGAAGAGAAGGCTGTGGGGGGACCTATTTGCAGCCTTCCAGTACCTGAAGGGAGCATATAAACTGGAGGGGATTCAACTTTTTAAAAGGGTAGACAATGGCAGGACAAGGGGGAATGGATTAAAACTAAAGGAAGGAAGGTTTAGATTAGATATTGGGGGGAAGTTTTTTACAGAAAGAGTGGTGAGGTGCTGGAACAGGCTGCCCAGAGAGGTGGTAGATACCCCGTCCCTGGAAGTGTTCAAGGCCGGGTTGGATGGGGCTTTGGGCAACCTAGTGTAGATCCAGGCCTGAAGGTAGGTGGCCCTGCCTGTGGCAGGGGGGTTGGAGCTCTATGATCCTTGGGGTCCTTTCCAACCCATGCCATTCAATGATTCTATGATTTCTCAGAATATTGTTATAGTACATGTTTGTTATAGTTCTCTTCCATTTACCAGAAAAACAAACAGTTTTCTGATCTGTTTCTTTTTGCATATTCTTAAAACAAAACACTGGGAAACTTTCAACCAACACCATAATTACCAGTGATATTCAACAAAAAACCTTTCTGCCAGTGAAGATCACTTTGTACAGCCCACCTGCTTTTCCTGAGGCACAGCCAGTACACTCATCCCATGGTATGTTTATTTGGGAACCTTCCCCGCCATGCATATCCATTATGGAGAAAAGAACAAGGTAGGGAACAGAAAAAAATGGCAAGGAAAAGATGGATTCCTTCTTGTGGGAAATATATTTTCTGTGGCTGTACTAAGACAACCAATGACAGCTTGGGATATTCAACTTCTCAGCTGTGCGGGGAAGTGCAGGCAACCGAAGAAGAGCTACAGGAAACTGCTGGGCAGTTCACTGAAGTTTGACAAGCAGACCCCACAAAACTCTCAGCCTTAGTTTGTAAGCTTATTGCTATTCACTCAGTAGGGGCACTCGTTATAGCAGTCAAGGGCCTGTGAACAATGTGGTACATTAGAGCTAAATTATCCACCAACACCCTGATTTATGGCTAAGATCTGTACTAAATTAAGTAGAAATTCTAAATTAAGGAGAAAATCGGAAATTAAAAGGCAAGGCTAATTTATTAGGAAATCATTTGCTAACCGCCAGTATTACGGAAATGGTTCTAAAAATAAAGCCCCAGTGGAAAAATATATAACTAATGCACAGGATTTTTGAAATGCAAAAACTCTTGGAAAGTTTAAGGAGTCCCTAGGGCAGCTCTGCTTCCCCACCCCCATATAGTAGATAATTAACTTAAACTTTTACAACTAAGAGTTTTAAGGAGCTGAAAGATAAGATCTTTGCAATCTAATGTTAATTCATAATAAATCTTGGAATACTGAGGAAATTCCAGAGGAGTTGAAGCAAGCTAATTTTCTTCCAATATTTTAAAAGGCTACATAGTGACTCAAGTAATTATAATCCTGTCATCACAGCATCAGTTATAGACAGAAGGATGGAACAATTGGTATGAAGCTCAATTAATTAAAAAACTAAAGTAGGATAATAATTTAATTGATATCAATCAGATCTTGTCAAAATAACATAATATGGGATTTTTGTAAAAGACTTTTAAAGTGGCTGATAAAAGCACTAGTTTTAATTTAATATACCACAGTAACTATGTAATTTTACTTGGTAACCAAAATTAATATAATATGAAATTAATGGGGCATAGATTAAATGATAAATGAATTAGAAACAGGCCAGCACATCTCTAAAAATAAATGTAAAGGAAAGAAAGTTTATAACTTTTAAGGAAAGATTAATTCTTAATTATATTTTTCTGGCAACCATCTAAGAGAAACTATACAATTGATTGCAGACAAGATACAAAATAATATGATTTATGGTGGTAAATAGTAAAAGCTGGCCACTGATATTAAAAACCATACATTTCTTAATACATTTCCTACTAAGCATATGTATCAATACAGAAAATGCAGAACCATATACCTAGGAATAACACTGTTAACTGTTCTCAAAGATTTCTGAAAAAGACTGGGAAATTTCAGTGTTTCTCATTAGCAGACAAAAAAGCTCCAAGACTAAAATCTGCAAGATTAACACAATGCTTGAACATGTGATTATAATGATAAACTGGAGAAATTAAGTTATATAACCTCCATTTCTGACATCCTTTCTTGTATTTTGATTACCTTTAGATTTTTTTCCACCCCTAAAGATGTGTGTTCATAAACCAGAGTTTTAGAGGAAAAGCACAGAATGACTGGAAAACAGTTAACAGCTGATTTTATTATTATCTCACTATATACAGCTCAGAAGAGGTGAAATCCCTCTTTACATCTTCTGATTACCATATCCTCTATATCAACATTTTATGTCCAAAAATGAAACAAGACAAATCCCGACTGGAAACAAGAGATGACTCGGTTTGTGTTGTTTGGCTTTGTTTTTCTTTTGACAGTAAAGAATTTCTAAGTGTTGGAAGCACAGAGTGGAAAGTGAATGTTTGTGTTAATTACTTTTTTTTATTCAGATTGTATTTTTTATGTAAAATATATGAAGCACTTCAGAGAGATTGATTCAAGAAGCTTCAGTGATCTGGTTGATATCACTGAAAACATGGTCAAGGAACTTTATCGTTCACCATTAAAATCTATTCTCTGTAAAAAAAATCTCAGGAAGATGGTTTCAGTTATATTGATCTTTCATTGCTTTGGACTTTGAGTAATGCTCATGTGATTTAAGCAGGTTTCTTATACATAAGCATTTTTAGGGCATGAAAAAACCTCACTAGGCCTCAGAAGGCTTCTTCATTTTCTAAGAGCAAGTCTATTTTTCTAGAGAATAAGAATAAGATCTAACCATCTGGAAAAAGCACATTGCACTCCTATGACCTACACAGCACTTCTTTTGCTTTCCATGGCTAAATCTAGGGCTATTTAGATCTCATTTTTGAGAATTCTTAATAAACTGCATTTGCAAGCAGTAGCTATACTTTTCCACTCAAGTTATTCTAATTTAACTTTTTTTGGTTGGGGGTGTGGGGTGTGGGGTGTGTTTTGTTTTGTTTCCGATACTTTCTCCTGTATTTAATGTAGTTGAAAAAGAGTGAAGACAAACACTCAGAAATGGAAAGCTGCAATACACAGCAAACAAGATCATAGCTATCACAATGTCACAATCCCGTTTGCTAGTCTAGATAAAGGCTAATAAGATAAATGTACGATGACACAGTCCATAACACAGGCCATGCATAATATAACATGTGACATCATGGGAAACATAATCTATAAACAATACCATGATACAGTTCTGTGTGTTCCTGGAAATACAATTTAGCCAATCAGCATGTACAGCATAAAATTAATGTCACTGAATGTGGTTACAGACTTGAGGACCTCTCCAATTGCTGCACTATCTGAACATCATGTGCTTGTTTACTGTCTTTAGAATAAGACTCTGGGAAGGTCTTCAGGACAGGCATATAGGCTAGGAGTAGGCTTTTGACTTGAGCAGGGATTCAGTTAGTCTGAGCAGGTGGAGCAGATGATCTTTGGGTATGACACTCTCCTTGCACAGAGTTAACACAAGGCGGGTGAATAACATTTTTTCGCTACAGGGGTATGTCACTGAGGTACAGACATCACAGAATCACAGAATTTTAGGGGTTGGAAGGGACCTTGAGAGATCATCGGGTCCAACCCACCTGCCAAAGCAGGCTCCCTAGGACATATCACACATGTAGGTGTCCAGACTGGTCTTGAATATCTCCAGAGAAGGAGACTCCACCACCTCCCTGGGCAGCCTGTGCCAGGGCTCTGTCACCCTCACTGTGTAAAAGTTCTTCGGCATGTTGGTGCGGAACTTCCTGTGCTCCAATTTGCAGCCATTGCCCCTTGTCCTATCTCCACAGACCATTGAAAAGAGGCTGACTATTTCCCCTTTTGTCCCACACTTGAGATATTTATAAGCATTAATAAGATCCCTTCTTAGTCTTCTTTTCTCAAGGCTGAACAGCCCCAGCTCACTCAGCCTTTCTTCATACAGGAGATGCTCCAGTCCTTTAATCATCTTCGTAGCCATCCGCTGGACTCTCTCAAGGAGATCCCTGTCTTTTTTATACCAGGGAGCCCAGAACTGGAGACAGTACTCCAGGTGGGGCCTGACCAGGGCAGAGTAAAGGGGGAAAGATGACGTAGGCTGTATTTTCCAGACAGGCAACATCCTAAAAACAGGTAGTCTGGGGACTTTCCCAGGCTGTAAAACAATATGTGGAGAAGAAGGGTGATGATCTTGTGGTTGAGGAACATACTGAGGAAGTGAGCTATTTAAGTCACCTCCAGTAGCTTGGAGAAGTCCACAGTAATTTAAGGGCAGAGCTTCTAAAACAGAGACATATTTGAATATATTAGTAGAATTATAGAATTCACATTTTGTAAACATAATGAGCCCAGGTAGACCAAGGTGACGTGTAAACCATGTGCCATGTTCTTTCATTTGCATTTTATCTTGACTTTCAATGGCCCAGAGTGACTCATTCCCTCACAGTGGAAAATTAACCATACTGTCATGTTTATGCCATTTACAAAGTATCCCCTTAGAAAATTACCTTTCTGGGGATAATATGCTGAATACGCTATAAATAGAATAACTAGAAATATGTTTGTCGTTCTGATATATTCCTTATAAATAAGAATCTCAAAGTTCATTAGAAAATGAGAAAAACTTCTACTTGGCTGGTAGGTTATTCATTTATATGTACTAATATTGGAAGCTGGGAAGCTGTTTCTCAGCTCACAAAATATGCTCTTTCTAATCACGTTTAAGTCTTCTGATGTGCTTTTTAACACATTACAAGAAAGGAAATGAAACTCAGGTTGTCAGCACTGCAAGTCAAAGGTGATTTGCTGGAATACTTTTTTAATTTCTGAGACCTAAATCCACATTGGTTCCAAGATGTGCCAAGAAAAATCTGCCAAGAAGTGACCTTCTTTTTAAAGAACAAAAGAACCAACTTGTGACAGGTGATAGGACAAGGAGAAATGGCATTAAGCTATGCCAGGGAAGGTTCAGATTAGATGTTAGGGAAAAAATCTTCACTGAAAGAGTTAACAGGATGTGGAACAGGCTGCCCAGGGAGGTGGTTGAGTCACCAACCATGGATGTGTTTAAAAGATGGGTAGTTGAGGTACTTAGAGATATGTTTTAGCATAGGACAGGTATGGTTGGACTCAATGGTCTTAAAGGTCATTTCCAACCTAGTCATTCTGTGATTCTGTGTGATATCTTCTAGATACCCTAGAAGATCGCGAAGCACTTTAAAGAGCAGTATCTAAGTCATCTATGAAGTTACCAGAATGCCTGTAGCATTTTCTAGTAACAAACAGGAGAGTTTATTTGAGCAATGATTCAGTTTTGAACAAGCGGGCAAACTCAGCCAAAAGATGTGAAATCAATTCATAATAAATTTACTAGATAAATGGGCAATTTACTGAAGGTCAAAAACCTCTAACTTGCTAAGAAGAGCATTTGCAAAATCCAAAGAGGGATCAATTTTGCCCATTCTGTGGAAAATGGCATGTCATACAGAGACACTAGGAGAAACAAGGAGGCAGCCAATGTGTTATAGTAGTTTGGCTTCTCAGAGTATAAGGAAACGGAATCTAAATCTGGCAAAACAATGACACGAATGTGCCTTTTCCAAGGTGGTTGGCATGGTCATACTCTGTCCTCTGCAAAGGCATGATGGCATTCGATTAAATTAGAGGATTGGACAAGCTGTATTTAATAATACTGGTTTTACTCATATGCCCCTTCTCCACATTCCCTAATGTACAGACCACATGATTCAGTGATATCCACAAATTGTGGTGATTTGTCAATTGTCTGAATACATGACTTTGCCAGGCCAGAATTTCCCTTTCGTATGTTCATGAGAGGAAACTTAAAGCATAGGACTTCACTTGCTTGATAGTGGCTTAAATTGTGGTCACCAGTCAACTGTTACTCAGAAATACTATGAGTACAGGAAGTACAAAGCAATGTTGCTACTGAAATATAAGGATTGCATAATATCTATTTACAACCCTTTAAATGACTGCATATTAAAATGAACTTTCCGAGTGAATCAGAATGACAAGGCAAAATAAAAGTCAGTTCTAATGTTTTCAGCTAGTCTGTGTAACATTTCAGTCATACTGATTATGCAGTTTCTCATTTAAATTTAAGTACTGTATATTCTGACATGTATTTGACCCTAAATGATCAGGAATCAGAAGCAAGAGTTCTTCTTAAATAGACTTTACAAAATTAACTGTAAGTCCCTATGTAAATGTAAAACAACTCGAAGCTAGTGTTACGTGTAGAAGCCTTGTCTGTTTCCTCTACTGGAAGACAAGCATGTTTTTGCTGCCTTGTTCACAAAAGTTTTGCTTTATGTCTATGGAATGAGCAATATGCTAACTGCATTGTTTTCTTTTAAACTATATGTTCGCTGAATGCTGAGGCAGGATACAAGATGACATCCATTTGTACATCTCTCAGCTAAATCTTCTGACAAACTTTTATTTGAGTGAAAAGGTGTAGAAAGCTGCATCTCTTTATGACTTGTGCTTCAGGAATTCTAATTTTAATTCAAAGATGTCTTTAATATTATCTCTGATTAATGAAGAGTATTACTCTTTAATCATTGCTTGATGGATTACAATCAGCATGTCTAGACAAAGTTCATGTATATCTCCCAGGAAATCTAGTGATAAACAATTATTCAGCCTGTCCAATATTAATGAATAAATATTTATTTATTTATTTTAAAAATGAATGCTTTGAGAGCTCAAAAGCTCACAAAACAGCATTTTCAGATGACAAATAGATCAATAATACTACACGTTATATTGCTTTGAGGTATCCTGGAGAGGAAAGAAATCAAGCAATGAGGTAATTAATAGGATTTTTTCTTGTTTTGGTTGCATTTAATTCTCTTATCACATGTGCAGAATATTTAAGGAATTCCATTCTATGTACAAAGAATAGAAATATTTTCATATTTCTTGTACTCATGCATTCATGAAATTTATTATCTATAATGCCCTTATGCTTTTCTGTAAAGGCATAGGGCAAGGCCTAGCATAAATTCCAGTTATATTTTATTGATTGCTCTCCACATAACAGCTTTGCACAGGGAAATAGAATGTGTCCAATCTAATGCAATTTGATAGAAAGTTTATTTCTGAAGTCAAATGGTTTCTTTTACTGGTTATGACAAAGAATCAGAAGCAAAACATTTAGCAGTTACTCATACCTCCAGATTTTGCTAACTGTTCTATATTGTAAATCTTGGATCATTTACTTCTAATTGAACTTTATGAACATTGAAATGTTGAGAAAAGAATTAAAATCATTTTGTAAGTGTCTATAGCTAAAACTTTGTACGTTTTTTTTTAGTAAAATCTGTGGGCATCCTTTTACATTTCTCACATGTTCTGTGGTTATTTTTCTTCTCCTAATTTCGGAATATTCAATAGATTAGCAGAAAAATAATAATAATAAAAAACCCTCAAGGAGCATCATCACATGTTGAATGTGTAAGCCTGCAGTTTACACTAAGTACTTAAGAAAGTTTCTGTGCCTCATCTATTACAAAAGAGAACAGTGTGAAGAACAACAGATGACATGTCCCTGCTATGGCATTAGAACATGCATAAAACCTATATAATCATAAACTTTCTGATATGTCCCACTTCTTTATTCAATTAATTCATAAGTCTCTCCACATCCATACTCTGTTGGTGTATTATTACACAACTCACACGTATTGATCCTACATTAATCTGTGTTCTGGAACACAGTGTGTAAATAGTTAACATTTGTAGACTTGCAGATTTTGACTTGTAGATTTATATATTTGCAGACTTCTTTTTCTTTTTTTATTTCCTCTGACAGACACATGATATTGTTCTGAAAGTCCCTGAAAGGGTGTCAGAGAGGATACTTGAATATTTTAAAAAGGTACTTGAAAATTTTCAAAAGGTACATGAAACTCACAGGTAATTTTAGACCTCTATTGCATCCACAATCTTTGCTAATAGCAGTGGGCTGTGATGTCCAGACACTAGATGTGAGTTCATTCCTTCTCTGTCTGCAAACAAGATATGTGCACCAATGTTTGCACGTTTTAGCTTGCAGCAACCATACCGTTGATAGAAATTTGACCCAGAGGTAGCACTATATTTTTATTCCTTGACTGTGGATCCATAAACCAGAAAAAGGTAAACCCTAGTTTAAGATTTCAGTTTCAACCAGGATTTGCAGGGCTTCTGCTCAGAAAGAACATTTGGGAGCAGAAATCAGCAGAGGAGCTGAAATGTCAGTGATAATAAAAGTAATATCAGGAAAACCTTATTCACAGAGAGGGTTGTTATGCATTGGAACAGGCTGCCCAGGGAGCTGGTAGAGTCTCCATCCCTGGAGGTGTTTAAAAGATGGTTAAATGTGGTGCTGAGGGACATGGTTTAGTAGTGGATGGTAGATGAGGGTGCTGGTTGGACTTGATGATCTAAAGGGTCCCTTCCAACTAAGACTATTCTATAATTCTAAAGTAGCCCAGAATAGAAGTACCCTCCAGTGTCCTGAATTATAAAACTGTAAGTGGTCAACCTGTTTTTTACTGAAAAGAATGTTTCAAAGGACAGAAGTTAATTGTGTGCATTGTCAATTAAAATTTTAAAGAACAATGATGGGATGTGAGAACTTCAATTATGGTTAGAGAAACCCTTTCTGTGATAGGTTGACCACAGACAGCAGTCAAACATTTACCTACCCCCAGGCTTACACTCCTCTTCCAAATATTCCCAAATATAGTCTCCAAATAGAAGGAAGGAAAGAAGACTTACATATCAAGATGATGGTCTTATAAGGACAACAAAGACCACACACACAAGCAAAGGAAAAAAGGAATTAATTCACTGCTTCCCATTGGCAGGCAGACAAGACCCTTTGTAGGAAGCACATCTTCAACACACATAATGGTTGTTTAGGAAGACAAGCACCATACCTATGAATGTCCTCCTTCTTTCCCTGAGCTTTATTGCTGAGTCCAATGTCATATGGTATAGAGTATCCCTGTCCCAACTGTGTCCTCTCCCAACCTCTAGATCTCCCCCAGCCAACTTGCTTTGGGGACCAGTAGGTAAGAGAGAATGACTTGACGCTGTGCAAGCACTATTCAGCAATAGCCAAACCACTGGTGTGTTGACAATACTGTTTTAAGCACATATGCAAAGCGCAGCACTATATGGGCTTCTGTGAGGTTAACTCCATCTCAGCCAGACCCAGTACAAGGACAGACAGGTGGCTGTGACTTTGAATCAATGGAGAAACTGAACTCTCCAGAACAAGAGGGATATTTGGGTTTTCACATACAGACCTTCCCGTCCAAGGGAATTAAAAAAAAAAGCATCTTACACTAGAGAAGAAAACAAGCAATTGGGAAGTGTAACAACATCAGTAAATTAAAGAGCAACATGAGTATTTCTTGGCATCTGGCCTGACTATATTTCCATTAAGACAAAAGATGATACTTGCTGATGTCTAGAGTTCCCTGCCTTGATTGGCTTTGCCTTGATGCTAACACAACAAATCTCTCAAGAATTGGAATATAATTGCTGGTGGTGTTTTATTTGCATCACAGCAATAGGCAGTAACATTTAATAAAGCAAACAAAAGATGGCCTGTGATGTTAGCAGTCTAAATATATACCTATGGAGCAGTCAGTACAGTGCTTGCTGTGAAAAGGAGATATAACTGATCCATTATCTCACATGCTGGCAGAAATCTTACAGCAGTAGCAGGACTGTGGTGGGCTCATAAATCCCACCAAAATCTGAACCTTCTTTCTTCTCCAAGAAAGCTGGATTCTTAAAATGTGTGCGGTAGGCAGAATTTCTGCTTCTATGGGGAAAAAAATATGCCTGAACTTCTTTCTCTCCCATAACCTGCTCCCATTCTGGCAAATCTCCTGGAAAACTGCCAGACATACATAGTGGTTCAGACTGGAAGAGACCTCTGGAGGTCATCTGGTGCAACCCCCCAGTTTAGGCAGGGTCAACTAGGCAGAGTTGTACGGGGCTGTATCCACTCACATTTTGGGTATCATGACAGGTAAAGCCTGCGCTACTTGTCAGGGGAACCTGCTCCAGATTTTGACCACCCTCAAAATAAATGTGTCCTTTTTTGTTCAGATGGAGTTTCATGTTTGGTATTTTTTTAGTTGTGCCCATTGCCTCTTTTCCTGTCAGTGGGCACTGCTGAGAAGAGTCAGGCTTGCTCTTCTTCATTCCTTTCTATCAGGAATTTAAATACTTCTTTCTGAGCCACCTTCTCTGCAGGCTGAACATTGAGCTGTCTCAGTCTTTCCTCATATGAAAGATGCTCCACTCCTTTAAGAAGGGGTCAGAGGAGAAAGATGACATCTCAATATTAGTAGTACAAGAGGTGGATGCTGTCTATGTTTATTTGATGTTAAAGATGTATTGAAAAGTTTTTTCTTTCCAGTACTATGGATTGAGGAAGCCAAAAGCAGCTCTAACTTGCTGTTTGTGCATGCCACTTGACACACTGTATTCTAACCAACATTTTTCCTCTGCCCATGTTCATGCTTCTAGGAAGTGATTAAATGTTTTCAAGAAAATATAAAGAGTGTATTTGTGTGTGCGTATTTTTTTTAGTAGATCTGAATCACTTTAGCTGTATTTTTGGCAAACTTCATTCACTTCATCTTCTTGGCATTTCATTATATTTTACGATCACAAAGTCAACTCTCCAGCAACAAAGCGAAACACGGCTCTTTGAAATAAATGTTGTCATTAACAAGCCATGCCAGGCGCAGTGACAGATTTGCAGCTGTAATGAATAACATTTCCCGCAAAGTTCTCCTGTCTGACAGAAAAGCTGTGACATTACTGCAGGCAACAGTGTTGGAAACTAAAAGATTGATTGATGCAAGTAGATAATTGAAACCTCAGTACTGTCACATGCATGTCAACCTAACAACCAAGCTACTACTCTAAGATAACATTTATCATACAACAGGCTCTCCATGAATAACACACACAGAAAAAAACACTGAGTATTTCTTAGTGAACATGAGCTACTTGCTAATAATTTATCCTAACTAACTGATAAATTAAGTATAGGTCTCTCAAAACCAAATTAGTTCAGTTACTTCTGGTATCTTAAGTTCCTGAGTTCAGTTCAAAGCTGTTGGCAAAAGCCAAGAATACTTAACAGGAGGTAGAGATGAGTAGCAATGGACCTTTGACACAGTATGTGATAGCATCATTGTCATGTCTGAGTGCCTGAAGTTAGACACGATAATCTGTATTTATTCCTGCCTAGGTAAGCAACTTACTTTCAGAGGTTCTGGAATTCTCAAATTTAACAGTAATTAGTATCTATGCAGAGATGTTTAATGCGAGGCATCTGAATGATTGCATGACACTTTTGTTATTAATTTCAATACTTCAGATCACCCTCATATTTGGAGTAATACGCAAAATTAACTTAGATTCCAAATGCCTATTTGATCCCGTCTGTAAAGAAACTTATTACAGTTTTCAATTATATTTTTTTCACAATCCCATTAAATCTTGCAAGAAATATTTCCTCATTTAAAATAATTTTTCTTCTTTCACTCCTACTATTATAGATTGTTTCTATCATACGGTTTTCTCACCAGAAAACATACAAGACTCTAACATAGACCATCTTTGGAATGATAGATGTAAAATAGACCCATGCGGATCCATTTGCTTTAGTAGAATCACACTGGTTTACATCACTGAATTGTAATTTATGTCTACCTATTCATAACAAATGACTGATGAAAAACACACTGATGCTTATAAAAAAGAAAATTAATATATGTGGCATTAACAAATTCTCACATAGCAGAACTAATGTGGAAAAAGTCACCAATAGAAACTCCTGGTAAAGAGAACTGAAACCATACATGTAAATCAGACAAAATATTAAAAAATAATAATGAAATATTCTATTCTCTTTTTTTCCCTGTCACTTTTACAGCAAATCATTTAGTTAATACTAAGGAGAAAAAGAAGACAAACAAACAACCTTTATGTTTTTATACCAGAAACTAAAAGTAATTCCCCTAATAAAATGTGGCATCAAAGAATACTCCAGATCAGTTGTATAGATTTTTCTCTGTTAGTGATGCTAAATGTAATATATTTCAGCATTTGTCATGATTCTATCATTTATTTACCACTATTCTACATACAGCTCTGACAGGAACAGCCAATAAGATGGGTTAAATTGTCAGCCTCTGCTGAGAATCTGGCCTGTCTCTTTCTATTTTTGCCTTTTACTGATTCTCTCTCTAGACATATCTTTCCTCAAGTTCCCCTCAGGCTTTATTCAATCTCCTTAAGTATTTTTTTTTTCTTCTCTTCTCTCCATGAGCGTTGTTTCAACTGTTGCGACAATCTGTGGACTGATTCCTGCAGTTCTTAAGCATTCATCATGTTCTCAGAAACAGCTTTGCTTGACTTCACCAGGGGCAGCACAATTTCGCCTGTGGTTATTCACTTTTCCTTACGTCTCTTTCCCATTTCATTTCATTGACTGGAAATTTGATTCAATTTTTTTCTGCTCTGGCCTGGTTTCTTTCATTCCTGTAATTCTTTACTGCTGCCTTTATTCTTTGTTGGTTTTTTCTGCCTCTCTTCTCTCCTACTGGCACAGTAAAAGAGTAATGATTTAGGAAGCAGTCCTTTGTTTGGCTCGGACCTCTAAGAGCCAGAGACAAATACTGCCTGGAATCAGGAGAGAATGAAGAGCCATAGAGAAATTTTGTTCAATGAAATTTCTTTCCTCTTAACTTTAGAAGCAGCTCAGCCATTAAAATGTTTAATATAATGTTCAGTGTGCTTGGTTTTTTTAAGGATTTTAAAGTATCTTTACTTGGGGTTATTTTGCTATCTTACATTAATGAAGGAAGTTCTGTAATCACTTTCACCCTGTTTATATTTCGTTCCATTCATTCAGTAAACTTTAGATCATACCTAGTCAGAAACCTCCCTAAACTTTAATCAAATCTTAATTTTATTAAATAGTAAATTTGCACTGATCAATTTTTCTGGAGTTTCTGTATGTCACAGAACTGTCAGAAATGTGTTTTCATGAACAATCTACTTGAGTTAACTCAGATTAAATCTTATAACAGGATCAAGGTAGTGCTGCAGGGTTCAGCCACAGCTGGCTTTGACGCTTCACTGGACACTGCTCCCAGCTCCCTGTCTGTTCTTATTCTGCAGTTGCATATCTGCAGGTGGAGCAGGAGCCATCCTCCTGGGACCACCAGCTCCCAGATTTTGCCCTCATGGGGTTCTCCATTTCCCAAACTGAAAAGCATAGATTGCCTTCTTCTTCAGTACAGCTGGGGGATTCAGACTCTTGAAGCTGCAGGGTCTCAGAGGAGATCAGCTGCTCTTTCTCCTGATCCCTGATACTGCACAGTGTCCTGACCTCCCACAGCTCCTTTACTTGGTGGCAGAGATCCTCCGGCAGCAGAAAATAGTAACAGCTGAGGCCAACAAAAAAATAAAAATGCTACTGGTTTGTCTTAGCAGAGGATAAAAAACTTCCCTTGAATTCTCCTCTCTTCTATGCAAAGTTATTATATGGACCCATAGGATGTGTTTTGAAATATCCTATACCTGTGAGTGTACTTTAATTCCTTAATTTCCATGAAAAACCATTTCCAAATGGCAATAATACATTAAACTAAAAGTATGATTGGTAGTTTCTATTTTTAAATAGGAGACTGCAAGTGAAAAAATGTAATTCTGCACAATTGCTTTGAGACAATATGCACGCTGTATTTATAAATAATGTATTTGAACACATAGTGGAATAGTCATTAGGAAAGCTCCGTTCATAGCGTGTTCCTATGAAAGAGGAAAACTATGAAAAGGTGAGGATAGAAATTGTTCCTCTTTGCCTTCTATTCCCCTTACACTTCAAGTGATTACCCAAATCTTCCACCATCTGCTCATTGCCGGTCCTCTAACTGGTAAAAAGCATCCAGCCTGCAGAAAACTAAGCCATAAAATGCCAAATGCTGTAAGAGATGTAAAACTCCTTTATGAAAAATTCAATGTTATATACCAACCAAAGTAACACAATAAATAAATAAATAAATAAATCTCCCAGAAATTAACTCTTAATGCCATTAAAGTAATGAGGCATAAGGTCAAAGGAAAGGAAACAGGATTTTAAATTAGTATTTTCACTGTGATGATGGAACCGCTGCTGAGACCCCTAATCCGTTCATGCTGACAGACCCATTATCTGCAATTATTCTTTATTCAAGTGTAAACCACCATTATGCATGGAGCTCTTGCTGCTGCAATAAAAATTTTAAAAAGCCCTGTGCTCTAAGTAGCAGCTGACTTCCCTGAGCTGCAGGGCCCTACTGCAAGCATATCTTTCCATTTGCAATCATAACTTGGGTCTTGTGTCCTTTTCAAGAAATGAAAATAAAACACGTAAGACAACATGTCTGCCTGAATCACAAAATTGTGTCAGGGGTTAGAGTCAAAGTTTAGTTATCTATATCTATCACCTATATCCAAGTAGGTATATAATATTTCTTCTATAATGCATGGCCTCATGTGAAGCTCATCTCTGAATAGCAGTAAACAAAGATGGATGCAGTGTTCTCTAGTAGACATAACAATTTTCAGAGCTTTCTGTTGGAAAGAGTCAGTCCTGTCTGCTTCCATCTCCCGCAGAGAGGAGAAACAGTTAGAGGTTGTGCTGCAGAATGAAAGCAAGGCTTCTTCTAATTTCCAGTAATATTAATTTCCAGTCCTGAACTTAAAAAGATGATTATCTAAAAATTGTTTGAAATTATTGGCAGTTTGATATAAAATGATTTACAAACAGGAGAGACTGAAGAAATTGATTTTCAAAGAAATCATCAGCTCACCTATCAAGACGAATTGCAGTAGGGTGAGAGATGCTGACCTGGGAATCTTCTCAGTCCTACCATACAGACTAGGGGTGAATCAGTTGCCCATTGTAGGGACAGATGTCATTGTGGAAACAGGATAGAGATTTCAGTGTGACTTGCCTGGTAGGATGAGCCAATACGTGCTGGCAAAGGCTACAAGAAGACTGCCTAGATGGTACTGGAGAAGAACACTCTGAGAAGTAAAACAGAAAAGGAAGATAACAATCCCTGCAATATCACCCATATGACACACACCTGGCATTTCTCCCTTTATGTCTGGAGCGAGCTTGCAGACTACATGCTCTGACATATGTCTCATGGCATAAACATGCCCTAGGAATGCTCTAACATATGTCTCATTGTACACACATGTCCTATGAAGCTATTTCAATACTTATTAGGTGGTCATCCAGGTAGAACCTTTTTGTTAAAGAAACCAGAGTACATTATCAATATACTATACGTGCGTCTCCCAGATTGGGCTAGTTATATAGAGGGAACTCTGAATACTCTAACCTTCCCAGGTTGACCAAAACCACCTTTTCTTTCTGACAAAAGTAACCCTTCCAGAAGAAAAACAATGAATGTTGCTTTTTTGTGGTCTAAGGTCACAACTGATGCTTGATAAGATTCCATGGGAGGCAGCCTTTGAGGGCAAAGGAGCCCAAGAGGGTTGGTTGCTCAGGAAGAAAATCTTGGCAGCACAAGAACAGGCTGTCCCAGTCTGCCAGAAGAGGAGTTGGCGAGGAAGGAAGCCAGCCTGGCTGAGTAAAGAGATTTGGGAAGATATTAGGAAAAAGAGGGAAAAATATGAGCTTTGGAAGAAGGGGCAGGTGTCTTGGGATGACTATAGGAATTATTAAGATCATGTAGGGACAAAGTCAGAAGGGTTAAAGCTGATCTGAAACTCAGGCTGGCCAGTTCTATAAAAGATATTAAAAAGTCCTTCTATAGATATATTAACAGTAAAAGGAGGGTCAAGGAGAATCTCCAGCCCTTATTGGATACAGGGAGAACATTAGTGAGAATGGATGAGGACAAGGCTGAGGTACTTAATTCCTTCTTTACCTCAGACTTTAATAGTAAAGTTGGATATTCCCTGAGTACTCATCCTCAGGAACTGGCTGACAGGGAGGGGAAGAATAACAAAGTTCCCATGGTTCAGGAGGAAATGATTAGCGACTTACTTGGTCAGTTAGATACCCACAAGTCAATGGGGCCAGATGGGATTCACCCGAGAGTGCTGAGAGAGCTGTCAGATGTGCTTGCCAAACCCCTTTCCATCATTTATCAGCAACACTGGCAGACTGGGGAAGTTCCAGTCGACTGGAGGCTGGCAGATGTTACACCCATATACAAGGGTCGGAAGGAGGATCCAGGGAACTACAGGCCTGTCAGTCTGACCTCAGTCCCGGGGAACATCATGGAGAGGGTCATCTTGGGAGCTATCATGCAGCACATGCATGATGGCCAGGGGATCAGGCCTAGTCAACATGGGTTTACAAAAGGTAGATCCTGTCAAACTAACCTGATCACCTTCTATGACAAGGTGACACACTTAATGGACGAGGGGAAGGCTCTACCTGGACTTTGGTAAAGCCTTTGACACAGTTTCTCATAGCATTCTAATTGAGAAACTGGCTGCCACTGGTCTGGACAGGTGGACCCTCAGCTGGGTTAAAAACTGGCTGGATGGCCGAGCCCAAAGGGTGGTGGTAAATGGAACAAAATCCAGCTGGAGTCTGGTCATGAGTGGTGTCCCCCAGGGCTCAGTCCTGGGTCCAGTCTTGTTCAACATTTTTATCAATGATCTCGACGAAGGGATTGAATGCTCCCTCACTAAGTTTGCAGATGACACTAAACTAGGAGGAAGTGTTGATCTGCCTGAGGGTAGGGAGGCTCTTCAGAGGGATCTGAACAGACTGGACCGATGGGCTGAGACCAATGGGATGAGGTTTAACAAGGCCAAGTGTAGAGTGCTGCACATGGGACATAATAACCCCATGCAGCGCTACAAGCTTGGAGGAGACTGGCTGGAGAGCTGTGAGGCAGAGAAGGACCTGGGGGTGTTGGTTGACTGCAGGCTGAATATGAGTCAGCAGTGTGCCCAGGCAGCCAAGAAGACCAATGGCATCTTGGCTTGTATCAAAAACAGTGTGGCCAGTAGGTCTAGGGAGGTGACTGTGCCCCTGTACTCGGCATTGGTGAGGCCACACCTCGAGTACTGTGTCCAGTTCTGGGCTCCTCACCACAAGAAGGACATGGAGGTCCTGGAGCGAGTCCAGAGAAGGGCAACCAGGCTGGTGAAGGGCTGGAGGGCAAATCATATGAGAGGTGGTTGAGGGAGCTGGAACAAAGCTGTACCAAGGCAAGTTCAGATTAGATGTTAGAAAAAAATTTTTACTGAAAGAGTCGTCAGGGCCTGGAACAGGCTGCCCAGGGAGGTGGTTGAGTCACCATCCCTGAATGTATTTAAAAAAAAAGGTAGATGAGGTACTTAGGGATATGGTTTAGCATAGGACAGGAATGATTGGACTTGATGATCTTAAAGGTCTTTTCCAACCTTGTGATTCTGTGATTGTGTGGTTCTGTAATTGCATATAAGTCATATTTCCAGAAGGACCTATTACAAACCAGAGAAGGATGTTGCAGCTCAAGAATGGCAACTTGGAGCCAGCACAAGGACTTCTCTAAAAATGAATTTTGCAGAATACTACTACAAAAATAGTATTTTTTTAAAAAATCAGAGAGGCCAGCATTATGCCACTGTACACAACAGGTTGTATTCTAACTTCTGGTCACATCATCTAAAGTGATTTGGATAAACTAGAAAAACTAAACAGCTTTACTTTTTCGTTTCTGACTTCATTCCTGTAAAACACAGAAATTGGAACCAACAGGAAAATAAAGTGTAAAAATCATTCAAGTGTAGATTTGTTACCAGTACTAAACAGATATAGTCATGATTATCAAAAATTAATAAAATTCATATATTGTCCAAGGTATAAAATAGACCTAGGAAGAGAGAGAATTGTAAACAATGCCAGAAAAAATTCCTACATTAACTTACATGGTTTCTGATCTCATGATGAGTATTCTGCCCTGTTGTTATTTTTCAAGTCTGTCACAGCAACATTTTTGCATTTTTAAATCTGAACCCAAATCCTATATATTCTATTAGATATACACTTCCGCCCTGATACCAGAGAAGTCCTGTCTGAGCAGAAATCTAGATTATATCATGGCTATTGTGTAAAGACATATTGCATCAAAATTAATACAGATTAAAGCAAGGTCTGGAAAATTAACTGTAGATGTAAGGCTACCATTTGCCCTGTTCAGAATTCCAGCTTTTTGAAGCCAATTTTAAACTTTACAATCTAAAGACACAACCTTTGACTGATTTTAGCCTTATTGAGTCTACAGGAAGGGTGAGGATGCCATGACTGGAACCTCCTCCTAACTCTTGTTTCTTGTGCCCAGCACAGTGGCAGCACCAGCAGCAAGACACCTCTTAGTCACAGAAAGGTACTGAGGTACTGCTGTGAGGAGGATGGCATTCACACACATGGGCACAGAGCTTGTCCCTTGGATAGATGTGGAAAGATGATCTGGGCTTCATGTAGATGTTGTCTCTAAAGAGCTTGACTTACAGATGTTGAGAAGCCTTGCCTGAGCAGCTTATAACTTGGTCATATACAGGCATATGTTCACCAACTCAGCAGAAACCCTGCCCAAGAGTCCAAGGCATCCAATTTCCTCTGCCAGTTCCAAACACACTGGAGGCACTGAAGATTTTCAATGAAACAAGTAAGAATCATTTAACAAGCAAAGCGACAAGGTCTTTTCTAATCATACGTCAGAAAAACCCTGAGTTTTTGTGGAACTGCTTCCCAAAAGCTCTGTTCTGGTAGAGTCAAAGTAAACTAAACACAGGCAGTATGAACAGGCTGAATCTGTGTTACTTCCTTCAAAAGCATTCTGTCAAGTTAAGAAATCAGATGGAAAAAACAAGGGCAATTAGGTATCTAAGTACTTTTACACTTCTCAGAACTTCTTGTCTCGAATATACGTCCCTGAGCATGACAAACACATCTGAACTTTAATGTGCGTCCTACAATTACATAATGTCACCTACTTAAACCTCTTCATCCCACAGTGATGGGCAGTGGACATAGGCAGGCTACTGCTATGACATACAGTATGCTGGCTCTAAAATATCGACAAACACTGTGTTAAACATGATGTCTATTTAATTGGTGTAGATCTAAATCTATCACAAACATCTCCTGAGCAACTTTGCTGCCGAGCAAATTGCTTGTCCTCTCTTCTCACTGGAAGAACAGCTACTGCTACAGTAGCCACACTGACATGAGATACCATTTAAGAGGGAAATAGCCTGTACAGCAGGTGCACTTTGAATCATTCAGTTTCATTTTTCTTATGTTTTCAGATTATTAAGGCATTGCTGGGTATGTTAAATGTAAACCATTCACATAAAGGAATATGAAATTCAGTCCTTTGGGGGATAATGTGATATGATTTCATAATTCTTTAAGCAATGTCTAAAAGGTCAAGCAAGTGTGAAAATTGTAAAGGTAACATAAAAAATAGGACTGGAAGCAGTAGCCAAATGAAAAAACAGTGAAAAGATATAAAAGATGTACTGGGTAATTTATACAATAGATGTGATTTCTGGTAGATTAAATGAGTAATTTATACATGCAGCTCTGTTAAAATCCAGAGCAATCTTTCTGTGAACTTCAAAATTCTTTTTAGACAGTTTCTAAAATACTTTTTCAGTAATTTTTCATACTCTGTCTTGCAAGATTCCCTCCCAGTTATCCAGTTAAATTACACTGCATTATAGCCATTAGTATTCTATATTGAAATGGACAATATGAAAATATATTTTTTTTATACTGAGGGGTTATACTGTGGAAATAGAATGTAACTTACTCTATATTCTATCACTATGGAATATAAAATTTCATAATATTGTTTTCTTATAGAATTATTTCTAGTAGAAGCACTACACCCTGTCACCTGTGTGACCCATGGTCGAGTTTTGGACCCTTCAAGGTGTGGCTTCACACAAGGAATACTGGTGATGGTGGCAGGACAAATTCCAATGAGAGCCTGATGGAGTTGTCACAGCAATGTTTGTAACACAGAGAGTGTAGAATAAGCAGCACGAAACTAGAGCAATGACAGGTTTGATGACAAATAAGTTCATGGCTTTCATATTTATGTTTTTTTTTCCCAGAGTCTTTTCTCTCTCTCATCATCTCTTTCGTTCACCATCACCACTTGGCTATTTCCCTATCAATCAAAACCTCTGTATTCGCTTTGTTTTAGCATTTTTCTTTTCTTTTCTTGTAGTGTGTTTTGACCTTCCATCCTAAGAAATAGTCATGTTAACCCATGTCACCTGTTGTTAGATTTGTCTCAAATATATTATAAGAAAGAAGAAAACAAACCCATATATTTCAAGGACGTAATATTTCATTGATTTTGCTCTTGCAATGTAAACTGGGAATAATAAGATCTTAGGGATCTGATTGTTCAGTATAGCAATTTATTATTTGCACATCTATGATTTATAGTGCCTTTTTATATCCACTATGCTTTTATTACCAGTCATTCTCAGACAACAGCTTTTTCAAAATGCTCTACAGAACCAAGATGCTTTCTGAAACATATTCAGCTGCAGTCTCAGCAGAAGCTGAGGGATCAAGCTTGACCAAGGTATTTTCTGAATTAACAAACATTGAAGTAGATGCAATTCCAAAGAAAGTTAGAGGCTACTGTAGATGCTAAATATCAAAACACGGTGTGCTTGGTCTGGGAATAAGACATGGGTGAGCTGAGTGAGGCCCTAAATGATGTTCTGTTACATAGTTAGAAGAACGTAGTAACCGGCTCCCCCTCTGTAAGGGTTCGTTTTCTAGAAGCACTTGGGCTCCAGGGGTTGGCAGGACACCTATTTGGATGCTTCAGTGGCTGCCAAATTTCAGCTGCTCCTCACCTCATCCATGTACCTTGCCATAGCCCTGGCAAGGGCTCTGGAAGTACAACAGCATGCTGTAAGCATCCTTCTAAACATCCTTTTCTCAGTCCATCTATGAGGCCACATGGATTTTCCACAGGCTGTGCTGTCGTACCAGGAGAGTGTGCCTAGGGTGAAGAATTCCCCCTCTCATGAAAACTCAAAAATCGATGGAATTAAGAAACTTCTTTTCACAGCAATTGCCCACAATGCCTGACAGCAAGAAAAAAAGGGTGAAACACCTGTCTGACAGTAACTTAACAGAACTTCTGAATAACATTTCTTTTCCAAACATGGAAAAGCAACATGAAAAATCTCTCTTTTCCAAACTCTGTATGACAGAAGAAGAAAACCATTTCACGTCACTGTTGTATCTCAGGGGACTGCTCTGATATTCACCATTCTGGCAGCCATCATACTCTGGGTGCTCATCCAACTCTAACCTTAATTATACATTTTATCTATGCAGCTTAGAGAGAGGTGACTAAAAGCTATAAATCTTGTAGAACAGCACAAAAAAAAAAAAAAAGGTACAATTATGTGAGCTAAATACTGCTTGGCAAGTAAAAGACTGACTGATATTCATCCTCCAGCTGAGATCTGATAGTTTCTTTGAAGGAAGTCACAGTCAGGCAATTTGTCTGGCACCCTGTTTTGTTCCTTTTCTTCACTTTCGTCTCAGTTGCTTCCACCAGATGAAGAAACAGAAGTTACCACACAGTTGCTTAATGCCTAGAACAAAAAAGGGAAAAATATCACTTAGATTATTTCTTCTTTCTTTTCCCTCCCCGGAGGCAGCAAGGAAGAAGAGTTTTCCTGCAAGCCCTACAGGTAACTTCTTTTCAAACCAATAGAAGCAGAGATATAAAAACTTAGACAACTCACAGTCCACAGGAGGAAAATCATGGTCTCCTGTTAGAAAGCACGGAAATCCTACTACTTTAACAGGCCATCCTGGAGCGTCAATTTAAGAGAAGACTATCTTCTGAACTTTTGCTTTTTGAAATTCTTCCAAAGCACTTCATTAACTTGGCGCTCTCTCCCTTCCTGCAATTCATGCATCAGTTGCCATCTAATACTGAATAATTTTGTCCTGCTACGTGTTTTCTCATTTGGAATTATGTCCTGCCATAATCTGGGTTAGTTTCTGCATGAAACTGCTGTACTAAATTGATGCGTGACATAGTCCCTTTCTTGTTAAATGAAGGTTAAGAATGGACTCATTTGTTTTTTTGTAAATGACTCAACTTAATTGCTCTTCCTGTCCACATTGATTCTGTGAAGGGATTCAAAGTGCATCACATTATTGTGCAATACAGTGCAGTGGGTTCTTTATTTGCCTTTTTTAAAACTATCCTTGGAACAGGGAGAACAGGTGGCAGAGAGGTAAGAATGACATTTCTTGTAATGACATTGTAGTGAAATAATGAGAGCAAAACCCTGGACAGAGGATACGGTCTCATAAATTTTAGAGTATTTTGTACAAAACACATTTCAGACTTCATATTAATACAGGCTTTTCTGACAAATATAAACAAATTTAATTCACAGCAAGTCAGCAGATCAGGCGTTGAGCTTTTGAGGCAATTTTTTCAATCATCTGTTTGTAAATTAGTTTACTTTTGGATGAAACTAACCTCGAATAAGACTCCCAGGAGTGGAGTTAATAATGGATACTTACTGCAGAGTCTCAGATTCAAGAAAATCTGCAGTAAAGCCCTGAAGTAATGTGGATGACAGTTTTCTCAGCTGCAATAGTTTTGCCTTCAGAACCTTTTGCATTACATCACCCAGATTACTAATAAAGGCACAGCCTTATTTTGTGCAAAAATTTAACAACATGGTTAACATTAACTGTTATACTTAAAAACACAGACACTACATGAAGATGATTCTACATAGTACTTTCAAATTTACCATGTTTATTTGATAAGAAAAAGAAGAGAATAAGTGGGAATGATGGGGAAAGAAAGTAAAAACTTTCAGCTGAGTGCCACCTTTATGGTCCAGATGATCATTTCTCCCTCTGCAGAGCTCAACAAGAGTCTTACTCATTAAATAAAGTACATTCAATGTCTACTATTCTATATAAATGGGAAAGTAATCTCATCTCAAACACTGTGAAGAAAAGAGACCATGGGAGAAAGAGGATCCAAACATGACACAAAACAGTATTGTAAGGAGAGAGCAAATAATACATGCAACAAGAATTTTTTGCCTTTCATCAACCTGAGCAGTTCAAAATGAAAACCTTTGCCATAGCTTTTATTTTAAAATGTCGTGTTCTTTCCTAGACCAGTGTTGCTCATTTACATTTGAGAAAAATGCAGGAAAGGAAATTTGAGAATGCTGATGGTGCAGAGCATTGGCTGGTGGTCCTTTTATCAGCTGAAAAGTGAGCCTAAGCCACTGAAACAATTAACTGTTCAATCAAATGAGACTCTTTTCATGTGGTAAAATCCTTATAATTGCAAATCATAATCATAAAATCAGTCAGTAGGAGTGACTGTCCCACAGAGGACTTTAAACACAGCTTTTTAAAAATGCTGTATCCAAATCGCTTAAAACCATAAGTCGTTGTGGTCTCCCCACTGGCCTGGTAAAAAGAAATGGTCAACTTCATGAATATTATAACAGAAATTTATTTCTAAATCTTTACACTCTGTTCATTTACTCTCTCCAAGGAACTGACAAACAATACAATAAACAATTTTAATGCTGAAATATTTTTGTGAGTAAATAAAGCAAAAAAGGCTAAGGATTCTTAACTGCTCTGAAGTAAAGGTGAAATTTCTTAAGGCTTAATGATTCACATATAAGCCACAATGTTTATGTCATGTAAGAAATATTTAAAAAGGAAAGTCTTGTCATTGTTACTGCCTTCTACTGACATCAGGTCTGGACATGTCTGGTCCAGTTTCTAATTACTTTTGGTTATTCTAACAACCAACCTATGGACCTGTTTTAGGGGCTATGAATACTATTTATCTTTCTCAGGGTGAGATCCCAAGGAGCTCTTACATCTTGAGAGGCCCTCTCAAAAGGTGCATCTGGAGTTTTGCAATAGCCCACCAGCTAGTGTCTAGAGAATTTTGATCTTTGGCATTTCTTTCTTATTCCTTGCCATAGGGGATGGGTTTGTGTCACTCTAAATTTTTGTTTATCTTTTTCCAGTTGCTAATTATCCCCTTTACATTTAACTGGTTATCTTTGACTGGATAACCTTAATGGGTCAGCCACTTGTACCCTTAGAGTACCCTCAGCTTCTCAGCTCCTAGGTGACTTTTGAATTCCGGGACAGAAGAAAGTTCAGCAGAGCCCAGCAGAGCCACCCGCCCAAAGTCTTCTGTTTGCCTTAGGTTGGACACAACTCTGATCGTGGTACAACCTCCTCTCACAGGTTTGGTATTTGACCCTTGAGACCAGTTATGACCACTGCACCAAAAGACATGGGGCATGTTCCCTTATACATGATCAATTTTCCGGCTCCCTCTTCCCCTGAGATCACTTTGCTTGCAATTAGGAACTTGGATGCTTGAAAACACACAGTACAGCTAGGCATTCACCACGGAAATCTGGAAAGAAGCTCTTACAGTAGGGGTCTGACCAGGAAAAGGATTTTTAGTTCACCAGTGAAGACATAAGGATCACTAGTTATCATAACTTTTATAAGTAAAATAAAAATATCACCAATTTCCATTTTTCATTTATATTCCTGAATAGTGATACTAGATTTTAAAAATGTCTGTTATGCAACAGAGCCTAAGAAGATTAACATAGTTATCTAGAGAGGCTTACAGATGCTGTTTTGTTTCAGCTCTTCACCAGTGATAAATTTTAACTATTTGCAAATGCTGGCACTCACTCTTCTTGCATAGTAAAATTTCATTAATAAAGGCTGGTATATCAAATTCAAACATTTAAGAAATTCTGAAGACAGCTCACTCACAGCCATTAATGTTGCACTGGTCAACCCTCTGAGGTGGCTTTTAAGAAAATCTTTAGGTGACACTAGAGACTTTTAGGATTCCTCCCCACTGCTAATTTTCAAAGCAAAAGGAATTTTATTTTAATGTTAAGGGAGTTTGACAAAGTCTTAATTTTTACTCACTGGTCAATTTAAAACAAGTCTTTATTCATCTCTCTTTACAGATGTTTATGTTAATATTTTATGACAGCAGAAGAAGGATGTACATTCTGAATTTTTTTTAAGCATAGTTATATATTCCTCTGTCACTTACTATATTTCAATGCTGGTTTGGTATGCACTTAAAACAAAAACTGGCTTGGCCATCATCTTTCCTTTCTTCATTCTTTTGCTGAACTGGTGAGTTTTTTTGATTTTCCTGAAATAGAACACGTGCTTCAAGCTGTTGCCACAACAGACAGGGGATGTACAAGCCATATTTTTCTTTGTTATCAATGTAAGTCAAAGCCATTTTAACCTGCTGTCAAGCTTCCAAGCTATGCTTTTAAGTTTAAAAGATGTTACACACATTGTATATTATCTTGTTTGTTGGGTTTTTTAATAATTTCTTGCTTCCTTAATTAAGCAAAAGTTGAGAAACTTTGGGAAGCTTGCAGATCGCCTTGAGTTCTCAGGTCATGGCGCAAAAGCTTCAGTTACTGTGGTTACCTGCAGTGGTAAATCTTGGCTGTTGCAGAATGTAAACTTTGAATCTGATCCTTCAAAGTCATGGCAGGATTATATTTTAAACATCCTTCTAAACTCTCATTAAGATGTTTTATAGTTTTATTGGGGAACTCGGTGCTTTGTCAGTAAGAACCACTTATCTGTGACTGTGTTGCTATCATTGTTAATTCTAAAAACCACAAAAAATTTGTAAAGTTCAATATTCTCCACATTTGCTAGGTTAAGAGAGGAGAATAGCTATACAAAGGGATTGAATGCTCCCTCACTAAGTTTGCAGATGACACTAAACTAGGAGGAAGTGTTGATCTGCCTGAGGGTAGGGAGGCTCTTCAGAGGGATCTGAACAGACTGGACCAATGGGCTGAGACCAATGGGATGAAGTTTAACAAGGCCAAGTGTAGAGTGCTGCACATGGGACATAATAACCCCATGCAGCGCTACAGGCTTGGGGGAGACTGGCTGGAGAGCTGTGAGGCAGAGAAGGACCTGGGGGTGTTGGTTGACTGCAGGCTGAATATGAGTCAGCAGTGTGCTCAGGGAGCCAAGAAGGCCAATGGCATCTTGGCTTGTATCAAAAACAGTGTGGCCAGTAGGTCTAGGGAGGTGATTGTGCCCCTGTACTCAGCATTGGTGAGGCCGCACCTCGAGTACTGTGTCCAGTTCTGGGCTCCTCACCACAAGAAGGACATGGAGGTCCTGGAGCGAGTCCAGAGAAGGGCAACCAGGCTGGTGAAGGGGCTGGAGGGCAAATCCTATGAGGAGCGGCTGAGGGAGCTGGGGCTGTTTAGCCTAGAGAAGAGGAGGCTGAGGGGAGACCTTATCACCGCCTACAACTACCCGAAGGGAGGTTATAGACAGATAGGTGATGGTCTCTTCAGTCAGGTGACAGGTGATAGGACAAGGGGGAATGGCACAAAGCTGTGCCAGGGCAGGTTTAGATTGGATGATAGGAAAAAATTTTTTACTGAAAGAGTTGTCAGGGCCTGGAACAGGCTGCCCAGGGAGGGGGTCGAGTCACCTTCCCTGGATGTGTTCAAAAAAAGGGTAGATGAAGTACTTAGGGATATGGTTTAGTTTAGAATGTGAATGGTTGGACTTGATGATCTTAAAGGTCTTTTCCAACCTTGTTATTCTGTGATTCTGTGATTCTGTGATTGCCAAATCCAGTCGCCTGCCACAGCCCCATGTCGCCAGGCGCAGCCAGCAGTGAGGCTGAGCTTGTGTTCCCACCAGGCACTGATGCACACATGCACAGAATGCATACATAGGCATAGAAAGGGCCAGACTCACACGAAAACTGAAAGAAACACTCAGCACTCACACCAACATGAGCATCACCAATGACTTCTTCCCAATCCCTTCTCTGGTCAAAAAATGGTGGAAAACCTTTAGTGGAAAGTATGTTGGCATGTATGCTTATATGCAGTGTGGAACACACTGGTAGCTGGCATTAGACAGTCAGCTAACCAGCCCTGGTTCCTCTGGTCTCCTAGTTGCGGTCACCCAGGCGTATGACCTCCCAAGGCCACAGCCCCACTCTGGTTGCTGGTACTTAGAAACCCTCACACATGGACACTTTACTCACCCAGTCTTCTCAGTCGCTATCCCTTTGGCTTCCAGTTGCCTTATGCAATTTTATGCACATTACCCCATAATGTGGGATGGACCCCATGTTGGAGCATCCCTTTATGCTGCTCAGAAGGAGGAGGTAGCAAAAATCAGGAGTGAAACTGAGCTCAGGGAAGAAGGGAGGGCTGAGGGGAACATTTTTTTTAAGATTTTGTTTTATTTTCTCATTAATCAACCCTGAATTGATTGGTAATAAATTAAATTCTTTTTCCTGAGTTGGGTCTGTTTTGCCTGTAATTGCTGAATGCTCTGTCCCCGTGCTTATCTTGACCTATGAGCTTTTTGTTATACTTTTTCTCTCATCCAGCTGAGAGGACTGATAGAGAGGAATGATAGAGTGGCTTGGTGAGCACCTGGCATCCCTCCAGGATCAATTCACCATAGACTGGAACATCTCTTATATGAGGAGAAGCTGAGAGATCTGTGACTGTTCAGCCTGGAGATGTGGAGATTCAGAGGGGATCTGATCAATCCTTAGAAATACTTGATGAGAGACAGCAAAGAGGAACCAGACTTTTTTGCAGTAGTGTCACTGACAGTACAATAGGCAATGAGCATGAATTAAAAACCAGGATATTCCGTCTGCAAACAAGAAACACTTCTTAACAGTGAGGGTGGCAAAACACTGGAATCAGTTACCCAGAGTGACTGTGGAATCTCCCACCATGAAGATACTCAAAACCTAACTGGACTCAGTTACAGGCAACCTTTTCTAGCTGACCCATCTTCAGGAGAGAGTTGAACTAGACCTTGAGAAGTCCCTTTCAACCTAAAGTGATTCTGTGAAATGAGTCTTTATTCTTGAAATCTAATACTTTTAAATAATAACGTCCCATTTCTAAATGCAGAAATCTGTAACAGGCCTCAGAATTCCATTTTGATAATTCAGGGAATTTCTTAGTAATTTTAAATATTGTGGTACTAATACAGTGCAGGTCCATGCCTTTTACAGTAATGATGTGATACATAAATCAGTGTGCTTTAGAGTTTCAGTCAATATATACTCCTGTTGGCGAGTCTGCGTGCTTTGCGTCGATATGGATTTGTATGTGTGTACATCTTTAAACAAAAAACCACACAGAGCCAAAAATAAGAAAAGGTGACAGATAACTTTTCAGTAATGGAACTTTCATTATATCTGTCCAGAACCAAAGTGGGAAAGAGAAAGCAAAGACACAGAGAACTGAAGAAGGGGAAATGGTTACTAAAATGTGTCATTCCGGCAGCATCCCAAGAACACTCTGAGCTCTCAGTAATCTGAAAATCCTACCAGCTTTGGTTTTAAATGATGTTGGAACAATTGCAAGCTATCAAGATAAACAAACCTTAAAAGTTATTTTTCTGTCACCTGGGAATTATCAGACCCTTTGCTGAAACACAAGAGTTGGCCCTTTTCTTAGCAGCATAAATGTAGCATATGTGCTGCTGAGTGGATTGCAGTATGAGATAAACAAGTTAAGACTGTCACTGAGAAGCAGTTTATGCAAAATACAGATTTAAAAAAATCTGGAACTATTACAAGTTTTGTTATATTATTAACTAATTTTAACTGATTTGTAAGGAAACTTTTTTTCTTTTTAGCCAGCCTGAGTCAATATGGATTCTGCGCTATTTTCTGCTTTGTGAAATCATGATAAATGCATAACCACAATACATTAGTAGAAATGTTTCAGCCTAATGGATGTATAATCCATGAACCGAATATCTTTGAGATATCATGATCTTGGAAAAGTTAGATATTAATGGTACCAAGGGAGCTATTATGATCTAGTTTGCTAAAAAGAGCATTCAGATTAATCAGATTCAAGGCCATTCTACTGTAAAGAGTGACTTATACTTGAGCTAATGTGATACTTAAACTCCCTTCACATAAAGTTAATTTGGAATATTGTGGAGGTGTATTAAAGGAGACTTTAGATATATAAACATGGTGAGGGTGGTTACATACTTTGCACTATTTAGTTAAAACTATATGTGACAGGAGGAGGAAATCTGAGTATGAGCCATTTATAATTTAATTCAATTACTATTTGACTTTTATTTTATTCATTTTTCTTACTGCTTTAAACCAGTTTGGGAACTACTTAACATTTTTTCAGGGAGGCAACATTTTATAAATACCACTACAGATTAAAAATTCATATAATGCATTTAATAACTGATTTGCAAACAGTTGAAGGCATGCTTTGTATAAAACCTCTTGCATTACATCATCGGCGCGAGAGGCTGATTTCTGGAAAAGGGCTATAAAACCCTGCAATTATAATCAGGTTATGAATGATGTTCTCACTTAATTACAAATCCTGATTAGGGTCTTCTATGATAGGTTCTCTTTAATATTAAGATTAAATAATGAGCTCCATAAAAGCTATCCAGTTTGCCTGACCTTTATATAACACTGGGTCAGATATCAGCGTATTGTAAGTGTGCCTTTTATCAGTCTGTTAGCTCAATCTATGTGTCAACTGTATTTGAATTCCATTAGTACATCTGCTGCCAGAACACAGTCTAGTAAAATAAAAGATGGGCAGAGACTGGAAAAAAAGGCTATTTTCTCAGTCTTATGACCTAGAAAAGTATCCTAAGGGAAGGCCACTGAGTATATTAGGGAATTTTCAGACGTATGCCTAGGATGGCTAGTCAGACTCAGAGATGCTTGAATTTAATGCCAAGGAAGGAGGTAGTGCAGAAAAGTATAATTATTCATCTGTAACAATCCTCCTTATAATTAAAATCTATTTTTAATCTGCCTAAACTTATTGGTTTAATTTTAAGATTCATAAATTTATACATTTTATGTAACCAGAAAAAAGTTAATACTGTAATCTATCTGCTGGAAAAAAATATCCTTGTGTATTTTATGGGCATTCATTGAATAATACAAGAAGAAAACAAAAAAATAAAAGGGAAAAATAGCATTGGAAAGAAGCATATACTGTATTTGTGGAATATTTTTCACAACCTTTTATAATGATAAAGTTTAGCCTGCAAAAATGAACTGCCAGCTCACAGGTAAGTAAGAACTGGCAACAAAATTTAAACAAGCTCACATGAGATCTGCCTGAGAAGTGGTAGTATTTCATAACACAGAAATATTAATAACATTGAATATCAGGCATAATTCTGCAGAAAATGTAATGCTTTTAAGTGCAAAATAAACTGCAATATTCCAACCTAAATCTCAAATAGTTATTTTCAAACGGTGCTGCCAGATTGTCTGGGAATTAAGACGAGGGTTGTTCTTGCTCAGTTGCTTAAGATTCTCTAGTCTTGGCTTTTCTCTTTATCAGAAAGAAGCAGTGCATAAGAAATCTCTTCGGGAAGTCGGGCCAGCAAGGAGGGTAGCAGGTCACTGAGCTTCATTTCCCATTAAGTATCATTTGAATACATTCAAAAACTGCAACACATCCCCTGTTCATTTTCAGCAGAAATGAAAACATTCCATTTAAACTTATGCAGTTTTCAAAAAAAAAAAAAAGTAGTATGCTTTTTTTCATGATAGCTGAAGTTTTAAAAACACAAAAGCAACTAAGCTCATTTGTTGAATAGTTCTAAGTCAGCCAGAGCATTAAAAACTTTATGTTAAAAGGATTCTTGAGGCCTTATTGCAGAAAGTGAGATAAACCAAGTAATTTTCTTATTTTACCCAGCGATAGACAGAAAATGGCCCAAAAGACAAGCTGCCAAATAAGGACTTGTAAAAAACATTTATGATAGCAAGACAGGCAGTAGAAAACATAAAACTGTTTTTTTCCATTGATTTAATATTGGTTCAAAACCACTAAAATTTGAAAAATTAAAGTGTTTTCATCATGACAACCTGTGCGCTTAGCACAGAGTTTTGACTGTAGCTAAACCTTTTATTTCAAAACATATTTGTGGTTGTAAAACTTTGCAGTGCCTATTGCAATTTTAGCCTGTCATTCTCAAGATTTATTGTCAGATTTTATATCTTAGCCAAGATGTGTGCTGGATTGTGCTATAAAATTCAGAGGAAAAAAAAAATGTGTAAACATACCCTGCACCTGTGTCAATAGTAATCCTATTAATGACTTCACTTCTGACATCTTTACTCACTACTGAGTCAGTCCTATTTCAAACTTATCTCTGCCATTTTCCTTCAGTAACAACTTTGCTTCATTAAAGAATTGTGATTTTGTCCTGCATAATCTTATGCCCAAGAATATGTCATTTGATTTCTTCTGTGGACACTAGAAAGTTTCCTTTCGGGTCTCTCAGTTTGTTTATCCTACAGAAACATGCAGGAATAACCAGATCAATAAGGTAGCTCACACTGGACATCCATTTCAGTCTGGACATGCAGAGATGATTCTGGGACTGTGTGCCATTTTGAAGAATTGCTTGTTCTAAACATTAAGCTTGAGCTGGGAAAATCTGACTCTTGAATTTGTTTTCTTCCTCTGCCGACTGTAGTCTGAAAAGCCAGACTAATTACCTATCAACTTCTAAACATCTACAATTAGGTAAGATGACTCCTAAATTATGAACAGCTCCTCTACAACCCCTTTTCTCTTCCACTGAGAGTGATGACTGCTGTGACTTTCCTTTAAAACTCCCCCCGTACACTTTTCACTGTATTATCCCTACGAAACTATGAGCTAACTCAATACCAATATACAAGGGCTTCAATTTCTAAGTCCTTCTGTGAGACTAGGTTGTAAACTACTTCTCTTATGATCATTTTTCGAAAAAACCTGCAATGTATTCATTTTTTAAACAGTTTTGGAATTACATTCTTAAACTTTATTGCACGTTTTAAGGCTTTCGTTTTTTTACAATCTACTTGTCTCAGGAAAGCTTAGCCAAGCTTGGAGATGTTCAACATTTAAGAAAATCTGCAGTTGGATATAGTGCTACCATGATCCTATTTACAGTTTCCAGCTTTGGGGCTGTTAGTGTCACCTATGTAATTTACAGGAAAGGGCAATGTCAAAGATGCCACTATACACAAAGAGTTCTGGTAATACCACAAAGACACTTCTGGACTCTCACTACTGTCCTAATTCTATGTAGAATTTGCCTTTCAAACCTGTGACCTGTGAGCAAGAAAGCAGAAAAGTCAAGACACATTGTAACTTACCTGGCTCTGGTTTATCTGTGCAGATGAAACCCATTTGCCAGAAGTAAACCTGAAGAAAAATGCTCCTGCAAAGAAATCATTTATTTGGGATACTTTTTTCCTCATTTTTGGCCCCCATTGCCTACTGAGTTTTATCCCCTGATTTATACAATTTACCAAACACAGAGTCAGCATTCGCAGAATGTTTAATTGCTTTGCACACCTCTGTTAGTTTCCCATCCTCCTCTTGATGGTCATGTGTAGACCATGTGGCACATCCTAACCAGTCACTCAGAGGTATGAAGCTCTTCTCAAAAAGAAGAGGAAGAGGGGAGCCCTGTACTCAGGTGGCACAGTCTTCAAGTCATCTTATTCTCACAAGTGAAGATGATGATGCATAAGACCTCCTGTGGATCACAGTATTATCATAACATCTTAATAGGTGACTGAAAGTACAAAATGATCCTTGAAACTCCAAAGGGGTCAATATTCTTTATGAGTGAACTGATGAAGTAGGTGCCTTACCGTGACAAAAACACGGGGTAAGCTTTGAGCACAGACTGAGTAAGATATCTAGATAATCTGGGAAAAGCTAAATGCTACAATGTTGAAACTCTTGTATGTTTTCAAATTTGCAAATAAGATGCAACAGAGTCTTTATAATTAACAATCACAGTGGCACCAGAATCAAGTACAAAAACAGAAGAATGACTATTTGTTTTAAAACAACCTTGCTTAATCATCCTGTGATCGCTCAAAGAATGATGAGACCTTTTAGAAAATCATTAGCAGTGATGTCTTGGCCAGCACCTTAATTAGACTTTCTATGAACTTGGGAATTTCAGTAAAGGTGACATTTGCATCAAAGGATTTTCCCTTTTGTTTTTCAATGTATGATCATTTAAGAGAATACAGATCATTTATGCTGGCATTAAGAGCTTTTCATTCTTCTCCAGGTTCCAGGTATCATTCATGCAAATTAACTCATACAGCCGTTAAAAAGCCTATTAATCTCTTTAATATCCAAGAGCTTAGCAACTTAATCATTTTTACCTTTTGCTATGTTATAAGAACTTGCCAGTTTTCTTGCTATTAACCTACCAATTCACTGCATTCAATTGCATTGAGGTAAAACCAGTTCTTCCAGTGAGAAAGGCAGGGGTGATGCAGATAAAAATAATTTCCTACTTAAGTTATTGATCTTTAATTTGAGGTCTGCTTAAATTAGAACATTCTCTCTTCCTTCTTGCTGTAAATTACTTTTCTGTCATTGAATTCCACTTCTGATGTGGAATCTTCATATAAAATCAGAGCATTATATGAAAGGAGTTTATTTTTTAAAAAACTTCCAGGTAAAAGAGTAGAATGGAAAAATACATCCTTCTTCATATGTTCTGATGGTAATAAATTGTTCTTTTTATGAGAATTACCCAGATGAAAAGGAAAAATCAGACATAGATTATATCTGGAAAGAAAAGTCAGAAAAATAAATCATTATAAAGAAAATTTTCCAAGACATTTGCTTAGATTTCTTCTCTGCCTTGTCTTTATCTAACACTTTAATAACAATTATGCACCACTTCAAGCATGTGAAACAAACAGCTCTGTTGTGTAGAAGATATTATTAGTGTCTCTGTAAAAAAGACTTCATTTATTTAAGTGCTTAAAATACAGATTTAGGAATTTTTCTTTGGGTATAGAGTTTTAAAAAATATTATTTCAAACAAAATATTATTCTATCATTGTAGGTGACTGACTACATCCTCTGAGACATTGTGGAGGCTTTCTGATCATGAGTTCATAATACTGTTGAAGTTTTGCTTGGTGTGGAGGAAAGCGTTACCTGAAATACATAAAGAAAGATATAATGGGCTGTGCCTATATTAACTTGTGATATACTGCTTCAATATAGCATGATATGAGCTTGAAGTAACTACCCTTATTGTCACAGGAAGACTCATTTAAAACACCATCCCCTGCCCCTTTCTTAGTAGTTTATGATAAATGAAGATTGCTTCTCAATGATGTCTATATAAAAGACATAGAAAATAACTTTAATATGATTATAAACCTCCTGCCAGTGACTTATATGCAGCATGCTTTTTCTGTCCTAAAGGTTGCTTAACAAGGCTATCGAACCCCTATGATTTACAGGAGGAGGTTGGTTCAATATATCCAGACATACCAGTTTAACACAGAGATGATGAGTGATTCATAGCATTACAGGACATCCCACTCAAACCAAGCATCAGGAAGGTAACTGAATGTAGTTAATATCATTGGTATAGGAAGGATGAAGCCAAAATTGTTAATGATGTTCACTCTGAAGTCAAGAAGTTTTCTAAAACAGACTAAGTATGAATATTTGCCTTTTTATACCCCCTTTGCAAATATAGTATTCCCTCATGAATGGTGTGACGGCATTTTATTCAGTTACACTAACTTCAATAACGGTACAAGGCAGACAACAGTGGAGCATCATCTTGCAAAAATAGCAGCCCAGATAATTTCATATAGATTATCTTCTTTTTTTTTACTTTTTTTTGGGGGAGGTGGGTGGAAGCTGTCTTTCATAATCTCATCTTTGACATGTTCCTTTTTCCTCAAAACCTTTTCTGTTATTGTATACCTACCCTGTTCCCTCTCAAGAGAGATGAACACACATCCTCAATCATTTGGCAGCTTGAAGAACAGGTACAGAGGCACAGCAATTTTCCAAGGGTCAAATAGGACACCTGTGGTGGAGCAAAGAATCATATCCAAGTCTCCTTGGAGCCAGATTAATGAGATGAACACTGGATGAGACACCCTCTCTATATTAGAGACACCCTGTATATTTTCCATAGAGAAGTTTCAAGAAACTTGTTTTCAGTGCCAGAGTTGTTCTAGCACAAAAGACAAAATCATTCGGCACCAGCAGTCTTGCTAGGATGCCTAATAATAATACAAGTAAGCATAAGGCAAAATGGATACATATTTATATAGCTATACATATATATACACACACAGAAAGAGAAGATACATGAGATGTATTTATTCAAAGAAGATAGTGTTAAAGAGAAAAATAACTAATGTTTTTTAAGTACATGTAAAATAAGATTTAGGTCCATAGAATCAGTCGGGGAAATGTTAATAAATTTCATGTATGTTGATTTAAATCTCTATGTAACAGGAATGAAAAAGAATATTTGATTTTAATTTTTTAATAACCATTGAATTAATTTCTTCATGTAAGTCTCTCCATCCAGCAGCATTACAAAAAAAAAAAAAAAATTGGATTCTGAAGTCTGGAGTATATCAAGCTTTCAATATGCCATTGCTTTCTTACCTCCCAACAACTATAAAGTTTGATGGGATATTTGATGTAACTGAATGTGGCAGAGACAAACATTTTGATTTACAGTCATTCCAGTGCTGTTCACCTGTTCAGCATAACAAAAGAGGTTGCTTAAGCACCAAAAAAAAAAAAAAGGAAAGAAAGAGCAATAGATCAGAAAATAAAAGTAAAATTCTATATGTGGTGAAGGTCGCCCATGAAATATTGCCTAAGCCACTAAAGCAAGTGTTGTGTCTGATTAAATAAATGGGTTATGGTTTTCTTTTCCAAATGATCCTAAGATTGCAGTGAGACCATTACCTAACTAAGTCCTCTAGGTTTCTTTAATCATAGCCTAAGAATCTAATTCAGAGTCCCTTGAAACTAATAAAAGGAAGATAACAGATTTCTTTGGGCTATAGATCTAGGTCAGGATCTTAATGCTATCAGTGACTCCATTCTACTGTTGGTCACTGTTTATTATTTGTAATTTCCACATGTGTTGGCACTGGTGTTGAATTTTTCATAACACATTGAACTACCCGTGGCACGACAGATATACTCCTGAAGAAATTAGGGGTGGATGTTAACTTTTTGCTTGCCACCATGACACTAACATTAAGACCTTAAGATATACAGAGAAACAAAAGGAAAAGTCGAACTTTCTCATCAGTTTGTTGTTTGTGTTTGTGGGTTTTTTTCCTCCTGGAACAATTCAAGAGAGAAAAATGTCACCTCAGTTAATAGTGTAAAGCCTCTGCGTGGCCTGAAGCAAAAGCACCTGTCAAAATTGCAATCACAAAAAGAAGGGGTCACCAGAAGGACAAATGCTGAATATAGTTGTATAGCAGTTCTCTGAAAATCAAGTTCGAATATACTGTAATTCCAGTATTATACAAATAAATCCAAGAATTCTTTTTAAATATGGAGATAAAAAATGGATATGAAGTCTTGGGGACTAGAATTGAAAATCATTACACAGTGGGCAAGCTACATTACTGAATACCCAGCTGCAGTATTTAATTTGTGATTAAACATGAGTTAAACTGAAGAAAAAAATGCTTATGGAATTTTAGATTCTCATGGCAAGAAATCAGATTGTTTTCCTACATTTTAATGCCAACCTACCTAAGCGATTACTGTCCTATACTGTGAAATTAGAAAGACCAAGGAGAGAGCAATAAGGGAAGAATGTAGTAGAAAAAGCTGCTACTTCTCTGCAAAAATTTCAAATTCCTCCTTGAATGCTCATGAATAAAGGATTTTACTAAATGGAAATTATCATGGCACTGGAAGGAAACTATGCCATGATTGTTCCTTCCCTCAAGCAGGACTCAGCACTCATGCAAACATTAACAGCCCCAACAGCCTCATTCTGTTCACCTCTCTGACTGATCAGGATTAGTGGAGGGGGTATATATATATGTATTTTTATATATATTTATATATTTCTAGAGAGATGTGCCAAGCTCGGACACTCAATCTGCCCAGTAGCTGCCCCTGGGTCCCAGGTATCTTGATGTATATCACACCTGGGCACTGAGGCTGAGGCCCTGCTGGCTCAGCCCTAGGAGACAACCCAACAGGGCATCCTTCCTCTGAGTCCTTAATGTCTCAAAGATGGAGGGACCAGAAGACAAGGACACCTGCTCTGTGACAAGTAGACTCACCTGAAGCACATATTCCAGCTCTTCTACAGACTCTGTACATCTGTTAGCTGATGAAGAACTGAAAATGCAAGTAATTGTAATATTTCCACTCTTTTTCTCTTCCAGGAAATTTTATTGAGATATATTAGGTTGAAGTGGTGGGCCAATCAGACGCCAACTGCTGAGACAATATCTGAAATGCTCTCAGGATCTGACTGGGTAAGGACTAATACAAATTTTTTTTCTCTGCTTCTCTTTTTCACAGACACAGCCATCAGGAACCTGAGAAAGTTTTCACAAGTGCTTAATCCAAATATAAATCTACCTTTGAGGCACTTAAATGACGACTTCAGTTATTGATCTAAAATAAATTTATTTTACGAGAAATACAATTTCATGTAAAATAAATTCATACCTCGACCAATTCAATACAAGCAAAGTAATAGCCATGAAACAAAAAGTTTATAAATTGTGTGACAGCAAGAATTTACACATAAAAATATACCCCTGCAGACTAAAACTGCTTTGTTTTGTGATGTCATTCAACCCAGGCACCCAAGCACTTGAAGAGGCTGCTGTTCCCCTTCCCTAGAGGTCTGGCCACCCATAGCCACAGCCATTTCTGCCACCATGTGTCTGGCAGCTCTGGCTGCTGGGAAGGATCTGGGGGTGGGAATGAGATCTATCAGCACAACTGCTCCTGCATCAGAGACACCACTACCCTGCTGGTCTTGTTAGCCCACTCTTGCTGTAGCACTGAGCTTTGTGTGCGATACAAAACCAAATTAGTTGTCAAGAAGATTAAAATGATGGCCTCAGAATTTTCTTTTGCTTAGAGTTTATGTTCAACCTTAATGATAACAGCTTTTTTATGTAATAATATCTGATTACATTATATTCACAAGTTGCAATTTCTGCTTTTCATTACATTCTTCCTTTCCCTAGCTACAGTAATATTTTTTTTCTCCTATGAGATAAAATAATTTCATGCAAACTCTCTGCAGAGTGTCTTTCATTTGAGGTAGTCTTGTTGCTACAAAGTCTTAAAAAAATTATTTTCCTAATTAATCTTTTTTTTTGTCCAATTTCCTTCTTCTGTAGATGATGCATGGAACAAATTTATATGCATAAAAGTTGCCAAGCTGAAATAGCTGACTGCTTTCATAGTTCAGTGCTTTAATCTGAAATTCCATCTCATAATCTATTACTAGATTATTCAATAAAGGACATAAAAAGGTGCAAGGATTGAAGCATATACTCAGTATCGGTCTCTGAACATACCTACTTGGAATTCAATGGGACTGTTCTCAATGTGCAAATTTTTAAAATATGCCAAAATTTCATGTCAGAATCTAATCCATATATATATATATTTAAATTTAAGCACATATCTAGGTCTTGCCATGATTATTTGAGTGGTAGTACATAGCTGGGCATCAGAATGGATGGGGGAGATCAAGCTGTATGAAATAAAAATCGTTTCCACTTAATTTTTTTCCACCTCTATATTTCAATCATAATATGACAGGTTATTTGTATTACAAGCACTTTATGATATTAAAATTAATATATTTAGTTTCACAACTCATTTATCCTTAGTCATACGATGATAAACTTCACCACTATCCAGATTAGCAAATCAGTGCTAATAAGAACAGAGATCTCAGTCCATCTCACTGGCCTCAAATGCAACATCCACAGAAAATTAACACACCTGACTTAAGCGGAAAGTGCTTTCTAAAAGGATAACAGGCACAGGTTATATGAGACAGCTACTAAATACTCTAACCATTTTGTGATTCTGTGATAAATTATTGAAGTGCTAATACCATAAAACAGCAGTTGCAAAGATTAGGTTTCTTCTGAAATAGTCTAAATATGCATCCTCTCGAGAACAAATTAGAATAATTTAATTATGAAATTCACAGATAACCGTGGTGGGGTCCAAGTGCAAGAGGGAACATCAGCCTATTCTAACCAAATGTACCAGACACTTTTGGCCATATTTGTTACCTATAGTGCCAGGAAATTTGTGATCTGATAATGACTAACTGTTGCATTGTGTCAGATTTGGCAATCACATGGTTTAGTTACAGGTGCCAACTCCGGTTGTTTTGTCCAGTCACTGGCAAGATTAACTCTAGTTTCTCTGAACTGCAGAGAAATTAAATGCTTCATTATAAAATATCATTCTCACAGTCTCAAGAAGAAAAAGTGACAGAAGACTGTGTAACAACCGCAAATCTCTTGTTAAAAAATATATGTATTTAAAACTCTATGTGCAGCTAGCAGAAGCAAGGATACATTGACATAAATAAATGGAAGCAGTTTATCAACACCCCAAAGAATCACAGAGTAGTTTGGATTGGAAGAGACCTCAAAGACTACCTAATTCCAACCTCCTTCCTATGGGCAGAGATACCCTTTACTGGATCAGGTTGCCCAAAGCCCCATCCAACCTGGCCTTCAACACTGCCAGGGAAGGGACAGCCATAGCTTCTCTGGACAACTTGTGCCAGGGCCTCACTGCCCTCACAGTAAAGAATTTCTTCCTAATACCTAATCTAAACCTGCCCTCTTTTAGTTTAAACCCATTGTCCCTTGTCCTGTCACTCCCTGCCCTTGTAAACAGCCCCTTTTCAGCTTTCCTTAGACTCCCTTTAGGTACTGGAAGACCACTATAAGATCTCCCCAGATCCTTCTCTTCTCCAGACTGAACAACCCCAACTTTCTCAGCCTGTCTTCACAGAAGAGGAGTTCCAGTCCTCTGATCATCTTTGTGGCCCTACTCTGGATATGCTCCAGCAGCATTCTTCTACTGGGGCCTCCTCAGCTGGACACAGCACTCCATGTGGGCTCTCATGAGAATGGGAGAATCACCTCACTTGACCTGTTGATCATGTTTCTTTTGATGCAGCCCAAGATACAGCTGACTTTCTGGCCTGCAAGCGTGCATTGACAGCTCATGAGCTTTATATCAATCAAGACTCGCAAGTCCTTATCCCCAGTGCTGCTTTCAATCCATTCTCCACCTAGCCTGTGGCTGTGCTTGGGCTTGCCCCAACTCATCCACAGAACCTTGCACTTGGAATTGTTGAACTTCATGAGGTTTTTACAGGTCCACTTCTCAAGCTTGTCAAGGTCCCTCTGGATGACATCCCTTCCCTCAAGTGTGTCAACCAACTGCACAGGTTGGTGTTGTTGACAAACTTCCTGAGGGTGCACTCAATCCCACTATCTATGTCCAACAAAGATATTAAACAGCGCCAGTCCCAATACCAAACCCTGAGGAATACCACTCATCAGTGACTTGCATTTGGACATTGAACCATTCACCACAACTCTTTGACCATCCAGCCAATTCCTTATCCACAGAGTGGTCCATCCATCAAATCTATTTCTCACCAATTTGGACTAGGATATCGTGCAGGACAGTATCAAATGCTTTGCAGAAGTCCAGGTAGATGACAACTGTCACTCTTCCCTTATCTACCAGCACTGTAAAGCCATGGTAGAATGCCACGAAATTTATTAGGCACGATTTGGCTTTAGTGAAGCCCTGTTGTCTGTCATTAATCACCTCTTTACTTTCCATGTGCCTGAGTATAGTTTTCAGGATGACCTGCTCCATGATTTGGCCATAGAGGTAAAACTGACTGACCTGTAGTTCAGGAGTTTCTTTTTTTTTCCTTTTTAAAAATGTGAGTTGTTTTTCCCCTTTCCCAGTCAGTGGGAACTCTACCAGACTCTTACAACTTCTCAAATATGATGAAAAATGTCTTAGCCACTTAATCTGCCAGTTCCCTCAGGACCCATGACTGCATCTCCTCATGTCACATAGACTTGTGCACCTTAAGGTTCCCCAGATGTTCTCAAACATGATCTTGTCATACAGTGGGCAGTACTTCATTCTCCATATCCAGTTATTGCTATGGGAACAATGGGTTTTCCATTCCATAAGTAGATCTGAGAGGACAGAATCCAGACATGATAAAGATTACACAAACCATCATAGTCTGACAGTCCGCAAATCAGTATTTGAGATCAAATTGTATGTTGTATTTGAATTTGATACCAAGGAGAAGGAGGTTCAGTAGGGGACTCCTACTTTCTTGTAGTAAGGGAATGATAAATATATCCAGGGCTAGTGCAGTGCCTACCTCACTTCTTCCCTGCCAGCAGGAGTAGGGAAAATATTTGTAATTTATGGCACACAGGCAGTTCCCCTGCTATTGCCTGACAGTGTGCCAGACACCTTCTCTCAGTTATGGGTCAAGAAGGTAGTTCAATCCCTTTCAATCCAGAGAGGTGAGAGAAGTGATCTTTAGCACTTCTTTAAAAGCTGAATGACCAGGTGCACAAGGACAAGATCCAGTTTGCAGCTCCCTGGTGTCCATAAATCTAACTGCATTTCTTAATCTAACTGACCCTCTTTCTCCCTTGCCACCAAGAACAGTGGCTGATTAAAAATGACCAAAACCAGCCACTTCATAGCAGTGCTCTGTAGCAATTCACCCAAAAGTGTGAAAAATACACAGAGAATCAAGGAAAATATAGTCTATTGGTATATTTTCCTTCTCCTGAAGACTACTTTTTCCTTACATGCACAGTAATTCCCATTTGGCCCACTTACATCCAACTTTTGGCTGAGAGAAGCTGACTCCTTTGCTAAGAATTCCAAACACTCCCCTCTAGATACTCCCGTTAGTGACTCTATTGTGTCTTCCCTTCTATAAGGACCTTTCTGAAGCAACAGTGCTTCATCTCTGTATTTTCAGTCTTGGCTAAGTATATGTGTAGCTCTGCCCTACACTTAGTTACATTGTTGTCCAAGTTAACAGTCTAGCTGCTATATTCTGTCTCCAAATTGTGTACGTTGGTTTCCTATCTCGCTATAATTTCATTTTCTGTTTGCTCTCCCTTCAACAGTGCCCTTTGAGTACAATGCTGGTGGGAAGGATAATATTACACATGCACACTAAATTGCTCTTAATTTTAAAAAATATCCTGATTTTAAAATGATGTTTATACCTGGAGTGTTTCACTCTTTGTGTAAGGCTCTGTTTTAATTACATGAGTTTTTCTTAAACAGGCATTTATTAAGGAACACAATTGAGTTAAAACTAAACCAAATTGGATTCCTGCTTCTCTGTTCTCAGGGACTGCTTTATGTCTAGCAGCTCACACTGTCAACAAGTGTGATACCAATTAGGAGCAAGATGTTCTTCAGTGGCTAAATCGGTCTTATCTTACGGATTTTTCGTTAATTGATCTTTGTGTTATGGTCTCCAGTTTCTGTTTCAGAAGTCAAAGGAACATTTTATTTGGTTTCCCCCACCACCACCACCCCCACTATAGCCCAATGGGTTATCAGTGAGGTAATCTCTTGATTCTGACTTTTCCATTCAACTGTTGTCATTACTAAATTTCATGCAGCCTCTAATCTTCAGTCCATGTAGGGCTGCCACATTTCTAACAGTAAAGACGACACAAGTAGAGGCAGGACAGTTCTTGAAATCCTTAACTTGAATGGGAGAGCTCCAGATTCCCATCATTCCTTCTTCAAATCTGCCATTTTGCCCAGTCAGATCAATCACCAATGGCTTACCATAAAAATGCCTCTCATCCCACACAGTGAACTGTATATCTTGTTTCACATCAGTTCCCCAGATTCCTTCGGTCTCCAGTTCATTAATAAGGCCCTCATTCACATCTTTCCTTTAATACCTTGCAAGCACCCTTATTATTCCTCACAATATTAAAACAGGAGGCTAATTTTGTATTTTATTAATATATATATATATACAAAGACCCATGTATGTATGTTGAACTTCCTCTTTCTTCCTACTTCATTCAGGTTTGACTCCCCAGAAATTCAATTCTAGCCTCCTGGTCACCACATTCCCCAGGATCCCATCATTCAATGCCAAGATCCTAGAAACAGCTGAAGCTGAGCCACAATCTTCCATGACCCTTCTTCCCAAAACCAAATGTTTCTGACAGGATCAAGTAGACTCTTCTTACAAGTAACTCACACAGCCAGGACTCCAGTAGTTCAAAGAGATGATATGTCAAAAAAGCCCCACAAACTGCTTTACTGTAGTTTCAAACTCAAGCTAATTTTAAAAAAATGTTAAAGGTATCCAGATCCAACAGTACCTCATCTTACATTAAAAACTCGTAATTATACATTTTTAAACATTTTTTTTTTATGGTCTCTATTTCTTGACAAAATCTTAGGTTTAGGTGAAAGGATTTTGATGTATTTTGTACCAGTACTAGAAAACACATATATGACCAGTACCACTGGACATATCTATGCAGCTATAAATTCCTCTGATATCTTTGTCAGTAACAGCTAACCCAGTTAACTCTGTAATTTTTTTTCCACACCATAAAGTAAAACTCTTCCCCTCTTCCTCTGGATTTTTCTATTATAAAACTAAATTTCTGTTTAACGGGCACTATTAAGTCAGGAAGATTAGTCCAAAAAGCTGCCCTTAAAAAAACCCCACAAATATTTTGTCCAAATCCATTGGCTTTTTAAATGATTATACCCAGAGTGGATTAGCAACTTGTAAATATAGTGACTCAGCTGCCTTTCCCATTTCTCTACTACTCTGAATTATTGTCACATTCAACTGTAACAAAGTCTCATCATACACATTGGGTTTAGAAAGTGAATCTTGTCAAGTGAGCTTCAGTCATGCCTAAGGCTCAGAGGCTTGTTGAAGTCAGCATTCCTTTGGACTGCTCTGTCAGCAGAAAAGCTCTCACTTATGTTCTGAATCTGGGTCACTGATTACCTCAAAACACCAACTAGATGCTTGTATTGGGTTTGCATGGCAAGGTTTTTCTAACGGGGGGGAGCTACAGGGTAGGCTTCTGTGAGAAGCTTCCAGAAGGTTCCCAAGTGTGAGGGCCAATGCCAGACAGCTCCAAGACCCACTGCTGGCCAAGGCTGAGCCCATCAGCAATGGTGGTAGCACCTCTGGGACAACAGAGTTAAGAGGGAGGAAAAAAACCGGACTCAACAATTGCAGCCAGAAGAAAGGAGTGAGATTACGTGAGTAACAACTCTGCAGACACCAAGGTAAAGAAAAAAAGAGGGGCAGTAGATGCTCTGGGTGCCAGTGCAGAGATTCTCCTGAAGACCATGGACACGACCACAGTGGAGGCAGGCTGTCCTATAGTTGTTCATGGAGGATCATGGTGGACCAGAGATTCCACCTGTAGCCCATGGAGGACCCCACCCTGGAGCAGGTGAAGGAGGCTGTGACCCTGCGGGGTCCCATGCTGGAGCAGTCTTTTCCCCAGTGCACCCAGGGGAAGTTGACGAAGAACTGTAGCCATTGGAAGGATTCACACTGAAGAACTTTGTGGAGAACTGTCTTCCAAACTGGAGGGACCACACACTGGAGCAGGGGAAGAGTGTGAGGAGTCCTCCTGAGGAGGGAGGAGCGGCAGAGACAACATGCACTGAATTGACCTCAGCCCCTATTTCCCTGTCCCCTGTGCTGCTTGGGGTAGACTATGTAGATAAAATCAGGAGAAAAGTTATGCCAGGGAAGAAAGGAGAGGTGAGATTAGCTGGTTTTTAAGATTTTTATTTCTCATTTTCCTACTCTGATTTGATTGGTAATAAATTGAATTCAATTTTCTCCAGGTTGAGTCTGTTTTGCCGGTGATAGTAATTGTTGAATGATCTCTCCCCGTCCTTATCTTGCCCCACAAGCCTTTCATTATATCTACCCAGTCCAGCTGAGGAGGGGAGTGATAGAGCAGCTTTGTCGGGCACCTGGTATGTGCCGTGCACTCAAAGAGAAAATGCTAGTTTTGCTAGCTTGGCTTTTACCTTACACATATCACTTTTGCCATAGCTTCTGTTCTCAAAGGCATTTGAAAGCAAGAGAACTATTAAGAAGTATGTCACTCGAACTGTTGCAGTAAGAAAACCTATTTTATTGTGTTAAATTTCTTGCAGATCGACTTCAAAATAGAACTGCTTATTGAAGCATTTGACTAGACAGTTCAGCAGAGGGATTATGCATTTGTTTGAAAGTAAATGTACAGCTCGCACTGATTTTGGCAATTAAATGCAGGAACTGCGTCAAGAGTTTGAAAAATATTTTTTAAATACTTTATCATATCATATACTTCATGGACTAGATTCTCTAATTGGAGTTTTATCCTTTATACCATTCAGCATCTAGAGTCCTTTCCAGACCATGTCCTTCATTTCTGACTCTGCAGATGCTGCACTGCAAATGTTGAGGTAAGGGAGGAACCTTTTCATGGGTAGAATTTAATATCATTCTCCTGTATGTTCCTTGCTGAAATATTCCTCGCTGAAATGTTCCTCTACAAATATGACAAGTGTATGACAACTCAAGACCATCCTACTGCAAAGTAAGCAAGGATCGTTGATAGAAAAAAAATTCGTGCAATAAAGATTCTGTGTTGTGTTTTCTACGTCTTTAACCAATTTTTGCACCCCTGTTGACTGAAATAGGCCCAAGTTTCAAGAGGTGGCACTAACACAAGGAGAAATGTAGGACACAGTCAAAATCTTTACTTCTTTTTAAAGCTTCCAAGTAAGATCTTTGTAAGACAGCTTAATTCTAACTGAATAATGTAGAGCAGTTGCAGAAAGTAAATTATAAATTAATAATCACAAGCCTTCACACAGAAAACTTGATGCTGAGTTTCATGGGAACAGAAATAGCAACACGACCTACTTTGCTAGTCAAAACAGTCTGAATAACAAATACTCCCAGTGAACTCCATGATGACATAAACCCTGTATAAGTTTATTGCTAGTCAGAATCTGAAAAATTAATAAAGATTAGCCTTTCTTTAAAGCACAAAAATACAATGCATATACACACAGACACATTATATATACACCCAAATATGAGTGCATATAAATATATATGAATGTCTTACTGAATTATAATTTAATGATAGGAAATCCTAGAATTCTTCACTGTACCTTCTGCTTCTCTGTTTTATGAAAACTGATGTGAAATGAGTGAATGAAGGCATTCAAGTGCAAGATTTTTATAGACAGTTCCACTGTGCTAGGGAAGTTTGGGCTGATTCAGCTGAAACTAGGGCCAGCGTCAAAATGATCTGGCATAAACTTCATTCCATCATATATAGCTACCCATGCTGCCTCTTATCCTTAGAAGTCAGACTGGTCAGAGGTGCCTTTTCCTTTGCTGCTGTCCTCCATCAGCCCCAGAGTCATGCAGCTCTTGAAGGACTTAGCAGGCAGCTTTCTCCCCTTCATTCTTTCCTTCTTAGACTTGATCCAGGAAAGCCCTGCTTGCTCCCTTCCAGTGGCTGAGACATGTTTTAAGGGTCCTTGCCTGCACCCTCAGAGTGGAGGCTGTAAAGGGGTAGAAATTCCCTGGGGTGGCAGAAATTAATTCAGACAATATTTTTTGTAAAAGCAACCCAAAAAACCTGGCAAATATTTCCCTGGAGAATTTCTTAGGCATAGAGGAAAACAAACCTCCAGCAAACAAAACTATGTCTACTAATACATAAAATTCTATTAAGGTCTGGTAGTTACACTTATGATTATGTAAAGAAATTTTTTTTTAATGAGCTATCAAGATTTGCTCTTTTCCAGGTGGCAAGAAATCAACTGGTATGTACAAGGTTTTCTATTCTAGAAAATGCTTATCATTATATTAATGACAAGAAATTAATATTCAGATATTTAGGAATTCTTCATCCTAATTTTCAATATTTAGATGAAATAATATACAGTAAAACTAGGATACAGGTGCTAAAGTTTTATCTCATCATACTCACTGTTGTATCTATGTGTCACTCTTTTCCATGTGAGCCCAGGCTCCACTCCCCACAAGCTTATTTATGGCCGTAACAAAAGTGTAACTGGTCTTCCATAACACTGTGCAGAGAATATTTTTGGGACATTATGGTATAGCTGAAATGAGAAAACATACAATACTTCACGCCTTTTGGAAAGAGCACCAACACATGAGTATATTGTCATTCACTGACATTTAAGCTTTATGCCTTAGAGATGACCAAGATAAATAGCCAGGCCCATGTTAATCTTTAAAAAGAACTTGTTCTTCATGTCATGAAAAATTCTTTCTTTCAAGTGATGGAGTTTACCCTGTAAATTAAATCTCTAAAGTAATGGAAGAAATAACCCATGACACTGGTGGGGGAAATTAAATTAGAGTCACTAATAGCAGGTCAGCACAGTCCGAGCAAAGGTAATAGAAGTGACCACATGAATGATAAGCAGGCCTTCACAAGACTGTGACATCTATCTCCCAGGGACTGTGACAAACATTCATCTGTGTGGCAAGCAATTCAGAATTCAGCCACTAGCATGTTTATAGTGCAGCCTGATGCTAGCAGAGCCAAAGCATGCCAGTCTTTCTCAGCAGAATGCTCTAATTCCCTGATAAAGACAATTATGACAAGCAAAAATCTTTGACCCCAGTCTCTCTGCTAAATCTATCTGACACTGCACCAGATGTTTTTTGGGGGTGTATTTATTTATTTATTTTATTTATAGGCATGGACAATATTTCTGAACCACTAGAATCCCCATTCCTCTCTGTATTGCTAAGTTAGTGTAATTGGTATCTGGAGCAGTAGAAGACAAGGGGAAAAAAGGTAAGAAAATTTAAAGAACAGATTCTGTTTTATAACTGCAAAAGATCTAGTGTATGCTTTCTCTAAAGCCTTTGACATCACTGAAATAGCCATTGCCCAAATAGCAAGGTAAGATGTTAAGGTAATATGGCCTCTCGCACATCATACAAAGCAGCTCTGAAATTCAAGGGCTGATTTATTTCCTAATACCTCAGCACAATCACTGATCTTTTGGCGTAAACATTATACTGTAATAAATAACATATGGTCAGAGCAAAAAATAGGTTTCTATAAAATACAGGGCTAAAATGAAGGGTCATACTCTACCATACTCTGCATTAAAATGACTTATTAAGACACACCATCATCATTATCAAATATTTTCATCAGGAATTAAGAATACAGGTGGGAGGAGTTATTCCAGTAGGATGACAAATATCAAAGTGCTTGGCAAAGTAAGCATGCAAGCCAGTAAATAAATAAATAAATAAACCTTACAGTATCTAAGCATCTATTCAGATAATTCAAGAAGCTGAAAGAAATGCTTGTTTACATTATCCACAGGATATATGTGATCTTAACCTTTTAGTCATTATGTTAAAACAAACAGCATATTAGAATGGAAATTTCCTAGAGTTACTGATTTGCAAAGTGAAATAATGAACTTCATATCCCTCTTTTACTCACAGTACTTGTTTCCATTTAAATGGTGGTTAGGCTTACTCAGTACCAATGATCATTTGGCAGTCTTATTATATGGCTAAAAAATCCAGAGGTACAGTTACAAGGATAAAAAGCTACTAAAAATGCCAGACAGAATTTTCCAGTTTTGCAGGAGACGTTAGCACACAGAGCCTGACATTTCCAAATAGCACCTTGACACAGAAGTATCCTTGTGCTCAGTCTTCAGAAGCAGAGCGTCTGCCTCTCCAGCTCTGCAACACCCTTCCTCACTGAAGGACACAGTGAAAAGTTCCTCCTGTGGACACACTACATTCCCCTGTGCCCACTGAGGGCTCTCCAGGACACAGTATAATAAACTGACATCATGTCCAGACCCAACTGATGACAACAGGATTCCTGAAGAAATGGAAAGGTGAAGACACACAAACAAAATGAAGACAAGGCATGGTTTGGAGAGCAGGAGTTACACAAATAATTAATTAATTAGTTAAATAATTAAAGACCTCTCAAATCCTACCTTTTGCATTTTCCATAGGTTGGATTTCAGAACTTGTTAATTTACAGATTTTTCTTAATTTAATTTTTAAAAGTTTTAACTATGGCTTCTGGAAGCCATAAACTTCATATGCAGTGTATATCCTTTCCTCAAATAAATATTCTGACAAAAGTAGTAGACTTAAAAGTTGCAGTCATTTTACAGTTGTCCGGCTCATGGTCCTCGCCTGACAAGTGCCTGCATGACAGCGGCCCATTAGCAGAACTGACACATCTCGGAAGACTTAGGGTAATGCCCCGTGGGAGTCCATCAGAAACAGACAAGTTGGCTGTCATGGACCAGAAAAAGGGATAGGACTTAGCTTGTTTATACCTACTACCTGTGTTAATGTGAATTATAGTTATCTAGAAGGACAGGCTATGTACTCAGACTCCCACACACTTATCTGGGCTTTTCACTAAACAAAAATAATTACAGGAGACAAATATTTAATTTCATTTATATTTACTTTTCAATGTTAGTTTAACAACAAATAAAGGTACGGAAATAAACAAAAGAGGTGATCTTCTGAGCTCCTGATTCACTTGGGGTATGGAGTCAAAGCAGACTTGGTTCTAGTCCATAATCATAGGAAGATTTGCATGAAAGCCCCGTGGCTGAGCAGACAAAAGTATGCTGTAAGGATCATGTCTCTCCCTTGGATGAGAAACATTTGGTATACAACAGTGTCCTGGTTTCAGCTACGATGGAGTTAATTTTTTTTTAGCAGTGGATGGAATGCCATGTTTGGGTGTTAGCATGAGAACAGTGCTGATAGCACTCTGATGTTTCTAGTTGTTGCCGGGCAACCAAGGACCTTTCTCAGTTCTTCATACTTCCTTACTAATGAGAAAGGAGGGGATGCAGCCAGGACAGGTGACCTGAATTGGCCAAAGAGGATATTCCATGCCAGTTACGTCATGCTCAGTATGAAGGGGGACTGGGGGGAAGAGGAGGAGACAACGCCAGGACGTGCAGTTTCTGGGGACGGTCGGGTTCCGGGACAGCTCTAAGCTGTGCGGCCTGAGTTGTGTGGTTTGGTGAGAAACTGCATTGTGTATCACCAGTTTCATCTATTTTGTGCTATAAACTCCTGTTATTGTTATATCTAGTTTTCTGCTTTGTTTAGTAAACTATCCTTATCCCAACCTGCGTGGTTCTGGTTTCTAGGTTGTGGTTTCTTTTCCTCCTTTCTTCCTTCCCTTTCCCCCCCCCCACAACTTTCCTTCCTCCTTCCTTTTAAAAGTACAAGCGACTGTGTGGGGTGCGGCCCTCGGCTGGGGCAAAACCACGACAAACAGCCATAATGCACCAAAATCCCAAATCCTGTTCATATTTGGAAATTAAAAATTTTGATCACAAATTAACCATCTGGGAAATGGTAAAAAACCCCACATTATATACATTAAAAATTGAAAATATTTTTTCATGTATCTTTTTTCTCTTATATTCAAAGCTAAAGCTAAAAACTGAGCAACTAGGGATTAGATTCTGACATCTCTTAAATCATCTGTAGTTATTTGAGTGTATTTACAATTATAATGACTTCACATCAGACTAATTTTCAGTGAGACATTGCTACGGTTTTAGTTTAAAATTTAACCTAATTCAGTCTCCTATTCTTACAATTTTGAGAAAGCAGAATGCAAAATGTGAGTTTTAAGGGATGGAGATAACTATGATTTAGTTCAGATGCAAATAATCCTAAAAGAGACCCCACACACTTAAGTGCTGCGGTATATACAAAAATGTTACCCATGCTTTACACCTTAAGATTTTACAGACCACTTCAGATGATATAACTGTGAGCTGTGGAGGGAAGAAATGGCTTATTTGTCCATCTTCACATGTGAGGTCCAACTCCTCCTTTTGGGCTGCCTCCAGATAGTGTGCCTTTGGGATGCATTCAGAGAATTCTCTAGTCTAATTCAAAAGGATTTTCTGGTGGTTGTTTTCAGACCAGGAAGGAATTTGAATTATACCATGGCAAGCACCATGAAGAAAAGACTCAAGGGTGGAAGCGTGTGGCCAAGGTCAAGAGAGACAGGATTCACATTTTCATATGGATATAACCTTAGATCAGTTTGTGTCATACTGTGAGAGTGCACCCTGAGAAGTGTGCCCTTCATACAGCTCTGATGGATTTGTAAAATGTCCTCAAAGACAGAACCTCAGAACAGAGTAGAAGTTAATAGTGTTGTTGCTGGCTGACACCAGCCTAGGATCATACAGCCCATAGCCATATGCATGATTGTATTTAGGTATTTGTATGTATATTTCTGTAGACTTTCATTATATGAAACGTGTTTGTCTGTGTAGGTTTGTAAATATGTGCCTCTCTCTCTATGTATATATATATCTTGTATATATATATATCTTGTGTGTATATATATATATACAAGATATACAAAGGCATTACACACTCATGAAATCCTTCTCTCCTGCACTAATGCCAGACTATTTCTAGTATTACTTTGATTTGCAACACTTCTCTCACCTCTAAAGACAATTAAGGAGGAAAAAGTTGCACATTAAGTAGTCCCATTATTAATTCATTTGCTGGGCTTTTTTATTAGCACAGGGAATGATGAATTAATTTGGTATTCAAGTAACACTCCTTTTGCCTCCAATAGGAGTCCCCTCATAACGCACCATTAGTTAAATGTATCATCACAATAAAAATCTAACAAAAAAAATAAAGCCTTTATGTTACTTTAAATAATGAGCCCTCAGAGAAGCTGAATTAACACTATAAATTAAGAAATGTTACATTATGGTAAGGATATATTCTTTAGGTAACATCGGTTCACAAGAGCAACAGCCAAGCTCAATTGTTCTGTTTCCCAATTTAATTGTATAAAAAAGAAAAAATAATTTAAAAATAAAAAGCAAACCCTTCTCTGGGGCCCACATATACTCCTCCATGCATCCCAGGGGGATAAAATGAAAATCATAGATTCTAGCTTCTGTACTAAAAGAATAAATGCCAGCCACCTACCCATGTGTCATTATCAAATTTCATTAGTACACACCTACTTGTGTGTCAAAGTCTTTAATAGAAATATTATGTAAGATAACATTGAAGAACACTTGCAAACTATCCAGACATGAGTTGTTTTCTCAACATAACCAACTGGACATGTCTCCTTCAGTTTGCTTCCTAACCATCTGAAATCCCATATAAATATCATCCTCTTACCTTTTTAATTGGCACCTTCCTGTGAAGCAGCTTTAATTCAGAGAGATTAGCATTACTTTAAAAATCTTTTCTAGTCTATCAGAAGTGTGAACTACAGTCCTTACTGCTTGTGACAGTGGCATGTATAAAATGCCGTAGAAATTCAGGTGTGTTTATCTTGCTCATTGTCAAACTCGACAATATTGTGATAGATTTTTTTTCATGTTCTTCTTGATACTTATCTGCTTTGACTAAAATTCAACCCACTGACACTTTTTTTCCAAAATTTCAGACAGCATCAGTCTACAGGAACAGTAAATGACCCACAGTGACTTTTTTTGATAGATTAAAAAAAAACCCAAAATACTTTAGCAAAGAGAATCAATCAACCTATGAATTTTTAATTTGATGCATGCCCCCTTTTCCCACGCACCGATGTAAATATGCCATCCAGTAAATAACACCAGCAGCACTAAGATCCAGTCTGTATACAGATCTATGACAGTGAATTGAAAACACAAGTATGAGTTCCATGCTGTAGTTTTCCATACTGTTAATTAATTAGTGCACTTTTGACATGAGTCAGTCAGTACTCTCTTTAGTAATGCCCAGGGTATTTCTAGTGGATCAGGCTGGGAAGTGTGGCTATCAAACCTGTCTGCTGTTGAAAGGGATACGAGAGTTTAGCTGTGTAAATGCAAACTCTGACATAACTGGCAATCTCAGGTTCATTTAATTTGTTTTCTGTGTGGAAATGCAACTAGAGAGTTGCACCAGTAGTATAAACCTCCTAATAAATAGAGTTGTTTGGGAATTTCCACGAAAATAATTTATTTTTTTCGTTTAGAACGTTCTGGTTCATTAAAACTGAGACCTTTGCAGGAATGATCATATCAGCTTCAGCAAAGATATAACAGCTAATCAAAATCAGAGACAAGAATGACATTAGCAACCAGAAAGGTCAACACTTGATAGGATATTTACCTAGCATGAGAGATAATGAAATTCAAGTCCCAGTTCTGGATCAGCTAGAACAAAGACTTGTGTCCTCTCATTCAGCTTGTACAACTATTCTGAACTAAAAGCTACCGTGAAATGGAGCACAGCTATATTTTTCATTCTCTATTTTTTACCTATTAAAGTTTAGGTTTCAATCCATGGGGAAGGCATTTTTTAACAATCTCCCAGAAAGGTCTAACCATAAATTATATCTCCATCTTTACCCATACTCTTCTTTTGTATTCATCAAACATCAACTCCACCATCTGTATGTTCTTTTATAAATATTGGGCTTAAACCAGCAAGGAGTCTTAATGATACCATGACAAGCCCTGTGAAGAGAACACTTAAGGATGGAAGTGTGTGGCCAGGGTCATGTGAGGCAGGATCCCTCTTTAGGGGTTAAACACTTAATTTTTATTTTTATTTGATTCTGCCATATTATCTAAGTAAAGCTCACAATCAGAGGCAATGGACAGGAGTGGCATATATAAAAAAAAAAAAGAGGGAATGTAAACTATATCCAGTTTCTTGAAGACATCACTCAGTGCATTTTAATTTAGAAAAGATGCATAAAAAAGGGTATGGCTCTGATCACAGGATCCATACAAGGATCCTACGGGAAGTTTTTGGTAAAATCTGTGAGATAAAGACATGGGTAGTATGCTCAAAAAAGGCACTATTTCAGTTGTCTTGGGAGACAGGGAACAGGATGACTTCAGCAGTTAAAGTATAGCCAACACTGTATCATTAAACAGATAAAAATATGCAACTGGAATGGTGCGCATTATTCAGTGAGGTTTTACAATTAATTGTAGTAAAATGTTGCTAACTTTCCTGAATTAATTATATAGCCAACAGTTCTGAAATGCACGATACAGGTTGTATGGCAAAGTGCTATATTAATGTGTTAGCTTGCTTAATGTATTCTGTTGCACTTCTCATATTACCAGAATTTATAGAGCCAACCAATTTTCTCTTGGTTAGATGTAGGCTTTTACAGTTATCCTGGCTCAGTTGGATTGTGTTGTCAGCAGAGATCCCTACTATAGCCTCACCCCAAAAAGTTAATGTCTTCAAACTCATTCTGGACTGATGACACACATTGATAATCACAGTATGTCTCAGTCATACCTGCACAACTTCCTCATCCTTCTGGTGTACAGCAGATTTATGTGGTTTCTTCAAAGTAGGTCATAGTTTCACAGCACCTCAATCCCCTCCAGTTTTCTTTGACAGTGTCAGAAGGTTCCTGCTCCACTTGCCAGTATGTGAGACTATGAGATGTGAATGAAGGCAGTCCTCTTTACTACTTTGCATGTGTCTTTGTTCTCTGTACAGTTTTTTCTCTCTTTTTTTCTCCTTTTTACTTCTTTTTTTGGCACAAAAGAAGCAGCTTACATCTGTTCTTTTTGTTCTCATGGATTCATGTGCTCAAAAAAAAAAAAAAAAAAAAAAAGACTGAATTTAATGCTTCTGTACCAGAAGATTTAGCATGCTTTTCAGCTTGTCACTGAACTGATGAAAGGCGGCACAACTACACAATTTTCCCAACTGAGCTCAGATAGGTTTGTTCACTAGAGTTCAAATCTCCTGCCAACAACTCACTGCAGTTTCGAAATATTCTCCTTCCATATTCAATCTCTATGAGTCGATCAGCCTGTGCCCCTTCTTCCAGACCATAAATTTGCCAGTTTTAAAGATTTAATAGCAGAGTTGCAGCAGTGACAGCTCTATTTGTGGCACACCTCCCTTCCCAGAGTTGATAGAGGACTGGTGCTCAGCCGTCAAGTTCGACTCTCCAACACCTTATCAATCAGCTTCCCTATGCGACCCACTTCAGCAAAGATTTAAACGAGGCAGTGCAATTCTTCATGGTGAATATAGTAATTGGAGGGAAGAGAGAGCTTTACATTGTTCTTCTAATACATCGATTCTTTCAGTGGATTATTTAACTTTGATGTTAATTCACAAATGGTACAAAAGTTGGAATCTGTGGAAAGGGGAAAAATTTCTTAAAGAAAATAGAACAAAAACAAGTCATTCAAGTTTTAATGGCAGGAAAACAATCCATTTTGCAGATAAAATTCCTGAGACAAAGCAGAAAGTCAGAGAAGAAAACTATAAATTAAATCAAACCAGGGAATAAGCCAAAAGATTCTTAAACTCAGATATTTTATCCCTACCTCTTGCCCATTTCACATTCTGGCTTAACTTACTCTTTTACAGTTACAACCTTTGGTCAAGTCCCTGTACACTGCCACGTACTCCACTCCAAACCAGTCAAGGGGTTAACACTTTTTTTTTTTTCCTTTTTAAGATACCTTTAATACCATCAATCAAACATCACCTTTTGGAAAGTCTACATTTCTCTTGTTGTGAATAAGTGTCCACTTTGGAAACAGGGGCACAAAGTCAGGTCCCAACTATTTTCAAAGTGTAAAACTTAATAGAAAAGTTATACAGGTTAAAATACTAAGGGTACAATTTCAAAAGAATAATCTAGAGGATCTAAATGGACACATGAAACAGAGAATTTCAGGGCAGGAAACAATCATTCAAGACCTCATAGATTCAGTCCCTGCTTCAAAACTGGTCATTTATTTCCCAGGCATTTAAACCAACTACTACAGTAGGGTTTTCCCAGTTTCGAGTGAGAAATATAGAACTCATTGTGAACAATTAACTTCAGCACATGAGATTAAAGATCCCAGACACAGTGAGACCCTAAAAAGACAGGTGATAGGACAAGGGGGAATGGCATGAAGCTGTGCCAGGGCAGGTTTAGATTGGATGTTAGGAAAAAATTTTTTACTGAAAGAGTTGTCAGGGCCTGGAACAGGCTGCCCAGGGAGGGGGTCGAGTCACCTTCCCTGGATGTGTTCAAAAAAAGGGTAGATGAAGTACTTAGGGATATGGTTTAGTTTAGGATGCGAATGGTTGGACTTGATGATCTTAAAGGTCTTTTCCAACCTTGTTATTCTGTGATTCTGTGATTCTGAGAAATCCTTGGTACAGCTTGTTCAGGAGATTCATCATGTTGATGAATCCTATTTTCCTGGGAACATCAGCACAAAAATATCTCTTAAATTTGAGCTCACAGTGGTTATTTTATGTGTATGTTTTCTATTTTTCTTATACAAAAAAAAAAAAAAAGACAGGCGACTCATGTATTATGCACATGTCTGTGTAGACATTCTCAGCACAGTGGGGCTATGGTGCAAAGAAAGAGATATATGACCTCTTAGTAATCTTAGTTGCATCTTCTTTGCTGACCTGCTCGTTGAGGAGAATTTACATTTTTCCATTCTGCTCTGGTCATTCACCCAGTTGCAAGTCTAGCTGATGCACCTGAAACTTCAAATTTGGAGTATTTTTTATATATGTGAGAAATAAACATGTGAGTGTGAGAGTGATGGAACAGTGAACATTTTTAAATAGTTGTATTGGGTTTGCATGGTAAGTTTTTGGTACCAGGGGAAACTGCACGGGTGGCTTCTGTAAGAAGTTCCTAGAAGCTTCCCCGGTATCTGACAGACCCAATGCCAGCCGGCTTCAGTCTCGCTGGTTAAGGCCAAGCCCATCAGCAATGGTGGCATTGCCTCTGGGACAACATAGTTAAGAAGGGAAGAGAAAACCCTGCTGTGCAGGGAATGAAGATGTGCAAGAGGAACAACTCTGCAGGCAAGGTCGGTGGAGAAGGAGGGGGAAGAGGTGTTCCAGGTGCCAGAGCCGAGTTTCCTCTGAAGTGTGTGGAGAAGACCATGGAGAATCAGGCAGTGTCCCTGCAGTTCATGGAGGATGATGGTGGAGCAGATTCCTCCTGAAGACCATGGAGGATCCAATATTGGAGTAGGTAGAGATACCCGAAGAAGGTTGTGACCCAGTAGGAGCAGGGCTCCTGGCAGGACCTGTGATCCTGTGGAGATGCGTGGAGACTCACATTGGAGAAGTCTGTGGAGATCTGTCTCCTGTGGGAGAGACACCATGCTGGAGCAGAAGAGGAGTGTGAGGAGTCACTCATTACTACACTAAAATTGGATATGTTTGTATTTGCTTTCATTTCTGTGGGTTTAGTATTCTTCCTGCCCCCCATCCCATAAAGTCATCCTCACTACAATTCCCTATTTGTGCTGCAGGCAGGAGACTTATAAACACAGAAAGCACAGCTTATTTGAAAATTTATGTTTGAAGCTGAGACAAACACTGCCCGAATCACAACAGATGTTTTATTATTTCTTTGAACACCACCCCAAGTGAGACCTCATATCAACAACTCAAAAAGGAAGGCAAACGATGAGCTCTGACTGATGCTGATACTGAGAAACAGCCCTTTTTAATAGAGTTACTAAAAATGAGCAATTAAACATTTTTCTCCTCACTGTCATGCACAGTTTTAATGAACTGTTAAGTCTTACATCAGCTCAGAGATACTGATTGTATTAATAATCAATCATGGGAAGTCCCTCATCTCTGTTTGTAGTTCTCCTTGAATACACCCTGACACCATCACCTTGTTTCCCTGACTCAATGAATCAGTTCTGGCAGCAGACCTCAGATCTCACCCAAGTGACATGGCTGCTTGAGATCCTGAATAGAAAGGAAAACAAATGTTTAGAAAAAAGAGGCAAACTGAGAATGACCATGCTGAAAAATGAAAATTCAAAATAAAACAGAGCTGTTCTAGCTGCTTTTCAAGCAGAAGAATTCTGCACAGGTGGCCCAATTCTTCCTGGTAGGACCACAGAGGAGAAACAAGGTTCTGAAAGAAAAATGCATTTCATGAAGCCCAAAGCATCTCTTCATTTTTCTTTACTTGAACCCAGATCTTAATAGCTATTTATTTATATTCCTTTTACACAGTGACCCTCATTTCTTCTCTTTTATAATCACACTTGGCTCTACTTTTAATCAACGTGTTGGATGTGTTGATGTTGGAAAACCTGCTTTCATGTATTTTACTTCCCTTCAATTTCTCCGGCTACCTTTGTTATAGAATAGAAATACACAATAGAAAACTCCCTCAAGCAGGAACCTTTGGCTTGGTTTTCAGAGATCCTAAATACTTACACTTCAATATCTCTGAATATCAAGTTAGTATATTTCAGGTCCAGGTCCAGTTCTGCGAGATATTCATTCTCCCTGTCTCTCTCCATCACAACACACTTACTCCTCCAGATTTGGTTTTGAGGTTTTTGCTACTTTGGTTTTTTGCTTTGTGTTTTTTTCCTCATTTCTTGTTATTTACTCTTTATGTATACTCTATGAATTGAACTTAACCATTTCTTTTGATGTTTTCAGTAAGGGAATACTCATGTTTATATCATTCTTTCAGTTTTTCTCACCATAGTCCTTTCCACTGCCCTCAGGCTAAACACAGGCACTTTTGATCTAATATTAGTTTTCCACATTAGGGTGAATTCACCTGTTGCAAGTATGAAACACTCCAGAGTATGCACTACAACTCCAAATTTGCACTGCACAGTAAAGGGTGTGACTTTGTTGCTCCTGCTGCAAAGCCTTAGTGATTAGTTAAAATCTTGTTCAGGAGACCTAAGTGAAAGCCAGCACCATACTCCAGAGCAGTTTTGGGTTTGATGGCAATGTTTTGGTATCAGAAGACCTTCAGGGCTGACTTCTGTGAGAAGTTGTTAGAAGCTTCCCCTAGGTCTGACAGAACCAATGCCAGCAGCTCCAAGATGGACCCACCTGCCACTGGCCAATGCCAAGCCCACCAGTAACAGTGGGAGCACCTCTGTGCTAACATATGTAAGATGAGTGGGGATGGACTCGATGATCTCTGGAGGTCCCTTCCAGCCCTAAAATTCTGTGATTCTGTGATTCTGTGACCAACGCTGGAGCAGTTTGTGAAGGACTGCACCCCATGGGAAGGACTGACATTGGAGAAGTTGGTGGAGGACTGTCTCCCATGACAGGGACCCTACTCTGGAGCAGAGGAAGAGTGTGAGTCCTTCCCCTGAGGAGGAAGGAGCAGCAGGGACAGTGTGTGATGAAGGGACTGCAACCTCCAATCTATGTACCCCTGTACTACTTGGGGAGAGTAGGTAGAGGATTTGGTAATAAAGTTAAGCCTGGGAAGAATGGAGGGATGTGGGGAGGTTTTTACGTTGAGTCTGTTTTGCCTATGACACTAATTGATGAATGCTCTCTCCCTATCCTTATCTCAAACCACGAGCCTCTCATTATGTTTTCTCTCCCCTGTCCAGTTGAGGAGGGGAGTGATAGAGCAGCTTTGGTGTGTACCTGGCCTCCAGCCAGGGTCAGCTTAACACAGCATGAATTCAACAAAGTTATTGGCCTGAGTTACAAAGCAAAACTGTCACTATAGCATACATGGCTCAGTACTCTTCCAAAGATGTTTCTATCTTCTTGTAGTATTCTCTTTCTTTTTCCAGAAAATTTCTGTAACATTTTGACTGATTATTCCATTCTGAACCTGGGGAACTTGGCCAGGAGAATGTCTGTAAGTGGATAAAACCAATGCAAAACTATGTAAGTCACTATAATTGGTGTATTCTTTGAGCTCTGGTTCAGTCCCACACCATCAGCCAAGGAGGTAACTGTCACACACACACTTTCACAAGTCCTATAAACAGTAACAGGCAAAACCATTTCAAGTCAGAGAATTTTTACTTAATTTTAATTTGTAAATACTGATTCCAGTATTTTTTAGAAAGATAAAATATGAACATAAATGCTTAGGTGAACACCATCTTAATTTAAGTCATTCACTCTTTCTTCCACCTTCCTAGTCTCAATGGCCATTTTTTTGACCACACTTTGCACTCAATCCCTCCCAATTGCTTCAGTAAGGTGTGACAGGTGGCACAGAAGGTTGGAGTGTAATGGTTCCTTTCTGCTGTTCTTCATTTCCTACTGGATTTCCTCTGCTCACCAGGCTTCCTCCACTCCTCTGCTCTTCTTAGTATCACTGTATAGGCAAGAGTCCTCTGGGGGCGTAACTTCCCATTTTGGGTCTACCAGCAGTCCAGCAGCAGGCCATAGCCACTTCAAGCAGGAGTACCTCCTTCCAAGAATGCCCCATTGGCCACATATTTCCTCAACAGTCCCCCTTCTCTCTTTCATGCCCAAGACTGTTTCTTCGCCTTTCTCCCAATGTATCACTTCACCTATCTCCTCATATGCCTTCTCCCATTGCAGCAGCTGCCTCTTCTTAAGCATGCTTGAGCAGATGCCCAGTGTGCTATTCTGGTTGTCTGAGTTTGTGGCACATGATGGGTTTTGGCATGTGACTGGTTTTTTCCTAAAATAAATGGTATCATATACATATTTCATATCCCTTTCCTAAAATTTACTAAGACAAAAAACGTAGAAAGTCTCCAGTGATATTAAAATTATCCTATGTGTTAGCCATCAGAGTTTGCTCAAAGGAAGATGATGAACATATCCTTTTGTTTACAAATTACAGGCCTGTCATGGTTTAACCCCATCTGGTAACCAAGTATCATACAGCCCTGTGCTCACACCCTCAGTGAGATGGGGGAGAGAATTGAAAAGAAACAAAGTGAGAAAACTCATGGGTTTATATAAAGACAGTTTAATAGGACAGAAAATTATATAATAATTAAAATAGTTAATATAATGAAGAATAATAATAATAATAACAATAATAATAATAATAGAATATACAAAACAAGTAATATGTACTACAGTTGCTCACCACCCAATGCTCAGATAGATCCCAAACCACCCTGCCTCCCAGCCAACTGCAGTTAAATACTGAACATGATGTCATATGGTATGGAATATCCCTTTGGCCAGTTTGGGTTGGCTGTCCTGGCTGTGTCCCCCCCCAGCTTTTTGCACACTCCTAGCCTCCTTGCTGGCAGGCCACTATGAGGTCCTGAAAAGTCTTCAACTGCTTGGCAACAACCAAAACCATCCGTGTGGTACCTACATGATTCCCATCCTAAATCCAAACCACAGCACTACACCAGCTGCTAGGAAGAAAATTAACTCTGTCCTAACCAAAACTAGGACAAGGCCATAACATTAATTGAGGGATGTCTTAGAACTCTGCCAGCCTATAAAGTCTATATTTAGATCACTCTTATGAATAAATCTTTCCTGTGAAGATAACATAATATTTTGGTTTGAATAAGTGTTTCCATAGTTCTGTGAACATTTAGTCTTTCCTTACTTAAATTTACAACACACACACAAACACAAAAGGCAAAAAAACCTCTGAAATAAATGTCCTAAGTATAATCAAATAAAATTTGCAAGAAAACAATTTAGGCAAAGATGAACTTTCTGTTCCAAACTCTTTCTCTAATAGTCATTGTCAGCTGTTTCCATAAAGACTTCTCAGAATGAAGCCAGATCATGTTGTTTGGCATTGGCTCTTACAGCAGCAAGTCTGCCATCCATCACTATAGCGCCCAGAGTTGTAAACTCTAGCAATGGGCAACAGCTTGTCAAATTCTCACAAAATATGTCCAGCATGTCTCATCAGTCACAGGCTTTGAAGGACAAATACAAGAGCAACCACCTGGTCATAGTAGTGGTGATGCAGGAGATCAAAGTTTCCTACTTTTCACCTTCTCCTCTAGGTGAGATTTGCATGTTTCCAAGTTATGCTCCCTGTATCTAGCACTGACTTTCAACAGTGAGGATTCAAATAGCCTGGAATCTTTTGCTAATAATGTCTTAAAGGGAAAGGAGGGAGGTGGCAAATCTGCTCTTTCTCTTAATCTCTCTGGGTAGATAGAAATTCATACTAAGGAAAACAGTGGACAATTGCTATTTTACATGTGTAAAAACACTATTAATCTGTCATCCTTTATTATGCTTTGATGATCATTAAGCCAAGCAGGCAAGCTGCTAATGTTTACAATATCTGATATTCCCCAACAATATACACAGACTAATAGGAGGAAAACAACTCTAATCCTGCCTGACTGCCAGTGGGGATTAATTTCATTCAAATAAACATGTTTATGAAAAATTCCTTCCGCAAACAGCTGGTTAAATTTTACCTTTTTTTTTTTTTAATTCATCCAAAAAGACCAATTAGACTGGGTGCAGTAGTTGTTCTCCCCCTGCTGATGCTTTACTAATTGCTAATGTTGGTGTGTGTAAATACCAATTAAATCTGTTCAGATTTGCTCTTTTTAACTGGTGTTTGGATTTTAAGGGGAAAAATGGCTTTTAAAATTTATATAGACAGTGTGTGTCCTTTGTGATTTTCACAACCTGTTCCAGTTAACAACAAATGAAGATAAATACCAAGCAAGGTCTATTCAGTGCTTCTATAGAACAAACAGCCCTATTTACAGGGTGTTACCAAATACCTGGCATGTTATTATCCTTTATTTATTTATTTATTGGCCATTAACTTCTAATCTTCTAGCCCATTTGGTTATTTGCTTGAGATTTCTTGTGTATCAACCACAGAATAATGACAATGTCATGGTAAGTGTTATCTCACCATTCTACCTCAGTGTTAATTGCCAGTGATTTGTCGGTGAAGGGTGACAGTAATGACAAAGGAGGTGACAAAGAGGAATGTAATTCAAGTGGAGCTAAAGAAAGTATGAAAATGCCTCCTTGGGCTTTATGTATTTTACTTGACCCATGTAAGCATCATTCTTTTAAATCATCTTTTCAAATTGTTTTCTTCTGACACCTGGAAGATAATTTAGCAAGCTGTTTTGGTAAGGATGATTGACTACAGATGTAATAGTAGGTAGAGTCAATCAGAGGTAAAATGAAAGGAATAAGGAGTAGAGAAAAAAAACCCACCAAAACCATGATTACATTAAATTCTTTAATTCACTGAGATTAGATACTAGATTAGAAATAAAAACTGTTGTGACACATTCAGATTTAACTACAATTAAATTGTGAAAGCTGGAAATGAAGTTTCCTCCATGGTGATTGTTTTATGAGGTTTAACGCAATGAAGCTCCATCACAGAGTCTTCTGTGTTCCACAGCCCCATCAGTGTCCCTCACTCCTGGTCTGCTGGGTCCAGCCTACAACGGAGTGAGCAGAGATCCATCCAGGCATTGCAGATACATTGCAGATACATTGCAGATACATTGCAGCGTTGCTGAAGGCAACGCTGGGAATTGGTGGGCAGCAGCGGATTGCAGTGGTGAAACCAAAGAAGGTTGATTCACGCTGGATCCCTCAGAGCTATCTGACTGAAGTCTGGTTGTTTGGGTTGGGGGTTTTTTGCATCTTAGGTCAAGGTCTTTTTCAGCCTTCAGTCATCCATGGGGGTTGCAACTATGCAAGCTGGGTCCATGCATTGGACCGGCACCTGCTTAAAGCAGAAGATGGAGACACCAAAAAGATGCATTCACTTCTGCTCACAGAAAGAATAGCAGAACTCTCTGGTTTCTCTTCTGGATTTCCATTAAGAAAGCTGATTTAGCCAGTCCTAAACCAAGGACCTCAATGCTCCCTCAAAATCATATTCATAAAGGTATAAATACTGCTATGTATATTCTATTGTAAACTTCTTTCTGCCTACATTTACATGTATGTCTTACTCTCTCCAAATGGACTTCCATTTGCAGGATGTGAGGGATGTAACACAAATCCTCAGGGTTATTTTTCCTTCTTCATTGCACCTTACACCATCACAAACATTTCTGTACTAATAAAGCTATATTTTTCAGCCACTGTGTAACTGCTTCTTCTCATCACATATGTTTGCATGTTTCTTAGTATAATGCTTAAAATCGATGTACAGTGTATTTTCAGGATAACCTTATGTCTTACTGGACTTCACTCTCATGTTGCATTTCACCTTGACAGATGCAGCAGAGGGCATTCTATGGGCATCAAAGCCCAGAATCATCTTGGTTCAAATGTGATGTGTAGGACATAACAACACCACGAACCAACAAATAAATGCATCAGTGTTTTAGAGGAACAGCACAGGTGATAATGGGGACAACGTCACTTGTTAACCTTGATCCCCTGTTTATGAATTTGATCCCAATTGGTACAAAAGGTCCCATTTATTTCTCAGTCATCCCTCCAGGAAGCCTGCAGCCCATGTCTACTAGCTAATAACTTGCAGAAGCTGTATATGAAATAAAATTTTAAATAGAGGAAATCAACATCACATCACATCCCTGTTTTCTTCCTTCCATTTTCACCATCTTCTTCACTCACTGATAAGGAAGGTTAATCTTAAACATTGTGTTAATGGTTGCCAAATCAATCATGGGTTTCACTGAGTTATGCTAGAAAGAAGCAACACACTTTATAAGAAATCAGAGAAGGGATGAATGAGATAATATAAAATCACTTATACAGGCACTTTGGAGATGGAACCCTGTTTAATATTTAATGTAGTCATTAACCTGAGAGTAGAAGGAAGAGGGTAATGGATGGCCTATTGCTTTTACCTACAGGACAAATTTCTGAAGTGAACTGTCTCCCCTGGGGCAAGTATCACACGTGCTGAAAATCTATAAAGAGGGTCACAGATTAAAGGAGTTTGAGCAGCCTCAAAATTCCCATGTGAGCATTGTGGAAACTGCAGGCAGACCAGGTGGTGAAATTTGCCATCCTATGCACAGCCGTGGGCCATTGCCATCCAAATGCTCAATTAGTTTATTATGGCAACAGACACACCATGCTGGTCAAATAACAAACACATCTGCAGAAACTGCGGAAAATCATCAATTATTGAAGAACACTATCTATAAGTAACATTACTCTCACCCTTTCTCATTCTTCTCTTTCTTTTTTGTTTTTTCTTTTTCTGTTTTGTTGTCATTTTGCCTAGATGCCCAGCTGTTGGAAATCACCCCTGACAGCCAGCAATCCCTGAACTAAATTTAAACACAAGAAACACGGGCAGTAGGGAAGGAGAGTGTGTTTGTTGATTGGTTTGGGGTTATTTTGCTTTTTTTTTTTTAAGAAAAATAAAAAGCAGACTAAACATTTACAGGTGGCCTTCTAAATGATGTAAACATTTCCTGTGTGACAACAGTGCTGTATACAGTATGTATTTATAGAATGTAGCCAAGTTACATTGTATATATTGCAATAGCAGTCCAGGCACATGCCCCACTGTCACTAGGACATTGTGCACAGGTCTGAATTTACCCCAAAGGCTCAATGAGTCATAATGCAATGTTTTCCTCACCAGCACCACTTACCATGGCACCCATCCTCCCAGTCGTATGGACCAGTGACCCCCTTGGCCCAATAAGAACTGAACAGCATCCAGCCTTGAACTGCATCACCCTGCCTATGTGCTAACTAGAGAAGCTACCAGGTCCTCCCACCTCCCTTGAAGTGCCTGTTTCTAAGAGCTAAGCAGGGAACTGCTGTCATACTGGTCCATCTAGTTTTGCCTTGACAAAGAGCCACCATTGAATGTTCCCTGCTCTGATCTGCTCCCATACATGAATGGTCTTCCTCGGCAAAGAGGGTATGCTGGATGTTGTTCTTCACTGCTGTTCTGACTGATAGCTGTGCAGTTGGTATATCTGCAGGTCAGTATAGGCAAAATATACATTTGACCTAGAGGAGAGTCGGAAGATTGAAATTCCTCAGCAGCAGGAGTGACAATTTCTTAAAAAATGCAGAAATCCAGGTTTGCTTTTTCGGTTGTGTTGTGGGGAGGGCGGGGGGGGCAGGGGGAGGAGTTTCTGCCTGATTTATAACTTATACCATAGCACAGTACAGGACATACTTTGAGCTACAAGGTAAACATCATCTGCTATATAAAACAGCGAAATTACCAAGTGCTAGCATTTTATTAACTTTTGCCACAACACCTTATACTGTGCTAGATTCTGTGATAGAGCCAGTGCCTTCCCTGAGGAATTTACTATTAATTGGAACAAACACAAAAGACTCAAGGCCATCCTTGGTTACATCTTATTCACTATTTTTCAATTACTGGATTAGCATGATAAATACTGAAAAAAACAACAGTAATTACTGCTCTAAAATAAAGAGTAGTTTTATAGGAATGATCTCCTTCTAAAGAACTTTTTCTTCCACACAAACAAAGGCCAAGATTTTGTAATTTTAGGTTTCATTTTTTTTAAAAGTCTAGTTTTAAAATGTATCTTATTTTATTTTATTTCTAGGAATGAGCAGAATGTTTCTGCATCATTAAGCCCTTAAGATAAGCAGTAAATCAATTTATGATGTGCCTGAGAATCTATACAATGGAAAATGCTGAGGCTGAATCTACCCATGCTTTCACTTGTGATATCTCACCCACCAGCTACTCTGAGGTGTTCCTATGACTTTTCTTCACAAAGACTGATATAGTTGCTCATCACAATTTGCATTGGATTCTATGTGAGGAAAGAAGAAAAAACACAGTAGTAGGAGTACAGCAATATAGGACCATAAATTAAGCACCTTTGTCTTATTACGAAAGAGGTTGCACCCTTACTGTTGCACCATTATTTATCACACCTGTAGTATCATTGCCGTAACACTTGCCAGGTAAATAAAAAGGCAATGTACTTGCTACAGGGAAAATACTACCTAAATTAAGCCCATGAATGGCAATCAGCTGTGAAGTTCAGAGAGAGAAAGAAGCAAAAGACAAGCAATATTGCTCTCCAGGGACAGTACATTGCTAATGAGCAAATCAGTACTGAATGCTTACTCTTATCTCAATTAATTTATGATTATTAACATAACAACAATATTATGGATTATGTAGCAAGTTCAATGACAGAACACAAATACATGTAGTCAAGACAAAACAGTTGAAAGTAGGCATATGGTTTTAGTTCTTCATTTTGTTCAGCAAATATACTGGTACCTTTGAAAGACACACCATGTCTTTGCTGGCACGGTGATTCGAAGGATTTGTTATCCTGTGCCACTGACTGTGAGTATTGGTTCAATGACTGAGCTTTTGTGAAGGCATTGACTGTATACTGAAGCACCCATGCATTCAAGTATACAATGCCCATAGATAATTCAAGATCTGGGTCCATAGGGTCAACCCTGTTTGAACTGGGACAAGATGACCTCCAGAGACCTCTTCCAAACTCAACCATTTTGTGATTCTGTCTAGAGCTATAGCCTTCACACCGAGTGCCTCCAACAATTTGGACATGCATTTGTGCATGAACAGAGAGGCCTTTGGACAACGTGACTACTGGATTGACTAGCATCAAGAGTATGGTTCCTGTGGCTCTACCTCCATTGGACCCAAATCTCTGCAGCAGAGAGAGTTAAGTTCAGAGCCAAGATTCATCCCTCTCACTGTTTGAAGACAGGAATCTAAGTAAGTTCATCACACAGCTGCCACACTCTCCCGATGTTAAGCTAGGGAGTCACCTATTGGAGCTGAAGATTCTGTCTTTCTAATAATTAATGGTTTTCTTTCTGATCTTTCAGCTTTTGTGCCTGCCAGACTACACTGTTTACTGTACTGGTTAATAAGAACAGCATGTTGAACCACAGCAATATAAAAACTATAAATCATTTGATAGCATTAAGAGACTGTAGTTGAACTCAGACATTTTTATAATGGTTCAGTGAATCTAAAAGTGGAAAATAGCTATATTTCTGTACCTGTAATTTTTGCCCACATATGAAAAATGCTAAAAGAGGCAGAGTTCAGAGCCAGAGGGAAAGTGGCCTTTACCATGAAAGATTTTTGTACAGTAATAATTAGAAATATATTTAATCACTAACACAGGCTGATGAATCATGACATTAACAAAATCTTCTAGTAAGGTCAACCACGTTATCCATACTTTTGGTAAGCAATGGGGACATTAAGATGAAATACTAAACTCTAAGTAGCTGGAGAGGGAGGGGAAGACGATATTTTAAAGCATGACAACGAAAACAGGATGCTTTATATGTTTTTTTAAAAAGTTGCACTTGATAGTAGTTTCTAATGCTGATAAAGCAGCATAACTTTATAGTTTATACTAATCTCACTATTTTTTTTCAATTCATGGTGGGCTTTGATCTATGTGAACGTACAGCATAGTGCCCAGGAAGCTATTCTTGTTTTGGCATGGAGACAATAGGTTTCACACAGCTAATTTGATTTTAAAACTAAGAGAAGATGATAGAGATGTAGATAAAATTTATCGTTTCTTTCAAGAACTCTGGATGATATGCAAGGCCATGGGCTGTGATGAGATGCATCCACAAATGATGAGGCACCTGGCTGCGGTCTCTGTGATGCCATTCTTGATAATTTTTGATCATGGTAACTAGAGAGGAGCCTGATGACTGGAGGAAAGCAAATGTCATTCCTATCTTCAAGAAGGAAAAGAAGGAGGATCCAGAGAAATACAGACTGGTGATGCCTCACTTCTCATTGGAGGCCAGTTACAAGCTATGGAACCCAGGTGTCAATACTGGGTTCAGTACCATTCAATGTCTTTATTAATGATCTGAATGATGGGACAGAATGTACCCTCAGCAAGTCCTATCATGTTACAAAACTGGGAGCAGTGGCTCATATGCCAGGGGGTTGTGCTGCCATGCAGAAGGACCTCAACAGTCTGAAGAAATGGGCTTAGAGGAACCTGATGTAATTCAACAAGGAGAAATAGGAGAAATGCAAAGCCCTGCAGCTGGGGAAAACCAGCCCCAGGCAGCAGTATATTCTGGGCATGACCCTGCTGGAAAGCAGCTTGGCAGAAAAAGACCTGGGGATCATGGCAGACATCAAGCTGACCGTGAACCAGAAAAGCATCCTTGCTTCAAAGTAAGATAATGCTATCCTGGGTTGCATTAGACAAAGTATTACCAGCAGGTTGAGGGAGGTGATCCTTCTCCTCTATTCATTACTGGTGAGGCCACCCTTCTGCTTGCAGCTGGTGAGACATCTGGAGTGCTGGGCCCAGTTCTGGGCTCCCCAGTACAAGAGAGATTTAGAGCTACTAGAAAGAGTCCAGCAAAGGGCTGTGAATTTGATGAAAATACTGGAGCATCTCACATACGAGGAAAGGCTAAAAAAGCTGGGACTGTTCAGTCTGGAGAAGAGAAGGCTCAGAGAGGACCTTATCAATGAATACAAATATGTAAAGGTTTAAAGAGAATGAAGCCAGGCTCTTTCCAATAATCCTCAATGACAGGACCTGAGGCAATGAACACAAATTGAAACAAGGTGCTGCCTGAAGATCGGGATATACTTTTATTACAAGGGTGACTGAGCATTACCACAGGTTGCCCATAGAGGCTGTGGCCATCCTTGGAGATACTCAAAAGCTATCTGGGCAGCCAGCCCAGTGGCCATACTTGAGCAGGGGGTTTGGACCAGGCAACCACTTCCAGAGGTCCCTCCAACCTCAACCATTCTATAAGTCTGTGAACAACCGTTTTGGTCACTATCAGAAATGGATGCAGGACTTCTGCTTTGATGTCTCTACAATGATGTTTATGTTCTTTGAATAGATAACATCTCACCCAGTTCTGTAAAACACATGCTGGATTTGGTACTTTATTAGCAACGCAAAGAAGAAAAAGAACTGCAGGAGGTGAGTATTCTTATCCACCTGTGATACTATAAGGATGGAATGAAATACACACTGGGGTTGTCCATTTGTCAACAACAGAGCCCAGTCACTTCAGGGAGGTGGAGGACAATGTACAAATGCTAAAAGTCATGTGTGCAGCGAGTCATTTATGTAGTGGACATGACAGAAGAGGTTGCTTCAGTGGTAAGTCACCAAAGCCTAGGCTGAGAATGTATTCCACCCAGGCTTGAAATAACCTTCATCATTTTTCCAGTCCAAGGATTGTGGAGTATAGATTCATTTAAAAAGCTTGGGTATTATCAGTAGTTTACTTACCAAGAAAGGGATATGGTTTTCTTACTATACTTTCCAAGGCTAGCAGTCATGGTGCTTGAAATCCAACACCACAAATGGATTTCCTTTCTCCTTACAACAAAATTTATTATATGGTATTGATGAAACTTTCATTATTGGCATATATTTACAATATTTTCAGAGATGCCTAAGAAATTGGAATGTCTCCGTATCATGAATTGCAGCTCATGTTACCCATCCAAAAGTCAAAGGCAGTCACAGTAATTAAAAATACCAACTTTAAGTAAAGATTATGTTAATGGTAACTCTTTTCTTTTGTTAATAAAGAATGTAATAGAATAAACTCAACATTTTCTCCAGAGACAAAAGCAAATTTAAATAAAATTGATCTTTTTTATCATCAACAAATAATTTAATAAAAATTTGCTCATATTGGTTTTATCGACAGCAACATATGTCATTATCACTCTTATGTACAAGAAAAAATTGAATCTGATGATCTTATGTTGGGATATGAATATTAACCATTTTAATTGATTGCATAGTTACAACAATAGATTTTCCACAGGTAACTCAAGCAAGTACTAACACATTCTCCTCCCTAAATGAAACTTGACAGTTCAATAAAAAATATTGCATCATTCTTTTGGCTAGTACCAGTATTAAACTAAGGTATGATGGATTCTATATAGAAAATGAAAGTGTCAATAGAAAGGATGTTAAGTGATCTGTATATGCAAAAATAAGAATTACTAAAGAAAGTACATAAGCCTTTCACTGCTATCTGACCTTTGTTTTTTCGAAGGAAGAGTTTAGCAATATTTCCAATAAATGATATTAACTCTATAATGTATGTATGTGTGTATAATACATATAAAAGCATATCAAAACTAGAATAAGTACTTTTTGTTTGTTTGTTTTAATAAAGCACCTTTAAGCAGGTGCTCATGGCCTAATAAATTGTGATTAAGCACAAGAAAGACAATGCTTAAAATGTCCTCACTAACGCTCAAAAAAAAAAAAATCCAATGGTGTAATGAAAAAAAAGATGAGGAAGAAGGTTATTAAACACTGAGCTAAGGGTAGTCTTAGTAAATTCACTTTGGAACTCACATGTTATATGTGGTAGGAAAGAGCTTAAGGTCCTGATTATGCTAAGTGCTTAAGCACCTGCCTAATTCCTTTAAAGCCAATGGGAGTAGAACACATGCTTCTGTAAGGCAAAACAGTCACACACACACACTCTGACAAATTAGGGCCTGTATGGACACATTCCTGTTGATCTTTTAGAGCACTCCTGAGACATTGGTGTGATGGACACTCAGTCTGGAAGACTTGCCTCTATTCCCAGTGTAGCACTAGGATATTCTGTGTTTAACCCCATTACGGGACTTGCACGTACAGATGAGAGGTTTTAGAGATAACACTAGTCCCCCAAGCCCAGGTGCACAAAAGACATTAACATTTAAGCCCTTCCAATTAGTATGTACATCTGGGCTCACCTATGCTGTACTCTGAAACATATTTCATTGTATGAGGAGCCCATTGCACCCTATCATCAATCCTGACATTGATACATCAGCAGGCTTAGCCGTAGCAATATTAGCAACACAGGGAAAAGATGTGAGATAGACTAGGAGAAATAAGCAAGAAGCTGCTTCCCACACAACCACATGGTGCTGATAACCATGTAGTTATCTGATCACTTCATCTCTTAAGTGCAAGCACCAGCCTTGTGCTACACCCTAGGCACACTAATCTGTGCCCCTGCACAATGGCACTGCTGTGGGAAATCACAATATCTCAACCTATTGCATCTTGACAGCTCCAGACTCACCACTGCAGAAGGTTACAGATGTCCAGAGAAAAAATGCTACGTTCACTCAGTCTGAAACAAAAGGGGACTGACTGACTGCAGTAGTCCTGTTTCTAGATCTAGACTCAATCCAGAACTGATCAGGCACTAGGTTTTGGAAGACATCTATACCAGGTATGAGGAGAACCCAGGAAGCAACATTCATATCAAGAAGTCTGTTGCTGCGGAGTGTACAATACCATTTGCTGCTTGATCTACTTCTGTTTGTCATCTGTGACATCCTAAGCATCAGCACAGCCCTCAAGGAGGAAAATCAATTGCATCAAAGTACCACTAAGGTATTCTGATCCAGTGTCTGCTGGGGAAGTTTGAAAGTATTCTTTGCTTGTATTTTGACCTTAAAAAAAAATCACATTACAAGCTTTGCATGCACGGTTAGGCCAGTTTTAGAGGCCCAGGGCAAGGTCAGAACACCCTCACAGTTTAGAGTTCTGGTACATCTTTCCCTGTACTATAACTGCATTATTCTGCATGGACACTGATAATGTGAGGAAAGCTGCAGGCTTCATCTTGTTGACTAGAGGAAAGGCTTGCTTGACCCTGGAACATAATTGCTTTCTCCTGGCACCCACACAGAGAAGACATGTAACCACAACAGATAGACCACTCTAATGCATCCAAAAGATTTGAGTATCTAACAACTGTGCCAAAAAAAGGCATTTTCTCTTTACAATCTACCTCCACTGTCCAGCAATTTCTACCAGACAAAGATCTGCCTCACCCTAATGGAAGTTGATTCTCTTCATAATAGCAAGGAGGGAAAACCTTTCTTAATAATACTTCTTCTGCCACCTATTTGCCACTCTGCTGTCATCTGAAAGCATATAAAATAATTGTGCCATGACCAATGCCTGCCTAGAAATTTCATGTATCACTTTCCCACTCCCCTGTTGAGTCAGGTGTTAGTGCCTTGTCTAACATCTTCCTTCCATGTGAACTCTACGATCTACTCCCACAAGGAGCTGCAGGTGGCTCCATCTAAGGGTGGTGTTGGGAGAATGTAATTTCTGCAAGTTTTCACCAGTATCAATTTAAGCTAATAGATACATATTATACACTGTAAAAGAAAATTACTGTTTTCACTACTAAGAAAACAATTTCCTGTTTTCAAGAGAAAACAGAAATGGTGTTCTCACATTCAAAGGGGTTTAGGAAGAAATAGGCATTGGACTCCTGTTTGCAGCCTGTTTCTTACAGAACTTTTTGTTCTCTTGACAATGAAAAAGGACAGACTTCCTTCATGCCTACTGAGATTAATTGGAACCTACATCCAGAGAATACATTCACACAGGCCATGCAATTTTAATAGGGCAAACTCAATTTAGCTGTAGTCGTTTCAAAGGCATGATATGGGCCTCCATTCCCAGAGCCATCTAAAATCATATACATACAGGCTTTCTTGTGGCTTCCTTGGCAGCTGAAGACAGGAAATATAAAACCAGGGATTACCCTCCCTTAGCCCAGTATTATAAACAAGAATATGCCATCATTATCGTCTGGTTGTTATGCTGGGGATGTTGGCAAACCACTTTTTCCATCTTCATGATCAAGGTATGTAATGTCATCTATGCCTTGTCCCAGAAACGTGTCCTTAAAGCCTCATGGAAGATAGTGAGGATATTAAGATGGAATTCAGGAGGAGAGATGGCCCTAGGAGAGTGTTACATTTCTGCCTCACCTCATCTAGGCAGGCTCCGACGATACATAGTGTTGTCTTACATGTTGACAGGTGGTAAATATTCCTCTTGTTCCACTCTTAGAAGTGGGTACAGGTTTCTTCAAAAAGTATCTCAGTGAAAGGATGCTTGCTGGCTCACAAGAGGGTCTGGCATCCTGTAAGGGGCCACCATGAGGTAAAGATGGAGGTTTGCCTGATGACTGATGTAGGTGCATTTAGTGATTGGTGTCCTGGGATGTCATTTCTGACTGTCCTGGCCAGCCTAGCAAACTGTTTATTCAGAGTCCAGAGAACTGAAGATCTACAGTGAACAAAAGGCCTACTGATACACAGAGGTTTCCCTTTTCCATTTACATACTTAACAACTGGAAGTTCCTGATACTAAGCTAGCTGAATGAGTTCTTCAGTCTTTTTTGCCTTCTTTCAACTTTGCTCCCAAATCTGAAAGTAATCCTGCTGATTTTCCAGTGCAGCCCTACAGATGCAAGGTGTGCCTATGTTAAGAAAAAAGGAAAAAAATAAAAGGGCAAAATATATAAAAGCAACAAACTGTATCTATAGCAATAATTAAGTGGAAGAAAACCTTCACGTCCTCCAGTACCAGGTTATTTTGTACAGCTGAAGCACAACTACAAGTTCCCTCTTAAACACTGTACTTTGGGAGGTGGGGACAGTGACATTTGCTAAGGGCATCTATTGGTATCCTGACCCCAGGATTTATCCTATTCAACTTCAGGTAACTTTACATTACATACCAAATATTTTAGGTGTCCAGATTGCCTCAGTAATCAGTTTCCAGAGAAATAAACCCTTCCTCTGAGTTATTAATCTCTCGTGCCAAAAGTTAAGATAAAGAAAGCCCTCAATGCTCTGTTTCAAATTCTCTGACAAAAACCTTTTTACATGAAAGATAGAGCTAGAAAATTGTACTACTTTAATACTATAGGTAATACTCTGGAGCACAGGATTCATGTACCAAACCTAGAGTAAAACCTGCAGTCAAATAAAAGGACGAGAGATCCTTCAAACCCATGTCAATTTGAACTGAACTATTAACTTTCATTCCTTCTGGGGCCTGATCTGAATTGTCCCAGTTCTTCCATTTACACCAGCCTCTGCTGGGATTTTATCACCCATCGACAATGCTCTATCTGCTGAGACATATGTTTTAAGGATACCACAAATTACGTAGTAATCTTCCTTACACCCTTGCAGAACAGTGATATGGTAGCAGCCTCAAAGGACCAATTGTAATGTAAATCTCCAGACAAATGTTCCTCAATAGTGTAAAGTATGGAGTGCAGCCTACATGCTGCATTACAGAAAACAACCGAGCTACACAGTGTATCAAAAAAGCACACTTTGGACATTAAAATTCTGCTATTTCTACAATATTTTTGTCACTACACTAAAAGGGGTTAATCTGGTTAATAAGAGCTTGAAAAAAAAATCCATTCTTTTTAATATAATCTTTTGTTAGAGAAGTTAATTAAGGTAAAGAAATGCAAACCAGCAATTATATTCTTTGCTTCTTAAATAGTGTAACAGAAAAACTGCTGAATTTAGATAAATCAAATTATTTTTAGCAGACACACATACACACAAAGACTAAAGTTAAGCTCAGTTTGACAAATTCTACATCATGTTGAAGTATAATGGAAATAAGTAGAAAGGAGATTGCAAACACACCACTAATGCTGTTCAGAATGGATATGCGGACCATGCTATATAGCAAATCAATCTAACATGTTAGAACAGTAGGATAATTAACTACAAATTAATGGCCAGTAAAGAATTAGGCACATAATAAGCCAACTTCTCAGCTATGCAAATTGGCACAAATGTAGGACCAAGTCTGCTGTATGCCTCATAAATCATTGCAATTATAGACAGTAAGACTAGAAAGCAACATCCAAAGGTTGTTTCATTTACCCCCTGCCCACAGGTGGGATCAACTGTACCAATGTCATTCCTCACAAAAGCTTGTCCAGTCTGTTTTGAAAAACATCCAGGAATGTGAACCACTACAAGAATTACTACAACTACAGGATACACAGAAACTTCTGCATAGCTAAATCTGAGTTCTATAAGTGTATATGCCTTTGATTTGCTAGATCAAACTCAGAAGGTTCTCATACTTTTTGATCGGAAACAAGTGGATGAATAAATCTGAGTATCTGGACTTTGGCATCTACTGACAGCAAGTATTATTGGATCTGATCCTGCTGTGATTGAAGACCAAAATTCATCCAAGAATGCCAACTCAATCTTACTATGAGTGGGAGTTTAAACACAGGAATACGCATACAAGGACATCATTCTACTTTTCCCCCAAATAGGATAGAAATGCCATTATGTTCATATGATATTCTGATCTGTTTTGATGCTCTTCTTCTTGTGAAGGGGTTAGTTTCCTTATCATAGACTTTAAAATTTTTTTTGATACCACGTCATTACCTGCTGACTCTAATGGTTAATTTCACCAGGGTGAATCTCATCTTGGAAAAACAGACATGTGAATTCCTATGTGATAGGAATGTATAAACTCTCATAATCTTAGTTTGTCATTCTGTAAAAATAAGGAAATTAACAGAAGTTGTTAATTGTACTTATTCAATACTTCAGTGCTACACCTTGCTGTATCACTGGAGTACCACCTCAACAACTTCTGTCCTTCAAAAAATGTATTTATTAATCTATCAGCCAATTTATGCTGCTAGACATAACTAATATTTCTCTCTTCTTTTTTTATTTTGTTGCACTTCAAATTGATGAAGTAATTCCTTCTTGCTTTAAACAAAGTCATCAAGAGAGCTACTTCGTTCACAGTATGATAGAATCACAGAATGGTTTGGTCTGGGAGAGACTTTAAAGATCATTTAGTTCCAACCCCCTGACACAGGCAGGGTCACGCTCCACTAGACCAGGTTTCTCAAAGCCCCATTGAACTTGGCCTTGAACACTGCCAGGGAAGGGGCAGCCACAGCTTCTCTGGGCTCGGCAAACTGTTCCAGTGCCTCATCACTCTCATGGCAAAAAATTTCTTCCTAATATCTAATCTAAATCTACCCTCTTTTAGTTTAAACTCATTTTGCCTTGTCCTATCACTACACTTCCTGATAAACAGTCCCTCTCCATCTTTCCTGTAGGCCCCTTTAGGTACTGGAAGCATGCTATAAAGGTCTCTCTGGAGCCTTCTCCAGGTTGAACAAGCCCAACTCTCTCATCCTGGCTTCATAGGACAGGTATTCCAGCTCTCTGATCATCTTCATGGTCCTCCTCTGGACTCAACATTCACATTATTGATCTCAGAAATATATCATGAAAGTTAATTCCTACTTTGATAACTAGGCCACTAGGGAGGATTTTTTGGAGGGAGGGATTAAATGGTCTAGCAGTAGCTCCCTTGAAAACTTTTCTTATAAACACCATTTATTGGTAAAGTTTATTAGGCTGGATCCTTTTATTCTTACTTCTTTCTATTTATTTTATTGCTAGCTTTTCACCTCAGTTATCAGACATCTGTACCTGTCTTAAGATACCTTTAATAACTCCCATCAGTTTCCATGTATTGACTCGAGTAACTTACAATATCCTAACCTCTAGCAATTAAAGCCAGGGTGAATACTTCAAAAGCAACAGCTTCCTCCTGGTGCCTCCGCTAGTTCTGACTGTGTTGATCTTTCAGCAGAACACAGCAGAGTGCCGTGCTCACAGTGATATTAGCTCAGACCCTGAAAACAGTGAACATTTACTCAGGTTCAGTGCTGTGCTTCAATTCACAGCTCAGAGTGAGCCTGTGCAGTAACAGCTCTGTATGGAGCATCATTAAGAGACACAGATATGCTTTGGCTTATTTCTCTTTAGCCAGATGAGTCTCCCTCAGCTGCAGACTCTGTTACGTGCCACTATGCATCTAAACTGTTTCTTTACAGTTCCAAGGTTCTGGTGAATCAGGATCCCAACACAATACTTCTTATGTCCATGTCCTGAAGGAAAATTGAGAGAAGTTTTAACTAGGAGAGTGCCCAGGTTAGAAGTCAACAATTACATGCTTACAGGTTTTCCAGGCTGGACTGTGAAATACCAGGACTGTGGGAGAAATTCTCTCATCTTCAAAGCCTATACTTTGAAGACATAGATTCAAATCCCACTTCCTTGAAGCTGCATCTGCCAAGGCAGGAAAAATGGAGGCACCAGGGAAGGGATAGGACCTTGAAAGGCAAGACCTTCCAGCCCAGTATCTTAAGAATTCAGCCACTTTCTCCAGTATAGGTATCTCTGCCAAAGAAATGTATTGAAGCATTAGACTGCCTGATACTCTTCAGGTGTGAGTTGCTTGTGTTTGCTGTATGAGCTTGCAGCGTGGCCACTGGTGACAAAGCACTTTGACAACTCTGTCCCTGGACATTTTTCAGAGAAGAAATGTGTTATCTGCTTTTCACTGCAGATCCTCTGCAGAAAAAAAAGCTAATATTTGTGAACTTGCTGGCTCCATCATGTGTCCTCCAGACAACACTGCAAGGAGGAAAACACTCCTTGGATTTTTCACGTTTCTAAGCTTAGAAATGAAGACATGTCTGTTTTAAAACACTTTGAGCTACAAAAGACTGCAATGTCTCTGATGACTACACCTGCACTGCCTGGCTGTGAATGAAAAGATATACCTGTTCTTTATGATAAGAAAATCAACTGGAGTAAACAGACTATATTTTGTTTTGTTTTATGTTATCAAAGCTGAACTAAATTTTTTTTAACTCACCAGTATTTTAGAATAATGATGATTATAGTCAACAGATTGAAATGTGGCTAGTGGATTCAGCATCAAGCCTGCCTCTACATCTTTTTTATTAGCTTGCTATGGTTTTGTGCAAGTCATGTAATTTTCTGCTTCAATTTATATGCAGTTAGCACTTTGTTTACATGAGAATCAAGTTTAAAGGTATGTTTGGGCAAGTCATGATAGAGATTTGGAAGCTTTGGAAGAAAACCACTGCATGCCTTGTCACAATGTTCTCTAATAAAACATCTGAATGATGTCAATAATAAATAGACTATTACTAAAATACTACGTACTCAAACATTGATTAATTAATATTTATTGCATATTTTTATGCAAGAGAAGTAGAATCACTGATTCTTTTAGTGAGACATTCTTCAGCACTGTGTACTTCGGTGAAAGTACAGGAGGCAATATGGTACTTGGGAAATGTTTTTCAAAAGGTATATTACTACTATTTCTGCTTGGCATAACATGGTTAACGTAGCATCCTACTGGCGGCACATTTAGTAATTAATGTGCAGATGCTATTAATTAAGTGGGGGATTCATCTGTACTAATGCAGATGTCAACAAATGTTGATATATACATCCTGGTTTAGCCCCTACAGGCTCTTCCTGTAGTCATGGGACAGGAATTATCTTTAGGGAGCTATCGTCCTACTCAGGCAACCAACCATTATTTCACAAAAAGTACAGTCTAATAGTTCCCTCCCATTCACCCCCAATAACTATAAAAGGAGCTCTGATGACTACACAAAGTGCAGACTTTGAGACTGCAGCCATGTAAAAATAGGTGAGTTGAAATCTACATCAAAATTTGGAGTATATAAACATAGGAGCTTGACTGACTCTTCTGCCAGAAAAATATTTGGTGAACATTAATAATTTATTTACTGTGTTGTGTGCCCATTCCTTCATTTGCACTAAGGTCATCATGAAATTTACTCGCTATGGAGACCTTTGCAGTAGTCAAGTGAGGGGAAATATTTAATCTCAAGTAATAATGCTATTATTGTTGTTGCAGACGACTTACCAAGGGGAGTGCCATTTTCATTTCTTTTCTGAGTATATCTGGTTTGGTTTCAGCCTGTGAGAAGCCAAAGATTAAATACCCACTGCACTAATTTCTTATCAGGTTAGCTTTCCTCCCTGACCGTTTTCAGTCCAATTGTATCAAACAAACTTATTCTGGAAGTATTAAAAATCATTACCCATATAATGTGGTAGTAATCATCAAAATTACTTATTGTGTTTGTGCACCACTATGTTTCTTCACCAGGTAGGTATTGGTTTTTTCATAGCATGTCTCCTTTCAGCATAACACAGGCATAACAAATAAAAGGCTATATCTGAAGGCAATCTATAAATGCTAATGGTAGTGTTGCATCATTTTTATCCCCTTCCAATAAAACCTCCTAATTATCTATTCATCAAGTAACACAAAGAAGTACAGCAAGAATGGGAGAAGGGACAGGTAGAATCTCTTACCTGGCCTTGAGACAGGCCTACAGGTATGTTGTGGCCTGAGTGTGGAAATCAAAGCATGAACTTTAGAATGCATAGTAATTGGAGCACTAAAGTGATTTCAATGTCAGTAATTAGTTTGTCATTTCTTAAAATAATTATCATACTTAAATAGATACAACAGAATTTTACTTTACAGAATTTTTTTTATAGCTCTGTTAGAATCCCTTACAATTCCGGTAACGTGTTCCTGCTTCTGACAATACAGTTTCTATGGCTGGCTCACAGTAAACAGCATTACTTAGTTCAAACAGTACAAGATACCGCCCAAAATCTAGAACTGGTTGTACTTGAGAAGTGGGAGACTCCAGAATATTCTGTTTTGGCAACAGGGCTGTTTTGGAAGACACATTATCCAAACATAGTACTAAAGAGAAACAGTGTTAAAGAACTGCAATTTTTAGCATCCTATGGGATCCCCAACTTCACAACCTCTCAACTTTCACCTTCTCACCATGGGATTAAAATAATTTGGATAGATATTAAATAATTAAATTGTGTTGCATCTTGACAAAAAAATGTGTTTAAGCTTCTTAATGCAGTTTGATTGTTAACAGGCCTCACTGTGATTTATATTTTGCTTTTGGGAATCGAGTACAATTCTTTCTGCACAGAACTAAAACTGTAAATTGTGCAACTAGTGAAACTTTTTAAGGAAAAAAACCCACATAACAGATGAAAAACATCATCCCTTCTTTATGTGTCATAATGGGCAAACCTTTTTTTGGGGTGTATCAGCCTCACTTCATTAGAGTAAACAGTAAATCTGTCCCAAGTTTCTGTGTTTCCACAGTTACCTTTTGTAATGTGTTTTGAAGAGTGGCTAAATAATAGGAATACTTATGCAAATCTGTGTTTTATTATTATTACTATTATTATTGCTGCATAGATTTTATCTGCACTCTCACTAGAAATAAAATAAGAACTCCCCCACCAAGGGAAAAATACAGAACGAAGCAGGAAAACAGCCACATTTTATCTAGGCATGCAAACAGTAAACTGCACTCCATTTTCACAATACACTCCTCTGAGAGCCCTTCATCATTCCTGTGCTTGCATACACTGGTTTCCATTAGATATTTCTGGAGATGTGCGACACTTAACATCCATACATAAAAGGCTATTAAAGCATTAAGAGCAATAAGGGGCTAACCAGGCAGTTGCAGAACACAAATATTACAGCTTGTGTATCACGGAAATTAAATGGTGAGCATGGTCTAAGTACATGCATTGGGAGCTCAGAATTCCTTTTTCTGCCTCTTATGAATTTTGTGACTTTTAAGTCCAGGCCAAATTAGTTCGCCTGGTAATGAAAGCTGTGCAGTGACTGTAGAACAATCTGCAGGAGTTCACATTTCTTCCATGAAGAGCAGCTCTGTGCCTCATTGTCAAAGATGTATGAAGGGATGAGCCAGTCCCCAGTGAACACAATGACATATTTCCTACAGCTTTTAAGGCAATTTGTGCAGTTTTCAATAGTAGAAAGACTGTCACTGACTTCAGCCTGGTCCTTCGGAAAGGGGGAGATGAGCCTTTTCATCTCATCTCTTTGCCACCTTGAGCATACATTGTCCTTGGTAAGAAACCTTGAACTGGCAAAAATATACATATCCTATGTGTTCAGCCAGAATCTGAACCCCATGTTTTGACCTGCTATATTGCACCTATAGTTAGGAATGCAGCCCAGTGGGGAAAGGGAGGATAAACTGCATAAAAAATTGGACATGAGTCAACAGCATGCACTCACAGCCCATAAGGCAAATCACATCCTGAGTTGCAACAAAAGAAGTACATTGAAAGAGGTGATTCTCTCTACTCTGCTCTGGTGAGACCCCACCTGGGGTACTGCATCCAACTCTGGGGCCCTCAGCACAAAAAGGACATGGACCTCTTGGAGCAAGTCCAGAGAAGGGCAACAAGGATGATGAGAGGGCTGGAGCATCTCTCCTATGAAGACAGGAGAAGAGAAGGCTCTGGGGACATCTTATAGCAAGCAGCCTTCCAGTACCTGAAGGAGGCCTACAGGAAAACCAGAGTGGGACTGTTTACAAGGGCATGTAGTGATAGGATGAGGGGCAATGGTTTTAAACTAGAGCAAGGTACGTTTAGATTAGACGTTAGGAAGAAGTTCTTCACTATGAAAGTGATGAGACACTGAAAGAGATTACCCAGATGGGTGGTAGAGGCCCCATTGCTGGAGGCATTCATGGTCAGACTTGATGAAGTTCTGAGCAAGCTGATCAAGTTACAGATGTCCCTGCTTTCTGCAGGGAGAGGTGGATTAGATGGCCTTTAAAGGTTCCTTCCAACCTAACACAGTCTATCATTCTATGACCTGCCAGGCTGTGGTTTGGAGCTGACAGGAGTGTTTGTCTCTACTCTGGGATTAACTGATTAGCAATAGCTGACCAAACCTCAGGTCCTTTATACTGATCCAAAAGGAAACAAGAGATGAGAAAGCCAACAATAGGTTTGCCACAAGTGAGAACCTATCTAACATTTGTACCCTGGGTTTAAGTCTGGAGGTGACATGGAATGTAAGTGCAGGTATAATGTTTTGTATCATAAGATTTTGGGTTGTTTAGTGCTAGTCTAGCTGTGGGTTTTGACCACTAGGAACAAATAGTGTTCAGACATATGCAGATAAAAGTTTATTGATGGAGTAATTAGAATTACTACAGCTGTAGAAAAATAAACAAAGCACAAAGGCCCTTTCTCAAGCCAGTACAAGGTCTCTGAACCCAAATTCTACCTCTTTCCAGTATATGAGCTGGTATAATAAAAAGTAGTGTTGACATCCAAAGATCTTATTCCACTTTGCATATGCACTTTGATTGACATCTTATAAATAAAACCTAAACCAAACTGTAGGGTATCTTTTTATCTTTTTTTAATCTACTTGGAAATGTTCCCACAGTACTTAAAAGCCAAACAGTTAAAGAGGGACCAAATTCACTACTTTGGGGGCACTGTTAACAAAATACTAACAGAGGCCAGACAAAATAATTTTAGTTTCCGACAGGGTAAGTTGAAAGTAGGACTACAAACAAGTTATAAACAGTGAATTCTCCTTCCAAACTATATGACTAACTAAAGATGTGATTAAGTCCAAAAGATATGTTAGCTTATTCACTATTCCTGGCTGAAAAGCAAGGAGGAAAGTATAAATACATGTTCAGCAACATATTTTCTAAATGTGTGCCCATTTCAGTTAATTGATTTTGATTTGCAGTTTGTTGGGGTTTTTTTAATAGAAAACAAATTATGGTAAAAAGTCAATACATTTCCCACTTTCTATTTTTATGTTGCATAATAATTCATTTCAACATTGATTTCAGTATTTTTCTTCTACAGGCTTTAATAATTGGCAACAAAGATGCATCTTATTTTCGGATAAGTCAAACGCTACACAGTCTCTTTTTTGTTTAACTTAAAGATTCATCAGGTTTTCATTGCAAGTTGATGCTGAATTTATCTGTTATTTTTGCTGTATTTTCATGCTAACTATCCAATTTTGCTGACCAATTTCTAAATCTTTAATTGTAGTTCTAATGGCATCACTTTTTAAAAAATACAATTAATCAGAATGTCATTTTAAGGACCATAAGCCAAGAAATTGTTTGTGGATCTAAAGTAATAAAACATTTGATAGTTCAGGGCTTGTATAGGTTAGAGGTAATTTGTTTGACCACAGTACCAAACAGCGCTGGGATTCCAGTCAAATAAAATGGTGTGTTTATGTTCTAAGCATTCTCTTCACTCTTTTAGTTTCTTTAGGGAAGCCAGAAAATGTCTTAGAGACTAGCTGCGTGAATCAAGTTATTTAAAGGAAAATGGCATTCTCTTTCTATAGAGATTTTAAGATTTTCCAGTTAGCCTATAATTAAAATGAAAAGCAGAAGTGCTCTCTTTGTTCAGAACGAATTCCAAATCATTAGCATAAAAAGAGGTGAAAGATGTTTCTATTTCTGATGAAAGAAAACATTCTAACATCTGAAGAAAACTTACATTCAGTATTTTACTATATTGTTAATAAATCATACTGATATTTTATGACAAAATATTTTGTTTGGATGCACATGTTAAAAATTCCCCTGATTAGATTAACAAAACATTATAAATATATCAGAAATTACATTTCCCAGCGTATTTTTTCATAGTAATATATATTTCAAGTTTGTGTGTGTGTGTGTGTGTGAAGAAATTTGGAATAGCTCTGTTATAGCTCTGTTACTTAACCTAGTAGTTAAGTAACAGCATCTTTTTACACAGGACAAATGATGCTTTGCATAGATAGTCTTTTCAGTGGTGATAGGTTTTCTACCTTAACAACAGTGTTTAAATTTCCTCTTTAACATATCTGTTAAAAAATTGCACAGGTTTCTTCTTCAGATTATACAGAAAATGTCTTCAATGTTTAACACAGGCAAATGAAAATATTTAAAATCCTATTGGTGTTACAGACTTGCCAGCCCAGTAGCTGCAACTAGAAGAAAGAAGTCACTTGACATTTTCTCAACTGGAGACGTCTACTAAACTCTTCAGGTTTATCTACAACCTGATCATCAAACTTGTGCCTAGCAGAGATGAGAACTGCCATTTATGTTTATTCAAGGGCACCATGAAGGACAGAGTACTGCACAGCCAGTTGAGGAATTCCAACAACATTAAAGAGACAAGAAATGAGCAGCAATCATTTCCCTCAGCATGTTTCTTCTCTGTATGCTAGGCACTTCACTTTGAATGCAAAAGAGCTTAGACGTGGGACTTCTGGATAGATACCAAAGGTTATAAACCTTTCGATTAGACAAGTTTTCAATTAAGTACTTCCTTTGCCTCCAGTATGTGGCCTTTCATTTATTTTTATTTTTAAGGGCCATTCTATTCTATGAAATAAAAAATAGCTATAGTGCAAGTGTTTTTTCAGAAAGAGATCTCTTTTTCTCTTTCCTGCACCCCCTTCCCCCCACCAAAAAAAAAGCTAATTCATATAAAATGTTGCAAAGAAAAGTAAATACAAAAGGAGTGAACTTGCGTGTATTTGTCTGGTCTAAATGACTACATATTTAAGCCATATTCTAAATTACAGGTGAAAAAAATAATAGGCAGCAAAATGAGAGCTTGAAATTAAATATTGAGTTAAAGTGAAGAAATAATTAAATGTTTATAGAAAATTTAAAAAGGAAAATGATTTTTCCAGCTCTGTGTAGGTATCTATTGAACCTATTGAACAGTGAAAGCAATCATTACAGAAAGTGAAGTTTCTTTAACACATAGGAAACACTGTGAAAATTGTTATCTTTTAGCCATTTGTTTATAGGTTGCAAAGTAAGAATAAAAGCTAAGCATCCCAACCCCCTTAAAAAAATAACTAAATCAAATACCACAAACAAACCAACAAACACCACTTTTGTCTAAAATAACAAAAAATGGGCATTTTTTTTCTTTTGCCTCCTTTTAATATTGTACAGATGGATAATTTGCTTAGAACTGAAGTGACTGCGTAGCTGGCATAGTTTGACCTTGCATCACCAGCGGTCTGCATATGGCAATTTGTCTCTGTTAAAAGATTCTTTCCTCCATTTTTTTCTACCTAGAGCTGCAGTAGAAGTTCTGTACCTAAACCAGTTTCAGTATATTTTAAGAATAAAGATGCCATGCTCCAGGCAAGTCTCCTGTATTTTCTTCAATATTATGATTTGGAAATACTTTTTTTCTCAGTATAGTTAGAAAGCCATAGAACTGAATGGTGCTTTCCAAATACTTTATAACATGCATATTTACCCCAGATATCTCCCTCCAGTTGTAATTCTTGGCATGTGGTATCCCTTTTCATTGTACCATATAGCACGATTTATGTCTATACTTTCTTTTCTCTTGAATTCTCTTGAGAGCTTTATGCTATTCCCGAGCTACAAAAAAATGAAGCAAGTTATTAATATTACAGCTGCCACAGATGAAAAAACACTTCTGTATACCCATTAATGAAGGCTGTTTAAAGAATTTCATGTTTAGATAGCAGCACATCTCCATTTGTCTTACAGATTGTGTTGCAGTGACCTTTTTAGTTCAGAACCTTATGGTAAGTCTCAGGCACAGAAGGACACTGGGCTCAAGGAAAGACAAGATAGTTTCTGGCTGTAATTTAAAGTCTGGCAGCTGGTACCCCCTCACATGTTAAATTAAAGCATTTTACAGTGATGCATCAAGCAGATCCAAGGGCAGAATATGGCCCTAAGGAAGCAGCAGTTTTGAGAAATGGAAGATGCCATCTGCAATTGTTTCCTTGTCTTATAGACAGAGAGACACTCTGTTTTCCCTTTACTCTCCACAATTTCCCAGCACTTTGTGTTTTTACGAAAGCTCTGAGCATCAGATACATCAAACTCCATTCACTCCAAGCACCCCTAGATAACTTGCTTATTTCCACAGCCTCCAGTCTGACTTGCTGAAGAAGGTCTGCCAGCCCAGCCTGTTCAATAGCCATCTCCGTGAGTCATAACACAGCAGCTCCAGATGGAAGACAGGGCAAACATCTCCCTCCAGAGTTATCACCCATTCAGTTCCCATCAATCAACTGGCAGCTGGGAGTGAAGAATCCTTCTCTGCTTTGCCTGTCTCATTCATGCCAAGGACTCTGCACATTAGAGCTGTGCTTTCTTTCGCATCCAGTCCTTGGGGAAGGAAAAGCTCAGAGCCTCTCACAGATTTCCCACATGGCTACTCAGCCCCCACTTCCAAGCATCACGCCAAATTCAGAGTACAAAGGGGATTTTTGCCTTGGCACTTTGACTTGGTGTTTTTAATTCAGAGAATGAAGCTTTCTAGCTTGCCAAGCCAAGCATGTGGTTCACAGGTGAGATCTAGTCAGTCTTGCCTCCAAAAGACAGAGGAGCGTTATATGTATTATTCTAATGGCACCGGAGCAAGGGATTGGCAAGCCAAAGGCACGTCTGGGTTAACATGTGGGAAGCAAGCACACTGAATAAATGTGATTGCTCATGCCCATTCTGCAGTTGGTAGAAGTAGTAGGAGTTGGCTGTTGAACTGTGATAATGGTGAGAATCTAGTCTCTGCTCTGTAGTAGCAGACGTGGCAGGAGGTGGCTGTTCCTTGAGCCAAGACAAAAATGGAGAGTGAACAGTTGGAGCACTCTGGCACCAGAGTTTTGGCACGAAGCTGCACCGCAAATGCTACATCATGCCAGCGTGACCTGCTGAGAGGTGTTCTCAGCCATCACCTGCATGTGTGGATGTCTGCAGAAGCCAATACCTTGGAGGAAACAGAAGAAAAAAAACTGCGTGGGAAACTAACACATAGCATGAACGGTATCTCCTAATCTGCTGCAAACAAAAGCAGTGATCACCAGAGGATAATTCTTTGCGCAGAACTACACGGGCTGACAGATAGAGTCCTCGGCTTCCTCTGAATTAATAACCTGACACCCCTGAATAAGGATATTTGCTTTTTCAGGAGATCATATGGGCCTGTCTGGGAGGGAATGGGGATCTGTCTGCAGGGGAATGCCTGATCCCGCTCTCAGGAATGCCGTTCAGCACCCCAGATTTGCCCCTTTCTACGGTGAGTAGGCCTGGGAGTTGAAAGTGTTCTATTTGGGGATTTTTTTTAAGCATTAACCAAGGCATGTCTGTCATACATTCAATAACAGGAGGGAGGTGAAACAGATCTGACTGCAGACTGAATATGAGTCAGCAGTGTGCTCAGGCAGCCAAGAAGGCCAATGGCATCTTGGCTTGTATCAAAAACAGTGTGACCAGTAGGTCTAGGGAGGAGATTGTGCCCCTGTACTCGGCATTGGTGAGGCCACACCTCGAGTACTGTGTCCAGTTCTGGGCTCCTCACCACAAGAAGGACATGGAGGTCCTGGAGCGAGTGCAGAGAAGGGCAACCAGGCTGGTGAAGGGGCTGGAGGGCAAATCCTATGAGGAGCGGCTGAGGGAGCTGGGGCTGTTTAGCCTAGAGAAGAGGAGGCTGAGGGGAGACCTTATCACCGCCTACAACTACCTGAAGGGAGGTTATAGAGAGACAGGTGATGGTCTCTTCAGCCAGGTGACAGGACAAGGGGGAATGGCATGAAGCTGTGCCAGGGCAGGTTTAGATTGGATGTTAGGAAAAAATTTTTTCCTGAAAGAGTTGTGAGGGCCTGGAACAGGCTGCCCAGGGAGGGGGTTGATTCACCTTCCCTGGATGTGTTCAAAAAAAGGGTAGATGAAGTACTTAGGGATATGGTTTAGTTTAGGATGCGAATGGTTAGACTTGATGATCTTAAAGGTCTTTTCCAACCTTGTTATTCTGTGATTCTGTGATTCTGTGATCTACACCACACATGGCATTTCCGATATTTCCATTTTAGGACCCTTTATTTGATAAAACTCAGTCAAAGACATAGTTCTGATTGTTACTTTTGGCTACCTATGCAACAGCCTTATTTTCCTGTGCTGCCTGGACAGAGGTGAGCAGTTTTCATCATTTCAAATGTATTCATCTGCTAAAAATTTGACTCAAATATTATTGGCATTGCATATCTGGGGAAAAAGGACAGTGCGCAGACAAAATAGAAGATCATATACTGTGGGACAGAGAGGACCAAAAAATATTGATGCAAGAGGGGAAAAGCTGTAAAGAAATAAACTCCACTGGGAAACAAAATAGTACTATATATAAATTACATATGGAAAGAAAAAGAGAAGAAGGAAATACACTTCTGTAGGCTAGCCTTTTCTGGGCATCACTTTTATCCCCAGCTTCTATATAGGTAGCAGGCCTTGCTTTTGCAAAAAATCCCTGCATTGGGAAAAGAAGACTTGAATCACCTACAGGGAAAAAGAGAAAGGCCATAGGGCTAAATCATAGGAGTCAAAGAATTGAAATATTGAACTAAAGGTACAAAACCAAAAAATACGACGACAAATTCATAAATTCCACATAGTTGCTCCATTCAACATAGGACGATGTTCTCTCTCTCTAGTCCTGGGTGATGTTTTATTCCCCTAGAAACCTGTGTGCAGTCTGTCCTAAATAGTATTTTAGTTCTAGAGAAACAGAGATGCAATTAAATACAGGGCATCTGACATTGCCATAAGGCTTCCCCATTGAAAAAATGCTCTATCAGATGAGGGCATTTGGCATCCTTGTACTGTTACTATCTACTGTGCTTAAACAAAAAAATTATACCTCATTTGCACCTATAGTACTTTGGATTGTCTAGGGAAATCAGGCAGATCACAACTGATATAAGATTCCAAGTTTTCAATTGGAAGCAAAAGCAATTTTCAACATTTTAAGTGGGGCAAGTGGATCACTCTTCAATTTTAACCAAAGGAGTGGAATAGCAAAGAAGCCCAGCTGGACTTTGACTCTGACACTCTGATTTCCCATAGCAGCACTGAACAGATCTCTTGCAACCTATTGACAAGACTCTCTAAGATTTTAATATCCTCTCTTTCACCCTTATTTCCCTTTTTCCCAAACTCATAATCACTGGAAACCTGTCTGCAAGGCAGTGATAAAGCAGGCTTGCTTGTAGTTTTGTTTTTGTTTTGTTTTGTTTTTTTAAAAAAGTCTTTGTTTCCTTAGAACAGTGTTCTGCTCATTCTTAAGCTTTCTTCTCCCAACCGACCTGTCACATCTCAAAAAATGCCATGTTAATGCTTTATAGGCAGACTCCTCCTGGCTTCTTTGTAGAAACAGCAGTAGTCTTGAATAATTTATATTAGTGTGTTTCTGCTCTACTTTTTTTCCTAGACTTCAGAAAGCTTTCATGGTGGAAAGGGAGGAGGAATCAAATAGGCAAATGTTAGGAAGTATCTCCTTCTGCATCCAGCGTTTGGCCTCCATCGTCCACTCCCAAATTGAAAGACAGGAAAGGAAATTCTCTTCTCAGAAATATTAAAGGTTGAATTCAAGTTCAAGACTAGCAAGGCTTTCTAATAACAGCTACAAGGATCACAGAGGGTAAAACCAGGTTGAGCAAACACCTGCTTGTCAATACACCTGCTTAGTGTTGTAACCAAAAGATATTTTAGTGAAATGTTGGGTAAAGAGGGAGTTTGACCATGCAAAGGTCTCCCCCCAGGGTATTAGATTGCCTCCCAAGCTGTTCTGTAACTTAAATCATTAATGCCTTTGCTGAAGCAAATTTAAAAACAAAACAAAACAAATCAAAACCACATGCATACAAAACACACGCTCCCCTCACCAAAAGAAAAGAAAAAAGATTAATATAGTCTGAAAAGGCTACAGGACTGCTGGCATATCCCTTCTTTAAGCTGAAACAGCCTATGAGAAAGAGGGCAGGGAGACACAGAGGTGGGGGGTGCAGACTGGCAACTCCCTGGCAGCAGGCACTGATGGGCAACTGCGGCCTCCTCCAGCTAGTTATTAGCCCTCCCTAGAAAGCAAATGCCTTCCCTGATGGGAGGGAGAGCTGGTTGACCCTTGAGAGCAGCCCAGACCTGCCACCCAACCTGTACCACCTACTCTCCTAGCCAGGGCTAGTGTTTGGCCAGAGTTAGTGTTTGCCCCTGCCTCAATCCCTGGCACGTAAGCCTCCATGCAAGGGCCCCACTTTGCAGTGACTGTCCTGCTTCTGCCAGGCATTTCTGCAAGGCTGCTGCCAGCACAAGCAGACAGGCCATCTGATCTTGGAGTTTTGGGTTTATGACTGCTCCAGAGGAATGAGCATCTCAGTCACACTTCCTAGTGTGTAGTACAGGTACTTGAACTATATTATTATTTCATATCTTCCTATTTTTTGTGGTAGAAGTAAAGTGGTTAATGTAAGCTGTCAGGTGCTTAGTGACATGGGTCTGGTCCCCCAGCTCTGCCCTGTGCCAAAAAGCCTAGTTGTTCAAAGTGGGGAGGCAGAGGTGGCCCTTTCCAATGCCACACAGGGCACACCACTGCGCTTGCTACAGAGACTAGTCTAGCTAAGCTTAGCTGACCTCAGGCACCACATAAACTTTGAAAAAGCCTTTTGTAAAGTTTATACCAGCACTACTATCTCCTTTGCCACACAAGGAAAGGTAGTCAAACAGCCAGAGGAATTTGTGTCTTTTAAAGTGAGCTTGGTGGGTTTCTTTGAATTATTTTTTTTCCTAGCTGAGCTCAACAAATGACATCTAAATCCTACTGGACTCACGTGGTGTCACAAGGAGACCCAACCTTTTGGTTTCATTGTCTTTAAATACCTGGAGGAGGACTCCAGGTATTTCGCTGTCATATATTCTTGACTGCACTGCTGGTTTTTAGACCAGAACACTTTACCCCTGTAGGTATTCTCCTTCCTTGCCTGTCTTTTTATCTCACCTTCATCCAGTCAAGGCAGATAAATAGTTTTCAGTGTTTTACACTGCAAGTCAAAAGTAGGTTTGCAGTTTTTACCGTCAGTCCCTAATCTTTCTATTATCTGAACCCAGTAATAACGCATCCACAGTAATGCAGGGTAAAAGCATCCAGCTGAACACCCACGACATACTGAACTCTGTTACCTAAGATGGGTAAGAAACAATGGCATTTTAAAAGCTAGTCCAAAGTGCTGCAGGAGGCTATTTATTAAATTTTCATCGCTCTCTTTTGAAACCAAAATACTGAGCTTGGATGACTAGGGGATTTAGCCTTCTCCTTATCAGGTTCTCAGAAACACAGAGGATGGATCTTCATCGCAGCTGTTGAAACTAATTCTAGCCTACCTGATATATTTTTACCAGGGGTTGCTAATGCTAAGGCCAAAACATCACAAAACTGCAGAGACTAACTCTGTGATACATTTCTTCAGCTTTCTCTGGGAGGCTGGAAATAGATTTTAGTTTCCTGCAACTGCTTGGTAATGGCACCTAAGTTATCTTGTGATATAAAGCTTGCTCTGCTACATCCATGCAGATTCAAGTCACACCTTTGCCTGAACCATGGAAATACCATAACAAAAATTGCTATTTCCTGATTTCAAAAAGCCTATTTGAAGTACCAGAAGATTTCTGAACTGCCTTCATGGCCACAAAAATGCATTCATATTGAGAGTGTGCAACCATAAATTTTCATTTTAAAGGGACAGAAGTTTAATTTTACTCATAAAATATAAAAGATAATAAAGTAAGGGGTCAGATGTTTTTAGCCTTAAGAAACAGCACTGCTATGATTTAGATATCAGTCATAAGTTAACTCCAAATCAATATTTGACACTTGCACTATATTTAAGTTATACTGCTGTAAAGTACATTAAGAATTCACTGTTGAGAATACAGATCAGGCTAAAGAACAGTCAATGTAATATACAATTTATAATTTTGTTTCCCACATTAAAGTCCAAAAATCCTTTCTAAATAAATCTTGTGTAATATCTCATTATAACTCATAATTTAGTTATATGAAGAATTAAAGAAATAAATTATGGTCATTCTCTAATACTTTGCATGTTTTATCTCTGCCCTTAAGAATGATTTCACATGATAATTGATTGCTGGAGCCACATCTCTTATCTCAAGGGTGAATAAGAACAACTTCACAAAATTATTTTAGAGCTTTGGGACCTATAAGAGGATGCAATATGCACTTATAAAACCTCTAGAAACCATAAGTAGAGTGAAATCTTTTATCACCATATGAATCAGGGATTAACAAATGCACTTCTTTTATTAGCGTGATAATTGATTAGTGGAAAATCATAACTACATTGCATGCTCCTGAAGTGGAGCGAGTAAGTGTTTGCAGGGGTCAGACATGCAGTAATACAGCCATGTACCACTGTGGTGCCAGGATGGGGGGAGCTATTGGATCATCCTGAAGCTGTTTCATCCTACCGCTGACCCTACATAGCAATCTGTGGCAGTACTGAGCTGCACAGGGCTAAAGCTACAAGCACAATGGGAAATGAGTTTGGCATAGGAATGCTTCCAACTTTCAGCTAATTCAGTCAGCTTGACACTAAAAGTTGCCCTTGCCAAGGTAAATTAAAATTAACTAGAATGTTCTAGGCATTAGTAATGGCTTTGGTTGGGACTGTTTCCCTGTGAGGCCAAAGAAAGCTTAATAAACTTCAAAGTGGAAATAGTAAAATGAAACATCAATACTAACCTAAAGATGTAAATGAATACCTGATCCAAAATACAATTGATGTACTGCTCTGAATTCTCTGCCTCTTCCCTCATCTCCTTTAGTTGCACACTCCTGAGAAATTGTGTTAACTTCCCCAAGTCCTTCATCTACTTCTGCTAATACAGAAAGTCAATGGCACTAGGAAGGAGTCTTCTGCTGCTGCATCCTGAAATCTTGAAAAATCTCTCAAAGATCATGAGAACAGAGCTGAGCAGGGTATAGATGCTTGCTGAAACAAAGCCTTTCCCTGAAGAATTTCCAGAGCAAGAACACTGTCTTGGCTGCGTGTGAACTCCAACCATTGGCATATCAGAAATCAGAGGTCTCATCCACATCAAAAGTCAAGAACTTCTGACCATAGCCAGATGACAGCAGCTATCCCATCCTGAAGCTGGTGGGGATGTTCCTACACACATCCACAGCGTACAAATATTTAAAGTTTGTCACCAATATTTGCTTTAGAGGACTGTAACCAAAGCCAGAGGTTTTCTTCAAGGTAAATGACAGTGATGAATTTTCCTCTGGGTTTTGATCTCTGCTGTGTGTTTGTGTTTTTGAGGCTGCCTGCCTGGGGGAGCCGTTTGCGAACACCCTATAGTATAGTCATGTCCTGTATCACTGATTTTTTCCTCCACTTAAAATCTAGTCCATTTTCTACTTCTAGTTTCACAGGAAAATGCCAGATCAATATTAAGACCCTGATGTCAGGAATTTAGGGACCCACCACAATCTCTTGTGCCTTACCATCAATGAACATCTCTTCCCACCACCCCTTCCTACACAAACAGGCCTGTGCTTCTTTTTCAGGAAAAACTTTTCTAAAGTTTGTGATGTAGCAGCTTTCATACTTTGATTCATCCAAATTCCATCTGACTGTAGTAATATTATTCATTCATAGTTGAGTCATTTCTCATTAACTCTAAAAGAAGTCTGTCAGTCTGTCTGCCATAGGAGTCTACCTTATTGTCCTAATTTAATGTACGTGCATATGTAGCAGGGCGACTCTTAAATAAATCAGAGAAGACCTGTGAGCTTGTAACTTGTTACTGAATGTCTCTGTCCAAAACTGACCTGGTGTCTGGCAGGAATGAGAGTATGGAAGAGAGCCAACCTGCTAAGGAGACAAGCAACGCTGATGGTGGGACAACTGGAAGAGGAGAGATGGTTATTATCAAAGTGCTGTCATAAGTGTGTGCCTTCAGGTGACATTGCTGCCTTTGGATAACTGGTGCCTACAGTTAGAAGATGGGGCAAAAGAAACTTTTGATGTTGGTGCAAAGTAACCCAGAGCCAAGGAGCTCTAGAAGAATATCTGCAAGTTCAGTTTTCATTCTTCTGGCTTCTGAGAGAGATGTGGAACTGAGATGCTGGAGATGTCACAGAGTGGATAGGGAGTTGTCTATAAGAAGAGCTTCATTTAAAAAAAAGCACTGGATGTATTGTGTTCTGGTTTTGGTCATTTTAAATATTTGCCAGAATAACAGAGCATGTTGGAATACAAACAGGTTTTGCTGTTTGTAAATGTAAATTAACTAATCATAATATAAAAACATCTGAATAATTTCTTTTTAAATATCAAAAGGAGAAAAAAATAGTGATAGAAAAAACAATGCTGAAAACCATGAACAACAACAAAAACTTTAGCATGTTTAGACATTCTAGGCAGAGAGACAAGAAATTAAAATATAACTGTTTTGATATTACTATATGTATATTTGAGTCCTCTAGTACATTAAAACATAGAAGTCTAATCAATCGAGCCAGGTATTTGTACCAAAGTAACTAGAGAAAAGAATGCATTGCAATATGCTTTTCTTGAATAGCGTAAATAGCTCAATGAACTTATCCAAAGAGCAGGTTTTACATATTCAGCAACAACTTTCTCTTTGCTCTGAAATGTTTTACCATTTTCTTTTCTAAAGACATGATCAATTGTAGAAGTATGACAAATGCTTCCTACATTTTTTTTTTTAAGGATATTTTTGAAAATAATCTTCAGGATTCAACCTGTTTTTTCAACTTTAGTAAAAAAAATGAAAAAATCTTATTTCTCAGTGTAACTGAAAAGTATTTTTTCTCTGTGGGAGTTCTAATCCTCCTGTGATAATATTGGTAAAGAACTGAGGGAAGGGGAAGAAAGAACCTGTATACCTGTCTTCTCACATACCTGCCTAGTTTTAGCAGAATTTACTTTGTTGAACATAGTGGTGGGAATCAAGGTACAATTTACATTGCAGTTCTTAGTTCTAGTGATATTTAGATCTAGTAATTGACTAAAATTCATTTCTAGGATACTAAATGCTTCAAACATACATTTGAATTTTCTCTGTACCAAAATATGGAAGAACTGAATTCTTCAGCACAATGTAGCTGTGAAGATTAAAATGCCAAAGTACTTTTCGGTGATTTCCCCAGCTTGCCTATACATGTCATTTCTGATATTGATTTTTTTTCTTTTGTATTAGTCATTCCTGAGAAGCCTGAGACTCAAAAAATAAATTACACGAACCCACTAATAGCAAGCGTGGATAGAATTAAGTCTTTTCCATAGAGCCTGGTTCAATATTTTGTTTGAGCCTATGCAGGGTTCTTCCAGGCAAACTTTTGCAGCATGTGACTGAGGCCTGCAGGGGTCTGCCACACACTGGAGAACAGACCGGGACCAGATGTTGTTGGAACAGAATGGAAGCCACACAGCTTTCCATAAAAATATACCACACATCAATATGTGTGTGCAGCTTCAGGCACCACAGTACCAGAGGGACACAAAACTATTGGAGAGCATCCAGAGGAGGGCAACAAGGATGGTGAAGGGTCTGGACAGGAAGACATGTGAGAAGAGCCTGAAGTCCCTTGGTTTGTTCAGCCTGAAGAAAAGGAGTCCGAGGGGAGACCTCATCATAGTCTATGGCTTCCTGACAAGGGGGAGTGATGGGGCAGATGCCGATCTCCTCTCTTTGGTGACCAGTGATAGAACCCCAAGGGAACAGTATGAAGCTCAGACAAGAGGAGGTTTAGGCTGGGTATTAGGAAGAGGTTCTCTACTGAGAGGGTGGTCGGGCACTGCAACAGGTTCCCCAGTCACAGCACCGAGTTTGGCTGAGTTCAAGGAGTGTCTGGACGATGCACTCAGTCACATGCTCTGACTTGGATGTCCTTGTGTGGAGCCAGGAGTTGAACTCGATGATCTGTGCAGGTCCTTTCCAACTCAGGATATTCTATGAGTCTATGATCTGACCACAGTGGCACAACTCTTATGTGCAGCATTTTACCTGCTCCAATATCCATACACTGAAAATAGCTGACGAGTGAGTTGCAATGGCCATGGGAGCACCGAGCAGACATGATACTGCAGCACTTTTTAAAGGAGCAAAACAGAAGCATACAGAGGGGTGCAAGAGCAATCACTTATTAATGAGTCATGTGCTCCATTTCTGTGCATCAATAGTTTTAGTCTGAACCACAATAAAATAATGCACTCTACTGTTTCAGTTCCTTGCTTGCTGTAAGATACAAATTTACACAAAGAAAATTGCTGCTCATAGCCAAGTCATTCAGAGAGGCAAAGTACACACACACACGCACGCAAAAAACCCAGTACAAGTGATTGAAGGTTCCCTGTTGCCCTATCATATGTTTAGTATCCCTGAATATGTTCTTGAACGCAGATTATGTGAGCAAAAGTTCTCCAATAAGAGTCAAAAATAAACACTAGGGACTTGCTAAATATTACTGTTCTATTGCATTACACTCCATAACTTCCTGAACTCTATTTAAGAAAAATAGAGGTTCTTTGTTTCTGGTTGGACATTTTTAAGTTCTCTTTTGTAAGACCACATAAAATGATTTAGTTCTTGAAGAATAACTGAATTACATAAATAAAACATTACATAAAAGATGTCTCAGTACAATTTATGTCAAGTGAATTTCACAAGGACCGGTCTATTTTAGAAAATTCAACTTATCTCTTCCTGATCCTTTTATTCTATCTAAACATAGAAATTTATGTCAGTTCAAAAAAAAAAATCTATTACTGTTTCTCATAACTGAATCCATTATTTTCCCTCCATGATCCATCAGGTAAAAACAAGTGCAATAGATAGCTCTTGCAAACCTTGAACATAAAAGACCTCAAGAATAGAATGAAATAAGTTAAACCCATCTCACTGTGCACTGTAACTGGAAATGATAACCTTGATGTCTAATTTAAATCAAGACATAGCAAAAATTTCTGCTATAATTGCTATCTGTCCCATACATAAAATTATTATAAAATGGAATTGTATTTCGAAAAGTATAGTTTTGCCTGTCACATTGCCTGTCAGCAAATTGAACTCTGTGAAGGTTTATCACCCTTTACCACCTTCTTCCTCCAGTCTTTCTCAGTAATGGATCCATTTGACTGCAAAAATGTGGAAGAGCTGAAAACAAATGATTAATCTTCCACATTACTCTCCATTTCCAGAGCACTGCTGATTACTTTGCGTTGCTGATTTTTTCCTCCTTTGTTGCCCTGCCAGCACAGGGAAAAAGACATCCAAAGTTAGAGCTTGTATTAGAGTGACAGCATTTCATAGGTATAACAGCAATTTATAGACAGGAAAACAAGGGACCAAGTGCAAGTGCATAGATTTAAGCCAGAAAGAGGAACTGCTGGATCTCCTAGCAACATGTGAGGTTCACAAGCTTGGCCTCAGCTGGATTGTTGATAGCAGTAAAGGGGCTCTAGCAGGCATCATACTTCCTCAGAGCATCCCAGTGCAAGGTAAAAATTAACATCCTGGCCTCATAATGTGCCTGCCTTCCTGCTCTTCCTTGCTTTCCACTTCTGCCTAGAAAAGAGGGTGCACTGGCCACAAGACTCATATCAGTGTGGGGGTAAATGGTAAATGGTGTTCAGGCTTGGAAGACAAAGGCTGACTGAATCTCTACACCTTGTTTTGGGGAGGCCAAGTACGCACAGGCTGCCTCAAAGATGAATACAAAAGAAACTAATTTCTTTGATGCAGTGCCTATAGTGAGATGCACCAAAGTGAACCTACCTTCTATTTTCAGGCAGCAGCACTGCTTGTCTCCCACCCTGGGACAGCACATACTGGAGGCATCTAGCAGACCCAAACTCCATTACCTACTTGTGGCTGTGGAAACGCGCAAGGAGGAAGCACAAGAGATAATACTGCAGGATGCAGCAGCAGGGGAACATGCCTGTTGGCAGCAGCCCAGCATGCTAGGCTGTATCACCTGGAGGCCATCACACACAGGTGTCCCCTCCTCACGCAGCTTGGCAGGGCACAACTCGCAGCTTCTGCTTCATTCCTCTAAAGGTGGTTCATGAGGCCTCACTTGGTAGAGGGACATTCAAACAGCTAATTTTGGTTTGCAACGTGTGGGTTATTTTACGCACCCCTCAGCGGAGTGTCATCTCTCCTGGATACCTTTACAGTAGAGAGCAGAAGCCCGTCAGGAGAGCTTTAAGACTTGATGATCTTAAAGGTCTTCTCCAACCTTGTTACTCTGTGATTCTGTGATTCTGTGATTCAGAGGAGAAACGCAATTTTGATACACTGACTCACCATCCTAAGGAGCCTCTCTCTCCTCTGACTATAGGAGAATTAAGGAGAAAAAATATTCAACTTAGCTAGATGAACAGAACTTCTATTCCCTATGTGAAGCACATTGCACCTCGGGCCAGTTGATATGACCTGGATTTCTAAAACTTTGCTATTTTCCTGCTGTCGATGTTCTTTTCCTGACAACTCATGTCCTGTGAACTGCACACATCTGTGCTTTTTAAGATTATGTTTCTTTTTATTGACTTTTATTTTTAGTTGGGCAAACTCAACTTTTATTTGCAACATTCTCAATTCTGAAGAATCATGTTAGAAATAGTGCTTGAACATCAAGTTTGCAAGTCTGACGCAGAGATCTTTCCAAATAACAGGATTCCTATTCTTATTACATAAGCCTACTCTGTGGGATTCGCTAACCTCATACCACAACAGCGTTAAACACAGCTCCTAGCCAGATAAGAGACACATGGATTGATGGAGGTTTGATAATCATAAATAACATCTTGTTGGGGTCATGAGCCAGTAGCTAGTGTGAGTCTCAAAACAAACATGGACGGAGGACAGCAGGAGACAACTGACTCCCAATTCCTTCCATGGCAATTCTTATCAGGATGGGATTGGCAAGGCTATTTAACCTCTTCTTTCAGAGTGTATGACTACTTTCCAAAATCACATGGATGCTATGACAGCTAATTAATTATTGCTGTATTGCGCTTCACAAATGTAATTAGTATCAAGAGGGTTAGCAGGGAGAAACACTGCACAGAAAATGAAGGTGAACACAGACAGAATGCTAGGATGACTCTAAGTGTAGTAAGATAGAAAGAGGAGAAAAGCAATAAATAGGGAAAGGAGTTTTGAATGGCAAGTACATAAGAGATGTGTATAAATGAAAAACAAGGTGTGCTGCCTTCCAAAAGTAGAGGAGGGGGAAAGGAAATTAAAAATCAGAAGCAAGGCACTGAGATGAATGGATTTGAAGTATAAAGAGAAGAAAAGAAAATGAAAAAGATGTAATAAAAGCTGCCTAGCCTTTAAATTAATAAATCTTTTCATTTATTTTGACCCTTTTTTATATTAGAGGAAACTGGTAACACGCATACTGAGCTCACACTATGTTAACACAGTACATCTCTTAATTCCTAGATTATGTTGTTAAATAATTAACTGATGAATCATAAGTAAATAATTGAAACTTGGTTCTTTAAGCCTCACAATTCAGAACACAAAACTGTCACAGTGATATCCGATTTTAGCAGAACTGATATCCTAGTTAATTAGAAAAACTGTAAAAAAACCCCTAAAAGATGTAGCTGTAAAGACTGCTAGCAGAAGCACCTGGTCTCCACTTCCCCATGGAACAAGATAAAATGGATCATCTATTATTTAAATGTCCTATATTGAAGTTACATCTGGAGAAGATGGAAGCACGGATTTCTAGGTCCTCTGCAAAATATCTAGACCTGTCCTGGGCCTTGTCCTGTTGGAAAGGGTCTGTGTTTTGGGCAGCAAGATAGGAACAGGCATCACTCTAGAAGGCTAAGTCAGTCTTGAGTCAGTCTTTTCCTCCAATATTGCTAAAACTAAGAACTACAAACCAAATCCTTACACTTCAATGGACAGTAACTCATCAGTTCCACAGCACTATTTAACAACACTAAGAACAAACAGCTTCAAGAATTTAATAATAATATTGTTTATTCTTATAAAAGAGGAAAAGCAGATAAACTAAAAAGATCGCTCTGCATCCACAAAACAAAATAATTTCTTTTCTCCCATGAACATCTGTTTTATTTTCTGATACAGCAAAAACACATGTACTTCAAGCCTAAGTGATTAATCTGGATGGATTCTGCCATCATCACAGTCAAGGGTTCAAGGGTTTCTTTTTTTTTATTTTTAAGACAGGTCTTTCGAAGCACAGATCCTGCTGTGCAGAGACATCACATTCCTTCATGAGAACACCTTGGTAGAAATAAAAATCTAAGGAACAGCAAATAATTATTCCAATAAAGAAATTACAAAATTCTACAATGGCTATTGAATGACATTTAGTTTGTTCACTCTTGCAATCTGTTATTTAAAAAATAAATAGAAGGTGCTTTATTTGTTAGAAGCCCCCAACCCTCCATCTTCCTGATGCTCATTTTTGCAAAACACTTGCCAGCAGCAAACATTTTAAGTGTCTTTGAATATCAGTGTGAGGATGAAAATGTACCACAGTTCCTCAGCACCCCTTGATAACCCCCATGTTGGCGGTTAGACTGGTTTCACACACACCCTTCATGCACATCCACTGGCATCTGTCGCTCATCCCCTTCTGCAGGGTTCATTTCACCACAGCCTCGGTGAGGGCATAGGAAGAAGAGCTGGTCTCAAAGTAGCACTCCAGCTGCCCACAGAGTGCCTCGAAGGTGGGCCGTCCACTCACCTCCGTGCTCCAGCACTGAAGCATCAGCTGGTAGAGTGGTGCCGGGCAGTTATCTGGCTGAGGAAGTCTGTACCCCTTGTCCAGCATCTGAATCACCTGGTGTCCTGGCATACCTGCAAGCCAAAAGGAGTTTGTCAGAGTACTTGGGCTCTACTTAGTGATGTCGCATATCCCTATCTCCTACTGAAATGAGGCAACAGGGTGCTGCCACCACCCCAAGAGGCACACACTGTTCCTCTGGTACAGCTGTGCAGTAGCATCCTGCCTGCTCTGTCACCACAGGTGATGGAGAAGAAACTCCTCCCCTACCTTTGAAATTGAAAGTAAACATTCTTTTAAGACTATTGACCCATTCACTTTCAATTTTCTACTCTTTAAATTAAATTTTCAATTGCATAATCTTTACTTCTTTTCCCTGGATCTCTGAACAACATTTCCTCTGTACATTACCCACCACCACCATGGATTGACATAGCCTCTTCTAACTGATTACTGAGAGTAAACTCCTGAAAGTAATACCAAGCAGGCAAATAGTCATGGGAAAAGGTAAACTATACCTTTGCCAAGCTATAATGCCGCACACATTTTCAGACAATACCAAGAATCATGGTGTTACATATCATTTATATTTTAATAGTTTAATTACATCTGTGTCTGCATGTGCACACACTTATGGATTATATAAGAAAGAGTTGAGGTTTTGGCTTTGTTTTATTTCTTTTCTTTTCAGAATGGTTTCACAGGAGATGAGGGTGGGAATGAAAAAGCAAAATCAATTTTTCCTTTTACAGGAAATACCAGTTTGGGACCCTGTGAAATGCAGCTTATGGTGAACACGCCAACCCTCAGGCCTGTACAGATGCAGCATAACTTTTTTTTTTGCTTTAGTCCTTCCCTTGTGTTCTCCTCACCAGCACAAAATGAGTCACAGTCAATCATTTCACTGATATCTTGTGTTATTGGAGTCACAGTTCCTTGAGCATTTCTCACAGTGCTAGGAATAATAGCTGCTCTCATACCATTAAATCTATTTTTCAGGTTGGTAACGTTTTATTCCTAATTCTTGTGATCCTTCTTTTTGTGAAGACTCTCCACTGCAACAGTCAAATACAAGGGAAGGGGGTAAAAACATCCTGATTCATTTTTCAGGTACATTCTTCCTGAAGTGTCTGTGCAGCACTTCGCACAGAATAATTTGTTCTTCCATGAGTATCCTCAAAAAAAGAGGGGGGAGGGAAAACAGGATGGGGGTTAAAGAAACCTTCATTTTTTTTTTCCATGTTCCAAAACTTAACATCTTTGATCTGATGCTGGAGGGAAAGAGCCAGTTAGCTTAGGTGCCTGTGAAATGCAGGTTGACTCCAGCAAGAGGAAGCTTGAATGTCTGCTAATCACAGCCTTTGGAAAGCTTCCAGGGAGCCTGGGGCAGCCAGAGGGTCTGACCCACTAAACCAGCCTCATCTGAACAGCCTTCTTTCTGTATTTACAGTTATAACCCTTTACATGCCCACAGTGCAGGCATTCAGGATTTTTGTGAGTGTGGTTCTTGAAGCAAGAAAGCATTAGACATCATTCTTTAGGTGAAAGCACTTACCAGCGTAAGGCATCTTCCCATAGGTGATTATTTCAAACAGAAGTATTCCAAATGACCAGACATCAGACTTAACACTGAATTTGTTGTAGCGGATTGCCTCCGGGGCTGTCCATTTCACTGGGAGTTTAGTTTCAGGCCTAGCTTCATATACATTTTCATTTTCTACCTGTCATGGGTAAAACAAAGCAAACCTGATTCAGATCTGCTTCAGCAAAGCACTTTAAGCACCTGACTAAACTAAGCATGTGCTTAATCTTATCCTCTTTTAGCCGAGCACTTGCCTTTCATGGTATTAAAGCACACACTTACTGAAGTCTATTGTTGAATTGGGCTTCACAGTTGAGAAATGCTACCGTTCATCAGAGGCTTTTCTGAAGCATTTATCATTTCAAGCCAGCACGCAGCATTGGAGTGGCTTGTGATTAATTATGACCTGCTACTGTGAATTCTGGACCTGGCATGCAAGATTTCAAAAGTCTGTCAGGAGTGGCAGTGTAAGCATCCTGCTGACACTAGAGACCAAATGGCTCCACGTCTGGTCTTCAGTAAACAGAAAAGGCAAGAGCAAGAGCTAATGAATTTCGTAACCTTTCTTCTGTGATTTATTACGTTGCTGAAGGGCCATTGACTTTGATAACAATCACACAGGTTTCAGGGGACCAAAGAACAAACTCCAAGTGATTCAAATTAACATATTACTTTACTGTGGGTCCCATTAATACATGTAAAGTGAAGATGAAAGACACATAGAAAAAGGAAAATTATTTACTTGCAAATTTGTAGAATCATGTCCTTAATGTTTTATAGCACTGCCATCTAAACTTCACAAACATTTATTCTCTCTTTAATTCCTAAATGTAATTTAGTTACCTCAGTTGGCAGGGGGGTTGGACCCGATGATCTCTCGAGGTCCCTTCCAACCCCTACGATTCTGTGATTCTGTGCTTCAGTCACATTCAAGCCTCAGTCAGGTTTTTTAGATGCAAATATGTACAAGATTTTTTTTTTGTTTGATTGGTTTTAATGGAGAATGTACATTTCCCACCTGTAACACCCTATAGTTTTGAAAAGGCTGGTTGTTAGTGTTTTGTATCTATATAATGGCAGAGTTGGCATCTTGACCATAATACTCATTTCTAGAAACAAGAAATTATTTCATTATGCTAATTAGCACATATAGATTTCATTTCTCACACCTACTCCTTTGAGATCTTTGCATGGGACTATGTTAGTGCTTTGGCTTAGGAGGAAGAATATCCTTAAGAAAGTCTGCCAAGATGATTCTATGACAGAGTACTTTAGTGAAGTTCAATTTTAACAAGAAATGTCAACAGTTCTAAGTTATTACTCTCTCTAGTGAGGACAGAGGAGAAATATCCATTGTAAGCATTGTTCATTTAAAAATATGTATTTTTCATGTTAAAAAATGTGCAATCTGAACTTATGCATAACTAGAATAATCAAAATTAAGCAAAAAGGACTTTCAAAGTCTCTTGATGCTTTTGTCAAGCCATTATTCTATACTTAGGTATGTAATAAATCTAACTCTGTTATGAACTTCAATTTCTGCTGCTTGAATGGAAAAAAAAAACAAAAACAAGAAGCAGAGGGCTTTTTTCTCTGTTTTTCCTTATCAGTGCAAGAATATAAATCAATAAAAGTAATAATAAGACCTCAGAAATTATGGATTACATATTGAAATCCACAAAATACAACAAATCAAATCTTTGCAACTCAAAACAAATAATTTACAGAGGTAGGAAATCTCATTTCTCAGCTCTTTCTGAGGAAATCTCAGATGATCTTGATGCACATGGGTCAGGTCTATCCCAGGCACAAATACTGTCTGGGTGGAGAATAGATTGAAAGCAGCCCTGAGGAGAAAGGCTTTGAGATGTTAGCTGATGAGAAGCTCAACATGACCTGGCAATGTGTGCTTGCAGCCCAGAAAGCCAACCATATCTTAAGCAGCATAAAAAGCAGCGTGACTGGCAGGTCAAGGGAGGTGATTCTGCCTTTCTACTCTGCTCTTGCAAGACCCCACCTGGAGTACTGCATCCAGCCTGGGGGGCCCCAACATAAGAAAGACATGGAACTGTTGGAGTGAGTTCAGAGTAGGGCCACAAAAATGATCAGAGGGCTGGAGCACCTCTCCTATGAAGAGAGGCTGAAAGACTTGGGCTTGTTCAGCCTGGAGAAGAGAAGGCTCCAGGGAGACCTTAGAGTGGCCTTCCAGTACCTAAAGGGGCCTACAGAAAAGCTGGAGAGGGGCTGTTTACGAAGGCATCTAGTGATAGGAAAAGAGTAATGGGTCTAAAGGAAAAAGGATAGATTTAGAAAGAAATGCTCTACTGTGAGGGTGGTGAGGCCCTGGCACAGGCTGCCCAGAGCAGCTGTGGCTGCCCCCTCCCTGGCAGTGTTCAAGGCCAGGTTCGATGGGGCTTTGAGCAACCTGGTCTAGCAGAGGGTGTCCTTGGTCATTGCAGAGGGGTTGGAACTCAATGATCTTTAAGGTCCTTCCCAGCCCACACCATTCTATGGCTCTGTGATTCTGTAATCTTGGTATTCTACATGCTCAAGGACTAAAGAATACAAACACTGCAATGGCAAAGAACTTGAAACTGCATCAGATTTAAAGCTCTGAGAGCTCACTTTATGAACTCAGCTGTTAGTCACAGAGAGGAAAAGGGCCTTTTTATGATTACTACCTGCACTTGCAAGCATCTCAGAGGTAGCAGGGAAGCGAACAAGGAGAGAATAGCTTTGTATGCCTTCCCTTACAAGTTCAGGAATATAATTTCGGAATAATTCCTGTGATCTATCTCCATGAGGCAGACACTAGTGATGTAGATAAAGATTGTGCAGCAAAGGGTATTGCTTTCCAGGCTCCTCCTGTGGTGGCTAAGTGGAAAACAAACACCTGGATGGCATCTTCAGACTGACACAAAAGCACAGGCAGCTTCTAACCTTGGATGGGATAACACAGGTAGAGAATGCAAGTGAAAAGCGTGAGGCTCTTTTCTCTCTGGGCATGACTTTTTTTCTGAAACCAGCAATTCAGAGGCTACAGTTCGTCCCTTAGTTGACTTCTTCCACCTTGTTCCCTGGGGTTGAAGTAGAGCCAACTCACCATCTCACAACCCACCTTAAAAACTCTTGCAAGTCCAAAGTCTGCTACTTTGTAAACACTGTGCTCACCAACAAGAACATTCCTGGCTGCCAGGTCCCGATGGATATAGTTCTGAGATTCAAGGTAAGCCATTCCAGAAGCCACCTGAGCAGCCATGTCTACTTGGTGTGGCAGGAGGATTTGGGAGCCTGCATCTTCTGTTTAAAAATAAAAAGACATAAATAACATAATATTTACAGCATTCAGATATAAATAACATAACCAGATGAGTGGTTCAAACAGCCAACACAAATCAACAAAACCATGCAACAGAAAAAGTTAGAGCCTGACCAAGTGACAGAGGTTAGTGAAAGACAGTACTTAAAGCCATGCAGCTAGTTTCACCATAACCAAGTAGCGATGTCTCTCACATCTTCTCTAAAAGAGTAGATATTAAACGCAGCAGTTGATTTAGGCCTGGAAGAAGCTTCTGACACAGTCCAAAGAAAAAGGAGTTTATTTGACCCATAGGAATGCAAATGTGTGCCTTTGGAAAAGGGCATAACCCCTTCCAGACTGTGGGTAAGAGTTAATATCAGTACTCACTGGGTGTAGTCAAAACTGAATAAAGGTGGAAAAGAACAAAATCACGTTGGGTCCCTCCCTGTTCCTTCTTACTAGGAAATACACTATCTGCTGTCAAGTGTAACTCTCATTTTCCCTTTCCAGTCCACTTGACTGCTTCACGCTGTTATCTCTGTTGCTGTTACTCAACAGTAGGAGTCCTTCGGCGGCTTTCAAGCTGCCCGCTTCTCTTGTAGAACTTTCTGAAGCAATGTGCATGCCATTCCCACCACTGTAAGATCAGCAAGTCCCAGAAATAGAGATCTGGCAATCAAAGACCAGCTGTTCAAACAAAGTAATGGAAGGACTTTGTGCAGAGCAACTTGCCTCCACAAATGAAGGAAGTAAGTCAGATTCAAGGACTTTGCAGCATGAGATACAGCTATGAGGTACTATGAGGTACAGGTGACCTCACAGCAAAGAATTTATACTCCAAGGTAATCTAGGCAAGCTGAATAACTGTTATATTTAAGCACTTCTGTCACCCAAACTCAAAAGCTGCAGCACCGAAGCATGAGTGCCTACATTTGTGGCCTCTAATACTCAAAACATTTTCATCTTTCTGTTTCAGAACCATTACAATATGAAAGCGTTGAATGTTTGCCGCTAGTTTTATTGGCAGTTCTCCTGTCGCATTTGAAAATGGTGACTTTTCCTTACTGCCTCTGTGGCAAAGAAATAAAACACTTGTAGCTGGCAATTTTCTGTTGCTTATTTTGAATTGCTTCATAGTGAGAGGGTGTCTTAGCATTGTTTGCACAGCTACTCAGTTCCGGCATTTTATCTGACCCAACCTTGCAATCACCTCTTATGAAAAGTGTGAAATGCCACTGTTTGCTAATATATTCTGCAATCTCCAGGCCTTGAATTTCCTGTTCAACTGGATGTTCTGAGGTGAATAGGTAAAAGAAATTAATTCTAAATTATTAAATTTGCCCTGTTTGTATATTGTCCTACTTCCTTTCTGAGGCTAAACTCATTGTCATGATAATCCAGCACCAAGATTATTTACTCCTATTGTTGACTCAGAAAGTCCTTTCCTCTCCCACACATATGTTTAATAGCTGTCTTGACCTTTAAAAGAGAGAGGGAGAAAAATAAGGCTATGTGAAAATCTATGGCTTAACCATCAAGACAATCCATCATCAGGCCACAGAATAATATAACACTCTCGAGTTTTGCAGTTCTGATAACTGCAAGATATCAACATTTATTATTCATCTTACTGGACAAAGATATAAATTTGCAAATGATACTTCTGTTGTATTTAATCAGAAAATAGCTAAATATGTACAAGTACCTTGCATGAGTTACCTGGGCTTTGGAAACTAGCTTGTGTGACTCAGTTTGAAATCCCTCTCTCTATCCCCTTTCACACTGCTCCTTCATCTGCACAGACTGTGAACTACCTCCTGGTGAGGTGAAAGCAGACAAGGATGCAGGCAGACTTGAGCACAGGATTGTCATTGCTGTGCTGATGCTCCAGCCTGGCCTGAAACAAGCTTGCTCCAAGAGGCAGAGCACAGCAATGTCACCGCAAAAAAAAAAGAATGACTCATAAGCTTCATGTTTAATGAGCTGCTTCAGTGCAGAATAGGAGGAAGGGTAATAAACTCTCCCAGTCTTATTCTCTGCAGGACACGCAGGCACAGACAAGGACAAGATCTACCTCTAATGGTGGAATTGCAGTTGAAAGACTATTTCTTCCACTGGGGCCTGTTTAGGATGCCAGTCCAGGCTGACCTCCTGCCTTTAGCATCTGGGCTGAGGGAGGGGAAGAGGCCACCCTTGCCCTGGCTGCTGCAGTATTTCTTGGTGGCTTTCTCTCTGCTATCTGATTCTGCTCTGCTGCTATTCTGGAGCCAAGGGAGGGAAAGGTGTTAGGAGGAGTCTCAGCTGACCAGAAGCTGCAAACTGTGCACAAAGATAGAAGATAAAATTATGCATCTCTTTAGGACGTGAAGTGTAAATCATGGATGGTTGTGTCATAAAGACTTCTGACTGCACCTCCAAAATCCCAGGGTGGGCCAGCCAAAGCACTCAAGTTCAAGCACAGCACTACCTTAGTACAACTACAGAGGTTTCTAGCCCAGAGCCTGTCTGATTCAGAACATGTTGGAAGAGTTTAAAGTTGTATTCATATGGGTATACATGTGCTGTAGTTTGTTTTAAAACATTTTAAAGGAGAAAAAAACTACAAAAAAAAAACCCCAAAATCCAGTTAATAAAACTTCACATTCAAAACCAGGCACTGTCAGTGAATTTATAAGACCTACTCAGGGCTTATTGTTTATGCTATAAAGAAAAGGTAGTGCCTCCATGTCCTTTTCACTAATATTTTTTGACAAAACTACCACCCTTATATGAAAAATGTATTAGGGAAAATACTAAAGAAGGCCTAGGGTCTTCACCCTGTTCTGAGCAATCAATCACAATATTCCGTATAGGAAAGACAGGAAGATATTCCCATTGACACATACCTGACAATGAATAAATAAATAAATAACTATCCACATAAATAAATAAATAAAGCAGCACTTTCCCCATTTGGAAGCACTGCCTCTGTAATAATTCACCCAACTTCAAGACTGCTTCCCCTTAGGTCTATCAGAACTGATAAAAACACTCATACATTTATGACAATTTCATTCACATCAAATAACAAAGAAAAGTTTTCTGTTGCACCTTTCTCATACAGTGGGAGCTTAGTAACTCTGTATAGCAGTGCTCATCAAGAAGTATCCCAATGTACATCCACAGGGTGCACAGGGAATTCACATGCCCATCACTATTTAGTAGTTGTTGTTAGGGTGGAATGCAACAGTCACTATGCATGAAATATTAGGAATTTTTAAAACTGGAAAAATCTACCATGCATTTCTAGGAGGGGAAATTTAACCAGAGAATGATCTCTGGAGTTTCCCTCTATTCCAGCTCGCCTTGCTATATCTACCCGTGATGCGCAAAGACTGCAGTCTTTTGGAAATGTTTTCCTGTTTCCTGAAATGGCTGAGCCTGAAGAGCACTTATCAGGAGCTGTGCACTGACCGCTAGTCGATACAGATCACTTCCAGTCACAGAGCTCTACGCAAGCTTCAAATCTCTTTCCTTATTACTCTCACTGACAGCAATGACTTCTCTGAGCAGTACCTATCAAAGCACCTGCACCTCTGCCTCTACCTCTTAGTTCTGTTTATCCCGCTGTGCATAGGCTATCAGACAAGGAGAGATACCACCAGGCTGGCTTTCAACTGGCCATTTGTACCGTTATCTTGACAGCTGCCTGGAAACCAGCTGTCTTTCCACTGTCTTCCTGATGCAGGGCTGCAGGAACGAGTGCTTAGGCAAAGATCAGGCTGCGTCCATGTCCTGCCCACACCAAGGGCAGCTGGTGTGTATGTGCTGGCAACTGATCTACACACAGGCTGCAGCACCTGTGTGTCCTGGACATGTTGTACTCCTTGCACAAACAGGACAATTTTCACCTCTGTAATAGCTGTGACTCATCCTGGCTTTCTCAGAGCTATTTCTCCGGTGAAATAAATGTTTCCATGCACAGCAATCATTTCCTGATGTGCCAGGCTCTTTCAATGAGATAAGCAGCAATCTGCACACAAAGGCACCAAGGATGAGAATTTAAAGGAAATTTGTGCCTTGCTACCCCTGGCCACTAAATGCCTACAAAGCTTTAGATGATCTGGAGCATCTTTTCCCCCCGGGGCCGTCCCTCTACCAGAGATTTCTTTAGCTGTAATTGTCCCTGGACTGAGCCTCACTTTAAAAACACTTCCACAAAGAAGATGGGGGAAGGCATGTGTCATGGCAAATACTCTCTGTGGTATTTCACAGGGCTTTACCTTATAGGCTGGAGACAGAGAGGAAATTTAGCAAGACAATCGCAGCGAACATTTTGTCTTCAAGAGATTGTAACAGCTTTAGAGACATTTAGCATCTCAGAGACATCTGCTAAACCAAAAACGGGTAACAGCACCAGAATCAAGCATTTCTTAATAGCAGGGGTGAACTTAAAGTGCAATTATTATGCTAGTCTGTTCCAGGCTGTGCAACTTTATTTTTAATTATTATTTGCCTTCAAAAGAGCACTTTGAAGTGCTTCTGATTTAACAGCCCCGATGCGATAGGCAAGGGACAAATTCACAGTGAAAGCCTGTCCCTGCCTAGTAATAGATTTCAAAGCTGTTAAGTACATTTTGTGGAAGTGCCTCTATTTCATGTCAAATATGATGACCTATCCTTCTGTATGCTTATATTTTTATTCTGACGGTGTATGTTCCCTCCTAGTCATAGAACTGTGTGGAAAAATGTGGGTCATTATAAGGCAAGAATCAAACTGTGAATGTGATTCTCTCCTACTTCTCAAATACTTTGGCACGTCGAAAATTCATAAGCCTCTTCCTTTCCTCTTTTCTCATCCTGCATACAACAAATAATGTAGCTTTTATATTAAATCAGAGTGTTATACTTCTCTCTTTTATGTTGGTGCATTTGCTAAACTGACAGCTGTGGCACCCCTTGAAATGAGTTTATAGCCATTTGCTTACTTTGAAGGTATTCTAGAAGACTTCCATATCTCATCAGCTCCGTAATAATATAAATTGGGTCCTCCAGAGTACAAACAGCATAAAGCTGTATAAGCTTTGGATGTCTCAAGTTCTTCATTATTTGTGCTTCCCTCAGAAAGTCCTTTGGATCCATTGAACCTGAAACAACAGCATATAACAAAACATAAACTGAGGTTATTAAAGGCCTTCCTACCAGCCTGGCAGTCTTAAGGGAATAACAGAGATTATTTTTTGTCTTTCAAAGTACATTAGCATCTCAAATCTTCACAGTTCCCACAGAAAACAGACAGTGCAGCTGAAATAAACAGTTAATGAGTGAAACATGCCAGTTGCGCAGGGACAGAGAACATATGTGTTCCAGCCACCAGAAATATAGAGGCTAAAATTAACCTCCCCCAAGCCTCCCCCAGGCAGAAAAAAAAGTGAGGCTAGAATGTTAACTGATACAATTTAAGCAAACAATTATGTTACAACTGGTTAACGAAATGGCCAGAAACTGAGCTAAGAGAGCCCAGGTAATGAACATAAAATCTCTGACAGAAAAAGAGTGCTGCCATACAAATTTGTTGCACTATTTTTTCCTGCTTCAGCAATCAAAGCCTGAAAGCACTGAAATCACTTCAGGGTACAAGGAATGGATGTGCGTATTTGATATACATAAATACAAATAACTATTTATAATGCTCACATAGTATATGAATATATATATATGTATACACACAAATAATCTTATAGTGATCTGGAATGGGCTTATTAGAAATGCCAATGTGTTCATAGGTGTAACAGTAATTTTACACTCCCATTTTACATTCCTTGAAATGCAGAAGTATTTTAACAGCTAATGAGCCCAACTTTTTAAGGGTTACATAAGGTGCTAGTATCTCTAATTTTATTCATATACACAGTGAGTCAGTATATAAACTATGCCAAAGAAATTTTACAGAAATGGCACAGGAAGGTAAAATCAGTGGCAAAGTTAGGATTAAAGTTCATATGTCCTGAATAGGAGGCTGATTAGAAAAAAAACCCAAAAACCAACAAACATGCACAAACAAGGAAGAAAAGCTTTCTCTAAGGATAATCCATTGGTGATCGATACTCTCTGAAGTTTGAGGAAGGTGGTAAATACATCTACTACACAATACTTGTTACAAATGTAAAATTATCATAGAATCGCAGACTAGTAGGGTTTTGAAGGCACCTCTGGAGATCAGGTTGTACAGGATTGTGTCCAGGCAGGTCCTGAATATCTCCAGAGAAGGATACTTCACAGCCTTTCTGGGCAGCCTGTGCCAGTGCTCTGTCACCCTCACAGTGCAGAAGTTCGTTCTCACGTGCAGACAGAACTTCCTGTGTTCCAGGTTGTGCCCATTGCCCCTTGTCCTGTCACTGGAAACCACTGAGAAGAGTCTGGCCCCATCCTCTATACCTCCACCCTTTAGATATTTGTAAGCATTGATCAGATCCCCTCTTAGTCTTCCCTTCTCCAGGCTAAACAGACCCAGCTCTCTCAACCTTTCCTCATATGAGAGATGCTCCAGTCTCCCCAACATCTTTGTAGCCCTCCACTCCAGTGTAGCCACTCTCTCCAGTCATTCCCTGTCTTTCTTGAAATGGGAAGCCCAGAGCTGGACACAGAACTCCAGATGTGGCCTCATCTGGGCAGAGGAGAGGGACAGGATAACCTCCCTCAACCTGCTGGCCATGCACTTCTTAATGCACCCCAGAGTCCCATTGGCCTTCTTAGCCATGAGGGCACACTGCTGGCTCATGGAGAGCTTCTTGCCCACCAGGACTCCCAGGTCCTCCTCTGCAGAGCTGCTTCCCATCAGGTCACCCCTAACCTGTACTTGTGCCTGGGGTTATTCATCCCTAGGTGCAGAACCCTACACTCGATTTTGTTGAACTTCCAACTACTATCCAACTACTCAAAGGTTTCCCTCCTCCCAAATTTAAATAGTTTAATTAAGGCAAGATTACAGTGATTCGAGGAAAAATAATATACCCAAGTCTAGTCTGTCCTATGCCATGTTTAAAAACAAAGTCTTTTCTTAGCGCGAGCATACTGAGTCATTTGATAAGCCAAGGCTGCAAGAGTAAGAGTCTTTGTTTTATGGTTTTTTAACATTAGGTAACTGACAAGGTTAATTTTGGAGTTTGGCTCTGTTCCAAACATGGATGTTTAATTGAAGTGAAATGCTGAGAGGATGCTAAATGGCTTAGCATTAAAATTCCACCAGAAAATCTGTTCTACATAACAAACCGGCAAATCAGCCTGGGCCACCTTCACCCAACACCTCTCTTGCATGTCACCTCCTGAATAATGCCCCAACCTATTTCCCAAAACACAACAACGATTACATCAGTGCAAGAGGAATGTCTCAAAAATGCTTCTGACATACACTTTATGAAAAAAACCAAGCACTTGACATTGCAACTTGGGAAAGCAAAGATTATTGCAAGGGACAGGTGTTCCTCTCTCTGGTGTCCTCATACTTCCCTTGGCAATCCCACAGGGACCAATTTGACAGTATTTTATAGGATGACTTTAGGAGCGATGGTGAAAGGCAATGGATTTCTATGCCATCAATAAATGGATAGCAGCCAATAATACATTTCCTCAACAGGTACCAGCTATACCCATTTCCTTTTGTAACTGTCAGACGAAAGTGGGGGCCTACATGAAAAGTAAATGATTCACACTTGGTCTGGATAAAGCAGAGATTATGACAGCCAGGTGGAAAACCCAAGTATCCGTAATGCCAATGCTGTGCCCTTTTCCTGTTTAGAGCAGCACAATATTTATAGCTTTATTTGAACTTTCCACTAATCCTAAATTAAAAATATAAAGTAATAAAATAGGGAAAAAAAACCCAACAAAACCAAAACCCTAGAGTTGTCTTTAAAGGGCTTGGACTCACTTTGATACTGATTTTATATTGCCTATTCTTTTTAAGATATGTACATTTATTGTGGAAATCATCCAAAACTCTACAAAGAAGCTGCCTGACATGAGGTATTCTGGCTGTAAAGGCAAATGCATAAGCATGACTAGTGATGTAGCATTGGTGCCAAAATTTGACATGTTGATCCTAAAAAGAATAAAGTATTTGCTAACTTAGGATCTACCAATCTCTTGCCCTCTATGGATCATTATATAGGATTTCTTCACACCATAGAAAATGACAGTCTGATTTGTTCCCATCATCAAAGTCTGCCTACAAGGAATCTCTCAGTTTAATCATGCTATAAACTTCTTCCAACAAACTGAAACCTAGGAACATGTTTTTCACATACAACTCCCAATAAATTGATCAGGTGGGAAGTATTCTATTAGCTGAATAGCAGCAAATCCTTTATGTTGCAAATGTAATTAATATTAATGACAAAGATAACAAACCAGTAAGAAAAATCAACAAGTATTTCCTGTGTATTTTAAAGAGCATAGGTAACCTTCAATTTTACTTAGCTTATACCTTTAAGCAGCATAACTAGCATATAGTAACCAAAATTTCCCAGAGCCCTGCAGCTCCTGTACTGTAGTTAATAAGTGGATAATTTTATTTGTTTTTTGAATGAAAATGGGTTTGGTAATTGTCAAAGTCCTTCTTAAGAACAAAGTGTTGCAATACATTTCTATGATGTGCTGCTTTGTCAGAAATCACCTCTGTTTTAAGCCTACTTAAAGCAGGTATATCAGTGCTGATTACTTTATGAAAAAATTTGGCCCAGAATGGAAGAAGCTTCACATTGTAAGGTAAATACTCATAATTTGGACATTGAGTTACAGAGAAAGGTCAGGTTATTTTATGTAGTTTCCTCTGACCTAAATGTAAGTGGCCCTTAAATATTTGATAAACCCCTCCAGAGACCCTTTATTTGCAACTTCCAATAAACCTTCCCAAATCACTTAAAAGTAACCTTGTACTTCAGAGCAACCTTGTCTTCTGAGTAAGTTTGTAAAAAATGAACTTACTTAGAGAGTACATTGAGCATATATCATGATCTAAATAAGTTTATGTGTAATACCATTAAAAAGTGCAAGTTCTTGGTAACTTCACATTAACAGGAGAATGAGATAGGTACCTGAAAATCCATATGCAGTTTTCTGACCACACAGAATTCTTAGTGTAAGGTTATGCACTGAACTAAATAGACCAAAATAATTTCTTTGTTCAGGGAAATTCGGAGACTTTCTTAAGCACAAAGCTTTTTACACTGCATACGCACTAAAGAGATGACATACTGAAGAACTGAAAATATTAAAGCCCCCACTGACAGTACCACCCCAGAGACTATTTTGAGAAAGCCTCCTAAAAAAATAAAAAGCCAAACAAACAACAAAAAAACAAACCAAAACAAAACCAGCCCACAAAAACCACAAAACAAACCCAAACACCATGCTTGAGCAGATTCGATGCAAGGAGAGAAGTTTGGGAGATGTTTTACAACATGATAATGACAAATGCATCTGTCAACTTGAAGAGGCATAAGGAACCTTCTCTGATAGGATTAATTGGTGATGATAGATGTCTGCTTTACATGCTGACAGTTGGAGAAGCAAGCTAGCCCAGACAATGGTTTCTAGAGAATCCATCACACTCAGGACAAAGTGCAAATCCCTGCTGCAATGATTTTCACTTAAATAGAAAAAAAAATGTCTCAGTGAAGAAATAAAACCAGAAATTTGAAGTGACATGTTCAGGGACCTATGGCAAGACCGTGCTGTGCAGAGCCAAAAAGGGAAATAACAATTGCTGGCTTCTAGACCATTTTTCTATCTGCTGATTCCTACACCTTTTGGATGACCATGGGTCAAGAACTCAAATGTCAGAGACGTTCCTTAAAGGAAAGACGTTCTTGTGTCTTGTTTTTTCATTCACACATCCATCACTATGTTTTTGGCTGTAAAATGTCACAGATGTCTCCAAAACAGAGTCAAACACCAATGAACAAGTAAGAAAATTATCTGAATGAAGGCCTCACATTGTTAGTGCTTTTTGTTTATAGTCACAGCGATCAAAGGATTGTTTCAACAAGATCTATAGTTCTGCAGCTTCTAGGCAAGGAGCCGTACATTTTAATCACTGTGGCCTAGAAATACTAACATGCTTCCAGCTTTTAAAGCCCAGCTGGACTGTCTTCAGCACACTGCTGAAACATTTAAGCAACTCAGTGCCAGAAGCTCGAAGAAAGCTGCCATTGGTTCATGCAATGCAATTATTCAGCACAGGTTGGATGGTTCATTATTGTACACCTGTAAATTCCCTGTGGAAAATTGGGTCCTCGTAGTGCGGTGGACACACTAACAAACCCACCTTGCTCAGTTTTTTCACTTGGTGTCTAAAGGAACTGTTGTCTGCTCAGTCGTACCCATAGAAAGGTAGGAACTTATGTTTACTTTGATATTAGGGTTGTTGCATAAGATAAATGTCTTCATGGGATTCTTCTCTGAAGGAATATTATTTGTAATGTGAACACTCATTTGGGATGGCATATAGGGGAAGTATTACAACAAGACTGCATAATCAGAGAGCAAGTAGAGACGGAAGTCCATCACGGACATCCTGGGGAGCACCAAACAGATGAAGGGAAGTAGGAACCCTTCGACCTCTCTGCAGCACAAAAACAAATAAAAAAAAGTGAAAGAGCTGCTCCACAGCTTCTACTTTGGAGGTGTCAGGGAGCACAGTAAAAATAATTGAATAGAAGATTAAGGAAGAGGGAAACTCAAATCTTTGGGCATTTATGATTATTGCACAGGGGATGTCGGAGCTACCATGGCTGATAGGCTGTTTTACCAATACCAGGGTCTCCTCTTCCACACGACTCTCCCCAAGATGTTTGTAGGATGAGCAATAAGAAGGTGAACTAAACTTGCCAGAAATAACGAGGGGAGAAGGAGGAGAGGAGAAGGGGAAAGAAAAACAAAGAATAGGAGATGGAAGAACATGAAGACCATCTGTATCCTCCACAATGGAGGGTACAGTCCCAGGAACACAATATACTACAGTGTAACCTCTCAATATAACACCAGGAAGTTGTCAGATGCCACAGAAAGGTGGTAATAATTGAAGGATCAAGATTTACAATTTTTAGCATAATGGCAGCCTGTCACAAATGTGGTTTAGGATTTTAAAAAATCTATAAACTGTCGCACCAATGAAAGATATTAAAGATAATACTTGGTATTATTTTAATGAAAATACTCTAGTTTAATTATGAATCTTGTGATTCTTCCTGCAAGGTTAATGGAAATCTTGTCTAAATATAAAGATCACAGACTAATCATTCTGGCATTTTGAAGGTCTTCATAATGCACCACTGGCTCTGGAAAAAAAGAAGTCACAAAAGAGTCGGAGGGGTTGAAACGGTTCTGTAGCAATAGTTTTCATCTTCTGATGTTTTTGATAGTGATGTGTTGAACATCCTGTTTAGAGATGGACCAAAAACTGCTATCAGAAAAAGAAAATTGTTGAAAAAGGATCATTCGTTGAATCTGAAAACATCTCTGGTTGATCTCCTTTTCCTGCAAAACCTCCCTTACAGTCTGTAGGGGCTGTAAGTCTGTAAGAGCCCTCTTGTCCACAGCCAGTGGAAGCTACTTAAACTAGATACTCCATAATCATAAAGACAGGGGGTGAAATTACACCCTTCCAGGTTCATCAGAAGACAGTCATTTCCCACAGCTTCCTTAGAAACCCCAATCCCCCTGCAATTCTTGGTCAGATGGCTCTAAGGCTGACCAATTTAGGATCTCAGAGGCTCTACCAACTTGACATTTCCCTCAGTTTTGTTGCTGTTTTGAATTCTGTGGGATTACAAAACACTGCTAGTAGCTGGACTCACCTCCTCCAACGGTAGGCAATTATTCAGGCACCTAGATCTCAGCTAGTTGTCCAGACGTTACAATCAAGGGAAAGAAACACGCTTTAATAGCATGTTATTCTCTCATTGTAATGCATATTTCTAATTTATAGTATGAATTATCTAACATGTAAGTGCTTGTTTCTTCCTGCTAATTATTAAAAAAGCCTAATACATCTAGGATGATAGATGCTTAAAAATAGGAAAAAAATGTAGCTAGTATGCTACACATCAATATTTCTGAAGGAAACACTTGTGAAATTTCCAGTGTGTGTGCAAGATCTGAAAAATTGGCTCTTACTCCAACTTGGAATGGAAAGAGATTTCTGAATATCCTAATTACTCACAAGTCAGGAATCACACATTTTTATCAAGTGATAACTGGCTCTGGGAAAAGTCCATCACTGCCATCTCACCAGAATTCTGGGAGTTTATTTTTTCCTGCAGGTTGAAAGGTCATCTACCAAAACACAATGATTTTAAGGCTTTTAGCAGTAATAACTAGAAATTAGTGCAAGTCCAGGAAGATATTTGAGAAATGAGAAACATATAACAAGAAACTATATGTACCCTTTCTAAAGACAGTTGAAAATTGGTTTAGCTTGTCTGTATATATCTCCAGACTGGGGAGAAAAAATAATGCCCATGAGTAGGCTTCTATTTTATTACAAGAAGACATAAAAAGAGTTAAAGTGAAGACATCAGGTAAATCCAGATGAGAAATTAGGCACACATTCTTCCAGGCATAGTGATTTACTACTGATACAAACTGTCACAGACAGCAGCAGCAACTTCTCTCTGGGCTTCCATTTCAGGACTAGAAGACTTCTAGTTATTATCTGGTCAAGAACAAGGCATGTTTTGATTAAATATAAATACTTTATCTCAGTAGAGATGTGAAATGTAATGGCATATAACGGCAAAATACTCAGACTGTACATGACCTAGGACAGATGTACAAGGCAAAATAATGCTCAGTGGAAAAACTCAAACTAGGATAAATCCCTTATGACCTTCAGACCTATAAATGTACAACATACTGACAGCATTAGGCTCTTTAATGTTGTTTGTTATGTGATTACCTTACTTGGTTAATCTGCTCCTGCTTGGAAATGAGAGCATGGTTCTAAGTCACAATTTCTCTGGTGATAAAGACATTTTAACAGAACCCTCTCTATCTCAAACCCCTATATTTGCTAGATCACTCACAGTTTATCACATCCCTCTGTTCTGATGACTTTCTTTTCCAGTGCATCTATACTGTAAAGTAGCTTAGGAAAAAGACTGCTTTAAAATATGCCCTCCCTCCTCCAAAGTAAAGACAAGCGATTTATATCTTTAATCCAAGCAACAAGAGAGGATTACTTCATGGAGAGTCACTCTTGAAGTCTGAAATATTGCCTATGTGAATATTGGAAGTTTCACCTGTCAGCGTATAACACAATGCATTTTTTTGATTGCTCATGAAGTACTATGTTTTCTATATTTTTACCATTTTTATATTATGATGAATGAAATTACCAGACCTAGCCTTTGATATAAATTTACTAGTACTAAGCTGAACATTTATTATTTCGATTAGGATGAGGGTATTGGGGTTTTTCTTTAATTATTGAAATGTTATTCCTCTTGAGTAATGATGAGAACAAGCTATAGAAAACCAATGGACTAACTAATTTCAATAAGGCATTCCAAGTGGTGAGAGACGTTGGTAGAAGAGGATAATTCCCTAGGGAAGTATACACAAGGTTAAATACTTCCATTTGAGACTGTTCGAACTGTATTTGTAGAATGAGATAATTCACAAAGCCCAGTAGTAAAAGATTCAGAATTACCCATATAATTTATCAAGATGGCTTTGAGAATCAAAGTCTTCACTCTGAGCCACACTAAGTCCAATGCATGACTTCCTTATCACAGTATTAGATCACAAACTCTCTGCTATCCAAGCTTCACATCCAGGTGGGGCTTGTATCTGCCCTAACTCAACATAACCCACTGTGAAATCAATGAGACTACTGCTGTTGACCTTAACAGGAGGCAGGCTACAGTAAAATAAGAGATATGGAAAAATTATTGATTAATCAAGCCCTTTTTCCCAGACAAACTATGCTACTGCAAAAGTATCACAGTTCCAGGGGCTTCTTCTGTACTGTGCTAGTAACAACAAGTTTGCAGTGAATATTATGTTTATTTCAGTATAAAATTCAATTTTTACCTATTGAAATTTATAGGATGATTACTTATTGTTTTATGGTATTTTGTAAATTCATTCTTAGGACACCCTCTTATTATAGAAACAAAGTAAAAAGCAACTTCTTTTCCTGCTTATGTCTCTCTAGAATGATTGAGTTCTCTGTGTACTTTATCAGCAAGACATTAAAAGGATAACGAAGAGTAGTGAAAGAACAGATGTCCACAGGTCAGTTTGGCCTTAAACACATTAAAATCTGTTTCAGATATAAAATTAACTGACTCTTTTCTTCAAGTAGAATATTAGAAGCAGTTATTCAGTTGATAAGCCGGGGGGGGGGGTTGCGGGGGGAAGGTAAATTGCAGCTAGAACTTTCCACTGGTGTTCCATTTATTTCTGGATAGCCTTGTCAGTTTTAACTGAATCCATTATTAAAATAAAAGTTTGTTTCACAGAAAACTGATAATATGTACCATCCCTGTTATACAGGAAGAAAAGCGGAATTAGAGTTTTGAAATGAGTTATTAAGAGAAGGAGGTGAAACATGATTACGATAGCTTCCCATTTTTGCATATGCAATATGAAATAAATGTCAGATCCTTTTTCCCGCTAAAGAAAATAAGTAGAAATGTATGCACTGCCATTTGTTCAAAATCTAATTATTTTGTTTGATGAGAAACAAATCTTTCCCTAGAGTGCTAATTACTACATATTTTCTTAAAGAGGAAAGAAAGGACAATTTCAAAAACAAAATTTAATGTCACAAAAATTTCAGATAGCAGTCTTGTTCTTCATTTCAGCTTCATTAGTCTCATTCTTTAAAAATTGTTTAAGAGATTTCATACTTTAGGAAGATCCAGTCAGTCTTCTGATATAAAACATGCTTGTCAAGTTGTTGCGTTAAATCACTAAAGGAAAGTAAACTCATGTGGAAATATTAGGTCCTTGTTGTATGGTGAAGAAATCCATGATGCTGGACTCTTTAAACAATCCCTCTTTTACACATCTAGACTTGTTCTTTCTTTTAGCATCATACTTAGAAAAAAATATGGCTACAACCTCAAAACAGCCCAGTAAAGGTCCTCTGAAAACAGTGGGACATCTAAAGCCTCTGAGCTACACAAAGAATCTGGTTGAGCTCTGTAACTTCAAGAAGAAGAATTTAATACTACTTTTCCAGTATGTACAAGACCACTGTAAAGAGGAAGAGGATAACAGGTACTCCTTAGTCATGGAGTATAAGGCAAGAGATAATGGGCTTGTACTGCAGAATGAAAGATTTGGGTCAGACACAAGAAGAAAAAGTCTGTTTTCAGACGTAGTTTCAAGCATATGGATCCCCATCTCAAAATACACAGGCTTAGTGGATGTTGTCTTAGGAAAGCGAAACAGACAAAGAGATTTCAAGATGTTTTCTGTGTTTACTGGGTCACTAGGGAGATGATGCATCAGTTCATTGAAAATTATGACGTCTTTCACATGAATTATAGAAGGTCTTTAGTCTGAGCAGTTTTTCTAATTTTAATTAAGCAGAGAAGAAAAGGTTCTTATTTGCTTTCCATTTGCAAGTCTCAAAACACAAATATCCTGATACAAATTAGCCCTACAGCACATACTTAAATTCTTCCCTGTCCTGGAGACCATTCAAGCAAGGCTCAAGCATCTTCAGTTGTTGTTCTGAATCAAAGATATGAATCTGTTCTGTTTCCTGATCATTATGCCCAACACAGGCATTTTCAATTAATGACAAGTTATTATATTGTTATCTCTTTAAGGAGCACGTATATCACCCAGGCTACCTTTCTTACCTATGTGATTCTTGCCATCTGCTGGCAGATATTTTTATGTTGTCAATTTAAAATGCACAAATTACTTGAAGTTAAGGAAAAATATTTAAGAAAACTATTAAAATCTGTATCAGTAAAAAGTCTATATTATATGCAAATATTGGATATCAATTATATGTGTCAAACCTTTGAGAAATTTTATTCAATCGATATTAAGATTAAAGTACTTCTTAAATGCTAACTTAACATACCACATATTCTATTTACTAAAGAAATCATCATAAAATAGCATATAATTGCTAGAAGAAACTCCACTGATGATAAACCAGTAGTAAATCAGTTACTTCACCTCCAGAGGAAATGTAGTCATTCAATTCATACAAGCAACATTGTGCAAAAGAGATGGCCTTGCTGGGGTTGCCTTTTCATTGTAATATAGGTGATGAATAAGAATGAGTTCAGTTCATATGGAAACAGAAATACCAAAGAATATCTGGACCTTGAGCTTTACTAACCTTCATGTTTAAGTGCACGGATTTTAAGAATGGTTGCATATATATGAATAGGTTCTTTTTTTTTTAGTTGCATTTAAAAACTGAAGGAGCACGCCTGCCAACATTTCACATTACTGACATTTAAAAGGAACTCACATACCTGGTTTCAATGTTTTGATTGCCACAGGGGTGGTATTATTCCACCGTCCTTCCCATACTTCACCAAACTGACCAGATCCTAATTTTTTCAGCAATTTCAGAGATCGTCGGTCTATCTCCCACTGATCGACAGTTTTATAGGACAAATCAAAAGTAGAAGGAATTTGTAACTGGCAAAAGAAAATAAATAATACAGTAATTGAGACTCTGAATATTTTTTCAACAGCATATGCAAGTCATTGTTAACTATATCATGTAAAGTCACAACTGAAATAAATAATGTTTCCTGAGAGCACACACATGTGATAAGGTAAGCTGAGAACATAAAATACAGCCCACAAACTGGGTACTTTTTGTTAGAAATAAGAAATATTCTAAAGAAAACATTCGGCCATTAAAATTAAAAATTAGAAATCATTCCTACAGCAAGTTTTTTGAACAATGACATATTGCTTGCCTAAGCCTTGTGGTTTTGTCTCAGTAATTACTTATGGACAGCTAGAGTTATGAAGTTGGAGATTTCATCTCCATATACATTTATAAAAAGATATTAATAAATTATGATTTGGCATATTTTCTCCTCCAGCCACACAATGATTTGTTCAAAATGGCATGGTATTTCATTATTAACATGTCAGCTCCAAGAATGAAACAGCAGCACTACTCAGAATTTCCTGAAAATAAGCAGATCATCACCGTTTTGAAGCAGATACGGGGTAAACACCTTCTAACTGGTATCTGATGGCTTAGCTTACAAAAAATATTCTGCACAGTGTAACATCCACTCTTACCTTTATGCATGGCTTTCCAAGCACCACGCAGAGGCCATCACTGTTCTTACTGTAATAGTCAACCATCTCATTCAGAGTTTTAAAAGTTTTCCTTCTGGTTAGGAAAAAGCCTCCTTCATCCAGCCTTCTGATCCTGTAGTGCTTCACAGATACACCATCAAAAACTAGGAAGATTTAAACATATTAAGTTTCCAGGAATTGTAGCAGTGGTAAAATATAGCTTATAGCCAAACCTCATAATGTTCCTAAATACATCTGTGAGGACCTTAAAATAAACTATTTTCATTTCAAAGATGACAACAAATAAAAAAAATCTCTTTCAAGCCAAAGCCCACTGATAGATAGCTTAATGTAGATAGTCCACCGGTCTTCAAAGATTCAGGTTTAGAATTTCTTGCTTGCACCATAAGGACTGAGACAAAAATACATAAATAAATCTTCTGTGAGGCAGCTCATATTTTCCGTCTTCTAGGACACCAAAACCAGCCAGGAGCATCTTATTCACAGTAACAATTTAATCAGTTTTTAATATTTCATTTATCAGCAGTAACATTCAAAATAGCATCTGCTGGGCTGGCAGGCATTTCAGAGCAAACAGATATACCCTCCACATGGCCATGATTCTCTGAAAAGTGCTCACATCTTCTATGGAGTTTATTGAGTTTTTTGTGTCTTTGGAATATGTAAAATTCAGGCTTATAATGCTCTGAGTAGCTGATTACTCCCTTTCCATTGAAATATGTTTTATGTTCATCTGTTCTTTCCTAATCAACAATATATATTTAATTTATGTATGTAATATAATGTATGTAATCTATATACATCTGTATACAATTTACAAATGAATAATTAAATAAATATACAGGGGGAATGTTCAAAAATCTTTTTACTGGTGGGGGTGCACAATCAAAAATGTTTTGATCCTGCTGGCTTAGAGATCTCCTTTATAAAGAAATATCAGCTGCAGCAATGAAAGGCTGAGCATCAGCAGAGAGAGCAGTTCTGAAGAGGTGGAAAGCGACACGGTGTCTCACGTGGGATGTTATGTGGCATGACACTTCATGACTGAGATATCTCTGTCAGATTTCAGCGAGCAATGGAGAGCTTACATTAGATACTGAAGGGTGCCTTGAGCTCCTATTCGAGGCATATCCCATCCTGTATTTAACAGAACAATACAGTGCTTTTCCATGATGAGTGCGGAGAGAGCTCTCAAGGAGAGGTGGATGCTCCAGCTGTTATCCTGTTCCTCATCATCCAACATTACATCTTTCCAGGACAGGTGGCTCCTTCTACACCCACCACTTTTGGGCACTACCAATACCATCCCCTTCTCAGCACCCTCACACAAGATGAAAGTCAGAAAGGCAAAAGGGAGGCATAGAGGAAAGGTCGAAAAGCCTTTTGCTGTTTACCATTCAAGAGACAAAATTCCAGCAGCAGTGGCTACTCTTAGTTAAATAATTCAGTGGAAATAATTTTCAATCCTAGAAGCAGATGCAGTCTAAAAAATTTGTTACGCCTCTCTCCTGGAGCTACTGTAACTGATAGGTCCTGGAGACTGTAACACTGCTTGGATTTTGGCAATCACTTTGGTTATACTAACAGAAGAACACAAAGCTGCTTATTGTATGGAGAAAAAAGATTATAGAAAATTATGGGTTGTGTACCATTATCAAAGCTGATAGAAAGTATAATTTTTCTCACTGTTTAAGTGATTAAGTTAAAAAGAAAAACCTGTCCTGCTTTAAGTACTGCCACGATCAAACTTTTTCCCCTGTGTGCCGTGCGATTGTGGTCCCAGGCCACCAGAGGGCAAACAGGAGCTGTTCAAAATACTGGGAGGTTTTGTACCTACCACAGGTAATGTTTTGGAGAGAGCTTATGTACCAACTTACAACTCTGCATGAGGACCATAAATAGGAATATTTGTAAATATAACTCCCTAGTATAAAGATAATTACATCACGCTTCTCAAATGCCATTTCCTTTTAATTTAACACCTCATAATTAATATATTTTAATTATAAAATGCATCTATATTTTTGTGAAGTATCATTTGGAAATAGCGCTGAAGCAAAATGAAGGGAAGAGTAATTCAAGAACAACAGACTGGAAACATAATGGCTTTTCCAGAGCTCACAGTTAAATGCATCTGGCCAAATGAATTGCTATTTATGATTAATAAATGGCCCACAGGATGACTTTGTTAATCCTGTCTCAGTTGTATATCACAAGTGATAGTAGTTTCACTACCTGCTTTATTTATGAGTAGCATTATAATTATTACTTGTGAAGCAGCTAATGATAATGCAAGAGCTGGTTTGAAGGATGTGCTATAATTTCTTAAATGAGTGTTATAAGAAACCTTATGATTGACAGTATACAGGTCAGGCAGCGATGTGTGTGGAGAATCTGGAGACAATTTCTGCGCTGATACCCTCATTGCTTGTGATAAACATCTGAGATTAATGCAGTATTTGACAGGGGGCTGTTTACTTGTATCTCAGGGCTGAGTCTGGCTGTATGACTCCTGTACCACACACTCGCAGAGCTGCAGCATGGTATGGCTCCAGGACACAGAGCACATGTCACTCAAGGAAGAACTATCCATAACTCCCTTGGTGCTTCCAGTCATCCCTATATACATGACAGACTGTTTAACAGGACAGGGTCACTTCACACAGTTTGACAGCAACTAGGTTGGAAGACTGCAGTGGTATTCTCCTTGACTTGCCCTTCACAAAGGAATCACCGTTCCCCATTGGATTTCTTCAGGGTTTCGCTTTAACAGAGGCATTCCTCTCTCACAGCTTTCCATCCTCACAAGGTTGGGCCATGCAGAAGTAGATTTTGCCAACACAAGGATGAGAATAAAACTATTCACTGCTCCTTTCCTGGGTCAGAAAAATTCCATTTTATGGTGGCATCAAGGGGGTCGACATCTTCACCAAATGAACCATGGAGGCACTAAGGTACTGTTACCACCAGTGCCCCAGAATCTCTCCTGTCAGCAGCCCTCACCTAGCACTGGCAGTGCAGCGCTGCCAGCAGGAGACATGCTAGGTCTCCATGCCCAGGGTAGATGTGAGAGGAGGGTGGCTTATGACATCACCAGCACCAGCACAGAATGGGTGCAGGGACTGCTCTGAAATTGTTCTCCTCCTACGGCCATGATTGTGCCACTCCTATCAGTCTGCTGCTTTAAACTATTACCTATTTTTCCTACGTTGAAATCCAATCTGGCCTAGAGGAAACCACATAATCTTTTTTAGGAGCAGGGGGGGCGGAAAATGGAAGAAAACACAAACCATTTACATTGTCATTTAATGCAATCAGTCTTTCAGATACCATTATTCAGTGATGGGGGAAGTAGAGAGCCTCCTGCTAACATTGGCAATGGCACTCAATTAAGCTGAGCACATCTAAATTATGGCTTTTAATTAAAAAGAGGCAATGTCTAAGATGGCACCAACATGTTTAAAATTTAATACATTTCACACCAGATGCTGGAGTCATCAACATAAAAATCTGTCGACAACATGTGCATTTTTAAAATGGGAAAACCTATTTTTAAAATGTCAAACACTTTAAAATGATAGCAACACATCTCAGTGGCCTATCTGGTTTGATGTGCTTTCCATTTAACTATTCATAGCTTGGAAAAATGTTTCTGAACACAAGTTTTTGCTTTTAATTTAAATAGCCAGTTTTCATCTGAATCTTACAAATTGTGAGTTTTCCCATGAAGGCAAGTTAGAAGTAAAAAGTGTCATTTTAATTAAAGAGTTTGATTCTTTTTCTGTTCTTTTCCTTTTTTCCTAAGGAGATCCATTTGACTCCCTCATTAACGTGAAATCTCTTATACATTGCCCATATGGGTATGAAACCAAGCATGAAAGTCATAAAATCAGTTTATGGGTGCTTGGGTAAAATTCTCTTTTCCTTTTCTATTTCTTTTCCTTTTTAGCTTTGTTCCACTTAAATGTTAGGCTGGACAGAGAACTGCAGCACTTTGTTAAAGATCTTAATTCTGAAAGATAGGTTGACACTCTTGTAGTGACTATGATCTACTCTAGAGTGAAACCAAAGCATCAATAGAAGGCAGAGCAAACCTAACCAGCCCTACAGAGAATGGGAGTTTGGGGGTCTAGTCTTTTTTCACTGAAAAAATAAAAACAAGGACACCAAAACCAGAGATATATTCTGAAATATCAGGCTGGGGCTTCTCCCACCAGTATATCAGCTACCATGGAGATAGAAGCCATCCAAGATCTATTAAAAGAAATACTCTTGAATCACTATCCCTCAAGAAAACACTACTTTTCTGCCTCAAGTCTGAGTGTCTCACAACTCCTCCTGATGGAACAAAGAGAGGAGAGACAGAAAAACTGCCTTCTCCATAGCATCTGGAGGACTAAAAACCTTTCTTTCAATTAATTCTCCCCGCAGCACAGCCCACTTCATCATTTGCTTTAGAATGCACTAGCTCTCCCAAAAGGAGACATAAGTAATGAGATTATGGACACACAATGTCTGGACCATTATGTATACTAATAGTTTGGAAGCAAAAAAACTTGCACAACACAAACAGGCACCATTCAGTCAAGCCTGTTCAGTAAGGAGCAAATAATATTTAGCTCTTCAGGATGAAGTAGCATGTCAAGGCTAAACTACGTTCAAGTCTGGGAAGCTGCTAAAAGATCCAGCCACACTGGTAAATCATGTCATTTAATACTCACTGTCTACAGGCTAGGCTGCTTCAAAGTTTATTCTCTTTCTTTGCCTAAAAGACCACAAATGTTTAATAAAACTGAGGTAATACATATATACGTGCATATATGCTCAGAGGACAACCCATGTTTGTGAATGGAGGGCTGTCTCCTGCAGCTGGAGCCTTGCCTCAACATATATCACATTCTTCAGCACCACTGTTCCCTTCCCTCATCAAACAAACCCGCACTGAAGAAATCCACAGTGATGGTTTCATATCTTGCTCACAGCAGCCTTCACCAAATCTCCTGTTCCCAAATTAACTTATACAGAAACCTGAAAAATGTCTACCACAAGCTCTTATAATTGAATTAAATATAGTAAATCAGATTGAATATACTTTCTGTCCATAATTTGCAAGGAAAAAATTGAACAGCAGCATCAAAGTATGATCTCATCCTACCATAAATGCTAACCTAGTATTTATTTTCATTCTTTTGGGGTTTTCTCTCTGGTACTTCATAGTTTAAATAAGGTACTACTGCCTTCCTGCTGGAGAAGTAGCCAGGATGCAGGGTAAAGAATTAAGATTTTGAATCTTTCTTAGAAGCCTACAGTTGGAGAATAATAAAAAGAAAATGCATTTCTATCCCTAGGTGCACAAGCACAAGATTTTTCACTGATTTTTAGTTAGGTGTCATGTATTCAAGTGCCAGGATTAAGGAGATGACACAGGCCTATCTATCATCATTCCCTGCATAACACCATGCTGTTATCAGTCCAGCCCAGTCCTTGGACGAAATCAGTTCACTGATGAAGAACACTTTAAGGAAAGCCGAAACATGTAAGACAGGGATGTTGGCATACAGAAGGAAAGAATTTTGAAAAGTTTGCAGCTATAATATAATAATCTTTGGCTAAGAGGGTGCATGCACACTGAAGGGTTCAGTCACAGTTCGGGAGCAATCTGATTCCTTGCTGATGTTAGTTTTGATATCAGCGCTTCTTGGCTAGAACAAACTTCCTTGGGGGCAAACTGAAGACTAAGGAGTGAATTCTCCCAGAACTGTAAATATCATATTTTTTTCATAAACTTCACCTGTGTCTCACGCCAAGGGCTATATGTATTTCTTTGTCTTGGCAACAAAAAGCAACACCCCCATTACTGTGAGGTGTTGCAGATATATACCCTCACCTTATGTTTTGGAAAGAGAAACCAAGGGTGCATCAAAAGTCCATTAAGCTGCTTATTCTGTTTCTGTGTAATGCTCAGGAGGTGACTGGTGTATAAACATACAGGCAAAAGAGTAGACACTATGAAAAGCCTGTTCATGCACAAGATACCTCTTTTTTACTGACGTAATTCTGCACGTGACAACTTAGATTTATTCACAAACATTACTGGCATATGGAATTATAGAGGCAGAGCACATTAGGAATTTTGGGTGTATAGCCCTGTTGTTTCAGGGTCAACATTATACTCTTGACTCAGACTTGTTTAACGATTTTGATTGGAAAATGTTCACAGAAAACAACCAATGAATAATCATGTTCATTATCTAAAACAGCAAATATCTATGACCTGAAAAACATGATATGTGTGAGTAGGTAACATTACTATCAAATAAGTGTCCTTATCTGCAAAGTCTTTTGGATTCAAATAAAGGACTTTAAATACAGTTCAAAACCCATCGTCGTCATAAATCTAACTTTCAACTCGTGTTTACAACTAACTTTTCAATGAAATATTACAGATTCAAATGTACATCTTTGAAGACCTTCCTATCATTTTGCCCCTGAAAACAAGCAAGTATAAAGCTATTTCTGCTCTAGCAGTAATCTCTTTTTCTTAAATAGCAGATATCTGACAACATGGTTTGATTTTTATTTTGTGTACTAATCAGAAACATAAAGTACAACTGTAATGTATTTTGGGGCATTTTAATCATGAAAATAATTTCTATTTTAAGGCATCCGGAGCACTGGAAGTACTAAGCATAAGAAAGTTAATTGTGTTCTGAGCATATTGATAAACAAAGCATATAAAATAAATGTTATCAAAGACCAAAATTACTCTTGCCAAGTTTTCTTTATGTATCTTCTGGGACATAAATATATTATGAAATAAATTTCATTTTCATGCCCACAGTTTATCATTCTCAAAAATGAAAAAGTCCAGATCACCTGAGAAATTTTTAAGAACATTGTTGAAGATGAAAAACTAGAATGTACCTGAAAGAGAGTATTCGCCTTTCAGACTTTCGCTTTCTCGGATCAGGAAGGCTCCTGTTTTGTTTCCATCACATGCCAGTTGTCTCTCGGCATCTGCTCGTTTGATTGGGCCAAAAAACCATCTGAACAAATAAAAACCATTAATTTTACCAGTCAGTGAAACATACCAGGAAGACAATTTAGCTTTTATAAACATGCTGCATATTTACTAAAAGATAATCTGTGCTATGGTAATTAAATTCCAATAGGATGGGGAAAAACAGCCAACAAGAACTACACAACAAATTTATTGCTAGAAAATATTGCTTACACATTTGAGTGAAATCTGGATTTTACTGCTGATGGGAAGTCCTACTAATTTCAAGAGAACAAGAATTAAAAAGTTATAGATTGGCCTTGTCCCAGGAAAAATTCACGATTAAATTTTGCCAAGGTGGAAATTGATGCCAAGTGCATTGATGCCACTTGAATTATGTAGAGGTGCAGGTATGTGCTAATATCCTGACATCTTAAAAGTCAAAGATTCCCAAAACTGCAGAAGGGCTCTCAAATTCCAAGAGGTAAACCACCCTGCAGCCTTCCCCATTCCACTGCCATGTCAATATCTCATATGAGTTACTGGTAGCTTTTCAGCTCTGCTGCTGTTAGACAAACAAAACCAGTATGACCCTCAAGTCACTGCAAACATCTCAACATCCCTGTTTCGTAACAGCTTACACCTATCTATGCCTTTTAAAACATATTTTTCCTCTCTCTCTAAACCCTGTATTTTACAGGGACTTGATCAAGAAATAGTTGTAATTTCCTTCTCTGAAGGTACTTCTGCTGCTTTGTGCTGATTGTAAATTAAATGGAAAAAAGGTTAGGATGTGTCAGCATTTTCAACTGGGGCAGCATGCAGCTTCCATCCAACAAACATACAAACCTCTTTCCAAGATTAGCCCCACCCCTATTTTGGAGTAAATGGTGATAAATGCTTATCAGAAACATGCCATATACTCATAGGAGAACTCCTTTTAAATTAATCATAACTAAACCTATTATGCAAACGTTTCAGATAAATCAGTGTATTGCATCACAAGTTGCCTATTCAGCTAACTGCCTGATTTGTCAATTACAAGTGGAAGGTACAGAAGGAGTCATCAACAACCCACTTTAGTATCTGTAAGGCTTGTAATCACCACAAGGAATGGAAGATATAAATGAGAACATTGGGTGACACTTCGGCTGAGCAAGCAGGAGGAATGAAAAATGGCCTTGTGTGAATAAAAAGGAAATAAAAAGAGGCAAATACAGACAGCGCTGTGCTAACCTACACTGAGTATGCTTTGTTAACAAAAGAAAATGAAATTCAGATATTCTGGACTGCATTCCTGTCCTCTGACTCAAAAAAGATTTGGATAAAATAGGCCTTGATACATATTTGGCAAGGAAAGGTATCTCATTTGAAATCTGGAAAGTGTTAATAACAATTTTAATTAATTAAACATGTTGATTAATTCAACTAATTAATTAAATTAATTCTTTAGTTATACTGTAGAAAACTAAGTAATCAATAACTGTTCAAATCCTTGACTGAGGTTCTCATCAAAGGAATGAGGGGATAGAGCACAAGTTCAACACTATTCAAGTCCCAAAGAAAATTTCATCTACCCTAAAAATTGAATTAGAACCTTTCTGAAGTTTCTAAAAATAACTGTTCTGAGAATAACAACTGCAAACTAATAAACTATATGATCTGAAGAGAATTGAACTGATATTTTTCCGTAAGTGCATGTTCTTTAGGCATATGTATCTGTTCCTTTTACTTCAAAATATTTCAAATTATCTGTTTATTTTTCTTATGTTGCAAAAACATCATTTAAATCAATAGGAATTTACCATTAAAGATTATGTAGAGGGCATGTAACATGTAGATCTGACTCCAGATAAAGTTAGCAATTTAAAAGATCCTGACTTGCAAAATAAGATTATTAGAGCAACAGTATTTGAGAAGGTAAGTGTAACTGAAGCAATTATTATGGAGAGTGAAAAGTGGACACATATTATATATTACCTCATTTGCCTGACTTTATAAGATCTGATTAAAATGTTTCAAAAAATGTAATGAAAATTACTTTTAATAGCATTTGAAGATGGGATTCTTAGTTCAAAGTCATTGGGTTTGCAATAGCAATCATAGAGTACCAAAAGCAATACTGGTTGTGAAAGAAAAAATAACCCTTTAACCTCAAAGCAAATATTTTAATTCGTTATTCACTTTTTTAACAAAAGCACACTCAAATTTAAAGTACTATTTCCATTATAAATGGAAGTTTAAATTCCTTTTATAAAGTGTGAAGGGCTTATTTCAATTTCTAGTGATTGAACTTATGCTTTAAATGGCTTAATATTTTACTTCATTCAGAAGTGTGTATTTTAGAGGAAAAAATACTCTAAAAAGGAATAATGAATCAAAATAATTGCTCACTATGAGACATTATGCCATGGGATAGGAAGGTCAAACCGAAAACAACACCCAATCTTCAGTAAATCAATTTGGTTTTTATAGCTCAAAGTTAGATGGAGGTTTTGAAACAGAACACTTGGAAAACCAGGACTAAAACATCAAGCACCATCCACTGCCCAAGTTACTTAACTAGCACTTTCCCTGATTTCAGTGTGCAATATTGGCACCAGACAATATTCAGGAGAAGGATGAATTAGCAATTCATCCACACTTCCACTCTGAACTCCAGCTCACGGCCAGATTACTCCGGGCCACAGTTAACAACGCAGGATCAGCAGATTACCAGGTACGGCACAAATGAGTGCATTCATGAGTTTCCATTTCTAGCAGGAGCTGTCTGATTAGCACAGCAGTAGTGTGCTTCTGTCAGTGAGACCCAGGAACACACTTTCTTGTCCAGCACTGCATCTGACACCCCTTTTTTTTCTCCTTTTTCAGCGTAGGAAAAGTACTTGGGGTCCAGCACCTGGATCACAAGAACCCCATGAAATGCCATAGGCTTAGAGAAGAGTGGCTGGAAAGCTGCCAGACACTGGAGATCTTGGTCAACATCCAGCTGAATATGAGCCAGCAGTGTGCCCAAGTGGCCAACAGCAACCTGGCTTGTATCAGAAATAGTGTGGCCAGCAGGACTAGGGTAGTAGTACCATATTCTGCACTGGTGAGACTGCACCTCATGTAATTGTGTTCAGTTTTAGGTTCCTCACTACATCGAGAAAGACATTGATGTGCAAAGAAAAGCAAGAATCCGGTGAGGGGTCTAGAGAGCAAGTCCTAGGAGTAGTGGCTGAGGGAACTGGGGTGAAAAGGAGGCTGAGGAGACATCTTATCACTCTCTACAAGTACCTGAAATGAAGGTGTAGTCAGGTGGGTGTTGTTTCCCAAGTAACAAGTGATAGGACAAGAGGAAATGGCCTCAAGTTGTGGCAGGGGAAATATAGATTGGTTGTTAGGAAAACAGTCTTCAGCTAAAGGGTTACCATGCATAGGAACATGCTGCCCATGGAAGCGGTTGATAGATGCGTAGATAGGGTGCTCAGGGACATGATTTAGTAGCAGCTTGGCAGTCCTAGGTTGACAGATGGACCCAATGATCTTAAAAATCTTTCCCAACCTAAATAATTCTATAGGTGCCAGATCTGATTTTTGAGGATTATTTCTAGCAGCTTCCTCAGAATCTCTTGTTTCCACCATCATTCCTAGGTCTCAAGAACCCCTTCATTAAAAATTTCAGGCTACTTCCAGGTCAATTCTGGTCAACATATATAGGACAAATTTGGAGACAGAAAAGATGACCTTTGTGTAGGTCCATAACAAAACCAGTCTTTACTTGCTACAGATAATGCCCAATACTAGAGTACCAGTGAGGTTCATTGTGGTCATTCAGAGTGTAGTGACCCCTTCTGAACTGATTATCAGTTCCACTGACAGGGTTTTGACCATTATCAACAGCAGATGGACACGTGTCATAACAGGCTTTGTCATGGGATGTTCCCTAACTGTGACAGTATCACTGCTGAGACCAATACTTCTATCCTACAATCTTTTTCTTCCATCAAAGGAAAGGATCTATCTTCATCAAAGTGGTTATTCTTGAAGAGCAAATTTTTTAACAAACAGAGATCATGTCACCTATGTTCACCCCTGCCTCCCCATTCAGTCCAGCTTGAATTAAAATGGAGTCTGAGTTCAACAGAAGTTGACCGTGCTACTTGACTCATCACTGCCTTTGGTCAGACGCCCTCTGTCCTCCAGGTTGCAATGCACTGCTGACCTCTTTCTAAATGTTAAAGCCCCATTTGCCTGTCTCTGCTTTGTGTCTCCTTGTGCTTTGCTACATTAAAATCTGCTAAAATATAAATAGCTTCTATAAATATACTCCTGCACTTTTTTTTTCTTATAGCAGGAAGATATGCCAGAGACCTTTTATCGGGAAGGTGGAAGATAGGGAAAGTAATAATATGGGCCAAAGGTATTGGGTGCTACGTAGCTGCTGACAGAATCACTAAAGATAGGGAGGCAAAGTTTTGCAATACTGTACCACTGGCAAAGTTTACTGTGCCTGTCAAGATGTCTAAAAGATAAAACCCTGGTGGAAAAACCAAAACCCCACAAATATCCCCATTGAAAACCAATTATGCAAAATTAGTTTTCTTCCCTTCTGTCCATCCACATTAATGTAATATCCCCTTCTGATCAAGCCACTGTCATAAATGCAATGTACTCATTTGAGGTAGAGATTGAAGATTTAAAAGAGCATCTCAATTGACTTGGGAAATACAGGATCTTTTTCTCTCCTGAAATTAACTCTAGTCAACCCTCAGAGTTAAACCCAAACAAAAGAATTCCCAAGCATGGTTCAAATGAAAAAGCTCATAGGGAAACATTTTTTGTCAGCCTACCATTCTTGGGCAGCGCCTTTTACAGCCACCCACTCCTCTCATACACTGAAGCTTTATGCTTGGTCTCTCCTAAGTCCCAAACACTTCAACTCCCAGCTCTAATGCAAGGTGTGTACTGAGCCTTAACCAACAACCCTCCCCCTCACATCCCCCCGAGTCTTGGGGCAGATAAAACACTTCATGGGAGATATTTTTTCTGTAGACATCTTTTCTTGAGCAGATCCTTGCAGCTTTATTCATACTGGAGCTCTAGGGTTTGTCATCCTCCTCACTCTAAGACTCGTTCAAGCCATAATGCTAACTGTAGGCCTGTTTTGAGCCTTAGACAAAGACACACCCCACCCCCTCAATCACAGACCACATGAAAAACTTCTCAAAGGACAAGTCTTTCTACAGCTTTGACCTTCCTTGAGCAGCCCCGCAGCAGCCATAGTCATGCTGGAGCTCTGGGATTCAGCTCTCTCTTAATCCTAACCATAGGCATGGGCTGACCTCTGCCAAAGATCCTCAGTCATGTTAAATGAACAAGCAACTAGGCATGAGCTAAGTCCCATGCAGGAGGGACCCCTTGGCATAGGCCAGACACAAAAATTCTAAGAGGACAAATCTCTCTGCAGCCTCAACCTTCCTTGTGTGGCCACTGTGCCACCCACCTCCAGAGGGTGCTCTTTCTCCCTGCCTTTCTCCTAACCCAACCTCTTGCTTTTGCCTTGGAGAAAACATAACCAAAGACCTCCAAACGTGGTCCAGGTGAAAAATGTGTTACTGGAGAAAATTTTTGGCATCATATCCTTCCTTTGGGCAGCTCCTTTAAAGTACTATTCCAATAGAAAGTCTAAACTGATTATTAAGGTCTCTGTGCCTTTGGGATATGGATAAGTCTTTCATCACCAAGACAAACACCAACTCTGAATTAACAGCTACAGTCTTTTGCTTTCTTGGAAATTCCAGCAGATCCATCACTGCTCTTTTGTTATCCACCCTGAAGACCAGCATAGAAAATGATGGGGAAGTTCTCATTATGTCACCCATTTCCACTAGGACTCACCAAGGCACAGATTCCCACTTTTGTCCTCTGCCTTTACCTAGATTTTATATGTACAGAAGCAAAGTCAGAATTAGGTCCACAACATCATATCTGAAGTGAAAGAATTTGCTATTATAACTAGCTGTAACTGGAAAGAGGGTGGGTAACTTCAGTTCTTCATCCAAGTTGCAGGCCACTGGATGTAAGATAAAGCTAAAGGCCTGTGACCTACTCTGAATTTTGTGAATACCCAAATAAAAGAAAAAATGCTGAGAGATGAGTCAGCAGTAAGGTATAACTACATATAGAAACCATGATCATTATCCTAGGAAAGAGGGTGGAATAAAGGAGAGGAAAATTGCCGAGAAGCACTACATGGCAAAGTCATTCAAGGAGCATGGAGGCATAAGAGAAGAAATAGCAGGAGATCAGTCAAATGAAATTTATTTTCAAAATACTGAAGATGTTAAAATGGACATCATGACCCTATCCTGAATCAGGACTTTGTGGCACAAGGGCATCTTTCATAAGTGCTTGCAACTGGGATTTACCCTCTCATGTTAGGGTAAGTCTTGAGACTGAAATCTCAGACATAGGGAGGGTTTGTGGCAATTCCCGTGGTTCCCATCCAGAACACTCCATTACAGAAGGTTAGCTGGCACACTGATAGATTAACTGGATTGTGTTAACTGTGTCTGTAGTGCTATGCTATGAGGAGAATAAAAGATTTCCTAGGATAAGAAGAGCAAAGAATTACTGCAATTAGGGCAAAAGTCCTGGGTGAGGACAAAGAAAAATACTTTCATATTGTACATATTGAAAACAAATATATCCCAGTTTCTTCTGGAATGCAGAAAGGTTGTGCCATAGTTAAAACAAATAAAGAATATATTTAATAGTTTATAAATCTTACATTTTAAAAACCTCAAAATCTACATTCATAGAAAGCTGTAGCTGAAAAGTTGAGAACCCCAAAGTTCAGAGATGACAATATTAATATTGCTTTCATGGCATCCACTCAGCTATTTGCAGGAAAATCCAGTGTGATACCATCTTTAATTACATGGCCACATTGACTGCTTCCTACAGCGTTAATACGAATGCTGCTCACTGAATAGTTACCCTCTATTTTGTTTTGTCATTGCGTAGATAGAGTTTATTTACCGTACATTGTTTAGCCTCTGCTCTCAATACAAGTTATAAAATTACATGGATGGCTAATTTCCTAGCAGCCTCTATTATAGTGTTCATGACTATAATATCCGAATGCTTTACAAATACTCATTAATTTCTTTTTGTGGCAGTCTTGCCTGTAAACTATTTTTTACAATGGAGAAACATCACAGAAAGGGACTAAGGCAATAAGACATTATTATAAGCATATTCTACTAATTTTGGACATCCAATGTGAAATGTCTAGGGCCTACCTTTCAGGGAATTTAGTGTCATATAGTGTGTAGTAGTTTATTCAGAGAGCAAAAGCTGCTAACTTCTGCACCACAGAAGTCAAGGAGAGGTGCATGTAAAGCTAAAGAGGCAGAGAAAGAGAGAGAGAAAGATCCTCCAGGATCTTACTCAATTACTTTCATCATATGATTACCCTGTGATCACTGCCCTTACTCAGCACATGGAAACCTGAACGGGCTTGCGTGCGCCACTCTTCGCTACTGTCATCCATACAGGACAAAGAGGGCTGCTGAGCCAGCTTTTAATCCATGCCAGGTTTGCAGTCTGCTTTGGGTAAACATTAGTGGAGAAGCAGGGACAGAAGTTTACCAAGGGCGCCACCAGCACCTGCACTGAGAGGAAGGCTCCAAACACTTGCTGAGTTTTCCCAAAATATCAAAAATACAGATGGCAGCTGTGAAATTCCAGTGGATCTGTTTGGTTTCCACATATGTATTGCAAGTTTACTTTCAAAGGCTTGGTTAGTTTGAAGCAAAGTTTTCTTAGATCTCAAAAAGCATGCGTTCTTATATCAAATATCAAGCCCTTCCTCCAAGTACATGCACAAAGGATTTTTCATACTGTTCTGAGCCAGGGGTTTTTTTTTTTTTGTTTTTAGGGAGAGGAGGCAGCCTGTGCCTGGTATCATCCCTGGAAAATTCACGTCCAATCAGGTAAAGGCTAGAAACATTGTAAGCAACTAAACAAGCTCTTCTGATAGAAAATATTAGGCTGCCTTAATTATAAGACTAATAAAGTAATATAATTTCTCCAAGAGCTGACATTTCATGAAATTAGGAAATATCACCGCAAAGATGAAAGCCTTCCAGATATAACGTAGTTAAGAAACAGATGTGCTTTACAAATGATGAACTGCGTGCGAGAAGGAGAGCGTGGGAGACGAGCACTGGCTGCTTCAATTTTCCCTTTATAGTCTGCAGTGAACTCGATGACGGCATTGGGGAAAGAAAAATTAAAAATCTGTAGTCAGGCTAAACCATGAAGATGAAAACTTGCAAATGATTCCTTTCATGAGCCTTTTCAAAAACACAAACCTTCCCAGGCATGGCACAAGAATCTGCATAGTGAAAGGTCCAGGATTATTCTAGGGCTTGCAGACTTTACTGGGCAGAGGTGGCAAAGCATAACAGTGGGTTTCAGGTCCTTGGGAAATGGACCCCTTCCTCCTTACTTCTTTCTACAGGCTTGCCTGGGACTGTTTCTAATGCTGTCTGTCTCACACACAGAATACACAGAATTACAAGGTTGGAAAAGACCTTTAAGATCATCGAGTCCAACCATTCCTGTCCTATGCTAACCCATATCCCCAAGTACCTCATCTACCCTTTTTTTAAACACAATCATCAGTCATTTATCATCAGATACTGAAGAATGCATGGGACAAGGACAAAATTGAAGAGGAATGAATTTAAAGCTAACAATAAAAGGATGCATAGGGCGCTGCGGGAAGGAGGGAGGGAGGAAACAGGACAGTAAAAATTCAAGGCAGAGAAGACCACAGAGTATTATAAAGCAGATGGGGGGAGAGAAGGGAGAAATTCAGAGCTAACAGTCAACAAGGAAGAGAAAATAAAGACAAGACAAAACTGAGGACTGCATTTATTGCCCAAGGGCTATAACCTGCTGCTGCCTGAGCCACTGCACCTGCTCCGCAAATGCCGGTTTCCAGCTCACCCTGCTCCCGCAGGGCATGAGTCTTTGGCAGCAATTTCAGTCCTACCCGGGGAAACGATTTCCCAGGGTATCTCTCGAAACAATTTCATGGACTAACTCTCACTGCAAGGATTGCTCTCTACAGATCTTTTCCTTTTTCCCTTCTTACTCCATCACACCATTTGTGGTAGTACTGGCCGAGAGAATGTCTGCACATTCATTTTCATCCGGTATTTATTGACTAGAGGTCACTGCTAAATGTACTGGTTTAAACATTGCTCATCAAAGCAGCATTGGCAACAAGTGAGTCAGATGAAGCCTTTAAAAAAATATTTACGTAACAACAGCTTTCTGTATCTATGTAAGTAAATCAGTTAAAACCTTAGCACCCTGCAGAAAGTACCTGACTTGGGCGATACTTGAAATAAAGAGTAGCTTAAAATGTACATGTACAGTGACACAGCTGAGTTCTGATTATTTATTTACCACAATCAGAAACTAGTTTCCTCCAAGAGAAACCAGAATTTCAGGTTTTTGGGAGATGGTTGTGCAGGACAGCACGTTTAACCTTTTGTAACCACAAATGAATTTGCTTAATATGTAAACAGCTGAGTCATGTATATTGCTTGGATCCTTGCTGTTAAATAACCTCACAAACTGAAAGACTATCCACTGTATGGTGAATCTGGAGCTTCCGAGTCTTTTTCACAATGACAGCGGGTGGAATCAGTCTGGTTTTCTTTCCATGGGGGAAAACACAGAACATGTGAAAAACAAAAGGCTCACTTACCCTATGCAAGCAGCAGAGATCTAACAAAATGACAGACCAGCATTCATTTGTTATGTGTATATATGTAGAAGTCTGACTGTATGTTTGAAAGCGACAGTCTGTCTGTAGCAACACACTTTAAGTTCCACTGTATTTTTCCATATTTTGAGATAAACAGTGTTATTTATCTTTAAATAACCATTACAATGAGAAATGCACAGTTCTGGAAAATAACAGATTCCATTTTGCTCTTGGCTTTTGGATAACATCTTGGTAATGTTCTCGTCAACAGATTATAATTGACTGGTTGGCGTTTTTCCATAAATACTAAATTTATGTTAGACTTGAGAGAGTTTTATTGGTGAGATGGCAGAATATAAGAAGCGCTAACTGAAGAGACAGAGGCAAAAAAAAAGGGAAAGTGAAGTTGTACTTCGTATATTTTCTAAACAAATTATGAAAGTACTTATCATTGAAAATTTTAAAATTTAAAGAGGTTTCTTAATTTCTGTTTTCTAATGGAGTTCTCAAGAAAACATGAGCATTTTTTCTTTGAATTTTGTTTAGAAAGGACTAAGTTATCTAAAGACAAGATACAACTAAACAATACCCTTAATTTTGTTTCAGGATATATTTAATATTTTTATTTTATATAAAACTAAAATGAAGGACTCTTTTCTTTTTGACACAGATAAAGCTAAATGACCAAAAAGAAAAACACAGCCGCTTCCTTCTTTCAGGAGAAGTGAGCCATTTTTCCTTTCACTCTTCTCATACCTGTTTGGTCATAATGTGGGCACTGGAACACAAGTGACAGATTCCTCCACAAAACAGGGGGTTCAAACAAGGTGATTTAAACATGTTTATGAAACACACTGTAGTCACTCTTTTGCTGGAATAAGCAATGTACATGGATGCTTACATATAGGAATTTGGAGGATGTACCACTGTTATAACTGTGGCAATCCTTTCAGGACTAAATGTACATGAGCTACCACCAAAAGCAGGCAGAACCTTTGCTAACATTTATTTTCAGGTAGGTAGGAAATTGCAGATTATTGCCAGGAAAAAAATAAAATAAAATAAAATAAAATAAAATAAAATAAAATAAAATAAAAAGCTTTCTACTACTAGACTCAAGGACCAGCTTTGCCACACGTACATTGTGTAACAGCTTAAAAAATAAAGTGGGTTTAGTTTTTCTACTCACTGAAAACCAGACTCTAATGCTGAACAGTAGCTTACCTGACATGAGCCCAGTGACCGCAATACAGTCATAGGAAATGTGTGAAACACCTGCCTACCCAGGCAGATGGACCTTGCGTACAGCTGAGACCCAAAAGAGGCCCCAGGTTGCACTAGGAAATGACTGGAGAACCCCAGCTGAAGAAACTGCAGAAGATTAATAGTTCATATGAGAAGAGAGCAGCAGATGCATCAAAAAGAAGGACTTTGAGACTGTTATGATCTATAAAATAGCTTCATTTTGTGTTACTCCATTGTTTTTATTAGAAATAATAAGCTGTGCCCTAAAGAAAGGGCCTATCAGAGCTTTAGGTACTTTTACAGTAATTGCTTGGGATTGTTTGGATAAGGTAATGTTCAACAGTGAGTAAGCATGGTAAAATCCACTGCAGAGGTAGGTGTTTCCTCTTACTGTCTGGTACAAATTTACTGTCTCGTAATGTAAACACAAAGATTACCTGGGCATTAGTCTAAAAAAATCCATGGCACGTTGTATATAAACCTTTTCAGGAAGTACTTTAGTTGTCCATAACTGTGCTGTTGTAAGGGATTATGCATAATACCACATTAATTTTTCAATAGTTGATAATAGCAGTTGACTGTGCTGCAAACAAGGAAATGAATTTTCTCTGTGTCTGCTTCAGGAAGGCAAACCATCGCACCTGTGGCTACTCTTGTACTCCATGACTACTGGGAAGCATCTATTACCCCTGTAGAGATGGTATTACAACACCAAGTGCATAAGCACTGTTGATTAGCATAGCTCACCAATACAAGCTTTGCTGTACAACAGGAACAAGAGACAATAAGACAGCAAATAAATCCCAATCTGATAGAGTTTATTTGAGGAAATCTCCATAAATAAATCTCATCCCACTTCACTATTGCAAAATAAATTCAAAATTAAACTTTTATATACATATATATATTTATGTATATAAAGTCCCTATCACCATATTGATAAACATTCTTTGGAACCACTCTGAATTAATTAATTTCACCATTTCCATTCCTTCTCCACAATATTGGTCATCTGCATGCTGTAGTATTTAATCTGCTCTGAAGTTCTATATGAGAAAAAAAAGGGTGAACTGCTATCATATTACTTTTTCTGTGGTACTTTAGTTACATAGGTGCCTGGTATATTTCTCCAGTTTAAGAGTATAAAGTCAAGTACCAAAGTTTGTTCCCAGTAGTGGTTTTGTACTTGGATAAGGGCTTCATGGCATTTAAAACTTGTTCTAAAACAGCTTGCCTTTGGAGTCTACGAAAGGTTGCCATTGGCTTTAATGGGCATTGCTTTTGGACACTGGGTGTGAAATATAGCCATATAATCATCCCTTTTTTAAAAAAAAAAAAGAAAAAACAAACTTAAAATGTGTTCCCAGACCCTATTTCTGCTGCAGAGTCTTCCAAATTGCATTGTAAAATCTTGCATGGAGGCTAGTACCTGTATGCACTTTTTTACACATACATGAACAAAAGTGCTGATATACTGCCATAATATACTCTAAAAGTAGCAATAACTCTGCTATTTATAACAACTGAGGAACAAAGTTGAAACCTGGAGGTAGCCTTAATGCTAACATGGTACAGAGAACACTAATAACATCAATTGATTTAACATTAAGGGAAACTCAAAAGGACAAGAAAATGTTCAATCATACATTCACTTAAACCATTACAGCTTCCAAAAGCGCTCAATTGATTTTCTTGAGAAAATCATTGCTGAGAAATTATTTTCTTTTCTCACAGGGAAACTCACCTCAGTACAGGAGTAATACAGAAACCCTTGGAACAAAACAGCTCCCCTTGGCTGCACAGGATGCTGGTGGAAGACAAGATTTCTCCATCCATTTTGTGCAGAGTTCTCTCTTGGATGTTTGCTTGGGCACGTACCTCCTCAGCCTAACATTAGCAGTCTGAGTAGACTCGTGCCCTCTGTCTGGTCACCTCTCAGTGAACAACCAAGGTCATTCTGTTTGCAGGGCTACTTAGAAAAGAACTGTTCAGTCTGGTCCCCCCAGGTGACATCAAGCCAAAGAGCAGAATGGTTCTTTCACAGATATCTTAACCAAATGAACTCCCTGTTTTCAGGGTAACTTTTTAGGATGGAAAGAGTGACACAGTAAAGATCACAGAATCACAGAATCACAGAATTGTAGGGGTTGGAAGGGACCTCGAGAGATCATCGGGTCCAACCCCCCTGCCAAAGCAGCTCCCTAGCTCATATTGCTCAGATAGGCGTCCAGGCGGGTCTTGAATATCTCCAGTGAAGGAGACTCCACCACCTCCCTGGGCAGCCTATTCCAGTGCTCAGTCACCCTCACTGTGAAAAAGTTCTTCCGCATGTTGGTGCGGAACTTCCTATGCTCCAACTTGCAGCCATTGCCCCTTGTCCTATCCCCACAGACCACTGAAAAGGGGCTGGCCGATTCCCCCTGCATCCCCTGCTTCAGATAATTATAAACTTTGATTAGGTCCCCCCTTAGTCTTCTCTTCTCAAGGCTGAACAGTCCCAGCTTACTCAGCCTTTCCTCATAGGGGAGATGCTCTAGGCCCTTAATCATCTTCGTAGCCCTTCTTTGGACTCTTTCCAGGAGATCCCTGTCCTTTTTATACCAAGGAGCCCAGAACTGGACACAATACTCCAGGTGGGGCCTGACCAGGGCAGAGTAGAGAGGGAGGATCACCTCCTTTGACCTGCTGGCTACACTCCTCCTGATGCATCCCAGGATCCCATTGGCTCTCTTGGCCACCGAGGCACACTGCTGGCTCATGGCCAACCTGTCATCTACCAGGACCCCCAGGTCCTTCTCCACTGAGCTCTTCTCCAGCAGGTCATCCCCCAGCCTGTACTGATACAAACAGTTGTTCCTTCCCAGGTGCAAGACTTTACACTTGCTTTTGTTGAACTTCATCTGGTTTCTCCCTGCCCAGCTCTCCAGCCTGTCCAGGTCTCTCTGGATGGCAGCGCAGTGCTCCTGCGTGTCAGCCACTCCTCCCAGCTTTGTATCATTGGCGTACTTGCTGAGGGTGGATGTTATTCCCTCATCAAGATCGTCAATGAAGATATTAAACAGGACTGGACCCAACACTGAGCCAGTCCTGTTTAATATCTTCATTGACGATCTTGATGATACCTCATCAAGATACCTCTGACTTCCAGAAGTAAAGCTAGAATCAGAGTCATTTAGGTTGGAAAAGATCCCTAAGATCACAGAGTACAACCGTAAACCTAACACTGCCAAGCCCACAGCTAAACCATGTCCCTAACCACCACATCTACACATATTTTAAATACCTCCAGGGATGGTGACTCAACCACTTCCCCAAGCAACCTGTTCCAGTGATTGACAACCCTTTTGGGTGAAGAAATTTTTCTTTGACCACACTCAATTCCATGTCAGTGCAAAATCTGGGCATGTTATCAGCCCAAGGCCCACACACATGCTTTATTTTGTAAGAAATCACAACACCATGTCAGAAAGGTATGTCAGCATCAAAGGAAGTTTCTAGGTGAGTTTTCAAACATTTTAGCTCTATAATAAGATCTATTTTTTTCTTTTCTCTCCTTGCAAGTATTCAGAAAACTAATAATTATCTTTCCAAGATAATCAAGTTGTCATTCTGAAACAGCAAAAAAAATCAGGTGACTTTCTATGGATAAAAATGATACCACTTCAGTTTCTGAGACTTCTATGTCAGTGGCTGAGAACATACACGTGCTTCTAAACATTGTTTCAAAAGGAAGATTGAGTTTTGTGAGTTCTCATAATTTCTGAAATTCACTGTATATATATATTCATTCTCACAGGTAAGTCTCAGGTTTTTTTCTCTTCTTTTGAAGTAAGGTTTGAAAAGGTGTGCCACAAAATTGTTTATGCTAAAAAATGTTATTAATTTTTCAGGAAACTAGCCATATATCTGCACTGGTGAGAGAAAGCTAAGGAAAAATGTTTACCAATGTTACTGTGGATAAATTTCTAACATTAAATATTACAGATTATAGAGCAGAAATAATGAAAAAGTCAATTAGTGCAATCTTTTCTGGAAGTATCGCTTATTATTTTGTTCATGGCTTTGTTTTTCCAGTTTTCATTGATTAAGATTAGTGTACCAGCATGGAAAAACCCTATGTATTTCTATCTGGTTTAACTGATAAAGAAAAGGAATGCACTCATGATCAATATTTTGTTTGCTCATCTGAAAAGCTATTTCCAGGTGAATTCTAAGCATGTCTGGAGAATTGAAAACTGCAAAGATGTAGATTTCCATTCTGATTTCTTTTAACTTTTACGGTTTTCTTATGCATTTATTATCAACATTTAAGAAACCTCCTGTGAAGAATAAGCTTCTTAACTAAAAAGCATAATCTCTCCTTTTTAAAGTTCTAATGCAAGAAGAGTCTTCAAATATGTCATATATAGTACTATTTAAAAATCACTGAAAAGTCTTCTTTCCTCTTACATGTAGTAGTAAATATGAAATAATATTTTGTCTTCTTAAAAATATCACCTAATAAACTATATTCTTTCTCTGCTACGTATAATTACATAACTTGAAAAAGGAACTAAATTTTTATTACAGAAAATCATCTGAATCCTGATTTATCGTATTATTTTCTACTAATCTCTTTTACTATTAAAGCGCAGGTAAAAATCTATGTTGTCTAACCTAGGCTACTGGAAGGCTGCATCATTAGTATGTGTTGTACGAGGCATCTGTGCTGTACCCTCGTGTTAGAAGAGAAAGTCTGGAAGACAACACAGGACAGAACCTGGGTTTAGTTCTGCATCCTTGATAGGAAGGGAAATAAGCTGATGAGTAAATCTGTGGGGCAAAGTCACTGAGGTCGACAGCACAGGCTGATGTCAGTGATTTATGGTAGATTGGGCAGAAAGGTGTGGTCTGTACAGGACCCCTCCCTGAATATCACAGGGACCTATGAGGCACTGACATTTCCTTTTGTGCTTGTTTATTTTTAGCGTGGGTTTATATGACTCACTCATGACTAAGTAATCACCAATCCGGAAAAAAAAAACCCCACTTGTTTAGTAATATGAAACTTTCTGCCAAGATAAAAGAGGGGTTTGTGAGTTGTTTTTTGTTTGGTTTTGTTTTTATGGGTTTTTATTTTTCTTTTTCCAGATAGCTTGGTCTTTGCCTACAGACAGAAAGAATTGTGCAGTGTCAACACCTACTTTTTTGCTAAACAGACTTGACAATAAGTCCATAATTAGTCATGGCAGTGATGTACCCTCTGACACTGCTTATACAACAGTTTCAGCCCCTGGTGAAGTACAAAGGGAACAGATCAAAGAAAGTGGATGGGCCTGTGCACTTTTCATGAAATCCTTTCTGAAACAGAGTAACGGAGCTAGAGGGGCCATTGTTTTGTCCTTGTAGGGTACCTCTTATGTTTTTTTGACTTAATCTCTTCAGTACAGATATGATCCTACACAAAGCAAGCCCCAAAGTATTCTATAACCAACAGTGCTTTTTACATGTTACAAAATAATTCTTCAAAAAGATACCTGACCTAGTTTGCTTTTTTTTATTAAATCAGTCCAGGTTTAGGACTTCTTAGCCTGGCTGAGCTGTTGGTTACTGTATTTCAGTTCTAAACCTGCTCAGACATCAGTCAGGGTTGCACAGGTCTGCATTGTGCTGCACGGAGAGCCATCAAAGACAACTCCTGAGGAATCAGTCACCATTGTACAATACCTGGCAAGTGTTTTTGCCAACAACGTTGCTCAAAACCAACTAATCTAGGCTAGCAAACACAATGCTTATCCCTACTGAGTCTGAATTTGAAAAAAACATCAGACAAACTATTGAGTTATTCTGACCACTATATGGTCTTTGTTTTTCTAAAAGGCACTGTAAACGCCACCTGGGTTTCACTGTGCTGTAAGAAAAGCTAACTGGCTATGTTGGCAGGTTTTAAGGATATTGTTTCTGGTCTTCACATGGTTCATTGTCAAATCTTTTGTAAAAAGGAATCTAGTATATAATGATTATCATTTATAACATACAGACCAGTTTCAAATAAAGGTGAGCCAGGAAGAAATGCCTTCATTTCTCAGTTTGAATAGACAATGTTGTATATTTAGAAAACCACATTGCCAGAAAATAGGTGACCTAAATTAGACAATACTATAATTCCTTACACCTTTCTGATCAGAGACAAACATTTTCTGGACGGGGTACACACATGGCTGTGCAAATACTGCTGGCACTTGACAAAACCTGACATTTCACGTTTCTGTAAACCATCTCCTTTTGTACTCAGTGTTATTTATGCATGTTTAAGAAATGAGCAGGAGTGAAAGACAAAGTTTGAGATACGCTTGAAGACAGCACCACAATGCTCAACCATGACTAAAGCAGTTAAGTGATTAAATTAATGATCTTGTTCTAGTATTCAATCATTTAAATTCAAGAAAGGGACTCCAAAACACACATGCCAGTTCCAAATTTTGGGCACTTCAGATGCTACAAACACAAGGTCAAAAAACATCGAAAGGATGATCTTCAGGCCTTGCAATACACACCCTGCCTCACAGGGCTGTTTTGTCTGGTCATAGAAGTGTATGTCTTTTAAACACTCTGTGTGTGTATGTATGCGTGCATCCACACACAAAAGCACAGACATACAGTTTATTTATTGAAAGAAAAGATTTAATTTTATTTGAGTTCATACACAGATACTTCAGTGACTCATAATAAACACGTATTTTCATGAATAAAAGAAACTTTTTCTACTAAAAACTACACAAGAATAGTTTTTGTACTTAACAAAATGTTCCAAGAACATGCGAACAACCTACTACTACTTTATATAGTCATGTTAGCTGTGAAGAGCCTTTTACAAGTTCATTTCAGTACAAGGATTATTGCTCATTCTGGTGGTGTCTTCTGGAGTTTGTACTGTGATACAGAGAGGAATTAGGAGAGGGTAAGAGAGGCAGCACACTGAAACCACAGTAGATTGCATTCAGATTTCTGAGGTGTTCAGCAGAATCTAAGGTTTCTCTTTAAAAAGAGCCTCTAGACATTTTGGCTTTAAATACTGCTTTGAAAAGTGACCCACATGAACCAAAAAAACCCCACCAGCCTGACACTGCAGAAAGTCTGAAACGGGCCAGCCCAGGGAACCCTTTATTATTCATACATGGCAACTCAGATTCAGTCAATGTATGAAATAGTTAATGCTGAGTCAGGTCACAGAAAGTGAAAGAATTATGGGGACTGAGAAAAATAAACTACTATTCACTACTGCTGTCGAAGGGTTGTTTAAAAAGCTCATGTTAGAATTGACTGGGGAGGTTTCATTGATTAGGTCTGGGGCTCGTGTTCCACCAGCTGGAGAATACCTACATAAGAAACCTCTCTGAAATAAGGAATGTTTCTGAAACTGGCAAAAGTTAAGAGTAATTGCTGTGATCTTCTTTGACCTAAACTACTAGGAGTTTGCATGGTTTTACTTCACTCAGCACAGCAGTCTTGTGTCAATAATGTTGGCATGACAATATGGAATGAAGCTGACTTTCAATAAACTGTCAACAGGTCCATCACTACGGCAGGAGAGAGCTCCCTTTAAGTACACCCTTCCTCTAGAAAAAAAGAACTCATGTCACTTCAACAGTGTTGGGTTTTCTTTATTTTTGCTTCATTAAAATTAACAGTACAGCTGGGCTGTATTTGTTGTTCATAATAATTTGCACAGTCGCTTTCTTGTTTAGTTAAAACAACTGGCAGTAATAAAATAAGGCCAGGTGAATGCGTTACTATGGTCCCTGTTTATAGTGCAGAATAACAGGCACAGAAAGAGCACTGAGACAGGAAGGTCACCCTCATCGACAAGGAAATGTATGTATTTTAATACAGATTTTGGTGTTAGTTGATTTACCCTTTCTGGTAATCATCTGCTGGACGTGCAAGGTAAATTAGGTGACTGTGTCTCAAATTGTATTTTGCATTTTCCTTTTTCTAAACCTTACGCATCTAAACCCGGAAAGAAAAGCATTCCAAAGTCATGGGATGCAGCAGATAAAACCTCAGGCAAACTTTTTCAAAAACCTGCCTGGCTTGTGATTCTGACTACTACCTGTGATGCAGAGAGAAGAAAAGCACTAAGTGTAACACAAATGTAATATAAATGTCTTGTCAAAATATAATTATAAATATATTAGCAAAATATAATAGAAGCAAAGTCTCCCTTCAATTTCAGCATACAATTTCTACAAATGAACTTTGGTCTGAGCAAAGCAGTATAAGTCTCATCCTTTATCAGTTCTGCTCGAACATTCTGATAACCAAGAATACACAAAAATTACTTTCGTTATAAATACTATTTAATATTTGTTTCCCACAGACAGAAGATATTGCACATCCTTTCTTCCCTTTCATCCATTTATTGATCCACCTTATCAGCACTGCCTCTGTGATAAAGAGACTTCCAGGAAGAAAATGGGGGCAAGGAAGAAAAATTTCTTGCTTTCCTTCTTACTTTCCTTCATTCTCTTTCTTAACAAGGAAAAGTTCAGAAAAGCCTTTCTCCCTGAAAAAAATCAGCAAGGAGGCAAAATGGTCTGCTGTGGCACTTGCCAAGAACAAGTAATTACCTAGCATTATCTCCTGGCAGAAAGGACAACACAGATCCAGATGGACTTTTTTTCTCTCTAACTCTTTCTCTAATAAAACAATGTTAAAATGTTGACAAAAAGGCACATACATATTTTCTTAGTAAACTTGAGGGCTACAGAAAATACTGAAATGTTAAGAAAAGGCAAGGGGCTCAGCTGAGGTGCGTCTACACTAACGCACGCAGCATGGGCAACAAGCAAGAAGAGTTGGAAGCCATAATGCGGCAGGCAAACTATGACCTGGTTGCCATAACAGAAACATGGTGGGATTGCTCCCATGACTGGAGTGCTGCAATGGATGGCTACAAACTCTTCAGGAGAGACAGGCAAGGAAGGAGGGGTGGTGGTGTGGCTCTATACGTTAGGGAATCCTTTTCTGCCACTGAGATTGTGACTAGGGATGATAACATTGAATCCCTATGGGTAAAGATCAGAGGAAGGGCTGACAAGGCAGACATCCTGGTGGGCGTCTGTTATAGACCGCCAAACCAGGATGAAGAGACAGATGAGGTGTTCTACAAGCAGCTGGCACGAGCTGCACGGTCATCAGCCCTTGTGCTCATGGGGGACTTCAACTTCCCTGACATATGCTGGGAGTACAGCACAGCACAGAAGAAGCAGTCTAGGAGGTTTTTGGAGTGCACAGAGGATGCATTCCTGATGCAGCTGGTCAGAGAGCCCACAAGAGGAACTGCCCCGCTAGACCTACTGTTCGTGAACAGGGAAGGTCTGGTAGGAGATGTGAAGGTTGGGGGCTGCCTTGGACAGAGTGACCATGAAATGATACATTTCTCAATTCATGGTGGAGCTTGGAGGGGGAATAGTAAAACTGCTACCTTGGACTTTCAGAGGGCAGACTTTGATTTGTTCAAGAGACTGGTAGGGGGAGTCCCTTGGCATTCAGTCTTAGCGAACAAAGGGGTACAAGAGAGCTGGTTGCTCTTCAAGAAGGAAGTCTTAAGGGCGCAGGAGCAGGCGGTCCCCCTGAGCCGCAAAATGAGCCGGCGGGGAAGAAGACCAGCGTGGATGAATAGGGAGTTACTCTTGAGGCTCCGTGAGAAAAAGAGAATCTACCGCCTGTGGAAGGAGGGACGGGTAACTGAGAATGAATTCAAGGAAGTTGTCAGGATGTGTAGAGGTGAAATCAGAAAGGCAAAAGCCCAGCTTGAATTTAACCTGGCCGCTGGGGTGAAAAAGAATAATAAACTATTTTATAAGTACATTAACAGTAAGAGGAGGACAAAGGAGAATATCCACTCTTTACTGGATGAGGCTGGGAATGTGATCACTGAGGATAAGGAAAAGGCGGAGGTTTTGAATGCCTTCTTTACGTCTGTCTTTAAAGGTCAAACAGATCCTCAGGGTACCCCTCTCTCTGACCTGGTAGTCTCAGCTGGGGAGCATGCTAACTCCCCTGTGATTCTGGAAGAAACAGTCAGAGACTTCCTACTCCAACTGGACTGCCACAAGTCCATGGGGCCGGATGAGATCCACCCGAGAGTGCTGAGGGAACTGGCAGACGTGGTAGCCGAGCCGCTTTCCATTATCTATCAGTCCTCCTTGCTGACTGGTGAGGTCCCAGAAGACTGGAGGCTTGCCAATGTGACTCCCATTTACAAGAAAGGTTGTAAGGAGGATCCGGGGAACTACAGGCCTGTTAGCCTGACCTCGGTTCCAGGGAAGGTTATGGAACAGATAGTCTTGAGGGAGATCATGCGGTATGTGCGGGATGGCCGGGGGATCAGGCCTAGCCAGCATGGGTTCATGAAGGGCAGGTCCTGTTTGACCAACCTGATCTCCTTCTATGATCTAGTGACCCATCTGCTGGATGAGGGAAAGGCTGTTGATGTGGTCTACCTAGACTTCAGCAAAGCCTTTGACACTGTCTCCCACAGTATTCTCCTGCAGAAGCTGGCAGCCCGTGGCTTGGATGGGTACACCCTCGGCTGGGTAAGGAGCTGGCTGGAGGGCCGGGCTCAGAGAGTGGTAGTAAATGGAGTTAAATCCAGCTGGCGACCGGTCATGAGTGGTGTTCCCCAGGGGTCGGTGCTGGGGCCTGTCCTCTTCAATATCTTTATTGATGACCTAGATGAGGGCATTGAGTGCACCCTCAGTAAGTTTGCAGATGACACTAAATTGGCTGGGAGTGTGGATCTGCCTGGGGGTAGCGAGGCCCTACAGAGGGATCTGGACAGGCTGGAGAGCTGGGCTGAAGCCAATGGCATGAGGTTCAACAAGAGCAAATGCCGAGTCCTGCACTTTGGCCACAACAACCCCAGGCAGCGCTATAGGCTTGGGGCGGAGTGGCTGGAGGACTGTGTGGAGGAGATGGACCTGGGGGTACTGATTGATGCACGGCTGAACATGAGCCGACAGTGTGCGCGGGTGGCCAAGAAGGCCAACGGCATCCTGGCTTGCATCAAAAATAGTGTTACTAGTAGGAGCAGGGAGGTAATTGTCCCCCTGTACTCAGCACTTGTGAGGCCGCATCTCGAGTACTGTGTTCAGTTTTGGGCCCCTCACTACAGGAAAGACATTGAGGCTCTGGAATGAGTTCAGAGGAGGGCTACTAAGCTGGTGAGGGGTCTGGAACACAGGCCTTACGAGGAGCGTCTGAGGAAGCTGGGATTGTTCAGCCTGGAGAAGAGGAGGCTTAGGGGAGACCTTATAGCTCTCTATAACTTCCTGAAGGGAGGTTGTAGTGAGCTGGGGGTCGGCCTCTTCTCCCGTGTAGGCAGTGACAGAACTAGAGGGAATGGTAGCAAGCTGCGCCAGGGGAGATTCAGGCTCGACATTAGGAAGCACTACTTCTCAGAAAGGGTAGTCAGGCACTGGAATGCACTGCCCAGGGAGGTGGTGGAGTCACCAACCCTGGGGGTGTTCAAGGAAAGACTGGATGTTGTATTGAGGGATATGGTTTAGTGGGAGCTAGTAGTAATAGGTGAATGGTTGGACTGGATGATCTTCCAGGTCTTTTCCAACCTTGATAATTCTGTGATTCTGTGATTCTGTGAAAAAGAAATTTGACTACTCTGCATGCATATTTAAAGCATACATTGACTAAACTTACATGGTGGCCCTGTAATCTCTAAGCCATTCCATGACTTACAGAATTATTTCATGCCACTCTACCCCTTTATTTAAGTGAATTTATGGAGTATCCATGCATGCATGTCAATGTCATTTTTTCAGAAGATTTTATATATAATTATACTAAAATAATCTGCTATAGAATACAGCCAGTTTGGTTTTCTTCCCAAGCTTCCATCAATCAAGTCTGTTTCCCATAACAGTTTAAACAGTTTGTCTTGATCTAATAAGATGAAGATCAGCCCAGAAATAAGCTAAAATTGCCATTGTCTGTGCAGATATACAGAAACTAGCTGGTGCCAGAGGATGTGCCTTCAACTAGCTCAAAGACTGTTGATCAACTGTGCCTGGCAAATATTGCAAAGCATCAACAACACAGTGCAAATACATGGTGTACACGCATCTTGGCAGGTGAATATGTGATAGGGCTTGTAAGTTTTCCACTCTTTGTTAGTTCTATGCTGGGACCATAAAGGGGTGGTGTAAAGGATGGAAGGACGCAATAAAAACTTCTCCTATTTTCACAAATGGCCATGAGCAAGGAGAAAGCTAATTAAAATCAAAATGGAAAGATGAAAGAAGCTAAATTTAAAGTTCAGGCAGAGAATATGATTAAAGCAGTGAATTTTAATTAAAGAAATATTTTTTTTTTTTCACCCACGTTCTTTTACTTCAGGGAAAATAAGGGTTAGTTCCTTAAAAATTAATCATTATTGTTGCTCTTATTGTTTCACTTCAGTAATAGAAGTGTGAAATGCAGAGGGTGGGTGAACTGGAAGTCTTGGAGGAAATTGTGGCAAGGAGCATTCCAGAGGGACACAAGGGGAAAAAAAAAATGTCCTCACCATGAGAGTGAAAAGGTTAAAGGGAAATACCCATAAGCACATGGCCAGGTTTGAGTTGGGAAAACTAGATCAAATGTCCCTCAGAGGTCTTTTCCAACCTGACTTAATCATGGTTGTATGAAAGGATATCTGTGTGGCCTGATAAAAGGCAGAACTCATATACTTATTTTTGTCTAAGGTGACTAAAGACTTAGGAGGAAACCTGAGAAGAGATATGCTTAGCCAGATAAGTTTTAGTATGAAATTAGAATCTTATCAAACATTTTGGAGGAATGACTTCATCTGAGAACTGTAAAAAGCTCTTCATTTCCTCCTCCCCACTGTTCTATGCATCTATAAAGACTATTTTGGCCAATATTTGGTCCTTATTAATAAGGGGAGAAAGGTATATGAAAGGAATAGAATTAAATCCATTCTGTAACAAGAAAAAAGACAGAGGTTATGCAACAATGTACTTTGGCAAAGTTAACTCCATATTTAGTGCTGTAGGTGTAGAAAGATAAAAGGGCCTTAAGAGCAGACACTTTGTTGTATAACTGAGCAAAATCACTTTCAAAGTATTAACAGCAAGCAGATATCTTAGATGACTTGTAATAAAAGTAGTTCTTGAAAGAGAGCAAAGGCCAAGCTGAGTTGAATTAGAGCCTACTACCATTTCTCTAGCGGTTCAGAAAAAGCCTTCCCTGCAGATTAATTTCTGCAATTGGAAGAACTCTTTTGAACATGGCCATTGAAAGGGTTTTCTGCCTGAATACAGAAATAGAAACAGGCGGTCAGACTCTGAAAATTAAGGTCTTCAGGTTAGAGAGGAATCTTACAGTTGCCCCAAGATGCCTCTAGCTCAAATCCTACAGCTGAAAAAAGACTGGCATAATCATATCTGAGCCAATTTCCCAAGCACTAGGCAGTTCGGTGGGTGGATCAGACTGAATATGATGTTTCAGGTCCAAATGAGATTTAACTGGAAAGCTGCAACATCATCCCTCTAAAGTCAAAATTAATTCTGAGACCAATAATGAATGCCATTTCTGCTGTCTATCCCCACACTGATAATTTTTGCCAAAACATCCTCTAGAACTGCATCCAGAGCTATTTTAGCAAATGCTGCTTCTGATTGCAACACACATAAGTAACTCTGCGTCACAGACTGACTCAGACCCTACACATCCTCGCTAGGGAGCCAAGTAACTGATTTCATGTGATTTCTGCTCTAGTTCTGAATATTAAATAAGATTGGACATGTTTTGAGGGGGCAGAAAAACATGGGCTGCATAATTAAACTTTGTGAAACTTTAACTAAGTCAATTTGTACTCCATTGCTATATCCACTCATTTGGCCTCTGCAGTACTTATTCCTGATAACTTTGTCCTGAGAGTGCAGATTTGCCTCCAGAGACAGAACAAATCATTTAGAAGAAACCTTGAAGAAGTTATCCATTAGAGACTTACTTATTATTTGTAAGAAGATTTAAATGTGTAAAGGTAGCTTCCTGAAACTCCAATTAATTTTTAACTTTGTGACTGGTTAGGCTGAGTGCTGTTTGGGGCAGGGGTCGTCCTTTCGCTCCCTGGGAAACATCTGATACGTACTGCTATATAAAGAAAAATAATTCACCATCACTGTGGTAACCAACATGATATTCCCAGATGCTTCTTAAACAGGTGATCAGGGTACATCAGAGACCTAAACCAAAACAAAACGCTCAACATTCTGCCTTTTGTAATTGATTTTCTTCTGATCACAGTGTCTTCTCCTTGCACATGCTGACTAGCACTATCACCAGTCCGACCACTGCAGGTTGACTGTAGCAGGGTACCACTCAGTGAGAGCAAAGGCCATAACCTCCTGCCCCAAACCCACCTAACCTAACAGAACAGAGGCTGCAGTTGCGCCACGTGGGTTACTCACGGCTCAGCTTCGATGCTTTGGTCAGGAGCAATGTAGTTGGCAGGGATGTAGCCCTGGAGCTTGCGGCCAGGACAGACTGACCCTTTTGGCAGGAGGAGCCTAGCATACCACCAGCCTTCATGAGATGCATCCAGCACTTGAAGATAATCCCCAGCTTGGAAACTCAAGTCTTCCTCGGTGCGAGCCTCATAGTTGAAGAGCGCCACAAATCTGCAAATATTCACCAGATGCTGGCCTGGTAGTGGAGGTAAAGGTTTCTCTTTTATCTTACTGTCTCTGTCTTTCTGTCCTGCTTGGAGGTCATGCCTTACCACAGCAAGGTTGGCGAAGACTTGTCCGCCTTTCTCATCCTGCTCGCTGTCGCTCTCTGAGAATAAGCAAGGGATGTAGGGCTCCAAACAGGCACAGTGCTTCTGACAAGAGTTTCCCATCCTGTTCCCTTGTGCCTTCCTCTGTTTCTGCTTTTCTTTTGCTTTTCCCAGTTGCGATACCCTCAGACCAATTCTCTCACCATTAACATTTTAGCTTTTTGCAGCTTTTCTTCTCGACCTCCTCCTTTGGTGTAAAATGAAACAACTCCTGGCACAGCTGGAAGCTCCTTTCTGAGCCCCACTGAGAGCTCATTACAGGCAGCTCCTGGATAGGGAATGAAACCTGAGTATCCAAGTGCCAGAGCACATGTGGAGGGAATTTCTTCGCTTCCCGTTTGGAACAGGAAAGCAATAAAACAGCTGCCCTGGGCTGATCTCTGGGAACAGCAGGGGAGCGTCAAGCCTCTTCTCCCACAGCAAAGCAACGAAGTCAGAACATCTAAGCAGGGAAGAAGGTGTCTCAGCTCTCACTGCTTGGGACGGGTGTTTTCTAATCTCAGATGCGATCCCGTCATATGATCGGCAGTGAATGTCTTTAGAGTCTGTCTTGGCAATGATTAACCAAGCTGACCTGCCTGTTTCCTCAGCAGTCTCTGACACGGACAGCTTGAATATTTCTGTGTGTTTCCTGGTTTGTGGTGGTTTCAGTTCCCGGAGGAAGGTTTTGCTCGCCCGAGGCCGGCAGACGCCCTCACCTGGAGCATACCTGTGGCTTCTGCCCTCCTGCACCTGGTGCTTTCCCCTGCCAAACACCCACCCTTCAAAACAGTCCTCTGGGGGGAAATTCTGGGTTGAGTTTGGGGGTTTTTGAGCTTGATTTGGCACTTCTTACAAGGAAAAGTAAATATACGAGGCTTACGGTAATACAGGAATAGATTTCAATTCATCCTTTAATCCTCATTTTAAGGAAACAAAGGCACTAGCAGAAAAAAAAACCCAAAAACAACAAATTGCTCTAGGTGGTTGGTTAACTCTGTCAGCCACATATAAAAATAATGGCTGTCTTCCAGTCACCATGTCAGCCAAGGAAACTACACTGACCAGTCTGTTCCCATTTCCAAAGCACCTACTACCTGGCATACAGACAGAGCAGGGGTGTCTGGGTACTGCTGAGGAAAGCAGCCCGGATACGTGCCTGCCACATCCCAGCAGTGCAGCCCAAGCTGAACAACACCTGGAAATCATCATAGCCAGGGGGGCACACAGTGCTCTGAGGGGGATCAGGAAGCACAGGAGATAGCCTGTCTGCACTGTGCGGTGGCATTTCAATAGGAAGCAAACTCTTCCAGGTAAGAGGCCTGGACCTATAGCTTCCTGGTGATAAAGAAAACTGGCTCATCTTTTTTCTTTCCTTCTTTATTATTTTTTTTTAAATTGCTCATGAATGACTATTGTTTTCCTAAATCATTCAAACATGTCTCTCAGTTCCATTTAGAGTTGCTTCTGTTTGCTTCATTTTCCTATAAAGAAAATCTGAATAAATAATTTAGAAAACAAAGTCACTTGTTTTCACCCCATCTCTCAGTCAGGCCTTTGAATAAGGAGGCCAGTGTCACAGGCAGAATTCTACTGATGGACTAGAGACTACTGTGGGATGACTGCAAGAAGTCTTCTCTGAAAGTTTATCACTATGAAGTGCATTGCCACTGAACAGGGATTGGGAACTGCTTAGTCATTCCTCTTCTGCAGTGCTGCAAAAGAAATTGAATAAAGGAGAAAGTACCATGTATATTAAATAACTAAACCACATCATCCATAGTGAAACCTTTGGGTCTGATATAGCAATGGCATGCTGATTTTGTAGGTTATGAAAACTGTACTTAGTTTCTGAAGCACCACTGGAGATTATTTTTCCCCACAGCAATTATTAATCACTACCCAGAAGAATAAGACCACAGATACCCAGGAGACATTTACTTTTCTTTGAACAATACCCAAAGTTGGGAAAGGTCTGTGTTGAAAAAAATCTACTATATTCTTCTTGTCTCCCAATTTGAACCCCTGCTTGGCTTTACAAGACCAGAAAGACCTTTGCTAGAAGTGATCAATAACAATAAATAGGATTATTTTCCTCCCAACCAGCTCCTCAGGATCAGTTCTATTTATGAAACAAGTAGACTTTAACAAAGCCATAAAAATTAAAATTCTTCTCAAAAAGAGAGTGAAGTGGGGTTGCTGTGCAGTGCCTCTGCAAGAGTTTTGATTCCCATCCCGGTGACTTTACCAAGGATTCTCTGCATTTCTGAAAACAAAGCAGTACTCCTTATGTTTTAAAGACTATATAATTTTATTACAGGAAAACCCCCCCAAAAAAACCAAACAAACAACTAATCAAACTAAAAACAACAACTACAACAACAACAAAAAATAATAAAAATATTCTTGCTGCTTTTATTGAAAAAAAAATATTTGCTAAATCCCATAATCCTAATTTTCATGCTCACTGTTTGGAACAAATGAGGATAATCATTTATAGTCAGGGGCTTTTCAATATAAACTATTGTCCAAGTCCTCTGCACGGGTATTACGTATAATTTAACAGGATAATCTTTGCAGCCCCTATTTCTGGGCTTAATTTAGTTCTTTTGCCCTGCATCTCGCTGTATTTTGTTTTTGCAAAAGGAGGCCAAACAGATCTATATTGCTTACTGGCCTTCTGTATCTTTACTTAATTTGTTTTGGAGGCTGTGTGTCAAACCAGAAATTGTACAAATAAATAAGCTACTAGATGCAAAGTGACTGTGAAAGACTTAATCAGATATATTGATGAATTTTATTAGCAAAAATGCTGTGAGAAGGACACAGGAGTCTCACCTCATTCTTACAGCCAGCAATAGCTAGCAAGAAAGATTAATTTATTGTGACCATAATGGCACATTTACAGTACAGATACTGAAATTTAGTATTCTGGTCCCTATATTATTAAAAAAAAACCCCTACATTAATATTGCAAGTAGTTTCTTGAAATATGCAACACCTTAAAACAAAGATGGATCATTTACAATCTGTGCCTGACAGATTCATATAAACTTAGATTTCAGAAAGGGAAACAAATCTATTCAATCAAGTAGAACTTTCCACCTTCTAACTAGGTAATTACCCATTGCTTTTAAAGTATATTTCCTTGTTCCATAAAGAAAAAAGCCCGCACTGATACCACAGGTTTGAGGATGACAGATATCTGAAGTTACATTTTATGTTCTATATGTTGCTTACAAAGTCCTGTGTAAGTAAGACTTCTTGGAAGGAGCCTTACCCCCACTTAAAGGATTAATTTGCAGTCCTCTAAATCCATTAAATCGAATTCTAATTAACTTAAAGTCAACATTCTTCAGGCCTTGTTTATTCTACAAAACAATCGTGTTTAAACATGGTGGTGAAACATATTTCTCTTAGTCGCCTGAATGGACAGAAAAATAATGTGTTAATATGGTATGTTTTAGTAAGCCTAGTACAAACCTAATCTGCAACACTGATATTAATTGAAGTGCACGTGGAATGAGGTACTGCTCTACATGAATTAAGGTACCAGACTGAGTCGTATTAAGTAAGTACAGATAAGATTTGAACCACAATATTTCTAAAGTCTTGTTTCGATAGAATTTTTATTTGTGTTCCATGCTTCCAAAACTGGTTTTATCTGAGTTTTCACTGCAGACATTTCCTATGTTTATTGATGTATTTGTACTCTGTACAGAACTATTGGTATAATTACATAAAACCTTATAGTTTTAGAAAAAATGAACCCTCTTCCACCTCATAAATGTGCTGCTCCATATTTCAGAAACAGGGAGTTAACATCAAGGAGCACCAGGCTTTGGTACTGATGATTCATGAAGTTTGAAACAATTCCCCTATGCCATGCAGAGAAGAATTACAGTCCGAACACTACTCCGCTGGGGAGAAAAAAGAATATTCCAAGGCAATATCCACCAACAGTTTTGTTAAGAAATGTCAGTTCAAACCAGAAAAGAAGTGTTTTTTCTTAAAAGTAACATGAGATCACTACAAAAATAACTATTTTCCTCTGCAACTATTTCAAATTTCATCAACGGGAAAAAACTGTGTGTAGGAAAATGAGAAATTAAGATTTAACATCCAAGACCTGTAATTAAATAATATATGAAACTGCTGCCTGTAACATCACTTTCTACATTGTATAATCTTTTTCAAGTCACTAGTTATACTGCTGCATTAATATATGCTAATTTAAATATCTGATATAATATACCTCACTTAGAAAAACTTCTTAATCCATCATGATAAAGCAAGTCAAATGTTCTAGCAGAGTGAAATATTCAAATAATATGATCTTTAACAAAATTAGAAGAAAAGCAAATACATCCTGCTCTGAATCTGGACTTGGGAAATAATTTAAATGATTAAACATTTTAAAGTTGTGTTGGTTTTTTTTTAAGGTAACAAATTGAAATGAAGCACAGTGGGTTTTTTATTACAGCTGTCTTTTCAGCTATATATCTTTCCATTTGCACATTAGAATGGAACACTTTACCACAACTTTGTAGCTTTTTTATAATCCTTTTAATCAGCACTTCTATTTTATTTCTGTAATTTGTAAATTGCCATTCTTTTCCATGAAAATAAATTATTGGCGTAATTTTACCCTTGACAAAATTGTTTACCCTTATTGATTAATCACATTGTTGATTTGTATATTATCTCAAGCCATAAATCCACACAGACATAGAGTTATATTTGATTTGGCATTTTCCAACCTTAAATCTTTTGCATTTGTAATGAGGAAACTCTGGCTATTTATTTTCATAAGGCTGATCCAGTAATCCATCTCTACTCTAGAAAACATTAGAAGTACATTTTCAAGTGCTTCGGTGATGAGGGTTGCTTATTTATTAGCTGAGCTGGGGCCTAAACCAGGCTACATCTGACGACAAATGAACACAGAGGAATAAGGCTCTGTCAAGGAGTGACAGAATAGAGACTCTCCCTACTTCTTCAAACAATCAGATTTCACTCTGCTGAAATTTAATGCAGCTTTTGCCATTATCTGCAGTGGGACCAGACCTCAGCCATTATTTTTCATTCTATCGTACATCATTCTAAATGATATACAGCACATAGTGTTAGAAATCGTAAGTTAATTTGCTTTCTGTGAAGCAGCCTTTCTGAATAAAACCACGCTGTACTTCTCTAAAGGCATGAAAAATACTAATAATCGAATCCATCTCTGTGTGGGAAAAATATGGTAAATGGATGACAAAGAATTATCAGCAAACATGACTTTGCCATTTTTTAAGAAAACGTATTCCAAAACTTACCGTGTTATGGATTGTTTTTAAATTTAAAAAGTGTATATATTTATGGAGATTTTATGATGGGTCAAGATTGTTTCTCACATAACTCTATCAACATCTGCATTCTACGCTATGGATGACTCATAAACGTGATTTACCATCTTCATCTTCAGAATTTGGACTTGCATCAAGAGAAGCAGGGAAGTCCAAGGCAGGATGGATGGAACAGTGTAGCATAGCGCAGTACTGTACTCATCATTTCACCTGTTAAAGAAAGTGTTGGGTTGGGTTTTTTTCCCCCAAAATAAAATCTGCACCCTTTCCTGACCACTGCATGTGGGAAAGACAGCATCCTACAAGGATCTAAAACTTAAAATTAGAATACATTGATATACCATATAAATTAACACATCTTTTTAATTACTTTAAATTACTGAATTTTTTTTTTCTAAAATTAGGAAAACATTTCCTATTAATGATAGGATAGGATAGAATAGAATAGAATAGAATAGAATAGAATAGAATAGAATAGAATAGAATAGAATAGAATAGAATAGAATAGAATCATTTCAGTTGGAAGAGACACACAACTCATCATCTCATCCACACTGACAGGCTTGGGGCATCAACCACCTCTCTAGGAAGTCGGTTTCCAGTGCTTGAGCACCTTTTCAGCAAAGAAATGCTTCCTAACATCCAGTCTGAACCTCCCTAATGCAGCTTTCAGATATTCCATGCACACTGTCACTGGATACCAGAGAGAAGAGATCAGCATCTCTTCCTCTAATCCATTTTTATTTTATTCTTCCTTCTAGATTAACAGCATTTATACAAATCCCTCCACACTACTTGTGTCTTTTCTATATATTTTCCTACCTCCTCTTTTACTTCCACTGTCTGCATTTTGCAGGTATGCAGTGAGATGCTGTATAAAGAACATTACCCAACATGCAAGACATGGCCTTTATAAACCTAAGGAAAGGAGAAGGAAGAAAGCATCTTAAATTATATTTATTTTTAGCACATATGATACAGATTTCTGTTTTTTTAGACAATTTTTTCTTCTCCACTGACAACATTTTCCTGAATTCATGTTCTTCTGTCTTTTTTTCCACAGCTTTAAAGCTTATTGGAATTTCCCTCTCCCTGAGAACAGCACAAGGTTCAACACAAGAACAAAGGTAAATGCAAACATACTGTTTACCTAAAAATAGAAGTGGCTTTTACCTTTTACACAAACATACATATAAACAGAGTGCAGATTTTCAAATGTTACATCAAAACATTGGAATGTTCTTGAGGTTTAGTAAATATTTTAGAATATTTTCTTTTTGATCGTCTCCTTCTCCTCCTTATCAAAACCCAGCATACATTTTTATTCCTTTCATCAGGTCATTACTGGACATCCTCTAGAGGCACAAGCAGAACAGTAAATATCAAATGCAATTTATATTAAAAAAAAGCTTTTATATTTGAGATTTATAAAAATTACTATTGGCATTTTATTATTGCAGGTCCCAGGAACATCACTCTCTGTGTCCAGTATACTCAGCAATGAACACACACAGAAGAAAATACTTCTTAAATAGATCAATTACTCCTTAAAAATAATGGCTTTCTTAAGGAAATAAAGAAAAAGAAGAAGAAATCTCTACTCGTCATAGTGATAGAGGTTGATCTTGAAAATCCTAACATATTGATGACTGTAATGAATCACCATGTATGTTACCTTGAAAGCGGGGACTGTTGTGTTACGTAACTTCATTATTTCTTTACCCAGCCTTAGTTTGGCCAAAACTGCAGCAACGTGTCTGGTTTCCAATGCTGTATTCCAGTAAAAAAAAAAAAAAAAAAGATATGGAACAATTTGTTAATGAATGAGTAATGAATTAATATCATCCAGATGGAGAATGAAACATAGGCAGGATCAAAAACCCTCAGCTCTTTGGGAAGGACCTTTGAGAACTAGATGAAGTGTCTGTGTGAAAATACATAGAAACAGCCTCCAAATAGAGAGGAGGCTGGTGTGCAATGATGTGGTTCTCACATCTGCTAGGAATAGAACACCATGTAAGAAAAAACGATGCATTAGAGCAAAAGAGACATTGTTTTGACATGGGGAGGGGAAGAAAACTCAGTATTATGAAAGGACTGTTAACACTGGAAGAAATTGCCTCAGTGTCTCTTCGGTTGTTTTTAAGAAGTTAGACAATTGACAGTTAGGGATATCTGTAGTCCAATTGATCCTGCCCCAGGGCAAGAAGATGACTGTCTTTAGGTCTTTCCTAGTTCTGTTATCTTCAAGACCATAGTTTTATAGCCATTTCCCACTGGCTGTTCCACAGCTTTGTTCTTTTGTGAGGACTGTGTATTGAAATACATCAAATTTGTCTTTTAAGCAATCATTAGCAAGCGTTGGGCTTGAAATGCAAGCCTGTAGCCTACTTGAACAACTCAGAAACCCCCAGAATGTCCAAATTAGACACATTCTAATTGTACTCACGAAGAAATCAAAGTCATAAACGATTAAGTTATCTGCACATGAACACACTATGTATGAAGGGGAAAAAAGGATTGGGAACTTAGGAGTCCTACTCCAGATTTTATGCTTATAATTATAAAAATAAAATACTGGTATGTTCAAAAAAAACTTAACCATACAAGAAATAAGTCAGTGTCCCATTGACCATAGAAACTGCGCAGTTTGCTCACCATGAAATACATACAGGTTTACTTTGTAAGTATAGCTTCCCCAAAAGTCCATATTTCCAGTATCATTTTGTTTGACTAAATGTAGCATCCATCCAGCTCAAAAAGAAAAATCTTTCAAAGTACCTTTAGACAACTATTCAGAGTTTCAAAATATATACTCACTAAGGATCCAGCAATCAGTCCTGGCTATTAATCACTCTGACACAATCATCGATTTTCATTTCCTTCTTTCATGTTTCGTGGGAACAGCCTGACTTAGATTACAAGATCTGAGAGAGGTGATAAGGACACTAAGCAGGCTTTTGAGAGATTCTGAGCACCTCGTGGATTACTGTCTGTTTAACCTTTTAATGAACTCTTGGGCTTAGTTTTGGGAATCTCATCTCTTCAGCAGCATGAGTCTCATTTCTATGGTACTGAGGTGCCAGATGTAATCGGGCATCCTGCTCCCAGCAGGACCCTATAAATTGTATGCTTGTGATTCTACTGAAAAAGGTAGTGTCCACATATTGTGCCATATAAAAAGGCTACTAAAGAACCCAATTAACAATAAAAGTTCTGAAATCACTAGAATTTAATTAAATCTTAAATCCTGATCAATAGTCAAGTATGTTCATCTGGCTTCTCTGCCTAGTAACAAGGTATCCTGTAAATTACAAAGGGAAGATTACATAGTGTTTTGCTAAGCTTTTAAAGGGCTACTAAAGAAATAGTAAGTGCTAGTGACTCTTCTCCAAAGCAAATATATTCTTGACAGCTTTCACCCTGTCACAGAGAACCGAGATATGAACCTTGAAATTAACTAGTGATGCTAGATCTGTGTATACTAAGGCAGCATCACTCCGTGGTAAGTCAGAGGCCTGCCTCAGTATATTCTTAGCTTATTCCTCGGATGGTCCTAAGCAAAAGTGTTTCCTTCCAAGTGTCCTACACTTAAAAACGTAGAACCAAATCCTGCAATCCTGTTCAACTGTAAACATGTGATGAAGTCAATGAAAGTACAGTTTCATGCAAAACCCCAGAAACATGTCTCATACCCATGTGACTACCACCAACTACTAGCAAGTGTTTCTTTCAAGCCATGATGGCAGGGACAGGAATGAAGCTAGCTTTATACTCCCTAGGCCCTTTGAGTTAAACAGGTACAGCAGCCTTATGCCAAAACAACCACATTGCATCTGAATCTAATTGCTGATCTGCACCTAAGAGAGGAAGCAGAAGGGGAGTGGTGCATTGTCAGGAACTGCCCCTAGGATGAGAGCTGTGGGATGGCTTTTCAGGAGTTGTTAAGGGTGGCTTTGTGCTGTGGCAACAATAAACGGGTTAATATGTGGGTCTACCTGAGTTGACAGGGAAGTTAGGGCAACAGCAGTGTTTTTCTGGGGGCGACCCCAGACTGTGTGAGGATAAGGGATGCTCTCAGGAGCAGGAGAGCAGAGCTACCTGAGCTGGGCCGCTCAGCTGAGCCTGAGTTGCAGGTTCTGTCCTTCTGTCAGTCAGGGACGCTCATAACAGATGTCAGGTGGAGAGTTTGTGCAATGAGAAGCAGGGAGTTATCCCAGTGGGGTGACCAGGCATCGTACTGCAGGGGGGAACGGAGGCACTGTCAGTGCCGGGTGGGGACACTGGGTGTGAGTCACTTCTCTGCCTGTGCACGGACCAACTTCATCAAGCACTAACCTGGGGTTCCAGCTCTTACCAATGTGCTAAAATAATTTTTTTTTTAAAAACCCAACACTTTTTGTTTTATTCTACTTCAGAAGTATTTTCATCTGTTTTTAAAAACAAGCAGAGAAAAATCTAGAATGTTCTGAGCTTACTTTTGTGACAGAAGCTTTTACTTGTCCCAAATGAAAATACTTCATGCTTGTTCAAATTCTTCTTTTATTTTCACTTACCAGTACTGCATACTTTTCTGTAGCAATATGAGGGGCCCCTTCCTTTTTTCAACAATACAGCCAGGGGAAAAAAAAAAAAAAAACAAACCACAACTCAAGTTGACAAATTCAAGTTTCACAGTCTTAGGACAATAAAACTGAAGTTTGTGGAAAGTGGAACTGGTTTATGGTGACGATAATTCGAGGTTAACTTGCAGAGATGCTCCACTGCATCGTAATGCTGCCCTCTTAAGGACAAAGCAAGCGAGGAGCTGGAGTACCTGCCTGGCCTACAACCTCTGTGTGATAGCTAATACTCATTTCATTGAATCATAGGATGGTTTGGATTGGAGGGAACTTCAAAGACCAGCTAGTTTCAACCCCCCTGCCACAGGCAGGGGCACCCTCCACTAGATTTGAGGTATTTTGACGTGTTTCTTGTGCCTGTTACCAGACTCTTATGTTCCTTTCGTGCTCCCGGGCACATTAAGCACGCTCCTGCACTCTAAATCTACTTGGTGGTAGGAACCCACTCTGCGTGGCCAGGGGGGCATGAGACACAATGAAAACCAAAATGCCCCTTTTCATGTCTATAGAAGGCTTTGACATGTCAGATCTCGCACTTCACACGTGTTTCCTGCAGGTTGGAAAGCATGAAGGTGCCGAGGTCAGGCAGCACCCACTGCCCTGTCGTGCTCACTCCATGGGGCTCTGTGGCCTCACTGCCAATACAGGATTTTCCTAGTGGATTATCACCACATATGTACAATACAACAGTAATTAGAGTGATGCAGAAATTAACCTTGGAGAAACCTAAAATATTATCAGTTAGGAAACAGTAGCCCAAAAGGCCAGCCTGCTGTATGAACATCTCTGAGTAGCTAATGGTACCATCAAAGTTCAAAGACAGAGCTGAAAATGTAACCTGAAAGGATGCTGTAAACACATTAAGGTAGTTCTGTTGTTACAGCTCCGATTAAAGACAGCACTTTTCTGAGAAAGGCCCTAGAGTGGGATGTCAGTATGCTTAAAGGATTCAACTAAAAGGAAGAAGCCAGGAGACAAAGCAACACTTTCAAGACAAAAGGAAAAGAAATAAATTAGGGGGGTTGTGTGCTGAAAGCAAACTGCTGAGACTTTCCTGTTATCAGTTTTGTGCTGTGAATACTGAATATGAAAGTTATATTCTTCCATTTATCTCCTTTTTTCCCAAAACTGAAAACCAATTCTCTCCATCAAGATTTTCTATATTTCTTGTTGTCATAGTTGTAATTTAATCTTCAGCTTCACACACACAAAATTTAACTTGCTGAATTTCTCCACTGGGGAGTATTGTTCCTCACACAAAGTGGTTTAAGATTAACTATGATTAGTACTTTTGTGTTGTAAATTCTAAGATAGCTTGCTACTACTGCCAATATAATTGTACAGCTTTCACAAAATCTGGATGTTCAAGATTACATTCAGTTGACAGCATATACACTGACCAGGGGGTTGGACTAAATGATATTTAAAGGTCCCTAAATGATATTTAATCATCCTATGATTCTATCAGTGAATGTATGATTTTTCAGTGTCTATCTAGGTATTTCAAGACTGCAGTATGTTAAGTTGGTTTTGTTGATTTTTTGTATAAAATGTTTTACAGGCACAGCAAGCAAAGCTATAAATGTAAAATGCCTTAACTGAAATACAATTTTGGAACCTGCATGAGTCCTTTGGGAGGGTGGGAGTCGTTAAGATATCTGTACTGATACACTCTGCAAGTCAGACATACCTTCATTTAATGTGAGGACAGTGTGAAGCAGCAGCTGTGGGGGAACTCCTGGACCTATGGTCAGAATTGTAGTCATTGACTTCAGTGGGGCAGGAATTTGCTCCATGTTTGCTAAAATGAGCATCTTTAAGAAGATGAAATATTCTGTGCTCAGAGTTCCCAGGCTGCTGCCTCACCTTTACAGTGGTGATTCCTCTTGTGTGCAAGACCGTGGATGTATCTCCTTCTGCATGCTTATGTTTCGGTGTTAATATACGCATATATTTATTTAACATTTATCTAAAACATACGGATGTATCATTGTGTGTATCTAATTTATGACATATATAATGTATAGTATGACATATATGGTGTGTATACATACACATACATAACAGCATTATAAAGTATATTAATATTAGTGGGAGATACCGAGAGCTTTTGAAGAAAAGCTGCTATGCAATGGTATAAGGTATCACAGAATCACAGAATCACAGAATAATAAGGTTAGAAAAGACCTTTAAGATCATCAAGTCCAACCATTCACATCCTAAACTAAACCATATCCCTAAGTACTTCATCTACCCTTTTTTTGAACACATCCAGGGAAGCTGACTCGACCACCTCCCTGGGCAGCCTGTTCCAGGCCCTGACAACTCTTTCAGTAAAAAATTTTTTCCTAACATCCAATATGACCCTGCCCTGGCACAGCTTCATGCCATTCCCCCTTGTCCTGTCACCTGTCACCTGAAAGCAGAAGAGACACAGGGGAGGAGTGAGAAGGTCCTGCAAACAAAGCTGTGAAGCCCAGCCATTTAAGCATCCTAAGCCTAGCCTTATCTAGGCACTACACTCAGGTTCAATCCCAGATAACAGAATTAAGTCGACGCCACTCTCATCTGTGTGCTTTCCTCCACAGTGCTTGCTTTCGGCTGGCACTTTGTTTCTAACAGCACTACGGCAATGCTCCTTGGGCAGGTGCTTATCAAAATACCCATTTGCTTACGTCATCCAGAGGCAGACTGTACTGTTCTTAACAGTTTTGGGTTTTTTTTATTACCAAAGTTGCCAATAAATTAAAGGCACCCTCCAGATGGCCTGTGCTTGCGAGGAATGCACGGACACTCCTGACGAGCCAGAGCCAGAGCCAGAGCCAGAGCCAGAGCTAGAGCTAGAGCTAGAGCTAGAGCTAGAGCTAGAGCTAGAGCCCACCACTTCCACGCGTGTTGCCAAGCTCACAAAGCCTCGGCGGGAAACGCGCCTTTCAAACCCGAGCGCTTAAACACGCCCCCCGGCCACAGGCCTTAGCGCTCGCCTTCCCGAGCTGCGGGTCTACGGCCGAGCGTTTGGCCGCCAAGCTTGCCCTTTTTGGCGGGGACAGATGTACTCGGACCAAGCTCCGCGACCGGCCCCTGCCCATCCCCGACCCCGCGCAGGTGAGGGCGGCCCCCGCGGGGCGGAGCGGGGGCGGGGGGACTCCGGCCGCTCCGCCCTGCCCCGCAGGAAGCACCGCCCGCGCCCCTTCCTCCTCCTCCTTCTCCTCCTCGTCCTCCTCCTCCCTCCCCGCGGCGACTCGACGATGCAGCAGCACTTTTCCTTGGCCGACTGTGACGTGATGGGCTTCGACCTGGACCACACGCTCTGCCGGTACCACCTCCCGCAGAGCGCACGGGTGAGTGCGGGCCGGCGCGGCTTGGCTTGGCTCGGCGCGGCACGGCCTGGCAGCGGCGGGCCGGGTCCCCCAGCTCTGCGCCGCCCGCCGCCACCTGCCCAAGCGAAAGAGAAAGAGAAAGTGCCGGGGAGCTGGGCGGCGGGTCGCGGGGAGGCGGGACCCCCTCTGCGCGGGCAGCACCCCTCTGCAGGGCAGCGAGCCCCGAGCTGCCGGCACAGATGCCTCTAGGGAGACCTGAAAAGAGAAGCCCAAGTGCATGTCTCGCTGTCGGCGTCCTCAGCAGGCCTCTGCCCGAGCAAAGGGGACAGCCATGTCTTTCCCCTTGAACCCCGCGCTTCTTGAGAGCTTTCCCAAGTGGCGCGGTGCCGAGAGAAAGGAGGAGGACCGCCCCCGCCGCCGCCGAAGCTAGCGATGCTGCAGACGGCTGGAAGCCCGCAGCACTTTCGACAGACGACCTTGCAAACTTTCTGGTGCTTGAAATGAAACGCCGGGCATAAGGGCGCCGAGCATCTCTGGCTTAGCCCTGCCGCCCCAATAGACGAGAGGGACTATTGTCCGTGCCTTCCCGCCCTTGGTGCTTTTCCTTTTATCCGCCTGGCACATCTTAAACTCCCTGAAAACCTCTCATTGACTCGTCCTTCTGTGGTGATGTTGGGGCTTTGCCACCGTGCTGTCTCCAGTCGTGGATGCTCGTGGTGTGCCCCCCTCCCCCCTTTTCTTCGCCTCCGTTCACCTGCAGTAGGTTTTGCACTGCACAGAACTGCTAGTTAATTGCAAGACACTTCAGAACGCGGTATAGAAACAAATGCTTCTGAGGTCTCTCACTTATGGGCAGGTATGGTTTTGCATATCCTGTGTTAAATACTTGCTTCCTTAGGCTGTGAGTGACTTTCTGTGGAGGGACATCTTTGTAAGAAAGAAGGTTCAACTGTAGCAAGTTATAAAACATGTGCTCTGGGGTTTCTGCTGGCAACCAGCTCCAGGCTCACCTTCCCTGTTCTTTGTGGTATGCCACACACGTTGCATCTTGCACAGGCCCCTTCCTCCTGATAATTTTGTCTGATGAAGGCAGACATTAGGCAGTTGGTAACCAGAGGAGTTGTTTGTTGCGGGTTTTTTTAAAAAAACAAACAAAAAACAAAATAAAAATCCAAAAACATTTATTAAACTCTTCATCTTCTCTCAGTGGAGACAGACTGACCGTGCCCATTGCATGCCTTTTTATTGAAAATAAGAAATGCATTAAAATGCTGATACGCACAGCAGAAGATGCACTTAGTGCATCTTTCAGTGTTGGCCTTCGTATTAGTCTTTCTTGGATGTTACTCATATTCATTCCTAGAGCAGTTTTTTGTAATTAAGAAAGTAAAAGGCTAGGGAACTGTTTTAATGAAAAAAATCATGAGAAAAAGGGAGGAATTACTATTTTTGTATGGTGTTCAAGGATGTGGCAGCAGATCTTTTACAGCTTTACTGGCATGTTATAATAATAAATCACTGACTGATGTATCAGGCTTTAACAGTGTTTTTTCTGAACCTATAAATAGTAACAATTTACTTAGTAGTTGTCTGTTTCCTTACAAATATGTTCCTTCAGATACTTTTGAAATGTTCCCAAAGGGTAGTTCTTTGTTGGTACAGAAGCTGCTTGTTGAGTGTTGGTAACTGACAGAATTAAAACAAACAAAAAAAAAGATTCGGAAGGGAGAGTAGTAATCTAGTCTTACCTACTTCCCATGTTAGTTTCCCAACAGCCTTGGAGCCTGGGGCCAGTAAGGTAGAATGCCATAAACGTGGTTATACTGGACACATTGCCCCAGAACTCTTGTGTGACCTTCCTGAGCTGTTTTCCAGCTGTGAAAAAAACACCCTCCGGCACTATTTCCCAGTAGTGGAGGCAATGGGACAGCACCCCTGGGTCCCTGGTTTGCTTTTGCTTAGGAGTCACTAACTCTGACATCTTGCCACTTTCCAGGGAAGCAGCAGTATCTTTCATCCTAATATATTAATGCTTTTTCTTTTTTTTTTTTTTCTAATTTGTAGTTAATATATGATAGTTTTGCCCAGTATCTGGTGACAGAGAAGGGTTATGACAAAGATCTGCTGACTCTAGCTCCCGCCAGCTTAGACTTCTGGTGAGTACACTGAAAATAACAGAAACTTTCTTCATAACTTTCTTTATGCCGTAATTTCTACAAAGCCTGGAAAACAGCTTCTCTCATTAGGTAGTTGTTGTTAGGATTGTCAAGCATGATGATAAATTCAAAATTACAGTTTTAAATACTTGTTCAAACAAGTATTTGTTGTGCAATACTTCTAATGTCGTACTTTGAAGAGAGAACTGAGAATCCAAGCTTGCTTTGTCAGTGCTTCTAACTGTCTAGACACAAGCCTTTTAGTTTGACTTACACTCTTAGTTGGTTTTTTTTTTTGTCTTCTACTTGAATTCAACTGGTAAGTCCAGTAACCATCAGAATTTAGTAATTTTTATCTTGGCAGATGTGGTTTTGTTTGTGTAAGGCAGAACGATCCCGACAGCCTTCTGAGGACCTGAGGAAAGTTGACAGGCCAGGAGGTCAGCCTTGGATGGCACGTCAGGCACAAAGCTGTGATGCAAAAAGCTGCTCTGAGATCAGCGGTCTCTAAGCAGGAGCTTGAATGTGAATCTCTGACCTTCCAACTCTTATAGGTTGTTATCTAGGTCAGGGTGGTGGGGGCTTGAAAGGCCACATAGCCACTAATTCTTTTAGGAGAAACACAGGACAGAGGGTTAAGTAATACATGTATTATTGTGGGAACAGTTTTGATCAGTTGTTCTTACAACTCAGTGTTTGACTGGACAGTTTACAACCAGATTGATTTCTACTTTTGTGTGACAAGTAATGTCCCTGTATTTCTCATATTTTCATCTGATGGATGAAATAATTTGTTAAGATCTAGATATCTAGGCCATGGCCCCTTATCAGAGCTGGGGGTTCGTTAGCATGGACCTGCAAACCCATGGCACTGGTGGCCAGCATGTCAGTGCTCCTCACCCAGGGGTCTTTTGTGAAAGGCTGGGGTGTGCTTGCTGCCTTCGTGCCAAATCTTCTTTCCATGGGGTATCTTGTAACAGAGGATGAAGGTGGCACTACTTTTTCAGTATTTTTTTGATTCATTATTATTCTCACCACTGAACTATTAACTAGTTTTTCAAATGACCTGAGGGAACGTATATTCAAATATCTGTAAGGAACCAATTTACTAGGAGAGTTAGAAACTCCTATTGGATGGCTGTCCTATGCTGTCACCTCTTTACGTTGCTGGCACTGCCTATCTTCTGCTTTACGTGTTCCTTGGATGTTCTGCCTTGTTTAGAATGATGTTCTATTCCTCTCTCCCTTAATAACTGGTGTTATCAGTCTAGCAATAATAAGTAGGGGAGTTGCCACCAAGAAAAAACCCTACTTTCTTAACAGAAGGGGCTTTCTTTAATATACGTTTGGACCTTAATCCTCCAACTTACCTATATGAATAGTCACTGAACTCACTGAACAATGGAACTGGATTTATTTAGTAGGAATTTGCTATGTAAGTGAAATCCAGTCCTCATTGTAGTAATATATATTTGCATATATACAGCATTGTTCAAACATAGAACTATTGGAAGGGTTGTGATTTTGCTGCTTTTGTGTCGAATCATTGTATACCTTCTGTCACTGTGTTTCACTATTCTGATCTATAGCTGGGTATTCCTCTGAAAGCATTAATTGTTTCTTTTTTAAAATAAAATCATTCTTAGTTGTAAAGGCTTGGTGTTGGACATTGAAGAAGGAAACTTCCTGAAACTTGCAGAAGATGGAACAGTTTTAAGGTAATATTGACAATAAGTTTATATCGTTAAACAGTACTAATTTCAGCAAATATTAATTTATTAGATGTAAAAGTGTAAATGCTCTTTGGTGATGTAGTGCTCAGTTTCTCTTAATGTCACATATGCAGTTTTTTCATAGTAAAGAATATCTCATCTAAGTCTCTGAGTGCATACTTGATCTTGAAGTAAATTAACTTTTTCACTGGCTACCAATCTACTCTTTGTCCAGTTCTGCTAAGATTCAGGGTAAGTTTTTTCTTTGAATTGTTATTAACCTGACTCATAGTCACTGCTAATGACTAATGCTAATGACGAGAGCACCGTTAGCTTTGTACTATACACGTTCAAAATTCTGCAGACTTACAACGTATAATGTAAATAGCCTGAGGTAAATTAAACACAGAAGATGACACATTTGCCTTCAAAATTCTCACTTTTTTCTTCTTTAAATCTGTATTTTGCTTTCAGTCATCATTTCAGTGCATCATTATTTCCTCTTTCCCTCTCTTATTTTTAAACATAGAAGACTTCCATTTTGGATCACAAATCTGAAAAGTAAATATATCTCAAGCATGTCAGTCCCAGTCCCATTTCCCCCTTAATTTTTTTGCAAAATGCAAATCTGTGTAATTTAGCACTCAGGATAGATTATACGGGTTTTTCTTCTTTTTTTTTTTTTTTTCCCCCTATTATACATGTGGGAGAAGGAGCTTGCAGATGCTAGGGAAAATCAGGTTTTATTGTAATAAAGGAAGTGAGTCTCTGCTGTGTGTCCCAAAATTAATTTGCCATGAGTTTTGGAGGGAGTACTAAATGCAGAATTCAAGACTGGAGGGTATAGTGCAGTAAAGGGAAGAGTGGTTCAGGATTATTTCTCCCAGCGTTGCCTGCGTTTGCTTCAAAATTGGAGTCTGGGCATTGTTTTGAGGCCCAATTTGATGGTCAAGCTAGTTGATTTTGATTCCTAAAAAGGCTAGTGCGTACTTCTGTATTACCCAGCTGCTTGCTGGGCTCACACTAGCACTTCTCCATAGTTCTGCCGTGTCCCTCTCAGAATGTTCCCAGGCTTCAGAATGATGTATAGGCTTTCTGTGCTGTGTTTTATTGTGCAGTGTATATTGATAGTTCAAGTATAGTGAGCGTCCTCACACAATTGGGAACGTTCAAGCAACACAGAGTGACTGTGTTAGCAGGTGAGGCACCGTAGCCAAGCCCCCAGCCAACCAAACCTCTGTGTAGTAGGTCTTTTATTGAGGACTGTAATGTATATGACAAAAGCTTAGGTCCTGGGAAGCTTCAAAGTTAGAGTTACTTCTGATCAACGTGTGTGAACTTCAGTATTCAGTTGCAATGCATTGCTCTGCACTAGGAGTAGTTTGGCTGCTTTCAACCTTTTTCTTTTCTTTTTCTTTTTAAATATAAATAACTTAATGCATCAAATAGGGCAAGCCATGGTACAAAGAGCATGACATCCGAAGAGATCCTGGAGACATATGGAAGGAGGGAATGGAAGCATTTTAATACAGTCAGTGGAATGGTTTCCCGCTCAGGTTAGCATATCCTTACCTTAGCATGTCCTCTTCTTTGAAATTGCTCTGGCCCCTTCAGTGCCTCATAGTATTAGTTCTTACCACACATATTTAAAAATACTTGAGCTGAGAATTACTGCGATTAGGTACGTGTTTTGGGGAGAGTGGGGTGTTTTTTTATATATTTTCAATTTCTAATACTAGAGTTCAGCTTAAATTTAGGTCACCATTGATGAGACAAATAAGCTGATCTTAGTTATGTTTTAGCTACAGAGATGAGTGCTTTGTTCATTGATTAAGTAGGCTGAGATTACCCACCTATCTCATTTAGGACATATCTGGTAGATCTGAATGTTTTTTAATTGTTGACTCGTTACCATCAGTGCTGTTACGAGAGGCCTAGGTGCAGGTGCAAAGAACAGAGCAGGTCTGGAAACAAAAGTTTGCCTGCAATTGAAGTTTCTTGGTTTTAAGATGGGAGTGACTTTGAAGGCACTGTTTGCATGCTTACTAGCTGCTCTGTGCTTCTTTCTGTTTTACTTTCATCTTGTCAATTGTGAGTAACACACATAACATAGTTAAGTTACGTTGCCCTGTGTAGTGGAGATATCTTCCTTGAGGTTTTGCTGATGTAAACTCGTTTGTGATGCTTATTCTACCTTGTTGCAAATGAATACCTGCCATTTAGAAGAGAAAGGTTTCCTTTGGTCATACAGCAAATGTGCCTTTCTTATTCATTGAAAAGTGCTCTTGGTCTCTCTTGTGAATGTTAATCCCCGTGTTGCTGACTTGTACTGTAACATACCTAACAGACAGCACAGACAAGATCATGAATGAAAAAAATAAAGTCATTGGTTAAGTCATTTCACTCCTAGGAAAGAGTTTTAGAGCATGACCTCGGTCTGGGAGAACATTTGCACCCTCCTGATTTTGTTCTGTTTTGATAGAAACAGGGTTCACGTGATAATGTGGGCATACTTCCCCTTGGGCTAAGGCACTGTCTACAGCATGTGTGTGCGTGAAGGAGAAGACTATGTGTAAGACCTGTCCAAATGTTTCTGATACAACTTCTCAAACTCTTTCTCTGTGTTTCCACTGCTAGGGAAATAGAGATTTTGGAAGAGTTGAGTCATACTGTCCTAACTCTTAAGGCTCATGGATCTTCTCCCATCTCTTCCACCTGAAATTTTAGAACCTTAAAATGAATTTTTAAAATCTCACTGCCTTGATATAGGTGAACCACTTTCAGTTGCCAATTACGAGAACCAGAAGTGGGAATAAAGGATAACAAAGATTGGGAAGCAGATAATGCTTATTACCAGTAAAATCCACATAGGAGCTTATACTATTATTTAAATGTGGGGGGTTTTATTTTGTGATTAGAGCATACAATATGGATTTAAAAAGTAGATTTTTTTTTTTTTTTCCAGCTAAATACTATTTGTATGATAATTATTTTGACCTGCCAGGAGCTCTCTTGTGCGCAAGGGTTGTGGACAGCTTAGATCAGGTAAGAATTGGTTTGTTTGAAACGACATATTACATTATCTTTCTCTTCCACCACACCTGCATGCATTTAATAATGTATTAAATAGTGTATTGAACAACATCAAGGTCTTTAGCTATTTTTTGTTTGGAATTTTTCTTGTTGGATTTAGGGTATCAAAGTTGTCTCTGAAGCTAATTGTGAGCTACGTGTACATGGCATGTTCAAAATAAATGTACTTCCACCAGAGGGCACAAATAACTAGGATACGAATGGAAACACGCTGTTTTCTTAGGTTTACTCCATGATATGACAAATATAGTTCTTTAAATCTCCGTTAATTATACTTGATCATACTAATGTTGGTCTTTTGAATAACACGGTTTGCCAATTTGCAAGGTGTTAATGAGTTGAAAGCTTAACTCCATCCTTTTTTAAATTTATGTTTGTCTTAAACATATTGACTATGTACACAGACATAAACACACCTCTAGAATAGTATCCTTTCTTTTTCTCTGCTAAACAACAAGGTACATTCTCAATGTGGAAAATACAATTGCTTTAACCTTTGTCAGTGCTTTTTAAGTAGATAGAATGTGCTAAATCTTGAGTTTGAAGTTAAATGGTCTAGTTATGTTTAAGAAAGCTTGAATCTTTAATTGTGTGCAGCTGGGGATAGGAGAGGGCTCTTCTCATACAGTAAGTATATTGGTATCAAAAAAGTACTGATGTCATCTTCTGGCTAAAGGTACTAAAGTGCTGCAGCGCTGAAAATTACAGATACTAAACTTTGCCTGCAGAGTGAAATTCAGAGCTGAGAGACAGGTATCTGGAATCCCTTTGGATATCAGCTGACTTGAGGCTTTAGCCTCCATGCTAAAATAGCATGCTGAGTAGATTGCTACCTAAGTCCAAGTGCTTCATGAAGAGTTAGCTAAAGCAAGCTTACTGGGAAATGCTCAGCACAGGTGTGCTGTAAGACTTTTAAAGGATTAATGTCCTTCCTCTACTGTTCACAGCTTAGAACCATCTCTCAGATGTGACGTTTGCACTGCATTACTTTATATTCAGTGTAGACTTGGCACAGATCACCTACTTACTGGGGGACAAAGCATGTCATAGCATGTGTGTAATAAGTTGCATGTTCAGTTACTAGTTTCCAAGCTGGAATACTGACTCTGAGTCAGTGCTGTCTTCAGAGAGAATTAAACTCGTGCTGTTTCACCAGAGAGTTACTGGAAGTGGGTCATGCACCCTCTTTATCAGCTAGCAGTTCTTGAATATTTTACGGGATGTTGGCCCAGTTTCAGCAGGGAGGGATAGAGGAGTTCTCTGGAAGATTAGCATCAGCCAGATGAGATGGATGCAAGGCAGGACATGGTCAGCCTCTCCAGCACTTGTGCTTGCAAAATGCTATATCCTGAGATCATGATTTCTTCCCCCACATTCCTGAAGGTAGGTAGAGGCTTCTGATTCCTGTTGTGGGAGCCTGTTTAGTAAGGGCTGTTTTCTTACCACTTCTAGAAAACATTCCAGCATCAGGAAAGCTTCCTACTGGAAATAAATGAGAGAACTGCTAGGTTTGGATTCAGAATGGGTTTTGACATGGGTTGAATTCTGGGCTGCTCTACTCTGTTAAAACTGAATCTTCTTTTTTTTTGTATCCAGAAGAAAAACACTTACATCGTTTCAGACAAAGCAGAGGAGCTTCTTGGTGTTTGGGATCTTGATGTTGAAGAGATACTGCTTTGTCTGATAGTTCAGCTAATGAAATCACATTTGATAATGACACCAAAGTCACGGTGGACTGCATGGGCATGCACACTTTTCTCTCTGCTTTCTGGACATTCTCTTGCACATCTCATATGCAATGGCTGTAGATTTGCAAGAAATTAGTCTGACAGGTATTTTAGTCTTCTCTGAGGTCAAATGTTTTGAATGAAGTGTACCCACTTTTCAACTAGTATCCATCTGTGCTCAAAACAGCACTCAGGAAATGTTAACTCATTGAACTGATTTTCAAAGCCAAAACCCCAAACTAAGGAGCAACTCAACCAAACAGAGCATGAAGGGAGTGGACAATTTAATCTGTCTCAAGGTTAGTGCTAGTGTAGGCTAGTGCCATCGCCACGAGACAGATAGCTGTTCCACAGCATCTCCTGAACATGGCTTTGAACAATGGCCTCAGCACCTAAGTGAAGTCTGACATGCATGAAACTTTATCTTGCTGTTTGTTCCTTTATGTATTTCTGTGGCAGTTTGCTTTAGAAAGTTGAATTCCTGCTCTTAGAATACAGAGCTGGTGGCTGATAAGCAGACTGCCACAGTGCTTGTCAGTCATGCACAAAAGCCCTTGTGTGACTTGCTGGCTGTGAAATTAAGGGCAGGCTGTTCTTCTTTCTGGAAGCCTCCATGGCAGAGGATTAGGCCTGAAATAGCAGTTCACGTGAATACACGTAAACTACATGGCGTTTTTTGTTGGTGATGTTAAGGGGTGGGTGGCTGTTGGGTTTGGCTTTTTTTTTCAGTTTCAGAATGTTTCCCTCTCTAGAAAATGCTTCATGCTTACAAAATGGGTCATTATTTGGGTATCATAATAGTGCTCTGAACACAGAAGGAAATGCCATGAAATCTGTTCACAGTTGCACTGAAATTTATCCTAGTGGGGGTGTGGAAAGCCTCTAACAGTGCTGCACGGGACTTTCCATGGTGTGTACGCACCCAGACTGTGCATCTGCTTTGCTACTGCCAGTACCTTGTAATTCTGGACACCTCTTACAGGCTCTGTGGATAATCCTCTGTTCTGTAATACTGTCTGGCTCTGTAATTGCATCTGTGTTTAATTCGGTGCTCCTGAAGTTGGTGGAGTGTGAGAATGCTGTGGGGCTCAGCTGGTTGAGGAGCTTTTCTTCTCCCTGAGATGCTGAAAGGGTCGTTGAGGTCAGGTGGAGCTCTTCTGTGCTTGGGAGACTTTCTAGGAATGGTGAGAGACTGTTCATCAAGTGCACATCACCTTTCCCTGCCCTTCTGACAGAGCTGGGGTTTGGCAGCTTTCAGAGCACGATGTAACACAGTGCCACTCAGCCTCGCTTCTGGATGAGTATTTCATATGTTGTTTAGGGTGGAGTTGTTGCTAGGAGGGCATAACTTCTAAATTATAGCAAAAGGTTTTGCTGGTTCTGAGGGTGGAAGGTGATACAAGCACCAGGCTGTAGATAATACCAAACCTCTAATTAAGTACAATATTTGCAGTTCTAGGGACTTCTTTTTCCCAAGTGTCAGTGGGATGACTCATTCAGTAAGTTACTGTCTAATGCCCTCTTTCACTGTAATGTTATAGAGCTACTCACAGACATGAATCCTTTCTCCTTTCCCTTTCTTCCCCCCACCCCACCATATCTTTCTGAAATGGGGAGATAACTTGGGAGCAGTGACCCAAAGTTCACAGCCAAGCTGAGTACTGATCTCCTGAATCCTACTGCCTGAGACTGTTTTGGTCTATTTTCAAAATAATTTGGTTATTAATGAAATTCCTGTCACTATTTCAATAAGAAAGCTCAAAATAAGTGATCCTTGATGTAATGACTAAGGTTCTTTTTGACACTTACAGCACAATGGCCAGAAAAAATATGACTTCTGGAAGGACATGGTGGCTGCTATCCAGCACAATTATAAAATATCAGCTTTTAAAGGTAAGTAAATTCACTGAAAACTTGCTATGCTAGATGAAAATGTTTCATGTGCTTGCAAGAACAAATATATGTGCAAGTACACGATAGGTTATTCAACACAACTCTTATATTTCAAGCTTACAAGTAGTTGTATAGTAGATGTGTTTATCCATCTATTTCTATTTAGTTTAGCTAGAATTGTTTTACTATTTTTAATAACACTTGTGATGAGCTGCTTCACTGAATTTAGAGGAAGAATGGTTTCTTACCATGATTGATTAGTATGGTAATGTAAACATCCTTGAACTGTATTTTGATTTTGTTCCTTGTGGTGTTGCACTCCTAAATAACATCAGAAATGAACTGTGGTGGGAAAAAAAGGAAAAAAAAAGTAAATATGTAATAATTTTCTTTAGCTGTCTAGTTTTGATTAGAATTCCTCATGTAGTATTGACACAATGGTGGAGAGATTGTTTTCCTAATTTTTAACCTTTTTAAAAATTCTGTTATCTTGCTATAAATTTATTAGAAACTGCAGGTTATTTTTTTTAATAACCTTCCACCACCCAAGCCAACCTTCTGAGACTGCAATATAAGATTAAGTTGGAAAACATCTTGGAAAACATCTTTTAACCTTCTGCTAAAAAGGCTTTTCCTCCTTCAGACTCTTAACCTTCCAAGTTTCTATTAGGTGTATAAAATAGCAAGTTGAGAGTAAGACTTAGTCATCTCACATGTGCACACAATTAATTGAAATTATTTTTAACTGTCATTGTTTTTTGTTTGCTGGGGTTTTTTTAAAGATCATATGAAGATCAGTTCATAATTCTGTATATTTTTGCTGATAGTATTTTCTGAGAATTACCTCTGTTAATGTAGCATTCGTTAGGCACAGGTCTAGTTTGGAGCTTCTTAAAACTTACCCTTTTTTTTCACTAGAGCTGTGCTACTTTCTGTATTCTTTCCCAAAAAAGTTGTCTCAGGTTTCAAACAAAAAATAAAAGTTGATATTAAGATGCATGTTGAAAAAGACAGTGAGATATTCCTAAAGTATTTTCGTTTGTTCTTGCTCCGGTGTTTCTGTTGGAGCTTACGGTGTGATTGGTCATTAAGAGTTGTTCTAGGAACTCATTTGTACCTGAAACAAAGATGTCCCTTTTTTTCTGCTGATAGCAATCCAAATCAACTGAACTGTAATTTTGTTCTTTTAATTTCATGTGGGGTTTTTTGATGGTTCAGGTCTTTTTTGTGGGGGTGTTTTGCTTGGTTCTTTTCAAATCATGAAATATCTTTATTTTAAAAGGTATAGATCACATAGTGGCAGAAAGAAGTAACTTTAAAAAGTGTTCTTTGGAGATTAATTAGATGAAATAGAAGTTAAAGTCTGATCTTTGAAATCAGAAATAATAGCTGTTTTACTTCTCAGAGTGCCTGACTGTGTGGACATGTGTACATTTATGCATATACATAGCTACCCAGTACTTATCTGTGTATGTAAGCCTGGAATTTGCATACAAACAGCTGTGTGATATGACTTAATCCTTTCTGTTACCAGAATTGGCACTTAATTTAATACACCCTAATCTCTGTGTTAAAAGTTGAGGCACTTGCACAACAGCAGTAAAAGTATAAGAAAACATAGTGCCTCATAAGCATAGATTACTTTGGATAAAGCTCTGTAAAATCAGAAGTACAACAATGCAGATTGTAGGCACTACTTGAGATGATATGAGAGTTCTATGCTCTGTCATGCATCACTTTGAAAGGCTCTGTAGCGACCTTATTTTCCTTTTAATAATGTGGCCCAGTGGATAAAGCACTGAACAGGCAGAAGTACTAGAGAATTTCATTCCTTATCGCTTACTTGTGATGTTCACATGGGGCATCTCTTTTTGCTTCAGGTCCCTCTGTGAAATGAGAGTAACAGTACTAATCTTCTGTCACAAGTTTGTGCCAAAGAGATTTTTCTTTTCCTCAGCTGCAAGCTTAGCGTAAGTTCTCGAGGAACCTCCTAAACCTGGCTCCTGCCCAAAGTCTACATCGCAGGATGCCCCACTGTCTGTCTTAGCCCAGAGCCTGGCCTCAAAACCACAGCCTCTTGACTTAACTCCATGCCCTCTGCGCCTTGTTGAGGGTTTAACCCTTCAGAGAAAAGCAGTGCTCATTAACAGTTAGTCAAGGTGAAATTCCTAAAGCAAACTCATTAAGTGGTCAGTTGAGGAGACGCGAAGTTCCCGAGTTGAAATGCTGTCTTAGTAGTGCCATTGTCAGTGTCGGAGCAGAACGACTGACTGCTTTATTTTTTTAAATTTCCAAGTGTTTGCAAGTCACTTTGGTTTGTTGTCAGTATGCCCTTGTTTCTTATGCCCCTTCTCTTTTATTTCACATGATCTCTTTGATCATAATCAGGTGTCTGGTGGATTTTGCTTTTCATTGTCTTAGCTATGGCAATTGCCTTAGATAATTGCCCTATGTTGGTTTTTTTTTTTGGATGGCTCTTTCACATAGCCAGGATTGTCCTGACTCAACTTAATGAAGGGTATTAACCTACTCTTCTCCTTGCAAAGAAGTGAAGAACTGAGGCTTGCTGAGGGACAGTCAAGAAGGTTCCGGAATAATCTTGTGTTATTTAGCTCTTTGAGTGGCAATCTATTTGTGGGGAATCTATTAAACAATGCTATCAGAAAGCCATGATGTCAGAAAGCATTGAACACATTTGTATTTTCAAAAAGGTGATTTCTTACCAAGTAATACCTACAAGAATGCTCTCTGCTGTTGATGTCTGAGTTGAGAGTTAAATGACTAGAGTAATCCTTTTTGTAAGTCTTTAACTTATTACTGGAATATTTTGCAGCTTTAAGGTGATTAACATTAGTTTGTATGTGTTTCACCTGGTTTATTGTCTATATTAATTAGTAAAGAGCAATTTTAAAAGAAATGGCATGTGGCAATACATTTTACACTGTCTAAATATGTGGACAGATGTCCACAACACATTATGGAAACAAAGTTTCATCTTTTAAGGGGTAATGAGGACTTAAACTACTGTATAATTATTTACACATGAAAAAATTCAGATTTGTTGATTTTTGGATGGAAAAATAGTTTTTGTAGGAGGAAGTTAACTGATATAAATTCTTAAAGCAGAATTTCATAAAATGTCTTTTCTTAAAGACTGTTTTTATTCTCTCTTCCACGATTGCCTTTCCCTAGCATTTTCCTAACAGTTCTCAAAAACATAACGCTTGTGGTTATGTAGTGAAAAATCATATATTTGTAATATTTTCAATCAGTTCACAAGATTATGTTTCAATTTTGGAAGTAAAAAGATCGCAGCTAATATGGCAGCAGAGACTAATACATAAATTGCCCATAAAAAGGCTTGATGGGATCTGCCCTCGGGTTTCAAGGGTGTCACTCGAATTTGCCACTCAAAGTATTAAAAATTAAAAATCTTACAGACCTTCTCAAGGTTCCCTCTAAACTGAGAATCTAAAGCGAAAATCAAGATAGAAGTTGTGCCACTGTTTGGTGTGTAACGTCAACCTTTTCGGTGTTAGGAGATGCTTTCTCAATGGCATTATGTCTGAAAAGCCTTCAAAAAGACAGGCCTGATGTACTAAGCTGTAGACTTATGTGAAGTCCTACGTGTTAATTTGAGGCACAAAATGTTAAAGGACAAAACCTGATTTAAAGTGGATGGATGGTAAGAATTGGTGAACCGTGCTTTCAAGGATACTGACTAGGCTTGGTTTCTTGTGCAGAGATGAGTTAATTAGGGTCACAGGACAGTAATGTACTGCTGAGCACCAAACTTCTCCAGCAATTTTAAACATGTGCATTGGCATACTTTTCAGATGTAAAGCAATTAACCAGAAACTTTACAGCTCCTGAGCAGTATTTTCCAGCTCCAGTACTCAGTTTCTGAAACAAAAGGGTCAGATTGGTTGAATGTATTGGCAGCAGCACACGCTGTGTTTATATAATGGAAAGTTCTGTTGAACTACTGCACATGACTGCATAGGAAAACATTTTTAGGGGAGGAAAAAAAAAATAATTCTTAGGACAACTGTAATTAATATTTGGCATAAAACAGGAAAGTAAAATGTAGGGGTGGGTGGTACAGACTCAAGTGTCTTTTTGAGTTTTGTCTTGGCTTGAAAGAAAGGTATGACAGGATTGCTACTTGTTAATTGTGTTACAGCCCCCTGTATTATTTCCATACAAACATTTGTGTGCAACGTTTATAACTGTAGTACTTATTTCCTTCCCAGCATCTACTTGGCTACTGAAATGAGCAGATCTTGTTACACTCCCTACTTAAGCACTTACTATTCTACCAATGTATAGCCAAAGCTATGGACTTTCTTATCCAGAAGCATTTAATGAAAGGATAAAAAAATCCCAATTCTGTAGTTCTTTACAGTTTCCATAATATTATTTAATTTTGTTAATGATGGATCAACCTAAAGGTGTCCTCATTTTTTTTTTTTTAATTAATCCCAAGTACTTGGGAAATTGCTGATTTCAAATGTATGTGATACAGTAAGCCTCAGGTTCTGCTTTCATGAAATGACGGTATCACAAAACTTTTACACATGAATCTAGGTACTTTTAGTTCAAGTGATTAGCTTTTTTTTTTTTAAACAGTTTTTAAAAATAATTGTTAGTCGATAAGGTTTTGATGTATATGACTTTTAAAGTGTGTGAATGGTAACTCATTGGAAGAAATGCCTGATCAAACTATTATGGTTTTCTAATTCATAAGCATTGATTTTTACTAAGCTAGTTTACCTGATACCATTAACTTTTCATGGTGCTATAGTAGATTAGTATTTGTGAGGCATGAATGCATGTAGGTATGGTAAATATGATTATGTCTACTGACTGATTACTGTCATGTGATACATTTAAAATTTAAGTAAAATATATCCCCAAAAGTACTGTATTATCAAGGCATGAACTCTTTAGGGAAAAACAGTGCAAAGACTGTCTCAAGTTTTTTGGGTGGTAAAGCTGTTGTGGTTTTCCAGGTGTCTGCATGCTTGAAAAGATACACTCTTCTGGATTTGGTGATAGTTGCCTTGGTGTACTCTGTGGTTTTACAGTGTGTTAGCAACTTTAAAACTATTGAATTAGTTTGTTGCTGCAGACGATAAAATGTGCATCAAAGAAAGCTGAGTGGATTTCTAGGCTTCAAATATGGTTGCTTTTGCTATCTGAAAGTTTTAGATCTTAAGTAACAGGTAGTAGTAATTTGTAAATTTACATTTCTGCAAGACAGTTATTCATGGCTAAGAAAAGTGGAACTAAGTTAAGATTGTGACATTGTATGTACTGTATGAGAGTCGTGTTTTCTTGACTCCTGTTTGATAGCTTAAAGATGAAGCTAACAGCAGACTAATGTTACTGAAGTGTGTCTGTTTTGAGGACCATTCTGTAACTGAGACTGTTTTATGTTGAATAATACCTTCAGTTAATTCAAGTATAGTAAAGTATGGTCAAGAGTCCTGGGATGGCTACTTGATGTGTTATGAGAAGTCATAATTAGAAATTTGATTTTCCATTATTTAAAACAAAAGAGAAAAAAAAGAGAGACTGGTGCATTATATTAATTCATAACATTTTAATGTTGTATTCACTGGACAATTGCTCATCATTTGAAATAAATTTCTTATGACAATTCTCTAAGAACATAGAATATTACTCTACTAGGTTTGAACCAATCTCTTAAACCTTTTCACTTCCTCTTCCATTTCTGTGGCAAAGTTGAAGTTGCATGACCTGCTAGTGATGAATCAGATCAGCACCCTGTTAAAATGGTCGGAAGGAGAGATCGTGAGGACAGTGCGAGTGGGATGTTCTTAGATATGAGCAAATAGGAAACCTGAGAAAGAAGAGTGAACGTAGTCAGAGGAGTAGAGACCATTAGATTCTGAATTGGGCAGCTGGAGCCATACTTGATCATTCTCCATGAGATCGATGACAGCACTGCCAGAAGCCTGATCAAGGTATCCTTTCTTGTACTCATCATAAGTGTACATGAGTGGGGAACCATTTTTGTAGAGTGCAACCCAAACATTTGTTCCTTTTGCATGTACGTGGTAGGAGAAATAGTACAGTCCAGGGATCCTGCAGGTAAAGATTCCTGTTCTGGGGTCATAGTGTTGCTGCCTGTTGTACAAGATTTTATCAAATTTGATGGGGACTGTTGCCCCAGGGTAGGCTTTTGAGAGAATGACGCTGAAAGCAGACACTGGCATCCCTGTAAGAGCTTGGTTTACTCCTTTCATGTAAGACCCTCCTGATAGCTCCCGAGACTCTCCTGCTTTCACGTAGCTTTCGGGCACCTGTGGGATTACAGCTTGGCCGGGAGGACCAGGAGGACCTGGGGGGCCTGGCAAGCCAGGCTCTCCGTTGTTTCCTTTAGGCCCAGGGGGTCCAGGTGGTCCCATGGGTCCGGTCAAGCCTTTTGTAGAAATACCTGCTGGGCCTGGCAGTCCTGGTGCTCCTGGCTCGCCTTTTGCACCAGGGGCTCCTGGCAGGCCAGGGGGGCCAATGGGGCCTCTGATCCCAGGTATCCCTGAAGGCCCTCTGGGGCCTGGCTCGCCATTGATTCCTGGCACTCCCTTAATTCCTTGTGGGCCCATTGGACCAGGCAAGCCGGGTAGCCCAGCGTGGCCAGTGTCACCTTTTGGACCTGGGAAACCTGGGTGTCCCTTAGGACCAGCAAGGCCCTGCTCACCTGGGTATCCTGGTTTTCCCTCTAATCCTGGTAGACCTCGTTCACCCTTGGCCCCTGGAAATCCTGGGGGGCCTATAGGGCCCATGTCACCTTTGGGCCCAGGTAGGCCATTCTCACCAGGCAAGCCTTTGAGTCCTTGAGGGCCCATGTTCCCTGGTGGCCCAGCAGGCCCTGATTCTCCTGGCACACCAGCTGGGCCTTGGTCTCCTTTAGGTCCTGGAAGGCCAGGAGGACCTTCAGGCCCTCTGTGTCCCTTCATCCCCGGCAATCCTGGCTTTCCGAATCCTGGAAGACCTGGGGGTCCAGGCAAGCCTGCGGGTCCAGGGTGTCCCTTGGCTCCGGGGAGGCCTGCGGCTCCTGGCGGTCCCATTGGCCCAGGCCTGCCGACACCAGCTTCTCCAGGTTCTCCTGGGGGACCCTGGGGACCTGGGACACCAGCCATTCCAGGTGCACCTGGTAAACCTCTGTCACCTTTCTGACCTGGCTGACCTGGAAGACCATTTTCACCAGGCTTCCCCACCCCAGAAGGACCTGGGAGACCCCGGGGCCCCTGTGGGCCCGGAAGACCCCTGTTACCTGGGCGGCCTGGAACACCAAATCCATTTTCTCCCTTTTGTCCATTTATGCCAGGGATACCTGGCTCTCCCTTCTCACCAGGAAGCCCCCTTGGTCCTTGAGCTCCTGGAGGGCCTTGTGGTCCTGGCTTGCCAGGGACAGACAGTCCTGCGGGGCCGGGAGTGCCGGGGGGTCCTTGTGGCCCTCTTGCGCCTGGGAGCCCAACAGGCCCAGCTTCTCCTTTCTCACCATTTAGTCCTCTGTCTCCTGGCTTTCCTGGTAGACCTGGCATGCCTGGCTTTCCAACCGCAGAGAATCCAGGTGGTCCTGGGGGACCAGGGGGGCCCTGGGGACCAGGACTTCCAAACCCCGGCTTTCCTGCAGGACCTGGTTGTCCTCTTGGTCCAATAGGGCCTGGGGGACCAGGGGGTCCTTGTTCACCCCTTATCTGCACACCTGTGAGGGAGATGAGATCAGGTCAGCCAGGCTTGCAGCATGGTGGTGAAATGTATGAAGGCTTAACTTGATTTGAACCTCCTAGAAGTTGAATTACTAATACTGTGTATTACTAATACTGAGAACCTGACATTCAGAACAAAAGCGTCTCAAAGCTCTTAAATGAATAATTGACAACTACAGATGTCTTTTATTGTAAGCTACAAGGCCTCTAGAATTTCTTTTTTTTTTTTTGCTTCAATGCATTTAGGGTCATTGGAGAGCTTAAAAGATGCTGTGCAAGTAGATGCAAATTACTAAGGAAGGAAAAAAAAAAAAGTAACTGATTTAGCAAGCTGTCAGACTTGGATCTTGATGATGAACAAAAACAGAGGAAGCTTCCCGTGCAGGTGTAGCTGCTTTTCTGAAACTACTTGGTGCTACATTTAAGTACTGAGATTTTTGTTCTTTCCCACTCACACTTCCAGCATTGGTCCATGGCTCTGGCTGTGGTTTGGTTTAGGTTTTTTAATTACATGAATGTTATATTTTCAAATACTCTCTTAAAGATTTTTTGCTTGTCATAAAAATTTCACACAGTGGCAGGGTCCAAACTGATAATTCATTTTGCTGCAGTCAGAGTTCCAGCATTGTTTCGTTTTGTTGTGGCAGTTGTTTGTTTTTAATAATGCTGCCTCTTAGTTATTAAAACAGCAGGTGGAGCCACTTAACCAAATGTCACAAGTAGAGGAATAAACAGACAAGCTCACTGCTTAGTTTTCTGTACACTTCGGGAGAGCTTGCATCTTCCTGTTGGAATTAGGATGCTGATTTATAGGACATTGCAGACAAGATTAGCATAGCTATTGGAAGACTGCTTCAGGAGTTTGCACGAACTGGCAGTATCATAGAGCAAAATGCCCTGCCTCTGATGACTTAACTTAAGAGGCTGTTTTAAAAGTAAAAACTGAAGTATATAGGAAGAGCACAGATTCTCTTTTTTTCATAATGCCAACATATTCTGTTTGCCTATTTAGAAAAGATTGATAAGATAAACAGTGGGATCACCTGAAGTTTGAAGTTTTCATTCCAATCTCTTACAAAGGGGGGTGGGGAAGGAGGGGGAGAATAACAGTTTATGCAATGACTGTTCTGCTATCTCTTAGATAATACATGGCTGTTTCCAATCTTGATTAGCCAAAACAGAAGTGGAGGAAGAAAACTATTTTTGGACATAGCATTTTAAAAAGACATGTGCATATGAAATACATTTGATTTTGGATCTGCAAGAATGCCTTCTTCCTACATTGCCAGAGAAGTTGTTACTATCTACCAAGCTTAGAGAGCATTTTCTATTTTGCTGGTGCATGAAATCAGCGTATCACCTTATTTTGCACACCTTCCTATCTCACTCCTGCTATCATGGAACATAGTTGTTAAAATCCTATGCACAGGAACAAAGCAGTGTCTGTGATTTATTGACAGACTGAGAATTCAAACACACGTCCTTCTCAGCTGCATAGGAGATTCTGGAATCTGCAAGTAAGGTCAGGTGCAGCCTTTGATATTTTACTGATACTGTATCTGTTACCACTCAACTCCTACATTCAGTAGGGTATAACTGCAAGTTGGTTTTCTTGTTATATAGGTGACATAAGATATGGCAGGTTAAGAATTAAGTCATATAATAAAATAATTTGGAAAAGTCTTAAGCCTCTCAGAATTGACTCAGGCCCTGCAGCAGTGGCATGTGAATGTTCTTTGTATGTTACATGTTTTCTCTTCTCACAGAGAAGAGCTGCCATCAGAGGAAACATGTTAACTTGACTGGAAGACTCACAGTTTATTCCATAGGTTCCACCTGTGGATAGAATTTCTAGAACTATCTCTCCACATCAGAGAACACAAGCAGGTCAGACAAAGCCTGAATACAAATACCTGAACAGGTAGGCTGAGCTAATGTTATTTCATTTGTAAAGCATTAGGGGAAAAATACAGATAGGTTTTTACATCAACTGCATCGGATCCAAAACCAAGCATTTATGTGGGTACTTTGGCAGAAGACAACAGTGACACCAGCCAGGTCCATAACTCAAGGAACTATGTAAAGATCTACCATATGCATTTGGAGCTTAAATTCTGCAGGAGGGCAACATTCATGTTATTCAGCTGCATTTAAGAAACATGTAGTTGCACTTGATCTTCTTTTTTTTTTTTTTTTTTTGGTGGCAAATTGCATCAGACTAACTTCACAGTGCTTCTCTCTTGCTTTTTTACCATGCACCTTCATATCATTCCTAGGTTCACAAAGCGCTGTCTATGCCTTTTTGCATAAGATGCTAAAGGCTTTGTCACTATTCCTGTTGTTACAGAGAATTTCAGTGAGAAGCTATATTTTTTTGAAGCTGTGCTGCTTTTAGATTAAAATGTCTGGTAATTGTACTGTCTAGTGACAAACGTTAAGTCCTCTGAGGAAAGGACAAAAGAAACATTGCTGAAGTAGGAGTGTTATCAGGAAAACTGAAGTAGTGGTTGGGTACTCTGCTATAGCTCTTGATACACATCTTGTTGCAAAGTTGGTTTATGTTCTCTAAGTGCAGTCAAACCCTGTTTATATATTAAGTGTGAAGATTTTAGCATAACGTGCAATAATGCCTTATTTAAGCACTGCTGAGCAGTCAGGTTTAATTCAATCCTTATTCTCAACCAAGACTTCTGAGAAGATTTCAAGCTAAAGATCTACTGGTTCACAGATTATGTCCTGGTATATTTGAAAAATGGTAGCACTAAATGCATACAGAAAAGCAATGTACATTCTGACTAGAGAGCTGTCAAGAACAGGATTTCTAAAACTGTTAAAATAATTTCAGCAAGTTAAAGGAAGCTTTAAAAGGGTTTAATTGCTAACAGAAATTGTATCATCTATTATATGTTGTCCTGAGTCACCAGTTTGGGCCTAGACTGAAATTTTAGTCTCAGCCCACTTGCTGACAAAGCGGTACACAATAATAATAAAAAAAAAGATTATTGGTAACTAAATCTATAGGCCGATGTTTGGTGACCAAATAGGAAAAGCGAGCTATGTGAAAAGCTTGCCACATGCTACTTGGGTACAGAAGAACTCACTAGACAACAGTTAGAAGAGGTTCTGTAGTATCCTGTTTTATTCTTCCATCACTTTCTTGGACTAGAAACTATGATCTCTAACAGTTTGCACTTCTTAAACTCTTCTAAAACCCCTCTACAGGATCTTGTTTTTCAGACCAAAGAATAGAAGTGTTTTTCCAGTCCCCTGTTTTGATGCTTTTTTCCCAAATGAAGATTTGTCAAGCAGTTCTGGATAATTGGGCTGCCACGTATGTAAAACTGTAGGCTGTTCCTGTTTTTGAGGTCTACTGCATAGTCTTAGCTACCTTGCATACATATACAGCGTTTGATGCTTCTTACATGTTGATATAATCATTCTCATCCTAGATATGAAGTTTCATGTATATGAGATTCTGTGTTAGTGGTTAAAGTGAAAAATTAGTTCAGGACAAGGCATTTCTTTCCTGCACCCAACTTCCTGTCTGTCCTGCTCCTTGCTTTTAATTTACTGTTGGTTTCCCAGGAAATGAACAAAAAGGAAGAGGAAAAAACCCAAACAAAACGGTATCAGGAGAAGAGAACTAGGTGACGTATGGTAGAGGATAACCAAGTAAATATTGAACTTCACTTAACAATTTATGTATTTATTTTTATGAATAAACTCATGGAAGAAGGTGAAGAGAAGGAAATGCAACTGTACATCATCAGCTACTCTGAGCTTACATGTACCTTGTGCTAAAGGGAAGGGATGAAACTGACAGTATTTGGTAGAGCCTGGAAGAACATTTTGGGGGAAAAGTTTCCCAGTCATGCTGCTTCAGCTGGCTCTTAGAGCTGAGCATTCTTTGAGCGTGTGGGCTGTAGCTGGTTGGGGTAAAACCAGCTGCAACTTTGCACTCAGTGTGAGCTGCTTATGAACATCCAGTGCACAGGATCAGACTAAAGCTATTATGAAACAAAACCTCCTAAATGAAGGTAATGTGGATGCTGTGTCCTGCACAGCAACTGTTCTCTCCAGATCTGCTTTTGTTCTCCCCTGTTTTCTAATGCAGATATAGGTTAAAATGTCTTCACTGGTGAAAAGAAGCTCATTTGCAAATCCTGGTTTTTTGAGTCCTTCATTTGGCTTTCTCATTTCTACCCCAAAAAATTGATTATGACAAAAAATACATGGGATACAGCAAAAGTGAAATCTGTTCTGAAGTGTCTGTTTATGTCAGAAAGAAAACAGTCTTATTCTGGGGTGAGGGTAAGGATGTTTACAAGGAAGATGCAGTTCTCTTCATTTTAGTGATGATAATTTTGGATAGAGACTACTGATTTGGTGGATAATTCATTAAATAAAAACCAAATCCTAGGAAGTCAGAAGTTTTGATTTCAAGTTTTACAAAAAATCTTTGGCTTTTTTTAAAGCATAGAAATATAAAACAGAACTCATAGTTTCAAACACTAAGTGTAGCCACCTGTTTCACTTACTAGGACAGAGAAGATGCCCAGAAATGAGATGTCACAGTGTATAGCATTGCAATTATATAATGCCTGTACAATCTGCCTATACAGTAAGACTGATTGATGAAATGAAAACTTATATCTTTGATACATTTTATATTATAGTATTTAAATTCACACCTAAGGCCTGTTTGGAGTAGTAACATGTGAAAGTTCTCTCTGAATATTGTAAATGACAGGTCTATTGTTAGAAACCCAGTGTTGAATCAAAAAGTGAGGATAATTACTATGTAGTACATAATACAACATGATTATTCCCACTGCTGAAGCTCAGATCTGTAGCTATGGTTTTGCTTCTAGTCTATATGCCTTTTTTTTTTTTACAATAAACATTAAAAAATGAAAAAAAATGTGACAAGTGTGCATCTTTGCGCAGTCTTCTTTCTGCAGTGATGACATCTTAATAGGCTTAAACTGCCAGTGAAAGTTTAATACCAGTAGTATTAACAAAGAGCTTGTGTTCATGTATTGAACCCCAAGGAGTAATTGTGTTAGTTTATTAACAAGAAACAGCAAACTTACCTTGACTCTTTACATTGAATGGTAGAAAATGTGGCCCCTTGATGCTGGATTGTTTCTGGTATTGTTCAGAAAAATAGCCATCTCTACCGTGGACAATGTTCAGACAAAACAGCAGCAGTAAGGATATTTGTAAATGCATGTTTCCAAATCCACTCTGTTTCAGAAAGGGGAGAAAAAGTTTGTTAAAGGAAAAGCTGTTCAGTTCTGTTTCTTGTGCATGAGTAAATGAGTTTTCTCAAAGTATCGGTATTAAAAGCAACATTATTTTGTGCTCGCTTCTTGCTGCTTCCAGTAGTTGTGAAAAATCCTCTAAGGAAAAGGGAATCATTATTGCTGTCACTTTAAATGATTGAGCTCTTGTATAGATAGCTTAGAGGCATTGGTCTCACTCTTAGGAAAAGAGTAATTTTAAATGGATGGCAGCCTATTTAAAACTACTGTCTTTAGAGCACAGTATTATTTCCCTAGTTTTTCCTAAAATTAAGCTCAGGTGTTGCATCTGTGAAAACTGTTGAAATAAAGAAAAGTTTTCAGTGGAAATACATAGAGACTCTACCATTGCCTTACTGCCTCTGATGCTGTAGCAAATGAAGCATGAAGTCTTGGCACCAGTGGCAAAAATCTCAAGTTGCCAGGCTTGAAACCAGACTCTTACCTCTAGCCTTTCAAATAGCCCCAGTGGCATTAAGGATGCTGTAACTAGCCCTTAAATATAACCCCCTCTTCCCTCCCCAACCAGAAAACATGCATCCTGTAGAATTTACCTTCAAAACCAAAGAGAATGAAATGGTAACATACCAGAACGTTGTGGAGCTCCAGTACAGTGTAGTAGAGCAGTGAATCCTCCTCTACTGAGGAGTTGTTCTGCCACTGGTGAGTGAGCAGAAGCTGATGATTTCAAGTGTCACCCTTGAGTATTTATACAATTTTCCCCTAGTTGGGTGACTGCTGAGCTTAAGCTCCTCCCCCCAAATCGGGAAGCAGTAATTATCTGTGTGTATATGTGTGTTTTTAGGGGTGGGGGAAGCTATTTTGGGCAGTCATCCCTAGATCCTGTTAAGTAGGTTTTTTTGTTGTTTTTTTTCCCCTACTTTCCTTGGATTTCTTATTGTTGATGAAATTTTATTGCTTATAGTTAGCATTTTCTAAAACTTTACAGCTCCTCTGTTCATAGAACTGAGCAAGGTAGCATTGGAAAAAATGATGAACTTGTAAGTAAGGTTGATAATTCTAAGTGCTTCATTTGGATTTCTCTGTAAGTATTTTAAGGAAAGGTCTATACATTTTGAACTTTGAGCTGTTACTTTCAGGAGTAACCCCACTAAAGTCTAAAGGGACTGCTTATGTGACTAATTGTTAACTGGGATGCAAGAGAAGAACTTAAAATCAATTAATATGTTAATAAGGGAGTTGTGTGAGAACCTGAAGAGTACTTTTAAGCAGCTGTTGTTTTAGGAGATTATCTTCACATTATGTTTCTAGACTTCTGTTTCAATGCTGGAGGTACTGTATAGGATGTATTCTGCAAGTAATGTTTCTGTATTATGAATTCTTAAAATGCAGGCATACCTCACAATGAGAGCATCATTCTGTCTAGTTGTAACAAATGTACTGAAATCCTTACTGCAATTTACAAGTGTTGGGCTGGCTCATGTTTGGGGCTGGTGGGGTTTTTTTGATCTTTTCTATATTCAGCAATTAACTACTTTTAGCAAAAGGCCATTATCTCTGTACTTCAACTAGATGCACATTTAGCCTATTGAATAATTTCAGCTTAGTAAATTTAAACTACTGCTGTTTTACTGTTGGGGGTTTAAACTTCATTGCAGTTGCTCTTTTTTACTTTTATTTTTTCTCAGAGCAGATGGTGTCCACACATTGTGACTTTTTTTTTTAAAATAAATAATGGAATCTTACAGTGTTTCAGCATCACTTTGATTAGTGTTTGGTAATAAATACACAGTGATTTTCAGTCCTTAAATTGTGACTCTGAAACATTAAATATCAAAGGGTAAAATTACAGAGAAGCAGCAAACCTTTCTCATTTAGGAAGAAACTGTAGAATTTTATATATATATATATTGCTTTTATCAAACATTCTCAGCAAAAAATGTCTACATATAAAGTACTGTGTATTAAGACTGCTTTGCCAATTGTAGACTTTTTTGACATTGTTATGTGGTATTGTAGGAATTAGAATTTTTTGCATGTGTCTTAATTTTTTTGTTTCCCTTGCCCCAAAAATTAGTGGAAAAACCAAAGATAAATGGCAACTGTGTTGTTACTAAACCGAACCTGTGCTGCAGGTTACTCTTGTCGTGAAGTGAGCACGTATTTATTTTTCAAGTTAATTTAAGCCATTTGTGGAAGCTGCCTGGGGAGCCTTTCAGTGAGGTACAAAAAAATACATATGCAGAAGAACACATATGCACCTATATCTTAGGACTGGTTGTATAAGCACTGCAGTCAGGCAAGGGCACTAGCACGTTATCTTGTGGGGATACTAGTAAATAACCCGCATTGCTGGGAGTTCAGATGCATGGCTGATACAGAGGGGACACCTGTTGCCATTCCAACCAAAAGAGTGAGCTGGTGGCCCAGAACTGTGTGTCTGTCCTGTGGAATGGCAGGTTAACATGGGCTGTGTTTTACTTGCTTTGTGTCTTTGTTTAATTCCACACTCCTCAAGCAACAGCTTTTTTTTTGCTTTTATGTATTATGGCAAATATCCTAGAACACAGGTTACTGTACTGGAAGACCAGTGGACCATCAAGTCTATTCTGCTTACAATTGTACTAATACCTTTGCTTACTAGAGGGCTGCATTAATGTTGAGATTTAAGGACTGCTGCAATCATTTATTTAATGTATTGTTGAACAGTTCTTTTCTTCTATTCTTCTTCCTAGTCATCCTCTAAACAACGCTATGTTCTGTTTTGGTAAATAAACCCTTTCCGCGGCAGAGGTCTTCAGACTGAAGCCTGCTTTCCCTGTTAAGCTTGTGTGTCCAATCTGGTCAGTGGTTTTCAGAGAATGTTTGCATGTCTGAGATGGCATTTCTGCTCCCCCTACGTGCATTCAGTTCTTTTAAGTCTTTTGAAGAAGGAAGCTTTGTCCTCGAGATGTTTGTGTAACTTTTTCAAGGTGCTTCATTTAAAAATTATGCTCCATAAATTCAAATGAGAATCCAGCCATCCGCTTTTGACAGGGGCAGCAAATGTATGGGCATAGAGTTTATTCCCTCCTTGAAGAAATACAACTCCAGCTTCTTTTCTTGGTTCACATAAATCCAAAAATAGCATTTGATTTTTAAACATGTAAATATACAGCCCTTAGTGGGAAGTGTGGTTGTTGCTAATTTGACAATGTTTGGTTAAGAAAGTTAAGAACTGCAGGTGACAGGTTTTTTTGTGCACACACAGTTTCATGCTAATTTCTGGCTTAATTCATAAATACCCCCAAAGCAGGCACACTTAGGTTACAAAAGCACCAATAATGTGCGCTGATATTTGCCCAGCAGCCTCGCTTCCTGCCTTGGCTCCTTCTGGCCAGGAAGATGAATAATCTCTGTGTCTCTGCGTAAACAGGGATGATTGTGGGGTCAAAAGGTATATGCAGGCGAACCCGCTGTCCTTGTGTTTAGCCTGAGCTCCACCTTATTGTGCTATCTTATGCTACTTCTTGGGTTTGAGGTTTTGTTTTTTGTGGGTATAGGAAGTGGAGGTAGAATCGGGGTTCGTTTCTTTTGTATGTTTTCCGTGTTGCTGTGGACATTTTTTTATTGGCAGAGCACTGACACGCATTTAGCTCTGAGCACACATATGAAAGGCAGACTTGGGTATATATTTGCACGTGCACAAATAACGTGCAGTTAGACATATTTGTGCACACCTATTTACAGAAACAGCGTATTTTTAAATAATGCTATTTGCTTACGTGTTTTCAAAGTATAAACATTCAGATGCTTTTGTTTGGTAGCTATGCATTTAGAAAGCTGTCTGTGCTTTCAGATGAAGTTTTCTTCACTGTCCCCTGCTCCCCCTGTCCCACTACCCTAATAACCAGGAATAATGGTGTGATACATGGATCCATTGCACCACTCCAGAAGTGGAGTGCAATAAAAAGACTCAAAATAAAAACAAAAGACTGCAACAAAAACACTCAAAATTGAGTTCCTCTGAACCATATGAGGTAGGGACTGAAATCACGGATTTGCAGCAGTCTGTAGTGCTTCGTCATATTTGCTGACTGAATGTTCACTTTGCTGTTGAATGTTTTTGGAAAACACATTCACAGATGCTTTCCAAAATCCCGTTTCTTCAGTGTCTGGCTCCCACAGTCAGTGGAAACACATAAGTGACATGGAAGTGGCACCATGCTTTGGGAAATGGGAACTGACTTTCACCGCAATCCTGCAAGTTACTCACAAATGGACCTGAATGACTCCCACAATAAGCAGCTGCTTATGAGAAAGAAATGTGGACAGCTTAATTAAGTGTAAACTGTAATAAAATAAGCAAGTACTCCCTTTCTCACACTCACACACCCACTCCAGCCACACCACCACCGAACAACACCACCCCCACCCCCCCAAAAAAAAAAAAACCAAAAAACCAAGCAAACAAACAAAAAAACAACAACAAAAAAACCCCAGCCCAAAACTGGCTAAATACATTCCTGGTACTGAGGGTTTTCTGTGTGAGTAAGTTTAGATTTATGGTTTTGACTGTGAGTGTGTGATCTTGATATTGCACCATCTGAGCGCACGTGCTGACCAGTTTGTTCTGTTCACCAGCTTAGCTGTGCAAAGAGCAGAGAGTTCTTTGAAAGTAAAAACTCACAGCTTTAACTCAGACTTTTTCTTATTTTTAATGATTGTTTTTTAGTCTTAATCCTGAAATGTTTGTAGTTTATAATTATTTTTTATGTTAAAACATGGTACCCAAGGAACTTGGGCAGGTTCCCTTGGGCATGGTACCTTTTGTTCGGGTAGGTAATCTCAGTTTTGAAGAAAGAGGCAAGAATGTGTTGGGAGGTTTTTTCTGTAGTTTAAAAAGTAGTCTGAAAAAAATGGAGTAGTTTTTACTCGTGACATAAAATACTGTTAAGAGGACACAATTCTTTTGCTTCTTATAGCTCAGTATCTATAGAAGTGCTTTCTGATGCTGTCAGTTCCATTCTGTTACATGCCTAAAGGAAACTTTGAAGACTCTTCATAGTCTGTGATAAGTTTTCCTCTGCTGAAGTGCTTATGCCCAAAACCTGTGGTAGCTGCCATTTCATAATGGACTCTGATGGCCTGTAGCACCATCTCTGGTGAAGAAATTCTTCAGTTTCTAATTCTAAGTTGTCAAAAAGTTGCTTAGGAATTTCAAAGAGACATTTGAAAGCCTGCAATGAAATTAAAGGAGTAATTGAGTTTCCTAGTTTGTGGTGTACTCTGTCATACCCTGGAAACGCCTAAATCATCTAAACTCTGGTTTAAAACCATCCTCCCTCCTTTTCTATTGGACAATGCTGAAGAGAGTTTACGCTCCTGTGACAGCAGATAAGCAAGTCCTCAATGGGAGTGCGGAGGAACAAAGGGTTCCCCTCTATGTTTCATAATGGAGAAAGCTTACACAGATACTGCTGCTCACAGCCAAGTTCACCCAAAGAAATGGGAAGCAGGAAAATTTAAGAATTCAGAAGCAGTGGGCAGTCTGGGTTTTTTTTTTAATTTAGTGATTTGATGTTTCCTTTTTTTTGTTTTTTAATAACTTTTACTTTGTGTTTACATGGAGAGCATTTTCTGTTCCAACGCTAGCCACTTGGACTGCATGGGACTAGTAAACCTTGTTAGAGGAAGATGCTTACCTTGCTAATTGCAAAATAAATAAGATGTCTTTTGACCTTCAGAATGCATGTCATCTCTTGTTATTACTAGATCTTTGTTGCGGTGATCTGCAGGGCTGTGCAGTCCATGCCATATTCATACTTTGAGATACAATAAACAATTTTGTCTTCAGACAAAGCAGAAGAAACTGTGTTATCCCTACAGTCCTGTATTAGTCTTTTTATAGATTTAATGCCTTTGTACTTCTAACACTTGTAATTGTGGTTGAATAAATGCCCTACTTTCAAGTAGTAATGGAAAGATGGACTCTATTTATTCTGTCACTGCGAAAATGACTGACTGCTGGCCAATTTGTTCTGTTCAGCTCAGGTAACTGTTGATCACAAGAACTCCATTGAATATAGCTGTGTATTTAAATAGATGACACCCAGTTAAATATTTATAGTTGTATTCTGTCTGAGTTAATTTGGGGATGCACTGAATAACTGTGCTGAAACCTCAGGAAAAGATGTGTTCCAGGCAGGTCATAGAGAAAGTTTTGAGACCAACATGAATTTCTGATTCTACCTTCCTCAAAGTCAGGTAGTATTATTGGCTAATGCTATTTTTATCAACACTGCATTGTTTGTGGCCCCATTTCCTCATTTCATTATGCTTGTATAAAGATAAGGTAATCTTCACCTATCTTAGAGAATTTATGATGCTACACTAACATATACCAGACAGAAGTGCTGGTGTTAAGAAAGATGTTTTCCAGTACTTTGGGTGTGCTGCTGAGCTGACCTTATTCCTTCCTCATTTTTATTCCTTCTTCCCCCTGCCTCTGAAAATAAAACCAACAAAAATTGATCAAATGAATGTATTAATTGGAAACTCCTGTGCATTGTGTGATGAAAACTGATCAGTTTTCAACATACTGAAAACACAAAGCTTTCTATATGTTGATATTTATCCTGTCTACCAGAAATGCATGTCTGATTAGTACAAATGCATGTGTATTTAAAGCTTGGATTTTCACTGGATTTGTTTAAAAATGTAAACATGCAGGTGATGGCTGGGCTTGTGTATTTCTGACAGAGAGGAAGAGTAGAAATAGCCAGTTCACTTTGTGCACAAAAGGTTTTCAAAGGGATGGATCGCTGGAAAGCTTAAGCATGTATGAAAATTTGACTTTGGATTTGGAGGAGAGGGTTCCACAAAACTCTCTGGAACTGCTTAAACATAGCTGGGGCAGGAGGTTTCCAGGAGATGCTCATTTTTAGCCTTCTGCCTGATGTTGTGACCGCACTCTTAGTTGTGTCACTAGCAGGGTTTATGAATCTTTTCTGTAAGATGAATTGGTAAGAATTTGATTTGGACTAAAGTGCAATCAAGCTTTCCTGGGAGTAACTGAAGGAGGAATGCTTGTTTTCCATAGGTCCGAGTCATTTCATGGGATGTGTTAAATGGTTTTTAACACTTGAAATGTATAGCTTGTCTTTAAAGATTACTGCAAGTGTTCCTTTTCGAAGTTCTTGATGTTCTGGTTTAAAAACCTGATTTGTAACAGCAGAAAGAGTCTCCACATAAACGCTAAATAGTTATATTTTCTGGAGGCGCAGGGGTGGTGCTGTATCTTTATTTTCTTTAGTTCATGCCCTATTTTTTCTGAGTATTTAATATTAATCTAATTTAGTATCTTTGTGCCTACTGAACTCAAGGTTTCTTTCAGACTCCCTTGGACCACAGTGAATAACATAGAGGCGGTAGTAAAAGAGTGGGAACCACTCCTACTTTTCCAAAAGTGAAAATAGGGTAAAACTCAGCTGCTTTTTCAAGTGTACTCACTGGAGCAGGTAGTTAGCCTGCTGAATAGTCTCATTCATTGACCTTACTACCTGCTGTGGTTTGGACAATTGGTTGTTTTTAAACATTCATATTTAAAAGCAGGTGCCAGAGGTGGTGGTAAGGGGGGCAGAACTCCAGACTTTTACAGCCAGAACAAATAGAATTTGTCTGAGTTCACTTTAAAAATAAAGGGATTTGTTTAGGTTTTTTTAAGTCTGGCATGTTAAATATTGCTGTTACTTTTTCATTTAAGTTGAAACTTAGGATGTTCTATTGGTGTGTGAATATAAACTTTCTGTGCTCTTTCTCTTACAAAAAAAAAGCTCCAGTCTACAGAGCCTAATTGTTCCTGGTGATTAGCAATGGGTTTTAGTTTCACATAGCTGAGATTGGATTTTTACAAGCATTACATTGTCATAAAGTTGACTCATAATTACCTGCTTGTAATAGAGTGCTAATGAAGTGGCTGCTTTTATTATTACAGAAAACGCAATGTTTTATAGGTGACACCATATTACCTGACTGAAATACGCAACCTTCAATGTCTCCTGCATTTCATAGGAGAATCATAGAATCATAGAACGGTCTGGGTTGGGTGGGACCCCAAGGATCATAGAGTTCCAACCCTCTGCCACAGGCAGGTCCACCAACCTTTAGGCCTAGATCTACACAAGGCTGCCCAGGGCCCCATCCAACCTGGCCTTGAACACTTCCAGGGACGGGGCATCCACCACCTCTCTGGGCAGCCTGTTCCAGCACCTCACCACTCTCTCTGTAAAGAACTTCCCCCAAATATCTAATCTAAACCTTCCTTCCTTTAGTTAGAAAAAACACATGAATGTGAAGGATGAGATTTTTTAAAATACTTTAACCAGTAGGCTGTCACAGTTATAGGGCTATCTTTCCATCCTCAAATCTTTGAAAGGGGTTCATATGTGGAGCAAGTAAATACTTACCAAGCTATTGATGCAAAAAATTATCTAGATTCCAGGGAAATGATAGGAACTCCTAAACTTATGACAGACAACTTGACCAAACTGCCAGCTTGTTTCCAGTGTTGATACTTTATGAGCCTGCTGTTGCTGTGCTAAATGGTGGAAAAATAAAACTGAAAGTTAACTCTGCTGGAGGTGATGTTAGATGACTTGTGCACCCATTGATGGTGACATGTAAGCAGGGATCTCCACAGAGTTAATGGAAAAGAGCCTGATGTATATGTGCTGCATACAGAAGTGGGTAACTTCACAAGCAGAAATTAAGTGTGTTACTCCTGAATTTAGGTGTTCAGGTTCCACTGAGGCCTTTAAACCTTCCCAGCCGTTCACAGTAAATTGGCTTTGCAGTTGTCACAGTTTAAGACTATAGCAATGGAAAGGTGCTTGGATTTTATGTGATTAAAGTACCATAATGTGAATGTGTTTAAGCCTTTACAGATTTACTAAAGATCAGAAAAGTCGAGAGACACGGGGATTCTGCTTCCAAAAATGTCATGTCCCCCTCTGATTCATTAATGAGCTGTTGTCTTCTGTGTGATCTGTTACCAATAGCCAGTTCTTGGAATGGTTTCTCTGGCAGTAGCTTAGCTAGGGATGTAGATAAAGGTAGTTTCTGGGACTCCTTTTAATAAACAGCTTGTGGTCCACAAGCAAGGGGGAAGATGCTCTGCTGTCAGGAGCTGCTGCCGATAACACATGGTACATCAGAAGACTGACAACAGATTTCAAGGAAGGATTTTTGATGTGTTGGTATTGCCGCAGGTCTGGAGCGGAAGAAGTCTTCCACTGATCTGCAGTAACCAGGGTAAAGTGTTAGGGCTTTGAAATGGTGGTGAGAGAGTCATATAGGATAGGAAATGGCATATGGTGGTGGGAAGGAGTCATTTACCTGTGTCACGGAGTTCAGACTGTGATGTGGAGACTGAATTTTAGAGTTATCTCATGCAACATATTTCTTGAGGAATTCTTGTAGAACCTGTGGGTTTCTTTGATAAGACAAGATAAAAGGAGGGAGGACACTGCAGCTCCTGGTGCTCAGTTCATCTCCTTTTCTGATCAAATGTTCATGAAATGGGGAAGACCTCTGAGCAGTTGACCATGCTAGGTGAGTGTAAGCCTATGTAATACACAAATTCAAGAGAAATAAATGGTGTTTGGGTACAGCTGAGCTGGAAATTAAACCACGCTAAATGCAAGTGCCTTAACCTGGGCCTGAACTCAGGCTTTCTGGCTGTATGCAGGCTGTTGGATCTGGAGCTGAAAAGTTGAAGCCGTTTTACTCAACTGTCTGGCTGCAACCTGTGTTGGGCTGCTACAAAACCAGAGAGAAAGGCTGGGTAAATGCCTTGTGGTTGGCTTGCACTGCGCTCCAAGCCGTTGTGGGAATGAGTAATCTCTGTCTACAGATAGTTTGAGATTTTGTACTGTGTGTTTGCATCTCAGGCATACTCATGGGTGTACTCATTTTGAGAGAGATATATATATATATATTATACTGTTGTGACCAGGTTTGAAACTCACTAGAGTTGGCATATGAAACTGCTATACTTCCATTTCATTCTCGCTACTGAATGGATTTAGTAGGTCTTTACAGTGCTTGAAAATCAACTTCAGAAAACCTTTGGCAAAGGAAGTCTGTTGTCCAAATTGCACCAGTTCTATGTCTCTGATTAGAATTTTAAAATAGTATTTTTTTTTAAATGGGGAACATATCTGATCGTTACAGCTTTAGCTCTGAAATATAATGGAGTGTGAGTTGTGAACATCTACTTCAGGTATCTTCGAATTCTTTACAGATTCACCTCAGACAGAAATGTAACTTAAAAAAGTGGCTATCTTCCCTAGCACGTATTCCAGACTATTCAAATGGTGCAAAGATTTGGCCACCCACCAGCCACAGATTCCAGTGTGAGAGCTAGTCTAACTACTAGTGTCTAGAGGAAAAAAAACTTTAAAAAAATATGATTAGAAGAGCTTTTTAACATGCCGAAAATAAGAGAGGATATATGTAAGCCCTGAAAGTTTTGTGACAGCTTGCCATGTTACTCTGAATTATTTTTCAACCCCCAAAAAGTGCGGAGTCTGGGAAGCTAGGGCTAAAATCAGTGTTGTTACTTGTTTGGTATCTACATTTCATACATTTTATTCACATTTGTTTCATCTCATCCTCTATTATTAAATCTGGTAGAGTGGATTCAGCATTGCCTTACTACCATTTTATGGATTATGCAATCAGTATCTAGTTATCCAGTTCTGTACTAGAAACACGACAAAATTCTGTCTTTATATTTGTAATCTCGTTCAACATTATAGCTAGTTTTTAAAGTTACTTCACATTTTTTGGATAAGTGAGCAACAGACTTCAGTATTAGATTCAAATGCTGCAGAAATTAAAAAGATCCTTGTATTCAGAAGATCTATCTACAAATTTAGTAGAAGTTACAGGAATGAGATTTGGATTAAAGTCCTTTCATTTGCTAGCTTAAATATTTTTATATAAAGCTGAGCATCTTTAAACATCCTCCTTTTTTCAGGACCTAAACATAACACTTTTGTCTACTGAAATACTAGGTTACCAAGAATGTATATTAGACCATTCAGAGAGACCTTATTGTTTCAGAAAATAGACCTGTGTCTATAGACCTATGGTGGGATGTATTTGCTAACCTACATGTTAGTAAGTAAAAGTCAAATTAATGTTACTAGCATATTTTCCTTCTGGTTCCTTTTTATACCTGTCTAAATCCAGATCTATCCTGGTATGTCCTGTGTACATAAATTGTATTGGGTTTCAGAGTTGGGTTCCACCTTGGGCTGTGCTGATGACCGCAGGATGTTTATGTGAACTATGCAAAGTTTCTGGCAGAGTTCTCCCTCTGAGGCCTTCATGCAGTACTCTGTCCTTGAGACACTCATGTCATTTATAACAGGTTTTTTTGTTTGTTTGTGCACCAATAGTTTGCAGGTACTGTAAGGGAAAATATATTTAGGCTAGTCATATAGGGAGTGTCAACACTATTGGGAAGCTGAGAGCTGGTAGGAGCATGAGAATTTCTTTGATACATGAAATAATCTCTGAACAACGTTAAGAGCTTTTTAATAATAGTATAGGGTAGTTTTAATACCTTTCACAGTTTCTAGGGATTAAAAATGCCAAATAAAGGTAAAGCAAACCTTTGCATTGACAAAGGAAGATCTGTTTTATAAACTTAATGGGGCTAATGGACAAAGGTTTTGTTATGTTCTTTCTAAAACTGCTTTGGACCTTTTAAACTTCTACTGGATCATCTTTTAGAAGCAGAGAAACACCTGGCTGTAAAGATTCATATTCTCTAAGAAAGCAATCCGCAATTTCTAGAGAATTTGATTAGGAGCTGTGACAGTGATATCAGCTATGAATCCTCCAAGGTAGGGCTAAGTTGTCTCAAGGGAACTCAGGATCTTGATCTTGAGTATGAAAAGTCAGTAACAATCATAGAGGTAAAGGATCAGAATATCCATTTCAGTTGAGAGTTCATTTCTGAAACTTCAAGAGTAGACAGCAAGGTAACATTTCAATATTTCTAAACCGTCCTTCTCTGGAAGGAGGTGTGGGCCACGCTATCACCTGGCTGCTCTGATAGAAAACTGCCTCGGGCTGTTATTTCGGAGCCCTGGGAGAAGCTTCCACCTGAGTGGTTAGCATGCTATCCTTGGAGTCCTTCATTCCTAGATTACCTGAAGGGCCAGTATGACACCTCAGATGCATAGATGCGTGTGCTTTTATATCTAGTAGCTGTGCACAATGATTTTGAATATTTACTTACATAGAACTGCAAAAAAATACAGTTAACCAGACTACATTTGGTGTTTGGAGTTGTTTTATGGCCTACATTTGAAATGTCTACTGAAACAAAACAATTTTTTTGTCCTTAGTTATACTTATGTTCAGAAAAGGATTATAAGGCTGTACAAGTCTCAACAAAATCACCAAAGACTGACAGCATCTAGTTAAGATTAAGGTGACTGCCCGGTGGCCTGTGAAGTAAAATACTATTTTGCTTGGCAGTGGGGTTTACTCTGTTTTATGCAAACATGGGTCAGGCCTCTGATGATTTTTAAAGGGTATGTATAAACAGAGTTTAAGAACCTAGGTCTGAGTTTCTGCAGCCAGGACTATGGCCCATCAAAACTCTACCAGCTTCTTGTACCCCTACAGCACAGCACTTTCCTCTAGTTCTGCATTTATACCACGTGCCAAATGACTGGAAGGCACGTAAGAAGCATCTCAAGTTTCTGTTCATGTGCTGGGAGCACAAAGCAGATGCGGTTATGTTCAGCTGCTGTCTCTTCCAAAAGAAACAGGCTGCTGCTTTCACAGAGCGGTCCATTAAGCGGCTGAGTAGGTGTGAGAGACATCTCAGGGACTGAACATATAGATAGCGTCTTCAGAGCTGCCAAAGTCTAGTATTGTGCAAATTCAATCTGAAATTTGTAATAATTGTACAGAATTTCATGGCAGTGGCAGAATAGACATTTTGCACACCACACCAATATGGGATGAATTCCAAACCTATGGAAAGAATGAAGGACTTGAAGCTGCTTTGCAAGATGGATATACAATCTTTCTGAAAAAGCAAAAGCCTGAGGTATAAGAAATTTGAGTTGAAATGGTTGGCAATGTTTTAATTATCTGAAAACCTAATCTTGAGGAAACCTCACATTACCCATTAGAAATTATGCAAACTGTGTTATAACATCAGGTAATTATTTTAATGGTTAAGCTCTTTTCCCTTATGCTTTTACAATTCAGGGTATGGGGGAGGGTTTGGGGGGGAGAAAAAGTACTTTCATAGTTTTTACCTTTTATTATTATTACTATCAAAGAAATAAAATTTAATATTATTAAAAGCGTTTCATCTACCCAAAAAAAGTTGTTAAAAGTGCTGTCTATTAAGACTAAATTACAGTGAATTAAAATGAAAGATGAAAAGCCAAGAATACAAATATTTCATGTTTCCTTTATAGTTCTAAACTGTAAAGTGTGATCACTCATTATCTCTGCATTCTGTGTCCTTACTGATGCTTGCCTTCCTCTGAGAACCTCTTACCAAACAGTTCCTAAGAATAAGAAACTAGTGCTTTGGAAAAGTTTAAATTCACAGGTACACCAGCTTCAGGCTTGTCATCTCTTCCCAATGGGATTTCTTCTCGTAGTCATCCCAGTCGTTTCTGAAGTTTGCATCTGGAGAACCTTTTAAAGATAAATACTGCAATGTTCCTGGCTCATTTTGGAGACAGTGTTTTTTACTTTTGAAATATAAAAACAGCAGCAAAGTTGGTAAGAACGGTGTGTTTTTTAATTCTGTTTTCGCAAGGTCTGGCATTCATTTGTATTGTCTAGTACACAATGTTTGCTCTGAATTTTAGTTATTGTCCTTCAATATGAGGACTTAGAAATGCTTTCTGTATTCTCTATGTTTTGGACCTGATAGGACTATTAATCTTCTGTTCTCCTATATATATGTATATCAGAATAATCTATCGAGGATTATAAATATGGTTAGGAATATCAGTACATCTTATGGGGTGCGTTACTTTCAGGGGTGTATGATTGCAAGATGCTTTTGGAAACTGGTTGGTCAATATAACATGGAAGTTATAGAGAGAAGGTTAGAGTTTTAAAGTTTGTGCAAATGTGTAGGCAAGTGCTCTTTGGCTTCGATTCTCAAAGTAATCAGAATATAAGTACTAGGTACCCACAAAATATCACCAAAGAAAACAGGCTTTTTTTTTTGGTTGGTTGGTGTTTCGGTTTGTTTGTTAATTTACCTCTGCCCTTTGTTTCCTCTTGTATATTGTTGTTAGCCAGTTTTAAGGATTTTCATGACTATACAGACTGTCAGCTTTCTGTAGTGCCCTCATGCTAGGAATCTTGCATGACAATGCCCATGTATAATATGTCTATATAAAACGGTAGATAAAAGTACAGATGGTCATGTATCTGTGTGCTGGGTTCATCCTCTTGTCTTTCAGAAAGTTTTGTTTCATAAATAGGCTAAAGTGTAGATCCTCTCTCAGAGGCTTCAGGATTCCCACGTGCTAAGGTTGCCTGAGAAGCCCGAGTTGTCAGACACGATCTGTTAAATTCAGAAAATTAGGGGTATGTCTTACCTCCCCTTCCATTCATGAAACAGTGAGTGCCAGGGGGCCAGAGCTCAGCAGAACAGGAGTAGCTCTGAGGGCAGGAGTTGTGGCTGCTCAGCACTAAGTAGTAGAAGAAAAAGAGAAACAAGAAGAGAAAATCAGCTCTAGTCTGGTCAGGTTATGAGAAGGTAAGAAAAGAGGGCATGCTGGCAGAATTTTAGCCTCATACTCATAAAAGCAAACTCACTGTAAAGCCTCAGTCTGTTTATCTAAGCATTGAAGTTCTTAATTCTGAAGACAAAGTGCAGGTTAGGGTTTCTGCTGGAAAATACAGCACTGAAAGGGACTAGGTAGGTGTGGTTCTTGCAAAGCCTGCTGTCTCAGATCAGTAAAAGCCATCCCCTACTGGCTTGGGAGGCACCACGCATTTTGACCCCATTTTTGCAGGTGCATGATGTCCTCAAAAAATTACCTCCGTGTAGGCAGTGAGACATTGAAGTCCATGCCCCAGATAGCCTCAGTCCTAAGTGATGGAGGCAGTTTCATGCTCTGAATACCACTCTTATAGAAGCAGCTCAAGACTCAAGATTTCAGATGCATGCAGGTGGCTGACTGAAGTATGCTTGGTCTCCAGATACTAACAGTTATAAATTCATCCTTAAATCTCTCTGTGTCTGCTATTTAGTGAACTGCAGTACTGAATGCTCAGTAATGCCTGTATCTCTGCATCTGGCTGTCCGTTTGTGCCCATTGATGATGAATAGTATCTGTAGGCAGAAACACCCACCAGGACTAAACCATGACAGGTACTCTCCACATTTTAGTCAAACCTTCAAAAATGCAGTTGTAAGTACCTTCATTAATAGAGGAGGAGATCACACAGCTGACCACATTTATTATAGTCATTTATTATATATATATTTATTATAGTTTGTATTTAGAACAGTTAGGCAGTGGAGATGTGGAGTTCAATTTTATTTCTTTGCACTTAAGTGTTCTTTGCCTGTCTGGCCCTTCCCTCAGCATCTGCTTATGGCAACTGTTTGAGACATGATAGTAGAATAGGCAGATTTTTTTTCATTTCACCCATTTTGGTCACTTCTAAATTCTTAAAGCCTGTGTCTTATTCCCCAAGACGTTTGGCTAATACCCATTCTGTGGATCAGACCGGGTTGGAGGCAACTACTCTGTTCTGTTTCTGCTGAAAATCATGACAGCTTCAGGGAGACAGAAAATACTTGCATAACATCTTGTATGTACAGCAAACATCAGTCTTGCCACAAAGTGTTAAGACCTTATTTCAGATGTGTTCTGTTAAGCAAAGCAATTTAAATGACATTTAACAAGTCTATAAGCTTACATGCTGTCATATCTATATTCCATGCTGATTCTTCACCTATTGGTTTTGGGAGCAGAGGGGGACACATTGCAGCAGCAGCAGCAGACTCTGGTAGGGTATCATAGAATTCAACAGAATCATACAACCCAAGAACAACCCTACTTAGAAGGGACCTCAAAAGATCATCTGTTCCGACCTTTCATTGGAACGTGAGCCTAGACGAGTTTATCTAGCACCCTGTCTAGTTGCATCTAGGAAACCTCTAGTGCTGGTGACACTGCCATGACCCTGGAGAGATTGCTCCAGTGAATGATTGTTCTCACTGTAAAATATTCTTTCTTACGTTGATATGAATATGCTTTACAACAGCAAAGTATTTTGTTAGTTTGTTTTGCTTTGTAAGGTGGGTTTTTTTTTTAGTAAAACCCGATTAATACTAAAATAATACTTTTTAAGAATATTCCCCTTTCTATTTCCTTTACTGCTTAATTTTTTTTCTCAGTCTGCCAGTTCTTGAAAACTGCCTTTTGGAAGTTTTGCAAAGGCATAATGGCAAAGAATAAGGAGAGAACAAAGGAAGCCTGTTTTGCTTTCAGGTTATTCTCTATCCTCTTTCCAACAGCACATCAGAATGTGTTTTCCCTCCTTGTAGAGCTGCAGGATTTCTTCTCCTATGACTCTCTGGGCTGCTGGAAGTGGGTAGAAATGGCAAAGACAGTTAGCTCTTAACTAGAAATGTGAACACTGCACATCTCATATATAAAATGTGAGCAATGCATTTTAGAAATTAAGGCTTGTCTCTGTCTTTCAACGATTCTTTCTATGCATTTCTTTCCATCTTCTGTACCTCCAGCTTTGCTCTTTGCTTCTCTGTGTCTTTGATGCTTCCTCAGACTCTTTACAGTGTGCTGTCTATGCCATTCAGTGTGGCATGGGTGGAAGAATTTTCAGAGTTAGACCACTAAAGATGCTGGTCTGTCCATTGACTCCGTCTGAAAAATGTGTTCTTATAAAAATGCAACCTGAGGCACGTGGTAGCAGTCCTGAAATTTCAGAAGGAATCACCATCTACTCTAGGGGAAAGCTTTGGATTTTATAATTTTATTACTATAATTTCTGTCATTACTGTCTGTGAGCAGAATTTTCAGTCTGTCTCATCTTAAGTAGCATCTTTCCCATTCAGCAGAACCAAAGATCATCTGAGGTTGAGTGCTAGCCTGGATGTACTGGATAAAAATTCAGTTTTAAATTTCTCACTCATTTTGCTGGTACACACACACAAAAAAAAGAAAACCCATCTTTTTGGCTTGTAGCTCTGAGAAGTTGCAGAGTGATTCAGTATTGTGATTAAATGTTTCTGCTATGGTAACAGCTCAAGAACACTGTCTGCTCGATCAGGTCAGTTTCGGGATTCAGGGCGCTTTCCTTTTGTTTATGTCCATGAACTTGACAGGAGCTTCTCCCAGCAGGGAACAAATACGGATGTTTTCATGATATGCCACTCCTTTTGGTTTTCTTCTTGCAGTTATTCAGTCACTTGTTTTCTTCAATTTTATTTCAACTTGGTGAGACAGAAGAGCCTTCTTGCTGTCTGAGAAATCACTACCAGGTTTCCCAGTAATTCTTGGGAGTCTTGACAGGTGTCTCCAGCTTATTCTTCCTTGAGCAAAACATAATTTTAAATATTTTCAGTGGCTAAAGCCAGATTGGGTCATTACAGTAATTCATTCTCTCTGTGATAACACAAGCCAAAGAAGCTTGCCTGGTCGTTTCTGTTTCTGCCCACAGCATATCTTTAAGGACATAACATCCTAGCCTTTACTTAGCTGTGGGTTACTCTGGCTGTTTCACATGCTGCTCCTGATTCTCAGGAGGAGAACTCCTGCCTCACACCACATAGTGGAGCTCCTGTTAGATTAATCTGTTACCACGCCTTTCACATGGTTGGCAGGAGTGTTTTCTTATGTGGGGTGGGTTTTTTCCTTACTTTAACTGAATTGTGCATTAATGCCACATGAGCCTATTGTACAAGGCCATTGTAGTATGCAAGGAGAACTGAGCTTTGTAAAACTGTGGCCATGTTTGGATTTGGGAGCATCTAAGCATCTGTCATAGATGGCTACGTCAGACACAGTCTGTCCTATATCTCCAAAGAAACTTGATTTTTCTTAGTTCATTAGTTTGAGAAAACTTCTCTCTCACTCTCAAATACTGTTCAAGGGTTCCTTTTTCCTATCTTTCTTTTTCTTTTGATGAGATTTTTATCTTGTCTTCTTCCTGCTTGTTTGGATACGATATATATATTCTGCTTTTGGATACAGCCCATATGTTGCTATTAATATATGTGTGTACATATCTGCATGTACTAGTATATAAGTATGCAAATCGGATGATAGACTTGCACAGGTCAACTTCACAAATAGGCTTTTTTATAAAAGGCATCTTTTGTATATGTGGAGATGAAAAGTTATTTAGCATGAACTAATTTTCAGTACTTCTCTCCAATGCCATTTTCAAGCCATATATAAAATTTATGTTTTTATTACAAAATATTCATTCATTTGGGAAAACCGAAGTAAAAAATTAATCGAGACAAAACTATGAAATTACGTAGGAAGTATGGAACCATTTATTTCTAATCAGTGAATTCAACTGTTTTCTGACTTAAAAATTCAACTTGATACTAATTGATATCGAAGAGATGTTTATCAGTGCTAGGTAAGCTATAGCAAAACTTCGTAAATTCTATTTAATATATTTATCTGCAAATTGAAAAGAAAGATAAGCATTTTTTCCTTATCAAAGGAATAGCATTCTTTGAACTGTTCTTCAGACTTTGCCCTTAGATGCGTGAAAATCTTTGCTTTTTCAAGTATCATCTTTTTTCTCTTCTCTTTCCCAAACGAGTTTTAAACCATGCAATCATCTTTTGAGAATTGTTAATTAATGCTTTTATGTATAGAGCTCAGTTTATTCATTCATCATGCTTCAGAACAGGCTTGTTCCCAAAAGTGGAGTAGTTCAAAATTGTTTCAGGCTCTGCACACTACAACTCACAGAATGACAGACGGCACTGTTCACCAGAGCAAAAGACGAGACTGTCACCCTGTGTCTGCAAGTAGAGTCTGTTGGATCCCGACTTTGTCCATATTGATAAAAGCCCTGCCCTCGTCAAAGGTTTTCTATTAGGGGAGTCTGCTAAATTAGTCTGAAGTGTATCTTTCAAGCTGGAAAATGAGTTTAAACAGGAAAGGCTAAGGTAGAAATAAGTCTGTGGCAGCAAATATGAGTCAGGAAAGGAATGCTGTCAAGCCTGGCAGGCCCAAAGCCTACATGACCCACAGGAAGAATCTCACAGTGTTTCTATTGACAGATCCATGACTCAACTTGCATCTGGCAAGTTCTGCTGAGACACCAAAACAGATACTTTTTTTTTTTGGCCAGAAGGGTTGTACATAAAACCCTTTCTGTGACTTGCCAATTGCACACAAATAAATTTGGGATGCCGAATTCATTTCGAGACCATGGTAGCAGGTTGTACTTTTCCTCTGACTGTCATTATTAGCTCTTCCCAAGCGCTGCATTGCATCTTCCATTGCTGATGGTCTAGTTCTGTTGTACTTCCATTTGAGTTATCAGGAGGTTGCCTCTTCTCTAGCAGCTGCAGCTTTACAGGAGGGTGTTCCTCTTGGAACTATTTAGTGCCTCTGGCAAGCTACACAAAGCAAATCCTGCTTTCTGATATTTGAGTCTCTTGGCATGCTGGATGTGTCTGTACATCTGGCACCAGACTTTTGCACTTCTGCAGAAGCTGTCTGGATGTGAAGCAGGTCTCACCTGGAAGCTACATGATCGTCCTAAAGTGGTGCAGCACCTGAGCACCGATACATGTGTTAGTGAGGGGGCATCCATGCTCACACAGCTGCTTCCAGGCCACCGCTGCCCAGAGCGTAAGCGGAGTCTGGTTGCACCTGACTGGGCAGGTATCTCTGCTGTGGCCAACAGATTGTGTAGAACTGCCTGTTCTGGTCACTTAAAAATGAATTGTCAAGTTACAGCAAAAATAAATAGTTGGTTCTTCACAGAATATGAGGAGAGTGGAAAAAGAATGTTTCTGGAAAGGGAAAAGAACTTTTTCTTTTACACCAAACTATTTTCATCAAAATGCCAGAGTGTACAGAACTGGGAATTGGCAGGAGCCTCCTCCATGCAGCAGTTCTCTGCGGGACACTTAGGGAGAGGCAGCTTTGGAGCCGGAGGAGTGGGGAGGCTGGAAATCCTATTGTGTGTGCTTACGATTTTGAACAGAAGAACTTCTTCGCTCTGAATGGCAAAATACAGTAGCTGGTATGTGGCACATGGTGAGGTTTATGACAAATACCTGTAACCGATTATGGAGTGTGCTGTGAAGCAGTGGATCCAGGCAGAACAGCTTTGGTGTCTGTTACACCGCGTTCCTAGAACTTCGCTTGGTGATTGAGTGATTTTAAAGACAGTGAAAGATAAATACTTCCACACCCACTGGAAAAGCAGATATTTTTCCTTTTAGCAGAGAACATCTGTTGTAGTTAAACTTATATAGAAAATACCTTTTTTTCTGAGAAATCAGAGCTACTGCAGTTTTTACAACTGAAAAGAGGACAAGTCCTTGTGAATTAAAGGTCCCTTTCTATATAGAAAATAAATGCTTCCTTCCTGTCAAGAGATTTTACCATAACCTGCATGACTCACATAGATTCAAAATTTTAAAAAAAATAAAAATTAAAAAGTATGCAAAACAACCCCCCCAAAAAAATCCTGCAGCCTCATCCCCAAGGAGAACTCTAGAGCTGTTGTCTTTCTTCATTTTAAATAGGTGTAGTTTGTATTAGTATTCTGGAAAGGTAGGTACATCAAAAGCCCTGCTTTACACACTAGACAATATGAACAGCTAAATATTTGTGTAAGTGACATTAGGTAGCATTAGTCTTTGTCCTCGAAAAATGCCAGTCCAGATAATAGTATAAGAGCCACCTTCTTTAGCTCAAAAGTTGACGCATGCTTTTAGCTACTGATTCAGCTGAACAAGTTCTGCTTACAGCACATGAACAGCCCCAGATAATCACACAAACTGCTCACATGATTCAGAGAACAATTATCTTTTTGGTTAGTATGAGGGTGCTTTTTTACCCCCTCCATAAAGAAGGTCAAGAGTCACAGAAGACAGTTTAATTTATCTTTCAAAAAATATGTTTAATGCTCTACTGATAGATGCAATGTTTTGGGATGATTTATGGCAGGAGAAGCCTCTAAACATGGGTTAGGAGAAGTAGGATCTATTCTTACTACTTCAGCCAGCACTGTTGTAAGAGGCAAATTTGGGGACTCAAAAGTGAATTTGATGAGAATTAAAAAAAGAAATAATTAATAATCCAAGCAAATCTGTCCTGAAGGATTTTTACTTTTTCTAGCTGTTGCAGTTAAATAAATAAGTATAGTTATACATTAGAAAATATGGAGGAACAGAGGCACAATAAATATGCCTTATCTGAGGACAAACTACAGCTTTGATACTTGCAACAGTTAGGTATTTTATACTAGCCTGACATAACTCAGTGGAGTCTGAATTTGCCCAAAATAAGTATTTAAAATAAATAAAAAGAAAAAGAATGTTCAAACTGTTTAGTACTGCTTTGAGATAATACTTAGTTCAATGTATGAATTTCCAGTTCATCAGTTCATCATTTTCACCCTGTCATGGATCAGTGAAAGCTTCTAAAATGGCCTGGAGGAAATGCACACAGTTGATTTACAGGGCTACTAATGCCATGTTAGAAACAAGCTGTTGTGCCTTGGAAGAGCAGCAGAAGCAGTTACATGCAAGATGTGATTGGTTTTATGTGAATGGGGATAAAACTGACATGATTAAGTGAACTGTTGTCATTATATCACAGAATCACAGAATTACAAGGTTGGAAAAGACCTTTAAGATCATCAAGTCCAACCATTCTCATCCTAAACTAAACCATATCCCTAAGTACTTCATCTACCCTTTTTTTGAACACATGCAGGGAAGGTGACTCGACCACCTCCCTGGGCAGCCTGTTCCAGGCCCTGACAACTCTTTCAGGAAAAAATTTTTTCCTAACATCCAATCTAAACCTGCCCTGGCACAGCTTCATGCCATTCCCCCTTGTCCTATCTCCTGTCACCTGGCTGAAGAGACCATCACCTATCTCTCTATAACCTCCCTTCAGGTAGTTGTAGGCAGTGATAAGGTCTCCTCTCAGCCTCCTCTTCTCTAGGCTAAACAGCCCCAGCTCCCTCAGCCGCTCCTCATAGGATTTGCCCTCCAGCCCCTTCACCAGCCTGGTTGCCCTTCTCTGCACTCGCTCCAGGACCTCCATGTCCTTCTTATGGTGAGGAGCCCAGAACTGGACACAGTACTTGAGGTGTGGCCTCACCAATGCCGAGTACAGGGGCACAGTCTCCTCCCTAGACCTACTGGCCACACTGTTTTTGATACAAGCCAAGATGCCATTGGCCTTCTTGGCCGCCTGAGCACACTGCTGACTCATATTCAGCCTGCAGTCAACCAACACCCCCAGGTCCTTCTCTGCCTGACAGCCAGTCCCCCCCAAGCCTGTAGCACTGTATGGGGTTATTATGTCCCATGTGTAGCACTCTACACTTGGCCTTGTTAAACTAAATCATATATCTCTATATTCTATATATATTCCTCAGTAACTAAATTTTCTCTGTCCTCCACAATGGAAAGAAATCTCAATTATGTTTTAAAATCTGCATTGCTTTTTAAAAAGCACTTTTCATTCAAAAAACCTTTCGTTGAGAAAACTTTGCAATATGCTTTTGCCTGAAACTATTTTTCTTCTAAATATTATTGTGAAAGGTTGGGGAGTTTGCAGCTCAGTGTCTTTATTTCATATGGTGTTCATTTTCTCTTACTAAGAGCAAATTAAAATTTATATGTACATACGTGCATTTATGTATTTATAATGAGAGAGAGACAGGAGAGCAACCTTCAACCTCGAAAAGGTGACAGAAGACAAGAAATATTTTCCAATCACTAATTTAGCTATTCCAACTCAGTTATATATGGTCAACTAGTAAATTTCTCTTTCCAAACTGGAAACACAACATGTTTGCTTTGGCTGCAGGGACCTTAAGCAGGCGTGGTACGAGAGGCAGCTGACACCAAGTTAGTTGAGAGGTCTATTAAAACACTTTAAGGGAGGAACAGTGCTACTTACTTATTTGAACTCAAAGTATTAAGATACAGATCTGCTTTCTATGGTAGTAGAGAAAATGAGGGGTTTTTTCCTAGTTGAGAATGTAAATACGACTGGCAGATGGCTACTGATCAGTTGTAGACTTACAAGAAATCATCTTACTTGAGCATATTCAGTTCTTTAGACCTATTTTGTTGACGTAGCAGTTTATCAAAGAAAAAAAGAATAAAATTCATATTAATGCTGAGGATGGAGAAAATATTTAAATTATTAGAGGTGTTTTGAGCTTAGCCTGTGAGGAAGACTGATTTTTCTGAAGCTGGAATGCAGTTGTTAGGTAGTTTTTTTGTTTGCCTGAAGACTAAAGTCCACAAATTGTGGCAGGTCAACTGGTCTGTGAATAACTTCTACTTTGTAATGCTTGGTGCATAAACTGGGGATTTTTTCTCATTGCATTTTGAATTTCAACTTAGATTTTTTTAAAATGTGATGAAATACAGAGATACATGATTTCTACAGAACACTTTATAAACAGGAATAAGGCGTATGTCTGTGTCTAAAACTGAGCAAAACGGCCTGCCCCTTCTATTTCCCCTTCCTTTGCACATCTTTGTCACTGTTACATACCGTTTTTTCTTTTAGTCTTCCTAATTTTGTTTGGATTGTAATTTTTTACCATCAGCAACATAGTATAGCCTTTTTTTAAATCTCCATTTAGTTTTTCATTTCCTGAACACAATAGTATTTCTATATGGTATCACAAAATAATTTATGTAATTATTGCATTGTCTGTGTATTATTTAAGGAGAAAGTGGAAACAAGACATATTCTCTTGTAATCCATTGGGCTACACAGAATGAATTGAAAATAGCACCTACTTGGAATTGTTTGTTGAGCACTTTTATGTCACTGTTACAAATATGAGAAGTCTACTGCTGCCTTCCATTGGCTTTAATTGTCAAAGATTTACATGTAATAGACAAGAGACAATCTATTTTGATGAAAGCAGAAGGAGAAATAATAACCTATATAAAACCTTGGTATAGGCTCATTCACCATAACAATAAAATTCCATGGTGTGCCTTTTTGAACAACCTTATGTCCAATTCCTTATTTCAGTAGGACACGTAAGGTATGCAGTGGACATGGTCAAAAAGAAGAGGCTGTATTTAGAAAATTTACCCCATGACTATTCGCGTACCAGATTCTTACCCTTTTGTTTGCCAGTAGTGCCTGTATACTGAGTAGTACTAGCTGGAGTTAGATGTCATAGAATCATAGAATGGTATGAGTTGGAAGGGACCCCAAGGATCACAGAGCTCCAACCTCCCTGCCACAGGCAGGGCCACCAACCTCAGGCCTAGATCTACACTAGGTTGCCCAGGGCCCCATCCAACCTGGCGTTGAACACTTCCAGGAACAGGGCATCCACTACCTCTCTGGGCAGCCTGTTCCAGCCTGCTCCAGCTGTCAGGGTGGCAAAAGGGGTTCTCAGCTTATATTGTGGAGGTATAATCTGGTTCACTAAAAAAAAAAAAATTCTTTAATATGTAAAAAAAAGAAGCCAAAAGAAGTAATAACTTCAGCATTTGTGGCACTTGCAAGTTACTTTCTGTATTTTACAAGTGTTCCAGCTCTTTTTCTTTGGAATATAATTCTGCTTCCTAATTTAGTAACTTTAAAGATAATCTTTAGCCTAAAAAATTATGGGACATTTTTTCAAAACTCAACCTTAACATCTAAAATTCCAAGAGGAGGAAAACTTTATTCCAGATTTGTCATCTGTCTCTTATTTTTAAGGAATGACTTTGAATAATTTCAAATGTGTTACGCAACATATTTATCAAGCACATGTTTTTATACCTCCTAAATTGTAATCCCTACATTTCTGCAAGATATGTGATGCTTTCTTACTCAGTAAGGTTTTCTTTTTTTTTCCCCAAAGTGTCACAGCCATTGTAACGGTTTATGTGTGTTTCCAGGGGTAGGTATCTGGAGGTTTGCATTTTCTGAGTAATGTGCTACTGTGGTCTGTTAGTTCAGAGTAATCTGGAGGCAGAAGGATAAGCCACCAGCACCTGGATAGAGTCCAAAGCACAATGCCAACTGTCATCCCTCTTCTTCTGTGCTTTAACTCGGCAAGACGCCATGTAATGGATTACCTTGCATCAGAACAGCAGCATGCAAATATGTGCTTAGTAGCCTGTGGTAAATGTGAAATTATGAGAGTAATTAATTACAGTCTTTATTTTTATGGGCTAAGCCAAAGTTTCACAGCTGAACCCAACTAATTGGCTGCTACCACCAAAAGGTCAGCTTCTCTGTCCTAGTTCTGCCCTCTTCTTCCCCTCCTGTGCTCTCCCTGTTCCCTTACACCATGTGTGGGGATGGTCAGGTTCTTCTGGGACCTACTTTACCTGAAATAGCTAAAATTAATCACACATATTTGCTGGGTTAGTTTTTTCCCATTTAAAAAAAAATGAAAGAGCATTACAGAGATGTTTCACAAGCATTACAGTGAAGGAGCGAGCAGAGGAGGAGGAGGAACAGGTCCATAAATCACTTAGCATGGTTCATAGGCCATTTTTTTTAAGTCAGGTCTTTGGCTATGGCCATGAGAACAACAGATAGTTACTAGGTTTTAACTGAGTGTGTGATCTTTATTTATTTTTTTTAACCTGCATCTCGCATGTGAAACAAAGCCATTTGTTCCCTTATACGGTTAGAAGTAAACTGAAGTCCTGAAAATCAGCTCTGTTGCAATTTATCTTTTATAACTTTAAATGCTTGATTATATCAGTGCACTCCAAATATTTGAAATTCTTTTGGATTACTTAGTAGTTTGGGCATCTTGAGGTAAAGCATGATGTTCTGCTGGAAATCAAACCAGTCTGGATTCAGATCTTTGATTACCAGTAATTTTAAACTGCTTAATACTGGAAAACAAGACAGGAGAGAAATACATGCTGGAGGGAAGGGGTTCAGTGCTTGGCCAAGTCCAACTTCTCTTTTCACCTGTACATCCATGACTCCATAGTCATGAAATAATCCAATTGCCAGTTCTCCAGTGCAGATGTGCAGGAGTCCAAGATGTGGCCACCCTCCACAGGTTGGTTAATTGCAGGCATCTGCAGGTGGATCACACTGGTGGGCACTGCTGGATATGACCAAATGCCAAGGCTGGACTTTTCTTGTGTGTATCTCATGCCACGGCAGGGGAATAGGACAAGCTGTGACATTATCCTCTGCTAGAGACTGCAGAAGTTGCAAACATTGTAAATATTATGGGGAGCTGTTTCTTAGTTAAATAACTTTTCTAAAGCTATAGCGAGAACAGTTATATCAATAGAGAGAGCTTCCACTTGTACAAAAGCAACTGTACAGACCTGTATAACACTTGGATGCAAAAGAAAACTTATGTACTATTTCACATCATTCAGTGAACTCTAGGTGACGTGTCAAAACAGTTCTGAAAAGTATAGGCAAAAAGATTAGAATATAGTTGGCATTTGGTTGGTAAATAACAAATATAGATGCTCATCCTACTATCTGATATATTCTGCATGGTTTTTAAGATCTATGTCTTAATATAATTCAAATATAAAAGTAGGCTCCCTGAAGTTAAATTAATTGTTTTTAATCCCTCAATTTTTCAGTATTTTAATGAAGTTTTAGTTCCTGTCTTTAAACTCATGGCATTCACTATACTGCAAAATTGTTACCATTTTCCATTCCTGTCCTTGACAAAGATGGACTGCACTGTTCCAAGGGAAATGGAATGAGGTCACCTTATGGAAATGTTTGTCATGTAATAAACATCATAGGCAGAAAGAAAATTGTTGGCTATTGGCAACAGCTGAGAGGAGTAGAAGGAAAAGTGTGGCAGCAGGAAAGTGTGCAGGAGGAAAAGGACAGACCAATGCAAAAGGCAGTGGAGTGGAAAGCTGGAAACAAGTTCCCATTGTTCAGAGAGGATAGCACGGCAGCTCTGTATACCCCAGCAGCAGGGGAAGGTCAACATCTGTGTATTCACTGAAACACAGACATGTTAAAGTCTGTATTCAACTGGATATTGGCTGTGGATGATCCTACCAAGAAATGGTCAGAATGTGATGATGTACGTTGTCAAACAAATGACTCTGCAGCCCAGTGTACTGACTTACAGCAGTCTTAAGCAGATGTTTAGAGAAGAGGAGGAACAGGGTGGGCATCCTGAAAGATGAAAATGTCAAAAGATGTTCAGTTTGGTCTTAATTTCTTTTTATTTGGATTCTGGTCTCAGTTTTTGAATACTTGAAAATGGCAACAGCTTCTGTATCTGAGTACACCTATCATGCTGTCACCTCTATTTCGTGATAAAAGTTCAGTTTATTACCTATGTCTTGATTTTGTTAGGAAAAAATATTAAAGATAATTTTTAGATAATAAACATTGTCTCCTCTGAACATTTTTCATGTCTTAGATTTTTAAAATGGGGACACTTTTACTTTTTCTACCCCAAAAAAAAGAAGCCAACCAGCTTAACTATGCAAAGTACTGGTGTCTTTTCCTTCACAGCTTTTAGAAAGGAACCTGATACTTGGGTAACAGCAGTGCTAATGTGATGATAAGGATGTAATAATCTTATTTTAGTTACATAGATTATACTTAGGCAACCTTTACCCAGTGGATTGTTGTTTTCCTCTGTTTCATAAAATAGGGTATGATTCTTATATACTGCTCATTTTGAGAACAGAGTGAGCTGTTGGTCACTGCCCCAATGCAGGAGCCCCTGGCAATTGCTGCATATTATATTTGCAGATGCACTGCCATCTGCAGAGTGACCTAACAAGGATTATGATCTTCCTTAACACCACCCATCTGGGTGGCTGCCCTAAAAATAACCAGATAATGCTACTCAAGGTAATGTCCCAAGCACGCTGACTGCAACCACTGCCTGCTGCACTCCCTTATAAACACCAAGCTATCATCTAAAATTCATATGAGTCAGGTTATGCTCATTTTAGTTCTGTCTGCTTTAGAGTTGATCACAGCATGCAGTTTTGCTCTCCATGGCCTATTCTGTTGTTGAAGTAATGCAACGTGTACAGTCGTTTTTCCTTTATACCTATTTGACCCATAATTGGGGAAGGCAAGGTCTGTTATTCAAAGGATCCATGTATTGTATGATGCTGAGGTGGGGAGCTGTGAGCAGTGGCACCTGTGAAGCATTACACCCCTCCCCATATCCTGGGATGCATCAAAAGGAGTGTGGCCAGCAGGTTAAGGGTGGTGATTCTGCCCCTCTACTCCACACTCGAGAGACTCCAGCCAGAGTACTGTGTTCAGTTCTGGAGTCCCCAACATAAGAAGGACATGGAACTGTAGGAACGGGTCCAGGGGAGGGACACAAAGATGATCAGAGGGCTGGCGCACCTCTCCTATGAAGATAGGCTGAGAGAGTTTGGCTTGTTCAGCCTGGAGAAGAGAAGGCTTCGGGGAGACCTTATAGTGGCCTTCCAATACCTGAAGGGGCCTACGAGAAAGCTGGGGAGGGACTTTTTAGAAGGGCATGTAGTGATAGGACGAGGGGGGATGGTTTTAAATTGTAAGGAGGTAGATTTAGCTTGGATACTAGGAAAAAATTCTTCATTACGAGGGTGGTGAGGCACTGGAATAGGTTGCCCAGGGAGGTGGTGGATGCCCCCTCCCTGGAGGTCTTAGAGGCTGGGTTGGATGGGGCCTTGAGCAGCCTGGTCTAGTAAGACGTGGCCCTGCCCATGGCAGGAGGGTTGGAACTTGATGATATTTGAGGTCACTTCCAACACAAACCATTCTATGATTGTGATTCTATGAAAATTGCTACCTAATTGTATCCTGAAGCTTTAACAGATTCTGTCCTAATGGGCCACTTAGTACAGACCTAAAGTTTGCCTTCACAAAAGGCAGGCATTCTCAGTTCAAAATCTTTATGTTTTCCCAACATTATCACTATTCTCCTTTTTTCCTTTCAATAAAAGGAAAGTAGAGTAGAGTTCTTTGGGTTTGGTTTTTTGATACTATTTTCTTCTGAAACAATCATCAGTGGTGGTTTCTATGTTCTATATAAGTATTAAGTGTTAGAGAAAGATAAATACTGAGCTAAAAAATAGCCTTAGTGTGCTTTAGCCAAATTCTAGTTCCTCTATTTCATGCTCAGAAGTTATTTTCAATAGACTTATTTCTTGCCCTAATTGTGTGCTTGTCCCCATGTTTCACAAAATATATTTGGTGAGCGTATCTTGGAATTGTTATTGTTGTCTCCCAGACACCTTTATCACAATCTATATGGCTGATTTTTTCAATGAAAGACATGAAGTGTGATTTCATATTTATTCTTGATGGATTCGGTTCAGTGGTTTATTTCTGTAAGGTAAAGTCAATAGCACCACTGTTGCTGGGCCATTGTGTGCGTGTGAGCAACCCTTCCCTCATCTGTGTAGTGAGTGAACACGGCAGTGTGCTTTTTCAAATGAAAACGAAATGTTTGAGAAGACTAATTAAACTGCGTTAGGGGAGAGAGTGCTTCCAGAGTGTTAAAAGTGAAGAAAAATCATAGAATCATTTAGGTGGTCTGAATTGGTTTAGTAACCCTTTTCTCATCCCCCAAATAATGAACAACTAAATCCAACCTTAATCTAATTTAAATTTGGCAAAGTAAGACAAATATATCAAACCTTTAAAATCTTGGGGCAGAACTATGAAATATACATATGATTTGTACTTGACCCAAAAAATTACTTAGTGCAAAACCACAACACTTCTAATTCTGTTTCTTGGAAAGTATTAAAAATGAAAACTCAGCACTTGGAACTGCAGGTGTGAATGGTAGTAATTAATAAGCCATCCTGTGAGGAACTGTGTATGGAGCATTGATATCAAAGTGACTTATAACTGAAAGATCAGGTTGAGTCTGCTGGAAAGCAGTCATATTGAGGAAAGGCTGGTGATCTGCAATCTTCCATATGCCTGCAGAAAACCCCTGAGCTTGAAGAGGAACTGAAAAGCAATTCTGACACTGGAGGTGCCACAGATAAGGTATTTTGCTGTCAGAGTTACTCAGACTTCTTATGTTCTGTGTAAATTCAGGTTGTCCCTGGTGCAAGATTTGCTTACCAGTTTAGGCAACCTAGAGCAGAGTATTTACATGAGCTATAATGATCGCTTCATTCCTATGTGGGTTTTATCTTGGTAATTCCTTTATGTTATAAACGATCTGCAAATCTATTGGCTACCTTCTGAAATGTCATTGACTTTTCAGTGGTGCCCAGTGACAGGACAAGAGGCAATGGGCATAAACGAATGTAGGAAGTTCCACCTAAATGTGAGGAGTAACTTTTTCACTGTGAGGGTGAAACTGTCAGGTAATAGCTTGTAATAAGTTAAGATAATAGCAAAAAGTCATAGTGCATAGCAAGTAAGTCAGGTCCTGATAGAATAGAAACAAAAATGAAAATTTTATGTGTAAACTGATGTGTGCACTCATACACTTTGGAGATCCTGTAGGCTACCAACAGAAGACATGCTGAATCTTCAAAAATTTTGCTTGGTAGCTGACTATTTTGGGAAAATAAAGCTCAATCAGCAGCAGCTGTGTTTAGGAGAAACAATATTGTCTGGTACATTCTCTCTTACTCGTTCTTATATTATTAAGGATATTTTCATTTGATTTATACCACAAAGTAATTTAGGCCCTGATTACTAAATTGCATACTTTCTCCAAGCTGCTTTCAAAAGGCAGAATTCTCAATTTTCATGGCAACCAACCACAAAGTCTTAAGTCTTTAATTCTAGGAAGGCTGCGTGCTGTATCATAGAGGGATTTCTGGCAGATCCATTTTAAAATGGAGGAAGAGCATTCTGCTCTTTTGCATTGGTTTTGCCTGGTATAAAGTGAGCAGCTGCTTGGTGCTTAGCTGCCGCTGGCATTAAACCATGGCATCTTTGTGCTGCTCAGGTCTTCTGCACAAATAAAAATAATGGTGTTACACTTAAAAGTATGTTTGGCTGCTTTATGTGCAAAAATGTGTACATAAAAAGTAAGTGCTTTTGAATTCTTAGTGGTATTGGAAGACAACACCAATTTAGGCATAAAGGAAGGACGTTTTCTTTGGGGTACTCTCCAGCTTTTGCTTAGTTTTAATGCTGCTCCTGTTGTAAGGTGTGTGATGATGAGTGTGGGGGAAGGCCTTATGGTCAGTGCACACATCTTTGCACATGATGGCTACCTGCAGCAGACCTCCCAGATCCACCCCCTCACACTTTAGGAGACCCTAAAACATGCTGGGATGCAGGATGACCCAAATGGACAGAACTCCTTGAAGAGGTGGTGAGCCATTTTGAAGCTTGTGTTACCAATATAACTGCAAATGCCTGGAATGAAGGACTTATTAGTTAGCTTTTGTTAATATGTTAATATGTTAATATTCAGTCTTGAGCCCTGAATCAGCCAAACTAAGGTTAGGGATGTGTCCAGCTTTACAGGTGATGATTACTTTCTAGAAATGTTTTTATTATGTTATACAGAAGTGGAACCAAAAACTGTTGAGTGCATTGATCACTATTGAGTAATTCCAGTGTCAGGAGCTACAGGGCTAGATGGCGGAAAGGTGGGTTTTGATATGAGCAGATTTCAAGTGCACTGTGGAGTTGGAAGGAGTGGATCAAGAAAAGAATAATTTTGGGAGGGTAGTTGTGTGATAGAAGCTTCAGTGAGAGAGAATTTGACAGTAAAACCTCAGGAGAGTTTCAGACCTGACCTATTAAGAAACATTTCTTTACCAAGGTAAGTAGTCAAGCACTGAAACTGGCTTCCTAGAGAGGTGGCCCTTAATAATATGCTTTGACTTTTGGTCTGCTCTGAAGAAATGAAGCAGTTGGATGAGATTATAATTTTAAGTCCCTTAGATCTGAACTGTTCTATTCTATTCCATTCCAAAAGGACTCAAAAGGAATTGGAAGTAGAGAGGGAAAAGTATAAGTATTTTGGGGAGGATTGTGGGAAAAGGAGATGTAATTTGTTTGTAAGTGACAGTGGGAGGCTTGATCAGAGTTTAGGACAGTGGAACTTTGGGAAGCAAAGCATTGGCACCCTGGGTTAGGGAAGATTCACTGCAGGTTGAAGGAAGTGTGTAGGCAAAGAGAAACCCATACTTGCACTCTACAGTATGAGCTGTAAGATAAGGCATGGAAGAAGGTCTGTCAGTGGCTTCCTAGGCCAAATTTGGGCCCTTCTATGTTAAGGTATAACACAGTGAATCTCTGGTAAGATGATTTTTCACTTTATTGGGATAGGTACTTTGAAAACGTTGCTTCTTAGTCTGTATCCATAGAGTGGAGCTGTGACAGTTGGCACGGTGAGGGTCATCAGGAGTCTGCACTGAAAGTTAACGTTTGTCCCTTCAAAAGGCAGTTATTAAATCTTAAACTTTTAAGTAAAATAAGGCCAACACCACAGTTGGCTGCTGAGGAGCCTAAAGATCAAAGTACCATTATAGGGTAAAATTAATTCACTAAACATTATTGGGTAGGCTACAAAATACCTGAAGCATTTCCCCCTCTTTGGCCTAAAAATAGCCAGATAAGTTTAGAGGAAATCACAGAAATCTTGGAAGGTAGCAAAAATAAACAAATAAAAAACCCCAAAGAAACTTGTATAACAGGTGTCTGTTCAAATCTTGTTTAGAGTAAAAGAAAAACTAGTTTTCAGTGCAGCCTCAGTTTTATAGCTGTGACAAGCTGCTTCCCCCCAAAAATGGTCATTTTATAACCCTATTTTTACGCTTTTTTATCTAGATATATTCCCAACATATTTAAACAATAAGAGCAGGCATCAAAACAGGTGAAAGAATATGAAGTATTTGTTTTCAATCTAATTTTTCATCACTTTTGTTTAACCCCTACTTTTTTGTTAAGCTGAAGAAGTTTTGCCTGCTGCTATTGTAAATGTTACAGGGATGTTCTGAAATATTTTAAACAGAATTCTTTTGAACACACAGGAAATACTCATTGTTAGTAATATCTTAAATGGCCAGGCTATTAAAAATCTAACATATGATGAAGCCGGGAGACAAGCAGTATTTCTTTCAATTGGCTTAACAAACAGGAAACAGGACAGTCACCCCACACACAACCCTCCACCCCCATTGAAAATGCATCCCCTTGTAAATGTGAGCAAATTGCAGCAGAAATAGTTCACTGCATGAAGGAATATTAAAGCACTTGAAGGCACAGCTAAGTCGTTCTGCGATTCAGGCACTGACTTTAACATGAGTGGAATACTCGGTGCTATTTTAACTTTTTGTATCGTTTCCTGAGGCTTGAATGGAATGTCTTTTTCCAACATGCACTAGTGCTAATTTCTCAGTTGTTCAATGCTTGGTAGTGTAATCATAAAATATAAGCAGAAAAATAGCGTATTTTACTAAGCTTCTTGTTTTATGTAATGAACATATTTTTCTTTTTCGAAAGAACTATATTGGATATTTTTCTTTAAAAGCACTACGGTTAGGGGACAGTTTTAATTGCTGCGTATTTTAATCTTCAATCTAGTTCCTTTTCAGCATCCTGCAATAGGAATTCATGTTTGTCCTACCTTGTAGTTGACTGAAAGCTGTCCCTCGACAGAGGGAGTATGTCTGCTTGCCAGGTGTCACCCAGAGTCCCTGCTTCCTCAGCTCAGAGGTGCTCCTCTTGCAGCAGACATGATTCCCGGGAGTGCTCAGCAGGCATGTCAGAAAAGTTAGAAGGAGGCAGCCTTCTCATTCAAAAACCCTTTTTTGGTGGCTTTTGTACTTTTTAACTTACTGAAAAGCTGAGCTGAATCATATGCTGGCTACTGACTGACGGGTCTGCCATCTGATTCAGTTCCAGGAGAGAACAATTTTTTGTTTCCCAGCAGAAAATGGCTCTGCACGAGAGGTGGAAGGGGATCAGGGATTCTCACTCGTTTAAAGCCCCATGTTGTTATTTATCTGTGTTAAAGAGGAGCATGAAATTTATCTGACATTTCTCTCTACTGGGGGGGGGCTTTTTTGGATAGTAGAAAACAAATTCCTTTGTTTTCCGTAGCCAATAAAAACTGCCTCTTAGGAGAAAAAAGTTATGGCATTTTCCCATGGTTGTTCCTTTATTCATATTTTGTAGCAAAACTCAGATTTCTGAAAGAGAAGATGAGCTTTCCTAGAAGTTCTTAAAAATGCCTTTGTGTCTGTTACACATTTATCTACTTCTGTGAATGTGTGAGTCAGATACAATATCTGTGAATTTTTTCCATATTAAGGAGTGATAGGTAAGTCCAAAGTAGTAGTGTTTCCTGGAATCCAAGAGAGTAATCTCAAATCAAGATCGTTTCTTCCTTTCCATTGCCAGTTCTGAATCTATTAACTCAAGTGTTGGATTAAGGAAAATGACATCTTCTAAGCACGGGTTTCATGCTTATGACAGTCCCGTAACAGACTTTAAAAGATGACTGTGCTGTGCTTTATTGAATCCGTATCTGATCTTATTTCCTTGGTTTTATCTTGTCCATGTAAGATATCTCTTATGCTGATACTTATATTCGTTATCAGAGGAAGAAAACCTTGCGTTTGGAGTATATTCAGTCACTGCCCTTGGGAGAAAAAAATGAAATATAAATCTTGAAGATGACAGTGCTGGGTCTGGATTACCATAATATCCCTTGGTTGAGGCAGATTTGTCTTTTTTACAGTCACTGTTTCTTTTTGACATTTCTCTGGTGTGCAACTTGTAACTTCATCTAAAGGTGGCTTCTTAAAACACCATTAGAGTTACATTATTATGCGATTTCAAAACAAGGTATCAAAAAAGTTATATATTTCATTTATATAGACAACTCTAATTTTCACATTCCCTGCACTTTAGCTTCAGAGATATTTTAAACCATTTTATAAAATTTAGTGCAAAATACCTCAGAGTTTAAATACGAAATTTATAATCAGCTCCACTGCCTTGAGGTTTATCTGCAAAAATATAGAAAATACTTTTTACTTCATTTCTTCTTCTGCATGTAGCCAAACTCTTGTGAGACTAGTCTGTGTAGAGGTTTTGATCTTGCTATGCAGAATGCATTCTTTGAGAGCTGCTTATCTGCCTGATTTATTTCAGTTTAATGAGTCTGTCCACTCTGAGGATGAGGAAATTTCTGAGATTCTTAATTTCATTCAAAATGCAAGGCAGTTATGGCAGCTCTAAACCTGAAATGAAAATAATTTGGCTGAAATTTGTAGCTTAGTGCTCTAGTGAAGACTAAGTGGAATGCCAGTGGTGCTCTAGAGGCAGTGATCCCATTGATTTTTATGGCAGTTTTGGCAATGACTTGAGGAGACACAAACTTTGACTGAACTGCAGACATTTAGAAGCAGAAGGCTGTCACATCTCTCTGCAAGTGATCGTTCATTTTTTGCTGTACCTTTTATCGTCCTTCAGGCACTGAGGGCTTAGTATGCGTAAGGGCAGAAGAGAGGGGTGTAGTACAAGTCAATGGGATTTGTGTTTATAAACATGCTTGGAAGAAACAAAAATATACCAAGCAAAGATGCACCCAGAATTAGCGGATGCACATGCTGCAGAATCTCTGCTTCAAGGAACAGGGGACAACTCTCAGGAATCTGATGAACGTTCATAAATGTAGAACTCAGAGATGCCTCAATGGGTTGTAATGCTGGAAGTCATAAGAAAGCCAGTTTGGATAGATTTCACGTGTAAAAGGCATATAGATATAAGAGAAGAAATTAAACTGTTCAGTTACAGAGTGCATGGAATATAACATCATATTTCTGGCACTTCAGTCTCAACTGTGTCTCACATAATGGATGCATGACTTGATTTTTACGGTAGACCTTACAAGGAAAGTGACATTTCCTATCTTGCATTTATTTTGCTGGCCCTTTAAAATGTATCTGAACTTCCTTAATGCATCCCTTGAAATTCAGTTTAGGACCGCATTATCTATAGTCCAGAGCACCAAGTGCTGCAGGAGTATTGGGAGAGACAGGAACTGACAGCAGGTCAGCTATTGATCTCCATGAAATTACTTCTGCATATGTGGGCCTGGACTCTCGCAGTTCTGAATTTTTCTGAGTTGAATGGACTTGTCCTTGGTATTTCCCACATCGCTGCTGGGTAGTTAACATGGCTGGGATGAGGACAGGTTAAACCATCACTCCTTTGCAGTTGATCCTTGTTTCTTCCCCTCTTGTATTTACCTAGCCCCACTTTCCCATGTTGGCGCCTTAAAAAAAGACCTGGTTGTATTCAGCATTAGTCATTTCTTGAGAGATCTTTAGTTCCCTTCTGGACTACCAAGGTAGCTGAGAACTGAGAAGCTCATTGCTCTCAGCTGTGGCTGCTTCTCAGCTGTGGCTGCTTCTCCGCTGAGGGAAGGAATTGCAGGAAAGGTCCTTTTCATGCTAAGGAGACTTGGAACAGGGTGCATTGAGTGTCTAGGCAGGAATAATGAATTATGTAATCCTGCTGGCACAGGAGCGCTACATGGGAATAGAAAATGCATAGGAAAGATGGAATCTTTGGAGAATTTTACTGCCTAAATCCATAATGCAAATTTCAGAAGTGTGTATTTTAGATTGTTGCTGAAATGTAAAAACAGAGCACTTTAACACCAGGAGACAGCCCGGGCTGTTACATAAATTTCAAGGACCTGTATTAAACCAACTCTTACTTGTTCTCGCATTCATGGTAGCAGCTAAGCCGTTTCCCTGAAACTGCCTGCAAATAAACTTTCTCCAAAAGGTGAAGCGTTGATCATGGTGCAGCCATCTGGTGATAGAAAGTCCTGGCCGACTGGTAGAAGTTTAGCAGTCACTCAGTTCAGGGGCAGAAATGCCAGCCCACCCTAGCTGCAAGTATGGTGCTTTATCTATAGATTAATTCTCTGCATGCCTTTTTCACAGCAGAGGAAGATCCTTGAAGGACAGATGTTTTTCAATCCTCCTTCCAGATCTTGTTCTGAATGTAAACCAGACCGGGGTTCTTGTCTTAAATCACTTGTCACTGTGATACCTGTAATACTAGAAAATATCAAATCATTGATACAGGCTATCTTTATTGCATTGTCCTTCATGCAGCAAATTGTATTTTAGCAATCACAGCCATGTATCTTTTTAATAGGCTTTTATTTATCTTAAATCAAACCATACTATTGTGAACACTGTAGCGCATATTTCTTTTCTCAATTCTTACTCAACATTTAACCACACATTTTCTTTGCAATTTCAATTTCCATATGTCATTAGGCCTTTTTTTTTTTTCTTCTTTTCCCCTTTGGTGAAAATAAAGCTAGCAAGATCCTCCCTGTGCAGCAAGTACAGCCTGTTCAAGGACCTGCACCATATCATGTATTTCATGAAAGACTTCAGTTCACTTTTCCAATTCTTCAGGTTTCTAGCCTTCAGTAACTCTTCAGGCAGGCTCCTACAGCCTCACTGTTCTCATGGTTAAGAGAGTTTCCAGCTTAGATCAGTTTGTGGCAAGTTTATAGCCACTCTTAAAAAAATTCTTGTGCTTTTTAAAGATTAAATTATCATTCTCCCTTGCAAGGGAGGTCTAATGGTATAATGTATTTAACTATTCACACAATTACTGCTCTGGCAGTGTTTTTTTGCAAGACACACTATCTGTGTTTTGAAAGACCCTTGCAGAATATGGAGAACCACATATTTACTCAGATGAGAAGTCACTACAAGAAGTCCTGGGTCATACAAAAAAATTACATGTTTTCTTCCTGTTTGATTTCTGGTTGATATGAAAATTTGTAAATCTTTGAGCAGATTTTTCTCATCAAAATTAAAAGTTTGAAAGGCACCCTAGTAAATCTTCTGGATGGCCTTTATGAATGACTATAGAAAGAGGGAAGAATCTCCAAAAACTCTCCAATCATCCCTTTTAGACATGATAATGTAAAATTACCAGCTGACTTGTTCACATCTGTCTAGAGATTATACAAGGAAACTCAACACCTGGGAAGTTAAAAGGTTTTTAGATAGATTGGACAAGACAAATCCCATTTTCACTGCAGAATGCAGTACTTTGTAATATTACATTTCACCCCAACGTTTCCCACTCAGTCCATTTTTTGCTTCCCATGGTGTTCTTGCCCCTTTGCACTAGCAATGCTTCTGGTTATTTTTCCAGACTTCTTGCATTCATTCCTGTTTTAGGGGTGAAATCACGAAGTGAAATAGTAAACAGAATGAATGCCAAGACTAATCCAAGAGTAGCAGTATTGATGGAGTAATCTACTTACAGCCCAGAGGTCCCCCTTTCAGCCGGGATTTCCTCTGCAACGGTTACTTTAGTCAGCACCTTCATAGTCCTTTTCTAATACTCTTTTTCTCCAGTTTACCTAGTAATCTCCATTGTGACACCTTATCAAATGTTCTGCTGAAGTTCAGATAAAATCTAATTTCTGTGTAGTTCTTTTGTCTTGAAAATCAGGTATCCTATCAAAGGAAAGAAGCAGGCTAGTCTGACATGACCTACCTTTACCAAAGCCGTGTTACATTTTATTCTGTTGTCCATTTACCTTCAAGCCATTAATTATTCTTCCTTCAGATTTTATCCCAAGATTAAGATAGAGCCTGAGGTGTGAAAGGATAAAGGGTTTTGGGTCGCTTTTTATTCTCTGGTGTTGGCACAAACCCTGATATGATTTGAGCATATTTAGTAGCTCTACCTAAGTAATATCATTATTAAAAGTCCTTTCTGTTGGATCTGATATTATATGACATTTTTTCAGAGTTCTGAGGTGAAAGTGGGCCTGTGTGCAGACTCAGGTGTATTAAGCTGTTTAAGCTTGGCTTGTGCCATGACTGTCATCATGAGCATTATCTCATCACATTGGCTTCACTGAGGAACTCCATCTAATTTGGAGATCACATGTTGATTCCTGCTGTGGTATCTGCTTCTTCCCTACAACTGCTTCTTCCCCCCCACACACACACACACTAGATAAAGGATTTGTTCGCATTTCTTTGAAAATCTTTTTTTCAAGGAGTAATTAACTTCACCATGTTGACAGTTCTTTCTTCTCCCAGTTATTTTAGGCTCTTTGCTTTTTCAAATACCACTGCCTGTTTGGATCTGGAGACATTATATAGAAGGATTTCCCTTTCCTTGAGGTGCGAGTTCGAATTACTATGTGAATATTTGATATAAAGAAATTCAGGTGTCTGTCAGCAGTGTGTTGGTCCTTTTAGCAATTTTTTGGCTGAGAGCACTAACATATTCAAACGCATCTCAAGCGAGCTCTTGTAAAGTTGCCTTAAAGTGTGCTTTAAAATTTGTTTCCAGTGGCTGTATCATTGCTTAACTAGAAAGAAAAAGGCTTTGATGTTAGTGCAGAAGAACTTGCTACAAAATACTTTGACTAAGATGTAGACATGGGGGGTTTTTTTAAGTCATTAAAAGGTTGTGGGCTAAAAGACATTTTGCAAAGGAAATACAAGAAAATAACGCAGTCGCATTACATGGCTCAGTAACAATTACAGACTTACTGTGCTGTAAGTTCTCCAGAAGGATGTGGAAAGAAGACCAAATGCCCACAGACACGTGTCCCACACAGGGGATGTGGCTCTCCCATGACAGTATGGGACCTTCTGCCATCTAGATTTAGAAGTGCTTTGAGAGGCAAACATATTGAGCCATTTGCTTTACAAGAAAGGAGAAATACAATTGATTAATTGCATTTGGGACCCCCACCTGCTTTGTTTGCTACTTCCTTTGTTTCTCTGAACTAATTGGACCATGATCCTAGCAACCTACTTCCATAAACAAAGGAGTACAGTCACAAAGAATATCACAAGTGAATATTTTCTTATGAAAGCAAAACACCTCACCATTGGTAACACTTGGCTGCATACTTCTTTCTTCGGCATTCTGTGGAGAGAAAGAGGATTATTTAGCTAGTTTGCTGAAATGTTTAGTCAGGGAGGTTTTGGAAAGTTGCTAATGAAATACAGAGGCCAATACTTTCTTTTGCAAATGTGAAAGGAGGCTGTTACGTACCCCTCTGGGAATACTCTGTGCTGTTCGCTGAATGCAGAAAGAATTCACGTGATAATCAGTGGTCACTGGGAGACCCTTTTAAAAAAATCTCCATATTAATCACTGTCTTAATACAGGTTATGGAATGAAGGAGAAAAACCTGTTGTTATGTGCTGTAGTATCCCGATGCTTAGGATTGGGATCAGCTAGTTACCCTGGGTTTCTCTCATTCAATTTAACTTGATCTAAACTGAAATACGAATAATTAATTGCAGAACTTGCAATAAAGATTGTAGTTGAAAAGTTTTATGAGAAAAGTTAATGCAAGTAAGAGGAGTGAGCCCACATAAGTTTGCTTTAAACAAAAAATATTTGTTTAAAGGTTTCTTCTGCCTCCATGCCCTCTGACACTGGCTATATTCAAGCTTAGACATCTGATTTACCCAAATTACGGATATTTGCAGAAGACAGTCAAGATTTGGGACGTGTCCCTTTCATCTGCTTAGTCAACATTTATCTTTCATGAAAGAGAGGAGGAAGAGGATGGAAAAGGAGATAATTCATATTCAGACAGTCTAATGCATCTAGTTGTTTGGTATTCATTAGTCCAATTCATTCTTGCCTAACCATTGTTTGCTATCTCCTGTTTTAGAGATGTTCATGTTTAATTGGCCCAGCTGAACAAATCTCATCCTTCCAGACAGAGTGGGTTTCATGTGACTGAACACTGGACATTGACAATTAGGCATCTGTTGTCTAGATTCCTTTTTTAAGCAAAGGAAAGAAACGGGCATATTTAGTGTGTGACTCACACGATCTATTTTAGACATTTATGTACACTGGGATGGGAGGAGCAGCATGCTAAACTCACCCATTTGTCTCTGCTGACTATAAAAGCCTTGCCATCCTGCACAGATTTTGGGATAGTCAACCTTAGGTGGGGTGATTCCCATCCTTGAGGACTCTTCTTGTACTAGGCTAGGTTTTTACCAAAGCAGTGATTCACAAGGAAGTCTTCTTGTAGAGCTGGGAAATTTCCATGCCCCAGAAAGAGACTTCTCAGTCTCCCTCTTTTCCCACCCCACAATTACAGTGTAGCTGTATGTTATGTAGCTGGGACTGTGCATGGATCTCAGAGGTGAGCCCTTGCTTAGGGCTGGTGCTACAAGTGACCTGTCAGTGCTGACATTCACTACTTCTGCAGCTTCTGACTCTTCTTCATGACACTGTGATGAAGGCAATGAAAATCTGCCTTGGAAGACCTGGGGGGCAGACAGAGGTGCTCAGCACTGCTCTTCTCCGTGATCTTATATAGTTTAGGGAGTTTGCCAGCATTCTGCTTGTACCTGCAAATGTTCCTGCAGCAAAGGTAACAGATTAGGGTAATAGATATGGAAACTCAAGCAAAGCAGAGCTTTCACATAAACAGTGTTGACAGTAAGCAGGAACCACTGTATGTGTTTTAACTGGTGTAGCTGTGGACTCCTGTAAGAGGGCACATTTAGAAACATCCGTAGTATGTGAGTATAAGCATCTTCACTTTCTTTTGGGCTGAACCTGAACACATGTGCTGTTAGGTTGAGTGATGAACTGAAACTGGCTCAAACCTCAGAATCACAGAATCACAAGGTTGGAATAGACCTTTAAGATCATCGTGTCCAACTGTTCCTGTCCTATGTGAACCCATATCCCTAAGTACCTGATCTAGCCATCTTTCAAACACATCCAGGGATGGTGACTCAACCATCTCTGTAGGCAGCCTGTTCCACGCCCTGACAACCCAACAAATTTGGGTGATCTGCTAAAGCACAGACCTGATAGACGCATAGAGCATAGGCTTTATCTTGTTGCGCTTCTGTGACCTTACCTGCCTGTTCTAAGGAGAATAAAGAGTGATGAAAGGAAGAGAAACCACCTGGTGAAGGTATGAAGATGACGGAAAGGAAAGGAGAAAGGGGGAAGGAGGAAGAGGGAAAGGGGGAAGGAGGAAGAGGGAAAGGGAAGGAAAGGAGAAAGGAAAGGAAGAAGGGAAGGGAAGGGAAGGGAAGGGAAGGGAAGGGAAGGGAAGGGAAGGGGACATTTTAATAAGACTGTTGGTGTTTGACTTACTCATTTTTAGGTCTGGATTTCCTAGTGGAAAAAAAGACAAAGAGAACAAAGAAGAAGTAGAGATACTGAGCCTGTAGTACCTCTGTATGGTTCAAACAATATTCCAAATTTTTGCTGGTGTAGATTTCATTAATTAAAGAAAAACAGTAATATTTTCCATATCCTAACTGTTCCTCTACACTACAGAGCACATTAGGGCTTCGGTTTTGAAAGCTAAAATATAGCAGACTGTTAATGGAATTTTATATTCGTGCTCCCAAGAGATTTAAATGAAGTCTTGAGGGTAACCACAATCCCTGGCGAGAATCCTCTTTCCTATTAAAGCTGACCTGGACAGGGCTTTCTTTCATGGCACATTTAAATTGTCCAGAGAAAAGAATCTCTGTGGGAGACATCACACATTCTTCTTGCCTCCCTGCCCCTGACCAGCCTAGCAGTGCCACTGCATCTACTCATTAAGCAGCGGAGAGAAGGAAACCAATACTTCCCAGTTCTGGAAAAGAAAACCAGTCAAGAAAAAAAATACTAGATCCCACAAACTAATAATGAAAGGTCTGATCTCCAACAACTTACTCCTGACCTCATGAACTGGAAAATATTTTTCTGTTCTCCTTGGGTAAGTCTTCTCAATGAATTGTTTCAGGATTTCTTGGGATGTATGCAGTAGCTTAAAAGGGTAACTTGTTTAGAGTTTTGAAATATTTTTTATTTCTTTATTCAATACACTTCAGTTTGCTAATTCTTTAGCCTGGGCAGAAGCATTTAGCTGCCAGTAGAATATCAGCAGTGAGCTTTCTGTGATGTTCCCTTCACAGAGTTAGCATCTGTGTTAAACTCTTGCTTTAAATCACCATCTGGACCTGCCCCAGTCTCTGCATTAATAAATTAGGAAAACTGGTTTGGAAAAGTTAAACAATATAAACAACTCCTCTCCTAAAAAAAAAAAAAAAAACGAAAACACTATTTACAAACGTTTTTATATGAAATAGGTATTTTAGATATGCATTTACATAGCTTGAAGTTATTGAAACTGCTTTGTAAGTCCAAAGCAGGAATTTTACTATATATAACAAAAAGAACCAGAAGTTATGTGTGCAGTTTAACTGGGCTGAAAAAAAAAAAAGTAAAATCATTTTCCATTAAAAGCATGTACATGTCTGTGCTAAATCTTGATACTGGTGGTAACTGATTTGCTGACAAAACTAAAACCAAAAAGTGATACACGATTATGTGCTATTTTTGGAGAACAGCAAGCATCAAAGAAATCTGCCAGGAAGCCAGATAACTACTTTAACACAGAATTATCACTCTGGTAGCTTACATCAATCTTAGAAGGTGACTCAGACTGTCTTACTGGTAGATTCGAAAACAGTGTGAAAAATGTCCAGTCGCTGGGGTTATGGCATGCGTCCACCTTCCAGTGTGAAGGCCAACATGTGGCACTAGTGTGTATTTCAGAGGAAAACTAACTTCCAAATGGCTGGAGGATACTGGCCAACTGCCGGCACAGAGAGCAAGAGAAACCAGCACCCGAGGGGAGAACACCACTGCTGAAATCCTTTAAGTCTCTTCTGCCTTTGCACCAGCTATTTGCCTCATAGAGCTCTGAGCAAAACCAAACAGGAAAGATCTTAGACCTGTTGGTGCTGCCAAGTATTTCGTGGTCTCTGGGAGCTGGGGACTTGAACGACGAGACCTGCGTGGTATGTGAGAGGGCTGGAAGGGATTGTTTCAAGTAGGGAGGCAGTGACGGCGCTGCTGGATCTCAGTAGCCTGCAAAGGTGCCAGATGCTTCTTCCTTGAAGTTAAAAAAGGGCAAGTGAAGTGAGCTGACAGCTAGTAAGTTTATCCACTGAGATCAGGCAGAGTACAAGCTCCCTCATTACTGACCTCTCTACTTACCAAAAGGAGGGGGAAAACGCTCTGTGGAATCAATGAAATGAGTTACATTTCCTCCATTCAAATATACCCTCCAGTCTTTAAAAGCTCACTCTTCTTCCATAGACCTCTAGTTCCAAACTGTGGTCACAATAGCATTTCTCCAAGAAAAGGATTCATTAGAAAAAGCTGTTCTGGGAGGCTGTCCCACACAGACATGGCTGTCATGCTATGAATGGCCTTTCTTAGGATGAAAGTTTTTAGGAACCCTCTCACTGCAAGTTGCCACTGTATCAGATCCATGAGTAAATGCAAGAGCTCCAGTTGGATAAGCTAAGTATCAATGATCCAAAGAAAAAGAGAAATCAAGTGACTTCTCTTAGAACTGTAAGCTCACATAAGGGCACTGAATCCCTGGGAACGTGTGAGCTTGGTACTTTAGATGAGAAGGTATGTCCAGAATGAAGGGCTGCCATGCCATCTGTGGGTGCTGAAACACTGCAGGTACTGGGCAACAAGGGAAGTAAAACTCAACACTTCCAACTAGTCATGAAGCCAAGTAAGAAGTTCATCACAGTGTTTCTCAGCATAATAACCTCAACAACAGGCCTTCAAGTCACAAAATAATAGGAAGGAAATAGAAGGATGTCATTTGTGGGCAGAGGCCAAGAAGCCATGACTTGTGTTCACTTTGGCTTCCTTAAAATCTCATTTCAGGACCTTCCTAATTTCTAAATAGCCGTGTGGGCAGTGCAGCAGTGATGTAGCCTGAGCAGAGAAATGATGCAGCCATTAGGCATGCATGCATCGTTTTGGAGATGAGCTTGTAAATCATGCCACAGACACCTGAAGATCCCTAGCATAGAGGGCAGGCTTAGCAGAGTGTGGCCTCTTCCATGTATGTGTCTGCCTCCTGTACTGCCCCAGTCACAAGGCTGTGTGCTTGTGCCCCAGCAGCCCTCGCGTAGCCAGATGCCACCACAGTTCTCGTTTTTTCAGCTTGTCCATTGGAAAAAGGAAAATACTTTTTGTCTCAGCATTAGAAATGCTTTTGATGCTGCCAGAGGTGGCTAGAGGCAGTAAGGCATTCTCTGATACTTTTTTTTTTATTTGGCAGACAATTTAACTGACTTAAATACAGCTATAGGGCATGTTGCAAATTATTGTCAGCCATTCTTCTTCCTTGCACCCAGATCTTTGCTTCTTGCCATAAATACAATGCTCAGATCCTTGGGATATTAGTTCAGTGACCATAAAGTGTTTGGAGTGAATGCAGTATGAGCTGGTTTGCTACTACAATGCCAATTTAATTAGCTCCGAAATAAAATGTCATTAATTCTGCTTTCTGCTGCTGCCCCCTGACCAGAAACCCTACTCACTCAGGAGGTGGCTCTTTTCCCCTTCTCCTACCCAGGCTTGGCCCTGTGACTTCCTCCAGTCCTCCTTCCTCTTTGCTGAAACTCCTTGTTTTTAGGTTGAAAACAGACTCCAAAACTACCACAAACTGTTCTCTCCTGTCTGAAAGAGCCCCTTTTGCACATACTCTATATATGGAGTGACTCACTAACAGTTTGGACCCGGGCACAGTTCTCCAGAGAAAGCTGGAAGGAGTAAGATGGTGTGCGTGCCGATCCCTCTGTCCTCCCAGAGTGTAAAAGCACCACAGTAAATTTTCTCTGGATATTTTTAGTTCTCTTAAAAATGACAGATCAGGTAAAAGTCTTTCTTTAAGAAGTTGGACATAACTGTGGTCAACAGTGGAACAGTAATTTTAACAAAAATGCCTTGTTTTCCCATAAAGTCACTGAGCTACTAACTCTGTACCAGTCAGTTTTGACACTTGGCCACTAAATGTATTGCTCATATAAAGTTTTATCTGCAGAGCATTAAGCATTAGAAGTATTTACAACTTTCTAATTCTTCTAATCTGGGAGTTGGGCCAAGAGCTAGAGCTAAAGCTTTCTAATACAAGTATGAGGATTTTAGCCAATTTTTGATCATCAAAGATGTCCCAGTCTACTGTGCTTTGTGAAACATTTGGTTTCTTGTAATATATTACTTAGATTTTCGTTCATATAATGTAAATACCCCACATTATTAAATCCCATCTGATTGCTTGAAAGCATATATTACTTCAAGCCTGGTTTTGGGTGAGAATTTGCTAGGTATTGGACTTGATAATGTGTTGATTGAGCATCATTAAAAATGTTCATATTTGTTCTTCTAAAATGGCAAGTTTGGCCCTTGTCCTTTAAATGTGTCAGTTTGGATAGATAGTTACAGTTGATTAGTTGATGCTGCTCTGGTGAAACTGAGCAGGTGCAGGGCTGTGGCTTTGGGGGTCTCTTTTTAGATGGTAACATCTGCAGCGTAGAAGGTTTTGGGAAGCATTGTCGGAGTTCTGTTGGTTTTAATTTCTTTAGCAAAATGGAGTCCTCAAAGTAGATGTGATGTATGACATTTATAATCAATTGACTGCAGGTGAATTGATGGAAAGCAGTATGCAATATTTCTTCAGTGTAAAGCCAGCAGCAACAAGAAACATAATGTACTGTTGAGTCTTCAGCCTCCCAGCAGCCTCTCGCTCTGAGGCCTCTCAGCCTTAATTAATCCAAATGAGATTTAGGTACAAAAGAAACTTTGTGGGTTTTTTTTTTTCACATGAGGAACCTGTTTTGTTTAAGTAGAGTGATTATACTCTCAAACAGCAAATTAAACACGCTTAAGCTGTAAAGAAATGTTTTTCATAATGCTAATGAGTACATTGCACTCAATACTTTGCGAGAACAGCACTCAATGGAGGCAGCTCTTCTGTATTATCCCAGAAGTAAAGTCACAAGAGGCTACAAAATATTATCAAGCTTTCATTTTCAAGGATGTATATGACACAGTCAGTAAAGCTGACGAGTAATCTTTTCTGTATAGCAACAATTACATCTCTCCCCTGTGGATATGACAAACTCTAGCACAGAACCCTACACCACCCAGTCCCAGCAAATAGATTGCTTTCTGCATTGCATATAAACCTGTCGCTGAGGGCCTATACATTAATTTTGATGGGAATGGAACATACCCTGACACACTGGTTTTTTTAAATGTAGATTAGGATTAAAATATTACAGTTTGGCAAGGAGAGTTTGCAGGCTAGAATCTGTGTTGAATTTCAGGAGGGGAAAGGAATTAAAATGAAAAAGCTGTATTTTAAACTAAAACAGATGACCATTAGTGGTATGAACAGTTAAGAAAAAATGTTGAAAAGTTCTCCATGAGGAGAAATTGCACTAAGGGTACTGGAAAGACTACTTCTGACTTAAGAGGCACGGCACCACCAGCAACAGGACAGCAGTCCTGATGAGAACCCCTTGGGACTTCACTGTGTAGTGGGTAGCAAAGTCTTCTGGCCAAATCTGCGCAAGGTGTAACAACACAGAAGGACTGTTATCATGGCTAAATTTTAAATGGTATTAGAGACGCGGGCATAAGTTTTCACTCAGTCAGTCCCTACCAGCAGCTGAGCAATTTCAGTTCCTGGCTGGGACTCGGCAGCCAGGCCGCTTCTGACACAGGCCTAGGTTTATCAGATGTGAGTCACCAGAGGCAGGACTGATTTGTGGGGCTGCTTCTTTTGAGCCGTGCCTACATTTAGTCCCTAGTGGAGCACGAGAGATTATTTGGGGGTAATTCAGTTCGTTGCATAGCTGGGTTTACCTTTGATCATTTCTGTGGGGTTTTTCTCATCTTCTTTTAGAGGAGGAATGAATAAATCTGTGACTTTGTCCTGTGTAGGAGTGTGGTCTGATTTTTAATAACCTGTCTGTACCAAAATAATCTCTATTAGACAAAAGACAGCAAGGCTGGTCAATTTTCATTCCATAGTCAGAAACAAGATTTTTAAACTGTGTGTGCAAAAACCTGCAGCCATCTGAATGAAGCACATCCTTCCTTTTTTCTGCCATTTTGTCACATATTCTGCTCCTTGTTAAGTATTTTCTCACAAGTTGAAACTCTTCACTTCACCGGCATGTCCTCACCCATTCCAGGTAACCTGGCTAAATTCTTTTTCATCCTACTAAATGATGAAACACTCAACAGCTGGGAGTCTCGGCAGAAGCGTTCGCTCCTCTGTGAAACTTGCTCCCTCTGGTGTTTCAGCAGAGCCAGTGCTTGGTGGCCTTTGAATACAGGCTTATAGTTTAATTACATCATACCAATGAGGAAATTTTTTCTAAGATTTGTAATATTATTTTGAGAACTTACTCTATTAAAATCTTACAGTGAAATAAGATTTTGTTCAGCCAGTGTTTTTGCAGAGATGCCTGGGTCTCATTGCAGTGAATACAAAGAGCAACACACATACCTTCCCATATTGCTTTGAATGCCATCTTCCTTATAAGTAATCCTTCTGGGTTGTTACATTATTTCATTGTATTCTTAAGGTTTATGCTTACGGAATTAAAGAAAAATAATTTGTCGGTCTCATTTTGAAACTTTGATGTAGAACTATTGTGACATACCAACACTTAAAGGGGTCCTGCAGGAAAGTGCAAGAGGGGCTGTTCACCAGGGAGTGTAGTGACAGGACAAGGGGCAATGCCTTTAAGCTGAAAGAGGGCAGGTTTCGATTAGATGTTAGGAAGAAATTCTTAACTATGAGGGTGGTGAAGCCCTGGCACAGGCTGCCCAGAGAAGTTGTGGAAGCCCCGTCCCTGGAGGCATTTAAGGCCAGGTTGGATGGGGATTCATGCAGCCTGGTCTAGTGAGGGTGTCCCTGCCCATGGCAGGGTTTTTGGAACTAGATGATCTTTGAGGTCCCTTCCAACCCAAAGCATTTTACGATTCTGTGATTCTAAACATAGCTTGCTGTTTGGTTTTTGCTTTTTTTGTTTATAATGTAAAATAATTTGTACCTGTCAGGCTAGGAAAAAATAAAGGCATGTTCCCATTCTAATTTAAATTGTTCCCAGAATGTTTCTAGAAAACCTGTTTTGGGAACATAATTTATCTTTGATACTGAACTGGAATTACATTTAAGAATACCCAATTGTGAAGAGAGGGCAACTTTCTTTATCTGATGTGAGGTATTTCAAGGGTTTCATCCTGCTCTCTGTGAGATTCACATTGCACATCTCTTTATTGCTTGAAGGATCTGCACCAGGCCATCATGAACATGTCATGTAGATAGCAGTGGAGGTGACAGAAAAATCCTTGAAAAAGTAGCACCTTCACTGATGCCTGGGAAAGGCAGATTAAAGATAATGACAGAGGTGTTGCAAGCTCCCTCACAGCTATCCAAATTATTTCTCTTGTCGCACTGTTAGTGGATTATTACATACTCTAATTGCTCTCTCACTGAGATCAGAAAGATGGCCTTGCTGAAAGCATTACTGATGAACAAACAAGTTGAAATGCCTCTGGAACTCGAACAAATAGTTTCTGTAAAACTAAACTCCTGCTTCAGTTGATCAGTATAAGACATGTTCCAGTCCTTCAGTTCTCACCAGCTACACAAGAACTTGTTATTTCATGTGGGATTATTTGGGGAAAAAAAAATACCTGTAACTTAATATGGTAGAAAACTCTGAATAAGCCAGTTTTTGTTTCTGGGGTTTTTATTTCAAGTGATAAAGTTCTGCTACATTAGAACTTACCTTAAAACTCACATAACATTGAGTAACATATGAGACACATATTGTGTAGATGAACTCTGTATGTAACAACTGAAATGTTTCTTGTGTGCCTAAGATTGTAAGTCACTCAAGACAAGCTTCTTACTGCACTGTGGGGAAATACTGTCACTTGTTTGGTTTGGTTCTCTGCACTTAATAAACCCAGGTACTTGGACTCACGCAGTCATCTCTATCCATTTAGTTTGGCCTACATAAAAAGGGCATTATAAAGAAGCTGGAAAAGAAATGTTTAAACTTCCCAGATGAGCACTGTGAAAGGTGTTTTTAGATTGGCATTTACATGGGGCATGTTCCCAGGCTTGCAAACAGCATAAAAAGTTACTGCCTGCCAGGTGAAATGGAGTGACTGGTTGTATACATGCACATTAAACCTGTCCCCACGGTGAAATAAAACGTTTGTCTAAATGAGGGAGAAAAGGAAGCAGGTATGCAGGTACAAGTCCTCAGCTGCCAGGTGGCAACTCCTTAGATTTGCTTGTGTGACAACTTGCAGTCATCTGCAACGCAGATAATAAATCGAGAGCGGGAGGTTTGTTTCTGTATAGCACTCCCACTCTTTGGGCAAAAATATCTGTGTGAGAATGCAACCATAGATTGAGGACTTTATACCACAGTGATCATGGTGACACAAGCATGAAAGAGCATGAGGTTAAAGAAAAAATCCAAGAAAATATCTGTTATATCCGTTCTGTATTTTCCTGTTCATAACGGTATGCGATGCTGTCCTCATAGTTTCTAACAACACATTTCTGTGAGTGAATTATTCTAGTCTATAAATGCAGCCACAGGTCTGATTTCGTGAACAGCAACCACTCACACTACAATCACACACCAGATGTTCATTCTTTGCCATCTGAATAGCTACCACGTCAGGGCACCTCAAAGTTGCCTAATTTTCCAGTGAATATTACCTCAATATAGGCTATTGTTCCAGTCCTGTCTGTAAAATTTCTGTCCACAGCAGACTATTCTTGGATGGTTTTCAGTTGTTCTCACTGATGAAGATATATTTCATTCTTCTATATTACTGCGTATTTTTGCATGCAACCAGTTTGTAATTGCTGCCTTATAAATTTCTGTCTTTCTAGTATAGTTTTTATTGTATGCTTAGTCATTCTAGCCAGCAGTAAACTTGTATTACCACAGTTGTCATCTCTGCAAAAGGCAGGTTTCACTTGTAGCAGCTGGGTGCAGGCATTGTTTCTCCATCCTCACTTTGACACCTTATATTCAGTTATGTTAACAGAGAAAACATCCTACTGGCAAAAACATCTGCATCTTTGATTTATTAGAGAATCTAATCATTTCCAACAGTAACATAAATGTATTCTGCACTGCTGGAGTTGGTGAATCGCAAGCACATTAGTTACAGAGGAATAAAGAAATGGTTTTTCAAATACTGTGCTCACTAAAATGATATTCTGTTACTTCAGTAGACCTGAGATATTGAGCCCTGTAAAGTCTGCATCAACAGAAACAGCAACAGTCCTGTAAGAGAAACTCTGTAGTCACATAAATATTTTTATCAAATATGTAAGTTGCCTTAAATTTCCAGAATTTCCTGCTCATAGCTGCAGACTTCCCTACAAAAATGGCCTTGGAAAGCCAAGAGTTCTGACCTGATAGAGCCTATAGATGATTTGAAAAGGCAAAGTGGTCTGTCCAAATACCTAGGACCTATACCATGCACTTGGTACAAGAGGTCTCTTTCAAAGCCAGAGCACACCAGGACATGTATCCAAATGTATCTTCAAAAATGTTTGGACTTCACTGTCCTAATTGTAAATGTAGCTGCTTTAAGATGCAAGTTTCTTCAAGTTTGTATGCTAGATGTCTATCACATTGAATTGCCCTTACTTGTATCTCTCCAACTCCTTCACAGAAACAAAATCTGACAAAAAGTTGAGGTATTTGTAACGAGAAAATGGAGTGAAACTGGCTGAGAGAGTACAGCAGCTCACATTAACAGTTAATTATTTTCTCATCAGAATGAGAAAAAAAGAGATCAAGCACAGGAGGTATCCTTAGACATTTGTGTCGCCTGTAAGAGGGCCTGTCTGTGTTTACATGATTCCTTTTCTGTCAGATTCAGGTTGTAATTTTGGACTAACTAACTGAGGCTTCCAAAGGCTGAGCTTGAAGTACAGAGCCAGAGACTCATTCCAGGTTTGGTGATTAGGGCACCCACATGCAGAGAGGCCTTGTAAAGCTTGAGTCCCTGGTGCCATATGATGTGGAGAGGGTCAGGTAAGTGAGTTTAAAGCACAAAAACCCAAAATCATGTCAGCACCAGGATTCAGTCGACTTGTTCCAGCAAGGCAGAGACAGTGCTTCTGCCTGGCTTGCAAAATGGACTCGTGTGCAGTAAGCGAGCATCAGTCTGTGGGTACGTGTGTGTTTCTCCCTTATTTCTTCTTTTTGCAGGGGCAGATGCAGCATCAGGGGTGGGGAAGGGAATATGGAATTCCTGAGAAATTGTTTCATTCACAATTCTTCTTAAAGAAACACTTTTGCTCAGTCCTGGAATTAATCTGGGCTAGCCACCATTCATTTGGGGTCTATTTTACGTTAAGTGATATTTACAAGTTTATTTTTTATCTGTTTGCCCTCGTTTGGTTAATTAACCAAATGATGATTCAAACCAGAAGATACGAGAATGCAGAATCACAAATAAAGCACTTGGAAGATAATTTTTTTTCATAACTTTTAAATACATGTTTCCCTGGGCTCTAAACTCTTTGTAGAGAGACTGACCACCAAAGACCTTTGCAGCAGCAGTTTAGGTATAATTTGAAATAATTTCTTCTTTTCCATTCTCCCTGAGAGAGTGATGCACTCAACACATGGGCTTTGCACAGAGTTAGTGAAATTAGCTCTGCTATTTTAAACACGTTTAATGGAGACTTCATATTCTAGAAAGCAGCTTTTGTGGTCTCTGTTGTCAGGCTAATAGAGCTACAATAAGAATAAACAGGCCTTTGTGCTCAGAAGAGTGACATTAGGAATTGAATGTTCCTCTCTCAGCCTTCCAATGGCAAGTTCACTGGTACAAATGGGAGAGGCACAGTCTGCAATGGAAGTAGCATGAAGTCAGCAGTCTGTGTCTCTCTTTTGTTCATGAATTGTTCAGATTGGTGAAAACTGTATTATTAATGACAAGAAGTCAAAAGCTGTGCCACTGCTCTGTACTGAATTCATTCCTTTTACTGCCTACAAGCAGGTGTTGTTTCTGATATGATCATAGGCATCATTATCCATAGGTGAAGGGGATAAATAGAGTAATGGGTGGAGATACGGGTTCAATTCATCTGTAATATGTAATCATAGTACTTTGAGGAACTATAGAAGGTGCCTTCCACTTACCCCACCACTACCATAGGGATGAGTTAGGTTTTTCCTCCCTGACAGAAAATTCTCCAACCTCTTTGTAAAGACCTGCTCTTACAAAGATCGTGCAGCCTCATAGGCAGCTTTTCCAGTGCGTCACTACCCTTAAAATAGTAAACTTCCTTATAATTTCTAATCTAGACTTGCAGATGCATAAACTCACAGCTTCTTGACCCATTGACCTTGGTCTCAGGGGACAGATTATTCCTTTTTATTTTCTCCAGGCAGGAGCTTTCTACATGTTTGCAGACTGTTATTATCTTTTAAGATTTATCTTTCAGCTGTCAAATCACCCAGTCTTTTTCATTAAGCCTTCCCCCACACCCTGACCTCTGATGGTTGCAGATCATTGCTGTTTGGGGTCGTTTCTGTGGAACTGCTGTTTTCAGTTCTGTTCTCTGAAGTTTTACCTAAAAATCATAGGGGATTTCCCAAGGGCCTTCTGCCCTCTTGGTGGGAAGGGGAAGTGGAAGGGAAGGGAAGGGAAGGGAAGGGAAGGGGAGGGGAGGGGAGGGAAGGGAAGGGAAGGGAAGGGAAGGGAAGGGAAGGGAGAGAGGAAGAGGAAAAAGAGGAGGAAAGGGAAGGGGGAAGGGAAGAAATGAACAGCCCAGGACATAGCAGGGATTTCTCCACCCAACACGGGTGTTTTAGTGTTCTTGGTAACAAAGAGGCCGCGGTGCTCCGGGGGGGGCGGTGCCTCTCCCCACCCCAGGTCACCCTCCTCCCGCCGGAGCGCTGGGGGTGCCGGTGCCGGCGGGGCTGTGCGCCATGTGGGGAGGGGGACGCGGCGTCCCCGCTCGCTAGATGGCACCAGCCGCACGCCGTACGGCGGCAGGCCGCGGGAAGGGTGCGAGGTGTCCCTCTCTCCAGCGCCCTGCGGCTGAACTGTTTCTTCGGCTGAACTGTTTCTGCGGCAAACACAGAAATACGCGTGCATGCCTACATTAGCCACGCTGTCTAATTCTTAGAGATAAAGAGTGTTTCTATGGCCCGGCTCACTGCAGTGTCGAGGCATGACCCGACTCCCTGCTCGTCATGTAAGCTCTTTGGGTCTTATCCCGCTGGCCTGTCTTGGTACTTAATATATGCAGACTGGAAATACTCTTCTGCAGCCTCATCCAGGATCTGGGTTGTGAAGCTCTGTAGGCCAGAACCGTGAAGAAAAGTGCTTGGTATATACGGGATTTGAGAGCTCTGTTAACTGGGCAGCTAGCATGAGATCCCAGCCCAGCAGTGTAAGACATTCATTGTACGTAACAAAATGCAATGATAAGCTTAACAGAAGGTGGTACCTCACCTACAGTAGAAGCAGTAATTATTGAACACTTCTGGTAAGATAGAAAAATCATGAGAGCACTTGATTTTTCTGTATACATGTTGTCACAAGGATGAGAGGTAAACAGCTTGCTATGAATCTCCCTTATTGTCACAGTCTTCTGTATTGTCTTTTATTTTCTGATAGGTTTTTCTAATACAATGTAAAATGTCTCATTTTACACATACTTCTTCCCCCTAGCCCACTCCTGTCGTGCTTGCTGCTTGCAGTTTCCCTGTTGCTGAAGTGTGGATGTGGCACCTGTACAGGAATGTTAAGTAGCAAGCACAACTGCAGCCCACATACAGCTCTTGGTCCATCTGTACCCATCTAGAAGGTTTGCAACTGTAGACCCAGAAGCTGGAATTAACACCATTTGTTATTGTTATTGACAGTGCGCAGTTCCTTGGGAGACAGAAAAAGATTAATTCTTCTTTTAAGAAAAAACATGGGTGTCATTTACAGTGTGTTTACTGATATACATATATATATATAATTTATCTTTATGTGTGTGTGTCTTAGTATGTAAGAGGTATATGATCACAGAATCACAGACAGAATCACAGAATTGTAGGAGTTGGAAGGGCCCTCAAGAGATCATTGGGTCCAACCCCCAAATGATGCTACTGCTTCTGGTAAAAATATTTCTGACAACTTTAACTTCATTCTTACTGCCTTAAAGTAGCTGGTGCATTCAAAGCAAGAAAAAGAGTTTCAGTTCCTCCTGAGGGCTATTTTAGTTTGAGATCTGTAGAAATGGGTATTACCTGTAATGTCATTTTGGTGGAACACCACAGCTGAGTAGGACTTGTAGTTTGTTTATCGGCATTCTGTAGCATTACAAAAGGTCTACGGGCTGTATTTTATTTCTTCATTATGCATTTCTTTTCCACACCAAACATAACAGCATGTTTTGTGCAAACCAGTGGACTCAAGTAAGCCTCATCAGATGTATGAATTAAAATGTACTCTAATAATTGCCTTCCTGTCAAATTAGGTGCCAGCATTGCTTTCAGACTACAGCAGCATCCTGAATAGAACTTATTTCCCACCTTCTCATCTGTATGCAGTTGAACAGAATGATTTCCTCGTTCTGTCCTAAATTGTTTTGCAGGGGGGTTTTATGATGTGTTTACCAGGGGACGGATTTTAAAGGTGTGTGAGTTGACCACAGGCATTTTAAGAATGCAGAGTTTGTTGGGAACATAAGGTGCTCGGTGCAAATAGCTACAAGATATATAGAAGAATAATCTCAAATATTCTATGGCAAAGAGTGAGTGTATGTGACAAATCAGTGTATAAGGATTGGTAGCTTCAGCAGTCTGAGTATAGGTGAATATGGAGATTTCCAGAACATTTGTGATAATTCCCCAGTGATAGCTTATCTCCCTAGAAATATTAATACCATGGCAATACTTACATAAAAAAATTATCCATATAACCCTTTAACACAAGAAAAAACGTGGCTTTTGTTGCTTTGAGTAATCACTGTATCACCTTTCTGTCTTTTACATCTTAGCACAGGTAAGCATGTTGCATGAATCCCATAAGAAGACATTCTTGACCATGGAACAAACCAGTTTGTTCTACCTGCAGAATATTCACTTTAGATGGTCACACATCGCAGTAGAGATCATTAAGTGCTGGAGAATCAGATTGATGTAGCTGAATATGTTTGTCCAACAAGTGGTAGTTACCTCTGCATGGATTTAGTGCTCAGCCTGTGGGTTGCAAGAGTGTCATCACAAGTTAATTGATCACATACAGTTTGCTAAATCTGTCCCATTACACTGCAAGCTAGCATGGTCATATAAAGCAAGGAAGCAATTTATTTTTTTAGAAAGAAATGATTTCCTGTAAAATGTCCTACCTCCGGAGTGCATCCTTCCTGCTTTGTAGTGTGCTGTGAAAACCTTGCCATGTTGATGTAAATATTAACATTAAACCAGAAGGAAAAGAAAAAAACAAGGAAAGAAAGAAATGCTGTTTCCAAGTTTTGTGTGCATGAAGCTATGGAGGATCATTCAAACTGCCCAGATCTAGGTGCCTGTCTAACAAATGTCACATGTTAGCAGCCCCCATGAAGCCAAGCTGCACACTTTGCCGTGTACCATGTGCTTCTCATTACTTTTTTTAACTCGTGTTGTTATCTTTTTAGTAAAGGAAGCATGGGATGAGGCAGGGTAAGGATTACAGAGTGGGGCTTGCTCTGACAGCAGGAACAGTTATGGGCCAGCAAGGCAGAAGTGGGTTGGGCTGGGCTCAGCCATTTGGGAACACTACAGATAGCATATGAAAATAGCCTGGCTTTCTCTTCCCAGTGTCCATGAATCTCAAGAAGCAAGAGTAAGTCTATGAGCAAAAGACCATACAACAAGCATCTGGCTGTGGCATTGCATTCCTAGGAGCCTTGATTGTTTTGCAGCTGGAACACTGCTGGTGTGATGCAAGATGGGGCAGGACTAGGAAGAAAGAGGGTGAAGATCAGGGGCAGACTGAATGGGGTTGTTCTTTCAGATAGGGAAGCAGGGAGGGGTGTCAGGAAATGATATTTTTTTAAACTTGCTTGAAAGCCTTTGTGGAAAAAGTAGTTAGCAAGTTATGTTTTCAGAAAAAGAGGCAGCCTCACCTTGAAGCTGTCTTTGGTTAGGGCCTGCCCTGAAACCTGCAGCCTTGAGGTTCTGGGCTGGCCATCGCAGGTCTTTGGTCTGCTGTGAAATGCAGGTAGTGGGGTGTGGGAATGATGTTCAGCTAAGGGATGGTATGGCAGCAACAGCCTCTAATTTTGACATCATGACTTTCATTTAAATATAGCTAAAGTTCCTGCGCTATTCCTGACAGCCTTTGGCATGGGAGTCTCACCTTGGAAAGCTGAGGGTGGGAGGGAGCATGGTGGTTCCTGCCTCGTTATATCAGACCAGAAGAAACAACAGCTGCTTTTGACTTCATTAGAAGGATTTTGAGTTGTTCAGTCATTTCAGTTTGAGACCTATCTTTAGCTACCAAAACATTTTAATTTTTGCAGTAAGCTCCTTATAGGCCACAGGAGTAGAAAATGAGTAGAAGAGGAAGTGACCCATGAAGTTATTTGCAGAGGTGATGTTTTGTGTGTGTTCTGCTGAACTGTTTCATTCAGTATATTAAATATTTATGTAGCCCTGCAGTCGCTAATAATCCAAGTGGTCATGTTTTCCCTAGCCCACCCCGGAACCTTACCTTATAGTCACCCCTTTGAAATTAATCCAGGTGAACACAGAGTTGTCACCACTGGAAAATAGTTTATTGTTTTTCAAAATAAGGTCTATTTCTGCCTGACCAGGGCTGGATGTGCTAAAAATATCACAAAGGTTAATGTTATGTGAGCTGTAAATATTTGCTTTAGTAGATAGACAGGTAAAAGGAACAAATGGAGAAGCAGATGATCCTGTACGTCCATTACTAGTACATGATTTGCTGAGAACTTTAGTGCCACATGCGAAGCATTTATTTTGTGACCATAAAAATCCTTAGTTTTCTGAAAACAGGGAGAAATTTTTCTCTTTAATTTGATTTCACATACTGATACATGTTTGTTATCCATGGATATGGATTATTACCAGAATACAATTTATTTATACTGGTCTGTTTTTCCTTTCTCTTTGTATTACCTATCTCCTTTCTTCTGTCTGATTTCTGTAATTTATTTCCCCTTTCTTTCTTGTTCTGTTCCACTTCCACATCCAAGAGTAGTTTGAAAGATGCTCTGCTTTGTAGGCAGCCACTCATATATCCAGGCACACAAGGTAATTATTAGCTTTGACAAACAAAGGTTCATCATACTGCCTCATTTAGCCTCATGACAGGCAGCATCTCAGGTGTCATTCTGAATTCTTGGCCCGTGGATCCCTTTTCTTTCTTCTTTCTCTCCTCCCAGAAATGTTGCTTCTCTCTTTTTCTCAGGCATGAATGAGAGATTTGGTCCCATAATACTAACATCTCCATTGTCTCAACTCAGTATCCTCTTTTCATAAATGCTCCTAGTTAACCAAGAGGTGTAAATAGCTAGTATTGTTCCTGCCTTAGCTGCACCAGTATTCTTAACCCTTTAGTCTCTTAAGAGACTGCAAAGTCTTAGGTAAGGAATTGAAGCAATCATAAAGAACATAAAAATACAGATTATTTTACAAGTCACACTTCTTCTTTTGTTCTTATGACATTTGCCTCTTCCTAAACCTCCTATCTTCCTGGACTCTCATCCTTTTATTCTGTTTTTAAACATCTTTATCTCCTGAGGGAAGGAGAGGGATGATTTATCTCTTCCTGCTGCTCCTTGTTCCTGATATTTGCCTGAACCCAGGCCTCCAGAATGTAACCATATTTCGTCCAGTTATCACTACTTCATGCTTCACTCTGCTCTCTTATCTTGCTTTATGTTAACATTTCCTTCCCTCTGACTCTCATTTTGCTTCTGCTGCTCCTACTAGAATACACACTTGAGTTTAAATGAAGTGATGACTTGTCTAATGTAATTTCTTTCTCCTCTACTTGCTTTCAGTAGATGAAATGTAAATTCTTTTGCAAAATCATCTCTAATAAGGGTATTTTGGTTGTGTTTCTGCTGAATGCTCGTGTTTGTTGTTGGATATGTTTATTTAGATGAAGGAGGCCAACAACAACAGTCAAAGAAGTGTCTCTTTTCCCTCTGATAACTTCAAGTGCTATTAAGACCACAGTGGAAAGCAGTGTACAGTTAATATATTTGTCTGCATCATCATTGATAGAAACACTTTGTTTCAGCTCTACTTTCTTTATCAAACTAATAGTTTACCTTAAAGCCCGCATTCAGACAAAAATTGGGGAGGAGGTGTAAGTCCTTACTCACTGCAGAGAACCTGGCTATGGGTATTGATAGCTAAGCTATCAAATTGCCTTTGAATTTAAAAGAGAAGAAACACGCATTCCCAAATACTACTTTCATTGTAAGAGATGGTTAGTTGTTAAAGTCACTAAATACAAGCTACAAATTGGCAGCTGGAAGTTTATTTTTCTTGGCTGAATACTAGGGATTTTTAATTTTTTTTAGCCTCATACCTCTCTGCTTAGCTAAACCATATAAATAGTGGATAAAATCTTTTCAGTTCAGTCAAGTAGGTGCCCCTTAGAAGCAGTGACAATACTGAAAAACAGACTTCGTTCCTGTGTTTCAGTTCTGGACTGAAGCATGCCTGTTGGGCATTTGTCTTTTTTTTGTGATCCAAGTACCAGCTGAGGGGTGAAAACACAGTGTCCTGGCAGTGCAGCTTTAAAGACATTGAGTCCAAAGGAGTACAGAGCCAGTGAGGTGTAAGCTCACCCTGCCAAAGAGAAGCAGGGTAATAAAGAGCACGAGAGAAATCCACAGTTTGGGTTTCCTGCCCCCCCAGATAGAGGTATTATATCAAAACATCAAACTGCATACTTCAATAAAGCAATTTTGCAACTGTAGTAAAAAAGGGTGGTTGGTGTAAGGACTGGATTATTGCCTGCCAGTCATGGCAAGCGTTGTACGGGCTCTTCCTGAGTTTGGTCTGGGGGTTCTGCATATCCAGCTGCACATAATTTCCATCACACTTGCTATCACAGCTGCACTACAAGCAACGAAAATGTAGGGCAAGACGATGCACGGAACATCTTGATCAAATTACAACGTCAAATGTGACAAGAAAAAAACAAACCCCTGAACTGGACACTACGGGAACCTCTGATGATGTACATAGAGGAAATTCTATTGCTTTGAAAATAAAACAGGATGTAGATTTGACAAGAGGCTCGGGCAGGACTTTAACATGTGGCAGCTCTGGACAACTCATTTTAATCACTTGCATTTCCACTGCTTACAAAGGAAATACATTTTTCATAGACTGCAAAGGCAATTATTATTTTAGAAAGTGTATTTGGAAGATGATTATAAATCCCTACAGAGGCTAGTTGCTAACTTGCTCTCCCAGGCTGTATTTCAGAGATTACAGATAAATTGTTTAGTAACAAGAATGAAAATTTTAAAACTCTCCTGTTGCTTCATGGCAACATACCTGTAATAAATTACGAAGTTCTGAATAAAAGGCTTAGACATTTGCTTTCCTGCTCCACATCATTGGATTAAGTTGTCTCATGCAATCACGGAGGGGTAAATATGTTGATTGTGAGTTGATTGTCAGAGTCTTCTTGTTTCCGTTTGGTTTGGATTTTTTTACAAAATGCTTTCCTGTATTTTGAGAAGGTGTTCACACTGCCAAAGAGCCAGAGGTTACTGGTGCAGGCTTTGGCATGGCTGCAGATAACTGAACACAATAGAGACATTTTAGGCGAAAGCTGGAACATTTGTTATTCCTGTTTTGCTTTCGCTGGTTTGTGGGTGCACATTAACACATGTCGATGTCCGTATAGCCATATGTACAGTGATACTCATAAAGCAGATAAAATGCTAGAGATTTTATCTTAGGCAGTCTGCAGATTGCCAGTTGTAGATCTGGTGGTGACTATGAATCCCCCGTTTTGATACAGTGAATTTGTGGATCGACTGAACTTCTCTGAAGTGTGTTTATAGTTCAGTTTTGAGGTTATTGAAACTTGGATGGTCCATAAGCATTATCAGAAAGGTACTGCAGGCCAGAGACATTTCTAAAGAACAGTGTTTGTCTGAGTAATTACTTACTTTGTTTTTCAAGAGCAGAGCTGTATGACGGTCACATAAAATCACTCTTATTACCATTAACTCACTTTCTCCTTTCCTCTGTTTGAGTCCGGTAAAGTTAGTTCTTTTCTGACTGCTCGATAGTTTTCTTCTTATTTTTATGGATTTCCTGCTTTAGAAAAACAAAGTGAAGCGTATGGCATAATGGTAATATACACCCTTGGGAAAAATGCTTCATTTCTTACTACCAAATAATTCTATTTGTGTTATTTCTACATCACATGTTAGAACTCCCACAACTCTTTCTGCCAACAAGGTGCCCATGGCTCTGCTGTCCTCCTCAAAACTGGATCGTGACCTGGGATAATGAGCAAAGTTTCCAGCTTTTATTTTATTTGGCTTTCATAAAATCTTGTAAGCTTTGGTGGTTAAGCTCCTTTACAGGTATGAGTATATATTCAACCAAGCTGTCTTTACCAGACGCAATAGTATGTTAGGAATTAAGTTAAACTCTACTTTCCTGGGCCATGTTGGCCTAATTACAGTAGAGTATGCTTTAATGAGGGTTCTTCTAAGGTATCTCTGCCTGATATGGCAAACAGCCCAGAGGCAAACTTCAGATCCTGGTGTCAAGAACTGATTCATTGCTTGTCTGCAATTAACAGTTGGGCTTCAGGGTCTGGGTAGAAAACTAGAATAAGACTCTCTTTCAGTTCATATATTTCAACCTGCATCCAGAGTTGCTAACCTTTTCCGCTGCAGATGACTCAAAGGCCAAATATCCTAGATTTATCACATAGCAGATACCACTCGAGAGTATGGACAAAGACTTAAATTTACTCAGAGTATCAACATTCGTTGCACATCAAAGAATGGTCAACAGAGGGTAGGTGACATTAGATAAGAAAAGAAAAACAAAGAGTGTCTAACAGTAAAGTTTGTGTAAGACAGATCTTTTTACCTGAGGGTAAAATTAGTGATAGATCACTGTAGATATAAATGAACTTTGCCATCTTCCTTTTAATTGTTTGAACCTGTGACAGCTAATGCCAAGCCTGCTTTGTTTGTCTGCCTTCATTCTCATGTAATGTGTATTTTCTAAAAACAACAAAGAAAAATTGTCATAGCGTAGCATACAAAATATAATTACTAATGATAATACTGAAAAAACACTGAAAAATACTGGAAAAAAATATGGTGGGGGTGGGAAGGGGATGCAGCTTCTGCACCTAAAAAATGTATTGCTCATCCTGAACAATATGCATGCCCCAGGAAAGAGGTGTGAAACAGTACATGAAACCTTCTTTCATAAATCTGTTTCATTTAATCAAAAAAATTGGTTTGTCATGGCTAACTCTCAAGGTCATCTCTCAAGGCAAACGTCACGGCATCCCAATATGCTGGCTGCAGGAACAGGCTCGTATTCCCCTGGTACAGGCTTTTACGCAGCCTGACCTAAATACTGTGAAGATCTGGAATAGTGACCTGGTTACTAGTTGGGAGATCTTGTTTGAGAGATTTTCCTCATATATAGTAGTCTGCTCTGTAGCTTCTGGAAATAAATCTGTCAAGCCACAGTATGGAATAAGACATTTTTGTCTCCTGTCTAGTTGCAGTGATAACAGCCAATTTGAAAATTCTTCTGGGAGACCTTTTTTTCCTGCCATCTGTAGATGTTTGAATGTGTAATTTATGAAATAGTGTTATGTTTAGCACCCAGCATCTTTCAGTCTCTCTTTGATACTACTGTTTCAAACATACATGTTCTCTTTCATTAAATAGCTTAAGTTCAAGTGGTTTAAATCTTATTCTTTCAAACTGGAGAATAGCATTACTCACATACCAGAAGGCTAAGTAATGTCTGGGATTTATTAAATCATTCAGCAAAGTTGACCACAGACAGTTGCATATAGAACAAATGCTGGAAGAAAAATAATCTTCTATGATGATGTTCATTATACTGTAGCACACAGATTGAGCGACAAATACTTGGTATCTTTTCTGTTTCTACAATTATTATATTTCTTTTTAGACCTTTAATTAGCTTGATGTTTTTGGTTAAGAGGGTTTGAGCATGGAGGAAATGTGTAGTCTTACATCATAGGAATGATTTTGAAAAAAGTAAGGTTTAATGTTAGTTTGCTGTCTTGATAGAGAATCTGTGGATTATAACAAGGTAAACATTTATTAGTGACTTTAATAGATAGGTAAGGTTTACTGCCAATGTTATTGCACACTGTTTAAAGTCGTACATTCTGAGTGTATTTGCAAAATTCTGTTACTGTTATATTTGGCAAGAATAGCATTATTGAAGTTGGAATTGGAATTGGGTTTGGTCTTGTTGGGGTTCCTAGTATTCCACATGCCCGTGAGTCTTTGTCAGTTTGTTTTAGCAACCTTTCATAGATAAAGTGCTAGTTGTGAAAAATGCAGAAGTGTTAAAATGGATGTTGTTGATCAGACAGTGCTAACTCAAAGCGTCAGAAGTAACTGAGCAGATGTTCTTGGCAATCGCAGGTCCTTACCATTTTCTAAACATTACACTCATTTTAAAATCACATATTGAGTATCCAAACATTGAACAAATGCAACAGGAAGTAGGTATTTGCTGTTTAAGACTGTAATTTGAAATTTATGTATTGTTTACTCTTACGAGCAAAAGAACATCAAACAAAATAACTGAAATTTCCACAATAAAAATGTCATGCAAACTTATTTCTGCCACAGTGTATCCTCTTGGTTTGATTGGGTTTTTTTGGTTTATACTGAGTTACAACCCAGGGAAAATTTTAAACTTTGCTTTGCTTTTTTAAAATTGTATTGGTTGCACATGAAAGGATATTTGTTGTGTGGATTAAGTGGTTTGTGAGCAGGATTGGATAATACATAATTATGATTTAATTTTGTAGAAGACTGTGGGACGTATTTCCCAGAAGTGAAAAATCATCCAGACAAATATTTACAAAGATGTCCCGAGTCTGTAAAAAAGTGGCTGAAACAACTGAAGAGTGCTGGGAAGATTCTGCTATTAATTACTAGTTCTCACAGTGACTATTGCAGGCTCCTGTGCGAACATATTCTTGGGTAAGTGCAATGTCCTTTTCAGTTTATATCGGCAAGGCAGCAACTGCAGATAAGGCTGAGCTGTAGGGAAATCCATTTGAGTTTCTTTACGTGCTGTGAATTATTTGGATCTGAGGTTTCTGATGGACCTTTTTCTAGTGGAGTGTTACAGGGTACTCGAGGCAAAGTAGTCCATCTATGAGACCATGAGCTGTATCTCACCCACAGCACACTTTCATCCTGCATTTTTTCTGGGCATCTTGATGGGATTGAAGATGACAGAGAATATCTTTCAGGCCAACAGCCAATACGTCATCTGAATCCCAATTTTATTATAAATTTTTGCTCGACTGGGTTATTCAAGCAGCTTCTTTTCCATGCTTCTCCAGTGGTGAGTGCAAGTAGTAGTAATCTGCACGGACAAGCTGCTTACAAACACTTCTTCCCAATGGTGGTACCCAAGAGATGGTTGTACATAAGAAATGTACATTTACAGATCACAGCAGAAACGATAAAACAGGTATTCGTTGCACTTGGCATGCGGTTGAGATTGATAATTGCTGATCACAACAGCTATTTTTAGCTGTAACATAAAGAATGTGACTGGTCAAATTCAGCAGAACCACCATTTGCACCCTTACACATGAATTAATCAGTGATGCAAATAGCTAGGTGGGTGAGACATGGTATTTAAATAATGAATCGAAGAAACAAAGTGGTGAAATGTGAGCCAACCCCGACTGTCCGAAATGCAAGGGAACCGCAGAGTGAATACAGAAAACCAAAGGTAAAGCAAGAAACAGAGAAACCTTCCAAAACCAGTCCTGCCAGTATCACTTCTCTTTTGTGCTCTCTGGGTGAAACACTAAATTGATCATCAGCTGCGCTGGTTCTCGTTGTCTTTCTCATTTCTGGAGAAAATACACATCCTCACAAAAAGCATTTCTCCTTATTAAGAGGTCAGTGAATTAAGTCTTTTGTGTAGATCAGTCTGGTTTTTTTCTGAACGAAAAGTCAGCATACAGATACGTTCTTGGCCACATATAATGATTTTGGCTTTTTTTTCCTGGATGAATAATGTTTCAGTTGTTAAAGGCAGCTGAGAGATCCTGCTGGAAGACAGTAAGCAAGGTAGCAGAGGGGGTCAGTTGCCTTTCAAAAGCGAGAAGAGAGATGTTCTGCTAGAAGGACACCAGATCACTGTCTTTCCACTTAAGTGTAGGATGTTCTACAGTGTTGATTATAAGCAGATTTTACAGGGACTCATGCAATGTGTTCTCCAAGACATTTTCTCGAGAGCTGAGTACTCCACTGCCCATTAGACCTTACTAAAGTATTTATTTTCCTGAAAATCATTTTAAACTTTTTATTGCTTTTGTTTGTTCCACGCCTCTTACTTCAGGCAATGAGACTCTACAAACCCATGCTGCCTTTTGCAATATTGGAATATAGGCTAGGTTCATACCTAGTATCTCTGTGCGTAACGTCATTTTGACCAGGCTAACGACATTTTGCTCTTGACATCAACCCTTATGAGTTACATATATGTTGTCCTTTATTAATTTCTTTCCCTGCTTTCAGTTAATCAATATGATACTGAGAAGTTCAGAACTGTATAGTATTACATCAAAAAAATCCTAAGGATAAGGATGTGCGTGAAGTTTTATCCTCTTACTCTTAAAATCCTTACACCTGTTAAATTTTTGCAGTTTATTTAAGAAGTTCCCTTTTGGCTAAAAAGTTACTGTCAACATAAAATCAGCACTGGGAAATTCATGCTTAGGAGTATCATTTACCATTTCAAAAGCGAACCATCCCAGTCATGTTCATCTGACCGAGGTGACCTGAACTGAAAGACATTTTGGTAAGAAGAGAGGAAGTCTGAGAGAAACTCTCATTTTGAAAGAAAATGAGAACCATTTCCCAGCCAGAGCACACACATATTGCTGAGATCAGTGTACAAGGCATGTGAGCACACAGAAGTTCATGTGAGTTCATTCACACAAGTAGCAACGTCGTGGTGTGACTTCAGGCTTACGTACCATCAGAATGTGTGTCAGGCGAACTGCATGCTTGGGCGTTGGCAGGAGCACACCGACAGACAAGTCAGTCACACAGTCGCTGAAGCCAAGCATCTCATTTCACCTTTTCATGAATGTTAGCCATCAAAAAGCTAAAAATTTTTTGAAGCTGCTCATTTTGACTCCCTCTGTGGTTAGTGGAGAGAAAACACTGGGCATCATCCTTGGCAATTGATTCTGTCTCATAGAATTATGTCTGAAATAAGGGGGATGAATTGCCTTCTAAGAATGCAGATGTTTCTCCATCGTCTCTGTCTGTGGTGTAGGACACTAGCTGTGAATTCAGCATGCTATTTTTGGATGGCTAAATTTATGTGAGATACATCCTAACCTTTGTCTTAACCGTTTATTGTAACCACATGCCACACCATCAAGCCCAAGCAGTAACTGGAACAGATGTTATCATTTATGTTACCCAGTAATGTAACACAAGGTATGGGTTCTCATAAACCCAGCAGTTTTGCACATGAGATTTAATATGATTCAAAAAGGGACGTAGATAACACCTCTCTGGCACATAGGGTTTTTTTCTCAATAATTCAATAAAAGAGTTCCCTGGGTCTTGCCAAAACCTTGTTCATTCCAGTTCAGTTTTTTTACACAAAGCTCTCCAGACTGTTCCCACAAGTCTTCATTGTGCTCCTGAAGTGTTGGCTTGTATTTTGAAAGTTCAAGCTTGACTTACCCATGGAAACATTAATTGTACTGTGTGCTAATTTGAAAAGTTTAACTTTATCCATACTTCTTACCTAAGGTCTCAAGAGCTGTGCATGAGTTGCTCAACTTCTGGAATCTTCTACACAGGAGATAATTTTAAAAGCATGCCATTGTCATATTTGATACTAGCTCTTTTAAAAAATGAAGGTTTATGTATGGTCACAAGTGAAGAAAAACAGACAAAGCTAAAATAGAGGAAGGAAATGTAAAGATGTTCTATTTTAAGGCTGGAATGTAATTTAGAGCACAAAACAAAAGCTTGAAGATAAGCTTATGGGAGAGCATTCAGGGTTTTTTGTTAAGATATCTCATTCTCATGGGAAATTGTAGATTATTTGAAAATGGCATGGTTAGCTAGTTTTCTTCCAGTAAACTTCTGTTAGCATTTTAGTGCCTGGACTTGCCATCTGGCACTTCTTTGTTCTATGCAAGAGTATCCATCATTTTATAGGCAATGTAGTCACCTAAGTAATAAAACACATCACTGATATGAAATGTTTACATTTTCTAATAAGAAAAAGTAACTACAAGCAACATTTGTCTAATTTTATTTTTCAGTAACTTCAAAACTTGTAGGTAGGTCTTGTTATTATTTCTTGCCATAGTTTCCAGCTTGATGAGGTATTAAGTGAGGTCTAATAGATTCCTTAGAACAAAGAAGACCCTTGCTAGAGTAGGAATAACTGGCACCTCCAGAAGTCGCCCATCTCATGGCAGGACAGGTGGCATGAATATCCCCCAGGGTGGCCTGGTTTTCCTACTGGCTTTGTAGCGGTACTGACTTGCATACAGGTCTCTACAAAATGCCTAAACATAAATAAGTCCCACTTAGGTACTGTGCTCAAATGCACAGTCCCATTTAAATGGATGGGATCTCCACAGTTCAGATCACAGAATCACAGAACTGTAGGGGTTTGTGGACCTAATGATCTTTAAAAGAGTCTGAATTTAGTGGTGTGGTTCAGCTTGCAGGTTAAGACTCGTACTTGGTGGGTGTTTATCTGTGAGCCACGTGTCTAACCTCTCTGTAGCCAGCAGGAAGTTAGTCAGAGCAGCTGGTGGAGTCTGAAGAAAGAGTTCAGCTCACAAAATGGCATTTCAACTTTAGGGTATGTGAAATCATCCTTTAAGACTTAATCAGCTGCGCTAATTAGAACTCTCTTGACTACAGTGGCATCTTAGACACCCATTAGACATATGTACAATATGGATGTCAACAATATACACACCTGTCTTTAAGTGCTTTGGTCTTCAGTTCCTTCCTACCCCATCACTTCATGTATTGTGCTTTATAAAAGGTACCCTCTCATTTATACTTTTCTCTACTTGTCTATAAATATATTGTCACCCAAGATTAAAGTATGTCATCTGTCACATGTGCACCTGAGATTTAAACACTCCCTGGGCCAAAGAACATCTTTGTACACATAATGAGTGGTTGCGATAGTACAGCACTGTGGGGTTCTCAGCCAGCTGTCTTCCTCTCACTTTCTTCTTGCTACTTTCCCAAGTCCTGAAGAGTGTTTAGTGGCATCTTAACTAACTCATTAGTTTAGCTAATTCACTTTCCTTTACTTTCTAGGAATGATTTTGAAGAGTATTTTGACATTGTGATTACAAATGCTTTGAAACCTGGTTTCTTCTCCCATACCCCAAATCAAAGACCTTTTCGAACTCTTGGTAAGTTGCAGTTCTTGTCTGCTTGCCTCTGTCCAGAAAAGGGAAAAATAGACACACCAACTAAAAAAAAACCCCAAAAACAAAACAACAAAAAAAAGGTCAAGAGGACTGGACAACATATTTTGAAATGTAGTCTTGGGGGGAAAATGGGCTCTGTACAAGACTCTTTCAGAGATACAGAGATATTAGTAAAAAATTTTCATAAGACTGAGGAGCACTAAGAAATTAAAACTTACAGTGATGAGAACAATGAAAAGGCAGATCTGCAAAAGTAATTTAAAATGGCATTGAGGCTCAGATATTGCATCATTAATAAAAAGTAAGATCCTTTCTCTTTATTGAGTTGACATGGTCATGCACAGAAAATGAAATTTAGTTTTGGGAAAAAGCATAGCAGAAATATTTCAGAAATTTAAAGGAAATTCATGAACAGTACAAATAAAATTGCAAGGCTAAAGGAAATCATGATGGAAATCTGACACTATTAACTGTGTGTACTTTGGCAGAGTAGGCGAAAAGGAAGTGCCCGTGTACTCACTTAATTTAATTAAAACAATCTGAAACATTTGGCAGTGTTGCCCCTTAGATAATTACGGTTGTAACAAAGTTGTTTATCAGTGTTCATTGAACTACAAATAACAGTAGGAACATGGCCAAAGATAGTTAATTTTTCCATATTTTGGTAAATGGCCTTATGCCTGAAAATTAATCTTATATCTGAAATAGCCTAAGTCAGCATATATTGAACTATATTTTAACATTTTATGACAGGAAAGTCAGCTGTTCCAGCCCAAAAGAAATTTTGCCTATGGAACTTTTACAGTAAAACGCAAATGAGCAACAGAAATAGAGGTTCAAACTGCATTTTAATGTTTCACCAATTTATATAGGAAAATAAGAAAGAAATATCTTCAGTGTGATTTTTAAAGTATTAGTTCAAAGAGGAAACTGCCAAATTGACAATATCTGAGAAAAAAAATAAGCTCAGAAGTTAAATTGAAACTATTTTTATGAAATAGGGGAAAGCAAAAACATAAAGAGTGAAAAAGGCTCCGTTCTGTAAGCATTTTATTTAGTTTCATATAATGCAAATTGAAAATAAAATGTAATTCACTTTGGATATTTTTTAAACAATCAGATTAGCCTGACTTCCTAAGGAAATCCTGCTGTGTCCCTCTGTCAGTAATCCAGCCAGCAACTTTTGAACCTGTTGGCCAGTTTCAGTAAATTTAATAGGCAGCCAGAAAGCTCAGAGGTATTTCAACAAGGGGTGGGTTTTTTTGTGCAAACCAGGGCAGCACAGAGGGAAAAGACTTAAAATTATGCCTCCATTGAGAAATACTGTGTAGCATTATCTTAATGACTTTATTAGTTTGTAAGTACCAATCTTCATGAAGCTGTTTCTTTCTCATGCATTCAGGCAGGATCAGCATTCCTCTTACTGACTTACTGGTTTTCATTCGCTTTAAGTTTTGGCATTGCAGAGAGACTCAAGTGAGAGTTGATCACTCAATACTTTATAAATACAGAATAAAACCTATTAGCATTCAAAGCCAAGAATTATAGGGCAGGTTTTTGGAGACATGTTCTTTTAAGAGATTGTGAACCATTAGAATAGGAGCAATTATATAAGAAAATATAAAAATAGATATTATTATTTTTTGTTTATAATGTATCTTTTCTATCTTGTGCTGCCTTCTCTCTGTGTTCCTTACAACGAACGTACAGCTTCAGAATAGATACCAAGGAACACAGTTCATGTGCTAAAAAGTGTACAGTGAAGCTTGAGGGGGGCAGTTACCACATTTCGAGAAATTTTTTCAGGCTTTGTATCATAACCACTAAAAATTCAAAATTTCACTTTCCAGTTTCTATCTTCCTTTTGCCACTATAGAGTTGAGGCAGAAGAGACACTGTGGTTTAGACCCTCTCTTCTCTGAAAGCACTAGACCTATCAAGGACACAAAATTTCCTTATTTTGGCTTTGAAATAGGAAAAAAAAAATAGAGGTGGACATCATAGTCCAAAAGCACAAAGACTTCTTGCAGTAAGGGAAGAAAGCTCCAGTACCTGAAACAAAGCTTGTTCTGTGAAGACATTTGTTGCGTAAAATGAACTGGAGTTCAATCCTGTTTCTCCTAGGTTGAGTTTCAGCCATGTTCTTCCATTGATCAGTGGATCTGAATTACAGTAATTTCCTAGTAATACCATATTCCCTTCTGTTCCAAGGCAATTGTGTTATAAATGAACTTAAGACACAAAGTATGGAATGTGTTCTTAATTTCAAATACCCCAAGTGTGGCATTGTATGCAGGAGCTAAATTTTATTTATATATAACAGAGGACTTCAGCTGCATATTTACTTAGGGAAAGGTTGTGAACTTTACTAAAGAGGCGGGTAAATCCTTTTCAGTGAATAATTTCAAAAAGTTCAGTAGACATTTGAAGGAAACAAGGACAAGATGACAAAGAAGGTATTGTCTAGAATTGTGATATCAGATAACTACTCTGCAGAAATGTCTTTTCAGTAGACAAGCGATTTTAGAACTAACCCACTTAGAAGCCATATTTTTTTTTCACAATTAAAAATGTGTAACTGCTTCACTTGTTTTTCAAGACACGCACCATTTAAAGCAACAAAACCACTGCTTGAAATCTTAAAAGATTTGTGTGACTGCTTTTTATTGAACTGGGGTACCAAAAAGCACAATAATTAATTATTTAATTTGCATAATTTTCTTTCAAAATACCATTCAGTTAAATGGAGGAGCAATTTGTATGTTTCTTTCCAGTGCTTAGAACAGCTACATTTATCTGGGAAAACAGGTTTTTATAGTGAGGGGTAGCTTACGTAACAGAATGGCTCATGAGAGAATTGCTATACAAAAAAACTTTCCTCCCATAACACAGGTATTCCATAATTTACTTATTTTACACTGGGAAATTCTTGAAATGATTCTTGAAATCCTGATAGTATCTTGAGATATTGGATCTAAGGATCAGGTCAAATATGTGTAAATCTGAAGTTGAGAATATAGCATTTTCTTTGCTTTCAACAGCTACATCCAGCTTAAAATAATACATTGTTTGGTGAAGGACTTGAAGGGATACAAAAGCAAATACAGTTGTGACTCATCTGATAACCTGCAGTACACCAAAAATTCTGTACATTTGACAGCAGGGCTTTCCCTTTATCATTTCACTCCTTCCTGTATGTCAAAAACCTAGCTTGACTGCCAGTTCTGATCATTATCAAATATATATATTTTAGAATGCAAAATTAAAATAGAACTGCTAAAGATAAACCTAAATTCCCTTCAAACCTTCTATAAATCAGTCTTCCCGGGGAATTCTCACTTGGTCCTAAGTAAGACTTTTATTTCCAGCTCAGGAATAATTACGGTCTTTTTTGATCTATTTGTTTTTAATGAACTGAAAATGTGTTACTGATTGTTCGGTGTCTGTACAATGCATATTTAAAAATATATGTATATCTGCATATGTATGTGTGTGCCGATATGTAGAGGATGAAAACTACCCTATATATGGAGTGCCAGTGGCCCTTACCCCATGCCCAGAGAAACAAATCCACTCTCCTTCTCCTGCAGAGAGTCTCAAGTTTTCCAAGTCCACTTTCAATTGCATTTCCAGGCTGCCTGCCTTACTCCTGAACTGGAATTTCTGTCCAGTGTACAGTGCCTCTGCTACATGATACAGCCCCCAATTTAGGAAACTCATCCTCCAATTCTTTACGATTCTCTGGTCATTGCTATTTTAACAACTCAGTACAGAAGCTTTTTTCCTCCTTCAGTCATTCTTCTGTAGCCTTCTGAAAATACAGGGGAATGCTATAACCTGGAAAGGCCAATTAGAACAGAAGATGAGGAGATGGGATGTAAAACTGCGTCCTTACAGGCTGAAGACTGTCACTGATTATTAGGGGCTTCAGGACTTCAGAAGAAGGAGGTGAGCCCATATCTGCTCTGTAAGTTTTCTTCTGCCATCTTCTGCAACATCTGAGCTTGACTCTTGCCAGAGATGGGATACAGAACTGGCTGGAGAATCAGGGCTGATCCTATATAACTATTTTTATGCATTTATATTCTAAGGCCTTTTAGGCCTGAGGAGCGGGATCAAGAAGGGAGTGTCTTCATTTTCCTGGAAGATGAATGTGTAAGTCACATAACTTCTTTTTATGCATTCTTCTTATTTCAGACTTTTGTCTTTACCGACAGAAGCATACCAAAATAATACCCAGTAAATTTTTAAGACCTTCAGTAAAACTGTAGAATATCTATTTAAAATGTGGAAATTTTTAAACAGATGGTATTGCACCATTAAAAGGGAATATAGCATTTAAATCGTCTTGCGTTATTCACTCTTGTGGAGAACATAAATGCCATCTCTAGAAAATTCTGACTAAAATTTCAACACATGGAATCCAGTTCACAATCTAGTTTAGTTGCTATAATCGCTTTGTAAAAGTATCTCACTTGCTACATCTACAGAGAAGACTGCCTGGATAAGAATTTTTGGTTTTCTTTGGCATCAACCTGTGAGGTTAAAACTCAAGAGAACTTGTTCTTTTTGGCTACGTTAGTTGTTCCAGTCACCTTTTCTTACCAATCTTGTCTTTCTTTAGATCATCAGAACTTCATATTTAAATGTAGATTCAAATTTAAATTTTAAAATAGTTTTTGATGTAGCCTTTAGTTCATGACAGGTATGACAGCACATTTCACGCAGACTTGATAGTTGTTGGAGAGCTCGCTCTGCCAGTAGGAACCTGGTGTTTTGCTGCACCTGTGAATCCTTACCCAAATGTAGGGGCTGTGGTCCTCAGTCTGCAAACACTGTCATAGTTGTCACAAATTTTATTTGTGTGAAACACAGCCAGCCACAGGTCGTTGCTAGGATTAAATATGACCTTTTCTTGCACCGTTTGACATGGATCCCTGGTACCTCCTTATCACTGAATGCTGAAGCTCAGATGCCTACTTCTCCCTTGATGAGCAGCAAGGAAGATGGGAGGAAGGAGAATCTCCTGACCTAAATGCAGAGGTGCACAAGGGTGTGTATGTGAGACAAAGATACATCAAAGAGGGGCTGGTGGAGCCAGGTGAGAGGAGAGGACAGGAGGAGGCAACATAAGAGCAGAGCAGCACAAGTAAACAGAAAGAGGAGAGGGACTTCAATCTGGTGGGCTTTTCTGAATTTCAAGTTATTGCTTTTTGACTTCTACCATTACCTCAGGGAGGACTTTTGGAATAAGTCTAATGTGTCATATATATCCATCTACTATGTGGATTTGCATTTCCAGCTTGCCCTCTGGCCACAGCAGGGAATATGGCACTGCCCTTTGTGGAGGCTCTCTGGGATCAGGAAACATTTTGGGGGAGAGACTGCAATAGGCCTCTCTTCCTGCTTCTCAGAAGTCACGAACACAGTAACACCACCACTGGCAAAGGCCCCCTGTATAATCTGCTCTTCCAGTCGCTTGAGGTGGTCCTTTAATGCAGCCGTGTGGGCAGCCATTCTTCTGGAGATATAATATCAGCCTGTCTGGAAATATTCTATAACACAAGGCCACACAATAATGTGTATTTGCTGAGAGTTTGTTACAGAGTGGTATATAAAGGTTGCACTGGCTGGAGACTTCATTATTCAGGAGGAATAAAGTTCATAAATATTTCCCATATCTCTTCTGAAGTTACTGCCTTTATATTGTTATAGCATCCCACCATGCCAGTGTCTGTAAAAGCAATGCAATTCGTTTTAGGGAAATCTTGGCTAGCAATTCTGTATAGTCTCTTGGCACTATTTTGCATGTATTTTCTGGCTATGTAGAAAAGGAAGGTTATAATCATATTCTGTACTCTTAATTTTCAAAACTGTGTCTTTTTGTGGTGTTACAATCCAGGGTCTCCTAACTGTCTAATAGCAGAAAGAGGTTCTGTATCTAGCTTGCAGTAGGTCTACTGTTTAAAGGCACGAAGTGTGAAAAGTAATTCCCTTCTTTTATGTTGACTAGGGATTTTCAGTTTATCCATCATTTCTGGATACCCTCTTCGGCAGCATGGTCAATGCCCAATTCCGTTTTCTGAAAAGTGGCCTAGGACAGGCCAGTAGGGCTGACAGTGGGGTACACATAAACTTCATTTCATATGACAGTGTTTGTTTTCATACAGCTATTCATCATCCACTGAAGGAGCTCGGAGGGTATTTCCAAACATCTATAATGTCAGCCTCCTTGGTCAAATGTTTCACCTCCATCCTTAGTTTAAATTATCTTAGTCTAAAACTATTCCCCTCCATGTACTACATTTGCGCAGATTTCAGTCACTCAACAGATTTTTTTTTCTGAGTGTGTAAACAAATCTCTCAGGGACTTCTGGTTTCCCAATATTATTTGTGCTGCAGACAAATACTTTAAAAAATCAATTTATGTAACCTACTAATCAAAAGCATTCTCCAATTAGTCTTTTTAAAGTCTGCTAGATAGTACTTGTGTGTAGTTTGAAATCAACAGTTTGAGAATGATTTGAGCCCAGAGAGGTAATCATTTCTTCTCTTGTCATCAACATTTGTAATTAAGCCATGCAGTAGTTAAGATGGGAGACTGTAAGGGAGATGTTAAAGACATCTTTTCTAACAGTTAAATTTTATTTCATGTTTTCTAAACATAGCCATAGTTGATAATAACAGTCCGGATTTGTTTTTACATGTTTAGTATAGTGGTCTATGTGAAAGCATCTAAAACAGAGGCAAAAATGAAAATAAAGTTGGGCCAGTGGATACCCACACCCTTTTCCAGAGCAGATTGCTAAAGTCACAGGCACACTTCTTAACAGCTGATAGCAAAATTTTGGCATAAAGCTTCATTTTTTTCTGATAGCTTTCATTGGCTACCATATGTGCTGGTCATCGCCTCATTAAAAAAAAAGAGATACTAAATTAGGAATTGAGGAAGTCCATTTTTATCACTAACTGGCAGTATATCTTTTATACCCCTTTTATAAAATGATGTGAGGGGCCACTCTGCAGTTCACTTTGATGGTACTGGTATCTGCTCGTACAGAGCCAGTTAAACTGGTGTAATTTCAGTAAGTTGCCAATCTGTAGTAGTCAGGCTGTGTGGTAGCCAAAGAACAAGCTTTCCCTTACAGTACATCCTTTTAGGCAGTCTGAGCAGAGAGGCCATTCCATTCTCTGAGAGAGAGGAATGGAGCAGCATTCTTTTCTTCTGTTTTTCTTGGAATGAGCTTCATTGGTATTTGCTTCAGAAGAAGTGTTGGGAGGCCAGATTCACATTGCATCGTGTAGATGTATTCTTGCCAGCAACTGGTTTCACTTGGGCATTTTACAGCAAATCAGAACCTACAGCTACCAGGATACAGGCTAATTCTTTAACATTTAGTCTGTTTTCCCAAATACTGTGGCTTGTGAAATCACATGCCATGTGTAAGTAGGAATTTCTGCCCATCCCCTACTGCAAACCTCCATCAATAATGCAATTTCAATCACATTTGAGTGTGGCCTAGTGTTCTCGTAAGTATTGCAGCCTCCACAGGCTGGAGAGTCAAAAATGGGCCCATCACTGCCAACTCAGAGAAAGGCTACAGTGTAAACTTACCCCTGATCAGATACTGGAGTATTCATCCAGGAGACCCTGGCCACAAATGACCCAGCCACTGGAAGAGCATGCATAAGACTTTCGGTCCTATTAGGCATTCACTGAATCCAGCTGCAAGACACAACTTCATAGGAAGCTAGGCCCCATTATTTCCACTGTTGATAATAAACAACTCCTAGTTTATTAAAATAAAAACAGGGAAAAAATAGTCTCTGAAGTATGAGACCTCTTTGTTTCTGAGTATCAAGATGAATGCTGAACTATGGATGCATTCTCTGATGTCTACCCTTCTTTCAAAGAAAAAACTAAAGTAAATGTGTTGAGCCAAGTTCTTTATATGTTTGCATAGCGTTCAAAGTACCTCAGAGGATAAAAGGAATAAGAAGTTATTCATTCAAAACTCAAAACAGTGAAAAACTGCAAAGTGCTTCTTCATAAAGACAGCAGGGGTTGCTTCAGCTGATTACCTTTGATATTAAATACCGTGTTTGGCACAAAGCTGATAAGAATATTACAGAAAGCTAGTTCAAAGAAAGCTAAAGCTGCTGCTTTCAAAAGCTCAGTATCAACAATATTCCTTGTGTTAAAACTGGAAAACGTTTAGCATAATTGCCAAGTACTCTAAAAACAGAATTCTTTGTCTATGAAAAGTGTATTTTCTTTTTCAAAAGGAGTTAGAGTAGCTAGCTAACACGACTGCAAAACCCTAGTTATTGATTATATTACATTATATTCAAGGCCTGGTTAAAACTCAAACCCCAATTCTTTAAGGCATTGTGCAAGCACATGATAAGAGTCACTGTCTTCAAGGAGCCCGCAGACCAACCAGATAAACAAATGGTGGTGAAAGAAAAGCACTGACTTCTCTGTTAGAGCCAAGGAAGCCAGAGATTGAATGACTTACACATAAACATATCTTTGGCAGATCTGTACATTTAACTAAGATTTCTAATGTCCTAATCCTGAAGCAGTGAACTGTAAACTTAAGTTTACATAGGGACTCAGTGATATCCTTGACTGTGAAAATCTTTTTTGGGAAATTAAGATAGCATACTTGCAAGTAATTCTGCTGGATTTACTTTTTATGGTTCAGCAAGACATCCTTTATAAGTTTGAGGAATTGGACCTATGAAATTAATGTATTCGATACTGAAATTATTCAAGTCATTCAATAATTTTTCAATAATTGTTTCAAATTATTGAAAGCAATAAGTTACAGTAGTTGTTTGGTTTGGAAAATAGTTCCATACCACTGATTTCTTCTAAGTGATTATTGGTAATCAGGTCATGTTTATGTTTTAATGGAAGAAACTTCCTTCATAAAAAGCATATCAAAGGCCTTCTTAATATGGTGAATTGTTTTAAGTTTTCCAAGCCTGTGTGCTAAGAGCAAGTTTATCCAGTAACATATTTTAGTGAAACTGGTTGCAAAATTTCTAAGTCATGGTGATACTTTAAATATAGTTGCTAAAAAGGTGAGATCAGGATTTAAAAGCAACTGTTATTTTACCAACAGCATTTAGTAACTGTAAACTGCAGATAAAATTAGATGAGTAGCTGTCTATAACTGCATTTAAACACATACACCATTTGATTGGGAGATGATTAAAAGTCAAGATCTGTCGGAAATCCTCAATTTTAGTTTTGTGATCACCTTCTGGTGTTGCTATTTTATTTTCTTTTATTTCAGGATGTTAGCAGAGAATGGCATCATGATATAGTCTCGTCTGGATTATAGCTGCAGGACCAGAGAGATAAGGCATGAAAGCTCCCACACTTAGGAAGCCAAATTCATCTAAAAAATGCATCGTGTTCTTACAACAGAATGAGCTGCTGTCAGCCCCCTCCTCGCTCTGTAGTGAGTCCCCACAGAACGTGAATTGCCATATCCTAGTCTGTGTTTTCAAAACCAAAGCCAAAATATCTAAATGACCAGTTTGTATTCCAGACAAAACTGCTCAACAGACTTGTCTCCTTGAACACGTGAAAAGATTATTAAAAGGAGATGATTTTTTCCTCCATAGTCTCAGAGAAAAGGCAGCCAAACGCTATGCAACATTTAGAAGCAAAGCAGTCAGCATTCAGCATCACACATGTATAGTGTGATGCTGAAAAATACTTGGGATTTACAGAAGATTTTGCACTGAATGTGAAGAGACCAAATTCTATGTGGAAGACAAAAGCAAATGCATATCTTCCATACATGAGCAAGACCAGCTCTCATTGCAGCCTTATCGGGACCTGTTCCAAAATAATTCCTTCAGTTCTCATGCTTATGCTTCCATAGAAATGCTGGAAGTTTGAAAGGGCTGGCTAAGCAGTTGCATCTGAGGGACACATAAGGTCACTTTTAAAATTTATTTTTATTTTATTTTAAGGTTTTGTTGGGGTTTTTTTAATTTATCAAAGAGAGCATTAAGATTTAGTATTAATGATCAAGTAGCTTGTGGCTCCTTTACATTGAATATGTGGGAGCTCAGACTAGTATAACATAATACCTGAAGAATGTCTAACAATTCTTTATATAGATAATTCAGATTCCAGAATTCTCAAAAAGAAGGGTTTTTTAATATTGCTTCCCAGCACACTTAAGAGTCCACCCATGGCTGGGGGGAAGAGCTGAATTGGAAATATGAAAAGACAGAAAGGAACACTAGGAAAACAAACGATGCAAAAGTCAGCAGCTGTTTTGGCATTAAGAGAATACATATTTCCTTTTGACCTGTTTTGTGGATGGTTAAACAAATACAGGCCAGGTTGGATGGGGCTTTGAACAACCTGGTCTAGTGGAAGGATTTCCTGCCCATGGTGGTGGGGTTGGAACTAGATGGTCTTTAAGGTCCCTTCTCCCCAAAACCATTCTAGGATTAATCTGTGTTTTTATTTTGTCCACGGACTAATAAAAATCCCAATGGAAAACTTGTTAACTCATAGAGATCATTACGTGACTTTCCTGTTGTTTACAGGTAGGATGTTACACCCCTGGTAGCTTAGTTCAAAACTTGGCTTCTCTTCTTGCCAAACCTCTATCAGAGAAATGGATAGTTTTCACAAGCTGGTTTTTTTACGTTGAGTTGCAAGCCTCTCTGCCTTACACAAAACAGACTCACAAGTACATTGTGAGGGTGATGCCAGATGTCAAAAACCACCAAGGTCTAGCCTGAAATAAGTACCAGCAATAGACACAGAAACCACAGCACATAGAACCTTCTCTGCCTATCTGTCATTTGGTATTACTCAGATGGCTTCAGTCATAGGCAATGAAGAGCTAGCCAACACAGTCAGTGGAAGGCTGTACCACTGCCCAAAGGGCAGTGCCCACGCTGTGCTCTATGTAATGCATTGGCCCCACTGACTCAGCGCTGCAATCTGCAGTGGCTGTCCTTCCAGTTCTAGAGCCTTTACACTACTTTTCTGCAGCTGGGGTTCAATACCAGTCATTGTGCTCTCATTGCCTAATTACAGGTCTCCAGTGCTAATCAAGAGCCCCAGAGAACCCAAACACAGATCTTGCAGAAGTGGTGCAGGACTTACAGAAGACCCATACCTTACCAGTTTACAACTGGACTAAGGTGCTGGAGGACCTTAGGGTATCTCAAATGTCTCTTGGCAGCAGTGCATTAGCAACTGAACAGGCACAGGCTACCTGCTAAGTAGAAAGCTGTGATCTGTGCAGGTCTGCTCTTACACCTGCAGCAGCCAAAATCTGGCTGCCTGCGGGATGGATCAATACAAATTCATAAATTTTACCATGACACTAAGATTTGGTGCAAACCCATGTGAATTAGGTTAGTTCAGTTTAAACTTCACATTACAGTCCTTAAACAGCTGTCAAAATCCACAAGGAATTTCTGGAGGAAAGAAAGATTGCCTACATCATAGGGGGGCTTATAACTATGGTTTCACAGGGAAAAATTCTTAGCATAGATCACGTGTAAGCAATATGTGATAGAAATGGAGATTTATTCATCTTTCTTCTCTGTTTAATTGATTTATTCTGCAGGATTCAAAAATAAGTAGATTATTAGACAGAGAACTTCATAAAGAGTAACCTTGTGATTTGATTTTTAATTGATTTGCAAATTGGGACTGAGGCAGCTTGTAGTAGAGCAAAAATAGAGAGTTGTGTATAGTACATTCCTGGCAAAATGAGGGCTGGCAGCCACTGCAGAAAGCTTCCCTTCAGCATAGTTTCCATGAATCTGTATGTGCTGGTTTTCATTAAGGAGTTTTCGAGTTCTCTTGTGTGTTCTTCCAAAATGTCAGGCTTTTGCTAAGGTTAGTCTGTAGAATTGTTTTACGCAGAAAGCACATTGTACATTTTTGTGCTGCAAACATCAGATTTGCTATTGGAAGCAGGCGGTGAAAGGAGCTGGTTAGGAAGTCCTAGAAATGAGCTGAGAAGTTGGGGAGGAATCATGGCCAAAGCCTGTGTCGTGATCTGGTTCGCTTTGACACGGCAGTGGATCTTGCATGGGGTTTCCCAGTTTCTAAATACCAAGGCTTACCTAAGGTTTATGAAGCACCCAGGAGAACTACAAAGTCGTAAGTGGCAGAGGAGAGCTGCAACAGACAGCAGATGTGGGTTTATTGCGCATGGGGTAAATCTCAGGTGGGTAAAGAGTTACCTAGGTCAGGAGCAGCTCCGCCTCTGCAACCCAATGCAGGGAAATCAAAGGTCAGAGAACACAAAACTGGGCATTTCTTTGGCTGGGAAGCAATGGTGGGACGCCACATTGTTTAGATGATTAGCAAGTCATCTGCAGCTGATGTTCAGAAGGGAATTACTTCTTAGAAGAAAGCTCAGGAAGAGGTAAAAGTGATGATCTTCTTTGCTCAGTTTGTCTCAGTTCAGTCTTTCTTTGTTATTCATGTGGGACTCCAAATGCCTTAAAGTTCAATATGTAGGTTAGGTGTCTTTCTAAGTAGAGTTATGGACCCCAGGACTTTTTCTCTTCATTAGTAAACACGTTCATCCTAATCTGATTCTTATCTGCTCTGAAACCACTTTGTATATTATTACTGTCCGCAGATCCCAGGTGTCTCTGTGATACTGCCAGAGCCTTGCAAGATGATTACTTTTTCTGGAACAATAGTAGTGAGAGATTTTATCAGTGAAATTCCTGCATAAGGAGATCTGGCACAATTCTCTTGGTTCTGAGAAACAAGGTAAAGTGCATTTTCATATATAGACAAAGTGGTTTTGCAAACCACACAAAATGCACAGATAAGGAACTGGAAATTTTTTTAGGAAATGTCACAGAGATCATTTCTCTTCTTAAAAAAGCTCGTTACTACAAATCTTTCATGTCCATCTTCCCATCAAAGAATAACTAAATGTACTTTGCCAGAAAGGAATAGTTTCCATTTTTCCTTGCCATCTCCAGCCCAGTTACATTGTTCTGAGATTTACTGTGACTGTTTTACACACAAAAACTTTTCCTCTTTGTTAGAACATTAATTTCCTAATGCTTTTCATTCCGTTTATTAAATATTAAGTTCTACCATATCTCAACAGATCTCATAGGAACAAGATTTCTTGTTGTTTTTCATTCCAGTGTTCCCTGACAAGCCTGGCCCCATAGCATACTTAACAACCAGCCAAAGTCTCTGCCAGTTGTTCAAACCCTGTCAAGTTCTGTGCCCCTCCATTGAATTCATCCATGACTGTTGTCCACGGGGCTATGAAATTGTCCCCAGACCTCAAGACTGAACTTGCCATCACCTCTCTCTCCTGTCACATGCACATGCCTTGTCCTTCCCTTCTGCTTCCTGTCCACCACAGGTCATAAATCTCAATAGGGAGCTCGGTGGGCACACCACATCCTAAATAGAAAGGAGCTGCAAAGGACAGAAAAGGCACAAAGCAATGGAAAGAATATAAAAATAGTTTCCCAGGCCCTCAAGAGATGTTTTCCCACTGTCTCTCATCTTTGCATTCATGGCTTGAGCAATATCACAGCACCCTTATTTGTTCTTTTATCCAGTATAGATAAATCCAGTTCCATCTCTCTTCATCTTGCTTTGTCCTCCAGAGCCACATGAATGGCTGTTGTGGCCACTGTACCAAAATATTTCATGAACCTTAATATATTGACACTCATAGGAGTTCTAATATATGGGAGCTTTAACACTTCTGTTTAAAGAATCACAGAACAGAATCACAGTGGATTGGAAAGGATCTTTGGAGAACGTCTAGTCCAACCTCCATGGTGCTAGAGCAGGATCAGCTAGAGTGGGTTGCACAGGATTGTGTCCAGGCGGGTCTTGAACATCTCCAGAGAAGGAGACTCTGCAACCTCTCTGGGCAGCCTGTCTCAGTGCCCTGCCACCCTTGGAGTGCAGAATTTTTCCTCATATTCAGCTGGCACTTCCTGTTTTCCAGTTTGTGCCCATTGCCCCTTGTCCTGTCACTGGGCATCATTGAGGAGTGTCTGGCCCCATTCTCTAGACATCCATCCTTTAGATACTAGTTAGGACTGGTCAGATTCCCTATCCGTCTTCTCTTCCCCAGGCTAAACAGACCCAGGTCTCTCAGCTTTTCCTCATGCAAGAGATACCCCAGTCCCCTCATCTTTGTAGCCCTCCACTAGACTCTCTCCAGTAGCTCCCTGTCTTTCTTGAACTGGGGATCCCAGAACTGGACACAGAACTCCAGATGTGGCCTCACCAGGGCAGAGGAGAGGGACAGGATAACCTCCCTCAACCTGCTGGCCATGCTCTTCTTAATGCACCCCAGGATACCATTGGCCTTCTTGACCATGGCCACCACTGGTTCATGGTTAAGTTGTCATCCCCCAGGACTCCCAGGTCCTTCTCCACAGCACTGCTTCCCAGACAGTCAGCCCCTAACTTGTACTGGTGCCTGGAGTTACTCCTCCCTAGGTGCAGGGCCCTACACTTGCCTTTGAAGAGCTTCATTTGGTTTCTCTTCACCCTATTTTCTAGTCTGTACGTTCATACAAAGCACCTGAAGTCAGGTAGGAAATCTGTGACACAGCTGGTGATTCTCTGTCCCAAAAACCAAGCTAATCCAGATCAAACCATGGGTGCCACATCCCATCCCATCCCCCCTGTGTAGCCAACCACAATCCCCAAAATGCTAGCTACATTAGGATACTTTTTTGCCCTGCTGCACCCCCATGGACAAGCCACCTTTTCCAAGGATGAGCACTCTTCCCAAGGACATCCTTGGGCAGAGGTCCCCCACACCTCTTAGCAAGGCACGCACTCTAGGAGCTGGCTGCATCTCAACCAACCTGCTCCCCAGCCAGCCCACGCTCCAGCACATCCATGGTCTGTGGAGGTTTTCTAGTTTACATTCTTCTCTATCTCCTGTTCAGCTGTAACTGGTAGTGCCACCTAATCACTGACCAGCACAACTCCAAACAATTTTTCTTCTTTAGTACTTTCTGTTAAAGGCTTTCTGCAATGAACCCTAATGTGCACATTGCTCATGGCAAGGGTGCACTGCAGAACCCCAAATTTTTTAAGGATTGTTTTTTTTTTCATAGAAGTGATACTAAAAATATGAAATGCAGTATAGAATATTGTAAAAGCTTCTATGGGTCCTCCTTACTGCAACAAAATTGCAAAATCACTGGTGGTATGTGGTGGAAATATGTCTCCAAGGGGAGATTTCTCTAAATGGTTTGGGCTGAAAGAGACCTCAAAGATCACCTGGCTCCAACCCCCCTGCCATAGACAGGGACACCCTCCACTAGACCAGGTTGTCCAAAGCCCCATCCAACCTGGCCATGAACACCTCCAGGGATGAGGCTTTCACAGCCTCTCTGGACAACCTGTGCCAGGGCCTCACCACCCTCATAGTAAAGAATTTCTTCCTAACATCTAGCCTAAATCTGACTTCTTTCAGGCTTAGGCCACTGCCCTTTGTCCTATCACTAGATGCCCTTGTAAACAGTCCCTCTCCAGCTTTCCCTTAGGCCCTTTAAGGTACTGTAAGGCAGCTACAAGGTCTCCCAGGGCCTTCTCTTCTCCAGGTTGAACCAAGCCCAACTCTCTCATCCCGTCTTCATAGGAGAGGTTTTCCAAATGGTGCTTAACTATTTAATGCCATAGTATCCTGATTATAATTATAAAGATTTTTTTCATTATTAGTTGAAGTGCCAAGTATTGTTCATAGCCTATAAAAATAGTCACAACTGAATACATATATGAAGCAATGTCAAGGTAGTCTCTTCCCTAACAGTCATATTGAAATGGGACTAATATCAGTAAGATTTTTAAGTGTGTAAAGTAATGCTTCTTTTCTACCATGTGATTAAAAACAAGTCTTTGGTCAACAGGAGCCACAGCTCCTCTCTAAGAAGTCTTTGGTGTTAGCTATTATTTCCAGGAAAAACCGATTATTCTTCAGGCATCCATTTTTGTATAGAGATATTGTGAATGAACATACTTCACAACTTCTAAAGAGCAGAATATCTGTGAAGCACTGAGAGAAGCAGCTATTTCCAAGTCCTTTTTTTTTTTTTTCCCTGAGAAACTTCCCCTTTTCAGACAGGAAAAATGATGTTTGAGGGTTTTTTAATCTCCCCTCAGCAGCAGAGAGATGCTCAGGCTCTAGTGGCTGGGCTACTGTTCTCCAGGAGTGCTCTCGGTTCTGCTTGCTGGTAACTGTTGTGGGTTCTTCTGTCAGGAGGACAGTTTGAGCAAGGGTTTGATAACCGCTTTCTGCAGACGAAATGCTTGTAGTCTTCTTAACAGGCAGAAGACACAGTGCATTTGTTTATTTTTAATCCCCAAATTTCATTTTTCATTTTTCATGGAACCTTGAATCTTACCTTAGTTTTTCAAGGCTGATGTAAAACTACCCCCTTCATAGGCAGCTGTTCTGCAGACAGAAATGATCAATAAATTGAATACAGGGGATTAAGATAGCGTAGTAAGTTAGGAAAAAAGAATAGACCTTTTTCATAAATCAAAAGTCAATAGCTATTGTGTATTGCAGGCAAATGAGTGTGTTCAGTAGCTACCCATGTTCATGTCTACTTTGCAACTATTATGCCCTTCAAATAACATATGTTAGGAAACTGAAAAAAAACCAAAACCTAAAGCTCATTGCTTTATGAAGATAGGGCTGTTCAGAATCAAATTATCTATTCTAGTTTATATTTTATAGCTGAAGTATTAGGTGTAGGAGAAAAAAAATCTTAGTCTTTCTGTAATTGAGGATTAAACAACTTTTGTTCCTTTTTTTATTGTTGCTGTTCTCCTTTTTAACGTCTGAGGCCAAAGTAAATGATGGCAGGAGGTTTTTCCCCACCACGCTGCCCGTGTCAGTTTTCAGTGTAGAAGAATACAGTCCAAGAGCACATGCCAGTGTGCCTTATTTCAGTAGGTATTGCTAGAGAGACTTAGAGGGCTCAAATAAACTGGAAGATTATAGTCTGCACAGTGCAAAGAAGATGCTTTGTGTGTCTCAGTTTTATTATAATTGTGAAAATTGAGACACTTTTCTGAAGTGCCAGGTTAGGTCACAACTGACTGGTGGCTCTCATCTCACCCTCAGTGCTTCAGCTTCCATTCACTCTTCAAATTTTTGTACAGCAGTGAAACACACCCCAGTGAGAAAAATTATAGGCAGTTGCTGGAAGGGAAGGGTCTATTCCTGAACTGATGATGTGAGTTTTCTTCTCTTTTACCATTCCTCTCCTAACTTAATTGGATGCAAAATACTTACTGGAAAAGGCTGTCTCTCTCCATCATCACCTAGGGATCTCTAGGATGACTATGATATTAATAGTGATAGGGTTATTTGCGAGCATTTGTCTGTGTTTTGGTAAGGCTCTGGAGCTTCTTACAAAACTAAAGAGGTCCAGAATAAAACCGTTCTGGGAAGATAATTTCTTTCTTTTCTTGCCATTTTGTACCTCCCAAAAGGTCAATTGGGATCTTTCAAGATATCTCAAGATCCCAATTAAAAAAAAAAATCAAGCTCAACAAACCTCACTTAAAAAGTACGTATAAGGAAGAAATTAAATTCTGTAGTTACTTCCCTCTTACCCTTCCAAAATGTCATTTCTCTGAGTTATAAACACAACTAAGTAAAATTATGGAAGAAGCTTCACCAAATCTCTGCATGAACTACATCTAAAAATGCACTTGGCAGTTGAATCATTTTCCAAAAGGTGATTGTCTTTTTTCAAGGAAAAAAGGCCTTGCATGTATTTCATCATATAAGTGTTTTAAGTAGAAACACTTTGTTCATTAGCCAGGCTGTTTCTGGGAAGGTGTAAACTTAATGCTTTGACAGATTTCTAAACAAATTACTCCATCTGTAGCTAGTTGTTACTTTCGGCTCCTTTAACACAGTAATCAGAACTTCCTAAAGAAACTTATTTGCCAACTTCTCTAAAGGAAACAATGGTTTTCTTGCAAACAAATAAAGCTTAAGTCTTGTCTCTACATCACCTGCTGCTTGGAACAGTTAAGCAGTAAGGCAGATTTAATAAAAACAAAAAAAAAAGGTTTTAGAAATGCTAAACAGTTTTTTGATTTTTTTTTTCTGTCTTCTCTAGGGATTCTGTGATTCTTATATGCAACTTAAATGTACACTATTTTGTACTTTGGTCTTATCAGGTCTTATAAATGAGCAGATGAGTAGAAGTCCATTGTGAGAAAAGGAATTATTAGTAACTAGATGAGTAGTACTTATGAATGATTATGAAACAGTTTCTTTTTTTTCACAGAATGGTATCTCTGTTTTTCCCTTAGCTTTATCTATGGTGTTCTTTTGGAATATTGCCAGTTTCTAGTATTATTCTTACTGAGTCCTCCATATGTATGAGCACACGTGCTGGGATTGCTAAGCATAAGAAAGATATATCACTGCTTATGTAAAATTAAAAAAGATCTTCCAGTTTTTAAAAATTAATTCTTACTTTGATTAGTTCAGCCTTTGTCTCACCAACTGTAAGCTACCCCAAAGAAGGCAGAATAATTCAGGGGTGGGAAGAGAAGCTGATTGTCACTACTTTTCTGGAAAACATCTGATCAGACAACAAAAATGGAGACTGCCAAAATCACTATTCACTTTGGGAAGCCTTAACCTTTTATTTCAATGCATCATGCTAAGGGACTAACATGTTCCTTATCACTTCCCTGCAGTCAGACAAGAGCACTGGCGCATGTGTTAGGCCAATGGATTTCACAGCTCCTTCCAGGGCACAGAAATAATTCAAGGAGGGCAAAACATAGTAGTATCTTCGTGAGCCCTGGAAACCACCCAGGAAAGGTGGTTGGCCTATGCGTAGGAATTTTGGCTACTATTCTACAGAAGGGTGCCCACAGAGTATGGTATCTTACCCCCAGCAAGCTTGTAAGTACCTACTTTCTTCATGGAGAGCTTGCCCACAGGGAAACTCTACAGCTTATGTCATCCTATCTCATTACCTTTACAACTGGAAGAACCCACCAGAAGGATTTTACTTTTGTGGGTCCCTTTGTCTTGACTGTAAGAGGATGTAGTTTCCTGCCTCACCTCCCTTCTGGAAAAGAGAGTTTGTGTTTCTGAAGTGGGCTGGACAGACCATGTAGGATCAGACTGTGCTCACAGGCCAGGCTGGCACATAACCCAGCTTTTGTATTAATGCCCTTGGGGCCTGAAATGACATTATTTTAAATGGCAGAGAGGCGTATCAGGGCGGTAGTTGTGGATCATCAAATTTGCCTGTATTACGTTAGCCTCCTAAGGCGGTAACCAGGGCTTCAGTGTGCTAAACACCCAGGTCCATCTGCGGCAAGCGCCTGCGCGTGGTGACAGCCCACACGAGCGGCCCATGGGGAGGAAGAGGCAGGAGCAGGTACAGGCACGAGCGGCGACAGAGTCACCACTAAGTGTTTTTATCCTGTTGCACAATTCAAAGGAACAGAATATATCTGTGGCCCTAGTAGCAGGTCTAAACTAGACGTGTATGGAAATGAGTGAAAGGCGGTCAGGAGGAAGATAGGAAGGGAGAAGAATGAAGGGGCTGCTGGGGAGCTGCATGCACACCTCAGTTACACCTCATACAAACTGGGCTGGCATGGTCTCCAGGCACTTGGAGTTACTTTCTTACCCCTGTCTCTGCCCAGTCAAGTAGATACAAGGTGTTCCCTCAGGCTCTCAGGTGAGTCACTCTTGGGTCCTTGCCCCAATTTTGGTAGTGCCACAGGGCACCCAAACCCTAACCAGAGGAGCAGCAAAGGGTGGTGGCCTCAGGGGTGGTGAGCTGTTGAAAATTAACCTCAGTGTAGGTGTGGCTGAGCATGGGTGAATAACTGAAGCATAAATCCACCCACACTTCCTAGCTTCTCTCTTAACCTCAGGTTTCCCAAATGAGAGCCCCATGCCGTGGCCATGGTTTAAGAGCATAAACGCCAGCCAGGTAAGGGAGAGAGCTCCAGGTTCAAACCCTGGGCTGAGCATGCAGCATGGACACAACCTCAGCACTGCATCTGTTCAGGTTTCCATCTCGGTGGGTATAACCCACAAATAGATGGCAAAGCAGAGAGCAATAAGCAAGCACATGCAGAGTCTTTCCCAAGGAGCAACTCTCTGGCAAATTACCATCAGTTGTCATTTAAAGGGGAATAAACTTCACTGATTATTTTTTGCATCTTCACTCCGACTGAAACCAGATGTTCCTCAGCCCATGTTATAAACCTGCAATGCACATCTAAAGGCAGGCAAGAATATTCTTACAAGAAAAAGGATATTGAGTCTTGTTAGTGAATTGGTTTGTCCGAAAAATCTGCTGATGGCAATGGGTGTACATTTCTGAATCAGAAAACATTTCCCAAGCTCTTAGTCACAGCAACATGTAAATTGCCTTTCTAGCAATATTCATAATGCCCCAGCATGAGTCAAGCTTTTGTTGTTGTTTTTAAAAAGGAACAGTAATTTCCCCTCAGGAAACTTGCTTTGAAAAACTGTTGAGGTTTGGGTCGGTGTTTTAATAGAATGATTTTCTGGGCTTAATTATTTTTAATTTTACTTGCTTGCTACCTTTACATTTCTTGTCATGGCATGTTTTTAGTCTACAGCCAGGAATCCAGGTTGCAGTGATATATTAGACTTCAGAAGGAAGCAGGTCGCTCTATCTAAATCATCTGAGAAATTCTTTTTGGTTATCCAGTCTGTTTAAAATTGTCAGGACGTCTCCTTTTCCTCCCAGCTTATAAGACCTGAAGGATTTAGCATCCCTGCCGGTATGTGTTGCTTCCTGCTGGAGGAACATTTATAGCTTTTCTGACCTCTGAATGAACTTTTGCAAATCAATAACAGCAAAGTGGAAGGAAGGTCAGCAGCAGTTTTGCTCTTGTCTAAGTGTAACCAATGTTAGGCTCTGCTTATCTAAAATATATTAGGAACTGCCATAATCACATTCAGGCAGCATTTTTTGCAGGAAATTTGCAGATTTCTTCAGTGCTGTCATGTAGCTGCTATCTGAAGGATAGAGTACAAGGCCAGAGACAATGGTCTCATTAATGGATTTTTATGTCACTGCGTATCAATTTTTACATGGCAGAAATACTACGAGAGGCCTTAAGAGCCAGTGCTGAAGAATAATTTTCTTGACTATATTTTGCCACAGGGAAAGTGTAAGTGGATTAGAAACCCTTGTCGTTAATGATTTACTGCATTAATTTCCTCCCACCTCAGATTAGAGAAATATAATTCACACAGTCACCCCGAGATGTTTGAGCACAAGCAGCCGTATGAGACAGTTCGAGGCAAGGTTTACCAGTTCAGATTCATTATCTCTATAACCCTATAACTCAAATAAAGAACCTTTCCTAATAGCTCAGATTTCTGAAGATCCTTCTAAAATCAAGGTGTTCCCATAATGAGTTAGATATCCTAATGCTTTTTGCTGCCTCCAAGCATAGAGGAGGAAACCAGTCTTCAAAATTTCCCTTCATTCTATTGCCTAAAAGTGAAGTTTCTAACTTAATTAAATCCTTTCCTTCTCCAGAACTGGCATGCCTAGAAAGTGCCTGCATTGTGCTTGGCCTACCGAGGGAGCCTGGCCAGCTAGTTCAGGCTGTAACTGTAAATTAAAAGCCTAAATTCCAGATGCATCAAGTTAAGTGAGATGAATCCTATTGCTAGGAGTGATGGTAATAGATCTCACAGAGTGAGAGATCTTCTACCTTCTAATTACCATCTTTTTTTCAGTCAGGACTTCCCCTCATGCCCTTCAATAGAGGTAGCAAAGCAGGGTCTTGCTCTTTGCTGGAGCCTTCTCGTGCTGCTGTAATACACAGGGCTTCTACTCATAAGTGCAATGCAGATACTCTGAAAATCCCTCTCCTAATAGCTCCATTTTTTTATGGTATTTTCCTGATAGAATGGAGAGACAATGATAGCTATACAAACCTTCACAAATTTCAAGAAAACTTGCAATAGCAGCTCAAAAGACTTGTTTACATCAGTTTCTTTCTCTGCATCGGGATCATTTGAAGATTGTGTCTACTTGTGCAGCCAGCCTTACAAATATGTCTAAAAATACAGGGAAAATAAAACAAATTTTCTGAAGTTTGACAAATTCTGTTTGATCAAAAGTTGTTTGGTCAAAAGTATTGTAAAAGTCAGGAAATAAAGATTTTTTTTTATAGATGCTATCAAACTTATTATTATTCTCATAATGTGCCTGAGAAAGAACAAAGGAAAAGACATTTCCACAGGAGTTCTACATGAATTGTCAGCGTCAACTTTCAGTTTCCTTGTTTTTTCCCTGTTTATAAAGCACCCTTAATATAGCATCATTTTGTCTAAGAATAAATCCTGTGTTTAGTCAAATTCTTAAATTCATAATGTTCACAAATGATTTATTGTCTCTTTCCTCATACTTATTTCCCTCTTTTTGCTTCTTTCCTTCAGGGACCAATGTAGTGCACCATGTACATCTTCTGTGCTCTTAAACATAATTCTGCCTTGTCATTTCACTGCTCTCCAAAATTTGCATTCCAGCGTTCAGCAGTCCCTCAACAAATGAAGTTTGCTCTTAGTCTTATTCCTAACACATTTCAAGTACTTTGAAAAATTCTATAAAGCAGGAAACAAACTGAAGTCATGGTGCTTTGCCCAAGTCAGATCAAAGTACTGTTATTGGCTTCTAACCCCCCTGTCTCTGGCATAAAAAATAAGATGCTTGATAGTGAATATCAAAACCACCCTTTTGTTTAACCACTTCAATAGACGGAGGACATTAATATTCATATTGCTGATGAAGTTCTAGTTTATTAGTTCACTATGGCTAGTATTTTGGCTCTAGCAAGAAGCTAAAAGGAGTTCCATCTGGCAATAGCACATGGGGCTGAATGAGCAGTAGAGTTACCTGGACACCAGGACAGATCCAGCCTCTTCAGGACTAGCTAGAAATGAAGCCTACAGCACAGTTGAGTGTTGACCAGGGATTTTCAGCTTTTACTGATGTTTCCAGTTCACTGACAGCTGACAGTGTGGATGTATGCCAGTGTGACTTACACCACCAGCAGCAATGTTGCCCTCATTTCTTCAGAACTGGGTAGTAACTGGGAACTGCTCAGTGTTGGTGCTGGTCGAAAGGTGGCGAATGCCCGTTAGACTGTTTTGTTATGTTTATGTCAGTGTTTGAAAGCAGTAGGTAATTTGTCTGTGGGGAAAGGTACATGCTGTCTCTTACAGTCTGTCTTATCTCACGATTTCACCTTAGAGCTGTAGCAGCTCCTCCATCAGTCTGGTCTGTGTTGTTTCCTGCCTTGACTGCTGCAGTGTTTGGGAGGCAAAGCCTGCAACTTTGATTCCTCAGCTTTTCTGAAGCGCTTGCAGATGAGGCTTGGTTGCTTCTCTCCTCACAACCATCTGCCTACCCCCAGCTACTAAACACCTTGATTGAACTCACAGTCAGTACCAGGACTTGAGCCAGACACTGGAGCTGCTTTAATGTCAAAGTAGACCGTGATCTCCAAGCTATGCACAGGCAGTCTCACAAGTACAGGAGCATGGGCTGCTCTCACTAACACTGAGTGATTTTCCTTGGTGATTTCAGAGAACGACGAGGAGCAGGAGGCTCTGCTATCGCTGGACAAGCCCGGCTGGTATTCTCAAGGTAATGCTATCCAGCTTTATGAACTACTGAAGAAGATGACTGGCAAGTTGGATCCCAAGGTATGTTATAAGTGAGAGTAAATATTTCTAAAAATAGCCCGTTTCTGTCTCAAATCAACCGGACAAGCTTTCATTAAAGTTATTGATGTGGATGGTCACAAGTTATTGTTATTAACAAGGTCTGGTTATTCTTGCTGTTAACAGACTGCAGTCCAGAACGGGAAGCAGCATATTAGTCTTCTTATCAGTAAAATATGCAGACTTCCTACATGTTTTATTCTCTGGCATGGTCATGCATCTCGGCATCTTTGGGGAGAATCAGATTGCAATCAGGAAATAAGCAATCTCCCTGAGGAAAGAGATCAAACAGATTACAAGGTGGGATCAGTGAGAACTGGGATCGTGTTATTTTAATTACAGGTCTGGATGGGTGAAAATGCCACTGAAGATGGTGGGAGCACATTTTCCCTAGAGGGTACATTACCCCCCATCAGAGAAGTGCTCTGAGTCACCAAGAGATGCTCCGTATTTCCCCTTGTTTCCAAAGTCGTCCAAAATCCATCCCTGTAGTTTAGTGTATTTTACTGGTAGTCTTTTCCATTGCTCCCTGGCAGGCTATTTCTGTCAGTCAGAAATCTCAGTGGCACCCCTGTGTAATGCCCCTGGAAGGTAAGAAGGAGGAAGATGTGCAGGGCCAGCCTTTTTCTTACAGAGCTGGTTGAAGATAAAACCCCAAGCAGTGACATTAATAACATCTCTGTGTGTCACGGCCAACTATAAACATGGAGGAATTTTTATTAGGTTGTTTTAAAGCACTTTTTCTCTCTCTGTGAAATATGGTTTGCTTGTGTTTTTCTCATATACAACGGACTTTTAATTTGCTGCTTCCCTCACAGGTTGTTTATTTTGGTGACAGCATGCACTCAGATATTTTCCCAGCACATCACTATAGCAACTGGGAAACTGTCTTCATCTTAGAGGAGCTTCTAGGAGACGAAGTTACGGTGCCTGCGGAGACTGAATCTGAGCCCTTGGAGAAGAAAGGAAAATATGAGGTAAGGGGTCCTTGCAGGTGTTTCCTGAAACAGAGTAAGTTACAAAAAAGCCTCCTGCCACCTGTGCTGAGAACAAGCCTGCTTATCTTACCTGCCTCCTTGTCAGCATCAGCATCCCTCACAGATGTACCCTCCTGGCCACCCTGGTGGTGCTCAGCATTGCAGGGGTGACACACAGCCTCTACCTAGAGCTTAATCACAGACGCCAGAAAAAGAGCTGTATGTTCAGTCCCTCAAGCAAAAAACAGTCTTCAGCTATAAGACCCTGCCCTGTGTCCTACAAGGAGAAAGTTCATGACTGCTTCTCACAACTCCAGGGCCTGAACTCTGCTGAGTTCACGTTTCCCTGTATGTTGTGGCCAATGGTAAACATGGAAGAGTTTTTATTAGGTTGTTTTAAAGCTCTCTTTTAGTGAAATACAGTTTGCTTGTGCTTTTTGCATATACAAAACTTTTAATTTGCTGCTTCCCCCATAGGTTGTTTATTTCAGTGGCAGCTGGGCTCAGATAAGAGGGGCTGTTTTGAAGTCTGGTCCAACGCAGGCTACTGATACCAGATAAATAATGTGATTTCCATGTTGATCACACCTGGGAAGCAGGGCCTTAGCACAACTGCCATACTTCACTTGCCCCCCAGAAGGTGGATACTCTGTCCTTCTCTCCACTGCTGAAGGATCAAGTAGATAGGGGATGCCACTGGGATGACCCAGGCAGTAGCGTTCTGCCTCCTGCATGTCCTGCATAAGAACTTCAGTGCAGATTCACTCACAATTTGGGATGTTACTTCCTTATGCTACTAAATAAATAGGTCATTTTAGATACATATGTTATTGGATGGATACATATGTTATTTGCCCTTTGCTTTTAAAAGCACTTTTTAAAAATTATTATTTTAAATAATTGTTCTTTGTGATTAAAAAGTTAACGATAGGAAGATTTTAGTGGGTTGTTTTTATACCAGATATGTTTTTAATCTGACTAAGAAGTGGTTTAAAAGCCCCTGTTTTTAAGGAGAAAATTATATTTTCAGTGGGACTAAACCAACATAGATGTGACATCTATTTCTCTACTTTTTTTAACAGACATATCTAATTTTTCCCCCACTATCCTGATTTCTAGACTAAGATCAGACAAGGACATTTCAGTCACTGAAATAAGGAAATGTAATCATTAATATTTAGGCTTTTTCCTGGATTGCAAAAAAAGCAAAACTGAAAGCAAACTCAAATCTCCTGTTAAAAAAAATGCGTAAGAAAGAGGGGGAAAAAAGGAAGAGTGAGTAGTACTGCTACATAGGTTAATACCACTTGATTTAATTAATTAATGCTATAAAAATAAGTCATTCTTCATAAATTTACACATTCTTCGACTGGAGACTCTGCTGCATTTCTGCATAGAACTTACATCTCTGTAAGGTCTGGGGTTTTTTATTCAAACACCTCTGTAAGGTTTGGGTTTTTTTTTTCTTCAACTCTGTTTTCTTAAGCATGTTCAGTATATGATTTTGAAGCACAGCTTTTTAAACAGACAGCTGGAAAATGTTTCTTTTCCTGGAAGTACAAAGGAAGAGGTATTGAGTGATGTGTTCCTAAGCCCTTGATGGTGATTTGGCTTTATCTTGTTACAATACCTCTGGCATACTGCTCGCAAGATCCATCTTCTCTATCCCTGCAGTTATCAAGCAGGAAATTGAGACTTTTAGACAGGTGCTTGACATTCCCCTAACACTGTGGTGTTCCTGATAAGAGATTGCAGTATCTCCAGGCAGACAGCACCCCTGCCACACACAACCCCTGTTCAGTCTACATCCGCTACCAGTGACAGCAAGCAAGCAAGGGAGAAATGAATTGCGCTGATTAAAGGAACCTGAACCAGGGGGGCCCTGGCAGGTCAGTGGTGTTATTTCATTACCACGCTGCTCACTGGAGTCTGAACAACAGGTCACATCCATATCTCTGCAGTTGACTGGACACCACTAACTTAACAGGACTGGTTCAAAGGGACTCCCTTTACAGGCCTATGAAAGTTTTATTTTTATTCCCCTAATCAACTTCTCCCTTTAACCCTTTGCTTCAGAGGAGAGAAAAGCCAACTCAAAGGATTGTACCAAGTCAGGTGTTCTTCAAAAATTAGGCATTAACAAATTAGTCTTATTCATCAGGCTTCTCATTCATATAAAAAATAAAAATTCAATTAAAAAAATGCACTACTGTTGCAGACTTTCCACGCTGTGGTGTGTGTGCACAGAGACTGAGAAGTTCATACAAGGGGCAATCCTCCCTTCTATCCTTCTGTACCAAATATTATTAAAGAAATAAAGTGTTACAGTATTACTTCTGATTCGCAGAAAGAAATTACAAAGAGCCTGCTTTCAGCTGTTTGGTGGGTATTTCATCACTAAGGGAGGCGAGTAATTTCCCTTTTCATTAGCAGTTTTTGTTTTCTCCCTTCAATTAAATGCATGATATAAGCCAGATACACATAACTGTGAAATTATGGTAACAACTGCAGTTCTTTGAAGTATGTGAGTCATAACCAAATGAGCAAGAGAATAGCAAACTCAAAACTATTCCGGCAATTACTCGGCTCCTAAGTGAATTGCAGCATGGGAGGAGGGGAGTACCAAGCACTGTGTTGAAACAAGATTCCCCCTGTAGATCAGGGGGTTGGTTTGCTTGGCTGGATGCTTTGGTTTTGCCTTCTATTCTTTAAATGGGTGATCAATTCCATCAATGAAAACTCGAAGAAAAGCTGGAATCTGTCCCAGGATTTCGAAGGAAATCATTACAAAGGAGCTAGTCCGTGTGTAAAAACCTTGGGCTATAGTAATGAATGGAGCAGAAATTGAAGAATTTATTGGTGGATATAAATGATAGTTTTGCAGTTCAAAGGAAATACGCATTTTTACTGTATTGCCTGTCCGCTGGTTCATTGGAGGGGGTCAGGGCCCTTAATTCCCCGAATTTCCAGGAGTCCCACAGATAAGGCTAATTACACTGTGACTTTTGGCTCTGTTTGACTCTTTATTCCCGTTTATCTTTAACACAAATCTGAAAGTACTTTCAGGAACAACTTGATGGGCTTTTGTGAAGCCAGTTAAAGCAGTATCCTTAAGTCAGTATCCTGAAGCGAAATGCATTTTATTTTACAGTCAGCTTACAGCGGTCCATGTTGTAGTTTTGGTACAGTGTTCATAGGTGAAATGTTTTTTACTTGCACATGACTTGTGGGGGGCAAGTTCTAAGCAGAAGTTAGGCCAGTGACAGGCACATTTGCACACCCAGAGTGGGTGTGTTATTCGGAGACATCTGGCTGTTGTGCCCAGCACAGCTGCGCTGGCAGAAACACCTCAAATCCTTCCCATTGTACTGGCAAAAATGTATTTTGAGCATTGATTTATTTTTACTGGCACTATGAGTGGGGGGTGGTGTTACTACCTTGGCACAGCCATCAGTACCATCCATCATATTGGATGCTGTAAAGTAACCCTGGTGCTTTGCACTTGGTACAGAGACATGGCACAGTCGGCAAACCTCCACCTAAATAAGGCCTCTAAAAATTACTGACAGCTTGATTTTTCACTCCTGTCTCCTTTACATCTTTCTTGCTTTCATCTTTTTACCAAGTGTAGCAAAGCTTCTGTGCTCAGCTCCCTGCTTGCATGTATTTTTGAAAGGTCATTTGTAAGCTGACAAACTGGCGTTACCCAAGGGTCCCCTTAACTGATTCTGTCTGCCCCATTAACGCGCACTGTTTGTCTGCGGGTACTAAAGCAAAGGTGATAGTAAGGATTCCAGGTGGCTTAGCTTAGTGGAAAGCCCTGGGACTTGAGGAACTGGTACCATCGTTATTTCTCTGAAGTCTAGACGTAGCCTTTGAGGCTTTGTACCCTCAACTGCCACAATCAACATCTGATGTGCTACTGTCTGGCCAGTATGGCTCAGAGAAAAAGCACATGCTTGGGGGTTTTGCATAAGAAAGAAGGGGATTGCTCAGCACTTCCCAGGCTCTACTGTCCCCATGCCTGTCTGGGGACTACAGGAGTGGCTGGTGCACCTTCCAGAGCTCCTCTGCCTCGCTGTCCAGTTGTGTGCCTCCTGGCCTGTGAGGTGTAGCGATGTTAACAGGGGACTTCTGCCTCATTTCATAGATGTATAGATTCATCATATGTGGTCTGTCCTTCAGTGCAGGCTAGGTATGCTGCAGAGGATACATGAACATGTTCTAAGCATCAGTTAGGGATGGCAGGATGAGCAATGTCTGATGCTTCCTAAGGATGTGAGCAAAGTTTTCATAGCTCTTTTTAGATTTGAGACCAAGATTTAGCCTACCAAACCACCCTGTCACTTGGAGATAAGCCAGTAGCAAAATGATGGGAATTCTTCACCAGGTGACTAGATGACAACTGTCATATCTAACTGGGGTTTAGTTTTGCTACAGGCTTGGGCTGTAAATTCAAAATGCAACTCCCTCCTTCTTAATAAAGGAAGAAGTTCCCGCTTTGAGAATCAGACCTCTGAAAATATAATTTCATTTCCTCAGATTGCAATTTTAATTGCCTATTGAACCAGTCACACATTTTAAAAAGTAGAAGCCTCAGATTTTTTTCTCCTGTCAGTGTTTATGTACTGGGGCCGTTTTGGTTAATCACCTGAATGGCTCTAATGGTCTTACTGCAAAATAAAGTACAAAAGTTCACAAATCTGGAGGCACAATCTAGGATATCTGTTCTTCTGTGTTTTGCTGGTCTGAAAAGTTACTTTGCACACAAATGACTTAAACAGATTTTAGATCACAGTTTTGTTTTCCATTTTTTTCATCTTTCTGTAGAGGCCTCCTGGAGCTTTTTCTGGCTGCTCATGGTAGTGTGTAGCAGGTTTCAAGATGAACTGCTAAAGTAAATCAGTTTTCCCAACACTGCTTTAATGATTTCTTTAAAACATGCTGAGGCTACATGTTGTTGTCTGAAAATATACATGAAAAAATACAATTTTCCACAATTTTCTAAGCAACTGAATGGCTCTCCATGGATACCATGGCTCTGTTCTCACTCATTCCTCAGCTCAGAAACAGATAATATGAGACAGGTGGCTTGATGTGTTCTTTGCAGTTACATCATTCAGACCCAGGAGTCTCCTTTCTTCTGGGAGGTGGTCTAGGCTGGGTGACAGTCTGTGCTGCAGCTACCCAGCTGCTCCAGCAAAGAAAGGCAACAGGCTATTCATACTACTGAAAACAGAAAAATGGGGAAAGTAGAAGGGTTTTTTTTGATGGAAAAATACTTAAAGCCAATGGTTTATGTCCTAGGGAATCCATAAATTGTGTAAACAGGAGCTTGAGGACTTACAGGAAGAAGATTGTTATTGTTTTTTCTATGTAATATTTTAAAGTTTAATTGCTCCTGAAATACAATACAATTTTCCCAGAAAATCAGTGAAACAATAGTGTTCCTTAAACTAATGTTTGTGGTTGAATAGAGAAATATTTTATTTATTTTATTTATTTTTACGTTTACATATTTATTTACTTTTCTTTCAGGGAGATCAGCTCAAAGCTCCCTACTTTGTGTCTGAGCAGTGGGGCTCTTACTTCATGGACAGATTGCCAGCCCTGGAAAATGCAGAGGAAACCTTAGTCCACACATGGTCCTGTAAATGTATTAGCACTTACAGCACTATTGCAATCCCTAGTCTTGAAGCAATAGCAGGTAAGGAAGATGACATCTTTTTTTATTCATAATGAGCAGGTAGTATTCATAGTAACTTTGTAACACTGTAGATTAATTTTAAGATTACATGTGTCCAATATACATTAAAAATACTCTGTTCATATCATGCAACAGTTAATGCTACTGACTGTTAATTACTATGAGGTTTGTGCTTTTAAAAGTTGTCTGATACACTAGGTTTTTGTTTGTGTCTGCAAATACTAGATGTTTAATTTATACCGTGTTAGAAATAGTATTTAACACACTGTAGGTTAGTTCCTGAACTTGATCAGGACTTCCCCACAGTATTTTGCTGTTTCTACTTTCCATGCTGAGTTACATTCAGAAACAAACACATGCAGAGTTACTTGGCATTTTCACACTTCCAAATGTTTCTCTCTGATCTGGCTTGTTATCCATCCTCAATCAGCTCACTTACCCCCTTGCAGTTGAAATGAAGATGAAAAAGCACAAGAATGTAATGAAGCCAAGAATGCCTAGGACTGTGCTGCTTTTTTTCCCTCTCTTTTTTTTTTTTTGTTTGTTTAATGTGTGTATTGCTTTTGAAACTGCATCATTATGGATAGAGCTGGAGCCTAAAACATTCTTACCTGGAAAACAAGGCCATCACAAGCACTGTCTTGTTCTCCAAAAATTCTCCTAATTGAGAAACCAGCTCAGGTTTTCTACCTTCTTACATCAAGGTTGTATCAAAGGTACAATTATGGCTGATCTTCTCATTTCTACTAATGTTTATCCCCAGAGGGACCATACCTTTTTTTGATTGGTTTGAAGCAATAGTTGTATCACTAATATTGCAATAATTTTGCAACTGCAGTTGGCGATGAAGTAGTGGTGAAGTCTGTCTGTCTGTCTATCTATCCTCAATGTATCATTTTGCCTTACTGAACTTTGTTGATAAACCATATCTTAAGGAATAAATAAATTATTAAATGAATGAGGTGCTTACCTGTATGAAGAACACAGCAAGTATTCGGTTTACTAATCCCTCTGTTCAGCACCTGTTGCCTACTTCATGCGTAAGACCAAGGCATAAAACGTTCCAAGAGAACACTTTGGATTTGCCCAGCAGGTATTTCTATGCCAGAACATCTGCAACCAGATTCTACACAAGTATGTACATTGTAAGGACATCTCAAAACAGAAAACTTACACAGTGCCACAGTTTGTTTATGCTTCTGATATTTGCCGTGTGTCAGCCTGTATTTCAGCCTAAAGACACAGAGCCCAAAAATACCAAAGTAAATTGCCAGAAGAGAGGTAAATTCTGTCAAACTCCCTTCTAATACTTTTTCCAGAGTCATTCTGTGGCTTGTTGTGAAAACATTGGCCTAGAGGCAGCAGCACGTTGGTCAGCCTCACTCTGTGAGACTCTGCCTCCCAGCCAGCTCCCCCCAACCACAGCAAGTTTTGCAGAGCTAGCAAAGAGCTTTAGACCACAAACGTACCACCAAGCTTCCAGCTACCAAAGAAGGGGTGAGAACCAGAAAGGCCTATCTCTGTAAATCAGTGAGTCCTGTAGCTGCCTGGTGGCAGCTTGGGAGCCCCTGCAAAGCTTGTTCCCCCATTGGCAGGGACACTGCCCATCCCTTGCTGTGTCAGATCAGCACTGGGGCAGGGACTGGTGTCTGCAAAACTTATACCCCAGAGCTAAAGGATAGGGAAGAAATAACATTTTTAACTTGCAGCTGTGTGCCTGAAAGTAGACTCAAAGCTGAAGGTAAAAGAACATCTCTGGTTTCTTAGAGAGAGAGGTATTTCTTGTTTGTTTGTGTGGAAGAGCAGATGTTCATTATTATGGATGCTGAGGAATTCCCAACTCATACCGAATACCTTGTCTGACTCCTGTCACAGCAAGCTGTGAAAGCCCCAGTTTTGCCAAGCCCTGAAGTTTTTGGCTGCACTTGTAAGTCAGAGCTTAGCTGCAGCTATTTGGGAATAGCTAGCTAGAGATTAAAACAGGTTATGCGACTTTGATGCGCTCCAGCTTTTCCTTTTCTACTCATCTACTTTAATAACCAGCAGAGGACTTTCCACAGCCAAGCTGCAAAAATGCAGGCCTTTCCTCTCCTGAGCCCAAATGTGCAGCCAGGCCGCCGGCCTGCTGACAGTAGGAGCAAAGGCCCCAGCCATCGGTGGGCACAGTCCCAGCAGCACCCACCTCAGCCTGACCCAGTTGAAGGAGCTGCCACCTCGACAGGGGTGTGCTGCAGCCTCCTGAGAGTTGTGGGCTCACCACGGCAATGTCTGATCTGGCCCTTGTACGTCTATGTGAGCAATAGTAAGTGCTTGCAATGTCCAAAAATATTTGGTGAAAGGCAGACAATTGCTGCTGTGCTAACTTTAAAGTTGATTCTTGTTGTTTGGATGTGGCATATGTCTGTGCATAAAGAACAGCTTGAGTTACTTCTCATGGCACATTATTTTCATTGAAAAAGATTATTCCAAAAGTTACTCAACCTTATTATATACTAGTGGGGATTTACAAAAATAACTCAGTTTTCATCAAAATTCACAAGAGAATTCTTTTGAGAGAGTTATTAGAAATTAATTTTGGGTAATAAACCTCTTCAATCCTGTTTCCATTTTTTAAAAATAGAGTAAATATGTTAAATTGTTTTTCAAAAGTTATAGGTATGGATTAAGAAGTTAGAATAGAAACAACTTTGACAGTTTTCTTTTTTTCAGCAACACATTGTTAAGTTTGGTGCAGGTTCCTTCTGACAGTTTCACCTGAATATTTTATAAATGTAACTAAATGGAAGGATCTGATACTTAACCAAAGAGCATTGTAGGAAAAGTGTTTCACAATTGATGCAGTTTTTGGAAAAGGGTTTCACTGCTGTTGCAGTTTTTGGCCACTCACAATATAAAATAGCAGAGCAGATGCACAAATTGTATGTGTAATGAGTGAAATGCCAGCTTGGTGAAAAGATAATCCAATCCATTCTTCATTACATCTCTGTTCCCATCTCTTCTATGCTTCTGTTCCCATCTTTACTTGTAACTTCAGTACGTGACTCAAAAGAGGTTTGCATTCAAAGATGCATCAGAAATTCTGAACTTTATTCTCACTTCTGGCAAAGAAGGTATTATCAGGATTGCAGATTACCATGTCACAGATTGTCATCTAAACTGCCCTGACAGTCCCTGAAGAGAAAGTGCCATTTTCCATGTGCCTGAAAAAGGGTGGTTTTTTTATTGTTAAAATTGCCCAAAGGACAGAAAGGATCTTCTGTAATATTCTTTCCTCAGTTTGGAGTGGGAATCAGATGAAGGTCACATAAAAGTCTTCATTTAGGACATTAAGATGACATTAAAGAGATAATAGTGAAGAGCAGCACTATCTTTGTAATACTAAGAGAAGATTATTTAAGTTGAAAGTTTTCAAAACATTTTGTAGGTCCTTTATGAGCTGATTCTGCTTACCCACTTCCAGTGAGCAGGAAAGTTTTGTCTCAAGTATTGGAAAACTGATGAGCTCATAATCTTGTGGCCAAGAAAGCCAATGGCATCCTGGGGTGTATCGAGAAAAGTGCGACCAGCAGGTCGAGGGAGGTTCTCCTCCCCCTCTACCCTGCACTGGTGAGGCCACATTAGGAACACTGTGTGCAGTTCTGGGCTGCCCAGTTCAAGAAGGACAGGGAGCTACTGGAGAGGGTACAGAAAAAGGCTACAAAGATGATTTGGAGACTAGAACATCTCTCTTACGAAAAGAGGCTGAGGGACTTGGGACTTTTTAGCCTAGAGAAGACTGAGGGGGGATCTTACCAATACTTATAAATACATGAGGAGTGGGTGTCAGGAGGATGGGGTCAGTCTTTTTTAAGTGGTACCCAGCAACAGGACAAGAGGCAATGGGCACAAATTTGTATATAGGAAGTTCCACCTAAACACGAGGAGGAACTTCTTTACTGTGAGTGTGGCAGAGCACTGGAACAGGCTGCCCAGAGATGTTGTGGAGTCTCCTTGTCTGGAGACATTCAAGACCCTCCCAGACTCTGTCTATGCAGTCTGCTCTAGGTGATCCTGCTCTGGCAGGGAGGTTGGACTAGATGATCTCAAGAGGTCCCCTCCAACGCCTACCACTCTGTGATGCTGTGATAATTACATTGACAGTACATGGGCAATAAAATAGTAGAAACCAGTGTCCCTAGTCATATTCACAAACCCAGCTGTTTCTTCAGTTTTCTGCTATTGAATCTTTCCTCATTTACAGCTCCCTTACAGATTTTGATCATTCCCAAGGGCAACGATATCATAAGCCAAATTTTTCAAACCAGGATCCATTAGTGTGGGAATGTTATGTTCGAGTTCACAACACCCACACATGGAAATTAAAAGGTGTAGGAGTCTGTGTGAAGAATAGCATTTTGCACAGTTTCTAAAGCACTGTCATTCACTCCAGAAAGTTTGGCATGAGCCAAGTGGAGGCAGGTACTCTTGTCTATCATACCTGAATAATCTCAACTTTACCTGCAAGGAGCAGGTGACAGCTAGTCTGTGGCCAGTTGATCAAATTTCCAGGTAGCCATGTAAATAATTATGTCTTGCATCACACAGGTACAGCAACAATAATTACAGAAGAACTCTCTGATTTACAAAGAATATCTTTTTTTGCAGGAAAAATCACTAAAATAGCTAGCCAGTGCTCCCATTTCAGGTGGATATTTGATTAACAGTTCTTTGATCCCCAAAAATGATGTGCATATTTCAAGCTAATGCTTTTCCTTTCAGTCCCATTATGGCTGGTATTTTTATAAAATTCCCACTTCAAAAATTTCCATGATGAGTAACGGAGTTTTAGAGCTTAGAGGGGAATTTTGGTAAGTTTGGTTTGTTCCTCCTTCCAAAGAAAAACTTAAGAAAGTGGTCTCTATAAATCCTAATAGGGAGAACACAAAGAAACCTTTTTCTTAAAATTTCATGATTGTTAACCTAATCTCCTCAGCTTTTCTCATAACCTCTGAATGGTGAGGTTTGTCACAGGATTAAAAGTTACTGCAAGCAAGAACAGGAGACTGAATGATATTTTAGCTCAAGAGAGTTGGATTTCAAAGAATTAGTGCAAATGTAAATGTTTTATGAAGACAGAGCTCATTTCACACTTTGGAGATGTGATAACCGAGCTTGTGTCATGCATGAGGAGAATGCATTTTTTTAAATCTTGCATGCCATGTGAAATCTCATCATGCTTTGCCCATCTGGGTGCGTAAATTTTTCTTCATGCCTGTTTGTTATTTCAATTAGCTGGTACAAGAGAAAAATCTCCATTATAATTTAGCAAAGCTGTCTCTTTAAAGACACCTACAGCTGTGTATCCGGCCACTTTCTGCAGGCATTTGAGTCATCAGCCTGCTTGATGTATAAATATAATGATAAAATTGCCGGTGAACCATGGCAAAGAAGTTCATGTTTCTGCTTAGGGTTGCAGATTATTTGTGCCATGAAAGCCCAAGACAGCCGTGACTGGGGCAACCAGAACTGGCACCGCGTGGATCGCAGATACATGAGTCTGTCCATCACAGATCAGCTACAAATCACAAACCTCACACACTCTTGCTTCAACATGCATTTTTAAAGATGAATGCCCTTGAAGAATCAACTATCGCCATGGAAGTCATGAATTACGTTAAGCACGTAGCCTTATACCCTGAACATCATAATTCATAATTATTGCTGAGGTGAAACAAAAAATCCCCCGTATTTTAATGCGTTAGTTCTATTTTTTCATTGATATTACATGATTTAAAGTCAAATCCAGCCCCTATTAAAATTAAATTAGCCTTTCCTCTAACTAGAGAGATAATTATGTGTTCTTTCTTATTCAGATAATACTATAATAGCATATAATTTCCTTAAACATGAAAACCTATCTATCTTATACATTACTTGTTAATTACCATTAACCTTTTATGTTTATTGCCTTACCTTACAACCATGCTTTTACTTGACAGCTTCAGCGTAGGAATGCATCTACACAATATCATCTAAAGACTATGTTTATCAAAATGCTTTGAGGATTTAAAGCAGTTGCCACTAAAAGGCCAAAGAAGTCATTTTTATAATGAAACTTTTTATATTTGGTGGAAAATCGGTATGCAGACACAAGGGCAACATTTCTGAGGCTTTCCGGCTCTGAGGTTTTGATGCAAGTGAAAAAAAACAGGTAGCAAAGATAACTGACTCAAGAGAAGATACATGTTCCGAATGTATTAACAGGATCTTGCTTTATGTGTAAATTGAAAAGCATCCGATAACATAAATCTGATTTATCTGTTCCAGGAAACTAGTTTCAATGTTTTTCATTTAAGACAAAGAAAAATACACTCAACAAAACAGGCAAATACAATGCATCTCTGTCTTCAGATGCAAAATTGAACTGAAACCAACAATAAAAACTGCATTTCAACCATAAGAAAGTATTATTCAGTAAATCAGAAGAACTTGTAAAACGTCTTCAGTACCCAGGTATTTCCGAAAGGGTCTGAGACCCCAGCTTTCTGAAAGGATTCGACTACTTGGTAGTAATTTTCAATGTAGAAAGGACAGTTTTCACTCTGTTAGAATTTGTTCAGTGTTTTCTTCCTCCTCCAGAAAGGTGTATTGACTTGTGCCCCTCAAGGCCGTGTCAAATCATGCAGAACCCAAAAGATTACTTCCTAGCCAATAACTGACAGAAATGTTCCTGCCATCGTTATTCTGCTCTGCGAGATGTCAAAGTACAGCCACCTCTAAAAGATTAAAGGGAGAATTCATGAGCAACTCATTAAGAAAGGGGGAACTACTCAGTCATTTCTGCTTTAAAGTTATCCTTCAACTCAGGCAGCATAATTTCATTTGCAGGCTGTAATTAAAGCTATAATTGGGTTTCCCCTACATCTCAGGCTTACGGGCTGGGTTTAGATTGCTTCTTCAACAACACTTGCTAATACAAACATACCAGCAATACAAAATGTTGATAATTTTTGAGTGTGAAATACAGTGGAAATAGGTAAATCACCAAGGATTGGAAATATTCCTTTGTGCAGGTTGTAATTTTACATAACCTTCAACCTCACACGTGCAAGAAAAAAAGTTGCTGAAAGCATTTTTGTTCCCTGGATTGGTGTCTTAACATATTGCCTCTGGATTTAGGTGGTAACACACAGGCAAAAAAGAGTGTGGGCTTTGTCTTCACTGCTTAAAAAGCTTAACGTGTGTCTGTGTGCGGCTTTTTACTTGAAGGTAAGCAATGTTTGTCACCCATCCAGAGGAAAATACACAGAAAGTGGAAGAAAACATTTGTTTTACAAAAGGGGGGAACATGACAACGTTAACCCAAGTTTGGAAAGTAAGGTTGATCATCATGAGTTTACCTCAAAATGAAAGTAAAGGTGCGTGTCATCACCGCATTTATCTTACTATAGCTCCTTCAGAGAAGTCTCAAAATGCAACTTACTTCTTTTTCTTAATCAATCAGAAATTCCTGTCATCTCAGTTGCTTCTTTTCAGGCTAACTTCTGCAACTTATCTCAGAGGCCCTTCCCACCACCCTTTAGATCCAGGATGAGTCATTCGGGCAGAAAGTAATTAACAGATCCCTCAAAGATTAACACCTGCAGGAGGATTTTGGCAATCTCATAGGATTTTTTTAAGATTAAGTCTTCATTCAAATATTTTAAAATATTTTAGTCCAGTATTTTGATCAGTTCCAGATCAAGCAAAGAACCACGCAGGGCTATTTCCTCAAAGAATCTACAAAAATCACTATTTGACCTAAAACAAAAACGAAAGGAATTTCCCTGACATACAAATAGTGAGTTTTCTCACATAAACACCAAATAGCAAAGGAATTTCCAAGGCTTTCCTTTGCTGCAGTCTCTGTTGGGCTCAGATGCAAGCTTAGCGCACGCCTTGCACACAGCTGTTCTGCTCAAGCCAGGGTCAGCAGTCGTAGAGCTGTAGGGTAGGCCCCGGGTAACGTGAATACTTGCTCCCATGATAATTGTGGTGAAACTACACGCCGCGGGCAGTCACAACCACCGCTCAGCCCTCTGCAAAACTGTGGCAGTGAAGCTGCTGCTGCGTATCTCCCCACACCTGCTACGTGGGTTTCCTCCAATGTCACCATCTTCCATGTTAATAGAGCAGAAGAGTAACCAGTGATGAACCTCAGTGGCAGTGAAGCTCTTTCTCAGGCCAGACTCGTGCTACAGACATCTGCTGGCAGAGCCAGAGGCACGATCTCCTATCAATACTCCCGTGTTGGCAAAAGCTCTTACATCGGCACAGTGAGAGTAGCAAACCTGTGCTTTCGCTGAGGCGAGTTTTAGCCTTAATTCCTTTATTCCCAGATGCCCAGGAATAAACTGTGCTGGCTCATATCATCAGCAACATCCAAACTCCTAAGTTTCAGCAACTTTCAGAGCACACATACACTGAAGAGTCCCTGCTTTCCCACACAACACCGCACAGAGACACACACACACACACTCCTTTCTAACTTCTGAGTTGTGGAGAGTGCAGACAGCAGCGATGACTTCCACGTAACTGATAGAAGGAACCGTTTCCTCGTGCTGACTTCTCTATTTCAGGAGCTTGCTTTGAGCACAGCGAACATCTGACCTCCTGTTTAGGAAAATTAACCTTAGAAGTTTTGCTAAAAATAACTGCTATCTGATAAATCTACTGATGACCTTGGGTTTGGTTCCTTTTTGCCGCCAGTGCGCTCCCTCACGTTCTGAGCTCTTGCTGCAAGTGCTGCTTTGACCGTTACGAAACAGGAACATGTCAGGATACACAATAAAATCAGTATTTATAAAAACCCAACACCTGCTATGCTTTACCTGCAGGCTGGCGAGTCAGGTCACTCAGCAGCGCAGCCCAACTAGTGAGCTCCCCTGCAGCAGCTGTGCTTTCTCCACTGTTAAGAAATTATTATTAGAAATTGTTGCCGTTAAGAAATTAATATTTTCCTATTTCTTCAACAGCAACTTTGAAATACAAGGGAAGATTTACAGCAAAGCTTCTAAGCCAGTGTAAATTACTGTAATTCCTGTAAAAGCAGAATTAATACTGGCTGATGATCTGCCCCTATAGTTAAACCACCCGGATGCTGAGCCCTAAGACAGAGCTCTGTCTACATTTTCTGAGATTAGCCACAATTAAGCAATTTAAAGGTTTTTCAAGTTAAAACTTGGGTATCGCTAATGAGGTTTTAGGTTTTCCTCCCTGTGCCTTTTCTTTGGTGATAATCTGGAGGAAATATGTGGATTCACTTAAGGAGACGAGAGCCTGCTGCTCACAAGGAGGTTTCTGCAGTGTCTGGCTCCAGCCCTGCTGCCTGGCAGGGAGCAGACCTCAGAGAGGGGAGGGGAGTTCTGCTTTCCATAGGGCTTCGCACTCGTCACGGGGATGCTGCTGCTGCGGTGTCATCATTAAAAAATGTTGGCTTTGCTTTTGTTGGTCAATACTGCAAAATGATTCCTGACATTTCTGCTGTGTATTTTGGGAGAAATCTGTTTCAGCCTTGGACTCTGCTTCTAATTGAAAAAAAAATGCCTTCCATCTAAAGAGCTTAGTTAAGATTATATTTGTCTAATGTATTGGTTTGCTCAAGGAAATATCAAAAAAGGATTAGATGTAAGTATTGAGTTTATCAAGCAGGCCTGTGTCTGGATTAGATTATAATTGTCTTCCATTCAGTTACTCAAATATTTTCCTGATCACTCATCGCGAATATTACGTTTTCCTTTCTTCTTGTGGTTTCCTTTTGCTTCCTTGTGGCTGGAACTCTGATTTTTCTTCTGATAAAAGCTTGTGGCTTTCTTTTAGTTTGCTTACACTAACTGAACAGCACACAGATGCCAAGAAGTTGTCGTCTTAATAACTGTGAAATATATCCATTCACAACACCTAAATACATGTTTGGGTATGGGTATACATAAGCATCAGGCCACAACATTGTAATTAATATTTGGATAATTGGAACACAGGAACTGGCAGCAGTTACTGTTCAAAAGTCATCACTGCCATTTTATTTAGACCAGGGCTGTGGGAGTCCCACAAGGGCAGGGCAGGAGTCCTGCTTCTGAGCTCGGGCTAAGGCGTAGAGAGCCCCTGAGGGCTGCCCAAGCCTTTGGGAAACACTTGTAACACTGAATGGTCACTGCGAAGGAGTCTGGTTTTCATCACTCACTTGCACTCAGGCTCTGGTGTGGGAGCAAAGAAAGGAGTGGGATGGAAATTCAGCAGGATGCATCTGATAACAGGCATTTCTGTACATCTAGAAAGGGTCACAGACCTTGAGAACCTCCACATCTGATTTCTAAGAATTTTTATCTCTGAAAGTGAATATCCTAGTTATCACAGAATCATAGAATGGTTTGGGTTGGAAAGGACCTCAGAGACCATCTAGTTCCAACCCCCTGCCATGCTCAGGGACACCCTCCACTAGACCAGGTTGCCCAAAGCCCCATCTGACCTGGCCTTGAACGCCTCCAGGGACAGGGCTTCCACAACCTCTCTGGGCAGTCTGTTCCAGGGCCTCACCACCCTCATAGTAAAGAATTTCTTCCTATCACCTAACCTAAACCTGCCCTCTTTCAGCTTGGGAACAAAGTGACTCTAGGTGGAATTACCTAAGTGTGACAGGAAAATCCTGGGGTTATGGACCTCAAGCCATTAGGTAAACCAGCTAGTTCATTCTTCCAGCCTCAAGTTCTTTAGTTTGTTCAGGTTTTTGGTGTTGGTTTTGGTTGTTGGGGTTTTTTTTTCAGGAGGGGGGATTATTTTTTAGGATAGTGGTAATATTGGATGACTTCTGTGCTGAATTCATTATCAGCGTAGGTTAGGACTGATTAGAGCCGGGCTGTCAAATCATATCTCAGCAAGAACTGGGTATCTGCCCCCTGCCTAATTTATGACTCCATCAGTGAGAAGTGGGTGCCAAGACACAAAGGTCTGCCGCTACAGCAGCAGTTGTGAGCATGCACAGTAGCAGAATCTGGAAAGATTTACTGGCAAAAACACTAGGCAAACTAACAACTTGGAAATAAGCAACTATCTTTTTCCTGAGACCAGGTTTATTATGAAATACCGTCTCTTGTTTTCTGCATGCCTTTGCATCAAGCTGTGGCCTGTGCAAGTGTTTCATTTTAGCAAAATGGAGCTGCTTATTTCTCCTCTATGTCATCAATGATAATATGGAACAAGACCAGATATGAAATGTAGTTCTGCCCAGGAGGCAGACTTCGGACCTGTGTCATTCTTTGGTGATGAGCCAGTATTGCTGAACCTAGTGACACCATTGCCATTTGCATCAAAAGAAGTTGGACTGAGCTTTTGTTTTCCATTCACATGACACCTTTCCAGTCCAGGGCAAACAAATAAATACAGCACAGAAATAAATCAGTAATATAAAACATTGCACGTTCCAGGCAAAGCAGGTGCAGGAAAATACATCATTGATTAAAAGAAACACCGAATACTGGAAATAGAGGAAGATTTTTATTATGTTTGTGATGCATAAAATCTACTTAATGGGTGAAGAATAGTATCTGCTTCATGCAGTTGTCCATGATGCCTTGGGCAACATTTTTACATGTAGATGGATACCTCCTGATCATCTTCCAAAGTCAGTTTGCTCAGACAAAAAAACCCAATATTTAAATGGATAGATTGGAGGGTTGAATATGTTAAAAACATTATTATTCTCTCTTGGAACCTTGTGCATTATATATAGAATGGGTTTGGTGTTTGGTAAGCTGGTTGTGTAAAGCTAATTCACCAGGAGCTATCAGCAAGACAACCATTTTGATCCAACTGCTGCTTTCCTACAGCATAAGCAACTCTGCAGCAAGTCTGCCCCATCTGTGCTTCTCCCTGGTTAAACTACACTTGGGAGCCTCCAGACTGCTAGACTAAAAGGCTAATGGAAGCTTTTATGTAAATGTAACTATGGCATTTAAATTTTTTTATAGCTCATAAAGATATTCAGAGGCATTTTAATTTTTATCTTTACTCGTTATTTTGGGAACCTTTGCTTTATACAGAAGTATCATAAAGAGACCCAGCAGCCAGTAAATCCACTGGGTTTTCCACAGACAGGAAAAGCATCTGCCAGTCCTGCCATGTTCACAACAGGCTCGAGTCCCCTGGCTCCAGCAAAATGGCAACCTGCTTCACAGAGTGGAATTCACCTCCAGTCAAGCCTCCTCCCATTCCCACTTTATTCCAGCCTTTCTCTAATTTTTCAGCTGGATCTAAATGCCAGTTTTCTTGCTTTAGTTATGTTTCATATGGTTTTAAAGCTGCGGGCCTGGATGCTGTCCTGGCGCCTGCTTGTGCATTGCTTGTGAGACAGGCCTGAACTGCCTGCTGTTTCTGGTGAGGCTGCTAGGACACTGTTCTTCTGTTTCACAAATCCTGAGTAAATAACTAACTAAATAAATAAACAAAATTGAGGTGTATAGTGATAGGATATTTTATTCCAAATTTTTAAATAAGGGGGTGTCATTAATTACCTACTGTTCAGATAAGCCAAGTAATAGTTTAATGTTTAACTTTGGTTCTAAATAGACAACTTGGGAAGGAGGTAACCCTTTGTTGTTGGCTCGCTGGGCATTGTTGGGTTGTTTGGGTTTTATTTTTTTCATATATTTGAAGGGTAATTGTTTCTTCAACGGAGTTTTATTTGTGTGGTTTTTAATGTGGTTTCTTGGAGTCCGAGGTGAACATGGGAAGTATCAGTTTTCTGGCTGTGGGGGTGGGTGGGTCACTGCTGGCAGCGAAGATTTTTTTTAAAAAAGCTACAGAAAAGAAAGCTTTGACTGTTCAGAACTATTTTAATGCATTCAGTGTTCTTTACAGACTGGGAGTGATGAGCACGCCAAGTTACAAGTGCAGATTTCTAAGAATGCTTGGTACAAAATGATGTTGTTAACACTGGACTGCGAGGAGGTCTAAGAGTGGGTCCTTTGGGGAATCTTGCTATAATAGCCATGGAAAAATAAAAGGAACAAACTTCTTTGTTTTAAACGTAGCCCTCTTACGAGTAGATTGCTGACATAAAAGAGAAAGGTGACAAACTGAAGAATGAGCTTGAAAGTGTTCCAGTAGGAAAATTCCATCCCAGCTCAGAGAAGAGCTTTGTTTAGTTTTTAAGCGTTAGTTAAATAATTTTCTATGACTAGCATTATTTCAGCAATCAAGGAACTGAATATTCTTTATTCAGCTTGAGTAAACTCTGAAAGTCAATCCCTTCTACAGATGAAGATGTCAAATAAATATGTAATCATGCAATCTGATTGAGTTCTAATGCTGATGAGCAAACAGCTCAAGGGCTTAAGAAGTACTGCTGTTCACCACAGGCTTATTCTTTATGTGATATGGGATGTGTTGCTAATAAGATGTGGTATGTTTCTGTCTTTCAGATTTACCACTGGATTATAGATTTACACGATTTTCCCCAAATAGCTCAGCAACTGCTGGGTACTACCCAGGCCCTCCAAGAGCCCTGCTGCCAACTGAGGAGTCAGTGACTATGAAATAGGCTGTCGGCTTTTTGCTTAAATTACCCTGTGGCCCTTGCTTAAACTGCTGTCGAATGCTAATTGGTGAAAATGCTGTGTGATGCTTCATAAAATAGAGTGATGGATTAAAGCAGACTCCTGTGTAGACTTGTGTTTCACTTGTTGCTCTTGTCCAGCCGGGACAGGTGAGCAATGCACCCCTCTCTCTCTAAATCTTCTGACCACCACTGCCTTTCGCAAAGCGCTATTGGCTCTTTCCATGCACTGCCCAAAGCCTACAAGAGAAATGTGCTAGTGATAACTCATCCCAAGCTGTATTCTACATTTTCAAGGACATTTATCAGTACTGTCCCCGTTTAAGGTGATGCTGTTGCTGCCATAAGCCCCAGGAAAGACATGAAGACCCTCGGCCATATCGCATTAATAATTACCTTGGACAGCCCAGGGCATCACCGCAGACGAATGTTTTGCAGGCTCTGAGGAATTTATTCTCTCACTGTAACTGCCCCTGGGGACACAGAAAGACCGAGGCCCAAAGAGAAGGATGCATCACACCCCAAAAAGAGACTTGAGTGGGGTTTAGGCAGCTAAATGCAGACTGACAGCGCTGAAAGCCTTTTGTCACATGCTTTGTGTTCCTGAAAGTGCCTACCCACTCTTCAGCAGTGAGGGTCCCTACATGCCTTTTCCTCCTTTAGTCTCAAGTACCCCAGGAGTCAGAGCATTTCTGCAGAAGGCTGTTCTGCGTACAGTTCCCTTCTCAGCTTGAGTGGATTCGAACCCACATTCTACACCTCCCTGGGAAATTCCTCCAAGAGTAGGAAGGATGTAGTATGTAAAGCCATCTTTGCCAAGTACAGCCTCGGCCCAGAAGAGAAGTGAGACTGAAGGCATGAACTGAATTTGTGCTTTCTTACCAGCTAATTTAAGCAAACGGGCATCCTCTTCTCTGCGGATTCAGAGCCAAAGACCCGATTCTCCAGCGCTTTGGACATGGAGCCTTCGGTAACTAATGCAAGGAGGCAGATGGAAAACATGTCAAAGATGTTTGTTTAGTTAACAGTTTTTTTCCAGGCACACTAGCATGGCAGAATTTTGGATAAATTTACCTCGGATTTTAAAGAAATTTTATTTTCTTCCTTTCAAAAAAATCCTACAATAAGACTATTTTCCGAGGGATGGACAGTTAGCAGAATGGGTTTAATTTGTCTTCACACTTAATTTATGTCACCACAGTACACTCAATTCTTGCAGCTTCACCAGCAAAAATATTTTGGGTAAGGATCAGATATAAAACACCATTCATTCCACCTCATCTCAGAGATACCAGTCTTTATTTCCATACTTTTTTTCTACCTCTCTTTCATTTACATGGGGATCTTATTTTTACATTTTTGTGGTCCAGTATACTTACAAATATTTCCCATTTAACATTAAGGATTTTTACATTTTTTTTTTAAAGGGAAACATAAATAAGGGGGAAAAAAAAGAGGAAAAACTTCCCTTAAAAATATTTGACTTAGGTAACAGTAAGTAATACTTCTTATTTTGAAATTCTTAAATTAGCATCAATGTCTTGGGCAGCAAATCTGTCTCATTATAAGAGTATGATTTGTATTAAGCAGAGAGATCCAGATTAAGATCTCAGATCCCTGATTACAGCATCATTTGAAATTCTAACCTGCATCAAGTAATCCTCTGCAAATAACTTCTAACTAGGTTGTAGTCCAAACCAATATTGTGCACTCTCACACTCTTGCTGTTCTGAGTTTGGAGTTGATCTTTGTTGGTTGGGGATTTTTTTTCTGTTTGTTTTTTAAAAAGAGTTAATTAAAATTGAATTGTTAGTGACAGTTTGAGTGAAAATCGTCATCCAAGTCCTTGGTTCCCAGTGTCTCAGTGGAGATGCAGCATTTTTTAAATGGAAATATGACAGATTCTAAGGACAGCCTGAACAGAAAGCTCATCAGGGCAAATACATGTACAGACTTGGTCAACTGGGAGGTGACTACCTGTTTGTGACACGGGCTGTCACCAGCCATTCACCACACCTGCTGCTGGAAGGACCTCACAGTACCAGAGGAAGAGGCGGGTAACAGAAGGCGACTGCAAGCACGAGTCTATGTGCCACCATGTGCTGCAGGAAGACTTAGGAAAGATAATTGTTTTCCCAGAAATCAAAGTTCCATTGAAATGAGGACTTAACAACCCTCACTAAAGACTCTTCTTATTCAAGAAGCTCTGAAAATTATAACAGGTCTTATTACAAAGCAGAGGTTGGCAATGGAGGAACTTTAGGAGGGTGCAGTCGCTGCTGTGGCGATGGGAGAGCTGTTGGAGATGGAGGTGGTGTGGAGACCAGGGAGAAGAATTGCACGTGGCAGAAAATCAATAGCGAGCTGGCCGTATTTAACATGACACTGTAAAGACACCATCTTTGCTTTTTCCTTCTTGCTCTCTCTTTATTTCTTTTCTTTTTTTTTTTTTTTAAACTCCTGGAAATCTCTGAAGTTTCTTGGATTCTGTTGTGAGAGGCCATTGGCAGAAAGAACGCTGAAGTGCCTGCAAAACTATCTTGAGTATCGGCAGGGAGACATAAAGTTGTAAAGATTCGTTAAAATCACTGTGTCTGGTTATACAGCCCTAAAAGCCACAGTTTTGCTTAAAACCAGAGATGAATAATACCGAGTCACTCTTGGCGTCTCCTTTGGTATAAAGCACATCTGTTGGAATTTTGAAATAAAGAGAATTTATTTCTGAAAACAAACAAAAAAAAGGTTCTCTGAGTTTACTTTATCTTTGGGCAGCGAAGGGAGAAAGGAGACAAGGTCATCGTAGCACTGCAAGGAGAGTTCTGTGCCAAAGCCTCAAGCAAAGCAAAACTTGACCCACTCAATAAAAGATACATAAATCAACACAAAATTAGGATTAATTAATATGTTTAAAAGATTAATACCTATGGGAAAGTCAACTTTAATGCAAAGCAGAGCTCCCTGTAAATGCTTCCTGAACAGGGCTTGTTCCTGGAAACTTCTTAATCCCCAGGGAGCAAAAGTTAAACAAACAAGTGCAGATAGCTCACCAGTGGTAAGATATGGGGGGCACTACTGGGCACAGGCCTTTCTGAGGCTCACACTTCCTCAGGCTGCTGGGGCTCCCCAGGTCGCCTGAGTCCCAGATGTGTGGTAGTGCAGCAGTGCTGGAGCGATTCCTAAGGGAATTTGCAGGAATATGTGACTCCAGCACTCCCAAAACTGGTTTAAATCTGCTGAAGCAGGAGACAGCCATTGCCCAGCCTGGCATGACAGCCTACTGAGGGAAAAAACATCTATAAAACAGGGACACTGTAACACAAAAAGGAGGTTTTGTACACAGATGTGCGACAGGAAGATCCTTTGTGGTGCAGAAAGGCTCAAGGCAAGGTGGTGGACCGCCTCCAGCATCCTAGGGCTTGGGATGCTCTGTAATCACTAGTCTCACAATCTTCTTGACAGATGCTGTAGAAACAAGAAATGTAACATACTCCACTGACAAACTGGAGATTACTTACCAGTTGCTGTATTCTAAAATAGGATGCAGAAAGTCCTCCACCTAAAGCAATACACAGGACTCATCTTTCTTTGAGGGAAAACAAACTGGCCCAGCCCCAAGTCACTGGACCTAGCACACTGTGGGTCAGATCTGGCTACAACCAGGTTGCAAACCATGTAACCCTCAGTAAAGGCTGGCTTATCATGAGATTGCTCCAGTTCAAAACTGTTCACTCATGTTGTCTCCAGAAAGCCATTCTCCTATAGAAACCCTTTTTTTTTTTTTACATTTTTCTTCTCAGGAGCCCTAATCCGACCTGAGGGAGGAGTGGGGAATGGCCAATACCTATTGCCCTAGCAAAATGTATGGTTTCCAACCTGGCCTTGGAGTGCTTCTCTTTCTTACAGATGCGTAGTCATATTTTCTAGCTGTGTAGACCCATACATAATTTGTAACCATCTTTCTTAGCATCAGTGGAATGCGTGATTTTAACATTTCTCACAGTGGCCTTGTTTGGCCATGACTGATGCAATCACCAAATAACTACCGTAGCTTCACCTTGAAGTCTTTCTTCCTGGAGCCACGTATGTATTAGATCATACCAAGGCCAACAACAGCAGATTGTTAGATTATATAAATCAGTAGGGAGATCCCAACAGTGAGAAGGCACTGGCTGAGCTTCCACATCAACCTTCTGCCACCATGGGGGACAAAAAGGCACTGAGTATAAAACACACCTCTTTTTTTTCACAGCTATGATGTCTTCCAGTAGAGAGAGCTTCTCCAAAAGTCAAGTTTAGAAATAAAGTCTCTTCTGTGCAAAAAAGTGAATGTGTCCCACACTACACCATGCAGTGAGGGATCTGATAGGAAGAGGTTGCTTCTGACTTCCTCGGCAAGGGGGCATGGCATGAGACGGCCTGCCTCTCCTCAGCATCATGGAAGAAGCAAGCCAAGTCTTATGGTACATTTAAGTGACTGACTTTTAAACCAAAATATGCCTCTTTCTGTGGACATGCTTGGAGGCAGATAGTATTTCAGCTGAAGCATAACATCAGATGTAGGAAGGAAAGTACGCAGCTAAAGGAACCTTATCTCTGCGGAGCATGGCTGGGTACAATGGCTGTAATGGTGTCACCACAGACATCTATTGTGGACAACCAACCAAAACCCAGCCCTTCCAGCAGGCACACAGCCCATCCAGAAGCCCCCAGGGGAAAGGCTCAATCCCATTATGAATCCAGTTGCCTGTAATTCTGTTTTCTGCAATTCTGAGTTAGTGGAACATCAAACCTCCTCAGTGAGTCAGAGGAGGAAGAAGAAATACAAAAAATAGAGGCTTTCTCCTAAGTGCTTTCAGTGCAAGAAGCAAATCCCACTTTTCCATAAGCATTATAAATAGAAATGCTTAACTTGAAAACAGAGCCTGGATTAGGGCCAAACTAAGATGGAATCCAGGAAGTTAAACAGACTCAGACATTTCTAACCCGAAAAGCTTGCCAGCATCTTTACAGGGTGAACTGGGGATTCTGATCTACAGGTCAATGGACCAGTGGTGTGGCCAGCATGCCTGATCGTTTTCTTGAATTTAGGACAAAGCTGGAAGGGAAATCTCCTCAGGATGAGGTGGGTGCTCACGGCAGTTCTCTGGCAAGCAGGGCAAGGCCGCAGAGGTTTTGCATCTCACCAGATGTCACGGTTCACAGAAGGGCAAAACATCTGAAGCGCCGCGTCTAACTTCTGCCCCCGCTGCAGCTAAACTGATTTAATCAGGGCGTGCTAAAAACCTCTCCCACTTCCCACTCGCCCTGCCAGAGTGCAGACGTGGTTCTCTCTCTCCCACACGGTCCTAACGGCTTTTGAGTACTTGGTGCTTGGGTGAGAAACCATCACAGCCACTTCAAAACGACGACGTTACGGCTTCCAGCCCCCCCGTTGCCAAACTGGGGGGGGGTGCGAGACACAAAATGGCAACAGTGCAAAAGGAGTCCGCACAGCACCCACCACAGCTCCCACAGCCCAGGCAAAGCAGGTTCTGCCCGCCAGGAAGGTATTTCTGTTTTGCAATGACTCCTAAACGACCAGAACAAAAGCTCAGTTCCACTTCCTCTTAAAGGCTGTAGACCTTAACGTTCCTTTTAAGAGCGAAGAAAATCATCGTGAACTCTCTTAAACTGTACACAGGAGGAAAAAAAATAGACATTCCTGTCCAAAATGTATGAGAGTAGCATTTTCAGGGTATATTTTAGGAAAACAAGCCCATTAACATCCAATAGGTCTTCTTCCATCACAACAGTGTTGCAGCTCTGTGACTCCCATGTGCCTAACAAATTTAAAAGATTAATTTTTAAAGCCTCCACCACCTCTGAAGAATAAAAGTACAGGTGGATATAGCAACTCTTTTCTTGCCTTATCTCAAAATAATAACTGAGAACTGCAGTTTTCTTGCTACACCACCCCGTGGGACCTCCAACTCGCACTGGGAATTTAAATGGATAACCCTAGGTGCTGGGCTGTCTGCAAATTAGATTCATGCAGAGAAAAAAAAGATGCTATTGTAAATTTTGCAGAAAGTAGCATGATGTTATGAACTGAGAGATTAAAAAAAAAATCTTTATCTTACACCAACAGTAGGGTTCAAAAATATCTACTGGGGGCTGGTGGTGAAGCAGCTGCAGTGGTGTTGTAGACAGATAGCAGCACTGAACTTTTCTGTCCCTGTTTTCTCCCTCAAAGCTGCACAGAAGAAAGGGCATGAGGGTCCATACCGACACACACATGAACAGGCAGCAGTTAAGGGCTAGGAACGAATGACACAGGTACCCAGCAACTATGAGGATGAGAGAATCGTCTACATTTCATAGGAGGTGTAGAGGTTTTAGGTCAATTAAATAAATAAACTAAGCACTCCTTGGCAGTAAGTGGGGAGATCTCTAGATAGTGGAAGACAGGTGATGGAAAATGGCCTATAGCTGAAGCTCAAGAAGGATGAGGTTGAGGGTCAGCATGATCTGACAATTAACAACTCAACAGATATTATTAAAAGTAGCTATAAAAGTATGTGCAAGCATGCATGTATGCATACATGTGCACTCATTCAGAAACCAATATTGCTGTGTAGAGTGCACTATTGGTCACTCACAAGTATGGACAACCGTGTGAGTGAATAGTCATAAGGGGGCTCCAGGGGCCCCTGAAATACTCAAAAGCACAGGAACAGGATGATACCAAAGCCCCAAAACAACACACACAATAACCAACTGCTGATGCAGACTAGTGCATCAACCTCGTGAAGCTCCTAGAACTAGGAGCAGAGAGGGATCAGCCTTCAGGGAGTAGAGATGACAGCCAGAGCAACCAGTTGGTGGGCACTACTGCTTCAGAATCAAGTGTGCAGAATTGATTGCTATGGTAGCTTCCAGAGCTGTGTATGTATCATCTTGAAGTGGAAATTAATTTCTGATGCCTGTGTTTGTGTTTGATCTTAGCTACAGCAAATCAGAGTGAGGCAGCTGCACAGAGACATAACAAGTCACTGAAAAGTTCAAATATAGTCCCTAAGAAATACCTTTTACATTTACACATCTCTAGTGTCAGGAAGAAAAGAGTGACATGGAAGTATGAGACACAAGAATTGGGGGTGGGGAAAATATGCACGTTGGAAGTATTTTCCTGTATTCCAGCAGATGTTTAGCTATCTCCTTGGCTTCCAACATAGCAAGTGACTCCATAAAATAGGTGGATTCTAGCCTTAAGAAATCCCCAGTGTGTTACAAATGGAAAACATGATTGCAACATATCTGGCATCCAGAGAGGGAGATTGCAGCAGTGGGCTCTGAGGGAGCACCGATGAAGTCTGTCTTTAGAAGGCTGCTCAGTGTGAGCATTCATGGTTTGTGCTCCCCAGGGGCTACTGCTCAGTTTATAACACCACAGAAATCTGGAAGGAAAGAAGTTGCCACGTTGAGAAAGGTCACACGTTCGGAGAATGTAAAGTAACAACGAATTCAGCTGAATGAAAAACCACACGCTGCTGGGTGACACATGGGGACATGGACACACACACACACTCCGACCTGTTCTGATGATCGTCAGCAGAGAAAAGGAAGGCCAGGGGATAAAGAAAGAGCAGGACCATTAGGCAGCCTGACAGCTGCTTAGAGGAGATAAACCTAAACCCAGTTGAAGTCTATTGTAATGTAAAACCAGTAAAAATGGTATGTATAGGCCTACTGCTGTCATAGTGGAGTCTGAGGTCGAAAGGCACAGACAGGATGATACACGCCACTTTTTCATTGGTCCAGGTATCTTTTTGGCATTCCACAGAAGGTACCTATATACCTGCTTTATGGCTGCTGTCTTCCTGACCTGTCTGGGGACGATAAATCTGCCTGCACCCATGGCCGTTTGCCTCTCCTGGCTGTAACTGATGCTGTAGCTTTCCATTTGCTGAGAAATCTGCAGGAACTTTTCTCTCATCTGACTTTCTGTCTGCTGGCCTCGGGCTAAAGCAGGCTGAACACATGGTGAGAGCAAGAAAGGGGGAGAGAAAGGAAATGTAAAGCAGAGAAAGATGTTCCATTTACATACAAAGAAGAGCTGTTTAGGAAACAGGTCCAGTGCTTTCCCCTTCCAGCTACCCTACTGATAGTTTGGCTGCCGCAACCCAGAAGAATAAAAATGCATCTGTGAGGAAGCCAGAAGCATTTCCAGTCTGGTGATACAGAAGCAGACATGGGAGGGAAGAAGCATTTGTCCCACTAATGCGGCCTTCCAGTGCCACAAACGCACCTGGCACCCAATAGACCTGTAGGAAACAACTGGCTAGATCTTCCTTTGAAAGAAATTGCTTTGCACCACAGTAAATGTGCCCTGGCCAGACAGGCATCCTAACGAGCTTAGACAAGATTTCCAGATTTCCCACCCTTTCTGATTCGCAAAGCTGGCTTCAGACCACTCCTTTTCATTACCAACTTTTGGAGCTGTGACTGTTTCTGCCCGTTGCCTCCATGGTTAGCCAGAGCCCCAAATCCCCAAGTAGTAACTGCTATGAATCATGCAACACTCTCATAAACTTGAAGGACGTAGTAGGAACAACGAAGTTAGGACACTGTCTGGTCCACACCCAGGCTGAAAAAGAGGAGATAGCCAACATTGAGGCTGCAACTGGGGTAAGTTTTGAAAATTAGAGCTGCTTTCATGTAACACTAATAAAGTCCAGGGGGAAGAGCTGGGCAGAGCCCCGAAATGGAGGCAGGCAGGGTGAGCATTACGCAAGTAAAATACCCAGATTTGTAATTCTGCCGTTCAGCCACAAGAAGAAACTGACATAATTGCTCTCATCCTACAGATTGCAGCTCACAACACTAAGATCTGAACTCACCACAGCTGGACACAAAAGAAGGGAATGCAAGGGCTATGGTCAAAAGAAAATCAATTGTTGTGGAGAATTATTGGAAGAATCCAGAGAACTTTGTATTTTTCTCTCTTTACATTTGAAGAGTTTTGTCATTTGATGATAAAAGTGGAAGTGCCTCTTACATGGGAAGTAGAGACAGAACAACTCACCCACAGAGGAAAGGACTTTGGTGATAGGGAGGTACTTCAAAAATAAAAGTAATCACACACAGGAGAAAAATAAAAAAAAAATTGCTGTTGCATAGGCTCTGAGGGAAGAAAGAGAGGACCAGCCAAGGCTGTGTGAACATGCAGATCCCCTCTCCAGGCAAACCTCTTCAGGCATAAAGAAGGAGAAAGGAAACGTCCCCCCCACACCATTTTCACGACTAAGTGTGAGCCAAAGGCCTTAAAATGTATACAGCATCAGCAGACACTTTGTGTCTCCTCCAAAGAGGATGAGTCCCAAGTCACTGACTTAATGGAGCTCTCCTGTCTCCCTTTCCCACTGCCCCAGCACAGTGATGGGGGGTTGCTCCCTCTTCATATCCTCTGACCTAGCTCATCAAAATGCAGCAGGAAAATAAAACACATTTCCCTTCCCTGCAAACCAGATAGATAACCACAGGGCCACTTTCTTGTCCAGAGATGGGCAACAAAGCTGGTGAAGGATCTGGAACACAAGCCTTATGAGGAGTGGCTGAGGGAGCTGAGATTGGTTAGTCTGGAGAAGAGGAGGCTCAGGGGAGAACTTACTGCTCTCTACAACTACCTGAAAGGAAGTTATGGTGAGCTGGGAGGTCAGCCTCTTCTTGCAGACAGATAGCGATAGGACAAGAGGGAATGGCTGCAAGCTGTGCCAAAGGTGGTTCAGGTTAGAAATTAGGAGAAATTTCTTCTCAGAAAGAGTGGTTAGGCATTGGAATGGGTTGCCCAGGGACTTACCATCCCTTGGGGTGTTTAAGGAAACATTGGATGAGATACTTAGGGACATGGTTCAGTAAGTGATATAGGTAGTAAGGGTACAGTTGGACTAGATGATCTTGGAGGTCTTTCCCAACCTTAATGATTCTGTGATTCTTGGAGGTTTTCCTTTCTCGGACATCATTTAACATAAGGGGGGGAAAGGGCAGATCTTCTCAAGACCTCATGACCAAGAGCTGTCTGGTCACAGTGTCATGGACACAGCAGACATTTTCAAGACATGCACGGTGTACTTTGGTGTCTAAGACAGTGAATTCTCTGTGTAAGACCTAAAAAAATTGCCATTGTTGGAAAAGGGCAACATTTCCCACATACATTTGGCTCAGTCACACAGACACCAGTCATTTCATGTTCCTGGTAAAGTTGCTTGACATATAGACCAAGGAAAAATAAAGAGCATGTGACGTATGTGTAGAACAGTTTCTGACCTGAACAGTTTTCACATAATTTCCGTGGAACATGCTCCACATAACCTAGCCAAGTCAATGGTCTTTAGCTCCAAAAGGTAAATTTAGCTCCTCTCCTAAATGCATTCTGGAGCAATGCCACCTGAAAGGTCAGTTTGCTGTATGTTTCAGTGTCGGATGGTGTAATTGAAGGGAATGTGCAGCTACACAGATGATTAATCTCAGTGGGATCTTTCCTATAAAAAAGAAGGAGGGAACAAATAAAGTAGGGTTCTGCTACTTGGGAACAGAGGGGGTGTGAGAGGCAAGAGATTTCAGGGACAGAAGCACCAAGAGTGTGGAAATTGTCTGATGGTATGTTACTGAGTCAGTCATTTAAACAGACTTTATAGTTGGTGGCAAGAATAGGAAGCTTGAGGATTTGATTCGTCATGTCCTGAGGAAGATGTCTAAAACAGGTCAGATGAATTCTGGCCTGCGAGTTTCTTTTTCTCTGTAGTTATAAAGACAATCTAACTTGACTAGATCAGAGAGAGTTATCAGCAGGTATAGAACAAAAGTGCATGACATGTTCAGAGGTTAGATGGATGCCACACAGAATTTCTGGTCCAGATTGACACTGTTTCATTATTTTATTTTTTTTTTGCTGTCATCAGCAAGGAATTCACTGGCCTGATGCAAGGCTGGCAAATGTCAGAGAGAAGCTCTACCTTAGCAAAGTAGGTGATACCCATTGCTGAAGATGTGAAGGGCACAGGACATCAAAGTGGAGATATATTCTTGCCCGTGCAAGTACGTTTCTGAACATAAACATCCAAAACAGGACTGGGAAGGACTTTGACAGGTCATCTGTTCCACCCTTGCTCTAAGGCAAGATCCATCAGACTTGCTAGACCTGAACTGTTCTTGTTAAATATATGTCCAACTTGTACTTAAAAAGCCTTCAGGGACAGAGGTGGCATTCACTCCTGTTTTATGTACCCTTACAGAAACCTTTTTTTTTTTTCCTATTCAGCCTAAATTTCTCTTACTGCAAAGTGCTGTTCTCAGAGGATGTGGATAAGAGATTATTATCTCCTTTTCAGCAGCTTTTACGCAGCTGAAAAACGTTATCAGCTTTTATGTAGCTGCAAAAATGTTATCAGATCTTCCTCCAATCTTTGCATCCTTAGGCTAATTTTTTCAGTCTTTCACACACATGATGCTTGCTATACCTGGGGTCATTCTAATTTAAAAATTATTAGTGGCAATGCTCATATTAATCCAGAATGGAAAAATCTTACCTCTCTTAGATATCTTTGAATCATCCTAACAACTTTAATATATTTACTTAGCCTGACAAGTGCCCTGTGAGTTACTGGGAAGTAAAATGGGCCTCATTTTATACATGAGGACACAAGGCTGAGAGGATTTGTGGTTCTCTGCTCTTCATGTGAATCCCCACCACAGCCTAACTGCACACCAAAGCCAGACCCAAGCACAGCCCAGCTCACCCTCTGCGAGACAGAAACTGAGAGCAGAGCTGATAAGGGAACCGTGGTGTTTTGCTCAGGTATTCAGTCGTGACAAGTCAGCACAGTGCAGCTTCTCTAAAGTATGGAAACAAGCACAGACCAAGGTGAGGATTTCAAAAGCTGTTTGGGCATTATGCTCTTCAGAATGTCAGGGCCAATTCCATTTGCCTTAGAGTCAGATACTTAATACTTTTAAATACTTAATGATGCAAACATGTGACTAGTACTTAGACACCTCCCTCCTCATCACTTTAGGCATCCTGATGATTTTAGAAATTCCAGAAGATTTGTCTTCTCAGACACATCTGGTCAGACCCAGGTAGGCTGTAGCTCTTCTTGTCCTCATTCATGTCACAACATTGATACTTTACAACTCTACTATCAATGCAGTATAAGACACCATTCAAATAGATGGTGAGAAACCATCTGTCTTCTTATCATGATTAATCTAGCGTTTGCATGATGGAAACTGAAGCACTTAGTGCTTTTAGGTATGTCATTGCTGATAAAAAAAACCAGTGTTTCATTCCAGCCTCTGGATTTGCTCTTGGACTTTGCAGCAACTGCTTGTGGATCCCTATTCATTACATTGAGACTGTCAATAGACATCACTGGGAGATACAACAGGAGTGAAGGGGACTGTATAGTTATGAGTTTTGCATAGTTTCCACAAGTTTATTCATCTTGATGGAAGAGCAGGAACCATGCTCAGCTTCTAGGAGCCAATAAACATGGGGAATTCTTCACTTCATACTTTTTCCTGGTTATAGTGAATAGGAAAGCAAAGGTAACTGTTCCAAAGGATCATTTATTTCACCCTCTTCTCTACTACTTTCCTAAGTCTCTTAATTGAGCAGCTGCAAAACAATTGTCTGGGGGATTGGCTTGAATGGTGCCTGGTGTTACAGGGTTTTGTTTTCTAGGGGAAACGCTGGTTTAAGCAGTCACACCGTGCTTCAGATTGACGAATTGGCTTTTTGTTTCTTGGCTGGCTCGCAGGAACTTTGGGATGGGAGCTCCTGTTGCTCTCATGCAGCCCGGTGACAGCACTGGAGATGGATATTGCGTACGAACGGGTCACCCTGAATGGTTTAACCTCCACAGCCTCCCTTGCCCGAACCATGGTGCTGGTGCAGGCAGAGCAAACCCAAGGGTCGAGGCATTATTCCCTGTAGAAAAACGAGTCCTCCCGCTCAGGGGGAGAACTAGGATATGTCCGTGGACTGCGGGCCGGGAGAAGCGGGAGAGGGTGGGAAGAAAAACACTTACGCGGGCCAGGACTAAATAAACACACACGGAACTAAAGGCGCCCCCGGGGCCAGGCCGGGCGCCCGCGCAGCCCGTGCGCCTGGCGGCGGGGCCGTGAGGGCCGGGTGGTTCCCTCGGCGAGCGGAGCGGTGCCGCGACGCTGCCCGCCACCGCCATGGCGTAAGGGGCCAGCGGGGCCGGGGGAGGAGGGAGGAGGAGGAGGACCGGGGAGAGGTAAAGGAGGGCGGGGAGGAGGGAGGTGGAGTCACTTTCTTCCTGAGTTGAAAAACGCCTCTCCCGGCTTCGTCCCCCGCGGCTCCGAAGGAGAAACTTTCTGGCTGCCGAGCAGCGAGTGTGCGCCGAGCCGGGCCAGGCAGGGGCCGCCGGCGGTGAGTGCCTGCGCGGTGCGGAGCAGCGGTGCGCTCCCCTCCATCCCATCCCTACTCTCCGCTCCGCCGAGCGCCCGCCGCCGCTCCTCCTGCCCGCGGCGGGGTCCGAGAGACTGGCGGCGGGGGGGGCCCCGGGAGCGCCCCTCCGCCCGCTCTGGGCTGAGCGCGCTGGTTACCGGTGGATCCGGGGAGGAAGGGTCGGGCCCAGCGCTCCCCCTGCCCCGCATGTTCCCATCCCCGGGGCGCTGGTGGCGGCCCGCGGCGTTAGTGGGAACCAGGTGCGGGCGGGCGCCCGCCGGGGACCGCGAAGTGTGGGCCGGATCCACCCGGTACGGGGCGGGGTGGTGGCCGGGGGCGTCCCGCGGGGAGCAGCCTCCAGGCACGGTCTTTTCCGGGCTGTCCCCGGCGGAGAGGCGGGTGGCGTGGGGCGGGGGTGCTGTCAGGGCACCGCCGGTGGCACTCCCGCACCCCTCCGGAGGCAGCGCGCAGGATGGGCCCCGAGTGCCCGCGGGAGGTGCGTGCGGGGAGGCACGGCTCTGTCTGTTGAGAGGTGTACCTCTGGGCGCCGCGTCTAACAGCCTCCTGCCCTCCCGCAGCACCGCAGCCGCCGGAGCCCGGACCCGAGCCTTTCGCCGACGAGTTAAGCCTCCCAAACATGCGGGTGTGAAAGGTAAGCGGTAGCATCCCTGTCCCGCGCCTAGGGAAGCGGAGAGACAGGAAAAGAGAGATTTGCTCGGTGCGACTTCCTGCCACTTTTCTCTTCCTTTCTTGGGGGGGGGGGGGGGAGAGGTGTGTGTGTGTGTGTGTTTTGTTTTGGGTTTTTTATAGTAAAAGTCGTAAGTGACGTGGGACCACAGTTAGTAACCCACGAACCTCAGTCTCCTCAGCGCCAGGATGGCAAGTTGGGATTCCTGTTGCATGGAAGCAGTGCATCATCACTTGGTGCATCTCGTGCCAGCTCTTAGAGTTCGGTTCGGTATCACCAAAAGCCATTCTCTCTGCTTTTCAGTCATTCCCTCCTGAAACAGGATAGAGCTGCTATATTTTCCTGCATGTCCAAGCTGGAGTGGCTTCTTTTTTGGGCATAAGCAATGGCAATACAAGAAATAGATGCAATTGTGAATGAAGTGCATGAAATATTGCTCAACCAGTTGGAGATTTTTGGTTGCCCTAAGAAGATCAATTACAATTTAAATAACACTAAAGTTTTAATATAGTCTAAACAAAGACAAATAAAATCTCAGCTAAATATTGCCATGCTATGTTTATCATGCCAACAATTATTACAACTCATTGCAGCTTTTCAAAAAAAGGAAGAATTCAGCTCAAGGGCAGCAGTGGGGAATCAATAATTCAGATGCTGTTTATTACTCTGAAAGACTCTTGCTGGGTAGCCTCGGGCAAGCCACTCCACCTCTCCATGGCTCTGTTTCCTTCCTCATAAAACAGATAAATGTGCTCGCTTGCTTCACCAGGGTGTTGAGAAGTTTAATTAATTAATTTGTTTCATAACTGCCTGGAGATCCTTGACTGCGTTTCTCCTACAGAAGCGCTAAGGAGTATTTCAACTATGAGTTTTTACTGTGTGACATTGATTATATGTGTTTGTTTCTTCAGTGACCTAAATTAGCTAAACTTTTATGGACGTTAACGAAGTAGCAATTACGGATTAGGATTTTCTTGACTATCTGTAAATTTCACTAGGACTCAAACCCAAAGTATAGGAACCACAGTGTATTTTACTGGGACTGAACTACTGTTACTTCAAGAAAATGCCTATTTCTTTTCTTGTTATTCAAGTTAAGAGATTGCTTATGTTGTTTTATTTGAAGCATTGTGATACTCTGCATAATTGGGAATTGCCATGAAGAGAACCAAATGCTGTTAGTTAATGCAAGAGATGAGAAAAGTTTATAAATGTACATGTATCCTCTATAATGGAAACTGACCTCAGAAGACACTTGATGCTGGTTTTCCACTGCATATTCCTGTACAGGCTCATCTGAAACCTGCTCTTTGGTCACAGTGAATATGGGATGCAAGGGAAGAAATACACGAACTGAATAAACTGATTACCCATAGTAGAAGTTGGTAGATCTTGGTTGCCTAAGAGAGCTCAGTTTCTGTTACAGCTTATGTGAGTTAATCTAACAAGATAATTAGTAAATGTCTGCACCACAATGGAGAGGAAAACCTGTTTAGTTACCTGCCTAAATGGTAGATGGGATTTTCATAGGTTTCATACAGTAAAGAGGAGTAGCCAAAAGCTAGTTTGAGCATCTGGTACTTTCTAAAGGCATCCACCTTTAGAAACGCTGTGCTTAGAAGGTCTGTGCATGCCATTTCTTTTCCCCAATGCACTGACAGACAGCACATAGACTTTTTCAAAACTGAGTTAAAATAAAGCCTTGATCAGTGGCAGCAGAAAGTCATTCCCATCACCAGGCAGAATTTGGGCTGTGAAGGAACGTAGAGAGTTTATATGCTGGTGGAGAAATGGTCATATCCATCAGTACCCAGCAGACTGAGCAGTGAGGACTGGGGTTCAATGAGTTTGTAAATGAGTCTGTAAAACCCAAGTGACCCTTCTTTCAGAAGTGATTGCATTTAGCTAGAACTGAGTCACATTCTTAGGCTTGTGTGTGGAAACTTGCACATCTGGCACACACAACATGCTCTAGCAATGAGCAGAAAAAAAATTTAGTTACTACTGCTATTGTTCCTGGACATTTTGCAAGAAACAAAGCCCATTTGCCCTGTTGGGATTTTTTTGCTGAAGGGATTAAAAAAAAATAAGAAACAACTTTCCATAGTCCTGGTTTAAACGTCGTCATCCAAGTGTCTGGTGAGTGAAAGAGAATGGCTTTTGCTTTGGCAAGTTGTATTTAACTGGTAAATATGATACCTCAGCAGCAAGTCTGTCCTGGCTGTATACACCTTCTTCGCTGTCTCCATTCAGCTGAGGTAGATAAAAGAGCTTAGTTACAATAGCATAGTCCCCTAAAGCTGTTAAACTGCAGTGCCAGTTTGTGTTCAAGACTGTAGCTGCATTTTATTATTTATAAATTTGATGGAAAGTCCTTCCTTTGATCTTCTTTTCTGTTTAGATGGGTGAGCGTTGTACTGATGTCTGCTAGCCCAGCTGGGAATATGGCAAGGTGCAGCAGAGCTGTGTTAAGCTGACTGCCCCCAAACCCTTGTGCGCAGTGCTTTGGCCAGGCTCGGTTATCTGCTCAGGATGGGAACAAAGCAGAGGAGGGGATTAAAGCCTGATAGGAAAAGGAAATTTAGCTGAAGTCCCCTGGGACCTTTCTTGTCAATGCTTTGTCAGTAGACGTTTAGCAGAAGTAAAGTGTTGGTCACGGAGAGCTTTGGGAATCACATGAAGGACAGAGTGCTGGAAGTAGTTTCTTGCATCAGGTGCTGACGTCATGCTTTCATCCGCTCCTGGGACGAGGTCAGGTGTGAAAGCTCGGGCACAATGCTGCCATTATGTGCACAGTCTGAAATTACCTTTGTTCTTTCTGGTTTGCCCCTCGCTCAGGCTCACAGAATATACAGCAGAAATCAGCAGTGCTGCTATGTAGAGCAGGATTTGTCACTAGAATCAGGCAGGTATGGTGTCTTGGTAGCAGACAAATATAATTTTAACATCAGAGTTCTTTGGCCACAGTTGTCCTGGTATATGTTCTTGTTTTGCTTTTGTTGGTTTTTATCAGAAATAGTAAAAAGCTGAATATTTGAGATCAGCCTGGTATGTCCTCTTAAGTCTTCTAATCACATGGCTGCCTAGAGTTTAATTAAAGTATTTTCAAAAGTCGCTTGAAAGCATTTCTGTGGATGCCATGTCATTTTAAAGCCTTTTAATCAGTTCCTTGTAACTGTGATGCATCACTGTTTTTTTCTTTTTTTCCAAAACAATCTGCCTGGTTTCAGTTCTGCTGAGAGATCTGTGCTTGCTCAATTCAAGGTCAGAAATGAGATTATAAGTTGACTGTGTTGATACTTACTCACACAAATTGGTTATGCCAATTGTAAGTAGCTAAATTTTGCAGGAATAATGTGATCTTCTAACTCCACCTGCATTTCAGGCTTCTGTCTATGAAAATGTAATTGTCACTATTTATTAGGGGTATTCTGATAAATATCAGGTTCTTTGGGTACATAGGGATTATGTCTATGAAGAGACAGACGGATAAACTCTATCTAGCATATATATGTGTATATCTGTGTGTATGTATAAAACCGCCATACATAATGAGATAACAGATGAAAGCAGCAGAGATAACAGAAGATTTTACCAATAATAATGAACAGCATCTTCATCTGTAGTGAGATGTGACTACTGGGTAGAGTGGTGCAGTTTAGGTCAACAAGCAGAGGCATTTATCCTGTAGCAAATGAAAGAGTAGTTGTTCTCTGTGAGTACATATTTGAAGTCTTGCATACACACATATTAAGGTGATCTGTAGATACTATAAGAGCAAGTATTGATTCTTTTTTTTAATTGCTTAGATCGAAACCTTTTTATAAATAGACTTTGCTGGTGTTCCTACATGCTGTCATCATACCTTTACATAAATAATAAACAAAATTTTAATAGAGTTTGACTGAGTCATAAACAGGATATGGAAACATGGTTAAAATGAGTTTTGATCCCATAGCAACTGAAGGATGTGATGTGTTTTTAGAATTCCTGTCTGTTAATAGGATGTCCTGTGGAAATGCTTTACAAATAAAAATACCTGTTTCAGATCTTCGGCTACTGAAGTGTATAGATAGATACAGATACACAGAGAGTGAGAACTGGCTTTGCAAAACTCCAGCTAGAATATTTCATTTGTTTCCAACATCTTGGAGGCAATTGAATGAAGGGCAGCTAAAAACAAGCATGAAAGACTAAAACCCCTAATTGTACATAGTAGAGGTGACCGACAACTTAAGGGACTTAAAGCATTGACAAGCATTTTAAAGAGTAAAGTTCAAGACTAACAAAATAATGATTAGTTTGAAAAGAGGAAAGAAATGAGAGGAAAAAGATGGAAGCACGTCTCGGTATCAGAAGTTTGTTTAATCATCTGCTAAAAAGTGTGGGGAGCTCTATGACATGGAGCAGTCTGAGTGGGCTCAGAGAGCCAGGAGGAATTTTGTTTTGACAGCAGTAAAATTGACTTTCCCCTTTTGCATGTATGAATAATTTTCTTCTGTCCTTTCTTTGCACCTCCTGGGCACTGCAACCACCCTCTGAAGGTTTTCCAGCTCTTCCTCCATGTCGCAGTTGTACCACTCGATCCACGCAGAGACCACGGCCTTGCTTACCTGGGGTTGTCTCTCCTTTCACTCTCTTCACAGTTACACAGTTGTGCTTTTGGGTTGTAGGCTGCTGCCAGAGAAAACCCTAAGTATGGTTTGTGATGCCCCACACCGAAGGGTTCACATCCTCACAGACCCCCTGACTGGGTCTATGTGTGTGAGCCAGGAAGATGCATTACTACTTAGCGGCTACCCAGTGGGTGCTGTTTTACCACCCAAATCACTACAGGTGCTTTTGCTGTGTTTCTGTGGTGTCTGTGACAATCATAGTCTGAGGCCCCACCCATGTCCAACATGTTGTGACAACATAATAGGTGGATGAGTGGCTTGCAGGATTGGCTCCTGGGACAGTCATGACGTAGACAAGTGTAGTTAAGATACTGGGTTTGGCCTATATGAAAATTCTCAAACTGCCTTCTGTTTGAGTTAGCAAAAGATAACTGTTCTTAATTATCGAAACAGCCTTTTAAAAAGTTCTTCAGGATAAACCAAAACACGCTGGTGCCTTATGGGAAGTCTTTCTCCCGGAGTTTATCGGTTTATGCTTTTCGTGGTAAAAGTGACTGAGCTTTCATTCACTGAATGCACATGCCATAAGAGGCGTGCCTGTACTGGTTGGGAATGCTTGCCTTCAGGATTCTGGCTATCAGAACAATTTTCCTACTCATTCTATACAGTGAAGTGTGGAATAAAAGATCCTGGTAAGGGTTAGGAGTGCTAATGTTAGTGCAAGCAAAAATAACCAAACTATTGAGAAAGCATTTATGCACTGGGATAAATAATGAAATAGAAGAAAATTCCAAATCCCCAGATTATGGTTTGGGCATGCAGACGATTTAAATCTTGTTTTTGCTCGAGGCAGAGAAAAGGTTCCGCATTCAGTGTGCGCATGCGTATGCCCTGTTAATTTATAAATGCAGTGGGAAAACAAACAAATAAGCTTTCAAGTGAAAGGAATAAACAGATGAAACTTCCATCACAAATACCCTACACGTCCCACTGTAAACATATAAAAGTATTTTGCAGTTGCTGTCCTATCTGTAGCATGGTGGAGGATCAGTGCAACCCTACGTTCTCCCAGAGGGATGGTCTCAGGCAGCCGTGTACAGCTTTGAAGAGATCCACTGAATCTTGTGTATAGATCAAAGGATTAAAGTTTAATAGTTTAAATAATTTAAAGTTTAATATTTTAAAGTCAAGTTTAAATCTTGACTGCTGGCATGATGTCATGTACTGATAATTCCTATAGGAACTGTTTGCTTCTGGTTGCCTTTACGATTTTCATATCACAGTTGTTTTTTAGGCATATCAGTTGATTCAAAGCTTTATTTCAGATAGCTTCAGAGCAAGTGCAATACAAATACCTGGGTACCTGAGCTATGCTTTATTTTGCTGTAGATTTAATTCTGAATTATATTTAGGCTTACAGTATTTAAGCTTTTAAATACCTCTGATGATATGTAATTGTGATTTAGCATGTATCTCAGTGAAGAAATCAGAAGAAGAAATGAAGTCATGTCCCCTGGTGGGTAACGTCGTAATAGGTATTTTTTCAAGCTGTAAGCAGTGGGGTTTTTACACCTTTCCAGCATTTTTATTGGAGAGGCAGGTAGTCAATGGTGTTTTACCTGATTGACCAAGAGAGCGGTGGAGGAAAGACACCCAACTGCTGTTACCTCGGGACATGAGAATTTCCTGCATACGTGTCTGGCCCCACAGCTTGGAGAGGGACTTGGCAGTACTGGATGCTGATGTGGGAACTACACAGCTTGGAACTTTGGTCAGTAGACTTATCGTGTTTGTTACAGTACAAAGTTACATTTATACTTTTCTTGGTCCTACTCCATCTGCTCTCTAATTCTACTATATCAGATAGGTTTCTGTGAGTCAGTAGGAACCGAATGGTGAGATATATATATATATATATATCTATCTCCATATATATATGTAGGAACAAGTGTCTAGTGACTCTTTGACCTCCCTGTTTTTGTGCACTTATCCTGCATTATTTAATATTGAAATGTCATTAGATTCAGTTAAGAGGACTTAATTACTCTCCCATTTTTAAAATAAGTTTGCAAAATATTTGGATCAGTGATAAAACTAACATTGCTGAGCAAAACAGCTCTCCATCATGATCTTAAAGCACTACTACTTCCAACTGATTAATGCAGTTATATAGACTCTGCTCTTTCGTCAGCAACCAAGTAATTGTGTGTGTGAAAAGATTTGCCAGTTACTTGAGGCACTTGGACAAAGTGCTAAATAAGGGCTTGTAGAGACGTTTGCTTTGCTTGACTAACCTAGCACTCCTCATAGCAAGCAGTTGCATTTTGGCAGCTGTCAGCATCAGTGCAAGACGTGTGCCCATCTACATTTAGTAGCACAAGATACCACGTGCATCTTATTGCAACATTACCTATGAGTTTGATGGCATTGGTACAGCAGCAGCTTTTGCTGGTGGTTGACCATTCCTTGTTAAAGTACCTGTGACTTTCTTAGCTGTTCTAGCAGTGGGTGCTACAATTGTTTATTTAAGCAGTAGTACTTTTGAACAGCTTAACAAAATACTGGAGTTCTGCATCCAGTTCTGGAGTCCCCAAAATAAGAAAGACATGGAACTGTTGGAACAGGTCCAGAGGAGGGCCATGAAGATGATCAGAGGGCTGGTGCACCTCTCCTATGAAGACAGGCTGCTGGAGTTGGGCTTGTTCAGCCTGGAGAAGAGCAGGCTCCAGGGAGATCTTACAGCAGCTTTCCAGCACCTGAAGGGGCCTATGAGAAGGCTGGGGAGGGACTTTTCAGAAGTGCATGTACTGACAGGATGAGGGGGAATGGTTTTAAATTGGAGTGGGCTAGATTTAGAGTGGCTATTAGGAAGAAATTCTTCCCTGTGAGGGTGGTGAGGCACTAGAACAGGTTGCCCAGGGAAGTGATGGCTGCCCCCTCCCCGGAGGTGTTCAGGGCCAGGTTGGATGGGGCCTTAAGCAGCCTGGTCTAGTGAGAGGTGTCCCTGCCCATGGCAGGGGGGTTGGAACTTGATGTTTGAGGTCCCTTCCAACATAAACCATTCTATGATTCTAAGGTGATCTAACCATGTAATTTAAACTGTGGCAAAAGCAGGGTGACACGCTTGATCAACATGAGATTTGAAGCCAACTAAGCATTATGGAAAAAAAAGGAGTAGAATAACTTATCAAGAAGCAATTCAAAATTCTTGTGAAAGTTAAGTCCTTCCTGCCTCAGAGGTCATTGTCTAAGGTAAACGGGTGCAGGCTGAACCTGAAGATTTGCTTTTTGTCGGTGTGGTGGAATAGATTTTCCGTTAAATTCAGGAACACAATTCTCTACCCAAACACTTGTGGAGGTAATTCAGGTAGCAGTAATGAGAACTATGGCCTTTGTGGAAAATAGGAGCTGCCCAAAAGAAGACAAAAATGTAAAATCTGTGGAGATAAGTCTTAAATTGTAATTTTGAGTTTTAAAGTAGTTATGGTTTTTTGTGGGGTTTGTTGTTGGGTTTTTTTTCTTACAAGCATAGAGGCTCAATACTTGAGCAGAATGTCAGTGCTCTTCTCACCTTCTCTGGAGACAGCTTGGTACTTTCCAGGGGGATTCAGAGGAAAGCCAGCACATTCACAACAGAGATGCCAGGAGTTTGCTTGCAGCATCTCCTGATCAATCAGAAGGAGAAAATAGCATGGGAATGGGAAGTCCAGCTCTCACCAAGGGTACAACTCCATCCACCTCCTTCTGGCAGGAGACCTCCTGTTCATGTTTGTGCATTAGCCTTCTCCAGGGTCCACAGTGGGGTAGAAGATGGTCCATGACCTCGGTGGGTCACAGTGAGGTGGAGGAAGGCCCATGACCTTATCGAGCACAGGCAAGAGCTGTGTGTTGTGACAGCTGCTCCCAGTATGACTGAGCAGGCAAGTCTGACTTCTTTGTGTCCCAGCCCTGGGCTTGGGAAAGCTCTTTCATTCAGAAACCTTAGTGAACTGTGGTTTTGCGATGCCTCCAGTTAGTTCATGGGGGTTTCAGTAACCAGAAGTTGCACCTTTTCTGTTCCTGGCTGCAAAGGGTTGATGAGCTACTGGTCTCAGAGGTGAGTCATGGGCTGGCGTAAGAGGTGTCAGCAGAGACACCTGCAACTTCTGCTTTTTAAGAAACGATACATGTGTCCCAGCAAAAAGCATCCACAAAGCATATGTGGCTCTTCAGAACTGATACTGCAGAAAGGCACAATTATCTACACGTTTTTATTTTTGTAGTGATGACCAAGAAGGTCAGATTGCTTCAATGATAGCTGTGCCAGCTGAGGGTCCCAACAGTGCTGTCCTTTCCTTGCCCCCTCTGCTGCCCCTCTCCCACTCCTCTGCTTTCTCCACTGGAGCAGCCTCCCTGTGCACAAGGGGCAGGAGGAAAGAGGGCCTTTCTTTTCCTTTAGATAGTGTGTTAAAACCAGTTTATTTGTTGAACTTATTTGTCTGCACCAATGGCTAGTTTGGTTGCTGGCATCGCTTTTACAATAGGTTTGGGGTTTCTTTCTGCAGCTGAACATCTCTTCGGTGATATGGATGGGGGAGAATAGCAATAGTTAAGATTTGGTCTGTTTTTTCTAGAATACATGATGTTCTTTACTGTTTGTTTCTGCTGGCAGCAGAGTGGAAATCATGGCAAATGCTCTTTCAGTCTAGGACTAAGCGAGAATCTTTTCAAAGCTTATGGTATGTAAGCATTTTCTTCCATGGGCAAGCATCCTTCACTCTCCGCTTAATGCTTTATCAGGTCATGGTTTTCAAACTGAATAATAATCCCCTCATTCTCAGAAAAGGTTCAGTTGCTTAGTAAAGTTTTTCTTGGAAGACGTGCTTGGTAATGATGTAGTGTAATACAAGAGTAAGAACTTTAAAAGATGGTGAGTGTGATTTAAGCAATCAGAAAGCCAAGGGTCCTGGTTTCTGATTTAAGCAATCAGAAAGCAGGTTCACTCACAACTGATAAACTGGAGTTTTATGTCCAGTTATCTGTATGTGTCTGCCTTTCACCTAAGCTGTGCTGTCAAGGTTCATATGTGTATCTTTGAACAGTAGTATGTTTTTCTTTAGCTTTCAGTATGCAAGTAAGTTAACTAAGGCAATGTCAAAATATAGAGCTCAACACAGTTGCACATGCATTCTGCGTCATGGGTTTTGGCTCCCCTCCCCCCAGGTACATTTATACTGTTGAAATGAATGTTAAATAGTCCCTAACAGTCTCTGGTTTTGTTCACATCCTTCTGCTGACACTGCTTTGCTTCTTTTGCAAGTGGTTTTAGGTATGTCTTCCTGATCAGTTTAGTTTCTGAACAGCTGCTAAACTGAGGAGTGATGACCATGCCTCACGGCGTTACCTGCACAAGTCGGTGAAGTGTGTGGTCAGGTCTGGGCTTATCAGAGAAGTGCTTGATAGTGTGTGTGTTTCAAGACGGTTCCACTGTTTGAAATCCCCACGGGGGTGGTTTGCCATGGCTGTACCCAGAACCACATGTTTCCTTGCTAGCTGGGTGATAGTTTTGCTTGCAAACCCATGCTTATTCTCTTGGGAGCTTTGATTTTTTTTCTTTCTTTTTAATTTTTAGTTTTTCATTATTACTTTTGCTGGCCCTGCTTTTAAGGACATCACAGGTGATCCAACATGGAACATTGGTCTCTCTCCTTGCTCTCTGTGGCATGGTTTGAGCCATATTCACACCATGCTGGGCCTTGCTTGGGGATTTCTCTCCAGGTGGTTGTTGCTGGTGCCTCCAGAGAGGTTCGCGTAGGAAGGAAGGTGGACTCCTCCCTTGCTGCCTCCTCCCACCTACCAGTCACACCAGGCTGAGTCCCGCAAAGGTATGGGACAGGGCTCACTGGCTGCTGTGGGTTATTGTCAGCATATCATAGGAAGGGTGTCAGTGTGATTTAACCAAGAATAAATAAGAATAACTTTATAGTTGTGCTCTTGTCACTGCCTATTTTGCCCAGATCTTGACTCTGAATACACTGCCTGTGAATGTGCTGTAAATCAGTTTTCCAGTTATGCTGCTGTTAGTCCAAGCAGTGTTGTACAGTGATTGCTTCTTGGGCACAAGGTGAAAAAAGGCTTTACTTTGTCTGCTAAATGCATGCATGCATAAGGGGAGAAAAATAAGGGGGGGGGGGGGGGGTGTCACTGAATGCTTAAAATGCAGACTATGAATTTTAGACACCACCAGAGGTGTCCAGTGAAGGTAAAATGCTGGGAAATGCACGTCTAGGTTTACAGAGAGGGAGTTCTGGGCAACCTTATTGTGTATTCCCCAATCTCTAGTCAGAAGGATCCTAATTTAGAGAACTCTTAAAGCCATCCCATAATCTATGTATGTGCATAACTCTCACTGATGTGCAGAAGTAATTACGGAATTCAAACCAAGGAGAAGAATGCATGAAGTCTTTACTGCTAACTGTGATTTTTTTCTGATTGCGTAAGCCAGGAAAAGTCTTTCAGTGCGTGGTGAACACAGTAAAAGTTACAGGCATTTTTACTTCTTTTTTTTTTTTTCAGGTTTGTTTTTAGGTTCTTTCCTCTGCCACCAGTTCTAAAGAATCATAAAGGTGTTTAAAAGAACTGTGTGTTGGGTTTGAGTTTGTGAGGCTGTTTATTTATGAAAAAAGCAGTTCTCCACAGTTAAAAAAAAATGACATTTCAAACATGATGTTCCAGTTTGGCTGGTTTTCACCTCCTTCCCTTCAAAATGCGCTGTTGTATGGTTTCCTTATTTATAGATAAGAATACAAGTAGATTTGAGTATATTTGGATAAGCCATGGTGTGTGTCTCTTTGTATGTGTGGATGTGGTGAGACAATATGTAGATATATTAGAAGTATTACTGAATAAGCCACCTTGTGATCTGTGATTGGTTTACACCCAAGAAAGGGCAAAACTTACTTGCAAAATGCATTAAAAACACAATGAAAATGTCATCCTCCATTATGCTCTGTTAAAGCAATTATGCTGTGCACTGTGATATATGAATGTAGGCAGTTAGAGGGTGCAATATTATTTTTACCTTGGGCAGGAATGCACAAGAAATTATGTACTTGGCCAAAAATGCTTGCTCCCAAATTAATTTTAGGAGCTGAACACAAGTTCCAAGAGTAGTCTTGGAGGGACCCAGTCTGTCAAGGTTGTCTCATTGTCTATGCACATAGTAATGACGTTGTTGAGTGTGAGTCTCTAAATAAGGTTTTAGCAGCCTCTAAGTTTCTGTTTGAAAAATTTGACATCTATAGGTAGGGATCTGTGGGGAGAAATAAAAGGTTGCTTTGTACTTCAGCTTCTTACGAGTTTTATGACTGAATCCTATGAAACAGGTTTTCCACGGGAAAAAAAAAACCGTATTTGTTTTTAGGTTTCTTCTGACTATTTCTCCTTTTAATAATTGAAAACTACTGTTCATTATTTACATAAAACTGCCTCTCTTGGGTCTGCTTTCTGTAACCTTTTCCCTCAGAAGAATTCTAGGAATTTGCTGGCTTTCCTCAGGGGAATCCTGGCCATGTTTTATCTGAGACTTCAGGCTAGATAGTTGGTAATTTTAAAATAGTGACATCCTATGTTTAAATACTGGCGTTTAACCTCTGCATAGATTTGCCATTTGAGTAAATTTTAAGAAGTCGTGTATGTAGGAAAATATGCACTTTAATTCAATATTCATCTTTCTTGGTAGCTGGCAGTAAATCTCCGTATGCAAAGTGGAAGAGCCCCTTGGAAAAATAGCAGTAGTAATAATAATAATAACGTGAAATCCTTAAATGACCTAAAGACAAAGTATTTCAGTATTTTATGTTTTGATTTTTGGGGTTTTTGGGGGTTTGTGGGGGTTGTTTTTGAAAATGAGGACGTGTCAGAACCAGAGGCCTCAAGCGCTGTATAAAATGACCCCGGCACAAACCTCCAGCATTCCTCATCCTTCCCACTCCAGCTGCTAACATCAGCCAAGGCTGCACGCAGGCTTGGCTGCCGCCAGCACAAACTCTCCGGCTCTCCCCCCTTCCTCCTTCCTCCCCTCCCGCCCTTCTCTGCTTTGCCAGTACAGTCAGCACCGCTTGACGTTAGGTACCGCTGCAATTACTTGAAATCTCGAGTACAAGAGCTATCAGTGTGTGCCTTCATCTCCTGCCAGCTACTAGAGGGAAAGATGGGGGAAGAAGGATGGGGCTTTCTTCAAAGTGTTGAGGTTTTTCTTTAGATTGAATTGCTCAGTCAGTATCATCTGAAGTACTCATACAGAATTGATTTGAAAGCCACGTGGACAATACACGGGGTTTAAGTCTTGATGGAGTTGTATTTTGTTGAGAACATCCTGAATTATAATGTCTCGTGGATTCGTTGTCTAACACTCTCTCTCACGTCCATCTGCCGTAGGATATTTCAAAGATGGTTTGGCTGCCACTGAGTCTTGGAGATCTGATGCCACAATGAGGACTCACACACGGGGAGCCCCAAGTGTGTTTTTCATACACGTGGTTTGCTTCGCCTTCGCCTACAGCGCCAGGGAGGACCCAGACGGGATGGTTCCTTTTGTCAATGCCAACTACGACAGCTACCCCATGCTCTACTTCTCCAGAGCGGACGTGGAGGCTCTGCGTCTCCAGGCTGCCAGCACCCACCAGCACATTGCGGCTCGTCTGATCGAGGCAGTGCAAACGATGCTGTCCTATCCCCTGGAGTACCTTCCTCCCTGGGACCCAAAGGAGTTCAGCGCTCGGTGGAATGAAATTTATGGCAACAACCTCGGGGCCCTGGCGATGTTCTGTGTGCTCTACCCGGAAAACCTCGAGGCCATCAGCATGGCCAAGGATTACATGGAGAGGATGGCGGCGCAGCCTAGTTGGTAGATTTTTGTCTTTTTTGTTTTTTTAAAAAAATAACTGTCCTTACTGTATAAACTGCCTGCAGTTAGGGGAGTGAGTAGATGAGGGAATTGATTCAATTACTTCAGTTGTTCTAACATCCACTTTAACTGTGACTAATTTGCTGAATGCATTTACTCTCCTTTGGGCCAGCAGTGACACGCAGCTTCTCACCTTCACTGGACTTAGCCTGGTGCAAATTAATGCCGGAAGGAGCATGAGCCTTTCTGTACCATCCTAATGCTGTAAAGTTAAAAAAACAATCCAAGCCCACCCCCAATCAGAAGGCAGGGTTTCATATCTGATTTGTGTCGAAGTGCTAAAAGTGTTACTTTTTTATCTGTGTGTGTGTGTGTGTCCCGCCCCAAGCCATACATAACTTTTGTGTAATTCTTCCTTGGGAATAATTTTCCCCTCGGGAAAAGAAGACCTATAAAAAAGCTATAATTAGATCTAGGTGAAAATGACACTTCTGTGTTTCTGCAGTCTGCTCTAACATCTCTCTGAGCTTCAATTCAGACCTGCAGCTCCACTTGGTTCTTGAGTTTTTAGGCCTCTACTTATACAAGAAAAGACAAGAAAGATAGCTGTCCATACGATTACTTCATTGGAACTGCCTGAGTAACTGCCATTTTGATGACCACCTCCTGGGTTAATGTCACCTGGTTGTGAGTTGTCATCCACAAGTTAGTCTGTCCTTGCTGTCCCACACTTTCTGTGGGGACAGAAGGTCAATGTTCTCACTGTAGGAGTAAGTCAAGCAATTGGGACCCCAAGGTCTCTCTTGTCATCTTCTTTTTTCATTCCCACCAGCAATTTATCTCTGCTTTTTCTTCTAGCAGACCCATTTCCCTTACCCCCCTGCAGCAGTTGCCACTTGGTGCACTGTGGACCTGTGTTGCTGCCACTGTGAGGAGCTCAGAGGACAGAAATGTGGGCCTTGCCAGGACAGTGGTTTCTGTCCAGGGTGGTGAGCTGGAGCTGTGATGGGGCAGTGCTCCTCACAGCTGCTGTCCTTCAGCAGCTCTGTGGTGACAGCAGCTCAGCAGGAGCCTGAGTCAGGTGTCAGGCCAGCACAGGAGGAAGCATTAGCTGTTCAAGCAGTATTAATCGCTCAGGTGACTAGTCCTCACCTCCTTTGGGTTAAGACCAACCAACATGTGGCATCCATCCATGGACTGTCACTGGAATTATGCTGGATTTGAGCCAGCATAACTTGGGATGGGAGTGATATAAAAGGCTTTGCAGTATTGGAGTTCCCCTATACCAAGTGTTAAAATGGTGAGTGTCACGGAAATACAGCAACTGGAACAAAAGAGATGGTGGGAGAGAAGGGACACGCTGGGTGTAAGGTGCTTTTCACAGAAGACAGGACACATGGGAGTTGAGAAGAAAAGTATTGGCACAACAGGGTGGTGATAATTTCCAAAATCTTCCACTGAAGCATGACAATACAAATCTTCAGCCTTACTTGCCTCCAGAGGCAGTCTGTGTTCCTCCTGGCGCATTGGCAATGGGATAGGGCCGTAGAGAGGTGAACCCAAGGATGCGTAATAATCTACAGCAGGACCTGTGGACTGCTCCAAAGTCAACACCTTTCTCCTTAGTTTCATTGTTCACGCTCTTTAACTTGCTTTGGGTAGTGTAAACACATGCTCATCTGTTTTAATGGAAGAAGAAAGAGGACCAGGTACTATTTTGGGCAATAGAATTTATTTGTGTGTGTCTGTTTCCTACGTCTCTCTGTCTCAGGAACCTCATTTCAGTTCCTTGTGTCCTGTGATTCCTGCCCTGGATTAATTGTGGTTCCTCTGTCCCTTGCCACGATTCAATTTGTCCCAGTTGACCAGATGCCAATCAGGACTGAGCACATACCTTATTTCCACATGGCTTTGATGTTATTTACCTCCCTCAAACTGCTGGGGTTTTTTTTTCAAGCAAGTCTCTTGTGCTACCTCAGTGAAAAAGAAGCCATGCTTTCCCCATCTTTCCCTTCTGATGTTGACACATCGTTCAGCAAACAATCAAGGCTTAATCACGGTTCTCTGCTTTGCAAAAGTCAGCTGGGGCGATGCACTTAGTAGGGGAAGGACCGAAGAGGGAAATCAGAAACATAGGCCATCGGGCTGGGATATGCTGCCCTTTGTATAACCTCCAGCCAGCCAAATGCTGTGACAGAAACGTGGGTCTGCTTTCCATTTTTGCTCTCCCATGAGTACATAAAGCTGAATGCTGTCAACGTGGAGTTCGCAGTGCAGCTCCATTGGTGATGGCAGTTAATATAGATCCTTCTCCCTAGTCCAACAGTGGTTTTCAGGAAAATGTAGGAATGTAACATCTCTGAGGCATGTACTGATCTGTCTGGCTTTGCTCAAAAGAGGTCCGCAGGTTCAGAAGCTGAAGCAGCAGACAGACAGATTATATAAATCTGGTTTTCCTAAGCAACCCAACTAAAACATGTTACTGCACACGCTTCTCCACTTAGGATAAGGCTAGGAGAACAAGTAGAGTTGTGGCCTGAGTGCTACTGGCAGGCACAAATCTAAATACTAAATAAAATTTACATCTCACTACCAAAACACACTTCTGCTTTCTGGTGTGTGTGATTGTTGGGTAAAATAAATACAGTTCAAAATGCCTGAGAATGCCAGGAAACCAAGGAGACTGACATTTTAAATTTCATCTTTATGTTACTGAGAATCCTCAACAGTCCAAATGTGGTTTAGTATCTCAGGATACAGTTCTGAGGAGCCTACTGGTAATGGATACATACACGGAAGATGCAGTGTAAGAAGCAGTTTTGTCTTTTCCTAATCTGTTACAATAGTCACTTTATATCACATAACAAAGTACACCTGTAATTGGGTTCCCATTCATGTCAGCTAGCAGAGCATAAGCTGTTTATCATAACAACCGATGTTGATAAGCATGCTGCTCATAACAGAGCATCCGTAATTGCTACATCCTGGAGTAGGTTTACATTTTAAATTAAACAAAGGGGCGATGGCTAATAGCTAACTATAACAGTCACCCAAAATAATATGGGAACAGACAGTGTTTTGGAGACTAGCAGGAGCAGGGAAACGTAGTGCATTGATATTTCAGTAAAATTAGATAAACTTGAATGGTTTTTGCCTGTAAAAATTAAAAGCTGGTGTGAAATAACCTGGTTGGGTTTCCTGGGATTTGATATCTAGACGCTGTCTTAGGGAAAATTTGTCCTTATATTTAAGCTGTATTATTTTACAGGGAACAGAGGATATAGATGCATTTTATCTCTGACTGGCCCCTAGAGCACTCCCCACCAGAAGTGTGTTTTTGGCCGAGGGGATCTGTACTCGTGATTCTTTCCATATGCCATGGCCTCGGCTGGTTCCCGCGCTGAGGGGAGTGATGTAATCGCAGTCACACATCGTGCAGAAATAAGAGCCCAGAAAGATTCAGTGTTTTGGACAAATCACTGAAAAGCTCTCCTCTTTACTAATCCTGCCTTATAAGACAAACGGCTTAGAAATCCACAACTTCTGCACCCCTCTTACAGCAGGGGAGATGTCTCCTTTTGCAGCTGCCAGACAGAAGGGTTGGGTTGGGTTTGGTTTGTTGGGGGTTTTTTACATGCAGCTGATGCACTGGTTTTAAAGACAAGTATGATACCAGCATGCAGTAGGGTGTGGTATTTGACAGTAAGCTGTCTCTGTGGGTTTTATAAGGGAGATAATCATTGTCAAGCACATGCAAACATTCCAAGGGGATAGCAGCGACTAAGAAGAAAGTAACAGGAGGCTTCGGCATAGCAAATCCAAGACCTTTCTGCTATTCCTTAATAGTTATTATCAGTTAGGAATCTTATTAGTCCATGTTTATTAAAAGTATTGGTTCATGCTATAGGGCCATTGCTGTTAGTATCCGGATTGCAAAGTAAAAATACACAAATAGAAATCATTAAATGTATAGATAAATGTGTAACTAAAATAAATTCACATGTGGCGAGTCTAAATAAAGTGGGTCTCTGTGCTGACACCACAAATTTAGAACATCTGTTTGATTCCCAATAATCAACCAGCAGTCACATTCAAAGTAAACTTAAGAGGTTTTTCTAAGAACTATGGCATAGATGTTAGTATAAAAGAAGCTTGGGGGATGCTGAGATAGCCTCCTACGGGGAGAAAGAAAAAGAAAAGGAGGGGTAGGAGGATGAATTTGGTATCTGGAATATATATTACGTTAGTAAGTGAAATATCAAACCCTCACGCTGTTTTTATCTTTTTCATATGTAGCATTTAAAAATAGAAATTATGCATGACTCTGGAATTGAATGGCTAGCTGGATTTTGAAGAGGATCTTTTATACCTTCTCTTTTAATTAATAGGATGTCTGGGAGGTAAATTGGTGGTGAATTTCTGTGGTAGCCACGGGGAGCTCACTTTGTGGCATGCCTGGTATAAAAATTTGCTACAAGAGCTAGAGGTAGTCTGTTGAAATAATATTGTAACTAAATTTCTATGTCTGCGTAATACAGCACTGAGAACGACTAAACCAGACTCAGTCCTTGTTTATAAATGCGTCAACACAGAAGGATCATGATTGATGCTAAGAGTGAGTCCAGTGTGAAAAGGACTCTCTTGTGATCAGGGCCAAAAATGAGAAACCAGGATCTGAAAGAAGCTTTAGAGGTCACAAAATGATGGTTATAGACCCATGGGGAAACAGAGAGAATGAGGAGAAAAAGTAGATAAAGATTTCCAACGGAGTAGAGTTTCAGTTGCTTCCTCAACACCTAAGCAGTACACCCCTACTTTTATATAAGGCTTGTAAAACTTCTGAGAAATGTTGTTTACATATTTCCAGTTTATTTCCATATTGATATGAATGTAGCCCTTTACATTTAACCATTTAACTTTTAACCGTTCACATTTAACTCCTTTACTGGTCTTCCTCTGATCCGAGCTGCAGGGACCACCAGCATGTCAGAGTGGCTGCTGCTGAAACGTGACTGGTCAAGAGATAGGGACAAACTTGTGATGTTTTACCTTAGAAACAAGAAATATCAACCAGGGGTGTTTCAAGGATGTTTTCTGTTCTTAACATGTTTGTTGTTGCAAAGCACCGAGCACTTAGGTTGTGCTGATAAGGGGGTTTCTGTTTTGGCAGCCAACCAGAAAAATGTGGAAAGGGTGAAAACTGGGAGGTTGTTTTGAATGAAGTGGATTTTATTTCCAAGGATTTTTCTTTTTTCTTTCCCAAACAAAAACTAGAAGTCAAGAAAATTAGTGGAGAAGGTATGCCATTTGAACACAAGAAAATATTTTGTTTTGGAGGTTTTGTAAGACAAATACTGATAATTGAGTCTAGTTTATAAAATATATGTTGGTGGTCTCGTTCCCCTTGGCAGGTATACGCCCTCTTGGTATGTAACCTCCCTCTGTCCACAGAAGAATATTTCTGTCCTTTGCCTGACAGGAGGTTTTAAGATCCGTCTCCTTCCCCCCTCCAAAGTGGTTCAGAACAGTAGCAAGGGTCTGTAGAGTGCTGGGGCAGTAGCATGGGCATTGGCAAGACTGCAGTTACACAATCAATTTCAGGATCAGGAGGCCAGCTGGCCCCATTGCACATCACATTTGCATTAAACTCAACGTTTAATGTGCATTAAACTCAACCATGCTGCTAACTAGCTACCATGTCTAAGATTGATGGCATCAGAATGCTGTCCTTGAACTAATTGTCACCTGACTCTTTTCCTTTGCTTCCCCCGAGTTAGAGTGGAGAGGTTCAGTACTGAGATGGGAGCACTGGCACGCTTCCGTCACTCGTTAGCTTTATCTGCCCTCAGCCTCCAAGGGTTAGTCTGCAGTAATTTGTCATGGGAAGGTTTGGAGCGTTTAACTGCAGGATGTGGATTACTTGCATAATAACACGTGTCAGGATGTGCCTGATGCTTCATTTTGCTTGCAGTGATGCCATACTGCTTATTGACATAGAGGGTAGAAATAAGAGCTCACGCTGCCTGGAAGGGTATTCTGTTTCTCAAGTTAGAGAATGTTATTTTCCCATTTACTTCGGTTTGTTTTTAAGACCTGGATACTAAGTGAAGGAAAAACGATTCTAAACATCCCTCAGGCCATGATCAGGAAACTCACTTAAGCAGGAGAGTTTGATTTAAATCCTGCCTTGATCTGGGCAGACAGTTTTTTCCCTCTTGGCTTACATTTCTTGGAGAAATGCTTCTGATTTCAGTAAGGAAGCAGTTTATTAGTAGAGAGGAATGAGGGGGAGATGCAGAAAACCTTTTCAACTGAGCAAAGAGACATTAGTTAGCATTAGGGAGGTTGTCAAGAAATAGAGTTGTCATAATCTTACCACAGTTTTTCTTGTTGGCTCTGTTGTCGTTGATACTGATTTTTACTTCCCACCAAAAACTTACACAGCGTGTATATTTATTTAGAGCACAGAATCACATATAGTGAAGGTGGGATGGATGTACTCGTAGCCTTGGACGACGCAGTACATGCATGTTGGTTCCTGACATCCTAAATTGATGACTGAAGAACTGGGTCTTAACCTTCCCCCTCCTCAAATTGATTGTTCACTGCAGTAGGTGGCCAATCTAGCACATTGCACTGTGCTAAAATTCTCAACAAAGTAGGAAAACTGTGCTACTCATCCCTACCAACCGTATCCACGGTGGCTTTATTTCTCCAGTTTCTTCATGGAAGATTTGTATCAAACTCTAAATGTTTAAAATAAAACAGCATAAATATTTTATATGACACGGATGAAGAGAACTTAAAAGACCACCCCAGGCACCTATTTGTCCCATGCCATTGACAGAATTTGTCCAGGCAGCAGCTGTTTGTGTGGAATGATGTGTTTGGCTTTGGAGGTTTACAGAGTTTGATCGCTAGGCAGCAAACTCAATCTGCACTTCTTGCACTCTTACAAACCACCGCAAGTTTCCAGATAGGCACCCCTTCCAAATGCATGTATAGCTGTGTAAGTGTAAAACAAGATATTAACTTCTTGGTACTAATCCATAGGGATGCATTGGTGGGTTAGCTGTTATTTTAAAATATGGTTCAGAATTTTTGGAGCAGTTGCCTTTGTAAAAAGTGTTCATATTTGCAACTAAGTAGCTTCTCTATAGTAAAGAATGCCATTACAGATACTTTTATTTATTTTGGGTTATTTTTTTGTAACATATGATACTTTAAAAGACCCAAGGTGCTAGTGCAGCGTGGAGGTAAAGGTTACTCGCTGTCCTAAGACACAGTTAGTTGCTAAGCTGAGGTTCATACTACCTGACATTAAGTTTTACTCCTGAGAGGCACTGTTTTACAGTGCAGAGCATTAGCGTGGTTTTACCTGTCTTTGTTTGTATAAACACACACAACTTCTCTGCTCTGAAGTATTCAAGACTATTTAACAGATAGCCCTGCAGACCCTTCACTCACATCTTGCATTCAGCGCAGGCCTGTGGTGCCATGCTTTCCCACCGTTTATCAGCCAGGCTGTTTACCAAATCTGACACTGGAGATCCATTTGAAAAATGAGAATGTAATGTAGATACAAAACCCATTTAATGCTTGCTACTTGACCATTCTTCTGGTGAATCATGTTCCACATTGTTGGGTGTACACTGCTTGGTTCCATTGAAATTCAGTTAATGGAGGCGCACTAATTTATATCAGCTAAAGAATTATTGCTTTGGGCAGGGGCTTCATTTTGAGAACAGATGTTGGCTGTGGGTTTGTGTGTTTGGGAATTAGGATCTTTAAATTGTTGTCTTTCACTTTCTGTATTACTTGTGTGTATCTCCTCTGTTAAATTCTATACAAGACTAACTATACAGAATTGCAGTTTGAGGGAAGTTATGACAGAATTACTTTGTCTGCCCTGAGGTGGGTAACATATATATATATATATATATATATACATATATATATATATATGGAGGCTTAGGGTACCTGACATAAGGTTGTTTTACACTGAAGGGTTTTTTCTTCTTATGGTTTATTTTCCCTGAAGGAATCAGTAACCTAACTGGTCAATTTAGCACTTCCTGTGTAGAAAAGTGCTTTCTGTTTTATCAGAAGAGGTGCCACAGAGATTAATATATGCACTTATACTGTTGAATTTGATGCAGTATTGCACTCAAAACCAAATCTAAAGTTAGCATACATCTTAACAATGGAACATACTATAAATCAGTTCCACTCTCAAATCTCAGTTAAGACGAAGTCCAGTAAAGATCATTAAAAAGCTTTAAGCACATTCTAATCAGCAATTTGTATGTTGTTATAAAGGTACTGAACTTTGAATTAAATATTTTAAATTAGCTCAAATTCTTTCATTGTTCTTTTCCTCTCCCCTAATGAGTAGCTTAGCCCCAATCCCTTTGTAATTGCTCCGGGCAGAGGCCTTTTAAGTGATATTGCCCATACCCATTTGAACTCTGATTTCTGAATGTGCAACAGTGCAGGGAAAAGCAAAATTAAAAATTCTTTGGAAATTAAGATTCAAGATACAGCCCGTCAAAGGTATGTTCATGGGCCAGAGGATTTTTGACAGCTATCAAAGTGCCAGTGTTGCATATAACCAGCATAGAATTCAATTTTCTTTTATAAATAGGAATAACAACATTATAAGAGCTTCTTCAATGATAAGGAAAGATGACAAAGCAGAAATAGAGATGCAGAGAATTAACTGAGATTGGCAAATAACCATTTAACTCAGACTTTCACTTTTTGTGCCTCAGTGATACAGTATAAATAAATCTGGACAATCGGAAGAGTTGCTTTCCTAGTTCAGCTGTTTTATTCCAGTTTATCTGGAAATATGGAAAGTTTGAGCATGTAAATGTTTTGGCTTACAGGTCTATAATATTTTGAACAACAACTAGCTGAAAACATAAGTAAGAAATCTATTATACCTGGCTGTAAGCCTTCACTGATAAGTTCAGAGTGTGAACCATCAAAAAAAAATGACAGAGAAATTTGTCAACACTGACCACGGAGAATAGCATGTGGATGTGTTAGAAATGAGTAGTAAATTTCTAGAACTATTTTTCCCCTGATGCTTTGATAGTTGTTTGTTACTACACTTACAGCTGTCTGTCTTAGTACAGTTCACAACTGTTTTCTGTCACTGCCTGTCTGTTAACCAAGAAACAAAATTGTGCAAACAAAATAAGCTAGTAAAAAAAAATCAACCCTGGTTCACACAAAAAGTGTCAAATGCTGCTCAATGCTAAATCCATTCACGTATTTAATTTAAGATCTGTGAGATAAAGATTTCATTTTAAAAAAAGGAAAAACAAATGTATAACTTCACTCAGCAGAGGATGAGATTAAAGATGAGAGAAGGTGAACTGTTGGAAATTCAGCTAATCAGAAAGCCTACAGAGGCCTTCCTTACACACAGGTGTGAATGTGCCAAGTTCATTTGAGTTCTTCAGATGATGTTAGATATCACAGAATCACAGAATCGTGGGGTTGGAAGGGACCTCGAGAGATCATCGGGTCCAACCCCCCTGCCAAAGCAGGCTCCCTAGCTCATATTGCACAGATAGGCGTCCAGACAAGTCTTGAATATCTCCAGAGAAGGAGACTCCACCACCTCCCTGGGCAGCCTGTCCCAGGGCTCTGTCACCCTCACTGTGTAAAAGTTCTTCCGCATGTTGGTGCGGAACTTCCTGTGCTCCAATTTACAGCCATTGCCCCATGTCTTGTCCCCACAGAGCACTGAAAAGGGGTTGGCCAATTCCCCCTGCATCCCATACTTAAGATATTTATAAACATTAATTAGATCCCACCTCAGTCTTCTTTCCTTAAGGCTGAACAGCCCCAGCTCACTCAGCCTTTCCTCATACGGGAGCTGTTCCAGGCCCTTAATCATCTTCGTAACCCTTCTCTGGACTCTTTCCAGGAGACCCCTGTCTTTTTTATACCAGGGAGCCCAGAACTGGACACAATACTCCAGGTGGGGCCTGACCAGGGCAGAATAGAGGGGGAGGATCACCTCCTTAGACCTGCTGGCCACACTCTTCCTGATGCATCCCAGGATCCCATTGGCCCTCTTAGCCACCAGGGCACACTGCTGGCTCATGGCCAACCTGTCATCAACCAGGACCCCCAGGTCCTTCTCCACAGAGCTCTTCTCCAGCAGGTCATCCCCCAGCCTGTACTGATACAGACGGTTATTCCTCCCCAGGTGCAAGACTTTACACTTGCTTTTGTTGAATTTCATTAGGTTTCTCCCTGCCCAAATAAAAGTCAAAGGTCGTTTTTTCTCACTTGTATGTGTTGTGTTTTACCATAGTTGCAGTCCTCATGGCTGATGGACATAATTTCTGTATGGTTTGTTCATGCATTTTGAATGCAAATTAATTCTCCCATAGCAGAATGAGGATTTTTTTTTAAATCTTGCCCTTTTTTTTTCGTTTTTTTTCCTCATCTGTTTGTTCACACAAATTAGGATGAGATCACATTTATAGAGTCAGAACAGTTGAAGCTGGAAGGTGCATATCTTCAGGAGTACAATGTAATTTTCACTGATTGCAGTAGGACTGTCCCTCGTCTCAACAATTTAAAATTCGTTTCTGTGATAAAAAATATATTGGAAAGAAAGTGAAGGAAGGGAACAACCATGAAATAAGTAATGGTTGTTCAGTTTAGCAAAGATTTTTTTTTTCACGATGTATTCTTTCACATTTCCTTTTCTGTAGATCTGTGGCCTCAAAGTACTGCAAAAATAGTCTTTGATACATGATATATGCTCAATTTAAGAGAAATTTTTGTTCTACATTACCTTCACCTCCATTTTGAATTTTCCTGGTACAACTTTTCTGTTTTCTAAGTTCATTGGATATGAGCAGGTAGTCCTACAAAACAGTTTCAAGTAGCATCATCATTTTACCTCTGTTAAACCCAGCCTTTTTAATGCTAGTAAGTACGTCAATTTGAACTGTAGTCATGAGAGCAAATTTCGTCATCTCTGCTTCTTGAATGCATTTGGGAAATGAAGAAAAAGCGTAATGAGGTGGGGTTTTTTAGTACTTCCTTTAAAGACTCCAGCTTCAGGTCCATAGCCACCATTCAGCAATTTATCCACATTTGGCTGCTTTTGGAAAAGAAAAAGGATGTTACAGATTTTCGCAGAAGCATAAACTATGGAATATTGCTTTCTCACAAAAATTACATGAAATAATTGCTTCAGATAAATAGATTCCATTTCTGTACAATCAATATTACAGAATCACAAAACTGTAGGGTTGGAAGGGACCTCAAGAGATCATCGAGTCCCACTCCCGATATTCTGCGTATCTTTTTCTCCTAGCAAAACCCAGAAGATTGCAAACACTGCTTTAATGTTGAACAACTTAATCTTTCTAATAAAATTAATGAGCTTTGAAGGTTAATGTTGTCCCTACATAGGAAAGAAAAAATAAGTGGTCTGAGACTTGGTAAGTTGCTCACTACTGTGTTAAAATTCAACATGAACTGCAGAACTTCGGAGGCATTAAGCCATACACACCTCCTAGTATAGTAATGGAGAAAAATAAGCATGTGAAACTCAATTAATTGGCATCTTTGTTTATTGACAGGCTGGTGAAGGATGCCCCGTGGGATGAGGTCCCTCTCGCTCACTCCTTAGTTGGCTTTGCCACTGCATATGACTTCTTGTACAGCTATCTTAGCAAGACTCAGCAGGAGAGATTTCTTGAGGTAATTGCCAATGCCTCGGGATATATGTACGAAACATCATACAGACGTGGATGGGGCTTCCAGTACCTCCACAACCACCAGCCTACCAACTGTGTGGCCCTGCTGGCTGGAAGCCTGGTTCTGATGAATCAAGGTATGTGCTAAAGCATAGGAGTGTTTTTCTGAAGTGTATCGCTTGGCCATTTATGCAGCAGAGTTCAGGAGCTGGTGGAAGTGCTGCTGAGAGTTCAGCAGTATTGGGTTGGCTCTTTTGCTGCTTAGAAAAAAATTATGTACTGAATAGAACAAAAGTCCATGGGGAGATGTACAGGGTATAATATAGATGCAAATAGACCTGTGTATATAAATTCACTAATCTAAGTAATTCTGAAATTCTTACCTCACTGCTTGTAAGAATCAAAAATCCCCTTGTGCATAGTCTGCCCAGTCCAGATTCACAGACAGGGTCTTTCAGGGTGGGTTGTCAGTAAAGAGCGATGCAATGCGTTGCAAAGGTCAGCAGTCAGAAGCAGCTCATGCTCTGAGCTGGGACCTAGACACTGTGATAACCTGGTAATGTCATCCAAGACTTCTGTCCTACCTCCATGAGGGAGCTGCAGAGGGGCAGCTTTATCCACCCAAAGGCCACAGCTCGGGACCAGCATTGAACCATCCTTTTCTACGGAGATGAGTGGGGCTTTACCTTTTTCCCTCTGGACTGTGGCCTTGCACTCCATAACCTTCACCCACAAGGTGTCTGTGCCATGTGTCATCTCCTTCTTCACATCAGGGACTTAAACCTGTCCTTCCCAGTTCCCAGGTGAATAACCTTGCCAATTGCTTTTGGCTGCTCTGCCTGTGGGCTGTCCCTTTCCTTCCATCTAAGTGATGCATGGTGTAAAGGAGAATGCAACTCACAGAGTTGGAGGGAGACAGCACTTTAAACACTGACTTTAAACCCCAGAGGTACTTTTGCTGGGAGGTGGTACTCATGGATCCAGCTCCTGCTTTTATATATAATAATGTGTCAGTATTTTATCAAGGGATTATTTAATACATACTGGTATGTTGAGTGGAACTGCTTGCTTGCTGCCAGTCAAGGAAAATCTAGTTTCTGCATGCTGATGGCATTGCCAAGCCGCAGAGCCCTGCCAAGCAAAGGCATATCTGCACATCTTTGGAGCTTTCTGATGCCCAAAGAAGTGTGACAAAAAGTGTGACACCTACTGTGTAGGGGTGGTGGTGGGGGTGTGCGGTTGTCATCTTTTTGTTAGGTGTTTGTCAAAACAAGGGCATTCACTGATGTGCCTGTGCTGAAAATCAGCAGGAGTATGTGCAGAAGTTAGACCCTTCCCTTCTATCTTGCCTTCCAGAAATTGAAGACTCAGATTATTTTTATTCAGTGGGTTTTGCTAAATTACTCCTAATTCCATCCTTCCTGGAGCCTCCGTTGTCACAGAAGGCTGACAGTTTCCAAGATGACTCTGCTTTTCATTAGAGTATAGAGCATAAGCATGCTGTGTGCCAAACAATGGTGACATCACAAATACAGTTGGGCAATATTTCTTTCAGCAAAGGTTTGGTGGGGTTTTGGGGTGGGTTTTTTGTGGGGGAAGGCGAATTCAGCAACACTTGAGCATTTTGAAAATTTGTGCTGATAATTCAAATGCAAATAGGTCAAAACATCCAGACTATTTCTAAGTGCAAGTTCTATTGTTTTCAATATAAAGCAACTTATATTTTACAAAACCTGAAATACGGCTTTTTTCTGTTGGTCTAAACTTGAAAAAAAAAGAAAAAATCTTTAAAATTCTCATTCCAAGATGAAAGGCTTGTTCTGAAGGAGGTAAAAAAAAGGGGGGGGGGAGAAAAGGAGTAAACATACTATTCCTGTATCAGATGTATCAGATGCATAGCAATTGTAAATGGGTGTATCCCAGCGTAGATCTTTCCCCCAAAAGGTTTAAATTTCAACTAATAATTTTAAAAATTATTCAGCTATTGAAGCATGCAGAGAGTAAATAGCCAGGTTTAAAACATGCAAACATTGCCATAGGAGCGAGAAATCAAACTAATTGAAATGAATTCTAGACACACACATATACTGAAGTCTGCAGTTAAAATAGACACTCAGATATTCAAAGAAGAAACTAGAGTAAGACCTATTTCGATATAGACACTGCTGATTTTAGGTAAGATTTGTTCTTTTTTTGAGGGGTAACCTGACAGCGTTGAGACTTAGTTTTTTATTCAAATGTATTCTTACTCTTTTAATATACTACAAGTTTACGGTTGTAGCATAGATATAAGCTAAGTAAAGAACATATATGCATAACAGTGGTAAATGGACTGTGCTGAGCTATGGAAAATATAATTTTTGCTAGAACAGTAGTCAAAAGCTAGTTGTGGATGTTAATGTCACAATGGAAAACAAGGGTGGAAGCATTTGGGATTTTATTCAGACAGACCGCTGTGCTGCCACGTCCATCACAGTAGTGAAGCAGTGTCAAGATAGCTGTGAGTAAAATAAGTGTAAGTAGCACCACCTGCCCCTGTTGCTCAGGCCTTCCCCATTGTATTTATTTCGGCAGCCAGCAAGTAAAAATACCGTGTTAGATTCAGGTTGCCTGTTTAATTTAGACATTGCACCTTTTTTTCTGTTAGCTGAGCAGGATTTGGCAGCCTCAACTAGTAGGAAGTCTGAGTTGCTCATCACTCTGCTGAGCATGAATACAGTAATTGTGGCAATGACATGAAACAGTCATAGTAGCGGGTTTGCATGTGGCTCAGGCTCACTTAGCCTGACCTGTGTGCTTCATTCAGCAGGCACCATGCCAAGGTGAGAGGCAGGGTATAATATATGCTGGCAGAGCTCTGCTATAGGGTGGAAATAAGTCTGGTTAACTCTGTGTCCAGACACTTCGAGTTGGGTAGACATGAAATTGTCATATAGAAGCACAAGGCAGTTGATCTCTGTTTAGTCCTACCTCTCTTGCCAGTGAATCTGAAAGAAAATTAAGAGGAGTCACGTAGCCTTTCCTCTGCTGGGATCCATGTGCTGCCTTCTGCAATACATGCATGCAGTGCTGAGGCTCTCCTGCTTGTGCTTATTCCTTGGTGAAGGCAGACAAGCCCCAAGGAAGTCTCACAACCTCTTCCCAGCTCTTGATTTGCGTGGAGCAGACCAAAGTAGTAGGATCTCTGAAAATCTTTTCTGTGGAAGAAATAGAACTGTTTAGGGCTTGTATATGTGGAGGCTGAAATGTGATCTAGCTGGGAGGTGAATTTTATTCTGGAACTGAGGAATCTGCATTTGGAATTAATGCAAAACTCTTCCAAAATAGCTAATACTAGGATAGCCCTTTAGGTTGTACAGTAAAACAACAATGCAGACAGAACAGAGCGTGTCTTAACTTGGAGAGTGTGTTAGTAGAATTATTAGTTAACTGCAGCTCAGATGCGAACTTCCTTGTATTTTTAAACTCCAAGAATCTCCTTGCCACTCCAGTGATGATGCCAGCAAAAAAATGACTGATTAGAGTATTTGCATTACATGCCCTCTAGTGGGGACTGTATGTTCGTTTCCATACGGCTTTAATTTGAAATACAGCATTCTTGGTGGGGCTCTCCCCTTTTTGCATGTCCTGAATGCACTAAGGAAATTTTCCCTGGAAAGCATAATCCCACATTATTAGCAGAGGGTGTTTGATAATTCTTCCTTGCTCGTGTGACCTTGCTGTGCTTAAATATAGTGCTTTATTTTTTACCCTAGAACAATGGGGACGCTGCAGTGCTAGGTGGTATTTGAGAGCTCCGGATCGCAGATTCTTTGCCCTAAAGGATCCCACTGTGGGTATATAGATGACATAACTTATGATCTATGGTGTTTTGATTAGATATGCCAACATCTTATTCTTTCAGGCTACCTTCAGGAAGCTTACTTGTGGACCAAGCAAGTGTTGGCAATCATGGAGAAGTCAGTAGTCCTGCTGCAGGAGGTCACGGATGGGTCCCTCTATGAAGGGGTGGCTTATGGCAGCTACACGACCAGGTCACTGTTTCAGTACATGTTTCTTGTCCAGAGGCACTTTGATATCAATCACTTCAGCCACCCCTGGCTCAAGCAGCACTTTGCATTTTTGTACAGGACTGTCCTGCCAGGTAGGTCATTTGGGTGGATGAAGATGAATCTTCTAATTCTTGAAGGAGCTGTAAATTTCATACATGAAGTAGGCTGTTTTTAAATGAGACTGTACTCATTTTTTAAAATAACCCTTACCTTCATCATCCCTTGTTTATCACTGGCTTTTAAAACCAGTCAGAAGGTAGGAACACCATTTGGGAGAAAAAGCTATGGTTCAGAATTTGTTTTCTAGTTTTCAGATCTTGAAACAGATGGGTTTCTGGGGTTTTCCATTTGAAAAATAATATTCTTTGAGATTCTTAGTAATTTTTTTTCTTTGCCAAAAATCATTACACTGAAATACTAAGTGAAAATAATATACAATAATGAAACCAGGCTTAAAGTATCAAAAAAAAAAGAAAGTTTTATGTGATCACCAGTTTTCAAAATACATTGAAACAGATTTTTATGCCATTTATATTAAAATATTTTTCTTATGGAAAATATAATTGAGTCAAATTATAGGTTTCTCCATGCAGGGGTATGCAAACCACTTTCTTTTCTTCACTGTGAGCTTTAAACAGAAATATCAGATGACAGTAATGGGTCAGTTTCACAGACTTTAATATTTCTGTTCTTTTGCTGGATGTCTCCAGTGTGTTTTAGCTTTTCTGATATGAAGTCCCAGTTGTGAGTAGAAGATGGGAGATATTCAAATACAAACCCAGTTATAAGTTAATAAATATTGCTGACCCCTTCTAGCTTTCAGAGGAAATTTAGTTTCAGGAAGCCTTGCAAGTTTGTGATGATGGCTTTCTGTTGCTTACTTGCAGGACAATTCATTAGGAAATTGTATTGTTCAAATTCCTAGTTGAGAAGACAGGGATAACTTTATTAGCTGTAAGAACCCCAGATATAGCCATGTATGTAAGGGGAGCTGAGCACAGCTCTGGCAAGCTAGGCATGTAAGGAATTATGTTAACTCTATGTGAGACCTCAGGTCCTTCCTATGAGCAAAGTGACCTTTGCTAGCTGTTTCAGGGTGACACTGATTATTTTTTTCTGCCTTGGAGGAACTTCTGTTTTCTTACAGAATCATAGAACGGCTTGAATTGGTAGGGACCTCAAAGATCACCTAGCTCCAACCCCCCTGCCATGGGCAGGGACACCCTCCACTACACCAGGTTGCCCAAAGCCCCATCCAACCTGGCCTTGAACACTGCCAGGGAGGGTTCAGCCCCAGCTTCTCCGGGCAGCCTGTGCCAAAGCCTCACTGTCCTCATCATAAAAAGTTTCTTCCTTATGTCTGAATCTCCCTCGTTCAGTTTAAAACCGTTGCCCCTTATCCTATCACTCCATGCCCTTTTAAACAGCCCCTCTCTGGCTTTCCTGTAGGCTTCTTTAGGTACTGGAAGACTGCTATAATGTCTCCCCAGAGCCTTCTCCAGACTGAACAGGCTCAATTCTCTCAGCCTGTCTTCATAGGAGAAGTGGTCCAGCCCTCTGATCATCGGGGGCGGTTGGACTAGATGATCTTGGAGGTCGTTTCCAACCTTAATGACTGTGATTCTGTGATCTTCATGGCCCTCCTCTGGGCTTGCTTCAAGAGCTCCAGGTCTGGCTTACACTAAGGACCCCAGAGCTGGATGCAGTACTCTAGTTGAGGTCTCACCAGAGCAGAGTGGAGGGGTAAGATCACCTCCCTGGCCCTGCTGGTCATGCTGGCTTTGATGCAGCCCAGGATATGGTTGGCTTTCTGGCCTGAAAGTCCACATTGCCAGCTCCTGTTGAGCTTCTTGCTTTAGAGAGTTTGGATTAACGTAGGAAAAGTGAAAGCTGCAAGGAGAAAGTTGCCAGATGAGTGAGAAGAGGAAGTGGATGGGACATTGCTGCTTATGTTTTTTGTAGTGCTTTGACTGACTGTAGCCCGTAGCCAAAGAAGAAAGGTGAGTATTCAGGTTGGCTTACTGCAGAAGGAAACAGCTCCTGTGTAACCTCTTTATGGCTCATTTACACATAGGTCTATAAACATCTGAAAAGGCTGTCTCTGTTTGTGTCTGTGCTGCTTGGCTTCACCGTCATGCTCTACAAATGCATCTTTGTAGGTTTATTTGTTCGTTCTTAGATCCCTTTTCACTTTTTCCCAAGGGTTTCAGAGGACTGTGGCCATCGCGGATTCCAACTATAACTGGTTCTACGGGCCGGAGAGCCAGCTGGTGTTCCTGGACAAATTCGTCATGCGCAACGGCAGCGGGAACTGGTTGGCAGAGCAGATCAGAAGGAACCGCGTGGTGGAGGGCCCGGGGACACCATCCAAAGGGCAGAGGTGGTGCACTCTCCACACTGAATTTCTCTGGTATGAAAGGCCATGAGTGGGCTCAAAAGGGGGCTGACAGCTGTTTGCTAGTGGTGATAATTCATTATCTTTAGGTCTGTGCAGTAGAAGCAGAGATCGGGCTAGCCATGTGCGACACAGAGAGTGGTTAGGCTCAGAAGAACTTCACTTGGCAGAGGTGCACAGTATGGGTTGCTACAGGGAGCACCTTGGTCTTGTCCTACATCTGCTTTTCTGTTTTCCTTCTGTTATCTATTGCTTTTATAGAATGCAAGTAGTTAAGAAAGGACTGAAAAATTGCCTGCTCGTAATCTTCAGTTTATTTGGTCTATTCTAATGGTTTTTAATCCTGTTGCTTTCTTTAATAATTAATTAGGTGAATATTTAAAGCATGAGTTTCTTTTAAACTCTAGAAGTAATAATATAAACTTTCTTTTAAAAGCTAAAGTATGTAAGCAGTAAGACTACTATTTAGTTTTTGGACACTAATTTGCAAGTTATGCTTAGAAACAAATATCATGATAGACTACTAGGTCCATATTTTCCGTGTAATTTTCAGCTTTGTTAGCTTGTGGGTCAGCTTTATAAAGGTAAGAAATGAAAAGACCCAAGAGGCTTTAGCTGTGCATATAAATTCCCTCAGTCTGTGGGAAGAGCAAGTACATTTTGGAGGAGTCAGTGTAGCTCTCTTTCTGTCTCTTACAAAACCAGTATTATTACATATCTATTGTTTTGCATGTATAATATGTACATTAGAGTGCATGCTTATTAGGCTCCAAGCACCCTTCATCTTGTCATTTGCAAAATACACAATTACTCCCCTACAGCTCCATCTCATCATTCTCTTCTCCTGTGTCTCCATGGAAAGAGTAGGAATTTATACTTAGAAAATTCTTTTTGATGTCAAAGGGAAATAGTTTTTTAAGAACACTGAGTATTCCAACAATTGCCTTTTCCCTGCACTGCAGTGTTGCTCTTGTGATGAGCATATCCACTTACATTAATCAGGAAAGAGGTCTACTTTTAGGGGAATCTAGGAGCACTAAATACAGAGCAGGCTTCCAATGTTGGTTGGAATTACCCGAAGGCATATGCATGACGTGAGCTGTGATTGTGTTGGACCTTAGTCTCCTGGTTAGCTGTAGAGAATAAATGTGATGAGGAACCATCTAACAGAAATATAACTGGGTTTAATGATGGTTTTGTTTATTTTGGTTGCTTAAAAACAATGCTGCATTTAGGTTTTGTTTTCCATGGTTGTTTTATTTTCATTTAATTCCTGTAGATTATCAAATAAAACAAAAATTATAAGCATTGTAACCTCTTCTGGAATGAAGACCTCTTTTAAAACCAAATGTCTTATAATTTATACAAGAAAGTCATTCAAATTTTTCTTCAAGCTAGTTGGAGAAGGAAATGTAACATGGATTAAGTGATGTAAATTACGAAAATTTATCCTCTAAAATGCCTTTTTGTCAATTTTTAATTTACTGCTAATTCTGTTTGGAGACTGCAGACTTCTATAATCATCAATTTGGGGAAACAGATACTCTGCTTCTTCTGGTTAAGTAGGCAGTAAATGGGTGCAGATGTTGATGTCTAGTGCAAAATAGACAGTGTTGACAGCCTAGTCCTAATGTGCCTTTTTAAAAGAAGTGTATTGCAGCCAGTAGGTTTATGATATAAGACAAAACATGGCTATACTCTTATTTTTGGATTGCAAAAGGATTGCTAGTTTTAAATATGGAGCAGATTCTTTCAGCTGTTCTGTAAAAAGCACACAACTTTGTATATGGATTAGTACAATAAAGGTTAAATCTATATGATTAGTTCACTCGGGAAGCATACGTGTGGGCTTCATATTACTAGCTTGCTTCTGGATGTAAATACTGAATCAGTTTCTAAGTTCCGTACAGGTGCCATTAGTGGAATCAGTCAAGTGATTTTTAAACCCATTTTCCTGGTCTCTTTGGCAGGTATGATGCAAGTTTGCGGTCCGTACCTCCGCCAGACTACGGGGTTCCTAAGCTGCATTATTTTGAGGACTGGGGAGTGGTAACCTATGGAAGTGCTTTGCCAGCTGAAATCAACAGGCCTTTCCTTTCCTTCAAGTCAGGAAAGCTGGGAGGACGTGCAATATATGATATTGTTCATAAGAACAAGTACAAAGAGTGGATCAAGGGCTGGAGGAACTTTAATGCTGGCCATGAACACCCAGACCAGAACTCCTTTACTTTTGCTCCCAACGGCGTACCTTTCATAACAGAAGCTCTGTATGGGCCAAAATACACTTTTTTTAATAATGTGTTGATGTTTTCCCCTGCCGTGTCCAAGAGCTGCTTCTCCCCATGGGAAGGGCAGATTACGGAAGACTGTTCCTCAAAGTGGCTTAAATATAAACATGACTTGGCTGGTGACTGCCAGGGACGAGTTGTTGCTGCCATGGAGAGAAGCGGGGTGGTTTTTATCAGGGGAGAAGGAGTGGGTGCATATAATCCTAAACTGAAGCTGAGAAGATTGCAAAGAAACCTCATACTTCTCCATCCCCAGCTTCTCCTGCTAGTGGACCAAATCCATCTAGAAGATGACAGTCCCCTGGAGGCAGCGACCAGCTTCTTCCACAACGTGGATGTGCCTTTTGAAGAAACAGTCGTTGATGATGTCCATGGGGCCTTCATTAGGCACCGTGATGGGATATATAAGATGTACTGGATGGATGACACTGGCCACAGCGAGAAAGCTACCATCGCCTCAAGGCTGTATCCCCATGGCTACCCGTACAATGGAACGAACTACGTGAATGTAACGACCCCCTTGCGGCACCCCGTCACGAGGGCCATTTACCTTTTCATCGGGCCCTCTGTGGACGTGCAGAGCTTCACCGTCCGTGGAGACTCTCCGCAGCTGGAGGTTTTCGTTACCACCGGTGAGCACGCCTACGCGGTGTACCTGTGGCCCGCTGAGGATGGGTCCCGCTCTGCCTTTGCACAGGTCATTGCCGACCGACAGAAAATTGTCTTTGACCGAGCCTCTGCCATTAGGAGCTCTGCAGTGCCAGAAGTGAAGGACTACGTAGGGATCGTGGAGAGGAACCTGCAGCATTTTAAGCCTGTCTTCCAGCAGCTTGAGAAGCAGATCTTGTCTCGTGTACGCAACACAGCTAGCTTTAGGAAGACTGCTGAGCGCCTCCTGAGGTTTTCAGACAAGAGGCAGACAGAGGAGGCCATTGACAGGATATTTGCAATCTCACAGAGGCAGCAGCAGCAGCACGGCAGAGCAAAGAAGAACAGGAAGGTAGCCAAAGGCTACAAATTTGTCGATGCCGTTCCTGACATTTTTGCACAAATAGAAGTAAATGAAAGGAAAGTGCGACAAAAGGCACAGACTCAAGCACAAAAAGAGTTGCCTGTAGATGAAGATGAGGAAATGAAAGATCTTCTGGATTTTGCAGATATCACTTATGTGAAGCACAAAACTGGGGTGTCAATTAAGGGCAGATCAGGGCTGGCACAGATGGTGACGACTGCTCGAAGTAGTGCCCCATCCATATCAGCTTCTTATACCCGTCTCTTTCTAATTCTCAACATTGCTATTTTCTTTGTCATGTTAGCAATGCAGCTCACGTATTTCCAGAAGGCCAAGAGACTGCATGGCCAGAGGTGTCTGTATGCAATACTTTTAGTAGACAGCTGTATATTATTGTGGCTGTATTCTTCCTGTTCTCAGTCACAATGTTAGCAGAAGACCTCTACTAGTCGACCAGTTTATGGTCATAAACGTCTATGCAAAAGCATTAACCCTAATAGGGCCAAAGTTTATCTTCTTTTTTTTTTCTGAAACATTCCAAAAACGGCTGAGGGAAGGTTGGTTTCGGACCAGAAGGGATGGGAGAATAGGACAAGCTCTGAATATCTCAGAAAACTAAGTACTTAATAAGTACTCCTCCTTTGTGTTTTGAGTCGGGCCTCACATCTGAGGGAATGTTATGCTTTGTTCATCAGAGTTCAGTAATGTAAAGTTGTAATTAATTTTTTTTTTGCAAGAAGAGCCCTATTAACAGATTTGTTTCTAAGGGCTTTCTCTTTTTATACAGGATTGGATTTGCATTTAGCAAGGTTTCATTTTAGGCTGCTATGGGTGTCTCTGGACATTCTCTTTAAGAAAAGGACATTCAAACACAGGTATGCAAGGCACATCTTAGCAGTTAGACTGAATTTTTCTCTACCCAACCAAAGAATGCTTCAGTACAGGGCGCTTCTGTACGATTGTTGCAGACCCTTACATCATGTCATCTCTTCCGTGCTTTACAGCCTGGCACAGTGGGAAATGGCAGTCATGCCCATACTTGCCAAGTGAGAGACACAACAACTGGTGGGTAACAGCAAGAGGCAAATACAGGGCTAACTCAAAGCGTGAAGGAACGCTGTTCTCAGGAAATAAACAACCAAAAAAAGCTTTATCTTTCCGTCAGGTGTTGACCATAGAAAGGTGGATGCTGTAGGGTCTGTTCTTAGTTTTACAGGGCAGGGTTTCACAAATGTTTTCTACAGTTTTAAGCAGACCTTAATAGGGAAATGACGTCCTAGGTCACTGCCCTTCCATATGCAAGTGTAAAAATACAAGCAAAAAAACCAAAGCGATCCTGTGGTAACCTCAGCAATTGCCAGTATGGAAAAAGAGGTATTGAGGAAGTATTTAATGTCTTTTTTCTGTTCACATGGCTAGAAACAGAAGATGGTTAAAATTGTGTGAACAGCCTGTTCTCTATAAAGCACCAGCAAGGGTTCTGCAAGCTCTTGGTGGCCCTAGGTCAATTATTTGGGGATTAGTGGTAAATGGAATCATGTGGTTTATGACAAAAATAAGTTTGACGTCTCCACATATATCCCCTTCTGTTCATTAAACTGATTTTAAAAAATCATAGCTATTTGAGAGGAGGGAAGCTTTATGGAATTGGGGCCTATCTGTATGACTTTACAGAGAAAAAACCAATTTTTCCAGTACATTTGCTAAATAAAAATGTTATAATTGTCTCCATGAAAAAGTGTTTTTTCTTTGATTAAAATATTTTTCACTATAATTACAGTAATGATGTTCATCAGCACTTTGTTCAAACCACAAACCTTTGTTTCTTCTTCCTTACACCCATTTAGGTATTTGTTACCTGCGTGGCTGCTGTTAAGCCCTCTGTGAGTCCATGTGTTGAAATGTGATGAGCGCTCCTTGTCTAAACATCTCCAGTGAACTGATTGGGATATTTTCACTCAGTTCATTCCAGCTGCCGAGCCAGTTCTGAGCACTGTGTTCACACACATCATAAGCCCTACTACAGACTGCAAGGTCTGGATTTATCCAACAAAAGTTGGTACATTTAGCCTGAGCAAAAATGTGGGGGCCCAGATAATTTCTGATCCATGCATAGTCAGTGGAGAGCCTTCAGATAGCTGTGGTCCACGTGAGACCTTGAAACACCTTCCAGACCTACCTTTCCCTTTCCCCAGTTGCAAAAGGCACTTGGGTGGTTAATCACCCATTTCAAATCACCCACTTAATGGCCTCAGTCGAAGGGAGCTGAGCATGAAGAGTGTTGCCCTGCGTAGCTCCATGTTTGTAGAGGTGCCTGATGAAAGTATGTCATTGTGACAGGCTGCGTATCACTGGAAGCCTTGTTTCTGCCTCTGCACTATGACAACATGAAGACATGCAAAAATGTTTGTGTTCAGTTTCAAAGACTCTGTTGGTTGGTTTTTCAGTATTAGGTGATCCTGTTGTTGGCCATGAAACACTGAAAATCAAGGGGCAGGTACTGCTGCAGTTGAGTTGTACAGCCTGGCAGACCCCTCCTCTGGGAGCCAGTGCCACAATATTGCCCTGAGGTACTTCAGGAGTAATTCTTACCAGCAAATAACCTGTGCCAGTGCTTCCATGTCTTCTTTGTGGACATAGGAACCCTCAGGAAAGTGAAGTGGTAGCTTTTAGCCTTTACCAGTCTAATGTCGACAGTGGAGTTCATGCAAATATTCAGCTTAATTTCGTGTCTACGCACATTTACCCTAGGTCAGTTTGCTATTGCTTTGAGTGATCAGCTGTAGGAAGCCAACCTGTATTCCAGAAGGCTTTTGAGAAATCCCTGCATTTCTTGGTCTGCTTTGCAATGCAGCATCTGAATTCTAGCATGGTTTTTATGTAGCTGTCAAATGAAACTGCAGAACTGCAGAGACAGAGAGTAGGGTATGGTTGTCTGCATTACATCTCATTTGCACTACACTTCTCTGCACCTTTCTAGCAGTGTGGAAGGGAAGAAGTGGTTGCAAGAGCTGTCCACCTTCACAGCTGGGTCTTAAAGCAGCTTTTAAAGCAGACCAGCATTTAGATGAATAGTGTACGTGCAATGATGGAATGAAGGGAAATGAAATGCACCACTCTGTTCTGAATGAGAAGCCAGACCCATTTCAGCATTAAGTGGGAAACCAAGGGCTTTCCAGCCTGTGCTTGATTTGCGTCTCATACCTTTCTGCCAAAGACTTAGGAGTTACCTGCATATGCCTGTCACTACGGGCCACGCTGAACTCCACTCACACAGACATAACTTTGATGCAGATAGGGCAACTAAAGTGTCCTTCAACTAGTGCTGAGTGTATTTTGGATACAAAAAGAATATTGTGCATTTTCTTACTTATTCTTTTCTGGACCAGACCCTTTAAAAGTCCCTCTCCAATGGCTGTGTAAGTTTTGTTTCCATTCTTCCTGTCCCTTCTCATTCTTTATCTAACATGGTAATTTCTTTATGGAATTTGAAGCAAATGGAGGAATGGATGGTTCCATGCCATCAGTAACCAGCAACTTCGTGTAGAAGCATCTGTGTCACAATGAAGAAACAGTTCAAGCCCTCAGATGGCAGAACACACTGAAAAATCTGAGCTGCCCTTGCTTTACTAGGAAGTACTGTGAGGAAGAGTCAGTCCAGATAGCCTTGCTGGCTAATGGGATGGCTGGAGAAGGGTGGCGTTCCTCAGCCCTTGCTGACACAAGAGAGGATGTTGTCCTTTCCTTTGTGTCCTTTGCCTGAAATGCAAGAGAGAGGCAGTCTCTGTGAGCTCTAGGTCCATGACAGAAGCACTTGTGACTAGTTTCATCTGGACTGGGTATACAGAACAGCTTTTGAAATGTCAGTGTATGGTACCCAGTATCAAAGCTGTATTTCGCTCCCTAGCCTAAATGGAGTCACAAGACTGAAGTGTTTCTGGCACATGCCTCTGCTCCCATTCCTAATCTGCTGCTTTCTGGGTTTTAAAAATGTGATTTTTCTGCATCTCTGGCCACAGGAAAAGATAGCTCTCCTAAACTGGGTGTATGTAGTTGGGTTCCTCTATTCATCTGAGACCCCGCTGACTTCACTCAACTTCCCTTCAATAGCTGATGTTCAGTCATGCATGCTTCATTTCAGGGCTGCAATCTAAATTAGTCTAAAGTTATTTCAGTGTATTCTGAACAAAGAGAATGGGAATTCAGCCCACAGGTAGTGGAGTCTATGTTTGAGGGTGGAATCTGGGGGGTTTTAATGATTTTTCGAGCCCAGCTAAAAATTGGCTATGTATGTTATATACATCATTGTGGCTAAAGGAAGCAAAGGGAGTGGAGCACATTACCTCATTTCTTAAAACTTGTAAGATCAAAGCTTATTCTGAAGGATTATGTGTCTGAAATACATCAAATTATTCTCTTGGCCTATGCATTTTCCACTGATGAAAAGTTTTTTCTCAGTGTTTGAAAGCATATAGTGTTTGGAAAATAGCTGTATTTCTGCACTGGGACGTGACGTTCACATTTATTTGGTCTGTAAAAGTCTGTTGGGATCAAACATACTTTTGTCTGCCTTTAATCCCTTTGCTCTGGCTACTCTGTTAAAGTTCAGTCAGGTAATGTCAAGCTGGTAAATCAGACTCCACTAATGAAGCCAAGATGTTATTTTCTGTCCTCTCTTGGCGGCAGCAGGAGCAGCCTGCAGCAGACCGATACGATCTGTGCATGTCCATACCGTCATCAGCACACAGACTGTGTCATTTAGGACAACCTTGAGACAGATGATGTCAAAGCACTTCAAAGAAAGAGCCCAGGTTCTTTTCAAGGACAGAACATAGCTGTTGTCTGCTTGAAGCAGGCAGGAGAACTGGACCAAACTATACAATATGGAGGGCAAATCCTATGAGGAGCGGCTGAGGGAGCTGGGGCTGTTTAGCCTAGAGAAGAGGAGGCTGAGGGGAGACCTTATCACCACCTACAACTACCTGAAGGGAGGTTATAGAGAGGTAGGTGATGGTCTCTTCAGCCAGGTGACAGGTGATAGGACAAGGGGGAATGGCATGAAGCTGTGCCAGGGCAGGGTCAGATTGGACATTAGAAAAAAATTTTTTACTGAAAGAGTTGTCAGGGCCTGGAACAGGCTGCCCAGGGAGGGGGTTGAGTCACCTTCCCTGGATGTGTTCCAAAAAAGGGTAGATGAGGTACTTAGGGATATGGTTTAGTTTAGGATGAGACTGGTTGGACTTGATGATCTTCAAAGGTCTTTTCCAACCTTGTAATTCTGTGATTCTGTGATACATAAGTGCATTCTAAAAAATATTCTCAAAACCAGGATTATCGTTGGGTCTTCCTCAAAGCTGGCATTGGTTTTTCTCTTGATAACAACTAATACAGATGAGTTACTAATTTAAATTTGTGCCTGTCTTGGTTGCTAGTCTAAACTGCACAGTGGCTGCAGCCATTTAAGTCAACAGGAAAATGAATAATTTTAGGAGAATTGAGATTTCATCTTCAGTTTTCAGTGAAACTGGACATGACTACAGCGGCCATGAGATACTAAGGAACACATGAATCCATATATACAAGGCCCTGTCCTCTCTACTTAAATTTGTGTTTATAGCAAGAGAACAATGTAAATCATGCATTGTGGTAGGGATGTTCTTGTGGTAATGGAGTTTTCCCACATGGCAGGGCAGGCTGACAGCAGGACTAGCTGTGTATAAAAGACAGGTACAGAAAGTTCATACACAAGTGCCATTGAGTGCAACAGCCTTTAAGAAAAGTCGGGTGTAGCTACCATAGAGCCTGACATAGCTCATATATATATATGTGGTAAGCAGAAACAGCTTGGGTATTTGCAGGCAAGGAACGAGACTGATTACAAAAACTGTTACGAGCAGGTGAGGCTGACAACCAGGAGCCAGAAACTTTTTGGTTCTGTAAGAACAAAACTCAGTTACAGGAGACTGAGACCATTTTTAGACCTCCCGCACGGTCATCATTGCTGCATGAAGAGCAGGACAAAAGCTCATTCTGTAGAGACAAATGCATGATAAATTTAAATTATATGGTATAGCTAGTACATTACATTGGCTTTTTGTGGGAGGGGGGTTGAAAAATCTGCGCTGAAGTCTAGTTCCCCACCATTTCCTTTGACAAAGCAACCCTTCATGGTGAAATTATCTTCCTCCAGGGGTCAGTTACAAGTAGCTGCTGTTGCTATACATTTCTTTTCACTAGTAAAAGAGCATTAATATTTTTGAGCTGTTTCTTCCCTATGGATGTTTGGTTTGCCTGTCTTCTAAACTTACAAAGAAGAAATGACTGGCACCTCTTGACCAGAGGATTCATTATGTTTCCTCTTTCATTCTTAACTTGCTTACCTGATTTTGCCCAGAGAGGACTGTGACCTTTTTGGCATAATTAAGATAACTGCAGGTGGACAGCTGTGAAAGGGATAAGGGCTCAGCTCTTGCACTACCTTACTTTTAGAAAGAAAATAAAAGTAACAAAATGTAGGCAGTGAAAGAGCCCAGGATGGGAAACTGGAAATGGGGGAAGAAAGGGGCATACTGTTATGAACTGAAGATCTAGTTAATTAAAGTTTAAAAAGTGAAAGAATTATTAATTGAATGGACAAGTACGGAGCCTGTTTTGTAGCCTATGATCAGACAGCATTAGGCCACACACACAGAAGGAGTGGAATGGATCAAATATCAGCTATCAGCAAGATGTGGTGGCATAACCTGAAGAATGGAATACAAAACATTTAGAATAAGAGTATAAAAGTATTTGGGGTTTAATGTGCTTACAATTAACAAGTAATTTTATGTCATTTCATTTTTCATATTAAATAAAAAAGACTGAGCTTTGTTTTCGTAGACCTGACTAGTTGACTACTCAGGGTGATTTACCTAACTACAAATAAATTAACTCTATAATCTGCTTCACTAAGGCTCCTTAATTTAATCATAAAAGCTGACAACTTCTACCTTTCTAATCCTATGAAAGTATCACAGTTCTCTTATAAACTTAGCAATATTTTTCACTTAATCCACAGCCCACACTTACAGAATCATGCAGACTTATTTATGACACATATGATTGCAGATTAGCATAGATTGCTGCTGGTTGCTGTAGGACACTTGGACCCTCCTCAGAATGAGACCTGAGGTGGACTTGCAGTGTTAAGAGGGCAGTGATAAATAATAGCAGGAAAAAAATACTGCAGTGGCTTGTGTGACCCTGTACCAGAGCTCACCCACCAGAGCCTCCTTCATAGCCACACTTGCTTTTGCAGACCTGCTTCCTCCCTACCCACTAAAATTCTCTTTCAGCCAAAACCTGCTAATAAATGTAATGCCTTAAAATAGCAGTGTAATGTACACAAATACTCGTAAGCTCTACTTGCCCGGTCACAGTGCTACTTCTCATGCTGCTGTTCTGCTAAATATTAGTACTGTCGATGATTTATGTGGTGCCACTGAGCTGTGTGACACTTTGCAAACCTGTAAGAAGACTGGTTCCACCATAAAGTCATAAAAACTTCCTCGGTTTCACAAACTGAGGTAATGGGCCTCAAGGGGAGGTCAGTCCACCCGGAGGGTAGGTGCAGATCTGCTGGCAGACAAGACCCCCACTAGCTACACATTCACTTCACCTAGAACAAGACAAAAGGTGCTGTAAGAATTTTCCAAGAGTCAGAAGACCTTTCCATGTGTCTTTCTGAACTGGGTGCTGAGAAATGCACCTCACAGCTCTTTCACTTGAAGAAGAAAGTCCAGTTGCTAGAAAACCAGTGCTGAGCTGCCTTTTGCCATTGCATCCCTGGATGTGTGAGATTTTAGATTAATAATGTGAAGAGGAAGTGGAGCCTGATAAAGCTAATGACAGGTATTTTGGGCAGCAAACCCAGCCTTTTCCTATTCCAAACAAATAGCAAATGTCCCAGGGATAAAAAACAACACAAAACAAGACCAAAAACCCCAAAAAACCAAACTACCCAGCACCACCACACAAAAGCCCACAAACAAAACCCCCTCACCAAAAAAAACCCAAAACAATAGTAAGGATTTACTAACTTAACTAAAACAAGATCTACTCACTATGTACTTGCAAAGCCCCCCCCTCACCCCCCAGCATGCACGCTGCGTTTAAGACCAGTATTAATTATGTGATACAACTACAAAACTAGTTAGAATGCAGCTTTTTCCACCTAGAAAATGAGTGAAATTCATTCAGCTTCAACTGAAAGGATAGAAATTAAAATGTCAAGGAGACACTTGATAAAATATTCAACAAGTCAATTAGTGCTTTCACTGACCCCTACATTTTAATAAAGTTTATTTCAAAATGAAAAGATGTTTCAAATAAAAAAAAAAAAACAACAAAAAACCCAACCAAACAAAAAACCCCCAAACAAACAAAAAACTTTCACTAAAATTGAAAAATCTTTTTTATTCTGGAATTGTTTTCATCTCCCTTGGAAGGCGTGAAATTTAATGCAAATCAGTGCAAAATCAACCATTAAATTGGACTTTTGGGGTCTTTTTACAGCAAGCTGTTTTTCTGAACACTTCTCAGTTAACATTTTACAGCTGCTGTGGCAAGAGAAGTGTTAGTTTAGGGGACAAGAAAGAGCTACCCTGAAAGAACAATGTTCTGAGGTGAAAAGCTGCCAGGTTGGTGGGCTCTCAGCTTTCTTGACCCTCCAGACTCTCCAGCCCCTCCCACCAGGGCCCTCTCCAGCCCCCCCATTGCTTGGCTCAGCTTGACTCCAATAACACAGCTACTCCCCTGCTCTCCAACCAGGGTGGTCTCTCCTCTCTCTCCCATGACTTTCTGCGGGTGCTTACTGGAAACATGTCTGCTTGGAGAGGAGGGTTAATCCTTTGTTGTGCAGAGCACCCCTCCCTTTCGCCAGGAAGCTTGTTCCTGAAATCGTGTTTTATTACAGGTAAATAAAACACTGCTAAAATTAGGCTCAGGAAGAGAAGTAGTGGGCTTTCTTGGCTGTACTCTTTCAGCTGTGTGGTCATTCTCAGAGAACTGCTGCTGGTTGTTCAGTTCCCCAGGGCTCAGAGGCAGCCCATGTCCCTGTCTCCATAATGAGGTGCCTTTGCAGTGATTTCACAGCATTGCAGACTAGTTTGGTTTGGAAGCAACCTTAAAGACCATCTAGTTCCAAACCCCCCTGCCATGGGCAGGGACACCCTCACGAGACCAGGTTGCCCAAAGCCCCATCCAACCTGTCCTGGAACACTGCCAGGGAGGGGGCAGCCACAGCTTCTCTGGGCAACCTGTGCCAGGGCCTCACCACCCTCACAGGGAAGAATTTCTTCCTAATACCTAATCTAAACCTGCCCTCTTTTAGTATAAACCCACTGTCCCTTCTCCTGTCACTCCCTGCCCTTGTAAACAGCCCCCTCTCCAGCTTTCCTTAGACTCCCCTGAGGTACTGGAAGACCGCTATAAGTTCTCCCCCGATCCTTCTCTCCTCCAGACCGAACAAGCCCAACTCTCTCAGCCTGTCTTCATAGGAGAGGTGCTCCAGCCTTCTGATCATACTCATGGCCCTCCTCTGGACTTGCTCCAACAGTTCCATGTCCTTCTTGTCCTTTGAGAGCAATCATCCAGCCAATTGCTTAACCACAAAGTGGTCCATCCATAAAATCATGTATGACGAATTCAGAGACAAGGATGTCATGCGGGACAGTGTCAAATGCTTTGCACACTTCTAGGTAGACAAAACCTGTCACTCTTCCAATATCTACCATCACTGTAACCTCATGATAGAATGCTACCAAATTTATTAGGCATGATTTCCTCTTAATGAAGCCATGCTGACTGTTACAAATCAATCTCCTTACTTTCCATGTTCCTGATTCTAGTTTCCAGGAGAATCTGCTCCATGATCTTGCCAGGTGCAGAGGTGAGACTGACTGGCCAGTAGTTCCTGGGCTTCTTTTTTCCCCTTTTTAAAAATGAGGGATATGTTTTCCCTTTTCAGGTCAGTGGGAACTTCATCAGACTGCCAGGACCTCTGAAATAAGATGGAGAATGGCTTAGCCACTTCATCCATCAGTTCATGAGGACCCACAGATGCATCTCATTAGGCCCCATGGACTTCTTCACCTTGCTTGCTTTCACCTTGCTTCTGTTATTTCTGCTATCCCAATAGCTGCTAAGACTTTTTTAGAAATAGTGAATTCCAGTTTCAGTGTGTGCTAACCGTTGCCTCTAGGTAAAAATCATGGCAATAATTCTTGACAATAATATAAAGTGAGGGTGACAGAGCACTGGAATAGCCTGCCCAGAGAGGTTGTGGAGTCTCCTTCTCTGTAGACATTCAAAATCTACATGGACATGTTCTTGTATGACCTAATCAAGGTGATCCTGATCTGACAGGGGGTGGGGTGGACTTGATTATCTTTTGAGGGCCCTTCCAACCCCTAACATTCTGTGATTCTGTGGAAGTTATTCTGGATACTTAAAAACAAACCTCTGCTTTACCAAAAGGACGTGATTAGCAAAGATTCATTAGCCAAAGGGCACTAACAGGAAGGTGATAAGTGTGTATTTGTGGTGTTTTCTGGTTCTGCGTGTTTGGGGGGCAACTCATTGGTACCGCTAGTTATGAAACCTCTTGCAAAGCTGAGCAGGGAACCAGCCCAGAGACCAGAACTTCCCACAGCAAGTTTTCTTCTCGTTTATGGTAGGCATAGTGTGAGAGAAGCAAAACCCTCAGGTTTTGGCACCCCTCCAGTTTTGTTTCTAGGTTAGTTTGGTCATTGTCTCAACTCCAGTAGAAAGCCCAGGCTTTACCAAAACTTTTTCTCAGGAGAAAAAGAAGGCTGGCTAATGGCACTGCATCAGGAGAAGAGAGAATAGTTACATGGATTTTTTTTGAGTTCCAGTTCAGTACAAGTCCTTGTTAAAACAATCCTGTGTTTGTTTGTATTTGTTAAACGCTGCTCCTCCAAGAACATGGCTAAAAGTGGCAAATTCTATACCCAGGAAGTCTGACTGTTCCTGATACTCCAGTGACATCAGAAATAAACACCTTAAGGGCATTTGGCAGCTGGAGCAACAACACCGAACATTCATACCTGGCAGTATCAAACAGACAAAAAATAATGGAAGTCTGGATCAGAAAGTCATTCAATACTTGCCAATAATACAAAGATACTCTGAAGAGGTAAAAAGCAAACCTCTGCTTTAACAAACTGCAGATATACTTTCTTAGTCTTCCTGACCAGAAAGCAAAATGGCAGATCCTGGGGTGCGAGCTGGTCTAGGGACATAATTGTCCCGCTTTACACTGCATGGGTGTGGCCTCACCTTGAGTCCTGTGTGCAGTTTTAGGCACCACAGTACAAGAGGGACACAAAACTATTGGAGAGCGTCCAGAGGAGGGCAATGAGGATGGTGAAGGGTCTGGAGGAGAAGTCTTATGATGAGAGGGTGACGTCCCTTGGTTTGTTCAGCCTGGAGAAAAGGAAACTGAAGGCAGACCTCGTTGTGGTCTATGGCTTCCTGACGAGGAGAAGCAAAGGGACAGATGCCAATCTTCTCTCTTTGGTGACCAGCAATAGAACACAAGGGAACAGTATGAAGCTGAGACAGGGGAAGTTTAAGTTGGATGTTAGGAAGCGGTTCTTTACCGAGAGGGAGGTCAGGCATTGGAACAGGCTCCCCAGGGAAGTGGTCACAGCCCTGAGCTTGGCTGAGTTCAAGAAATGTCTGTACAATTCACTCCGTCCCATGCTCTGACCTGGCTGGCTCTGTGTGGAGCCAGGAGTTGGACTCGATGATCCTTATGGGTCCCTTCCAACCCAGGATAATCTATGATTGTCTATCCATTCCTTAACATGGACGGCAACACCTCTGCCCCTCCTCCCTCACCTGTCCCTTCTGAATGGCTTGTAGCCATCAACAGCCACGCTTCAGTCATAGGATTCATCCCACCATGTTTCAGTAATGGCCACTATGGTCATAGATTTCCAGCAGCATAGTAGCTTCCAGCTCCTCCAGTTTGTTGTCCATGCTGCATACTTTTATGTAGGGGCACTTCAGCTGGGCTGCTGGCCGAGTCACGTTCTTAGAAGAATATCCCTTGAGGTGTTTTATGGGTGCTTCCCTGCAACCTCAGACTACCTCAGAAGCCCACAGCTCGTCTCTATAAGACTTTGACTGTGCTGCAGTGTTCCCAATATGCCTCAGGGCAACACATTGAAGGCCCTTTACTAGCACTCCATCCCTCTAACAATGTTGTGTTGTCCCACAGCTTGTCACAAACAAACTTGGTATTATTATCACCTTACCCTTCACATCTACTTTAAAGCCCCGTTGATCAGCCCCACAATCTCTTGATCAAAGACTCTCTTCCCCTTTGAGAAAGGTTCTTCCTAATTGATACCAGCAAGCCTGGTGCCATGCAGGCCATCCCATTGTCAAGGAAAACAAAACTTTGGTGCTGACACCAGCCACAAAGCTATATATTAATAGATTGGATCCAACTGCTCCATCTGTTTGCAACTGGAAGGAGAGAGAAAAAAATAACCTGTGCTCCAGATTCCCTCACCAACCCTCCCAAGGCCCTGAAGTACCTTTTGATTGTTCTTGGGCTACTAATCACAGCTTCCTCTCCAACTACATGGCAGATCAATAATGGATAATAGTTTGAGCACCTTACCAAGCTATGAAGCTTCCTAGGGATGTCTTTAACCTGGGCTGCAGTAAGACAGCAGACTTCCCTATGAAGAGGGTCTACCTGGCATATTGGACCCTCTGTTCCCCTCAGGAGGGAGTCACCAACAGATATAACCCCTCTTTACTTCCTTGTGGGTGTAGTTGTGATGCAAACAGTACACCTTTCTGACTCTGGAGACGCCTCTGGCATAGGCTGCCCATCATCCACAACCTCATTTGACTGGCCTTCCTCAACCAGAACTTCATACCTGTTGTTCAGAGGTAATGGGAAAGGTGAGGTGGGCAAGGAGGAAGTTTGCCTGCTGCCCCAACCATGAACTTGCCTTCGTTTACTCTTTTCATTTAGGATCCTGCCTTCTACCTGACTGGGGCAGGATACAGGGGCCCCTTGATCCTGGTTGCTTTTTGACAGGTGCTCCCATTTTTGTTTCAGGTGCTGAGCCTGGCTCCACCAGTCTATCTCTTGTTCAGCCTCCCTGATGCTCCCTAACCTTTCCTCTTCCTCTCACATCTCTACCACCATGCTGAACAGATGGTCCAGCTGCTCACAACAGACACAGCACATCCCATGGCTGCCAGCCTTTACCAGTGAAAGGCTCAGGCACTCCCTGCAGCCTGGACAGCTGTGTGTTTCCATGGGAACACTGTCTGGGTTACCACACCCATTCTGGCTAAGGTCAAAAGCATGACCTTCTAGGTGGAGACCATAGCTAAGCTCCTTCTAAGAGGGTGTTGACCACCACCAGGTCACACCTGCCAAGCTGGGAAGTTCCTTCCTGTGTGCCTTTCCCTGCACACTACTACACCCCACAAGTGTAGTAGTGTGGGCCCACGCACCCACCCTAGACCCGATATTGCTTTGCTCCCAGAGGCTTCTTAAAAGGGCATGGATGTGGTCACTGATGCACTGGTGACACCCACTCCTCGTCAGCCTCTTGTACAAGAGCTGTTGGCTCTGGCTTGGGCTCCAGATGGGTTTCTCTGCTCCTCTAGTATCTCACTTCCTTGGGAAAACTTGGTCTGGTTCTTGCCACACAGCATTCAGAGCAGCTCCTCTCAGCAAGCAACCTTGAGTGTCCATGAGTCTACATGGTAAACACCAGGGCATGGCACCTGCTGGCAAGGAGATGCCCTCCAGAGAAGTACTGCAGCAGCTGCGCATGCGAAACATGCTCACAGTGCTGCCTTACGCAGGTCCCAGAGTGAGCCAGAGCCCTGCTGGTCCTTCTCACCTGGATCGCAGCCATCCTGCTTGGCTCCAGCCTCCCTGGGTGTGTGGCCAGCAGGAAGGGCCCGCTACAGAACCTCGTCAGTAAAGGTGAAGGACAAGAGTGCTGCAAGCTGATGGTCAACATGCCCTGCAAGGAGAACTTATGGAAGAAGATACCTGGTGAACTCTTCAGCCTTCCAGCACAGTCCCAGGTAAAGCCTCACTGCTCTGCTCTTCACCCCATAGGCTTCAGCCCTGGCTGCTCAATGTATGGTGGTGCCTGCTGAGGCACCCTTTGGACAGCCTTCCTCTCTCACTCTCTGCAATTACCAAAAAGACACAATTAGCAAAGATTCATTAGCCAAAGGGCACTAACAGGAAGGCAGTAAGTGTGTATTTGTGGTGTTTTCTGGTTCTGCGTGTTTGGGGGGCAACTCATTGGTACCGCTAGTTATGAAACCTCTTGCAAAGCTGAGCAGGGAACCAGCCCAGAGACCAGAACTTCCCACAGCAAGTTTTCTTCTCGTTTATGGTAGGCATAGTGTGAGAGAAGCAAAACCCTCAGGTTTTGGCACCCCTCCAGTTTTGTTTCTAGGTTAGTTTGGTCATTGTCTCAACTCCAGTAGAAAGCCCAGGCTTTACCAAAACTTTTTCTCAGGAGAAAAAGAAGGCTGGCTAATGGCACTGCATCAGGAGAAGAGAGAATAGTTACGTGGATTTTTTTCGAGTTCCAGTTCAGTACAAGTCCTTGTTAAAACAACCCTGTGTTTGTTTGTATTTGTTAAACGCTGCTCCTCCAAGAACATGGCTAAAAGTGGCAAATTCTATACCCAGGAAGCCTGACTGTTCCTGATGCTCCAGTGACATCAGAAACAAACCAGTCAAACAAAACCAACAAAAAATAATGAGAGTATTTTTATTACTGGCCATTCTTTTTTAACATCTGATCTACTTCCAACAAAATTAGGAACCAGAAATAATACAGACTCACTTTTCTTTCGCACTCGGTGTTTTCCACTTGATAAGAAATCAGCCTGAGGTGAAAGGGGATGCTGCGAGATCTATGCCTCAAGCTTCCAGCTAGGTACCCCTGGGTACTGCATTGACCAGCATCAGCATCTACTAGGACACCCACTTTAGGTGGTGCCTCTGAGACTTATATAGGGATGTTAATTCATGCATAAAGCAAGAATGGATGCCCATGTTCGATAGTCAAACCCATGTCCTGCCTATATAGGGGACAACTTTTCCTGCTTGCTCTGCCCATTTCTTTGCAGACTCAGCAGGGGAAGGAGGCACCAGCAGCTAAAAGACAGTCAGCAGGAAGTCTAACCCACAGCCCCCGAGGCAGACAGGGTGATTCCACACCCTCTGTTCTGTAAATCTGAGGGCAGCTGCAGAAGCTGCTTGCCTTTGCAGTTAAGCAAGCCGAGGGAAGAGCTCCCCTTCTCTTTTTTTTTAGGTATTCTTCCTCAATCTCGCAAGATCAGCTGAGGGGTGCAGAGATGGTGTAAGGCTGGCTGAATCGTGTGCGTGGGATCCCCCTATTTTGGCAGGGAGCAGACTGTTTAAGGTGCTTGCTTCACTTGCAGGTTTTGTGTCTGTTTCAATGTTAAGTTCGATAGTCCTACATAGGACTATGCCAAACCATCACTAACCCATCTCTCTCTTTCCCAAGCTGATAGGATGGGTCCTGATAGCCATCATCATCACTTTGGCACCGATTGCAAAACACATCAGTCACTGTTGCTCCCTGGTTAGCTATCTTCAGCTCAAGTTCTGGAAAACTTACTCTGAAATGGAACGGGAGCTCTTTGAGATTAAGGCTAAGGAGCACGCAACCAGGCTGGCAGCAATAAATACGAATAGCTGTTTTGAAGCCACCGGCCCAGAACTGTTCCAGATGACCAGCAATGAAGACTGGCAGAAGATTTCATTCATCTGCAGCTTCGATTCGCTAAAGCAGTATTACAGCATGATCCACAACATCATGGAGGCGACAGAGTCAGCTTCCAGGAGGGAGATCAGAATCCCCTTGCTTTAGGATCTGTGGATGAAGTGAGCGCAAACTCCTGTTAAACCCTACTGCAGGGGTTTAATGAAACAAATCAGTCACAATGCTGGCAATCATTTAACCCAAGGATGTAAGAAGGGTCATATGCTGTGCTCTTAAGCACTGTATGTAAAAGCTGATAGCTGTGGCCCTCAGCAGATTTGCCTCTAAGCACACGTCATCGCTTTTGCTTAAGCACATTTCAATAAATACATTGGTCGCAGTGGGGGTTTCGACCTGTTGCTGTTCACTAAGAAGAGACACAGGTGTAAAACAGTCAGCAGCCGCAGAGCTGCCGGCATGTGCTGTGCCAAATTATTACCAAACACCTGAAGGCATGTGGCAGCTGGAGTGACAAGACCAAAGGTTCATAACTGGCAGTATCAGAGACAAAACTAATGGAAGCCTGGATCAGAAATTCAGCTCAATTTATCAGCTCTCACTCGACAATATATCTCTCCATGGAGCGTAGAGCAAACTCTAGTTAGAATATTTACTTTCAAGTAGCCTCTCTGGGTGAATACCGTGTCTTTTAGAAGCTGGGAAGCAATTAGCATTTTAGAGCTACCTGTGCATAAAAAAGGAGTTAATCGGAATTACTTCAGCTGCTTATCAGTTTGAATAGGTGAGCAAAAAGACTCCAGCCATTTTACCTCTCCATGCTCAGCCGCTTTAATTAATAAAAGTGAAATGAAAAACTTCCGTGGTGGTAAATTTTCTTAACCAGTGCCTGAGCATGATCATCTTTTTCAGTAGGCCTTCATAATTAGCCCTGCTGCTCATTTCCTCTAACTGCAAAGCTCTCTCATGGAAAAAATATAGGCTGAATGGTGCAGGGAAGACACACCAACATTAAACTTCCTGTTTGTTCCATTAAACTTAAACATTAAACTTCCTGAAATCCTATGCATTTTCTGACACAAGAAAATTTCAATTTATGATTATTGGTGGAGTTACTGAATGACTTCTTTGCTTCAATCTTCATTGATAAGGCTGGCCCTCAGGATACCCAGACCCTGGAGGTAGGAGTGGAAGATGGAGAAAGGAAGACCTTCCCTTGGTTGAGGAGGATTAGCTTAGAGAACACTTAGGCAAACTCGACATCTATGAATCCATGGGCCCTGCATCCCTGAGTGCTGAGGGAGCTGGCAGATCTTCTTGCCACTCTCCATCACCTTTGAAAGGTCATGGAGAACAGAAGAGGTGCTTGAGGACTGGAGGAAAGCCAATGTCACTCCAGCCTTCAAAAAGGGCAAGGAGGAGGACCTGGGAATATACAGGCCAGTCAGTGTCACCTCCATCCCTATAAATGGGGGGAACAGCTTATTATGGGGGTCATCAATAAGCACGTGAAGGAGAAGAAGGTTATCTGGAGTGGTCAACATGGACCAGGGGGAAGTTATATCTGACCAGTCTGATAGCCTTTATGGTGGCATGACTGGCTGGGTGAATTAGGGGAGAGCAGTTGATGTTGTCTACCTTGACTTCCGTAAGGCTTTTGACACTGTCTCCCATAATATGCCCATAGGTAAGCTTAGGAAGTGTTAGGTTAGATAGGTGGAGAGTCAGGTGGATCAAGAACTGGCTGAATGGCAGAACTCAGAGGGTTGCAGTAAGTGGTGCAGTCTAGTTGGAGACCTGTAGCTATGGATGTGCCCCAGGGGTCAGTTTTGGGTCCAGTCTTGTTCACCGTATCCGTCAATGACCTGGTTGAAGAGACACAGTGTATCCTCAGCAAGTTTGATGATGATATTTAACTGGGAGGAGTGGCCAATACACCAGAAGGCTGTGCTGCCAGGACTTGGACAGGCTGGAGAGTTGGGCTGAGGGGAACAAATGAAGCTCAACAAAGGCAAGTGTAGGGTCCTGCACCTAGGGAGGAATAACCCCAGGCACCAGTACAGGTTAGGGGCTGACTGGCTGGGAAGCAGCTCTGCAGAGAAGGACCTGGGAGTCCTGGGAGATGCCAAGCTCCTCATGAGCCAGCAGAGTGCTCTCATGGCCAAGAAGGCCAATGGTGTCCTGGAGTACATTAAGAAGACCATGGCCAACAGGTCAAGGGAGGTTATCCTCCCTCCTCTTAGTCTGCTCTGGTAAGGCCAGGCAATGGGCACAAACTGGAACACAAGAAGTTCTGTCTGAACATGAGGGTAAACTTCTTCACTGTGAGGGTGGCAGAGCCCTGACACAGGCTGCCCAGAGATGGTGCAGAGTCTCCTTCTCGGAGATGTTCAAAACCTGACTGGACACAACCCTGTGCAACCTGGTCTAGGTGATCCTGCTTTAGCAGGGGGGTTGGACTAGATGATGTCCAGAGGTCCCTTCCAACCCCTGCCACTCTGTGATTCTTTGATTTCTGTCATGATGCACACGGGGTTTTGGCTACACCTGGATGTCCCTGCCAAATACACTATTTAACTTGATGAAGTCTATCTGCAGATTATCATGTATTGAGGGATTAGGCTTTGGCATAACAGAGCAGTATAGGTGAAGCTTATATTAACAAACGTTTATAGCACAGCTATATATTTGACATTATAAATCCACAGTCCATATTAGCAAATAACAATGTTCTTATCAAAGAATGTCATAATTATAAGAAACAAAGATATCGGTTTTGAGTGAAGAATGATGAAATCAGTTTTTCCCTGAAAACCTATTTTAGAGAGTGTTTTAGAGAGATGATTCAGATTGTTTGGTCTGGATGTCCTTTGATTCTTCCCAGAAATCTTCTCTTTCTAGCCAGTAAGCTCTGATTTGGAAATGATTCAGACAGAGAGGAATGCCATAAAGCTGCCATTTTTCAAGGAGGAAGAAAGAGAAAAGCCTATTTTTAACTAATCAACTTGGAAGCTTCATTCTTATTATAAACTGGAAATGTGACATATAAAGGGAAAACAAGATTTAATTCTGTATGTAGAAAAGAATTTTAAAAAGTATTCTGTATGTTGAAAAGAATTTTAAAAAGTATTCTGTTTGTCACAGAGACACTGACTTGCTCAGTGTTCTTTTCCTCCCAAGAAACTGTGAGAATTGTCAAGTGAGAGCTGATAATAGAGTAATAATTTGTTACTTGTGCCTCCAGGAAATGTTAGAAATGTTAGAAATGTTCCATTTTACCTCTCACATTGAAGAGTTCATTGGTTTCTTGATGCCTAGAGAAAGACTTTCAAAGGTGTAGGGAAACTTGTTTCTAGTTGCTGTAATGCTGTAACTATTCCTAGCAGGTAATGGCCCCTTGGGCTGAGCCCAGGGCTGGGTAATGAATAGCTCAGTTTTTGTTCTGTACAAATGCTCGCCAATTGCTCCGTTATACTACACCACCACTGTATGTCACAATTAAGACAAGCAAAGTGAGAAAAATTATGATGTGGACTGTACAGCTCTGGTGGGAGTGAGCCCTGCTGTCCCCAAGGTGAGAGGAGCCCCTCACTTAGCAAGATTAGGAGGTAGACAGACTGAGGGGGAAATGGCAGATAAGGGTACAAATCACAGTGATGAAATCAGAGTTCACTCTGGGCCTCACTGAATTGGGCTGAGAGATGAAAAGGAGTGCTTCAGTGAGAAGAAGGTGAACTGCCTTTGCGGATAGGGTGCTGTACTAGGATTTGTGACCTGGGTCCTACTCTGACCCAGGTATCTTGTGTAACACCAGAGAATGTGAAACCTTTCCTAGAGTTCAGGTGTCTGCGCGGCTGCTATTTCTGTACACCTCAGCCGTGTTGGGGTAACAGAGCTCTGCTGCCTGGTGAAAGATACTCAAGGGCTGGTGACAATGGGTAGGTAAGAACAGACACAAGGACCAGCACACTGGTTGTGTGGCAGCCTCTGGATTTTTATTCAGGTATTCTTAGGTGAAGTACAGATCCACAGTGACTACATGTTAAATACACCATGCTTTGTTCAGTCTGGTCATAAGATCAATCCTCCTGAACAGCAGGCAGGCGTGAAAAGGCCCATAGCTTGAAGCATTGCTGGGGTCAGCAGACACAAGGGGCTGAACAGGCATGCTTGCAAAGCTGCATCTGGGGCCAGAAAGAGCTGCTCCTGCCATCAGTGAAGCTGCATCCCTCTGTGGTTTCAAGGGAGGCAGGATGTGCCATGTGCCAATGAATGGCAAGCCATTGCACATCAAACTCACCTGACAGAGAGACACTGCATGCGGCAATCACAGCGAATTCATTAATTACTCCCACCCATGAACAGCCAGGGGAATAAGGCATCTCTTAGCAGCCATGCTTGGAAACATTACTGACAAACCACATGGAAGGAGGTGGTCACGTTTAGCTGAAAGCAGTCAGTGTCTGAATGAATATTTGGCCTCCAGCATGCACTAAATACTGTGATACATCTTCCACTGATCTCAAGAGCATGGTTACGTGAGAAGGAAGTGCAGGCCATTTTCATCTTTTATATCAATATCCATGTCATGATGATTAGTGTTGCTCTCCCCTTGCTCTGCCCCTCCTGTTTGCTGCCCGGCTTGCTTCACCCTTCAAATGTATGACTGGTGCAGCTGGCTCAGGGAAACCATTTTGACTCTGCAGATCTTCTTCAGAAACAGAAGGTGCAAAATAACCTTCAGCAAGTGTTTCTCCCAGTATTTCTTTCATTTATTTCTTTTGTGCTTTCTGTCTTCAGCCTTCCTTAAAAACGTAATTCCTATTTCTGTCACAGCATCGCCCTTCAGCCTGTCCTGGAGGAAGGTAACTTCTGCTGCTAAGTGAACCTAGGAAGAAGCAGGTCTGGTCAGTCAGAGAAAGTCCCAATTTTCCCTCTTCCTCCAGGATAATGACCTTTATTTCTCTCTCTCACCACAAGAGGACCCCCTTTTTCAGGATTCACAACAAACAGCTTTCTAGATTGTTTTAAAATGCCTTTCCCAACTGAGTTAATGAAAAGTTTATATACACTGGAATTGATGTCAATCCCCACCTTTCGTTCTAGCGCTTCGTTCCAGTGCTTTGCTTTCTTTGCGAGCACTTCAGTTGTGGACCTGATAATTTTGTGATCACAAAATTTCCTGGTCACACACTGATACTTATGATAAATACTTCTGTTAATTAGCCTTATATCAGAGACTATAAATCTGAGACTGACGTACATACACAATACTTGTACAGCTTTTGTTTTCCTGAAACGTATGACAAATCAGGTATTGACAGAAGCACGAAGCAGCCCCACAGTTTTCTTCCGGGAAACACCACAGAGACTCTACAGCACAGTGACTTCCAAAGGATGCCCTTTGTGTATTGCTTAGATTTTAAGAACAGAATTTAGAATGATATCTGATACAATTTTGATGCTTTTTCTTCCCCCTTTCCGGAGGCGCTGCGGTAACCTGAGATTATTATTTATCTTCATGTATTTGGAAAGAACCAGGGATGGCTGTTACTGGTTACACCTCTGCAGGAAAACAAGATAGGCTTGGAGAACAGCAGAGTCGTCCAGCATGCCCTCCCCGCTCCAGCTCTCCACATCACCTGTTTGTTGGCTCCCTAGTCCCACTGGGATTTTTCACTGGAGTCATCCACTGCAGAGCCAAGCAGGGACAGCGGGGAGGACAGAAAATCCCTGTGTCCCTCTGCCTCAGGACCCAGGATCAGCCTGGCCCTCTGTTATTTAGCTACAGACATTTAGTCTGAGATATTAAAAACTACTACATTTCCTTCATTTATCAATCAGAGCAAGAGGGTTTGTTTTCCCATGCCTCCCTCTGCTCATTAACAAGTAACAGAGATGTGCACTCCCTTACCATTTCCAAGGCACCTCGAATCACCCCACAGAGGAGGTTACAGTAGCAAAGTGATGCTCTTTCTGCTGGCAGCTCCTCCACGAAGTCCACTAGTGGGTTTTTGTCCAGGATTAAGGAGAATTCATTTCCTGCAGCACTACTGCAGCTCACACTGGGGGTCACCCCAAGGTACATCTTGAAAGCAACCTGCAAAAGCATGAAACTCTGCTGCTTCAATCTGTTGTGTGAGAACCAGAGGGCAAACTTCAGGATGTAGCATCCTGTAGACAGCTCTATCCCAGGAAAAAAAAGGGGGAAGGGTGAGACTGGCTGGAAAACAAATTTGGTTTGTCTCTTTTGTGATCAGCTTGAGCCAGAGATGCAAACCTGGAGCTACATGATACTCCAGGGAAGTACAGCAGAAGGCTGATTATTCTCTTTGATGTTCCTACATTTAAAACCCCATACAAAGTGGTTTTACTGGTATCACTCGTCTGCTTTCAGCCATGTCGCGCTCCCTTGGGACCATTAGCGTTGATATTAGGTCCCTCACAACATTGCCAGCAACTTTGATAATCACATCTCGAGATCTCCTGCAACTGTCGAGTGTGTTTTTACTCTGATCTGCAGTCACAAAACAACAGCAACCCACCAAGAAAAAGCCTGCCAAGACTGCCAACTCGTTTGCTTACGTAGAGCATCGCTTGCTTTCCTTCTGCTACCCATGAATGTGGCTGTAAATGTGCAACATCTGCGCTGCTGGCAGAGGGGTCCCCTGCGAGCACGCTTCTCCAGACAGTGACCTCACGGCGCTATCCAGACAGCCCGCAAGCAGCAGGCTAGCAGCAGGCTGTCCCTCCTCTGGAGAGCTCTCCCCTCCTACGCCACTACAGACTGCTGCCACCCAAGAGAAAAGCGGCTCTGTTTGTACCTCTGTAGTGAGTATCAAGCATGGATGGTTTCCAAACAATCCTGAAATTCTTTATGAACAGGAAAACCGCTATAGGGTACAGTTTTCTGGCGCTGCTGACGATGGGAAGTGAACGGGTGTTTTCTCTTGTTGCTTTCAGATGCCCCTGCAGCCACGAAAACTTCAGGTACGGTTTGGTATTTCTCTTCTCCCCAGCTTTTGTTTTGCTAGTTATCGGATATTTCTTGAACAGCAAGACCTGGAAACTCTTCACAGGCTGCTGGGTGAATCCCAGGAAAATATTCCCCAGAGGGAATATCTGCAATTTCTTTTACATCTTCGGACAAATCACTTTAAATGCTCTGGTAGCCCCAGTGATGTGGCTTTCTGTGGCTTTGCTCAACGGGACTTTTTATGAATGTGCTATGAGCGGCTTGAAAAATTCTACCTACGTCCAGGCAGTTTGCCACAGCAAATCTGCAAAGTGCTTTGAAGAGCTACACAAGGTAGCCTGTGACAAAAGCTCCATGCCCTTTTCAGAGAGTGAGGAACTGAAACGAACTCTTCAGGCACAGTCCCAGGTAAGAAAGAGAAATAAAAAGCATTAATTAGACACTTGGCACTGCTGCTGTGATTTACCCGTGGAAGATCCTGATGTCAGATGCTGAGATAAAACTGTTGGTTTCATGTAAACAAAGCTTTGGGGTGGTGCAGCCTTATAAAATACAATCAATCCATCTTTTGGTTCAGTCTGAGCTGTGCCATACTTCCTGGGGGTCCCACTGATGGCAGGGATAACTTAAAGCTTTCTTCCTGAATGAAGATTACACTAAAGAGAAAAAGCTACTGGGTTGTTTAGGAGGCTGAATTAACAGATGTCGCCCATTAAAGGGGTCTGCCTAATTAAAATATCCATACGACACTCTCCTAGTTTATACCACCATCATCCTGCAATGATATCTTAGGTCACCAACTACAGATAAATAGTGGAAAATAAGATTTGTGACTGCTTACATAACATGTTTTGGTTTGCATCCCTCATGTTCATGATGGCAGATGAGAGCATGTTTTTGTTCTGCTTGGAAGGAATAAACACTAAAACAAAACAACCAGAACAGGCAGAGCTGAGATTGGATTATATTTTACAATATAACTTGATAACACAGAGATAAATTCAGAGACAAAAAATCAAAACAAAGGGGGAGGGGGGCTACAGGAAATGACGATGACTGAAGGAAAAACACTCTGTGGAGCCAGCAAGTTTTTGTCAGACAATTGTTCCCACATGGAACCATTTCCTCCCCAAGAGCCAGTTTTATTTTCAAGTCCTCATGCAAATTGGAGTGGAATGCAGACAAATGCTGTGCTGCAGACAAAGCAATGCATTTGAGGATTTTAGAAGGAAGTAACAAAACAGTGCTTAAGATTTTAAGTTGTATGTGTAGGAAATAGGGAAGGACCAGTGACTCAGTCTATAGCATGAGAACACATGGGTTCATTCTCCCAAGCTGCAACAAAGTGAAAAGCTGCTAAAAAAAAAGCAGTCTCAAATACTCACAGAAATCATCAGTCAGTATGAAGTGACTGGAAAAACCAAAAGAAAGCAAAGCTATTGTTCCATACCAGTCCCTAATTGTTTGTCAAGCTTCTCTGTTTCACTTATTTCCCTGAGGAAACTTTCTATGTTCCCTCAGCTAAATAGAGATTTTTATTGGCAGTTATTTGTTTAACATCAGTGCAAGAGTTCACATGAGAAAGGTTGCAGCTTTCCATATCATCACTATTAAAGCATGGGAAATTGGTTTCACTTCATATGGGTGTCTGAAACCTAGACAATTTGTTCCATGCTGGAAATTGTTCCAGTGTTTGAAAACAAGGGTTGGGGTTTTTTTGGGTTTTGGGGTTTTTTTGCAAATGTTACACATTGCAGTAGAGTAGGTGGGTAAAACTATTGACTAGGCCAGTGGCATTATGCATGAAAAAATGGTATTCACACCTCTCCTTAAAGCAGAACATTCCACAACAACAATTTGGAGACATTTTCCCACCCTCTGCCCTTTCTGTAATCCTGGAAGTAGCTCTTTCCTTTAGTATGTTCCTAACAAAATTTTGTCAGAATCTGAAGTTTGTACAAAAACAGATTCAAAGATGCTGGGAAAACATATTTCAGAAAAAAAACCCCAAGTTCTCTGAAAATACAGCAACTATTTCTAATCAGTGTGTAGATGAACTATTCCAGTGCCAGCACAGACCTACCAATGGACATGCTATGTCTTCCTTCTCATCCCCTCTCCTCCTACAGGACTGGGCAAGAAGATAATTTTGAACCAGTTTTGGCATAAAAATGATTTTTCAGTACAAAGGGATGAGTTACAAATTCACAAGAATAGCTTAGATTTCAGTGAACCTCCTGGCAAAACAATTTGGGGAAAGCTTTTTCAGTTTAAGACTTTCTTTTATATCCTGGTTAGCTAACTAATCCTAAAAGAGTTCCAGTTGTTTGTTGGGTTTTTTTTTTCATTGAAAAGAAGTGAAAAACCCACCCCATCTAAAAATGGTCATAGTTTAAAGGGCTGATTGATCTGGGACAAAAGTTACTGACCAATTTTGATTTTGCAGTTCCTCACGCTTCAGAATTGTGTCTTAATAGTAATTTCTGCTGGGTAATTTTCCTTAATGCTTTCAGGAGAGGGATTTCCCGGGCAGTACTCCCACTCTCAGGTCCGCTCGGTTTCCTGCAGAGCACTGTGCAGCCATAACATGATTTGATTGATCATTTAGGTCTCTCAGATTTTATGTACATACCCAGTCTGGCAGTTGAGGTCTGATTTGAGATTGTCTATCCCTGAAGCCAGGCTGGCCTGGCACTGGACATGCCTCTTCAGCCGTTGTTACCCCAGTTCCCCGTGTTATAAAACAGAACTCCAGTATAAGCCAACTTTTCTTGAGCCTTTTACCTTCCACCATAAAAATCAACCAATTTTTGCCTTCCTGAGAAAGAGACATCAAAATGAGTGCTATTGAGAAGCCTCAAATGTGATGTCTTCTGCTCCCCTTTGGTCCCTGTATGGATGCCCAGTTAACATTAACGACAGGGATCACATGCAAACTGGAAAGAGAGGCCCACAGTAGGGTCCCAAGAGGAGAAGCAAGCCCTCCACTTGGACACCCTTGATTTAAGTAGCTCTGTTGGACACCCTTGATTTAAGTAGCATTATCATTCAGCCCTTTTTAACCAGAAACTCATATTTTTTTCCCCAGATTTTAGGCTGGTGTGTGATAGTTACTGCAGCTCTTCTGTCCCTGCTAACCACTTGCTGTGCCAGCTGCCAGTCCAAAGTCAGCCACCTCCAGCTGATGTTCTGGAAGGTGTACATGGAGAAGGAGAAGGAGCAAGTCGAGCAGATTTTCCAGCTGTATGCCAGCAAGCTGAGCGAGAGAAACCTGAAGTGCTTTTTTGAGAACAAGGAACCAGAAGTGATTCCCTTGCCAGATTTTCAGGCGTGGCAAGATGCTTCCCAGCTCTACTTTTTCAGCGGTAGCAAACAGCATTATAGCACAATTCACAGGCTAGTTGAAGAAGGCCAGAAAGAAATCAGCGAGGAAAGAGAGACAATGCTGGACTTTGTAGACAGAAGGGGAATACCCTAGATCAAATACATTTTCAGCTTTTTTATATCTTGCTACTATAGCATACTTATAGCTGGTTTCATCTCTATAAATTTTCACAGCGGCCTCTTTCTTCTTCAGCCCATTCCCTCCCAGTTACAAATTTGCTCCAGAAGGATGGAATTAAATTATTCCCCTACATCAGTGAAAAGCCTGCAGTACTCCATGGCATGTAGGGTTCATGCTCTACTGATGTCGCTGGCTCTGGATCAAGAACTGACAGCAAAAAGAGATGAATAATGACTTCTACAAGAGGGTTTTAACACTACCTTCTGTAAAGGGCACTGCCATATTCTTATCCTATGTAAATCAAGAGCCTAAAGTAACACCACCTAAAAGGTGTGAACATAATAACAGAAGGTGTGTGTGGCTTTCTGACAGCCCACAGAAAGTAAAGGTTTTGCTTCCAGGTAATTTCCAAGCCATCTGCAGCTACGGCAGTGTTTTAGGGCACCAGTGGTCACTCAAGGCATCTCGATATCTTTGAACTCCTTCTATATCTAAACCACCAAAGATGGTCCCAGTGACCCTGGTCTTCTAGTCCCTGAGACATATGCCTAGGACATGGGGCACAGTGAGCTGAAGTGCAGGGTACCAAGAACTTGAAATTGCCAAATAGTTCAGCAATTTTGTGTTTTTGTGGAAAAAAATAACATGCTATTTTGAAACACAGTGTTGTTAGTGCTTTGTTACAATAATAAATACATCAGTGATATTTTGCCTCTGCCGACTACTTGGTATTACCTTCTCCCACTGAGAACTTCCCTTTGTACAGGTATAAAGCTCCTGCTTTGAGTGAGTTTTGGGCACTGGGTGAAGCCTGTAGAGCTGTGTAATATTGCCTGTGCTGGGCCTGCAGCCAGGGTACGACAGAGGGCCTGGAAGGGAATTCCACATTTTGAGACAAAAACTTCATTTTTCTGAGTTGGGGGCAGGAGGAACCGTCCAGTGACACAGGTAAGGTGACTGACCGAGGCGTTTCACCCCAGAGCCCTGTGCTTTGCCTCACCCATTTGGAATTCAGCACGTGGCTCTCACACAGGGTGTCCAGAGTCTTTGCAAACACTGGATAAAAAGAGAACAAAGTTACTGCCAACTTCTTTTTCCCTGGGGCGACTGGGCAGGCTTTTATGCAGCATTTTACTGCCAGTCTCCTCGAGCCTGCAAAGCATCTCATTTCTGCTCTGCTTGAATTAGGTTCTTATCAACAAACCTGGGTACATTGCCCAGCTGATCTCATACTCACTGCACTTCTTCAGAAAAAAAAATAAAACTAACATTTACTCTTTTTGAAAAATAAAATACAAGAGCTAATTCCATCTGCTTAGAATTTTCTCTGTGTGTTTTGAAGTACCTGGGGTCTTTGAGCAAATCTTTTTAAGTGTTCATCCCAGGTGACCCTCTTCAGAGCAGACTTAAGACATGTTACGTGCCTGAACGTACCTGCTGCAGCTGAAAGCAGAGAGGCAGCACTGCCAAAGTGAAAAGTTGTCAGAGCAGGCATGTCTGACACCACATCTGGTGCATATTCATTTTTCTCCCCAGGCTCCTCGCCTGGTATAACAACTACCTAATTCCAAGGTACATGTCCCTTCCCGTTTGTCTGCTTTTCTCTTCCTTTATGAGAGATGCACCAACATCTACTGCCCAGCCCCATCTGCAAGGGGAGAGGAGACACTACCTAAGAGGATGTCCCTACTACCTGGGCCAAACTTCCCTTCCCAAAACCAGTTTTCCATCTCCTTCCTCACTGGTATCACAGAACACCAAAGCAAGCAGGGATACAAAGGGGAAGGTACTAAGCAGGATAATGAGATGATCAAGGGCTATGGGAAAGTGGGTAGCTGTAAGGATGAGGTCTCTAAAAGGGCTGGGACACCGAGGCAAAAGCATAGTAGTAGAGGGAAGGGTGGGAGGACAGAGGGATCCTGCTTTCAGCTTTTGGCACTGTCTTTTTCCTCAGCAGAAAGCTCAACTCTGCACATGAGTAGCCAGGACCATCTGAAACAGGAGTGTTTCCCAGCCCAGCCTTCTCTTTTGTTGTGGAGAGGCAAAACCAAGGTGCATTCTCCTCTCCTCATCTTTGTCCTGCTTCTTGTTCACACCTAACTCATGTTGAGAGTGTCTCCACCTCCAAGAGCTGCTGCTGAACCCCTGGTGCTGCAATGTGTGCCTGGTAGGAGCCCAGGGCTCCCTCTGCCCCCCATTCCCAGAGCTGTTACTCTAGCTGTCATGTCTTAGCAAAATGCCTGTGACTTAATGCAATGGCCATGTGGATGCTGGAATAGTTCAATAAAAATAGACAAAAATAAAAGCCAGTTTCATGCAAACAACAAAATCAACATTTTCCCTTAGAAGATTTAGATTTTGCATTAACTCTGATGTCCATCAAAACATGAGTGCACAAATAAACAGGAAAATTCTGCTCAGTTCACTGTGCTTTGAAATTGGTTTGCTATTTCTTCTCCTCCATAAGAACCCAATTTTCTCTTTCAATTCTGTTGTAGTTTTTTGTGCCTGGGTTCTGGTAGAGAAGGGGGGGCTACAGGGGTGGCAAGAAGCAGCTGCAGGCTCTCTGCAGGTTTGCTGAGGCAGGGGCTTGTGACCCCGTGGAGGACCAGGCTGGAGCAGTCTGAGACTGAGAGACATTCTATGATTTTATGACTGCACCCATAGCAGTCACCCACGCTGGGGCAGCTGGTGAAGAGCTGAAGCTCTGTGGGAAAGGACTCAGGTTGGAGAAGTTTGTGGAGGACTGTGTCCTGTGGGTGGGACCCCACAGTGCAGCAGAAGGGTGTGAGGAATGGGCATTCCTCCCACAGCTAAGAAGGAAACCAACTTGTGAGGAACTGACCAAAACCCCCATTTCCCCAGTCCCTGCCCCTCCCTGTGCCACAATGGGTGGGAAGGGAACGAAATCATGACTAAAGTGAAGTCTGCAGAGAAGGGAGGGGTGGGGGGAAGGTGCTTTAAGATCTTGTCGCACTTCTCATTATCTGACTGGTTTCACTGTGTGTGCAGTGTAATAAATTAGAGAGTTTTCCTTCCTTTATTCTGTGTTGAATCTGTTTTTCCCGTGACATTAATTGCAGAATGATCTCTCCCTGTCCTTATCTTGATGCCTAAGCCTCTCAATATGTATTTTCTCCCGTTCAGCTGAAAAGGGGAGTGATAGTGTGGCTTTGGTGGGCATTTGGCCTCCAGCCAGGGTCAAACCACCACAGATTCTCTTAACTCTTCTTCTGCTACACATCTGCTGCTCCTTCAAACGTCAAACCTTTGTTACAAAAACTACTTAACTGTGCTACACCCTCATATGCTTTCAATTTAGTTTCAGCTGTACTTTGCGTTATGGTATGATGAATCTGTCCAAATTCTATTGTTAAAATTTCCTGTGTAAAAGAGAACTTGCATGGAAACTATGCAAAACCAGTGGCTGGTTTGCAACGGAGCAGCAAATTAAGGCAAAATTGCAAAGTCATAAAGTGAAAAAAGAAATTAAGTCCACAGTAATTCACTTAATAGATTTAAAAAAAAAAACAAAACCCAAACCCAACAGGCTTTGACTGGACAGAAATTCCTTGAAAGCTGCCATACACAACTTCTCAGAGGGTAAAATAAAGCTCTTTTCAATCTTTCTTTGTGACTCCAAAAGACAGGGAAGTAAAATATACGAGCAGTTTTGAAAGCTACATCCAAAAATCTGCCTCATTTCTATTGATAGGAAATGGAAGAAAAAAGAATACCTCTTTAGACATATGCATAGGCTTGCCACCAAAATGAAACCCACAGAAAGCAAAATGTCTCTTTGGAAAACGTTACTTGTAACTCCATGGAATTGTATATTGCTTAATGTCAAACAACAGTCAGAATCAAAAATGTTCCACTGCCCTTTTTCAAAGTCTCAACCAGCATTCCATCTCTCTTAAGCAGCAGCAATAAAATTCATTAACATTTTGCTGGTGCTCAAATACAGTCTAGAATTAGTGAAATATTTAAGAAGCCACTAACTTATCAGTGCCTTTATATACTACTGGGGATTTTTCTCTACAAAACATTGTATGTGTAAGTAACGTTGCAAATAAGTGATAATACAGAGTGTTAAAAAATTGAAACCATAATTTCAGGTGACACAATAACAAGAATAAAGAATGATCAGAATTAATCTGCTTAGAAGGGGAAAGACAGCCAAAATAATGTTTTTGCTAGCATAGTTTTCACTCTTGGTACTTTTTTTTCCACAGTCAGTGTTTCGGAAGAGTAAGATGCTTTACAGGTCTTGCCATCTGTTGCCAATCCCCTGCACTCACAAACTTTCCTTCGCTCTTTGAAGTGCAGCACTTTGCTTTTTGGGTTACTGTCTACCACTTAGCCCAGCAACCTGTTTCACTTCCCTCTCACTGCCCGGATCTGAAAAGCCACGTTTGTCAGCTTTGTAGATTCTGCCAGCTTCTGTCAGGCTTTCAGACTGGCTATATATCAGCATACAGGGACCTTGTGTGGCAGGAAGAGGAATCCCATCCCTTGTCCTACAGCTCTGGGCTTGGGGGTGACGTGGTTGGACCTCGTTACAAGCCACTGCAGAGACGTACGCTCGCTGCACTCATGGGGCACTGAGCTTCCAAAAGAAAGCCACTGCTTTTCAGCGAGGGACATACCCTTAGGCACAGCACTGTATTGAGACAGCTATGGAGCCTGTGAGCCATCAGTAAGTCACTGTGGACCTGAGGGTATGGCCCAGCTGCACCTGACAGCAGCACACAAGTCACTTCCTGGGGTATGGTGGGCATTGTTCTAGGATTAGATCTAAACCAGGAAGCTCTTTATCTTTTTGCATCACTTTTGATCAGATTAATGACATCAGTGAGGAGGAACTGAAGGATTATACAGCAAAGTTATCAGCCCCATTTCAAAAGTAATCCTCAGTTATACCCAGATCCAAATTCTGAATCACCTTGGACATTACATCTTCAACTGAGCTTTGTTCTTAATACCTTTCCCCAACTGGTTTCCATTTTCTTAGCCCAATTTGCCAGTGAGCAGAAAGCCTACTTTTACATGCCCTGTTTTACCTTTTTTTTTTTTATTCATTCCCAACTGTAAACACACAAAGTCACAGCACCAACAGAAGACGTCAGTGAGCACCATGGGAACTCAGTGTAGAAGAACTCACTTTGGCTCATCATCAAAACTTGCTGGCCCTTCTCCAGGCCCAGTCTAAGCTAGCTGTATATCCCAGGCTTTGCAGTCTGAACGAGTGGTGGAAGTTTAAATCCCTCAGTCACTGCCATAAGGGCACCTTTCCTCTGGTGTTTATTTCTTAATATGGAAAACTAGCTTTGTACTCCTCCTTTAATGGTTTTTTTTCCTTCACTGCATCTCTTCCCATTTCCACAGGGAACACCCACAGCCAGATCCTGCAGAATTCTCCTTTCCTTTACCAAAGGACCGCAGGGTAACAGCTACGTTTCCCTGAACTGCTAAACTACCTTAATTACTTTAACTTCTAACTGGTTTTACTCTACGCCCTCATCCTTGGATAGATTTCTCCTTCAGAAGCCGGTGCAGATAAGTATCTAAGCACTTTCTCCTGGCTGAGAACATGCTGCTGAAGAGTAGGAGATCATGTAAACAGCTGTGAAATTCTGAACTGGCATCTCTAACAGCCTGTATTTGCAGCTACATGCTGGGTCATTTGACACACATTTTGCTGGTATGTGCCTTGAAGACTACTTCAAAAATGTTTTGCTGGAGAAATGTGAAAATGCTTTCCATATCACATTTTTGGCTCAGAAAGGTTATACTCCTACTACAATAAAAATAGCCTCTTCAAGAGACTGTGTGTTTTAAAGTTTGCTCTGATCTTTTCAAGTGATTTTATTTCTCTCTGTAAGTCTCCTTTGAACTACAGCCTGAAGAGAAAGTGTCGTTCTTCTTACTTTGATAGTTAATTTCTCACTGTATTTTGTTGTTGAATCTGTACTGAAGAATGATGTTTTAACTGTATTAAAACATTTGGAAATAAGAGGACCACGAGGAACAAGACCCAGAAAACCATGTATCTGGCATATATGTGAAAATTCAGAGAAAATAAAGTACAAATACTATCATAACTAGAACAACTCAATCATTCTGTAATTTAGCAGCCTCGTATGATCCTTTCAATGAGACAGTCTATTTTAATACAGTGATTGAAATGCTGCTTGTTTTGGGATTTTCATTCAGCTGCCCTTACCGTCTCAAATGGATCCTCTTCCAGATCCTCCTCCAGAGGAGGAGCCTTGTTATACATCATCCTGACTCGAGAATCCAAAATACCCTTTACTTCAGGAAGAAATTGAGTTTCTACTCTTCTACGAGCTAATGGGATCTGCCTGGCTTTTAGTGATGTCACCCACTTCTGCTTTAACTTCAGCAGGTCAGGGTGTTGCATGTGTGTTGTGTGCACATGCACGTTATAGCCCTACCAGCAAATGCAAAGAGGTCCTTCCTCTATTTCATCAGTTCCCCTGTGACAAACATTTTGGAATGATAACATAATTTCTGTCCCTCCACATCAGTCAGATGTAATGTAGGTATTTGTAGCATGGTTAATGTGAGCAGGGTCACACATCACCTGATAATATCCATGTACTGCTGTATAACCAACATATACTGGTGCCTTAGTTGACTGTACAGAACAACTGTCCTAAGGAACCTGCTTTGGCAGAGACCTGATGATTGCTTGAGGTCCCTTCCAACCCCTACAATTCTGTGGTTCTGTGAGAGCCTGCTGTTTCCCTGCTCTGTAGTCTGCAGTTAAAGGTAATGTTCATATTTAACTGATGCTGCCAGCAATTCTGAAGCAATCAAAAAGTATGCCAGGCATGTTTTTGTCCCCTAAAATGAGCCAATAGAAATTAATCTGACTTAAATTAACTGCTGCTCTCTTGACACAAACAACTACCTAGCAAACAGTTGTTTTTTAGGAAGCAAGGTTCATTTTTGCCATTGGGAAAGGCCAGGCACATCTTCGCTGGCAACACTTCATAGTGGAAAATCATGAAGGATAAAAGGGATCGTTCACCATGACCTGAACAGGTACTAGTCTGAGCTAACTCAGTATCTCTGTACTACCACTTCTTTTACAGTGACTCAGCAGTCTAAAGGGGCTGGATGTCCTATGGATTTTTCTTCCCCAAGAGCTTCCCCAGGAGATCTGCTTTCTGCTTTGCCAATGGGGACCAAAATATGCCTTTAGGAACCCATGTATTGTCACTAGATTTCCTCCTAGATCTTTCTTGCCTGACAGTAGTGTGAAAGACTACTCAATAAAAGGGAAATTTCCATCAAAGAAGGTGAAAGTACCCACTCTGATGATATGATCTTTTTTACTGTATTATTAGATTTGTGGGTACTGAGGAAAATGTTCCTCTCATTTTATTTTCTTATAGTTCTTCTCCGCTACCACTGAGTTTTCCTTTTGGGGAAAACCCTGCAGCTTATTCCTAATATTACCATTTTAAGGCTAAAAAACATCTAAGATAATTTTACAGAGATGCAGAAGAGATTCAGATGGCAGGAATAAGAATATCAAAGTTTAAGATCCGTATGAGACAGTTAAGCCTTATGCTCCTAAAAAAGAAAAAAAAAGGAATATATGATTTGAAGTTTATTAAAACTGGATATTTTTGTTGTTTGCTGCATTCTCTGGCAAGACAACATGAAATCAGCTTAAGCTGCAGCAAACAAAAACAAGCTTTTTTATTCTTCTAATGTCAAAATGCCTCATAGACTACTAGGAATAGAAGAATTTTAATTTCAGCATAGCAACTGCCTTTAAGGTCAGTTAAGGTCACAAGCTGTACCTCATTTTGTCTTCTCTGTCCTCAACTCAGCTATAAAACTAATACCCACACAGAATCACAGGGCTCGGTGTTGGGTCCAGTCCTGTTTAATATCTTCACTGATGACCTTGATGAGGGAATAGCATCCACCCTCAGCAAGTACGCTGATGATACAAAGCTGGGAGGGGTGGCTGACACACAGGAACACTGCGCTGCCATCCAGCCAGACCTGGACAGGCTGGAGAGCTGGGCAGGGAGAAACCAAATGAGGTTTAATAAAAGCAAGTGTAAAGTCTTGCACCTGGGAGGAATAACCATCAGTATCAGTACAGGCTGGGGGATGACCTGCTGGAGAAGAGCTCTGTGGAGAAGGACCTGGGGGTCCTGGTTGATGACAGGTTGGCTATGAGCCAGCAGTGTGCCCTGGTGGCTAAGAGGGCCAATGGGATCCTGGGATGCATCAGGAAGAGTGTGGCTAGCAAGTCTAAGGAGGTGATCCTCCCCCTCTACTCTGCCCTGATCAGGCCCCACCTGGAGTATTGTGTCCAGTTCTGGGCTCCCTGGTATAAAAAAAGACAGGGGTCTCCTGGAGAGAGTCCAGAGAAGGGCTACGAAGATGATTAAGGGCCTGGAACAGCTCCCGTATGAGGAAAGGCTGAGTGAGCTGGGGCTGTTCAGCCTGGAGAAAAGGAGACTGAGGGGGGACCTAATTAATGTTTATAAATATCTTAAGTATGGGATGCAGGGGGAATTGGCCAGCCCCTTTTCAGTGGTCTGTGGAGACAGGACAAGGGGCAATGGCTGTAAACTGGAGCACAGGAAGTTCCGCACCAACATGCGGAAGAACTTTTACACAGTGAGGGTGACAGAGCCCTGGGACAGGCTGCCCAGGGAGGTGGTGGAGTCTCCTTCTCTGGAGATATTCAAGACTCGTCTGGACGCCTACATGTGCAATATGTGCTAGGGAGCCTGCTTTGGCAGGGGGGTTGGACCCGATGATCTCTCGAGGTCCCTTCCAACCCCTACGATTCTGTGATTCTGTGAAGATCATCAGGTCCAACCAATCCCATCCTAACCTAAACCATATCCCTAAGTACCTCATCTACCCTTTTTTTGAACACATCCAGGGAAGGTGACTCAACCCCCTCCCTGGGCAGCCTGTTCCAGGCCCTGACAACTCTTTCAGTGAAAAATTTTTTTCTAACATCCAATCTAAACCTGCCCTGGCACAGCTTTGTGCCATTCCCCCTTGTCCTATCACCTGTCACCTGGCTGAAGAGACCATCACCTATCTCTCTACAATCTCCTTTCAGGTAGTTGTAGGTGGTGATAAGGTCTCCCCTCAGCCTCCTCTTCTCCAAGCTAAACAGCCCCAGCTCCCTCAGCCATTCCTCATATGATTTGCCCTCCAGCCCCTTCACCAGCCTGGTTGCCCTTCTCTGGACTCGCTCCAGGACCCATGTGAACCAGTTCTGTGGTTCTGATGATTCTTTGTGGTAAACCTACCACTGTGGGCTTATCAAGACCATCCACCAAATTCTTCTCTCACTAGACATCGCTTTTTTTGTGTTCTGTAGAATGTTGGGTGTTTTTCCCAGCCTGAAGTAACACTACACTACAGAGGTAGAAACCGATGACTCCTCTCAAAGCCAGCCTCTGTGAGCGACTAGTTGATATGAAATTGTAGGTAACGGAAGGGCGGTATTTCACCCGATGGGTGTGATTGTGGAGTTGTGTGGGTTTTGATCAGACAATCACGATAGAGCAGAAAATGTAGGGAACCGTTCTGGAGCAAACTGATAGAGGAGGAGGAGGAAAAGGCTAAGACCGTTGATGCTGGTGAAGCTCTAGAGAATGTGAATCTTACTTACCTGTGCGATCATGTCTGCGGTTTCAGAGTAACTGCGGCACTTCTTCACAGCTGAACGAGCTAAGAAGTCATCAATCAGCCTCACGCCAATGCCATATCCCCTAAGGAGAAAACAAAGAGAGTGGCAACTTCTTTCCACCTACCATCTCACTAATCTGTCTCTTGCACTTCCTCAGCCAAACAGCTGCAGGTTCCTAAATGAATGGCTTTGAGAACAACAGATCTTGCTGGTCTAGATTCTTCTTCCTACCACATTTTGTAGCACAGCGGGATTGCTGTTCATGGAGTCATTCAAGGAATCATAGACCTGTAAGCATGATGCACCTGGCAAGGATGAGGTGAATGTTGCTTATATACACATTGTTTGTACAAATATTTATACTTATATATATGAATAAGCATTAGATGTTATATATATGTATGAATATGCTATATAAATCATCTAAAAACGATGCACCTGATTAACACTGCTTTGAAAAGGATAAGATAACGTAACACAGGATTTTCTCCATTTTACCCCGTAGTTCCCAGGGTTCATCTCACACTGTCTGTCAAGGAGAGAAAAGCAACTGCCCCTTCTGGTCACAGCATTCATCTCCTGGGGGGATGCAGAGTTCTGCAAATCCTGGGCAACCTCACTGCAGTGTTCAGCTGCCAGAAAAACCCAAACGGACCCACACCTGATCTCTTTCACTTTATCCTCTTATCTCTTCACCTCATTTTTGGCTCTTCCTTCACAATTCCCTGTCTTTTTTATAACATTGTCTCTCCCTTCATCTACTAGTTGCAGAGAGAATCCAAAAGTTCCTACTTAATACCCAGTTTCAGTGCGACATCACCTTCATTTTTGATTTAAAACATTACAATTTCAGAGAAACGAAATAGAAAAGGATGGAAGTTAATGGCATTTTGTACAAACCAAATATTCATTCCTAGCACTCACACATTAACAAACGTCAGTAACTACACAGTGTGCAAAATAGCCATGCCCCCAAGCATTTTTCGAAAATGATTGACACAAATATTATGAAAGAATGTGAACTCAACTCAGAAATGCTCTTAAGGAATTTTTCCTTTCCATTTATGTGGATGTTGGCAGTCTCTGCCTGTTTGTCGGAGGCCCAACACCCTCAGTGAAGCATCCTGAACTCGATGGCATTTCTTACTGATTTTGTACCGTGTCTTTGACAAGAACACAGAAAGTGATCTGATGTCTAATGTGATGACAAGACCTAAAAGTGGTTTTGGCAGTGTGAAGTTTAAAATTGCAGTATGTCATGCATCAGAAAACAATGAAATGTTTATCTCTTGCCTAAGTATCAATATCAACAATGAATGTTGGCAAATATGTCATCACAGAATCACAGAATCACAGAATCGTAGGGGTTGGAAGGGACCTCGAGAGATCATCGGGTCCAACCCCCCTGCCAAAGCAGGCTCCCTAGCACATATTGCACAGATAGGCGTCCAGACGAGTCTTGAATATCTCCAGAGAAGGAGACTCCACCACCTCCCTGGGCAGCCTATTCCAGTGCTCAGTCACCCTCACTGTGTAAAAGTTCTTCCGCATGTTGGTGTGGAACTTCCTGTGCTCCAATTTACAGCCATTGCCCCTTGTCCTGTCTCCACAGACCACTGAAAAGGGGTTGGCTAATTCCCCCCGCATCCCATACTTAAGATATTTATAAACATTAATTAGGTCCCCCCTCAGTCTCCTTTTCTCCAGGCTGAACAGCCCCAGCTCACTCAGCCTTTCCTCATATGGGAGATGTTCCAGGCCCTTCATCATCTTCATAGCCCTTCTCTGGACTCTTTCCAGGAAGTCCCTGTCTTTTTTATACCAGGGAGCCCAGAACTGGACACAATACTCCAGGTGGGGCCTGACCAGGGCAGAGTAGAGGGGGAGGATCACTTCCTTAGACCTGCTGGCCACACTCTTCCTGATGCATCCCAGGATCCCATTGGCCCTCTTAGCCACCAGGGCACACTGCTGGCTCATAGCCAACCTGTCATCAACCAGGACCCCCAGGTCCTTCTCCACAGAGCTCTTCTCCAGCAGGTCATCCCCCAGCCTGTACTGATACAGATGGTTATTCCTCCCAAGGTGCAAGACTTTACACTTGCTTTTGTTGAACCTCATCTGGTTTCTCCCTGCCCAGCTTTCCAGCCTGTCCAGGTCTGGCTGGATGGCAGCGCAGTGTTCCTGCATGTCAGCCACCCCTCCCAGCTTTGTATCATCAGCGTACTTGCTGAGGGTGGATGCTATTCCCTCATCAAGGTCATCGATGAAGATATTAAACAGGACTGGACCTAACACCGAGCCCTGGGGAACACCGCTAGTCACAGGCCTCCAGTCAGATTTTGTTCCACTGATCACGACCCTCTGAGCCCGGTCCGACAGCCAGTTCTCAACCCACCTCACTGGCCACTCATCTATCCCATGATCTCTCAGCTTTTCTATCAGGATGTCATGGGAGACAGTATCAAAAGCCTTGCTGAAGTCAAGGTAGATGACATCCACTGCTCTCCCTCCATCCACCCAGCCGGTGATGAGATCATAGAAGGCTATGAGATTGGTCGAGCACGATCTCCCCTTGGTGAATCCATGCTGACTACTCCTCATGACCTTCTTCTCTTCCAGTTGCTTGGTAATGGCATCCAGAACAAGCTGTTCCTTCACCTTTCCAGGGACAGAAGTGAGGCTGACTGGCCTATAATTGTTAGGGTCCTCCTTCTTGCCCTTTTTGAAGACTGGAGTGATATTGGCTATCCTCCAATCCTCAGGTACTTCTCCTGTTCTCCAAGAGCTGTCGAAGATGATAGCAAGCGGCTCTGCAATCACTTCCGCCAGCTCCCTCAGCACACGTGGATGTATCCCATCCAGGCCCATGGATTTGTTTGCATTAATCCCTTTGAGCCGCTCCTGGACCACCCCTACCTCAACTAGAGGGAAGCTCTTCATTCCCCAAACACTCCTACTTTCATCCAGGATCTGCGGGTCCCGAGGGGCCTTTGGAGTGAAGACCGAGGCAAAGAAGGCATTCAGTATTTCCACCTTCTCATCATCACCCGATACCAGGACACCCGCCTCATTCATCAAGGGACCTACATTATCCCTACATTATCAGCCGTTATCAAGGTACGTATTGGTGTTGTACAGGACTACTTAGACCCTTTCCAACTTTCATGCCTTGGACTTGCAAAGTCAAATGAATAATAAATTGACAAGCAGCTATTTGGCAACTGTGCAGTGAAAAGCATCCATCTCACTATGGATTATATACGTACATATATATTTATAGAGTGCTAAGAATACTGTCCCCAACTGTCACAGGTCTGCTAATCTGTAAGGTTTCTTCCTCAAGCTGGGCTGGTTTTGACAGTAGTAAAGATGGTCATATTGCTTTAGTGAAACCTTTCATTATTTTATCAAGTCTTTATCAAGACAAAACCAAAACTGTTTTATAGAAATAGCTATAATAATAAAAACACAAGGACCAAAATATGTCTTCACATCTTCTAAAACTACCCTTCAGAAATTTCTACCATAGCATCGTAAAGAAGCTTGTGTATTTTTGAAATGTGTGGTTTTCATCAGAGCTGAATGAGAGATGAACATAAAATAAGTATCTGAGGGATGCAGTCCCTTCTTGTTTTGTGAATAAGTAACTTTTCTTTTTTGCAATCAATTAACCAACCATATCCTGGACTCCATCAAAAGGAGCGTGGCCAGCACGTCAAGGGAGGTGATTCTGCCCCTCTACTCTGCTCTCTTGAGACCCCACCTGGAGTACTGTGTCCAGTTCTGGAGTCCCCAACATAAGAAAGACATGGAACTGTTGGAACGGATCCAGAGGAGGGCCATGAAGAGGAGGGCCTTGTTCAGCCTGGAGAAGAGAAGGCTCCAGGGAGATCTTCCAGCGGCCTTCCAGTACCTGAAGGGGCCTAGGAAAAAGCTGGGGAAGGACTTTTTAGAAGGGAATGTAGTGATAGAACAAGGGGCCATGATTTGAAATTGGAAGTGGGTAGATTTAGATTGGATAATAGGAAGAAATTCTTTCCAGTGAGGGTGGTGAGACACTGGAACAGGTTCCAGGGAAGTGGTGGATGCTCCCTCCCTGAAGGTGTTCAAGGCCTCTAGTGAGAGGTGACCCTGTCCATGACAAGGGGATTGGAACTTGATGATCTTTGAGGTCCCTTCCAACCCTAACCATTCTATGATTCTAAGATTTTTTTTTTAACACACTTCCATCAGTAGCTATTCAACTACAGCTTGTTTGCAAACTTTCAGCTTAATAGTAAATAGTAACAGTAGTAACAGTAATAGTAATTAAAAGTAAATGTATTCTGTCCACTGTGATTGCTGTCAATCCATTTTGCATGTCCATTTTGCCTGAAAACACAAGCCTTACTCCTCTGCCAAAGATCTTAGTAGATCTTCTTGTTAAGCAGCTCAGAAGTTGTTTCTTTATGATTTTCTGTGATAATTATTTTTACTGTGATAATGCCTAGGAATCTCAGTCAGGAACAGTATCCTATAAATACAGGATCTTCATTTTCCAAAGTGGTTATCCATGTCAAAATCAGTTCCTCATTGACCATTTGTGCTTTCTCATTCATTGCTGCACCGTCTTTTAAGGGTGAGAGGTTGGTCTGCTCCTAACCCTGGGAGGGGGGAAGACAGACACCCCACAGGGGACAATTCAGAGCGCCCAAGTCAGACACAGCCTCCTGACTGCAAAAGGAGGTTTTAAGAACAACAGGAATCACCTAGGCCAAATCCCTTCAACCTGAAATTGTGACTACTTCTGAGCTATCCAAGTCACAAAAGCATGGTGTAGTGAGGTGAGGGGGAGCCACGGGAAGGCCACATCGACAGTGAGCACAGAAAACACCTGTGAGGAGCAAAAAGCTCATCTAGTTTGAAATAACATGGGTACAACAGAATGGGAGAGTTCACGTGGATATAGGATGAGATGCAGAAATCTGCATTATTAATGAGCATAACAAAAGATAATCAAGGAACAAGTGTAAGATATCAAAACAGTCCTGGCAAGTTTTTTCTGAGAATTCAAAAGCTGATTGTTTATCTTAATTCACAAATTATCATTATAAGGACAGAATATTGAACCTTATCCCCTGATCTCTGTAATCCTAGACAGAGTGCTGGAACTCATAAGGTAACAGACACAAAGCTGACAGGTATCATGCAGGTGGAAAAACAGCGTTATCGGTAAAGTTGAACATTTCAAGCAGTACTTACATTCTATCTAAACAGATGTTGACATCTTCATCTTTTTCATAGTCCTTGCACAGCTGGGCTACCAAAGCCCCGTACGTGAGTACAAGAAGTTCTCTGCTCTGCCAGAAAAGGTAGAAATCAAAACATGACACAAACTAAAATCAAACTCTTCCACGCTTTTGAGCTGCTGCTATATTAAAAGCAAGCAAATACAACATTTACATTAATAAAGAAACTTATGTTCATGGGTATGTGATCACTGAAATCCACAACTCAAGTGTGACAGAACCTGAAGTAATCATCACTTGAGCCTCTGCACAGGGATTTTGCTTATTAAAATACCCATTTCTTGGGATACAGCTACTTTTACCAGCTGCATTCTTGCATCCTATAATCACACCTATGTATGCTGGATTGATGAATGCTCTCAAAGACCATCCAAGTTTAATGATAAGCATTTAGTTGCAGGAAGAATAATAAAGGCAATGAGCTTTTAGCCCTTTTACAATAGTCACAACAGTATAGACACCGAAATTACAGTTCCTTCACGAAGGTATGATTGATCTGATTCAGATCATCAGCTGTTTTCAAAAAATGAACAGTAGATTAAAGAATTATCTCAAAATAATGAAAAAATACTATATTTCTATAATTCAGCAAAAGTGTAAAGAATAACAACAAGCAGAGTAGAAAGATCCCTCAACACAAGAAGGACATGGACCTGTTGGAATGAGTCCAGAGGAGAACCACTCCAGAGGAGTTTAATCAATGTTCCATTTTAACAAGTCACTGCTCCAAATCTTTAGTATGGAGCCATTCCCTTAACTTGTCTTGGTGATAACTCGTTTGCAATAATACTGCCAAATTCTGGTTAACAAGTTCTTAACAGAGTAAAAGGATGTCATGTAGGTTCTGTATTGTTCTAGTCTGTGTGAGTTAAATATCTTAGACAAACTTAAGCATACTGTGTCAACATAATTCTATTTATCAGCCACTCTTGCAATGTGTTGGAGTATATTTTGTCCATAAACTTCTGTATATTAACTTTAATTATATCATATTCTTCTGTTTCTTTTTCAGTGGAGACCTCTGTCCCCTTTTCAGAAATTGACACATTACCTTCAAACTTCTGGAACTGCTCCACTGCCCCAGCTCCTATTGAAAATCACCAGCGACCATCCAGAGACCCCCTAAGGCTCTCCATTCCTGAAGAGAGATGTGTATGGAACTGAACCATCCAAGCACAGATCAGGGATGTCCTTCTCTCGGTGTTTCGTTTAATGGCTATCTAACCACAGAGGCACATAAACTTACCAGACATTTCTATCTTTGACCATAAATCTCTCTTAAGCACTTAGACCTCTCCTCCTGAACAGATCCCAGTCTCAGAAAATTTGTGTCCATCTGTCCTAAGCCTGGTGAATCTCAGTACTAGGGATAAAGTAAAACCACGCAGTGAAGTGCCCAGTGGGCAAAACAGTTGCTTAGTTCTTGTTATCAGTCATTCTACTACTGTGTGTGTTCTCTTTTCCTTACTAGCAACCTCCTCTCTCTTCAGTTTGTTACACATATGTATACATAGTGTGTTGTAATTGTATTTTTAGAGGCAAACATATTCTCTTCAAAGAACAATGCTATTATTGGTTTTTTTTAAAACCACTGTGGCCTCATTTCCGCATGATGCCACTTTAGGTTTTTTGCCTTGTGGTAAAATATTCCTGAACAGTTATAAATTTGCTATCTGAATTGTTCATATTTAGACACACCACTGCCAGCAAACCAAGGAGCATAATAACTGCAGTCTTTAATGGCACCAATACTGCTTTTGTGAGCATGCAGTTTAAGAAGGTCTCTCGGGAAAAATGTGCTGCAGGATACTTGAAACAACTGCTGGAGCTTTAGGAGAATATTAACATGAAATGCAGAAAAAGAAGGACGTTTTGGTCTATATAACTTCTACTTGGTAGAATTCTGTGCTGTGATCAATGGTCAAAGACAACACTTAAAGAAAACAGTTACGGTTTTACCATTGGTTCCCCAAGAATCCAATTTTGGCCCTAGAGCCAGCTGTTGAGATCCTGTGCACAAAAACATCACAACACTAGGAGGATGAAGAAAGACCCCTGCTCAACCAACATCACCCCCAAAAGGAGACACGGTCTGCCATGTAGGAGGCACACAGAAGGTGACAGTTATGCCACTGTCTCGGTTGAACCATCTCTTCCTGCAACTGTCCATGTGGCAGCGGTGTGGCTGCACAGCTTCTTTTCTCCCAAACAAGAACAGAGTTCCGGCCTCATGGATTTATGCTGAGGGCAGGACTGTCTGAAAACCATTTCATGTCATAGTCAAGGTAGCTGGAGAGTCATGAAGGCTCCTAGAGCAAACCTCAGTATTCCTTACTGCTCAGAGTCAGACTCCAGGTCCTATGGGCAGGCATCTTGGTGTCACTGCTTAACAGCTGGAAGCTTGTTGACATCTCACAAGGGGGTCCCACTGAAGCCATAAATACTGCCAGCACCTCTGCTCTCATACTGGCAGACTCACCCCCGTGCTTTCAGTACTTTAAGGCTATTCAACAAATACGACTATATAAACCACATCAATACAATAATATTCTTACTCCATGCACAATTTTAATCACACATTACAAAAATGTCTTACTATTTTGTGGTTCTCCTGCTTTCTTCCTGGTGGCCGAGACATGTTGCTTGGGTAATGCCTGATGTACTTGTCAGTTTATGTCTTTCCTTCCTCGAGCAGCATAGTTTTCTCTCAGTCTCTGTATTTCTTCTTTCCCTTCTCTAAATTTTTCTTCTTTCTGCTCTTCTGCCTTTTGCATGAGATGTGCTTGCTGCACTCTGTAATGCTGCCAATGCTCCTCCTATTCTCTACGTGTACCGAGCCCTTTGGGAGGAATTTGATGGGCAACAGATATGCCCCTGCACACAAGATAGATAATGTTTCCACCCATAAAAATGATTTGTAACCAGAGACACAGCAGCCATGGGAAGTCAAACAGGGCAGCCCTAAGAGATTCACGTTTCTAGGGGCAGCAAATTAATTGTCGGGTTTTTTGTCAGGTTTTGGTGTTTGGAGAGTTAAGAAAAGCTCCCTCTCTGAAGAATAAAAACACAATTGCAAGATACTGCTGCACATGGTAATTAAAAATTTATCATTTTCAACTTGAAAGAGCTATAGTCCTCTGCCAGCTCTGCCTGCTTTAGCCTGGTGAGTGAAATGCCTGCCTCTGCAGGAGCAGCGCAGGTTACAAGGCACTACTGCCACCCACTTCTGCAAAGCTGGCAGGACAGATGGGGAGCATCCAGCCCTCAGAGGAGAAAACCCTGCACCTGCTACAGCTGCCAGTGTGTGCAAATGGCACTTTCATTAATGATGGTTCCAGGGGATCTTGTATCATTCTTAACCCATTATAACCCCTGTTTGTAAACACCCCTGCCGTGAACATCCAGGAAGAGGTTTGGCTTCTTTTACCGTTTCTTTTACTGAAAACCATAAATTTACCATTTTCCCCTGAGGTAAATTTGGCCTCTTCAGTTAGTTTAGATTTGTATGGAGTTTAGACTATGGTATAATAGTGAATTTAGACGTTACAAGTAGCTGTGTTTCCTTGTAGGTCTCCTCTCCATATATATTCCCACCAAGTCCTCTTAGGAACAAAAATAAAAATACATGGCCTCATCTGAATGCCAGGCTGTTATTAAATATAAATTAATTAATAGATTTGGTGCTAGAGTAAAATTACAGGTATTTACTACTCCAGATATACAGAAAGCAGCAGATATGATTAATTTGAGAGTTTAAAGTTATGACACAATGCCAAGGTCAAACCACCTCACACCATAGGACAGATTTTCAGCTTTTCCTGTGGAAAACATAGTCATCCTACCAGCTTTCATTTTACACAGAATGAGTCAACAACTTTACTAAATAAGCCACTTCCATTTTTTTCTAGGCACTTTTCTGGCCCTGTAAAATCCAACTCCATTTTACAAGTGAATCCATTGTAGGTACTTCCCCTATCTAAATTTAAATAAATTATAAAAGCCAGGCATTACAGTTCTCTAGATAGCTACTTGCATTTCTAAATCGAGTCTGAGATGGGTTTGTTTCTCAGATTGTCTCCAACAAGTGACAAGCACCAACTGTGTCTTCCCTTGCCAGAGACATCCCATATTCCGTAAGAAAATGTACTAAATCTAAAAGATTATTGTTAGCATAATTTATCTGCAGTGAAACCATCACAAAGCACTTAAGGTTACCCATAAAGGAGTACCCTTTTATTTATCCAGTTGTGAATAGGAGGATGAATTACTTCAGCCTGCATGAATAATATAACAACCAGGAAGGAACACTCTGGACAACACAATTCAATGTGTGGTAAGGACACACCAGCATTGTTTGGAAAACACATACTTGCACACATGTGTACATGTAACTTCAGGCATTTAATATGATGTAATGGGTAGAATGTGCTACATGTTGGGAGGTTTGCACATGGTTGAGAAGATGAAGCTGAAATGGTGTGTCCAAATGAAATGGGGGTTCAATGGCTCCAGTGAAGGAAATAAGTCACTGGAGGACTGCATCCACATCTCCAGGCACAGAAGGAAACCACATTCTTAATTTTAACTGCTGTCTGACTTGCAGCCCTGTGGAAAGAGTAGAGGTTGGCACATATCTGGCACCTGTTTTAAACCATAACATAGACTTTTCAGAAATAATCCAAGGCATTTTGAATAGTGAGGAAGTTAGTATCACAGTGCACCTCCCTTTCTGTCACATTTGTTAGGAAAGATTTTTAGCCTCCAGCTCCACAAAGATTAATCTGGCACACTGTTTGAGCATCAGGCTACACCAGTTCCCTTCGTTCCCATTAAACTGAAAAAAACCCCACCTATAAAACTCTTATGTATCTCCTGAAGTTCAAAAGCACAGATAAAAGTGAAAACCTGTAGAGGTAAGCACATGATCTCTTTAGTAGTCCAGTATTTAACCATTCTCCCAAACATGGATATCTCAGAAAAAAGTGCAATATGAATTGCAGATTCAATAATAAATTAGGTGTCAAATGCCTAAAAAAAATAGCTAAAAGTTATTGAGCCAAAGCAATAATACCCTTGCCACAAAAGATGGTTGTCCAAATTAGTACAATACAGGATTAGTTTTTTGTTTGCTCTCCATTTCCAACTCAATAGATCTTATGTTAAATATTACACTCAAAGAAAATTATTTCAAAATGCAAGGAAGGGAATTGGGATTTGAAGCCACATGGAAAAAAATACCCAAAACCCCAAAGAAAATTACGTGAAAAAGGTTTCCCTGTTTCCCATAAATGAGTGGCTTTTAAGCCCAGTGTGGCTGCTGCTTTGGCCATGTTTCAGAATACAGCAACGCTGTTGCTGTCATCTTACCTGTAGTGCCCAGCCTGCAAAATGCTTTCAGGGTGACCTGCTGAAACTTCCCTGGTCATGTTGGGGAACTCAAAAACTGTTTTCAAGAGGGTATTTTTGGATTCAAGTGCCTACTTATTGCAGTCACCTAAAATCTCACATAAATTTGCCTATAATTCCAACCTGCCACCAGGCAGAACGCAGGATGTGGGCAGTGCTCCCCTGTGCTCCCATGGGAAGTCTGTCATACAGGTACTTTTGCAGCATGCTTTCTAACAGGCACAGGCAGGACTGACAGCCATACACAATATAACTCAAAATGCAATAGAGGTGGCACAGAATATCAGCCTTTTGACTGCTCACTCGGTGATGAAAACACTCTGGGAAGACCAGGGCTTGGTCTCCTCCAGACTTTACAGGCAGCAACCTTCAGCTGGAAAATAGAAGAACACTTCCCTCTTTCTCTCTAATTTTTCCTGTCATTGTATGACAAAATCGTAATCTTTTTCCTCATCCAAAAAATATCAAAATCCTCTCTGAGGGGGAACTAAGCGCAACTGGTAGAACTATGGCAGGAAAGCTGGAGAATGAAGCTTCTCCCCACCAGTTACACAACATTTCTAATAATAACTGAGCTCTTGGAAGAAAGAGATGTGTTGAGAGAGTTTTGACTGCATCAGGTGGAGAAGGGAACTGAAATCAATCTCTTCCTTCTACCATGGCTGCTTTATTTCAATAAAAAGCAAATGAGGGAATAAAAACTACTTGCTTGTGTATGGGAGGATAGGAAGATGCAATGTGTCTTCCAGTAACCATGATTTAAAATAAAATGACAAATCGTTCTCAGTTCTTAAAAAGAAATCACTTGTTCTCGTAAGTGAGGTTCCTGGCAGCAAATTCAAGCTGCTAAATTTTGCCTGTGTATCCTGTTTGCCTCAGACACCAACTACAAGCACCTACCTCTGCCTCAGAGGCAAGCTGGCTGTCACATCAGGTAGTGGCGTTTTGGATTGCATTCAGTCCTCACTCTTCCTGGGCATGAGACAGAGAGCCTAAATGTCTGCCTCCGCAGTCTGGGTTCCTCTGCAAAGGCAAGTACTTCAAGGTTTGATTCGCAGCCCAAGCTCTTAATTGGATCCAGCCCTGTAATTTGTTTCATAATAGGATGAGCCAGCAGGATTGTTTACAGCACAGCATGAAAGCAAGTGCCAAAAAAGTGACAATGCAGCCGTATAAAGCTGTTTATTGATTGTATAAATTGCCTCATTCAACAGCCTTAGGCTGACTATGAATATTTCAGTGGTGTACCTCTCTTCAGTTTCACATCTAATGTGTTTCTGGAGTAAGTAAGTGACACTTGGGAAAGCCTTAATACAAAATAAGTAATGAGTTCCCAAAGAAAGCTCAGCAGCAATCAATTGGAGATTTTAAAATGAACTGAGGCATAATGGAAGACTCTTATAAAACACATCTCCAAAATAATTCTGGAATAGCCTGATGGGTTTATTCCACCAAATTTAAAGTAGGTAATTGTTTCAAAGTTATTGAAAATTCTGTGACAGTGAAATCAAATAAAAAAATCAAAATGTCAGCATTCTGGTTTTGTTGTGCTGTTACTCTGCTCAAACAACCAAGAGCTTAACAACAGGTTCTAGAATGTGCTGCTGGATGTTTCAGCATGCTTCCCTAGTGCTTTTAATTTTGTGTAATGGTGTCACATAGCTTTGAGAGCCAATGACCAGCAAGGATCTCATTGACAGATTGTGATCCGGGGTGAGACAAGCAGGCTTCACTCTTAACAGTGCACTGGAGCAACAAGTGAGCAGGCAAGACATGGATAACATGTCATCAGTGTGTACAACAGCTGTGAGAGTGTCTCTGCTATGCAAGCAGACACCATGGGTGCTAAAACTACTTTTTTGAGCTGGAAGTTATTACCAACCCTCTCTGCAAGGGAAGAGTACAAGGTGTGGAGTCAGACACTATTATATCATACAACCAAGCCCACACATGCTGGAGATGGCCATCTGTAATGGGAAGATAAATTTCCTCATATACTTTCTAGCTAACTTTTGTTCTGGTGTTGGTAAAAATGCTTATATTACAGGCAGTTTGGCTCCTCAGAACTTGAACACAAGTTTTTCCATATTCAGATCATCCTAGGGTATGCAATGTACAGAACTACTGGGCAGCATGACCATAGGCAAAGAGCAACCCAGAGAAAATAATCGGGGCTGAAACATTTTAAATTAACCTCTTGATTTCTGAGACACACTGAGAGACCAGATCGTACATCCTAATATTAAAAAAAAATAAGTTCTGGAAATGTTGAACTGAAAATTTTCTATCTACCTCTGCCCATTGAATGGGATTGACAATACTTGCAAAAGAAATTAAAACTTGAAGTCGCAAGCACGCCATATAAAAAGCCAGCTCAGCTGATTGCACCTGAAGCTGGCTTGACACTGTGTGAAGAGCAGCAGCTTACACGTTACCAAAAGAAGCCTTACAAGGGAAGCATTCAACACTGTCGGAAGACACGCTAGCTTCTTGCCACCTACAGGTGAAACACTAGAATCCTCGTGGTCCAGCAGCTAACTACATCTCAGACCCTGGTCTTTGGAGAGCAGATTGCCTCAGCACCAGAACTGACATTACATACGAACAGAACTGGGATTCCAAACTTCATGCTACTTACAGAATCTTTTCTAGGTTTATTTTATTGTTGAACAATTTTAAGTGCTTCGTTTTTTGTAATCAGTCCACTTGACAAGGCTTTGTTTGGTTGTGAGGTTTTTTCCCTAACCCCACCCTATGCTTCTGCTAATTGCCACTGATTAGCAAACAGCTCACCAATTAATCCTGACAGGGTAGTCATCGGTTTGATTGGGAGAATTTATTGTTAATTTCAGATAATTAGCAAGGGGCTGGCAGAGCTCACAATTGCCTAAAAGATAAATGTTCCAGAACCACTGAGATAAATTATTGAATAAAGTAAAACACATGATTGGATGTCTGTAAGCATACTTAAAGCTAGCAAACAAGCTCTTGGCTCTCAGGGAGTAGAGTCAAAAATTAGTAGTAGGAAAACAAAGAAGAAAGACTAGCAGGGGGTTTGGTGTCTGTGGGGGGATTTTTTAGGTTTTTATAAACTGTTGGTTCTCTTCTTAGCCTGTCATTAACTTCTGGTAACTGTAACTAAAAGCTAGTATTGACTTAAAGTAAGGGTATCTGGTAAACATGACTTTCCTTCCAAAGTGGTTAACTTTTCTAAAAGGCAAAGAGGTTGTTGTTGCTAATGCTGTAATTGCAATGTTAACAATTGGTGGGCAGCAACTTTTCTCTTTCTTCACATTCAGCTGTCCCTGTCATGTTGGGCAGAACCTTATCTATGGGCTGGCTTTCCTAGGAGTGCCTGCCCTGATCCTTCTGGTTGTTGGTTATGCACTGAATAACCAGACTTGGAGGCTGGTTACTGGCAAAAGATCCCCTCTCCAGGAACAGGCTAAACCAAACCAGTTCCTGCAATGCAAACTGGTCTGCTTTGTTTTGTGCAGCATCACTGGGAGAGCGCTGGTTGCTCCAGTGACGTGGCTAGCAGTCACCCTGATAAATGGCTCATACTATGTCTGTGCTGTGAGCGAGTATGTGTCTGAGAGTTACTATGGAGCTAGCCCCAATGTTACTGCTAGTGAACGCAGAAGGGTACTGGCCGCATTCCCATGCAGTCAGCTAGTTCCTCCGGAGCTGACCCAGGCAAGAGATGAAGTGATTCTCCTGCTCCGATACCAGTCACAGGTGAGTAGCTCCTGTTGCTTCTGCTGCCTCCACATCTAATGATGAGAGCTAGAGCTAAGTGTTAGGCTGAAACAAGATCAGTGTCTTCTGCACTTGAGTGATAATCTCTGTGTGTTTTGAAGCCTCTTCTGCCCTTGTAAGGGGAACTGAACTTCAGGTATATAACTAGCTATGTCTTGGTGTCTTGTTTGCTAACTGCTACTGGAGGATTAAGTCCTCCTTGCATAGCATCTTGAGAAGTACTGTTGTGTAAGACAAATGGAAGCTAAAGTGACAGGGAGGGTGTGAAACTTCTTCATTCAAGTGTAGAAAAGATGTGACTGAGGGGCCCAGGCTGTGAGAGCTCCACATGAACTGAATTACAGTCAGACTCAATTCTAAAAGCTTACATATCCTGTAAATAATAGGGGGTGCATTAAGTTGTTGCTTCTGGGAAGATTTGTTTTAAACAGACTATAAGCTAATGTGAGAAGCCATCTAGTTCCTAGCTTACAATAGCTGCACAGGGAATATCCTTAAATTGTACAACAAAACTTCCTGAAACTTGACCAAAGGAAGCAATTTTACAGGGTTACCCCCAGTAGAAAGGGACTGGGTTTGATGCCAACAGACGCTTTCCAGGCTTATAATACACTGTTTATCTTCTCAGTCAGGAAAAGCAAGTAAAGATCATCTTATGGATTTTCTGATGCTCAAAAGTTACCACTGTATTTTCAGCTGTAATACTTTTTCTTTTCCCTTGTAAGGTGGCTGGCTGGCTTCTGATTGCTGTGGTAGTCATCACTGTCTTCCTGTCTTACTGCCTGGCAAGCTGCTTCTCCCCACTCAGCTTTCTCCACTTCAGATACTGGAGCAGCTACGTCAGTAATGAGCAGGAGCTCTTTGATGAAGCAACAGACCAGCACTCCAGGCTCTATGCTATGCAGCACGTAAGGAAATTCTTTGGCTTTGCCCCAGGGAGTGAAGACGTAAAGGAAATCCGTATCCCATCTCTCAGAGAGTGGCAAGCCATTTCTGGGCTGGCCTTTCTAAAACGAGTGGATGAGGAGCACTATGACTACAGCCTCCTCCACGACTGGGCACTCAAGGAGTCTGCAGATGGAAAATACCTCAAGACTGATGAAGACCCTGTGATCAGAATACAGCACTGAGGGTCCAAGCCCCCACCAACACCTTGCAGAGAAGCAGGGTAGTGTCTAGCTCCGTGTCAGACCTGAGCTGCTCTGGAACTTTCTGATGCCTTGTTATATTGATATATAAAGTACATGAGCAAGTACATCTTGTTAATGTTGCCCTTTCCCATGTGTTTCCAGGCGCCTTTCCTGATTGTGTCTGACTCCTGTGGGAGATGATGTTCTACATCTAGATTAGGGTGGGCTGTTTCAAGCTGCAGCTCTCTCCTTTCTAATACTTGTGATAAAAGGATGAGTATGTACTGGGGCAGACAGATATTCCCAAATGCTTTTTTTCCCTCCCATTTAAAAATCTTTAAAAATTAATAGCTAGACTTTGATTGGATCCTGTGACTCAGTCCATTCTGTACAGAGCAAAAGCAGATGCCCAGCTTTGCCCAGCTTTGTCTTAGTGAGCCCCAGCAGAAATGCCTTTTCTCCTCTTCCACGTATTTCTTAAATTACATGAATAAAATATATTGAACTAACTACAAGTCTGTGGCTACAGCAGCACAGAAGAAATACGGGGGGGAACTTAAGTGACAAAGGCAGATACAGCGGTGAGGAAACTTGCAGTTCTGGTAAGGAGATAAAATGCCTGCAGAGAGGCACAGGATGGAGGGGTGCAACATGTAGCAGCTGTCTGAACAAACACTTTACATGAGGAAAACTAGTTCAAATGTATTCTGGCTGAAAGTAATAGCAAGATCAGTCTCCTATTCCTTTTAGAGATACTTCAAAATCTGTTACTTGTGTGCTTGCCTACTGTACAAACAGCAAATCATTCTATGTGGTAAGGTTTGCTTTGCCTGTGAAAACCCTACAATTTAATTATACTACTGTGCCCATAAATATAGCTGTGACTAAACACTGCTGAATTCAGTGAAAGAAGGCTTAATGATGTTTGTGTTAATCCAGCATGGTGTGATGTGATGCATCTTCTCTCCTCTCTAACCCCATGTGCAGAAGTTTGGCAGTGGGGATGCAAACCATGTATTTCCTAATGTTTCCTGTATTCCCTTGCCATGTATGTGTGAGCTACAAAGCCATATGCTAGATCACAGTAGGCTACCTGCTCTTAATAAATGACCCCAGAGCGCTGAAGAGGAAAAATGTAATTTTGTATGGATTAGAAAATGCAGGAGCTGGAAAAGAGTTAAACTTAAGATTGTGGTAAATGTTTGATCTTGACAATTTAAACTTCTAAACTGAAGTAAGTACTTTAGCAAATGCAGACAACCTGTGCTGAATAACTGGAGGATGATGCATACCTTACAACACTGAACAAATTCTTAAAAATTCCCACATCTGTACTTCATCTGAATCTTAAACTTTCAGTGAATGAACTGCACTGCTTATATAAACTTCTAGGAAGTACCCCTGTTACTAAACATACTCTCTAATTTAACTTTAAATTTTGTGGACTTTTCTTTAAAATGGAACGCTGTAATCTGGAATATTTAAAACTGATTTGTGTATCTGAAAGTCTTTGCAAAAAACCCCTATGCTGATGTCTGCATCCAAATGATAACAGAGTAGCTGCTGTCTTTATGTGGGTTTTTTCTACTTCTTTCCTTGTCTTACAGTGCCACTGTAAAAATGATGTAACACTTGCAGTTGAGTAAGCCACCAAACTCTTAAATTCTTGCTAACTTTTAAATTAAACTTTGTTTTCCAATTTTGTCCCTATTTGCCCTATAACTTTTTCTATAGCTTATAAGTTAAAAGACAGAGTGGAAGTACTAGCTCTATCTGTCATTGTGAAGTCAGGCTGCCAATATTCAGCCAACATCACCTTGTTAGCAACTATTAAGCCATAGCACTAATACAGCTGTAGTACTACAGTTTTGATTTGGTGTATTTCCCTTCACTCCTCTGCTCCCTGAAGCATGTCATGGCTTGGTAGCAAAGGCAAAGCTTGCAAAAGAGTTAAATAATTACAGAAAAATCAATGGGTTGGTAGTGAACAGTCTAACTGTGCCTGCTAAAGCCTGAGCTGTCTTACCCCAAATCAATTTAGAACTGCAGCTTGCTCTCTTGAAGTGGAAATTAAGATCCTTGCTAAGTTTTCTGGAAACCCTGGGCTTGTAAAATGCACCTGAGAGAAAAGTGCTGGCCATAAGCCCAGGAAACCGCTGCACCTTAAAACTTTGTGTACCAAGAATCCACCAGGGTGTGCTGCTGCCTAAACCTCGAAGGTCTTAAATTCCTCCTTGCCGGTTAACTCCCGAGGATGGGGGATCCTGCTGCTGCTAGCCTTGATGCCTCCTGCTCTGCAGTTACACCGTGGCGCTGCCTGTGCAGTGAGGCTTCCCAAACCCTCAGAAGGTTTCTAGGAGCGCTGGCGGGTGGTTTTCAACCCTCAGCTGTGCCACCAGCTGCATCAAACGAGCTTCCAACTTCACGCTAAAAAGGCATCCAGCTGCCTCCGCCGCACGCCGTCCCTGGGGCCCTGAATCCTTCAGTCTGCCGACCGCTGCGAGTTCTCCACGCAGCAACGGCGTGTCGTGAGCGCCCACCGCTCTGCGGCGCAGCCCGCCTCTTCGGGGGCAGCCCGAGTACCCGCAGCAGCCTCGGAGGCGGCGCCAAACACCGCTTCTCCCGGCGGCGGAGGGGCAGCCGCCGGCGCGAAGGCCGGATTCTTCTCACGCGTCAGGTACGGGTGGGTGAGCGCAGCAAGTCAGGACGCCCGGCAGCCAGCGCCTCAACTCACCGGCCGGCGGGCAGGGCGCTCGCTGCCTCTAAGTGACGGCGATGGGATGCCGCCACGCCTGACGCCTCCCAGCCGCCGCTCGCGTCAGCACGGGGTGCGCCGCCGCTCCCCCCTTCAAGCCCAAAGGCATCCACCGCCGATCGAGGGTGAGCGCGGGGGTACGACGCCAGCGCCAGGCATGTTTAGCCGATGCCGGAGGTGAGCGCGCAGGCGCCGCTTGGCGTTGAGCGGCGGGGCAGGCGGCCCATGGCTGTTGGCGGCGGCCGGGGACCATGACCGACTACAGCGAGGAACAGCGTAACGAGCTGGAGGCCTTGGAGTCCATCTACCCGGACTCGTTCACGGGTGAGCCGTGGCAGGGCCCGCCGCCTGCACGGCGCCTGCGAGCCGGTACGAGGGAGGAGCGGGAGGCCCCGCCGGGCGGCAGCCGCCCCCCGCGCCGCGCCGGCCCGGGCTCCGTCGGGCGCCTCCTCGCCCTAAGCCGCACGGGTTCGGTGTGCTTCGTGGGGTTCCGGTTGGTTTTCCCCAGGCGGGAAAGCCAAAGCGCTTGTTGGCGCTTCTCGCCGGGAACGCGTGGGTCCGGGCGGCTGGCGTGGGCGATGCCAGCCCCGGCGGCGGGTAACGCCGCGGTACGGCCGCCCGGCGGGGACCCCCGCTCGGTATCCGAGCCCGCGGAGGGATGCTCTCGGGAGAAGCCTTTCAGAAGATGCGGCCCGGGACGGGGGATGGGGGGCTGGAAATGGGGACACGGCTCCCGTGTCGCCCAGTCTGGTGACAGCCTCTCGGCGGCCGTGCAGCGCGGGGTGGTTGCACAGACTCGCAGAATGACGAGGTTGGAAAAGACCTTTAAGATCATCGAGTCCAACCGTTCCTGGCCTCTACAAATAAGTAATTTCATTTTTGGGGGTGGGGGGGGAGGTGCGTAAAGATGCCGTGTCCTCTGTAAGTGCATTGCCAGTCCCTGCCGCGGCCCGTTGCACATCGGGGGGGCGGGGGGGTGGGAAATAAGCAAACTTCGCTCCCAGGTGCAGTATGTCATCTTCCTAACACTTTGACGTGATGGGTAGCTTGGCTCTTCGGGCTTTTAGGACTTGCCAGTTGCCTTCAAACAGTTAAAACCATAGTAGTTAATCCACTGTGATTCATGGTGCTCAGTATATGAACAATTTTATCTCTGAAAATAACGGTGTGTTTTCTGTTTGGGTTTTTTTCCCCTGTAGTGTTTTCTGTTTCCTTCCTGTACAGTATCTGCTCTGCCCAAGGTCTCATCATATCTTTCTTGGCAGTAGCTTTGTTACACAGGTGTTCTGTAATTGTTCATTACAATTTGGCCACTGCTTTAATGTGAAAATATTTTAGGTTCCGCAGTTTTATGTTAAAAATATATTAATTAATCCCTGCTAGCTGAGGATGCCAAATCACTTGTAACATACTTGCACGTGCCCTGTATTCCAGTGCATACTATGAGCTATCTTTCATTTGTGCAGTGCTCTTATGCCTGAAAGAACAGGGAGGAAATAAAGCTTGTTGTAGTACATTAGCAACTGAGCAAAATTCAATTAATACTGTTAGACCATATATACTAGGTTGGACGTGGGTTATAACAGCAATACAGATCAGCCTTTATTTGAGAGTATGGTCTGTGACCCACAGTTGTGCGATGGGGTTTCTAATCTGTGAAACTTCAGAAAATCAGGGCTTACATTTTGTGTGTCTGTATAGAGCTGCTTGTTTACCTTCTAGCTGCCTCATTCATGCAATTTCATTCTGGTACTTTACTTGGGTAGGATAATCTTGAAGGAAAGCACTATGTATTCCTTTTCAATTGCTTGTTTTAAGCAACACTTGTTACATTTCACTGTCCTCAATATAAAAATAAAATGCAGACTGTAAATATAGTCCAGGGTCAATAGTGCACTGAATGCTCATTAGACATATCTAGCACAATAAAGCAAATAAGCTTTGGGGGCTTTCTGCACACATTCAGTGCACTAACGTGTGGCATTTGATGGTAGGTAGGTTTGTACTTTCTGGAAAAGTGAAACTGCCAAAAGAGAAAACTTTCTAAAGGAGAAATTTCAACGTTGTTATATGCTGTATATATATGCTTTCATTCAAAGAGCACTCACATGGAAGATAGCTACTAACTGAAAAGTATTGGTAGTGTGAAAAGACCCTGTCGTGGTTTTGCCCCAGCCGAGGGCAGCACCCCACACAGTCGCTTGTACTTTTAAAAGGAAGGGGGGAGGAAAGTTGGGGGAGGGGGAAAAGGGAAGGAAGAAAGGAGGAAAAGAAGCCACAACCTAGAAACCAGAACCCCGCAGGTTGGGATAAGGATAGTTTACTAAACAAAGCAGAAAACTAGATATAACAATAACAGAAGTTTAAAGTACAAAATAGATGAAACTGGTGATACACAATGCAGTTTCTCACCAAACCACACAACTCAGGCCGCACAGCTTAGAGCCGTCCCGGAACCCAACCGTCCCCAGAAACTGCACGTCCTGGCGTTGTCTCCTCCTCTTCCCCCCAGTCCCCCCTTATACTGAGCATGATGTAACTGGCATGGAATATCCTCTTTGGCCAATTCGGGTCACCTGTCCTGGCTGCGTCCCCTCCTTTCTCATTAGTAGGGAAGTATGAAGAACTGAGAAAGGTCCTTGATTGCTTGGCAACGACTAGAAACATCAGGGTGCTATCAGCACTGTTCTCATCCTAACTCCCAAATATGGCATTCCATCCACTGCTAAAAAAAAATAACTCCATCATAGCTGAAACCAGGACAGGCCCTTAACACTGTATCAGGAGCTTCCTTGCATCATTAGCCTTTGAAAAGTTCAGCTTTAATTATGTGAAGAAGTAGTTGTCTGATTTAAGGAATCTCTGTCTGTTTTCTTTTCTTTGAACAGTATTGTCAGAAAAGCCAACAACTTTCACAATCACTGTGACATCTGAAGCAGGAGAAAATGATGAAAGTAAGTTGATCATGCCTTAAATATATATAGGACGAGTTTCTGTGTAAGCCCAGTTCTACTGAGAACAACTAGATAGACCTCCACTTAGGTCCTCTTAGGGGCTTGACCCAGCCGGTGTTCCACAGGAAAGTAGTTCATGAGTTCTGGTGTTCTGTGTTTAGTTGACAGAAATGTTGCACTCTCTCACTCTGGCTGCTTTCTGACATGCTATATCTCAAATGCCATGTAGCTTAAAAAAGAATGGGTTGTTCTCATCCCTGGAGGATCTTACAGCTATGCTGTGAGGTGATTTTTACTCTTTTCTTTAGGTCCCCCCCCGCCCCCCAGCAAGTGCAGTATACCAGCCACATTGGAGAGTTGAGTCCCTGTATCGTGAATATGTGGCCCTTGAAGAATAATTCCAGAACAAAGAGCTGTGGGTCCCAAGTCCCATTGTATTTGTTGGGTGTCAGGGGTTGCATGGGCTTGCTCCAAGTAAGTTTGAAAGCTGCTGATCTGGGTTACTGTATCAGAAGGGAAAAACTACTTCTGTCTCCTTCAGTTTTAAAGGAGCAGGTGTCTATGGTGAAGAGACTGCTGGGCTGCCAGAGCTGTGAGTCTTGAGGAACTGAAGGAAGGCTTGTCCCTGGTATTCTGGCAAGATGTGTGAAAGGAACTTTGCCTGGTTTCCATGTTACCCTAGCTCTGGGTGGCTTCAGGCTAAGTGCATTGTTCTTAGGATGTTCTCCTCTTTCCTTGTTAACTTGTATGGGACACTGTGTCCTTGTCACAGGATTTATGTGGAGCCCAGGTACCCAACACAGAGGTTGATACTCCAGCCAGGCACACAGATTTTAAAGCCTCAATATGCTGAGATTCTCTCTAGATCTGTTGCTAGGACTCTTCCTTATTTTCTCCAGCTTTAAGTGGGATATGAAGGAAAAAGAGATTACTGCTTCATGATACAGTAGGTACTAGAGGTTTTCCAGTCTTTCTAATGACCTCAGGCATTAATAGCCTGTAGTAGTTTATGTGAGGGTGAACATCATCATCTTAATTTCTCAAAACTCGTGTTATATTTAAATCTGTTCATATAGTTTTAGCTTAATAGTTTTAACATCTGTGTAAGATAGTTGTTCCTGTAAGATAAGAATACAGACTGCTGAAGCAACAGAAAAAATATCCAATCAGAGCTACATAAAGTTACCACTGTAAGAATGTGTGGTGTTTTTCATTTTGCTTTTTTTTTTTACCTTGTAGCTGTCCAAACAACCCTTAAATTTACCTATATAGAAAAATATCCTGATGAAGCTCCACTTTATGAGATTGTCTCACAGGAGAACCTTGATGATAATGATGTCACGGACATAATAAAGCTACTAGAACAACAGGTAAGCAAAGTGGGATATCTCAGTTCAGCTTGATATCACTTCACACTTCAGCCAGAATTTCACAAGTCAGATTTTTCTTGAGGAATGTGCTACTGATTTGAAACATATTCCATACTGTAAGGACTGACTTTGAGGTTTGAGTTTGGTAAACGATGTTATTGAGGTAAACTAGGTTAATGAGGAAAAATACAGGACTAATTCAGTGTGCAGTAAGGAAATGGGAGTGTTCTAGGGCTTCTCCTTTTTTGCAGTTCTATCTTAAGTTGAATTTGTATATAAATACTGTGTAAATATATATATATATATAAAAACCCTGTATATATAATTGTGGTGGTTTGACCCTGGCTGGAGGCCAAATGCCCGCCAAAGCTGCTCTATCACTCCCCTTTTCAGCTGGACGGAGAAGAAAATATATATTGAGAGGTCCAGGAGTTGAGATAAGGACAGGAAGAGATCATTCTGCAATTAGCACCACAGGCAAAACAGACTCAACACAGAGTAAAAAACCCATCTAGTTTATTATGCTACACACACACACACAGAGAAATCAGAGTTGGATAATGAGAAATACAGCGACCTCCCCCCGTCCCTCCCTTCTTTGTGGACTCAACTTTATTCATGACTTTTCTCCCTTCTTCCCCACACGGTGGCACAGGGGGAGACAGGGAGTGGGGGTTTCGGTCAGTTCCTCACAAGTCGTTTTACTTCTTAGCTGTGGGAGGAATGCCCATTCCTCACACCCTTCCCCTGCTGCACTGTGGGGTCCCACCCACAGGAGACAGTCCTCTACGAACTTCTCCGACCTGAGTCCTTTCCCACTGGGCTTCAGCTCCTCACCAGCTGCCCCAGCGTGGGGCATAATGTGTTCAGGAGACGTTCTTTCTTTTCAATTTACTTCATATAACCTTCCTTCCATCTGCTGATTTTTTTTGTTTGTTTGTTTTCCTGAGTAACTCTCCCACTTCAAAGGGATGTGTAATGGGGTTGAAGAATAAGCCATCTCAGAAGAAGAGAGGTTCTGAGTAATGGTTGTCTCATAAGATTTATGATAAATCTTGGAGTTGTATTCCTACTATAGGTTTTGTTTTATTAATGAAAAAGCATTCCTGATAGCTATAGTATGTTGATAACCTGAATGCAGAGGTCATCAGTGGTGTTCTGCTGCTAGCCTGTTTGGGGGTAATTCTAATTGGGATTAACCAGCCAACTGACTTGGATTTTGCAGTGTGTTTTTTGGGACTGGCACAGAGTGCTTCAGCTGTGTTATATGCATTTGCACAGCATGCTGCTGTTTAAACATATTAATGAAGGTTGCCTTCTTTGTGTTGTAGGCAGAAGAAAATTTAGGAATGGTAATGATCTTCACTCTAGTCTCAGCAGTACAGGAGAAATTAAATGAAATAGTGGATCAGATAAAAACACGGAGAGAAGAGGAAAAGAAACAGAAGGAAAGAGAAGCAGAAGAAGAAGAGAAAGTATGTAACTTGTTTTCAACTAAAAATTCCCTTTTAAATGTTTGGGTTTGATACAGGAACAGTTCTCGGTTGCACTGTGAAAGAAACATCTCCCCCAAACCTGATTTAATTAAAACTTAAGGACTAGAAGATTCTTTGATGCACTTAAGTGATCCCCCCACCATTTCCTAAAGCAGTCTTTTCATAGATTTTTTTTCAATATTCACAGTCCCTCCTAGCATTACTTCTAAAGCAGGGGCAGGGATTTTCCCCAGATTAAATTATAGATTCACAGAATCGTAGGGGTTGGAAGGGACCTCCAAAGATCATCAAGTCCAACCCCCCTCCCAAAACAGGTTCCCTAGGACATATCACACATGTAGGTGCCCAGATGGGTCTTTAATATCTCCAGAGAAGGAGACTCCACCACCTCCCTGGGCAGCCTGTCCCAGGGCTCTGTCACCCTCACTGTGTAAAAGTTCTTCCGCATGTTGGTGCGGAACTTCCTGTGCTCCAATTTACAGCCATTGCCCCTTGTCCTGTCCCCACAGACCACTGAAAAGGGGTTGGCCAATTCCCCCTGCATCCCATACTTAAGATATTTATAAACATTAATCAGATCCGCTCTCAGTCTTCTTTTCTCAATGCTGAACAGTCCCAGTTCGTTCAGCCCTTCCTTGCAGAGGAGATGCTCCAGGCCCTGAAGTTGCTATAGCCAATTTCTTGTTTGAAGAGGCAAGAAGGGATGCCATCCAGTGTGACCTTGACAGGCTTGATATGAACCAGTGGGAACTGCATAAAGTTCAACAAGGCCGCTTGTGCTTTGTTGAATGCAAAGTCCTGCATTTGGGTTGGAGCAATCCCAAGCAAAACTACAGGCTGGGCAGAGAATGGATGGAGAGCAAGCCTGAGGAGAAGGGCTTAGGGGTGTTGATTGATGTAAACCTCAACACGAGCCAGCAATGCACACTTGCAGTCCAGAAAGCCAACTGTATTGTGGGCTGCATTAAAACAAGTGTGACCCACAGGTCAAGGGAGGTGATTCTGCCCCTCTGCTCTCTTGAGACCCCACCTGGAGTACTGTGTCCAGCTCTGGGGTCCCCAGTGCAAGAAAGATACTGAGATGCTGGAGCAAGTTCAGAGGAGGGCCATGAAGATGATCAGAGGGCTGGAGCACCTCTTTCATAAAGACAGTCTGTAAGAGTTGGGCTTGTTCATCCTGGAGAAGAGAAGGCTCCAAAGAGACGTTATAGCAGCTTTCCAGAACCTAAAGGGGCTTACAGGAAAGCTGGAGAGGGACTTTTTACAAGGGCATGGAGTGATAGGACAAGGGCCAATGAGTATAAAAACATTTAGATGAGACATTAGGAAGAAATTCACTGTGAGGGTGGTGAGGCCCTGGCACAGGCTGCCCAGAGAAGCTGTGGCTGCCCCCTCTCTGGCAGTGTGCAAGGCCAGGTTGGATGGGGCTTTGGGCAACCTGGTCTTGTGAGGGTGTCCCTGCCCATGGCAGGGGGTTTGGAACTAGATGATCTCCAGAAGTCCTTTCCAACACAAACCATTCTGTGGGGAGCAAAAAGCTATAAAATGGTATCCTGCACACAGGCTGCATGGTCTGAGGAAGACTGTCTTACTTGGCAGACTGAGTGGGTAGAGTGGAAGTAGTGGGATCAGTCTTCAAGACTTGGTCTGTCCTCCCTGCACATATCCTTTCTACCATTGCTGTGTAACAGGTTTTTTTCAGTTCATGGAATGTTCTGTGGTATAGTCCAACTACTGAATCTTCACTTTCTTCCTCAGAAATAGCTAGAGGGTGATGGGACTTGGAAGGTTCAGTATTTCTGAAAATAGCTCTGACTTGTCTGGTCCTCTGTAAAGTCAGGAGTTGGACTTGATGGTCCTTATGGATCCAACTCAGGATATTCTATGATGATTCTATGATTCTGTCCCAACAAGATAAAAAGGTTAGCATATTTTAATTCAGTGTAGGTTGAACTTCAGGGTTGATAAGAAGGCCTGCCTACTTAAGGATAACCTGCATGGGGGGTGTTTTTTCCAAAGGAATTTCCACCTCAGTACAGCCCTCTGAAGGTAAAGTCCCAAAACAAAACCAGGAAGAATTGTGTTTTCCATATATTCTTAGGGCTGGGATTAATTTCTCAGAATACTTCACAGCAAGCAGTGCTTCTGCAGTGTTGTAATTTAAATAATTCAGAGAATGCTCACTTTCACTTGGAGCTTTGCAAGTTGTGTTTGCAGCCTTGTTTTCTGTTCTTTCAGCAACGTTTTCATGGCACTCCTGTTACCATTGAGAATTTCCTAAATTGGAAAGCAAAGTTTGATGCAGAACTCCTCGAAATAAAAAGGAAAAAGATGAAAGAAGAGGAACAAGCAGGCAAAAATAAATTAAGCGGTATGATACTGGCCTTGATGCTTTTGAAATGTTACCAGAGTGTGATGGCAAGCCTAAAAGTAATTTTTACACCAAAAGATGAAGGTAGTAAATAAACTCTTAATGCAGTATTTGATTGTTGTCCTCCATGTGGCACAAAGTCTTTCTGAGTAATGATTTTGGGGTAAATGCAAAGCTAATAGATTCAGGATTTCTGCTGAAGTCATTAAGGTTCCCAGACAGTGTGTTTAGGTTTCTCTGGGTTTGTGCCAGAGAGTACAGCCCTGGGAGCTGCTGATGACCAGTGTTGTTCTGTTAGAAGTAGTTGGGGTTTGTTGAGCAACAGCAAGAATTTACATCAGGCAGTTCATTGATCTGGCTTTTATTGCCCTGGATCCTACGCTGAGTTCAGGTTATTCAAGCACGTGTAGGAGTTCAGGATGCCCTTGTTGGGCTGAAGCAACACAGAGGCTGCCTGCTGCATATGACAAGCTTATGATGACTAGTGAGAATGATAGCCTCTGCTCTGATATTTTGGGGAAGAGCTTGTTGTAGCAGTGGTTTTGGGGTCTGTGTTTTGCAGATCACAGTTTGACCAGGTAGCAAACTATATCCAGTGGGCAAAATGTGAAGGAAATTACTTGTCTCATGAGAACGTGTGGGTAAGAATTAAGCCCTGGGCATGCTCATCCACACTGGCCATGGCTTAGCTTTGGCATGGTCCTCCTGTGATGTTGGATCTGTTTCTTAACCTGATGATTTGAAGAAACATAACAGTGTGATAGTGCTGTATCACTGTAATCTCTTCGTCTCCATTCTAAAGGCTTTTGAAACTTTTGGTGAGTTATGATAAAATCTGGTGGATATTTTAATGGTAGTGAGTTTCAAGAAAAGCTGTGCAGGGCAGGGGATGTGCTTGGTTCCCCTCTGAAGGAGATGAATTTGGGAATCTGCAAAGATGAGACAGTAGAAATCAGGCCGCTTCTAGATTTCTTGTTCTTAAAATTATTGTTAGCATGTTGTGTCTGTTTTTTCTCTATAGAAGCCTAACTTATAGAAGCTTCCCTTTACAAAATTAAAACCAGGCTTAATCTCAGATGTCATGAAGTAGAAGTAAAAGGTGTCTTAAATGTTTTACCAACTGGTCTTTTTGGCAGAAGGTTGTGTAAACAATGCAAAGATAGAGGGAAGATGTGTTTATGTGGAACGAGTCCTGAGTGTTTTTTCCCCTGCCTGCCAGTTAGAAAATCTTCACTTTGTCTTGTGTGATGTCACCTTCACAGATATGTAAGTGTAGGAGCTGGTGATTTGTGTGTAGATCCAAGTTGCTTTGTGAACGGGGAGGGTAGTATATGGGAAAATCTGGAGGAGGCAGCTAATTTCCTTTCTAGTTCCCACAGAGGATTTTTTGTGGAATGCAAGGTGAGAACTAATGCAGGAAGGGCTGAGCAAAGACTGTGGGGCACTGCAGTGTAAATTTACCCACAGCCTTAATTAAAGTCTTAGTAACATTAAAGTAACTATAAGAAACAGTGAGAGGAACTGTTTTTTTCATATGTGAGAGGAGCAAGCCTGTTGGCATGGAAGAATTCTGGGTTAGTTGTCAAAAAACCAGGATGGGAGACTTACAGAAATCAGCGTCTTAAAACTCTTTAAATTGTTTAATTGGAAAACCCTAAAATACATGTGCTGTTTTAGCCTTAGATTGGTAGTAATTTCAGAATTCTACTTGCTTTTTCTGTATTTCCAGGGAAACAGCTGTTTGAGATGGATCACAACCTTGACACCTCTGACATTCAGTTCTTGGAGGAAGGTAAATTCTTGTTTGTTTCCACAGCTGAAAGCTGGTGACTTAAAATAGGTTAAAATTCCTAAGCAAAATCTGTATTATATTTCTCACTTAAAGCAATACAGAGGTAAGATGCTTGCACTGCAAAAAAATTGAGTGCTGTTTTGTTGATTGAATGGAAGTAGCTTGTAGCTTCTTTCAAAAATAACATTTTTGAGATCCTAAAGCATATTTATTTGCTGTTTTGAGCTTGAGTTGGTCTAATTTCTGTTGCTTCTATTCAAGTGTTTTAGACTGGAAGCAAAACCAAACCAAAACACCCCAAAACTAAATCCTTCTTTTTCTCTTTTTGTAACAGCCAACCTTCTTACACCCTATTTCAGTCACTGATCTTGAAATTCTGTCTTATTCTCTGTGAACCTCGACACCAGTAGCAAACATGAGACCAGCACGGCTCAGTTGAGACTGGAAGGAAATATACAGGCAGTGGAAGCAGGGACAAGCATCCAAGGAATAGTATAGAGGTGCTCCCCAAGTTGTGTGGAGATGGGGCCAGGAAGGCCAAGGTGCAGCTGGACCAGAACTTGGCAAGGGATGCAGAGAATAATAAGGGCTCCTACAGAATTGTCAGACAGAAAAGAAAGGTCATAGAAAGTGTTACCCACCAGTGAGAAAAAGATCTGACAAACTGGTCACAACAAACAAGAAGGCTGAGGGACTCAACAGCTTTTTTTCCCCTTAGTCTTCACTGCAGCCTTTCCTCCCACACCTCTTGAGTGGGACTGGGGAGCAAAGTCACTCCCACTGTAAGAGGAGGTCAGGTCTGTGACCACCCGAGGAAGCTGAGCATGCGTAAGGCGATGGGACCTGGTGAGATGCGTCCCGGAGTTCTGAGGCCGGTGCAGTGGCCAGGCCGCTCTCCGTGGTATCTCCAGTCAGGTGCTGGTGACCGGACAGAGGGAAGCATTGCACCCGTTTTTAAGGGTAGAGAGGAGGTCTATGGGAGCTACGTATCTGTCAGCCTCACCCCTTAAATGGGATGATGGCTTTATCTTTTAGGTAGAAAGAGTTAGAAAGGCCTCTTTGGAATTGAGGGGAAGAACAGGCCCTTATTCGGCGGCCAGATGATGTCGCTGTTTATACAAACAAAGTAGTAATAGTCCTCAAACGTTGTCCTGAGGGCAGCAGCGTCTCCTTCAGAAGGAAATGTGAAAGCATGCAACACTTCATCTGGATTTTAAAATTTAAATTGAAAACAAATTATGTATGTAGGCATATAAGTAGTGTGTAAGAGTGGGTTTAGGTTTTTTTTTTATAAACCTATGTTTTTGTGACTGTGATAGCTGTAATTATTCCATCTGTGAGGTCCTGAGCTCCTGCTTTGACAGTACCTGGGAGAAGGGATCTCTGCTTTTGGGAACTATAAATGTTAATTTCATTCTCCCAGTGGATTCTGATGTCTTGTGAGAAGTTCCTCTTGACTGGGTTTTGTTAGGAAGGAAAAAAAGCTTCACTTTAGCTGTAAAAAGGTAAAATATGGTGTTTCTTTTTCCATACCAATTTGATACATAAAAAGCCAAGTTAACTGCTACCTATTTTGAAGAATGAACATGAAAGTGTTGTTTCACAAAAATAAGTTATTTTTCTGTTCTTTGCAGCTGGAAACAGTGTGGAAGTTGATGAATCTTTATTCCAAGAAATGGATGATTTAGAGTTGGAGGATGAAGAGGATGATCCTGACTACAACCCCGTTAATTTAGATAGTGATTAGACTTTTTTGAACTGTCTCTGTCATCAGTATGGACATACGTAAGAAGAGAGGGACAGGCAGGAAAGCCACAGCATCTGTGGTTTTAGTAATGTGCATTGGTTTTCCTCCCCCCGCCCCCCCCCAACCCTGTTCTCCTTTTTTTCCAAAGAAAAAAACCAAAATATTTTAAATCCAGGAGAATGGTCTTCTGATTATTTTCATCATAAATAAATTTACATTAATATTTCAAACGAAAAATTTGAGGACTATTGGTCTGTCTGAAAGTCCTATTCTGTTTTCTTTTTTTTTCCCCTTCCCACTTCTGTGATTGTCCTCTGAAGAGATGTGACAGCAAGCAAGGAGAGATGGTATAGCAAGTGCTAAGCACACCTGCATCTGAAGGATGAGCAGCTGTTCTGCTGTCTTCCACCCAGGATATAAGTGGACAGCTTTGGTGAATAAAAGGGATCACATGCTATGCAGTTTTTTAATTTATTTTTTTCCTTCCATAGGATTTTATAACACTTGGAGTCATTTCTGTTGCCCCCATCTACCAGCTGTACATAGGCAGCACTAGTCACCTTTCAATAAGGCATAACCTTATTAAAGTTTAATTGAAACTATTTCCATGCTGTTGCTGTAGCTGTGGATGATAGTTTCAAAATTGCTAGTTCAAGTCTGTAGGAAAGGAAATGGGAATGAGATGAAGTCCTCTTAAAAAAAGTTGTGTTGATTTGTTCAGGGATGGGGGTATTGGTACTTTAAGCTTATGGGTAAAACCCACCCAAGGAAAACTAGTTTTCTTTTGGCAACAGACTGTGTCAAAATGCTATCACTGGAGTGCAGAATGCAGCACCAGGGTTTATGGAGTGCTTAAAGGTTTAATGTAAGGGGTCTCTTTATAGGCTGCCAACTAGATACTTCTGAAGAGGTTAGCACAGCATATGGTACAGCTCTGTGTATGTCAACTCGTGGGTGTTAACCATCCTGCAGAGTTCCTTACGGAGCTAATAGCGTGTTAGACTCCATCGCCCTTCCCACCTCCAAAAAAAGCCCTAAACCACTGTGAGAGCTGTGGAGTTTAAACATGCTGTGTTTGAGACTGTCAGCTGGAAGGATGACGGTGTGGATGAAGGTTTCAAAAGACCGCTCTCCAAGAAGAGAACCACCAGGCACCTCAAGGATTAAACACTGTGTGCTGAATTTTCAAATACTGTTAGACTGCCTTAATTGCGCCAGCTTCAACCTTTGGAGAGGGTTGCACTGAAGTGTCACAGTGCTTAGAAGAATAATCAGAAGTGTGAACTTTAATATTTGGAAATTCTGTATTCAAAGGGAGAGATTTAATTATGGAAGTGATGGTGTATAAGATTATCTGCTTGTATCACTTGAGAGCATCTGTTCAGGATGATCTTCAACAAGTTTCAGTAGTCTTTTCTTTTTGTATCCAAGATGAATGAGTTTCTAGTAGACAGAAATAAATGTTCGCCTACCCTGTAAATACTTTTATAAATTAACCATGTGCCTTTGTTCCTACTGTCCTCTATTTGATGTTACTTTTGGCTACAAAAAAAAAATCTAGACAAGTAATGTATGTTTCAAAGCAATAAGCAGATCTGTGTTCCAGCAGAGGTACCAAATACATGAAAAATTTGTGAGCTAATGTGATACTGAACCTGACTTTTCCAAAGATACGGTTGGATCAAACGCTTCATAGTGACTATGTCTGGCTTCCCATGCAATCCCTAGGATCCTTTAAAATGCTCTTCAACATCGAATTTACTTTACTTCTGGTATGTCTCAATTCAGCTGCATTTAAAAAAAAAAAAAAAGGTCCTAAGGCTGCTTTCTGTTTTCAGCTAGGTATGTTTACAACTGGCAGCTTTTCATAAAGGAGTGAATTAGTTATCTTAAAATCTGGACTGAATCGAAGAATGCTGTGTAGTCTGTGCAAAATGTGATAATCAGAGAAAATTTTCCAAGTGGGTCACTGGCAAGAATCATCTATGTGTGGAAAAAAAGTTTCTTGTTAATGGCATTTCTAGACTGAGATTTTCTAGTCTCTTTCACAGTAACATATTTATTGGTTTTCATGCCCAGGAGGTACAGCTTAAAAACATTAAAATGATGTCAAACCATTTAAAATCTGAAAATGCGTTTTCACTGTTACGGCTTCTGTTTCAAAGCAGAGGAAATACTGAAGGTTGTAGTGACAAAAATTGTGCAAAGTCTGTTCCTCCAAGTCTTTGGAACAAGTTTCAGTGACTCAACCTGAACTGAAGATTTGTTTGGCTTTGTTAGCGATGAACATCTGTGAAATAAAAGGGAACTTGACTGAGTGTGAGCTTGGCTTTGTTTGAGTGTTTTAGTTTGCTGAAATGGACTGAGGGAAGGTATTTTTGATGGAACAAGTCTAGGTGAGATACGTACTTTGGATTAGACTGAAGTTTAATTCATATTGATCTAATAAAATTCCATCTATAAACTTCAATGTCATTTTAGTAATTCGAAGTCCTGGTGCTGACTACTTTGCTTCTATCTTGCTTTTATCTCCTCAGTCCAAAGCCTACCCTGTAGAGCTTGTAGGGAGCTATGACCAACCAAAGCTAATTTAGTTTTGATTATGCTGAACTTTTTGAATAGAATGCTCCCAAAATTCAGTGTATCGTGCCCACCACATCGAGATGCTGCACAGGTGTGATCCTGGACATGCTGCAAAGCCAAGGGTTTTGTGCCCAAATTACAACTGCATTATGATCTGCTTTAAAGCAAACATAATCTAGTGGTGGTACGTGTTTGAGGTTTTTTCCTTTTTTTCCTTTCTCTGATAGGTCAATGGTCAGTGTATTTTGGCCAAAAATGAGCAGCTCATTCCTGTAGGTGAATCATGGAATACCAGATTGGAAGGGACCTCAAGGATCATCTGGTTCAATCTTTCTAGGCAAAAGAGCCTTCTAGACAAGATGGCCCAGCACCCTGTAAGCTGAATCTTACAAGTGGCCAATGTTGGGGAATCCACCACTTCCCTGGGGAGATTATTCCAATGGCTGATTGTTTGCATTGGGCAAAATGTTCCTCATGTCCAATCAGAATTTCCCCAGAAGTAACTTGCACTCACCCCTCATCTTTTCATGTGACTCCTTGTAAAAAGGGAGTTTTTCCATCTTCTTTGTAGGCACCTTCTAAGTACTTCTTTCCTCGGGGCTGAACAAACCCAGTTCTCTCAGCCTTTCCTCATATGGCAGGCTTCACAGTCCTTTGATGACCCTGATGGTCCTGGACTCTTTCCAGCCTCTCCACATCTCTTCTGTGTAGTAGACACCAAAACTGAACACAGTGTTCCCAGGTGTGGCCTGACAAGTGCTGAGTAGAGTGGGATAGTGACTTCTTCATCTTTGTGGGTGATGCCCTTGTTGATGCAGCCCAGCATTCTGTTGGCTTTTTCTTCCACTGCAGCACACTGTTCACTCATGTTTTGCACTGGAACCCCGAAGTCCCTCTCCACATAACTACTCTCCAGCCACGTGGGTCCCATCCTGTGTTGCACTCCTGGGTTATGTTTTCTCACGTGCAAGATGTGACACTTGTCTTTGTTGAACTTCATAGGTTCTTGTTAGCTCACTCTTCCAGCCTACACTGGTCTTCTTGCCAGGTGGCTCTGTCTTCTCAAGTGTCCACTTCATCAGTCAGTTTGGTATTGTTTGTAAACGATCAGGGTGCTCTTGATCCCATCATCCAGATCACTTATGAAGACATTGAACTTCTGGGGGACCCCACTTGTGGCATATTGACAGTTGGAAGAGCAATTTACTGCAACCTGCCAGCCAGTTCCCCACCTGCTGCACTTGTCTAGACTGTAATGCATTGGTTTCTGTAGGAGGAGGTTGTAAGAAACTATCAAAAACTTTGGAGAAACTTTTGACCAACCACTAGCCCCACATCAACTGAGCAGGTTACTTTGTCGTAGAGTCAACTTCAATCATTCTTCTAAGTGACTTACAACCACCAGGCTGCCTTCACGTCTTAGACTGTGTAGTTGCTGAAAGGCTGAGTAAGCTGGGGCTGTTCAGCCTGGGGAAAAGAAGACTAAGGGGGGACCTAATTAATGTTTATAAATATCTTAAGTATGGGATGCAGGGGGAATTGGCCAGCCCCTTTTCAGTGGTCTGTGGAGACAGGACAAGGGGCAATGGCTGTAAACTGGAGCACAGGAAGTTCCGCACCAACATGAGGAAGAACTTTCACACAGTGAGGGTGACAGAGCCCTGGGACAGGCTGCCCAGGGAGGTGGTGGAGTCTCCTTCTCTGGAGATATTCAAGACTTGTCTGGACACCTACCTGTGCAATATGTGCTAGGGAGCTGCTTTGGCAGGGGGGTTGGACCCGATGATCTCTCGAGGTCCCTTCCAACCCCTACAATTCTGTGATTCTGTGATTCTGTGATTCTGTGAAAGTAAAAGCTTGTTGGACCAGACAGTAGACTGTGCCTGGATCCAAGATGCTGATACTCGAGATGCTGAGAACACAAGCTGTCACATGAGTTGCTTTCTCTCTTGTGTTGCAGAATCTGTAGGGCTGAAATGCTACTTGACTGTTTGTGTCTTGGGTGTTGATGGTTTGTTGTTTTTTAAATTAATCATTCAGAATTTGTCATTGGCTCAGAGCAGGAGGGAGAAGGAGAGCAAAGAGGCTTTTCAGGTTCAATTCTTTGACATATTTGCATTTATTGCCATGAACTCAGTTTTCCTTTCTGCACCTCACACTCATGAAATCTGCAACTGATAAGAGACAGCTGATATGGACGGGCTGCAGCATACAGTGCAGTGTGAAGTTTATGTGGCTTTTATTACTCTGCTGGGACTTCCTGTTATTGGAGAAAAGAAAAAAAAAAGAAAGAAAGGATCAAGGTCCTGCCTGTAATCAGGAGTTCTGTTTGTAGACAAACTCAGCAAAAGTCCCACGTAAGGCTTCTGACTTTGAACTAGCTTCGCCTTCCCAGTGGCCAGGGTAAATATGTACAGGTGGAAAAGGTCACTGGTCCCCTTGGGGGAAGTTCAAGCTCAGAGGCTGAGGGATGTAGCGGTTACATAGGCCACGTAAGGGTATTTGGGTTTGGGTTTTTTCATTTGTTTTATTGGCATTGGGCATGCAAAGTTCCATAAGGAAAGGCGGTCTGGCTGCACCATTGAAAGAGGTGGAAATACTCTTTGACTAGGCTAATTATGAGGCCACCTTTGCCTAAGAGCAGCTAACAGCATGCTGTGCATGAAGTAATTCTGTCCAGGAAAAATAAAGAAGGTACAATGTATCAGAAGGCTAAAGTGGGTGGATTGAGAATGAGAAGAGCTGGTACCTTGGAACCAGCCATGGAAGCAAACAAAGCTGGTACGGTAATTGGAAAGATTCTTTTACATTTTTCAAAGAGTTTCTTGGAAAAGCAAGGTTAGGTGTTCTTTGATAAATCAAAAAGATTATTTGAAATTAGCAGTTATATCCTGCTGTGGCTAGTTGTTAGGACATTGGTTCAATAGCAACCAAAAGCAGTCACCATAGTTTGATCAGGGATTGAATGTTCCCTCAGTAAGTTTGCAGATAACGCTAAGCTGGGGGGAACTGTCAGTCTGCTTGAGGGTAGGGAGGCTCTTCAAAGAGACCTGAAACAGACTGGACTCATGGGCTGAGACCAATGGGATGAAGATTAACAAGGCCAAGTGTAGGGTGCTGCACATGGGACATAACAACCCCATGGAGCGCTACAGGCTTGGGAGACCCTCCAACGCTACTGGCTGGAGAGCTGTCAGGCAGAGAAGGACCTGGGGGTGTTGGTTGACTGCAGACTGAATATGAGTCAGCAGTGTGCTCAGGCAGCCAGAAAGGCCAATGGCATCTTGGCTTGTATTGAAAATAGTGTGGCCAGTAGGTCTAGGGAAATGATTGTGCCCCTGCACTCGGCACTGGTGAGGCCACACCTCGAGTACTGTGTCCAGTTCTGGGCTCCTCACCATAAGAAGGACATGGAGGTCCTGGAGCGAGTCCAGAGAAGGGCAACCAGGCTGGTGAAGGGGCTGGAGGGCAAATCCTATGAGGAGCAGCTGAGGGAGCTGGGCCTGTTTAGCCTAGAGAAGAGGAGGCTGAGGGGAGACCTTATCACCACCTACAGCTACCTGAAAGGAGGTTATAGAGAGGTAGGTGATGGTCTCTTCAGCCAGGTGACAGGTGATAGGACAAGGGGGAATGGCATGAAGCTGTGCCAGGGCAGGTTTAGATTGGACATTAGAAAAAAAATTTTTTACTGAAAGAGTTGTTGGGGCCTGGAACAGGCTGCCCAGGGAGGGGCTTGAGTCACCTTCCCTGGATGTGTTTAAAAAAAGGGTAGATGAAGTACTTAGGGATATGGTTTAGGTTAGGACAGGAACGGTTGGACTTGATGATCTTAAAGGTCTTTTCCAACCTTGTGATTCTGTGATTCTGTGATCATTTAGACATCATAGCAGGAGTAAAAGTCGAAAACTTGCCTTCCCCACCAGGGAAGTGCAGCTGGTGTCTGAAAAAAAGTTGAAACAAAATGTTTCCACCTCAGATCATGTCCTTTCCCTCTGCCCTCCTGACTGAGGCTATGGTGAAAAGGACAGAAGATTATTGTAGGGGGAAAAGTGCTAGTGATGTGTCAGACTTAACAGCCCGTGGGTGGGGAGGAGAGGAACAGTTTGTGAGCAGCTGAGACATACACAGGAGTAGGACTTCCCTTTGTAAGCAACATAAAAGGCATTGCTGTCTACAAAGGTGAATATATTATAGACCAGATGCATGTCTGGAGTGTAGTATTTGAATTTGAAAATGCTTTTTGAGTCGTTGTTAGAAAAAATTATTGAGATATGTCTCTGTACTTCTGTTCTCAGGTGAAGCCCGTGGGCAAACCGCTGTGTGGAGTTGACCCATGGACAGATTAAACTATGATAGTGAGTCAGTGAATATATGAGGAAGGGCGTAGGCTTAGATAACTGGTAGTTTTTTTACATCAGTAGATCTAGCAGATCATCGGATATGATAGAGTGGATATTCACTTAAAAGCTGCCATGACTATGGCTTGTGTTTTTTCCTCAGTATCTCAAGTAGCAAATTGTCAGACATGACCTTGAGAACCATAGAAGACAGCACAATGAAGTGTTTCGGTCAATAGGCAACAGAGAACGCAACATAAGGTCACTTTAATAGCAAATGATTATCAGTGTTTACCAAAGAAACAGGAACTCAAACATATCAAAGCATAACCATACCATAGCTAGTCAGTCTTACTTCAGCCTGGTCATTGGAGGTTCTACCAAAAGAAGCCTTGCAAAATGTGCACATGAAATATTTTTCTCTAGTAACACCAATCTATCCTCACTTGGTTGTCTACAACTCTGGTATTATTAAATTAAATGAGAGTAAAAACAAACATGAAGAAAAGAAGTCAGTTTACTAAGAGATTTAATGAAAATATCTTGTAAATTACAGACAGGTAACTGGTGGAAATTAACAACTTCCTCAGACAAGCCACGTTTTGTGACTGGGTTGTCACTGTTATTATTTCTGTAATATAGCTGAAAATGGATTAATTTTCTTCTTCCAGAACTTCAGACATGTCCATTCAGTATCAACACCAAGGGAAGATGAAGCTCAAAACCAGCCTATATTTCATCATTAATATCCCAGATGAATTTGATGGGCAGGACCTTCATTTTCTCTTCAAGAACTTTGTCGAACCTTTCGTTCTGTGCTACTGTCATGATGTTTTTCCAGTCTCCAACAGTACCTGAGGAAAGAGGCAGCAAAGGGAGGTGAGAAGCAGAATGTGCACCTCTCTCAAGCCCACTGGAAGCAGTGAGTGCTAGAATTGGGAAGCAATTCCTGTTTTCCTCAGCATCCCTTTGTTGCTAGCCTGCCAAGTGGGGCTCTGTGTGCTCTTTTGAGGGCATGCTTCCAAATGTAAGTGCTGTGAATGAGCTACAGCATAAGCCTATAATTCTGACTCCTCATAAAGTTATTAAACTCATCTGTTCTGGTGTTTTATTGATTCCTTTGAGATCAAAAAGGAAATTATTAAAAGGAACAGTTATTGTTTTTCTCTCAGTGTGCCACTCTCTCTAAACCCTGGAGGTCTCCTCCTCCACTGAGCATTAGGACATCCTAGCAATGCCCAGGAGCCCAGGGAGGCCATGGACTCAGAGGATACTTGGCCAAGAAGGTCTGTGCTCACATAGTTGACTCTTGCCTCAAAAAGTAAGTAGTAAAAAACAAAGTATTATCTTACCCCTGTGGCTCAGTAAAGCCATTAAGTCCTTTCCTGTATCTGACAGACCTGTTACGACTTACAATCAGTAAAACATTACCTTTTTACTGTCCTTAGGAAAATATGGTAAAAATACTGATACCACAGCAATAAAACTGCTCTTAGGAATTTAATTTGCCACTAACTTGAACTCTCCTTGTGAAAATGGGGCTTTCCAGCTGAGACCAGAAATCCTAGGTTCATCTCACCAGGAAGTGTGGGATTAAGCAGTTGTTGCATCAGGCTACTTCCAATTTACCTTTTCGTAGAAAACTACCCTTGTCTTTTGCTACGACGTCATCTGGCAGATTCTCATAGTTTGCCCTGGGATCTTTTCTCATGTTCTCAAATGTAGCCTGTCTTACAATGCTGTCCACTTCCTCTTCGCTCAGCTTCTTGCCTAGGAAGTTGCAGATCTTCAGCACAGCACTTCTGAGATCCTGCAATAATGTTACTTTGAAGTCTTGATGATGCAAGGAAATAAATGCATACAGTAGTGGAATACAGGATAATAAAGGACACACATTTGGGTACAGAACTGACCATCGTTTTTATGTGAGCATAGTCTCACTTGCATCAGTGGAGTACCAGAGAACGGTGACGCCGCAGCTCGCTGCAGCGGCGTGCCCTTGGAGATGGGGAATTCTGTCTTCTGCTCCCCATGCTGCAAACCCAATCTGCATCTTGCATTAGATGCTGTGGCAAAGTCACCCCTGGTATTGTGTCTGTCACCACAGAGCTACTCAACCTGTGGAGGATTTGTCAGTCTTGTCCTAGCAAGAGGCTCCATCTGAGCAATCCCAGCTCTGAAGGCTGAGGGATGAGTGCAGTGGCACATGCCATGGCCTGCACTGCTGTGGCCATGGTGCTCTGTGGCTTGACCATGAGGAGAAGGGAAGCCACTTTGGAGAAATGAGAAGTTCCATAAAGTCACCGGTAGCCGCCCAGCAGGAAACTTCTCGACAGCAGTTTGAGAGCTCCTTGAGTACTCTAGAGCCTGCCTTGCCAACACTTCTGTCCTTTAATGGAACTGTCTTTATGAGCACAACATGCCTGTTACAGACACTTGTGAAAATCTTGTTCGTTACTATTTCAGAAAGGGTTTTTTGGGGTGGCAGCAAAGATAACTTCTGTTATATAGGGAAGTGTTTTACCTAATAATTATCTAGTAATTGATAAGACCATGAACCAATGAGCCAAATTACTTCATCCTCTCAGAAATCTCAATTTGAATCTAGTCCACAAAGGATTAAGCACTTCCCAACATAAAGTAGAATTAGAAAGAGCTGTCTGAAAATGCACTCAATGTAGGAAGAGTATATCTTGAATAATTGACCTCACCTTTTTCATTTCTTCATAGGTAAGGAAGAGTATATTGAAATCCTCTGCATGATTGTACCAGCCTGAAACATGATCCAGCCATGAACTGCCAAGTACTTAGCAGGGAAATTATTAAAACAAAAACAAACAAAAAAAAGAGAGAGAGAAAAAAAATACTATTAACAATTAGCAAAAGAGTAAATTATCAAGCATTTAGGTCTTTGAAAGCTTTTTAAAAATTGTAATTTTTTTTAACTCAAGGGATGCATGCTTATAGTCTTTCTATCTTTTCTGTACGTTGTCTATTCTTATGGCTTCAGCCCCACTAACCAAGTGCAGAATGTATTAAGAGATATTAAGCCATAATGGCTATATTCTGAATCAGCATCCCATTCAAATAAAGTAAGTAAGTGTCTTGCGTTTTGTTGGGAAGCAGCAAACCCAGGAATATGCCACTCACTTTGGACCATCTTTTATCAGAAATGGTGTCAAGCTCAGAGAGCCTTCCGCAGCTTTGGATTCAGGTTACAGCATAGCAGAGGGCTCTGGTAAGTGATATTTATCGATGTAGTTAATTTTTATTCCATCAGTCTGAGTTTATGGAATAGGATTTGCAGGCGATAGGACAAGGGGCAACAGGTGCAAGCTGGAGCATAGGAAGTTCCATGTGAATATAAGGAGAATCTTTTTCACTGTGAGGGTGACAGAGCACTGGCACAGGCTGCCCAGAGAGGTTGTGGAGTGTCCTTCTCTGGAGACATTCAAAACCCACCTGGATGCATTCCTGTGTGATTTAGTCTGGGGTGATCCTGCTCTGGCAGTGGGGTTGGACTAGATGATCTTTTGAGGTCCCTTCCAACTCCTAAAATTCTGTGATTCAGTATGATTTGGGCTCCATGGTAAAAAAGATATCCTACCTTTGCCAGCTAAAAACCTCTCCATGAAAAGGTTAAAATCTGGTATTTCCTCGAGTGTGGACATGAATTTGGAGAAGTGGTAGTAAGAAACCATAACATCCTTAGGGTTCCTGGTAACATAAATAATCTGCAAAACAATACAAAGACAAGTCTCAGAGGTATTACAAGACTCCATTACTCTGACCATCATTACAGATTTCCATACAAGACCCACTAAAAATGTGTGGAAACAGTTTGAAGGTGACAAACACGTTGGGAAACATGTTGACAAACATGTCTGGAGTGTGTGCTGCTGTCAATTTGTTTATGGGTGGTGGCATTTCTGTAGCTGCAGTTGTTTGGTGCCTGCAGCTAGCTCTTGTCACTGGGTCAGTGTTCCTAGCTTCAGTGATGCTGCTCACTTAGGCAAGGCAGTCAGGTTCCAATAAATACACCAGAAAAACATTAGGCTGATTCAGCCTCCCATTCATCAGTCGTGATGAAATGAAGATGACTTTCTTGTAAATCACAGCTTTGGCAGTGTTGACAGCATCAGTACTCTGTGGCCTAAACTTCTGGCCTGTGGTGCTAGTGCCAGAGGCAGCACCAGGGCAAATTTTGAATGACGTGAGAGGGAGCCCTGGCATCTTAAAAGAAGGAGCTGTTATGGACAAGGTTCATTTTGGCTCCTGCTGACTCCTGACCACACAAGAGCTGCTGCCCTAGGCACCAACTCAGCACCAGCAGACAGGCGGGCAGCCTCCTGCCTCTCGGCTGGCAGCATGTGCAAGCTTCTAAGTTTCTGCTCCTTAACACTTCATCTCTAATTAGGGAGAGAAAACAGAGCCTGGCGTGTTGCACTTACAAGGTTCCAAATGTTTGCAGGGAGAGACAGAGTAATCATGCCCTTGGACCTCCCTTCTCACTGGGTAAAATGACTGGTTTTGATTCCTGTATAATTTGCACAAGTACGGCTGAATGACCCGCACCGCCCCTCTCTCTAACAGTGTTGGAGCTCAGAGATTTGTCAAAAGGAAAGAGAAAGAAATGGGCTTTAGAAAGTCCCTGATCTCCTCACACATATGAAGCAGGTGATACTGATACCAAGGCGTGGGAAACTGCAAGGGAAAAAAGGTAGGATTTGGACCAATTCCCTGAGGCAAAGTGGCATGATCAGTTTTAAGAAAATAGTAACAGTAGCATCACTTACACGTCCTCTTCTGTTTCTCAGGTCTCTTGGAACCAAGTAGTAAGGCAGGTGGGTGGCAAAAACACGAGGCAAAGGGAGGTCTGCATAATCCCTATTTTTTATATTGTATTCCAGCCATGGGATTCTGTCCATAGTCTCCATATCCTCTGTTCCATTACGGTGGCCTTCATGGAGTATTAAGCTCAAAATGTTCTGAGTCCACACAGTTCCTGAAAAGGAGACCTTCTTATTTGAACTGTGCTTGATTTTTGAACATTATTATTAATTAAAGATAGTATATTGTCATAAACAGACCCTCTGCATAGCTATAATGAGACTCCATTTGTGAATATAAACACCTCACATACTGAAGAAAGCAAGCATTGTCACGGTGACTGTTGAGCACAGAAGGGAAGCGTATTTTTGTTTTGCCCATGTGAAAGCACCATGGCCACCAACTAAACTTTCAGTTCCTTTATGGATTATACTCAACTTCCACACAAACTACCATCTTGTGGCAACACGAATTGCTGTGGGCCACGCACCTAAAAATGTCTCATAGTGAGTGGATCTACAGAAGACCTTTGCTGCCAGAAGTCCTGCAAAGCATTGTGAGATGTCATGAGGCGAACAGCTAATAATACCAAGTTTGTAAAGTACAAATGAGTCCCACAAAGCAAATAGAAACAGGCTCTCTGTGGTTCTTTGGGGAAGGTTTGACTCCTGGGTCACAAGCTGCTGGCAAGGATGATCGAAAAAGGCAGGACCCTGAAGGTGGCTGACCACTGTGCCAGCATGTGTTCATGTGCCAGCTGGTAATAGTGGGAGGCAAATCCTAAATTATCAGCTCACCTGGGCAAGGAGCGGGACTGTTTAGCTCCAGGTCCTCTGGCCTTCCCAGCACTATACTAGCACGGGTTCCTTTCCCCTTTTATACCACAGAACAGTAAGGATGGGCACTTGAGAGAATTCAAATCAATGTGGAAGAGCATTGAGTTACTGCTCTAGGTTACTCTGAATGAGCACAGAGAAAGAAAAGCCTCTGAAACTGAAACCTAGTTGTTAAGACCTCACCTGGGAAGGAAGTTCTTGGTTCTGGAGATTAGATTGTATGCATGTTGTAGGTGTAAAGTAATTGTGCAAGAAAGATAAATAGGCCTGGGATTCAGAAGAACAATACCCAGTGATTTTACAGCTTTCTTGCATGGCTTGCTCTTCTTGGCATAATCAACCTGGGCAATTTTTCTGTGCAGTGGTAGAGATTCAAGAAAAGGATTGGAGGCTACCTTGGATTGATAACTGGTGGGGCAGGATAGAGGAAAGGTGTGAATGAGAGAGAGAGAGGACAGTCTGTGTAATTCATAACTCAAAATCATGCAACTCCTTCCTGTGTCAGGGTAGCCCATCACTTCACAACATGAAATTCCTACTTCCAAAGATGTGTTTTTCTCAGTGCCACAACATCTTTACCCCTTAAATACTGGTTTCTCATTCTACCTCTCTGCCTTACTTGGACAGCTCACCTCAGTGCTGCCTGATGGTGAGCTAACATCACCTGGTCTCTCTGTCCCCTCACTCTTCTGCCCATGACCACTCCAGAGGCTTCTTGTATCACAGCTACCTTCACCACAGTGACACCTGGTGTTCCCTGCCATTCCTGAGCTTTGCTCAAGTGTCTTTCAGCCTCAAGTATTTCACTGAATACCCAAGGGAACAGTGAATTCCAGCAAGATGTTTGGTGACCCCAGGAAAAGGATGCATGCTAAAAAAATACAGGTTATGTTATCCAAAGGCTGTGTGTTGAAGGATGCTGAAGAAAACCAAAGGACAATGGCAGGGGTTCCCAAGAGCACATAGGAGGATAGCAGAGGCCTTGAAAGTAGAAGCACAGTTTGGTATGAGAAATATCAAGGCTTAAGCCATAAATCACTGCTTACTGTGTGATTAAGTCATTAATTATTCATCACTAAAGAAATACAGTCTTGAAAAACAAGTAGGCTGGTTTTAGAGCATGAATTGATTTTGTATGGAAACACACAGGTCTAGGCACGTCAAGGCTTTAGATTTCATGTAAACAGACAGTGAAGCCAGCTGGTTGCTGAGCAATTTGGCTGGACACGAGCAGGAGCCTTATGCTTGGCTGTTCAGGCCGTGGCTATGCAGGGTCTATACTTAATGCTACATTGCATTTACTCAGAGATTATTCCAGTCTAGAAGCAAAGCTAACAACCCCAGGTGGCTGAATAAAGGCAGAGTTCCCCCCTCCCCTTTAGAAACAATTCCATTCTTACCTGATTTTGGATAAGTAGTTAAAAATATGTCACTATCTTTGATTTCAAAATCCTCCAGGGAAGCCACATACTCAGCTGAAGTATTTACACCAAAATAAAACCCTTTGTATTCAAATAGATATTCTTTTGATGGCTCCATTGTTAATTCCTTGTCCTTTCAGGCAAATCAACTGCAATAAGAAAAGCTTTATGTGTTATCTTTTTCCTAAGTTGTGATCTCAGGGAAACTAACAAGCAAGCAAGCAAAGGAGTAATTCAAATAAAGAATCCAGTTCTGGCAAATTTTAGCAAAATGCTTTTCAGCAAAATTCTGGAAACAATATACCGAAATTTACTTTCCCAATTTTCACAAGAACATCACTCAAGATACATTTGTAATGAAAAAAAGAATAAAAAAGGAAATATGCACAGCAATACACTTCACTCATACACAAATGGATGTTACATGTGTGTAAAAACTAATGTGACTGAACGCAACCTATGTACAAATCATTTGTCAGGATTCCTCTAGGATCTGCATGACTAGAGTTTTTTTTGGGATGCCAGTAGCTCCTGAACGGAGCTTCACTACCAAGCTCTCATTCTGAGCTTTGTGGCTGAAACTGTGTTCAGAATTACAATTTCTGCCTCCTTCTACTTCTTCTCCACTTCCTTACTAATGTTTCTTCCATAATAAGAAAAAATTCTGCAAACTGGGATGGGGAAGCATGAATGCGTGTTATTTTCTGAAACACACCTACTGGTTTTATGAGATGGTTGTCTCGTGTCTCACTAACACCATTGTCATATATTTGCCAGAAAAAGACATTGATCATAATTGCTGTGGTGACTAGGGAAGAGCAAACTCTTGGGGAGATACAGGAAGAGTAAGAGAGACCCTGAAGAGAGAGACCAACTTTTGTAGCCAAGCCAGAGCCAAATGCAGCACCTATGTTTGAAGGTTTTAATCTGCATCTCTTCTGCAGTCTGAGCTGAACAATACATCCATGGATTTCAGTGAGCTCCCAGTTGCTCTCTCCCTTCTCAGTCAATGAACTATTTATTAAATGCATTTGACACTGTACAAGCCTTGATGGTAAGTTCACTTCCAGACTTGGGTATCACAAGCATTGTCTTATGCGGGTTAAAATATGTTTGGAAAAAGAGACTTTCCTATCTGGAATTTTGTCGGTATCTCTGTCCTCTGCCTTTCCTTAGCAACATGTGCCCTTCCCATGTCCTCTTGGACTGCTGTGTTTGCCATTGCTCTAACATTGGAATCTCACCCTTGCTCAGATTTGCCAGATCAGCTGACTGCCCAAAACTGTACCAACCAAGCAATCTGAAGTCATCACAACAGGCAGTTCTTGGAAATAAGGCTGCTGATACCACCTATTTTCATTAGCTTCCTCTCACATTTGGGCTCTGCTTCTCTTTTGCCTTCGTGGTCCAAGAAATTCCCCAGCTGGGCGTTTGCTCCTTGCCCAGCCCTGTGCTGCCCTGCTCCACTGCATCACAGATGCACAGACTCACAGAGCGGCAGAGGTTGGGAGGGATCTCTGGAGATGACCTAGTCCAACTCCCCTGCCAAAGCAGGGTCACCTAGAGCAGGTTGCACAGCATTGTGACCAGGTGGGTCTTGAATATCTCCAGAGAAGGAGACTCCACAATCTCTCTGGGCAGTCTGTTCCAGTGCTTTGTCACCCTCACAGTGAAGAATTATTTTCCCATGTTCAGATCATAGAATCATTGAACAGTTTGGGTTGGAAGGAACCTTAGAGATTGTTTTGTCCCAAACCGCCTTCCATGGGCAGACACCTCTCACCAGACCAGGGTGCCCAAAGCCCCATCCAACCTGGCCTTGAACACTGCCAGGGAGGGGGCAGCCACAGCTTCTCTGGGCAGCCTGTGCCAGGGCCTCACCGCCCTCACGGTGAAAAAACACATCCTTATATCTAGTCTAAATCTACTCTCTTCCATTTTGTAGCAATTACCTCTCATCCTATCACTACAAGCCCTTGTAAAAAGTCCCTCTGCAGCTTTCCTATAGGCCCCCTTCAGGTACAAGAAGGCTTCTATAAGGTCCCCCTGGAGCCTTCTCAGAAAAATGTTACTCTTACAAGAGAAAGCAAGGAATTTGAGGGAAACAAAGATGAGGCACATTCACAATATAATATAATTCATAATATATATAATTCAAGTAGATAAAAACCTCCCTGATCTTGTTTTGTCAAAACTCTTAAGTTTTTATATCACTTTGGGACAAAGGGTATTGTGCTGCTTATTTATTACAGATGTATGAATATACCATGAAAAAATACACCATGGAAAAAGCCAACTTGCCCAGTTTCCTTGAAAGTCTATTCATGATCTAGTGTGTGTGACAGGAGAAAAAATAAACAAGGTTTGCTTGTACCAGCCAGCTACCTATCTCCAAAACACATCTCAAAAATCTGTCTCCAAATGCAGACACAAAGGTGTCTGACTGTTAATCTCGTAAATCCACTTTGACCACAGATTTTTACTCTGTCTAGTTAACTGTCTTAGAGCTATGACTCTGATTTATTTGTTGAGTGACACAGAAAAGCCCATGTGAGACCTCAGTTTCTACACCAGCGCTGAGATAAGCCTGCTCTGGACAACCACCCTTGTCTCATGCACAGATCAGCTCTAGCCCCTAGTCTTCTCTAACTCTTTCTGGCAACAAATGGTCTGCAAAAGAGGTCTATGTACAATTATTACTATTTTACTGGGAGGGTAATAGAGCATCATTTAACTCACAGATCTACTGTTCTAGTACTTTCAGGCATACTTACCTCCTCTGCTCCCCGTTGGGTGCCCACAGAGGTGTACGCTGCTACGTCCCAGCTCGGTGAACACAAGTCTTTCTAGCGATGTATGAGCCATCCCATTTCCTTTTTAAGTGTAACGTGAACCCATGGACACTGTGCTGGCTGGCTTGCTTCCAATATTTGCTTATCTTTAACGCAGACAGAGATTAGAGAACTAGTATAACTGGTGAAAAAGGGAAAGCAGTCCAGAATATTTTTAATTACTATTTCAATATTCATATTGATTTCTGGTTTTTTTTTTAATCAGGAAGGTTTTTGAGGAAGATTAGAGAGGGGCATGAGTGAATAAAACCTTTCTCTTTTTGCTAGATTTTGTTTTGTTTTTTTTTTTTTTTCCAAATTCCTTTTCAGCTCCAAGCTATGTGTGACAGTAGTCCCAAAGAATAGCCTGAATCCACTACTCTGCTGAAGTGGTTAATCACACCGATCCAACCTGGTCTCAGCTATGAGCCTGGAATAAGCTACTTAAGTTAATCATGTGTATGTGTTAATGTTAAGTTTCCCTGTAAGGTGTTTTATAACTGAAAAAAAAATAGTGCCTGAGACATTTCTCACTGAAACCTACACTCCAACAACATCACAAAGAGGAACATTTTGTTCCCTGGTTCTGTGTTTTGCATAGGATTACTTTTTAACCTGGATCAATTCCTCAGGTAGTCCCCAGACTTGCACAACCAATCAGTCAGGTTGGTCAGCATGTGAATGAGCCAGAGAGGAAACCCTTATGCTGAAAGACTAAGCCTGTTGTGTTTTGCTTTCTGATATGATCAGACACACCTCTACTATTTTGTAACTGCAATTCCTATTCCAAGTGTCTTAATAATAATGAAAAACAACATCTATTGGTACCAAAACTAGACGGGAAAGTGCTCCTTCAGATGTTCCAGCCCCTAGCACATCACTCTGAAGAATCCAAAGACTAACAGCTATGGTCCCACGTCAGCTTTGTGAATTAGCTGGAGAGCCAACAAGGTCAAGAAGCGATATTTTCCAGTGACATGAAACAATGTGTAAAGCCATTTGGCCTTTGGACAGATAGCGAGCAGAGAAAGCATATGAATCCTAGGCATACTGTAAAACGTCAGCATCCTAAAGTCAGGATTTGTCTGGGCTTGTCAGTAACACTGAATTGCAGTCTATCTGCAGTTAATTGAACATGGGTTTCATGTGTATTATCTTTTTCAGGATAAATAGTCCATAGCAATATTAATAATTAACCGTGGGATCCATATTAACATATACTTATATTGTAGGTACAAAGTTCAGTGGGAGACTGGGAAAAGAAATGTATGGTTTATTGTACAGTTTAAACAAAACCAGTGTTCTCAGTGTTATTAACATCTTATGTCCTTCTCTGGTTGTTTCCTCTGGTACTTCACACCAATACATTTCTGTATATAATAATCATAGTTCTTTCACAAGCTTTTCAAGATCAGGCTGGATGGGGTTCTGAGCAACCTTATCTAGTAAAGATGTCCCTGCTTACTGCAGGGGGTTGGGGTAGATGACCTTTCATGGTCCCTTCCAACCCAGTACATTCTATGGTTCTATGAAGCTGTGTGAAGTTCCCTGTATAGAAAATAGTCAGGTCTTCTGCCTACACTGTAGAATTAAAATGTGAAGGCCTAAAATAGGCAGGTGGAATCCCACAGTACATTTCATATAAGTTACAGCAAACGTGACAGCAAAAAAGGGCAAATTGAATTAGATCACTTACACTTTCATTTTAGGAACCTGCACAGGAGCAGATTGTTGCCCACCAACTGAAGGGGAAAAAAACGGTCTGTAAGGCATTCCTTTTTGTTATACATGCCTCAGATACTATTACATACCAATAACATCTTACTGCACAAAATCCATGCCAAAGGCACATGATGCTGGAGTTAGTAGAGAAGTTTCTCATCGGTGTTGCCTGATGGCCACAGTCAGTGTGGAATATTAAAGTAGCCATTTCTCATGAATACCAAGTCTGATCTCTCCTACAGGGTTTCTGTCACCAGCATACTCTGTCTCCCTCTTTCTTTGACTCTGGAACTCACAACTGAATGTGTTTTACCCGAGTGTCTTCTATCCAAGTTCCCATGTTCAGGCAAGCGGCAGGGGGAATTTTAGGTTGCCACAACAATTCTAAAAACACCATGAAATGGATTTGGTTTTGGAAGATGAGGTGGTTTATGGACAGTTTTGTTTGTGTATCCTTACCAACACACCGCAGCAGGTTTCCAGCAGAGATGCTTGAACAAGAGCTGCTAATTTGAGGGTGTGTTCTTTGAGAGACAGTTTTCTCCCTGAAGAGACATTACCTTGTGTTTTGTCCGCAGAGAGGGGAGAGGGAAGAGTTTGGTGCATTTCACACTGCAGAAAAATGAACAGGGTGAAACTGCAGCCTGAGCAATTTTGGAAAGAGTTAAAGAGACAGTGTTGAAGCCAAACTACCCCAAATGTATGTGCTGCACAGTGGGAATCACACACTTTCATATAATGTGAGTGGTATATGAAAAGGAGATACTTCCAGGGCAAAGTGTATAGGCAGTCACAAGGAGGACTGAGATAATTTTCCTCAGCAAAGGATCTGGAATGGCAAACCAAATAAGTTTACCATTTGATGAAACATATTCTGAATTTTCTATTATGATGTGTATTATTTGCACATTTTAACTCACTTTTTTGTTAATTTTCTTTTGGAAAAGCACAATAATTAACATAAATATCAGTAACTTAGCTGTGGGCTAGCTGCAAGTTCTTGCTCCTTGACTCATAGGCTCCAGAGGGTATGTCGGTGAATATGAATTTCCATGCTGTTTTAAAATGGATCAAAAACAACCTCAAACCCCAACCTAGAAAACAAGCTTGATAATCCTCATATTTTTCAGTCTTTAGAAATAAAATCATGATACAAAACTAAGCTCATAGGGAATGGGATGAATCTTAAGTAACAACTTCATAAGGCAAGTGTGAGACATTGCCTGCACAGCTAACATTTCCAACTAGATATTGTACTACTTTCTGTCTTGGCTGTTCCTTGCTAAAATTTCTGTGTCTTCTCCACAAGCTTCCACCTTCTTGAGAACTATTTAAGGTGTTCCTGGATTACATTGTCGTAATGGTGTTTGCTTAACCCTGTTACACTCTCTCATGTTCAGGGTATTTACAAGCACTTGTCTTTTACACCTCTGCTCCTCTCCCTTTAGCCTGACTCAACTTCTGGTATATCAGATGACATTCTTGTTTGCCATTTGAATAAAAATCTTTGTCCTTCGCTATGTTTGGAAAGATCTCACAGGTTGCCTTCGGATCATTTTTCAGTTCTTTAGATGTAACCTGTTCCCACCACAGTCTCTGGTTCATCTTTTATTTAGATTTTTTTTTTCAGAGCTGTAGATTTCCAACACAGCATCTCTCTGATCCCGCAGAGTAAGGAGTAGGTGGGAGCTGGAGGAGTAGACCATTAAATATTCCATTATACTCCACTCAATACCAGGTTTATCAAAGCATATTGTTATGCAATGTCTCAGTTCCACTTTGAACAAGGGTAAATGCCAACAGCCGTGTTTTGGGAAAAGGAACTCTCAGTGTCTCTGGATTAGAACAATTAATAGAAAAATCTTTATTTTCTTAGTCTGCTTGCTTTGCAAGTATTCTTCTCACAGTGAAGTGATGGGCTCATGCTTATTTTGGACTCTAAAATCCTCATATTCTTTTTTCTCAAAATTCTAAAACCCCCCTGTTTGTTAAACCACTGCAAAGGACAAAAACTCCTTTTTCTGTGGAAAGGACACAGGCTTTTTTTTTCTGTGGAATTTAAGCTGGAATGCCACAAACTATGTGACATAACACACAAAAACTAGAGCTGTAATCTTGTGGCCACCAGCTGTCAAGAAGAATAAAAAAATATTACCTCATTGTAAACTGCTGAGCATCTAAGAATGAGGACAAGGATCTGAATGTTTTTCACCAGTAAGTCTTGCACTCTGTGATCCCACTTAGGCTATGATTTGTCCTATGTTATCATGTAGCCAACAGTCCAGCAAAAGCTGCAGCTCAATGCCCACATTGAACAGTAAATTTGAGGTCAAAGATAAAGGAGAGAAAAAAAACCCCCATGGTATGAAATTGTATCCCTGCAAGGAAAATTATTGCCTGGAAAGTGCACACCAGAGAAAAATGCAAACTGCAGAGAGCAGAATTCACTCTGTTGTCCTGCCTCTGAGGACAGGCAGGGAAGAGATTGGAAAGGTGACAAAATCCTTGCTTCATTTCTTGCTTGTTTGTTTTGTGACTATCATGCAACTGTTTTTTATGGATTACAGTTTATTTATTCTTCTGTTACAGATGATTCACACCTCTTAATTAATATATTCCTTCTTCAGTTTTGCCTAGTTTGTAGATGGATCGTATCATGGGTCAGAGGCTGATACAGTCATAGGTATGACTTCAAATATCCTGTTCCTTACCCACAAGGAGATTAAGAAAGGTAACACAGCAAATACTGCTCTGCTTAACATACTGTATCTATTTTTATTTCGTTGACACACCATAGTGCCAGACCCAGTGTACAAGAGACTGAAATATATGAAAGTCTTGAGTAAATAAGAGCTTTTGATCTCATATGCATAAAATCTGGTTTTGTTCAAAGTTTTTTGGGAAAAACAAAACCCAACAAAGATGACAAACAGTACCAAACCAAGAACCAGGCAGTAACATCTACAGAAAACACTTCTCTGGGATTTAGATGTAGGTACCTCCTTGCACTCCAACACTTCCACAGGAAGAATGAGAATGTGAGATCACTACTCACCACATCTACTGCCCCACAACCCTCCCTTTTTCTCCGTGTGAAACAGTGGGCATGGTGCACCCAATATGTAGGTAGCATTGTACAGTGCATACACTGCTAAGTCTAAGGTCTTACTGGCATCACAGAGATGTAGTGGGATGTCTCCTATGACTGGAGTGTTGGGATGGAAGGATACAGGCTCTTAGGAAGGACAGGCAGGGCAGACAAGGAAGGGGGTTTTGCCCTCTATGTCAGTGACCAGCTGGAGTTCATGGAGCAAGGCCTAAGGATGGATGAGGAACTCAAGAAGAGCTTATGGGTCAGGATTAAAGTGGCGCAGGGACAGGGGACATTGTACTGGCCACTACAGGCCGCCTGACCAGGAAGACTGCATGGATGAGGCTCTCTATAGACACATAGGAGCAGCCTCACATTCACAAGCTGTGGTCCTCATGGGGGACTTTAACCACCTCAATATCTGTTGGAGGGACAGCACAGCAGGGCACAAGCAATCCAGAAGGTTCCTGGAACATATTGATGACAACTTCCTTCTCCACGTGATAGAGGAGCCAACAAGGAGAGGTGCCATACTGGACCTCACTCTCACACAAGTTGGGACTGATGAGGCATGTGAAGCTCAAGGGCAGCCTTGAAATGGTGGACTTCAAGGCTGCACAGCAGGCTCACTATCCTGGACTACAGAAGGGCAGGCTTTGGTCTCTTCAGGGATCTTCTCGATAGAGTACCATGGGACAAAGCCCTAGAGGGAAGAGGCGCCCAATAAACCTGGTAAGTATTCAAGGATCACCTCCTCCAAGCTCAGGACCGATGCATCCCAAGAAAAAAGATACCAGGCAAAAATGCCAACAGACCTGCATGGGTGAAGAAGATGCTCCTGGATCAACTCAAACAGAAAAAGGAAGCTCACAGAAGATAAAAGCAAGGGCAGGTAGCCTGGGAGGAATACAGATAAATTGTCTGAGAGTTCAAAGATCAGGTTAGGAAAGCTAAAGCCCTGATAGAATTAAATCCACCCAGGGATGCTGAGGGCAACAAGAAAAACTTCTATAGGTATGTCAGTGATAAAAGGAAGACTAGGGAAAAAGTGGGGACTCTCTGGAGGAAACAGAAGACCTGGTTACCTGGGATATGGAGAAAGCTAATGTGCAATATTTTGTCTCACTCTCTACCTGCAAGTGCTCTAGCCGCACTGCCCAAGTTGCAGAAGGCAAAGGCAGGGACTGGGAAAATGAAGAACTGCTCACTGTAAGAGAAGATCAGGTTTGAGGCCACATAGGCACATGGAAAGAAGGGATGTGATTGATGACAGCCAACATAGCATCATTAAGGGCAAATCATGCCTGAGAAATGTGGTGGCATTCTACAGTAGGGTTACAGCTTTAATGGATAAGGGAGAACAACTGATGTCATCTACCTGGAATCATCCAAAGCATTTGACACTGTCCTGCACAACATCCTTGTCTCTAAATTGGCGAGACAGGGATTTGATTGATAAATCATTCAGTGGATAAAGAATTGGTGGGATGGTCACACTCAAAGGTTTGCAGTCAGCAGCTCCATGTTCAAGTGGAGACCAGTGGCATTCCTCAGGCATCCGTATTGGGACTGGCACTGTTCAACATTCTTGTCAGAAAAATGGAAGTTGGATCAAGTGCACCCTCAGCAAGATTGCTGACAATACCAAGCTGTGTGGTACAGTCGACACACTGGAGGGAAGGGATGCCATCCATGAGACCTTGACAGTCTTGAGAGGTGGACCTGTGCAAACCACATGAAGTTCAACAAGGTCAAGTGCAAGGTCCTGCACATGGGCTGGTGCAATCCCAAGCACAACTACAGGTTGGCAGAGAATGGATTGAGAGCAACTCTGAGGAGAAAGAGTTAGGGGTGTTAATTGCTGTAAAGCTCAAAATGAGTTGTCAATGTGTAGTTTCAGGCCAGGAAGCCAAGCATATCCTGGGCTGCATCAAAAAAAGCATGACCAGCATGTCAAGGGGGGTGATTCTGCCCCTCTACTCTGCTCTCTTGAGAGCCCAGCTAGAATACTATGTCCAGCTCTGGGGTCCCCAGTACAGGAAAGATACCAAGCTGCTGGAGTGAGTCTAAAGGAGGTATATGAAGATGATCAGAAGGCTATGCAAGAGTTGGGCTTGTTCAGCCTGGAGAAGAGAAAGCTCTGGGCAAACCTTATCGCAGCTTTCCAGTACCTAAAGAGAGCTTACAGGAAAGCTGGAGAGGGACTGGTTATCAGGTAGTGTAGTGACAGGACAAGGGTAATAGGTTTAAACTGAAAGAGGATAGGTTTAGATTAGATATAAGGAAAAAATCCTTCCCTGTGAGGGCGGTGAGGCCCTGGCACAGGCTGCCCAGAGAAGCTGTAGCTGCCCCCTTCCCTGGCAGTGTTCAAGGCCAGGTTGGATGGGGCTTTGGGCAACCTGATCTAGTGGAGGGTGTCCCTGCCCATGGCAGGGGTGTTGGAACTAGATGATTTTTGAGGTCATTTCCAAACTGGACTAGCCTGTGACTCTATGATTCTGTGACTTACATGGCTATATGAGCTGTAAATTTGAAGCCACTCTGACTTACAGGATACAGATATACAAACCCCCTGGCAAGACCAGTTTCTTTATCAGAGAATATCTAAGGGAAAAGTTATTTGAAACTTTTATTTATTCCTTTTGTTTTGCTCTTCTAGCTTTTGTCAGGACCTGGAATGTGGAGAAAGGACAGGGAAGAAGCAAGGCTTCAAAATGTCTATATCCATCATTCACTCTAAATGAGTTGCAGCAGTCGTATTCTCTCCTACCTCTCTGCTCTTTCCTTTACTGAAGCTAAATGGTAAAGCAAGTGCAAAGCAAATGAATAAGGTGATGGTCCATGTAATTTAAAATAAACCCCTGCCACAGACCTCTAGCCCTTATTTCCATACTTTCTGTGCTTCATAAAATGTCTCTTGAAATAAAATAAAGGAGTATTCTATGATAATTTTTTTTTTTATTTAGGTGCAATAGTACCTCATAAATGCATCTCTTAAAAGCTACCTTTGGTTTTATATTATCTAAGTCAAAGTACATGTTTAAAGGTAAAAAAGTGATAAACTCTTGGAATTCATCTGTGCAGCTGGAAAACTTTAGGTTTTGGTAACCTGTGATTGCACTGCAGATCAGCCATGGCCTCACCTACCACCTGACAAGCACTGTACTGCCAGTCTCCATGGCAGGGCAAGAGTGACAAAGAACTGAGTTTTCTCCCCGGTTCCTTACTGTGCAGTGGTCACTGGTACAGATGATATATTCTGTTTTAAAGCATTTGAAAATACTCTTCAGTTTAAAGGAGCTTGAATAACATTGTGGACTGCCATGAACCAGCTTGGTGTGATTACACTGTCAAAGTTCAGCACATCCTTTGAGACAACCAAGACAGATGAAGGATTTTATCTAGAGGATACAAATATTACGTTATGTTCCTCCCAGTGCTGACTCAAAGGTTGAGCCCTTGTAAAAGACTGAAAAATATGCTAGTTCTTTAGGAATAAGTTGAATTCACAACTCAACAGAGGACATAATTAATTTATCTGTAATTTCTCTGGTGACTTCTAAAAGAAACTCATGGGCTGGTAAGAGAGCATATAAAAACAGTACAACATTATTCACAAAATCCTTAAGGAGGAAGAGGAAGAATAGACCAATGTCTGCTTTTTGTGGAAAGCTCTGCTCCCCATTGTTGTGGTCTTGTGAGAGAAGCCTGTGTGCATTGGGATGGTAGCTGCTGTTATGTCCCTGCCTGCCTCTCTCCCATCTCCTGGGAAGATGCCATCACATGCCAGAGGTCAGGCTCTTGCAATATGAGTTGCTTTATTGCACTGAGATGACTCTGGAGGGCAGAAGCACAGGCACTAGGAGCCTTTCCTAGCAAGACATAGGGTATACAAGTAGAGCAAATCACAAGCAGCTGCAGGCAGCTTGATCCACCTTGCAGGTGCTGTTACCCATGGTGGGAGAGATGGGACCTCAATGAATGATCCTTCCACCTCCCATGAAGGGGCTGCTCCCATGTGCCTTTTGACCTACACGGTAACTCCTTTTACCATCTACAGGCACATATTAGGCCTTATCAGAATAGTAATACTTGGCAAGACAATGAAATCATCCTAGTTTGAGGTCTCTTTGTCCCAGTTCCATATCAAAGTGCTCCTATCAGCAGCAGACTCATTTCAACAATATACTTAGCAGACCTACATATCAGCAAAAGATTTGCCACAGCTGCAGTTACCAGTAAAACAAAAGGTATGTGATGAAGAAATCTATGCAACTGGCTATGCTACCACATAGGATTGCGTTGGCTGAAGTGAACCAATGGGAAAGCCTCTGGCAGTGTTACAGCTGTCTCTGCTTTTAGCTGTATTATGAACCTGACTGGAACTAACAACACTTTTCCCATGCCTCAGGCGGTCCAGAGGGATTACCCTCTGCCAAGGGTATACACGCCGGGCATGGCAAGGGGGAAGGCAGCTACACATACCAATATTTTAATCACAGCGTCTTTTAATTTCACATTTAGTTTTGGGATTTACCAGAAAGCATCTCAGAAAAGTTATTTCTAAAAATATTCACTGTCCTTTGAGTGCTTAATGCTGTTTGCCTTTGATACAAGCGTTGCGACTGTTCTTACCTTGTTCGTGTCCTGGGAGGCGAAGAGAATGCCAAAAGGATCCTCAGTGCAAATCAGCCCTTTAAATGGTCAAACCAAGAGCTTCCAGGCAGTTTGTACAATCGTTTCCTATGTGTTTTTACTGGGCTAAGAGAGGTTGTGCGTGGTCAGATGGAAGCCCTGTGACAGTCTACCTCAGTCTCTCTGTGACTCCATACAGTCAATAGAAAGGATAAAACATTTTGTCTGTACATCGACATTCTATTATAATAACAAGGTCAAAAAGAGTCATCTTCAGTCTTTGCCTTTGACCAAGTCAAAGCAAGAAGTTAGCAAATTAAGCTTCTCGTGCATGTTTGATGAAAAAGAATGAATAGAAATAGACACTGAGAGGAGGGCATTACAAAGAGATACGTTGTTTTTTCTGGTTAATTCTTGTAGAAGGAGTTCAGACTGGTCATCTTGAGTCGTCTGAAACTGTGACCTTCCAATTTTTGTTCTTATAAATAATAGTCACCACTAAAAAACAGCAGGGAGGAATAAATTCCAGAGTCCATCAATGCAGAGGCAGTCAATTAATGTACATATATGTTGATATATGGGTCTGCGAGAACACGATCAATCATAGAATCATAGAATCATAGAATGGTATGAGTTGGAAGGGACCCCAAGGATCACAGAGCTCCAACCCCCCTGCCACAGGCAGGGCCACCAACCTCAGGCCTGGATCTACACTAGGTTGCCCAGGGCCCCATCCAACCTGGCCTTGAACACTTCCAGGGACGGGGCATCCACTACTTCTCTGGGCAGCCTGTTCCAGCACCTCACCACTCTTTCTGTAAAAACTTCCCCCTAATATCTAATCTAAACCTTCCTTCCTTTAGTTTTAATCCATTCCCCCTTGTCCTGTCATTGTCTATCCTTTTAAAAAGTTGATTCCCCTCCTGTTTATATGCTCCCTTCATGTACTGGCAGGCTGCAATGAGGTCCCCCCACAGCCTTCTCTTCTCCAGACTGAACAAGCCCAGCTCCCTCAGCCTCTCTTTGTAGGGGAGGTGCTCCAGCCCTCTAATCATCTTCATGGCCCTCCTCTGAACCCTCTCCAACAGTTCCACATCCTTCCTGTATTGGGGGCCCCAGATCTGGATATAATCTCTTAAACTGCTGTGAACTCACAGATCTGGATCAATGTATATGACTTCTTCTCCCTTAAACTTGTGATGTAAATACCCTTTCCCTGTCCAAGTCCCACTTTTTTTAGAAGAAGGGAGAAGGAACTTTGCCTGCACTTTCAAGATTTAGACAGTTTATTTCCTTCTGCCTCTATTCTCTCATTCAGCATTAAGGACCTCTGAGTGACCTCATGTCATCTTCTATCACTCTAATTTTAGAGTATCCTCCATCACGCCTAGGACACATTCCTTCAAAATACCTACAAAACAAGATAATTTTTCTTCTCTAAATTCCTTCTCCAGACAACCCTATGCAATGATACCTATAAACCACTTGCCAGCTGATGGACAGTCATCGCTGTGATCGTTGTTCCTCGCAATGACTAATTGTGTCTCCTTATTTCCTGCGTCCACCTGTTGTTCATTGTCCTGTTTTTAAATTGTAAATGCATTAATCCTCTGTGTGCACACTCGTTAGCATTCTGGACCTTGCCTAGGCATCTGGGCTTTTAGGCATTGCTTCAGTATAAATTAATAATTTTTAAAATAATTAATTTATAAAAGAAATGAAAATAGTAAACATTAATAAAAATGTAAGTTGTGACATCCTCCTTCTATCATACCACAGGCAAAACAAATGTATACACCCAACTGCGCTGGCCACAGGATCTCAAGAGATAGGAACAAGCATTCAGATGGAGATGTAAAATGAAGATAATGCCATGGTGTCACTCATCCTGCTGCTGTGATCAGAACACAAGCAGGTAAAGGAATAAAGCAAAAGAATCCTGATGTGTAGACATATGTAGAAAGTTGAGGGTTTTCTTATCAAAACCAACAGCACGTTGTAAAAATGACCAGCCTTTATTTTTTTTCTTGGAATTTCCAGGCAGCATCTGAAAGCTACATAAAAAAGGGACCAGAGTCAACACAAGCAGGATCCGTCTCACCTAGGTCTCATGACAAAACCTACGTGTATGTTACACTTGGGTTATGAACCTTTGTGAAGATCAGACTACTTTTCTTACATCATTTCAATGACCTCTCTTGACCTGAAGCAATCGTTTTCATTGCACCAGTATCTACACTTGTGATAGTGCATCTCAGCTGCTTATGTGCTTTTGGCACATCTGGTTTGAAAAGTAGCTTGTTGCTGCTTATTGATCAACACTGTCTTCATGAGAAAGAACGTCATTCCTGAGCGTACATTAACCTTTACCCTGATCTAACAATGAGATTGACATAACAAGCAGAGGAGAAAAAAAAATAAATCTATTAATGCATGAATTATTAATCTATAATCTCTTAAACTGCTGTGAACTCACGGAATGAGAGTTTTGTAACCAGGACAGAAACAGGGAACTGCTGCCATAAACCTCCGTCATCTAACACTGCTTCTATTTGAAGGTAACAGGGAGAGGGAAAAGTCAAGAGGGAAAAGAAAGAGTTCTGGAAATTAAGATAAGAGAGAAGGAATTAAGAAATAGTTAGAGGAGGTTTTTGATAATTTTTTTTAAAACTTGGATTTTTTACTGAGGTTTATACAGAGGTTATTTATTCGACTTAGAAAAAAATAAGAAGTAAAATATCACATTTCCAGGATTCCTTGTCAATAATTAGTGTGCTGCATGAAAAGCAGGAAACTTGATGAGTTGCATACTGGTATCTTGTTCCTTCTTCAAGCAAGAGCTTTATGAAATTTCCTCTCCTATTTATTTAGGAGAAACTCTTTTACACAGTAACAACATCTTTGCTTAAGTGACAGTGGGTATCTTTTATCTCTTCAGGAAATCTTCCAGATTTGATTTCTCTAACCTGATTATCCTTTTGAATGAATGAATAAAGAAGAATAACCTATCCTTAAATTTTCTATAGACACAGTCTGAAAAAAATATATAATTAAATACAGGGAAGATATATTACCTCAGAACATTAATTAGATGTGATGTAGAAACAGACACAAATTCTCCACGAGGACGAAATTATCACCCAAGGTACTAGAATGTGCAGAGATGAATGCTGACTTTGTGCTGACGCTGCAGGATAGTGAAGTGCTGATGCATGACCCCTGACAGCTTTTAGGGAATAAATGCTTTCCATCAGCAACATAAGCCCTGTCAGCACTCGCCGCTTAGCGGTACATGTAGTAGGAAGAATACTGTTTTTATAATTAGGACTCAAATACTAGAGGTTCCTCATAGGAACACACTTCGCTAAACTCTTAATCTCTAGAATCTGACTGCAATTTTAAAAAAAAAAAATAAAAAACCTTTATTTGCTGTGTTTGCCTGGAAAACGCAGCGTAATCTCTGCAGCACTGCCTGAGTGTTCTCTGTGTATAAAAACTACTATGAAATAGCCATGAGATGGAAACATCCAGCCTACAGGAGCCTCCTGCATGACTCCTGGGGATGCCCCCATGCCACCTGTGGAAAGGAGACAAATGGCACTGAAATAATAGGCTAGAAAACACCCTGTACAGGTGAGCTCTTGTCTGTGCAGAGGAAATCATCACTTTCAGGGCTGGAGGATGCAATGAAATTCCCCAACATATTGCCCAAGAGAATAATGTGAACATGTTAAAGTTGTTTCTGTGAGAAAAACTTGAGGGTGAACAAAATCCACATTTTTCATTAGAACCTTCAATTAGGAACATTTAATCTAAAACTATAATGTTTTAGAATTAATAGACTATTATTAGCATACTAGAATTAGATTATTTGATTTTCTGCTTGAAAATAACATCCACTTTACAGGCTTTATAAGTTCTTAATAATATAGTATACAAAAAAGTATTTGGACAAGTCATACACTTTTAATATAAACAGACAAAAAGTAACGAAACATTTTGTTCCCAAAATTTTGAATTCCCAGAATCTTGTCATTGATTTTGAAAATGGATTCATTTCTCCTTAAGAACATTCTAAAACACTTTCTGCCAAACCCAAGTGGCAATTTTCATGACGATCACCTGAAGCTTTTCTGAGAGTCAGTTTACTCCACGTGAAGAATAAGCTGCATCAGCACTGGATGCGTAGCAGGCTCAGGAGGCCTTTCAGCTGTCAGTTCGGTCTCACAGCCACTCCTTCACTGCTTTATTCAGGAAATACAGTTTGCAGCTGAACACAGGATGCTCAAACGTCAGCAATAAGTCTGTGATTTACTGCCGACTGCGGAAGCGCGCTACCCGTGGCCTTGCCTTGCCCTGCCCTCTGGGAGGAGAAAAGCAGATCAAAGTCCTTCTAGAAATTTCAGGAACATCAGCTTCTTCACCCGAGTGGTTAACCAAATATTTAGGGTCTTGTGAATAGGTCCAAACAGGTTCCCCTTGTTTCTCTGAGACAACTGTTTGCAAAGAAGATAAAAAGTTCAGCTTCTGTGAACCTGGGGGAGTCAGACAATAAGAAGCAACATCCCTTAAACAGTCATTTTAGTACTGAGCCCAAAAGCACTCATTCTCTTAGGGCAGAGTTTTGGTAGCAATTCAGGATAAAAGTCTGGGGTGTCATTAAGGTTCTTTGAACATTTGGTGTCATGTCGTGTTGTCCTGCCCCCCTGCTTTCTTTCCAGTGGTGCTCAGCTAATGTTTGAGAACTAACCCCTTCCCCTGCCCCATCTGCCATTCCCAGAAAAGGTTATTGTTTGTTATACCACGATTGCCCTTAGGTGGCAGTCCTAGAGCTGAGCTGAAACAAGTGAGACAAGGGGAACTTGACCATAATAAATCTGTCACTGGGCTTTTGTTGCTCTGACACTCCTAGAGTGCTTGTTATAAAAAAGCACACACACACACACATAAAACAAAAAAAAACCCAAACAAAACTAAGACAACAAAACCTATTGGGATCTTGGCATAAGGTCATGCTTAGACAGGGAAACAAGTATCTCAAGTGGCTGGTTGCCACACAGGTGGTGCCATGAACCACCCTCGCAGAAGCAGCTGGATCACCTGAGACTCCCACTCCTCTGATCACTTATTTCCTAGCTGCCCCACAGCGATTACATGGGAACTGAACAGCATGTACAAGCCAGTAAGAGATTAGAACATGCTCAGTCTGGAATTAGCAGAGTCTTCAGCCAGTCACAGAAGAGGTGAAGGAACAGCACAGACAACCTAGGGGCTCTATATTATAAAACATAACACACACATACATGTGTTGTGTCCCACCCCCAAAAAAACCCCATAAACAAAAAACCCCCAAAGAGATAAAAGGTGAAATAAATGCTATTTTAAAATATGTTTGTATTTTATTTATTCATGGTATAAAATAAGTATTCTCTTTCTATACTCCAATGTCTTGTGTAGCCTCCAGAAGACACACCCTCACTTTGGACACCACTATCATAGACCTAACACCAATCCACCTCATAAGCACACACATTCATGTTTCCAAGTGATAGACCTAGAGAAGCCAGCTAACTGAAAAGAAGCTCAGTTATCCCTGGTGGAACAGACTGTATCACGTGAAATCACTGAATTCTCTGCTTTGCAAACAATTGCAGGAGAATTTGCCGAGGCCTAACAGTTATCTGTTGAACAAATTTGGTAAGAAACAGAGCACTGGCCGCAGAGGCATCACAAATATATTTAGAGGTAAACCATGACCAGGCACTCCAATAAAGCAGCTTATCCACTGCTTATTGACAGTTAACTACAGTGCATAGCTTGCTACAGTGCTGCTTTGTAATTTAAGCAACTAATACTGAATTTTCTAGTAGACTGCAGTAGTCTAGTAGACTGTAATAGTCAAAGTTACAGACTCATGGGGAGGGCAGAGTTTTGATTGAAGGTTATAACTACAGGTTTACTCCAATGTTGTGCTTCTCCAGAGCCCCCAAAGCATTTATGGAGACATATTTCAAGTCTAGGAATAGCTGAGTTAGGGTCACAGTCCACAAGTTTCACATCCAAATTCCAGAGGGCAGTAATAAAGGCATCCTTTAAGGAATCTTCTCTGATGTTAAGACCTGAGAAGCATGGAGGCGAGCCTAAAGAAAGGTAGAGAGGGAAAAGAGAATAGCTTAAAGAACTAAAACAACACTTTAAAGAGCATTTTTCAAAGTAGCAGTTTAGTAAGCTTAAAAAGCATAAGAGGTTATATTTCATCTTAATTAAATGGGATCTTTCAAGACAAAATTCTAAACAACTGGTATTTTAAAATATAAATCAAGTCTTTGAAAGGAGGAAAAAGCCCACCCAGAAACAAATAACAACACCCCCTCCCAATCCCATAAAACATTATTCCCTTTCACTGTGTCTTCCATTTTAAAGCCTTTGCCAGTAGGAAGAAGAGTGGATGTCTGTGTTTCACTGGCATTTCTGACATGTTCAGGGCCAGACAACACTTAAGACAATACATCATTTCAATATACAGCTGTTGAATAGAGTTGAGAAGGCAACTCGGTCACCGGTTACTTTACAGTTTAAATAAAAGGTTGTTGCCCTGAGGCTTGAATGCGCCAAACAGTGCTGACAAAATTTGCCAGAATTGGAACGTTGCTGCTCCGAATCAGTTTCTCAGGGTAGGGAAGAGAAAGCTTAAGGAACAAAAATCCTATCTGACACTCAGCTGAAAGCTTCTAAGGTCTTAAAACATTACAATGCCCAAAGTGAAACACCTGGATAAGATTCATAAAAACACCAACAGCTCAAACATACAAGTTGTTCAGGGCTGTATTTTGAATATATAAAGTTCCAAGTACTTTCACAAAGCAGAATACACCATTTCCAGTGTTGAAGCTGAGGAGATGAGACACTGGATTGTTACGCCTCAGTGTCCGTGTGCTTTGTTCTTTAACTATCAAAGCTGATAGACACCACATAGTCTTCACAAAGTTGCAACAAGAAGCCCTGAACAGAACTTTGGATTATGAATGATTTCTAAATATCTTATATGCCCACAATAAGTTATTTAGGAGAAAATATCCTCAGGAAAAAAAAAAAAAAGAGCCTAATCTACATGTGCAAATGGCTGCAAGCTTCATAAAAGACTTAGAAGTTGTCAGTTACATCAAGGTGGCACACATGTACATGCAAAACCTTTTTAGTATTGATATCCTGTGATTATTCAATGCAGAGAATAAGCAGAAAGTAGCAGGTAACAAGAAGAAAATTGAAAAGATAATAAAAATGTCACCATGCAATCCCATATGCCTTTCTGTACTAGAAAAAAAAAACGTGGATTCTCTTAAATTTTCTTAGACAAACTATTTTCTGAAATACTCACAGTTTTTTCTTCCGGTGAGAGTACACCATCTACAGCCACTATCTGGTACTGCTTTTCTTTTAGACTGCCCACAAATCTTCGAAGAAGTTTGAGACTAGTACCATCACTGTTTTGTTTCAGCAGTTTCTGCATTTCTTGGGAAGGACATCCCGGGTCGAACAGAAGCAAACATAAGGTTCTGTTCTTCTTCTCTTCTATTCCAACAATAGTACGACTGTGACCTAATTTCAAAATAGACTGTTAGCATTTTAGAAACAGAACACACATCCCATCTACTTCCTCTCAACATACTAATTTTCTGATCAAGAGAGATGTTACTTGAAATTTAACGAAGTAGATATAAGTAAAGAGTAGATGTCAAAAGTTGAGATGTCAATCACACCCAGCTCTTCTATCCAATAAATATACAAATTTCAATATTGCTCTTACTAAATAAAAGAAAATACAACAGGAAATAAACTCACATCTTCAATTAAATGAAGAAGGAATGTAAAATGTTGATCTGAATGGAAGCAGATATAAAAAAAGACAGAGAATAGTAGGAAACCAGCACGCTGCGATACCGACCTTGGTGTTGCAAGTAGATAGGTGGTTTGGAAGTACACACCACCTTGGCACCACCTTCATTGTCTGTAGAATAGTAACGTAGAACCCACTCAAATAAACGAGGGTGTGTACCCGTAGGGCCAGTTGGTTTGTGAAAGTCAACAATTTGACACCTACAGAACATGTAGAATGAAAACAATAAAATTTCAAGCAGGTTGGTTGTTAAAACAACTTTTTTACCTCTCAGTCCTTTCCTCCTGCACCAAGAATGTTTTGTAAACACTGCAACTCCAGTCTTCAAGTGGTCCTTACCGCTTTTTTTAATTACAGGAGTAAGGAACACATATTTACAAAGCAATGCAATATATGCTGTTCAAAACTGGGAAATTTATTCTGTAACAAAGAAAAACTCCACTCTGTTCAGTTGTATAAGAACTTGTGAAGCTTGAAAAAACTACGTCTGACTTTTTTTTTTTTACATGTGATACATATACACTAGACAATCCAATTAACTGCTTTCAGAACGATGCAAGTGAAGTGCTGAAATTCAGATTCCTCTTGAGAAGGCACTTCTAGAGAAATTAAGTTTTTAATCAATGTTTGATTTTCTGCAGTGTAACTCTTCACCAAGTCTCAATGTTCTAAGCAGTTATGCAATTTATGTACCTGCATAAGTAGTTACACAGCTTTATCCTGCACTGAATCAGATCTGCTGGATAAATGTAAAGAGACTAAGGTGGCTTTGCAAATTGCACAGCTGGCAATTCTGACCTTTAATGGTACAGCCTCAAATCAGCACTTAAAAATAACAACAACAAAAAAGCATTATTTACTTTATCCTGAGACTGGTTAACAGTGAATAAATTTCACATGCTCCTATCCATGCTCTGGAGCCATGTAATCTGTTGTTGAAGTGAGATGCCCCACGAGGATCAAAGCCTTCTCTCCAGGCATCTTCAATCATGGACTGAATCTTTGGTATACTGGGAATTAGCGTAGTATCTGGAACAGAAAAGCTTTTGAATTGTGGTTACAGCTACTGAACCAGCCTATTCAAAATATTCAAATTCTTTTGTATGTGGCAGTTAAATGTTACAAAGACGCACCAAAAAACCTAAAGGTAAAACTTCAAGCACATCATGCCTTGCCAGTATTCACCCCTCTGATTCTTTCCACAGTAAGCTGCAGTGGTATGTCAAGCATTTAATACAGGTATCATTGACCTAGTAAGCCTTGCTGCGTAAATGAAAAGGTAAAACATCAGTCAGTAGGTTGTCATCTGAAATACTTGAAACTAATAGGCAGTGTCTTGTTTAATACCTCTCAAGCAGTCGTTATACGAGCTGTTTTGCAACAGTGAGGAAAGGAGCATTTGGAAGTTCCTGTAACCACAACCCCAGCCTCTGTCGCCCAAAGATGAGTGGAAGTGATCTACTCCTGCTGAAAGCCATACATGCCTCACATCTTTGTTTTCATTCTGATAGTACTTGCACAATGCTTCAATGACTCCTAAAAGGAAACAAAACGTAAAATCTGTCTGTAAAATGAACTACAAAGTTTGTCAGAAAAAGATTATTTCCCCAGCTTGGAACAGATACAGATTAAAGGAAGTTATTTTAAAACCTCTAAGTCATCCTACTTTACATCTACATTAAATCATAAAACCAGTAGACATCACACCCATTTCATTTTGATGGTCTCTGATGAATTTATGGACTATGAAGCTTTCAAAATTCAACCTATTTTTCCACTGCTGCTACACAGTGAGTATTTTAATTTAAACACCTTGGACTACATTACAACCTGTGATATGCACAGGAACTATTACAAGGAAACAGGAAAAGTAATGTCACCAATACATCATTCGTATGCCACTGCCACCTCCAGTACAACATCCCCTTCAAAACACAGAAATATTCATGCATATTATATAACCCCTTTATTCCCCCCAAATTATTTTCTTCTGAAGAAACTAAGACAAGAAAAGGAATAGTTTAGAATTTGAGAATTACTATAAATATATTTTGAAAATTCACTTTTTCCAATATTTACAAGATATTCAAAAAGAAGAAAAAATGAGTGGGGAGAAGCGGGGGCAAAAAAGGAAAACAGAAAGTCCTTAGGTTAGTATACAAATTAGAAATCTAGCAAGCTCTACTTTCCTTATTAGTTCAGGACTACAATGGTATAGGTTGATTTAGAAAATACAGATTAGAACTAGGGTGCAACCAATATTAACTATCCAATTGCACGCTTTGTTAAAGACAGGTTTGGTCACTACAACCTAGCACAGTCTTAGTTATCCAATTTCAGCATTTTTACCTGAGGTCTTTGTTTTCCCATCATCTATGCCAAAAGCTAAACACTCCATCATGTCAGTCTTTCTCTTGTGATATTCAAAAGGCTGCATCCTTCCTCTATCAACTTCCCTTTCCATGTTCTTTAGGAATTGTTGTTTGTAGCCTCCAGAATTATCCAAGCCATACTGTCTCTGTTAGGGATGAAACACTCATTATTGCATTCATTTTTTCTTTAAGTTCACCTGGAATGATTGTTGAGAAGCTGCAAGAACAATCGGTAACTTTGAAAACCAGCAAACAGTGAGACATAGAACCTTCAGATTTATATTTCAGAGCTGAAGGCCAAGCTTCGCTCCCAAACAGGAATGTGGGAGTAAGAAAACCACACCTGGAAGAGCGGGTACATTCCTCTGCTGCCTCTTGGGCAGCCAGCCATTGGCACAGAGGTGGGCAATGGCCAGGGGAAGTAGCTGGAGTGGGAAGTGAGCTACAGGACTGTGAGGGGGGAGAGAGAAGCAGAATCCATCAGTATGGCATGCACAGGGAGCACCCAGCCCCATTCTGAGCCAGCACAACACAAAGCAGCAGAGCCAAGTAGCTCCAGGCAGGCATGTCCAGCACCTCTGCCAGGATGGGGGGTGCTGAGAGCTCGCGTTAGCACTGCACCACAACCTCAACTTTTTTGACTATACAGGTCTGACCTGATACAGCCATTGCAGGCCTTTTGAGTTCCAAGACATTAAGCTCCTAATGACACAACTGTTCAAAATTTTACCATTTAGAAGTATTACTGTACCTGCAGCTTTTTAAATTCTTCCCTCTCTCTCCTCTCTTCTTCTGATCTCTGCCGTTCGTCTTCTTCAGTTTGGAGCTGTTGAGCCAGTTCTAGGTCTCTTATGCTTCCACCTATCCAGGAATAACATCTGGAATAACATCTCCTCTTTCAAGGAGAGAGGACTTGATCGGGAAACTAACAATGCTTTGATGGATCATTTATTAATTTTTAAAGATTCTTCTCAAAGCAGACATACATAAACAACTGGGCATTAACGTTAGGAGATGCATCCCACACTATTCTGAGCTATTAGCAACAAACACTGAACAGGACTGATTGCATTCAGTTTACCAAGACTCAGACTCTCTACTTGGACAAAGTTTATGGAAAGTAACAGGAGCAATTACTTTGCAAATAAGACATGTACCTCTACTCTTAAGAAAACAGCTTTTGTTTACCATGTTTCACTTCACTGTTAGCAAGAACTCCCAGTCTCTTGAACCACACACTTACCAGCTTCTAGGATCACTGCCAGCAGTCTTACAACAAAGTAACAAAAAAAAAATTTAGGATCAGAGAAGTGGATACAGAATCTCTCAGGATTTTGTTAGCCATGCTAATAAATCAAACTCATTTTGATTCATTTACTTTATTGCTATAGCTAATAAATCAGCACAAGCCTTTAGAGAAAAGAATTGAGAAAAAAACCCTGAAGCTCATCACACTGGACATGCATGTCAATCTTCTATAGAGTTAAATAAAAAATCTAATATGACTGTCTTTTAAACATTTTTTCATTCTAAGTTTTAGTTTTGGTTAACATACAGTGCATTTGCTTAACAAACATGCCTAGACAACAATTTCTTTTAGCATGTGTAATTAAAAAGAACACTTGGGCAAGGGATAGGGCTCACTGTTAACTATGTTAACCTCATTACTTAAGTGTCCAGTTCTCCTGTTAAATAAGGAACTATTTAGTTTAAATTTTCTCTGTGGTTCTATACTATAACATGCAAATACTTGTTAATGCTTTAAAGAATTAGTAAGCCTGTATCCCTTCACATACCTTCCACAAAGCTCTGTTCCTCTAAGTGTAAATCCACATGCTCTTCAAGAATCTGAATGTTTGTACAGGTAAGACTGCACAGCGGACATTCATACAGCTGCTCACCACTTCCTGTGTCTGAAAAAGAAATGCGGTTTCCTGATTGATGCAACTCCTGTCTCCTGTGGGAATCACCTTCCTAAGTCTAAAAGAAGTACACAGTAATGAATTTTGTGTTGCTATTGAGAACTCCTGGCAAATTGTAAACAGCTGTTACTCTCTTAATCATTTAAGAATTGTTATCTAAATACCTGAGAATTTAAAGACACATTTTCCTTCTATTAATCAAGTTTTGCCCCAATGAACTTACAGATCTCAACTTGCTATGATAACATTTGTATTAAGAAATTATTTGTCTGAAATACCAAATTGTTAATGACACAATGTTCAATGCCAAGACCTGGATTCTTTAAAAATAGGCTTTTTTTCTTTAAAATCACAGATTATGCAGTGTGATGCATTACACTGCTACATTCTGCATCCTCCTCATCATTTATCTTTATCAGTATGCATAGCTTCTGTGCTGGTTTTGGCTGGGATAGAACATTTCCTTGATAGTAGTTAGCATGGGGCAACGGTTTGGATTTGTGCTGGAAAGTGGTAGTACAGGGATGTTTTAGTCACTGCTGAGCAGTGCTTACACAGAGCCAAGGCCTTTGCTGCTTCTCACCCCAACAGTGAGGAGGCCGGGGGTGCACAAGAAGCTGGGAGGGGACACAGCTGGGACAGCTGACCAAAGGGATATTTCATACCGTATGATGCCATGCTCAGCATGAAGCAGTGATTGAATTCCTTGTTTCTCTTTGCTTGTGTGCATGGCTTTTGCTTTACTTATTAAACCATGCTTACCTCAACCCACAGATTTTCTCAGTTTCACTTTCTGATTCTCTTCCCCACCCCGGTGAGGGGCATTAGGCAAGTGGCTGTGTGATACTTAGTTGCCAACTGAGGTTAAGCCAGCACAGCTTGCTACATCAAGAATGCTAGTCTTCAAAGAGAATTATCCACCAGCAAAGATGCTATTACCAAGTTCCTGAAATAGCTACCAGCAGCTTTTAAGACAAAACAGAGTATTCAAATAAATAACTATTTTCCTCACTCCAACTTTATCCCCCAAAATATCCCTGTGGCCTCAAAACCAGCGTTTGGTACTTCTGAATGCTTTGGTGCTGGATCTTTCCTAAGTCACTACTTCAAACTGAAAACTCTCTCTCCCTAAGAAGTGCGGAAGCCACTTTACAGGATCTTGTTAAAGTGCACCCTCAGCAAGTTTGCGGATGACACCAAGCTGAGTGGTGTGGCTGACAACAGAAGGAAAGGAAGCCATCCAGAGGGATCTTGACAGGCTGGAGAGATGGGCCCGGGTGAACCTAATGAGGTTCAACACTGCCAAGTGTCAGGTGTTGTGCTAGGGCCAGAGGAATCCCAGACATAGATACAGACTGGGAGAAGAGCTCCTGGAGAGTAGCCCTGCTGAGAAGGACTTGGGGATTCTGGTGGATGAGAAACTTAACATGAGCCAGCAGTGTGCTCTTGCAGCTCGCAAGGCCAATGGTATCCTGGGCTCCTTTAGAAGAGGGGCAGCCAGCAGGGACAGGGAGGTAATTGTCCCTCTCTACTCTGCCCTCGTGAGGCCCCATCTGGAGTACTGTGTCCAGATCTGGGAGCCCAAATACAAGAAAGATGTAGAACTGTTGGAGAGGGTTCAGAGGAGGGCCATGAAGATGATTAGAGGGCTGGAGCACCTCCCCTACAAAGAAAGGCTGAGGGAGCTGGGCTTGTTCAGCCTGGAGAAGAGAAGGCTGTGGGGGGACTTCATTGCAGCCTTCCAGTACCTGAAGGGAACATATAAACAGGAGGGGAATCAACTTGTTAAAAGGATAGACAGTGTAAGGACAAGGGGGAATGGATTGAAGCTGAAGGAGGGAAGGTTTAGATTAGATATTAGGGGGAAGTTCTTTACAGAGGGAGTGGTAAGGTGCTGGAACAGGCTGCCCAGAGAGGTGGTGGATGCCCCGTCCCTGGAGGTGTTCAAGGCCAGGTTGGATGGGGCCCTGGGCAACCTAGTGTAGATCCAGGCCTGGAGGTTTGTGGCCCTGCCTGTGGCAGGGGGGTTGGAACTCTATGATCCTTGGGGTCCCTTCCCACCAAGACTATTCTATTATTCTGTGATAAGACCCCCAAAGACACACTCTTATGACCAAACGTGCCAAATAGGTAAAAAACACCTCTCTAACATACAAAAGCTTTAAAATTCATTTTCATTGACACAGATGGCGTATTCTGGGCACACAAGACATTGCAGGTTTGGCCGCATTAGTAGTTTTTGTGCTGCTCTGGAGCACTGCTCAAATGACGCCCCCAATCGCTATCACGTGCTGTCCCTCCCCAAGTGATACTTCTCCGCCCCCTGTTCGTACCCCGACCGGCCTCCGAGCCCACCAGCTACCCCGGACCGGGACGAGAGCACAGCGGCGGCAGCGCCCCCAGCACAGCGCAGTCACACCCGAGCGCTCAGTCCCTGCCCGCAGCGCGGTTCTCCGCTCCCCGCCCGGGATGCCGCGGCCAGCCCCAACCTCCGCAGGGCCCAGACGCGGCGTCCCGTTCCCCACCTCTCACCGCCGCCGCTCACCTGCGCCCGAGGGACCCAGCAGGTGCCCGTGCCGCGCCCTGACGTGCGCCTCCAGCTCCCGCCCCGCCGCCACGCCGCAGAAGGGGCACTCGGGCAGCCCCACGGCGACCTCGGGTCGGCGAGCGCCCGGCGGCCCCGGCTCCGGGCGGGGAGCCTCGGCGCGCCGGCGGCGCTCGTCAGAACCCAGGGAGGCGGCGGCCCCACAGAACGGGCAGCGGGGCCGGTCGCTCCGGTGAGCGCGCCGCGCCGCCGCCTCGGCTGACAGCGCCCGCCCGCAGCCGTCGCACACCAGCATCGCGCCGCCGGCCGCTACCCGCCCCGCACAGGAAACGAAGGAGCCGGCCGCAGCGGCGCCCGCTGCCTTCCGGGAACCGTCGTTTCCTTGCCCGGGGCGGGTGCCCGGCGCGCGCGCAGGGCCCGCTGGGAGCCGGGAGCCCCGCCCCCCGGCTAGTGCGGCGCGCGGCGGGGCGGCGGCCGCCATCTTGAGCCGCGGTCAGCCGCTGCGCTCCGGAGCGGAGCCGGGTGTTCTCGCTTGGAGGGCGACAGGCGCTGCGCGTCTCCGCTTCGATGGGTAAGGGCGGAAGGGCGCTACGAGTCGATGCGCGGGCCCGGGGGAGCGGGACGGAGACGGAGAGGACGACGATGGGATTGTGCACCCCCTCCGGTGCGCGGTGCCGTGCCCCTTGCTGTAAGGCTTCCGGCGCAGGCCGATCTCCTGCCTGCTCGGGAGCGACTGGGGGTAGCGGGGCGTTGCTGCGGGTGGCAGCTCGGTCCGCACCAGGCGGGGTGTTCGGTGCTGGGACGGAGCCGTCTTCCTGCGCGGCTCTCTGCCGCTTCCTCAGAGGGCTGCAGTCCTCCCGCTTCATTGCCGTCCATCCCCTCCTTAAGGGCGACGAGCTTCGCTAGACTCTTTGTGCCTGGGCGGGGGGTGGGGTGTGTTCTTTCGGCCAAGCAGCCGGCGAGGGGACTTGCGGTCCGGCTCGGCTCTGTTCCAGGGTCTCGGCCGGTGCGAAGCTTGAGGGCGCCGTCTGGAAGCCCGTGCGGCCTCCCCCGCCCTGCCAGTCGGGGAGGGGGCGGTGGTACCGTGAGGCGCGGTGTTTAAGGGAGCCTTATGTAGGCAGGGAGAAAAAAAACCTGCTAGTAGGATAGGGCTTAGTCTAGTCACAACAAGTGGGCGAGATGCAGGATGTGGTGGGTGGAGGGATTTAGTGTTAAAACGAGCGTAGTTTTGTAAAGCAGAAGCACAGACTTCATTGGATCTACATGCAGAAGTGTTGAGCCTGTCACAGACCAGGGACCGCCAGTCTTCTTACCCCTGTGATCACAGAATTGTAGGGGTTGGAAGGGACCTCGAGAGATCATCGGGTCCAACCCCCCTGCCAAAGCAGGCTCCCTAGCTCATATTGCTATGATGTCTATGCCAAAACCGTGGTGGTGGGGAGTGAAGCTGTAAGTTCGTAAACTTTTCTATTTAAAAACACGTTTGACGAGAGCTTCCTCCCAGTTATGTTTCTGTAACTCTTCAATACAGCTGGTGTAAACTGGGTTACTTTGAATGCATGCTTCTCTTGTTTGGTTCATGGCTTGTCCTGACAGTTTTACTGGCACAACTGAGTTAGCAAAGCATGAATAATTAAGGAAGTGATGATGTTCTAGGACTAGACAAGTCAGAAGTTTTGTTGGAAACATGATCTTCTTAAATTGCACCTCAAAAGTTATGACAATTATGTAGAAAATTGCTTCAGACGGTGGCACACTTGGCATGGTGCAGAGATGGCAGTAGTTTACTAAGGCTCTTGTGAAGTAAATGTGTGTGGGTGAAAACAGGCTGACTGACGACTCCTCAGGGTGTTTTGTTGATGTCAACCTAAGTATGCCTACTGTTTTCCTCTCCCAGCTTTTGTTTATTGCTCAGCAGTCTGGTACTGCTGATAGAAAAAAATAAATAGCCTCAGCATGGGCTATGATGGAGAATTGTGTACAGCTCAAGAACTGTCGTTTGGATATTCTTATTTATGTTTTCTTGTTGTGGAAGAAGAGTTCCAGACAAGTGAGAATTCGTGTAAAGTCTTAAATCATATCTTTGACAGTTATTGCTCAGATGAAGCTACAATTTCAGCTTTAAAAGTTAGCACTGTGCTATTAACCTTCTTCAGTCGGTCTGATCATGTCAGTGACAGAATCATGTTTTACCACTTTTATCTTTTCACAACTGATATGCCTGAAATGACAGGCAGGTTCTAATCAGTCAGAAAGAGCTTTTAATTAGAACGGTTTAAAATTGAAAAGAGTATGCCTGTCTGGGTACTACTGACCCTCACTTCGCTTTTATGCAGGTTGGGGGTTTTTTTCTATACAGTTTAGAAGGAAACACAGCATAACCTCTAAATCCTATGTTAAGTTTGCAAGGTTTTTATTTAATATCTCTCTGCACTAGAGACAATGCAGTAAGATATTAAACGAAGCAGCAATTACTGCAGGTTTTCTTCCTGGATTTGTCCTTATTTTTAACACATATAATGCCTCCTTTATGCGAGGAGGAAGCAAATTCCTTTACTTGCTGGCAAAAGTAAAATTTAGCAGTGTAATGTAATGCTTTTGCTTTTTGTTTTTCGGCTTGCTCCTAAGACCCACAAGTTGTTTTTGCACTAGCTTGTACCCTTCAGTGAAGTATCAGATCCCTGAGGTGATCTGTAGTTTAACCTGCAGTTTAGAAATGCCAGTCAAGGCAAACATTTTTCTCACATTTCTACCTTAGAGATTTCTGTTCATGAACTGGGTGTTGCCAGCATTTCCAGGAATACATAGCTGCTGCTGTAAATACTTTTATAGTACGAGGGATAGCACGTTTGCTTTGCCAGGTTTGGCTTTTTGGAGTAATTTTTCTTTTTTTTAATAGACAACATGGCAAGCCCGGGTAAAGACAACTTCAGAATGAAAAGCTATAAGAATAATGCACTCAATCCCCAAGAAATGCGCAGACGGAGAGAGGAGGAAGGAATCCAGCTTCGGAAACAGAAAAGGGAAGAACAGGTGAGTGCTTGGTGAGTTGTTAATTGCTAAGTGCTTCTGAAGCTACATTCAGATATGCGAAAGGACTTGAGCAGACTCCTCCTGTGAAGCAGAATGCGGAGTGCCAGGTTGAATGTTTTTTCTTCTGTGCAGTCTTGGGGAGCACCAGGTACTTCTCAACAGGATAATAAAAAAAACCCAACAGAAGCACTCATAAGTCGCTAGAGCACAGTGACAAAGGTTTAATCCTTAGTCTAGGTTTAAATGTTTAAGACTGGGTTGAAAAGATATTTTAATTTCTGGTAAGGATTAGAAACTTTGCATTCTCTTCCTTTTTACAGTACAGCCTTGGCCCAAACTCTGGAAGTGGGTTATTTTCAACGTTGCAGCCATACTTCAAATTGCCGGAGATCTTTTCTCCAGTGACTTAGTAAAGTAATAATCCCTGAACTATTACATATAACGCTTGCAGTTGTCCTCATAGAATTTTTCCTGATGAGAGTATGTGGAGCATTGCGTAATTTAATGGTTTGTGGTAGGTCTGTTTCCCTGAGTGTTTAGTAGTTTCTTGCCAGGAAAGTAAGGAATGTAGTTTGTGTTTCTGCTTGGTCTAAAGTAGCTGAATTTGTCTCCCATAACCTAGAGAGTGTCCCAGGCACTGATCTACAGTCATCTCTGAGGTGGGAATGCTTACCCTTCTCCTGGGAAAGTGGTGCTACTGCATGGAAAAAGAATTTAAATTAGTTGGGCCAGAGAGGTAAGAGTAAGAAGCAGTATGACACTGGAGCATTTACCTGTGAATGGGTAACTGCACTGCAGTTCCTGCTGAATCTTTTGTTTGTGTATTTTGTTGGAAATACTCCCTAGATAAATGATGAAAATAATGTTTCCTCTCCCATACTGGCTGCCATAGTAATGAGAATACTGTTAGATTCTCCTTAATTTGTTGGATTGGTGGGTTTTGGCTTTTTATGTACGGGGGAGAACAAGTTTATGTGGGGAGACAAGACAGCTTTTGCTCCAGAAGAAATAATGACTGGTAGGTAGACTGTGATCCCAAACAAAACCAGTTTATACATTTCAACCAAAAGCTTCATCTATATTGTTGTTCAGTGCTAGAAAGAATGGCCAGTCTTTCCAAAAGAGGAATGTTGTTTCTTCTTCGTTTGCGGTTTTAAATTGAGTTAAACTCTGATTATATCCATGATTCTGCAGTTGTTTTGTGTCCAGGATCATGTCAAATCCAGAAGTGTGTTGAACAAGGGAGATAATGCCTTGTTTTAGGTCCTTGATTGAAATATGGGTAGATGTAAACATGGAGTTGCTTCTGCAGTTTTGGGCATGTACAGTAGCAGAGATATAGGTGTCAAAGGACTGTCAGTATTTATTAGGTTCCTTTATTATGCTTGCAGGTGAAATCTTAGTGGGCTGAGATTCTAGCATCTATTTTTAAAGATACCAACATAATATTCTTAGAATTGTTAACTACAGTAGTTATAAGTGGAGTACTGGATTAAAGATAAGGTTTGGTTTCTAGAAGAAAACAGGCTAATGTAAGTGTTTTGTCATTTCAGAAAATGAAGAGGCTCTCATTAAACATGTCTCATTAAATACTACAGTGCAGATAGGTATTTTGAGCGTAGGCAGAGTATGCAACCAATTTTGAAGTGATTTTTTTGACATAGAGAATGTTAAACGTTACTTAATTTGAAAGTTCCCCTGGACACTACACTATTTTTTCTCCAACTATAGTAAAATGTTCTGGTTTTAAAATTTCTGCAACTGTGTATGAAATACAGGTGCTGTTTAATTGACATGCAAAGAAAGTATATAGATCTTAGCCCTCTCTGGAAGGGAGGAGTACAGTGTGCTGAAACTCAAAACATTGACTCAATGTTGATATTAACATAAAGTAAAAATGTAGCCTGTAGAATACTATTTCCTGCTTAAAAATAAATGATAATTACGAGGAATAGAAAACTAAAGAAAAAAAGATCAAGATCTTTTTACTCTGTATGTGGAAAAATGTATAGGTCTTTGCTAATTGAAAAGAATTTCAGCATCTCTGAAGTTCTGCAGGACAGTTAATCAAGCTACAGATACAGTAGCATTTTATTGCTGTTCTTTAAACTTTCAGGTAGGCTTCTATTTGCATGGGGTAGTAGGAAGGTGAGTAGTTGAAATGCTTTGATTGGTGATGGTGAAAGCATTTCTTCAAGTGTATGTCATCTGTACCCACTCTCTGGTAAGTTCTAATGTCCCCTCCCAAAATCTCTTTATTTGTTTAGCTGTTTAAACGCCGAAATGTTTCTCTCCCGGGAAGTGAAGAATCTATGGTAGAAAGTCCGATTCAGGATCCTGATGTCAGCTCTACTGTACCTATTCCAGAGGTAATTACTTTAGAGTGTGTTTAGAGTGTTACCTGTTAATGTGTGTAGCTCTAGGCTTAAATCCTTTTTTAAATCCTTTTGGTTTTAGGAAGAAGTTATTACAGTAGATATGGTGCAGATGATTTTTTCAGATGATCCTGATCAGCAGCTCACAGCAACTCAGAAATTCAGAAAATTGCTATCTAAAGGTATGTAAATGTTGCCTGATTTTTTTTTTTTGGTTTGTTTCTTCTGTGTTGTTGTTAGGAATTTAAGTTACAGAGAGTCAGTTAACTTTTAGTTTTATACTTTAAATTAGAGCTTGCTGAAACTTCTAGTTCTGTTTATAGAGAAACCATGCCAAATCTGTTCTGACCTAATGGCTAAATACAGAAAGCTTTGCTATTCTAATGTTAAGTCCTTCAGACCAAGTAACAAAAGCAATGATATTTTGATTGAAGTGTCCAGAGCAGTAACTAACTGCACACTAACTTTGCTTACAGTACTCACTGCAGTGATTAGTGATTAGTGATTCAGTTTCCGATTCTTGTTCTGTATTTGAGGGGAGAAAAATCATATGGCTGCCAAAAAATAGCTGTAAGACGTGCAGTCTTAAATTAGTGCTGGTATTTGTATAGCATTATAGGTAAAGGCATGCTTGGTCATTTAAAATAGTATCTAGTAATTACTCTTGCACTGAGCAGTGTTTTGTAATGAGTTACTCACATGCCAGTGGATAATAGTATGTGTTACGTAATAGTGTGTTTACTAAATTGTAGCACTTTATGGAGATGATCCTGCACTTTTCAACTGTTTAGCTCTTTTATTTAAGATTAAAATGATTGAAGACTAGAAGTTATGATAAGAATCAAGAATCATATTAATGTTTTGTGTTGTACTGGAAAAGTAATTTATCTGGGTTTTTTGTTAGACTTACACAAATATGTTTGGTTTTATCCCCTAGAGCCTAATCCACCTATAGATGAAGTAATACAAAAACCAGGAGTAGTACAGAGATTTGTGAAGTTTCTAGAGAGGAGTGAGAATTACACTCTGCAAGTGAGTTTGACTGGTGCAAGTGAGTTTGGCTGGTAATGATTGGGGGTTTGGAATGGGATTAGAAACAGTCCAAAACAGCTTTGGAAAGCATGTGAGACTTTTTTTAAATAACCTAATTTAATTATTTTTAACCACCAAAGTGTAAATTTTAGTTGTCTAAAATGTCAGTTATTGCCACTGAAATTGTGACTTCGCTCCTGTGAATTTTATAGTAGTCTTTAGGGTTGTGTATTCAGCTGGTCAAATACTTGGGTGTTAAAAGCAGAATGTGCTCAACAGTTCCCAGAGTGGTATTAAGATGTGCGCAAAATCTGTTTTGTTTGTGTTGAGTGTAATGTGTACTTTTCAGTTGAAGTCTTAGAAAAGAATAAAAAATCCCACAGGAAACTGAAAGGCTTATGTAAAACCCTTTTAGAAAAACTTTGAAAAATACTCTTATCAAACTACTGATAAGAGTGTCTAGCTCTCTCTACTTGTATTAGCCCATGGAATGCAACTTGGGCTTTGTCTAAATTCATACTGGAAGATTTAACTTAATTAGAATAGAAAGAAGAGATTTCTACTAATTAATAGAAATTTGAAATCATCTATACAGTTAGCACTGTAAGACAAAACCTAAAAAATAATTTAGACACTGGAGATGCTTTTTAAATAGAGATTTTGGCAATGCCAATTATTTTATTGTATAGAAAGTACAATAATACTCATAATTGAATTTCAGTGGAAAGGAAAAAAGCTGGAAAAATACCCTCTGCAACTCTCATGTCAAACTGTGCTTCATTACTTTAAGCTTTGCTGGTTTCACATGGTCCTGTTTGTGCTCCTCAACAGTTTGAAGCAGCTTGGGCTTTGACAAACATTGCATCTGGAACTTTTCTGCACACCAAAGTTGTAATTGAAACCGGAGCTGTTCCAATTTTTATTAAGTTGCTTAGTTCAGAACATGAAGACGTACAGGAGCAGGTAACTGTTTGCTTGGGGTGTTCTGTAACTACGTAAAATTAATTTATGAATGTCTTTTTTGGGAAGGATGTAGTTAGAGAGGCTGAGCGCCCCATTTTCCTATTAGCCCATTGATGTGGCTCCAGGAAAACTAAAATTCACCTTCGGTGAAATTTTCCCCTCATGGTTTGTTTTTTGGTTGTATTTTTTTTTCTCTGATTCTTTCAGGTTTCATTGAACCTGATTTATATTTCATCTGTTACACAGAGCAAATGTAACTACTGAAAAGATTGAGTGTATTCTTTTTATTGAAAAGCACATGAAACCATTTATATTTTGATAGTAGAAGACTTTCTTTCCGTGAAAGGATGACTTAAGTGTAGGTAATTGATTTTATGCTTGTTCACCAGAAAATGCAATATAGAAATCAATAGTCTTCTGCAGTTTTGTATTTGGAATGATACTGGTTTTTAGTTCTGTAATATTTGGTGTAAAATTTATATAGGTGACTTGTAAGAGTTGATTTGCAAGCATGTGTAAAGTAACTTGGATGCTTTGCTTTTTAAGGCAGTGTGGGCTCTTGGTAACATTGCTGGTGATAACGCAGAATGCAGAGACTTTGTTTTAAACTGTGGAATATTACCACCCCTGCTGGAGTAAGTATTGTAAATAGATAACTATAGTTCACAGGTATAGATAACTGTAAGCCTCAACATAAATTTTATTTTAAAAGAACATAAGCTCTTTAGCTAAATTGAAAAAAATATTAATTATATTGCTACAAGACTAATGTTTTGATTACCTGATCTTTATGCATATCTTTAATTAGTCCATGACTGGAAACTTTCTGATGTTGCAAAAGGAGAGAAGTGTTACTTCACAGTGTGCTGGTTTTGGTTGGGTAGAGTTGGTTTTTTTTCATGCTAGCTTGTTATGGGGGCTGTGTTTTGGATTTGTGCTGGAAACAGTACTGATAACTTGGGGATGTTTTTGTTCCTGCTGAGCAGTGCTTATGCAGAGTCAAGGCCTTTTCTGCTGCTCACACCACCCCACCAAGTAGATTGGAGGTGTACAGGAAGTTGAGAGGGGACTCAACTGTCCCCAGCTGACCAAAGGGGTATTTCTGTATTGCACACAACTTTGTTTTGCCAGAGTGCTGGATATATAGGGTGAGAGAGATGATTTAATGCACACTTGGATTTGTGTGATTCCAACTGGCTGGGCAGTAGGCTGGTTTCACCATCTTCGTCTGGTAGCTCTAAGATCCGTATTATTATCTATCCATTTGCTTGTTGAAATGAGCTAGCAGAGTAGTTCTTACTTGAGCTTCCACCAGAAGATTTATCTTCACTAGGAATAGTATTGCAGCATTCACTATTCACAAGGAATAGTGTTCCAGCATTTACTTTACACTTACAGTAGGACATACAGTAGCTTAATCTTAAAGCTAAAGGAAGGAAGGTTTAGATTAGATATTAGGGGGAAGTCCTTTACAGAGAGAGTGGTAGGATGCTGGAACAGGCTGCCCAGAGAGGTGGTGGATGCCCCGTCCCTGGAGGTGTTCAAGGCCAGGTTGGATGGGGCCCTGGGCAACCTAGTGTAGATCCAGGCCTGGAGGTTGGTGGCCCTGCCTGTGGCAGGGGCGTTGGAACTCTGTGATCCTTGGGGTCCCTCCCAACCCAGACCATTCTATGATTCTATGATTAATTGCAGGGGAAAATTTTACACAACACAAATTTTGTTCAGTTCATTATTGCTTGATAATAAAATCCTTTAAAACATTTGCAAAATAGCTTAAAATAATAGATGAGAATGTAACTGGCTTTTTGGTGATGATGCTTATTAATTTCATTCACAGAATGTAAACATCAAGTTAATTCAAGGGAGGGCTGCATCTTCAGGCTGTTTCAGAAGACCCTTAGAAAAGATCAGTTGAATACTTTGTCACACAAGCAGTGGTGTACTTTATGTGCAAATACTTGATCTGGGAATGAGATCTCCATGCAAAATAATCTATTCAGTTTAAGTTGATTCTAAGAAAATATTTGCAGCATCTAAACTATGAAGAGAAATAAATTTGAAATAGTGCCCAATAATAGGGTTTCTTTTCCTGATTTATTGCTGCTGATAATAGATGTAAAAAGACTTAACCTTTTTAATAAGAAATTATTATTTCTTTCTTTGTTGTCTCTCTTTGACAGACTGTTAACAAACTCAAATCGTCTTACAACAACGAGAAATGCAGTTTGGGCTCTCTCAAATCTCTGTAGAGGAAAGAACCCACCTCCAGACTTCAGTAAGGTATAATAAAGTACTCATTTTGAGACACTGAAAAGCTTAAGATGATAAATGTTTGTAATGTGCTACAACACACAGATTCTTTGAATCGGAAGACAGAGTAAATTTTACCTCTTTAATGTAATCACACAGTCTTGTTTATCTGTTACATCTGCAGAAAATTCTCTATTTTGACGCCTTTCAATGATAAATTCTTAGGAACTTGAGATTGTAGCTAATAAGATGAAGAGACATTTGCTAGTATGAAATGATGTAAAAAATAATACATTCAGCATTAAACTCCTTGGGTACTGTATTTCCTCTAGACCTGTTTCACAGGATGTATGTTACGATTGAAGCTTTTTAAAAAATACTATTTTTGTTATGGCAAGTGCATCCTGCAGGAGTGAAAGTTTTAGTTTCCTGCTCTGTAAGATAGTTAAATCAGTCTGTGATGACAGTGATTTGCCTGTCCGCTCTCCCCTTCACTGCCTCCTCTCCAGTATGTGGTTATAAGGACAGTAAGACTGAGAGGCTAGTAGGAGTAATAGCTCTTTATTTTCAGAATGAAATTAATTTCTGGTAAGGTTAATGACATTAAAAGATGGAACTGAACATTTGGTATTTTAGTATAAGAGGTTAAATGATCATTAAGCATAATCTGGAGAGAATTGCATGCCTTCAAACTTACCTCACGGGGTAGTAATTACGCTTTTATTGCTACTTAATTTTGGAGAGATGTTAACAAAAAAAGGGTGAATTTCAGATGGTAATTAATGGATCACCTTACAATTGTTCTGCTTAAGTTATATCCTTCACTAGTCATTTTTTTCTGATAGTAAAAGAAAACCCAGCAAGATTTCTTACTGCTTAAACACTTTTAAGTTCAGTAGAAAAGGATCCCTGTAGGCATCTAGCTGCTAATAAGAATAGTTCCTTTGCTTTTTGATTTTTGCAATAGCACCAGTTGGACATGTAAAGGATGCTGAATTGCCTAACTGATGTGAGATAAAGAATTAAGTTGTACAAAGAGTATGAAATTCCCAAGATGTGCAGCTGAAACTTGTCAGGTTTCAAGTGGTGTTAAGGTGGTCTAGTTCATCTGGCTTTGTCTGTGTGGAACTTGTTGGAGATGAAGGCCAGAGACTACAGTTGCAGTGAGAACTGAAGTCAGCCATTGCATGTTTGATTTGGTTGAGTCCTCTGTGAATTTCTTTGTAGTAAAGTAGTAGTAAGTTGACTATTACAAATAACCTCCGGTACTCCTATAAAGACAGCAATAGCAAAAAATATTCTTACTTTGAAATTCTAATTCTGTTCCCTGAGTGATTTTTTTAAAAAGTATCAGTAATTCCTGTTTATCTGTAAAGCAGGTGGGCTTTGTCTAAGCTGAACAGTTATATACCTAATATAATGCTTCTAACACATCAGCTGTGAATCGGAATTTATCCAATCTGCTAGTTTGAATTTGACATCTAATTTAACCAGTGCTCCCACCCGGGTTCTGATTCATTAATGAGCTCATGTGCTTTGGCAGTAAATAGTTTTGCACCTTTATGCCTTTCCAGATTGCACTCTGAAGTCTGAAAAATATGAAACACCTAATTTTCTGTAATATTTTTCTTTAACCTAGGTGGCTCCTTGCTTAAATGTTTTATCAAGACTGTTGTTTAGCAGTGACCCGGATGTATTAGCAGATGCTTGCTGGGCCCTCTCTTACCTTTCAGATGGTCCCAATGATAAAATTCAAGCTGTTATTGATTCTGGAGTGTGTCGAAGATTGGTAGAGCTGCTTATGTAAGTCACCAAACTGTAAGACACCAGATAAATGTCTTGTATTGTTAATATCAATGAATTTGAAATGAGCTACTTTTTTCTCACCTCATGAATTTATTTTGTGAGGAGTGAGGAAGATGAATTCAGTCTGAAATGTAAGTTGCTAGGTTGCTTGGTTCTTGGGATTTTTACGGACATGGACAGTGAAAAATTTTCTCCAAAGTGTTCCAATTTAATCTAGAATTTAATTTACATGGAGGAACAGAAAGGTGAAGACTGGAGACTTTCGTATTTTGTTTTCTTACCTTTCTAGGAGGTGTAGGTGCACTGCAAGACAATTCTTGGACTCATGAAGTTCAGAGGCAGGCTTGTGCCGTTTCTGAACTGTTCCAGTATATTTGTTTTATGGTTCATTATTTTCCTAGAAAGGGAGACTAAATCCCTGTGTTCACATGAGTTCAGAGGAGGCCAGGGATAGCAGTTCCCAGCACTGACAGCTCAGCTCAGCACAGTTCCCCATGAAAAGCTCATTTGTGTAGCTGTCAGGAGAGGGTGAGACGGCTTTGTCTTCTATAGAAGCTTTAGGACAACGGAGTAGATTTCCTTCCTCCACAGTTCATGCAGTTGAATATTGAAATACTGTGTTCGTGTACTGTCTTCTGAGGTTATTGGCTTAAAAAAGGAGGAAGTTCACTTTAAAAGGGGGGGGCTACCAAGTTTTAGTGTACACCCCTTTTGTGTCTGGAACCTGCGTCATTCAATAGCCACAGTATTGTATTCAATAATACTTGAGCTGGATTAAATAAATCTATGGATACATAGATTGCTTCAGATTGTTTTGTTCTAGAGATGTCTTTTTCTTAAATAAGCAATTAATTTCTGGTCTTGCATTAGCCAAATGTGGGTAAATAGAGGGAGAGGGGCAGTAGTTTCTGTAACTAAAAATTTAGCACCTCAAGTAAACTCTTCACTGAAAATGCAAAGTTATGCTTTAACGCTTGGTAATATCAAGTGATTTAATATCTCTCTCCAGGCATAATGATTACAAGGTGGTATCCCCTGCATTAAGAGCAGTTGGAAATATTGTTACTGGGGATGACATCCAAACACAGGTAAGACAAGTTGATTTATTGGCAGGCAGAAATTTTCTGAAAATTAATTGTGACAAAATACATGTCAAAATAGTACAGATACCTGCATGCATCAGTGAAAGAGTTTCTGAACAAATCCATATTATTAATGACAGTGTAGACTGTTTTAAATTACTGCAAGAATGAACATTTTCTTTACAGGACTGCATGTATTCTTTCCTGTATGGTACTTGGAATATTGCTTCCCATTCACTGTGAAAGTAGCTCTTTTTTTGTGCTGCTTTTTTTTTTTCCTCCTCAGTGGAGGTTCAATTATTTATTATTGTTCCCTTTTTAAGTTTTCAAATGCAGTTGAAGTTTTCACTTGTAAGCAATGGTTGTACTTGATTTATCCATGAATTTGTATGTGATAGAACAAACTGCATCAGTGAGACTAAAGATTTGGTTTTAAATTTTAGGCAATGGAATTGAGTTTGAAGCAATGCAGGAAATACTAAGGCAGGTCCTGCTATAAAGAAGAGTATGTCTAAAAAGGCTGGCAGAACTAGTGTAAAGGAAAAATCAGGAAAGAGATTAATTCCATAGTTTGCTGTAAGCCCCATAGGAGTGGATTTTGCTAAGGAATTAAATAGAAAATATCTGTCTCTTAAAGAAATGAACAAATAATTACACACATTACAAACTTACACTGCTCAGTTATTCCTGTTCTGGCTTTAAGGAGCCTTGTTAAGTCTTGCTGGTATCAGTCTTCTGGTCTGAACCTAATTGAAGGCAGATTCTTTCAAAATGCTGGATTGTCTATTTGCACACTACAGCATTGAACACTTCAGTTTTGCAGGATGTTATCTATGATACACTGTGTAATATGAATGCCTTGAAAAAAATCTTCTGAAGTTGTCTGTAAAGTACTTTTTTATATATATGTGTGTGTGTGTGTATGTATCTTGCACAAGCCAACATAGAAAAATGGATATTGCACAACCCAATTTTCAATTCTGAAATTATTTTAGGTGATTCTAAACTGCTCTGCGTTACCCTGTCTCTTGCACTTGCTTAGTAGTCCCAAGGAATCTATTAGAAAAGAAGCATGCTGGACTGTTTCTAATATTACTGCAGGAAACAGAGCACAGATTCAGGTAAAGTCTCTGTATTTGTTACTTGGATGGTGTTGTTTTCATCTTGCTAGTTCACTTGATTTTCCTTCACAAGCAGAAATAAGTAGCTCTGTATTGTTTGTTGTAGTCCTGTCTGTAATTAGCTTCATCTGAATGTTTTCTTCTAAATTTTGCAGCATTTTTATAAATAACTTCATAAAACAATATTTTAAAAATAGGTGTCATTATTTGTATTAGAGAAACTGATTCAGTTCTCTCAGGGATTTGTTCGATACTTATGAAACAAATGAAAGGATACTTAATAGTCTCCAAGATCTGATATTAGCAGTTGTTATTTTTCCCTGTGGGAGCATCATCTACTGGTATATTCTCTTTAATTTTGTTCTGTAGTGTAATACACGTGTTAAAGTTCTAAGCAGTTTTTCTTTTTTTGAAAGTTGAAACAAAATACCTTGCACAAATGAGTCCAATGAAAAGTGGACAGTTCTACCAGTTTGGAAATGTTTAACATTTTGCATGGCTAAAAATCCTGTGTGATGTCACCAATACTGAGTTCTATTCTTGCAGAAAATAATAAATCCTGACTGTTGCTCCAGGTGTCTGGAGTTACCTGAAAAAAAGGTTCTGCTCAACAGAAATGAGAATTCTGAATCAGAGTACACATTTCAGCATGACTCCCCCCTCCACCCCCTTCTGCTTCAATTAGGATGAAAATACTGCATCTTGCTGTCATCTAATGTCTCTGATTATAGACATAGTCTTTCTTTGGAGACTACAAACCTGAGTAACATGGACAAAGTGAAGGTCTGTTCTTGATCTCCAGTTCAGAAACTCAGGTTTAGTGTTTGTCATATGATTTTTAAATGGGTCTATCCGATAAGCACTGCTCTGGTTGACAGAGACATTAACACAGAAGCATGCTGCAGTGTGCTGTTGGAGTAGTTCTCAGGTTCAGTTTAGTGTTCCTCATGAGGTGCCTTCTAACATTAGTGCTATTAGTGGTTTTTGTGTATACTAAATCTTTTTTTTATTGTAAAATATTATTTCATCTCTTAGGCTGTTATAGATGCAAATATTTTTCCAATATTGATTGAAATTCTTCAAAAAGCTGAATTTCGCACTAGAAAAGAAGCGGCGTGGGCCATAACTAATGCAACATCAGGAGGAACCCCTGAACAGATTAGGTAAGTTTGGATGTTGCTGTTTTTTCTAAGTATCTTCTCTAAGGATTTTTTTATTTCTGCATTTGAATTCTGACAAGCATAGCAAAAGAAATCCTGAACACAACTGTAATTCCTCAAAACTCTCTCTGTGCAGGGACTAAAAATATAGACATTCAGAATAACAGTGAAAAATATGCACTAGACTTAACAAATTGACCAATACTGCCTCATTTCAGTGGTATTTCACCTAAAGCTTTACCAGGGTTATTTTCCAGAGGTGATACTATACTGTCAAACCCAACTGGAACCATTAATCAACAGTTCCAGTGTTTGAAAAAGGAAACCTTGAGGAGAGCTGTTGAGAGTGCTGTTCTAGCACATCTGGAGATCTTTTGTGATAAGTTCATGCTTATTTACTTTAAAAATAAACAATCCTGGTTTTCTTATAACTGTTAAGTGTTTTCAGAGGTAAGGAAATTCTGCTGGTGGTTCTTTTGCTATTATTTTGATTTTTTGCATAATGTGACATCTTAAAATTTAGCGTATTCTAAAGAAATTTTAATTCAGTATCTTCAAATAGTAAATGTGCATGTAATACCATAAAAGTAGCTACAGATATGTTACCTGTGTCATAAAGTTATAGCCCTTCTGGTGTCCTCGGGGTGCTGCTGTCTAACTGCAGAATAATTTAAAGCCACTAAACAAACTATATTTAAGCAGCTTTTTGATGCAGGCAAACATTACTGTGTTCATCTCACTTCATTCTTGCGTGCTAGAAACAAGGACACAGGTTTTGACTTCCAAAAGTTCCCACACAATTTTGTGCAGAATTGGAAAAGGGAATATGTTACATGGAATTCTGATGGGGCTTTTGTATTTACAGTTACGTCCTTCTTTTTATAGTAGGCAATCCTAATATCTTAATGGACCGCTAGTGTGCACCGTGTTAGTGCAGAGCAGTGTCCAGTGTTCTTACTTGTCTCTAATATGTTTGCTCAGTATTTTTGCCAGTACAAGATTTCAAATGCAAGAGAAGACACTGCTAAGATAAACTTTTCCTCTCTTTTCCTCTTGTATTCAGTTCAAGATCGTAAGTGAAAAGGAGTTGCAAAGACTGCAAATTCCACACTCCAGTTAGGAATATGGATGTGGAATTTTCTTGTTAGGATAACTTAATCTGAAATTGAATAAATACTCAAGCTTATCTTTGTGTTGTTGCATGTTTTAGGGGCAGGTTTTTTTGTTGTTGCAATTATAGCCACTTTCTAAAGCAAAGTTAAGAACTAATAGTGACAGATTGATATGTCAAAATAAACATGCTGGATTTTCAGTCCTCCTTTTCTCCCCCACCCCCCTCTTTTTTTTCTGCTGTTTTACAGGTATTTGGTAGCACTAGGTTGTACCAAGCCTCTTTGTGACCTCCTGACTGTCATGGATTCAAAAATAGTACAGGTGGCTCTAAATGGACTTGAAAATATTCTGCGCCTTGGAGAACAAGAGTCTAAGCAAAATGGAATGGGCATTAATCCTTACTGTGCCCTTATAGAGGAAGCATATGGTAAGAAATTACTTCTTGTAGAACTGCATACCTGAGCTCCCTCGTTTCAGGCTGTAAAACCATTGTGAACCATTGTGAAATCTGTAGGTAAGTTTAGGATAAGAATTACTTAAGGCATAAGTAAACATTAAAGTATTATAAATTAAGTAATGTGAGGTGGTGGGAAAAGTGGTTAAATGCAAAAAAAAAAAAGGGCTAATTATCCACCCTCGTTGCTTTGGCCTCTGTAAGTGTTTGTATGAGCTCTTCCCTAATCCAATTTCTGTGAAAATGGAATTATCTTAAATAGCTAAAAAGGAGTTTTGAACTAACCAGACTGACCACCAAGCACTAATTCTGCCAGCAGAGCATAGGTTATGTCCTCTAGCTTACAAATGATAAGCCTTTGGAAAGAGACATCTTCAGATCTTAAAATTAAGTTTGAAAAACGGTACCAGACTGTGCTTAGTGACAGTTCTGTAATAAGAGGTGAAATTTAGAGTCGTGAGGACTGAAATGGTAAAACAAAAGAAATGCAATAGGGATATTAGAAATTGCTACAGCAGTTTTATGGTATGCTAATTCAATACAGATTCTGTTTCTTTGTGGTCTTGGCATATTTCTTTAGAGATACTACAGACTCCTCTTCTTCCTGAGTTGAATTGATGTTATTTAGCATATTTTTAAAACTAGTTTAGATAGCAGAAAATGCTGCAGAAAATAAAGACTACAAAATTAGGAACTAGTGATACTGGATGAACTGATAGGATTTGAGATTGCATTTTTATTTATCTAAGTAGTACCACTATACTCTTGTTTCCCTTTGACTTTGTCATTCATTGAAGCAACTAGATTTTGTAAATGTTACCTTTTGAATTTAGGACTTGATAAAATTGAATTTCTTCAGAGACATGAAAACCAAGAGATCTACCAGAAGGCTTTTGAACTCATAGAACATTATTTTGGTGTCGAAGAAGAGGACTCCAGTATTGCACCTCAGGTGGATGAAAGTCAGCAGCAGTTTGTGTTTCAACAGCAGGAGGCTCCAATGGAGGGGTTTCAGCTGTAAGCTACCGAAGTGATGACAAGCATAAAATGTAAACACTTAGGGGTTTGGTTTGGTTATGTTTGTTTCTTTTTCCCCAGAGGTCTTTTCTTTATGGCCAAAGTTAGAGGAGAAGTCGGGTATGTTTTGCAGAAATAGATGAAGCAGCAGCTCGTGCACTTTTGTATATTGTGTTAGATATGACTGTTCCCTTGTTTTGTATTGTGTTTTTCATTATCTCATGTACAGAAAACAACTGTGAGTAATCTTGTCTCAAGTAAAGCATTAAATGTGATTTAACAAGAACTGTTAAGCTACGATTTGGTAGGATTTTAAGTAGTGGTCCTGAATTTTTCATGTAGTCTCAAACTGCATATCAGCAATACAGTTACTGACAGTTGCATTTTTGGCAGTAGGCTTGACTTGCCCAGTCTCTTATCAAATCTACCTCTTGTATTGAAGCGAAAACGTTGCTTCAGAACTAAGGCATGAAATAAAGATGAGCCTGTAAGAAGCTGAATTGGAATGTGAAAAATATTTATTTAACTTGTGAAAGTTTTTATGCATTATTTACTTTACAATGCATCGTTGGAATTTATTTATAAAATATATTTAAAGACGTAATAGACATACATATATAATGCTAATTACCTAATATAATATTGAATATAGGATAAAGCTTTTTCTGAGCTCTGAGGGAAGAGGACTGTTTTGGAGGAGTAATTCCAATGGGAATCAGCAGAGAGCTCGCTGGTCACTTGGTGTTGGCTCTGTAGTTAAAGCTGCTAAATGGCATTAAAAGTCAGCCACGAGTACAGTACGTAGCAGTGGAAGCAGTTGCTGTAGTTGCCACAGGAATGCTGTGTTTGAGTGACAGGGATCACCAAGCAGATGGTTTTCAGCTGCCTCCTGTCAAATTGTGGTACCACCACTTTAGTTTGAGAAATGTTGCAGTGTTTGCCTTTCTGGTGCAGTAGCTTCTTAAAAGTTTAGACAGTAGGTGTTGGGGTTTTTTTGACCAAATATGCTACAGCCACTTGAGTTGTTCTTTAAGTTAACTAACTCTGTTCTCTTTTGGTAAGACAATAGAAATACTGCTTTGAAGAATGAATAGTGAATTGCTCCTTTCCAGTTGAAGGAAAAGTTTGTTGTACTGTAAATAGCATTAAGTATGTGGACACCAAAACTAACTAGAAGTTACTGTTGTCTAAATATTTAGGCTCTACAATATACAGTGTTTGCTGTTAAACACTAAAAGAAATAGAATTCTGATATTTGCATTAACAACTTTGATTACAGAAAGATGTATGCTCTGCTTTGACTTGCATATAGGTAGTGTTTCTGGTGTACTAGTAATGTATCTCAGTTGGAAAAGTTAATACTTTGGATTTAACTCTGAAGTATGATTATTTTTTATTACCTGTAGTTAATGTATTAACATCCAACTCCTGGGTTAAGTGAAATCCTTGACATACGGCAGCATTTCATGCTTCACAGAAAGCTGCGATTTCAACTTCAAATTACTTACCCCATGGCACTGTGCTTGTCACTAAACAATATTCTAATGCACTGAAAAATACAGGTTAAAGGTGGTATCACAGTACCATTTTATATTTAGAAATTTTTTTTACATGCAAGTTAAAATTCTAAGATGTTTCACTTTGATGTTACAGCAATATTTACTATATTGTAATTGAATGTGGGACTTGAAGTGGATTAAAGGTCAGTTTTGACTAAGACGTAACTGGGAGAAGAGAAACCTCTTTTTGAGGTCTTTCAGTGGAAGATAAAAGTGTAAGAAGTGTATATAGGAGTGCTGTTACTTTATGAACTCTGAATAATGAGATATTTTAGCAAATGACACTTTAAACCTAGATTTGTACAGCTTACAACAGTTTTGAATAGCGTGATATTGAGTACAGCTGCCAAATTTTCATATAATGTTAGATGATTGTATTTGTGCCCTTTTTACTCTCATAGTTTTAGGTTTTCATATACTGACCTTCCTTCTTCTCCCCCCCAGCTGTTCAAAGTACAGGGTAACAATTATGGAATCTACCAGGATTACTAGTGAATGCTGAATTTCAGTGGTGTTCTAGTGTAAGAAAATTATTCAGGTAACAGGGTATTCCATTGTTTCTAACAACCTTGTTTTGATAACATAACCAGCTGTGCCTGCTTTTTATTTGGAGAACCCTGTAAAAACTGCATTTACAAGCCTCTCGAATTTAAACCAAATCTGAACTATTAAAATCTTGATCAGAAGACTTGAAAATAACGAGAAGAGGGGACATTTAAAGTATTATGTTTGTTTTGAAAGAATGTCTTCAGTTTGGTGGATGCATTACTCTGTATGTGTGAATGGTTAGTGACTGCACTTTATGCATTCAGACAAACTGTATTTCATGCCTCTGATGCATTTAAATGTAACAGTTCAAAAGGGAACTAAAATTGATGGACTTTGGCTAATGAAAATCGTTTAAACTCAACATTTGGTTTGCCCTGAAATTGTTTAAAAATTGTAATGAATATTCTTTGAAGGATAAAGTTACAGGATAGCCTCTCCTCTTCTATCACTGGCTCACTGGCTGGGCTTACGTCACACTTTATTAAAAGCACATAAATGAACAATATAAAACCAGAGATGATGACTTATGGTCAGCTCTGGTGTAGTCATTTCCAGGTGGGGGTATGAATATGATGATGTTGCCTAAACATGATGAAAATTGGGGGAGAGAGGAGAAATAATGGAAAGAAGAAAACAGAAGATTTTTTTTTTTTCTATGTGGACTCTGAAGTGCCCCCTCAGTTACAAAATCTGTTTAAAAATACAGGGGTTTGGATTTTGTGGGTTTGGTTTTAATGAAAAGGGTACCATTTGTTCTGCTTAAATGTGACTACTAACTAGCTAATCTATGCAACTATGCAAAGCATACGATATATATATATATATTTTTTTTTTAGTTCCCTACACTTGATACACTGAATCATTATCTAATTTTTGTCATCATTGCACTTTTGTCTGAGGACTGGTTCATACAGCTTTTTAATTTTCTAGTACTTGCTTTAAACACTGTTGCTAGCAGCAATCAGAAAATAGTAATAATGTTGGCACAGAAATAAGTTTAGCTGTAGAACAATTTTGCAACTGGAAAATGTTTATTGTTGGGTCTGTCTTTAAAAATTAAAAAAAAATTACAGAAAAGATGCACTATTGTCTTTCCTAAATGGTTAGTTCTCAGTTTGGCTTAAATTTATTAAATTGTAGGACTGAGGATTGGGCAGTAGGTCTGCCAGTTGGGGTGGGAAGTTTAACTGTGACCTCAAGGGTTCACTGAAATCTGGAATGAGAAATCTCGGTTACTTCTGGGACAGTATCTTCATCCAGTGTGTGGAAGCTAAAATGCCTGTGCTAACTCCAGATAATAATAGTGCATCTTCACATCCAGGCCAAAGGCCCATTACTGTAACACAACACATACGAGTAGTATGCAATATTATGGAATGTTACATCTCCAAGTACCATACAGAAACCAATAAAACCTATTTTACAGATGTTTCCTGTATTTATTTAGTGGGTTGGTGAGTGTGGCTTCTGAAACTAGAAAACACAAATGCCATTTTGAACACAGTGCCGAGGTGAATGAATTCAAACTGGCTCATTCGTACTCTGTAAAAACGTGCAGGCACCCAGCAGAGAACTTCATCAGGTTAAATGTGTTTTGTAAATATGTAACCAAGCATCTACTTGCTTGATGTCCACTGTCCTGTCATTACCTGCAGGACTGACTGAATTCCCATGGAGTTTGTAAGGGTTTGAGAATTTCCCCTCGCTTCTCTGGCCCTCCCCACTGTTTCAAGATTTGTAATACTCCAGCTGAATACAGCTTGTTCTATAATTAGAAGTGAGTTGCCTAAGTCTCCTCATTTTTGCAGTTTTCATACTGCTTGGTCTTTGCTGTATTTAACCTTTTGTTTAAAACTTCAACTAGTGTGTATGGAACTTTGTCTAGCAGAGCTGAAGATGAAGCCTGAAAGGTTCTAAGGTAGTGGAAGCTTGCTCCTCCACACCTGACTGTCTTGGGAAACCACCTCATCTCCCTTGAAATCAATGACTGCTTTTAATTGCATGTAAACGTTCTAACTAATTGGAAGTATATGCAACAAGCACATTGAGTAACAACAAAAATGACCTGTTTCTTTCTGTGGTTGTGTAACTGCCCCAGTTGGCCCCAGTCTCTGTGACACTACGGTTACCCAGTCACTGGTGAAATCCACCTGTCGCTTCCAGCAGCCATTAATTTTTCCCCTCCGAGGAGATGGGGCGTTGCTCATGAAGTTACTTGGCCTTCTCCTCTGCTGCTAGCGCAGCCTCTCGCCGCCACTTGGCCTTCTTTGCCAGGTTCCAGCTGGTTAAGGACTCGTGACGTGCGGCAGCCTGTGGAAGTTAAACATTGCTTCAGAGTAGCGTAGCAGGAGTAAGGATGCACCTCAGCGAAAGCCACCCAAGCCCTGCAAGGGCTAGCAACTACTTAGGTTTCAAGGGTGATGGGGACAGAGGTTAGCTAAACATAGGGTAAGCTGCTGCTGCTGCCTCTTCAGGTTTGCCTACTTGTCTGGAATTGGGCCATGCATAAGCATGCTACGTGCTAGCTAGCGCTGTACTCACCTTTTTAGCTGAGGCAATCACTGCGAAGCAGGCAACAATGGAGAGTCCAATCATGATGTAACAAGCTTTAACTCGAGCTTTGTTTCTTGCCCTGTCTAGCATCTCTGGCCTGTTAAAAGTTATTTTAAATAGGTTAAAAGTTACTGAATCGTTACAAAACAGTGAGGTATTGTTTTTCAAAGTATTGCAGATGTGACATCACCCTTGAGGAATAAGAATAGATTTAGGTCCTAAACAAGCACCTTCAGATTGCCATGATAGGTTTTGTACCACTTTGCATTTTGTACCGACTTTGCATTTTCTGAACCTAACCCGTTTCCAGTGAAAAGCAACATTTAATGAATTCTAAAAATCACCTTAAAGTGGAAAAGCTCATGCAAAAAATATTTGCACTTCAATACCTGGGGTAAGTACATCAGAAATCATACCTTAAACTCTATTTAAACATCATGAAAACAATGAGGGTTTATTTTAAGCAGATGGAGAGTGTATGTGGTGTCAACTAGATGTGGTGAGAGCAAGTTCCTTTTTCTCAAAATCAACTTCACAATTAATTACAGTCATATCTGCCCTGTTCAGATCGCATCCTGCATGCTGGAGGCTTGGGACTTCACACGCTTGTAGGGGCTTAAAAACTTGTACTGCTGCGAGTTAAAAGAGTTTTTAGCTCTTCAGAAAAGGAGCAGCTTTAATTAAAGCGGGTGGCTGATGCCAACCTTCGCTCTACTGCAGCAACACGCACCTAAACAAGAACCATCTACGCGATTATCTCACTGGCCGTCAAAGGCAAGACCAATGAGACTTCTGCCCTGCGTCTGGTGGCAGCTGCTGCAAGAGAGGTATTGTACAGTGCAGCAAGCTCCCTTGGCTCAGCTCCCTTTGGAGGCTGCATACCCCTGGGAGATGAGACCACGGGTAATCTCTCTCACTAAAATTGTCTCAAAACCTTCAGCTAAGTCATTTCCGAGTCAGGCATTACACTTCCAAGTACTGGTTTGAGGTGTTTGTTACCATGCTGGCTGTATGCTCTTTTCCTTTCGTACATCACATGGGAACGCTTTATACGTATAAATACCCATAGAGAATATAAATAATATATCATTATGGTTTTATACAAATAGATATATAAAGGATAGATGCACAAAGAATTGATTTTCTGTTGTGAACCAGGATCTCGCAGTGATCTCTCTCCCCCCGCAGCACCTTGAGCTTTGCTGCCAAGGTGAGTGGTGGGGTGGGGCAGGGCTGGGGTGTTTGCTGTGGGACTTCTGCCCGTGAGGCGTGTGTGGGGTCTGGGGGCTGCAGAGCTGCCCTCGCAGGCTCAGTGCAGTCTGAGGAGCAGCTGTGCCAAACCACCCCCTTGCCTGCCCGCAGGCGCGTGTGCTGTACGCGCCACGCGTCTTGGAGCTGACGGGCAATGCCCTGCAGTTCTGAGCAGCTGCTTTTGTTTTGTACCAGGGTGAGCAGCATCTTTAAAACAAACCGCACGTCAGGCGAGCACATAAAATCATTAATCCGCTAATCCATTTGTGGCCACAAAAGCAAAACCATAAATGTTATTAGTCTGCCTTATTAGCCTAATCGTATTTCGCAACGCGCTAATTGGGACTCTTCTGAAGCTGATTTTCACTTTCCCCCTGCTTTCTGTCTCTGCTCTAAGGAAAACAGGCCTGATTATGTTCTTCCCTAATTGCACATTAGGGCCTTTGCCACTCAGTTCTTAATCAGGACTCCAGGTAAACCTCTGCTGAAGTCAATAACAGCTGTTTAAAACAAACAAACCAACCCAAAAACAAAAAACCCCACCCCAAACCACAACTCATAACCTTGAGTAAGGACCATGGATTTGACCCTTAGGACAAACTATCTTCAGTGGCTAGATTGTGTCCAGCGGGAGCAAGACCTTGCCATACATTTTTTGTTAACAGTTGAAGCAGTGACACAGTTCAGCCTCAGTGTCTCACAATTAACTCCTTCTCCTGTATTACGATTTATGATCCAACCGTTCTAAAATGACATGGCTCACCCAAAAAGGACAAAGTGGTGACACACAGTTGGGAGGCCAACTGCTGCACAGAAACAAGCAATCTCTGCACGTGTATGTGTACAGACCGGCACACACAGGCCTTCATAAACACCTCCTGATGACCTCAATAGCTTTCAGAGCTGCTGAGACCTGTCAGAACCTCTCTCTAGGGGAAGATGGTGGGATCAACAGTGCAAGAGACATGGGATGCCTTAGAAAGCTGCTGTCCAGCTCAGCAAATGCTGGTAAAACTGTTGGAAGCAACAGGAACAGGTAAAGGACGTACCTGCTGCTTGATGCAGTTCTGCACACTGCTTAGGCTCAATGCAACTCCCCAGACAGGGACACACTGTCATGATAAAATGCAGTGTCCTGGAGGGAGACATCAAACACGCTGCTGAACGTCCTAAGAAAAGGGCAGCAATTGGCACTGGGGGGTCCATGTGTTCAGTGATCGACTCCCGTGGAGGTCGCTAACTATCAGCAAGTCAGAGAACCTCAGGGTCAGCTGGGTTTGGGTGCGAAGGGACCTTCAAAGATCATCTAGTCCAGTGGGTCAGTAAGAATGGGAGGCTAACGCTATGTCAAGTACTCAGTTTTCCTTGGTGGGGGATGTTTCTCTCATAACGTCCTTGTCTATTTTTCCTCAAATTCTATAATAAATTAATTGGGTGTAGTCATTCAACAGCAGTCAGCTCCCTTAGAACTATTTATGGGAGCTATGAATGGAAAATATTGTTTACCAATAACATCCTTCCCTGATTGCACATTAGGAATAAGCAAAATAAACAAGCCAGTGCGTAGATGTGACCGAAGCTATCTGCTCAGATGGATCCAGTTCTTAATCTCAGGCTCTGGGGACCTCAGTAAGGAACATTTTTTCATCGTAACCTCTAACCAGGACAGGAAATTCTTTTGCTCTCTAATTTGTTTCCAAGTTTTCAGTGTAGAAAAACCAACCAGTTCAAACTCTCTGGAAAAGTTTTAGACCAGAATCAGGCCACCTCTTTCCCTTCATCTCCACGTTCCCCTCTGAAAAGAGCAGTGCACTTACGGGATCCTCGGAGGAATCTCTTCTTCTGTCTTGAAACGTCCCGTCCAGAGGAGGATTTTTTTGTCAAACTTCGAAGGTTTGTAACTTGCAACCACCTTGTGAGCCTGCACAGCTTAAAGAGTAGGGGAAGAACACCTTGTCAAACCATGCACCGAGACCGAATGATGGGTAGTAGCACCAAGGGTGCAAGGGGGAACCCCTGCCCGTTCTGGCCGTTGGAAGAGTAACTCGGGGATACAGCTCCCGGGGCTGCTGCGCTACCTCTGGATACACCTCCCAGAGTTACCTCCACGCCGCCCCTGGAACAGCCCCGCATGCAACGACAGTCTGGTTCGGCCTCCCCGCACCCGGTGGGTCCCGGCACCCGAGCCAAGGGGGTAACGCCCGGGGCCACCTGAGCTGCCGTGCCATCGGCCCGGACCCCGCCGGCGGGCAGCCCCCGCCCCATTCCGTCCGTCAAACCGCCCCGGCAGCCCCCTCCGCAGCCCCGCTCCCCGGCGCGGCGGCAGCGCCCCTTACCGCGGGTGATGCCCGGGCTCCGGGCGGGCTCCCCGCCTGCGGCGGCTCCCCGCGGCGCGGGCAGACGGAGCGGCGCGGCGGACAGGAGCCGCCCGGGGCGGAGGCGCGCCGGCAGCATGGCGAGGGCAGCGCGGAGCGGCGGGACCCTCTGCCTCGGCGGGAGCGGTCCCGATGCCAGTGCAAGTCCCAGTGCCGGTCCGCCCCAGCCCCGCCCCGAGGACCCCTCCAGCCGCACGCGGAGGCGAGGCGGGGCGAGGCGGGGCGGCCGCCGGCGATGGTGGGGGGGGCCTGGTCCTCCGGAGGAGCCGTCCAGCTCGCCTAGCGCGCTGATGCGCCACGTCTCCAACATAGACATGCCAAGGTTCGAGTCAAAGCTCGGCTGAAGAAACAGGTGCAGGGGTTCAGTCTGGGGCTCTGCGCAAGGCACGCCCCTGTCCCCCACGCAGACCTGCCCACACCCCTGTTTCTGGTGTTTTACCGCTTGCAGGGGGCTCACTGTACTGATGAGCGCATGATCCGGGACAGTCAGCACGGCTTCACCAAGGGAAGGTTGTGCCTTACCAATCTGGTGACCTTCTATGATGGAGTGACAGCATCGGTAGATAAAGGGAAGGCAACCGATGTCATCTACCTGGACTTGTGCAAGGCCTTTGACACAGTCCCCCATCACATCCTTATCTCTAAATTGGAAAGATGTGGATTTGATGGGTGGACCATCCAGTGGATAAGAAACTGGTTAACAGACCGTAGCCAAAGGGTGGTGGTCAGTGGGTCTATGTCCAGGTGGAGGCCGGTGACAAGCGGTGTCCCCCAGGGGTCTGTCTTGGGACCGGTTCTCTTTAACATCTTTATCAATGACATCGATGATGGAATTGAGTGCACCCTCAGCAAGTTTGTGGATGACACCAAGCTGAGTAGTGTGGTCGACACCCTAGAAGGAAAGAAAGTCATCCAGAGGGATCTTGACAGGCTGGAGAGATGGGCCCAGGTGAACCTAATGAGGTTCAACACTGCCAAGTGTCAGGTGTTGCACTTGGGCCGGAAGAATCCCAGACATAGATACAGACTGGGAGAAGAGCTTCTTGAGAGCAGCCCTGCTGAGAAGGACTTGGGGATTCTGGTGGATGAGAAACTTCACATGAGCCAGCAGTGTGCTCTTGCAGCTCGCAAGGCTAATGGTATCCTGGGCTCCATTAGAAGAGGGGTGACCAGCAGGGACAGGGAGGTGATTGTCCCTCTCTACTCTGCCCTCGTGAGGCCCCATCTGGAGTACTGTGTCCAGATCTGGGGCCCCCAATAAAAGAAAGATGTAGAACTGTTGGAGATGGTTCAGAGGAGGGCCACAAAGATGATTAGAGGGCTGGAGCACCTGCCCTACAAAGAGAGGCTGAGGGAGCTGGGCTTGTTCAGCCTGGAGAAGAGAGGGCTGTGGGGGGAGCTCATTGCAGCCTTCCAGTGCCTGAAGGGAACTTATAAACAGGAGGGGAATCACCTTGTTAAAAGGATAGACAATGGCAGGACATGGGGGAATGGACTGAAGGTAAAGGAAGGAAGGTTTAGATTAGATATTAGGGGGATGTCCTTTACAGAGGGAGTGGTAAGGTGCTGGCACGGGCTGCCCAGAGAGGTGGTGGGTGCCCCGTCCCTGGAGGTGTTCAAGGCCAGGTTGGATGGGGCCCTGGGAAGCCTTGTGTAGATCCAGGCCTGGAGGTTGGTGGCCCTGCCTGTGGCAGGGGTGTTGGAACTCTATGATCCTTGGGGTCCCTTCCAACCCAGACCATTCTATGGTTCTATGATTCTATGATGATTCTCATGACACCCTTTCAGCTTGCTTCAGTTTGCAAACCTTTGTTTGTTTGTTTGTTTCATTTCACGTGCTGGACAGAGTAAACTTTAATTAAAAAAGCTAAATAAATCAGTAAAAACATACCCCTGACAAAAATTCATTAATTCAGCAGAGAATACACAGTGCTTGCACACAAAGTAAGCGCGACAGCAGTGCCAGTGCAACACAGGATCTCAGCAGAAGAGAGTCCGATGTGCTGAGCAGGGGAGGGTTGTGCATCCATCAGCCAGCGCCTGCGGATGAACGGAGGAAGCCCCGCTCCCCAGGGAGGGATCACTGCCTGGCAGCAGCTAAAGCCCTGTGCGCAACGTGACAGCACGAACGAGGAGTCTCGAACCATTTGTGGCCAGTTATCTATTTCCAGGAGCAGGGCCAGAGGTAAGCAGCTGCTTTTCAAAGCAAATTGGCTAGCAGAGGGAATCAGAAATCTGTCACCAAAGTGAGTCCTAGCACCCTTGATACTGATGTGGGGCTTTTGTAGTACTGTTTGTGCAACGGTTCATTCCAGAAAGATACTTTTAAAGTATTTTCTGTTCAGTAAGCAGTCCCTTGTTGATGTTTTCTTATTCACACATGTGCAGCTCTTATCCCAAAACCATTAAAGTAACAAAACGTCCTTATTATTGGTAAAACATCAAAGCCATTCCCATCCATCTAACTCACACTAACTTAAAACCAAAAGAATAATAATAAAAAATCAATCTTCTCCCATTTAATTTCCAAACAAAATTTCTGTTTGCAAATGAGTCTTCCTCTAAGCAGAAGAACCTTGCTCCCTGAATCAAAACTCCCCATTGGCTTTCTCATGTTCTTCTAAAAATAGCATCAAAAGGCAGAACATGTCCCTCCCTGCATGTGCGTGCGCATGTGCACACACCCCTGCCCCTGAGCAGTTCTGCCCTACTTCAGAACATTGTTGGGGAGTTGAAGAACAGATTTCAACAGAAAGGACCTAGATGGTCTGGCAGTAGCCCCTTTACTTTTGCTGTCTTCAAGCTCAGAGAGCGGCGTAGCACCAAGCAGCGCTCCTTGTCTCTGGAGACACAGCTGTAAGGGCTGCTCAGCGTTGTACCTTATAAGCAGCACCCCAAACACTGCTATTAGTTGCCAGTCGCGCTGGTAACCCACACGTGTAGAGTCATTGTGCTTCTAACCAGCATCAGTGGAGCTGCTGGGAGGAAGCCTGGAGCTCGCCTAAGTAGCTCCCAGCACTCGCCAAAGCACTGCTCTAAGGATTATGGCACCTTCACAGGCAGAGCTACCTAAATCCCGAGAGACTTATGCCCTGGAGGAGAGAACTTGAAAAACCCGGTGGCCTTCACAGGTCTTCATTCTCCCTAAGGCTATTGCACGCTGCATGATAGTGGCTTCAGAGTGCATCGTTTAGCGCTATTAACAACAAAACAGTGCTTAAATAGTGTTTGCATCCTCAGCAGCCTCCTGCTGACCTCAACAAATGGCATTTTCACGCTCGACTTCTCTGGGGACAGCACTGTGTTTGGGGATTTGTGTCCTCTCTGTTGCTCTCAGAGATGGAAAATGTGTGGGTGGGCACATACGGACGTTAGCATTTTGAGAAGCGGTGCCGGGATCCTTCTGAAGTAAGCGAAGGCATGTAGGACTCCATTGAAATTCTGCAGTCTGTGATGTCGTTCCTTAAAGATACCCCCACAGAGACCTTCACCATACCTGGTTCCTCAAGACACTTCCCCCGTTGCCCTGTAGAGGGGATTTCCCTGCCAGGCTTGGCTTTCTTCCTAAAGGACATTTCTAAGAAGCAGGCTGAGATCTGCAGTGGAAACACAGGTGCATGTGCTGGTCAAGGCCAAACCGAAGTTCATGGGGAGAGGTAAGGAAATGAAGTAAGCAAACTCAGTTTTAAATTACAATATTGCTTTAATCATTCCCTTTCACATATCCTTGAGACATGATATGCTCAACAGTTTTGATAATAATAATAATAATAACAATAAACACAGGTACAGTGTTCGAGCCAAATCAACTTTTCTCACCGTCTGAGTGCTGACAGTTGTTGTGCAGCATAAGCTTTGTTTTGGGGGGAGATGCTTCTTGCTGCATTGGCAGTCAAACTGCAGGAATTGTAACCCTGTCATACATGCAAACCCTATTCAGGACAGTGCAACAGTTGATGTATGAACAGCATCCATTATATATATATATATATATATACATGTGCAGCACCCTTCCTTCTTCCAACCAGAAACAGAACTTAACATAATTACTCAAATGCATATGTAAATTGCACCCTTGACATTCAAAGGACTTTAAAAATGTCTTCAGAGATATGTATTACGTATACACAGCCTATATGTCACAGTAATTTCGTTGGCCCTGTCCATTGTGTAGACGTGATTTATAGCTATATTTAACAAAGTATGAAAAGAAAAATCATACGGACAAGGGTTACAACCTATAAATAGAAATGATAGAAAAATAGATATATTGGACACAGCAGTCACACAATATCACTCTGTAACACCAAATCTACTCAACTTTATTTTGGCCTGTCACAACATCCAGTCATCCCAGATCTAAACAGAAGCATGGACAAAACTCAAGGAATTTAGTTTTATTTCACAATAACATGGCACAGAAGTTAGAATAGCAAAGTTTCTATGGCACGGGCTTTAGGAACAGTGTTTTTCACAGTCCTGGACTGGCAACGTAGCTCTGCTGTTCAGGTTTGGAAAATGTCTGTGGTACCACTGTCCCAATAGAAAAATTCCTCCTTCTGTGAACGTGCCTTTTACCTCTCATGCAGAAGGCAAAGCTCAGCTGTGCTGACGGAGCTATAGAGCAGACACTCATCCAGTGAGGCTCGTATCGGTTCAGTCTTGTACTCTCTCAATGTATCAGAACAGTTGTCATCTTCTTGTTGAATATCGGAGTTTATAAATAGGTATCAAAAAAAGCTACAATTCCCAGGATATGCTCATGCTGATCCTTGTCACTACATTATCTATGCTAATGAGAAAAATCAGTTAGTTTTATAAGCTTTGACATTTGACGTTGACGTTACATCTTCTACTAAGAGGACACTTGGGGACAAACATAGTGGGTCCTCTCTCTCTGTGCACCAGAGGAGGTGCATGAGGTTAATCTGTGTATTTCCTTTGGGTATGGGGAAAAAAAATAGATGAAATCTGTATAACTACAGAGCTCCAGAGAAAGTCTTTAACTGTTAGATGGGCCTGTCTCTAGTTCACCATCACCCTGGTAAATACAAGGAACTTTGTAAGTCACTGCAGCACTCATCTGGAATAAAGTTTGCAACTTTGGGGAGAGAAAAAGAAAAAAAAAGGACTTACTGATATCAGGATTACTTTGGGATGTTTGGGAGAATGGAAAGCCTATCTTAAAAGTGGGGACTAAAGGATTGGGCCTGTTTATCTTAGCAAACAAAGGCTGGGAGAGGGTTCTGTTTGATCTGTGAAACAGAGCCAGGTGAGAAGAAGAGCTCTTTTAAACAACCAGGCATCAAAGATGCAAAAAAAAGGTGAGATAACCCCATCTGTTCCTGCCCATGCATCTGAGAGGAATAATAATTTCCTGATGCTTCTGCCTCACTTTGGGGATTGAGAAGGTTGAAGAAGTTCCTGCAGGTCTGTGTGAGTGGGATGGGGAAGGAAGGGAGCTGCTGAAGGGGATGCATCTCATGGTACCCATGGGAGCAGGGGCTGGACTCTGTGAACTAGGTGAGCCTTACAAGCCTGGTAATGGATAACTGCCTAAGTAAGTACCAGAGGAGAAGGCATTTTGTGTGTGGCCTGCTCTCTTTGGAGATGCCAAAAGGAGAGAGACCTGAAAGAGAAATGGCTCCCGAAGATGGCTTTTCATCTTTGAGTGTTCAAATGCTGCCCAGTCATATACTGGAGAGTCTTTTCCTGGCAATAGCCCTCACAGTATTTTTCGGAAGAACTTTGCCTTTTATTAGTCTCTGCCCAGGCACTTGGAAATGGCAGTTTCCATTCACAGAGTATTTCTCAGATTTACACGAGTCTGAGATAGTAGCTCGGGAGCTGGAAGACTTAGAATCCAAAGAAACCTGACTAACAGCAACGCTGCCTGCGCTCTTGGAGGAATACGTGTAAATCATTTTGAGAAAGGCTGATTTTGTGTTTGTTTCTTGCTTGTAAAGGATGATATAGCACTTTGGGAGAAAAGTGCAGCAGAGGATTCCATAATTGGATATTAAAACGACGATGATTTCCACTGCTGGCAGGTATTTGCCAAATGTAGTGGCATAGACTGGGATAAATACAATCCATGCTATAAAGTAAATTAGCATGCCAAAGGTGATGAATTTAGCTTCGTTGTAGTTCTCTGGTAGTTTCCTACCTTTGAAGGCAAATATGAAGCAAATGAAGGCCAGGGCAGCGATGTAGCCCAACATAATCCCAAAAGCCACGATAGAGCCCTCATCACACTCCAGAATTATTGCTCTTGGGATCGAGAAATTTTGCTTTACAAAAGGCGTCCTAAATATTAGCCAGAAGGTGCAAATGATGACTTGAATTCCCGTGCAGGTGACCACCGTGGGAACAGGTTTATATACACATTTCAGGAAATTCTGCAGCTTGGGATCAAAGCTGAAGGCCAGTAAAATTTTTAGCGACTTTATTAAAATACATGAAATGCAGAGTGCAAAACTGATGCCAAAGAGGGCCTGCCTAGTCTTACACTTGAATTCTGTGGGCTCGTCTATGAAGAAGACGGTGCTTAAGAAAATTAAGAAGTGGCTGAAGAGAATAATGTAGCAGACGGTTAGGCCTCCAGATGCTTTTACAACCGGCGTGTTCAAGTTTTTAGTAAATATGACACTGATTGACAAAACCAGCATGACCCCAAAAGCAGAGAGGAGGAGGAGGAAAATAGCAAACCAGTCGGCCCAGGCGAGGAAATGGATTGTCTTCCTGTAGCATGTGGTACTGTTGACTGGAGCCCAGTAGGTTTTGTTGTTGCATCGGTAGCAGTAATCCATGTCTGGAAACAGCAGCATAGGAAGATAACTTAGAAACCCAGAGTAAATAAAGCTGGAAGTGGATTATCGAGGCTTGAGATAGAGGAGCAAAGTGGGAAGGGATGTTCAGGGCCACAGACCGAGGTGAACTGCTTCCCACTGCTGCTGTTGCCATCCAGGCGGAGGAGCTGCAGGGCAACGGTGGCAGCGGCAGCAGGACCCGGGGAGGAATAGCCAGGGGCAGGGGTGGGCACACAGGGAAGGATCAGGGACCTGAAACAGCCTTGGTCATCACTGACTGGTGATACATGACCTGGCCAGAGGTCTGGGCAGGCAAACTTCAACTGAAACATGAACAATGAGTTCAGGGTAAATCAGTTCTCTTGTGGAAAATGGAATGACGTTTCTTTTCTTTACCAGGAAAAACCCCCAACTTTACAGTCAGCTTTTGACGTAGAACATCACGAATAAAGACTTCTTTAGATTATCCTTTGAAAGGCTAGTTTTGCTTTAAAACTCCCATCTCCTCTGATATGGTGAAATATCACAATCATTTGAGTTCAAAAGATAAAATTTAGTTTCCTCCTGCCCCCAGGATATTAAGAGTACATGGTGCCACAACTTTCTTAATTCCATCTCTCTCCTCTATATCTAATTTCCCCCCCCTTAAAAAATTTTGCTCAAATTTATGAATGAACCAGCAGTAAACTATAACCCGAGCACAGCTACAGGCTGGGTAGAGAATGGATGGAGAACAGCCCTGAGGAGAAAGGCTTGGGGGTGTTGCTTCCAACTGATATGTTTCTATGAAAGTACACACCAGATATGATACTAGAAAATATTACTCTACAGTTATATCAAACTTTTTAGTACTCCCTGGTAAAGACAAATTAAATGCTGATAAAAAAATACATCAGTCTTGAACTTAGACTCACAGAAAACTGTGGGTTGGAAAGGACCTCAAAGATCACCGAGTTCCAACTCCCCTGCCATGGGCAGGAACACCCTTCCCTAGACCAGGTTGTCCAAAGCCCCATCCAACCTGGCCTTGAACGCCTCCAGAGATGGGGCTTTCACAACCTCTCTGGGCAGCCTGTGCCAGGGCCTCACCACCCTCATAGTAAAGAATGTCTTCCTTACTGGACTGGATGTATTGCAGTAAGACAAGAAAACAAGGGTCTATTTTAATGAGACTCACTGATAAATCATCCAGACTTTCCATCCTAACAATGGATAATGTTAGTCACCTGGAAAAATCTAATTGCTAATTTGTCTTCTAAAAAGCATTTAAACCAAGTTTTATAGGCCAAACCCTTACATTTGGGAAACTGAGCATAAACAAATAGTTTAATCCCATTCCAAAGTTATACTTAAGGTTGCCAAGACACATTACACCGAACCAAGCAATTGTATTGATGTCTAAATAAACCTTTATTTGGATGACAATTCCTTACCTGTTTGGTTGCTGTAATGGTTTTCTGGGCAGTAAACGCACTCGTAGCAGCATGTGTGTGGACTTTCTGTAACCTTTTTCATCTGCCCTGGCCTGCAGTGCTGGGAGCATGTTGACTGAACCTTCTGCAGTGTGCAGAAAACAAAACAAGACAAAAAACCAGCTCAGGCACAACTAGTAACTAAGGATTGTTAAAGTAAACTTCCAGTAATTCTGCCATTTGCACTCTTTTTGTACCTGGTATGCTTTAAGGGAAGCTGATGCTGAAGAAAGGCATTGTAGGCTCCGTGTTTCTTGTATTTTCTCCCCACAGTCAACAAGTGACAGGATGGGGCATTATCTAGCTGATAATTTTCTTTTTTTGGCCCTGAATGCCTATCAGTGGAATTGTCTGTACCGTTAAAAACCAGATCAAAGTGTCTCATCCAGCTTTGAACCTGGAATTTAGACAGCTGAGGATCAGCTCCAAAGAAAGCCCAGACGCATCTGATGAGGGATTCGAGTGGAGCTCTTCACAAGTGAGATCCTAAAACCCTTCCTGGCTGCTCTGAGCCCTGGGGAGACACATAGGCTCAGGGGAGACACCTCGGCTGGTGCTCTGTGCTGCAGCTCTGGCTTTCCTGACCCTCAGCACCTCACGCTTGGGTCGTGCAGCATCACTCTGGGGGTGCAATCAAGGCCTTTCCTCGAGGTCTGAATTCAGGTCTCCCTCCCAAAGACAATTATTTTGTAAAACAGAGCAGCAGTCCTGAGGGACACTGCTATTTTTTTCCTCCCTCCAAGACAGTGCTGATGAAGAGGTGGAGACATTTCCTTGCCATCCTGGACAGTGCCATGAGGAAGGGCAAGATTTTAGGTTTTCTTCTGCCCTCAGCCTTTTCTGCCAGCTGAGGCCACATGCTGAGACTCTAATTCAGCCCACCTAGTGAGCAGCCTCTCCCTGTCATATGAGTGGTTAATGCTTCACAGCACAGAGCTGCACAATGGACCAAGACCTCCAGCCATGCACAAATGACAGATGATCCAGCGGAATTGACCCAGGCCACCCACTAGTCCTGTCTACACCTGTGCTGGGGCTCCAGGTGGTGCCACCTACCTCAGATTGCTGTAGCTGTGCTGACCTCAGCTCTAACAGGACCATATAATCAACAAAACTTTCTTCTTTCTCTCTTTCTCTCTTTCTTTCTTGTCAACAGATATGATTCTTTATGTACAAAATAAATGGCGGTGGTATGTAAGAGACAGAGCTTTTATACACAGTCATTTCTTATTTTAAAACCCCTTTTCAAGATGCTGCAGTAGCACCCTTAGGACACTCTGATTTACTCATCTTAGGAAACTTTTTAGGAGTATTTGGGAGAAATAGCTCAATTTCTAATCACTGATCCTGCTTCTCAGGGTGCATGAAGGTGGTCAAATAAACCTAGAGAGGATTCTCTGCTGTAAAAGGGGAATGTGAAACTTCAAGGGCTGACACATGCTTCACTTGTAAGTACTTTTTGCTGCTTAACCTGGCAGGCAGCTAAAACAACCACACAACTGTTCACTCAGATGAGGGAAATGTGTTCACTCATCCCAGAGGGATGAGGAAGAGAATTAAAAATAAAAAGCTAAAAATTATGTGTCAAGATAAAGACAGTTTAATTTGACAGAAAAGGAAGATAATAACAACAACAATAACAATAATAATAACATAGTACAAAACAAGTGATGCCCAACACAACTGCTCACTGCCTGCAGATCACCAATGCCCAGCTAGTTCCCAAGCTGCAGTCCTGACCCTGGCCAGCTTCCCCCAGGTTATATACTGAGTATGACGTCGTATGGAACAGAATATCCCTTTGGCCAGTTTGGGTCAGCTATCCTGGGGGTTGGACACAGGTCCCTTCCAATCCCTACAATTCTGTGATTCTGTGATCCTGGCCATGTCCCCTCCTAGTACTGAGGGAAGAAGAAAATATATAAAGCAAATTTCACATGTTATGACAACAAATGAAAAGTTACCTTTAAATCCAGAAATTGTTTTTTTTTCTCCTCATCCTCAAAGATGAAGTCATCTTTCTCTGGGTCATATTCTGCCACAGTGGTGATTTCCATGTGGCCATCAATTTCTTTCCAAAGAAGTACATCATAATTGGTGCTCATATCTCCATTGGAGTCAAACGTGATTTCTTTATCATCATCAATGATCGTAACTTTTTTAAGTTCTTCAAGGAGCTGAACATAAGCATAGGGAACAATAACATACATGATTACCATGCCAGTGTGATAAACTCAATAGTTTAACATCTGTACAATAATATCAAGTTAAAAATAAATGCTGCTTTTTAGGAGCAAAAGAAATCTTAAGATTAACGTGCATCTTTGTAACTGTTTCATTTGACATCCTACACAGAATGATGTTATTCAGACAATCCTCTTAAGCTTGAAGACCTATTAATAAAAAAAATAATAATTTCTTAACTCTATGCAATGTGTACAAATACCCATGTTAGTATTTTTTTTCCCAGCCTTGGAAATTTCTGTATGAACATGGGAAAGAAAAGGTTTTTGCTTGCAAGAACTAATGGCCTTTTGGAACTTACTTTCACGTAAAGAAATACTGAGTGATGTGGTTACTTTACTGTCAATCTGGACAACAATTGCTTCCAGAGTAACCTTCCTCGGCCTGTCTTGAAATACCTTCTCTAACCTTGTTTTCAGCTGTGATGCTCTACTGATATTGTGTACTGCAAGGTGAGACTCAACAGTTGTATGAAAAATAAGTGCAAGTCTGCTCAGATGAAGTGATCAATGGCACAGGGGAAATAAAGAGCAAGGCCATATTTAACAGATCATAGGAAATACTAGAATAAGCAAGCTTCAATAAAGTGGCTGTTTGTCTTAATATTGCATGCTGTTCTCTTCAACAAAGTTAAATTTCTCTCTCCCTTATCACAAACACAAACAGACAGATGAAAAAATTGTCTGTGGATCTGGAAAAGGGTAGGTTAAGGCACCTATAACCCACTTCCAGTTCCTGGAGAGACCATGACAGGACTTGCATTAGCTACCGTGATTCTTAACTGAAGCAAAGGCTTTATCTCTTTGCAGGCCTAATAATTTTTGGGATTAATTAACAAGAAAAAGCTCCCAGGTTTTGCTGAAAGGATGAATGCAACTGTCCTCTTACATGTATCCTTTTGTGATATTTTGAGTAGTTAAAGAACATACTGAGAAGCATACTACCGCAATATGCTCTGGCATATATCTGTATACATCATATCTGGTGTATATAACATGTAATTTTTTCATGTAAAACATAATTTTTTGAGAGTTTGCATACTTTCACTGCATATCTACTCATTTATGAAGAACCAAAGCGTGCTTCTAACCAGTATTTCATCCGAGTTAGACGCTGTGTAGTCATGTGAGTCTGAACAGGAGGTTTTGTACTCTGTATCCTCAGACCAGTCATTTAAACTGCCTTTTCTGTGCTTTTCCAATTGCTGTAACAATATGGGAACAACAGAGCTTTTGGAATATGTCTTGAGCTTCAGACAGAGTGGGCGAAAAATTAGCAATTTTTTGATTTAACTGATGGCTGTTTTTTGCCAGGTCTGTAACAGCAATGACTCTGTCATTTCTTTGCATGAGGAGATGTGTGGTATGGATTATTAGCACCCTAAACTTTATATGTACCCATTTCTGGAGGGTTAAATTTAGTGTAAAGAAAATGTATTATGAAAGGGGCACGGGGAGGATAGCTACCTCTCTTGAGTTTTCTTCATGAGTTCTTAGCCTCTTAACAAGACTTTTAATTTGGGTGGTTTGGGATTTAATTCAACAACGATATTAATGGAGTTCTACAAAGTTGCATCCCCTGTATAGAAGTCCTGAATTTGACCTCTTCGCACTTACAAATTCACATAAGAATCTCATTGTTACCGGTAGTTTAATTTTTTTCAAATCCCGTATCTTGGTTTGACCTGCCCTGACCTAGGACAAGAGGTCAGAGCAAGTCAGTGTGTTTCAGTGCTTGTTTGACTTTTAGATGAACTTTGTTTAATCCTCTCAGTAAAAGTGTGTAAAAGTGAATAGTCCCGAGCAGGTTCTTGGGTAAAAGGTCAGGTCAGGTTTACTTGTCTGATTTTTCTTCTTCCCACAGTAGTAGTAGAGTTGGATAACAAGTGCCTCACCCACCTTAATGATTGTGTCTAATTTCCCTATCGGTCGCATCAGTACAAATCAAGATCAGATAGAATTATAGCCTGTTGCATTTTCACTTTCAAATAAAGATTCATTATAGGGGAAAATACCTGAATTCAAACAAAACAGAGACAATAGTTGGGCATGGGTGTAGGGAGTGGGGGGTGCGGAAACTGGAACCCTTTGGTGAATGCTCGTCTCTTCTAACATCCCCACAGCATTCACTGCTGTGTATATTACAGTGGTTTGCAGCAACAGAACCAACCATTAGTAGCTGAGTAGCTGATAAATTAACTGTAGATTGACTATACATTTTTATTCTGTCCCACATGAGTAGCTAGCAAGGCATGATGTTCCAGCAAGGAGCCTACAGACTGGAGCCTTCATCTAAGCTGGTGCCTACACTTGAAGGCGATGAGGGAAGTAAGGAAGGGTAGCTAATGAAGCCCAGTAGCTAAAGATCCCTTCTGCACCTGTGGACTCATGTTTACAGCCATTGCTACTGTACCTGTGAAGAAGGAGATGGTGGGCACACAGCTACAATCAGTTAGCTATCTGTATGTAAAATGCAATAACCATGCTCTGTCTACAGCAGAACACAGCTGTGGCTTGGCATGAGGAGTCTCTGCATCTACATGGGCCAACAAATAGGAGACAAAACTGGAGTCTAGTTTTCCTGACTGCAGCAGTTGGATTCTGCTGCTCTAGCAGCAGTATTTCATTTCAGGTGGGAAAGCAGAGCATGAATAAAAAGTCATTTAGTAAAAGGACAAAGATAGTAAATCCTGGAATGTGGGAGCAAAAGTGAGATTAAAGTTATGCAGAGAGAATGAGGCCTGAAAGAAGTAACAACATACCTCCCAGGGAGTGAAGGCAGAGGGATCCTTGCAGTTTCGGTCTTTGCATTGCCCTTTAATGGCGTGAGCAATGGCATAGACTGCAAGTATTGTACTGTGGATAAACCCAGGTTCTATGTTGGCATTCAAAAAATCATCTCTCCAGATCTGTTGTTTATTCTCAACATTTTGCAGTAGATCATCCTGGGACTGGTTTGAAATGCACGTTTGAAAATCATGGTATTCCAGGTGTGCACAGACCGACAAAAGAGTAATATATTCACGAAGAAACTTGTTGTTGTCAGTGGGCTTATCATGAAGGTTTTTCAGAAAGTCTTGGAATGTGGAGGTGTTTTTAAATCCGCTTTTAAATCCAAATCCAACAATGGTTCCCAGCTGCCTGATGTTAGGAATCGTACTGATTTTGACTGCAGCCGACCAGTTATCACTTGCAATCCAGATTTTTTTTACGTTCCTCTCAATTGCCTTCTTAAACAGAATGAGGACATGGAACTGCCTCATAAAGACAACAATAACGTTTACTCTGGTTTCCTTGACAATCTTCTCAACTGTGCGATCAACTTTGGCGTGAAAGGTGTTGTCAGAGAGATAGGCGGGCAGCATTTCTTTAAAAGCTATGCAAACGTTGTTTGCCATGGCCTGGACCCCAAAGCTCTCCAGAGCAAACCGCCCGTTGTCATCATCGGTGGCTATTACTCCAATCCAATTCCACCCACACTCAGAGATCAAGTGGGTCATTGCTCTTGTCTGATGAAAATCACTGGGGATAGTCCGGAAGAAAGAAGGAAACCGGATTTTGTCACTGAGGATTTCAGCTGAGGATGCAGGACTGACCTAGGAAGAGTGAACAATTCAATTATGGAGGCAGTCTCCTCCAGAGGACACCAAGAGATCCAAAGCTGCCATGACTGCTCTTTCATCCAGCCTGACCCAGGCTCCCTCCTCCTGCGAGCCAGCAGCGACAAGGTGCAGCCAAATGGGGCAGGTTCCTCCACCCTGATATTCGGATGCAGACTCATGCCCACTACCAGTTCTTCCACTTTCATCCTTATCCACATAATTACTTCAGCGAAGGCAGAGAATAAAATCTTTCAAAAGGGATATGATAATTTTGCTGGTATAAGGAATTTGGTTCAGATATCGTCAGGACTCTGTTCAGATACCGTCAACTTGCTATTCAAAATAATATTTAAAACACTGTAAGCACTAAATATTATTAATTATTCAAATTGCCAGTACCCTTACACCTTGCAGTATTTTTCTGTCACTGAGCATGTTAGTATGGTTCGCCTACATGTATATTTTTTTCTCCAAGATTTAATGACCGTATTTTAAAAGGTTCATTAACTCTGTTGGAAGAACTTCACAGAAAAAACAACAGTAACCAGTACTGCAGAATGCTTTAATTCTTTTATATAAAAGGTTTATTACCTTTTTTCTTGTGAATGTAGCTAGAAAAATGACATTCTTTAAATCCCTCTAGTTTTAATTCTTTTCTATTTGTTTGTAGGAGTTTCTTTCCCTGCACTTACATTTCCTACTTTTCTTGACAATTATTAAAAAAATAAATCTCAGCTTTCCAAATAGAGAGTCACCAGTCCGGAGGGGGTGCCAAATCTTACTGTTGTCAGAAGATTACAGATGCTATTGATGAGAAAAAATCCTGTGGGTCACCTATTCCATCTCTACGTCCCAATGCAGATTTGTTTCATCACACGTCCTTTGATTCTGTTCAAGTGTGGCATTTTAATTGTCATACTTAGAATAGCTCCTGTGGTGGAGCTGGAGGTCATAAAAACTTCCTACTCTTGTGGAGGAGAAGGTTCAGCTCAGATTTTATGTCTTTTCCACGTGTTTGGTTACTATGTCGCTACTTTGTGGTGAGGTAATGAGGTAATTTATATCAAATTGGCAAACCCAACCAGCAACACAGGATGGTGTGGAGGTGGGTTTCCTTTTTCCCAACTCTTTTACAATGGTGAAAGTAGAAATGTAAGCACTGGCTTAAGTGCAAGCGTGGGACTGCACTAGTCCTAGAGAGGTCAGAAGTAGAGAAGGATGTTTTGGGAAGGAGCAGTGTGGATCTGTAGAATTGTATGCCCTCTTTTCTACTGCTACTTGAAGAGTAACAGGAGTAAAACTGTGTTTTAGAGCAATATTCACCACTTTCCTGTCCATAGTTATGACAGAGTCCAAAATCTAACCTTTCTTGGGCTGGTGAGAATTTCCAAATATCTGAACAAAAGTGGGTCGTTACTGGGGTGGTTGGGGTTTTTTTGGTTTGTATCCCCTTCCCCTCACCCCCCAGTTTGATATTGACTACTGTCATATTCACCATCAGCCAGAGACAATGGACGTAGCTTGGTTGCCTGAACAAAGTCCTTTAGCGTCACCCAAAGCGTGTTGGAGTAACTGTCACAGCCATGCAGCACTAATGGCCCGGCCAGGCTGACAGGAGCCCAGCACCATCCTGAAACAGCCCTTGGAGGTATGTGCCTCAGGCATGTAGAATAGCCCTTATTGCCTTTGCTTACGCAAGGGAACCAACCCCGCCATTTGGAGCTGAAGCCCACCCCTCCTGATGTCCTTAGTTGGAGGCAAACACGTGGCTTTTGCAGTCCCTACGATCAGAGCTGCAACTTCATTCTAAGCATGGAAAATTTGACCCTCTGTCCAAAACGAAATTGTTCCCTCAAACCTACCTGTGGGATTAATTGCAAAGCCAGCAGCCTTGAAACTGCCATCGACTCCTCCGAGTAGCTGGCTCCAGTGACTGCCTTAATTCTTGGGACGTAGTCTGAGTAGTTACACTTGAACTCCACAACATCCTCAGAAGAATTGAATTTGGACAGAAACCTCAGAGCAGACGCCATGGCCTTTGTAACCTCTGCACACGTGTCGTAGATTTCGTAGCCCAGAGTAACTCCAGACAGCAGCGTGGAATTGTTGATCATTTCAATAGCATGTATCATTGCAAGTGTCTGAAGAAAAATTTGAATTTCGAAGCTGTCAGGAAACACAGAAGTTTCATTTTAGAAAAACGCTGCTGGGAACAAGGCCAAAGCAAAGTCCCTTTTGAGCACATCCCTTAGTATTTGACAACTACTGTAAAGAAATGATGGATCATATGGTTTGTGTGACTTGCTCTAGTGTACTGAAGACTAGAAATCACACATTTTTGTATCACCTGAGTGGGGGATTAAGCAAAATAAACACAACATTTAAAATACATGTGAATAAAAAATATTTTCCCAAAAAAACTAGGTACTAACCCCAAAATTTTGAAGTTACATGAAAAATGGCAACTGATGACTTCCAGAAACATTTGTCAAAATTGTTCCAGTTTACTCGTGTGCCCAATAAGCTTTTAAATGTATTTATTTCCACCAAAGAAAAGAAAACACTGTATCTTTCAGAACAGAGGAAAACATTTCAGAGCTCAAAGTCTTCTAGTGGTTGCATCAACATTCCTAGAATCCTCTCTAAATCTGCTGAACTTGGTATGGTTTTTCCCCTTATCTCCAGTGGATATTATAACAGACTCTTAACCAGAACTGTGCTAGCACAAAGTGCCTGCAATATGCAACCATCCCTCCTCTCAGGAAAGCTTCTCTGAAGCTTACAGATCTTGCAAATTAAATTACATTCCAAATGGACATGAGACAATTTATGCCTCCATAGAAAAATAATGGAAGGCTGACAAAATTATCAACTTTGCCATCGTTGTGAAATAGATCCAAATGGATATCTGCGTGTTCAGCGGATTATTAGATTCAGATGTGGGATTAAGTTGTGTGTGAAATTAAAATAACATTTGAGGATTTGCACCTGTATTAAAATTGAAGAAAATGCATATTTGGAATTTCTGGATTTAGGAAAGTGGTAGTACATAGTTAAAATAAAGTTCTTCACCAGGCATCCTTTGCATTCTTTTCAGAAAAATCAGTGTTTCAAGCACAGTGGCATTTGGAGCCAGCAAAAAAATATTCTGATGCACAGTCTGAACCTGAGTGCATACGTGACATTGTGTCTATGCAGCCTATCCTATAGCGTAATACCACAGCTATAATACAAAGTGTAATAACCACAATAACTGTAATAATAATTACAAACTAGTCAGCAAGGTACTATTGCATGTTACGACTGATCTGCCCAGTGAGGTGGGGGACATACTCTTAAGATGTGCTTAGGTACAATGGAGTGGTCTGCCTGTATTCAAATCATCTGGGTTCAACTTCAGATCAAAGAATGAACAACTGTACGGCAGAGAACTTCAGACATATACCAACAAATTAGTATTTACAAGGAAATATGACTGTTTGGCCCAGACCGAAACCTCTAGGTATTTTTGATTATGTACGAAGATTGAAATAGGATCAAATACTCATTCCCTTCCTCTGGCAGCCATGGTATTGCCATACTTTGTCACCCTGTAGTATGTTACGCACAATGTATGCCATGCCTTAGTCTTTTTAAAGACTGGGAAATGCCAGAGAAACAGAATTTGTTGATCTTAATACGAGACATCCATGCCCAAGGTCAGCGATGTCTTCTTTGCTATATATGCAATTGCCAGCACTACTCACCCAGCGCAATTCTGGATGACTGGCTTGATGGGATATTCTTCTGGGTGCAGCATTTCGCTGTGAACTGCAAACAAGCCTCCAATGACAATGTCCCCCGGAGAACTGGCGCCCACAAAATCTTCGGTATTCTGGCAAGAGTAAGCGATATCAGTGCCCATCAGAAAGCAGGGGATCAAAAAGCTAACAAATGCCATGCTTCTATTTCACCTGCTCACTCCAGCTCTAAGCCAATTAAGCGAGCTGCGGGGCCAGCAAGGGCTCCTATGTCATCTATAAACAGCAGCAAGGGAAAAGGGCAGCACTCGGCAGTCGGTCACACCTCATAAGGTGCTTGTATTTGCTTCACTGGTTGAGGCTGTTTTATTGAAGGCACTAAAGCAGCGCTGTCACATAAAATGCAAGGGTGTAGGGGTGTGAGAGTGAAGAGGGAGGGAAAAAAGATAAAGGAGTTTAATAGGAAATATCAGACATAAAATCTGTTCTGCTGTGGCCGAAGTTTATTATGCCTTATCTGAAACACAGCAAATATTTTTGGTATAAATTTGGGTTTGTCTTGAATGCCTTCCAACTGAGTGCAGGGTGCGAAGAAGCGAACGTGTAATATGGCAGTGATATTGCTGCAACCGTATTTTAAGGGTCTGGTCCAAAGAGTGCTGAAAAAAGACCCCCTTGCCACAGTGTGCTTTAGATCTGACTCTGGTCCAGAAAACCCACCCCAAAACTGTCAAAAGACTGCTTTTCTCTTAACATTTTTCTTATATTTTTAAAAATCTTTATATAAAACCAGTTTGGATAGGTTAATTATTCATGGTTCTGATGCGAGCACAGCTCCTAGAGACTTCAGCGGGCTTTGGGTCAGGTTCTGCATTTACAAGCCAGGCCATGTCTACTGCTGGTTCACCTGATAAACACAGAACACTGGGAAAACGTTAAGACTAGTCCTATATTTTTTTACAGGAGGGAAACACAGTCTCTTCCCCTTCTGATGGGGGACACCAGCACTTCCTCTTGACTTACAGTAGCCTAAGGGTAGTCGGACTCTAATGCTGAGTTATGAGACATTCACTCGTAAATATTCCTGTACCCATTGCTTTCCATCCAGGTAATGCACCTCAAAGCCTGGCTCCATGGACTCCGCTGTTTCCTTTGCCCTGACTTTGCATATAAACCTCCTGCCAAATGATATTTTGTGTCATTAAAGCATAAGATCTGATCTAGTCATTTCCTTAAGCAAGCCACAAGAGTGTTCAGCAATATGCTTCTAGTATAAAATGTAACTTTTAAGAGGCTAACACCAAGTATTGCATTAGGAGTTCAATAGAAAGAGAGAAGTGATAATCTGAAACTTCAAACTTGTTATAATTTATGATCAAAAGCAGAAAAGAAACTCTAAAAAGCTATTAGTTTCTATAGAAGGGGATATTACCCACCAACAAAAATCCTTACTCGCTCACTTTGGAAAGAGGAAGTTGACAAAATAATATCACACATAATCGATGGATAATTTCATGTTATTTATAAAAACACCACAAAATGAGGTGAGCTTCAAATTCAACTACATCGATTTTACATCACAGTATAGCGTATTGTCCAAGGGAAGGGTTTTTATTGTATCTCATAATTGCTGCTAGTGATGAGAAGTGCTTAGAAGGATTACTGAGATAGCTGAGCCAAATCTAGTACTGCAGAATTAACTGTGTTTGCAAATACCCAGTGTCGTTGACACGTACCAAGAGAAGTAAGTGAATAGTACAAAACGTTCTTGGCTTAACATTTAGTGACGTACTACTGTAACATCACTAGACTTTCACAGCATCTGCACAGGAGGATTTCCTGGCAGGTAGAATCAAGCGTAAGATTTGGGGGGATTCCTGAAGTACCTCTAGAAAGCAGCCTTCAGTGGGATGTGCAAAGACAGAAAACATGACCTACCAAACCTGGAACTGCTCAGAGACACACAGAGGAATTCCCAGAGGTTTTTTAGAAGATTTGGTGGGAGACAGTGATACTCTGTTACTGTCTCTGTATGCTCCAAAGTGGCCAGTGCCAAAATGTCTACTTCTTCCACTTGGGCTTCAGGTTCCTTTTAAGAAGGGCCAGGAAAGGTGGGCTTTAGGAGGCAGGCCTGTCACGTTCAGCAGTAATCCTGCAGGTGACTTCTTGTAAGCTAACAGTTAATACTTTTTTGGCAACAGTGTCACACCTATTGAGAGACTCCACAATCCTAAATGTATGAGAGAAGCCCAGGCGACTTTGGATATTCTGTTATTCAAAAGAGCAGGAAACCCCCTTTGCTCAGGACAGGACCTACCCTGACACAAGGGAGAGCATCCTGTGTGGAGAACCCAGCAGCATTCCAATAAAAACCTGTCATTTGATGCTCATGTAAGGTAAGAGTGACCACATCTTCTTGGATTGTTCCTGGAGAAGACACAAGACAGGAAGATGAACCCTAATTTTAAAACCTCAGAGCGGTTTATTCCCACTTCTGCCGCTGACTTTCTTGTGCCTGATCTGCACAGATTGCCATGACTTCCCAGCCCTAGGAGGTGGTTCACAGCCAGGTTTCTGCAAGGGTTCTTCTCTCAAATGAAGTAGTGCTAAAAGGCTTTGAAACGGTAGACTTAACCTTCTTCGTTTCCTATCTGTGAAGCAGAAAGTAATACTGTCTTTCCAAGAAATTGTCCCTTGTGGAATCATTTTATTTTCCATGCAATCACCTTATGGAGCCAATTCCTTTCAATGGGATAGGCTAAATCTATGTGAATAAAGACAGTAGATAGTGCTGAGGTCAATCCATTGAGTAAATATTGGTTAGGATAGCCAGTTTTCCAGACCAGTAGAACCATTGTATTTAACCCAGTGATTCTGATAATTCAGTTTCTTTTAAGGAAGTTTAAACAAGAGAGAGAGAGAAAAAAAAGCAGCACATATTGAATTACTTAATTTTAATAACCTTTCTAAAAATACTTTTATTTACTGGGACCCTACATAGCTTAATAATATTAAAATTAAAGAATGGGAAGGAGAATACACATTGCTTTGATTTCTGGTCTGTTAGAAAAAAAAATTAAAAATTAAAACCACAAGAGTTGAAATGGAATTTGGACGGAAGCCAAGAGGTCACATTAATTCCTGAAAAACAAGCTAACTCAATTTTCAAGTTCATTGGGTTTGTCCTCTAGAGCATGTCAGCTGAGCTGCATGATAGGGAGGATGAGTCCTGGTTTTCTCTATCGGGTCACAATATTATAATGTGCCCCCTGATGTCCTTTGAAAGCTGAATTCTCCCCTGGTACAAATGGCCTTGTTGAAGTACTTCTGGTGGAAAACTGAGATGCTGGAAAGTCTGCCTAGAGAAGGGCTGTGACAGTGTCTTCAGCCTCCTCTCCAGGCTGTCAGGGCAGTCCTGGGAAGCCCCACAGTAATTTCTTTTTCAGAACATGTTTAAGTGAATAGTCAGTTCTGTGCATGTTTAGTGCACCTCTGCTGTTTATGCTACAATAGAACTACAAGAAACAGAAGCTGAGTTACAAAGGGGGAATACAACTAATTTCTGATAATTTTTTTCTTTAGTTCAGAGTAGGAATATTTTTCTTCTCTAATATTTTCATATATTTAGATTAGACATCAAGTCAAATATAATTTTGATATTAAAGATCAAATGGATTTGATTTTTCTCATGTTGAGGAAAAGTATTTTTAGACATTCCAAAACTGAATTTCTCTATAAAAGAACTGTTTGGGCTTTTGTGGTTTTGGGGGGTTTTTTTGGTTCCTTTTTTTTAATTTTCAAATAATCTATCAAGGCTGCTCATATCCCACCCAGTCAAGAAAACAGTCAGGTATCAGGGTAGGTGCAGGGCAATTTTTCATTAAAGCCAGCATGGAAGGCAGGACCCAGTTGATGGAGACGCCATTTTCAGAAATCTTCATTAGGTTTTATTACTTGCCTCTTGTTCCACCTCCTCACATCCAGAGTGAAAGAAAACCTCTAGGTTAGATACTTGGGCTTCCTTCTAAGAGGCTGGAGGCTCTTTTGGAATGACTGCTCACGATCCTATCGCGAAACCATCACTGGAAGGGACTCCAGTCTTTCTGCTCCCAAGGCCTTCTACTCATCAGACTGTCATTGATGATTTCTTCCAGAAACGCCTTCTAACCTGAGCATTAGGAGCCCTCCTCAGAGGGTTGGTACAATCAGAAACTGCCAGGGGTGTATTGCCTAGGATATTTTGTGTCTTCTGGAAATGCCTATCTGCAAAAAAGTCAGGCTGGAGATCATGTCACATGAAAGTATTGATGGCAAGAAGATATGAAGTTAATAGCCAGCCTCTTGGCATTATTCATACTGAACACATCTTAAAACAGAATTAGGTTTGCAGTTGTTCTAAGTTTAAAAATCTAAGTGGTTACAAGTTTTAGACATCTCCAATTGACTGTGGGGGATCTAAGGATCTTAGTTTTGAATATAGATTGTTAAAGGGACAGATTGCTACTTAAATCCAAATAGCCATCTTGGTGGCCTTGCACTTGTTCTCATTGAATCACTTTTGTAAATAGTATTTAGTGATTTTTTTTTTTATTTGATGGTACTTGTTCCACATCAATTCCTTAAAAAACATGGGCACTTTGATTGCAGTATTTCGGAGCTGAAACAGAAATGATAATATTAAACAGAAATAAGATGAGAGAAATGAGCAAAGATTCTATTTTTTGGAGCATAGACTGACAATCAGATGGACCCTGCTTTTAAGGGAATGCCTTCAACACTTAAAAGGTACAGAAATACTTGATTCCTCTCTGTCCCAAGACTTCAATTACTCTGTGCAAATATCAGCATAGGAAATAATGAGAACTTACTTGCTTGCTTTCCTCAGCATTCTTTATGACAAGCACCTTTGGAAATCATGGGTTTAAACCCCTTCAGACAGAAGAAAAAACCTGAATCCATGTCTTCCAGATGTACTGGCTGACAGGATATAAAACAGTACACCAGGGAAAGGGCTGGTTTTCACTTGCCCCGATTTCATACAAGTCTTGTCAGCATCTTGAAACCACATATCTGAGCAAGTACATATTTGTTTACTTTCTCCTTGAACACTGAGCTATTTGACACAGATAAAGATAGTTTGGGGTTGGACTGGATGCTCTCCAGATGTCCCTTCCAACCCCAAGTTTTGTGTGATTCTGTGATAATGCTATTTCCAGAAGTGTTTTTGGGGAGGGTCTGGTGTCTGTAGGTCTCAAACTGTAGAACCTGAGTAGGATATGAGGCTCCTCTTGGTACTGGTTACTGTAAGCAGTACTGAGTTCAGCCAGTTGGTCTTGGGGAACCCTAAAGCCCTTCAGTTCCTACAGGAGGTAAGGTGTCAGGAGCTCCTTACTCAGCTGTAAGGAGCTCTGTAGGCAAGGACCAACGCTCCTGAAGGTAGAGAGGTTTTATGCTTTAGTTAACTCAGTTCAAGTTTGATGCTTAAATACATTTAACTTTGACTCCAAAACCTTTTCAACTCCAGCTCTCAACTTATTTTGTAATTTTTTTTGGATAATTTATTCAAGGTTGTCATTGCCATCCTTATTCTGGTCTTTTCTAATTTATTTTGTTTTTCTTTTGAGATCTTAAAGATCTCAGCTCACCTTACAAGGTTTAACTGATGGTGTTATAAAAATAAACATACATCTGCAAAGGGAGTACAAGCAGAACAGGTGACACTCATAAAAATTCCTTTCAGATAAGGGAAAGAACCCCAAACAGCAAATCTACAGGAGTCACTCTGGAGACTGAATTCAATCTTCAGAGTTAAAGACTGGGGAAGCAGGGGCCATGGTGGGGTTGGAGAGTGAAAACAATTTGGAATAATTCTTGCTAAAATGTTAAAATGTTCACTCTTAAAAACTTGTAGAATAAGTATCTACACACTTCCTACAGACTATTGTTCACTCTTGGTTAAGGAGAGCTTACATACACAAAAATACTGCACTTTGGCTAATAAGAAAATAGGAAACAAGACTTTGCTTTAAGTCATTTGTGTTTCCTGACAAGAAATTTTCTTCAAAGGCATACAAGAAAAAAACCCCACTAATCTGTGATTACACCCCCAAACACTCTAGTTATCCACATCTTTTAGAAATGCAATACAAAGCAGTGAACAGTGCACAAAAACAAGACTGATCTTAAGTTTGGTATTAAATCTCTTTGCAATTGCCCAGACTTTAGAGCTGAATGGTAAGAAAACCATCATTACCTTCATTATTTGGAAGAAGAAACAAGTTATGTCAACAGCTACCCAGTGACAGTGAGAATTTAATAGAATCGACCAGAGACAGGAAAAAAAAATAGGAAATCACTACATGAATTTCTCAGCATTTTATTTTACATCTACCCAAGGTAAATTTTCAGGTACGAAACTTCCTGCAATTTTCAGATACTGCCATTGTGATCCATGCTGATGAGATGGCTATTGCCAGACTGCAAGGTAAAATTTGCTTGATATCACAGAAAAACAATGAAGATTTCTTTGAAAAAGAAAAAAAGCCCAAACATTTTCCTACAGGTATATTTAGATATCTGTGTTTTTAAAAGATTACTTCATTTACCAGTGTTTTCTGTTAGATGGAGCCAATTTAAAATCTGAAAGGATAAGCATAAAACCTTGTACTACAACTTTCTCTAAAGATTTCCCTTGTTTCAGCAGCAAAAGGGTTTTATATCAGCTTTACTATTGAGAGGGGCAGAGGGACAAAACAGCTTCAGGAGTTTGAGGCCAGTGTATGTGGTGTTTTCCCATCTGGGTTTTTTTTGTGTTCTTTAAAAAAATAAAATCAGTATGTTTCCTTTTCACACATCAACTTGTTTATGGACATTTCCATCACTCATTGAGGAAGTCCTGTTTTCATATAATTTCTGGTGATCCAGGCCTGAGGTTGGTGGCCCTGCCTGTGGCAGGGGGGTTGGAACTCTATGATCCTTGGGGTCCCTTCCAACCCAGATCATTCTATGATTTTATGATAAGGAAAACCATATTTGTGAGGCACCTCAGAAAACAAAACCATAAACTTTTAAAAAGTCTTAATTTGAACGAAACTACTCCTGTGATTTCATAACCAATGGCTGCCAAAGTTATCCTATGAACTAATAACAACTTAATACCAAAACTCGTTAAAATCCTTCATCTCCCTCAAATACATTGAAATGTAGGTATTACTTTCTCTAAAGCCATGGAGTAAGTGCAGAATTCTTTAACATGCATTTGCCTAAGAAGTTGTATGTAGCCAGCGGTTTCTTAGATTCATGGAATGGTTTGTGCTGGAGGAAACCTCAGAGATCATCTAGTTCCAAACCCCTTGCCACAGGCTGGGGCACCCTCTGCTAGACCAGGGTGCCCAAAACCCCATTATATACTGAAAGGCTGCAAAGTTGTTCTCATTGTTCTTGAGAGAGTGTTTTGGTTTTAAAAGGTAATGTCATTCTTTCCACATACAAATATCCATAAATCATCAACTGGGAGCAATAAAAACATGAAGATTGATGATGACGATGGTAGGTAGCATTCCTATTAGTTCTCATTAGAGTCTGTGAATATATAGGTTAATGAAATGAAAGATGGTTCATAATTACATGATTCCAAGGAGTGAAGGAACAAGAAAGGTCTCTGCACAGGTACCACATCTAGTCCTATCTCATTAGTGAGAAATTAGGAAATAGAAAATTAAATTATTTTCTGAATTGCATCAGAGTAATTCAGAGCTTAATTCTACACAGGTGTTTTGGCTACATCAGACTGGTCCATACCCTCCAGGACTGAACCACGAGAGCTTTCCAGATTAACTGTGAGGCTATCATGTTTAGGAACGCATCAATTCAAAACACAATGCAATCTGATAACAACCAAGGTCTTTGAAGATAGCATTTTCTAATACATGGCAATATAACATATGCATTTCAATATTAAGATATAAATGTTAATGTAAGACCAAAAGAAAAGAAATGGAAATATCTCATCTGCAAGAAATACTAGCTTCATATATGCATCAAAATTAAAAGCAAGCAGCTAGAACAAGGAAAACAATTACAAAAATTAGTGTGATGTATGACTGTCAATTATATTATAGAATCCCTGACACATCATTCGGTATATGTATGTCAAAGAGTTCCTTACATCTCCCATCCTCTGTTTTTGCCCAGATCATGTATTTTGATCACAGACAAATGTTCAATGCTCAGTGATGGACTGATCTAAAATATAAAGTTGTAGAGCAGTAGACAATGAGGTGTCAAGTCTGAATGCCAGTGACTGTCTTCTTGTATTTAAATATTCCAAGACTGGAATGTCACCATTATTGTTTCTCATGCACTAATAAACCATCCCCAAAAAAACAACAAAAATTGAACTATACTTGCAAGTGAATTTTCTTAATGATAAGTATTATACAGCCTTTATTTTGATACCTAAATGCCTAATCCACTGTTAAATGACAGGCAAAATAAATCCCCTTCCCTACCAGTACTAACACAAAGTGCTTTAAGAATTAAAAGTACTTGTTAAAGATGGAACTCCTAACTAACTAGCACAGCCTCTGGAAGGAGGCAGAATGAAGAGATGGATGAATGGGTGAACTTGGTCTAATTTTTTTTCTAGTTGCTGAACAGGCACTAGATATCTCTGAGCCAGACATTGATTGTTGCATTATCTAGCCTACCTCTTATCAACAACAGCAAAACTCCTTTATAATATGACAAGAAAAAAGAGCACTCATCCTGGGCCAGTTCACCTCTGCACAGTGACTGACATTAATAAGAGTGAAATTCTCTAAAAGCTGTTTTGCACAGAAATTCCTGAACTCTGGCCCCCAGAGCTGCCCCAAGCGATGCTTCTCCAGACTTGGTCATCCTGCATTTTCTGACATAGTGACCACACAGTAAACAGAAAATACAAATTGAAGAGTCATTCAAAATTAAAGAGGATCTCTTCAAACAAATATTAACTTTAAAAATAATTTTATTCTCTGAGATAAGTAAACTGGATAAGAGGAAAATATGGTGGGTCATGTTCACTAATTGGAAAATTAGGTTTTAACACAGATGCACCATCTGTCTCTGGCAATCTCTCCCCTAATCCCTTTTGCACATAAGTACATAACTTCCTCTGTGCTTATATTATAGTAAGATCCTTGTTTGAAGACCAACTTAGGTATAGAAATTTTAAAAGCATCTCTTCAAACTGCCTTTCTAGCCCTACATTAAAAGAGGATTTGCAGAACTTGCTGCCTTTTCAGTAGCCATTAATGTGCCTGTTGTGAGCTATATATAGTACGAGAAGAAAAAAAACCCATTCTTAAATGCAAATGTGGGTATTCAACAAAAGTTTCATATGTGAATTTTAGCATCAGATTTGTTTAATCCCATCAATCGAGCACAAAATGTTTTGAAGATATATAATCTCCAGAGTTTCTGATCAATAATTTCATTCCCATGAGAACTTCCCTCTTCTCACCAGGTCTAGCTCTTACTCAGTCTGGTTTATTTATGTTATTTCCCATTTGTAAACACTGCATATCCAAGTGCCTTGTTTTTAATGAAGTGTAGCAATAGCATTTGATAAGAATTTAGATAAACGAGCAGATAAATCCATGTCTGTTTTCTGCGAGTCTACATGCATATAGAAAAACTAAAAATGTAGCTAGATAAAGTCCAAAGGCTGGTATTTGGTACCACATCTTATCCTTTTTTACCGAAAAATAGAAAGTATTATGGGATCAACAAAATTCTTTATGGGATTCCCCTTAATGTTGAAATAAAAGTATTATGAAATAAACCTTTTTGGAGTCCTGATAAAGACTAACAGGAGGGTTGCATAGAAAAGTCAAAAAATCTATGATCATAAAAATCTAAGAACTTCTTTGCTTTGTGTAAGATAATTGTCGTAGCTCTTTTCATATTAGTATATACTATTACTTGTAATAGTTCAGTAGTTTGAGACTACAAGCATATAGAGTGTAGTAGATACTACACACAACAAGAAACAGTTCTTCCCCTAAAGGATCTACAAGCTAACTGAACCCAAGGAACCATTTAACTTTATTTTACAGCTACAACAGGTGACTTTTCCAAGGGCAAACCAGACATGCTGGAAGCAAGCAATAAGATCTGCCTCACATAGTAGCACCCTTTACTGAGTACCACCATAATAACCCACCCATCCCTTCAGTACGCCATTAACTCGGGCGCATGTTAGTTCAGATTGCAGGGGGATGTGCTGCTAAATCCTGCACAAATATTCTGCTCGCTTGTTCTGTTGATAAGAGACACAGCAAAGACCTTTCTCATGTTTTCAAAACACGTGGCAGGTTGAGCAGGTGGTGTTGAAGGTGTTCTGGGGGAAGGAAAGGACTAGCTGAGGCTGGCTGGCGCTGAGGAGATACTCGCCCTCCTTTGACTCGGTGCATTAAGCAGAGTAGGAAACAAGCAAGCTTGCTTACTTAATCCCAGGGGTTTGGAAAGTACCCTGCTCACCAGGAACCTGACCATGGCTGAGCATATCATAGAATCACAGAATCATAGAATGTGTAAGGTTGGAAGGGACCTTTAAAGGTCATCTAGTCCAACCCTACTGCAGCAAGCAGGGACATCTTCACTAGATCAGGTTGCTCAGAGCCTCATCAAGTCTGACCTTGAATATCCCCAGGGATGGGGTTTCCACCACATCTCTGGGGAACCTGTGCCAATAATCCACCACCCTCATATTGAAGAATTTGTTCCTAATATCCAACATAAATCTCCCCTTTTCTAGTTTAAAGCCATTACCCCTTTCCTACTGCTACATGCCCTCGTGAACAGTTCTTCCCCAGCTTTCTTATATGCATCTTTCAGGTATTGGAAGGCTGCTATAACGTCCCCACAGAGCCTTCTCTTCTCCAAGCTGAACAAGCCCAGCTCTCAGCCTGTCTCATAAGAGAGGTGCTCCAGCCCCTGGATCATTTTTGTGGCTCTTCTCTGGGCAGGTCCAACAGGTCCATGTCCTTCTTGTGTTGAGGGCTCCAGAGCTGGACACGGTACTCCAGATGTGGTCTCACCAGAGCAGAGTAGAAAGGCAGAACCATCTCTTTCTCTATCTGCTGGCCATACTTCTTTTGATGCAGCCCAGGGTGTGGTTGGCCTTCTGGGCTGCAGATGCACATTGGTGGCTCATGTCCAGCTTCTCATACACGAGTACCCCCAAGTGTTTTTCCCCAGGGCTGTTTTCAAGCACATCATCTCCTAACCTGTATGGATAATGGGGATTGTCCCGATCCAGGTGCAGGACCCTGCACTTGGCTTTGTTGAACTTCATAAGGTTCACACAGGGCCACTTCTCCAGCCTGTCCAGATCCCTCTGGATGACATCCCGTCCCTCCGGCACACTAACCTCACCACTCAGCTTGGTATCATCAGCACATTTGCTGAGGGTGCACTCTATACCACTGTCAATATCATTAATAAAGATATTAAACATCACCAGTCCCAGCACAGACCCTTGAGGAACTCTGCTTGTCACAATCTTCCATCTGAACTTGGAGCCATTGTCCACCACCCTCTGTATGTGACCATCCACCCAATTCTTTATCCACTGAACAGTCTATCCATCAAATCCACATCTCTCCAACTTAGACACAAGGATGTTGGGGACCATGTCAAAGGCCTTGCAGGAATCCAGATAGATGATATCTGTAACTCTTCTCCACTGATGCAGTTACTCCATTGTAGAAAGCCACTAGATTGGTCAGGAAGGACTTGCCCCTACTAAAGCCATGCTGGCTGTCTCGAATCAGCTCCCTGTCCTCCATGTGCCTCAGCATAGCTTCTGGGACAATCTGTTCCATGATCTTCCCAGGCACAGTGGTGAGGCTGACAGGGCAGTAGTTCCCAGGGTCCTCCTTCCTACCCTTTTTAAAAATGTCCATGATGTTTCCTCTCTTCCAGCCACTAGGGACTGCACCTGACAGCCATGACTTTTCAAATATCATGGAGAGTGGCTTGACAAATACATCAGCCAATTCCTTCAAGAATCTAGGATGCATCTCATCAGGTCCCATGGCCTTGTGTGTGTTCAGGTTCCTCAGATGGTCACAAACCTTATCTTCAATTACACTTATCTTGTATCTCTTTACCAAGCAACCCGTATCAACACAGATCTCAGCCCTCTGAGAGAACCATGTGAGGTTTCACACTGTCCCCTCCCCGGGGCACAGCTGGTTTTCTGTCCACTATGCCAGGTATCCCAAGGATCACACCTTTGGCAGTATCTAACTCAGAAGCTCTGAAAGCAATGTGACCACTTTGTGACTGAAGATAAGAGATCTTTGAGAGTAAGCAACACTGCTTCTCTGAGTCCACCTTCCTCCCTAGCAGACTCCAGAATCTGGTACTGGCAAAACCCTGTGGTTTCACCTAGAGCACAATACTTCTGCGACTGTGTAAATGTGACAAGCTGAACTTTTATCTACTGTTTACTCAGCAAATAAGGACCTAATCGAGAGCCCATTGAAGGCAGTGGGAAGAATGCTATTGCCTCTGGATCGGGCACTGAATTGCTCTGACTTTGCCTGTCTTTAAGTATAATACATATATAAAAGATGCTTTTTAAAATATTGTCCAAATATGCTATGCAGAAAAACTTTAAAAATAATAATTCTGTCCCAGATCTTAAAACTAACTGGCTATAATATATCAATTTCTGGCAAGCACAATCGTGTCAGTAACAATCAGAGACAGGTGACTGCGAACACTTGGTTCCTAACTTTAGAAAACTCCTGCTGGAATTATCAGAACTCAGAGACTAGCAAGTGCAGGGATGTCTCTCCATCCAGGAAAGTGAGATTCAAAGCCTCACCCCTGCATCTCAGGACAGAACATACGCTAGAAACGGGAGTATGTAAAAGTGGGTTTTTTTCCAGGTTAAATGAGGGCCTGAGCAACTTCAAAGTGAAGGCACTGTCTCTCCCTGAGGCTTCCTGTGGACTGTGGCTAATCAGTCTCAAGAAAAAAAAAAGATTTTCTGGAGTGAAAAACAGAATTATCCAAAGCAACAGACACCAGACTCAGATGCAACCAGTCAGAGCATTTAGTAGATTCCTAGCGTGCTACACACTCCTCTTGACATCTAGAACATATCACATATTGGTAATATTCCATAAAAGGTGGAAAGCCAAGCCTGAGATTAAGAAAAAAAAAAAAAAAACCTGAAAAAAAACCCCAAGAGGTTAGTTATACATTATAGAATTGTAAAGTTGTACAGCAACAGTGTGTAAATCTGAAAAGCATCTTTGGCCAGATGAACATTGCCCATGAAACCTGTCCAGGTCCACAGGCAGTGCAGCAGATCTTATTGCTACTGAATTGAAGAAATCTCACACACCTTCTCCAGCCTATTCCGTCCTCCTTCTCTCTCCTCCAGTCCCAGCTGCACCATCCATATTCTGGCTTTCATCACACTCCCTGACTGATTTAACTCATTGAAATGTCAGAAATCTGTTAATTCGATTTTTTTCCCCATCTTGTTTTCTTTTAATTCAGCGAATTAAACTGCCTCACAGACATGTCTGACAAGTGCTGAAGCTGGCCTGTCTTTAGCAGTGGGAGTGTGTGACCAGGAATGGGAAGGAGACAGAGACACAGAAGGGGAGAACAATCTGTTTTCTGCAGTAGTGAGCCAATCATGAATACCACAGTTTAGGGAGCTATGCCCAGCTGTAAAGCCTTTAGGCCTCAGTTTTACATAAAGAGAATAGTCCCTTGACCAGTGGTTTGCTTCCATTAACACCTATTAGGTAGCTATTTGCAGATAGGCTAGTTATACTGGAACAAGTGTTGTTAATAGAGCTGCTTGGAGTATCTGCAGAAACTCTCAAAACCACTTCTTCAAGGGTGAACATATTCTCCAATCTCAGCTCTATTCTTGGATCATTCATGGGGAAACTGGAGATGTTTGTATAGTTGCCCAGGGAAAAAAAATCAGAAAAAACAGTCTTTGCTTTTCTTTTCCTGGATGCTGCCCACCAAAGCACAGTGCAAATACCTGAATGGTGAAGTGGCTGTTCAATCTGCAAGCTTGTAGGAGCACATACTTATACGAATACAAACATTTTCTTCCAATTTGACAAAGGAAAAAAGAATACATACAAAAAATTGGCATTTTAAAAGCAAGATAAGCCACCTGAGACAACTGTGTAACCTCAACTCAAGAGAGAAGCAAGCACAGGAGATTTTTTCTTCCATGTAGCTACGTAAGATCAGACTACGACATCCCTACATGCAGTTTATCTTGGCTACCTACCAAGTGTAGAATCTTGCTGTGTTGGTAGAGGATGGAGACACGTGAACGATGAAGAGGCTAGTGTAACACAAATATATAATGGTGATGCATTTATTATGAAGATTGCTCTTTGGGGAGAAAACAGAAGCCACACAAAACAGAATAGGATGTCATTTAAAGATCATGAGAAGAGGAAGTAAGTACAATACCCTAATGTACAAAGAGAGACAGACAAACATGTCTGGCTTTATTAGCTGGAGGCGGAGCAAGAAATACATTATTGAACATCACCATCTACTGGACGCAGACATTTGTTTCTTACAAAGGGAACCCTGAGCTTCTGCACTGAATTAACTCATCAGACAAGCCTCTGCTTTTACAGATCTGACACTGCTTAGAGAGTTTTTGTCAGGTCAAGGTTTGTGGACCTTTTCAGCACCAGCTTGGGAAAAGATTTCAGCATCATCAAAACAAACTCAAAAAGTTCAGGGTAATATAATACAAGCTGTGAAATTTTTAGTTACCTACAATGAGAACTTAAAGAAGGTGGAGGTAGTGAGACATGGGGGCAATAGCATCCTTGGGGTAATTAGTTTGTTTACTAACATGGATATGTTCGTGTAGGCACGGACCCACATGAACACAGCACAGAGCTGCACAGCAGCCCTCTGGGTAGCTCGTGCTGACTGCAGCTCCACAGTTTTGAACATTATCTGCTCACTCTCTTGGCTGCACAGATAAAGTTCAAACATATTTGTGTGATTTTATAGCACCTAGACTAGCAGCAAGGCACACAGACCTTGCTGAGGGCAAAAGGCTCCAGTGGAGGCTGCCCTCCTGTAATGCAGCTGTGGGGCTGGCGCTGCTGGGCCCCCAAGAGTGCTCCTTCCTTTCCCCACCGAGTACACGAGTCCCTGGGTTCTCCTTTAACAGCGGCCCTTTCCTTGCCTGATGCCCCTCTTTGCATCTCTCCCCATCTGTTTTTTTCTTCAAGTGTCTGAGAAGCCACAGCACTGTGTGGTAGCAAGGCATGACACAAATTTCCTCCACTGTGGTAGAAGAGAGATCTAATGGGCAAGTCCTAAAGCTTCAGGGGCCTTCCTCTTTTCCATTGCTCTCTCTAAGGCTTTCTTTGGTTGCGATCACACAGCCAGTGACTCAAGCCACCAGACCTAAATAAATTCTTTAGAGAAATTATTTAGAAAAAGTTACTGAGATATGAGCATCTTGAGAAGGGTTTAGGGGTAAAAAGCTGCAATAAACATGCAAAGACAAAGAAGTCTTCCTTCTAGTGAGCGATGATCTGAAGCCTTCGTTGCGATTAGTCATCAGAAGGAATGCCTGAACAACTATTAGAAACAATAAGCCTGAAGTTATGGAAGATGCTTTAATGCTTTGACCCTTTAATCCATAGACAGATATTTCTCTAAAGAAACTTGTGTGTTTAAAAAACTTATTTCTGGCTGTATTCTTTCAAAAGGCATTGGCAGTGACGGGGCTAAATGCACAAGGGTTTTTAACTCAGTGCATTGATTTGGGGGGGTTTTGGCTTTGGGTTTTTTTTGTCAAGAGCAAAATACTCTCAAAAAGTGAACACTGAGAAAGAAAGTTACCTTGTTTGAATTGTTGGTAATTAAAACTGTTCCTTGTAGTGAGTCACAGGAAATCAGAAATGGAGCTTCAGAGAGAGATTGATGCTACTCCAAGGCAGAGAGAATGACAAATGCTGATGCTAATGAGAAATAATTATGTCTTTGTAGAATACTGATATGTACCGTAGAATACTGATATGTACCATACAGTACTTTTACTGTACTGTAAGCATATTTGGAAAGAAAGAGGTGTTAGCTTCTACCAAATAGTCCCGACACCAACACTGAATTGGAGTTTCCGTGTAGTTTGTTTGTGTGGGGAGGATCAGGAGTGAAATGGTTTCCAATGCTTCCATAAACATCACAAAGTTACATGGGAACAGATCCAATATAAACCTCCCCTGGTGTAACTTGATGCCATTTTCTCTTGTCTTATCCTCTCTCCTGTCCTAGGGAGAAAAGGCCGGCCCCACCTCTCCCCAACCTCCTTTCAGGTAGTTGTAGAGAGCAATTAGGTCTCCCCTCAGCCTCCTTTTCTCCAGGCTAAACAACCCCACTTCCCTCAGCCGCTCCTCATAGCATTTATTCTCCAGTCCCCTCACCAGTCCCATTGCCCTTCTCCGGACACACTCCAGCACCTCAATGTCTTTTCTGTAGCGAGGGGCCCAAAGCTGAACACAGTACTCAAGAAAATTATATCCCAGGCCAACAGAAACCACCCTGAGCCTCCCTTGCCTCATCTCCAAACAGCTGAGCAGTACGGGGTGTGGTCTGATTCTAGTGTCAGGCAATGTGGAAGTCGTGTTACCTGTCCCATGTCTGGGGCAGTGCTTAGCAGAAACCAACCTCCTGACTAACACAGGATGGGATCCACGTCCCCATCTTCCTGGGAAACTGAAACCTACCTCTTCTCAGCTGTGGCAGCAAGTGTTCAAAACACAGATGAGAATCAGATTTAGCCTGTGGGAAAGGCTTTTCCTTCTCATGACATTACTAGCTTAAATATCTTTTTTTTTTTTTTTTTTGGCAAAATGTGAAATATCATGCTCTAAAATTACTGTGTCTTTGACTCCTGAGACACCTATAGAACTTCTACCTATAACCACCTGAAGAATGGGGATATTCTCCCCCATCTGCTGCATTATCTGTTAGATGCTGCCTTGCTGATTTGTGCACAGTGCTGGGAGAAAAGCAATCCCAGCTGCAGGAGGGTTATTCCAAGAGTCCATTATTCTAAGCACATGGAGTCTGTAGATGGACAATAGCTTAAATAGTTAGATCCTCAAGATTTGTTTCTAGCATAGGATCAATTTTGAAAATCCTGGAGTTGCAGCTCAGAGATGTTTGATAAAAAGGACTCAGAGCACCTTTCCAGCCATGACACTAGCCTTGGAGGAGAGGATAAGAATGCAAAGCAATAACGAAAACAGTATGCTTTGTTTATATAAATACAACCTTTCTATCAGGATGAATGCTTCTGAGATTACATCAAACAGGAAACTAAGAATTAACTCCTTGAGATAAAAAGAGAGTGTTAGTTATTTTGTAAGAGACATTTCCAGTTGCCTCAAATCAACACCTTCAACAGGCAGGCGTGAGGGCTTCTCACATTTAAGGTCCAGTAAACAGAAGATGGATTTGTGAAGATTGGGTTATGCTGGAATAGGTACTTCAGAATGCATTAGTGAGGCAAAGGCTCCAGGGAAGTCAGGCAAATGAACAAAAATAAAAGCAAAGATGACACTAAAGGCAGAGGTGAACTCTGGCTCAACGGGCTGGTAAACAGACTTGAAAACAGAAGCAACATGGTACAAAGAGAATGGTAGGAACTGGATGGAAGCAGAAATGGTCTGAAAAAGGTAACAAGGACTGAAATAAATAACTTTTAAGGTGAAGACCAAACCTAGAGAAATTGGTTTAGTTCCGAGACTGCAAAGGTATCATTATTTTTGAGGAAGTTACAAGAAACTTGCAAAGTGGCAAAGAAAATAACCCGAGACTGCAAACCTGTGGACAGCTCCCTGGGATTTTTGTCTGGGGACCTCAAAAGATCATCTGGTCCAACCCCCCGATAGGGTCAATTACATTTTACGGTATGTTTTTGGTAATGAAATGACAGAGAACCACGAGAAGACATGGTAACAGTCCTCAAATACTGAAAAAAGGATGAAAAGAGAAGAAGAGCAATCATGTTCTTAGATAAAAAGAAGGAATGGGCAACAGCTGAATGGAGATCGCTTGACAGTAATAAACATTCTTGTGATGATCTGGGTATGATGTGACCCTCTATCACTGGAGATATTTAAGAGCAAATGAGAGAAACAGTTTTGGGAATCATAAAGGTATAATGACACCTGTCTGTAATCCTGCCTTGCTTCCATAAGAGGGGAGGGACATGATCTTTTCCAGTCTTTCAAGTCTCTTAGTGCTACATTGTATGACCATGAAAATGAGACCGAATAAGAGAACAAGCAAAACTTTGAGTAACATATGCAGCATGAAGCAGCAGAGGATAAGACACTGAACTTGATGACTGTATGTCCACATTGACGAGCATACCCACAGCACTGGTGTCAATAGCTGGGGGAGGGCCGTAACGACAAAGTCACAGGCTGGCTCGGCTGAGCAGCAGCCAATGGCACACTAGATTCAGCACACTAATTAGTAGTTGGGAGGTTTTATTATACCACAGAAACATTGATCCTCATGGGCCAAATTCGGAAGTACTCAGGTCAGCCAAAAGTCACAGTCAGAGGGTCAAATGGGATTTCACTGTAACCTCAAAACAAAGCCACAGAAACCAGAAGCCAAACTGTCTCAGTGAGTTGCTCTGAGCACTGATGCACTGCCAAAGTCCTGTATGGACATAGGCATAGGGATATAGTCCAATAGATCATCACATACAAGGTAAGAAGGTGACATGGGAACAGTGAAGAAATGTTTGAATAGAGCAACCAGTAAGGAAGGAAATGTATTTTACACAGTTAAGGGCAGAGGTGTAAGCGGAAGCAGCAGAAAGCTTGAGATGAATGACATTTTTGACGCTGGGACTGTCACCTAGGTCTTTCTCATTTCTGAAGTCCACTATTCACACTTCCAACACAGTTTAGGGCTTTTTGGCATATAAGGGCACACCTGAGGTTTTATTTAATACTCACGGAACAGCTGATAGCTGATCTGTTAATGTGTCTGTGCATGAGTGAAGTGGTAACGTTCTGCTGCCTTGTACCGCTGGTGGGATTGAGGACCTGAGGTGCCACAGAAGATTGGAAGAGAGCAGAAGGCAGAACAGCCCTTCACAAACTTTCTATCAGTGGCAGCCCAGCACTGCTGGAGGGCTGGAAGAACGCCTCTCACACACATCTGACACAAGCCACGCTGCAACTTCCCAGCACTTATCTGGGAGGAGCACAATGCCCAAGCTTTTGTTTTAACGAGGATGAACTAAAACAGTGCATGTAGATCATGCTAATTTTGCATCCTATTGACAACTTCGGTCTCTGGAAAAAGCAGGAGCCATCTTTCTGTGATTGTCCCCTGCCTTCTCTCTGTCGGCATGCCGGAATGGCCCGAAGCAAAGACACGTACTTCAGAAACATGACTTCTTGTACGAAATCCAGGTGTTTTGTTCCTACACCCAGAAAACTGAGGTGGCAAATAACGAAATACTGACAGTAACAGAGCCCGGGGTGTCCCCTCTCTTGCCCTTGCGGAGCCTCCGTCAGCCGGGGAGGATTTAAGAGAGGCCCCGCGGCCGCCCTTCACAGAGAACAGATGAGGGCAGACCCCGCGGCCACCCCCTTGCCTTCGCCGCGGCCAGGAGCCTACTATACTCCCTGGCACAAGCGAGAGGCACCGCCGGCGAGAGTTAATCATTAAGTCCCCGGCTGATCCGCTCCTGACCGGCTCCCCCGAACCTCCCGGCTCTGCCTTCAGCCGTGCCCCGACCCCTCCCGGCCAAGCGCGACCGCACGGCGACGGGCGGGGAGGCGGGAGGCTGGGCCGGGGAGACCTCCCCGTTGCCTCTCGGCAGCCACCTCCCGGACCCCACGCAAGGCGGAGCCCCCTCCGTGGGCGCGGGGGAGCCGCCGTGAGGAGGGAGTGGCGCCCGCGGGCCCGGCTGTCTCTGCCCGCAGGGGAGCCATGCAGCCTCTCTGGAAGGCGCCGTAGGCACACCTGTCGCCCGCCGCCGCCGCCCCCGCGTCGCCTCTCCTCCCCTTCACCCACCCGCGTCGGCGCTTGGCTGACACCGTACCCCGCCGAGGTTCCAGTGCCCCGGACAAGCGCCCGGCGCAGCCCATGCCTGAGCCGGCAGCCCCCGCGCCCTAAGGCCGCCGCTGCCGCGCCCACCCCGTCTCGTCTTGTCCCCTCCCGTCGCCCATGGGCGCCGCCTGCGCCGCGGTGGGACAGACCAGGCGCCGGTGAGGAGCATGGCCAAGGGACCCGCGCAAGAAGATGCCTTCCTGCACCTCCCGGCCGCGCAGGCAGTGTCCGCCGGCGCGGGGGAGGATTGCTACGCGGACTTGGTGGGGCGAGGCTTGCTGCCCTACACCGAGGAGGGGCTGTGTGCCGCGGCGAGCGCCGAGAGGGGGCTCACGGAGCCGGTGTTGCCCGCCGGCATCAAGTCAGGTAAGAGGTGGGGTGCCGGCAGCGTTGCCTTGTCATCCCGCGGCCAGGCGAGCTGCGGGCAGCCAGAGCGAAACGCGGCGGCCGCCCGAATCGTGGCAGCTGCTCGGGATCCGACGGGGACGCGAGGTAAGGCGGGTGCGGCTGCCTGGCTCGGGGAGGCTCGGCTCATCCCGGTCCCTTCACGCGGCGGCGGGCAGGGCGGCCGGTTAACGGGCTCCTGCGGGGCCGCAGCCGCATCGGGGGGAGGCGGCATGCTGCCTGGCCGTAACGATGCCCTTGGCATATACTCTTCTTGTTCCCCCCGCGGCGCTCAGAAACGCAGTTTAACAGCGAAGCCCTTTCCTCGGAAGAAGAGGATGCAGATACTCGCGACGGCGCCCTGAAAGCTGCGGACCAGAGCCCGTCTGCGAAGAAGAGCATCACGCAGATCATGAAGGACAAGAAGAAGCAGACGCAGCTCACTCTGCAATGGTAGGGCTTCGGCGGCGAGATCCCCCTGCCCGCCCCCGCCTCGGGGCTGCGGGGCTGGCGGTGGCGAAGCCTCCGCGCCCGGAGTCGCCTCTGGCCTGGCAGCGCGGCAGGAGCATCCCGCGTCTCCCCTCCCTGTGCTGGGAGGACCGGCAGGACCGAGCCCGTGTGTCCGTCACACCCGACGGGACGCATCTTTAACGGCTGAGCCGGCAAGGAGGGTTGCGTCTCACAGCTCTTTGAGAAATACTTGGCATATGTGGGCTTGCGAGGTAGTTTTGGTTAGTTATTGTCAAATAAGCCTCGTCTACAAATAAGAACATCGCATCCATCCCTAAATTTCTGCGGGTTTTTTTTTTTTATTTTAAATGATAAGAGGTTTATCGGTTAACAGAAACCTCTGCCAGATCCTCACAGCACATGGCTACCGATGAAACGTATCGAAAAAATTCAGAAATGAAACGTTACTTAAGAATAACGTTTGTGAATGGGTGTTTGAATTATCCTTTAGGACTGTGACTGTTAGATTTTCACTATCGTATAATGTTTGGGTTTTTTTTTTTTAATATTCTAACAACTGTGGAAGCCGTAACTTTGCTTCATTTTTTCTGGGCAAATATAACTGAATAAGAGATCAAATTCTGCAGGTGTTAATTGAAAAATATTTCTGTTAAAACACACTTGAAATTAAGGAGGGCTGCTGTTGAATTAAATCAGAACTCAGTTAGAAAATGCAGACTGTAAATCCAGATTTTTTTTTTTCCTTCTAACTGAAAAATCAGAGTAATCCAAATCACCCAGTTCCTTAGTCTAGTGTACATCTGACTTCTGAGCATAAATTGTAAGGATTAGAGTCTGGTGAGTTGGTGCAAAATTACTCAGCACGCTGCATTTGCTGAACAGTATTTTCTTACAGTTTTGTATAGTCTGAGAAATAAATTTACTGCACATCATCCCAGGAGTAGCAAATAATGTCAATGTGTAAAGAAAAGGAACAGGTCAACGGTGAAACACTCAGTGGTTACCAAGAGTTCAGTTCAAGTGATGACTGTCAATTTTTTACTTCAGCTTTAAAAATGTTGCTTTAATGACTGTCACTAGGCACTTGTATTCTGTGAGCTGGTTGGGAAGCTGCATTAAAACACATCCCCTTCACAAAAAGACAGCTCTTTGCTTTTCATATTGGTTTGGTCAAGAAACAGTTTCAAATCCAGCGTAGGAAATTAAAAAGGAAAAGTAGAGAAGAGAAGTTAGCTTAGATGTTAAAGATACAGTGGGACAGAAAAGGCAAGTTCAAGACCCTGCTGTATTCAGAGGACAGACTTTAACTCAAGTCTTTTGTAGTGCTTGAATCCTCAGAGCCAGACTGACTCTTAGGCGATGATATTTTAATTATTTACATAATGAAGCAAAACCAGTCCAGGTATTGAAAAAGACTCATTAAGAAATGGACCTGTTCCCAGGTTTTCCATATTCTGCAACCAATCTGAGCACCAAGTATGGAGTCAGTCCGCAGTGTCTGTCTCATTCAGTAGAAAGTCTCCTGTGGGATCTCATGGTACTCTTCAGTATAATTAAAAAAAAAAAAATAAAAGAATGAAAAGAAAAAGAGGGCAGTACCAAAACCCAGATAGAAAATAAAATCAGGATTTGTGGCATGTTGCTTCTTACTCTGGCCGTTTCTTTCTCTATGCAGGCTGGAAGAAAACTATATTGTCTGTGAAGGAGTTTGTTTACCCAGGTGCATCCTTTATGCACATTATTTAGACTTCTGCAGAAAAGAGAAGCTGGAACCTGCCTGTGCTGCAACTTTTGGGAAGGTAAAGAGTAAATGCCTTCATAATTTGTTAGATTAAATCTTTGATAGAACACGTTAGTACACCTGTGTCAAAATTCCTCTCAAATTCACATGTTTTCTACAGCTAATATACATGGAATCAGACTAATTACACTGTTCCATATGAAGGGATTTCATGGCATCAGCTTTTTGAGAAAGAAAGTGAAATTCCCTTTGATGTATTGTTATTTCATTAAAAAAAGAGGCATTGTCTCTGAGAGGGTTTTTTTTTCTTTTTCCTTTTTGATGTCATTGTTAGGGTTCTTTCCACAAAAACAGGTCTGACATGGAAAACGCTTTTAATTATGCTAAAGGCAGTGTAAAGTGAGATGACACAACAAGCAATACAAGAAGGAGAATAAAAATTAATAAAACAAAGAGCTCCTGAATGAAAAATTGTTGATTCACTCTCTTTTCTACCCGTCCTTACAATTAATCCTGAAATCATTTAATGAAAGGGAAATGTGAACTCTCCATAGGAAACCAAAAATGCTTCAAGGATCATCTTTTTTTAAACACAATGGAACCAGTCATTGTTCATACACAGCAACATGCATTAAATTAATTAAATAATAATAGTAATGGATTTAGAATCCAGTTCATGCAATGTTCACTTGCTGTGTTTTTCCTCTGAGAAAGAGTATGTCTGATTTTCATTACATACTTTCAGTGTAAGTGAAGAAGGCAACCAATTTCTATTTAAACATTGTTTTGACAGTGATCTATCTATTAGAGATATCTATTAGAAGTACCTCTATTACTGAATTACTTTTTTACTTCATAAGCATTTTGGCTTAAGCATCATTCTTTACAGGAAAAGCAGGATGATTTTAGGATGCTAATCCCAATCTCAGGAGTCCAGCGACAGAATTTTTTGCTTGACTTGGATTAAATCACATAACATGAAGCATTTTTGTGCAGCTAACAGAAATTTTCATAGGGTTTCAGTGAGCATCGGTATGTTTAAGACTGTCCAGCATTTTGGTAGTGGAGGACACAGGAGTACCCATGAGGCAAATGCTTGCTTGCTTTAACCTGCAGATCAAACTTTTCAAATCACAAATAAGTTTTAGTGGTTTGTCTCTGAAAACGGAATAGCTAAAGGCCAGATATTTCCCTGGTTTGGTTTAGGAAAAGATACAGTTGTACTTTAGGGACCCAAATGGGACAGGATTGGGGAGAACAAAACTAGATTTTGTGTTACTGAAGTGAAAATGGAGAACAGGTGGGAAGGAATTTATGGATGGGAAGCCTGGAGGTACCCTGTGAAGTGGACAAGGATGGAAGGGTCCCTGCAGTATAAAACACATTTAGTTGCTTATGTTATAAATATTTATTCGCAGACTGAAGTAGACCCCGTGTTTGCCGTACATTTTCCCCCCCCATTAACAGATTGCTGAGAAAGTGCACCAGTGTTAGAAATTAACACAGTTATTTTCTCTTTAGACCATTCGCCAGAAATTCCCTCTTCTTACCACGAGGCGGCTTGGAACAAGGGGCCACTCAAAGTAAGGCACGATTATCTCTGTACCCACTTGCAGAGTATATTCTAGGAATGACACGCGTTTCCATGCCTCCATATTATATCCTAAGGTGCGGGGGTGGTGATTCAGAGGATAAACTGCATGTGGTAACTTCCCTGTGCACGATGAAGCTGATACAGAGTTCGAAACTGAATCAGTTCAAGTTTGAAAAACTTTACTGCAGGCACATTTTCTGGAGTTAAAGCTGTTAAGCTTCTAAAGCTGGTAGTTATTTTTAGGGAGCCAAGCATTTGTTGCAAATATCTGTCAAAATGTTATATGTCAAAAGCGTTGCATAGTACATATGTCTGTTACAGCTGTTCATCTCTCTATAAACAATGTGCAATTTCACCATGATTTTGTTTGCCTTTCCCAAATCCAACGACTTTCATTGTCCTCTCTGCATAACAGTAGGGATTAGCTTAAAGGCACTAGGAGGAAGCATTGAAGTGAGAGGTGGGTAGGGGTCTGCTTTTTGGTGTGGATAATTCATAAAAACTGAGGAAACTGCACAACCTATAGTGCAGTCATTTCATAAATAGTGTATCCAGTGAGTTTGTGTATTTAATCTGTGAAATATTAGGCTGTGGGAATAGATGGCAAATTATTCTATATCACCTGTGAAATTTTACTTGTCCTGTTTCTGCTGTTACGCTTGTGGCCGTGATGAAGTTACTGTAAAACTGTGGTGAACAGGGGTAGCAACATATTCCCTTACATCTACCCTCCCTCCCATGTCCTGGTGTGAAGGCTGCTGAGGAAGGATTGATGAATTGTCCCCAGTCTGGTTTTGGTTTTTAATAGGGGAAGGGTGCTTCTTAAGGAAATGAAAAACTCTGTGGTGTGTTGATGTAAGGAATGTAGAGGAGTCAAAATAATGTTCTAGATATTGCTGGTGTCAAGCTGTGAGGTAGGTAATTCGAGGAAACTTCTGTCCCTGTTTGAGGAGTCACAAATGCAACAGTTCTCTGTATTGCCTGAAACTACGACTGACTCTGAGCTTTTCTGAGTGTTGTGCTTTAAATTGCTATTTCAGTGTTTAATAATATCCATGTAAAAGTAATATTCACACTTAAATACTGTGCCCATGCCATTCTACATAAAACAGGTCCAGTTAAATAATTTTGTTCTTTTAAAGTAACTCTCCAAAAACGTAATGGTTTTCAATTGCAAATGAAATTTACGCCAGATCCTTATCTGTTTGTTTCTATTGATTTCACAACAGGTTTTCCTAAAACTAAGACATTGTTACAAGGAAAACTAGGATAGATGTTGTGTCCAGCTTTCTGTGTATACACAGAAATTAAACATTTATTATTAATGCCTATATTTTAGCAGATGCATGCCTTTAAATATCTGAGCATCCCTAGGATCTTTCTCATCCTTAAAATTAAATTTGTGTTCATCTACTGAATAAGATTCATGAACCTGTCCTTGATTTATAGAGCAAAACACAGAGTTGATGGTTTGCTGAAACAAAACTAAACCCCCCCAAAAATAGCAAAAAGCAGTTTTGCTAATGAATAAGATAGAAGTTAATCATACTGGTAGTAATAGAAGAAACAAACATTGTTTTTGTTTGTGAAAATCTTTACTTCAAATGACTTCACCTTGAAAGACAAAGATACTCCTGTCTTTCAGTAATTTATAAGAAAATGCAAAATGAAAGGAGGCTGAAGAGGGGAAAAACCCCTATAAGACTCTGTTTTTGCTAATTTGCTTTGCAATATATTTGGAATCTCTGAAAGATATACTGTTTACTTCTATCATTTGGGAGTGTTGTTTCCTGTTATGCTTGGTTTTCTTCCTGTCTTAGAAATATAAGAAATGACCAGTTAATTCTCTGGTTCTATGGTTCAAATTCCACCTTACTTTTGTTGAAGGATGCATCAGAAATGTCATTTGTGAATCTCAGGGTTTGTTGCAGTATAAATAAAGATGGGAAAGAATTTAAAGTCTAAATTTTTGCAAAGGCATTTTATTTCTGAGTGTGTCTCAATTATCATTAGTAAAATAATCCAAAGGAAACAAAGCCTGCATAGAATTTTTTTCCTTTTTTAACAGAGTTTTTGCATAGTTTCTATCAGAGTCTTACAAATTTGTAATCCATTGATTTATTTCCAGAGAACATAATCTATAGTATATAGAGGAAAACTGGAACTGAAGTTCATTTCCCTTTTTGTAGATGACCTACAGATGCTGAACAGAGAGTTTTCAAGGGGAGTTACTATTAGAAAGGTTATTTATAGGGGAAAAGAGGGATTTCATACATCATCTGCTGTGGTGAAGTTCAGCTATGGTTAGAGGCACAAATTGATGAGGGCATTTGCTGCTGGTGGTGGTGTGTTTAAGATTTTAGGAGATTTGCCTTTCACAATCAGTGCAGGAATATTTGACAACCTAGTAATTCATCAATGCCTTGCGTTAAGTCTTAGGTTCATAACCCAACATATTTGAAGACCCACTTTCAAGTTATAATGAATGAGATGATACAAGGCTAAAAGTCTCCCATTGTATTTTTGATCTGACATATCTAATGAATTGATAAACAAGATCCAATCAAGATCCAAACTTCCAATATATATCATGTGTCTGCATAATTTAAAGCACAGTAGGTCAACGTCTATTAAGTAAAGGAATATGTTTCAAGTCTATTTTTTTGACAAAGGAGTCTAGCTGCAAAATTGTGTTGGGACATGGGTCATTATATTCTCCTTTTTTCTAGGACATTTAACACTATTAACACAGAAGCACCTTGTAGTGTTATGTGCCACATTTTCATATGGATTAACTGGTCTTGAACAATTTCCTCTAAGGGGTGAGGCATCAGCTGTTTTGGTTTTTTTGAACACTTGGCATTTGTTTTTCCTTATTTTCTTATTGGATTGGTAAGAGACACTTCTCATTAGCAATAAAATTCTTTTTTTTTTTTTAAGGAAAGTAGCATAGTGACATTCTTTTATTTCTGTTGTTGCTGTAATTATGTCTATGTAATGTTAATAGGAGCAGTAATAGTACTAACTACTCTTAACAGTGATGTTTTGTATGGCAGTATTGCCTAGGAGCTCTGATCATTATCCAGGACTCTACTGAGCCAGATGCTGCAAAAGCATGAAAGGAAAAAAGATGATTTCTCTACAGTGGAATCACTGTTTTTATTTTGCAAAGAAAAGCTAACTCCCCAGGAATAAAGTGCCTTACCAGACACTGCATGCATACACTGTAACCCATCACTAGACCCTGGCTGTGGTCAGAAGAAAGCAAAGGAAAATCAGTTCCTTTTTCCATCATCTTCAATGTGACAACTATTGGTTTTCTCCCACGCTGAAACAAGGCCAAACTCTTTCTACCATTCTCATGAGCATAATTATTCCAGGCAGCATTTATCATCTCCACTTCTGGGCAAAGGAGCAACTTATAAATGGGTCTAATAAGTCCTAGAACTTTCATCGTCAGAGTCAGAGTGTCTCTGTGTTTTTACATCCAAAAAAGCATTGCCAATGCAAAAGTTGTCAATACTGAAGCACTCATTTAAACAATTGGCCAGGGAGGCACAACACATTGGACACAGTTTTGTTACCACAGTTCATTTATCTCTCATGCCCATGCCAGTCGATCCAGATTGCTGGATGTGGGGGAAGTTTTCTGTATCGCTGCAGAGTGAGAGAAGACCCATTACAATAAATATGGCAGACTGCCCTTAAATTAGTATTTCTTAAGCAACATTTGTCTGTGCAGCAGGTTCTGAAGCCACCTTTTTGCGAGGGTAATGTTGAATGTACTGTGGTCACTGCTAGAATTCAATTATAATCTGCACAGTACATGAATTACCTAGAGCAGATACTTGGGAGAATGTACATACTGCTCAGACCGTACACACAGAAGACTGTTTGAGCTCAAGTTACAATTTAATTTCTTTGTAGACTTTGATCAATGATGAATCTTAGGTTTTATCCATCATGTCTGAAAACTATTATCTTATTTATTAGGAGTGATTTAGTGGGTTAATAAAACTGATATGGCAGCTGGCCCTGTGATAACAAGTTATTGCAAGTCCCTGAACAGCTTAAGCCTATCATTTTCTTATCAGCTATCGTTTGTGTCAGTGTATGCTAAAATCAGGCCTGCTAGTTGTGTAGGAACATATGTTACAACAAACCACTGAAATTAAAAGAGGAAAGCAGTTCAGTTAGTTTTATAAAAGGTGTATTAAGAAAATTTGGAATAAGTTCTTTATCGTGACTGGCTTCATTTTATTAATTATACAATAAAAGCATAACATAGCAAAATACATATATACTGTGCAAGCATATAGAAATATGCATATGAAGAGACAGAAAGAGGGTCCTCGAAGTTGTAGGTTGAGGATGTTATCAGTGTGTCTGTGATGGATATATTACTCTCAACAGGGAGCCCAAAATAAGCTGGTCAGTTAATGGCTTCAGTTTGTAAGAGAATAAAAATCTTTGTATCTTTTTTCTATATGGAGTACGTCAAATGGATCTATCTGTTTAATACTCCTAAGCCAAAAATAGTGGTTGAAAACCTTCAGGACATGAACTCTCCTTTGTAGGTGACAGAGTAGTGTATGTGAACCAGAAGACAACAGTCTATCATTATGAAAGGTCCCACTGGCATCCTAAACCACACTGAGGTGTCCACTTTGCTTTGATCAGCCAACTCTGACTTCAGAGAATAAAGGGGGAACTGTTACGAGCGGGTCCTATGTCTGAGCCTCTGAGTATTAGCAGGTAGTTTTTTCCTCAGAAAAATACACTTAGAGGGCAAGAAAAGTAATAGTAAAGAAATGTGAGAAATTTTTGCCATTCCTATTAGTCGCCAGGTACCAGTGCAGTTTAGTGGTACTATGTAGAATCATTAGTTTCAGGCAAACAGTAAAAGCTGTGATGCTTAACAGCAGCCACTTTCTGTCATATTTCATGGCTAAAAACTCCTGAATGCACATAACACACTGTTCAGTAACAACATGACTATTTCAGCTGAGATTTTCTGATACACGAGATAAGCAAATACATCACACTAATAAATATTTTCTTAAATATATTTTTACCTAATGCCTTTAGTCAGCTTTGTAAAAATAAAGCATTTGAGGATTTTGTTCTTATCTCTGACTGTCCCATACAAGAACAAAGAGTAAGATGGTGATTTTTTTAAATGGATATCACCAGGAACAGCGAAGATGAGCTGAAAACTTCTGTTTATGTGTGCTATGAGCTATCTGCTAGGGGCTTTGTGTCTTAAGACTGTGTTTCTTTAGGCTTTTGAGAAGTTTCAGTGAAATTAGTGCAAAGCCTTGCTAAGTGTTACCTCTGTGTTAGGCTTGGTTTACATGCAGTGTACTTGAACTACAAGTGTTACTTTGAAGCCTATCAGTTAAACCAGTGTTGTAGTGTTTTCAAGATAAGTTTAGTAAAAGCCAAATGAACCCGAGTATACTGACCATAACACTCTTAGACAAATTTGGTTTAACACAATAAGTTTTAAATCCATTGAGCAGAATTTATAAGATAGGGCCTATCACCTTTGATAGATGAACTCGAGCAAACTTTGCTATGACTGGTAAAGAAAGAACTGCCCTCAGTTTGCTCTCCTGCCCTTCTCCTGAAGGTCATTTCTTTTGTAGAAAAATCAGTGGAAAGCAGTAAGTATCTGACACACAGGCAGTTTTCTTAACACCAACCCACCCTCTTTAGTGCCTTCCGTTAAGGTGTTGTGCTCAGCACTGCAGAACCCAAGCAGTAGGCACGTTTCCTTCTTCCAGGTCTGTTTGGGAGCAGTAATCTCCAGGAGAGCAGCAAGGGAGACAAATGCAAAGTACTTAAGTGGCTAAATAATTCGGAATTGGTGAGCCTACCTGAGAGAAGAATGAATGAATGAATGAATGAATGAATGACATGTTAGCATTTTTAGTCATAGGAGGCTGAACACTAATTTACAGAGTATACAGGTGAGTTATTTTCTGCTGAGAAGTGCTCTGTGGGCCTGTGTAAGTATAACCCAGCACACTTTCAACAAATGAAGTAAAATGAAAGAGGATGAATGTTAGGGCAAAGAGATACACCGAATTTATAGGAAATCTGCTGTTCCAGCTACATCTGGAAAGAAAGTGGCTCCATGTAAGTAAGAAAAGTTTTCAGAAAGCACTGAAAATCAGCTTGACAGTTTGCTTTACTTGGCATGTCACTCATACATGCTTCTCTCTTTTTCCCCCAGGTATCACTATTATGGAATTGGCATTAAAGAAAGCAGTGCTTACTACCACTCCGTGTATTCTGGGAAAGGCTTAACCAGGTACAATAACATAACTTCTTAGATTTAGTCAGTGAAGGTCTAACTTGAACCTTTCCTTAGAAAAGTATTTGTATGACACTAATGTTTGTTGATACCAGAACTAGTATCGCTGCGTATCTCAATGTCTGGTATTTCTAGATATAAGAAGCAGTTTGCTACCTAAAGACATTGATTTCTTTTTAAGAGATTGATCTAGATCTCTTACTAGATTTCCAGTATGGCCCCACCACAGTCAGCTTAGAGCTGCGTCAACTTATAACTGCAGATGATTTGATCAACTTCATGTGAGGAACCAAAACACCATTTCCAGCACACTTGTCTCATTTTCTTTGCTTGAGTGTCACCCTCTGAGTTTTTTCTCCAGGACAACTTCCCATTATGAAATGTCTGGAGAATGGTGTGAAGCTGGCACCTGTGAGCAGGAGGGAGGGGTCAGTGTAGATTAATATTTACAGGTCCTTTGACTGACTAATATCAGTTTAAACCTAACCCAGGAAGCTCTAATTATATTTATTTAAGGGACAGCTAGCAGGATCAATACGTTACGATAGCTGCCTGTTGGTTTGCCAAAGATTAATAGTTCGTAAAACAAATGTCTCTGTTCACATATGGCTTGAATGACGGCTTCCATTGTCTACAGCAGTATACCTGTGTAAGAGGGGACTCTGAGAAAGGAAAAAATGAGTTTATAATCACACACAGAAAATTCAGCTGCTGGAAGATTCAGGTTATATCCAAAGAGACTTTTTCCAAACAACAGGACAAGTGTAAAAATTGAGGGTAATGTTGCCAATGATGCTTAAAAGGAGGGATCTCTCCACTCCACGACTTAAGGCATAATAGGCTGGAATATGCCATTTCCTTGTTCAGTATTTATCCAGAGCTGCAGAGCTGCTGGTACACAGCGAGATGAGGTTCTTTCATAATACAGAATTATCTTGAACAAATTGCTCATTTAATTGACTAAAAGGCTGTTATTTTCATTCAAGTGAATACAATCACTCCTCAGCATTGTGTCTGCCAGTGCCCTTTCCATGTAAAGCTCTGTCCTTGTGCTGTCTAGCAGGAATGAGTGCAAAGAAAGCAGAGGTTCTGCATTTCCAGTTGGATTTCCAAGAGTATATACTCACATAAAGATGGCATAGATACTCTAGTAAGATTTTCAGAAGTGTTCACTAGAATGACTAAATTAATTATTTAGGAACCTTTTCTTGTGTTAGAACTTGTGCTCTCACGTTGAATTTTTAGGGTACAGCAGTCAGATCACCTCCCAAGCTGATTTAGAGCAGAAGCTTAAATACTTGTTTTGCACAGCCTGGGCCATCACTGAGATTGGACTTGTCTGTGTGAAGAGGGTGACACAGTAGCCTGGGGTTAAGAACAAACTTCTGGCTAAGGAAAGAGTCAGGTAGTGTAGGGTTTCAAAACTGAGAGTGAATCTCCCAGTTGCTGACTGCTTTGCTTCATATGATGATCCATCATAAAATCTGTCCTTTTTCTGATGTCTGTTCTGGTAGGTGAGCTATAAAGATGGTTCCTGGATCAAGCTTGGGGCAGAAATAGGCAGGGAAAATATATGGGTTGATGAAGCAAATGGGTTGATGGGGCAGTGGTCCTCAGCTTATTTGCCTAAACATAGGGTTTTACTGTCATTTCAAACTTAATTAGCATTCATGTATTAATATTTAGTTAATTGAGCTGAGCACAGTACTCCTTAAATGCAGGGTTACAGATGCCTGAATCCTTAAATTCTACTATAAGTTTGACCTCCTGGTTCCCTTAAATATCAAGCCCCACACTGTGAAAGGAGCAGACCCAATGCCAAAAATTGCTTATACCCATGGTACTGCATGAGGGCTAGCTTTAGCTAGCAATTAAAGCTGTGGAGGAGCAATGTTAGCAGATGCTGCCCTGTTTTTGCTGTGCATTCTCTGTACATTTTGCTGCACATCAGGAAATCCATAGTCCATAACAAATGCATCCAGCTATGAAGTAAATTAGCTCCACGTTGTAGTCAAGTGAGTGATGCCTTCTTTCATACTCATCTATTAACACCCAAGGGGACTCTGCAGGTAGCATATGCTGGATCATCGTGTGATGGGAGCTGTCAGGCGCCTGTGCCTGGTCTGGGCAGGAGGAATTCCACAAACACTCAGCCTCTGGTTTTCTTTTCTGCCAGCAGAGCATCTTAACAGCATGAAATCACAGTATTGCCTCTAATACTTAGAAGACTTCATGTTGCCCACGGTATCTTATCAGTTGGCAGCCAGCAGAACAGGAAATAACAATAATCAAACAACATTTATCATTATACTGATCCATTTGAATCTCTATCATTACACATTCTCTAGTTTAGTAGTTACAATTTAGAATGTGTGCTTTCTGATTTCTGCACTGAAGAGTTGCCTGATAGTCCAATGACTTCATTGGAAATCTCTCAATTGGACTCTTGATAGGACACTGACTGTACTGCAGCATGTTTTTGTCAGTTAATGAATCTTTGATCTCAGAAATGCATTTCAGCTGCATCAAATTAACAGCACGGTGAAACAAATTGGAAAACAGCTTTGATTTCTTGGTTTTCCTGACAAGTGTAAATTCTAGGTATATTTTTCTCCACTCTGAATTTGCTCAGCTCTATCAAAAACCTTATGCATTTCCTGGTAAAGACTTCATGGATTTGTGCCTATGCTGCCCTTTTAATATTTATGAAGTTGCAAAGATCCAAAGAAAAAACTGAGACCGCGTTTTATACTTCACTGTTTGGGCTATGATACGAGTCGTCATGCTTTAGAAGACAATAGTAGGTTTCCTGATATCCCCAGGCACTTCCATGCCTATGGAAGAAGTTAAGAAAAAACCCCATGATTTGTATTATAATTACATTTAGATGAATGTGATCGTTTTTCTAATAGATCTATTTTATAGATATGTTTTATATGTGTATATATACATATAAACTCTAAAAATGTTCTGTTTATGAAAAAAATAATCAAATGTTTATTTTCAAAGGTTCTCTGGAAGCAAGTTGAAGAATGAGGTAAGTGCTGTAGTCTATTTCCTTTCACTTCTGTTATACTCCACATATTATGTCACCTATGGTTTTCTTCATAATTTTTTTACTTACAGTAAAAAGTCGCATTAAATATTAGACTGCATAATCTTTTTTCATTAAGCAGGGTATTTGTTCCTCCAAGTATTGAAAGGAAAATAAGTTTGGAACGCACCTTCTGGGGTTCCTGTTTCAATCCAGTTCCCCATAAACACAGAAGTTCATAATAGTCCATCTCAAGCGAAGGGTCAAATTGTAGCTTAATTTTTTTTTCATCTATTACTTTTGCAGAATGGCTTTTCTGGAATCTCATTTGTCTGATTAGAAGCCAAAAGACTTTTTTTTTTTTTAACTGAACTTAATTTTATACCTCTTGTTCAGGATTGTCTTTCTCTATTTTTTTTTTTTTTTTCTGTTTGTGACATTTTCCTGTGATTCATCATTTCTCTGCTCTTGGTTGTTAGGTGGAACAAGCAATAGTTTTAGCCACTTCTGATCAGCCTTATAGCCTTGCTTTGTACTTGAATATCTCTATAGAAAAAAAAACCCCATGAAGTCTTGTAAATGCTGTGTCTCTAATTCTAATGGAAATGTCCCTTCTGATAAACCTTAGAGCTGTGTTTGGTTTTTGTTTGGTGTGGTTTTTTTCCCTCACAAGTATCCCACATTTTCACTACTGTATACTATGATATAGTTACTCTCATTCTGGTCACATTTATGCTATAAAATTGTGGATTATTGTATATTATGGGTTAAGGATTGCTTCCAGGATTGTCCTTTGACAGCAAGTTCAACTGGCATGGAATAGTCTGCATTATTAAACTCCCAAACCTACAAAAGAGTGTAGTCACATCTCAGCCATGTTGCCGCAGACAAAGGTCCCTAGCATGCAGTAACAGTTGAAGGAATTGTTGGGAAACTGCTAATTGGCATGAGCTGAAAGAATGCCAGGGGCCATTCTGCGTAGTACAGTTCCAGTATTGCTTGGGAATGTTTCCTGACACCATTTAATTTACCAGACTAAATATACCCTCTGTCATCACTTGCTGATACACAGCAAGTCGTTCTCTTTTTCATTTCCAGATAAGCAACTCCTAGCTGATAGTAGAAATTCTTATTGGTCCCTGAGAGTGTAGCTCTGCTCTATTGATTTTCATCCCTTTTATTGCCATTATCTCAAAGCCATCCAGATCTTTCTACATGACCTCTTGGTCTTCCTCTTTATTGATGATCTCATTAGCTTATGTCAGACGATTTAATCTATGAAATGTTCAGTGAGATCAGCCCCAAGTCTGATCTTTGAGATCTTCAATCCCTTTTCAACCCAGTAGTTTCCCTGTCAACACAATTCATTAGCGTTTCAACTGGAGTCAGTTTCTTAAACATTTTGTATTCTTGTACTAATCCCCGTTCTCACCAGTATAACTAATCATTTCCCGTGGTGACACCATGTCAAGTATTTTAGTGAGGTTCAGATAGATTAGATCTGCTGCATTTTCCCTGTTCAGATAATCAGCTATCTTATCAAAAAAGATAGCACTGTGCCATGGGATATCCCCAACGTATTCAAGGATTTATGAGCACTACTACAGCATTCATTCTTCCAGAGTTTTCAGATGGAAAATTTCTGGTTCCCTTGGCATAACTTAATGCATCTCTGATGTGGCATTCCCACATCTCTGATGTGGCATTCCCAGTCTGGTTGGGAATTGAGAGTCCCACAAACCTGTCTTGTTTCAGCCCCAAAGTTCAATACCTTTGTCCTCCCAGAAAAAGAATCACAGAGAAGTCAGTGGAAGTAAATGAGCAAGAGCACAGAACTATGAGTTTTTGATTATCTACATCTGTGTTGTCTGCAATTATTCCTCTTAAGAGGAGAAAAAAAAAAAAGGTCTTCCATGGTCAAAACTGAATTTTCACAATCTCAGCATAATGCAAATTTGGCATCATCCTTTCCATTAAAGGGAACAGGTGATATACATCCTTGCTCATTTGCTTGAAAGTACGTGCAATTAGGTATTCCAGAAAGATTTACAATGATTGCACAAGGTGTAATTCTCAGTAAGAACATAAAGACATTGAAAAGATGTTAAAGCACTGATTGTCTAAATATACTGAGTAAATGGCATTTGAATGAACACTTATTGAGTGCCAGGGACACTGTTTACTTCTGGTATGTTTTATCACATTTTCTAGTATTCTCTCTGGAGGGGGAGATATCAGCAAATTCTTTTATCTAAACCAGTTAGTACACCATTAGAGTCTGCATGGTTAATTAGGCAGATAATATTACTGTCATTATCTTAATGTTAAATGGCCATTAGAAACAGATGGCATTAAATTGAAAGGGCAAGTGGCAGTGGGTTAAAATATTAAGCTTAGAACTGAGGCACAGTCATATAAGTCCATTAGCAAGGTAAAAAACATTGCAGATTATCTTCTCTTAAACCTCCCACCACCATCACTGCCGTCTTTTAAATGAACTAATCCCTTTTAATCAGAGCTTTTAATATATTTCATGGGTAATTGCATAGTAAAATAATTGAGATACTGCTGTTATTAAAAAAAAGAAAAGCTCCTGATACTGATAGGCAATTATAAAACTGCAAAAATATCGACATGAAAAAGTACTAACGTTTCTAAATTTCTGCAATTTCTTTGACTTAGGGCTTTATATGTATTTGGCTAGCAGATAGCACAGGCAAAGTGTGTTTATCTAATGTATGCTTTTGTTTCTTGCTGTCTGTTCTGGCAGATATACCACCCTCTAAAAATAGGGATGTGTATATAGTAGGTCAGTTACAGTTATAGTTTTCTGAATTCAGTATTTGAGAGAATTTTACTTGCAACTAGCCTCCAATTCATGAGTCATCATTTATAGGAAAATACCTCCTTTGGCACACTTTTACACTATATACCTACTATTCCCAATTCAGTGAAACTTGACTGTATGCAAAGGTGTGGGAAATGGCAACTTCACGTACAGTTCAAATGCCTCATGCATGGTCATTCCTTCCATCCATTGGTACACAGGGAATCTGGACAGCAGTAGTGGATTTACTGCAGGTATGTGCAGAAGGCCTGCTCAAGGCCTTGTACACTGCCTTGACATAAGAACTGGATGGATTAAAATGGAACAGATAGTCTTCTCTGGATTGACTGCAGTCCTATGAGAATAAGTACAATTCAATCAGTAAAGACAGTATTATAATACAGATTTTATTGTTTTTCCAGAGGATGAGCATTTCATCTCCATTACAGCATTTGGGAGCCTAATAAACGTAACGTGGTGTGCATTATAAGTATAAGCATGGTAAAACTGTGTCACTACAGAAAGTTACTGCTCAGCTTTACTGATTTTGTGAGAGTATTAGGAGTCCAAACAAGGGCTGATGTATCATAGATTGCTTCGCAGTCAGTATCCACACATGCAAAGCTGCCTTCATCCTCAGTCTCGTCCCTCCAAAGGCTACCATTTAATAATTATTCAAGATCTTTTCTCAGTTTATAACTAGTACAAGATGTGTCTGTGGTATTTCAGAAGCTAAAGAGGCTTAAGAGGTGAACTCTTAAGAATTGAAAGGAACTCTAAGATGAGCAGAATTTTGTATAATTCAGGAGGAATTTATCTTGTCTCCATGTCTGCATAGACTGTGTCTCAACAAAGTAACTGGAGATCACGAAATGTCTGGGAGTATCATTATTGAGATACGAAACTGGGGCTTCATGTCATGTCCTCCACAATCAGAGAGAGCTGTATAATGAAGTTAGTTCAGAAGTGTCTGTAGACCCTACATACCATCAGGTCCATAACACCATAAAATATTCTCAAACTTTGTAACAAACTAAAACAGTGGTTACCATGGTAAAAGAGCATAAATCACCATTCCAGTGCTGTCAGAGCAGGAAGAGGTCAGGGAGAACAATAATGTCTCCCATACCCTACATCCTTGCACTAGGCATATTAAATAAAATTTAGGATATCCCTTAGGATATCACAGCCTTTCTTGTAGACTAGTATTCTACTTCAGTTTTTAAACATAGATTAAATCCAAAGCTTGTAGATTTTCATCAACTAATGTGGCTCAAAGTCTGCACCGCTCTGAAAACTGTATTTGGTGCAGTTTAGATCTAGGCACATATTTCATTACCTTCCTGAGCTGGAATCCAGATCTGGATAAGTATCAGTATTTTTGAAGGATTTTCTGATTGTAAATATTCTGGAATGTTGAAAGACTTGTGAGATACTATACAAGATTAGCAAGATTTGTTGGTTTTAGTTGAATCTGTATTAGCTATTTCAATGTTCCTGTTTTTTCCCTTCCGTTTCAGGGTGGTTTCACTCGTAAATATTCTCTGAGTTCCAAAACTGGGACCCTCCTCCCAGAATTTCCTAGTGCTCAACACCTTTTGCTTCAAGGGTGCATTTCTAAAGACAAGGTAAAATGTGAGCTATTTCTCTTCTTACTTACAGATCAAAAATTGCCATAGAATGATTCTTCATATCTTAGCCTTTGAGGTATTGACATGAAAGAGCCAGAAATGTCCATAATCAAACAGAGGTGACTGATTTATAGAGGGGGCAAACCTTTACTAACACCGATTAACTGGCTTTCCACTGGAAAGGTGGTTGAATTATTTACCTATTAACTGACCTAGTATTTTACAAACTGATGGTATGTAAGACCAGGAGAGCAAAACAAACAAATAACTGAGAGTTGTATTCATTCCAAATGCCTTTGGATTTAAGGTAAATTTTGTTCTGATTACATCAGAACAAATACTTCACAACAAATAATTAGATAAACTTTACTCTCATTAATTGTTTGAAAAGAGGCTTTGAAACTCTTAAGCATATATGTGGGGGTTTTTTAATTAGTAAAATTGTATTCCTGAAATCAATACTCAGTATTGCTCATCACCTGTGTTGTTTCTGGTCACATTACAAGCTGCTGAACTGTGCTAGAACTGTGCTAGAAACCTTTTGGTATCTTTGTGAACTCTCCAGTTTAGCATCCAGTACGGGTCATGGCGTTGGGCTGTCTTGAGATATGCTGCTTAAAAGCTTTTTGGTTTTTCATAAAGAAAGTCCAAGAACTGGTGTACTCAGCAGCAGGCATCACCTGCTGCTATAGTGTCCACCAGTGAATTGACATCTCTCAAATACACAACATTCTCATAACTTTTAAATCTTGAAAGGGTTTGAGGTTCCTTACAGACAAAACACAGCAGTGCAAGCAAAATTGAATTTTTCCACTCTGACAATGAAGAAAAAGATGCAACTCATTTTCTCTTCTTTCTTGGGTCAGCAGCAAGTAATTTCTCTGATGTTGGGAGCATGATGGGAGAGCTCAGCAGGGTTCTGCAGGTGACTGTCTGGAGACAGACTTGTGGACTTAGGAAAAGACTGTTGGAAGAAAAGATGAATTTCTGCGTGTCTCCCTTTCTTTCTTACCTTGCTGCTCTTACCTCATTCCTTCTTCTCTTGTTTCCTGTTTTCTTTCCTTACTGTCTTTCCCTGCCTTCATCTTATCTGACCAAGGGTTTTTGAACCTAAGATATTTAGGTACTCTGTTGAAGAGAACCCATTCATGAAGTTTGACTCCTGCATTAAACTCCTAAGAAGTCGCATGCAACAGAAATCTCAGGAGAGTCCATAAATGTATCAGTCTGCATGAAAATTTATTGATAATTTCTATGTTTTATATTTCTGAAGACAACTTACCCAAACTTTTACTTTCATCAACACCTTCCAAAAATCTCTTGAAGATTTTCTTGAATCTTACTCTCTGCCGTACTTATTTTCAAAGATACATAGTTACAGAAGCAGCTCTGAAATTCATCAAGGTCTGTTCTCATACAAAAACAATATGCTAGACCAATTGAAATAAGGTGGTACTAGATTAATTCAAAACCCGGTATTGATTTGCTGGAGAAGTTAACCAGCTCTGTGATTCTGGACCATAACAAAGCTTTTCTAACCTTCTTTCCTTAAAATACTTTAGAAAGGTCTGGTTTTATAATCTGCTACCATTTTTTACAAAGTATTTTTATGTTTCTGCAGTTATTAAAATAAGAGAGCACTCCTCTCAGATAAATCAGCCTGGAGAGATGAAAGGGGATTCAGCTTTTTAACGCTCAGTTCGTGTAAGGCAGTGATTAAACTTTGACCAAATGACTGGCGGCTATTTTCTCATTTGTCCAACTAGATGATGTTTCAGAACACTCATAGACGCCTATAGTAGCCTAATGATTAACTTGCAGCACTCTTCAGGATTAATCTTAGCTTCAGAAAGGTGAATTTACTTTACCATCTGACTGGCTAACCTAGCTATTGCCTTACTTTGATATCCACTTTTTCACAGTGTATACAGATTCAGATGCTACATTTCTGACTATAGCTTTGAGGCTTAAAGATGTCAGTAACATCTAGAGATGAGTGCAGAATGCCTGTTTGTAAATATGAATTGTAATACAGTTTATATTTAAATGTTACCTATAGAGAGCAGAAACCTAGGTCACTATAGCAGTAGAGAGCTAAGAAACTCTGTTTACTCTTTCTTTCTCCCAAAATAGGTAGATACTCTTATCATGATGTACAAAACACACTGTCAGTGTGTCCTTGACAATGCAATTAATGGGAACTTTGAAGAGGTAAGGTTGTTTGAACACACATTCTTGTGATATATGCACAGGGAGCCAAGAAAGCATTATTTATGTCAATGAATCTGGTTCCCCCTCCTTTAGATTCAGCATTTCTTATTGCATTTTTGGCAAGGAATGCCTGACCATCTTCTTCCCCTGCTGGAAAATCCCATCATTGTTGACATCTTCTGTGTTTGTGACTCAATACTGTATAAGGTAAGTGTTTAGCTATGTGGATAATCTCAACCACATTACAGCTTTTCCTTGTGTAACAACAGTGTTGAAGTTAGAATGAAGAGAGGATGTCATGACTGCTTTCTGCTTCATCCCTGTGTAAATCAGCAAGGATTCTGTTGAAACCAAGAACATAAAACTGGCACATGTAAGAGCTGAACTCCAGCCTCAGCTCTTCTCACTTGATGTGTGACTACAGGCAGAACAATACTGGTGAAATCCTGACCTGCTTGCTTGAGTGTAGCTGAAAGCAATGCTTGTGTGCTTCACTGACAAGGCTCTCTTAAGTTAAGCTTGGATGCAAACTGAAGCCTTTCTTTTACATAACAGGTTATTGCAATTTCTATCGGGAAAGGGAGTCTGTGGCAGATCTGCAAGGTGATTCCACATGTTCACAGGTTATATCAGGCCATGGTTTCATGTTACAGGGCTGGAACAAGACTGGGTTAAGATATCCCTGCCTCTCCTGCCTGCTACAGTTCATTTCTGTTCCTGTGCTGCTAGATGTACCAGCAAAACTACTGCACTCTGAACTGGTTTGGACTTAAAAAAAAATTAAGGAGCGTTTATTTTTCAGTTTTTCTGCCACATGAGTTCTTTGGTCTAGTTCACAGCATCAAACAGTTGAAACTATGTAAAACTAAAGAGTTTTGCAAGGTCAGGATTAAGTGATAGAACACTGAGGAAAAAATAAATAACGCACTGAAGTTTCCTGAGTTTTTAGTTTGAAAAATCAGATTGGCTCATGAAGTAACAGCTGCAAAGTACTTTAAGTTCCTCTGATAGGACATGCCATATAAATGACATCCTGATAGAAAAGCTAAGAGATCATGGGATAGATGAGTGGACAGTGAGGTGGGTTGAGAACTGGCTGTCGGACCGGGCTCAGAGGGTTGTGATCAGTGGAACAAAATCTGACTGGAGGCCTGTGACTAGCGGTGTTCCCCAGGGCTCAGTGTTGGGTCCAGTCCTGTTTAATATCTCCATCGACGACCTTGATGAGGGAATAGCATCCACCCTCAGCAAGTGCCAATGATACAAAGCTGGGAGGGGTGGCTGACACGCAGGAACACTGCGCTGCCATCCAGTGAGACCTGGACAGGCTGGAGAGCTGGGCAGGGAGAAACCAGATAAGGTTTAATAAAAGCAAGTGTAAAGTCTTGCACCTGGGGAGGAATAACCGTCTGTATCAGTACAGGCTGGGGGATGACCTGCTGGAGAAGAGCTCTGTGGAGAAGGACCTGGGGGTCCTGGTTGATGACAGGTTGGCTATGAGCCAGCAGTGTGCCCTGGTGGCTAAGAGGGCCAAGGGGATCCTGGGATGCATCAGGAAGAGTGTGGCCAGCAGGTCTAAGGAGGTGATCCTCCCCCTCTACTCTGCCCTGGTCAAGCCCCACCTGGAGTATTGTGTCCAGTTCTGGGCTCCCTGGTGTAAAAAAGACAGGGATCTCCTGGAGAGAGTCCAGAGAAGGGCTACGAAGATGATTAAGGGCCTGGAACAGCTCCCATATGAGGAAAGGCTGAGTGAGCTGGGGCTGTTCAGCCTGGAGAAAAGAAGACTGAGGGGGGACCTAATTAATGTTTATAAATATCTTAAGTATGGGATGCGGGGGGAATTGGCCAACCCCTTTTCAGTCATCTGTGGGGACAGGACAAGGGGCAATGGCTGTAAATTGGAGCACAGGAAGTTCCGCACCAACATGCGGAAGAACTTTTACACAGTGAGGGTGACAGAGCCCTGGCACAGGCTGCCCAGGGAGGTGGTGGAATCTCCTTCTCTGGAGATATTCAAGACTCATCTGGACGCCTATCTGTGCAATATGAGCTAGGGAGCCTGCTTTGGCAGGGGGGTTGGACCCGATGATCTCTCGAGGTCCCTTCCAACCCCTACAATTCTGTGATTCTGTGATTCTGTGAATTGTTGTTCTCTAACACATTTCACAACCACAGATTGATGGGCAGAAATAACTATTGGGATAAGAGTAAACACCAAGCAGTCAAAACAAGGGACCTCGGGCTCTTTAGCACTAAGTGCCTTACTGTCATTGATTTGCCATTCTTTACAGTACAAAAATATGGGGAAATAATCCAGAAAAGGTGAAAATACGCATTTCTTAGAAGCATATCAAGCTGTAAAGTCAGAAGAGGTGATTTAGTTAGCAGAGTGAGGCAAAAGTGATTAGTGTGAATGATCATAATTACTATCCTGGAGATGAGCCATTAAGCCTCATTTATGTGTAGAGGTTATATTGTACCTTGAGTTTATGATTTTTTTCCTGCTTTCACCATGCTGTGGCAATGGAGCCAATCTTAACTTTGTCTGTAATAAATTTTTGAAGTGACAGAAGAAGAAATACTGCCACTGCACTAACTTAGAAACTTAATAAGATAGAATTTCTCAGAAGTTCATAAATTTACGGTTATGCCTCTTCGTCTCTCACTGTTTCTCACTTATGATCATGTTAGCTATTCTTGACAGCACAGCTGCCAGAAAGAAGGAGGAATTCTCCTACATTGTTATCAAACCATTTATGTTAGTAACAGAAACAGATTTTTGGGGTATAAACTAACAACTTTGTCCTCTGCAATAATGTTCCCCAGAAGGCATGCCAGATGGTATGGGTTTTTTTGCCAAAACAGTTCCACACCACACTTAGCTATAGAGGATTTGTCCTAAACTCTGCACACCTTCAGTGTCACATGCAGCATGGCAGAAAGAAGAGTCAAGTGGCTAACAGCACTCAAGGACTTGGGACATGCCTGAGTATCTGACTCACAGTGATGCTAGAAAAGACGAAGTGTTTATGCATCTCATTTCTACTGATTTCCCTACTGTAAGACGCAAGTGAGAACACTTTCTAGGTTTACTGTCATGCTGGCATACATTAAGAACAAATATCTCATATGTTCCTATCTAATAGATCTGTGAGAAACCTGGGTATATGCATATCTGGACAATAGGTTGAATGGCTTTATTCTGTATAGATGTTCTGTCCTTGCCACTTTGCAATCTGTGTAGACAAGACAGACATGAATGAATAAACAGCCAATGGAAGCTTGATAGAATTTTTGTTACATTTTTGAAGGTCCTTACAGATGTACTCATCCCTGCAACAATGCAAGAAATGCCAGAAAGGTATGTATTTGACCCTGAATGCTACATTCTGTTTCTTAGACATATTCCAGGTAAATAGCAGAAAAATCTATATTCCACAGACATTTTCTCACAATAATTATACTAATTTTTAGAACAGTCAAATACGTAGGCAAAATACTGTCAGCTCTGAGGACAGGTACAGAACATCTTTAAAATATGACACACTATTTTAATGTCCCATTTTACTGGCTTGTTGAATATTTTGGAGTAGGTTTTTCTACACCAAAGCCCTAGAAGGACAAAAAAGAAACAAATGTATTCATGTTGTTTAAGAAAAATAACTGCTGGGTTTGTATCTTATGTGTTACCAAATACTTAAGCATTTTCTCAACAGGAAATTAATTAAGAGGATTATTATAAATTCCCTCTGAATCTTCTCAACTTTTCTTTCCCTTGAAGGGCATCTTGTTTGGGGTTTTATGTCTGACTAAGTCCTTTACCTTCAGATAGCTCTAATGTCTTAAAGCTGATGGTTTTCAACCTATTTCAACTGGCTTACAAGTTTTCTAAGAGAAGATACAGATGAATATATAGTCCATATTAGCCTTTTGACAATTGGTCATTTCCTATTTCCTTTGGTGACACCTGAGCAGTAATTCACAGGTATATCCAGGAGTCTGTTAATTGTAGATTGAAACCAACTTATTTAAACTAATGCAAGACAATTTTTATTTATGTTTATCTAAACCACTTTTTTCCCCTCCCCTATAGTTTACTGTCAGATATAAGAAATTTTGCAAAAAACTGGGAACAGTGGGTTGTTTCCTCTTTGGAAAATCTACCAGAAAACTTAACAGATAAGAAACTGCCTATTGCACGAAGATTTGTTTCCTCTCTGAAACGACAGACGTCATTCCTACACCTAGCACAGGTAAACAGAATAAGACTATTCAGCCAAAAAATTGTCAGTTGCATTCAGTGCACCTTGCTGGCTGTGAGATAGAGTGCATTATTTTTTCCAAGGTTCAACATCAGCCATGGAGGACTTGTATCTTGTAGTTTTAACTCTGCAAGAAGGAAGCGACTATAAATAGATCTGACCAAAATTTCTATCTTTTGTGGTAGAAAAGAAAGAAAAGACCATGGTTACAATGAACTACTATCATGGGAACTCTTGGGAAAGTGACTAGGTGGAATATACGGGTATTTAGTTTAGTTCCAAGTTGGAAAATATCAGATGACTCTTCTTGTCTAGCAAAGGTCTGCTGTCTTGTCCATGATGTCTTTTAGTGAGCTTATCTCTTTTTGAGTTTTGACTGAAAGGAGAACATGAATCTGAGGTCTTCAAGGCTGTGATGGTGGGATACAGGGATCCGCAATTAGGGACACAACGTTTTTCAGGGAACTTCAGTGCTAACATCTTGGTCTTTGTGGCAGTAGTCCTCATGAATAAGCGTAGATCCACCATATATTCATATTTACTTAGTTTTCTCTTTCATAAACATTACGGTAGAAGTAGCACGTGGGTGACAGCACGAAGATCTGATAGGCATTAGAAGAGCATTAGAAGTCTAATGGGAGGGAATCAGTGTCTCATCTCATCTAAAACACCCAACCATGATGAGAAACTTAACCAGAATATGATTCTTTGAGGAGTTATTCAGGTGATCCCCAAGTGTGGGTCTGTTCAGGTTTTGGCTGGGATAATTTTCTTCACAGTAGCTACTATGGGTCTGTGGTTTGGATTTGTGCTGAAAACAGTATTGATCACTCAGGGATGTTTTCGTTACTGCTGAGTAGTGCTTACACAGAGCCAAGGACTTTGCTACTGCTCACCCCACCAGTGAGTAGTCTGGGGGTGCACAAGAAGCTGGGAGGGGACACAGCTGGGACAGCTGACCCCAACCGACCACAGGGATGTTCCATACTGTATGACGTCGTACTCAGCAGCAAAATTAGGGAGCAGGTTTGGAGTGGGGCAACAGAGGCACTGCTCAGGGACTGGCTGCACATCAGTCGGTGGCGAGCAGTTGTTTTCATTTGCATCACTTCTATTATCACTTCTATTTCTTGGGTTATATTTTTCTCTCTTTTTTTTTTTTTTTTTGCTTTTCCTATTATTATTATTAATAAACAGTTTTTTATGTCAACTCACAAGTTTTTTTACTTTTACACTTCTGATTCTCTGCTCATCCCACTGGGAGGTGAGGAGTGAGTGAGCAGCTGTGTGGTGCTTAGTTGCCAGCTGGGGTTAAACCACAACAGGGTCTCAACATTTTACCTTGCCTTGTCCTACAGATTGCTCGGCCAGCCCTTTTTGATCAGCATGTGGTGAATTCCATGGTGTCAGATATTGAAAAAGTTGATTTGAATAGTATTGGCTCTCAGGCACTCCTTGCAGTCTCGGGGAGCACGGACTGTGATGGAGAGATCTACAGTGAATGTAAGTCTATGGTGATGTATTTGTATCATTAAAAGTAATTCCCTCTTTGCTTCCATGCCACTCTAGTCTGCTTGGAGGTGGACAGGGAAGAGGCACATGTAGACATTGCATTCTATAATCTAACCCAGCGTTAACTTCATTAGCCTTAAAAAAACCCAACTGATTGCCCTAACGTCAGGAACAGAAGCTTGTGCTGAGAATTCATCCCAACTAGATGAGTTTAAATGTTTGCTGAAAAAAAATAATTTACATGTCAGTTGCTAAGTATAATAATATCTCTTTTGAAATTTTTTCCTAATCAAATGGGAATACTAGCACAGATCAGTTACTGAAAGGTCTCGTAAATTCCATATCATTATGGATTAATTTAATGGATAGGTTAGCTAATCTACTTTATTTTTGTACGAAAATATTTTCTGTCTGAAAGTTGATCTTTAAAAAATAGGTAATTTTCTATGAAGTGTAACAGCTATTGTCACAAACAGACTAGAGCGAAGTACAAATTATGAGGGTGATAATTTTCATATACATACCTGTTGTTGAAAGAAAGATACAGCTATTGCCTCTATTAAAAAGATAACTTCTGTTGTAGAAGTCATGTTGATCAGAGTTTGGAGTGCTGAAAGGAGAGCAGTAGCAATGTATTGTCTTCTAAGTATTGTTACGTCAATTGTGAGCTTTTGCTCTCTTTAATGGTTCACAGTCCTATTCACATTTTCATTTGAGTTACATATTTCCTACTTTTTCTGTAATTGTTTTCTATTTTTGTTCTTTGTCTTCTTTCACACTGGTTAAAAAAAGAAAAAGAGAAGAGAAATAACCAGTCATTCAGGCAATTTTTTGAAAATGGGATATAAGGGAATCCTAAGTATCAAGAATGCTGCGTTACAGATAAAGCCGTACTACTAAACTTAGTAATAGAAGGGTTTTCAAGGCTGAATCTTAAAATGAATGGAAAATGACAGAATTTTTTTTGCTTTTATTTTCTTTGTTTTCTTGTAAAACTTCTTTGTCTTACAACCTGTATTGTTGTAATGCTTAAGTAATTAAAATATACGTGTGATGGATGTGTGCCTGCTTGCTTTGCTGGGGAATTGCTCACTTCTTCACTGCTCTAATTCTTTGCCTTTCCTTTCCATGCTACAATATTGTCATATGGCTGGTGAGTGGCTTTTTCTCACATTCAGAATAGCGTGCAATGATATGTTCTCCTTTTTACATGGTAGATGACTCTATTACAGTGTTCCAAGAACTGAAGGACCTTCTAAAGAAGAATGCCACTGTGGAATCATTTATTGAGTGGTTGGATACTGTGGTTGAGCAAAGGGTTATCAAGGTACCTTTCAAATGTTCTGCCTGACTCAAGACCAAATCCTACTACCCTTACTCCTTATACAGACCCTTCCTTATGCAGCCCTTTGGTTTCCCACATGGGGCTCTCATCTCTGCTCCCATCTCCTTATTGTAACAGGGAACTTCATTTGGCATGAAAAGATCCAGTGCTGTTAGTTCTAATTAATCATGTTGAGTACTATTGAACAGTTTTTATGTGTGTGGCAAACTAAGAAATATCTTAACTAAAGCACTTAAAATCAGACCTGTCATAAACCGTAGATGAAAGAAATGGATCCATCTTATCTGTGCAAGCAGAATCATAGGGGTATTGCCCAGTGAGTGAGGAGAACAAATTTTTTTCCTTAGAGAAGCAATTATTTCTTTCATGGCATTTGATGGTATTGTATGTGGCATAAATTAATGTAGCAGGTGGATTCAGAAATAGCAAACCTGGATTTCTACAGACCAGGATGGAAGATAAATGTTTTGTAGATTTATTAGATGCTTAACTCAGTACTTGATGGTTTTGATGGGATATCCTCCCCTTTCCACCCCCCAAATTTACAAAATGCTTTATAATCATGAGTATTTTGTATGTATTTAGTTATACAGGAATGATTATACTATAGTTCAGAACAACGTAATTGAGTTCTGACTAAAGTGAATGTAAACTAACAGAATTAAATGTTACACACTGCTTGCCAGTAGCTAAACACTGGTCTCTCTGGGTCATGTTCTATCTGGGAATGCAATATCTTATCCATCACTTTAGGTACCCTCTTGGTATGAAGAGGAAGAGACAGTGTAGTTAGCTTTGGCTGCCTTGCAGAAGAGTGACGGCCACTTAAAGAATAACCACAGGCATGTCATTTTTCCTTTCTTCACCCGTTTTCCCAAATTTCAATGGAGACAGTGATGCTTCCTTTCTTTTTAAAGTTTCCTAACGTTTTCAGTCATAAGTAAGCTTCACAGTTGAGGATCTTTGGATGATTCAGGGCAGCAGAGACCATGCAAGTCCTCATTTACACTTACCTAGACACAGAATCCCCACTGAAACTGAGCAATCACAATTGAATGATTATCATCTAAAATTGATTCCACAATTTCAGAAGACAGTTCCCAATAAACAAGCCAAGCAGAAAAGGTGAAGCAGGCTCCCATTCAGCATCTGCAATATAATATTGTATTATTAAACATAACAGGTATGGTTCCTAGCACTGTTTTCCAGTAATTAGGGGTAAGAAATACCTACAAGTCCTGATACGCATCTAGGTCAACTAAGCAGAAGCTAATAATTTACAGAAGATGTAATCCTTCCATTGCTGTCTGCCTTCCATTCATGCTAAAGTGTGGTTACTGTCAAACTCACACAACAGCTTCTTTCTGCTTGCTGCTCGAGAAAGCAACAGGGCATATCTACCACACGAACAAATCCTTGCCAGAGCACAGTGACAGGGTGAAATGAGCAGCACTGAAAGCATCCATGTTCTGATGGCAAACATAACTATTTCGCAAGAAAAAGACTGATCAGTGTGATACAGATTACATTAAAGTACAAAGACTGATTTCTGGACTCTGCTTATGTGGAATAACATAGTGCCAGATGGTGGGTTTTTAATTTCTGCCTTGTACACCTGTATATTTACAGAATAATTGGGCACCATTAATTCTAGAATGTGAGCTACTTCATATACCTTCAGGGCACAGCAGAGGCCAAGCAGTAAGCAGTGTGCCTTATCTAGCATTGTCAGGGATCTACTCTGGTTGCACGGAAAATAGTGAATGCTGCTCTTCCTTATCACTTTGGGACACACATGGTGAAGACAGCTTGACTCGGGCACTTTGATTGGCTCTGCCACATCAGCCTGAGTCAAGGACTCCTTGAACTCTCAAGCGTATTCTGTTCCCTTTTCTTTTCTCTTGTGTGCAGAAAGCAAGTTAGCATACTTAACAGGATTTTACTGTTCTCTTTCAGGCAAGCAAGCAAAATGGAAGGTCATTAAAGAAGAGAGCTCAGGATTTCCTTCTCAAATGGAGTTTTTTTGGTGCTCGAGTGATGCATAACCTAACTCTAAACAACGCATCGAGTTTTGGTACCTGGGCTTTGTGAAAACACTCAGATTTTGTTCATATGTGCTAGCAGTTATCAACTTTCCACCATTTCCTCAGCAGAGGAACCTGTCCTAGCCAAAGGATACTTCGACCAAAGCCACAAATGCTGTGTAACTTTTCTTTCAAACTTAAATTTCACAGTAAATGCTAGCAATACTTTGTTGGTGACCTGTGTCACATATACATTTTTCAAAGGTATTTTTCTTTTGAATTGTTGTTTGGCACTGATTTGCCATTTAAGAGTTAGAAGCTCTGTTTGTTTTGCTATGGTAGTTGAAGTGTAACTGCATATCTCAGTATAGGAAACAGAAGATTTAAATGACTAGTTTTACATGTGGATCAGTTTGGTAAAAAATTGCTGCTGTATAGAAATTCTTGTGCATGGTGTGTTTTCATAAAACAAAAGGAATTTGGCAGATCACCACACATTTAGTTCTAGATTCAGCAGTCAATTCAACAGTGTTTGTGGCTTTTAAAAATTAAAGTTCACATGTCCATCTATAGATATGTTTACATTTTTGGGGACTCTGAAAGGTCTTCTATAAAATAGAAGATGGTAGAGCAAGTGTAACTCGCTTTAAATCTAGTACATAATTTCCTAAGTTTGGTTGTATGTCCATTGTTATGTAAAAATCAGAGGGTATTTAAAACGGCTGTAAGGAAGCACGTTTGTTTTGTGATATATCCTTGAAATAAGGTCAAAGACTTCACCAGTTATTGTCTGGTTATTTAGCACAAGGCAAACAGAAATAGAGCAGAGGCATTCTAGAGACTTTGGCCTTATCTAGCTCCACTGTGTGCCCTCTTCAAGTATAAAGCATGTCTCACTTTCATCAGTATTTTTCTTTGATGTAATTAGTGGTCAAATAGCCTACAGGACAGTAAACAATTGAGCTAGGTGGGCCAGTGCAAAGAGAGATTAGAGCTCGAAGTTAGGCACTATTCCTTGTTGGTCTTGCCAGGTCATTTAAAGTCCACAATTATTTGTTTGTTTCCCTGGCTTCTTGTAGAGTGGTGAGAGATGGTCACAAAGATAACTCAGCTACTCTCTCTCTTTCTCCTCCAAAAGGTTCTTTTCATTTGATCCGCATGCTACTAGATGAGTACATCCTGCTTGCCATGGAGACACAGTTCAACAATGACAAAGAACAAGAACTCCAGAATCTACTGGACAAATACATGAAGAATTTAGGTAACTAACTGGAGCTTGGTTCTTTTGAACGTAGTACTCTGTGTTTCAAAATTAATTTGACTTTAAACAGAAGCAGGCTTACTGTCTTCTCCTCAAGGTGTAGTTACATGCAACATTGTCAAATTCACCTGAAAAGTTTGTGACCATTCACTCAGCAATTCATTTCCACATTCCCACCATAGTTCATTTATAACATTTTGTGGGAATGTGAATATGCTGGATCACTAAAGTGTTCTTAGATGCTACAAACATTTAAAGTGTGTAAAAAGGTCTTAAGTAGCAGAAAGGGCAGGAATTCCCAATCTAGTTTTCCTGCCAAAGCTTAAATATGAATTATACCTTGAACTAGAAATGTATTAAATGCTTACAAAATGGAAATATCCCTGCAAGTTGGAAACACAACTTTGGACCCTATTTAGCATCTGACTGAAATATTACCATGTGAAAGAGAAACAAAATTATTTAAAACAGTATCCTTAACATTTTTCATCTGCCAAGCCTCTTCAAGGTTAGACAGTTTGAAGTCATATGCTCCAAGTCCTTTGCTATAAAATGAATGAAGATTAATTTGGGTCAAATTCTGGTCCCTGCAAAAAGCTTGTCTGGATTCTGCTGAATTATTTGTTACTAACATTAGTACCAGCAATCACTTTATAACTCTTTAGTTGTTGTTACTCTAAGTTGTCACTTTGCTCCAAGACACTTAGAATTTGTCTGATAGTAGATGCAGTGCCTTTTGCTTTAATTCAGCCTTTGGGGAAAAAAGAAAATCTGTCTTACGTAGCAGTTGCCTTATCCTTGGATATTTAGGTGAAGTACTTGAAGCCGTAAGGTAAACCCATGTTTTCCACTGAAGAATAGCAAAACTTCCACTGATGTTATCAGGTCTGCAGAAAACTGAAAAACTCCTGGGTGTAACAAATGCCTTTTTCTAGATATCAGTATGAGAAGCATTCTAAAATTCCCATTGTTAATTCTTTAGGATGAAGTGTCGTGAGCCTGATTCACTCTTAGTGCAATTTACTTGACTTCATTGCTGACATTGCTTTAAGGGAATAAATCTGATTCGTACCTTCACTATGGTGGCTTCAGTAAGGAGCTGATACTCTGTGATGTTGATTTGTGGTCAGGGAATATGATACAAACAGTTCCATTGAGAAGATCAAGACCGAAGCAGTATTTGTATTCACTGACTACATGCAAAACGTGGAGGTTTTGCTGGGTTTTAAAATAAGCAACCAAAGATACAAACAAATCAGGCATCCCTTATGCTACCTATATAGTACTGGTGAACTTTTGTGAGTACATAACCACCACTCAGAGTTTTTGCTTACTCTTGCAGATGCAAGCAAAGCCACCTTTACTGCATCACCCAGTTCTTGCTTCCTAGCAAATCGTAACAAAGCTGCTCCTCTGCCCAGCGACACTTCAGTCAAAAATGAGTGTCTAGCCGAGCAAACCTTCGTATCCTTGTCAGCTAGCCAGCCCAGCAGTGTGCCTTCTGGTCTGAACCCCTGTGCCACAGGAGACAGTGAGAATATGCAGCTGACAGGTATGTATCAGTTCTTCTAGTTTCTCCTCCTCTTACTTGCTTGTTAGACTTTCAGTCCACAGTAACACGTTGCTGGAGGAGGAGCAATGACCATACGCATTTATAAAGACCTCTAGTAAATAATTTTTCATGAGCTCACCCTCTGTGTTGATTTACATAAGGTGGGAATTGTGGAGCCCTGTCAGTAATAGATCCTCTTGGACGATTGGTAAAACTATCCTGTACCTCTTGGCTTGGTGAGGTTCTTGTGAGGAGAGAATGAACAGTAACACCTGGAGCATGGGAGGCTTGTAACTGCCTCAATTTCCCACTGCATATGGGCAACCTCCAAACTGGAAGGTGGGAAGCTTTATAGCCTGAAGCTATGGATTAAAGAACCCTGTGTTGTGTATGTGGGGAGGCAATTCATATGCTTTGTAAAGGTTTCAAATGGTAATGAACACTTAACTAGAGGGTTAGTGCCCTAACAGATCCTGTCTGTTCAGCAGTACTGCAGTATGAGCGCTAATCAGGGCTAATGCTTGTTTATTCCAGATCAGATGGAGCTGTCTCAAAGCACTGGTCACCTGATGACTCCACCCATTTCACCAGCCATGGTCAGTAGAGGAAGTGTTATCAACCAGGGGCCAATGGCTGTGCGACCTCCAAGTGTAGGTCCAGTGTTACCTGCACATTCACAGTGCTCTTCCTACTCAGAACCCCTTTATCAGACTTTGTCACAAACTAATCAGAATTACTATGGAAACAATTCCAATTACCAGGCGATGTTCAGAACTCAGGCCCATTCCACTCCTGGAGTTTACCACCACAGAGCAGAGCACAGCCGATTCAATGCCTTGAGTGAACAGCAGTTCTCCAGAGACTACTTCAGCAACAGTTGTGCTGTGTCTCCATACAATGCCCGATCCCCTTCCAGCTACGGTCCCTCCTCCATGTCTCAGGACACACACAATATGCAGTTTTTGAATACTGGGACCTTCAATTTCTTGAGCAACTCGGTGTCTACATGCCCAGGAGCAGCATATCCCACTAATGCTTCCAACGGTATTAATATATTTTTTCTTTTCCCCTTCTGGTTCTCTTTCCTTGCTGGAGTAAAACACTTTTTTCTTTGCTTTTTTCCATGAAAGATGTTTTTCACCTCTTATTTATATATTCCTGTTTCCCACTTCTCTGATGACAGACAGAGATTGTAAAGCTGTTTAACCAGCTACTTAAGGATTTGTTTTCCTCTGGTGAATCCTCAGCTGACCTCAAATGCATCTGCTGCTAATCTTCCTTTGGCACCATCACCATGTCTTGCACAAAGGAAGCAAAACCAGGATGACTTTGTGATTTAACAGTCTCTTGAAAAGCCCCCAAACACCTACTGTGAAATAGAGCAGGCAAGGTAGCTAGCCTCTGGAATCAGCATCATTTGGAAGTGTTGCATGTATATGGATTTGTGTATGCAGTAAGTATGTATTACCTTGCAGATAGTATGTATTGCCTTGCAGATTCTCTTTCCAGGCATACTTTACATGGTTGTGAGCTTCAGAAGGGAGCACTGACCTGTGGATAGGAGTCCCCATGGTGACTCTGATGAACACTGATTGCATTCGATTCTGAACTTAGAATGGAAGGGCAAGTCTGTACTGAAGGCATGACTGAACTCTTAGGATCTTTCTGTTCCCTTGTAATCACCCCACTTTTGGGTCAGTCACCGCATATGTTACTCAGGTTACTAAGTGTATGTGTACGTACATAAATAATATTATTCTCAAGGGACTCAACCAGTAGCAATTGCCTTCTGTCCCAGGTTATCAAGGCTCCTACTCTACCCTTTCTCTTCAACAATAGTTTCACTCTGCTTTTTTTTCCAATCTCCTATCAATAGGATACTATGGAAACAATATAAATTATCCAGAATCTCACAGACTTGGAACAATGGTGGATCAGCATGTTTCTGTAATCAGCAGTGTAAGCAGCATCCGATCATTGCCATCATATAGTGATATACATGATCCACTGAACATCTTGGATGACAGCGGAAGAAAGCAAACAGGCTCATACTACACAGAGTCCTCACCTTCAATTGTCTGTCGGACTCCTATGTGTGAGTATAGCCAACGACTGAGGGAGAGCTATGCACTTTTTAGCACCCTAACAAATGTGGAGCACTAAACTGTAGCTCACGTATATTGTATATGAAATGCAATATAGAGATAAAACAGCTCAATACCTAGGATGTATCATAAGATATGTTTTCCTTAAAATTGCAGGACAGTGGGTTTAGTAACTCTTTGATCCTGTAAGAAGGACTGTGATCCATTGTCCAGTGAAGGACTGGCTTGAATTGCAGAAAAATCCATATTAGGAAACACTTTCTAACTATTAAGTAAGCTAATAACAGACTGGGCTCTTCTAAAAACTCTTAAGGATCCTCACTGTCAAACAGAACAAATGAACCCTGGGTCAGGGATGTCTAGATAAATACTTCCTGTGGTATAGTCCTTTCCAGTCCTGTGCTTCAACAGCTGTGTGTATTAGGCAAAGCTGCCCCGATGATCTCTCGAGGTCCCTTCCAACCCCTATGATTCTGTGATTCTGTGACAGTGAATTTTAGGTAAAATCACCTAACCCCAAAGGGTATGTTTTGGTATATGCATTAAACAAACGGCAGCTGAGCTTGGTCTCACATTCCAAAAAGCATTTCATGGAAGATACAAACTAGGGCACCGTTTGTTTCTTCACAAGATTGTTACTACTTGCTACTTACTTGTTAACCTTGCACAGAATATCAGACATGATTTGCATCATTAAGGCTCTGCAAGAGCCTTCAGTGGTCCGTTCTTTAAAGGATCCTAATGGGGGAAAAGAGAGGTGGAACCCAGCATGGCCACAAAGGGACTTTGCCCATCAAGTAACTTCTGTATTGTATGTTGATAACGTGCCAGGTAGTGGCACTGGTACGGCCAGTGAATATGGACCTGAATGGTGCAAGGTACAGAAGGATGAGCATAGCACACATAAATAGCTCTTTGCAATTTTCATAGAAGATGTTTCATATGCAAGCTGAAGAGAAGTTCTAGAGCTATAGTTAAATTGATGGAAGTGTAGAAATTGAGTGAAGGATAGAAGTGCTGACATTTCTGTCCTTATGATGGCATGTCTGGTAGAGAACAGTTTCCATCAGCTGAAACTGGATTGTGTTTTTTTGTGAAATTCAATAGGCAGAAGACTTGCAATGATGGCAACCTTTTATTTCCACAGCTTCAAACATGCAAACCACATCTTCTTCCCAGTGTATGTACGGAACATCTGGCCAGTTCCCTTCTCAGGAAAATCTGGAGTCCCATGGCCCACCAAGCAGAGATATGGTGTCATCTTTACCACCAATCAACACTGTCTTCATGGGAGCAACTGCTGGAGGAACCTAAACCGGGAGAGACATGTCAGTGCCTTAAGCTTACTTTCCAAATCCAGACAATAAGGCCATGATGCCAATCCCCTTCAAGTTGGTGGAATAGAAAAGTATTAGAGATATATATATATATGTATTAAAGGAACCATTTTAGCAATATTAGCAGTCCTCCACATACACACACACACACACACACACACACACACTGCTATATTTGGAGCCTTCATGTGAGTCTTTCAGGATTGTTCTCACTATTACAGCTTTTCAGAGAGAAATTCGGAGTGGGCACAGAGAGCCAGTGGTTCTTACAAGCAAAACTAAGTTGTAAAGAAATGATTACATCTATTCCTAATTTATTAAAGATGCTATTTTAGTCTTTCACTTTTATCTTTTTGTATGAAAATGTTTATTTAATACCTGTGTTGCTCATTATTTATTAGGATCACAGAGTAATTGTTTACTTTCTCTTATTTGACAGATTGTCAAATGTATGTATCCTACCTCCTATGGAAATGTTTACAAGGTCAACTTTTACTGTTTTAAATGAAACTAAGCCAAATTCTTCAGTTTTTTACTGTTGTGCTCTGGAAAGTCGATTTCGAATGTTTTTAGTGCCTACTTGTGTAAGTGAAAGTCCTCAGGAAATAAATGAAACTTATTGCTGGGATTTTTTTTCCTTTTAAAATAAACCACTTTCTCTTAAAAACAACAAAACTTGAAAATATCATAAACTAAATAGTTGCAGTGGCCTGCTAGTGGAGCCAGATAACTGAAACAAATGAAACTGTGCCACAAAATGTCGTGGGATTTCATAATTACTTGTGGAGTAAACCAGTAATTTCTACTGGTGGAAAACTACAAAAAAGATGTCCATCAATTTTCATGGGTTTTAAGACAACTGTGTATATTGAGACCAAAAGTAGGAAAGTTGATGAAAAATATTGCAAGCCTCCAGATTAACTCTTATAATAAACCATTATTTTAGAAGTGTCATGATACTCAGTATACAAACATGCATTTATGTATGTTTCTGGAGAAAGCAGGTGAAGAATATTCACTAATGATATTAGTGAGAGGACGAAGATGAGAACACAAAAAACAAGCTTCTTGCTACACATTCATGAAAGAACAGATGTTATTATATAAACAGATTGTCCCACTGTCAGCTTCACACTCAGATTTTAATCCGGTCTTCTGAATTGTTTGAGGCTATTTCGTATTTCCATTCAGTCCATTGAATATGTGCTGGATACTGTGGAATTAAAATGTAGGGTATTTTTGGTGGAAGAAGATGGATGATACCATAATGAAGTTTTAGTTTCTAAAACTCTGTAACTTCCTGTAGTGTTTCCTATCATGAGAAGTCTTGACTGTAGCAGAAAAGTAATAAGGAGCATTGACTAGGATAGCTCACAAATATTTCCTGATATGAAATACTTAATGCAGGAATGAAACACCATAGTTCGATAATTGAGATATAGGAGTCTCCAGCTCAATTGCTTCCTAATTCAGGGTGAAGTCCTACCTTGCAACTAAAGTTTTAGTTTCAATAAAAATTCGCAGTGATGTGTAGCGGTAGTACAGGCTGCTCAAGCGGGTGTTTATGGGGCAATGCTTTGTGTCAAGTGAAGTACTGCAAAAGAGTACTTTCTTCATGGTAATTCAGAGCAGGAAGTATTTTCTCCGAAAATTAGTCTTATGAAAGTCAAGTTCCCTAAGTCACTTCTATGATCAGTGAAGAGAGAGAGATCCCTGCCATTCCAGGTGGGGTAAGATGGGGGAATATGATATTAAGGGATATGTCACTATGGGAGGGGATATTTCACTATATTTAAATGCTGGGCTCCCTCTGCTGACACATGCCATGGCATAAATAATTACTTTAAGCTAGAAACTTCCAGATTGTTGACTTTATGTGAGAGCAATATGTAGAATTTAGAGGAAGTAGGCAGCCGCTAGCATAGAGGGTCTTAGTCCACCAGGCCCTAGATAAAAAGCCCAGTTCATGGTACACAGTGACTCAGGCTTTATATGCATCATTTCTAGTCATTTTCTTTTTTTCATGTGAACCATTTTGCACTGTAGGTTGTTTTTGGTTTGTTTTTTTTTTGGGGGGGGGGGACATAAAATACTTTATGTGCACTCTATCTGCGATAAGAAACAATATTGTATCATTAAATGTGCAGATTCTCAGGATGGCTGCAAAACAGAGAGTAACATGAACTACCACACTGTTGTAAATTGCATCTCATTATCAACAGCAAAGAGCAGTAAAATAATATTATTAAAATTCAAGTAACCTGTTAAGAGAACCTCACATAGTGTTGGACAATGAAACAAACCCCACAATAATTGAAACTGCCAAAACCAAAAAAGAAATTTCCAGTTTATGACCATTGGTTCAGTCAGATACATGGTTTGATTAATTCAATAAGTTCTGCCTGTGGGAAATGAAATAACTCCCAGCTTTTGTGGATACCCCATGGGAAGATTTTTACCTTTGGTAGTATAGCAGCATTACAGTAAATAATGCAAAGAATCAATGGAGTCAGCACTTGGTGGTCTTGCAATTCAATTTTTGTGGACGCTATAATATGTCAGTTTTAATATATACGTGCCAGAAAATCTATGATTAAAAAATTGTACATATTGAGTAAAATCAATGTCAAAGGAATACTGCCTAAGGGGAAAAAATAAAAAAGAAAAGAAGCTTTTCTGAGAAAGATGAAAGATTAAATCCTTTTGATCTATTTGCCAATACCAGCAAATCTGAACTGCTAGAAAGGCAAAGTGCTAGAAAAGGCAAATGAGAGGTGGATGAATGGGTCAAATCTGCTGCCATGTCTAAAGTAAAACATTCTAATTCAAATTATATCAATTATATAAGAAGAATCAATATTGGAGAAAAAACGATTCTCTTGCCATTGTTCCCTGTTTAGCAAACAGGGAAACTTGCAGAATTCGTGCTGGAAAAGAAATGCAGTCCTTCTGTTCTGAAGGAAATTAGGACCACGGGGATTTTGCTCCAGGCTAAAAATTGGCCTTTATCTTTAAAAGTGTAGTGAAAACACAGGGAAATTACTTGTAAAAAGCAAGCCTGCATAGCATACTGTTGTCCCACAATCCAAATGCACCTTACCAGTCGGATCAGCATCCTGACAACTATTTCTGCCAAGTACGAGGGTCACAGAGAAGACTCTGTGGTTCGTAGTCACAAAGAAGGGGACCTGCAGTGCAGCAGGATGGGCAGAACCACATAAGATAGACAATTAGAAGATGACAGATATGCTGGAATGGCAACAGATGCTTTACATGGCACAGTGCAGTGCTGTTTCCCTCAGTGTGGAATCATAAGTGAGTGGACTTTAGGCTTACAGAGCAAGTGGTCCAGAGAACAACTACAGACCCACCCTGCTCTGAGAGTACTTAAAGAAAAACTGTAGAGATGCTATCACCCTTGGAAGAGTAGATATTTGACACTAAAGGAACTACATTTCTTAGGAACAGAATCAAAGATCAGGCAGAGAATTGCCAGAATCTGTAGAAACACAGGAGTAGCTATAAAGGCCATTGATGTCATACCTTTGGACAAACGTGTACTCCTACAGGTCAGGAGATCCACAGCACGCAATACTACTGTGCTAAAATAAAAGGTGCCATCATGCTAACCTTAAAATTGTTGAGGCTACCTACTAGTGAAAGGGGATTGTTTCTGCATTTATCAGGGGTTGTTGAGCTTATACAAAACCTACTGCCAGACTAGGTCATCATTCCTTCAAGGTCTAGTCTTATTAGTAGACATAAAGCTGATTTGAAATTTCTATTTGGAAACAAAAGAAGATGAGCCGTTTAGGTTAAAGCCAGGTCTAGAAGAAACTAAGACTAATTTGAGGTTTTAGGTAATGAAGACCACATTGTCAGTCATACTTCTGAGGCTAGGGAATTTAAAGTCATGCTTGGAATTCAGGCCAACATGAAGCAATGAATCTGAACTAATTATGGATTTAAGACCTGCAAGGATCTGTGTTCATTACTGGAATTCAAAAGAGTCACTGACTTCATTAGCTTCAGCCAAGAGTTGGAATAAAAGGCTAGGACTAGGGTGGAATAAAAGGCTAGGACTAGGTCATTAATGATGTGATCAGTGCAGATCAAGTAGTCATTAACTGAAACCTCTCTGCTGGAAGTGATGCATCCTGCACAGCCTGAGATGAGAATGATGAAGGACTGTAGGTATCTATAGCCTCCAGAGAGCTGCTGCATCATTGCTAATGGCGAGACCTCAAGGAATCAACATTGCTGGGATGGTGAAAGATCAGTAAAGCAGGAGATCCTACCACAAACTATGCTGCTTCCACTGTCACTAGACATTTGAAGCAATTACAAGGCTCACCAGAATCAGTTCTCACCAGGACCTGAGTCTGCTGACAGAGCAGGCAGAACAGGAGACAAGTAGGGCTGAAACGGAGAGGGGTGGAATATCATGCCCATTACATAATTTGAGACGACCAAGTACATAATTAGTGACACCAAATACCGTTTCTCTACATTTTGGGCTCTGTTATTTGCACACTTTTTTCCCCTTTAACAATGGCTGCATGTTACAATGCTGTGTGGGGCAATGGTTACACAATTGGAAACACGTAAAACATTATATTAGCAGCTGAACTAGGAAAATCTACTTCCCTTCCTTTTGGCCTAGTTGATTATTATCCTTGATCAAATAAAGGGCCACATGTTCGTCCTGCCCTTGTGCCCTGGTTGCTACAGTAAAAAGAGGCATACAGTGAAATCGTACATTTGGAGTTTGGTATTATATGCCTTTTTCATTCTTGTCACATTTAGTTTTCTCCTATTGTTCAGTTTTGTGCAGAAGCTGACTTTATTGATGAGCCACCTGTTTCGCACCAAGATACACAGACAATTTAATTAATTGTAACTACATGTTTTAGAAAATCTCTACAATGCCAAGAAATACCAACTGTGTATAATACAGGGGTGAAAAATAAAGAGCCTTTCCTTTCTCTCCAATATTGCCTTTACCAAGCTTCATCTTTGAAGTATGACCAGCTTTCGAAAACTAACCCAGATATACAGCATCCATGAACAGCATCTTTACTTTGACTGTATGTGTTTTTTCAGAACTAGGTGTGCCATCCACTGACCGATCTGTCTACTGGATCTGTCCTCCTCCAACACTCAGAGGCTATGAGTTCTGACAGACCCCAGCTTTCAGTTCTTGGTAAGCACTGTAAGTTGAGACACCACATGGGTGATGTCCAGGCAGCACTTTTCCAGCTTCTGGCTCCTGAGAAAGAGCTGATAAATTACTCTAGGTGTAACAGTTCTCCTCTGGTCCCAATTCTGAAACTGCAAAAATACTCATCATTCTATACTTACTAGCATAGATAACTTTTAAAGAATTTTAGAAAAAAATATAAAAAGTTATTTACATTATTAAGTTCTAAAATGGAAAGGTGAAATTAATTATAAATGAAGAAAGTGTAAAAAAAAATCCAGTGAAATTAATTTTTTAAAGAGTAAAATATTGAGGACGAGGCCGAAATGAACTCAGTCCTTTGTACTGGGGATGTAACACTTTCCTCAAATAAATAAATATGAACCAAGCCACAGATTAAGTTTGATCTCGAGTTATTCCAGCTGATCATGGCGTTTGTTCATTTGGAAGAAAATCAGATCTCTCATCCTGCTCCAAAGTTTACATGAAGCCATCAGGAGAAACAAGAGACATATCTATATGGTCAACTTGGCCTGCTCCTCTGCTTTGTGGTGTGGTCTTTATCTCCTGAATATACAATCCATCCCATGTAACTCTGGAGTACAACCTGGCTTCATCCTTGAGCCAAGCAGTTCCTGCTGCAGTGAAATAGTATCAATCAAAAGTTTGTCCAGTCCAGGATCCACACCTACTCTACATCATCGCTATGAAACAGATTTATTTCCCTTCCCAGCCCTTCACAGTCTCCCAGAGTATCTTCATGGGTGTCCTGCTCTCTTCAAGGAGAAGGTTTCTGCCAGCAATCAAGACATGATTTATTTCTGAGAAGTTGTATGCCCCTGATCCTTGAACAACAGTGACACAAGCACAGACAAACTATTTAGGCCTGGGACTGTGTCCCTCCAGGCAAAAAAGAGTTTGGCAGGTAGCTGTCCTGGAGGGGTGCTTTTGCTTAGCAAATCCGTTTGTTTAGCACTTGTTGCTCAGACAGATTCTTGGAGTTGTTGCTCACATGATTTCCACATGAAACGTGAGCCTCTCCATGCATCCTGTGGGGATCCTAGATGTCTTACTTGAGGTTGAGAAGTCTGGTTGGCAACAGGACATGGGGCAGTTACGCAGTTAGTACATGACAGGCTTTAAGTCCCTTCATGGCTGTTGGGCCTGGAAAGTCTCAGTGCAGTCTGAGAGGACAGGGAAAGATCCTTGCCCACCTGCCTGGGCTACTCTGTGAGCTCCAGTGCCAGGCAGGCTAGCAGCTGTCCTGCAGTGATGCAATCGATGAGAATCAACACCAGTGTCCAAGAAGTACTAGTCACTTAGCAGAACAGATTGAACTGGGCATCACACAGCCTTCCAGCTGAAACTGGATGATGTCCAGGGAGTGTGTGGTGGGGGAGGTGTGTTTAACCAACATCTGGCTGTGCATTATATGTTGTGGAGGCTAAGCTGCGAGGTGACCAGCGGGATAAGCTAACAAGTGCCCGAGCATTTTTGAAAAAGGAGTTTGGAGTTTAGCTTTATTACCACTGATGTGTGCAGGCAGCTTTTGATACACATGAGGATCCAATCCTTAATCCTGTAAGAAATAGAATATACCTTCTAAAAACACCCAGGCAACTAATTTACAGAAGACTTACTCCTATAGTACTACTTACCTACCTTCTCCCTTGCAATGCTGAGCAGAACAGTGCATGAAAACACGTAAGAAAACCCCATGATACTGCGAGTCCAGCACTTGAAAACACTAACCTCTGTCCTTTTTCAGCTAAAGGTAAGGCAACGCTTCCACATCTGCATGTCATTTCTCAAGTAAGCAAACAGCTCCTCTGAAGCGTTGCACACTCAGCGGTTCCTGCTGCCTGGCATTAATGAAATGGCTTTGCCAGGCGGGTGCCTGCTGAAGAGCCACGGCGATGCAAACAGAATTCACAGAATGGGGGTGGGTGTGTGTGGGGGGACTGCTCTTGCTTCATGTCACCGGCCTATGGCAGCACCAGGTAGAATGACACGCTCTTTCACAGCTGTGGCGCGTTTCGGGGGTCATTGTTTCGGAAAGGAAATGAATAGAAATGTGCCATTTCTTTACCAGGGGGACCGAAATGAGTGAAACCCGGCATTGCTGGTAACAGAGGTTGTTGCTGTCAGGCGGGATTGAATTAAACAAAGTTTCTCACCCACCTACAATCACGCCACATTGACCAGCTTTGTCTCAGCCTGCAGGAATTTTTGGAGAAGTCCTTGTCCTGAGTCAGGTTCGGTGGGGCAGGCTGTGTACAACACACCATGGGGCAGCCAGCCCTCAACCTACACGCAGCAATGCAGCCTCAGGAGTCCTGGTGGGCTTTGTGCTGCTTAACAGCAAAGAGCTGCCTCTCCCAAGCACTGCTTTATCGGCTGTCCCCTAAAAGAGCTTCAGAAGCCACAATGCCAAACAAACTTGGACCGAGATCAAAGCATAGCTCTAAACAATGTGTATGACAGGCAGGATTGGAGCCAATGCTTAGATATGTAGAGCATTTGCTGTCTGATATAGCACTTGTGTCTGTCCTGACAGAAAATTCTCCTTTTTTTTGTTTTTTTTGGCAAACTAGAACCAGAGACAAAAAAGTGATTTCTGCTTAAGGCAACTGGGAAAATTCCCTGCCACTTGTATCTCTCTTCTTTCCTCCGTGCTTCAGGTTTACGTGACAAGATGTGAGTGTATTTCTCTTGTGCACAGGTTGAAAGAGCTCTACCAAGCTGACTGCCAGAAAAAAAATGTAAGTGAACACACAAAACTGAGACAAGACGGAGCAAAATTAAAAGATGTTTTTAACTAAGGTTAAAATATGAGCTAGTGATTCAAGTTCAGAGCAGTAGAACCAGGAATCAAGAATCCGGACTTCTGATGAGTTTTGTATGTGTAGGACAGGAAACCCCCTCATTTATGTCAGTGCATGTTCAGTGTGCATTTGGATCTATGGAAACTGCAGACCAAACCAACACAGTGAAACAAGAGAAACGAATCCCATACAACTGGGAGGAAGGACAAGATGCAGTTAATTTGTTTTACTGATGCAGAGAATGATAGCCCCAATTTTAATACCTATCAGTATTACTGTCATCACTGTCTCAGCTAAGATCACCCTTTTTGCATTGACTTAGTTACACCCAGAATTTGGTGTTGACAAGTGCTAGTGCTCCCTTTGCTGGGAATGCCAGATCATTATTCCTTCGGGAGGGTTTGCTAAGGCTTTCTCCATGCTGACTTTGTGTAACTTGCAGGACTAGGCAAATCCCAAGGGATTTGTCTAAGATTATACAGGCAGCAGTGCTACCATTCGAGCAGCTTTGAGAACTTCAGATCCAAGGTGTTGGATGTCGTGGTCAGCAAGACAGGTACACAAGTAGGTCATCAGGCACAAATAGCTTCACAAAATCTGCAGGTCTGCCTTAAGCCCTTCTTCTTCTGTTTGTTTCGCCTGGACATAAAGCTCTATGTGGTTCCCCACATGAGCAAGCCCACTCATGGGGTTCTACCCCGGTAGAGCTCAGCTTCCACGCCTTTCCTTACTTCTCCCAGAGGGAAGTCCCCAGCGAGGGCCGAGCAGTCAGCGAAGAAAGGGAGGTCTCCACTAAGAATCCCTCTGCTTTGCCCCGGGACCAGGGGACAAGGAGGAGCTGGGAGTGGAAGTCCTACATGTACCTCCTCTCACAAGGAGCAAAAGCTCTGTCAGCTTTTGCCTGTTGTCTTAGAAAAAGGTAATTATCCTCATTTTCCCTTTCTACCTCCACCGTAAGAGGGGCTTTGCAATTAAAAACATGATGGTGTTTTGTTCCCAGAGAGGAGGAGGGGTGGAGCGGGGGGTGGGGAAATCACCCATGTACCATAACAGATGGTTTAAGTACGGTGATTACAAAATCCTGAAGTTAAAATAGTTTAATTACAAAGTCAATACTGCCTCCAACCTCTGCTAAGCCTTTAGTGTAAAAACAACAGACGGTATAGTGCAAATGGTAGGACAATATTTAACCAGAACTTTGCATTAGCTACTGCAGTACAGCTCTCCATCAGGCCTTCAGCAAACGGAAGATCAACTGATTTTCCCAGCTTGTATTTGTTAACCATCTCTGCTTCAGTATCAATGGGTGGCTGTGAGAGAGCCACAAACAAACCCAAGGAAACAAGCTGCAATACTATACGGCAAGCTGAGGCTCGGCGAGGTCGGCTGTAAAGTCCAAAATTGCAAGCGTACAACTGAGACAGGTATTACCACCTTGGGAGGATTTAATTCAGAGGTAAAAGAGGCGAGCAGGTAACGTTATTTATATGTAAAACAAAAATAAAACTTGGTGAAATAAGCCATGTTTTGTTTTAGGCTGTGGATTTTACAGAAAAAAATAACAGGACATGGGAAGGCATAGGGAAAGGAAAATTTGGGGGTGATTTCAAACGGCACAAATTTGGTCTTTCACACGAAGGGAAAGCAGCAAGTCCATACAGCACGTGGTAGGAATGCCTCACCAATCTGTGCTCTTGCAGCCAACAGCCTCGGTCTTGGCCTTTACTGACCATGTATGGACATGTATTCTGTAACAGGGACAAACCCTCCCTCTGTTAGCTTAGGTCCCTTTTAAGTATCCACTCGAACATGGAGCCAGAAGAGTCAGAAGTCTGGCTCTGTTCTGTCAGCAGCACACTAAGATCTGGTGCCATCTGCTCCCATCGTGACAGAGCCCAAGGTACCCACTGTCCACGCTAGGTCTGAAGCAGTGTGAGGCAGTACTCCTCTGCCAAGCTGGGTGGGCAAAAGCAGGGTCTGGCAAGCTGGTGGCAAGAGATACAGACTCATGAAAGTAAAAGCAAAAGTAGACAAGCAGGAGATCATCTTCAACACCTCATCACTGACACTCACTGACCCCTAAGCAAAATCAGAACCTAAAGCAAGAGGGAAAACGTGCTCCAACAGTGACACCACGATATGGATGAGTTCTCACTCCTGTCTTACTCCTTTGCAATTTTTTATGAGAGTCTGAGATCATAATTGCTAGGTCAAATAAGAGTTTTTAGTAGTCAATCCGTTTCCCTGGGGTTCTTAATAATTAATTAACAACATTTGGGACAGAGAGATGCACTGGCTAAAATGGGGGGGAGGTGGCAGCCAGTGGAGGCAGGAGGCGGGGGAGGAGGGATACCTGAGTGAATCTAAAGGAGAAACCCTCTTTAATCATTAAGAGGAAAGAGGAAACATTCCTAGGGCCTGATCCTGCAGATTGCTGCATATTCCTGTCCTGCTTTTATTAAATTAACTTTACATATTCAAGTAGATTCATTGACTTTCAATTAAGACTAAGTGCAGGCTGAAGTGCTTCATTTCATTAGCATGGAACTGATCCTCGGTAATCACAGAAAAAAACATAAATTAACATTCTGTTGGAAATCATAGTATGACTCTGGCGTAGCACTGACCACACAAAGGCAATTTGAATTATTTCTTTATATGAATAGAAGATACTTGTATTTTTTCCTAGAACATGGTAATAAATGGGTTCGTTACTACCCAGAATAACAAATAGGTCTTTAGTGCACATTGCAGATGGCTCCTGAATTTCTAGTAATTTCTTTGATTTCCCTCCTTTTTTACCCTAAGCATGTACCGGGAAATCTAGCCAAAGAAATTAGGCATGGCTACAGCATTTAAAAAAAACCCCTTATCCCAGGGCAAGACCCACCAGTTTCTATCAGATCTCAGCCTCTCCCTGTAGTGCATGTGGGACACAATTGTCATATCTGGCCTCAGGATTATTCTGTATTTAAGGCAGTACCTCTTGAACGACTGCTCTCACCCAGAACCACTGGGCCTGGAGCTCAGCACCCAGTTCTGGGAGCAGGATTCTTCTCCACCAGGAGAAGAAATTGCCCCTGCCCCCCCCTTTCTGAGGAAGACACTTTGAGGGAGAAGCTGTGAAGTGAAAGCACCTCCTTCTTCTCCTTCTGAACTCCAATGGGAACTAAGGACCTTCTGTGAGGAGCCGGTTCTTACACGTGTACGTTGGGTGGATCACATACATAGTGAAACACCAGGGGTTGGTACGTAAAGTTCAGCTGGGCTTTGGTACTGAAGTGCTCCTCACCTCTCCTGCCCTTTGAAACCGACTCTTTCTTTGTCCAATGTCACATCAAGTGTCCACTTTTTGGGATATGGACCTTTATCCTGAGCAGAGTACGAGAAAATAGGTCAAGGACAGTGAGCATAGAGCAGCATAGAGCAGATGCAGCTAATCAGAGGCATGCCATGAATGCATCAGTTCAGCTGGGAATTTTGGTTGCCACCATTACTAGATAAGCACATCGCCAGGAAAGGCATGCTGACATAGCAGTTCCAATGTTTTTCAGGAAACACAACTCTATGGAGGAAAGTGTTCCTGATGTTCAAGTATAATAGTGCTATTAAACCAGGCTGCCTGACCATAGCTGTTTCACATGATGCGCGTTCAGGATAACCTTGGTGGGCCAGCTAGAAACTATGGCATCCAAATTCTGCTGCCTTCTGCCACACTAAATGTTGATTTCAGTGGGGATTTCATGAGTAGATCAGGCAGAATTTGGTCCTAATGACCATAGTCTTGGCTTCGCACACTCACAGGAGACTATTCCAATCATTCTTTGTGGGAGCTCTGGGCTCTGAAGGCAGCTGATTCCACTCTAAGTTCATTGGCAAGGCTTTGGATACGTACTGCTGGCACAAGGACTGTCACTGCTGTCATCACTGTTAGCCGAGTTCTCAAAGCACATGGTGATGCTGGCTGGGGATAGGGCCCTGCTGTGCTGGTGGCTCCTCAGGTGCAGGGAGGAGGTGGAGAAGGAAGGCAAGCTGTCACCACCCAAGGCTCACCCTCTGGAAGTTTGGAGGTTAAAGGGCAGTGAGGGCTTGCTCAAGGTCTCCCTGAAAGCAGGGGATCTGAATTCATCCTGAAATATACCTGTGTGTTAGAAAACAAAATAAATTCATAATAAAGGTGAGCAGGTTCAAAAAAACTAGGCCTTGGGAAGGCTGGTGGGGTAGGCCTGACTTTTTTTTCTCCCAACAAACATTTACCCAGGGTCGTCTCATGACCGGTCGACTTCTGTAATCTATTAGAAAGTGATGCTGTTGCATGACATGATCAAACACCTAGTGCAGCAGAAAGGCCATAACTGTATCTAAAAAGCCTTTGCTTTGTCAGAGCCTTTCACTAATGCTGGCAACAAAATTATTGAGGTCTATAACAAGCTGTTCTCTTGTCAAATGAGCCTTCTTATGAGCAGCGTTAAACTTTATATCTGGTTTTAAATTAAACACTTTGGGTTTATTAATGTTTCCTTTCCTCTCCAAATTTCTTTGTTGAGAAGAGGTACCAGAGGAAATGTACTAGCAACAGTAGGATGTGAAGTATAGTTTAGAATTCATTAAACATATGTTGATGGGGCCATTAGCAGAGTTTATAGATACCACCACCTGGCTCTTATTCCACTTGCCATTACTTTAGTGACAGAAAACATACTGTAAGAGAGGTGGCATGCTACCATTAAATCTTTACTGCTGCATCAGAAGGAGCAGAGTAGCAAATTCATGCTTTATTGCTAAAAAGATTTTCCCATAATGGTTCACTTATTGAGAGGAATAAACCTGAGCAAATAACAAGGCGGGGGGGAGCTGGGGCGGGGGGGGGGGGGAGGTTGGGGGGCAGGTAGGGGCTAAAGAATAAATGCCACCCTGGTTTTGGATGCAAGATAGAGGCCGAGTATCTGAGAGGGAAGTGCTTTCTGATTACAAATGCACGGCATGGTGGGCTACCTTTTACTGCTTCGTTTCACGCTGGCTAACGTGCCCCTTAAATCGTCACTGCACCGCGCACCCCTCCGCCTGCCGGTGTGGGCAGGGGGTGCGGCCAGAAAAACATAAATAAAATAAAATAAAATAAAATAAAATAAAATAAAATAAAATAAGATAAAATGAAGCTAATCACGGGCCGCTGGGGCCGGCGGTGCCGCCTCGGCCCTGGGGCGTCCCCTGGCGGGCACAGGGGAGCTGCTGCGGCCTCTCGGGGGAAAGGGGTGCGGCCACGCAGGTGCTCCGCGCAACGAGGGAAGGAGGAAGGGAGGAAAAGGGAAGAGGGGAGGAAAAAGGGAGGAAAAGGGAGGAAGGGAGGAAGGGAAGAAAAGGGAAGAGAGGAAGGGAGGAAGAGAGGAAGGGAGGAAAAGGGAAGAGGGGAGGAAGGGAGGGAGGAAGGAAGGAAGGGAGGAAGGAAGGGAGGAAGGAAGGAAGGAAGGAAGGAAGGAAGGAAGGAAGGAAGGAAGGAAAAGGGAGGAAGGGGCGGTTAGTGCATTGTTTGCAGCCACGGGGAAAGAGATGAGTGGAACTCATGGTACGGAGGTGGAGAGGGGATTGGGTCAGGCAAAGACCCGCGGGGCCTCAGTTTTACCTTGGAGATGGGCAAATGATGAGAGTATCAAGTAAGGTGTATTTGGACATGCCTTAAAGGCCTTCCTAAAAACCTAGCTTGACTATCCCTGAAACTGAAATTCAGGTAATGTTCCTCACATCCCCAGGATGGGCAAAGCCTCTGCCCATGGGCAAAGCCTCTGCCCAGCTTCTCCTGCGCCTGCCGAGGCTGACGGGGAGAGCCCGGAGCTGGAGCTTCCCGGCGCCTCCGGTCCTCCCCGCCCAGCCTCGGGGCGCGCTGCTCACGGGTCTCCCGCACAAAAAAACCCAACCCCAAACACTGAGGACAGATAGATCAAGGCGGGGGGAGGGCAAGTACCTTCGTGAGTAGACGTCACAGGCCGTTTGCTGTCCTTTCTCAGAAAGAGAAGGAGAAAGGTGTCTAACCTGCGTCTCGTCCCGCACCCAGCCGGGGAAGCCCCGGGTTTGATCAGGAGATGGCAGCACGATCCCAGCAAGCTGGGAAAACTCCCCTTTAGCAGCATCCCGGGAGGCTCCGGGAGGCAGAGCACCTCTGTGCCCGCTGCCAGAGGAATTTGTACGGGGAACTAAGCATTTGGGCTGAACTGCAAAGAACCCAGTTAAAGATCAAAACTGAAGCTGCTGCTGCACATCGCCAGAGTCCTTAAGCGCGAAGCTGGCAGTGCATCCTTTCCCAAAACGTGGTAACATCCCACAAAATAAAAATAAAAAAGAAAAAGAAAGGGCCAGAGTTACCACTGGAGACCTCATTGCTTCGGTGCTGCTCCCGGGTCACACGGAAGCGTGCATGTGTCACCCCCAGAACTGCAAAACTTTGTAACAGAAGGATAAAACTGTGAAATTCCTCTGCCCTGTTTTGCAGCATTTGTTTTAAATGGGTGGAAAAGAGAATTTAAAAGTCTGCTGGTGCAGTTTTGCTGTAATATTTGCTAATTTCATTCAAAATGAAGAAAAAAAGCAAACCTGTAGAGAACTTATAGTGCTTGTAGCAAGCCTGTTGCTAAGTTGAACCAACCTGAGCTGAGCAAAACTAAAGTCACTACAGGTGTGGTGTTTCTGACTTGTTTCTTGATGAGCTTTCAGTCAGAAGCTGCAGACAAAGGTATTATTTGCAAGCCATGTATTTTGCTTCTCTCCTGCCCCAGACTCAAGGCTTGGTCAGTCCGTGATTGAAGAATTCCCACAGACCTGCAGGTGTTGCCAGGAAAAAAAGCCTTGCAATTCATTAGGTGGTGCTGAAAGACTTTGCTGGAAGTGCCGTTCTGTTGCCCCTGTCAGCATTTTCTAGAGCTGGTCCACCTGAGAGCTTAATGAGTGGAGATGCTATTAGGAAAGCTGTCTGGAGTTAGTTTGACACTGGCTCTGGCACCCTAGCCAGATTCAAGACCTTTTGGTATTCACTGAATATACAAATCAGTGTATGTAGCCCCTTTTTTTGCTCTCCAACATATTCGTAGATCCATCTCTTTTTTGACACTTTATTTAGGATTGGAAACATTCAAAGAGCGTAACATATGGAAATTCAGGGTTTAGCCAGATTGTATCAATTGTTGGTATTGGAACATCAGTGGAGCTCAAACACATTTCACTTGGCAGGGCAACTGCACAAAAGCATTTGATGTTGAATCACAAGATATTTTCAAGGTTCTTACACACAAAAGGGTTCAAATTCAGGCAAATTAAAGCCCACTATTAATGAAATATGTTCTCCTTTCCTTTGCACTTGCCAACTATTTAACCTGGTCAGGAAAATAATTCGTGTGGGATTAATTCTGTGGAGCCAACCTCAGATTCCTCCTGGGTTTCCTTGAAATGAGGTATCCTTCACTTCCTATCCTGCACGGTTTTGTAATGCAGCTGCACATTGTTGAAAAACTGCCACAATTCATGGCAGGGTGGCTGCACTTCAGCAATGAGAGAAGTTATTTGGAATACATATATCTATATTTGCATGCTTGTGAAGCTTACGTGTCTGGCTTGTTAAGCTCTAGGAAGCTCCTTGATGGACAAGGCCACGATACACAGTGGATGACAGTTAAGCCGTGAACCTCAGTAAAGGGAGTCTGATCCTCAGCCCTGTGAACTCCAAAGGAGCTTTAGAGTATTGCTGTAGTACAGAAGACTCCTGTAGAGTGGAAAACACATAGAAGACAAAGAGGGGTTGATAAGTCCTCTCCACAGCCAGTGACTCCTGCATGCCATGTAGTGTGGGGATCACCCTTTAGAGCCATGTGGCCCCAGGGGTCTCCGCCCTTTACACGGTGTACCAGTGAGAGATAGGACTGAGGAGCTTCCTGGAGGCTCCTGCCACCAGTCCTGCTCCACGTCTGCGTGTCTGCCCAGGCCAGGCTATGCTGGACTGGTGTAATGGTTGTTCTTCCAAGGTTTTAGGATTGTTTGCAATCTTCTTTCTTCTGCCAGGTGATACAGAGGGAGCGTTTGGCCTAGCAGTGCAAATGCCTTCTGTTTTGGAGCAGGATGGCAAAAGGAATGGAGAAGCAGAGATTGTGGCTGCAATCTCAGTGCTCCAGTACTTTCCCAGGAGCCGAGGCTGTGCCTACACAGGTACCACAGTGGGACGGTACTCAGTGACTACAAAGGGCTCAGCAGACTCTAAATGACTTTTACTCCTGCACATGAAGTTGTGATGACTGGCAGAGGGAAGAGCTGGGGCTCGTTCTGATCTGCACTCGGTTAACTAAATGCCTGTACCTGCAAAACAAGCTCACAACCCACTTAGGCTACTACACAGGAACATGAACAACAGATTTGCTTAGCAGACACCTAATTGGGAACTGCAAAAAAATATCTCCTTGCAACATGCAGTGTCTGGCACAGAAACGTGCTCATCTGTGCTCATTAGATCCTTAAGGAAATGTCTTGTTGCCTCCCAGACACACCCGTTCTGTAATCACCTTTGGTGTCCTTATGCCCATACAGGTCCTGGGAAAATCATAGAGCCCAGATTCTTCCCTTCTTTTTATTTAAACCCAAACGGCGTGTCCAGGAGCATTTTTAAACTGACATGATGAAGTCCTCCTCCAAAAGGCCAGAAGGAGGTGGGCACAGCAGGCCCGATAACACTGCTGACCGTAGCCCCTCTCCAGAGCCCTGGATGCAGGGCAGACCCTTGTCACAGCACTGGGTTGGTCCCTGGGCTGGGGGAGCTGCTGCAGAGCCTTGCTAGCCATCAGCACGGAAGCTGGGAATGGAAAACAATTTTGACATTGGCAGCCTGGAGTCCTGCCCTTCTCAAACACATTTGATGTTCATACATGGTCTCTTGGCTGCTGTTGCTGGGGACCATCTGTTGGGATGGCTTCGTGCCTGATCAAATGGTGGTATGCCAGTTTCACTGGGACATGAAATAGATGCCAAACAAAACGCGTCTGCTTTTACTTCTATTACTCTGAATTCAAAGCACATGCTAATACTAATCCCCCTTTTAACACTGTTGTTGTGCCAGTTAAGCCTTCATTTTTTCCCATTATCTGCCAGATCTCTTCCAGGTATTTAGGTGCCTAAGGAAATCCTGCAGAAATCATCACCGCTGATTTCACACAAACAGGGCACTGTTTGCAAGGGTTTGGTGAGAGGTGTTAGCGCTAACGACAGAGGTGAATGTGTGAGAGTTTCCTATACATGTAACACAGGATCCTTGAAGGAGCTGGACTAGGACATTTCTTGAGAAATTGCTCCTGAAACCACATCCAACTATCACAGAATTTTCTCTTCAATGGAAATGGGACTTGTCAATTTAAGAATATTATGGTAAACTAGGTATAAACTAGGTTTAAAAAAAAACAGCCCACACCTCTGTCAAATGGGCAAAGGCTTTGAGCATTATGGGGATACTAATGTGAGATGCTCAACAGACATTTCCTTTTCAGTGCTCTAGGAGTTCACCATAGCTCCAGCTCCAGTCTCTAGTAAAATCTTCCGTGCTGTGGCTGGCTTTGCCATCTGGGTTTATATGACTAACTCCTTGTGAATGTTCCACATTGAGAGAAGTGTGTTCCTGACCTCAGCCAAGATGAATATTATTGTCAAAACTGCCATCATTACAGCTACTGTAGGTATTCATATTCCTCTAGTATCTGTGGGGAAAATCCATTGCCACAGATGTTCCCTTGGGTGTCAGATTTTCTCCTCTAGTCCCATAGCTGGTCAGGAAAGCCAAAGGGAGCATCCCCTGATGGGCTTCCCTTTGCTCTTTTATCTCCTTCTGCTGTGCAATGCCAAGAGGTCAGGCACTTGGACACCTCCTTCCTCTTCCTTTGCCCTTGGGGGAGCAAGATGACGAAACCTGGGCACTGGCCTCCCCTGGCCTGACCCCACTGTCTGCAGGTGGTCAGGATCCAGATGTGCCAATGGAGGTTCCTGGTTTTAGGAAGGGCTGGTACTTGACTACTCCCTCAAATGTCTATTTCCTCAGTTTAAAGAATTTAATTTTTTAAAAATTATACAGCAGATTCACATTTAATTATCATTTTATAGTCTTAATTAACCATCTTGCTTACATTGCCTTCTTGTATATTCCTAAAGTAAAACGTTACTATGAAAAAAAAACCTAAGAAAATTTGGGACACATGGAAGTTAGTTTCTGTTTGGTGTAGCATTGTGAAAAGAAAAGGAAAAGGAAAGGAAAACGAAAAGGAAATGAAAGCAGAAAAGGAAAAGAAAAAGTAAGAAAAGAGAAAAAAGAAAGAACAGAGACAGAGAAGAACAGAGAAGAAAAATAAAAAGGAAAGGAAAGGAAAGGAAAGGAAAGGAAAGGAAAGGAAAGGAAAGGAAAGGAAAGGAAAGGAAAGGAAAGGAAAGGAAAGGAAAAAGAAAAGAAAAGAAAAGAAAAGAAAAGAAAAGAAAAGAAAAGAAAAGAAAAGAAAAGAAAAGAAAAGAAAAGAAAAGAAAAGAAAAGAAAAGAAAAGAAAAGAAAAGAAAAGAAAAGAGAAAAGAGAAGAGAAAAGAAAAGAAAAGAAAAGAAAAGAAAAGAAAAGAAAAGAAAAGAAAAGAAAAGAAAAGAAAAGAAAAGAAAAGAAAAGAAAAGAAAAGAAAAGAAAAGAAAAGAAAAGAAAAGAAAAAAGAAGAAAGACTTATTTGAATCTCCCAAGGAAATATGGCAGGGCCAGGAGCATAGGCCAGTTGGTGGCATGTGGACTGGCCATAAAATTAAAAATAAACTTAAGAGTAAATGTGCAGCTAAATGCAGACTGTGGGGATAGGATGTGAACTTCAGCTATTTCCTGGAGCTAGTGTGGTTCCAAAGTTTAACAGCTTTAGCCTTTGGAGACCTGGAGGCGTGCATACTTGTTTTCAGTTTCTCCTCCTTTCATCTCCCCCCACTTGGAGCCCTACCACCTCCCAGCTGCCCTGCTTGATCCCTCTCTGCCTGCAGAAGGACACTCCTCTCACCCTCTGACAAACGTCCCACATGGCTCTCGCGGCAGAACATCATGCGGTGCTTCCCTCACTGTCCTTTTGTGCTCCGGCAGGATGGGGGGCCAGGTTCCCATGTTGCCCTCCAGGCTCACCAGTCTGCAAAGGGTTAACGGCTACCTGCTCAGTACCATCCAGCAAGATGACAATGTCAGCTGCTCTCTGGGCATGTTGGCTCATGCCTAATAATTAAGCTTTTTCTGACATTTTGGTCTTGAACTTTCATTTTTTTAATGAAGTTTTTGGTTGGGTTTTTTTGTTCACCACAGATGTAGGTTTAATGGAACAGCTAAGAACTTTATCTCACAGTGGGTGCATGATAGCAGAGAGGCACAAATTTCAGGCATAAATTTGTTATTGGGGGATGTACTGAAAAAACTTAAAAAGTATCTCACTAAGCCTAGCTTGAACTGTGTCTTCATTTTGCTTGTGATCCTTGTGCCTGCATAGACTCAAAGCCAAAATAAATTTGGGAACATGTTTATGAAGTGTATCTTGACACATCTCTCATTTATGGTAAAACCTTAATGGCATGCTCATTTGTCCTAATACTCTATGATAGTTTCCGTTGTTAAAGTAGAAATGCTTGAATGCCTTGAGAAATCATTGGGAATATTTTTCATCATTCAAATTACGCTGTTTGCGTAGTGCCTGTCTCTAACCCACATCTCCAAAATCCATACATCTCCTGCTTCTCCCTGTCAGTGACACTCAGCAAGGTCCTCTCCATTAAACCCTTTTCCCCCCTCGTCACCTGCTGAAATCCTCCAATTGCACAGTCACAGACAAAACAGCAGAACAGATAAATAGCAGAAGAAAACTGGTGCACATTTTCATGGGCTTTCAAGAAGTCTGTTTACACTTTTGGAATGTATAGGAGGAGGGTGAGCAAGGATGTGTACACATAAACCTTATTCGTTCTAGTTCTTGATTTTGACTATAAAAAGTGTGTTGAATAAGGTTAAAGAACAATCTTAGAATCATAGAATCACAGAATCACAGAATCGTAGGGGTTGGAAGGGACCTCGAGAGATCATCGGGTCCAACCCCCCTGCCAAAGCAGCTCCCTAGCACATATTGCACAGATAGGCGTCCAGACGAGTCTTGAATATCTCCAGAGAAGGAGACTCCACCACCTCCCTGCAACTGCAAACACAACAGTGGAGACTTTCTTATAGGAGGCATAAAGGAAAAAAAATACCCCAAACCTCTGCAGTTGGGGGTACTAGAATTAAGGACTTTGGATTTCTATGTGCTCTGATTATCTCTGCTACAACCACGGGTGTGATGAGATGCACACTGCTGCTACAGTCTTTCAAGGAAAATGCAACACAGGCTTTCACCCAGCAGTGCCCCAAAGTGACAACTCAGTTAAATTTATCTTGATGCACATCCATAGAACATATGTTCCTTCCATAGTCCTTTGTATCACTCCTCCTCCCACACGAAAAAAGAAACTTATTATCAAGAAAGGAATGATAACAGGAAATAAACATTTAGCCATAACCCCTATTTTAAAAAATGGTTAAAGGTTCATAGCATGCTCACCTCCTTAAAGTCTTTCCTGAAATGAATCCTAAGAAAGTCCTTTATGCATCCCTGCATGAACCAAAGTTACAAATTAGGTGTGCGATTATCATACAGCAGCTAATAAACTGTAGGTAAAAGTTCCCATGGCAGAGCAGGGTGACTTAAAGACCCTATGGAAACCTTACTATACAACATTGTCTATTAGACTATTTATAATTAGTGCCTTATTAAGTTACAGATGAACAAGCTTTTACTATGTATATGTATCTTCACATCACACACGTGTGATGTTTGTGCATCCTTCTTTCAGACAGAGTATGTTAGCAAAGTGCTAAATAAATGTTTTTCTGTGCCAAAATTATATGCTACGTAATTGTAATTTATAAAAAATAAGCAGTGACCATTGAAAAGGCTCAATTCTGGGTAGCAACATCTTACAGAGCTGAAACCTCAGTGGACAAGATCTACAAAGAGGCAGAAGAGGACTTAATATGCTCATGTAACGCCATCTTATTTTACCATAAAGCCTGAAGGCCCCATTAAGAACTGGGGGGATACATGAAAAAAATGGTCCACTCTTTTGGGCACCATTTTTTGGGTGTATGGCTAGCAATCCACCTCCATACTGATTTTCCATGCACTATAGTGTCCAATAGTATTTTATTACAAATGTGGTAAATAACATGCTGTCCCAGCAGATACTAGAAAATCCCCAAGATCGATAGGCATATATGGTACTTCACAGAACCACAGAATGTTAGGGGTTGGAAGAGACCTCGAAAGACCAACCCCCCTGCCAGAGGGGTGTGGAGGTTGGTTGAGTAGTGCCAGTATTTGTAAGTGTACCTAAGAATTCAACTTACATGAAGGGTTTTCTGGTTCCCCCAAAATAATTTCTTCTCTGTGCTGTAAGTCAGAGAAGTCAGAGGCTCACACAACAAACTTGGTAGAGGAAAACACTGGATTTTGGTTTCCCCTTTTCTTTTTCTCTGGCAATGAAGACTTAACTGCAGACAGATTTTTCCATAGGGTGCCTTTATTTTTGCATAACTTCTTCAAACCGCTACACTACCACTGAGCCCTTCAGGTCCATTACTGCTTTGAGCTTACAAAACTGTCAGTCCTGCAAATGAGCTCCCAAACTGAAGCCTGTAAGGGGAAAATCCCTCAACGTGCTTAAGACCATGTGGTAGCAAGTGAGGCAGTTCTCAAAACAAAGGGGCTAGAAGTAATCCTATATTTGGACTACTGATCGGAGTTTCATCACATGAAGTAACCCTTCATCAGTACAATCAGTCTTCAAAATGTTTCAACAGCTGGGACTAGTTGTCACTTCCAGAAGAACATTATCACCTGTTAAGGAAATAGGACATTTGGGGACATGCTTCGCTAGCAATTTAGGGAGAGCTTTCTTCCCAGAACTGAAGGGGAGGGGGGCGGGGGGCAAGAGATGAAGGGGGGGAGAAGGGAGGGGAGGGTGCAGAAGCGGTGTGATTTTTTGAGCTATATCACCCGATGTGCAAAACCTAGAAGAAAAAAAAAAAGGGATTTTGTCAGTGAATTGTTTGAGGAAGCGTTCCTCTGAAGCGACCTTTTCTGTTGCAGTGTGTTCATGAGCCGCCTGTGAAAATAGCAGCTTTGCCGGGCATGTTAATAACACTTTGTACATTGCAACCGTTTCACAGGTCACCAGTGAAGATGGAGTTCATTAAAAGACAATTTAAGTTCTTCTACAGGCTGAGTTATACTGGGGAAAATCCAATGTAAGCCCATGACTTCATGCTATCACTTAAAAAAATAAAATTGCCTGAACAAACTTAACTCTGCTTCATTGTATGCAGTCTGAAGTGCATTGAGAGACCGGCTTGAAGTACATCAGCCCAATATGCGTTTCAGCTGATTCTGATGGGATGGTGAAAGGACATTTAAAATACTCAATTTTGTACATAGCCTTCAATGCACGACCTTTGTCATAGTATATCACAAGTTACAGTTGCCCAGCACAGGATTCACCCCATTCATGATCAAGATGTCTTAATTATTTAGCCTCTGTAGGCATCTTAGTGGCTAGAAAGCTGGCTGGTGGAGAAGGACCTGGGGGTGTTGGTTGACTGCAGACTGAATATGTGCCAGCAGTGTGCCCAGGTGGCCAAGAAGGTCAATGGCATCTTGTCTTGTATCAGAAATAGCATGGCCAGCAGGTCCAGGGGAGTGATTGTGCCCCTATACTTGGCATTGGTGAGGCCACACCTCAAGTACTGTGTCCAGTTCTGGGCCCCTCACTACAAGAAAGACATTGAGGTCCGGAAGGTGCTGGTGAGCAAACCTTACGAGGAGCAGCTGAGGGAATTGGGGTTGTTTAGCCTGGAGAAGAGGAAGCTGAGGGGAGACCTTATCACTGCCTACACTTACCTGAAAGGAGGTTGTAGAGAGATGGGTGTTGGTCTCTTCACCCGAAGGACTCAAGCTGCACCAGGGCAGGTTCAGATTAGACCTTAGGAAAAAATTCTTCACCAAAAGGGGTGTTGAGCATTGGAACCGGCTGCCCAGGGAGGTGGTTGAGTCACCGACCTGGATGTATGTAAAAGATGGGTAGATGAGGTGCTCAGGGATATGGTTTTGTAGAGGGCAGGTATGGTTGGACTCGATGATCTCAAAGGTCTTCTCCAACATAGTGATTCTGTGAACTTGCTCTCTTCTTCCATAGGGCAATTCATCTGACCTATTTCAGACAACCACTCAGGGTCATATGTGTCTCTTGATTTAGAGACCTCCATTTCACATGAAATGGATGAGTTGGTACCATTCCTTGTCCAAAAATATCTGGAGTTCCCTGAGCATTATTTCTGAGAGCTTAGGGCTATCTATGAAGTTATAAGGTTCAGTGAAGAAGTTAAACAGGAAGATACCAGCTTTGAACAAGAAAGTTGATTACATGATCTAATGATGTTTCCTGAACACTAATATGCTTGCTGTCATTTATTCTCAAATCTGATTTATTTGCCATAACTTACTTTTTTGTAAATGCAAGAAGGGATCAACAGTCACTGCCAGATCTAGGTCCAAGTGCACTATGTAAGACCTCACACACTAAAAATAGACTGAATTTCTGAATTCCTTCAAGTGAAGTCACTCCAGAGTTTGTTCACTTCTTTAACTGAGTTAAACCAAACTTTTTTAGCCTTACTATTGGTTGGCTTTATTCTCCCTGCCCCCCCAGCCTTGTCTAACCATTGAACTGTGGTTTTGTTTAATTTTTTCAGGGACTATTCAGGAGAAGAGGAAGAATGCCTTATCTTCATACATTAATTTTAGGTGTGTAGCATCTACTTCTTGCTCTGCCATAGACTGCCTCAAGTCCCTCAGAGGCATCTGTGCTAAACTGCTAACCTGCAGTCCCCAGTTGGGACTTTGTCTCCTCTGTGCCCCCTTGGTCCCAGGAAAGGGACAGGCATGTCCCCCAAGGGCAAGCCCAGCCTGCGGCTCAGTTGGCATATCTGGATCCTGCCTGTGGCAGGCTGACTCTCCCCTTGGAGGATGCCTCTCTCTCAGTCTCTGTGTGACTGAGCTTCACAGAATCATGGAATCACAGAATCGTAGGGGTTGGAAGGGACCTCAAGAGATCATCGAGTCCAACCTCCCTGCCAACACATGTATGTGTAGGGATCCTCCCCTTCCAGTTAGCCAGGAAGCTCACAGATGCAAAGGCTGCCTTTTCCTGCCAGGCTTGTTCTTTTCACGTGTAACTTGTCTCTGCTCGTGGTACACCTGTGTTACAGTACTCGCTGCTTTTTTGTATTATGTGCTATTGTCTATTGGCACTTCTATTGAGTCTGTGCAGCTTCCCCCTTCCACTCATTCACCTCTCATACCAAGAGGCAGGTACTGTTACTTTATTTCACGTATTTCTCCTCCACCTGATCTATTTTTTAGGCAACTGTCGTGGTTTTGCCCCAGCCGAGGGCCGCACCCCACACAGTCGCTTGTACTTTTAAAAGGAAGGGGGAGGGAAAGTTGGGGGAGGGGGAAAAGGGAAGGAAGAAAGGAGGGAACAAAACCACAACCTAGAAACCAGAACCACGCAGGTTGGGATAAGGATAGTTTACTAAACAATAACAGAAAACTAGATATAACAATAACAGGAGTTTATAGCACAAAATAGATGAAACTGGTAATACACAATGCAATTTCTCACCAAACCACACAACTCAGGCCGCACAGCTTAGAGCCGTCCCGGAACCCGACCGTCCCCAGAAACTGCACGTCCTGGCATTGTCTCCTCCTCTTCCCCCCAGTCCCCCTTTATACTGAGCGTGATGTAACTGGCATGGAATATCCTCTTTGGCCAATTCGGGTCACCTGTCCTGGCTGCGTCCCCTCCTTTCTCATTAGTAAGGAAGTATGAAGAACTGAGAAAGGTCCTTGATTGCCCGGCAACAACCAGAAACATCAGGATGCTATCAGCACTGTTCTCATCCTAACTCCCAAATATGGCATTCCATCCACTGCTAAAAAAAAAAATTAACTCCATCATAGCTGAAACCAGGACAGCAACAAAACATGACGCACGCAGTTCTGCATCGAAGCTGTATTCTGATCCCCAACTCGCTTGCCCCCAGCTCATGTCTCCCAGCCTGAGCAGCGCTGCGGGCCCTGGAGCGGTGCATGCCGGCTCTGCCATCGGGCATTGCAGGCATTACTCTCATTGGTGGGAAATATCTGGGAAATCTCTCTGTATTTTTGGCACTGTAAATCATACGCTCAGCTATAATTCAGAGATAAATTACGGTACTTTGAGCTGCCATTAGTTTCAAATTAGCAGAGTCATTTAGATTTCTTTTTGTATAAATATTATTAAAGCTAGAGATTCCAAAACTTAGGACGTATATTAACAGAGTGTGCTCACTAATCCCAGGAAGATCATGCCTCCTGTTCCACGGGATTTAGGCTTGTCTCTGATTCAAACAGATTTGTGGTGTGAAATGTTAAACAGTGCTGCTGGTGACTAGTTTCTCACAAAGGCCAACGCCGGTACCTCATTTTTCTTGTCCTCACACACTCTCAATTGCACTGAAACTGCTCCTTTGAAAACAAAGCAACAAGTGAAAAAGCCTTGGTGTTTTCTTCCACGGTGAGCTGCCAGTAGTTGGCAAAATAAAAACCTGGATGGAGAAATGAAGACTTGTTCTGTTCTTACCCCTCACTGTACTGAAAGGGGCTCGTGACCTGCAGTGTGCGTGGGTGGATTCAGACATAATCCAGATAGTTGTGCCCTTCACCCCGAGCTGCTTGTTGTAGCCTCTGAGGCAGGGCTAGAGCAGAGCCAAGTGACAGGATGCTGACAGTGCTTTCTGATGGCCACTGTCAAAAAAACATTTAATTTATATGCTTTGCCATATGTGTACAGCAAGTGCCTTTGGCCCCTGTGAAGACTCTGGAAGGGAGAGCCAAGTCATGTCCCTTGGCTTTGCTCATCCTTGGCAGATGTTCAAGCTTTCAGCTTGCCTTGGAGTAGATGACATTCACTTACAGCTATCCTTTGTAAACGTTCAGCCTTCAGAAGACCGTCGTCTCTACCACATTATATTGACCCTGTCTGAAGCTGCTGGGTTTGAGGCCTGAGCACTTTTCAACCTTATAGAGAGTGTCATGCAGTAACAGGGGATGTCCATGGGATCTGTGGTGCTTCAGATTGAATAGAAAGCTTTTTCTCCTAAGATGACTTTTCTGATTTTTTTTTATTTTCTTAAGAACAAGGGGGACAACTTAATGCTTTAGCAAAGAATTAATAATGTTGATTTGTGCTGGATAATATCCTCCTTCAAGACGTAAACGATCGAATGTTGACAGTCATTCATCTCAGGTAGAGCCAGCCAGATATATCAGCAGATGTATCCCTGTTAGCACTAAACTGAGACGGAGGCAACAGATGCTACCTCTCAGCAGGGCTTATTAGACCATGCTCAACAGCATGTTGACATAGTTTCATGGTATCCCAACTTCTTCTGGCCTGCAACTGCTTAGCTTATCGCAAAGGCAAAGGAGCAGGCAACTGCACAGAGCCTGGCAGACATGCCTTCCCGGTAACGCACTGGGTTTGTGGAAGACTTTTAAAGGCATCAGGCAATGCTGAAAGCTCTGTTGTCCCCTGCACTTTGGAAAAGTGTTCCTCTTGTTTAGCACAGCGATCCCGATGCTGTGGATTTCAAGCAACCTGTGTAGCAGGCCACATATTTGTACAGGCTGTTGGGATTGCACACGTGCACTGAGTATGGACTGACTACCTGTGCTGGACATCAGATCTCCTATGTAGAGAGGTAGCCGTACCATTCAAGCAGCAAAGAACATCTATCAGAAGCAGACTGAATGAAAACTGCACTTTTATCTACCACCTCCCTTCCTGCTCCTCCCCCCGCCGGGCAGTGCCTCAGGCTTGTTACGCTCCACTTTACGCTGGTGCTTCCACTAATAGTGCTTTGCATATGTAGGTGGCATACAGTGTCTGGTGGGTGCCTGCCGTGGTTTTCAGCACACAAATGATAAATTGTTGCTTCGATTTTTAATTCAAAGAGATTTTTAGAACTTACTATTGTAGCCAAATTTATGTTGCATTTTTTATCTTGCAGGAGTGAGTACCCAAAGAGCTGTCTCTCATCGAACTGTTCAGTAAGATTATGACAGATAATCTGAGAACAAAATAAAGATGTTGTGTATGTTTCACCTGGTAATGATCGATAATGTTAATTAATGTCTTCAGCATTTTATGGAATGGCAATATAAGTAATTCAGAATACAAAGAAGGTAGTTCCAGTACTCTTTTGGAGACTGGATCATATTCAGCAATCTGTACATCCCATTTTTTAAAAACTCTAGGTTTTATGGCTTCAGAACAAATCTGCCAAGATTAAACCTGTGTTACTTTGTTTAAAATTACAGCCAGCTACCCATAATTACATGCTCTAACAGAACTGGTCTTACTGGAAACACTCTGGGATCTGAATGGCGACAATGCAATGGTGACTGTCACCGCAACTGCCTCAGGTGACACTGGCCTATAAACAAGGATAGAGAAGATGAAGGAAAAATTGCTTAAAATTACCTGTCTTCTTCCAACCATTTCTGGGCTGGTTTTGAGTGGTAACTGGTTCTGTTTGAAATACACCATTTGCAGAGTCTGCCTGCAGAGGTTATTCCAGAGACTTAACAAACAGATGCACTTTTCCGTAAAGTTTATTTTTTCCAGTCTAGTCTTTCCCCTGTGTTAATTTTTTTCAGTTACTCCAAGGCTCTAGTAAGCTGCCAGAGAAAATAACATCAGAAGTCTTGCAAGGTGGAGAACGAAGAACTAAAGGAGGCGGGGAGAGCTACTGCTGTAGAAGGACTAAGTAAAGGAAAGATATTTTTTGTTTGGTGGATCCAGGAGCCAAATGTGCCATACTTATCATTCTGTCACCTTTTCTCTGTGAGTCACGAGTCATTTTCTTTTTAGAGCTTTGTGTACCTTAACGGTGAGAACAAGCAGTAGGTCTGGAATAATTTGTCTCACAGAGTGATAGGTATTTTCATACAGTATGTCCCTGTGTTGATGGGCATCAAGGCAGCCAAGACCCACCTGCAGTTAGCTACCAAGTCAAGCTCTTTGACAGAAATGATTCCTCTACCAGTTGTTGTATCTACGGGGACAAGTAGCCAAGACTCGGACCACCTCATCATGCCTTGCTTGCCTGGACACCAGTCTCAGAAACCAGCTTATTCTTTGAAGATTTATTTCTTTCCTGGGTGCAGGTCATTTCACAATACTTTGTTTGGTTTTGAGTGTTTGAACTTTTACAATAGTAGGAGGAAATGCAGGGGAAATGGTTTTGTTACATACTACAATATCCCAAACCACCTGAATGAACTTGATGCACAAGAAGATGCTACATTGGCTATGCTCGCTCCTGGAGGTCAGGTGCAATCATTTAAAGGCACATCTTTATAGACACAGTCTTTGGGTTTAGCCCACCCACCAAATCCCGTCTGTTTGATATACTTTGAGACATATTTGATGACTTCCAAAATACGTGGCCTAACTGTTGAGATAGCAAATGTAGCACTCCTCAGACTTATGAAAACGTGGTGTCTAAAGGCAGATGAAGTGACAGTGACCTGAAATAACAAGAAGCTGGCCTCAGTTACATATCTGGCAGGGGCTGAGGGTGATGGAAGCTTGTGAGCTGTATCCAAAATCATGAAATACAGCCCTGCCCCTGAATGAACTGGAAGGCATATTTCAGCCTACAGCAAGTCAAGGTTAAAGCACCACTGGCCTTTGGGACCTCTGTTCATTCCTTGTTCAGATCCAAATGCAGAAGCTTTGCATTAATCTTTTGACTCTACTGCTGAATTTCACTAGCACCCATCCATTCAGTTGTGGGCTTTCCCCACAACATTCACCAGCATTCATACTGCCCTTGTGAAAAATGGGAATGAGAAAGAAAAGTAAACTCTTCCAACTCAAACCCTCTCCTGGGAGTCTGGAAGGGAATGCTGGAGAATCCAGAATTTTGCAACCTTTTTTTTTATTTGCTGGGCAGTATGCAATGTTTTTTGGAATCTGTTCTGAAAAATGGTTTGCAAGAGGTGAAAGGAAATTGCTCGGAAAAAAAAAATGGAAGGTGTAAAATAAAAACAGAGCCAGATAAGGAAAAGTTGCTTGAATCTAGGAATTTCTGTATTCTTCCATCAGAGAGGGAAAAGACAAATTAATGCTTTTTATGGAAAAAAAATGTGTGTCCTGATGCTTTTTGGGACATGAGCATTTCAAAAGTTCATGAAGTATAACAGCAGATCCCTGCACCCAAGTCAGTCACAGTGGCAGCAGTAATGGGACTTTGTCTCCCTGTGCCCAGCACCATCTCCCTGTTTCCTAGTGGGTAATGATGACTTTCCAGAGGGATCATCAAGGGAGGCCCTATGGCATAAAGTTCTGTTCATTTTCATAAGCCATGTAATTTCCATATTAAAAATTGTGCCTAAGCTTGATGGGGGAAAATGCAAATACAGACAAATGCAGTCTGACAGGCACATTGAGTCGAAAAGTGTCTGCTCAAAATTCACAGTTCTTCTAATTAAACACTTGTGTAAACTTCTGGCTGGGCCTCTCTGCATTCAGACACATCACATGCACCACAAATGCATGGATTTGTGATGTGCTGAGGCCAATTTTGAGGCTGGCTCTCCTTCAGAAGGAAAGTTTTGTTGTCCCTGATCACCTGTCTGTATATCCTGTCCTGCCCTGTGTATTGGTTCAGCAAGCCACATCACTGACTGCTTTGCTCTTCTCCACTGCCAGATTCCAGTGAGAGCGGCCAGCAGAGGTGGCTCATCCTGGCCATGCAGGAGCTGGGCACTGGTAACCGAGGAGAGGACAAGTAACTGGGACCAGAGGCAAAGAGAGATGGCCTCTCTCTGCATCAGCAGCTCACAGCTTAAGTTGACAGCGAAACTGCACCCCAGAGTACCCCGTATAACATGATATGGGGAACCACTCACTTTGTGCTTAGAAATTGAAGGTTCTTGATGGGACTGAGCTGTTGCTGCTCTCAGCAGTGGTGTTCGCGTCAGGGTGTTCAGTTGAAATTTTTAATGATGACCACTGTTTTTGGTATTATTTAGAGGATCACTTAGCACTAACTAGATTTGTTAAAATCTTCTTGTCTTTGGTGGGCCAGCACTGTATCCCACATCTTTTGAGAATGGTCTGAAGCGATTTTAGAGTTTATGCTCAAAAGGTTTCATCCTACCCCAATCGCTCATTGTGGAGGCACAGTGGCACTTGCAAAGGGAGGATGTTTCACAGCCCTTCCCACATCACTGTTTAAATCCTTTGGGCTTTTGTGGTGACACACAACATTTGGGTAAGAAACAAGTTACAGAACACCAGAGAACAATGAGCCAGAAAGGGCTCCCTGCTACGTAAGGACTATTTCTAGTCTTCCCTCCTATAGCTCTGCTTAGAGAGGAGTATGGGGTTTTTTTTCACTGGCAGTTATAACGATTTCTTCTGTGGTCATTGGTAGGGAGTCAACACAGTGTCCCAAGATCACTGCAGCCAAACCGGATAGGTCTATTGGCTCTCTCAGTTTATGGGCAATGTCCCAAATTCACCCATTGAAGGACTACAGGACAGAATGAGAAATTTGATCTTTCCAGGACTGGGGGGCTCAGCCCCACGCAGGATCACTTTAGAAACATTCTCCCTCCAGCAGCTGTGTGCTTTTGGCTAGTATCTGCTGGTGGCACAGCTGCAGGTGAGTATTGCATGAACACCTGAAAGGTTTGGGGTGAGACAGAAAGATGACTGTGGCTCTACCTTCTGGAAAACATCCTTAATAAGATTTGCCACATTTGCATTTGGTGCACACTCTTATTTTAGGCATAACCAGAGCCAGTGTATGAAGGTGTGGGAGATTTACAGACCACATTGAAAATTGTAGCCTGCCTATTTTATAAAACAGAAAATGGTGGTTGCAGGGCACCATTTGCATAAGCATCAACACACCCCCACACACCCCCCCCCCCAAAGAAAAACCCAACCAAACAAACATACCCAAAAAACTGACAAACAAAACCAACACCTTTCTGATGTCCAAGACAGCTAGGTATTGTGTTTCAAGAAAGCACAAAAGGTCTTTCAAGTCTTTCTTCATTCAAAGATTATTCCAAGTGGGACTGTATTGTTAATTGCATGTACTTTGTGTGTGTACAGATGCGGAATTACATACGAATTCGCTCTGGCTGTGTTTTGATACATGAGACACAGATTCAACTTTCAGCCTTCAACTTGCGATCTTTCCTAACAGTCATCTGAAAATTATAAAAGCATTGAACCTGGCCACCTTTGAACCACCGACGTTATTGTGGTGATTCATGTTTTCCCTTGAAAGTGCTGAAAGAAGATCATGCAGCAGGGGAAAGATAAGGCTCAGTATTTTTCCTGCCAGTCTTCACAGCACTCACATATTTGTTTCTGTATTGGTAGTGATTCATATCACAAATGCCTTTGTCCGTTTCTCTCTTTCTGCTACAATAGCCCAAGTAATTAACTAAGTGAAGAGGCTGTCAATTAAACACTGATACTAATCTTGGCATAAAAGCTCCCTTAAGAAACACTGAGTCGGAACATATTTTACAGCGTCACCACTGCCTTCTTTCAGCTCACTTCTCGGACAATTAAGTGCTCCAAATGTTTGTATGTCATCCGGGCAACATTAGTAGCATGAGCGACCCCTGCTATAGATACAGTCCCTGCGAAGAATGCCTGGGGAATACAATGCCCATTGTGCCAGCAAGGCTGATTTTGTCAAGCAAGGGACATTATATAGTTAATTAATGCCAAGATCTTTAATGATAAGATTGTCAAGGACAATTACGAAGATGATTATAAGTGTCCTTGGTAACAAGAATGCAATACTGATTTTAGCTTACTTTCACTAAGTGTGGCTTAAAGGTCAGTTTCTCTGAAGTGTGAATACTTAAGCATTCTTTGGATAAATGTCATTATACATTAATCTCAGGAGGAAAACACATTTTTTTCTAATCTATCTGCGTGGCGAATGAAAATTAATGTGAAACTCTTGCTAGAGAAATTAAGGCGACATATTTGAATGAGAAACATCTAGCCAGTGTCGCCTCCCCAGCAACAGCTCTGGGTCTACGCTCAGAGATGAAGTCAGTGGAAAGACTCGCTCTGACTTCAGCCCATCTGGTTCAGGACCCTGGCCATGCAGGTGGTAGAACAGGTCCTCCTCCTCCAGCCCACCCATGCTTAGAAAGCTGCTCCAGTTTGTTACCTGCCCAGTGTTGGGTCCAGCTTTACTGTGTCTCACTCACGTACCAAACTCAACATCAAACAGTGTTTGGTGTAAAATCCCTCTGTGAGCTGGGTAGGCTCACTGAAGGCGAGTAATTGATACTGGTGGCACAGACCACACTTTGAATGACTGATTAATTTGTCCACTAGCACCAGGGAAGGGCATGCTGCAAGAGGACATTGTCAATACAGGGCACTTTATGATTTAAAGTTTGAAGTAGTTACATTGAAAATGCATCTACTGCTGCATGTATGTTTAGGGACAAACACATTCTACTGCTTCTGTCCATAATCCCTTCAACTTTCAATGGGCATTTTATGATGCTAGTAGCAAAGCTCTTACAGCTTTTGTAAGAGGAATAGGAAAGAGAGTTTTCTTACCACAGTATCCCTCACAGGTTAATTCAGTACTGGGCTTCTCTCTGATGGGCAAAGTGTTAATCACTGACTTAAAAATAAAATGTAAAGAAAGCCCATTTGCCAAGGGGAGAATACATGATCTAATGCTCATTTGTGGGGTGGGAGAAGACTAGTGCAGAGAGTGGTGTACCTGAAGCTTGGATCTTCCAAAAGCTTATAGCAGTTGCTAGCACACTTGGAAATCAATTTGGAAGCCACCAATGGGCTCTGGACAGAAGCATGCCACTTCCCCTGTGTGACTGCCTCCTTTTCCCACGTTTTCCTTTCACTCTCTCATACAGCAGATACACTTCAGATCTCTCTGTCAGGTCCTAAGCTGCTGGACAGTGAGACCTGACATGAAAAAGTGGTTTATCTGAACCAAGGCTCCAGAGAGCATCCCTTTTGCAGCTGTACTACAATGTGCACCACTGAGAAGAGACTCAAAGACAGATAATGAATAATATTGCAGCTCACTGGCACAGGGGCCAAATTCTCTGCTGGTTTACTTCAATGCTTAAGCATGTTTCTGAGATGGGACTTAATGAGCAACATGCCAGCCTGGAAGCACAGCCACTTACTTCCTTCCCACCAGAAGCTGTGTGCACACTATCAGCTTCAGAGCCCACCCTTCAATTTACTCTGCACACCTGGAAAATTGAGATGTTTGTTTGCATGTGACAAATATACAGAAATTTTGAAGCACCAGCAGTAGAAAAAAAATTGACATGGGTGCCTTTTTTGCTGCACAGAAATAAATCTGTTTGCAGGAAGGTGGAAGAAGAGTAGCAAATAAAATCAAAAGTGCTGGATTTGCACAACACTTCATGTTCAGCACCAAAGCTATTTTGCCATCAAGGATGTCCTGATGCCATCTGTCAGTCAATCAATCAATCAATCAATCACACTGCAGCTAAATTGCAAATGAATTGCTGTTCCGATTGTCCATTGGCACACAACAGTTTTATTCAGCAGGCTGCCTTCCTGACAAACCAGTGGATTGCTTTTGCTGGCTCCGAAACGGGAACACGCAGCCCTCCTGATGCTGACAGATTCCATCTGGTCCCCTTTAATTAACATCTAATATGTAAACCATCTAATACATGTAACACTGCATAACAAGGGATTAAGAAATAGAAGGTAACCCTTCATCATAAAGCTGTGTCATCTCTTAGGATCTCATTACGAATGGTAAACGGTACCAAAACGAAATGGGAACCACTCACTGGTAGAAGCAGCAACTTGCAGGTACTCTCACGGTGGTGAGTATAAACATGTATGAACACAGAGACAAAATAAAGCAGGAGGTCTAACAGCTCCCATAAGGGCATTCACACAGGTAATGCCGCAGCTCAGACACCAGCTGATTTCATGCAATTACAAAGAAGAATGGGATCTACTAATTTCTCTTTGCAATTATTGCTGGCTAGATAAGAAGCACTGTTTCTGTAAGACTCTGGTGCAATCCATTAAACCCATTAAAAGTGCTAATTAGCTCGTGTTCTACAAATGAAAGTGTCCGGGCTGTACTCTGCTGTCTAATACCTGCCAGCAGCCAAAAGCTGTGGATGAAAATATACAAAGAACACCTTCTAGGAAACCCCTGTAACCAAATTAAGATGTCAAAAGTAAGGGAGATAAAATGCTCCTCTGCATTACAGCAGCTGATGAACAGGCATGAAATTTATGTGGCTAGGGGACAGGGCTTGCCACCATTCATGGCTAGCCGAGTTATGTGAAAGGTCAAGGCTGCTATGTTTTCGTGATAACATCTAAGCAGAACACAAGCATTTGGAGAGTCTCATCCACACATCTACCCAGTGAGTTAGATTAAACTCATGCAGAACAGCTGCAGCAAGGCTTGCAATGCTCAACAAAGGGCAGGAAGATTAGAGACCTCAATAATAAGACATGAAAGACCCTAATGGCAAGAGGAGAAGGGGAACTGTGCTCACTAAGCCACAGCAATGACAAAATCATTATTTGAAGTCTCTTGACTGAGAGGGGGGGAGGGAGGAACAGGGAGACAGTGTGAGATCAACATCATCTGGCAGAGTTGGCCTTGGTTTTCTGCAGAATGTGAGCTACAGTCCTGTGGTATGATCTCTTGAGCTAATAATATTAAGTTGTGCCAGTTGTTTTCCATTTGCTCCAAATGGATCTGAGAGGCCAGTACCCAAAAGCACATTTGCTGAAAAGGCTCTGTACTGTGGTCTGAGCACATCTCCAATGGGACTGAAGAAAGAACTCTTCTCATGTCATTAAGGCATATACATCTTTGCATTTCCCTCTTCCCTGCTTCCAGTTTCTGGAACTGTGGGAACAAACACCTTGCTGCAGCCCCCACATGAGGAGCCCATAATTCATAACATCTTCAGTAGGGCCTGGTCAAAAGCAAGAGGTGAGGAACAAGGTTCATAGTAGGATCTGTCCCATCCAAGACTAATTTTTCAATCAATGACCATTGTCACTGAAGTGAGGGAAGAAAAGAGATTGTACTGGGGTCAGTGCAAATCCACGAGCTTGCTTTAGCATGTGTCTCACATCTCTCTTTCTTAGAGCTTGTGTACCTAAGGCTTTGCGTATTTAAGAAGCAAAGAAAATAAAGTTCATGAAGACCATAGAGAGATGGCAATGAGGTGCCTTAGAAGAAACATGCCAATGCTGCCAACTACCCCAAAGTGCAGAAACTCGCACTTAAGCTAACCAAAAGGACTGGAGTAGGAGCCACTCAACAAAAGTTCTCAAAAGTAAAAAAGTTTCTCATCTTTGTTTTGTTTTTCATCCACCTTTCTTAACTTTTCTGTTTACACCACTAATGTTTTTGAATGCTGGAGAAGTGTAACTTTGACAGACTTGTCTGTTCATGGTGTACTTGTCCTGTCCTGGTAAGTTTTATGCTGTTGCGAAGGCAGCACCTCAGCACTCATTAATAAAACACTTATATCAATATTGTGACAAGGCTCTTTCTCTCATTCACAGAATCACAGAATCACAGAATCGTAGGGGTTGGAAGGGACCTCAAGAGATCATCGGGTCCAACCCCCCTGCCAAAGCAGGCTCACTAGCTCATATTGCACAGATAGGCGTCCAGACGAGTCTTGAATATCTCCAGAGAAGGAGACTCCACCACCTCCCTGGGCAGCCTATTCCAGTGCTTTGTCACCCTCATTCTCCCTTTCTTTCTCCCTTTCTCCCTTTCTCTCTCTCTTTCTCTCTTTCTTTCTTTCTCTCTTTCTTTCTCTCTTTCCTGTTTCCTGCTACAGGCTAAATGCATTAGATGGTACACAGTCATTCAGAAGCCATTAAATCTTCCTTTTGAGAAGAGACTCTAGCTAGAGTTTCACTCTTATCTCCATTTCCTATCAGAGGAAGAAGTCCTGCTACAGCGATCCTGCCTTAAAGCCTTCCATCACTATTCCAATCTGCAGGAGAACACAACCTCCTCTCTACACCTCGTGACATCCAAAGACCTCACTAAAGCAAGCATGGATTATCTGCCTGACCTCTGTGTTTGCTTGCTTGGGAGAGGTAACTCTGCAGCAAGGAAGCTGAAACACAGATATGCTGTGGCACAGCCTTGCTTCACACAGCATCCTGGACAACGCGGGGGGATTTCAGGGTTTGAAGACGTGTTCTTTAGGGGAGGAACCTTACACTTGTGCTGTCCAATGGAGGATACACTTCATTAAGGTCAGGAAGTAGAAGTTAAAGGAGGACTTTCATACTGATGAAACAAAATAATCAGCTTGATACCATAGATGAGGCAATCTTTTGACTGTGGTATTTGTCATCACTTTTCCTGTCGTCCCACAGGTTTGGATTATTGTCTTCTCCCCGCAGTAGTCCTTGGCCTCTCCTACTCTTTAACCTCTTCAACCATTTCATCACTACTCAGTTTTTGATGTGAGTAGCTGATCCTGAAGGGCTCAGAGCTGCTGATGCTAACTCTTCCTCCACATCCCTACAGACAGCCCTTACGAGGCATGCCTGGGAGGCAGCTCTCAGGGATCAGCTAGTGAGATAAGAGCCAAACTAGTAGTGCAGCAGCGTAGCAGACAGACACATGTGCAAGCATCAGTCTGTAGGTTCTCGAGCCCTTGTTTGCTACTACATTCATAACTGCTGCAGCCAGAGCAGCTCCTCCATGCAGGTCCCAGGGGCTGGGGGAAGCAGAAGGGAAAGAGTTTGAGAAAGTAACATCTGCAGTGGGAGTAGGGGTTGGTGGAGATGGCCAACCCAAACCTACTAGCAGGAACAGATGAGCACCAGGAATTTAAGCAGGTAATCCCATGAGCAGCAGAAGTCATGCTGAGAGATTTTCTATGACTGCTTCACATGGATTTTCAGCTATTTAGTAATCTGGTTGAGCTCAAATTACATTTCTCTTGAAGAAAGTACTAATCTTGGTGTGTTTGCCACAAATATCTGATAGCTTTCTCAAGATTTAGGAGTTCAGTGTCATGGAGCTTTCTCAAGACTTAGGAGTTCCATATCATGGAGGTCTCTATTCTTCATTCAGATGCTTTTTTTTTTTAATGGACATCAGCACGTAAACATCCACACATACAGACTTGGAAGAGTTTAGTTACAGAAATCCTATGCTGTAGCAAAACAGGCTACATATTCATTTACCCATCTCTTCATTTTTTTCCACTTGGATGGAATTTAGCAGTTTGGGCATGAAAACTGATAAGTCTCCACAAATAGACAGAGTGCCAAAGACCAAAAGGAGCCAGTCAAGCAATTGAACTCAAAGCATATGCTTTGCACACCTTGCTGATATCATGCCAACAGAAGGGGAAAAGCTGTGGTCATACATCAGTGAAGATTTAAAAATTATTGAACAATACTGAAGAGCAATTTTCCACACTAAGTGTTTTGTTTTGTTTTCCTAACTTTCCTTCTTTGTTAGAAGAACACATGCAGGGAGACTCAGACACCAGAGGAGAGGGGACAACAAGAAGCAGCCTGGCATTTCCTGCAGCTCCCTGTGATTGTGCTTCTGTCCCTAAACCCAAACCACTGAAGCTTCTTGGAAAATTATTTTGGAATCTTATTGCCCATGGGGTTTTTATAATTAAGCCTGTTTTAACAATTAGGCTTACCCTCACTGAAGCCAAGGGAATTATTGAAAATAATTCTTTACTTTGTACACAGTTAAACTCTTGCTGCTCTGGCGATAATTTTTCTCTGAAGCCAGTGAGAAGCTCCCAAAGGCTGAGCAAGCCCAGCCCCTTTGCAAGCAGCCAACTCAGGATCACCCTGACTTAAAACCCTGAAAAAGGTACTGACCAAATTTACAAACCACTCTCTAGTCTCCTCCACTCTCCTCAGAATGAAGAAATACTGTTTAGCTGCTCTGAGATTGACAGCCTTGTTCAGACACTCCGCACCCTACAAAGAATGCTCCAGAGAATGCTGCCATCAAAGTCTGCAGTGTATTTCGTGGAGCCATTACATTATAGGCTCCACGTTGTTTGTTGTATCTAGTTACACTATGCTGAAAAAAAAAAAACCAAAAGAAAAAAAAAAGCCTCTCCTTTTTGTTACATGCATTTGCCACCTCATTTTACCTTCATAAAGAAATGTTTAGGTTTCTATCCTTTTGGATGTGAACTGAATAATGGCAGTTTTTGTTTATGAACATATATTTTGAATTTCAGCGATAGAACACAAGGACAGACCCAATGAACAGCTCTATTATACTTAAGAAATTGAGTTTCTATTCATAAAGAGCTGAGTAGCTCCTGTTAGATGGTTTCCCATACAAAAAACACTGAATACCTCCAAATGAGGCTGACTATATCAAAACACTAAAACATGAATAGGATTTCTTCTCAAAGGAAAGACTGAATCAAAGTACAACTATATTGATATATCTTCTAATACAGCTATTTATTTACCATCTAAGAAGTACCTTTACCTTGGCTTAGAATCACTCTGATTTCTGCTGCAATGTTTTTGTCATCAATATGCACCTTATTATACAGAAGAAGCTTCTGTGAACAGCATAAAGGACACATTTACACACTAATTCCCCTGAACAGCATATGATGTTTGCCACAAAATAAAATACTTGCCTTTTTTTTTCAGCTTTAGAACATCTTAACTTTGCATTCATACTTTGCATTATCTGCTATTGCTTTTAATACATATTAACACAAACATAATAATAATAATAATAGATAATATTTTTTCAATTATTATAAGTTATTCAGGAAGAGTGGACTTAATTCCCTGTTTCACTGACAAACACAGTCTCTTGAGTGGCAAGCCTTAACTAAAACAATAGAAAATTAAAGGAAATACTTCACTTTGCATAGAAGCTACATGTGAGCTTGTCAAATTGTGCATCAGGTAACAAAATACAGTCTTACTAGAAATTTTCAGAGATAGGCATTTTTCAGGGATGCAAGCACATATTCCAGGTGATACATATAGTGGCCTGTTTTCCCAAGGAAAATTTTGTGATTTGCAAGGGATGTGCAAAATATTACCATTGATCTGTTAGTGCTTAATCTCCTTTCTGATTAGTTGGAAGTACAAGGCCAGCTCAGCAGCTGTAGCAAACCTTTGCAGAGGATCAAGAGGATGAAGCACAGGCATGCCTCATTCAGCTCTACTGCATGAGAGTCTCTCTAAGACCAAAAAAGCCAAAAATGCAGCATCCAGGCCTGGCAGAAACATAGATGGTGGCTATTCTGCTGGATTTTCAAAAAAATGAGGCCACACTAACACATTCACTTACTAAAAACTGATAGAGCACGTATCAGCAAACAGGATCCCTACTTCAGTTTTAAGTGAAAATGAATAGTGGATCCATCATTACAAGGTGAGTATAGGACCAGGGGAAGGAAAGAAGAGTGCTTTTCATTCCCAGCCTGAAGTGCAAAAGGCAAGGCTCAGTCATTTGGTGATGCCACAAACTTTTTTTGAAAGTTTCTGTCTACAATGTTTGAGTCCAAGAAGATTGTTGGTTTAAAAGTTCTTTTTTGTTGCTGGTGCTGGTTTTTTAAAAGATCTAAAACTCTTAAGCACAATGGCCATGTCTTCAACAGCAAAGCCACTTAGGAACAGCAGTATGTCTGCTAATGGAAGCACTGCTCAGAGGGAGAACTCTGCTCCTTAGTTCTCCTCCATAGCCAGCATTTGCTAGAAGGGAAGAGACACCCGACCTTTGGCTTAAACGTTAGATTACATTTAGCAAGTGAAAGTCAAAAGTGCTTTCTCTGTTGCTTTTTAGTTAATGGCATCTGCTCTGTTATGAAAGAGGCTGTTTGTTGTTACTTCTACTCTAAAATACATATCTTGGTCACAAAACTGAATCTTCTGTTACAGTGGGAGCATCCCACAGGGAATATCTGCATCCACCTGTTTCACTTCATTTCTCAACATTAAAAGCGTTAGCTTCGATTACGAATATTACATAGAGCAATTTATTTGTGCTGAAGGTTTATAAGCTGTTGTTATAGAGTGGCTGTGATCAGTTACAGACAGATAGGAGGGAGGCTATTACCCATGGTTGAGAAGTTGTGAGAAATTGCCAGTGACCAGTAAACCCTTGCTATGCCCTGCAGGGATTTTGCTCAAGGCTCTTGTAGACTTATTACCCATTGCCTCACGGGGCAATTTTTTTCCTGAGTTTCTCCCTCCTTGGAGGCAAAGGTAGAGCAGGATGGGAGAAGGAGCTTTTGACTGTGAGAGACCTTATTTGAAGTCCTTTACGTGCCACAGATTTCTTATGCATTCTCACAGCCCTTGGGGTCTGGGTGTAGAGTTCATGTGCCCCTTGAGACCCAGGGAGTTTGATGCCTGAGAACAGGAACAAGCCACACTGATGAGCAAATCTGTCTCTGAATTTCTGCTGCCTTATTCATTTTTAGTGTTTTCCCACAGCCCAGAGTTTCATAGCCCTACATCTCTCAGAAGGTGCATCTTCCTGGGTGGGAGCTGGCAACCTGCTCTCCTAAATAACAGTGCGGTGAACCAGGGAGTGGGAGGCCCTTGGAAGGTCCAACCGCTCAGTGTCATGCTTGCAGGCTGTGCTGGAGTGCACCTGGCCATTACTGTCCCCAAGAGGCTCAGGCAGCAACTCAAAGATTTGGAAAGACCAAGATCATGGAGACAGAAGAATGACTCCATAACCAGGTAAGTGCATTCACTTGAGATCAAAGTAGGAGAGAACAGATACGTTCTGTCCTCTGATTCCTACCAAGAGCACTCTTGATGAAAAATGCATATGCACTTCAAGGCCAAGGGCCACACCACAGGACCTTCTGCTCTCCCTGTAGGGGGACTCTCTCACCAAGCTACATAGCAAGGTCTTATTTTCTCACTGGCTGACCTCATTAACCTGACCATCCTTGCTGAACAGCAGCAGAGCCACAGTGCAGATGTGGCGGGCACTTCTGACTCCTTGGTCTCACTGAGGTGAGGCTTAATGTCTTAATGTTTCTTCTTTCTGGGTCCATTTCTTGGACCTGGGCTTGAATGTTCTTGTGCCTCAGCTTTCCCTCTCCCATTGCAAAAATAAGCATGTTAATGTTACAGCTGCACCATGGGAATCACGAAAATAGCAGGTTAGTTACAACATACCCTCTCAGCACAGAAAGCAGCTGTCAGCGTGCTTCAGCTGAGTACATGAGCATCAGGTCAGAAGACTATTAAATGGTAAAATAGGTGGCTCCAACAAGGACTGTGGAAAATGACTGCAACACAGACCAAATGTTCACAGAAAGACAGATTTTCGCTATCAAAACCTCTAACAAATTCAAGTTTCACAAAGTGCAGTAAGAATGCATTATTTCTTTCAGCACCTTTGAATTTTTCAGTTCATAGCAATCTTGTAATTGATTTTATTTGGAGAGTGTGTGATCCAAAACAAAAACTAGTTTGAAGAAAACATTTAATTTTGATTCTTTAATAATTTCATTTCAAATCAATCCAAGATGAGTGAAAAGATGGCTTTTAGCTGTCTGAAACAAAGTCAAATCACTTTAAACACTGGATTTATGGGTTGATTGTCCATTAGGTGAGGTAGACAATTCCATCTAGTTAATGTATTCTCCTAATACATTAACTAGGCCGAAACATCCAGCCAATTGCAGGCTTAAGATGCATATGACTTGAAGTAAACACTGCTTATTACATGCTACGCAATGTGAGGCAGTGCTTTTGTGCATAGGTTTTACAACCCAGGATGCAGCCGTTGACTCAACTAGTGGATTCGGGTTATTCTCAGCATTCCCCAAGTCAGCTCCAGCAAGCAGCCCCAAAGGTGGTCACACTCTTTGTTAGCCTGACACTATGATTTCTTCAGAGGGTAACCTAGCAAATCAATAATTCACACACCCAAAAATGAAGATGCAATCAAAGAGTTTAATGCAATAGTGGTAATCAGCATTTCAGTTTATTTAATAAACCATGAAGAAAAGAAGCTACTTGCCAATAGAAGTTCCCTGACAGGAAATGTAATATAGGTTAGGTAAAAATCATCCACTGTGTCCCTCCTTGATTCTGTATTTCTGCAGCCAAGGTGAGACCCGAGCTAGTGCCATACTTGCTCTCTTGTTCCTCAGCTGGTTCCAATGTCATATAAACCACTGTGAGAATTTGTCCCTCATCACTATTTGTAACTGTTTCAAAGCAGATATGTTCTCATTAGGTATCCCACATGCATCTCAAAACCTTTAAAAACGGTCTGTTTCAGGAGATCACAAAAATCCACTGACATGCTACAGACCAGGAGTGGGATTCAAATGTTTTCTACAAGGCTACATCCATCCCAGTACTACATTGCTCCAGTCTCTTCAGGCTTCCATTACGTCAAAGATGCTCTTTGGTTCAGCCTGCTGAAATTCACCGAGCAGGCTGATTACAGGTGAATTGGGAACGTTTATTTGAACGATTTAGAAAGTTAAAGCAGTGTGCACAACCTAGTGTCATGGGACTACTCAGCTAAATTAACCCTAAAGGAAAACAGGAGGAGCTGTGAGAGGTGTGATCCTTAATGTGTGTTGGATTCAACTCGTTTCCAATCTAACTTTACTTGAAATACTTCAAAACTTTGGCATACAAATTAATGATGGCAGGCTGACAGTGACCAGGTCCTGAATATTCCCGTGTTTGGCTATGTGGTTAATTCACAGGAGCGGTAAATGCCGGCTCTCCACCGCTCAGGAAGAAGCTGCACATACTCACCCCTCGTGCATGTTGGTTAAATAGGCTTGAAAGGTGGGAGATTAATGATTTTTTTTTCCTTTCTCTATTGACATACTGCACAGCTGGTAAATGATCCCACTTCCAGGACAACACCACCATCTCACCATCCAACACCCTGGTACCCCAAGGTCTGCATCTGTACCTCTTTCCCCTCTTGGAAGGGGTCTCCCTCTTCCCACCCACTCCCTGGAGCAAGGATCCAAGTCACTTCCTTACCACTGAGTAATCCTATAGACGGGTGGATTTTGGCATTGGTCTGTTTACTTCTTTCTTACTCAACAGTGCACTGGGAGGATTAGTGTGAATTTAAACCACAAGTGCAAAGTGACAAAATGGGTCTCCTTCTTGCAGGGTCATAGCTCAGGTTCAGCGCACATAATGCAGTCCCTTGGGTCTGTTTTTGTTTTCATTTTCTTTTTTTCCTCCTCATCTACAGACAGCTCAAGAATTTTAAAGAATACATAGAATGTCAAAATGGGCACTTCTAATCCTTCCCATACAAGGGAAGTGGTGTTTCTGCAGATCCCTTTCCTTCTCTGCCTGGATTAGCCACAGACCAACAAAAGCAGCAGATTGTCATTAAGGCTGGGTGCTTAAAACAGGGCTCGGTGACATACAAGACAGTCCAGGTGAGTTAAATGTTTTGTCTATTGATGCCTTGCCAGTGATAGCACTGTGTCTTCAAAGGCAGCATGTCACCCAGCCACCCCTCAGAGGTCTCTGATACAAGCTCTATGAGGAGTTTAAAATAAGTTCATACTGACAAAGACACTACGCGTTTCACAAGACCCCTCTTCTCCTGCAGGACAGTATGTAAGAATCTCATATCCATGTAGCCCTTTTCAAAGCAGTGCCCAACCCAAGCAGGACCCTTAGGAGCCTTGTTGCTCCTGGGTTCTAGTCACCTCTCGCTGCAGAAGCACAAAATCCCAGCTAGCAACAGTTTTGTCCCACCTGTATCTTGTTCTTAGCTGGGAAATGGGCGTAAGCAGCATCAGTTGCTACAGCAGCAGACACCACTTAGGGCCACCATGACCAGCAGAAGCCAGTCCTGAATTTCCATTTTGCATGTACGTTACAAGGAGCTGACCAGCTCTTGTGTTTTCATGCAAATAACATGGCACATTTTGATATTAAGGAAATTTTAATTAGCAGACAGCTTCATGCAATTGACCCCCACCTTGCAGGTATCCAGAAGCTTTTTCATAGAGGGGACAGAGCACATGGGTTTGATCCAGTAAGGGGAATGTATGTGCCATTACCTCCAGGGGCTTAGAGTGGCTGCACTGCCTGAGGGTGATAATCATCAAGGCTGTTCTGGAGTCAGAGAAATTAAACTGTCCTGTAACTGAGAGACGTGCCAACTCATTGGCATGTCTACAAGTGAGTGTCAAAACACGAAAGCATTTTTCATCCCAGTAATATACTCTGTATGAGTTCAGAAGGAGGGAACGATGCTGAAAAATTGTTTTGATGAACTCAGAGGGGACTGTGGAAGTGCTGAACCAGCAGAGTGCTTGCTGTTCACCTGGTACGGGTATGCAGTCTCCCGGTGACACCAAACAGAAAAGCTCTCAGCTTAGTTACTATAAATCAACATCCCAGAAGTGCTGCTGCACGAAGACATCACAGAAATTAAATTAGCAGGGCACCTAAGAAATTAATTTTACTTAATACATCATTTTAATCCTTTTTTGGTTTTATTGTTAATAAGACAATGCCAAGTTTCAGTGGTTCCATTCCTTTAGCACACAATAACCAGTTTTAGGGCAATTGCACCAAAGCTTAATTTAGCCAGCCACATCTCACTTGGGTATATGGTTCCTTTACCTTCGCTATCATGACCAAAAAAGAATTAGATTTTTAAAAAGATGTTTAATAAGAACATTATTTTTTCCAATGGAAAACAACAATAAAATGCAGAATCAGTTGTCCAGTAAAATACTTTTTAACGTTAGAATACAGAGGCAGGAAAAGAGAAAGTAAGATTTTAGATACAGGATTAAATGCACAGAAAAACTACATGCATATACACACTGTGTGTGTATTCACACAAGTTAAATGCTTCAAAACAGCAATTACTTCAGGGGCAAAAACCAATGCCCAAAAAATTGTACTTTGTCCATTTTCTAGCTAAAACTAGTAACTATATCCCTATCAAAGCCTAGTAATTAATAAGAACATTAGTAACTAATAAGGTGTGCTATCTATAATCCGAATGGAAATCAGCAGGTTTTTTCCTTATTCCTCATGAAGATGCTGAAACAGTGCCTGATGTTAAGCTTTTGCCATTTTACTAGCTGCATGTGTGCGAAGTATTACGATAAGCAGTAGAACGAAACTGCAGTTGTCCAGCTGCATCAACACAGGACTTTTGGGGATCTGCTATTCTTGCCTTCTAATTGTCATAATTGACCAGAAACCAGGGTTTCACAGGTTGTCAGGCACTAGTCCGCTGGAAGTCATGGAGTTAAGGAACCTATGGCAGTAAAATATGGAAGTGAGAGAGAGGGCACACAAACATACCTTTTGAAATCTGGAACTAATCGATTTCCAAGATTTCTCCACACACAGTGTCTTCCAAACGCAGAGAACAACTGCACTGTCAGCACATTAGGGTCCATGCTCAGCAACCTGCCCCTGCAACGAGTCAGTCCCTTTGCACCAATGTTTAGGGAGGTGCTGGGAAGATGCAAGTCTTGCCTCTATCATACCAGTCACCAAACAAGCCTCACATACTGTCTTCTGTCTGGGCATAAAAAGGGCTCCTAATGAACATGCACCAATCCTACCTTTGCATGAAGGCCTACCTTGCTCAAGTCACTTAGGTCAGCTTACTTGCCCAAATACAGTGAGTGCAGACAGGTAAGTAAGGCATTGAAAATCCTATTGAAAAGGCTGGAAGGCATATGAACTTAGGGTTAAACCTCTGAGCTGTCACATACCATGTTTGGTTTCACTGCTTACCATGGATTGTGATGTTATTTTCCTATGCTTCTACCTATAAAGCAGAAGTAGCATCCACAGTCCTTACTCTCATCAGCTTCAGGCAGGACCTTTGCAGGGGCCGGAACAATTTTGTGTGAGTATTTAAATACATGCTTGACTTACTCCAAATGGAAAGGGCAGATTTATCACAGGCAAGGCAGTGGGAGGAGGAGAGGGATGAGTCCCCTCTTCTTGTGTGGAGTGCAATAAATGATCCAAAACCCAGCTCACACACAGCAGGGCAATAATTTATCTGCACTTAACTATCACTTTCAGACTTACATCTACCCCTGAACTTTAGGGTCTGCTATTTATCAGCAGTAAATCAGCGATAACATGAACCACGAAGATTTATACCTTGATGGGCACAAGTCGATGGATTGCAAATGCAAACCATTGGACTGCAACCATGATTCAGGAAGTTGCAGGCTCACTGCTGTTGCTTTTCTTTCTCCCCCCCCCGCTTTTTTTTTTACAAAAGCACATTTACAATGGCAGTTTGTGAACAGCTTTCCGACAAGCTATCTCTTGCAGTTTGTCCTCTTCTGTGTTCAAGACATATTTGATTTGAGGGATTTTAAGCTGTAAAGATGTATGAACACTAGCCATCCACATAATCTCAGCTGTCAGAGACAGGTTACCAGGCAAGATGGATCTTGGTCTCTGACCCAGCAGGGCTGGCTGTACTTGCAACTATATTGAAAAGAACAGAGACGTGAAACAACTTCTGTAAGTTGCATGGCACAGCACACTGCAGTCAAAGGGATGAAAAGGGAAAAAGAGGAAGAAAGAAAACTTATCCAGTGGCTATTATTTGAGGGAGCAGGGAGCAAGCAAAACAGCCACAGCACAGGGCAAGGGCAAGTGAAAAGCCATTGCTTCCTTCAGGATGCACAGTAATGTTCACTGTGGGGGCAGGAACCAAATTCTTCTTTTTATAATCAGCATAATCCACCAGAAATAATGTATAATTCCTTGTAACTGAACGGCTGTCTCACAGATGGATGGTGTAATGTGTCCCCTGCTTCCCTCACTCCCCCCCTTCCTTTCTTTCCCTCACTGGAAGTTCCTGTAATTGTCACTTTGTAATGTATATACCAGCACATGGACAGGCAGAATGAGCGCTGTGTGCTCATTTCGCACTATAAATGATGTGTACTGCCTTGTGTCACAAACAGTAAATCCTTTATACCAAAAGCCTGCTCATTTTCACACCATTCACTTGTTCAGTAACAGTTGTCCAGATTTTTTAATTCAGCTCTTTACTCTAATCCAGCAACTGCTGGTCTTAGACAGGTGCAGGGATCAAACAGGCTCAATAAACTAAAACATCTGGCCTGGAAATGATAATAGGCCCTTTTACTCTCCAAAGCAGAGGAGGAATGCAAAGTTTTCAAATGTTAAATCATGCAATTAGCCCCTGTTATTTTTTATTTTTTTTAATAAATTCAACAAAAGTGTTTTCTATTCAGAGTTTCATTCATTGCTTAGGTCCCTGCTCTCCTCTGTGGTACAGGAGATGACAGGCCAAAGAGGCCAAATCATCATCTGCAAAAAAACCAAAAAAAGCAAAATAAGCACACCACACCATCACCCCCCTTCACAGTAGTAGAGCTCAGTCATGTCAAGAGGCCCAGACACGCATTAAGCCAAAATCTAATTCTGCAGAAAATTTGGGGAGTGCCTATGGCCTAGAGAATGGAAAATCCCTCTACAAACACAGTTTTGTGAAGCCAAGTCATCCCCAGCCATGTGACGGTTGGTAGCAGGACAGAGCTGGTGGTAGACCGTTGCCCTAATATCTGTATGACAACAGTTGTCCTCACACTCTCCTCTGGTGCCGAGACTGCTGTCAGAGCCAGACAAAACATTTCAAACTCTGAAGGTTTTTTCAGAGTATTTCTGGTGAAGATTTGAAGCAGCTCTCTCCACACTTGTGCCTGGGTTTGGTTGTCCAGGGTTGGGAAGCTCATTGTGCCATCGTTGCTCCCAGCTATCATCCCTTGCCTTGTCTTGCATGTGTCTGTCACGGTGCCCCTCAGACCAAAATAAAGACCCTCTGCAGAATAAAATTGTCAGAATCTTTTATGCCTACAACTAAGGTGATGTTGTCTTCTGGCAGTCCAAGTATGTGGCCAAGTAGGAGGAACAGGTATGCTTCTATGCCTGTATTAGAAACTAAGTTTCCATCTCTTGTTCAAAAAGTTCTACATCTTCTTGATGAAAATGCTTTGGCTTGACTAAATAAAATCCTTTACAAATGTTTCAAACAGGCTTCGCCTTGACTACTGGCAGTCATTAAATCTCATGAGAAGAGCTGGTATTTTTATCCAGTGTCTTTGCCAAACTACAGTCTTGGTAACTCTGCACTGACCAAGTTTTCCTTTACACTTGGAGCTGAATGTGGCATGCTTCTTTTGAGTAAACAGGAATGTTCATCTTGGGCCAGAGAAATTTGGGACCGAGTCCTGGGTCCCACTCCAGCCTTTGCCTCAGGTTTTCTGTGAGGACTGAATGCTGAACTTTCAGAAGCGCTGCAAGCCTGGTTACACTTTACTTAGCACATCTGGGACCAAGCTTCCAAAGGTATGTTCAATCCAGCCCTAGAAACCTCTTTTGACAACCTGACTTCAACTCTGAATGGGCCTCTTGAAAACACTGTCTTGGCTTTTGCTTCCAGAAAAACTGGAATTGTAACAGCAACACAGCATACTGGCTTTAGGTCACCTACAGTGCCAGTACCTTCTATCTCAGCTGCAAACAGGACAATGAGGCACTGGTCTATAAGGGACCAATGTCATGAAAAGAAAAAAAAGTGTTCCTCCTCTCTTCTGCAGGAACAGATCGTGCAATGTTCCCACTCTGCTGGGTGGGGAGGTGCAGCCTGTGGGCCAAAAACTGAACGCATCACACAGGCCTAGGCCATGGTCTGCATTTTACTGCATGTCTTTGCTCAAAGGTCATGAGCCTTCAGCTGAAAACACCCTACTGGACTTGGAGTAGTGCTAACGAGCACACAGGTTTCTGTCAGTCACTGCTTGCAGATGCAGCAGGTCTGAGTTCTCATGCTGGAGTTGATAAAAGGGACTCATGAGCAGGATAAGGAAGGACTTAAGGAAACTCTTCAGTTTCCCTGAATTCTAGCAGAAGGATTTCTTTAAGGGCACAAAACTATGAGGACAGAGATCTCTAAATGCATGCTAAGTCATCCTTCATGTGTGTTAATGGCATCTGTGTGATGTAAATGAGGAGAGAAACTGGCTTGGAGTTAAATCAGTACCGGCCTCAAGAAGCAGTTGTCCCTATGTCAGAGTCAGACTTAGAGTAGTCTCAGCAAGAGACTTGAGCTCAGACCAGAGTTCTTAAATGCTGAGTTCTTCTTGTGTGGTGAACCTTGGGCTACACAATTAAGTTCACTGGGGAGAGAGAGGTACCATGCAAATCAGAGAGGTTCTCTGTGCTACCAAGGGCATCTTCCTCATCTTGTTGTGATGACTGGATCAGATCCAGAACCAGCTGCTGCAATCAGCAGCTGAGGGAGCTTGGGTTGACCTGTAAAGGGCAGGATTGCTACAGGCATGTCTCCATCCATACCATCAGAAGAAGAGGGCATGCAGACATCAACCAATTTAACCTTGTATTTCTTCCTTTAGGAATCAAAGACTGTTGGATTGAAAGCTTGCCACCTTAGAAAAGACTCTGGAAAGAGATTTCTTTGCACAAGACAGATGGCATGTCCCTATGCTTTCTTTGCTATTCCTGGAAGCCAAGAAAATCCTTATAATCCTTGAAGGAATGATGCAATTAAAAGCAACTTTTTTATTGCTACATATACATCCAGTCTCTCAAAACATTATAACTATAGGTTTGCCCATTGGAGTTTTAAAAGTTTCTCAAATTGTGTTCACATTTACACTTGTGATGATTTTTTTTCAAACACATACATATGAAGAGGAGTTATGCACATCTTTCATTTTATACTTTTGTAGTGTTTTAGCTTCCCAGGTAAGCCAACATTTTTTAACTTGTGACAAATTAACCAAGTGATTTACTTCTCCCGCTACAGGGAAAAGAAATTCCTCAATGCGTCCTATTTTGGTCTCCAAGATTAATCTGCAAGTCATATGTCTACTTCAAATAGGTTCAGTGTTCAAAACCAATGGCCTATGGCCAAACTTAAATTTTTTGTAAAGGAAGTTTATACCTCAGGGATTTTAGCGTTGGAGATGATGTAAAAGAAAAGTGCAGTAGAAGAGTATAGAAGAAGTCTGTGCAATAAACAGGTAAAAATAATTTCTTTTCAATGTAAGTGAGGAAGTAGATGTTTGGCTTCTCTATCTGGTTACATTAAAGTCTCAGGGTCAAGAAAATCTATCAAAGCTGTAAGAAAGTGTGTTCAAGCACTCTGAAGGAGGGGAGAGAGAAGGAATCTTTGGAAAAAAAAACTTTTCTTACTGGAAAGAAAGAGACTAGGCCTTGATTCATTAATACATGGTTCCTAGAGATACCTACCGACACCAGCCCATAGTTCTGTAATTTGCCACATGAACACAGCCTATGCACTGTGGGGTTACTTGATTTCACTTGACTGGGAAACAAAACCACTCACCATAAATTGCAAGATAAAGACCATATTTATTATTGACTATTACTTAATGGTACAAAATGAAGCAAGCTAGAAACACTTTACTATAGAAGAAAAGAGCTGATTCTGTGTACATTCCATACATTCTGTATTCTCTTTTACACATTCGGTATTCTGTCTTCTTTAGTCATATCACCATGTCCTTACAAGTGTTCAGTTCAAATGCTCGCTTCTAGTACAGTAAATCCATCCTATATATCTGTTATAAATAGGGTACTGCACATACAGCAAGTGCAGCCCCCACTATACACCCTTGTGTGATCACTCTAAATAGCACACATATTCTCACGCTATATTTAGTGCTACATCCACGGTAACATATCATCACATCATTATATACAAAATGGCTTCATAAAAACAAACATCAGAGCAGAGAAATGAGTTTCTTCAGCTTGCATTGAAGCCTGCCAAGCCACATAGTCCTCCTGAAAGTTTCATTTTATTTAGTTTAATTGCATTTACATTAATTTTTCAAGTCCTAGTTTATGAAACTCCCAAGCAAATTCAGATGACAACAATTCTTTACTAACATATATGTCCTACTAGATATTTTTAAGCACTCAGATTACCAATCTGTACCCAGATTTTCAAAATATTCCAAATTTCTTAGGAACACATGCATAAATGGACAAATATTCAAAAGAGAATCAGGCCATAAGCCACAGGAAAACCATGGAATCATTTTCAAAGATCTGGGTCCAGTGGCAGATCAGGGTCATTTGGAGATCTGCTCTTGAGTTCCCATTGAAACTCTGTCTCTTTGGGTAACTTCACCCATGGAACAATGAAGCTCCTGGTCTCTTCCTACCTTGTTTGCCATTTTTCTTTTTTCCTTTTGTGATTTTCCTTTCTGTTTCTTTCCACTCTTTCTACCATAGTTTGCACTATTTAGTTTGTGATAAAAAAAAACTATTAAAAATGACATTGATGACATTTCTCCAGACAGTACTTCTACATTGGAATCTAGCAACATGAGTGAGTTTTTCAGATAATTTTTACCAATGTAAATAGCCATCTGTTTTGAACTTTGGACTATATGAATCAGCATATTGGCAACTTTGTCAACTTGCACCTCTAGTAGCTGCTGGCATAAAGATGTAGTTGTAAATAAAAATGGAGTAATAATCTCCTTCCTCCCTCCAAGTGAAAAAATATGGAGTGGGATCCTGCTCTGTTAGATAGTGCATCAGCCTAAAGTGAGTATAGAAAAGGTGTGATACAGCACTCTACAGGCTGAACCCGTCAGCTATTTGTCATCATTATTTTGTTTGTTTGTGTGTTTGTTTGTTTATTCCCTCTTGGGTGTTAGGAGACTAAAGGAGTCTTAAGAAGGGGTCTCAGGGAGGATAATAACATGGATATGTGGAAACTTCCCTAACATGGGCAAGAGCGTCTTGAACCTGAGATATGATGTGAGCTGGCAGTAGGGTGCAAGTGGAGAAGAAAGTTTATATTTTTAGTGTAATTAGGAGCTGTTGAGACAGGATAAAAAAGCCTAGGAAGAAGGGCCTTGAGTTCGAAGTGGTTAATGCAGCAGAAAACCTGGGGCATAGGGAAGGGTTGTCCAGGGCATGTAACAGGGTGAGAAAATGGTCTTTGCAGCCACACTGATGAGACAGGATGGTATTTCAGCAGGACTAGGAAAGATAATTTTGCAGTAACAAAAACTGTATGATAACAGGGAAGACTACTTTTTGGATAAATTATACAGAAAAATGATATCAGTTAAGGTACCCTTCTATAGTACCTTAACCTGAGCGAAGTCAAGACTGGTTTCTTCCCAGGTATTGACACTACAGTCCATGAAACCTCACAGTGAGGTTCTTCAGGGACTCAACCCAACTGAAAACTAAATCTTCCATAAACATCAGGTTTGTCTTGAAGGAGCGTGGCTTACTGCAGTGCCTGACCTGTTTGCACCAAAGCACAAACAAGCATGTGGGGGAGGAAGAGCATGGGACTGGAGTCAGGGTGGACGTAGCAGCCCCCAGGAGGCATGGGGTAAAATGTTTTGTATCCACTCCCCTGTCAAAATCTGGGAGGAGTGTAAGGCTGAGAGTAGTCCTGACCATGGAATGATAAATGAACTGATACAGTGTTGGGAAGAGAAAGTGTAGAAAGTAAAAATGAAGAGTCATGTTTTAGCTAGGCAAATCCTGAAGTGGTGACTAAACATCCCTTAAGTGCTCTAGGAGGGAGAAGATAAGATCTGAACTTGGGCAGGAGGAGGCAGGTTAGGAATTAAAAGGTGGATCTGTAAGTTATTGATGTCTTAAATCCTATTTAAAATAACTAATGCCCACATGCTGCTGTTTGAGAGGTCACTGCCCTGAAAGCAACAGTCAGAAAAAAAATCTTCTCCTTGCTACTACCTGCAGTCCTTCATCTTTATAGCCATAATGTTACCTTACCTCTTGTCCCATTACCAGTGTTTTCTTAAAAGCCTGTTGTGGAAGACTAGTTGAAAGCCTCAAATTTCCTGATATTATTGCTGGAATTTCTTGTCTTTGGTTATTGCAAGAAGATTATTTCTAAAATGCTTTCAGCTGCTCCAAAAGCAACTTAGACTAGGCTTAAACTCATTCCTTCTGGTAGTTAATTCCACTCAGAGACTTCATCCAGTCATGCTTTTTCCCGTAGCTGCAAGGAGTTTTATTGGGCACCATTAGCTTTGTTGGCTCGCGAGAAGCCCTGATCCAGCTGAGACGGTTTCTAAAATACTCAAAAGATTTTTCATGGAGACTGAGAGGAGTGCTTTAAATTGGCCTCAGAAACAAGGGAGCAAGTAGTTCTATGGAACAATCACATAGTACAGTTTCACCAAGGTGCCCAGCTGCCGACTGCTGTGTAGAGCATTACTTAGAAAAAAATTCTAAAGTAACACTTGAAGTAATCCTCCCTAAACCTAAAGTCAGGTAAAGAAGAAATTAGAAAATAAAGTCAGGAAGAAGTGTAGTGAGCAAATATGAGGAATATGCTGTCTCATACGGTGCACAACTGAATTATGATAAATCACTTCCATAAACTCTCTTAAATTGAATGGGCCTCAAGATGTTCTTTTTCCATCGTGATTGAAAACATTTTCACAATCCTAAATTAAAAGCAAGCAAAGAAAACAAGAGCGGCATAAGTAAAATCCTGGAGTTCTTTTAACCTTTTGTCTTAGAAGAGACAACCACCAGCAGCAGGCGAGACAGGTGCTGCCCTGCCAGACCACCTCTTAGCCCACTATCCATGACATACCTCATGTGCTCAGAGTTGGGCACCAGACTTCTGCAGGAGACAGCAGAGGAGCCCAGATAAAACCAGTACCAAGCTACTCTGGGGTAGAAATCTCTTCTCACATCCATCTTCTGACCTAGAGCTGGCAGCTGCATCGCTGGCTACAGCCATGAGTTCAGCCAAGCAGATCCAGACCACAAAGCTGGTTTAGTACATCGGGAAAAGGCAATAGAGGGAAGCTCGACTGCTGGTCTCTATGCCAGTGTACATGTAGAACAAATGTTCCTGGCTAAGGCCTTATTTCAAAGCTTCCTGTAGACACAGCCACACCAGTCTCAGATGTTACCGCACCCTTGGTAATTTGGTGCCCTGTCCACTCCTGAGCACGTCTTGTGAAAAACCTCTCCTCTGCTTCAGACTGATTTGAGCACATTCAGTGAGGATGTAATTAGCTCTCACTGGTACCCTCCTTTGCAGGCAGAAGCTTGGGGTGCATGCAGTTTGCATACAATTTAGACAGAGCTGTGATTTAAATAAAAAAAAATAAAAATCACATCTAAGAGAAGAAGGTCTGTAAGAGTTCTGAGATTTTCACAGCATTTTTCAGATGCATCTGAATGCACTGTACCAATAACGATCTGCTGAACTATATCTGCTTCTTTCATAAGTATATGTTGTCAGACATCCATATCCCGGTTCACTGGCTACCCTTGATCCTAAAAGACAGTCTTATTCATACATAACATGCTTTCAGAACATGGGAACAGATTTTTTTTTTTATCAGAAACTATCTTCACACCCTCTCTTATTTTATTTTTAGAGCAGGGGAAATACACTATAACAAACACACAGCATACTATGGGATGAGTTCTGAGATTGCTTCTTGTCCCTGCTAAAGTCTTCTTACATACAAGATTGGAAATTGAACGTAAAAACTGAGAAGACTTCAGTAGCTGGAATTACGTGAAGAATCTCGTCCCTTCAATTTAATATCTGTTATCAATTTGTCCAGACAAAATTTAGTGTGGGCATCAAAGATGTAAACTTGTACTCAGGTCTCATCCTTTAATAACAGGACTATCTGGCCACTTGCTCTCATGTATTGGTAGGGCATAATGGGACTTTACTTCAGGATCCCAGTGGACTGGATTATGAATGAGCTGTGCCTGGCCAGCAAGGACCCAGAGGGAGAAGAGCGGCCTCAGCATTACCCCACAGCTCTGGAAAGCATACGTAAGAGTATGTGCAGAGAGGGGCTTCTGAAAGGCTCATGTTCACCTGTAGCAATTCATCACAGTTCCTCCCTTGCGTATGCATGTGTGTACCTTATTCGGGGACAGCAAAAAGCCTTTGCAGTCTGACAATGTTAACTTTTAGCTGACAGTGCTGGGAAGGAAAGGGCAGGTTTCAGTTGCCTAGATACAGGTGGTATGTAGATCTGGCATGTACTACTAGAGGTATCAAAGACTTCTGCTTGGGACCAGCAGATTAAACACAGAATCAAGGCTGGGGACATCCCAGTGCCTAAATGACTCTCAATGCTCTTGTTCAGGTACCTGAGCATACGGGATTCTGACCTGGAACCCTGGCCAAAATATTTTCTCTGGTGAGAAATTGAAATTCAGACTTTTTTTTTCACTTGCCTGTTTTCTGTAACGCGAAGACAGGCTGGATGGGGAGGGAACTGTCAGTGCCATATGGAGAGACAGACTGTATCATCCTGGTGCAGATGTCAGAAGATCCAGCCATGAGAAGCAAAGTTTCACCAAACCAGCTTTTGTCATCTTGTCAGGTTAACTTTTCACTCCAAGACTGAAAGTATGGAAGAAGGGTTTTACTTTGCACTGGCTATCACTACCCATTAGGGCAGTATTCTCAATGCAGCTAATAACTGGGCTTCAATCCTTGACCACAATACAGGTCACAAAGTACAGATACATGCTTTGTGCTCTGTGGCTTTGAGACCAAAGGGATGCATTCAGATTGCCTGTGGAGGCACTTGGGTTCAAAAGGACATTTCCAGCTGCCAACTATCTAAGGCTGCCAGGTACAGGATGAACAGAGAAGTAGATGTAAAACATAACTACACATGTAGACATGATACATAATGTACCCATAAGCACTTCAAATACAGCTGCTACCTCTTTCCACTGGGAGATGTTGTAAGGAGCCAGCAGTGCTGGGTGGCCTGGGCTGTTTGCATGAATAGAGTCATAGAATGGTCTGGGTTGAAAGGGACCCCAAGGATCATAGAGTTCCAACCCCCTGGCCACAGGCAGGGTCACCAACCTCCAGGCATGATCTAGACAAGGTTGCCCAGGGCCCCATCCAACCTGGCCTTGAACACCTCCAGGGACGGGGCATCCACCACCTCTCTGGGCAGCCCATTCCAGCACCTTACCACTCCCTCTGTAAAGGACATCCCCCTAATATCTAATCTAAACCTTCCCTCCTTCAGCTTCAATCCATTCCCCCTTGTCCTGCCATTATCTACTCTTTTAAAAAGTTGAATCCCCTCCTGCTTATAAGCTCCCTTCAGGCACTGGCAGGCTGCAATGAGGTCCCCCCGCAGCCTTCTCTTCTCCAGACTGAACAAGCCCAGCTCCCTCAGCCTCTCTTTATAATGGACGTGCTCCAGCCCTCTAATCATCTTCATGGCCCTCCTCTGAACCCTGTCCAGTCCAACAGTATGGTTGTCTCTTCTTGACAGAAGGCACACCACTGACCATTGCAATCTCTGCGTTAGGATGTCTGTGGGTAGCTGTGGTGATATTGGTAAAAATCACTCTACCTCTCTGTGCCTCAGTTGCCCTATCCGCAGAGCTCCTACCCAATCCACTTGGAGCTGCAAATGTGAGACGTGATTAATTAGAGACAAAAAGTATTATAGATCTTCAGACATGAAGGAGTCCAACAGGACCATTATTATTACCACAGAGTCAACATTTCATATTCAGTGATGAAAGCCTCTCAGAGGAGTAATGCAAACCTATTGCTGGAATTAACACTCCCGCTCAAATTTGATAGTGCCCTTTATACAGGATTTTCATTTGTATTCACAGAAAAACATAAATAAGTGCTCAGGCTGGCCAATCTATTTCCTCTGTAACTGGCAGCATTCATAGTCACTTTATTGTATGAAATAATGTCTTGTTTTTTCCTCCCTTTATCTTGCTTGTGCCTGACCTTCCATTAAAAGTTGCTTGGAAACTGCTTAGAGAGTAGTCAGTAGTGCTTCTTATTGATATCTTCCTTTTGTGATTTCTTTGCTATTTTATCTTTTTTTTATTCCTTTCCAGAAGCTTTTTAAGCTAGAAGAAGATGAAAAGAAACCAGAGAATCAAAGCCTAATATTTTCTTTTTAAAAGGAACAGGAAAACCAGCCTCCCTATATACATTGACATATTAAAGAAGAAAGAAACGCTCTTCTAACAAATGCCCCAGCAGGTCTTTAACGTGTGTGTTATTAGCAAGTGCTTTACACATTCTCTTTAGCACCTTGGTAATTAAAACTGGGATATATAAAATAAGTTGTGTCCTTAAATACACCTTGCTATTGTCATTGAATAGAAATGGTGGAAAATGCACACCACTGTGACACCCATTTTACCAGAGATGCTTTGTAAGGGTGGACTGAACTGTCTCCTTTTACGAGAAGCTGGAGAAGTAGCTCAGAGGATTAGCAATGATCATGGTAGATAGTGGGAATTTAAGCAGCAGGCTTAGGGAAGAAAGTTATTTCCTTCTCCTCTGCTCTTGTGAGGCCACATGCAGAGTTGTATAGGACTTCCAGGGTATGGGGGCTTCCCAGGAACCAGGAGCAGTGTGGGTGTCTCCCAGGGTGGCAGAACAGGACCTGGTAGCCAGAGCTATCCCACCACCCCAGCCAGGAGCAGGGTAGCCAGGGGCAGCGAGGGGCAGTCCCAGCGCTGGGCATTAAGCACCTCACTGGGTACAGATTGTCTGCAGAATGGGATGTCATCCCTGGCTGTGGTGCCCCCACAGTTCTGTCCATTTGTCTGTGCCCATAGTTTCAAGCATGATACTGATCCTCAGCCCTAGCAGTCCAACTTCCAAGAGAGAGGATGCTTTCAGGCCCCTGGCATCTCTGTACAGTTTTCCACCTGCCTGATGGTATACAAGTGATATGGTCAGTCTGGAGCAAGTCCTGCAAATGACTTCCAAAATGATTAGGGGTGTGGAGTATCCAATATAAAAAGAAAGACTCAGGGAGGTGGGTTTTTCTGGCCTGCAGAAGACAAAGCAATAAGGGGAATCTAATAGCAGTCTTTTACCAAGATATCTACAAGGGATTACAGAGATGGTGGAGTCACAGATATAAATGAAGGGGGAAGAGGCAATAGTCCCAAGCTGCAGCAGTAGAAGTGCTGACTGGACATGAGGGAAGCATCTGTTCTAACAAGCACTGAAACACATGTCCAGAAAAGCTGGTGAATCTCCATCCTTGGAAACTGGGCTTGATGAATCCCTGAGCAACCTGTTCTGACTTTGAAGTTAGCTCTTTCTTGAGCCGGGGACTTTTAGCCAACCTAAATGTATTACATGGAACTGATTTTACAGTCTCAGAGAAATACACTTACTATGATAAATTAAATTCAGCCACACGTGTGAGTAGATGGTCTCTGGTGGGAAGGCTGTCCACATGTATGTTCAGAGTTACAACTCTGGAGACTCATTTGAGAGGAAGTGATTTAATTCCCTAACAGTGGATCTCACCGTGCTTTGCATGAGCTTTCAGCCTTCAGCTTTTGGACGTATGCTTGCCCAATACTTCTGCAGTGGGACCCTAAATTGTCTCCATACAGATACAAAGGTCTAAATAATGTTTCTTCCACAAATGTTTGTTCTTTATTCACAGTGAACTACATCATTGCCCTAAAACAAGCTGCCATTAGGACTTGTGACTGTTGTGGGCAGTAGCATGGTGCTGGAAAGAAGACGTAGTAAAGCTTGTATCTGACTTTATTAACACCCTTGGTAAAATGCTATTTTTTGGCTCAACTAGATTTCTGCTGCTCTCCCTAAACTTCCCTGTAAAAATAATCCATAGGTTCGCTACAAAGGAAAAACCCAATGAAATACCTAAGCTTTATAAATACAGAGGAAGCACATATTCTCAAAGGTCTCTTAGAGTTTTCTCTGTGAAAAATAACAGTAATATAACTATGGTAAGTATAATTTCAAGGTGTGTTCTTCAAAACCATGGCATCTTAAAATGTTATTTATCATGTCTGTATTTCTTAATTTCTGGTTTTAATCCATAAATTAAGACATTTGCAAGGAATAATTGCAAAGTATGGAATGTGTGTAGACAAGACTAATTTTTTTCCCACACTTCTATCTCTTGGAACTGCAAATGCTGCTTTCCTGAAGGTTTGTGACTTTTTATTAAAAGTATACACTTTTTAATATGATTTAACATGTAGAAATAAGATGGTAAATTTGACCAGAAAACAGCCTTTCTTGGGGGAGTCTGCAAATACCACTTTGATCTATGTAGAGATGAAGTTCTCAGATAATTTTTTTTCTTCTTTTTCCCAAATTTAACGTATTGAGTCCTTTGTTAAGTGCTTCTGAGCATGGTTCTTTGCTGATCACAGCCTGATCAGCTTGCAAGCAAAAGGTCACATCAATTTACAGATGTCAACATGCAGCTCTTATCTATTTCGATCCAGAAATTCCAGGAAATTATCACATGGAGTTCCCTGCGTGCCCTTCCAGAGCACTATCTTTCAGGCTAATCTTTAAGATAGTGGTTGGGGTCAGATCTACAGATATTAAAGTGTTTATTTCCCAGGAGAGAAATACCCCAGCCCCTTGACCCTGAGAAATTTATGTTTTACTTTCTAAGTTTCTCAAAGTTTTACTCTCTTCTATTTTCTTCAGGTTTCCTTAGGGCTGCCTGAGTTACATTGTAATCATTTCAATAATTAGGCACATTGCTGGCAAAATTTCTTCTTTTCAAAAACACAGTCCAACTCTGACTTGAGCCTGAAGACAGGTTTCAACTCACAAAGAACTGCAGTGAAAAAAGCAGGCAGTAACGCTTTATTATTTGTATGTGTTTGCAGAATACCCTTTCACCTGTATAATACCTTTAAGTATTATTTTTTGGATATACTTCCTCTGAAGGGGTAATATATGAATCCCAGATCCACCCCTTCATATGCAGTTGGCAGGATATTTTGTAATGAGGTTTTTTTGAGGGGAGTAGTGACAACAAAGCAAAGATCTGTTACAAGTTAAGGGTGCTCACTGTTAGGAGATTTGCAGACTTGCAGATTTTTCTTAGTTTGGAAATTAATTTTGGTTTACTTTTACTGCCTTATATATTCATTTTATGTAGTTTATAAGCACATCAACCCCCTTGGTTCACCACAGTGACTGTGCTTGGGTCACCACTGAGACACAGAGATGCCCTGCCAGAGACTCTGTCAGGACAGACAACTGAACTGGAGAAACAGGACCTGTGGCAGTAGAAGCCATTGACCATGTCCCTTCTGGGACAGAGTCTAACAAGAAAACACTGGAAAAATTTACTCAGCTGGGCAGATTTTGCTCTGCAAGGCATGGGGCTTGTGTGCCACCACATAGCCACCTCTTCCTAGTTGGTCTTTCTTCAGACCACAAGCACACCACCTCTCTTCCCTGGTCCTTTTCACCCAGGTACCTTTGCCATGTGCAGCCTCATCTGTGGGCCATCCATCAGGCCAGGGTGCTGGCTCGACTGCTGTGAACCACGTGGAAGGCTTTGTGCAGCAGCTCTGTAGCTTGTTTCCCCCCAGCCCTACATGTCAACCCCTATAGTGTTTCCCCTGCCCTTTCCCCATCCCTTTACCTTTCACCAGGACCATCCCATTGTCCTCATCACAAGCACGGCTTCAGAGCCTTTCCATGGACAGGGCTGTGTTTGTGTGTGTGCGCAGCGGTGGCCACATCTGAGGATTCTGTGATTCTGTGATCCCTCATTTAGGTGGTTCCTCAACTTGCTCGTACACTAGCATACATGTCTCAAGGAGAGCAGGAAAAGAGCTTGACTTGTGTTGTCAGCCAATGTTTTGGTGGCTTTGATTTCAGAGCATGAGAGAGCGAGAAGTGTCCAGTAGTGGTCTCAATCCACCCTCATTTAAGGACCCTCTTTTTGCCACACACTGAAGCCAAATTAACCTACTGCTCTTGGTTGATCCATATCCTCTGCATACCCTACCCATATCGCACTCAATCTCTGGTTTGCAGATGCATGTACCTGTGAATTGGAGATGTGTTTCAGACTAGGTCCAGTTCAGGTGCATGCTGGTTCATGCTGGCTAAGCCCACAAAGGTCTCATCAACCTAGGGGAACAAGCTATGTCCTCCAGGCCTTTTTTTTCTTGCCTTGTACAAGGTTCTTTGAACTCCAAATTTAGGTATCCCTCCTAATTAATGATCATTTCATGCTGTCTTCAAAAGCCACTGGATTTTGATTAGCCAGCAAATAAAGATGGCTTCATTTTCTCCTCCGGGCACATATTTTCCCTGTCTCCTTAGCAGTTAATTGAGTAGGCGAATAATAGTCTGTGCACTTTAACAGGCTGCATAGGAAAGGCAATACCAGCCTGGTCACCAAGAGAACTCCACTGACATTAAGTACTTAGCAAACTTGATTCCCCAAAGGGAGAGAGAAGCTGCATCAGTGCGCTCTGTTAGATGGAGCCCTGATGGCTTCTGTGCAGCTGGTGTCTTGAATGCACAGCATGAAGCCTTTTTTTGTCGTGGATCCTTCAGCTTGCTCCTCCACCCAGACCTCATTGTGGAAACTATTATAACAGGGACAGAGAAAACATGTTCTTGTTTATCCTCAGCCAAATGTGGAAATACTCACTTTTGGACATGTCTAGATCAAATGCACTGAGGGGGGTCTATCTCAACTTAAAGACAGAATTCTGCAAATCAATGAGATGTCCTTCCTTTTATTTATTACTACCCCTAAGCTGCGCATTTCTACAACACTGCAGGGCAAAAACAGGGAAAGAAGTCCCCCAAAAGTTTTGCTATTCTCAGCAAAGCAGATAGATGATGTATATGTGGAAAGAGTGAATGAATATGCCAACATCCACACTGCACAAACCAGGTAAAACACAGTATGTGAAATCAAATAGGCATTAATTTTTTCCTGCAGTGAAGACATCAAGAACAGGGAGTGCTGGATATCCTCTGGATCGTCTTGATATATGCTATTGGCCCTTATTAAAATATTGTTATCATAGAAAACTTACTGTTGTGCTTTCCAGTGAGGTGCTAAGAGGAACAAGCTGAAGAAAAGAAAGCTTTAGCAAGTGCTGCTTTTGAATTCTCCTGGCCTTGGAGTGTATTAAGGTATTGTATGTATTAAGTGTAAACAGATCCACCTACATATAACCAAATTGACATCAAGAGGTGCTGAACTTGCTTCCACAGCACTTAAAGCAGCCCTTCAGCTTTTATAGGGATGAAAGGTGTTTTTATCACTAGCTTCAGCCAAGACCTGAATACCAAACTCTTTGAACAAAGCAAAGCCTGTGCAGTGATTCAACAGGCAAAAAATATTTTTAAACACATTCTGGAATCCTTTTTATTGTTCAGCTCTGTTTATTGGATTGTAATGGAAAATGCCTAGATTTTTTTGTGGGAAGTCAACAATCAGGAGATGCTTTGTTGCCAGTGACAGTTGCACATCTCTTCAAATTTATTAAAATACCACAAACAAAATGCTGTGACACCTCTTTGGGAAGCTTGATGATCTTGTATTATTTCCATGAACAGGTGCCACATTATAATCAGCCTGCTTTCTTGCTCAGGAACATGAGTGAATGCCTGACACTTCTGTTGCCAGATGAAGGACTGTCGGCTGGCTCCATGAGAAGCCATGAATCTACCTCTTCTCAGCATAAAATGATGTATTATATCTGATAACATTCACAGAGAAAATTACCAAAAATGATTATTTAAGTGTAAATATTTGAATGCAAAAACATTTAGGAAATAAAGTTTGGATATATGCATTCTGATGGACGAAGGTGTTAGGGTCTACTTTGTGACTGCTATGGGAGTCAGAATAGTGCTAGCCCCAGGGTAGAGAATAAAGCCAGTGACATTCACTCTCATACAAAGAAGAGAATCGACCTTTTGTGTGTAGAGCACCCACTTAGCTTTTGCCACATGTAGATATATAAATTGCCAGACTATATTCGCTGACTTTTTGTATTCGTTCCCTCACTTTCTGTCTTATGCAGAAACACTCACTTTTCCCACAGAACAACACATTGGTACAGGATCACACATAAAACCATGGTGAGCAGTATTTTGGAACAGGGGTTAAAAACCCCACAAATGGGATTAAGAAACTCAAGCTACAGAAGCTTTATTCTGCCTCATGGCAGCTGCAGAACCTCCTCCTCTCCTCCTAAGATGTGTTCACTTACCAATAGCCACCACAAGACACGGCTAATTAACACCTGCGAGCACATCATGGGCACAGCCATGAACATCTTCCATTCCCACAGGCTCTGTCTGTACATACATGGTCACAGAAACCAACTCTTAGGTTTTCCTCATTTCTGAGCAAGGATTCCTACAACATAATTTATTTCTCTACTCTAGAACAGTGTAAAACACATTAGTATCTGTGGCCATTCAAGGTATTGGAATTTAAAGTATAATACTGGCCTGGCATCTTTGGTATGCTTCTTACACTATTTTTCCTGAAACCCAGAGAGGTAGCGGAGGCCCCATCCCTGGAGATATTCAAGGTCGGGCTTGATGGGGCTCTGAGCAACCTGATCTAGTGAAGATGTCCCTGCTTACTGCAGGGGGGTTGGACTAGATGACTTCCAAAGGTCCCTTCCAACTTACACATTCTATGATTCTACAAAAAGACATGATTGTAAAAGGAAACTGGAGGGTGACTCCTAAGCCTTCTTTTGCAAATTTTTGTTCAGAAGTTTACCCATGATGGACGTAGCCAAGAAAATATGTAAGACCCAATTAAACAAAATGTTTACCTCCTAGTATTACTGTCAGTCTTGATTTCTTATATGCTTAGCTGGTTAAATGTGGAAATGCTGAAAACTATTCACAGGCTGAAGCAAGGCCACTGTGCTGCTGTTCTACAGCCCAAATCCTACAAGGACCCTTTTGTGTTCTCAGGCTTCTTTAGTCATACAACTTGTCCCACAGAAATCAAGTCAAGTAACCCTAAAACTGATGGGAAGAGGAATGGGTAAAACGTAAAAATTATCCTGAATGATAGAAACTTTAGTCAAGACCTTACCTGATGCAGCAGTCATAGCTGAAAAGTAGCTCTATTTGTAAGTAGGCATCTTCTGCTCATCTTCATGAAATAAGCATGTTTGTAAGTGTAGTGATGTTGAATTACCTTGACAATTACCTTGATTACCTTGGCAATGCCATCATTGCCTCAAGATTTGGAAAGGTGTGAGGTGATACTTTCCCAAGTTTATTAACAATATTGATTTCCATCAGGGGAAGAAAAGAAGAAAGCAAAACTGTGACATGGCAAGAAACACTTTCTGTGTTGCAGAGTTGTCTTTACTTATTCTTACTACTAGTGGGCACAGAGCCCTTTCCCATTTGTTTTGTCCTAGATTCATCATGTCTCACCTGTGCTGACTGCTTGGGGAGGTTAACTCTGGCCTGGCCAGAACCAGGACACCCCTGCAGAGCTCTCCTGCAGCCCCATCATTTCTCCTCTCCACTGTGAGGCCACAGTCTAGCACCCACAGAGTTGCTCTATCCCTGCCCCCAGAGCTGCTCTGTCCTTGTCCCCTGGAGCTGCCCTGGGAGCTGGGAGCAGCTGTTGGGCCAGCAAATACCTCTCAGAGCTCTGAACACCTCCTCCAGGGCCACAGCCATCCTGGCCAGGCTCCAGGAGCTGCTGTCACCACCAGGCCCAGAGGAGAGGAGGCACGTTCCCCACTCGGCGTGCCGCCCAGTGCTGCGCTGGGTGGGACGAGCAGGAGGGGGACATTCAAGGGGCAGGAGCTGGCCCACAATTCTGCCAGTGGTGCAGCAGCCTTCCCCAGAGATTCTTCTCCCCCTTCACTTTTATTCTCAATCCCTTTGCTGACATGGGTCATTTCAAGGACCCTGAAATACAACTACTCCATTAAAACAAAAAAAAGAAAAGCAAATAACAGCACTAGAAAATCGGGGTTTTTTTCTTGAAAGCCATAGCTGGATGTCAGCTTTAGCATCACTGAAGGCTAGATAAAATAAGTGGCCTAAAGTTCAACAGAGCATTCCAAGATCTGGCCTTTCAAACCTGTGTACTTGTGTGTGTATATAGCTCTCCAGCTAAGGATCTCCTCCCTTGCCATCCCTAGGGTTAAATCATGGAATTCCCTAACATCCAAAGAAAATTCAGACCAGAGAGGTGTCCATCACCGCCTAGCCTTCCCCTGAAGCAGTAAGGAACATAATAAAGAGGGCTGGAACTGGGCAGAACAAATTGGATGGTAAGCCTCTAAGGTAAGCTTCAACTTCTCACACTTTTTTCTTTTTTTTTTTTTCCAAAAACCAAAACAGGAGTGTGCATCCTTTGTTGTCATCAGGTTCAAATTTTAAATCCTCACTGGAGGAAGAAAAAGCCTTTCCCCCTGTTTTAAGCAGGACATCATTTGGATGTATTTTCTTACAAATTCAGATACCTACCTGCACCTGTTGATACTACCACCTAAAGCCTTTTAAGGGTTAATGCATGTGTATCTCCTGTGTCATGGAAAACAAGCATTAGGAAACTACAATTTTGTCTGGATTGTCCAACCTGCCTCAAAATGTAGGAATGGGCTGATAGAAGTTTCTTAGGCAGAAGATCTCAAATCACATATGCCCATACTCTTACTGCTGTTGTTGCTGCTGCCAGCTTGAAAAGGGGCTTTGAGTCCCCAGTGCTGGCAGTTGTTAAGAGGGCTGAGAGAAGAGGAAAACAACTTGAAGAATAGCTGACAGGAGCTCAAGCAACATGCATACCAACAGACTTGCCAAAGAACACCGTGCAGAACTACCAGTAGCTCTCAAGCCCCAATAGATGCTTATGAGTTTATTTCAGAAAAAAGTGTTGAATGGGAAGTACTGAATGGGACTGGGAGCTTATCACTAAAGTGTCCAGTCTGTATTGAAGAAACAGTGGGTGGTGACTGCTCCAAGGCACTAACTTTTCTCATTTTGATTAATAGCTCCTTCACTATGGCATGTTTTTATGCCAAGACACTGCAGAGAACAAAATTGGGTTGGGAAATCCCTACAAGATTTACTTGGAGTTGGCTGCAGGTTTTTTTGTTTTCTGACAAGAAGATATCACCCTTTAGAAGGAAAGATATCATCCATACCAGATCCAGGGTGAAAACCCCATACCATAGAGTGTGCTTGGGAAGATAAATCACATGGAGGAACTGGAGCAGCTGACTACAAAACTTGGAGAGAATTATGTCTGGAGTCTCACTCATCCACTCAGCTGACTCGAGATCTAATCCGTGGCTCACAAAAAAGAGACATGTAACCTCATTGTTTCACAAAGCAAAGAAATTTGGTTTTCAGCCTACTTAGCCTTCCCAGCTCAGTATTTCCCTTGAGAAACAATATTCATAATATTCAGAAGCACAGCTGTAAGAAAGTACAACCCATTTTCACATGAATCTAAAATCAAAAGTAAGAAAGCAAGGTGGTACGTGCTTACAGGCAGCTCTGATCAGCATCCCCTCTGCAACCTTCTCTTACTGACAAATGGGCAATAGCATCAATTGCACATCCTACCAAGACATCAAAAGGAACATAAAAGTAGCTCATAAGCTAAAAGACTGAAAGAAAACAGTCTCTGTTAAAATATACCTCATGAATAATTAGAAAAAACCCAAAACAAACCCACAATGGGGTTCCACTTTGCTGTGGTGTAGTCACACAGCTAAGAATCCTGCATTAACAAGACAAGAGATTTTGCTCTGGAGGAAGGGTACAGGGGAGTTGAAAAGGATGCCTGACCAGTCTCTTCTCCAGTCAGTGCTTGTATTGCATTTCCACTCTGCGAGCTCACGTGCCAGGAGCTCAGAGTGACCAGTCCATCAGGGATCACCTTAGCAGTTATGGAGCTGGGAGGGGACCATGGCTCTGTGTTACAGCAGGTGCCGCTCCCCAGACCTTGGTCACTGTGGGCATGGATCCTGGGGTAGAGACAAACAGGACATGTCTGAGGAAGGAGCAGAGGGGAAGGAGTAGGGCTGCACAGGATGTTGCAGCTCGTGCTACACCTTCCTTGGATGTGTTCAAAAAAAGGGTAGATGAAGTATTTAGGGATATGGTTTAGTTTAGGATGCAAATGGTTGGACTTGATGATCTTAAAGGTCTTTTCCAACCTTGCTATTCTGTGACTCTGTGATTCTGTGAAAGGATAGTGACAGCTGAACACAGGATTGCCCATTCAGTGTGGAGAGTGCTGGTCCCTGCCAGCTTGGTTCACCCCAGGCACGCCAGGGCAGAGGTGCTGCACAAAACCCCCAGCACCCCCTTGCTAGCTTTTCTTCACCTTTCCCCACAGGGAAAGGCCTGTACCTGGGGGCCAGCCCTGGCTCTCACCAGGCACAGCCACATGCCCGCTGGCACCAGTGCGGGCAGAGTTTCCACTGCGCCAGCCTGGGTGCTGCCCAGGGTCTGTGGTGTAGCTGGCCCCCCGCTGCTGCGGCTCGCTGCCTGCTGCTCAGCTGTCCCATGCAGCAGCCCTGGGGCTTGGGTTACAGGACAGTTTCTAACTTTGTGCCTGTCCCAAGGCATCAGGGCAGAGGCACATGATTTGTAATTTATGAGGACACCCATAGAGCTGTCACTTTCAAGGCAGGTGTTGAGAAACTGGCAAGCGGCCCGAGCAAAGAAAAAGACTGACCTCACCCCGAAATAATGGTGGCCAACATGGTCACAGGACAGAGAGCATTGACATAAGTGAGCTTTAAAAATAACTAGGTCATCCTGCTAGACTAGCTCACTGTCTTATACAAAGAAGCCATGAGGTACCAATTTATAGTAAAAGTAGGAGTGTAAACAGCTATTCAAGGGGTTGACGAATGTGTAGCATTTTGAGTCATCATTTTATTTAGCTTTTTTAATTCTCGAACCCAAATCAAATTTTAAGTCACAGCGCGAGACATAGCATCAGAATGAGCAGCAATCTTTCAGTGTCCGTGCATGGCGGTGCCACCAGACACTGGGTGGCCGTGACCGTGGAGCGGTCGTGGCTCTGTGCTGCCGCTGCAGCCACCGCGCCTCGAATCTGAGTCACAGCAAAACTATAAAATGGCTGTTGGACTAAATGACCATTCTAGGTCTCTTCCAGCTGAACTATTCCAGTCTGAAAATGAAGCAAAGGCCACAAACAGATAAACATTTTGCTACAGAGGACAGCTGCTGAGTATGTGTGAATACAGCCTGGCCTTAGGAAAAAAGGAGAGGAAATCTAAAGAGGAAGCACCTATTTCTCTACCTAATCCAAACTTTGGAGACAATCTTGGAGCAGGCTGTTCTCTATTCAGATCTGAGATGGGGCTGAGTGCTTTTAAACAAATGCTGGTTTGCAAAATGTGCTTCGAACCTCCTAAGAGGAGAGAAACAGGATTTTGCTTAGCCAGAAACCTAATAGTTTCAATAGTTAGGAGAGTTAGTAGAGGCCAATAGTGACTTAGATTGACATCCACATCCATAGTATACTTATTCCTGGATTTATGGCACCCATTTCATTCCACACACATCTGAAGAGCACTTACTGCAGCTCCTGCTCTCTTCAGCTCAGTCTGTCATTGGAGAGAGAGAAAGGATGATGTCCCTATAGAAATCTCTTTAAAAATAATGCTTTCAGACCACCTGAATGGTGCAAAAGGAAAGAACAAGAGCAGGGACTAGATAATGGCTAAAATACGCCCCTCAGCAAGAGTCTACAGCACCCCTGCCTTTAGCAGAACTGCTTTTCTCAGCCAGCAAAACAGAAACAAATAATACCAGCATGGAAAATACTTGGTTTTGCTTTGACCAAGAGTGCCTTTGAGTCAGCTGTTAATGTTTTGTCACATGGTGACCGTTCCTCATCTGAGTAACTAGTGAACTACCATAAAAAGTCCAGCATTGCTGGTATTAAGCTGTTTGTCAAACTTGTAAAGCAGTTGCCTAAATCAAGACATCAAGTTACCAGAGGTCAATAGATCACTATTTCACGCTTGATTATTTCCATGCTCTCTCTAAAAAGTACTTGCTAATTTTCAGTTTCTCAGCTAACCCTTAATGATGTCAAAAATGGCTTGTTCCAGTAAGGCACCTATCAGGCACCTGTTCTGCTGCTTCCCTTGTTCGGTTTTACATTCTCAGGGTATCACTCCAGGAAAGAGCAACACTGTGTCCCATGTACCACAATCCAACTTATATTTAATTTTTCCATTGCAAGTTGCACTATGAGCTTTCCACAATCTTTGCACTTGTGGAAAGCTTCAGTACCTTAGTCCCAAAGGCATCACAGTGAATAGCAAAAACAGTTAAAACAAACCAGGAGACTAACAACTAGTGTGCATTTTAATGCCTTCCCTGCCCCACCCCCCCTACTAAAAACAGAAAAGAAAATCCTGTTTCTGGGACCCATTCTGTAAAACAGACGGAAAACAGGCTCCAAGCAGTTTGCAACGTTTCATGGCAAATTGCAATTGACAGGCCAATTAAAGAAGAAATGCCCTCAATAAAGCAGATCCTGGGAGCCCAAACATCTTATCAAAGTGACAGGCCACCTAATTAGCTTCACGTGGAATTAGGAGCTTGCTCCCTGTTTCTTTTCCAGTAATATGGCCATCCTAATTATCCATATCCTATTTCATTCATTTTGGCTGTAAACACCTTTCCAATACAATAGATCCCTTCTTAATCAGTGTACTACCGAAGAGGTTTGAGGCAGCCACGGTGCCCATGCAGTTGTTCTAAGTTGGTGCAAGCCTCTTCAAGTGTTTTCTTCACTACAACATAACTGAGAAATATATTGTCCAGCCTAGTGGCTATAATTTCTGAATAAGTAACTAGGAAAAAATTGACCCTGGAGAAATGTCATTCCCGGGCATGTCAAAGAGCTATTATAGGCTGCCACAGGGCAACAGTGAAGTCTACAAGGTTGCAATCATTTAAGCTGTAATGTATCTTTAATTCGCCAGTTCGTCAGTCAGTGGGTACTTTGCGTAGTACCTGTCACAGAAATACTTTTTAAAAAACAAGAAAAAAACCAAAATGAAGACTCCAAACATACACAAAAAATCCCCCAAAATAAAACCTATCTTTGCCCATTTTTTTAGTTGCCTGCTCTGTGTGTGTTACGTTCAGAAAAGGGACTCTAAGTTGGGTTTTGATAGCTCAGCTGAAACAACTCTTAGTAATTGTTTTTGACCCTGCGGCGAGTAACAGAATTAAACAAGGCATATTAAAGATAAGATCTCATATCTCTCTCCAGAATTTTGACACATTTAGTGGTGATGACAGTCTACACACAGTAGGATGAAACCCTGCACATAATACCCCTCGGTCCAAGGCTCCATGATAATCTTTTATCAAGTATAAATGACTTCCCCAGATGATATTCAATTGCCTGTTACTTACATTCACCTGTTCTGGTATTACCAATTCAAATATTGGATAAAAGAAATATGAATATTAAATTGCAATATTTCCCTTACAACTGGATATGCAATTTTCCCTGCATGTGCACATAAAAGCCCTACGCCCTTAGGTAAGGTGGAAGAACAAGTCTCCTTGACTATCTCTAGACTTGAGCTGCTAAATTACTTGACAAAAGGCAAACCTAACTAGTCAGAATTTTGAAAACTGGGAATATTTGACAACATCATATTAGCAAAAACATAAAAGGGAGGACTCAGTTAAGTACTTCTCACAGTACTGATCCATAGCCAGGAAAACCACTCACAGATACCTCTTGAGAAAGTGGGCACACTGCGTCCCTCCAGGCTCATCTCTGTAATTTAGCTGTTGAGTCATTAAACAAAGCAGGACTGAAGTCAGGGCTGCACATAAGTCCTTCTTTTTCACATGGCCAGACAGAGGGGTGGCAGGGGTGTGAAATTTGGTTTGGACTGGTTTCTTAAACAGCCAGAAATATGTTCTGGACAAATTCACCAAAGAAGCATACAAATAATAGCTTGGTTTTTGCTAAAGTTGATCAGTTCTGAGTCAGCAGCAAACCACCCAGGCAGGTGAGAGTTTCACATGTTGGAGCTTTGTACCAGACTAGCTAAACATAAATAACCTCCAAACAATAGCCAGAGTTGCTGGGAAGCTACTTGAAGCTTTACAGTTATCCTCATTATGTTACAGGTTGAGTAGGTTACGTGTTTGAAGGTAACCTACCAGCAGACATCTTGATTAGATATTTCCAGGCTGACATCACCCCAACATTTCACTTCTTGATAATTAATTCCATGCCACACATATACAGTTGCAGTCACACAAAAGCTTTCATTATGATCCTGACACCCTCGTTAAGGTTGTACGAAATTTTGCATGAAAGGAGGGATTCCACCTCTTTGTGTTTTTAGCAATACTATACATTCCGTACTCAAAGGGCAAGGGCTTTAATTCTGGAAGGGCGCAGTATTTTTGAGCACAGATGTTCACAGATGTAAGATGTTGTTTGGTGGAAATATTAATGTAGTTTAAAGACTATGTCAGGCAGAAGAATGCCTGAATTATTTTACAGCTGTAGGCCATTTTCTAACTATATTCTGGTATAATGTGGGTATGTTGATTAAAGCTTGCTACACACAGTAGCCCATGCTTATGCTTGTCTTCCTTGTCTAACTGGCTGATCATGTCAGTGAAGAGAGGAGAACAGTACTACTTCTGATTTAAAGGACATTTCCTTTCTTGTTCTTAAACATCTTTCCTTGCTGTAATTGCTGTTAATGACCCAGTAACACTGTTTTTGACCCCAATGCAGGTTGCAAGTGTGGTCCTTGGCACCACAGCTATAAATGCCTCCAGCTTCCCCAGCACAGCCTGCAGTGCTCTTGGTTTGCACTTACAACTTCCCAGCATACCCAGTTCCCTGCTTGCTCTTGTAGCCACTGAAGCAGCTTAGGTACTAGGGAACAATCTTATGGAAGTGCTTTTCATCATGAAAATTCCTTTGCTGATTTACCATATTTTTTCCCTAATTTATCTTTTTTTTTTTTCCCCTAATTCTTGCAGTCAGGGATATTTCCAGCTCTGATATTATTAGGAGAAGGCTACAACATAAATATCAAAGGTGCTGCACACCAAACTAGGTCCAGACTACCATGCCAGCAGTCTTCCAGCCAGCTGGGTGGCCAAGGAGATAATAAATCTGATCCATGTAAAGCAGTTGGCCTGGAATGCCTCATTACCCAGAGACGAGTATGGGATCCAATTGACTAAATCGTCATGGCATCCCAGAAGACAGCACTTCTCCCTAGGCTTCACTCAGCAATGTCTGCAGTTGTTCTTGGCTGCATCAATGTTGTCTTTTCTTCCCCACTCCTTCTCCTGTTCCTCCATCACTCTGAAGTAAAATTTCATTTTGCCAGGGGAACTCCTTTGTCCTGTTTCCTTTCTAAGGCTACTCTGTCCCTTTCAGCATATTCAGGGTCCTCTGTGTCCAGAGCCTCAGGGTGGTCCTCAGTAACATGAATTAGCCTGGCACTGTTGCAGTGAATGTTCATACTGAGCTTGACACAAAGTTACTCTGGTTCTAGCAAACTAATAACCTATATTTCCAATTATTAAAGGTGCTTGATTACACTGAACTCAAAATTGGAATTCTGACCAGGAAGAACATAGTGAAGTGTGTCTACTAAATTTTCCCAATACATAAAGTGTTCAGATGTTCATTGTTCGGTTGTTCATAGATGTTCATATGTTCAAAGTGTTCAGATGATGAAGTGCTCAGTGTCCAACACACAAACAATTTGGAATTTGTCTCAGAAACCTGCAGTATTATGCTCATCTGCAGATGTTTTCCTTCATTAAAATATCCTCCCTTTCATCAGATATAAAAAACTGTGCTGTCCTTCCACAGACAGCTCTGCCCAACATGCTGCTGCCCTGTTAACACCTGCTATATCCCTATGGACTGTGTAAGGGTAAACTGTTACCAATCCTAATGCAAAAAAATTCTATTATTAAATCTCATTTCATTAAGGAACCATTAAAAAAAAAAGGCTGTTGTGTTTTCTGTGGGAATCAAATCACAATCAGAGACACATTCATGGCTTTGGGTAGAAGAAAACAGCAACATGCTACCTCAGAAAGCCAACAGCTTAAAGCACTGCTAGAAACACTCGATTTGGCAACAAGATTTCTCAAATTTCAAGAAATATCTTCAGAAAGAAATCACTGCTCTTCTTTGTAAATATCTGAACTGATTTAAAGAAAAGAACCACGCGTCTCTGGGAAGCAAGGCCTGGGAGGACAAAGTGGAATGGATATCTCTCAGCGGAGATCTTGTAGGCTCATATTTCACAACCCTGTCTGTCCCCATTAGTTCCAGTTGCTAGAGGGTTTGAATGGGCTTCCCATTAAATGTTACATTTAGCTCCCTCCCCCACACCTTTTACGCAACCCTGCTCCTCGGAGGACAGCTTGGGCTGAAGCAAATAGGACTTGTGTACAAGATTGTGTTTTGATACAGACATGTAAAAGATTTTTTGCAAGCTAAAATGAGAAGTAGTAAAGATGTCACAAACTAAGGGCATCCGTAAGCTAAACACACACAAAGATATCGACTGAACTTCATTTGGGGTATTAATATGAGAGCTTTTTGGAAATGGGAGCATGTTATAGATGTGAGATAACATGGATTGGAATTACTTATTATTTCTTTAAATTAAAGTATAAGTGGCCTTTTTATTTGGTGAGATACATTTTTAACATTTTGTGCACAAAACTGCAAGTTCCCAGGCAATGTGTACTAAACTTTTTATTCCTAGAAGTATTTAACTAAGTGTTTAGGTCCCTACCTACTCAAGAAAGCCCTTCCTTAAGTGCAGCTGAGTAGAGGGATACTTTAGCATGTGGTTAGGTCCTTTTCTCAATTGCAATCCATCTATTTAAATCTAAAAGAACTGTTATTCAAAGTTGGCTTTGTGCAGAAGCAATTAGCTGTCATTGCTTCCTGTGACCTAACAAGTAGAAAAGGCAGGAGTTAGTTTGGTCAGTGCAAGAGAGTGGGCCAAAGCTGTTGATGACAGGCAGGTTGGCATTGTCTTGGCAGGGGATGAACTGTCCTGGTCTCAGCAATTCGTTGCAAGACTTTCACCTGAAAATCGAAGGTGTGAAGGAGGCCAGCCTTGGGAGCTGTCACCAGTGTGGAAAATGGGTTGGTAGTCTCAAACCAGGTGGTTTGGAATGGCAAAAAATCTCCAGCACTAATCGATACCCTTGATGGCAGAAGGGTATTGGAAAGGGTGTCTTATCGGAAAGGAGAAGCACGAAGGAAAAGACTTCTGGAGCAAGTCATGTAAACAGGTCAGCGCAGTAGGAACCAGTGACAGTGATGCGACTGCATCTTTTAGACACACAGTATGCAAAGAAAACCTGAGATGCTTTTCTAGACAAAGTAAGAATTTGCACAAAGAGAGGGACAGAGCACAGGTATCCTGGAGATATCGAACAATCCCTAACTAATTCCGAGATACAGTTGCAAAAAAAAGAATGGTCCTGTATTCCTGTGGGATAAGCAGGGAGCTAGCAACTTGATATCTGGCCCTGGTGTCACCTAGAAAATATTCAACACAGATTAAGGCAAAATTTTGGGACTAACTCTCTCCCTGCACTGAAAGTCTTGTCCCTGAAACCACAGGTACAGCCAAAGTCTAATTCACAGTCAGTTTTTCTTTAATTCACCAGATGGCAAAGATGAGGAAGGAGGAAGAAGCAGCAAATTCCCCACCATTAGGAAAAACTGGCTACAGGAACAAAACTTTTATGGCTGCTTATGTGGGGACAGCCAAAAGATGGAACACACCAGCTATTAGATAACATCCAGCTCCTCTCATCTAGCTGAAGCATGTGTTACCGCACCATCTCATGCACATTCCCAGCCACCACTAATTCATTACTTGCAGACCTGCCCCCTTTCCCTAAAAATGACAGATGCTGGTGCTCTAACACGGGCCTGCCCAGATGCATCTTTCCGCTGTCCCAGCCTCCTCCTGGCTGTCCCTGCAGGAGGCTGGCTGGCATGGTGAGTTAAGCCTAAGATTCTCAGGATTCCCCACAACATAACAGCAATGCTTCAGAGAGTTTCTGCAGCTTGTTATGGAGGATGCCATGCATGGTTACTAGAGGGTATATTTTCATTTAGTCTGAATGCTTGGCACCCTTGGACCGTAAACAGAAGCCTAGGTAGAAATAGATGGAATTACTTACTTACACTCCCAGTGATGAAAATGATTAGTCAATTAACTTTACTAATATACAGCATCTTGTGAGAAGATAAGATGTCAACAAGCAAAGCTAGCCTCCAGATCATGTCAAAAAGAACAAGCCTACTGGCATTTAGGCTGATTTACAGTGAACTATGACAAGTATGCAAATTATGAAAATTCCCTTTTATGTTTACATTTGTGCATTTTTCTTTGGCTGTTTCTGATGATAGGCAGATTAGTGTGGCTACTTATAATTTGATCTCATTGACAGGGGAGCATTCAGCCTGGAGAGACATCCTGCAGCCCCAGCTTCCTGTACTACAACAGGCTGAGGGCACTGTGTTGGTAAATAGCTTCAAGGGGAAAATGGCAGCTAAAATTAGCCACGATGACATTACAGGGATCACTTAAAAAAAAAAGCCCAGATGAAAAAAGTTTATAACATGAGACAGGTTCAATTAGTTATTCGGTTCATTTAAGTAGTCCAGCCGGACAATTATAGACAGCTACCGATTCCATTACATAACCATGAAGCAATGTCCTCATGAACTTCTATTCATGCACCACTGTATCCATCCAGGATCTTTAAATCCTTCAGTTCGCTTGTCAAACCCAGCCCTCCCCTTGTACAGGACAGCTCCTGGGCTATAATCTAGCTTGTGTTACCCACACTACATAATATAATTTATTGGTGTCTCAAGCTGTGTAGGTACTTCTCACTTTCTCCAACTGAACAGCCAGCTCAGGTACCGAATGTGGTATGATTGAGGCTCACCTGGACCAGAGGTTTCCATTCATTCTATGCAAATGCAACTTCATCCTCTTACTGTGCATTTCTATCCTCCTGGGTGGCTTTACTCTCCCTCTGCTAATCTGCTGTGCTCATTCGGCCAGAGGAAGTGGGGCTCTACAGTTCACAGTCAAGCAACAGGCTTCCCTCAAGCACATCTAGCTGAGTGAAACTGGTTAAAGAATGAATTTTACAAAAGGTCCTTCGGTCCAAACTGCCCCAAATTCTCAGTTTGACAAAAGTCATGTGAACGGTCCTGCCACAGTAACTCTATGAACTCTCCATGTCTTTGATTTCAGTGGGCAGTTTTGGTGAAGAGTAAATCCAAGTATTATGCACTCCAGGGGGAACACTTTAAAGAATTCCTGTGAAAATTTATTTTCTGTCTGTGATGAGAGTCACTCGACACAATTTGGACTCTTGAGGATATTGAGGGTCCTTTCAGATAACCAAGATGGCTCACTGCAAGGAATGGCCAACAACACATTTGGGAATACAAGGATCAACATGACTGTGTTTGTCTATGTGACTATATAAACCCAAAACTGCCTGCATCTTCCTGGCCATTTCTCTGCATCTGGACATCTTGTTTGGACTAGCACTAGCAGATGTAGTCTAGCGTCAGCAGCAAGAAGACAGTTCTGACAATGAGTAGCCCTAGTTTTTGGTCCATTTTCTTCTAAGGACCTTGTTTGCACGTGTCAGAACAAGTTGAGGCAACATTCAGACCATAAAAAATACACAATATTGCTGTGTGTGGGCGTACTCACAGTGGATAGAAATATGTTTATACAGCTCTTCAGCTTCAGCTGTAGGGGTTCACCTTTTAAATTTTTTGCGTCCCTGAATTCAAACCCAAGTTGTAGATCAAAATGTACTTGACACAATAAGGTACTTGGTGGACACAAAGCAGACCCACTTTCAGTTCTTTTCAGGTTGTACTTAACTGACTGCTCCGTGTACTACCAATTTTCTCATTTCTGGTGTTTGTCTCTACTGTGTTGCGCTGTAAGGGACATTTCAATCTTATTAGCTTCTGATTCTTCTTTTTTTTTCATACGTATTGGTAATTCTCTCTTCACCCCAAAAATCAGCTGGAAAAATGAAATTCTCCATTGCAAAGCTGTATGAATTATCTGGAAGACTCTCTCTCTCTCCTAAAATCAAGTATCACTGTGCTAACCTCTTGCTGCTAAGTTCTGGAAAAGGTGAAAGACTGTTCAAAGGGTGACCTACCCTAGCACAGGCATAAAAGTCAGCTCCAGTTTAATTTTTTGCAGCAAACATAATCCTCCAAGGTGACCTAAAAAGCTGTGTGGTCACCAGCATTCCCAGCCACCAGCGAGGGCTCATGGAGAAGCAGACCCCACGTAATCACAAGTGAGTTCTCAGCAGAGCTCTTCCATTCCCAGCCCATCCCCATGCCCAGCGAGATGTCATAGGCTTTTCCTTTGGCCCTGACTGACAACTGGACATGAAACCTGATGGCAGCCCCAGAGTGCACTAGCCTGTGACACAGTTTCCACCTGGGGGAGTTTCCAGCCCTTGCAGCCCCACATCACTGAGAGGTAGCTGGGCTCTAGGATTTTTCCAGGCAGTAAGCCAGAGGAAGGAAGGATGGAGTATCCCCATCCAGATTTGACTCACTGGAGGTAGATTTCAACCCAAGGATGAGGTCAGGAGTCCCCAAAGACACAGGTGACTGTCACATGTTCTCTTCTTTGCTGGACAGACTACCTCAAAGCATCAGGCACCACCTGAGCCTTTGTAGCCACATATGGTCAGTGGTCACAGGTCACCCCATGACAACAAAGCCTTTGCTGGTGGCCCTAGACCCTTCATTTTAGTCACTTATTCAAGGTCAGAAAGTTTGCATATGTTCTTCTTGGCCATGGGTTCCTCCCCTTTAACAGAAAGATAATAGCAGTGCCAATGCCAATGCCAAAGCTAATGCTAATGCCGTGAATGGAGGAAAAGAAAAACACCTAACATGTCAGTAGCCAAGCAATGATTACAATGTTATCATCTCTTGACTACAGCATGTCCTGGGCAGCCCAGATTAACTGGATCCAATTCCAGCCTGAACTTCTCTCACATATCTGTAAAAATGTTAGAAGGGGGTTCAGAGGGCGGCCTACCTTGATGTGGGCAGAACAGTCAAATGCAGTTTACTTTTCTTCGCTGGGCACTACCTACAAGGCTACCTAGTCACTGCATCCCCCGGCATCAGCTGTGAAAAAAACCTACATATTTCAACACTCTGAAGGTTTGAATTCATATCAAAACTTTGAGCAGGTCCAGAAGCATAATGATGATCCAAAAAAAAAAAATCTCATCTGAGTGAATCCTAAGTGTTAGCCAAGCACTGTCACAGTTCCTTCAGGGTACGGGAGGATTTAGACAGCAGCTTCTAGACAAGGGAAGAGGGAGAAGCAATGTAATGCCGTCCATCTTTGCCTTCTTATATGGCTGCCACATGCTCCAGCCAGTGACGTACTCTCTACCAATCACTATGCAGGAGGTACTGCACTTATGTTGGCCCCCTGAAAGCTGCTTAAAGGTCTAAGAGTCTGGGTGAAAGCCTGGAGACTTCAGAATATGAAGCTGTTTTCTTTGCCATTTTTCTCTGTGGATGGTTGTGCAAAAACAGGAAAGCTTTGGAAAAATTAAAAGGAAATATATTCCATATATAAAGAAGAGAGACTTTTTCTTAGAATGAACAGTAGGAGAACCTCGAGAGTATTTTCTTAAAGCTGCTGAGCACCAAGTAATCAATTTTCCCTCTATAAAAATTAAGCTTTTCACATGATGTTACTTCACTGGAAAATCTGCAGCTTTGTGTCATTAATATTCCTCTATTCCTTAGGACAGATGACTTAGTTAGTATTGTGTAGTGTTAGCAGTACAAAAATGTCTCCACATACATGTTCATGGAGGAAAGCTGAATATTAGCTATTATCTCTATTTTTATTATTCGAACCCAAAGAACACATATTTAAACACAATGTCTTTGGAAGAAGTGTTGTAGCTAGACAAGCTGATAAAAGACATTACTTTATTAGCAAAGTTTGTATCTCTCATATTCTTAAACCACCCAGGGTTGTACACTAGTAATTCCACTATTTAGACTAGAAATAGACACCTGATTTTCTAACTAAACAGTGTCATTCAAACTCTTAAAGTTAAGAAAATTTTGTTTTGATTACAAACAGCCCACATGGACATTTCAAACTTCGCTTACTAGAAAATAAACAGCTACAAGGAAATTTGAAAAACACTGAGGAGGAACATTGCTTCCTAGGGTTCCAAAACTCCAGAATCTTTGCACATCTAGCTCTAAATAGAAGCTAGCAGAAATTACCCAGAGAATCAAAAAAACACACGAAACACACTGCTGAGCAAATAAGCTGTTTAAGCACTTGGTTTAACCATGTCATGGTTCTGTTGGTCACATAATGCTAGAACATACCTTATAGAAGAGGGAGATATGCCCAACTTTATTAAGCAGATGCTATCTCAGAAGTTAAGATGAAAGAGGCATCAAAGATTGTTCCTACTTTGGAAGCAGAAGAGGCATTGTTGGGATAATATAATTTACATACCTCCCTCATTTTCTTAATAGAAAGGAAGAAAACAAGAGCAATGTCACTGATTCTGAGAACTACTAGGCATTATCTGCTGCCATGAATATCTACACAAGTCACTTGGAGGCACATCTCTGCAGGTTCCTGCATTCCTGCCAAACCACTACTACACGTCCAGTGTAAGAGAAATGATGTGAAATAAAAATGTGAACTCATCGTATGAGCTCATTTATCCTATTGGGCCCTGAGAACAGTAACGTGGGATGGGACTAAAAGCTGGGGAAGTACCTATCATTGATTACTACTTTAAAATGAATCGTCCTAAGCTGGGTGTCTGACTTCATCTTATTTTTATCTTGCAGATGGTGCAACACAGTTATCAGATGACCAGCATTTTGTTAAGCGATCCAAATCCTTAGCCAATGTCCTTTGTTTAAGGTGTCCACCAGTGCAATTCTGTAAATCAACATTTATTGTAACACAACTTGTATGTAAAAGCTCACCTGATATGTCATATCTGTCACATGTACCAGTAGTAGCTACTGATGATACCACACACACCTCAGGGCTTTGTGCTTAGGATGCAGCTAGGGCATATGCTATTCAGTCCCACAGAGAAAACCCATTTTCCTTATCACCCAGCCCGGGGACTGCGCTGTCAATGTTCAAACATTTTTAACAGTTTTTGTGTCACCTGCTCCAGTCGTAGCCTGGTTTCTGTATGATCAGCCAAGATCTCAAGTATCCTGACTGCTGTTCTACAGCAGCAGTCAAACCTGGAGCCATAGACTCCAGTCCCTGAGGACCCACTCATTCTAATGCCTGTTAGGGGTTTAAGCATGTCTAAATTCAGGTTGTGGAAGCAACAAACTCCTAACTTTTGAACTAAAACATTCACAGCCTTATTAAAAACCCAGTTGTCAACCTCCCCATGGATAAGTCACAAACAAAGAGGCATGCAGTCAAAATATTCAAGTTAGTAAGGCATTTCTGTCTTAAAATCGCTTTGGGGGAAGCCTATTGGTAGATACTCCAGGACTCAGCCTTGGATTCAGTAAGAATTTCAGAAATAACAGGAGCAAAATCTTCCACAGGACCCAGTCTGTGCAACCTCCCTTAGTAACCCACCAACCAACACAAAGTTAAATAGTCTTCTGCCCGAAGTTCACAGCACATTTTGTGTGCTCTTGGCCATGCAGCAGTGTGGGTGCATGTCTGGGTGAATACATAAAACTTTTGAGATATAAAAACAAAACCCTCCCACTGCACCCTTCGTCCTGTGGGGGAGGGTGAGGCAATACACATGGGGTAAGTGTTAATTGCATTGCATGAAGCAATACTGTAAGATGTTTGTCCAGCCTAATGATGAACGTGGTAACTGAATATATGGGGAGCAGAACAGAATTTTAGCATAATATCTCTGAACTGGAATTTGTGTCATCAAACTCTGTAAAACATGTCTAGACTTGCCTGCTGCTGCTAAGAATAGCACCAATCTGGGCATAAAGCAAACTATATTAAATTCTGTGTATACCGTGGTTTGAGGTCATGTCAATGGCTGTTCATTTTAAAAGGCGAAGCATGACACACAATCTCACTCCTTATAGTTCCAGCTCCGCAGAATGTCATCCCTGAGGAGCAGTTTGCTGAATGAGGGCCTGGCATGACTAGAGCAGAAAAAGAGCGAGTTTCAGAAGCGTAAGATGCACGCTCCCATAAAACTGTAACTTTGCAGGACAGCAACAGGCACCTCTCCTCTTACACAGGCAGCTGCTCCAGAAATACTCACTTGTTTACTGTCGGCAGCGCGTGCACAAGGAGAGCACGCCTCCGCTCCTGCGCTGCGACTCAAAGGCACACGTAACGAGGCAGTGCGTGCCTGCTGAATCCTCCTGTCAGCAAATCTTCTCGGTTTTCACGTCTTCTTTGCTACTTTGCACACTCTCAGCTATTTTTTCCCAAGCTGTAACATGGGCACTCTTAGACATTATTGACATTCTCCCCCCTGCCAGTCATACACCTTGTTTCCAAGTATGGTCACTATGAGGGGACTGTCGCTTGGAGCCTTTGTGGAAAATTAATGGCAGACAGGAAAGGGCAAAAAAGACAGGACAGATGGCTCTGTCACCACCACCAGCCTGATGCCATGAGAGAGCTTCAGTGCCTTTGCAAATGCCACTCTGTTCCACAGACTTACTCTGAAGTTGATCCTCTTGCACTCTTGGCAGCTGTCTTTCTTCTTTTTCGTAAGATTTTTCCTTGTCCTTTGACTTACCGGGCTCATCCACATGGCAAATCCAAAAGGTCAGTTTTTAAATTAGTGACTGGGTGCTGATGGTCTGAAATACTGTTTAACTATAAGAATTTTGGCATCCTGCTAGAAGTGGTGTTGAAGAGCGTTGTTAATAGGGCTTGTTTACTTGCTGGTTAAAATCCAAATCGGGTCAGCTGAGACCTGAAGGGGCAATGAGTAAACTTCTAATTTGGTAGGTGAATGGAGTGATGTCACCTCACTTTATTCTTTAAACAGCATTCTGTCTAGTTTCACTTTCACAGTGAAACACACACCCGTTGTATATTGGGTGCACATTGGAAGCAAAAAGAGATGGGTCTCCTCATGTGAACAGTGCCAGACAAACTGGGGTTTGGTTTCTGCTTGCACTCATGTAAAGATATGATTAGGATTTTATGCGTTTTAAACATGATGGACTTCAATAGGGTGAATAAATAGCGATGTGACACTGCACCAGGCGGTCAGTCTGCAGAGAGAAAGCTAATACCCTGTTCTCTGGAGGAGCAGGGCTATAGCCTCTCCTTATGTAGTTTCAGCCTATACAATTGTAATATTGTATGGAGAAAGTTCTGTGTTGCACACGTCCCACGGCTGTTTGCTGCTAGGAAAGAACAATTCATGTCAGGCGTGTTTTCTTGCAAAGACTAGCATGCTTCTAACACTTTGTTGATTAGATGCAAGATTAAATGTTTTTCATTTTTGTCACTTCTGATATTATAGGAGAACATTTACAGAACATTAATTACAAAATTGAAAAACTGGAGAATTAGACTGACAACCAGAAGAGCCAGTGCTCTGGTGTTATTTGGAGTGGAGCCACTTGTCTGCATGTGAAAACACATCACTGTCCAAAATCTGCAGACAGTATTCAACTGTGGACATTGGAGAAATATCTGAAACCTTGCACATTCCTGGAGACATTAATGAGAATTCTGAGACAGAAGTCAACAGTACAGTACATCAATCGTGAGGGATTTTCACCATTCCTGTACCTCACTCCAGAGGAGAGGTACAGGCTGTTTTCTTACTGCTAGGTATAGGCCTTGCTTGATGTCAGCCTTTCCCATGATGTTTTTGCACTGGACACTGACACTACCGAGCAGCAGAATGTACTCTGCTGGATGTATAGCTACAGATTGCCTACAGGAAGACAGGTGACATCCTATCTTCTGAAGAGGAAAGAGCTTTTTCTATTTGGTGAGGCAGGGCTTTTTTGTTGTCATAGCACTTCATCAGCAAGTCAGTGATGGCATTTCTTATGCAGAAGCCTGCTATTCCACATGCTCAAGAAGGTAATTTTATTTTCCTAATCAAACTCATCTTCAAACCTGATTCAATGAAAATTTATGAACAGAAAGTTTTAATCCAAAACGAAGCTTTCACTCTGGGCAAAAAATACTCATTCTGTAGTGATGGGTTAAAACTATGCCTGAATATAAAGTATGAAAAGAATTTACATAATCTGTCTGGAAAATGGACTTGAAATAACTGAGCTTGCTATGTTGTAGTACTGAGGCTACCTAAACCCAGCTTTGTGACATTAAACCCAATGTCAGAGAAGACCACTTTGTGATAGTCTGCAAAAGGAGTAAGCTCTGCATTTATGGAAACAGAGGCTGAGCATCATACATATCAGATGGATTTCAGGAATATCCAAGACCTATTGCTCTTCCTATCGTAAAGCAATCATTGATAAATTTTCTAGATTAACCTGAATTGTTCTGTATTCCTTCTGATTCTTTGAGCAGGAAGAACTTGTAGTTCAGTTACACCATTTCTAGCAGACCTCACTTCTGCTTCATGTTCAGAGAGATTAGAATTGGAGTGAATTGTATCATTAGGATTTACAAAGCAAGATGGTATGCAATGACAATATGAGGTTAAACAGGGAAAAGCGTAGGTCACTGTATGCCAACGTATCTGCCTAACAAAATGGTGGCCTTACCTTGTCCAGGCTTCACTGATATCTCAGTGCTCGATGCCATGAACAATAAACACCCCGCTCTGTTGCACAGCCTACTATAGAAATCCTTATTGAATCTGTTGCAAACTTCCACACTCCATAAATACCCTTAGGGTCATCATCTTTGCCTTTTCCAAGATTAACCAGAATATATATTTGCCTCCCTTCCTCTCCCTTCTCATTTCTCTTGAAACATCCCCTAACACATTACCCCTACTTCTCCTTTTTAACTGGTCAGGTATTCTGTCCTTTACTCATCTGGATGACGTGGCTTTCTCAGTCCTGGCCTAGATATGACATTTCTACTCGTCCTCCTTGCAGGATATAAATAATGAAGTATTGTCAATTGAAGACAAGCACGGGACTTTTGTTTTTGTAGATGGAAGCTTTTGTTCATGTTTCCACCTGCTCGATATCACTTCGACATATCAAATGCATCAGATAATTTCCTACTATTACATTTCCTCGTCAGCAAATGCTATAATCCCTATGGGAAAGTTATGTCATGATGAATGGGAGGGAAGACTCCCCCATAATCTCCATGGGACAACAGATAATATGTCATTCCTTAGCTTCTCTTCCACATCCCAGAAGCATGGACCTTGACCATGTTCAGGTTTTGTTCTGTGTCCCCTCTTTATATGGCAATAGGTATATGTCACCACCAGGAGACCTCACTAGGACAGTTGCAGAGGGAGTTTAGGAATATCAGGTTCTTAGGCAATCCACAAAGCCTAACATGAGGTTACTTTTTCCAGGCTGCAAGCCTGAGTCAGGTGCCTGGTGGAGGGTAACTAAATAACATCTGCTAGCTTACAGCGTATGCTTGAAAAACAAAGGTGTTGTTAGAGTAAGCCTGGAGTTATGTGCGTAAACTTGGACTGTAATTCCTCTCCTTGGCAGTAAGCCTTGGTGCTGTGAAGAGTCTGCATGAGGCTTAATGAAAAAGCAAGGTAAATAAAAATATGCTTGTGATTTTGTTTCATTTACCAGATAGATGAGGAAATAATATTTTTCCAGGAAGAGCCTCACATTGGAAGTCAAGGCTATACCCCAAGACTAAATGGTGGTGGTAACTCCCCAGTGGCAATATGTGGTGGATAAGCACTGGATCAAGACTGACTGTTTTCACAAATGACAAACCCACTGCAAATGGGGAGATGGAGCCCTCACGTCATTTCACAAGTTCAGGTGGGAAGAAAAGATGTGCTTCCTGGACTGCAGACCAGAAAGGAGAGTGCTGTCTTGACATACAGCCACAGTGGACTAGGAAGAGCTCCAGAAACAGCTGTGGGAAGACATGCTGGCTCTCTCAATCATGCCTTCTATTTTCTCCTGTTCTCCTGCCGTACTCATCCTTCTGGAAGAGCAACACAAGTGCTGCCAGTGTTGGCAAGAGAAAATGAGAGAAAGATTAACAAGTGGATAGTCTCTCCTTCTTTATTGCTCAAAAATGTACAAGCAATACTGATGAGCTACTGCTAGCTGCATCTTGTTAGGAGAGAGATGGATCACACCATCCCTTTTTTCTGCTAAACAAATAGTCCGTATTGATTCAATCCTCTGTCTTTCACTGAATGCAGAAGTCAGGTGGATCAGAAGTGATGGGGAAGCACGGACAGTTATATAAAGTGTCAATGGATGCATTTTCAGTGTCTACCTGACACACAACTGGCTCATATTCATTGTAGTCTGGGGAGTGCCAAAAGACAAGGGCTACTCAAAATACTGCCTCCCAATCATCTCATCAGATACACTGTATTGCAGCAAAGGGCTGGAAATAAGAAGGTCATGTGCAGTTATTCAGAAGTCATATTCAGGGTAAGCAAGAGACGAGGAGGGGAAGAATGGGGATGTTGCATGGGACTGGCAGAGAAAATGTTAGAAGTCAGGGCTATATGAATGTGACATATGCAAGGTCTTAGTAATACAGGATGCTTAGAATAGACTAGATGCCTAGGAGGACACAAGCGAGGTGTTGGATAACAAGTTATTAAATGTCAAGTGAATGAAGTGTGTTCTACACTGGGTCAGGTGAGTGCTAATTAATTATGCCCATGTCAGGAAAATGGATAAGCACTTACAGTTGCTCTTGAAAAGCAATTACATGATGTTGAACAAGGTGCCTGTATCACCTGGATGTTTAGGGTCAGAGACACGGTTTGCATGATGTGATGGTTACAATAACTTTGTGAGGCACATTTAGTTCCTTATAAACAACAAACGTGGAAAACCATGGAGGCTATTATTGAAATTGTATTGAAATTAAATGTGGTCAGAATGTGGACTTGGGCGGCTTCTGTAATAGAGGAAATGTGATCAAAAAGCAAAGCTTATGTAAAATGTGGCATAGGTAGGTGGGAAAGTACGGGCTGGAGAGCCAGAGGGCTCTGCTGCTCACACTGGCAATAGATCAGAAGCAGATCCTCTTCATATGACTGTCACCTAAGAGAAAAGGGGTAAATAAACAAAGTCTCCCCTAAGACGAAACATACACAAGGACCTGATTACCCCCAGACTAGCCTCCCTGCTCACCGACATTTGGAACATATTGCTTCTTCATTCATCCTTATCTGATCTCTAGAATCAAAGATGTTTTGTTTCAATATTCCTTCAAAAAACATTAATTATGCTCATAGATAATCCACGCCTCTCACCCTACAGGCTGGTTCTTGCTTTCTAAAATAAATGAATCGAAGGGCCAGGCTGCTGAGCTCATTTTCTTCAGTTTGGAAATACTTTTTAGTTATTTGTCTCTGAAGTTGATTTTTGGAAGAGCTCAAGAACCAGAAAAGTGACATTAACCTTTCAGGGTGGCAGAGTAGAAAATGGAGTAGAAAGGGTCACCAACAATTTTGACCACGGAGAGGAAGTTCCTCTGGTCAACCTGAATTGACCACCTGTTGGGAACAAGTTCTTGTCAATTGAGCAATGCGAAGGATGGATCAAGCTGCTCCAGCCTGCACAAGATTTAGGAACTGAACTCTGATGATTCACAGCAGATTGCGAGATGTGATATTAAATCTCTTGCTTTTCGTTTGTCCATTCCACCAGCTCCCTTTGTTAGGAAGGGTGAAGGGGAGGGTGGTTTTTCAGGGAAGGGTGCTGTTAATGGTGTGTTTATGGGAACAAATGTAGAGAATATGTTTGGAGAATTGTCTCCACGATAACTCTAATACACTGTGAAAGTTAAGTTCTATCAAACCAAAGGAAATCATTCTTCCATATTTCCAAGGTCCCTGGGAGTTCAGAGTATCACTTAGTCACCATCAGCTTTTATTATTTGATCCAACCCTTAAAACATTGGCAGTGGCAATTAGTCAATACATGTATCCAGAAAAACAAGCATCAATAATGTCAGCCAAAAGAGATACGTGAGTAGCTTCTGTATATAGATGACATTTGTTACTACTGTGGAGACTGAGATGAATAGCGGTGTCTGACCAAGCTCAGACCACAGGCTCTTCAAGTCTGCACAAGAGCTCCCTAATGACAGTTTGGCCATCTATATTGATACACATTTTTAAACTGTTTCAGAAAGCCACAGTCGGCATGCAACTTAATTCACTGACAGTAGCATCAGTCTCCATTAAACCTTTACTATAGCAAGCGCTCTGTCAAAAGGAAGCAGTGGGCAACTCGGAGCTGGCAGGAAAGAGCACCTGGGCCAACGCTGCTCAGGTCAACTGGCAGTAGCAAGAGGGGAAGGTGAGACCCAAGAGCAGTAAGGGTGGATTGAAAAAAAAAAAGAATAACAGAAAACCTTCCTACTCAATATACATTTGTAATTATATAGCAGGTCAGCTCAAATAGGTAATGAAGATGCTTGAGTATTTTAGGAGGAATCAATCTTCTGACTTCCCTCGGACACTCATGACCTCTCTCTGTCCTTGTTCTCCCATAGTCTTAAGTCAAATGAACATTATCTCTCCTTGATTGTGTTCACAGATGGGCACGTACAGACTAACTCCTTAATGCTTTGTCTTCATCGAGCGGAATGACAACAGTGACGAAATTAAGTAGAAACTTTGCTTATGCATCAAAAGCAGAACTAGGGGATTCTGAGAAAACTGTTGAAGTGACAAATTAATGAACAATTAAAAATCAAAAGCTACTTTCCAGGAGAGAAGAATGTGTAATAACTTCTTGTAATAACTTACAATTCAAAAAAATCAGAAGCCATTGAGTGGTGCTTCAAAGGGCAACATTTAAATTTATGTTAAGCAGCAAAGAAATCACTTTTCTTGCAGAGGGAGCCAAATGGTCAGGGTCAAGAAAACAGAAGCAACAATGTGCACTTCAATAGATTCAAAGAAAAGAACATTAAAACATGCGGACCCTGCATCTTTTAAACAGAGTTGTTACTGCTGAAGATGGATTTTTACACTTTTTTGGAACTCTAGATTCTGCTATCAAAATTTTGCATACAACTTGACTGAAAGATATCACACAAGAGATTTAAATGCTAAGAGTTGACATCTCATTAATGAGGATGCATGTGATATCATGAACCAGGTCTAACTCCGGCAGCTCCTCTAACCCTGCTCCCCTCAGTGACAGCCCCCTTGCCAGTTGGACAGGTTGGTTCTGCCTTGTCTGGAATTTTCTTGATCTTCTCTCCTGAGTGGCAGCTGCTGGCACCCTGCAGGCACAGGCATACTGTGGGTCCAGCACTGCAGACACCTGAGCACAGCAGAAAAGCCAGCTGAGAACCTGCTAACTGAGGGCAAAGGGCACTGAAAAAGGAAAGGAAAAAGGAGAAGGCTACTGCACCAGACCTGAAGATCTACTGGGTTTTTAGTTAGTTTCTGCCCAAAAGGTAACCAGCTCCATGCGCCGTTTTCTGCCTGCTGTGTACTGACTGACCTGGAGCCAGCTCCCAGCCAGCACCAGGGCAGCTCTCCCTTGCTGCTCCCTCAGCCCAAGGAAGGGCTGGGAACACTCTCCTAAGGTGTCTGACTTGGATCTGTCTTGGTATCCTCCCATCCAAAGGGTAGCACACATTGTCACACCTGAGTTGTCATCTGGAGTTTCTCTGCCTCTGCAGTGTGGCTCATACCCACAAAGAGCAATCAGCCCAGTATCAATTTCCTCTGTCTTCAAAGCTTTTGTTAGACTGGAAGCATTTAAAATGCCAGACTGTTAATAGTGGCAGGTATTTGCAAAAGGGCAGCAAGCACATTTCTTACCGCTCCCTTGTTTAGTAAGTGTATTTCTTATTAACTTCAAGTATCTTCCTTTGTGCTGTAACTGAAGACCTCTTGGAAATGTCTGTCAGAGCAACATGTCTCAGACTGTCTCCTTAGCAGAGTTTTCTACAATGAATTTACTACTCCAGCCTGCACTATCCACCACATTTTTCTAAGGGTAAAACTTTAGTCTTGTTTCTAACACACATTTAAGCAGCTTGGGTGTTAGTTCCCTTAGAAGTTAGTTATTATATTTCCCATCCCCATCTTCTCAGTATCCCAGAGAGCTCTCTCTTCACCTCTGTGCTGTGTGAGGAGGAGCCCATCCTGGCAGACAGGTATTTCATACCAACTCAGGGTGCTGTGCACGGTGTCCATGTCCAGGAAGGCAGTTCCAGCCAGGTATGCTCCTCCTCATAAGGACAACTGGCAGAGACCACTATGCAGCTCTCTGCTCACCAAAAGGGTGTTAAGACCCAAATTTTTATGCACACTTGTAGTTTTTTCCTTAGGAAGAATGCTTCAACGGAACAAGAGAGATGATCCTGTAAACATGGGGAGTTTGTTTGAGTAAAGAATCTCAGTTCTACTTCCTGTTGAGCCTTTCTGGTGTTGCAGAGGAGGCCAGGGCTTTTCAGGAACCTGGAAGAAGGTAGCAGTGAGGATGACTGTGTTGTGAAGTGTAGGCCACGTAATTTAATACATCTGCTTTGCAGTCAATATTGTGCAAGCATTCCTTAGGAAAAGGAAATTAAAAGAGAGAGGAGAGGAGAGGAGAGGAGAGGAGAGGAGAGGAGAGGAGAGGAGAGGAGAGGAGAGGAGAGGAGAGGAGAGGAGAGGAGAGGAGAGGAGAGGAGAGGAGAGGAGAGGAGAGGAGAGGAGAGGAGAGGAGAGGAGAGGAGAGGAGAGGAGGAAGGAAGGTATACTAAATTCACTTGTTAAAAGGTTTAAAAGGCTGACTTGAGTGGGTCATGGTGCAGTACAAGGACTTACTACCAAACAGAAAGGATCAGTTTATGGGACATTGCCATCAGACTCCTTGGTTTTGTCATTACTGGGCAACACAGAGGCTGGTGGTGATGAGGAATGGTACAGCGCCTTTGTGAAATGCATGTTCTCTTCTTAAGGTCTCTATAATTAAATACAACATCAATCACTACAATTCCTGGTCATCCAGACTGACATTCCCTAGTTGATTTCTTTAATATATCTCAACATGCAGAAAAGGCTTAGGAAGGGATTTGCAGGACAACTAATGGTCTTCCATAAATGGATTCAAGGAAGGCATCTCAGACTATGGGGAAATTATGACAAAGCCCAGAGAGCTGTGTTGGACCTTGCTGGACTGGCTGCCATGCCTAGTGTCACTGGCCAAGCAGACGGAGGTAGGTGTGATAGGAGCAGAAACAAGTGTAATGGCTTCCAAGAAAGTCATCCATACCTGCACAAACATTTTGACTGACTTGGTTTTGGCAAATGGAAACTTCTGATTAGTGAGCAACCTGAAATGTTTATCTGCTAACCAAGTACTCTGCTGCTGTTTTAATTGGAAATAAACTTTTCCAATTAAAGTACAACCCTGTGGAAACCAGATGTCCTGGTTCATCTTTCTCAGGTCAGAAGAAGTCAGTCATTCATCATACGACTAGATCATGACAGGGTGAGAAGCCAGGGCTATGGATTTCTACCATGAAAAAACTAATGGCATAATCTTATCTTTAACAATCATTATAGGAAGTCTTTGGTCAGAAGGAAGCCAGAAAATCCTGCTAAGTCCTCTCCATGAAGTAGATCAGCTGCTATCCAAATAATAGGAGTCCAAACTGATGAATTACACATGGCGCTGACATTAAATCTTGGTGCCTCTAGCTCTTTTTTTGTTTTTAAATATGTCTACCCTCTGTTGGAGAGTCAGCATGTGTTGTCACAGCTCGGCTGCCTAATTTTAACCACTAATGGGGCTCGCTTATCCCCAGGATCCAGATTCGGGCCAGAAATAGGAAGCCTAGTGATGGTCATGTGTTTGACAAGGAGCCGGGCAGTGGGCCAAAACACATTTGAGCTGGATGGAATTTCTTGCCCCTGTGAAAATGCAGCGCTAAATCTTCCTCCCCCACTCGCCTCTTTACACACAAGTGGATCCCTCTAGTACAGTGAACTGTCACCCGAAACTAACAAGGAGGATGTGTCTCCCGGCAATCCGAGCTTCGGTCAAAAGTTCACCACTTGCCAGCCCCCCTATGCCAACTTGGACCAAGATTTCTGGAATGGTTAGAAAAATATTTTAATGTAATTCACCTTGCTATGCTATTTCATTAATAACCTCTAAAAATGCAAAGAGTGCGGCCTTAAAATTCCTTGACATCCTCAGCATATGACTAATAATAATGAAACTTTCTCGCTGTTGGTGGAGCCACTCCGTGAACGCTCTGTTTTCCCTGGAGTTTCATGGAGCCTTTAGCAAATGCAGTACATTTGCCATGTCCATTTTTTACAGCCGAGTAACCGCTGTTTGGCCAAGCTCGCCTGAGCTAGCTCTTTGTCCACCCCAACCAAACTGCCCTTTCCTTTCTCCCTGCACGCTGCTATTTTTCTCACACGAATATTTTGCCCGGGCATAATTTGGACGTGCGTGAAATACCCTTGTACACATTACGTCTTTCTTATTTTCTCTATATTTGTTTTGAATCCAGTCTCTCCGTGTCTTCCAAAATATGTCATCCATGTGAAGCATGGAGTTGTTACCAGCCCAGGGCTGTGCGTGCTCCATAAGGCGCTGAGTGAAAAGGGCTCAGCTCTCGGATGGGGGCAGAGCATGTCTGACATGCCATTATATAACATGAAACCAATGTATACAAGACCGTCTTTAAAAGTACATTTTACAGAGATCCCTTTTTCTATATCTCGCTTCAAGCATTTCTTTCTAAAATAGCCTTTTGGGAGTCAGTGGACAAGACTCTCCTCACTGGGGGCAAGTCCGGGGCTACAGGATTGCTTTCCACTCCATGTCTGCGTTCAGGCTGCTCAAACTAGGAGTTTATAAATCACCATGTGGTATCTAGGATTAAATTAATTCTAGTTTAATATTTTGCTCTTTGCTTTAGATTTTTTCCCTGATGGCAAAGCAAAGGGTCAAAAGCCTTTCATTCTCAAAACCTCCCAAACTATCATAGAATCTTGAAGGCTGGAAAAGACTTCGAAGACCATAAAGTCCAACCCTCGGACTAGCAATGAAACAAAAATCCTCTTACCCTCAGGTTTTTTAAAGTGTGTGAGAAAGATGCTTTTCTTAAAAAAGCACAAGGTCTGATTACGGCCCGTAGAGTGTACTCATTCATCCTCAATAGGTCTGTCTCCACTGTACACCCAAATCTAATGGGGTCATGTTCCACAGTTCCCAGTTGACACACAAGTATCTGTAGATGCCGTGCTAGATTATTGGAACAGATCCTTTACCCAAACAAAACCTTCTTTGGACCTGGCGAGCTTGCAAAAAAAGTAGTTATTCTTTGGAGCTGGTGGTTGTCCCACCAAGAGAAGCACTTGAGATCAAATCAAGAGTGGTTCCAAAAACCATGAGAGGTTATAATCGAACATATTCTCTCCATCAAGCTTAGCCAGAAGAACAGTGCTCCAAGGGCCACCCCACACAGTGCCCAACTGCTCAGCTGCCCTAATTTCAGTCACAGGGCTTGTTCCTATCACATTCAACCTGAGGGAAGCGGGCAGATCCAGAAAAGCGTAGAAAGATTAAAAACTGGTTTTATAACCTGATGACCTTCCATTGCATTAATTCGAAATTATCCCTTACCTAATGAATCCCTTTTTTCCTAGCCCTGCCCTCTGCCTGCCTCAATTAACAGCTCATTTTTAGATGAAGGTTCTGCCATGTGCACTGAGAATTTATTTCCGAGAACTTCACTCACTAACAGATGTAATGTTCTAGCGCAGGTGAGGTTGGCCAGTAAAAGAGTTTTCCAGAAGTGAAAAGGAGATGGAATATTTTTTCCAAAATATTTCCTTATTCACTCAATATTTTCCTATTTGTTCAAAAATTGGGCCCAGGGAAAAACTGTAACTTTCCAACCTGCTCTAGAGGTAAGCAAAGACTGGGGAAAAAGAAACAAAAACTTCTCGAGGAGTTTTAGAGACATTTTAAAGTCCAGAATATTCATGGATGGCTGTAAATATTCCCAGCCTCAGTTGCCTTGGATTTTGAAATAACACAGGCAGCTAGCAGTGGGTTTGGGAGTGCACTTTTTGTGGCATGGACATTTGATTTGATTTATAGAAAACAGGGAGAAACTAGCTTTCCTCCAAGGTACGGACAGTTGTTACACATAGAAACAAACAGTCCTTTGGGCTTTTTTCCCCCTAGGTTTGGCCAATATCTCCAATCACCATATATAACCCCCTGGTACCTGGTGCAGGAGCAGTTGCAGTCCAAGATGGGGGAGAATGTTGCCTTGCAGGGGGTCTTTGGGAACAGGCACTTTCCATGACCTTCAGGAGAGAAAGAAGGACCTGCTTCTGGCATCTTCTGCTTTCAGAGAAACATCATCTACTGGGCTGGCCACATGCTTTACATTGAGGCAGCTCTTCAACTGAGGACTCGGGGTTATAGGGTTTTTTAAGAAAAGCATCCTTCTCACAGTTTGAGTGAAAAATTTGTAATTGCTGACAATTTTCATCTCCAGACTTTCATCATGATTGCCAGAGGATGAAAAAGAATGTGTGTGTGTGTGCATGTGTGTGTACTTATCTGTATATAGTTATATATACACATACGTGTGTGCACGTATGTTTGTATACACATATGTGCACATACTTGTTAACCACTTTTACTGTCTTCTTCATGATAAACTGTCCATCTGTGTTAGTGTGTCAAAATATGTTTATCTGGCAGTACATCACACATGACTGGTATACCAGTGGTGTACCTTTCTAAGCAGTCACAAACCTTATTTACCCAGAAAAGGCACAAGTGGATGTATTGTATGTAAACTGTACAAGGGAAAGCAGTCAATACACATAAATTAATCAAGAAAACAGTTTTTGGAGAGAGGTGTGTATATAACAAGCATTTCTGTAGGCTCTTCTTGCTGCACAGTGCCAACAGTGTGCTTCTGAAAAACTTTTGTTCTGAAAACCAAACCTGTTCCCCCATTGCTTTTCTTCTCCCTTCCTCACCAAGAGCAAACCATTTTCTTCCTTCCCCAACTGTTGCTCACTGTGGACCAGTGAGCCTGTGAAGCTGGAAAGCTCAGTGCAGGTGGGAGCGGGCTGTCAGAAGCATTTTTCACACATTAACAAGACCTGCCCTGAGTAGGTTTACATAGCACGGTGTCAAAGAAGGTTGTAGCAGCCAGCTGGCCATCCACACCAGGAATGCTACTTATACTGACAGAGCTGAGGGTACAAGTTTCTAGGAAAATGTCCCAATCTAAAATGTGCCAATCCCAGCCCTTCAAGCCCACAGAAGTGAGGGGCACCTGCTGAAGGAACAAATGAAAAGACATCGCACCCCAAAACCTGAAAGAATCACACTGGGGTCTCCAGGAACTGACACTTCAGCTGACTCAAGCAAAAACGGTGAAAAGGATGTCTCTAGAGGAGGAGGGGGCATATGATGAAAGTGCCCCACCCTCCCCATGACAGAGGGACCAGCACCGAAAGTGACATCAGGGAAAGCTCTGTGAAAATATCAACTACAGCAGAACTAAAAGGTGACCAGCTGTAGCATTTATTGTATAGCTGAACCCTGAGTAACCTGTGCTAGGCTTTTTAAAGGTGTAATGTTCCAAAGGCAGGGAGATTTCAGGTTCTCCTTGAGAATTTAAAAAAAAAAAAAAAAAGGAGAAAAATACAAAATCATTTGCTTTGGCTTAGGCCTGGTGTTTCCACAAAAACAAACAGCAAGCTGGAAATGTTGTGGGTCCCTAAAAGATTTTGGAGGTGAATCTTAGCTGTGAATCTGCTGCATATTAGCGTTGAGGTTGCTCAACCCCAGTAAGCCAAAGTGCTCATTCCCGTCCTCAGTTAAGGAGTTGCCCCTGTCGTATCTTTTAGAGCTGAAGGTTTGACTTCTAGATATTTGTTGCTCAGCCTTCCCTCTCCATGAAATCCCTTTTAAAATTGTCTCTACTGAGGTAGCTGATAATTGTGTGAAATTTGTATGATAGGCTAATAGATAAGTAGGTAGGTAGGTAGGATGGATAGATAGATAGATAGATAGATAGATAGATAGATAGATAGATAGACAGACAGATAGATAGATAGATAGATAGATAGATAGATAGATAGATAGATAGATAGATAATCTTGGTATGAACAGTCTAGCAGACATGCAAACTACAACTTCCAAAGCATTTGGGGCTCTTCACTGTAAAAGACACTGTCTATATTTTGTGCATGTTTTCATGTATTACTTTTCTACCTGAAAAGCAAAAGGATTGACTCTTTGTGTTGATAAAGAAACTTGTGTCCAACTTACATTTAGGACAAATGAGGAGTACAGAGGAACACAGCTGAAGAAAAAAAAATTGTTTGCTTAGAAATAATTGTCTCTTTACTAAGTTAATGAGGAAGGTAGAGCATTTTTTTCCACTTGGTGTTTCCTGTATGTGTGGAATCAATATTTTAGCATGTGCTCTCCCAGATGCAGAAGAAAATATGGTTCTAAAGCATGTGTAACTACTTGGATGAAAACATGCAGCCTCAGGATGCCCTGAATACATTTTGGAAAGTTCATTTTACCCTTGTGCCAGCTTTCTCTCATCTATGTAAAAGCTGTGAGACAGCATCACTGATTTAGGAGATTAACACTGATACAATTCATGGAGCGAGAGTCATCTTGCTTTTCTCAAATAACAGAAGCATACAGAAGGTTGCCACGGGGCAGTCGTTTTTAGGATGCTTCTGGGACTGAAGGAAGGATGTGCATTTTCCAGGGAGCTGCAGGAGGGATCCCAGGGCTGGGCAAGCTGGAGAACAGTGAATGGACAAACGCTACAGTCTATATCTGCAGTGTGACTGGTGTTTGACATTGCATAAAAGTAACATGAAAAAGGTGGCCAACCTCTGAAGATCCTGAAGAGCAGAGCACACACCCCAAACTGGCTGCAAGCAGAAAAGCAGCAGACCCATAATTCTGCATATATGGACTATGAGATGAGAGAAATCATACAGGAAAAGAGGTGATATGACATCTTCTCCAACTGTCTTCCAGCAGTGTAACAGCACTTGCAGGTTAGTGGAGCAGGGCACCTGAGTGTGTTTGGCTGAGTAATGGAAGTTCTCCTTCCCTGTGAGAAGATCCTCACCTGGAAAAGAGCACAGCACCCACTGATCCGTGTGTGGATTCCCCTGGAGCATGGCTGCAAGCTGTGCTCCATACAGGAAGGGGCAGCGGGAGGGTGTCCCGTGCTGCGGGAATGCGAGGACTGTGGAGTTTGCATGGTGCTGGAAGGCGAGAGACTGAAGTATGGCTTGGCACGCGCCGGCTGGAAAGACACAGCATACTGAAAGACATGCTTCTGTCCTCGGTCGTGCAGGAGGCTGGGACACAGCACAGGGCGTGTGGGAGAGGAAGGAGCTGTAAGGGATTCCTGAGGATCCCATTCTTCCTCTGTAGCGTGAAGTTGATGGCAGGCTTTCCCCAACAGCTTTTTCTTGCCTGCTTCTGATTTCCCCGGAGATCACCCTCAGCCCCTGTTTCAGCTGCCTTGCGAGCAGCTACCAGCCTGGCCCCAGGAAGGTGCATGAGGGCTCCTGGAGGCAGCAGCACCCCTGCACAGCAAAACCAGTAAAGCCAGGTCCTGATCTATTCCCAGGTAAGGAGTAGAGGAGCAGATCAGGACCAGAGTCACACAGCCTGGTAAAATTGTCCCCATGATCAGCAAATAGGCAGCATAACAAAAAATAATGCCTTCATGGCAGACAAGCCAGTGGGTTTTTTTATGCAATGTTTCTATTATTTCAACTGTCAGAGACACAGATATAGCTTTGAGCTACCTTCCCATCCCACCCTGCCTCTGCCCAGCTCTTCAGCTTTCATATTCTCCTCCATAACAAAACATCCGCCCATTTGGTGTGTGAATTGCCTGAGTTAAAAATCAGTTTCTGAAAACTGTTATTCAAAATATTATGTCAAATTCTGGGCCTAAATGAAGTCCTGGCTATTCATTTCTTGTCAAGCAGTAACTCCAAGGTTTTGTCACCCTGTATGCTTGGTTGTTACAGAACTTCAATAGAAAGGTAAAGATAATTTTTAAAGTTTTCCTCAGTTGGGATATTTTTCTGAATTAAAAAATTAATTCCCTTACCTTGATATATAAACTGGACCATATTTCAAAACCTTGATCTGTTAGGATGGTATTTTCATCAATTTAACTCAGTAGACCAGAAGTTTTTTAATGCCTTCATGAAGGAAGAAAGCATTATCATGGGAGAAAGATGAAATGGCTTGCTTTCTCCAAATTGATGGCTCTTGCCTCCTCTGCCAGCTCACTGCCTGACTTATATGTACATGTAAACCACTTTGAATTCAGGAAAGTGCCTGCCTTGGCATGAGAAAAGATCCTTCTTTGAAATGTACAACTGCCTTGTGGAAGATCCCAGCACATGAGCCCTGGTATGCACTTCAACTTCAAGATTTCCCCTTGAAGGTGCACCTGTCACCTGGGGTTTCATAATTTCCGCCCTATTCTAGTATTTTTGTGTACCAGCAGGGGCATGGGACACAGATTACATGTCCTCGATAGAGTCTGGGGCATTGTTATTTATTGCAAATAATTCATCTGCATACTATTTTCATATCCTTCCTTATTATTTGAGATAAATCTGCACAAGTACTCATATGAAATTAAGGCAGAGTTTCCAGCTGGGCCACAATGTGGTTATGTATACACTGGTTTCCAGTGGACAGGGCTACAATAAATAGGCATCATTATTGAAAAAGGGATAATTACCTTTTTCTTTTGTCCCCTCCTCCCTCACACAGTACAAACCTGCAGAGGCAGCACCTGCCTTTGTTGTTTTCTTCCTCTCTTCCTCTCTCTTGTTTATTTTTCCAGCTTCATTTCTTAAGATGGGGTTGGCTTGTGCAAACATCAGGACTAAGTTCTCTAAGTATGGCCATAAAAATTTTAAATGTGGGCTCTGTTCAGTTTCAGAAAGTCAGGATATTTTCCAGCCCTTGAAATCACATCTATTTCCACTCAAACCAGGAGCTACGTTATTTGGGGCAATTCCAGGCGATGAGAACACAATTCCCTGTACCATGGCTCCACCTCCAGTATTTTGCTATGAATTTTCTTTTGACTTTATTCTGCACTTATTTTGCTTAAAATATACTCTGTTAACATTTTCTAGTGACATTTTCTCGAGGATTAGCCAAGTGCACACTGAATAAAGCAGAAGCGAACCAGTGAACCCCTCTGGTATGATATAATATCGCCCACTCTGAGCAATAAAATTTTCCACTCAAGGAAGGCTTAATCATGGAGGAAAATGAGAGCCTTCCTTTTCCTCACCCCAGCGTCATATTGTCAGTTGCATACAAAAGTCTGTGCGGCCAGAAAAGCGTGTGCCTTACCCGTTTGTGCTCGACTGGAAACCCCATCGTCTTGTTGTTTCCTTGCAACCAAGGCACGGGCTGTCAAGCTGCAGTCTTTCTCTGCCACCTACCTCCCTCTGCCTGAAATATTACCTACAAAAGTGGAAGGGAAGATGCTTCTAAACTGAAACCCTTTCTAGAAGTCAAGGCCCTCTGGTGTGAAGGCTTTCCCTTTCAAAGCAGAGCGCACCGACCCACCTCCGTGTGCCATCAGAGGCACTGAGACTGGATATTGCAGAGGATCTACGTGTCCCAGTTGCATCAAGAGCACAGTGCACACATTAGACTAACAGGGCTGGTGCTTAAGCAGCTTCAGCAGAGCTCAGATACAGCCTGTTTCTACTTTCACATCATAGCAATAAAAAATGCCCACAGAAAAGTAAAATGAAAGACGAAAAACCTTATTTTTGTGCTTGGGGGTGATTGCTAGCCAATGTTTTGACTGAAATTTGACTCTCTACCCTGAGCACAGCTGAAGAAATCTGTCTTACATAGCTTCTATACAAACACCAAAGTATCTGTAGAGCGTCTTGGTGAATGAATCTCAGAACAAGCCAGATTCACCTTCAGTGCCAAAGGAGGGAAGAGAGGTGCATGGTGATTCAGCTCACATCCCAGGGTGCATCAGAAAAGCTGCCGGCTCTACCTTTGAGAACAAAACAAAGCCTATCCCTGTGCCGATACGGGGAGAAACTTTCACGTGCTTTCATATTGCAAAATCAAGCCCTAAATTCAATGAGTTCAGTGTGTTCTCACACATGTTAATATATTCCCTCATGACAGCTCCAGATTTCCCTTCCAGCCCTGCATAATGATCTCTTCATCTGCCGCGATCAGTAGAGGAGAGACAGGTGATGCCTCCGACCCGTAAGGGCTGGGTAGGACGGGTGAGTGACACACGCCAGATGCTGTGCCCCGAGCCGGGCTGCAGCTCCCCTGTAAATACATCATGGAGTAAAAATCACCGCGTACATTCCAGCTGCTGCAGAGCCTGTCACTGGAGTAGACGTGTTGTCACATATACAAACATACACCAAATAGTATCTGTACGTGTGATTAATTAGCAGCTAACGGTTAATTCTCCGAGCCACGAGGGGGGAAAAAAAGGAAAAGGGAAAGGAAAAGGAAAAAAAAATAAGCAGTCCATCAAAGATAGATTAAAATTAGCTGTGGAAGGTCTCTGAGGTTGACAATTAAAACCAAAATAAAACCAGGTTCCTCAGGACAGTGAAGGAGACAAGGATGTCAGTGATATGTGTCCTTCTGCTGTTTTACTCTGCTGATTTTTCTCTTTAATTTCGGTTAATTCAGTGCCCAATGAAAACTAGCAAGCCAGCAGCTATTCAGCCTAAAGTCTTCTCCATCAACACAGACCCAGAGGATGTACCTCAAAAACGTCCCTGGGAACACCATGGTAACAGTTGTCAAGCCCTAAAAAAAAAAAAAAAAAGAATAAAAAAAGAAAAAGAAAAAAAAAGCTTTTAGGGAGATGGAGAACAAAGACTGGCAAGGTACGAAAGAAGAACAGCGTTATTGATCTTAATTCATTTCAGCCAAATTTGACCCCTGTAAATCCACAAGCAGGGAGGGCATTCGACTGAAAGTTAAGTCTGTGCTGGATTCTACAGCCAGACTGAGGCATTAGAGAATAAAACAGAGAGCAGAAATAGGAAGCCTGATAAAACCAAAGTTATCATCTCACAGAGGAGGCACCGCACAACAGGAATGATGCACACAGCAAACAGACAGTTACAAGAAACTGGAGTCAAGAGAAAATCTTTAGCATTTAGAAGCATGAGTACTGACTGCTATGTAGGAGTGTAGTGTATGAACACTGTGCTCATGTTAGCTGCAGGGTATTCATATAAGCTAGTCTGTGAACTATGCAAGGCGTTCTTTGTTGGCTTGACAGTTGATATGAAATCACACTGATAAATTCCGCAGGTAACATAGCGAGAGGAAGAGACTGGTGGGTAAGGTGGGAAGCAGGACATTTGGAAAGACCTGCTTCTGTTGCTAAGTCTCTTGGCACGTCTAGGACCGAGGAAGGCAGGTGGTGAAAAAGGTCCTGACAAAAATGCCCCTCCCAGGGATCTTGAGCAGATGTCATAGTCTTACATGGGATCACCAAAGCCTAGGGCTCAGAAGAAACACCAGGATTATCCCTGTGCCACCAGCTCCTCACCACCAGACAACTCATAGCTTTTACAAACTTGTAAAAGTGATTTGGAAAATACTGAGATGATCACAGTTGGAACGCACGTCAGCATGATGCATCTTTAAAATTGTGTCATGGCAAAAAAAACCCCCGGCAACTCTACACATCAGTTGCTAAGAAGGTATTTTACTTCATTTATACCTTCAGCAAGTGAGGTGCTAGAATAACAAGTTCGCCTGTCCATATTTTTAAAACAATGTTGAAAAACTGCACAGGGTGCAAAGGAAAAAGGTACACAAATTATCTGAGGGCTGAAGAAAAATTAAGGAGCAGCAACTATTTTGGCAGGAAGGTAAGAAAAAAAAAAGATTATTATGTGGATGAAAAGAAATTTCGTAAGAGAAAATATTACATATGAAAGGACTGTTTAGCTAAGTGAAGTAAGGCATTACATGAACCAACAGCTGGAAGCTGAAGCCAGACCAACTCAAGCTGGAAGTGGGAAACACTGACGGCAGCTAAGCACAGCAGCAAAAGGCTGCAGCAAGAGCTGGACGCCCCATCTCGCTCGTGGCAACTTCCAGTCAGGAAAGCGCCTTTCTGGAAACAGCAAAAGTTTTTCTGAACTTCTAAGAAAGTGTATTATCAACAGCAGGCAGTATAAATAGATGTGGGTAGATCAAAAAAGAAACCCCAAGACACTGCCTTGGGGAACAAATGCTTAATCCTTTTATTGAACTTGATGTTCACTGCCCAAACTTTTGCACGCTGGGTGCTGGCAGGCTGGCGCTGGATGTAGTATTCCCAGGGAAAGTGAGCAACAAGTGTGGACAGCACTATCAGGTTTCCTTAACTTTTTTGCCCCAGTCTTTCTGAATATTGATGTTTTGTTTATCTGCTTGCCTGCACAGGGTGCCATTCCCAGTAATACCCAACTCTTCTTTCATGAAAGGTTCCAGCTTAGTTAGAAATAACTTTGGACTACTTTATAAGTGTTTCCTGAGGCAAGTTCTAACTTTCTGCATCCTGCTGTCTACCAGAACCCATGGTTCTTTTTTCCTAACAATAAGATTTTCTTCTTGTGTTACTGCTGTGAAACGTTACCAGTGTATGACTGTAGGAGTAGGCCCATGCCGGTGTTTTAATGGTATGAGGCCAATTCCAAGCCCATGTCCTTCCTAAAAGTGTGCTTTCCTTGACTGCTGTCATTATTTTCTCCCTGAGATATCTCAGCTGGTTTTTTCCAAGCCTTTGTAGTTCCTTGGGTGACTCAACCCACCTAAAACTCTTTACTTAGGACCAAGAAAAACTATTTTTACATAATTGTAAGTACTCAGTGAGATCATCAGTGAATATAGTTCCCAACCCTTGGTTTCCAGGATAATTTCCTATACCAGGATTGATTTCACAGAGTGCACTGAGAAGGCAAAACAATGCCAGCACTTTTGCACGAATGTTTGCATTGTTCTGTATTAAAACACTAAAGTTTGATCATGTCTTACACTGGGCAGTTTTACAGTCAAGCAGCTCTTTATAAAAGAAACTGAATTCAATCCAAGCCACGTCAGACCTAAGTCCTCTAACATGTCTTTAAGCGTGAGGTAAAAACCCCTAAATTCAGCCCTCAAGGAGAGATTCTCCAAGGGACACAACCTAGACCATTGCAGCACCTGTTTGCTGTTCCACTTGGGTTTCCTTCACAGGAAGCAGATGCACAGCCTTGGCAAGTGGCAGGACCTGCCTTTGCTATTGTACAAAGTCATCGGTGAAGAGCTCAGGGGAATGGCAGGGAGGTGTGCTGTGTCTCTGGAGTACGTGTTCAAATCAGACTCACCTTCTGAGAAACAGGCTTGGGTTTTGTACGTCGCCTTTGTGTACTGTTACCTTTGAAACAGGTGCAGAAGTCTGCACGGTGGGAAAGCTCCCTACCTCTCAGGAGCAGGGACACAAAGGAGAAGTGAGATCCCGTTATCTCAAGCGAGGTCCCTCAGTCTCTCCCTGCAAGGAGCAGAGCAGCCTTCCTTAGCTGACTGCCTCATTTTGGATGCCAGAAACAGAGTTCTTCCCAGGCTATTCTCCTGCTGTTCAGGAGAAAATAAAATGGTAGGAGTACGAGATACATTTATTTTTCACAGGCCCAGTACCGGCATCTCTTCCCCTTGCTCGCTTCGTGGCACCGACACCAAGTTTGCCCTGAGGAGCGCAGGAGGGGTGCTGGGGCTGAACCTTGCAGCCACGGCGCCCCAGCCTCCATCGCAGCGTGAAAAACAAATTCACCCAGCTAGGAGAGGGAGAAGACACAAATGCTTTAAATGTGAGGCTTAAACCTTGCACCTGGCGCAGAAAAAATCAAAACTTACGCTCATTAGGCACTGAAACAGGATTTTGGTGAGGAACGGGCATTCGGGGCAAGTCCTAGAACTGGGAATAAAAATTAATTCGGGGGACACGGGGGCGGATAAAATAGAGACAAATATCAATATTTAAATGTAAAGACTTTCTGCCAAAGTTCAATTAGATATTTCCAGGTCTTCACAATTCACAGCGTTTGCTCTTTCCCGATTTCCCGGCCATAGTTCTGTAAACAGTCAGCACTTGGAAACCCGACTCGCAGCCTTTCTCTCGCGCTTCCCGTAGGTTTTGCCTCTAGGATAAACGCCGAAAACATTACTTAAAACGTGTCCCCACAGCAGCTGTGACCTGGATGTCCGGAGCTCGCCCCCCGCCCCCGTGCTTCGCCGGCCAAACCTGCGGTTGAGACGCGCACACCTTGGTGCGGTCGCTCCCGGCTGGAGCGAAGCCGGGGAGCAAACCCAGGGATCAAACCCAAGGAGCAAACCCAGGGTGTCGTCATAGTTATTTGTTCGTTTCACGTGCCGTTCCCCCCGGCACTGTTGTAGTTTCTGTTAAAGGCAAAACCCCTCGCCCTTCCCGGGATTTGTAGCTACTCCGAATTTCTGGGGAGCTGCCTCCTCGGGAGCACTGATTTTCCCTCTTTTGCTTCATCAGAACTTTACGTTCCTCTAACTTTGGCAGCGGCATTTTCCGGAGGACGCCGGACTCGGTGGGATTTGGGGAGGGGTGGGGTGGGTGCCTTTCCCCTGTCCGCAGCGGGCAACGGGGTCCGACGAGGAGGGGGGTTCGGCGGGGGTGTCCTGACCGGAGGGCGCGGAGGGACCCAGCACCGGCGGCGGGGCAGCAGCGGCACGGTAAGCACATGAGATGAAATAGGTGAAATGAAACGCAGCGGGAGAGGGGCTGTCCCCATGAGCAAACACACACGCACCCCCTCCCCGCCGCCGCCCCTCCGCTGCCCCGCGCCCCGCGGCTGCCGGCGGGTCCCTGCGGAGCTGCCCCTGCGCCTTCCGCCCCGCTGCTGCCGGTCTGTCCCGGGGGGCTCCTCCCCCCGCCTGCCACCCTCCGGACCCGGAGCCGAAACTCCTTCGGCGGCCGCGGAACCCCTCCGGCTTCAGCACGTTTGCTGAAGGGAGCCGCGCTATAAGGAGGGAGGAAGGGCAGGGAAGAGGGGGGGGGGTTCATCTCAGCCCAGCGCGGTCTCATCCCCCCTCACTCCTCCCACCAATGAGTGGTGCCTCTTAACCCCCGGGAACCTCCCTCGCGCGAAGCACTGCTCCGCTTTGCAGAACACGAGTTGATGAGAAAAAAAATAATTGCCGGCCACGGCCAGCCATGAGCTGTTTGGATGTTATGTACCAAGTCTACGGTCCTCCCCAGCCCTACTTCGCAGCAGCCTACAGCCCCTATCACCAGGTACGTGCGGGGGGCAGCGGAGAAGAGGCAGAGGGGTGGGAGGGGTGTCTTCTGGAGGATGGCCGTCTGGGGCCTTACCAAAAGGAAAAAGGGAAAAGGAGAAGGGGAGGGGAAAGGGTGTGTGTGTGTGGAAGATCTGGGAGCCTGCGATGGTGAGCGGAGCAGAACCGCATCCCACCTTGGCGCGGGGCTCGACAGGGTACGTACCCCGGCGGCGACCGATGGGCTGCGGGCTGCCTTGGGAGCGAGAGCGCGATTTAAACCCGAGGTGGCTTTTAAGGCATTTTCCCCCTTTTCTTTTTTCCTTATTCTTTTTTTTGTTTTTTTTTTCTTTTTTTTCTTTTTCCCTTTGCCCAGACCGGCTCCATCCGAGCGCGGCGGCTACGGGCAGCGATGCCCGCGGCTTGCAGGGGTCCCGCCGGGAACGGCGTGGGAAGGCTGCCTGGGGCATCTCTCACCCCTTGTGCGCCGGCATCCCGGCCGCTGCCGCAGGAGCCGCTCCGGGGCAGATATTTTACCAGCCGCCTTGCAGGGGTGCTCCGGAGTTAACCCTCTGGAAGTGGGGGAGGCGAGAGTGCCGGGACGCCACGAGGTCTCCCCGGTTTGGCAGGTGGGGGGAGGAAGCCCCGGCCCCGTGGGGAAAAAGGCTGCCGTGTGGCAGGGCTGCGGGGATGCCCCTCGCTCCCGGAGCCCGCGGGGCGGCGGGACCCCGGCCCGTGCCGTCGGGGTCCCGGCGGCGGAGTTCGCCTGCGAGACTCGCGGGTATTTCGTGGCCGGGAGCCACGTCTGGGGACCGCGCTGCGGGCAGCTCCGTCCGGGCTGTCGCGGGTACTGATTGATCCTCGGGTTTCGATAAAAGGATCCCGTTGGAGGCGAGGATCTTTGGCGTCACGCACAGCCCGCCGTGCGCGGGGAGGTGCCCGTCCCGGGACATGCACTGTCCCGCGTGGGTCGGGGCTCCCTTCCCCGGGCGGCACCTGCTGCACACCGCTTTCTCTATCGCGCTCTGGGGGGGCGGCGGGGTAGTTGTGGGATTTTTTTCCTCCCTCTTATTCCTGACAGAAGTTAATTCCTTCATCCCCCAGCAAAACGAAAAAGGGGATGGAGAGAGAGAGCGATACCCCGGCCCGGGGCGGGTTGCAGCCCCCGCCGGTGCAGGTCCGGTACCGGTGCGAGCGGCCCCGCTCCGCGCAGCCCCCGCGGCTTCGCGCAGCCCCCAGCGCGTTGACCCATGTGCCACCTCCAGCGCCTGGCAGCGGGGCCGAAATACCTGTTACAAATAGCAAATGATGTCTTCTCCCACCTTGCCTTCTCCTCCCACCCCAACCCCCATCGCACACGACTTCATGACATTATTTAGGGGGATGATCATTACCTCAAAGGCCGAGCCGGGAGCCAAATGGAAAGGCGGCCGTCACGAAGGGGTGACATTATTAAATATCTCGCGTGTCTTGGCCCAAGGCTCTGTCCCGTCCCCTCGGTGCTTTTCCCGCCGCCCGCCCCACGGCTCTGTCCGCAGCGGCCAAGCCCGAGCTCCGCGGCCCGTCGCTCACTTCTGAGGAACTCCCAGCAGCTGCAGACACACTAACGCGGATAAAGAGAAGATGGGAAACATCCAAAAACTTCCCAATGCCCGCTCCTTTCCCAGGCAGCGGAATCCAGTAAACCCAGAATCACCTTGTAGGAAATACCTGCAGTTTCCTGCTGGCCAGGAAAAGGCTTTTTATTTCAAAGTGTTGTGTTTTCTTTTTCGCTTCCGCCTCCTCACCGCTGTGGGTTACAGGACACTCTTTGGGGCAGACCTTGCGTGCCGGGGACCGAGGGACTGTCGCCTTCTCCCCCCTCCCACTGCCAGAACTGCGCCGTGGGTGCGCAGCCGCCGCCTGCCCCCCGCGTTTCAGCCCCTGGGGACCCCAGGAGCCGACATGGAAAGTGCCTTCTTGTTCGGGACTCCGTGCTGGGGACCCACACGGGTAACCCCCCGGCCCGGGCGCGCCTGCCCCGCACGGAGTCTGTCTTGCTCCATCCCGGTCGGCATTTCTGAGTTTCGAGCTCCCAGCCCTAGTTGCAATCCCTCCGCTGCCTCCCCGAGGTGGGGCAGAAATGCAGCCACGGCGTGGGAGTGCTGCTGGGATGGGGCGGCGGGCACCCGAGGACCAGACTTTTGCATCCTCTCGGAAAGATTGCGGGCGCGGGCTCGGTGGGGCATCCCGACTGGCACAGGGAAGGCCAGCGCACCTTGCCGCACGGTGTGACAGGCTCTACATTCTTCCCTTCCTTCCTTCCCTTCAGAAACTCGCCTTTTACGCCAAAATGCAAGAAGCCCCAGAGAGCGGCAGCAGCGCCAGCGCCAGCAGCTCCTTCTCCAGCCACCCCGCGGCCAGCATCAAGGAGGAGGACTGCAGCCCCGAGAAGGAGCGACCCCCCGAGGCCGAGTACATCAACTCCCGCTGCGTCCTCTTCACCTACTTCCAGGGGGACATCAGCGCCGTGGTGGACGAGCACTTCAGCCGGGCGCTCAGCCAGCCCAGCAGCTTCTCGCTCGGCAGCGCCAAGGCGGCCCGCAACGCCGGCTCCTGGCGGGGTGAGCAGCGCGGCAAGGAGGGGTGCGGAGGGTGCTCTTGTCCCGCCTCGGGAACTCTCTTCCCGGCCGGCAGTCCCTGGGAGCCGGCTGTCCCGGAGCGGGAGCGGCGGGAGGCTTGGCTCTTTTAAGGGAAAAAGACCCCCGCTCTCCCCCTTCCCCGCTTCTGTCGGTGGCGTGCGGCCCGCTGCCCCTGCCAAGGGAAGCGGTCGGGGGAACCGAATCGCCTTTACACCGCAGCACATTTACCTGGCGGGGGCTGCAACCAGACAAGCCGCGGAGGGAGCCCCTCACCGTGGCTGCGGCAAGCGCCTCCCTCGCTGACCCCGCCGGGGCAGCTTCAGGTTTAGCGCGGTGGTAATCAAAGGTGGGAACGAAGCAAAAAAGCAAATCTCACCAGCTTCCCACAGCTAAAACCAGTTTGTGTGTGTCCCTGTAACTCACCCTGCATGTGTCACCACCCTGCTTGCTCCTGGAATAGAGATAAGGACCCTAAATCTCTGAAAATGATGGCTTTCAGACCGGCTCATGGTGGTGGCCCTGTGCTGGCAAGGCAGAGGAGCAGCTCTCTGTAGCCATGCCCAATTCACCCTGGACAGGCCTGTGGAGCTACCTGGATCAGAGAGGAATTACCTTCTCCATCCTCTGCCCACCAAAGAGTTAGGGCAGACACTTGTTTCTGAGCAGTTTTGGGGTCCCTCCCTCATGGGGACACCCACTCAGCCAAGAGCAGGGCTTTCCCAGCCCCTCAAAAAAATGCCATCAGTAGTTTCTAAAAATGAAATAGTAATTTCAATATCCCATGGGAGAGAGAGAGATCCAGCACTGGAGTTGGTACCAGGAGAGGAGAGTTCTTTGCTCTTCATGAAGCGCTTCCCCTTCTCCTAATGCCATGGTGCAAGAGCTGACACACCTCCCTGGCAAACATACATCAGGAGCATGTTTTCCTTTGTCTCAGAAACAGTGTGCATTCCCAGTTAATAATGCACAGCGCCTGTGCTATTAATAATCACTAGTCCAACTTGCACGTTGTTTACTGGGCAAAGAAAAACTAGGGTCTTTGTCCTATGCCCTTCCAATTTCCAAAGATCTGCAGAGTGCTTCCCGAATATGTTAAGGACACACCCAAGAAACAGGCGTAAGGAATTGCCCCCAGATATTTAGAAAATTCAAGATGGTCTCACACTGTTCCTGCCCGCTGAGGCAGCAGCCGCTTCCCCGGCAGGGCCAGGCATCCTCCGAGGTGCTGGGTGTAAATGCTTAAACAGGGAGGTGACTGCAAAAACAAACAAGAAAAAATCCCACCCTGGAAATCACTGCGGTGCATAGTAGCTTTCACTCAGTTTCCCTTACTGAGGAAAAGAGATGTTTCCCCCACCTCAGGCAATGGCCTTTTCCCCAAATACATAGAAAGAGGCACCTAGGGCAAATAGTTCCAGTTTCACAGATAAGCCCCAGGCTAGGTGTGTTGGATGTTTAGCTGGAGAGGAATCTGTACTCCCTAGGAGCAATTTCTCATGTTTTGCAGTTTCGGAGAGGATAAAAGGAATGAAAGGGCTGGTTTTGGGGGATCTGGGGAGGGGCAGAGCTCTAGGGAAAGGAGGTCAGATCTTTCTGGATGTGCTTATGCTTCCTTTCTCCCCATCCTTTCACCTAGATGGTTCCTTCCCGATGAGCCAGCGCAGCTTCCCACCATCCTTTTGGAACAGCACGTACCAGCCCTCCTCGGTCCCAGCCACCCTGAGCAGCCCCCTGGCAGCTGCCGCCCACAGCGAGCTGCCCTTCGCCACCACCGACCCCTATGCACCCCCCTCTCTGCATGGCCACCTGCACCAGGGTGGCCCCGAGCCCTGGCACCATGCCCACCACCACCACCATCACCACCACCACCCCTACATTGGGACACAGAGCACTGCCTACCCCCGCCCTGCTGCCATGCACGAGGTCTATGGGCCCCACTTCGACCCCCGCTACGGCTCACTCCTGGTTCCCACAGCATCCGTCCGCCCCCACCGCCTCACTCCTGCCTCCGTGTCCACGCCGGTCAGCCCCCCCTGTGAACTGGGCAAGACTGAGGGAGGCACTGCCGCAGCCTGGACGACACCAGGACCCTTCCCTAATGCAGCAGGAGACATGGCACAGAGCCTCGGCCTCAATGTGGATGCAGGTAAAGAGCTGCCTTCGGTCCCTTCAGGTCCCCTGACTCAGCTGCACCCCTGTCCCCTACTTCCCTTCATCCATCCCTAGCAGTAGGGAAGGACCCCCAACCCATGCCAGAGCAGCTGGGGTGCTGCTGTGGGGGAATAAACTGGGGTTGGAAGCCCCATGAGAGACACTTGATCTCTGCCCTGGGTGCCCTTCTTGGGGCTTTCAGGACAGGCAAGTGAGGAAGGGGAGAGGGAGGGTGGAACAGGGCAACACATCAGCCCCCAAAACATCCTTTGAATTTCTGGCTTCTGCAAACCTGCCCTGAGGGTACAGGATGCTTTGAGGTTCTCTTGTCCTGGCCCTGGCTCTGTTCTTACCTTGAGCAGCGAGAGCCATGAGAAGGACAGAGCTGCCACAAAGGTCACCACTGGCTCCCTCCCTGGGCTACCCTGAGGGGAGGAGTGTGGGCAGCCACAGCACAGCTGGTCTGCACAGGCTCATGAACTACCTTCTCTCCTTACTTATTTTTCCCTCCTGGATTTTGAGAGGAAAGCACAATCACATTTGCTGAGCCAAAAGGGCAGTGGCTTTCTCATGGTGGTGGCACCCTGTGCCTGAAGGTGCCTGGGAGTAAGGCTGTGTGACCAGAGCGGTGACGAAAAGGTGGCTCAGGCATAACCAGCAGTGCCTGTTCCCGAGTCAGTGGTTGTGGGTGCAGTGAATGCCCACTCTGGAGACAGTTCTTTGTGCTGAAGTTGGGTTGTCACTGGCACAGGTGGCTCCATACGGTGGCCTCACTTCAGACAGGAGGGACATGTGTCTGTCTCCAGTCTAGCATGGGCTCTTCTCACTTCACAGAGCCCCAGGGCTCTGGGGAGCCCATGCCTTAGACCGGTTCTCTGACCTCAGCTGGCAGAAATGCAGTTTGTCTCTCTGTCCTTAAATGTCTGTACCTATTTTTCTTCTTCCTTTTTTTTTTTTTCTTCTCTCCATTCTCAGGTTTGCAGCCTCAGGATAAAAGCAAGGATCTATACTGGTTTTAGAGCTGTCCTTCACTCTTCTTCCCCTGGCTCTCCCCTGTAGATCTCTGCCTGTTAGACATGGTGGCATTCAGAGCTGAAATCGGGTCAGTTTGTAACGGCTTCTGATCTTGGTTTGCAGCTCGCCGTTACTCCTTCTGTGGTGGATCCCTTCTGAGCTGATGTGCTGACTCAGACTCTCAGAGTCTCCCTTGCCCTTTTCCAAGCCCACCGTGGCCCTGCAGCTCGGGGAAAGACAACGGGACTTAAAAGGACCTGGCATTGCAAGGACGGTACTTTAGCCTTGTTTCAGAGAGGAAAATCCTTCTGTTGCAAGAGGAGAGCCAAAGACACTGAACTTCTATTTAAGCAGACTCCACACCGAGAACTGTGGTCAGACTACTCTAAGAGAGTCAGATGACATCACGGATGGTGATGTAAAACCACTGGCCTTCGTACAGGGAGCAGAGGAAATCATGGTTGGTTTTTGGGTTGTTTTTTTTTAGTGGTGTGAATATTTTTTTTATGGCAGTGAGAATTCCCTCTCGAATGCAGCCACCAGCCGTTTTGAACTGGAGTTTTACTTTACATTCTCGAAAGGTAAAAAAAGGAGAAGAAACTGCAACTCACGACCATTTTCAGACTATCAAGGAACTGCTCAGACTTTTTGTCAGCTTTGTGGTTGTGAGTGGCAAGCGCCTGGCCGGGGCCACCTGCCCCGGGCGTACGGAGACGCAGCTGTTCCTCACGCAACTGCTCAAAGCCCAGAAAGAGGAAAACCAAGGTGGCACTTCTCAGAGTCTGGCACAACATTTGCATTGGATATATGTAATGGTTGTTTGGCTGCGGTTTTTCAGGTTTGTTTTGGTTTTGGGTTGTTTTTTTTTTACAAAAAACATTTTCTGGTGACTGTAAAACCCCCCCTTCAAGCAGGGGCAGGAAGGAGACCTGCAAAGAATGGCTTGCCCTCAACCCAACAGCCTTTAAAAGGGAGTGTCGAAAGGAAAGGCAGTGATGGACAATAGGTCTGAGTCGCCTCTAACATTTCTCTTTGTCTACTCGTTGCTGTCGTTTTTGTCACTTTAATAGTTGTTTTGTTTTGGGTTTTTTTTTTTTTGGAAGGGGGAATAAGATATCTATTTAACGATAGGAAAGCTGCATTAAAGGTACCTCCTCCTTTTGCCCTGTGTGCTTTTATGAAGAATTAAAGCTAAATAAGAGAAATGAGGCAATCTAGAAACTTCGGGATGAAATGGGAAAAATTCCCTGTCATGTGGATGAAGTGAGTTATTTTATTACTTTTTATTAAAGATAAATAGAAACCCTAGCAGTCAAAAATATTTTCTTAGTGGGTACAAAATATGTTGGTAAATACGAACGATATGGAAACGCAAGGCTGCTGTGGTGCTGCAGTTCAGAGTGTCTGTGAGATGGGATAAAGTAAGGGGGCTGCTCCATAACAACAGATGTTTCTTCATGAAGCTGACAGAGAGGGGATTGTGGCATTCAGCGTTGCAGTGGTAAATTAAAACGCTGTTAGAGGGTGATGAATAATTAATGAAACGTTGCACAAACGGCAATTTCCCCTTATACTTAAAGGCTGACTTTTTAACAGGCAAAAGATCCTATCCCAACACTACTGTGTTTTGGGTTTTTTTTTCTGTTTTTTTCTTAGTGTAATGTCTTTGAAGGCTGACAAAAGTTCAGTTCATGTAAAAGAAATGCCCTAACATTACTCCTCTGACACGAGAAGTACTAGAAAATGAACTTTTGTGCTGTGATGAGAGTTTTTACCTTCCAACACTCTCACATAACACAGCGTAAAGTTCACCCTGTGTCAGACATGGAGTTATGAATAACCCAAACTTGCTTCTCCTAGGTTTCAGCTCAGGAATAATTCCATTTCTAGGAAAGAATAGGGATCCTAATAGCAAGAGTGTGATAAAGCAGTGTGAGTAAATACTGTGAGGAGCTGGCAAGGAGCAAAGTGTGCAGAGCATCCTTGGCAAAGGATAGGAGGTGACTTGCTGTGATTCCTTCAGCCAGACATACCCCTGAGCGTTTCCCCCTCAGCCTCCAATTAGCCAGAGTCCAGACAAGCTGGGAAGAGCAAGGGAGGGACTTCAGAATTTATATTACCAGTTAAACCAAAAAATGTTCGGGTGGGGGCTATCAAGAAAGAAGGCAGCAGCAATTTGCAAGAGAAAAGTAACTAAAAATGGCATTTAGCTTTATTGCTGCAGAGGCTTGGAGATAACAGGATCGTTCTGTGAGTGTTTGCCTGTAAGTATTTTTAGACTGTTTTTAAAGTGGGGCTTTTTAAATATATTAATCTGGCTCTATCATTGCTCGTGCTTCACCACAATAATTTCTTTCGTTCTTTTTTCCCCTTCTCCTCTGTAATTCATAATAGGGAGGGGATGTGCAATACAGTCCAAATCCGCTTGGAAATATTTGTGTAAGCACGAACCGGTCATTTACTTCATTGGGATTTACAGTTTGTTTTCACTGTGAATGTTTCTAAGCATGAGCATTTGCACAAGGAATACATGGATATTGGTCTCGACAGTTGTTCTCCAGGTACGCTGCCATATTGTTGTGCTGTGAAAGCATCCAAGCCCCAAACTCAAGGTTGTGGTTCAAGGTGTTAGGTGTGCAAGCAACTCCTTAAAAATGTTCCCCCTCCGGATGGACTGAGGTCTGAAAGCACACGTGGCCTGTTTTGGCTAGTCCTGGTGGAGTTCTGAACAGTCTGCATTGCTCTAGCTCCAAGGAGGCTGCTCACAGCACCTACCTTTAAGGCTTGGCAGTGAGTCTCTGCAGGACCAGGCCATGGCTCCTTGCAAGGTAACAGCACAAAAAACCCCATGCTATTTCGCTGGTCTGTTTTATGCCTCTTTGCATTGTAGGTTGCTGCTTGCAATGCTCACAGGGAATGTGGAAATGCAAAAGAAACCCTTCTTACAGTGTTACTCCTGTCTTATCTGTCACATGTCTGTCGCAGGCAGAAAGAGCAGGGCTGTGAGTCCCTGCTCCGGCAGCCTGAGGAGCAGATCCCCCTGCTGCCCCTTTCCAAGTGTCATGCAGAGATCAGCACTGCCTTGCGCTCTCTACCTATACACCTGACAGACAGACTAGCCAGGCTAGGACAGACGAACACACAGACCCCCCCCAATGGGTTTGTGCCAAGTCCAGGGGAAGCAGCAGAGGGTCAGGATCTGCTGCAGAGAATGTCAGTGCTGGGCGCAGTGAGAGAACTCGCTGCTGTCCAGCGAGGGCTGTTTGTAAGCTTCTCTGGGCAGACAGACTCACCACAGACACCCATTTCCCATTCTGAAAAGAACTGGAAGGCAGCTAAGCACCAAGGAATACTGTTTTAATGGCCTCTGAGCTCAAACGTGAGATCCACCAAGGGAAGGATGGAAGTGAGGACAGGGCATAGTGCTTGTGACTGTAGCCTCCCCGTTATTTTAATGAGGGTTTTGCTTCACCATAGCCACAGTAAGAACGCAGCATGGAGCTCCTAGACACATGTATACGTGCCCCTGCACTTGCAGGCTAATGCTGGAGAGCTCTAGGGTGACGCTGATTACTTCCCACCTCCTTTTCCAGTGGGTTTTCCATAAAGGCCAGCAGAAAAGGAGGAGGAGGGGAGGAGAGAGGGTCAAAGAGAGTCTGAGTAATCCTCTGTGCCTCCCCTGGACTGTGTGCTGCCCGTCTCCAGGGAAATGTATCTGCCCTGTCTCCTCCTTGGGTCAGGAGGGCCTGCCTTCCATTCTCGCCTTCCCTTTGAAGTCCTATTTAGGTTCATGACAAGCTCTAGCAAGGGCTTAACCGTTGGTCCCTTCCTAGAAGGGAGGAAAATGCTGCTGGTGGCTTTAGATGCATCAGGGTTCTCTGATCGGCAGTTCTCCTGCATCTTTTTCTGGACAAGCCTTGTAATTAACATGCCCTTTTGATTATGGAAGGGTGAGCCAGCTCCTCTGGGGAAATGTGTCCTGGCTGGCTTCCCTGGCCTGCCACCCAGGGGAGCAGTTGCAGCTGGGGAAGGAGAGAGACTTGTGCTGTCATTATTTGCAGGAGTGAGGTATTGATCTTTGTAGGCTAGGCAAGTTTGGTGGGGAAACGGGAACAGCACATCATTAAAAGAAAAAGGGAAGGGAAGGGAAGGGAAAAAGAGAAAGAGAAAGAGAAAAAGAAAGGAAAATAAAAAAGAAAAAGAAAAAGAAAAAGAAAAAGAAAAAGAAAAAGAAAAAGAAAAAGAAAAAGAAAAAGAAAAAGAAAAAGAAAAAGGAAAAGAAAGAGAAAAAAAAGAAAAAAAAAAAAGAAACACCTTGGGAACTGTTTTGTTAATTTATTTCCCAGGATGGTAAGACTGTTCTCTAAAGCAATTGTACTGACACGCTAGCAGGGTCCCCCTGTTCATGTCCATCCCTAACCACACAGGAGGGGTTACATTTGCAGTGCACCTCTCCTGCCTCCTTAGCCAGCCACAATCTGTCAGTAATATGCACCAAACCTGTGAGCACAAATTGCAGTGGAGAGGCTTTGGGGTGTCATGTTGCACTCCTGACCCTGTCCTCTCTGCACAAGGTCCTGTGGGAGTGGGAGGGGGTGCTGGAGGAGCCCCTGCAGTGTGCCAGGGTGCTGGGGTGCAGGGTGCGTGTCCTGGGCCTCACTCTCGTGTGTGGGCACCTGCCTTTGCCATGCTTGGCTGCAGCCCATACAAAGACAAGCTGACTGCAGACAGGAGTGTTTCCTTAGGGATGTGTCAGTTGCTTATTTACGTCATGGTCAACACAGGGTAAATACCAAGCAAGAGAGCTTCCCCTTTAGAGATGTAATACCACGTTGGATGTCAGTGAGGATGCCAGTCTCTCCACTGCATGGCACATTCCCTTCTGCCCCACCTGGCCCATGTATGGCTGCACGGTGCCCTCCTCATTCAACACCCCCTCCCCCGGACTTCTTCACTTTTCCCATTGGCTTCTGGCCTCAGCACTGACTCTGCATCTCATCCCGTCTCTATTCTCCTGCCTCACCCAGTCCCTCCACTCCTGCCCTTAATAATACTCTGGCTCTCTGCTGCAGCAACAAGGAGCAAAGGAACGGCATTAGGAGGAGCACAGACTTTCTTATCAATGCTGTTTGCATGGACTTGAAGCATCAGTATTTCCATGATAAACAGAACTGGACAAACACAGACCCTCTCCAGTAGAGCCAGCACATTGGCCTCAATCCTGCACCATACCCCCGTGGTAGGAATGGAGCCCTAATCCCCAATGCCGTGTGACAACCCCTTTTTTCCACAAGCCGAGTCCTAAAGGGCTGTGACAGCCCTGGTTGCACAGAGACACAAATGATTATTCTCTCTTGACGGACCTGCACAGCTCCCTCCTTGTATTTAACTGCAGCCCCAGTGAGCTGGATCAGGAAAGAGACACTTGATAGCCGCTGTTTCCGTGGTTGAAATATTTGTGAAGTTAGCGCATAATCTGAAAGCAGAAGCTAATAAATTATAGGGTGCTAATTGGGGCCGGAGTGGAGCCGTCAATCATATTATCCTAAACACACAGAGACCCTCATAACCTAAAAAGGCAAGAGAGCCTCCAGGAACAGCTCCCAGTTGTCACTAGCCATGACCTCCACTTCAGTGAGAGCACAGGGAGCCAAGGCAGAGAGATTTTCCTGCTAAGAAAATGAGAATCCCGTGTTTAAGAGGGCACTTGTTATTTAGTTTTGTTTATCTTCTTGGGGAGCACATTTCCCAAGGCACTTTCTTGTTTTGCTTTGCCACTGAACTTGACGCTCTTGCAATTTTTTTTAAAATGTGTAAATCAGACAAGAATTTGTAATTTTTATATTTGCAAAGTCCTTAGAATAACCGTCACAAGTTTTTAGTTACAGTCCAACCTTTTCACGTGCAAGCCTGTCTTCTTACTACTCACGTTTCTTGCTTTGCCTCCTGTGCCCCAGAAACACGCTGCAGGAGTCAGAGCCAAAGCACAACTGTGCAAACATGGCAGCAGTAGGGCACTTGCAGCTCTGGTCACTTTGTCACCACCTTTTCTTACATTACTTCCATCAAGATCAAACATTTTACTCATCATAGAAAATGATCAAAGTTGGATCAAAGAATGCTGAAGAGGTTTTTAGCCACACTTTCCCCCAGAAATTAATTTCTTTATGGGGACAGGTAGTCATTTCAGAAATCATTCCCTAGAGAAAAGATCTGAAAAAAATTAGGAGTAATCCAAATGGCTGTGGAAAACCTGATGGGAGTGGGAAAGCTTGCTTTTGGTGGCAGTATGACTACTGCATGCAGGCCTGACAGCTGAGTTACAGTAAGGTCAAACCCTTTTCCTCATGACGCCTCACCAGACCCTTAGTAACCACCTAAACTTGCTGATGAAAGACCAAGTGATTAAGTATACTAAGACCTCTAAAGATACTTCCAAGTGTGTATTTTTTCCCCTCATTTTTGATGCCTGTATTATTTAATTCCAACCTTGAATGCTGGCAAGAAGTAGGACTAATAAGTAGTTTCTTCTCAGCTTGCATCCATGAAGAGAAATGACAGTGTCTAACCCGGTGATGCTGCTACTAAAGCCAAGAACGTTCTCTGAGTGGAGTAGACAAGAGGACGTGTTTGAGAACTGACTGGTTTATCATGGCCACTAATTTTGCTCTGGTAGATTCATGGAGAAGATCACTCCTTGTGCATTAAGCAACTCAAATATTATGGTGTGATACCTCTGTTAAGAAAACAAAGACTATGTCAGCAAACCGAGGAAAGCACAAAGCTGGCAAGGTCCTACTTGAAGAGCACAAGGCTGCACTATGTTAGTGGGTTTCTGTCCTTGGGGATGTGGTGATGTCACACTGAAGGAACACAAAGATGTGAGAGATTATATTCTCGTAAAAGGTTAACTCTGTCAGTTGCAGAGTTCCGCCTCTCCTGTTTCTCTGTAAGAGAAAGCTAAATATATATTTGTGACTGGAAATTACTGAGGACTTGCACATGATCAGAACTCCTGGAAAGGTGTGAAAATTGGATCCTTGAGGAGAAATACGCCAGGACATTAATGAGAGTCATGAGATTTTGGTTCTATACAATGATGCTGGAAGTGCACTGAGTTTCCTGTGGGGAGGATGAAGGGGCAACTGTAACTGCTTACTGTGCTGCACAGGACAGCAAAGGCATTTCAGTGGCCTCATCTCCAATGAGCGCTGAGTGACTTGCACTGTCAGGGAAGATAGGAGAGGAAAAAAGGGAAAAAAAGTTAAAAGCAGGAAAAAGAAGATCCAGGTATGTCAACAGCATTGCAGAAAGGGTTGGTGTCCAGAGAGTGGCTATTTTACAGCTCCATTCTTACCGTAAAAGATAGAAGGCAGTGATGAACGTCCTCCAAATGGAAGACGTCACCTGAAGAAGTTAACACATTATAAAAAAGGTTATTTTATACTGCAGTATCAGTCATGTCACTGGCAAATATGACAATATTTTGGCATCATCACTTGGCTTTGATGCACTGGGTTTCTGGTTATTTATTAGACTTAAAACATAATGTCAGTTAGAGGTGCCAAGTGTCATTATAAATAGAGCCATGATCATTTGAAAAATCCACCTGGTATGCAAGCTCCTGCAACTCACTCCAGTGTGTGTAAAAAAACCTTTGAATGATTAATTAAAAGAAATGAAGGTGAATTAGAACTTTTTTGTCATTAATAGACCTGTCAGGGTTATTTTACAGACATTCTTTTCTACGACAACTGTTTTCAGGTCTGTTATAGCTGAATTATTAGCTTTGTGTAGAAAGAAGTAAATTTGAACCCAGGAGAAAGCTTACCTTCACAGTTATTTTTAAATGCATTGTCCTAATCCTGAATCACAGAGGATGGGTTTCACTCAGTTATGGGCAGTAAAGGTACGCTTGAGGACCCAAACCATCACAGGCAGCATGCTGCAGATGTCATAGAAAGAAAAACTTAAGAACTGGAGACATTAGTCAATTCAAATCGATGGTAAAACTTTGATGAAAACAAGGGTGCGGTGGCCCTGTTGTGAGGTTCTTTGTGTCCTCCTATATAAGTGGTGAGGGAACCAAGTTCTGAGGGATCTGGAAGATGTTACTTGTCCCAGTTATCTAAGGTGCCAGGAAAGCTGAGGAACAACAACTTCAGTCTCAGCCCTGGGTGCTGGCTTGAGCTTCTCAGATAAGCAAGCTTGTGGTGAACTCAGCTCTTGTCTTTCTTGTGCCTGCCACTTCCTAGTTTTTGCAGGTAACAAAGATGATAGAAAACACTTGTGATAACAGTGTAGCTGCAAAACCTTTTGACTTTCTTGTGGTCCTTTTAAAGTTCATTGAATCTTAGGATGATGCCATTGAATGATTTACAATAAAGTCTCCCAAAGGAGATGAGACCTGAATGTTAAATACAAAAAAGACAAATAAATCATCTTAACACCCCGTGTCTTTTGCCTTTCATATCTCAAAAAATTCTCTTTTCAAGCTGTTTAAGTTTTCCCTTCAGAGCTCTTGACAGTCATGTTCCCATAGCTCATGTCAAATTGCTGAGCACTCCCTCCATGGCACATGGGGACAAGCGAGTGAGCCCACTGGAGCCTGTCATATCTCACAGAAGCAGCTGCACCATAAACTTTTCATAACTTTATATTTGACCTAGTAAGCACTCAATATTTTTGTCATAAAGCACTGTTTTTCCTTTTGTAGGATTTTGATCATGATCCCAGAAGGAAAGCAGGAAGTATACAGGTTTTGGATAGATCTGGTCATCAGTATGTGATGGCTCAGAAGGCCTTGCAAGCAGCCCTGAAAAACAGAAATGGACTGACGGTCTGGTGTTACCGCCTGCTGTAGACCAAGGGGACTGAAGATAGCAGACCTGCAATTGATGCCACAGAAAATGCTGCCTTAGTAAATAAGTAACATCTGCCCTGGCCCTTCACATTTACAAAATAATTTACAAACTTTAATTAATCACCAGAGCATTTGTGTTATGTTGTAGTAAATACTATTCATAGGTAGCAGTAAATATTTTTCATCTCTTCATATGGATGTCAAGTCTGCAGCTGAGAGATTAAATAAGCTAACTAAAGCCACATAGTATGTCCATGTCTGTCCAAGCACGGCTCAGAGTTCAGTCATTGCCATTTGAGAGCCCGGCACTAGTGGGTTGTCTGTGGTATCACATCCTGAAGCATGCTCACCATTGTTGCTCAGCGATCTTGCCAAGCCTCTGTGCTGGCATCAAGGAACAGGAAGAGCCTGAGGCAGTAACCATCTCCGACCCAGAAACTTGCCTAGGGCATCCCCCAATCCCATGCATCCCCAGGGGCAAAAGTCTCCTCTTCCCTGGCAGTTTAGATGCTGTACTGAGTTGGAGTTTATTTCCTTCATAACAGCTTGTCTTGTGCTCTGGTTTAGATTTGTGACCAAAACAGTACTGCTAACACATTAATATTTGGGTTACTGCTGAAACGTGCTTGCACAGCATCAAGGTCTTCTCCGGTTCTCACTCTGCCCACCCCTAGTGAATAGACTGGGGGTGCAAAAGAGGTTGTGAGGGGACACAACCAGACAAACGACTCAAACTGAACAAAGAGATATTCCACCCCATATGTCTTATTCAGTAATAAAACAGAGAGGAGGAGGCGTAGGGAGATTATCCATCTTTTGTTCAGGAACTTTCTGGGCATAGGTCTACCTGCCTCAGGCCAAATTTGAGAAGATAAAGACTTGGAGGCAGTTTCTCCACTGCTGTGCATCAGTGTAGCTTAAGATATTTAACCTGATTTACAGCAGGTGAAGATTGGAGCCATCTGCTTGATACTAGCCTGAGAATGATGCTGTTGATAAGAAGGTTTTGGAAATGCTGACAGGAACCCTCTATGCATTTATGATTCAGACTTCAGATATCACTTACTGGTTACTCTCACTCTTGCAGAGGGAATCTTTCCAGGACAGGTTTCTCCTCGTATTTAGGTAGCTTCCTCTTGTTTACAAGGGAATCCAGAAATAATTCCTCTTACTACTCACTTTCCCCTCTGTTCTCTTACTAAAGAGGTGTCACACCCTAGACTCATTCTCACTGCACACCTGAAATGAGGAAGATAAACAGGCATGTTACTGGCTTCAACTTGTACCTTTATCTCACATTTAACCTTTCTAATATGTCAGGATTCTTTTCTCCCCTGAACAATTATTTCATTTTAATGACATTATCACCTTTAATCCCGTTTACACTTATTTGAAAGCCTGTAGTCTTGAAAGTCAAGACATTTGAACTGGAGGCATTCTTGACTCTTTCCCATGATATGCCACAGGAGGAGATACCAACTGTTACAAACACATGCCAGGTATTTCCCGTTTCTCTGCCCATGAGAGAATGTCTTCAAACAGTCTTTCATTCTCATCACCTTTTATGTGCATGCAAGCCCTACCATCTTCAAAAGTAGCTACAAAAACTGTCATTAGGGGCTGGCTGCTTGAAGGCGAGAGATGTCTTCTGGTAGTGAATAAAAATTGATGAGTAAAATGTGGATCATCACGAAGAGCTTGAATGAAGAGAGCACGACATCAATGAGATAGAGAAGGTGAAATGATAAAGTTGTGTAAAGAGAAGGGTGATACGGAAATGTGAGAGTTTAAGAAACTCTTTACAAGTGGCATCATGGGTGGATGCAAGTGAGGTAAGTTTGCACACATCAAATTCAGCTTTACCATAACTCAGTGGAATAGTTGCATCCTGCTGTGATAAATCCTCCATTAAAATTAGTCTTGTCTTGCACCACTTACAAAATGTGGACAAAGCAAGTCTCGCCTTCCCCTCTGTTTTTTCTGTGCCCCTTTGGGTGTCTGTGACTCCTTCAGGACCTCAGGGGGTGATAGTTCTGACTGCTGTCGGGCACTAACACTCACCTTGGTCACTAACCTGCTTCAAGCATGTTGGAGAGGCTCTTGCATGATTCTTTACAAAGTTGCACCTACGTGAAACTGAATCGACTTGGGTATTTGCAACACAGATGCAGTCATGAGGCCTGTGAAAGGTGTTGCATGGACAAAGTTTTGTCAGGATTGAAGGCTTCTCCTGCTAAAGAAAAAGATACTGGATGAAGTCCTGCTGGTTTTCAAAACCTTTGCTTGTAGCTTGCTGACCGGGCAGTCCTCTTAAGTGGAATTACACACACACGTGAAGTCATCCAGGTGTGGTTACACAGAACTGGGATCTTCCTGGTGTCTGACCAGCACATGCTCCCGGTTAGTAAACGTTACTCATGTTATTGAAATGGAAGGAATGGCTGTATAATCAATCAGGCAGCACTTGAAGAGGAAGGAAACATTATACTGTATTTATATATTTATCCATCACTCATGGTCTGCTGAGCACAACAAAGTGCTGCAATCATTATTAGCAAATCTGGCTTTTACAGCAATTTGTGGATGAATAAATAATTATATCATTATAGACCATTTGAATGGGCTTTGTCAGGGACTTTGAAGAATCTTAACTCAAAAGCACTCAAATTCTGTTTTGCTTGAGTAAAGCATCCAGAATCCAAACTTCTTGTTTGTCTGTGTTGGATCTCCATTCAAGAAACTTTTTAAGCTTGATTTCAGTAGTTACATCTTAAAAACATATACATTCTGATATCAGAGATCCTCTTTATTTTCAGTGTCCCAATTACAAAATATTTGCATAAAATGAGAGCATGTTTCTAGCTTCCTGACAGATGTCAGTGAATACCTCTGTACAATTTGCAAACTGCTGTTCATGATGAAATGTTCTGAATAGCTTATTGCTGTCTTTTATTCAGTAATGATTTATGCATGATTTTGTTGTATACTTTGACTTGATCTCCAAACACACCAAGGAAAAGTATCTCCCTGCACGCAGTTTGATAAAAAGTAAGGGGGGGAGGGGGTGATGAACTCTAAAAAGGAAAAGGAAAAGAAACGTAACAAAACAGGACTGTCTAGACTCACAGATAAACCACTGTGCAGCTTCACGTTCCAAATTATTGCAAGCACGTGTTTAAATTAGATAGAAATAGACCATCCCCAGCAGTGGACAACCCAGCCACCCTTCTTCAAGTTGATTCCGATTTGGTGTTCGTAAAAATACAGCAAGAATTTATGTTCCAATTTGTAAAATCTTGTTTGTGCAGAGTGAAGCTAGATCTCAACTTATTTTTCTTTCCAAGAGGGAATCGGTCCCCTCTTTGAAGCAGCATACCGGTACTCCTTTTCTGGAAGGACTGCCCATGTATGAGGCTTATACGATTGCATAAATTTTATCAGCACCACAGTAAAATCCCTTGCTGTCTGATTGCATGTTTTATTCCTTTAAACTATCTCCTGTGAAACACACAAACTGTAACATGTAGAAAATCAAAAGATAGGTAATTATTGTCTTATACTACTGCACACCATTCAGCAGCTTATGATATCTTCTGGTAGTTAAAAAAGCAGTAGTAGCAAAGCAGTAGTAGCAAAGTAGTGCTTTGGTTGCTGAGTTTTTTAAAGACATCTCTGTAAGTATGAGAAGTTGCAGAATATTTTCCTTGGCTTATGTTGTCTTTGGCAGAGTTCTTTTCTGTTCTTGCCCTCTTTCTTTCAAGCAGCAGGAATCAGACTCTAACAAAGTTCATCAGAATTGATGCTTCCTTCATCTTCGTTGCCTTCTTTGACTAATACCAAATAATTTAAGCCCTCTTGATTCCTTGTTTCCATTAGCATGGCTGAAAGAACACTGTCTGAATCTGCATGTGGAACTTCACTATCTGCATTAAAAAACAAAAAAAGAAAAATGGAAAGACAACAGCCCAGTGATACAGGTGTAATAGTAGTAGTAGAAAGCAAACAAAATCAGAAAGCTGTTGGAGAACATTGGTCTAGTGATTGCATAGAGTGAGTGATGATTGAAATTTATTTTCTGCTATTGCCTGTGTGGATTAGAGCTTTAAGCAAGTCACCTTCAGAAGGCTGGTCATCACTATTCATACCTGTGCAGGCAGCACTACAGTTACAGATGTAGGACTTGCTGCTTTTGGTAGTAAAGGCAGTACACATAAAGCCAAAGTGATTTTAATCTGTACCTTTGTGTAACCCTGCTGATAATACTGCTAAGGAGTCCTATAACATAGGCAGGTTTTTACCTCCTAGATAATTACATACTGTCTCTTTAGAGGACTGGCAATATCCCGTCTCCCTAGAAGCTTGAATTTGGCAATCCAGTGTGGTTTTTTTCCATTTCTAAAATCTTTCTATTTTTCCCCTAACCTGGCATTGTTCACATATACAGCTGCCTGAAATCTACTGCAGGGGATCCACAAAAAATGTAAAAAACATTAACTAAAGGGCTCAAGCGGTAACTGGGGTGGGTGGCTTTTTCCCTTTATTTTTGTAACACGTGCCTTCTTTTATTACACCCCCTCCTTATTTTACTTTGCAACTGGCAAACTAAGCACGTGACTTTGGGGTGATCTGTTGAAAAGAATCGCAAGCATTGCGCCGTCGCACCACAGGGCAGCGTGCGTTTTATGATGTCACTCTCGTCGCTCCGTTCCCCAAGCTACAGTCAGAGGACTCTTCCACATGCTAGAGTCTGTTAGGAGAGATTATTGGGAAAAGTCTGAAGGAGAACTTTGATTTTAGAAGCCTGTTAGCAGGAGTGGGGCACAGAGCAAGCTGCGGTCACATACCACGGTGACTGACGGCTACGAAAAATAATTTGATACTTACTTTGTCAGTTCAGGACTATTATGGCAATATTTAGTAATTCTATCCCGACTAAGGCTTCTCCAACCAGCCCAGCTCTTCTTTGGTTTTTGTTTTTGTTTAATAAAGCTTTTAATGGGAACCCTGAGGGCCAAGTTGCTTTGGAAAAAGGCACGGTGGCAAACGCTGAGGGCGTGTTGGCAGCAAACTCTTAAGAGAGAAACCTTAAAATAAGGACCCAAGTAAAACTGGGTATTTACAGACCAGACATATGCCGGCTGACCTGCCTAAGTATAGAACACTAGAGGAGCATTCAGATTTGTTTCCTGTATAAGTATCTGGAACTGATGAGGTGATGTTTACACAAATGTGTGTATGAGGTCACCGAGATATTTTTACCAGATATATAGATACATTACTAATTCTTTCCCCAACAGGTCTGAAGAACTACAGAATATATAAAATATTATAATCCCTTTCCCGCCTATGAGGCACTGTATTTCTCATTATAGAGAAAAAGCTAAAAAAATACCCCCCAAACAACAAACCACCTTGCCTTGATTTTACTTTTTGAACTTTAGGAACATAATAAGAAAGAAAGACTACTTTTGCAGAATATTCTTATCCTATCCACAGATGGAGGAAGAATATAATATCGATAACCTTTCCTCTGTGACATGACACAAACTACATCGCCACTTTCACAATGAGATTTTTCACTACAAGTGCCCTTGCCTTTACTGTTGTGTCATCTCTTGGTGCAGCATTTGTCACCTATGAAAACTTAGCACCATTCTGCTGTACAAGCCAAATAATCTATGCAAAGATGTCAACTTATGTAGTATGATGCTTGCCTCTAATGGTAGTCAGCAAAGCAAGCAAATATTTTTTGCTCCCTTAGTTATACGATGGATGGAGATGGAAGATACTGAAATTGAGCAACTGAGGAAAAAAATTGTTATATGTTGTGAAATTCCCCCAGAAATGTGAGGGCTAGAAGCATCACCAGCGCTGTTGGAAGCCATGACAATGCAAAGGAGTCTAAGAAACGTGTGGAAGCCCCTTCTAAAAAATGTTGAGAATTTGAAGGAGGATAGAAGCAGGAGTGGGGAGACAGGTCAGTATATTAATGAGATATCATTCTTTTCTTTACAGTTTTAACATTGCTAAAATTAGTTGATTGATGTATAGTCATGCTGGGTTATACGTGAGTAAATGCAGGATAAACCATGTGATGTGATCCCCTCAGATTTCACAAGCCAAGCCTGGCTGAGCCAACAAAACACCCCGAGAGGAGGCGTCCAAGGAACACCTTCATGGAATCTGAAGGCGTGCTGGGCAGTCAACTCCAAACGCTTAAATCCTGAGGGGTTGTCTACACTGTGGACTGCGCCATAGTGTAGAGTTACCCATGCTTACTTTAAACAACCTACCTCAGGGCATGAGACAGGCTAGGTCTGGCACCCCACGGCTCTGTAGAGGCTGAGAAGTTCTTTGCTGAGAAGCAGGTTTCCACTGAGCTCTCTGCTCTCTCAGGTAGACTTCTTCCAATAAATGAACAGCATGTTCAAAGCTCAGCATCCTACTTGCACAGATAACTGTCTCAGGTCCTAAGTGCATGTAACTTTGACCTTCTTGCTGGACACTTTTCCTAGTAGTGATGTGCTTAAAGCACAACATGGGAGGCAAACTGCAGGTAAATTAATTACAGCACTCCTCTCCAGGGGTAGGCAGGAGATCACCCTGGAGACTCCTGCATTAATTAACACAAGAAACTCTGATCACCTGACTCATACTAATGAGGGATGGAGTTTGCTTGCTTAGCCTCCTCTGAGGAGACTGGTCCTAACCTGATAAAATCTGTGCTTCCCAATCTCAGCATCTCAGTCGGGGCTTCCTGCCGCAGGGCAGCCCCAGTGCCGAGCTGGGTCACATATCCTGTCTTGCGATCACGGAGTGTTTTTTCCTTGCCTACTCAGTAGGCTGTGTGGGCTCACAACATGTTTTGAAGTCCTGCCTGGAAGGGTGCAAATTTTTGTGATGTCTTGATAAGCAGATGTTTTTATGGTGTTTAAGTTCAGAAGGTGACAACGTATCATAAGAAAAAAAAACTGTAATGAGAAAAGCTGATTGGTAAAGACAGAACAAACTGGTCTCAAGGTGCTGATCTTCTGTTACAGCTATTTCAGGGCCAGATCCTCAGCTAGCACAAATTAACAAAGCTCCATGGAAACCAGTGGGATGCCACTGATTTACACCAGCTAAGCAGCCAGCCTGAGACATGACTAATTCTGGGTAACATAATCCCATATGATGCCTAGCACCTTCAATATGGTAAAGTATTTAGAAGTGCAGCAGGTTCCCATTAATTGCTTTTTCCCATTAATATCCTCTTGTTTTTCTCATGCATACTCTGCTCTTTGTCCTTGCCACACAATATACATGGCAGGAAACGTGGCTGACTTACTGGCATGGCTGAAAGATGTACCCCGCCATGAACACGTTGAAAAGTAGTGCTTGATGGCATGCTTTTGTTAAGGGCAAAACAAGTGGCTATTGAACCCTGACTTTTCCACCTCAGCTATGTTGGTCAGCTCTAGGAGGTAGTTCCTGTGTAAGGGAGTATTTTCCTGATACCTGCTGGCCACCTGGAACTGGAGGTGCTGTGTTTCAGTGTCTGCACATTGCCAGTAAGCATATAAATAGAACAAATATATATCCGTTCTAATACTCCACTCTGTATTATATGTCAGTGGAGATATATCTGTGTTTCCTGTCTAATGAAGCATATGATCTTGCATGGTTTGTGGGTGACTCACCGAGCTTTGCTACTCTGTCAGACACCAAAGGTGCTAAAAGTAAGAATTTTGTTCATCCTGCATTTCCACTGCACTACACTGCTTGAAGCACTGACTGACTGCCTTTCTTTTAACTTAAATAGATTTTTCAGAGACCTGTGGGCTGAATCACCTGTGTGCAAGAAGGTGTCTTGAGAAATGCACGTATAAACCTGTTTATTTTCTTGTTTGTTATTATTTATAAGAACACCAAAAAAGGCCAGCTCTGCATTTTCTGCACTTGATAAGGCTTTGTAAATAGGAAATCACCCCCCTTCTCCAGGTCACAAAGCAGATTCATTTTACTAAGTTTTAGTCTCCCAGATCTTTACGTGTCCAGCTGAAGCTCCTTGCCTAGGCTGCCTCTACAGTCACTGGCGAGGGAAAGGAGGAATGAGTTGATTTGCGGACATGCTTATCTCACATCCTTACCTCTACTCAGTAACAACCCCTGAACATTTCTACAACTCTCTGGTTACTGTCAAACAGCCTAGACAGCGAAAACGCAGTGCCTAAGTTTTAGTTGCTTCTATCTATACATCCATACTATACAAATGTCACCTCCTATAACATCATACCACCCGATTTTTTTCCCCTCAGTGCAAGGCGAAGTATTAGCATGACTTTCCTTGCAGTATCATATGGCTCATGTGTGCTCTCTGGAATCAACAGCACTTGTCTAGGGGACAAATAAGAAATGATCATGCCTCCAAGTCCCCCTTTCCCTGCAGTGTTGTAACCACTCACTGTTTTGGAAGAAGCCTTTTCTCTGACCTCCGCTGGCTTTGGGTCAGCCACTCACTAAGCTAAGTGGGGAGGAGGATTACTGAATTTCAGAAAAATACAAAGGAGAACAGATACAGGGTTTTAAAAATGTCTCTTATCACCACATCTGCTTCAAAGAAGCTTCCGTTTGTCCAAGTGATTACATTCAGGGAGGTGTACAAAATAGTTTTTAGAGGGCAGCTGGTTTTAGGAAAATAAACCGATGACTCTTACACGGGGAACGGCAAACCAGTACTTCTTGGCCAGCAGAGAGGACCGACATGTAATTGTTGGTGAAAAAGCTGGTTCCGGATTTTAAATCCCCTCAATGCAAAGTTTTGCACAGAGATTAAAAAAAAAAAATAAAAAAAGGAAGAGGTTACATTTTTAGCAAGTACCTTAATTGCTGAAAAAATTAAATACACTAAGTGACTAGCTTTGGAAAGAAAGGTGAAAAAATGAAATGTTGCAAAATTCTAACTGTTTTTTCTTCCCATATTTTTCAAGACCATGAACATTCTGCATTAGTGCACCCACACTTGTGATCTGTGGGTCATACTTCCCACAATTTCCAGCTCAGGGATTTCAAGACAATGTTTTTGGGGGCCTAACATGCTTCCTTTTAGTCTTTAGTCCCTCCAACTGCCCTGCATGTCCTCTTGCCAGAGAAGCCACTTCCAGCAGTAGGAGCGTGGTAGCTCGACACAGCTTCTGAGCAACTAGATATTTTTTTCCTTACTGGTTCAAAAGAGATTGTGGGGAGCAGCCCTGATAAGAATAGTCCTCCTGGGTCATAAAGGCAAGGAGCTGCTCCAGCTGCTTAATGCCCAGTTGTCTGAAGTCGGCAAAGACATTTGCCAAAACAAACAGGTGTTTCCACCCGTAAAGGGACCTGAAAAAATATAGTGCTGTCTTGTATGTGCAAATGTAAAAAAGTTATGTCTGAAAATAGATGGACTAGTTATTTTTACAGCAATGCAGGGCCAACCTGTTAGCATGCTGATTCAGGACATTTCGTTTGTACTTCTCAAAACTGGGCAAAGAACAGCCTAGAATGGGAATTTTGGTGGTGGGGCCTCTGCTCAATTAATTTCCTTTGGATTCAAAACCCACTGGTGCCTGAGTCCTCCAGCTGGATAGTGCTTCCCTCCCTCAAAAAAAAAATGTTGTTCATGCTATTTAATGCTTGTGATCAACGTCCTGGGAAAGCCCGTTAAGAGCAACAAGGCGAAACTCTAAACTGGTGAACCCCATTCCCAGCCCTGAGTTTGCTTCCCTCCTTTCCAAAACAGCAGTGCCAGGAGTTGCTGGTATTGCTCAGGCATATTTCTGGCCACTTGGTGCCTCTCTTTAGAAGGGTGACTCTTGCAATAACAAAGCGGACGTCCCTTTTACCGTCCCCACATGATCCTGTTAGCGAGCTGTCCAGACCAGAAACACTCTGCATTAGTTCACCCACACTTGCAATCTGGGAGTCATACTGCACCAGCATTCATGCTGTTGAGAAAATCTAACATTTTCCCACCTGTGAAATAGGACCAACAGTACATATGGACCTGCTAAAGGTGTGGCGACCTACAACTAGGTAAGGCTTAACAGAATTTGGAAGATGTATGATTCCATGTAGGGCTACAAAGTAGCATGGTTATTTTGAGGCTTGTCACTTCACTTTGCTTGACATTTGGCTCTTTCTTTTGGAACCAAATCTCCTGGTGAGAGCAAGGATTTCTTGGCAGGAGGCTCATGGCAGGAGTTTCATTACACACAAAGGCCAACAACCGCGTAACATTTTTGGAAAATGTTGCCCAGGACGATCCATCATGGAACAGTCTTTTGGATTATTTGTTTTGGCTGGCATCTTTCTACTATTACTACAAACATAAGAAGTACTTAACTTAGTCCCAGCTAAAAATGAATGCAAATTTTAAAAAAGCTTACTTATTATACAGTGTTTTATAAATCACACACAGACGTATTCCATATCCCCAAACTGTGTATGAGAAGGTCATAATGGATGACACATTTTAGCCTGGAAGCTCGACTAGAACCCAAACTGCAAGTGGCTGGAGAGCAGGACCTGAGTATGTTAGTTGACAGCTGGCTGAACATGAGCCACTGGTGTGCCCAGGTGCCCAAGAAGGCCAACAGCATCCTGGCCTGTATCAGGAAGAGTGTAACCAGTAGGAGTAGGGAAGTGATTTGTTCCACTGAACTCAGCTCTGGTGAGGCTGCTTCTTGAGTACTGTGTTCGGTTTTGGGCCACTCACTACAGGAAGGATGTTGAGATGTTGGGAGTGCATCCAGAGGAGGGTGATGAAGCTGGTGAAGGGTCTGGAGCACAAGTCCTGTGAGGAACAGTTGAGGGAGCTGGGGCTTTTTAGTCTTGAGAAAAGGAGGCTGAGAGCTGCAGCTCTCTACAGCTACCTGCAAGGCAGTTGCAGAGATGTTGGGGTTGGTCTCTTCTCTCTAGTGACAAGTGATAGGATGAGAAGGAATGGCTTGAAATTGCACCAGGGGAGATTTATGTTAGATATCAGGAAGAATTTCTTTACTGAAATGGTTGTCAAACATTGGAATAGCCTGCCCAGGGAGGCGGTGGAGTCACCATCCCTGAAGGTATTGAAAAGGCATGTAGATGAAGTCCTTAAGGACATGATCTAGAGGTGGACTAGTCAGGGTTAGGCTGTGGTTGGAGTCAATGATCAAAAGGGTCTTTTCCAATCCAGTTGATTCTTGCTTTCATCAGTCACACTTCTGGAGCCCACATATCACTGAACTTTGCTACACAAGATTTACAGCACAGGCAGAAAAAGGTGCTGAATTATTTTAAGGCTGGAGCACTACAGAAAACTGGCATGCATGTGTCCCTGATCAGACAGTACAGCAACTTTAAGACATCGCCAGGACTCTAGGCCTCCAGTCAAGTACTCAGCATAACATTTATTACAGTGTCCCTGCCCATAGCAAGGAGGTTGGAACTAGATGGTCTTTAAGGTCCCTTCAAACCCAAACCTGTTCTGTGACTCTGTGATTTGAATGGGCTTACAAAGAGTACTTGGGGAAAGAAGGAGGTAACTATGAATATACAGGGAGATAAGTATGCGCATTATAAAGAGATATAGAGAGCTCATCAAGTGTTTAGTCTTTTAAAACACATTTAAATGAAAGCCTGATATGTAGATGAATAAAATTCAAGCAATACTGTTTCCTGATGGGTTTCTCCTATAGGAAAATCACCAAATGAGCCTGAGGAGAAGTTAAGGAGGAGTTTCAAGTGTGAAAACATTGAATGGAAGCATGAAAACTGTTGCTTTGCTTTCCCACCCCAGTGCAGATCCAGCAGCAGGTCAGTGGCAACAACAGCTGGGCAGAGCCAATGGAAAGGGAAGAATGTAGGGGGATGCCACAAGAGGGACCAGGGCAGCTGGTGGGGAAAAGGGTAAGGCTCAGGAAGAGAGTGTGCCAAGCAAAACAGGCTGGCTCTGAGAGCCATTGCCAAAGCTCTGTCTGCATTGAATTGCCCTGCTTGCCACAGTGGGATTTACATAACCACTGTTACACTTTGTGCATGCAGTAAGTTTTTGTGGCCGGTACCATGTATTGTATGAGTGGTTTGAGTGAGAGTTTTGAGTGAACAAGACGCAGTCTGACTGCAAAGCGAGTGCGGAGTCCCGATCCACAGGTCTGTGTCTCCACGAGGAGAGTAGCTGGAGATGGACAAAGTGAATGGCAAATTTAAATTTTTTGTGTAAGTGAAATGAGTTTTGAACCAGTTGTTGTTTTCTGGTGCTCTGTATATGGATCTAAGGATTTTTTGGTGTGTGTGTAAACTGTTGTTTGTATGTTTTGTATGTAAGCAGGAGGTTGTGGTGCAATTTGGAAGATATTTTTAGTGTGATGAATGTGAGGAAGACTGGTCTGATTGGGATGGCATTTTTGGTTCAGGCCAGCTTGAGTGGGTGGTTTGTGGAGATTTGAAAAGTGAAAAATCAGTGGCGTATGGGAGGAGGACATTTCAAGAGCTTTTGGGTCTCCCGATCAGGCGTAGGAATGGGTCTTTGCCCGTTTTGTGAACAGTGTGGTTTGTGTATGATATTGCCCCTTTGAGTTTTGTAACGTAAACTGCATAACTATGGTGTGACCTCCTGAGAGTGAATAGGGGAAATTTGGATACTAAGGTGTGGTCCTCTCAGGATATTGCCCCTTTGAGTTGTATAGGATGGCCGCTCCTAAGGCAGTCAGGGATAGATAAGTTGTACAATCTTCTTGAGATGCACGATCTCATCCCTCACCCCAGGGACAGGATTAGGCAAAAAATTGCTGGTTCCACTGAATTATCTGGGCTGGCTGAATCAGTGCAAAAGTCTGCGTGTATTCAAGCCGTGTAGGAGTGCTGCAGGCAGGGCATTCCCCTTGCTGCTCCAGTAGACCTAGTCTGCTTTAAACCACTGATTAGGGGTCTCCCTGACGCCTTGAAAATCTATGTGCAAAGCCTAAAGGAAAAGATTGTGTGAGCAATTGATTATAATACTCACCACTCCAACCAGCAGCAACAGCCCGCTTTAACATGGGGGGAACTATTACAAGAAATGGTTATTTATGGCAGAAAGATGGGACACTTAGAGGAAGGTTCAAATTCACAGCGCTGGGTTTTTCAAGAAGAATCCCCACCCCCCTCAACCAACCAATCCTCAACAGATCTGTGGAGAAAGGCATTAGCACTAAGGATACCCCGCCCAGTCCTAAATGGGCAATCCACAGAGATTATTCCCACACTGATAAACTTGGTGGAGCGGCTAATTAGCAAGGCTGTGGAATTTTCTGATATCACCAAAACACAGGAGGGTAAATGTTCTGTGCCTGCCAGTCCTTACTCAGACTTGAGGAAGGATTTGATGGATTTAAACTAGGAAGCACGGGAAGGGAATTTCAGGCCGACCCACTTGCGTAATATCCACTTTAGAATGGCCTGACCAGCATACTAACCCACATGCTATGTTACCCGTTGGTCCCAGGAGCATAACTACATTTCACAATTGATACAGGAGCTCAAATAAGTGTTATCACTGAAGAAAAATAAAAACAAAAAAAAAATCCAGCCAAAAGGTTAGGACTGACCCCTACCCAGGAGAAAATAAATGTAATAGGAGTAACTGAAGTCCCTGAAACCAGACCAATTAGTAATGTGTGTTTGGCTTCCAGGGGGAAACTGAATGTCTAAGATAAAGGTTGTCATTGGTCCATAACCAAAATAATATACTAGGATTTGATGTTCTAGCAAACCAAGTCTGGAAACTACCTAATGGAACAGTGTGGAGCTTTGGAGCCCCACTGTGTGAGGTTCCAGTACTTGAGGCAGTTGTTAAGTCACCTCCTTCCAGAATAACAAATGTTAATCAGCATCCTTTAGCATCTGCTGCTAAGGAGGGGATCACAGAGGTGATCAAAGACTTAGAGACCCGTGATACTGCAACCAGAACCCAGTCACCCTGTAAGACCCCGATGTGGTCGGTACACACACCAGATAAAAGGGGACAGCTGGCAGTGGCCCACGGGGAGTCAGACAACACAGTGCCACCCACAGCTGCTGGTCCTGACACTGCTGAACCAGTCAGCCAAACCCAAGCTAGGGATGTCCAGGGATGTCCACTCTGGATGTTAAGGTTATGTTTCCTCTTCGAGAGGAGGATAAACATCACACTGTGTTCACTTGGGAGGGAGTACAATATACCTTCAACCAAATTCCCCAAGGATACAAACACTCCCCTGCCATTGCCCACAATGCACTGTCAAGAATATTGAAGAAAAATTATATCCTAAAAGGTGGATTAGACCAGAATTCTAACCATTTCACTGTCGAGCGTATGTACATTTGAGCAGTTCTCTTCCCTTTTAATTACAGGACTGCTCCAGTAGGAAAAAGAAAAAGGGACAGCTGAGAAGACATGGGGTGGAGACCTCATAGGTATCAATCTGAAATATGAACTGTACCTGGAAGGAATTGAAGAGATACACAAACCTGAAGCACAGACTGGGAGTTTTGGTGTTCTGGTCTTAGTTTTGTCTGTCTGTGTGTTTGTTTCAATAGGAGTGATTGTTTGCAACTCAAGTTTTAATAATAAGTGCTACATCATGGCTGTAATTGTAAAAATCTTTGTAATAATAATTGTCAATTCTATAACCATAGGCATAAGCAGACAATCTAGTGTATGGAATAGACAGCCTTGAGCTTTTGAACAACATGTCAATGGTTCTCCGATTATAAATCACATTGAACCAGACAATGTGATCTATAAAATGATACAAGGTTTTGGTCATATGCTTAACTTTTCTCATGTGACTATCCGTTTGCTTCTTGTTCTGGCCCTGTTGGGATGTTCATTTCCATATTTAAATGATTAGAATCACAGTTGCAGAGACAAATTCAGATTTAGGATCTTTTTTTTTTTTTTAATTCCTGTCTTCACAACCTTGACAATGTTTTTATATAACATAGCTTTGTTGTGTCTTATGTCTTAAGTGTATCTTCCCTAACATCACCTAGTTTTATTCATCCACAAAGTGCAGAGCACAGGCATGATGTGACTCCTGGCTGGAACTGTCACAGTGCAGGCTGCCTTACTTAGGTACTGATTTATGCCTCTCTTTCTAGCAACAATTGAATCAGTACTCCTAAAGTAAGTGCCTAACCACCATGTGTAGCTGATGGAAAGGGAGTAGATGCTTTTGAAACCAGAACAGATTTCCACCCAGAAGCCTTCTAAAACTTTCTTAGCTGTACAAGGAACATAAGCATTTACTTTAGTGGAACAGACTCATGAAGTATCAAAAATTTAGATGCAAGCTCAATGTCTATATGAGGCGGGCTCATTTACAGCCTCATAGGGGTCTTTTTGCTTGGTAATTTTATATGTGCTTTACCTAATGTATTGTACCTAATGAATCTTTGCAAGTTCATTATGAAAGCAGTAAATCTTTGCTGTTCCCATTTTACAGATAGAGAATTTAAGGCAGTGACAAATACAATGAAAAGAACCGCCAAATCCCACTTTGTTCATGGGGAAGAGGCCATGGGGACAGCAAGTGCTAGCCTACTCACCTTCAAAAGCCTGGTTGATGACTCCAGCTGCTGTCTCTTTGTCTTCAAGGTAGTGGATGAAGGACAGTGGAGAGTGTCTTATCTCTTGCAGTTTATCCTGAACATAAGAGAAAGTAGGCCTGTTGTGAGGTTCTTGCGCCCAGCACCTTGTCATTAAATTGCATCTGGAAAAGAAATAATTAAAATGCAAACATTAAAGATAATAGAATCATTCATTTCAAAACTTACTATTAAATTATCTGAGAAGCAAATTTGGCCTAGATTTTCAACTTTTGAAAACTTTATATGTCATACAAAGATTATCATCAGCTGCTGAGGGAAGGAAAATCAGATTAAAGGTCAGTTGGCAGAAATACTATGAATGCTCTTAACTTTGAAAAGATGGATACTTTTGAGATTAGGAGCAGCTATAACGTTAAAAAAACCCAAACCAAGTGAAAAATACATTTGCCATCAATATCTGCTCTCACAGAATAAGTCATCAATATTTTCTAAGAAAGTAGACAAGGAAGCAATTCTCTCACAGAAAAAAATAAAAAAATAAAAGTATTCCTCAAATCAGAAATTAATCCAATGGACCTTATGCTACCAGCTTATTCAACCCCCCTTCAACTCATGTTACCTCAAATTTAGTGGAAGTTCAAGGCAAACTATCCAGCACAAAGAGAGTTAATTTAGATTTCTGTCTCCAGAACAAAACAAATAGGAGTAAGTTTCCCATTAAAGGCAAAAAAGGTATGAGTTTCCTCTGGATGCAGGGACCCTAGCCCACCTTGCACAACACTACTTGTACGTTTCTGTGGAAAATGGGCCCTCCTGTTTGCCTAAAGGATAGGGCTGATTTATATGGCTTACTCAAGGGGAGAACAGGACAACATGCTACAGAAAAACAAATCCTACAAAAGCCAGAGGGAGCCAGGCTGAAAACCAAAACACAGTCAACACCTGGACATGATAAGTGTTGGGAGTGGAGAGAGGTCTTAGAGTCTAAAATCCAGAGAGCAGTGTTTGAGCAGCCAGTGAAAGGCTGGTTCAGGAAGCTGCTACTGGAATGCAGAGTATTCACCTCTAAGCCCTAAGTTCAAATCCTCCCCTGACAAACAGCCTCCCAGACCTGCTGCTATGTGATACCAGGCGTTACTGAGTTATGTGAAATGAATTGGCTTGCTCAGATTCTCGCTTATCCATCTTAAAAAGAAGACTGCTGTCCTTCACCGTAATTGAGTATTTTCCAAAACTCTTGGTGACAGGTCGGAGAATTCTCTTGGCTTCTGATTTTACAATTGTATTTTTCATTAAAATATTGGCATTGGATGAGAAATGTGAGTAGAAAACTTGTTTCAGAACCACTTTTCATTGACCAGTATGATGTGGTTGCAGACCTGAACAGAATGATTCTTTTTTCTCTTAAGGATCTAATAATCCATTTTAAGAATCTAAAAAGTGGCAGTGACTTCCTAACACACTGAATCACTTCATATGCTTACTTTCAGGTGCGTTGGATATTGATGACACTGGAAATATAAATGGAAAAGTACTGAATAGAACTCTAAGTAGGGTGAAGTAACTCTGATCTTCCTTCTACTTCAAAAAAGGTGTCTGTCACATTGAACCTGAAACTCAGCCTTGGATGCCGGAAGCAAAACAATATTCTTCCTGGTTATGTTAGTTGGTAGGATATCCAAGAAAAAAACATGAATTCAGGTGCTGTGTGCTCCATCAGGTTATCACTTGGGCTCTCATGAGCTGACCCTTGTGCAAGGTGTAGTAAAGAATGAAGTAAAAGAGCTGACTGAATCACTGCTCCTCTAACAGAAAGCAAGAAACAATCATAGGCCAACAGAGAGAGAGAGAAACAGGCAATGATATGTAAGTCATAGACTCATAGAATTGTTTGAGTTGGAAAGGACCATGGGCAGGGACACCCTCCACTAGACCAGGCTGCCCAAAGCCTCATCCAACCTGGCTTTGAACACTGCCAGGGAGGTGGCAGCCACAGCTTCTCTGGGCAGCCTGTGCCAGGGCCTCACCGCCCTCATTGTAAGAAATCTCTTCCTTATAGTCTAGATCTACCCTCTTTTCATTTATAAAACAAGAATATGACAAATGTGGACTCTGAATGGTTTTTCATTCCTAAAACTAATCTCTTTCTTTCTAAATAACTAATTTTTACTGGACAATCTACTCTATAAAGCCATTCAGTTTTGTTATTGAGTAGGGATATTCATTGCTGTCCAAACATTCAGACCTGAAATTTTCTCATTTTAATTATACTCCATATTCTTATTTCCTAAATTAAATAATTTGCTGGTTGACTTAAAATATTAATACCAGATAGAACTGACATTGTTCAAAATGTTTTTAATTCAGATGGGCTTTAGGTTCCTAATTACAAAACCTTTCATTCTTTCTCAGAATAAATCTGCAAAGTTTGCACAGACAGCTATTTGTGGTGTGATACTGAGCTTGCAAGGCACATTGTGACATACAAAGTTTTAAGTCACATGGCATAAACTTTCACTAGCCCAAAAATGCATCAGCATGAGACCAGTCAAGAGGGTGAAAGTCAGCTTAATATGCCAAGATGTACATGAATGACAGCTTGAGCACATTCCTGTATATTTTGGGAGCCAGGCATGGGCTAGGAAATAGTGCATCGCTTCAGTATGAGGAAGAGACTCAGAGCATTCCCTAATTCATGGGGAAAGCCTTTCAGGAAGGAATGAAAAATAACAGACCCAAACACAACATCTGCTAGAGGTTTATGTTAGGTTTAAGAACTAGCCTGTACACCTAGATGTACACCTACACATCTACACTTCACAACTGTGTTTTATCTGTGTGGGACAGCTGGTTACCATATGTCCAATAGAGCTGCATATATGAGGCAAATAAGAATTCAAGAGCCTAGAAAACCAAAGACTTTATACTTAGTATCTAATTTAGGAGGCTGAAGATGAAAAATTCCTGAAATGCACTTTAGCGCACAGAAGCTACAGGACATTACCAATTTTCTCTCACAAGACAGAAAATATAATTGATGTGGGGATTTTCTTAGAGCCCTCGCTTATATCTGAAACCTTCTGAGCAAGCCCTTATTTGCTCCCACCCTCCAAATCCATCCAGGAGGGCACTCTCAGATCCAACTAGCAAAAACTTTTCATTACCAAACTAAAATTTCTTCATGAAATTCAGTTGTGCAGCTTTGCATGGGAGTAAGCATTTGGTGAAGCCACAGCTTCAAGCCAGGAAGCGGCACTGTGCTTGTATAAATTCTCTGGACTGTAATCCACATCCTTTGAGGATCTACATTCAATTACCTCAGTTCAGTCCAGACCTTGGCATACCCTTTCTTACATGAAGCCTCACTACTGTGTGGCTGTGCCAGATGTGAATCTCCAACTGCAGAAGTAGTGCCGTACAGACATCTAATCCATATTTCAATAAATGTGGCTCATTTATGATCCAGAAGCCCCTTTTACAATTCATTACCAAGCTTTACCTATCCACACTTCTCCGGGGGAAAGCAAAGGGTTCCTCCCCAGAGTAACACCTTGTGGAGGGGAGGGGGAGAATTTCTCCCCTCTGCTGAAAAAAAACTCAATCCCACTTCCTTAGTGCTTTTACACCCCAAGGTTTCTATGTCATTGCTACTTGCCCTCGCAGTGTAAACCTACCACAGATTCCTAAACACTTCTCAGTTGAAGTAGTTTGGCCTTTGAACTCTCTTCCTATCAGTGATGGTTTGTTTTGTCAAATGACAATGAGCAAGCCAAAGTGCTGAGGAGACAATTACTGACTGCTGATGTCCTGATGCAGGTTCAAAACCACAGGGAGGGAACAAGGAATGTCAAGAATCCCAGCATGCCATTAATGACCTAGCAAAGTAGCAAAAAGCTGTTTAGGCTACTGACAGAAGCTGCATGCAGGTGCTGAGTGTTCACCAAATGAAATAAAAGATGGTCCAAGAGTCTAAGGGCTCGTTCAGCCCCTTGGCTTTCAAAAACTAGCTACTGCTATTAGGCCCTGATCCTACAAGTTGCAACAGGCAGAGAGCATTTAAGCCCTACCTGCTATGCTAAATTTAAGATCTGGGATCTAAAAATTACTTCAAGCAAAGTTTTCTTGATTCTTCTGAAGATCTGGGCAATAGTTCTAAAGGCAATATATGAGCCTTTGTGTCAGTTTCAACATCAAACTAGCACATGAATATACATTACCTCCTATGCTTTATTATTCAGAAGATAGCTGTCAGGAATTTTTTGAGGAAAACATTTTCTGGAGAAAATACTGAAACTGAAATTGGTCTGGGCTCTCATTTGTTCTGTGACTTCCAGTATTCACCCAGTTCTTAAAACAAAACCAGAATCTCTTCAGTTCTCCAGTTCCTCCAAGTCCAAAAGCTTCCTTCCTTTTTTTCAGTTGCTAGTACGGTGTTTCAGCTATACCTACATAATAATAAATGATCACCCTCTCTGGAACTCAAAGCATGGTAAATGATATGAGACCTATCGCAGAGATCTGGGCTTGCCAATCACAGAACTATTCTCCAGCCATTCCCTCAGCCCCAGCAGTAAGAACTGTGCACTTGAAGTAGCCTCTCTTCCATTTGCAGGACCAGCTGCCAAGGGCATTGCTGTGACTGCTTCTGCAGGGTGGGTGATAAGGGAATTGAGACATGAAATTAGACAATGCTAAGTGATCATTGGGTCTTATATACCTCCAGTAGGTGCAGGTTGGATCTACTATATGTATACATGTCATTCTTTTAATTGCAAGAATATTGCAATTAAACCTGAATTTTGTGCTCAAGAGACAATTGGAAACTGAAAGCTTTGTTTATCCAGCTCAGCTAAAGACTAACCAGAAGTGCAAACTCCCCTTTCCCTGCACTGCTTCAGATTTTCTTACTGGCTTTCATTAAGAGTTATATCTGCAAAGAGAGCACAGTTTAGTTTCCACATATGTTCTAATATTAGCCTAATTCCTGCACCTACCATTGAGAAAGCCAGTTATATCTGCTATTGCAGGCACACAGTGTACAGGGACTGGTAAATTCTTTCCTAAAGCCACCTTAACATTTAACCAATACCAGCAGGCACTCTCGGCCTGTTATCACATTACTACCAGATTGATGCCCAAGACTGACTCTATATTGTCTTCCAAATCCTGTTTAAAAGGTCAATATCTGCAATTCAACATCAGCACTTGAGTTCTTACTCACAGGCTGCACTTCTGGATGAATTAGTAGCAGGTTGTTACAAGTTCTAGCTGTTTTATCTGGAAAAAAATAGATTTTGAACTCTGCATGGGCATAAATAATGTTCAAAATCATGATCACCTGGTAATAAGCCCCTTACTTCTTATAAATATTATCAACAACATTTAAACAGAATTAACTTACAGGTCATCAGGACAATTGTTTGGAGATTCCAGCCTTCCTCCTGATCGTACGTGGTGTAAAACTTCTGTATTGGAGAAACCTGGATATGGCTGTTGACCCAAAGTCAATGTTTCCCACACTAAGACTCCAAAAGCCCTAAGAAATACCAACAAAAAATTAATTATTTTGGTCATCATGAACAATCTCCCTATTGACAATTAAAAAGTTTACAAGCTAAGAATAAGACCCAGCTAGAAAAAATAGCAGGAAGAAATGTGAATTTTTTGTGAAACAATTTATGCATCCTTAAGCAAGCCTCTGGAACAGCTAAAATGAATGTGTAGAACTGACACTTTCCCAGACTCACTGAGATGCAGCTTAGAAAACGTTGAGTGCCCTGAGCTTCCCTGGGCAACATTCTCTGGCTGAGCATGCCTTCACTTAAGTGTTTAGAAATCTCTGGAGTGGAAATGGAGAGAGAGAGACAAGTTCTCCTAACTACCACTCACAACGCAATCAGCACCTCAGTTGGTTTGGCACAGAGAACTGAAACTACTTGCTTAGATAAATGTAAGAGTGACAGTCAAATGGATAGGCTACAAGGGCTGAGGACTTTTACAAGACTGATGGACTTTAGGCCTCTATAAGTACCTATGGCTACCAAATCTAAACTTGTGTGAACCCTTGGGTTTAGTTTGTATGTTTCTGTGCCTCTTGACAGCGGGTCTCTGCCTCTTCACCATAAACAAACTCACCCATGTTAAGTAAACCTCCACAGCAAAGTACTATGACCTTCCCTTGATGATGCTGAGAAATTTGGGCTTCCAAATTAATAAAATCACCATAAGAGAGTGAATGGATAAGGGGAAAGTATTTGACTGTAGGAAGGAAATACCAGTTAACCTAATGGAAAACAATATGTAGCAGCATGCAGGCAGTCAAGTCACTGTCCAATCAAGCAAAAAACCACATTGTGGACCTAGCACAAAGTTGTTTGATTGAGTGACACTAGTTCTTTTCAGCCAGAATTCAAAGCTAGTGCTCACAGCATTGAGAAATATATCCATGCAGGTACTGTCGTAGTGACAAACCTTTCATTAGCTCATTAAAATATCACTTAGTAGGAAATCTGCCTTGGCCTAATAATTATTAGAGATAGTAATATGCAATCTTATCATTCTACCTGTAAACTAATATTTTCTTGCTGTGGGATTTAATATCATTATTCCCACAGCTGTGTGGCTGCTATAACTCACCAGATATCAGAGCGACTTGTAAAGACACCGTCAATGAGGCTTTCAGGAGCCATCCATCTGACAGGTAGTAGGCCTTCTCCTCTTTTCCTGTAATAATCATTTCTATAGATATCTCTGGCAAGTCCAAAATCACCAATCTTTACTACCCGGGAGGAGCTCTCATATTCCTTCTCAGACACAAGGCAGTTGCGAGCAGCCAGGTCCCTGGTTTGTAAGGCAGGAACAAGAGGATGGAGTTAGCATTGCAGAATAACTCAGGTCAGCTGGTTCGACAGTCTCTTCAGAGCAGTGCCAACCTCAAGGTCAGATCGAGAGGCTTAGGACCTCATCCAGTTAAGTTTTGCATATCTTCAGGACTGGAAATGACACAGCCCCTCTTGACAGCCTGTTCCAGTGACTAATCCTACATGCTGCAAACGATATTATCTAAATTCCCTTGCTGTAACTTGTACCTGTTCCTTCTCATCTTTTCCCTGTGCACCTCTGAGAAACATCTGGTTCTGCGTCCTCTGCAGCTACCCATTAGGCAGATGAAGACAGTAAGTGGATCTTCCCACTTGCCCTTCACTTTGTTGCGTGGGATGTGATTCTTGCCTAGGGTACAGTGGGTCCTGGACTCAGATGTTAGAGTACCTCACCTTTTGTGAGACAACTGTACGTGATTTTTAGCAGAAGAGCAGAATGTTAAATTTTATTCTCATCCTCTTGCCTTCCTGTTACATTGTGACACCTTTCTGGGCATTTTTTTCCCATGTAAGATAAATAGTCCTGATATTGTGGGTAAACCTTGGTAGACTCAGGAAATAAGTTCTGTACCTGTGTATGAAATGCATTTTCTCTAAGTAGACACAGCCTTTGCAAATATCCAAACATATGTCCAAGATGTCAGTCAGTGTCAGTAGGGGACTCTGGGGCTACAAGAAACAAAGACAGAAGTTATCCATGTGTTCCAGCTTTACAAATTCCGAATGACAACCACCCTGTGCAAAGATGCTATTGTTTCCTCATTTGAAATGTATAAGGAATTTTTTCCAAAACATACAAAGCACATGTGCAGAACCTTATGTCAATCAAGCAAATGCTAATGGTCAGCACGGTAAACTGCCTAATCACTGCACTGCAGGGCACATGAACACATCCTAGTCTTTCATTTGGAACTAAGAATATCCTGGAGCCTTCAGAACTTTTTCTTCACTACAGTGGATGAAACAGGACCCTGAAAATTTCCACCCACTATCAGATCAGGTTTGCTTGCTGCTCTATTAATCACCATAATGTATTATTCTCCTCTAAAAAATGTGAGGATACAGGCACAGGGGCAGTATCTTGTTATATGCCTGAACTATACCTATCATATTCAGGATACCGCTGCTATTCAAATCCAATTTAAAAGAGACCCCAAACCTATGAGGTCTAATAGCCCAGATACACGACCACCAATATTTGTGATCACTTTTCATGGTATTCATAGAGGGAAGCTCAACAGTCATCTCGTGACTGAAAACTCAAGTTTGGTCAGTTGTCTAATAACATCCAATCTTCACAGAAATTCTGAAGGCAGTCAACGCTCAACACTGAGTTCCCAGGGCATTAGAGAAAAACCCTGCAGCTAAACACCGAGCATCAGCATGGCCTTTAAGAAAGGGAAAAACTGAGAAACTGTGGGCAGCTACAGGTCAAAAGTAAAGTCTCATGGTCTCTACCTTACCTTTTGCTTTCTGGCTCCTCGTAAATAACTAAGTAGATCCCCTCCTTCCATCAGCTCCAGTATAAGGTACTGAGGTTCATTTAACAGGCACACGCCAAGTAACTTCAGAATGTGGGGGTGATCAAATTTACTAAAGAGAGGGAAACAACGGTAAGATTACATATGAGAAATCCAGCTGGTTGATAGCTAATAAAGTGCATGTAGCTGCAAGCGATGAATGAGCAGTTTGGCCTTTACGATCCTGCCACTACCAAAACCTCACAATGCCTGGATCTCCTCAGTCATGGGGAGAGTTCAGGGACATCCTTTCAAAGCACAGGCTTACACTGTACTTTGACAGGTTTTCTAATGCTTGCGTGCTTATTAAAAGCACACTTCATCATATTTCCAGGAAGCAAATAAAGGTAGTCAAACGGCAATCTCATCTAGGAATAACATGAATTGTCTCCTGTTCAATAAAGTTCTCTATATTACTTTGATAGAGTACTTTTCCTATGATACTGACAGTGGAACTGCTGATTCGGAGAAAAGCACAAAGACAAAAGCACAAGGTGCAACAAATTGTTTTCACTATTCAGAGGAAAACTGTTTCTTACATTTTCAGGAGAAACATAATATGTGCAAGGAGTACTTTCAGATATACTAGCAATTGCCTGCGTGTGTCCAAAAAGATAGGGATTACCACAGAGCACTCAGTGCTCTCAGATCGAGCACTTTTCAAAGAATGAAGAGTATTTATTGCCTCTGTCAGAGCCTGTGTTTTTACAATCACATTTCTTGTGTTAGAAAATGGTTTTCCCTTCACACTGCTGTGTGAAAGGACTTGCACCAGCAGTCAAGGGAAACTTGACTCTGTTGGGGGAACTGATGGTGTCCAAAACGCTGTCAAATGCCCCAGTGTAAACAAACAAATGAAAGAGAGGGACATTTTCCTTCTAACCTCTTTCAATTCACATAATCTTAGGTGTGGGCAAAGACTCTAGCAAAAAGCGTGATTTTGAATTTGACAGTTCCCCCCCACCCGGCCCCTAGCACATACCTCTCAATCAAACTTTGTCACTCTCAAGAACAAAAAGAGGGGAAGGAGCACCTGGCGCTTTCCTTACAGCTTACACAGCCCTTTCTCCACTGAGCTGTCATTCCTTACTTCCCAAGTGATGGGATGCACCCAAGAATTTTCTGCATGTATTTACACACAAACAACTCACCAATAACCAATATCAAACGACTTTTGGAAATACAGGCGACTCAATTTCCCCATGATTGCATAGCAATAATGGAAGAAACAAGTAGTCCTTGCTCAGCTGAGACAGTATGTGTAACATTACGTTCTAAATTTTAATGAACATCCAAAGAGGCAAGCAAAACAGAAGTTGCATTTAAATATCTAACATCAGGGACTGTAAACAATCACATCCTCTTCTTTTTACCTTCTGCCCTTGGATTCATTTATGAGACTTTACAGATGAATGTGAAGAAAAATCATTAAGCCTTCTACAAGGGTACAAAATCATTCTTTTTTCACATTTTAAAAATAAAAGATTTAAAGCACATAAAATATGTGTTTTTATTATTGCTTAATGACTACCGGGAATATATAATATTTAAACTGTTATATTCTCTTTGTTTCTATATCTCATTATATTGGTGTCCATATGTATCTACATCAGCGTTTACATTTAAATGTAATCATTTCCAATTATATATTTGTTCAGGATTTCTGGTTTTGGTTTATTAACTGCAAGAGGAAAGCAGAGTTGGAGAAGCTCCAGAGATTTTAACTATGAATGAAAATAATTTCCATACTACAAAGAAAAGAGACCTTAGCTGGGTCTGTGACAGCTAGGTAGACAAGAGAGAATATAGGAAGTTTACACACAACACTTAATTGTTGTCATTAATTTACACTTAAGTGATGTGGTTCCATTTTGATTTTCACAAGCCTCTTACCTCATTGAATGTACAGTGGAAAAAGTTAGGCAAAAAATGCAAGATAAAAAAAAAAAAAGTAAACACAAAAGAGAATGCTCTGAAAATCAAATTTCAATTTTAACAGCACTACGTTTTCCGTACAGGTTATAAACCCCTTAATTTTTCAAAAGATGCTTCCAATTCTGTGCTCATGACGGAAAGGTCAGAGAAATGCAGAAGTGCACCTGAAAACTAAACCATGCTTTCAGTTTTCTGTTACCAGCTGATAACTTCAGCTCAACTTCCACTTGTTTCTGTGAAGACTATGGAGAAACAGATTTATAGAACTCTATTCTCAGAATTGTAGGGGTTGGAAGGGACTTCCAGAGATCATCGAGTCCATACAGACTTTTCTGTGTGAAATTCTTGCACTGGTGACATGCATTATTTTTTGAAGGCTACCTCAATAGAAGAGGTGTGTGGCAGCCTCTAGTGGTAAATATGCACATTTAAAAAAAAAATATATTTTCCACAGTAAATTGAAGCTTCAAGGCATCAGCTTGTTTTGATATGATTATTTTGGCAAACTAAACAGATTTTGTTGCCTGATTGCCTTTAACAACTAATTTAGTTTTATGGGAGCAAAGAAACTGAGGAAGTGTGATCTGGAGGAGCGAGTAGTGAGGTGGATTGTGAACTAGTTGAAGAAAAGAAGTCAGAGAGTTGTGGTCAATGGTACAGAGTCTAACAGTCAGTACTGGGACCAGTACTATTCAATATATTCATCAATTACCCGGATGAGGGAACTGAGTGCACTGGCAGCAAGTTTGCTGATGACACAAAACTGGGAGGAGTGGCTGACCCACCAGAAGGCTATGCTGCCATTCAGTGAGATCTGGACAGGCTGGAGAGTTGGGTGGTTAGAAATTTAATGAAATATAGCAAGGGTAAGTGTAGAGTCTTGCATCTGGGGAAAGAACATCCCCAGGTACCAGTACAGGTTGGGGATGGACCTGTTAGAGAGCAGCACAGGGGAAAGGGACCTGGGGGACAGCAGGATGACCATGAGCCAGCAATGTGCCCTCATGGCCAAGAAGGTCAATGGCATCCTGGGGTGTATTAGAAGGGGTGTGGTTAGTAGGTCAAGAGAGGTTCTTCTCCCCCTCTACTCTGCCCTGGTGAGACCACACCTGGAATACTGTGTCCAGTTCTGGGCCTCTCAGTTCAAGGAGGACAGGGAACTACTGGAAAGAGTCCAGTGCAGGGCCAGCAAGAGGATTAAGGGAGTGGAACATCTTCCTTATGAGGAAAGGCTGAGGGAGCTGGGCCTCTTTAGCTTGGAGAAGAGGATGCTGAGGGGTGACCTCATTAATGTCTATAAATATGTAAAGGGTGAGCGTCAGGAGGACAGAGCCAGGTTCTTCTCAGCAATGTCCAGTGATAGGACAAGGGGCAATGGGTGCAAGCTGGAGCACAGGAAGTTCCATGTGAATATAAGGAAAAGGTTTTTCACTGTAAGGGTGACGGAGCACTGGCACAGGCTGCACAGAGAGGTTGTGGAGTCTCCCCTGGCAACATTCAAAACCTGCCTGGATGCATTCCTGTGTGACCTAATCTAGGTGCTCCTGCTCTGGCAAGGGGGTTGGACTAGATGATCTTTTGAGGTCCATTCCAAGCCCTAACATTCTGTGATCCTGTGTGTGATTCTGTGATACTGAAATACATCAGTCTAAACCCCAATGAATCCATGATATGAGCATACTGAACTTGCAGTCTGTAAATCTTAAATTTGGCTAATCAGTTTTATAGTTTTATTTTCATAACATTCGCCTGTAATGATTTAATTGTTTTAGTAGAAACAGGAAAATACCCCAAAATGCCACAGCAATTTGTTTAGAGGAAAGCTTTCCTTTCATTCCTCTTGAAGGCCACCACCCTCACGTGATGGTGGCAAAGCTGTCCCTACCTCATTAAGTGTGCCTCCTTCAAGAATTCACTCTTCTCATGGTCTGTTGCACCTTTCTTCAAAGTCTGTTCAACAGAAAGCAAAAGTATAACAACACTTAGGTCACAACCACCATTATCACATAGAGCAAGTACAGCAATCAGACATAGACATGGCCTTAAACACACACTATTTTCCAGAAATCATTACAAGGAGAGAGGCTCAGCTGCAAGTGGCTCGCAAGAAGTACTGCCAGGAAATACCCAAATCTGCGAACACCTGTTTCTGCGGTATAACCTCTGAGCCAAGTCTCTCTGCCCATCCCATTCTGTTGCCAGAGAAATACACAGCTGCAATTACCTTGACTGCTACTTTGGATTTTCCACTTCCATCTGCCAGGATATCCACTGCAGTCCCTTCATATACCTCTCCAAACGCTCCGCTTCCTAACAGTCTGTGTAAGTTCAGTTTGTCCCGAGGGAAAGCTGGCAATGAGTCAATCTCTGCCCGAGAAGGAAGCATGCTACAAAACAGCAATACTAGTCACTTGTTCATACCTCAGAATGTTTGAAGTGTTATTAAAATTCTACCTCAAATGAATCTGGTACTATTTGTGCCATTAGGTACATTTAAGGGGAGCTCAAGCAAAGCCTGGATGTTTTGGTAAACACCAAAGGTCTTCTTCCTTCCCTGTGTGCTTGCATTTCTTGGCAATGTGAGCGTGCTGGGTGGGCTAGCAGCGATTCAGGCCGGGGTGCATGCCAAAGTGCCAGCATGGCAGGGTGTGCTTCAGAGCCCACGTGCCCTGCAGTGCAGATGCAGCCCTCAATTCCACCTTGAGGTGTCAGGGATGAGTGCACTAACAAAAAGAAGTCCAGGGAAGCCTTCTTAGATATGTTTGTCCTGAAATTGCCTTGTCCAAAGGACATACCTTACAGCATAACAGGCGTTGGCTAGTCCCACTGTCTCAGCTGTCCCCCTGAGTTGAGCTAGTTCTTGATCTTCCTTGATGAACACTGTCTGTCCAGGGAAGGCCTGTTTTCTGGACTTCTGTCTTTGCTGCCATACTGAAACAGAAAAGCAGACCCTCAGATATTTCACTCTGAGAGCATCCCAGCATGTGAACAGGCTGAAAGGCCACAGAGGTGTCCTTCTATTTAACATGACCCTGCAGCAGCTCATGAAAGCAAGGTGTCTCTAACTGGCCACCACTTTTTCCCCACAAAATACAGACAATTCCTCCTTGAGCTGAGAAATCAGCCACACATCCACTTCTTCATGTGGCAAGACCCAAGCCAGAAGGGCTCCGCCGTATCACAGGAAGAGGATGAGGGGTGAGAGTGCAGGACCATCTCAGGGCAATCTCTACATCCTTTTTTCAGCAGCAAAGCTGAAGAGGAAAGAAATGGGACTCTTTGGGTGAACAAATGCAGTACCCAATTTGATAATTATATGGTACAAGTTTTTATGAGGATACACGGGAACATCAGAGTTCCTTCTTCATGCCTGTGCTCTCCCTGCAGGAAAACAACAGCAAGAAGTGCCCGAGAATGGAGTGAATTGGTATTCTGTCCTTGATACTGAAAACATAACCAGCCATCCCTAGGTCCCCAAAGGATGAGAATATACAAATTTCTACCAGCTCCCACCCTGTGGATTGTTCAGCATTTCCCTAAACCTGGAGACCAATCATCTCCCACCATCTGAATGGACTTTTACTGAGGCCTGACATCCCAAGGATATGCAAAAAAACTCAGCCACATACCAAAACAAAATAGCACAATCACAGTCAAGCCCAGAACAACTCCGATCACAGCAGCAGTGACAATGATGGTGTCTGGGGAGACTATATCATCTGTTAAATAGAAGGGGAAAGTTGGTTAATGACTCTGTACACAAATTATATCAAACCCATGGAGCTGAGCAAACCTGCGAGAACCCTTGAGCTGCCTAGGGTACACGTCTTCTGCTGCACAAAACTCTCTTGTAGGCTGCATGTAGGTGTCTACATCTGGTCAGACTAACCTTCTGCCCCACCTCTGGGCCATTTTTGTGGTGATCTACTGTGTGCAGGGAAAGAGAAGATGCAGAACTCTTTGACCACTCAAGGTGGGATTTTCAAAAACACCCACAGAGTATAGGTCTAACATTCTGGCTGGAGGCTAGAAGTAATCCTCACATCCTTTCCCAGTGTGGGAGCTGGTCTTTATTTCAAGAACCCTACCATAATTCAGAGTGCAACGCCGCAGAGACAAACAGGTATAAACGAACAGAAGCCCACTGTTTCCTGCAAAACAGCCTGGATGAGCAACTGGGATCACCATATAAATGTCACCATTTATTACCTCATTACTTTACCTGTGCAGCAACATCATTATTAAAGTAGGTCCCTCTTCATAAATTAGTGTGACTATTGTGAATTAAAATAAAAAAAAGTATCTATTAATAGAGTAGGACATACCTTCACCCAGAATTATATCCTTGCTGGTGTCACTGTATTCACCAAGTCCCAGCACATTTGCAGCTGCCACTCTGAACTGGAAGGTTCCTTCTAAGTTCTTGGCGGTCCATATGCAAATACTGGCACAGGAGCCATTGTAAACCACCTCCCACAGAGGCTGCACTCTGCTGGTCTTCTCAGACTGCTTTCTTCATTGGGCACAGCAAAATAACACAGGTACATCATTAACACAGTGAGGACAATTTAGTGTTTCCCCCTCTGCTCTTCACCTCAGTTCCATGGGCTTCACAACATCTCTCCAGTTGCAGGGATTTGGCTACAAAGCAGAAAATTGTACCGTGCCATTTCAGCAATGCTAGGAATCAGGCATTGGAAAAGAAATGCTAGAACATTTAGACATAAAAAGTTCCAGCACTCTTTCACCTGTTTCAGCATACACCTCACAGCCAAGACTTTTTAGGAAAAAAAACAATAAACCAACCCACATTTATTTTTGTGTCCTGTTAAGACGTTTTTCTTTACTGGGCCCAGAGTAATTCAGTGGCTCTTGTGCATCAGGTTTCACAAGCTAAACAGGAAACAAGTCATTGGCAGTGAAGGCACAATTCTTTAGCTAGCCAGTTTCCCATAGTATCTGCTGACTGCTGGCTACATTGCTTCCTTTCCCCATTGGACTGAGATTGATTGCTCACAATAAATTCAGAGCTGATTATTCACCAACCAAAAGAAGACCATGTATTTAGACTTGAAAGGCCATATGTGAAATATCATTTCATGTCACACAAGACCATAATATTTCACATGAAATGACCTTTACGAATATGTCAATCATTCTCCCAACATACTTTAATGTAGAAAAAGGTCAAACACTTCTAAACCCTAAAGACATAGGAAAACGGTATGTTCATGTCCTTGGTGTCTACACATCCCTACCAGAGCTGTGTGAAAAACAGGGGTTGTTTCAAAAAGCTATGCAAATATTTTCTAGAATGCAATGCAACCAACCTAACATTTTTCTACCTGGTGTAAAAAGACTATGAGGATCAAAGAGAAATTCAGTCATTGCGCATTCCAAACTGCAGGAAAAAACTTATTTAATTGAAAAACCCAAACACTTCAATGGTGCATTATGATTTCAGATATGAATATGAAGCTAGAACCTGGAGAACATAGTGGCTAATGCACAGCCCTGACAGAAGCCAAGGGACTGTCCTTTCTTTACCAATCCATAGCAAGCCAGGCACAAACTGGCTCTTGGCATATCAAAATTACTGTGATCTCATAGCATGCAGGTCAGTGCTGCTGTATGCTCACAGAACTGTATGGAGGAAACTTACAGCACCAGGAAAATATGTCTGAGTGAAAACTTATATAGGTAAAGTATGCACAGCTCCACAGCGCTGTCAGCCCTTAGCTTTCATAAGCACAGAGTTAACCAAGGAAAAAGAAACAATAGCTTAATTTTGAAAATTGCTTTCTTCCATCAATCCTCATTTCAAACAATGTCATAGGAATATCTCAAAAGATAGACTCTTCTGATTTTTAAATAATGCATTAAATAAGCTTTGCAATAACTGCCTTAAACAAGACCCCTCCAGCACCATGGTCAGAAAATGAGAAGCTTCAAAGTCACTGCCCACAGCAATATCCTCTGACCTGTCCATGCAGCCTTTCCAATGTCAGTGCAGGAATAAGTGTGAATTAGTGTTCTGTAGATGCCTAATGGTGTGACATGTATAGCCCAGGCAATCTGTATTTGATGACAGAGCACTTGAAAAATTATCTAGTCACTCCTTGTCAGCGGGAATTCCTTAGGATTTTTTCTTGCAACTTTATAGCATCTTTTCATGAGGCCTCTGAGCAGTGAGATACTTCTATATACATTTTAGTCCAAAATACATGCTATATGCTTTATAATTTATGATTTTAAAATATCTCCAATTCTTCTTTTATTTCACCAACATATATCTAAATATATACCTCTAATTCAGTGTTGATCTGGAAATGTGGTTAGTGTATATTTTCTTCTAAGTTTTCCAGGAATTTCTGGAACTGCTGACTACTGAATTTACCCAAGAAAGCATCAGAGCCAAACTGAAAGCCCCTGCACACTTGGACTTGTTCTGGGCTGCTCACCTCCCAGCAGAATACCTGCACACGTAGCTTACCTGCTTTCTAAGATGTAATAGGTCAGGTTGCTTCCATTGTCATCAGCCTTTTCCCACTGCACAGAGTTTTTAGTGTCTTCTGCTCTTTTTGGAACTCCTGGCTTACTGGGAACACCAGCTTAGGCCAAATTGGGAAAGAAACAGAACCCTTAGGATGTGTTTATAGCAAGACAAAGGACTAACAGGTACAGAGAAAAATTTAGATGTACACATGAGAGTTTAGGCATACAAAAGGATGGAGGATCTACATCAACAATCCCCATGAAGAATGAATCCTTGGCCTTCTCTTTATGATGGACAAATTTTAATGTTCTTATTCACATCCAGCCTTTCACCAGAAGTTGAGTTCACATGCATATAGGCATTTTCTTTCAGTCTCCCTCACTCTTCTTCTCTGCTCCAGTTGGAAGTTAATTTAATTTATTTCCCCCTCTTACTTCTGCAGATACAGTATTGTGCTCTTCGTTTTTCAAACACGCAGAACTATTGTCTCCTGGTATAAGAAAACTGCCTGCTAAACATTACAAGATTTTGTGTTTGAATATTCACACCCTGAAAACAGTCTTAAAAATCTTGTTGCACTTCATGAAGTGCTTACCTGTAGTTTTAAAGCTTGTTGAAGGGGAAGTGCTTTTCACTCCTGTGACGTAAACTACTGTTGCTCTAACAGAGTAGCTGGTTGAAGGAAGAGTTCCTGTGAGATTGCATGTGTAAACAAGACCCAAGGTGCATGTAGTGCTTGCAGGAGAAAACCAGTCACCTTTGATTTGCCACTAGAAAAATAAAACGTCATTGTGGTCAACTTTCTTGCTCTGCTGAAAGTGTGTCAAACTGCTATTCCTGGGTAAATTAACTACTTTGCCACCTTTTCATATCAGGGGGAGATTATGCATGTGCTGTTTCAATCACAGGACTTTGTCCCCTTAGAGACCAAGGACAAGAAAACCCTAGTTTTATTCTTTGTTTTCAGGAGGCCTACAAGTCTTGGCAGCCACAAAGGACAACAGATTAAGTGACCCCTTTGCACAGCCAAAAGGAGCCTTCCCCTTGCTTATCTCTGTGCAGCTTGTATTTCTGGGAACTGTAAACGTGCCCGAGTCCAGTTTGCCATGATGCAAGTGGAAGGAGGAGGTTTAGTGAAATTGTTCTATGACATTGGTTTTAGGGAAGGGAAATTTTGGTGTTGCCCTAATGAATCTGATTAACAATATTAAGGATAGCCAGTTTAGCACGTGTTCAGTGGTCCAGATATTAAAAGCTGAAACTTCCATCCATGCTGCTGTCGCTGCAGTGCTTACTTCCACAGGCTGCACCACCAGACCTGTTTTTCTCTCTGGCATTTTCTCCTAACCTCTATCATATTAAATTCAGACATGAGGTTGTAGCTGATATTTAATGCTGAAACCCCTTTTCTTCTCTTTCTTGTGCAGAGCTGACATGGGATTTGTAGCTACAAGCCAGGTTGGGGGAGGGCAGTGAGAAAAGAGGGAGGGGACTCTACTGAAACAGGAGATGGGAGGAATTCTGGTGGGGTCATCCAGGATGTCCTTTGGCACTATGGAGTATTAAATGCTACAGCTGCACTCCCCCTTGTTCCTGGCAAACACTGCCTCCATCCTGCCCCTTCTGAGCCACTAAGACTGACGTCACCATGCCCAAATTATCCACTGAGACTCCTCATATACATCCTGCCACCCTGCCCTGCTCACCAAGACAGAGTGGGTCAACTTTGCTCTGATCAGAAAAAAAAATAAGGAGTATTTTTACCTTATACAGCTCAAACCAGAAGCTGGTTTCATTGACATACAGAGGAGCTCTCCATTCTAGCTGGAAACTGGTATTTCTGGGAACTATGTTGACAGGTGCAGGTGGAGTCTCAAAAGTTTTCGCGATAACAGGGACACTTTCAGAAAACCAGTTCTCACTGGGATGAAAAGCAAGAACCTAGTAAAGAAACAAATGAACTGTACAGTACCAGACCAGTTGGAAAGGTGCCTTATTAACATCTCTTGAGTCTTTTCAAACAAGACACTATACAGGCAATATAGATATAGGTGTAGAAAGGTTTTAAGTCTCACAGTTTCAGCATTACACTTCAGTCTGGAAGTTCATAGACTAGAGCCAAGGCCCTCCATCAGAGACTTTTCTTAGTTTCTTGCTTCATCTTTCTATCAAGACTCTTCTCTTTCTAGACCTTTCTGAAATGCCACACACCCTTAGACAGGCATGCAGATGTCACGTCCCATGCTAGGCAGTGTTTTAGAATCACAAAAATACAAGGTGAGGAGGTGTCTTCATAGACTTCCTTCCACTAAACCACACTCAAATATGACTTATATTTGAGTATGCATACTTACATACATACGTATAGGTATACAGGCATGTCTGTAGGTATGTATTCCTGTGCTGGTTTTGGTTGGGATAAAATTAATTTTCTTCCTAGTAGGCAGTAAGGGGGTATGGTTTGGATTTCTGCTGAAAACAATGTTGATGATATGGAGATTTTTTCTTACTGCTGAGCAGTGCTTACACAGATCCAACGCCTTTTCTTCTGCTCACCCCATCAGTGAGAAGGCTGGAGGTACACAAGGAGTTGGGAGGGGACACAGAAGACTCCAGCTGACCAAAGGAATATCCCACATCATATGACATCATGCTCAGCCTATAAAGCTGGAGGAAGAAGGAAGGGGGAGCTGTTTGGAATGATACCTTTCCAAGTAACCCTCATGTGTGCTGGAGCCCTGCTTTCCCATGGATGGTTGAATACCTGCCTGCCCATGGGGAGTGGTGAATAAATCCCCTGTCTTACTTCGCTTGTGTGTGTTACTTTTGCTTTACCTATTAAGCTGGGTTTTTTTCAGCCCATGAGTTTTCTCACTTTCACCCTTCTGATTCTCTTCCCCATCCTGCTGTGGGGGAGTGAGTGAGTGGCTGTGTGGTGCTTAGCTGCTGGCTAGGGCAAAAACACAATTCTCCATTTAACAAAAGCACAAAAGTTAAGACCAGAAGAGGTCCCCTGCATATATCAGCCAAAAGTTCTGCCTGCCCATAGCTGAACTGTGAAAGTCACTCTCTAACTGTATTTGTGATGTATTCTGCAGAGAACAGGTTTACTTGATTGCTTTTGAAGATGTCACTGTGGTGATAGCCCTGCTGTCCAGATACATCATTTACTGTTTTCCTTTTAACCCTTCACCTGTACAGGGAGATGATGTATGTTTTATTCTTATGAATCCACAGGAACATTTTTATTCCTCCAGGTGCTTGTATACCAAGCATTTACTGTTTTGTCCTAATATAGTCCTACATTGGGACCACACATACCTATATATGCCCTAATACAGTCCTAGTAAAACTGTATGTCTTTGAAATCACTTCAGGCACTGAAGTTACACAGTGTGATCTATAATCTCTTTGAAGCTGTGACCTTTTTTTTTCCTAGTTCTGTGGGACTTGCTCTCTTCCAAAAGGTACAGAAGATATTCGTGAACATTCACACATTATTTTTAACCATGTAGTTTAAATTCTATTCAGATGCTCTTGACTTGAATATGTATCACCTATGTAGTCTTCAACCTGATCTTTCCTTCTCCTGATCTGTTGTGCTACCATTGGCTTCACGTAGCTCTGTTAAATATCTAGTCACAGGTCTCCTGTTCCTAAAATCTAGACCCAAAAAAGCACTAGATGCTGCAAAATTTTGTCTTCTTATTCAGCATACTAACAGAGCCTTCCCAACTGCCTTTTTAGCCCTTGCTACTTCAAACTTCTTTGGTTACTACACCTTCTTGATTTTGAATCCATGTTAAGTTACCCTTTTCTGCTCATTCCTAAGGCAATGACACATGTGCTCAGGCACGTAACACTGACATTACTGCAGGATGGTGCTCCCCTTACCCTGGCTGTCCAAAATGCCATGCTGCCTGAGTCTGACAGCAGGAGTGGCAGGTGCCTGATGTGTCTGCCCCTCAATTCTCACTGTTCATAGCCCAGCACAACTACGCGAGCCACCAAAGTTTTCATGTAACGCTGTCATGGGAGTCCTCGTGAATTGCAGTATCTGATGGATACCCAGTCCCACTGTTTCTGCTAGCTATCCTGGGGCTGGCCTATTATTATTATATGTCCTATTTCTATGAGTTTTCTGTTGCACTATGGTAGTTGAAAAATCTAGATCTTCCTTTGTCTATGACTTGCCTGGACAGTAGAAGAAACTACTTCTATTCCACTGACAGCATCATATTTCAGTGAAATCCGAAATCAGGGGGTTTGCAACTATTCTTCAATATTCTTGTGTATAGAAAATTTCTTCAGAGAAAACCAAATAGCCAGGCCCCTACTTGAATTTTTAAGTCATTATTAGTCCTCTGCGTTTGTTAAAGTATTAACATTAATATACTGTTCTTGTTGTGAACTTTGCTTGCATATTTCACAATATACTTTGATTTAAAATGTGGCTGCTGCAAGACAGAATCAGTCAACTATTAATTCAGTCATCATCTACACCTCTATGTATATATCAATCACTCCAGGTTTATTGGAAAAGGAAAAAAATCTTTTTTTTTACTAAATGAAAAGTAACTTATTAAAGGAAAAGCAGCAACTGGCAAAATGGCTGAGTCTGCTTTTGGTATAATATAGAGAGCTTTCACCTTTATGAAATTTCAGATATGTTGCTTTCCTGAGAAAAACATTTATCTTTTAGGCACGACCCATTTGAACTCTCCCAGCCCTGTTTATTGCATTTCACCTAGTCCTTCACAAGCAGGTCACAGTTCCAAGCATCCTGCTGTAAGAACAGAGGACCCCTGTCATTTGACCCTCTCTTAGCATAGCGCATCAAGTATCTGGGCAGTAAGCAGGATTGCAGCAGAAAGTCCTATTTACTCTTGATATCTGTGATGTGGAAAGGAAGCCATCCAGAGGGATCTTGACAGGCTGGAGAGATGGGCCCGGGTGAACCTAATGAGGTTCAACACTGCCAAGTGTCAGGTGTTGCACTTGGGCCGGAAGAATCCCAGACATAGATACAGACTGGGAGAAGAGCTTCTGGAGAGTAGCCCTGCTGAGAAGGACTTGGGGATTCTGGTGGATGAGAAACTTCACATGAGCCAGCAGCGTGCTCTTGCAGCTCGCAAGGTCAATGGTATCCTGGGCTCCATTAGAAGAGGGGTGGCCAGCAGGGACAGGGAAGTGATTGTCCCTCTCTACTCTGCTCTCGTGAGGCCCCAGCTGGAGTACTGTGTCCAGATCTGGGGCCCCCAATACAAGAAGGATGTGGAACTGTTGGAGAGGGTTCAGAGGAGGGACACAAAGATGATTAGAGGGCTGGAGCACCTGCCCTACAAAGAGAGGCTGAGGGAGATGGGCTTGTTCAGCCTGGAGAAGAGAAGGCTGCGGGGGGACCTCATTGCAGCCTTCCAGTACCTGAAGGGAGCATATAAACAGGAGGGGAATCAACTTGTTAAAAGAGTAGACAATGGCAGGACAAGAGGGAATGGATTAAAGCTAAAGGAAGGGAGGTTTAGATTAGATATTAGGGGGAAGTTTTTTACAGAAAGAGCAGTAAGGTGCTGGAACAGGCTGTCCAGAAAGGTGGTGGATGCCCCGTTCCTGGAAGTGTTCAAGGCCAGGTTGGATGGGGCTCTGGGCAACTTTGTGTATCTCCAGGCCTGAGGTTGGTGGCCCTGCCTGTGGCAGGTGGGGTTGGAGCTTTATGATCCTTGGGGATACTTCCAACCCATGCCATTCTGATTCTATGATTCTATGTGCTCCCCAAACAGAAAAGATCTCAGTTCTAAGGATTTGGGCTAAACAACCTACGTAGGAATAAACTGTGATATTTAATTTTCCTTAAGACTAAGGGACTGAGAAAAGCCTGCCAAGTTTCAAACTCGTATATTCAAAATGCACATATAGCTTTACAGAGCAGCAGTCTGAAGATTTGCAGATTAGTGGACAAACAGGTAGAACTGTTTGTAATTATACCTTGAATAAATTGTTTGTTCCAGATTGGAGTCCACTCACAGACCAGACAAGTGTCCCATCTGGAAATTCACTTTTTCGCAAGGGTGTTGCTGGGACAGGAGACAGTAAATTGACAGAGATCTGGTAGCGAATGGATTCTAGTGGTCCATTTGGCTTTAGAGGTTCACTCCAACCTATGTTGATGGTGGTGTCAGACAAAACCACTGTCTTGATGGAATCAACTGCCTCTGGTACTGAAACAGAAAGAAAGAAAAAATATTCTTCTTTTAGGTACAGATCTCACTAGATGTTGATTGTTTTATTTTCTAGAGAAGCCGTGAAATGTCACCAAGGAAAGAAAAAAAGGTTATAAGCACAGGAATATGATCCATTTACAGGACTGACACTCTGCACATGTAAAATTTTATTTCTTGCATAGTCAGTCAGTTGCAGAAAAGTTGAAAATATTTTGAGGGGGATTTTAGTATCTCCTTGGTTTTCCTACAGTGCAAACAGACAACCTCCCCCCCCAAAAAACCCCAACAACCTAAAAAAAACCCCAACCCCCCCCCAAAAATCTGCTGTCCTATAACTCTACATTTATAGTCATGTCACTGAATTCCTGCTTTCTCTTAGTTTCCTAATTAGGGTCTCAGATAATAGTTGAATATCCTTACTTGGATACACACTAAATAAAGTACCCATGCACTATTCCAACTGAAAAGTCATTTCTTGAACAGGAAAGTCTGAAGAAAGAAAATGCAAAATTAAGCATTGTTTGCTATCCTTTACAATTTTGTTCAGAAATACATGGCCTGGCTGAGCTGTGTAAGCAAGAAAATGAGTTGCTGGCCTTATGTCCATGCCAACCGGTTACTCACTAATTTTTCTGGAAAAAACAACCCTTCCTTTGAAGATTTAAGGTCACAGACTTTGAGATGGTATATGGCATGCCCCAGCTCTGCATTACTTTTTTCCCTGTTGAACTGTTCAGATAGGTAAAAAGTTAACAAGTCATTACACAATTTATGTTCCCAGCATATCAGAATGATGGTTACCTATGGTCTAATTTATGCCCTAGTAGCAAGACTGCAGATTATTCAAATAAAATGTGCAGACGGTGGCAGATTTCTCATTTCATGAGCTAAAATCTATGTGGAGTAAGAGTGACACTCTGTGGCAAAAGCAATGCAATAATTTTTCCAAGCTGTCTTCCCTTCTCATTCCCTGTATCTTACAGAGTTCTGGAAAGCACAGATTAATCCAAGCTTCTTTCATTCCATTACAGAATTGAGGGAAAGACAGAGGGAATTCACACAGCTTCAGAGGTGTGAAATAGTGTGCACACTTCAAGAGGCTCTAGCAGCATCTGATTACAATGTAAACTAGCAGCTACATTCATGAAATTGAGAAGGTAAGTTCCAGGACACATATACGTTCTGTTTACAGCTGGTTGGATATTTTTCAACAAATTGTGAAAAGCTCTCAATGTTGATACAAACACGTATGAAAAATGTTCAGGCTTTTGAGGCTGGTGTGGGGTTTTCTTTGGTTGTTGGTTTGTTGGGATATTTTTGTCTAGGACTTTATTCTGATCCCAACGTTCTGGTTTGCCCCAACTAGAGAGGCCCGTTCTGAGTTTCATGTTTCATTTTAACTTGAGACTGAAAAATGCCATTTCAGTGGAGCAACCCAGTCTCCTATTTCATATGCCACCTTTATGTTTCACCACTGAAAGGGTGTATGTTGCTGGAGGATGGCTCAGTTTACCACACAAAGAAGAAACAGTGTGAATTCTTGCTGCATCCCAATAGTAGTCAATCTTATTCAATCAGTGTGTCATACAAATTTTACAGTACAGATATGGATTCCCATGCAAAGCATTGAAATCTACTGCTCATAGGCCAGCTTTCCTTATTTTTTTGCAATAGACTCCTTTGGAATATGCTCACAATATTCAGAGATCCACAAAGGATGAGATCCTATTCGTTTGATGCTAAAAGACCTGACTGTTAAGAGAAAAATAACATGGTTGCAAAAGAACTTCCAAAGTATAGGTTTTCTGGATCCCAAGAGAAGACTGATAGTGTGCCTGCACCTCTGTTCCACTTACATTTGGAAAATGAAAAGAGGTTCATCTGAAACTGAAGTTTTCTTAAGGAGAAAAATGTGACTGCTCCCAGGACAAAAAAATACAACCAAAGAGGAACCTGTGCATAAGAAGAACCCCTGGCAGCTCACAGGTGCTTTCCTGTGGGCAATGGTGGCAAAAAGAGAGGTTATTTGTTCTATGGATGAGCTTTCGAAGAAACCACAGAGTGCATCCACAAGAGAAAAAGGTTATCAGGCCCCCTGGCATGTACTTGTTGCCAGCTATTCTGGACAAAACGTTTCCTTAGGCACAGTTGATCAGTAAGGGAAAGAGGCATTGACACAAGAAAAACACAGTGGTGGCTCAGTGTATTTAAATTCCAGGTGCTTCAGCACCTTCTGAAGCATCCAGAAGCCAAGCAGAGGTAGAGAGAAGGGGAACCCTTAGGACTCCTGCTGTGGTGTAGACAGCCCTAGATGCATGTCACCATAGCTGCACAGTCTGCACATCTGTGTGTCAGCTACAGCCAGCCCCGCTGTACGTGGCTAAGTGAGCTTACACAGCAGAAAAGCAAGCAAGAGCTATGCCTACTGCAGGGAATAGCCAGCACGCCTTATAGTTTTACATGTTTTCATTAAGTGAGTCCCAGAGCAGCACTCCAACGGTGAGAAAATTATCTGAAGAGCAGCGTGGAGGCAAATCCTCAGGAGGACAGATGCAAGTATGCACGTGTACATATACATACACATGCAAAATGAGAAAGTGCTGAGCAAGGAGCTTCTCTTGGACTGGGTTGCGATGCAAGACAACACATGCAAAGGCACAGCGTGCTGCTTTGAATTATATTTTTCTTTCTGGGAGATGACAACGTCTACAAGTCTATGGGGCCGGAAGACATGCATCCCAGGGTCCTGAAGGAGCTGGCTGATGTGGTTGCTGAGCCGCTCTCCATCATATTTGAAAAGGCGTGGCTGTCAGGAGAGGTCCCTGGGGACTGGAAAAAAGGTCACATCACTCCCATTTATAAGAAAGGGAGCAAGGAAGACCCAGGGAATTACAGGCCGGTGAACCTGACCTCTGTGCCTGGGAAGATCATGGAACAGATCCTCCTGGATGACATGTTGGAGCACATGAGGGAAGAGCATGTGATCCGGGACAGTCAGCACGGCTTCACCAAGGGAAGGTCGTGCCTTACCAATCTGGTGACCTTCTATGATGGAGTGACAGCATCGGTAGATAAAGGGAAGGCAACCGATGTCATCTACCTGGACTTGTGCAAGGCCTTTGACACAGTCCCCCATCTCATCCTTATCTCTAAATTGGAAAGATGTGGATTTGATGGGTGGACCATCCAGTGGATAAGAAACTGGTTAACAGACCGTAGCCAAAGGGTGGTGGTCAGTGGGTCTATGTCCAGGTGGAGGCTGGTGACAAGCGGTGTCCCCCAGGGGTCTGTCTTGGGACCGGTTCTCTTTAACATCTTTATCAATGACATCGATGATGGAATTGAGTGCACCCTCAACAAGTTTGCGGATGACACCAAGCTGAGTGGTGTGGTCGACACCCTAGAAGGAAAGGAAGTCATCCAGAGGGATCTTGACAGGCTGGAGAGATGGGCCCGGGTGAACCTAATGAGGTTCAACACTGCCAAGTGTCAGGTGTTGCACTTGGGCCGGAAGAATCCCAGACATAGATACAGACTGGGAGAAGAGCTTCTGGAGAGTAGCCCTGCTGAGAAGGACTTGGGGATTCTGGTGGATGAGAAACTTCACATGAGCCAGCAGCGTGCTCTTGCAGCTCGCAAGGCCAATGGTATCCTGGGCTCCATTAGAAGAGGGGTGGCCAGCAGGGACAGGGAGGTGATTGTCCCTCTCTACTCTGCTCTCGTGAGGCCCCAGCTGGAGTACTGTGTCCAGATCTGGGGCCCCCAATACAAGAAGGATGTGGAACTGTTGGAGAGGGTTCAGAGGAGGGCCACGAAGATGATTAGAGGGCTGGAGCACCTGCCCTACGAAGAGAGGCTGAGGGAGCTGGGCTTGTTCACCCTGGAGAAGAGAAGGCTGCGGGGGGACCTCATTGCAGCCTTCCAGTACCTGAAGGGAGCTTATAAGCAGGAGGGGATTCAACTTTTTAAAAGGATAGACAATGACAGGACAAGGGGGAATGGATTAAAACTAAAGGAAGGAAGGTTTAGATTAGATATTAGGGGGAAGTTTTTTACAGGGAGAGTGGTGAGGTGCTGGAACAGACTGCCCAGAGAGGTAGTGGATGCCCCGTCCCTGGAAGTGTTCAAGGCCAGGTTGGATGGGGCCCTGGGCAACCTAGTGTAGCTCCAGGCCTGAGGTTGGTGGCCCTGCCTGTGGCAGGGGGGTTGGAGCTCTGTGATCCTTGGGGTCCCTTCCAACTCATACCATTCTATGATTCTATGATTCTATGACAAGAGCTATAGGGGAACTGGGATGGTAGCTGCCCCACAGCTGCAAACAGGCATAGTGAAGCAGGGAGTGAGCAGAAGCATCTTCCTGCCCTAATTACGGTATTTTCAACCACACAAGGCATCTAGCTCAGACTACAAGTATTCTCAAAGAATAAGGACTGCATATGAATCTCAGTTTCCCTGGTGGCATTTGAGGAAAGCTTCTGGATGGTTTTGGCTTCAAAGACAGATTGAAGACATGCTGGCACTCATGGTGCCGCTCACAGACGTGCCTCAGGTTTCATCAAGTAAGACAAGATGAGCAGTCAGTAGTGTTGGCATCAAACAGAGGTCTGAACCCACAAACAAACCCAGCATTGCTTGTTTCTGTTTAGCCGGGGAACTAAGAGAGCACCAGATCTGTGTTCTGCAATGGAAACTTCACAACAGGGTGGAGAAAACTATGAAGGTAACGGGTGGAGGATGAATGTGAGAGGAGAAGATGCAGCTAGAAATATACCAGTGATCAGGCAAAACCATATCTTGCTGTGATCAGCTGGAAAATCAGTGTGTGCTGAGTGGAGTTACAGATCCCTCATAGGCTACACATCAACATCAGAATGGTTACAGAAGTTCCCAATTTCTTGTTCTGCGAAATGTGCCCTAAATAAAACAAGTGTGTTTAACACCAATGAGTTTTCTAAGTGAGCACTGAAGAGATGGGCAGTACTTTGGAGTATAGCAACAGAAAGGGAAAGCAGGAAGTGGAGGAGGTGTTAACCTAGACACGTTTCTTGAGGTACATCATCAGGTATCATAGCACACATATGCATTATGTGAGGTGAAAACTGGCTTTATAAACTAGACATCCTACAGAAGTACAAGCTGAGTTATCAAATAAAAAAGAACCAGCTTGATTAACAAGCTATATAAAATTTAAATGGTCATCACCACACCTTCTTTTCTCTTTTCTTTAGTTTCTCTTTCCTTTTTTCAAAAGCAACTTTGTACTCAAGAGAAAACTGTTAAAGTAAAATACACCTTTGACTTGCCCTGCATCTTGTCTCTTAAGGACAGCACTCTGTGCAGGTTTTCCCCCAAATGTAGCCTTGGCTTATCACTCTGAATGCTTCCTGCTTTTCCAGAAGTTGAGATGTGTTCCTGTTGTCCTGTTTAAGGCTGCAGCTACCTGCTCCCTTCTGCTGCTACAAACTCTTGTCCCTGTCCTCTTCCATTGCATCAGCAGGTCACACATCATCAGAGAGTACAGAGGTGGCTCCACTCAAACACCATTACTTTTGGCCTCTTGCCATCATATCTTGGCCTCTTGCCTCCACTTATACCTCGTTCACCTATTTACTCCCACTGAAGGTTCTTAGCTTCCTTCTGCAACACTTAGATAAATTTACTGATGTATGTATTCATTTTTAGGTAGTCCCTGACCAGTCCACTCTCTGCCCTAAACAACACAGCGAGTATTTACCTTTCTTCTTCTAGTGTGAAAGGGGATGAGAAGGGCACAACAGAATTCTGGAAACCAGCTGAAAATGTGCTATTAGCACTCAGACCAAGAAAAGCAAAAAATGAAGAGTTGTATATTCAGCCTGGTTCACAATAAATCAAATCTGCCTTTCCCTAAGAAACACTAATTAGGAGAACAATGTCAAGCCAAGGGGAAAAACCTTAATGCTGGATGAATACATAGCACACATGTTTAAACATACATAACTACATATACATTCAAATATAACTTATTTAAAATGTGGCCCAAGTCAGAAACTGCAACTGTTAAGCCACTATAAACCGTTGTTTATCTTTCCTCAGAGGAAGCCAAGGAGCAAAAGCATTAAAGAATACACGTCTTATGAATCTTACAGATTCATTGAGTCTCAAAGTCAAGACCATGTGGAGATCTACGCAGGTTCCATTTTAAGCAGAAAATTCTTCTGCTTTCTGATTTGCAGCCCAAAGCCACACACATCTTCCTTTAACCGAGATGAGAATTCTGCTCAAAATCAGAATAAAATGTGAAACAAACCTCCATATAGTGTTGTGCCAATTGTCTCTCTTCCCATAGGCATCACCTCCTTATCTGAATAGTAGTTTTTCACTGCAACTTGTATGACATAACTTGAAAATGGCTGTAAGTTTTCTATGATGGCTATATGACCCTGAAATTCCTGCAATTAGAAATCAAACAATAAAAATGTCTTCTTAGGAAAGAGAGTTGTATATCACACTGCTCAGCTGTCAATGAAATGAATGTTAAAAAATAATCAGCAACGGTTTTGTATTCCAATACATTTCAGTGTTTAAAAAAGCATGTTAAAACAATAGTTTGTGTAATAGATCACTACTCAAAATACATACCAAAAAACAAGTTGAGATGCAATTAGTGTGGCTACAATAGCACATTGTTCAGCAACTGGTACTTAAATTGGAAATGGCAAAGCAAAAAAAAAATGTAACCACAAAAATTACGAAGGCAAGTACAAGTACCACAAACCACATAAAGGCCAGCCATATGGGTGCTGGACTATCTCTAGAGTTATTTAAACAGACTATTATCACCCACAACTGCTCTTACAAGTAAAAACCGAAGACCCATTTCAACAGGATTTTAGCAAAGACAGGTTAAAAAGTAGAGTACTTGCACAAAGGAAAGCTGAGGAATCTACAGTTTAACAAATACCACAGAGAAGGGGCAATTACTGCCTGGGATGTATAAGTGGAAAAAGTCCCTGACAGAAAGTTAGCGAATGCTTTACAAAATTCCTAGAAGTGATATCACAATCCCTGTTTGCATATGATATCACATGCATTTTTGTTCCAAAATAGCCATACCAATGTCTTGTTCTGTAGAGCAGACGAGCGGTAGCTTGAGTTCCTGCTGTTGTTAGTCATTTGTCGGAGAAATACCAGATATGTCGGCATAGGCAGTGATATGCCAGGGCATAGCTGCTGTGGTGTGACAGATGGCAAGCTTAACGTAAAACTGGTGTTTGTCGTCTCAAGGATAGTGGGTTTCTCAGTGTCTGGCAACAGAATCAGGCATCTTTTATCTAGGAAAGACATTAAAAAAACAAAGACACATTGCTGGACCAATCCAAACTTGCATGGGATTCTACCACCATTCCTGTGAGAAAAAAAACCACAAAGTATTTGCTCTGTTTTCTCAAATATAAAAGAAAAAAAAAAGTCCCACCTTTGTTTGGTTACTCTCATGGACACAAAAATAGTGGTCATCAAATTAAAGTCTCATTTAACTTTGATGAGACACAGATTTATTAAAGAATTTATGTTCTTTAAGTACCTAAATACCTTGGAAATCCAGATCATAGTTGCTGTGCTGTCAAGGGCAGTACACACTGATGAGCCCAAACCTGCTTGTTACAGGGAAGAGAGATATGCAGAACAGAGTACCTTTCTCTAGCAATTAAATGTTAGCTCTCTTTCCTTCTAAACAGCTTTTCATGCATAAAGATCATAGTAACAACAGGAAAAGGGCAGACAAATTTTTGAAGGAGAAAAGGAGTCAATAGGGAGACAACAGAAAACTACTCCGATAGCAAACAAAAAGTAACAAAAGAAAACTCCTCATCACCTGGTGTACTTTAAAAAATAAAATAAATGAATTTACTGCCAGGAAGGAAAAGATTAAGGCATATGCATGGGCAAGGTGGTACAAGGCCAAATGTTCGTCCTTAGGCCAGAACAACTGACCTTATTGTTGAGATCATTTCTCCCTAAATGAGCAACCCCACCATTCTTACCAAAGTCAGGTTCATGCATATAAGGGAAGGAGAATAAAAGCGTCTGTTCAACAGAAAAGTGTAAGGTTAAACCTTTGTCAATTTTATAGTTACTTAGAGCAGTAAAATTCCTATGGGAAAAATCCCAGATGGAATGAAGAATTGAGTCATTTCCAGAGTTAAAGTTTCTGTCAGGCAGTTCCATAGAAATGTGTTTACCTTGACAAGAAAATCCTTCACTACATATTCAGTCCCCTTCCTCCTAACCCTGAAGAGAAATCATTCTCTCACAGAATCTGTGACAGGACAATAATTTTCATTGAGTACTTCTGATGTGTTAAATGATCAACTGACATCACATCTCTGGATGGCAATTAAATAGGTTAGAATGAAAGGAAACTCTAGCAGTACTCCTTGCTCACATCACTAAAGCAATAAAAAGCATGTCAGTCAACCTAGCTGGTCTTTGCAAACATCACTTTTTTACATACACAACTTTTGCTTTCAGTAGGGAGGAGGAGAATATTTTTTCCCCCTTATTTTAGTATGTTCATTTACTTTTATCTTAAACTTTTATGGATAATTCTGTGCACTGCTCCCCCTGCAAATGCCAAGGATATGTATTGCTCCAAATATACTTGCAGCAGTCAATGTAAATAAGATCTCTGTGAGGATCTCTGAGTAGAAATAATCCCTTTGGACTGAAATTCAGTTCTTCCCTTTCTGCACCAGCTAAGCATGGGCTTTTGCAGGAAACCCTATCCCTGGGGATATGGATTGGTACATTCTGTATCAGGGCAAAACCAGGCTCCTGCACCAATGCCAAGCCCACACAGGTCTCATGGGAACAGACTTGCCCAAACTGCTGGTAAGAATAGCCTGAGCATCGGTCAGAGTAGCTGCAGGCAGGAGTAACTTACTGGCTGCCCAAACCAGCATGAAATTCTTCTACTCCAAAGAAGTCCATCCTGCTGAAATATTCTCCTGTATATTTGTCAGATTTTTATGCAAAACTGAAGTTGAAGAATTATTTTGAGTATATTCATCATGCCCATAGCTGTTCTAAAACTCTGCATTTAAAAAGACAAGCCCTGTGGGCACCATGAATCCTAACTTTCTATTAACACTAAATTTTATTTGTTTCATTATCATTCTACGATGGTTTGTTTAAAGTAGTAGAAGTTCTAAGTGAAGCCCAGGTCTAATATAATGCAATCTGGAGTTACCTATCAGGTACTTCTTTATAAATCATTTTAATAAGCACTGTTCTTATTTCTTTATCTTTGAAAGAACAGACTTGTGATCATTATTGAACTCTTGCTACAATACTTTGTGAACACGTTTTCTCTTCGTACGTCCTTTAATGCCCACCACCTTTTGCAATTTTCCAGGTTTTGACCCAATTTTGAAAACAGGGGTTGGTGTTAATATCCTATGCCTTGCAAACATGGGCAATAGTCATCATCATGACTTTCCATGTGATTCCAACACAAAACCAGGCCTTATATTCTTCCTTTCAAAAGTGTGCATAGTGAATTGTTTCCCTCTAGAAGGTACCTGAATCCATTAAAACATACTTTACATAAATACACATAGGATGATCTGCAACTCATGTTTTTTAATTAATTTATTACATTTACAAAACAACTCAAATTCCTTCTACCTGGATACAGTTGTGCTGCTGAGCTGTAGGCTAAGATTTTTAGCTCATGGTCTGATCTCTTCTGCAGAAAGTGTCCTGTGGTTTCTTTATCCATTAGCCAAATTTCAGTATGTTCCTTTGATTCAATGGTCCAGTATATAAATTTCTTATCTACTGTCAGGTTGCCAATTTTCATACCTGTAGGAAAACACTGTATAGTTAAGCTTCAGAATAAACTCTGAGCTTACAGTTTCGCAAGAGCAGATGGGTACTTGTATTCACAGTGGATTAATAAGGGTGAGTATCCCGGTTATACCATATCTTCAAAGACCTCCCCTGGAAACCAGATTTCTGAGATTTCCCAATAGGTCTCATGAATCTGAGACACTTTATTATTTCAGTTTACAAGGGTAGATTTGAAGGCTTTTTATTATCCATAATTTTGAGAACTGAAATTCAATTAACAAACACCAGAAATAAAGCACAGAAGCGAGTAGTCTACAACTAGACTCCAGAATCAAACTGAAAACTGAGAAACCAAGATTAACTGTTATCATCACAAGAGCAACACAGATAAGTTGCCTTACAAGACTCTACCTGCACGAAGTACCCTCCCTACATATTAAAATCTGCAGTGACACTTCCAGTAATAACATAAGATGGTGGTGTGTGTTTTCATTGAGGTAAACTGTAATAGGTGTCTCTAATATGAAACCCTAGCAAAAGAATGCCTTAGTATTATGAGTGAAATCTATAGACAAGCAGCATTTGAGGCTGTAGCGTCTCCATTTGATTTACATTTTACTAGAATACGTGCTTGCATCAGTAAATATCCTCACACTGCTCTTTCTCCTTATTTGTATCAACCAGGCTCACAGCTGGAAACACAGAACACAAACATTCTGTCCATCTTGCCTAGAGGTGAGTCAATTTTATAAAGAAAGTGCTTCATGAATGCTATTTTGCTGAAATTAACATATTGTCTGATGTAAGAGACAGCAAGAGTCACAAAATACCCAGAAAAATAACAGCACTCAGACCTTGAAAATTTTGTATTTTGGTGATTCTCCAGCAGTGGCAACCATCCACGTCAGAGGCCCATATTTCAACTCTTCCTCTGACAAAGAGCAGCTGAGGATTCTTGGTGTCAGACACATCTATACTCATAGGTCTTCCCAGCTCCGCTTCTGCCACGTGACAGGTGCAGTAGTTCCTCGTGCGTTCTTCTACAGATAGGTGTCCCAAAATGTGGTGCACGGTGTTACTCCGAATATCATAATAAGACATGCGGCTGCCATAATCAAGCTCTTCCATCCAGTACAAGCGGCTACCAAACAAAACGCATTGCTTACAGTAGAAAAACCTCAATCTAAGCGATATGCCCCAAAACACAGTCTGGTATATGACTACAGTCACAAACCTCCCAAACATTTAAAATAAGGGAACTACAGCAGCATGCTTGCAGAGCGATTCTGGGTGTTTAAAGGGTATTCTCGAGTGGAAGGTCACAGTAACTGACTATTCTAGACAAAACAATTACCATTAAAAAAAAAAAGTTATCTGATGCTGACTTTCATTTGCATCACTTAAAATTAAGAACCTATCAGTTTTAAATATAATTTAAAATCTCTACTCAAAAGCAGGCGTATTTTTTTGAAATTAGCTATGTCCAAGCTCAACTAGCTGTACCAAAGTAGAACTACATGCAGAAATTTCTGATATTTACACAATGCAAAAGCCTCATATACTGAAAAAAAAGTCCTTTTTGGTCCTTAGCAGTCAATGATTTCATGAAAATCCTGTTTAAAAAATTATTTTAAAAGTTATTAGTAATATATTACTTACCTTAAGAAAGGATATGACAGCAAGGATGATACAGTTGAATTAGTGTTACCCAACTGTACATTCAAGGCTTCTAGAGATTTTGTCTTGAACTCAAGATCAATAACAAATATTTGAGTTCCATTCTGTGGTGTTTTCAGGGCAACAAAGAGACGTCTTGCAATCCAGTCAACTGTGATGGCTGTGGCATTGTGAAGATACTCATCTTTGAAAAACTGAAGAAAAAAAAAATAAAAACAGTACTAAAACTGCCTGAGAGCAGGTTTTTCCCCATGATGGTGAGACATTATGCAATTAGATTTGTTTCTGAAATAATTTCTACTCGGCAAGAAGAAGTCAAAATGAAAAAGGATATCGTGGAACAGACTCAATATTTTTATACAAATAAAAACTATTGTTTCACAAATACCAATTGTTGCTTCCATGTTGCTCCCATATTCTTGAAAATAGAATTAAATCAAAGTAAATTAAATAACATTTTATACAAACAATAAATGTCTTATGCAATAGCGTGAATTCAAAATTAAATATCTGTTGAAGTATCTAACAGTAAAATCATATATGCTTAATAATAGGAAAATTTTACCAATGGCATACTCTGGCCTATTCTAACAGCTACTGATGACAAAAAAAATGAAGTCCAAATTGTATAATATGAAGCATATTTTTATTGTACTGCTAGAAATGAAAATTATCAATCTAATCTCTTTCATATTACACCTCATACAAACTGACAGTCATTAAGAAAACTGTGTCTCCCCTGTTCTGGTTTCCCCACTGTATTTTGCCCATTAAATGTGCTTTGTTCATCATGATGCTTTTTCAGCACTGGAATAGGCTGCCCAGAGGGGTTGTGGAGTCTCCTTCTCTGGGGATATTCAAGACCCATCTGGACTCCAACCTGTGCAACCTGTCCTAGGGAGCCTGCTTTGGCAGGGGGGTTGGACATGATGATCTCTGGAGATCCCTTCCAACCCCTACAATTCTGTGATTCTGTGATAATTAGATCCAAAATAATGACAATAATGGACACATATTTTCCTAGAGTCTCTTAAGAAAGGGAATGAACAAAGGAAATACCTGAAACTTTGAAGTACTCTGTATATTCAGAAGAAAAAGAGAATCTTCTACGATATAGTATACTTTGTCATCATCAGCAGTATAACAGACGTCCTTTACATTTGTCTTTGCTGAAAGTTCCCATATGGTAAAATTATTGTCTATGTCAGTAAAAAACAACTTGTTGGCAGAAACAGTTAGAAGAGTTGGGACAGGGAAAAGATCTGGAAGGAAAAAAAGCACAGCAGAATTTACAAAAACCATTCTAGACAATAGCAGTCATTCCTAAAGAAAACAAGTACAAGATAAAAATATATTATGGCCCTGCACATATTACAGTTGGGTGTATGTCACAGGAAAGATATAAAATAATGAGATGCTTTCTTGTCATCACATGCAAACTCCTGATTTTTTCAATGGCATTGTGGATGCTTGCCTAACAAACTTAAGCCTAGTAAGAGCAGATTTGTTTGCTTAATTACTTTTACCAGTCCAGCTAAAATAGCCTATGATCCCTAACTCTCCTGGTTTCACAGACCAAGCAGAAACATGCTATGATCTCTAGCAGTATGTAGGTTACAGATCAAAACCCTCTCTCCCATATTACGCCGGGGTTGCTTAGACAAGTTAATTTAGCATAGTTTTGAGGAAAGCCTTGAAATTCCTAAAATTTTATTTAATGATAAGAAATGTGTTAATCATTTTGTGCCTGAAGCTGTAACTATTTCCTCTGTAGTATTTGCAAACGTCACACAAAGTGTCAGAAGCTGTTTATCAGATTACGAAATTCCTGTACTGTTGATTTCACCACCTATTACACACAAACCATGAGATAGCATCTAAGTCATCCATACCTGATGAATTCCTCTCTACTATATCAGACAAAGGTCCTGGACCCACAGAAGTGAAGGCTTGCACCTGCGAGACAGGAGATGGTTACATATGTTAAATAGCAACATAAATTGCTGGGTAAAATTATGGTCAATGACAAAAGCAGAATGAGATCCCCTGGCTGCTCAGCTAGGAATATATGTGTGTGCTCTGTTTGACCTAAGGCTGTGCTGGTCAGTTCAAAGGCAACATTCATGGTTGAACTGTGTCTACAAAAAGAATTTTAACCAGTGGTCTAGGGGGTGACAATTCATGCTGCATCTATTGATTAGAGCTTAAAGGACACCAGACAATCTTGTCTTCTCCCATCCCACACACTGAAGCAGTTCTTAGTGTTGGTTGATGTTGCTATCACTATGGTGTTCTCCCCCTTCAGTACCTGATTCTTTACATGCTCTCATGTTTTTGACTTGTCTTTCAAGCGTGTGTTCTGTATGTTTCAAATCTTTTATCATAATGAAAACGTGAGCTCTTGACAGCTTTTAACATGGAAGTTTCTTCTTATGGAAGCCATGTGAGTCCTTGCACTCCTCCAACAGGGGAAGCTAACAGCCCATGGCTTGGACAGGCACACTCTTCACTGGGCTAAAGACTGGCTGGATGGCCAGGCCCAGAGGGTGGTGGTGAATGGAATTAAATCCAACTGGCGATCAGTCACAAGTGGTGTTCCCCAGGGGTTGGTACTGGAGTCCATCCTCTTTAATATCTTTACTGATGATTTGGATGAGGGAATTGAGGGCACCCTCAGTAAGTTTGCAGATGACACCAAGCTGGGGGGAAGTGTTGATCTGCCAGAGGGTAGGAAGGCCCTCCAGAGAGACCTGGACAGGTTGAATGGATGGGCAGAGGCCAATGGGATGAAGTTCAACATGGCAAAGTGCCGGGTCCTGCACTTTGGTCATAACAAACCCAGGGAATGCTACAGGTTTGGGGCAGGGTGGCTGGAAAGCTGCACAGAGGAAAAGGATCTAGAGGGGTAGGTTGACACTCGCCTGAACATGAGCCAACAGTGTGCCCAGGTGCCCAAGAAGGCCAATGGTATCCTGGCTTGTGTCAGGAATAGCACAGACAGCAGGTCCAGGGAGGTGATCATCCCCCTGTACTCAGCTCTGGTGAAGCCGCACCTCAAATACTGTGTTCAGTTTTGGGCCCCTCACTACAGGAAAGACATCAAGGCCCTGGAGTGTGTCCAGAGAAGTGCAATGAAGCTGGTGAAGGGTCTGGAACACAAGTCTTACAAGGAGTGGCTGAGAGAACTGACACTGTTTAGCCTGGAGAAGAGAAGGCTCAGGGGAGACTTTATTGCTCTCTAGACTACCTGAAAGGAGGTTGTGGTGAGCTGGGGGTCAGCCTCTTCTCACAGATAAGTAGCAACAGAAGAAGGAATGGCTGCAAGTTGCACCAAGGGAGGTTCAGGTTAGAAATTGGGGGAAATTTCTTCTCAAAAAGAGTGGTTAGGCATTGGCACGGGTTGCCCAGGGAGGTGGTGGACTCACCATCCCTCACACATTTAAGGAAAGGTTGGATGAGGTACTTAGCTAAATGGTTTAGAAAGTGATATAGATGGTAAGGGGATGGTTGGACTAGAATATCTTGGAGGTCTTTCCCAACCTTAATGATTCTATGATTCTTTTGATATGTATCTCTGTCTTAATGAGACACCCTCCACCAGCTCAGACAAATCAGTGTTGAACTTGCAGCTTGTAGCAGTGGCTTTGGGGTACCTCTGGCAAAGTTTCTTTTGGGTGTTACCAAATTTGCAGCATTGTTTTGCACCTTATTTAGTGAACAATACAACATGTAGAGAAGTTAATGCAGGTATCCAAAGTTGAGTCAGTGAATCAGCAGTTCCACAAGCAGAAACCACAACTTCTTGCCCCAAGCCAAATACCATCTCCTAAGCAAACACGTCAGGCTGCACTGATAACATCTACCATCTAGCATGAAATAGGGTCAGTATTTTTTCATACCTGAAACCTTACTCTGAGGCGAGGAAGCACATCCTTGAGAGAAAAGAACATCTGGGTGGGTTTGATGTTGCTGGCATTCCACTCCTCCTTGAAAGTGTTAGCAGTGCCATTCTGACTCAATAACTGATAGTAAACCCTGAACTGTGTTAATACTCCGTTCTCCCTTTCAGGCCTGTCCCACTGGAACTCCACAAGGACTTTCTCATCACTTTTAGATTGGTTAAGTTGTAACACGTATATTCTGGGGTTTGTAGGGGCTGAAGGAACTGTGTTAAAAAAAAGAAGATAAAACACACAGAGTAAGTACTCCTATGAAAACACAAACTCTATTTCATAATTCACTCTTTTAGTTTGTAGCCTGAACTTTACAACCCCAATGCTGAACACAGACAGATAGCAATTGATGAGGGAATAATATCTAGAACATCATGGTAATTCCTTTCTGGTTTTCACTGGTGTGCAGGCATCCAATTTTAACTTGCTTAGCGAAAAAAAAAGAGCTATAAGAACAGAGACAAATGCACTCCGCACTCAGACTGGGACATATCTATTTAGCTAAGTCCTGGAGGTAACAATGGAGGTGCAAGAATCCTCACATTATAGAACATACTGTATCCACCTCCCAGCAACTTCAAATTCTACTGCAGTTCAGAAGCTTTCTCAGTGCTCCCATCACTCAGCACTATATTTTAGCTGACTTAATTTTGACCTGCATGAGTTCAAATATAAACACTGAAGTTAAAAGTAAAAAGTGCACAACCTTTATTAAAAATTTCATAAGTGGTTAATATGTAAGATGCAGCCTTTGATGGTCATTTTAATGTATCTTAATTTCTCTTTCTTGCTTATTCTCATAGGCACGTGGTGAATATGCTGTCATGCACTTTCTGTTCCAAATTCTAGTGCTGCAGTTGGGTGCATTTATATGTGTGTATGTAGATAACTGCCAAAGATACTCAAGAACATGTCCGTGCAACTCTGCTTATAGCTGACTAGCCCTGAAAGCTGCTTATTCATCTCTAGTGGTTCACTTGCTGACACAGACCTGATCCCAGTACCTACTACAGGTGAGGAATGGGATTTAAAATTCTGGTACCTCCTTCAGGGGCTTGAAGGAAAACAGATGTTGGTGCTGCCTTGCCCCAGTATGTGTATGGCGTGACAGTAAAATCAAAGAGGGTAAATGGTTCCAGCCAATCAACTTGGTAGAATGGCATTGTCAGGTTATGGGGATGGAGGTACCCTTCACTCTCCAAAGTCTGTGAATGAAATAAAAGAGAATAAAACAAAACAAAACAATATTTCCCACCCTCCTCCTCAGAAAGTCCTTCAGTTTTCCAAACACCCCCTCACCAGTCTGGTCAACTCATACAAGACAGAGCTGCTCTTCCTTGTTTCACCAACTCCTGTAGCACTGTAGCAATGCATAGCAATCTGCTAGCAATCTGCCCTTTCAATTTAGAGAACAGCTTGCCAAATGTGCTAAAATTAAGTGCACAGGAAGGCTAGATTTCACATTCAGGCAAAGGCTGTCCCATTGGCAGCTTGGAGGACACTTCTGTCTCTGAGTTACTGTGAAAGGCTTTCTCACACTTTGAGCACCACAAGCTCCTCACCCGCACTTCACACCCCGGTAGCCCAGAGCTATTGCTAAGCCCATGTTCCTCCCATGCTGGCCTCAGTGATGGAGAAACAGGACAGCTTGCTTTATATTTACAGTTCACTTTGGTTACTTGACCGCTTTTGTAAATGCTGGAGAAGAAACAAACTGTATTTCTGTTTAAAAATAGATACATTGGCAAATAGATGCAGTAATGCATGCAGATAATAAGGAAGGATTGCATGACCTGAATATCCTTACTTGCAGAACTTTTGATCCCACACAGTAAAAGACAGTTCCCCATTCCACATTTGTGGAGGGGCTCCAAGTGATGTGAAAACTTGAAGAATTTCCTTTAATCCTGAAGGAAGTCTCCGGCACTGAATCTGGAACCACTTTTGGTGGAAAAGAAAAGTTTCCTGTCCATAACGAGAGCAACAAATAATAACAATTTAATGAATATGAGGAATTGGTAGACTTAAAACATTGAAATGCTATGGAAAATCCTGTAAATTGTCAACAATGAACAACACCAACATGTATTCTTTTTAGCCATACCCATCAGCTCATTACCCAGGTATAGTCTGGTATATTTTTATAAGTAAATTGCTGTTCTGATCTTTTGTCAAATGAGTAAAGAATTTCAAAAATGAAGAATTACAGCCTGACAGGGAATACCTTTACTGAGAGGTTTAGATAAAGAAAATAATGTACCTGGCAAAGGTTTAAGCGAGGTGTGAACAAGGGTAAAGGCTGCAAACTTCGCTGGCTGGGAGAAGGGAATGCTAAGGCTCTGGTTGACTTCCTGCATTGTAATGAACTGAAGACTATTAAGCCAGAAGAGACGACCGCTGTAGTATTCCAGTGCACTCTCAGATATTTCTGAAGTACTCCATGCTGCAAATTCTGTGATGATGGCATTACCACAACTGTTAAAACACGTAGGAAATGAGCAAACTGAAAACACAGACGTAGAAACAGTAAAGATTTATGCAATCTTTGACACACTGATAACTTTCTCATCATTCAAATTCTTAATACTCATGTAAGAGGCAGGAAAACAATTCCAAAAAAAGTTTTCTTTAAGTCCTCTACTGCAGAACACTTCCCAGGATGGCACGCTGTGGCAGCACCTGCAAAACAAAGCCTTCATTCCCTTTATTTCATTAGAAAACAATTATAAAATGGCTTAATGTTCTGATGTAGGGATTTGAAAATCAGCCCATCTTCTGTCAGTAATTCCACTGAAACAGTGGAGTCTACTTCACAGCATGAGATTCAATCCACTTCATCAGAGCAGGTCCCCAGATAAATTTGACCCTGCTAGTTTCCTTCATAACCTTCCACTATTTATTAAATGCTATTAACATTTTCCTCCACTGTTATCACTGGTGATTTAATGTGTCTTGTTACTTCTGTGTCAAAACTTACAGGCCATTTTTGGTCCCAATTTATCTTCTGGGTAACAGATTAAATATGTTGTAAGTGGCATCATTTTGCCATCTCAGAAATGTCTTTCAGCTTAGACACATGCTATCCAAAACAAATTTGGAAAAGCTTTGACACACCATCAAGTCCATTAGGACGGATTACTTCTAATCTCTCTATTCTGGCACGCCAGGGACAATGATTTATGGCTGCCAATTGGTTCACAATGGAGCTGCATGTTCCAGCTAAAACTAATCAACATATTTTGATTCTTTGAATGTTTACCAATAATCATAGCAATTATAAAATCAGTCAGAAAATTCAACTGATTCCACATAAAGCCAGCCTGCAACATTATGGGCACATGTAAATACAGATACTGTTCAATTAAGTTTAAGACATCTAATATAATGCTTAGAAAAAAAGAAAAAGAAAAAAGAAAAAACAAGCCACTCCATATGAAAAGGAGCAAAAATGTAGTTTTATGAGCTACTACTCATCACGTGCTTGGCACTTACAGAACAAATTATCTCAAGGTCTTAGTATATATTTGAGCTGACCCACAAACATGGGCTTGTTTTGACTTGATTTTTTTTTAATTTTGCCTTTCAGGAATAATGAAGCCATTTCATGCTCAGGATGATCAAGAGGAAAGCCTGCTGAGTGCTGATTGCTCAGGTGAGAAAGTGATGTCGGCTCGAGTCCGAAGCTCCACGCGAGACGCACAAGTCACAGCTCTAGGCACTTGAAAAGTGTCAGCTGTTGCAAATGCCAAGATAAAGTAGACAATAAACAGTGATTACTTCCTAAAGCTAAGTCTAAAAATTGATGAGCATGACCTCAGTTCAGTTGAGCCTCTATACTGTGTTTCTCTCACTGTAAAACAGTGTCAACAATAATGTCAGCGTGTAGTTTGATAGCAGCTAGGTGTGACTATTAACTCTTCATTTGTTTATTGTTAAATTAGTAACTAGTGTGGCCAGCATTGCACAAAATTTGTTTTTAAGGAGTATCACAAAAACTAGAAAATGGAGGCTTTCCTACCTCTGTTACACATTTACTCACCCGTCATTGCAAAGAGTAGCTCTGTATAGGTTTAGACATAGACTATCTTGCACAAGCCAGTAAAGAAAACCATAGGTTAGATCCAAAGTTAAACCAACCACCTAAGGGGGGAAAAACAAAAAGTCCAAGTGTCAGTTTGAACATGCCTGTGCTTCTGAGGTAGAAGCCCTTAGGTATAACTGTTTGTCTAGACAGCATCAGGAGGAGCACTTTGGCAAAAATCACATTATTACTATGAACACTTATTCTAACATAAAAATAAGTAGCACTAGATAATAATCAGGTCCTTGGTGGACACCTATTTATAGCAGCTGATGATTTTCTAGATAGCATTTTATGAGCATCTGCCACAGTGTTCATCCCTGGAGTATCCGAGTACTTCAGATATGATGGCAATAGTGGATCAAGTGATTAGTGAAACTATCAAAACTTCCAGAACACCTCTGGTATTTTAATATTCTTTGTCAGAAACAGGTGGTTGATATCCAGTCTGAAAGTCAGAATAACTTTTTGAAAGAAGCATTACAGACTTTTTATCTTTGTTCTCTAGCTTTGATTTTATGCATAATGTGTTGCATTATTTATGGAAAATACGTGCATTTTTTATTTATGTATTTAGTTAAATAGGAAATTCAATTATTTACATTTTGGTAAATCATTTATTATTAAAGTCAGACGAGGAATTAATCTTCCTGTTCATTATTTCAGTACTTCATCTAAACTAGGTGCAAAATCTTTTGTTTATTTTAAATAGGACCTAATATCCAAAATAGAGCTTTCTTGCTTTTGCAGTAAACAACAGATTCGATACCATATGCAAAAATAATAGAAATCAGACATCTAATAATCTGTTCTGTGACCAACAAAGAATCTGCTTTCACAAATTAGTCTGCTAAATGTTATCAAGTTCATTTGAAGTCGTGTCATTAGCACAGCTTACAAGTTGTTAGAGGCCTCTCTGAACATGTTTTCCAGCAGCTCTCAAACTTCTCATCTAAACACTAGTTGTAGCTATTCTTTCAGGAGCTTAAATTTCCATTATGGATGTAAGTGGAGCAGCCTTTTCGGTTTTTTTAACTCTTCATTAATAAACTGCAGAAGATGATGACAGGAAAGCAAATGCCATATCACTTAGTTGTCTGTTGGGCCTTATGTAATCACATTCTTGACATATTTCTGTTGACATTGTGTGTCAGAAAATCAAGGTTTGAATGATTGCTCCTGTAGGTTTTCCTGCTAAAAATATCTTACAGTATGTATATGCCCAAGTGCATATTTAATCAAGCATGTTGTATTTTATCCCGTTTACCTATTCTCCCTCCCTCAACACCAAATTGTAGCTTCCTGAATCTACCGTGTTTTTTTAAACACTTGGATCTTCTTTCCTTGACCCAGTTTTTTCCTGCAATTCTTGAACTGCCCCATAGACATACCCATCCTCTTTCTCCTGATCCTTGTATCCCCGTTAATAAAAGGCAAAGAAATATTTGTATTATTCACATTCAGGCGTTAGGCAGTAATTTAACACCTCCCTTTCGTTATGCTTCAAAAATAGACAAACTTGTTCCATTTCAAAGGAGGTATTAGTCTCCAGACACAACATGTAGTTGTGATCATGCAGTATAACTCCACATCATAAGAGGCAACATAAATTTAGCTACTTGAAATACCCCTCGACTGAAAATATTAGGAGGTCATACCTAGAGGGACCTGGCTCCTCCTGCATGCAACACACTTTGCTGCTTCCCTACAAATTGCTTTTGCCCCAGTACAGGGTAAGCAGCTTACTAAACACTTTGGAAATTCTGATTCAGATCCTAAACTGGAATAAATCAGAGCGGATCTGCCAAAATCAATCGAGTTATGCCAATACGCACCAGCTAAACTAAACAACTAATTGGAAGATAAAGTCATTGTCATTAAAGGATCTAGTTCTTCCCAAAGAAATTAGACTTTCGATGCTCTGCCTTCATGCTTGTTTAGGAAACATGCCATCTCCACAGAAGTCTCTTCTATTCTTACCACTTGGGATTTCAAGCTAAAAAGGAGATACAGGTATACACTATAAATCCTGTACTGATCAGCTGAACAGTGATTCTTTGTTAGAAAAACAGCTTGCAAATACCAGTAAGAACTGGTTAGGTAGAGAACATGTTCTGCTGGATAACAGCAAGTAACTATTACATCTGTGTCTTAATATTGAGACAATATTTTCAGGATAAAAGACTTTTGCAATGAAGATATGTATTACTACTATTGCAAACGTATATTTTTATCTTTATATGGGATAATAGTGACCAGATCGATAATTCCACCATTAAAGAATGCTGTACTGTCCTTTTATTCCCGATGGGTTCATTTTGGGGTTTATTTTAATAAACAAACACCTGTCAGCTATAACTGGTCACTTCTCAATCATTTTTACTTGGCTTTTTTCCTGCACACATCACAGCAGGAGGCTCGGTTCAGGAAATCAGTGCAGAGATTAGGGACAGCATAGAAGCAGGAAAGGAGATGTTTGTTTGTAGGAGGTGTGAATAAGTGGATGGTTGAAGGCTGGTATCACTGACATAGAGAAAAGTGTAGAAAAAAAAGTGACAGAAGCAGACAAGTAGTCTTATTGCTGCCAAGGTTCTTGAAAACAAGAACAAGAAATCTACGGTGAACATGAGGCAATTCAGAGAAACAGGTAGCGAATTGAAATAGAAGAGCAAGGAAGGTGATATTTACCCCTTAGAATAAACTGCAAATTGTCAATCCTTTGCAACACATCACCTAGAAGATCTGAAATAAGCCTAAGTGTGCCACTGAGCTTGGACAGCATATATCTTCCCATGAAGACAATCCATACCAGCCAGCTTCCATGGAGAGGTGTGGAAAATGCAGTGACCCTTTGCAGCACAGGCCTTTCTTGCTACATGTGACACAAGTTTTTCAGTTCTTCTGTAGTTAGATTTAAAAGTATAGCAGGTACCACACCAAAAACAACTTTCCCTGTCAGCCCCAAACCCTCATGAATGTAACACGGACCTGTGAGATTGTCTGGCCTTTCTGAATGTTAATTGTCTCTCAGAGACTAAGACAGGCCTGGTTAGTTTTTTGGGCTTTTTTATTATTATTATCAGAGAAACACTAGACTCTTCCTTTGGGAAAGGAAATTGAAATGTTCTGGGGAATGGTATAAAGCTGACCAAGAGACATAGATCTCTCAGATTTAGAAAAGATCTTTACTAGAGAACCTGTTTTCAGGTAAAATGGAAGCACAAAACAGATAAAATTTTTCAACAGACTTCTTCAGCAAGAGTTGTGTTTTAAAGAAAACTGTTGCAGCAATAATATATGTAAGATAAACTCTTCCATGGCAGTCAACCTATACCTCACTCCAGCACTTCACTTTTGGACACAGGGTAAAACCTCACACAGGCTGTGATTTGAAGCAGGGAGCATTCAGCTTTTATTTGAGAGAGACTCTGTAGAGCAAAATCATTGCATCCCTCAGCCTGACTTGCTCAGGGGACAGCCTGGGCAAAGTTCAATGATTCATAAACCTTGTGTGCTTCTCTGAGTCTGCAGAACCGCAGGCCTTTGTTCCCCATTATGGCAATAAGGGGTTTTCTTGCTGGGAAATTGGGTCATCCATTACTTCTGTCCCAGCTACATGAGGGGGTGAAGAGAGGAGAGAGGAGGGAAAGGAAGGGGGCGGGAGGGAAAGGAGGAGGCAAGCACAGGAATGGCACCAGTTGCCTGTCCCTCTGTCATCAGCACAGGCAAACGCTGTCTCTGCAGGTGTTGCTGGCAAGTGTCTCGCCCTAAAACCAGCCCTGTCAGGACTTGTGAGGTGGTGAACATCACAAAGACAGCAGGATGCTATGGAGCTCTGGCTCCATATTTTGATGGGAAAGCCAGAACTGACCACTAGACTGAAGCCATTTGGAAAAAGCAAGTACCTTTCACATATAAGAAGGAGCAGCATTACAATTATAAACACATCTTCAATGTCACATTTTGTTGCAAGGGTTTGACTTTAGAATTACAGGCCAGAGTTTCAGTACAGCTATTACATGATCTAATTCTTACCATGTTCTCCAAATCATACAGCAAGAGAGGAATGTTATTTTTCTGATGATAGCATGGTGATATTGACAACCATAAACACAGTATATTCAAGAGATTAACCACTAAAACACACCCCCCAATTAATTTATTTTTTTTAAATAGTCACCTGTTTACCAGAAAACTGTGGCTGCTCTTGTAACATAAGATACTCGTCTCCATTCAGTCTTGCGCTCTCTACCGAGTACACTGTGGCCCAGTACAAATAGCCATTTACAGAATCCACAACTAGATCCTTCACTAGGAACACAACAGGAACCACTACATCCATATGGCCTCCCAGCAGTGATTTTCTGTAGATCTAGGGACAAAGGAATTGCTTTTAGCATCACAGCTAAATCATCAATCATGATCAATTGAGTACATATAAGTGACTTTTCCACAGCTGTTTAGCAGAAGCTTATGCAAGCTTTAGGCTTTCAAAGCTGAAACCTTTTGCATCCAAAGTACCAGGATGAAGAATAAAGCAAAATTATTAATGTTTGCCAGAAAGCAACAAAAGAAAAAGCTGAAATGTCTCTTCCCCTTTGCTTTACCAGTTTTGGCAGCCTTCTGTCTGACAGAGTTTCTCACCCACTTCATATTCACTATTCACAAGTGTAAATGAGGGTGCAAGGCAGTGTGAAATCTGGCCTTCTAGCTCCAGTTTTTAAAACAGCTTCTGACTTTGCACTTACAAGAAATGAAAGGCATAATTTGACAGCACTGCATAAATTAGCACTGCAATTTTGAAGTTAGATACCTTTTAAATAATTCACATGTCAATGTTCCTGATATGAGAGTGTACAAAGTGCAATTGTAATTATTTTTTTATCTGCAGTGATTTGCAAAATATCGCAGTACAGAGGCCAATCTTGAAAACCTCTGTGTAAACAAATAATGTCAAATTTGCTGCATATACAAGGATTAAAATAAAGTCTATCTACTTCTTAGCTGAGACTTGGCAGCCTCCATTTTCACTATCTTCACTTATTTTTAACGATGTTGAATCCAACGAAACTGTTGATAGCATGTTTTGTTTCCCTGTTTTGCACATGGAGTTCAGTATTCCATATTAGTCAATATTAGTGAACATTTTACCCCAAACTTCTGTATAACTGCAAAATCATTCAAGGGAAGATAGGTCTCCTTGTTCTACACTATAGTAGGAATGGTCCAAATGCATCTCAGGTTGAAAGATGTAAGGACTATCTTCCCAAATACTATTTGACAGTCTTTCTTATTGACTTTAAGGGATTTTTTTTCCTTTTAAGTGCAACTATACCTACCGTATTTGCTTTGCCAGCCCAGTACAAGCACTGACCCAACCAATCGAAGGCCAACACCCTTGCATTTCTGATGTTAGACACATAAATATTGTCAGAGGTACCCTCTCTTTTGTTCAATGGCCAGGTCTGAACTTCCCCCGTGGGATTAATCCAATAAAGAGTGCCATTATACCAGTCGAGATCTTGAAGAAAAAAGGGAAGGCATTAAGCATTTCACAAACATGTAAATAAAGAGCAAAAAGTAGCCAGACAATTCAGGGGTTTTTTAAAATAAATACAAATGAACACTTAAGCTCCTGTGGCAGGGGGGTTTGAGCTCTATGATCCTTGGGGTCCCTTCCAACTCATACCATTCTATGATTCTATGAAGATAGATATTTCCATGTAGGAATATAATGCACAAATATAGTACATATATAGCTCAGGTTATTATAAATGTATGACACATATTGGGAGGCAGAACTATTTAGTTCAGAGAGTTGATTTTAGCTCTGTTGTAAATATGGTGTTGTCAGGAGGGTTTGCCTAAGGATTAATTTGATCCATAAAGTAGAAAAAAGAGGATGACCACAGAGGCTTGGCTCAGTGAAACTGTTTCACTGGGCTGCACTGCATTCAAGTCGAGACTGCTGCAATAAAGCTCTTGTCCTTCAATTCTGTTGATTAAATGTATGGATAGCTAATAAATTCCAATAAGTCTGTAGCCACAGCATGCAACTTATATAGTATTTACCTGAAATATTTCTTATATGAGGATAGAGGAGCTCTCCTGGCCCATAGCTATCCAGCCGCTGCTTCCAGAGCCCTTCAGTTCCCACTGCCAACACATATGGTTCTTCTTCAGCTGATAAAGAAATGAAACTGCAGTTGTGGACATGAACAACCAGTTGATGTATAATATTTGTATTTCAATACTAGCGGTTCCTGTTTCCAGGAAGTTACAGAAGCACAGTTAAAACTGCCCCTGCTCTAAAGAATAGTGGGCAAAGAAGAAAGGTGGGAAAATATCATAACCTGAGAAACTCAGAGATTCAGGGCACATTGAGATCCAGAACAATAAGGCAATTTGAAAGCCTATTAGATGCCTAAAAACTACTGTAGGTTTGGACCTGGCCTTACACTGAAGTAAAGCAAATGTCACCCCTAATCTCAAGTGCCAGTGCAGTACCTTAAATTGAAAGATATTTTCCCTCAGATGTAGGTCAATCTCAGACTGTGCACACATCCATTTCCCCCATTATCTATGCTCAAACCAAGGAACTTCAGCTTTCAGTGAGCCTGCACTTTCCCATAAACTGTCATTAACGCCAAAGGCACTGCTCAAACACCACAGAAAGTGATGTACAGGGCACAGGAAAGGAATAACACCTCTCAAACCTTTTTATTTGATAGTGGATCAAATAATGTGTTTGATAATGTACTTGCCTTAGAAGAATGTGTATAAGTAGTAAAAATAAATGCATAATATATAATACCATCACTGAAGTTGAGAATCTTACTACTTCAGTTACAAGCAAATTTCCTTATTCTGCATTCTTTAACGTTTCTAAGACAATCCTTTTTGTGCCACTTATTTTGCAGTCCAAAGGCCCAATGCCTGGGCATCACCAAGTGAAAAGCTGTATGAATAACTTGTTTTCCATTTTTCCTAGGTGGCAAAGCAATTCTCACCTTCTTCTAAAGTTGTGCCTCTAAATGACTCTGACCATGGTCCTTCACCAGCAGGAGACACAGCTCTGACTAACACTTCATATGATGTGAAGCTGGCCAGCTCCTTCATTGTAAACCTAGTGTCTCTAATGTTTGAGACAACCCATTCCTCCTCAGATGGATGCTGAGATGACACTTTGACATCATAGGTCCAGTTCTGCCAAGCAGATAGACCTGTGAGATGCAGACAATCGTTAGAGAGTATATGGCTGTAACAGAAGATACACATTTTTTGAGACCCATTTAAAAATTGCCAGTATCAAGGGAATTAGGAAAGACAGAAATGAAAACTTCATACTTTCTGGGTCTGGAACCAGCCAAGAATAGCAGTGCAATGCCCCACAAAGAATGAAGTTGGAAGAACCAAAAATTTCCCCAACTAGAGATGGGGCCACAGTCACTGGTCAAAAAGACATTATATGTCTCTGTGAGATCAGCAGCCAATTTTACTGCTACTCTATACCGTACTCAAAACTGGGTCTTGCTTAAAATTCCTTGCAGATGACAAATGAATTACCAATATAAACTTGTATTAATTTACGCAGACAAATTCGCTATTTTACTAGCAAATCTTGGGTTTAATTTTTCAACCTGAGTTAATTCCACATCTTGCAGCAGGATCAACTATTAAAGTCACCAAAGCCCAGCATCGGGAAAAGAGAAACCAGGAAGTTATTTCTCTAGAAAGTAAAGGACTGGACTTTCAGGAAGAAGCAACTACACTTACTGGTTCCAATAGCTTGTTCAGGGGGTGTCCAGCTGATCACAGCTTGGTCCGATCCAAATAGTGCCATGACAAGCCGAGGAGAAGTTGGTAAAGGAAAAGGCTGAGTTGATGCCCCATAGACAAGCAAGTTGTCAAAGCCAGAGTACTCTGGATATGCCAAATTGCAATCCACAACATACTCATTGAAGCTAAAACTCCCCACTGGAGAGACCTCCTCACGGAAAACTGCTTGGCCATCTGTGACAGTAAACGTGTTATCCTCATAAACAAAGCTCTCCATGTCATTAAATGGCACGTGTGATCGCAGGGTGTGAAATTCTGAGCCATCAAGAAAACCTGACACAAAGGCCTTTTCTGTCTTGTTGAAGAATACAAGTCTCTTAGATGGGAAGTTGATCATGAAGTCTCTCAGAGAGCTGGATTTCACTACTGGTGAAGCAGTGGAGTCAGTACCAGGGAAGAGTGGAAGGTTTGCTCTATATATGCCATCCTCCAGGAGACAGAAAATATAGCTGGCCATGAAGCAAAATAGACCCAAATAACTACAGTGCAAGAACTCTCTAGATGAGTCACAAATATTTTAACAGCTCAGAGATGTGCCTGTCTTTACGGAGACAGTAGGAAGATGCTTTCCATGCTATTAATATACATCCTGGGAGAATTAGGCACATCACTTTTTACCTTCTGGGGATCTGGCTGGCAGATTACTGGAGAATATTCTTCCATAATACCTCAGGTGTTAAGCATGGACATTTAAAATGCAAAGAGCTTCCTATTCATAGAAACAATGAATGTCTGAAAACCGAATTTCTGCTTTGGAAATATTTTATCTCCTCTGCTAACACCCTAGGGAAGAAAATGCAGAAAACAACACTGCATGTCATCACTCTTGTTCCAATGGTTTTGTAGTTCATTATTTGTTGCCAATTGCACTTGTTTTGGTAAGGAAAGAGTTTCAAACAGGAACCTAGATGACTAATGAAGTGAAGAAAATTAGAGAGGAGCCTTATAGCATCTTTGACACCAAGTGCCCAAAGGAGGACGCTTACCCATTATAGGGATCAGCTACAACCTTTCTAGGGGATGTCACATTAAGAGGAGTGATGTCTTCAGCTGCTGTGCAGTTCTCTAAACGACAGACATGTATCTGGGGAATGAGAAGAAAAACTGGTGATGCATTTAGAGGGCATTTGCTAATGAGCAAACAAGCTGACCCCGGATTCCTTCAGGGGAACCAGACAATAAAACACCTCTCTCACAATCCTAGGTTCTTCCAGGTTCCTGAGTTGTCAGTCACCCGAGTAAAACACTTGTTCAGTGTGGCAAGTACGAGTGCATCCATGACAGCTTACTGTGAAAGAGCTGCCAGTCATCCTTCTCTTCCTACCTCAGAGCTGGAGAGAAAAGCCCACTTTTGGGGGATATAGGCAAACTGTGCTTTGAAAATTATCAAGGAGAGAAGGGAAAAGAGGGAAGGAAACACTTTTCTTATCCTGGGAGCAATACTTTGGGACTCTTCTAACATGCAGTGGATTCAGAAATCCCTGCTATCAATGTGTTCAGCTACAGCTCATTTGTATCTTTTTCTCACTACTGCTTTTCCTGCTCCCTACTCCCTGAGCAGTAAGCCAAAAAAAAAAAACATGGCAAGAGTCTTGCAAAAAAATAATAAATTCAAAGTTCCCCAGTAATAATTTAGGGCAACTTTCTAGTGCTTTGTGCATTAGAGGATTACAAAGGTACATGCTAAGTTTTGACCATTAGCATTACTGATGTTGTATAAGTAGGGAATCAAGTACAGAGTTGCCATCTACATTTTTACTTCAAGTTGAAGCAGTTGTAACTGGAGCTGTCATCACTAGTATGAAACACTTTCCCATGTGAACATCTTTTGCCAATTGTGAAGGGTGCTATAATCACTAACTAGATATCTGACCACCTTCCTGTGGCAGAATAGGAACTGAACAGGCTTGATAGAGAACCAAGTAACAGGAAAAAATTGCTTATATTGGGTATGAGGTGGGCGTGAAGTCAATCTCAAAAATGAAACAGTTAAAACCAAAGCTTATTATGTCCTAAGGAGAAAAATGAGACAAGAATCCAGAGTTCCATACAGCTTGTTTGTTTTAAATACGACCTGATATTTAAGCCTTTCTTCTTTTTTAAATCTCTGGAATGTGAATATTGCTGAAGTAAAAAATCTATTTCTATAATTATATTTTGTGCATACATATCTCTATATAAATCAGATTTTATCATGTAAAATAAATCATAGTAATGGTTCAAAAGAAATAAGAAATTAATTAAGCCCTAGAGCACTACCTTTCCATCCATGACAAAGTATATCCTCTGGTAAAGCCAGTCCACTGAGATGGATGTAATATTCCCTTGGCCAGCATAAAAGAGTGTTATGTCAAATACACTGGACATATTCGCAGCTCCTTTCACCCAGATGGAATTCCCCTCAGAAAAATAGACAACTTGCTGATAAACATTCACAGAAATTCCTAAAAATAGAAAGATATGTGCACACAGATAATATAAGAAATAAGTTTCAGTTACTTTTTCTACTTGCCTTGAAGTATTTTTCAATCTGCAACCCACCATCACTGGAGAAAAGTTAACTGGTTTCTTCATTACTAGCTTTCTGTCAGATAATAAGGAAACTTTTCCTTTTGTTGTGTGACATTATTATAGACAATTGCCCTTCAGAAAGGTAATCAGACAAAAAGAGAATACATACCATGCAAACCAACTGACTCCAATTGCCTCTCTCCAGGGCAAACAGGTGCAATTTTCATCCCCTCACAAAGCACCCTTCCCCTTAATTCAAGCCATTCACTACCTGTGCTACCCTGTAATATCATAAGGGTACTTAGGGGCAACAACCATTTTCTGCTGTCTTCGTGGCTCTGTGAACATATTTTCGTAGACAAACTCAGATTTCAACACTGAGTTCAGCACCAGTGTAAGGTAAGAAACATTAAAGTGGGAAGGAATTCGAGATAATGTGGTTGTCTGGGGACTTAGGCTAGTAAATGCCTCACTACAGAGCTCTGTGCCCCAGACTAGCTAACACATCAGCATACTCTTCAGCCAGTATTTGTCGATGCTTTGTATTATTAAAGTTTGAACTACTTCACCTCCCCATACTCATGTTGAGAAGAATAGAGTCATTAACCATAGGTAAACATCTGCTTTGGCTTCATCTTACTTCAGTTTAGATACCTACTTTGTAAAATCCAGCTCTCAAGTAGCTGCCTAAATTCAGCAACTAAAAGGTTGTACTGGGGAGAACAATTAATCTTGTCCCAACACCTGTCATTTCCAACTGGTCAAATCATGTCCTGAAAGTTCTTATTTGTCCCCATTGCCTGTAAAGGGAGGGCAGATACTGTCCTAGGCTCAGTGAGGTGTATTCTGTCCTTGCAGAACACAGAAGTCTCAGGTGTACTTGAGAGAAAAGGAGAGGGCCCGATCTGGTTTTACCTGTAATGTTATGGTGTATAATACCATTTTGCAGGCACTGGGCTGCTTCGAGGAAGTGTTTTGTGTATCTCTTCTTTAAAGACTGGTTTCTGGATAGGAAGAGCCATGTTGCTTTTTCCTTAACTAATAAAGGGAGAAATACAGAATTAAGATAGATGACTGCAGCACAGAGAAGAAAGTTTCTAACTAATATACATGCACGTGCACATGCAGACACATATATATGTGTACATATATATTTTTACACTAGCAATGAATGACTAAAACTTAAATTCTTTGAGGGTTAAAAGTGGGCAGTTATTCATTACAATGCCTTCTGGCTGCTTGCCTGGGGTGAGAACACACCACATGAATTTCACACCATCATTTCCTGTAGTGAGTCCCTAGTGAGGGAAAGCAAGCTGGAGCAAATGAGGCCCAGGAGACTTCCAAGGAAACGAAGGCACTAAGACATCCCTGTTGCTCCAAGATCCAACAGAAGTGCAATATTTAACCCACCTGGGCCTATTCAGTCAAACTAGAATATTGTTCCATTACAGTGGGGAAGAGCAAAGCAAATATTTTTATCTCATGTATTTCATCATGCTGACCAGTGATTTTTTTCAAGGAACAAGTAGTTTTCACAGGTAAAGATAATATTATACCATTACCATATCCTTCAAAGTTCATTTAATTTAAGATGTGGTGGGTTATTTTTAAATAAACTCACAGATTTTAAAGTCAAGAATGAGTGCTTTGGTCACATATGCTGACTTTATGCTTATACAGACCCAAATAACTTACATCAAAACCTTTGCAGCAAATCCATACCTTCCACTTGGGAAGGACAGCTAGTCCTGCTTGTGAATCTCAGATCCCTGAAAATATTGCCCATCCCCTGCTATACTGATTCACAAGGTAGTCACTCTCATTTTAAAAAGTGGTGCATTATTTTGAGGCTGAATTTGGCTAATTTCAGTTTCCAATCTTTCCCTTTTTTTCCTCCCCTCTCTCTGGTTTGAACAGCTGTCTGCTATCAGATATCATTTCCTCATAGGGGTATCATAAGGCTGTGACTGAATGCTCCCTTAATTCATTCACAGATAATCTGCACAGACCGAGCTATATGCATTTCTCACATGACACACACACAACTCATTTCGTTAATGATCTTTCCAGACCAAGTGGCTAATAATATCACTTCCTTATCTTTTTTCCAGGGACTTTTCTTGCAGTCCAGATAAGATTCTTTTCCTGACCCTTCTCAGTCTGAACAGCTCAGTGCCTGATGCAGTAACACCACTTCTGAATGCGACACATGAGGAAGGGTTGCTCCTGTTCATGTTAGCACAGAGAGAAAGCGTGTGCCAGGGGGATTCATGGGAACCTACTGAAGCTTTATGGGGTGATTAGTAAGGGGAGGTGGGATGGTTCCACACCCCCAGAAGGTGGGGTTTTAGGGGGTAGGATTTTTTGTTTGGTTTCTACCTTAATTTAACTGGTTGGTAAATTAGCTTGACTTAATGAACACAGTCAGATCTACCAATGGAGACATTTCACAAATGGCATGAATGTTTATAGCCCAGGGTCATTCAACCCTAGAGCAAACCTCTGAGAGTCTCCAGATAAATATATATCAGCATGACTGAGCTATTGCAGGGAGGGGAAGGGGAAAAAACCAAAACAAACAAACAAAACCCCATCATCTTTTAATAAGCAGAAGAGAAGCTATAAACTCAATTTCTACAACCAATAGCAGAAGACTGGTGATTTCAGAGGCAGACATAAAGTGTTTGCTAGAGTTGAAGAGTTTCCAGGTGTTTGATAACTGGATTTCTTCAGGAGGGGTAGAGTGTATTTTGTTTTCTTTTCTAAAGATACATTTTGGTAACGTTGATTTCATTCTCACTTGTGCTCACCCTGTACTTTTTGCTGGTTATTAATATTTTTGCAATTCTTTTGGTGATAATTATAGTGTATCACTACTTCTATTATTAATTAGTTAACAGAAAAAATACAACCATGAAAGAACAATAAAGTTTATATGATTTCACATATTTGGCATGAGATAACTGAGGCTGTTCAGACAAAAGAGTATTTAATATTATTAGAAAAAATATATTTGTTGGTCAGCTATTATCATCTCATCTAAAAAATGAAAGTATGTCCTCTCAGTCAACACCTTGGACCACTAATGTGTTTTTCCATCTGTAGCACAACTCAGGCCAAATTTGTTTGGGCCCACCAGTGTCTCACCTTATTACCATGCTGCGTAGCCCATTAATGTCTACAGCTAAAGATATGCTATTGACTCCTCAGTGCACAATTCCTTGTTGCACACTGTTTACAGTCTAAATATTATTCTCTTTTGCCAGGTATACAGCAGCCCAGTGAACATGACTTTGTTCCCAGGAACAGACAGCAATATGGACTCTTGTACCTTTGGCTTCTGGGGTTGTGATGTTGGCTTCAGCAGGGGGTCCAACACCAAACTCATTAACCGCCACAATACTGAACCTATGGTAAACCAAAGAGACAGGTTTTGGTTTGCAGGTTGCTTTTGAATGATTGCCTGAGATATATTTAATTAAGTAGGGCAGCTTCTACAGAAGAGATGACTTTTGGAAAACGTCCATTTAAATATAATGCTCTGGGAAAATTTATAATAAAAATAAACCCACCCAGAACTTGAATTTCCCAAAGGTGGAACAACAGAATCTTCTAAATTAAAATTTAAGATGGGGGTTTCAGACTAAGAACAACTCGCTTTCATTTCAAAGGGAGATCTGTATATACCAGGGCCAGCAGAATGCAGGCCTTTGTGTTTAATTTTAAAAAGGAAATTTTCTAGATGCTTAAAAGACTAGAGAAGACTGCTTTATCATTTCCCTGAATATACTGAAAACATGCCACACAAGCTAAAGAAAAAAAAAAAAAAGACAGCTAAGAAAATGTAGCCTGCTGGCCTTACATCAAATTGCTTTTCCTTCCTCCCCATCTGACTTCCACACAAGCAGCCAATTCATCAGGAATAACTGTGTTATCTCAAGAAAGGTATCCTTGCTTTTGGCAAGAACTTAAGTAAACAGCATAATTGTGCAGAAGTGGTACTTAGTCATACCCTGTGCTACCTAAGCAAGAAGTGCTACAGGACACTTGGCCCTGTTGGTTATCTTCTCTTTTCGTACCTGTAAGTGGTGTTTGGAAAGGTGGAGTAGAACTGAAAGCTATGCCCTCTTGAGGCTCTTGACAGTTCATGATTCTCACTGGTCAGGAGCAAGTTATATCCAACAATCAATCCGTTGGGGAAAAGTGGTGGAGACCAACTAACTTCCACAGTGTTTGGACTTGAACTCTGAATATCTTTAATGACAGGAGCTGTTGCAAGAGCTGCAAGAGGCAGAAATAACTGACTCTGGGGTGGCATTTAAGACATTAATTGTTTTTCTTTTTCTAGGTACATTTTTAAGTTTCATACCTGTTAGTTCATTATGTTATTAAATATGATTAGGAACAGCATAACATTTTAGCAATGGTTAACTTTTTTCCAGTGTCCAGAAAAATATGTAATTCAGTCAAAAAGGTAACACCCATAATTATGCACAGAAGTATCCAATGTGCACTCACAATTTAGACTGTGGACTTTGCTGCACATGTTTTTAAAACTAAAAGCAGGAAGCAGCCCTAAACCTTCTAGTTCAAATAAAAAGAGCCTGTAGTATTTTAGTTCAGCCTTTAGCAGCTACTCAGCAGACAACATACACATCATTCTGAAGATTAAGCATTGATGTTTTCTGTGAAAGAAACAACAAGGAAACCTAAATGTTTCTGATATGGTCCTGAGAGATGCAATTAATAGTGTGATTTGTTACCTCCAAAAGCACGTGTCCGGTAACTGGGACTTGATGGAGAATGGAGCTGCAGTTGAGATGTAATGATCCAGTCTACTCGAAACACATACTCTGTGAAGGCTTGAAGATCTTGGACTGCATATGAATTTTCAGATACTACCTAGATAAATGCACAGACACAATCTTTTTTTTTACGTCCTCCATCTGCAGTTACTATGTAAAGTATTATCAGGATGAAAGAGGTCTCATACAACATACATATTTCAGAATACAGAAGTGCAGCATCCTAAGTTTAAATAAGAGGAAATTCTAGGAGTTATTTGCACCACAATCTTTGATTTTCTCTCCCGCCAGAGCTTTTTCTCTTTTCTTTCCTCCAGAACACACTACCATATCTAAACAATGAGTGGATAGATGGAAGGAGGGATGCAATATAATAATGAATTTGAAGAATAAGGCAAAACCACCTGAAATAATGATGTATTACAGGAAATATATTTTAAACTGATGATACATAAACTACAGGTTTAAGACCCAAAGGCTCCTAGTTACCCTGAAATATTTACAGTCCGAAGTAATTGTTGCCCATTATTTCACCAATGATTCATTCATAAGAACTTCCTGCTCAGCAAATTACCTTTACCTTTGATTTGCGGCACCAACTTGTCATGCTCTGTAAATTGATTCAATAGACACGATGGCAAGATAATGAGCGTACAGCTGACGCAAAAGAACATAATGTGAGAATAACTGTATTGAGTCAGAACAAAGGTCTACCTAGCCAAGTATTCTGTCTTTGACAAGAACAAAAAATATCTCTAGGGAAATGTTTTAAAAACCCCTAAAACCTACAGTGATATTTCTTTCAACTAATCTACCTTGTTGTTTTATAAGCACGGCTTGTCATGATACAGTGTCGGTGTTCACCCTTAGTACAACCAAATTTTTTCTCTCATTAGCCTGTCCAGTCACTTTTTTAACCTAGTTTAGTAAATATTTAGTAGTTTAAGGGTTTAAGTTTAGTAATTTAGTTTGTGTGCCAGGAAGCAGCTGAACACTACACACCCTGCAAGAAAATACCTTCATTTGCTGATTTTGAACCTGCCAGTTTCCATCAAGGTCCCTAGTTCCTAAGATGGAGAAAACAGAATAATTTTCCACTTCTCAGCTTCTCCTTGCTACTCATGATTTTTCAAACCTCTTTTGTGTGCGATTTTTCAAATCTCTTTTGTGTGCCTAACATATTACCCAATGCTTTTCTAAAATAAAGAGCAGAGATGACAAGCACAACTAGTGACCTGCACGTTCACAAAGAATCCCAAAATATTTTACCAATCTTAGCCAACTGCTATAAAAAGATAAAGGAATCACTTAAATCAGCAGTAAATTCCAGCCACTTCTGTTTCAATATCTAGTTGTTACTTTCTTTCCTCCTGTGGTTTTTGATATGACTGCACTCTATTAATAAATTACCCTCTTTTTCTTCAGTGAAACAAGATTGGATTATAAATTAAACCAAGAACATATTTCTTTGCAAAGTAAAAGCAATTGTCCTTCTTTACCTCTGTGTACCTCCAGTCTCCAGGGATCTGACTGAACTTCCATTGGATAATATATTTCACCCCAGAGATGTTAGCTGGCTTCCACCCTAACGTGACACTGGAGCTTCCGATGGTAGATGCAAAAGGTGCTGTAGGCTTGTTCAAGTAGTCTGAGGGGAAAATACAATAGAACAGTAAGAAAAAAACCCTTTCATGGCAATCTCTGAGGCTTAAAGGTAAAAGGCTATTACCCCACACACCTGAAAGCTGTGATGCCAATAAAAACACAGAGAAGAGTATATTGGAAGTGTTGCTGGATAAATCACATGACATTTTAAACAGTTTGATAAGTAAGCCTGAACTGGGCCAAGATCAAAGCGAGCACATATGACTACAACTCTGCACTTGGGTTACTGGTACTTAGTAAAATTTTGCAGAATAGAAGCCTAGAGAAGGTATGGGACACTTATGAAGAGACTTTCAAGAAGCCTGTTTCAGTAGCACCATGTTTGCCAAGTTGTTCCCATGTAAGTTGCAGAAGCTTTTGGCACTGATTCCAAGGTAGCAGACAGGTCTTGACAAAGTATCATCTTAAACAGTTGAGATTGGATTTTAAAAAGTCTAATTTCCATTAAAGGGAGGGAAAAGAGTCTTACTACAAGACAGACTTAACTTCATTGTATTTGTTCAAAGAAAGAAAAAAAAAAAAGAAAAGAGTGGTAATTTTCTGATTAAGAAAAACACAAGATATCCCTATTTTCTCAAAAGAGCCGAACAAGACAATAATCTTAAAACTGAATTTACCAGTCTGTGAATCAGACACAGGACTATTCAGACTTACTCTGTACTTCAGTTCCATATGCATCCTCTGCACAGCTACAGCCAAACTTACAGGAAATTGTCTGTGTAGGGTACAGAACTCACTGGTTAGTTTTGTGTAAAGGCAAACTTCCTCCTAGAGTTATGCAGACACATTTTAGATTGGTACAAACCCTGTGGAAATCATGACATTCATTCAAAAAAATAGCAGTACCACAAACCCACTCCCAACAAGCTTCCTGAGACCCTTTCCATCAGTTCACTGGGCACTGAATTAGGGGTTTCTTCCTTACACTGTCCCTTTGTGGAAAGCACAAATAGTGGGCTACATTAAAGTTGGACAGTAACAAGCATGGAGTCAGGAAATAATATTTTTTAACCTGTTAATGATATATGCCACACGTTGGGTTTCACCCTTTCCTGCTTCATGCCTTTCCTATGAATGAGGGACATTCTTAAAAATGTAGTTCCAGTCAATTTTCAAAATACTTGAAATTAGTCATTTGTCAGAGCAGCAATATCTAATTCACACTTCCTTGATAGTAGTTGCTCCTTCTGATACAGTCTTGTCTGCAGCTGCAAACATCACAGATATCCCAGGACAGTGAGTTCTCCACACTTGCATCCTAAGAACAGGAGATTCCTAATTTTCACTTTAGGTAGAGAACATATAGCATTACCCTGCTTAATATGTAGACCTCAAGAGGTAGTAACATCTTCTAGTTGGATGTCAGTAGCTTAAAAATTACTTATAAAACTGCATCCCCTGGAAAGCCAAAACTTGAGACGCGATGGTTTGGACTTTTCTAGACAGGCATTTCCTTTGGGCTCATTTTATTCTGCACGTTCATTCGGCCTTATAAAATCTTGAAGTTTACTTCATACAGCAGTCAACTTTCAAGTGATAATTAAGCTTTAGATCCTTCAGAAGCAATTCATTATGTTAAGTGAGAAATCTTTTTTAATTGCTCTTCCTATAATTCTAGGATATTCACTTCCGGCACCCGACAGAAACTGAGAAGGCATGTTATTTCCAACACAGTTGCAGCTGAGACAGATTTAGAAACTTGCTTAGCAGTATATTCCTATATACACTCATTCCCATCTAGACATTCAGTGCCAAGTGCAAGCACTTTAAAAGTTTCTTCCAATATTTTCATATTCAGAGAAATAAAGTATCTCCAAGTGAATTCTCATGACTATTATCAAAGATCCAGGTATTAGCAGACTTCAGTCATCAACTGTACACTGGAGCTTTCATTTACAACCAAGATTTGTTTAGTTTGTAGGGGATGGTGTCCTCACATGTCATAGGGCCTTCTGCATCATTTAACACAGACATTTCTGACCATTTGGCTTTTGTTGTGTTTTTTAATTCTTCTGATTCTGTCCAAAACATAAATCCAATTTTTGCTCAATGTAAGAGGTTACCATAGATCCTAGACTTAAAAGTTTTAAGAGAAATTTACTACCTGCTCTGTCTGAAAACAAGAAAGTGTCATATCTTTTCCATCAATCAGAATTGCCCCTGTATGAGCCAGATTCGGCAACACTTTCTTGGGAGTATTCTCACTGAATTCAGCAGCATTCCCCTGTTCCTAGGTAAGTAGTAGTATCCAACAGGAATAAAAAGATTTCAGTCCTGGGGTGTAGTGACATGACAGAGCTGAGCCAATGCCAAAGGATAAGTCACACTCTTACTCCCCTCTTTTCCCCTGCAGACTGCAATGACCTGATCCTCTGCAGGCAGTGACCTGGTGCTCACCTGACCATGTGGGGAGTCTAGTCAGACTGCTGATCCAGTGGAAAAATAATCCTGCAAGAGCCCTTGCAGAGTTAGTGAATTTAACTGGCATATTGTGTGGCCAGACAGGCAAAAAAAACCAAAAACACAACAAAAACCCCCACACTACTTCTGCGTTTCTACAAAATTAAGTTGCTTACTACTTGGACTGCTCGTACAGTCCAAAAAAATCTTCATTTAGCATATTTGTAAACCTTTTTCATCAACACAATTTCATAGATTTAAAAAAAAAATCAACCCTTTCAATCAAAGTTTCACCTTGTTGATGGGTTTGTGTCCTCTAACTCCACTACTGCCTGCTTGAAGTGTGTTTGCCCAACCTTCATGCTGAGGTTTCAACAGTTCCACTCCTTGTTTCCACTTCTTGACAAGTTGGTGTCATACCTGCCTTAATAAGCCTTCTGGCTGGTTCATCATCAACGAAAAACTAGATAGAACAAGACTCCTGTGAAAGCCTACAACGTAGTTTAAATAGGCCTGCACTCTGTTCCATACTAGTGTGATTAGTCTGCTTTCTTTAAAGTAATATTTTACTCTACACAGCAGTTTTTAATGCAAACATGTCCTTAGCCACCATGGAATGCTGGAATGAAAGGACTCAGATACTTAATTCCTTCTTCAACTTTAGGGACCACAAAGCAATTAGACCTGGATTGATAGGTTTGTGTATCTACATTGTATTTCTTAGCACTATATAGACACAGCAATCACTGAAATAATGATTGGGGGTTTTTATTGCTCTGATAGCCTTTAACTTACCTCACATGCTCTGGTGTATGTCTTGTTCTGCCAAGAAGAAAATTAATAAAGTGTGGGATTAGCATAAATATAATCACAGAGTATTTCAAAGAGATAATATCAATTAGCTAGAAGTTTCTTACGGTGAAAGCACACTACAAAAGCCTTATCACTGACAAATAAGGAAAGAAGGAAAACCCACACTTGAAAAACCAGAAAGTCAACATTAAAATGATTCCAAGGATAAGTGAGCTTCAGGTGTACAAGAGGTCCAGAAAAAGAGCAGTTTAAAAACTATCATGGCAGTTGTCCCAGACCAATGTTAATTCTTGTCCATCTGGTTTAATAAAAGCAGAAATCTATCTAGAAGGATCATGTGCTTCATTTACATCTGCATGCAACACTGAGACAAGCCCCAGTAAAGTCCTAAAAAACGCTAGTTCTTTCTCACTGCCTGAAAATATGGGTGAGTGGTGTAAAATGTCCCCACATTTTGACAAACACAATGAAAATTTTGGGTATTACAGGTAACTCCCACAGGAAGAATTATTAACTTCCCAAAAGACAATTTATAAATGTACCAAAAGAAAATATGGACAGTACATCTTGTCATAGAAACACTGCTCTGGTTCATTTTTCACATCTGCTATTGGATAAGGTACTTCATGGGCTGGAGACAAGCTCTATAGAGCTAAGGCAATACTCACACATTTCAGTGGGCAATCGGTTTGCACTGTTGCGTTCCAAAACTGACATCCCTGTATGCACTGTAAAGACAGATAGTGGCTTTAAAAAAGACTTTGAAAGGACATTTTTTAAAAGAAGACATACTCCAGCTCTAAGGATGAGAGCAGTAGTTCAATTTCCAGCTGCAGTAAAACATTCTGCAAAACCAAGTCACTTAGCTCCTTCAGGGCCTTGAACTTTAGCAATAAAATAGGCATTTACAGCACTTAAATGCTGTAGGGAAAATATTAAATATACCAAAGATTATAAGTACTCAGATACTACAGTAAGGGAGTTGTATTGTGCCCTTCTCAATGTAAAATCAAATACAGAGCAAAAGAAAAAAACAAGTAATTCTTAGAGATTGGTTTGTGCAAATCAGTAGATGTTCAACCACCTGTTCAGCTCTGGTAAAGACTTTTACACCCTCCCATGTATGGAGGGAAACCACAAGTTTTCAAAGATGTAATAAATATTGTGTGGTTTGTACTTGATAATGGACCTCACTTACTGATCCTGTCCCATTCATTTCATAATGGGCATTTTCTTCTTAAAAGGGAGATGGAAGTGAAGGACTTTGGAAGCAAGATACTCTGGCAGCAAGCATTGCAAAGCCTCATTACAAAAAGTAAAACTTGATAACACTGAGCAAAGATACACAGTAATCAAAATAGGCAACTCAGACAACACAGCCTTTTATGGTCATCATAAATGATCCAGCTTCACTAGATACCAGGTGCTGAGGGGCAGATTCCCACTACACTCTGTGGAAAATATTGATGACTGAATCCTCCACCGTTCTTCAAAGAACATGTACAACTGCCAGCTTGAATTGCATTTGAAGTCTGAACTAGGTAAACATCAGCTAAAGTACTCACAAGGATGCTGGTATGGAAAGCTCACATTAAGCTAAAGAGCCCCCCAGGATAGACAAAACCATTAGAAGTCCTACAGACAGTTCAACAACTGTCATTTTAGGCTTTCTTCCATCAAGTCACTGAGATAAAAAAATAAGCTCTTTAACTGCACAGAGGTAGCTGAATCTTAACGATTTGCATTTCAGAGAGAATCACAGAATCACTAGGTTGGAAAAGACATGTGAGATCAAGTCCAAATATACCTGTCCTCTACTAAACCATGTCCCTGAGCATTTCATCTACCCATCTTCCAAATACATCCAGGGCTGGCGACTCAACCACCTCCTTGGGCAGCCTGTTCCAATGCCCAAAAACACTTTCAGTGAAGAATTTTTTTGTAATGTCTAAAATTTTTTCCTAACGTCTAGAAACCTAGTTTTGACTCATTTTCTCAAAAATGAGCAATCACAAACTCTGTAGATCACAAATGTGAACATGCCTCCCTGCAGAAATCCACACGCTTTACGCATTTTCTTTAAAGAAAAAAGGCAGATGTACCTTTAATAACTTGAGCCAAATCTAAGCATGCAACCTACCAACTTTTGCCAGACAGTCAACTGTGTACATTTATGTAATGTCTTTGACAATATGATCATTGTACTCATTTTATTCAAATAGCAGGAACATAAAACGTCAATAATTAGCAAAGTAAATCATTACTCACTGCTCCAATGATGTCACTAACATTGCAAATGTTAGTAATTCCAGGTTCTCCTTCCTATAAGAGAAATACATACATTTCTACAAAGAGGCAAAATGTTTCCCCAAAATTCTTTGATTTAAATATATTTAAAAATTGGTTTCTTGCTAAACAGATTTTTTTACTAACATTTCCCCATTTGAATAAATTTATCGGTGACAAAACAGTATCTTCTCATTTGAAATTAATTGCAGGATACCATCAAACAAAGACATTGGCAGAATCAGTTTGTGTTAATTAAATTATTATCTCAGGTATGAATCTGGCTCTCACCTCTTGACTCTGGTTCACCGAGTCAATAGCAAATGCTTCACAAATACATTGGGAATAAATGTCAAAGCCAAGTGGCTTTGACCTCTTGGGAGCAGAAAGACCTTCCCCTCCAGGCTAAATGCCTTTTGTCTGGCCTCCTTTTGATGGGGTTTTATGCAGCCATATGGTGACCGCCCTTCCTCTCCTGCCAAAAGTGCTCTCCAGCCAAGGTGCCTGTTTTTTCACATCATTTGAAGTGTATAAAGCCAGTCATCACCTGTGAAGTTTGAATGATTTGAGGTCTGATCTAACATCCTTGGAGAAGCTGAATGTAAGGTCTTAAGTTTTGTCCTGCAGACAGGTAGGTAAGAGCACCCTTAACAAAACAACTCTAAGGAAGACATTTTCAGCACACTGGTCACACTGTGACTATAGTGAGAATCAAAGGTGTCACAAAGCAAATGTGAACACACTAAGTAGGGCTGAAGGCAAAAAATAAGATTTACAGCTCTCAGACTCCAAGATGATATTTTCTCATCTGAATCCCTTATACATCACATTCACTGAACATGAATGTGATTTGCCTGTCTTTCAAAGCTGAGAGGAATAGCAACTTATTTCTTATTCTGAATTGATTTAAGTTTAAATCAAAGGATCCCCATTAAAGTTATCATTGCATGATAGGCTTCCAGCAGGGAAGGCAATTAACTCTTTCACTGGTGCAGGAGTTAGAAATAGTTTTAAAGGAACTGTCAGACAAATGTATGAAATAAAATGGAGCAGGTCATAGTGCTCTGCTGTGGATTTCCACAGTTAGTCAGCCCCAAGGCACAAAATGTCCCTTTTACAGAGCAAAGGTACATGGTCTTCTAAACAACATCAGCATTTCAGGCAAATAGAAACACAGAGGTAACTCCTGAAAGCCTCATGCAGAATCATCATTTGGATTTGTGAGGTTTTGCTTATCTTTACTGTGCATCAGTAGAAGGAAAAATAATAAATTCCACTCGACCACTCAAAGGAACACTAAGAAAGCATAAGATTAAGGATCCAACCACTTTAATACTTAGAGAAATATCCACAATTAAAAGCTTAGATTAGTTAAAAAAGAAGTTGAAACTAGTTCAGGATAACTGTGCAAGCCACAGATTCCCAATTTCTTGTGAATTTAGACTTTTCCTAGGTTTATATAATAAAGGTCACAGAGTAGAGAGAAACTGATAAGTGAATAAACTGGAAGACCAAAGGTTTCTCTCCTCCACCTTCCAGGGTGTTTAGCATTTACAGTAACTTGAGCAGCTGCTAGAACACAAGCATATAAAAAAATCATAAAACGAAAACCCACATAATCTGGCTAATGGGATTTCTTCCTTACCAGGTTCCACCAATTCAAGTGTTAAACATTAGTTCTCCAATTTTGCTTTTGCTCAGATACATTATTCTTAAGTCTTTGAAAAAGAAGCTGATAAGCAACAGAAAAGTCTTATGGCACTAACAAAAGATTAAGTCCAGTTTTTCAAAACTTACCAGGTTACTTGTACATAAGTTTTGACAACTTTTGGAGAAAGTACAGTATGCTGCAGAAATCCACAGGCAGTAAAAAGCAGCAAGTCTGGTTAGCTGGAGGTCCCACAGGCAAGCGTTCCTCATAACTTAAACGATCTCATCTGTCAGGTTGATTCTTTCCTGGACTTGGCCACATGAACTCCTTTTAGTCTAGGTGGCGGTGACGTGATTTGTGAAATCCCTGCATCTCAGTTTATTAGATGTTCTTAAATCCTTGTTTATACTCGGTCCCTTCAACAGTTTTTCAGCTTCCTGGAGCACTTGTCTTGGAATTGCACAACGTCTATTTCATAGTTTCTTATTAAACCACCGAAACAAAGGAGTTGGCCAATGAGAGTCAGCGTATCTCCTTACATAAATATCATTAACGTAAAGGGGAAACTAAGCGCAATGCTTTAATCCTGTTCTCCAAGCAACAGGAAAACAGGGAGAGTGTGAGAGAAAACTGGCCTAATCTTCATTTCTACTACAATTAAGCTATTTCTAAATATTTTCAAGTGGATACAACCATGAAAATGTGTTTGTGATGACGAATAACCTTTCTAGAACATTACAGTTCATATCAGTCAGTATAAAAAAGTTAATTAAGTCTCTATTTTAATGACTGTTTCCAAGTGTTTTGTTTCTACACCAAAATACCACTCAAACCAGACCCCTGACTGCCTTCTGATGCAAGGTAGACACAAACTAACCAGAGCCAACCTTCTAGGGGTTTTCTACATGAGTGGGTGCAATTATACTAGTAAGCTTGTGCCCATAGCATGGAAGAAAATTGAAGCTGATGAATAAATCATGTATCTGATTTAAAGAGAAGTGAAGGCTCCTACATGAAGTTGGAGACTCACATTAAAGAGGTCAGTGGGAATTCAGGCTTCAGAAACATCCAGCTCCTGGTCTGTGGCACATCACTGTTGTACCACAGAGTCGCTCTGTGAACTGTAGTAGGAAACCGATCCAGCTTATGTACATATACACATAAATGAACAAAGGCTAGGTCATTTTTGTGCATGTGTATTATGAATTTTAAATAAAATGTGCTATTTTATAAATAACATAGCATTTTGATGATCGGTTTAAGCTGATGCATCCTGTCACTGCTGCTTGGAGACCCACTTCACCAGCTCCACTTACATGCCAAGGAAGCATTCCTGCAGTCATGTGATAAACCAGGCTGAGAACCTGACTGACACTTACCCAGCAACAACAAAAATGAATTGACTAGCATTAATCTGATGCTATATTCTCTGATTCAGGCCACAGCACAGCCCCCTGTGGTGCTGTGCCCTTGTGTGGTAGGTGAAAGGAGCAAAAACACAAGACAGGAGCAAAGGATAAGGTGGGCGGAGGAGAGCTAGTGGGTATCACCAAGCACATGTCTTGGTGGTCAGATGAAGGAAAGGCTTTGTGGAGAGGGCTCCTTCCTTTTCTTCCACTTGTTCTGGGTAGCATTTGGGGGTTTCCTTGTGCATTCTCTCAGCCCCTTCATAACTACTCAAAGGTACACCTAGATGAGAGTAAGACTTGTCTTAGTTAGCTAAGGGCTTTCAGCTACACAGGTGAGGAGGAGTTACTGTTTACTTGTCACTTCTCCACTCCAGAAGGATGCTGCCCTGTCTCCAACCCACCAGCAAAGCTGCTCAAGAGGGAACTCCTTAGCTCCAGCCAAAATAAGCCAGTTTAGCCTGGCTGCTTAAATAGTAGCTCTTTGTTAATCCAGCTCATCTCAGCTGAAGAAGCTTTGTCAGAGCTCACATGAGCAGCAGAACTGAAGAGGAATCCTGTGACAGGCAGCTGTAGGCTGCAGTTTCTTCCTGAGGCAGAGAGCACTTTGTGTTTTATGTTGATCTTTAGGACCTTCAGGATTTGGTCTCTTGAGGTCTATAGCACTAAATTAAATGTACCCCCACACATACCCTAGCAGGTGGCATAGGATAACTCAGATCCACACTTCAGAAATCACTCACAATCCAGGAGAGGGTGGCCACAACTGAAACTCCGATGAGGAATGGCTCCTAGGTTTTGCTGACTCCTTAACTGGTCCTGGATGTTATTAGTGCTGATGTGGACCTAAACCAGCCAGGGACCACTCTTAACAGTTGATCTACATGTCCATTCAACATTAGGAATGCATAAACAAATGTGCCTAAATCCAAACTTTTTTTAAAAAAAGCAATTGCATTTAATTATTCAACACTTTTGGGGTGGGGTTTTTCGTTGGTTTTAGGAGCAATTTATTGTTAGGATGTGTCTTGGGTCTTGTTTGGGGGTGTTTAGGGAGGAGCAGTGGGAGGGGAGAAGGAGGGACCTAGTCAAAGAGCTAGGTGAGGAATGATATCAAGGTGCATCTGAAAACTTGAAAAAGTCACCAGCCACATAAAAATGTTGGCAGTTGACTCTTAGGGCAATGAAATTTGGCTACTATCAGACACATGTAGCTAACCCTTTCTTTATAGCTGGAAAGATTTGCAATTAAGGATGCTGATCTCGTGAGAATTTGCACAGTCATACAGACACAGTGCATGCATCCCTTATACAAATGGTGTCTGACCACTACTACTGTGCAGATAATTCATAGAATGATAAGGTTACATACATTATTAAAAGAACAAGTCACTTCATGTGTGTCGTGGCTGAGCCTCAGGCAGCGACTAAGCACCCCCCGACACACGGGTGGGGATGTCGGGACAGGCACTGACCAGCACCGCGAGGGGGAACAGCCGCAGAGCCGCGGCAGGGCGCACACGCGGTGATGACACGGGGCACTTACCGACCCGGTGATGCGATAACACTGAGCACTACAACCACCAGCCGCGCTGGGACAGCCCCGTAGCTGCACAGACCGCCCCTCCCCGACCAGCCCCTGTTATGGGGGCGTGACGTCACGTGGGGTGGAAAACAGCCCGGGATAACTCACTCGCCAGTGTTAGCTGCGTGGGGAAGGGAGCTCTGGCCTGGCCGGAACCAGGACAATGAGGCAGAGCTGTTTCTTAGACTTCCAACAGTGTTTTCCACCAGGTGTCACTGCAGCATCCCACAAACTAGGACCTTCAGCGGGAACAGCGCTGAACCGCCTCTTGTTTACATCCCTTCCAACACGTCGGCTGAACAAATACTGGCAGTCACCCGAACCTTTGGATTTTTCACCTAAGTTTTACGGATTCTTCGGGAAGAGAGTATTTATGGGCTTTAGAACCAAAGTTTTAGAAGGAGGGTTTGTGAAATTCCTAAATGATTTGGCATGTGTAATTTTTAAGGGTATCTCTTCTGTCAAGCTGCATCCCGGCACAGAAATAGGGATCCAAACTCTGTGAGAGCTCAGTACTAAACTTGGTCCTTTACCTTACTGATCTACCTTCAGAATATAATTTCCTTCATCCCAAAGACCAGCACACGGAGAGAAAAATTGAGGATCTAAAAGGGAGAAGACTGTGAATGGGGAGAAAAATAGGACGGCAGTGAGGAACAAAGAAAAGTGGCCTCTACTAAGATTTCCCTACCTGAACAGCACTATATATCAAAGCACCTCACAAAATGAGAAATCATCTTTTAAACTCCTTCAAGAGCAATAGAAATATATACAGGCAAATGAGCAATCCTGGTAGCAATGAACACAGCTGTTATATCTTGAGGAGAAAAATGCACATTAGTACTGCCAGCAAGGCAGCTAACATCTTCTTTGTACCTGGAGCTATCATCGAACCATAGAATAGTCTGGGTTGGAAGGAACCCCAGGGATTATAGAGTTCCAACCCCACCTGCCACAGGCAGGGCCACCAACCTCCAGGTCTGGATCTACACAAGGTTGCCCAGGGCCCCATCCAACCTGGCCTTGAACAGCCCCAGGGGTGGGGCATCCACAACCTCTCTGGGCAGCCTGTTCCAGCACCTCACCACTCTCCCTGTAAAGAACTTCCCCCTAATATCCAATCTAAACCTTCACTCTTTAGCTTTAATCCATTCCCCCTTGTCCTGCCATTGTCTATTCTTTTAACAAGTTGATTCCCCTTCAGGTACTGGCAGGCTGCAATGAGGTCCCCCCACAGCCTTCTCTTCTCCAGACTGAACAAGCCCATCTCCCTCAGCCTCTCTTTGTAGGGCAGGTGCTCCAGCCCTCTAATCATCTTCATGGCCCTCCTCTGAACCCTCTCCAACAGTTCCACATCTTTTTTGTATTGGGGGCCCCAGATGTGGACACATGATCAGTAAAGAAAAATCTTTCCCACATGTGAGCATGCAAATGTTTGGGCACATGTATACATGAATGGTGATTGTGTAAGCAGACTAATGATGTAAGGCACAGAGTTTTAGGGCTCCTATGCACGCACTTACAGCAGAAGACTGAGGTGGCTGGCTCAAGGTGGGCTGGCAGCCTCCGCCACCATACACCCCAGTGCACAGACACAGGGTGTTACGCCAACAGCCCGAGGGATCAGTTGGAAAGCATCTCCTGGGCTGCCAAAGGTTACAACCCAACACATTAACATAACCTAATGCCAGCTTCGGGTTATTTTCATACTCCAGAGCAAAAGCTGTCAAATTTCAGCACAGCTCCTCTCTGGCTCAGTCCAGGAGCCATACCATCATCCCTGCTCCAGCAGCAGCAACATCCAGCAAAAACATAGGCCAAGCAGCTCAAGGTAATTCCCACTCCAGCCATCTAATTTTAATCTGCTCCCATGTGCAGGTCAGGCATGTAAAATCTCATCAAATTAAACGGTTGACCATGCACCACCATTTAAACCTGTGGTTTCCCAAAACCACAGCAGCAAGCGCAAAAGCAGAAAAGGGGGTGCCTGAGGAGGCAAGAAGAGGGCACCCAAAGGCACCTATGTCTAATCTGAGCTGCTTGCATCCAGTTACATAGCACTAAAAGTTCCTTGAAGTTAGACATCATTCATGAGTCCTGTCTTGGCAGGGGGTGGGTGGGGAAGTTGGGAGAGGTGAGAAAGAAGAAACTAAATCCTGCAGCAAGCCTATGAAAAGGAAAAACTCAGCTTTTACTTATCAGTTTCTAACCCTTTTGTCTTGTGGGGGTAGCCATGAAAAGACATGCTGATGTGAAACACTCACTAGTGGTGAAGGATTTTCACTGTTTTCCAAACATCACAGATTATTCTCGTTTTCCCTCTAGCAATGGGGCCTCATTAGCTTTTGAATTTCTCAGTAAAGTGAGGGGGGGAAAAAGGACCCTGAGGGCCAAAAGCTTCCCACCACTGCCCCTGCCTCCCTCCCCTTTAATTTGTCAGTGCAACAGCTAAGGCAGCTGTTTGCCTGGCAGTGGCAGGCAGTGGGTCAGGGAGCGCTTTGCGGAACAGAGGGAAGGCCGAACAGGAGAAACCCCCTGGAGTCTGGCTCAAGATTTATATCTATCTCTGCAGATTAGAGAAGTGGGGCTGGGGAGGGGGGGAAGAAGCAGGCTGTTAAACTGGATCAAATTGGAAAGACAGTCATGCGTGAGATATTTAGCTAAACCAGTCAGGAGACAGGGATTTGTTTCTATTGATCTGCAGTAATGATGACTGGCGAAATGTCTCATTAAACGATATACAGTGATGGATTTCAGACTGGGAAATTTGAGCTGCAGAGATTAACAATAGCGAGAGATGTGAAAGCTCGGCCAGGATAGAAAACACAGGGAATGCTAAAGGGTAATGAGGAGCTATACATATGCTCCTGAAAAATTCAAATTAGAAAAAGAAAAAAAAGAGACTATATCAGGGCTTACTAAACTACATCTGTCTAATCGTCCTATATGACATCAGGAGAGAGAGAGAGCACAAAGTGACAATAAAACCCTTGCTGTTAAGTAAATAAAGCTTGCACTGCATTTTGCATTACTTTAAATAGGGTAGGTGGGCAAGGCATTTGAGAAGCCCTTTAGTGATCTGTTCAACTGTATTATCTATTAGGTATCTTCTGATTGTTACTACTCAAATGTGCAGTCTGAAATGTGAAGAAAAATAAATTGAACATGCTAGCAGCCAGGGCAACAGTGTAAGCAGAAAATGGCTGGATGCAGCATGTCTGAAGAGGACTGCATGGAAAAGATTTGCAAAGGTTTTTAGAGGGGAACAGAAGGAAAGAAGATTGCATACTGCAGAGGGAGTGACTTATCGCTCTGAGCATGTAGATCAGTGTATAAGAAGATATAAAGCCAAGATTATGAGAAAAAGACAAAAGGAGCAGGACCGGTAGTGTAGATTACATGATCTTTGTAGAGATCTTCAGAACAGTCGTTTGCTCAGTCTGCATAAACATCTCCCATAAAAGGCTTTACCTCTAACACCTCCTGGTTTCCATGGTATTCCAAAAAACCTGAACGTCTAATCACCCAATAGTTTCACAAAAAGAAATTGCCCACCCAACAATCCAAAAGATAACCCATCTGCATGAAGTCTGACAGCCAGAGAAGCAACAGTGTCCACCATGTGGGGCAGGAGTTACCAGGGACTGGATTTGACCATTTCAATCACCTGCTTGTGACAGTGTGTGCTGGAGTGCTGTTCAGATGCACTGCTTGCTGATATTTTGGTAAAGGTCTAGAGCTTTAGTCCATCTCCCCCAAAAATTCCCATCCTTCTCTCCTTGACTGAGCAGTGCCCCTGGGTTCAGGCACTGCTTATTCCAGTGGAATAAGTATTTCTCCTTCTCCACATAAGCAAGAGCAGGGCCACTCATATAAGACAAAAAAAAAAAATTAAAAATTTCTTTAAAATGTTTTTGAGCTTCCAACAGGCAAACACAGGCTTATTGCAAAAAGCAGGAGATAGGTCTGACCCCTTGTTGTTTGAGGGACAGGGAAATGTCCTCTGGGAAGACCATGGTTAGCTGAGACTTCCAACATGAGAAATCCTGAGGATGGTAACCCAGCATGTCATCTCCACCTGCACTGACAGGTGCAAAGGTAAGAGCTGTGGGAAAGCTAACATTTTGTCTCAACTTGCTAACATGTGCCAACACCACAGGCAGCCCTGTCAGCTCTTAAGACGTTATCCTCTAAGAGTATAAAACTCTTTTGGAGTACCAACAACCATCACAGCTAAAGACATGGCCTTTCCTCAGGAGGCACTTGTCACCCCTCTGGGCAGAGGGGAAAGACTGAGTGCATCTCCACTGCCCCCAAATTCAGATCAAGCCTTGCAAAGAGGTGTCCAGTGTTGAGTCCATGATGGTGCACCTGCTCCCTGGCTCTGGGGATGCCTGGGTCTTGGTCCCACTGCCTAAATAGCACCTGCTGTTTTAGGGTGTCCCAGAGGTTCACCCAGGGCTGGCAGTGTCTGGGAACCACAGCCAGGGCCTCCCAGTGCAGGGACCAGTAGCAGGGCCTCTCCCACCCTCAGCCAGGAGCTGGGCAATGGGGGTCACCAGGGCAGCCACAGTCCTGGGCATCTGGCACCTCACTCGGGATGAGGACTGGCCAAGGGCAAGCTGGGACAGGGGTCTATGGCTCAGGCAGGCAGGGCAATGCTGTGGGACCTGGAGACTGGCCCTGAAGTGGCATCGCTGCAGCAGGGACTGGTGGTCCTGTGGGGGTCTGACATGACATCCTGGGCCATGGCCAGGAGTTGATCCCTTTGGGCTGGGCAAGGACAGCCAGGGCCCCCTCAGGGCCTCTGGGAGCAGGTGTCTCCTCAGGGCAAAGGAGACCTCCTGGGCCGGCAGCTGGGAGGCAGTGGGATTATCCAAGGATCTCAAAAGGCAGAAGGTGCCTCTGTTTAGGCTAATGAACCAAGTCTGACTGCAACACTGACTGCAACAGCAGTTACCTGCATTTAGGTGTATTGATTTTAAATTAATTATGATGTTTTAAAACAGCCTAAGTAGCATCTGCCCTGTCCTGGATCGTGTGCGGCCAGAGTTAATATTCCCAAGGAGCCAGCACAGGACAGCAGAGCTGCCCAAGGGCGTTTCTGTACCGCCTGACATCACACCCCCATGAAAAGGGGCCGAGCAGGACGGGCTGAGTGTGGCGGAAGGTCCAGCTGTCTGTTGGGTCGGTGCGAGCTCTGTGTTATCTCTGTGTGAATGTTCTGTCCCCAGCGCTGCTGCTGTTATTCCCATTCCCAGGGCTGTCCCGGTGACCTGCCCTGACCCCACCTGGGGGTGCTTGGCTGGGGCTGAACCTCCACAGACCCCAGCTACAAGCACTGCCCACCCACCACCCTCACCGCTGGTGCTGACATGCTGTCAGACCTACAGCAAAGTGGTTGTTTGGGTGTTGAACCAGCTTTTCCTTTTCTGTGGCTGAGGAAACTTCCTGGCAACTGAGGGAAGTTTCTTTCCTGAGGAAGTTTTCTCGGCTGAGGAGTCAGGCAGAAGCCAGAGCAAGGAGGGGGCGAACATGCAGAGCTACACTTGAGCACTAATGGAAGGGGTGAGCATCGAGGCCAAGAGGATTTATTGCTCTGTGAAATTGCTCTGACGTTTTGCACTCAATTTGCCTCACACCATGTCCCCAGACCTCAGTTCTCCCTGCCTGCTCCCATACCGGTGTGGTCATTCCCCCTTGCACCAGCTCTGGTGTGTTTTTATTCCCTACTGAGATTATTCAGGTCTCCAACACGACAGAAAACCATTCACCCTGTTGCCAAGGAAATGTTCTGCTGGCTCAGCAAGTTGAATTGGCTCTACACAACTTCAGGTGAGCACCTGGAAGAGGGGAAGCAAGGCCAAGGGACTCTGTCCTGGCTGGTTGAACCCTTAATAGCTGCCATTGTTAACTAAATTTGGGTCTGAGGCTACATCATTGTCCATTAACAGAGAGAAGCCTGGGGAAAGGGTCTGCTGCTGATGTGTGTGAATGTGATCTTGCACAATAGAGCAGTGACCTCTCTCTGCATTATGATAATACAAATAATAAGAGTTGGCCTTTAATTGTGAGCACATCTGGATTCCCAAAAGATTTGCAAAACAATTACATGCTTAAGCTGTAATGACAAATACTACCTCAAGGTAAAGCAGGGTAAGAGAGAGAGAACATTAAACAAGAAATATCATGCTGGTTCATATGTTTATGGTCCCAAGATTAATGATATAAATTGGCCTATGAGAAGTATGCTATTTTTTCAGTATTATTTATATGCAGCAGCACAAGCACACACCCCACACCTCCCCAGTGCTGAAAGGAGTCAGTGGAGCTCAAAAAAGAAAGGAATACACTAGAAAGAGAAAACATCTAGATCAAAGCAGATGTATCAGTATTCCTTATTTTAAAACAACTAATACTGTAATAACTATTTTTGAGAAGATGTTTCCATGTTCTTTTTCTTTTCCAGCAATGTTTGGGATGTGGACTAAATCACACATCAGAGAAACCCTACCCTGTGAAAAGGCCTAATTTGCCCTTTTGCAGTAATGCACAGCAGAGACTGCAGAAGAGACTATATCCTTCTGCAGACTTTCCTGTTCACTCTCCAGTGTATTGATGGGATGCTGAACAGCTGAGGTGTGAGCACACACCCTCTTCTGCTGCTCTACAAGCTGCAGCAGTTGAGCAGGGAGCTATGGGTACAGCAATATCTTGAGATGCTACAGCGAGATACATCAGAACCTGGAAAATAAGGGCCCCAAGGAGCACTCTGTGCTGCTGTCAGCACAGGCTCTTGCTGGTTACTTCAAGGTGCTTTAGATAGGCCCAAGACCTAAACTGAAGGCAGAGACTCTGCCCAAGCAGAACTGCTAAGTAGTAATGCTGCCTTTAGAAGAGTTTCCAGGTCTAGAAGGAGACCCTGGGCACATACACTTTAATGCCTGTATGCCAACCAAAATAGCTTACTACCACTTTGCACGTAGTTTTCAGATAAAGACAGTACGTATGAGAAATCATCTATGTGTGTATCTCTCCAAGACCAGTAAAACAGACGAGCTCTTTTCTCTTGTGTACAACAAGCTAGCCTTCACTTGGTAGAACATCTGTCTGTAAATGTTATCATTGTTTTCTTACTGTGGTGTCTCTGCCATGGCAGTTTGGTATGTCTTGTTTCAGTGTTTGCTGTTTTATTACATTAACGTAATTCCACAGATTAAAACAACAACAACAATCCCTGGGACACTAACGCAGAACAAGGAACATGAAGAAAAAGTACTGGTTTTAAGACGTGAGGAAGTAAGTGAAGGTTCATGGTCTGCCATAACCTCTGCAACCAGACGAAACCAATGATGTGGGATGTCATACATGTGTTTCGGCAGTGATCTGTAACTGAGAGGAGGCTGAAGAGCAGACAAACTCCCTGCTCCTGCTTGTTTAGAAGAGGTTGAGCTGGCAAACTGAGCAGCCACTCATGACCTTGCCAGCAATGGGGTGCATAGTCTCATGCACTCTCTAGATCCCTAGTTAAGAGGGCATATTGGTGGGAGTGGGACTGGATAATACCATGAGAATGAATCAAGATCCATTTGATTCTTCTCCCTTCCAAGGAAAAGTTACAAAGTCAGTCAGAAGACAGTTCAATAGGGCTAACATGAATCTTGATGATTGATTAATATAGCATGCTCATCTTCTTTGAAACAGAAGGTCAAATACCTAAAAAAGCATAAATACTACAGTAGTCAAATGTAGACAGCAGAAGTCTGAGCCTAAAAAAACCCTGAAAAGGTAGATGAGTCCTCATAATTCCTGGGTAATCAGGATGCTGTGTGAGAAAGAAGCTGCAGTGACTTGGATCCTCTCTACAGACAAGAGGTATGTGTTTCCACTGCAGGACTGTCCCAGGTAATTAATACCAGGGTTAATTTTGCCCTGGTTTGAGCAGCCATCAGTGCAGCCTTAGCTGTGGCTGGCCGCACCAGCAGCGTGCTCACTGTTTGGGATTCCAGGTGTGCAACCTGCATCCTTCTGTGCTGCACCAAGCTGAGCTGCACCAAGCTGAGCTGCCCCATGGCACCTCTGTGAAGCTGGGTACCAGAACTGTGGCTGGGTAGTGGGGACTGTTGCAGGGCCTTTGGCCACACAGGTATTCTCTGCCAGGGTCAGTCATGTCAGCTGAAGGTTTTCTTGTTCCGAGCTGCTCAGCGCTGTTCTCTCACTGGGAGGAATGTCTTCAGACTAAGCCAGTTGGGTTCATTTGAACCTCTTAAGCTGCTGTGGACAATTGTGTATGAAACAAGCAAGAAAACACATCTACTGCAGAGCCTTGAAAGCAGGAACTCCACGTGCCCAGGTAGCAAGAGCTGCTCAGCTGGTAAAAGCCTGGCCCTGGCCTGCCATCAGTCCAGGTGAGCAGCTAGCAGGAAATAAATTTCTGGGCTGAATCCACATAGCCACCCTGAACCAAAACCACCATCATGCTCAAGAAAGAGTGGGTGAATCACATCTGATTTTGGTAGACTAATGCCATACTGGATATATGGGAAACAATTAAAATATAGGCGAATTTAAGTCTAGGAGGCAGACCTAACGAGGTCTCAACTATATATATATATTTATATATATATATTTATGCATGTATATATATATATATATATATATAACATTTTGAAAAAGGCTTTTAGGACCATTTGTGAACCCTGGGGCCAATAACAACCCTGAGTATGCGTGCTGAGCATAAGTAGGAATACAGTGTCGTCAATGAAAAGAACTTGACAGAAGGAGTCAAAACTTCTTACTTTGGGAAGGAGTTTTTAAGAAATTATACTGTCTGCATTAACCTAACTTAGAGTGATAAAAGTTTTCAACTATTGACCATTTATTATGTTTTGAGGAATGAATGTTTAAAACTGTTATGCATGTTTGCAGACCTGCTGCATTTTACTTTGTTATCCACTTATCTTTGACATGGAACTTATGGTAGGCTCTGAATTTTTTAATTTCATCCACAGGCACAATAATACAGTGAGCACTGTAATTAAACATGAGAAAATATTCACATTCAAGCCCTTTTCCCCCCCCAGTTATTAAAAAAAGGCACAAAGTTCTTTATAGAGACAGATGACATCTGATCAGTTTTTTACATTTAATAAGTAGCCTGACCTTAAAAGCAATTGACAGTGAACCCTCAAACTATATATACATTTGTAATCCACAGCTGTGACAGTTACGAATTGCAAGAATTTGACCTTGTAATTCATTGGTGTAATGCCCCAGTGCTATGTGGATAAGTTGCACAAGAAGCTTTTTCTCTGCACATAACGATTATTGCAGATTTATGGCCCATGCTTCCACTATGCATAACTGGCTTCACTTCTGCGAAGCTCCTGAGGAGTCCAGGCTTCTACAGGGCCCAAAAAGAGCATGGGGAGGGAGCACAGTCCCCCACATAGCTGATTACTAAATTAATAAGCATGATTCCCATCCTTCTCTCTTCAAAGAAATCAACTGAAGGGAAAGAAGGCTGTCTCTGGACTTACCCTTCAATCCCTGAGGCTTTCCAGCCCAGTTCATACCGTACCCTGCAAGAGAACTGCAGTGTGGCATGAACACTTGGAATGAGGAAGAAGGGCTAGATCTGGTGTAAACTGGGTGATTTCTGTTAAATCAAACAGTGGCTCAGCTCACACTTGCATTTGCTTTCAGCTCTCTAAGCTTACTCGTTTAGCCAGGGGTATGGTGATCAATTAAATAGTACATAAACAGCCCTCTCTAATATACATGGGAGTAAGTGTCACACTCACCGAATTAGAAATGGGTAAACTCTCCTTACTTGCACTCACTTTCCATTCCTCCACACTGGTTTGGTTATTTTTTAGGGGTTTTTTTGGGAGTCTGCAACTAGACTGATCGCTGTCTTTGTTAAAAAGGCATGTGATTCCAATGTAATTGGTTATTCCTGGAAGTGACCACGGGATTGCTTCATATTTTGCACAAGTAATTTCTTAGCTCCTACTTGGATGCAGCCTCATAAACATGAGTAAATGATTAAGACTACTTATTTATCAAGAAAAAAATATTACAGGCCATACATATTCAGCTGTGAACTCCTCCTGAAAAAATAATTTTTTTAAAAAATGCTATAAGTTAAAAATTGCTACCTATGCATTAAGGGGGGGAAAATTGTTACCTTTAAAAGGCATGAGTGCAAATATCTTACAGAAGCAGGAAAATTCTGTAAAACACCTATAAAAAGCAATGAGAGCTTTGTCACTGACAAATTGATGGAGGATGCTGCCAAGTAGTCAGTTACAAAATAGTAGGCTCTGTTTTGACAAAGAGTGTCATGAATCTTTAGATCACAATATTTTTCAAGACAACCCTAAAACAATATGTTTAAATGAAAAGGAACATCCTGCCCCATATTTCTTGACAGAATTTAAGATGGCAGCATGGCATGTCTGGTTGATTGTCTTCAAAATCCAGATGATTAGCAACTTTATTTCAGTTTACTTGAAAGTAAGGCAAATTATGACCTAAGACTACCAAGCAGCTGCGAGAAACTGCAAAATATGTGGCAGTGGGACAAATGATTAGTCTTCAGCTTGATCTCATAATTACATCATAATAGGTGACATGATTGGATAGGTTACAGTAATTAAAGTGATGAAAAGTGCACATTCATCCCCTATATGTCTCTCATTAGAGTTACACCCAACTGCTGCTGTTGTAGTTGAAGGAGGCTTTGCATCCTCTTTAGCATCCAATTATCCCACTGCATCCCCTGCCAGGCTGGTGAGGGCCCTGCTGCTGCTCTGTGCAGAGAAGACTTGTCATTCTCTGCTGCTGAAAATAAAAGTCTTAGAGCCTGCTGCAGTTTGATTTATCTCTCCCAGAGATTATTACCCAAATTTATGTCCAACAATTTCTTCTTCCATGTTCTTAAGGCCTAAGAGTATTTATGGTCTTTCCCTTCGGGGTGGGGGTTGCTACCAGTGTGATTGCATCATGCCAGTATTATAGTTCCAACTCATCCATGTAGGTGCGGGCAGCAACCTGTGCCAGTGCAAGTTGAACTGTTTCTCTTATCTGAAGTTTTGGGGGGGTTTCTGTTTGATTTTTGCCTCATGTTTTCCCTTAAAGCGATGAAGAACTTGATCTGAGTAACTCAGAACTACTCAAAAGGTGGAAATGTTATTTTACCAGCTCCTTCACTCCTGTGCATTTTCACAGCTGGAGAGGGAACAAGGACAGAGGTGGCTAACGTGAGCCTTACCAGAACCAAGGCTGGCTCTGACAAGGAGAGCCCAATCCCACAGTCTGCTAAAAACAGAGTTGGCCTTTTTTGCAGCAGCAGTTAGCTGAACCCAGAAGCCCAGAGGAATCCTGGGGGTCAGTCCATCTCCAGATGGTTTAATGGTATGCAGACCTTAATACAGAGTGGTGTTGTACAGGCTGAAATGTCTTTGCTGCCCCATGGACACCGCCTTGGCCTTCCAATGATACTAACCCAGCACAGTATGGGTCCATTAAACACTCTAAATATACAGAATAATTCAGGTGTGTCTCCAGGAGCTTGCTAGACTTCCTAAACAGCACTGACTTTGCTGTAGCCTAGCCATTTTTAACAAGGAGGGCTTCTTGCATATCATATACAAATGTTGAATCTGGACACATCTTAGGCTGTTACTTTATATGTTTCATTTTCTAATTTTCTTCTATACAACCACCACATACACATCCAGTAGAATGAAGTACCTGAATGCACAGAGATCAGCAGCCAGAGCAGTTTGCTCTCAGCTTTATCCTGTAAATCCATTATACTATTTGCTTTGCACCAACAAAAATGCAAAACCTGGCCCACTTATAAAGACTGTTCAAAGACCTCTTGATCTGCAAGCTATCCTTCTGCTAAATGATGAGATTAACATACCTCTCAATGTCTAAAATTGTTCTTGTGCTTTGTGATTTGTGACCTTGGGTCCTCTCCACTTCATTGTGTGATTCCTCCCCCTTCTTCTACACAGTCAGCAAAGAAAGTGCTTACAACTCTGAAGAACAGGAACTTTCCTGTTAGCCACACAAAAACAAGGCTGCTCCAGTAAGATGAAACTTAAACCACCTCTTTATAATTAGATTTGGGCTTCCTTTTTTTTTCTTTTCTTCTAGAACAAATGTACTAAACGATGTTTCTGAAAGAATGTATACAGTCTCAAGCTTGCAAGATAAGTTTAGGTGAACTCTTTAGTGTATTTTTCCTCCTCTACCCCTTCCCTCAGACAAACTACCAGTTTAACATCACACAAGGCTTGCAAGGACTCATTAGACACTTTAGGGCTGCTTAGAAGAAACTCTTTCAGAGTGTTATATACATGTATGTAACTGTATAAAACAAGTATAGGTAAGAAGGTAAATCCATGAAGCTATAGACTATAGAAGTGTATAAATGAAACCTGAGTCTGTCCCCACCATACTGACAGACCATCTTCTAAAGTGTGTTGAGCTGATTTTGTCCCAAAGTCCCATCTCGCTGTTCATCCTGAGGTCAGATATCCATGGAGTAAAACCACCATTTCTCATTTGCAGGTGGCTGCACAGTAGAGGTATCCACATAATGAGCACCAGATGAGTTATATCTAATTCAGTTAATACCATTAGAATTAAACACATAAAATACTCCTAACTGGTATGCTTGGAAAACTAACTGTAAAGGAAGGGCACATGAATCCTATCTCTTCCAAATTAAGTCAGAGTAAGTGACCAAAGTCAGCTGCACTAAGCTGTCAGAAGTGGTCTGGTAGAGTTTTCATGTTGCAAAGCTCTCATTGTGCAACATCCCCACAAGTTATTCATCAGGCTTGATGTATGCCTTCTTTCTGAAATAATCTTTTGCCTTGACTCAAAGCCCTTGCCTTTAAAACTGTACTTATTTAAAAGCTGGTTTTAATTCTCCGCCTTACAATGGGAAATTTTGAAAAGTACACACAAACCAATGTAGCCATGTGACAGGGGTTACACAAGTCCTTGAAAAACAGCTTTGAGAGCTATAGAATACTTCATTCATCTTGATGATTATTTAATCTTGGAAGCTGACAGTAAATTCCTTGCCTACAGCATATTGAAAACTGTTGGGGAGAAGGCATGATAAAGTAATGTGAATTTAATAGCAAAATAAATAATAGAGAAGCTACTTCACTCCTACTGAAGTCAATAGGAAACCGGTGCTTCCAACACCTTCTGCAAGAGATCAAGTTTTCACCTGAATGTTACAGACATTTGCAACAGGAAACACGTGGCCTTGGACAAGCAGTTCACTCCAGCAGAGGCCAGGGTGGTGAGAAGATTGAAAAGACAACCTTCCTGTACAGTTAACTCCTTCACCAATCACAATAGGAAAACAAATGCCACTCCCAGATACTTTACAGCCCTAGTCTCAAGGGTGTGACTTATCATTTTACTAGGTATCATTGGAATAAAAAATAACTGTGAGGAAATTATTCTCTAGCTATCTGTCCCAGAGGGCACTGTCAAGCCTCCAACACTGAGAAGGAAAAAGCCTATTCCGGTGTCTGCCAGCCCATCTTCCTCCTCCTTACGAGCCTCTGGAAGGTGTGCGACAGGCCATTTTGGCTTCCCAAGGCCGCTAACTTGCCTGTACAAATAGCTCCCAGCCACCCAAGTTCTGCTGAGACCTCAGCACTAGCAACGTTATCTGCAAGCACCATGGCAGAGGTGTTTGCATATTAGCTTGCCCAGGATCACCAGATTGAATTTATTGCAGCACTGCCCCCATGAAGTTACTTGGGATCGACTAGCAGGGGTTTTCTGCCAGTATTTCTCATGACCCTTAACAAACACAACTCAAACGTTGCCCTGTGATTAAAGAATATCTTCTAGAACTGGGCTGATGGAACACACATCAGTGTAATTCCCAGAAACAACCCAGGTGTGACTGACGGGTGTTGATTGCACTCTGAGACGGATACAAAACAATGTATGTCATTATGCTGCTACCTTGTTTTTTCAGTAACTGCCACTCCTTCACAAGTGATACACGTTTTGCAACATCAGTATTGTCCTATTTATTTATCTTCCTCATGTCTTCATTTCTGTGGGGTCTCATTTGTAGCTTTTGAACCAATATTTGGTATTGGACAACATATGTTCTCCGACCACAATATTTTTACCAATTCTTCATTCTTTTTAAATCCAGTCTTGAGGCCGTGTCAGAGTTTGACTTTCTCGCCCCTTTGTCCTTTTAAAGAGGATATGCTCCTCTTTTAAAGTCTCTCAGCCTTCTGATTATTGAAGCGAGTGACCCACCACAACCTCCTCCATCCAGAAAGATGCTGGTGTTCACTGATGAGCTCCAGCGAGGGTTAGTCTGACTGCTGAACTGATGTCGTAATAAACTCTCTGCCTTACACCATAGCTAACATTTTAGTCTAGACTTCAAGCTCTCCTTTGCAAAGAAGGGTTACGTCTCAACTACTAAAAACCCGTGTCAAATACTTATACCAAGAATGCAATGTAGCAGGTACATGTCTGGTCATGTCTGATCACATATGGTGTCTGCAAAGTCAAGAAGCAGACATTGATATTTACAAAACAAGTGCTTAACTAGAATAGAAGTTTGCTAAACTTGACTTTTTCTAAAATACTATAAAATCTAGCAATTAGCAGTTGTCTCTCAGACACACAAGTACTTCAGTTTAGCACAGCAGGGCAGTAATTTCTGACCTGCCAGCAGTGTAAACCTACCCACCTCATAGCAACCCATCCCCAAAAAGACTGTACAGAGCCAGAGAGGCTATACTGGATTCTCCAGCATGCTTCTGAAAGGCCAACCACTGTGGCCTGTTTAATGTGCAAGTCTCCTGCGGCTGCTGGCACCGCAGCCGTTTCCTTCCCATGCACACGTGTCCCAACCTGTGCCACAGGTCTTCTCCAGAGCTCCCACAGAGAGCTGCCCACAGCGTCCACTAAAAAAGAAATAATCCATAATTAATCAGTGTAGAACTTCAGCGCACAAAACCTCGCACATGTCACACAGGCATTTCGCACCCCTGCGCAGGTACCGCCCCAGGAGCAGGTTAAGGGTGTGGGAAGCCCCATCACGAACCCAGCTCTGCTCCAGGGGCCGAACACTCCCGTTTGCCCCGTCCTGTTGCACGCCCACCGGCCCCACTCGTGTCCACCCCCCACGCAGACACCCCAGAGCACCCCCGATCACCCACCGCGCCCCTTCTCCCCGTGGCAGCGGCAGCGCCGCCTGGGAATTAGCCTGCAAACGGCAAAATAGTCCTGTTTGCTTTAAAATACTTAAGTATATAGGCGTGTGTAAATATTTATGTATATATGTGGCCTGACAACTTCGGGGGCTCGCAGGCGATGCTCGGGGCTGCGCGGGTTTGGGGTAACCCTCCCCGCCCGCAGTGCAAAGGGAAACTCCCCAACCTCGGGGGAGTCCCTCGGCCCCCGTGCAGCACCCCCAGAGCAGCGGCGGATGGGAGAAGCAGCACCAGGGGAGCGGAGGGGCGGGGAGGGTGGAAGAGGAGGGGGTGGCGGGGCGCCGAGCCGGCCCCTCGGTCCACGGCAGGAGGAGGAGATACCCTGCGCTGCAGCCCAATGGGAATAGTGGCGCTTCCCTTTCTCCCGCTTCCTTTCTCCACCCCCAGCCCCGGGCTGGGGAGGCGGGAGGCGGCAGCGCTGCAGCCCGGCTATCGGCTGGGCCAGAGGCAGTCCCGCACGGCCCCTTCTCCGCCTCCGCAGAAACACCTGCGGGGGTAAGGATGTCGCGGGGCGGCCGCCCCTCTCAGCGGCAGGGCGGGCTGGCACCCGAGCCTCCCCGGCGAGGAGGAGAAGGAAGAAGAAGAGAGGAAGAGAAAGGAGCAGGAGGGAAGTGGGGAAGTTGTGCCTTGGCCGCCCCGCCGAGAGCCGGAGCCATGGGCCCCGCTGGGGGGGCGCCGGCCGCCCCCTCGTTACTGCTCTCGCTGCTGCTCGGAGCCTCGGCCCCTCTCTGGCTGCGGGCGGAGAAGCTGGGTGAGTCCGGAAAGGCGGGCGGGGAGGGGGTGCCGCATGTACGGTCCCCTGGAGGGGGGGATGGTGTCCACCCCGAGCTGGGGACGGGCGGTACGGTGTGGGGGGTGTGTTGTGGCGGGCGGGGGAAGTGTCTCCGCCGTCCGCGCCTCGGTGCTCCGCGGTAGCGCAGCCTGAGCTGCTCTCGGGGCTGTATATAGTTGTCCTGGTTAATCCTCGCCGGGTTTATCCCCGTGTCTGAGTAGCTGCGAGATTAACGTGGTAACCGGCCTTACGGTAAATGTATACTACGGCTTCCTTAATCTTTCGTTAATTAGGGCTTTTTTAAAAAAAAAAAACAAAAACAAAAAAGTCAAATAAGTGAGGAAAAGTCTCCGGCAAGTTGCAGGCAGGAGGCCGGGAGTGGCTCCGGCGGTTCCCGCTGCCACCGGGGGCCCGGCACCGGCCGCGCCTCGTCGGCACCGGCGGGAGCCCCGGGCGCGGCGGCCGGCGCTCGGCCACGGGCAGCGCTCCCCCTGCTCCGGCCGGGGCCGGGGCTGGGGCTGGCGGCCCCTGTCCCGCAGCTGGGCACAGGCAGGTCTGTTCGCCTCTCCGGGAGAGGAGTGCCCTTAGTGGTGCCGGGACAAAGTTCTGTGGGGATCTTGCAAGCCCTTTAGTGGTACTGCAGCTTGCTAAAATGAGGGCCCAGGTGCCCTTCTCTTTAACCTGTGTTTTGATGCCGTTCACGGTTAGGCTTCCTGTGTAAATTACTAGTGCAGCTCACTCCCACAGAGAAGGTGGAACCTTTTGGCTGGGTGCATTGTGTGGCCTGATGCGCTCGCTTTAGGAAGAGTTCTGACAGCTACTGGTAAAATAGTTAACGCCGGACATTAAGCGTCATAATGACCTTGACACATTCAGATAAACTAATAGTCCCCATACTAATGTCCCAACTTGGATGCAAGCTTGAGAAGCCCGTGCTGTACGATAGCATTGCGTGCAGGCAGTGGTACAAAGTGCTTTGGCTGATTTATACTTGTTGGCTTGGGATTTTTTTCTTCCCCATAGCTCCCTATTACCAGAAATTTCTAATGTGGATCTCCACAGAAGGGAGATCTTGGTAAGAGTTTTGTTGCCTTTCCACTTGCCAGCTTCATGCCAGCTTTGCTGTTCTGCCCCCAATATGTTTCCCTGTTTTGAGACTAACTTGATATATGCTCCAGGAAACACATATGTAGCAAAGGAAAAAAAAACCAACAAAACCTCTCTCGGTCCCCTCTTTTCATCACTGTTTGAGATTGTTTGTTTGTTTCCTTTTTCACTGACATTTGTCTCGCACATGTTGGCATTAAGAAGAAAGTCATTTGGAGAGTCAATTGGAAATAGTCAGTTTGCAGGGATTTCAGGGGGGGTTTGGTACACAGAGTTGCACTGAGCAGTGTGTATTTATTAATCCTACTCCTTGTCTGCATAGTCAAATGAATCGGTAAAATTGCTTATGTTGCTTTCACGTTAAAAATGTTTCTGCTATCAAACAGCACGGAAACACAAGAAATATTTTGCTTGGCTCTTTCTGGACCAAATTGAAACTTACAGGAGAGTCTGTTCTGTGGCTAGAGAGCAGAAGGTATTCTGACCCCGTCTTTCCTTTCTCTTCAGGGGGCAGTTATTCTGTTTGTTTGTTTATCGACATTACCCTATAAATTAGGGGCTAAGTGTTCTAAAGTTGCACCAGCGAGGAAGGAGATAAGGTTAAGTGGGTACCAACTTCCTGTTACAAGAGTTTCTTTCCTCGATTTGAAAGTTGTAGTGGAGCACGGCAAGTGCCAGAGTGAACCAGGCTCCAGTTTCAGTTAATTCTCTATCTTGTCACCACTGGTGTCTCCCACCAGCTGGTTCAAAGAAAGATATTGATTTAAAAATACTCATTTTTAAAAATAAAATGGTACATTTTCCTGGCTTTTTCATGTGCTGTGCAGCCTGCTTTTCTTTTTTTTTTCCTTTCTTTCCTTCCCCATGCATGACCAGCTTACCTTCCTCCAGTTTTTTCTGGGGTACGCTACAGAATAATGATGAAGCTGCTGTTACAGCTTCTGTTCTCTTGCTTAAGTTGAAAATTCAGGCAAGGCCTTCTTTTCAGTGTGGCTTGGTTACTTCATCACATGTCTTGTATCTGAGCGTGACTGTGCTGAGCCCAGGTGTCAGCTCTTTTTCCACTGTTGAGAATAAGTTGTGTGTGTGTTGTCCAAAGGCATCTGTGAAACGTGAAATTTTGTTGTTCGCAGAACGATGATAGGAAAGACTGAGCGCTTAGGGAACTGATTTTAATTAAAACATATTTATGAGCTTAGTAGGTTTCACCTGGGAACAAATATCACATTTATGACTGTGTATGAGTAATAAATAGCTTTGGGATTTATAACACAAGGCTTTCTCTTCCCTTTTTTTATTCTGTTGTACACTGATCTTAACTTCTCTTGTGGTTTCAGTTGCCAGCTCTTTGCTGACCACTGCAAAATATAACTTGTTCCACACATGCCAACTTCACGCAGCCACCACTGCACCGGTAGCTCCTCTCGCAAGCTCCTTCCAGCAGTTTGAAGCCAGATGGGAGGCAAACCCAAAGGGGTTACCTTTGCTTTTCACCATTCTCTGTCTTTTCTGCTGGTCTAATCGAGCAAGACCTTGAACCATGTAACTGTGGGCAGCAGAAATCAGAGCTGAAGCTAAATCTTTAATCTCAGAGTTTTGAGTCATCCTCCTCTACGTTTCTGGCCAGCCTTACTTAAAACTGACCTGAGCATTGGTTGCTTATAAGGAGGCTTAAGAGGAATGGTGATTTTACTCTATTAAGAACAAGAATTAAGGTGCTGCTTTTGCTTCAGCTCATTTATTTTCACTTTAAACAAAGCGTGGCAATGGAAGAAAAGTTCATGTGGGATTTGCAGGTCAGCACCTGAACATGAACTCCTCTTGCAGTATTCCTGCATCTGTTGGCAGTTCTGCCCAATGGTGGGTTGGAAGAATTGATGGTCAGTAGACTTTTAAATACTTTGAGGTGAGAGTGTTGTTTAATGTGACAGTGGTGTATGCAGTAATTATGAAAGACTATGCCTGTTCTCAGGGGCTCCTCCAAAACCTGCATGGAATATTGGTGCGATTGTGCTAATCCACTTCGCCTGTTTCCAGCAGTTTGAAATGCAGATAGAGACGAGTCTTCCTCTCACCCCCCTTCCCCCTCTCTGGTTTCTGAATATAAGTGATTGGTAAATTTTCAGTTTGTTTGCATTTTGTCCTTATGTCTGCTTCCTTGCCTGGCTCTCTCTATCTTGCCTTGTGAATGCTGACTAGAATCACTAAAGAGGGAGGCAACAGTTTTCCAGTTGCAGTTCATAAGCGATGCGTGTGCCCTCTGCATGGAAACTGCAATGTTTTCGGTTGCACAGACTTGGCTATAAATAGCTCTAAGCCCTTTACACATACTTCTCTTTAGGTTATCAGGGGACGTGTTTCAAAGAAAACCAGGGACAGGGAGGCTGCTGGGAGTCTCCCCGACAAAGAAGGGAGAAAAAGATGCCTCTGGAAAGTTCTTAGCTGCACACGCACGTAACATGCATGGCCGTTGAATCATATTTCACACAAATTACTTGCCAATTTGCATATGTAAAAATACATTAATTTGTCTTTATCGAAACTGTGGCACTTTCAGTCCACTTGAGCTACGTGTGTGGCACAGTAAAAATTACTTTGAAAAACACTGGCTTTGAATCACAGAATCACAGAATTATCAAGGTTGGAAAAGACCTAGAAGATCATCCAGTCCAACCATTCACCTATTACTACTAGCTCCCACTAAACCATATCCCTCAATACAACATCCAGTCTTTCCTTGAACACCCCCAGGGTTGGTGACTCCACCACCTCCCTGGGCAGTGCATTCCAGTGCCTGACTACCCTTTCTGAGAAGTAGTGCTTCCTAATGTCGAGCCTGAATCTCCCCTGGCGCAGCTTGCTACCATTCCCTCTAGTTCTGTCACTGCCTACACGGGAGAAGAGGCCGACCCCCAGCTCACTACCACCTCCCTTCAGGAAGTTATAGAGAGCTATAAGGTCTCCCCTAAGCCTCCTCTTCTCCAGGCTGAACAATCCCAGCTTCCTCAGACGCTCCTCGTAAGGCCTGTGTTCCAGACCCCTCACCAGCTTAGTAGCCCTCCTCTGAACGCGTTCCAGAGCCTCAATGTCTTTCCTGTAGTGAGGGGCCCAAAACTGAACACAGTACTCGAGATGCGGCCTCACAAGTGCTGAGTACAGGGGGACAATTACCTCCCTGTTCCTACTAGTAACACTATTTTTGATGCAAGCCAGGATGCCGTTGGCCTTCTTGGCCACCCGCGCACACTGTCGGCTCATGTTCAGCCGTGCATCAATCAGTACCCCCAGGTCCATTTCCTCCACACAGTCCTCCAGCCACTCCGCCCCAAGCCTATAGCGCTGCCTGGGGTTGTTGTGGCCAAAGTGCAGGACTCGGCATTTGCTCTTGTTGAACCTCATGCCATTGGCTTCAGCCCAGCTCTCCAGCCTGTCCAGATCCCTCTGTAGGGCCTCGCTACCCCCAGGCAGATCCACACTCCCAGCCAATTTAGTGTCATCTGCAAACTTACTGAGGGTGCACTCAATGCCCTCATCTAGGTCATCAATAAAGATATTGAAGAGGACAGGCCCCAGCACCGACCCCTGGGGAACACCACTCGTGACCGGTCGCCAGCTGGATTTAACTCCATTTACTACCACTCTCTGAGCCCGGCCCTCCAGCCAGCTCCTTACCCAGCCGAGGGTGTACCCATCCAAGCCACGGGCTGCCAGCTTCTGCAGGAGAATACTGTGGGAGACAGTGTCAAAGGCTTTGCTGAAGTCTAGGTAGACCACATCAACAGCCTTTCCCTCATCCAGCAGATGGGTCACTAGATCATAGAAGGAGATCAGGTTGGTCAAACAGGACCTGCCCTTCATGAACCCATGCTGGCTAGGCCTGATCCCCCGGCCATCCCGCACATACCGCATGATCTCCCTCAAGACTATCTGTTCCATAACCTTCCCTGGAACCGAGGTCAGGCTAACAGGCCTGTAGTTCCCCGGATCCTCCTTACAACCTTTCTTGTAAATGGGAGTCACATTGGCAAGCCTCCAGTCTTCTGGGACCTCACCAGTCAGCAAGGAGGACTGATAGATAATGGAAAGCGGCTCGGCTACCACCTCTGCCAGTTCCCTCAGCACTCTCGGGTGGATCTCATCCGGCCCCATGGACTTGTGGCAGTCCAGTTGGAGTAGGAAGTCTCTGACTGTTTCTTCCAGAATCACAGGGGAGTTAGCATGCTCCCCAGCTGAGACTACCAGGTCAGAGAGAGGGGTACCCTGAGGATCTGTTTGACCTTTAAAGACAGACGTAAAGAAGGCATTCAGAACCTCCGCCTTTTCCTTGTCCTCAGTGATCACATTCCCAGCCTCATCCAGTAAAGAGTGGATATTCTCCTTTGTCCTCCTCTTACTGTTAATGTACTTATAAAAGAGTTTATTATTCTTTTTCACCCCAGCGGCCAGGTTAAATTCAAGCTGGGCTTTTGCCTTTCTGATTTCACCTCTACACATCCTGACAACTTCCTTGAATTCATTCTCAGTTACCCGTCCCTCCTTCCACAGGCGGTAGATTCTCTTTTTCTCACGGAGCCTCAAGAGTAACTCCCTATTCATCCACGCTGGTCTTCTTCCCCGCCGGCTCATTTTGCGGCTCAGGGGGACCGCCTGCTCCTGCGCCCTTAAGACTTCCTTCTTGAAGAGCAACCAGCTCTCTTGTACCCCTTTGTTCGCTAAGACTGAATGCCAAGGGACTCCCCCTACCAGTCTCTTGAACAAATCAAAGTCTGCCCTCTGAAAGTCCAAGGTAGCAGTTTTACTATTCCCCCTCCAAGCTCCACCATGAATTGAGAAATGTATCATTTCATGGTCACTCTGTCCAAGGCAGCCCCCAACCTTCACATCTCCTACCAGACCTTCCCTGTTCATGAACAGTAGGTCTAGCGGGGCAGTTCCTCTTGTGGGCTCTCTGACCAGCTGCATCAGGAATGCATCCTCTGTGCACTCCAAAAACCTCCTAGACTGCTTCTTCTGTGCTGTGCTGTACTCCCAGCATATGTCAGGGAAGTTGAGGGTGCTTATGCTACCATATAGAGATGCCTAAGGCACCTTCTTGAAGCCATGTTAGGTACCAGAAACTGTATAGGCTTGAAAGCCAGTCTGAGCTAACACACCATGCCAAGAAGCGTGGTCCCGAGTGGTGGCAGGCACTGAAGTCCTCAGCATAGACATCGCTGTAGTTTGGGGCCGGCTGTATCGTATCAGATGCTCTCCTGTGGCATGTACTCATCAACACATGGGTTTGCACCATCTGCTAAGAATAAAACAAGCCAGACAAAATCAAAATAAAATCCTTCTGACTGGATTCAGTGGAACAGCATTGGATCCCAGCTATCTGCAATAAAAAATGTTAATAGCAATGCATAAGAATGAGCACACAACTTCCCCAAAAGGTTTAATTAGCTTTACAACTGGGAGTAGGCAACTTCAAACTGGGACAATCTACTAGTGATGTTTACATAAAAAAGGATAGTGGTTTGACTAGTTTTAAGGGTATACAGATATCTTAATTTTTGCTTTCAGAATAAATTATGAACAATCTAATTAAAGTGAATTTTGTCTGTAAAAAAATTGTGTGAGTGCTAAAGCCACATTTTTGAGGTTGGCTGGATGCTTGCACATAGAGAGGTTGCCAGCAGTTATGGTTAGGACTGTTGATCCTGTATAATTAAGCCTGGGAGCTGAGAGTGTTACATGGAGGAAATACTTTGGTCTTTCATCCATTTCTCCCTGTCTCTTATTTTGGCAAAGCTAGGATCTGCCTCTCAGAAGTTTCCTTCCAAGACGTGAAGATTTAGTTTGTTCGTGTTGGACTTTGTCTTCCTCCCTGAGCAGGATTCCCACCACCAGTGCATCCTTACTCATTATTTCAGCTTCCCTGATGGGACGGGACCGCTGCCTGCCTGCAGCTCCATGCTGCTCCTCTGCAAGACAGAGTGAAGGACAAGTGTGCATGGTAAAGGTATTTGCAGCATCATGAAGAGGGACAGGAGAATGGGGAAGGCAAGGCTAGAAACACTGATGCAGGGCTTCCTGCAAGACCAAGATCTTCATTTTGATGTTTAGTATTACACGTTTAGGCTTTTTCTGCTACTGTGATTACAGTAATGTTCATCAGGCATTTGGTAAAGCTCTAAAACGTTGTTTCTTCCCTCAGCTGCTGCAGAAACCTTGTTTCCATCACAGTTTTAATCTGTGATGTTCAAGTTGCTGGCACTTCCACTACAAATTGTTCAACAGTATTGGATTTCAGTCTAACACTTTGACATTAAAGTTGAAGTCATGTTGATGTCATCTTCCAGATGTTCATGTCTACTGAATAAAAATTTTGTTTATTTGTTTTATTTCAAATTACAAAAACACATGGGGAGTTCTGGATGCGATCCCTCATGCTGTACAAAGGCCTGTGTGTCCTGTCAGAAATCAAACAAAACTTTTCTTCATGGTGTAGTAGGGAGAGGCCTCAAAACATTGGACACGTAGGTGGGTTTCCTCACCCATCTGCACAGAATGGCCCTGTTGTTGCAGCTGCGGTAACCGCACAGAATGGAGACGTGCGGCCTCTGCTCTGGTGCCGCAGCAGCTCTGTATTGGTAGGTTGTTTTGGCTTAATAGTCAGCTACGTTTCATTTGTAAAATGAACTCCTAACAGAAGCAATCTGTTTTGTCCTCCAGGTATGAACAAATATAGTTTAACCTGTAAAATAAATTCAAGGACCCTGTGGGTCCCCCTCTACTAGGAGGCTTTGACAGCAAGGCCCATGACCAACACCAAAGCTGTTGCCCTCCCTGTTGCCTCAGCTTGCTCTCAAAGCCAAGAGGGTTGTGCTATCCCATGTTTCATGTGTCAGCATGGTATAGGGAAATTGAAGTTGAGATGCCTGGGAGCCACAGAGCTGAGGGCTTTGAAACAGAATTGCAATAGATAAGCTGTAATATGAAGTACTGTGCCATGTACAATGAGTGCTTGGTAATGCTGTCAAACATACTTGCTGATCTATTAGTATTTTATCACGGACAGAAGAGACATAGTTAAACTCATGGTCCTTAAAACAGGTATCTGAGGTGCTGATTTTCAGAAAGTGCTAAAATCTGCTATGTTTTCTATTAAATTAGATCCAGCCTGTGGGGGAAAGCAATATTGTATCAAAATAAATCGAGCAGTTTCGCTGAGGTATTCACTCCTGAGATGAGTGAAAAACTGTTCAGATCTTTCTGCTATAGCCTGTTTCAAACATTGAGAACACGAGTGCTTGATACTACTGCTAATCAGAAAATCCAGTCAAATAAAATGAAATTACAGCGTTTCAGTATAAGTGTTGTACACAGGGTAGCATAAAACATTCTCTTCTGTACTATTTTCCACATCCATTTGCAAATACTTTTTATGCAGGCTCATATTAATGTGTCACAAGACACAGAAATGACCCTGTGGATCATATGCAGTGCCACAAAAAACACAACAGTACTTCACTAATAATCTGCCTCCCCCCTCCCTTTTTTTTTTCCTTAATTTTTAAATATATTTCACAGCAACTATAGGTAACCACAATGAACCACAGAGATCGCAAAATTTCCTGGTATACAGAGGCTCTGAAATGCTGTTCTGGTTAACACCTTGATGAGTATCAGGCAGTGTGGTCATGTGAGACTATTGGGGGGGAAAAAAGCACTTCTCTTCACTGCTTCAGGTCAGAAGCCTGGTATAGCTTTTTGACTGTAGCTAGTTTTTACTTCCATTTCTACTGCAGTTGTGAAGAACCACTTGGTAGATTGCAGTAACCACCGAGGAAGTGGCTAGAAGTTTTCTAGAAGTTAGGCTGCCTGAGTCTCAAGGCTAAACAGAAAATTGCATCTTGCTAATAAATAGCAATTATTGTTTCCACCACAAACCAATTAATTTTCTCTTGAGATATTTGTTAATTTATACCTTGGGGATAAAGGGGGGGTGGTGTTTTGCATAATTTTCTTTGAGAAAAGTAGCGTGCTTTCTCTTGTCCTTTCTTGCTAACAAATCACATGTTCCATCTAGGCGGAGAGGCAAAAGAGCTGAATGTGTGATTTTTCAAGTAAGCTGGGACAGGTTTGATTTCATGAAAAAAAAGGAGACCACCCCCCCCCTTATTCATCGATAACTGTCAGTCTTGCCTGGCTTTTATCACGTAACAAGGGAATTACATATTTTAAAAAGGAGGATGGTGGTTTCATTCTATCATGTTCAGCCATTTCCTCTTACCCAAATTAAAGCTGTTTTGAAATCTTGCCTTCCCACCTGCTGCTGGAACTGGAACAGCTCTGCTTCAGCCTCTCCTTACCCTGGTGTCTCTGAATTTCCTGTCCCTGTGGGTTTGTCAGTCCTTCGCACTGCTGTGAATATTCCTATTCCTGTGCAACCCAATATTCGAGTCTGGCCCTGAGCTTGTAGCATATGTTTCCCACATAGTCCAAATTCGGTGCTATATACTGTAAGTTAATCTCCAGTAAAGCACAGCGAAGAGAGAAACCTGGGAAAAAAACAGATGGAGAAAGTAGAGCAAACAATTTGCATATATATGATATGTCTCTCAGTTAAGATTAACATTTCCTACTTTGCCTGGAAAGTCCTTAATAAAAATCCTACTGCATATTTGCTCCAAATCAGCAGATTCAAAGGCCCTAATGGTATGATGTCCCCCCAGCCCAGGGGAGCTCAGTATGGGATGGTGTTTCATCTCCTGCTCTGGCCCCTTGGCCCTGCCACATTGGTGGGGTGCTGTGGGCAGATGAACAGGGAAGAAACTCCTGGCTGTGGGTCACTTGTTCCCCACAGTCTTCATGGCACTGAAGCTTTGACAGAGCCCTGAGTTACTCTATGTGGGTGGCTGGTGGAGGAGCATGCATGACTTCCCATTTATCTAGGGTTCTTGAGGGTTCCTTTTGAGCGTGCAGTTGCAAACACTTTGGCAACAAACTTCTCAGTACCTCTGCTGCTTGAGGTGTGCAATGTGGATGTGTATCTTAAAGTAGGCAGCTATTTGTTAGAAAAAAACAAATTCACTTTCCTTTTTGCAAAAAGAAGACCCGATGCTTAAGATTCCTCTGAAATCTGCATAAATGTGTAGTTTCGTTCTTGTTTCTGTTTCCAAAAACACCCAGGCTAATAAAGTACAGAGATGGTAAATCACAGATCTACGCTGCCTCCATAAAAGAAAAGCATTGACAAATATTAAATGCAGTTATGTAGGGAATAAATAAATAAATTTAAACCTACAAATCTCTTTTGTTGCAGCAGTTAAAAAGGCATAGAAGTTTTCTCACACCCACAAGCTCGAGAGTGCTGTATTTAGAGTGCTGAAAAGCAAATTCCAGTACTGAAACTCGCTTCTCTGGAGGACTACATTTGGGTATACTGCCGAAGTCCTGGAAGCAGTGACTAAAGCATACTTATTTTTGACATGTACTCTGGTACTGTCTGTCTTTCACAGATTGTGATGGAACAAGATAGTGATCCTGAAAAGCAAAGGCAAACCTAGTTTTCTACTATTTGCATATTTAATAGAAGCAAAGCAAGAAAACTGTATGATGCTATTTACATTTTTGTGTAAACTTTGTCCCCTACGTGGTGCAGGATCTTGTTCTTTACAGAACACAGCGGCTCCTTAATCCTGTGTCCTTATGAATAATACATAAGAAAAGAACTACCAGGCTGTAGCTGCCGTTCTCTCCTTTTGGCACTGAGATTTCTACGGTAATCTGAATCTAATCTGAATCGGTTTGTCACTGTGGTCTCATGCGTAAATGTAGCCAGGTGGTGTTAGGCTTCATCTGGACACAAGTGCCTAGGATGTACATGCAGATGAGATGGTTCCTCTCCAGAAAGATATTTGATAAAGCAGCAACATTAATCAAGTCTTTACGGATACAGTGAAACTGCAAGAGTGTCAATGTGTGAGTTTCTGGTTCATGTTTGCGCTATATTAAGTAGGTTTTACTGTATTCCTTGTCCAGCTCTGTCTTTGGTGGGGATGGAAGAAGTTGTTCTTGAGGAGGTTTCTGTTTTCTTTTGATGTTTTAGCAGCTTAATAAATAAAATCTTGTGTCTTGATAGGTCCTTGTCTTTGCAAACTTCTGCAAAGATGAGAGGTTTCTGGGATAATAAAAGCTGCCCAGGTTGTTTGTGATGATCCAGCAAAATCACTCCCATGTAGGGTCAGCACAGCTGGCTTATGGCTGTGCCGGCAGTACTTAAAAAACCTCTTTAACTTTGGAAAATGCTAGTGCAGTTATAAGCTACTTTGCTGGATAAGGCACATAGAATGGTTGTCAGGAAATTTTTTTCTATACTTGACACTGGCAATCCAGCTGGCTACCGAAATAACATCTCAAGTGTTTGAGGCAGAGCATCTCCTGGGGCTGGCTGCAGGGGGACACCCGGAGGAAAGCCAGCCCTCTCCTCCCCCTCGGGCTGCAGCCCGAACAGTTTAGGGGCAATCTCAGCTGGGTGCGGGGTGGGAATGTGTGATTTATGGAACTGCCAGAACCAATTGGAGATCATTTGCTTTCTCATTCCTGCTTTAAGAGGGACATTACACTAAATAATGTCTGTGAAGAGGAGGGAAAAGCACGCTGTGGTTTGATTGACCTCCTTTTGCATCCCTTTGAAGTTGGTAAGTAAATAATTTGGGCAACGAAATCGGCACTCCACAATGTCCCTTTGTTTCTTCTGCTGCTCTACCTTCGTTTCCTGCTCTCAGCCCTCCTCCCAGCCGCAGCTTGGTTAGCCAGGGCAGTAAAACGAGTGTCCTGAGAACTGCTGCAGCACAGGGGTTAAAATGTTTCCTGGGAACCTAATGGAGTCAAAATAAAATGCAACTCAGAGAAAAAGTTTACTCAAATAATTTATTTTTCCTTTTGTAGTAGGGCGTACTGCTAAGAAGGGGACTTCTTCCATTGAAAAGATATTAACAATAATTTAAAGGCCATGGAAGATTGCAGTCACTGTTTTTCCAGATGAATTTAGACTTGCCTTAATTTTTAGTGGTTTCTTTCATTATTTGCAAATAGTCTTTGCAGTGTTCACAAAATATCATGAAGAATGTAAAGCTGGATTTCTGTGGAAAAAAAACCCCCAACAACCAAACTCAAACAACCTGCTGTGGATTTATATACTACTTTACATGCAGAGCTCAGCCAGCTGCTCTGCTGGTGTAAATGCCATCAGCCCTGAAGTGGATGCTTTGTGAAATCCCTGAATGCATGGTCATCCCCTGTTACCCACTCCCCCCCCCGCCCCCCCCCCCCCCCCCCCCCGTGATTCCTGTGGCTCTGGGCCCCCATGCTGTCGGGGATGCAGGTGGAGGGCTGGGGGCACTTGCCTGCCCACTGATGCTTCAGGTGTGATGTTGCCCTTCATTTTTGTTACCTGCTTGAGCTCATTGCCAGCACAGAGGTCTGACATCTTCATCGTGCTCTGGAGAAGTGACCAGTTTAGGTCCTGATTAGGTCCATTTTAATGTCTCAGTAAGGAACTGATGCTCTTGACCCAGATTTGTCAGTGGAGAGGTTAGAGATGAAGCGCTTAACTCTGGGTTTTACTCCGCCACCTCAGAAAGCAGTGAAGTTACAAACCCATTCATGTTTGCAGCGTGTATGGGTGATGAAGGTCAGAGAAACTGTATGAAAACCAGAAGTCAGTGGACTTGGATGGCATCTGGCAAACATGCTTGTTTTTCCCGTGGTCTTTTCTCCTATCCCACATGAACAGGGAGGGTGCAGGTTTGACTGGAAGGAGTTGAATTCTTTTTTAGGTACTTATCTGTTCTTATGCATAGCCCATATCTTCTTTGAAACACAGGCATAGAACTCCTTGACTCAGTTATTACCGTATCTTTTAATAAGCTGGAATTAATCCTTCAGGGAAAGCAGTGTGGAAGATGAGACAAATCTCTTCTCCCCTCATGGGCAATCTTGTCAACGAGTTCGCAAAGCTGTACCCTCAACTCAAGGGTGTTTGCTTTGCTTTGGCTGTGTCCGTTTGCAGGTGTGGCTCTTCAGAAAACACTGATTTTTGACTGAACCCAAAATGTATGCATAAAACCTCAGTTTTCTTTTTTTTCAAGGGAAAGAGGAATGAGAAGGAAAAAGTACAGACAGGCAGCTCCCTGCTGGCATTGCTGTCTGACCTCTGGGTTGGGGTGAGTGGGGAAGCACACCTTATCCCATGCACCACCATGAAGGTGGGCATTGAAAGGCACAGAAAGAGGAAGCAGAGAGGGAAACAAGGTTACTGGGCAGGTCTTCATCCTGGTAGGAAAAGATTGGCAGCTGAGGCATGGCGGTTAGCGGGAGTCCTTAGCCAGAGAGGCTGAGAGAGGAGCGTTGGTCTCCAGTGAGCCTCATGCAGTGGGTGGGAGAGGACAGGGAGCCACTGGCTGTGTACACCTAGGTATAACACATATTTAGCTCTGGAGCGAGTCCAAGTCTGTTATTAATTGTTTAGTTGAGGGTGAACCAGAAGGATGAAAAAGGCAGCTGTTTGCTGCCAGGATATTGTAGCGATGCTCCTGAAAACACACTTTGATATCACGCGATGTCACTGGTTTATAGTTGGCGGCATAAACATGTTTAGTGAAAGGTGCAGCACATGGAAACTTTTTAGAGCAGTTATTTGAAAAACCGTAGACTCTTCCCGAAGTCAGAGGGTGCTGTGCTGAGTGCTTGGGTGAAGGTGCTGTGCACATCCAGTTGTGCCTGTGAACAAGGAGTGGAAAAGCCCAAGGAGTGCGGGATGGTGAGGCATGGACTCAGCTTGTGTACTGGCCTTGGGGAGAGGCGAGAGACAGCCCAGACAGGACAGGGGGTTTTGGGGTGGTAGGAGAGTACTTCAAAGAACCAGAATTGTTGGCAGAGATTTCTAACTCTCTCTGTTTTGCTGAAACCACAGTATCTGTCGGGGGCTGTGTCCAGGGCAGCTCACAATGTGTGGCTGGAGCTTGTTCCACGGCATCAATTTCATCACCTAAATCCTTTCTAGGTGGATTAGATCCTGGAGGGGGCCTTCCATAGCCCATGTGTGTGACCCAGCCTAGATGCAGCTGACTGGAGATAGATACTCTTTCACCTTTTCCCGCATACATCTGTCACCCACATGTCTGAGGATGGGAAATGGTACCCCGTCTTGCCCTCTCCAGAGGGACATGTACTGGTGTCTTCCAGAGGGGTCCCAGGTTTGGTTTCACACATACGTGGTATTCTCAGCAAGCACCGTGTGAGAGAGGGCAAGGTGCGAGCTGTGTGCCTGCTGCTGTGGCAGAAGGTGCTGGTCGTGGTTCTCACTTCTTGGGGAGTTATTTCCATTGTCTGCCACAGGAGAGTATTTTTATCTGTGGTAGGGAGCCTTAATTCCAGTGCTGTGCGATCTTTGGTACAACCTGAGCGCAGGCCAACAGGTGGGCACCTGCGATTCAGAGACCATGATCTTAATCTTGATTCAAATGCCCATGGGAACTGGGTTTACAAAGCAAATTTGATGTGCTATTAGGAACTCCTGGTGCCAAGTGGAGAGATTTTATTAAATCTAAGCATATTTAGACTTTCTGGCTGCTGAATATCTGGTGCTCAGACGTTTTGCTTTACTCCTGTCCAATGAGAAGTGATGAAACCTGGATGCCTGAGGCAAGGCTGCCAGCTTCTTGCCAAACGGGGTGATAGGAAGCGGTTCTCAGAAGCGATGCCGAGTGGAAGTGTAGTGTTAGCAAGAAGTCCAGCATTGAACTGAGGGGTCAAATACTTGTATTGGCAGCCAGAAGTGCTGTGCCTATAGAAAAGAGTGAGATATTGGGTATTTAAATACCAGTTTTCAAAAGAGAAGCAGTTGTGTTTTAAGCTTAATGTATTTGAGGTTTGGTCAATACATTTCTACTGAAAATCAAACTTTCATGTGGAAAATAATGATAAGAACAAAACCAATGGTAGCACTGTTTATGTTTTGAACTTGAAAATGTGAACAGGCGCACACTCTGAATTCCTCACAATATGTCTCCACTTCTGAGGCTTTGGTGTATATAGGGGGATTATATTTATGATATTTTTACTATGTTTAGTCATTAAATCTCTCTCTGATGAATAATTAGATCCTGAGTTTTATTTTGCCTTCCCTCTTTACTTTCAGACCCCTTCCCTAGGGTACATATGCCAGCAGGTTTCAATATAAGATTTTTCTTTGCTTTGGTAATCTTGTTGAGAATTTCAAAACTTACAGCTGCAGCCAGGCTTCTCTGTAAGAAGCAATAGTTACTAGGACTTGGTCCGACTTTTTGGACATTGCTTCAGTTCTTGTGGTGAACAAGCTTTTGTGATGATCTTTGCCTTTGAGGCAGGATGATGCTGTGCTTGCCCCTCATCAGTTGGAGTGTTTGAATGACCATATTCCACCTGTGAAAAGTCATGAAGTAGCATCTGTGCTTTCTTAGCTCAACAGACGTTCTGGTGCTAATAGGTTTCAATGCTGATTTATTTAATGGCAGATTTTTAAAACTTCGTCTAACCTCAACAGTGGAAGATGCCAGGCTGAGGTTTCTGGTAAACACCTACATAGAATAGAAACATAGAATGGTTTGGGTTGCAAGGAACCTTGAACCTTTCCAGCCCTCCTGCCATGGCCAAGGACACCCTCCACTAGACCAGGTGGCCCAAAACCCCCGTCCAGCCTGGCCTTGAACACTGCCGGGGAGGGGGCAGCCACAGCTTCTCTGGGCAGCCTGTGCTAGGGCCTCACCGCCCTCATGGTCTAGAATTTCTTCCCAATATCTCATCTAAATATACCCTTCTTCAGCTTAAAGCCTATACCCCTCATCCTATCACTACACTCTCTGACACACAGTCACTCTCCAGCTTTCCTGCAGGCCCTTTTAGGTACTGGAAGGCTGCTACAAAGTCTCACCAGAGCCTTCTCTTCTCCAGGCTGAGCAAGCCCAACTCTCTCAGCCTGTCTTCATAGGAGAGGTGCTCCAGCCCTCTAATCATCTTTGTGGCCCTCCTCTGGAGTCCATCCAACAGGTACATGTCCTTCTTATGTTGGGGACCTGTTCTGTTTTTGCTCCAGCCACCAGCTAAGCACCACACAGCAGCTCGCTCACTCCTTCCCTGGTGGGATGGGAAAGAGAATGAGAAAAGTGAAAGTGAGAAAACTTCTGGATTGATATAAAGACAGTTTAATAGGTAAACCAAAATCCATGTATACAAGCAAAACAAAACCATGAATTCAATCACTACTCCCCATGGGCAGGCAGGTGTTCAGTCATCTCCAGGAAAGCAGGCTCCATCTTGCATTTAATGGTTACTTGGGAAGACAAATGCCATCATATCAAATGTGTCCCCTCCCTTCCTTCTTCCCGCAGCTTTATAGGCTGAACACAATGTCATATGGTGTGAAATATCCTTTTGGTCAGCTGGGTTCAGTTGTCCTGGCTGTGTCTCCTCCCAGCTCTTTGGATACCCCCTATCTACTTGCTGGTGGGGTGGTGTGAGAAACAGAAAATGCCTTGGCTTTGTGTAAGCACTGCTCAGCAATAACAAAAGTATATGTATATTATCAACATAGTTTTCAACATAAATCTAGACCATAGACCCTTACTGGCTACTATGAAAAAAATTAACTATCCCAGCCAAAACCAGCACAGGACCCCAGAGCTGGATGCAGTACTCTAGGTGGGATCTCACCAGAGCAGAGTAGAAGGGCAGAATCACATCCCTCAACCTGCTGGCCACACTTCTGTTGAAGCCAAACAAATCCTGGGTTGCATTCTGGGCTGCAAACACACATTGCCAGATCATGTTGAGCTTGATCCACCAACACCTCCAAGTCCTTCTCCTTAGGGCTGCTCTTAGTCCATTCTCCACCTAGCCTGTAGTTGTGCTTGGGATTGCCCTGACCCATGTGAAGGACTTTGTACTCGGCCTTGATGACTTTCATGAGGTTTATGTAGGCTAGCCTCTCCAAACTGTCAAAGTCCCTTTCCTCCTGTGTGTGAATCACACCACACACCTTGGTGTTGACAGCTGACTTGAGGGTGCGCTCAATCCTACTGTCCATCCACTCCAGATGGTCACTGACATAGAAGATGACACCCCCTCTTCATCTCCTCTGCCTGTCCTTCCTAGACCCTGTATCCTTCTATCCCAACACTCCAGTCATAGGAACCATCCAATGTCTGTGATGCCAGTAAGATCACAGCCCTGCAGGCATGTGCATGTCTCCAACTCCTCTTGTTTATTCCCCACACTTGGAGGGGAATATTCCTCATGCTTAGAGGCATTTCAGCTGGGCCTTGATGAAGCTGGAGTGGCTGGAATTCCTTGGAGGTATTTTACCAGTGTTTCCCTGTTGGTTCCTATTACCTCAGGAACTACAATGTCTATAAAACTTTAAGTGTTCTTGCAGCATGCCCAGCACATCCAAGGCAACAGGCTGAGGGCCCTCACTAGTACCTTGTTCCTCTGTCCTTGGTGTATCATCCCACAGCCTGGACAGTTGTCAGGGTCTTACCATGATAGTGATGTCTTTTCAGCTTTTTGAGGAGAGTTTTGTCCCACAAAGCATCCTTGGGATTGTACTGAGGTGACACAGGCCAGAAGGTGAGGTGAAGAGTAGGCTCTTCATTTGAAGGAGTTCATCCCCATGACATTTTGTTGTGGTTGTGTAACTTTTCCCTTTTGTTTTCCCTTTTCTTTCTCAATAAGGATGAGTTGTAAACCAAGCTGCAGATTGTAGTTACTTAATTTTCATCTAGCCCAGATGAAGTACATGCTTAAGGTTGGAAACACGCAATTTACATTGAAGGCTGCAGACAGTTTTTTTACTGTAAAGGTAGGTAGCTACACAAGCAGCAAGAGTTGTGCTGTGTCCTGATGGATTTTACGCTGCCTGGACCTCTGTGGACCCCTCTCTGGTTTCAGAAAGTTGACAGCTCATGTACTGTATTGCTCCCTATATTTTTATCCCTACTGCAGAAAGTTTCCATTGAAAAGATGATTTGCTCAGGAGGCCAGTTTGCCTTTCATCTTGGGTGTACTCCTATGCATTCTGAAATCAATAGAGCTTGGATAACTAACTGGAACAACAGATGTTTTTTAAAGCATGTGAACAAGAAGAGCTGAAAAACCATATTTAGTATGTTTTATGGTGATTTGGTTTTTGGATCTGTGTCTCCTATTCACCTCTATTCTAAGCGTGCACCTGCAACAAAATTAAATAGCAGGCAACAAAGCTAGTAATAATGATAAAGCTTCAAAATAAATGCTGTTGCTTGTGAAAAAGCAGTTGAGTGTGTTGGGTGAAATGGCAGTGTAATTATATAGTAGCAAGTCAAAGTTTGATAGCTTGGAGTTTATCTTTGCACAGCATGCCACTTTCCCCACAACCTCAGGTACGGCACGTTTCTTTACCAACACTTTATTTCTAGTTGTTCACCTTTAAGTGATCTTATGAAATCTGAAGTATTTTTCCTCCCAGTGATTGTAGAAGGAAATTCAGAAAGTAATTAACCAAAATATCCCCAAAAGTAAAATTTTGGGTAGTTAAAGTGAACATTGTGAATTCCCAGCTCTGCAGGATTCTTTATTTTATGAGCACTTCTAGGGCTTGCTTCAATTTTGCAGTGATAAAGGGTAGCAGTATGCAAGACTCCTATGTAAAGAGCCTATGCCTTTCTTGACCTGAAACTGAGGACTGCCTCTTATAAACATCTACATGTGACACTAAGTCCACTATTGCAATAGCTTCCAATGTATGGAAGATTCAGCAGAAGGAAATGGCTTAAGCTTTAATAGGTGAACTTTAGTGTACTAGTATACTTTTAAGCAGTTCACTAAAAATTGCTTCCTCTAGTAGTCAAGGTCTCTTATCTGATACCTGCATCCTTCCCCCCTATGGATGCTTCCTGTTTTCCATGTCAGTCCCCACACCCCCCAAGTATTTCCATGTGCCTTTTCCTGTTGTCATATGTTCTGCTGCAGCTGCTCCTCAGATGTCTTTCCATCAAGGAAAGGCTCCAAAGCCAAGCTGACTTCTATGCAGCACCACAAAGAAAAAGCACTTTGGAGGTGCCTACTCTCAGCCCCTGAGCAAGGAGGTGGCGGCAACACTTACACCTCAGGGCATGCCACTGTGAAGTAGCCTGCACATCCCACTTTGGAAGCCCCTCTTGTGTCTTTGCCTTGTTCCCTCTGCTTTTTGTATTGTGCACGTGGCACAAGGAAACCAACAGGAAAGCACCATGAGTCAGGTCCGTGGTAGTAAGTAGTTAAATCGTGTCCGTGCTTTCGTGTATGATTCTGCTACTCTCTCTCTGAAGGCTCTTTCTGTGGAAAGAAAATGTGGAATGATAATTGGGAGAAAACTATTAAAATGAAGAATCCTACCTTTTACATGTGGAATCTCATCTTCAGGGTTTCAGTAGCGTTTGGCTGTAAAACAGGCACTGTTTGTACACAACTGTCAAATACATCTTAGTTCATGAGTGTTTCCAACCATCCTTGCTCCTGCTTCACAAATATGATGGTATTTATTTTAGTTACCTGTGTTCCAACAACAATGTAACTGAGGTGGAGTAGAAGCACACATGAGACATGATTATGTGGCCAGTATTTTCTTACATGTTTTTATTAAGGAATAAATTTTGTTTATCTTCCTCATTTCTCCTCCTACTGCAGGGGATGGATGTGGGCACTCGGTGATGTATCAAGACAGTGGGACCCTGGCATCCAGAAACTATCCTGGGACATACCCAAACTACACTCTTTGTGAAAAGAAAATCCAAGTGCCTCCGGGAAAACGTCTGATCTTAAAAATTGGAGACCTGGATATCGAATCACACAAATGTGAATCCAGCTACCTTACCATCCAGAGCTCTTCAACATTGCATGGTATGTACAAGATAAGCCAATGGTCTGTGCCATCAGCTGGTAAAAGTGTGAGAATGTGAGAAATGTTAGCCTGTGTCCTCCTCCTTTTCAAATTAGTGTGCTGTGCTCAGTCTGGGAGGCCATTGCCCCTCACACCTTGAGTTGCTCTGCCAAGGCTGAGGGGGCTGCCATGCTGCACTGTGAAGGGTCTGCCAGGGCTGCGGGGACTTGTGGCTGGCTCTGGAACATCCACCCTGAGGGCCTTGCCCTCACACCAGCTGAGCTGTGCTGCCACAGCTTTGGCACAGCAAGTATGTGGATCTATATCAGCCCTGTCCCCTCTTGGGTAGAGGAATAGCTAGCCAACCAGAGACCAGATGAGATATTGGAGGCAGTGATCCTGCATGTCTTTATTTCCTAGGCAGTTCAGGGCTCAGGGAGGAGATAACCTTTATTATTGGTAGCTATTAGTCACTGATAAAACCTTTGCTCATGTACAGGCTTTAATACTTGCAGATATTAAATGGGTGCAGTCAGGCTGCACTCCTGTAAGATTTGCACGGAAGATAAGTGAGTAATATGCTATAGCTGTGCACTTAAAACAATCATGACAACAGGATGCTCCCCAGGGAGAATCCGAGGCCTTCTTCAGTTTTCCCAACCAGTTGCTGCTGATATTCAGCTCCCTTTTTCAGAAGGACAGTTTAAATTCAGGGCTGCAAGGGGTTCCACAGTGCAGGAGTAAACTCATGAATTCATACAGATCTTGCAATTTTGCCAGCTGGGAGTGGGCTTTAGCTGAGGCTGAATGTGCTGTACTGGACTTAACAAGCAGGATAGATACAATGGTAGTTGAGCCACACAAAGCCTGTGCTGGTTTTCCAAGTCAGCCAGCTCATTGCTTGGCTCAGTGAATTGCGTGGTTGTCCTAGGTTGAGGACTCATAAGGAAGGATGAAGCCTTTCATTCATGAGCATGATAGGCCTATCACTCATCAGGTAAAGTAAGATCAAGTAAGGTATTAAAGCCTTGCTCACAAATGAAGGTAAAGGTAATTATTGTTCTCATGCAGGAGGTACATTTTGAAACAGCTTTCACCAGGAGTGGGCAGTGATGTGTTGATACCTAAGCCTTGTGTAGAGGTTGATCTGAGGCATAAACATCATTTCTGTTTGTGTGTGTGCTGGGATTTTTTTGTGTTGTTTTAAGTCATTTCAGAACTGTAAGTTATGACTTGTGTTCACCTGAAGCAGTCTGTACTTGGCAGGAAGAGGTAGATGTTTAGTATTGTGTTATCATATCTTTGAATAATTTTTATTGATGCTATCTTGACATTTCTGATCAAAGGCTTTTCTAGGAAACAAGGTTAAATCAATACATTGTTTTCTGAAGTGAAAAGTAAAGCTTGGATGTCGATTGAAATTCCGGCTCCTTACACATCAGCCTGAAGATATCTTCACACAGTTCAGTCCTGCACTTACTCAGCCTGTAAACACAGAATACTCTTGTGTTATGCAATCAAATCCATGAAATGAATTTCTTTAAAGTATTCCCACGCCCATTCTCAGACCTGATTGGTAATGTCTGATGGATGTGGACTATTATTTGCATTCTCAGTAACGAACTGCACAATTAGCAGATTTTGCTCATATCTGATTAAACAGGTTATATAGCTTAGGCATACATGCCATCTGTAATGGTTTTTGTGGTCTGCAGCTTGCTGTAGGCTTTCCCACTGGCAAAACTACGGAGTCTCAGCTCTACATTCAATTAAATCTGTGCAGAACAACAGTGTAGAAATACTGCTGTATGCATACATTCATGATATTGTTTGTGTTATCAAAGACACGGGAATTCATAGGTGAGATTAGAGCTTCTCTAAGTCAGTTGTTTCAATACTTTTGCTATAGCTCTGGGTTTTAATGTGCATTTACACAAGGAGAAGAAAGGCTGTGAGTCAGCACTACTATGCCCATCCAGTCTGTTAAGCATCCTCTTAGGTAGCTGTTCTGAGCCCAGATCTTCTCTTCACAATCCTCCCCTCTTCATGAGCATCTACAGGCAGGTCAACATCTTCCCTTTGGCCAAGAAGGTACTGACTTTTGCTATCAAAATTCTTTCCTAGGATGACAGAGAGTTGAAAAGATTTTGCAGGTATTAAAAACATCTGAGCAATTAAAAAGTAATCTTTGCATGTTTTCTGTATTTGTCCTGGGTTTAAAAAGGAAAATCTAAGCAGCTAAGCATGAAAACTGGCCGTGTGAATATTAATCATGTTTCAAATTAGCCGAGCAGCCTTTCCTCTTCATTTAAGAGGTTTGCAATTATAAGACAATAAGGTCCAAAGGGAAATATGTTTTAAATACCATGCTGATCTCTCCAACTCTACAGAAAACAACAGCATGACCATCAGTATGCATGTGAACGTCTGTGGAGGAGTGTATCTGAAGCTTAGGAAACTGGTCAGGGGCAAAACACTAGGTGAAGTGCGTAAATATAAAATGAGTGTAAACAGGTCTTCAGATGACAAAGTATTGTTTCCCTTTCAGATTTCTCCCACATGTTGTCTTTACGTTTAACTGTGATTCATTCGTCATTATAACTTTCTGCTGGAATTCATGCGATACAGCAAGGAGTAACTCAACTCCTGTTTGTGGTATTTATGTTCCATGCACTAAGGGGAAGCTGTTATGTACAAAAAGATGGATTAATTGATTTTTTTGTTAGCTTTTGTAAGCCAGTGGCTACAAATTAGATCACTTACACATAAGTTTTATTTAAGTTCAGGGCATTCCTCAAACTTTGTAGACAGATAAAGAGTACCATGAATCTAATTCCTTCCTAGAAAAGCATGTAGTGTTGTGTATGCCCATCTACTAAAGGCTCTCTGCTCAACTGGGACACCAATATGACATTACAGGAGTTCTCACCTTTGATACTTCTCAGCTTTGACAGACCATTTAATTTAGATTTCTCCAATATTGCCATCAAAAGATGGTAATTAATCTTAATGATTACAACTGGAGACATAAAGTGGATGAACACAGTATGTCGGGGTTATTACTCTGCAGACTAGTTTCTTCAGAGTTCACTGGAGGAAAGAACTGGTAGCAACCTTTTCTTTCAAACTGTTAACTTTATATCCAGACATCTATGTGAAAATATTCATCATCAGTCTACAAAAGTAGTCTAACACCAGTTTGGGTGAAACTGAGTCACCTTTGTTTGACAAACCTTTAAATATTTGCACAGCTTTGCATGTGTTTTCTCCAGAAGAAATAAATAGAAGATCATGTGCTGTTTCAAAAGGCATAGCTTTGCACTGGAGGAAAATATGGGGGGGATGTCCCCCTGAAAAGGAATCTAGGATAAGCTTTAATATGAAGTATGATCTCAGTTTAGACAAGGTGCAGTCTTTACTGAAATGCTTTTCTTCTTGCTTCTTGAGTTAATTGCATTATCTGAGTATATTAAAAAAACTGAGCTCTGAATAAGAGCTTCTGATTTTTTAATTAGTTAAAGGGATATGTGAAAACAAGATTAACCATGTGGTCCCTGTAGTTCTCCAGAACACAACTTGCAGTGCCTATGAAAGTGTAATGCAACTGTTTTAAAAGTTCAACAGAAGTTGCTTTCAGTCAGCTTCTTTTCATGTCTTTATCAGATTTCTGTACCTCTTTTGACCTTTTTTTTCTTTCTATTTTGCTTTCTACCCCCCTCTTTCCCCAACTAATGGCTTAGTATTTTTCCCTTTAATTTTGTGAGATGATCATCAGCCTTGACTGGAGAGATAGATTGAAGAAGAGATAAGTGCCTACTTACTGCTCCATTCACTTGCAGTCAGTAGGAGGTTGATGCGTTCCTCTGGGGTGGATGTCAGATCTGCTGAGTGACTAGTGATAATCTGGAGAGTTAGTGCAGTTAACTTGTTCTTGCATAATTCACAGCCAGTAACTAGAACGAAATAGAGAAATTGCCAAAAATGCTTCCTCCTCCCTGCACCAAGTTGCCAAGGGTTGTTAGACAAATTGAGCATTTATTGATGTGTGAGCATTTATTGATGGCTGCAGAGAGAGAGTGTGTGTGTGCACACATGTACGTGTGTGCGGGTGTGCAGGAGAGCCGAGCACCTTCGGATGCCTCCTACCTTGTCATCATGACTTGAGGGGATTCATCAAACCAGTTTTTCCTTACCCTGTATCATTAATAAGTATCTTGGTTGAATAAAGGGTGTGTCCAGGATTCTTTTTCACCCCTCAAAGGAAACTTGTTATTACAGTATTGTTTCTGGTATTTCAGGAAATCCAGTGAAATGCCCAGGCAAGTTCTCGCTGTAGATCAAGTTGAGCTGCTTCTTAGCAGTCAGAACTCTTCTAGCAGTTGGGTTTCGCCTGAGTGGTTGCAGTATCCTGAGGTTTCAGCTTTGGAAAGCTGACAAGGAATGTCTGCTTTTATTTTATCAAATGAAGTCTTTCTTTTTTTTTCTCTTCTCAGCTGCCTGAAGTGTATTGTGTATTTTTCTGTGGTTTTTGTTCAACAGTTACGGCTCTTTATTAACAGTTCATAACTGTTGCTGTGCTTCTGTCTTTGGGTTTGGCCAAAACCACAGACATATTAGAAGTGGGGGAATCTCACCTGAGGTCAAGCAGACAGACCTACAGCCCCTGCAGGTGGCCCAGATCCTCCCTTTTCAAATTGCAATTACTTCTCCAGCCCGACTCCAATTTGATGCCTTTTTCTCTCCTTTACCGCACTCTTTGGCAACCCTTTGGAAACACTAACTGAAAGTTCCATTTGTTTTTCCTAAAACATGAAGCACTTACCACTCAGTCTGAGGTCAGACAGTGTTGCACAGAGTTAAGTGTAGAATAACCAGCTGTCTCATCCTGACTAACGAATGTGACTACCCTGTCAACTCGTATCTGCTGACACCACCTTCCCCACGTCCTGCAAAGAAGGGCATTAGAGCAGCACCTTCCGTCTCCTGGCGTGCCCTTACAGGGTGATGCTGGACATCCCTGCATGAGGGCATGGTAGGGCTGGAGCAAAGAGGTCTCCTCTCTCCTCTCCCTCCTCTCCACTCTCCCTTCCTGCTTCACAGGGGGAGAGGAAGAGTTATTGCTTATGGAAGTGGAGCATTGCTGCGAACGTGGGATGAGGGTGAATTTCAAGAATGCAGATGTTTTCATACAACAGATCCTTGCTGCTTTTGAGAGCTGCTTGTGAAAGACTTGGGCTCTGGCTGAGCTTTTAGCTCTGCAGTGAAGCAAGCATAATCCATGTTCATCACATCCCCTGTCCTTCCCCAGCTACTGAGGTACTTCCAAATTGGTTTGGTGTTTTTTGTTCTCTGGTGGTTTGTGGGTTTTTTTGTTGGGTTTTGCTGGGGGTTTTTTTGAAAATAGGCTACTGAACATAAGGATCACTGTTTAAAATACTGTTTTCCCAAACAAACTCTCTAGGAAATTACAGTTCTGGAAAGGCAGGACCATGGGATCATTGCTATGCTTTGTTCACCAGCTGTGCCTTACTCTGCCAGTAAAGACAGAAAACGGGGAGAAGATTCCCTGTTGAGGAGGGGATGTTTTAAGTTGATATCTAAACTGAGTTTCTTAAAGACCTCTGCAAATATCAAACTCCAGACTTCAAATTAACCTGAGTAATTTGAATGCAGAATGAGCAGAATGAACCAGACATGCAATAGCTAAAGAGGGAAAGAATTGCTTTTAAAAAGAAGCAAAAGCCTTACAGAAGAGGCAGAAAGCACCAAAAAGTACAGAAACAAATGGCACGAGGTCTTGCCAACTGGTGTGAGAGAAGTGTCCTCTAGGCACAGCGCTGCTTAAGGGAAGTAGAAAAAAAAGAATCAAGGAACATAATTCAACAAAGCCATTTCAGGAAATATGCCAGAGCCTCATTGACAGTAGAAGTAAACTAGACATCGTAAAACCAGACAATGCTGTAAAGATCATCAGATTTGCAGAACAACACTATTATGAAAAAGACAAAAGCAGTAGACTACCACTAACATTTAAAAAATAAACAACACGTAAAATAATATTTTCAGTCTCCAGATGAGCCAGCCAAGGGATATCCACGAGACGATTTGCCGTGTATCGTGCAGGATGTTAATGCTTCTTGGAGATCCTGATTCCAAAATAAAAGTATTTCTTTTAAGCCACTGAAACCATACCAACAGATCAGGAGTGTCTGGATGAAAGGCATTAAATGTGAGTTTAATTATAGAGAATATTAAATTAGGTACATTCAAAATCCCTAGGCCCATAAGTGTTCTCCTGCAGAATTTAAAAATAAATAAAATTATATATATATATATATATATATATATAAAAGAATCTGGAGCAAACAGATGAAGCCACAGTTGGGTCAGTTTGGTAATGAGACACAGAAAGAAGAAAAGTCCCTGGCATCTAGATTTAATTATACTGAAACATGGAGAGCACCTACCCATTTTCATGACACGTAACACAACTGTTTATTAAATCAAACTCTTTTCTTTGTTCTTAGTAAACAAACCAAATAATCCTGCCTACTTACCCCAGCAGAACTCCATCCGAGTGACTTTAACAGGAACCAGGGAGCAAGAGATCGACATTCATGACTTGTTTTTCAAGCCAAATATGTAAAACAACCCACCTCACAACTAGCATTAGAAGATGAAAAACTGATAACGTGATCTGGCAGTTCTCAAAAGGGATCTTAAAAAAATTTTTGGCTTAGGCTCAAGTTTAGGAATTAAATATTTATCCAGAGTCAAGTCCAAATGCTGCAGTAAAAGTTAACAGGGCTCTATAAACAAGTTTCTCATTTCCATACCAGACACAAACCAAGGCTTTCTCCATCATCCCTCCTCTCCATTATGATTGTGCAGTACTCCTATAGGTAGCCTGGGGAAATCAATAAATCCTAGGGGGAGTGGACAGAGAACATAGGGAGCACATCCTGAGTTTTAAAAGTAGATGATAAAGCAGGTTTTTTGTCACCTCAATTGCAAGTGGAAAATATTGGCTAGTAAATACAGTTTTCAGATGAAGTCTAATGTCTACAGATGCTGACTGGTTTTAATCCAATGTCTATAAAATCTCACAGTGTATGTATTCAGGGTAATAGGTAAGCCAATGGAGAGCAAATCTGCTGGGTGTTACTTTTAAAGTGCATCTAATTTAGGCATACCACAAGCTGAAATGGAGGGAGCCTGGGAGACTTGTTCCCTTCTGGCTTTGTGACATTAAAGTAAACAGGACTGCTGTATGGAAGTGTGTAGGGAAGAGTACATGTGCTTAAAACCAAAGACAATTGTCTTAAGAAAATTAGCAAATAAAATGATGAAATTCTCTCATTGGTGAAAACTGAACCCAAAGAAATGTTCTGACCCTGAATCAGTTTTATTTTCTAAGCACTCCTCGTTGTCCCCCTGGGGAATTTCTTGGAAGGCCATCAATGCAAAATAAATTGATTAGGGGGATAATGGGAATTTGAGGTTAAAAACTTGGCAAAAATGGAAAGAGGTGCTGTTAAACCTAAAATAATGCTATTGGGTAAATCAAATCAGAAAGGTATTTGCACTAGTCATTTTACACCACGAGCACCGAAAAGAGCAGAATAGCACCTTTTCCTAAAAACAGACTGCACGGGTCTCTAGTTCTTTCAGGTAGAAAAGAACCTCTAAGCCAAATCTGGATCTGATGGGTTTCTCTAAGAACACTTAAGAGAGAGATGAGATAATGCTTATACCTTTTCCTAAACCCTACCTCCCAGTGTTCATTTCTGTATTAGGTAGCATGGCAGTAAGCTGCTAGATCTCTCCTCTCCACTCCTCACCTTGTTTGTGCTTGTGACACGTGTGATTTGTGTGTGTGATTACCTGGAACATACCTAGACTTGCTGCTGGAGGAGACACATAGCCCTGATCCAGCCGGTGTGTGGTTGAGTGAATCAGCCATCTAAGTCGTACCTCCAGCGTCGATTGGTCACGGCCGATCGCTGCGAGGGAGAAGGCCCAAGAGCACTTGTGAGAAAATATGTAGAGACAGTCCTTGAGAGAAGAAAAGGACTGAAGCTTTCTCAGGTGTTTTATTTTGAAGGAGTGCAATGCCTCCCTGTCTTTTTCCCCTTTCTGGGGGGTGGGGGGGAAATAAATCTAAGTTAGCACTTTACTTCTCCCACTGCAATCTGACACAAAAGACCTTCTCAAATAAATCACTCGTGCAGTTGTCTGGTATGACACAGTGTCAGATGCTGTCTTTTTGATAAGTTCATTTCCTAAGCAATTTGTTTAACCCTTTTTATAGACTTTGTTTTCTCTGACTAAGTCGTGAGTCATTTTCAACACATGAGTACTCCAGGGAAATGTCACACTCGTCGCTTTTTTCTCTGCCTGCCTTGCTTCTCTGTATGATTTTTATAAACCAAAAGACAAGAGTTCCTCCTTTTGTTTGTCCCATCCTGCTGACACCTGGCCATCAGTGGCTCAAATCAGCTGATCTATAGGCTGATCTTATAGTTGCTATGAGGTCAGTGAAGTGCTTGAGAAAGACTCCCCCTTCCCCCCCCACCTTGCCCTATCAAGCAAAATGCAGGGGCACTTAGGAGCCTGTTAGGAAGGGTACCACTCATCAAATTTGTGCCATGATTGTAATTTCTTGTATTGCAGAAGTCAGTTTCAAGTTACCCTGAAGTAGCTGCCACCAATAAAATTAGGTTGTCTAGGAAAAAATCAGTGATACTTTTTCCTCCCAAGGACTTGCTTTAGGATCCAAAAGCTTGTCATTCACTGGAACAGATGGGCTGAGGGCTTGTAAAAGTTCTTGTTTGTTTTTTCTCTTGGGAGAAAAAAAATCCAACCACCAAACCTGTTTGTCATTTTACAAAAACCTCTTCTTAGCAGTTTATAGTGTAAGCATCCTCATAAATTCACAGAAGTGTACCCAAACTGCTTTGGATTTTCTGTAACCTCTGTGCCTGGGGGCAGCCAGGGACGAGTGTATGCACTCAGGAGTGGTGACAGAAGGCAAGAGCAAAGACTGTCAAGCTCAAAAGAAAGCTCCCCTTGGGAACTGACTTCTGAAGAAGCAAATGTGATGATTAAGTCTTGGGCACGCCTGCTGTCACAAGGAAGGAGTGACCCAAAGAGTGTCCCAAAGCCCATTCCAAGATACTACAGTTGGTAGCTATAAACCCCTTATCTAATTCAATATAAGCACAAGGGTCTTGTCTCCCCGTCCCACTCCCTTAATCTTCCCCTTTCTGTCCCTCGTCTTTGTTCACAACTCTAGAGACTTGAACTGTATACTGCAGTGGTGTGATGATGTGTTTAAAAGGACAATAGCTTAAGATATTTTGTGATTAAAGTGGTACTGCCTTGTACTACAATTATTTGGCTTACGGCACGCAGGTCCTTGAAAACCAGGTACCTTGTTTGTGATCCTAATCTCTCCTGAATAGCTGCTGTGCTACAGCAGCATGCACTGTATGTGTCTGGAAAGTTTATCTAGGGGACCCTGTGTAGATCCCTTGGATTGCCTTTGAATGTTCTGTTCTTTTCTCTAATGAGTTACTGCTGGTTGTAAGCATGCTGTACTTCAAAGGCCAAAGGGCATTAATCATTCTCTTAGGGTTTGTGTGATGAGAGACCTGGATGCTGGAATCGCTACCATGGAGAGACAACTGGATCCTGGCCACTCCTTCACAGGGCAGCTTTGGAGCTTGTACCCATAAAGGACTGAAGCCAAAACCCTTTTGTCAACATTTGGATTGCTACTGAAGGAGAATGACTGTGTTAGGAAACTTGTACTAATTGTGTGAATAGACCAGTCTAATTATGTCATCTAAACTTTTGAGATCTCCTCTGTCCTCTCTGTAGGGCCGTACTGTGGTAACGTGATGCCTGTCCCCAAAGAAATCATTCTGGATAGCAATGAAGCGACTATTCACTTTGAGAGTGGATCCCACGTGTCGGGACGAGGCTTTCTGTTGTCCTATGCCAGTAGTGATCATCCAGGTAAAGTGAAATCCAAAAATCACTGTGGCGTAGCCCCCTTATTTCATTATCTTCTCTACACAAATAGACTTCAGCCCAAATATTTAGTCCTGAATATTTCCGGATTAGCATGAACCATGACATTTTTAATAGCATGCGTGCAAAGCAGCACTGTGATATTAAGCAGGTATCATAGCTGCTGAAATCCTACCTGGGCAATTCACAATACGGGCCCAGTGAAAGAGAAAATTAGTATCTTCTCCTTGAAGCTCCACTCTATTCTGGGCTCCAGCATCTACCACACAGTGATAGGATGAAAGGAATGTGAGATTAAGGTTTGAATCCTACATTTACTATTCTGGGGGAAGGTGTAAAATATGAGAGTAGAAGAGGGAAAAGAAAAGAATAAAGGGAAACCATAGCTGTTGCTTTCTATTTATCTAATACAATTGGTTAGGTATTACACAGAGAAACCTTTAAAACTAGTTTAACGCATAGCCAAATACTTGTCTATATATTTCTACATCCTGCAATGGGGATTGACATTTGCAAACTTTTTGTGACCTTTATAAACTTTTCACAGATCTAATAACATGTTTGGAACGAGCAAACCACTACACAAAGGCTGAATACAGGTAAGAAGGGTTTGCAGCTCTCTCTGTTGTGGCTTGCTTTGCTGTAGCTGTCCTCAGGTCCAACTGTTAGAAAACGGCATTCGGATAAGGCAAGGTATGGTCTGGGTTTTCTGAGGAAGTGATGTTTTTTGTACTAGTATACTAGTCTAAGACCCAGCTGTGAGAAGCACTAGTGCAGAATAGAAGTCTGCAGCCTGGAAAGGCAAGGGAATAGAGTTACATTTGGAAATACATATACATGGTGTATGTAAAAAGAGTTTCCACTTTGAAATTCAAAGTAGCCTCAAATTCCAGTGCTGCTTCTGAGAGCAGATCGTGCCCTAGCTGATACAAGATTATCTGAGGACAAGCTATAATTTCTTGGTTCCTTGAACCTTGTGATAGGATTTGAAATGGTAATAAATTGTGCTCTTCTGGCTGCTGTCTGGATGTGCATGTGAGGATTCTTATCTGGGCTGTGCTGAAAACTCTTGTGGGAGCATTTCTAGAACAAGGGAATTAAATGGAAATGAAATGGAAATGCCCTTGCAGAACTGCTTTTCTGGTTCTTTGTGTGCTGCTGGGCACAGTCCACTCATGAACCCAAGGGCTTGTTTATTTACTTCCTAGACTCACTAGTAGACCATCAGCCAGAACTTGGTGCTAAAATATTTATGGGTTTGAGAAGGTTTCTTTTGTACGAGTTTGTTTCTGTGTATTGTCACTACAGTTCACATTTTAACCAAGCCTTCTTCTTCTCTCTCTATAGCAGATACTGTCCTGCTGGCTGCAGAGACATAGCTGGTGACATTTCTGGGAATATCGGAGAAGGATACAGAGATGTAAGTACACAGGATAATGAGAGGAAATTTATAAAGACAGAAGAGGAGCAGAGCACAAGTTGGTTTCAACTTTTGCTACTTGACTTTCATCAGGGGTTCTTCCCAGCTGTGTCATATACGCCTTTTATTGTCAGTACACAAGTGTTATCAGTATGTAAGCAGAGAGACACTTTTCAAACAGATCAATCAATTGTGTGAGAACAAAGTCCACTGATTATCAAGTCTACTGACTGACTTTGTGGTCTCTGGCTTTCTGGAAAAACCCTGTGTAGGGTTTGTCCCTCTCTTGAGGGGTGCTCATCCACGTACTGGCTGTTCCTGTGACTTCAACTTTTACTTGTTTGGGGTGTATGTACACTTCTTTTCTAAAGTTCTCTCTTGCAGAAATAAAAATACATTTCAGCAACATACAGGTTTTCTTTAAGATTATGCCTGCAATATCCCAGCAATCTGCCCTGATATGAAACAAATACTACATACTGCCTAATCTCATCCCACCGATAGCTACCAACCAAAGAACCAGCTACCTTGCTGGTTCTTTAAAGTGAAGAAGTCACCTGAGTAGTTGCGTTTATCTGCAGTTTGTATCACATAGTGCTCTGCCTGCTCTGTGCCCCTCATCCCGGACTCTCCTCCCATCATGCCTGTGAAATCTTTACTTCTCTCATGGTGGAGTAAGTTTAATCACACCACTGAAGTAAAATCCCACCCTACCACAAATCATAGAATCATAGAATGTATAATGTTGGAAGGGACCTTTAGAGGTCATCTACTCCAAGCCCCCTGCAGTAAGCAGAGATGTCTTCACTAGATCAGGTTGCTCAGAGCCCCATCAAGCCCGACCTTGAATATCTCCAGGGATGGGGCCTCCACCATGTCTCTGGGCAACCTGTTCCAGAGATCTACCACCCTCATATTGAAGAACTTTTTCCTAATATCCAACCTAATTCTCCCCTTTTCTAGTTTAAAACCATTATCCCTTGTCCTACTGCTACATGCCCTGGTGAACAGTTCTTCCCCAGCTTTCTTACAGGCCCCTTTCACGTACTGGAAGACCTCTCTGTAAGGTCCCCCCGGAGCCTTCTCCAGGCTGAACAAGCCCAACTCTCTCAGCCTATCTTCACAGGAGAGGTGCTCCAGCCCTTTGATCATTTTGTAGCAGTTTCTGAGTTTACATAAAGTCAGTGCTCATGTTTAACCTGTCCGTCCAGTTATTGGAGCACTTGCATGCTGCTCCAGCTTGGAAAGTGGCAGAGCTGAAGAAACAACTGCCAGGTTACATTCTCATTAGCTGGAGTTATGCCTGCCCTTCCTTCATTCGGGTGACTAGGCAAGAAAAGCAGCAAATGGCATGACCTAATGGAGATCTTATCTTCCCTGAGGAATTTCTGAAAGAAATTTTCCCTCCATGGCTAGGGGAGATTCAGCTTATCTAATGGGAAGAACCTACAAGGCTCCCCTGGAGCCCTAATGCTTGTGTGTCCCCAGCCCTCCCTGGAGGGGGACAGCCAGCACCCCAGCTGTTCCAGTAGCCTAGCTCAGGCTGTGAATGTGACCAATCTCTGCCAGCAGCCCCTGGGAATGTCTCCTTCCCACCTTTCTGCCAGCCCTTCTCTGCCCTGTTCTAGCCCAGTGACACTGAGATACCAGCTACACTTAAAACCTGGCAGCAGCTAGTAAATGCATGGCCAGATTTCCTAATATATGCCATGACTCCAGCCCAAGGTGCAGCAATACATAGGTCTGCCTTCAGGCACGTCCATCGAGGAACTACCATTTTCTCTTGGCAAAGAAGAGGTGCCTTGCCTTTGACTTAGTTTTGCTGAGAAGTGCCACAACATTTACTAGGTTAAACTCTTTACAACTCCTGCTCAGCAGTGGATTAATGGCTTTTTCATTCATTAAAGGAAAAAAGAAAGTAAAAAAGCCCTAGTAACCTTTGGAAAGAGATGTATTTTTTCCCCCAAAGATTACTGTTCTTTCTCCCCACCCGCCCTGCCTCTTATTCCCCTTAAGCCTTTGCAGGATTTTCTGAGCTGTAACACTTGTGTGCTACTGGCTTGGAAGCGAGAGCATTAACAGTTTGTCAGATTGATCCTCTGAGCTTTGGCTTCTGCCTTTCAGACCTCGCTGCTGTGCAAGTCGGCGATACACGCGGGCGTTATCGCGGACGAGCTGGGCGGGCAGATCAGCGTCACCCAGCAGAAGGGCATCAGCCGCTATGAGGGCGTCGTCGCCAACGGCATCCCTTCCCTCGAGTGAGTACCGCTGGTGGGGCAGCTCCCCTGGGGCACGGCGCACTGCCCAGGTCAGCAGAAGCAGGTTGGGGATGCTCTTTTGGGGAGGGAAAGCTGTTAGTTGTAGAGAAAAGGGGTTTGGGGCTTTGGGTCTGTGGCTTTATTAACATGTTGTTGGCACTGGATGTAGGAAAATGTTTCAAGTTTTGGAACCCTCTGTAGCACATAGGGTGGTATTTTCTTATTTTTTCCCTTCTATTCCTTCCAAATTGCTTTGTTAGCAGATACATGAAAGTACTATGTTCTGCAACAAACACCTTTAATCGATGTGCTAATAAATCATGCTAAATTCATGCTAAAGTTTTAAAAAAGCTAGGAAGAATGAATAAATAAAAAGTACTGCTGAGCCATAGGGGATTTAATGAGCAATTTCTTAAACATTGTGCTTTTGACATGTTCAGAGTTTTTCCCTTTTAGAATATTTATAGCAAGGGTGTTATATTTACCACTTACCTTCTGACTTTTAATTGTACTGTTGTTGAAGTAGAAATAAATCCTCTAATCTCCATCCAGCACAGTAAGTCCTTCCAGCAACTGCCTCTGTCATTCCTCTTAGTTTATATTTTTTAATTTTCAGAAGTTATCTGGATTTTACATGAGGCTTTTTTGTTGTTGTTTTTGTTGGAAGGGAAATATCCTCAGTCCCATAGCTTATGACAGCTAAGGGAATATGTCTTTTTTTAATATACTTTTTTCCTGTTTTCCCCATTATTTCATAGAATCATAGAATCATAGAATGGCGTGGGTTGGAAGGGACCCCAAGGATCATAGAGCTCCAACCCCCCTGCCACAGGCAGGGCCACCAACCTCAGGCCTGGATCTACACAAGGTTGCCCAGGGCCCCATCCAACCTGGCCTCCACATCCTCACAACAATTTCGCAGTCATGGTTTCATTCATAAAAACACCCCAACAAACGAACCCCAAAACATTCATTTGGTCGGCTGCTGTGCTTAAACTTCAGCACAGATTGAAATTCTTTGTATATAATGACACTAGGATATACAAAGCTGAGTAGCTTGTAGACCAATAACTGAAGGCATGTAGAGCCTAAATATTTTCTACTTCTCTTGAAAGTTAATTGCCAAAGTAAATTAACATAAACTTGTCTCAGGCGAAGGAGGACTGAGAGCTCAACTCAGGCACCAAAACAAACAGCACGGGTTCTTTCCATCAAACATGGCAGCTTACTGAAAGTCTAAATTAAATATTTTGTGCCTTATCTAAAGATGTTACAGAGCCGTTTACATATGTTGGGATGTTTGTGATCCTGGAGAATCCCAGAAGGAGTAACTCAGGCAGCAGTGCATAACATGTTACAGTGAAAGGCAGCTGGGATTCCCATTTGTAATTTTTTCACAGTATAAGAGTTAGTGGGCAACGAATGATGCGTGTAAGACAACACATGTACACGTGCTGGAGGGAAGCTGCATCTGTAATTAACCCATCACCTTAAATGCCAAGCATCCTTTTAATGTTGCTATGCACAGAATAGCAAATACATTTCACACGAGTAATAGAAGTTCTCTCAGAGATGCAAACTTGTCTCTATTACAAGTGGGAAAACTCCCATTTACTTGCAGGAGAGCTGAAGCCAGCCTCCAGGGCTTGGATTTAGCCCATTTAATGCAAGGCCCCTGAGAGAGCACCCTAAGGAGGAGTGCGGCCCCCTTAGCTCTCCTTCATAGGCATCAGACAGAGGCACATCTCAAAGGGAATGCGTTGCCCCAAGGAGATAACTTTCTACAGGGATCTAAATGGGCTCATGCAGGGTTGGATGCCGGCAAACTAGATGGCACAGGCTGTGAGAAAAAAATGTGAGTGAGAGCACAGCGCTTCCCAGGATGCTTCCCAGGCAGCTGGGACAGTCCGGGGAGCAGATGAACTGCTGTTGTGAATCCATTATCCCAGGAGAGGGAAACTGGAGGATGCAGGGAAATCCTTTCATTTCAAAGCAAGTAAAAGCGTTCTCAGAAACGGTGGGCCTATTTACTAAGAAAATGAACCAATGCATTTCATGCTTAAAAAATGCTTTCGTAAGATGCTTTTCCAAAGCTGTATGGCTTCCTTGTCCTCAGGATACCTATAGTGCACAAGAAATTCCTGAGGAGCAGCCAGTGCCGACAAGAAAAAAACGGTGCTTGGACAGCAGTGCCTTAAGAGCTCTTTAGACACTCTTAAATAAAAGCTTACTCAAGTTTTAAAAAGCTCGTTTGTAGTGGATTTTTGGTATTAAAGATTTAAATTATTTAGTGACTTGAGCTGAAACTGACCTCATCTAAAGTCGCTGCTGGAGTGCATCGAGCTGTTAAATATCTGTGGTGTAATGTGACAGCGGAGTTACGGCTCGCTCGCTCACCAGCACGCAAGGGCTGACCTTGGCCTCCCTGACTCCATCTTTCAGGGTGCTCGTTAAGCTCCGTCATCTGTGAGGTTTTTGGTTCTCATGATCCATGCACCGATCCGCTATATTATACCCGGACGGGCTAGAAGGAGGAGCAAGTGGCTGGATTTATTGGGCAGCCCTGATATCCCAGTACACGATTACAGGGGTTTAACTTTGTCACGTGAGCTGGCCTGTGGCTGTACGTCCACGCATGCAAAATCACTTATCTCAGAAAATGCAGGAGACCGTGTGCTTGTGAGCTGTGAAAGATGAGGTTCAGGGTTAACCTGTGCTGCTTATTAAAAGCTTGCTTGAGACTGACTCTGGGAGGGGAAAAAAAAAAAAGAAGGAAAAAAAAAAGAAAAAAAAGTATCTGATGCTAACAGAAATTCATTACAGAGTCATGGGAAACAGCACCCTTTTTTTGCAGAGCTACTGGTGCAGGTCTCCCATGCAGTTCTGCCACCAGTACTGCTGGTGAGGCAGGATCCTGAAGGTTGTCAGGAAAATAAGGAGCATGGGCTGATACCATCCCTTAAAGGACAAAGTGAAATTTGTGTGACAAATGCCACCTGTCACATTAGGAAACTGATGAATTACCACTTACTGAATTAGTTTGTCCTCTTCAGTGACTTGCAGAATTATAGCAGAAATATTTCAGCTTGATTTCATGGCTTTATAGACCTTAGAAATGCTAACCTCCTCCCTTTCTTTGTTAAAATTGCAGCCCTCTATTTGAAAGGGATCTGGGATGACTTTTTTTATTATTACAAAGTGTTGTGATTGTTGTTTTGGGTAGGCTTTTACTGATCGCCATAGGTGTTTATTTTCCTCTTTTGTCTTGAAATGGATTGCTTTGCATTTGCTAAGAAAGCAAAAATTGTTTTGGCTGTAATGTCGAACTGGTTTGAAGCGAGCAGAGCACATCTGATTGCCCCTGAGGATTGCCCGGGGGAAGATGTGGGAGGGAGGGCTTGAATTTCTCCTTCTAGCTACTCAACCGCCTACATGCCCAAATAAATCAGCTCCCTCCCAGTGCTCTCAGTCATCTCCAAAGGGCTTCATTTGCCTCTAGTCATTAGTTTTCCCTCAGTGACAAAAAGAGGCAGCGTTTTTATTGACCTTGACAGGGGACCGCTTTCCTATTCCCAGATTGCAGTGCTCTCAAAACATAGCGCAGAGCCCACCGCTGCTAGCCCACAGACGGTACCTCCGGGGAAATTTTCCTGGCCAACAACAAAGGGCAGCCTGAAAGGGAGCTGTCTCAATGCTTAAGTGCAGAAGTTGTTTTACTGCTCAGTCACGCTGGCCAAGGCTTTTCAAAAGGGGCAAGTGATGCGTGCAGCTCATCGGAGCGACGGTGAAGGGGTCAGATTTTCAAGAAATCCAAACTGATTTCATGCTGAACCCTAGGCTTTTCTTTTTATCAGGCATCCAGTCACAGCCGTCACTTTTGGAACAAAACAAAACCAAACACCTCAGGGGCATCTCATTGGAAATTGGAAAGGGACTCCATGGGTCGTCAAGGAAAGCACAGCTTTCCCTTGCAGTGGTGATTTTATCTTGTCCTGCACTCTTGTGTGGAGTGGCTCAAAAAATGCTTTTTTTTCCCAGAGTAAAGCAGGCCATGCCAGAGGGACGGAAAAAAGGGGAGTCATACATTGATCCTGTCAATGGAGCAAAAAGAACCATTCCTGATGGGACCTACTGGTCATGGTTACAACAGGAACAGCTCCCACTGAGATTAAAACAAGGGACAGTTTTTCTTCAGTCTGGCTGGGATGCGCCTGTAGCCCAAGGAGGATCAGCCAGAGCTGACGTGGTTTAGCCCAGTATAACTCTCTTGTGGTACTTAGGGATGTGTTTTTCTTCCTAGATGTAGACTTAGACTGATTTCAGTCTAAGAAGCTGCTTTAATTTAAGCTACTGTAGGTGAGGAGAGACCCAAGCTGGGTGCTGGAGCAGTGCACTGCTACTAGGCCCGGGACTCTGTCAGCTTTCCCGTTCCTGGCTCTTCTGACTCATGTTGCTGGGCCGAGGAGCAGGAGGGGAAAGTTTTCCTGCTCAGAGCAGGGCCTGTGCAGAGGAGAAAAGCAGAAGCACACAGCAAGAGTAACAGGCTGATGGGGGGATATGGAGTTGCTTTAAGGCAGCATAAATACTCAAAAAAAGTGAAAGATGCCCGAGTGTGCTCTTACCAGGGTCGGCAACCAGCCAGCAAAGTAAGTGGCTATCTGGCCAGAGATATTTTGCCAGATAAAGAGCAATTCTGAAACTGTACCTCAGCTTTCCTGTGACCGCCTCCTGAAAGGCTGAATTACCTTTTTCTTTTCTTACAGTGGTTCACTGTCAGATAAGCGGTTTATATTTACTTCGAATGGTAAGACTAATGGCTTTATTTTTAGCTATTCAAATGTTACCTTTTTATTTAAGTGTTTTTCTGCGAAAGTTTTGAAAAGCGATGAGGAGGATGTCAGGCTATGTCTAGGAAAAGGTATTTTAGGACAGTGATTTTTTTTTTTTTTTTTTTTTTTTAAATTGGCAAGTTGAATAAAATGTTGAAGAGATGTGAAGAGAGCCAGAAAAACCCCACGGAACAGGAATAGGTCACACACATGTAGACGAGGAAGAGAACTAGTATTCTGCCATTACGGTTCTGGTGCCAGTGCATGAAAAATGGCAGTCAGATAATCCCATTTTTATGTACTTTAGGCGGCAGCAAATGAAAGCAGTTTTTCTTCAGCCATCTATGAATTCCATCTTCCTTCTACAAGAAGGGAACGAAAACAGAGAAGGAACGAAAATATATTTACGTTGCGCTGATCTGGAACGAGTTTTTGTTTATGACTTTCTGAGATGCAAAAAAGCGTCTTTAATCTGTCAAGCTGTTCATTTGCATAAAACATAGCAAAGTGGGGAGTGGGGGGGGGAAGTTCGCGCTCGTTCATTTGGATTATATTTCAGTCATCTGAGATAAAATCACTTACTATTCCACTGAGAACCGTAGAGCATGTATAGGCCTTTGAAACTGCCAGGGAATTATTTTTAACTTCATTGAAACTTTATTCCACTGGCCTGTTTTCTCTGAAGAACCTTGATGTGCAGAAATTTTGCGGGTTCTTTGGTGGAGTTTGTAATACTTACCTGCAGCCATTATCATCATGATATCACCTCTTGGCAGCAGTATCAAGGAGTTTCTCTAATGAATAACTACCCTAGCCCTAATTGCAGGTGAGAATCATGAAATATATTTACCGTAAAGCGTTCCTTTCAGCACAATGCCTTCATCTGAGAAATGTTTTGTACAGCAAAATTAGTTAATGCCAGTCTCAAAACATAAATATTATGTTTGAGAAGCAAAATTTAAAAACATAAGGAGTCTTCACAGGAACGAGACAAAACTGCAGAGATTAAAAAAACCCAACAAACCAAATGCCAAAATTAGCAGCTGTAGTCAGAAGGTGTCATACACGTAGGACTTCTGTTGGTAAAGGAGAGGGACTGCAGCCCTCTGGTGCTGGATCACCCACTGCAAACTGACTGGCAAACACCACAGCTAATGGATAGCACCAGGCGAGCACTAGATTAAGCAACATCTGACTTTGCTGTTGTGGGTGGTCTTCATATGTTGCTAGCCTAATATAAAAATATGCTGTGAAAATGCAAAATAACTCCTGTCTGTCTGTGTGGGGACTCCTAGGCTGCAACAAATCTCTCAGTCTGGAAGAGGGATTCCTCTCCAAGAGCCAGGTTACTGCATCTTCATACTGGGAGGAGACCAATGAATTTGGGCAACTGTTTCAGTGGTCTCCTGACAAAGCTTGGCTTCAAGTCCCAGGATTGGCTTGGGCCTCAAACCACAGCAGCAGTCGTGAATGGCTGGAGATAGACCTGGGAGAGAAGAAGAGAATAACAGGTACGTTGCTGTCTGGTTAATAGAAGCTGGGGTTTTGGCTGGAGGAGAAACTGCAAGCAGCTGAAAAGCTAATAATGCACTGACACAGAGTTTCTTTCATGAAATGTAATAAAATGTTCTACATTGAGGAGTACTGTTTTCCTATTTTAAAAAGTCATGGCTATTTACAAGACTGGTCTTCCTATAGGGATCTAGGATTGATCAGAAACCATCATGCGTGCCTGATTAGTAAATATGTTTACACAGGGACCAGTAGAAGCTGGACGGATGATGAATGATTTCTTAGGATCTATTAATGATGCAGTTCTGGAATCAGTAAGAAACATTAAAGTCACACAGCCTTTGAAATAACGTCCCAGGCGAAAGAAATTCCTGTTTTCCAACTCCTGGTTTAGTCGTAAAAATGTAAATTAGAGTTGCTAAAGATGTAAAGACTGCTGGTATGGACCATAATATCAAAAAGCAGTTACTGGTTTTGGTGCCATTAATTTGGGCTCTGTTAAAATTTGACAATTTTGAATTTGTTTCCATTCTTCACCCAACTTCTAAACTCTGTTCCAACATAGTTTAGAAAACAAATTAAGACGTAGAAAACAAATAAGGACGTTGTTCTCCAAATTGTTTTGGCTTCTGTGTTTGCATTTGAAAACACTCCTTTAAAACAGGCACCAAACAAAGGAAAACCTGTTTTGCATTTTGTTGAAAGGGATTAAGACCACCGGATCTGGATCCTCGATGCCGAATTCCAACTTTTACGTAAAGACATTTACACTGAACTACAAAAATAACAACTCGAAATGGAGAACTTACAAAGGCATTCTGAGCAATGAAGAAAAGGTAAGGGAAAGTGGGAGGGGAGCAGTAATGCGCGTGCTGCGTTGACATTGAAGGACAGGCTTTCATTGTCAAGAGAGATGAGGAGTTTCAGACTTGTCTAGGCTTGGGTTGTCTTCAACGGTGTAATTTACAGCCATGGAGTAGATAGCGAGCTTGTCGAAACAAGGAATCTACCCAGGGCTTGCTGAAGCTGAGACACATGTGGGGAGGCATGTGTATGTGTGTAGCCTTCTTTTAAAACAAAACATGGTGTAGTTACAGCTGTACAACAGGCTGTTTGGGGCGAGTGAGCTCAGTGCTTGCCTGTGCTAGGAATGCTGGACCGGTGCAGAAACATTGGTCGATATGGCACCAGCAAAGCTGAGATCCAGCATCAGATGCACTGGGATGGCCAACACACACACCACCCTCCCAGGGACACATCCCTCTTCCCTCCCCCCCAGAACTGCACCCCTCCCTGCCCCTCACTGATGGGACCTTTCTGACACCAGCCTGTGGGCACAGCCTACCTTCTGTTAGGAACTGATGTAACTGAGTGTAAAATAAATGCCCTTACACCAAAATAACCTGTCAATAGCCTGTCAATAACCTGTCAACCTGCTCTTACAAGAAAGTAACACAACAGCTTTCACTGACTGTTTTCACTGACAGCGACTTTAGCAATGAACAGGTAAAAGCAGCACAACTAGTTCCTGCAAAGGATGTGCTGCACAGGTTTGTCTGATAATGTCTCCACCCCTGAAAACCTCATTTACTCTTTCAAACAAAGAGAAAAACCCCAAAGCCCCCCTCCCTGCACCTGTAGCGGTCACTCCTCCCATCTGAGGAAGCTCCACTTGCCTCAGTATAAAGCTCTACCCAGTCCTCAGTCCTGACAGCAGTTTTCAAAAACCTGGCAGAGCTGTAGAGAGGTTCCCTAGTAGCTCTGGCTTTTTTAACTTGTAGAGCAAGAAATTTCCCCGCATGAGGTTAACCAGTTTAATATTTTTTTTATGTGTTAAACTGAGGGTGTGTTGGCCCAAAAAGTGACAAACCTAGCAGTGGCTGACCTGTGAAGATTAGCTTTTTAAAATCTGAAGCTTTGCAGTTTTCCAACTATGGCTTGCTATATACAAATAGTCTTATGAAAATATTATATATGATCTTTCTTTCAGCTAAGGTGCACGACAAAACCCATCCCATGTGGCCCGGCATTTTATCTAAGATACGCTGCGCTGACTTTCCTATCTCTTCAGGCTTTTAGATTTTCCTAGATCATGCTGAAGCATCTCCAAGAACTAATTTTGCAAGGACTACTGTTCTGCACATGGGCTGAGCAGATTCTGGGAAATACTCTGCGAGTGCAGGGAAAGGACACACAACTGCCCAGTTAATAGTCACTCTTCAAGCTTGATACAAAAAACCATTTTACTGAAATGTCTAGAAATACTTCAATTTTTCTCTTTTTACATTTTTATCCCCTGTTGCCTAAGTAAGGGTGCTGCAGTGCTACTAAATAAAAAATGATAGCATTATGCCAGCATACATTAACTAGAAATTACACAGAATTGAAGGAGCGATAATCTTTCTTCTCCAAGCTAACAGAAAAATGTGATTATCTGTCAGAACTAAAAAGATTATTTCTTTCCAGAACTCTCAATTCCAAAAATCTTGTGGCTGGATCACAGATTATCAATATGTTAGTTTTTAGGATAATGAAAATCTTTGAAGTTGGATGTCAGGAGCATTTGGAAGAAAGAGACTTTCAAACCAGAGTGGACAACATGCTTAATGTTTTGTTGCAGGTATTCCAAGGCAACTCCAACTCTGGTGACGTAGTACGAAATAACTTCATCCCTCCCATAGTGGCTCGATACGTGCGAATTATACCTCAAACTTGGAACCAAAGAATAGCACTGAAGCTCGAGCTGATGGGTTGTCGAGTAATGCAAGGTATGGGGTAAGCAGTGCTCCCCCGGCATGCTGCCTTCAAAGCCCCCTGTGCTACCACAGCGCCACTGTGGAACGTTCCTTCCTCCTCCAACCCTCCCAGAAAAAAAATTATTTCTGGGCTCCTCACCACAAGAAGAACATCGAGGTCCTCAAGCGAGTCCAGAGAAGGGCAACCAGGCTGGGAAAGGGGCTGGAGGGCAAATCCTATGAGGAGTGGCTGAGGGAGCTGGGGCTGTTTAGCCTAGAGAAGAGGAGGCTGAGGGGAGACCTTATCACCACCTACAACTACCTGAAGGGAGGTTATAGAGAGATAGGTGATGGTCTCTTCAGCCAGGTGACAGGTGATAGGACAAGGGGGAATGGCATGAAGCTGTGCCAGGGCAGGTTTAGATTGGATGTTAGGAAAAAATTTTTTACTGAAAGAGTTGTGAGGGCCTGGAACAGGCTGCCCAGGGAGGGGGTTGAATCACCTTCCCTGGATGTGTTTAAAAAAAGGGTAGATGAAGTACTTAGGGATATGGTTTATTTTAGGATGCGAATGGTTGGACTTGATGATCTTAAAGGTCTTTTCCAACCTTGTGATTCTGTGATGCCCTCTTCTCTTTGCAGCTAATAGTTCATTCACACACTCCATGTGGCAGAAGCCGAGTCAGAGCACAGAAACCTCCCTCGGGAAAGAAGACAGGACCGTTACGGAGCCTATCCCGTCAGAAGAAACTAACTTGGGTAAAGCTACCTAGCACTGCTTTTTCTGTGGGACCATCATGTCTTCAGCCCAGCCTGAGTGAACTTTAGACTTTCTGACAGATCAGAACTTTAATTTTCCCTCCAGGCTTTACTAAAGGTTAATGACAGAGAGAAGAGGGAGGAGTGTAAGTTATTTTTGTCTTGAGGCACAGAGAGAGATAGAAAGCCCTAAGTTTCCTTGATGCGTGCAACATCAGGTTTTGGTTTCCCTGTCACATTGGTTTATTTGCCATGCTTTGGTAGGTGGCTCAAGAGATTATACCAAGCACTTGCTCACTACACTGACCATATGCAGCACAAGGGGCTATACTGAGCACTCACCAGCAAATCTGTGATTTTTTTTGGAGGAGCTCTTCCTCACCCTCTTCCTGTATTTTATAGTTTTTGTAATACGTGAGGCAGCGGTCTCACAAAAACATTACTTTCTCTCTATGCAAACATGATTCCTCCTCCCAGAGCAGGTCTCCAGCTCAAAATAACATACAGTAGGGCATGCTTGGGTAATTAAACACTTTATTTTTAATAATGCTTTTGTTCATGGGGGGCTCAGGAGACCTTAACTCTCATATTTCTCCCTGAATGTGCAGTCTTCATCCTGTAACACTGTGAGGCAAATTTCTTAGGTCTTAAAAAGCAAGCAAACAAAATTTGTTGCTCACACTGCCTGTTTGGTGGACCCGTAGCTAGACAGGAGTTACCAGGACACCAAACACAGCTACCCATTAGGTAGCTGACAGTTGTAGGCATGCCTCTGTAAAAGAAAAAAAAAAAGGTTGTAAGAAAAAAAGCTCCTCTGAAACTGCATTGCTTTTGCCAAAAGCAAGCTCAGTTCATCTGCGCAGTGGTCTGGGTAAATTGTATCCATGCTCACTGAGAACAAAATCTACTGAGGTTTCATCTGCTAAATTGGAAATACCCCATGGACACGTGTACTATCTTATTCTCACAGCCTGGTTCGCATCTGTAAAAACAGCGAGTGGCTCACTCCTCATACAGGAGCCACCCCGCTGGTAATTTTCAAGTCCCTGCTCTAACCCAGGTTGTGTTAGAATTTACCAGGGGCTAAAGGGGTTTTTTCTCCTCCTCATTCCTGGAAATCTTTGAGCCGTTTTGACTTCAACCAATTCCAGGTGAGCCAGGCACCCCGGTCCATAAACCCACTGTTCATGTGGCAGTTTCTCGAACAACTGAAAGCATGGCTGTTGTAAGCAGCTCTTTAAAAGTTACCTGGCCTGTGGTAAGAAAGAACTGCTCTGTAAGGATGTGCATAGATACTAGGCCAAGTGTCAGCCTTGAGGAAGTGTATGTGTCTCTCTCTTCTCAACACTGCTCTGCGTAGGTGCACAGACTTTGGAGCACTGCTCGAGTGGGTTTATAATTTTTATAGTTTCCTGCCACCTTACAAGGAGTGTTTCTGTAAGGTCTTCTACCTTTTGCTGTGTTCTCTGTAGTAAAACTTACCAGCTTCAGATCAATTTGCCTTGTTAACTTCTTTTTTCTTTTTCCCCTCCTTTCATGCAGGCTTAAAGCTTACAGTTATAATCGTCCCTGCCCTCATCGTGCTGTGTCTGCTCCTGTTCTCTGGGATCTGTATCTACGCAGCCTTACGCAAGTAAGATACCAGCTTGTGTCACAGAGGCATTTGTGGCTACCTTTGCTAGCATGCCCACGTGTGTGCTCTCTTTTCTGGGAGCTGGAGATCGATCCTCTTGGACAGCCTTCCTTCCAAGTAGAACTCATGTCGTGCCTCTGCAAACTGTATCTCTTAGTGTACATCCCCCCCAATGAAGGTAAAGCAGGTCAGAAGTACACACCCTGATTTAGGGCCCAGTGTAATTAGCTGTTCTCTTCAGCCTTACATATACCTACAAATACTATGGTGTTAAAGCAGTCAAGGACAGAATAGTTTCCACACCAAAGCCAAGGAAAAATTCAGTGAAGGGAGGAAGATTTGAGGTATCTATGGATCATTTTTATTTTATTTCCTTCCTGTTGGGTTTCTGCTTCCCAGTCCCTTAAATTGGAGCACTTAACCTGGTGGGCTGAAAGCAGAGCCCGGCCCTAAGGAGGTGCAGCCATACACTGGCATGCAGTGAAAACTAAGCTGCTTCGTTTCACACGTCAGAGGACTGGAAGAAGCATGGCTAACTGTGGTTCCTGCTACATTTCCATCCACATGAACCTGCACTTGCCTGTATAGCTGGGAAATGCTTCCAAACCAGATGGGGGTTTGGAAGTATGAGCAAATGCCCTGGCGATGTTGCTTCATCACTCACGGTACCCAGCTCTGCCCTGGGTTCCCAGTAAATCCATAAACTAGCCAAAACATTCAGAAGAACAGACCCAAAACATAACCTGGAGTGACACATACAGACACATCAAACCGATGGGTGCCAGACATTAGACATTTGAACATGTAGATGGGGAAAAACCCTGGGTCACATGCCTTATGTTCTAGCAAGCACTGGCCCCCAGGAACTCCAAGTGAAGCATTGTCTCACCCACTAAACACAAAGGTTCTTTCTGCTGGAGCTAAGGCATAAGGCTGAAATGCTGTGAGTGCAGATGTTTATAAATACTTTGCTCTCCTTGCAGGCGAGAAGCTAAAGGACTTTCTTATGGATTATCCAGTGCTCAGAAATCAGGTTAGTGGAGACTCAGGCGCATTGTCCTGCCCTGTCCATTGGGCCAGGGGAAAGGGGTTTATACAGCTAAGTATGAAATACTTATGAAACAACATCCATAATTCCTTGTTCAAATTCACTGCTTCATACAAGGGAAACAGCAAACAATAGTCCCACTTGTGTCATCCTAACACAGTGCCCTGAGAAACAATATAATTTGGTTTCTATGACAGAAGGGCAATTAGCACAAGATCTATTATACAAAGCGCATAAATTAGCATGTAAGAGTGCTCCCAGGTGCCCTCCCTTCTCTTCCCTCCTTCAAAATACCCGTTTTGCAGAAAATTGCTGCTTTCCTCTTTTTTTTTCTTTCTTCCCCCCCAGCCCCCTGCCCCCCAGCAGAGGGGACTGCCTTTCTCCAAGAGAGCAAGGGCTAATAATTTTTTATGGCTTTAACATTTCCATCTCACTGCGTTCCCTGGTTGGGACTGTATTTATAGAGCCTAACAATACTGAATTGTGCTTGATGGGTAAAATCTGAATAGGGGATCGGTTTCAGGACTGTGCTTCAGGAGATGCCTTCAAAACCCCAGTGAAGTGACAATCTGTCTTGCTTGATAATGCTTTCTTGAGCTCACATCAGCTTGGAAGTTGGGGCTTAGCAGTTTTTCCTGGCCTGCCATCTCTGTAGAATAATATCCTTCCGAATCTCAGCTTTCCATAAAAAATAGAAAGAAGCACTAAGCAATCCATATCTCTTGACAAGTGCCTTGCAGTCGTTCAGCTCCAAAATTTCATCCCTCAGCAGGTGCTGACGTCAGTGAGAGGAAGGCTGTTACCCACAGCAGCTCGCCCTCATTAGAAAATTAATTTGTACTTAACATCATATTTGCTAATATGATTTTTCAAGGTCACATCACAATCCCTTCTCACTTGCTAATGAGGACAAATCCCAAGAAATTGGAGATAGCCTCTTACCCAGTCATTTCATTTGTAGCACGTGCGCTCCACAAATCAGGCTCCTAAGCCCTTGAGAACCAGGCTTGGGACTTAGAAAGCTGGGAGCCAAGCCTACCTCTCCACAGACCTCCTGCCGCAGGCTCCAGGCAACTGCCTGACACGGTGGATTTTCTTCTTTCTGTCTCAGGGGGATGCTGTGGGAATGAATTAATTGACATGTGCTCAGATATCAAGGTAATGGAAGCCATGCTGGTCTGCTGAAAAAAAAAAAGAACTGGCAAGCATTACTTTTTGCCACATCAGCAGTGGCAAAACAAGCAGCTCTCTTAAAGCTGGTATTTTAGTGATGGGCTTGGTGAAGGCATCAGTGCAGGTACCTGCAGAGTTTGAGCCCTTCTTGCTACAAGAAAATCCCCTGTAAAGTTTCATTTTTCACTTGGAAATCCCAGCTGATGGTTTACTTTTTCCTTCCCACCCTACAAATTTAGGGGGCTTTTTTTACAACTAGCCTGCTTTGCTCTTGTTTTTTAATCACTTTAATATACTGACAGCAATGAGTACACCAAAAATTAAACTTGCCGATAAGCCTCCTGATTATAAGCATTTAACTTGCTGATCAGCCTTCTATTTTTATCAATCACAGGTTGTTGGAAACAAATCAAGCAGCCCTTCACCAGGCATCAGTCAACTGAATTTACCATCAGCTACAACAACGAGAAGGAGACGCCACAGAAACTAGACCTGGTCACCAGTGACATGGCAGGTAACAACCACTTCCCCCTGCAGAGCAGGTACTGGGGAGAGGGATGGGCCAGCAGTGGTACACGCTCTGTCTCTCAAGCGAGCTGGGGGCCCAGGAGCAGATTTATCTGCATTCATTCCGGACATACAGTGAAGCAGCTAAATATATTAGTGGGGGAAAAAAACCCCAACCAAAACACCAAGTCTCATGGAAACTTTTTCTTGGCATTTTTGGGAAAGATTACCTGACTTGGAAACCATGGAAAGCAGTCAGGCATGGATGCAGCACAAGAACGTGCCTTGGATAGGATAATTTGGCTCTGCTGACTAATTCCTGTGTTTCTATTTAAAGACAAATGTCTCTGGAAATGAGAGCAAAATATAATGCCCCTTGTTGCTGAACCAATAGAAAAATGGCTTGGTTGGTTTGCAGTGGGATTTCACACCCTGATGGAAGTTGTGCTGAGATCCCTGTGCAGCTTTCCTTGTGCCTGAACTATTTTGGAGATGAGGTTCCCTGAAGTGGAAGCAGTTAGATGAGAGAAGGAAAAAAAACCCCAACCACAGAGCTTCTCTCCTGTGCTACCTTGGCTCCAGGTCACTGTTTGGATAGAGCAAATCCCTGCACCAGCACTATTTGCATCCCAAAGGGATGGGGGTTTTTAATTCATCCTCTTAGCACATCTTATCCTCACCTAGTTTAGTCTGTGTGGAAAGGCAAGTGAGACCATCCATTTCATGGGATCAGCAATCTTCCAGAAAGATTGGCTTGCTGTTTCCAGCCTCCAGACCATAGAAATTCCTTAGAATTTCTCCAGTGAGTTTGGCAGAGAAATAAATCTAAAAACCAAATGGATGGTTACTGTAATTCCATATGGTGCTACCCTGGATAACTTTCAAAGATGGTTTCAGCCCTTCACAGAAACTTTCAATATAAACACTTGGAGATCTATAAAGCAGCTTTATTTCATGAAGGAAAGGGAGCGAATGAAGGGTGCTCACAAACCATGGTGACCTGCCTCGCCCAGCCATCTCTGGGGAGCCTCTGCTCTCTCCGTCCTCCCCTCCTGCCACGTGTTTGTGGGAAGTCTCAGACCCTCAGTCTGGCCAGGCAGCTCTTCAGCCTTAGTGTTTCACCTGCAGTCCCCTTATAAATAACAAACCTGGAGCACAAAACTTGAAGGCAGCCCAGAAATGTGCCCCTTAATAATTTAGTTGTGGCGGGCACGCGATGCGCGTAGCAGTTAACACGCCACATGAAAATCCCCGCCACCCCCTTTCCAAGTCCCCGGCTGCTTCCCGCTGCCCAAAGGCAGCCAGGAGCGAGTCGAGATGCTGCGTCCTGAGCAAGGGAGAATGCTGGGGATGGCGGCAGTGACGCCGCGGAGAGCTGCACCGCTTACTTAGTGAAATATCATAACATCTTCATCCTACATGCTGAAGTTTGGGATGTAGCCAGGAACTGCCAAAAAGATTCACAGGCCATATGGGATCCAATTCGACGCTCATGTCAGATGAACCACGATGCCAGAACAGAAACCGAGCTAACTTCTTCACGCCTGCGTCAAAACACGCTGCTTTAGCAGTGTCATTTACTAGAGCTGTTCAGGCCACCATATGCATCCGGAAGAGATTGTCACCAGCACCGAAGCGAGAAAGTTAGAACGCCGAATTCTCTCATGATGGTGTTACTGGATTTCTTGAAAACCCTGTCGGTCCGGATCTCCTCCTTAGGAGGCAGCCTGGCTGCCTCCCTGGCTAGGAGTGCAAACACGCGCTGCTTGAGGCTGCGTTACCTCCATCTCTTCTTGCTCCTGCTTGGGACATCTGCTGATACCCAGCTCTCTCCCTGCCTATCTTCTGTTCCCAGAACCCGGGTGATTGCCCAGTTCCTCTGGCAGCCCTGGTCCTGCTTCTCCTCCCACGGCTCATCCCCCTCGCGCGCCCGCAGCAGTGCTGAGCTGGCTTAGCACATTTCACACTTCCCTTGACTCTCTTGGCTGCCGTTCTGCCTAACTTTATCCTCCTTGTCAGTCAGCTACTGCGAGATGCTGTTTAAATAAAGCCAGCACTTGGTCAGGCACGGTAGGAATCCTCTGGGATTTTTTATTATTCTAAAAGCAGAACGCTTGTTTTGGAGACCTTCTCATTTGTAGATCTTCATGCAGTGTCCCTTGTCCAGTTTGTTGCTAATATTTTGGTGACTTGTCTCTCCTTTTTTGGTGGGGATTTTTTTAGGTCTTTTGAGTGCACTCCAGAAAATATGTTCATTTCTTTGGGCGGGTGGGAAGGAGAAGGGAGGGAGGCAGTAGGGAAAGGGGTGGCAGATTGGAGCTCCTCCGTGGAAGAGCTTCTGCCACATTCTCTGATGCTTGCTTGCTGAAGGCGGGGTTACAGGACCAGGTTGGGGAAAGTTTTCCTTACGTCCCTGATAACTGCATGTTTGATACAATTACAGAGTCATTTTCCCCCATAAGGTACTTAACAATGTGTAAGTATTGAATACATAAAATAATCCGTTCGTGCCTTATTGAGCAGTTGGTGCTTCCTTTTAGATTATCAGCAGCCCCTCATGATCGGGACTGGGACGGTAACACGGAAAGGATCTACTTTTCGACCCATGGACACCGAAAATGAGGGAAGAAGGGGAAGTTTGGAGTTCGAAAATCACTACCACTGCCCGCACAGAGCTAACCGGCACGAATACGCTCTGCCCCTGACCAGCCAAGAGCCCGAATACGCCACCCCCATCATAGAGCGGCACATAGCAAGAGAAAATAATTTCCCCTCCGAAAACGGCTACAACGTACCCGTCCTCTCATCTCAGAAACACTCCCTTCCTTCCAGCAGCTTCTCTAGCTCATGTAAGACCGATGCCAGGAACGGGGACTATCAGACACCCCAGAGTGTCATAAACTATGACAAGCCCAAAGCTAACGGTGTTCTGACCTCCGTGAGCTACAGCACGGACTACCAGAAGCCTCAGCCCAACGCTCTCGGGAGTGAGGGTTACTCGACACCCAGGGACTGCCTGAAACCCATAAGCCAGACAGCAATGACAGCTCTCTTGTGATCTGCTGAGCAGGAGAGACGCGGTGCACGGGAAAGTCGCTGCACAGCTTTCTGAAGCGAAAACAGAGTTTGGAGGGACTCTGCTGCGGGAGGCAGAAGGCAAACAAGCCCTGTGTACATAATATTGCAGTCTTGCTGGGTTCTGACATCTGAAGAAAGCATATGCTGTTTATCACTGTTTGTAGCAAGAGAGATGTTATCAGAGAAGACTGTACATCTTATTTTCTGTAACTGATCTCAGTGCTCCGTTTGCAATGTGTGCAATTTGTACATAGCTTTTATTTAAGGAGAATTTCTTAAGCTTCTTTTTCACCTGGGGGTCGGAAAGGATTGCAGAAATGCCTATTTAAGAGGAACGGGCCTCCTTCTCCGCCTGTATTTTACCTGCTGTCATACCAGCAGCTGTAAACAGTGTATCTTACGGTTGTGGTGATTCATCTCCTTTCCTGTGATAACTGAAGATAGGGCATCACTGTAGTTCTTACTGGGAGGGTAGAGGAGGTAAAACTACTTGAAGCATAACGTGCACAAGAGAAGGCAGATGAGCATTTAAAAGTACTGTGCTAAACCCACCTTCCTGGCTGCATTTTCAGTAGCGATTCTTACATGCTTGAAGTTGATGTAGCGTGTGAGCTGAGCCTCTCCGACTTGCTACTTGTGTTAGGAACAGGAAGAAAGGCTGAAACTGGTCTTGGGTTAAAGCCATGGTGATCAATCAGGAATAGGGGAAAAAAACCAAACATCCCACAAACAACAAATCCAACACCTGTCAAACTGGGTTTGTTTGTTTGGGTTTTTTTTAGGAAGTGTGCGTGGAACCAAAATGTGAATTTACAGCTGAGCATTAAATCCCATTCAAGCCCCCACCAACATTTTTGCTGCAAAACCATAAGGAAATGTATTCCTTGGAACAAAGCAGCAAACTGTCTGAACTCTTTGTTGCTCCACATATTTTTCTCTCTTACAAATTTAGTGGAACATTTCCCTTTGAAATGTTTCAACCAAGCAAAAGGCAGTGTGTGCGCGGCTTCCTGTTGCGGTGAGAGTTGCAAGACAGTGGATCAGCGCAGTTGTTTCCAAATAGTTTTTCTTTTGCAGCTAACTTTGCCCTTAGTCCTGGTTTGGGACAAACTTGAAGAAGCCTGGGGCTGGGTGCAATGTACCACGCAGTAGCTGGCTCCTCTCTCAGCAGAGGTGTCAAAGCGAAACAGTGTCCGCTGTCCTTCTACCTGTAGTGCTTGGAGTGTCACTGTGAATTCAAAAGCTCATCCCTAAATATCAGGAAGCGATATGCTTCTGGGAAGGGAAAATGGTGCTATGTTTAAAGCACAAGGTTGGGAAATGAGACCAGTAAAACCTGAGCTCTGGGAAAGTCGCTATCCCAAGGCCCTCTTGTTTCCTCGCGTGGGAACCGGGGATGGTTTGCACAGGACACGACAAGGATTTGTGACCTGTTCGCAAAACGCTTTCAGGTCCTTGGGTGTCAAGTGCTGCCAGCGTACAGACTAGTTGCAGTGATACTACTCAGCCATCGCTAACTCCAGCGATACCCAGCTCCAAGGGGAGCCCTTTGGGGGTCCCTTGCGCACGCATGGCTTGCAGCCTCAGGTGGTGCCCTCCCCTCGCGCGAAGGAAGACGCGCGGGCGAGTCCCAGTAACCTCACCGCCTTCCCGTGTTTGCTGTCAATATGGTTTCTGTGAAATGTCTGAAACACCTCAGGTCCCGAAGCGAAGCAGCAGCAGCCTGTTTGTTAGACCGAGCTGGGCGGCGTTGTTTACCTTCTGTTGTTTACATGCCTGTGTAAATAAAGAACACCGGTGTTTGTAAAGCAGTCACAGGGGCCTGCTACTTAACTCGGTGACTCCATCATCACCGCACACCCACCCTTGTCACATACCCCGCGGGGTGAGAAAGAAGCGTTCCCTACGCCCTGCAAAAGCGGCGGTTGTGCTGCCGCAGTTCACAGTCCCGTCCCGGGGTGACAGGCTAAAAACAGATTCTCTCCATGCCCCATTTAGCCCGGCTTGGCTGTCCATCAGCTTTAGAGAAGAAGCGCCCCGGGAACAAATGTCTCTGCCCAGCCCCACCACTGGGTGCATATAATTGAGGAAAGGATGAGGATGCCCTCCTGATGAGCCTGAAACCAATACTCCACCCACATGGCTAATGAGCCTGACTCAGTCGCTCTACAAATAAGCAGTGCTCAGTAATCAGGGCTACTCCCCACCTAACAGCTCACCTAGATGATGCAGCAGCACAATGGCACTGGGTAGCAGATGACACGGCTTGCATTATAAATAAGCTTTCAGCATACCTCTGCCGTGTGCTTTCTGCATCTGCAGTACGCTGCAAGGGTCAAAGGGTCCTTGGCAGCATGTGCCCACTTCTGCTTCTGTTCAAACCCATCTTAATTTGACCTCATGAAAAGTTGGGTCTCAATTTGCACCTTGCCTTCAGGCCCAACCCTGCCCCTCTAGAAGCCCTGCAAAACTGCAAAAAGATGGCTTAAAAACAGCTCTAACCTCCCTGTGTCACAGCATGTGCTGATGGGGATGGAGGCAGCTCTAGTCACTCACAGCACCTGGTCACTGCCATGGGGTTTTGTGGTTCATCTCTGGGTGATTGCTGAGGGTACTCAACATGTAAAGCCTTGGGCTTCTCAGTTTCAGCCTGGCAAATAGGCATTTTTTAGTGACCCTAGGAGGGGATATGCAAGGGAACTTCATACTTGTGTAGCCTCCCTATCCTGACGGTGGTGGAGGTACTAAATCCTGAGGTAGGCAGGAAAGGGTACTGCCTGAACCTTCCCAGTGGCAGTGACTCATCTTCATGCTTCTCCTCTGAACAAAGTTGTGACTTCCCCCTCCCTGGCAATGTTCAAGGCCAGGTTGGATGAGGCTCTGGGCACCCTGGTCTGGTGGACGGTGTCCCTGCCCACGGCAGGGAGTTGGAATTAGATGAGCTTTGAGGTACCTTCCAACCAAACCAGTCTGAGATTCTATTTCTCACATACTGGTACATCAAACTCCAGCTGGTCTACATCAGCCTGTTCTTAACATCAAAACCAGTCACAGGCGTAGCACAGGCAGCCTTTCCTAGCATCACACATCTAAACATCGTCCTTCCCCAGTGAAGGTCAGAGCACTCACCATTTTGAGACACTTACAGGTGCAAGGGCTGCATTAGCTCTGGGGCTCTCCCAACATCTCTAGAGATCGTGTGAGACCCTCTGGTTGATGGAGATTTTGACAGTGCTTCCACATCGAGCTCCTTTCCTGAGCTGGCACTCCCAGGCGCCTGCAATGGTAAAAGGGAGGCAGAGTTCACAGGAAGGTTAAAGATTAACTGGTGATAAGTTAGTGAGGGCCTGCCCACCCCAGCTCACGCCAAGCCTCCGACTGACTGTGCCAGGAACAGGCCCACACGCTGTAGCTGCGTGTGTCTCTGGCCAAGGGAATCAAAGGTAAGAAGGTGTAAAAGATGCTGCCTACAACCAAAAACCAGACAAGGAGAGAGCTCAGCGTGCTTTTCAAGCTGGTGCCTTATATTTAAAAAACAAAAAGCCACAAAAAGCCACTACAACAGAAGTTCCCAAAACACTGCAGCAAGAATATAAACATTCTCTGCTCTCACCTCCTTAGACTGGGAAATAGGTTGCAAATTCTTATTTCTTCTGCCAAATACCTTTCCAATGCTCAATACAACTTTTTTTTTCCCCATCAAGTGTAATTTTAAATAGTATTTCCTTTTTAGTTTCAGTTTCTGGAGTTTTAATATCAGATATGAAACCCTGCCTTAGTACCTACCAGAATATTTGCATCCAACAGGCAATAGATTAAAATTAGTCCTTGACTTATGGACTGGAAGCAGGATTTCTCCAGCTCAGTGGATGCCCTGCTCACAGCATCACTGGCTCTTTCTTGCTTTCTTTCTCTGGACCAAGCACTTGGCTTCACCTCCCTCTCCAGGCACCATGCATGGGATGGGTCCAACCAGCTTGGTAGCAGGCTCTGTGTAGGTGGGAGAAGACAGGAAAAGTGCTGTGGCCAACCTGCATGCCCTGCATCTGATGAGCACCCACAGCAGCGGTCACAGCAGTGCCACTAGCACCTGTGTGTTTTGGAATGCGGGATCCCCGTTTCATTCTTAAAAAAACCCCACAACACCCAAACAAAATGCACTGAAACATGAGGTTGGATTCCAGCCATGAGAAGCAGGTTGTGAATCCCATGGCTCGTCTGCATTACCGGCGTGGTTAAACCCCGAGAAGACTCGAGTTTTCAATGCAGACTTCCTTCAGATTTTTCCCACCGACTGCCATTTGGCAGTCCTCTGCTCCGTGGGCAGATTTTAGTGGAGCCCCATCTGAGGCATGAAACATTGTCTACACAGGATGGGAACGTCAGGCTGTAGGTCCCGCTACAGGACCAGACACCAAACTGTGACGCTTAGCCATTTGGTGGAACATTATCATTAAAACACATAGGATTTGATTTTCTGTGGTGCTGGAGACACCTATCCCCTGCAGGGACAGGGGCTGCTGCACCCTTCCCAGCGCAGCTCCAGCATTGACAGAGTCTTACACAAGTAACAAATTAAGCAAAAAACAAGCAGGAGTTTTGTGACCTCCACAGGAAGAGTCAGGCAGGGGTCTCACAGAAGTCCTGCAGGTCAGGCACCCACTGGGAAGTAACCTTGTAGAAATGCAACAGCGTTCTTCTGTTCACGCTCTCTCCAAAACCCGATGTGGTTTGCTCAGCGGGTGGGTGTCTTACAGGCTCCCCCAGCCTGTCATCAGGCCGGGGCCTAGGAACGACAAGGTCACGTTGTCCCGTTCCTTTTTTCCCTTATTATTTGCCATAACAACAATTCTGTACTGCCTTTTTTCTTTCCAATGTCAGCTGTGATGTCAGCTCGCACTGACCTCCAACCTCAGCTGCGATAGTTCAGCACAGGGTAAATAAAAGTGGAATTTATCACTGGAAACGCCGCAGAGCCGCTGACACCTACACTGAAAATAACCCCACAGAGCTTTGGCAGGGCCAACGGGACTCAAGTCCTCGCAAAGCAGCAGAGAAATGCCCAGGAATTATCAACAGTCCCAAGTAAGCCTCAAGGAAGACGCTTATTTAAAGGGAAGGTGCTGTTTCCTCACAATCACTTTCAAACTTTAAATTAGAAACCTCTCCCGAGGGCTTCTGAAGCCCCCTGATACATTCCTACCACCCAGAAAGGACACGCAGGAAGGAGTCAGATAAAGTATTTTTAAACTAGATAAAGACAAGAGGGAAGGCATCCTTAGTTGGGGAAAACTCATCTTAGCCATGATAAGGAGGTCGCCCAGCATCTGACTTCCCACGCTATCTCATTGTATAGTCTGGGCATGAGAATTTGGAGACATTTTGATTCAAACTTCACTGCATTTGTTTAGGCTTGGCCTCACATCATGTGCCTGTGAGTTCTGGAAAACATTTGCTGCCCACAGTACACGGAGGTTATTCAGTAATCTCTTCCCTTGGGCTGAGCTAATTCATTATTTATTCAGACACTGGCTATGCAGCTACCGAGTCACCACGTGACATCCAAGAGGTTTTCATCCAATTTGTTTTCATACAGACACAGGTTTTAAAAAGAGAAATCCAGGAATGAGGCAATTTGGTAAAGTTAAAGCATAGCAAAACAGTAAGCCAACCTATATGATAACACAGTTCTGTTGCTAAGGCTTTTGTGCCCTGATTATCTACCCTGCACAGGCCTCAGGAACCCAGAATTTTGACTAGATGCAAAATTTTTAACATACCTCACTGGAAAATCTCCCTCAATGATCCACACTGTCTGCTCACCTGAAGAGGAACGGTGTCAATGATTACTCAGCATTCCCTCCTATGAGTCCAAGCTACTAAAAGGAGTGAGAAAACTTACAACATGATAAATTATTCAAAACCTGTGATGTCCTCTCAGCCAGATCAGGTGGCAATAGGCTTTAAAAACACACGTATGCTGTCTACTAGAAGGTAGGCAAAAAAGTAACCCCAAAATTCTAGGCTCAAAAGAAACACCAAGAACAGTTTCATACAAACAATACAGAAACACAGCGATGGCTGAAGCCCGACCTGGGACAGGGAGCTCATGGGAAGTCCTCCTCCATGAGAAGTGGCAGGTAGCAGGGAAGATGGTGATGCTTGCCATATAAGAAGGGGAGAAAAGACCTCAGAAAGGCAGTAAGTTACATCAGTCACTATCCAGCCGCTGGTCTGAACGATTTAACGCCTGGAGCATGTATGAGAAACATCAGCCTTTACAGACGTGCTTTACACACCTTCCTATCTGTGGCCCAGGCAACCGTTCACAGATGGGCAAACTGAGACTGACAGATACACTGACACTTGTCCAGAGCTGTAGCAACAAATCAAGCCCACCCAAAAATGTAAAGGCCTCTGAGAACACCAGTGAAAACCCGTGAGAAGTCCTCTGCTGTGCAGGGAGAGAAGACAAGGGTGATAAAGACTAAGATGAGCTCGCAGACCTTGCTTGAAGAGGCAGCTTTTCTTCACATCTATGGCTAAGCTTTTTATCCTTAAGTGACACCATCTGTTCTAACAGACAGTTTTATAAAATTTGAATAAGGTGACCTGGATAAAGCATGTCTGTTATATGGAAGTGCCAGAGTCATACATGGGCAGGGAAAGGTTATGGCCAGACCATGCAGGTTCTCTGCCACAGGTACCCAAGCAGTTTCAGCATCTCGGTGTAAAAGTCTCTGCCAAGAGGGCACAGCGCAGAGCGAGCCACCCCTTTGGTAACAACGCTGAGGCAACTTTTCTACCATCTCACTAATGCCTAGCTGATGGCATTCATAGCAGATCAGGGCACATCTTTCATTTAAATAGGTAACTTTTTGACAGATGAAGTCACACCTCACACACCTCCCCCTTATACATAGCACAATCACGTCACTGTATGAGGACCAGCATCAAGGATTTTTATGCCACAGAGCATTTGGCTGATGAGTTCACTGTTCACCTGGTTAACAATGGCTAACAAGGTCTGGGGGCTGAACAGCTATTTGGGGTTCAGAAGAGATACCGGTTGGTCAATGCGACCCGACCTTCATCTTTCCTCTGACCAAGAAGCTTCTGTCTGAAACCAGACTAGAGGAAAACATAAGCATCATCTCCCTCCCTTCACTGCTCCTCACCAGAGTCTAACGGGACCATGGGCAGCCTCTACTGCAGCGAAGACCCCAGGAGCACAATGAGGCCGGTTGCAGATCATGATCGACAAAGGCTGGCACGGTGCAGGCAGGAGGGTTCACAAACTTACCTGACATCTCATTCCATGTTTTATCAGTGTGTTTGGTCCCTTCTTTTGGAAAGGCTCAATCTGTCCACAAACAGATAAAAACACTTCACTGCTTGGGTGTGAGCTTATCAGAGGGCAGAGCGCTCATTTTTGAAGTAGTCGATGGGGATATTTTAGCATTCTTTAACAAGTGATGAATCCATTAAATGATAATTTTGTGTGTGTGTGTCTGCTCCCCTGTGCCTCTAGGTATGTCTTTATGCAGACACAGAGCACAGTTTTTACCATAAGATGTGCAGCCTGCAGAGCACCCGCTACAGGATGCGAACTAGACTGGATGTTTGTTAGCTCAAGAGTATACGTTGACAGAAATAGCTCTAATGAATAAAGGTTTTTTCCCCCCTATATTTTAAATTAAAAAAGCCACAGCCTACACCACCCACAAAACAGTGGGGGCTGTTTCTCCAAATCTGGGTGGCGCTGAAGATTTGAAGGAAGCTGCTGCCCCCTCTTGGTACTAAATACGAATACACCAAGAACTTCAGGATTCTGGTAACAAATAACAGTTACTAAGTAATAGAAAAGTTTTGATTTTGGAAAAAAGTGTAATACTGAGATAGCTCAAAACACACCTGCCTGATTAACCAGGTCACTCAAGACAACCACGTTAACCTACTATAATACGTAGCAGTCTTGCTAACATAGAAATGCCCGTGTCCTTGATTTTAATGTAAAAACCAGTTTCCAAGTTAGCAATAACCACTTTCAAAGCACAAAAGAACGGACAAATTTCTGTCACCTCCCTGAACTGTCCCACATCTGGTCAGAAATAAGCAAAACACCTGAAACATCACACTGGGCTAAAAGGAAGGCCAAACTGGGCAGAAACATCGACCTGATAGCTATACAAAAATACCAGTTTTCATACATTAAAAGTCTATTCCTCGGTTTCAAGCTCAGCAGCCGAGGTGCGTATCCACTGAAGGGTTTTAGTTAGAGCACCCATTGGGAATCCCTGCTCACGAAGCCACAGGTCACCATGTAAACTAGGAATGAACCTAAGAGGAGTTGGTGCCTTTGTGCCTGTAATCCAACAGCTCTGGTCCCATCAGAGTATCAGGATGGGAAGCCCACAGCAGCCTTCTTCACCCACCCTTAGCTGAGGAAGGGTCAACAGCGGCAAAGTCACCACAGGTTGTTCCAACAGGGAGTGAAACGGGACGTCCCATTTCTTGTCCGAAGGAAAATGTTCAGGGTAAGGACGTTTCCAGCAGCGTGAGCCCAGCGGACTACATACATAGGTACTCTGGTTCAGCAGCGTGACTGTTAATGCTTTAATTCCCCTAAAGGAATTGATAATAAACGCTTGGACAACAGGAAATATAATATTGTTAACATATTCTCATGCCATTCTGTTATTCCATTTTACAGAAGTGATAGCTGTGCAAGTATTTAGATAATTAATAGGAAAATGAAGATTTAATCATCAGGACTTATGGACATTTACAGATTTATTAACAATCTGAAGACTTGCAATTCAACAGAAAAGTTACCAGGTGCCTCCCAAGCATCCCTGACTTCCAGCACTATGGGCAATCAAAACACGTCTACAAGTGTCTGTACTCCCACTTCACTCATTGCTTTACCACCCTAACCCCCTGCCTGAGACCCAGCCATTAAAAACCTGTCGGCAGAGGCTGAGGGAGGAGATGCTGGGGAGGTGGCTCAGGCTGCAGCGTTTCTCCATTTCAGAAAGGAAATTTTAAGAAATAGAGAGCACCGAATTCCTTCATGAGGGAACCATGACCGTTCTCTCCAGTAGAAAGTTACAAACTAAAACCAGCACAATTTTACCCAGTTTCCCTGGATTATTATAAATTTTTTTGTAGGGATGGATGCAGTTTTAACATACCTCTAGCCTGGGGGGGTCGGAAGAGCATCTTCCCACTGAGCCTTCAAGCCACTGTCAGCTCCAACCGATCCTTCCCCTCGGCACACCTGGCAGAACCAAGTCTCGGCACACTAAGTAGAAGGCTGCCAAAGAGACACCAAATGATTTTGAGAGCTGATTGAACGAAGCGCTTGTGAACTGTGTGGAAAATGTACCCCAGTGGCTGCAATTTTCTTTTAGAAAAAAAAGGAAAATACGGCTTGGCCTGATCCCACCACTGGGCCCATAAGCCCTGTGTCTGTCCCCTGCAGCACCGGTGCCGGCATCAGGAGCAGACAACAAAGCACCTCCAAGGAGGGGTACCCCAGGCAAACACCGAGATGGCAAGGCTACTCGAGGGGTAAGAAGGAACAGCTGCCTCATTGAGGACACTCCCCCCCCCCAAAGAATGGAGTGTTTTTCTTTCAAAGCCATCGCACTTGTCACTTCATGGCTCCTGGGTTCCCCTCCAACTGTCACACTTCAACAGCTTCCCAAGGATTGGAAATCACGTCCTATTGGAAGAGACATGCCCCACACAAAAGGCAAACTTCAAAGTTTTTAGGTAGGCATCTTCTCAGGCGATTGGGTTGATGTTTTAACCAGCAAAAATGGACTCCTTACAAAAACCCTGAGTCAGGACCTGCTTCTCATCCATCACGTGTGGGTCTCTGGGAAATAATGCAGAGGACTATTCCGTGACAGCAGGCACTGGGAGCAGCCTCTCAGGTCCCTCAGTCAGGCACCAGGACAAAGAAATTCTGAATTATTCTCCTTCACCTCAGCTGACAAAGGATTATTTTTTTCCCTCTTTCCATGTTCACTCATAGCTACCTCTAATCCCCTGCTCACGTCACGACAGCTCAGCCAAGTGTAACTTATCCCTCCTTTCCCTTTTCCATCTGTTGGAGTCACCCTTATCTAAACCCTCCTAAAAATTTGAGAGTCATAAAATATACTTGCAGTTCTATCCCTTGTCAATCCCGCATTCTCTCTCTTTGCATTCAGCATGACTCAGGCCTTTGAGACCGATCTACCCTCACTCAGTACTTAACACATTCTCAGTAACTCCTTAAGTACTACCATCATCATGCTGTTACCACACGATCAATTACCTTCCATTTGAGTTCCCTGATCATACAGATGAACTTCATGCTTTAGGACAAGACAGCCACTCAAGTATAGGCCAGAGAGAATTTTAAAAAAAACCAACCCCAAACCAATTTGAAACACAAGCCAGATACAATTTTTAGTCCTGATATTAAAATCTTTTTGTTCAGATTAACTATCTGAGAGAGAACTGTTCTGTAACTTCAGTGGAAAAAAATTAAATCGTCAGAGTATATCTATTATTCCTAATGCATGGAAAGCAAATGGGGACAGGGACATTGTCACTTTCCACAGTTTTACCCCAATGACTTACCCCTTTGTCAGGCTTGAGTCTTTGTAGCTCTGAAGCCTTTGGGTAAGAAGAATGTTAATGGTATTACTACACAGCCAGACACCACAAATATTTCCTTCCTTCCTTTTTTTATTGAAAAGCATTCGGCAGAAAATGCATCTCAAATAATTATATTTGAGACACATCCCAGAATTCTTTTTGAAAAGACACTTGGCTATTACTCACTGCTGGCCAAGTCTAGATTAGTGTCAAAATATCTGTTATGTAGTTTTGATTTTCCTCATATTCACTTTTTGGCCAGGTGTAGACCAAGTGGTTAACATAAAAAAGATCACACGGAGGGTTAAGATGTCTGTATTTTATATATAAAAACAGAAGAGAATCAAATTAGGTGGAGAAATCACTGCAATGCAGAAGAGTACATTTATTTACAGGCTAGTAAAAATATATTGTATTCAGTTTAGCTAGATGTATACATTTGTTGCAAAATGTTTATCTGCTACAGAAATGAGATTAACTCATGATGTAATAACGCCTGGACAGATACAATAAATACCTGAATTTTGTTTGATACAACTGTGGATTAACATATATTGAGATGGATACAAACCCTCTTCAATGCCAAGAATACATTTCTGTGAAGGAAATACTACATAGAGCCTTTGATCAGAGTTAAATTTATTGCCATAAAGTACTTTCCTTAACTTACATGCTCTTAATTAACATTGGTCCCAGATGCCAACAAACACTTTCCACCTTTAGCTTAAAATACAATTATCTCACTGAAGATTTTTTTTAATAGGCAAGGAATTATCTACTCAAGAAATCTGAAGAATTCTCATTAGAATATTATTTTATTTTAAGTAAAAATATATATACACACAAGTAAACTGTTTTACACTTTAAAAAATAAAAATTAAGTCTGAATACTGACTTTCCTCGGAAATTCATCCAAGTCGAATTCATTCAACCTCTGGGAATCAGCAGGACTGAGTTTTCCAGTTACTGACAAAGGGGAGAATACACATTTGTCGATTTAATCTGGAAATCCCAACTTGCAAAATTTTTCTCAGTTTAAATACTAATCTCTAAGCATCTCAGTATGACTACAATAAACCAGTGCGTTAAACCAGGTGGTAGGAAGCACGGAGTACACGGAGACAGACTGTAGTGTCTGAGCAAAATCCTCCCATTCAGGGCTTCCTAAACAAAGATTATAAAAACTGGAGGGAAGGAAATCCGGTGATATTTTACTGCTACCTGATTTGTCTACTCCTAGTCATTCTCCTCATCAACTGTTCCTTCTGTCAATCTCATTCATCTGTCTCTGAAAACAGACAAGGTAAGAGCAGAGCAACTTCCAGAAGATGAAGGAAAGAGCATCATGAGAAACTGGCAGACAAGGAATGTTAGGAAAAGAACTCTAGAAAACATTCTCCCACTTCAGGGTAAAAAAAAAACCTGATCAAAAGCATTAAGTGGAAAATAAGGTGTGCCAAGAAGCAAGGAAGAACAACTAAATTAAAAATTTCTCCTTTCCCTCAAATAAAGGGAAATTGTACAGGCAAATTTAATGCCTTTAAGAGTTACCGGACTTGCTGGATGAGCCTCATTTCTTATGACTGCAGCAAGATTCACACAGCTGCGACTTCCAAAGACAAAGGCTTGGATTTGAACTATCCTCTTTGACAGAGAGGACGCCAAAGTATCCGGGCCAGAGACAGTTTCAGAGCGCACTCTCCTTGAGTAACTGTCACAAAACACAAGTTTGGATGCAAAGTTATGGCAGCGCATTTATCTGCTAACACACAGCCAACGTGTCCTCAAGTTTCTGAAGCTTCAGAAAAAGAAACATGCCTGGGGACCTGTTTCTTCTTCTTCACAGAGCTTTATTTTTAAGTACTAGTTTCTGTTTGGTGAAAACTGTACAGCTTTGACTATTTTAAAAACCATCAACAGGATGCTGTATGACAAGGACAACTATAAAAAAAAAGGAACTAAATAATGTCATTCCACCGAGTAAGTGGAACTCATGCACGCACGCACACACACACACAACGTAAATAGCGAAGTTAAGGGATTTATAAATAGCAAAATCTTTGAATAAAGTATATACATTTTTAGGCTTTTTCTATAAACATACATATATATATATAGTGCTCCTAGGAGAGACAAGTAACTGTGTTCTACATCACAATTTAGAACATAAGATTAGTTGATGTTACTCTAAAGGCCTTTGAGGTTTTTTCCTTATGTATGCACAACCCCACACAGTAACACTCCAAGAATGTCTTTTCACATTGGTTCCTCTCTCAATGTGCAAAATCTTCTCTCTTCACATTACAGTTCAACAGCCTGCAGAGCAGCGAGCGGGGAAGCCAGCATTGCACGCGATAACCGAGAAGAGCTTGCACACGTGGAGTGCTGCACTTCACCCAGAGACCGACAAACAAGAGTATGAGAAACTGGCCAAGAAACCATCCACAACGTTCCCATCTGCAGGCATGCCCCGGGCCTTTAGATGTACACCAATAAAAGCTATTTTAAGATATACTGCTCTTACAAAAGGAGTAACGTTCTGTTTCAACAGTAAGACAATTACAAGTTAATATGACTGCCGTAGCACAGATAGGGCCAGACACCGTATGATTCTGAGCACCTCCTGGAAAGTACTGTGCACTCAACTTTCACTGCTTTAAAGAATTATTTTAATGTGAAATGAATATGATCAGTACCCATTAAAAGCACTCAGCATTTCATAAGGTCAAGCTAACAATGACCAACTCAAACCACGCTGCATTAGCGGTAACCATATCCATTCAAGAATGAAGGCTAAATTGATGATGCTCAGAAAAAAAATAATACCAAATGGCCCACATAATTGTGAGTATTTTAAAAACTGATTTTGCTTTTAAACCCCCATAATACTCTGTTTAAATACCTTTGGAGCAAGTTTTAAAGGGAACAACTGGCAGTGAATTCATTTAAACAATGCCAAAAATCACACTCATAAAATTATCATGGGCTGAAAGATCACGATTAGCAAGTACTCCACTGTCCCATTTGTGCTTTGATGATCCTTACTCAAATAAAAGCTCTGCTTTTAGCTATTCTGAGAGAAAGAAAAAATAACTTTCTTTCAAAAGTTGCAGTTCAAAAATCCTAAGTACAAAACTTAGGGATGCAATGGTAAAATCTAACACTCCCATTCTTCTAGAGTTAAAGCTTGTTTCACACCAAACTGCACACCAGTCGTCCTTTTAAAACATCAAAGGGTCAAAATAAAGCTGGCCACATTTTATTCTACTTCCTTGGGGACATCAGTGAGATTAAAAGTTGAACTTATTGAGGTTATCCTTTTAAGAAATACCATGCTTTGGTGCTTATTATTGAAAGAAAATTCATTTCACAAGCCATGTGTTATCTGACTACTGTGTGTCACGCAAAAGACAGTTTTCCACATTAAGAATTGCTCACAAGGAAGCCCTGAGGTAACCGCCTTTTTTCCAGGCAACAGTAATACAGTTCCCTTTGACATTTAATCATCCTTTTACAACCTACACTAGTATATGAAACTTGGAGCAGTCAATATTGATTATCAATTGTTCCCAAAGATGGGATCTGTCCAGTTGATTTGTTGTTTGTTTGTTTTTAGGATAAAGACTCAGCAGAACGGGATAATTTGGGCGTAGTGTCTTCTAACGGCGCTTCCACTGAATTCCCCAGGTCTCCATTTTCATGTCCATCAATACCTGGTTTCTTATCAAACACTGTAAGTTAAAAAGAAATTTTATTTAAGAAAGAGAAATGATCTTGGGAAGACAAATCAGCGAGCCTTATTTCAGAAACTGGCAAGTGTCCTGGAAATGACCACTAAACTAAGAGCTAATTGGATTTTAGAAGAACAGAACATGACAGGGAAACAGGAACTGTTTCTACATCTATCTGATCTATTTAAAAAAAGTATTTGAAGCAGCCAACAACAAGAAGTGTTACTGGGAATTAACTACTCCTAGTCCAGAGACAGGAAAATATAAGAATAAATTTTAATTTCAACCTCTGGGAAAAGGTGACCACAACCTGCCCCCCCAAATTAGATAGAGATGAATTAACTGAATTAAGTAAACCAGGCCAACGAGTAAGGGAGCAACCAAGAGAGCTGACAGCCTACTAGCAGGTTAATTGAATTAACAGTAGATTCATTTTACAATGAATATAAAACCAGTATCTTCCAGAAATTGGTTTGCATATTGAGACTTCAGAATTAAACTCCATGTAACTAATTTTAGAAAACTTACCTTGTGAGGGTTTGACATCCACATTTGCATCTTTCCTATTAGAATTTGAATTTGCACCTTCTTCTAATTCATCAAGATATAAACGGTAACGGTGTCCACTCTCATCCTCATATTCTACATTTTCATCATCCGAATCAACTTCTGGAGCAACGTACACGACTTCAAATTCAATCTCACCTCTCTAAAAGGCAACACAAATCACACATTTACTTATGATTGCACAGCTATCTAATAGGATTGCAGAAATGAGCCAGGATATTAAACCAAATACACTTTACTGTTGTAAACACACTTACACTTGTGCTGAGTATTTTGGATGTGTATCTGAACTAAGTTTTTACCGACTAAAGAAGTACAACTCTATAGCCGAGCTTTACCAGAGCTTCCTGAATTTCTCAGTTATGTGCAAATACATTTCAAACAGTGACCTCTAAAGAGTAAGTTTTCTGATAAATTAAGCGTACCTGGTAACGGTCTGAAAACAGAAAGCAAGGCAGGAAGATTCTAGACCACAAAACACACGCGAAACATTGTTTGGTTGGAGCTGTCCAGTCATTAAAGAATAAGACATACATCACTAAGTAATTATTTCTGGGGGAGAACACAAGAAGCTGCTTTTCCATCAGCCTTACCAAAGAATCATTAGCCAATACATGGGTTTAACTGAGCCAGTACTGGCACAACACTCTTCCCCTTAAATTGCAAGATATAAGAGGATTACATGTGAGGTAATGCAGCTTCAGGAATCGCTGTACCTTAGCATAACACTGTTCTTAAAACAAAACATTAAAATTCAAGGTAATTCAAAAGGAAGAACACAAGAAACACCTAAACGTGTCTATGGATAACAAGTCCCAACTGACCTGTTGGGAAAGAATAGTTACAGCTTCTTTATGTTTTGCATCTCTCAGATTAATTCCATTTACTGCCAGAATAGCATCACCGACATGCAGTCCTCCGCACCGATCAGCTGGTTGTCCAGGATGGATTTCGGAGATCAATATTGGAACACCATGCTCCTTCCCACCCTATAACAAAGAAAAAAAAAAAAAGAAAAAAGAAAAAAGATTTTTAATTAGCTGCGATGTCCATTAGCGTAAATTCAACATTCTGGTAGATGCTCTTAATGTGTTTCTTCAGGCTTCTATTTAGAAAATTAGAAAGCATGGTTCAGACAAAAAAGAATGCTTGAGAAGAACCCATGAAATGTTTCCCTTAGTCCTTCTCCCCACAAAAGAATGGAAAAGGTTCAAATACATACTCAAAGAGTCAAAGGAGGCAATGCTGAATAATAATGTAAGTATAAAATCATATACAAGCTGATGAGACATTAAAACCTCATTAAAAAAAAGCCTAACAGGTTTGCAAGGAACAATATTCATATTTGCAATAAAAGCATAACAGTGACATTTTTCAAAATTTAATGCAAAAAATTTAATATAGCTTTTCTCAGGTTTTCCTGGGTGGCTGATCTGCTGAAGTGTCTATACCCTAAACAGAAGTTGAAATTGTAAGCTTTGCAGGAAGTGTCTCACAGTCCCTTGCTGGATAAAATGTCCAGCACAGAACTGGACAAAGCCATAATATGTTGGGTGGGCAACTGGCTGAAGGGTCGGGCCCAGAGGATGACAGCGAATGGGGTTACACCTGGCTGGCAGCCAGTCACTAGTGGGGTTCCCCAGGGATCCATTTTAGACCCAGTTCTTTTTAACATTTTCATAAATGACCTGGACAGGGGACTAGAGGGTGCCTTAAGTACATCTGCAGATGACATGAAATTGGGAGGAGCTGTTGACTCCATTGAGGGTGGAGAAGCCTTACAGAGACCCGGACAGATCAGAGAGCTGGGCAATCACCAACAGCATGAAGTTTAACAGGGACAAGTGTTGGATTCTGCACCTGGGAAGGACCAACCCTGGCTACACATACAGACTGGGGGATCAGACACTGGAGGGAAGCCATGCTGAGAGGGATTTGGGGGTCTTGGTCAACAGCAAGTTAAACACAAGTCAGCAGTGTGCCCAGGCAGCCAGGGGGGCCAACTGTATCGTGGGGTGCACCAAGCACAACATTGCGAGCCGATCCAGGGAGGTGATTGTCCCAATTTACACTGCTCTGGTGTGGCCTCACCTTGAGTCCTGTGTACAGTTTTGGCTGCCACAGTACAAGAGGGACACAAAACTACTGGAGAGCGTCCAGAGGAGGGCAATGAGGATGGTGAAGGGTCTGGAGGAGAAGTCTTATGAGGAGAAGCTGAAGTCCCTTGGTTTGTTCAGCCTGGAGAAAAGGAGTCTGAGGGAAGACCTCATCATGGTCTATGGCTTCTTGACAAGTGGGAGTGAAAGGGCAGGCACCAGTCTCCTCTCTTTGGTGACCAGCAATAGAACGTGAGGGAAGCTATGACAGGGGAAGTTTAGGTTGGATGTTAGGAAGAGGTTCTTTACTGAGAGGGGGTCAAGCACTGGAACAGAACTCTCCCTGGGGAGAAGTGGTCACAGCCCCGAGCTTGACTGAGTTCAAGAAGCATTTGGATGATGCACTCAGTCTCATGCTCTGACTTGGCTGGCCCTGTGTGGAGCCAGGAGTTGGAAGGGACCCATAAGGATCATTGAGTCCAACTCAGGATATCCTATGAAGGAAATTTTGAATGATTCTCCTTCACATCAGCTGACAAAAAAAATCTTTTTTCCCCCTCTCTTTCCACATTCACTCATACCTGCTTCTAATCCCCTGCTCACTTCATGACAGCTCAGCCAAGCGTAACTTTTCTCTCCTTCCATCTATTGGTATCATCCTTATCTTAAACCCTCCTGAAAATTTTAGGGAGCTAAAAAATATTTGTGATATGGTCACCAATTGACCAACTGGGTCCCTTCTAACTCAGTACATTCTAAGATTCTATGTATACTCTAAGATTTTCCAATTTATCAAAATAAGCCTTCAAGTTCTATGACCACAGCTACGGTTTTGCATATGCTTTATTCCCTGCATGTTCTAACAATACATTCACTGATCCATATATTTTACAGAAGTAAAAATACATATTTAAAATGCTTCTGCATCATGGAAAATAAATGTAAATACTTACTGTGATTGAAATTCCTAGTCCTTCATGGTCTTCTTTAACTAGCAAAACCTTCCTGATTGGACCAACACCTTGACTCTTCTTTAAGGCATCGGGATCCTAGTTTGGTAAGAAATGAACACAGCATAAATATAAACATGTAAACCAAAAAGTGACGTGTTTCTGCACCATGGGGTTTATTTTTAACTGTATACAGGAAGTATACCATCAGCAGATTTTTAAACTAGCTCCCAGCAGGACAAATATATGGTGCCCTTTACAGGTAGAGTATGAAATCAGAAAAGATTCCTCACTATGCACTCCTGATGAGAATAGTTATTTCAATTATTTCAGTGCTGAGTGATGCACAACACGGGACTGAACTTCAAAAGAAAAATCAACCACATACTAAAAATATAAGGGACTACAAGACAGAATGCTGATCACTGCTGAAAAGTCCTATGATGTAAACCGCAATTTAAAACTAATCAGATTACAGATGATGATGTAATACAGTCCCAAGGAAGAGGCTGCTTGCTCAAGTTTATTTTTGTTATAATAAAAACAAACTGTACTAAAAGCCATTCAATTCAAAACTAAAGCGAGACAAAATAAATCAAGCTGTTTATTTTACTTTTGTTAAGTTGTTGTTGTTATTATGCATACCCTTAAGAATCACACACACACCAATATTTTAGATGAATTAGCAACATATGCAGTAAGAGCCATCTGACCAACTAAGGTATTCAGAACAGATCCAAGTAAGCACTTCCCTGAAAGTGTTTGGGTTTATGCACTAAACACTGGGGTGATTAACTGGCCATGTGCCAAGTTGGGCAAGTTCTACCAAGGCTACCCACAGTGAAATGCCTTTTAAAGGTTTTATTTTAAAAAGGACCGTTTGGAGGGGGAAAAAATTATTTAGCAAAGCATCAATTTATCTGGACTTTAAAACACCTGCAAAAATTAATTTCAAGTTCAATCTAATCCTAAAAGTGTTATTGTTCTTGATTTTTGTAAATATACTAGCTCCACATTTTGAAATCTAGGTAACTAAACTATGCTGTATTTACACACACACAGAGAACAGAGGCTCAGTTTTCAAAAGGACTGAGTGTTCCCAGGTTAAGTCAAAGAACTATTATCATCTTTCATGGTCACTTACAGGGACATGCTACTCGGCATGGAGTTGTCCTTCAGCTTACAGACGAATTATGTATTTAGGAGTGACATTTGAAAGAACACAATACTGAAGTGAAAACAATCACAGAAAGGAAGAAATAACTCCCATCTATTTTCCACAAATGCTGGAAATTATGGAAGAACAGCTCATCTTTGCAACTTACGTGTCCTGGTGGTGCTTGCATTGGTCGTTTTAGATCATTCCGCCCTCGACAAGCTCTGATAACAGTTTTGTGACGGTGAAGGTGTATTTCTGCTTCCAGCTGATTCCAGAGCTTGTCATGAGCTGGTCCCTTCATATCTCGGCCCAGTAACTGGATCTGCTGGACCCTAAATAATAACAAAGAAAGTAAAACAAGCTATACTACGACTGAAACCAACACACTGTGTAACTGATACACTTCATGGGGCTACAGCACACAGTCACAGAGCAACTAGTGCAAGTGCAATAACTCTGGGGATTTTCTGTTTATCTCTTTTGTTCAATCAACTGCAAACGTGAGACTTCTCCTACTTAGTCATAACTTACCTTCCAGCTAGTTCCTTATCTAAATACTTGGCTGCCAATCTTGCTCCATAAACTTCAGCCTGAAGCACAGCTATGTGTCGACGAAGAGCTTCATTTTCCTTCCTTAGCAACTTTACCTCAGCTTCCAGCTGAGCTTCTTTCACTTTTTCTTTCTTGTTAGCTTCAAGTTCTCTCTCCTTACCGGAAAAAAAATACAAGTAAAAAAAAAGTTGAAAACTTTGATATAAGTTAATAATGACAGAGCTGTTTCTACAAGCACAAAGTGAGGTCACTCTTCTGTGTACATGGCATACATGCAGGGGAAAAAAAAACAAAAGTAAGCGGGGACTCTGGCACTGCAGCTAGTGGTTTGCATACTCCCCTCGGGGGAGAGGAGGCCTCGCATTCAACTTTGTGCTCCTGACTTGATTTTTACCCAGTTTACAACTCCTTACTTAGCACAAAATCCACATACTGGATCAAAGTCCAAGAACTGCAACTAGCAACACTGCTTCTCCCTGTAACACACAGGTGGTGAAATTTAAGTAGCCTGAATGTCATCCTTACTTTTTTCCTCTGTTCAAACAGAAGATCCACACAACAAGAGAGAAGATAATTTTAAAAATTAAAATATTTATTATAGTCCTCAACTATTTAATATGATTTTTAATCTGTCAAGGAAACATAAAGTCTGTATATTCTTGAAATTACAATTATTTACATGCAAAAAAATCAAGAAATGCCCAGCCAAGGACATTTCCAAATCAGACTCTGAGGATCACAAAAGTAAAGCCAGAGATTCTACACATGGACATGCCTGCCCTGACAAAACTTAAAAGAAGTTAGCACAAAATAGCTTTGTTAAATAAAAAACAGCAACTAAAATAAAAATACCCCATCCTCACAGACACCACTCTAAGTGTACCCTTAATGCACCCTTAGCTTACCCTTCCCTTTTTTCATTCCCCCCAAAAAGGAATTACAGAAATACAAATCACTTCTGTATTGGTTCTTTGCAAATGTACAGAAAATGCATAGCCATTATCTTTTCTGATACCCAGAGTACTGGCAACAAAGGAATTAGTATGCTCAACTCAGACTGCTATTCTACAAAATCTATTTTCAAGGGAGCACATTTGCTTACTTGGCTATTTTATAGCTTTTATATATCCCTTTTACAAAGTGGGGAAAGAAACCCACTGCAAAACAGGAAAATAGTAGAGACAGGATGGATGACAGCTCCCTTTTAAAAATGTCTGTCAGCTGAAACAGAAATCATATCAGGACAGAGTTTTGAAGGCAGAGTACCTCAGAAGGAATACTTGTACTGGTACCAAATGCACTATTAAATAAAATCAGGATGTGCTACTAGAGAAGCGATAGGACAGAAACAATATTTTACAGAACTGGCAAGACAAATCTGTTATCAAACTGTGAATATGCTTATTGACTATTCCAAGCCTTGATAGAAAATCATGAATATAGCTGCACACTTGAGATCTTAAGAAAGGCCGGTCCTTCCCAAGAGAGGTATTTTCACAACAGGTTTATGTAGGCACTTATAGCTGTTTGCCAGAAAGACAACTCAGGATTTGAGGGACTCAACTACCTCCCTCGTGAAGCACTTGTACCAGGCTAAGCGAATGGAGTAAGTCACACGTAGAAATGCATTGGCCAGGTACTGCCTAGCACACTGCTCAGTGGTGGCGGCACCAGAGCTCCCTGAAATCACTGGCATTTCAAATCCCATAATTCCCATACTGACCCAGTTTCTGATCAGGTTTGACTCCACACGCACACTGGCAAACCTGTCACACGCAGCCTCTTCTGGTCTCTAGCCTTTGAGTTGGAGGCTCTCTTTTGAGGTGACCCCTTCAACAAATCTCTTTCTGAACTGCAGGGTTGCTCCTATGCCAAGAATTCTGACTAATCTACACGTGAAGAACAGGAGTTTCTAAAATTACACCAATTCTCTTTATTATTCTGATGGTCTCAGGCTATTTTAATTCACATCTGCTGCCAGTAGCCAACAGGCAATTACAAGAATTCAGAAGTGCCAACATGCTGTGTTGCCTCTGCCACGCACTTTAGCTAGAATTCTGAGTCACAGTTCAGATGCAGCACTTGTTTTACAGTGTATATGGAGAGTCTGTGTACAGGTACAGTGCTCCTGTAACACTTTGGCAATGCATACATAGCTAGCCTATGTTTTTCTAGTATAGGCCCCCTGCTTGTGTATGTACTCACTTTTAGAGCACCTTTCATTTGGTAAACATAAAAAGAAAAAGACTAGAGTTTTCCAGATACACGAACGTACATTATTCCCACTCAAACCTCCGTTTTCTTCATCACTGGATATTTTTATAATTTATTTACAGAATGAAAGTCAAAAAATCACAGTATCTTCACCAATGATTTGTTAAAATGTACCGGTCCTGCTTTCCTACTCAGATAACAACTTCAGAGACTTAGGAGTTCCTTGATGTATCTGAAATACACCTTGTGAGAATTCCAAACTCTCTCAGAAAAGTGAATTGCTAAAGAGATCCAAGGTACTTGCTTTACACACTGTACTGTATTCATACAAAGTAGCCAGCTTAAAAACTTCCATTGAGACTAAAATTTTCCATTTGTTTTCTCTGAATTTGATTAATGATTTAAATGACATAGAAAGTCAAGTGTTGTATTGCTATGTCGAATCACTTCTAGTCATGCATTTTAAGTGTCACACCTAAAATACAAGGCACAATGTAATCCCACAGTTTTTATTTTTAGTTCCTATTTTCTTCATGACGATGACCCTGTGATTGAGGTGGACAATTACAGCCAGAAGCCACTCTTAACACTATTCTCCACTGTCCAAGTGATTACCACAAAGAAAAAAATCAAAGGTTTGCAATACTGAATGTCTGAAGATGTACTGAACGAACGAGTCTTTTTCTGACTAACTGTGGTGACACATCCAAAAAACCTTTACAAAAATTGAGGAAGTTACAGCAGAATTTCATGCTTTTTAGTGTTCATAGTATTGCATAGGTTCTGGAAAATAGAAAAAAAAAAAGGAAGTATTTTCTGTTGGCAATATAAAAGAAAAAAAAAAAAAATCAACCCTAAGGACAAAAATACAACTGCAATGTTGAAGATCAAAGGTTACAGTTACCACTATCCTTCGGCTTTTCAAAGAGCAAATACTGAACAATGATAATGAGGTAAATAACAGAATAAAAATGGAAAAACTGTTTAAAAACCTTTGAGGTCTTTCACCAGGAAGGACCAAAAGATAAAAGTTAACTTTGTATCACTTTTTCTTCTTGTCTATGAATTACTGAGTTTATATGCTTTGGGCTGCTGCACAAGCCAGTAAATTATATTAAATCATGCCCAGAAAAAGCACTAAGAAAGGGAAGACAGGGAAAAACTGATGGGATTTTTTTTAAAAAAAGCAATATATAAAATACTTCATATTACTCTGATGTGTGTTTATGTTTTAGAAATTGTGTAACACCCAAAACAATCTTTCAGAATGTCAAGTTGTCAGTTATCACCCCAAATTAGCTGTAATGATGATAAAATAAAAACACAGACAGGGAAAGGGACACCAAAGAAAAGAGGACACCAAAACTAGAAAAAGAAACCTAAAATGCAAAGAAAATTTTTTACGCAGCATCTTGCCAACAGACAGAAAGAGGGGAAAAAGCCAGATCTGTTTTGCCAGTTTCTGAGGCCAACACACAGAAGTTGCTGCACAAAACAAAAGCACTACTTAAACATAAAAAAGGCAGTCAGAATACTTACCATTTCGTCCACAGAAAGGACAGACTTAAGACAGAAGAGTTCCATAATTAGAGAAACAGGCAATCGGAACTTCAAGAAAATTTAACAACAAACGACTTATCCTGAAAGAAATTTACCAGCAGACTGTGTATGTCATTAGAAGGCATAAAGTGCAAGCACTTTGCTATAATTATACTTAGTAGCAATTTTAGTATTTTGCAGTTAAAGCTATGAAAAATCATATTAAAAACTTTAACCTTACTATAGTATTGAAAACAATACTTTCTCCTAACATACAAAAAATATGTATAAAGAACAGCAAGATAATCTGAAATGCATGAAAGCAGTTTTGAAGCTAACACAGAAAATATATTCTGCAATAAAACATCTGTTACAGAGTTGGGGGTTTGTTTTTTCCTTTCAGAAAGAGTAACAAAGTACCTATTACAAAAGGGACATAAAGGACAGGGAGAAGTAGCAAAAAAACTATGTATCAACTATGAAACTCAAGAAAAACAAAATTCCACCAATCAACCTCATACACTTACATAGAAAGAGTTACTGTGCCTGGACTAAGCTGTTACACCACTCCTAAAGTACATGATGTTACCGATTGCTTAGCAATCTGAAGCATTTACACATGCCTCAGTTCATCAGCATGTACGCTTTTACAGTTTGCACTTATGCTCAGGCTACCCACAAAAGAAGAATGGTTGTGATTAACAAAGCAAGCAGGAAGTTTAACTAGTATAGGACTTTATTTCTCCATCGCATATTATCTGGACAAAGTCCCTCTTTGCCCTCAGAGGCTTTCTGACTGCCAGAAGGTCAGCATGACAGTTTTTATTTACCTAAAACTCAGACTTCTCATTTCGGTGTCATTCAAGCAGCTTCAGTTTTGCTCATTCAAGCTTCCTAAACCTTTACAGCTTTCCATATCTATAACAGTTTCAAAGTGAGTTTCTCTCCATTAGAACTCTGAAATCCCTAAAAGTAAAGCAAACTCAAAATATTAGCCCTGATGTTTATTAAAAAGGAGGAACTAACTGGAATTAAGGAGAGAGTATCATTCTAGGCTAATAATATATTCCATTTAAACAAGATAGAATCTGAAACAATGCAAGTAAAATGTATTTATTGTCACCTCTGGGAAAGACTGCTGTTAATAGCACGGAGATTTAACATATCTTCTAAAATTGTTTATGACAAGGTAAGGAGAAATTAAAAGGTTAAAAGTAATTCTCTCTGTGTCACTCAAAAGTTAAGCCTCACTAATAAAGTTTAGGGACTAAAATTACTTAGTGATGTGCTCGCTTAAAAGAATTGCTACGTTTAAACCTGAAGCCTCACACTTACAAAATGCTGGCGATATTTACTTAACACTTATTTACAGGGCCATAAAATTATTAACAGCTCTGAAGACATTTTATCATGCTGCTTAACTCAATACAGAATAAATTATGTGCCGACAACCCAGAAAACATTACTCTTACACTGAATATGCAGATATGTAGCCCTAAGAACACAGTAACTCATTTACAGCTTTTGGATCTGAAATGGGAAGAATCTGGGTTACTCCTGTAATTCAGCCTTTAAGCTTCATAGCCCATTACTGGTTTTTATCATACATTAATTAACCAGGCAAAATAGCAGAGGAGACTAATCTAATGTCCTATATATGTTGGGACCTAGTTATTTGCAACCAATCTGTGAAGCTATTTTAAAAGCAACTAGAGAGCCAGACTTTGATTTAGGCCAACACTTAGAAACAACAATCTATATATAACAGTACTTCTCTAATTCGTGTACTCTCAGTATGAGAGCCTGCATCTGCGCTGTGGCTAGTAACAAGACCAACAACTTTCTGGTTATCAGTCAACGCCAACTAACTGCACAGATTGATTATTGTTTACTTTTGGTGGGCTTTGTTTCTGCAACACCCATCCTACTATCTGTGGCTTACCGAGTTCTTTTATGACAGTCTGCGGCATGTAGCAATGCACAGCACCATAGGTGCATCTGCAGCATTCTTAAAGGCAAAGAATGCCAACAGAGAGAGGACCATGATGCTGCCTACCCTCTTTCTATATGGCAAAACATTCCTAGTCTTACTCTCAGTATAACTACAATAAAAGTAATAGACCTACAGCATCTCAGGCTTTTTTAAGATACATGAAGATTTGGTTGTATTTGTGTATTGGAAACTATTACCTTTTGCCACTTCTGTCTCCAGAGAAGTTCTATAAACCACCACAATACTTTCTTAAGAAACAATGAAAAAATGGTTTGCATAAAAGCAGCTTCTTAAATTCTTATTCATTATTCACCTTAATTTTAATGGTTGCTAAAAAACAACCATAAATGTTATTTAAAAAGGAAAAAGTTAACACACTCTAACATTTTAAACATGAAAACGTGCAGTCAGTTTATCAGCACCTTCCAAGGAAGGACTTCAGCCAGGAGAGGAAAAAGTATAACATAATCCTCCATTCAAGCCACCATACTCACCAGTTTTGCCTTAATTGCCCCAGAATCAACATTCTGACCAGTTTTGGCATGTAGCTGAAGTTGAACAGCATGGAGTTGCAAAAGTTGATCGTGCACTTCCTTTTCCAGTACCGCCTTCTCTGCCTGTGTTTCTGTCAGCTCAGACTTCAGATCCACTAACTGTGCCTGTGAAGACACAATCCATCATCGTATTTAGAGCAACGCCTAAATGGGGTCATCAGAACGGAGATACACAGATACATCATTTGCTTGTACATATGTGCTATATGTGGTGTAATACAGATAAGAATGTATGCTGTCACAAGTTCCTCTATAACTGGATTATTTGCAGGCGTTTCTACTCCCTCACTGCTGCCACCAGACCCGGCATCAAACAATCACACTGCTGAAATTAACGGCATCTGGATTTTTCCTTGCACAGACAGTGATGATGCCCACCCCTAAACAGGACAATGGCATTAAACCTACATAAGAGACTTACAATCACAGTAATGTAAACATCTAAAAAAATTTAAAATATTAAATCTTATTTTACTTTGATTTTTTTTTAAATGACAAGTATTTAATGCAATGCTGAAATCAAATAAACCTGATTTGCAAGCAATCTGTTATCAACAGCTTAAATGAAATTGTAAATGAGGTGGGCAAACCAGAGTCCATGAATTAACATGCCTCTGAAATACATTTGCAGGAAGCCAGCAATAGTTATTAACTCTTAAAAAGTGGGTTTGAAACACTGTAAATACAGTTTACATGTAGTATGTACCTCTGGAATAAAAGCACAGGTTCTAACGTGTTTACCAGGTTACTTGTTATCCTTAAGCTCATGTAGCACAAGATAAACATGTTTATATATAATTATATATATACACACACACAAACATTCATGTACGCTTTAAAGCTACTATTTGCCAAAAGAAGCACAGATCATGATCTCAAGAGGCAGGAAATTTTGATCATGCTTAGTATTTTTAGGTAAATTCCCAGATTATGTTTTTGCTTTCAAAAAATTGGGAGTAAAAAGCAAAACAGAAAAGCCACTGATTCTTAAAAAAAACCCCAAACAACCCACCCCCCAATAACTCAAACTTGCATATTCAGGTAGGGTATTTTAGATAATTTAATAACATTACATTAATATTCAAATTTACACTGAATATCAAACAGCAAGCCAACAATCATCCCATTCAACTACAGAAATCACTGCTTTAAAAGGTCTTTAAAAGTTGTGTTGTTGGGGTGGGGATTTTTGGTTGGGGTTTTTTTTAATTTTTTTTTTTTTAAAAAAGCAGGAAGGATTTGCCTACCAGTGAGGAGTACTTCTTGGGTCTACCTTTAGGTACCTAATTTAGATGGGACAGCCTCCTTAAGCTTCAGCATAGTTATCAGACTTAAGTAGGCTCTTCCAGAGGTGATTCAGAGCACCTAAATTAGAGTGCAAATTGGTGAAAGGGGTCAAGCCAATCTCCAGCTTGCAGCTGCCAAGAACGATCTCCCTTCCTGCCCTCAGCTATGCCCCCTCAGCCCACAACTCCAGGACCAGAGAGTGGAAGACATTCCACCCGTGAATCATCTCTGCTGATTTCAGATCAGACTCCCAAGAACAGAGTGGAATCCCCTCTCTGTACGCTTATACAGCGCCTCAACAAACTGAGTTAGCATTTACTTTTGGTCAGAGAATGGGGCTGTGTGTGCATTTCCACCTTCCAACTGCCAGAGCAACAAAACACTTCAGTAACTTGTAAATGCTCACAGAACTCTAAAGAAGAAAATGCCTTCTACAGTAAGATGATAATTAAAATACCATACAGCCATCTATGTTAAGAGAAATGGGGTATATATCTACTTATAAAACTGCATTGTTCTCCTACTGCTAAAGTCTAAAGCAAATGCCTCAAAGTAACAACAAAAAAAAAATTCATCAGCATAAGAGGTGATGATACAGTACAGAGCAGGTAACTAAGACCTTAAAAATGAAGGCACAATTTGACCCAGTTGCAATTTCACATAATTTATAAAAATATTACTTCTGCTTTATTATTTGTTCTTACTACAAAATGTACTACGATATTACTTCTATTTTTAAAAAGAGACCACTAGTGTCTTCCTCCTTTCAAACAGGTACAACAAGCTAACAGACTAACTTTCATTACTTTTTTTGTACACAGACACACTCATCCCTTCTAATCCAAAATGCCTGAAGAAGCAGGAAGTGGCAGAACAGATGAACTACACATTTATTGTCCAGCCTCACCCACTAGAGAATGAAAGAACAGAATAGAGTTCATGGGGAGGAGGGGAGAGAAAAAAAGAAAAAGAAAAAAGAAAGAAAAAAGAAAAAAGAAGTTATTTTCCTTGTGTAAATTACAAAGATGCAAGAATGATGGCTACCAGTTTCATGATACGCATAACGCTCCAAAGGGATCACAAGGAGACTGTCAAACTCATAATGAAAAATATAGTACTCTGCATCTGACCCAGGATTTAAATTCACATCCTGCTGTTTTAATAACAAGAACAAAATGAGAAATGGTATGAGCACACATCATGAAGTAATCTGTTTACATGTTATGAAAAGTCATAAATCTATGCTCAGAAACAGAGGCAGATATGAGAGTCACGCTGAAAAGCAAACACAGTAAGTAGGTTTCAAATCTTGTGATCTACTGCTATGAAGGCAGACAAATCTTTGCATTACTTCACAAGTTCTGCCTCTCGCAGCTTGGCCAGTTCACTTAATTCTCCTTTATATTACACTTACTAACACTGGGCTTTATCCACATTCTCTCACTTTGTTATAAAGGAATCGTATGGAAAGATCACTGGAAAATCAACAGCTCTACATTCAATTTTGGAAGCTCCTCAGTCAAAAACCAAGGAAGCAGGGATAGCAAAGGAAATGATGAGCAGAAACAGGATCTATCTATTGGTACGGCCATGCCTTCAGAAAGCACCATGCACTGCATGAGGCAGGAGGTCTAGAGAAAAAGATGGTGTCAGATTATATAATGTTTCACTTTGCATAAGCACAACAAGGATAAATTAATGACGCACAAGCAACCATACCAATCCTTTAATTGGTAGCTTTTTGGATGTACTTTCCAACAAGCCTGTCGAACGAGATGTAATGAAGGTGTCCTAGTTTTGGCTGAGATAGAGTTAACTCTCTTTCTAGTAGCTGTGTTTTGGGTTTAGGATGAGAATAATGTTGTGGACACACTAGTTGTTGTTACATAATTTTAGTATCTAAACATGGTCTTTCCAGCTTCCCAGGCCAGATGCAGAAGAAGCTGGGAGGGCCCGGGCAGGACAGCTGGCCCAGGCTGGCCAAAAGGACATTCTCTACTATTTAATGTCACACTCCATATATAACAAGAGAAGCTGGCTGGGAGGCAGATTTGCTGATGGAAACAGACTGGGTGTTGGGATTTGGGTTTTGTTGGTTTTGTTTGCATTTTTTTCCTTCTGTATATGGTGAGCTCAATTGAGCATCACTTATTTTAGTTTTTATTATTATTATTAATACTACTATTAGTCTCTTCCTTTGTTATCCTATGAAACTGCCTCTATCTCAGCCCGTGAGGTTTTTTTCCCATTCTCCTCCTCATCGCCCCTGAGGGGTGAGTAGCGAGCGGCTGCACAGTGCTTGGTTACAGGCTGGGGTTACACAGGATTATAGAGGGTCACCTGCATCTGTTACAGAATTTGTGGGGAAGCCTGCTGGGGCAGAAGTAATGAACCCCACAGACTGGAGATCATTGAGCTCCATGGTTAGGACAGATTAGGAAGAGCCACCAAACAACAAATAGAGAACAGAAACTTTAACTGGAGAATGGTAGGGGGCAGAGGTTGAGGAGAAGGCAGAATATATTTACTTTCCTAACATCCTTTACCAGTACCTTGCTGATTCATCCAGAAGATGCACTCTTCTCTCTTCAGGGCAGTATACAGCTCTGCAATTATCATGCATTAGCACGCACCTCCCTGCAAGCTAACACCTGAGTTCCTTCCTGCTACCTCATCCAACTGGCGGTCACAAGTGGTGTTCCCCAGGGGTTGGTACTGGGGCCCATCCTCTTTCATATCTTTACTGATGATTTGGATGAGGGAATTGAGGGCACCCTCAGGAAGTTTGCACATGACACCAAGCTGGGGGGAAGTGTTGATCTGCCAGAGGGTAGGAAGGCCCTCCAGAGAGACCTGGACAGGTTGAATGGATGGGCAGAGGCCAATGGGATGAAGTTCAACATGGCAAAGTGCCGGGTCCTGCACTTTGGTCATAAACCCAGGGAATGCTACAGGTTTGGGGCAGGGTGGCTGGAAAGCTGCACAGAGGAAAAGGATCTAGAGGGGTAGGTTGACACTCGCCTGAACATGAGCCAGCACTGTGCCCAGGTGCCCAAGAAGGCCAATGGTATCCTGGCTTGTATCAGGAATAGCATAGACAGCAGGTCCAGGGAGGTGATCATCCCCCTGTACTCAGCTCTGGTGAAGCCGCACCTCAAATACTGTGTTCAGTTTTGGGCCCCTCACTACAGGAAAGACATTGAGGCCCTGGAGTGTGTCCAGAGAAGGGCAATGAAGCTGGTGAAGGGTCTGGAACACAAGTCTTACAAGGAGTGGCTGAGAGAACTGGCACTGTTTAGCCTGGAGAAGAGAAGGCTCAAGGGAGACCTAATTGCTCTCTAGAACTACTGGAAAGGAGTTTGTGGTGAGCTGGGGGCCAGCCTTTTCTCGCAGATAAGTAGCAACATGACAAGAGGGAATGGCTGCAAGTTGCACCAAGGGAGGTTGTTCATGTTAGAAATTAGGAGAAATTTCTTCTCAGAAGGAATGGTTAGGCATTGGAACGGGATGCCCAAGGAGGTGGTGGAGTCACCGACCCTCAGGGTGTTCAAGGAAAGACTGGATGAGGTACTTAAGGACATTGTTTAGTGAGTAATACAGATGGTAGGGGGACAGTTGGACTAGAAGATCCTGGAGGTCTTTTCCAACCTTAGTGATTCTGTGAGTCTACACCCCAGTCAACACACAGTTAGCAGCAGGACTGGACTGTGACTCATGGACATATGATTTAATGATGAAAACCTACATCTCACTCTACAGCACAGATGGACAGAGAAATGGAGAATCAGACAGGATATGAGACAGAATTTGCACAGCCTTTTATTCTGACATGCATTGGCAAGGTCAGTGCCTTTTGAGATATGTTCATTTGTGTCTCACTGAAGTCTTGGTTACTTTTCTCAAACCAATGGGACGCACCTGGTCTGGGCCTTACAAGGGAAGCCAAAGCTTACTGAAATCAACCAGAAAATAACCAAGTTTCTTCTTGACTGGAGGAAGTCAGATTTTGTTTTGATGCTCCACTTTTCCCACCCCTCTGGTCACAGTGGTGACCAAGTAGGTGTTCTGAGAAACCTCTCAAATCGGTACTGGCTGCTGAGAACTCTGAGAAGTTACCTAAATGAGACACTATGGAAATGACTAAGGAAAAAAAAGAACAAACCACAAGCCAGCCTCATTCAAGTATGCTCTCCAATTTATCAAAAAAATTTTGGACACATTACTGTTAATTTATTTGTATTTACTGTCCCAGTTACAATTCAGATGCTGTCAACTATAAAAGACAAACTACTGCGTTTCCTGCCTTTTTTCTCCTTGTTCTGAACAAAAAAACCCAAACCAACCTTTACTACTGATCTGATCTGTCTGGGGTGGAGAGAGCAGAGGTAATCTTGTAAGTCTGTTCTTTTCCTCCACAAAGTTCCAGTAAATACATGCTATCTCAGAAAGATCTGCTGTTTCAGATTGTCACTCCACTGATCTATACTCAAGCTACTTCTAACTCTAAATAAAATTCTGTATTTCAAGTAAATTGCAGATCTTCATCAAAATAATCAAACAGTAAAGCTCAGTATTTATCTTTCAAACAATCTAACAGACAGATGATATCACAAGAATAATTTTGAAAGGCTAACTAAATAATTGCTCAATTTTGGGGGCATATTTTACCATTTACCAGGTAGTTTCTATCTCACAGAGGTTTTACACCTATGAAAATGAACACAAAATTTGAACTAACTACGGAATTTATAAATTATATTTTTTCTCTAAGATATAAAAGAAAACAAATCATGTAATTTAACAAGTACTCTGCAGAACATTCGAAATTATTATGGCAAAATTAAAAAAAGTCTCTAGACAAAACAGTTCAGACATAATATCCTTCTATTTTGAAACATCAGTGAATTCCTGTTCAAGTGGTTGTGAGTTATCAAAAAGTTGGGTTTGATACAAATGACATCATGTGTATTTTAAACTGTCAATACAACCGATTTCAGCTGACGTGCTGGGATTGATTGCACTGACACTCACAGAGTTCTTGAAGTCTTAACCAGTGGTTTTTATTAGAAGGGAGAGGGCTTTGAGCCTTCAAATCAAAATAAACATCATTGAGGTCTATTCTGATTATTTTGTATCACATAATTTTTTTCATGTCAGTCTGAACTTTCATAAAAACAACCAATTTGTTCATCCACGTGTACATTTTTTCATAGAAAAGCAATTGTCAGACTAACTACACAAAAATATGTTTTATAAGACCTCAGAGCCATACTCAAAGCATCCAACACCAAGTTTGTATAGAATGAAGAATGAAACATGGACCTTGCCCTGAACAACTTACAATGTAAACAGATGAAGGAAACGATGAATAAATACACAGAGGTGCTCATGTACAGAACTGCACAACAGGAAGCAGACAGATGGCATGCCAAACCCCAAGTTACCATTTCTTACAACCATCGCGGTTTGAATGCGGCGTTAGGCGATGGCAGCATCACCGCCTCTGAGACCTAAAGCATCCGAGGGAGTACACACAGGGAAAGTGAGTGGGACAAGAAACAATCTACCTCTTGTGCTGAAAGGGAAATCAGTTGCAGGAGAGTGGGGAGGCAGAGAGATGGCTTTGTTGGATAAATTAACAACAGTGCTTTTAGCTTTGGGAAAAGCTTTTTTTGGTTTCTGAACCATAATTCCAATAATTCCTGCCATACAGACAACAGTTTTACTTGAGCTAAGAGGTGGAAGAAAAAACACTTACCCACTGCTCAGACATAACGACTCAGAAAAGAGCCAAGATGAATCGGAAAGCCAGGTCATAGGACTGCATAATGCTAGGAGAAGGCAGTGGCATTCCTCACCATGCCAAATTCAATGAGAAAAACGCTGGAATTCCCTCAACATCACAGAATCACAGACTGGTTCAGGTTAGAAGGGAGCTTAAAGATCATCTAGTTCCAAACCCCTTCCATAGCAGGGACATCCTCCACTAGGCTAGACCAGGTTGTCCAAAGCCTCATCCAACCTGGCCTTGAAAACTTAGAAACAAAGAATAAAGATGCAGTTTTCAGTGCATCAGTTTCTAGCTAAAAAACCCCCAAAACTAAGCATAATGGGCATATTAGAAAACACAGGTTTTTCAGCAAAGGAAAGCTAGATAAATACAAAAATATTACCAGCCTCCAGTGACTAAAAGTCAGAAGCCAAGCACTCATCAAATGCCTTTTAAAGTAGCGAATATTCTTTAAAGATTTTTCTCATTTTCCTTTCATTTCAGGCCTTTAGGGTGCAGCTAATTCACTCTCATACCAAGCCTTCTGAACTCAGAAAAGTCTGAAAACTGTCTTTTTTAAATGCAAGATGATTTTTTTTCCCACTGTAGCATTTCTAGATGCCAGCAGCTAGGTATTCAAGAAGTGCTGAATACAAGCAGACTAGCGATGAAAAAAAAAAAAAAAAAATCAAAAAAAATCACAGCAACTGGTAACATTTCATCATTTCTATCTGAATTTCCTAAACAAGGCAGCCTAGTGGCATCATTTCATCCAAACACATACATTTCTCCCCATTTTGCCTTCCCTCCTTGTTGGTTGGAGCTAAATCGGTTTTCAAAATTCAAACAAGTTAATTAGCGGGCTAAAGGTGTGTATGAGTAAAGTTCCCACAATAGACAAGTGTTGTGCAAAACAGCTGCTCAGCAGGAAAGACAGACGGACTGGTGCCTTCACAGAGGGAGAAGTAGAAAGAGTCAGACCTTTGCCAGTTTGTTTAATCCACCCAGATACAAGAGCAAACAGCCTGGTGGCTAGGCACCACATGCACAGATCTGAGAGAGAAACTGTGATGCTGCCTCTCGTCCCAGCAAGCTAACCAGAACCACTGACGGATGAAAAGTCAAAGGATGCTGAGGTGTGGGAACTCACAGATCACGGGACAGAACTGGGGGTGCCTGAACTGGAGGGTCTTAGTGACTCAAGAAACTGTTCAACATTTGCATTAGGACAAATCATTGCCCCCAAATCAGTAGGAAGTGAGATTTTGCAGTCTCCACTGATTCTGTTACCAACAAAACACAGCCAGTACATATATTTTAATAGCTAATTTTACAAGAGGAGATTCCCTAAGAATCTTGCCATAGGATCAAACCAAAATTCACAGACAAATAAAGTATAAGAGGTGTCTTGACTTCTTCAGTGGAGTATCCTCACGTAATTTATGCTAGAAATATTACCAACATATGCATTTCTGTATTTAAACATTAACTCCTGGTCAGGACTATTAGCGTTCTTACTTAAAGGCTGACGGATCTAGGATCACAAAATACAATAGAGCACACTACAACACTGTAATTGCTTTGTGGCTTCTGCCTCAGTATACATAAAAAATATAAATATCAAGATAGAACAGTAGCATGTTTGCTTAGCATTACATTCTGGGGGAATTTTTTTTAAAGACAGAAATATTGCTTAAAGGCAAAAGTAGGTTAAAAACCCCCAACCTAATCATGCTTCACAAACAATGAAATCATTATTCCTAAGTGTTCCCATAACATTACACAACTGCAGGACAGAAAACCATTTTTCAAGACATGACAGCTGTAGCTCCTACAGCCCAAGGCCTAAATACACTCAGAGACACCAGATACAGCAAGTGGTGCTCATTCAGCAACACAAGCGCCTGTCTGCACAGATGCAAACCAAGCAGCCCACATCAAAGCAAGTTTTCGTGGGGACCCCTAACTTTAGCACCAGCCCTTAGAAGTATCCAAAACACTGAAGTATTCTCTAATGGCTGCAATTTCTCACACAACCCTATTAAGTTTAATGGAGTGGTTTGAATGAGGAATCATGAAAGATCACAGCCCCTATTAATCCCACTGTGCTCCTTGCAAAATGTAGCCATGTGACAGCACTGTACAAAATATGAGTTTCCGAATAAATTGTACACTTGGGAACCACAATTCTTCTTGTTATGCCCCCCCCGCCCCACACGACTTCAACACAACCAAAGAATGCTTACAACTTGTCAATGATGAAAGTGACCAGCCTGTCTCAAGAAATTATTTTAAAAGGCCCTACTTAAAATTTTTAAAAATTAAATTAAAAGCCTTTATTTCATTATTACTGTGGCCTCAAAAAGAAACATGTTTTAAGGTTTTAGTTAAAGCTTTAAATTTACCAAAAGGGTTTTTATCATGTGGCTAATATGAACGACAAAACCTATGAGTACTGACTCCCATAATAAAAGCTACAGTCCCATAGCTATGTAGGTAGACTTGGTAGAAATGCAGTGCATGAAACTGAACACTCAAATGAATCATAAATTAATTTAGTCCATCTTTAATATGTCCCATACAGAACAGAAAGCACATGAGACATCTAGAAATGAAGATTCCCTTCTAGTCCTAATTAAATATTCAGAACACTGACAAGCAAATTAAAAGGATGCAAAACAACATTCATACTTCTTCATCTTCTCTGCTGAAATCCGTTCTGGCTATGTAATTATTTGCACAGTTTTCTCCCAACAATTAAGAGATAACATAGTAATACATGTAATGCATCTTACAAATTTGGTTTCAATTTACATAAATAGATACACCAATCAAAATTTTCATGCCAGTCACTGACCTTTTTCATCTCTATCATTAAACCACCTGTGACCGAAGCAACCTATTACTGTTTTCCATTTGCTTTACATAATGTTTATTGCCACTGTTTTACTTTGTATTTGATGGTATCATTCTGTTTGCACCTACTTACAGAAGTGCAATTTTTTTAATTTTCTTTTTTAAATCACTGCTTATACACATTGCTGCCAGGGCCAAATTTCTGTCTGCCTTACAAAGAAATTTGTTCAGGTTGCCCTTCCTTCTAGTTGCTTATGAAGGCAACACTAATCCATTTTTTACAAGTCATACTGATAGTTATCAGTGCCATTATTTTGAAAGTCATGCTACCTATGCAACATAATTCAATACATAAAACTAAGAAATAAAAGCTAAAATAGATAAAATACTGGTTCCCTATCATTTACTCTCTGGCAACCCCTCATGAATGAGCCAGAAAAAAGGAAAACACTTTACTACATGCTGACTGGAACTAAAGTAAGCTAACTAAACTTACAGAGAATTCCAGAGCTTCTGATACAGAAATATATGAATTAAGTAAAGGTGACCCCTGTAAAAAAGGCATGATTATTGTGAAAGAAGTTAAATGTGTAAAACCAATGATAATTCACTAAATAAGCCAATTGGGATATTTATGCAAACCTGTACTTCCCCTCCCAAATAGCTGAAAACTGCTCACATTTTAGAATACAAAATTAACTGGATCAAATCTCATTCAATTGAATTTCCAAAAGATCACCTTCTATCTAGTACCAACAGAATTCTACTTCAAAAGGAAAAAAAGTATTGACAGCTAGAAGTGTATTTAAAAAAATTAAAAAATCTCAGCAAATACGAGACAATTTTATGGCATTTGAAAAAATTAAACAATTTTCTTAGGAAGTTACTGACATTCCCAGTTTTACAGTCACATCTGTCATAGGGCAAAGGAATATATCAGACTTCAACAGACACATTTCTCACTACAAAGCAAAGGAGAGAAGGGGAAAAAAATCCAAACGGACCATCACAAGAAGGTGCATGGTCTCACCTTGCTTTAAAATGCTAAACAACAGAGCAGGGCTATAATTCTGCAGTGTGCTTGATACGATGGATTCACACACTATATGAAAAGTCACCACACACAAAGCCACTCGCATTTCGGGTTTTTGCTTTCTGGTTTGGGTGGGGGATATTGTGGGGTTTTTTGTTTGGAGTTTTGTTGGTTTTTTTTTTTCAATAGGGATCTTCAGATTACACAGATTACCTAGATAATACTACATACAATTTAGCTGATACAGTAACAAGTTAGTTACAGAAGAATTCGTCTTACAGAAAGATGTTCCTCTATACCCACTAACTGATTCCAAGTTCATCAAGGACATAAAACTACATAGGCAATTAACTTTTTAGATATATACTTAAATATTTTCCTTAAATTTAGCATGTACATTGTCTTAACACAACTGCCAAGACACAGGGTGTGCTCTACCAGACATTCCTTTCTAGCTTGGTCATTTAAAATCACAGGATCAAATTGGCAGTCAAAGCACCAGAGTTAAAGTCAAGCTCAGTTTGCACCGGCACACTGACCTACTCCTTTTACCTTTACAAAGCTGCACTATACAGAACTTTTATTTTTTTGGAACTGGACATTTAGACAATGTCACAAGTCAGTATCATGTAATTTTTTCTCAAGTGACAGTCAAACAGGAAAAAACAAAACCTATGCATTTCCTTTCAATCAAAGGATCTACCAAAACCCCACACACTGACTGGCAGCATCTGCTGATTTATAACGCTTTCTGAGAGACAGAGTATCACAAAAAAAAGTCTCCTTTAAAATGGCTGTTGTCTCCTTTTGTTCTAACCACCTGAAGCCCTCACTGTCGTCCATCAAGATACACTTCTTCATTTGTTCATACTGAAGTGAAGCTGATCTCAGAGAAGACAGTGGTTTTTATCACCTACCACTTTTTCTGCCCCTTTGATAAGGTATTTAATTCGACTCTGTCCTACTGCAACCATCAGGAAAATTATGAAAACAAATCCTCCTTCCACTTGGTTTAATTAGTTGAATTTAGGGCTGCAAATGTTATCAGCACAGTAGTATGTTTATAAGCTTTCACCACTCTAAAGCACAAGCAAATTTATCTGCATACATCCACTGTGCCTCTGAGTACCTTCAGGTTTCTTCTAAAAACAACATCCCTGCACCAGTAACATACAGCCCTCTCTTTGGAAACTACAGTCTTCCTGGAATACTTCTTCCACTACTCAGAAACCTCCCTCACACAGTATTTTACCTAGACTCCCATCTCTACCAGTAGGCACCCACAAACGATGCATATTTTTTATTTTTTTGCCCTTAAGTCCTGCAGCAGGAGCTTCCATCCACCAAGCCAACTCAGCTGTGCCACTTAAAAGAAATTGTATCAATCAGAGAATGCATATTAAGCCGGTAAAGTGACTGAATCAAAGTCTGAACTGCGTTTCTTTATTCTCATCTGTAATATTTTATTAAGACCTGACAATTCTGGTCAAGGAAACAGAACTCACAAGCAGCAGAATGACATTCATCATTTTTTACTATTTGATTTTCCTTTAGGTAATAATATTACTTGTCCAGTAAGACAAGAGCAGGGAAACACAGCTGCAGAAGTAAAGTCTTAGCTTGTAATAGTCACTTACATATTCAAAGTATTACTTCAATCCAAATAAAGGCATATTTCTGAGGATGGAGTTAACTTATTGGCTGGAATAAGCATTTGAACCTAAGTAAACTATGACTAATGACACCTATTCGCATTATGAATGTGATTAAAGCTTTGTTGTAAAATTTATGAGCACTTTAAAGCTGCAATTGTGAGCTATTAAGAAATTACTGCAGTTTTTAAAGAAACTCAGTAACTTGCATTATATATATAAAAAAAGAAGTAAATCCACTGATCACAACCGAAACTCCAGTATTAAGGTTAGCAACTTCTTTGAAAATATTTAACTATACCCTTAATTCTGGACACTGAGGCTTCTGGCTAGACATCTGTGCATGTAAAAAGACAAGACACTCAACAGAGCAGCTCCATCTTTTGGAGGTTTTAAACGGTGGTTTTCATTCCAAGTTTATAACATTAATAATCACGAGGTCTTAAAATTAACAACCTTCAAGACAGCACTATAATCTTCAAATGGTCTGTTTGAAAGATAAAAACCCCTTTAGAGTTATGAGGGCTAATTCTAGTATCAGTAATAAAGATATTTTGCAAAATAAAAGACTCTACTCACCTCTAAAGTACTCACTCAGAATTCTCAGTATCAAATAACTTATCAAACAATTACTTCACGTACTCAGACATTGCACAATAATTATGCTATTAGAACTACTAATTGTGGTCCTTTGCTCTTCAAGTCACTCAAGACTGAGGCACAGATCTTCAGCTATTTAGGTACCACTGATGAATTAATAAGATACCAAAATATCTTTCAGGATCTGAGTTTTATAATTTCCTTTCAAAATATTTAAGCTCAAAACAACTTTTCAAAGAAATATTTACCAAACATGGACTCATTCTCTTAAAATAACCTGAAACTCATCTGTTTTGCAGTCTGCACACAAGATTCACAGAATTGTAGGGGGTGGAAGGGACCTCAAGAGATCGAGTCCAAACCCCTGGTCAAAGCATGTGCCCCAGGAAAACACCCACTATCCCTGTGTAATATGCAGTAAATACCAGAGTGTCCACTATAAAATAATAAATCTTACTTTACTATGCCTATACAAGTAAGCTTACTGTATAGGACAATAGTATATATACATACCCAATACTGAAATGTATATGACAGCATAGCAATAAAAACACAAAGAACATCATGAACATTCACTACTGTAAATACTCTGGTAAAATAAACTGCAATGAAACAACCCCTAGTTTAATGAAGTCCTTGTTCTACTCTGAGAAATCCTGTTCCTCTGTTAAACTCTACAGGCTATTTTGCATAACAGTGTCTTCATACCAGGAAGAAACACGATTAAAAACAAAGCCAATTTCCTTACTTCCTACTGTAAAGTAGCGCTTCAGAAGAGCGGGTTACTACTGTTTGAAGACTCTTCAATTCCCTTATTGTAATAGTATGAAGGACTGAAAGAACTGAATTCTGTGGTTTACTTGTCTGAGCTCTTACAAAACACGTATCTCCATGGTTTTGAAGAATTTTTCCCCCTATTCCCATAAAAGTTAGTAGAACAAGCAACACTAAATAGTATGGCCTACAGGAGATACTGAAGAAACTGGAGGGTTTTAGTCCAGGGAAAAGCTAGCTGAGGGAAGACATAACAGTCTGCTAATATGTAACAGACAAGAGGGCATTTAACATCCTCACCTGTTAAGGATGAGACAAATGACATCACCTACAAGACTACACAGGCTGAACAATTATGATTGGCACAACATGACTGTAAAGTTGCCCAGAATCTCCTTCCAGAGCACTTCAGCTCTTGCACAAGTCAGCAGAGCTGCAGCCCTACTTCCTGAGCAGCATCAGCACCAGACAGCTTGGCTCCAGCTGATGCTTCTTTCTTCCCACCCTGACCGAAGGGCTGGATTAGGCATGAAGAAGACTCTCCAACAGTAAGGACAGTTGTTACTCTCCTCACAAAGTCTGCAATCTCCATGATTAGTTTTCTGGCACTGAGTTTGGCAAAGCTATTTGATCTGCCTCAGAGTATGAAAGGACAGGAATACCTGTCAAAATCCATCCCAAATCCATTTTTCTGTTTCATTTACTTATGAGCAGGAATAACATCCTCATTTTGACGACTGACTATAAGCTTTAAGCACCTTGATCATAAGTCTCTGTCCCATTTTTAAAAGGCTTTCCAAGCTCTCTAGGTATATAATGCAAATAGAAGACCAGTCAACAGCATCTGTTGCTCAAGACTGCTACTTTCAACATCAAAGAGAACTTTTTTTGGCACACACCTCTTCATACCCACGTCATAATAACCAAAACCAGAGGATGGGCACGGCCAGGCCTGAATACCAGAGGGCTGGACACAGCCTCCGAGGTCATAACCCTCCCCAGCTGTGCCCCAGGACGGTGCCCAGCAGCCGCAGGACACAGGAGGGGCTCTCGCTGCCACCCCGGGCAGGGCATGGTCCTCGCCGGCCACCCCAACACCTCCCCGCAGGGCGCGGCCGAGTGGACGCACCACCAGACCGTTAAGACACCCACGCTAGCAGCCCACGTCCCCAAACAGAAGTTCCCCAGGGGCCTCCTCCGCCCCCTCCTCCCTCACTCACCTCCAGCTTGTGGTTGATCTGGGACACGGTCTGCGCCTTGTGGCAGAGCTGGGCGAAGCAGGAGCTGAGGCTCGTCATCTTCTGCCGCCCCTCGTAGGTGATGTCGGCCTGGTCCGGGTCGATCTCGCCCAGCAGCAGGTCCACGTCCACGAAGGCCTTGTCGAACTCCTTTTCCAGCACCTCCAGCCAGCGGAACATGGAGACCCCACCACCCGCCGCCGAGGCCGAGCCTGCCGCGCCCCCGCCACAGGCCGCGGCGCCTGGCCCGCAAGAACCGCCGCCCGCTGCCGACATGCCGATGCTGCTGATGCTGCTGCCGCTGCTGCCGCTGCCCCTCTCCCCTCACACGCCCCGGCCCCCCGGACGGGTAGGGCCCGCGTCCCCCACCTCAGCACCCACCTCAGCACCTGCCTACAGCCGCCCCCCACGGCCCGCTCCCTGCGCGCGCCCCCTCCCGCCCCGCAGGACAAGGCAGCGGCGGCAGCAGCTGCAGGCCCAGCCGGGCTCTACCGGGGCAGCCACGCAGGGAGGCGAGCGGAATGCGCCCGCTGCGCATGCGCGCCGGCGTTGACAGGCGGCTTCGGAGGCGGCGCGCGGCCGCCGGGCGGCCAGCAGCGCGCGGCTCGTGCTGCCTGCCACAACTCCAAGCGGCGCCAGGCAGCAGCGGCCGAGCCCCAAACCGCCGATCGCTGCGGTCCCCTGGCTGCGCCGCCAGGGGGCGCTGCGAGCGAGGCCGGCAGTGAGGGAGGGGCCCCGCCTCGTCTCCCCGGGCCGGGCGTCCCGTCTGCAGGGAGCTCCCTCGCTCGGCCCGTATCGGCCGCCTCTTCCGCGGCGGCGCCTCAGGGTTCCTCCCGCCCTGCCGTCTCCCGAGAAAGCCGCTCAGCAGTGTGCGTGGCGACCTGAGAGAGACATCACCAGAAAAACGTTCTTAGGCCGCGTTTAGCATCTCCCGCCTGCCCCTGAGGAACCTGGCTGCTCCTCCCCCTGGGCTCCCCACCCGGGAACGAGCCCGAGGGGTCGCTCGAAGCTGAGGATTTCCCTCGCAGCGCACCCCGGGCAGGCCCTGCCCCGGGCCGCCTGTTGTTGGCACCTCGGGAAAGTTCCGCTCTTTTCCAGGTTCGAGAGGCTGAAGTGGCAATTGCCGGAACAGCAAGGAAAGCACTACAATGTACGTGACTCCTCCCGCCCCGGGAGCGGGAGAGGAAAGGCAAGCCTTTGCTGAGGCATCCCCAAACGCAGCGGGCGTGTGCAGCCCACACCGCTGGGTTTGCAGTTACCCATTCACTGCTTGCGCTCAGCAAAGATGTGAACCTGCAAGCCGCAGGACGGCCCCAGGCACCAGTGCGTCTCTAGCAGCACTGATGAATGCCGTTACACCCATATAGAAAGTATTTGAATCTTCTCAGTCTGTTCTGGCTCTGAAAATAAAATAAATTGCAGGGAATAAGCTATTCTCTACACGGGTGCTTTCTCCAAGGCATTCACCTGAGTTAATGCTGCACATTGATTCTGACGATTTCAGGAACAGCTTTATTGGCATGTCTTGCAGAGATCTCACGCAGCTTGGCTTCAATGAATCAAGGTAGTAATTCCACCTCAAAAGTGAAAAAGGATCATTTTAACCCAGATCAGGACCTTGATCCTGCCTACAGCGTATCATAGAATCATAGGGGTTGGAACGGACCTCGAGAGATCATCAGGTCCAACCCCCCAAACTGCTCTGCCTGCACGACAGAGGGGAAGCATGGGGGGCCCCAGTCACCAAAGCAGCGTATACCAAGAAAATGGGGCCCTGCACGCCCTGCCCTAGGCTGTAGGGCATGTTGGGGTGAGCTTCTCTCCCTGCTCCACTTTGCATAAATAATCGACTGGGACACACAGGGGCAGAAAGGTATCACTTCACAGCTCAGTGGTTAGACAGCTCACCTGGAACATGAAGAGATATGTCAAAGCAGAGAAAAACTGTATTTCTGTCAATCTCTGCTTTCAGAAGAGCTGTGTAAAAGCAAGCTTCGCTACCACCAGTAGATACCGCATTTCCTCTAGGATCTGCTATCGCAGGCTTGACAAGGAGGTTACAGAGTGTTGTTAGAAAGCTGCTCGCTTGCCCTCTACCGCTCAAATTGTCTGCGTTTTCATTGAAGGTGGGTAGTAACAAACTGGGCATCTAAGGGGGGTGCTCTTACTGTTAAGCCCATCCATGATGGAAACAAAAGCTACAAGCACTTTTATAGCCACAGGAAAAAATAAAACTCTGGCTCGGTAAATTGGTGAATTGAGAACAGTAGCTGAGCAAAGGGCTTAAGCGTCTGAAGTTACCCAAATGCTTAACAGAGCATTTGCTTGACCTTTGTTGTAACATTTATTCTCCACAGCTATATCGACTGCTTTTTTTACACAAGGGCTGACAGAAAATCAAAGTATTTGCTGTATCAAATGCTAAACTATTATTATTGTTTATATTAGTTCAGGCACACAATCAAATTAATTGTTTCAGGACTATCGGGTTTTATGTTAGCTTTGGCTTTGATTGTGGTAGATATCAGACTGGAGAAATACCTATAAAATTATAGGCTGTTACATTACATTCTTTGCCTTTTTTTTAATGGAACAGTAATCAGTTAGCCAAGCATTAGAATTTTCTACTACTATATCTCAATCATGCATTTGAACAGTATCTGCTTATCTTAAGAAGGAAGTTTCCCATAGTTATTACATAACATATCTCTAGCAAATATTGCCTCTAACAATATAATTTATGTACGGCTGCCTCTTTTTAAAGAATCGCATATTCTCATTTATTTTAGTGTCCTTTCCCTTTAGCTTAGGGGTTGGTCAAGCTCTATCTTAAATTTGCTTTATGTACAGTGGTATCAGGGGTTTGTGGTCATTAATTTTAATTCTTTCTTCCCTTATCAGCACTACCTTTGTTTTGCATGTCCTTACATTTCAGCAGTCAAACAAGGTTTTGTCTTTGCTTATTCCACTCACAGATTAGCTTCTCAAATACAATTCTTTTAGAAGACTACCTGCAGCGTAATATCTGTCTAATACTTGCTGGACTATGGCTAAATGAGGAGGAATGCTCTATATTATGAAGAACATCTGCAGTTGTGACACTAAATCTTAGTAAATGTAGTTATCTTTAGGTACTATTTATACTCCTCACCAGAAATACTGTGTTGAAAAAAAAAAAGGTTGAAATTAGAAGCAAATATCACTGACAGAAGGGTAAAACATAAATAATTTAATTATCTCAAAACTGTATTTTTTGGGTCCCCTAGGAAATTCTGATCAATTCCAGTTACCCTTGAAACGCCTGCCGAAAGCCCCCAGACTGCTGTAACTCTGTTCTGTAAGCAAGATGTGCAGTAATTACAGAACTGAAGCCAAGGAAGGCTAGTAGTTTTGGCCTTCAATTAGATTAAATCAATTTAAAGTAAACTGTAGTGTACTCTACCCTGATAACATCAACAACATAATTGAAGAACATTTAAAGAACACTGCTATAGTTCAACTGGTCTAGCCGTAAGAATCCTTTCTACACCCAAGAGACATTTCTAACAATCAAATAGGTGCAGCAAGTTATACATCAAGAAGAATCTAAATTTGCTGCACACTTTTGATGTCAAAAGGACTTCACAGAAAGTTTCTGCACCTGTTTATTTGACCTTATCTATGATGTGGTAGAGCTGGTGAAGCTAATTACAGGCTAATTTCTACATATATAATTTATGCATGTAATTTCAGTTATTTTAGACAAGGTATAGAGGATGTGAGGTGTCTGTGTTACACTGCTGTTAAGTATATTTGAGTACAAGCAGTACTTCATAAATTTAAACCTACATGCTTTAACGGATTAGTGGAGGAGTACCTATAATTTATCTGAAACTTTTGTGCTTAAAGAGTAAATAACCTCGAGTATGAGGAGGACACATTTTCATACAAAACAAAGAAATGCCCAAATCAAAAGGAAAAAAAACCCCAGAACTTAATGATTGACTTTTCCACCGCTGTGTATTCGGTATACAGTGAGCAGGCCAAGACTGGGAAAGCATTGTGTAAGATATTCTACAAACCTTTGGTTAGACCAGCCCTTTGCACAAAGAATTTACAATATAAACACATGTGTTTGCACATGAGGGTCAGTTCACCCGGCAGCTTCTGTAATTGCAGCTGCCCAGCTGTGCGTGCCAGGCCGCAGCCCATGCACATGTCAAGGCCGTCCTCTGTGTGGTTAGCGCTAAAGCACCTTGAGTGGTTTGATTGCTTGGGTGGCTGTACAGTCACAAGTGGGGACACCAAAGGGAAAACAGAGGAAACAAAGAATATCTCGCAGTATCAAAGTATGGGAGAAAATTGAGGTGATAAAGCAAGATTTCCGTCTTCTAAAAAAGGAGTTAGACTAGATGATTGGAATGTGTCTTTCTGAAGCATGTTGGAGAGGAGGAAGTTACCCATCCACACTGACATACATTTTCAGTTGTCATTATAGATAATTTCTGCTAACAAAATCCCGGCTTTTTAGTATTTTACATGTTAGGTGATTTCTGCCTTGCAGGCCTAGAGAGCTCACACTTGGCTGCATTTTACAGTCCGTGCAGTGAGCCATGGATGCAACAATTCACTTCTATTTTGAGGGAACACTCACTCTTTTTTGGTCTCTTTTTTACACAAGACAATTTCTATACATCACTTCCTTAGATGAGCTTTTCTTTTCTACAGTGCTTATTCTGGCCTCATTCTTATTTTTATGTATGCAATTAAAGCTTAACTCCTTTAATTCTGAATTTATGCTTCATTTTTTTCAAATGAAGAAACCCCACGTCAAAAATGTTCACCTTTTATAGTGTGGAAGAATGAAAACCTCTTTTTGTGCACCTAGTGGGTATAATTCAGAAAGCTGCCATTTCAGAGTCCTCATCTTGTTCGAACTGTGCTTCACAGTTTAAAGAGAGAACAATTTTTACAGTTTAAGCTCTGTTCTGATTCTGTTGGGTGCACAGTCACTTCCAGGCTGCTCTTAAAGGCACCCGCAGAACTACTTCCCTTCATACAGAACTCTAAAAAGCCCTGTGACCTGTACTGCTTTTGTGTGTGTGAATCCCTGGAAACAGAATTGTCACGGTTCCAGTATTGATTGGATGATCCATTCCTGCCTCTTTAGGTGGTACTGCATGGGGCCTTACATAGGTGAATTACAGATTTTGCATAAATGTTCATATACAAAAGACCTGAGTGTTTAAATTCTAGGTTGAAAATAGATGCAGCCATCATATCTGCCCTCTTTATTTCCCCTTCTTCATTCCTTTTCAGACTAACTTGGAATATCATTACTAGAAAACTGTCATTATATCATAACACAATCTGTGTTTCATGGGCACTGCTCACTATGGCTCAGTTATTGACAAGGAACTGTTCTCCAGCAAGTAGATACCAGTAGCAACAGTACTTTGAAGGCCAATTACAGCAGCATTAATGGCATATGTGTATGAAATTGTTCATTCTGACCCTCCTCCATATGGGTGCTGCTTATTTCTTGTTTGTGGGGTACCTGCCCCAGTTGCACCTAATCTTGACTAGCACCCCTCAGCACCGTCATAAAGCTGGCGATGACTGAAACTCTTTGATAGGTGAATTTTTGTTTAACAAAGTTTCATTCCTTTCAGCAGGTTTCACTGTGCTGGTTCCTCTGGAATGCAAACGTTCCACAGACAGGCCAAATGTGAGAAATTCCTAAGAGGTTATCGCTTTCCATCTCCTCTATGTAACCAGCATGGAGGAAGAGAAGGAAATTTACCTTATTGTGTGGAGGAAAAATCTACTTTAAGTCATCCAACAGCTGTTTCCAGTGTATGAAGATAACCTTGCCTGGAGATAGAAAGCACATTCTCCCCATACTATGCAAACAGATAAAAAATAGTTCCACAGAATTCTTGGCTTATGAAAAATATTGAGACATTTTCAGACAGGCCTCTGACTGTTTTTGTGAAATTCTACTTGCAGTTTTATTTTGTATGAATAAAAAGCAAACTAACTTTTGATAAATTTATAATCTTTATATTGGTTAGGTATCATTACTTTGCCTAGAATGCACCTAGGATGACATTCTTGGTGTAGCACAACTCTCTGAGGCTCTTTGTTCAAGAAACATTTCTGTAAAGTGGTTCAGATTATTTCAACAGATGATAAAGGGAAGCATATTGTTTTTAAAAACAATGTTATGATTGTTTCCCTTAGCAGCCCAGTCCACTCTGTGGAGAAGTGCTTAATTGGAGGTAACCTTTGCAGCAGACAAACACCATTTGTTGTCCCTATTAAAAAAAAATAAACTGGTCCAAATCCAAGTGAAAAACCTCCAGCAAAAAACAGTTATAAATTCACACATACTCAGTGGCAGGCACTTGATAGCATATGGCAGCTCAATGTGCCAAGGATTCTGCAGAGCATACGCCATCACTTAGCAGCTCCTAGTTGCCAAATTGCTCGGGCTTGTGACATCTCTCATGGACCAAGCTCCTCCCTGTGTCCTCTGCAGGCCCTAAGCCAGTCTTTTCCAGCAATATCTCTTTTCCATAGTCAAGGGACACTCCATCTGTAAGAGCTCAGCTTCTCTGGGTCTTTTTGGGCAAAACTGCATCTTCCTTTTTGTGGTCTGTACCGTCCTGTACATCTTCGGGGATCCGCCTGCAGGTTCTATGGGCTGTCTGAACTCAGACATTTCTAAAGGCTCCGTAACTAGAATTGTGCAGATTCAGTCTTCTAATTTTAATGTCTTCTTACTTTTTATGTGATTTGCAAAATGTAATCATAGGTTAAAAAATTATGTCATGACATACAGATGTGTGCTTTTGTCAAACCTCTGAATTTGATGAAGAAAGAAAAGGCCCAATAACCAGTACTGTAGATGCTGAAATCTTGCACGAGGCAAGGCATGTGCAAAAAGGTAATATTTTTATTGGTCTAACTGAAATATTTGGAAAAAAAACCCCAAACTTTATGAGTTCTGAAATAAAAGTAACAATCCTGAAAAGATCTTCTAACTTCCATCAACTGGACCTTATGTTTCATCGAAATTTGTCCAATATATATTTTACTACTTTGCCACAGAGCATCATGGCAAAATAGTAAAATATATATTGGACAAATATATATTTTTGTTGGTACTTAATATATCTATATCTATATCTATATATTAAGTACCAACATCTATATTAAGTACCAACAACATCTATATTAAGTACCAACAACACACGAGTCCGACACAGACTTTGAGTTTAGCAGGATTTGATCTGAATTGTTGACCTCTGGTTAAAGCATACACCATGCAGAATGTCCCTGGACTTCTTGCACGGGGAGGCTATGGGTGCTACCATTTGTTCTTTCTGACAGAGAGATGACAGAGGGGAATATTGTGCCATTAATCCCACACAGGGATCCCCATTGAAAGGTGGGGAAAGTTTGCATAAAAACTGCTGGCCAGAAATGACCACTGGTGATTGATTTTCTAAGCATCCCCCTGCAAACTTGTGCAGCTCATGGGCCAGCCGTGCTGCCTCTATAACAGAGATCCTGGAATGTTTATTCACCATTTTTTTGTGTAGTTCACATCTTCCTGCTAGGCTTATGCTAATACAATCCCGTGACTCCTTGTTTGGTTCTGTTGCCATCAGGTCTCCTAGAATCGATAAAAACCCCACAGGTCATAATTTTGTGCAAAAGCAAAGCCAGCAGCTCCGGGGGACCTGTGTCAGGATTTGTACAGGACAGATTTAATTGGAATACCTTTCAGAGCTATCACTTAAAAACACCTAGCTACTGAAAGTGGGCATGAATCAGAATTTAATGAATACTTATAATTCTTGATTAAGTCGTTGTTAATGTCACATAAATGTACTTTTTAACCAATAAAATTTCTTTGCATTAGTTTGAAAAGACCAAGGATATAGAGAGAACTATTCAGAGCACCAAGAATACTGCATCTTACTGAGGCGTTGCCTTGTAGCTACTGCTGTGAATTGTACCATCAGCTGAATGACTTACCATTTATAAAATAGGGAAGGATGTAATACATGGTTCTTAATTAGAGGGATTCTCAGAGTGACTCTGCAATACTCCAGAGCTCTAAACTGCAAAGCTTAGGGTTTGATCTGCACTTTTTTTGACCCTCCTTAAGCAAAAAAAACCCAGTTGCTTTTTGATGGTATTTTTGAGGAACACAAATTTCTGAGCATTATTGTCTTAGTGACCTCAGCATTTAAACTCCAGTCAGTGGAAAGATGGGATCAAAAACACTTCCAGGGCGTGCTGAAATACATACATGTGCAGCAGTTAGTATGCAGAAAAGTTTTGCACTTCTGTCTGGGTACTTTGGCAGGCAAACCAAAATCCCACACCAGGTACCAAACCCTAGATCAAGATACATTACAGTATTTGCTTCCAAACACCATTGCAAATCCTGCTCACCCACTCATTTTTGCTGAGTTGATCACTACGGCGTAAGTGGGCAGGATTCTTCTGCATAGCTTATTAAACATGCCAATTTGACAGGTTGCTTTGGGGAGAGGTTTCTGCTCTTGCTGTTTGCTTTAGCAGATGCTGGGTTGCAGTTCTGTACTTGCAGCGCAGGGAATTAAGGAGACAGAAGGATGTCCAGGAGGGAATATGGCAATTGTCCAGTATGAAACCAGCTGCATCCAATAGACATTCCCATGGAAGACTGTCATCAGTTCAGCTATCCATTTGTCAAATCAACTTGCCATCATCTCCTGCTTGGAAAAATAACTGGACTAGTTCTGCATGCAAGGAATAGGATTAGCTACTACTGATGATATGACAGAGAAGAGGGAAGGAAGCAGGTGGCGGTGCAAAGCACATCAGTATGATAAGCTACAGAGGTTTCTGAATTACATGTTGTAAACTGCTGGCTACAAAGATAAAAAACAATGCATAAAAAATTCCTAAAATAATCCCAAGCCTTTCAAAACTTTACATTTCTAGCTGGCACAACTAGTTAATATGCGAGAGAAGCACTAATAAGTAGAGAGAAAACTCTGAAAAGAAGGAATCTTAGTGTTCTCTGTCATGGGGCCTTATTGATCATCTACCACTTGATTTATACTAAATGTTTTCAAGCGTTTCACATTTATAATTTTCAAATACAAGAATAATTAAAATTTGATTTATGGGAATCTCACAAACACAGACAACTTAGATATTTGTTCAGTCTTTTAAAAATGTGTAACCAGAGGCACTCAGCTGTATCACAGATATTCAGAAAGATTAATAGAATGTTTTAGCTTTAAAATAATAGCTGCCTGTGTTTTGAGGCTTTCTGGGGGTCTGAGGAAGAGTGAAAAAGCTTCAGTGTTGGCTGTAGTTGTGTTTTTACTGTTCCTAATACTGGGTCACAGAAGATACAAAGGTTTTACAACCCTACTATAAAACAGCTCTTTATCTTTTCTCCACTAATTCTGTGGTGTCACATTTAACAAAACTAGGAAACTGGAGATAATATGGATGTTTGCAGATTAGATGTCAGGTCATAAATAACACTAATTTCGCATACCTACAAATGTAAAAGCACCTTATCACTGTTTAAATTTCTCACTCTTTGTAATGCCTGCCAACATTTTAACCCAGGCAAATTACGGTATTGTTTTTGCTGTTTTTTCACTGGGATAAAATACACAGTCATAATATCCTTTTATCAGATTTCTTGGTATAAAAGGCCTTTGGTGCTTAATTCAAGCTGTATGTTGCTGAGACAATTTCGAAGCTCCTGTTCTGGAAGATGTATTTATCTTACCTTTTAGTTGTCTTCTTTTCTCTTCACAGTGGTCTAAGTATCAGCTGCCCAAGAAGGTGCAGCTGTGACCCTGCCCAGGCAGTGCAATGCTACAGAGCTACGGAGATCCCCAAGGAGATTCCTTTTACCACCAGGAGACTCTACATCAGTCACAGCAAAATTAAACAGCTCCAGGTAGGAAAAAAAAACAACAAAAAAAAGAAATCTAGTAAAAATATTTTCTGCAGTGTGCTGTAACCAAAAGCTGGGCTTCCCAGATGGTGTTGGCTTTCAAGTGAAGGGAGTAACTTATTCCACATTCTAAAAACTGATGAAATGCTGCCAGATCTTGGTTTTATTTTTACTTATTTTTTAAGGATATGTAAATATATTCCTGTAGTGTTCATTATCCTGCAGTCTCTGAGCACCAGTTCATGCTGCCACAATATTTTGTATGCAACTCAAAAACCAGTAATTTACAACCAGGAGTCAAATGTTGACTTGGTTTTTATATGGTCAAATAGCCATTGGCTTCCAGTGTAATTTTTATTCTTATTAAAAGCTTTTGCTACTTTTGATACAATGAAATAATTTTTTCACAGGAAATGAAAAGGTTTTATGTAGCTAGAACCATTTCCCTAGTGAATGAAATTTAATTTCTTTTCCCCTTCTGGAGCTGCGAGTGTCAGGTACAACTATGGTTAGAGATGGCAGGGGGAGTAAGTAGGTTAGAGTCTGAGGCAGAGCATGAGGTGTATCTAAAAGCAGTGCAAGGCCTGTCTAATAACCCATACAAACAACAGCAGCTTCTAACTGAAGCCACCAGCTATTGCTGTTATTGAAGAGCTTTATTCTGGGTTTCCTGAGGCATCACTGGATCTATTATTAAAAGCATGATCAGTTTATGCTCATTTTGCACTGTACTCTGGAACGGGGCTTCTCTGTTTTCTACCCTGAAACATATTTATTTAATAAATTCAACTTCTTTAGATAGATACAAGGGAAGTACAGCCACCTGTATTATTCATGCTCACTGTGTATCAGTTTATTACAGATAATAAGAAATGTTTGATTCAGAAGAGGTACATTTTCTCTTAAGTATGCTTGTCCCCTTACAAAGAATATAGCTGCTCTGAAATGCATCTTTGATTTTGCTCTCAGGATTGAATAAAAATAGGCTAGACAGACGCCCAGAGTAGCATCTGGGATACCTGTTGCCCACTGAAAAATGTCAGTAATGTTACAATTTAGCTCTGAGAGTTTACTTCTCTTTTTAGCTCCCATACCTATAAGAGACAAAGTTCATTGGCGTGATTTAATTATGTTGATGTGCTCTAGCCAGACAAAAGATCTGTCAAATTAATACTTTGCACATTTTCTGTGCAAAAAAAAGCCACCCAATTATTTTCTTTCCAAGATAAGGCAGAGGAGCCATTTTTCCTTCCTTAGGCTAGCTGCCCATACCTGTCAGCCACTCATCAGTTACTAGTAAAGTGGCCTTAGGTTCTGACAAGAGCAAAAGATGGGTGTTATAAAGCATTTAAATGTCGTATATAAGTGAATAGAGTAGTGGAATAAATGTTTTATGACTGTTCAGAACAAACGGTGCGTGAAACCTTCTAAGGAGAGAGTATTTCACTTCATACATTCATTCAGCTGAGCAATCAGCATGCCTCACTTCTGCTACTGCCTTTGCACTGCAAGGAAACAAGTTCTCTGATGCTATCTGCCTGTACTTATGTAGATTCTTTCCTTAAGACTGGATTGGGTCTGCGAATACATTTTTCTCTTTTCTTTCCATGCAACAAATTATGCTTCTGAGGTCTTGACATCATAAATACATATGCTTAATTTTACACAGCTGAGCAATTCCATTGGCACATATCATAGTGCTTGTAGAAAAAGGTTTTGATCTCTGCTTGTAAAATACATGTCTGGAAGAGCTAGAAGAACTCTGGGGGGGATTGGGGTTTGGATTTTGCTGTGTTTTGATTCAGTTTTTGTTTTTTTAAATTCCCTCATCTACCTAATATTAGAGAAAATAACATATTTTAAAAAATATGTTGAATAGAAGTCTAGACTTCCTACAGCTGACCTCCAAGAGACCTCTATGTGTAAACATTCACATATGCTATGGTTTAGGCACCTCAGAAAAATAAACAAATATTATTTCAGGCTGAGCACCAATTACTCCTGGGCATACTTTGCATTGGTTATTATTAAAATTGTAAAGAAATGCAAAAGGAAAGAAGATATGTTTGTATGCTAAATATAGTATGTTTGGAAGAAAAGCAAGAAAAAAAGTAACATTGTTGTTTTACCCAGATAAACTTTGTATTTGTACTGACAGGGTTGATCAACACTGAAAACACTGGGATTTTTGCTTTTACAAACTGGAGTTTGTTATAAACAGACTTTGTAATAACAAAACTAGATTAATTTTAGTGTCTTTTTTCAATAATTTCTGCCTTTGGTTTATTTCTAACTATATTAATATGCTTATTTGCTAAAAGAAAACTGTTTATCTGACCCCCACAATGGGGGACTAGTTTAAGAAACTGCTTACAACAAATCCCAGTTCACACAATTTCTGAAAGCAAAATAAAAAAGTCATTAAAAATGAAAAATTATTAAAATTTTTCTATTAGAATACTCTTATCTTAGATCCATTTTCAGATGTTCTTTTTCAAATGTGAAATTATATTAGTATCACTGTACAGACAGTCAGGTCAGAGAATAAAACATCACTTCATAGCAAAAAGAGAGCTGGTAGTCTTTCAAATATATCTTGATTCATATTAGAAAGACTGGGTGGTTTGTAACAGCATGGATAAATGTTTAAGTCTCAACACAGCATGGTCACAAAGCTTAGCAAAGCATACCAAACAGGCAGAAAATAGAAATTATAACAATCCACGTTAAGAAGCCTAACATCATTACAGAATGAATGTCTGTACATTGACCTTCGTGTAGCTCTCTGTCACTTAATAAGATGAAAATTAAGGCTCTTAGAGACATACAGCAATCAACTGAGGAAAAGCAGAAAATACTGCTTTTGAACTTATAGCAGATGATATGTTGAACTTATGAAGGTTTACAGTTGTTTCCTGGTTTAACATACACAAGTGTGATAGCCAAATGTGTTCAGTCAGGATCACAGAACAAAATTACTACCCAGAACCTGTGCTGCAAAAGGCAGTACCTGCTGCCCTCTGTGTAGATTCCTGACTGGGATTAGGAGTTATACTGTAGAACATGTTTTATAACTTCTCCCAATGAGAGTAAAATGTGCTGATAGCTACTAAGCCCCGGGGTAATAGCATGAAGACTAGAGTGTGAGCTTAACATCTTACTGATGTGGTACTCCCAAAACCTGTACCAAGATGCTTATTGGAAGGGATAGTGGATGAGGCCACTCCTTCCTGCCTCTCCCATGCAGAACACCTGCCCATCTTGCTATGAGCTTTCTGTGTTTCCCATGTAAGTGACAAATCAAGCACCTAGGTCAATGGGCAGCATCCCCAATCATTCCAGAAAACTACTATTTAACCAACTCATGTGCTCAGAGAACTCCTGGTTTCACCCTGCGTTGCGTGCTTCCTTGAATCTTGCCTTGGAGAAAACTGCCAGATACACTCCTTGGCTTGAGACTCAAGATGGCAAGCTTTGTAAACCAGCAGATTCCAACAGAGCAGAAAAATAAGGAAACAATTGGTATGCCTCTATAAATTATAGGCACAGTCAACATCTAAGTTCCACTTACCAGTGCAAATCGTCTGTTTATGATCAGCTAACAAAAACTAAGTTCCTGTAAAAGCAGTCTGTTCCACAGAGGTGATTTTCAGCCCAACCTGATCTGACATGATTGGTTTGGTCATCTTAATATGTGAGGTTTTTACTGTAAAGAAAAGGAGAGAGAGTTGGGAAAGAGAAGAAATACAAGTATCGGATTTTAGTTTGCTGACAAAACTTTATAGCAGGGAGAGGTGATGATATCCTTATGTACTTCCTCTGGGGAATACAGGTGGCAGTGACAATACTCCTGATGTATGGATATGGCTGTATGATGCACTCAAAACGGCTCCAGCCAGCAAGCTCCACTGAGCACAGTGAACATTAACAACCATATTTTCTCGGCAGAGATTTCTGCTACTGGTGATACTAGCTCTCCATTTTATATAGGTTATCCACCAGGCAGAAATAAAAGGAATATTCCTCCTTCAAACATGTGTCTTTGCTCAAAACCAGACACAATATGAACTTAAACAACAAAATTCTAGAAACGTAAGTCAATACTGGCAAACCGCAGGTACCTATAGCAGCACCTCTATCATTACCATTTCTCTTAGCTTCTCATTCTAAATATACAGTTTCTCAAATTTCTAGCAACTGTTAGAGCATCCAGAAGAAGTTACCAGTGAGGAGATCCACAAATGGATGGTGTACTGTCACATGAATGATTTTTTTCCCTTCTCTTTAAGATTACCGACTTCAGGAGAATGTCAGCCCTTGAAGAGCTGGTCCTGTCATGCAGTGGCACAGAATCAATAGAAAACAACACTTTCAAAGCTCTGAGCACCTTGAAGTCTCTGGAACTCTACAAAAATCAGTTAAAGCAAATACCCACCTTCCTCCCAGCTGGCCTTGAAATTTTAAAACTTGCTGATAACTCTATCAATGCTCTGCATGCGTCTGACTTTGAAGGTTTGATGAAGTTAAGGGTGCTCGATATTCGGAACAACCTTATTGTTACTCTGCCCCCGAGTGTATTTTCCTCCCTTTGCAATTTACAAAGTCTGATTCTGGATGGCAACAACATGGAATCTGTGTCTGCACCACTTAATCTTCCTAGGCTGAAGTATCTGAGCATGGCTGATAATAAACTGAACTCGTTCCCAGCCAACTTCTTTGCATCTTTCAAAAACCTGCAGTTTCTCAGTTTAAGTGGCAACTTTCTGACAAAAATGCCTCTTGACCTACCTAAATCCCTGCTGTCACTAAAATTAGAGAAAAACCAACTTAAAACAATAAGACTTCGTGACATGAAACACCTAGAGAACCTGTCTGAGTTCTTCCTGTCAGAAAATCAGCTAACATCAATAGATGGTGCCCAGCTTCTCCCTAATTTAACAACGCTGGAGCTCTCTAAGAACCAGCTCCATGCCATGCCACCCAGGCTGCCTGGCAGACTGCAGAAACTCGACTGCAGCAATAACCTGATTCAAAGGGTGACATCACAGGACTTCCAAGGGCTGCAAGACCTCAAGCACTTGTTTCTTGACAACAACGCTGTTAGCATGTTCGAGGCAGGAGCTCTCCAGCAGTGTGCGCAGCTCTCGAATCTGGCACTGGAACAGAACCTCCTCATTTCTATTCCGCTGAGGCAAGTGAATCTGAGGACTGCTGTTTGCCAGGTGTCATCTCTCCTTCCTTACATTATGAGAATGAGGGCCAAGCTGGAAAAAAAAGATGTATGGTAGAAGTCTATCCAACCATAAACCCATCGCTGTAACTGGCACTAATTAGCACTCATGGTTAAAGGTCTCAGCATAGAAGTAGAGCTGTTTTCATCACACCTGTGGCCCACAGCAAATCTGCTCATTTTCCATCTCTCCCTGCTAGTGAGAGTACTTTGTTTAATTAGCACACGAATAAGAGGAACCTGCTAGGAGAATATAACAGAATGATTACAGAGAATGTATACTGTTGCTTAGATTTAGCTTCCCCCATAACACAAATTAATACAGCATTCAATAAAAAGGAAAGACAGCAATTTTAAAGCTGATGTTTCCACCAACCCACACTGAGTTTATTATTGTTAAAATATTAAGATTTCAGGAGCTGAGCCTGGTCAAAAAGATTGTGCTTTTTCAGTGGATATTAGTATTCTCAACTTCATTAAATTCACTCATTACCAAGCATTTGGAATGCATATAAGCACTCCAGCTTCAGGCTATAAGGAAAATTCCAGTCAAAGGAGCACAGAAGAAACATCCCTTGGGCACGCTGTATTCATTAACACCCCACATACAGGTTCCCTCACATTCATCTGAGTGTTCTTCTTGGCCATTATCAGAGATGGTATGTTAAGCCAAATAGAGGCTAGTCTGATATAAAGTGGCAATTTTATTATTTCAAAAAGCTGTGCAATAAGATAGCATAAAAATAGTGAAGTAATTCCATTAACATCAACTTCTTTAACACAACTGCACTATTAAATTTTATTTTTATGGCTTGTGGACAGGTTTAACTAGCCCAAATAAATAATGCAGTAAAATTTCAATTCATTTAGCATCAGGTCCTTTAGCATTTGAATCTATTTGGCAGCAGCTTTATAATCAGAGAGTGATTTAGTGGTGTATAAATATTTTATTTCAGTCTAGATTGACAGGAATGTTTAATGCTTTCCAGTTACTTTAGTATTGTCTAATCCATCCATTTTACAACCTTCGTAGTCAAGAGAATTAACAGGAAGGAGTTCTCTATTAGCCTTTAAACAGTTCAGCTTTTAAGGAGATATTGGGGACTTGCATTTTCAACTCAATGGTGAATGCAGATTTCAAGGGGAGGCTGTAAATGTAAAAGAGGGGGGGAATGACAAGATGTAATATTTGCATACTTTTACAATTAAATTAATTGTCTGACGATCACCAGGTATTTATGAATATACAGAAATAAAAGTTTTACTTCAGACAGTTATCTAAAACCTCAGTCACCAGTGTCACAGGTTAAAAAATATAGTTAATGTGAAACAGCTAATGGGTCTGAGCAGTTATTCGTCAGGAATGAGAGGAAAGAAAGCTTCCTTTGGTGTGTTGGGTTGGGATTTTTTCTGAGAAGAAAATAAGCCACAGCTTCAGGTATTTTCAGGATGTATAGAGAAGAGCCTATACTCCATGAAATCTTGGAGGGAGTGGTAAGAATGCAGGGAAGAGTCTAAGGATACTCCCTGGGGTGGCCACAGCACAGTGTGGATGCCACAGTCAGCTCTCAGGTGAGCACAGCTTCTCTGCCACCAGCAGGATCACTCATTGTGTTATTCCAGTACTGTTATTTTCTCAAGATCAACGCAGCCCAAAGTCAAACAATACAGCCATAAAGTCTAAAATTTGTACAATAGGAGCCTTCACAGGTTTAAGGACTTGCTGCTCAGGCTTTAAACTGTAATCAGTCTGGATGAACATCTCAGGTGATATCCTACTGCCTCTGACACAGTGGCACTAGAGGTTTACCCTGGAGTACCCTTCTGGCATTACAGGGTCATATTGGGCAACTGTACCCATCGCCTGTGGGTAGGTTACAAAACAGATTTATTGCAGTCGCAAGGATTTGGTAAGATCTAATTTTGTGGAGTGACTCATCACATCGATGCATGAAATTCTCATCTCCCCCAGGAAATACAGCACACTACAGAACTGCCCTACTCTTGAAATTTTCCTGCTGAAGTTGTGAGGTTTACACAGCTGTGGCAACCTGCCTAGGAGGTCAAACTCAGCTTCACAAAAAACGGGTGGCAAGGGTCACATTGCCTCACTTTTTTAGTAATTTTCAGAAGCATCTCGTATCGTTACATTGATTTAAACCATCACATCAACCTTTGCTGCTTGTGGTATATTGCTCTTTTATTCTGAATAGCTTTTGGTAGTATTATTTATATTTTCCCTGAGAGTTTCAGTGAATAAGTTTCCTTAAAATCTCTTAATTTCATCACCTATAGTAAATATACTACAGTAAAAAGTAACCACAGTACTATCCTGTAGTTAAAAGATTTTTGAAATAGAACTGGCTTATCTTTGAAATGTGTAAGATGTGATACTGATCTGTCTAGTATCATATACAAAGATGACCAGCTTTTTTTTTTCCTTTTAAATGCAACCAGTTCTAATTCTCTAAAATACTATTTATACAGACCATCAAAAAACACTTCTATTTTGCCTGTTGCCAATGTCTTAAACAGGATTTCATCAGGTGGACTGCTTCTCTGGCAGTTAACGTTTGAATCTGATGGGAACAGGAGAACAAACTGAAAGAAAAATCTAGTTCTTTATCACAGAATCACAGAATCACAAGGTTGGAAAAGACCTTTAAGATCATCAAGTCCAACCATTCCCATCCTAAGCTAAATCATATTGCTAAGTACTTCATCTACCCTTTTTTTGAACACATCCAGGGAAGGTGACTCAACCACCTCCCTGGGCAGCCTGTTCCAGGCCCTGACAACTCTTTCAGTAAAAAATTTATGAACTAAAAATCTTTTTAAACAAATCACATGTGTAAGTCCTTGAAGGAACAGTGCTGCCATGCTTCTCTAAGCTTTTTATCTTTCATGGTGCCATAATTTGGTCGTTGGCATACATGATGCATTTTTAAGCTTGACACTCAAGTGACCCTATAGCTTTCTTCAAGGTGCAGTACAGTAAGACTGCTCTTTAGTTCACTTGCACAAACATGAGTCAGAACTGCAATAATTTTGGAAAACAGTTCAACTGTGTATAGGCAGTATCCCTATAACTTAAAAAAAAAAAGACTGCATTTTTTATTAGTGATAGTTTTATTTTGTCAGATGTGCCTGGGCAAATGCCCATCACCAAATACGACTTATATGAACAGAAGCAATATGATGAACGTAACACCTTTGTGTCTTTTAATTTTGTTCAGACTTCCAGACACCCTTGCTAGATTGGACCTAAAGGGAAATGACATAGAGGATGTTGGAGAACAAGAGCTGAAGGACTTGAAACAGCTTCAGGTTCTAAATTTACGAAACAACAAGATCTCTGCCTTGGATCAGAAAGTCTTAGAGTGCTTACCTCGTCTTCGTCACCTGTATTTGGATGGAAACCCTTGGAACTGCACCTGCGACCTCCTCCGGACCAGAAGAGCGCTGGTGGCCAAAGGAACGGATGTCAGGGGAGGGCAGTGCGTGGCACCAGCAGAAAGCCGAGGAGAAAGTTGGATGTCTTCCAAAAAGATCCTACAGCAGTGTGAAGATACTCTGTCTTCCATGGAAAGAGGCAAAGAGGATAGAAAGAAAATTAAACCAAATGAGGCCTCCAGCATTGGAGTAAACACAGATGATGATTACTATGATTATGAACTATATTAACGCCATGGTTAATCTGTGATGAACCTTAAAGTTGTCCAGAGCTGCCCTCTAGCACCAGGATGTCTGTTGACAACCAGTCTGCTGGTCTGCCATTAACTTTTCCTCTTCAATTTGTACTGTAAGAGCTAATACCTGGTGACAGAAAGGCTATAAGAAAGGATGTAATTTTAATCTGAAAATTGTAAAGAAAATAGTTTTTCTATGCCATTAGTACTATGTAGTTTGAGGGAAGTAAGAGTACGACAATTGTCTCAGAAACGCAGACTGTAACTCTGTATGGACCTTTTTATAGTAGAGCATTTTTATAGCTGCATAAAACCCTGTAAATAAAATCCTGCAATAATACCACAACATACTGTTACCAGGAGTCTGGCCTTCAACATATTTAAACTCACAGGTCTGGAGTTTGAAATGGAAAGTTACACAGATGGGGGCACTTTCTCAGGATTGTGCAGAGATTCTTGCTTTTGAGAAATTAATTCCAGTTTTCCTGAAATAATTTGCCTCTTTTATTTTAGGCTATTTTAAATGAAGTTAGACTAAATTAGCTGAGCTGCAGGCAAAACACAGAAGGCTTATCTTCATCACAGCAAATTCAACAAACAGAAGAACTGGTGCCCTGGTTAATGAGATTAAATACTAGTTTCAAAGTTAATTAATAGTGAGGAATAAAAACACCGGGATTAATTAGACTCAATCCTATTGTTGTAAACAGAAGAGAGGAGATTCTCAGGAAACAGATGCTCACCTCTGGCAAATATCAGGCAAAGATCAAGTGAGGCAAAGTTTTTGGAAGAGTGTCCTTTGGTAGCTGAATAGCTAGTTGACTACAGTATAGCTCAAGATGCGTGTATGCTTTTGGGTTAAGTGTACTTCATGTGGGAGTACACACTGCAAGAGCCCCCCTTCACTGGCAGGAACCTTCCAATCTTTTGCATGCCAAAAAATAAAAAGAGGACCTAATGGTATATGCATCAACTCTGATGTATGTACAAATTTTATCAAGCAGCTCTAGAAAACTAAACAAAATTGGATTACCGAGACCACTAAAACCAGTGACTTACAAACAGTAATCTAAGGGGTTTCCTGGCAGTTCATAAATCTTGGCTGATAACTGGGGAGTAATAACACCAGCAAATTACTTTTCGAAGCAAACAGTTTCTATTATTCTTTATCTGCTGTTGGCATTCAGTAACTGGGTAATCACTCACAGCCACGGAGGCTGTTTTGTCAGGTGTCAGAGCGCAGCGATGTCGTTATGTCGCCTATGCAAATGCAATGGACACTTGTGTTTCTCAGGCACCCGATGCATTAAGCTCTACAAATGCAATAAAAAGGCCCAAGTTTGCTTTTCTTTATGGTTTAACTTTGTAACAGATCACCAGCCACCCAAATATTTGGTAGCTAAAGGTTCAGCTCTTCACGGAACAGCACAAGCCTTCCTCGCAGCGCAGACAGGCTACTCCTGTTGGCTAATGTTGGTCTGTATTAGAAGCCTGGGAAGCAGTTATTTCCTGCTCGTTAAACGCCCCCTGTGCCGCCTCAGCCCTCACACCTGTCTGGCGGCAGGGGCCCAGCTGGTTAGGGTTAGCTCTTGCTGCTCCCGCCTGCCCGGGACCCGTCTCTCCAGAGCCTGCAGGCAGCAAAGCCCTGGGCACGGCAGGTTTTATGGGAGACCGCGCACTCGGGGCGCGCCCCCCGAGGCGTCGCTGTCTCTCCCGCCGCAGGGACCTGCCCAGGCGCAGAGCTGCCTCGCGCGCGTTAGCGGCGTGCTCCGAGCGGGAGACGCGCTGGGGAGTACAGACACCGGTGAGGCCCGGCTGGCGCTGGGGCGCTCGGTTCCGCTCCCCCAAACGCCAGCGCGAACGAGGCGCTGCGGCAGCCAAGACCAAGGTACGGGGTCGGACACGGGAAGGGTCTGCCTAGCCGCCCGGCCCGAGGACGAGCTCGGAAGCTGGGGGATAAGCGAAGCCCGGCCAGACGTTCCCCCAGCGCCTCGCCCGTTTCCCGACCCCGGCCACTGGCGAGGGCGCCGCCATCATCGGCAGCCAGGGGGCGCAGTCCCGCCCGAGCCCCCGCCCGCCCAAGGGGGCGGGGCTTCCCTGGGCCCGCCCCAGCCTCCGCGCCCTTCGTCCCTCCCCGTCAGAGCCACGTCATTCGCTCTTCCCGGACGGAAGTGACGGCAGCCCGCCTGCCGACCAACGGGCGCCTTGCGTGTGGCGGGGTGAGAGGTGAAAGATCAGGCGGGGCGGCAGGAAGATGGCCGCGCCGGCGGCGGTTGCCGGGCGGGGGACGCGGACTCAGTGAGGGGATGGCGTCGGCGCGGCAGGCGGCGCGCCGCGGCTGAGGGACACCCCCGCCCCTTTCCCCGCGGGCCCCGCGCCGCGGCCCCGCGCGCTCCTGTCGGTTGGCGGCGGCGGCGCCGCCACCGCCCCGCGCGCCCCTCATGAGCGGGGCGGGCGGGCTGGCGTGGCGCGCGCTGCACGCCCTGCTGCGCGCCCTGCTCTGCCTGCAGCGCGCGCTGCTCGCCTGCCTGCGCGGCCGCGTCGCCGCCGGCCCCGGGGCCTGGCTCTGGCGCCGCGCCGCCTCCGCCGCCACCTCCTGCGCCCTCCTGGCCCCCGCCGCCGGGGCTTTCGCCTTCCGCAAGGCGCGGCGGCGGCGGCGGCCCGGAGGCGCGGCGCAGAGCCGGCAGCGGTGGCGCTCGGACGGGCGGGCCCTGCAGAAGCTGCCGGTGCACATGGGGCTGGTGGTGACCGAGGAGGAGCCGAGCTACGCGGACATGGCCAGCCTGGTGGTGTGGTGCATGGCGGTGGGCATCTCCTATGTCAGCGTCTACGACCATAACGGTGAGCGCGGGGGAAGGGTGAGGCCGTACCCGCGGGGACGTCCCGAGTGCCGGCCCGGGCGGCGGCCGCCCTGGGGAGCGCTTGCTAGAGGAGGCAGGCGCCGCCTCGCCTGGGCCACCCGCTGGCTCGGAGCCAGGGGCGCTCCCTCTCTCCACCGGGGTCTTCTCCAGCCGGGGGCCTGCCTTGCTGTTGGCAGTTCCTTTCCCGTTCCCTGGAGCCGCTGGGCCTGTGCGGAGCTCCTGGCCCTGGTAAGCCCAAGGAGTACCTCAAGTACCTTCCTGCCCCGGCTCCTGTGTCGGGGTGCCCCGACCCTGCCTGCTCGCTGGAGGGGGCAGGTGGTGGAGCCTTTCTAGAGCCTTGTCCCAGCCCCCGGCTGAGGGGAACTGCTGCCGCCTGAGAGGCATGACCGCGTGGGACATGGGTTGTTAGGGCACGGGTGACCTGCTCTTGCAAGCCCCGTTCATGAGCTGAGTCTGAACTTCTGTAAGCAGTGGGTGAGAGTGGCTGCTCCTTTTCGTGTACTCTTTCTCCTGTGAAGAGACAGGGTGGAAGGGTAGCTTAACATAAGCATGTATGTCCTGCCTGTTGTGGACGTGGCTTGCATTTGGTATGAGGACTGGTGCTGAGTTAATGCTGAGCCTGTGCTTGAAAAAACGCTGAAGCTTTCACATGTCTGGTGTGTGATTTTATTCATTACTCAGTCTCTGGTGCAAGACTACTGACTTCTTGCTTTTGCAGATACATTGATTCCACTTCACCGAGTATCTTAAAGATAAGCTCAGAGTTTGGATCTAAGATTCTGTGGAATAAGCATGGAAGGAATCTCTTTCTCACACCTGTCCTTTCCTATTGAGGAGGTGAAACCATCCAAATTCAAAATGTTCTTAGGTGCAGCTTTCAGCCCAGCTGCCGAGAGATGATCTCTGAGACTATACAGGCTATCACCTCAGAAGGGCTAACAACATGTGAGATGGACTGTGTCCTATGTTTCTTGCTTCATGCTAAAGAACCCTATACTCTTGCTGTTAGTGGTGAGACTGTAAGACACCAGCACTTTACCTGTTTTGAGCCGCTCCTAATGGTTATCTGGAGATGTTTTGCAGATTAGATTAACTGTAGTTTTATGCCAGGTTAGAGGTACAGTCTGCAGCGGTGGTTTGCTGGTGCTGTCAGGAAAAGCTCAGCAGTGCAGTGCATTCTTCCTAAGTAGGTGCATTCTACTGTCAAGTGTGCAAAAGCCTCTGAGGTACGCAGATCTCTCCCAGACTGTATTTTTCTTTCTTCTTTATTAAAATCCACTGCCATTAATAGTTTGTCATGTATGGTGGTTCATATGTGATCCAAGACTCAAATGGCTTAACTTTCACTAAATTATCTAAGATCTTTTTAAGAAACTAGGGTTAATACCAGTCACTTAGCAGTTTAAGCTGGCCATCTGTGCGGGGCTCTTTGCAGAGTGTGGTTATATTGTGTTTCAGTGGGCGAGTACTTACTTCCTCATTTGGGAGTGGAGGAATGGTATAAAATATTTGCATAAGATCTCAAGGACATGGAAAACAGGCAGCACCTTCTGAAAAGCCATTTATATGTCGATTTGGTTTATTTTCTAATTTGGAAAGTAGTAAACCCGCTTAAATGTTGCAGAGCAAACAGTACTAAATGAGAGTGAGACTTAGTCATAGCCTGAAGAGAGGCATTTTATTGCACAGCATCTCTAACTTCTGTCAAACCTCAAATAAGCTCTCTGCAATATTGCCTGACATGTTATGGACGTCTGCTTAGTCCCTTTTTAGATCCCAGCACTGTGCTGCACAAACTACATATATGAGAACAGAACTGAGGAACAGACCCAGCTGAGAGTTTCTGTGTGCTCTTGGTTTTCAGATTGCTCACTATGCAACCATGCAGCTCTGAGGAAGGAGAAGGCACCAGCCAATGCTTAGGTAGCCGCTGTCACGGAGATCCTGTCTGACAGAGAGGAGCCAGTGCTGTTACAGCATGTGATTCCTGCATCATGGAGTAGCTACTTCTGCTTCTCCAGCATGTGTGTTGAGATCTTGACAGCTCTAAGACTGACTATTCCAGGACTGTGAGTGTGATGACCAGAAACGACAAGGTTGTGTCCTCTGAAGAGCAGCATAGCTGAAATAACCTGCAGAACAGTTATCTTCTGTTAACAGTTCAGAAAAATAATATCTTGAATGATATTTGCTGCTGTTTCCATGTATTGTTACATTTGTTACAGTTGCATATTAAGAGGTTTTGTTAACACCTTTGAAACTCTAAAAATACAGCTTTGATCTCATCTTTAGGTCAGACGTACTGCTTTTCAGTAGTTTGTTCTTCTGTTAGTTGTTTGAGACCAGAATGTGCCAGCATGAATTCCAGTTTGTTGGAACATAATTGAAGAAGGCAAGACTAAATGCAGAGCAGCTAAACCATTTTAAATTTGTGGCTTTTGCCAAACTTTTGGATTTGATGAGAATAGCCTCCAGTTTGTTGCACAAATGCATGTTCTTCACTGGCATTCAATGGGTATTCAGGGATAGCAACTGCAACAGCTTTTTGCAGAGCATCTTGTCAGCTAAGCCTTTTAAACTGGTTTCAGAGAGCGAGCAAGTAGTTCATATGGCTCGAGTGTACACTTACTTCTGGTAGCAGCAGATATGCTGCCTTTCCCTCAGTGCTAAGCTCCTTACAGTGTCTGGATTGAGCATACAGCGCTTCCAGATGGCCATCCTGCTAAGTAGGATGTTGCAGTTGTTGCTGAATCCAGTTCTGAATAATAGGGATGTTGGGAACCCTCAGCAGTAACTCCAGTACAGCAAAGGTGAATAAAGTCAGGTACGGTTTGCACTTACCTGTAGCAGAGGGTGAACCTAAATTGCATTGAGCATTGTTTCCTCAGGTGGTGAGACTTGCTTTTGGTCTGCTGAGCTGCTTTATAAGGTTCTGTGTTTATACAATTGTACCAGCTATTGACTTATTAAAGATAATGTTGTCCCCACTGATGCTGGCTGTGGTGAAGGAAACACAATGGCAAATGCTCTGAATCTGTGTAGTGTGTTGTGAAGTATACTTTGTTTCCTTTTCCTTCGTTGTGTACTTGCAGTACTGAGATTCTTCTTGGTGCAACAGGAAACTTTGATTGCAAGAGTGGTCTTCCACAGTTACTTTTTTCTGGAAGAAATACTGTGTCTGTTTCCTGCAGAAGGCTTAAATTAAAATAGTGTCATTAATTGCCCCTTCTGTAGGAAGAGGGAAGCATGAAGTTCTCTTAAGAAGTGCCAGACAAGCTGCTTATTTGATTATAGTAGTGAATTTCTATATTCTAAGCAAAATGACTAAATAGAAGGTTGATTCTGTGTTCCATGTCAAAATAAGTAGCTGCATCTGAGCTGACACTAGTATGTTACAACAACTGCACCAGTAACTGTAAGAGCAACTTGGTTGGAGCTGTGCTGATTCTCATGGGCAGTTACAGAACCCAGTATGTTACAGATGCATTGGATAATACTTGTGGGATGTGATCAGGTGCTTGGCTCTCTTTGAATCCATGAAGATCAGTATGCTGGAAGACTGGGGTGGAAAGGTCTCCACAGAATGAAAAAGGACCATAATGTAAGGAACTGCCTTGTACTTGAGAAATATCTGGTGCTGTGAGTTACAGTGCTCAAATGTAAGATTTATCCTCTGCTCCTGCCCCCCCCCCCAGGCTGAGAGGCCAGAGGTGTGCTTTTGCTGCCTCTGACGTTTAGGGGTTCTCTTCACTGCAATTTCTGCTGATCCACAGCAGAGCATAGCCATAATAAACTTAATGCTACTGTGTGCATCTTGGTTGTTAAAGCCGGATTGGCTAAAATTGTAGTGTTTTTAAGGATTTATTTGGGTGGACTTCTGTGTTGCCAGTCCTGTTACTTGGTAGCAATCCAGCCATGCTGATCAGGACCTTATCTCCAAGGAAATAATGCAGCCTTCTTGCAGTCTGAAGGCAGTGATTATGCAATTATATAGTGGCAGTTAATATATCTTCTGGAGAGCAGAAGCCTTTGACCAGTGTTAATATACTTTAACTTTCTTTGCTTAAAGTTACTTTGCCACTTAAAAGCTTTCCTCGAGTGTTACATCTGTCCATCTGTGAAGCTTTCTTGAAATAGTTTCGGACAAGTCTAAAGTGCTTTTTGGGAGCTTGGCATTTGAGTACTTCAGGCTCCTGAACAGATGGTTTAGGTTAAAGGTTTCTTAAAGCCCACAGTATGACAGTATTTAGAACTTGTGTTTCTTCATCTTGGGTTTAGCTTTCCAGTGAACTGTGTTACTTCTGACCAACTTTCTTAGAAATTCTTTGAAATTACAGAGTACTGCAGTGAACAAAAGTAATTATTTCATTAGCCCCAAACGCAGGCTTTCAATTTCTTCCAAGTTACTTAGTAGTCTAGCTGATCTGATCAAGCTGTAAAACTTTCTGGATGTTCAGTGGGGGAGATAAATATGTTGTGGTTTTGTGTCACAGGAAAACTCCTGTGAGATCCCAGTATCACGTGGCATTGGCTGTGGGTCTTCACCCACGTGAAACTTCACATTTTGGTGTTGAGTTGGGAAGAGTCCTCAGACCATACTTACTAAAAGGGCTAATGCTAATCTGTAGAAGGTAATCTCTATAGGTTTGGGTAGTGTGAAGGTAGTACCTCTACTCTTGACTGCCAGTAAGCTCTTGTTCTCCTGGTACAGAATGTCCCTCCAAGAAGAAATGTGGGAGGGATGGTAACCTGCGAGATGATAAATTCAGACTTGAATTCTTCCTATTTGGTTAGCACTAGGCTTTAATGTGGGTGAGAATTAAGTGACTTCACCCACTTTCAAACTTGGATTATGTTTTTTCTAGACTCCTGGAATAGATAAGCCTAATATATTTTTCTAGCCCCCCGTGTCCTGTGAGTGAGGTTCAGTGCAATGTCTCAAACTGTTCCTCAGTTGTCAACCAGCATGAAGAGGGTGTAAGCAGAAGGTCATGTGCTAAGGCAGTTTCTTGCAAGTGTGTTATTTGAGTCAGGTTATGATTTGTTGTTTCTCGAACCGTTAATACTTTGATGCTTTAAGTAGACTTGTTAGCTTAAGGCTCTTTCCTCATTGGGATGAGAGTTGAGAAAAAGCAAATAACTGAAATGCTGTGGAAAGGTATTCTTTCCTAGGCTTAACTTTGGTTAAGGTGTTTCTTTGTAAGGAAGAGCTGACTTATTTTGTGTTATGTGATTCTGCTGCTTTAAAAAGCCAGGCAAGAGAGAAGGTTGAACTTTGAGATGCTACTAGGGCACTAACAGGTGGTGGCTGTGGTTGTCTGGCCAGACAAACAACTGGTTGACTCTACCTGGTGTTCCTCTGTGCTAGTTGTTCCCCTCCAGTTCACGGTTCCTGTCACTCTTGCACCTTCCTTCTGCTGAACTCATGGCCTCCTAATTACAAATGGTGTCTGTCAGTCTCTAACTCTGAAATGCTGCAACACCACTGCTGACAGCACAGAGCATGGCTTATAACTGCTTGTAACTTGTAAAACCAAGCAAAAGGTGTGTGCCCTGGAAGAGACCTGTGTAGTGAGGATTGCTGTAGGAAACTGAAGCACTTCTGGTTTGCCTCAGCTCTAATGGGAACCAGTGATCAGTAGCAGGCTTATGGCTTGTGTTGTAAAAACAAGAATTACCCCTGAAATTAGCTCACAAATTCTCGGTAGTTAAAGGGACACCCTGCCCCCCCCCCCCACATTAACCAAACTGAAGTTTGATATTCTCTTGTTTTGTTTTAATTTTTAACACTCACTGGAATATACACACTTGTACCAGCTTGCAGAGACTCCAGAGTTCTGACTAAACAAAAACTTTTTTCTGCTTTTCAGAACCAAAAAATGTCTAATCAGAAATAATGGTGACAATTTCATATTTGTGCTTCCTTTTAGAAACAGTAATAGAGTTACAATTTTCCACTCTTTACAGCAAACAGCTAGGGTATTGCTAAAATTGATTAAACCTCTTGTTAAACATTACCTTTCTATAATATTAAAAACATATTATGGGCTTGCTTTTGCCTTACATAGAAGGCTGTGAACAAAATTGGAAGGTAGTGTTAAATTGAGACTGAAGTCTCGCTGCCTAGGAACACTTCTGTGTGTTGATCTATGCAGGCACTCTTGTTTACTATATTTATCATGTATAAATTAGCAACAGCATCTTCCAGAACTAAATTTGGTTTATTTTCAGTTTTTTTAAAAAAATGAGCCTTGTATAAATTGGTTTTCTGAGATACTGGAAGGGAACCTATGTCAGAGCCACAAGCACAGAAAATAATTTGTAAAGCCAAATGTGAATTTGGCCTGTGTACATTGCCTCTGGCAGGGCTGTGCTTGCATTCATAAAAGTCTCTTGTGCACTGAGTGAGAGACGAAATGCTGAGGGAGTAAAGTTCCCCAAATGCTATTGGTTTTATACAAAGATTTTGGATAGCTTGGAAGTTTGCTGCCTTCTGATGTGCTTCAGGATCTTATCCGCAGGAAAGCTGCGGGTGTCAAGGTTGGTGGATCAGTTGGAATGTAGGTGTGGAGGTCTTTCCAAGGAAGATACACTACAGTAGCTTCCAGTTTATGTTAAACTGCTATTCCAAGAGCAACACAAGACCCAGATTTGAGCAACTAAGGAGTGGGTGAGGAATCAGGAGAGTAGAAGGGAAGTGCTGATGCTTTGTGTTCTTGAGATCTATCTACTGCGTGCATTAAGGACCTTCACTTCAGAGCTGGACCAGGTGCTCTCTGGTGTCCTTTTTACTGAGCAGTAAGCACCTTAGTCTTTCGTCCTACCTGTTGCCTGCAATGTTTTCATTTACATTAGTGTGTGGATTCTTAAATATGTTCTTCCAGTCTCTGGGAATAGGTAAAAACTTTTGTTGAGAGAAATGTCTTGCTCATCACTGGTGTTGGGTGAGGAAGAAGAGAGCAACTGTTTCCCAGATAGGGAACTCTTCCGGATTGTGCCAGTTCTTGTGAATATTGCAGATAGTACTGTTTTCCTCCCTCAAAGTTTGTGGAAGTCAAGTGACTATTAGAGGTGAGGCAGATGCATTCTTATACAGCTCTTCCATGAAGATGGTGTGGGATTAGCAATTGCAGTAGCTGCACTGCTGCTGACCTTAAGTGTAAGGAAGACAATCTTTGCTGATTCCAGCACAAAACAGACTTACGCAGGCAGAGTTGTATCAAACAGTACTGTTCACAGCAGCATCCTCAATTTCCGGTATGTATGTATATACAGTAGCAAACAGGAGCACGAAGTATGGCAATTTAGTTATAGACTTAGTAGAAGTATTCTCATGCTATTTTTTTCTATCATGATTGCTGCCTTACTGAGATTTTCTAGTCTGCCAATGTGTGAAATCAGTTCTAAGCATCACTTACGGTTGTGTAATGAAGTTAACTTAATTTTTGAAGGGAGTATCCAGAATGAGAAGGGAAAACAGATGCTTTAGCACCTATTAAAACCTCTAATGAAGCCTGTATGAAAATGCTAACTCATTATCCCTGAAGGCTAGCATATTAAATGAAATGTGCTCTATCAATTCATGTTGCAAACTAACTCCTAATGTATTACAGTCTTAACCCAGTGTTTATACGCTAACCACTACTTATGTGGAAACTGCTGTTTGTTCTAATCCCAGAATCACCTTTAAGGTGATGTGTATAATTTTATGATCAGGCTTACGATTCAAGTTCAGTGTCTCTTGAAAGATTATGTGAAAGATTAAGCTTGACATAAGCTTTCTGAATGAAACTTAGGTTCTTAGTAACAACCCCTGAATGCAAGGTGATAAGTGTTATCAGTTCCTAAGTAAATATGCCTAGCCACACTTTTGCACTGTAAATATTTAAGCTGTCACATTTAATTTTTACTATGGCTTTTAATTAGAAATACTTATGTTGTGTCTTTCAAGAGTTAGTTTCAGAACAGGAAATCGAGTATCTTTGGTTAAGCACATCGTTGTAATCTCCTGTACACCAAATACATCTGCCAAAAACATGCATGTTAAAGGCATTGGGGACTGCACTAACTCCTTGGAATATACAGCTTGTGAAATCCTCTTATTAGGAAATCCACAGCACTGGCTGTGGCCTAGGAGTGGACAGTTGCCTGATATGCTGCTTTCATCTTCTGGCTGTAGTGGTGTGGCAGGAGGCAGTAGCAGACTTCAGCTGAGAATCTACAGCACAGGCATTGTTAACACCGGGTTTCTTTTAGTCTGGCTTGGTAGGGTAATGCTATCTCCGTAGCATATGCTAGCGTACTAAGGACAATAAAGGAAGTCTTTAGCTATCCCTTATGCAACTGCAGCTTGCTGAGTGAGAGAGGAACAAAAGCATGTGAGTTGTCTTTCCAAGGTCACTGAAATTAGTCATGTGCAGTAGCGTTTGCTTTGGATTCTTATCATACTTATGAACTCCAGTTTGCAACCAGTACTGACTACCTGATTTTTTTCCTGCCTAGTGTCAGATTTACTTTGTAACACCCTTCATAGGAATTGGCTGACATGCAACCTTTTTTAAAGGTATTTTCAAGAGGAATAATTCAAGATTGATGGATGAAATTTTAAAACAGCAGCAAGAGCTCTTGGGAATAGATTGCTCCAAGTACAACGTGGAATTTGCAAATCAAGACAAAGCTGATCAAGGTAAGATGGATTGTGACTGGGGATTGGTATGACTCTAAATTGTTTTGGGTAAATTATAACTCTGCTTTTACTTAAACATGTTCCTGTGTACAGCGGCCTTTCTTTGTTAGGCACTGATTATCAGAACACCTGAACCTTCCTGAGCTAGTATTAAACTTGCATTGTGCTATTTTGTTCTTAACTACTAGTAAAATGTTGCACTTTCCTGCCCATAGTGATTGTTCCTGGGTAGTCTGATCTTGCCCTCTAGCCGGACTGTTGTGCCATGGCCCCTTTGATGCATCACTGTAGCTCAACCCCCCACTGATACAGTGAGGCAAATTCTCTTGAGAGAGTTGGAAGAGCACCGGAGTAAGCATAAGGGAACTGATGCATGCAAGTGAAGGCATGCGCTCCCATCTTTCTGAACTTTGAAGTGTAAGTGGGGAGGAAGAAGAGGAAAAACGAAACTGCTGGTTGTCATGGCAGTATATAATGACACCAGGAAGGGAAAGGGGTGTAAGTTAAAACCAAAACACTGGGATAGCAGCTTTTTTGTCTAGTAAAGTGGAAAAGAGTAATATGCTTCTGGGTTAATGTTCCTTAGTCAATACTATCTGCTATAAGTACTCATCTAGGCTTGCTGGCTAGCACAAATGTTACAAGTCTGTTCAAAGTGTAGTAAATCACCAGCACATACTTACTGAAGCAGGTCTTTGCCTTGGGGGGATAGGCTGATACTTACAGCTCTTCTAACTACAGCACATAATATTTAAATAGGTCTCATAATAAAAAACGCTCAACCATTAAGTTTTAAGACAATCGTATTACATAGTTGAAAGACTTAAGCAAAGACTACACTTCATAAGTTGTAGTGCATTTGGCTGCCTTTAAGATGCCTCTGGTTGAATTTTGCTTCCCCTGGAAGAGCTGATAGGATGATGAGATTCTTTGTGCCAGCTTGAGTCTTAGGTTCAGTGTTGTAGCATAAACTTGCCTTATTAGCACCTTAGCTCAAGTTGCTTGGGCTTACATGGAAGCATCCAAGTTTCATGTTATTTAAGTCCGAAGACTTAAGTATCTCTTGTGCTAGATAGGAACTGAAAAGCAGATATGTTTTCAGTTCTCTTTAGAATTTTTCATTTTCACTTAGAAGGTTCCACAGTCAGATCAGATGCTTCATACCTGGAGCTGAGCAAGCTGGCATCTATCCAGTTAATAATATTAAACTGCAATTTTCCACCACCACTGAGAGGCAAAAGGACATGTCTTACACTTACAAATACTGTCAGAGAAATATTCTTTGCCATAGGACATGTGACAAAATAAACAATATCAAGGAAACATTTTCATTGTGGTAGCTTTAGGCTAGTTGAGTGGGTTTAGGAGGTGTTACGAGTCTTTGGACTCTACCCTGTGGTCCTTTGCAGTCGGGTTCTGTAGTTTTAAAAAATGCTGGTTTTAAGTATCTGGTGATAACTACCATTAGCTCTGTACAAGTCTGTGTCCACACAGTAGTGTTTAACCCAGCTACTTCAGGCTGGGTGTAGTACACTCTAGCTTTCAGCTTCCTTGGTTACTTCACCTCGTAGGTACCTTATCAGAACTGACAGCGATGCAAGTCTCCTTGTATGAGAAGACTTAGAGTAATGTAGGCAGTAAGATTGTTGTGAAATGTTCTCTTAACTCACAGATGTAACTACAGATTATCTGGTTCCTAGCTTCTCTTAGCAATTTTAGATCAATATTTTAACTCTTGCATCAATTTTGAAGTGCTTATGAAAGATCCTGTCATCATATTCAGGGAGGGCCCTGGCTTATCAGCGTGTCACACATGTCTGCAGTAGCTGTTAAAACACTTGCCTCTTTTAGGGTAGAAACTGGACCTTTTATCTTTCTCTGATTATCTTTCTGCATTAGTTACAACCTCCTAAGTTGTAACCTCCTAGGCACCGTCCTCTCACTGCTTTGCCTGATGGCATAAGACCACTGCAAATTCCCTGGAAGACTCTACATGTCAAGACTGACGTGAATTAAACCTCTTTTTCCACAGGACTCCTCAAAATAGTTGCCTTAATTTTGCAGTATAGTAACGCAGCAAATCCACAGGACACCCACCTCTGCAAGAGATGGAAGAAGTACATCTGTAACTAGTAGTTAATATATTATAAACCAAATTGCTTTCAGTCATATCCTGTGAATATCTAAAGCACGTACAAACCAACTATATTTCTGTTGCTTTTAAACTGTGTTTTGTACTTTCAGTTTTAAATTGCCAATCTACATTGAAGGTGCTGTCTCCAGAGGACGGGAAAGCAGACATAGTAAAAGCTGCTCAGAACTTTTGTCAGTTGGTAGCACAGCAGCAAAGAACATACACAGACCTGGATGTGAATGTGTTAGACAACTTACTAAGTAGTAAGTATGGCATAGTCTGTGGGGAGGGGGGAGGAAAAAGAGTGCTGTAATCCATTTGGTTACCAGTGTGTTTATTGCTTAGAACTTATGCATCTTGATGCTTAGCCTGTCAGGGTAAGTTATGATTGTTGCTTTCGGGCTTCTGCTAAAATTTCTTACTGCTTTACCCCTTTTGAGCTTTTCCTTTAAGCAGAAAAAGAGAACCTTAAGCTGAATTGGGAAGTCTAACTTTTTTGGAGTTTACAACCTCTATGGGATGCTCTGCTATGAACTTTCTGAAAAAAGTACTGCTGGAGTCACCTGAAACTAGACTATTATAACTTAGGTTAGCTTCTTGCAAGTTAGCGTGCTGCAAACCTGGTTATGCGCAGAGTCTTTTCCAGATCTAGTTACAGCAATTAAAGCTGTTACTGCTGCAGAACTACCACCCTTGCTGATCTCTTGCTGCTGTATAAACCACACTAATTATCTTCACTACTAATTCACGTGGATTACTTACTCTGCACAGAGGAGCATGTCTATGTGCAGCAGCTATGAGAAGGGCAGGGTTGCCCTAATCTCACCTCTAGAAGAAGTAATTGAGAAGACGCTTCTGCTTCCCCGATGGTGCTGTGGAACTGTAATAGTTACTCAGTTTTCCTAGATGATCCATGCATGTTAATCGAGCTGTAATTAGCTTGGCAGGGTTCAGGTTTCAGATCACACACTTCAGCTTGGATGTCTGCAGGCACATTATTGTGTCTTCCATTAATTGGACTTCAGAGTGTGATTATTTTCAAATGGGTGGTCAGCTGAATTGCTTTGCAGGCTGACTACCATGGCAGTTGGCACACTTTAATCTTAATTTCAAACTCAGTTCTATCCCTGTTGTCAGCATGTTGCATAATAGCTTCTTACTGTAACAGAATCATTAAATGTATTTATTAAGGCACTCTAAGTTACTTAGACATATACCTTGTTATACCCTAAAGTCAATTTAAGGAAATGAATAATTGCTTCTTTAAAGCAATCACTCATTCTATGAAGAACTAGTGACAGTTAATACCAACATATGTGTTTTGGTGAGTGATGTTTAAATGGAGCTTCTCAAAACACTTGTTATCCATGCATTTAAGTGTCTGGATATGTTGAAAGTATTAGATCTGGTCTTAAATACATCAGAATTAATGTCCAAGTGATGCATACATGCTGAGGTCAGGAAGAGAAATCTCCTAGGCTTTTAATCTGTCAAAACCATGTCTTTGAGAAGAGGCTGCTTAACCTATGTGGCTAATAACTAAGGATAGCATCTATAGCTAGTTCTGCTTATTAATTTGCTTGGTTTTAATGTTTAAGACAGTTGGAGGTGAAGACCTATTCTTTCATGACTTGGCAGCAGCATATGAAACTACTCAGTTTAGTTGTAGGCAGATTCTAGTTTCTGTGCATCCTTAATGTAAAGGTATTGAATATAAACATCTGTGAGTTACTGATCTAAATTGAGAGCACGTTCTGAAAAGCAGTACTTGAGTAATGATGTATTTAGGGTTTGTGTTTGTGGTGACTTCTGTAATTCTGGATTTTCATATTTTGATTTAAATATCTGATGATGTGTGTTTTGAATTTCTGTCCATATTTAGGATGCAGTTATTGAAGCCTAGTCCTAAAATGGTACGATTCTGGCTTGTCGCGTGGCTTTTCTGGCTCTTAATCCAGTTGTGCTCGAATTCTTACAGTTTGTTTTCTTCAGTGTGAGTGTAGTTTCTTCTGAGCAGTGCCTCAGCTAACCACCCTCCTTCCAGAGAAGTAGTTGCTAGCTGCATTTCATACTGTCTCTACTCGCTGTCTGCCTTCCCAGTAAAGAACGTGACCGTCAGTTAAGGCTGTTCTAGTTGCCCTGTATAAGTCTGTGAAGGGTAGTGCTGTCAGCTCTAGCAATTCCTTCAAGTTCCCCTCAGAACTTTCGACCTAGAAGGGATGTTGCCAGATTCCTGTCCCTTGAGTGTCCAAGTCTTTTGGCCTCTTAGTCTGCTCCCAAATCTTATCTTGTGTATGTTAAGCTTGAGTGCTGTAGCAGCACTGAAGGAGCTTCCACATGTAAAGTATCTGTAGTGTTGATATATTTAGGTAGAGAAATGGGTGCAGAATGGAAAGCACTGTACTGTGCTTTGAATAGACTGTTCTGACAGTAATACTATAGTGTACGCTTTCATTTTCCTTCAGATAAGAACCAGAAGGAAATATTAGCATTAATTGAGCTCTCTGAAGGCCTTTTCCTGTTTGAAAAGTCATTGCAGTGTTGAAGATCCTGCTGCTGAACTGGCTAGCTGAGGAGTACTCATCTACTGAATCAGCTGATGAGTAAAGCTGTCCCCTTCCTTGAGAGTCCCCACTTCTAAGTATTCATTGCTTTCCTGCAAAGCTCTTTCATACTAACAGGCTAGCTTCTGAACACATGTGGCTTTTGCTTCATAATTTTTTCTTAACTTTGAGATAAGATTTGGGCTGTGGCACAAGGTACTTGTATCTAAATACTTCATCCTTCCTTAGAGGTGCGTGTACATGGGGGAAAAATACCTCTGGTAAAAGGATTACTGTTGTGATGAGTCAGTGAGGAGGGAGGATGTGAATTTTTTAATCTTCAGCTTCAGTTGCAAAACTTGGGTGGAGTGAAATCTGATAGGATCCTAGTTTCCTGTTCTGTTATTCCTGAAACAAAGTTCCTCTACAACTAAACCTGAAGGCTCCTGACTGGTTGGTGTGTCTTAAGTGAGGAAAAATTGAGAAACAACATCTGAAGTTCAGAGCAAATAGGCAGTACTGACTCTGTTTGCTAAAGGTAGGCACTACGTGGTGTAAACACTCTTGCAGTTAACCTGTGGAATTAATGGGTAATGGAAGGGGTAACAAGAATTAGTGTGCAATAATTGTGACTAATTGCAGCATTATAGCAGAGTAGGGTTATGGCTTCTGGAATGCTTCTCAGATGTAGGGGCATGAAGAGCAATTTACCACCTTGGGTCCCCTTGAGGTACCATACTGGTTTTCACATGGTGCCCTAAGCAACTTGTTAAAGTTAGCAGAGAAAGCTGGGCAGAGTCTGTTCCTTTTAAGCTTGTTGCCTCTCTGTTAACTTTAGCCTGGAGTAGCTTGGGTGTGGCAGAAACATGTGGAAGGGAGACACTGATTGTCTTCAACCTTGGAGGATCAGTAGGATGCTCTCACTAGTGGAATGACTGGCAGGGGGTTTTAAGGTAGAGGTAGTAAGAGAGTGGGCACCTAGTGAAGTCCTGCAGTGTTACCCAGTCCTGCCCTGGGATGGGTTATGCTGCCTAACTTAGTAACAGGAAACAAATGTTGCCCTCATCCAACCAGAAAGTTGTCACCTGCAACAGTTTTTTCTGAAGCTTCATGGTAAAAGTTGTTCTTAAAATGGCCTGTCTGACTCCATACTGAGAAAGAGACAATTGATCTGACAGTGGCTTTTTACAACTTGTTTTCTCAACAGTCTGTGACATCAGTTTGTTGTTTAGTGGAACCTCTTTCAGGGTGGTGTGTCTTTGTGATAACAGTCCTTTTACTCCGCTGCAACTCCACATAGTTGTTAGAACGGTTGGTAGCTAGGGGTCAGGGTACAGCATGTTCTACACTACTAAAGTCAAGCTTGCTAAGACAAAACTAGAACAAGCCAGCTGAAGCAGTGGCACTAAGGTTTGCTGTTCCTGAAAACAATGTAACTGTTCCTATTGCTTTCCTTACCAAACCTTTAAAAACTACCTGACATAAAAATAACAGTCCAGCTGGGCCTGCAGTGGCTGGTCCTGCTCAGGTGGCACAAGACCAGGCTGTCCTCTTGAGCTTTTAACTATTAACATGTCCTTCACTTAATTTCTTTTAAAAAAGAAAGGGCACTTACTGAAAATGCAGGTGTGCCTTAGGGCTTAGAATTAAACAAGTCTTCTGGTGAATTTGATAAAACCTAATTTATCTTGTTCCTACAGGTACAGATGGATTTCCTGATCCTGATTTAGTCTTGAAGTTTGGTCCTGTGGACAGCACATTAGGATTCCTTCCATGGCACATCAGATTGACCGAGATCATGTGAGTTGCCTATAGATACTGTAAAACAGGTTGGAACAGTATCAAAGCAAAGAGGTTTCTATATGACTTAACTTATGGAAGTAGCTGTAAGCAGAGATCTGCCTATTAAAGGCATCTGGAGATTGATTTGAGGGTTCTTAAAAATTGCTAAACGAAACCTGTCAGACATTCATTGTTGCTCCTTCAGCTATTAGGCAAAAGCAGGCTTTACTCTTCCAGATTTAAGGAACAACTTCTGTCATCATCTAGTCTCAGCAGTTCTCAGAACTGGTTCTGTTTGTGGGTTACAGATTTCTGTCAGGGAAACTAAGGATATAAGGGAGAGAGGATCATGTAAGATGATTGTGCCTCTGGAATACTTTCTGATTTTGGCAATAACTGAACTGACTGGTGTTGCTGTTTCTTGAATTTGAGGGCGTTTATAGAGCACTTAAAAGTCTGGGTAGACCTGTGCTTCTCCAGCTTTCTCCCTAATTTGAATTGCTGAACAACTTCACACAGTTACTCAGACAAGAGCTTGCTTTACGGAGCGCTATTCCTGACTGTGTCTGTATGAATCGTGTGGTGTTCATAAAAGCTTATTTTAACTTTTTTCTAACTTGCTTTCTCAGTTCTTTGCCTTCCCACCTGAACATCAGCTATGAAGACTTTTTCTCTGCCCTCCGTCACTATGCAGCCTGTGAGCAGCGCTGGGGAAAGTGACTTCTGGCTGAGCATGTGGAGTCGGGCTTTCTGTGGGAATGAATTGATGTCTGTTTACAAGCACCTGTGACCCATAAGTCTGGTTCATAGTCCTTTCTTAATTTATCAACAAATTCAATAAAGTGTCTTACCTTTCTAGAGAGTCTGTGTGAATGCGTGAGAATCTATGGGGAGGGGAAACTTGCAGATTTCCTTTACAAAAAAGACAGTTATTGTAAGTGAAGCTGTTCCAACCTGAGTTACCTTCATTTTTGTGTCCTAGAGACCAAAATAACCTGCAAGAACTAAGTCTTGTGAAATCTACAGTTCTATGCCCTGAAGGGCCTTACATTCTGTCAGCTTGTTTCCTTTTGATTCTTCATGGTCAAGCATTCCAGAGCTAATCACCTGGTTTATCTTCAGGCATATTCACTGTATTGTGTGTGAATCCCAGCAGGGTTGGGTCTGTTAACTATGAGAATAGTGCCTGCTGCTTGGCTGTGGTGACTAAGCCAGCAGTAGGTATCATGTTCTGGAAATGCTGAGAAGATTCTGTAAAAAGCAAGGGAAGCTTCTATGGTAAGTGGAGTAGACAGTCTGTGTAGCACTACCCATCCTCTCTTTTTTTTTTTTTTTTTGTATTTGAGGTAATATCAAAGTATTCCTACAGCTGGAGTGACACTTGTCATCAAGTCAGTTTTCCATGGGGAACAAGCCCTAACAGTACTATGTATTGTTTGTAAACCTACTTTTCCCATGAAATTCTCACTTCAGGTGACAAGCTGGCTATGGCTCGGGTGTTGTTTGCTGAAAAACCTGAAACCAGGCTGAGTCTGGTTCTGTGGCTTGTTGTGTGCCCAATGAGGGAGGCTGCTTAAGCCCTTTGCTGGGCTGGTTCTGTACTGTGCAGTACAGGTTTGAATGGGAGCCTGCAGCAGGTGAGAAAGATGAAGTGAAGCTGCGCTGCAGTGTCTCAGAGCTGAGATAGCTGAAGAGACACTGAGCTAAACAGTCTTCATTGCAGAATGCCCTCTTTCAGTTGCATACACATTCCCACTGTTCAGTGTAATTTGAAATGGGAAGTTTGCATAAGGCAGTGTCTCTAGCGCTGAGCTACCAGAGACAAACCTTTACGTTGCAGCCTTCTGCCCTGCAGGCTGTGGAGCTGTTGGATGCTTCCTTCTGGAAGTGCTGCTTTTCTCTCTTTTCCCCTCTTCAAAAAGTCTGGCTTTAGCTCCTTCAGAATAGTCATAAGGCTAGAAGGGAAAAAACTGCTTTTAAAAGGAATTGCCAGATTTAAAGTGAATGCCTGCTTCTTTGTGAAACAGTACTTTAACTGTAGTAGCTTGATGTAATGCTATAAAGCAGATTGCATAAACTCTTAGCTGCAGTTTTCCATCATACTGAGATAAGATTGCAGTTACTGGAGAGACCTGTGATCTATTTTATCTCATGAAAGAGAAAGGGATGCTTAATCAATTAGCTAATGGTCTTGACATCAAACAATATTCCACGTGAGCTGGAATGCTCAGAGTAGTTGGCTGCCTCTTGTGGACTAGCCTTCAGTGTTTGCCAGTTACTGTATTGTGGAGAAGATGAAGTCATGCAACAGTACCTGGCTTCTGTCATTGCCAGAGGATCTTTCTTGTTGAATGTTAAAGTTGACTTTCTTGTGGGGAGTGGCTAGCCTGTTGGAGGGTATCTTGGGTATTGAAATTTATCTGTAATAAGAGTTTTGTTTCATTAAAATATAAGGTTGTGTTTAGATTACTGTATGTAAGTGTTACTGTGTCACTGAAGCAGTTCTGGTGCTGGCAGTAAAGACAGAAACTGGGTAAAGCTTAGTTCAGTCCTAAAAGTAATCTATTTTTTTATATTTGTATCAAGCTGCCAAAGAAAGTTTCTGATAGCTGAGCCCCCCTCAGTCCTCAAACTTCTGCATATCTCAACTAAAAGATTTGTTTTATATTGGGATGGCTCTCGAGGTCTTGAGTTTTTCTGCAGAGGAATGCTTGGCGATTAGTTCAGCCGCATTTGATTCAACTTAATCAAATCTCTTCTGATGGCCAGTTTAATCGTGAATTAAGTGTTCCTCCCGGAATTAATGTAGTTGAACTAATCCACATTACTGCTTAGTTGAGATTATTTTACTGTCCCTGTGTGGGCAACCTTCAGTGAGCTGTGCCAAAGGCACTGTGCGGATCCAGGACTCGGTGTCTGAACATACATGGTGGCAGTGAGCGCCTCTCCCCGGCTCGTTCTGTGTGAAGGTCTGTGGTGTAGCTGTGACACGGTATGGCTGTCATCTCTGGGTACCTGTACATAATGTGTAAAACAAGTTTTTATGGTTAGGGAATCGATTTATTGAACTTTCAATAATTAAGTTAAAACTGAATCTGTAAAAAAAAAAAAAAAAAACAAAACAAAAAAACCCCAAAAAAACCCAATAAAAGACTCTAATCTTTCTACAGGCCATGGTGGTACGTGAATACTTCTGCAGGTCTGACTGGGGAGGTGTAGCCTCATCCGTATTGTTACATAGCTCTGGGAAAGTAGGGAACTTCAAACAGCCTGCTCCTTCGCATGCTCCTTAAATTGCTTTCTGTGGTGTAAGAACTCTTACACCACAGGATTCTCTCCTCCTACCACTTCCAGCTTTTTAGAAGCTGTTAGGAAATCTTCCTTGGGAAAGCATTTACTGTAAGTGTGTCTGAGAGGCCTGGGAGCTTGCTAAACTTGTTCCTGGCTACTAAAAAGCTTCTTTCCTCTCCCTGCTGCTGAGTCAGTCCTGAGCCCTGGGCTTGGCCTCCTGCCAGCTGTTTCCTTCAGAGCAGGGTGGAGGGGGTGTGTGGAAGAAACCTCAGCAATCAGAGTGTTCCCTGGGTCCTGGGCACAACCTGCTTTTGAAAGAAAGCTAGTGCGTGCAGGCGAGTTCTGAAAAAGCATCAGGGTCATGGTGGGTAAGAAGCCAAGTGCCAGTCAGCATGCAAGGTTGGACAGCAGTCTCCCTGGTTACATCAGGAGGCCCACGAAGATGATTTGAGGGCTGGAGCGCCTGCCCTACGAAGAGAGGCTGAGGGAGCTGGGCTTGTTCAGCCTGGAGAAGAGAAGGCTGCGGGGGGACCTCATTGCAGCCTGCCAGTACCTGAAGGGAGCATATAAACAGGAGGGGATCAACTTGTTAAAAGGATAGACAGGGTAAGGACAAGGGGGAATGGATTGAAGCTGAATGAGGGAAGGTTTAGATTGGATGTTAGGGAGAAGTTCTTTACAGAGTGATAAGGTGCTGGAACAGGCTGCTCAGAGAGGTGGTGGATGCCCCATCCCTGGAGGTGTTCAAGGCCGGGTTGGATGAGGCCCTGGGCAACCTTGTCTAGATCCAGGCCTACAGGCTGGTGGCCCTGCCAGTGGCAGGGGGTGGAACTCTATGATCCTTGGGGTCCCTTCCAACCCAGACCATTCTATGATTAGGAGGAGAGTTGCCAGCAAGGTCGAGGGAAGTGATCCTTTCTGCTCTGAGCTGCTGAGACAGCCGCAGTGCTGGGTCCAGTTCTGAACTTCCTTGGTACAAGAGAGACTTGGGCGTACTGGAGCTAGTCTAGCAAAAAGCTGCGATGATGATGAGCAAGGAGTGGAGCATCTGTTGTACAAAGAAGTTGAGAGCACTGGGACTGCTCAGCCTGGAGAAGACTCAGGGGATCATACCAAAGTTTATAAATGCATGATGGATGAGTGAAAACAGTCAGACTTTTCCTGGTGGCACTTAGTGCCAGGCTGGGAAGCAATGGGCATGAATTGAAATATGGGAGAATCCATTTAAATACCAGGAAAAACCTGTTCCTGTGAGAGTGGTCAGACAGCGGTGAAGGTTGCCCTGAGAGGTGGTGGAGTATCCAAAACCTGACTGTGTGCAAGGGGGTAGGTGGGATGAGTGGTAGACAAGGTCATCTCCAGAGGTGCTTTCTGACCTCAGCTGTGCTGTGGACAACTCAAAAGGCAGACAAGTTATTTTACAGATGTTTATGGTAAATAGTCTGCTGCAGCCTGAGTTGCATGTGCTTCAGAGGAAGGGGATAGGTGGTGGAGCACACTCTGCTCAGTGTTGAAAGAGTGTGCTGGGTCGTGGAGAGTTTTCAGGAAGCTTGCGTATTAACACTTGGGTCTCCGAATCCCTCCTGTTGATGAATCCTTTGCTCGCTTATTTTGTCATAGAGATTATTCTGTGTTGTCTGTTCTCACAGCCTTCAGGTTTTCCTTCCTTCTTTACCCAGTGCTGCTGGCACTCTTGTTTCCTTAGAAAAACAAGCTCCTGGTAAGAAAAGTGTCGCGTTATTGAAGGTAACTCTTTGGTGTATCCCCCAATGATACCAAAAGTTTGTTACCATGCAATTCAGTGGACAGTGAATGCAGGGGAGCTCATATGGCTTTTCACCACATCAGCTTACCCCTAACTTCAAGCTGGCTCTTGAAGAGCTTTTTGGGTGTCTTGGGTGCATTTTGAGTTATTGCTTGCACAGGTACAACTTCCTTATAAAGGTTAATAGTCATTTGCAAACTGGAGTTGGCTTGAGCTGTCTGTATGGTGCATTGTCCCAGTGTGAGAGCCCCTAATCACAGTAACTGCTACTCAACAAACGATTCAAGTTTCTCTATCTTTCCTCTTCTTTTTTCCCTGCCAGTGGTGCGCAGGAGTTGATGTCTAGTAGAGGAACTCCATGAGATTCTGAAATGGTTGCTTTGCAGAAGGGAATGTGGAGGCACGGTCAATAATACAACTGTTAGAGGAAGCAGGCCTACAAAGCAGTTCTTGAAATTACAGTGATTTTTAGGACCTTTTGTAATAAACGTGCATTGCAGCATAGCGTGCTGCATTGAGTGAAGTCTGAGGAGCAAGCAGAATGCGAAGGAGAGGTCATTCTTTTTAGGAGAAAGTATATTCTTACACACTTGTATCTGTAGGTGCTTTCCAAAGTACTTCTCAAAAATTACAAGAAAAAATAACCCGCTGGTTGGATTTCCTGTATGTTTCGTGAATTCAGTGTGTATGTGAAATCATAACTGCCCCCAGTAGTCTCAGTGTTGTACAAAATAAGGACTTTTTAAAGCATAGATTAAGCACTTTTTTGGTGTCTGTCTTTATAGCGCAATTAATATTGCGCTATTCACAGTATTTGTTCATTGGCACTGAAAGGAGGTGACTACCAGTGGGTATGTGCAGACAGTTTTAGCTGATCCAGACATACAGGAAGGCTGTGCCCCACATCACATTGGTAGCAGGGACTGTGCTGCCCAGACAGCTCCTTGGGCAGGAGCAGCGCTGGGGACGCGGGGACAGGTGTGCTGGTTTCCATGCTGCTGTCCTCTCCAGGCTCGCAGCCTTCCCAGGCCTCTGCCCACAGGGCATTTTCTTGGAAAGAGGTTCTCACTGTGGCTCCCAAGTGCTTAGTGGAACAGCAGCAGCTTCAGCAGGGGAGCAAGGCAGGAACTGCAGGTGAAGGCTGAATGGTAGCTCATCCTACACAGGACTTTTCAATTGGCCTTGCTGTTGAAATTTGTCCAATTTTCACCATACCATGAATGACTGTGAGGAACTTCTAGCTATCTTCTAGGAACAAAATTACTTTGGTAAGCTTGAAATGCTGAAGGCAATGAATCAAAGGCCATGCTTTAAGCCTCCCCCCCATTTTTTTTCCCCCCAGATCTGCCAAATTAAAAGGGAGAGAGCCTTGCAAGTTCTTCCTCTGCTGTATGTTCACCTGTGCTAAACGATGCAAGGCCTTCCTGAATTCTACTGAATCTCTCTGCTGAGAGCCATAGGATTATTCCTTAATTGCATCCAAAACAACTTTTTTTAGATGATGAATAATACTACATATTATACAGAAGCAGGACTCAATGTTAGCTTTGAAGTGCTTCACAAATTAATGTTTAATGGAACTGTTCGCCTTGAGGTCTTTGCTGTGCTATCTGACTGCCCAAATCCGAACACAAGCCCAGGCTCTTTCATCTCCCCAACAAGCCTCGCTGCCTTAGCACAGCACACGTTCTCCCACCATGTGCAGCCAGTCAGTTTTCAGTGTTCTTGTTTCCTACACATACCTCCCTGGCCTGCAAAAACACTGCCTCTTCACCCCTCACGCACTCCCCTCACCCCCCCCATCCCCAGCAGAAGACCCTAATAGTGCAGCAGTTTTGTAATGTAGTTCCCATTGTAAATGTTAGAAGCCCATTAGATGATAAACCAAACCAAAGCATTTGTCTCTGCAGGTGTTTGCTGTCATTTTAACAGAAGATTTCTCCCCGAGTCAGCTGCAGAAGTTAAAAGCTTCCTGTTGGACTTGGTTTTCTGTAACTCTGCAAAAGTTGTTAACTTTGTTGGTAGGATGCCCAATATTTTTTTGAGAGAAAGGTACCAGAAAATGTCATTTCAAAGAGGTCCTCTCTCTAAATCGGGCAGTGCAAGGTCAGTGTAGTTAAACAGGTGTAATGCATCTTTCTGCAATTCCCAATATTTAAAGCTGACTTCCAGAGAAAATCTCTCTCTATCATGACAGAGCAGTCATGCTGTCGGAATCAGAATCCCAGGAGAACCTACTAGCATTATGGAAATAACACCTTACATAGAATTAAGTACTCTGCTGGTCCCAATTCTTGGTAGTGACATGGCACTGAAAGAAAACAGAGTAAGACAGTAGTTAGAATTACAGAAGTGCAGGAAAATGATGTTGAGGAGGATGGCTAGAGATCACCTAGTCCAACCTGAGGTTCAGCTTTTCTCAGCCTGTTTCCAGTGCTCTGTCGTCCCTGCAGCGTCTCACTTGCAGAGCTGGGCTGCTGTAATTCAGCACCCAGAACCAGCAGCCTTCAGGTGTGAATTAAAACTCAGGAAGGTTTCAGAAATCAGGACTAATACTTGGAAAACACTGTGCGTGCTGCCCGTCAGCTGCGGGTGGGCTCAGCTCATTGCCCAGCACATTCCTTCGGCACCAGGGATGGTGGCAGGATTTTCCCCCGTGCTGGCTGGCAATGCCAAGACTGTTTCCTACCACTTGACTTCGCTACCGAAGCCCCGTTCAGTCTGTGAGAGCCTCTTGCTTGGGGGGCATAAAACAGCATGTCTGGTGATGGTTGCTGCCTTGCAATTCTCTCCATGTAGCTACCTCTGACCCCCTTTTATTTAGATGGCTTGGCAACACCAATCTCTGCTCTGAAAGCCAGCAGCCTCATGAAGCTCCCAAGAAATTCCACATCCTCCTCTGAAGGTTACGTTGACTTTGTTCTCCCTCTGCTCATGCCCAGAAAGGAGCTGGGTGTAGCCTGGCTGGTCAACCTCAGGGGGAAGACTGAGGTGAGGGTGGTACCTGCCAGTGCACCAGGGAGGAGACCTTCACAGCTACATATGTATCTCCCACCCATGGCTCCTCTCCCCAACACCACCCCTTGCCTCCTCCTCATCCCTGCAAAGCCCTACTTCTGCATGGGCAGGAAGTCTCCTCTGTCCTTGTGCATCCCTTCTGCTCCCACATGGCTCAAACCCACTTGCCAGGAGCACACGCTGAGGACCAGCTTCTCTCCTCAGGGGTCCCCTCATCCTGCAGGATGTGTGGGCACAGGCACGGAGTGATGCTCATCTCTATGCAGCACTCTCCAGCAGCAGTGTGTCTGTGGTACCCTTGCTAGCAAGGCTTTCAAGTTCTGCATCTCCAAATCAAGAGGTCTATCCTCGTTAAAGATTTTATTTTATTTTTTTTCCCCAGAAATAGCTGAAGAAGTTGGCTTACTTTGAAAGCGAGGACATGGTTTTATTCATAATGAGTCTATAAAATATATGGAATGTGTAGGAGGTGACAGCAATGCTGGAAGAGGAGATTTTTTTGAGGTAGGGGTTTTTTCAATGTAAAGAAGAAAGAAAATTATATTTCTATTCATGCATCATCTCTGGTATGTATTTAAAAGTGAATGGGAATGGGAGTAAAGAGATAAAACTTCTACCAACAGCAGCTCAGCTGCATTGCGCATGTTGCACACATGCAAAATGATGCAGTTAGTACCACAACAGTTGTGCAGTATCCTCAGTGAGGTGCTGCTGTGATGTACTGCTTCCTGCTCTCCCTCATTTTCCTGAATGTGGCATTTAAAGCCAAATACACTGAGATCGTGTTCACCCAGTTTATCCTACATTTTTATTGCAACCGGGTTAAATTAATCCATCTTTCTTACAGAAGAAGCAAGAGCTGTGGTTGTTACTGCAGGTGAGACCCTATTTTACAGGGTCTTTTGCCTTCATGGACAAAGAGATGGGACCAACCATTGCAACTGTTGTTTGCCCTGTATGCAGGCCTCTGCAGCTTATGGAAAAGGTTGCGGAGACGTGCAGATACAAGAGACAGAAGTTTTCTGCGTGGGTTTGGTGTGTACATTCAGAGACACTGACCACACTTCAGCTGGCTTTGTGCTAGCCACCACAAACCTGGGACAAGCTCACTCTTCATTTCTGCTCTTTTTAGTATCTGCCAAAGTGCTGCTTTTCTAGGGGATTGGGACAATGGACGTCACTTTATGTGCCAGTATCCTCACGGCTGATAGATTGCTCTATGTGTGGCCTTAGAAGTAAATGGATTGTCTAGATAGCCAGTGAAACAGCTGCTAAAGCCTTGTGAAAAGAAGAAACATCTGAGGCAGTGGACAGCAAAGGTGCAATTCCAGTTGCAACCCAAAAGCACTACTCTCAGCAGGCACCCCACCCCATTCCCCAGCACTTGCGACTTGCCCTGCTGTGCTGTACACTGAAAGGGCAGGGGTAGTGTACGAGGGCAGAAAGTTACAGATGAGAATATCTTCACAAGAAAGGAACTATTGGCTCTGAAGAGTAAGCACAAGCTTTTGCAAAGCTCCTTGTAGGTGGTGTTCTCAGCCCTCGGCCAGCCACCAGTGCATTACAGTAACAGCCCCGTTAAACTCCTGAAAGTGAAGCATCCAGGGAAAGAGAGCATCCAGGTCTCAGGATCTCTCACGTTCAGTTCATAAAGTTGAATCTTTCTCATAGTACATTAAGGAGGCACGAGAGAAATGGGGGGACCCATGGGGCACCTGCCTTGGCTTCGGGACAGAGTTGTATGTAGTGTCTCCGATGCTGCATTCGGAGGTGATGCTAAGCACAACACTGCCACAGTACAGACCCGGCAGGAGCGATGGGAGAGCCCAGCCCTGTACCTGTGAGCCCTCCCTTGCCAGCTCCTCGGTACAGCTCACCTGCAGCATCACCAGAGCACGTTGGTGGAGCTGTGCTCTCTGGCTGCCCGCTGGCAATGCGTGGCAGGTCGGGTTTTGGACCCCCAGCTGAAAAAGCCTGTGGAGGGCATGAAGCCGGCTGAGCACAGATCTCCCCAAACACACGAGGCAAACGGAGTTCTGAGGATGTGCCAGGCTTCAAAATGTGCAGAGCTCCCAAAAGCCAGACAGGCTGGTTGCCTGTGTTGATCTATCACAGGTCTTTCTTTACATGATATCACAAGTTGGTTTTGTTACAGTATCTCAAAAAGCCTGGGAAGGAGGTACAACTCCATGTTTTAGCTATGCCAGGAGATTGTTTTTTCCCCCACAGTATGTGGCTAGAAGAGTTCTTAGGAAGGTGTAAATACTAGCTAGGCAGAGCTCAGCCACTTCCAACACTGCCAAAATCTGTCTGACCCATCACATCCCCTACTGCTCACTGTGGTGCTGTTTCTGGCACGAGGCCCAGAGTTATCTATCTTTTTCAGTTTTTAGGGGCTTGCCAATGTAGCTGTACTCATTCTAATTGCAATTTCAAATCACCTTGGCGTTGGATCCTATTGGTTTCAACAACAGCCTCCTGCATCTTTAAACACCTAAATATCTTACACATCTGATCCCAAACCTTGTGTTGCAGTTCTGACTGGGATAGAGTTAATTTTCTTTCTAGTAGCCAGCATAGTGCTGTGTTTTTGATTTAGTATGAGAATAATGTTTCTAACATGCTGGTGTTTTTAGTTGTTGCTGGGTGGTCATAGTGCCTACACCAAGTCAGGGTCTTTTCAGCTTCCCAGGCCCTGCCAGGTACAGAAGAAGCTGGGAGAGCCCAGCCAGGACAGCTGGCCCAGGCCAAAGGGATGTTCCCTGCCACAGAATGTCAGGATAGAAATGGGGAAGCTGGCCAAGAGGTGGGATCGCTGCTTGGAAACACACTGGGTTTGGGTCGTTGGGATTTTTTTTTCCTTCTGTATGTGGTGAGTAATTGCATTTGTGCATCACTTGGGTTTATTACTATTGCTATTGCTATCATTGTCTCTATCATGATTCTCCTCCTTTGTTATCCTATTAAACTTTATTTCAACCCACAAGGTTTGTTTTTTCCATTCTTCTCCCCATCCTCTCACGGGAGGGAGAGTTAAGCTGTGTGGTGCTTAGTTACTGGCTGGGGTTAAACCACACCACCACATGATGGTACAGTGAACAGACATAGGTCTGTCTGTAACAAAACTCATCTTGTTAATTGTTTGCGTTTTTCACCGCCCCGAGGACTGAATCTCCTTCAGTATCAGTTCCTGTACCTGTATTAGATATGTTTTTGTAGGAGAAACATAAAGCAGAGCTGTCATGCTTTTGCAGCTGCTGTTCCATTTCCTCACACGGCATCCACAGTACTAACAAGGCAGCACAGAGTACTCAATGGCCTCAACTGCCACCTTCCTACCTGGTACTTCTTAGAGCACACCATGTGCCTGGAGGTGCAACCAGCCCTGTGTTCCCAGGAAGTACCCGAGATACCACCTGTGCTCAGTGAGCATGGCATCTGCAGGGAGCAGCGGTCCAACCTTGGTGACTGCAAGCCCAAGGCTTAATGCACCCTGTAGACACAAGCACAGTAAATCTTTGTGATGTTTCATGGAAGCAGCAAACCCATTTCTGTTGCCTAGGGGTGGCACTTGGCTTGAACTACTGTGTGGTAGCTCTAGGGAGGAGGTCACTGGTCCAGAAAAACAACCAGACAGATGGTGGAGGTGCCCATATTCTGCTTGGGCAAAGCATCCAGAAGAGAAAAAGAGAGCATATTTGGAAAGCCTGCATGGGCAGCCCGAGTTACTGTGTTCCAAAAGATCAGCTCTTGCTCTGACCTGAGGAGAATGTCTCCTCTTCAAGCCCCTAGCATTTTGCTGAGCCATGTAGAAGGATGGGTTCCACCTTCTAATTACTGTTTTGCAAACAACTAACATCTAGAAAATACAGGTCACCGCATCTTTTACAGTAAGATACCCACCACCAGATAGCATCAGCTTTAACATGAAGTCAGAGAATGGGAGACATAACCTACACTTACTCATTTTTATTAGGGTAGTAATGAAGATGGCTCTGGTAGCTCACATCAAAACATACCATCTGACAGCAGACTCACGAGCCACCTATCATAACACTATTCTGACTTTAAATCGTTCACTATCTTATTCTTCAGGGCATCATGTCAGCTTATCTTGATCGTTAGACCTCTTGAACTGGGAATCTATTAAATGTCACCTGATCTCTCTAATCTGTAGCACACAGTTTATTTTCATGCAGGAAATGAAAACTGCAGCGTGATCGTATCATCCTGCACCTTCAATTTCCGCTGTGTACAAACACCGAATGAATAGTGCTGCTTTGATGTGCTTGGAACAATACTTTCCAAAAATGAATGTTTATTTTCAGTGGCCTAGCCTAGGGGAAAAAATTTTATTGATGAGGAATTGCAATATTCCTAAACAGTGTAGTAACACTTTCTTCTTTAATAAATTAGATTATCAGTCTAAGAAGATTATGTTTGAAGGTCTGAAGAGTGAAAGAATAAATTGTTGGGTAGGGGGTTTGGAGTCTTTTTTTTGGGGAGGGGGGTGGTCCTTTGGAAAATAGCTTTGAATATGTATTTGGCATTGGTGAGGCAGCACCTCAACTGCTGTGTCCAGTTCTGGGCTCCTCATCATAAGAAGGACGTTGAGGTCCTCGAGCGCGTCCAGAGAAGGGCAACCAGGCTGGTGAAGGGGCTGGAGGGCAAATCCTATGAGGAGCGGCTGAGGGAGCTGGGGCTGTTTAGCTTAGAGAAGAGGAGGCTGAGGGGAGACCTTATCACCACCTACAATTACCTGAAAGGAGGTTGTAGAGAGATAGGTGATGGTCTCTTCAGCCAGGTGACAGGAGATAGGACAAGGGGGAATGGCACAAAGCTGCAACAGGGCAGGGTCAGATTAGATGTTGGGAAAATTTTTTTTTACTGAAAAGAGTTGTTGGGGCCTGGAACAGACTGCCCAGGGAGGGGGTTGAGTCACCTTCCCTGGACGTGTTCAAAAAAAGGGTGGATGAGGTACTTAGGGATATGGTTTAGCTTAGGATGGGAATGGTTGGACTTGATGATCTTAAAGGTCTTTTCCAACCTTGTGATTCCATGATCTTATTTGCTTTGATGTTAGACTTCATCATGTGCATAAGCTTTCCAAGATAGCACATTTGTGAGGAAAGAAGTGCTAATGTCGAAAGAGTTAATGTGAACACAGGGGGCACCAGCACCCCTCTAAAACGAGGAAATTCTAGGAGGGCTGGTTCAAACAAATCGAGCCACGCTCTACTGAGAATAAGCAGAGAATGAGCATTCAAAATTAAATATCTCCGCTGTAAATCTGTACCATTTTTTAATGCACAAGAATCTGCAGATTCCATGCTCAGCCAGAAACAGCACCAGCCAGAAGATACGGATGTTTAGACACAAGATTTTTTGTTATCTGACCTTAGGGAAGATGCGAACGGCTGCAGAGCATCCACTGCTGCTCCAGAGGGAGCAGAATCTCTGCAGAGGTGAGTCCAAAGGTTACAGTATTGTCAGCTGAAAGCAGCAAAGTGGAAAGCAAGAAAAGGAAAGAATAATATCACACTGATTCCAGATCGTGTTTGGGGTTTTTTTGTATATATATATATCTTTTTAGCAACAGACTGGTGCTGGAAGTCCACCTGGGGCTGTCCTGTGGGAACAAGACATTGCACGCGTGAGCTTAATTCAATCATCTTTAGGCTTTTGCAGTCAAACTCCACTGTTCTAGGGGATGGTGTCCAGTCCCCAGACTATTAAAAAGAGAATCTGTCTTCCTCTTCCTTTTATCTCTAAAGCGTCTTTTGTTGTTTGCAGGCTGGTAGAAGAAAGTCACTTGCAAAGGGATGGAACGGGGGTTTTTAACATCAGAAACAAGGACAACAGGAGGACATCCTATGCTGCAGAATCTGCAAGCATGCAAAAAATGAAAGTTAGTGATCTTAAAAAGAAAAAAAAAAAGGGAGCATGTTCAAAGTGAATTGCTCAGTAAAGTATTTTTTTATCAACAGAGATTTGTGAGGGGGGATGGGCATAGCAAGTTTGGAGATAAGTCAGAAATTTAAATAACAAAAGAATGAAATTTTTCTGGCCACACAGAAGCTGCAGGTCTAGCTCAGCCCCTCATAAATAAATAAATTGGGGAAAAAAACCCTGAAAGACCATTTTTTTCCCCCCCATGCCTAGTGCATAATACTATTTCTTACATTTAGTGCAATGCTGAGGTGGCATCCAAAAAACCCTCACTTGCAAAAATGAACTGTGAAGATCTAATCACACTCTCAGTGACCCAGCCTGAAAGAAATACCATTTCTTAAAAAGCACTGAGCATCTTCTTCCAGAAACTCAGGCCTTTTGGGACAGTCAGCATTACTGACTGCTTTTCAACATTTTGAGTTAAGCCTTGGCTGGTCTTAGCTCAGAACCTTTACACCGCCCTGACAGACCCCAAACCTGGGAGCACAACCATCCGAGTGCTTTGGGCAACTTTGTTCTCCAAGGAGCTGGCAGCTTTGGATGCTGCTACTACAGCTCCTGCAGTTTAGTACTCAGCCAAGTGCACCTGAGCAGGGAATCGGCAGACTCCCTGTTTTGATCAATGAAGGGTCACAAGAGTAAAATACGGGGAAAAATAAAAGACTCCATTAAGTGTAGCAGATTTCAGAGCTATGGAGAATGTGTTGGGTCTCTTAAGAAATCTTGGGAAATATCTGATGTTCCTGGTTTTAACACAAGAATTTCTAACATTCCAAATCAGCACTATGATAAATCAAATAGCTACTGTGGGTATAAAGGAGAATGAAGACTGTTCCTTTGGTGTATCCTTATTGCAAATGCAGAGTCAGAATTTCTGGCAAAAAAGGAAGCTGCAGAAACTGGCCACGTGCTCCCACTCCATGCTGGAAGAACTCCTAGCCCAAAGTGGCTTTCAGCTTTTAAAAGCATAGTTAAAAAAACCCCACCAAAACCAAACCCAGAACTGTTGGCACTCAAGTGCCAATAGAATATATTTTTTACTTTTACAGCCATGTCTTGTCCCCTAGCTGGGCACACATACTGCAGTTAGAGCAGAGCAGTTTCTTACTCCAGACGTGCCTCTGAATCACACAGAGAGTAGCAATCCTGCTGTCCTTGCTGTGCCTCAGCTTGGTCATTCATGGACTTGGTCTTCCTTACTGGCTTCAGGTGACTATGAAATTTGAAACATGCCTTCAGCTTCTGAACAAAAACCCAAGTTACTCCTAGGATGTCTTTTCTAGTGCGTTTGCACCCAGTTGGTGGTGACTTTGCTACACCCACCTGCCCTTGCGATGCTCAGAATCATCCTTCAGGTGACTGTTTGGGAGCTCTTCCCACAGGAGCAGGCTGTTTTGTCTCCATACACTCAGAAATACCCATACTGGCCCAGGTGCTGCAGGCTGTGCATAACAAACCTGTCACTAGAGCAGCTATGGCAGAGAGAGGACTGTCAATGCCAAATGCCTGTAGGAGTTTGAAGAAGGAAAAGTCACAGAAGAGAAATGCACTGAGATCTATTAAATGCAAAGAAAATGCTTCTAACTCAAGGCTGAACACGAGTGGAAGCTGTGAGAGTACTGTTCCCAGTCACTCAGGTCTTACACTCTTCCCTAGTCTCCCACTGTGGGCCACTATCAGAGGCAACGTACTGGATGGCCTTGGGTCTGACCCAGTAGGGCCATTCTCAGGTTCTTCTTATGGCCAACCTAGGAATCTCCTTAAGCCTATTTAATATTTGTCTTGAAGGACCTGGCATATGGTGCTGACATACTCTGCCCCTCAAGAGCCAGAAAAGCATCTCAAGCTGTAGCTTGCAGTGTCAGTAACATCTTTTTTATTCAAATAGGACAATCCTATCCTCAGTGACTAAGCATTTGGCTAATGCCTTCTTTTCAAAGGTGTCTGTTGAGAGCACGTTGTATTTCCAAGGAGGGATGAAGGCCTGTTAGCCATTTGTTGTTTTGACCATAGGGACTGAAGTTAAAGTTTGCACAAGAGATGGATGGCAGCTGAGTAACAGCTGGATTGTTTGGGATGGAGCAGATACAAACTGGCTCCTTCAACAACTGCTTCCCAGGAGCACACATACCCTCTCAAGTTTTGAGAAGATGTGGAATTTTTCAAATAAAAAGTAACCTTGTGTTTGGCTGGTATCTGAGCTCTGATGGAGAAAAAATAATATTATTTTAGCTCTGTTTAAAATTATGTTCAGAAATTTATCAGTGTCTCTTTTCACTTGAACTGAGGCAATAGAGGAAGGAAACTTAAAATACCACAGGAAGCCTTGAGCATTATTTAGGAAAGAGCAGCAGCAAAATTAATATACATGTACCTCAGACTCTTGATTAGATTGTATTTCTTGTCCTGTATAATTTTTGCCTCTAAGCTCCCTTCCTCACCTTTCCTTCCATCTGCATTAAGCAACATCTTAGTATAAATGTTTCTAGTTCTACAGCTCTTGTTCAAGTGAGAAATACTTGCAGGGGCAATTTGCAAAACCAGTGTCATTTTGTTGATACAGGATCTTTCTGCACTTTGCATTTTTGTACGAACAGTGTAACTCTGGGAAATAAATTTGTCTTAATCAAAGAAATAGTAATTAAAAGGCTTGTAGCCCAAACTGCTGGTGTTGCTTCTGAGTGTCACAAAAATGGGATTTCAAGCAAAGCATCCTGCTTTTCATATGGACTACAAGCATGAAAGAGATGAGAAGGCAAAAGACTGACCTTTAGAAACAGTGCTCTAAAGGCAGGAAGATTTAACAACACCTTGCACATAGAGGAATTGTGGAAGAAAACACGTATGTACTAGGGGATGGGATAACAGACAGCTGCAGTGATCTTCCCAGAACCCTTCCAGGCCAGCCAAGCTGCACATGATGCAAACAAGAGGTTGCTTTTACATTGTCATTTTTCCACTTCTTTTCTTTAACTTAGTCTCAAAAAAAATGAGTTTCCTTATACAAAATAAATAATCCCTGCCTAGATGTTTTATTTTCATTATTTCTGACCCTCCAGACTTCTGGTTCTGGATTAAGCAGGAGTGGTTTACACCAGCTAAGATTTGGAGGAGAAATTTTGGCTGATGGCTGAAAAAACTGATGGCTGAAACCTCCTGTGTACCTTAGTCATCACCAATGGGGAATATTTCTGTGAATGGGAACTGAAAGAGCAAGAAGCCTTCCTTTCCAACTTTTTACATTTTACAAATCTCTTGTCCTTTGGGTCTGTTTGCTTCTGGAAGAGCAATCACTGGTGGATTCATGTTGTGGGGAAAAGAAAATGCCTTCACCTTTTCCTTGCCCAAGTGCTTGCATTTACCAGTGTGTGAGACCACACAGGCAGAAAACCTCTGTGTCCGGAAGTGAAGCGATCCTGCTTCTGCCATGAGAAGGTTTCCCAGGTAATGGAAATCAATTAAAACCACCTCAAAGGGCTAGAGAGATCTGTATTCCTGACTGCTTCACTACAGCAAACAGCACGTTTCCCACCTGCCACATCTGAAATGCTACGCAAAGTGTGGTGAGGAGCAGAGCACCAGGTGACCATACCTGAACCCTCAGCAGGAGGCCCCATGAGCAGGCCCTACCCAGCCTTCCTTCCACCTGAGGCTGTCCCACTGCAGGTGAGGAACAAAGGGAGTGGCAGTTCCCTCAGGGCAGATGGCAGAGGTCCCTCTTCCCAGGATTGCCAGCCCCCAGCCCCATTGCTCCAGCTGTGTCCTGGATGCTTCTGTGGCTGTCCCACTTTACCCCAGGGCTGCAGGGCTCCTCTTCCTCTCCCTTCCACCCACTGCTGACTGCTCTCATCAGTTCTGCTCCCAGATGCCTCTAATCTCTTGGCATTCCCCAAACTCTTCAGCAACAGTGTACCTGTGAGAAGGAAAAATAAAACTTCTATTTATTTGGGAGCCTGATATTATTTTAATAAAGGAGTCTACTCTTGCTGTGCAGGAGCACATAGGGCAAGGTCTGCACTCTTATGGAAAGGGAAAGTACTCCCATCCCTTCCTTTCAGCAAGGCCTTTGCTTAACCTGTAGTCCTGAGGGTCCTGGGAAAATAAGAATGTTTTATTAATAAAGCATCTACAGCACGGCTGTGCTTACAGGTCATACCTGTGCTGGGACTGCACACATAATACTTAGTCAATGCTGAGAGTCAAAACAAGCAAGAGAGAACACGAGACCCACCACAAAGCAGGTCTAGAAAGGACACACAGCTGCTTCTCCAGTGCTGAGCCACAGTGCCCTGCCATGGCATGCTACCCTCGCAGTTTGTCCTGGGGGATGGGGAGCATTAGAGGAATGTCTTGGAGGACCAAGATGAGTTTGAGTGAATCTTGATCAGCTTAGCAGCTCCTAAGTTGAGGGGAATTTGTCAAAAATTGGGAGTAAGGAACATCTACTCTTTGCATTTTGTAAGTCAAAAGACAGAATGTGTTTTGTGTCAGTTCTCAGACAAACTTGATTTTTCCTGTCTTGTTGGGGCCCAGAGCTTTCAAAAGCTTCCTGGCAAAAACCTCAAAGCATGACAGTATTTGTAAAGATTGGCTTCCTTTTTTTTCTTTTCCTTCCCTTCTTTGAGAGGAAATTCTGGTGGTGTTTGCAATGCAGAGATTATTTGTCCAAATGGGTTAAATCTTAGCAGGCATACCCTGCTTGTTCAGTATTTTAGCATGCATGCAGTCAATGAACTCTTCTCAAAACAGCCCCCTTCATTTTAACCTTCAGACACGACTCCAGTTCTTTAACTTCTATATCTGCAAATACTTGCCATAAGACAACATGACCACATTAAATCAGAGTAACATCCTCAGTGTAAATAGACACCTATTCTAAATTAAATGCATTCTAACCAGGAGGTCCCATTGCTATCTTCATTTCTCCTGCAAGTCATGTGTGCTCACAAAGGGTTCAAGTCATGTCAATGCAAAAAGGTTTTCCAGTCCCAGATCAAGTGTCAGCACTCTGTATCAGAAGCACTTTAGTGGAGTGGAGGTGGAGTTATTTACAAAATAGTGTAACAGTGTCATTGAGAACATTCAGGTATAGAGCAAAAATGCTCAAATTCCTGTGAATCCCTGGGGGCTGACTTGGTACCTCAAGGTGCACTGGACCTGGCATAAATGAGGACAGTCCTGCATCAATGTCCCTCTCTGGCATACAATCAGCAAAATCATTTTTAAGGAACCAAGTGGCATCAAAACACCTTCAGGATTCCATGGAGATCATCTTCCCACTCCTTCCTTCTGGCTTAGGTGCTGATGCTGTGGTCCTTGAGGGATCAGGCTGTGGCAACCAGAACTTCTAGTTTCAGCCCACATTGCTTGGATGGGTGGCATTTCAGGGCAGGGCTTGAGGGAGGCATATTCACTCTGGCTTGGGTGGTCCAGAAGAAACTAAATGAGGCTCTTATAATTGATGGTAAGGTTTTGAAACCAGTTCAAAAAGTCAGGCTGCTGACTAAGGGAGATCAAGGTGAGAGTATAATCTGAAATGTTTCAGCCTCTCCTGTAACATAGAGGAACAGCCTGTCAGCGCTGGCCAGGCATACTTAAATCTCCTACACCTCAGCAAAACCAAAGGGCAGAAAACATCCAACAGGCTGATAAATGCAATTAAAGATGTTTATGCATGCTCACATTTGGCTTGGGGAAACCTGCTCGTGCCAGTGTTCAAGCTGGGAGCAAGGCCATTTCCATGCACCCGTGTCCCTACCATCGGTATCAAAAGAATCCCAAAGGCTTTTAGACCAAGAGGTCTGTCGGGAGGTACCTGCCTTTGAGCTGTACCTGTATTTTCCAGATGCATTGCAGAAGCTTTGGCTCTCCTTCAAGAACCTGGGAAAAGAGAGTACAAGGAGGAGGTTAGGGGTGGTCTTGTTTTGGGTGGCAGCCCGGGCGCATCTGCCCTGCGGTGCTCTGCCAGGTTACTCTGGACGCTGCCCCCAAAATCCGCCCAGTTTTCCTGGGAGCCAGCTCGGAGAAGCGGGTTAGTCCCTCATTTTCCAGAAGATGGAGCTCAAGAGTCTCCCATGTGAAATAGCAAAAGGATTGTCTGTGCCTAGGGAATGCGGGAGGATAGGTACCCCTCCTGGGGGGCTACGTGAATCAGAATTTTGTAGCTAAAGGCTTAAATATCTTGTAAGGAGAGAAGCAAGCGCTGTCCCTCCCTCCCGTAGTTTGTTTGAGAAAGAAACAGAGTAAGGTGCAAACCAGCTGCTGAAATAGGGACTAGAATATTAAATAACATTTTCTGAAGTATTTTTGTGCCCAACACACCCCCCTTATTTTTCTTACCAGCCAGAAATCTGCCTTCGCTGGGAAAAACTCAGGAAAACAAGGAGGAGATTCTTATTTTCTTGGGACTGAGCCCACCACCAAAAGTCTACTTCCAGAATGGCTTAAAACATCTTCCAGTCGCTGCAAGAGCACTGCCAGAGGAGGCAGGTTGAACCAGCTCTTAAGGAGAGAACCGTGCACGTATGATAGGTCAGTGGGAATTTGCAGAGATTAACAACTAAAGTCATCTGCACTCTGAAAGAAGTCAAACCCATACCAAATATTGTGTGGGAAATCCATGCAGCAGCTCCAAAATCCCTGGGGGTCCTATTAGTCAGACCACTAGATAGCCATGTGAAAGCAGTTGAAATGAAAATTATTAGCAGCTTGGTCTCTTTAGCAGTCATGTTCAGGTGCACCACAGAGCATTCTAGGAGAGTTTTTGAAAGAAAAATATGAGGTAATTCTCTGTTAAGCTTTTTTGGCATGGATAATAACTTCCTCTGAACCCAGTCAGACTTTTATATCACGTCTCAGCTGCCCAGTTCCATACTGAAACATACACATCCCAACCCAACTGAGATGATGTTGCTGTAAAGCAGCAAATATTTATTTTTAAGATACTGTTACAGCATCCATATAATACGTATATTGTTAAAGAGGATTTATTTAGCTTAACTTAGATCAGAATAAAGCTGAGCTAATAAAAGTTGGAGTGAATTCTGCTGCTAGAGAATATCTGAAGGCCAGGTACTAAGAAATTTGAAATCTCTCAGCGTTCATTTTGCAGCTGTGAAAATGAGAAGTGTGTGTCTGTGTGTATTTAAACAATAATGATGAATTGGCTGCTGTTATTGCCTGGGATTAGGAAATTCCCAGACTTACTTCAATCCTGTTTCCTTCCCAAACATAGACCAGGAAAAACACAGAAGTCTCTGACAAATCTGTCCTGAAGGATTTCTTTCCTCCAATTCCCTCCTCAGTTTGGTTTACCCATTGAAAAAGACCAGGGCACCTGCCTCTTTCTTCCTTGGAGCCTTTTCAGACAACATTTTGGAGATAGGCTGATGGCAAGGATGTCTGAAAGGTCTCCTGCTGTGAACTGGCATGTTTGGGATGGTTCTTCTTATCAGCTCTTGCTGGAAAAAGCTTTGGGTGGTGGTCTACATTCTCAAGAGTTGAAGGTTTATTTCTTTCACTAGGGGACACTCCAAAGGTAGATTCCTAGAATTAAAGTCCAAGGTGAGCCAAGTCACACATATACGTAAGAATTAGATAAAGAGGCAGCTTTAATGAATGGGGCAAGAGAGATGGTTCCAGTCATTCGGTGTAGTTTGCGTAGGGAACACTCAACTTTTCACTTTTTGTTGCATTGGAGAACTTGTTTCCTCCCCCTTCTCTCTGTCTCTCATTTTAGGCATGGGAATAACTCTTTCTTACATGCTTTTGAATATATTAAACAATCTCAACATATATGTATATATGACCATACTTCAAGAGTTCATCAGCACCTCCATTCTAAAACTGATATAAGTGAAAACAGGCCTTGTAATAATTCTGACAAGTGAAACCTGAAGCCTCTCTCTCTCTCTCTGAAGGCCCTTTTTGCAAAGAAGTGTTGCATGCATCACGTTAAGTCCAAACCTTGCTATGGGGGGAAAACCCCAATGTGCACTAAAAAAGGGCATGTTTTGGTTTCTTGGAACGTGCCACCTCAAGACACCTTAGACTGAATTTAGCTTTTTATTCCAACTGCTGTCAAACAAAACAATAAACAAACAAACAAAAGTTGCAGGATTTAATTTTCCTATATCAAACCAATCAGCCATCTGCAAGTATGAAGGGGTAACTGAGACTGTGACTCAGGCACGCCATAGCCCCGGCGTGTGACAGGCCTTCCTCTTCAGCAATATTACCTCTATAAAATATTTTACTGGCAATCCCTGCCAGGTCAGCTTCACAAGAATACCTTCAGGCTCTCAATATATACCTCTTATACAGAGGTAACTAATGGGGTGAATGAAACAGATGTCAGTCATTTTGTTGCAAAGAGGAGTGCAGACACTGCTGCCACAGAACAAAAAGTGATGTCTGAGACACTAGGACAGAGAACAGCCCTCTGGAAACTCTCTTTGCTCAAGGCTGCAGACAAAGAAAGCCCAAAGTATTGACTGAGACAACCAACCTTTTGATATCCACTGCTGGTAAGTAGTGGATCCTTTGCTGGACAGAAATATCCTTTTCAGTGTTTCTAGGACTATTTTTTGATCTACATTTATTACTAGATCTTTTATAGGCTCTATTTGACACAAAATCAGACAAATTAGTTTAGTTACTTTTGTGGCAAATGGCTCTTAGTTGACTTTGTCATTAACCTTTATATTAATAAAATAACGTTCAGATGCAAGCATTTAGCCAAACTTGTTAAATTGGCTGTTGGAGGCCAATTACTGTGAGTTTATGCAGAGAAGCAGACTATTCTTGAGATACAGAATAAGCAGCACATTTTCAGGAACACTGGGTAAAGATAAACAAGGCTGAGAGCAAGCAAAAGGCTGAGCAGGTTTTTTTCTCCTGCTGAAAAGCAGATGCTTTAAAGAGTGTAGAAGGGGGGAAAAAGTACAACAACTGCATCATAAAATGGGATTTGGTGAATTGCTCGTTTGTAACTTAATGATAAAGTAGATAAGACATATAAATCAATTATCACAGAGAAATTAAAGCATCAGACTAAAATGAATCAGGCACTGACAATTTGGAAAACCAATTAAATGAAGGACCCTTTGCTTTTGTTTGGCTGGAAAAGGATATGTGTCAAATATTTATTAAAGCACAGGCTCAGCATCCTGCCCTAGTTGCATGGAACCAAGCATCCCCACATTCCCTACACCTGCAGAGATAAATACATTGCTGAGGAGACTTTTAGACAAAGGGAAAACCAAATTCTGCCAGAGACTTGACCGTCTTCACCTACTACTAATGGAGAGGTACAGATTGAATATAGTTTTCCCCCTAACCCACAGGTTTGGTTGCAGTCCAGCCACCAAAGCATTAATTATCTGCTTGAAAAACTGACTAATTAGACCTATTGGGGCAACTGTTTTTAACTGGGTAAAGATGAAACATGATTCATTGCTCTGTGGTAGCTTGTACCTGCAGGAGCTTGAAGTTAACCATGCCTTTCATGTAGCAAATAATAGTAACTTCTATTCTTTTAATACCTTACACCTTTAATTTCCTTTTTTTTTTCCCTTTTTTTTCCTTCTTCGGTAAAACTCACACATTTTGGTTAACAGCATCCAGATCAATATTCAGTGATGCAAGAAGTCAGAGAGATTCCCAGCACAGAGTGTGCCAAGCCTTGGGGTGGACACGTGTAGTAACCCTCCCTGCACGGTGGACACGACATGCTGTTGATGCAGGTGTTGTGCACAGGGACACAGGGGGTCAGAAGAACCATTTCTTGAGCTAACTGCCTCTGAAACTACTTCATATTTCCTGTTGGTGTGTTCAACATGATAGATAGCTTCTCGCCTTTCCAAAACGATGACCTATTTTTTCTACTGTCACTGCAGAATACATTATCATAAACCATAGTTTTCATATTTATTGCTCTGGACTGCAGAATCGTTATTTATAAGAATTATAAGGTTGTCTACATGTTTTATTTTCAGCATTAAACATGACTGAAGTTTAGAACAAGCTACTTTCCATTCTTTTCCTTATTTTGTAGGCCAGAAGAACTGTGTGTGGGTGTCGAACTACAAGAGGTTTCACAGTATTCAAAATTACAGCGTTTCCCAAACTACTCCCAACCCTAGGCTTTGAAGTAAGGGGAAACACCATTTCAAATGTATTTATTTTCTTTTTTCTTTAAAAATACGCAATTGAAATAATATCTGCTTGCAGGATGAAATAACTTCAGGCTAGGTCTTTGGGTTGAAACCGATCTGAATGCTACAGCAAAACAGTAATTTTGTAGTTTACAAGAAGTGTTTTAAAAACACTCTTTGGAAGAAGCATGGTGCTTAAACTATGCATCTTCATATTACTGAAGTATCCAAACAACCTTACCTCTGTCTCTCTTGCAAGGCCAAGCTCTTTTTCTCTCCTTCAGATATGTTTGCCTGTCATTTGGATTCATGTTCTTCCCTTGCAAGGAAAAGAGCTCTCCCACTGAATGACCTCTAGACTAGAGAGAACTTGGCTTGGAATTCGTCTTTATTTGCTGACAACTAATACTAAAAGGAAGCCTGAAGGATGAGTCTTGTTCTTTTCTTGGGAGAAAGAAATATCTAACTCATCTTGGGGCAGAAGTATAAAAATAAGTACAGGTACAAATCTTAATGCTGCTAAAGGAAGATGGTCTTTCCATCAGGGGTGGAAAGGGGGACTTGTGGTCTAGGTAGGGTCAGTAGCCTTGTCTTCTGCTAAGCTTACCTGACAGGTCCAATTAAGTAAAGGCAAGACTCTGAAGACAAACTTTTCGCAGGCAATCCCTAACTGCTGAACTTGAGACACTGGTGCTTGACTGGACAACTGCTGAGAATTCATGGCTGCTAACATAATGGAGATGAGCCGTACTCTGGACACAGGAGAGCAGTACAGGTTGCTGAGAGCTCTGAGAAGTCACCCTTTAGACCGCTGGTACCGAGCACCCTAGTTAATGTCTCTCCTCATCAGTAAAACCCACAGTTAAACCTGACTGTCCAGCTATGCTGCTTTGCATCTCCAAGATGCTCTGGAAAGATAACTTGCAAAGTGATTGAGATTAAGCACAGTGAAAAAACTCAAAGTTCAGGCCTAATGTGAGTAAAGATTAGTGTTTACTATGTAAAGCTGAGACTTTCAACTGTTGTTCTGTGTGAATACTGCCATCCTGTGTCCTGAGTCTCACATAAAGCAAGGGGATCTACAGGAAAGAAGGTGCCCTGAAAGATCCTGCTGTGGTGGGATGGGTGAGAAGCATGGGCAACCTTCACGCCTGCAACTCTTCCTTCCTGTGTGCTTTCCCTCATACCCTTATTACTCTTCTAAGGTCATTGCTGCACATCCCACTCTCAGGGCTGTCACTGCAGCGTTTGACATCCCTCATGAAGCTCTGAGGAAAAAAAAATCTTCTCTAGTTCAGTGAGTGCATTTTGAAGCAATGAGTGAAAGCAGGAGGCTTCCTCTGCAGCCAAAAAGGAGGTTTTGCACAGGTGGGTGGTGACATCTTTTGGAAAGGCCTGAATATTCATACACACGCTGGCTAGAGAAAGCATCTACTAGCTACACATAGGTAGGTAAGACAATATCTCTTCTCTGCCTTCAGGCTAAGTGGTGCTTCCCTGTAGAGGGAATAGGAGTCAGTGAGGGTTTTCCCCTAAATGCTCTTCCTCTGAGGGAATGAGTGAAGGAAACGTGCCAAGATCAATTCTCTGGAGACGAAGAGAGGACAAGTTCAAACCATCGGCTTTGTGTCTGCTGACAGGCACTTTTGGTCTTGGTTGCAGAATTCTATGAATGGGTGAGAGAGGCAACAGGTCACTGGTAGGCTTGGGCTATCATTGGTTTACTTTCACTGGGCGTTCCCATGGCTTTGTTTTCTGAGGGTTTCAGCAGGAATCCAGGCTACAGAAAAGTTCTAGACTTACTCTGGCTTTGTGTACCATGCCACTCTAAACCATCTACATCTTTACACAGAGGCCAACGAGGGGTTTTCATATGACATTTAGCAGCTTTCTTCTCTGAGTGTTGGTAAGTTTACAAAAGGAGTCACTAACTGTGGCTGAATAAAGCAGACAGTCCTTCAAATGGACCCTGTGCATTGCAGCCTGCTGATCCTATCTCCATCCTGTTCGTAGCCGTGTCCTGCCGTGGAAAATACCACTTCTAATTTTTCCTCTGTGTGCCATACTTGGACAGCATGTTTTTGTGATAGCAGATTTCCTAAGCTAAAGTTAACAGTAGAAGAGTAGTAGAATATCTGGAGCTCACAGGCATGCTGTATTTATAAAACTATAGAAACACTTCAGGTTTGTCTCTGTTGTACAAATGCTTGAATAAATGCAATGTATCTACGCTAAGAAGAGTTCGTATACTCCAAAACACAGCCTGACATTTACTCTCATATATTTTGAAATGCAAATGCATCTGGTTTATTCAGGATTCTTTTGCAGCTTACCATCTTATTAGTGATCATGCTGATAACTTGAATTTCTGAAATGTTGTTGCTAAGCAATGCAACTTCAGGCATGTAATGAGGCTTTCCAGTGGCTACTTGAAGATGAAGAAAATTATCTCAGCTTCACAGGTTGTTTGATCATCAACAACATTATAATGGTTGGGTGATAAATAAGTTTTTAGCTTGCCCCCATTCTCCTGCAGATAATTTATTTTTGTTTGGTAACTGAAGATCATACAGTATCAGGAAGAAAGTTGTGTATTTTGGGATGCAAAGGCAGAATGAAAGAACTTGCGCAGCTCCTTTGTATAACTTTCTATAAAAAGAAGATTCCTTCTTACAACTCATCATTTGAGGAAGGAGTACAGGAGAACCAGGATCTAAGGATGTCCCAGAGGGCCCCTGCCCCACACACAGCAATGCTGCCCCCTCACCCCTTGCAGAGCAGATGTCCTGTTCGTGGGACCTGACCAAGGAAACCCTCCAGCTGTGACAGGAAAAGGCAGCTGGGCTGGGCTGCATGGTGGGGCAAGTCTTCTCACACAGGCTTGGTTCTTGGGAAGCAAAAGCCACATATTGCACCGGGACAGGTCAAAATCCTTTGACTTACCCCAGCCCGGTGCTCCCTGGTGCATACCAGCAGCTGACGCCTGGCAGAGCTCTTGCTATGGGCACCCCATAGTGCAGCAGCACCAGCTGGGGTCTGGCTATTCTTGAATCATCTTTCGATTATTTTTCTTCATCACTGCAGAGACCAGTCACTTAAGCCTACTGTCATGACTTTGACATTCCCCTTTTCCTGTGGGATCATCCGGGAGCTCTTTTTGTTTTTTCCTTTTCCCCTACATTGTAGATATGATAATACCTGCTGCTGAAGTAGATGGGAATGATGTCCTGAACAGCTAACCCGCTCTTGTGGGTCTTGCTCAAGGGAAAGTAGGTCCAGCTGCCTCATCAGGCATGCAACACCCTGACCTTGATGCCTCACTGCCTCAATCTTGCACCCACCAAGGGAGGCAGTGTCTATCTCCAGGGCAGTGAAAATAAACCAGTGGCTGAAGCAGTCAGAAGTAACAATGATGAAGGCTGAAGAAAGGACATGGGGAAAATAGACCATCTTTATTCAGAGCTGGTTTGAAAAGTCTGCAGTAGACAAGGCCTGAGGCTACAAACTGAAGAAGAAAAGGAAATAAAATAAAATATTGACCATCTGCTCAGTGAGTGCCTTACCTTCTCCCATGCACTTCACGGCACAGGGAACCAAGGGAGAAAGGCTGTGTAAGACTGTGCTGTATCACAGTTGTGCACGTGGACTGAATTAAAGCTGCCCAAAGAACCACCACATTGTCTCTTCCTTTCAATGGCTGGTTTTTGCAACCTAATATTTTTGAAGTAGGTTGGGGGTGGTGGTGGTAGTGTATGTCCATGGTATTAGTGTGCAGGGCCTTCCTTGAGGATCAGGAGGTTTTATGCCTCTCATCCCTGCTGCTGAGAGCTGCTTTTGTGAAATTACGGAGTAGGCTTGCACTGAAAAATGAAAGCATAATGTAAGATGGTGCAGTTCTTACCCTGAAGGACTTATTTTTACATCCTTTTTTTTTCCTGAGCAGGTCAATGTTCACAGTGAGGCTGTGGTTTCAGAGAAGTCACCCAATCAGCCAAGGTCCTTTTTTCTGTAGGTGAAGAAGCAACATTTTTCTGTCTTCATCGAGACAAAGTTTTGCTGTTCAACAATTATAGAAACTTCAGGATTTAGTCCTGGAAAAGAGAGAACAGTTTATGTTCTTGTGGTTTTGAGCCTCTTTGATTTCATTTCTGGCCAGAAAGCCACTAAATCCATACTTACAGTGTATAGACACGAACCTAATCTAAACATCAGATTAATTTCCTTATCTGTGGGCAAGCAAGCCTTGAAACACATGCGGCCAAACGTTTATGTAATATTCAGGGAGCTGTCCCCATAACTGCTAAATGCTTGTGCTCCAGGAGAGATTTCTGTCTGTTTTCCTCCTGCATGTTCTCCGGATGCCACTGTCAGTCAGTAGGTGCATCATTTGCTGCAGCTTGTTGCAGTGGCAGCCAGTGACGTGTTGAATGATACAATTGAAGGGGAAAGCATGTGGGGAAAGGTGGGGAGGTGAGGTGGGTTTTTTTTTTTACTTTTAAGGAAGAAGGAGAAATTGGAAATTACAAAGAAAAAAAGCTTAACTCAGAGTGTTTGTAAATATGGTATGTTTTGTCCCTCAGCATGGTTCTGGCTGGGGCTTTGAAGCTCAAAGCCCCCATCGTGTCCAACCCAGCAGCAGCCTCTGAGAATCCAAACCAGGGCTTTACATTTTGGGTAAAAAACAGCCATCAGCACCTGTTTTCTTGCTGCAGCAAAATGAGGTATTCCTACTCACATAACCCCAGCGTAAAAGCACATACCCCTGCTTCCCTGTGCTGAGAAAGCCAACTGGGGCTGTGCGGAGGCTCTGAACACCTCCAGAGAAAGTCACCCCCCAGGTAGGCAGTGCACCTCATATTTCAGCCCCACAGCATCAGCACTGGTCAGGGAGCTCAGTGACTTTGATCCTTGTAATGATTTTTGTCTTATCGCTACCGTTAGCCCGTGCAGGAGCAATTCAGTTGTTACTGGCTCGTGTGGTTCCTTTCCACAACGACACACATGGTTTGTGCCTCTCTGGGAATGGGATCTATTTTCTGTATCCGTGATACAATTTTTTTTCAGTTAAGTCATTAATCTTCTAGAATGACGTTTAACCCTCTGCTGGCCCCGGATTTCAGCACATGGAATCCTCTGCATGAGAAGCTTGGCTAATTAAAACCCTCCATTTCCAGTCAATTAGGAGAAATATCTTTCCTAACACAGAAATAGCACTATAAGAGAAGGAAAAAAAAAGCTACAACAACTAGCATTCAATGAGAATAAACTGATAATGTAATCAAAGATTCTCTCTAGCGTGGCAGTTAAAATTAAACACTGTGAACAGTGCATAATGCTTCCATCACTTAACAAGTTCATAAATACCTTAACCCTTAGCAGTCTGCCTAATTCCAGGCTCTTAAGCTTGTCTGACATGGTCTAGTCACACACACACACACACAAGGAGGAAAGAACAATGCATTTTTTAAAAATAAATTTTTCCTTTCTGTGCTGTTTTACACTTTCTGTTTGTTTTTTGCCCCCACTGCCAGCGTCTCTGCATGATGCTCTGCTGTGGCAGCCTGGCCCTGGGGAGCTCTGGCAGATAGCAGTAAGGGAGATGGGGCAGGTAAGGCGATGGGTGGTAGGGTGCTGTTGGTCCCCAGGCTGGAGGCTACCTAGAGGATGACTACAGGGTTAAAAAGGAGTGGAATACGTGGGGAAATGTTGGAGAGGGCCTTGAGGAAAGAAAAGGATCCATAGCAGCCTGAGCATGGAGTTTAGCAATCTGTGTCCCCACAATCTCTTGGCCCACACAAATGCCTCCTCTGTGCCATATGGGAGTGACTTAAGTGTCAGGCAGGTCTTGCTGAGGGCTCCTCATTCATGAGGAAGCTGATCAAAGGAGTCAAGAAAATGGCTTCTAAACTTGGGGTGAATGAGAGGATTTGTATTGCCTGTGCCACCTTCAAGGTCACTGATTTCATTATGAGATCAAGCTCATGACAATGATCAGTCCCCAGCTGTGTGGATGGAAGCCTGGGTGGAAGAAACTTTAGATTCTGGTTCTGTCATGAATGGGCAGAAATGCTCTTTAGCCATTGTAATTCAAGAATCCACAGTCAAGGAGGAGACGGTGCCTCTAGGAATGTGATTAACAGCTAGTGTGCTTCACAAGAGGGCTTGAGGATTGATTAATACACTGCGGCTGCTCGATAGTAGAGAAGTGCTACGTGTCAATTTACCCAGGGAATTGCCAGTGTTGCAGGAGAATAGAGCACAAGTCCATGGACCTCAGATAAGCAATCCTGCTTGAAGTGTTACATGCTAGACCTTGTAATTGTGAATGCAGCCAAAGACATATGTAGGGCCAGCGACCCAGGTGAAGAGGGTAGAGCCCCCAAGTATAAACGCAGCAAGCCTCCAGCTAAGGAATAACAATGTGTGCATTTGTGTGTATTTCCTTTTGCATAAATAATTGATAGCTAATTAACAGCCCATTAAAGTGAAAGCTCCTGGGATGAAGAGCATGCTCTCTGGTTTTATACGAAAATCTAAAGCAAACAGAGGGACACTACTCCCTCTCTACTCTCCTTCCCTCCCTCCCCCCCATATTAGAGTCTGCCGTAAGTTGACTGCTCATTAGCAGGATCTTTTTCTGAATTCCAACAACTGTGGTCAGCTGACCTCAGGGAGACAGAGGAGTTTCCATCCTGGCCGTAGGATGTCCAGCTCTACTAGGCCTATATCTGCTTGCAGTCAGCTTTTTTACTGTCTTGCAGCACACTGTCACTGCATCCTGCATCTCTCTGGCAGATGCCTGTATCCACAGGTCAGCACGGATGATTTACCAGCATTTAGCCAAAGGGCTGAGCAAAGGTCCCTGTCTTTCAGTGGCATGCTTACTCCACTCTTGCCAAGGGTTTGTCACAGTCACTAAGGAAATGGAAGATTTAGGTCCAAGTTACAGCGTGTCTTTACACGCACTGACCATTTTACCTAGCAACTACGTCATAAGCTCTGAAACAACACAGGGGGAAAGAACCAAACTCAGCTTCTCCCTCTCCACCCTGCCACTGTCCAAATGATGGACTGTCACTATGCTGGCTCTACTCCTCTCGCCTCAGCTCCAGGCGTCTTGTCCACGAGTGCAGAAACTGAGAATGCCTTCACAAGTATACCTTTCAAAAGGTATTGGGGTAAAGAGGATGCATTTTCCAAACAGGATGGATTTTATTCAGCTAGACATCTGCCCAGGCAAGGTACCTAATTTGAAAAATAAACAAGAAAACAATGCTGATCTAAGGTCAAAAGCACTTATTTTGGTCCTATTTTTATTTCACAGCAGCTCAGGGAATTAGGGGAAGAGCGATGGAAGACAAAACAACCTTGAAATATGTCAGACAGAAGCTTTCTTTTTAATGTGTCTTGCAGTAAAAAAGGTCCCAATGTCTTCCACTTTTCTAGCATGCAAATCTTTTCCAAGACTTAGCATAAATAAATTTCACATAAACAGATTTTTTTATTTGGCACTGAATATGTAAGACAAACAAGACATTTAACAATTGTGGTAAAATTATTCATTCCCTCTGACAATTTCTAAATCAGAGGCATGTATTTTGGAATAATACATACTAACTAGGGAAGTAATTTTAAAAAAAAAGTCTTTCACAAATGCTACCAAATTAAATATAACCTTCAATTCTGTTTCTGAAACATATATTTTCTTATCAGAGGTTCCTTGTGTTCAGTTTATTCTGTTGTGTTCCTTCTGCATGACAAAGAAATAGTCAATGACTGGAAAATACACATTTATGTAGGAGAAATAGGTACACCAACACTCTCTCCCAAGTGTTTAAATGCTCTTTATCATTGCATTTAGCAGACAAAAGCAACTTCTCATTCATAACTCAGGAAACTTAACAAAAGGCAAGCAGATATCATTGCTACTTGATCCTGTAAAATATTCAAAGAGAAACAGTGAGTTGCAAGCAAAGTCAAGAAAATAATCTTCATTTTATGAAGAAAGAGAATGCTTTTTCTTTTGACAACAGGACCAGAACTAGTAAAACACTTATTTTGCAAGGAAATATGACAGGACAGGGTGGAAAAGGTCAGCATGGACTGCAGATTGCCTCAGATCATTAAATCAGTAGGATTGTCGGGGGAAGTCTTTCTTGAGTCATGCATGGCAGGTATATCAGAGCCTGAAGCAGGGCCATAGAGACAGGCCAGCACCAGGCAGCTTCTGGCACGTGAGCCTGACCAGGGCTACATGCACATGAGGAGCTCAAGCTGCACCATCCTGTAGCTTGACCAAGGGCAACAAGTGTTCTTCCTCCCCACAGACAGGTATTCCTTTTGAAACCGTGAAAGATAAATACAGAATTATTAATGATAAAACCTTTAGACTTCAGGGAAGTGTGAGGGCATCTACCCTGAAAGGCTAAATAGCCCTGGAGACTTCTGGTGACGCAGATGTGGCTGCTTTGCAGCTGTGCACCAGTACCCAAGAGACAAGCAACACAGATTTTGCATCTCGCCCCCTTCCAGCCTAAGACCTGTTTTTCTGAAGCTTTCCTTCTGTTACACTGAGCGCTTTTCTCAGTTGTAAGTTTCAGGACAGATTTTGTAGTAAGCCTCATCTTAAGACCATCACCAGCAAAAGCATCTGCTGAGTGCCCAGAATTCGGAAGACATTTCCCTTTCATCGTAAGTGGTTCCACATCCATCCATTATTCAACCATCTTCTCAGATCCGTTTTGACCCCTCTGATCAAACATGGCAATTTTGATGGTGTTGCCAGCGATGTTAATACTCTTCAAATCACACAGACTGGTTTTTTAAAGGTATTTAGGCACCTAACTTGCCTGCAATAAATTTAAAGGTCTCTGAACAAATTCTTATGCAAGAAAGTCATCTTAGGGGAAGAATGCTTGTCTTTCTCACTTAAAATGAAATAAAAGATCTAAAGTCTGCTAATGAGCTGCGATATTCTTGAGTGCCAATTTAAATGGAAAAAATTGCTTTCATTATGCAGATTTTGATGCTGGCCGTGTCGTGACACCGCTTCCTCCAGAGGATTAATTTAAGTCCAGTAAAGCAGAAAAGAATCCCCTTGAAAGTGATGAGGTGAACAAGAAGCGAAATTGATTTATGCAAAGTAAGAAAGTCCTGAAAGTGTTGTAGATTATGCAAATGATTATTTAAAAACCCCACAAAAAACAGGACCAAAGCAATTTGAAATTTTGAGGGGGAAAAAAATCAAATTGCATTACACAAGAAATAATTACTCTTCAATTAGAAGGCTTATTATTTGATGATTTTTTTAAAATGGAATAAGTTAATAATAGCTTTAAAAGAAATTAAGAATGCATGCATATTAAAATGGGCCCAAATCTTGCCTGGGACCAGACCTTTACCAACTCCTGTGACAGAAATATTGAATAACACCCGTGTGTGGTTATTTTTAAATAGCACCACTGCCAGCTGGCAGACCGGATTGCACTGCTTCAGAGAGTACAGAAAGAGGAATCTGATTAGTATCTAATACAAGGTGCAAGTTCAGGCTCATTAACCAGTGGTGATGAAAGCATTAACGCCCTTCAAGGAGTGCATTTACTCTGAACACATTTGCTCATTAGGGGGATGAAGGTCTCTTTCCTCAGGGTGCATCTGAGCTGTGAAAGAGCCTAAGGAAACTCTTTGCTTTATCAGGACCTTCATCTCCTCACACTGAAAAACGAAGGGAGGTCCCAGCTCACTGTCACTGGGGGGTGGGACTGACTTCTCTTGGCAGTGTTTCCCTCAGGACAGATGCCCTCACCCAAGGTGCCAGCTAGGTTTTGCCCATGGTGCATAGAAAGCAACTGGCACTTCCAGGTGGGAGTCTTTAGAGGCGAACTCAGTAGAAATGCCCACTTCAGAAGGAGGAGACTTGTTGCCAGGGGCCAAAGAGGGATTTAGATGACCAGTTTGCAGAGGATTACCTGCATTAAATTTGGGCAGATGAGGTGCAGTCCTTTTCCTGGCATAAAGCCACTCTTGCTTTGGTACAGCCATTGGTGCAGCAGGAATTATTTTCCTGTGGATCATGACGACATTTACAGGCAATATGAAAATGTCTACTGGCAGCCTCCTAGTCCATCCAGCCACTGAGGCAGAAGGAATGACAGAAGTAATCTGGAAGCGGAGTCATCAAAACATTTTAAGAGGCTGTCATGGCTTCCTTGAGAAAATGGCCTGATCTGTTGCAACAGAAATGCTACTGGTGATTGCACACATTTGGAAGAAACTTCTGCCCAGGGAAGTTTTGCCACTTTTCAAGTAGGATCAATGTAGACAACAAACCAAGCAATGGATTGCTCATGGGACATGCACTTGTCCCTGTCCCCTCCCTCCTTCCAATATGGGGATCTGCTTCCAGACCCAATGGTGGATGACTACTGTCTTCCTCCTTGTCTTCCAGAAAAGAATTCAGAAGTGGTCAGCAGAAGTGTAGCTATAGAAAAGTCTTGCTCTTAAAGTTCAGTCTCACCAAATTTAGCCACAACTGTTGTGTTTGTTTGCTGTCATCACATGGTGGAGTTGTTGCACACATGGAAGAGATACAAAACAAGGGAATCGTTCCACATTCTTTTGAAGCTACTTAAAATCTTTTCCCCCTCTACAGCCCATCATGGTTCAGGGAAATGTGACATGCTGACACCCCTTGAGAGCAGCATGAATACTTGTGCTTGCCTTTGTAAGCCTGCATACAGGTATTTCTACAAAAATTGCAACTTGTGAAGAGGGTCAAGGTATACACATGTTTGCTCAATGAAAGTTTAGAGAAAAACAGAGAAGACTGCAGTCCATGCTCCAGGAAGAAAGTGCTCTTCTTTTTAAACTAACCCTCTCTTTCACAGGCTTTCGAATGTCTTTGATTTCTCAAATCTTCTCTTCAGGCATGATGAACCACCAGCCATTGTGTTAATGTTGGGAAGCTCCCTGTCTTCATCAGCTATCTCAGTATTTCGCATTGTGAGTTCCATTATACATGGCAGAAAAAGTACATTGTGCAGAGAAAGATGCATATATATGTGACATAAAATCCATCTAGTGTACTGCACCAAAAATGGGGAATTCTGATACCCAAGAAAACAATCCTATTTCCACTTGTACTTTTCATCCTTCTGATCTCCTATTAACTATGCATGGAATGTATTAAGGCTTTTTATTATTTTGGGGAATACTAGTTTAATATAAAGTTACGTGTAACTCATTGTCACCAGCTGCTGCATGTCTGCAATGACAGTCACTTCATGAGAATTATTACACTTTACATCACAAGAAGTTACCCCAATAAGAAATTTCTGATGAAAAGGAATTATACTGATTATTAATGAGTTCCAAATGAATTCAAGTCCCATGGTAATGATAAGCTTAAAATAACACACAAGCCAAAAATATTAGCAATGGAAAATGGCTGATCTGATCAGAGTTGTGTTGAAATGTAGCTCAGCCAGTATTGAGCCGATTCAACTTGAGAAAAATAATCATTTTGCCTACGTCCTACTCACCTCTCAAAACTGTTCAAAAAAGGAACCTCATGCTTCACAAATCCATTGAATTTCTTTCTCAAGAAGCAAATGCAAAAAAAGAAGATGAAGAAGCAGAGAAGACAAAGATGAAGATGAAGAAGAAGAGGAAGACAACAACAGAAGAGGGTTGCACATTCTCAAGTGAAGAAAAAAAAAAGAGAGGAGTAACCCACAGCCCAGGGACACCTATCATTCCAAAACCACATCAAAAGAAAGAAAGCTCAGTACAGAGGATTCTGGACAGTCCCCAGAGCACCCCAGTGAAGCCTGACGATAAATAAAATGTATTGTCAGCACAATGTGCCTTGTTATAAGGAAACTGGCAGAGAAAGCAAAGACAATGGAAATAAAACTATTAAAAGAGGTTACATGGTGTTTTGAACAGAAGAACTACAACGTTTCCATCCTGGGAGGTAATTTCTGGCATTGGAAGATTTGCGTCACTGGCAGCCCCAGGCACTACTCTTACTGTAGTGACCCTGCGGTATAGAGGTGAGTCCACAAAACCACAGGAACAAAAGCTGAAGCTCCTGGAACCAGGATTTTCTTCTGCAGTGTAAAATGAGTGTCTGCTGCCTCTGTTTCTGTGCTGCGATGTGAAAGGCGTGCTGCCTTCACAGCTGAGCCCTCCCCTATGCAGGATTCTCCGCAGGAGCCCTCCGTCTCCCCTGCAAACAGCTGCCAAGCAAACTTCAAAGACTTGCAAGAAAAAGACAAGAAAAGGAAGTTTTCTGGAGTGTAAATAAGGCAAAAGCAGTCTCTGTAATGTCTTTTCACCTGTGGCCACATTCCACTGGACCTCGCTGAGGTGCGTGAGGAGCAAGATGCGTCCCTGCCCACAGGTCTCATCCCTTACAGATGCTTGCTTATGCTTATGTACTTCTTGCAGTGGCAGTGCCCCTTAAAGTAGCTCGTGCTCCTCTCCAAGGCTCTCCCTGTCCCCCTCCCTGTCCCAGCACAGGTAGACCAGCAGCGGGATGGGGTTGGAGCTTCTTCCCGACCGAGATTTATTTCTATTAATGGGGATTAAAAAGTAGACCCTGGCATAGAGACAGACAAAGCCTCTGGATTTTATCTGTTATTTCTTTGTGTGATAATTGCAGATGGAGTGGGTTGTGGTGTTTTTTCTGGCAGCGGATGCTCTAGTTCCCTCTATGGAATAAAGGCACCTTGAAGAAAACAAGAGCCTAAACCAAGGGTGGTGATCTTGGCTTTAATTAGATTCCATGTACCACATGAACTTCAACGGAGTAAAGGCACACTGGGGTCAGGAGGGATTGCTGTGGGGTTTAGCATCACAGATAAACTCATCCTTGAGGAGATTCCTTGAAAATTCACTTTTTCCTCTTCATTCTTTGCACTCCTGAGTTACTCATCCAGCAAGCAGCCCCATGAGGTGGGCACACAGATCCTGCAACTTAGGCTGTTAAAGATGGCACTAATCTCTGTTGGTGACAGAACTACCCCTCCGTAAGAGTGTTGTGTCACCAGGCTTAATCTGTAATTAACAGACAGCACATCCTTTTCTTCTGACAGAATTCATGATTTGGATTCTAATGGCTTATGAAACAGAGGTATGTCCTTATATGGAGAGAGGCAGTAGGTAAAATAAAGGTATGTCATATATATATATATATATAAAAGGGCATTTCCAGCCTGTCATTCCTCCACAGTCTTTTTTAAGTTCTGGGATTTCAAAATCAAGTAGATGAGCATCCTGCAAGAAATCCCTGTCTTCCCTTGCTTTCTTAATAAGTTTTAACATTTTATTTCATTTAGCTGTGGTAGCTCATCCCCTCAGCATTCCATGAAATGCCGAGGAGGAACGCTTGTGACTGCTGAATACCACTGCAAAGCCAGCTATCCTGAGAGGGATCAGATAGTTTTAACTGTTATGAATGTGGGAAATGTTGAGGACCTGAGCTTTCCCATGCACACACGATACATGTCAGGTACCCAATAGTGATGGGTGTACACAACAAGCCCTCCAGAATGTATTCATGTATCGAAACATGTTTTCATTTGCAGGCAGCAGCAGTATCTTTTCTCACCCTCCAGCAGATAAACAAGACTTCAGGGTTGCATTTCCTTGTCATGTTGACCTGCTTCTTTGGGATTTTGTGTTGTCCTTAACAGGCTGACATGGCACATGCTAATGCAGGAACAGTGTGAGCTTCCTCTTCTTCAGAGAGGCACTGGGCTGAGGTTGGGAACTGTTCTGGGCTGTGTGCAGTCTCTGGGACTGCTTTTCGCTATGCTTATCTACTCCATAATGTATCATTCTCCTTTTGTGCTACTGAAATAATTCACTGATATGGAAAGTAAGGTGAGACACACAAGCCTGCAAGCTTCTTGGTCTTTACCGTTCCTTTGATATGAGGAATTCTGTGTGGCTGCCACTGACCCTTCTGCAATATCATGACTATGGGAGCACTTTGAGGGCCTGAAGAGAGTGGGCTCATGCCATTTCAGGTACATAAACCACCTGGACAAGGCTGAAAGCTGTGGCACAAAGCTTGCCACAGAGCTTGGACCAGCAGCTGGAGACCGGTGTGACACTGCAGCACCTCAGACAGTCCTACAGGGCTGGGGCTGAGTCACCTAAATCACACCCCCTGGGTAAGCCTTGGAGAAGACAAGATTGTGCAAACATAAAACTGAGGTTCTAACATTTCACTCACAATTAATTGCTCTCTCTCTCTGTTTTCCCACATTTCACCTCATAATTCGAATTCATTCCTCTGGGTATTCCCTGACTTAATATCAGCGAGCAGAGCTGTGGGCAATCAAAGCAATCAAAGACAAATTGAATATCTGCTTTGTGCTCTATAAATTCTTTTTGAAGAAAAAAAATTGTCATGTAAGGAGAAGAGCTAGATGCAGAATCTGATACCCTAGATGTCTGTTTCTCAGAGTGAGTAGATATTTTGCAGTTATTTGTTCTTTCATATATATGTGTAGGTTTGGGGGGGGGTGTGTGTTTCAATAAGATTTTTTTAAAACCATACTCTCATTAATAACTTTTGAAAAGTGAACTTCTTTTTGCCCCTTGTCAGTCTTTTATTGCTGAATAAGAAATACTAGTAGTGGTATTCTTAGAAGTGATTTATTTTCCAATGTCAGCATTTTATTTTTTCTTCCGGGAATAAAAAAAAAAAAAAAAGCTTTTTCATAGCTATTTCAGAAGCTTAAATTAACCAGGAGAAGGACCAGTGATTTTGAGTAATAAAAGAAACAGTCAGAAGGAAAAGAAAATGATGAAAGGAAGAGAGTAAGAAATAGAAAGGAGGCTGAAGGAATGGAAAGTTAGGAGTCCCATTTAGGCAATATTTATAAAAATATGCATTCTGTCACAGTCTTGCTTCTACCAAAGATTATTTTGACAGAGAATAAAATGTAAGAAGGGTATGGAGGTCTGGCTTCAGCTCCCCTGTTCATAAGGTATGCAACTACTTTTAAAGAAAAGATAGAAATGTCAGCATTTCTGTGCTTGGGAAGAATGAGAATTAACAAGGTGACTTGTCACAAGATCAGTCATCATTATGACTGTCTTGTTTGCATTCTGCAAGCTGCTCCTTGGCTTTGCATCCATTTTGTGATCAGCTCACACAGAGATAAAAACAATTTACTTCACGTGCAGGGAACTCCAACCTCCACAGCGTTGTTCCTGTCCCCCCAGCGTCCACCAAGCGATGCCTTGTGTGGGAGCCACATCATGCCTCATGGCATACCTGCTCACAGGTGGGCATTGCTGGTATTTTAAAGCACCCTCAGGAAAGATGGGGTCAACTGGAGGGAGTTCAGGGGAGAAGGGGTGAACAGGCAGAGGAAACATGGACATCTCAGTGAGCCTGGCCGACCTGGGCTCCTTTGGCAGCTGGGTTGATCTTGCTAGAGAGCAACCACAGGCCAAGGGAAGTGGAACAGCTTCTTCCCATAGCTTGGCACTTGCAAGCCCACAGCTGGAGCACCAGCTTTGTCCCCCAGCACAAGAGAGATACAGACAAACTGGAGAGGATCTTCTGGGCTGGTCAGGGAGACGGAGCACCTGCCAAAAAATGAAAGGCTTAAGAGGATTCAATTTCTTAGCCTTTTACTTGCTGTAAGAACTAGGCTTTGTCACAAGGTGGGTAATTAGTAAGCTATATAATTAAAATTGCAGATAGCTAGATGGGTGTGTTAAAGACTCTTAGATGGCTCTATTAACAGGAACACCTTACAGTTTGAGATTCACCCCCTCCCTCTTGCTTTTGTGGAAAGCCATCAGAATGCACATGACCCAGGCAGTAGGAGACGTTTTCTGATCACCAGTGATGGTGCTTGTACACAGAAATACTGCAAGATGAAGGTGTTTTGTTGCAATCATTTTCCCACACTTGTATTGCCAGAGCTGGTTTCCACTGCTTCTTGGTGAGGGAGAGCTGTTCCTAAAGGGGGATGAGCTGAGACCTAAGGGTGACCCCAGCACAAGCCATGCCCTCACTGGTGGGTGCCGTCCCACAGGGTCTGACCATGGTGGGCAGAGATGGTGGCTATAACAAGGCCCATCAGCAGCCCCTGAGATAGAAAAGTGAAGAACCAGGGCCAGGGACCATCCAGGGGTTCCCATCAGGAGCTAAAGGAAAGGGGAATGGAGAAAGGACCAGAATCAAGGTTGCAACATACAACCAAGCAGTCCCAATATACAACCAGCACTGCTGTTGCATAACAGGGGCAGGGATTGATGGTCCCAGGCTGGGCTGAAATGGGGCTCCTGGCCTCAGGTAGCCCCAGCAGAGGCTGGGTGGGAGCAGTAAAGCCCATGACTGCCCTTGGGGCCCTGATACCTATGTAGCTGACTTGTAAAGCAGGAGAAAGTACGAAAGCTGCTCAGTAGTTGCTCAGAGTGCTGCATGGCTTCAGGCACAACTGGCAGAAAAAAAAAAAGTAGGTCTTTTCTCTCAAAGTTTTCTGGTGGATGAAATATGCAGGAACCTATTTTTGGAGGCGATCAGATAATGAGTGGGGAACTCACATACTCTGTTGTGCTTACTGCATGGGAAACCAAATAGGGCAAAAACCACACCCTTAATTCACCAGATAGCTAACCAAGGACATCCATCTGTGCTCACCACTTTGTTCATATTTCACCTCAAAAAAATGGACTATAAAATAGGTTTTCTAGACACATTCCTAATGGCTGGGATTCATTTTTATGAAATTAAAAAAACCCCCATAAACAAACCAACCAAAACCAAACAAAGATATCATGGTGTTTCCAAAAATGTTATGCCCTTACGTTCCGGTTTGCTCCGTGGGGCTGAGGTGCCGAGCAGGTTCAGAGACACCCACCAAGCAGCAGAGCAGAGGAAAACATGCATTCACTGACTGCACCCTGTTGCAGGAGTCCCCTGTGGCTGTTCAGCAGCTAGAGAGCCACCCCACAGCCTGTGCACCCTCACAGGTAGTGCTGGCATCACACGCTGTGAGTCAGGCCACAGCCTGGCCTCACACGCAGAAGGTATGTCCTGTGGGGACATGTGGTGACACTCTTTGTAGGGCAACGCATGGCTCCACAGCACAGCCTGTGCTGCCACCACCCCTGGGTCAGAGCCTGGCACTACTCTGCCATGGGAAGGCAGAAGTCCTACCTGGGATGGGCTCTATAGAACAGTCTTCCCCTGGCAGTCTGCCTGTGTCCAGTGGCTCACTAAAGTTACTCCAAGCCAGGGTTGCTTTCAACATGAAGCACACCAGCAGACAGAAAAGGAAGGAGAGAAGGTGCTAAAACAGATAGCTGGGTCTCCCTGAACCTCATCCTTCTCCAGATTTTAGGTAGGCTGCACTGAGCTCCATCTTTCTGTCAATGGATGCACAGGAGCAGTGGATGCTCTTGGCAGCTGCCAAAACCTCACCTTGAGCACTGCTGCCCTCTTCCTGCCTTCAATCCCTTTGTTCTTCCTTCCCTCCATTGCCTTTACTCCCTCTCTCCCCTCCTTGGTCCTTCAGTGCACATAGGCTGCGCAGGGGGGTTGTGGAGTCTTGTTCTCTGGAGATATTCAAGACCCGTCTGGACGCCTATCTGTGCAGTATGTGCTAGGGAGCCTGCTTTGGCAGGGGTGTTGGACCCGATGATCTCCTGAGGTCCCCTCCAACCCATAAAATTCTGTGACTCTGTGATCTGGTTCAGAGATTTGCCTCTGGAAATGTAAACCTGCTGGTTTGGCCGGTAAGTAGGTAGGTAAGCAGGTACCTCCCAATGAATTATGGATCCCCCTACCCTTCCCTGGGACAAGGCCATGTCCAAGCTGTGTCTACAGCCATGGTTTGGGGCCTGGCAGGGTCTGCCTGGCACAGGCGCTCAGCCCAGCCTTGCTGAAGCAGCAGGAAAGGAGTGGCATGGTCAAGCCCAGTCTCCTCCTGCCTTTCTGCTCCACTGAGTGCCAGCCAGAAATTAGCCCTTTGTTAATTAAAATAAACAGAAGCCCAGCAGTGGCAGGTTGTTTGTTATGGGATTTAGGCAAGAATCCCTGTTTCCAGGATCACGTGGAAGCCTATGGTAACGAAGTGGGGCAAACTGGGAAAACGCTGGCGTGACCCTTTGATTAACGCTAGGTATCTGCTCCCGCCCCACTCCCCACACCTCCTGTTGCTGCTCGCCTGAATTCAGACAGCTAATTGAAAGCAAGCAACGAAGGGCTCGTTACACATCCGAGCAAGGAGAGGCAAAATAATGACCGGGTTAAACCAGGCTCAGGTACACAGCTTCAAAGGAGTGAGGATAATAAATGTCTGGCTCTATCCAGGCAGGCTGGGAGATTCCTCCGGTAGCTGAGCCTCCTTTCAAAGGAGCCCCTAACACCTCTGAGATCCCAGAAAAGGGCAGGTGATTACATGAGCTGGGAAAAGCTGACAGGCTAAAGACATGTTAAACCCCCCCCTCACAAATTCTTCAGAGGAACCAGGCTGCAAGCACGATGTAAAGCTTCCAGTTCTCCATCTTTTGGGGAAAAATGCCAGGTCTGCTGAAGCTCCAGCAAGGGAAGTTAGGTATGAATACAAAAATAATGTGTAAAGCACCCTTAAATCCATTCTACTAAGAGCTGTGCAGATTTCTGGCAAAATAAATCGTATTTTTATTTCGATTACGCTGCTGTTGTAGGCTGCCAGAAGGAGATCTTTATGTGTCCCAGTGTTGGCAGCCCCACATACCATATTCTGGGGTGAGAGTTGCAGAATTTCATCCAGAAGGCATCTCCTGGCATCTTGGGGACAGGGCAAGAGAAAGAAAAGGGCAGCTTAGAGAGGCCAGCACAGGGACATTAACCCAAAAGCACTGTTGCACAGGATTTAAGGCATCCTGGTGTGACATTGTACATGTTCAGTCTAGGTCCCTCCTGGACGGTGCAAGACCTGTCCTTATAACCCCACATTGTTGACTAAGTGATCATTTTTTCCTTATAAACCAGCCTGTAATTCCTCATAAATCCATCTCGCTGTCTCGCAGAGATTGCATTGACTTTTCATTCTTCAGTCCCTGTGGCAGCCTATGGTTAGAGAAAACACTGTGGTGAGCTGGTCATGCTTCAATAGCTCTCTCACAAACGGGCTCGTCAATAATTAAATTAATATATTTTCAGACAGTGAAGGAAATATTTTCAGCAGAGCTGTGAGCAAGTAGTGCTCTGCTTTCAGCATATTTGGAGACCACAAAGGCCACTGCAGGGTCTGAACCTAGCGAAGAAAAGAAGAAACAAAAGCAACTGAATTTCCAGTGTCTTCATTAATTTAATTTAGGCTGAATAATTCATGTAGTGCCTCTCTGTAGTATGGTTTATCTGGAGACGCAAAGGCTCTTTAGAAAGTTGGGCAGTGTAATTATCTTTTTACAGGTGAGGAAGCAGAGATAATCTCTGTACTCGAGCATCAGGAAGCAGGCAGGGTTTTCCTGAAGCAGGCACAAAGCCCCTTTCTGGCAGGTGTAGTTCTTGCAAGAAGATAAATGTGGCCCCATGCATTATGAAACTAACTCCAGAAATTTGGCTTCTGACCCAGATTGTGAAACTGGCAGGAGCTACACCTCTGCAAATGAGGTCATTTAATAGCCCTGAATAGCCAGGTATTTAATTTAGTGGTGCTCTGTGTGGACCGAATGAGTAGAAATCTGAAAACCACAAGTGACAGGGGATCACAGTAGGCTCTCCTTGTGCCTTCAGAGTGTGATGGCACCCAGCCCTTTCGCAGTCCTTTCCTCAGTCATGGTTTTGTGATGTTAAGTCTCCAGAAGCAGCACAGCCAGCAGTGCTAAAGGGGCTGCTGCCCCACTCACCGCTGCTTGCGCCAGATCTTCAGGCAAACTCAGCGCAGATCCAGTGTGACTTAAAAATGACCAATTAAAAACAGCCCTAGATAAACTGTATCAACTCCTTCATCATGTTTACAGTGTTGTAGGAACATCTACGCCCATGCATGTCAGGCAGCAATGTGTTTGAGCAGAGCTGTCAGACAAGACAGGGCGATGGGGAAGAAGAGGGAGGCCATCAATGCTTAGGCTCAACACATGAGACCTTGTCTCATAAAGACACAAAATCAGGCTACAACTTTTAATAGTCCCTTTCTCCTTTGAAAACATAATTTTCAACCAAATTTAGCTTATTGGCACAGGGTGCCCCAATTTGGAGTGGAAGTCCGAACTTTTGGAGCCCAGCTGGACTGACCCATAATCCAGCTGTATTTTCTCAGCTGTTTTCAAGAGTCCTGCTATTTGTAGCTGTGCCATTGCGACACAGACTGCTGTGAGAGATGGTGCTCTCTCAATTCAAGCACAACGAATTCAAGTCTCAGTAACTTCCTTGCTATAAAGAGCTGATGCCCACCACTTTAGTTCACTGTTAGTCTTCTGTCAGCTCTAAAACTGTAACTTTTTGATGGACAGTAAGGGAAGCAAACAGGACACAGGAACACTGCCTGCTAGAAGACAGGATGGAGGAAAGCATCACGCTACTGCCACAGTGGTAGCAGCCAGTAATTCGAGACTCTCCATGTACTAATAAAATCTACTTATTTGTGGGGTATAAGATAGTGGGCAGTCTTGAGGAAGCACTGTGATGGCCAGTTCTGTGCTTAGGAGAAAGGGGTATTGAACATGGTAGAAGGGATGTGATACAAGTACAGCACTGATGACTTCCTAGTCCTGTCTTTTTCCCTTTGTGCCTGTTTTACCAAATGTTTCACATTATTGTTGTTCAAACTCCCATCTTGTTTCTTTTGCGGTTGCTCATGGTGTTGGTGTAGCAATTAGCTAGACAAGACAGGAGCTATTTGCCATGATTTGCTCCTTAGATATCAGGCAGACTCTGGAGAAAAAATTGCAGAGTTGGAAACCAGACAGGAATAAGTGGACCAAATAAAATCAGCCCCCCTTGAGTTTCAGAGAACAGAAGAACAGAAGTAGTTGTATGAGGATGTTTGTGTGTTGAAGTGAAATCTTACATGATCTCAGACAGAAAATCATGATTTTTTTATTTGTTTAGGGCTTGTTATTATTGAGTTTGGAATTGTTTGTTTTTCTGGGAAATCAGAGCCCAGTGATAGTTAATTAAGTCTCACCCTGAATGAGAAAGTGAACGTATACAGTCTTCAATAGTTAGCTTTAAAAGGAATGTCAGTCATCACGGCACCTAAAAATCCCCACATGTTTTTGGAGCTGGGAAGGGGGGGAAAACAAACAATAGAAAGCCACATCCATGTAACATATTCCATCCTGGTCGTACAAATGATATTTGCTTTGAAAGTGGAGAGAAAAAGAAGACATTCTTTGGGGAACTGGGGAGTAACAGAGCAAATATGTTTACATAAAATATTTGACCATTCTGCAGGGAAAAAATTCTAAGTTACCACCATCCCTTCAATGTCTGATGTGAGCCCCAGAGCGGTCACAGTGCAGGCATATGGACCGCTAGCAACAATGGGATGTCAGTGAGTCATCTTCACTGTAACAGAGGGGCTTGAAAATGGTGTTTCCTTGGAGGTCACCTCTGGAATGGAAAGAAAGGATGACATAAAGTCACTCTTTGACTTGTAACAGGTGAACTCTGCAGAACTGGGTTTGGTACAAATGACATTGGTCCTAGTCATATGCCAAATGTTCTCCTTGGGAAGGGTAGGGCTTCACAGCTTATCATTTTCTTCTGTGAGCATGTCAGACAGGGGTGCCTGGTGGACATTTTGATGTGTCCCAAACTATCCCATGATACACATGATAAAGAATTTTGTAAATTACAGTCTACTTGGAAGCACTGCAGATAATCAGCAAAGTCTAGGTCAGGCTAGAGAGTTTAGAAGCTTCTCACCAGAATTTAGGAGGTTATCACCAATCAGCTGAGCTGAGCTACTGTCTAGTTAGCCCAAACTGATAGAATTATTTAAGTAAAAATCTTGCTGTATTTTTGCACCTTCCCCAGGGACAAGACTTTCCCTAAAAATAAGCAGTTTAAAGGGGACAGTGATTTCAACTAACAAGTTTTACATAGTAAAAATGGCCAGCTAAGAATGTGCAACAATCAGTTATGTTGCCTCAGACAAGCAAGGCTCTTTGCATTTCTCGGGGGTGACCTCTGCCAGAGACAAGGGTTATGGATGTATTGATAATGCACAGGGTTACAATTCAGAATAATCATGCTTATCACACACCTCTGCGCTGTGGGGGAGATTTCTTCATTCTGATTAATTTTCTTCTTTTAAGAGGAAGAGAGCTATCTTCACATGGCTCCTTCTCCATGACGCTAACCGTCACTCATCATCTTGAACTTGAAAGTCAGCAGCCACCCCTTTTTTTATTATTTTAATCCAGTCAATGGATTAAATTTGGCACACTGTAAAGCCTTCTCTCTACCAGAAAAGTGAGTCAGTTTAATTAAATTGATTTAAACTTATGTAAATTACTATGATAGATGTACTGAAGCTGGTTTAACCCATGTTTGTATTGATTTATCTTGCATCAGTTCTGCTCCTGCCATGAATGCCAATCATGATTATTTTTTAACCAGCACACCCATCTAATACCTGCAAAGTCACGAGGCAAGGGGAGAAAGTCAAAGTTTCCTTCCTTTGCTGGAGCAAAACGGGGCTTGTTGACGCTAAGCTGTGTGCTGCCAAGAGCACATGAAGCGGTGGAACAAGGGAGAGAAGAAGGCACGGAGGTGGTAGAAACGGTCAAAGCAAGCACAGCTGGGCAGGGTTTGGGGAGTAGGAAAATTTCAGCATGGCAGTCGATGGTAGTTACAATCCTGTGTTTTCCATCTCACAAGCATAGCCCATTTAGCTGTAATTTCTCATTAATATTTACTCTACGCTGACAATTCCCTGTGCTGCAGGAACCCTTTCATCTGCTGCAGAAGCATCCCAAAACACCATGAGAGACTCGTGAAGAGCTCCCTGGGTCAGAAACTGTCATGACCTTCAAGCACATGGTAGGGCTTGTAAAAAAAAAAAAAAAAAAAAAAAAAAGAAATGTTTGGGCTTCCAGAGTATGCTCAGGGGTTCTCCAGGTTTCATGCTGGAAAGCCTACAGAAGTGTCATACTGACATTTTCTGAGTATGTTTTGTTGCTGCAATGTAGCTCTTAAACCCTCCAGACCTTTCAGAAGGTCTTGTTTTGTGCACAAATTACTGCTGCGTTCCCATCGAGTGCAGCTCCAGAGCTCATGTCCAGCTTCTTGGTGTAAACACTTCCTCCGAGTACTGCAGCTTCAAAATAGCCTGCAAAGGAAGAGGACAGCCTCTGGCACATAGTTTGTGTTTCACTTCTGCAGTACTTTTAGTTTAAGTAAAATGACTGGAGTAAATAATTTCTTGGGTTCATAAATGTCACCCACACAGGGACTCCTAGTCCAGCCGTTGGTCCAGGGGGTGGAAATACCATAATCAATTACAATAGTATTCCTCGAATTGCTTTAACACACTATAATTTTTTGTGCATGAATTCAATGTAAACACACCAGCTGCTGCCTTGTCATGAGTCATGGCTTGGATATTCAACTTTTTGAGATGCAGAAGATCTTCACCTGGCCTAAATACATATCCCATGTGTAGCTGCTGCATTGATCATTTATGGTATTTTGGAGAACAGAACAATCAGCACTCTCTTTACCTGCAAAGCACTGAAAAGCTGACACTCAGTGTATGGCAGATGTCATACAGCAGGAGACTCCTAGACCATAGTACTGAGGATGCTTCTTGCATCGTCCCCTCTGCTCTTCCTTATAATTTCAAAAGCTCCTGTACAATTTCAGAGCATCCCAAACACAGGGTGGGCCCTGTTTTCAGAACAGAGATCTCCACTCTTTATTAAAAGTCTTCGATGTATAATTTGAAACACCTTTGTGCATTTAATGGACTTTGAAAGCCTGCAGTAACATAAGTTTGGCTGCCCACTCTTCTTTCTGATAAACTATTTGGATAGCTGGAGGTCCGAAGAGTTGAATCTGAATCTGCAAATGGGTTCCATGCTTGTCCAAGGAGAGGGAGGACTTAGTGAGCAGAAGGCCCTGCAGTAGCTGGCAGGCTTTTCATACACCAGTAGGCAGCAGTTTACAGGATTAGCTGTCAGGCAACACATCTTAATGGGTACGAGCCAGTCTTCAGCTGTGAAGAGCTTTGCGTGTCTGGCATCCTTCTGGTACTTCCTCTCCAGAAGTCCTGTGCTGGGTTACCGAGTCAGAGAAAGCTGGAAAGCAGTCCCAGTCACCTCAACTGGATTTAAACTCTGTTACCCAGGCCCTGCTTTCCTTGAGAAGGATTTCACAGTATGTGCAGGAGTACACTATGGTGGGATTTACTTCTTTTACTGTGACACGGGCATTGTATCTGTCTGCTAAGTAGTTCTTATCACTGAGGATAGCTTTTGCTTCAGTTGGCATGGCAGTTAAATACTCTCCAGAATATGATAGGCATGTTCATTGATCCCAGTGTAGTAAGGAGCAAATCCTGGTTGCTTGTACATCAGGACAAGCACATTCTTCATCCGACTCCTCTGCTCTTTGTCCCAAGTGCAGAGCAGGGCAGGGATCCAGCTCTGCACTTAAATGCAAACGTGCACAGAAATAAGAAGCAAACCTGTGTTTGCCAGAGCAGTTTATGCACCTGGAGCAAAAATCTGATACCCGGTGAAATTTCCACCTAAGCCCCCACCTGTTGTTTAGCCTGGGAGGTGGCTGAACGTGCTCTGAGAACTAGTTTGAAGGAACAAGTCGGAAGGAGCTAGTATCCCAGTCATCAAAAAGAGCTGCATTCGGTCCAATGCTTTTGCCCACAGACCCTGGTCTCCAAGTCTCTTTTCAAAACTCAGCATTCACTCACAGAAGGTGTATTCTTAGACTGTAAGACTGACTGGAGAGGGTACTGCAGGACATGTCTTCTCTTACCATCAAATCTAATAATGGGAATCAAGCAGGATTAAGCAACGAAACAATTCCACTTTCTGTGTATCCATCTTTATCTTGAACACTGCTAATGACAGTGACATAATAACCTCATTACGTGATACCTCCCTAAGCATGAGTCGTCCTGTTAATCATGTCTGTTGCTATTTCAGTACTTTGGACCTAAAACAATAAATAGCAATTGAATAAAGCCTTGAACCTGATGATAACTTTCATTAATTATGCAAAAAGTTTGACTTATTTTCAAAGTGTGACTAGCAAGTATGAATTTCTTGCCCTCCAAAGTAATGCATTTCCTCTTTATTTTTAATTCATCCAGAGCACTAGCCTTTGAACTTGGCTCAACAACAACCCCTCCGTTCACTCACTTTGCAGAATTACAGTTGTGTCTTGCCAACAAGACCTGCAAAACAGAGTGACACATGAGGAAAGTTAACATGGAAAGGCACTTCACACTTTGACAAGGAGAACTCGCTGGTATCCGGAGATCTGATACTTTAAAAAGATTATGACATTTCACAAAAATGCACCAGACATAAAGAGTCACTGGAAAACAGTTACAAATAACCCTGAACAGTGTTGCTCCTGAAGCAAGCATTTTGATTATTCTCTTGTTTTATTTGCTGTTAAGTCTATTGATGTATAAAGTAAATGAGCAGTCAGTCATATCAATTTTGAATCTTGCCAATAATCCCAAGAGCTGCTTGTGTCTCCAGCCCAGCAAGGAAAAGAGTGGATCTGAATCTCTACTATTTCTATCAGTGAATTTGAGTAATTAAGAATTTGTGTTGGTCAAGTACTTTGTTGTTACTTCATTTACATTGGTTTTATTTTCCCTCTTGCGTAGTGATGCCATGTGGGAATAAGCCACTTTATAGATGCTTGTCCTTCTGTGTTTTTCTGTAACTTTCTCCTAACAAAGTGAAAAATAGTGAAAAGGTTACTTTTTGCAGCTCTTACCCCTTCTGGAGTTTTCTGATCGCACAGTTACGCATCCACATACTGTTGAAACACAACTCAGCACAACTAAAATGACGATTCATAGATCTGTAGGATAACTCTCCTTGGAAGGGGGCTAGGGAAACCTCCAGTCCAAGCTCCTGCTCATGGCAAGGTGAGCCATGAGGTGAAATCAGGCCCCTCAGGGCTTTTTCTAGATGGGTCTTGAAAACCTCCAAGGACAGAGAGTTCCATCCTGGGTAGCCTGTGCCGCTGCTTGACTGAACTAATAAAGCACTTGGTAGTTCTTGCTGTAGCTTGTACCATAAAGATGCTATGATTTGGTATCTTTCCAACATCATTGGTACTAGAAAAAGAGGGTGATTGCTCCTGTATATCTCAGACTCTAAGGCAACCTCAAGGTCCAACCAAGATCCTGTCAGTCCTGGGTGGCCTCAGGAAGTTAGAAATGGTAGGAAGCTATTTTTGCTTCCAACAGCCTACCCTGCCTTCAATACAGCTGTTCCAAACACTGTACCACAAAAAAGAAGCAGAAGGAAAGGCAGTGCAATGGTCAGTCCTCTTCTTACCCCTGTAGAATTAATTAAAACATTGCTGTGTTGTCACAGATGTATGGATCTGAGAAGGTGGCTCTGTGCAGCAGGAGCCAAGGCAGGTGGGACTAGATGGACACAAGACCAGAGAGCAAAGACATGAGAAGATGGGCTGAGCATAGGTGCAGATGCGGTCACACCAGGACCACTTCAAGTAGCCATACCACACAGGTCAAACAAAGAGGGAGAAGCAAAACCTGCTTGAAACTGCAACCCTTCTGCTCTTGCCTCCTGCAGCCAGAGACTGTGGGACACCTCTCCCCACGACCCTGGGGGAGAAGAAAGGGCCACATTGATCTCACCCTCAGACTGGGGTGGGGTTGCACACCCTGGAGCCTTTCTCAAATCTCCCGTGGATTTAATTGAGATTTCAGGTCTCCCATTTTGTTTCCTCTGGGAGATATGACAGCAGTAATTAGAAAACAAGAGCCTCTGAAAGCAAAGTGTTATTAACTAGGACAAAAGTCTGTCAATGACATGTATTATAATAACACTAAGGCACACAATATGTATGGATGTTTTTCTCCAGAGGTTGGAACACTTGCTGTTTGGGAAGCCCCTTTAATTCCTCCACAATATGTTTAATGGCTTTTCCTCTTGACAAAAAGCACCCTCATTCTGGAGGCAGATTTCTGTAGATGTTGAAATTCTTTTCCTAAATGTAATTCTTGTCCAACAAAACCGCTGTGTCAGTTTGCCCTGGAGTCTAGCAGCATGTCCCTGTCCTCTCACCTCAAGTGTTTACTTGAATACCGCTTACTCAGATAGTGCATGGCCAGGAGGACCTCAAGATCACCTTATACTACCTCTTATACATCACAGGCCCCTGTGGTTAGATGAATTATCTCTGTATGGAAACTGTGTGATGAAACTAGTGCAGTGAAATGGCTCTTAGTCCAAGGGCAACTTCACTCTTGTAACTCAGTCCTTTCCTTGTCAGATTGTTGATTATCTGGCTTGCAAATGGACTAATAAACCACTTCTGCTATGAAGTGGGCCTCCCTTTCTGTTTTAGGAAGTCAGTCTCTGTTATCCTCAGGCTAGCCCTCCTGATTCACAACAAGATGTCTTGACGTGTGGGTAACTCCGCATGCAGGAGGAACATGGGCAAAGTTCATTCCTAAGGCAAGGAAATAGATGGATGCTCCTGGACAAATAGAATGGTTACATCTACTGTGTTCGTCCCAAAAATGTTTCCCAAGTGATGGGTCAAAGTGTGCCTCTGACCTGCTCCCTGAGTCTGCCCTTCCCCAGGCAGAGGAGAGCTCTCCTGTACAGCCTGGCCCTCCCAAGGCATCAGCCAGAGGGGAGGGGGAGCACCCCTTTCACACAGCAGGCAAAGGGTTTCCCAAGTGCAGACACGAGAGCTATGCACAAGTGAACGGCATCTCCAAGGTAGAGGTTTTCTTCTGTACGAAGTTCAGACAAGTAAAGAAATGAAGCAGATTGTCATAGTCCTCCTGAAAAGGACTTCTCAAGACTTGTTTCTTTAACCTCAAAAGGAATCGGTTTGATTTTTCACCTCTGTGTATCATGTTTTCTGATTGCTCAATGGTAACAGGTTGAAAAGGGTTACTGTTTCATAAAAAGCCAGGATTAATTTAGAACCTCGTTCTTTCTGGACAAGCACAGACACTTAAATCAGGACGTACTGTAGCTGACATTCAATTATGTAATGAAGAAGGAGATGAAGCATGCAATAAAACAAATAAAAGTAATTGTAATGGGGTTTATTGAGGAGATCAAGTAGAATGAAATGGTACCAGGCTGTGCAAAAATAACATAATGTGACTATTACAAGTTTGTTTCTTTTTCGCTAACAGATGAGGGACATTTTCCTGCTTGTTTTTTTGGTACTGAGTATCAATGGGGGAAATAAAAGCTTGCTTCCCTGCAGCTTGCTGAGCTGATGAGCTGTGGTTGCTTTCTTCTGAGATTCAGCTTCCTTTGCAATCTGAGGTTTCGAGTCTGTGAGTGACCCACGCTACAAGGAAACCAGGGGAGTTAATACACTTCTTAATGAACCTCGCCAGGATTCACTTATTTTTATGCAAATTAGGAAAAGGACAAGCAGAATAATGCCTGCCACTGTCTGAAAGCTGGCGGCGACCGCGCGGCTACGAAAAGCTCTGCTGAAACGGTGGCTGCAGCAGTGGAGCAAGTGAAATCTTGAAGAAGAGGCAATCATACACAAGACGGGAGCTCTCCCCATCCTCCTCCAGAGAAACTGAGCTTTCCCAGATATTTTGTTTCTGAACTGCTTGTGAACCTTGTAAGATCGTAAGCTAAGGCATTCGCAGACTATTTATTGTACTTTCTATTGTGGTTTTGCTGCTCACCCAAGGCGATGGAAGCAAATTCTATTCAATGTTACCTTTTCTGTATTGTATAACCTATCTTTTCTATATGGACTCAGCTGCTTGGTCCCAGGCTCCAATGGCAGTGTAATGTAATTCTCCCCGTCTCTCTGTGCGCGTGTAAATATTCCCCTGCAAGAGAGAAAACTCCCTCCCACAGCTACTGAGAAACATAAAATACTGTCACCATGGGTGTGAAAACTAGGCATTGTAACCCTCAACCTTCCTCACCCCTTGTGTGACGCAGCTGGGGTGTCTTGCCTTGCTTGTGCTCCAAGGGAGTGAGGAGGCAGCGGGAGGAGCAGCTCTGCCTGCGTGCCTCCATGCTCCCTTCCCCTTGGTTTGTTAGATGCAGAGCTGCTATCTAGGAACAGTACGTGGGCTGTGTGCTGAGATTCCCCACAGTTATGTTGCCTTTCCACAGCTGTTCATCCACCAGCACATATGCATAAACGCACTGCGCTCGGATTTGGAACTGCTGACTTCTCATCTCCAAAGAAGCTGACTTGTGAGGTCCTGGTTATTGGTAATGGCCTGGCAGGTGGGCACGATGGTGCTGAAATGGGACACTGGTGCATGGAGGCGGAGGATTAACATAAGGGTTGTGCCACTGCTCTCTACTCCTGCTTCTTTTCCTTGTTGTCAGCCCCTCGTGTTGGAAATTTGCAGTTCTCCGAGGCTTTCTCAGATGTTGGAAGGTGGCTGTAGTAACTGGGCTCCTGTAAGAAAAGCTTGCCTGAGAAGGAGCTTGGGAGGATCCTGAGTAAAGGGCTTTTGTGCAAACCTGTGCCTCGCCCCCGTGGCTGTTGCTTGTCCTCACAAGCACCATAACAAGGGCTGTCGGTGCTGCCCTGTGCAGCGCTGCCCGCAAACATAACTGGGCGAGTTTTAAATAAGCTAGGCAGAAGCACAACAGCTTCAGGACAGTGCTCAACCCAAACTCACCACAAGCAGGAATACCTCCTCCCTGGAGTTCCATGCCGGAACGAGCGAGTGGGATGAATCGCAGCTCTGAGTTGGTGTTGACCCATGTGGTGTAGCAGTAGCGTGTGCTAATGAAATGCCTCCTCACTCCCTCCAGCTGCAACTATTTCATTCCAGGTACACAATAAAACAGAAATGTAGTGTTTTATTTATTACTAGCAATCAAGCAATGTTTATAGCAAATGAAATATTTAATACGACTAAAATGTTATAGCAAATATTAAGATTTTAAAATATAAAGTATATACTTAATGTAAATCACAGAATCACAGGATCTTACGGGTTGGAAGGGACCTTGATAGATCATCTAGTCAAAACACCCTGACAGAGCAGAACCACCTAACTCAAATGGCAAATAAAGAGTAGTCATTCAGACAGATGAAAACGGCATCCTGACTCTTGGTAGTCCTGGAGTTTGTTTGAGAAATGACAGAACATGTCCAGTCTTTGCCAGAGCTGTTTCACCACCTCAGTTTTCTCACCCCTGAAAAAATGCGATGGAGTAGGCTGATTGCCTGACTGAATCCTCACAAGAAGCCAAACAGCCTAGGGAGTGCAGCACTCACAGCTGCTCCGCATCTTAGTCCAGAGCTGCAACCACTGGAATTTGGGTTTCTTTTCTTGGAGCTGTTCATCAGCTGGGGACCAAGGGATGCTGGCAGTACTGCAGAGGAGCAACTTCAGCAACTCCGGGAGACTCACCTGGAATAGCAAAGACTGAGTTTTAACTCTCTAATATTTGGCTAAGCTGAGGTGAGGGACCAAGACTGCACATCCAGCCTCCAACCTACTTGGAGATGGATGTGTGCATCTTTGTAAAAATGTTGTTGACACCACTGCCCTGCTTGTAGGTTTTACTGGTGCCATGTTGTCCCTCTGGTTCCTGGTCAGCCTCTGGTCCCACAACAAGTCCTGGAAGGTCTTGAGTGGGGTCAGAGCACAGCTACAAGTTCAGTCACCCAGGAGAGGTCTCCCCCACTTAGCTTAAAGATTGGGCTTCAGGCATGAGGCTTGGGCTTCAGGCATTAGGATTTGGGCTTGAGGCAGGTCCCCAGGCAGCATGTTAGCAAGTTGGTGTGGCTGCTTTGTGCATGTTTATTGACAAAAACACTGAAGTATGAAGGACTTGATCCCCTGTGAACTCAGATAACCATGACAAGGTATTTTTGTTTTATTTATGGGGGACGCTGGTGACCAAAAAGGGCTCAACACTTTGGGAACCTGCCTTTAAACTCATGTGATAATTTTGGAAAACCCAGACTGAAGAACAGACTTCATGCAAGAAGGCAAAGCAACTGCTTCAGCATAAACCACAAAGAGGAGTCACTGGACTAACCTCTAGCATGTTCATCTGTTCATCAGTGGGATGAAATCTTTAACAAAAAGTACATTTTCACAATTATACAAATTCTATTCTTATCTTTTGGTAGAATTGGGTTTTACATTAATGAAGATGCCAGGCATTCTGCAGTTGAATATCAACACGCTGAGAAACAGCTCCAAGGGAGCCGAAGAGGCTTAGTACCGTGTTTGAAATTGGACCAAGAGTATGAGGGATACTGAGCCACATCAACAACATCTTGAGTTATTATCAAACTGTTAAAAGAACACTGTTCTCAGTCACTTCTGATTGTATGATGCAGTCAATCTGCTGATGCTACGGAACAGAATACACCCAGTATCACTGTTCCTCCCAGGAATTTTGTCTTAGCATGGAAAAGCCCTCAACATGGCTAAGCTGCAACGCTAAATGCATGAAGCCATACGATGGTGTGATGCTACCTGTGAGGTACGATAGTGTGACAAACTGAAAAGCGATTGGGAACCATTTTATTTGATGCAGCAAGAGTTCAGCACTGTATTTATGACAGACCTGTGTGTGCAAGGAATCCATTCACCACAATGGCAGCGGTGCTGTTTGCACAGACCTACAGTTTCCTTCTGCACTGGCAAAAAGGGGGCTGCCAAATAAGGGGGCTGTCCTGAGGGCAGGAGCTTTCTCAGAGCCCCCCCTCTTTATCAGCAGATCCCAAATTGGACTTCAGGTATGAGTTCTTCTGGTTTAATCAGCAGGAACAGTTACACAAACGCTGCTGTTCCGATCCGCTCGGCTGTCGGATTAGTCTGAAAGGGCACCCAGGAGCAAACACACCTCTTATCTAAACCCTCTCACAGCGGCACAGGGAGCATTTCCAGAACATTTGCAGTTGCCACTCAGCGGCAGTTTGGGGAAACAGCGCATTTGACGAAGCACATGGAAATGTTATCAAATAGGTGCTAGAGCTATCTGAGACAAGACATGAGCGGGGGAGCTGAAGGTGATGAGGGCAGACAGAGGTGATGGCTGCACTGGGCGGCCAGCCCTGCAGTGAGCCTTGTACCGCCCCAGACACTGAGGCTTTGGGGACTCTGTCCCTTCCACTTTCAAGAGCTGCCAGGGAGAATGAACCTCAATGAACCTCATCTTCTCTCTGTTTGTGGAAACATGTGGTTGCCATGGGGGGAATGGGAGAGGGGAGAATCTCTTTCGTAGCATAATCCGATTCGAGCAAGGTTCGGCTCACGCTGGAAACAGCTGGCTTTTTGCCCAGAACAGGGAATGAACTTCAGAGGATTTCGAGTGAGCGAGCCCCATCTTCAAAAGCATTCTTCTGGTAGAGCAACATGCTCCACTGGATCTTGTCTGAAGACCTGTTAGATTGAGGCTGCTGAGGTACTCAGGGTAAAAATTAATACTGGCCAAAGGAGTAGCTCCTGTAAACAGACATTGCCGGCAAGAAATCTAGTCATTAAAGGAAAAAAAAAAGAGCAAAAGTAATTTCGAGTCTGATTTCCCCGGGGTTCACTCCGCTGCTTTACAACCACATTTCCCTGCTTTCTACAAATGTTCCTCTCACCTTCGTGCCTCTGTGTCGGGTGCACACAAACAGGAACACAGGGAAAGAATCTTTGGCAGAGGGGGAAAGACACAATGGAAAACATGAAATTTCAGATGTATGTCGCTTCACAAACCCATCGCGCGGTGCTGTCGCGAGGTACCTCTCAGAGACGTGATGGATTTTAGAGGTTTGTCGTCGCTTTACCTCCCCTGAGCCTGAATCAATTTCTAAAATGAACTACCCTACTCTTTAGGGTACAAAATATGAACGCCACGTTTGTTCCATCCCTTTTCAGACAGGCTGCCTGCCTGTGAGAGACACAGGCACTGCTGTTCCTAACAAGCCTGGGCCAGGGATGAACTTGTCGTGCACCGTCCCCATGAAAAATGTATGGGGCTCTGAACTTTACGGCGGCTGCTGTCGCTCCTGCGGCCCCTTACGTGAATCTCTGGCGGCAGATGAGCAAGGGGGCTGTTCAGAGGCATTTTTTATTTACACTTCTCCCAATTCACTGGAGACCAGGCAGGCCACACCGTGTTTCGGAGGACAAGGGCATATGGTAGCACCCAGGTGCTCACACCCGGCCAGACGGTGGAGGAGGTACCACGCTGCCCAGCCATGGGCACGAGTCACTTGACGGCCCAAAAAGCCACCCTAACAAGGCAACACCGCACCCCAAAAGAAAACCGATGAGTGGTGAACGGGGTGAAGTTGGGGGGCAAGGAAGCGCTCAGCTGGGCAGCCCCCTGATCCGGCCCGCGGAGCTCAGCGGGCGGGGTCGGGGCGGTGGCACCGGCCTGCGGGGAGGGACGCCCCCCGCCGCCTCCATCCCCCCGCTCCTCCGGGAGCGCCCGCAAATCCCGCCCGACTCCGACCGCCCCCGGGGCGCCCGCGGCGCGGAGGACGGGGCGGGGGGAGCGGGGGCGCTGCCGCCGCCAGCGACGCCCCCTGGCGGCCTCCGCCGCGCTCGCCTGGCGGCATCGCGGCGCGTAGGGGCGGGCGCCGCCACATACGGCTCCGAGGGGGCTCCGCCGCCGCGCCGTGACGGGCCGGGCCGGGCCGCGGCGGCAGCCGTGCGCTGAAGGGGTGCGCGGGGCGGCGGCAAGCGGGGAACAAAGGGGATCGAGGCGGCGCGGCGGCTCCGCCGGGGGGAGGCACCGGCTGGGCGCGGGGGGTGTGAGGAGGAGGAGGAAGAGAAGGAGGAGGAGGTGGAGGAGGAGGGTCGCACAACTGCTGCCACTTCGTCGACCGTGAGCGGCACTCGCTGGCGGCGGCAGCCCGCCCCTCGCTGCATGGCAGCCCAGTGAGGGAGGAGCGGGCGAGGGTCTGGCGCTGCCCGGAAGCCGAGGGAGCCAGCGCCGGCGGCAGCAGCGCCCGCCGCCCTCCCGCCGGGATGTGCCCCGCTCTCCGCTGAGGCGCAGCCCCGCCGCGATGCTCTCCCCCGAGCGCCACCGCCACCACCGCCACCCCCCGCCGCCGCAGCCGCCGCCGCCGCCGCACCACCCGCCGCAGCCCAGCCATGTCGTGGCCACCATCGAGAACCTGCCGGCGGAGGGCGGCAGCGGCGGCGGCAGGAGCGGCATCTCCGCGCCCTCCTCCAGCGTGCGCCAGAGGATCAGGAAAGTGCTGAACAGGTGAGGCCAGGGATGCACCGGGTCTCCGGCGGCACTGCGCGGCGCGGCTCCTTGCCCCGCCGCCGCTCCCCTTGGGGAGCGCAGGCCCCGGCGGCGGCCGTCGGGGGAGCCCCGGCCCGGCCCCCTCAGCGGGGTGGAGCGGGGGGACACGAAGGCTCCGACTGGGCGGCGGCGGCGGCTGAGCCGTCAGCTCCTTTGCCCGTGGAAGCTGCGGGCAGGGGGCGGCGGCGCGGAGCCTCCCCCCGGCCCATTGTTGCCTCCGAGGCGGCGGCGTGGCGCGCGGTCCCGGCCCGCTCCGGTCCCTCCCCGCCGGTGCCGGTGGCACCTGCTCTGCCCGCAGGCACACCCCCGCAGCGGGGTCCCCGCGCCTCCCGCCTCCCTCGGCTTTCCCGGCCCTTCGCGGGCACGCGTGGGGCGGTGGGGAGGATGGAGCCGAGGTCCCCGCAGCCGCAGCCCGGCCAGTGACGGAGGCGCCGCCGGGGAAGTTGGAGCGCGGGCGTCGGGCGAGAGGGACGGCGGGGAAGGGGCTCTCCCCCCCAACCCCGGTGCCGGCGGGGGTCCGCGGCAGTGACGGGCGGAGCCTGATGCTCCGGGGTGCCCGGTGGTCCCGTGTGGGGTTTTTCCCGGTTCCCGAGCAGCTCGCGTGGGCAGGAGCAGCATGCCCTGGCTGCGGGAGCCGCGGGCGCCCGTGTGTGCGGCTCGCAACGGTCAGCGCAGAGGTGGGAAAGCTGCCGGGTACTGGGCGTAAATTACTGCACCGAGCGCACACGGAAGCACTGGAACCATCTTACTCAAGTCCTTAACCTTCTCATCCTTACCAGGAGTATTTGTTTTTTCCCCTCCTGCACGGGATTTGATTAGGGATGAGGTTTTTCCCACAAAACGGAGTCTATCCAGAGCCTGACAGGTCGCACTTCTCCAGAAAGGAGCCTCCGAGCTCCTGTCTGAAAAGCCAGCCAAAGCCATCACTTTTGCCTAATGACTTTTGCGTGCTTAATGGAGCAGTTGCAGTGTTACGAGCAGCGATGGGATGGTGCGTACCAGTGTTGGCTTAGTTTTGGGTACAGCTAATATGGGTGAGCTACTAAGAAAAACATGAGCTCTGTATATGCTAGTTTGGAAGAGGACGCTTACTGGCTCTTTCATGCTTTTAGACATTAGAAAATTATCATTGTTACTGTCTCTCTTACATGTACAGGAAGGTATTTGCTTGCTCGCATATCATTGCACTTATGTGCAGTCAATCAGCTGTTACCATTCTAGGAGGATCCTCAAAAGCATAAGCAAGGGAGGAAATACTCATCCTTTGTTATTTAAGCATGAGAAGGATTGAAAAGAAGTTGAAACAAGGAAGAGCTGCTTTGGCTCAAACTCAATGACACATTCTCTTGAACATGCCCATTTTCAACTCTCAGCATAGCGAAATTCACGCAATTTCTCAACACAACCTCAAGTCATCTTAGGTGTCCTGTGCTTGCAAAATCCTGCTCTCCTTCTGCTTTGTCATCCCGAGATGTGTGTCAGCCCTGGAGTAAGACACTAGTGAAAAGAAGTTTTCTCAAGGGCAGCAAGAGATGCATGAAGATGTGGTGAGGGGATCTGATACAGAAGCAATAGGAACTCCTGTTGAAGGGTGGTAATAATGACTTCTGGGTAGCCAACAAACTGACCACAGTCTTCATGGCTAGGTGTTGGATTGATTGATATAGTTCAAGCAGTTACCAAGCTTATGCATATATATGACTCTCAGCCCTGTATAAAGAGTCAGATCAATATTTATTGTCAATATATGTGATTGAAATGAGAATATCTAGATATTTTTCAAGAGGGGGAAGGACAGAAATTGGCTCTGGTGATCAAGGTTCTGAGTCACAAACTTGACTGTACAAAGGAGATCTCCCATCATGCAGAGGATTTCCCTAACGAACAGTCACATTCTTGTGAACATAAAATTTTCCTCTCCTCAAACATGAAACAAGAGAAAAATTTTTTTCCAAATTTACGTGATTTATGGAGAAGGGGAAGACTTGTTACTGTGGCATTTTAAGGCAGCCTTTCTTTGTGTAAGGGTCTCCTTAGTCCATCCCAAAGTCTATCAAAGGAAATTTTGCCCAAATTCCTTCAACTTTACATGGGAGCTAAGGACTCAGCCCATGTGAAATCATGGCTGTCTTGCAATATTTCTGTTGATACAGTGAAATGAATCCCAACACAGTGTTTTTATTTCATCCTCTGTGGAGACAATAGCATACAAATATGTAAGTCAAAGGAAGGAATCTGTATGCTGTACTAAAGAAGTAAGAACCCAGATCAAACCAAATATTGGCTTCTCCAGTTAGTGATTTTCTACTGGAAAAGGGTAGCAATTTCTTTGTGCTGTCTATACTTGGTGTGCACCATTTGCTTGATACCCATTTGTGAAAGGCTCCTGATCAACTCATTAAGTTGAGCTCATGTGCTCTGGTCTCTGCTAGGCAAAGTGGGGGCTCTGTAGGCAGGCTAACAAAATCAAAAGCAACAGCTGGGGATGCCAGAAACCTGGTTGTAGCTGGTAGAATCACCGAATGCTTTGGGTTGGGAGGGACCTTTAAATGCCATCTAGTTCACCTCCCTTTTCAATGAGTGGGACATCTTCAACTGGGTAGGTTGCTCAGAGCAGCTGTCCAGCCTGACCTTAAATGTTTCCAGGGATGGAGCATCTCCCACCTCTCTGGGCAACCTGTTACAAAGTTTCACCACCCTCATTGTAAAAAATGTCATCCTTATATCTGAATCCACCTTTTTGACTTTAAGAACATTACCCCTTGTCCTGTCCCAGCAGGTCCTACTACAATGTCTGTCCTCAGACCCTGATATGGTCATGGAGGAAACAAGAGAGGAGGAGAATGGGGGTAAAGATTGGCAGAAACTGAGCATCATTTCTCTCTCACTTTATATGCTTGGTCACCCAGGCCCTTAGTGGTTCCTGAATTGCCTTCAAAGTCTCCTCTTAAAATTGTTTTACAAGCTATGGAAACTTATTTTGACTTCACCTTCCAACCTGTCCACCCTGTTCACTCAATAGATCCTGAGGTAATAAGAGAAACACCCCCAGGGTGTTTGAGTGAGAACACACTGAAAGCAGAGCGGTTTGACTGAGAAAAATCTATTTCAGTGATCACAGCAAACACTGCACTCTGTGAAAAAGATGGTCATTTCAGAAAAGCAAAGTAAAACACAAAACTGGGGGGTCAGGATCATGGAAGACTGGAGATGCTCAATCACAGAATCACAGAATCGTAGGGGTTGGAAGGGACCTCGAGAGATCATCGGGTCCAACCCCCCTGCCAAAGCAGGCTCCCTAGCACATAATGAGATTATAGTATTTGCTGCAACAGTTTGCATACAGATTCTGACCTGCCAGTGATGGTGAACAGGACCTGCTGCAACAGGAACAATGTTCCCGTTATCCTTGAAGTTCAGAGAGGATGACTTTGAATTGCCATTGCATTAAGGGGAAATGTGGCGATTCTATACTGCAAATACGCTCCTGGACCTGTGACTCACACCATGGTCCATGAATCCCAGCTGCAGGGCCCTGCCTGGCACTTGCCTTGTGACATTTGCTCAGCAGGTGTCCCTGGCTGACCCTGCCCCGCTGTAATGCATGGGAGAGAAAGAATAATGTTGGCTGCTTGCTCGCTTCCCCGCAGCCTCTGTGGGAGCCAAAATTGGCCTCCACCAACTCTGTCTGCTTGTAGAGGACCACTTAACAAGCAGTGACTCACCTGCTCTGTATCGCCTCCCACCTATGGCGGGGAAGCAGAAAAAAATAAGGAGGGAATCCTGTGGTTTGGAGCTCCATGCTTCCACCCCAGCACTTGTGTTATTTCACAGATAACTGTTGGTGGGTCTGAACTTGCTCTGTCTGGCTGGTTCCTAGCACAGAGTGGTGGCTTGTCTCCCTTTCTCACACTCCCTTGGTGACCGCAAGGGTCAAGAATAGAGAATTGCCAGCAAAATGTTGCCTGTGCCCCCTGAAGCCTTTTTGGACTAAATTACAGATCAATCTCATGTTGAGAAGGCTGGTTATCACCTCCTTAGAGCAACTGGGAGAGAATAACCATTGCTGAAACACAGGGGGAACAGGTTACCAAAAGAAGTCTTGGGGGGATTCTTGCAAATTATTTATCTAAATGAAAGCCATCCACCTGCTTATCTTACTGTCCCTGTAGTCCTAGGCACCAGGACAAGGAAGGAAAGTGAAGTTTCTGCAAGGAAAATGAGTTAATACCTTTAGATACTATGACAAAGTTATTTTACCATGAGTAAATGAGATTATTCCGGGAAACAAAAAATACCATGGCCATGTGCCCTGGTTTTGGCTGAGATGGAGTTAATTATCTTCCTAGCAGCTGGTGTAGTGCTGTGTTTGATATTTAGGATGAGAATCATGTTGATAACACACCGATGGTTTTAGTTGTTGCCAAGCAGTCAGGGACTTCTCAGCATCTCATACTGCCCTGCTAACGAGAAGGTGGAGGGTGCCCAAGAAGCCAGAAGGGGACACAGCCAGGACAGCTCACCCAAAGTGGCCGAAGGGATATTCCATACCATGTGACATCATCATGCTCCATATATAACAGGCGGATGGGCTGGGAAGAGGGGTGGCTCAGGGACAAGCTGAGCACTGGCTGTGGGTGGTGAGCAACTGTGCTGTGCATCATCACTTGTTTTGTATATTGTGCTATTGTTGTTATTATTGGTTTTGTTATAATAACAGTAATCATTGTTCTCTTCTTCCCCATTAAACTATCTTTGTCTCAACCCATGAGTTTTACCTCTTTTTTTTCCCCCCTAATTCTCTCCTTATCCCACTGCAGGGGTGGGGAGTGGATGAACGGCTGCGTGGTTGTCTCAGCTGCCGGCCGCGTTAAACCACGTCACCGTGTCAATGAACTCAGGTCTCCAAAGTAACATCTGAGGCCCTGCTATTGTATTGCTTTCCTTGGTGAGGACTTTTTAAGAAAGCTGGGCAGCACATACATTTTTCTGTGTTTACCTACTTCTATCTTTCAGCCCTTTCTTAAGGCATTCTAGCTGTAAAGTCTAGCTGTGCTTTATCTTGCTGTTTCAAGGATGTCTTCACATGCTTTTTCTTGCTCTCTGTAGCTAAATGGCACTTTGTATTTTTTATAAGTTTCCTAAAAATCGTATCAGAATATTAGAGACATATTCAGCTTGAGATCAGAAGATGGAATAAGAGTAATTTCAGGCACTCAGGCCCATGCCATCTTTCAAATAGCTTTGTAGTTACGGTCTCTACACTAGTGAATTGTGAAAGCTTTCTCTGGAGCAGTCTGAGTCTCTGCTTCTTTGCCTACTTATTCACTCCGATAAATTTTAGCCTTGAGCATAAAGCCAGTGTATGGTCCAATTACCACCACCTTTCTTAGGAAAAGAAAGAAAAAATACTGTTTCTAATAAGTATAATTCATTAAGCTAGGCAGTGATTTATTGAACAAAATTATGCAAAGAAAAAAAAATTGGATTCCTCTTGTCAGAAAACCCAGCTGTTTGGGTACAGTCTGAGTAGAACTTGTGCTTTTTTAGTGTGATACAGGCTCAGTCCATCCCTGATAATGGAGCTGAGGAAGAATTTGGCCCACTGGCTGGCTAACTTTGAACTTGAACGCTGTGTCAAGGCTACTAATTCTTCAGAGATGAGAGTTGTTTAAATGACATTGCAGGTATCAAGAGCTGTAACCCAATGATTTTCTTTTCCCCAGTAATGCATATCCACATAGTAAATCAGACAGAGGGAGTTTATGTACTAAAAAGAACCTGAAGCTGAATAATAATGAAATTGAGGCAACGTATTTCATTGCCCCAAAGCAATAACATCTTTCAGTTGACTGATCAGAGAGGCAAACAAACCAAATAATTTATGGCATTTTTTCCTTAATGAAAAGCAAGTCAAGGATCAAACATATCGTTCTTTGAATCCAAAAAAAGAGTGAGTATTCATAACCTTTAGTTGCTTTGCTTTCTTCTTCAAAACAAAAGGATCGGCTTCCCTTGGGATTTTTATTCTTAAAAAGTACAAATAGCTTCTCAAAGTCTACCCAGAATAACAGTGACTGTAGAAGAATGAGTCTGAGTCCAATTCAGAGAGCTGTAGCTGTCCTTTTAGGTAAAAATATTTATACCATTCTGAAGTAAGTCAAAGAAAATGAGTTCAGAGCATAGATAAAGCAACTAGGTTGGCTTTCTTCTACCTGTTAGTATTATTCTTTTTTTCATCAGGGAAGTGGGAAGGTCATACCTGCCTGTAGGAAAGCGTCCTGGCAGAGGATAAAGAAATCAATTGCTGCAAAATTGTCTGCTGTTTCCTCTTCTCATTAGTTTACTTGTAATCGCCATTTTGGAAGCAAGTGACCTCTGCGAATTAGCTGTGTTCCCAATAATTTGGGTGTGCAAGGGAAATAAATACCTGTAAAGCAGGAGAAAAAGATGCTCTTTGCCTCCAAGTGACTTATTTCAGTGAATGCGTGCTTACTGGCATGCCCTAGTACTCTTAAAATGCTTTGATTGAGGAGTGGAGATGGGCAAAAAAAAGTACATAAAGGTTGCCTGTTGCTGCTGTAGCAGGTACTGGAAGTCTGTCTGAGTACAGTTTCAAAGCCTCTGAGTGTGGTTTCCTGACATGTTTCGGAGTGGGTGTTGGACAGCTTTGTCCCCCTTGCCTCGCGTTTGCTTCTGAGGATTTTTGCCTCAGGGGAAGCAAGCCTTGCTGGTCCTAATGGGAAACAGGAATTGTTTGAAGCAGAGGGATTCGATACAGTGAGTACACTGTAATCTAAACCTGACAGCTCGCGTACTGATTGGGAAAAAGCCTTTTCCCTAGGAGGGGCAGCTTGGCAAGGAGAAATATGCGGGTGTTGTCTGTCTACCTATGACCCTCAGGAGGCCAGTACTTACTGGGTGCCTGTCTGTGAGTGGGAATTTTTGACACTGGCTGTGCCGTGGGCTTTGGGAAAGGGGTTACTGCCTCTTGAACTGGGGGGGTTTCAAAGGAGCAGCACTGTAAATGGCTCCATAGAGGAAGCTGGAGGAATGGACAGAGTGGCTCTTATGGGATGGACAGAGCAGCTTTAATGTGCTAATGAGGGGAAGGCCAGATGCCAGCAGCGATCAGAAGGGCTCTTTGTGGCTCTGTCTCTTTGGAGATGGCTGGAGTCTCTGTCCTTATCGTGGTGGTTTCTGCAGGCAGAGGGAAACACTGGGGCTATTAGTGAGGTGTTCCCTTCCTTTAAGTCAGCAGATAGCCTTTACAGATCAGCACTTGAATACTGATTATGGCTAATTACCAGGAAAGCATAGGAAAAATATCTTGTTGAAGAAGCTTGACTTAAAAAAAAATACCCCAAAATTGCCCCCAAACCCATCAACAACAGAAGAGTCATGCTCAGAGGCTTGTGAGCTGAGTTCAAACTGAGCTGAGATCACCTGTTGCAAGAAGACCTGTATGGGAACTCATAAATTGCTATGACTGTAAAGTGCATAAGCATTGGTGGTTGTGAAATTCATGTTGTGAACCACCTAATCTACCTGTCTCTGCTCATTTCTGTCTGTCACCTGCCACTCGGGATTTTTACTGAAAACACGTCACTTTTGAAGCTTCTCTTTCAGCCTTCTGTTTCTCTCTTGATTTAAGAAAGCATTTCTTTAATACATACTCATTCCCCATCACTTTTCTCAGAGACACCGAATGACTGAGGCAGCAGGTTTGGCTCCCGTGCATCACATTCTCCTCGGTACAATTGGAACTAAAGAGCAACAGAGCAGAAGGGAGAGTCCCCACAGCCTGGCTGTGCTTGATGCCAGCACCAGTGCTGTACTTCTGCAGGCAGTGCCACTGCTCCTCAGATGTGCCACGGTACGCAGCAATAAGCAAATAATTTCAGAGACCCTTGGTCTCACCAGAAAGATCTGGCCACCAGTGATGCCATGTAGGTGCCACTGTAAAAAATAGTGATATTTACTAAGCCAGCCTTCTGTTTGTAGCCAGTGCAGTCATTTCGACCCTTAATTTCAGCTCTCCATAGCGGTGGTGGTCAGTTGCTTCCTTCCACTGACTTTTCCTGTAGCAAGGCAGGAGGACAGGCTCCACCTTCAGATCCACCTTCATCCCAGACATAGATACAGACTGGGAGAAGAGCTTCTTGAGAGTAGCCCTGCTGAGAAGGACTTGGGGATTCTGATGGATGAGAAACTTCACATGAGCCAGCAGTGTGCTCTTGCAGCTCGCAAGGCTAATGGTATCCTGGGCTCCATTAGAAGAGGGGTGGCCAGCAGGGACAGGGAGGTGATTGTCCCTCTCTACTCTGCCCTTGTGAGGCCCCATCTGGAGTACTGTGTCCAGATCTGGGGCCCCCAATACAGGAAGGATGTGGAACTGTTGGAGAGGGTTCAGAGGAGGGCCATGAAGATGATTAGAGGGCTGGAGCACCTGCCCTGCGAAGAGAGGCTGGGGGAGCTGGGCTTGTTCAGCCTGGAGAAGAGAAGGCTGCGGGGGGACCTCATTGCAGCCTGCCAGTACCTGAAGGGAGCTTATAAGCAGGAGGGGATTCAACTTGTTAAAAGGATAGACAATGACAGGACAAGGGGGAACGGATTAAAACTAAAGGAAGGAAGGTTTAGATTAGATATTAGGGGGAAGTTTTTACAGAAAGAGTGGTGAGGTGCTGGAACAGGCTGCCCAGAGAGGTAGTGGATGCCCCGTCCCTGGAAGTGTTCAAGGCCAGGTTGGATGGGGCCCTGGGCAACCTAGTGTAGCTCCAGGCCTGAGGTTGGTGGCCCTGCCTGTGGCAGGGGGGTTGGAGCTCTATGATCCTTGGGGTCCCTTCCAACTCATACCATTCTATGATTCTATGATTGGTCTGACCTGTGGCAGCATGTAGGAACTTAAGAGCCAGGTGGTGAATCTTCCCTTTTGCTGTAACTGTCAGGAAATGTAGAAGAGTCAAAACCTTGGCAAGAAAGATGGGATTTTTTCAAGACTACATGTTCAGCAAAGTCTCTTATGTCCAGATTAGATATTTTTTGGTGGAGGGCAGGTAAGACTTCATAGTAATCTGGTGATGGATGTAACAGGTTTAACTCGGCTTTGCTGCATCCCTGAGGACTGCTTTGAACACATGGAATGGGAGGTTCTCTTGGGATGAAGAGCCTCATAAGGTTTTGTCCCAGTGCAAAAAAGAAGTTTTGAAACTTAAAAGTTTGGAGCCAGCAGATGCTTTTTTGCCCAGCTCATCTCCCGAGGCATTTCAGGCTTCAAGGTGTTCACTTACAAAAGCACACTATGCTTGAAACAGATTGCTGCTTCTCTAATACAGATAAATGAGGTAATTTATGTGCAGTAGAAAGACCATAATTATTACCTCCTAAGTCCTAGTGTTAATTGCAACCTGTAAGCCAATATTAGCTGATAATGGTATGAAAACAAAATTTGAAACATTCATCGTGAGGGCTATTAGTTTGTTTAGCCCTCTCTGGTGTTCATTTGTCAAAGAACCTGTTGGGCGCATGTCCTGAAGTCTGGTTTACTGTCTTTTATTGGGCTGCACTGATTTTAAAATGGTGCTGTCTTCTGGGCCATGCTAGTTCTCACTGCTTTGTCTCATCTGGCAAGTGTTTTGATGTGACCTGCCTTTTTCTAGCTTCCATTTGGTAGAAATGGAAAATGAGTTAAGGGGGACTAAATGAGCCTGCTTTGGCAGGGGGGTTGGACCCGATGATCTCTTGAGGTTCCTTCCAACCCCTACGATTCTGGGATTCTGGGATTCTGTGAAATGTTTCCCCTGCCGTTTGGTGAGATGGAGAGGAAGCCACTGGCAGTGTAGGAGGGAGGTACCTGGAGTCTGTTCCTGCTCTGATACCTCTTCATCAACCATACAGAAGAGGAAGAGGGCTCCACAGCTTCACTCCTGGATCCCTCTAGCCTAATAACAAATCCCAATCCTTAATGTAGCCTTGGGGAGGCTAGCTCAGACCCTTTCAACCAAAGGGGGAGTTTTAAAGGGGCTGTGCTGAATAGGAGTGGTGGCTACAACAAGAGCAAGTTCTCTCTGCCTCTTCCTGAAGAGAGGGTGTAGATGTCTATGTCTAACTCTTCTAGACTGTGAATCACAGATGGGAGGCCTGAAGTGTGTCACTGACAGGTAGGGGCCTAATGCTCCAAGGGGGATAAGGCATAAGCTGTCCCCCACCCTACGCTTTCTGTTTTTACCAAAACTTGGATGTTTAACTTGTCTACTCAGGTGCCTCTGTGGCTATTCCAGGGTGCAATATTCTTTTGCATGGATCTTTGCTTTTTTCCTTTCTGTGAGGATGAGACAAATGCTGGAAGATACTTAATAAAATTCAATTAATTATGCTGTGATTATTCTGAGCCCAGATATTTTTATGGAGTTTTGTTAGCACTGTGTTTTCAGTGGCTTCTGCAGCCTGCTTTGGGCATTGACCTTCTCACATCTCTTCTTACGAGAAGCTGAGATCTGTAATGAAACTGAGCAAATGTTTCTTTCCTGTTGCTCCTTTCCTTTTCTCTCTCTGCTGCTGCTACAGACATGAAATGCTTTTGATTATGGGCTTTTTTAAGTCTCTGCTGCCAGTATATTGTGGTCTGTAGGGACCATCCTGTGTAGATTGAAAGTGAGGAAGGACAGCAAATAGCAAGTAGGTTGAGAAGAGTTGAGCAGGGAGCTGGAAAATATTTTAATGGTTGTGGGATTTGATACTTGAAAGAAATAAAACTTTAATATTGTAGAAATAATTTTCATCAGGCTGGGTATGGGGATTAAGTGCCATCAGGCAGAGAAAGATTCCAAGCTTCTTCAAACATTGTGGGGAAAAAGTGTGTGGACACCCAAATATGCTCAAACTGCAGTTCTCCCTTTTCCAGGGTGACCTACCTGATACACCCAGGCAACTTGCAGTCAGATTTTGGATTCCTGAGCCCTTCTGTTGGGTGTCTGGTGTGCCTGAGGGAGGTGCTTAGTTTTTCTGGAATTCAGAGATCACCATTTGCAGAAGTTCCTCTCAGAGCAGGGAACACCTGCGCATAGCTCTGGAGACCTTGTTGCCTCCTCTTCGTGTTTTTCTGCCAAAGCTGCTTTGCTTTGATTTATTGCTCACCAGCATTTTTTTGGACAGCATGCTTCAGTGTTTTTTTCAGGTCCAGTTTGTGGCTGGGGCTGGGGAAGGGGTGGGAGAATCACATCTTTGAAGGGATTCAGTAGAGTCCAGGGCATTTGGAGGATGTAGTCTAGAAGGAGAGGGGTGAGGTGATGTGATGGTTGTCATACAGGTACAGAGCCACCACTTACCAGCATTGAAACAGAAAATTCCAGGTGTTTTCTCCTTTAAACAAGAAGGTGAAATCTTATTAGAACAACCATTCAGAGAAAAATGCTCTCCCAGAGTAAGACAGAGCAGTCAGGGTGAGGTGTGAAGCCATGCAGTGGTTGGAGGGTTGCCCAAAGCGGAAGAATTAACCAAGAAAAATCTCTGGGATTCAGAGTTTTTTTCCATCCTAAAGAGGTTTTTTGAGTTTAGGACACCAAATAATTCCCTAATGATTTACTTGAAAGAAGGGCCCTGTGTCTGTGTGTGTATAGAAGCGTGTGACATCTTTTAAGATGAACTACAGAAGTTACCTGAATGTATCATCCCAATATAAATTACGAAATTCTAGCACATTCTAACTCATAGAAGAATTACTGTTACATTTGACGTCTGAAATTGTTCATACATATTGATTCGGTAGGTATTACTGTGTTAATGGAACTTATTATTACTCAGCTAGATTAATTTATTAGATTTATTCCTACAGTTTTACAACCTATAGATGTATTGAGACATGAGCCTGCAGAATCAATACCAATTTCTTTTCTCATTTATGAATGGCCTTAACTAACATACAGAATACTGTTACACTTGTGAGTATTTAGCTGCAGTTTAGTTTGAAGCATGCACTCTTGACAAGTTTAAATTTGTCATTCTTCTTTGTCCTTTAATGATTATTTTTTTTTTTCCCAGGTATGTGGGCTCTGTTTTAGCAAAACACCATGCATCAGGCATCAAATGAGTCGTGACCATACCCTAGTCAACAGCTAAGGTGTTTGCAGGATTAGGGTTCTGAGACCAGACGCCTAATCTTTGAGATGTGTGTTGGCTGCCGTTCTGCGTGGCGGGCCCAAAGTGGGAGAGGGAATAGAGGTACAGATGTAACTTAGAACTAAATTGGCTGCCAAATGGGGTATATTTGCACGCTTCTCCTGGAGCAGCAGCCACGCGTGTGGTTATCTTTCAGAAGCAGCGGTGCTTATCTGAGGAGCAGTAGCAAAGACCAGCCAAAATGGGTAACTGATGTGGGGCTTGTTCACTTGCTTCCAGAGGATGAGCATCAACTAGAACGTGCTGAAGGCTTACGATGGGAAGTGAGGGAGGCAGGGCCAGAGCAAGTCTGAGGGAAGAAAACTATTTGGTCTCCTCTGCCCTCGCTGCCAGTTCAAGACTGGGAGACAGCACTGACAGGAGGGAGAGATCAGTCTTCAGGCAGTCCTAACACTGACATTTCTGTTGCCACTGCAGCACCAATGGTGCTTGGAGATACTGTCCTTCCTTTCTTTGGGTGGACCGGAAATACTCTGTAATTCTTGGAAAGAGAATTACAGAGACCAGTTGACTTCAGCCCAGTCTTCAAATCCCATCCAAAGTGTCACACTAAACATTTCTGTGGAGATATCTCCAGCAGCTGCAAGTGCATAGAGATGTTTCATCCTCTAAGTATGTAAGGTGAGACTTAAGTCTGTAAGGTGAAACTCCTTAAAACTAACTTATCCAGACAGTCTGTCTTTGTTGTTTTCAAGTAAAAATTACTGTATCCACTCAGTATTCTGCTCATCTCACCAGTTTTTGGTCTGGACTTACTGTTGTTACTGTAGCTGCCATTTATGCAGCACAGCAGTTGCTGGTATCAAAAGCTGAGGCCTGATAAACAAACAATAGTGTGCACAAAAAGACCAGTCAGCTGATGAGGGGAAACTGGAGAAGAAAAAACCCACCCCCAAAACCATCAGATAAAAGTATGATGCAGAAGTAGGCATCAGAGGTAGAAAGATGGGGAGGTGACCTGTTCATATGGTCTGCCTGATTCATTTGTGAGGTATGGGGCCAAAGCCAGAGCATGATGATTTGTGTCATCTTGACTATGCTTGATTAAGTTACAGGAGAGCTGGTGGACAAAAAGCAGCTTGACCAATCTGTTGCAATAAAGGGCATGGTGTGGTGGTCTTTTGCCTGGGTTTTTTTGTTGTTGTTGTTTGGGGTGTCTGTTTTCTTTTGGGTTTGGGTTTTTTGTGTGTTTTGGTTTTTTGTTTTGTTTTGTTTTGTTTTCCAGGAGAAGCTTCTATTGCAGCAGCAGATGAAGGGAACTTTGCTGCCGCTGCAGTGAGAGGCTCAGGAAGAAGTTACATGCAGGAGCTCCTGATTTACAGTCCGGGATTGGACACCAATTGTTTTTTCGGCCTCGGGCAAATCTTTCAGCCTCCCTGGGTCTGGTTCAGCACCTGTAAAATGGGGATAATTAAATTTAACTACCTGTAAGGATTGTTGGTTAGTTAATGCTTGTAAAAGGCTATACGGTGCTATAAAATACAGTGTAGTACTCGGAAGCAGCTGGTCTGCAGTTACTGTAGTGCTTCTGTGAAACTTTATGGGCAATGTTTGCCAAGAAGCAAAATGACTAATGTGTGCAGTTTGTGTGGGCTTTGGGAGAGACGGGGGTAGCATCTTCTCAAAGGCGTCTAACCCTCCTGAGGGGCTTACTGTCAGAGTACTGGGGAATTTCCTGAGAGCACCTGCAATGGTGTCCTGATTTTGGCTGAGATAGAGTTAAATTTATTACTAGTAATTGGAAAAATCTACCTTGACCTTAGAGGCATGGGAACATGAGTTGCAAGGAAAAGCAATCACAAAAGGGGATTCTTCCAGGAAAAATGCCACTGTGGCTTCCAGTGGGCAGTTCCCCAGGCCAAGTAGCAGGGCTGATCTTCCTTCTGATCCTCTTGAAGGGACTTAAGTCATATTTATATGATGTGAGTAATAAACACTGACCAGGAATAGAGGGGCTCTGCCTCCATCCAGGATAAGGAAAGGGACAGCTGGGTTTATTGGACTGTGTGGATCTGATGGCCTGGCATGTCAGACTCCCAGAAGTACAAGGCTCTAGTGGACACTGGTGCACAGTGTACCCTAATGCCATTGAACCATGAAGGGGCAGAACCCTTCAGGGGCATCCCAGCAGTGCTGGAGGCAGAAGTTGAGCCTAACTGGGAATGACTGGGAAAGGCACCCCATTGTGATTGGCCTCATGCATTCTTGGCATGGACTACCTCAGGAGAGGGTATTTCAAGGACCTGGTGGTACTGGGTACCAGTGGGCTTTTGGCATAGTTGCTTTGGAGTCAGAGGAAACTGAAACATATTTTAGTTTGCCTGGTCTCCCAAAGGACTTTTCTGGGGTTGCTGAGCATTGAAGAACAACAGGTGCTAATCAGTACTGCAACAGTGCACCAGCAGAAATACAGCATCAACCGAGACTCCCTGATTCCCATCCAGAAGCTGATTCATCAACTGGAAAGGCAGGGAGTGATGGGCAGAACCTGCTCACCCTTTAACAATGCCCAGTGCAGAAGTCCAATGGAGAGTGGAGGCTGACAGTAGACTATTGTCATGTGGCCTGAATGAAGTCATGCTGCCACTGAGAGCTGCCATGCCAGACATGCTGGAACTTGAATATGAACCACAGCTGAAGGCAGCCAAGTGGTATGCCACAAGCAATACCTCAAATGCATTTTTCTCAATCCCTTTGGTGGCAGAGTGCAGGCCACAGTTTGCTTTCACTTGAAGGGGCATCCAGTACACCTGGAATTGACTGCCCTAGGGGTGGGAACACAGCCCCACCATCTGCCATGGACTAATCCAGACTGCACTGGAACATGGTGAAGCTCCAGAACATGTGTAATACATTGACAATATCATCATATGGGGAGCGGCTGAGGGAGCTGGGGCTGTTTAGCCTAGAGAAGAGGAGGCTGAGGGGAGACCTTATCACCGCCTACAACTATCTGAAAGGAGGTTATAGGGAGATAGGTGATGGTCTCTTCAGCCAGGTGACAGGTGATAGGACAAGGGGGAATGGCATGAAGCTGTGGCAGGGCAGGTTTAGATTGGATGTTAGGAAAAAAATTTTTACTGAAAGAGTTGTCAGGACCTGGAACAGGCTGCCCAGGGAGGGGGTCGAGTCACCTTCCCTGGATGTGTTCAAAAAAAGGGTAGATGAGGTACTTAGGGATGTGGTTTAGTTTAGGATGTGAATGGTTGGACTTGATGATCTTAAAGGTCTTTTCCAACCTTATTATTCTGTGATTCTGTGATTCTGTGAAACAGAGCAGAAGTTTCTGAGAAATTGAGGTAAATAGTCCAAATGCTTATGAAAGCTGGTTTTGCCATTGTCGTGGTTTTGCCCCAGCCGAGGGCCGCACCCCACACAGTCGCTTGTACTTTTAAAAGGAAGGGGGAGGGAAAGTTGGGGGAGGGGGAAAAGGGAAGGAAGAAAGGAGGAAAAGAAACCACAACCTATAAACCAGAACACGCAGGTTGGGATAAGGATAGTTTACTAAACAATAACAGAAAACTAGATATAACAATAACAGAAGTTTAAAGCACAAAATAGATGAAACTGGTGATACACAATGCAGTTTCTCACCAAACCACAGAACCCAGGCCGCACAGCTTAGAGCCGTCCCCGAACCCGGAAACTGCCCGTCCTGGCGTTGTCTCCTCCTCTTCCCCCCAGTCCCCTTTATACTGAGCATGACGTAACTGGCATGGAATATCCTCTTTGGCCAGTTCGGGTCACCTGTCCTGGCTACGTCCCCTCCTTTCTCACTAGTAAGGAAGTATGCAGAGCTGAGAAAGGTCCTTGATTGCCCGGCAACAACTAGAAACATCAGGATGCTATCAGCACTGTTCTCATCCTAACACCCAAACATGGCATTCCATCCACTGCTAAAAATAATTAACTCCATCATAGCTGAAACCAGGACATTATCCACCCCTTATTCCATACCATTTACGTCATGACCAGATCCAACAATTTTCTTTGGGTACAACCAGTTTCGTGTTTCACACACCCATATATGTATGTACACATGTATGCACACATACGTGCATACAGATCTTATTCCCTCAGTCTGTGAATCATCCCTCTGAAGTTGTTGAGTTCATTTAGTCCATGATTTTCAGGCTCCATTTGTCGTAACAGTTTCTCAGAATAATTGTATGTTCCATTGGCTCGTTGCATGCTGCATCTCAGGCTCTTGACTGATACACCTGGCATGGTCCATGCTCATAGTCTGTGGGTCAGAGTTTATTTTCAAAGGGAAAAAAGGAAAAAAAGTTCTTGAGAGGCCAGGCTTTAGTTCCATCATCATGGCACTCATTCTTCATTAACTTGTATGACTCCGGCTATAATGCTATGGTACAACATACAGCAATCATAACAATAATGAATATACAATAATGGGTTATTTGGCAATTATTATAATTTCTACTCTATTAATTATATTGGCTATTCTCACCCAAAATCAAATCCCCTTGAGGTACGCATTCCTGCCATTTTATTCCTAAAAACTGGATTTCTCGCGTAGGCCCCTTGACTTTACTTCATTTTATAGCAAAACCGGCTTCTAAAAGGATTTTAATTACCCTGTTTCCTTTTTTCAAAAACTTCCTCTGCTGTGTTGCCCCATACAATGATGTCATCAATGTACTGCAGGTGCTCTGGTGTTTCACCCTTTTCCAGTATATTCTGGATTAGTCCATGGCAGATGGTGGGGCTATGTTTCCACCCCTGGGGCAGACGATTTCACGTGTATTGGATGCCTCTCCAGGTGAAAGCAAACTGTGGCCTACACTCTGGCGCCAGTGGGATCGAGAAGAAAGCATTCGCAATGTCAATTGTGGCGTACCACTTGGCTGGAGGCAGGGCCCCTCTATTGCTGCTGATCATATTTGTTTTCCACTGGTTGCATAAAGGACTTAGAGGTCCCTTCAAGAGGATCAGACACATCAGACATATAGGTAGGCCTTCCAGTTGGTCTAGGGAACTGCCCAGTAGAAACTGGTGCAGCCTTCTTCCTGGCAGAATCTCGTTGTGCGAATGTTTTACCCCGCAGCTCATTTACTTGTGCTCGAAGGGCTGAGGTGGGCTGCATATCCCATTTCCTCATGTCCTCTCCATGATCAAGCAGGTAAAACCACAATGTACGTCGTGGTGTGTATTCTCCCTCTTGGAACGATGGACGCTTTCTCCCAGTAGCTGCAACATTGCTCCATACGGGTTGGGAGTTGGACACATTGTTGTCAAGTCGTTGAACCAGTTTCTCTACTGCTGCAATGACGGAGAGGGAAACATTGTCTTGGTATTTCCTGAGTCGGCAGGCCACCTCATTTACGGTTGGTGGATCCATATCATTCCAGTCAATTGCTGCCAGTGAATTGGTGTACCCTGATGGTGCACTTCGTACAACCTTACGCCACATATCTGGAGTGCATAGGACTTCATCGGGATCAGCGGGAAGCCGTGAATTGTCTAGATCATAATAAACTATCTCCCGTACAGCTAATTCTCTCAGGTGCTGGATAGCTGTCTCTATGCTGTTACACTTGGGTGTCTGACATGTAATATATTCCTTTATGGGATATCTTTCCTGCACACTTGACAGTAGTCGCCTCCAGAGGCTGAGGATTTCCGGCCTCCTCCCAATTGCTTTGTCAATTCCTCCTTCTCTAGCTAGGGATCCCAACTGCTTGGCCTCTCTGCCTTCTAACTCCAAACTACTGGCCCCGTGATCCCAACATCGGAGCAACCAAGTGATAATGTGCTCACTTGGGTGGCGGGTGAAATCTTTTCGAACCTCACGCAGCTCACTCAGAGTCAGGGATCGGGTAACAATCTCTGGTTCTGCCTCATCCTGATATCCTCGGGATGGTCCCGGTTGATCATCATCATCATCCGTCACTATGCGAACTGATTTCTTTGTGCATTTCCTCTTTTGTACGGGAGCAACAGACACAGGTGTGGGTTGGTTTTTCTGATCATCTGCAGTGTCTGCTGTAGAGATTACAGTAGCTGCAGTGTCGGTCACAGGGGTTGCAGTAGCTGCAGTGTCAGCCCCAGTGGTTGCAGCAGCTATAGTATCTGCCAGTCTGTTTTCTTTCCCTTCTCCCTGACAGTGCTGACAGTGCTGACAGTGCTGCCTGCTATCAAGCAGTGTTTGATAAATAGTGGCCAGAGCCCAGCACAGTGCAGTAAGGTGTCCATCTCTGGGAAACCTACAGCAATTTTTCTTTAGGTATGCAGTCACTTGATCGGGGTCTTGTAGCTGTTCAGGAGTGAAGTTCCAAACCATCGGGCGTGAGAAAGTACCTAGGTACTTGCCCATACTTTGCCACATGCCCTGCCACTCGTGATTATTCTGTCTCGGAGAAAGCTCTTCAGTGGTATTCATAAACCTATGCTTGATATATAACAAAAACTGAACCATCTGCCCCAAACCTACCAATAGCAAAATGCTAGTTTGAATATCCCAGAGATATTGAAGATTTTCAAAAACTGCCCTAAGAGCTGTTGTATTTAGCCCAAAGGAAAAGAAAGCAGTGCTGTTATTAACCCCTCCCTGTCCAAAGAATGGACAGGACTGCAAAACCTCATACAAGTACCAGCTTAAGCTCATGGTCATCGATATTATTGTATCATAGACCGATATCATAAAATACACTATAATGAAGTATGGGAACAAATATGGGAGCCGCAGACCTGAGTAAAGAATCCTGCCAGGATTGTATACAGCATGTGGTGGTTTTGCTGCCACAGCCATGGACACAGCCTTGTGAATAAATACCACAGCATCGTGACCAGAGATTGCTTAAACAACAGTGCTTATCTTAATTGGGATAGTCAGGGTCAGATCTACCGTTATCCCAACCGTTCGTGCCCCACGTTGGGCGCCAAAATGACTGTCGTGGTTTTGCCCCAGCCGAGGGCCGCACCCCACACAGTCGCTTGTACTTTTAAAAGGAAGGGGGAGGGAAAGTTGGGGGAGGGGGAAAAGGGAAGGAAGAAAGGAGGAAAAGAAACCACAACCTATAAACCAGAACCACGCAGGTTGGGATAAGGATAGTTTACTAAACAATAACAGAAAACTAGATATAACAATAACAGAAGTTTAAAGCACAAAATAGATGAAACTGGTGATACACAATGCAGTTTCTCACCAAACCACAGAACCCAGGCCGCACAGCTTAGAGCCGTCCCCGAACCCAGAAACTGCCCGTCCTGGCGTTGTCTCCTCCTCTTCCCCCCAGTCCCCTTTATACTGAGCATGACGTAACTGGCATGGAATATCCTCTTTGGCCAGTTCGGGTCACCTGTCCTGGCTGCGTCCCCTCCTTTCTCACTAGTAAGGAAGTATGCAGAGCTGAGAAAGGTCCTTGATTGCCCGGCAACAACTAGAAACATCAGGGTGCTATCAGCACTGTTCTCATCCTAACACCCAAACATGGCATTCCATCCACTGCTAAAAGTAATTAACTCCATCATAGCTGAAACCAGGACAGCCATAAACTGAATTAATGTCAAGGGACCTGCACAGGAGATACAGATTTTAGGAATAAAATGGCAAGGTGGTCATCATCAGATCCCAATGGATGTGATCAACAAAGTAACAGCTATGTCTCCACCAACTAGTAAAAAGGAGGTGTCATTGGTTTTTGGCAAATGCTTATCCCAAATTACAGTCTGATTGTAAACCCTCTCTGTCAAGTGACCCAGAATGTGAATGATTTCCAATGGGGCTCTGAGTGACGACAAGCCTTTGAACAAATCAAACAGGAAATAGTCCATGCAGTAGCCCTTGGGCCAGTCTGGGCAGGACCAGTTGTTAAGAACGTGCTCTACACTGCAGCTGGGGAGAATGGCCCTACCTGGAGTCTCTGGCAGAAAGCACCAGGGGAGTTGGGATTAAGGTTGTGGAGTTGGGGAAACAAAGGATCCGAGACCTGCTACACTCCATCTGAAAAAGAGAGATTGCCAGCATATGCAGGGGTTTGAGCTGCTTTGGAAGGGATTGGTACTGAAGCCCAGCTCCTCCTGGCACCCTGACTACTGGTGCTGGGGTGGATGTTCAGTGGGAGGGTCCTCTCTACACGTCATACAACTGCTGCTACGTTGAGTAAGTGGGTCACAGTGATCACACAGTGGGCTTGAATGTTGTAAAAGTATGTCATGTAGATGCCCATATATCCAAGAGTTGGACCATGGAGGAACATCAAAACAACCAGCAGGTGGATCAAGCTGCTAGGATTGAAGTTGTTCAAGTAGAACTAGACTGGCAACATAAGGGTGAATTATTTGTCAATGGTATTACAGTGAGAATCATCCAGGTTAATGAAGAATGAAGAATTAATCTTGATGAAACTAAGCAAAGTGCAGCAGTGATGGAACCAATGGAACCAGAATTGTTTTCAGCATGGAACAATCCAACACCATACACTATCTTTCCTGTCCTGAAAAGACTGTTATGACAGATGGAGCCCCAAGTTGTGGACTAAATGAACTTGTGGACATTTGTGGACATTTATGGACATTTTACAGACATTTCACAGGGATGGTTCATTGACTGAGGGAATGGTATCTGTGTAGTTGTATCAAAAGACATGAAAATGGCTGAAGTGAATTGCAAAATGTGGGACCTGGGCATCAGGACATTATATATCATGTAGATGATATATAACCTAGATGATATATAATAAGGGGTGGATACTGTCATGGTTTCAGCTAGGATAGAGTTAATTTTCTTACTAGTAGTGGGTATAGTGATGTGTTTTGGGTTTAGGAAGAGAATAATGTTGATAACACACTGATATTTTGGTTGTTGCTAAATAATGTTAGTATACTAAGTCCAGGACTTTTCAGCTTCCTGTGCTTTGCCTGTGAGGAGGTGCACAAGATGCTGGGAAGGGCCACAGCCAGGACAGCTGACCCAACCTGGCCAAAGGGATGCTCTCAGTGTGTGATGTAATACTCAGCATATAAACTAGAGGAGCTGTTGGGGGCTCACTGTGGCTTGGGAACTACCCGAGCATCAGTTAGCAGATGGTGAGCAGTTGTGCTGGGCATCACTTGGTTTTGTATATTCTTTTGTCATTGTTATTACTCACCTCTGCCCTGTTAAACTGTTTTTATTTCAATCCACAGGTTTAACTTTTTTTCTGATTCTCCTCCTGATTAAATGATACGTAGTAGTGCTGAATAGATGGATTCTGGCTATTCCAGGCTGCACTCCCCATCCCACCGGGGCAGGGAGCAAGCAGTGCACGGTGCTTAATTGGCTGCCAGCATTAAACCACAAGATAAGCAGTCTGCCACTGAAACCAGTGTTGGGTGAGGCTGGGGCTGCAGAGGGGGGCTCCGGCAGTTGGCAAAAGAGCTCCTTGCTCTACTCTCAGCTGCTCGTTTTTACTCCTGTCCCCATCCCCAGTCTTTCCTCACCCTTGTTGCACTGGTGGAGCTATTTGCATGGTGTCATGGAGACCAGGTTTGTGGCTGGATCCAAATGGGAAAAAAAATAAAAACAAGCTTCTGTTGTTGGTTTGTATTTCCAGATTGATCTGCTTTCCAGAGTACTTTATCATGCGGCTACAAAGACATGGACTAACACAGTGAAGAAGCTGTTACAAGTGCTGGAGAAAGTGGGTCTGGGGCTGCTAAAGCTCTCCTGGTACTGGAGGCCATGTCACAAACCGTGTTACTCAAACACAGAAGATGTTGCCATCACAGGGGTTTGAAATTCTATTAGTGAGCTAACCTTCTTCCCAGCATCCTAAGGCATGCTACGCTGGTTTCATTGGAGACATGTATATGGCCGCATAAGAGAGATTATTTGGTGAAGAACAGATCCTGGCTGAAGCTCATCATGCTGCATGTGAAACTCTGCTTAGATGTGGGAAGGAGCTAAAGATGTGCTAGAGATGTAATAGCTTCTGAGCTTTGCCTCTCAATGCTATTATTTGGGACACTTCCAATATGAACACGTGAACAATGTGGATGTGCCCACGCATATCAATTCGGTTTAATAGGTGACTGTAAAAAAAAAAAGGTGGAGGTGGTGGGAAGAAACCACTTCCTAATCAGACACTCCTGAACTAACACCTAAAAGTTGTTTAGAGAGTTACCAGTAGTGAGTTACCAGACAGGAAATTTCACTGTCTCCCCCATTTCACAGAACTGGGCAAGATGAATGAGAGCTAAGGCTGAGGAACGAGTTTGCCCCTAAATGACAGTTTCACAAACTGCCAAAAGGAGATCTCACTTCTGTCTCTTCCCTGCTCCTGGCCAAATTGCTCCTTATTCTTTTGCTATGCCAGATCTGGTTCCTGTCACATCTCAGAGCCAGCTGACTGAAATAGCAGGGAATTAACCTGGCTGAAAAAGGTTGTTGTTGCTTCTGGGTCTTTAGCTGACTCTTGATTAGACTAAACCACAGACTGGTGAAAGGAAGGAGCCTGTAAGCAGGGAACAGGGAAGAGCAGGGGCAGAGTAGATGGGGAAAATAGGGATTGGAAGTAAAAGGATCTATGTTCACAATCTTTTTATTTGGCTCATCTGTATTGTAATACCAAACCTGAGCTAATTGTTCATTGCTAAAGTCCTTAGCTTCCTGCTACTCAGTGATGTCCTGCCTTCTCCCTTGTTACAAACCCTAGTGCTGATGTTCTTGAGAAGAGTGGTGATGGCCCCAGGTGGGACCTGGTGGGTATCAACAGTAGGTAAACAGCTGTAGCCATTCTTCATTCAAATAGGGAGGAAGTGATGTGGTTGTACCCACAAAGGAAAAAGAAGGTGGTTTGATATTTGCTGTAGTGGAAGAGGAAAGTGCTGTTTGGCTTAGTAAGTACTTGTGTGTTGTGCTGTTGGAGGTGATGGTGAAAGTGTGATGCAGTCCTAAATGGACACCAGTCCTCCCTGTTATTTATTTGCATGTTTTTAGGTAGGGCTGAGTTTAGTGAGGGTGGGTGTTTGTGCTAAAACTTAATGTAAGCCTGCTATGTGTTTTCCTGATACTAGAAGATGGAATGGGGGCCTTCTCTCCTACACTGTTTTTTTCACAGGAAGTGAAATACAGGTGTGTGTTCAGCAGGTCTAAAATCATTATATCTAGTTTGTGGCAGTGCCACTGTGGGCTTTATGACTTGTGTCTGCTTCTCTGGTAGGGTGTGCAGTAATTTCTCTGCTGATTAGAAATAGTAATTGATCTGTGGCTGTATGCATCTGTGGTGGTATGCACTGTATTGCAGCCTTTCTGTATGCAGTGCCCTGCAAATAGCTGGTTTTATTTGGCTGATATGACCTGGGAGCTCTATTGTCACTCTGGTCTTTCGCTTCTTTTTCTCCCTAGAGCTAGCAGCCAGCTTTCCTAAAAGCCATGTCTTTAAGGCAGTGCTTTGGTCAGCAGTCCCATAGAATGGTTTGGGTTGGAAAAGACCTCAAAGATTATCTAGGTCCACCTCCCCTGCCATGGGCAGGGTCACCCCCCTCTATACCAGGTTGCCCAAAACCCTATCCAACATGGCCATGAATGCTGTCGGTGGGGAGGCAGCTACAGCTTCTTTGGGCAGCCTGTGCCAGGGCCTCACTGTATTCACAGATGGAGATTTTTGCTGTGATGTATTTTTCCATTCCCAGTAACTGGGATCCAAACGGTTGCAGAATTTACCTGGAAGCTTCTTCCTTGGGTTCCTGCTCACTCATTTTGGTATCAAGCCGTGAACTCTTGGGGGTATTTTTGTTGGGTGTTTTTTTTTTTTCCCCCTCTTACAAATCAATAGGGCCTGTAATCTTACAAATAGAGACCTTCCCAGTCTGAATGTGATTGCTTGACTTGCCCATGGGACACATGGGATTATTGTGTGGATTTCCCCTCCCACCCCCAGTCAGATAGTAACCTGGATTGTTTTTTATTTACAATTTGTTAAAGCTTTAACAGAGAGCAGGAGTGGAACAATACTAATGGTCACAGCTTCTCCAGAACAAGATCAGTTTGGTATGATTCTTGTTTTGTCTCAGTGTCTAAGTATGCTTCTGTGGCATAGGAATAGTAATTTATTCCTATGTGACAGAAGAGAGGAAGAACCTGTTTCTTTGCTTTTTGGGTGATTATAGCTCTGCTCTGATTTCAGATAGGCTGAGATTACCCTGTGGTTTGTAATGAACTAGCTTGTGCGTGTGGATATAGCATAGGCTATTCTTAAAAACATTGTGATGGTGATCTGTTGGAAGAGGGAGGGACAAGTGTCTTTTATGAAAGACCCATGAAACGACTGAAGAAAATATAGTAGTAGAAAAGTAAAAAGTGGTACATCAGTTCTTGAGATGAATTCCTACCTTGATCCTAGAATCCATGGTATCCCCCCCATTTTGTTTTACCTGCATGCCCACCTCTCCTCCTTCTCCTACTACATACAACCTTCCTCCAAAGCTGCAGCAGCAGCACCACAGCTGCAAGATTTCCTGTAAGGGAAGGGGGAGTGTGGGCAGAGCACCCCATCCCCAGTGAAGAGGGTCTGTAAGGGACTGATTGCACCCAAACAATGCAGCCCCTCGAGAAACCCTGTTGAGATGCATCTGGGGGGGTGAGCCCCTGTATTCCCAGCCCAAGGGTGGGTTGTGTGATGCTCTGGTTACCACAGTAATTAATAGCTGTTCTTAAGGGCTGGTATCAACTACAAATCCCTGTCAGTTGCCCAGAACATGTTAAAGCTGCTCTTTAGGTGACTTTCCACTTGGCTTTACCCCAACAGATGGGATGGAGGGTTGGGTCGTGTGGTTTTCTTTTTTTTTTTTTTATTTTTTTCTCCCTACTTGTGGGAGAAAAAGCCAGAGTATCTTGCAATCTGCTGTTGGACTGGCTTTCACCTTCCTGGGCTTCTTGAGGCACAGGGAACTTGTGTGATGAACAATTCCCATGCCTGGGAGCCAGCACAGTCTTTGAGGTGTGCCTGGATCTTTTTTTCTTTTATTATTGTCAAAAGGTTTACACCAGGCAATTAATGTGTACGTGTTCGACTTTCCTCTGTGCTGTATAAAGGAACAACTGGGAATTACTATTCTGCTTATATCTATTTATGTAACCATGATGGAAATAAAAGCCAGCTACAATATTTGTTTGTTTGCACAGGTAATAGGAGAAAAGTAGGAGATGTTTTATATGTCATTATTCCAGAAACCTGAGCAGTGGTGAACAAAAATGCTTTTTAAAGGTCTTCCTGTAGGTTAAAGCCCCATTCATTTGAAAGGCAGTCTTCATTTCCTCACTACATTATTAGAATGGTTGGAAAATCTGTCCAGAAGCTTGAGATTTTTTTTTTTATTGGAGGTATTAAGGTCTATCTTATGTTTAGTATTGCTTCTCAGAAAAATAAAAACCAAACCACCACCAGAAACAAACCTTATCAGGGGAAACAAACTTATAGGGATAAGTTACCAACTGCAGAGTGTTCTCCCTTAGCCTTAAAGGAAGGGAGAGGTACAATTCATCACAGTCTCTTTTTTAATGAGTGTTGCTTTGATACGTACACAACATGTGTGTGGAAACTTGCAATTGCTTTTGCTGGAGACAGCAGGTAAGATGCTGGTGTTCTTTGGTATGCCAGATCTGAGTCCAAATGTTACCAGTATTGTGAATAGCTGTGCAGTGCGTGCCATATATCCCTGTTTTGGGTGATCAGTCCCACTGTTCTCAGTTTACAAGACTACAGGAGCATTGGCTAGCTCTGTGTATGGTACTTCAGTACTTGAGGGGTACCAGGTACTACTGCTGAAACAGCCCTGGTTCATCCTACCTAGAGCAAATCAGTATGATCTTTCAGGACTGATCAAGCTGGAGCAGTTAGATGGCAAGTAATCAAAACTGACCCACCCCACAATGTATGGCTTGGTGGCCATTACCACACTGAAAGTGTAAAAGATTGCTGTTTGGGGACTGCAGGCTAAGGTCGTGTTTATTCAGTTTGTATCCCTCAGGATCAGCTTTCATGTGTGGAAGAATAAGAACTAGTTAGAGATAAATGCTCTTTATTTTCTTTCCTTATGTGGAGGCTGCACAAATCTCTTTCCCAGATTTTTGTTGTTCTTACTTAGTGGAGGCAAGTGAAAGGCCCTGAGGCAGATGGCTGTTTTGGGGCAGTCCCTGTTCTCCTCATTAATTGTCCCAGCAGTACATGTTGGAGCAGTACATGTTGGCCATGTCTTGCCTTTGACCATCAAGTCCACTCTTGGCACTTGAATTCAGAGGCCTTGCAGGGGGTGGGAGGTGGAGTGGGTTCAGCTCCTGCCACACTTCCTCTCACTTAATGCCATACAAAACTATGATCCCTGGCCTAATTTTAGAAAAGTGTTAAGAGGAAGAGAGGGGAAAAGCAGCTGGTGGTGTAAGATAGAGCAATACTCTAGTGGGGTGTTGGTGAGCTGGTGGCTGCTTGTTCCTGCAGTCTCCCACCTGCTGAAGCTGAGCTGTGCCAAGGACAGGGGTGAACAGTGGGACTGGTGGGCCACTTTTTCAGGAGCCAGATCTCTCTTCTCATCCCACCTATGAGTTTTCCCTGGCTGAAAGCCCAGGGACCCTGCACTAGTCACACAGGATGGCTTTTGTTTGTGCCAACCCCATCATGCCCACTCCACTTGTCCTAGAGCCCAGTGCTGAGAAGCTATTTTATTTCTTGTCTTTAGTCCTCTGTTTTTTGTAAAGGACTTTTCGGTTGTCCCTTTTCCTCTATTCCCTGTGTGGCTGCTATTCCTTTCACCCCATCACCTGCAGCTTCTGCTTCTTTTTCCTCCCCAGGTTGGCTGCCTCTTCTTTTTGCCCTTCCCAGAAAGAAGATATTCTTAGGCAAGGGTCAAATGCTCACAGTTCTTGAGGAAAGTAGTTTGGGGTTTTGAGACTGAATTAGCTCAGCTGCTTTTTGTTGCCTGCTGGGAGGAGTTGCTAGCCTGTATCCTATCCTTTGACTTTCTTCAGGCTGTTGTGGAGGTATTTGGCTCTCTTTAAACATGTGTGGGCTTGAAGAAGCTCTGAGGAGCAAAAATGAGCTGGGTCTGTTTTCCCATGGCTTAAATCTGTTAAGCATGTCTCCCAAAAGCAATGTGTCTGGTTAAAAATAAATACAAACTTACATTAAGTCTTGACTTATGCAGTTGATTGTTCGGTGTGACAGATTAGAAATGATGTCTTTGTGGCAGCAGCTTCATTGTCCCTGTGTGCAGGGTTTTGACTTGCTGCTCTGGTGTCATGAGGCTGTGGATCTTAGTTACCAATGTTAATGCTGTAGTGGGATAATGACAATGTAGTGGCATGAACATAGAACAAAGCCTTACCCCTGTTCTGACATGCAGTCCTGATCTCTCGAGCAAGGCATTTCCCTGGATGCTTTTTGGTTTTCCCCCTTGGATGCAAGGGGGAAAAGACATTTCAGAAGACTTGAAATGTTTAATGAGAAAAAAAAAAACCAGGGAAGGTATTTATAAATACTTCTAACTTTTATTGAAATACAAGCTGGTGAGGGAAAGGAGCAGCCATGGTGAAGGAGAGTAAGTGGCTACAGAGGCCATGGCACAGACCTAGAGCAGTCTCTTCCATCTCCCACTGCTGCTCAAGAAAACATAAAAGGGCAATGTAATTGGGACGCTGTTGAATTATGTATAATATTGGCAGCGAGTTCTCTATTTAGTTTCATTTTTGGTAATGCCGCCTTTCTTGCCAACAAAATAGTGTCTGTAAATAAGCTGCCTCCTCATTTACTTGCATGGCATGATTATATACAATTATCCCTTGACTGTTATGACTTTTTAAATTAATATTGAGTTCAGCCCAGTAGGTATTCTAGGATTGCATCTGAAATACTTCATTGCTTTAACTGGCCACATAAATGCGTATGCCTTGACCCAAAAAATGGGAAAAGCCATTCTGATGACAGCTTCGTTGCCTTTCTTCAGTTTTCTTACTGTTTGAATTGCTTGTCGCTGCAAGAATGGCCTCTGACATAGTTTTAAATAGACTGTATCTTTTTAACAGTAGTAGAGTAAATTAGGAACACGGTACTTCTAGAACTTCTGTCTCAAAGTTGACCTGGAAACATTAATAACAAAGCCTGGGCAGAAGACTTTTGTCCAGCTTCAGATCCAAGCATGTCTGCAAAGTACATTTCTCTGCCTACTTTGCAGCTTACATCCTTTGCTGCATGTCCACATCCTCCTTAACTTGAGAGAACTTTTGCTCAGTGTCTCTAAGGCACTGGTATCTTTACTGCTTAAGCAGTGGAACATGAATTTCCTGACAGAGGTGGAATTGCCTTTGTGGGGGTTTGACCCTGACTGGAAGCCAGATGCCCACCAAAGTTGCTCTACCTCTCCCCCTTTTCAGCTGGATGGGGAGAAAATATACATTGAGAGGCTCAGGAATAGAGATAAGGACAGGAAGAGATCATTCTGTGATTAGTGTCACGGGCAAAACACTCAACACAGAATAAAGGAAAGAAGGCTAATTTACTACACACACAGTGAAACCAGAGTGGGATAATGAGGTGTGGCCAGATCTTAAAGCACCTCCACCATCCACCCCCCTTCTTAGCAGACATAACTTTATTAATGATTTTGCTCCCTTCTTCTCCCCTACACAGGTAGTTGCAGGGACTGGGGGTTTAGATCAGTTCCTCACGAGATGTTTTCCTTAGCTGGGGCGGGAGGGCATTCCTCACTCTTCCCCTGCTGCAGTGTGGGGTCCCACCCACAGGAGACAGCCCTCCATGAACTTCTCTAACATGAGACCTCTCTGTCTGGGCTTCAGCTCCTCACCAGCTGCTTCAGAGTGGCTCCTTTCCATGGGGTGCTTCCATCTTTAGGCCCAGACTGCTCCAGCTTGGTCCCCCATGGAGTCACAAGTTCCCCCCCAGCAAACCTGCTCCAGCGTGGGTTAGTCTTTCCACAGGCTGTAGGTTATACTGCCAGGAGCTTGCCCTAACATGGGCTTCCCACAGGGTCACAGCATCATAGAATGGCATGGGTTGGAAGGGACCCTAAGGATTATAGAGTTCCAACGCCCTGCCACAGGCAGGGCCACCAACCTCCAGGCCTGGATCTACACAGGGTGTAGATCCAGGTGGATGCCCCATCCCTGGGGCACCCACCACCTCTCTGGGCAGCCTGTTCCAGCACCTTACCACTCTCTCTGTAAAGAACTTCCCCCTAATATCCAATCTAAACCTTCCCTCCTTTAGTTTCAATCCATTCCCTCTTGTCCTGCCATTGTCTACCCTTTTAACAAGTTGATTCTCCTCCTGTTTGTATCCTCCTTTCAGGCACTGGAAGACTGCAATGAGGTCCCCCCGCAGTCTTCTCTTTATGTTCAATAAGCCTAGCTCCTTCAGCCTTCCTTCATAGGGGAGGTGCTCCAGCCCACATCCTTCAAGTGTCTCTGCCTGCTCTGGCATGGGGTCCTCCACGGGCTGCAGGGGCATCTTTCTGGCACCTGGGGCACCTCCTCCTGCCCTTTCCTGGCCTTGGTGCCTGCACAGTTTCTTACACCTTCTCACTACCTTCTCTGGTGGCAAAAAGCATCTGCCTGCTGTTTTTTTTTTCTCCAAAATGTGATTCCCAGAGGTGCTGTAACCATTGCTGACAGGCTCGGCCTTGGTCAACAACGACTCTGGGCTTGAACCAGCTGGTGTTCACTATCTGGGGCCTGCAAAGAGCTTCTGGCTGCTTCTTGCAGAAGCCACCCCTGCAGCCCCCCTTCACCAGAATCCAGCCACTCAAAACTACAGCAACTCTCTACAAGTGTGGTGGTCTGGCTACGATATGATCGCTTGTCTGAGCATATGAATGCATATATTAAGCTGATTGATACTCAGATTACAGGGTACAGTAATCTGCAGCAAATAGGGTTGCTTGGGCAAAGAAGCAACCTAATGTAAACTGTAGTTAATAAACCTGAACTTTCAGTCTTAAATATTTGAAAAGGATTGTCTTCAATGTATAGAAAACAAAGATCAGTGTGTTTCCTTGTAAAGCTTGTGGAGTTTGGCTCTACAGCAGTAAGAAAAACTAGCAATCGCATCTTGTGTGGTGTCTGAAGGGGGTAAAGAAAGCAGAAAATATAATTCTCAAGTGTTTTGGTATCTCTGGAGGGCAGCATGGCATACTCATGAAAAACCTACCAGCTTCAACACAAAACCTGCCTTATCCTGGACTACAGTGATAAGCTTAACACTAAGATTTATTAACTTCCTAAATAAAATACTATTTCTAGCCTTGTTGAGTTGAATTTTGCTGTCTGACTTAGGATAAAAATTACCCCCAAAATGCATTGAAGGAGACCTTGCCAAAACCAGCACAACCCTACAGAATGTCAAAGATTGATTTAGCTCCGCAAAGTGCCCTAGTTTTTCATCAAATTTCTTCCTTGCTTTCTTTGCTAGAAACTTTTGTGGTATCACTTCTTTCTGTTAAGACCTAGCTCTGCTTTGTCTTGCAACGTGCTCTTGGAAAAGAGGTTGTATTCATTTTGGGGTAGGAAGGCTGAAGGATGTGAAAGAACATGTACTAGCTAAGCTGTATGTGCTATTCATTTTTATTTTTTAGGGGACAAAACCTGAAAGTCTGGCTTATTTTCTGTGCTGTAGCAGAAGGCATTTGAGACATCTCAAAAAAGACATAATTAGGACTGAGGGGATAGATAGAAAAGCAGGGTAATAGGAAACAGGACTTGATGGAGATATTTACTTGAACATGGACTAATCTTTTCTGGAAAAAAGAGTTTAGGATCTGAATTAAATCACAGATAACCCTTCCAAACCCATGTGGAGGAGATCCTTCCCCCCATCGGCAGAGAACATGGAGGCACAGATGATCTAAACCATTTGTCATATTTCTGATTTCTGTGATTTTAATTTTTTTTAGCTTTTTGTCAAAGCTGCGATTTTAATTACTAAAAATAAAATAAATTAAGAATTTACTTTCAGGCCTGAGGCTTGTTATGTTACTACAGTGTGCAGTAACTGTTTCCCTTTGTGCAAGGGTATAATTTGTCACAAGTATCTTCCGTGTGCAGGGGTAGGTATGACACCACTAGCAGCAGGCTCTGGTTATCCTGCTGCAGAGCCCCTGTGCCCTTTCTCTCCAGGCAGTGATGGGGATCACAACCATATACCAGGCTGGAGCTGGTTCTCCTCTGCGGGGGTTTCCCATGATGGGGAGCAGAGCAACACCATCCTTCTTGGTGGCTGCTGCTGGGTGGGAGGGCATATGTGAAAGTGAGCAGGGCTATAGTTCCTGCTGCTTTGATGTACTACTGGGTTGCTTTGTGTGGTGAAGTCTTCTGGTCCCCTCCTTTGTGGCACCTAATCATGATTAAAGCATCAATGAGTGTCCCTCAGCTAGGCAACGGGGGAACAGTGCCTGGAATCTGCTCCATTCATTGATAAAACTTGAGGCTGAAAGAATGGCGATGCCTTTGTGCGAGTGCATGCTGGCCTCTGTGACAGGCTGGCCGACGCCAAATTCTGCCGCCCGAGACCTCTGTAGCTTAATCCGAGCTGCCAGGAAGTTGCCTCTTGAGACCCTCTCTGAGGTCTTAAATTTAGTCTTGTGTTAAGATAATGCATCTGTGCAAAACATTGCATGGACTCGGGGGCCCTGACAACTTTTCCATACAACTGTGAGTGTTTGGAAGCAGAAACGTAGCAGAGGCCTGCTGCTTGAGGAGGTGAAATAGCATTTGGTAGGCTGCTTTGAAAGACAGAGCAAGCAAGTGATGTTGTTTTTTTTTAGTTCCCTCACACCCCTCAAACAGAAGTGTGAAACAACAGCTATGTCCTGGTAGCCAAACAATAAATAAACTGATTGTGAGGTAAGCTTTTCTCTGCCTTACGGGCATGAGAGCAAATATTGCGTCTAGAATAAATGGGTGAAATTCCATTGAGTTAGCAGAGTACCACTGGCTTGAGGGAGCGCTCTCCCCACTCTAATTATTATTTCTTATGGAAGCCCCAGTTGCGCTCTGAGGATGTGAATGAATGGAATTTTTCTTCTAAAGCAGATAATCCAACTGCTTGGCTATGAATGGGGAATGGCATGTCTTTCAAATTACCACACAAACTCTAAGCACATGATAATTTTCTGAGATTCACAAGTGGAACTGTTAAATTAGTTTGTGATTTTTTTTTTTTTTTTTTTAAATGAATTTTAAATTTTGCTCACTTGAGAATTCTATGGCTGCTGCTTCTTTTTTCATGGGGTAAGCAGAAAAAAAATGCAGAGCTTGCACCTTCTTTTTCTTTCTTTTTTTTTTTTAATTCTGTGTTGACTGAAGGCATGATTCTTTGTTTGACCTTCAGCCTCCTGATGCTGATGGATAGGGGCTTGGGAAGTTTTCCTTGGTTTTTCTTTTTTTTTTTTTTTTTTTTCCCAGTTGTGTGTTTTCTCTTTTTGTAGATAGAGCTGCACTATGGCTTTTGCAAAGTGGGGTTTAAGCTCCTAAATGGTTTACATTACTTTTGCAACTTTTGCTCCTAGATTTCAATAATCATTGGCTGTTGCCAGGTTTCATGGACATAGGGTTAAATTTGATACTGATCCCTTGTATAAAGAATGGTTTATTAATGTAGATTGGGTTTGTTTTGCCTGATGTTGGCCATCTGTAGACGTGGCTTTTGGCAATGCACGTTCCTTCTGTGCTCAGTGGAGGAAGATGCACCAGAGTATGTCTTATCCTGTTGTAAAATGGGTCCTTACCTTCTGAATGTGTTCCTCCTTCCTCTTCATAGAAGAGTGAGAAAAGTGACCTGACAAGTAGTTTTTGATGGCTTAGGTGGGATGGATTCCACTTCTAAATTAATATAAGTAGGTTGATGTCTTTGTCTCTTTGAGGGAATCAAAAATCCTTGACAAACTATCTGATCAAGACTTGGTCTACCTTGTTCCCAATACATACACAAGGTAAACCTATGTTATGCAAGACAGCATTAAAGTTAAATGAAAGCACATGCACCTTATGCAGGAACATTTGGGTGGTGCCTAGAACAAGGTTTCCAATGTCATGTTGTAATGGCTAGAATATGGTCTCTTCTGTGCTGTTTGAATTAGGGAAAAACACAGTTTGCTTTAGTAGGAGTGTGAAAGTGTTGAATGATGCTGGCAAGAACATAGGAAACAAGAGAGAAGATGGGTGTTTTTGTAAAACCTTTTAATTGATTTTAATGTGTTTCTTTTAATAGCAGCACTTAAAAGCCTTTTAGTAAATGATCTCTGCAGTACAGACGTTTATTTGGATATGTGTCCATGAGAAATTTTTAAATGACAGTTCTTCATGCTATAGGTAAATCAACTGAATGGTGTTTTAAATACCCATTGATTTCCTTCTCCCAGCTGCTGTACTTCTGCTTTATCTCATGCTGCCATGTTGTGTGATAATACTGGACTGTTGTACAGCTAATGCAATTTTACCACTCTGAACAGTTGCAAAAATAATGGTGCATTTTGCCTTGTACTTGGAGAGAGCATTGGGAAGGTCCCCACCTGGGTAACACCGGGGCACTTGTGTAGCATTTGTGCTGATGAGTGAATACTTGTGCAAAGCTGTCAGCCCTAATCCCTGTTACTAATGTGTTCCTTCAGCTTGAATTTTTAATCAATTTTGGGTAACTTTTAAGTGAGTGTTTGTGGTATGGAGAAGCCGCAGTGAGTACCAGACTTAAGTTATTTAATAATTCTTGTAAATTTAATGTAGGCTTCATTACAGCTCTCACTGAGACCTTAACACTGAGTAGGTATGGAGGCTGAGGGACACCATCTACTTTTTTATGCAGATTTGCTCTAATTTGGCTGAGTATTATGCTTCTAAAAAAACCCCACGAATCACATACAGATGTCCGATATTACAGCTTGTGTTTGGTAACATGCCAGCCTTCTCTAATAAAACACAGATATAGCTATTATTTCAATAATGTCAGTCTGCCATAGAGCCTATCCAACAGGGCACGATGAAAATGTTGTCTTCCTCCTGTGTTTGCTTTCCATTGTTAAAATAACTGTTGACTTTGGGGAGGATGTAGTACTGAGCATGGATAGACTCCTGTAACCCATAGATACTATATCCCCAATTGTCTTTGTGGTCAGTATGATATTAATGTATCACCACCATGTGATACTATCATGTTGATATCAATATGTGGTATTGATAACAATATGTGTATCTAAATACTGAGATACAGTTGTCTTCCTAGGAAATGTTTCACATTCTCAATCCCCACTTAATTCAAGCAGAATGTGGGTCACTTTAAGGATAAGACATTTGAAATAAAGGGTTTTGTGAGGGTCATCTGAGAACTCTGAGAAATATGTATCCTACCAAGAATTTTAGAGCTCTGTAAATATGTTCCAGTCTTCAGGAACAAGACCTGAGTTTGGGAAATCTAACTTGGAATTGTGGCAACATAAACATCAGCATCAGAGTCAAAAAAGGAAAATATATTCAGATTTCCCGTGAATTAATAAAAGGTGTGTGGGGGGTTTAATGATAGAAATTTTTCATAGTGTGGCAGTACCATCCTCTGGCCTCCTGATGTAAATCCAAGTGTCTTGCAGATACCCAGCACAGTTGCATAAAGATGGCTGCAGTACAAAATGGCTAGATAAAATTAATTCCGCTTCTAGAAAAATAAGGCACATATCTTTACTTCAGTGACTTTGCAGTAATTACCCTCAGCTACTGCCTGCTAAATCTTGGTTAAATCTTAATTGACATACTCAATTATAAAACTATAAATTTAGGAAAGGGAGGACCTCCCTTGTCTTTAGCTGCAATAACATAGCTAATGCTAATAAGGGATTGTTATCTTGCCAAATACCCTTAGCAAAAGATTTTTCAAATAGTCTTTAATGTCCCTACAAGAAAAAAGAATACGCATAATCTCTGAAGAATAAAACACGTATGATCGATAAGCCGAGTTAATCAAATTAATTCTGTCAGTCAGTAGAGGGGAGGTGGGGTCTCCTGCTCTCTGATGCTGTAGTGGCTGCAAATGTTGATAGCTAAAGAAAAAAAAACACCGTGCAAAACCTGAGATATGGGCTGGGAACAATTTTCCTTTTAGATCTAGAGAAACCTTGTGTTCTGTGGATTCTCTTTCTGTCCCAATACAAGTTTTCCAGTTTTACGAATGGGATTTTCTTTAATCTTTGACTTAAAACCAGAAAAACAGCCAACCACGAAAGCAACAGTGCTAAAACCCCAAATATTCAATTTAGTGAACAAGTTTAAAGCCTCATTTAAAACCTTGCTCTGTGGCCCTGTAAGATACAGTTGTTATCATACCCACCAGAATACTTAAAGCAGCAGCTTTTATCTTTATCAAAATTGAATACTATTTAGCCTTGTTGATACAGCTTTGGAATGTTCCCTTGGTTTGGCTGCTTCTCTGATATGGGATCCCTGTTGCATGTTTTGAGGAAAGAAGCATAACAGATCAGACTACTTCTATGTTGTCTGAGTATCCCAAGTAAAATACTATGATTTTTCAAGAACTGGAGCTTGTCCCACTTGTTGGCTCTTGTCTGCTGAATACAGATCATGTGATGTAAAGTTTACTGAAAAGAAAGTTGTCATACATTAAAAGACATTTTGCTTAAGGGAATGCCTAGTGAAACTATAGACACCTGGATGTGCTCAGTACATGACTAAAGGTATCTGTGCCTGCATACCGGTTTTGAGGACCGTAAAGATCACAAAGCCAGTCTAAATAATCCACCATAACATTTTGGGGATCAGCATTCCCCAGAGGAGGTTTTACAAGCTGAAACTGGCTACCGCCTCCACCTGTGTTCCACGTGCATATGTTCTAAAGTGTCTTCTCCAGCCTCATCTGTCCAAGTGGTGACCAGAATTGGCTTTGAACTTCTCCCTGGCCTTCATGTGTTTTGGTTTTGGCATTTGTGAATCAACAGGTGAGTCAAGGTTTGGGAGACACCTGTTGCTGGGCTGGGCTTCAGTGATGTATGAGGTCATATTCCTGCAAACAAAATGCCATCTCCAGTGCTTTGCAGGAGAGCTGTATAGGAGTTTGATGCTGTGATGTGAGCAGGTGTGCACTGGTACAGATAGAGCAAACCAGTTGGTCAGCACCTGTGAAACTTGTGGGCAGCATCTGTAGTGAATAACTGAGTGGCCAGAGTCTCTGATGTGAGACAAAGATGAGCTCTGGGTTATATTGGATTCTGAATCTGATTTATGCTTGCAAATTAAACCTCTTTTTTTTTTTTTTTTTTTTTTTTTCCCCCCCCCCTCCCCTCTTCTTTTCTTTTCTCCATAAGAGAACAGAGATTCTTTTTATTGTAGTTGGCATCACCATTTTTAATTTTTTTTTTTTTTTTACTGCTTTCTACGTGATTTCCTACCACCACCAGAGCGGTAGTTTCCAGCTGACTTTCACGTGAACCAGGCAAAAGCAGGAAGAAATTCTGGTTTTGGCATTTATAGCTGACTTCTTGGCATGGGAAAGTGAGTGAGCGTGCAGACCATGAACACAGGCAGTATTTCTTGAGATGAATTTGAACAGAATCCACTGAAGTGGGAAAAATGAGCTTTTCTGTTCCAAAGGTTTAATATTTTCTAGGGCAAGAAAGGAAGTGTTCTTTTCCAGAGGGAAAGGAAACTGGAAGGAGGCTGGCAGTGATATGCATGCTGACAGAGGAATAAAAGGCAAATAATCATTCTAAGAAATACTATACACCCAGAAGTATATCTTTGTGGAATTTTTAGCGGTAGAAGTGATTTGCTGTGGTTTTGTTGCTGTTAAAAGGCAATAGATGACCATGTCAAAAATAGCTGTAATCTGAAGGGAAAATGGTGTGTTCCTTGGGTTGTTTCTTCCTATGTTTATTTTTGTGTTTTGTACCAGAGAAGAAAGACTTTGAGCTTTTTAAGCGAGGACCATGTGTGCAGGAAGCATTTGTGTATTGCAGTAGCTCTTGGTATTAAATACAGTATTGCTAGAAACCTTTATTAACTGGATGTGGGTTTTTTTGCCTCTCCAGCATACTCCCACTACTCCTTCATTCTGTGAGTTCCCCAAAGCTGAGCTTCAGTGTGGCCAAAATAATGCTGAGTGCTGTTACTTAGCAGTAAAGTGAACTGGGTGCTGAGATTGCTTGGTCTGTAGCAGGTCTTGGGGCTGCTGTGAGTCTTGAGGCATTGGGATGATCAGCCTGCACCAGTGATTTATTCTGGCTGATACTTTTTCTGGGTAGTTGACCTTTTCGTTAAAAAAAAAAAACGCACCAAAATCTCTTTGCCTAGATGTACAACAGCACTGGCTCCCTGGGTTAGTAGCTAATTATAAAATACCCTGCAGTTTTCTTTCAAAGCAAGATGAATTTAAAAGGGCTTTTACACATCTTACTTCATGCATGAGGTAAGAGTTTAAAGTGCTCTCAGCTTTGGGAGCACCTGAAGAGCCTTGCAGGGGTGGCATAGCTGGGAAGGGGGGCAGGTCCCATCACTCAGCTAGGCAGCACAGGGCAGGGCTTCTGAGTTGTTGATGTCTTGTTTTTTCTTACACTTTTCAGTTTATTTGGCATGAGACTACTGCTGCGGGGATCAGCAGCAGTCGCTGTCTTAGCTTTAGTGGTGTTTGGACCAGGTGCAGTGTGATTTGCTCTTCCAGTGGTGATTGCTTCATAGGAAGAAGTGATTCTGCTCCCAGGGTCCAACCAGGACAAGTTCCAAGTGCTGGATGTCTCTTTGCCAGAGAAGCTGGTCCAGCATTCGGTGAGGAGAACCTTCCCTGAAGGGTCCTCCCTGCTCAGTGGTTGGGTGAAGGCAATGTGGGGCATCATGGTCAGTCCCTGATTCTCTTCCAAATGTTGTACCTTGTAGCTCCCTTAAGAACTCCCAGTCTTGATCTACTTTCAGCTGCTCTTTTCCTACCTTTGTGCTATTTTCCTACATTTGTGTGTGCCATTCTACTTCTCCCAGGGTTCTCTGGTCCTGTCCAGCAAGCTTCTTGACCACCTTGCATCTTGATACTTGCTTCACACTTCTCTCCTTTCAATTAATGAATTTCTTATAATCCTGTGACTCTTACACTCCAATGCATGTCTCTTCTTTATCAAAACCAAGCTGATTTAAAAAGAATTTTTAAACAAAAAAAAACCCAATCAGTGTTTCTTCTGCATCTTTCATGACTCAGATTTCCCATAACTACAGGGTGTTTAAAACTCACACAGAGGTATTCTAAACTGTGCTTTCTGCATGTGAAGCATGTAGCTTATATCATCACAGGTGAAAGAAATGGTTTATTTTTTCATTTATCTGACCGATAAGTATAATCGCTGTCCATCCGGGAGCACTCAGAGGCCATTGGTGGCATCTAGATTTGTCTCCCAGCCTATGTTCCTCTGTTGTATTAAGGGAAGACTGATTATACTTTTTAATTATTGATATGGTGTTGTTGTAGAGACAACTATGTGGAGTGTGGTTACATGAGATTTTGTTGTTTACAATTTATGGATTTGATGGAAAGGTTTCTGGAGGAGGGTCTTTCCATACACATGTACAACTTCACTGGAGGTGTCTTTTGAGAGTGCTCTCACACAAACAAAATTTATACCCTTTTCTTTGTAGCCATAGGGAGGAAAATGAACCAAATTAGTATTGCTGAATGTAGCCTAAGGGCAAGGTGCCTCACAGAGTAATTACTGAAACTGGATTTTGGCTAGGGAACCAAGCCATTGGGCTACTCAAGCCCTAAGTGATACTGTTTCTTTAATATTTGTAAGCAATCATGAGACTTTGTATTTGAGTTTTTTCTCAGAGGTGGATGTTGGAAATAGGTCTAGCAGCTGTCACACAATCCTGCTTGAAAGAATACTCATGTTTCCAGCTAGTGAGGCATTCATGTGGCTGGAGGTTTTTCCTATACCTTTAAAAAACCCACAACCCAACAAACTGTCAATAGAGTGGGAAAAGACTTTGGTTTCTTTAATCTTGAAATGGTCTTAAACTGTGCTTTAGGAAATATCTGGTAAAAATAATTGGGTTTTTTTCCCCTAAGTACACACTAAAGGGTTGCACAAACAGCAATGGAAAGCCGATTTACTTTGGTACAAGTTGCTTGTGAACCTCTTGTGTTATTTTAATCCAGAGGTGAAAATGGTATATTGTGTTCCCATGGTGTTTCCTTTGGTTTGACCTTTTCTTTTGTTACCAAAATGTTTCATCGATGCATATTTCAAATGCATGTCGTCTTTCTGTCAGAGGCTGTGGCGAGAAGGGTAAGCAATAGATTTTGCAGGAGTATGTGTTTATAAATATATCTTGCGGTTATGGGAATTTCTTGTGTATCCTATATTTTACTACTACTACTTGTATTTTATAGTCTTATTTGGATGAAAAATAGCTGGAGAAACGAGATGTGTGTGTATATATACATATGTATGTATATGTCAGAGACAGAAAACTCAGTATTCAGTGGAGATGTGATTTTTAGTTCCTTTCTCTGCAGCAGTGTCATATTTTACAGACCAACCTTTGCATTGCCTTGGCCTTAAAAACGGTAAGAGCAGTTCTACATTAGATCAAGCCTCAAGTTTTCAAATAAATTTTTTTAAGTCATCAATATATTTGTGCTTTCTTTTTCTTTTCCTCTTCGTGTAGAAGTCGTCCAGTTTATTCTTCAGAAAGCAGCTAGTTCTCAAGCCATCTGACAACTTGTCTTTGCTCTTCTTTTGCAAGGTCTTTCTGACTCACAGTCTGAATGCTGTTCTCTTTGTAATTTTATTTTCAGCTGCAAGGTAAAATTCTTCCATAACGTAGTAATGTAACTGCAAATTAACTTTTCTGTGACATAAATTTGCCTTGTTGCGCGATTATCTCTCTCTGCAAATTTCAAGCCTGACTATGGCTAAACGAAATTGATACATCAGAAGCCTTGATTTGGTGGGAAATAGGGTATTTCCCAGCTTCTTTATGTAAGCTGGGAAGCAGCATTATTAGCTACTTAAAGGATACGTACTACAGCAGGGTATATGTACTATGGTTTTATCTGTATTTCATTTTATTGCTTGTTTTTAGTATGCTGTAGTACTGTAACTGCTGAACAGAAAAGGGATGAATTTGCTAAGTGCCTGGGTCTGAGGAGGACGTAGCAACCCTGTCATAGTAAGGGACTAGTCCATTTACTTCTAGAAATGCCTATAAACCTTTCATGTTGCCATTACATTTGCAGAAGAATCCCAAACTGTGAGGCCGTACTTGAGCTTCCCCCCACTGTGTTCTCCCAGTGAAGGCCAGTACTGTCTGAACTCAGCTCCACTCCTTCATCTCAAGCTGTGTTTCCTATAACCAGCGCAGAGTATGACAAGGATAAAATGAGAAGATAAAGGGTATTTTTAGCAAAGCTGCCCCAAGCTGGGGCAGCGTGATGGGGAGAGGCCACATGTATACTGGAGTGACTCTGGAGGTGTGGTGTTGGTAAGGGCTCAGACCTGGTACTATTCTCTGATGTGATGTCTTCTGATGCTGACTGCTGCCCTGGGGTGACCCTGCCCTCCCCAGGGTGGTGTACTTGGTAGCATGCACTGTGGCTGTTTCTGGCTGATTTTAGTTTCAAAGCTTAAGCAAAAATGTACGACTTCTGAAAACAGGGCTGGAGAAAAGGGGATGTTGTTTGCCCTAAATTATAGTGATTTTTTTTTTTTTTGGGGGGGGGGCGGCAGGCAGGGAGGAAGCTCTTTTTTTTTTTTTTTTTTTTTTTTCTTTTGTTTAAAACCAGTGTTGCCACCAGAGTTTGAGTAGAAAACCTGAAATGCTGGAGAAGAGGGTCAGTGTGCACCATCTGACAGTCTCTCGCACTTAAGAATTTGGTGTAATTAATTTGGTGATGTGGAGGAATTGCAATTAGCATGCTCTTACCAGAGTCTCTTTTGGATTATGTTTATACTGGCTGTGTACCAGTTGTGGGCTGCCCAGAAGTCATCCAGTGGTTACAGCTGTGGCTTATGTGGGCTGTCTTAGGGCTGGATTTATGCATCTGAATGGAGGACAGAGGATCTGTCTGCCTTCTGCAGCCTCCATTAGGATTCCCTGTGGGCTCTGGCTGTGTAGAGGGAAAGGTTTCCCAGTTCAGATGTTGAGAAGGCATGACCTAGATGACCAAAAGAAAATGGTGTTTTTGGGGAAAGAGGGCAGGAATGAAACAAAATGTGCTGCTCAGAGATGGTAATTTGTTGGGAAGGTTGTATGAAAAAGAGAAATTGGGACTATGGGGTAGTGGAAAACAACAGAGATCCAACACCAAGTAGGAGATGAGCTGGGCACAGGGCAAAGGTAAGAGTATAGAAGGAGTTAGGCTTGCTGGGTATGGACAGAACACATTGCCAAGGCAGCACTATCATCCAGGTCCAGAAGAGGATGCAACTTTCCTGGATCTCACTGCTGTTGAGCTTCCAAGTAACTTGAAATCTCATGGCAGACAGAACTTTCTCTTTCTAGTGCTGGTCCACCAAAAGAATGACAACCTATGACTAATTTCAGTTATGTTGTCAGCCCAAATGGCAAGGCAATGGGTTCCCACTGTACCTGTGAACAACAGCTGCACAGCAGGGTGCCTAGTGAGTACATTTCTGGTTCTACAATTTGTTATTGGGAATCTAAATGATTAAATGCAAACATTCACATGGGGAGGGTGCTGTTAGGGTTGCATGTGAAGCATATTTTGGTTGCTAGAGGGAATGACCTATATGCATTATAGTAGAGCTTCCAATCATACAGTTGTGTTCTGCAAACACCCCATCCCTGTCAGTAACCAGGACTTGCTCAGGACCACATTGGGTTACCACACTATAGCTTTACTGCTGCTGCCACCTCTCTGACCCATTCTGTTTCAGAAGCTGGAAAACATGAAGTAAACAAGGGAACCACAGGATGGCAAAGGACTGTTTCAGCAGTTTGGGGTGTCAGAGGCTGCCTTGAAGGATGAGTCTTGCAGAATTCAAAGTGATAAGCATTCAATTGCTTAGTGTTTTAGCAAAGTAATGCTAAATAGGGAGTCAGGGTGGACATCTGTGAAGCAGCAAGTTGTAATAGCCTGTAGGATAAACTGCTTCTTAAGAATCTGCCCAGAGTGAGCATAAAAAAAAAAAGGAAAAAAAATGCCTTCAAGCCATGGAAAATTAGCTTAGGCAATCAATAATGGAGCAACTTTGAAGTTTCTAAAACCATGAAGGTTAATTTCCTAACAGAAGGGAATTTCTGTGCTGGCCATGACATTACCTGGTATTGAAAGATGAGAGAACTGCTTATCCTTTGATCAAATTTTAATAATACTATGAGTAGGCACGTAAGCCTGTCAAATTGCAGGTCTCCTTAAACTCTCTGGGCAAACGATTCCAGTATTTGACCACTCTTACCGTAAGAAAAGTTTTCTGATTTTCAGTGTTTCAGTAGGTGCCTGCTGCTGACCAGCTGGACTGTTAGCTGCTTGCTGGTGGGTTGTGCTACACGCACTGCAGGCTTTGGTCAGCTGAATTCAACCAGCTGCCATTCTTTTGCCTTTTGAATGGTAACTTAAAAATTCGGTTTTGTCACCTTTAACTGCTCCCCCCCACCTTGTGAACTGTCAGGGTGTGACCATTTCTGAAGATTTCTGTGTCATTCGACAGATTGCATCACTTCAAGGGCAGGACTCTGAAGAAGGATCTGTCCGATACTCCTGTCATCTCTCTTACTTAAGTTGTGTAATTCTTTTGGAAAAGGTATAGTACCACTACCTTTCACAGTGGCTATTTGAAACAAGCCCTGGCTCTCGCAGTGCTGTCTCTTTCTGTTGAATTGATGGCTCAGAGTTGCTCTTTAATTCCGAGTTGAAAGTTGATGGTAAATGAAGGCAAAACACTTCTGTATTGATACTGAGTAACATACCTTGTGTAAGTAGTCCCTTGTTGGGCTGTTTCTGATGTATTGAGCGGCGTGTCAGGATCATGACGCGGAGGCTGGTGGGCTCCAGCCTGTGGGGTGCTGGCACTTCGGTCTCCCCTCGCACAGCAGTTCGCTTTGTGCCAGGCTGCCTGTGCTTAATAAGTAGCATGTACCGCTGTGCTTTGCGAGAGAGGGGCCAGCATGCTTGGTACCCTGCTCTATCAAGCCCAAAGTTTTGGATATGCAGGGAGTAGGGGGGTAGAGGAACTACCTTATACTGTAAAATTACTCCCTTTTTGTGGGTCGTACTTTCTATCTCTCTTCCCTTTTGGGTCTCTCCAGTACCTGATACCATTCAGCGGTGGTAGAGGCGTGTGCTGGACAAGTGCAATACTTTTATAGAAAGAGGCATTCTATTGCTCAAAGCGTTTTCCCTTCACTGCACTTATTTTGGGGGGAGGGAATTTAAATGTACGGGGGCAGAAATAATTTCCTTTTTCTTTAACAATTGCACCCATGATGTCAGCTGCTGCGGGTAGTGTAGAGTGATAAATTGACATTGAACTTGAACAGAATTCATGGCGTGCTGGAGACAATAAGAACCTCTGAGGAAATAATTATTTTGCTGCCAGGAGCTCATGCATCTCAATTGGTTGGTGCGGGGACTGTAGAGTAGCCTGCCTGCCTATTGACTGGAGTTGAGAGTGGGTGCTGCTGGCTCTGTGATAGTGCAAGAGTTTAGGCATTGTGGTTTGCTCATAGCATGTCAGGAAAAAAGAAAAGAGAGTGACAGAGGTCTGGTGTTGACCACTTTTGCTTGCTTGCAGGGACATACAGTGAGCGTTGAAAACCAAGTTCAGTAATAAGCTTTTCCCCGTTGTTACAGGGTGTTGGGACTCTCACAGTGGTACTTACTGCAAGGGTTGGGTGTAGCACAGTTTCTAGCAAGCAGGAGGTCACTCTCACACTGCAGCAACTGGAATATAATTTACTGATTTACTGTTCATGTGCTCAGTTGGTATGGGCAGGGCAGAGTTCCTTTGATTAGGTGACCACTGTTACTGATTTAGGTCACAATAATAATTTTTTCCATGGAAATAATTAGTTGCATTGTACACAACACTTCTGCTATTTATTTTTTTGTTTTGGGGATGGCAGTTATAACTTAAAAGTCTGATCAGGCTGTTCTTCTCGTGCCCTCATTAAAGCCAGTTTGAAGGTTGAGGGTACTCCATGATGACCTATAATTAAGCTCCTGCTTTTCATTAGAATAAGACATAAATGACAATCTGCCACTCGGTTCCTGTTGACTTTTGCTGAGCGTCAGGCTCCTTGATGCCTTTTCTGCTTTTGGAAACTTCACTCTGTATTCAAAGGTCACGTTCTTGCAGAGAAACAGTGTATTTATCCTTTCTGAAAAATATTAATACCTGTGATGGCAAAGAGAAGATGTATGTATCAGAGAGATCTCTCACCTACGTTTTGACATCTTAAGTCAGGATAGGTTCATTTGGGTGGGTCAACGTTTTGGAAGGTTGTAAATTAGTGTATTTAATCCCTATCTAAATAAGAAACCTATCCGTTTAGGAGTTTGAATTTTCATAGATCATAGAATGGCTTGGGTTGGAAGGGACCTTTAAAGGTCATCTAGTCTAACGCTTCTGCAGTGAGCCAGGAGCATCTTCAAGTAGATTACTTTATTCTGAGCTGCTCTTGCACGTTGCATCACAGAGCATAGATCCTTGGATTAATCTTTCTTTTTCCCTCTCTGTAGCTGTGCCTCTCAGACCCTGATTTGGGCTTATCCACATCTTGCAAACCTCCAGAATGAGACATGCAAAATAAAATTTTCATACGTGAAAATGAATGTATTGTGGCATCATGCCTTCAGTAATAATAATTTCTAATAGTAGCTTTACATTTCTATATATACATATATATTTGTATGTATACATTCATGTGTATAACCTTCAACAATGCAATGGTCAGGCATCAGGTGTGGTGTGAAATGGCAGCTTGGACAATAAAGTTGATGTCATCTACAGAAATGAGATTGAAAGCAATATCTGAACTGCCAAAGGAAGGGTTGTCTGCTCTGATATGCATTACTTCAGCATTCCTAGTTTTTTCAGTGATGCCACTCTGGCATATATGGTTTATTTGGTCTCATCAGTTATGCCATTAAACTGTATAGGACTAATTTTTTTGGAGGTGTTATCTAAACATGGAGCAGTATAAAATGAAGTGTAATCGCTACCCTATTTGTCCTATTCTTCTAGTTCAAGCTACAGTTCACTTAAATCTTAATTACTGAAAAACTACATGTTGAGTACAAAAAATAAAAATAATCTTTCCTGGGGAGCTCCAGTCATTGTTGCAGCAAAGGGGCTTGTCTTAAATTGGGAATGTACGACAACAGTTATTCCAGAGTAAATATTCTGATATAATTATTCCAGAAGAAAACCCTCTTTGTGGAACCTTTCTTTACTTGGTAATGAAAGCACAGTTTGAGTTCTGGATATTAATTAATAACAGGGGGATTGATTTCAGAAAAAGACAGCATTCCAAAATAATTATTGCAGATCAGGTATTCTACTGAATTGCCAAGTACTAAAGCTTTCTACTGCTGTTACAAATAAAGCGATCTCTTAGTATTGCTTGAAAGTCTGTGCAATATATAGTGCTTGATTTGTCTATATAAAGCTCTGTGCAAACACCCTGGTGTGAATTCAGAAAAGGAGGGTTTTAGTCACAACGGGATAATAAGCAGAGAGAAAATAAGGGCTTGAGTATTATGTATGTGACTTGGGTTGTTTAAGTAAGCAGTAGTTACAACCGCTTCTCTTTTCCCATTAGTGGTATCCCATGTAATGCCAAAGCCATAAAATGGGCCATAAAATGGAAAGGTGAAAGTGTTTCTTGTCCTATATAATTACTAGACCTTAGCTCCTGCTCGCTTGCTCCCATTGTAGGAATGCTTCATCTCTGGTTCCCTGCACATACTCTTTAATGAATGACTGGCATTTATACTGAAAACAAGAAAGGAGAAGGCAGCTCTTTAAAACTTTTATTCTGTTTTCATTTAACCGGTGTTATTTACAATTAAAAAAAAAAAAAAACCAAAATCTGTTAGGTTTTCCTTTTCTGCCCTGCAATAAATGTCTGGAATGCAAGGTACTAACTGTTCTGATACTGATAGAAAACTGTTTGCTAGTTGCCTGTCTCTGGTTCTCTGTTCTTTAGACTGCCTGAGATTAAATTTCTCTGGAGTCTCACTGGTGACAGCAATATAAAGAGATTTTGCCCACTCCATTGTGCTGACCTGTAATTGCGTGCCGTGGCTGCTGGGTTTCTGAGAGAACGGGAGCAGGCTGGCAGTGCAGAGTGCAGGATTCTTCTCATCTCTGTAGGGGAAGAGAGAGCGTGTGATAAGTCAGTTCTGTTTTCTGCATCAATACACAACTACCAGTGACACCAATATTCACATAAATAAAAATATGTCCATAACTAGTCCAGGAGATAAAGATAAGTGATGGAAACACTGACTGGCTTTGTGCTGTGATTGAATTCTGGTTGGTTGGAAATTGTTTGTGTGTTTTCTCATTTTTTTCTTTTTTTTTTCTTTTTACAACAAGAACCCAAGTGCTGTGGTCGTTATGCAGGTCGTTCATCTATCTGAGATGCTTCTTTCTCTTCTTTCTCCAAGTCTCCTTACGCAGTACCACCTTACCTGTAGCAACTTGACGTCACCCCTTTCCTGACTAGACTCAGCCTGAGCTTTTCCCTATATTTGGTTTCATTTTGCTGGGGGCAGGTTTTGATCAGCTATTTGCAGAGAGAGTTTGTTGAAATTGGCTTCTGCTTTGGGAGTCTGTCAATGAGCAGCAGTTCTCAGTCTCTGCTCCTGAGGTTTAATTTCTGTTGGCCTGTGTACATAACTGCATTTTGGAAATCTAGCACACGTTGGCGGTGTCAGTAGGTGAAACTATCCCTTTTCTTTGCACCATGTAATGCAGAATTTGAATCTCTGTGACATCCGGCATCTTTCAGCATAATAGATTTGGCTCAGGACTTGATTGTGTCCTGGCAACAAAGAGTAGGAGTATAGCATCTTTAAAATGAAGACTCTCAAATGTTAATAACTACAAATTTTTACCTCGTTTTGAGTTTCCAGTGTTTGTTTTGCAAAGATTTGTTTCTTTATGATGCAGAAAAGCCATCTTCACCATAATGTCATTTTTTTCAAATTTAATGCTAAGGTTGTTCCTCCTTCCCAGTTAGGGGTTTTGAAGGTCCCTTTGTTCTTTTCATCACTTCTGGGCAGAAGTTTCAGTCGGAGTTACCGGTAGCAATTGATAACAGTCTGGGAAAGAGCAAGATAAGCTGGAGGGAAACAAAGCATTATGGACCTTAAGTTTTGTTGTTGACCCTTGGTGTTGCAGCTTTCAGTGTAAAGACCATAAAGTCCTTGAAAAATAACAACAGAAGGTAAGAGGAAGAAAAAAGGTGGTGGTCACCAAACTAACCTTTATGGGAAAGGGCAGGATTAGTGCCAGACTACAACTAGTTCAGGATGTTGAATGATGAAGACTTAATTATAACAAAACCAAAAGTGTGTGCGGTGTTTTGAACTTAGGTGATAAATCACCTAGCCAGCTGTGTATCACAGACAGTTAATGTTTCCACTCCTGGAGCTGTGGGCCTCTAATTTATATTATTGACAAGCATTAATTGCTATAGCTTTTTGCACAGGCTTTGTTATTCCTGAGCTGATTCCTGCCGATTTAATTTTTGACCCAATTCCTGCTTTAAGGAACAAGAGTGCTGCATTTAGGTTTCATTAGGAGGAAACCTTTATAATAGTTAAAGTTTTCTGTGGTTTTGGAAAAGGTGGAGTGACCTGAAGGCTTCTTGGGCAGTTGACTGTGATTTACAATGTGAACAAGTAAGTGGTTTGTGCTGCCAGTTCAGAAAGTGCCACAAGTGGGTTTTGGTAGCAAGAGCCTGATGTGTCTTCATGTAACCTCTGTGGGTAGCAATAGTATAAACTCATTATTTTTTATATATTGTGGGATAGGGAGTTTTTATTCTTAGCTTCCCTTAAGTATAATGCAACTCAAATCTAAAGCAATACTAAGCTAACACACATAGCATGGATTAATATTATCTCTGGCTTGCTGCTCAGAAGATAATGACAGCTCTGCCTATATATAAGATAGAGCAGATCAGCAGGTGGTATATCTGTATCTGCTGCTGCCTTGCTATGTCAGCGGTTAACAGCTGTTGTCGCTGGCTCAGACAGCATATCATCTGTAGAATATTAAGCGTTATAGTTAATGCTGACAATCAGGGCTACAGTAAACAGATGGCTATGTTGTTAAGTTGTCCACTGATTAAACCCACTTACAACAATATATATTAATGTAAGGGAGTAGGGTACCTGATTCTTATTGAGATGTATGTAAATGATTGTCTGAAACCCTGATGCTGTTTTGAATGTCCTGTGATGTGTGTTTTTGGCTGACATGCAAGGATTACATTTTTGGATTTTTGTATAGGAGGGTGATCAGTGTGCATGTAGGCTGTGTGCCACATGCAAGCTATTTATGTCTCCACTACAAGCATTGTTTCCTCTCAGACCAGTATGCATCTCGAATGCAGCATAGTTTTCTATGTCATTATTTGTTAAGCAAAGGCTGTCTCTAGTATCAGCATTTATTAGTGAGTGTTTCCTGGTCGGTGGATTTATTTACTTGGAGTTAAAATAATTTTCTGTTTATTCATTCCACTTCCACAGCTCCAGCCTCTTCGCTACCTTTTCAGTCAAGCCTGAGATTGTATTTTTACTTAGCTTTTTCTTGTTGTGCAGATGTATCTTTAGTAGAGACCTGTTAATTGAATTTGGGTATCACACTAGCACATGCACACGTATATGCTCATGCACAGAGTTTCTATTAACATATGTTCCTGTAGACAGTGACATTTATTTAATTAGTCATCACAACCTGCAGAAATCAGCTTGGATTGTTATGGCTACGTGTCGTGTAAGTATGAGTGATGCTTCACAATTTTCCATTTTTCTGGTTATTGTAGTCTAGTTAAAAATTCATCTTGAGACTATACACCTTGTAAAACAGCAATTTGAAGAAGAAAAAGGATGATGCAGGTCTGTTTAGATATTTAGAGGGTTTCAAATTTATTATGTTTAAGAACATATTATCTGAATTACCTTTTTAACATAGAAAATTACTAGACCTTAAATGCTTCAATACCCAAGTGTCAAGTTTCTGAAGACAAGAGGATCTGGTTAGTTGCTTGCTAACTCCAGAACTGGAGTCCTGTGGCAAGGTCACAGTATCAGCAGCCATCCCAACATGGTATCCTTGCATTTTCCCCAGCTTTTCTCTTCCGGGCTTTCTCCTCCACCCCTTCCATTTCCAGCATGGTCTGTTTGATCCTGGGGCTGTGGTGTTCAACAGTAACTTTGGGTTACAAATTATGTGGACTATCTGCTTTCCTTTCAGTAGAATGGCATATTGAAGGTAAAAGCTTATGCTGCTGATTATTCTTCAGTTTTTTCTTCCTTTTATGTGGGGGTAGACTTGCAGATCTTTAAATACCTTAGTACTGTTTAATGTAGAATGGAAGTGTTTGGGCTGGCAAGAACCTCAGCTGAGGCATGAGTGTACTGGAACTTAAAAATCTCCCAAAGGCATTGACAGGAGGTAAAGAGCCGAGTCCTGAGGTTTGGCTCCTGCTACTCACTTTTCCTTTACCCTATTCTTGCACAGGAAAGTTCCCATTGTTGCAGAATTGGTTGTTTGGGTTTGGTTTTTTTCTTGTCTTTCATTCTTTCATTTTAATGAGAGCATGAGCTGATTAAAAACTTGATGTCCTTAGGATCTGAGAAATCTTGATCCAGAAGCTTCCTTTCTCTTGCCCTGTTTCATGCAACCTGTAAAAGCAAAATGTGGGTTTTTTGGTGGTTGTTGAAATGAAAACCTTTCAAACTCAAGGTGATTTAGCAATACAGCATGCTGTAGGTAGGCTGATACTTGTTAGGGCAGGCCCAAATAAGACAATTTTAGGATCTGAAGGCTGTAGCCGGCAATGGCTCAAGGAGGCAGAGCTCTTCTGCTGGCCAGTTTTATTAGCTCTCCTGATAACACAGCAAGGGCAGCTGAAGGCACGCTTATCAAATGTCACCTCTGAATGGGTACCCCTGTAACTCACACAGTGTGAACTTAAAAGTTCACCAACTCGTTGAGTGGTGGACAAAGTTCTGAAATGTATTGTACTTGAACAAGTACTTTTAAATGCCAACCTAGTCAAATTACAGAAATTTGCTCTAATTAATGCATCTGTGTGGTGTAATTAGTCTTTTTCAGCTATGACTTGAGCTATGGAAACAAAATACTGTGTAGTAGAATTTTGTTTACATTGGATGCTTTGATTTAGCAGTTGTTTGAAGGGGTTTTTTTTAGCTGATGATAAGAAACTAATAGGAAGGAATCCAAAAGCCCTTTAAGCATCTTTTTAGTTTTAAGCAGTTACTGGAGCAGTGGATCCTTCATTGGAACCACAGTTTCAGTGCCTTCCTTGGTTGGACATACGTTAACTGGAGTATTTGGGCAGACAAGCGATGTAACTGTTGCATGTGGCTGGTGGGTGATGACCAGACTGAACATCTACTGCAAAACTGTTCCAGTGCCAGGGTGGCCAGGAACTAGGTAGGGCTAACTCACCACGTAAGGGGTACATAGATCTGTGGATCAATGTGCTGGTTGTTTGCACTGTGCTGTAGTTGAAGGATGTCCACTTAATGCTTGTCCTTATCCTGTTCTGCAGTATCATCATGCCTCCTTTTTCATGCTCTTGGAGTCTTATGGTGAGTCACGTGCCAAAATAAGCAAACAAATAAAAGACCTGCAAACCAGCATGTCCTCCTACAAACCATAAGTTTCAGAGTATCTGTAACAGAATATTTTTCTATGTATATTCTTTGCCTTGTTGAGGCACCTAAGCATTGGACGTAGGATGCACGTGTGTGAACTCTGCACCGGTTGTGATGATAACATGGCATTCTACTCTTACTAATATTAACAAAATAATAATGATCCTTCAATGCTGTATATGCTGTTGACTGGAGTTTTCAGTTTTGCCAGGCTCAGTGTGATTGTTAGCAGAGAAAAAGCATTTTCAACTTCCTCTAGCTTAGAAATGGTGTATTTCAGCAGGATTAGTAGTGCAGACCCCTTGCCCTGGTGGTGTCCCAGTGTTCCTGGCATCAGGGCAGCCCATAGCTCCTGCTGTGGCTTGAAAGTAGGGAGAAACTGCTGCTGCTTTCCCTGATGTACGTCCTTCCTAACAAAAACTCTCTGATCAACCAGCTTTTTCAGGCCTGAAAGCATTTTCTTCATCAGCTACATTGCCTTGGTGCTACTTCTGCAATTTGATGTATTTTTGGCCCCCCCATAATGTTTTTCTGTTTAGACCACATCTGTTCTTGAAAGAAACTAGAAAGTAGGGTTGTGGTGGTGGTCTGATCCCTTTCTAGTACGTGGGGATGCTTCTGATGCACTGTTTTGTCTCTTACATTCATAATATATGTAGTGTCTGAAAGAGGATTTTTTAACTCTGCTTGAAAATAATGAACTCATTGTCATATAACTTGACAAAAGTATTGAGATACAATTTATAATTAGTTTTTTTCTCTAGTTGCCAGTATAAGTACTCACATGAGTCACTTTTTTTTTAGTCCAAGGAATAAATGGAATTAGAAAATTGCCACGGTTGCTCAGCTTCCTTGCTTGCTATAATGAAATAGTTTGCGCTCAATTTTTTTCTTCGTCTTCAAGAGGATCTATCAGAGTACAGTTTAAAGTGATTTTCTGGATGTCATACTAAAATTGCAGAAGCAGATTAAAGGATATTATAGAGACATCAGTGTAATGAAAAATTCAGTTTCTTATTTTCTGATGAATTGCTATTCATCACAGGAGTCATCTAGCATCTCCAGGTATATTCTTGCTCATTTTACATAATTCTTTCTAGATTTGCCTAAGGTTGTAACGCAAAAACACAGGACTTCTCTTTTTTTTTTTTTTTTTTTTATTCTTAGATGGCATTAGTCCATGCTTCATTTCTGGTCAAATAATACAATAATGATGTGACTTTTTCTTCTGTAAAAGCTTGAAGTGCACTGAACATCTGCACATAATGAATTCATTCATGCAAAGAAAGCTAAGTGACTTATTTATCACACTGGATCTGCAAGAATTTCTCCTTTTCTACAGGCAGCTTCAGAAGTTAGCTGTTGCTGAGGTCGAAACTCCCTGTCCTGTTCATCTAACAAGCAATGTGCAGGATAGATACTTAGGAGATATTCATCTTGATTTTTAGATTAACAGGCGAATGTTTGCATAGTGAAATGAAAGAAGGGCAAATGTTCTTTGCTGTTATTACTTGCTGAATTCCTGTGATGGTCACAAAGCACTAGGGACTGCCAGTACATTCTGGAGGACACCACAGGTACCACTGGGGTAGAGGTGAAGGCACCTACATTGAGTGTTACAGTGTGTGCTGTGTACCTTAGCTTCCAGTCAGCATGGGCAGTAAAGCCCAGAGGACAGTGGTTCAGCTGTTTACCAGTATGGATGGGCTCAATTCAGTTTCCTAAACATAGATATATGGTGGCATTTGAGGCATGCTAGAGAGTCTGGGATGACATCATGGATGGGTTACCCATACAAGCTTGAGGAAGACCTGTTCCATGCCGTTTTGGATGTGGAGATAGGATGGGTGTTCTAGTAAATATGATACTAGACAGCAATGTCTAGTGACTTGTCTATGTCCTAAGTTTGACAAATGAATTATTGTACCCTAGATGTTGACTTAAACATGAATCGCTCTCTAGGCTTCACTGTGTCAACCAGATCTGCACTGACAACTGGTACCCCTTTGGAAATTGAGACAAGAGAGTAGTGGTCACTGAAATCAGTGGAAGAGGGACTTGATGGATAGGAGTTAATCTCCCAGAGAGAAATAGGGCAGTGTTTGCATACAGCCTTGATGTGGTGCACCCAAGAAAGTGAGAACATGGAGAAGGCTTCCTACATGTTGACCGAGAGATGTTAACAGTTAACCGACCCTGGCTACTTTTAACATGCCAGCTTCTGAATAGGGACAGATTAAAATAGAAGGACAAGAAAACAATTCCTGCTTGCTCTGTCATTGCAGGGCCAGACTTTTTCACTTTAGTGATTTCTTGGTTTGCATGGCTTTCACAGTTCCTTGCTGCTCTAGGGAAAAACCTGTTGATATGAACTCTGACATTCACCTGGCTTCTTCCTTATTCCCTGTGTCTCTCACTCTTGCCCACCCTGTCATCTGGAAGGTTTCCCCCAGGTAAGCACGGCCTGTTGCTTTTGGGGAAGTAACATCTCCCCACACCCACCAGTGACTTCCACCCCCTGCAGCACGCCATAGCTGGGGGCAGAGACCCTCTCTGCCTGCAACCTGCTTACACAGAACAGAACAGCTTTGTAATGTACTCCCGCAGGAAATGAAATAAATAAACCAGATACCATTCATCCCAGGCTTAATGGGGATAAAGAAGGAAACGGAGGAAGCAATGGAGAAATCATGGTACTGTATAGAGGAGCATGGTAAGAATCATTAGACTAGACTCTGGCACTGAAGGAGCAGAAGGAGAGTAGATGGTGTGAATCAGGCTGTTGCGTTAGATGTCAACTGCTGAAAGTTATAAACAGGCCAAGGAGGAAGGGCACAAGTCGAAGCCTTGAATTTGAAGGAATTGCGGGAGACTTCAATGAGAATAAAAGCAGTAAAAGGGACAACAGTGAAATTGCTGGGACCAGGAGATGAAATGGGAGGAGTGAAACTTAGCTTTTCACTGTTGAATTTACCTTACAAATGATGGGAAGAAGGAATATGAGAAGCAGCTAAGAAGGTAGATTAGGATCAGAGGTGGGGTTTTAGAGGAGGCAGGAGGTCCCAGTAGACTGGCACTTTACATGCAGCTCCTCTGAATATATTTAATCAGTGTGCTAATGCCTTCACTTAGTTGACAGCAGAGTTACTAGATTTAGGATTGTATTTCCCCACCGGTTATTAACAAAAGTCCATTCCCACCGAGCACCAATAGCTGTTATTGAAGTCAGTGTCTCAGGGGACTAGGCCCAGAAAGGACAAGGGAAAGGCGTCTTTCTGCTCTGACAGAGCTGCCCTTGAGACAGGGATGAATAGTACAACCCTGGGCACTTGGATAAGAACTAAAGAAAGGTGAAAATTATATTATTCTTGCTACGTTGGTCGATTTGTCCTTTGCTGCACTAGGCTATCAAATCTGGTATGGAAAGGGAGAAGTTGTCTGTTGAAGAGTTGTGTTACAGTAGGATTTTCACCACATTGGAGCTTTCTGTTTTCAAATCCTGTGGAAGGATTTTGAGCAAACAGACCATGAGTAGTGGTGTTAAGAGAACAAGTTTTGGTTAAAGGAAGCTGACAGAGTCATTTTTTGGCTGTAGTGGTCTCACCAGCTGCACTGTTGTAGTACTGTGCATAGATGTAAAATGGAGTGCAATGAGACAGGAATGAAATCAAGAGAACTTTTAGTATGGCATGCTGGGGAGCATTTGGTATGCAAATGAGCCACATAGTTCAGCTGGCTATGGCCTGGGATTTCAGAAGAGCATTGACTTCAGATGTATCAATTCTTATGATTAATTTCAACCTCTTCCGATATCTCAAGATGGACACACAGAGTCAACAGTCAGTTTGGAACATGTAAGCATTATCCCATGATTCTGAGTCCAGATTGTCTGCAGCCTTGTAATTCACAACAGAAATGGGAAAACTGGGTCAGAAAAATGCTTAAGGGATTACTATTTCATGAGATTGAGGCACTGATATTGTCAAATGATTTATGATTTGAAGTTCTTCAGTGTTTTCGTTGTCTATTGGAGGTGATTTCTGGAAAGAACAATCAATTGTGTTTGGACAGCGTGGGAATCAATATGGACAATGTACTTTCTTAAGCCAGGGTAATGTGAAATCAGCCCAAACTTCTCTTTCAAATACCATTGGAAGGTTTTATTCCATCACCTTTCTGAGCTGAGAAACGCTTATATTAGTCTCATGGGAAGGGGTAACACATGATTTAAGATTAGCAGAAGTGTTGGAGTCATCAGCATGGAGGTAAACACCTACATTTGAGCTCTTCCATACAGTCAGTGCAGAGAATACATCTGTGGGTTCAATGTGTTTCATGTAGAATGGGGAAGAAAAAAGGGATTTAATGAATTGGTCCTTAGAAGTACCTCTCTGTAGCCACTGAATTTAAAAGGTGCCTTAAAATAGCTCATCTGTAGTTGTGTCTCCCTTTTCTGACATTTAGTGAGAAAACATTCTAAAGTCTGGGAGCCCAAAAGAGCTGTCAAGAACGATGTCTACTCATGACTTTTGACTACTTAAAAAATTAGAGAAAAGCTTGATCCACTCAGCTCCTTTGACTTATCCTGTATTAAAAAGCACATGCATGTGTATGCTCTATACCAATGTCTCCAGGAATTTACAGTATGCATACGTTTCACAGAAAGAATAGCAGATGCTTCAAATAACAGTTTGCCAACAGAAGACTGCAGGAGATATTAGGGATATTACCGCTTAACAAGAGCACTGCAGTGAAAAGGAATTTGGTGAAAAAGTCTGACTTTTTAGGAATGGATCACTCCTTTACAGTGAGGACAGAAAAAGAGAAAATAAAAATAAAGGGTCCTGCCCAGCCTAGCTTGGAGGATGCTTCGTGGCAAAAAGTTTAGGTGGTTGTAGATGATATAACGCTGACAATTGCAAGATTTCTTGTTGTCTTTAAAAGCATTAGTACAACTTACCTAACACAGCACTGCTGAGCCATGGCTTGTATTTATAAGCCCTGGTTTTGGATCTAGTTTAAGAGAACAACTTTTATTTGTTGTGTTTCAAGTATTTAAGAAAATATAGTTTGAGAATAACACAAGACTAATTACCCTCAGCTGAAGTCTTGTAATTACTCATGTATAGTGGATTTAAGGGCACTTTCCGTATTTGTGCAATTTCTATATTATTTAGAGGTCAAAGTTAGAGAAAATTATGTCAGAAGTCACATGCAACTTGGGAATTGTTTTTAGCCTAGGCAGTATATAATGATGTCACTGTAGAACATTTCTGTATTTGGTATAGTTGTTGTAGGCAGTTATCAGTAAATTCACATATGAAGTCTCTTGTGACGTATGTAATTCAATATCAGTACAGATGTATATTTACTTATGCTAGCTCGTTATCCTGAAGTTAAATATGCTATATGCTTCACAAACAGTAAATCTCAAAAAGAAATTCTGTTTTATACTTACAAAGTTTTCTGAATTAAAAAAAAAAAATGCTCCTAACTCTCCTATGATAAAAGATAATATAACCCCACAGCAATGAAAGAACCTTCAAGGTAAATGGAGGTGAAGGCAAATAGATACTTGGTTAACTGTTATAACATTGGCTGCTTCATCCACCAGTGGCAAAGTCAAATTGGAGAATATCTAACAACAAAAGATACAACTTGGTTTTGGAAGACCTTCTAGGATCATAGAAATATCTGGTAGTCTCTAGTCCAGTTATCTGCTTAAAGTCAGATTTAACTTCAAAGCTGTACCTGGTTGTGCAGTTCAGATTAAAAAAATCTCCAATAGTAGATCACATCTTTTGACAACCTGTTCCAGGGTTTACTATCTACAGGTCTCTGCTGATTAACTCAAGTTGCATGTTCTTCAATTTTATTTGAAACCTATCCATTAGCATCAAAAGAGAAAGTTGGTAAGGGCTTGTTTCCAAAACTTCTTTCTTCCTGGCCAGTAAATGACCCAAGGATCATTCAGGTCAACAGCGCAGAATAACCTATGATAACTATTAGTCTCCACAGGCTATGACCTATTTAAGGCCACTTTGCAAAGAGGTTGCTTTTTGAGCAAGACTTCTTTGGGATGCAGAAAATATCCACAATGGATGCAGGTGGTTGGAAGTGTGACGGGAATAGTCTTGGACCCATTAATAATGCCCTTTAAAAATTGTTTTACTTGAAAAAGCTCTTAGAGGTTTGTTGATTAAGCTCCTTGGCAAGAAATGTACAAGTGAGGAGAGCTCATCTATGTTTTTCACAAACTGCTTTTTCTTGGTCAAGTACTGATTCAACAGAAGCACAGCTTCTTGGGCAATACACTAGTTTTACCACAACTTATCTCCAGAAAGGCCTTTGAAGTGCCAGATAAGATTAGCTGGTCAAAACGGAGGAAATCAGTGAGGAACCAGGATGTTCCTCAGCAGTGGTAGATACTGCTGTGGAAGACAAATGTGACGAATAACCTTCTGGAGGTGCCTGTCTTCTCCATGAACTAGAGCAAGCTCAGATGCAGATCTTAGATGAGATGTTTCTGCTGAAATCAGGGATGAAATTCTCTCTGTCATATTTCAAAACCGTTTCTATTCCTTTAATCTTTTGTGGATGTAAATTGCTTTGGAAATCTCTGTACCAGTAATATGGGGGAAAGGAAAGTGACTAATGTAATGAGCTTGTTAAAAATCAGGTGTTGTGTAGATTGCACCATCTGGATTTGGTTGCACTTTTTGCCATTCAGCTGGCAAACAATCATTGAGGACCCCATTGACCAGATCTGATCTGTCACACTGAGGTAGAACCACTTCTGTTTTGAGCAAACCTTTCATGCAACAGAGTCTTATCTGTTGCACTTCATTTAGCCCAGTCAGTAGTTGGAAAAGACGCTTCTGTGCTTCTATCAACTTAAACTTGAAAACTTTCTAGTAATCTGTGGGTTTTTACATATGTGTGCTCTCAAAAGAGGCAGTGGCTTTTCACATAGATGGCTGAGCTGGATTCCCATCTAGTACTGTTTAAATGCAATCCGCAGCAGAGAGATTGAATGTGATTTCTTAGGGATGAAGAATTGCATCGTGTAACTGTGCTCTCATGAATAAAGCAACTGTGATGGTTGTTTCATTTAAAGTAAAGGGTTTGGAGCCTGAATGAGCTCAAGGGCTATTTTAAAATCATTCATGGGCTTCCATGATCTTGCTGACCTTTTAGTCCTCCTGCTCCTGATGCCAAATAGGGTAAAAAGGCAGATTCTCAATGAAAAGGAGATTTTTGTTGATGATTTAAGCTTTACTTAGAGAAACAGATGCAGCACTGGAGACACTATCTCATGAAAAGAAAATGTTTTACATTAGTATGGATGACTTTCATCTTTCTCTGCAGCCATGGTAGAGCTGAGCATGGGCACAGTATATGTATTTTCAGATCTTCACCCTTACATCTCCTCCAGACCGAAGATGCTGTGAGAACTGTTTCAAAGTCAAGAGGATTCAGAACTGAAATACAGAATCAATATGAAACTATTTGTTGGTGGATGTGTACGCAAATATTTATTTTGCTGTTTGGTACAGAATTAGAGCAACTAATTCCCAGAGTTACATGTTTTATCTAAGCTGTCCTGTTCTCTCAGGAGCATCCATCTTTCTCCAACCTTTTGTGATGTGATTATGTCCCTTTAGAAACCATTTGTTCATTAGTGCAGCAGTAATCATAGAAATAGGTCACAGCCTCTTTGGAGTTAAGCTGTTATGTCCCCACAGAGAAGGGCACTTAAATATCAATAGCGTAACCGGGAAAACTCGGCAGTTATTTCCCTGTTTTCTGCAATTCAATGAGGAGTTGTTCGATGCAGACCCCGTTGCACTCCAGATGAATGGTGGTGATTGTGAGAAAATGATCTCCTATTAATGCAAGATGTCACACTGAGAACAAAGACTAGTTCTTACCATGATGGGATGAGCTCACTCTAATCCCCAATTTGGGAGTCTTTGATGCTTGTCCAGGTGCCAATTTTTCCATATATGACATACCACAAAAAAATTTTTAAAAAGTGCTGAACAGGGCAGTGTTAAACTGATTCATGGCTACTGAATCTCAAGGTCACATAGGGTGAGATGTCATATAATTACCCTTTCACATGCGATTTCCCAGGGACTCACCTCCCCTACTAACAGTTTGAGCTTTCACGGTGCTAAGAAAATCATTCATAGTGAATTTACCATCATAAGTAAGGAAGCACAGACCTATTTTTTTTGAAATCCCCCAACCGTTTCAGTTTTTGCTTGAGTACGTGTCTAAAATATGTCAGTTTAATTCGAACTAGCATTGCCTCCAGGTTTGCTGTACTACAAACTTTAGTCCTCATTGCTGTAACAGCTTATCACCCCAAACCTTGTCCCTCATGATCTGGCGTAGGTGGTTAGACAGGGGAAGGTCTGGTGGGTGCTTGTCCCACTGTCCTGCGTGAGACTGTACTCCCTCTGTACCACACAGAATCCTTTCTGTGGGGAAAGTGTGTGTGTGTGTGCGCAGAAACTGTTCTTCTGCTTTACACCCTGCCAGAGTAAAATGTGAACATTGCACAAGCAATAGGATCAAAGGTCATTAAAAATGCAAAATGAAGAGTGTAAAATTAGAAGGTTATTGGGGAAAACTTGGGGAGTTTTTTTTTTGGGAGTATACAAAGACTCTAAGAGAATAGAAAATGAACTCCTTGAAGAAAGAAATATAATAGAAAAAATAATGATGGAATTGCCATAGTAATTCTTAAGGGAATAGAAGTTTTTGTTCTGTATGCTGTTTTGTAAGGAATAAAACCCCCAAAACTTCTGATTTCAGTCATGTTTATTTTAGTGTATGTATGCTATGATGTAAATTAGAAGCATATCAAATAGTAAAGAGAACTTGGCTCGCAGTAAGATGAAAAACAGAATAGCATTCCTTATACCAAGTGGAGATCCGTAGAACTCCAGTCTAGATTTGGAGGGGGGGAAAAAAAAAATCAAAGGCATTGGAGGTTCAGAAGCACTTTATTAGAAAGATGGGGCATGTTTTGCAAGTGACAACATAGATTCAGAAGCAGAGAAATCACAGCACATAAAAATTGAGGAAAATAATAGATTTCTTTTAAGGCAATTTTGAGTTATGATTTGCACTAGCAAAGGTATGTGGCTAATGAAATGCAAGCATGAGTCTGGCTACATCGTTAATTTCTGGAATATGCTTTTGCTTACTGTAGAGACTTTATTTTTCCTGACTTCCATTAACTCTGGATGCAGAACCTTTGTGGGTTATCATTAGGCTTTATCTCAGTAACTCTTCTGAAGATTTTTATCATCTCCCTTAATTCATATAGTTGGAAAGATTGTCAACCACTGGGTATCGGCACAATAACCAGGAAACCATGTTTGTTCCAACTCTGGTGGTGTGGAAGGAATTTGATACCTGCCTTGGTACCAGCCCATACTTGTGATGCTTGGCAATGTAGCAATACCTCTTCAACAGCTTTGTAAAATACGAGCAAAAAAAAAATTGCAGCACTCTTGTTCTAGAGCACTTTCCCCCTGCTCCACTTCCCATTGTGTTACAGAGCTTCTGGTCATACGCATGGGTTGGTGGCTGCCAGATCTCTTAACAGCAGTAGGGCCTGGTCTGTTATCAGCTAATGAAATCCCCCTGATTTCTCATGATGCTGGTGAGCTCTTATGGGGCACTCCTTCAGTTACTACCAGTTCTCAAATTCAGAGCATGTCAAAAGCCTAACTGCAAGTATGGAGGGCTCTTCTAAATAATAGCAACTTTAGCAATGCTGTGAACGTGTACTAATTACATTTCTATCGTTCATCAACAGTAGGCTTTTGTGTTAGTCCTAATGGGGAAGTGGTTTTATTTTAGCCCAGTGGTGTTATTTTAGTGCTCTTCTGTAGAAGGTACTCATTGACTGGAGTGCTTGAAATCAACCCTTTTTATGTTGTTTTGCTGAAGCTGTTGTAGTCTGAGAGATGTGGGAGCCCCAGGAAGGAACAAGTAGCTACTTGCACTGTGAAATTGAAGGCCAAGCACAATTTAAATGCAGAAGTAGGCAAGCTACTGTGCTGGATTCAGGGTTGATGGATAAAGTGGTGTAAGTTACACGCAACTAAGTGGATCTGATTGAGTCTGAAATGATATACCTAAAAGGAGGCCCTAATTAGGGTAGTGCAAGTGGTGCTAGGAGAGTTTTAGGCACAAACCACAGAGATTAGCTTAGACAACAATATAGGTAGAAGTTACATGGAGTTGCAGGGAGAGAGCTACTTAACAAATGTACTTACCTTAGTTGCTTTTATTGCTGAAACCTATTTTTCTTTAAGTGTGGAGTGCTGCCTACATGGTCTATAGGAGACGCCAAGTTGGGAGCTTTCTCTGTGCCTCACCAACCTTGCCTGATGGCTAACTTTCTTCTGTGCATGTAGGACATGTTTAATGAATGGGGAGAGCTGCTGCTCTGCTTTAAGGCATTCCTGGGCCAGCAGAAGAGCACAATGGGCTGCTTCTCTTTATGTGTTTTCCTTGTATGTGATTTAGCTGTCAACTTGACCTGCTGAGCCTTGCTATTTCTGCATTCTGCACTAATGTTGCAGGACATATTAGCCAAGGCAATACATCTAGATAGTATCTAGGACTTTTAAAATAAAGACAGCTGTGTTTACGTACAAAATCTTAAGTGCTAAAGAGCCAGTGATGGAAAAGTTAACTTAGACTGTGGGCTCTCATTGAGTGATACCAAAGAACATAAAATTGCTAGGACTATGCTGTCAATACTTGTATATTGATTGTGTGGCCTTAATAGAAGTTTTCAAGGCTCTGTACACAAAAAGGCCCTTTGAGATGCTGGTTTCCTGCCTCATGCAGGTTTGTTTTTTTCTTTTCTCTACCCCTGTGATACAATAATAACAGTGTATGGGGATCAGTAAAATAGTTCTCTTCTTTGTTTAAATATGCCAGGTCAGACATCAACATCATTGTTTCTGCCCCAGTGCCCTTTCAGTTCTAGTTTGTGCAGGACTACTTGAAACTCATGTGTACATTAGTTGTTAATACAACTAATTTTCTCCACTTCATTGCTTGACTAAATTCTGCTGCCTCATGACACCAGCACTTGATTAAAATTAGATTTGTTCGTACTGGGGCAAGGAGCACAGAAGAAGTAGCTCTGTCCCAGAGAAACACGTGCTTATCCATGGATCACTGATGCGTTTCATTCACTTGGCAAGATTTGTTTTGGGGGATGGAGAGAGTGCTTCAACTGCTCTTCAGTTCCAACAGCAAAGACAACAATAACCTTGGTAACTAAGGATGCTGAAATACCACTTAATCCTTACTCATAAGTCAATAGGGTTTTGCCTAAGTAATAAATTACCAAACCTCTCAACTTGTGAGTGAAGAAACTATGAAACAAGTAGGGTTTTGCGGTTCAGATAAAGTATCTGTGCAGCAATTAATTGTGTGGCTGCACAATTGAAATAAATTGGTCAAGAATTTCCCTGGAAAAGTATCTTCTATTGGAAAACGCTGACTCACAAAACTGGGAGAAGATTCATTTGGAAGTCTCTATTTCAAAACAGAACAAGGAATTATAAAATATCTCTTTGATGTTTTCTAAAAAAAAATTTAAAATAAAAAATGCTTAATGGAAAAATCTTTTATTAGGTAAAGGACTGTAAATCCAGAAATTGGATATTATGGAATGTTTTGGAGCAAGGAACTTCCTGAGAGAAAACCCATACTTTCTTTCTTGGTACATAGCCTTTAGCTGGATGAGCCGGTGGGTCCAAGTTGTTTTGCATCTGTGTGAGTGCCAGGTCTGGAGGGAGGCAGGAAGATGAGAGGAAGGAGAGAGATTTTCCCCTTGGCTGCAGCCTCTGCTTGGTCTTGATGGAATAGAAGGTGGAGCTGTCTTGAGTTAAGGTTTTGCTCTGAATGACTCTTGAAAGAACTGTGCTCCTCTACATCTATCAAAAAAAAGAAAAAACAACCCCAACAAAAAACTCTTGGAAACTTGGTTTAGGAGGCTAAAGTCACCATTTCTGAATACACTCCTGTGTTTGTTCCAAAGATTGTAGTTGTCCTAAACCGATTACTGTGAATGATCAGTCTGGGTTTTCAGATTTGGTTTTTGGATTTTTTCATTTCAGGCTTTGTTTGTTGTTAATTTCAACTTTTTGCCTGTGCAGCAGAAAGCCTTTAATCCTTCTGGCTTGGAACAGGTTCCTGCCTACTCTACACTTACACCAACAGTAAATAGTAATGAAATGCCTTTGCTATTTCTAGCAGGGATTTTTTTTTTTAATTATTTTTGTTTCTTATTCTGAGAATCATTTAACATGGACAAAAGGCAGTAAATATTTCTCTGTACTGCACACCCTCTGAAGAGGTTTGGGCTATAGCTGTCTCTTGCTTACCACCAGAGCCTTTTGGTAAGGAAGGTTATGATTGAAGTTGAGTGGCTGTAGAAGAAATGGTTATGGTAGGGTCATGAAAACCTATCTTCTTTCCTTAAAATAGTCATTAATCCAGCTGTGAAAAAATAAGTATCAGATGGTTTGGGAGGAAGGTGAAGAAATGGCAGGTAGGGGTCAGGGCAGGAGGATGAGCCAACTTGAGTGAAGGTGGGATGGGCAAGAGGTAAGGTAGTATCTGCTGTCATTGGAATCTGCTTTTAGCACTGCCGGCCAAGCCAAACCTGGACATAGTTCCCTGGGGGGATACAGGTGCAGCAACAGCCCTGGGTACCGCAGCGTGCTGAGGGCAATTTTCAATTGCTGGTTTTGGAGCTGCCTGGGATCAAACAGCCAGTTGTATTGAACCAGGCCCTTTTTGTTGACCTGGTATCTATGCATGTGAGGCTGATTCAGATAGCTTGATTTTCATTGAAAATATGTAATTATGAAACAAATAGAGATAAAGAGCTAAGAAAAGCCTCTTCATTTTCCCATGTTGCTGCCTCATTCAGTTATTCCTTAGTTCCACACCTTTTGTTTTGTATTTAGGTGGCTTTTCTGCACAGGGTTTGGAAATGTTTTCAGGCCAACTGTAGAGCCCCATTCCTTTGGCATTTCCCATGTGTGTATACACACACATATAAAAGAAGAGTTACCATTACAGTTCCTGTCATGTCAACTTGAAAGGTATTTTCAACGCTGGAGAACGAGACTTTTCATCTTTGTCACAGTTGTACACTAGTCCTGCCTTGTGAAGCTGATCCATATGCTGACTCCTGTTAGCATGTTGGTGTGCATTCTCATTTTATTCCACTTGGTTTTTCTCGTTTTAGTGTCTGTTTAATGGGAGTGCAGCTCAGCCAAGCAGAGCATATTTAACCTTGCAATGCTTTGCTGTACTAGTTTGGCAAGGTCAGTGAGAATATAAGCAGTCCAATATTCATGTAAAAATTTTTGCCTCTCTCAGGAAAATCCATGAAAACCTAGCCAAATGTTCTCAGAAGCCAGGGAAATAAAGCTGGGATCTTAGAGTGGCTAATTGGATCTTGTGCTATCCCTGTGGTTTTCCAACAACTGAAAAAAGCATCAGAAGCATTTTTATATGTTTTGGGCTTCCCTGTTGTTCCTCCTCAGATCCCTTTCTTGGCATGAGGTTTTTGTCATGTTAAAGGGTAAAGAAGTTTGGCAGAAAATAAATCTTCTTGCATTCCAGCTTGTCTTCAGATATGAGAGTGGCTGGGAACAGCTGGACGATACCCAATTTAGGGCCATAAGTCTTGTCACGTTCTGTATATTGAACTATCACAATATGGATGCGTCAAGAGTCACACTCAGTGGACTAGCATGGTGATACTTAAGGAGTTCAGGCACATCCAATGAAGACTCTCCCAGCTAGATTAATGAATGGTGCAGTTTATTGAAGCAACAGCAGTACAGGTTCTTTTGGATTGCCAGTGAGAAATACAGCAGCTGCAAAGCACGTGCAAGTACCAAGAATATGGCTAATGTAGCCAACTGAGATTGTGTTATGAAACAACTCTAGAAACTTCTAAGCTTCCCAGGGCAGCACTTGGTATAGCCAACTGTTTGAGTATCACCCAATGGGTGTCCCTATGGGAAAGAAGAGATGTTCAGCCTGTCAACTGATCCCAGAAGTCAGCAGTATCCTTCTAACTTGTCTTCGATGGTATCTTCCCTAACATCCCCCCCTCTCTTCAGCCACTTATACTATTTACTTACTTTCAGTGGAGCTTGAGTGACTCTAGTCATACATACCTTTGTTATGATTGGTGTGAAATCTTCTTGCTTTGCTTTTAAAGGCTTGAAGAAATTCAGAGTACATGCTCAGTGAGGGGTGGTTGTACTTTAGAGGCAGGTAGCCTTTGGGATGGAGGTGTGGTTTTGGTATTTGGAATGAGCAAGGTTCACCGGGTGTACCTGATCTCGACAGAAAATGGAAGCTGCTAGCTCAGGGTAACAACTGTGTGGTTTATCAGTTCCACAGTCCCATAGGTGTCATCAGCTTCCCACCCCTGCGGTGTTACCACAGAGCCTGGCCACGGTGTCTCCACCTGCCCTCCATGCTGTTTCTCTGAGTCAGCACACTAAACTTCCCTGGTGTTTAACATCTAAGGTTGCAGGTTATGTTGCTTATAGTATAGGCTGTTGCAAGGAACAGGGTTTTTTTTTAAAGAAAAGGATACAGATGCTTTAGGAAAGAGTAATAGCTACTACCCAAGCCTGTCTTTTCCATTTATTGCATGTTGAAGACTTGTCAGGAAAGGATTTATCACTTAAAAGAAGGGATACATAAATAGGCATAAAGGATTCATTTCACTTTGTAGATAATAAGTGTTAAAAATAATTTGTGGACATATAAGGCAAAAGATTCTCAAGGAATATTTAGTGTTGTCATGACAGACTTTAAAAGAAAAAAAAAAAAGAGCTGGCAGTGTTATCTGAAACTGAAATTTTCAAAACCTCTTAGGTGAACCTTTCCAGTTGTGCTGGGTGTATCCTGTGTGTGCCCTTCCCTCTCTTACTGCTGAGCTGAGCTCATGGTGAAGGGGAGGCCTGGAAATGGTCCTTTCCTCCTGCCCAGGGCCTGTGTTACCCTTGTGTTTCCATGCAAAGCTTCGTAACTGTGAGCATTTTAGATCTTACATCTCTGCTGAACCAAATTCCATTGTTTCACCCTGATGTGAGCCGTAACATGACTGTTTAACTTTGTGCAATTGGGACTCAGTTTAAACAAATCTCTGTTGTTGTATAGAGCAGTACTGCAAGCACAGTGCAAAGGGTACCTGGGAATCTGTAGCATCCCTCATCTGCATGTGCTGCTGTACTTAATGTGTTTGTGCTCACAGCAGGAACTGAAGCTTGGGGAGAGACATTTTTAAGGAAAGACAACTAATAATAAAGGCAGAGGGTGGGCAAGGCGCTGTTCTGGGGATGCCTTATTTCACAAAGGCAGTTTTGTGCTTACCTTATGTCTGAGGCAGCCCTTAAGGCTCAGGCAGATTTGGAAGGCTCTCACATAAGCAACAACAATGATCTGGAGTGCCATGGTTCATGGCTGTAATCCTTTGAACAACCAGCAGCACTGGTTGTTGTTCCCCCTTTACTAACAGGCTTGGGTAGTGCAGAGGGACACTGTAATATGCTGCAGCATCCCGGATAGGTACCCCATGGGAAGAAGGAAGCTCACCAGGTGCTGTTTCAATCTCGGCCTTTGGCTTTCAGCTGTGTGTGTTTAAATAGCAGTACTAGTCCTCCTTTGCCTGGAGCAATGCATCAGTTCGGTGTGTGTGATTGCTGTGGCAGTTGGGATCATTGCAGATTTTACATCTTATGGTGCAGATCTACATCATTTTTTCTCACATCCTGCTTTTCTTGTACAGCATTTGCTTTTTTTTGTTTGTAATTTTTCTGCCATTAAAATCTCCTCTTTTTATTGTGGTATGCCTAAGCTACACGATTTGGAGTTTTGCCATTTTTAGCAAAGATTTATTTTACACCATTGCTTGCAAAAAGATGACTGTTTTGCCACTAAATCAAAGACTGAAATGAAAATGAAAACTGGAGACTCCTACAATGCATGAATCAAAATTAAGGTTTTCTTGATTGCTTGGAATACCAATTAATAAAACATTTCAAATGAGTATTGATGCCCATGAATAATAGAGTAAAACATGCTAGAGCTAGGCAAAAGAAGAATTTGTAGAATTTTAATGAGTTTTGAAGCATCTTATGGGTGTATGAAATGTCTGTCTGATAACTTTAGATAAAAAGTGATGGGTAGGTATTGTGTCACACAGCGATGTCACTCTGCTCCTATGTGTCCTTCAGGAGACAGTAATCCTATGTTAGACAAAACCAACCATCCAGGATTCTGTGCTATTTCCATGCAGCTATTAGAAAGGCTTGTAGGCTTCCCTCAGCCAAGTAGGATGCGATGTGGAATGGCAGCTGCAGCAGCTTGGACTCGACAGTCAAGTTAGACATGACATGTTAGAGTAATAAGATGATGTTTTAGATGGCTCAGCTGGAGAAGCTCCTGGGTGGTTTTCAGCCTGAGGGAATCCAGATCTATTATACTGGAACATAGCCTGACCTCTGATAGTCAAGATCCATCTTCTGTTCTTGGTTCTGTCATTTATCAAATGTCTCCTGCCTTAACGTACGCCTATTATATGATTGTGCTACGGATGCTGATCCTAAAATACTTACATATGCTAGACCTTTATAAGCTACAAGTTAAACTTGATTCTCTAAATAGTTGTGTCTACTACCATGCAATCAAAATTAAATATTTTCATCAGGATCTTCCCATTTCACCCAAAAGCTGAAGTGTCCTGACCATGATCAAACTGAATAAGAGGAATTATCAAAACTGATACTATCTTTTCTGCCTTCTGAGTAAAACTTTAAAATTTAAAATGAGGTAATTCAGGAGTCTGGATATAACTAAGCACTAATGGAATTCAGAGGGTCACTTCATAGAGGAACTCAAACTTTGAGGAGACCCTTGTGTCTTTTTATTGCTAAACAAACAAAACCAACCCCATTAGTGGCAAATCAGTGTTTTAATATATCTATAATCTTTTCATTGTTTAGTTCTGGAAATCACCAAATCTGAGGTAACTCAGATAACATTTTTCTCCCATTGGTTTTGAAAATATTTTTGCCCTGTGTGAACGTTGCAGTTCACACACCCAGGTCTCTCCCACATGCCACGTAGTACCCAAGGCTGGGAAGGTGGTCCTGTGCACTGGAAGGAAGTCGCTGTATTGGCCTTGGATAGGCTAAATCATGCTCCCTAAATGCAGTACCACCTAGCACAGCCCTCCTCCCTTTCCTGTTGCATCCCTGAATTTTAAAGCCATCACTTGGTCTCTCACTCGGGCTGATGAAGGTCAGTAAACACAGCTACTCAAGGTTTTTTCTTCAGGTTGATATTTGGTATGCATTTGTAGATATTGCTCATGAAGTGGTAAAAACAAGAAAATTTTTGAGCCACCATATGGACCCAGCAAATGAAGATGGGAACAATGAACTAAATGTTGCTTTGGGGAGGCATGATGTTAAGAATTTGGCTTTTCAGTTTTACAGCCCAGACTGTTTAAAGCTAATTTATACTCTTTGAACCACTGATATATGTCTTCTCTCAGTTTACTGGAAATATTGTCACAGTTTACATTGATTTACCTGCAGTTAATATGTTGGCAAAAAGGGGTAAGCTTATCTCTCCCCAGAAAATCTCCCTTGGCTCGCAATCCCTGTCTGCTTTTTCTTAAGGAGACATTAAATGATTTTGTTATTTTTTGTGTATTGGAGTATCTTGCTTATCTGCTGGCGTCCTGGAATCCATCATGAGGCCCTTGATAGCTGCATCATTGAGTATTGTAAAGTGATGGGCAAAGGAGAAAGAAAATAATTTTTTTCTTTGTTTTGTTCTAATGTTCATATCTTCTTTATACATTCTCTTTTAAATTCCTCATTTTTTCCTCAATCAAAGAATCAGTAGTGTTAGTACTGTTCCCTGTTAGTTTTTATGCAAGGCTGTTTGATTTCTCCTTCCACCGAAGGAATGAATAATCTCCTTTTTGGAGGAGGATCATCTTTATTAAACTACTCCCTGTACAGAAAGTTGACACATAGGCAAAACCAGAGAGCATCAGCAATTATATTTGAGGAGGGTGAGGAGGGTGGTGGTGTTGGTGAGGAACCTACAATGCAATAATTAAGGTGCAGTTGATCAGATTGTGGGGGTTTTTTTGTCTCAAAGAAACAAAAAAGGGACAGACCCAAACTAAAAAAAAAAACAAACCCAACCAACTAAATAATAAAATCCCACTTTGCTTTCAAGCATTTTACTGTGATACTGGCAAAATTGTTCAAATTGATGCCACTGAAATGTACATTACGTTACCATTTCTCAGTCGTCTTTCAAAGTTGCAAAGAGTTTACACTGACAAATACTTTTCAAATACTGAAACGAGAATACAAGATTATGTAGATTTTGACAATAAAATAATTTGTTTCTAGTAATGGAACTTAAAGCAACACAAGTGTTTCCAGAAGCTTTACTAACCAAGTACTTTTATCAGCATAGTGAAGCAGAACGTGCAGGTGAAGGGTGAGTTTGCAAGTGGTTACCTGTCCTTAAGTGTAGAGGATAATTGGGCCTCACACAGTGCTTAGCTGCGTTACCGTTACCGTGCGCCTCTTCAAGTTTCATTATCTCTGATAACATCTTAGCAAGCTTTCAGTGAGTCACTACATATGGATCTGCAAGTTGTAATTTGGAAGCAGATTTCAATTTACATCACAGGAGTTTAATTCCAGCCGCCACCCCTGCTGATAGCACTGAACACCCATGAAAGCAGCGCTTCGCGGGGCTGGCTGCTCGTTAGGAAGTGTTGTGGGGTGGCTGGCAGCAAGCCTGTCAATCCGAAACACTGCACATGAAACTCGAGTTCTCCTTTTTAAGCGCTATGACTTGAGTCTGTCCTCTGTTCCTGGGGATATCCTCTGTTCCTGGGTGATCTGCTTGAGGCCATAGGAAGCTTCCCACGTAGAAAGAGATTGAGTCACAGGTGAGAGTGGTTGCACTCTTTATCGCTATCCACAGGTTGTGTTGAGGTTGAGAGTTGTTTTTCATTAAACCCTGCTCAGTGCTGGATGGTTTCTAGCAAGTGAAAATATTAAATGCAGTCCCAGAAAAATCTAATTTTCTCTAGTAAATTACCTGGAGCTGCTGTAGGTAAAGTTGATCTGCTTGGCACAAACTCCTCTAAGAAGGGTTGCCCATGGGTATTGTGGCCAAGACTGATTTTTTTTTTTTTTTTTTTTTTTTTTTTTTTTTTCCCCTGAAGGAGACTCTCCTTCTAACAAAAACAATAAACAATTCAAATCTATTGGAAAAGAGCCCAGATTGTTTACTCTTAGGGACAAAATTATAGCCTTTCATAAAAATCTGTACATGCTCAATCTGCATATTCAACTAAGATTCACAATACAAGTGAGCAAATGCAAGCCCATATATTTTGTTTTAAACCCTCAAGGAATGACAAGAGGGCTCTTGTATTTGTCTTTTAGCTAGCAGCAATGGCTTTCCCAGGAGCCTGACTTCTTTATACGGGGCTTTTTTCCATGAAGGGTTTGCTGCCCTTGCAGCAGTCGTGAGGCTCCTTCTTCCCACCCAACAACCTGTGTTGCATACCAAGCACTTCCTATGAACTTTTACACTGTTTTGGTCTTACTGTGACTCTTCCTTATTTCATTACTAGAATACAGGTTGCTCTTCTGGGATCTGATTATTGGACAGGATCTAATAGGTATCTGGGAAGACTTGGTCTTTTCACACTCTCTGGTTGGAGGCATTGACCAACTGTAAGGTTTTCTGCAAAATCTTCAACTTCTGTGATGTGTCTCTTGTTCTTTGGATTTTGGTGGCTGTTCCTTCTCCCCTCTCCAAAACAGAGCTGTGTTACTTCTAGAATTGTTTCTGGGTATCAGGAAATCAAACATCTAATGTCTATATACCCTTATGTATAACCAAATCGGAGAGAATGCCAAGCTGTGCTACGTAACATACTTTTCCTATCTTTACTTTTAGTATCTGGTGTTTTGAGGATCTTGAATCAAAAACTGGAAAGGTTCCCATCATCTGCCATCAACTTTGAACCAGGCACAGTTACTACTGTTAGTAGATCAGTATTTTGCAAAAAGTAGTAACAACAGCATCTGTAGAAGTCATGAAACTGAGCCACAGCTGTCCATAAACTGGCACAGCCTACCTGCCGTAGATGTAAGGGGTTGGGAATGGGTTGTGCCTGTTCCATCTGCTTCTTCAGTAACTCAGACTTTGATGTAAAATTACATGTCTTCAGTAGACTGGGCACCAGATGACAATAAAAATGTAATCCACTGTCTAAAACAAGCTCAATTTTTGGTTTTTTTTTTCATTAGCCACTTACATGCAGTAAATAGATTTACTTTTTTCCCATACAATCCCAGAAAAATATGCTATAGACTATATTTTCAGTATAAATAATTTATATTTCATGCTATACTAACAGTGCAGTATTCTTTATACTCCTTGTTCTTTTAAAAATTGATGTCTGCTTCATGTAGCCCTCATTTAATGCCTGATGTACTCTTTGATTGCAAATCATTGCTGTGGCAAGTTTGCAAATGATTAGTTTTTAACTGGATTCTTCAATCAATTTTGCAAGTATATTGGAAATAAAAAGTAAATCATAGATCATAGATAAATCAGCTCACACATGACTGTGGTAAGGATTTTGATGAAAACAGCACTTCATCATTCGCTAGAAAAAGAAATCTTAAAAATAATTAACGCTGGTGTCAGCTCTTGATTTTCCTTACAACAGAGGTTACCTTCCCTTGGTCTTGATCTTGTGTATACTTACCTATATGAGAATAGTGCCAGTGCAAGAAGACATGTAGTTAAATCTAGATACATAAATCTCCAAGCAAGCCAGGCTGAAGCCGAGTTCTGCTGGTGGCTGAGTCACTCTGAGGGCTCAGGAACGCTTAGTGATGGTCAGTGGTCAGAAATTGGGCTATTTCTTCAAGACACAGCTGCTGGGGCTGGACCTCCTCAGCCTCAAAGCAGTAGTGATCTGAAGCTGTTAATGTAACACCGATGCAAAAAGGCAGATCAGCAAACATGAGAAAGAAGCTCCATCAGGAGCAGTGTCATTGTCTCACTGCACGTACAGCGTGTTTTACGGTATTTGTTAAATGGTGCAAAGTGTGGTACTTTGTTAAGCTGTATAATTAATGAGAAAAGCAAGATGAAAAATATTATATATGTAATTAGGTGGAATCAATATCACAAGTAGCACAGTTGTTTAAAAGTTTGCTGACACTTCTGACTTTCAGTGAGATTAGTCACGCTTCCTTTTCCATTTAACTCCTAATCAGTGAAGAACCTCCAGTGTTCTTAGTACTGTATTTCAGTAGAATATTGGAAAGAGAAATAATGTAAGGCCTTACTACTTTTTAATTCACTTCTGTGTTTATCCATACTACAAGTTCTCAAGCTACCATTGAGTGATCCAAGCATTTGAAGGACACGAACCTCTTAATGTGACTTAGCACTTTACATCATCCTGAATAGCTCAGGCAGTAATTGGATCATTCCCAATGTCTTGACTGTATGAACTTGTGAAATTGCTGATCTTTGACACAGTGTAGTGTTTTAACCCCAGTTGGTAACTAAGCACCACGCAGCTGCATGCTTGCTCCTTTGTGTCCCACAAGGAGATGGGGAGGAGAATGGGAGGAAAAAACCTCATGGATTGAGGCAAAGGCAGTTTAATAGGATAATAAAGGAGAAGAGTAACACTAATAAAACAAGTGATGCACAAATGCAATTGATCACCACATGCAGAAGGGAAGAAACCCTACCTGATGCCCAGTCTGTGTTTGAGCAGCAATGGGGGCACATGGAGGCCACACAAAACTCAAGGTGCGGTGACGGGGGTTATATAGGATACATCCTATTTCTCATTTAGTCACACAAGCCTGTAGCAAGATTTAATGGGTTTGGCTTTGAGAAGAAAGCCTCAGCATGCCAAACTTCTAAAGTCAGAAGGCTTACAGTTTGAAAATATGGGGTTTTTTGTTTAGCAAGTATTGAAGACTTGATAAAACTCTCACCTTTCAACTGTACAGTTTCTCTCTCAAAATTTTCAAATAAAGAATACAACTTTGAGCAGAAAGCAACCATGGAAATTTTAAATCTGAGGTGCATTTCTTTTTGAAATTACCAATATATGAGTAGGAGCACATAACGGAAATTGCTTTGTAAATGTCATGCCTACCGAAAGTAATAGCACGAGTCTGACTTGCATTTTATTCCAGTTGTTCAGATGAAATTGGAATACATGAAGATTAGTGTTAAGCCTGCTGGAACAGAAAGGTTTCAATCTCACAGCACGTCAGAAGTAATTTTCAATTCACACTTTTGTCTGTGTGGACAGATAGAGTGGGACTGTTTGCTACCTGTGAAGTTGTGGGATTCTTGCATTCCTCAAACTTTAAGTTGGTAAACACTCAGAAATTGCTTTACATAAAGATGTGTATAAACATAATGTCTGTCATGTGCCTGACAAAATCAGCTAAGCTGCTGGAATGTGCAGGAAAACCATGGTGAAAATAGAGATTGTCTGCTAAAATGATGGATCTTGATGGAGGACCTCTGCTGACAACTAGAAGTGTGTTCTTGACTATGAAATAGGGAAAGTAGAGTAGTGACTAAAAAAAAAAATGTGGAAATCAGGATTCTGATCCTGCTAAGACTTTCTCAAATACTTATTTTTATATAGTGTGTGTATTTCTGTTACTATCTGACAGGAATAAAAAAAATAATCTTTCCTATTTCAAGAAAATGTCAAGTTTCCATGGTGAAGCACTCAGCATCAGTCAACAACCACTTTAAAGTTTGTGTAGGGTTTGTATCCAATTCATAATGTTGCTCCTTCCTAAGTTCGATTATTTGGGGGGAGGGGTGTAATTTATCATCTTCATAACAGCTTTTCCTGTAGACTGAGCTAGAAATAAATATGTAAAATACTTGAATGACATCTTTGCAAGATATTCTTTCTACTAGCGAGCCTGATGCTGAATTGTTTTTCAGGTTAAGAACAGTACAGTGCTAAAGCAAATGGTGCTGCTTGTCCTTGTCTTGATATTTGTCCTTTTCACGCTAAGCAGCAGAGCGCTTCCAGTTTTGGCCTCCTCCAGGCAACACCCATGCAGTTAGCGCACTCTCTCTATTTCTCCCTCTGCCTTCTCATTCTTGGGGCCCATACGTTACCAAGTATTTTTTTTCATATATTGCATTCTAAAGCAGTACCTGTTTTTCTTTGTGTAAAAGCATGTACTCTGCTGGTGGCAGATCCTGCATGGCCTTATTAACTCCTGACTCCCGCTGGCCATGCACTTAAAATAACTTTTTTGAGAAGCTACATCTTCTTGAAAGCTTCAAGTACAACTTCTCTGATTATATTTTTTTTTTTTTTTGGGTCCAGATTACGGTATTGCAACTCCTTACTTATTTATCTTTTTTGACTGATTAATTTCAGAGAAGCATCCATAAACTGCCAAGTGTGATGGAAGTTGGCAAAGACAACCGACACTGTGTGAAAGCCCGTGCTGAGCTGTTCAGTGTGAGGTGTCACAGAAATGGATTAATGCAGCTTGCTTGTTGGGGGGCTTCAGCCAAACAGGTTTGTGATGGATGGCTGGCTGCTCAGAAATCAAATTACTGATACATACAGAGCCTTGCTACTGTTCTTGCCACCCGTGTTGTCAACTGAAGGGAAAAATATTTCAGCATAGTGCTTTGATGGAAAACCTACACAGGGATCACTGTTCAGATTGCTACCTAGGAAGGTAGTTGAAAGTCAGGACAGATTTTAATGAAAGTATTACATGGGCATTAAAGCAAGAATTTTCGTGTGATGTGGAGAAGCTTGAAGACATGCTCTTTGTAAGAAAATAATAATTTATTCCTTCCTTCTTGAGTCACCTTCTCCCTTCTCCTAGTCCTCAGTCTTCCTTGCATTTAAAATCAGTGAAACTGTGATTTCTGTTTTAAAGGTACGAATAAAAGTTTCTAAATGTTTAAAACACTCTCCAAGTGTTGTTTTGAATCTGGCTTAGTGTCCTGCCTGACGTTCACCACAGCATCACCCTGTTGGTTCTGACTTTGCATGCTTTCACTGAACTACGGAAGAGGCTCATGCTCCCATGTAGATCAAAAGCAGATTTCTGGGTCCCTCTTCTGAAGAACAATGATACTGGATGAGTTGAATGCTTTCACTTCATTATGTCCTTAAAAGCTCCTGTATTTAGTGGCACAAAAATACTGAAATTGCAGTTTCACAGAGATGTTTTCTACCCTTGGTTTGTCTAGGCTGAATTAGACTAATTCTGTCTTGTGTTTAGAAGGTGGGACTGTAAAAGATTGACCAGTGTTCTTAAAAGAAAGCACTTTCTTTTTTCCTCCTTATTTTCTATATTCAGTGTGTTCATTCTAGAGGCTCTGGAGGCTAAGGCTTGCTCCCTTCTCTCTGCAAAGCTCAGCTCTGCAGCCAGGGTTGCATGCTACAGAAGTCTGGGAGAAGCCATGCGATGGAGGTCTCTGGAAGCAGAGCCAGAAACCCCCTCAACACTGCATCTGCAGGAGACCCAGACTCTGAGTTTGTGGCGTTTTCTACCTTCTCTCTCCTCTTCTTCCCTTTCTGCTAGAAGGTGCAGGTAAGCAGCTGATTAGCTTGCTAAAGGTTTGAATTACTGGCCATGAAGAGCCACATGAAGTGGGTGCGATAATGTCAGTTTGTCTGTAGCTGTTTACCCCACAGCTTCTGGGATCTAGGTGATTGCTTTTAAACAGGGTGTTCTTTACTGAGCCCTTTACTGTTCTGCACTGCTGCATGTGCCGGCCAGGGTATGCACTGCTTGCTCCTGATGGGGATGTAGTAATTACAGACAGCAGAGGATGAAAGGGGATCTTTACTGGCTAACCTGGCTGCCCTAAAAACTGTGCACCAGCAGCATTTTATTGGCGGGATTAAATGTCAGGTACCCGACTTTAGAACTGACTCCTGCGGTGCTTTGATGAATACTTGTACTTTACCAGCACACAATAAAAGAGTGCCTGGAATACACCGGTGCTTTAGAAACTAATACTTGAAACAGTCTGCAGTGTCATGAGACTATTGTCATCTTTCCCACATAGCCCACATCGCCTGAAAGCGTTCCTGCCTTAGAGCAGGTTCTCAACCGATGTAGGGAATTAGCTTGAGGTCTATGAAAAACAAACTGTGTGAGAGTAAAAGCAAGTTATGAGAATAAATAGCTTCCCCTGACTCTTGAACATAGTGTCTTCTTAGTAACTTTCAAATAAGCAATGGCAAAGAAAGTTTCCAAAGTGGAGTCTTCTGAGATACAGGTGTAAGCCATAGAGGAAAAAATCCAAGTATTGAGTTTTTGATTATTTTTTTTAAAAAAAAAGCTCTGGGTATTACTTATTCAAATAAAATGACTCCATCAGGAAATTTGTTTCTTACCTTTCAGTAGGAGAAGGGTTCCGATAGTTGGTGTGCACTCCCATCCCCAAAACCTCTTGATTTCTCCCCTCCCACCCCCTGTCATGAGACTGTCAAATGTAGAGAAATAATGATATGCTTGCATCATTTTTGGTACTCGGATGAGAATGTAAATCACAAGCTTCACTTTAGTTTCACCCTTGATGAAGTACCCTTTTATCAGTCTGCAGCGCAGATATTACAATTGTAAAGACATAAAATTACATCAGCCTTACAAGCATCTTCTTGGAAAAAACATGCATCCTGAACTTCTTTATGTCCTTTAGATTGGTTAGTGGAGCTAGAGGGAAAAGGTAAAATGCCCCACTGACCTTTCCACTCCTTTCACTAGTGCTTCTTTTGGAGAATTAATATCAGTGACTGATCTTGCTCAGCTCTGTACCTTGCTTTGGGCTGGGTATGTGGTGAGATTTTGGGTCTTTTACAGCTGGATGCTATGGGAAGGACAGCTGTGCAAGGCAGGCAGGCACCTGAACAGGCTTATGGGTATAACCTGTGTAACCCTGTTATTGATACAGGTGTGTTAAATTTGGTGTTAAGATTTAGCCTGGAATCAGCATGGTTGGGCATTTTGTCACCAGGTTCTTCTGAGGTACATGTAGCTGCTGCTGCGTCAGGTTACACCTGCAGCTTACTGGTGGTCCATAGTGGTGGGTGACAGATGTGTCTGGGAGAGAGACTGCACTTTTCAAAATGAGACTTCTTGGTTGTCTTAAGAGGTTGGTAAGGGAGATATCTGGTACATCTTTCTAATGGTATAAATGTGTATCACTTCTTGCTTGAATTACCGAAAGCTGTGGCCAAACGCGTACTCTTAGACACACCACTGTTTGGGCTTGGGTTTTCTGGTTGGTAGGTTTTAAAGGAGTTAGAGTGCATTCATTTAAAATGCTACTAAACAGCTAATTTACAGACTATTACCTAATGAATTCACATGCTTATCTTTTCCTGTGATTGTATTGTTAATGTCTGCATACGATTAGCAAATTACAGAGTCCAGTTAAGAAATGCATTTACATATTAGGTACCTGACCACGTAAAGCTGCATGTATTCCTCATCTGATTTTACTGAGCTGTTGCATACCTAGACGTGCACATCATGTTGCTAAAATCAGTCAGGCATTACACGTGTTTAATGAAGAATGGTGTTAACAATGCCATCTCTTAGAAGGTCAGCATCATCCTCTGGAGTCTTATAAAAGAATAAGTGAAGGAAGAATAATTTTGACTGTCTCTAAAAGCTATGTGTATAAACCAAATGAGAAATGTATTAATTGGTTCATTCTTTGTGTAGCCTGTATAGCTTTTATCTGTGGAAGTGCACTGGAATAACATTTGTCTGCTTAGATTCTTCGGGATTTTTGGAATAAAAGTAGTATTAACTTGATGACTTTAAGAAGAGCTGCTTCTGTTAATGCTTTCAGAAATATTTTTGCCATGCCCTTGTAGCCATCTTCAGATGACTGTCTAGTACGCCAGCCTCTAATGGCTGCAGAAGTGCTGTGTGACAGGTTTGTCAGATGGTGATACCTTCCAGTTGCTAAATGCACCTAGGCAGATTGCAGACTCCTGTAATTCCATGCTGCTCCATTGGAACCATTGCTATCATGTGAGCTTTGGGGGCTTTTTTTTACATATCACAGTTCATAACGATTCTAATTGATATTACCTAATGGTTTTAATTGTTAATTTAAGTTGGTTTTAACTTACTAGGCTGTAGCTTTTGACCAGGTGGGCTGAAGTGTTCCCATCTTACTGACAACCTCTGTCTAGGGGACCTAACTTTGGGAGCAAGAGGAAGCTCTTAGCAGAGGAACACCTGCTTATGTTACTTCTACAAAACCTATTCAACTATATTGCAAAATAGGTTTAGGAAAAAATATTACTTTACAGTTATTAAAAATTCATGTAATTCTAGAGTCTGGATTAGAGCCTTTAAACTTGTCGAGGATATTACACACACAAAGACAATTTTTTTTTTAATCTAATACTCTGTAAATTTTTTTTTTTTGTGAGGTAGCTTATCCAAATGGGAAAAAAAATGCATGTCAGCTTCAGAAGATTATTTATATGCCAAACTGGAAAATAAAACAGCTTTGGATAAATGTTTATTTTAACCTGCCATGCTTTGCCTGTCTCTTTTGTTTTGGTTTGTTTTTTTTTTTTAGTGTTGAGACAAATAGGAAGATTATTTTTGTTTTACAGACACCTTTATAACTTTCTAGACAAGCCCTTACGAACTTCATTGCTCAGACACGTTTTCTGTCTTGCCTTTTGCAGTTAATGCTGAGCAGACACTGTGGCATGGTGTCTGGCACTTGTGAGCCTGGTAACAGGCAGGCTGTTCTTTCCATAGATCTCCAACTCAGCGGCACACGTGGCTTATTTTTAGAGGCTTCTAAAAGTGACAAGCAGTATAGGGCTTTTCCTCCTATGTTTTTATAAGATGCTCACGTTTCCATGGTCCAGGTGGCAGGGGCTCGGTCCAAAGACTCCTGCATCACTGCATTCTTCTGGCTCAGCTTTAAAGAAACGTGCACCCTGAAACACGATGGTGAGAACTTCTTTAACTCACTTGACCACACAGAGCAGCATCACAAAGCGGTGCCCCAGCTGATGCCCATGGGCTTGTGTACAGCGCAGTGGCGGTTGGTTGCCAGGGAGCACAGGGGCATCAGCAGCCCTGCCCACCCAAGGCAGAGTCATGCTCCACCGCTGAGGCTCCAGCCTTCATTTTGGCTGCTCTGTCTGGCCCAGGCTAAGTTTCTCCATGCTGTGTTTCTGCACTGTAGCTATAGGTGTTGGTGTACCACGTGCTGCAGACATATGGAGCAGTGGCAGCCTTGCCTCTGTGCCAGATTTGGCAAAATATACCTTGTGAGTATTCCTGCTGACTACTGAAACTGTGGCATGTCTGGTTAAAACGACACTTATTACTGGAGCACTGGCAAAGGGCACGCTGGTGTTTGTATCTTTGTAAGCACTGAAGGTGATGCAGGGCAGTACAAACTAGCACGCTCTATCTTAGTACCCAGAGAAGTGATTAAACTGGGAAAAAAAAATAGCATACTGTTGTCAAGCAGCTGGAAAATCATGATAAGATGAGGTCAAAATAGCGTGACTTCTTCAAAGGCAGCCTGTGCTTCACTAGTTAATCTTCTTGAATTGTTTTAATGTAGCAATAGAGGAGCAAATAAAGGGAAATAGTTGGTACAGTTTATGAAAATAAGGGAAGGTCAATGAAGCGTAGAGCTATTATAGTAGAGAGCGGAACAAAAAGGAGTGAAGGCAATTATACCAGCAGTGATAAGACTGTAATGTCTTTGATGCAGAACAGCATCTACCTTGCCTGAAATCTGGTTAAGACCTCCAGGTTCTTCTGTATCCACAGAAATTATTACAATTACTAATAGCGGTTGTAGTATAAAAAACCTTCTGAAAACACTAAGAGGAAGGCTATTTAAAGAAAAATTCTGAAAATATTCAGTGTTTAGAGCAAAATTTACTTTAGCATTTTTAAAGAGTTTAATGAAAATATCTTCTGTACTATGACTACCTGTGATAGTATATGCCCATGAAAAAATAAAAAGATGCAGAACACATGAGGAATTCCCATATTTGAGGCAAATTTTGAATCTGTGAATTTGTCCAAGAGTGGGATTTAGATGCTTTTGGTCTGGTTGTTGTAAGGAATTTGTGCCGTTAACCAGTGTGCTTTTTGTTTTCACCTTAAAAGGTGATGTAGTGGAGGCTTACCATAGCCAGTGAAAACCGAAGCTTTCTCTTGAAAAGCCCGTGAAAAGTTAGAAGGCTGCTTTCGGATTTCTCTTCACCCGATTAATTAATCGAACTGGATGTCGGCCACTCTAAGGTTTTGTTGATGAGACACGTGAGGCCCAAGGAGGCTGCTCTGCTGCCAGTGTCCGCGCTGGCAGTGTTCAGGGAGGCAATCCCATGGCTCCTGCTTCCCAGGTGAAGAGGTGCTCAGCCCAGAAGGGCTGTAAGAGGTAAACTCATTGCCCAGTTTTCTCTTTGCAATAGCCTGAATCCAAGTTGGGAGATGGGTGTATCGTCCAGAAGGATGCTCAGCTTTGGTTTGAAGGTAGCAGAGATGGAAAAAGTGCCACTTTCCTCTGCTGTCTGCCCCAGCAGCTACCCTGCACCTTCTTTCCAGTATCTTTTCTCCATACTTTCTCAACTTAATTAAAGAATGCTTTGCCAGGCAATAGACTCTCTTTATAAAAGTATTTATGCACTGTAATCCGTTTCTTTTGGTTTTTTTTTTAAACTAAACCACTTACACTTTTACAAAGAGGTATTTTCCAAGACCTTTTTTCTAGTTTTTTTTATGCACCTTTTCCTGTCTTATCTCTATCTTTGGAGAAGATAAATAGCAGAAAGGAGCCCAGCATTCCAGCACTGGTCACAGCAGTGCCTCTCACAAAAACAAAATCAGCTTTTCCCACCCTTACCCAGCCCTGGTTCTGCCTTCTCATATTCTGTTTTGTTTTGGTTGGTTGGGTTTGTTTGGGGTTTTATTTTATTTTTTTTAATTAGCACTTGAGTAACTTGGTTGTTCACTGTTTCTGCGTTTATACCCGCCAAGCATTTATTTCTTTTTTCATCCCAGAGAATCCATTAATTAGGTGATTATAATTACATGGCTGTAATTCTGGATTAAATTTGGAAAGGAAAGGATTATTACTCTCTGTAAACATAAATGTGCAAAAGCACTGGTTTACAAAATAACTTAAGTATAATATATCTTTAAAGGTTACTAATTCAGCTTTTTACGTGCTGAATGTTGTATTTACATAGCAAAAATACATAGACTGGAAAGATTTTGCCACAGGTCTAAAGCTGGCCGTTGAACACTGAGATTTCACATATGCTGTGGTCTTACACAGGTCCCCTGCATAAAGGAAGTTAAGGTTTGATGGGTGTATCTTACCCTTTCCACAGCTCAGCTAAATTACAAATCAGAAAGCTAAACATTTCAGTTTGCAAAATGGGAAGGGAGATTGTCCAGTGCAACTTTGCCTCTCTATGGTGTGTCCCAAATGACCTGTTAGCCATCTCAGGGAAGACACGTTGATCATATTGCTATTGTTGGGAACATAGAGGTTTTGTACACCCACAAAGATCTCTGAATACTCTGGGGTTCTCCTTGCCAGCATCCTTGCTGCTAGCTTTGGGTTATTGCGAAATGCTTTGCACCCCCGTGGGTGCCATCCTGTGCCACCTGCTCTAGGAGGTTGGACTAGATGATCTCCAGAGGTCCCTTCCAACCACTGCTGCACTGTGAGTCTGCAAATTTGGCACATCTCCTTACGAATTACTTGTGTGATTTACATCCTAGTAGTGAGGCAATTTCCCACCCTCCCCAGGTACTTCAGCTGCAGCACCATGATGCAAATAACGTTGCAGCTTTGCTGGTATGCGAAAGCAGCATAGTGTCCTGTGACCCCTTCTGGATGAAACATTAAGCCAGCTCCCTGCAACCTATGGGTGGAGGTGATCCGCTTTCATCTGTAGCCAAGACTATTTTCACTTCTTGTTTGCTAGAGCTAGCAGTTGTTGAAAAAAAAGTTTTGGCTTTTACTCAGAAGTGGTGTGGTACAAATGTGAGGTACAGGTGTGTTGTGCACTGTTTTCCCGTCTGGTTTGCCTGGCTGCCACCACTTGAGAATTGGTGTGTGCTCGTTAGAGGCATGACACAATGGTGGAGGAGTACTCCTTGGTGAACAAAGCCCCTCCAGTGGTAGGATTTCATTCTAAAGAGCATCTTAAAATGTGACAAATTCACTTTGATATCCCATATCTGGGACTGTATGCCTTCAGAAGCACGATCTTGCTCTACAAGTACAGACATCTTTCTGTTGCTGCTACAGTCAACTTTAATTTTACAATTTTGAAAATTAATTTACTCAAATCCTCTCAGTTAAAACCCCATTTCTGATGTAAAAACGCTGTTCTGGCTGAGGACTGAATCTGATCACAATAATCTTTGGTTCTTTACTCTCTAATCTACAGCATGAAAACTGAGTGTCTTCCTGTGACAGTGACATACGGTCCATGGTGTGTAACTGAAGTTAACATCTGTATTGAGCTTACTGACTTAAGTACAGTTAATCTTTTTACTAATGCTTATTAGTAGTCTGTGTGATTGTGCTTTCATTTCTAGTTGACAAAGAAAGAACATTTGGCTAATTACACGGTGAAAGTGAGAATGTCTCTTTTTTTAAATCCCGATTACAAGTGTTTGCAACAATGACTATTGTTTTTTTTATAACTCATAACTACCAGAAACAATGGAGAAAAAGATTTCTGTATATAGCATTTTAAACAGTTAGCATGTATCTTGGTATTACTTTAGTGCAGGGAGCTCAAAGCCACTTGATAGGAAAATATCTCTGAAAAACAAGCCAAGTTGCCTTACTCTGCTTTGGTTATATGTAACCCTGTATGTGAATGAAACAGCACAAGATCTTCAAGTCTTTATTTAAATACTCAACCTATCTCAAGGACCTTGGGATTTTTTCTTGGCCTTTTCAGTGCAGACTGTACATTCGAAGCCTGTCTGGCATTACTGTTTCTGTTTGAGGCAGGTTTGGGGTTGGGTGGGTTTTTTTATTCCCCCCCCCCCCCCCGCCCCGTGGTAAGAAATGGTGCAGAGCATTTTGGCAAAGCTGCTGACTCAATTAAGAAACGCTGTCAGTCTTGCCTTTCTTTTTGAAGAGACAAATTGGTCCTTATAAAACTGGGAGCAAAACCAATATAACATGTTACTGAATGTTAAATTTTCCATCTGAAGATTTATTAAGCGTTCAGGAGCATTTTGCTTTGGTTCAGAATATTAAAGGGATAATTGTATTTCCCGAGTTGTCTGCAGTTGAGCTACAAATCACTGAGTGTTTTAATTCAGGCCAGGTAATTGTGTCGCTTTGATTGATTGCATATTTAAGGCAAAAGAGCAGTTTTTAATTCAGGCAGAACATTTTAGTCAGTTCGCTCTTGATTAAAAGTGCCTCATGGTGACATATTGTCAGAAAGAGTTTTTTTCACGATCTTCTTGGCTAGTAATATACCACAAAGTAAAAACACTCCAATGTTTTTCCTGTTTCTCTCTGTGGGAAATCTATCGTTAAAATTGCATGTGCTCCGAAAATGGCCCTAAGGAAAAGCTAGAGATGTGTGTGTGCATGTGTGTGTATGTATGTATATGTGTGTGTATATATATATATATAAATACATGCTCCTATCAGGAGGAGTTTGCATATATTTTTAATAGAAACGTCCCTGCCAGCCCATCACTTGCAGGCCATGGCACAGCCCCAATGCCATGCAGTGACCGGTGAGAGTCCTGGGCTGTGCCAGTGGAGTGTGCAGCTATCACAGGGTTCACCAAGTCTTGCTTTCAGCACAAGTTTTCTCCCTCTTGAAGCGATTAATTCTCCTTTTGTCTCACACGTTAATCTGGATGCGTGCGCTCTCTTTCCTGGCTGCTGTGTAAGGTAGGATTGTTATTAGATGCTGGATTTGGCTGGGGAAGTTGCATCCTTAGGAGAAGGGAGCAGGAGGTTTCGAAGTTGCTTTCTTAAAGCAATGGAGTCAGAGCATGGCAAATCCTGTGGTTAGCATGGAAAGGCCTGGTAGTCTTGTCTCTTGCAGAGCTTCAGACCTTGGTGTTTTGCATCAGGGGCAGGTGTTTAGTCAATGTGAGGCTGTAGCAGGTATGTGAGGTAATGGTGCTGGTGAGCGTTACAGCAGCGGATATAGGACAGACCAAGTGAAACAGCGAGGCTCAGCACTGGGTAGGGGGAAGCTGAGAGGAGAACTGAATAAAGAACCACTACGTGAAAAATGGCTGGGAAAAGGGAGAGGTGTGAACAGTTGCTGATGTTAAAAATAAGTGATTAGAGCAGGCACTCTTAGGGAGACACTGATGACCCCAGTGAAGAGAAGGACTGTACCTTTTCCCACATAAATAGTAAGTACATTGTACTGCTGTAACTGGTGTAGCCAGTGTGCAGTGGGAAGTTTTCTTTTAGCTGGCTGTTGCCAGGGATGGAAATTGAGTGGTAAACTTTAGTGTTTTCATAATTATGCTTTTTGACCTGTGCAGGACTCTTATTCCTGACTTCAACAGAGTCATCATCCAGGAGCATTTTCATACTAATCTTCACTGTTTGAATGACAGGCTTGCTAGCATAGAAGAGAGCAAAGCAGCTGAACAGTATAGATGGCCAGTGACACAGAGGTTAGCTTCCAGGTTTTGAACATGGTGTGCATCAGCAGAAAAATAGCAGTGTTATGTGGGAGAGAGGCGCAAGAAGAATGCAGCCAAGATCTCATGAGTTACAGTCTAGAGTCTGATGGCCTTTCTATCAATAGCTAGGGAGAAACGATCTCACATCTCTGCCTCAGCTTCTCCTGACGTAGAGTGGAGATGTGAAAAATATTTTGTGTAATGAGGCAGAGTGTGAGAAGTCTTCCTGTGGAGAGGAGTTTCTGTGCCAGCATTTGTTCTTGGCACAGACCTTTTGAAATTTTGACATGGTGACAGCAAATCAGAGAATCACAGAATGGTTTGGGTTGGAAGGGACCTCAAAGATCATCTAGATCCAGCCTCACCTACAATGGGCAGGAACACTCTCCACTAGACCAGGTTGCCCAAAGTCCCACCCAACCTGGCCTTGAACACTGCCAGGGAGGGTCAGCCACAGCTTCTCTGGGCAGCCTGTGTTAGTGCCTTACCACCCTCACAGGGAAGAATTTCTTCCTTTGAATGTTCAGCTGGATACTTCTTTGCGACTTGGAGATGAGGGGTAGACTTTGAATAAGTATAAATATTAGTATGGTCATAAACACGCTCTTCTTGTACTGTGAGCCTCACCAATCAGGAGTTGAGGGTGTTCAGAGATTAAATAGCGGTTCTTGTCATTATTCAAGAAGTTGGATCTTTCATGTCTTACCATTGCTGGAGTTCATTTTATTTCATACATATGGATTTAGCAATAATGTGGTAATTGCATTTTCTGGTGATTAACATTGCCCTGGTGTAAAATATAAGCGCTGCAGCGTCCAAGAGCACTGTCTTCCAAAGTCATCCTATCACATGGCCCATTGGCTGAGGCAAATGAAGTTAAGTAATTTAATTAGCTACGATTAGCATTTAAAGCTGTCTACCCAGAAACCAATAAAGAGGTTCACAATTCATCCTGTATTATTTCACATAAGGCCTTAACAATATTAGGTGAAGGCAGTCTAGTTCAGGGAGGCAGTAATTCAATCTGTCCTTCTTGTCCAAATTCCTGGTTTAAACCAGTAATGAGCAAAGATGGTTGTTATTAGGCAGCTGTTAAACGTCTGGTGGTGACTGAGTAGGTGACAGCAGCCCAGTTGCTACAGGACAGCTGCGTAAGTGGCAAAAAGCATGGCCATGGCTGGTGCTGAGATGCCACCTGGGTTGGCAGGAGCAGCGTTTGCCCTGGCCAGCATGGTGCCTCCGTCTGGCATTGAGTGGTGCCAGGAGAAGGTGTGGGAAAGGCTGCTTGCGTCCCACTCCCCTTGTCTGCACTGCAGTTAAACACAAGTCTGGCTCTCAGAATTGCAAATTTGGCTTCTTACAGAACTGCTGAATTCACTTTGGAAAGCAAACAACCCCCCATCCCCTGTCCCACCCCCCTGCCCCACTGCAACTTTGAAGGACATGCCAGCTGGGCAGGCAGCAAAAGCTGCTTACAGTTGGAATAAAGCAGGACCTAGGGTGGTGGTGCCAGGTCCCAGCTCCCTTTGAAACCCCAGGAAGGTCTGCCGCAGCGTGGGTGCCTGTCTGTACCCTTTCGTGCATTAACATACGTGCCAACTGGGTGAGCGCAGGCGAAGGCAGACTCTGGCATAATGGTGCACAAAGCAAATGTCAGCTAAGTAGGTTTTCTTTATCTTTGTAAGTGATGCGATGTTGGCTACAGTACAGCTGTGCTGGGTCGTGCTGCAGCAGTTTTCAGCTTTGCCATCAGCCATCTGTCCCCGCTGGGTGCTGAGGCGTCCCCCCCATCCATGCCCCACGGGCACATCAGTGGTGCCACCTCCATGCCCCATCAGAAGCATTCTGGTCTCACTCAGTGAAATTTCTCCTGACTGTATATTTCAGAGGCCTGTTACCTGACCCAACCAGCACCTTGGGGTTTTTTCTGGTTTAAACGTACCAACAACCAGCAAAAAACAAGGTCAAACCATACATTAATGATTTTGGGATTTGTCACCTAAAGAAAATACCATGCTCAGAGTTGCTATTCAAGGTGTTAATGAATCTTCTTAAAGGATTAGTGGAAAAACCTCTATTTTTAACATGACTTTTAACTCTTGTAGCACTTTAAAAAGCAGGGAAGTAAAGCAGGCTACTTCAACTTTTTACTTTTTGCTGAAAGAGAGTTTTCCAGCTCTCTGGACCAGCTCTGGTTTTTGTGCATCTCCTGCTCAGTGTGAGGGGACTGGGGTCAGGGCATGCCTATCACAATGCAGATGGGTACTTGGCATAGGTCATGCCAGCAAGAATTATGGGGAGGAATGAAGCGTGAAGACATGTTGCCCCTGACACCTTGGCAGGAGCTGCCATTCAGGGTTGTTTCTTTCTCCGCCCTGATGAATTGGCCGCAGTGCATGGTACAAAGCCCTCCTCTAATTTCCCTTGCCTGGAGGGGAAGGGGTTTCCCCCTTTAACAGCCCCCAGTACCCTCTTGTAATCCCATACACTTTCCTGAAAACACGTTTTCAGTAGCTCAGTGCATCATTTTTATAAGGTCTGTAAGTATCTTTCATAGCCCATACGCAAAATGTGCCATTTGTCTTTGTAATAATGCTTTCCTTCTTAATCATGTTCCTCCTTTGCTATTTTTCTGCCAGCCCTTGGCAATGTTTCATTTTAGCTCAAAGTGAAAGAACAGCCTCTTAAAATAGACTGTAATCCGCAGATATCATTTGATCAGTTTTAATTTAATTTCACTGCAATGAAAATACGATGGGAATCTGAACTCCAGAGCATGCAATTCACAGAAAGTCACCATCAGTGTTACCGGGTCTCTGACTAACCTTTCGAAATGGCAGTGGGGGTCTAAGCCCAGCAGTGCTTTACAGTGTGGTCTGCAGCTCTGCCATTACTCTGCTCGAGTGTGAGGCATATTTTTTCAGAATTCATCCTTACATTTTGAGTAGATGATTCTGGGGATGCTTATATACAGCGCCTTGGGTCTGTTGCTCTGGTGGGCTGATTGCCTTTTGTTTTCATAAAAAAAAGTTAGCGCTTGCCAGCTGTGCTTTGAGTGCAGGTATAACTCTGAGATCTCTGATTATCAAGACTCCTTTGCTTTTTCTCTTCTCTTTTTAAACTCTGTGTGGGAGAGAAAAACCCGCCTTGTTCTCCCCCAGACTGCAGATATTCCACCTTGTCTAGGTCCCTCCGATTTTCAATATTGTATTGTCGTGACTGCTCTGTCTCTGATCTACTTGTCCTCCATCCAGCTTCAGCCTGTCTGTTAACTCTGTGAGGATTCAATCACAATTTCTCACTCCTCACAGGAATTATGTGTGGAACTTTTAAAATACTCCGTTGAGAACTTTTAATATACTCTGTAACGTGGTGTTCCTGTGCAGCTGTGGGGAGCCGCCTGCCTCAGGAAGATGACTTGGAGGAGGGAGGAGAGAGAGGCCGCAACCTCCTCAACAAAGCTGATACAATGCCGCCTTTGTATATGGCCCCTATTCATGCATGGCTGCAGCATAAGAAAAGAGCAGCCCCAAGCTAGTCCTGTTCTTGGGGCTGGTCCAGGACCTGTCTGGAGGTAAGACAGGGGTGCTGAAGGGAGGGATTCGTCACCAGTAACCTGTGCTCTGCCCCCATTTTGCAAGGAGTTGGAAGCTTTTGCCAAAAGATGCAGAAGTCAGTGTTTGAAGCTGATGATGCTTATTAGTAAAGCTTGATAGTGGCCCCTGAGTAGGACAAATGGCGGCAGGGCACATGCTATTTCCATCTTTCTTTGTTTTCTTTGTTTGCATTTTGTATAGCTTCAGCCAAGGAAGCAAAGATTAGGTCATATCCCCAAGAAAACATTATGTCCTTGTGAGCCCGCTACTGGTCAGTATGTCAGCTTGGGAAAGCACCCCCGTTTGCGTTGGCCTGAAACCCCTTCCATGCTTGGAAATTCCTGAGTCACTTCTGCCTCCCATCTGCATAACAGTGGGATGTATCTTGGTGGTCACCAGTGGACCTAGAGACACCCTTCCCTTCTTTTCAGCTGGCCATGGCAACAGGCTGGGTTCAAAGACTGCCTGTGCCGTTTCCTCTCTTAGTAATTTACCAAGTTTCTTTGTTGAGGAGCCCGTTGCTTTGATTCCACAAATAGAAATTAATCAGCTCTCTGTGCAAAAGGCAGACACAAGAAGAGCGTCACTCTATTTGAGTGATATCTTTCCGCTGTTGTATGATTTTCTTTTAGGTTATGTTATGTGAATATATATAGATATATATATATATACTTACACAGACATATGCAAGCTTTGCAGGACACTGTGCTTCTAAGCAAGATCATTGTTTCTGAGATGTAACTTGGGAGGTTGGGGTGAAAGAGGATGGAAATCAGCTTTCTAAAACAGAGGCCAGAAGTGATATGTGCAGTTGGTGAGATAGCAGTGATCGAAAACTAGTGAGAAAAAGGGTAGACTGCAGAAAAAAAGGTTTCAGACACCCGTGATGCCCTGGAAGGAGTGCTGGTGCTGCACAAGCTGTTGCAACGTATGGATCCAGTCAACATTTCTCTCAGGACTGGGGCACCGGCAGGTCTTTTGACAGCAGACGTTCCTAGCTCAGAGGAGCTGATAGATGCATCTTGTCTGTAAAACTGCAGTAATTCAGGACATACAAGCCAAAGTGAGGTACTTATGCAAGAAACCTGCAGTAATACTTAAATTTTCACTAATTTGTAGAAGGACCTGGGAGTTACAGGGGGATGAGATATTATGTTTGACTCTAGCCAAAGACTGCACTTGACAAAAAGACACTTATCAGCCTGTAAGAAATATCATGATACTGGAAGAATATAGCATCATACAGTTAAAGATTGTGGCCCCAGTTGGCTGCATAAATATTCACTTAACTTTAAACTTGCACTTATATTCTTTTTACTTCAGAGGGATTTAAGCACATGCTGGAATAATTTCCTGAACTAATGCTCTCCGGATGCACAAAGGAGAAGAATAAACACTGAAAGACGAGCAGTTCTTCACTATATGTTCAGTAGTGCAGGGTGATTCTTGCTAAATATTTTTAATGTAAGACCACTAATAGTATTTCAAAGGTTAATGTATTGTCTGTACATGCAGCGTGCAGTCTATGAACCTGCCCCATACTTGCAAAATCATAAAGAAGTGCAGAGCTCATCTACTTACCCCGATCAGTTTGTGAACTCTCAGCCAGCAGCTATTAGAACATTTCTGACTGCTCCATTGGCCAAGCATTGGTGAAGGATGTTTGCCTCTTACATTCTATGTGTGCTTTGAATTTTATGCTTATTTGCTACCAGTATGGAGTCAGCCTAACATGTACTGGGGAAGGCTGATGTTATCAGGGACCACTCTTTCCATTTCAGGGGTGAGTGAGTGTGTATAGGTGCCTGGAATCTGCTCCAGACTGGCTGAAGGCTCCATCATCTGTGGGTCAAGTGGAATTGCTAATCTGTAGCAATTAGATTTAATCAAGGAGAGTTGCTGATAGCTTAGACAGGCTGACAGCCCTTCTGTTTATTTTCTTTAGGGGGATGGATTGTGTGACCTCTTGATATGTTTTGGTTAGAGCTGTGTTTTTGTTTCCATGGGCTGCTTTCCTTTTAATGGGTTTAGTTCTTTTGAAGAAAACACTTGCACTTGAGGCTCACTCAAAATTTGTTACAGGTTTGCTCAAGTTATTTTGTTTTGTGTTTTCTCTTTCTGTGTCCACAAACACAGATGTGCTGGCCTGCTTTGGGAAACGGGAGTTGCTCATCCAAACCTTCTCTCACGCATCCCGTTCCTGAAAAATCTGTTGTGCATCTGCCGACTCCTCCATACCTTCCCATCTGTGTAGTTCATCCATCCTTCCCAATTGCTGTTGTTTGTCCTCTGCTTTGGTGGCTCAATCTGGCTGGACACCATGTCCTTGCCTGTGTGCTGAGCATTGACATCCACCGCTGGGAGTCAGCAGGAGAATCTGTCCTGAGATACCTACAGGCTGGGGGTTGCTGTTAGGGGTGTGTGTGCTCATTCTGGGGGGAAAACACTTGGGGGTCTTACTGCGGGATGTTTGGGAGAAGTGCCAGAGGTGGTGAAAGGAGAAGCTGGGGGAGGAACCAGCATGAAACTAGAGGAGAAGGATATGAAAGGGGCTGCTCACCTGTAAACAATTGGCTGGTTAGTGCTTGTGTCTGGCCAGGATGTAAATGCTGTTTGTCTTTGCACTGGTACTGCATTCCCAACCTGAGTTGATGTGCACGACTGCATGCATACGTGTCTATATGATGTACAGCCTGAATATGTGCACCTGTGCCCTGTATGGAATGCTTGCTCAGCCTGGCTTCTAGCTGGGCATGGGGACGCGAATCCTCAGCAGCATCCATTCTGTGGGTGCCAGATTCAGAGAGTTTTAACAGTGGAGACAACCCCCCTGCTGCCCTCGGAGAGGCCAGGAGTTGTGGCTGGGTTACAGGAGTCATGTTCATGGCTGTCTAGTTATGCTGAGATCAGATAGGACTTACCTGAGAGTTGTGAATTTCTGCCTCACAGAGGTTCTCTCTGCTTCAGGGAGAATGTCAGGTTTTACTTGTACAGAAATCAGAGGTAATTAATGTTTTTGAATCTTCAGGAACCAATTAGTACTTCTGTATCCTTTCTTCAGCCTGGTTCCTGTCACTGCTTAACTTGCCCTGGTAAATGAAAGTAACCTGGGAAAGAATTGCTTCTTAAAGGTGCCTTTTAGATCTCACTTGTTTCATGAAAGCATTTAAGAAGCCCTTCCCCATCCTATTGTTTATTGCACTTGGATGTTCATTTCATACGGGCTGCACAAATTGCTCACATCAGCTGTTAAGCTGTGCCACTTAACCTTGTGCTTCATCACCAGGAAAAAGATAATTATATTGGACATCTCCAGATGTTCTCACTTAAAAATATGACATGTCTCTGTATTCTTTACAACTCATGACTGAGATTGCTGCAGCCTTTCCATATACTGGAGTAGCTGGAAGCAAACTTCCCTGCCCTACGCAGAGGCTGCTAGTGATTCTTTCCTGGCAGTTGGACACAACTTTACCTCTGCACTTCTTATGGACCCATATTATGGAAGGATAGTGATATAAAGGTTTTTATAAGCAATTAGTGAGATGATTGCAGACTCTGTGTCCTGGTTTTGGCTGAGATGGAATTAATTTTCTTCCTGGCAGCTGGTGTTAGTGCTGTGGTTTGGATTTTGGATGAGAATTATGTTGATAACACACTAATGTTTTAAATGTTGCTGAGCAGGCAGGGGCTTTTCAGCTTCTTATACAGTCCTGCTGACAAGGGGGTGGGGGGTGCCTAAGAACCTGGGAGGGGACATGGCCAGGACAGGTGACCCAAACTGGCCAAAGGGATATACCATGCCGTATAACATCATGCACCATATATAACTGGTGGGGGGGGGGGTTGCTGAAAGGCAGTTCAGCATGAGAGCTAGGTGAGCATCAGCTTCAGTTGGTGAGCTCTTCTGTGCATCCCTTGGTTTTTATTTTTATTATTTTTTAATGTTATTTATTATTCTTGTCGTTATCTTCCTTTTCTGTCCTATTAAACTCTCTTTCAACCCACAATTCTCCCTTTTCTTTTCTTTGCAGTTCTCTCCCTCATCCTGCTGAGGGGGTGGACTGAGCGAACAGCTGTGTGGTTGTTTTAGCTGCCTGTTGGGTTAAACCATGACACTCTGCCCTTAATACACTGTTGTACACCTAGATTCACTTACAGGGCTTTGCTACTGTCTGGAGCAAAGAAAGCTTTAGACAAGGAATGGATTTGCAGGAAGACATGAGAAAACAATTTCATGTGTCTGTTCTTTCTTTTTAATGGAACTCCAAGGCTTTGCTAACGTTTATAGCTAAATAAAGCCTTGATTGTCAGGAAGTGAGAAGTCTGGGTGTGAGTGACGTCAGTCAGATAGGCTCACAAGAAAATATATTGCACTCTGAAAAGTCATTTCTCTTGGCTAAGTCATTGCGTGTTGGCTAAAATGGGCAGCACGTTAATAACCTCTGTATGAATGCAAATCTTAGCCTGAGAGAGCTGTTTGATTTGATTGTCAGATGACTACAGCGAACGAAATATGGGGGGAAATATACAATCTCTTGTTGAGAAAAGTAATTTGGCTTGAAATGGGCTAATAGTTTCTATGTTTCAAACGTATCCTCTGATCGTTCCAGATCAAAGGGAATCTGTCATAGCATAAGGCTAGCATTTATATGAAATTTAAAAAACAACAAAATTCCAAATTCTGGGAGTGTGGATACTTAGATCACACCCATTAAGCAGGTTGGTTTAATCAGCCCAAGTATTTTGTGTTTCTATCACTCCTCCAGCTCAAAGGAACAGTAGGTCAACCCGAACACTGAATTAAATATAGCTGAATTTCGATGAGCTGTAGTGTAAAGCTAGAGAGATTTGTTTATTTCTGCTTTGCCAGTCATGGCAAGTAATCCTCATTTAATCAAAAAGCACAGCAGAGTCTTGAGATTTAGGAAACCATTATATGCAAGGCCAAGTAAATACCTGTTCTCGAAAAGTCCTTTTCTCTTGGTTCGTGATACATCTCCTCAACTACTTTCTATGGATAGGTATATGTATGTGTTTCCTTATACAGAGAGAGCACTTAAATAGCAATCTAAAACTAGCTACTAAAGTTTTAAATTACTGCATTAAGATTATGTAAGTTAGATCCTACACACTTAAAGATATCAGAGTTAACTTTAAGTGGCTATTCTTCTGTCCAGTGACTGCATTCAAGAAGGCGGTTATGCTTCTCAGCTTGTAAAAGTTACTTTATATGTTAGCTATAGTTGAAGAGGTGGATTTTTTGATGTTTAAAAAAAACCCCAAAAAATCGGGATGAACACTTTTAGATTATTTTCTTGACAAAAGAGTCTCTGTTCATGGCAGGATTGAGAAAGTTACTTGCAATTCAAATCTGAAACATGTTAAAAGTTAATTGCTGCAATATACATGATGCCTCTCTCCAATCAAGTGAATAAATATATGTGTAGTCTGAATGAATATAAATGCTAATGAAATTCTAATGAAAGAGAAGATTACATATGTTCCTGCTTCAGCATTATTAAATTGTACAGAGTGTTGGAATGGGGTTTCATACTTAGATACCACAAGCTGCATTATATCAAATAATAAAAATTATAAAATACTCGTGTCGTTGTTTATACATGTGATATATTCCATTTTATGGGTAGTCCTAAAGTACTCCCTGTATCTAGTGCTATTCAAGTGCCCAATATTGTTTTTTTATTGTAGCATCTAAAATCTTCAAAATTATCTTTGGGTAGATAGAAGATATATTATAATTAGTTTCCAGCACTCTTTAAATGAAAAAGTTATTTACAGGAAGCTGTGTAGCTGTAGACCCAAGAGCTGGAACTTTTGAAGGTGTGACTGGTGTTTTTTAAAAAAGATGTATAGAAAGCCAAAACCCATCTTGATGCTGACATTCTCCAGAAAGTGAAAACCCCACTGTCAACCATGAATTAGTGCAGTCTTAAAATGTATACTACAAAGGTTTCTAGTTTACCTTGAGGATCAGATTAAGCCAGACTACAAATATTTGTAGCCCATTACAAATGTTTAGGGGGAGTTCTGACTTCTTCAGACACTAAATAGCTTCTGTTAATTTGCAGTCAATTAACTTGAGATTTTAGGAGAAAAATAAATTCCCAAAGAGTGAGCAGGAATATCTCTACAGCAAAAAGACTTCAGTGTGAGCACTTGGACAAATAGAATCCCCAAAAGATAATATTTGCACAGAAGGAAAACTCTGTCCAAACTTCCCCAGGACTGTAAGGCAAGTTTGGTACCCAGTAAGTGCTCTAGCGTTGCATGAGGATCTCCACTCGTTTTATGAAAAGGCATAAGAAAGGGGCTGTTAGAAAGAAAGAACTGCCTCAGTGTATTTTTCTTTTTTGTGTTTGGGGAAAAGCATTCAAACTCGTGCTGACTCTCCTAGCCCTGCCTGTGTGTGGAGGGAGGGAGGGATTTGCTGAGGCCCTGTACCCCCAGTCTCAGTTTGTGTTGCATTTTGAATTTCTGCAGTGCTGGGGACAAGCTGGAAACAGTACGGTCAGTAAGAAGTGTGCACGTCTAGAAGATGCCCACAAGTGGTTACAGAGGCAAATGTTTTGTACAGTGGTGGGATGAACTATAACTTACTTGTGCAAGAATGGCTTTGAGCAGAGCTAGTTACAGCTTCCAGATGAGCCTCAAGTGACATATTTCCATTGCACGCGATAGACAGATGCTGGGTGAAACCAAGGCTCATAGGCAGAAAAATAAATTGAAAAGGAATCGTTTACATCCCAAAAGAGTTTCGAAGTGGTATTGTTTTGGTCGAGTCTGACTCTGTTTCCCTGACACTTTGGCTGACAGAGGATGACAGTATACACTCCTGGAACAGGAAGCCGAAGGATTAATTTCCTCCCAGGTTGCTTCTCTGCAGCACGTTTTTCCTTGGCTCAGAAGAGTAGGACATAAACCATATCCAGAAACAATGTAAGCCCAGCTCTTCCCTCTCCCAGCTTTCTTATAACTAGGGGTGAGAAGTTTCTGTAGAAAATAATTTTGTTTGGAGGTACTATTTTTAAGCTAATCATCCAATTACTTCCCACGCAGTTAATTGCTTTGAGAGGTTTTGTCTAACCACATAAGTGGCTCTGGTTTAAAAAAAAAAAAAAACAACTTTGGAATTTATTCCTTTGCATTGTGATTACAAAATTAAGTTAGTTACAACAATAGATAGTATGGATATGATTAAATTGTTTCTGTTGCCTTCTGTTGGTATCCTGGGCTCCATCAGAAGAGGGGTGGCCAGCAGGGACAGGGAGGTGATTGTCTCTCTCTACTCTGCCCTTGTGAGGCCCCATCTGGAGTCCTGTGTCCAGATCTGGGGCCCCCAATACAAGAAGGATGTGGAACTGTTGGAGAGGGTTCAGAGGAGGGCCATGAAGATGATTAGAGGGCTGGAGCACCTGCCCTACGAAGAGAGGCTGAGGGAGATGGGCTTGTTCAGCCTGGAGAAGAGAAGGCTGCGGGGGGACCTCATTGCAGCCTTCCAGTACCTGAAGGGAGCATATAAACAGGAGGGGAATCAACTTGTTAAAAGGACAGACAATGACAGGACAAGGGGGAATGGACTGACGCTGAAGGAGGGAAGGTTTAGATTAGATATTAGGGGGAAATTCTTTACAGAGAGAGGGGTGAGGTGCTGGAACAGGCTGCCCAGAGAGGTAGTGGATGCCCCGTCCCTGGAGGTGTTCAGGGCCAGGTTGGATGGACCCCTGGGCAGCCTTGTGCAGATCCAGGCCTGGAGGTTGGTGGCTCTGCCTGTGGCAGAGGGTTGGAGCTCTGTGATCCTTGGGGTCCCTTCCAACCCATGCCATTCTGTGATTCTATGTGAGCTGAGCTACACCACTACAAAAGTGGTTTGCACACTGAAGAATAGAAAAAGGGCATAACCTGTATTGGTGTAACTGCGTCCACAGAAGAGAAATTTTACAAGTTGAACCCAGCACAAAGACTATATATAGGCCACATTCCACTTGACCCTGAAATTTGAAGACATGTTCTCATGCTGCAAAAAATTAAGCTAGAGAAGAAGGGCTAAATGTCAGTAGGTGAAAGGACTTTAACAAATGAAACCATACATAAAATTTGTTGCTGTGTTATTTCGTGGTTGGGACATTGCTCGTTTTTCCCTGCCTTGCTGTCAGCTGGCCTGATGTACTTTTGTTCTGATTAATAGTGGTACCCTTTCTCATCAGACAGTCATTGCTGGTGAAGACTCGCTAGGATCCATGGCAAAGAAAATTTGCAGTTTCTGCCTGAACTTTTAGGAGCAGAGACTCAGTGAGATAAGGTGGTGAAAAAGTCATCTCATCAGGGCTGCTGGTGATTGATTCAGTAGAAAGTATTTTTTGATTTGTCAGATGATTGCTGTGTTGGCTTCCTACTGCTCTCCTCTGAGGACTGGATGGGAAGTGTCTACAAGGAATGATTGAAAACGTAGGAAATATTTTGGATATCCTGAACATATATGGAACTTGACTACAAGTTGGGAGTTTCGGGGGGATTTCAATTTTTTTTTTTTTTTTTTAAATCCAGAGCTGCTTCAGTTTTTGTTTCATACTGTCAGCAGACTCTATTGAGGATCTCCTGGTTACTTGCCACTGAAGAGAGAGAATTGCCATGAGTAGAGTGCCATGACTTGGGGGCCTTCTCTGCCTCAGCAGGAACAAGAGCTAAGAGCTTTTTTATCTGTTTTCTGTTCGCTTTTGCCTTTGTCAGTTTATTTGATTCAAGGTCCTTAGCTAATAATATGTTTCAGCATCTGTGGGCCAAAAAATCTGTGAGAAGTCCAGCGAGCCTGACTCTTTTATTCCATTTTACTAGTCTTTACATCCTTGGCATGTAAAGTAAGGTAAGGTAAGTAGAGTGGTAGCATTGGTCACTGCAGGGTTTGGTCTTTCTCTCATCCTCTCTCTCAGAGGGAGAACTGTGTTGTGGTCCTGAACCATTTCCAAAAGCCTGACCCTTAGGTCAGAGCTCAGACCAGACTGGTGTTGTGTATGTCTCCTTTACAGGGGAAGTTCTCATCCTTATTCCTTATAGATACTGCAACTGTCATTTTATAGTTGCTCTTCGTCCCATGGACTCCGTAAAGTTTTCAGATAGTCTCATGTGGCGTTCCAGCTTTCCAAATACCCTGATGTGACTTGAAAGTCTTTGATTGTAGGAATGCATGCTTATGGCAAGTAGCAAAGAGATGTTTGGGGTGTGAGTTGTAATGACATCTAAACAGCTAAGCTGCTAGATAATTATCACAGAATGCTAGGGGTTGGAAGTGACCTTGAAAGATCATCTAGTCCAACCCCCTGCCAGAGCACAAGCACACCTAGATTAGGTCACACAAGAACATGTCCAGGTGGGTTTTGAAAGTCTCCAGAGAAGGAGACTCCACAACCTCTCTGGGCAGCCTGTTCCAGCGCTCTGTCACCCTCACAGTGAAAAAGTTTTTTCTCATGTTCACCTGGAACCTCCTATGTTCCAGCTTGCACCCATTGCCCCTTGTCCTATCACTGGCCATCACTGAGAAGAACCTGGCTCTGTCCTCCTGAGTCTCACCCTTAACATATTTATAGACATTAATAAGCCCCCCCTCAGTGTCCTCTTCTCCAAGCTAAACAGGCCCAGATCTCTCAGCCTTTCCTCGCAAGGAAGATGTTCCACTCCCTTAATACTCTTTGTGGCCCTGCTCTGGACTCTTTCCAGTAGTTCCCTGTCCTTGAATTGAGGGGCCCAGAACTCGACACAATATTCCAGATGCAGTCTAACCGGGGCAGAGTAGAGAAGGGGATGAGAACCTCTCTTGACCTACTAACCACACCCCTTCTAATACATCTCAGAATGCCATTGACCTTCTTGGCCGTGAGGGCACATTGCTGGCTCATGGTCATCCTGCTCTCCCCCAGGTCCCTTTCCCCTGTGCTGCTCTCCAACAGATCTGTTCCCAACCTATACTGGTACTTGGGGTTGTTCTTCCCCAGATGCAAGACTCTACACTTCCCCTTGTTGTATTTCATTAAATTTCTCCCCACCTGTCCAGTTCTTGCTGAATGGCAGCACAGCCTTCTGGTGGGTTAGCCACTCCTCCCAGTTTTGTGACCTCAGCAAATTTGTTGATGGTGCTTGTTTTCTGCAATGATTTACACTTCCCATGGCTCTGTCACAGAGTGAGGGGTGACTTACAGTTTAGTCAAAAAGAATTAAAGGAGATCTGGGCTGCATACTCCACACTAGAAAGAAAAATCTTACACAAAGCAAACGATCCATTAGACAGAGGAATAGCTCAGGGGACCTTCTGCTTTATAGCCTGGCTGAAGCATCCTGAATTGGCCACAAAGATCTTTTTATTTTCTTTTTATAACTTAATAAAAGAATGAGCACTGGATAATTTCTCCAGTGCTTCAGGGATTGTTTTAAATTCTTATATAAAAAAAATATTAATTTGCAAAAGTGAAAAATATGAAGCAAGACTACAACCCATCTGTTTGAGAGGGGCTGTGCACTTGGTACAATGTTACTGCCTGCTTTCCTTCTGTTTCTAACCATACCTTTCGGGCTTGATAGACATCTTTCTTCACTCTTCCCTAGCCTTTGAGGAGCTTCAGATCAGACCCTCCTCTAAAACCCAGTACAGTCAAGTCAGTGAAAAGGGTCCAGTTTAAATTGGAGGGAAAATATTTTTTTTTGCTTCTTAAGCCAACTTTTCCAGAACATGGTGATATCTCTTGGGCTGATTTAAGGGCACCAGCTTTAACTCTGGGACTGTGATTGAACATCAGTGCACTTTAGTCAATAAAATCTTTCTGTTTCGTTATTAATGATGTGAGTATATAAACCCTTCTATGAATGGGTAGCTATTAATGGGTACAGCCCTGCACATTTGAAAAACAATAAGCAATACGGTTGAAGGCTTTCCATATTCTTGCAAGGCTTGATCCCAGACAATGTTAGGTTCGGCCAAACCACTGAAATAAACCATTGTGATTAAGTAAGTGATGGAAAAATTGTAAATACCAACGTGGGGAAATGTGATACATTAAACTGAGTTATATACAAGCAAATATTTAACAAAAAGAGTGGGAGGTGTTGCTCTGTTCAAAACCCTCTCTAAGTCATAATACACAGAATACAAATTTGGAGGAAATATTTGTCATGTTGTCATGAAAAACATTTGGGTTGTTTACAAATGTAAGTGGGGAATCACAGGCTTTGTATGTGGTAAACAAGGTGGTAAATCTTCACAAATTCACGTGTAGTTGTATCTTTTTAATGCATTTCTGTCTTCTACTGCGCCTCTGTAAATATGTGTGCAAGCCAGGAAACCATTTCCCATAGTCTCTCTGTCCAGTCTTTTACCTTTATGTCACGGCTGATGGATTGTCATTCATTTACTGCTCTGAGCTAATAATTAAGCTTATCAGAAGTAGGCTAAGTATCAGGTTAATCGTTCACTTCTTTTTCTAAGTTTAATTTGTGAATATTTATATTTTAACAAGTATAAATTTAGGTTTAAATGGCATTTACTAAAATACTGTCAGTGAAGAAGTAGCATCCCAGCTTAGGTTTGTGTTGTGCCATCGTCATGGCCTGCTGTGCTGAATTGCTGTGCTCAATTTAGAAGAGGGAAAGGGTCATTCTCAAATGAAAATTTGTTCAGCTTCAGATTTTTGGTAAGCTTTGGTAGCTATAATTACTTGAAACCAGCTGGTTTCATTAGCTCTGCTTCACCACGCTGGCCTCATGGGTCAACACCAGTATTATACAGTATCAGAAATTACATGTAAAACTGAGCTTTGTGACTCAGGCAGCAGTTTCTTGTTCTGATTTTTTGGGGGATTCAGGCAGTTGGAGAAACTCCCCTTGCTTGGCTTTCCCTTTTCCCAGATGGAGTGCCTGCTCCTCCACAGCCCTGGCCACAGGTGTCTGCCCTTACCCCTCTGCTGGCTGCATCATTTCTTACCTGTGTCCTCAACCACAGCACTAAACCAAATCCTGTTTGATGTGCACCATGGCTCAACCAAAGCAGGTACCATGGAGGCAAGGTGATGGAGGAGGAGATGTGGATAGTCAAGTATTGTGCCAGAAACCATTACCCCAGTTAATAATCATCCCAGTTCATGAAAGAAAACTTTCTCTTTCTGAAGGATGTGTGTGCAACTGAGATGCTAGAGCAGGGTGATTGATCTGCCAATCTTCTAGGATCTGTGGTTATTGGGGGAGGTAGAGGTTGAGCAATTCTAGGAGAAAACTGATACTGGCTTAAAGCAATCTGTGTAGGACCAGATATACTGACCTCAGTAGGGGAAACACGCAGAACAAAGGCATGAGACAGCATCGCTTTCTGGCTGGCAGGGCCTCAAAAGCCTTGGTGGAAAAAGGAGGGTTCAGAATACAAATTTAATACTTTAGGGAGAATATTTTAAAAGAAGGAGTGTGAGTGGTGAAGAAAGAGGAGGTAATGTGAGCCAAGGAAAAGGCAGGTAGTATGTCCATGGAGAAGACCTATTTTCATGAAAAACATAGGCAGGATGTGGGAATAAGGCCATAAGGTCACAGAAATCATGTTTGGAAAGAAAAAGGGAGGGCTAAGTGGGAGCAGATGCTATGTGAGCAGTGGTGGGGGAGGAAAAGGTAGATTTTAGTCATACAGCTATGAGACACAGGTAGGGATGTGTGGAGTAACTGGAACTGAAGTTTCTGCAGAGGCTGGAACTTGCTTGCACTCTCAAGGATGAGGAGGTAAAAAAAGAGCCTGCAGGAGCACCCTTGTGGGATTGTGTGTGGAAGCTTGTGTACATGGTCTCCAAGCTGTGCCTCCTCTTGGGAGATGCATGGCTTGTTTCCTCAGGCTGGCTGTTCTTACACTGTATGGAGGGGAATGGGAGGGATGAGAGAGAAAACAGAAAAACATCCTCCCTTTTTGTAACTAAAACTCACTGTGGTGTTATGTGCAATAGAGCATAGGCAATGAGGATGTCTAAAATAACTTCAAATTCCTCAGATGAAACACAGAAGTGTAAAAGGAAGTTCTGCACCGATACGTGGAAGAACTTTTTCACAGTGAGGGTGACAGAGCCCTGGGACAGGCTGCCCAGGGGGATTGTGGAGTCTCCTTCTCTGGAGATATTGAAGACTCGCCTGGAAGCCTTCCTATGTGATCTGCCCTAGGGAACCTGCTTTGGGAGAGGGTTGGACTTGATGATCTCTGGAGGTCCCTTCCAACCCCTACAATTCTGTGAACCTGTGAAAACATTTTCCATGTGTATTTCAGAAGTAGTGAAAACACTGTTTTATTGCTCAGATCTTTCTGGCTTTTCCATATTGTGCTGAGAGCAGGTTGCTCTGCATGTTAGTAGGAAGGTGGACCTCAATGAAGGCAGCTGTGGTGCTCTCCAGTGCTTGTGCTTTTGCACCAGGGAAAGTGTGCTGGGTTTTTGATGCCAGGTATGCAGGCATTAAAGCCCAGTCATAATTAGAAAGCTTCTGCTATGTAGTGGGTTGAAATCGGAGAGCCTGGAAATTTCCCTTTTTACACAGAAAAGTAACTGAAGACATTTTTTAATCCTTTTCTTTCAAAAAGAGAAAAGATTTTGCTACACTGGCTGAAGTACAATCAGTCAGATTAGAACTGGCACAGCATTCAGGAGCTATTTACTCTCTAAGGATATTTATCATTAGCGCCGATAGTAATTTGGATTCTCTGTCGGATCATACAATGGGCTACTGAACATTAGTTTCAGCAATATAGTAATAATAGAGAAATAACTGCTTAAACCCCCCATTAAGTGGAAATGTAATGCTCCCTTCATGAAAAATTTAGTCATTAATTTTATGTTGGTATCTTTTTAACATTATTAAACTGTACACTGGAGACAGTGGACCCATAAACCACATTTTTCCTACAGGAGCTGTATGACTTAGGCAACTGCAGCCCAGTATGCTTTAGAAAGAGTAATGAAAATGTTAAGATGATTAATGCCGTAATTAGGTGTGCAAATAACACCAACAGGAAAGCACCAACTAATAGAGCACGAATGTTTGTGTGTGTGTATATACGTACATTTGTAATGTACATTATTTTGTATTATTTGGTTGGTTGCATGAGGCCTATAAAATCTGACTTGGAAATGTTTTAGTGTATTATTTTAATCTGGGTATGTACTTAAATATTTCGGTGAACCGGGACCTATATACAGACAGGTATTTCTTCTTTACATAACAGTATGCTTGGCCAGAAGAAAATACCTGCATTGCATTTCAAAGGGCAGAAGTAAAAATAACTTTGCTCTGTAATGTATATTGGTTTTGATGGATTTTACTTTTTTTTTGTCTGACTGGCTGTACTCCTCTATGAGTCTTTGGTAGATCATTTATAAAGGTGGCTTCTAGTTCAGTTTCAACCCATGCAACTGAAACAGGCAGATACACGTCTGTGCTGACCTGAGTTCAAAAGAGCACTGACAGGTGACACCTGGGGATTTTAAAGTATTCAACTGGATTTCTCTGATGTCATCAGGTGTCAGGTATTTTATTTGGTAGGGGTTTTTAGGTTGTCAGTTTTCCTCTTTCTTTTCTTTTAAATGAAATGGCTATGAAAAAACAAAAAAAAAAAAAGCAGGAGATAAGGATATTTTAAAAAAAGAGAAAACTCTAGTCCTTAGAGAGGTAAATCTGGGCTCTAAATGGATCAATTGGTGAATAAAATTTACAGTGAGTGCCAGAATTGTCAAAGCTGTTGTTGCAGTAGCTTCGAAGTCTTGTTGAAACTTGCAAGCATTGCAGGTTTTAGCACAGAAAATCGTTCTTTCTCAGAAATGTTTTTGCAAAGAAGAAATACATTGCCCTGTGACCTGGCCACCATAGATGTCTCATCTGAGAGGACTGTGTTTCTCTTCTGCGTCTTGCTCGTGCTGGGGCTGGTATTTACATTGCAGAAAAAAAAAGGCTTTAAAAAAAAAAAAGAGGATAGAGACCAAGAAAAGTGAACAGCCTGTATTAGTGGGGCATCTGCCAGTGACAGACATTACCAAGTCTCTTACATCTCTCTCCAGCCTCTACTAGGATTTGTCTGAATTATCAGCAGATGTTAGTTGCATATTTTTGGAGCATCCTAAATCAGAAGAGTTAGGATGGTGCTGCTTGCCTATTCTCTTGAGTCAATGTAATAAATTTACTTATTTTAGAAACTTGCTGTAACAGATAGCTTTTCAATTTTTCCAATGGCATGAAATTGAACAGTTTACTACTAGACAGGAAAACAGTCACTCGGTACTCACACATGTAAGTAGAACATGTTCTGCAGTTTAAAACTGTCCATATTTTTATAGTGGTATTCATGGTAGTCTTATTGTAAGGTGTGTTACACTCCCAAAATACTGTTACTTTCATTTTTACCCCATATAGTCAGCCATTTCATCTTTCCCTTCGTGTAGCTTTTTTCACAAAGTTGAAGAAATTGTAGTTCTCCAAATTAACAGAGGACAAAAGGATCAATATAATATCTGAAATCATGTTTCGCTCATTCTTTGTAATTGAATCACAGAACCATAGAATGATTTTGGTTAGACCTTCTAGTTCCACCTCTCTACCATGGGTAGAGACACCCTCCACTAGACTGGGTTACCAAATCCCCATCCAACCTGGCCTTGAACACTGCCAGGGAGGGGGCAGCCACAGCTTCTTTGGGCAGCCTGTGCCAGGGGCTCACCGCCCTCACAGGGAAAAATATTTTCCTAATCTAAATCTTCCTTCCTTCAGCCTAAGTCCATTACCCTTCATCCAATCACCCTTGTAACTGGTCCCTCTCCAGCTTTTCTGTACCCCTTTAGGGTACTGTAAGGCTGCAATAAGGTATCCCCAGAGCCTTATCTTCTCCAGGTTGAAAAAACCCAGCAGTCTCACCACAGCCTGTCTTCATAGGAGAGGTGCTCCAGCCCTCTGATCATCTTTGTGGCCCTCCTCTGGATTTGCTCCAAGTCCATGGCTGCCTTGAGCAGGAGACTCTGGAGATGAATGCAGTATTGTAGGTGGGGTCTCATGAGAGTGGTGTAGAGGGGCAGGATCACCTCCCTTGACCTGCTGGTCATTCTGGTTTTGATGCATTCCAGGATATGGTTGGCTTTCTGGGCTGCAAGTGCACGCTGCTGGGTCATGTTGAGCTTCCTGTCCACTAACATCCCCAAGTCCTTCTCCTCAAGGCTTCTCTCAATTCCTGTAGTTGTGCTTGAGATTGCTCTGACCAATATACAGGACTTTGCACTTGGTCTTATCCAACTTCATGTGCTTTGCATGGGCCCACCTGCCAAGGGTGTCAAGTGCCCTCTGGATGGCACTGACTGAACTGAATCAGTCTCTAACTGATCATGCCCTTTACTTGACTGTGGCAAGGAAGAAATGGCAATTGCTGAGCTCTCTTAGAGCAACATAAGAGACACTTTTTTTTCCAAACTATTGGTTTAATACGTACTTTCTTCTCTTTTTTAATAAACATGCTAAGATTGTCTTATGGGAGGAAATTCCTCTACTTGTGATTCCTTAATATTTTAGTCTCTCCTTTTTATGAGTTAGTTTTCAGACTTAGGGCCTTGGATGGGTTAGTTAATGTTCTGACACCCAGCAGTGATATGTACCCTGCTCCAGAGCTGGCAGGTAGATTTGCTCACTGTCTGCAACTCCCAGAAGCTCATCCAGATGAGCACCATCACAATTATGTTTCTGTCTGCCCTCTACCTTCCTTTTTTCTTTTTAAGCAACTGCCTCACAAATGGTGATGAAGGTAATTTTGTGTGGTATTACTGTGAAGACCCTGAGGCCTGATGGTGATGAACAGCCAACCCTACTGGAAAAAAGTGTACCTTGTGGTCCACTGTCTGGTAATGTTTGGCATTTTATTTGTAAGTTTGTTAATGTTTATTTGGTAATTCCATTACATGTTCCTACATTCACAGTTGTCTTTAGCAGGATTTCTGAGTGTGGTGTGCATTCTTTTGAGCTGCCAGCAGGTTTGGTTGCTTTCTCTGGCAAGAGGCTAGAATGTAGCCATTCACAATTAGTGCAGTTACTGCTGTTGTTATCACTGCTTCATAATTTTTCAGATGATATAACCACCAAATTCTGTATGCAATGGCATTTTGAATTTGTTTTGGTTTACCCATATTCTTCATTTCATCCCATACCTCAGCGGCTTTGTTTTATACTATACCAACCATGCTGCCTTCAGGTAACTGTTTATTTAATTTTATTATCTTTGCAGCTTCACATACCTTAGAGGGTACATACACCCTTTTGAACAGTACTTGATGTATAATAGATCTGTATTTGGCAATGAGAAATAAAATAGCCATTTCTTTCAGTGACCAGAGTTTTATTGTGTCAGAATATTTAGCATTTCCATTTAAGTCCCAAGAATAATTATTAAAATTTGTGGCTATGTTGGTAGTCTTCATGTTTTCAGAATAAAGTTTGAAATAGTTAACCATAAAATTTTTGGAAGTTTGAGAAATAATGATAGTAACGGCTGGAGTATTTCTGTTTTGAAGTTTCTGGATCTTTGTCGCCAATCTCCTGGTTTTATTACCTGTAACTCATAATTTGAATGCTTGGTGTTAGAAATAGTGCAGAATAAGAAAACCACTATTGTTCTAGTAGCTACTCTCTCGCACTCTGTTTTATTTAAGAATATTTCCCTATGGGCATTCCCAGTTCCCTTCACCCTCATCCTTCTACAGACTGGAAAACCGCTACATGGCTCCCACAGGCTGCCTTGTATTTTCCCGCAATCTGCTGCTCAGCGGCCAGGGCTGTTCATGGCCTGAACGCTGGACAGGTGTGCCCGTGTGGTTTACCTGCTGAGCAAGAGAGAGCTCCCCCAGAGCAATGCTTTTGTGCATAGATTTCCTTACATGGGAGAGTTTAGACACATCTCCTTTACGGAATTCTTCGGCTGGCAGCAAGCGGTAGCGGATAAACCGGTACCAGAAATACTTGACACCAGCTACACAGAATCTACTGATACGTGAATAAACAAGTAAGCACTGGGGTAAAAGCTTTGATAATCATCAGAAAAAGAGTACCAATTGCAGGGTAGTTATTCTGGAGTGCGAATGTAAACCCTGTGGTGACAGCGCAGAGGCTTTGAGTATAAACCGCTACTGGATTTTTTAGGGAGGTGAGGAACTTACTGCACAGCCCCAGGCTGGTGTGGGCTGGAAGCGAGCATCCAGTGCTGCCTGCAGCTATGCCGGCCCGGCTCTCCTCGCAGCTGGGCTGGCTGAGTGCCGGCCCTGACACAACCAGATTCTTGGCTCTGGCAGGTGACTGCTGGCTCCAGTGGGTGCAGGAGGGAATGAGATGCTTGGGGTGGGGGTGGGGTCCCCATGGATGGAAGCCACACACAAGATCTGTGGGGGAAATGCAGAGGTGAGGGGGGTGCAGGAGAGGGGGAGTGACTGATTACCACTGGTCGAAGAAGTGCAACGGGTGATGTGAGGAGGGGGTCCTGTACCAGGTCTGATTTGCGGTGGGGCTTGTTCGCCCTGCCTGCAGCAGAGCCCTGTGTCACACAGCTTCCCAGGTTCAGACTAACATAGATGGCTCTGTGATGCTGTGCCCTCAGCCTTGGCAGCCTCTCTCACCATCCTCTCCACTGTGAAGACCTGCCCAAGTGAAGGTAAACTTTGAAGTTTGCACAACAAAAAAACCCCAAGGCTTTGCAACTGGCAAGCAGAAATCAAACAAACAGAAGTGAAAGTTAACATGGCCACAAAAGTACCTTTTAAAAACTCTCTGTTTGGGAGAGAAAGGGCTGACACAAGTATTTATCGTAGCTGAATCTTTTGTAATGTAGCTTTAACTCTGACAGACCTTGTGGTTAATTGTTTTAGACCTCAAGGAAGACCTCAATTTAGACTCTGCGATTGTTTTCTATTTCATAGAGCTTAGCCTAGGGATGAAACCTGCTTCTGTCAGAGAGTCCTTAATTTTATTTGCTGGGCTCCTGAAAGCCAGTAAAAATCTGCTGTAGAAACAGAATTTGGGAATGAGCTCACTTGGCAGAGCGCACATAAAAAACCCACGCAGGTGTGCAAATGCTGGCGGCGGCTGCTGCTGGGATGCTGCTGTACTTCTTGGCACCGAGTCAACGCACAGCCGTGTTTTCTGGCCTGTCCCCAAACCGAGAGCTTAGATTGTGCTGGGAGGTGGAAAGTAGCAGGCAGGTCTTAGCGTTTTTAAAACTGTCCCCTTCAGCCGGGGTTCACTCACCCTTGTTGCAGCAGATGGAGGGAATGGTACCAGCCCTTGAAGCACCCTGTCACAGCTGTAAATAGCTGTTTCCAGTGAGCTGCATTACAGATTATAAATAAGAGGTCACACAATTTTTAGCTAGTGGTGAACATGTTCCACCACTGACTGCATCAAACACAGGGTGAGGAGATACGCAAGGCTTAGCGTGTCTTTCTAGAGTAGGTTTGTGTGGAGGAGTTCAATGGCAGCAGACTGGAGAGGAAGGTGTGCTGGAAGGTGCCTGGGATTGCTGGATGGCGTCTTGTGAGAAGCTGCTGTGTCTGGGTCAGTGTGCTGTCAGGAAGTCTGCAATGATGAAGAGGAACTGATGTTCCTCCGTGATCTGTATATCCATTCTGAGTCAGAGGAAAGAAAGGCTGGAAGAGGTCGTATACTTCAGAGGTAGCAGCAGTAGTAGCGCTTCCTTGTCCCAGGCCATTCCTGTGTTGAAATGGAGGGAATATCACAATCTGGGGACACCACCTTCTGCTGCTCTTAAAAACCTTGTGCTATTTAGCCTTAAGAAAAGGAGGCTGAGGGGAGACCTTATCGCTCTCTACAGCTACGTGCAAGGAGAACGTAGAGAGGTGGGGGGTCAGTCTTTTCTCTCAGGTAATAAGCAATAGGATGAGAGAAAATGGTTTCAAATAACACCAGAGGAGATTTAGGTTAGATATCAGGAAGAATTTCTTTACTGAAAAGGTAGTCAAATATTGGAACAGGCTGCCCAGGGAGGGAGTGGAGTCACCATCCCTTGGAGGTATTTAAAAGGTGTGTTGGTGTAGTGCTTGAGGACATGGATTAGAGGTGGACTAGGCAGAGTTAGGCTGTGGTTGGACTCAGTGATCTTAAAGGTCTCTTCCAACCTAAGTGATTTCATGATTTTATAATTTTATGAAGATTCTCCAGCCTTCCTTATGAAATCTCTGCTACTGTCTCTCTTTCCTCATCACCAAAAAGTTCTCCTGTTGAAGGAACATAGACATGTACTCAAAGGGAAGAGGGTGCTTGGCTGTGAGTCCTGTGGAGGTTGTTCCTGAGGAGATGCCTAGGAGCTTAGGCAGGCAATAGGAGGTTGGCCCTGGGAACCTCTATGCAGTGTTGTATTCATTTTCAGTTAGCTGGTCTTGCCAGTACTGTGACTATTATTCACCATCATCATCGCTCCACCTCCAGGCTCATCTCCCAGCTGCACAGTTCACATCTCTGGCTTCAACAGTTGCAGGTGGAGAGAGCCAGCAGAGTCTGCTCAGTGGGACTTCAGTCTGGTGATCAGAGGTGACCGCTGCCGAAGTCCTAGCTCTGTCAGCCTTGCTGTATTCAACCCACAGCAAAATCATACTGTCCTCTCTCTACCCTAGTTTCACATCTGTAAAACAATGATAGTCCTGTCCTAATCGATGGGAGCTCTGCTAGACTAAGCGTGTTAAACTTCCAAGCCGGAGGTAGTGAGGGACCTCTAATAGGTAGAGCATGGCTACCTAAGAAAGGACGATGGCTGGCTGCTAAAAACAGTCTGTGCAGTGGCATCTAGACCACAGCAGGAAGAATTGCAGATGCCCAGTGACCCTCCAGCTGAGCTGGGTGTCACTGAGGAAGGACCATGAGCTACTTCTTGGGTCAGCTCTGGGGCTGGGAGCCTGTTTCTTCCTCTTCTCTGTGGAGTGGAGCAGGGAAGCAGAAGTTTTAGGGCAGCTCAGCGCACCGCAAGCTGATGCTGTGTTTTTGCTCATCAGCACTCAGTCATCAAATGCAGGGTTCTGGCATGGAAATTAAAACAAAAAAAGGGATAAAAGGATAATCTAGTTCAGGTGTTTATGTAGAAGAGGGGCTATTGTCAATGTTGCTGATGGGACAGAGGAGTCATAGGTGTTTTGATTGACAGAGGATAAATGCCTGGGCACCCAGAACATCAGTTACAGGAGTGTCAGGTGCTTATTTCTGTTCCTTGAAATGAAACATGCTGGGTGCCAAACAGGCACGTCACCATGTGTGGCCTGAGTCTGGACCCAAAATCCAGCACAATGCAACACTCTCTCACATGCGAGGAACCAGCATGTAAAATGACAAAGGGGAGGAACCCATCAGTCCTGAGTTGGCATTCTCAACCCAGGGAAGACCAATGAAAGTCTGTTTCCATTTCATGTTTTGGTTTTTGCATGATGAAGTGATCCTGATGGGTATCACAGTGTGCTTATTTGTTAGGTTCTAGGGAACCTGCTTTGGCAGCGGGCTTGGACTTGATCTCTGGAGGTCCTTTCCAACTGCTACAATTCTGTGAATCTGTGAAGAGGAAAGGAATAAAAAGTTTGTCAAAAATTCAGTTTCAGTTGTCACAGAATGGTTTGTTAATTCTGTTTGAATAATAAATTAGACAGTTTTATTTTAGAAATTCAAAGCATTGACGTTTAGGTTCAGTAAACTGCCAGATGTGGTATCTCCCTTCTGTCCTTTTTTGGTGGGCAGGGAATAGCTGGTGGAGTATTCAGACTCTGTTCTTTTCTCTGCATCAAGAGACTTGACCAAATATCTCTTTGCTTTCAAAATACTGTTTTATCTACCAAGCTACTAAACATCTCTGGTCCTTTCATGTTGTTCCTACAAATGCATTTTTTGACCAGCCTGATGTACGTGGCCTGCCTTCCTTTCTGACAGGAGTAAAAGAATGGAGCTTAAACTGAATATTGCTTTACAACAGTTATTTCCTTGGGCTGCAATATCTAGTTAAGAATCTATTGTCTCAAGCCAGAGACTGGTCTAAAGAAGATTACACACATCTGTTTCTCTTGTCTGTACACATCTCATTCATCTGATCTGGATGATCCATGGGAGAATTTCCTCTAGATAAAAGGGGGGTCGTGGTGCTTTGGGGAAGTGTCTCTTCATCCACGCTGGGTAAGATATACTCAAAGGCATGCTATGCTTTGCTTCTGGAAGTAGAGGAGATCAGACTCAGTTTATTTTATTTGTCTTTGTATTAAATGGTTACTAAAAAAAAAAGATTTTTATGGTAAATGATGAATTTCTTTTGAGGGCTTTATTTTTTTATATATATATATACACACACCCCCTTTGGCTATCATCAGAGTGTGTTTTGCAATAGCAGTGCTGTAAGTATTTATTTACGAAATGGAAAGATATTTGATGATACTAGCTGCAGAGTTGAAATGAGTATCTGGTAGAAACAAATTCTAAAAGGCACTTTATTTGTGAATTGAAGCTTAGGGTTTTTTAAAGCTCTGTTTGAGATCACAGGTAAAATCCTTTAATTTCTCAGGCAGAAAAATAGCCACAGCTCTGCAAGAGGAACTAACAGTTATCTGTAGCTCTTGGACAAATGCTTTTTCAGAGCCTGCACAACTCCACTTTGTAGTTACTGCTACTATTTGAAGCCTGTACACGGAGCATCTGCAGCTGCCTGTACATTGCTTTTAACTGCAGTTAGCTAGGATGAGAAAATGCTGGCTGCTGAATTTATTATGTAGAAGACTTTTCCTGTTGCCTCTGGGTGTGAGCACCAGTATTTTACACGTTCTGCACCTCCTTTCCAGTCCTTTGTGTCTACCACAGGCATGTTCTCTATTACAAGGTAAGATTAAGTAAGTTTTTGTCATTTAAAAGAAAAATAAATTCTTAACTAAATAGTAACATATTCATCATTTCAACAAGGAAGCAGTTCAATTGTGGTTATTTTTTATTCTGTCTGTATCAGCCATTAGCAAATCCGAGAAGGGCAGATGTAAGATAGGGCTACAGTGAGCTCCACCTCAGATGTGAGGCCAAGGTAGTTCCTGGTCACCTTCAGCGCAATAAAACAGCACCAGAAACAAAGTAAAGAGTCTGGTTGCAAACTTGCTTTAGCTATTGTGTGGATTGGATTGAATTAAGAACAAGAGGCATCACCAGCATGAACTTAGTTGACCCATGCAATGTTGCTGTGAGCACAGCAGTTTGACTCATTTGGGTGGGATGATAGGGCAGCAGAGGCACAATTCATGCTGTTCTGCTGGTTATGTCAGCAGTGTGTATTGTTCACTGTACGGCCATGAAAGCAAGGTTCAGCTGGTGCATCACAGTGAGGAAACGAAAGAGTCCCAGTGTTCAGTGGCAGAAGAGGAGGTCTGCTAGGGATGTGCCAGTGCCTGTCATAACCACCCGACAGCTGTGCTGTCACCTGTGGTTTCTTCGTTGTTGTTGTTTACTTGAGTGATGGCAGCTGCCAAGGGCAATACACCTGCAAATGTCATGGCTTTTAGTGTGTCGGCTGACGGTCTGCTGTGATTCTAAGGACCGATCTGTCCAATCAGTTGGGACTAGTACTCTTTCAGAAACTCAGATTTTTACCTTCCTAGTTAATCTTTGCTTTGTCGTCTTATAGTAATTGTATCCTTGCTGTTTTCTGTCTGTCAGTGACTGCTGTTTTTTTCTGTGCTGTACGTAATATCCTCCCTTCTGTCAGGTACTTACTGGTGTAGTGTACTCAGTTTACTCAGTGGCTCATTGGTAGGGCTCCTGTCCATCAGTGGGACCGTGCTACCGCCACAAGCAGAAGTGTTTGCATCCTTGCTAAAATAACAGGAGGGCTCCACAGCACCTTTGTAAGCTTTTCCCAGTTGTTATTTTCCCTTTCTTTTTCTCTGCTGTTTAACCCTGTTGTGTTGGATGATTTGAAACAATCATGGCTGGCTTTCTTCCCTTCTTTCTTCTTCCTTATTATCTCTTCTTTATGTGCTGGAAGAATCCTAATTACCAAATTAAAAATACCACACACGGGCATGTATTTTGGCATGTAGATACTGTCAGCTCATATGTATTATGGAAGGATAGGAAGTGTTTTTTCAGGATTCAACTGGAACAAACCTTAGTTAGCCTACAAATTCTTGGGGTTTCCTTCAGTCTGTAGCTATTCTATTAGGCTGGTTTTAGTCCATGTGCTGCAAATGACCAGTTTGGTGGTCTGCATTCAAGTCTATTTGACCAGTTCCCACTGTATTTCTCCTATTGTTTGAAAAGATGAGTTTTGCTTTCAAAATTCTAATGAATATGTAATGTTTTTCCTGCATTATGGAAATTGTGCTTCTGATAATGTTAAGTGGTATTTGTTGTTTATTTACTTAATTTCATTAGGAATCAGGACCCTCCCCTATGCCTACCCACATGCCAGCTCACCAGAGCAAACATTTATGCAATATTGACTGCTGTAGCTCGCTTTGGCCTTGAGGTCCTGAAAAGGATTGTCTCTTGGGTGGGGTTTTTCTTTTTCCTTCTGGCTAGTCTGAATGCCTGAGTACAATCTGGCTCATCACCAAGATATTTTACCTTGGTGTTGACAAATGCCATCTTCTGTGCTATCGCAAGATAGCTTATTTTTCTTTGGGGGATGTGGTGAGAAAATCCGACCCTCTTGGTGAGTCAGAGGCGGTCAAATTGGAGAGTGCCAGAGCTGCTGCTGTACACGCAGGAGACCACCAGGCGGAGAGAGTAAGTAGGTCCCTTTTCATTGCATTACCTGTACAAGATAACCGTGGAAACAAATACAGCAGGCTGCTTTTTTTTCTCCCCAGAGCTCTTTGTGAATAGTGGCAGTGTGTGTTGGCCATGAATCTCCAGACCTCGGGGAGTTTGGGCTTTAGAAATTTAATAATAGGTGTGTTTAAAAGGCAATAAAAGCCAATGTAATGCTAAACTGGAAGTAGGGAGGAATTTCTGAAAAATAGCTGCTTTCAAGAGAAACTGAAGCAGGGGAGAGGAGCCAAGGTTTTGTATGAGAACAAACGTGACGAAATTTTGGTCTGAGACAACTTAGTGACTGTGAGTTCCTGTTGTTGCTGGTTTTTCAGTCAGAATACAAACGGCCAGTGACGAGTGCCTGCTCCCTGTGGTTACTTGTGCAGTGGCATGTTTCGGGGTGGCTTGGTGACTCCGCTCGGAAAATGAGAGCAACTTATGGACTGAGACCAGCATCTGCTTTCCCACAAATAACAGGTGTTGGGACACACCCCCCTCTTCCCTTTCTTAAGCAAAACCACTTTGTGGTTTGCTCTCTCTCACCATGAGTTGACTGAGGCAAAGTTTTCTCACCTGATGCCCTTTCCCTAAAGTTGTGTTTATTGCTCAGAGGCCCACCACAGATCTGTCAGATTCCTCCTCTTAATAACAACACAGGAAGTTCAAACAATGTCTCTGGACAATTGCATCACTTCTTGGATGGTTAAAATTTAATATCTTATCCTGACCATATCATACCATTGTGGTATGATAGTGATACCCACAGGTATGCTCCTGCCATGTCTTACTGCTTAATTATATCAGTTATGAATCAGCCAAAAGAAGCAGGAGGAAGGACATAGAATTAATTCTTGATTTAAATCGATAAAGGACTAGGAAAAAGAATAAGGTTCATGCTCAGCTTCTTTAAAGCAAGCTGTCTGCTCGCAGACTAAATAAAGGACAGAGACTTCAAAATGACAATTAAAAATTGACTTAAATAGGCTGCTATACAAAGCTGTCAGAATACTACATTTCTACAGTTAAATCTTACTTCTTCCCTGTCAAGTATATTTCAAAGTGCAGATTTTTTGCATAGCCAAGTACAGTGGTCTGGATATACATATAGGATTTATTGTGTAATATACCACCTGTACAGACAAAACTTAAGATCTTATGCTACTCATTGTTTCTGGTATGTTGCTTTTCTATATCATCGCTTAAGTCTTCATTTCCAAGTTTCATTAGCAGGACTATATTGTTTTGGAGGCTGGATAATAAAAAGGCTGTTTCTTTCCCTGAAATATGTGTCAGGTTGAGATATATATTCAGAAATAATGAGAAATAAAGAAAAACCTTATTTTTTTGCAAAGAGCAGTGCAGTACATGCAGTGTCACCTGCAGAGAGAAAGGGTTATAATGATCACATTAAAAGGAATCTCAAATATGGATTAGGAATCCCACGGCCCCACGTAAGACTGAAACTTTAATGTACCCAAAGGAACACCATAAGCTCCTATCATCCTGTAAGCTATATTTCTTGTGGTTTTCTCTGTGCATGCCTTTAATGTCTGCATCGTGCCACAGCCTCAACATGGCATTGTAGAAACCTGTGTCCAGGAAAGCAGTGCAGCAAAACTGATGAGGGATCCTACGCCTGACTCTCACATTGTAGATGTATGCTCTGACCTTTAACTTTTCAAATTGCAGGTGGGCAACTAGTAAGGTAGAGATTACCTAAATGCAGAACTCAGGTTGCCTAGAGAACTTTGAAGATGAACATGTAAATAGGTGGCTGAATTCACATGAGCAGAGTGGGAAATGGACTGGAACTTGAGCAATTTGAATAAGAGCGTTCAGTTTTGATTCATCCTGCTTATTAGATATACAAATATCATTCCTTAGACTTGATCTGGAAGCCCTACAGCATCCTCACTGCTTATACTATTGCCTTAAACTTTCTGACCCAAAGGATTTCTCCCAGGACCCTCCGCTGCCCTGACTGCCCTTCTGAGGGAATTACTCCTGCTTTTTTAGTGCCCAGGGCAGAACTAATGAGAAATGTCTGACCCACTGTGACAGCAGAGCCTCAGCAGCTTAATGCAGAGTTTCAGTGCTTGCTAATAGGACAGGTCACCAGGGAAGTTGTGCTCTCTCCTTACAGAAGAAAAAGGGAAGAAATGTAAGATTTTGTTCAAGCCTTTCCATTTTAAGTAGGAATGGATAACAGCAAAGACTCAAGGATTGTCCTTCTTAACAGATTGGGAATTTGCGGTGGACTTTATTTATTTTAGGAAAAAATAGCAACTGCAGGAAATATACACTTGCTGAGGTGCAGAGCCACCTGCAAGTCCTTCGCGAGCTCACACGTCTGCACAACTTGTGTACTTGCGAAAGAAGTATCATTACGTTCATCTTTTCTGTGCTCAGAGTATAAATGATGGCTCTCAAGGCCAATTACTAACCAGAGTAAGAAATTATCATTTTCAAGTTGGTTGAAGTTGAGATAATGCACATAATGGAGTGGATCACTGACACATGAAACCTGCCAACCTGGCCTACAGTGTTGCAGTTTATAAATTATGGGAAAGAAAAGCCATCTCCTCAGGAACTGTGCTAGCCACCAATGATGAGTGTACCCTTCCTGTCCATTGAAATCCATCCCTGAGCTACTCATTCTAGAGTATGAAATTAATAACATTTTTTCCCTACAATTAGTTCTAATTTAAAGTGAGCTTTTCAAACTGTAATTTGGTCTATTGGCATATTTCAGCTAAGAGTTATTTTTTCTTCTATGTTCAGTTGCTTGTGTTTGATTTTTTTTTTCTTTTCTGGTCCCAGTGTGAATAGAGATTCATGTTGGTCTTTTTAATAATGAGATTTTTTTAATAATGAGATTTAGATGGCAAAACGTGGGAAAATAAATTGGATTTATATGTACAGCATATATACACCTATAAAAATACACACACACACATAGATTATATTTGATGTCAAGGACCAAATAAATCAGGAGATTGTAAAAAATTGGGAAAAAAACCCATGACATTAGCAGAGAGATTGCATTAGCATAATTTTACACAGTGAGGGTGACAGAGCCCTGGGACAGGCTGCCCAGGGAGGTGGTGGAGTCTCCTTCTCTGGAGATACTCAAGACTCGTCTGGACGCCTATCTGTGCAATATGTGCTAGGGACCCTGCTTTGGCAGGGGGGTTGGACCTGATGATCTCTCGAGGTCCCTTCCAACCCCTACGATTCTGTGATTCTGTGATAAGGGAGATAACTTGATAAATAATGGTCAGAAAAGCAGAACTGAGTTCGGTTGATAGCATGTACCAATACTTGTTCGTGTCTTTAGGGCTTTGAGTACAGAACTTCAAAGCAGCTGCACTGACAGTAAGTGATAGTGGGGAAGGCAGGTAAGCTGAGCGGTAAAAAAAGCAGAAAGATAGGGAACCAGTGGTGTTTTAGCTGACAAAAGCCCAGGGATGGTTATGTGATCTTCTCAAAACAATGTCCCTGGCCAACACGTGGGGGATGGTTGTAGGAAGATGGGAGCATTGATGGACAAGTTTATTAATAACCTCTTTTTGTGATCACTCATCAAGTATGTGTGGTTTTTGGAGACTGTTTCAAAGCGTGCGGTCTGATACTGGTAAATCACCAAAGGAGAGTTGCTTTATGCAGTAAGACTCAATAGCAAACCTTCATCCTGCAGACTTCATTCCTCCTCCAGTGCAGAGCATATGACAGGAGAAGCCTTTCAGAGACTGTGTGCATCTTTCTCTAGAGATGGTTTAACATGTTTCTTTCATCCTAAACTGCTGAACAAATAAAACTGTGTGTAGAAACCCAACCTTCCAGATAAAGGCAATGAACCATGAAGAGAAACCCTATTCCTTCAAATTTATTGAGGATCAAATGTAGGTATCTTTCTTTATGTCAGACAATGCCTTTCCATTCTCTCTGAGCAGTCACAGTGGAATAAAAGTTTCCAAATGGAAGTCACAGTGCCAAGCATGGCAATACTGGGAGCAACCTGATTGAATCTGACTCCCATACATTTAAATATAGCATAGCTTTGGAAGCACATATTTGATTTAAAATACAAAATATTTATATTGAGATAAATGGTAAGGTTAAACTAACCATCAATGATAGAAAAGATTCTACAGATTCATGAATTTTCCTCCTTTTTGACTTCATGCTATTCACTGTTTTCCACATTTCTTTTCCACTTTCAAGTGTATGCATGTCAATGTACAATGAATTGCTGCATGGTGTTGTACTCTATGTGTATTTTAAAAACTTAAAAGATAGATACTCTACTGTACCCTGCTGCATTTTCTGAACTGTCTCTGACACCTCTGGGAATTCATCTTGCACTTCTGTAAAAGAAATTTACTGTACCCACCAGGACCTCTGAGGAAAGAGCAATCCCATTTTAAAGCAGGTTCTCCACATAGTGAATAAAGCCCTGAGGAACTGTAGAGCCAATAAAAGGATATCCTACTTCCCCTTTGCAACGCCAGGCAGTGATATTTTATTTGGTGTCACATCTAAGGCAAAATTATGCTGCAGTGGTGTATTATAATAGAATAATGGAGTTTGTCAAATTTGTTTTGTAAGCGCAATTTTCACCCAGTCTCCTCATTTGTTTTTCTTTCCTGGACATGGAAATTGAAGTAGAACAATATTAGAACATAAACTGTTATTGTTTGGTGGGTATTGAGATAACTCACATGCAGCAAAGATTAAAGTAGCCTGACAGCTTTGCTCCTGCTCTCTGGTTATGCTGTACATACTAGCAGTAAAGATTCAATAAAGGGAGAACAGCCATTAAAGAGTCATTGGTATGCATAAGTAGGGGTTCCTTGGTGCCACCTTTGGAGGAGTTTTACCAACTCCTTCTCTAGCACTGAAGAGCACACAGGGACTGAAGTGGTCAGGAAGGTCCCATCTCGTGTTGCAGCCTCACTAGATGAATTCCCCTGTGATTCCCATTGTGTATGTCTGGACGTTTTCTCTCCTATCTGGTTTTGTAGTTCTCCCTCATGCTGTTCAATAGTTGCAAGGTTTCACCTTAGAGATCACAGAATCATAGAATGCTTTGGGTTGGAAGTGACCTCAAAGATCATCTAATTCCATGGTTACTGCTGTGATTAATCACAGAATCACAGAGCAGTAGGGGTTGGAACAGACCTCTGGAGATCATCTAGTCCAAAACCCCTGCTAAAATAGGATCATCTAGAGCAGGTTGCATAGGGTCATGTCCAGGCAGATTTTTAATATCTCCAGAGAAGGGAACACCACCACCTCTCTGGACAGCCTGTCCCAGTGCTCTGTCACCCTCACAGTAAAGAAGTTTTACCTCATGTAAAGGCAGAATTTCTTATAGAAGAGTCTGGAACATTGTCTAGACCTCCACCTATCAGATATTTTTAAGCACTGATCAGATCCCCTCTCAGTCTTCTCTTCTCCAGGCTAAACAGGCCTAGCTCTCTCATCCTTTGATGAATTTGATCTGTTCAGTTTAATTTTTGCCTAGACTCAGCAACTGTGAAAATTTGTAGTCTAAATGTAGAAGATACTGCAAAAATTCTGTGGTAGCTTGCAATAGTATTCAAAGGGGGGAAAAAAGGAAGAAGATTTTTTCTTAATTCACCCCTGTACTGACACATGCTGGAAGAGAGAAGCCATAGAGAGAAAATACAATAACCTACTCAGGGGCTATCTGTATGGAGAGACCTAAGCAGCAGGAACTAAATGATAGGGAAATCTTTGGTCAAGCAAGAGTGGACAAGATCCAAGAGAAGCTGAATCAAGGTAAATGCAAAGTAGATCTTGGACACGTCTTTTAAACAGTGAAAACAATCAGGTACTGATAGATTTTTATGGTGGTTGTGGATTGCTATTACTGGAAATTTGAAAGTCAAGACTGGATATTTTTTTTCATTGAAAATTAAAACCTTTATATATGTAATACTGTATTTTTACACAGTATTATCCACTTGGTACAGATACATCTATTCAGCTCTTGCTAAAACCTTTGTATTTCTTTTTAGGAATCTTGTATACTTCAAAAATGAGTCACTTTTTCTAATTACTTGTAATTAATACTTCTGGTAAATGAATGGCGTGCCTGATTATTTTTTGTTTCTTTTTCCAGAAATGTTTAGGAGAGATGTAATGCTTTCATTAGCAAGAAGTTAACATTCATTTAATGTAATTACCATCCTTTTTCCTAAGTGGAAATATTCCCTTTTCAGACCAGAAAGCTGTGCTTTGGTGAGCAGATCACTTATATGAGAAAACTGACTTTGGTGAGGCAGGGGAAAGGTGCTGAGAATTGCCTGAGGGAGGGGGATGCCAGAACTTAGTGTCAGTCAGGGAGAAAATGGGGGGGGATTTTGGAAACACAATATGCGAGGACCTCCTTCTCTTAAACATTAAAATGTCAAAGGCATATTCAGCCAGTAAAATCATTACCTTTCACCAAGAGCAAAAGGGAAATTCATAGTTTCACTCACTGAAATACTGCTGCATTCCACACAAAGAGCTATTGTTGGTCCCTGAAAGAAGAAGGCTTTATGGCTGCAAAGGATTCATGATGTGCTGGGAGCATTTGAGTTTCATTTGCTAATTCTCACAAGATGTCAACTGGCAATTTCCTCAAAAGTCTGTTCACTTTTTCTAAGGTAGACTAGAGCATCCATTTGAAAAGCTACACAAAGTCAGAAAGCCTAGACACCATTTAAATCACAATTAAAATTTCAGCTGTGTTATAGACTTTGTACATGCAGGTGAGTTTCACTCACTGCTGCCGATAATTTATCTGGGATGCAGTTAATCACTTGTCCTTTCCACTATATTTGGTAAGTCACTTCATGTTTGCTTTTAGAAATAGACCCAATGTAAAGAGGATAAAGAAAAGGCAGGATTGCATTGCCTGTCTTTAGAAAATGTGGGTCATGGCCCCTTTCATTATGATGCTTGTGAAGTGGAGGATAAAGTTCCTGAATTGAAAAGAGGGTTGGAGCAGATAACCTGACAGGACAGGGATATGCCCACTTGGGCTTCATCCTTCCTAATGCTGGAGCTTTTTCCTGAAAGTGATGAGGCACAGATGACTGAGTCCCCATTTCATCACATTCATTTTAATAGCCTTCCATAACATTTGTTGCCTTAATTTCCAACACCCTTTCCTAGCATAAGTAAAGATTTAACATTTGTTAAAGTTGCCTTGCAAGCATATCTCTTTTTGTAATCTTTGCTCAGCTCAGGGCTGACCAAAGAATCATGCTTATTATGAATGGAGGGCAAAATATAGCAGGAAGTAATGACCGAGGAAGGCCTATCAACTCAGGCTGCAGTGACAAATTCTTTGTATGTATATCTACCCTTTCAAAAAGCTGAGAGTGTTAAAAGGGGAAATTTGCTTCCTGGAACTGCTGAAATCAGGAATAGAAATAATTCTAATTACTTTCTAAATGATAGCATTATAAGACTTGCATGGGTGCCCTTTGGTTCATTTCCTTGCTATTTTTTTCACCATTTACTGCTAGCCTTGTATAGCCTTGTAGCAGGCACAGTTCTTTTAAAAAAAAAAAAAAGAGTGAGAATAAAGAAGCTTTTTTCTTTTCTCTTTCCATCAGCTAAACTTCCCATAGAAGCTGAACAACATCCTCTTTATCAAGATTATGGGTTTCCACATCTTGGCATACTATTTCTTTCCTTTAGTGCATGCCAGCAAGCTGAACTAAGAGTGATGAAAGTAGAGAATAAGGCACATATAGGGCCATACTTACTTTCATCAAGAGCATCTATTTGCATGAGGAAGGCAAGTGGGATATAACTTGGCATTTTGAACTATGAACAACACATACCTGAGTTTCAAAAGGTGACACATCTGTAACCTTCTGAGTTCCACTTGAAGAAATTGATGTTTTTCATAGATATCTCAAGGAAAGGCAACGTCTGTCAGTCTTTTCAGCTGTTTCAGAACAAATGTGGTGCCCAGCTCTGCATCTTACCCATAGCGTAGCCTTGGCTTGCATTGACTAGGGAGTGTAATACTTAGACCTAACTGTTGTAGAAACAGACTGATAGGCCTGTGCATTATTCATGCTAAATACATACTGCTGAATCATGAGAAGGCTTTTATGGGAAAGGCCACTGAGAAACCAAGCACTTTCTGCTAACAGCCTGAGTGGTTTTTAATTCACATTTACTTACAGAGGGTATGACAAGCAGCATCCCATGACATCGAGCATTGTATTTGATTCTAGTACGTTGAATCACTCAAGCTTCAACATGAAAAGCCGTAGTAGGACAAGTTGTAGCTTGGCAGGTTTGAACAGGACATTAAGGAATGCTTCTTTGCCAGGTGGGTGCTGTAGTACAGGAATAGGTTGTCCAAAGAACTTCTGGGATCACCCTCTGCAGAGGTTTTTAAGTCTAGGATAGGCAAAGCCAAGGCTGATCTCATCTGCTGTTGCTGATAATCTTCTTGTGAGCAGAAGGTAGGATGAGATGACTTCCAGAGGTCCCTTTGAATCAGTGTCTCTATGATTCTGTGGCTTTCTCAGTAATATATATATATATATGCTGTGCTCTCTTTTTCACTACACACAGTTTCTCAAAGATAAGCCTTTTCTTTACAGGAAAAAAGTAAACCAGAATCAACACACATTTTTGTTTGATCAAGTGACGGCCTTTTTAAATAGAGGAGATAAGGTTTATTCCCTTGGATCACTAAAGAACAATACAACTGTTATTTCAGTGAAGCAATAGGGAGAATGATTTCAATTTGAATCCAGCTGTTGTTACAATGAAATTCAAAAGGCATTGTGGGCCATAATGAGGAGCTAAAAACCTGTGGTTCGATAGTCAGTATTGATTTCTCTCTTATTGATTTCAGGAAAACCAAGATTTCATTCTATGGCATGAAGAGCCTCACAAGGACTTTCCAGCAATTAATTTCCTTTTAAGTCTTTCTCTGATGGTTGAAATAGTATTTCTAAATTAATTATGCTGGTTCTTTGTTCAAAGATGACTTTTTTTTTCCCCCATTTGATTTAAAGAAGTATAGACTACTTACATGTTCAGGTGCAAAACCCTCTGGTTTGCCAAAAGAAAATGAGTCTTTTATTACCAGGACAGACCAATTAGACTCATGTAACTCTAATAAGCTTTCTCACAGCTATAACATTATTTGCCTGCTGTGGGGAATTATTAAAAAAAAAAATGTTATTCTTCCCTATCTGGAAAAAATTCACAGTCTAAGCTACAAAAGCATAGTCCTACTGATTAGCATAGCAAAATATTCATCCCTATGCAAATTTTGTTTTGGAAAACAATATCCTGTCCATATAGTAAAAGATCAGCACAGATGGATAACTGCAGAACTACATTTCATCTGAACTATGGTGAAGTTTTCTAGTGGTTGAAAGTTTAATGGAGCTGAGAAGTGCCACCGATCTCAGCGTTACTTGTGTTTGAATGAATTTCTCTGATTGAGTGGAAACGTTCTCCAGATATTTCTCTGGTTTTCTTTGGGTACCTTTTTTAGTCTTTCTGAAAAGTTTTCCATAGCATTTTTTGAAAGGATACCGAAAATATTCTGCCTTCCAGCTAGTCATGCTTTCATGGCTACATTAAAAAATGAACAAAAAGACTTAAAATGTATAACCAATGAAAGAAAGGGGAATCAGATTGGAATTTATGGGCAGCAAAAGCTGAGGACTGTAGAAAGCATGTGAGGGGAGCAGAGGCAGAAAGCAGGAGAACCGATCTTGCTTTGCTTGGGGGGTTTGTGGTGGTGGTATCCTGTACAGAGAAGGGGATTTTTTTGTTCACTTTATTTCAAGGGAGAAATCTGAAAACTAGAAGGATTCTGAAAAAAATTCAGGTGGTATATTGTATGGCAAAGACAAAATATTTTCTGTTCCAGCAGTAATTAGGGAAGATACAAAACTGGAGCTGGATACTTGTAAATAAATAAGCTAATGCAGCCTGCATCCAGAGGAGCTGGTTCCATAGCAGAATAAATTAGTTAGTTCTGTACTGGTTTATTAAAGGCCAAACAGGTTGTCATGGTTTAGTCCTGGCCAGCAGTTAGCCATGACCAGACCCCAGCTGCTTGTTCACACTCCCATGGTGGGGATGGGGGAGACAATTGGAAGAATGAACATGAGAAAACTCATGGGTTGAGATAAGGCAGTTGAACAAGTAATGCAAAAGCTTCATGCACAAGCAAAGCAAACCAAGGAGTTCATTCCCCGCTTCCCATGGGCAGGCAGGTGTCCAACCACCTCCAGAAAAATCAGGGCTCCAGCACATGTAACACAGTGACTTGGGAAGTGATGCCATCACTCCAAACACTGCCAATCCTCCATCTTTCCTCTTCCCTAAACCCCCTATAATCTGAGCATGACGTCATATGGTACAGAATATCCCTTGGGTCAGTTGGGGTCAGCTGTGTCTAAACCCAGTTTCTTGTGCACCCTCAGCCTACTTGCTGGTGAGGTGGGGTGAGAAGCCGAAAAGGCCTTGGCTCTGTGTAAGCACTGATCAACAACAAAAACCTTTCTGTGTAAATAAAACATTTCTGTATTATCAACACTGTTTCCAGCACAAATCCAAAACACAGCCCCATACGAGCTACCATAAAGAAAATCAACCTCATCTGAGCTGAAACCGGGAAAGAGATGATCCAAATATTCATTGTCCAGTCACCTCGTCATTGATCTGAAATTGCAGCAGAACTAGGATCTGATTAATCAAATGTTAAGGAAAGGTTAAAAGAATTAGTTCTCATCAGTGTGGGTCTATGATGAATACCTTTTGTGAAAATAGCTTTTGCCTTTTTTGAGGAGGTGGTTAGTTTAGGCACAATCTTGAAGTTGTGTATTTCAACTCCTCTCAGTCTTTTTGACTAGCTACACACAACTCTCTGATTAAAAAAGCAGAATGATCCAAAATCAACATCGTACGCAAATGAAATGTTTTAAAACTGGCTTGCTGGCAATTTCTGAACCTAAATATGTTTCTTGAACAAAAAGGATGAACAAAAAGCATGCTGTTTTTACATTATTGTCTGTGGATATGGAAGAAAAGAGAAAATCAGTTTGCAGATGATGCAGAGTTAAAGGGCTGGTAATAGTTAACAAGTTTCTGTACAGAATGGCCTGTCCTGATTGCTGCAGATAAAGTGCAAGAAAGCAGTAGGATTTTGTATGAGGCCGAGCTAAAGCACTGTATACAAGAATAAATACTGTAGGCCATGCTTATGGGATCATGAGCTCTACCCTAGGAAGCAGTACCAGAAGGACGTGAGACACTAGGCAGTAACAGAAGGATGTGAGACACCGGGTGTAGAATTAGCAGGGTATGACCTCGTACTATAAGCGTACCCTGTAAAAGGGATAATAAGATTCTTTGATACGTGAACAAAGGAATATTGAGGATGGAGATTACGTTAGCACATTTCTTGGTTGTGGTGTGATTGGTTTTGGGACACTGTGTCCCAAAGAATAGTAGTCATATATAATCTTCTGGAGAAGATTAAGAGAAGAGCCACAGGAGTGTTTTATGGTGAAAGGCTGAAGAAACTCGGCCTGTTTAATTAAAGAAAAATAAGATTAAGGGTGAGTTGGTAGAGTTTTGTATATGTTAAGCAAAAATTGATAACAGAGCCTCAGGAAACAGTGTTATAGTGAAAGTAAGTGCTAGGCAAAATCCTCCTAGAAATATCAGACACAGGTTTTTAATAATTAGGTAATTAATCTCTAGAGCAACTTGTCATGTTTCTCCATTGCTGGACATTTCTAGGACAGTATTGGATGCCTTTATAAAATACTTAGTCTGTTTCAAACGGGAATTAATTCTAAAAAGTCTCACAGCCTATGTTATGCTGGAGGTCAAACTAAATGGTCACGGGGGTTCCTGCTGACATTTTAGCTTATTATATCTATGTTCTTTTGTTGGAACTTACACAGCTCGAACTAGTAAAATGCAAAGAAAAAAAAGAAAAAAAGTTAGAATAAGCATCTGCAGTAATTGTATTCATTTGGGTTTTCTTTTCATATGTGTTAGCTGTAACTGTAACAGACAGTTTCACAGGAAATACCTTTGTTTGCAAAAAAAAGCATTCTGCAGTAGCTTTCTGATCAGAGGCAGCTCGGCCAGGATGCCAGGTCATGCAGAGCACCACTGGGTACGTGGTCGGTCAGCTGCTGGTCCCTTGGAAAGCTCTTCTCAAAAACGGCTTTTCCTTTTTGAGCTGTATTTTCCAGTTTTTCACCTAAATTCGATGCTTGCAGCTAGATTTTTTTCTTTTTCCCCATTTTAACTTCTTGTCATAGAATAGATAGATGACAAAAACCATAATATCACCTGGTGGTAGAAAGTTGAAACTACAGAAATTCATGTTAAAAGTAAGGTTAAAATAAGCATTTCTACAAACAACTCAATTAGGAACTTGCCATGCCCTGCAGTCAAACAAAACTGGATGCCTTTCTGAAAGAAGCTGTTGCTGAAGAAGGGCTGATTTCATTGCTAGAGTTGCTCTGCAGAGAGTTTTGGTGTGTGTTATGCTCAGGGTTACATTGCGTGAACAGTTATGTCCATTTTGATTTTAATGTCATGCATGAAGAGTATTTTTGTCAGTATCCTGTACTGCTCAGGTTAGTGGTTTGATGTGAAGCTGCCTGAATGCTAGAAATGAGATCAAAAAATATTTATTAGAAAAAGTAAAGGAATTAAAACAGGTGAATGCTAGAGTTCTTGACAAAGCGACAGATATGAATTATGAAAAAATAATTTAAGAATAATTTGGGGTTGCATTCTATCTTGTCTATGTCTATGCCATGACAATTTACTCTTCTCAAAAGCAATCTTAGAATTAAATATTACATTGAACATTGAAAGTTCTGAGATTGTAAGAACAGGAAGAGAATCTGAGAGGACTCACTAGCAGGTAGTCAGTGAAAACCTACTGAGATATGGAAACATGGAAACATTACTTCTTGATACTAGATGTAGAGTTAGCTGATGTGTGAATAAGTTTCTTAGCTGGGAGTTTTTCCTCAAATTGTGAACCTTGTGTACTTTGGGTATGAAATTGCACCTGATGCTTGTATGCTTGATACTGAAACAAAAAAAACACTTGCCCTGGGAATCTGCATTGCCATTTTCTCCAGGGAGTTCTCAATGACAAGAAAAATGCTTGGCTGCTGAGGTTCTCAAGCCTGACTCAGATTTCACTTTAAAGAATCAAGTTTTCTCTGTGTCCTTTTTCAATTGATCGCAGTAAGAAATAGAGACACAGCACCAGGTTTACCTCAAGTGAGACCAAATGTGCCATCACTGAATTTTGTTAGTGTGAATTTCTTCGGCGAGTTACGTTCTGCCCTCAGTACCTGTATATTTGTCAGGAAAAAAATTACCTATAAAGCCCCATGTGTATAAATCATCATCATTGTAATTGGCTAATTGTTTGCAGAGCAAGTTCACCAAGGAGGTTTGCACATTCTGAACTGCATTCTGAACTGCATTAAACACACATTCTGAACTGCATTAAATTCTTGGTCTGAAACACCAGGAGAAGATGGAGGTGAAGCAAATGGAAGCAATGAAAAGAATGGAAGAATGAAAAGAAAAAATGGGAGGTTGGAGCTGAATGGGCACCAATTTTTAGTGCCTGATGAGTTTAATCCAGTTTCTTCAGAACTGTTTCTTCAGTCAGAAGCAGGAAGGAATGGGATCATGAGAGACAGCCTAATCTGTGTCAGCAAAACCTTAGAAGAAGGAAAGCACAAAGCTTCAGGAAACTGATAATCAATATAACCAGGCAATTAAAGCATTTTTATTACAAAGAACCAAAAGCTGTCACATGACAAAAGGTTCACTGAAAACAAACACAATAAAAGTTTAAGGCTTTAGCTGTTCCAAGAAAATTGTGAAAAATAAACCACTGGTACAGACAATGTAATGTATTTTTCTTTGAGGGATGAAAAGGTCTTGCCCACAAAGAATTAGGAGGGGTGGAACCACCAACACTGGTGGGCACCTTCCACTGGGTTTTCTCGTGGAAAGTCTCTTTTTATGTTTCTTCTCAGTACCTATTTTGTTTCCTCCATAAAGGAAGGCTTTCTGGTAGGTGGTGGTTTAATATATGTCAGTCTTTTCTCTGAGATTATATGACCTGAACAGACAGAAGAGTCATTACTGGAGAGTAAATTAGGGCAGAGGGAGCTGAAGATCTCCATGGTAGATGTGTGATAGAACTGGGAACAGAATTTGGGGAAAAAATCCCACAGTTAAAGACCTCTGCCTGCTTTTCATGATCACCACTGCATGGGTAAGAACTCTGGGCCAAGGACCATAAATTGCGTCCAACAAGCCAGGCTGGACTACTGGAGTGGTTCTTCTCTCTGGCCTTGCAAAAACATCAGACACAATAGAAAGCCTAACATGCTCGCCAGATGGTCTGAAACCACAGGGCTGCTTTTTTTTATTAACTGCTTGACACTGCTATGACACAAGCTCAGCAGGCAACGTGACCTCAGCGTGGTTGCTGCACCACCTTCCAAGTTGGCGTTGTTGAGCACAGGCAGAGGGCAGAAATGTCTCAAGGTGAGACTTCTTGGCTTCTGGGGTCATGTGAGGCTTGCTAGTGTTTCCCCACGTCAATCTGCAACAAGATCTCCTCTGGACCCTGTGGTGGATTGACTTTGCCTGGCTGCCAGATGCCCACTAAACTGCTCCCCACCCTCTGCTTTAGCGGGACAGGGGGAGAAAGATGAAAAAATCATGGGTTGAGATAAAGGTAGTTTATCCCAGCCAGACCCAGTATGACTCCCAAGGACGTTGTAGAGAGGTTGTTCTCGACTTAGCAATTTCTTCCTCTTTTCACAACAGTGCCAATTCCCAGCCATTCTCGCTTCCAGATACTCCTTCTGAAATACAGCAATGCACCCTCCCAATTGAGTAGTCCAAAGGTGCCCTCAACAGTCATTAGACTAGCCCAAAGATGAAGCAAGCAATTTAGCAAAAATTAAACCAGTGATTACTTTGTTGTTTCTCATTTATTTGATCTCTCCCTGTGCCCAGTAGCAGCCCCTCAGCAACCCAAGCAGTCCTATCTTTGTGTTTGGGCATGAGTTGTTTTGAGCAGGTTGTGCAGACAAATTTGTATGTTTATTACTGTGTAAATCTCATGATCTTCATTTGCTCAGAATGCCTTATGTACAGAGCTGTAAAAGCATTGACCATTGTAGAATGTTTGTGCAGAAATTAATATTACTGTTGTTATAATTTCTTCATTCTCAAAGTCTTGTTTGAGGAAAGAAATGAAGTTTAGACTCCCATAAGCAGTTTATTCCACAGCATAAACTGCATTTTAAATTCTGATCTCTGGCTATGAAAGAAAATTGTCCATTCCACCACAACTTTAATACTTTTCTTGAAGGACTGTTTTTCTGAAGCCATGGCTCTTGAATTGTTTTAAACTAGAAGATAAACTGATGATATGATGAGTTTTCCTAATCTCCAATTTCCGTAGTTTGATGAATTTCAGTATAGCTTGTTCACATAAGAAAATGATTTGCAGACAAATTAAGTGGTTGACACAGGTACTAAATAATAAAAGCATATCAATTAAATTCAAGCACACAATTAATTACAAGAGTAATCTCTCTCATCTGGTCCCATGATAACTCTCAAGTATGCCTGCATATACGTAATCATATTAGTTGAGCATTAATATAAATAATATTTACATGTACACCTTAATATGATGCTGATCATATTCTGTGCCTCACGTAGTTGTACAGTGCACACAGGTGAAGTGTGATACCTCCCAACAGTGTAAACTGAAAGCTAGCAAAAATAGTATAGTGTTCTCAGATTGGTCTCATGTTTGAAGGGCCACATGCTACCTATATTTGCATAGTAATATGCATGCAGTAAGGAAGCCATAATAGCAATGTGACATGGTTTGATGGCAATCAATACCAAACATTTCTCATTGACTTGCATTGACTGTTCTCTCTGATGCCTGTCCAGGCTCTTGGCCTAGTGATCAGGCTTAAGGAGCCATAGGAAAATAGTCATAATGGAAAACATGCTGCTCATTAATGTAAAGCTGAACATTTGAAGGGCCACTGTCATCCCAGATTTGGGTTTTGTAGGTAAAGATGTTTTGCAGCTGCACTCAGTTTTTGCTGATGCCCTTTCCATCTGTCTTCCCAAGAAAATAAATCTTTATAAAGACTAGAAAAAACAGAACGATATCCTGTGGGTAGATCACATTCACTATATTTCACAAGTCCAAACAACTTTTCAGTCTTATTGTAGATTTCCCTGCTTGGGCAGGCCACTGGAGTGTTTTGATCTGCAACTGAATTTCCTTGTGGGAAACTGAGGGATGGGTGCAGTGGCCTCAGGAAAGCATGCTCCCACCTCATGGTGAGAAACATCTTTACCTGGGGTCACTGGTAGTGGGAGATCCCAGAGGAATTGTGCTTGCTTAACTCAGATATAAACATGGATCATGTGTTCACACTGGGTTTTATAAACAAAAGCACTTGATTTATACAGAGTAATTTAATTACAATTAAGTTAAATTTTAGTTTATTCCATAAGTAAACTAAGGAAGAAAATTAAAAGCTATTTTTATACATATATATATCTACAAAGTATTAAGGTGCTTTACAGCCCTTCTTAGATAATCCCTTCCAAATTAAACAGTGCATGTTGCTTAGAAGCAACGTGTAAGGTACCTACAACTGTGTTGCAGTGTTCCCTGCATGAATATAATCCCTTAACCCCATATGATGGGTATGTCATTCGATTCACTCATGCGGTTTAAGAGAGAATTTCTGCCTTTTCTTCATTTCTCTTATTTCTTCCTAGAAAATGGAGAATGAAATGCATATTGTTACAGTGCAATCCTATTTAATGGCTCAGTTCAATTATGAAAGGCAAGGAAATGGAGAGCTAAGGCTGGGATTTCATCCTTCAGTTGTAAGTACAGCCTTAGACACCTTTCAGAGGGGTGATTTCTGGAGAGTAAATGCTGTCAAATAACAGAGAAATTCTTCCTCTTCTTTTTAATGCTAATGGTGGGTTTATTTCTGTATTTTGGTAACAGTAGTTGTGCAGAGCTTTAGAACAGAGTGTCTTAAATGTCATGCATGCCCAGAAAATGATTTAATACTTGATTTTTCCTTACACTTTTCATTTCAGCTTGCAGATTGACCCCCCACTCTCCTCGATTCGAGCACAGATCTAAACTGTGCTGGGAGGGGAAATAAAATGAACTTGCCAGCTGAAGGTTGTGACCACGCTTGTATATGGCTGGGAGGCAAAAGATCCTCTGCTGAAGACTAGTAGTTGGTCTGTGAGGAAGCCTCCCTGTGCCCCAATACGTTTTGTTAATTCTGCTTTTGAGAAGCCATCTCTTTGGTGAGGTGTCTAAGCTGGAATGGCATCCTCTGTGCCCATCTTCACAGGAGGCAAGCTTCTTCAGAGGGCAAGTTTCTCTCTTTCAGGCCGCTCTCTGATCCATGTGGATGTGGGTGAACCAATGTGAGTGCCACCAGTGAAGCGCTACATGCAGAGCAACCGGGGCCTGCCATTTTCCAGGGATGGGGATGGGGATGATGAGGGGAAGAACAGAACTATGCCTCTTCCATACCTGCCACCATCAGGAGAGGAGTAGCCTGGTGCCTGGTTAACTTCCCAGTGTAAATCAGGATAGCTTCTCAAGGCTGATGTCATTTACTGCAGCTGGACATCTATTCTGATCCATGCCCTAGTTCAGGAGTGCTTTTTGGCTTGCATGTCCTGTGTGCAGGAAGGAGATGGTTTATCAGCCACACACACCAAGGAGACCCTCAGTGGCCTAGTTACAGCCAGCTCATCACCTTTGTGTGATTCCACAGTTGAGTGCTGAGAAGGCAAAATTATACCTAAATCCCACTAAGAAAATCTGTTATACATGATTGAGTTGTCTTTTCTTGCACATCTGAAACATAGATGCTAATGTTGTGAAGAAATTGCAGTAAAGCAACTTGGGAGGCAGGGACAATAGGAAGATCAATGCTCTGTCAAAATGTCAGATTCGGTTCATCTTCTGCAAGAGGACCATATAGCTCCCCCTTCTTCACAGGTTTCATTTGACTTTGAGTCATCATTCTCATCCTTTAGGTCTTTGGTGGCTTTGGTTTTGGCACCACAGCAGGATCCCGTAAGGCCAGGAATTTCTCTGCCCTGACCCTCTAAAGATCTGCAGCTGACACATTCCCACATCACTTCCAATTTTATTTAATTTTTTATTTTGAACACCTTGCAATTTTAAACTCTATTAAAACCAGCAAAAGCAAGATCATTACCCTTATGTTTTTTCAACTGAGCCTGTTCCATCATTGTCTGTCAGGTCTGTAGTAAATTTACTGTGTCGACAGAGGCAGTCGTGCTGTTTCACAGAATTGAAAGGAAGAGAGGAAGGGAGAGATTTATCTTGGAGCCTGAGGGTAGAGCAATAAGCCAGAACCATTGCGCTCAGACCTAAAAATGAAGAACTTTTTGCTGCAGATGGCTGGACTTTCCGTTCAGCAGGAGGTCAATTCTCTCCAGTTGTAATTTCAGTTCAAAATATCTTCTTTCTTTTTGAATTATATGGAATAGAAATTTAAATGCAGATGCAGAAGTTTGAGTATCCCGTGGAGTTTTGGCTTGGTAATGGCCATTGCTGCTGTGTAGTGAGCAAAAAAGCAAAAGCAAAGAGAGGGAGAAGCACCTGCACTCCATGTCCATTTGAGGAGACTGGTGTTGTAGTGGCCCCGTTTCACTGAGTGCTTCCTTTCCTGCAGACCTGTGGTTATCACTGACGTAGGCAGAGAGGACCTGTGAAAGCAACTGTGGGTGATCACTGCATCAGCTAGGGACCCAGCTGGAAATACCTTAGTCGGACCTTGTAGGAGACATACAAGCAAACTCAACACCTTTCAAGTAAGCAGTGCACTCAAAGTCAGTCCCATCCCTAAAGTATTGACTTTGCCCAGATCCACAGAGTGATGCGGACATGGTGATGCTGAGCTTTGCTACTGTAATTTTTAAATGAGAGCTCTTGTAGCAGAATTTGTAACCCTGAGTTAAGCACCGTACTTCCCTACTGAAGGAAACTAGCTGGGTCAGGAAGGATGTAGCATACTGAAATGCCTTACCTGCCTAAACCAGGAATTCACTCTCCAGATATGCCTCTGCAAGTTCTTCTGGACTTGAACCACAAACTTCTCTTCCAGAAAGTGAAACCCAGAACAGTGAAACAGACGAACCATTGGTGATCTTGTTCTGAGGACTCAACCCCATATGTTCTACCTCCTGTGGTGTGCTAATCACCAAATTAGAGGTGTTTTCTTACTGAAACTAAGTATGCAGGCTTCACAGGCAAGAGGAGGGTAGAGGAGGACACTCACCCATAAGGGAACAATCCTGGACTCTGTGCATTAAAATCCTGTTGGGAGAAAAAAAATGCATAAATTGTTAATGTCCTTGTGTATGTCATAATATCCATGAGCAAGCAACTTTGAGCATTACTTCTGCTTGAGGGGCTGCAGAATGCGGCAGCAGCAATACTAACAAGCACATGGGAGACAGTGAAAGAAGGTCAGGGCCTTGAAAAGTCTAAGTCAGAATAAGCCACGGGCACGCAAGCATCTCTCCTTTGAAGTAGATGGAGATGTGGTAAAGGGGGCAGCGGCTTAGTGCCATCAGTGGTGAAATGCTAATGTGGGTATCCTTTGTCTTTCTGTACCAGGGCTGCAATTAAGGAGCCAATATACAGGGGCAAATTTAAGGACATTTTTCTTAAGGTTTCTTTTATGTGTTTTAAGCATGTAGGCAGTAGTTGGAACTTACTGTAAAGAAGATTCAAATTTATGGGAATTGCACATGCCTGACTGGGGAGGAAATGTTGCCCACTGAAGCAGGGATTTTTTAATTTTTCTGTGTTTCAGTGCTATTGAAAATATCATTGATAAGTTCCAGAAAAGTTGGAGAAAAAAAAAAAAAAGAGAAGTAATAGTTGTGTTCTGAAGCATTATACATAGTTAATTTCAGCCAAGCAAAACCCGGGCAGATCAATTTCACTTTTAAATTAAACTTTTACATTAGATATTAAATGCTCTCTAAAATGAACAGTTATTGTTAACATCTGCGTGTTTCAGATATGCTGATGTTAGAAAAAGAGAAAAAAGTCCTACATCTTGTCATAATTGAACTAATAGTTTTAGTTCTCTGAAAGCCAGCCATGAAGGGAGCTTATAAGCAGGAGGGGATTCAACTTTTTAAAAGGATAGACAATGACAGGACAAGGGGGAATGGATTAAAACTAAAGGAAGGAAGGTTTAGATTAAATATTGGGGGGAAGTTTTTTACAGAAAGAGTGGTCAGGTGCTGGAACAGGCTGCCCAGAGAGATGGTGGATGCCCCGTCCCTGGAAGTGTTCAAGGCCAGGCTGGATGGGGCCCTGGGCAACCTTGTGTAGATCCAGGCCTGAGGTTGGTGGCCCTGCCTGTGGCAGGGGGGTTGGAGCTCTGTGATCCTTGGGGTCCCTTCCAACTCATACCATTCTATGATTCTATGATCTTTATAGATGTACCTTCAAGTTTCCAATATCTATTCCTTTTTTAACCTCTAATTTTATCAGAAAAATAAACCAACTACAGTTGCTCCAGGTGCCGAATTTTGGATGCATGGCCAGTACTCAGAAGTGCATATGCTTAGTTACACATTTTACCAGGACAGAAATTTAGGAACAACTCTTGCAAATTTCAGGAGCATTGGGAAGAATCTGCAATCATCCATCATCCACACCGTGTTCTAGAAGTCTACCTAGTTTGCGAAACATGTGCTTCTTGTTTCTGACAGCACCGAGTTATGTTAGGGTAGCATCTATCACTTGAGGAATCTTGAGTCACTTAAACTCGTTTTCCATCAGAGCGTTCAATCAAGATTAGCTTATCAGTGGCAGGGGGTATAGTAGGAGCTGTAATGCTTCTCACCTTCTTTATCAACTGTCTCTCAATAGCTGTAAGACTTACTCCATAAAACCCCATCAGTTTAAACTGTATTAGCACTGTACAGTAATGGCAAGAGAGCAATAAGAAGCGATGTTGTACTTCTTAGGGCACCAGTGAGCTATTTTTCTTGATGCTGGGAATCATCCAGGTCTATTACTGTCGGCTCTCAGCTCCTCTGAGAAAACTGGGAGCTAATGATCATCTTAACTGAACTGAAACTTTTAAAACTGTGTCTTATATTATCTAAAGATATTCATCACTGTATTTATAATGTCCCGTGCTTCAGGCATAAAACCCACTGCAAGTGAGATGAACTAATGAAATTTGACAGAGAACTTCATTTTCTCCAGGAGATGGAGAGCAGTCAGTCCTTCCATGTCCCAGTTTCCTCCAAGAGCGTAAAGCTCAAACTGGTGCATCCAGAACACAGAACCAATATCTATCACATGAAAAGACATCTATTTGTGTGCTTTATTCCTGAATTATAAAAATAACAGTGATCATCAGCCCAATGACTGTCTAGGTTTCATCTGCTAAAATGCAGTATTTTCAGCAGCTGTGAATACTTCATATGGACTTCTACTGTGAGGAATTACAGCTCACTCTTTAAACCATACCTGAGTCCCTTAGTGTGTTTCTAAGACAGGAAACCTCACTTTTTGAATTAATTCCTGTAAAATTATGGAAGAATAGTTACTTGTTTAAAAGTACTGTATTCCTCAATTAGTGTTGGTAACTAGTTTTGAAAGCACTTGTGTGGAAAATTACGTCGGTCATTTATTCCAGCCTAGATCAAATCTTTAGGTCTAGGAGCCTTAATTTCTCTAGTCATACTTGGGTAAACAGTGACGATTTATAAAAGTTTATGGCCTGCAGCTAGCACCGGTCAGTTTGTTTGGTCAAAATATCCTGAAAAACAATTCTTTCATCACATGGTCATCTATAATTATGTTTTTGATGCCATCAGAAAGATTAGAATATTTTCAGTCTATCCAGTGCTCCCTAGATTGGGAAGTTGCCAAGAACTGTATAGAGAGAGACCCAAATTCGTTGTTAAAGAGAAAAAATCTATTGTCCTCTAAGTCCTGTGATTTGTAGCTGGGAAGGCACTAGAAAATTGCTGATTGGAAGGCAGCTGGCTGTTTCAAAATGTAGGCATGGTTTTAGGATATAAGCTTGCTTTTGTTTTCTTTGTTGGCTCACTGGTAGGATGAAGCTGACTATTAACGAGTTGTACCAGCACACCCCCCTGCCTCCAATTTGCCTGTAATGATTTACCACTGGACTCCATCAAGATAATAACATGGAAGTTTTGTCACCACATTTTCCTTTGCTATTTTAAAATGTATTATTAAAAAATAAAAATTTTTAAAGTGCTTTCTTTGCACTTCTAGTCAGTGCAGCAGATTGTCTCTGTAGTATATTGCTAAATGTTAAGTACAAGTGTAAGTCTTACATGTGTAAGAACAGTCTTTAAAAAATTCCAGAAAAAGAATTCACAAAAGAATTGTAAAACACTTGTATTTATAAGCACGTGTGCATTTGCTGTAATAGGCAGTATACAATTAGGAAACATGCAGTTAGGAAATTTATTAGGGAAGATCTCATCTTGAGAAACTGCTCCAGAGACTCCCAAGACATACTGAATATGATTCTGCTTTGTTTTTATCCAAAACCAGCAATCTCTGCTGGCCCCTCAATGTGTCACTTTTCCAAAGCAGCAGAGTCTGAGTCTGTTAAGAGCTTTGAGGTGAGTGTACCTAGACCTCGAATTTTTGTGAGCTCCCCCAAAACACTCCTAAAGTCAATCATAGAATCACAGACTCTTTCAGTTTGGAAGGTGCATGTACTTCCAACCTTCCTGCCATGGGCAGGGACACCCTCTACTAGGCCTGATTGCTCAAAGCCCCATCCGAACTGGCCTGGAAGCTATTCAAGCCTGGTTGTATTCAAACAAAAAATAGAAACTTAAGGCTTTAAATTGAAAAAAACCAACACCTCAAAGTAATTAGGAAAGACAAAAGAAGGGTAAGAAATGCACACAAGCTCTTTCCCCTTGCCCAATGTGTTCTTCCACACAAGGTGGTGACTGCTTGGGCTTCTCCGGCTCTTGGGAAACAGCAGCCACATGGCCAGGTCTGGCTGTCTCTCCCCTGCTCCTTGGGGCAATCCCCAGAATGCTCCATGGCATCACTGAGAGGCAGGAAGAAAGGTGTTCAAATTTGGAAAATAAAGACCTGCTCCTCTCAAGATACTGCAGAGAATCTGCATTTCTTCTCAGCATCAGTGGGAGCTTGAGGTGCTTTCCAACTCAGCATGTAGAAAATTCACCCTTTGTGCTGAGATCAAGTACAAGGCCTATACATCATTTAAAAGCAACTGAAGATGTCAAAATAATGACTCAGTAGGAATTAAGTGATGGATAGGGTTGGTGTTGCGTGGGTTTCACTCCCTGATTTGCAGATTAATATTAGAATTATTAATATTCTAATGCACTATATAGATTTATCTGGGATTCAGGCTCTGGTATTTCAGTGTTCAACAATGTCTCAGTGCTGATATTCTGAAAATATTTTAGGTTGGTTAGTCCTTCCTATTATTAAAAAAAAATATTTTGTTTAGACTTTCAAGACCATTGTATTTTCTTGAGACGTCATCTCGAAAGATCATGGAGAACGTACACCGTGTGAGTAGTTGTCTTATAGAAAGAAAAAAAGTGTTACATGTGCCAGTGGTGTTATTAACAGTATATGTGTGGGGGAACTTGGTTGCTCTTTAGTGCTATGAACATTTTATTAGAGAATATTGTGACTACTTCTGCAAATTGCTTTAATGTAGCAAGCAGCAGCTTTGATGCGTTAATTGGAGGTGCCTGCTGCAAACCTTGTCTTACTGAGAGAGGGAGAGGGGAAGGAAGGATTGCATTTTTCAACTTGTAGAATTTCTCCCTTGTGTAACAGACGTGTCAGAATAATGGGAAAATAAGAAAATATAAGTTTCCATGCAAAATTAGTGTAGAATCTTGTTATCCAGATGCAATCGATTTCAGGAGCTTCATATGCTTCAGACCTATTAGAAAATCTGCAGCTTTAGCTTTCAGCAAGAGCTCAATTGATTGCCCTGACAAACTTTTACCAAATCTAGTTACTTCATTATTTTACAATCTGGCTATGTGTGCATTAAGTGTGAACTGCAAAATATAGAAGCACTGTCCCTGCCCTCATTAAGCAGCCATTTCAATGCTGGGTGGCATCAGAATTAGGAACCTGGCTGCATTGGAAGCAGGCACATCCTGGCAGGGGTTTAGTATTTGAGGTTTTGACATGTGTGCTCTTCCTGCTTTTCCTATGGTAATGCGTGTCAGCATTTCTGCTGGTAGGTGTTTAAGGTAAGGTTCTGCATCCACCTCTAAACATTTAAGTAATTTTCGCTGGATTTTTATAAGGGTATAGATTCAGCTCCCTATTTTTTCCTGAAAGAGTTGTCAGGGCCTGGAACAGGCTGCCCAGGGAGGTGGTTGAGTCACCTTCCCTGGATGCGTTCAAAAAAAGGGTAGATGAGGTTCTTAGGGATATGGTTTAGTTTAGGATGAGAATGGTTGGACTTGATCTTAAAGGTCTTTTCCAACCTTGTGATTCTGTGAATCAAAGTAAAGTTTTTAAGGCCTCGGTTTATTTTTCCTTGTGCTTTTATATAAACACAGTAAAACGCACAAGTGAAGATGCCTGGCAGAATCACAGTGCTGTGACAGGCACCATCAACTTCGCTACAGCGTAGCAGTAATCAGCCTCTAAATGAAGTATATCTGGGTTTTTCTTTTTTTAAATATGTGCTTGGAACATTTGGAGCGATAACTGTAGAGCAGTCATTACCATCACAGAGAAAGCATGGTCCTGCCTGCAGGCCTGCTCTGTGGAGCAGCCTCTACAGATGTGCTCCTCTAGTTGAAATCTCAGCTCAGGAAACAGGCTGCTCATCTCTCGTCTGCCAGAGCCTGTGGCACACTGAATGATTAGCACACCTCATGCTAGAGATTAAAAGTAGTGGTTGCCTCTCTTCTTTACCCTTAGCTGATGCGGTAGGGACCTCTCAGTGGAAATAGTCCAAATGAAGTACAAAAGAGTGGAGGGAAAGCAAGTGATTTAAAAGAAAAGTGACATGGACTGTGCTTTAAAACAGGCTTTAGTGTCAGAATAAAGCCCGACCAACTGTCTAAAATACATGGCCACCCTTTGCATATCCCTGATTCGCTCAGCCTACACACAGGCACGCACCCCCACACACCCACATGCAGCCACCTTCTGGATGTTTCACTGCACTGACTTTATGTTGTGAATGGTGTTTTAATTTTCTGGAGAGGACATGGACATGAAAGAATAGTCAAAGCTAACTGTTTTAACTTTGTGAAAAATAATCGCAGGAGAGCCTGAGGACAGCTGTCTAGTGCTTTATATCATCCTGTAGGTATGTGCTAAGAGCTGAGCACTAGCTTCAGAGTTCTTTGAGAATGATGGCTTCATAAGGCCTTGGTGTTATCATGGCTGATAAACAAACTCAAGTGGCAGAAATGTCCATATGCCTGGAGGAACAAGTAAAAATGATGCACAGCAGCTACCAGCCCAGGCATTTAAAAAGAATTAAATGGCTCCCAATGCAGAGATGAGGCTTTGTCTTCTGGCTCCACTTCCAAAGAGCAATTAAAAATAGCGTCATTTAATCTCCATTAGGATATCATGAAAAACCTGTGGTAGATGCCTAACAGTGTAACACCTGGAGGTTTAGGAGTAATTCTGACCCATTTCTTGCTTTGAAATACCCATCTGAGTCAGCAGGAAGAATTGGCTGGATTTTATAAGACAGGTGAACTAACAGGCTTGGCTACAGTGAAATCAGTTTGATTGGTTCAAATGCAGGATTGTAATTCAGACAAAAAAATTTAAGGAGCAGGCCTTAAATTGGTGGTTTATTGGAAAAGAATGTCTTCTGTTTGCTCTGTATTAGTGAATGACCATCATGCATTTATGAGATCATAGTTCAAAGGTAAGCTGAAGATATTCCCTGTTTTTAACTTGGTTTAGGAAAATGCTGTTGATACTAGTGAGGGAAAATGTGATTTTTTAAGAGTTTCTGTATTTTGATTTAAATGAAATGCAAGTAGAGAAATAGAATAGGCATCAACTAATCAGAAATAGGACCCTGAAAGGCAGAAAACCTCACTTTTTATAAAGATTTTTGTAGTGAGACTCTTATTTGGTTTTCTGCTTGGAGGTCCTCGAAGCGTAGAACTTTTCTTCAAGATGAACGTTGCCTCCTCAGTAAGTGCATGTACCGCTGAAGCCAGCGTGATAAACCAAAGGCTTAGGGAAGAAATCAGCCTTTGTGCCAGTCCCTGAGTGGTGGAGGGTATGGAATCCAACAGGGAAAGTGTTGCAGATAGGAGCCATGGTGTGTCTTTCAGCAGTATTTGATATTTAGGAAAGATACTAAGGAGTGCCAGAGATGACAGCACTCAGCTGTTTTTTTGCCTGGTCTGAAGGAAGTAGTGGATTTTCCACTGCCATTGAAAGCTTCTGTTCAATGTTTGCTTGCTGCTGCTTCTTAAAATCGAACGGGTATGTTATTATTCTTATCTGGGTATTAAAGGCTCCGGAGCTAAGGCTCTTATATTATTAGGTCATTGTTGGCAGGAAAAATGAAATACAGATAATGCTATCAGGCCTTTGTCTGTACAATTCAGGCATCTTACGGTGGTTATTAGGTTTATCCAAACACTGTTATTCCCTGTTGCTGCTGACATCACTAACTAAAACAAATAATTTAAGATTTGTTTCTACTTCTGTCCTTGAAGAGAGATGAGAAAAGAAGAGATGTATCTTTCTATGTCATATATCATCTGTGAAATGTTTAACTAAGTTCTGACTTGGAGGAAGAACACAACAGCTTTATTTCAAAAGAAGTTTTCTTACATAATTAAAAATACCAAATGTGTGTAAAAATCAGAGACAGTCAGTACGTATTCAATATAATTTATGCAGCCAGTGTTTTGAAAGCCCGTGGCATTGACTTGCACTATTCAAGTTTCCTGTGCCATATCAACAGCATAGCAGGTAGTGGCAGGAACTGAGGAGTCATAGTTTTGGCAGCGTTTGCATTGTAGCCTCAGGTGCCATCTCCATGGAGTATGTTTCTTCCCGTGGTTATGTTTCACAGTAGAGTGAGTAACGTGAAAGTGAAGGCAGCAGTTGTGGAGTTTTCCTTGCTACTTATCCAACAGTCTCCCGTCAAAACATGGGGTTTAGCACAATAAAGTTTGTTCTCTTACTATCTGTGTCAGGCTGTTTGTCAGTGAGGTGTGCTAGCTGAATATAACTCCCCAGCCTCCTGTGCTTTCCAGTGTCTGTTTGGTTGAATCACGCCATGACTGACATCGAGACACGTTAGTGGGAGGATTGTTTGTGAGAAAAAGGGAAACAAATTCGACACTCAACTTTACCAAGAAAGTCATTGCAGGAGCACAGATGCTCATCACTACCGAATACGTGCAGCCGAGGTCAGGGAAATCTGCTGGGGAAGGCGAAGCAGCCTTGAAGCAGTGTTTCTAAACCGTCTGTCAGCGGAGAACACACATGAAACACTGTTACAGCAAAGCCAAGTGCTGCCCTCCTTCCTCTACTCCCTTAGGATTGCCTATTCCCTTTTCCTCATGCCAGGCTCTAATGAGACACTGCAGAGTGTGCACCTCTACCACCATCCTCTCTCTTCCGTGCCTACCCCCAGGGACCTACAGCCCCTTTTTTCTGGGGGCTGATGACAGTGACAGCAGCAGCCAGTCAGGCATGGGTTAAATGTCCCCATTTGGATGTCCTTTAGCTCTTCCTTGAAGTTGTTGTGCTTGCTCCTCTTCCAGGCCAACACTTTTGCATTTCATGCTTCTGCAAGGGTAAGGTGTAGCTTCGGAGCAGGCCTGGTCAGCAGGAAAGTACTGACACACGGGAAACCTGGGAAACCTCACAAGGGTGGTTAAAAATACATGTAGTCCTGTTCTGTGGGTATAGGAGATGCTGTGACAAAAATGGGAAAAGGAGGATTGTTTCGACTGAATGGGGCTGTGTGGTTAAGTAATAAATTCTGCAAGAAAAGTAAAAGAGATAATGATAGTTGGAAGGGGAAAGGATACCACTGAGAAGACCGAAGAAAGGGTATGAAAATAATATACTCTGTAAAAGGATGAGCTTTCAGATATAGCAGTTTCTTGAATAATGAGGAGAAAACTATAGGAAGACAGAGAACATGCACAGAAGGAGACACTGCCAGATACTGTGGGGAGAGAGAATGGAGAACATTGTAATGGAGAAATGCAGAGGAGACTAGAAATTGAAGTCAAGAAAATCAGATTAAAGCAAGAAAATAGATTTTTAAGAACCAGAAGGAGGTAAGAAGGAAAAAAATGGAACTTCCTGCTTCCACCTGACAGAAAGGGAAGTAAGCAGTGACAGAGATGAAAGAAAAGATATATATATTTGCACTGTAGGTGGAAGGAAAAGTTTATATGATGAAATAGAAATTAAATGAGGGGAAAGAAGTTATATGGTAAATTTATGTTGATGGTGAAACAGGATAAAGTTCTTTCTCTGCTTTCTCTCTGTGGCTGCTAAATCCTTGAAGAACTGGAATTCCCAATCTGTCTGAATGATACTCTTGGGTCTTTCTGTAAGGAAGATGCTTGAAGGAAGAAGTGCTATATTTTCATTGATTTAAACCATCGTTTATCCTTCATGAAACATGAAATATGAAATGAAATGACAGACATGTACCATTGTTTAATATGTGAATAACAGCTAGTGTGTTTGGGCAATGTTTAAGCTTGTGATAAGAGTAGAAATAACAGAAAGGTTGAAGGCTGCACCCAGCAGATCCTTCATTGACTGAAGCATCGTGTTTCTTCCTGTGTTTTAGCACTGTTGAATGTGATTCCTGACGGACAATGAGCATTTCGCCCTTGGCAAGGAGGCTGAATGGTTTATGTCTGTGTTTTTCTCATTCCTTTTAGGGATCTCTTGCTGTCTGTGGCGCTTGGCCAGGTACTCTCCCTCCTTATCTGTGGCATTGGTCTCACGAGCAAGTATTTGTCAGAAGATTTCCATGCCAACACACCTGTTTTTCAGAGCTTCCTCAATTATATCCTTCTATTCTTGGTCTACACAACAACACTAGCTGTCAGACAAGGTAAGTGTCTCTCTGAAACCGTCTTGTAGAAAACAGCAAGGATAAAGGCCTTTGTGGAACTTCGAGCAGCAATGTGATTTAGACACATATGCCATTAATACTTGTTATGTATTTACATTACCTAGTAATACCTTATCAGATGAATTGAGAAAAAACCCGACAAACTTTCATTAGCAAAAAATTAATCCGTGGATGTTGAGGATGGTGGTGCTACTGAAAAGCTAAAACATCAGTTCTTTTGACCACCTACCTGTTCTTACAGGAATGTTCCTCTTACACCTGCATCTCCAGCATCACGGCCGCACACTCAGGATTTGACTGCTTTTCTGGGAAATATTAGGATGCTTTACATCTAACGTGGCTAAGGGGAGCTCAGATGCAAGTAAAGAAGTGCTCGCTAGTTGTAGTTGCTGATTGTGGAGATTCAGTAGATCACTTTCTGTTAGGAGAAAACAGCAGCCAATCTTTAGCCACGGGGAAGTAGGAGACAAAGGCTGGGAATTTGGGATGCTGTTTCACTGGAACATTGTGTGGGCAGAGCAGCTATACAGGCCTGCCACTGCTTTGCTACAGGGCCTACATAACCAATATAGCTTCTGAAGTAAGCACGCTTTGGTACCACATATCAAATGATCCTCTGACAGCCTATATATAATACAGGGGGTTTGTGCCTTTCCTGCCCATCCTTCCCTTCTTTGAGGGGAATTTCATGTCTAGATGCTGTGTGGGAGGTGAATGCATTTAAGTACATTTCTCACCCACTCTTTTTTTTTGGTACTGATTTTATTTATTCACCTTCACAGAACACATATATTAGAAGCAATATAAAAGAGCAAAAATATCATTTGCTTTTCTGACTTGGCTCTCCTGACATAAGGAGGGAAGTGCTCTATGGAGGAAAAGAACTGAAAAATATATTAGGCCATGTTACATTTATCATAGTGAGTGGTTCGCATTTTCTTACAGGAACAAATATATTTGGATTGTTCTTTGATGTTACATCTTTTAATGATTTGGGAAGAACCCCAAAGCTCAAGTTTTTCACTCTTAGTATAGTCTTGTGATGTAATACTATAAAGCGTTCCAAGACAGCAAGGACTTAAATTTCCATGCGAAAAATGAACAGTCAAAAATAGACTATACTTCAGCACAAGGCCCTTAAATGTATTACAACTTAAGTTTTATAAAGCTTGGTCTCCATTGACATTTTTCAGAAGCGATGGAGGCCAATCTGTGGTGGACATGTCAGGTCTCATATAAGGAGAGATTGCTCAAGCAGTGTTTTGCTGTCTTGGTATTTCGGTTTGTGTAGGGGGAAACATTGCCACGTGCTTTGCTCTACAAAACGTTGAAAAATTGAATTAGTGGCATCTTTCTGGACAGCTGTGTTTCAAAACAATTCTTCTGAGTGTAGGATTGCCTAGATGTCCACAAGTTCTGTCCCAGACATGCCCTTCTTGGGACTGATGTAAGTTCTGTGGAAGCCAAGTCCCTATGATTATTGAATGGATTTCACTTACTTGAAAATGCCAGCTTGTGAGAGGACATATGGGCCGGCATGCTGGTGTACATTACAGGGATTTATTTAGGATGATGTTTGCGTATATCAACATTTCAAAAATGTAATCAAGAACTCTGTTTTACAGATATAAAAATAGGTACTAAAACTGTACTTTATAAATAATTTTCTGTCTCTGTTTAAAAACGTACTCGTAGACTAAAGAGAATTTGTCGGAGCTGTCTGTTGTGCCAGTGAGATAGATCTGGAAAGCAAATGGGGGAAGTGTCAGGGATATGTGAAAAATATTTTATGGACAAGTGAGGAGAGTTGGGGAAGGTGTTTGAACAGGCCTGTGGTTGAATATGGACTATACAGACAACCAGAGCACAACGTAAAGGGTACCAATGGAATAGTCTGGAAAAGGATCTGTTGAGTAACAAAAGATGGTTTGGTCTAAAACAATCCAGAACAAAACAGGCTACAGAAGCAACAAAAGTGGTGATCCACACACTCAGTGTAACATTCCTGCTGGGTGGCATAGCACTACACAGCCAGCTCACTTACTCAGCAGCATTTAATATTGCCAAGTGATTGAGCCCGACGTTGTCTTTTTGCTCGTGTATTTATTCAAATTTATTATCTGTGTTTGTTCCACTAAGGCAGCTTTTCTAGCAGCTCTAATCGTTTGGCTTTGTTCACAGATGGAAATCACATAATAATGATATTAATTTTATATGGGATGATTCTGTTCTGAGTGCTGGGAACATCAGAAGGCTTTTTTTTTCAAGTGCAGTTCTCCTACTCTCTATGCAATATTTAAGATTCTTTAAATTATCCTCTTTCTCCTTCAGAAATCAAACCATCACAAGTTGGCTGGTAGTCAAAAAATAGCTGCATCTCTTTGTCTCTCTCTGCGCTTGCAGTGTATTGGCTAAGGAGATGTCACTTGCGGTGGCCAAAAAAACCTCCTAATTCACTGCAGGACTGAAAACTATAATTTGCTGAGGCATTAAGAACTCCTCTTTCTTTAGAGGCTTCTTCCAAGTTTTGATTTACCGTGGATCCCCTTTGACTTACCTTTCTCTCACTGTTCATCTTCTTGCCCCATATAAACTCCTGGAGTGATACTGCACTGGTCTCTGAAAATCATCATTAGCAGGTGATTAAAGCTCCTGATTGCTGATTCCTGATCTCCTCTTACTAAAGCTTTTCTGAGGTGGATGCTCAGCTTCCAGCAGCTAAAGTTAGTCCATGGGCACCAGCAGCTTCCACTACATTTTTATATTGTGGATCAAGATATACTTTTTCAATAATAATTTTATCACAGTCCTTTGAGTGGGTGCAAAGATTAGGACTACCACCTTGTAATGGATCTGCACGTCATCAGACAGTGTAGCAGATGCACAAGTCCTGTGGATGCCAGAATCTCTTGAGTACTTTTGAGCTTCATTCCCATGTTGGAAAAAGAAAAAAAAAAAAAAGCTTGTCCTGTAGCTCTAGGTGGGGAACCAGTTTGAGGGCAGTAAAAGTGGCCTGAAGTACTAAGTAGTGAAGTCGATATGAGTAAGGCTTTTCATTGCTATTACAATTCTGTTCTCTTGACCAGAAGTGAGCAGTAATGGAAGTGTTAAAGGAGACCTGTTCTTACAAGATGTCATATGAGCCTTAAAACGTAGATAGTACTCAGGTAGAGGTCATGAAAAGAAAAAAAAACAGGCCAAACTGGGATTTTTCTGATGCAAAATCTGACTGCCTTTCTATCAGCTGTACTCTAAATATCTGTTAAATGATGAATCTGGTATCTAGGAAACTCTTTTATTCAGGATATTTTAATGCTAATTTTATTTTTGTTGGGTAATATGTAAATTTCAGTTGAACATGCTGTTTTCCCAAAGAGGTGAGTGCAAAGGTCCTTCACAGTTAGGAGTGCTCAGGCTCAGGCATGCATGGGTGCCGGTAGCCACTTGACACAAATACGTATCCACTATAGCTTCCAGTCCAAAGCTCGTTAACGCTCCAGTGCTAGGGTCTGAATATAATTCTTCAGGAGGTTTCTTTGTATGAGAACAATCCTGTAACATTAATGTCATTAAAGCAGCATTATAAGGCAATGAATATTATTATATTCTATCTGGCTGATATGCCAGAAATTTAATAGGTAGTAAGGATCTCTTCCGTTCTTTCTCTGGAGGTAACTTCCTCTCATGCCTGTTGTTTTCACAGCCAAAACCTGTTTTTGTCCATGATAACACCTTGGATTTGTGAAGAAGGTTTTAACACATATTATCTCAGCTCAGTCCTCTCATCAGCAGAGCATTCTGCTTAACAAAATCTTGTCAGGACACTTCCAGATATTCCTTTGGGTTGTGCGTTATTATTAATTGAGGAAAATAAAAGTCTCATATCCTTGGCTATCAGGAAGAAAAGCCTCCTATCAGTGAAATGGAGCTATGGGACATAGAGCTGGTGGAGATTAGTTTTAACACCTTAAAAAGCAGTAAGTGGGAAATTGTCCGTTGTGGACCAGAAGGTGTTAATTACTAACAGTCAACATGAGTGCAAGCATCAGCAGCTTGCCACCAAAAATAAATTACTTCTAAAAGCCACCTCGCATATGCTACAAATGAAAACAACACATCTAGACATCATTAAAAAAAGAAAAAATATGAAACTGCTATTTTTTTGTTATTCTGGAAAACAAGAAATGAGGGAGCAATAGAGATGTCTTTTGAACAGAAGGGAACCATAAAGCCTTAAGGGCCAGATTCTGGGAGAGCAGCGTTCCACATTGCAAGCTGTTCCTTTAATTTTAGTGCAACAAGTTACTGAGTATTTTCAGCCCACCATTACCAAGGACTGGCAGTGATTTGCTAGTTCAGAAAAGGTTTTATGAATCTGCGTATGTCTGGATGAATTCTGCTTCTAAGCTAAGTGATGAGGTTATAGCATATGTCAGTGGAAATATGCTTTTCCCTAGAGTAACTGTAACGTCTCAGATTTGACATATAATCAGATGTGATCTGTGTCCCTGAGTCAGCTCGAGAGTCCTGTGATACTACTGAGGATTGCAGTCCTGTTACTGGAATATAATTTTTTAAGCATTTCTATTGAGGATTGTTCTATGACATTAGTATATCAGTCATATGTAAATTCCTGATTTATCTGCTGTTCAAATATGTATCTCCATTTAGATACCTGAATGCCCCACAAACATCCTTCCTGCTTCTCCAAAATTGACGGAAGCATGCTACTTGAAGGAAGGTAGAGAATGATATAGGAGGTGCTGTTTTGCTGCAGTGCTTGTCAGCAATTTATAAATGATAGAAAGGGTAAATGCCTCTTGTTTTTACTCAATATGTTACATTAACACAAAGCTAGTATTATGCACTTAACTTAGGTAGACGTACCACAGTTTCTTCAGAGTTGACACCTTTTTCTGTTGACTGCCCATAAGAACATGTCTGGGAAACAAAGAGTACATGATTTAAGCTGATCAAGCTATATTAGATATAATGTACTTTGGGCAATATGTGTTGTACCATTTAGATGAAATGTCTCCTGGAAAGGCATTCATCCTGTCAGCATTTTCAAAGGCAAGCCTTCAGAAATATGGGACTTTCTGTTCACTGAGGATGACAGGGAGTGATTTTGACAAGAGAAGATGAATTTCATCGTTGTTCAGTTCATGCCTCTGCTGTAGAAGAAAAAGCTTGGTTGGTTATCCCTCCCGTGTTGAACAAAACCTGTACAAGCTGCAGCCAAGCAGCTTTATGGTCCTCCTTCCCTGTGACATAAGCAGTCCTCGGTCCCTCAAGGAAATGACTCAGCCCATGTGCCGGCCTGCAAACACCTCTGGCCCTCCTGCTGCAAGGGGCCAGGTTAACCCTGAGTTTGAAAAATGAAGCATGGCAGCAAGCATGGCTTGGGACCCATGAAAAATAATGACCTTCATGTCTTTGGTATTCTCATAGCAGCGCTGCAGAGTCTCCCTGCTGGGTTGCGCTTTGCAGTCTGCAGTGCACTTTCTCTTAATTACTCCAGGTTTCTAATTAGGGATGCCAAACTGTGTGGGATATGTTTATTATGAAAATGGTCAGCCAAACAGTCCTTTTGTCTGGACTTTGAAGAGCCCTTTTCATATTCAGAGGGAATTCTGTACTTCAGGAGAATTGAAGCCAGAATGCTGGCTGTTTACAGGCACTTCAAATTGCAGGGACCTTTTTTGTAACGTGCAATTTTCTGTTTGGATAGCACGCTTACAGGAGCAAGAATTATGATGTATTGCTTGTTCAGGATTTGCCATTCACATCATGGACACCACAGCAAGCTAGCTAGCAAATCCCAGTATGACTAGAGCCAGATTCCTGTTCAGTCCCATTTGCATGTTCATTGTGTTTGTATTTGAATTTTCCCTCTATTTTCAGTTGAGTTTTTAAAATTTCCTGCAGTAAAATGCTGAAGGCTGCTGCTCTCTCTACTGCGTGGACCATAGTTACTCGACTCTGTAGGTGTTACAATTCAGTGTGGTGTTAGACTTTCCCTGCATGTATAGTTTCTGTACCAGACCTTGGGATCCTGTTCTTTATAATAAGTTTCCCAAAACCACAGAATTTCCCTTCCCAGCCCAATGGAGTCTTCTCACATTCTTCAGCCACCCTACAGAAGCAGATGCAGTCCCAGCAGAGCGTGATTTATTCCACATAGCTGGTAGGGAGACAGGGTAAAAAATGATAGACCCCATTGCTGATATGAAGGCAGGGTTAAAACCAATAGACTTGACCTTTCAGTCTTTTGCTTTGTTTTGTTTTGCTGTTCCTACCGGAGAGGTTGGGTTTGTTTTTATTTTTTCAATCCTCAGGGTTTTTCATTGTCAGCTGTCCTCGTTGCACTAGCCAGCAGACAGATGCTTTCTGCTTTGGCCCTGCTGCTCCTTTCCACCCACACAAGGGACCAGGCATCTCAGGGCATCTCAGGGCTTAGTCAGTTTTCATTTTCATCAGGTGCATTTTGCTTTGCCAGCTGTTTAACAAGGTACAAATAAACACTTACAGAGAGGAATCCTGGCCCCGGTGCAGTGGAAATGTGTTGGCAGGTAAAGGCACAAAAGAAAGCTCAGCCTTTACTTTCTTTCCAGTGTTTTTATTTCTCAGTTCTGTGCTCCTGATTGTTTGGGGAGGTACCTGCTGTCTGAACCCACAGCACACGTCCCACATTACAAAACAGGCATCATCCTGCTAATCCTGGCCAAAGCAGCACGGTCTGTCCTCTTGCCTCCTGTCACTGGAGTAAATCATATACATCCCACAGCACAAACGAATTGAAAATTAGAAAGTAGTGTTCCTTTAGGGTGCAGGTAGCAGCAGTTAAACATGAACATTTTGTGTCATAGTTTAATGATGCAAACACTAACACACTCATCATGACCCCAAAGCAATAAAGGCCAGGCCTAATCAAGCATCCATGCTGTAGCATTCGCTGTAGTAGTATCTCACAATCCCTGATAAAGCTCATTCAGTCCAGAGACATCTCTTGTTTTACTAGGTTACTTTCAAAATAGCTTTGCTGCTCAAAAAGTAACTTTTGTGCCATCAAAGACAAAATAAGCTGAGGAGGGCATTGAGTGAAAGGACAGATGATCGTAAAGGTAACTTCCAAATTTAAAGATTCGGTAACAGGAGCACTTCATTTTTCATCTTCCTGCTAATAGAGGCAAGAGGACACACACACAAAAAAAAAAGGGTAAAAACCCCCAGATCATCTTACCATCCTCTCAACCTAAATGAGGAGATGGGAGGTCTTGTCCACAGAGAGAAGTGAATTTCTACTAAGGTTGCGTGTGCACTAGGGATACCTCTCCTTGTAACAGATTCCAAGGGGGATTCAAATCAGGCATTTCAAAGCACAGAATTTACTGCTCAGCTTAGGAAGTTCAGACTCGGTCATGCTTCTGGCTGCCATGTTTATGCCCTCAACCAGTTTCTTCTAGAAACAGCATTCAGATTTGCACCATGGTTCAAAGACTGGTGCATATTTTATGAGAGCAAACCTTGCAGGCACTAAGTGCAGAGAGCATAAAAGGCATGCCAAGCTTTAGGCTGGCTGAAGTCCTGGGTGATGGACCATGTTTTCAGCAAGGCGCTGTATGGTTGCTGTGAGGCAACGCCTGTACAGAATATACTACTTGACAATAAGGCAGTTTTACCCTGGAGGTAAATGTACATAGTTTAGGAACATTTAGCCAGATGTGGCCATTCCATGCCAGCAAGTATGTAAATAGAAACCACAGATGCAATAAAATGGGAGGTGATGCAGTTACTCTGCTCACAGCTGCAGCATCGCAGGTAGCTAGTGGGATTTAGCAGAAACAAAAAGAAATTATCACAGTGTTGCTTGCCTTGGTGATTCCAACACCTAAATCTGAGACATGGGGCAAATCTGCAACATGCTTGTGTTTGGATCAGGATTTAGATTTTGTTGCTGAGCCTGTGAAGCTCTCTCCATGCACACATCTCCAGAGGCCATGCTGGCCTCTCAAACACGATGCTACTCCAAGCAGAGGTCTGTAAGTTCCTGTGTGAGAGGATAAACTGTGTCATTAGAAGCAAGAGTGGGGCAGGCTCAAGGAAGATCTGAAGAAGTGCAGTTTGAGCACTTGTGCATCTTGATGCTTGATTTGCATCCCCATCTCAGCAGTTGTGGCTACACGTATTTGTATCTATACCATGGATTCAGAGAGTGGTACAGAGGTTGCAGGTATAAGAATAAAGGCTTTTGAGCGTGTGGAAAGCCAGGTGTTGTACAGTACATTCCTGGAAGTGCTCAGATACCACAGCAATGAGCTTTGCAAATTGGCCCCCAGCATCAGAGCATTGCACAGGGATGAATGTGGTTCTCTGTAATTTTATTTGAGGGTAGAGCATCTCCCTATCTAGCCAAGATTGCCTTACAGTATGTCAAATAATAAATTGTCTGTTAAGGGTGTGAGCTGAATCACAAGCAGTTAATTTTCTGTAGAATTAAGGGATAACTGTCCTTTGCAGTGTTAGTATATGGGCCTAGCTCCTCTTCTTAATACATAAACATCCAAAGTGCTGTTTACAAACCCAACCATCCCTTCCCACTACAATGAGGAAAGTTAATGGTTCTGATAACATAGCATACCCTTGATCTTACAGCTGTAAGCAGAACACGAGGGTTGTCTCTGCCACTTCATGCAGTATCAGTATTTGCCTGTGATTTATTGAATATTTAAACATTCATCAATTCAAGCAGCTAGCCAGGGTAGCAGGATCCACATTCAGCACACGTAGCTCCAGCGTTCATACAGGAGATTTGAAGTGTGGTTACAAGATGATAACTGTATTGCCTGAAGGAGATAAGTCCCGCTCTGCCAGAATGGTGCTTTGTATGTAATTAGTGTAAAAATTCAGAGGAATGGAGTTTATCCTTGCGATCGTCTTTCTCATTAAAAAAGAATCATAATGAAAGAACAAAGCGGTCCCTGCAGTGAATTGGATTGCCTTCCTAAGTTTTCATTAAATCAAAGACTCAGCAGCATCCCATTTTGCAGAGCCCAGTTGCAAACTGTACACAAGACTTGCGGTAAAGTCCCCGTGAAGACGACATCCTTTCTGAAGCTTTGGAAGTGCAGTGTATTGCTCTTTCGTGAGAAGTAGCCCACCTCTCCATTTTCTTTTTCTGATCTCATTAGCTTCTCTTATCAAAATGGTACTGGGACAGAGGAAGGAGGAAAGAGCTTATGTCATGCACCAGGTAACTCACAGCCACACCTGTAAAATTTGATCTAAGTAGACTGCCTTTTGTAAAATAAGGTCTATGAGACAACATGAATCAAGGGAATAAAAAGCTATGCTAGCAGGAAAAAGCTCTATTTTCAACTTACTCTTCTGGCTCACAGTTACTGCCAAGCCGTAACACAAGTAGTCATTTCCTCTTCCTTCATCTCCATTATTATCAGGGTAATCCATATAATTACTGTTACAACTAGATGCGTCTTTCAGGCATAAATATATAAATATCCTGTAACTTTTTCCTCTGTTTTGTAAGTGTGTTTTTTCCCTTTATATTTGGCTGAGCTGTTAGCCATTGGCATATGGTTACTTCGAACTCCTGTTGCATTTATGGATGATAGTGCTAGAATAATAATTGCAGCTCCCTCTGAAAAAAATGTTTACAGATTTAGCACTGAATAGAAAAGCAGTGGTTGTGCTGTATGATCTCCCTTCTGCTCATAAGCTGCCGAGCACAGGCAGGAGCACCGAGTCACTTCTGGAAGATGCTCAGAATTCAGGGACCCAGGGGATCACCTCTTGCCTTAGGTTTCCCTTTGTCTTTGGATCACAAACCCTGAGGGTGCTTTAGACCCGGGTCGCTACTGAGCAGCGCAGCTCAGCAGTGGCTCTGTTAAAACATCTCCCTACATTATCTTTCTGATTTAGCATTAAAGACAAAAGGAGAAGGATAATATATGCTGTCTAGCAGCCTCCTCCATTTCTTGCATGCATTTCCCAGATGGGAGGAGGAATCTTTGAGGGAAGGTGGGAGCTTTGCTGACAGAAATAGTGAGCGCTCCAAATTCACAGGGGAGGGAGAGACCATGTGTGTGTCTCTGAGGAGCACTTATCCTTTAGTTTTCAGTAATATGACAGTCAATTCACAGGGATATTTTTGTAACTGTTACAGAAGTATAGCAAATGAGGTTTCAAGGAAAATTATGCATCTGTATCTTTTCTGAGTTAAATATTCATGAACTTGCTTCTGTGCAGGTACTAGAATATTTACACAATATCATTTCTCCATTGCTTCTCCGATTATCTGTCTGTGATAATCGGATAATGTTTGTTTTGGTTAATTCTAAAGGAATTCTTAATACCCCAGGGTAGAGGTGGACTGCCACTGCTTTAATAAGATGGATCTGTGCTGATTTGTACCATTGATGATATAAGGGAGGAATTGCATGACCGAAAACTATGATGTATGCTGTTTTTTTTCATTGCTATTTGAAATCTTTTGTTTGAACACGTTCCCTAGTGTTCATTTCAGCTGCTTGTATACAAGAGTCACAACTACTTAGTCCTCTTATTTCCTGTGTTTGGTACATAAGAGGTTTGGCTCCATTTTAAAGGACCTGTAGTGGTTTGCCCTCATGGAGTGATCCACAGAGTTTTTCAATGCACATACATATAGATTACATACATGCAAACATATATATACACATACCCCCCCAAAAGCTACGTATTCTTGGTAGAATTTATATTTTGTATTACTCAGAATTGCTTACCATCTCAAGATCCCAGTGAACTTTAGGTGTTCCTGAGCTAGGCTTCATGCTTTTGTTAGGCTAGGCTTTGTGTTAAGAGAGGTGTCCTGTGTTAAGCCTTCTGTGTTAAGACTTTATTCCAAAGCTGAAGACAGTGGCAAAAACATTTGAAGGATTCCAGTGTATTTCTGATGCCCTCATCACTGAGCCTAACCTGGTCCTCTAGAAACGCTTGTAGGTAACTGGTCCCTGCTAAAACTGGAGATGAGAGGTCTGAATGGACTTGGACACTGAGCCAGGCAGCCAGCAGTCACTGGACTGAAATCATTAGTTTGAGTGCTTTCTAAGAAAACTAGCTAGTTGAGGGGACAGCAGGCTGCCTGATGAAGTTACAAAGGCAGCTTCACAGTCAGAAGTCTTGAGTGAGAGGGATCATTTTAAGTGGAGGCTGGAGATGGTCCTGTCCCAGTGCACTCCTTAATGCTGGTGGGCAAGGTGGAGAAGCACATTGCACCGACCAGCATATGCGCTGGTATTTCAGTTCCTGTTCAGATTATAATCTGTTTGGTGTACATCACTGTCACTCATCAGGTGACATATTCCTCTTCCCAGTGGAGTTTTCCTCTTCCTAGAGCAGACTCTGCCTGTCTCTGTGGGAAAGTGCCCTACTGTGGATGTATAGGACAGTAATAATTGCTGTGAGCTACTGAACAGAAGCAGCACTCTTAAAGTTTTCACAAGTTTTTCCATACACTGCAGCTGTAGCACTGAAATTCAATGGATAACACTTGGGAATGCTTGTGGATGTGCAGTGTGTGATGGTCTGAGATCTGCACACTCAAAACCCCCCATTTTTCTCTGGTGGGAACCCAGTCACTTTTAATTTAGTGAGGATTTTTAATGTCTTTGTTCCTTCTATTGTTATTTTATCAGAAAATATAAAATAGCAGGTCTTTATCAGAAAAATGTTTCTCTGAAGTATGGAATGAAATAAAACTGATAAAAAAGAAAGCAGGATTCTTTTTCCTTTAAAGGATATGGCACACTGCAGAAAAGGAATGTGTTGTTTCAAGGTGAGAGAATTCAAGTCAAATCTCAGAACAACCTGCCTTTAAGAAGACAAATGACTGTGATATTTACGATACTATTTTTTCTTGTAATATAATGGCACCCAAATAGGATTGTTTTTCAAAATAGAGATTGCCTCACCAAGAGCTTTTCATAATGAAGCCCACTGAGATAAATGTTAAGATACAAGGCAACACAGAAGTTCAGACATGTATACACAACTGCTTCTTGCTGTATACGTTTGTGTTTCCATTATCAGAAATGCATGACTGCAAAGAGCTCCCAGAGCATCTCTGAAGGAATTGCATCGTTTCTATGTCTTGATGATAGAACCATTTCTAACAGGGCTGACTCAATTCATGCAGAGGTTGTATTTCAGAGTCTCTGTTTGTAAGGATTGTATCCATGCCTAAAGCTGCAGAAAGGCATGTCATCCTTAGAGCTGATTATTGATTATTGGTGGTGAGGCAGTGGAACGGGCTCCCCCCTCTCTGTCAGTGTTCAAAGCCAGGTTGGATGGGGCCTTGAGCAGCCTGGTCTAGTGAGAAGTGTCCCTGTCCATGGCAGGGGGGCTGGAACTTGATGATTTTTAAGGTGCCTTCCAGCCCTACCCATTCTATGATTCTATGTTTTCTTTAAAGTATCTAAATGTAACAACAGTCTTCGTTTAAAAGCAAGGTGCTTGTTCCATCTGTCAAGCAATAAAGACAGTAATAGCCCTCTCTATAGAAAAGGAGTGGAGTCTAAAATGTAGAGGTGCTGTCTCAGTGAACCCATATAGAAAAGCTTTTCTAAGCATATGTACACAACAGGCATTCAAATAGATGTTTCTAAGGATGTGCACCTGAAATTCCAAGTTAAACAGTCTAATAAACAGTCTAATTAACTGCCAACTGACACAAGAAAGAAAATCATATCTTTCAAACTTAAGCAGAATTTTCCTTCCTAAAAGTTTCACAATTGCTTTAAATATCTGTTCTGTACCCACCTGATAGTACAGCAGCAGCAGCTCATTCCTAACAGGAAGGTGCTTTGTGAAAATTGTCAGGTTCTAACAACTTTCCTTCCCAATTTTCACAAAAGACTCAGGTTTTTTAATCCTCGTTAATACATTTCATATTTTGTCAGCAATGTGACGAAGTGTCATCTCCTTATTTCTTAATATTTTGAACAGTGGAATAAAAATGGAAATTCATTGTCAGCTGTCTCTGTCATAATCAGAGGCATTTCTTCTCATGCGCTTGATGAGGCTTGTGTTGATTTCCATAATTTCCACTAATCCTGCATTGGTGAGGGAACAGTCTATCTTCTGTTAATGGGAATATTGAGTGACGATCTGCTTGAGGATATCTCTTCCCTAAAACTAACTATCATAATATTAATATTTCCCACTGTTGCTTTTATTTTGTATTTTCTTGAGCTCTGTTTAAAGTTTTAATGATTTAATCTGTTATGTACTGAATAGTATTTAATGGTTTTGAAGGATTATTGCTTATAGATGTAAGTAACACTGAAAAGAAGCAGAATTTCTCATTAAAACTTCAGTATTGGGAGAAATTATTGGCAGGTGTAGAAAGCTGTAGAATTAAGAAGTAGGAGGTAACATCGATAGTGCTGATGTTTGTCATTGTCTTTTGCAGTCTCACAGACAAAGTTTCATATTGTTTAGGTTGGAGCTAATTACTTGTAGAAGCCAAAGTTTATATTTTGTGTGAAGAGTTTTGAGCAAATAAGTGATAGTGATTTTCAACTGTAAATCATGTCCCATATCAACAAAGTGGCATTCAGGAATAAACCATTCCATTCCCAGGAATTCAGTAAACTATTTTCTTCATTACAAATTATTTTTGTTGCCTATCAACACTGCAAACTTCAAAGCAAGGATAAGAAGTGTTTTAATAAGAGAATAAGTATTTCAGAGCTTTAAGTGATTGTGAGAAAGGGGTTTTATTTTCTGCTTTCTTCCAAAATTATATCACCTAGTAATAATTATGTGATCATAAAAAGATGTATAAAAAGACATCTTAAGTTAAACTTGCAGACCACATTGTGCAATCTAATTGAACCACCACATCAGCAATCACCAACTAGTTTTAAGAACTAAAATTAGAAAAATACCTTCTAAAGATGATATATAGATATGGGACATCATCTTGAAAGGGGCTTGATCAGGTGATTTGTATTTCTGTAAATCTTTGACCAAGCGCAAGGAGTGCTTTCTCTCAAAGGAGGGGACCATCTAGTTGGTAAGGAAAATATGGACGTAAGAAACTGAGTTTGATGAGGCTTCAGGCAGACCTGGTCAGAGAAGGAGCTCTTAGGAAAGTTGTCAGACAACATCAGCAAGGTGCGAAAGCTCAGGGAACACAAATATTTGCTCTGGAAACTGCCCTTGCACCACAGGAACATCCTTAGCAAGAGGATTATTTTTGTTGTATTGGGCCATTTGCTATGCCCTAAGCACCAGGCTGATAGGTGTGTGCAGGCTTCTGTGGATGAGCTGTACAGTCACAAATCAGGCATCCCACAGATTGTGTTCAGCATTTTCATCTGAGTAAAGAAACCATGGGAGTGTTTCCAACAGTACCATCCAAGTCTCTCCCAGAGACCTGCCTAGGTCATTCTTCCCCTTAAGTGGTCAAGTGTTCTCAGCATGGGAAAGTGATACTCAACTAGCTCTATGTCACTGCAAAGAGGATTTGAAATATCACTGCTGGAACCTTTACTTTTGCTGTGTTGGTTGACAAAAGGGTTCTGAGGGAACTGCTGTGAAAAGGGACTGCAGACAGGAGCACTTAAGTGGAATATTTCCTCAATGACATTTCCTGGAGATATGATCACAGTTTCCCCAACTTAAAATGGCACCCAAGTCACAAAGTGACATTGCTCAGTAATCATCTCTTGTAAATACTGTGAACTGCCACTCTTTTTGGTGGTGAAATGGCCTAGTGGGGAACAGAAAGGGTTTTGGTTCCAGCACTTGGAAGTAGAAATAGTGTCTTACTTGGTAGTAGAAACAGTATCTTGTCAAACAAAATGTCCAGCACAGAACTGGACAAAGCCATAATGCATTGTGTGGGCAATTGGCTGAAGGGTCGGGCCCAGAGGATGACAGCGAATGGGGTTACACCTGGCTGGCAGCCAGTCACTAGTGGGGTTCCCCAGGGATCCATTTTAGACCCAGTTCTTTTTAACATTTTCATAAATGACCTGGACACAGGACTAGAGGGTGCCTTAAGTACATCTGCAGATGACACCAAATTGGGAGGAGCTGTTGACTCCGTTGAGGGTGGAGAAGCCTTACAGAGACCTGGACAGATCAGAGAGCTGGGCAATCACCAACAGCATGAAGTTTAACAGGGACAAGTGCTGGATTCTGCAGCTGGGAAGGGGCAACCCTGGCTACACATACAGCCTGGGGGATCAGATGCTGGAGGGAAGCCATGCTGAGAGGGATTTGGGGGTCTTGGTCAACAGCAAGTTAAACATGAGCCAGCAGTGTGCCCAGGCAGCCAGGGGGGCCAACCGTATCCTGGGGTGCATCAAGCATGGCATTGCCAGTAGGTCCAGGGAGGAAATTGTCCACTCTACCCTGTGCTGGTGTGGCCTCACCTTGAGTCCTGTGTGCAGTTTTGGGCACCACAGTACAAGAGGGACACAAAACTATTGGAGAGTGTCCAGAGGAGGGCAATGAGGATGGTAAAGGGTCTGGAGGAGAAGTCTTATGAGGGGAGGATGAAGTGCCTTGGTTTATTCAGCCTGGAGAAAAGGAGGAGTCCTCACCATGGTCTATGGCTTTCTGACAAGGGGAAGCAAAGGGGCAGGCACCAGTCTCCTCTCTTTGGGGACCAGTGATAGAACACAAGGGAACAGTATGAAGCTGGAGCAGAGGAGGTTTAGGTTGGATAGCAGGAAGAGATTCTGTACTGAGACGATGGTCATAACCTGGAACAGGCTCCCCAGGGAAGTGGTTACAGCCCCGAGCTTGACTGAGTTTAAGAAGCATCTGGACAACACACTCAGTAACATGCTCTGAGACTTGGCTGGCCTCTACTCCTGGCCAGCGGTTGGACTTGATGATCCTTATAGGTCCCTTCCAACTCAGGATGTTCTATGATTCTATGATAAATCTGATTCCATGGTGTGTCTGTGATTTACCTTTGTCAGACCCAATAACCAGGCACAGGCTGTGATACCTCGTTCTCTGGATGTCTGAATTTGCTGATGGCACAGTCTGATGGCACAGTGCTTATGGTTACATGGTGACTGGCTGTTTGGACAGTCAGCTTTGGGTTTTGTATTATTGCAGAGCAGACCATCCCAAACCAAACTGCAAATTTGTGGGGTTTATTTTGGCAGTAGCTCTGTTTGAGGACAAGTGTTGATGGCACCCCTTTCTAATTCTTTGATTCCTTCCGGGAACAATTGTACAGAGAAAAATCATCTTTTGACCTTGTTCAGTTCCAGTTGAAAAGGCAAAATGAAATTAAGGCTCAAATAGAGCTGGCCATGAGTTTGAACAAAAAATTTAAGTTTTGGACTTGGATGGATGGGCAAAAAGTGGAGTGCAGCAGAAAGTGATTTAGTATTTTAAGTTCACAACATAAATACAATATAATCTGTGTAGCCTTGTAGGCAATTCTGGAGATCATATACAAAGAAGCTGTGAATGGTTTGCCTGAACAGACAAACAGACATTTAAATCAAGAAAACAAAGCTGTAATGAGCAGTGGGAGCTGAGACCAAAACACTGATGTAGGCTTGCAGAAAGCTGAGTGAGTCAGCATGCCTGGAGTACAGCAGTTCTCATCCTCTGCTTAATTTTAGAGCCTTGTGTTGCATGCGTGATCAGAGGAATTCCGTGCTGCATTTTTCCCCATCATACCAAAATGGTTTTTACGTACGCTGCTTGTCCCTACTATCAGTGCATTGTTTCTCTTCTCATTTTTCATGTTCTGATTTCCTTTTTACTGAGTCCTTTCGGTTGTGTTAGGAACCACTCCCTGATTCTCTGCCTTATCCTATCAGCATTTTTCTGGTTTGTTCTAAATATTGTCTATAGGTGGAAAATGCTTCTCAGCTGATCATACCTTTGAAACTGTCCTCAGGTGATGCATCTGGATGCAACTTAATTAAATTAACATCAGAGCAGCAATAGCAGGTTGTACAAGGCACACTGTTAACAAAATAAATGGTACAATAAGAACAAATTCTGAGGTAATTGCTCAGGGCCTTTGACAGAATCATAATATATAGGACTGGTGTTTAGGATAGAGCAAGAGAAAAATGAAAAGAATCTGCATTTTAGAACAAGATGTTTCCTCTCTTACACAGCTGCATTTTCACTGTATCAGTAATGGATTTACATTCATATCTAAAATACAGACAGAGTTGAATGAAATTTCACAAGGATTTGATTTATGTTTAAGCTGTAATCAGAATTTTTCATATAAGTGAATTTTGAGAAAACATGGACTTCTGAAGTCAGGCTATTTATTAACGCAGGATATTCTGCTCAGCTGTTGAGCTGTAGCTCTAGTAACACAAACAAATGTGTATCTCTACCTTTTTTGAATTACAGTAAATATAATTATTAACTCACAGAGGTTAGATGATTTAATGTTTCATCACAAATGCTGATGCACTTTGTCTGAGTGAGGTAACCTTTTCATAACTGCTGCCATGGAAATGAAACCAGTGAAGTTACATATTGAAGGTATGCCCCTTGTGGTTAGAGTTCAGGCAAGCACAAGGTCTTAGGGAGCTTGTAGTTTCAGTGCTGTAGAGCACACAGGTTCCTGGAAGCCAGTAAATCACATCAAAAGCTCACAGATTATCTATCTGTCCATCCATCCATTACCGTGGTAGCTGAGTGCCTTTAAAAGCTAATTTATTTTAGACCCCATATGTTCAGATATATTACACAACACATTTAAAGTGTCAAAATTCTATTTCTAGCTTTGATTCACTGTGGAACACTGAAGTTGTTTAAAGTACAGTCTTATTCTTGTTTCTCTTCTGTGGACAGGAAAGAAAATCAGCAGAGGCAGTGAAGCGAACTGCCAAACATTGTGCTTTGTACAGAATAGTGCTGCCAACTTTCATAAAACACTTCTGTAACTTAAAGAGATTCATGTTAATATGTGTCTGTTTTTTTCCTTTAAAACCCTCATTTAGTTTTGTCAACTGAGAATATCTCCTCTGAGTTTTATAAGTGTTTCTTATACGGTTGCGAAGAAAAGTGTTCAAACATGGAATCTCAAATTCTCTTTATTTTTAATCTCAAGTTTAGTATGTTCAGCATAATGTGATTCTCAAAGCTCTTTCTCAAATCTTGAATGAGATATCTCCTTCAAAGGAATTTTTGAATGTTTGTGGTTAGCTATATCAAGACCAGAACATGACTAATTGATAGGTTCAGTAGTTTGCCACTCTTAAGAAGCGGCTAAATTTGCCTGTGCTTTTCTTGGCCAGAGCAAGAGAAAGTAGTGACAAGCCAGAGGAAAGACGATAATGAATGGTGCCATTAGTATTTTGCCCACTGATCCCAGGTTTTCAAAGTATAATGGACTGTACAGCCTTCACTGAGTGAAGAGGAGTCCCATGCCACCAAAAGCATGCAGCCTTGTTATGGTGGTTATCCACTCCCTCCTGCTGGTAAAGGAAGAAAGCTTACTGGCAACAAGTACAGAATATGAAGGAGGACAAGATACTATTTGTCACTTTTGAAGGTTATCTTGTAGAACAAACTCTTAGGAACACACTGAAGTAGTCATGTTTTCCTGTATGACAGTTATGGGTCACCCAGCATGTTGGAATCCAGTATCAGAAGCTCTTACAGTCTTGCAGCCTTTAGTCTTGCAAAGAGTGATCTGGATGCAGCTATGTACTGGATGATATGCACTTCCAATGCAATTTAAAAGATCCCTTTCAGCCTTTGATGGCCCAATGCCCCAGCAATACCTCCAGTTGTTCATTTTTAAAACCAGCTATAATGACTTTACCATCTCACCCTCCCACTCAGCAAAGGTATGTGGCAATGTGTTCCTTCCAGTAACAGATGAATCCTCATTTCCTGATTTTGGATGATCACCATCAATATTTTTCTGTCTGGCCTTGGCAGACTGCCTTTCGTCTTCTGGCTCCAGTAAGTGAGCAGCCCCTCCTTCCCTGCTGTTCCCAGTTGCCTTGTTAAATCCATCATATTAGAAAGCTCAATTGCCGCGGTAACATGGAAGAAAAAGCCACCTGATGAAGAGGCACTCCTGTGTTGCCATTTTACACTTTCTGCTTGGTTCAAATGTCCCACTGGCAACTACACCTAGCTTGTTAGAAGATTGCTTCTCCTACTGAATGAAGTAGCAGCAATCCATTCTTTACAGCTCTGTTTTGGTACGGGAAGTGATAGAACAATGTTGAACAAATTCAGATCTTTCTTACATCTTGTATGAACTTTGAGCTTCGCTTCCATAGACTCCTGCTTTCTGCCTTCTTTTACTTGGATAATCTTGATTTGCTAAAACCAATCAGTATTATTCTGAGATTTCTGAATTTATCTATAATATGACCTAGACCCTGTGAAGTATTCCAGAAAGCAGTATCATTAAGCTGGTTTGGCTCCTGTCTAAATGGATCTTCTGACGTTTTTGAGCCTACATAATAGTAGGGTCATGTCTCTCTATTAATAAGAACAAATTCACCAAGTAGAAGATTAGATAATTTTTAATTTTCCAGTTGAATGTCTCAGATTGCTTTTGATGTCTGACAAGGTTGGGCACAGCTGAAGGAACGTGGCTGGAATTTTAAACGACTGTAGAAATTAGGAAAAAACCTTTTGGTCTTTTTCATCTTCAAACAGGAATCCAGAGTGATACTACTTTTCTACTGTAGCTGCAGGATTAGGCATGACTTAAGTTGGCTCTACAGCCAGGTGGGGAGGTTCCTATATCCTTTTGTCTTCACTGATTTTTTATAAATTAGAGGAAAAACAGAGCACATGGAGATCAGCTTTGTAATGCCTTCCTTTAGACAAAGCCAGTGTCATGGCACAGTGTAGTAATAATATTGAGATTTATACTGTCCATAAACCTTTTATAGCGGTGTAATTAGTTGGGCTATTAATACTACCCAAGCTTAGCCTTATTTTATTGCTGTGAACACAGCTTGTAATCACGTAAATGATAATAAGTAATAATGCTTAAGGGCACTGTATAAACCCAGGCATTTTAGTCTCTCTAGTGAGTGCTCTTTGTGAACAAAAGTAGGGGATCCTATAGCTCTTTGTCTCCAGTGGATACTTATATCCACACTCTCCTTAGAGGGTTCTCTAATGGAAAACAAGGTCATAAAACTCCTGTTCTTCTCTCCTTTCTCTAATCTGACTCTGCTGACTTCCCTGCTAACACAGGTGTAAATTAGGCAATAAATAGCAGGAAAGAACTGGATTCGAAGAGTTTGGGGACTATTTCTGCAAATCAGAGGTGTGATGCTTCTTAGAGTGTTATGGTGTTCTCGATAGGAGATTGTTTAAACTGACTCCTTATTGCTTCTTGTTACATACTATTTTATAGAATTAATATTGGTCTATGATCAGGACAGTATTTTGGGAAAGAGAAGATGCAACTTGTCTGTCATTTACAGTACCTTGGTGAATAGAAAAGAGAAATGTCCCACAGTCAAGGAAAGCATAGTTCACTTCTAGGTTTCTTTTGTGCCCAGCAAAGAGGAGTCTGGATGGCCAGCCCCTATGTGTGTCACTCTGCATCTCCATCATCCTGCCCAGTTGGTCTATACCATCATCTAATGATGTTTCTTGCTGTTCCTGGACTTCTAGTCCAAGTTACCTGGTCCAACGTCAGTTCTGTTGTTTAACCCCAGTGAGAATGGGGTGTTCAGCAAACCAAAATGGGATATTTCCTTGTAGTGTTACTAGTCAAAGCAAGATTCACTGTGCTAGTGAGCAGGCATTTGAAAGGCATGAAATAGCCCAGGAGCAAACTGCAAGCAAATTGATCAATACTCACTGTCCAACTAGAATAACATTAAATGTAATGAAGTGGCCTGGAATGACTGCCTATCAGTCTTGGGCATTCTTCCCACATTAATAATCTAAATTCTTTAGGGAGGAGAAAGAAGTCACTACTGATGGCTCAATTTGAAAGGAAATTAAAGGCATGTTTTAAACCAAGCGAAAGGTAAGAGGCAGAAAATGTCGAGCGCTTACAGCACCCCCAGCGGCAGTTCAGGCACCACTGGTTCCCCGTTTGTAGGAGCCTCAAAAGCACAGGGCTGAGACGCAGTTTCAGAGGCTGCTCTCTGCATCCCTACCCCCGAGGTCGAGAGCTGCCTATCCCCAGGAGGGTCTGGGGGAAGGAGGCTCCCCTGCTTTCTGGGAGCAGGCTGGCTGGCTGCCTCTGCAGGCTGGGCCACCCTGAGGTCACTTTTAGCTGCGGGGTGGAAATAAAACAGCCAAAGTAAGCTCCTCTGGAGCCTCCCTAAGCAGCCGGGGCCTTCTCCTCAGTTCAGGATGAGATGGCCTTAAGCATAGAACTCATGTGTAGACAGTAAATTTAATTAATCCACATTGAGGAGACTGTCGCAAAATCTAGGCAATTTCTAGTCTTTTTCTTTGTTTAATCCTTCTGAGTGAAAGCCACATTTGCCACTAATAGCCTAGTTCTTCTAATAAGCTCGCTGGAAATTGCAACTGTGAGAACTTTCTTGAAACTTTTGTTCAAGGAAAGTCAGAAAGCAAGGACTGTCTGAAGAAAAAGCAGTTGACTTCTGTCTTTGGCCATCTATCAGTTTCCAGCATAGCCCCCATCAGGAGTGTTTCTAAACCTCTAAATAAAAACACAGATCTGTGTGAGAGTTAGATTTCTGTTCTGCTGAGAGCACCATCTTTACAGTGTTTTGCACAAGGTTGCCATAAATGATAGTATCAAAGTCAGAAATCTAAATAATAGTTGCATAAATGCTTGCATAACACTCCTTCTGCCTGATATCTTCTATTCTTGAGGGCCTTTCAGCACTTCCCAACCTTGTTTAATTTTTCTGGGGTATTTGAAACTATTGGTACGTGTTTCTTAAGAACATCATCTCCTCAGTCATGATTTGCTACTTCCATCAAAAATGTTAGAAAGCCTGATTCAATACATAAATATATTTTAGACCACGATGGTCTGAGTCTTATAAACACATCATGCTCAGTATTGTCACAGCAGAACTTTTAAGAGGAAGTTCAACTTTTGGCTTCAATGCTGGACGCTTGTGGTTAGTAGCATTTCTCCTTCTTTCATGCTGTCTACCTGTTCAGGCTCTTTTAGTGTTTTCCATGGTTACGGATTTAGTGAGATTTTTGTTTGACAGCTTGTCTAAAGATCAAATTTTGGCCTTCATCTGTATAACATGGTTTCCTGGCTCTCATGGAGTATTGGTTCTGTGCCGGATGGAAGGTTAAGTCCCCTGCAGTTTTCAAGGTTCATATAGTCCTGGGTTTTGGCTTCTATGTAGGACCATTTTTTGGTGTTTCTTGAGAAATAAGGCTATTCTTAAATCATAGGTACTCTGCTGCTTGGAAAAGATGCCAGAAATTTTCTTAATTTGAACCATGCTCCAAAAGCTTAAATATTTTAAAATTGTTTCTTTTCCTCTACAATTTCTGGTTCATTACAACTTAAGCACCCATAAATTGGTCTCATGCTAAGATATCTTGTAACTCCTCAGGGCCTCCCTATATACCCAGTACCCTAATTGTTTTTAGGCACTTTTCTGGTGGAGTTTCCTTGTGTGCTCCAATATAAAAGTCAACAAATTGTGGTTGAGAGTGAACCAGCCAGTTCTCTCTGTTAGTTTGTTAACACAGTGCAATTACTCTAAACTGAGAGATAAAAAGTAGTGGAGGAGAGGGCATGAAATTAAGAGCAAAACAAAGCATCCCATATAAGTTTTCCAAGACAAGATGTGTATTAAAACTGGCTACATTTCTCAGCCAGGTAATCTATGAAAGCTGTGGCTGTAAATGAACTGGGTGCAATAGAGGTACAGATCAGAAGGGGCAGGGTCCAAAAGACTGTTACTATTGACTAGTATTTTGTGCATATTTGCATAACAAAGAATATTCTGAAACTTTCCTTTAGGGTTATTAGTGGTTTGCAGCTTGTCAGTTTCTTTTGGGAATTCAGTTGTAGAATAGCTGCTGAATATACTATGAATTTTTATGAGCACACAGAAAAAAAAGTGTTTTCTGTTCATCTGTGTAGAGGTTCACTGGACATCCTCAGCTCAGCTAGGCATAAGGTTCTACGGATGGTTTTCCATTCACAGCTGTCCCATCAGTTAATTCTCTCTGAGATGAAAGCAATAAAAATTGCTATCCCCGTTAAAAATTTAGATCATAGGCATCTAGGAAATGTTGCCCATCAACAGATAAATACTGAAATTTTTAAAAAGGAAGTACAGAATCACAGAATCACAAGGTTGGAAAAGACCTTTAAGATCATCAAGTCCAACCATTTGCATCCTAAACTAAACCATATCATAGAATCATAGAATGGTATGAGTTGGAAGGGACCCCAAGGATCACAGAGCTCCAACCCCCCTGCCACAGGCAGGGCCACCAACCTCCAGGCCTGGATCTACACTAGGTTGCCCAGGGCCCCATCCAGCCTGGCCTTGAACACTTCCAGGGACGGGGCATCCACTACCTCTCTGGGCAGCCTGTTCCAGCACCTCACCACTCTCTCTGTAAAAAACTTCCCCCTAATATGTAATCTAAACCTTCCTTCCTTTAGTTTTAATCCATTCCCCCTTGTCCTGTCATTGTCTATCCTTTTAAAAAGTTGAATCCCCTGCTGCTTATAAGCTCCTTTCATGTACTGGCAGTCTGCAATGAGGTCCCCCCCGCAGCCTTCTCTTCTCCAGACTGAACAAGCCCATCTCCCTCAGCCTCTCTTTGTAGGGCAGGTGCTCCAGCCCTCTAATCATCTTCATGGCCCTCCTCTGAACCCTCTCCAACAGTTCCACATCCTTCTTGTATTGGGGGCCCCAGATCTGGACACAGTACTCCAGCTGGGGCCTCACGAGGGCAGAGTAGAGAGGGACAATCACCTCCCTGTCCCTGCTGGCCACCCCTCTGCTGATGGAGCCCAGGATACCATTAGCCTTGCGAGCTGCAAGAGCACACTGCTGGCTCATGTGAAGTTTCTCATCCACCAGAATCCCCAAGTCCTTCTCAGCAGGGCTGCTCTCAAGAAGCTCTTCTCCCAGTCTCTATCTATGTCTGGGATTCTTCCGGCCCAAGTGCAACACCTGACACTTGGCAGTGTTGAACCTCATTAGGTTCACCCGGGCCCATCTCTCCAGCCTGTCAAGATCCCTCTGGATGGCTTCCTTTCCTTCTAGGGTGTTGACCACACCACTCAGCTTGGTGTCATCCGCAAACTTGCTGAGGGTGCACTCAATTCCATCATCGATGTCATTGATAAAGATGTTAAAGAGAACTGGTCCCAAGACAGACCCCTGGGGGACACCGCTTGTCACCGGCCTCCACCTGAACATAAACCCATTGACCACCACCCTTTGGCTACGGTCTGTTAACCAGTTTCTTATCCACTGGATGGTCCACCCATCAAATCCACATCTTTCCAATTTAGAGATAAGGATGTGATGGGGGACTGTGTCAAAGGCCTTGCACAAGCCCAGGTAGATGACATCGGTTGCCTTCCCTTTATCTACTGATGCTGTCACTCCATCATAGAAGGTCACCAGATTGGTAAGGCACGACCTTCCCTTGGTGAAGCCGTGCTGACTGTCCCGGATCACATGCTCTTCCCTCATGTGCTCCAACATGTCATCCAGGAGGATCTGTTCCATGATCTTCCCAGGCACAGAGGTGAGGCTCACCGGCCTGTAATTCCCTGGGTCTTCCTTGCTCCCTTTCTTATAAATGGGAGTGATGTGACCTTTTCTCCAATCCCCAGGGACCTCTCCTGACAGCCACGACTTTTCAAATATGATGGAGAGCGGCTCAGCAACCACATCAGCCAGCTCCTTCATGACCCTGGGATGCATGTCATCCGGCCCCATAGACTTGTAGACATTCAGTCTCATGAGGCGGTCACGGACTTGCTCTGCTCTTACAGTGGGGGAGGATTTGCTCCCCCAGTTCCCACCTGGAGTTCTAGGGATGCAAGGTTCTGGGATTTAAGAATGATGAGAATCCTGGCTGCCAGAGAAGACCGAGGCAAAGAACTCATTCAGTACCTCAGCCTTCTCCTCATCAGTTGCAGCCAGTTCTCCTTTCTCATTTACCAAGGGGGGTACGTTCTCTTTGGCCTGTCTCTTCTGGCCAATGTACCTGTAAAATCCCTTCTTGTTGTTTTTAACATCCCTCGCCAAGTTCAGTTCCATCTGCGCCTTGGCTTTCCTGATCCCGTCTCTGCAAGTCCGAACAGCATCCCTGTATTCTTTCCAGGCTACACACCCTTGCTTCCAGAGCTTGTATTTACCTTTCTTTTCCCTCAGTTTGACCAGCAGGTCCTTGCTTAGCCATGCTGGCCTCCTGCCCCTCCTGCCCACTTTCTTATACAGAGGGACAGAGAGCCCTTGAGCTCTCAGAAAGGCATCCTTAAAGAGTAGCCAGCTGTCCTCAACATTTCTGTCTCTAAGGACCACCTCCCAGGAGATCTTGGCCAACAAGTCCTTAAACAGCCTAAAGTTTGCTCTCCTAACGTTCAGTGTCCTGATCCCACTCTTCGCCAGGCCCACATTCCTTGAGATCGCAAACTCAACTAGAGCATGGTCACTGCAGCCCAGGCTGTCTCCAACCTTAACACCTTTAATGATCTCCCCCACATTGGTGAGCACCAGGTCCAGCAATGCATCGCCTAAACCATATCCCTAAGTATGATAAACCATATCCCTAAGTACTTCATCTACCCTTTTTTTGAACACATCCAGGGAAGGTGACTCGACCACCTCCCTGGGCAGCCTGTTCCAGGCCCTTTTCAGTAAAAAATTTTTTCCTAACATCCAATCTAAACCTGCCCTGGCACAGCTTCATGCCATTCCCCCTTGTCCTATCACCTGTCACCTGACTGAAGAGACCATCACCTATCTCTCTATAACCTCCCTTCAGATAGTTGTAGGCGGTGATAAGGTCTCCCCTCAGCCTCCTCTTCTCTAGGCTAAACAGCCCCAGCTCCCTCAGCAGCTCCTCATAGGATTTGCCCTCCAGCCCCTTCACCAGCCTGGTTGCCCTTCTCTGGACTCGCTCCAGGACCTCCATGTCCTTCTTGTGGTGAGGAGCCCAGAACTGGACACAGTACTCAAGGTGTGGCCTCACCAATGCTGAGTACAGGGGCACAATCACCTCCCTAGACCTACTGGCCACACTGTTTTTGATACAAGCCAAGATGCCATTGGCCTTCTTGGCCGCCTGAGCATTTGGTACATTTGGTTTTGTAATAGATGTCAAAAGAGCTTGTTTGATCAGGACACTGGAACTACCCTAGTCAAAAATAAATTCTTATGTTGTCATCTAACAAACAATTGCAAATATGTCTGAAACATAAAGGAGCCTATTCAAGTAATTCTGTGAAACACTTTGACTTCTGAGTTAGTGCAGTGCAAATTTGTATCATGTAATTATGTAAGAAAATCATGCACAATGTAGTTCTTCACATCCTGAGTTATAAAGCAGGTAACACCACACAGGGAAAATAGCATTCAGTAAGGGGGCTTTAAGGCCGTACAGGTTTGAATCCAGAAGCTATCACATTAAGAGAGTTTTCCAGAACTTTGTATCTACTCTGCTGCTTCCCAGCATAGAAGGATAGGAAGAAGATGCCTTCCTTGCAAGATAAGCTTTCCCTTGTCAAATTCAGCACTGGTCTATCTTTCCTGTTGCTTGCACTTTTCTTCCTGCAAGAAGTCTGGGATCAACTAAGGTTGTTTTTATCAGGAAGAAGCTTCATCTTCTATTTGATATATGTGTGAGCAGGATCCTGCAGCGCGGAAGCAGGAAAGGCAGTCCCAAGGCTGAGACCAGTCCTGGTTTCACATACCCTTTACCAAAATGCAGCCTTCATCTTTTAGTGACAGGTCCATTAATCACATTTCAGCAGAGAAAAACTGCTCCTTTTTAAGTAAGAATAATTAAAAAAAGGCCCTGGAATTTATTTGTTTTTTAACATTCTCATTTAAAGCCATGGTGATCATTTATTGACACTAGTTATCTTTAGCTGTTCTGACCGCAGAGATTATTCAGTTTTGGCTTAGTCATGTTCCCCATAGAAGCAATGGCAGTTATCCTATAAGGGTTGTTTTTATGTTGAGGAACAAATAGTCTTGACCCTTGATTTAAAAATCACCCATGGCCAACCCTTGTTTTTCTGCAGTTAACACTAATTACAAGAACAATTTGCACATACTGATTTTTTGGAGGCTGAGTTACTTCTGTTCACCTGTTTAATTTACTTCTGTTCACCTGTTTAATTTACTTCTGTGTGCTTGAATACAATCAGCTGTGACTAGAAACAATTCAAATGAAAAATTGCGCTTGAAGGTAAAAGCAGGTATTGCCTTAAATAGCAGCTCCTTCATCTCCTTCTGGTGAAAACCAAAATTGCTTTTGCAGCTGTATAGGAGAAAAAGTACTTTATAGATATGGTTGGTTTGTGGTGTTTGTTAGATTACATTCCAAATGGTACTTGTACACATACAAATTGGGTTTTACTTCTCTATTTCATTGAGTTCTTTAATTAAAATATGAATTCAGGAATGAACTCTGGGTTTCATTTTGTCTCAGTTTAAAGGTATTTGAGTTTGAATAGAGTTTATTTCTCCTGAAAAAGTTCTTGCTATGCAGAAAGTTTATTGATATGATAGTGATCGTTCCCAGTGCTCCCAAAGGTCACAATTGCTAAGAAAGTAATGCTTATTTCTGTTTATCTTACAAACTTCAGGATATAATTAATTTATACTATAAGTCTTATTTTTAGCCTGGGGAAACAGAGGATTTATATTCCTGTTGAGTTTATGGTACCAGATTTGTCAGCCTTAACTTCTCAAATACCATGCAACTGACCTTAAAAAAATAAATAAAATCAAACAAATGAAAAAAAAACCCCACCCTGAATTCTAAGAATAATAGAGTTTGGATGCCTTTTGGCTGATGGCAAGTTTTAACTTTTAAAATACATGTAAGCAGTATTTTCAAGTTTTGCTGTACAAAGTGGGTGTTTGGGTTCAGGTTTTATTGAAGGTTCCAATAGAAACAAAAATTAATTGATGCCAGAATCTCTATGTTGAGAGAAATATCAAATCCTACACGTAGAGCTAAGGAGTGGTTTTTTGCATGCAGTATTTTATAAAGAAAATACTGGTTGGGAACAGTGAAGTGTTTTTAGAATTTGTCGTTTTTCTCAAATATTTCACACTGTGATTCTTTAAAAATCAAAAAATACCCTTTCAATGCTTTAATTTTCTAAAAAATGTATATTTTAAAATGCTCGATCAAATTAATAATCTAAACACTTTAAATAATGTTTTGTTTAATCCCAAACGCCCTTAAAAAATTAGTTAATTTTTTGTCTTCAATACAAAAACTGTTTTTGCACTTGTCTAAGGCTGCTTGCACATAAAAAAAAGAATCTGTTCCTTACCTTATTTAAATCATGAGATACACCAAAATAGTGAAAAACAGATGCACTTCAGAGTGCAGTGTGAAAGCAAAATAATTGTTTTCTAAAGTTTTAGCATTGTAATTTCTCATTTTTACATAAATATAAATTGCAAAGAGGTTCTTTCAAATCATGTGCTCTGCAGCCATGTGTCATATGACATTGCATGCCCTTGGGTTACATACTCAACAATGGACTAAAGCATGAATTATTTAATTTCTTATCACTTCTCAAGGATTGTTTACAGAACTCAGCAGTAATGCACTTTATTTGCCACAAAGCAGAGGAAACGCTACATGACTGCTGTGCCATGCAGATTTCTAAGGCAGCGTATGTTAAAGCAGAATATGCCCTGAATTCTCTATTAAAGTTTTCAGATATCTTGGTAATGAACTCCCCTACTTGTGAAGATTTTATTTTTAATGTATTTTTGTTAGGGGGCTAGTTTTTTTCTTTCTTCCAAGCTTCCAAGGCTTTCAGAAGTAGCAGCTAACACTTCAGGCATCTAATCTGGACCTTGCAATGCTGACTGAGAGGATAAGCATCTTTTGGGGTCACAGTCACACACTTCTTTTTGGAGAGCAAAACTAAGCCAGGGACTCCTCTTTCACTGAACTTCTAGTAGAACAAGCAAAGTTGTTTTTTTTCCCTTATCTAATTGTCAGATAGTGGCAGATAAAAGCTCACTAAAAACCTCAGAATCTCAGTGCTGATCAACTCTTTACCTCCATTTCCTGACACACAAACCCTTGCAAATATTCCAGATACTCCTTTCTCTTCCCTCCTGCCCCCCTCATCTTCTCCCTTTCTCCGTCTGCCTGCTTCATCACTTTTTCTTACTGCACAACCAACTATTTTCATTTCTTTAGGATATGGGCCAGTTATTATCAGTAAATACTGTCCAGAGATGATTTCTGATCATTTCTGCTGTGTGCTGAGATATTCTTGTGTTTGATTCTTTTAAGCTACCTTCTCATTACAAAAGCTCCAAGGTTTTGATTCAACAGTAATGACAAACAAGCTGAAATGGAAACCTTGATTATTTTTTTTAAGCTTCTGCAGAGGAAAATTTTGTTGTCATTCTGTCTGCTTACAGGAAGATTTGTATTTAGGACTTGAGGACAGGTATGAATTAAATAGCATAAATCAACATTTACTCTGATTCAGCTACAAGGGTTTGTACCAGCTGTGAATTGGTTGTCTGATGGTGTTTATAGGAGACCTGTTGCAAGCAATCAGCATCACAGGCCCAACAAAGGTGAAGCTGTTGCAGCATTGTTTGTCAGTGGCACTGGTGATTACAGTTACCTGGAAGCATTATGCCAGCTAGAACGTCCAAGGAGTCAGTGGCCAAAACATAGTGCGAGCTTACAAGGACGAATGAAATAAATATAAGGAATGTAGGAATTTCTCTAATAAAAGGGGGAGGAGGGCAATCTAAAGCTGAATTAAGAATAGTTTGAACCAAGAAAGGTAAGGAAGGCAGAGAATGAATCATGGGTGTACAGTGACATTCCCAAATACTTTACTCGCTGATTTCTTAAAATTTTGTCTGTGATTAATTGAAATCTTATTTCTGTGTTATAAGGTCCTTGAAGAAAATCCTGTGTAAATGCACTTATTAGACAGTGGCACTGTCTATTTTCTTTGCCCTCATCCCAGAAATCACTAGCAGAAGAGCAAATAAGCCTCAGCAGACCTATCTCCATGTTCTGCAGCACTATTACTTTTGGTGTTTTAACAGCTTTCATGTTTATTTTGAAAATTATTGTCCTAAATTCTAAATCATATACCAGTCAATTTCTGTTAAAACTAAACAGTGAGCCTTTAACTTTTGATGGATAAGGGAAATGTTTTAAAATAAGTGCTAAAAGGCAGAAAGCAAGTAAAGAGAGTTGTGCTCAGCAATTAGGAAAAAAAAAGTTAGTTGTGTTTACTCTTACCATGACAAGGAGCCTTCATTGTGATTTTAAAAGAATGGAGGTTGGTGAATCCCCATTTTTCATGTGTATTACCTACAGATGTTCAGCAGTGTTGAATTTACATAGCTTCAGTGGGAATAAAGCCTGTTCTTTTATCTGTGTTTACATCCAGCATGCTTCAGTCACGCAGACTCTGACTGCCAAGCTGCTGGAGAGCTAACTTCTAAAAAAATCATTTGGTGACATTCATCTTCTTTTCCTTTAAATCGCCTCTAACTCCACCCTCAGCACACTGACGTGTCTCCCGAACTGGGGTAAGAAAATCAAAGCAGGTGCACGTTCCTGGAACATCAGTGCCTCATCAGTTTTAACTCTACGCTCTCAAACTGACTTGTGAGGCTAAATGGGAGCGAGGTCTGGATGCCAGCCTCAGAAGCTGGCCATCTGTGGGGTAGCGCTTGCAAACTAGTGCGTTCTTTCATAAGCAAAACGCCAACCAAGCTATTGCTTCAGTCAGCCATGGCAGCAGAGCAGCAACAAAAAAAAGAGGCGATCCTTAGCATTTATGCATATTCAGAGGAGGTCACCCTGTTCGCTCTGTGTCAGCCACACATGTGCTCTGGATGAGGCACAGAGAAGGGGAACGGCAAGCGGGGGAAGTGAATGATATTACTGAGAGGGATACTTTTATTCTCTGCCAGAGTCAGTCGAAAGTGCTGTCAATAACAAGCACCATAGGAGAGTAATGACTGCAGAAGACCTCTCTCCCACAGTGAGATGCTGCAAAGCTTGAATGCCAATCAGACCCCTCCTCTTCTGGCTGTGCAGCAAAAAAATTCCCTTTGTTTCGTGCGTGTGTGGCTGATTGAAGCTATTGTTGTTGAGCCTGGCTCCCTTCTCTTTGTGGCTCGCTCAGGGAAAAGTAGGAGTCAAGTTGGGGCTTTCTGTCCACGGATAATAGCTACGAAGGAAATCGGTCCCATTCCCAATTAAAGACTGTGGTCCCACAGAAGACTGACTTGCCTATCGCTTTCCATAGCATTCCAGCTTGGGAATAACAGGGAGATCATGGAGAGGAAAAAAATTGCATAACATTTTCCGTACCTCACCACTTCTGTTTAATGCAGGGTATTTTAAAGATTTCTTTACTTCCAGAAACTTAGCAGGTTTTGGGCACCAGGAGTGATGAAATGCTGTCATTATGGGCTGGGGAACTGATTAAATGCTCACATGGAGTACAGAGATGCTCTGCTAGAACTTTGGTCTGGGTAGCAGCTGGCAGACACCATTAAAAGAAGTCCGTCTGTTGAACAATGTAACACAGGGTAAGGAAACAGAGCTGAACAGAACAACAGAACCTGTGGAGAAATTACATTAGTCCTTAGCTGCCAAATTGGCCCCCAGTTCTGTTGTTTGTCTTGAGAGAGAACAGCAAAAAAGCTGATCTCTGTGTCAGGCTTGCTCCTGGACTCAATTACAGTGGCTTATGGTCTCAAGTGAGCAGATAGAAGGCTGTCGTTTTCTGTAGAGAAAGGAGGATTTTATTAGGTTGAAGAAACCTTTTAGAACTTAAAGATCCTGCTGAAAGTCTGGACCATCATTTGTAAATGTACCTAAATAGTTACGGCTACAGGTAGGACCAAGACAAACTAGAAACATAAATAAATACAGTAAATAATAGAAATAATACTGGTGCTGAGCTCCTCTTCACTGGTACCTCTGTCATAATCCTGCTGAATCCAGTAAAATCCCTTTAAGTTGGTGCTTTCCTTACACAGTGCTCTGGGGCCTCACTGACAGGCAGCAAGGCTAGGCAGCAGTGCTGAGATGAGCCAGATGGGCAGGGAAGCAACTATGGATGGAGCAACTGCAGGGAGATCCCTGAAGAAAACCAGAGCTGAACCAGGCTGGTTGCTAGTTGGTGTGCTGACGTGAAAGTGTTTCGCCTGGTGCTGGCTTCTCTCTTCCTCTCTAGCTCTCTAGCCAATACAGCTTCACATCAACATAGGCAAACCACAGTCCTTCTCATTCCTGCTGCCTTTCCCCACAGTGACTGATCAGTCCTGCATCTCTTTTACAGAGGCCCCCCAAAAGAAGGGAAGTTTCCTTGTAGAGGGACTAGAAACAGTTTGACCCTGTCTGCTGTGGAGTCATTTGATCACTGAGACTTTCAAGTTACAGCTGAAGTTCAGGTCCTAACTCCAACTACTTTTACTGGTGGCCAAAATTTCCTTTCCTCAACTTACAAACATTCATGCTCTTATTTTTGAGTGCTTTAGCACCCCACATCAATAGCTCTTTCTGAAAGCTTTGCTCTTATTCATCCTGACCTGCAGATAAGACATGATAACATGTACAAAGCCTACCATATGTGTTTGTGAGAGTCTTAGCTGAACGAAGTAACATAAATTCTGTGTGATGCCTATGGTAAACATGTTAGAAAATAATTAGCCACTGAAATTACCATGTTAGGAGAGATGTAATGAAAACTAATCTTTCTTTTATGATTTACATATGAATTTATGAAGTCACAGTGGATGCCAAGCTGGCATTTATTGTATTACAAAAATCAGTTTCTTATTTCTTTTCAGCACCAAGTCTCTAATTCAATGGACTGGGCTACCCTTAGTAAAGAAAGTAACAGTAACACATCAACATTGTCCCTTTTCTCATGATCCCTTAATTTATGGTTAAAAATGCACCATGAGATCACAAAATCCTGGAAAACATAGTCTGTTCCCAGAGAATTGTAATTATCACCATCAACAGGCATTATTGTAGCGTTACTGCTATCCATCACTCTCCAAGCTTGACTCCACCATGGGGTTAGTCAGCATGAGCATACAACTTCCACAGAAAGCTGATCTCCCTACTGCCTCATGATCTGTGTCAATCACTACCCTCTTAAAGAAGTCATTAAATTATTACCCAAGAAAAATACAGTGTAACAAATTAGCATAAACCACTAGGAAGCAATAAGCCAGCCTTAAAAGGGGAATGAAGATCAAATAAAACAATATTAAATGGCAATATGCTCAGAGAAACAAAACAAATTAGGTGGAACACAAATCACTTTTATCTGCTGTTGAGTTTAAAGAGAAGTTGATTTTTTGTATAGCAATAAGAGACTTTGCTCCCTGCACAGTAACTTTTCAGCCTGGTTGCTCCATACTTTGTACCTTCTACTTTGCATTTCAAAGTTTTAATAGTGCTAAAATCTGGCTTAATGTTTGACTCCAGTATAGGTGAGAGACTTCAACCAGTTGTGAAACTCATCAACCTCATACTCAGTGTTGGCAGTCTCCTGTTATTACTTAAATCTGTCATTCCTTACCTGATACACAGTAAGCTCCTTAGAGATACACAAGAAAATCCATGTCTGCTCTCCTGCCCTCCAAGCAAACCGGACTGTAAATATGAGCTCCAACGCTGTGGTACTGCTGAGCTGTTTGACAGCTCAGCAGCACAGGACACCATGCCACAATCAGTGCTGGGCACTACCTCACTTGGTGACTGCCTTCTGAGCCGGCATCACTTCATTGGGCTTGCCATCCGTCTGGGAAGAGTGATTTGAAATACTGGCATCTGAAAGACTGATTGATATGCAGGGGCTTTTCACTGAGTGAAAAGGGAGCGGTACCAGAGTCTGACTGCAGTCCTGCTTTTTGTTTTCCTGTTATCATAAAATTGTACTTAGGAAGACAAAAATGAACATGGTACAGGAATCTGGTGAGAGCATATTGAATGTGGTTTTTCTGTGACTGCTTAGGTTTAAAGTTTCTCTGTCCTTCAGTTATGTTCTGGGATCCCATTTCATCAGTTCATCTCAATTCGGGGAGCCATTTAAGCATGTGCTTAACTTACGTCAGTAGTTTAGGATTCAGTAGTATTCTAGAGTGCTTAAAGTATTGTTGGCAGAAATAGGATGCATGTGCTGAACTGGGATTTCTGTGCTTTAATCCCACTTATCATCTATGTTCTTTCTTACATACTCATCCCCAGGTCAGAATATCACTCAAGCACACTTTTATCTACAACCTCAGTTGAGGCCTGCACTCCTTCTTGTTAATTATTCCTGAGGTTTCTCCTTTCTGCATTTTTTGTCATATTTCTTTTGACATGAAATTGTTACCTCTTCTTTCCTTTTGTAGCCCTTTTTCAACCCCTTCCTGTTTGCACAGAGGAAATGATTCAGAAAGCCAGTGGTATCCTGGGCTCCATCAGAAGAGGGGCAGCCCAGCAGGGACAGGGAGGTGATTGTCCCTCTCTACTCTGCCCTCATGAGGCCCCATCTGGAGTACTGTGTCCAGATCTGGGGCCCCCAATACAAGAAGGATGTGGAACTGTTGGAGAGGGTTCAGAGGAGGGCCACAAAGATGATTAGAGGGCTGGAGCACCTGCCCTACGAAGAGAGGCTGAGGGAGCTGGGCTTGTTCAGCCTGGAGAAGAGAAGACTGTGGGGGGACCTCATGCCTTCCACTACCTGAAGGGGAATCAACTTTTTAGAAGGATAGACAATGACAGGACAAGGGGGAATGGATTGAAGCTAAAGGAAGGAAGGTTTAGATTAGATATTAGGGCGAAGTTTTTTACAGAAAGAGTGGTGAGGTGTTGGAACAGGCTGCCCAGAGAGGTGGTGGATGCCCCATCCCTGAAGGTGTTCAAGTCCAGGTGGGATGGGGCCCTGGGCAACCTTGTCTAGATCATGCCTGGAGGTTGGTGGCCCTGCCTGTGGAAGGGGGGTTGGAGCTCTGTGATCCTTGGGGTCCCTTCCAACCCAGACCATTCTATAATTCTATGATTCAACTACTGCGAGTCATTTTACTGGATCGTGTGCATACAGGATGTATCTGAAGGCCTGTATTTGTTAAATGTAAGCAGACAGGAAGCATGAAATGAGTGAAGTTGGGTGCACTGAGCTGGGCAAGGTTGTAGTATGGACTGTAGCCCCTTCCCCCCGCACTGGTTCCCCTAGGAAGAGGACAGAGGTGCCAAAGTAACGCTGCCAGGAGCTTGCTGAGATCAGTAGGTGTGACACGTGGTGCCTCTCCCTTGCCAGTAACACTTCTCTGCCTGCGATAGAAACAAGCTCAGCCCTGCAGAGTTTGGTTTTGACAAATCTGTGTCACTGTCACCCATCTTAGTATTGCATTCCTTCATAGTCTGTGAATCCTCAAAGAGAGCTGGTAGCAACTCAGCGGCTTTCTCAACAGCTCTTTCCATCAGCGGAGGGCTGTTGTCTTCAGAGTCAGCTGGTTTTGAGACACAAAATTTATCTAAAGCACTCCAATTTATCCTTCTGCTCCTCTAGCCCACGCTGTTTCTCCCCTTCACAACCAGCAAGAGCTGGCGGGGGGTACCCTGGAGCTTCAGTGCAAGCAGTGTGACCTTTTGCATGCTGTGTCCCTTCATCTGTAACATCACAGTGGCCTCTAGAGGTGCCAGCCTGGGCGGCTGTACATGTGTAAGGTGAGAGGCGGCCGGGGAGCCTGCCTGGAGAGACAAGCTGGCAAAAGGTGGATGGTTGGAGATACTGTCAACTCAGTTTTACAGATGGGGATTTGAAAGAAATGGAGTGATTTGCCTAAGATTACACCTGCTATCTCTGGCAGAGTCAGAAGAACCCTTTGTGGTTTTTATATCTTGGATTAATATTTAATAACATAATTAACAATATTGTTTTAATATAACCAGCAGTCCTGGGCACCATTTATAGCACTGGTGATTTTCCAGGATAAGCATTAATTCTCCTACAGACAGAAGCTGCCTTCAGCTAACCATTCTGCCTAGGCTGCTGAAAATCTGGTAGCTATGAAAGTCTGTTCCTGTTGTTGCTGGCCTAGGCTGGCAGTGGACTTGCGGCACTGATGAGGGTACAGTATTCCATTACCTATCTGCTGGGCACTCTAGTTCCTGCAGCCTTTCAGCTTTGATTAACAGGAGTAATTAATCGTACGCTGATGAGGCTTGTGGTGACTAAGCCTGCTGCGGTTAGGGGAGCAGCATGTAGATGCTGGGGAGCCAACTGCGAGCAAAGAAAGAGAACAGGAGAAAGAAGCCATGGGCACTTTTATTCCTTTGAAGTGACCTTTCAGTGCAGGTTCTTTACTGTTTCGTTTCCTTTGTTTTGTTCTTTTCCTTATTTGTTCTGAAAAGAGTCAGTCATTCCTTGCAAAGCAATTCATATGTAAAAAGTTTTCACATTGGGATTCATCTGATAAGGTCTACAGAGGGGACTTATTTGCACTGACAGGTTGGCAGCCAGACAACCTCACCATTTTCTAAATGAAAGGAGAGTAGCAGCGGGACATCTCCTACCCTCTGCCTTTCAGCGCTGGAAGAGAGACAAAATCTGGCAAACAACAGTTCGGGGGAGCCAGCTATTTAGAACCTGCAGAAATGCACGGACACTGGGAACGTAACATACGGTTTGCCTTCTGTGAGAACCAGCACAGACAAGTGACATTTGGGTTGGTGATTTTCCGGGATGAGGGATGGGAAGCTTGACCTAGCAGATGCAATTCGTTTGCCTTTTTTTTTAATCCTCCTCCCCCTTCCCCCAGCATGACAGTTCCAAATGTGAAATAATCTAAATGCATTTTTAATTCTTGGTTGTAAAAGAAAAGGCAAGTGTAGAGACTAGATCATTTTCTCCTGCACTCAGTTTTATATTCTAGCATGTAATCAATGTGGGATCACTTTCCTGTTTCCTTCAAAAATACATGAGGGGAAAGAGACCCTCAGTCCTATTTAGGATATGATCACTGCCTCCATGTTTATCCATGCACAGCAAAATAAGTGCTACTGTGTGCTATGCATTTTAAACCAGAACACATGTGGAACTATGTCAGTGGGACAGAAAAATGTAATCTCTTGAGTTCTGCCTTTGCCCTGAGTTATTCTGCCAGGCACCAGCAAAATTCCTCTGTAAGCTGCTGCCCAGGTACAGCATGGCTTGCATCAGAGCATCACAGAATACAGGAGCAAGATTTTCTGAATGCAATGACAAATAAATGGTAAAATATCACAATTTTCTAATAAAGTATATTCTCATGTACCTTTATAGTAGTGGGCAACATTCCTCTATGTTGAATGTTTTTGCATACGGAAGTCTCTAAAGAAAGGAGCACTACTGCCTGGATGAGTTTTAAGCAGATTTTTTAAGAGGCATAGCTGCTATTAATCTTGGTATTCCTCTTAATGATGTTAAGGGCATTGGGAAGTTACTCAGTTAAGAAATCCTTAGCTGCATTGCAAAATGCGCTTTAAGTGAAAAAAGTTGTAGTGTAGAGATGATAACTGTCACAGTTGCTTGTATATGTACCTAATTAAACTCTGTCTTCCAGACATTCATGGGTAAAATAGTGCTGATACTTGAAAATATGCGGCTTCTTGTTAGCCGCGTACTTGACTGATCACACACTTGTCTTCATGGCTAAGCACTCTCTTGAATCCCACTCTCACAGCACTGCCTGCTTTCCTGCCCAGCACACACACCCAGCAGCTCTGCTCCACTCCTTCCCAAGGCAGCTGTTTGCAAGAGCTTCTTGAAAGATGAAGAGCGGCCCGTGGTCTTAAAAATCGGGTAGATTTGTACAGCACCCTGCAGAAGGCCAGAAGTCACTTCTTGGTCACACAAATGGCTCTGCAGACTCATTGCAGTAAAACTAATTAATACCCCTGCCCAGGCTCAGTGTTTCTGTATATGTTTATTCAAGCTAGCACTTCAGTTTTGCATACTTAGCTAAATAAATGACTTGTGGCCATTCACTCAGTCTTCATTAAATATACTGGTGTGCATTTTATAGAAGGTTTTTTAGAATAATTATAGTGCCATTAAAATTTTTTTTTCCCATAAAATACAAGGGGAAGCTGTTACCTGTCTTTTGCCTTGTTGCTAGGTTATTTATCTTGAGAGGACAGGTGAATGCCAGCCATATGCCTAAAACAATATCGTCGTTCTCTGCCAAATTAATTTACAGAGCCTTAACAACTGCCTTTAGTTCCCACAAACACAGGGGATACCCACAGCATGAGCCCACCTGCCCAGTGCAGGCAGCTGGTAAACAACTAGAAGATCAGAAACATTTCTAAGGGTTCAGATGAACTTTTTTCAGAGGGGACCCATGTGTCATAGTGAGTTCATGCTGCTAAATTGGACCATACATGGGTGTGAATCCCAGTGGGAAAACATGACCTGGGATCTTTTCTGGTCCAATGGCCAGTTGTCTGTCTTTGTTAGGTGATAATAGACCAAACACTAGAAATATGATTGATGTCTGTGCTTCAGTAAATGGTGCCTCTGGACAATAGCTTTCACACCATTTCTGAAGGAAACAGAAGGTTCTTTCATTATTTGAGAGAGCGCTTTCAGTCAAGGCATCTGGAGCAGGAAGTCTAATGTCTTAAAGACTGATGTTTCCATAACTATTTTACATTAAAAAATCAGTGCAGCTGTGAGCTACAAGAAAAAAGGCAAAAAAAGAAAAAAAGAAAAAAGAAAAAAAAAGGAGAATGTCTTTAAAGAATAAAGCCTATAGTAAATTTACCAGATGAAAAAGTGAAGTAGTGTTGGATAAGCCCTTATTATCCAGTGTCAAGCCCAATAGCATGTAAATGAATGTAACAGAGATGATGAACTGCTCAAACTTTGGCTAATGCTCTTAGGAGTGATAGAGTTGATGAGAATTTGAAGTACAAAAGGTTTTATAGAGCAATATCACTGCAGTTTTTGAGAGAGATTATTAGGGCAAGCTAACACACTCATCACAATCTTCTTCCTTAAATATGACTTTTGTGGTTAGAGCTGACTATGTGCCTCTAAAGAGCAGCTAAGCTATAGTGGCAGCTCATATATAAGTGACAACAGTTCATTCAAATTGCATCTTGAAGCTCAGGCTGATGGCCAAAGAGGTACATTAAAGGTAAACTATAAAGCAGGCATAGCAATATTTGGGAAAGTCCTTGTTTCTTTTCTCTGCCTCTTGGAGTGCTAGTTGCGGAGGTGGATGAGAAACAAGAGCTCAGGGGATGCCAGTGTCAGCACTTGTGAGCTGCCTTGCTTGCCTAAGGAGAAGGAATCAAACATGCATATGAGAAAATAACATTTTTTAGGGGGTTCGTTAATGAAATCAGGAAAGGGTTGGGTGGGGGGAGTCAACGTGAGAGGTGTCTTGCAGGGCATGGATCCAAGCAGCTCCAGCAGACAGGCCCCAGTGGGACCCGCAGCAGAGAAGAGCAGGAGACTTGCAGACCAAATCCTTGTCAGAGTACACACTAGCCTGACAACTTGGTATCAGAAGCTCTGCCTATTGCAGGAAAGAGTCCTAGACGCAGCTCCTCGGAGTCTTGCAGTTTCTTTTTCAGCTTACATTTTCTCTTTTACAGACAAGGGAGAGGCAGGCTTGCGATGGAAGGGATATTGTCTAGTCCTATATCACAGAATCACAGAAAGGTTTGGATTGGATGGGACCTCAACAATCACCCAGCTCCAACCCCCCTGCCATGGGCAGGGATATCCTTCACCAGACCAGATTGCCCAAAGCCCCATCCAACCTGGCCTTGAACACTGCTAGGGAGGGGCAGCCACAGCTTCTCTGGGCAGCCCGTGCCAGGGCCTCACCACCCTCAGAGTGAAGAATTTCTTCCTTCGAATATCAAACCTAAATCTGCCCTCCTTCAGCTTAAAGCCATTACTCCTTGTCCTTGCAAAGGTACCAAGATGAGCACTGGCCAAGAGAAGAGTTGGCTCTATGTTGGCTAGTCTTGAGAGGAAAAAGGCAAAAGCATAAACAATTCCAACCCAATAGCCTAGAGTTAGAAACACAGTACTGCAGTCAAAACAGGTTGTGCTTATTGTCTTTAGGTGAGTAACTGTGCCTATATTGCTCTGTTCATGCAGGTACATGTATAATACGTAGACGACCAAGCAGCTAATCTCATCATGTGGAGATAATCCATAGTTACTGTTAATACCAACTAATGCATAGCATAATTCCTGCTGTCTTCTCTTGGAGGACAAAGCAATCCAATATGACATTATTTGAGAGGGGACTGTGAGGAAAATAAATATTTACATGAAACCACGTGCATATATGGTGTGCACCTGGCCAGGAGCTGCAGTGTTCATTGCATTTATTCCCTTGCATGAGAAGTTCAGTGACTGCTTTCCCCATCCATTTGCAAAGGGATGTCCTCCTTTTCTCACAGAAGCTGGATGCATCTGGCCCTGCTCTTTTTGGGGTGGGGGGAGGACATGTAAATAAAAAAAAAAACATGCCAGCTTTGTGAGTGTGGCCATAAAGTCATGTGCCAGCCCCTGACACAGAGGGTGAAATGTCTGCCCGAGGCTGGTGCGACTTGCTGAATATAGCCAAACAGGCATGGGAGTTGAGGATACATTTGTAGTTGCGTCTAACAAAATAGGTTGGCAAAGCAAAGGTAAAGCTGCAGTGGGACTGTAGGGGAAAAAGTAAAAAGGGGAAGAGTAGTATGCAGGAAAAACAGGGAAAAGAGTAGTAAACAGGAAAAAGAGGGAGAGAGAGACCATATCTGGAATATTGTGTCCGGTTCTGAGCCCCTCAGTTCTACAAGGACAGAGAACTCCTTGAAAGGGTCCAGCACAGGGCTACCAAGATGATGAAGGGAGTGGAACATCTTCCTTATGAGGAAAAGCTGAAAGAGCTGGGCTTCTTTAGCTTGGAGAAGAGGAAACTGAGGGGTGACCTAATTAATGTTTATAAATATGTAAAGGGTGAGAGTCAGGAGGACGGGGCCAGGTGTTTCTCAGTGATGGTCAGCGATAGGACAAAGGGCAACGGGTGCAAGCTGGAGCATAGGAAGTTCCATGTGAATATAAGGAGAAACTTTTTCACTGTGAGTGTGACAGAGCACTGGAACAGGCTGCCCAGAGAGGTTGTGGAGTCTCCTTCTCTGGAGACATTCAAAACCCTCCTGGATGCATTCCTGTGTGATTTAGTCTAGGTGATCCTGCTCTGGTAGTGGGGTTGGACTAGATGATCTTTGAGGTCCCTTCCAACTCCTAATGATCTGTGATTCTGAGAGACCATAATTTTAGGGGGTATTTTGCATTTGAATGCTGGAATTGTCCAGAATGCAAGTCAAACCAATGCTTGGAAACATCTGCATGTGTGTTTCCAATTTACAAAATACTCTGATTGCAAAAGCTGTTAAAGGCTTGTTGGTATCAAACCCTCTTTCAAAGGAGGGTCCTATCCAATATTTAGTCTTAATTCTTTACCTTACACAATACTTGGAATAAGTAAAGATGTGTATGATATGACGGAGTGAGAAGATGAAAAACCAACATGAATGGCTGGTATCCTTCCGTGCCTGCGTGAAGCCACCTGGCTTAGCCCTTTTCTCTGACAGAGGGCTGCGTGCCCTAAGGCAGAAGGTTTGAAGCAAGAGCTGAGTACGTAGAGCCATATCACAGAATATACAGCATATATGTGACTAATAATTAGTTGCAATACTGTTTTATTTAATTTTAGTTTATTTTGATACCTCTTAAGAGAAGAGCTTCTCTTCAATGTCAAATCATTCTATGATTTGTTTTAAAAGGGATTGTGCATTAAAAATAAGTATTTCAATTATATTGATAGGTTATTGCTGATTTTGACCTTCTTTGAAAAGTTCAAAAAGTATATAAATAATAAAACCACCAGAAAATTAACTAAAGATCAAGTGAAATATCAAACTTTTAAAAGAAATATATGAGAATTTTAATGCAAGCTTTTTTAGATTTTCTCCTCATTGGCAAAACTATTCAGTTTTCATTAAAAATATTCATTTTATCTCAGGAAATTTTATTGCTTTTTTTACTGGTGAAATTGATGCAGAAGTATGAATCCCAGGAAGATTTTTTCAGCCTGCCCTATTTGCAAATTATGTAAGAAATTATAAATGCAATCACTTACTTTAAAGCAAGAATTTTTTGGAGGAGACGTGTAATACATGTCACAGCCGACCTGAATAGTTATCATGGGTATTACACACTCAAGACACTCAGAATTTGGCAGTAGATGAACCTGTGTAGGTCAGTATCTTTAGAGTACAAGAATATATCTGCGTATAGTATTGTTCGTGTAGATGGAAGTTCCAGGGCATAGCTCTGAGAGATTATGGTTGTGATGTACACATTTATGTATAGCTTGCTGTCTTGTTAGGGTATGCTTTCCTGGACCAACTTACTGGATGATTTTTTTATTTGATTAAATCTATTTTTCCAGGATGTTATCAGTAATGAGTGTTAGATACAAAGGTAAAGCTGGGATATGTGATCATATAATGTCATGGCCCTAATGTAGGTGAACTACACTGACCCATTCTATCCAAAGTAGCATCATATCCTAAAGGAGGATTTGCATATTTTTATGACCAAATATTATTCATTCCTCTCCAGCAATATTAAATAGAGCAATGCATAGGAAGAGACTGAAAAATAGAAAGAGAGGTTGTCAGGAGAACTCTGTAGTCTTTTGCTGTCACAATACGAGACAGCACTGATGTTTTCCATTTTTTTTGAACTAAAAATGGCTTGTTACTTATTTCTATTTAGAAAACAAAGCTAGATCTATATGCCTAAGACCAAAACAAATTATTAACCCCATAAACAAGCCTAAATCATTCAATTGGAGTTGTCCTCTAGCTTACTTAGGAGTAGCAAAGATCTTTCATGCAAATGCTCAATATTGCCAGGCTGAAATTACTGAAGATATGTGTGTGTTCCCATATATGCATGGAAAATAGTAAAGAGCATAATGATATATTAAGACCATGGAAAGGCTGCCCATGGGTTTCCATGAAAATCTTGAGCGTGAGAGAGAGAAGTGGAAAGCAGGAAAACAAAATAAAAAGAAGGGCTTTTTGACCTCCTGCTAGTGCACTTGTGGCTATAGTTAGCTACAATACTTGCTTGGGGACTGATAGAGATCTCACAATCAGCCTACAAATCACATTGGCTCACAGATCTCCTTAGGGTGTTTTTCTACACTGTGCATAAGCCTGATGTCACCGCTAGCAAAGTAGATAAGCGCTCCTTCCTGTGCAGGTACCGCTGGAATGGGTTTAACAGGTGAATGTATACATCCAAGCTGCATAGTGATGTCCAAGTGCTACTTTTTTCTTTAGCCATCTGTCTGTCATGCTGAATTTTATGCCATCAAGTATTAATTGCCTCTTGGGAGCGAGTTTCCCACTGGAAGAGCTCAGCCTGGTGCTTGCAATTAGAAACCTACAACTGCTGAACATCCCAAGGGATCTGATTCACCTGGGCTGCCCTGCATAAATCTCACCTGAAACCTGTGCTCACGTTACCTACTTTCTCTTTCACAGAATCACAGAATCACAAGGTTGGAAAAGACCTCTAAGATCATCAAGTCCAACTGTTCCCATCCTATGCTAAATCATATCCCTGAATACCTCATCTACCCTTTTTTTAAACACATCCAGGGTTGGTGACTCAACCACCTCCCTGGGCAGCCTGTTCCAGGCCCTGACAACTCTTTCAGTAAAAAATTTTTTCCTAACATCCAATCTAAACCTGCCCTGGCACAGCTTCATGCCATTCCCCCTTGTCCTATCACCTGTCACCTGGCTGAAGAGACCATCACCTACCTCTCTATAACCTCCCTTCAGGTAGTTGTAGGTGGTGATAAGGTCTCCCCTCAGCCTCCTCTTCTCTAGGCTAAACAGCCCCAGCTCCCTCAGCCGCTCAGTGCTAACACTGACTGAAAAGTCTGAGCCTTTGCAGCAGGAATGCATTTCCCAATTTATAGATCTGCTGTAGGGGATGTAAGCCGGAGACATTTGGTGCTGCTTCCACACCAGAGAGCCCTGTCTCTGCTGTTATGCTCTTCATGGAGCTGCTGCCACCCTGGACAAAGCGTGTGCAATTTGTCCTCACCCAAGCTTCACTCACTGGGCACGAGCCTGCAGAAAATCAAGGTCATAATTTTTAAAAATTATGAATGTGTATTTAAGCGTGAAAGTATGGGAACAGCTCTGTGAGGCTCAGTGGTACCACGATTCTTGTTTGGTGGGCTTACAGAGCACTTGACTTTCCCTTCTGTAAGGACAGATACTACCTCCTTTTCCCATCAGGTTCACCTGCAGGTTCATCACTTATGAACTGCCATCCTCAAAAAAAAAAAAATCCATCCAGTTTTTCTTTAAAGAAGATTTTGTTGATGCTAGATGTGACATGGTGTGTTCTGGTAATTATTATAGTAACTGCATTTCATGACAGCTTATTATTCTACTTCTCTTGCAGTCTGGGGCTGTTTTGCTGTTGCAAACAAGATTTCATACTTATGCATCATGGCCTTTATGATAAAGTTTGAGTCTTCCACACTGAAACTGAGGTAACATCTCTCTCTCAGAGGGTCGGGCAGCCTACTCAGACTTTCTGACTGCCTGATCTTGTGTGACATACCTTCATTCTGAATGTGCTGATGAGTTTTCTGAGAGAGATGGAATTGGTAAGGTGACCCCTACTTTTGGGACTGTTCTCTCTTCTTGCAGCATTGTGCTGATACATTGCTTAGCATTGGATGCATCAGTGCAACACTTTCATATACAAAATATCAAAACCATTTTCCTTCTGTGCTTTCAAGCCCTCAGTGCTCTGTCACTTCTATCAGCAGCTTGTGCTAGGAAGGTGCATTGACTCCCTTCTTTCATCTGCTGAACTGTCGTTGCATGAGTGAGCTGGGCTTCAGCTGCAGAACAGAGGGAAGGGAGAAAAATGATGACTGTCTTACAACTGGAATTCCCAGAGGCTATCAGTAGCGTCTGAGTCCAATCTGCATTCTTATTAGCACAGGAAGGTGCAGTTTTATGTTGTAGAACTTCATGTTGCAGCTATCAGCCAGAATATTTTGGGAGCTGGACTAGGTGATCTCCAGGGGTCCCTTCCAATCCCTATTATTCTGTGACTCCGTGATTTTCCTAGCACATTTGTATTTCCTCTCCTAAACAAGGACTTGGCCTTATTTCTAATTAGGTGTTATTTCTCAATGTTGTGGAAAGGCTACTGTGTCTGGTACTGTTACACCACAGGCAACACGGTAAGATGAACGCCAGTGAGTTATTCAACAGTTTGCATATGAATCAGGACTCGTGTAAAGGAAACTCTTCACTATAATAAGATTCCTCATTGTGAGGATCACTGCTTTTTTTATTGCTGGAGGTTTCTTGAGCTTTGTGTGATCAGCTGGGATCAAGAGAGGAGCAGTCAGTCACTCCTCAGAGCTGCTCTGGCCTACTTGAGTACCCCTCAGCAGTGTTTTCAGATATACATTCTCTTGAATTCTTATTGGGGAGGAGTGGAAGGCGTTTAGCTTTAGTGCACCCTGCTGACCATGATATAATGCAATAACACACGTTACAGGAGAGTTTACAGAAAGTGACTGAGAGTTTCAGAAATGACAGGTACCGAGAGCTGATTATTTCAAGAGGCATCTTTGTATGTCATTGTGATCCACTTGCATTTACACTGAAGAGAAAATGGGGGTATTGACCACTCCATCCAGCAGCTGCCTCCCCCATTGATTTCCCCTGCCGTCCAAGGAGTCCCAGCTCTCCTGGGACTGGACCCCAATGGGCTCAAAACAACCTCTGTGGGAATCACTTGCTTATGTGCTGGCTCCAGATTCTGCCCTCGTGCTGGGCAGCTCTTCCTAGAACCACACTTGGCTCTTCCTAGATGTTTCATACTGGACGAATTACTGGTGTGTCTCTATTACAATAGTATAGCAAGCAGCAAGTATAATATGAGTCTTTTATTATTAAGCAGCAGCAGCACAGTGCTACTAGCTCTCCTGCATGCTTGAGGATCTAACCTACAACACTTTATATATTTAATGGATTTCTCTATGCTATTGGCTATTGCCTCCTACCATGGAAAGATAATACATGTTATACTCAGTTAATTACTTTTTTGATACCTTAAGTATATGCACAATCTGCAATCACTGGGAGCACTAGATGCTTAATTCAGGTTATAATAACACTGATTGAATATCTCTCAGCATGTACATAGTGCTGCAGGTAACTTTTGCCTGCCTATAGTGGACTGCAGACCTCCAGCCTGCTAACATAGCATCTAAACTGCTTATCGGTCTCACTCTCAATCTCCTCACTATTTCAGTTGCACAGCTGAATCAGTGCAGGTGCTTCATAAACCTGAAACTTGTATTGTCACAGAGTTTGAATCATGGAAAAATTCTGTTTTCCTTGTCAGAATGCTACAGACCTGACTCCATTGCAAAGCTTTTCTAGTCCAGTTCTACCAGCTTGGAGGGAAAGAAGTGCATGTCCACTGGCTGCCCAGGATGGAGGGCTGCTCTCCATCATTCCTCTTGTCTCCCAGATTCCTTGCTCCTTCATACAGCCATATGGATGTATAGTAGTGATTTGTTTATCTGGTTATTTGATATTAATACTGGTAAATTTCCAAAGGTCCCATCAAGACCCCATTGGTTTATGTACAAAACAGGTACAAATAACAAGTAGACAGTTATAGCAGAATTGCCTGTAAATGTCTAGTTGACATGGTAGCTGTGTGATTCCTTATGCAAATTAATTAACATGGTTCAGTGTCATTTTATGCTTTTAGTAACATACACATCACTAGTTGTGCTGCAAAGGATGGAACAGGCTTTGTTTTTTCTTTGGTCATTATAGATACAACACTGAGATTTCTGGTGTGTATGACTCCTGGAAGTGTTGTGAAATATGCAAGGTATTGAATGCACCTGGTCTGGGTGCTGTGCTTGAAGCCATTGTGTTTTGCATATTTCTATGTGCTTGTCCTGGTTCTGGCCAGGCCAGGGTTAACCTCCCCAATCAGCCAACACAGGTGAGCTGAGCCAGACCAGGTGAGCTGAGTTAGCTGGAGCTGTTTTCCACACCACCTGACACCACCTGCCCATAAAAGCAGCTGGCTGGGGAAACGTGGGGGCTGTTTTTTGCATCTAGGACAGTTGGAGTGTGGCTGGGACTTTGGGTTGGTTGGTTGGTTGGTTGGTTCTTACCATCAGGCAGCCCTCTGTAATCGTCGGGTCAGTAAGGTACTCTGTGTTAGCACTGGGTGTAAGTGTAACTAGCCATTATTGTTCTGTATTCACTTGGATATTTGGCAGTAAACTGTCCTTATCCCAACCCATGGAGGCTCTGCCTGTTTCTCCTCTGGGAGTGAGCGAGTGGCTTGGTGGGCATTTGGCCTCTAGCCAGGGTCAAACCACCACAGTGCTCATGCCTGCACTTTCTCTGTTCTTAACTGGGTTTATTTATGCTTTTTGGAATTAATACCATGTGTAAAACAAGGTGCTCATCTATGGCCAACAGTGAAGGAGCCACAATGGGTTGGTGTGCCTTGCATGCTTCTCGTCAGCCTCTGCTGCTGGTCACCTTGGAGACAAGAAGTGTCTTGGACCAGCCCCACAATTGCTTTAATCAAGTGGCAGCTCTTACGTTTTCTGCTTCACGTGTAATTAGTGGCATTTCTTGAATAATCTGTGGTAGTTCCAATGAGAGGCTTTTACTGTGACCCACGATGGCAACATGTGCCCAAAGGTTCTATGTTCCTTCAGGGATAACATTTTATATTTAATTTAGAAGTTTAGCACACCTCATTCCAGTTCACCGACAGTGATGCGAGGAAAGTCCCAGAAGGGGAATAACTGCCAGCTTTTCCCATGGCTGCTACTGCAAACAGATACTCCAGGAGAACTGAGTGCATATTTGCAGCTTTTTAATGCTGGAGAATACTGAAATGGCTGTAGAGATCATGGAGCATCTGTATTTATTAAAGCTGTGTTTATCTTGAGCCATTCAGCCCTAACATATTCAGAACTTCTCAGCTCTCCCCTTGGCTCAGGGCGATGGCATGAAGTAGTGCTGGGTGTTAGGGTTTTACGTGTTTTTGGTAAACACTGCTGACTCCAGATAAAGCATTCATTCTGCCAGCAGTGCTTCCTTAGCATCAGCTGCCCATCTTACCCGGCTCTAAAATACCCTTTTAAATATTAGTTTAGCTGTTGCTAAACTAACACAAATTGTCACAGTATTGGAGCGCAGATGTGCCCATAGTGCTCATACCACATAAGACAACGCTCCTTTTTGGAGTTATTCACAGAATCACAGAATCGTAGGGGTTGGAAGGGACCTCAAGAGATCATCGGGTCCAACCTCCCTGCCAAAGCAGGCTCCACCAGTAGTCTTTTTTCCTCTCAACAATACTATTCTCTTAGTAGTCATCAGCAGATAGATTTCTTTCTGAATAGTTATCTTTAGGTTTCATAGCCTGTAAAAAGCAGGATCTCTTTCATGCTTACCATGTGTTTTATGTTGTACTTGCACCTGTATATGGTATGTGCTGGCACCTGCTACTAGGTAGTAGTCTGGTGAGATGCAGAACCTGCACTGCCTAATCTCTTAGAGGTTTATGTCTCACGTTGGATGAGTTTTTGCCTGGGAAGATGTAGAGTCCAGTCTGGTGTCTAATAAGTAGTGAGTTTGCTTCCAAGCCTATACTTAGTGGTGGTGATGTTAGGTTTTAGGTTTTTCTCTCTTGCTCAATTATCTATTCACATTAGACCTGTAGGAACTAATATCTCTGCACTCTGTCTGTGTCAAATTAGATTTAAATTGGATCTGTGTGTTCAAACATTATTGATGGGGAACAGAGAAAGATGCATACTCCTTGGCTTCCTTATTCCTCTCTTATTTTCTTCTAAAGACAAGGCTAGAAATTCAGCTTCAGTTGGACCTGCTTGATCTATGGGTGGTTAATAATAATGACAATTTGCATTGTGTCTTTTTTTTTAACTATCTGAGGCAAATCTCGTGCTTTGGGGAATAAACATTATAGGAATCATGAATACTAAGTAGATAATTCATTATTCATACCTGTCTGCTGGGGGAAAAAGATGACACAGCGTGGGTAGGTGGCTGGACCAACTTTTTGTAATGTGTTGATGAAAAGGACAAAAAAGAAAAAGAAAGCTCATCTACTATAACTGATTCCCTGCCTTAAAAAATGAGCATATTTCTTTTAACATTATTTGACTTTAAGTAAGTCTTCTGACTATGATTAACATGCCCAACATTATCCAGAAGGATAAATTATTCATGCAAATTTCACATTTATAAATGATATACAGATATATACAGATTTCTTTAATTTCACTAACACTCTGGTAAATTTGAAAATGAGATTTTTTTTTTCTTATGAAAACCTTTCTTTGCAGTGCTGTAAGTAGCTTCACACTCTATGAAACAGGATAACCAATGGAAAAAAAAAGGCCTAACTACAGAGCTTTCAGAGTAAAGCAATAGGATTGGCAGGGACCTACAGTGGTCATCTACTGCCTGTTCATGAAGTAGTTCTGTGTGAGAATGAGCCAGATTTAACGCCAAAAGTTGGCATAGTAAAATGTTTTGCTCAGAGGTATCTTAAATCTGAGAGTACTGTAGATCATAAATAGGTTTTGAAGGCATGAGGACGTAGTGAAATGTGGATTTGAGGGAAGGCTCCAGCTTCTCAGTGTGCTCGTGTCCCTCTGCATTCCAGAGGTGCGAGTGCTTCTCCCAGGACAGTCTGCCGGTGCTTACCCAGCTTTAGGCTGAGAGCTAAAACAACCTGAATGAAAAATTTGTGTGCTAGAAACATCATGGTGTTTTTTATCTTGATGTTTTAAGGGACTGGGAGTGTAGAGGTCCGTTTTTTTGAAACAGTGCCCTGTTGAGGGCTTTCTTCAGGTCTCACATGGTTCTTGGCACGGGCAGTTTCCTGCAGTAGCATGTGGCAGTAACATAGAGCATTGCATCTGCCACCAAGGGAAGAACTGTGTGTAACCTAGTGGGCAGGCAGGTAGAGAGAAACTGAGGCATCAACAAAATTGGCAACTACTTTATTATTGCCATTTTAGTTATAATTTACTCTTAAAAGTATATTATATGACCAGTAATCTTACAAAATAAGAAGACATCTGAAGATTATCAGATCTAACCACAGAGCTTGGCTGGATCAAAAACAAATCCCCAGAAATTAATCCTTTCATATTTTATTGAAATGCATGTTCAAATTCCTAGCTCTGACTTCAGCTAATACGATTTACATCCAGGACCAAACCAGACTGGTTTGAAAAAATCTCTAAAAAGAAATAGCAAAACTAAATACTTCAGCTGACCTTGTAATTTAATAACTAGAAAGCTATGTTATGTCACGTTAATAGACTAAGTATAGTATAATAAAGAGGAGGCTGAAAATGACAGAAGTAGCAGACAGAAAGGGTGTGAACCTTACCTTTAATTTGTGTTACTCCTATGATAATCTGGAGATCAAAATTTATTTACAGTATCTTTTTCTGAAGTGCTAGCCAAACAAATATTAGTATGATAGGTAGCTGTTCAAACAGTACAGAGTTTTGAACACTACAGAGTTCTATCTATTTTCATTACCAAATGAAAATAGATAGAACCCCTTCGAAAGTGAAAAATCACATTTATTGTGACTGCTAAATAAGATTTACTCCCTAAGAAGGTGAAAACACATTGCCAAGACATAGCTCACCACAGGGAAGGCATGCACACCAGCCAGCTTGTGTCCTGTGACTGCATCCCAGCTCAGCAACACCACCCATTGCAGGCTTGCTTGAGCACACGCAGCAGGAAGACCTGCAGCCTCCTTGCATGCAAAGGTGGTGGTGATGACTCCTGGGCTTGCTCAGCAACTGCCATCACCTCGTGGTGGATAGAACACACACATAATTCAGCATGTGTCAGAGAAGGGGAGAGTTGTCCCCTGCCTGGCTCCCCTGTTCCTTACTGCTCACCTCCTTTGGGACCAAGACGAATTTGCTCACAGGACACAAGCTGAAAATTGATCTGAACCCCCATAATCTTTGTTTCCAGGCATCTCTTTGCTCTGTCTCACTGTGCAGCTCCACAAGCATCAGTGATAGCACAGGGCAAGTGGCAGGAAGGTGTGGTTGGCAGCTGGAGGAACCACTTGCAGCAGCTACTCAGGGCTGGTACGCCAACAGCATGTCTGTGCTGTTTCCCCAGTGTGGAGAGGAAGCAGAAGGGCACTCTGGATATGATCAACTTGGATAAGATCAGACGTTCTGCAGAGGCAGAGGAGCTGAGGTTATCTTGTCTCCCAAAAGGCTTTCTGAAAACATGGTATAGGACAAAAGCAGTGCAACCTATAAGTAGCCATCCATACGGTGAGGAGAGTATACATTCAGGTATTTTGGAGGAGCATTCGTTTTCTCTGTTGTGTAAATAATTAAGTGGTGGTGGTGTTTTGCCTTTAGGCAAGAGTATTACCATAAAGTAGTCATCAGTAATACAAATAGATATGCAGAAATAAGAAACTATTCTAGGTCAAGAATTTAAAGTCACACAGAAGAGGAACCGTTCTTTTGAGCTTTGTGGATAGCTGAAAGCCTGTTACAACAGGCTTTGTCCCATGAACCAGCAACTTGGCCAAGGAGGAGACAAGCAGAGTGTTATGCTCAGGCATGGGAGTCTCTTGGTGTAGTAAGGCAGAGATCTGGGTTACCCCTACATGGTTTTATCCCATTTGGCTGCCTCCTGCAGCAGGGCTGGATGACTACAAAGTCTATAGAGAAGCAACGTTGTTTCTAGTGAAGTTCTGAATCTGCAAGGTGAAAATGGACAAGAAACAATTATCCTATAGGTGTGCTTTGTAACTGAGATTCTTTTGCAAGGAAAGTGATAACAAGTAAATTAATTTTGGTCTAACTTTAATCATCATGAGACTTTAGCCTCTTTGCCATGTCTGCTTGACTCTGGCACTCCTATTAGGGGAGGACCAGTAGGCCCAGAAACCCTCCCTCACAGAATCATAGAATGTGTTGGAAGGGACCTTTAAAGGTCATCTAGTCCAACCTCCCTGACAGAGCAGGATCACCTAGAGCAGGCTGCACAGGACAGCATCCAGGCAGGTTTTGGATGTCTCCAGAGCTGGAGGCTCCACAACATCTCTGGGCAGCCTGTTCCAGTGCTCTGCCACGCTCACAGTAAAGAAGTTCCTCCTCGTGTTTAGGTGGAACTTCCTATATACAAGTTGGTGCCCATTGCCTCTTGTTCTGTCACTGGGCACCACTGAAAAAAGACTGATCCCAGCCTCCTGACACCCACCCCTCATGTATTTATAAGTATTGGTAAGATGTCCCTTCAGTCTTTTATAGGCTAAGAAGTCCCAAGTCCTTCAGCCTCTCTTTCTTGATGTTCTAATCCCCTAATCATCTTCATAGTTTTTTTGGGTTTTTTTGGTACCCTCTCCAGTAGCTCCCTGTCTGTCTTGAACTGGGCAGCCCAGAACTGCACACGTTATTCCCAATGTGGCCTCACCAGTGCAGGGTAGAGGGAGACGAGACTCTCCCTCAACCTGCTGGCCACACTTTTCTTGATACACCCCAGGATGCCACTGGCTTTCTTTTCTCTCCCTCTCCACGCTGCCCCTTCTTCCGTGCAAGTCTCCTGCATGCATTTAGGCCTCTTCTGCTGAGCTCTGTAAAGCAGAAGGAGAGTACAGCCCCTTTGATATCTTGATCTAAATAGCAAGTTGTCATCTGAATTAAAAGGGAGAGACTGCAGCAGATGAAAGAGAAGCAATACGCTTATTTTCTGCTCTAGCAGTGCTGTTATTCTACCTGTGTCCCAAGCCCATAGACAGATAATTGTGAATTTGCTGTCTTAATGGCTGTTGGTTTTTTGTTTGGTGGTTTTGGGGTGAGCTTTTTAATTTTTATTATTGTACCTTTGTGGCTGTGTGGGTGAATGTGAAAAGGTTTTTGCACATTTATATATGTATTTTTGGTAGACACTGCACAGCTATAGCCTCTTTTAATTTTCTCTCTAATTTATTTTTAATTTTGTAACCCCTCAGGGTAAATCCTTATTATATGATGTAAAATCATCTCTTCTACAAAGCAGCTTATTTGTTGATTTTTAATTTGAGCCAGCAGAGGCAAAGCTGTAGGGGTTTTTTCCCAACACTGAGAGCTCCTCTGTATGTGTAACTGTTATGTGGATGTCTCACTGCAAAATTAGTAAAAAAATGTAAAACCTAAACCTATCCTTCTAGAAAGGGCTAAGAGGAGGTTTGTATTTCTTTGTGTTAAATGTATGTCAGATTTCTGAATCTAAAAAAATTCTTAATATGCATTTTGCTTTTAAATCTGCACTCCACATGGATTAGACTGAATATGAACACTTATACTTCCGAAAGCTCGAGTGCTGGCTGAAGTTATGGGTTTGTTTTTCAAAAGGGGGATTTCCATCAAAAGATAGCACTGTCTGAAGTTGGCATTACTCTGTGCACTCACATAAATGCATGTTCACCAACATCGATATGTGCTGTTGGCTTGCTGGAAAGCCTTTAGGCTAACCTGCACACTTTCTGGATTAGTATTTCCTTACATGGCTGGCTGAAGGCCTTAGTCACAGCCCTATTGAGACAATAGCTAAAACACACTATGTGACATAATCTCTTCCCTTTGCATTCAGTAGGAGACATGTATTTTCAAAACACTGGTTACTTCATTCTAAACAATTCATCTGGAATATGTTCAGTGAAAAATGCTTTTAAAATGCCTTACCAGCTGTTTCAGGTGTAGGCATCTACATGCAGTCCTTCTGGCCTACAACTGAAAAGACATGAATAATTAATTTGCTTTGAGTTGTCAAGGGAAATAAAACCCCCAAATTGTCTGTTTTTGTTTTGTTCTTAATTAAGTGTGGTATTTTTTTCCCCCACTTTGTTTTGTTGCAAAGGTGACTCATTACTATTCAGGATGTAGACTTTTGAATGAAGCTCTGGATTCCTTCTGCTTCTCATTTTAGTCTTCCCAAGTTAAGTCAAGGCTTCCCTCCTATCTCCCTAACTCCCATCTCACTTCTCCTCATTGTCTCCAAATTTCCTGAGGGTGCTATCCGTGATTGCTCTTCAGAGGTCCTTGCCTGCTGGCAGCCCACACCTTCTCCAGGCTGTCTTTGACTGTTGCCTTCTCCTGGATCACTCTTGCAGAAGTGTGACATTTGACTGTGGTGACTTCAGTTCAATCCTGTCTCAAAACTAGGACTCTACCTGCCTCTTCCTTGATTTGTCCATAGCATTATTGGACTGACACCACAGGTGATCATCTTTGTCCTGCCTTTCTGTACAGGAAATCTCCCACTTCAGCAGCAGTTCATTCCCTTCTATGAATTGTGATGAAAATGTCAAAGAAATAGAGAGTGGTAAGCAAAACCAGCCCCCAGAGTAGCGATGTTAAACGTGCATTGCTTTTTTTCTCAGATACACCCTCAAATGGGGCCTGTCAGTTTTGCTAATGCTTGTCCATCTGCACAACTGATATATGAATAATAAATGATGATAATAATGTGGGCAAAGGGATGCAGGTCAGAAAACAGACCTTTCTTACACACAAGTAACAGGAGAAGCAGCCAGGGAGTGGAATCAAAGGCTAAGGATGTACCACAGAGATGCAGCCCCAGCACAAGTTGGGGTTTTTTCCAGGAACAAATACTCTATTTTATTTCTGTCATGTCGAACACCTGTACATCTCTCTGCTTTCCACTGGGCAAGACAAAGACACTTGCTGTGAAGCTAAACCAATGTTCATCAGAGCTGCACAGTGCCAGCATAAATTCATTTTGGCACTGCTTTTTGCTCTGCTGTAGCTGAACCTGATCTTTTGCAGTTTGGAATCTCTCAGAGCTGCAGATCAAAGATAAAATACCACTTGCCAAATATTTTTCTTATTTCTGTCGTTAGCCCAGAAAGGATTGAGAAAGCAAAAGAGATAACTGTGTGTCAGTTAAAATTACAGCTTCCACTTCCATCTCTGGAAATTCTAAATTTGCCTGTTGGCCAGAAGGCCATACGTGCCTTTTTAAAGCTAACTTATTTGGCTGCATACAAACAGCACAGTGATCTGCAGTTGGAAATTGAAGCTGGAGAACACAAGCAGTTGCAAAACAAAGGTATCAAGAGATTCCTTGAGATTTGTCCACAGTCCTTGCTCAAGCATCCAAAGGCCAGTGCCAGTTCTTGAACCTCCTGCTTCTTTCTGCTTAGTAGGTACCACCAAGGTCTTACTGTCACAAAAACAGATTAAGCCTGGTGTTGGAATACAGACTGCAGTGACTCCGAGAGGTTTATACTGTCTGGTAGTTTGAAGTCTCTGATTTTTAAGCTTTCTCTTTGCAATTAACAAGAAAGAAATGTTCTGAAGTGTTAACTAAGCCTTTCCATTGCACTAATGCTTTTCAGCTGATGTTTTAAAGGTATTTCCTGGGCAGCACAAGAATTAGAAATGAAGTTTCACTACCTGGAAAGGATCTATATTGTGTTTTACACTGATTTTAGTAGGAGTTCAGACCTCTGATCTCAAACACTTTTTTTTTAAATACCTAATAATAAATGTATTAAAAATTAAAATCTACAGTATTCCTCTTTTTTCATGCTCAAATCATCATAGCAAATAGATAAATGAAGTCATAAGCTATGTCTGCACTGCATTGTTCCTGTACTCCAGCACAAACAGAGGGTGGGAATATCTTTTTAGGGAGTTCTGCTGTGAGTCAGTGGTAAGAGGGAAGTGTGGTATGGTTGAATGTATTGACTCATTCTTGTTTGGGGTCTTAAATAATTAGCTTGCTCACCACCTTATTTCTGCTATTTCTCTCCTGCTTACTGAGAGAAAGAGTTAAAAAGAAGGGAGAGAAGGAAGGAAAGGAAGGAAAGCTTTTAGCATTTGCTGTTTTGCACTCAGTGTCATTATCACTGTAACAAATAATTAGGTTGTTGACTAATAATATCCCATTGGAAATGTGTATGTGTGAGCACCTGTTAATGAGGAAACATCACATATTTCAGTTGCTTGGTGCAGGTAAATACCCCTTCAGGGCACTTAGTGGGGTTAAGATTTAAAGTCTAACATTGTGAATCATCTTCTGAAGTAATTATCTGTTTTTCTGTGATTGCATCTTACAAGATCTGAGATAGTCCTGTGCTATAGTGAGCCTGACATTTCTGATGGTGTGGCAGCACATATATATCCAGGTCTGTTTGATCAGAGAGCGAACACACTTATGATGATGGAAAATGATGAGGAACAACTGGAAAGCCTGAGCAAGTTTTGGTGCCAACTGACAATAATGTTCCTTTTCTTCTGTATTTTCCACCACTCATTTTGATGATCACAGGCACTTAGAAAGGCTGCAGCAACACGAACAAATCTCAGAATAGCTGTGGGTTTGGTTTGGGGTTTTTTTAAACTTTTAAGATCATTCCAATTCCATTTATGATACTTTGGCAATACAGGTCAACCTTGCTGTCTATGGTTTAACCCCAGATGGCACCTAAGCCCCACGCAGCCACTTGCTCACTGTCCCCCAACAGGATGGGGGAGAGCATCAGAAAAGTGAAAGTGAGAAAACTTGTGGGTTGAGATAAAGACAGTTTAATAGGTAAAGCAAATCTGCACATGCAAGCAGAGCTAAACAAGGGATTCATTCATCACTTCCCATGGGCAGGCAGGTGTTCAGCCATCCCCAGGAAAGCAGGGCTCCAGCACATGTAATGGTTCCTTGGGAAGACAACACCATCGCTCCAAACATCCTCCAGCTTTACATGCTGAGCATGACGTCATATGATATGGATTATCCTTGTGCTCAGTTGGGATCAGCTGCCCCAGCTGTGTCCCCTCCCAACTCCTTGTTCACCCCCAGCCTCCTCGCTGGTGGGGTGAGCAGAAGCACAGACCTTGGCTGTGTGTAAGCACTGCTCAGCAAGTGACTAAAACATCCCTGTGTTACAACACTGTTTTCAGCACAAATCCAAACCACAGCCCTGTACTGCCTAATATGAAGGGAAGTAACTCTATCCCAGGCAAAATGAGAACACTTACTTACATCCCTGTTTGGGCTACAGAGTCTTAAAGACCTCTAGTTGTACTGTGTTCAGTGACAGTCGCTGTGTCCAGCCCCTTCCACAGCGGGGACCCATCATGTCTGGAGCATACTGTAATGCAAATAAGCAAGGGGTTTGCCCACCCCCACTAATGAGCTGGTGTCTTTTGAACGGAGAACAATAATAATCCCTAGCCTAGCATGAGGAATGCTGTGACCTTTTAAAAGTTGTGGGTTTGATCTGCAGGCTGTATTGTACTGTCAGTCTTCACGTGGTGGAAATTAAGTACTGGGTGATTGACAGGGCTCCCATAGATGGCAGTCAACCTGCCTACTTCAGAAATCGATCCTGGGAACAGAGCAACCTGTCACACAAAATCTATCTCAGTGTAGCCTTTCTCTAAACAAATCTGATACTTTGAACCTCTGGGATCATACCAGCCATCTTTGGAACAGGATCTGCAATCTGCCCAAAGGTGATCCTGGTTCTCTCCTGCTCTAACATTCCATCATATGTGCAAGTACTGGTAATTTCCCACTTCTGGCAAAACCCTTTTATACCATGCATGATACATTTACCAATATGTATGGAAAGTATAAATCTATGTAATAAACTGTGCTGTTTGTGAGTGGTTTATTTGTACATCTATGTATAAAATTCAAGCTAAGAACCCGTTTACAGTCTGCCCAAGCTGCATTTGTTTTTCCCAGCATTGTTTACACCTTAAGTAAACCAGTCTGACCCTCACATATTGCTTCACCAAGCTGGCTGTTTTAATATCTGCAAGACAAATAGGGTGTGTTAGTTTTCACCTCCCTGAAGTACCTAGTTATATATGGTGCTTTTCAGCTGCATATTATAAATGCAAGAGATCTTCTAGATAATTTCTCTTGACAGACAGGTTATTTTGTGCATGTAAACCTAACTCTTTTACATAATTCTTGTTGTTGTTTATTACCACAGGAGAAGAAAACTTGCTGGCAATTTTGAAAAGGAGATGGTGGAAGTACATGATCCTGGGGATAATAGATATAGAAGCCAATTACCTGGTAGTCAAAGCTTATCAATACACCACTCTTACTAGTGTACAGGTAAGGACTCAAAGGATTTTCCTTTTTGAGATAAGGTGACTTGTTGTGGTATAGTACCTGTTGGCTTCAGTGCACTGATAGTTCCTGCCTGTGTCTCCTGTGGATTTTTTAATCCCATCTCACAAGACGTGTTTTTCTCATGTTGGACTATATTTATTACTCAATATTTTCCAAAATGTACAAAAAAAAAAGAGTATTTTGATTTTATTTTCCTGTGCTGTGCCATTCATAACCACATTTTGAATGTAATTATTTCATTTGGCCCATCAAGGAAATCTTTTCAGATAGGCTGAAATGTTTCTCTCACTTTTATGTTGCGGTTGGAAAAAAAACCCCAAGCATGTCTTTTAGGCTTCTGTAATTAGATCTGAGTGCAAAAGTTGTCATTAAGTGAAAGGAACGCGGTTATGATGAAAAAGCCTTGCTTTAATGCAAGTAGTTAGATGCGTTATGTTATATAACAGCTTAATTACAACTATCAAAAAGTGTACTCTGCCTTAAAAAATTATATGTGCAGTGAACAAAAGCTCAGGCAGCGATTTCTCCAAAGATCCAACCTGTGTGTTTTAAATAAAAACACAAAGGAATCGGGCTCCTTCCCAGTTAAGTGGAGAAGCGAATAACAGTAGCATTTTTAAGAGACTGGAAATTGCCTGTCATGGGAAATCATTGCATACTTGGTTGGTACTTGTTCTAAAACAAACCTACTCCCTTTTTACATTATGTCTAAATAACTGGGCAAGGCTGGATAGTGTTCAGTGTATTTTAACACCTTATTTGTCTGAAGTTTGCGTTAGAGCCGGTGAAATAAAGGAGCACCAGTTACTGTTCTGAAGAACCAAAGCTAATTAGGAACATATCTCTTCCATAGTTGAAAAGTGATACTGGAAAATACTGGGCTTGTTTGGCTGAAAAAGAAGCAAAAGTAGAAGAAAACTATGAATTCAAGGAATCTAGATGTGAAGTTTATACTAAATACTTACAAATGCCTCTGCCATCAGAATTTTGGTTTAAGAATTCTTTGAAACATGCCTGGACAATGTAATATTGCCTGCAACATTTTTCCAAATCAGATTGCTCTGTAGAGTAAAGCATAAATCCTTGTAAACCTCATACTGTCTAATTTTATAGCTACTAAAAGCCCCAAAAGCTGAATTGCTTCTTTTGCATCTTCACTCATAGCAAGTAGGAATAGCAGACTGAGCAAGATGATCCAGGTCATTAAATCCCATCTTCCACAGCCACCAACATGCACGTGTCAAAGGTTCATCTGGTCATGAAACACCACTTCCAGGAGAAGCAAACCCTCCTGCTCTTCTTCAATGAGCACAGCCTGTAGTGTAAGACATCAAAAAAGACAGCGTGAGGAAGCAGGCAGGAGAGTTCAAAATCATTGCCTGTGTCTCAGCAGGGAATTTAGCTGGTGAGCCATGGTTTCCTTTTAGACTGAGAGAAGAAAGGTGGAACAGAACTGGTATAGGACGCAGAACACATTGTGTCCTTTTTTGACCTCTTCTACATAAAGATTACAACAGAGTTCTGGTCCCATGTAGCTTGAAAGATGGAAGAGGTAGAAGCTCAAATGGCAGGGTTTTTTGCAGGGACTGGGGAATAAATCTCCTTTTTCCCATGGTTGTCCCATGCTCAGGTACGCATGGAGTGACTGGGAACACCTCTTGCGTTTTAAATTCACTTTAAGGCTCTAATTTGAATCACAAATTGTAGGGGTTGTAAGGGACCTCGAGAGATCATTGGGTCCAACCTTCTAAGTGTAGTGCTTCTAAGTGTAGACAAACCCCAAAGATATGATGAGAATGGGATGAGTTTAAGGTAATGCATTAAGATGTTGAATCAAATGACACATTTTATGAAATGTAGTCAAATGACACCCTATTTCATTTAAAGATGAAACAGAAGAAGCTCGGGGGATTATTCAGCCTGTAACGGTATGTAATAGTATGAAATGGAGAGTGAAGGATTGGAAAGTAAAAGATGAAAACCACTAAGTTTTTCCTAGGATCTGATTTCTGAAGAAGTAAACAGGACTACTCTCTGTCAAGAACATCTTCGATATTGCAAGAGCATGACCTGTGAGGCCATAGATACTCTCTGGCACATAGCAAGAAGTGTTCAAATCCTTTTATTGCTGAGACCCAAGAAACCATTGCTACCTCCCAGAAATCAGCACAGCTTCAACTGAAGGCTGTGGGAGCTATGCTGATGTATACACTGACTGAGAATCAAGACCCTCCAGTCAATCCTGGAGGAATTTATTCTCAACAGGCTTTAGGTCAAGGCTTTTTTGATGGGGAGAATATAAGAGTTTTTGAGATTGTCACTTCAGTAAATGAGAACTCTTGCCATATTTATATAGTGGTGGTACAGGGACCATTTCAGCCGGAAATCAGCTTTACAGCATATACTTTTTTTCCACTTGGTATCTCTGCTCCATCATGCAAAACTAACATGCAAGTGTACTGGACTTGTGGTGCTTTTAGGAAAAAAACTAAGCTGTTCCCAGTGAAAAGCCAAAGTTTAAAAATAAAAATAAACCTTTATTGCAATTGATTTGGAGTTCTGCTTTCATCAAACAGCTCCAAGCACTCAACATCTTTGTTTACCCAGTAGTTTAAACTCCTAGGACTGCCCAAGTTCGTAGTTTAAACTCTTTTTTTTTCTTTTTTTTTTTTTTTGTGTAATTGGTTCCATCATGGTTCCAGGAAAAGACTGAAAATGGTGCCCTACCTTTCCCCACTGTTTCACACCCATGTCTTTCCTATGCTTTCATTTAGAATTCCTTTTTGGTTCTGGTCTAGGGAAACAGAATTTTATAATTAATCTTCCTATTTTTTTTTTCACCCGAGTGCCACCAGAACCACAGTGAATAAGGACACACATGCATAAATCAGAGATTAATGTGGTACCTAACCTTTATTTTTGGATGTGCTTCTGATTATTTCAAATCCTCGTGTACCTATAATTACTGTCTGAGAATGTGGCACTCGGCTTCATCATAAGATGAAAACATAGTACTGTTAAGCCTAGAAATATATAATTTTCCTTTAAAAAAGCCTCCAAGCTAAAAGACCTCCATTATAAACTAGGTGATGTAAAAAAAAAAAAAATTAGATAGAAAACCAATGCAATGCTTATGTTTCAGACATCAAACTGTAGGTCTGTTGCTAAGGATAAGATCCAAGGCACTCTTTAGGTATCTTCAGCACAATCCCGGGGCAACTAGGTTTAATAGAACAATCCAAGAAACCCATGCCCAATTGTCTACATATCTAAAATGTCACAGATATCTGACATCCCCTATTCTATGCATACTAACCTGCAGCTCAGACCACAGTCTTGGGGCATGAAAACATGTGTTTGAACCTCTCAGATTGCTCCTTGTTTGGTAGCTTTAAGTTGTGTTCTTTGCATGCCCTGAGTGCATCAGTATTGATGGAGCCAGATGCCTAAATGCCTGCCTCCATTTCAAAATTCAAAAGCTAAGTATTCCTACATCAAAGTACCCTGAGGAACTCAATTTGTACAGATACGATCTTAGCATGCCTCAAAGTGCTTACAGAAAGCCTGGAGTGCTTTCTAAATTGCAAGGGTAGAGCCACCTTTTACATAAAGTCATTGCTGTTAAAAAAGTAGCCCACAGAAAGGGCTCGAGTTAACTCCATCTTAGCCAGGAGATTGAAACTCAAGTTTCCCGCAGCCATGAAAATGCTCAGGCTGGTAAGGGAAGGCTGTTCTCTAGAGGGTAAATTTAAAAATTGATTATATGTCAGGTAAAAGGCACAATAGTTTGTCAGTGGATTAATTTGATATCCAAAACCACGCATTTAAAGAAGTGTCAGAGATCAGTCACGCTTGATGCTCTCAGACACATGTGTCCTGATTCCCAGGTTGCCAAATTATTGCAAAATAATCTTTACTTTTCTTTGATACATTAATCTAACTTGCACTGGATTTTTCAGCCTTCTTGCATGTCAGCTGTACCAGGTGCAGAAAGTGCATTAAATGCACCCAGCCCCATGGACTTTTTTAAAAAAACCCTATACATTTAACTTTCAGGGCTGTCTGTGGTAATGCTTTCCATATTTATCCTAATGTTTTTCAGAACAACCCTGGTGTAGGCCTGTGGAAGGTTTAATAACTCTTCAGTAAGGGTGTTCTAATTATTGTTAGAGACATCTTTTACACAGCAGAAAAAATTAGTTCCCCCAGAGGGAATGAAAAGATTCTGAAGTTCTTGCAGTTATTTAGAACTGGATATTAATTTTTTTTTTTAAACTACCTTTTGTCTTCGACTTCCCTGTACTGCATTTACAGTGTACTGCACATGTATGTCCTACCAAGTCCATAATGTCTTCCACTAAGCCTGTTACAATACTAACATTTGTAACCTTAGCTGCCAGGTAAGTGCTTTCTCATCATGCCAAGCTTAGTTGTGCGGTGGACTGTCCTCTCCCTTCTTCCCCATCATCCCCAAGTTAATTAGCTCTCCTTTCTGCAAATACCCTGCTCTATCCACCTATGTATTACACTGCTGTGAAATGTTGCACTTTCTAGTAGTTAGTTAGCCTTTGTTATCCTCTTTCTGTGTTATGACATCGCGTGGAAATCTGGCCTATTTCTACACTGCCTTCCATAGTGGTACTGTAGAACACGCATACAATATCAGAAGAAATAAGGCTCTGTCAAAGAGAGAGCTATGTTTCCAAATAGTGATTTATCTGGTAATTTATTCCTTGGGCAATCAAGCCTTTGATTGGCATGATGAAAACAAAGGTAGTAAAAGCTGGGATTTATAGACTCCAGGAGACAGACAATAAAACTACAATGCTGATGTTCCCAGCTACTCTTAGATCACTGTGAGGCTCAGCAGTACATCATACTTCCAATTACCTCTGGCAGTTTTCATACCTCAACAACTGCCACCCAAAAAGGAAGAGAGTCAGCACTAAGTGCTTATTATAGCAGTGCTAGATGGCAATAGACTTTGCTTTGTTCTTGGTCCCTATGGACAAAACATGTATTGAGGCAAGTTTGAGATAATTTTAGAAGCAAATCTGGGAGGTGAGGAGCAATATTGCAGTTGTTGATCCAGCTTGTGCAGTGCACGCTAACATGAAATATCTCTAAAACAGACACAAATTGCACTCCTTCACTTCTTCCCCCTGCCTCAGGCATGTAAGATTGACCATGGTTCCCTGTTTTGCTTCGGGACAGTGAGGGAGTACTGCAGTGTCGATAAGGTTTGCACACCAGTGCTGTGCAGAGGTGTTGCATGCCATATATTTATACCAAGAGTTTGTGGGCTGTATCTGATTTATTATCACACTTAGAGTTGCTGTTTGTCTCTTACCTGTGTTACATACCTAGGGTTTGCACACCAGCCCCTACAGTATCCTCAGTCTCCTTATGCGATTCTGGAATAAAAAATTTTACTAACTTAAATATGCAAAGTCTCAATAAAGTCAGTGAAGCTCTGCCCATTACAGGAGCAGAGATTTTGGAGCTCTGTGCCCGTTTTGCACATTCTTGCAGGTGAAATGCAAACCCACAGGTTTTTCTGCTTGCGGTATCCATGATTTATTCTAGGCTAGGATCTAATCCCCTGCACAGCTTACAGCAACTGGTGACATAGAGAAGTTTCTAATGAGCAACATTGAGAAAATGGTCTTCAAAGCCCATATCCAGTCATCTTAGAGAGAAGCAAATCAGAAAATCCTCTTTCTGCAGAAACACAGGGCTCCCGACAGAGCTGCCTGCTGTCTTACAACGATCTTTTTCTGACAGTGCTATGAAAATCACAGGAGGACGGTGATTAAAGAGAAAGCTGTCTCAGTGGTCAGTTTGTTGGTAGCTCTTCTTGGCCTTTGAGCAGATCTTGCATAAGTGCAGCTGGATGAAAGGAGTGGGTGAAGAGGTGCATCCTAAGGGTTGTGGGTTTTTTATAAAGAGTCAAGCTGTGGTTACTCGTGTTAGTAGTAAAGTGTGTCCATGTGTAAAGAGTTGAGAGCAGAGGCACTACAGGTTGGATGTGACCACCACCTTTCATTTAACATCACTGCAAGAAGTTGCTGAATTCCTTTATCCTGGTTCTGGCCAGGCCAGGGTTACCCTCGCCCATCAGCTAGCACAGGTGAGCTGAGTTACCGCAGGCTGTTTCCACACCATCTGACATCACTCCCCCATAAAAGGGGCTGGTCTGGGAGGGGGTCTTTTCACTTTTGTTTCTTTTGTCATGGAAATTAAACATTTTTACATTTTTTTAAAAAACAAATGACATCAGTGATTCTTTCACCAGTCTCCCTGAACAGATTACACTTGGCTGGATGAAAAAAAAAAGTTTTAAAATTAATTCCATGATTATATACAAACCATGCAAGATAGTGATTAAGTTGTGATGAGACAACGAATTGAAACAGGAAAGGTAAAAACAATGCTCCTTTTTTGTCAGAATTACTTGAAATAACCCTGTCAGAAGTGCTGCCAGCATCCATACCTTCCCTGCAGAAGGTTTCGGTCGCAGGGTAGTGTAATTGCCAGGCAGTTACCCTGGCAGCCAGCAGCCAGCTCTCTAAGGTTTCACATCTTGGCTGCTTTTGTGCGTGTTGTAACATATCATTGAACCAAGTGTGTGTGGTGTTGTGAAGGTAGTGTAAAAGCTGGAATAGAAAGAGTCCTCAAATGAGCAGGAAAGCCATTTTTCCTTTGAAAAACCAAAGTAAATGTCAGAAGGTGTGTTTCCTACTGAATGCAGCACTTGCTGTTGTATTAAACTTAGGAGGTCACATGCTAAGTAGCCATCACGTACACTAGACCATACAGCGTTAGAGACGACGCTGATTTTACTGATCCATCTCCTCTGGAATATAGGCTGAGTAGAGGGGGCAGCTGATTCTCCACATAATTTGCTTGAGGGCAGCACTAATGAGAAACCCCTAATGTGAAAAAAAGAGAAGGGCTTATAACTGGGGGGGAAAAAACCCAATGAATGTTTAAAAAGGAAGACTCAGCTCAGCTGTTCCCATAGGGAGTGTGCTGACCAGCTTTTTTCTTTTTGATATCACTGCAAATCAGCGGTTAGCCCTCTGTATTATAGACCTTTCCTCTGAAGCTTGTCAGCTCTCCTTTCCAATGACTGACAGTATGTTCTTGCTATATATGTGCAGGCACATCCTGAGTGTGTGAGATCAGAGACTGGAAACGTACTCTTAGCAAGGATCTGTCTGTGATTCACGACTGTAATTGTCAGAGTAATTTAACAAACAAACAAACAAAATTCCATTTCAACATTGTGTATCATCAGCAGACTTAAATGCAGTGTGATCTGTTTTAGAATCAAATAATAATCTTCAATCTCTCTATAACAACACAGCATTTTTGTAATAGAAAGGAGTTGGTATAGGACGGTATATCAATGGATTACATATTTTTGCCTCCCGCCTTCTAAAGCAGCCTAATTCAGAGCTGAGACTGATGAAAACCACAGACAAACATGGCAGCATCAAAGAGCGTGGACTGTACCACACACTCACCACTTTTATTACCTTCCCATGGCAAAATAGGAAATGCATTTTCTTTTAGTTTAGCGAGATCTGAGAACTTCTGTGACTAAAACATTAAAATTCATTACAATCAGGTCACTCATTAATTTAACATAATGTCAGGATATAGGCAGTACCTTTTGAATAAGCAATTAAAAGAAGGAAAATATTAAAGGTGATTGTTATGGAAATACTGGTAAACAAGTGACCTTTAAGTACCATAAATGAAATTGAAGCTAAGCATAATTTATGTTTGTTATTGTAAAATCTTTATAGGCAGACAAATGGCAAATTGGTATAATGTTTTTTCTTAATAGCTGAAATAACTAATAACAAAAAAAAACCAGAGATAGGAAAGGAAAAAAAAACCACCATGAAAGCCCTATTACAGATCAGTTAATCCACAACCTTACATCTCTACTAGACAGGTTTATCTAAGGAAAAAAAGAAAGGCAGACCGTATTTAGTCCTGGAGAATTGAAATTCAAAGCAATACCTGAAAAATAGCAATATACACTAGGTTATCTTATTGCTTATGTTGTAGCAACCCAATTTATTTCTGTCTAACCCATTGCTCAATTACTGGTATAAACTAAGCACAATTCAAGGGCTGTATGTCAGTGAATGTTACCTGCATTCCATGTTTATATCTACTGATGCTGCAGTATTCCGAATACCAATTTGTGGGTTAGACCTTGGACTACCAGCCCCAAAGGGGTGTTTTCCAGCTTCTGTCAGTGGTGTTTGTGGCAGGATCTGTTCGTGCATCCCTCCGTATTAGTGCTTTAAAGACACATTTTCACATACTTGAAAGCATAGGTATGTTTAAATATTTATGGAAAGAGGAATTTTTTTCAAATCTTCCTCTAAAAGGCTGTTAGTGAGAATTTGCATGTTGGAGTACATACACATGCTGCAGGTACAAGCAATTTTTAAAACAGGCTATTGAGAAAACACTAGCACCCTAATATATCTCATATGCACAAGATTGTTGTGTGCTTAGCCCAGAGTAAGTAAAGCAGCCCTGATCAGAGCTCCTGTCCAACAAGGACTATGCAGTGTCATGTCCTGTGTGTAAAGGTGGGCATGGGCTGTATTCAGGATGTTGGGGGTTAAAAGACACTCTGTGTCTCTGCAGAGAGAGTAGTTAGCAGCTGGCAGGTCAAATCTTTATATTCCTAAATCTATTCTTAAACACTGTCTGCATGAGTGACCAGAGCTCCTGATTTTGCAAGATCAAATAGTTGGTCCAGTGATGGTTGAGGTTCGCTTACTCTCCTCTGCACAGAAAAGAACTTTTAGATGATTAGGTCTCATTTTAAATGCAGAACCTGCTTTTAGCATGGCCTTTTTCCATTTGTAATTTCCCTAATCTGTTCTGCAGTTCTTTGGGACTGCTTGAGCATCCCCAAAATAGCGTGATCCCCCTGCTGAATTGGGTATCTTCTGAAGAGTTTTTCGACTCACTGTCTGAAGAATTTTTGGAATGGATGAGTTTCCACTGCATACTCTTGTTTTTTAAATAAAGTGATAGGGAAAGTATCCTTTGTCCAGAAACTGGCTTTTATATATTCAATGATTCCCTAAATTTAGTGTTTACTACATGGGTATCTCACATGCAAAGAATAGTTTTCTAAGCACTGGCATTCTTGAAATCATCCAAAACCTTTTCTCTTCAGAGAACTCACAGACAAAGAAATTAAAAAGGGATGTGATATTATTTGATAATACTTGTTGTGCTCAGTGGTAAATCACACTGAGAGAGCAATTAGCAAGTAATTGGCCCAAGGGGATGAAAAACCAAATTTCATCATCTAAAATCAAATTTGCAACATCTGGAATAGTTTTCCAGAACAGTGGACACAGTCTCCTCCTTCGGTTTTTCCAGACATTTTCATTAGAAAGAAGATAGAACCATATAGCTCTAATTCCTGCTGTATCAATTGGCACTGGACAGCAGTGTGCCCAGCACAATTTATTAAGTCTCATTTTTAGTCTGCGGAATCTCAACTCTTAATTATCTGTAGCCTTAGGAAGTGGGATTAAGGTTCCTAAAGTCAAGTTTCTTCATGTGTTTCTTACACAGCAGTTTTGTTCCCTGGTGGCACACTGGTAATTTTTAAAATATATTTTAATTTTAAAATCTCAGGGTTCTCACAAACATTTGGTGTGTTTCTTTTTTTTCATAACAGTTTCTGCTGGGTGTCTCTGAAAAGACCAATTAAAGATTGTGTTTCATAACACTTCTTTGAGAAAGATCTTACCCAAGGTCTATTGGCAAGAAGATTTGAGTTTCTTGCACTGCGGGCAAGGTGGTTTTTTGTTGTTTGGTGGGTTTTTTCCTTCAGAGGCATATGGGGGTGTATTTTCAAGGAGTTAACAGTCCCCACAGGGGACAGATTTTTCATAAGCATTATGTGTGCAGAAACCCCTTGATTTATATGGCCAGATTTAAAAAATCTGGTCAACTTGTACATTATGAACATTCCTGCTAATTGGACCCAAAATGACTGAATTAAAGCATATGTCTGGACTGCAGGAATAGTGCCCTCAGTCTTTGTCTGTTAATCACAAGAGGTGAGGACCAGATGGAGTGGTGTGGCTCTGGTTTCCTTCCCGTGGGTTGGAAATATGCATCTGAATCCAAGAGCAAGGCAGTGCTGTTGGGTGTTACCACAGAGCAACACCTCTCCTGCATTTGTGTAATAGTCATGAAGAGAAGAGTCTTATCTTGTGTCTATTGGATGACATAAGCACTTGAATATGCTTTGTGTCTGGTAGAAAGTGCTATTACTAACTAAATAACCCTGCTCCCCTCTGCTGGAGTATACCCTAACATTTTAGGGCAAAGCATTATCAGGTTGATTTGTTAATTTTCCCTCTCTTTCTTGGCAGCTCCTAGACTGTTTTGTCATCCCAGTGGTGATACTGCTCTCCTGGTTCTTCTTACTGGTACGATACAAGGCAGTACATTTCATTGGGATCGTGGTCTGCATTCTGGGTATGGGATGCATGGCAGGAGCAGATGTCCTTGTTGGGAGACAGCAAGGAGCGGGTGAGTAAGGATGGATGTGCTGTATGACCAATTTCTGCTGAGAGAAGCTGTTAACCAGAACATGTCAGTTTGGGACCGAAAAAAAAAGGAAAATTGACAAGAAACCCTGTGCCTTCCTGGATCCAATGCACTGCACCATTCAAAGTTGCTTCTTTGTCAGAGGGGACAGAGAACAAAAATGGATCAGCACTTAGAAGACAGAACTACTGCAGATTTGGTGTGCCCCGTGTCTGTGCCTGTAACACAGATCACCTTCTGTGCTGGCTGTGGCGGGGGGACAAGCTAAATACCTGTAGTTTCCTTCTGGTTTGTCTTGTTTGACTGCAAACCTCCATTGCTTCCATTCTAGATTGGCCACATTCTTTGAACCATGCGCAACTCTCACATCCACTGCGTACCACTCAACTTCGCTCCTTTTTTTGTACAGAGGAGGGGTCAGTGGGTATATGCCAAAAGACACTGAACCCACATACTAACTGTACCGATTGGGTTATATCTACAGCCTCGGACTAAAGGGTTGGGATTTGCCTGCATCATTGTTGAAAAGGCTCTTCCTGTGTGTAAAAAGTTCTTTTTTATGTGTGGCATCATATGAATAACGTGTGTGCAGCTATTAGTGTGGACTAGACAGAGTTTGATTGCGTCAATCAACCTCCTCTGTCACATTGATTTCTCTAGTGCCAACCCAAATGATGTGGGAAGGCTGGAAATTCTTTTCAAAGATTGTCAATTAGGCACAGTTTTCATTCTTAATTAAAAGCACTGAATTGTGAGCTGAGCATAATACACTGGGATTTAAAATTCTTGACTCAGCTTTCTGAGTATAAATGCAAGTGCTGTTAAGAGCTGCATTTGCCAGGATGCTGCTAAATAAAACAAGGGAGTTTGGGACAGTACTCACCATATATCCATGCCCCCCTTTATCCCTGTCCTTTATCCTAAAAGCAGACTTTTAGTTCATTGGTCTCCTCCAGAAATGGTTCTGCCCCAGCTAAAAGGGAGAGAAAGCACTCTATACTATGAAATCAGCCAGCCAAAGCCACATTAGGAATGACTGATTTCAGAGGAACTGGGATTTCAACCCTGGGTTCTGGAGGAAACATCCTGTGTCCCAGCAGTCTCAGGAATAACGTACTAGAGCAGGTGAGTTGTGGCTCAGCAGGAGCATGTGGGGTGATGGACCTCAGTGGACAAGGAGCGAATTGAAGAACACTGACGCTTTACCATCCAAATGCAATAATTAGATATTATTTGACATATTCATCACTAAACCACAGGTAGAGCTGTTAGGTAAATTTGTCCAGAAAAATCTGTTAACATGTATTATTATTATTATTATTATTATTATTATTATTATTATTATTCAGACCTACCCATGAAAAACTGTCCATACTTATTGCTATGCAGAGAGACTGCAGCTTTTTAAATTTAAAATGGCAAAATGATCTTATGAATTATATTGTCTTTAATAGAGTAACCTAGATCAGAGGGTTTCATTTTTCTGAAGGGGTAAAGCTATACATTATAACTGTACACTAAAAATATACAAATATAAAGAAGTATTGGAAGGAAAAAAAAAAAAAAAAGAATAACCAATCTTGAAATTCTTCATTAAGGAGTTCCACACCATTGATGTGATGTTTTGTTTCTCAGGACTGGGCAAACACAAGAAAGGAATATACCAAAAGGAATGGAGCTGTATTAGTCCTCAGTAAACTCTTTTGGTTTTCCTATATTTTAGGGGCCAAGGCCTGTTGGCACCTGTTTTGCCCCAATGACTGTGCTATTTGCTTTATTGGAAGTGCTGTAAGGCTCTGCTAGGGACTTACTGCTTACTGCAATGTAGCCTGCCAACTCTTACAGTAAGGCAAAATCAAGTTAAAATGCATCGCTGGGAGACTAATGGGTATTTTCCAAATTATCTGCAGGAATTAGGTATAATTTACAGGCATGCTCTCAACTTTCAATAAATATATGGTAGCTTAGCTCTTTTTTCTTTTTTTTATTGTATCCTGACTGATATTTTCCACATTTCTCAATGGGGAAAAACAATTGCTACCAAGTAATTTGTGCTGTATCACCTTACATGCCAAGAGTACCTTAAAATAACATTTTACTGAACTGATACCCCTGACATACCTTGGCACTTGTGCTGCTCTAATACTCAGGGGTCTAAGATACAGACGTCTCAGTGTTTCATCCAGAATTTTCAAAGCATTTCACAGCTTTAGCTTCCCACAGACCCAGAAAACCAGTCACTTCAGTCCTGTTCATAAGTACACAAGAGTATGCTTAGTCTAAGATGGGACACACTGAGACTGACTTTTTGATGCTCTAATCATCAGTAATTACAGCCAAAAGCAAAGAGAAACACCACTTAATGCTGGGGATTGAGGTAAAAATGTGACAAAGTGCCCTACTGAGAGCATGAAAAGCAATTGTGTCAGAACATAAAAGACATTTAAATGATTTACATTACGCTGTAATGCTATAATTAGTCCCCAAAACATTAACTCCTTGCTGGACTGTGTGACTTCTGCTTCCAGAGAACATTAAATATTCTAACAATGATTAATGCAAAGTGTGTTTCTCCAGGCTATGTCTTGTGTTTCTTCAGAAGAATGACCTATGCCATTAAAATTGGTAAAGTGCAACTGTATTGACCTAAAAGTCTTTAGAATGTCACTAGTCAGTTGATACATATTTCCTTAGCAGCAAATCAGTAGATGCAAGGGGATATACATCCATGAAAGCATGTCTAATTAGGATAAGTTAGTCTTTAGGGGGGGAAGCTCCCAAGTCAGCCTCTTGAGGAAGTAAAGAAAAGGCATTTGACAGCCTAGATGCTAGATGTTTTTAGGAAAGAAAACAAAAATGCAGTATAAAATATTTTAATGCCAGTATATAATATTTTGATGCACTAGCCTCTTGAGTAGCATGTATTACTCTGGTCACTGCATGCCAAAAAGAAATGACCAGAAAATAAGCTTATAGAAGCAATGGAGAAAGATGACAAAGCTGTTCAAGGGCATAAAATGGCTTCAGGATGAAGAGAGTGTAGCGAGACTGGGGCTTTTCATCTCCCAGAAAAGGCAAGAAAGAAACAGAAGAGGGTAAAGGTACATGAAGTCTTCAGTGGTGTGGACGGATAAGGTCAGTATAGACTGATTCTTAAATATTTCTCACAATCAGAGAGATGCAATGCCCAATATCGTTTTTAGGTTTCAGCCTTAAAAGCTAAAAACACAAGTACTTTTTAATAATGCACACTTAAAAGTTACTGCCACAGGGTGTTTTAGAGGCCAAAACTATATGGGCTTTAAACAAATTAATGAAGAGTCACTCAGGATCTGTTATGTTTGATGGTCTAATGCAACTTCCATCCCAGAAAATCCCTAATCAGCCAAGAACTGGCTGATAAAAATCAGTGCTTCGCTATTTCTTCATCCTTTCCCCAGGCACCCAGTGCTGTCCAGTACCAAAGGAAGGTCCTGGGCTAGGTAGACCCATGCTCTGACCTGATCTTGGCTTCCTCTTCTGTTGGAAGCCCTGAAGGTTGAGGCTCACAGTCTCTGAGCATGAGTGTGCTTTGGGGACAGTCATCGCGGTGTGGTGCTTGGGGCTGTCCCATCTGTAGGAGAATGCTCGGCCTCTGAGCCATCCTTGTTTTGCAGCTGGAAAAAGGGTGACATTTTTGTCTTGGCAGTTCAGCACAGTGAAGCTCTAAGGTCAAAAGCTTTTCCAGCAGTACTTCCACAAAGTGTCAGTGAGTAGCTGTAACAAATACCAAATGAGTGAGCTCAGTGAGGCGTGATTGGAGCCACTGTGGAACATCAAATGCATCAGGGGTATGAAGAGGTTTTGTAAAGTGCTGATGTTTATTTGACATTAAGGGCATCTTCGTGGCTGATTGCAAAAGAAGGCTAAAAGGAAAATAAGTACCGAATCTTGAAAAGATAAAAGATCAAATATAAACATGCTATCAGTCAAGGTATGTGCAAAACAGAAATTCAGTGAGAGACTGAGTAGGTGCATGAAAGAGAAATCTAGTAATGTCTGCTAAATACGGAGAAGCCACATCTCCTCTGAGCTGAAAAATGTTGGAGACTAAGAGAGTATTATGGGAGTATTTTAAACATTTACCCTGTCCCTATTTTTCCCTAAACAACTTACATTTCCTGGTGTGTATAGCCAGCATTGGAGACAGGATACTGGATTAACTCTTGATATGTCTTCTTAAGGCTGTTCTTATTTTCATAAATTTCTTCTCACTGGAAGTTTAAGAACTGTAGTTTGGAATGAAAATTGAAGGTTTAAAGGAACTCCATAAAGAAAAATGTTCAAAAGATCATTTTGAACCAATCAGAACATTTGGCTTCCATTTTAATTTGCCACAGTGTGTATTTTACAAATCAATAATAATATATCTTAAAAAGACAGGAACTCAAAAATTTAAATCGAGAGGGTTTTTTTTTTTAAAAAAATGTAGTTTCTTAAAAACAACAAATGCACTCTAGTACTTCAGCATTTCTACTGAACCTTTTGAAAAGAAAGACCAGTATATTGAACCTTTTGGAATGTGGCTCTGCAGCAATGTCTGACAGCTCTGTGAAGCTGTAGCTCTTGTAGAAATCATTTAACAGGCCATATGTGCAGAGGGATTCACACAAATCAGTTTGCAAAGCCAGGGCCTCAGTTTTCAAGCTGGAACTTGATCTTGATCAAATCTCCCAGCAACCCTCCCCACCCCCAAGTAATAAAAGCCTACAAGACTTTAAAAATTTCAAACAGTCTTTGATAATACAATGTTTTAATAATTATATATATGGAGGTATACATCTTGGTGCTCATTAAGTGCATTGGGTACTGCTATGTTAATTGAACCTCTTTTAAAAATCTGTCCTTTTCATCACCTTGTCTACACCCCATCCTTCCTCCTCTCTTGTCAAACAGCTTCATGTGAGAATGAGGTCAATACTGGGGTCGTAATGATTTCTTCACTCATTTCACAGGTACACAAAATTTTTCAGTTGGTTTCACATCTAAATACTGGACATGTTTTAGACATTTTAGTTTTCAAGATGAGATGCAAACTGCTCTATGTAGTTGAGTCACATTCTCTCTGTTAAAAAAAAAAAAGTAGCAATAATAAATTTAAAAGCATTAGTTGCTGAAGACTGCCACTTGATTTCTATATTTTTTTTACAGATTTTTCAGATTCCCTTATCCATAGCAAGGGTAATTAATACTTTCTCTTTACCTCTGCTAGATTTCACTGAGGTACTGAATGAAAACTGTTAAAATGACAGAACATTAGTATTCAGCTTATTAACCCAGATTTAGGCTTCTTAGTGACTGAGGATTTAAATCTATGCAATGTTTCTAGATGAAAAATGGTTGTTCTGAGACATTCTAATTTTTCCCTTGTTTATTCCTAGGTGAAAATAAACTGATAGGGGATCTCTTAGTACTGGGAGGAGCTACACTATACGGCATCTCTAATGTTTGTGAGGAGTATATCGTCCGAAATCTGAGTCGAGTGGAATTCCTGGGCATGATTGGACTCTTCGGCTCCTTCTTCAGTGGAATTCAACTGTAAGTGAGCAGGTTTTAGCCCCAAGGTCATTGAAATAAGTGCAGCTGTGGCCTCTGTTGAGGTACCCCAACACTTTCTTCAAAGATAGCCATTTCCTGTGGAAAGTGGATGTCCTCTAATCCTGGAATTTGCATTTATGTTCATGTTTCAGATTGGTGGATTTGAATAATGACAGGGAAAGATGGAGAGAGACTCTCTCTCAGGGAGCGTAGTGATAGGATGAGGTTTAATGGTTTTAAACTAAAACAGGGTAGACTTAGATTAGACATTAGGAAGAAATTTCTTACTATGGGGGTGGTGAGGCCCTGGCACAGGCTGCCCAGAGAAGCTGTGGCTGCCCACTCCCTGGTAGTGTTCAAGGCCAGGTTGGATGGGGCTTTGGGCACCCTGGTCTGGTGGAAGGTGTCCTTGCCCATGGCAGGGGGGCTGGACCTGGATAATCTTTGAGGTCCCTTCCAACTCAAACTTTCTGTGATTCTATGATTGGTGTCCTTGAATAGTCACATGGGGAGGGAGGAGTAGAAGAAATATCTTAGCATCTTGCTGCTAGACGGCAAGGGGATATTTCACATGTTGGTACTTCAGGATACTTCACATTATTGGTGAACAACAAAATCTGCAATTCTCTGGGGTTCTATTTCATACTTTTAAAAAGTCACTTATATTTTAAACAGGCAGAAAACACATCCAGTCAGAAGTAATTTTACTGATTGGCACGGTCCGTGTATCTGCATTATGATGAGGCAGAAATAATATAAAAGCCTTTAAGAAACTGGTGTTTTCACTTCAAAATACTTAGTACTCAGGAGATTGTCACATGGATTTCGGGAACTACTGAGTCATGTCTATAATATCCACATGTACCTAATAAGCACTTCACCTGTAAGCCTGAGTTGGAAGGCAGCTTCCAATGTTGTAATACCATGACTGATTAAAGTGTTGTAAAAGTCACCATGCAAGATTGCAAGACTTTATGCGGATCTATCTCTGGTGCTTGTCACACATAATAACTTTTTATTACCAGTCAAAATCAGGTTGTTTCCCTGCACAACTGAGCTACTCAGGTTCTAAGAGCAGAGATTGATTGCAACAACGACCCATCAATTCCCACTTAATTAGTTCTATTTCTTTGGGCAGAAAGCTTGTTATATTTATGTGGGATCTGAATGTGTGACTTAAAATTATTTATAGTAACTGTCTTAAAAGTAGTTCCTTTCTAAAAAATAGAGAATTCAAGAGCACATAAATATGCCCAGTATTTTTGCCTAAAGCATTTTTTTATCTACAGCCTTCATGATATGTAGGTACTAACTGATTCTGAGGGCATCGAACCACTGCCCTTATCTTTCTCTTTGTGTGTAAACTGTCATGTACATTTCTCATATTTCTGAATGTAATTATAGTGCCATTACCCCCTCTTGACCCTAGCAGTTAGTCACAATTCAGGGTCTGTGAGTTATTTTACTGGGGAGAAGAAGCTGGTGCTGTAAGAAGGCATCTTTATATACAAGAGGACACAACTGGTAGGAAACACTAAGAAACCATTTCTCTACCAAAAAGCCCATGGTTTTTTCTAATCAAACTTTGGCCAGAAAGTTCTCACCAGCAGTTTTTTCTCTGCTGGCTTCTGCAACTTTTTGCTGCTAGTGCTTTTGTGGAGCCCTGAACATGCTTAGCTCACGTATGTACTTTTTTAATAATGTGGCAAGGGCTTGCATATTGGGAGAGGCCAATAAAGTTTCTGCTACTTGGTTCCATGAGGCAATTCAGCATTTTCTTACCTTTGCCTGTAATGAAGAGCAGGTATCACATAGTTCACAGAGGTTTAATCTAACTAGGTATACCAGTCGTTTCAAAGAGAAGCCAGCCCCCCACATTACAATTGCAGACTCTCTGAAACATTACTGGCCACTTTGGTGCAATATACAACAAAACTGGAGTAATCTGAAGAAGAAATGTCTCAGAAATAGGGCCATTTCTGAGCATGCTAGACACAGTACTGGTCAAAGGGGGGTTTTCTTGCATCCACAATATGATTGAGGATGGAGAACATGTAGGCTAATACCACTGGAGGTGTAAGTCTCATGTTCACAGCATTTACAGGGAGCAACGCAGTTCTGAACAAGGGAAAATATCGAAAAGTGTGTAGGACTACTCTGAATGTAGGAAAGACAAAACAGTACCCACAAATGAATGTCCCTTTTATTGACGTGCACCGGTCTCAAAATAATATAGTAGCTAAAAGTTGTGGTATTTACCTTGTTTTCTATGTGTATTTAGAAATATCTACATATGTGTAGGTGACTCACGTTAGTTCATGCTTCAGCTGTAGTACAGGGCCATGTCTCTAAGAGGACTGTGAAGAAGTCAGCTGTTATTTTCTAGAACAGTTTAGCAAGAGTGCTTTCTATTAAACTGTAATGTAAAATAAATACATATAATACTTTTTTCAACAGCAAATGAAGGGCTAAGGTGTCAGGTCAAGTGGTAAAGGGAAGAGCTGGCTAACTACCTGGGTAAGGTGGAAAGAGGTTTAGTGGCTTGAATGTGATTAAAGCAGGGAGGAATCAAAACAATGAAGAAATATGTTGACCATAGTTGGAGATGTAGCAATTACCCTGCAAATAGAGATAATGCTGTCTGATGGAATCTCATGTTCATAGAATAACCTTCTTTGTAACGGACCCCTGAAGATCATCTGGTTCAAGCTCTTACTAAAAGCAACTCAAAGCTAATTTAACAGTTATGCCAGGTTGCTCAGGAACTTGCACAGTTGACTTCTTAATATCTCCAAGAATTGAAATGTCAGTTTTGCTGAGCAACATGTTCCAGTGTTTGACCAATATTTTTTTCCTTACATCTAATCAGCTTCCCACATTGTAGCTTGTGTCCATTATTATTCATACTTTCCTTGTGCACCTTCAATAACAGTCTATCTTTTTTTGTAACTACACATTAAGTAGTTAAGACAGTAAATTTGTCGTCCTATCCTCCTTTCCCCAGGATGGAAATAAAGTTCTGTTCTTCACAGTGAACAAACCTTATTGTTTCAGCATCTCCTCTTACATCATGTGCTCCAGCCACCTGACCATTGTGATGGAGCTCCACTGTATTCCCTCCAAGTTGTCAATGCCTGTTTTATTCTGGGCAGCCCAAAATTGGATACAGTATTCCAGCTGAAGTCTCACAAATCATGTCTTTCAACTTGCTGAACAAGATGCTGTTGGCCTTCTCTGCTCCAAAGAAATGTTGATGACTCATATTCAGGTTGATGTCCTCCAGGACTCCAAGGTTTATTTCTAAAAAGAACCTTTCTATCCAGTCACATCCCAGCCTGCACTGTTGCATCCACTTATTCTCCCCCAGCTGCAGAAGTTGATATTTGCTTTTCTTGAACTTCACAAAGTTCCTCTTGGCCCTTTTCTTCAGACTATATTGTGGGTAGACCACCCATGCAGTCTATACCACTTCAGTCTCTAAGGATCTTTCAGGAAGTCGTGTTGGAAGCTTTGCTAAAGTCAGGGTAGGCTGCACCTCTTTGTCTCATCTATTCCCTCTCCTTTATTTACTGAGACAGTCTTCTCATCATAGAAGGGAGTTCGTTTCATCAGGTATGGTTGATCTTGAGAAGCCTGTGCTGATTGTCTCCAGTCATGCCTTCTTCATTGCCTGCAAATGGCTTCTGGGAAGATTTGCTCCATAAATCTTCCCAAAGGTTAGTGTAAGGCTGGACTGGTTACAATTTTTGCCCTTTTTGAAAGTGGATGTTGTATTTGCATCTCTTCAGTCATCAGGGACCTCCAATCATCACAGTCTTTCAAAGATCATCGTGGTTCCAATTCTCCAGTGAATCTGGCATCACTAAATGGCAACTTGGGGCAATGTTGCTCTTACTCTTCTTTGTTTCACAGATCACAATGTATCAGAGACCATAGCATATTGTTTTATACTTACTTTGTATCGTATAGGCACTACTATGAAAGGAACGTTCCTACATTTAAGATATATCAAAATTTGCTTGTCAGAACAAGACACATTGCAGTTTGTTTTCATTGTATTCTTCGGAAAATGCTGATAAAAGAGACATATGCCTTTGCATGCAAAGACACTTACAATTTAGTTATTTTGCAGATGAAATCATCTTATTATTCAGTCCACAGTATTAGATTTGCCACACATCAGCAGCAAGCAACTTAGATTTCCAGGATGCAACTCTCTAGACCAGATTAATCTGGAAGGCACTGAGTTCCTGCAGTTTTACTATTAGACTTGGTCTTCCACATGCCACATTTTGTGCTAGGCACTTTGTTTTTCAATCTGTGTAATTCCATGTTTTATACTTGTTTAAAATGGTGTTCAGAGTAGCATGCAGAGTTCTGCACACAAGGGGTTATCTAGAAATCACAGATCAGAGAAAGCAGTTAGCTGAATGAACACCTAGCTCATGAGATACCTCACCTCCCAGGCTCTGTTTGCTTGGATTGGGAAGAGCTGATTTGTTGCCACCTTAGAATTTACTGAATCTGGGATTTTCATGTTAATGTACAACAAAATATTTGCAAGATGTTGAAAGTGGGTTTTTGTGGCCTGGACCGTCCTTTGCTTTGTTTTCTGACTTTCGTTGCTGTGACTGTTTGGTCTCAGTAAGTAGCAAATCACAGTATTCTCTCCAAAGTCAGGCCGTGCTATCTATCTGACACTGCAGAGCCACTCTGAACAGTGAATAACTGAGACAGATGCATTATTAATCATTAAAGTTCAAAAACTTCCAGCATATTAAGTCAGAAGTGTAGAAGAAGATTGAACGTGTAGGGGGGATGGGAACTTTGGGCAGGTATATAGAGAGCTAGAAGTAAACTGGTGGAAATTGTGTGCTATCACATCTGATTATTGCCCAGAAGATCTTTCAAATACATGGGCACAGGGATAATGCCAGAGTGGATTAGCAAAGTCTGATTGCATCTAGTTCCTACAGAGATTTTTTTGTTATAAGGTTATTTATGTTGTTTTGTCCAGTATTTGAATTGAATGAGTGGAAGTAATTTAACTTCTGTTCTCTTCCATCAAATTTTTCCTTCTTTTCTCTTATAGTGCAATCATGGAACACAAAGAGCTGTTGAAAGTTCCCTGGGATTGGCAAATAGGTAAGAAAACACTTTATTGCATTGAAGATAGTTGCTGAAGGAGGCGTGGAGGCAGCCAGTGTTTTGGGAGGCAGGCACAAAGTTTCACAGGAGCCAATATTTGTGACTTTTCTGCTAGTTGCTGCCAAAGGTTGAACCACATGCTTCATAACCTTTCTTAAATGATCTGTTCTCCCACTGACATATTATGCCTTCCTTGCACCATTAGGTTAAGCATATGAATGCCCTAAGATAATCACTCAGACAGCCGTGAAGTAAAACAATAATGGGGTTCCAGTTCTAAGATTCAATGCAACAAATAAATGAGGTAGCTGTTAAGAGCCAAACCTTTTCAATGAATGCCAAAGCAAGAAAATGGAACCTAACAAAAAAAAAATCTTTAAAAGTACTAGCAGTGCGTGTTATAGCCTCATAAACTCATTTCCAAGGGGAGAACTTCTGTGCTGAAATGGTTAATTGCTTTCCAAGTAGTCTTGGTGGAATATAGCAGATGTGTCTTTTAGACAAGTTTAGGTGGCATCGTGCACAATGAAGCTCTTACAGTGTTCTGCTATGCAGCGGGTTGTGTTTTCAGTTTGGAAGCTGAGTTTATGGTCCAAGACTCCCTTCTAATTACTCCAACAAATTACTTGCTTTAAAAGCAAATCCACATTTAGGAAAGGAGAGTCCCTATAATCACATTACTCCTTGTGACAATAGGAGGAACAAAAGCCTGCTAGTAACAGAGAGCTGATATATTTATCAGGGAATTCAAGCTTTGGCAATTCATTGGCAATTTCTTGTTTCCTAGTTGCAGAATGAACATCAAAATGACAGCTCAGGAGCATGCAATGGCAACTGATTATATGGGGAATCTCTGAGAACAGGGGTTACAAGTTATGGGATACACTGGTTTTTCCTTTAAACTTAGTTCACAATTTCCTCTCATCATCACAAACCTTAATAAGAAACTGCATCTTTCACAAAACATTGCAAATGGAAGTCCTGGAGATTTGATGGTTGAGCTATAAAACTAAATGACAGATCAATTTAAAGTATCCATGGAGAAATACACTCAACTGCATAGTATATTTGCCTTCTTTAATCAGAGATAATTAACATAATTGTATCAGTGTTTGTTTATACTTCATGATAAGGACCTCAGGGACATAATTAATCTGGTACTGATGGAACTAGCAATGGTCATAGTGAATTAATCTACTATCCATTTAAATGTCATGTATACTTCCATGGGAGTTCTGTTGCAGAGAAATTGTATTGTTGAGAAATGTGCTGTTAAAATAAAGTCTTATGTGGTTCATGATGCCATTAAAATTTCACTGAAAGTTATTCACTAATTCTGAAGAGTCCCTACACATGAGGAGATCGTCTTAGAAAGAGCATCACAGATATGCACTTGTTCTGCTGGAGCAGGAATTGGAAATGCAGTGTAGTTGAACACGGGTGAGATGGTGACAATTATGTGCAGTTATGTGTTCTTCCTTGGCTTCCACTGCACTCAGTGTGCTTTCCATTGCATTGGCAGTGATACAAGGTTGTCAGGTAGTGATTGACAAATCTGTGTCAGGGTGTTCACAGCCTTGTCCTGAATAGTTATCCACTGTGACCGACTCAAACCTGCAGTCCAGCAGAGTTAAATCATCAACCTTCTGAATGGTAGTGATAAAGTCACAGCAGGCAACCTAATAAATAACTCAAGGTGGCCTGTTGCCATCTGCCATAATTGTGCTATTAAGAATGGATGAGCTACCTTTCAACCGATGTAAAGTGTAAATGATTTTGGAATATAAAGATCTAAAGCCAATCAGTTATGTCTATCAATTTTGAAACAGGCTGTGCCCCCCCCCCCCCCCCTCCCCCCCCAGTTTTAATTTTGGAAATTCCCCTGATACATAGCATCATCCTCACACTTACTATAAATCAGTGTAGCTCTGTTTAAATCCGTGAAGGTTTTAAGTATTAATGCTTGCTGACAACCTGACTGTTGTCCTGAAAGGAGAATGATTATACTGTTCTGACTGAGTGGTTCCATATGAGACCATGGCATTTTTTGTAGAGTGATAGATGAAATAATAACAAATAAACTAACATCAGTTTTATTTAAGAGAAAAGCCTCCAAGGAAGCATCTTTTATTACAGGGAGGGGGCGTGCATATTTCTGAATGGTCTTTATTCCAAGAAGGCAGTAAAAACAAAAAACATGACGGCTAAAACATGTGAAATTCAACCAGCATGTTCAGGAGCTAAAACAGAAGCTCCCGAGGCATGTGTTAATCTTGGTGGTACTTGGGCTATTTTAGAGCAGTCCCTGGGGGCAGATCCTGCCCATTGGTGTGAAGATGCCTAGTCTTAAGAGAAGTGGGAAAATGCTGAGGGATTTGGGCTTGTTCAGCCTGCAGAAGAGAAGGCTTCAAGGAGTTTGATAACCTACAAGGAGGTTATCAAAATGACAGAGCCAAGGTCTTCATAGTGGTACAACGCAGGAGGGTGAGAGGCAACAGGCAGAAGCTGAAATGAGAGATTCGGGCTCAATAAAAGGAAAATCTTTACACTGAGAACAGGCAGGCAGTGGAGCAGGCTGCCTAGACAGATGCTGTAGTCTCCATCCTCTGGGTTTTCAAGACCAGGATGGGCAAAGTCCTGAGCAACTTGGTCTGATCTCACAGCTGAGCCTGGTTTGAACTGGAGACCTCTGAGCTCCCTTCCAGCCTGAATCATCCTGTGATCCTGTGATCCTAAGTGCTCTGATCAGACACTTACGAAGCGTTCACACCCAACCAGACAAAACTAGTGACCTTGCCCATCATGGTGAATGCTGACAGACAAGATGGGACCGGCGATGTGGGCATCTGATAGATGGGATCCTTTTATCATCAGTAACAACACATAGGCATGACACAACTCATATTATATTAAAGCTGGTGCATAAAAGATGGCACACATCTGAAAGCTGACAGTTACAAACGATGAGCTGTTCAGGGTTTAACACAGACACGCTGATCAGCAGATCATTACAAAAGCACCTCCTAACTTACCAGATTGTTTCCTACTAGTGCCTGCTACAGGCAGTTGGTGCTGGTGACTGGTTAGACACAGGTCCCAGCACCTGGGACCAGAGCAGTAGCGGCAATTTCCGAGGCTGCCCTTTGCGGGTAGCCAAGGAAGCTGAGGCTCCAAGCCTTTGCCTTAAAATGCATTTCTAGTCCTAAACCTGGCCCTCTAGGAAGCAGTATCTGTAAGCCAGTTTGTTTACTGTCACCACTAAATGCCATCCAGCTGGTAGGTGTTACATGTATTTTTAAGATGTAAATGAAATGCCACTTTATACTCACCTCTGTTGGGACAGCTACAATTTAAGCGGTTTTCCACTGGAACTGAAATGCTCTTTGGAAAAGCAGCCTGTGAAGTGCATATAGTTGCCTGCCATAGAATATGAACACCAAGATGGTACCTTAAAATTATACTGTTAGTTGAGAACACAGCCCAGCAAAGCACCTGAATATGTGTGTTAAAGACAGGCTGACTAGCAGGGGCTGGGAGGACCACCTGGCGATCTGCAGACTGTACTTTGAAAAAGCTGACTTTGGGTCCAGAATGGCTTTTGTGCCTGACCTGTTCTTGATTTAAGCCTGGAAGAAAAGCTGACTTAGTGCTCATGTATGCAAACAATTTCTCGTTGATCAAAACTACACTCCATTTGACACAGTCATTTGCCTACTGCAACAGAAGAGTTGCAGAGTTTGCATAGAGCAACTCTTTCAAGACTCACTGCCTAAGGCTGAGTCTGTTGTTGCCCATATACAATGCATTCCTAAAAATTTGCTACCTGTTACTAAAAGCAGCTCTTGCCATGATTGCCCAAATTCTAAATATAAATTCAGATTAATTTCTGTGCCATAACAATTGATATACGGATGCTGACATTTTGTGACTGCTGGATTTGTTTCAGATCAATGTACCCTTCAGCTCAGATGCTTCTAAGGGGCTCAAACTATCACAGCTGACTTTTTAACTAAGTGGATCCACAAGCAGACACAAATCAGATGAGTTTGCCTTCCCCTCCCCCAACACCCCAATCCTTCTTGTGACTTTGACAATCAAATTTTCTGCAACTTCTAGCCAGTAACAACATGCTCTGAGGAGCTGATGTGAGTCTAAATTTAGGCTCATGCACATATCAACTGGGAATTCTGCAGCATACAGCAGCCTAAGAAATACCATTTGCATGAGAGCAGATGAGTGAAGTGTATGCTATTTTTTTAACTTCATATTGATTAATTTGCCTTGGGATTTATCAAGTAATAACTGAAGCAATGATTTTTTTTCCCCAGTAAATTATTTAGGTTTTTAAATGAAATTAGATTTTTACTGTAATTTATTTTTATTATATTAGTGTCTAACAATCTAATTGGTGTGAGGCTCTCTGTAAATATGTAGCATGAAAGAATCACAGCTCCAGAAAGCTTTATTAAGGGAGGCAGAAAAAAAGAGGTAAATGAACAGAGGTGCAAAACTGTGAAGTGATCTGTCAAGTTTGGTGGCAAAATACGACTAGGGCCTCTGTCACTTGAACGCTGTCATCATACATTCATCCACTGGCTCATTAACTCCTCTGCAAATATTTTTGCATTAATTTTTTGGGTCCATTCCCAGAAAATATTGTGTGGTCCATCCAACTCGGCTGAACTCTGTTGGTGTTGGGGACATTCAGCTCCTTAAGAAATGCATCATTTCATCCAAATTTATGTTGGACATGAGTTATACACCAGTAGTATAAGACACCAATTTGCAACAGTGCTGCTGTTATGGAGACCACAGAAAAAGGACCTCATGTCCACTGCTGATAGGGTTCTCACTGGTTTTCTTATATATTTAGAACTATATTCTTAGTCTGTGTGTGTGTATCTTAATTTCAGTGTCTTGATAATTTCAGTCCTTGTTTCTTTAAAAAAGCATTATTCATTATTTTATAAAAACACAGCCTCTTTCCTCCCAGCACAAGCCATTTTTGCAGGCTACGAAAGGTCACTTTGCCTCTTGTTTCTCTTCCACAGGCTTGTTGTATGTTGGCTTTAGTGCCTGTATGTTTGGCCTCTACAGCTTTATGCCAGTGGTCATAAAGAAAACCAGTGCGACTGCCGTCAACCTCTCCCTACTCACAGCTGACCTGTACAGCCTCTTCTGTGGATTATTCCTTTTCCACTACAAGGTATGTGGGAATGAGAGATGTTTTTTGGGTAATAGCAGTGTGCCTGAAGAAACATGCAGAGCAATGAAACAGAAGCAGCCTCCAAGCTTTGTTAGATCTACACAGTTAAAGTGCAGATTTTTTTTACGCTCCCAGATTCCTACACCAAAACCAATTGTATTTTATGACTTCTACTTTTTAAAGAGAGCTTATGTGGTCTTCCTGTTACACTTTTGAAGATGAGTACCTGTTCATCTGCTGTTGTAGCATTAATTTCATTTTACTCACCAAAGGTAACTTCTAACTGCCGTGACCAGACCCAGAGTGGCAGCGTGAAGGGAAGGACTCTTCCAAAAACCCCACAGATTTTTAATTTTTTCTTGCCTGGGGGCAAGGTTGTTTTGCTCATGAAGATGCTGAATTTATAACTCATCCATGAATCACACCTTTTTTTGTCAGCCAAACTAAAGTCTTGCCTGTTAGTGTAAATGCCAAATTAAGCAGGAAATTTGTGTTAATTTAGATTTTTAGCTCAGGTCTTCTAATATTTAAAACATCATGTTGTACAGGAGCACATTTGGTGTCCAATTACAAGGAAAGGCACTTCATTATTCACAAGTATCCCCCCCTCAGTGTCCATCATATGAAAGTAGCATCAGGGAGCTGGAGGCAATTGCTTTGTACCATCATTTATTCATAAGAGATAGGTTACTTGATAGCAAAAATAGTGTCCTAGAGAAGTGTTAACCAAATGAAAGCATTAATATTCTGAGTAGCTAACCAACTCAAATCAGATTTTCTGATACTAATGGTACCTGAATGAATCTGAATGAGACAGTGAAAGTTCAGAGCTTCAGAGTCTAAAATAATACTGGGTTTTGCTGTTGCCTTTTATTTTGTTCTTGTGACTTTAAGAATTTTGCAGACAGAAAAAAAAAAAAAAGCTAGTATAGAATCAAAAAATTGACTAAGTGAACACAGTTAGAGGTTGCAGGACAGTCTCATGGTGATTTTGTTTCTTGTTCCTTCTGCCTGTCATGGTTCAAACCCAGCTGGTAACCTGTCGGGGAGGCACCAAGGGTTGGACAGCTTTATGCTCAGCATCGCTCAAACCCAACAAAAAATGCAATTTTGCAGTCACAAACCTTAAACTTCAGTAGAAGAAGGTTTTGGTTCTTTCCTGTGTCTAATTGTTGGATACAGTAACAGCCAGGAAGGCAGAATTAGCAATTTCATTGACAGCTCCTGTTTCTACAGTAAGCGCTTGTCAGCTCTCAACCACAGTGGCACCTTGGCCTCCCTTTAAAACCTGTCCTGAAAAAGTGCTGAAGAAGAGAAGACTCAGAACTGGGAGGTTTTCTGGTTGAAAGTAAGGTCTCATCATCTCTCCTGATAAGCTGGCTGAGCTCCATCTCTGAAATAGCTGGTGGTCCCCTCTGCCCCTTACTCATCTAATTAGAAAACTGAAAACCTCTTTCTCCTACAGTTAACTGTACAATGCAGTCTTCTTCATAAACTCTTACCAAACTCTTACCTCAGCCTATCTAGGCTTTTTTGGCTCCACTGGTCTCCTTGGGAGACTGTTTCAGAACAGTTACTCCAACAGTTACAAACATTCTTCTCTCCAGTATAAATTCACTTGTGGCTGGTTTTGGTCCAGTCCTTTTACTGCCAAGGGTATCCCTTAATGGGAAAAATATCCTTGTCTCCTTATCATTTTACTGCTTTGGTACATCAGTAGAGAGCAGTCATATCCTCTCTCAGCCACTAGTTCACTAAGCAGGGCAAGCCCTTCTCTGCACTTCATCTGGTTGGACTTCCTCCTTCCTGTGATAGTCCCTTCAACTAGAGAAGGAAGAAAGGTCCCTGGTGTAGTGCCCTTGTCTCTCCATATTTCCAGGAAGGCTGTTACCCTATAGGTACAAAGTCTTTATTTACATTTTTCATCGCTGCTTTTCCTTTGTGCTTTGTATGCCTCCTGCAATCTCTATAACTCATGTGTGTCTCTCCTTTGTTCTTCCCAGCTAAAATGCTGGTAAGGAGAAGATCTTTGTCAGGAGTTTGTGGAAGGGCCTTTACCTGAAATGTAGTATGAACCTCCCAATCTCTCAGTGTCCCCTTCCATACCCTTCAAACTGACATTGCAGAGGATATTTGAAAGGACAGGCTGTATTCAGACACCATCTAGATTTAAAAGTCCTCTTAGTTATCTGGTTACTTCTTTAGTTACCATGTTTTTATGCTCAGTCAGATCACCTCCTCCTTTTCTTTCTGGTTTACCATCAGGTATATGAGGAAGAACTATGAAACGTGCAGCTTGCATTCAATAATGAAGTCTAATCTGTTAACATTGCAGGATCTAAATTAATTCTCCCCCTAAGGCTGTGTACACTTGCGTGTTTTCTAGCTTCTAAAAAGCTGTCTTGTTCCCAGCCCAACTGTACTTCTCCTTCAGATACACAGCTCCTTCTGCATATTGCTGCCCTGGCCAATGGGCACAGCCCCACTTCAATGGGAAGCAAATGGTTTTACGCTGAATGAGGATCAACTGAGAGGTTTAATGCCCCTTATAGAATATAATTTTATGAGGCTTTCAAGAAACAGTTATGATATTTTCCCTGCGCTGCTACTTTCATCACCAGACAGGTTTATTGCACCTTTAGCAGTAAATCTATGAAAATCCACGGAAAATGCAGGAAATTAGTTTAACGGAGCTTTAGAGCCTCTGAAACCAAACTGAGGAGAAGATTGTGTTTGAAGGTTTTTGATTTGTTAGCAATTCATTTTTTTTATAATACAGACTTGCAACATCATGACATGTGGGACAGTGAGTTTAAAAACAGCTGCATTTCTGTTCTTACCCTGTATACAGATAGCTTTGTAGCACATTGAGCAGTTCCCAGGCCTGTGGAAACTAAAAGTACAGTGTGCTAACTTGACACAGCTCTGCTGATATACTTGTAATTCAAGATGTTAATTGATCAAGGTGTTATTGTATTAAAATGTAATGATTTATGACTTTCAGTTTGAGACTGATGATTAGATTGTAGTTCTTCATTCTTAAAATTATCTGCATCCCTGAAAAAAAGCTCTCTTTTTGGCTCTTCTGCAATCAGTAATTGATTCCAAATATCCCAGTTGATGAGGAAATGTGTCTGGCCTCCTTGGTGGCTGAACATTGGCCAGTGCAGTAGCATCTAAGTGTACAAATCCAGACCTTCAATCCTCTTTTGAAATTCTCACCATATTGATATATTTTATACAATTTTATGTTCAAAACTTTCCTAGTTATCTGTTCTCATTTCACTTTCTTCTTAAGCACAACCGAATTGTCTTCCTCTTTGAAAAACAAAAGCCATCTGGGTCTAAAGCTTAGAAGATGATGATGTTATCTTGTTCTGTTGCTCTTCACCTCATGTCTTTCAAACTCATCTTGGTTTGAGCTTTGCTCTGATTTCTTTATGAACTTGAGAGTTCCTAGGAGTAGTAAAACCAGCATGTGTGAGGCTCTCCCAGCCCACACAGGTAGGAGTCCTGCAGTGCCCCCATGGCGGGGGGAATGAGCCTGCGCAGCAAAGCCCAAGGGCTACTTTCCTGGTGAGGTTTCACACATGCTTCCTGTATATAGACATGGTGGTAAACAGCTTTGGAACCAGACAGGAAGGTGCAATACAAATGATGACAGATGCCGTGGAGAGGGATGTCTGGGCATAGTGTGGAGGAAAATTAATGTCAAACAGCTGTCCTTGCCCTGTCAGAGACTGCAATAGTCATTCTTTCTCATGGACACACTGACACCAGTGGTGCTAGGAATTTGAGAGTCATCTTCCCAGCTGCACAGGGTTGGAACTTTTGTATAACTTCAGTTACTTTTGGTTACTTTTTGGCATTTTAGTCTCAGCCTTAGCTCCATTTTTATGTGAATTTTTAAAGTTCATACTTTTCATTTGCAAGCCCTATGTTGTGCTGTAGTCATTCTAAGCAAATTGGGTTCTCACTAAATAATCTAAGCAGTTTATTTTATGTTTTCCACCAGCTAGAGCCTGCCTGCTGATTGTGTTCTGCACCAGCAGGTCAAGTCATGCTATATTATATCATTACCTAGCAAGCCAAGCACAATCAATTATATTCTGCCTTGGCAAATTCATTCAGCATTTTATCCAAGATGCAGCTATAAAAATTCAGACTTTCTGGATACAGTATAGCAATTTCCAAATGAAGAAAATGCCTATATTTCATAATAAATCAAGGAAGTCATATATCTTTATTTAGAATTGTGGAGAGTATCTGTGACAAAGGACTTGGCTACACAGAGAAACGTGTGTGGTGGGTTGACCCTGGCTGGAGACCAGGTGCCCACCAAAGCTGCTCTGTTCTGGACAGGGGAGAGAAAATATGATGAAAAGCTCATGGGCTGAGAGAAGGGCAGGGAGAGATCATTCACCGATTACCATCACAGGCAAAACAGACTTGACGAGGAAAATTAATTTAATTTATTACAATTCAAATCAGATTAGGATAATGAGAAAAAACTAAATCAGAAAACACCTCCCCCTCACCCCTCCTTTCTTCCCAGGCTTAAATTTGTTCCAAATTTTCTCTACCTCATCCTCCTCCAAGCAGCACAGGGGGGTGGGGAATGGGGGTTATGGCCAGTTCATCACACATTATCTCTGCTGCAACTTCCTTTTTGGTGGGGAGGGCTCCTCACACTCTTCCCTTACTTCAGCATGGAGTCCTTCTCATGGGAGACAGTCCTCCATGAACTTCTCCAACATGAGTCCTTTTCCATGGCGCTGCAATTCTTAATGAACTTGTCCAGCATGGGTACCTCCCATGGACTGCAGACCTTCAGGAACAGACTGCTGCAATGTGGATCCCCCATGGGGTCACAAGTCCTGCCAGCAAACCTGCTCCTGCATGGGCTCCTCTCTCCGTGGGCTGCAGGTCTTGCTAAGAGCCTGCTCCAGCATGGGCTTCTCAGAGGGTCACAGCCTCCTTTGGGCATCCACCCACTCCAGCGTGGGGTCCTCCACAGGCTGCAGGTGGATATCTGCTCTACCATCAACCTCCATGGGCTGTAGGGGAACTGCCAGCTTCACCGTGGTCTTCACCAGGGACTGCAGGGGAATCTCTGCTCCAGTGCCTGGAGTCGCCTTCTCGCCATCCTTCTTCACTGACATGGGGGTCTGCAGGGTTGTTCCCCTCACACTTCTCTCCCTAGATGCAGTGTCTTTTTTGCAGGTTTTTTTTCCTCCTTAACTCTGTTATCCTAGAGGCACTACTGCTGTCACTGATCAGCTCAGCCTTGGCCAGTGGTGGGTTGGTCTTGGAGTCAACTGTCATTGGCTCTGTCAGACATGGGGGAAGCTTCTAGCAGCTTCTCACAGAAGCCTCACCTGCAGCCCTCCCGCTACCAAAACCTTGCCGTGCAAACCCAATACATAATACTCAAAACCTTTGAGCACCAGAAATCTGAAATGATGCTAGCTGAAACCTCACTTGCTGATACTTATTGATGCTTCTAAAAATTACTTTTCAATGCTAATCCTAACAACTGACTCGCAGAATCACAAGGTTGGAAAAGACCTTGTAAGATCATCAAGTCCAACCAATCCCATCCAAAGCTAAACCATATCCCTAAGTACCTCATCTACCCTTTTTTTGGACACATCCAGGGAAGATGACTCAACCCCCTCCCTGGGCAGCCTGTTCCAGGTCCTGACAACTCTTTCAGTACAAAATTTTTTCCTAACATCCAATCTAAACCTGCCCTGGCACAGCTTCATGCCATTTCCCCTTGTCCTATCACCTGTCACCTGGCTGAAGAGACCATCACCTATTTCTCTATAACCTCCCTTCAGATAGTTGTAGGCAGTGATAAGGTCTCCCCTCAGCCTCCTCTTCTCCAAGCTAAACATCCCCAGCTCCCTCAGCCGCTCCTCATAGGATTTGCCCTCCAGCCCCTTCCCCAGCCTGGTTGCCCTTCTCTGGACTCGCTCCAGGACCTCCATGTCCTTCTTGTGGTGAGGAGCCCAGAACTGGACACAGTACTCGAGGTGTGGCCTCACCAATGCCGAGTACAGGGGCACAATCACCTCCCTAGACCTACTGGCCACACTGTTTTTGAAACAAGCCAAGATGTCATTGGCCTTCTTGGCTGCCTGAGCACACTGCTGGCTCATATTCATACTCCTGCCAGTGAAAGGGAGCAGATGACAGCCATCACAGTACATCAAGAAACAGGTTATGGAGAAGACTGGGTTTTAACCAGAAGAGAGGGTACAACTTGAGGGCAATAGGTACCAATTTCATTTTCACCACCGCAGATCCTAAGCAATGCCCATGGATTGGAGGTTCACGTAGGCTTCACAGAGATGAAAATTGGGCCCATACTAGAAACAAAGGAGAAGACCTAGGAGCCACCATTAAAAGCATGTACTTAGCCATCCTAATTGAAATCGCTCTGAAGACACTATGAGATTTTTTTCTGCTGGCATCAGTGAGGTTCATTTCATTTTCCTAAATTAGGGAAGTCTGCCAGTCAAGGAATAATCTTTAAAAAAAATTCACAGTTTCATGATTGTGGAAGAAAAAGACAGTGCCTTATTGTGACTCAATATGCTTCAGACAGTCCTGGGTTCTGTTAGTGAAGAATGGATATGATGTCTGTGGTTTGGGAGCTGGAAAAAGAGTTAATTTGGTTTGGGGGAGAATTGTTTGTTTGTTAGTTTGATTTTTTACTTGGCAGCCTTCCATGAACACCTGAGAGACTTTTCCCAGTCATCTGACCAAGCTGAGAAAATAATTCAAATTATGTTCTCACCTTTTTTTTTTTTTAAACTTATCTGCAAGTATAAGCTGCAGTTGGTAAGATGATTTTCTTTGCTTGCACTTGTTAGGGTACTTGCACCTACATATTTTAAACTTTGACAGCGGTGTCGTCAGTGGTGCCTCATTATTTCTAGTAGAGCAGGCAGTGAAAGCTAAACAGCTATTTTTTACATTATTACTTCCTCAGTCATATACTTTAGGACATTTTCCTGATGAAATTGGATATGCAAGCTGCTTGACCCATAAATTCTCCATTTGAATGGAATATAATCTCCCAGGGCCTTTATCCTGGTGAGGACTTCCAAGCCTTTGATAATAATTAGGACAAATCATATTACTAGCTAATTCTTTATGCCATCAGTATTGTGCAGAAACCTACGTGCATGTTTCTCTTTCTTTCTCAGAGTTCTTACAGCAGGACTCACTCTCAACAACTCTGTTCCCATGACGCTGGGCTCTCTGTATGCCTTTCATCTCGGTGCTATTTTAAAAGCTTCTGTTCCACATTTCTTTAAATTTATTGTTGGGGTTTTTTTTATTATTATTTTAATTTCCTCCTTCAAATTATAATCCATTAGAAAAGCGTTAGGTCTCTATATTTGAAGAGCTACCTTAAGGTGGAAAGGACTCAAGTCTGTCTTTGGTGACACATGAATGTATATTCCTGTGACAGAAAGGGCCCCATCCACTCAGCGTTTGTCTGAGGGGGCAGGATGCCATACGTAAAAAAGCTGTGAAGTAAAATGACAAAAATGATGCTGGAAAATGAAATTACTCCCACTGAGATGTCGCATAGCCTGACAGTAGATTTTTAACAGCACAGCACATATATGGCAGCTTTCTGAAAGTACTGTGTTGCTAAAAGGGGATATCTTCCTTTTACAGTGTTATCTTGCAATAGATTCATTAGTTGCAAAGCATGAATAATGAAACATGGATACTCACTGTTTTGGAGCCATCAAGAAGGGTATTGAAGATGTGGCATTTATATTGCAGAAGTTTCAAAGAAAGCTTCATTTTCAGTTATGATTTTTCAGACAGTAGCTCATTATAAATGTCAAGATTTGTACGTTGTTTTCAGGTCTTTTATCTTGGGGTTTGTTGGTTTTGGGGTGAGTTTTTTGGTCTTCTGTTAAAAGACTACTCACAACAGAACGGTTTAGGATTTTTCTAGCAAAATACATTTTGTTAGAAATATCAAATTATCAGAAAAGAAAAGCTAAGTGAAAACATCCTGTTTTCACTATGCTTCCAAGGAGGCTGGCATTTCCCAGACTCTGACTGTTGTTTTGCTTGTTCATCTAAGAGGTTGCAGTCACACACAATCTCCAATGTTTTCAGACAGGTTTTCCTAGGACTGGAAGATCTCAGGCACAAGAAAACACAAGTTACACTGCTCATGGGTTCTGGAAGCCAGAGACAAATCTTAGTTCTGCCTTAGACAGTCCAGAACCCCATGAAGAAGCTTTTAAGACTTCCAGGTATCTGCCATGAAGATAATCCTGGCAGCTGCACTCAGCGAGTTTCCAGAAAGCATACTTTATTTTAGAAACAACAGCTTTAGGTGTTTTATACAAGAAGCAAGTGCAGGATTTCTGTTCTTGACAAAGCTTCAGTTTCTATTTCACATCCCAGTTGTTTGTGTGGTTTTTTTTCTTTTCTTGAATTACAGAACAGTGGTTTGGTTTCCTAGCCAGGAACTAGTTCATAACTATAGCAAGAGAACAGCCAGAAGTTGATGTACCTACATATGCATGGGTTTAAATTTTCTTAATTATGTAATTTAAATCTCTTAATATGCTTAGTGAGTGCCTGGGTTAGCAGGGTTTACTGACAGCAGCGTTGTTCTGTGCCTTGCTAACCCATACCTGGTTCTCAACTCGTAGAATGTTTTTTTAACTGTTTTTCATCGATGATTAGATGGCCATAAGATTTCTTTTCTTTCTCCATTTCTCCCCCCTTTTTGTTGTGTGTAACTTTTGAATGAAATCTTTTCATGACTCAGTATCACATCTTCCTGCATAGGTTAAGTCCTACAATGTTAAAAGATTTGTTTGTAATTTCAAGAGAGCATCTCAATTTGATGTATTTACAGTCTCTTTAAATATGTGTGTAAAGGAAGGTATGCAAGTAAATTTTCATTGTTTAAAAGGTGTTTCAGGCCAATTGAAACTCATGTGATCACTAAATAGAACCAATCTCAGACTAAAGAAAGAAGTAGTTTGTACTGACCAGCCAACCAGTCAGGGAAAAAGAAAGCACTGCTATGTGTCTTGAGTTCTGCCTTTAGTCATATTGGATAGCAAATTGCCTAATGGATATTGACTACTCAAAAGAATACATGAAATGAAAAAACAATGTAAATGTTAACTGTAGAAAACAAATGTGTAAAATCACCCTATTCACGGACAGTCCCTAGAGAAAGAAATGAGACAGTGTATCTGCCTGTGTAATCTACTTAAATTGAGGGTCAGACTTGCTTGCAATGAACCACTTAAGTTCTCTGACCTACCAGGCACTGTGAAAGTGGTTTAGTTACTTTATATTGAGAAGTTCTTATTTTTCAAACGAAATAATGAACAAAGGGTGTAAATCCTGGCATAGAACCTATTAGTTTCCTCTAATTTTTTTTTTCTGCAAAATGAAGAGGAACCACAGGATTATAAGTTTCTAACATTGATGTTTCTCTGTACAGATGATGGTAAGCATTGCTTTCAGTTATTATAAATTACTCTTTCTTAAATGTCTCGAACAAAGAATTGTCTTTGAAATGACTTGAACATGGATAAATAAACAGGAATATACTTTCACTACTTGAAGACGGTAATTCACATCACTGTTATGGGACCTGAATTTCCAACACCTTGCAGAATGCTGAATCCATCATCCTCAAGTCTTCACTGCTTACTTGGCAGGGATAGGTGAAGGGGAGCAGTGTTTAGGGAACTAGTAAGAAGTGGTTAGGGTATTGGGGTGGTGTAATTCGGATGCTGTTTCACTGTGTATGCAATTTGAAGTCATTGGTGTCTACAGTGAGAATAGGTGATCCCACTAGTCTCTTTGTCTCTACCACTGGCTCAACAGCATTCCAGACACATGATCATGGTAGCAACCAAAGGGAGGCAACTGATGGAGCATGCAGTGGTATCCTTACATTTAGCATAAGAATTCCATCCATCAATTGTTTTCATTTGGAGTTAATAATTGGATATTATTAACTTAAAGTAGTACAAAAGGCCAAGTATCATTGCAATGGGCTTTGAGCACTTGAAAAATAAACTTCATCTCACATTATTTTGTTTGAATTAATTTTGTTTTTCAATATGAGGAAAAAGGTGTTCAGAGATCACTTAAGAGTGAAGTTTAGTTCTCAGACCCTGAAGGAAATAAATACTCTTTTGGAAAATGTAGTGAGGAGTCATGTGGAAGGCATAGGTGAAGTGCTTATAATTCCTCCCCAATATGAAAGTACAGATGTATTAATGGAAATCTTTCTGTTATTGAAAGTAATTAACTCCTAAATGATAAACCGTCAACAAAATCATTTGTGCTTTAAAGGCACTTCTGAGCATGGGCTGAAAATGAGCTTTGGGGAAGCAGAGCAATGCAAATGCATAACGACAGAGGACGAGAAAGCAGCTTGAATGAACTTCAGAAAGCAACAATATTGTAATAAATATTGCTTTTTTCTTTATTACAAGAAAAAGCATAGGTAGAAAACAAAAGACATCCTACTAAAAGAGCTGGATGTTACCAACAATGTACTTTATCTAAACGATCGTCAGTGAATATGAAAACAAAGACCAAGAGGCTTAGGTTCATAATTATTTGTAGGGAAAAAATATAAATGAGAACCTCAGCATTTCTCAAGTCAAGCATACTTTTGAAGATAAGGGAGTACAATGAATGGTTCGAGTTACATACCTCAGCAACAATTTGAAACCCAGAGGAGAGAGCCAAAAAAAGTCATGAATTAGCAAAGCAGCAGCTGCATTCAGAAGCTTAAAAAAGGTTTAATTACTGAAAACCTACAAAGATTTTCAAATTATGATTCTTCAAATTGAATGCTATTTCTACCATAGCATATGGAAACAAAGGCTGGAAGTTCTCCAGAGATGTAAACAGAATCCTCTTTGAAAGCAAATGGTAAGGGTTAAATGTAATAGCTGTGTTATACATTTGGAGATTTCTTCTGGAATCAAGTAAGTTATTGTTTACAGAAGTGACCAGAAAATAAAGTAGAATATTTAAATGTGTTAAGAATAATGCCTGACCATCCACATGGTCCATGAACCACCAGGAAGAGGCATATGTAAAATTGGAAATTAATTTATTCATCTGTTGTGATTAGCTAACTGGACTGAACTGCTTACTCCAGTTGTGCCTCCTACCAGCCAGATCAGTGGATGCTACAGACATACAGGGATAAAACATCCAAATTACCTTCTATTTCCTACCAAAATGAAGGAATGTGTCAATAGGCAGACATAACATCAGTCAGAAGACATCGCTTCTACATGCTTTCAATTTAAGCAGTAGTAGGGTATTTTATTAACAGCTAGAAAGTCTTCAGAAACATCTTTTTGTCTAAACTTCCCCTTCCCACTAAACTAGAAGCTTTCAAACCCTTGATATGGGATAGATGTCATTAGCAGTGCTGATAAGCAACTTATTTTAATTAACTGGAGTAAACTTCTGGAGTTATTCCCACCACCTGCATGTGTTAGGTTTAGGAAGCCGGAGTATCTGCTCTTCCAGGTGTTCAAAAGGCTCATAATCGGTTTGAAGGTGATTTGAAATAGATTTGTCTTAAAGTAATTTCTGTTTTTTACCTTAAGTACAGGAGGAGAACTTGTAGGGGAGAGCTCTACAAGCTCTACAAGAAGAGACAAACCAAAAACATTATTAGAAATAGAGTGAAAACAAGAAATAAAGAATAATCATGCAAGAAGATTATACTGTGCAGATGAAAAAGAAAAGGAGTAAAGTCTAGTTGCTGTAAACAATAAACCAAGCTTAGCAAGGAAGAAGAAAGTGAAGCAAACAGCAAAAAGTTCTCCTTGTATATGAAGAGAAGAAATAGTTGTGCTATGCAAAGGCAGCATTGACAATTGGAAGAACTGTATATTGAGTAGGCAATACACTAAAATCAGATGTAGACACAAAGGTGGAATAATAAGGGACATGGAGATAAATGGAAAAGGCAGATCATCCAACATAAATTTGATGTGTATCTGATAATTTAACAGATTTTTGTAGACAGAAGTCAAATGGTAGATCTAATCTGTAAGGCTTTTGTACTGTGCAATGTAGAAAATTATCAATTAAGGTACAGAATTAGCACTGTAAAGATGGGAAGCTAGGTAAGAAACTCGCTAATAAGGGTAGAGGTCAAGGCAATGTGCTGAGAGAGAAACGGCTTGCTAGAAGGAGCTCACTGATGGAGGTCCCAGAGCATTGGTCTGAAGACCAGTCCTGTGTAGTGACTGTAGTAACAGTTTTGGCACCGTCAGGAGGAAGAAGGATTAGAATAATCAGGCAACAAGAACTGGATGACATTGAGAAATGCTGTGAAGCACAAAGTACGAGGTAGTGTCTGTGGCAACAGATGGGAGGAATTATGACACGGTTGTGACAAAGCTGTTTCCAAATGTGCCAGTCTAGGTATTTCTAGTATTGCCAGAGAAGCACTAATGCCATAGGGTGGGACAATTTATAATCTCAGGACAGCACTTTGCGAGCTGATGCTATGGAGATTTTTGGTTAACCCCAGGCAGCCACCAGAGCTTTTATTCTTATCTGCTCTGAGCCCTGACAGGGTAAGCATGCACCCTCTAATGATATACAGAATGTGCAAATCCTAAAAAAAGTTTGCTGTATGTCACATAGCATCGATTTCTGATGGACTGGGTGGGACTGTGATACCTCAACATATATACATTAATCTATAAATTCACAGGGAGGAAATGAGAATTATTTGAGCTGAAGACCTAAGAACATACAGGTGAGAACTAAGAAAGCGTAACTTTGGAATACAAATTAGGGGGACTTTTTGGCAATCATAGCAGGGAGGTTCCAGAACAGACTTCAAATAGATTAGGGGGAGTGGACAAAAACCCTAGTGATGCTTGCAGAAGGACAGGGCGTTTGGAGGATGGAACATGTGATGCAGTAATGGGGTTTGGACTCGATGGCTTATGACAAGCTCTCCGTTCTGATTCCCTCATGCTCCTGTCAAGTGAATTGACTCATTTGAGAGCTCTTAGAATTCCTGGTGTCTGGGCTCGTGTTGCCTGCAGCAAGCACACCAGACCACAGTGACCCCCAATATGGGAAAGCCACACTATACTCCCTCCAGGCACTTATGTGGTCCTTGGTTGTAAGGGCAACTGCAGCTGGCTATTCCATGTTTCTCAGGATAGGAGTGCTCCCTCCTTGTATGGCTGAGAGAAAAGAATGCCATTCTGTGAGAGCATCACTGCAGGAATATGTTCTTCAGCAGAAAAAAGTAAACAAAGGATCCAAGATGAATCAATTATTGTAACCTGGGCTTTGAACACAACGGACATGACTAGCCTCATCCCCAGTAGTACAGAATCAAGTACAGCAGACAGCTGCTGCTGTATCATACAAATGCTTACACACAAAACTAGAGAGATGCATGGCGACTGACAGCTGATAGAACAAACCAGCCAAGAATATTGAAAGGTGGAAGTGGGGAGGAGGAATTGTTTTTAATTTTACAAGTGTTTCTGTTGTGCTCTTCCTTTTAGTATTAAGAACATTTAAAAGGATAATGGCTTTACCGCTGTCTTGCCGAGGGATTGATCTAAAATAACCAGAAATGAAGCCCCTTTATCCCACAGTTAGGATGCCCACAGGAAATTAGAGCAGTGTAATACAAGTGTTTTAACTTCATATAAAAATCTCTATATGTAGATAAGATTAAAACAGATTGCAGGACTCATTCTACCTTGCACTTTTTAATTAGACAGACTGCTGGTACTGCAGGGGTACTGAACACAGGCTCATTTTTTCTCCACATCTGATGGTGGAGGCAACAAAGGGAAACAGAAGAGAAAGGAGTATTCCAGTCTCTCCTGGCACCCAGGAAAGGAAGATAAGCCATTTCACACAGACATTTTTTCCCTACCAGGCACATATTTAGAAAGGACAGCCTATTATGAATTTTTTCTAATGATACCATTTGAGAAGCATGAAATCATGCAGATTTGTGCAAAACCAGTATTTGCCTTACAGCAGTTACATCTCAACCTCAGAGATTTTTCTCCAAATGCTATCAGTTTTCTCCTTAAGTTTGTTTTATTCCATCAGTGAATTCCAGAAAAACTATGAAGGTTCCCAAATTTTGGGAAGGTGACGGTTTTCCATTAACCCCGTCCTCCTTTTTGACCTATAGATGATGTCAGCATCTAAGAGCTTAGTACTTGCCTGCTCCCCACACACCAGCAAATACCGTGCAAGGACTGGAAAAGAGCATGCTGCTATAAGAGAGAAGGCATGGACTGCTGTGTTTTACCTGCAGTAAAACATGCAAGCACCTGTACAGGGTCTTTGAGACTCAACTGGAAAACAGAGCAAATGTGTCATATGATAACTTCACATCACAATTTCTGTGCCACATTTGCAATTCAGTATAAGCAAGAGTTGATTAGCCATAGTAACAGGCAGCATTTCATCTGAGTTGGAGCACATTGAGGATGCAAGCAGGCAGCAGCACTTGAGGAGCATGGCTTTTCTCTCATGCATGAAATGGTGGAGGCAAAACTTCCTTTGGCTTCTTTGTTTTGACCAAATGCAGAGAGGCTGATGTCAGGTTTTCACTGTTATTGAAGCAAGCCAGATGCTTCTTGCTTTGCGTTCTGGCTGGCATGAGCAACGATGATGTGTTGAGACATGCCCTGCAGCTCAAGCCTTCTTTATCCAGTGAAAAACTTCTTATGTGACTGCCACTGGACAAGAAAGAAAAGAAAAAAGATGTGGAACAACTAGCCACACATTTCACTTTGCATCCCAGCTGAGTTCAGAAGGCAAGGTAGGCCCTTAAGTCATCACTTAAGACTGCATCCTCACAGTTTTCCTCAGAAATAGCCGGAGGTCATTAAAGTGTGAGGATAATGCAGTCCTGCTGGTAGTGGACAGACTCACTGCCCAGAAGTTATTGTTGCTGTCCAGCACCTTTTGGTACCCTTCTCAGCAAGAGAACCAACACTTCTGCTCTGGGATTCAAGCTTCTGCTGTTGGAGGGCTGAGAAAACATGCCAAACTCTATCTCAGTAGTTTGGCTCCCTTTAGGGATCTCTAGATTAAAGACCTGAGAGACCTGGCAGGACATATAAAGCTTCAGGTGAATCAGTTTTATCTGTTCGAATACAGTCTGGAAAACTCACAGCAGCCCTTCTGCTGTTGGTGCCGTTTGGATCTTACAAAATACTGTTTCACTGTGGGTGGCTGCTCCAACTTCTGTTGATGGCAAAGATGTATCATCGCCTGCCTAGAGCTTAGTTCTGTCATCCCTTTGGAAAGATGTCTATGTATTCCAGAGAATATTCTGCCCATAACTCCCACCTAGGATCAGTGATCAGCGATCAGCCAAAAGTTGAGTCTCTGTCTCTCACCCCTGAAGGCAGACAGCAGTAATTGAGGCTGAACCAGCAGATCATTCTACTGATAAAGAGTAGGGCAGACCCTGAATCCCAGAGGAAGAACTTCCTCACAGGTCAGGACAAAAATAGCCAACAATAGTTTGAGTGAGTCAGAGTCGTGACCTAAGACAAATTTGGCCAGATCCTCATGGGTCTGGGCTGAGGGAGTTGCCAGAGAGCTATGATTAGGATGCTGCCTCTCATTCCTATTAATAAAGTAATATATCTGTAATATCCAGCTATGCAAGTGAAAGCACGGTGTGAATTCATGGCACTCGGAGCCCTCGCCTTCCTGGTACTGCTGCTGGCTGGAGAGTGTGTGCATCCCACAGTGCAACTTCTGCACTGAAGTCATGGTGAACTTCATTTGCTATATTGGAGGCAAAAATAGAAAACAGTGTGAAAAGAGGCTCAGTCTCTTGATCAGTTCATCAAACCGAGTGGAAATGTCTGGTTGCTACGTAAAAGATACTGAGAGAAATTTGGTGTTAACTCCCTTTGCTCAGCCCGCTCAGGTACTCATGTGTGAAATTTCCCAGAGGGGGAAAGGCATAAGTCAGTGCAGGAACCCCTGTTGCCCTGAGCTTTGATGGGCTGTGCAGCATATGCTGCAAACTGAATTAGTCTGGAAAGCAGAGAGGGTCATCTGACTGCACAGACCCACTGACTGGAATAAGATGTTGGTGGGAGCTGCCTGTCTAGAGACCGTGAAGGGTTTCAACAGAAATAACAGGACTAAGTGAACTCCACCTGATATGTACGGTTTTGTCCTTCTTCATCAGTGAGGTTCTGAGGAGATCACTTCTCTCTGATGTTTACAATTTGAATCAATAGACCTGATTTCTTTATTTTGTCACAATGTGGAGAATTTCTAGAGGAGGTGGGGGAAAAGGTAGTTATTCCATTTCATACTCTAGCACTGAATATATGAAATACGACCATCCCAAGTTTCCAGTTAGTCACATAACAAAAAAAAAAAATAAAATCCTTTTAAAGACTTACAAAGGACAGTTTGGTTGCCACAGCCTAGGAGGGAGGCTTCATTCAGCGTACGGCTGCCGTTGCGAGATAGAAATGAAGTTGGAGCACTGGACTCTGTAAAAGAGAATCTGCATTTTCACAACCATTGTAATACTGGTCGTGATCGTCATCATGACAGCTGAGTGAAAAAACAAAATTAGCAAGGCATTGAGTTTCTCTGTCTGTGTGGGCTTTTCTGCAGGCTCACAACTGCCTGGTTTTGTCGCTTTGGATATTGCTTTGCCCTGGTGTCAGTGGTAAGGTGTGTGTGGACATCTGTGTCAGTCAGAACTACCTGTCTGCAAATTCCCTCTACAGCCGTTGGTCAGAGCAGTGATACAGCAATTCTCCTCTGCCCTTTCTTCCTGCTTTCCCTTCTAAATTCATGATCCACATACTGAAGAACTTTCTCCAGAACCAGGCATGACTTTACTGCCTTCTGAAAGTGTTTCTTTTTTCCTTCTACTGTCATTGTCTTATCATTATTCAAGACAGTGACACCAGATGCACCGTTTGCTTCCCCACCAAGAAGCTTATTTTGCACCTATCTTTTCAACCTGATTATAAGACTCTCAAATGGAAATCGTAGTAGTGTTTCAACTGTAAGGTTTTAAGGAGGTATGAAAGACAAGCTTTGCATGGAGAGATAATAAGAAATAGTGGGAAATAAATTTTGAAAAGCTTTATTGTTCATTCCAGATTTTTTAAAAAATCTTAATTTATTAGATGCCTTTATGGTGTTCTGCTTTATTTTGGAAATCTTGTGATGCTTGGCTTACTCCCAAAATGCCTAATTTTGATTCACTTGGAAGAAAAAATACTGCATATAAACTAAAATATAAATGAGTTTGGTAAACTTCATCCACAAATGTATGTAGCATTGCTGAGAAGTATTTTATATATATTTAAAAAAAAAAAAAAGCACTGCAGACATCTTTGTGTTCCAAAAGAATTTGTGGGTGGATAACAGAAAGCCAGAATGATTTCACCATATATTTTGTGTGGTCAGCTAGACTGTACTGCTGCAATGGTTTTCTGACAGGTTTATATGGCAGTAGCACATATCAAACTGAGGACCAAAACCTCTGCTCCTGCTAGGAGCAGGAGACCCTCCTTGGCCATCAGAAGGCATTAACTTCACTGCTAAGCCTTGCTGGGAGAATGCATTCAAGTACCGGGTCCCTAAGGAACCTCTCTTAGATAAATACCAGAAACATCACTCACCCAGAATCAATGTGGGTTTTGCTAGACTGAGCAAATCTTGTTATACATGTTATATTGTTACATTTGTCTAGGTTTTGCTTTGTATGTTTATCTTCAAATTGACAGGCACCTAAAATGTGCTTTTTGTGTGCTGAAAATTAATGGTAGTTTAGTGTAAGCTATTTTCTCCACAGGTACTAAATAATGTCTAGAGAAGACATGTTTTTTACATTTTCCTAATCTTTTTATGTTTGTAAATATCGTTGTGTGTTCCATATTGAATACTTCTGGTTGGGAAAGCATTTATAGACATCCAGATGTCAGAGCAGAGCAGTCATGCTGACATCTGTAGGGCTGATTTAACTATTTGATTTGACTACTCTGTAAGTTTTGGTAGATGCCTTTCATGTCAGTGATGAAATCAGAAATGTTACTGTAACTAGGACACTTAGTTTTCTCGCAAAGGGGGTCTCTGCCATCTCCTCAAAGGGTAGTATATCCCTATTTCCCATTTTTCTTCTCTAAACCCATCTTTATTTGCTAACCAAGTGTCACTGTATTTTTTAAATGGGTAAGAAACAGAGGGTCATCTAAAATAATTTTGATTCATGAAAGAAAATTCGTACCCTGAAAATCAATCCCACGACTTGAGAGTGTTAGATCATTGATTTAATCTCAGTCATCTGCTCAACAAACTACATGATTATCCTGGTTTCAGCTGGAAGAGAGTTAATTTTCTTCCTAGCAGCAGGTATAGTGTCATATTTTTGATTTAGGATGAGAACAATTTTGATAACACACTGATGTCTCAGTCGTTGCTAAGCAGTGTTAACAATCAAGTCAAGGACTTCGAGCTTCCCAGGCCCTGCCAGTCATGAGCCTTCTGCAGGAGGTGTGCGAGAAGCTGGGAGGGGGCACAGCCAGGACAGCTGACCCAAACTGGCCAAAGGGATAGTCCATAACATATAACATGTATAAACTGGAGGGAGTTGGCCAGGGAATGCCATGGCTTGGACTTTATCTGGGTGTCAAGTCAGTGTGTGGTGTCTTCTTTATCATCATCATCATCATCACTACTGCTACTCCTACTGTTGCTATTATTCTCTTCCTTTTCTGTCCTATTAAACTGTCTTTTTCTCAACCCATGAGTTTTACCTTTTTTCGATTCTTTCCCCATCCCACTGGGTGGTGGGGCAGTAAGCAAACGGCTGTTTCATCATTTTAGCTGCCTGCCCTGTTAAACCCCAACAGTTCTTTTGGCTCTCCCTGCTGATGGCAGTGGAGGCCATATGTAACCTACATGTGTATGTTCAAATACATGGTAACATTATTTAATGCTATAGAAACATGAGTCAGTTTTGTGACACCCATTGGCTAGCCTGAGCTAAACAATTTCTCTGAACAGCTTACTCTTATCCTGTTTAGCATGGAGGGAAGAAGGATTTGGAGAGATATACAGATCTGGATATTTTAAAAATACTTTTTCTTAGAGGAAATATGCTGCTTTAGAAAGTGAGAGATAAGTCAGAAAAATGAAGCAAAATATCATTTTCAAGTAGCTTTTTAGCCAAAGAGGGGAATTACACACATCCTGAGAGCCTGCAGTTCAGTACTGCGGTTGTGTAGAGGATAGCAATAAAAAATGATCTTCTCTCACTTTATTTCTTAGGAAGAGCTCTTTCTGCCCATTTTGAATGGGCCTTTTTCGATGTCTATTAATAAATAGTGAGTCTCAGCAGATGAGATTTGCAGGTTAAGATAAAAAAAAAAAAACCCTCAAAAACCTACATGTAGACATAGCAGTAGAGTAGGCTTGGAAGTCCTATCTTCAATAAGGTACAAAGATTTCAGCTAGAGTCTGAGGAATACAGTACAGCGAGCAACAAATTTTGCATTTGATGAACGAAGTCTGCATCATCCCATCACACTGCTGATTTTGCTGCCATTTTAATAGAAGGAAACTGTGCATTGATTTCAGGGGGGTTTGGGGTCAATCTGACAGAGTATTGACAAAACCCAGAGATTTCTCTTATACCTACAGCATATATATTCCTATATTAACCTTACTAACAACCCTTCCGCTTCAGTGCTGCAGAAAACAATTCAGCCTGAATCTTAACTTCTTTCTAAGGAAGGTAAAGATGGAATTGTTATAGGGCTGTCAGGATCCAGGTCTCTGCACTAGCTATGCGTAGATACCAAAGACAAATGTTTTGCAAGCCTTTGTTTAGATTTCCCCCAGCTTTGTCCAAAGCCTTTGTCCCAGGCTGGAGAGCTGCCACTGGGGGACACACTGCAATGGAGGGAATATTATCGGGTGAAAGAGCCTGCTGGCAGGAAGCCCCTGAGAGACAAGTGAGTGGTATGGCCAGGAAGAGGGGAATATGGTAGAGCTGGAGCCACAAACTAAAGCAAAAGTGAATTGATTTTGGCTGGGCAGCACCTAGAGCAAGAAAAAGGGCACATTTAGCTGCTGCAAACCCCACAAATTCCTCACAGCAGGACACAAGGCAATCACAGATCTGGCTGGCACTCTGGTTATACAGCGAAGCAAGCCAGCTGGCTGTCCAGGATGAGAAATTCAGGCATAAGGTAAGAAGGAGGGACAGTGGGAAACTAGGGAACTAGTTTCCAGTTTGGAAAACTAGATCCATTTGACTCCTGCGTTTTGCTTTAGTTTAGTGAAGTCCACTGCTGCCAAGTGGTACCCAAGGTCACATGCAAAGAGGAAACGGGAGGGTGGAGGAGTGCTGAGAGCAAAAATGAACTGAAAATGGGGAAAAAATACAATTGGAAAATGCTTTGAAATTATTGACTCGGGCTTGATTGCCACATGGGGGAGATCTAAGCCTAAACAGTCCTTTCAGAGCTGTGTCATGCAGGAGGAATCCTTCAGCAGAGGCAGAGCGAGGCTCAACACTGTCTTTGTGGCTGGTGGGACAGCTGGGCAATTACATCAAATCATACTGCCAGATGACACAAGAAGACCTGGTGACATTCCTGGAAAAAAGCAATTAACAGCTGATGAAAAGCAGAACTCTCCCTACCCTTTAATCCTTCTGACACACTTTACACTTCCCCCATTACAGCGCTTTCCCTCAAAAAATGTGCATATGAGCTGTGGGAAACCAAAACACATACAGATATATCACCATGGGTTAGATGTCCAAAGCTTTCAAAGACACTGTGGATTCTGTAATAATGCCAAATCCTTCCTCACGGGGGTAGATGGACACAGATTTTGTAGGTTTATTAATGGCAACAAATGAACATCCCTGCAAAGTCAGCTTAAGTAAAATTTCCTTTCTCCACTACGATCATTTCTTTAAATATAAAAAGCAGAATTGCTAAAAAGCTTCTATCCATTTTGCGCTGTGCTGAAGTGATCCAGAGGAAACAAACTGGGCATCCATCACAGCATAGTTGGGTAGGATTAAGAAACAGACTTACAGGTACCGCTATGTAAACTAGCAAGTACGTCATGAAATAGCTAATAACAGATTGCAGCCACTTGTTGGTGTTCCAGTACAAATCCCTGACAGCTGCAGAAAACAGGCATTTTTTTTAAAGTCTTACTGAGTACAGATCAGTTCTATATCCCCACCACCACGTTGGCTGTGCAATTGGTCTTTCATGGCTTCTCTCACACAACATGCAAGAAGAAATAATTTGTTGACTATGTCTGGAAGACAAATCATATGGGCTTAAAGGTGTTTTTGTGCCCCCTCCCCTTCCTCCCCTGATACCCGTAGCAGAACCACAGTATCTAAAGCTAACATCCAGTGGTCTGTGCTTTTGAATCCCTGCCTTTTGTCTTTACCTGCAAGGACTAATGTATTGCCAGAAAGGTTATTTCTGGTGTGTTTTCAGTCCAGGCACACTGAGTCTGGATATGTCAGAAAGTTCAGGCTGACATCTGATCTGTATGTGTACCTGAGCTTTCAGTTAACTGCCCTCCATACATACTATCAAACCTCCTGAGGTCAACCTAGTGCATGTTTCACAGCTGAAGTTCATCCTGTCCAAATGCACATTAAATCTTCCAGCATCTCCTTTCTGTTTGCAAGAGAAGCTGCAGGTGGGCTTTTTTAAGTGCCTTGATTAAAATACATTCTTTTAAAGTATATATGTTTTAAATGCTTGTTTAAATGTTGATTTGATAATATTTTTATATTACCAGCAACATGTTATACTTCACAAACATGTGGTTCAGGTGTAATTAACTTTTTGCCTGTCAGACAACCGTAGGTGATGGGACTCCCACACCAGAGCTATAGAAACTCAGACTCAGAGAAGTAGTTGGCTTGGCTAAAAGCACAATGTCAGCTTTGGATCTGTGACCACAACCCAGCTTTCCCAAGTCCCACCTGACCAATACTTAATATGCCTGGGCCATGGGAAGGCACCAGTTAGCTGCTGGTTGTGGAAGACAGGTGAGAGGCGAGTTGATGGGAACAAACCAACTTTCAGAGAAGCATTCTCATACAAAGTCAACAACCCAGGGATAGGAGGCTTGTTCTGTGTGGTGCATGCCCAAACAATGGTCTGTGCCTACTTTGTCTGTGTGTCTTCATGAGCTCAGCATAAATGGTACTGTGTCTAATTACCCGTATTTCTGCTTAGTTTTCAGGACTTTACTTGTTGTCATTCTTCACTATCCTTGTTGGGCTGGTGCTCTACTCCTCCACGTCCACCTACGTAGCCCAGGATCCTCGGGTGTACAAGCAGTTTCGAAACCCTTCAGGACCTGTTGTAGACCTGCCAGCCACCAGCCAGCTGGAGCCTTCAGTAACATACACCAGCCTGGGGCAGGAGACAGAAGAAGAGCCTCACGTTAGAGTTGCTTAAATCCAGAGCTGTTGATTGCCTACTGATGATTCAGCGGAGCTCGTATATCCATTATCTCTGTATTGTACATAGAGAAAGGTATTTACCGGGTGCTCTTACACCGGTGAGATGCAAGGTAGCAAATAAGGAAGGCTCATAAAAGTACAAATGAATTGTTCCAGGGTGTTCATTGCAAGGAGATGCCAGTCCCTCATTTAGGATGTGAGCAGCATGTTTGCAATACAAACTGCTGTATATCAATCAGATAATGTCAAACTACCTGTGAAAGATAGTCAATATATAAGCTGAAATTACAAAAAGATATTCATAGAAGGGTGGTTTTGCACCCACAGGGTGATATTATGCCTAAGCCACACCAGTTGTGGAAAATCTGCCTTTTAACAGCAAATACACTTGTGCAGCCACTGTTCATTTCTCTCTAAGATTTGTTTGTGTGCACAAAATAGATGGGTTACTTGTGGTAGTGATACCCTGACACATTTTTGCTAGCACCTTGGATTTGGCGAGGGAAAGACAACAAATTCATCTGTGCCACCCGTCCAGTTGCCCTTTCTAGGTAATCTGTTCCATGAATCCAGAGAAGGGACAACTTACAATTTCCGTCTCTATTCTAGGAATAGGTATAAGGCGAGCATTTTAGCCTTTCTATATTTGCAGAAGTGAAGTACTCAAGCATTGACCTCTCTATGATCCATGGCAGATTTCCTAGTGGCTGAGGTTCTGCATCAGGTGACAGGGAGTTAGTTTCTCTGTAGTCGTGACTTAGCACAGATTTCTTACTTTTAAAATTTTAATCTGTAAAAAGAAAGCCACATTTTCTAGTTTCCTATGTATTGTACCTCTCCATGGTAAGATGACACATCATGTGGATCAGGGCACTTATTTTAGATACTCGGTGCGTCGACGGCGCCGTCTGCTGTTCCGGTTTGCTTAGTCTCCCATGGTTCATTATTCTACCAATAGTGATTCAGAAATGTGTCCGTTTTTCACCCAAAATCCACAAATTGTAAAATCAGGAAGATTAAATGAGGAATTCATGAGCAGAAAGATTGGACCACCTGCTGGTGTTGCTGCAGTAGCGCAAAGGCATTCATACTGGCAGGGTGCAGTCAATTATTTTTCATTAACTGCAAAACTACCAGAATTCAGCAGTTTTCTTACATTCCTGGGGCTGTGCTCCACAACTGTACTTCTGCTCCAGGAGCCTTATCAGAATGGGGAAAATCTTGGTCACCACCATGAAAAATCCATCTTTGCCTGTATGTTCGCTCTTCTGAGAGCCCAATAAAAGGAAATTATAATTTCAACATCCATCATCCATTTTTAATGTCAAATTAAGGAAGGAGAGATGGTCTAACGGATAGGAGAGGGATCCAGGAAGGCTTGGGTTTATTCACACATCTTCAGTATCTCCGTGTGATCTTGAGCATGACTTACCTTCTGTGTGGCTGAGTTTCCCAATCTGTATATATGGGAATAATGATATTTTACCTACCTCGCAGGGGTGCTATGGGACCAAGTTATTTTAAAAGGCTTCAGGATCTTCAGAAGGAAGGAGATTAAGAAGTACACAATACTGCTGTAAAAGTGTGCATACAGGCATTGTGGTTGAAAATGGAGATTATGGCAGGGCTGATGAATATTTTGCTTGTGGGCATAGAAAATGAATTTGATTTGAATGTTATTCCGCTGAAGAAGTCTGCCTCAAATGAAAATGTAGGGCTTCGTGTTTCAAAAATACAGCTTACCTATTTCTATTTAAATAAGAAAAAAAAAATCAGTCTGCACCCTGGATTTTAAAAAGGCCACACAGTTCAACCCAGCAGGATGAATTTCTGCTGAGGAAACATTCATCTTTTATAGTCCGGTTCTGCTTTAATATAGAAAGGACTTCCCTGAAGCAGACTGGGAGAAGTATGTATGCATAATATACATGAAGTGGCAAATACCAAAATGCTATTGAGTAGCGAAAGTATGTTGTATCTTGTTTTTGCTTTGGAGGAGAAAGAGAGATGATTTCTGCTCCACTGTGTTCAGGCTGTTTGCCACAATCCTGCTGCAGCTGAGAGAAGGGTCTGCAGTATTGCCAAACCATGCCCAAAACTGGCCCAAAAGCTTCCATTAGGATGGCTTGGTTTTAAACTCATAACATATGTATGATTTTTTTTCCCGGCTTTCTCTTTATTTAATCTTTTTGGCACTCGTGTTTCCAAGCTTTTTTCTCTTAAACCATTGAGGATTAAAAAAAAAAAAAAGAAAAAAGAGATATTCCCACTGAGAAATGGAGTCCATATTCTGGACATATTAAGGGAAGTCTAAATCCTACAGGATTTAATAAAAAAAATTAAAAACCACACAAGAAAGATTACCTGATACTTCAGGGTAAAGTCTGTGGGGTGGAAGGTCCAGGTGGGAAGCGAATGATCAGGTGAAGCCCTCATGCACAGAGGCCAGCAAGCATCCTTAGGCAAAGCCCTGGGAGGACTTTCAACTTGTGGATTTCACACCTTCCCCAGGAGCAAGGACTCTGGTTACAACCACCGCGGCTCTCTCAGGCACGCTGGTGGGTACCTGTCATCTCAGTCTTTTTTGCTACCTTTTATACCAATTAAATACCTTTCTCTGAACATTAGTCCCTGTGTTGGTCTGAGAACCTTGAGGATTGCGTGCGTGCGTGTTTGTTTCATGTTTACAATTCCTTCCTTTTGCATAATTGTTTCAGTTAATTTCATTATTAGTATTTATTTTTAAGCCAAATGTTCGTAGTACTTCTGCCTCCCCCTCCTCATTTTTCTGACACTAACTTGTAGATGTTTGTTAAGAGTCTTCTCAGAAACAGCTGGGCAGGAGGCATCTCTGGGCTGGGTCATGGGGCTGGGAGCTCCTACTTAAAAGGGTTTGTGATCCACGGGTGGCTGAGAGATGCCATCTGAAGCAGTTTTTACAGGCTATTATAGAAGGCCACGTTGTAGGGAAATGTGTTACGAATGTTTCGGCGTGCCCTCTGCGCCCAGCCGCCATCCCCTGTGCTACTGGCACGGGAGCGGTCTGATGTGCAAAGTGGGGCCGCTTCACTGCCCTGTGTCTCCCGGTAAACAAGGTGGATGCTTGGATGAGCAGCAGCGTGCTAGCGCTGGGTGGACCTCCAAGGAAAACAGCTTTACAAGTAACTCTGTTGACTGACAAACTGAGGCCTAGCAAAAGAAAACATTCCTTCTACCTGCTTGTTTTCTGCGGTTCGAGGCCTCAGTGCGCACCAGCAAAGGTTCAGCTCTCTGACCGGCACCTACTCTCCGTGTTGCAGAGAACGTCTGGAGCTCTGCATTGCTCCTTGCCTGAGCAGAGCAGAACGCTGTTATACTGCCAGGCCTGAGCAGCCCTTAGCAAGACTGATGTAATTTTCTGCTATTGGATGAAAAAAACCTTCACTGGGAGACTGACCTTGTCTTTGTTCCAGCTATAAACTTTCAAAACACACAACGATAGACCAAGCAATTGAAAATTTTGCACCACTGTGTCATAAAAAGAAGTTTCAATGTATAGTGTAGAGATTGCTAACTTGTGCTATTAACATTTTGACAAGCGTGTAGTATTGTTTTCTTTCCTTTTTTTTTTTTTCTTTTAAATCATTTAGTATTCCTGAGCTAGCTACAAATACAAATTTTACCCCATGGGTAGGATTTTATTGTTAAATGCCATAATAAAGCACACTAATCTTGACACCGCAGATGGAAATATGAACCAAAACCGAGCAAACAAAATCCCAACCCCAAATCCTGCATTGAAAAGCTGAACAAACCTTTCTCCATTTTGGTATTTGCATGCTCCTATATGGACTGGCTGTGGCAATGTAATGCCTGTATAATGTTTTCAAATAAAAAAAAAAAAAATGCTTTATGAAAGCAGGGTTATTGGTTTCCTTGCCTGTTTCCTTTCAGCTTTCTTAGCCTAACATGATTTTCCTGAAGTGTAAATATTGACTGCAGGGTATAATGCTGTGCTGAGTGCTTCTTTCCCATGGGAGGTTATTAACCTACAACTCCTTCGAAGATGTCTAACATGGGTGCTGTTAGACACCCTTGGATATCTTGCCTGACCCCCAGGTGCTGTTCTGGAAGGATAAGGGGTCTCCTGTGCACTCTGTCTTAACCTGCCATTCCCCTACTGCTACCTCAAGTATGCTGATGTTTGGTGCCCTCATCTGGAGCGCCTCCCCTATGAAGAGAAGCTGAGGGAGCTGGGCTTTTTCAGCCTGGAGAAGAGAAGGCTGTGGGGGGACCTCATTGCAGCCTTCCAGTACATGAAGGGAGCAGAGAAACAGGAGGGGAATCAACTTGTTAAAAGGGTAGACAATGGCAGGACAAGGGGGAATGGATTGAAGCTGAAGGAGGGAAGGTTTAGATTAGATATTAGGGGGAAGTTCTTTACAGAGAGAGTGGTAAGGTGCTGGAACAGGCTGCCCATAGAGGTGGTAGATGCCCCATCCCTGGAGGTGTTCAAGGCCAGGTTGGATGGGGCCCTGGGCAACCTTGTGTAGATCCAGGCCTGGAGGTTGGTGGCCCTGCCTGTGGTAGGGGAGTTGGAACTCTATGAACCTTGGAGTACCTTCCAACCCAGACCATTCTATGATTCTATGATTTGGATACAAAAACATCCCCCACACACACACTGCCTTCCTGAAGTGATTAATCACAGAATTGATCTGGAGCAATGCACATGTATGGTGTTGAAGGGCTTATTTGAGTGTCTGCAGCTGCCTTGCTCAGCCCCCCTGAAAAGTCCTGAAATGGGAAAACAAAGATGGAGACAAAATCAGACATTAGAGGGAAACAGAGTATCAGGAGGAGCAAAACTGGGGAAAGAAAAGGAAGAAAACAGGACTTTGGCTTGTTTAAAAGTCCACAAGGGAAGAAAGAAAAGGATGATCCCAAGCGTGTGAAAGCAAGGGATTTTATGCACATGTATTGACCTCTAAGAGCACCAACATACACACCTGTCCAACTCTCTTTGCCTGATGTCTCTGCAGGGAATCTTGCATCAGTATTTCTCACATCATTGCTGAGAGTGAAAAAAGGGAATGGAGAGCGGTGAGCTCATTTCCAGCCTCTCCCTGCACAGTAACTGCACAGAGCCCTCAATGTTCCAAAGCCAGTGGTGCTGCACCAATGCACTGCTTTATGTTTGATTTTTCTAGTTTGAATGTTTCCTAAGTTATCAGGAGCTCCAGAAACTGTGTTAGTGTGCATGGCTTTATCACACTAACAGCTGATTTATATTTTCCTCCAAATCTGCTCAAGAGCCTCTCTGGCATTACAAAAATCTCCTTTTATTGCCTGGCTAGGATTCAGCGTGGGTGCTTGAGTCATATGAATTGTAATTGCTTGGAATTACTCTAAAAATAGATCGTAAATAGGCATTAATGTGTCTTTCTGTGCTTAAATCAAACATGTTTCAACACTGAAGGACGTTCAATCAGCTTAAACTTACTAGTCTCCCTTTGTTTTCATTATTTACTTAGAACTAGGTCTCCAAAATATTGAGAATCCGAAGCTGAATGCTTAGCAGCAATATGCATACAAATAAGGAAGCAATACTTTCTACAGTTATAAATATTGTTTTGCTAAGTCTGCCTCACAGTTTAAGACAAAAGGTATGCCAAACCTTTGCAAAAGGGAATGAATGCTTCTGCTTGTGCAGCCATAGACGTGTTCCCATGGCAATTGCAAAGTGGGTACCAATGTGAACAACACAGCAGTGATGATCACACTGGAGTAAAAGCATTGGCCATGTCATCCTCCTCCTCCAAAAGTGCAGGTTCAAGCACTGTGGTACTTTTTAATAAAGAACCCTGCTATATGGAGGATGCTCCTTCCATAGGGCTGGGATCACTACTTAGTGGTTAGTCACAGGCTGGCTGTGAGCCACCAACATGAGACAAACCCCACAGATTGACCACAACCAACCAGCTGTAGCCCTCAGGCACTGTCACTTGCATTGCAATTGGTATTTCAGTCTCAATAAAAGGTCCATAATGTTTCTTCAGGCCACATCACTGGCTGGGTGACACAGAGCAGCCTCCACAGCCTTGGGAAATACCATGGACAGCTGGCACGTGGTCCCAGAGGCCACTCTGAAGGTGCAAGGGGGACCTGCAGCACTCGCTGGCATCTCCCTCTGCAAGGAAGAGCTCCTGCTATCACTGCTACAGTACAGCAACTAGATAGAGGGGGAAAAACTTGCCTCGATGTAAATCATGAGGCTCCAAGTGAAAAGTCAGCACTCTGCACAAGGCCCTTCTGTTGTAAAAGCATCCATCTGCTATTATTTGGGGGTGTTTTTTTCCTTATCCTAGAAGTTCCATTCTTAACTAATGATGCACTGATTTCCTCTGGTATTCATGAGATCAGAATTTGCCCCTTTATAGAACCATTTAGAATCAGCATCATTCAGGTTGGAAAATACTTTTAAGACCACGGAGTACAACCATATGGATCATCTAATGTTTCAGAATCTCTTTAACATTGTCAATCCTATGTTCCATACAAATAATTGTCAATTGAGACTAAGTGAAACTGATTTTATACTACTTAGATTCTGAATGATAACCTCAAGCTATAGTTGACATTTTTGTGACTCCCGATTATATGCAATGTCCTCAGGCAATTGCCTAGTGTTACCCCAACCTTAATAATGCATTATTAATTTTTACTGCCAAATACATTATTTATACTAACTATTGCATTTTATTCCCCACGTCTTGATTGCAGTGGGCTCATCCAAATTTAATGTAACTGCAAAGCTGTCAGCATGAAATCTTCCCTTCCTTCCCATGTGAAATATACACATGCTTGTTGAGAGCAAAGTATTGTTTTACTAGGGATAAATAAAGGACTTTTTCTACTGAAGACGTTACCAGAGCAGGGTTTTTGTAATCACTGAGTACTGAAAACACTGAGCAATTCAAGTAAAACACTAGAGACACTTTGCCTATAGAACAGTGACTCTGATAGTTGGTAGGACCACATCTTTACAGGTGCAGAATGTCTGTGAGCCCATGGGTCAACATCAGGTGACATCAGACATATTTACCTTCACACTGCCAGTAGCTGCCAGCATCACAGAAGCCTGGCTTTTTGCCAGCTCCACAGCAAATTAGCAAGTGGTGTTTGCATATTTTTAAAATGACTACTTGCCTTAAAGAAATTCCTAAGTCAGAAGGGGGAAAGGGAATAGCCTAATCATGATAATAATCGAAACAGTCTCTTCCCATGACTCCCTGTGAGCTTTGGTTTCAGTTATCTGATGTAGTTCTTGGCATTAAACAGATTCGAAGATGTTAAATAGGTCACACATATGTGCAACCACTGGAGTGGATTTCATATGTCATTATGTCCCCATGCTACCTCTGTGAGCCCACCCTTGCACTGGCCAGCAAAGTGTTCAAAAATACCTCAAAATTTTAGTCTTTATTTCAGTCTTGAGCTTTAATACAACACAAAACAAAAGGAAATGGGGTTTTAAAGTGAAACAGGTGCATATTGAAAGAAGAGGACATCACCTAGTTCCTCAGTACCTGTGCTCTGCTACCCAATTTGTCTGACAGTCTTTTTTCCCAGGTCACCCTCCACCAGTCTCCATATGGCCAAAACAACCACTAAGCTCATCTTTCCTGCCCTTCTGCTCTAAGTTTGTCACTCTGCCTTCTGAATCCATGAATTCATTCACATCTTCAAGTCCCTTAGCTGTCCTGCCTGTCCCTCCCGGTCTGTCTGTGTAGCACGGGTCCTCTGCCTGCTTACTGACCTCTCAGGCAAATACTCTGCTGCTTTGTTACTCGTGTAGTCCAGCAAAATGGGCTTCTGGCCTTGATGTAGGAGCAACTGGTCACAAGATTATTTGAAGAAGAGCTGCTTTCAGTATCTCTGTGAATGCCCAGAATCCAGCCCTGACATGTTGCAAGTAGAGATATTAAAAAATTAAACCAAAATAAAATAAAATCCCCCCTCAACACAATCTTACTATATGATATTCAGCCAAAGTTCTACCAACATTGTATGCAACCAGTCATGAGAGATTCAAAAAAATAAGTCTGCGAAAATTTGCTTTTGCCAATTGACTTAAGGAGAAGGTAAAATTTCTCACTTGCTAAAGCTGTTTCTGAAATTAAAGGGTAGATGGCAGAGGGTGAGCTATAGGTATCAAAAGATGTCTGTGAACATGTGTTTTGCCCACAAGTTTTCTAAGTTTTGCCCACATATGACACCAAGAGACCTTTTCCACGTCAGTGTTTGAGACTTTGAACAAAATACAAAGGGACAAAAATGCTTTAGCAGCCCAAGAGACTTTCAGTCATGTGAAATTCAGTCCTGCACCTCATTCACACAGTAAGCATTTAAGGCAAGAATACATCTGTGAGGCCAGGTCCAGCCTCCTGCATCCCCCTGTGAGGGTGAGGGAGAAGGCTGACAGCTGTGAAAGGGAAAGACACGGCAGAGAGTAAGAGGGAAACATGGTTATTCTGGTGAGAGAGAATCACCTGGGATGGTAAAAGGTTGGAGAAGGAACATGAATTGTACAGGAAGATAAAGGCTGGAGGCAGAAGGGCCGTGGCCTGGGGAGGGATGGGAGAGGGGGTCATTGTTCCACCTCCTACCTAAACACTGCAAAACCTGAGGCTCTTGCTCTCTCCTGATCAGCAGCAGGTGTAGGGGGAAACATGCTCTGCCTGTATCTCCTTGAGGGGATTGTCTGCCCTTTGCTGCAGGCACCACCTGTGACTTCTCGATTTTATAAAGCAACAGGTCTCCTCCACACCACAGTGCCATTTCTGGTAACTTGCACTAACACCAGAAAGTAGGGACTTTACTCTTAGCTGTTCCCACCGACTTCTAACGCTGCTCCAACATCACCTGCCTTCTCACATGGCAGCACTTTGTCTGGGGGCTCTCACCTCTGTACCTCCCTCAGTAATCACCGGGGGGGAGGGGGGGATAAAAAGGAGCTGTGTTTGTAGGTGGGTCCCCTATAGAAACTGTATCTTGCACTGCTTGCATTGGATGCGTGTGTACCTCAAACAGAACACTGCCAAAGCCAGCAAACATCCCCTCCAGGAATTCAAGAAAATTTCCTCAAATGAGAATGCTACAATGGAAATGGACTTTGTTCTTCTTGTCAGACAAGGTATTCATGTTGCCTTGCTTGTTGAGGGGGTTTTTCCTACTAATGACCCCCACCCTAAACTGACCTCTCAAAATTTGCATGACAAGGGAAAATTGTTGCTGTGTTGAATGAACATTTGTGTTCTGGGGAAATGACATCTCTCTGAATGTGAAAGACGGTGAGTGCATCTAAGCAGAGGGAAAATAACCCACCCTAGTTTGTTTTTCTGCTATTTCAGAGTGTGTTGATTCTTGGGGTCTGACTGTGCTTTGCAACAGCTGAATGGGAATTGGTAATTGTATTTGAGGCTCTGCAAGAGGAGCACCTGGAGTTTGCCACTGATACTTTAACCTAATGAGAAGTGCCAGGCACTTCCCATTTGTTGTTTTAAAATATTTTGTTTGGAAGAATTATAAGACTTACAAAATAACTCAATCTTCTTTTATCAGTGTTTCTGGACAAAACCAACTCCCAAACCTTACGTTCAACATTTCCTCTCCCACTTGCTTTGTACATGGTTTGAAACAGACCTAGGGAAAAAAAAGCTGTCACTTCTTTCACTGCTTGTTCTGCAGGAAGGAGAAAAGATGAGGGGAGAGAAATAAAGGAAGAAAAACTGTGGCACTTGTGTGATGGCTTCACCTCTGTAACTCCAGGTCCATAAAGTAGTGGACCTCGCTCAGTCTCTTCTCCTTGGAGCTGCTCATCTCTGTTCTTAATTAATGTGAACTCTGAGGTCTTGGAACAGCCACTCTTTTCAGTGGATGTGCAGTTTTGTCCTGAAGAAATGCTGCTGCTCAGCTTGGTTTAATTAAAGTAGTTTCTCCTTAAAGGTTGTACTTTGGGCACAGCACTTAAGAGATCAATTCCACTTCTTCTTTTGCCTCTGCTGCGGATACAGAGGGGGAAAAGTAATTAGCACAAGTGTCTCCAACAGCAGAGGCTCTTCACTGTTTATTGCTGAAGTGGTGTGTATTCAAGCTGGCATCAGGCAAGTGGGTGTTGTTTTGGGATTCCTTTTCAAGGTTTCCTTAGTGCAAGGAAGCTAGTCAGTTCTTTCATTTCAAATAGAACAATCCTTTATTACCCAAAATCTTGTAGAAAATTGATGTAAGAGAAGCCTGTGTAAGACCTTACAGAAAGAGAAGGAGATGCCTTAAGCAATAACTGCCACCAGTCACTCTGACTCTTTCATGGATTGCACTCATTCACACACAGATGAGTCACAAGTCATCCAGGGTCAGTAGTGAGCAACACCAAGAACTAGGACCTCAGCTTCCATGTCTTCAACACATCTCAGGTGAGAGAACTCATTTCTGAACAGACTGGATGTGTCGCTTTGGACTCCACAGTTACCATGGGATGAACTTTCACCTCTGAACCTTGCTTATCTTGTGTCTTGCTAATCTTAGGCACAGTCACTGTCTGTTGCCTTTATTTCCTTGTTTTGGTTATCTTTCTGGCTGTAATTTGATTTCTGGTTGGGTGATGGGGAGGGAGTGGTACACCCGATGTAGCCTTGTTGAGATCATCATCTTTACCTCTAGATGAGAAGACCTGCATCCTGGCAGCAACACATTCCTCTGTGTTCTTGAGTCCAATTGCTGTCCCCATGTTGGAACTTAAAATGCTGGAAGTTATTTCTTGAGCATAAATAATTCTAGCATTTGTTTTATCATTTTCCAACACAACTATGTTTTTTTCCTGAAGGATAAAAGCAGAAAGAACCTTGTGGTTCTATGCAGATAGCTAACTTGGAGAACAGAGTGATTAGTGTACCTTGTCATCAGGTCAGCTGTTGTTGTGTGTATGAAGTAGCTGCTCAGCACTAACTGAGTCCCTGGGAGTCTGCCTGGGGAAGAGGACTGTGGTCTTTGTGCTGAGCAGAGGGTGGATTCCCTTGGAGCGGCTTTTTTGTCTCTTACAAAGCTGATATGGTTTCAAATAGGTAAAGTAATCCCCATTAAAAAGATATATGTATACCATAGAGGTTCCCATCTGGAGAAAGAGGGAGATGATCATTAACCAGTGTCCTGTCCTGTGTAGCATTACTCCCTTGTTCCCTCTAATGAAACAAGTCTGGTTCTGACCTTATTTTCTGTAATAATAAAATCATTTGAACACTGCTTTTGGTAGAAAAGCTGTATGGTCCTCTCACCAACCCGACTTTCTTAAGCTGTCCTTTTGCAAGTTTACAATACAATCTTTCCTCAACCCTAATGCTTTTATTATTGTTCTGCAGATTTGAAGAGCAGTGATTAAAAGACCCTTTAGAGCTTTCATTCTGATGTGTCTTAGTTCTAAACCTTCCAATGCATCTAGGGATTTCATTTATAGGCCTGATTTTTCTCTCATTGTCTGATACTAAAATGCAAACCTGAAGGTCCTATTAACACAAGAATAAAAAATTTGGTGAAACATTAAAAGCATAGAAGTTAAGGTCTCTTTCATCACAAGTTCTTTCCACCTTTGCTTCACCCCATCAACTCAGAGCATTCTCTGCTTCTACCTACTAGACTGTTTTTTTGGCTTACAGATGAAGACATATCTTACCATGATCACTGCTTTTGGACTCCTTGTGTGTAGGAACTGTACTCCAATCCCCCAAAACAATAAAACATCTTTATTTTATACTCTAATACTTTAAAACAGAAGTCATTAATCCAGATCATCACTCCATGTTTACTTCTCTCCCCAGAACTCGCTCTTTCTGATTGGCATATCTGCTTGGAGGGAAAGAAAAAGAGAAGAAATTGCCATAAGGTGGTCTGTGGCTGCAGTTCAGTTGCTGCTCGTCTGTTTTTCATCCGCAAGAGCATTTGAGATGATAAAATTTCTTGCAGTTACTCCATCCAAAACACTCTTCCTGCCTTTGCTACAGAGGAGAATTGGCAAGAGCCAGTTCTTCCAGTTCCCTTGGTTTAATATCTGTTCATCTTCTTACCCCACACTGAGGACACGTGTAGTTTGAGGACACTATTGCGTGTCAATGAAAGTGTTCTGTAAAATCCTGTATCTCGTTGGTTCAGCCTGAAACCTTTCCAGACTACCCATGGATGAAAGGCAGGTGAGTGAAGATCAAATCTGACCTTGTGTTTACTTCTAATTGACTACCACACAGTGTCTACGACGGGACCGTTCTTCACTATGGGATCAAATGTTGGCTTTTCAGCTGTTTTACCTGCTGTTGTTGGATATTTTTGGTTTGATGTCAAAATTGTATGTGGGTAATAGTGAATATATGAAAACAATAGTGAAAGCACTGTTTGTTCTCTCAAAATAGTTTACATAAGATTACAAGGGGGGATTACAAATTCCAACAAAATGTGCTTAACTGTAAGAGAGAAATGGTTGTGCTGAATCTGAACTTTCCTTTCTCCATGGAGATTACATTGCCATGTAGATTTTCATTTTTTTGTAATGTTTAGGCTATTAGAACATTGTGGCCTGCAGTGAAAACTCAGACTGCAATTGAATTTCAGGATTTAACTTTTCATTTGCTATTATTGAGAGGATTTATTCCCTAAGAAGTTTATGAATGAGTGCCTTAGTGCCCTATAGATATGACTAGGTTTAATAGGTATGAAATAGAAAATTGAAATACTTAGAATATATAAGAATATGTTCTTAGTGAAATAAATAGCTAAAGCCTTTCTGACAATTGATGTTTATATGTGAGTCAACAAGAATTACTTTTCTAAGTGATTTAAAATGTTAAATATGTAAAAAAAACGGACATGCATGGCAGCTCTTGAAGATACGGTTTCTTGCATTGACATGCAATGTCTAGCATCTGACTTCTGGTTCTCATGGGATAAGGCAAGGAGGGTGTGTGTCTACATGTATCTCCCTTCTTTCTCTTCAGTTATGCAAGGATATACAGTAGCCCGCAATATGGACGCATGCTCAACATGTACACTTCAAACACTACGTAGCTGTTTATGAAGGGACAGAGACAACAGCAGGAGGGAAGAAGTGAGAATAAAAATGCATGCTATGGAAAAAGAGGAGATTGGAGAGGAGAGGTGGGAGGTGGAAGGAGGCAACATCTGACCTGGGAGCTATAACTGCTTTGGTTGCAGGTATGCCTTACCTGCACATCTACTCAACATTGATGTAAATTCTGGGTTACACCAGTTCTCGCTGGCTGTGGTTTCCATGTACTGTGCTCCAACAGGTCCCCAGTCAGGAATGGGATCCCCAAAACACAGCATAATGTGCCCCTTAAATGCAGAAAAAGAGCTGAACATAACACAGAAGGTGTCAGCAGTGGCTACATGCAGCATTAGCAAGAGGACTTTGATGTGTGCTTTGGGAATGGTGGCATTAGCTAGGACATCACATCTGTTACCTAAACTATTCAAAGTAATCCTTGCCAAATGGTTGCTCTCTTTTTCTTTTAATCAACGATGCTTGTGGCTCTCTGAAAAGCTCAGTGACTGATGCATAAGAATGAGGTGTTACTGGAGCTGTCTGCTTGACTTTATTAAATAAAGATTAATTTATCCTATGTGTATAGAGTACATTGCAGGGTTATGTAAGGCTTTGGTCCTGAGTTAGAGTTTTTGACAGTCTCTTTAGCCAACAATTTGTCATAGCCGTCAGTGTCACATTTCTACACTGCATATTCAGGACAATTGATCAGCTGTCTTCTGCTGGTGCTCTCACAGGCTCTCTTAAGTTGAGGATTGAACTGCTACCTGCAATCTTCTATTACATGCAAAATGGAGCATATAAGACCACTGGAAATCTTTTGCACATTCCTCATGTTTGTCTTTTATCTTCTTTTCCAGTACACACACTTCAGCTTTGAGGTTTGTTTAATTTCACTCCACAAAACCAACTGCATCTTTCAGGGAGTAAAAATGTCCTGCTCAATTTCAGGTTTTGGGAAAAATTTTAGACAGGAAAAAAAAGTTATTCTTTCTGAGAAGAATTTACCTCGATTAAAAAAAATCTCTTAAAGATTTTTAGTTTCCTCAGATGTGTGCTGTACTGTGTGATTAAGCAGAGTTCAGCCAGGGCTGTATTATGTACAGGTGCGCCAAAGATCTGATCTCTGACTTCCAAAGACTTGGCTCTGGCAAATTTGAGTAACTGTAGGAAGGGTAAGAAGTCTTGAGGGGCTGTCAGGAATGTCTGAAATGTGGAAAGATTGGTTTGGGGGGGAAAAAAAAGGCTAGGGGCTTTATACAAGCAGGTAAAAGTAAGACCATTGGTCCGTAGCTGTGAGCTTTCCTGAGTATCTGAAAGGCTTGAATCTCAAAGGAGGGGACATATTCTGAAATCAATGCAATTAACTTAATTAGCAAAAAATTTAGCCTGTGGGTAAATATGTAATTATTACCTATCAAATTAGAATTGTTCCCTGTATTGGGTCTGGCTGTGATGAAGTTAATTTTCCCCATGCAGGCCTCGCAGTGCCATGCTGTGTGTTGGTAGCCAGCACAGTGTTGATGCCACACTGGTGTCGTGGCTAATGCTGAGCAGCACTGGCCCAGCACCAGAGCTGTCTCCCCAACCTGCCCCCCTCGCCAGTAACCTGCGGGTGGGAAAGATCCCAGCAGGGGAGAGACGCAGCTGGGACAGCTGACCCAAAGTGGCCAATGGGATATTCCATACCACATGCTATCTGCTCAGAAATAAAAGCTGAAAGAAAGGAGGAAAAAAAGGGAGGGCAGGGCATGCCTTATTTATGATGTTTTTCTTCTGGAGGAACCGTGATGCGTACTGAAGCCCTGTTTCCCATTAAGTGACTGGACATCACCTGCTGATGTTTTTCCTTTGCAGCCACACACACAATCTTTGTGCCTGCTTTATTAGACTGCCTTTACCTTGATGCATGAGATTTTTTTCCATCTTATTTTCTTCCGGCTGTCTTGCTGAGGAGGATGGTGATGGAGCGGTTTGGTGGACACATGGCATCCAGCCAAGGTTGACCCCAATATTTCCTAAAATATGATGAAAAAGCAACATTAATTAGGGTGCTTAAAGCAATGTAAGAAAAAAAACCATCAAGAGTAAAAGTTGAAAGAAAAGAAGGGATAAGAAAATCTCTTTGATTACACCACCCTGTCAATAAGCTGCCAAGTGCTTGTTGTCTCTAATTTCAGAGTGGCGCTGGGGGTGGGGGGTAATAACTTATTTGTTAGTCAGGAATCAGTTCTTCCTATACTAACTAATGCAGTATAAAATAATCAGAGGCTTTGGAAAACTTCCCTATTCTGCTAACAAAATGACCTTTTATGCTTTACAGTTAAATTTGTATGAGGTGTTTAGATTGACTTTATCAGATATTGTATTTCTTGGGGACCAAATGAACTTGAAAGCCTCACATGATTTCCAGAATGGAGATGGATGCTCTATGTTTAATTATATATCCAGGGCTGATTGGCTGAAAATTTCATAGTCTCCTGGTTTTGGCAGGGATAGAGTTAATTTTCTTTTTAGCTGCTGGTGTAGTGCTGTGTTTGGGATTTGGGATGAGAATAATGTTGATACCACACTGATAGTTTAAGTTGTTGCTGGGTAGTCAAGGAATTTTCAGCTTTTCATTCTGCCCCACCAATGACAAGGAGGCAGGTGTCCAAGAAGCTGGGAGGGGAACCAGTCAGGGTAGCCGACTCAAACTGACCAAAGGGATATTACATACCATATGACACCATGCTCAGTATATAATTGGAGGTTAGATAAGGAGGCAGTTCAGCTTGAGGTCTTGCAGAGAGTCAACTTTAGGTGGTGAGCAATTGTTCTGTTCATCACTTGTTTTGTATATTATCATCATTATTACTAATTATCATCATCATCATCTCTTTTTCTTTGTTTCTTTTGTCTTTATCTAACCCACAAGTGGGGTTTTTTTCCCCCTTTTTTCCTTTTCAGATCTCTTCCCCCATCGCTCTGGGGCGGTGGGAGAGAACGAACGGCTGTGTGATTGATTCAGCTGCCTGCCGGGTTAAACCACAACACACAGTTACTCATTTTCTGGTTTGGATTCGAGTTATTGCATTCACATCAAATGGAAATTATAGCTGCTAATCACATTATGTTCAGCGTTGTTTATCCCAAGATTACAGCTGTCAAAATACATATTACAATATCAGATTTTGAAGAAGCTGTACCTAACAGTTGTGGTACATATTAGTAAATGATAAACAGCTCAGATTTTCACTCCCTCATTGGGGGAACCTCTTCTGGCACAACTACAAAACCTCATTAGAAGTCAGCAGTGAGCTGTGATTTTTCAGATTATGTGCGTGATGCTCAGTATATTTCATATCCTAATACAGTATTTGCCTTTCCATATTAGTAATGCCACATCACTCCTCGAGTTTTATCAAGTTGGAAAATTCTTGCAGTTTATTGGGGTTACCTATTGCCAAAAAGAAAAAAGTTGTACCACTTAGACCCTAGTGAGCATCTTTCCAACATGTAGAGCTGCTTCTGGAGCTAGACACCCAAGTCCCTTCATTATGGACTCTTTGGACTGTGTCTCTTTAGAAATAAACCAACAGCTGATTCAATGGGACTGGAAACCTAAGTATCCTAATTATTCTGGCAAGATGTCTTGGAGTAAAGTATTTTTCAGTGCAAGTAAACAAAATTGATCTTTAGTACGTAAAGTACTTCCTTTCCCTTCTTAAACTGTACAGCTGGTGTTCAAATGAGAACACACAATTTATGAGCTTAATATGTACCTTAGTTTCTTGGAAACAGCTTTGAGATGAAAGACATCAGTTTACACTCTGTAATTGTTACCAATACAGTATTGTTCTATCAACAAAACAAGACAACCAAATAAAGAGCTGCAGATGACCCCATCTGAGTCTGCATAGCTTATCTTCCTATGAGCTCTGTCACTGTGGAGAAAGTGCAGCTTCCCTACCTCTCTTTCAGCAGTTGTAGATTCAGTCTTTCACCCAATATGTATTATTTTGGAGGACTTACATAAAATCCACCACGCAAAAAAAAAAGTCAAAGGAACCAATGAAAGGTGAGAAGTGAGTCAACACCTTCCAAAGTGATGCAGTGGCTGCAAAAAGCAGCACTGATTGTGCTCAGCTTCCCATATTGTGTGGATGTCAGAAGAGATAATGAGCAAACCAGTCAGGGGGAAATTGCTGTCGCTCATCCTGGAGGTGGGAGAGTTGTTTACTTGTTTGCTTTTTAATCTATGAGTGGGTAGGGGGGTTTTGTGGCGGCACTATTCGTTTTTAGGGGAACTGACTTGGATGTTGAGAAAGGTGCTGGCTTTATTTAAGATTACTGTGAATTTAGAAATCAAATAAGCCCTTTATATTTAGGGAATGAGATCATCAATCAACTTCTCTAGTCGGGTGTTGGTATTTTAAAAAAATTCTATTATCTTTCCAGTATTTAGTAATTGCAAGAGTATTTTTAAATAGGCAAGAGCAGCAGTATCAACTACATTATTTTTTTTTCAAATACTGCTGGGGAGAAAAGACTTCCCCTTATTTCCTGACATGAGGCACCATGTTGCAACATATTAGTTGCAACTAATCTGTAGCAACACATAAAATCTATCAAGGCCATGCAGCAGCCAAAATTCAAACTGATGTTGTGCTCTCTTCAATAATAAATCCGTGACTAGGTGCGTTGTCAATACCAGCATTTGAAATTCCTACAACTGTTCCATACTGTTTGTTTAATCTTTCATATTCACCTACTGGGCATCTGTAGACAATTTTACAATAAATAACCGTTAGCAATGGTTCCATAAACTGTCTGCTGTGAGCAGGGACGGCAGATGGTTTCAGGTTCAGATAGAGTAAGAGAAGTTGTAACCGAAGCACTGAGTAAAGCAGAGGTTTCAACACAGAAGTGTTCATCCCTGTCCTGGGGAGCTGGTGCAAAGAGTTTTCTGTCTCCATTTAGAAATGTAGCTTCAAAGGCAGACAAGCATGTAGTGGGCTCCTTTCATTGCAGAGGTAAGCATCCCTCCTGATGTGGCGATCTCTTGGCAGAACTCACCCTGCCTAGTAGCTGAAGAGAAAAGAAACTTCTGATAACCCAATGGTAACCACAGCATGTCATATAGTGCTGGCCTGAGGGACTTCCCCTTGCAGGACACAAGGAGGAGTGGCACAGACAAAGCCCCAAGACTTCCCTCTTCCAGCCAAGGCAAATGTTGCTCTTAGTCTCTAATCTGCCTTCTCAGAAACATGTCACAGTGTCCTTTTCTTCTCTCAATGGTCTGTTTGCAAATGGAACAAGCCTTGGTACTGGTCAGGTCTCAGGGTACAGGTCTTTTCTAGCAGAGGAGCTGTTCTGCATGGACTATATTTTCTGGTTTGGGTTTTTGATGGGGAAGGGTGGCTTCTGTGGGTTTTTGGTTTACCATAGGGGACTTTGTAATTATCACCTGTGTAGGCTTATATAAATTGTGCCTACACTTGGACTGAATAAAATGCTAAACCACCTGCACTTCTGCAGCCTGAAGTGCAAATATCACTCTGGCTTTTGTCATCCAGCCTTCAAAGTGAGAGAGGGTGTCACCGTGACTCCTGAGGGACTCGTGGTGACAGTGACACCCTCTGAGTCATTCCTCTATTTGAAAGAAGCTGTGTTGCGGCTTATTTGGGAAAGATGTGGAGTTGTATGTCCATGGAAAGTGTGATTCAGGCCTGTCAGATAGAAAAGTACTTCTACACATGTAATTGATCTAATATTGAGTCTCTTCTGCTTATCATCTGTATTTTCTTAACATAATTTTAGAGTATGTAGTCCATCAGCTGAATATCTGCTAATAAGGAATGTAGTTCAGATCTTTATTTTTTTGCATGGGGCTGAGCAAGTTGAATAAGGGGTCTGTAATTACTGGCTACTGGTTGAAATACAGGTTCTATTTCTTGCTGACAAAACCCAGATGTAGTTTCACCTGGAGCTGTTGTGTATTACCAGCTCTTGTGCAAAGGAACCTCTACTCGGCTGAAGAGTCCTACGTGGCTTCCTTGCTGGTGTGGTCACAGGTGGGCTGTTGCCCACATTTCAGGGTTGGCTATCCAGTAGGCAACACAGTGGTATTATAAAGATCACAGGTCTGTAGATGATGACATCCACAGGCAGCTTATCTCTCAAACTGTGCCCGTCAAAGCCGTTGTTATGTGGCGAGAAAAGTCATGTTTTGCTTTTATCTATTAGTCTCCCAAGAAAGCTATCTGACAACAGAGCTAAATTCAGAAGAGTCCATGGCTGTGCTGCTGTTAACATTCCCTTTTTACAGATCACAGTTAGAAAATAAGGAAGAAAGGGGGGAAAAAAAAAGAAAATAAGGAAGAAAGCAGAAGAGATTTCACAAGCAAACACTCTTCCCAGAGCCTGTGAATTAATCAGTAAAAGGATGATTTTGTTCCAAGCATTGATAAGTTGTCATTATAATTCTAAGAGCATTTCAACAGCCTTTCGCCAGTTATATCTCTGAGAGTCTTGTGACTTGTTCATTGGAAAAACTGTACCACGTGTGCGGCTGTTCTGCTTTTACAAGATAACGAGGCATCAAAAGATGCCAGGCAGCGTGCCAGATAACGAAGCCATTAGAGCAAGGCAGCCACAGTGTTTCTGCCTAAACGCCTCTGCCTCTTCCAAAATCATCAAATGGTCGCAGCGGTGAGCAGATCTGCCTCCTGTGAAGGACAGGTCTGCCGAGAGCCTGAACTTGGAACTGTGCTGAGGTGCGTGACCCTGGAGTTAGAGGGAGCCATTCACTGACTCTTGTGGTGAAAGAAAGACATGAAAGACTTTTGGGTCAGGATCAAGTGGTTGACTACGTGAAAAGAAGCCAGTATCCATATTATTAATGATATGACCACAAACAAGAAGTTATAAGAGGGTATTTTCTGCTACTTCAGTGGTATGTTAGAACTTGCTTATTCAGATTTTGCTAGCTTTTAGAATAAATGCAGATAGCTCAGCCTGCCACCAGCAGATTCTGGGTACCTGAACTGATGCCTTATGTAGTCAGCTCTCTTCATTCTGAAATTGGGTCCTTTCCTTCCTTATTTGCTTCCCTTCCAATTTCAAGTAAATATTTGGTGAATGAATTTATATGCTATAATTCAGTATTGGAAATAATTATTACATCTCTTATCTCAGACGATAATGTCATTCATTGGTATTTCTTACTTCTTTTTTTTTTGAATCTGCAATGGGTATTCTGACTCTAGCTTATTTTGGGACACTTTAAAGACCAGGAACATCTAAACCATTGTGACATGGGAATAGGAGAACTGGGGATGCAAATACCAGTTTGACTGCCTGGGTGGCAGGAGAATGAGAAATAAAGCCTGTAGTCAACACCCTTGAGACCACAGTGGTGAAAACACTCAAAGTGTTCCCTCACTGAAACAATAAAGCTTGTAGGAAAGAAATGGGGCTCCCTTTCCAGAGCAAAAAAATAATGAAACAGATCTTAAAGACCTCATTGTCTTCACTTTCCTCCTGCTTTGCATTACTTTGCTTCAGTCCTGCTCTGTGTTCCACAGCTGCACAAAGTATAGCGTATATCTATAAAAAATGAATTTATTAAGTCAGTGGTTTCATCTTACTTATCTCTGTAAAATGTGTGTACAGCTATCCCTGCACACAGTGATATATTCATAGAGTACAAGAATAAAGTTACACTTGAGAGAAAAAATTGATTCCAAGTTGAGTAGCTGATGCTGGCACCTGGCCTCCTGCCTGAGTGGGTTTGTTGCTGTGCTTGCAGGGCATTAGCAATGTTACTGACACAGAGTCGGGCTACACCGATTACCTCAGTGTGAAAATTTCAAATTGGTATTACTGAGAAACATAATGCAGTGGATGATGGCTTTTGCATTTATTTTAAAGCTTTAATTTTAGGTTTATGAGCTCTTCACAGAGTCAAACGGTTTCTGAAGATCAATTTTCTGGGTCTGTAGTTGTAAACTCTGCTTTAAACTCCACTTGGGAGTGAAATGAATTGCATGGTCCCTGCTTGGCCCCAGGCAGACCAAACTTAAGGAGTGGGTAGATGTGGCCTTGAGGGCAGATGAGAGGGCCCAGCACCCCGCTGCCAGCGTCATCACTTCTATTTAAAGAAAGAACTGCTGTGGCCATATCCACTCCTTAGCTTTCACAAGACTTGAGTTATAAGACAAGAAAGCCTTCATGCACCTTTTTAGGTGGTGGGGAGGAAAACCACCCTTGACCAGAGCTGCTGGCTGCCCTCGCAGTGGAGCGAGGGGCCCCTTCAGCACCCCTGGAAGCTTTGCAGTCCCTGGCACTCCCCTCCCAGCCCCAGTACCCAGCAGGTTCATCTTCCTGCCTCAGCCAGCCAGGTGTGCATAATCCCCCCATCCCAGTGGTATGAGGGTCTACAAAGACCTTACCCCATGACCGTCCCTTCTCTCTGGCATTCCCTGAAAGAATAATTATTAAAAATGCTGCATGCCACAAGTTGCTCATTCACAGAGCATGCGTTTGCATCGCTCCTAGTCCATGATGATTACACAGGCAGACGATAGAGATCAAAGAAATCAGAGTTACAACTTGTGATGATCTCCCACCAGCAACTGTGACACCAATAGCAGCAGTATGCAAGCTAGAAGAGACTACGATGAACCTTTTCTGCTGCCCTAGAAAGCAACATTGCACTCAAAAGCCTGCTGGTTGCCCTCCTTTAGGGGCCAAGGTGCTCCAGAGGGGGCTGCGAGAGCATCTGTGGAAAGCCAAGAACCCACGGTAAGTCCATTGTGTTTAACGTGTGTATTCCAGCTTTGAAGTGTGATGTAGCTGAAGACTCAAGTTGATTGACATACTTCTTGGACATGCTAATGCTGGTTTATGTGTTAGGATTTCCATTTGCAAAAATGCTCAGTTTTGGGGCCAGTGCCAGGATGGGTTCCTGGGATGACTGCGCTCTCCCTGCGATGCTTCAGAGCCAGCTCACACCCTTGGGCAGTGCCTCTCATGAGGGTTACCCACACTGGTTCAGAGGGGTTCAGCTGGAATAGTAACAAGATCAAAATAGCTTGAGAACTCCCCAACATCCCAACAAATGCAGCTCAGACTGGTGTTAAAGAGGGACTGGCAATAAAGAGGGTAAACATTAGAGTCTTGGTGTCCTTTTCAAGGATAACAATTATAATAAGGCAATCATCCTAAAATTGGAGTTTGTGTGTGTATGTGTTTCAAAATACAGCTACTTTAAGTGCAGAAGAATGTAAACACTACACAAACTATAAATAATGGCCTTAGACAGGGCAGGATAATGAGAGATTGACACTGTCTGTTCACAGTGCGTCTTCCCTGAAATACCAAGTCAACTGTAGTTTCATTGTATATGAAAAAGCATGAAAGAGCAGCTATGTGTTTTGGTGTTGAGCAAATCTTACAGTAGCTGTCTCTTATTTAATTTGTCTTTCTTTGGAAACAGAGGCTACATACAACTGCTAAAGGAATGACTTTTGGGTGAGGTGGGGATATGGCACAGCAATAGTGTAGCTGTTCCCAAGACATGGTAGGACTAGGGGGGGTTGGACCCAATGATCTCTTGAGGTCCCTTCCAAGCCCTATGATTCTGTGATTCTGATTCTGTGATCCAATTCAGTTTAAATTGTGGTGTGAGTAGATCAAGAAGTCAGCCGTGCGCAGGAGCTTGTGGCGAACCTCTTGCATTGGGAGATCCAGGTGCCAGGCTCAGAGAATAACTAATCAGACAATAACAATAATCAGAGGCAGGATGAGGAAGCAGCTCTGCAAGTAGCTGTTGCTGGGGAGAGGGGAAGTGTTACTGCGTTGCTCATGTTCGTACAGGAAGAGGGAATTTCTAATTGTGAAATTCCCATGAAAATCCTGTTCTTGTATTGCTGAGCAGCATCTTATAGCTTCATGGGTGCATAGGGAAGCTACTGCACAAAGGAAGGGTACGTACTCGCTAGCACAGCTTGACTGTTTTTACAGTATTACTTAAATGCCAGTACTCACCGTGCTTTCTACATGTTGATCCAATTTATGACAGCTTTAAAGAAAGCTGTGTGGGTGGCTGATTATCATGATTTTTTTTTTTTTTTTGGTTTATATAAAATGATGCTGTCACTTGCCAAATAAAAATGAATGATCCTGCATATTTCTACTTTGTTGTAGGGTTTTTTTTGTAAAAAAGATAAAACAAACCCAACCCCTGAGACAGATACCTAAGTTGAAATGGTTACGTGTTTATGTTGCCTAGTACTTTTCCATTTATTGTGAATTATTTAAAACCATCCATGTTAGCAGAAAATTATTAAAAATCTACATTTCTTCATTGGTTTTCTCATAAAGCAAACTAAGGATTAAGACTAGTTTTTAGTAGGCAAGATTCTGTACTTTAAAACATTGTAAACACCAGGATGCTCCAAGTGTCTCAGAGTGGCTGACAATACAGGCTTTTATGCAGCTGTGTACTTAAGTATAAATTTCACGTTAAGCCTGTGTGTTATCCAGCCTCTTAATTAACAATTTCTTCAGTGTTCGAATGGTCACAGAAACTTGGTTAACCTTCTTTTCTGTTTCCTCTAATAGTAGCCTCTAATTAGGTACAGCACTGCTCAGAACTCTCTTTCCTCTCTGAATCCAGAGAAGAGGTACCTACCTGCCCCTGAGGAACTTAAGGATGGACTGCTGCTGGGGAGGTGATTGTGAGAGCCACATCTCATCACAGATATGGCCGATGGTCTTCACCAGCGGAATACAGGTTCTTCTCATGCTACCCTCAAGTCTCCTGTTTCTAATCACTAGCATTAGTGTCTCAGCTAACAAAGAAAATTGCACAGCCAGGAGCAGGAGGAGAAGCTCACCCAACCTCGTATCCACTGTATTTTAGGTAGGAACCGTCTCTGCATCCTCCAAGAGCTCCAACAGAGCACATTAGATAAAGGAGGTATGATTGAAAAATTAACATTGAGAAACCAGGCTGGCAGAGAAAACACCACAGCCTTTCCCGTGCCTGCCAGGCTGTTGTACTTGCCTTACGGGAAAAGGATGACAAACCGTTTTGATGTGAGATGCCAGGCGCATTTAGAAGACCTTGCAACTTAGTGTCAGCTCAAATCTCTGTCCCAGGCATCAGTGTCAAATTTGACAGTGGATCACCATCACCACCATAGTGTAGCTTCTGAACGAACACTTCTGTTTCATTGCCTGCAGCGAAACATTCAGAGAAGAAACTGAGAGGTCAGTTTTAACGTAACCTCCTCCAGAAGGAGGGCTCTGAATTAAATTGAATGTACACTTACATTTCCCATGCCATTTTTAAGTAATCAGTGCTGTGGGTACACCAGCTACAGAAACTCCATGACTGAGCTCCTTAGAATAAAAGAAATCTGAACCAGCAAGTACTGTATGATGGAATCTGATTAAAAAAAACCCAAAACAATATGTTATGTCACATTCTCTTCCAATAGAGACAACAGCACAGAATGGAAGATAAAAGTAGATGTAAAGGACTAGTAATTTTCTCATAATTATGTCTTCTTTTTAATTGCAATGTATATGACAACCTGTGAATACTACCAAGAACAGGTTGAAAATACAAAAGACTAAGTGATCGGCATGTTAAGTAAAATGTTCATGTCACTCATATTACTCACTGTTGCGTTTGGAAGCACTTTTTTTTCCACAAAAAAATTGTGTTCAGGTGGTAAATATTTTTTCTTGGGATCTACCAGCAAGACCAACTGTGATATCTACACAGAAGAGGGTCTGGGTCTAGTCGGAGAATAACAAAAGAGAGAGAAGGGGATTTCAGCATCTCCTGACTTGTTTTTGTTTCTCTGTGAGTATCTTTGCTTATAGAAGTATACACTGAAAGCTTATTGAATTTGAAAAATGCAAAGATCTCATCAGTTACCCAGTTCATAAATAGGATGATTCTGGTTGGTCCCAACATCTTACTTCCTAACCATACCAGTTGTCGAGGTCTGTGTGAAACCAGGAACTTTTTGCACAAGTAGCAGCAAATTAATGACAATTGTGTTTATTGCTAAGCATCCTCTTTTAGGCTATGGCAAAGAGAGCAAGAAATGGTTTGATGAAATGGAGGAGGATTTCTTTCATAAAAACGCCTGTGCATTTCCAATGATTTATGGCCTGGTATATCTGTGAACAGAGCTTCCCAGAACCCGACTTTCTGATTTCGTTGTGCCCAGTATGGCTGGATGACTGTGTATGCTGCCTGATCTCCCAAAGTATGTCTAATTGGGCATTAGATTTCGATATACTCTTGCCCTTATATAAAGCTATATGGTCATCTTAATGTACGACAAAGAGAATAATCCTTGCCAGTAACTCGACCTGATGTCCAATCCTAATTGATGCTAAAACAGCAACCTGCCACACACCTTCTACCCCTGTTTATTCTCACTCAGGAAAATAGAAAGCAGACCTCTGTTACAGAGAGAGGCAAATCAGAAGAGCTTTCTGAAAAAGACTCTCTGAACCAGGCAGGTCACCACCAGCACTGGAGAATTACATTTATAGCTCAGCTGACTTCTGCAGGGATTGCTTTTAACTTCCCGACCCTCTCTCCTTGTTGTTTCTTCCCTGAGGGGGAGCTCAGGACTATGAGGTGCCTAAAATGCTGATTTCATCTCTTAGTCAGGGCTCAGGATACAACATGCTAGAAAAGTCAAACAGCATTTTTGTTACTCCTTTAAACATGTGTGTGCAGCTAAACCTTTTTATCTGTTGCTGTGGTTTTTTTAACTTTCAGAGATCGCTGAAGGAACTGCTTCTCTTTATCTGAAACAAAACACTGCTGCAAGAGTTCAGGCACAGGCAGCAAGGCTAGGTTTCATGCACTGATCTTTATTTTTTAAGGACTCTGCAATTTGAAATTCTTCAGTCAGGAAACAAATAAATTCTACTTTTGTAGAAGTTCTTATTTAAACTCATTACTGGCTAAATTGTTTTTCATTAATTTTTAGAAATGGAAAAACTTTAATTTTTTTTTTTGTAGGTGCTAGATATCCAGACTTTGAAATCATAATAATTTTTACAGAAGATTTGGGTAGATTGAAAATCTAATTATGGAAATGAACTGTTCCTTAGAGAAAGAGAGAGACAGAGACAGAGAGATAGAGTGTGTATGTGTGTAAAAGCATATAACAAAAATCTGTCTAGACTACAAGCTTAAGGACACTGGAACTTCATGATGAAATACCTTCAGATTTCAAGGTAACAGAAGCCTTTTTGTTTTGTTTTTAGGATAGACCTGGCCTCATCCCACTGTTTTGATTATACAGAATCAGGAAGGACACACTTTCCATCAGCTCAAGGCTCCTAGAGATTAGGTTAAACCCGTCAGTTGACATTGTCAGAGAGTGATTTCTCATATTATGCACAATCTCCTAGGACCAGCTCTCACAAAACCTTTTCCCATAACAGTGAAAATAGCACTGGAGCAAATATTACCTTTAACTTCATGTTTGAAATGGTGTAGATTGTTCAGGCAGTTGCAGACAGACAAGATCTGAATGAAGTGATATTGAGCTTAAAACTCTGTAATTCATACTGTTATTGCCCCTAGAAGACCTTCATCAGGGATGTCTGTGGAAAGTGATACTCTGATGGAGATACACCCACCCTAAGGGGCTGTCAGTCCTAGAGGATCTGTGGATCTTCTGTGGATCTTACCAATACTGGGTACTGTACCAGAATTTTTTTGGTTTCTTCTTAGAGAAGGAAAAATGTGATGGCATGGGGATTATCTCTTGGTGCCAGAGAGGGGCAAGAGAACCCTTAAATCCAGAGCTCAATACTCAGCAGAATGCCTGCTGGCTAGTGTCCCTGTCCGTGCGCTTCATGTTGAACTCGTTCCCACGATAGCACCTCCTCTGAGCCACACAGTGTGTTGGCCAGCACGAGCCATGCTGACTAGCCTGCCCCAGCTGCCCCAAGGACATGACATGGTATCTGTGTGTCAGCTATCAGCTGCTGGTTACCGATCTGCTTGAGGTTGCAGCAGCAGCAACATTTCTGCCACACGAGGCCAAGCTCCCAGAAGCACTGAGGGACTTTGCTCTGGGCACTGTTCTGACCTTAACTAGCCACCTGTTCTTCACGGTGGCTGGGGTTCCGCTGGTGCCACAGGTACCCCTGGAGTAGCTCTGAATTTGTCTGCACTACTGTTTTTAGCCTCTGCGCTTGATGCATTTTTTCTTTCCTTTGGGCTATGAATCCTTTTGTTCTTTTTCTGCTCATTTTTTGTTTGCAGTCAGGCAAAGATGATCTCTGGTGCTTTAAAATCCATGGTGCTGCCACAAAAGGAACAGACCTGAGGAACAGGATCTTCCGAAGCACGAAGCTGACTCCTGTAATGCAGCAATTAGGTATCGATCCCGAATGTGTGTGGATATACTCCCTAGCAGTACAGAGACACCAGCTGAGAGAGGAAGAGATTGCTAACATGCAATTCCCCAGTGGAAGCAAGGTGTCAATGAGGAGGAAGCAGGGAAGACAAATAGCGAAGGGACTCAGTGAGTGTGGAAGAATAGGAGATCACATTTCTGCTTGCTATGTTTGTGCTCTGTTAATATAAGGAAAGAATTTTGATAGAAATTCAGTCTCTACTCAAAACAGTGGCTTGATATTTTATCTGTGTGACTTGCTGTTTGTACATAACTTCAGCTATATACAGACCTTCCTGCTGTGTTGATATGAGGGGTTAAATCTTCTTCCTGAAAAAAAAAATATTTTGAGGTGTTCTTTCAACATCCTCCTTGGCTTTTCAGTGGTTCTTATGCAAGTCTGAAGTCCTTCCATTTATGTTCCTTGTTGTAGGACTTCTGAGCACTACTTGTGTTTTGGTGACATCTTCTGGATAAGGTTGCCACTGGAAGAAATAATTAATCCAGCTCATGTTCTAGCCTTCCGTGTGTTCGTTTCTGATCTATTTTGGAACAAAGAAAGTGCACGTGTACCTGATTCCAATGATTAACATCCCATCTGAAATCTAGTAATGGTTTTGAGACTCCCAAGTGAAAGATGAAAATGGATCTGATTAAAAATGCAAACAGAAACTGCTTACATGGTGTTCCACGTACATCGATGCAATCAGATCTTTTGTCTTGCTCCTGGAGAAAAGACTTCTTTAATTGCACACATTTCTCTATTTTTCCTCTTAGGACAGTCCACACTGTGTTTCCTGTTGGCTAGGGTAACCTGAGAAAAAGAAAGGCCTTTCTTGGCCAGAGTTAGGACACCCATAGCCAAGTTTCCTGCCTTCAGCAGCAGATGCCTAGAGAAGATGATAAGGTCAAGGTAAGCCAGTAGCAATCATTCCCAGAACACATCTTTAGCCACAGGCAGAGATGACGGGGAGGATCTTTGAGCCAGAATTGTATATAATAGGATGTGGTAGATTTTCCTTTGATCATATTTTCCAGGTGCTCTTTTGAGCCCATAGAAGCTTTTAGCATCCATAATGTCATTTAATAAGGAGTTTATCATCTTCTTTCTACGCTGTGTGGGGATCAACTCCTTAATTGTTTTTTTGTTTTGAACTCAACATTGGCTGGTGTTATTTGATGTCCCATTTACTGAGAAAGGATGGGAAACATCCCTACTTATGTTTTTTCTTCTACAATACTTGCAATTTCATAGACAGTGCAGTTTTGTGGGGGTTTGGGGTATTTTTTCATAAGAATGAAGAATCTTAAGGACTTTACTTAATCCTCACCTGAAAGCTGTTCCATGGGTATGAAACCTACACGTTTCCATTGCCATCTTTGAGACAGGGGAACTTCCTACAGCACTCAGGGTACAGATGTACACAGTGTCTCAGCCGTATGTTTGGGTTTGTATATTTGAATACTCCTCCTCCCTTTCCTTTCTCTTTTTCCTACTTCCTTTTCTCTTTCCCTTATCTTTTTCCTACTTCCCCTTTCCTTTCCTTTCCTTTCCTTTCCTTTCCTTTCCTTTCCTTTCCTTTCCTTTCCTTTCCTTTCCTTTCCTTCTTTCCCTTCCCTTCCCTTCCCTTCCCTTCCCTTCCCTTCCCTTCCCTTCCCTTCCCTTCCCTTCCCTTCCCTTCCCTTCCTTTCCCTTCCCTTTCCCACCTCACTTTTCTCTTTTCTTTTTTTCAAGAGAGTTGCTGCTCTACTGAAAGACTGACAATAGATGAGCGTAGCTTCCCTTTACAAAAACCCAGGCTGAGTCTTCTCCAAACTGCTGCAGAGGCCCATGTGCTCAGCAACACCATTCTTTACAGCACTGAACACGTTTCTTGTCAGTTGGGAACCCCTGGCCTGTGGTGGCCTGAGCTCCCTGGTACCTCTTAGGAATATTGACATCACATCTCCACCTCCACCTTTCTGCTGATGGCAGGTGAGAGGGTGCACACCACTGGCAGCACTTCAGCTATTTTACCTCAGAGTTTCTTGAAAACTCCACAGCAAATGCCATTAGGTCCTGGCCATTCGCTACCAGTCGTTCTGTCCATTTACTGTTTGTTCACCTCCCCTTCGCTTTGTCCATTTTTCCATCACCCTTCTGCCAAAGTTTGCACCTGGAAAGAGATCCTCTGTGCCTTCTACTAAAAAATGGGAGGGGTGTGTGTGTTTGTTTTGAAAACTTACTCACCCAGACTTCGCTGGATCAGTGTCTTGCCTTCTACTTCCACACCTCAAGCAAATGTTCCCACCTCCCCGTTGTGTGTTCTTTTCCAGACAACCCCATTTTGCAATTGGGGGGTATCTTCTGGAGCAGCTCTGCCTCCAAAATATTTCATTACCAGCAACCCAACACTTGGAGGGGAAGCACCCGAGTTGCTCTTGCTCGGCAATTCAACAAGGTTAAAATAGCATTCAGGAAAGAGAAACGTCTCTGTTGTTGGTCAGATCAAGTTGTGAGCAAGTTCAGACCTGAATCCATAGCCTATTAAGCTGCATTTCAGCACATGCTTCAGCTTCATGGGAAAGGCAAAGAGGGTTACCCCTAAGCATGTGCCTGTTTCGCACTGCTAGTGAGACTGGGTACCTGCAAAGGAATAGAGAGCACAGTGCAAACCCCCGATGCCGTCACCTGGGAGAAATATGTTCACACAAAAGCACCTGTGATCTTCCATGGGAGGGAAAGGTAACTGTCTACAGCATGAGACAGGCGATTCATTTTGATTTCTAAAAGGAGTTTCTGAAACCAAGTTTCCAATACTGCCTGTCCAAAAAGCTTAAGCCAGGCAGTGGTTTTACAGGTCTGTAAAGGTGGGAGTTTTATCAATTTTTTAAAGATTTAATGTTTTCATTTGCTGCTAAAGCAGAACATGTTTGCAGGCAAAGTTTGGGGTACACAGTGACAGCCATTAGGTTTTTGTATCTTCCACATTCTGATAATAACTCTTTTACAATGCAAAGAGTATTGTTGCAGATCATTCTGAACAACTGCCTAAATAAAGTCCAAACTGTATCTCCTTTCAACCTATGCCACCGGTGGACACCACTGTGGTGGTGAGAGTCACCTGGCAGAGAGTGGACAAAGGCTGACACGAAGGCAGATGGTGTTTGAGCCACCTCTGCACATTTTGTACCACCTGGAGTGTTGTTGAACAGATGTCTGCCAACATCTGGAGCAAATTTGTCAGCCAGCACAGTGCTGAAGAGAGAAATCACTGCGGTCCTTCCATCAGCAGTTGTTACAGGTATCATGCAGCTGTTACAGCTCATTGGACACAACATCCATCCATCTTATCCCCGTTGTAATGAAACTGGGCAACTTCTGCCACTCTCAGGAAGACAAAGTATGATACCTAGACAGCTGCTCTGTTAAAAGTCCTGTAACTTGATAAGCTTCTGGTTGAAGAATGTAATGATTTTCTTTCAGGAAGATGGATGGCTGCTCTCCCAGCGGCTCAGCACCACTTCCTTCCACAGGCCGTGTGCGCTCGCCCAGCTCTCACCTTTTCCAAAGCCTGACAGTGACATTTCAAATTTAATCATCATTTAAAATCCCAGTAGGAACCAATTTCAAATCTAATCTAAATTGAGCAAAAGCAATAGGCTTACACCACAGGTGAATTCTCCCTGATCTATTTCCTACCTTTCAGGCGTCAAAACAGTCGCAGAAGTTTTGAAGTGGAACTTGAAGAATACACCATGCTTCTGCTGTGAGATGTGCACATCTTGTTAGTCAGAGGCTGACAGCTGTCCTCCTTCTCTTTGCACATCGGTGGTGCTAGCTGGGTAGCCTGGCCTCGCTCAGTATTTCTTCAGCACTGTAGCAGTGCCACCCAGCAGCTCTCTGTGGCTGTGGCAGGTTGTTTCCTGGAGGTCACCATTGCTGTTGCCTGTTTGCTCCACCCCGTCTTCATAAAAAGTGTCAGTGGAGCATTAGGTCAAGTAGATGATGCACTTGAAGGACACATTTGCAGAGTTTTCTAATGCTTTGAGAGCTTACTGAAAATCCATAGCCTACTATTGCACACTGCAGTCCCTAGCATTTTTCAGGTGAAGGTTTCTGCGTAATTTCACAGTGGTTTTTTCCTCTTCTCTAATCCAACCTCAGTTTCAAAGTCCTTTTCGTGGGCACCAGACAACTTTCTAAATCTCAGCACGGGTCGTGCCTTTTCATTTAAGTTTCTAGTGCTGTGTGACAGCAAATTATGTCCTGCTTGGGCAGTACTCTGCACAAAGTGCCATGGATGACTGTCGGTGCAAGTGTTTTTTCCAGCTAGGTAGGTGAGATGGCTTCACAGTGGTTAACACACTAGGTGTGCACTGAGCAACAGCCAAGGAGTTCAGCCTCTGCCTTACCTCTGTACGGTTATCTCATTTGTTGACTGTCTTCTCTCTTTGGTTTATTAGCCTGGGAGATGTTTTGGCTGGATTTGTTCACTAACTTCTGAGGGGACCCACAGTCTTATCTGGGGACTCCAAGACTGGCAGTGATACAAACCACACTGGCTTAGAGACTTTGTTGTCAGTTTTTCTATCAGCATGGTCCAGTGCAAAGAATTTGGATTGAGGAAAGTCAAGAGCATTTTAGGTGCTGGACTTAAAACAAGAACAGGACTATTATATATTAGCATACAGATAATACAGAAGGAGACAACATCTAAAAGTGGATCATGGCTTCTGTATAAGTACTTGAATGTCTTTGTATGTTTTGCCAAGAATCTCTGAATCATGTCCCAAGTTGTCAGTTTGGGGTTTTATTTCTAATTAAACATTATTGTGTGTGCATAATGACCACTACATGTGTGGTCATTCCATTACACACTACGTGTGTAAATACACACATGTATTTACATTACATCATTATACATAATATATTACACTTGTAAATGTATTGCATATGCCAGATTTTTAAATTCTTACTTGCAATGAACTCCGAAATGCTGATATTTAGTGATTCAGACACTTAAAATTTTTGGTGCCATGAGTTTAAAAAATCCAAAGTTGCTATTTCTGGTTCTGTTTGACTGGAAAGTTCATTTGAAATGACTCCCTCTCACTAAGTCTCTGGTGTCTCAAGCAATGTTTCAGCTTTGGTGTGTTTTTGTCTCAGGCTCCTGCAAACATCTGAGGTCTTAGAGGTGCTGCTACAATTGTGCCCCATGTAAAAGTCCATTAAATGAGCAATTCCTGTTATTCTGAAAGACGCACAGTTTAAATTGAGTGCATCAGACAAGCCCTGCTGTTAGCAGCAATTAATTTCTCATGTTTTGATGTGGCAATTTTATCTTTCATAAGCTTATGTGCTGGTAGATTTTTGAGGTCTCCAGAGCCTGTGTGCTTTGTGTCAAGCAAATTGTTCTGTAAGAATGGCAGCATTGCTTGATTGAAAGAGAAACTCATTAGCTTAGCCAAGATGTTTTGCTGAGATTTGCATTTCAATTACACTGAGGCAAGTCGGTTTAAATTTAACGGATTTTTAGATGTCTTTTTTGACCATGGGTGTGGGGCCTAGAGGGATTGGTCTTAGACCTGTCAAGATAAACACTAACCAGTAACAAGCTCCTGTCTCCACTGATTTAAAAATGTGGATGCTGCCCAGACAATGTGTGTAAGCTATGGAGAAATTTAAGAGTTCCTGGAAGATATGAGGAGTGATGGAGAGTCTCATGTTAGGGTCATAATTCTCTCCACTGGCCATAGATGAAGCAGGTGACATCATCAACTTCATCTGAAGCCGTGACTTCTCAGATGCCTACAGCTAACCTTGACCTAGGCACGGAAGTAGATCCCACCGGTCGCCTGACTGGTCACCTTACAATAAGCACCTCTATTAATTTTAAACTGTCTTTGGAGTAATTCTGTAGCAAGGAGATGAAGGCTTGGCTTCATGCTTTTTGCTTCATGTCCTCCTCCCTTGTAGCAACCCAGAAGCACATGCCAGGGCACTTGCTTGGGACTTGAGAAATTTGGGATCTGTCTTCTCAGGGGTCAAAGTGGGTTTAACTCCATCATTTCCCCAGTACTCCAGATGATGTTGTGAGTCAGCAATTAGATGAGTTTAGTGGGAGCTGTGAGTGTTGTCCAGGAGACAAGGCTCTATATGTCTGGAAGGGGAGCTGGCACTGGGGCAGCTGCCTCTCTGCACTCAGCCACTGCAGGTGGGAGGCCACAAACTCCCTCCCTAGAGGCAGGGGTGGCTGACAACAGAAATGTCTACCATAGATGTGAAGAACAAATAGATTCTATTTTGCCAGTAACTTCCAGGACAAAGGCTGAGGTACTTGGTGTGAAGTTGTGCACACTCCTGTTCGGTATTAGGTTTGGGGGGGGTGGGGGGGTTAGCAACTTCTGCCCTGTCAGGAAAAAAAAAATCATGAAGTAATACAGAAATATCAGTGCTGTCATACTAACCACAGCTGTGTAGGAATCACTCTTTGTAGTGGCAGTCATTGTTAGTGTATGAAGCACTTTGTGAATACCTTTGAACAAAACTGGCTGAGCGTATGTCAGGACACAGAACCCTTTGTTGCTCTGAATCTAAATGATATGTCAGGGGAAAGAAAAAGATTAAAGCTTCATGCCTATTTTATAAGAGGTTTTTGGGTCATCCTGCACAAATGCTGAATTTCTTTTTTTCTCTGAGAGAGCAGAGCACTGTGCTCACCCCTCTGGGAGGAACACCTGCCTGCCCTTCACCACCCTCCTTTGTCCTGTGCCTCATCAGAGGGTCAAAAATTCAGTGAGAGAGAAGCGCTGCTCACTGTACAAATGAGTATGTGCTGTGCATACCTTCTTCCCACTCCATCCAGAAAAAAATAATTAGAAAAAGAAGGGCAATGTGCTCCCAGAGCCGGGTACAATGTCTCCCAGTGAGCAGAGGTGGCGTGGTCAAGAGCAATGGGGACATGAATGGGCTCTACCCTTCAGCCCAGGGATGGGGAGAATGGCTCGGGTATCGGAGGGCAGTGGAGACTGGGGCAGCATGAGGAGGAGCTGCACAAGCTGTAGGTGGGATGCCCAGCTCCTCTCCTCTCCCAGGGTCCCCTGAGGCCCATGCGGCTTTGTTTTCAAATATTGGTCTTCAGAAGCTTAATGGAAGAGAGAATGAACCTCCCAGGCAGAAGCAGTGACCCCCATTTGCTTGCTTCCCTGCACACCCTGCTTTGGAAGAGAGGGATTATAAATGGCCAACTGAGGTTTACTGTTGACTTTTTCAGTGCTGCTAAATAATAGGGGTCCCTGAACGTCCCTGCAAAAAAGGCTGTGATCTGAGGGTGTGGGATGGATGGTGCTTGGTGCCAAACATCTCTAGAAGCCACTGTACTTCCTTATGGGGCACTGAGATGCTATCATACCCTGCTGCACAGCAACTTACCATTCGGTGAAACGCATATGCCTCTTGTGTCTCCTCCCTCAGGGCAACAGACATTCCCAGTAGGAACAGGGCAGTTTTCCCTAGTGCTGATCTGGTGTCATGGTGAAGAAGCCGTGCTTGTGCATCTCCCCTCTCTGCTGGCTGGTAGCAGCCTGGGAAGTGGCACAGGGCGGGTGAGCCTGGGAAGCCACCCGACTGCTCCCCTCTTTGCTGTCACAATACACAAGTCTGCAGCTCTTGTTATGGAGATAAATTAGGACCAAGGGCTGGGTTTAAATGTCTTTTTTCTTGTCTTTTCAAAACACACAAAACAGCTAATGGAGGAACTGAATTCCTTACCATGTTAATAATATATGATACTTCCATTGCCAGGGCAAATGCTGTTGGTGATTAAATAGCATCTGATGGTGAATCACTAATAAAGATAAATGTTCATCCAAGACAAATGGTGAGCCAAGTCCTCTTTTCCTTACCATAGAGTCCAGGCATCCAAACAGTTTTGCTGAGTACTCAGGGGAAATTGCAGAGCAGAAACAAAGCTGGAAGTCCACAGACAGAATCTTCTTTATTATTACTATTTTATTATTCCCAAGGATGTCTCTACAGCCATGTCTATGCTGACAACTGAAAGGAGACCAAAATCCATCTCTGCTACCAATGGTCGTGCTCTGAGTGTACCAGCATTGCTCAGGGGTCACCCCTGCTCCGCTGGTGGTATGAAGTAGGGCTTGGGAATACAGCCGGCAGCTGAGCTGAAGGGCTGAGCCTTGTCCCTCTTTTACATAGCGGTGTGCTTACTGCTCCCCACCACTGGAGTACCAGCTGAGAGCCACGGCAGGTAATGGGGTAGGGAACTTGGTGCACGAATGTTGAATTTTCTTTAAGGAAAGCAAAGGCAGCTGCAGAGCCTCTCCATGTGTTAAGGAGAACAGCCTCAGGCTGTGGTGGGCTTGGAGCAGTCGGGGAGGGTCTGAGGGCTCCCAAATAGCATGCCCCTACAGGAAGAAGCCCACTGGGGAATGCACTGGTCCAAGTTCATTGTCCATATCTGGGCTAGTTTGGCAACTGTCCTGAGCATTTTCACTTTCCAGCGTGTGGCCTTACTCGGACAAGGCTGGGAGCGACAGTTTGGATGAGCCCCACAGATTCACAAGAGCGAGAGAGACATGGAAAACTGTGGGATATGTGTTGCACTGCTGCTGCTTTCAACCATGTGCCAGTGTGAAAGTCTGTTTTAAGAAGACTTCCTGGCATTCACTTAGATGGCCTTTGTAGCTATGTTTTATAGGGGGCACTAAAATGAGTCAACGTAGAAAGGGACCTTCACACTGGGACAAGTTTGAAAGAGCCAGCATGAAGGCATAGTCACAGTGCAGGTTACCTCGTCCCATGTGTGAGCGCTGTGGTGTCCCCCCGGGTGATGGTGCCCCAGGTTCACTGTCCTCCTGCTCTTCATCATGCTTCTGTGACCAGTAGAACAGGGTCCTATTCCAACCTTTCAAGGTCACCTCCACCCAGCCCAATGTTAAAGACTTTTCTGCCCAGAGGAGGGCTGAGTGTTCAAAACCACAATTCTTGTGGGAATCCCTCCATTCACACATTCAGCCCTAGTCTGGGATTTTCAAAACACCACTCATAACATCCACGAGCTGGATTTTTAAATGTCAAGTTTTTTCTTGGAGTTGGGTGGAGTTTGGTTTGGGGTTTTTTCCCCTTTGTTTTTTCTCCCACAATGTACTCATTTACAGGGTGACAACTCCCTGAAGGACAGGGGGAATCTTGCTTTGGAGCTCTCTCCCTGAGCTGTAGTGAGGCACCCCGGAGTAAGCAACCCTGAAGTGTGCTGGATGGGTTATCAGCATTAGTGATGGTTTTGATGAAACTTCTCTAGCTTTTTCTTTCTTCCTCTAGAGAGAGAATAGCATCTGCTTGTCAGAAAGACTCTGATGGCAAACACTGCCCAGCCTTCAAATGAGGGAGCTGTATTGCACGGGATTTTCTCTGCACAAACAGATAGTCTTAATTCCTCAGGTGGATTCACTTTATTTCCCTGTGAATGCAATATGGTGGCGTATTAGCTGTGCTGTGGGATTGTTTCCTCCAATCTAAGTTTTGTTTTACTTTAAAGAAACTGTTTGCAATACTGATCCAAAAGAAGGTGCCGACAGCTTCCTGGTTCATTCTCCCCTTCACAATGATCTTGGTAGTTACAGATGCTATCAACAAATTAACATGAGCCTTAAAGTCATGATAGTACTTTTTCTTTTGCAGTAACTTGCTGTTTCGTTGCAGAGTAAGTTTTCTTCTTTCTGGACCTTACCATCTCCACAAGCAATGGTACAGCTGTAGTTTGTGATGCTGTCAGACCTGAGCAGTCCAGTGATTAACGTTGTCACTGAATGATGAGCCAAAGGTGTTAGAAAATACCAATCTCCATTCTGAAGCCGCAGTCCCTCCCTAGAACGGCCAATAACCGTCTGTAGCTGAGCTCCTCAAGGCTGCCCCTCTCTAAAGGAGAATCCATTACTTGAATGGAGCCTATGCTGCTTTCAGCCAGAGACACTTGGATGTTTCTCAAGTGAACCATGACAGCATTGTCACTTTTTGGCTCTGCATGCTGTAGTTGGAAAGGGTTGTATTCCTTCTTAGGAGAAGGCCAGGCACATTATTCATTAGCTAGCAAACCGTCAAGTGGGTGGAAGAGCGATTGATGGCACAAGAAGTTGCATGGGAGCAGGATGCACTGGGATTGGCTTTGACCCTTGCTTCTGATTTGCTTTGCAGTTTGTCTGTGCCAGGCACGGGCAGCAAGAGATCACCCAGCTCCCTTCCACTCTTCCCAGCACTCAAGCCAAACCGAGCCAAGTGTCCCTTCACCTCTGCCCTTAGGTCCCGCTGGGCAGTACTGAAACACAGCGAACAGGCCGACGCGCACACCGAGGGCCTGGTGTGCGGCCATGATGTGTAGCCAGGGAGGATCGGCGGGAGGTGAGACACCGTGTGCGCGCTCGGGCTTTGGGAGGGGGGTGGGTGAGGGAAGGGCTGTTCATACATAGCAAAAGCATTGTGGAGGGTAATGAAAATCTTTGAGTCGTGGCTGATGAGTGTTTTTACTGTGGCTGTCACTAAGCTGAATGATGAGGCCTGCCCATAGCTGGGGACAAACCCTGGCCCAGCATACTGCGTCCGTGCAAGGAGTGCTCCTCCTTCACGTGCATCCGCAGCCATTTGCAAGGTGGGAGGGGTGGGTAGGAAATCCCATTTGTACTGGGGAGACAATTCTTCATCTGCCACAGCTGAAGACTGGTCTCTAAAATGGAGGAAAATATACAGGTCAAAGGCCTCCTGGTAGGCATTCTGCTCCCAAGAGAGTGGGGTTAGGATCCCATGGAGTGGGGCTGAGATCCCACCTGCTGGTGTTAACACATGAAGCAAGGGGAAAGAGTTAAATGCTTTTTTCCTTCTTTTTAACCTGAATGAAACTAAAAGCACTGTAAGTACCCCTCTTGTGATCACCACGATACTGAGATCTATTCACTTAAAGTAATCCTGCACATTTTTTTCTGTATATTTTGTCCTCATCATATGCTTGGCTGGAACTCTTCCCTGTGAAGCCCCTTCATTTCCTTAATCCTTGTGTGCCTTCTCCTGGTTGAAAATGAGTGAGTGTAATCTGTCCCTGTTTGTCAAAGGATCAAACAGCTGTGCCTGAGCTTTTGAAGTTTTTCATTATGTTTTCTAGCTCATTCTTCATTTAACATTGCACATCCACAGCCCGAAGCACTGACAGACTGTTTGCAAGGGCAGGGCGAGAGAACGAAGGGCAATGATTTTAAACTAGAGCAAGGTAGGTTTAGATTAGACACTGGGAGAAGTTCTTCACTATGAGGGTGGTTGGACAGTGGAACAGATTGCCCAGAGAGGTGGAGGAGGCCCCATCCCTGGAGACATTCAAGGTCAGGCTTGATGGGGCTCTGAGCAACCTAATCTAGTGAAGATGTCCCTGCTTACTGCAGGGGGGTTGGTCTAGATGGACTTTAAAGGTCCATTGTAACCTAATGCAGTCTATGATTCTATGATCATACAAGTGGGGGTCTTTCAATTAGGATAATTAAATAACAGAGTAATGCCAGGGTGCAACAGCAGCTACTGCCACGGTGGCACTCACTGCTCGTGTCCATGCCTTAGTGGCAAGTGGCACCAGAAGGTGCCAGAGGGGCTACCAGCACTGCAGGACAGGGAGGAAAATCAGCAGGGTCCAGGTGGGAAGGGGCACTGGGAGCTGCTGCTCTGTAAGCTCAGGGACAGATGGATGGAAAGGGAGAACTGCAAAGGCAGCATCAGCTGCCTGCGGCAGGTGGGAGGCAAACCTCTGAACCTCTGCTCTACACAGCCCTGCAATGCTGAATGATGCTCTCCCATGATGCTCACTTCCCAAGGGACTGTTTCCCAAAAAAGCCAGATGCCTGAGCGATGCACTAGCTTTTTCCACTCGGTTGCTCCTCTGCAAGCGTGAGAGGCAGCAAGGCTGCGCCACAATGCACGAGCACAGGGCAACAGTCTCCAAACCACGGCTGAGTGCACCCTAACAGGGGGAATCCAGCAGACCCAGGGAATTCAATGAATAACAGGATGGTCTGGTACTCGCTGGAAGAAGACTTACATTCTGTGCCAGGTCTGCAGAAGAGAGAAAAAGTCTTCTTCCAGTAGTCCCTGTGGATGCAGGGAAATCATGCTGTGAGCAAATGAAATTAATAAACTTTTCACTGATTTTGGCCCTTCAGGCACTAGTTAGGAAGCTTCCTCCCCACTCCCCACTGTATGAGAAATGGGTTTACTTTTGTGCAGCCCAACTAATCTCAGTTCTGGGAGCAGAAGAGCTTTCCTGCGTTACTGATTGCCGTGGAGCAGTAGGGGATTCAAGACAGGAGATGTACCATCTTGGTTTTGTGGGCAGATTGAAACCCACTGATTTATTTTAGCATCTAATTTCACGTACTCAGTGAGCACTGATTAGTGGAGATCCTGTTTAGTTCTTGTGGAAATTTTCACCCAGAGGTGTCAAGAGGCTTTCCAAAGGAGTCTGTGCAATCTCCACTTGACACACACATACACCAAGGCACTGAGATGGAGCAACTTGCCCAAAGCTGTCCAGCACACCCCAAACAGAAGAGACAGCACTGCATTTGGGCATTTTGTGTCTCTTCAGACATTTTTTGCCTATTTTTCAGGACATGGTGTCTCTGAAATGTTTCAGGCATGCCCCAGATGCAAGGTTGACCTCTTTCGAGTTTGTTTGTATCAAGAAGAAACAAATCCTTCACTCTGTCCACTGAAACATTTCAAATTATTCAGAAGTTGGATTTAGACTCTATAAGGGAAGGGACAATTCTTTTTATCAGAAGGCCAGCTTACATAATAGATGTTTCTGCTTTAATTAAACAGAAATCACATTGTGATTTTGCATTAACGTGTTTATACACAATAGTACTGTGGCACTGTGATACTTTCAGCAGTTCTTTCTGGCTGGCTGTGTGAAGCCCTAAACGTTGGCCACAGCTCCAGGCTGCCTCCCCCTGAAACCTCCTTTTATCTCCATTTCTATCAGCTGAGACTGGATTGCTGCACAAACTTTTTGTCTCCATCTGTCCAAGGCAGAGCGAAGCTTTGGCTGCTTGCCAGGCTCCTCTGGTGCAACCCATCTATGACTGGGTGAAGAAGGCCTCACCTCATCCCTCTTCTCCTGCCATGGAGAGCGCACGGACCCCACCAGCTCCTCTGTCTCAGCGTTTCAGGGTCCAGCCAGACTTCACATGCCACACGGGACAAGGCACCTCACTCAGACCACCGCAGGTGACCATGGAGAATGGTTAGGCTGAGCACTAACCCAATGCAAGTGATGCAAGGTCTGTGGGGCCCAGGCTGTAAAGCAGGCTCTCTGTGTGTGATTTCTGGCCATCACACGACGTTTCAAAAGGACCCATGCAACAGGGTCCTGACAAGCAGCCAAATGCGCACTCGTGACTGAAATCTGGGAGGGCGGGTGCCAGGAAAGCACAGCCACAGCTATCCACAGCCTCTGGTCCTCCTCAGGTACGAGGTAATAAGCTGCAATTGAGTCGTAGGAGAATTACAGAGGTAAAGGGCTCTTCCTCTCCCAGTGGCAGAAAGCCCTGACAATGAACTCTGCAGCTCTTGATAAAGAGCCCACAAATGCTCAGTACAGTGCAATGGTGTGGCAGCAAATCCTTGATGTACCACTTCCTTAACCACTCCACCACAGCCTGGGGCAGAGAGGTGACAATTTACCTTACTCCTGTACATTCAGCCGGGCAGGCTGGGCTGCACGCTGCCAGCACCCCACAGTGCCAGTGCTCAGCGCGAGGGAGGGGGCACTGGGGCTTCGCCATGGGACCTGACACCCAGGTTTGGCTTTTCTCACTGAGCTGCCTTGGATACACTAAGCACAACCCCTGTCTCTTAGAAGAAAGAGAAAAAAAGAAGAAAGGTTCCTTGGTGATACATAGCTGCTGCGAGTCTTTTCAGGATAGCCCTGCAGCGTGGCGTGCCTCCCTGCACAGGTGCAGAAGGGGTTTGCTCCAGCGCTGAGCAGCTCACTTCAGCACCAACCAGCTAATTAACCCACAGCCAGCAAAATAGGGAGGGATGAAGGTCTTTGACTTACCCTATGGCTTCGTAAAGCAACCACTTGCAATATGTTACAAACAGGTGAGCTTGTTCCCTTTATGGAACTAGCAGAAGGATTTGTTACCAATCTTAAACTGTACAAACTAATCTGCTGGGGCTTTAGAAATCTGTACCTCAAGCTGCAGCACTCAAGTGAGCTGTTAATTCCCAAGCCCAGACAGATCCGATTCAGCATTACCCAGCAAGTGGTCTGGGTAGTAAAGGTTTGTCCACGCCAGTGCAGCAACACCAAAGTACCTTGCTTGGAGCATGGAACTAGGCAAACCCAGCTCAGATGCCCACCAGAAGGGTTTCTGCCTCCTGCAGGAAGATGCCTAAGCTGATTTATAGGGAACACTAAGGTAGCTGAGTGACTCCTGCCCCCCTGGGCAAGAGCAGGATTTGCAGCAAAAGGACCTGCATCCTGCACCCCCCAGTCAGACATACGATCCTTTAGAAAGGGCCAGCTGGCTTGTGCAAATTCCCCCAAACCTTCTGAAAGCCATGGTCAGGATGCCTCCCCTGAAATACTCTCCTTTGGTAGCTGCGTGGAGGCCTCTGACTTTCAGCAAGATGCTTTGTCCCCGTTTTATCGTGGTCTATCATCTCATAATCTTCCTCTGGGAAAAAGCTGCTACAGGTTTGTACCCCTCAGCTTCAGAACTGAACCCAGGTTCCCCGAGGACAAGGAAAGGACCTATTTCCCAGGCAGGAGGTGCTGCTCCCCCAGTTCCTCCTCACTTGCCCCAAACCAGCACAGCACTGTGACCTCCATGCAGCAAGGCCCGGATCAGGGCTGGGATGAGGAGGGGCTTTAGCGCCTTCCTCCTGCAGCTTGAAGGGTAGAGAGAAACCACCTCACCGTGAGTATCAGAGCTGCTCAAGATAAAGGTCCTTACCAGCTTTGAACACCCTGGGAATTAAAACAAAACGTGGTGGTGCAGGCAGCCTCCTCAGCTACATCCCTGCTACAGCCCAGGCCAGGGTCTGTGCATGGCAGCGAGGGCACAAGGCTGCTTTCAGCAGGACATCGATTCTGTCTTTCGAACCTGTACCAGGAGCTGCTTTCCAGCCCTGCCAATGGATGCACCGACCCTGTGCCCTTCCTGAGGGGAATAACAGTAGCATCCTCCCCCCCCTTTTTTTTTTTTTGACAATTAAGAAAAGCCCTCAGTTACAATCGCTGCACTGCTGATTTTTCTTTGGCAGGGAAAGCATTTCTGCTTTGGACTCCAGAGCTGCTGGAAAGTTTAATTCCCAAATGAGGTATTTCAAGGGGCAAGTCTCCGTTTGTTTATGGAGGCTGGGATCAGTGATGAGCCTTGAGAAGGTCAAGGTAAAATTTAGCCAATTTTTCTTTAAAAAAAGGATCAGCTTTGTATTTATCCTTACATTCTCAATATATGTTGGAGTGTGTCTGCACATGCTTCATTCTAAGCTGCCTGGGACCCCCACGCTGTCAGCTGCTCTCAGCCATTTGGGGCAGTTTGTGTGCTGACCTTTACAGCCACTGCAGCAGCACTTTGGGGAAGATTTGGGACTTTTTAAAAATGCCAGCACTTTGAGAAAACCATTTTCTTTTTAAATTGGTGAAAATCTAGGTGTTTTCAGCTCCTCTCACCTCCAAGACACAAAGAGATGTTCAAGATACCAGGGTCTGAGCAGACCATTGCCTTTGCTTAAATGACTTGCAGCACACCCCATGCCCAGCACGGGAAGGTTGTAACCCTGCTCTGCGTGCTGGATTCCACCCCCTACCCCTTTTTGGTTGGTACCATGCATGCAGCCACCCAGGCAGCGGCAAACCCGGGCTCTGAAACTGCCCCTGGCCAGGAGCAGGATACACTCACTCACTGGCTCTTCCTGGTGGTAATTAATTTTTATGAATGAGGGTGAGGGAAAGGGTGTTAGGAACAGATTGATTTTAATCAGCTTTTAATTAAAATGTTCAACCCATAATTTAAACTAAAAATACCCTACTACTTATCTTGGGTATTTCACGGGCGCTGAGGCAGTGGGTGATGATGTAACTAATGATCTGGTTGTGGCATAACCAACCGCATCTGGGGGCTGATCAGCTCACACCATCAATCAAAGCCCTTCGCGGCACTCCCTCCTCCCGCAGAGCCTGTGCAGGGGCCCTATGTCTGCTCCAGCTCCCTCTCAGCTGTAACCTTTATTTTCTCTCCCCAGTGACAAGCACCCATGAAGGGGGATGAAATTGGGCTGCAAGCTGCTGAAGTTCCATGCTCTGATCATTGTTATAATCTTTGAGGGACAATGTTTCATGGCTTTCACCTCCCAGTAAATCCTAGTTATTGTAACAGAGTTACTGACCAAAGAAGGGCCCAGAAACCAGGTCCTGCCACCCTGGCTCTGACATGAGAAGGACAAGGAGCTGTCCAGATTACCAGGAGGGTGACGGCCAGTGACATGCCAGGGTGCACCTAAGAAAACCTAGAAATCTTGTGGGAGCTTTCACGTGGCTGAACTGCAGAAGACAGGTGGGTGTGCTCAAGGCGTGACAGCCACAGGACACCCGAGTGGGGTGTTCAAGGACTGGAGTGGGGTGTAAGCATCAGTCAGACGCCAGCGCCTGTCTTACAGCTAGCATTTGCTTGCAGTGGACAGGGGGCCCGCAGCAGCCCCTCCTGTCTCACTGCATGGCTGCCCCACAGCTCCAGACTTGCTCCAGGCTCCAGCATTGCTTTTGGGCCACCTTAACACAAGATGAGCTGCTTGTACAGCTCAAGTGTCTGTGCCATGGGGAAAGACGGATCACCTGAAAAAGTTTGCATCACTACTCACTGACCAGAGCTCCCTCCCTCCCTGAGGCTGGATTCCCCCCAGAGTTAACGGTCAATAAATCAGGCATTGCCCAATTTAACCATTATGTGATCAAAAAGAGCAGGAGGTTAGAAAATGCATCAGTCCATTAAATCCTACCATGCAAAGTGCCTTTCAGAAGACACAACCTCTTGCTCTTGTGAACAGCCATGCCTATGCAGAGACAGAGAGGTGTTTCCTCCCTGTCCCTCCGAGCCCCAAGCCTGGAGGTGATGCACCTGATCCCTGCAGTTAGAAGCCCAAAACCAAAATGTCTGAAAGTGACTGCAGACTCCTGCAAAACAATGTGGTAAATTAATGAAAGGGGATATGATGACAGAGAGCGTAATGAGTCTTTGCTCCAATTACTGCATTAGCTTCAGGATCTCAGCCAAACTGATTGCTGCAATACGCATGGGCGTCACAAGTACCAGCCACAAAGAAAAGAATGGCAATTAATTTGTCATCAATCAATAGCAAAAATAATGTTTTAACTCACTCAAATGTAGAGATTAAAGGGTTGGGTTTCTTTCCTAACAGTAAATCACTACAACTGATAAACATAAGGAAGTGTTGTCTCAGAGAAAGAGGTCAGGCACAGATGCAGACATTTTGAGCTCCTTTTCTCTGCTGGCTCAGTACGACAGTCCTGGGAACAGACAGTCCTGGGAACAGGTTAGGACAGTAGTTTGCCTTCACAGTCTGCCTCCTCCTCCCTGTACTCACACAGGAGGGATCAAGTTTACGTTTCTGCAACACGTGCACCAGCGCCTGGGCCACAGCTTGCCAAAATCCTTAGTGACCCAGATCTTGCTGGTGCTGGGAAGGGCAAATCAGTCTCTCCAGAAACCAGGAAAATCCACCCTCTGGCTCAGCCCACGCTGGAGTACCACAACCAGTTTTGTGCCTGTGAAGCCAGGGGCCAGCTCCTGACCTCCCGATGCAGAGCTCAGCCCTGGGAGCTGGGGCAGCAGGCAACTGGCCCTGTGTGGGGCCAGGCTATGGCTGGGCCCTTGCTGCAACAGGGCACCACCAGCAGGGCTGTTAAATGCCCTCGTTTGGCATCCAGGGCCACCACAAAGCTCGATAGGACCTCTTGGGTCTGGGAGGGGGTTTTGGCATCTCCCTGGCAGTCATGGGCTGCTTACAGCTTTTGTGTCCCAGAGACACACTTTTCTGACACTAAATTCTACCCTGTTTCCACTCAGGGAGGAGTTTTCAGTCAGCCTTACACAGCTCTCTGTCAGCAAGAGATTCCACTTTTCTCAACCAGAACTTCACAACGGTTGCTCTATTTTTTTGCCTCCTTCCAAGCAAATGCTTTCACAGGTACACAGACCAGTAAATCAGTTTTCTGGTCTATTAATACTCACGGGTTGCATTCCTCAGAGGAGCTGCCAAACCGCTCACGGAAGAACCCCGAAGCATTAGCTGAACCTATCAGGTTCCCCACAAACTAAGCAGGCTTCAACTCCAGGACTTGAAGGGTGCCTTCACCTCCATGAAATTCAGGCCTGTGACACCAAGAAGAGGAGGAGAAACACTCACACAAAGTAGGAGGAAAATTATGCACATACTGAAATGTAATTAAATATTGTCCTCGGTAGTATAGGCTTCCCTTGCCACTTGGAACGTCTCCAGGTATACTGCACCCCTTCATTTACAAACCAAACAACCCAGCATCGTTAGCACATCCTGCAGAACCGCACAATTTACATAATGTAGGCGATCTGCTGCAGTTTTAGCTGTCTCACTCACTCAAGATGCTGCTGTTAGATGCCGCATTATTGTTCAAGGTTTCTATTTTAGCCACATTTGGAGTTGTATTTTGTTTGTGGCATAAAGGCAACAGAACATTTTCTACCACTACTATTGTTAGCAGTGCTTTAATCATGATACTTTGAAACCTAAACCTGACTTCAAGCAGTTCCCAAAAGGTCACCCTCAGAAATCTTATGGAAAGTTGGCATCCGTGCAGCCCTTTACATACATTTACACAGGGCACAGAATGTTTGTAATTGAGTTAGAAGCCCATCATTCAACATTCAGTCACAGGGCTGGAGAAAAGCAAGTGATCTCTACCATATATAATGCATTAGCTAATCAAGAAGTTCCCAGCACCCTCGGAAAAGGAGAGGTAGCCTCAACTTCTGCGCCCCACCTGACGCAGTACATGGGAAGAGGGGAACACCGCTCCACACACAAAGCTTACACAGCACTTGATGCTCCGAAAACAATCCAAGATTTCTCACAGGGAGCTGTTGGAAAAGAAACCATTTTTGGGGTGACCCCACTTCCCCCAGGACTTGCAAAGACTCCTGCTACATTGACTGTAATCCTGAACTTTGGATTTCTCCTCAGGCCGCACTGACTTGACATGGCAGGGCAGGCAACGTTGCTTGGCTGTGCTGGACCACACTGACCTGCAGTATTCCATGCAGCAGGGATTTCCGACAGCCTTAACTACTGCTCGGTCTGGCCAGCTGTCCACTTGTGCTTTCTAACTGAAAACCAGCAATTAAAAACGCACATCCTTTAAAACAGTAATTAAAACCACAGGTTCTTTCTGATCAGCAGGGTGGTTCTTGGTGCCTGACCCACTGTTGGTTTTGCTTCATGATCCAATCTTCTTTTTTGCCCTGTGTGACTCGCTTTGGGGCAACCACACGTTCCAAAGCTGATGACTCTCAGCAACTTTGAAACCACTTCTGCCTCCTTAGTCTTTTTACAAAGTCCTACCTGTGATATCTCCAATCAGCATCCCAGATGGATAACAGGAACATCTGCCTTTAAAAGCATCAGGGACATTACAAGGAGCTCTGCTCTGAAAACCTTTCACTATACCAAGATAATATTTTTGCTACCAAGGTGTTGATTTTTTATAAAAATTGGGGCTGGAAGAGAGCTCAGTCAGCTGGTATTCAGGCAGAACTAGAGACCACAGAAGGGAAGCTGGTGTGGGTGTTGAGAAAGGATCTGAAAAGATCTGCCCGTCTCCTGCCCTTAGTCCAGCTGTGGTCACTTCTGTCACACGTCAGGTACTGGACAAATGAGAACCATGAAGAAATCAATTTTGTAACAAAATTTATTTTTGCTCTGTGGATACAAATCCCAAACATCAACAAACAAAATTCCAGTGGAAAAATACCAGTCATTAACAATGAAAACTTTTATTATTATTTAATAAATAGAACTTTGGCATTCAAAATTCTAGCTGTAAACCCTACTTTAAAAAAAATTACAAAAAGAGGCAAGAACAACAAGCCTAAAGCCGAGCCAGCCAGTGGCTCCTTTACTTTTTACAATGAACACATTGCGATTAAGTCATGACAACTCTATTTACATATGAGGTATTCTGAGCGGTTCAAAAATTGAACTCAATTTACGAAACTACCAGTCTTCGGGGACTGATCCAGTACATGTGTCAGCTGTGCTTTTAAAAGATAGCTCCAGATGCTCCTCCCCACTGAACTAACGATATACTGTAATTAATACACACAAAATAAACACGTTATGACTTGAGTTTCCTGCTCAGGCTTCATATTCAAGAAAGCTGCACACTACAACCAGCCTAACATTCCGAGTGTACACCCAGTACCGAGGATAAGTACTTCTGTTTCTAGACATTATGTGGGAGTTCTTACTACACAAGCTTATAAAGAAAACATTGGCGGGTAGGAGGAAAACAAGGTGCAGTCATCAGCATCCTAACAACTTATCTAAAGTTCAAGGGGAACATACACTTACTTCGGGCAAAAAAAGGCACAAAGGTATGCAGCTGTGGAATTAATACTGCTTATGAGCTACCAGAATCTCTCATCCCTTTAGATAATAACCATTATTTGAGTTGTTTGCAGTCTAAGAATGCCGATTACTTTGGAAGATCTTTTCCCCACTCGTGACAGAACTCATCACATCACTGAGGAGAGCCCACATTACCTCCCTCCAGCTCCAGCTGCGCAACATAAGGATAAGGACATGGAAAACTACACCCATGCAGAGAGAGTGCAGCATGCCGCCGCTGCCCATGCTGAGGGGGCAGGTCCTGGAGGAAGGGCTTTGTTTTCTTTCTTTCCTTGTGCTCTTACCCAGCAACAAAAACATCCAAACCTGCTGTCTGAAATGGAAGGTGGGCAGCCAGGGCAAAGGAAGGAAGGAAGGAAACTTATTCCAAGTGAAAAGGATGCAATTTCAGCTCTTGTAATGGCTTCGTGGCCACCGGCAGCTTTGAATGCTGGAGCCAAGTGGGTGGTTACAGCAATCTCCACAATTTCACACAAGGGTCACACTACAAAGCTGCACAGCGGAGGCCAGCAGCCTACATCACATTTACACAACTGAGCTGCATTACTTCTATATAGTAAATACATAGCATCGTCTCTAGCTTGTCCAAAGACAGTTACTTTCCAAGTCTTTTTAAAAATACATTCTTGAATACAGTAGTTACTGTAAATGTCTTCTAAAGGACTGTATAAATTCAATCTGAAACTGTAAAAAAAAAATTACTGTACAAATTTGCTGACAGCCAGAATGGTTCAGTATCCATTCGATAGCGATTGTTTTTCAGCCCTTGAGATTGTCTAACAGCTACAGCAAGAAGTTGTCATGACTAAATCCGAGCAATTCCAACGTTAACATTCATTAATCAACTCTGTATTAAATATGCTGAATGAGACCACACACGCTACATTTTAACCAATTAAACAATCATGCATATCTTAGACAAAGCTTATCCCATTTAGAGGCATCCATAAACTGATGCATACATAGTAACTGCTACTACTACAACAGGCCAAATTTTAAGAAATCAAAGCAAAACACTATCTCTGTAGGTAGTCAATTGGTAGTCTGCATCTTTGGCTCATACATCCATCATTTACCTCCCTTCTTTAATTTGACTGAGGCAGATAAACTCAGGGGCTTTTCTAAATCAAGTGCTTTAAGGTCAATATAAATATTACAAGTTCTGTAATAAAAATATTCAAATGCAAGATTACAGCATTGCAATCAAAGTATTACACATAAAGTGGGACCTCCTTCCTGAGGGACTTTCAACTAATACTTGGAGAGCATAAAAACTCCTGAAGTGCTTTGCAAATATTAAACTGCTGATCTCAACTTTGCATTATCTCCATTTAGCCAGAGGGACAGTGGAGGCATACCAGCCAAGTGACCAGCTGAATAGTTCTAAGTAACTCAAAAAAAATCTCCTGTTCCTCTTAATTGCTCTAATAAGCTCCTTGTTATTCCCACCAAATTTAGAATAAGTTGTTGCTCCGTAATGTTTTTTACAGGTAGAGCATTCCCATCTGAGGAAACAATGTGCGACTTCGATGTTTCCTCTCTCCTTAATACCTGTATTATCTGAGAAGCTGTTATGAGTTCTGACACGAGACACATGCCATGAACTGAAGCCTATTACTTCACTGCAGGGCCCAAACCAACAAACTGCACCAAAGGACGGAGCCGAGGCCCTGGTCACAAAAGCCAATGCTGTCAGAGGCAAAGAAAACTGTGCGAGCCCGTTTGTGCAACAATCCTTGTTTTCCAAGGATCAAACCTACAAACCTTCAAACCTACAGAAAGGAAATCTAAAGGAAAATGGCCTTGTTTTTACCTCAATGCAGAGACACTATAGTCAACTTTCACTCGAGATTTTATCGAGACACCGTTTAGTGCTCACAGGAGCTGAACCAGTAAGATGAAACTATCTGAAAACACCACGTAGCAATAACATAAATAGCAACACTATTTTTCACAAGTTAGTCCATGTGTAGGTTCAGGAGAGAGAGGAGTGTCAAATAAATAAGTCTGTGGAGCTAAAAAAAAATAATATTTAAACCACTAAATTATAAAAACAACATTACTGGTAACTGTTTAATGATGAATAGAAAGCAAAACATCAAGTTAAAACTGGTAAACAGTCTACACCTGCTAGACTTTTTTTTATCTACTAACATAAATATAATCAGAAAACTGCAGACATTGATACTTTTACCATAAGAACGTTAGCCTAGGATTTATTTGGTTCTTCCTGCTATGCCTTCAGAGAGATTCCTGCTGATACCCACTAGGGTCAGGTGACTGACTTGCACCTATTCACCAGAAACTTTCTTCTAAAACCATGTGTGTAACTGATGCTTGTATATTCCCTTATCAGTGTGATTTCAGAGTGGTTTTGCCCTTTGCAGGCTTTTGTTTCCTTCAGTTAGCTACTCTCTGACATCGGGCATAGCTGTACAGCTAACTTGCCATAATGTTCCAGGAAATTAGAAGCACTAAGATGTCATCTGTCCCAGGGGAGTGGAACAGCTCTGCCAAGTGACACTCACCAAATAAACTATGGAACATGATCTTAAGTTTTTTAATGTAATTGCTTCCTACATAAATGGAGAAATCAACAATTCCCAAACAAGGTGGGAAATTTTGCAGTCCTCAGATAACCGAGCACTTAATACTGCCACGTGAAAAGGTTCTGTGCTGAGCCCTGATTTTGCCAAGTGCCAAACACCCGTTTTGTAGCTGTGGTAAAAAAAGAAAAAAATAAATGGCTGAGGTGCTTCACAACCTCCTCAGAGGCCTTCAGGGATGGAACACAGACCAGCCTTCAGGGATGGAACACGACTGAAGGGAAAAGTAAGTATGGTACAAACAGTAAAATACAGTCTATTCTGACAGCCACGTACTGCACTGAAGCTTCATGCCTTCCAGCTTCTCTGGGTTTGTCACCGACTTCAAATTACTGAAACTTCTTACAGCAATGTGACAGTTCCTAAAACATAGTGCTATCAAATTGTTTTATGGACTTCACCTACAAAAAGAAGAGTTAAAACTTGGTTTTCTTCCACTATGGGACAAACAAGCTAGGCATCCATTGCAAGAACATCTTTCCTGTATCAAATTTTTAGGCAACTTAAAGAGCAACTACTCTTTGTAGAGCTCCAAGGTTGTTTCAAAGGCAATTCTTAGAGTGAAGCACAGCTGCAGAAGCACCTGCCTTCACCACACCTGTAGGTGCTTCAGAACCCTCTGCTCAGGTGTCAGAACACAGATGATGCCATACAAACCCACAATGAAGGAAAGCACTGAGAGCAGTAGCAGCACAGCTGTTTTGATGCTTCAGAAACCAGTTTAAGTAATAAAATGAGCCTTAGTGAAGGGAACAGAGTATCCAACCGAATCATTCTTCACAGCTTGTTCCTACATTCAGTAGTTTGGAGAAAAGATTTCTTGTAGTTTGTACCACTCTGTTCAAATGATGACTCCCCCATCCCCACCAGACTCCAGGATTAAATACGCCCAATCCTCAGGGGCGTGCACGTGCAGCGCTACCTGCAGTCTTCCAATATGGCTCCTTAATAGAAATGCAAAGACCTGTGACACAGCAGCACTGAGTCATTTGCTACTAGATGAAACGTTGTCATTGAGTAATGCAGTTGTCCCCCATGTCCTGAGCGTAACGGTCCGACACTATAGTCCTTAATTCATCAATGTCCTTCCGCAACTGACAAACGTCCAAGAGCTTCTTCGAAAGGGTTTCTGTGCTGTGGTAATTTTCATTCTCTTCAGCTGAACAGCTCAGTGCTACGAAAAACAACACCCAAGGTTAAAGCTCTAGGAACTGCACTTTGTGAGGACTTCAACTAGTCGGTCCCCCTAAAACAAGGGGTAGGTCACTAATTACATCAACAGAAACCATGCTTTAGTAGGATGGAAAGCCAACAAAATGCGGTACCATGTGAACTTAAAGTCAATTGAGAGCCCCATCACTGCTGCTCTGAATGCTCTGTTTGCATCAACATCTACACTTGCTAAAATCCAACAGATCTCAGCAGCAGTGAAAAAAAAAAATGTCTAGAACAGCCATTTTTGAGAGATTTTGGCAGTTTGTAGCCACTCAGAGAGGCAGGAGGGCCTGGGAAATGAGGTCAGGTAAGATGAGGAGATGGTGATACAGATAAGCTGCACTATTCATCCTGCCCGCTGATGATGGTCTTACGGATCTGGAGACTGGCATACACTGCACTCACCAGCACTTCAGGGGGCTACAATGCAGACAAGTACATGGCATGTAGTAGCTCCTGTTGCACAGGACCCTATACTTTTGCCTTTCTATCTGAAAATCCAATTTAGCAACCGGTCTAATTAATTCTAATGAACACCCAGAAAACAACAGAATGAGATACATATGACACAAACTCACTATGCTGAAGCTTTGTCTTCCTGGCTTTAGAGTGTGCTTCTCATCTCCTGGTTAAGTTTAACAGCCATGTGCTGAAGACCAGATGTGCCTTTAACAGTACTGGAGATGTTGTTGTCTGGCCCTCAACTCTCACCCCCAAACCAGACATAAATGTGTTCAAACATTAGATGGGTATTCCTACCACCTGACCAAAGGCTTTAAACAAAGAACATGTGATGTAGCCACACCAGGCCTGCTTATATCTCACTTCCCTCATAATAAGTTTATAGGGCAGAACACATTTAACCAAAAAGCATCTATTAACCCTCAGGGTGACCACAATATGTCTCAGGAGGGATGGACACCTGGCTACACACCTTTCTTTTCTAGCATGGTAAACCACCACCCACCAGTGGGTCCATATGAAGAGCCAGCTACCCTCCTTCCAAAGAGGAAAGAACCTGTGTAGTCCTACACATTTAGCAGCCCAGGTGCACCACAAGACCAGCTTTTCCAGAGCACTCCAGGAGTACGCTTCCCACACAACTGCTCCAGTTGCATAGCAAGCAGTCCACTGGCCTGCCTAGCTGGCAAGCTTGAGTACCACTAGCTAAACTGTTAGTCCTCACGCCAAAACACCATTAAGCCCTGGAATGACAACATCACTTACATCTGATTCCCAGCAGTAAGGAAAGGTTAGGCTCCTTGCCCTGGGCTCTCTGGGTAAGAATACTGCACAGTGCTTTCAGTTCAAACAAGCAGTGAGACATTTCCGTGAACAACTGGTCTGCTATAGGCATCTTCTCCGACACCGGCTGCCTGGACTGCTCCACTCGCCACATCTGCTCCTTCAGGGAGGCATTCTCTTCCATCAGTCTTTGGTTCTTTGGGAAAAGTAAATAGGACAAAGAGGGGAAGTTAGTCTGCAGCATGCACTGCAGGAGGAAGTTTCCTGTTTCAAACCACAAACAATATAATTAAATATAATTAATTTCCATACATGTAAACAGTGCTTCTGTACCCCTCTAAAGAATGACAGGCAGGTAGCTTTCCCATGGCTATTTCATGCTACCATTGCTCAGCAGCCTTCACCCTTGAAGTTCGCTTCCTGAGGTAGGTATGGTACCTATTACACGTCACCCAGCACAGTCAAGTATACAATGAAGCTCACAAAGCCCTACTAAGAGATCTTAGTTGGTGTGGTCAGAGTGTGGGTTTTAGAGTTTCTACTTACTTCAGAGAGAGTTTTATTTAACTGCTCTATACTCCTTTCTTTTTCTTCAAGCTCATTTGTCATCTTCTGAACCAGCAGCTTTTCTTGCAAAAGCTTCTCTTGCATAGACTAAATAGAATGAAAATACAGGTAGTGATTTAAAAATTTTGTAGTTTCTATTAGCACTGACAACCCCCTCCACATCCTCAGTAAATTTCTAAGTGTCAGTTATTTACAACTTTTCTATTAATACTTCATTTTTTATTTTCTACCATGTTCACCTGGTAATATCCAACCAAAGCCCATTCCAAATACCAGTGAAACCCTTTAAATAAGCAGTACCTGTTTAGAAACAAAAAGACTGCTTGTATCCATGAAGTGTAAAATAACCGTGAAATATTCCAGCCAAATGATTTCACTTGAAATAAGCAGCAGATTAACAGCAACTAAGCTTCGTTTGTGCAATTCCAAGTTGTCACTGAAAGATTTTTTTTTTTGCCTCTATTTTCCCCCAAAAAGCACAGCAGGGCCTCCTACAATTTTTCACAGCACATAATTCACCTCACCTTCTATACAGCGGAGAATAAATCCCCTGACACTTGGTACAGAGCAGGGAGCTCCTTAAAAGCATTCACATACAAGATAAGAGCAGTCTACACAAGCCTACTGTGCTAAACAAAAATCAACAGAAGGCAAAAAAGTACCATTTATAGTTCATAGTGTCATTTTAAACAGATATAATAATTACTATTTTCAGTAATGAAAAACAGTAACTTTTGAGGACGCTGCTGCACTTAAGTGTTGGAGCTTTCCATTACTGCCTTCCAGGTCAGTCACAAGCAGCAGCAAACAACTGCTGCAACATTAAATCACCTGCTGTCAAATCCCCTGCTTTCACCTACAGACTTGAAACTGAGGAAACATAAAACATTTACAAAATAGATTTTTGGGGTGAATTCAGTATGACCCCAGGTATCTTTGTTGTTAAAAATACTCATTTATTCAACTAGTTGGCTTTTAGATCTGTAGATATGTCGTTCAAGGTCATCTAGCAAAATTCAGAGAGAGGAATATTCAAATCACCTATCTCAATACTAATAGCCATGAATAGTGATTATATAAAGCTCCTGATGCTTTAAAAAAGATCTTTTCAGCTTTCATCAAGGAAAAAAAAAAAAATCCTCTTTTGTGGTTAATGGTATTACTCACAAATCCAGTGCTGTGCATATAAAGTGCCCTCCCCATCCCCAGCTCAGCACGTTAATATGGGAAACCTGTTGCCCATTTTCAATTAAAAAATGCAAATCTGATCCCATCATGCTCAAAATACAGCTGGAGCACTGGTGACAACGGTGCATGCCTTGGCGCAGTTGTGATTGTGACCTTCCACGGAGTGGAACTAGAGACCGCGATGGGAGGAGAAGTTGCATTTCGCAAACCCTCTCAATTTATGGAATGACACTGTCCCAGAAGAATGTTTTTTTCTCGAATCTCTGTAGGAACAATCCTAATGATTCTTCTTCCAAAGCAGAGAACTCTCTCACAGGGAATTCCATATGGTAGATTAAATAAAATGCTATAGAAAGATCAAATTTGTTCTTTTGTAAGAGAAATGTTTATGTTTAAATTGCAACTTATGACTCCTACGGCCTTATACAGTTTTCTGTCTAGGTTGTTCCTAGACAGGGAAACTAAAAAGCAACGAACCAACCAAAACAAACAGACAAAAACACTTCCCAACCCAAACCAAAAAACCACCACAAAACCAAAAAACCCAAACCCACAGCCTCAAGCTCCCCACTTGACAGAACCGCAGCAAACTGTATCACGCTGTGTTGGCTTTGGGGTCTTAGAAAAACAATTTAGCTTTGGAAAAGAAGCCAAATTTACTCCTGTGCAAGTTGCTTCTAAGATGTATGAAGAAAGGGGCTTCCAGAGTATTGGCACTGAGGGCTGTAGCACAGAGCAAGTAGGCTGTGTCTATACACAGGCCTGTCCTTTCGCCATGCATGTGGCCTACCGAGTGGACAAGAAGCCATTTCATTACCTTGCCAGCTGTAAGGATTATTAGTGCTGATGAAAAAGCAGGGAATAATGAGAGGCAAGGCAGGGCCAACACTGAGAGGAGCTTTTAATGGCCTGGCCACTCGTGGGAGGTGTGTAGCCTTGACAAATTTTCCCAACTCATTCAGCTCAACACTGCACAAGCAGTGAGGAAACCTAGTACTCTGTCATAACCTTTGAAAAGCTGGAAAACCACCGTGTTAAAATTTACACACCAAGTATGTACTAAAAAAACCTGCACTTTATTTTCATGTAAGCAATAACAATCAGCAGGCAGAACTCAGAAATGACTACTTCATTTTAAAATGGTTTTCACACATTTCTTGACCTGCTCCTCAGTTCACCCAGACACTGTCCCTCCAAAGGAATTGCTAAAATAATGTGCATCCTAAAGATAAGCTGTGCTTCACACTCCAGTGGGAGGAAGGGGAGGAAAAAAGAGGGCCCTGCCCAACATCAAAGGAAACACCCTGGGCTGGGAGAGAGCAGGAAACAGCTCTGCTTTCAGGCATTTCCTTTGTTGTGATTGCTGATGAGCAGAAATTGTAGTGGTGTTGAACCATCTTCTTCAGTTAATGGTGCCTATTGAGGAAAATTACCATGCTGGGTCAGACTGATGGTCCCTTTGGCTGTCTGCAGCCAAACAGATATTTAGGGAAGAGGAGGAGACCAGGGCCAAACAGTAATAGCTGGTGTCCAAAACATCCTCCCAGCTTCCAAGTATCTTCAAATTTTAATAGTCTTTGATGCACTTCTCTCCCATGAGTATGTTCTGGGACACCCAGAGCCCCAGTTACAGTACATGCATTAGTACTACCACAAACACATCGCATTTGTGCCAATGCCAGACATGAAACATTTGGCTGTATGGCCTTCCTGAGGGTGGGCAGGAGGTCGTGAAGACAGCTTCAGAAATGTTACCTTCCCCAGTGTACTGTCAGAACTACACCCGCTACCTGTGACTGTGCAAACTACTCAAAAACCCTTACAGAATATTCCAAATAATGTGCACAGATTCAGCTTATGAGTTGCACCATTTAATGGGAACTACTGGAAGAGGAAATCTGTGTTTATTTCTAAAAGAGACACCTACCAACTATCATCCTTTGTTACCCTAATCTTAAAACTCAGAAATAGTACAGGTGCTTACCAGCTTGTTTGAGCTCACAGTGCTATGAATTCCTACTGCTCACAGTGCTAGGAGTCCTCCAAACTTCACCCTTACTTTGTTCCACACCCTTCCCAAAGTTACAATTTCAGTGGTGTTACCCCCAGCCCAGCAGAGTTTGGGTTTACTGTGACTGACAGGATTGACAGACGTACTTTGGGCCACGCAGGCATTGTACAAACTGACTTGGTCCTACTGTCTTTTCATACCCAAAATGCTGCTCTTGTGATATCCAAATTACCCATGTAGATATGGATTTTTAAAAGTCACTCTCATCTAGACATTTCCCTTTTCTGGAGATGTACTATGCAGCATGACATCTTGTCCAAACTGACCAGAATTTTAGTCCCTCACACTCAGGAGAGCAAATCAACCAGGCAAAACCATGCAAGAAGATCAAAATCATTCAACCACAATTATGAGTAAATATTAACTGGTACTGCTTCATACACTTCTGTCTGAATCACAATTCCTTTGTTTTCAGCTTGCAAGTTACAAACAACAAACTGAAATACATTCTTGAGCATAAGTTTACAGTGGGGCAGAAGAGGGAGAATAAAATGAGCTCCTCTGAGCTAAAGAGAAATTGTATCTCTGCTGATAAGGGATTTCAGTTTCTAATGAAGTAATTTTCAATGCTTCCCAGGGAACAAATGTGGAAAGTGAGGGAGAGCAAGGATACAAAGAAGCTGCTGCAGTCTACAAGCAATTTAAAGGCTAACACCCCTTTCAAATCTTATTTTCAATCCTTATACAAAATAACCTAAAAGCGGGAAAAGTAAGGGAAGTTCTGGAGAACAGAAACCACCCTGTTCACAGACAGTCACAACTACTCATCATTTCCCAATCTTAGTTCCCTCGAGGCATTTCAGACTAAGCACACAAAACAGCCAACTGTATAAACGTGCACAAAGATCATTAGCCTCAAGCCAAAGGTGATGGAGTCTAGAAAGAGATCAGAAAGTTAAGGATACACAAAAAGATTTAGGTTGGTAATAACACATTTAGGCAAGTTATGTGTATTTCTTTTAAGCACGTAGTATACATGTAAATAATTTTAACTAAACTAGAAAGATGGACAAAGAACCTCTGAAAGGTTATGGGGTTCAATTTGAACTTTTTAAAATATGGAATACCCCAAACTACATTTGCCTGGGTCTCAATTTTTAGTATGACAGGCTGCTCCCTGAAAATATCTCAGTTTGATAGATTTTTGTCTCCTTCAAACCTAGATTAAATGACTGATTTTACTTTTCAGTTAACAGATGTAGGTTGTATTGCAACTTGAATTCCCCTACTGCTTCTCTACAGATATGTTAAATACATTGTAATTTAAATTAGGCAAAAATACAGTTTTCAACAGGAATCAGGCCTGCTATTTACCTGCAGGGTAGAGAAAAGAAGCAATGTAATGACAGAAAACAGCTACAAATAAGCAAACTTGGATTCAGTGTGCAAAACGGAAATAATCAAGCACCTTCTCCTAGCACGTGCTATGCAAGCAGTTTTGTGTCCCTTTGTTACTTGGATTCTAACTCCACAGAGTCTTCCTTCCACCTAGAAAGGAGCAGGCATTTGACAGACTGTACTATCATTCTGTTGTTCTTTCAAACCTAATGCATATGGAGCCAAAGCAGAAGCCCCTTCATTCTCAAGTGACAGGTCTTTCTGGAGGGCAAGGAAGGAAATACATGCCCATCTAGAAGAATGCAGAAACCAGAATGTATTGAATTTGGCTTCAGTACCTGCTAAAAACAGATGTTTGTGCAGGTTTTTAATGTTCAGCTTTTTCTTAGAGTGGGTCACACCCTCTTCCCTACAACCTGTATAATGTTTCCTTTCTCCACAACAAACACTGGTCACTAAGTACCTTTCAAGTATCAGGAGCCTGATGTGTTAATCCAATCTCAGAGCAGCAACTGACTCTTAGCTGACAACCGACTCCTAGCTGACAGCCTCTGATGTCTTGAAAAATCCTTGGCCTCAAGCTAGGTGCCCAAGACCAGCCAAGAGAGTTAGGATATCTAAGTGAGTTAAGATATCTATGTGAGTGACATGTGAAAAACCAGCTGAACAGGCACCTGCTTAACCAATGTGGAACATGGAGCAGTATGGTTTAGCAAGGTACTACTAAGGATCTCAACAGTGAAGCTCCTAACCAGTATGGCTTTTTGTGCTCTGCCTGACCATCTGAATCCCAGCTGGATAGGAGGCTTCACAGTTACTTACCCAGGCAGTCCTCACACTTTAAACAGGCAGTTCTGATATGACATCAGCAGGACAAGCAGAACAAGGATGGGGAGGGAGTATTCACTCTCTGGGGAGTACTGGCAAAGTGCTAAACCATACAAACATTAACAACGAATATATTATGAGCCTGCAAGAGAACACAGGTCACCTACAGGCCCTAAGATACAGTTCCTGCCATTTCAACCTTTGTCTCCTATTTGGGAATAAAAAAAAGAATGAAATTCAATTGTAGTACTATCTTTACAAAGTTAAAATGGATAGAGTAAATAAGAGAGACAGAATATAGACCTTACCTGCATGTCTAAAATAAGTCCAGCTATCTGATTTTGTTGATTGTCTATGACCTAGAATATAAAAGAGAGTAATTTAAAATGCTTGAATCTCTTCAGATCCTTTTTAAAATCAGCTTACAGGTGTGTGGCTGTAGATTTTAAAGAGAATCTTGGAAAATGTAGATGACAAGACAGAGTTTAACTCTGACATAACAGGAAATTCTTGCAAAATAAACATACTGAAGAGAAGCAGGTATTGAAAAGAAATCTGAATTAGCAACAAACGTAAAATTCTTTAGCAAGATATTTATTTCTGAAGTAAAAGAAAAGAAAGAAACGCAGGACTCAAGGTTAAAGATGCCACCAGCAGATCATGTGCAGACTAACCTTACTGGCTTTCTCATTCTTCTCTTTGAGACATTCATTCTCACTCTGAAGCTGTTTTGTGTCCAACATGGGAAGGCGAATACCATCTTCCAGGCATTTTTCTACTTTCTGTTGTAAACTGTCATTCAACATGAAAGAAAAATTAGGTGTGCTGACAGAAACCAGAAGGGCTATGTGTTGTAGTGAAAGATTAGAAAGTCACATCATCTTCCAACCAGAACTGCAAAACCATACCTGGCTGAATCCAGCCTTATCAGTGAGCAAACCAACAGGGGATGAATGATGCAAAATTCCTCAATGGCTGGTTACCATGGCATCGACAAGAGCAGATGCATGCAGGAATGGATTTATGGGCCAGATTCTGTGCTGCATCTCCCAAAAGACACAGCTCAAGCAGAATGGCACTGGGAGACAGGGCAAGGAGGAGCAAATAAGGGCTTTGTGATGCTGACGGCTCCTCTGAGCCACAGGGTTGGGGAGAGGGCAAAGCCAGAACCAGCATAGACCAGAGGAGTCTTCAAACATCTTGGGAGCTTTTAAACCAGAGTTTAAAAACTTGGAGTTTTTAAACCAGACCTTCTCACTGAAGCACACAGAACTCAGATCAGAGTCCAGAATTGAAGGTTGCCCTGGTGGCCTATCCTCATGTCCTCTGTCACTTGTAAAGGGGAGCATAAAACCACTCCTGCCAGCTACTCTCACACGAGGGTATGACCTTCAGACCCTCTGTGGCTCAACTCAAGCTCCTAGATGTAGCTAGCCTTTGCTTGCTCACCTTCTCTCAGAAAGGAAATACATTTTATTAGTGTTAATCTTGCTGTCTGATTTAGAAACTAGAGACCACCTCAACTATTTGTAGGCTTTCAGAAAAGACCAAATGATCCCCACCTAGATTATGAGGGCACATAGAAAAAAAGGCCTTTCCTTGGTAAGATGGAAACAATGCGTCAACAATTCGGTTGGCAAGGTGTCCCAACCAGCTTGCCTTTCATCATGGAAACATTTTCAGACTCCTGTGGCATGCACCTTTACCCAATGGAGAGACAGTGAACTGTAGTAACAGCCACATAAATTATTAGAAGTGACTTCCCCCTCCTCCCCGCCCCCCCCCTTTTTTTTTTTTTCCATAGAAGTTTAAGTAGCTCCCCTGATTTAAATGAACCACAGTAATAATAATGTCTACATATCTCACCTGGAATCTCCTCACAGATCTCTCCCCCACTTGTTTTTTCAGTTATACATGTTCAATGGCAGCAGACTAGCTACAGATCAATCTCCCTGTAAATATTCCCACCCTCGATGAAAAGGTAAGAAACAGCTAGAGTTTATTTAAGTCTTTGACCCTTCCCTCGACATACCCATCAGCCAATATCCAGGGAGATTTTCCACTGCTCATGACAGGATTTGTTATCTAATAGGAGTGCTGATAGCTTCTATAGAACACCCCTGTGCCGCACACATTTATCCTATCCTCTATCCAGCAGCAGGCTATGATGCCATTGCAGCAGTGTCCCATATCTTTATAAAAAGACAGTGAAGAGTGCCCTGGGCAGACTCTTCTCTGGGGTATTACTTGCAACTTGACACAAATCAAAATGTGGTTGGATTTTCCATTGCATTACACTGTCATTCTACACAGTAATATATTTATGCCATGAAAAATCATTAGCATCGCAACAGATTACGAGTACAAATAACATTAGGTCTTGATATCAGGTAGGAAAGCACACCCGTCCCAGGGCACAGCCCAAGCAGCCGCTCATACCTCTGTACTGTTGTGACCAGCTCTTTCTCTTTTTTCTTCTGACACACCAGTTGCAACTCTCTCTCTCTGCACTGCGATCGGGCCTCTCCGAGCTTCTTCTCCAACTCAGCCATAGTTTCCTCAAGTTGCTTGTTCTTCTCCTCTAGAATTTGCAGCTAACAGGTTACATTAGTCAGACACGATGCCGTGTTAGCAGAAGGGCTTGTGGCAGGCCACAGCCTCACGGTTACCCTCTCTATAATCTTAGGCCTGTTTCACTTATCTGAGTATGAGAATCCCCAACAGCTGCAGTGCTTTCTACCACACTGAAATATCTATCTTCCTGAACAGACAGGGGAAAAAATATATATATTGCAACAGTAAAAGATTTGACAACAGATAGTAGGGAGCTTAATTGCATAACAAATCTGTATAACAAACTCCCTTTACGGTACCTGTTTGGTTTGCCCTTCTATATCATCCAGCGTTGGTAGGTCAGCCAGATATTTTTCTAAGGTCTCAATTCGTCTTTGTTTTTCTTTGTTTTGCTCAGACTCTTTCTGGCATTTCTTTTTCAGGCTGTTAATATATCGGTCTCTAGTTTTAAGCTGGAAGAAAGTAAGAGTACATGTTTTATGATTACAGTGAAAAATAAACCTGCTTTGAAGCTGAGGCTGGTCACTCTTCAAGAGTTGCAGTCTCAGCTGCACAAAAGGGTTAGTTACTGCAGAAAACAAAACCAAAGAATGATTAATCACAGCAGCTCCAAGTCACAGATTGCTTCAGAGTTGCTTCACATCTGCCCAGAACGCCCTGTGTGCCTTGCAAACTGAAAACACAGCAGTTCAACACTTCAAATATTCTTAATTTTTTCACTGCTGGAGATGTACATATGCATCAAATGATCAGGAAATATTTTAGTCCTCCTTTTTCCTCTGACCTAGGAAAACAACTTAAAATATGGGAACTCCAGAGGAGTGCCACAAAAACAATCAAAGGGCTAAGGCACCTCTCCTATGAAGGCAGGCTGAGAGAGTTGGGCTTGTTCAGCCTAGAGAAGAGAAAGCTCCAGGGGGACCTTATAGTGGCCTCCCAGTACCTGAAAGGTGCCTGTAAGAAAGCTGGGGAAGAACTGTTCACGAGGGCATGTAGCAGTAGGACAAGGGATAATGGTTTTAAACTAGAAAAGGGGAGATTTTGGGTTGGATACGAGGAAAAAGTTCTTCAATATGAGAGTGGTGGATCACTGGAACAGGCTGCCAAGAGAGGTAGTAGAGGCCCCATCCCTGGAGATATTCAAGGTAAAGTTTGATAGGGCTCTGAGCAACCTGATCTAGTGAAGATGTCCCTGCTTACTGCAAGGCAGGGGGGGCTTGTGGAAAATGCTGGGGAATGTTGCTTTTGCAAACTGGAATGGGTATAGTATTTTTCTATGCTGACTCAGGGAGTAGAGGACTCAGGCTGCCCAGCGGTTGTGGGGGACTTGGGAAGATAAAGGACAATTGTCAATCAAGATATGGAACAGATAGGGCATGAGATAAGGGGGAACACAGCTCAGGTGCCTAGCAGTAGGGTCCCCGTTTGGCTTCAATGGGCCCAGAAAATACAAAGATACGCACCAGGTTAAGGGCTATGTAAGATGAACAATAGCAACTTGGAGGGATTTTGGATGGGAATAGGGTATGAAAATGCTGAAAACTCTGACCACAGGTGTACCTACTTCACTAGGACACCGAATGTATAATAAATTGCTGCTTCACTAGCATGCCTGCTGCGAGTCCTTTCTTAGGACCACTGGCATTTCTAACAGGTTGGACTAGATGGCCTTTAAAGGCCCCTTCCAACCTAACACATTCTATGATTCTATGACTTAAGAACTTAACCCAACAAGAAAGGGAGCCAAAAAGCCCGACTTTGATACAGTCTGATAATTACATCAGAGGTCAGCAGAACAGAATTGTGTGGTTTTTAAAGCACCTTTTCTACAGGCATCTTAATTGTGTTATCTTTGCTTTATCACCTAGATGGAAAATAGGGGGAAGGAAGAAAAAAAAAAAGTGTGTTTTCCAGTCACAGTACAACCTAATGAAAACCAGTATCCCTATTTCTTGACCCAAGGTGTAGTAATTCACAGATAATGCACACTTGTCAACTAGAGTAAATGCAAAATGTACTTTTACTTTGGTGCTACAGACATGAGAAATAAATGTGTGACACTGTCAGAGTCAGAGCTCAGTAACAGAGCCTCCTGAGAAGCTTAAGTCAATAACATACGTGGAAGTTTTTCCAGAGATAGCCCTCTATATGGGCCACAAAACTGACAACTCCCAAAGCCTTGAAATCTTTATGTCTTTTATGAAGACCTCAAAACTGAACAAAGATTTCAGGCTGCTTTAAGATCTTTCCCAATTAGACAAAGCTCAAGTAGACCCCCGCATCCAGGAAGGCAAAGTGGCAACTCAGCCAGGACCTTTTGCCAGAATATGTCCTCCAGAAGCACACAGTCCACCCACACCCCAAAGTCTTAAGGCAGTGATATAAAAACCCAACTGGAAGCCGACATTATACAGTATGAATTACCAGGAATCTGACCACTATGCAAGTGAATACCTTCCCTCTGTTTCTCACATACCGCTAGGTTTAACAGCCAGAATACTCCAGTACTTGTGTGACAAAGATAACATGGTTTCCAAGTGCGACAAAGATCACACGGTTTCCAAGTGATCTTGTTCTGCATATGTATCACAGGGAATTTCCTCTCCTGCAGTCTTTCTCCTTGTAACACTTACTGTGTTTGCGTTAGGATTCCCCCTGCCCTCTTTAAATCCTCATCATCACCCCAGGGACTCTTTCTACCTTCTGACAGGAGATGAAAGAAGTCAGGCGGGTTTTTTTCCCACTTGCTATTGCTAACTCTGCTGAGGGAAAAACACGCTTTGGGGTTTGTTTTTTTCAGCTTCCTCCTTCTCACACACTACTGATGACTTTGCAGGGGCAGGAACAAACAGGAAAGCTCTCACCTCTTGGCAATTAAACACCAAAAGCAAGGTCACAGAAATCACAGGGGACAACATTTCTCCAGGCTATTAGCAATACCTTTCAGGAGTCCTTCACAACTACCCACGGCAGAGGGAAGAGGAGGAGCTAGCAGAGTAAGGGTGTCTGAACTGAACCACTTTCAGCCTAGCAGTCCAATTTCCAGATGAAATGCCTCAGAACTAAAGTGAGGGCTGCAACACCTGCAGATGCCAAGAGGGACTTTCACCCCTGGCATAAGGGAAAGGAGGAACCTAGGTACTCGTGTCACTGTCACAGACGGTGAAGAGTACTGCAGTATCTATCTTACACATAGAAGGAAGCTGCAAAGAGCTACCACAAGTGCCAGGCCAGCTACAACATGGAAGCTTTTTCAGGCTTCTGACATTTCAGTGTCAATTAAAGGGTTCTCAATTACCTCAATCCTACACTGACTAATCAGCTCCTTTTGCTAATCACGTGCTTAGCTGCTAGGGCTTCACTAGATGTTCCCCTGCTCCTGCAACACAAGTTGCAGTGAGGAGCTTACTGCCCTCCATCCCTTTTCCAGGCTACTTGTGGCTCTGAAGACTCCATCACACTCCCTTTCAGTGACTTCATTCCTTCTGGGATTTTTCTGATGGATATCTGCCTTGGAACCTCTTCCAGTTCCAATACATCCTGGCTTTGTGATGAGGGAGACTCTTGCTAGACTTCTCACCACTGACAAAAGATGGTCAAGGAAAACAGGAGTGTTCCTATGCTTTCTTTCCTCCCACCTACACTGAATGATCACAGATCATTTGTGATTGTCAAAATCATACCATCTGTATGTTCCATTTAAATATTTTATGTCAAAAGCTCTAATGCAGGAAAACACAGTATTATTTGCAGTAGAGCAGAGAAGTAGAAATGCACACCAGTAACCTGGACCTAAATGTCTATGTGTTCTTTTAGGCACACACTTAAAAGCAAAGCTCACCTGAACATTAACAGCATTTTGCCCGCTCTATGGCCAAATCTGTCTTTGGGATGCAAAAGCCTGCCCTCTTCAAAGGGACAGGGATTCCCTCAGAAATAACTCTAGCACAGCTGTTGGCAACAATCCTGCTGTTCAACCCAGAAATTGTACTTCTGTCACCTAGTATCAGCCACTGACCTGGGACACCAAGCCTCTTGGGCACTGGGGTGATCCCCCTGCAAGCACAGCAGCAGAACTCCAGAGATGGCCATCCCCAGGCTCAGCCCCCAGGCAGCTGCTCGGTTACCAGCCTGCCACGTCCCTGCAGGAACACAGCACAGCTCATTCCTCCCTTCCCAGTTCTCCCGCAAACAGAAGAGCGCTAATTTTATTACAGGAACACATGCTCTCCCTCCTTGCCCTTTCTCTCCTTGAGAGGCTTTTGTTCAGTGCCAGAATGGATGGGTGTTAGGGGTGAGTCGGGACTGTGCAGTGAATCAGGCTCCTAGCTAGACACAAGCACCTCTGCACGGGTCCTCACCACTGCCACCACCTACAGCAGCAGCTCCTAAGCAGTGAAGAACACAAGTAGGAAGAGCTGAGATGGGAGAAGCAGCATCATCCAATTTCTGCCTTCCTGAATGTTGCCCTCAGTGAAAAGCACACTGCAAGGTTCATAGGAAATGGTATAAGCAGAGTTTGAGACAAATTACTCTTTGTCTTCCCACATGCCACTTCACTGTATCATACTGCTTCGACTCCTTAAACCTGCATTAATATAAATCTAAGCCTAGGGTCCAGTGATAAAAGCAGGTAACAGTGACAATTTATCCCTAGAACACTATTTAGGAACCACTTGTCCAGTGGCATATTCCTGCTTGCAATAAAGGGAGCCTGTCAGAACATTCAAAACTGCCCCTGGGTATTGCTTCAGCCTCCAAAGAAACAAGACAATTCTAAGAACATCCTCCTCTCAGACTAACATCTACTCTGCCCATCCTAGCAAAGCTACAGCAGGACCACTCCTTCTGAGTGGGCACATACAGACTGGTATGTGCACCTCTAAGCACGGGGCCCACATTTACAAACAATACCAAAATTATGGATTCCATTTTCACACTCTGTTTTAAAATGACACTTTATTTACTATAACAAACGCTTCCAACTACGTGAATTCTTAGAGCTAAGCAGCTTTTCTTCAAAGCCAGTTTAACTGATACTTGGTTAAAGCCATCAGCATGATTGCCATGTCATCACTTTTTAGGATATATTCACAAGCTCATGTTTATCCATTGCCAACACTTACAATCACTATCCTTTCTTCCATCACAGACAGTTTAGCTACCTTTTGGAAATAGCTCAGCAACCCACGTACTAAGTTGTTTTTTAGCAAACAAAATACATGCTGTTATAATAGTGTCAAAAGGAAATCTGGAAAATGAAAGACACTTACTTTCTCCTCCATCTTCTTTTTCTCCTCACTAGATTTGTTTGAAATTTGTTTTACAAATTCACTGAGCTGCAATTCCTTATTCTCAGCTTCTGCAACCTTCCGTTCAAGCTCCTCAAGGTGGGATGTCGACCTCTCTGAAACGTGAGGTTGCAGTGGTGTGCTCTCATACTGTGGTTGCTTACAAAGAGAAATAAAATAATCACACAATGGACACACACCTTTCACCATATACTTGAACAGCACAACAGAAAACAGCCTTGCTTTTTTTTGTTCCACGGTCAGGAAAGGTGGCGGGTTGGTTTTCCAAACATCAAAATATGGGGTAAGAGCATGTATTTCAGGAATTTAGAGCAAGAATAAAGAAGCTACACATCTCTACATTCACAACACATCAAAATGAACACTGTGGGGACAGCTTCCCCTCAGATTTATGGAAGGGCGTGAGGGGACTCTACAATAAGAAGAGGGGCCTCTTACCTCATGTCCTGTGTACCAAACCCCTCCTCCCCCTCATTTCATACAGTTCAACATTACTCTTCTACCTCCACTGCCCACAGACAGACAAGCACAAAATGGAAATCAATTGCACGTGGGATGAAAAAGGAGATGCATCCCATTAGGCTTTCAGTTTCAAAATTCTTTTAATATCATAATTGCTATCTTTAAAAAAACTATACAGTCAGTATTTTTAACCAGTTTTTAACCAGAAAAACGGTACTAAAAGGGAGGCCAAAGAGCTATTTCTCCGCATATCTGCCTTTAACATTCCCTTTTCCATTGCCTTTAGATATGCTGAGGTCTGGACACAGAATGTGTGTGCTATGGCAGGGTAGCAGTTGCAGCCCTCAAACTGACCTGCATTTCGTGGTTAGCCTATGTTACCTCATCCTTATGCTTTATGATATTTATGCTAGTTCGATACAAGGGAGGTGCCCAGGGTAGGGGTTGAGTCACCATCCCTGGATGTGTTTAAAAAAAGGGTAGATGAGGTACTTAGGGATATGGTTTAGCTTAGGATGGGAATGGTTGGACTTGATGATCTTAAAGGTCTTTTCCAACCTTGTGATTCCGTGATTAGGACAGGTATGCCCAAAATACCACCACACATTCCCTTTCAGACTTACATCTCCCTAGGAGGACTAATCCATGTCCTTTTCAGGTATCTTGTGCAAAAGTATTCCAGAAGGCTCTTAGCCTTCTCATGCCTCTTCCATCCATTCCATCAATACAACCTAACCATTTCTTGGGCTACTACCTCCTCCTCGTCAGAAAACCTTCCATCAGTTGTTTTCAGATGCTCTATCAAACTCACTTATCTCCTAGTATCTCCCTGCATAACTGGGCTACATGGACAGTGTCAAACCCTTACTCTTTACCCCCTTTTATCAGCTTTCAAAGCTAGCATGTACATAATATTAACATAACTTAGACTTCTGCAAGCCTACGGTAATCTACAACACTTAGAGGGTGTTCTCTATGCCATTTACAGCTATACAACTACTCAACCATGAATGATCAGAAAAGCTCTAAGGTTTGGCCTGCAGTAAATTGTGAACATGCTTTCAGGTGTCACTTACTGGGCAATGGAAAGCTTTGCTAAAAGAAAAACATCCACCTTACCTGCAAATTAGTCATGTAAGACTCCTCGCAGTTCACAAGATGGCTCAGTCTTGCGTGTTGAGCTCGTAACTCGTTCTCCCTTATCTTCTGATGTAAATTGTTAATTTGCTGTTTTTGCCTGTAACAAAGATTTTATTTAAAAGAAAGGGAAGGAAACAAAGATTTAAAACTCACAGGACATTATATACTAAAGAATACTGTACCAATGCTATTTGGCTGCCCTGGATCTACATTTGCTGTGAGCTTCTTCTCACTGCAGCCAAACTGCAGCTAATCTAGTCTACCACTGGAACTGGAATCTTACCAGGAAATGAGTGATTATACTACAGTTGCCATGTAACTTTCTCTGAGGCATACCCCAAAGTGTCTGTGCTCCATTGGCAGTAATAAGCAAATCAAGTAGAAAAATGATTTGAAGAAAACCTAAGAATTTTGTGGGGGCTGAGGGAAGCTTCTGTTGTCCTTTGCTCCTAGGCCCAGAAGTATTAGCAGGAAGAAGTATACAGAAAGCAGAAGGAAAGCAAACAAATCTTGCACCTTCATTTTACCTGGACTTTTCCTGCTCAGCCCCTCTCTCTTGCCAGAGATTACTTTTGATACAGGTTAAGGAGATGTACAAATCAAGGGGAGCAGAAAGAACTTAAGAAGAAAAAGTCGTTATTGAAGATAGTCAGCACGGCTTTTCCTGCAAGGCCTTTTTGCCTTGCTTAAGACTTTCTCAGTCAACTGCTTTATGTAAGATGTACCCTATCCCCAGGGTAAAATACCACACTGCATACTAAACCAGAATTAACCTCTTACACCAATCACTTGGCCAGTGTACAAGAGAAACAGTATCACTATTATATCACTATTTAATTATATCTCAAGTTTTATCACTGTTTAAATCATGAGTGCATTTGAACTAGCATGACTGCAGGGCAAATACAAGCCAGGTCCCAGTGAGGTGAGCTGTACTCTCTATGAAGCGATGGGTGCCTCAGTAACTGAGTCCAAAATGTTGTCAGCACCCATCAGAAACACAGAGAGCAACCTTCTCAAACTTAAAACTAATTTTGCACACTCCTTTAATTTCTTTTTTTCCTTCTTTTTTATACTAGGACATATTTGCATACAAGCATGAAATTGTTTCTCAAAGCTTCACTTCTAAGCATAGGTATGATTGGCTTTTCTGGAAGCAATGGTGCTGAATCTCAAGATGACAAAACTCAATCTTAAGAGGAGATAATAGCAAACACAGGTTCCCCTCAAGGGAGAACACCTGCCTGTGCACAGACTGGAAAAGTGCTCTAAAAGTACAGAAAAAGGTCAAAGTTGGTTTGTTTTTTAAAAAAAAAATAAAGATTGAGTAAGGGTGTATTTAGGAAAAGCATCTCAGAAACATTAACATGAGTATACAAAATATATATGATACAATCTATAAACAAACACAAAAGATGTACTAACAGCAAAGTTGTAAACTTGAAAACACGCCAACTGCAAATTTTAAGAGGAAAAATAAGGCATGGAAGCCCACTTAAAGGAGTGTTTTAGCCATGTATGTTCTTCCAGCTACTCATTAGCCAACTGTATCTCAGTTATTTGGTTTACAAGAGGAATTTAATATTTAAAAAATAGTGAATATATTATAAGCTAAACTTAAGCTATACATGTTACAGAAGACATGATACATGGCTAAAGAACATCATTTTAATATTTCCCTATTTTTGTATCTAGAAAATAGCAATGAATGGAAAACACAGTAAAAATGAGTTGCAATTTGGTAGCACCTCAGAGCAATTCATTCCTCACAATCCATACAAACAGTGCAACCAAACATATATATGTGACTGCATCAAGTCTTAAAATATTCTGTATCACCACAGGTGATTTGAGGCTTCCTTCTTGTTCCACTGCCTACGTGGAACAAGGTTGCACAAATGTAAGGGTGACAATGAAACACTGCACAGTTCTGGTTGGGGTCTCTACAAGATTGCCTCAGACAAAAAGCTTCAAGCTTATTTTGGAAGAAGCAGATTTGAAGACGAGGTGAAGGAATATGCTCTTAACTTGCAACAGACATATGAGCCCAAGAGTTCATATAACCATATGAGAAAAAACCCTCGATTACTTCTGTGAACGCTTGAATTATTTAGCATGAGTCATCTTAACCTATGAATAGAAGTAATTCTTCATTTTTTATCACCTTATTAGTTACTGGACAGATACATTCAAACAGCTTTGCCCCATGTGTTTTAAAGTTATTTATCCATTTGTCGCTTTCTCCTCGTGGGCACTGTGTGATTTTCTGTTTGTGGCTGATTGCAGTGTAGCATGCCTTCCTTCACAGGCAGGATCTCAATAGCCTGAACCAAACACTACAGACTGGAGTAAATGTTTTAAAATATTTTTGAGCTTCCAGTGTAGTTTGAACTACATTACCATATTTCCTTTCATAATCCTTTCCCTACCCTACCAAATCCCTGCAGGAAAAAAGGTGAGACAAATTAATCCATGATGAAACAGAGCTGCACTAGCACAAAGTGTGACTAGCTCACTGCTTTTCACTCTGCAAAGCATGAACCTCTCCACCTTGCCAACAAAACACACTGTAGAAATACTTCAAGGCGGTGTCGATCTCTCACAACTTTTTCGCATAACTGCCCCTCTGAAAATGCCATTAACCTCACAGCACCCTCAAACAAAACTTCTGAAAGCAGCCCAGCAGTCACAAGCAGAATAAAAGATAAGCACCATAGAAACATATTTACTATTTACAATCAATCCTATAAGTCTTTGGAGGCTTCATACCAGATGCATTTTATCACTGATGTTCTCATATGCTAAGACAGCTTTAATCCTCTGTTAGCCCACAGCTGTTCCTATTAATCCGCTACATAACCTCGGGCTGGGAGCTTTATTTAAAGAGAGCGTAGAAAGTTCAAATACTCCCAGAAACACAGCTCACGTATTACAGCAGGAACACTGTCCCCAGAAGCCTTCCTATGACCAATCAATCATTCCAGCCATTTAGGGGGTGGGGAAAACCCCAACACACCCCCCAACCTTCAGCATTTAGGTGCTTTCAAGTGTCTGCTCAGACATGGCTACTGTCACTGTGGGCAGGCCAAAACCAGACATAAATAATCCTGAAACAGGAATTTTACCTTCTAGACAACAACACTACTCTCACCTTTTATGTTTACAACCTTGTGCTCATCCTTCATGCTCACAGAGGACCCGACTAGAGCAGAGAAATTCTCTAACTGTTGTGACCAATGTTGGCAAAGTCTTCTCCACTCTTCCCTTTCTCTGATCAGCTGCTGGCACCATCAAGTTTCCCCAAGGGTTCAGTATGTTTTGGGTTTTTTTTTAAAATTAAATTACATTTTTAAAAATAAAATATGCCATAGACACTGGAGTTATGTAGCTGCACTGCATCACCCTGACTACTCCTTTACCTGTAACTTTCAACACCAGGAATTCCCAATCACTCAGCCTTACACAGAACCAAAGGCTCCAGACACTGAGCTCCTCAACCTTTTGTGATTCCAGAAGCCACCTGCACACAAGTGGACACAGGCTGTGGCCTCAGCTCAAGGCACAGAGAAATCTGACAGGAGCCCACCCTTGAAACCCGCATACCTTTGAGCTTCAGGAAATCAGACTGTAGCTCACACAACCATGTTCAGTGAAAGTACTGTACATAGGTACCATGGAAACTTCCCCTTCACAAATTTGGATGGGGCTTCAGGCAACCTGGTCTAGTGGAGGGTGTCCCTGCCCACGGCAAGGGGGTTGGAACGAGATAATCTCTGAAGTCCCATCCAACCCAAACCAGTCTGTGACTCTATGATTCTAAGTGAACTTCACGGGACTCCTCACATGACCTCATTCAGTTCCTCTGTTCAGAGAAAATGCTCTATTTCACTTCAAGTGCCTGTCTCAGACTTAAAGAGAAAAGGAGGCAATACCCTGCTCTAACACTATCAGCCAACAAAAGGGACTCAAGAGGTGAGAAAAGTTTGTTTAAAAAAAATAATTGCAAAAGACAGGAATGAAAAACATCCTTTTGGGACAGACATTTAAGTGTTCCTTATTTAAATCTATGTTTCAGAGAAAGTGTCATTGAGATGTATAAACCTAAACTCTTCCATCCAACTGGTAAGTGGAAACATGATACTAACAACACTGGTGACACAAAACATTCCAGCTATCTCTCAAGGTGTAATATTATCTCTGGGGGGGGTGTGTGTGGGAGTGGGGTAGGTGGCAATGCAGAAGCAAACAGACAAAAAGAGAAAAGTCCTTTTAAACAAGGAGATTGTCAGGTACACAGAAGACCATTGCAGTTATCTGCAGAAGAGTTCTGCACTGAAGACACTGCTCTGTATTCTTATTCAGCTACAGTGATTTAAAGCCCCCCCTCAGAAGCAACCTGCTTGTTATATTTTAATAATTATGATTATTATTATTTTTCTTCTAAAAATTCCACTGATACCCTGACCTATGCCTTTTTACCCTCTTTTTTGAGCCTCCAGCCATAATTTATCAATATCTTAAAATCAAATCTTCCCTGTGCTGCTCCCAGGTACATCCTTTTCAGAAGGATCTCAGCTGAAGTGACAGGTTATCCAACATAGATGACAAGTGGTGGCTACATGCTCTACAGTCCTGTACAACCAGCTCTTTTGTCCCGGTTCCCACATGTGAGTTATTTACTTGCTAGCTAGATTATTTACAGAAAACCCTACTGTTTCCACAAAGTAATGACTTTGGCTTATTTCCAAGCTTTGTAAAACACACACATGTTTTGTTCCCTTCTATTTCCTCAAGCATTCCTCATTTTTGTAAACAAAATTTCAGTAGTGTTTCACTACTTTAGATCATTGATACTTTGTAAAGAAGGAAAGGTTAAAAACCTATCCGGGCAGATGGTACCATTCTCTCAGCTTTCCCAGAATTAACAACTATTAACCCTTCACAAACTGCTGGCACTAGAGACTAAGCTACCTAAGAGGTTGATTTTTATGTTTAAGTACTTCTCCTTATCTGACTTCTTGCCTGCCACAGATATTTCCATTCCCACACAGTAACCTCTGTGTTGAGCCCAACAAGTTAAACCAAACTGAAGCACATCAATCACCAGGAAGCTAGAAGCCCACACTCCAAGGATTGAAACCTATGAAGCAGCATACAAACAGCATGGTTATTACAGGTCTCTGCAAATGCCCTTTGCTGTAGAAGAAAACCAAATGCCCTCAAAACCTGAATGCCACCGTGTTTGGGGAGAAAGTCAATTCTGGGTCAGGAGTATGAGAAGAGTGGTTCATCAAACGTGTTTCATACTTCCATCTTTCTGATGCTAAAGGGATGGAGGACAAGTAAATCCCAGAATACTTTCAACCAATTACCCACCTATGGAAAAAACCACTTTTGTAAAGCCCTTGCAAACTGCAGAACAGCCCACCAGCTGTCCCGCTCTCTGGTACTAACCACCACTGTGCCCCACCATTGAGAAGCTGCTTCTAACTTGCCTAGAGCCTGTTCTGCAGATAAGCAGCTCACTTCCAGCTGGAATATGGAGATGATAAGAAGAATACGTATTAATGCTGTGACACCCTGCCTGTTCGTGGAGATGCTGTAGGTACCCTCCTGTGCCCTTGACACCAGGTCTCAGCACCTCACTGGATCACAGCTCCCTGGTCCATCCCTCATGTGCCCTGGGAACCCCTGGCCAGGGTCCAGAGGAAAACCACTGGTGCCACTTGACATTAACTGGATCCATTTACATGAGCAAAAGAAAGCTACACCCATAAGAGTGAAGGATCAATCGGGGAGTGGGTTATATCTCAGTTTTGTCCTTTAGCTCAAACAATCCCCTTTGACAGCTCAAGTCAGCACAAAGGACATGGGATAGCAGAGACTGCACTCAGCTCAATATGCACAAGGCTGAATTGTCTTCAGAAACCAGCATTAATAAATGAACTGTTTAATACACAACTTGCTTCTCTGTTTCTCAAAAAAGTTAGTACAGTATAACTGACATCCACATCGTTTTCTCATATCCAAACAGGACAAGTTAACTGTGGACACATGCTTACACAGATGCTCACATACGTATTCATCTAGAAATAAAGCCCATTTTCTTCATCTGGGACCAACTCATCTGTTCTCCATAAACCCATCTTACCCTTCACTTAGTCTAACATGAAAGAGCCTTTAGAAACCCACATCTACCAGAGAAGCACTTCCTCGCCTCAACTTTTAAGAGACTTAGATTAGATGTACTCTAAGTCCCACACTACAAGTCAAGATGCAGGTCCGTTATCTTCAAAAGGTTCAGGGACTTTAGGAACAGAGCTTTCTCCACGATGGGTGGGACACTAGTAACCTCATGATAAATTAAATGGCAATTGATGCTTACCTTCAAAAGTTGTGAGTTAACGAGGAGTTGTTGCTTTAAACGAAAATGGATGAGTAAGTTCTCTCAGAATCAGGATGCAAAGTAAAATACAACACGGATCCTTCTGTATTATAAATATAATTCATTCCACCCTGCAGCTGGAGGTATGCTGCTTTGTTTTGTTGCTTAAGAAGTTGGATACTAATTTTTATATCCCTTTGTTTTAAAGGCATGATCCCTTGGGACCACTAGTCCAAACGTGCAGAGCACTGATAGGGAAGGAGATCAGAAGTAAACAACATCCTGAAAACAATGTGAATACATTTTCCCTAATTTGAAAGATAATGCCAAAGAACTCCAACATCAGCAAAGCTGGGAAGACTGGCTGATCAAATTTCCTATGCAATAAAGTCTGGCTTTTTGTGAAATGAAGACCCTCAGTTCAAAGCGAATACCACCTTTCCACTCATCACAGGAAAACTTCGCTTGGAGAGGGGAAGCAGCAGTGCTCAGTTCTGGATCCAATGGGGGTTTTTAAATGACTTTTCTGACTCACACAGAAGTTTGAAGTGCTAGCCCGACCCATGGAAGGTAAGCTGGTGCTGAAGCAGGGCAGGCAAGAGCAGTCAGCAACTGTGCTCTGGTAAATGCTCTGGGCTGCTCAGTCAAGGGGGTATGGGGCAGGAGTGGGACACAGACATGACTGTCTGCTCAGAGGACTGCATCCTCCCTACCACAGTGCAAAGTTTTCAAATTCTGACCTAGGAGGAAAGACGAAGTCACATTAGGAGAAGTTTCTAATGTTTCAGCTAATTAATCACCAAACTGTCCAACGCAGAAAGGCTGTAGAACATTTGTTATTGTAGACAGCACCATCATAAGCATCTACCAGGAGTGACACTTCTGTGGCTTGTCCTCCCTAGGGCCTTGTCAGACAGGTTGGATAGGTCCTTTCCCACTCTACATCCTCTCATTGCCAAGATTTAGGCTATTATGTCAGAACTAATGTTAACAAATTCCATTTAATTTATATTGCTAGAATTCACGTCTGAAAAGGTGAACTTTTAAAACTGCTGAAATAATTACTCTGTAACTAAATCTTCCTGAAAGCTTATAACAATGCCAACCACAAGTTATGTGGGCAATTGGTGATATCAGAAAAATAAAAATGCATCTCTGTCAAACTGCTATTGCAAGAAAAGTATATTTTACACAGGAGACTCTGAGGAGGTTCCTTACAGTCCTAGTCCACGCACAGGATTCCCAGGCTATACATGCACATGCTCAGACCTTGGGTGTAAAGCTCCTCAAAAATGACATCAAATTATCGTTCAAGTGGATATGCTAATGCTGCAGATCTTAACAGACCTTCCCAAATCCAGAGAACTAGAGCTTTACACCAGGAGCAACACCAGCACTATCAGAGCACATCAGTAGTTGACATCAGATCAGACTATAAGTCAGGACAATTTGACATAAGGCAAAGAAAATCTAATTCTATGGTCTCAGTGAAAACATCTAAACATATTTCAGCTCTGGATAGAAAACTAATGATTTAGCAACTGTATTAAGAACGTAAATGTTATTATGTTCAGAGGAATGACAGCTATTCACTAAAATTATACTTCAGTATCTACCTTTCCTTAAAAAGCTGTTCAAATGCCCTTAAGCTGCCTGGAAGAGAACACTGCATGCACAGTGTTATTCTCAGCAGCTTATGTCGTATGTTCAGATATTTGGCATTTATTCATGTACCCCTATACGCAGTCCCTGCCAAACAGAGTGCCAAGACCACACAAGAGACATCTACAGTGGCTGGTCAGTCTCAAGAGACATTCACAGTTGTGCCAAACACTGTAATTTTGGTGTTGTGAATGTGCTGAGCGGAGGAGAAGCACAAAGAATTAAAACCTAATGCCGTAATTTTCTAAACCAATGCAAACACTGTTGGCTCCCTCTGGTGCTAAGTATAATGTAGCGGTACGAACTAAACCGGCAGAGAAGCAAGGCAATGATATAATCCAATTATTTTGTACAGCAGGTGACAGACATTCCAGTAATGTGTTACAGCAGCAGATTTCCTCGTGCAGAAAAAAAATCCCTAAACCCAGTTCGCAGCCTGTACCAACGGCTCTTATGTGGGGGGAACACGTCATACACCTTTGAGAGGTGCCACTGTGATCCTGAGCACACACACATACATGCTAGACTCCCCTCCTCACACATGTTTTCACCATCTCCATCCCAATTTTTAAGAGCAACCTTAAAAAACATTTTCAGGCTCTAATTCATTAAATTGGCAGTGATTCTTGCAGTAGTTTAAAAAACACTAACCAAACCCACTCTTAAACCCACCCATTTACACTTAAAAATATGCATGTTATGCCAACAGACTAGACAAATCAATTTTAACTGATCTATTGCTAAATCTGCTGTTGAATACAGCGTGTAGAATAAAAATCAAGCCACTCAATCTGTTCACAGACATAAGTGGCTGCCTGGGTTTTTAAAAATTCTATTCATGACTGAATTTCCAGTGACACACCAAAGTATCCAAGTATGATGATTTACACTGTAAGCATTGCTCCTTGAATTGTTTTTAAGGACTACTTTGAGACTTGCTTGCTGTTATTCCAAACTATTGGGTTTCCGATGCAAAACAAGGGAGTTTAATAATCTAATCTGGAAGGGCTGGATTTTTGTTGCATTTTTAACACTGTGTGGAAAGAAAGGAAGCAGGAAGCAGGTTTCTTGCCTTCTCCTAACCCTCCTCCCTTTTTTAACAAGATAAAGGTAGAACAGCCTCCATTTCCTACTTAACAGATTTAAGCACTGCCATGCAGAGCGAGGTGTGTGGCACAAAGTGATTTTCATCTCCTTCACCTCTTGGATTAGCAGACCCCCCAGTGCAATTCCCAAAAGAGGAGGGTTTAACTTTAAAAAATCTGTGTAATGTCCCTGTGGTTGAAAGGGAAGCTGGTGACAAGGGCAAGAGAAGGGTGTTCCCAGTGTGCTCCTTTTCATCCAGCTGTTCCTTCTATCTGTCAGCAGCAAACAGCTGGGTCTGGAGCTTGTCCCACTCTTCTGGCTTCCAGACAGCAGGAGGTTAACCCATCTCTCCCAAGCTTCTGTCCTCTCCTAGCATCCTCCAGTTACCAGTTTGTGAATTCAGCATGAGACATGACAACTTAAGGAGACTACAACTTCTAAAAACTCTGTGAGAACCACAGGTATGAAGGGCCTTCTCAGCAAGTACCTTCTGCCAAACCTCAGTCAACAAGAGAATTACTCCTCCACTTCCTGAAAGTATAAATTCTGTAATTTAACTACCATCGTCTTGAACACCAATTGACCACACTTAAGCAAACTTCAGATGTTTAATTTAGGTCACTCTTCCCAAATAAATTCAAGTTCTGAAAAGATGTTTAAAGTAAGCTCAGGAAGAGCAGGAGCTGGAGGACTTAGGTTTACTCCTAAACATCATCTTGACTCTGAGTGCCAAGGCCTTGAGTCCCCGTGTATTCAATATGGGTAATAACAAGTTTTCACTTAGTGCCTTGAAGAAAGGCATTATTCACTCTTAAGTCTTATTAATACCCCCATCCAATAAGAAATTTAACTCTAATGCTTTGTAACAGAGTTCTGTTTCTAGGATACTAAACAGCAGCTATGTACCATTTTCTCCATGAGTGAAACCAAAAATAATCCTGCCACAGAAAATACTACCTCTTAAAAACAAACAAGCCCTCTTATAAAAATCTTTCTAAACATGTAACATTGCTTTGTGCTAATTTTAAGTAATCCATCTATTTTAAAACAATTTTATTTAGTTTTAAAATAGTAACTTATATGGCAAATATTTTGCCCAAATACAGGCTCAAGATTCAAAACCAGAACCTTTTCTGTGATGTATTATTATTCTGCAATATCATAATTTACAATATGCTTAGCTGTAACATCAAGTTCCTACTTAAAGGAAGCGGCAGTAACACCCCTAAGTGGTCTTTGCTTTGCTTCAATACCTTCCAGAGTACATTTTGCCTCTTCAGCTGAATGAGAAGAAATCACCCTGACCTTAACTATGGTTAAGTCACATGAAAGAATGACTTGTACAAAGAACCCAACCAGCACATTGCCCTTAGATACCAAGAAACAGCTTTTCTTCCTCAACATGGACAGTATCAAGTAACATTAGCAGGCAACTAGGTTACAGACTGTCCCTTCAGAAACTTTACTTTGTAAAAAGTATAAACACATTTCCAGCCTGAGAAGAACAAGGTGAACTGCCTCCTTAGTTGCCATTGTGTAACAGGCCTTCATGAAGAGTCCAGGGGATTATACACTTAGCAGGGGTGCCAAAGACCCCACCAGGCAAAGACCACACCAGAGGCACCAGCCTCACAAACACTGCTGACAGCCCAGGCCTTGAGAGATGGGCTTGCAGGTTCAATATCATTACTGCTGATAAAGCAAGCCTGGAAAAAACACTCTAAATTGGACAGCCTTTCAGCAGCTGATGAAAAGGCTCCAACAGAAGAGTTCTAAGCAACAGTTACGGACGTTTCCATTTTAACTGCTTACCCCCTTGGGAGATGACCACCTCCACAGGAGAGCTGGCAGAGGGGGATGGAAAGCCTGTGCCCCAGCTGCTGCAGTTGACAACCCTGCATACCACCTTCAACTGCAGAGGCAGGTGGATGCACACCGATACACCACATCAAACTGGGGGAGATGGTGCCGACCTTCATCACTACTATGCCTGCAGAGGTACTCAGGTACTGTGCAGACTGCTAGAGGACAGAAATACCTTAAGCCACTGCAATTCTTCGGTCTGTGGCAATGGAGGAAGGAACAGATCTTCCCCAAGTGTAATTCTCCTAGTCTGAAAGTAAATTTTGCCCAAATTGTCTATCTCCACCCATTAAGAGAGGAACTGCTTAGATATAATAAAAAACCATTCGTAACAGATGCCTGACATTCCTGTGATCAACACACACCTGCTTTACACATTTCTGCTCATGCTGTGGATCAAAGTATCAATAAGAGGGCACAACTATTTCAAGATCAGAACAACCACTCCTCTTCCAGCCACAAGCCAAGAGTTTATTATTAAAACACAGGCTAAGCCAAATGATAATTATGTCAAATATAAAAACGCCCTTCTTCAATGTCCTACATCCAAACTCTGAAGCTCCTGATGACATCTGCTAATTTCGTGTAAGCTTCACTAAGCTCAAGCCCTTTATTAAAAGCACATTTTCCTCGTTGAGGCTTCATTTTATCCAAACAGAGAACTCCAGACATTACTTCAGATGTACTAGAAAATGAACAACAGTAAATTGCTGCCAAGGCCCCTTTCAAATTGATCACAATTTTAATGAGAAGCAATGTATTTACTGATATCTAGATCCTGGATTTAATATTTTATTATCTGAATAATCTGCATGAGCATTTGAATCTGATTTTACAACTGAATGTTACTGCAAAGGTCAATTTCTCAAGGCTTCACCAACTGGCTTCAAATACATTGCATTTCTGTACTTGTCAGGGAGACAGGAAAATAGGGCAGTGCAGTTTACCAGTTTTCATCTTGCACATCACTTCCAAGACCTGGTCTCACTCTCCCTTTTCCACTGCAGAGGCATTCAACCCCCAAGTAAACTTCCAATTCTGCAAGAGAGTTTTAGCCAGCAGCCAGCCTTCCCTCCTAGCAAGGAGCAGCTCCCAGAGACCTGTGCACAAATATTTGCTGGACTGAACCTAACTACTTTACTGACTAAGCAGCAATCCTGAATGTCAGTTTCTACATCATAGCTTGTACATTATTTAAGCTAATCAATGCAGCAGAGCAGGTTACTCACCGATCGATCACAATCTCTTTCTGCCTTAGCAGCCCCTCTTTAATTTTCATTAGAGATTCCCAGTTGCTGAAGTCCTGATAGCTGGTAGCTGGATAACTTTGACGAGAAGTTCCAGTCGGAACCTGTGGAAAATAATTGCAGAATTACCTTCTCAAACAGTAAAGATACATAATATCCAAGATATTAGGACATTTACAAAGTGGTTTGTTCCAGAAACGTAAGAGCTGCTTTTCGGTTTGATTCAGATTTGCATAAAGCAATCAGATTTATAAACAAGTTTCTTGAAACAAATCTCTACTAAAGAATTCATAGCTCTAAAAGCAGTTTGAGATTAAAAGCTCAATTAGAATTTAAATACTTAAGACAAACACCACAAAATGTTCATACCCTGCTGCAAATGCTTGTAGTACTACAAACCAGACAGCTTAACAGCTTTAGACCGGCTGGTAACTGCAAATAACTGTTACCACTCCTTCCACTTCTTTGACTCCCTCCTCTTAACTTTATCATACAGAGTAAGAGAAATCCCTCTAGATGTGTGTGCAGTTAAAGTACAGAACAAGGGAATACAATCCTGGTTAATTCTAACTGTTTGCAAGAATGAAAGTTTCACAAGTAACAGGTTTCAGGCTTTCCATTCATCTTCACATAGCCAGGCTGTGTGTCTCACAACAAACCGAGGACAACAGTCAAACTGAATACGAAGCAACGACATCATGGTTTGGAAAAAAAGGAAGCAACTAACTAGGATGTTTAATCAAGTAATGATTTTATACTCAGAATATAAAAAGTATTACAAACATCTGTATAAGGAATTCACACAAGGGAAGGTTTAAGTCAGAATCAGACTGAGGGATCCCAGCATCGGCTGCCATAAGGTATCATCTAGTCTCCCACCAGTTAAGTAATTAAAAAAAGCATTTCTCTTTATTAGCTGGGATGCACCCTGGATAAAGATAAGGTAAGCAAACAGCAGCCCACGCTTCTGGTCAAAGCTTTACTGTGAATCACAATACTGAATAGAGGTAATTCGTCACCTAAACCCGCACACCATGACGTGGTCTCTTCAGTAAATTGAAAAAGCATTTCTTCCCATTCAGTCCAGTTCAGTTCAATCCCTAGCCTCCTCATTGATAAAATGGACAGAAACACATTTTTTCTCTTTTAATTTATAACTTAAAACTAGGTAAGATGACAAGACTTACAAATTCTAGTAGTCTCTCACAACTGTCACACCACACCACCCCGAAGTCCAATTCATACTTCAGGGAATATTTCTTCTGCTTCCTAAGCTGGATAGCTTCCATAGTAAAATCAGTTATATATTATTTAAAAATAAAAAAAAATAAACCAAACCCAATCCATAACAAAAAAACCCAACCCCCAAACAAAACCAAAAAACTCCACCCCCAAAACAACTACAAATGATCAACAACTCTATACATTAAACACTTCATGCCAATTTCTGGCCAAAGACACAATGAAAACCTGGACTGTGCTCCTTGCTGGACAATATGAAGTACTGTTTCTTTACTGAAAGAACCGTATTAACTGAAGAAACAGTATTTAGGAAAAATGTGAAACATTAAAACCAAATTTTCTCTTAAAATGGATCACTGATTTACAGCTGTAGTTACTATTTTTTATCCAATGCTCATTCACGATTGCATCCCACAAACAATAAAAAACACAGAAAACATCTGAAAATTCTCCAAATTGTTGTGCCTAAAAATAAGCGCCTCATACAAATGCTGCCTGAGGCACATTCTAGCTTTGAAAGTTTTGTGGGAATAAAAATTTTCACATCTGCAATTTCTAGTAAACCAGTCCATTAAACATATGCTTGTTCAAGGAAAATATGTTGAAGATGGTACTGCACTTTACCGAGAGGCAAGGAACGGCAGAGCTGCTAAGTACTGCTTGGATTAAGATCTACCACCCATTTGATAACATTTGCAGTTGATTTAACAGTTGTCTTGCTTCATTTTTCATGCATAATGATCAACATTAGCATTAAAAATCCTAAATTGGTGATATCACCTTGGGTCTTTTTTTGGTTTGGGTAGCAGTCTAATAAAACTTAGGAAAGATGCCAAGTCATGATTCTTCCTGTGAGTAAAACATGTGCAGAGTCTTTAAGGATCAATGAATCTAAAATTAATTTTGCCTGGCTCACTCAATCCAGACCAGATAACTTCAAAGTTGTCTTTGGTGCTTACAGAATACTTTGGGATTGTCACATATTGTTCTGTATTACAGTTACCCATGTGACTGGCTTAATTAACAGGCACCAGCACAAAACTATTTCAGTCAAAGACTAAGTCACACAAAGCCACATCGTGCAGTATAACATGACAACATCAGGAACTATCACTGGACTTTTGTGTCATGACATTTTTTCCTTTGCTTCTCTACTACAGTGCTAAAGAATGCTTTTCTATCTCCACCTCGATACCATTATGCTACAGTCAAAAAACCTAAACAAAACAGTCCTTAATGAGCTGGGATTAGATCCTGGTTTTCCAAAGCCAGAAATTCCATGTCTACCCAAAAGAAACAACCCATGAGGGTTTGAGGAGATAAACAGGAAATATATGGCTTTACAAAGCCAAATCAACCTATTTGTTGAGCAAGTTGGATTTTGTCTTTAAGACTGAGCTATAAAGAGATTAAAGACAACCATTTAAATATGAACCCATCTCACCTGAAAACATGTTTTGAAGCCACCAGTGGTTTGTCTAGCAAAATTCTTCAAAGCAAGGCTATTACCTCGATCTAGCACCTCTGCAAATTTAATAGTTTGCACTAGAGCTAGAAAGACACTTTTGACTGTGGTACAGTAAGCGACTATACAAGAAGTACATTAAGGCTGCTGAGAAGTAAGGTAATGAGTTTTGCAACATTAAAAACGGAGTAATATTTTGTTAACTAGATGCTAACAATAACGTGGGCTTTAAAAAAAAATCTAATATATAAGGCCTCCTTAGATGAACAACAGAGATGCTTTTGGCTTTGAAACCTATCTAATCTTAGCATACGTGTATATACATGCTGTATATACATACGTAACAGCAACTAAAATATAAACCAAAGCAATAGCTGTGTGCTTCAAATTGTCACCCTGAACAGATGAAAACAACAAAAAATATTTCTGTTTCTGATATCATGTTTCAGCCAATTAAAAAAAAAAAATGCTAAAAATACTTCCTAGCAGTGCCCAGAATAACATGGCACTTTGCTCAGAGCTGAGCACATGGTGTTGACTACCCTGAACAGCTCTCTAGCTGCTTTGAATGGTGCGCAGGTGGCCTGCTTACGTTCAAGTATTTTGTCTCCTAAGGACATCAAACCAAACAGAGAGAGCAAAATACACTTTCAGGACTCTCACACAGAAAGGTATCCACAACTCCAAGTCCAGTTGAATCCTCCACAACTACTAAAAAAAATGCCAGCTTGAAACATGCAGCATTCTTTTCCATCTGCCCTAGAAAACACAACTATTTTTGTCGCCTGGCACCTCTTCCAAGAGTATCAGCCTTGGACTGAGAACATCTGTTGGTGAGAACAGTATCCTCTGCACAGTGGCGTCCAAAGGTCCTCACTAGCTTGTTTTTTGACAAGGGCTTGGCCCTGACTTGCACGACCTGGCAGGCCTTCAAGTCACTGATGAGGCACAACTAGCTGCTGGGAAAAAAATACAACACAAAACCCCGTAAAACACAGCAAAACTCAACACATTAAAAACCCCAAGTCTGCTGTGCTAGCCTATATGCAAATATTTATTGCTGGAACACACATTGCTGACTGATTCCATCATGTTTCTTAACAGTGGGAAAATAATTTTTCTCTGGACTGGAGGATAACAACATTTGGATGACTGGGGCTAATAATGGCTGGATTTTTTAATTCTGCTAATTAAAATTATCTTCTCGAAACATGCTTGTAGTTTCTGCCTGAAGCAGCTCAGTGTCTCAGCACACAGAGTGGCACAGCATTCCACATAACATGCTGCATCACAAAGTAAAGGTGGGACCCAAACATGTCAAAATGATAGCTCATCTCCTAAAAGCAATGGCTTTTAAAGGGGCTTTTTTTCTGGAAGCTGCCTTTGAAGTAATTCAGCACTGCCTATACTACAACTGCAAAGTTTTCACAGCCCACAGCTAACAGCATCATTTCTGGCACTCTGCTAGCTAAGTGAATGATCCATTTTGGCCAACTGCTTGTACTGCCCTAGGTTATCACAAACCCCCTGCTATAGGCATTCGCTGCATTTTACTGGCATCGATTATTCAGGAGAAAGACAGAAAGCTCCTTGCATCCACCGCTGATCCAAGGCACAGAACCGGTACAGCCAATCATCAGCAGGAGCACAAATTGTTCCTTTTGCTTTGGAGGAAACAAATCTGAGTGTCCCCATGAGCTGTGCCTCTGGGACATGGTGCTTGACTTACAGCTTGACTCAGCGATGATGGAGAAAAAAGAGTTGGATGTGGCAGCAGCGAGCCCGAATTATTGTCACAGAGACCCCTCTCTTGCTCTTTGCTCCCTGTGATGGGAAAAGAATTAGATCTGTAAAGGCAGAGCAGCAGTCACCGATGAGCTCTGCAACTGCTCCCCATCCTAGGTAAGGGAAGATGGATTTACCCATCCCTCCCTTCCCACACAGATTTCTTCCTAATATCAGGCCAAGCGTTCCAGCTCATGACGGCTCCCTGAATTCTGACAGAGGACCATCCACCTTCTAGCCAGCAAAACATGACAGGGCTGGTAGTTCTCATGCAAGAAAAGCCCACAGCCATGGAGTCAGGCCCTAATTTTAAATCACTTTAAAAGCAAGGTGAGCAATACAAAGTGGCTTTGCCTTGCTGAAATGCAGTAGAAAGAACAACCATAAAGAAGCACTATAGCATTGTAAGAGATTCCTGGAGGGGTAAAAACAAGACTGTGGACCAATTCAAGAAATCCTGACTTGTGGTGTCTGTATTTCACCACCACCTACTTACCGCTCCACTCTGTTCCATCTTTGCCATTTAGGGAAGACTGTTTCTGCTCAGCAGGATATAATCACTACAGTTCTTGGCAGCAACACCTAGGCTGTATCACATTTTGCTATACTTTCACAAATCTCCTGCAGTCATGGAGGAGAGAACATCTAATCATGCCCTTGCACCCTTATTCCAGCCATGGTACACGTGGTGTTCTTTGGGGAATTTTTAATGAGGAGGAGAGTATAAAGAAAATGAAATTGGAACATCATCAAACTGTAAAGTACAGAGAAATACTGATGTATCACAGAGAGGTTAACACTGCCAAAAGCAAGTGATGAAATCCAGGGCAGGAAAAAAAAAATCAAAAAATCAATAAGGCTTGGAAAAAATTCCCAAACAGATACTTTATATAGACATGCAACCTGCAAAGTAATTATAAAGAGAGACCACAACTAACAGGGACAATAAACTTGACAGGAGTTCAGAGTTTATTCTGCCTGAAAAATCAGCTTAATGCAAGTCTCTACTGCCTATTTGTCAGGTCACAGAGAAAGGGGGTGAGGGAGAGAATAAGACAATAACTTTAAATAGCTCTGGCCTAATCCCAGTTAGCAGGACACGTTCCGTTCTGGGCACAGTGCTATCAGAAAAATCACTGAAATGGTAGAACAGGTTTCAAAGAAGAGGAACCCTAATGATGAATAAGCTTAGAAAAAGGGATTGATGAGTAAAGAGTGAAATACCACAAAGGCTGAAGAGACATGAAATCAGCCAGCCACTTTGTTTCCTAGGCTGAGAGCCCATACAAACCAAGGCTGATGGAATGAAAACGGAGATAGGAAAATTTGGGATAGAAGTATCAAGACAGAGAAAAACAAACCCAAACAAATTAAAAAAAGGAGAGAAGTAGTAAAAGCACCTCACAAATAGCTGATAGAAGATTCAGATTTCAACATTTTAGGATCTGCACTGAAAAAAGTTTAGGAAATAAAGGGAAAGCCAGTCCTTACTTCATGACACACCAGGACTTCTCAGTATTAGGGTTAAATTTTGCTGGGACCGAATACACGTGTGTAAGGACAGAACTGAATACACTATGCTGAGAGGAGTCAGAGCTAGGCTCCAACCTCAGAGACTGACAAAGATCAAAACTCATTTAAGAAAGGGCTCACATTAAAACAGTTAACTGCATGGGTACTGCACAGCATCCAGCATGACAGATGCACTGTTCTCCCAGTTTGCAGTAGTCTAAATTAGTGCTGGTAATTTGGACTCTCAGAATTGGCCAAACAATGCAACAAAAGAAAGGACAATTCCCCTCCCTGCCACACTTTCAATGTGAGGGGTTTTTGCCATTATAGAATCAGACCCATTCCATTTGGTGTTGCAGTATCATTCAGGGCTTTACAAAGCAAGCACACGAAGCCTTTCACTAGTGCACTAACCCACTCCTCCTCTTTGCAGCAAGTGTTTAAAATTGCAAGAATGAGTTGTGCTGTTCAAGGGGAGCCAACATCCCTCTTTGGTTTGATAAAACCACATTATTGCATCTATTGCATAACTTGTTATAGCTTTTCCAATAAAAAAAATAAAATGCTAACGTTGGCTATTTACAGACAGCACCACTACCACTGTATCCTTTAGAAAAGGGAAAGATTTCAAAAAGGAAAAGGATAAACAGTAGCAGCATTAAAATGCCTCCTAAAAACAGCACTCTCTTCAGCCATTAAACCTTTTTCAAGAATGCTTGTGGAAGCCTCCTTCACAAATGAAATCCCCCTTGCACACAAGGCTTTATTAGAGACCTCACGGACTAGACCCACATAAGCTGGGGAGGAATTTGAATGTCCTACAAGTTACTGCTATTTGTATATTTACTTCTTCCCCAGCAATGTTTATAGTGCAGCTGAGGCTTCTGAACTTGATATCAAGGTCAGGCTTGATAACCACAGCAAGAGAGGAAAGACATGATCCCTTACCACAATAGCTTACAAACAAATTAAGAGAAAGCATAGCAAGTACATGGTTGCTGTGATACCAAGAGAGATGGGAGAAAACAAATGCAAAGGTCAGGTATGCTATTCACAGAGGAGGGGAAAGAAATGAACACACAAAAGAAAGACGAGTTTTGCTACTGATGGTGTAGTTACAGGTTTTTGATAGCAACTGCATGGTCACTTAAATATGGCATAAATTTACACTGCTATCAAAGCAAGGGGGCCTGTTCTCCTGCCCCGTCTCACCACTTCCAACATTCATACCTTTCAGCTCCCTTCTGAGACCCTTGTCCTACACTCTCCCTCCATCCCATATGCATGATGGTTATTTGTACCTAGGTCAGGCTCCTATCAGATTCACTGTACAAGGCCACATGAAATCTAGTGCTGGCACACCCTGTTAAGTGGAAAAGCAGCATTCAAGATGACATGTTTTGCAGTGGCACAGCTTTGTGCTGGATTAGTATGAACACACAGCCACAAGTCGAGTTATCACAACCCCAGGCATTGCCAAACCCTCCAAAAGTATGTTTGGGAACTGAATACTTCTGGGGAAAAAAAATACTACACTGTCAAGTTACAGGCCAAGACCTGGTGTGTAGATATGCAACCTGTTCGAGAAAAGGGACTTCCACATGAAGGTGGCATAAGAGAGTAAAACCAGAAATTTCTTTTCTTTAATAGTGCTGTGCTGGTTATCTGAATGACAAGAGCACACACAGGACCAGCAGCACAGTCCCAGCCTACAGTCAGACACTGCCTGTGTCACAGATCCATAGTGCTCAGATTCTGCACCCAGCAGTGGATGCTGAACAAAACAGGAATATCACAGGGGATTAGTAAGGGAAGTGAACTGGAATGCTGGCCACTACGTAACTGGCAAGGTTTCGCTCCCTTTAGCATCCTTGATGGTATTGTGCGGAAGTCCCAAACAACAAACTAAGATGCCTTTAGAAAGGCTTTGCAAGATCCCTACAGATGCAGGCAAGGACAGTCTCATCACAAGAGGCTGCAGCCACTCAGCAGTCCTCTGAGACTCTCTCATTTCTGCCACCTTCAACCACTATGCTCTTAGAGGGTGAGACCGGCATTCCCAGAGCCGTGGGCCAGATCATATACCCTCTTCTGTTTATCTTCCTCTGAGCAATTCCTTACACTTCTCTTGCTTTTATGTGTTGTTATAACATTCCTTTAGAACTCAGCACACCACCACAATTATTTTTGTCAGAAATCCTTTCCATTTATATTCTGGCAAATGTTATGAACACAAAACACTTCTAGGTGCCACTTAATATGACGTTAAAAGCAACAGTGCCTGGAATTTTCCACCGATAACAATTGGGTCTTTCCTAAGTATAGAAGCACTTGTTTTATTAAGTCCGTTTTATCTTCCCATTACATTTAAATTCAAATGTTCTTTACTAAAAAAATGAAAACCTGAAGATGAAAGGGAGCTTCCACAAGGAGAACAACTTTTAACTTTTTTTTTTCCTCCCTTGAAGCTTTTAGTGAAAGTTTCACTGCTAAGCTGATTTTTTTTTTTTTTCTTGTTTCCTACTCTGGCCTGGAAAGCAGCATGACCAAAAGGTGACTACAGTTATTTGAAGCCCAGAAAAAGACCATTGTTTTAAGTGCTGTACACTTACACCTAAACGTTTGTAGGACATAACTGTTATTCACTACAAAATGTTATGAACTGTACAAGTTAGGCAGAAATAGATTAGAAAAAGAAATAGAAATAGATTAGGAAAAAAAGGGCTAGTTAGGGAAAGTTGTAAGTTGTATGTTGATGACTAATGGAAGCACCTCTAAAAGTAAAATATCTCTGCCATTTGCACTCCGACATCTTCAACCAAATTCTGATCATTTATAAAAACCTTTCTGTTAAGTGTACATTGCTAATATATACAAGTAGCAATTTACAGAGGGCCAGCATTGATAGCTTATTTATTACTTGTTACTCCTGTTCACAGCCAAAAGAGAGTGGATGCAGAAAGCAAGCAAAAAGGCACCTTTCTTGACTGCCTGCAGGAGCTCTGCAAGGATGCGCGGAGCTGGCTATCAGTCCTGTACGGTAATGGACAGGAGTCCCTCTGTAACTACAGGGTAGTGAAAAGAGTGAACATCAACTGGAGTGAATATCAGAAGGGGGGGACACACAACCAAACTTTACTTGCACAGCTGTTGGAAAAGAAAATGTACAAGAACCTAATAAGCACAGAGCAAGGGATTCTCTTAACAAAACATGCCAGCTTACTGAAAGAGATGTAAGTCACTCAATTTAATATGAAGGAGTACACATCTGGGGAAAACTGATGCTCTGCAAATTCTTTATCAAGGGAACCAATTTTTCAAATGGAAGATCTTTAGATTCTGCAATGGGTGTTGGCCCAGGAAACTGAGCTACATCCTCCTCTTCCGTTTGTTTTAGCTTTTCATGACTTCATAAGAAACATGAGCCATGAATGTGAATGCCCACAAAAATAAAGCACAAATGTTCAAAATATTTCTATGACAAACACAAGTATTCACACAAACTCACAAAAGACTTTATTTTAAAATGTTGATCCAGAACTGGTCTCTGTGGGCACTTGCAGAAAGAATGGAGCCTGGCCAAATTACGGGAACCTGGTCATTTCCAGTTCTGCAGATGCAGCTTTGGTAGGTGTTATGACCTATAGCACATGGGGAAGGAATTATTAGGCAAGGAAAGGCTGAGTGAGCTGGGGCTGTTCAGCCTGGAGAAAAGACGACTGAGGGGGGACCTAATTAATGTTTATAAATATCTTAAGTATGGGATGCAGGGGGAATTGGCCAACCCCTTTTCAGTCATCTGTGGAGACAGGACAAGGGGCAATGGCTGTAAATTGGAGCACAGGAAGTTCCGCACCAACATGCGGAAGAACTTTTACACAGTGAGGGTGACAGAGCCCTGGGACAGGCTGCCCAGGGAGGTGGTGGAGTCTCCTTCTCTGGAGATATTCAAGACCCGTCTGGACACCTATCTGTGCAATATGAGCTAGGGAGCTGCTTTGGCAGGGGGGTTGGACCCGATGATCTCTCGAGGTCCCTTCCAACCCCTACGATTCTGTGATCCTCTTTTCCACTCCCTGTTAGGCTGATACACCAAAATATTAAGCAGAAAACAAGACACAATCTGTTCTTCTCCAGCTCTCATTACCATGAGCACAAACTGAAAAAGGACAAGGAAAAAATCCAAGGATTTTCTATAAAGAGCAGCAAGAGGGGGACTTAGTAAAGCCACCTTACAGGGGACTGGAAGACAAAAAACAAGTTCTCAACAAAAAGACTCATACGGAATTATTAAGGTCTATGGATGTCAGAGCTCTGCACCACGAACACAGTTCTCATTTACATTTGTTGGTGATTACCTTGAAAAACTTCAGCAGATTGAAAAACTAGAGGCATAGTCATGTTTTCTGCCCACAGTGCAGGAATTCTCTTTTGGATGAACTAGCTGCATTTCACCCAGCAAACCAAGCAGGACACCACATGGACCTGATGTGCAACGGTTTCCATTGCTTCAGGCAGGGATTCTATCACCATCCCTGTGCAGCACATTACATACATCACACATCACCATGTAAACAAGAGTTATTCAGTCACTTTCCCCAGAAATTTAAACAAAATATTCCTTTTTGGTTTTTTAACTCATATGGAGACCTGTGTGACTTTCTGAATTTCACAGGGAATTGCAGAGGATTTGCACCTCTAACAAACTGGGTCCAGGAATCTCAAAAGCCATCATTTGAAAATCCTGGCTTGAAGCTTCTATGTCATTCACAACCAGAAGAAATACAGCCAGTTTAACACTGGACTGTCTGTGAAAATGGGAACCACACAAGTATGGAAGGTAGTCACACAATTTGTGTGTGGAATAACCAACGGATATTTAAACTGTTTGGCTTCAACCCAGATTATGAACCTTTCCCACTTGAGTTTATGAGGGGTACTTGAAATGCACTTGTCTCTAACAAAAGTAGCAGTATGATGTAAGGGTGCATCTGAACATCCGTGTCAGTGTGTGAAGGTGTTTTCCTTCCCTACGAGCTAAACTGGGAGCCCTAGCACATTCTTAATATAAGCAGAAAGAGTAAAAAAATTTCACACTGAAAGGTAAACATGACTTGCATCACCAACAATTAGTACTTGCCACACATACATAAAGTATCTTAAAAAGAAACGAGGCTTATAACTCTCATTCTACAGAAAGGAAAGTGAGACATGAGCAAAGACAATCTGTCTGAGGCTCTCCAAAGAGCACCAAAACACAGCAGATTCTCTGGCATGGAAAATATTTTGTAAACAAGTATACGGGTTTTAAGGGATACAAATGAGAGCAATCCCTGCTAAACATGTTGAATTAAGTTTGACTGAATTTAAAATAAAAACAAGTTCTTATCCATCCAGAATATCATTGGAGATGAAACTGCATCTTCCGTTGGAGAGGATCTAAATGCATTTTTCATCATGCTGGAAAGTGACCACATCACAGGCCAACCCGACACAACTCTCCTGATGGTCCAAGCTGGAGATTGCACCTCTTACCTAGTTTCTATGCAACCGAGGCTCAAAATAACTTTCTTACAGTCTTTTAAAAAATGCAAAGAACTATGTGCAAGTCTGGTAACATGGAAGAGATTCAAAATCATCATTTTCCAAATCACAGTCCCCTGCTACTTCCATGGAGCTAATTCTCTGTGTACCTTTCAGCACTGTCATTACTATGGTATTTAAGAGAAAACCTGCAAAATTCTCCATAGGTGGGAAGAAGCACCAGGAAGCTCAGGTGGGCTGTAGGGACCTTAGGAGATCCTCCATTTGTAGCTTTGAATAAATTCTGTTTCTCTGTTTGATAAATGAAAACACTAAATCCTGAAAATATAAACCATATATACTCCTTGATGACAGACACTGGCACGATCACAGGTATCAGCAGTACAGGCTGAACACCGAAAGAGTCAGACTAAATATAGACAGAAGTGTGTTTTTCAGCTACATACACTACAAGCATATTTGAAGACGCTTTTTATAATGAGATGTCCCCTTTCTTCCTTTCACTCAAGTTAGCTCATGCTCTGTTCACAGGGGTAGGTTATTTATCAAAATATATTAAGCTAATCAGGTGAAATGATATCTCCTTAATCTTCTGTATCTACACAGGAGTTATTGCGCTCTGAAGAGTTTCAAATTTCTGTAAATTAAATTTGCAGTTTATTGCAAAAAAAATAAACTACAACTATACATTTAGTCTCTTCTTTTAAAACTAGTATTAGAGTAATCAAATCTAAAATGAGTTGGGCAGTTACAGTTTAACACAGGAGGAGGCTCATCTCAAAGATGGCAAAGTTCATGTTCCAGAATGAACGGCCTTTATTTTTCATTTTCTAATTCACAGAGATGTCAATACTATTTTTATACCAAATACTCACACAACCAACTTATACAAGAGACTATCTCAAAACAACAGGAGCAACTCATTTTCAATAGAGGGCACAAAAAAAAAAAAAAGGGGGAAGGCAAATAGTTTCTTCTGTAAGAAGAGAGACATAGAAGGAGGAAGAAAAGCTCTCCTTAACATCATCACACCAAATACATTGTCAGAAAATATTTATAAGACCGGGAAATCTGTTCTTTGTACTCAGATGGCCTGAACCAGAGAAGTACATCAATATTTTTTTATTTGGGCACATTCTACAATAGAAAATAAAGAAAAATATGAAGTTTTGTACCTGAAATTCTCAAGTAATAGACTTTGGGATCTTAATTTTTTGGGGTGCCAGCAGTGAAACAAAATTTCATTTTTAAAATACAGCATTTTCCCCCCACATATGTAATTCCAAAAAGAGCACTTTATTTCTGAAGAAGGAAAAGACATTTTACAATTCAAATGAATTTCAGTGATTTCTGATGAAGTGAAAAAACACACAGTAGTGTTTTAGCTAGTCTTTTTTATAGCCACTCCATCAATAAAAATTAAAAAAAAAATGCCAACCAGGTGAAAGAAAGGTCTTGCTGGATCACATTTTTTATATGCACATCTCAAAGTAGATTCAACTAAAAATTAGCCTTAAGACCATTTAAATGTATTATCTACACGATCTCCATGTTGATCTGAACAAAGACCTCAACGAGGCACAATGTTGAGGCCACTGGTCTACAGGCTCCCCTTCCACCTTATATGAGGGTGGTCACTGCAATATTTGGCATGAGAGAACCCTTCAGCTTCCAAACACTGCTAACACGTTTTGCATTTGGGGCAAAGTTGATGCATTCCTGTTGGGATGACTTGCAGCTGGAGACAGGTAGCGGCCAAGTCTAAACCCAAATAATTTCTCCTCCATTCTGCAGTTGTTGTTTAAGTGGAGATAATCCAGCACCACCACTTGGCAACTGGAACGTGGTCTTCCAACTTTATCTCTCCTTCATATGCCTTTGTCCCGCCGTTCATCCATCACTCATAACATGTCAAATAACACAACTAATCTCTGTGCTTCCTAGAACAGTTTATCTCAAAGACACTCAACACAGTTTCTTAGGTATAAGGGTCTCAACACACCACCCTAAAACACATTGTTCAGCTTAACCAATTGAGGACACCAGTAAACACCAAAATACAGCTCTCCTAAGCATTTCATAAGAAAAAGCCTTCCACTGCAATCAACATCCCAAAAATTCTGATTTTGTATCACATTGATTTGCACTGCTGCAATTAACTGCTACTATTTAATTACTGCACCTTCTTTAACCTAGTCAGAAAAATACACTGATATGAAAGAAACCATATTTGAAAGAGCACAGCTTTTTGTGCTGTCAGTATTTTGCTGCAAAATCACAAGCTCCATGGGTCGAGCCTGTGCTAACTGCGTTGCCTCCAAGTGAAATAAGTGCTTCCTACGGGGGTACAGGAAGAGGGAGGCCACTGCCGATTTTCAGAGTAGGAGCCAGGCAAAATTTCTTGTTCCCCCACTTCTCTCCTAACACTGGATCAAAGTACCAAAGACAATAAACAGGCGTTATACACTTCTGAGCCCTGTGATCTACTTTAATGGCTAAAAGTTCATGCCAGTAACAGCGACTGAAATGAAAACATTCAAGCTGACCTTTCCAAAAACATCTTTGGTTAGTAACAAATCAGATGACTAGTCCTGCCAGAGCCTTCAGCATTCCCAAAATGAGAAATATTTCAGCCCAACTCATAGTTTTCTACTAATTTATTTTGTACAGATTTTTAATCTCTTTGCAGTGGTATGCTTCACAAGATGCGGCTGCAAAAGTAGCTTCACCTTGTTTATACCGAAGAACAAAATGCCAATATCATACTAATTAAGTGACTGTTCAATGCTTAGGAAAAGTAAATACTTCTTGTCCCAGAGGAGAAAAACCAAGATGCAAAGCCTAGATTTCTCATCAGGGCTGTTTCCTATAACACTAAGAGAAACTCTAAGTCTCTCTATAGACGTAGGAAAACCTGCAGCCTCAGAAAGGTAACTCTGTCCACACGCATTCAAAACACTGAGATTCCAGATGTGAGTGAGAATCACTGAATAATCATTAAAGGAGGCATCAGGTAAAATATACAGACACAGGGGATGTAAATCTATCCAATCCAAGCAACAAAATTCAAAGGCAGAAAAAAAGAAAAAAAAAAAAAAGTGTTTATTAGGCTGTCTCCTTACCTGGTGTAAATCTGAAATGCTCTTTAGCAGAAAATACTTCTTTTCCTTTATTTTTAGAAGGAAGAAAAAAACTCCATCTTCCTTTAGGTTGTGTTAGACCTGCAGTACAAATGTGACCAAAGGATACACTAGCTAGGTCCTTTCCCTTAGCAGTGATCAGCAAAAAGTGTCTCAGAAGCCACATTTGCTGATACCTGGATGGCTACAAGCAATTCAAAACACTGCAGGGAACGTAAGAGTAAGGCCACAAAATACTGGCTACAAAAAAGGAAGATGTCATTTTAATGTTCAGCTTCCATACCAAAACTTGCTATTCTGTCCCACATACACAAACCAGTGCACACCTGTGGGAACATCCACTGCTCCTATTTTTAGTTACTTTTCCACCAAAGAGATGAAGCCTGAGAACCTCAGCAGCACGGTATCAAAGTACACCTGCAGCATGAGAGAAAACTGAGGCAGCACCATGAAATAATGCACTGAACCTGAGCACTCAGACTTATTGCTGAGCGTCTCTACTTGTGTGTGATTAATAATTGGGCTTGGATACGGTTCATTTCTACGCAGAGCCATGGGTTACCCACAGACCACATACTGACATCTCGAGCTCTTTACAGCTGGAATTTTAAAAACCGGCACACAGAAGGCAAAAATAGTTCAGGAAACTGACAGCATGAATATATGTTTAATTGTTATTTAAATAAAGGAGTTGGGATGCTGATGTATAACACGCCTCTTTTTGGACATTACCCCAAACATCAACCAGATCTCTAAATAAATTTATGAGAAGAAACATGCTCTGGTGGCAGATTTCTAATCCCACTGGAGAAAGCCCAGATCATCTCCATTTAAGGTTAAGCAAGCAACAGCTGCACATTTTTATTCCCCAGCACAAAATAAAGCAGACCAGAATCTCCAACACAGATTCCTTTCTTAAAGCTTTTCCTTTCTGATATCCACTGGTGGATTCACGCGGGGGTGAATCAAACAGTGCAACAATGTGCTCCATACACTCTCTGTACCTGTCAGACTGACATGTCCTGTGAGCAGCACTTCGGCATTTGTCTCAGAACCCCACCAAAATCCCCCTGAGTTAAATGAGTGAGCAATACTAAGCTGAACCAGAAAAATATTTGAGACAGGGCACCCAAACAAGCCTGCTGTCCGAGAAACACCTACACAAGATCTACAACATCCATGGGGCCTGATTTGTACATGATAATTTTGTTTTAGATACTTCCAATCTTAAAATTTCCCATCGAAGTTAGACATTTACAGCAGGCACACACTGTGTTTCTGATGGGATACTGCTGTTTTCACTAATGCCTCACCTTGCACATTTAAGTATCATTCTTTAAAGAGACTACTCTGTGACAGTGTCATCAGTTCACGATAAGTCACCTTTAAAAAATAACCTTATTTCTAAAAAGCTCCAAAAGTATGTTTATGTACAATACACTAACAGAAAAAGCAGAGAATTTGGGGTTGAGTGAATAACATGATCATTTTACAGGGACCTAGTGAAAGGGAGGAACTGGGATCGCAGCTACTGCTGTGCTGGGCGTTGGACTTTAATAACCACATACAGAGGTGAATTCAATCGTACAAGTTTCATGTTACACCTTTTAAAAAAGCAAACAATGCAGTGATAGCAGCACCTTTGCTGGATGACAGAATGCAATAAAAACATGAAACTCCCCTCATAAAAAGGCCAAACACAGTTGACTTGACTGTGGTAGATTTATAATGTTAATAATGCCATTAGCAGTGAATTATGAAACTCTTTACACTGGTAAAGAACTTTCACTCCTCACTGTGGAGACATTCAATTAACTTTCAACTGAAATACATGACCCTAAATTTCCTGGCTTTGATATTAAAGGATAACACTAAGCAAGCAGATTTATTATAATAAAACTTAATTTCTAACAACAACTATGTTACAGCCAATTTTGCAGAATAGCTAAAAACTTGTTTACAAAAATTAAAAAACAGCTCAATTTGAAACAAGATGGTACATAACCTCCAAGGTCTTTTTCGTCTCTGGTTTGCAGCTTGTATGACAGCAGGGCTTACAGGGAATGGAAAAAAAAAACCAACCAAAAAACCCCTAAACCACCCCCCATACCCATGTCCAGTTTCTTGCTTAAAGCCCAGCGCTAATTTATATTTAATTATTGTCAAAAGGGGATGTATAAGCATTCAGAGTCAGCCTGAGTTTCTGTGGTTTTGCCTGTAATTTCCAAGTTGGGAAAAGGCATGTGCTGTCAGTTGTTACTAAGCCTGATGCTAGATGCTCGCACACTCATCAGTTCAGCCTTTTCACATCCAGTAAATCCTCCACTTCCCACATGCGTGAAACCTACTCTGTATGTAGACCGTGGTCTCATTTGTCATTCCCAACAGGGTAATATGCATAAAATAACCTGCAAAGTAGCATCCAGCTACTAATCCTATCTAAACAGACAGAAGGGGTTCTCAAAGGTAGTTTCCAGCCACAAAGGAGGGTGAGAAAAAGGGTGGGTGTGTTTTAAAGGAAAGGTAATACTTCAAATTATATAAGAATGACAAATTTCAAAGATGAATATATACGTGCCAGATCTGGGGAAAAAAATATTCTAACCCACAAATTAACTTGAAAGGTGGGAAGAGGCTTGAAATGCAGAAAAACTACTTCAAGTACTGTCAGAAGAAATATGACAGCTAAAAACACACATCACACTGAAAACTGTATACCAGCTGGGTAACAGAATCATCAAAACTATAAGCTGAAAGCATAGTTTAATAAACCCTTTGTCCTAAAGAAAAATCATTCCAAGTCAAAAGCCCCTATGAAACATGAGCACCCTCACCAGAGATTTAGGGGGTTTATTCTGAAAACCACAACATTGCTGCACCAAGCAGCTCCCTGAACAAATTCCCATGTAAGTTCCTGTTCAGGGAAAGGCAGGGTGTGAGCAAGCTGCTGAAGCGTGAAGCATGCCCCTCCGTGGGGTGGCTGCGCAGGTGGGCTCCCTGGCACACAGCTTCCCACACGGGAGGAACGCTATTGCCCATGTTTAATACATTACTACTCTGAGCAAGTTCAGAGGAGCCACTGCCTGTGTCAGAAGGCAGAAACGGGACCAATCACAACTTGTGAGCTGCTGAATGACACCGGGAGTCCTGCCTCTGAAACTTTTGTTATTTTTTTCCTCGCAGCCTACTTCAATTGTTCCCACAACTTGGTCACAGACTCGGACAAGTTGCCAGAGATCTACACACACTTCCCACAGCCCTGAGAAGGCTCTTCTGTGCTCCACTGACAGTCACACAGAGGTAAGGAACATCTCCTCTTCTATGGGTTTTATTCTTACAGCACGGCACTGGAGCTCTAAGGTTTCTGGAAAGACTCCTCTACTCGACTTAACAGCTGGTTATAATTGTTTATAAAAAAATATAGAAACATATGATTTACAGCTCCGAGTCAGAAATATAACGCTGTGTGGGGCATGTTAGGGAAAACAAAGGCAACTCAGATTTTTCTCTACGCTGGTGGGATGCTACCTGTCCTTGGGTTACAGCTTGCATTACAGCAGAAGGTGAGAAGCTTCTATCATTTATCTCAGACCTTCATCTCTACTTTTAAGTTTAATGAGTTTTTGTCTGGTTTTTAATACAAAAATCCAGAAAGAGAGTAATTTACTCCAAGTTCAGTAGAGATGCTTGTGTTTCCCAAAGCTGCCTATCCAAAGCACAGCAAAGGTAAAGCTTTTTCACCATTTAACTCAGAAAAGCATTTTTTTTGATCTAACACATTGAGAAACTGCTTTTTTTTTTTCCCCTGTATGATAATAAAGTATCCTTAACTAAAAATATTAGGTGGTCTATAGCAGTACTGGGATGGAAATTATTCATTTTACTCAAAGCGCAGTTTAAGCTACAGAATTCATATAGCTTTTTTTGCTGTGAATGCCTTTAAAGGTTTATTTTTCTCCTGCTGGTCATTGTAACTGCCAAACTTATCCTAGCATGCATCTAATAACAGATAAATAATTTAGCTAGGATTTGTAATATCATGAACTGAATTTGGAATGCAGAAAGTAATTCCTTTATTTCTAACTATGGGAAACTCCCATACACTGTAGGGAAAAATATAACCCTGGCTGTAAATCACTGCAAACAGGAAGAGTGAAACTCAAACAGAATCATGCCACATAGAGGACATTTTAAAAAAATGTTATGTTCCCTAAACTACAAGGCACTCCATAACTGGAAGACTGCTTTTGGTTTCTAGAGATTGATACATGGCTTAAGAGACCTTTCCTGGCATCAAGACACTTCTCAGAAATTGAATATATCTACTACATTCTTCTTTCAATCAATGCCATGTCATTGTCCCCTGAGCTGCTAAAGAGGTTAAAATAACTCACAGCACCCCCTTCCACTTCTAGCTTTTATACATGCTGGAGGTATTTCAAATTGTACTTTTGTTTAAATTGTACTTACCTCATCGCCTATCTATCATATGGACCACCGGAAGCTAAAACCCAGCTTGAAACCGTGAGGTGTGAGGTACTCAACACCTACCCTGGAGGAAAAAGTTTATTTCCTAAGAGAAAGTTACTATGTAAAAGGCAAATCATTCCAACAGAGGGGTGAAAAGTGCACGGTTATTCTGTCTTATCTTGATTAGGGGAACAGATAAGTGTGGAAGCTGAAGCACCTGCTCCCGATCCCACTGCATGTTCCCGCTGCAGTTGCTTTGGGGCTAGTTTTTACCTCTGTGTTAAACTCCCTGTGTTAGCTCCCAGGCTACTGCAAGCAGGCAAGCACACAGAGAGAAGTCCCAGTTATCCACCAGGTAGGTGGATAACTTCCAAAAAACAAAATGTCAAACCTGGCATGTTCAACTATTCGCCTGAGTAGTTTCCCTGCACCTACACCTTTTACACACTCACTGATGTAAGGGCTCTTAGTGCCAATCTTGCTGCCAGAACACTGAGAATAAAGCTCACAAAAAGGAAGATTGTAAAAGAAATTAATGAGAGGGGGAAAAAAAGAACCTAAATTAAAGCTTGAGCCGTCCCTTACCCTCTCCCAAACACATGAAAAATACTGACACCACAGCACAGAACAGGCTTTAAAACAGAAGGTAAAAAAAGAAGGATGAGTTTGGTTTTCCTATTACCAGAACTTCTCAAACTAAAATGTGAGCTGAATTGTTGCTTCTTCCCCTATCCCAAGGAAAAGTTTTCTGCATGGGACTGAAAAAGTGACATCAGATGCCAGAAGTCAGTGTCTAGCCCTCTTCAATGACTTAATGTACTCCAGCTGCAGCTTTATTTCCCATTGCACAATTCCTTGCTCTTTTTCCACACTCCCACTCTCTTCCTCTGCCCATTTTCTTCTGTTTTCCTCCCTCAGTCTGCCCCCTCTTCCACTACTGTCTGCATCTTTGCCTTCACCCATCCCAGACTTTGGTTTTGAGCTCCAGGCCTTTCTTTTTTCTTCTAGGCCTTCTAATATAAATTTTTAAAAAACCCAACAACAACAGCCCCCCACCACCTTTCTCTTTCCTATAGTCAAGCTGCTGAACTACCTAATACTTTTAATACCCCTCTTCACTGACACAACTGCTCTAGTGCAACTCTCCGCTTAAAATCAGAATAAGCAGAATTCTGCACCCCTCATGTGGGTAAATCCAAAATCCAGATGCTGGGGGAAATCCTAGTAACTCACCTCCAGGCAATTTTGATCTTTTTACAAGAAAAATAAAAAGAAAAATTATAACATACCTTTATAAATCACTTCTGTACTTGAAATCCTGTAAGCAACTTCTGTTTGACCATTGGAAACTTTTACTCACTGAACTGAAGTGACGACAGTGAGACCCCCTAGATGTCTCTAGAGTTAATTCAGACTGCTTTCTCCTTCATTCCTTTCTCACCCTCTTCCTCACATGAAAAAGGAGAATTTCAGGCTTGGAGGTCTCAACTGCAGTGACTCCACTCTATCAATGAGGAGGTATTTTTACAGCAGGGTTCAAATAAAGCAATACAACTTGGAATAAGATATATACATTAACACAGGACAGCCAGCAAAGATGACAGGCATACCGACACATTAATTGCAGCTACTATGCACAGGCAGAGCTTTAGAACTCTGCAAGGTCATCTCCCCTGGGGACTACACAATCCACAGACAATGCTGACAAAGGACTCCAGGTTCAATTCCACTCACACAGTTTAGTCCTGCATGCAGGTTCTTCTTTGCTTTGGCACTGTACACACACATCTTTAAACTTACATCCCCTGACTGTGCAGACAACACACACTTCCTGCCTAGGAGCATCCTACTGCTCGCACAAACAGCTACCAGAATTTCTTAGGCCAGATAATTTTCGTAACAGTTCTACAGATGTATTAGGTCAAGGCTCACATAACTTGATGCTACTTTTTGAGTCACTATGTTTAAGATTATTAAGACATTTCTTTTCAATGGGTGAAGCCAGATTATTGGACCTTGGGGACATACTGTGGAAAAAAAAAAATCTAGGGAAAAGACTGTTACACAATATTCCAATCTAACAATGCCTTTTCAGGGCTTCACTTGGTGGTATGGGGCAGCAACAAAAAAAATATGTCAAACCTCTTCTATTCCACTGATATCACTGCTGCATTTAGTAAACATATGACAGGAAACAGGCTGCGTCTAAAATTGCTGTGGCATTTCCAAAGGAGCCAAATTTATCCTGTGTGACTTTGATGGAGTCAATGTAGTCACACCAGGAACGAGCGTGGCCTGCCCACCGTTTTCACTTTGGTCACATACCTTCTCTCATTGTGAAGGACACCCAGGAACAGAGATAAAAATAACCTAATACAAATCGGGGAACCAGTCACATGTCAGTGAAGAAGGATGCAGGAATTGAGATCAGTGACTCATTCTAGGGCACCAGGTGTAGGGGATCCCCTGCACAGTAGCATATGGGGTCAGGCACGTGACCGCTTCCGTCAGATTCGTGCTGTGCACAAAACAAGCCTTTCGCATCCAGTAACACCACAGAACTGCACAGCAATGCAGCCAGCAGTTCCCCTTGTGCAGTACTTGATCTTGTCACACATGAGTAACGCTGACTTTAAAAAAAGCCCATTAAATAGAGTTTGCCCCTTCGCTGTATTTTCAAGCAGCAGTGTGTGCATGCATACTACTTCTTAATATTGAGCTCAATCACAGGCAGGAGACTAAACAGCAGAGAACAGTTCCTGTTTGTGGCAGTGATCAGCCTTCATTTCACTGGAATTATTTTTCAGGCTGTTCACTGTGACCTTGATAGCCACCCATACGCAGCCGTGTCACTGAATCTGTTTCTCTTTATGCACACTTTAGGTGGGTGACAGCACCATGGAGGATTAACAAGCAAGGTATGTGTTTATTAGTTGAAGTCATGCACTTGTAAAGACAAACATGTTGAAATACAGAGTTTGCTTCCTTTGCTTAGAGAACTTCCACAGACTGGCTTAGTAGGTAGAACACCAGGTTGGTGTTTTAATAATTTCCAATTCCATACTAGCTGTTAAGAAAACCAAGTTACTCCCTTTTGACCTTTCTTCATCCCTTCTCTACACCGTTTTCCACCCTTAAAAGGTATACATTTTAAATTACATTACCCTCCTTTTTTAAGATCCTTTACTGCCTGCCTGGTAATGTCTTTTCAAACAGCTAATGTCAGTGTGACAGCTCAGCTGAGCTTTCTGACCTACTGCCTGCTCCCTCACCCGATCCAAAAGGAAGAATAATTTATTTTTTTCCTTCCTGAGAGATCTCACTGTCTGTCCTCACCTGTACTGGCCTTGCATTTATCATGCATCCAGCTAACATTGCCTTTTAAGGAAGGACTTCAAAGCCCCTTTGAGTCATACAAGTGAGACATGCAGCATCACAGCAGTGCAGCTGCTTGCAGACGTGCAGCAAACCCAACGCTGTACACAGAAATGAATTTATTGTGCATACATGTAGGTAAAAACTCCTCCTGTTCCAGTTCTTCTGAGAGCAGCCAGGAAGACGAGATACACGTTGCTGCAGCAGGTCATGCACAGCCCTAAGCCCACAGATCGCACACACCCTGTGTTAAAAAAAAAATGACACAGCTAATTGTGACAAAGTCATCCTCAGGAAATGCTGTTCTCTGTGCAGTGTCCATCACACGATCTAGTTACACAGACTCCCCTGTACTAGCGTAAATCCGTTAGAGGTTTGCCTACTGTGCCTTGCCCCAAAGAGGATAAGCAGCCTAACGCACCCAGCCTGTGCTGGGCTGGGAGAAGGAACGTGCTGTCAGTCAAGTGCCTGAGAATTCCTGCGCACGTCTTGCTTTTACTGCGCTTGGGGCAGGCAGTGACCTGCAAAGAGCTTAGCAGAATATACTTGGCAAGCACTTTAACTGCTTAAAGAGATGAAAACAGGTACAGCAGAAAGTCAAACAAAGCTGAAAAATTATAGTCACTATGAAAATAAGTTCCTGGTGTGTGCTTCGTTTGCAATAAAGCTAAGATCAACTATAGCTCAAAATATCATAACAAAATCTGAAGTTCAATTTTCAGAGGAGATGTCATCACATGGAATCCTCTGAACATATTAAAATGTCCACGTGTAATCTGGTTTCTTTTAAAAGTCTCTCTTTACATATCAACACTACCAGTGCAAGCACATGCACTCTGCTCATACAGCACCATTTGACCCTACAGCCCCACATGCAGGGACTGAAAAAGAAGAGTCTGAAAAAGGCTTCTGTTTCATTTTAAGATTTTCCATTTTAGTCCTGAAGACTAAAGACACCATGATATACTTTCATAAAATACCTAAAGTGAAGCTTTAGGAGCAAAGCTCGAGGTTTGCATACATCATCATCTTGAAAACCAATTTTTTTTTTACACCGCAATAGCACCTTCAGAATCCACCTTGCTACAAGCTAAGCCAGCATACACCAAAGCCAGCCTTTTTCCAAAGAAGGTCTGTACAGGAGGGTTTTAAGACAAATGATACCCTGTGCTTTCATCTGCCATTAAAAAGCAGGGAATTATACTTGAAATAAAACACTCACTTCAGAGACAAATATATATACACATGCTTTATTTTGTTCCTCACAGCAATCCCCTGCCTTTGCACCTACATTTTGTAACACATAATCCAACATGTATCAATTATTCCTTATTCTAGGATGGAGGTTTTTTGTGTTGACTACTAGAATTCCCTATAGCAGCGATGCATAGCTTTTAACTACACCCCACAAAGTATTTTTACTTGGAATGGAAACGTTTCACCAAAGATTTCTTCCCCTCCCTTTCAAAACAAAGTACTGGGAAATCAGATTACCTGCCTGGGTCAGTAACAGCCAGCAGTTATATCCAGATCTAGCCGCATCATCAGGCTTTCGCCTGCGCTTGAACAAAGCCAGGCGGTGGGGCGGGAAGCCACCCATGGCCTTTCTACTCGCTGTGAAGGACGGAGAGATTAGGATCTGACGCAGTGAGCTGAGTAAATCCCACATATCCACATTTCCATTTTACAGCTCCTCACCACTGCCAAGAAGCAGGTGCTCAGTAGCACAATACTGCACAAATCCTGTTTTAAAGCAAAAGCAGTGTAAAGGCAACCTAGTTACTTCACGCATTTTAGCATTTTAAAGCTATCTCCATTTGCACTCAAAGCACTTTACTTTTGCATTTCTAACTCTTCACTTTCCTGCTTTCCCAGCTCCACAAAGGCTGTCTAAAACAAAAAGAGAAGATAACAGGCACTTTTCTTCTTTCCTGCACTCCTAAAATCTCTGATTTCTGCCCTCTGCTTTCTTGTTGCCATGGAGAAGGTCCAATACATAACCCGCTCTGCTCTGAGGAGAGCCTCAACTATTGAGGTCAACCCACAAGCACGCCAAAGGCTCCAAGAGCTCTTTGTGAATTTCTGCCTGATTTTAATTTGCCTCTTGCTGATCTGTATCATTGTGATGCTCCTCTGAAGTTCCAGCACTTCTCTGCACTGTCCTCTAGCAAAGTCACCCCAAGGGGAAGAGAGACCTACACCCGCAACACCCAATGCAAGGATCCTCTTGTGAGAGGGGCTAGCACTTGGACTTGACCTGTATGCCAACCATCGCACTCTTCTCTACCTTCTACATGTATTAAAAACACACTTCTGTGCAGAACAGTGTTTAGAGCCTGTTGTTACAAAGCTGTGCATGACCTAATTTGTCTGTCTCAGTTGAGAGATGCCTTTTCTGAATGGGGTAGAGTACTGCCTCTTCATGGAGTTGGTAAGTTCCTCGAGGTTTCAGCTAGATCACACCAACAGCAACTTCACTTGTTGGGGCCATGAGTAGTTTTTTAAATTTCTCAGAAAATCCTTACACCCTTGGAGGGATTCTATTTGGCCCACAACCACCCAAAGAATAGCTACATGCACACACCCTTCAACAGAGCCTAGGAAAATTTCTGATCTGCTTGCTTCAAAGTGCCACACCTCTGCATTACCAACTGAAAGTGTTCAAATTGTTTCAGTGTTTTTAAGGGAATATGAGAATAAACTAAACATGTCTTACAACTCAGAAATAAAAACTATTTCATCTGCTTTTCTCCCTATTTAAGGGATTTTAAAATATATAAACAAACATGTACATATATATGTGTGTATACACACACAAAACCAACTCTGATCTGGGGAAAAAAAAAAAAAAAAAAAAAAAAAGACAGCTTTGTTAACAGTATTTTTCACTAAATAAATCCTTACAGATCTAAGTGACATTTGGAAAGTTGTGGGTTTTTTCACTATGTTTTGCAGAATAATTGACACTACCACACTGGTAACCAAAATTTCACTTTCTATAAGTCAGTTAACGGGAGTGACAATTAGCACAACTAAAAAATAGCTGTCAAGAGTTCTTAATATTTAGCTTCAGATTAACTTTATTATGAAATCCTATAGTTTATTCAATAATCTCTGTAGTTTTAAACTACGGAAAACTTGGTATTTGCCAGTGTCAAATAAGGCAGCTTATATGTGATGTGGTAAAGAAAAAGGTTTAGGACACTGTTGCTGCTGTGATTGAAGTGCCTCATACAAATGCAAATTAACACCACCATCCCTCAACTGCAAACAACTGCTAGAGAACAAGCCCGCTCCTTTCCTAAAATAAATGGTACCTACCATTATGCACAGGAGGGAAAGCATTACAGAAATACCTTTTCAACATGTAAACCACAGTCCATACACATAAAAGATGGGATTTTCTACTCCAGCAGTCATCAGTAAAGAGGCTGAGCAGTAGACTTCAAACACTCCCATGTATTGCTGGGATTAAATTCCTAGAAACTTCGCAGTTTTCAAATTTCAAGAGAGAGCTCAAAAATGAGAAGTCAAAGAGGTATTTCTTTAAACAGGCATCTTTCTGTACCACCCTGTGTAAGCGATCCTACTGATGAATGCAGAAAGTCAAAATTTCTTCTTAGTATTGTATTATGTCTCTAAGACTTAATATTCCATGAGTAGAGGTTGATACTGAACAGCTGAGGAGGAAGGGAAGAAATGTTTGAAAAAAACTATGTCCTTGATGGAATGCAAGCAAAGCCAGTGGTGATGCATTTCCTATCTGGCAAACAGATAATGTTGAAACCAGACCTCTGAAATAAAGTTAATCACTAAAGGAAATCAGTTAACTGCTGTCTGAGGATTAGGGCGAGCACTGATGAGATCAGCCACACCCCAACCCCCCAGCCCCTTGTGCAAGTTACTGTATGAATATTATTGATGCAAACTGTCAACGTAGATCTCAATTTCCATTTCATGCATTCTAACCCTTCTCACAAATGCATGAGATTTAGTAAGTAATTATTCTTAAGAAAAGCTACAAACACAGTGCACTTCTGCGGGGGGGGAAGAAAAACCCCCAAAAATGTCTAACATTACCTCTTTTTAAATGTATGTTTTGTGATGGACAGGGTTTCCAGTTTTAGTTTGCTTTGGAGGTGCTTAAAGAAACATCAATTAGAAATAAACAACAATTTTACAGTATAAGAAGACTCCCTGAAGGAAAAAAGGTATTAAGAGTAAATTCTGAGGGCACATCAGAATTATAAGTTTCACAAGCCAGTAATATGGAAAAGTAAAGCATTATTAAAAAATAAAACTCCACCCACCCTTTCAAAAAACCAAACCCACCACTTTCTTCTTCTGTACTTGAAAAGCCAGTATATGTATTTAAAAAACAATAAACGAACAAGCACAAAACCAATGTATAAACAAGCTGGAACCCCTACTGTTATTTCACAGCAATGCACATGAATTGCAGGCAGTGTACGGTTCATTTGTATCTTAGGGTTCTGCTGATCAGACAAAGTGCAGACATCCTCTAGACCTAAATGACAACTGAACCCAGAGATTAAAAAAAATAAAACCTTTTGTAACTAGTACACTCTTTGCATACTTATATGGGCTTTAAAACTAACGTCTACTGTATTTTTATTTATTAAAATGACTGTTTGAAAATATATTAATGCATAAAATAAGATGCTTAAATACAATTCTGTTTAGAAAGCAGCATCCATTCTAGCATCTCCTTATTAAAGTTATGTGGAAAAGAGCTCGTCATCACACAGCTTTCTGATTCTTTACAGCTCTGTTATTCTGGTTTAGTTTTCAACAGCAGTCTCACCTCCTTCACTATGCCTAGATGACTTACACATAGGTAATTTACACTCACCAACTAGTGCACATAAGAGATCCTAATGAATTTTATTAAAGTGTAATCATAAAGTTCACTACTTTTATGAGCTGTAATAAAATTTCTAAACACAGCACGTAGCCTGCATTAAGTTTTCATTTCTCTGAGCTGCACTCAAGGCTGCACACTCTCTCACTCACTCAAGGCAAGGTCTTTTTGCTAATTTTGTTTTACACACTGATAGGCAGTTAAGCAGCAACAACCAGCTTCTACTCTTCCCAAAAAAACTAGACATTGATTTCCCTGGTAATTTTTTACACTGGGAAAGAGCTGAATCAGGAGCATAAATATGCTGATTTTAAAAGATGTATCTCCTCAGCCAACTCTTCAAACATTGCTAAACCTACTCATTTTTCTCTAGGTGAAGTCCTGACCCATTTCAGAATTAGAAATTTCGCTGTGCTCAAGCCTCAGGAAGGCGCGTTAGAGGGCAGCACGTACTTGCATCTCTTCACTAACTTTTCTGCATCAATTTAGCACCACCTGCCCTTACTAGCAGAACTGCACCACTGAGTGGAAAGACGACTGTACAATAGGCTTACAGGTTTTCACAAGACATGCACAAAGTGTTTTCCCCCCCTCCCCCGAGCAAAGAACTTTTTGGTAAGTTTTGCTACTAATGCACACATGCAGAACAATAACCACGTCAGACATGCATGCTCTTACCAAGAGGTGCTTTACACATATATCCTGGCTGACAAAATTAAAACACAATCATGAACACAGTAATTTACCAAGTATTTTTGTTCATATCTGGAAGCATATTAATATACTATAGATTACAGACCAGGCAACTATGCCTGCACAGCTATTCCTAGTGTCTGTCAGAATACACTTCGGAAGTATTTGGAAAGTCCTACAAGATCCATAGGTATCTTTTATTTAAGAGCAAGTGTAGTCCTTTCAGCTTCGACCTAGATGTTAAAAATTGAGGGGGGAGAATGTTTGCTAATGGAACATGAGCAAAAACCTCCTGCAAGGCTTAAAAACAGAACAACAGGATTCTTACATAGTAATGCTCATCTGAGTAAGAACACTTGTAATTTAAATAGTTTAGTCAAATTGATTGTTTTATAAGCCCATAAAATTTTTTTAAGATGGAATAATGTCAAAAGTTCCATTTTTTTCATAAAATACAAAATTATAAAACACTGCCCTCTTGTGATCTTCCCAAAACACTTAGCTGATTATTAAAAAGAAGTCTTGGCAGTATTTCACTGTTAGGGCTGAGTGATCCTATTTGTTTCTTCCATGTGCAAACATCTATTTCTATACATGAAATCACAACTATAAAGTTATTAATATTATCTTAAAATAAGCTATTGATTACATGCTATTAAAAGCACTGTGGATGTATCCTCTGACAGTCCAATTCAGATTCTTAATAAGGCAGCACTTGCAAAGCTGCAGTGAATCTACACAGCACACTGCTGGTAAAACGCTGCCCACTGCACTGCACAAGGCCAAACCCTAGAAGGGCAGGAAACTCCTATTAACAGAGGTATCTGGAGCTGCCCAAATTAGAAAGCGGTTTGTTTGATTGTTGTTGTTTTTGTTTTCATCTCAGGATACATTTTAAAATAAGTTTTCAACAGTCTACTGCTGAAACAGCATTAATTCTTGAGAAGAGTCATTCTCCAAAATCAAATGGGCTTGAAGAGTACCATTATACATTGAGTAAATTAATAAAATAGACTGTATAAAATTTAAGTCCTTTCTCTATTAATCAGCTCTTCAGAAGTTCTTCAGTAGTGAAATGACAGCTGTCATTAACTTGACTTTTTATATTTATTTTTAAGGTATTTGGAATAAAAGGCTTGTAGGAACATCCAGATTTGGGGGGGCAGGAGCAACAACAAGCTATTTATTGTAAACAAGCATTTTTTTCTTAAGTGACAGAAACTAAGAACAGGTAAACAGCTAAAGACACAATGAAATTCATGTGAATCTACACTGCTTACTACTGAAGGAGCAACCCAAAACTACAATCAAGTCTCCTGCAAGCACAAGAAGGCCGACTGATGCACGTTATGGATCTTGCTAACAACAGAGGTCTCAACCTACTACTCAATTTTCTGCTTATTGTCTTGGTTCTGGTGCTGGCATTTCTCCTTGTGAAGCTGATGTGAAGGAGGCTCTGCCTCCTTCTCAAATCTCATTTGGACAATTTCGCCGTAATAATGTAGACACTTCGAAACATCTCAATATAAATATACAAAGACTGCAGAGACTGAACTAGCAGACAGAGAAAGTGTTCACACACTTACTTTATCAGAAAGTGATCCTAAAAGCTGTGCATAACCATCTACCTGCCACTGAGTAAGGAAAGCTTCCAGAGCCCTAGTGAATACATGAAGAAATCCAGGTATGCATCAGCAGTTACTGTTGTTTTCTCACTGCTACAGCTGACTTGCATTTAAAGATTTACAAAACATCTGAAGCCTTCAAGGAACATCATTTCTGCAACGGGGACAGCAGAAACTGAATTTTTACAATGGGATTTCTGTAGAATATCATGGGAAATTACATGGATGCATCAGGAAGGCAGATCAAGACTACACTGGGTTGGTAGAACACATTAGCTGTGAAGAGCAAGAGCAGAGGAGCTGTGGAAGAAACAAGGATATCCATGGAAAACAGCTTGCAGCAGCTGAGATGGGAATAAGTTAAGTTTAAATATGAAAGCTAAAGTTGTAGTTACACCTTTTTTGACACCTACAGTTCACATCAACACCTTAAAAGCCAGAAGCCATTAGTGCTATGCAGCAATATCAAAAGAAGTAGCTGTCAAAACAACTGAGAAACAAATGACCATTAATGAGAGCGATCATAACTCTACCTCTTAAATGCTGCCAGTAAACGAGCAGAGCAATCGGTGGGCCTGCACAAATGCAGGTTGGCTGCTACATCATAACAAGGCAGATTTACCACTCCTGCACAGGTCAAGGGTGCAGCAGGGAGCCCTCAAGTCGTACTTGTTACTTGCCAGTGAAATCACCCAGTCTATATCTTGTCCTCACATTAAGCATGCAATATCAGCTTCTTACAGGGCATTCTTCTATGGCCCTTTACAGGATGATGTACTTCCCTCACAGGTTCCTGGGAAGGACAGTGAAGAACAGCTCACTTCTGCTGAAACCATTGTCCAGAATGTAGTTCTACACACCTGAGATACACAGTGAAAGAAGTCTGCCAGATTTGAGTCAAGCAGCTCTTAGCATCTGCCTTTCCCAAGCATGCCATGGGTACAAAGTGCACCAACCTATACGTGCAGCACGGTAAACTTAATGCCATTTATATGCATATTAACAGTCTTTGCACATGTGTAAAAGAGGCTGATGCAGCTCACAGGGTGGGGGAAGGCCCAGCTTCCAGCTTTCTATCGCCAACAGCACATCCCTGACTCAGCACATGAACTGCTGAGCCAGCACTTCCTGCAAGTGCTGAATGTATTGCAGAGCTGGTCATACTCACATTCACAGTCAGGATTTCCAGATGAGTTCTGTTGCTGTGGGGTGGTTCGGTTACCTGGAAGAGACCCACCTAAATTGGATCTACAGAAAGACTTCTCACAGCAAAGAGCCCGTATGTCCAGGGAAACACAAAGCTTATGTGAGCACCATGAACAGGCATCCATGATCCACTCTATGCTACCGGCTCCAAAGCTTCAGCAGCACTAGCTGAGGCAGCACAGATAATCAAAGTCAAAGCTTTTCTCTCCTCTGCAATAAAAGTTTAATACAGCTTCTGATACTACACATCTATAGCTGGTTTTATGCTGATTCCTGTCTGTTTGCATTGAAAGCAGAAAGCCTTGCATGGCTACATTACCATAAGCACTTTCTTAGCTATTTTGATAGTCTTGAAATATTCTGCTTTTAAATAATAAAAAAAAAAATAAAATATTTGTAAATGCATATACAAGGTATATATGTTGTAACAGTTACATAATGATGTATTATTTAGGAGGATTTCTTGTGGTTTTTGACATAGATGGCACAAAGAATACCACAACCATAGAAACTAATATGAAGCCCCTTCTAGTTTAAAGAGTAAAAATGGTTTTCCCAACAAAATAGCAATTCACTGGTACATTGCTTGGGGAATCCCCCTGATGCTTGGGCTTGTACAAAGCTTATTGCCTATACTCTCTTCTACATATTCAGAAGTTTCCCTATCCCAGGGAAATTACTGTGGCAGTTTAATAGCTAAAATTAGATGTGTATTCCTTTTCAATAAAAGGAGAAAGATGAGTCTACTGCCAACAACAATCACATACTTCCGGATCCAAATTAAACACAAAGGAAGTCCATAAGAAACCATCATCATCAGCACATAGAAACAGCCCCAGCAGCCTCCTCCCAGCCAGCAAGGAAAATTACAGAATCTTCAACAGATGCTGAAATACGCTGCTGAAACTGAAACATGCATTCTCCCAAGAGGACATACAAAATTGGCAAAGTTCTCAGTTAACCAAGGCCAAGTCTCTCTTTGCAATCAAGCCTGGTCTAAGTTTGGTTTCCCATCGTCTGCTGGCGCTTGCTGCAGACTAAGCCCAGATTCGCACTCCAAGGAATGGAATCCCAGTTGTTGGACTAACAACTCCACAGCAAAAGGAACAGAATGGAAAAGTTTCATTGTTGCCCAGAGTCTTCATCTTAAGAAGTTTTAACTTGCTGAAAAGGATGGCTTCGTCAAAGTGTGACACAAGAAAAATAGCAATACTAATCATTTTTAATTTTCTGATCTGCCAGGATCATAGGAAAAAACTAGTTTTGCATTAACATTTAAGAATAAACATTATTATTTGAAGAACATTATAACTTTTTTTCAACTAAAGTTTTGTAATTTTTCTTTACCAATGTTTAGGTATGCATGCAGTTTACTTCTCTACTTGAAATGAAAATTGTTGTAGTATCTCTAAATTTCTCAATGCATTAAAATTTAATTGCCAGTAACTTCTCTATAGATGGTATGAACCAGGCAGTAAGCCCCATACATTAAAGGAAAAAGATGCACTTAAGTAATTTCCATCTGTTATCTCAACTATATTCTGACACAAGTTGGCTCACCATGAAGAAATCAAACACGTCCCATACACAGGGAAAAACAGAGATTCATCATGTGATGCCTACAACATTGTGCAGAGCTAGTAAGTAGATAAGTGACTTTCTGAAGTCTTCTTACTGTATTACCTCCCAGAATTTTGAAGGAATGCTTTCATTTTCAGCCTCATTTCTGGACTAGCATACAGTATGTGCCTAGGTACATTCAGATAATAGGAGAGGTAACAGGACCAGGCTTTAAGAAGTGCCTTTACATGAAAACATACAGCCTTTTTATCCACATTTGTATGGCTTCCCAGTTCAGGAAATAGGAACTGCTGTCATGCATTATAAGCATTTTTAACTTTAACACAAGCCTGATCACACATTTCCTTACTTTGGGGTTTAAAAAAAAAAAAAAAAAAGAAAAAGAAGAGAAAAGGTATCACAGTGGTCATGTCTGAAAAGTATACAGTGAAAGATAAATTCTGCATGAGAATTATTTTCACTGTAATACTGTTAAAGTCTGTTCCTTGGAAACACATAGAAGAATGTTTATCTTCAAAAAGTAAATATTAAATAGTACACACGAGGGAAAAGAACTTTCATACACAACTCCATGTTGTCACACCATAATCACAGACCAGATCCTCCTTAGAGGCTTATTTCTGAAATGTACAAACATCAAACCCACAGCTGAACAACACATCTTCTCTGAAGAGACCATCTGTTAACCCACAGCATCTTTTCTGCAGTTGCCAACCTGACCATGTTCTGTAAAACAATCCCAGTGCAGCTGTAGGTCTTCTAACCAACACTCTGGGCTTCCCTTACAATGCACAGTATTTTTTAAATCATGGTTTAAAATTGGAATGGAAAAGCCACATTATAGGATTCTTAACTTGGGGAACAAAGCTTAACAAAAAACCCAAACAAAAAACAGATAGATGCTGAGTTCAGTCATATTTAGACTATTAAGGATGCGAAGAATCTTAATTTCAAGAGTAATTAAACCTTGAACAGCTTTTAAAGGCTGCAATATATTATCCTTCACAGAAAGCTTAAATTCACAGCTTGCTTGATTTTATAAAAATTAACCCTAATTCAATTTGCAGGCTAAACTGTCTATATTAGTCTGTAAAGACATAACAATACCATCTATGAATATATTTTTAGGTCCAATAGCTGTGCCTGAACAATTAGTCCCCAAATTCAACTCAGAAAATTGTTAGTCTGGTCTTGCTTTACAGTGATTGCTGCCCTCTATAGGCTCTCCCTCTAACAGTGTACCTCAGACATTCACAAAGCTGCTCTAGAATCTCAATTAAAAGCAAAGTTCATTTTGTCCTCTGTTCATGGCAATGGTGGTTTAAAAGTAAAAGGATAATGAACTGTAATTTTTTTCCAGTCCTGTAAAATCCACTGCGTTTCCATCAGCATACATACTTACTAAAAGCAAAGTGGCAAAAATAATCCCCACTAAGAGCAAAAAACCATTAAAAAGTTTCTATAGTGTTTTTTCCCCCACTACAAATCTTACACATTTTATATATCTTAGGCTTAGGAGTGTGGTTTTCTTAGTTCCTCAAGTAACGGTGTATCAGGTCCCAGGGGCACATCCAGTGATCACTGAAAAGGTCACGGAATGTCTGAGTTGGAAGGGACACATAAGAATCAGAGATGCCAGCTCCAGGCTCCTCACAGGGCTACCTAAAACTGAACCACATGACTAAGAGCATCATCCAGATGCTCTGTGACTGGCTCGGTGCTGTAACCACCTCCCTGGGGAGCCTGTTCCAGTGACTGATCACCCACTCAGGGAGGAGCCTTTTCCTGATGTCCAATCTGAAATTCTGATGCTGCTTCATCCCTTCAGGTCATGTCCTACCACTGGTCACCAGAGAGGGAAGATCAGCATGTTCCCTTTCACTGCTCCCCTTGAGGAAGTTGCAGGCTGCTGTGAGGTCACCCCTCAGCCTTCTCTCCTCCAAAGTGACAAACCACACGGCCTCAGCTGCTCTTCTGCCCTCAAGACCTTTCATCATCCTCATCACACTCCTCTGAACACACTCTAGTAGTTTGATGTCCTTCTTACATTGAGGCGCCCAAAACTGCAGAGTGGGACAATCCCCTTCCTTTAACTGGCACCCAAGGCCACAGTTGGACTTTTTGGCTGCCAGGGGACACTGTTGACTCATGTTCAACTTGATGTCAACCCAAACTCCAAGATCAATTTCCACAGGGCTGCTCTGCAGCCTCTTGCTACCCAATTTGCCCACATATCCAGGATTGCCCTGTTCTTATGTTGAGGTTTCTTTAAAAAAGCTCCACACCAACAAACCCAAACCACTCCCCCCCCCCCCCCAAAAAAAAACCCCACCCTCCAAAATGAAGTACACACACAAAATCCCATTTAAAAACCCAAACCACGAAACCCACACCCCCCCAAAAAAAAAACCCATGCCAACAAAAAACCCTGAAAACACAACAACAAACACTACCCAGGTGTCAAGACAGGAAGACTCCCCCTCATCCTTCTACTTCCAGCTGTAGCCTCTGGGCAGAGACAGGGCAGGCAGGGAGCCCAGCAGAGGATGGCTGTAAGAGCCCAAAGGCTCATTGCCCTTGCACATGCTTTAACTTTCTGGGTCCTATTTCACAACATCCCCTCACTTGAGGAATTGTAATATATTGTATTTCAAGGCACATCCATACAACTCCAAATCATACCAATGACAGTGCTTGCTAAGGCTACCAGTAGCTTCCCCAACAACCCTCATGCCATCAAATACTGTCAGACTGACTCCCTGGAGCGGGAAGTCAGGGCAAGTAGAGCAAAGGCCACAGCCTCAAGGACTTCTCCCGTTTTCCAGGACTGACCAGGACAGCTGATAGGATCATTGCTTTCTAAGCCAGAGGCTAGATTGATCCAGTAATGTATGTATCAATATAGATACAGACATAAAAATAACAAGAGCAGGGAAGGGGGGCTTGGTAGAACAAGAACAGAACAACCCAGTTTCAGGCACAAGTTCATCCCATAATCTTACAACCTCAAAAGCCTGTAAAGGTGCAGCACCATTTTATGACTGCAGCCAAAATGATAAATAAAACTTCTGCTCCCCCTGTTGGTTCTGCTCTCAAAACCCAGCTCTGCATTGATGCCTGCAGCAATGAAGTTTTTGAAACACCACAGCAATACATAAAGGGCTTCATCAGTTTCAAACTTGAAACTTTGTCTTCATGCAAATAGGAGACACTATTTAATCACAATCAGAGGGAGAAAGCACTTGTGAGAAATGAAAAGCAAGAGCTGGGATTTGTTTTGACCTAGACAAGGTGTCATGAAAGGCATGTTAAAGACGAAGAGACATACACCTAAAGTGAAGGAAATAAGTAAATAAAGCTTACACTAAATACATAATTGAATCCAAAAGGAGACCCACCGGTAGCACACAGACTTCACAAGCAGCACTGCTGGTGGCTGCAGCCACCTATGTGCCTCTCATGTTGGGGAAGACTTGAGTGAATGGATGGACTTGGTTGCTCCACAGTACCCTGATGTCACTCCCCAAATTCCTTGTGTGCTTCTCAACACCACCAGTAGCTGCCAAGAGCCCAGCTGGCAGTGCCCCTAACCCAGCCTCAGTACCCAGGCAGTTTGTGTCACTCACGCTCTAAGAGAACCCCTCAGCCTCCACTCTCAACCTGAGTAATCTGCCAACACTGAAATCTTCAAAAAGCTTAGAGAAAGACAAGGGTTTCTGGCTACCTGGAACAGGGCCAGGTTTTTAGAAGGACCCTTAAGAATGGATAGTAGTTTTGGTCCTATTAATTGAAGGGTTTGGTGTTTTTCTTAAAAACCCTCCAGATCTTTATTAAGAGCAAAAATTGGTAGAACCTCTGACCTTCACAGTCTTTCCTTCAATACTCAGTGGAAGAACCAATAAAATTTTAGCACAACTGTAAATTATTTACCGTATCTTCAGGCTGGAGGACACAAGTATTTGCACATACAGATGCATCATCTCTGCTCAGGTAATACCCTAGTTTAATCCTTAAACTGCCTTTCAGGAAAATCTACGTTTCATTATCTGTTTGGGATTCCTTTGGCAAGTCAAGCTTACCTACACAGGCAAACCCATACATTTACATTTTAAATACTACCTTCCTTCACAAGCTATCTTTTCTCATTAGGGTAACAACTAGAAACAAAGATTATGAATGGTCATGTTAGAAAGGGTTGTCTGTCTCCTAAAACCACGTTTGATGTTTTCTACATGAAAATACTTCAAGTATGACAGGTAAAAACTACATATTGTTTTATTTAAATAAACCAGATCAGTTGACTGCTATTAGTTGATTCTAAGTACTACTTATTTTTTTTCAGTCCTAGACTTAATGATACTTAATAATAATTTTTGAACTATGCAGGAGTCCTTCTTCCAGTGAGCACATAAACATAAATCCATTTGTAAATCTTTGTAAATCCATTCAGATCAAAATACATTCACATTACCCCACCACACCATGACCAAAGACTCTTCAGAGTTACTGAAAGTGTTATCTGGTGAATCTTTTATTATGTCCAGCTTCAGAAAAAGAGATATTGTCTCATGCAGACAGGCACACTGAGTCAGAGCAAACTGTAAGCAGATGTCAGGAAAAGAAAAACAAACTGTTGGCCATCAGGTAATATTGAGAGACAGGCAGCAACATCCCCAATCAAAGTTTAACTCCTCCATCACTTGGTTAAGAGTGTCTGTTCCCTTTCCTATTTTATTAAAAACTCATGGATGTATCACACGATGCCACATGATGGCAGCAAACGCCAAGCTTTAGCCTTACCTGCACAGGCTGTTCGCCTCCGGTTCTAAAATCCTCAAGCTGCTGCACATGCCATGCAGCTACGCCGCAGGGCTCCTCAGAGGTCCTGCAGTCGAGGGGATTTGCACGTAACTGTTCTTTAAGCCACATTTGAGTCCTCACGGCTGGCTGTATGGGTGCTCCACTCACAGCCTGATGTCCCAGAGTCGTGTACCTCTGTCCAAAAGCTTCACAACTGGCTGCTGTCGGTTTGCATTCAGGTAAGGCACTGTAGGTCAAGTCTAAGGCATGTCTCCTACTTGAGGGATCTGAAACAAAATAGTCTTTGCTGCACGTTTCAAATTTGTATTTGCAGTCCAGTAGAGAAGATCGTTTTTCCCCCATTTCTTTGTCCTCAATTTTCAGCAACTCCATGCTGTCATGCAAACAACTTGGCCCATTTGTCCTTAATTGCGGTGACCCAGCTTTGTCTGTACTAGCCCTGGAGTCCACTGAATGACTACTACCATCTTGGCTGAAGGTATTTGGTGAGCTGAGTTTAGACAAGGAGGACCATTTCCTTACAGGTCTTGCACCTTTCATGTCAAGAGAATTTTCCAGGGCACCTGGATTCCTGCCTCCTCCTGACCGTACAAAGCTTGTGCTCCATTTTGAGCCGTCAGCCCTGAAGGCTTCCCTGTGCTTGGAAAGTGAAGAGCTGGCACTAGACGGCATCACATGGGCAGTGGGAATGGAAACCAGGGATCGGCTGGGCTTGAATGAGGATGTACCACTTGAAGTTGAATGATCTGGGAAGAGAGATTTATGATGTAAGTACAATACAGAAATCGTATCATCAGTGCCCAGGAGGCAAAACATCAAATTCAAGGTGAAATGCAAAAATAGAAGAAAACAGGTTTCTTGACTAAATAGGGTCTTCTGAAGATTATTTATGAGACTGTAAACCTATTAAGTAGGAGATTTTCAGTTGCATTTTGCTCTGGCAGGTGCCATTATTACAAAAAGAGATCTGTACTCAGTGATGGCAGCCACAGCTCCAGATAAAATTTTCAAGCTGTGAGCAGAATGAAGTCCTCAACTTCAGAGTGGCAGGCTGGATTTCTCCCCCACCCCACATAATGTTACTTCGTTTCTGTATCACAAATGGTAAATGTATTACAATCCAGGAGCCCCAGGAACAGCTTCTCTTTCATCACCCCTCTTTTCATTTATTAAAGGCAAAGCACTTCACTAAAAACACTTGGTAAAACGGCAGTGCTGGAGGTGAGCTAGTTTAGTTTAATGATGGCCTCCTTGATGGAATGGGACGGACTAGATGACCTTTTAAGGGTCCCTTCCAACCTAAAGCATCCTATGATTAGTGACATCATGCTCATCACACAATTAGGGGGAGGTTAGCCAGGGCACCATTGCCTGGAACTGGTTGGGCATCAGCCAGTTGGTGAGTAAACGTTTTCATTTGCATCACTTGTCTTTTTTGGGTTGTATTTATCTGTTACTTTCCTTTACCTTACAAATAATAAATTATTACTATTATCATCCCAACCCATGAGTTCTCACTTTTACACTTCCAACTAATGAGTTCCCCCATCTCCCCCATCATCTCTCCCCCTGCTGTAGAACTGTGACACTTCCCCAGGTGATTTACTAAAGAACTCTGATTTACTAAAGATTCTGAAAAACAGTAACATTCTATTTTGGTTTTGTGTTACTTACAGACCCAAATACAATACCACACAGAAACTGCCTGTAGCATAATTTATGAAAACTATCTGAAGCTGAAATATCAAGAGCAGATCAATCAGTGAGTGATGTGACGTTCAGGAGGGGACAGAAGAGCAAAGATGAGAGATACAGGAGAGGTTACCAAGAACTGTCTGAGAGCTCTCACATGCCTGTGACACGTGCTTAGCATCACAGGCTGTGGACAACCAGAAATAAACACCTAATCCTCACATTAGAGGATTAGCTCCCATTCAAGTCACATGGCTGTATCTTAGCTAGCTCATATTGCTCATTAGGTTCATGGAAGACAGACAGAATGAAATTGCTCTAATTAAAAGCTTCTCTTGAGGTCCTTTTTGCCAAGAGTAAGACAGATACACTCTTCTTCTCTCATCCTAGCCTGGAGAGAACTTCGTGTTTTGGGATTTGTCAGATGGTAGAAGAGTTCACAGTGAAACAAACAAAAGCAATCAATAGCCCTAGAAGTACAATTGGCATACCCAGTTTGGTGACTACACTAAGTTAATGTGATTCAGTGAAGGCCAGAACACATCATTAATCAGACACACTTTCAAAGGATATATTTGATTCAATATACCATGCCACAGACAGGAAAAAAAAAAAGAAGAGAGCTTCCAATGGTGCAGTAACTTTTAAAAGTGGCAGCACTCCTTTTTCAACCTATCTAAAGAAAGATATCCTTACCCCCAACTTGCAGAGTCTTGCCTATTTAGAACCAGTCTTCTCTCCTTGCACTTGTAGCACAACACAAAATAATATAGCCCTACAGGCTGTGTTCTGGCTCTGAAGAAGGTGCAAATTCTTCCTGAAGCCTTTCTGTCTCCAGAAGAGTTGCTGTCCCACTATGTACCCTCCCATTTCAACACATAAGCTCACACCACGTTGTTTCTTGCCCATACCCAGCTGCCTACTTTGACAGCAAGTACAGAACACAGCTATCTAAGACCTGCCAAAACTGCCAGAACTGTTTGAAGTGGCCCAACAGTTTAAGAGTTATTCATAGAGTGCTGTAGATGTCCACAAAATTCTATGATGTGAACATCCTATAAGTTAAATACTACTAGCAGCTTATTACTTGATGGCTCACATGGATAGTAAATGTCATGTACCATTTTTACATCCAAGATTAAAGATCTTCTCTCTTCCCTGCATTTCTTCCTTAAAAAGTCTATACTTCATAGAGAAACGTTTTCCTTGGCTTTTTTCAGTCTTGACATTGCTCAAGAGGTGTGGCATCTTCCAGAGGAAGGCAGAAGGCCACACAATCACTTCAGGTGGAAGGAACCAGAGTCTTCTGACAAAACACGTTTGCACCCACAGCTATTGCAGCAGTGGAGAGAGTGATCTGCAACCCTTCAAGTTGCCAAAATTGCAATATGCCCATCACCTGTAACCAATCTGTCTGTGCCAGGTGCAGTACCAGCTTCCCTCAGCTCTGCCTTCCTGCCTTCTCTCACAGCACAGTAGGTACTTGCACAAACAGTCACTACAAACTAGGTCCATCTTCCATTCTACATAGCAGGGGCTGCCAGCCTCCAACCCTGCTCTGCGACAGAAATAAAGGTACTTGGTCATCTCTGGCTGAGGGCATCAAAGCAGTGACAAGAAAGTGGGAGGTATATGACATGAGCTGGAGTCTCAAACAAATATATTATGAGCTGGAAGTACATGGTTAGAGACCTGCTTTCTAGGAGCACCTGGCAGAGAGCAAGAGTCTCCTAGAGAGAGGAAAACACACAGTAGGAAGAAATGCACCTCTCTTGTGCAGGTGGGTACTCCTTAGCTAGAGGCTGCTGCCTTTGTAACACTCAAACAAGCTAAGCAAGCTGCATCTGACACAGCACAAAGTCAGTCCTGCAAAGGAAGCTGTCACAGGCTTTTTTGTATCAAAAGAAATAAGAGTGTATGAGGATTCAGAAAGAACTGGAGATCTATGTCTTACACTATTTCTAGGAGTAGAAATGTTGTGTCTGCAACAGAAAGAGAAGACACCCTATCTGTATGCATATACCTCTGAAAGTTACATACAAATCCATACCAAAAGCAGTACAGTAGTATTTAATATAGTATTTTCAGTATGAAATAGTTCACATCACCTACATGTGGTCTTCTAATTATTATTGGTTTTAATTCCAATTTGAAGTATATGATCTCCTTTAGCTGTTTATTAGAGCACAGAGTTACTGATATGTGGTAGATTTTTATTTTTCCTTGTTCTACTCTAAACTTAAAGCCATGAGTTAAATTTAACCTTCTTTTCCTCACTTCTAATTCTAAAGTCTTCAAGCAGATTTAAACTTGGAATGCCATGTACATCCAACTACAGCTGATGGATGTCTCTGATAATTTGTCTCAAAGTGAAACACAGCAATTTTGGCTTCAAGTTGTCCTAATTAGTCTTCCCATTAACGCTCCCTGAAACATATGAGAAAAATCACACTTCCTCTTGGAGCATATTGCTCCAGTCTGCCTTGATTGCAGGCTCAGCTGGAAAGCAAGCCAGTCTGCATTCTGAAACATCTCCTTACAAACACAGAAAGCATGGAATTCAGAAATTTCATTGAAAATAAGGAAGCACCATGGAATTGAAATGATATTACTTCTGTAGTCTTGACAATAAGCTCCATCTGGCCCAATCCTGCCAAAGACTACTTTATCCAAGCAGCAGATTTTTTCCCCTCTATCCAGTCAAGGGTAAGCAAATGACAAGTGCTCTCTTCTCAGTATTACCAAGCTTTCACTTTGCTGAGCTAGTATTTATTTGAAGATTACACTCTTAAACATGGCTTGTGTGCCTCCAGTCTTTCAATTTTAATACTGCTCTCATTAATGAAAACTTAGAGACAGGAGGAAAAAAAAAAAAAAACCACCTAGTTGCTACTGATTTTCCTTCCAACAGCATCAGGAGAAGTCAAATTTTGCTTTTCAACTATCACAGTAACTTTTTTGGTGCCCACCAGAAAGCTCTCTAGAGCACTTTAAGACATGACCTTTTAATACCCGATTCAATACTTCCCAAATCACAAATAAGATCATTTTTGAAATTATATTTTAAAAAACATGCTACAAGATTTCTACCACATAATAGAAACAGATGGGATTAAAAAAAATAAAAACAGAGCATTTCATATGGCTATTTACCATCTTGATTTACACTTCTGAACTATATCATTACTGCATATCTGGCATAGAAAATAATGTAGCAGAATCAATTTTAGTCTTAATAAAACCCACACATACTTTCTTCTGAGGAAGGGGGAGAGGAAACACCCTCCAATATAAAGCTAATGAAGGCTTCCTAGTCTTTTACATTTTTCTGTGCTACACTTAAATTCCTGGTGCCTGCTACAGTTTCTGTAATGAGAAGAAAATCTCTGAAGCCATTTCTCAGGCCACAGTCCATCAGCTACTTAAAGTCCTTATCTGTTGCCCAACAGTTAGTCATAACACACAAGAGCCAGAGAAGGTTCACTGCAACCCTGAGCAACTTCATTAGCTGCAAAAATGAAGCTAGTGCTGTAGGAACTTTCATCTACAAGATATACTTCCCCATGTGACAATTTCTTCACCATTCCCAGTAAGATACTATGAAGCAACAGCAGAGCAATCGGCTAATAGCTACCCAATACTGATCAGAACCAAATGTACACAATGCACATGTTTATGGGATACATGTGAAAACAGAGAACCTTCCTTGTGTGAAGGACTTTGAAATTTGATATTTTATCCAGGCTATAATTAGAAAGCCCTGACCATAGAGAAAACACCACTATTAAAAGCAGCTGACGGTCTCTCTCTGCTTTCACCTCCCACTCCCCCAAAACACTGACATAGGTTACTGCAACCTAGGAAAATAAACCTAATTATTATTAGCTGAGCAACAGATAAACTGTGGAAGTCAAGCCTCTATTACACACATTGAAAGTCTTGAATCTGCCTGTGGTTTAGTGTACAAAAGTTCTTATATTCATTATAAGATGTATTTTTTTCTGAATGCTTGTCTGAGTTGTCCTGTAGCTGTCAAGCGCATGGACCACAAGCAATTCCAGAGTCCAACATACAGCTTTGTGAGCAGCCACGAGTCTTCACTCCATCATACAAGCACGTGGCTGCCTCCTAGAAACCTTCTCCAAAACAGCTGCTTTCAACAAGAGAAGTATATGCTTCTCTGGAAGTTGGTCAAAAAACAAAAGACCACATGATGATGCAACTTATGAACTGGCCATTTGGTATTAGCCTCATTAGCCTCCTCTACTGTTAATCACTTTTTTCTGATTTGTGATGTCTCACTTCCACAACCTTTCTGGCAAACTCTTCTCCCTTGTTTTCCAGAAAGGGGATAAGGTAGCAACAATCCTACTTCGTTTAAGAAGTGAGGATAATTCTCTCAACTTTCAAAATAAGTGGGAGTGGGAAACAAGTACATTCTCACGTTTGGTCAATGAAGCTTAATGCAGAAACTGACTGTCACTAAACAAGAGAAAAATATTCTTTGTCACTGAGCAAAAGAAAACCATTTACTCCTAATGGAAGTTATTCACTCATATTTCCCTATTTTTACACCATTCTTTCCAACTTATGGGATAAAAAAGTTGCCTTGCTTCACTCAGATTACCTATTTCCCCAGAACACAGTATTGACAAGGAACATACCCTAAAAAGTTACTATTTCCACTCTATTCAATTACAGTGGTCAGGGTACTGAAATACTCTTTCAGACATCTGCTCTGCTGTGCCCTGACGAGAGTTGGTCACTCTCCAGCTTTGATTTGTTTAAAAAGTGCTGTCCCACATTTGAGAAGTCATCCCTGTACACCAACATCAAGTTTCCACCACACCTTCATGATTGTAGGTGTGGCAAAAGCCTCAGATTCCCACAACAAGGACAAGCAGTTCCATGATGCAGAGGACCACAAGGAAGGGCAGTATCTTTGTATGATCTCACTTTAGCACTACAAATCAGTCTCTGCAATCCAGTGGGCATCTCAAGAACCAAGAATACCTCATTTGTTGCAGTGTGACTACTTTCCAACAGAAATGCACATGGATGGCCAAGCCAGAATCAGTGCCACAATGAAGCACACAATGGAGACTACACATTTAGCTTTTTGACAATCAAACATTATTAGCTTAAAAAAAAAAAAACACTACACAGGAAAGAAACTATCTCAAGTAGAAAGTGTTTCCTCCTATGTTCCACTGCAGTCAGGGTTGAGGTTACAGTTCTCAATATTAACTGAAGTTAAGACATTTGGTAGAATGTCCTGCCATCCAAACCACCCCTCATTAAAAATTAAAACACGTTCCCTTGAAATATACAGCTGATTTTTTTTGCATGCAAGAAGATCTCACATAAAATGATCTATATTCTGCTTAATAAAATGTTCCTTTAATTTAGCTGCTTGGCAATATCAATTATCACAAGTCTCTGGTAATATAAGCTTTACTCTTGAATTTCAACAAAGGTTAATGAAAACCTCTAACAACATTTTGCACTTTGCAATAGTTGACTTAAAGGAGACTGTACCATGCCAGTGACACAGTTTCTGATATGGGAAAGCAAGAACAAACCCCACAAACAAGGCAAACATGAGTTGCACAGTAACACTCATGGGGTTTGCTGTGATAAAACTGAGGTTTCAACAGGCACTGGGAGGGTGGGGGTGTATTTTTATATATATATATATATATAAATATACATATATATATACACACACACATATACATATATATACACACACACACACACAGAGTTGTACAGAGAGAAAAAAGAAGAGAAGAAAGCACCCAAGATGATATACACAAATACAGCCATCCTGTTCAAGGGATCTTAACAGAACTAGTATTTTAAGATTTAATATAATGTAGTGCTCCCTACTAATATTTCTGTGAAGCAGCAATTTGCCCAGCAATATCTAGGCTAATAATACTCAGATGGGGAATCCACAACTCCAGAAGAGAAACATCTTCAAACAAATTTAATAACTTCCTACTCTTGAGCTAGATCTGGGTCAAATTAGCTCACTCACATGAAGCCCATATTCAGAAGATGATTTAACAGGCGACTGTAAAGAAGAGTGGCACTGTATAGAAGGGGGATACTGCCATTCCAAAATGCAATCAGGTGTCAGCCCCATGCAACAAGGACAGCTTTAACCAACTAGCATACAGTTCAAAAAGCTGCAGATAGAATATGTTATACAGGGAAAGATTATTTAATAGAAATAATTACAAGAGCAACTATTGCAAGATTCTAGTCTGTTTTCCTTACTGTGCTAAATCATTCCAGCTGCTGACAGAGAAATGTGAAATCACAGATTCATTAAAAGCACATGATGAATGTAGGCAAATACAAGACTATGCAGTATTTAACTAAAGCAGAAAAGATTTCACAGACAGTACCTGATCACACAGTCTAAAGTAAACAGCAGGTAAGCCCAAGAGCAAATTTTGACTCCATATCAGTCACTGGAAACAAGTTATAAATAACTGTTATTGGTCCAAGCTTGCAATGGACACCCAAAATGAAAGCTGGGTTCCTGAATCAGACCTATCTGCTAAATTAACCTACAAAGGCTAACCCAACTTACATAAAATCTCTTTCTTTAAGAGAAAACTGAGCACATTAAGACAGAAACATGTCTTAAAAGAATGAAACTGTTTTACGCGAATACAGGCATCTTTGGATTAACGCATTTTGCCTCCTTATCCCAAGGACATCACACACCCACAGTGAAATACAATCGTGATGTCTACATAACATAATAAAGGATGCTCTGAACAATCATTTTCAAAAGTTAAACTTTCACAGCAGTAACTGCCACACACAGAGATACACAAAGAGAAAGCACTGAGGAAAGGGTACCTCTGTGCCAGCACTCCAGCATTCAGTTCTGGTGCTATTATTAGTGCTGCAGGAGTACAGTACCTGATAGAGATCTGTGCTACAGGATGTTCATAAGCTGCTGGATGAATACATGGGAGTAACATGCAACTGGCCACCACAAAACAGTGAAAAATATTATTTAAGATGTAGATGCTCTATGTAAAAGAGCAGAAACTGAAGAAAAGCAAATTTTGTCCCCTGTAGCATCTATCTTTTTCAGCAATCTGGAGTTATTTTTAAGCAATAGTTACGTAACTAAGTAGAACGATTTTAGATTAACAGGTTCTATTCCCCCTTCCCCTGCCAGATAAGAGAACAGCATTTTGCTGAAATAAAAGCATGAGTGAAAGTTTATACTGTCAGAGATATTTGTTTTTCCTTTGTGGTTGATTATAGGGGCTTTGGGGTTATTTCTTTTGTTGTTGTTGTTGTTTTGTTGGGTTTTTGTGGTTTATTTTTTGAAGTCTAGATCTTAACTTGTATTTGCCTTTTTATGAAGGCCATCTACAGCTTCCAAGTCCATTTTCCAACAAGCACTTAACAGCAAAGACATGCAGGAATCAAATATCCCCCTAGGACCTTCACTAAAAATAATGTCTAAAAGGAAAAGAAAAAATACTACAGATGTCACAATGTATCTGTTCTCATTCCTTTCTGAATCTGCAAGATACCCATGTCACAGATGCCATCTACTGAACAGCCACCAGATACACTCTTTTTGTCATTTCTTCTTCATTCCCAGCTAGGGATGACTCCAAAAGAGTTGGAGTAACTTGGCCTATGAGAACAGAAACCCACCCTCGTCCTCCTGGGGACAGAAGTGCTGGGTATTTTTGTTCTCAGTAAGAGAACAGCCAGTAGCAGGAACACACCTACCTCCCTCCACTTCCCTATAACAAGGCAAACAGAAGTTGCACTCCCTCTGGCTCTCTCAGGAAACTTATCTTTGTTTTCCCAACTCTCTAACATACTCCAGGTGCAATCTCCAACACCAGCACTCCCACATTAGCTACGCTGATGCCTCTCAGCAGAGAAACCACCTTGCCTAAAACCTAAAGGGAAAAGGAGATGTCAGTGACAAGAGACTTGCACAAGAGTAAAGACTCCCTCTAACCCAAGGGCTCAGAGTGTTCCCACAGAGCAGTAGCATTCCATGCTGTTAAAACTTTGTTGTTAACCAAGGTGTCTATCAATCCCTTACATTTTATTCATAAGTACAAGCAGAAACAGAGCCTACAAGTTAATGTCAAGTAACTGTTGAAGGTTAAATCACACATTCAGCTTCCAAGCAAACTGAAGTTCCTGGCTACATTTTTGAGATCATTGTCCATTACTGAAAGTTTATCCTTGCTCCTACTAACATGGTCTTTAGCTAAAAAAATACTGTCTTCAGATTCATCTGGTACCTGTTCTGTTCACCACTAAGTAGTGGATCCCTTATCTTGGTTCACAGCCCACCACAAGCTCTAAACACATGCAGCAGCTTTCTCTTTTACATTAAGTGTGGAAGAGGAGACATACCTTCATTTTCTCTGCAATCTCATTTTCCCCAGGTGAGCCTTAGACACAGTAGTCATCCTCCCAGTTTACCCCTGCAGTCTCACTTTGGGAGCCTCAACCTAAGCTCATAAGAATCTTCTGGGTTGGAAAAGACCCTTACAGATCATCACATCCAACAGTTAATACTACCAGGGACATGGTTTAGTGGTGGGCTTAAGTGCCACACCTACATGACTTTCAAACACCTCCAGGGATGGTGATCCAACCGTTACCCCAGGCAGCCTGTTCTAGTGACTAACAACCCTTTAATGGGTGATCCTTCCAAGTATCACACAGGCTTCTTCTGTACAACAAGAGCACAAGTGTACAAGCCTCTATCCAAATGGAAAAAGAAAACCTTCCATAGGCAGCAACAGGTGCTGCATGCAGCCACAGAAGCAAGGCTGCTATGGGCCCAGCGAGGCTGGAGGATACTGCCTGGCAGCTCTCGCACTGATCACAGCAAGATTGTCTCCTGTGATCTCCTTTGTCCTGCTGCAAAGGTCAGGCCAGGTCGGCAGACACAGCCAGCTTGCCACAGCAACTGCTACACGTACCACTTGGAAGTGGTTAATGTACCACAAGCAGTTTACTTACTACACTTTGGGAATGCCTGCATCAAGCAGTAATCCCTTCCAAGGGACAGAAATCATCCCCAGGAATCCCACAAATTCAACTGCTGCCTCAAGAATAATTTAGCCCACTGAGGAAGTCTCTCTCCTTCAGATGCTGCTCCGCAAACAGCAGGAGAACAACTTTTTAACAGTAGCTTATGTTCAACTGGAATAGTTCCGCTGAGGACCTAGCGGTCTCAGTCTGCATAATTACTCATCAAGGCTTGGGAAAAGCAGCAGTAGATCTAGGTCTCTATTTTCTAATTTTCCTTAGCCTTGTTACTCTACACTTCATTTACTATGCAGTACTCTCCCCCTTCCATTAATTTTTTTTTTTTGCATACTTTAGTGCTTCAATAACAAATCAACTGCCTACTCCACATGTAGGGCACCATCTGGAACCCAGCTCGGGTCACAGAGGATTAACCTTCAATTGGATTTGAGCACAGCTCTCTATCTTATAGCAGTAGTCACTTTTTATACTTCAAAATTAAGCATCACTATCCATGTTTCCTAAATAACAAACAGGAGACAAAGCGTTAAGACAACTGGTCTGATGTCACCTGCTGCCTCCTCCTCACCTCCACACTGAGCAATACTGGCCACCCTGGTATGATGTAGATATTTGAAACTTCACAAATGCAAGCAGAACAAGGATAAGGAATAAACTAGGGGATGGAGCACTCAGGGGTGGAGAAGAAGGGGGTAAGACCCACGTGGAATTCCCAGCATTATCCTGTAGCAACCAAAACCTTGGTACTTGCCAAAGGAAACTGACATTCCTATTACTAACAAAAACGTTTCTGAAAGCAACTGTGGCAAGAAGAAAATATGGAAAAGTTACCAAATTTCATCCTACAAACCTGATAACAATATAATAAATAGATGTGGAAACCCCTCAATTTTCCTGCATCACCTGGCTTTCACCATTTTGACTCCAGCTCCTAATATTTTCTTTCTTTCAGAGGCACACCTGTGAAGCCAGGATACCAAGACTGAGAACGAGTAAGTGTTGCTCCATTTCCAATACATAATTTCTCTACAGCATAAAACAGAGGAGAGGACTTCACATTTCTGTAATACCCAGAAACAACCCTCCCTTTGAGATCTCCACCTTTCCCACACACAGTCTGTAGACTTAATTTTGCTTTTTTCGGAGGACAGTTGATAGTTGGAGCAAATGTGAATAATACACTGGTAAAATTAGCAGCGTTAATTCAGAGGCTATATTTAGAACTAAATCTCACACTCTTAGACGGATTTCTGTACTGTAAAAAAAAAAAAGCCTCTCCTCCAGAAGAGAGCTATACTTCCTTATATGTCCACCATCAAAGAAGCTACAAAAGATAACTTTAAAGGCTGGAGAAAAAAACCCTACCCCAACCCCTCATGTATATTATCATCTACACATTATTACTCTGAAGTTTTCATGCCATATATATATGGAGATCTTAATGCTTACCAGCATTTCTTCACCTGCTAGCAGCCTGCCTGTAAAGTAATGATAGTTACATACTACTCATCTGATCTTGTATGTCACTTTTTAAGAAATATTATGAAAATTGAAGCCCATTTAAAAAGGCTGGCTGAAAGATCTGATTTTAGCTTTAACCCATGCTTAAATAAACAGATGCCAAATTAGGAGAGAAATACATAACAGACAGTTTAGTCTTATATCCCAACTTTTCCTAATGAAAATATTTAGCTTTGCAAATAATTTCTTTTTAAAAAAAAAGCCATTACAGCAGTTTATTACTTCTGCATTCTTTCACTGGAAATTCATTTCTAAAAAAAGTTATTGTTTCACTGCCAATGCCAGAGAGAAAAAAAGTTTACTGCCCTGGGATTTTACTGTATTTTACAAATTAGCACACTAATTAAGTGAAAGTGACAAATCAACTAAATCATAAGTCATTAACTACGGTAAATGCTTTAAAAGATTGTTTCTCATCCTGAAAGAGCCAAAAGTTCTTTCACCAACTTCTATACACGCGTCAGGCTCCACTGGTCCACCAAATCCATCCTCCCTGGGATGAAACACAACATTTGCTACAAATGATATAAACAGTCTCAGATTAAAAGACTTGATCCACTGCAGAGAACAGAACTGTAACCAAACTCTAACTTGCATATTTAAGAGAATTTATAGTAATTCAATATAAAACACACTAAAGCATTCAAAATCAGACATGCACACACAAAAAGTCCTTCCTTGATCAAGTTTTGGGCTTTGATCACCATAATTCTAAAAATCAATTTGGCATCTCAGCTTCTGTCAGTGTGGCTTACCTAGCACCTAAATGGGATGCTGGCTCAATGCCAACACACCTCGCTGAGCGCCCACCGAATCTCCAGCATTACTGAGCACCACTTTCATGTTTAACCAAAGCACATCATATGACCTAAGAACTGCAGAGTTTTTTTTAAAATGCTGCTACCCATAATGCTACCCGGTCTTCTGAGCACTAACTTCTCAACAATATTAAAACAGAGGAGGGGTTCACCAGTTACAAGCAACTAACAAGCAGGAACACAACCAGAATTACATTTTTCTTCAAAGGGCTCGAACAACGCTCCCCTATGAACCCCACAACTTTGTATCCTTTGTTTTCTGATGTTGTTAGAATACAGAGACAGAGGTGGGAGAGCAGAATAGTTCTCAGTTGCTGCTTTTGATAATGGAAAGAATTTAGTGTTTATAAATTTATTTCCAGTTATTGGCTCATATATTTGATATTTATAGTACTCATCACTATGGTATCCGAGCACATTAGCAGTGCTTTGACCCACACAAAACAATAAAAACTTTCTTCTCTGCTCTCCAACCCCTTAAGAAACACCTCCGTTGTATTACTAGCACAGCATGTTTCAGAAATTAAAAATAGAACTCTTGAAAAGCCAGACTCAATTTCAGATCTTACTTCTTGATAAAAACAAGCAGGGAACAAGGTAGATCATAAAAACTGGTGCAGGGAAAAACAAAACAAAAGAAAAAATATACCAGGACTTGCTCTCTGGCTCTGAAACAGTCAGCTCCATAACCACTAGCTCAGAGTCCAATTTGTCTACTTACAAGTACTTAAATTTTAAAAATATTAGATTTGTCTAATGGTGTTAATAATTGAAGTCATCTTTCACCCCAGAGACCTGCACGAAAGCCATTTTGTGCAATGCAGTATCTAATGTGCTCTCCAGCGTTACCTAATAGCACCAGTAAATCCCTAACAGGGCAAATCGCAGCGGCACTCAGCCCACATCCAAGGCACCAGGATGAAACCCGAAGCTCTGCAAAGGGCAGCATTTCCAGAAGCCACATCCAGATCCTCACATTACCACTCCAGTGGGAGGCGGTTGTTCATGCACCATGGCTTTAGAAGAGAGGCTGACAAACGATTCCTGATAAATCAGAACTACCACGTTTCACATTCCATAAAATACTGGTATAATCAACCATTGCTAAACTCCTGTTTGCACCTTGGGCTGGCTTCTGTAGGTAAATCAGGCACAAGTACAATATTGAAATGATGCAGCAGTGGAAACAGAACTGTATCAAAAACATGATTACAAACACTGGATCTAAGAGCAGCTTAATAGAAACCCTGTCCTTCTGTACTGCACTTTATTTTTAGATTTTAATTTATATTCTCACTTATTACAGGCCAAAAAATATTAATGATGTTAAAAACAAGCATGGTAACCATGTTGCACATATATATGCACATATCACCTCTCCTATAACGCACATTAAGCTATCTACATAAGCACACATAAAAGATAAATCCAGTCATTTAACCAGCCTCACAAATGAGTACATTTCAGAGAAAAAAAGAAGATAAATAATCCATGCTTCTAAGCCTGATGAGTGACTTCTGAAACACAGAACTCCACCACACAAGTCACTGCCTCCAACTCCCACACCTACCTCCCAACAGCTGGAATAACACCCACTCACATAAGCAACAGTCTAACCAGTATTCTTCAACTTTTACTGTAAATCAAGGTTATACTACTCCCATGGGAGTACAGTATTCCCAGAGTCATATAAACAAGAACTCTTGGCAGCAAGTCACATGTTTTATTAATATTGTTAGAATATGCTACCTGCCAGAACCAACTAAAGTAAATATTCATATATATTCATAATATTCCTACATACTCTTAAATTTCCATTTAATTCCAAAACTTCAGAAGTACTTATTTAAGAGCTTCTGCATTTCACATTCCTCATCTCCTTCCATAATACCATCCCCAATTTCCATTAAGAATTCCAATTTCAATTACAAAGTTAATATTAACTCATAGATAAACAAAAAGCCTACAGCTTTTGCTATTCATTCATTATGCCTACTTATATACACACACCTTATCTTGGTATCCTGCAAGAGTCTGATTATATCCCTTATTTATGAGCCTTTGCATTTAGAAAAACAATGCAACTCTCCTATACCTCCTTCTACAAAGGAAAGCAAGGATTTAAAAAAAAAAAAAAAAAACAAACCACACAAACCAGCAAGAAAAGGACAGAAGTATTACTGCACCATCTCAAAGATATTCTAAAAGCCAAATCCCCCCAGGAGAAAAACAAAACCAAAAAATAACCCAAACAACAGCAAACAAAGTCTGTCGGTTTGCTTTTTTCTATTACATATTATTCTTTTCAAGCCAGGAGACGATTCTCAAGACCAGATTACAAGAACTGAGCCATTAGTAACATCAGAAGTTACAAGACGACCATAAAACAGGAAGTCTGGCCGGAAACGACCTTTCACCGATTCTTCTTTTGGGGGGGAAATGCTAGTGAAGGAATACAGGAGTAACAGACTGTAGCAGTTGGGGCAACCTGTACTGAAGCCCCCTCGGCATCAAGGGGCCAGATCGTTTCGTACTTGGTAGGAGTGAGGGAGGTTTTACAGAAAGGTCTGAATGTGGAAACTATCCTGCAGACTACTTCAGATCAGATTTATTCCCCCTGCCCCCTTCTCGCTCATCCCCCTCAGCCAGATAAGATGGGGCAGTAATGAGATCTGACCAGGAATAGTGAAGCTGGGGAAATCAATGGGAGTGGAAAAGAGAAAAAGAGTAACGTAAGAAAGTTCAGACCATGCATCACAGGGACAGCGTGTTTCCAGCTCTAGAGAAGCCATGAATCACTTCACTCAGGTTTTTTTAGGAACTGTATTAGACAACAGACATCCAAGCCACCTCCACAGAAAAGTGCTATTGTTTCCTCCTCCAGAGATTTGTCATGAATATTTTTTCTCAGTCTGAATAGGGCAAGAGTTTTTCTTCCACAAGCAGTGTCACCCCATAGAAACTTTCCCATGTAACTTACAAACCTACAGAAAAGCCATTATTTCCAAGACCTCGGTGTCTGTCATACCTGCAAACAGCCCAGCCTTCCACTCAGTCCCAATCCAGGATGATGTTTTGTGGTTCTATGACAGATTCACATAAGCATGAAAATAACCGTGTTTTGGGGATGGATCTTTATACTCCAGATATTTGTTTGGGTTTTTTTGCTTCTCCTCCCAGATGGAGAACAGCTATACTCTATACCAACAGGACTTGTGCATACATTAAAGTAGAAATTTGTATAGCACTTAAACATCCTAATTCACAGTTTAGTCTCTATTCAAGTTAATTTTAGATCATGAAACATAGGTGATCTACACAAACCACTAGTATGCATCATCCATACATACAGTGTGCATTGAACTCTTTCTATGCACTCTGAATATATTTTTAATTCACTTTTCAAGCAGACCTAATTAGAATTGCAACCTTGCCATCACTGTCAACAGCAAACCACAAGTCCATACAGACGGCTGGTGCAGTGAGAAAGCAGTACTTCCAGCCATATGAATTCTCAAAGGAGAAACTAACTCCAAAAAACATCCCTCACCCAGTGAAAAATTAACTGTCCATTCTTCAGAAGTCGCATGTAAGATAGAAGAACAAGCAATAAACCTGTTCAGAATCTCTAGGTGTTCCTACCATAAAATCTGTAAATGTGAAATTGAAAACTTCCTGCTACTTCACACAAAAAAATACCATTGTTTATATCAGCTAAGAAAGACTGTTATAGTCTTGAAAACACAAAATAGTTTGAGCCTTTGACAGTGATAGGCTAACCACTGATGGAAAAGGATGTGCCACTAAGAGTTTATCATAGTTCATACTATTCAAGAGACATGCACAGGATGTTCAATCTTCTCATTCACACCCCAACATCAAGAATAAACTCATCCTGTGTATTTAAGAAAAGCAGCTCAAACATAGGGAGGCATGCACTGCTGTTCAACGAAAGATATAATCAAATATATAAAACAGTTTAAATATATATAATACCTAGACTTGTTAAAACACACAGGAGGTAATACTGAGCCAGTACATAGTTTTAGCCAGAGTAAAAAAACCCAAATGCAAATCCAAAAGCCACAGCCTCCTCCCTCCCCATCCCCACAAAAAAACCCACATTAATACATAAATGACAGATAATTTATTAGTCACACTTTTCTTAACAGTAACAGGCAAAAAAGGGCCAAGAAGCAAAAACTGTGGCTTGGTAGGTTCAGGCTGGACATGAGAGAAAAATTCTTCAGAGACATGGAAGCACTGGAAGGGGACACCCAGAGAAAGTGAGGAACCTGTCAAAGTTTTCAAGAATCAGCCAAAGTCATGGTTGACCTGGGCTGTGTTGGTGATGGTCCTACTCCTAGCACAGGGCTGGAAACAGTGACCTCTAGCAGTCTTTTCCAAAAAACATTTCTGATTCTACAGCATGAAAATATTCAGTGCAAGTTCTTTCTCAAGGAGACTGAGATGTTACTAATTTTGCATTTTAAAAGAGGCCAAATTAAACTATCTTCCTTTTTTTCAAATGAGCTAGACTGTGGCATTTAAATTATTAAGCATTAAGTGAGTTGCAAGGGGCCGACCTACACCCAGGCAGAATTTGTCACACACATTTACTGCCAGGTGCATCATACATTTAAGAGGTGATTGTCATGCTGCAGCTACATTATTATCAGGCAAGATGAAAGCAGGCTTTTTTTCACTTCCATATCCTTTTCAGAGAGTATGTTGTGATCTAAAAAATGGGAATGTGATTTCTTCTGGGACAATAAGTTCATGGGGTAAGAAAAGGCATTTTACAATATGTTGAATTTGTTAGCAAAGCCTTACAAACCTTCTGTTCACAGAATCACAGGATGGTTTGGGTTGGAAGGGACCTCAAAGATCACCTAGGTCCACAGACACACACACCTCCCCACCATGGGCAGGGACACCCTCCACTAGACCAGGTTGCCCAAAGTCCCACCCAACCTGGCCTTGAACACTGCAGGGAGGGGTCAGCCACAGCTTCTCTGGGCAGCCTGTGCCAGGGCCTCACACCCTCAGCAGGAAGTTGGTTTTTTCCCCTATTGCCTAATATCATCAGTTTAGGAGACTGGTTAAGAAAACTAGTTTGTTCAGTTTAAACCCATTACCCCTTGTTCTATCACTCCATTCCCTTGCAACCAGCCCCTCTCCAGCTTTCCTGCAGGCCCCCTTAGGTACTGGAAGGCTGCTGTAAGATCTCCCCAGAGCCTTCTCTTCTCCAGACAGTTCTCTCAGCCAACTGAGTCGGCTTGTTCAGCCTGGCTTCCTATGAAGCCTGTCTTCATGGGAAACAAGTACACAGCATAACTACAATATAAGAACATAAAATTGTGGGGGGGAGTTTCCATCTTTAATGGAAGCTTTTCCCTTCCAAAAATGTTTATGTAGTCAAGAGGCAAGAACACACTTGAAGACGTTTATTATTAATAGAACATACTAAAACCAGAAAACCTTCACAAAGCCTCCATATAGTCACTTCATGAGAAGATTTGCTATCTCTGTGGGGGTAGGTAACACTGAAGGATTTCACAGCAAAGACCTCTGTTGTTTACTTGGGGGTTGTATTAATAATTTTAAAAAACCACCCACAAAACCCACAACACATCCACACACAATAAAACCCCAGGTAAAACCACCACTAACAAGAGGGGAAAGAAACCCCACAAAACAAAGCCAAATAAAGACATAAGTTTCCTTTCAGAGGGGTGAACATTCTGCCATCCACAGGAGGATGCTCAACTACTTGCCTTTTAGGTACAAGTCATTCTGGACAAAAGCATGTCCAGAATCTACATGCAGAAAAAACAGATGTAACTTTAAGCCAAACTAAGTCAAATGAAAAGAGCATCACAGACATAAAACTGAGGAGGTCAAAGAGCTGCAGGCAAGACTTATTGCATAAACTAAAATATATTTTAAGATTCCACATTTTAAAACCCACTTCTATGAAGATTAAACATTTTTTTTCCCAGTTTCACTGTTTAAGTTATCAGAAAACAAAGCCAAAAAAGGTACTGCGAGACTGGCTTAAAACTGCAGCATATCCTATCTATAGCATCATGCTTTTGCTCTTTTATTGATAAGTTAGAGACACAAAAAGAGTTTCCCTCAAATGAAACAGGGCGAAACAGACAAGGGTCCCAACCCTTACCCTGCAGTCAAAAGGCTATTTTACTGCTCTGTGTCAATGACCATCCTGAACCCAAAATGGAACACAGGGCCTCCAGTTTTTCGCCTATTTTTTTTTCCTGGCAGCACCACCACTATTGATATTGTCTAGATCTTAACAACAGAGCCACAAGAAAACACATCTTAAGCAACAAGTTTATTTCAGCCCAGTTCTGAAATAAGAGCAGAGCTCAACCCAGATACCAACTGCTGATCCTCACAACAGGTCACCTGGCACTACCCAGCACATCCAAATGGACACAGCAAATAGTTCATGTGGCACTGGCAAAAACTGGGCAATGAAATCCCCATCTCTGGTTTATATTCTTCAGATTATGTACAGACTTTTTCCAGGTTATTTTAAAGCAGCATCTACAAGATTACCTTTTGTATACAGTTATAAAGCTAGATTTCAAATGGAGGAACATCTACTCAGGAGATGTTCTCACCTTCACTCTCCTGATACCAATTCCTCTTAAACACAAGTAGCTTTTGAATTAAGAACCTTCTTCTTTCACCACATCCCTAAAAGCTTGCTGCTGGCAAGAACAAAGAACAGTAAAATGAGTTATAAAAGAAATCACAGTATCTCATACACTCCTGAAGTAATACCACTGGAAAACCTTTGCTTCTTAAGACTCAGTGTTTATGATGAATTCATAACTTTAGCACCTGATCTGTGCTCAATTCTCTTCAATCTCAAGTACCTGTATTTACAATGTATTAATGACATGCTGCTACTTTTATATTTTTTACTAAAAATGCAAATGTAGAAGTACAAGCCTGGGTAAATCAGCTATTACAGGTAAGTAAGTGTACCTGAAGACAAACATAAATCCTTAAGGTCTCCAAAACTTCTGTAAAATTACATCACAGTTACACTCACTGACATAGCACTGAGTATAAGGCCATTAAAAGGGGTGACAGATTCTGGGTACTGTGGAGATAAGGGAGAAATGACCTTTACAGGCAACATGAGAATGCAGTGTGAGAACGTGACGGTCACTCCAGGAGCTTTAGAAGTGTCTCTGGACAGCAAAAACAGAGCAGATCATACATTTAATGCCACGGCACATAGGTGACTGGGGTTTCCTCTGCAATTTCCTCTTCCCCACAGCACGAAGATGAGACTATGCTTACTGCACACTTTCTAAGGACTAGAATACTCACAAATACATCTACATAGAAAGATAATATTATTTAGAAGAACTTCTGATTACTGCAATATTACCTAAAACTGGAGTGACTGATTACCAAGAATAAACCAAGATTATTCTCAAAATAAGAACTAGACAGCCCTTGTTTTTCTAAATTTATTCCCACCTCTCTTCATCTCAAATTACACATTTTAGTTATCTCTAATCTGAATGAATAAAAACACACATGTATAACTTATGCAATTCCCAAAAAATAAATAAATCAGAGTACCAATAAGGAACCAAAAAACCTTTGTAATTAACTGAAAGACTGCTGATAGCTATTGATAGCTCAGTATAAACATTAAAAAAACACAAACAGATCAACTCCACTGTCATCTCAATTCAGTCTTCATGCCTTCAAAATTGCGAAGTGCACATTTAAAAGACACTTTTCCAGAATAAAAGGGTTGTTCCCTTTCTGTAGCAAAGAAGCGACCTCTGTGTAACAACTATCTGTACTTCTACAGTGCAGACTTCCATGGCTGCAGCTGACACAAATGCAATCGTTGTCAGAGCAAATTCTTATCCCTCAGCCCTTTAAAAGGAAGAAAAGAAAAAAACCTAAAGATTTATTTTGCCAAATTTGCATTGGGAAAATGCACACACCCATTTTTCAGTGACTTTGATTGGGTAAGAAGCATTTTAGATGATGAAAAATGCTCTGTGACAGTAATAATTGTTTTAAAAACAAAATGCACAGTTCTACAAGGAATTTAGCATATCAAAAGCAGCAAGCTTGCACCTCTTCTGTCTGAAAATTAGCAGGCCAGCTGTTACCAACTATTAGTCAGGTGAGGTTACTGCAAACAACCCCCTCAGGAGCAGCCAAGCATTCATGAAGGCTTGCTTTTTATTTATCAGTCCCCACAATTCAAACCATTTCATTCCACCCAAAACCTGGGCTAGCCAGTCAAACTTGTCGTTTACTGCATATTTGTCCTACAGACACTTAATTCCCCTATCCTGAAGGAAGTCAGTGATGGAAGAAGCAAGATGGAGTAACCACTCTTCATTTAAAACTGATCTGCACATTGTTCGTTCTTGCTGCTGCCTTTATACTGCCAAAACTGATGTAGAAAGTCCATCTGAGTGAGCACAGAAGCTCACAGGAACACAAGTGAGGGCCTGGAAAAAGTGCTCTGTAACAGGGAGCTTTCATGTTCTACTTCAAAGGGGTTTTTAATGAAAATTCCTTATCATCAGTACACTGAAATCCCAGCTAAAGTAAAGGATGACATTAAACACAGTAACTGGATTTTACACTTAAAACCTGGTTTTTGTTGTGTTCTTTTGGGGTTTTTATCTGAGCATAATTAAGGTAGAAACAGATCTGTTAAATAAGGCTACAAGCAAAGCATAAGCCCTTCACAAATCGGCAGTGTTATAAGAGTTAGAAACCAGAGATTTACAAACCTTTCTATGGGAGATACAAGCAGTCTTCTCTCTCAAGTCTTCAACTAGAACTAGCAGCAACAGGTTTTCCTCTTGCTCATCAGCAGTCTATAAGCAGCTCACTGCCTACATCCCAAATCACTCCAGTCAATCACTAAATTCACCAGTTTGACTGCAGCACTCAGGATTAAGGATTCCCATGATTTTTTTTTCAGATAAGGCTGCAAACACTAATTGAATATGTATTTATAAATACTGAGTACAGAATGTTTCCAGTGTTCATGTAAAGGTAGTTTAAGGCTCAAAACATTCCTTTCCTCTGAAACTGAGTTCACTCCAGTTTTCTTCATGAAAACCTGAATTACAGAGCTGATAGACAAAGGCTAAAAAGTTTTCTTTGACATAACAGTAGCAAGGCAGAGTCCTCCATGGCATCTCTCAACAAAGATGTATAATACCTGTCATCCCCAGGTCTCATGATACTGTACCTAAAAATAGGCAAGATCATTGTAGGATGCTCCTTGTTTTCCCATCAGAATGCCAGACATCCATCACACTCAAAAAATACATGTTACAGGACATTTTAAAAACAGCTCCAAGATTTCACCTGATGGAAATGATATGGAATCAGGGGCAGAGATTGTACTGGGCTTGGCTGGGACAGCCTTTATTTTCTTCACAGACCTCCTATGGTGCTTTTACACTGGTGCCCAGAGGAGTGCTAGTAACATACTGGTGTCTTATTGCTGAAGAGTGCTTACACAGCACCAAGGCCTCTGCCACCCCAGCAAGGGGATGCACAAGAGGTTGGGAGAGGACACAGCTGGGGCAGCTGACCTGAAATACCAGAGAGATTCCGTTCTATAGAATGTCATGCTCAGCAGTAAAACGGGAAGGCAGGTTTCTTCCGAAGTATGTGTTGCTCAGAGACTGCCTGGGCATTGGTCTCCTGGTGGTGCTTTTGCATGCTTCCTTTTCTTTTATTTGGGGGTTTTCTTTCAATTAAACTGTCTTTATCTCAACCCACAAATTTGGGGTTTTTTTCTCCCCCTTACTTTTGCTCTCCTGATCTTGTCTCACATCCCACTAGGGGAGTGCAAGTGAGAGACTATGTGGGGGCTTACCTGTAGCAGGGGACAGCTTCCCACACCATCTCTAACACATTTATTCTGATCTAACTCAAACAGTGACACAGCTTACAAAATACTTGTGACAGAAATAACTTTTTCATTGTCTCAAAGTGGATGCTGACAAACCCAAGTAAGTACAACTTATTTTCAGTTATTTCTGATTAGAGCATAAAGAAGTCATCTTCCTAAAAACCAAGTACTGATGTTAGCTGAAGACAAAATTCATAAAAGCTCATTGGGCAGAACACTCCCAGTAGGTGGAGAAAAATCCTGCCCTTACTTTTTTTCCAGGCAAACAGAGCACATGGCTATCCTGACCTTGTTTCTACAGAGAAACTATCACAAAAGGCAGCAAAGCATGCAGTTAAAGCAGCATCTATTTCTCTCTGCAGAACATTCACATGTGGAACTACTGAGTGCACCCAGTATAGTGCAAGCCAATTTCTAATTCAGAGCACACAGGTTCACATGGAGGCTATGCTGCTGCCATTTGAAGCAACTTTTCCATGTCTTATTTATTAGCATCAATTACCCCTATCCATTAAATCCTGGAAATAGGTTGCTAGAATCCTGAAATAATCAGTGTTTAAATTTTATTCAAATCCTACCAAAACACACCCTCAGCAAAAAGCCAAGTTCTGAGCATTAATATTTATATTCCCCTCAGAAATACAGATGCTTCATTCTAGCAAGGGATAACAGTACCTCTGCTAAAAGGAACAGAGCCTCATACAGGCTTGAGTGCACAGTTCTGATTGTTGGGATAGATAATATCCAAGTAACACAATAAAGCTGCCTCAGGAAGGCAGGGCACTGCTTCACAACATGAGAGTTGACAAGCAAGGAGGAAGGAAACTGTGGAAGAATGCCTCGAGCACAATTATTTTCCAAACTACGTCACTAAACTTACACCAATACTTGCCAGGACCCAAAGGCATAGAGTTTAACTCAGCTGGGCCTTGAGTAGCCTGGTCTAGTGAGAGGTGTCCCTGCCTGTGGCAGGGGGGTCGGAACTTGCTGATCTTTAAGGTCCCTTCCAGCCCTACCCATTCCTTGATTCAATTAAGTTCAGGGACGTCTAAGAAAATCCATCATCTTCCAAAATTACAGAGCACAGTACATAGCACAAAAGTACATTGCCAGCTCTCCAGATCCATGATCCCTGTGCACCTTCATAACATCAGAGCTGACAGAGTATGCAGGTTGAATCCTGCAAACTGCTTTCTCAATCCCATAATCTTGAGTAGCATGCTAAACAAATGACAACCCTCCCAAAATACTACTAAAGTTTGTCTCATGAAATTCAGTTCAGTCTCTCGCTATATTCAGCAGCTAGAATTATTAGCTTTTTTCCTCATCAGTAAAAAGAAAACAAAAAAGTTAGACTGCCGTGCTCAAGACCTGCTGGAAGAAGGCTGCTTGAAATAGCAAAATCAAATAACTTCAGAGGTGGCTGTGCCACATTCCCTGGTGTATCAAGAAACACTACAATGAAATTGAACGAATTAGATGTTTTAATCCATTAAAAAGTAACATAGTCAGTTCAAAATGAGAGACAAGAGACTCCTCTGGGTCTCATAACATTAAAACAAGTTTCGATTCTATCATTTAAGTGCTCCAGAGAAGCGGTACCTACACAAAAATGTGGTGACAACACATCAAACACACTGCGTAAGGTCCACAACATTCCCTGAACCACCATTTGTGAAACCCCTCTCCCCATGGCAACCTGTATTTATAGCTATGGAGCAGCTTCTTACACTGAACACATCACACTTATTCAGATTTCTATATGAAAAGAGACATGATTACCCATCCATCTTAAATATTTCTCCTGCAGGCTGGGGGGAAGGTGTGTGTTTAAAAAAAAAAAGGTTAAACTAGAAGAATATCAACTCCCCAGTTAAAAAAACCCACCAAAACAAAAAACCCCAAAACACAACAACAAAAAGACGCCCCACAAAACCACCCCACTTTGATTCTCTGCATCCAATCTCTCTCGAGCAGGTAAGCAACACTTTATGAACTTTCATGCCTGTTAATTTGCAGCCAGAAATCACAGAGTGCGTTGGGTTGGAAGGGACATTTAAAGGCCATCTAGTCCAACACCCACCCCCCGCAACGAGCGGGGACATCTCCACAACTAGATCAGGTTGCCCACAGCCCCATCCAACCTATCTTGAAAGTTTCCAGGGATGGGGCATCTACTGTCTCTCTAGGCAGCCTGTTAGTGATTCACCACCCTTATTGTAAAAATCTTCCTTCTTCTATCTAGGCTACATCTCCCCTCTTCTAGTTTAGAAACATTACCCCTTGTCCTACTGCAACAGGCCCTACTAACAGGCCTGTGCCCACCTTTCTTATAGGTCCAGCTCAAATACCAAAGTGCTGCAATAAGGTCTCCCAAGACCAATGGATGACTGGCACGGGTGTCAATGGTTATTAAAAACTGTAACTATAAATGCTTGGCAAATGCACAGCACATTTCCACACAGTATACCATGTGTTCTTCCTAACCAACATGGCAAGCTGTAAAGGAAGCATTTAAATGTAGACAGATAATTAGAGAATACATAATTTAGACGTTTACCATCATGTCTCCTGCATCAAAAGAATTCTAAATAAATCATTTTACAACTCTTTCTGCAATCTGCTTCCTTTTGATATACTCCCAATTTGCACAAAGATCATATTATCTGAGATTAATTTGTGTTGGAAATGACCTTTAAAGGTCATCTAGTCCAACCCCCCTGCAATGAGCAGGGACATCTTCAAGTAGATCAGGTTGTTCAGAGCGCCATCCAGCCTGACCTTTTGCATGTTTCCAGGAATGAGGCATCCACCACCTCCATGAGCAACCTATCCTTTATCTGAAAGTTTTCAGAACTTGATACCTGCATGTTTTCATTACAAGAGAGGCTTTTTTTCCTGTCTCCCACCTCACATTAACCTTGTTTGCTCTTTTAGATTCAATTCTGAAATAGCATTAACAATCTTTTGGTCAAAGTCTGAAGTTTCAGAGGCAACCTGCATGTAAAGGCCTACACATAGACTAACTGTTTGATGTTTTGTCCCTATAACCATAAGCCACAAATGTGACAACTACCAATATAAAGCTGCCAGCAAAAAAGAAAACAAGAACAAGGTTCAAGGAGTGTTCACTGATAGATGATCAACTGTTGGACACCAACTAAAACCTTGTGTTCAGGATGAATCGTGGAAGAAAATCTCTACCAGAAACACACCAACTTTTCAACTGTCTCCTATGGCTCTACATTTCACTTCCACCATACTTCGAGACAACATTACATTTTTCTGAATACTAGATGCAACCAAGAGTGAATTGTTCAGTCAGACTTGTACAGGATAAGGAGAAAACAGTAATAAAAACAGAGTTGATTTACAAGTAGAGGTAAATTTACAAAGAACCTGGAAAAAAAACATCTAAAAATCATTTCCTCCTACTCCTACAAAATACAGTAGTTATTTTATCTTGCTCAAAAGCTGATTTGAATCCAGAACCACTTCCTGACAGAAAACAAGCCAACCAACCCATCCAACCATATTAACTGTAGCTTACAGAGATAAACACACCTTTTTACGTGCCTCCTTACATTAAGAGCAGTTTGAATTAGAAATTTAAGATCTATTCTACCCAAACTAACATCTCCATATTTAAAATTTCTAAATTTCTCTCCTCAGCTTTCATCAGTGCACACCAATGTTGCTCAACTTCAGTAATTAAACTCAAGTAGTCATTTAATTTCCTAATTTTCCTACCCTTGCACAACATAGTATAAAGACAACCAACTGAATGTGTTTTAACATAAAAGATTTCCTCCTGCCTTTGCCAAAACCCATCTCTGATCCACACCATATAGGTTTGAGCCAAAACCTAGAGCCACTTGGCACTATTCTTTAAACCCTGCACTTTCAAAGAGTGCAAATGCTACTGAAATGATGTATGAGTAAGGAGATGAACTTAAGGGAACATTTAAGATGCAAGCAAAACCAATAAAAACAGTTTTTAAATGCAGATAAGACCCACTCTCTGCACCAGCATATTTACTAGTAACTACACATTAGTACAAATGATTTCACCTACAACTTCCAGAATTAAAGCAAATATTAAGTCTGAAATTAAGTTTTTGATTTTTAGCAAGCAGAACAAAAAGGCAATAGCAAAGCCACATTTCATTCTCTGAACATAGTTAAAAACTGTAATGATTTGCTGACTTGTGAAAAAAATTCCCCTCTGAAGTCCCCAAGGGCTTCTTCCCAGGCAGCACATTGAGAGCAGATGGCCAGCATAAAGTCTGCAATTACCAGCTTGGCCTGGCAGTCCCACAGATCACAACCATACTCCTTTCTTTTTGTGGATGCGGGAAGGGGACAGCTTCATAGATGCAAACAGCTAGGCATTGTAGGCAACAGCACTTTCCACTAAAAACACACACATACATTCAATTTCCAAACCTGTCAAATGCTCCTTCCATTAACTTTCATCTTACCTGTAGGTTACCCACTCCCCACCCCCCTTTTTAAAAACATGTTCTTTTCTGTTATTGCAAAGTCTTTCAAACAAGGTGGCAGGAAATTGATAACATTAAGGATACAGTAACACCACTAAACAAGCATCATCAGAGGCAGAAACCTAAGGAACTATCTGTTCTTACAATTTTTTCCTCTTTATTTTACTTTGAGAATCCCTAAAAGCAGTTTGTAATCTATTACAAGCACGCAACTGGACAGTTATTAGTTAACTGGTAACAAATGCCTATCAAACTTGTGATTGTATGAGCATGCCATCCCTCCCCCCTGCCTGTAGGAACAGTTGTCCTGCTCGCCTTTAGCCAGGACAACATCTGACAAGGAGGTGCTGTTTCATTTCCTCTCCTTCCTCCCTCCCCTCAAATAGGGAAGCCCTCAAAGTGGGGGAGGGAAGAGTATATTTTGAATTCAAATGATGCATCTCAAAATACTATCGTGTAACACTTGGTTGAGTCTGATTGTAAATCTACATATACACCCCATGAGAGAGCCTTATTTACCCCCTTACATCTCTTTCAAAAAGTACTAATAAGGCTTCTGCATTAATAACCATTTACTATATCAGTTTTACACCAAATGATTTGAGTAAAACCTTTATTTTGCCAAGGCTAATACAGGATTAGAAAGGAAAGTAAACAGAAAGAAAGCAATGAGGACTCTCCCCCATGGAATTCCTTTCCGACTGACAGATGCAACAGGAAGAGGGTGGAAAGGATTTCCTCATGTGCAAAACTGCCTGACAGACTTCACTCCAAGGCATTCGGACCTCTCCTCCGGAATGCTCAGCCCCCCCCATAGAGACTTCTGTCTCTTACATTGATTCAGCATTCCATACTTCATTTCTACTAATTCTTCCTGCTCTCCCTCATTTCAGTTACCCCTTTCAAAAAATTTGCCAGGCATAGAACGGCCCTGGAATAAAAGTATATCAGAGTCCCACTGTCATTACCTTAGACTTGAGAAATCTAACAGGGAAGCTTTAGTCTCTCATTCACGCTTAATTCCAGTGACACATTCCTTAGGGAGGGTGCCAGTGTTACAGAGATGCTGCTACCTCAGAGACTGAGCCCCTCCCTGATAAGATTTGCTTTGAGTAATCATGATTTAGTCCAAACTAATCTTTAGATTCTGCTGATTTTCCTTAAAGGCCTTTGACTACGTATCAAATTCCACACAATAAAATGCAAACATACTTCCCACAAAAGAAAGAAATGAGGAGAAAACACGCCCCATTTTCTTCCCAGCCCCAGTGAGTAAGCTTTCTTTGCTGAAACATACACAATAAATACCAGAAAAGAATTGCTCTTTCACCAACGCTCACAGAAGTTTTTCTGCTTTTACCACTTGTTTATAAAGGGCCTAGTAGAGGATACTACTTCTATGTATCCACAAGAGCTGTGGCAGTTCTTGTAATTATCCAAAGATCTAACACAAGCACCAGCTTTTTGGCAGACATGAAAGTTAATGCACACAAGTCATGCAGAAGTAAATTAATTAAACCTCACTGAAACAATTACTTGGTCCAGCCAGGAAAACAAAGAACTGCACGTGCTCAACAGCTTTGGAAAAACTCTGTTATCTTGGGAAACATGCCATTGAAACACTCTGGATTGTTTCTCTATCTCAGAAACATTCAAGTCCAAAGACTTAAGTGTCAACTCACCTTCCACACTATCAGAACAGGAGGTACCAATCCCAGTGTCCCCGCTGTCGGAAGCTATGCTGTGTCTTCTGACAGGATTACTGTGACTGCTTGATGAAATGGTTGCAGACTGCCACAGGGATTCAGTACCAGGTAACCATCCCACTGTGGAATAATCAGAGCCTGTAAAGGAAGCCAAAGTCCGTCATTACAGATACAGGACAGAAGTCTACAACAAAATAAAAACTGAATCCCATGCTTCATAGTTCAAGTTTAAGCCAGAATCTGTGCCAGTGCTTTGGAGTTTGGGGTTTTTTTTTAAATTATAATCCTTTTACCTCCCCCCACCCCCCGCCCCAAGAAAAAAAAAATCCTGTAAATACATTTTTACTTAAAAAAATATAACCCTTAAGCTGTTAGCTTTAACAAGACATTGAGAATCAATTCTAGGATAGGAATTGTATAATAAACTCACTACTTTGCATTGCAAGCATTTACAATCAGAAATGAACAAATTTTAGGACAGAAACCAATTGAAGATTTGACCAGTGAAACAGTAATTTCCAACTGTGCATAACCCACATAAGCTAGGTGATAAGAGTAAGACAGCAATAAAATCATTAACACTGATATCAACTTAATTCATTATGTTTCACTGTTATCAGTTATCTAAAAAGAGAGACTACCAACTCAAGCTGGCACATAGCTGCACACAAGCTGTCTGAGACATTTATGGTTTGTTTCATTTTGGTTTATTACACTTTTAAGTAATCATTAAAACATTAACATTTAAAGCACAATTCAGTGCAGCAAACAGTTCCTCTGTTCAAGGACTTTTTGAGAATGCGTGGCCTACTTTACAGTCGATCTCACGGGAACACACAACGCAGAGTACAACCCCAGAGGGCCATCACAATTTCCAACAGCCAGTATCTAAATCTGAGCATTGTTTATAGGCAGAATCATATTTGCACTCAGAACCATCAGAGCCTCAAAGGGCCTTGGAAAAAAAAAAAGCACGTCCTGCTCTTGATTTTATATATAATCCCATACGTACATCCCCTCCAGCAGTTAGTTTTGCATAACGCTTTCAGCAGGAAATGACTCAGAGTATCAGTTCACATACAATGTCTCTTATGCTACATATGGTTATTTTTAGGTCACTTAAACGTTTTCAGCAGTGTCCATCCAAAGTTGTAACAGCAAATTGCCTCTGCAATGACATCTGCAGATCATTGCTAATTCCAGCTGTACTTGTTTCCCAGTAAATCAAACAGTTTAGAAAAGGATGCAAAAATGAGTACATATATGTGTGTGTGTATATCTCACACACATATCCGTAAAAATATTAATATGTATATTCTGTCCATATAGCAGCCAAATCACCAGACCCTCTGGGCAGAGAGGTAACACCTGCTTGTCAGGCCACTTGTAAACTGAGTCGTCCAGTACACACTTCACTGTATGCACTATTTACCTGCAACATGACATCTAAGGCAGTCAGCTTTCTGTTTGTAGATGCATGGGGGTCTTAGATACACCTGTCCATCTCACTTGGCTCAACTGCATTCCTTACGGTTACCAGCTCTTCCTCCCTTTAATGCATTTCCCTACCTTTTTCTCAGGGTCTTCAGCATCACTCAGTTCTCCTGCCCCTTCACTGTACTTTAGCCATACCTTGTGCAATGTATTTCCATCTTCCCCTTAAACTTTTTGGTTTTCTTCCCCAAAAGTATCTCAACTCTTCCCTACTCTATGGAGTAGCTTTCAAGTCTGAGTATTGGGCAGAACAGAAGACCAGAGGAGCCAGACACAAATGCCACTGCCTGTGGCTCACCAGTCACACCCTGTAAAGAGGTTCCCAGCCAAGATACTAGTGAATATCGCTCCAGGTATCATTCTTCATGCCATCCACCCTGTGTCATCATCCAATATGCTGAAATGTGATCCCTTCACATGCAGCTAGTGGGAAACTGGGACATTTCTTTCCCTCCTACCACCCAGCGCATTTTTCACTTAAGACTCTGGCTGCTTTGGGAACAACTAGTTTTCCATCCCTCCCTCTAAATAGGTCTACTTTACACAACAGTTTCACTTCATACTTCTGAAGCTGCATCTAGCTATTACAGCAAGAGTAAAGTTGACTTAGGGGAGCCCAAGCTAATTAAGCCGGAGACAGTTCAGAATTAGAAGACATTTAAAATACATTTACAGAAGAGAAATTCAGTTTCATTTACCCTTTCTTATGCTGTTCTCCACCACACAACTCTGGTGACATTCCAGCTTTCATGGCATTAAACAAGCATTAAAAAGAAATGCAGCAGATCATGCTACCACTGCTGCACCTTAAATCAACAGAGAACTGAGCGTCAAACTCTTTAGACCTCTTGGTTAGACAAGCATTCAGTATGTGGACCTGTAACCACCCATATGCAGCCCTCCAAACAGGGGAGACTTTTCACTTTGCTGGAATTTTCAGTAATAAAAGCTAAAAATGCCACAGAACAATATAGCAGGAAAGGACATTCAGAGGTCACCTAGTCCAATGCCCAGCCCAAAGCAAGGCTCATTAGATCAGACTGCTATGGGCAGAGTCCACCCAAGTCCTGAACATCTCCAAGGATGCAGATTCTGCAACCTCTCTGGGCAGCCTGTACAGCATTTAACCACCCTCAGTTTAAAGACAACTCCCACAACATCTCAAAGTCTAATTTTCCAAACATATTACTGTGATATACGCCAAAAGATGCAAACATACACTACAACTAGACCCTACAAATAGAGCTAACATACTAGGGTGTGGAGAGTCATCCCCACTGGAATCTCTACAGGTACTTTAAGTTGAGGAAATACAAAGCATCACAAAACACTCTTCTGAACATTACACCTACACGAAGGCAGCCTGGGGACAGATGCACCAAGTCCTGAGTTTGGTGCTGTAGCACAGGCCTAGGAAGACCTGCTGGCACAACACAGAATTAATGCAACACCTCCTGGAGGACCTCTGTTCAGCTTTTCTAAGTTAACTCATGAAGCACAATTTCTGAGCTGGCAGGCATGAAAAAGCAAGCGGTGGTACACATTCATAGCTACACACTGGTCAGCATGAGGCCAGCAAGAATTCCTGAGAGCTGTGGCTCAGCACAGGTCTGACAGATTGCATCTGGCTCTCCAGGGAAATACTCACATCACTCTGCACAGTGCTCTGGGGTGCAGAAGGGTCTCTTCACACCAGGGCTCCCTCTCACCCTTCCCTGTAATGCCCAGCTGGCTGTTCCCCTCCAGGAGCACACCCACCACTTATCACTAGCATCACGGTTCACATCACAGCCATCCCATACACAGGGACATGGATGAGGACTGGGATGGGACAGAGCCATCTCATCTCCTCACTCACTGGGCTTCCACTACTCAGGAGCACACTCTGCATTTAAAAGGTGTATGTCCCAAGAAATAGAATGGTTTGAGAATCTGTGGTGGTTTAGCCCTGGCTGGAGGCCAGATGCCCACCAAAATCAGTCTATTGCTCCCCTTCTTAGTTGGACAGGAGAGAAAAATATATATTGAGAGGTTCAGGAGTCAAGATAAGGCAAGTAGAGATCATTTTATCAGCAACGATACGGGCAAAACAGACTCAACACAGAGTGAAGAAAGAAACTATTCTAATTTATTACACTACACTAAAAAGAACAGTGAAAATCGGAGTCAGGACCATGACCAAATCTTAAAACAAATGCAACCAGATCTTAAAACACGTTCCCCCCACCATTCCCTTCTTAGCAGACTTTAGTCAGGGTTTATTTGCTCCCATCTTCCCTCCCGTTCGCAGTACAGGGTGGGGCAGGGACTGGGAAAATGGGGTTCTCAGTAGCACCTTCCCCCCCACCCCTCCATTCTAAGCAGACTTCCCTTTAGCCATGATTTTGCACCCTTCTTCCCTCCTCGCTCACAGTGCAGGGAGGGGCAGGGATTGGGAAAAAATAATGGGGTTCCCGGTTACTTCTTCATGAGCTGTTTCCTTTTCCAGATCTTAAAACACCTCTTCTACCTACCCCCCCACCCCCCCCCCCACTCCCTTCTTAGCAGACTTCACTCTAGTCATGATTTCACTCCCTTCCTCCCCCCAGTCACGGCACAGGGGGGCAGGGGCTGGGAGATGGGGCTTCGGTCAGTTCCTTGCAAGTTGGTTTCCTTCTCGGCCGGGGAGGGGGCATTCATTCCACACACACACCCTCCCCCTGCAGCACCGTGGGGTCCCACCCACGGGAGACAGTCCTCCATGAACTTTCTCCAACGTGAGTCTCTTCCCCCAGGGCTTTATCTCTTCATCAGCTGCTCCGCCTGGATCACTGCTATGGCGGGCAGCCATAAATCACAATGTCTCTCAGTCCCAGTCCTCCATGGGGTCAACCAGCCTCCCCCCAGCAAACCTGTTTGGTGCAAAACTCTCTCTTGCTCATCTCTGTGTCTCTGAATCTCTTCATGGGCTGCAAGTGCTGGCAGGGGCTTATCCCAACGTAGGGTCACAGCGTCTTCTCTATTTCTCCACCTGCTCCATCCAGCGTGGAGCCCCTCCATGGGCTACAGGCAGGGTCTCGGCCTTTTCCATACGGTTGGTTTCTCCGTGGGCTGCGAGGGGGCATCTTTCTCTCTGGCACCTGGGGCACCTCCTCCCCCATCCTCCCCAGCCTTGGTGTCTGCACAGCTCGTTACATCTCTTCACTCCCTTCTCCGGTGGCAAAATGCAGCTGCTTCCAGGTTGTTTTCTCCTATATGTGATTCTCAGAGGCGCTATGACTATCTCTCATTGGCTTGGCCCTGGTCAACAATGATTCTGGCCTTGAATTGTTTATACTTTGGAGCTCTGGAGAATTCCAGCAGCTCCCTGCAGCAGCCATTTTCTGCACCCCTGTTCTTTTCCAGCACCCAACCACGCAAAATTGCAACAGAATTTTAATAGATAAACAGTATATGCTTTTTAACCTATTTTAGACATGCCAACAGAACATAGTTGCATGTGATCACTTCAAGAACGACTTTCTCTCTGGCCCCCACATTTCCAATAGGTGTTTGCGCTGTTAAATTGTCCATTGCCCTCTGACTGTGATCACTCCTTACTTGGGTCAGGACAATCTACCTTTCAGAGGATTTAATAGAACAGAAAGAAAAGTAGCATCATCATACCTGGCTACAATTTCCAGTGACAAATGTTAAAAATAAAATACATTCAAGATTCCAAGCAAACCTCAGAAGGAGCCTTGGTTATACAGTTAACTGTGTCCTTAAATTTGGCCAGTGAAATATACCAACACATTACTGTTTTTCCAGCCCAGACATTTAAAACAGATCAGTTTGCAACTAAGTATATAAATTGCAGGAAGCAGATTTATTAAAAGAAAATAGTTGATACTTCACTCCACAAAAACATGTATCTTTTTCTGTGTATTACAGAGTGCTGTCCACTACTGCTGGCAGGAGAGAACCTAGTTAATTCTGGATCATTACCCCTCCTAATTTTAGTGGCATGCACAGATAGATCACACAAGATCTACATACATAAAACAACACCACCACCATCTTTATACTTGGTTCCTAAAATACCTCTATCATGCCTGACTGTATAAAGTACTATTTTATGTGACAGCTATAATTCTGTTACTTTACCTAGATGCTGAATGGAAAGCAACAGCAAGAGACTTAACTGGGTTTCACAGCAAATACATCCTTACCTAAGGATACTGATTCTTCTATTCCACAACACGACTCTGACACAGAGCGTACCAGAAGTGAATCACCCATGACAGCCAGTGTGAAGTTACACAGTTAAAGGATTCTGATCTCACTACATCACTATCAAAACTGACAACTATGCAAAGCTCATTCTAGTCATCATGGATGTAACCAGGCTGTGCAATAGTACTGCAAAGCTGCGATGGCACTGAAGCCTCCTTGAAGCTCTTTCAAGGCAAGCAAGTCAGCATTTCAGCCTAAACACACAGCCAAAGTTACTCAGTTCACCCTCACCACCAACAGCTATAACCAAAAGCCTACTCATTATGCTAAAGGATCATACAATAGTATTTTGGAAAAAAGTCAACCCACCTTTACCCCAATACCCTCACACCTACTCTGACGCTGCCCTAGTTACAACTTCTGCCCAGCCCCATTCTCAATGAATCCTTCAAGATTTCGCAGCCTCTTTTGCACCCTCTCCCTGTCCCACAGGGCTTAGTAACCACATGTCTCTTCTAAAGGACAAGTCTACAAACAAACCCACAAATGGTGTCTTAGTGAGCTGTCTGCCATATTGTAGGAATAAACTTTCTTCAGTTGGAAAACATTTATGTTTACTCATTGTAGCTGAGTAAACATCATTAATGCTGAAAGATTGAAGAAAAACCTTGCTTTGGTATGTGCTTCATACACAACAATTCTTTGCCAATAAATATTCTTTTTTTTCAACGGCTGGAAAGACAACAGAAATAGTTAGAAAAGGAAATAGAGGCAGGAGAACTTAAAAAAAAAAAATCAAGAAGAACACCATTCAAAAAAGTAGACACAAGCTCAGTTGTCATACTTTAATACAGAATCACAGAATGGAATGGTTTGGCTTGGACAAGACCTTAAAGAAAACCTATTTCCACCTCCCCTGCCATGAGCAGGGATGTATTTACATACATTTTGGGTTTATTTTAAAAAGAAAACACTGACAGTCAGCTGATAGAATAGTGCAATAACAGCCTCCTTCAATCAAAGGTGAAGCAAAACATAAACTGGATTAATTCAATCTGGTATCATGACACAATAAAAAGAACCAGGCACATAAGTGTTTCTTGCAGACACTGGCAAAAAGAAAACTTATCTGGACAAATAAATGCTCTTGAAAATAATGTTTAAAAAACTGACATCCCAAACCTGATACCTAGACATTTGTTAAGTGCACTTCATCTCTGTGATCCTTCTGTAAAACAAATTGCAACTTTTATTTATAGAAACCTCCAATACAAGTTCCAAGTCTACAATGTAACCTCTTCTGAGATGAACAGTAGACTGGTAAGAGAGGGTTTCTAGTGCTTTCGGGAAGATGGTCAGATGACAGTTTCAGGACCCTTTTCACAAACACTCTGGAGGTGGTAGAAACCCACAGCTCTACCAGCTGGCCATGAACTAAGGTACCAGAAGGTCCTAGTCCCTCCTCTCACATAAATGCAGCTCAGAGTAGGTGGATGATACAGCTTAATCTAACTGCAAAAAGGAACGAGGCAAACTGGGATGAAATGACAGCCCTAACTACTGAATTGTTACATTTCAGTTTCATAAAAGCACTTTACCATGTCAGATAGCTAAAGTATGATTCATCCTGAGACTCATATCCTTTATTAGTGTGCTTTCTTGACAGAGCCTGCAAGCTATTTAACCAAGTTCTCCTGGTTCTTCAATTAGAAGCTGATTAGAGCAATCCTAAACATGGAGAAAGATAAAAATGTACAGATGTAGAGGGAAGCAGAGAAAGAAAAACAAAATGCAAGGCTTTAAGTAGAACAACATTGAGAGACAGACCTTTCAACCAGCATTTTTACTTGCAGAGGCTGAAAACATACTACCTGAGTACAAAGGCCCATACCTGTCCTTTGTACTATGCATTTGCAAAAGAGTTCACTTAGTAAAGATAAATCATCATAAAAGAGCAGAGAAGAAAAATTAACATAGAAGAGAGAAACCCAAAGAACATACTCAAAATACAATCCTCAAAGTAAACAGATACCTGATCAATAGTATCAATTAGAAGAACCTGACAGGTCATATTTTAAGGAATAAGACTTTAGCTCTATTAAGAAATTTGAGCAGAAGTTTAAAGTAGATTGTCACCAAGCCTCTGGCATGCCTTAATAAAAGCTAAACCATTTTCCTCACCCCCCCAGAGGTGGCTAAATGTACAATCTCTAATGATTGATAATTATAACTATAAACCCTTTGTCTTCACTATGAAACAGCAACTTTCAAAATTGTAACTTTCAAAGTTACAATTTTTTTATGACTTTACAAATGTGTACATCTGCACAAGAAGAAGATTTCTAGTGCAGGGAAGTATACAATCTAGAAGAACAGACACTAAGAATAATAATACTTCAATTGAACAGATGAGCTTTAGAGAATTTTGCCATGATGGATAAAAGACATAATCAGGTGGCTCAATCACTATCAACCCCCCACACCACAGAAGGAAAGGAGTGCCCAGCTCTGAGTTTCCATCACAGAGTCCAGCTGGCTAGCTCAGGCTGCTGCCTAAAAGGGCTGTTTGACATTAGAGCTGATCGGATCTAGCAGTCAGCTGCCACGCAAAGGCCAGTCACCTTTCCCAGCCCCGTATTCGCTTTTGCTTCCCCAGCACAAGCCCTGCCTGCCACTCCAGAGCCCACAGAAAGTGGTTCAGGAACAAACTGTCCCTGCTTACAAAAAAGGTAATCTGCTGATTTGATTTCCTAAACTGGCTCAGCAAGGGGTCAGACTAGAAGCAGTGCCAGGGAGGGAGTGGGAACATACAGGCGTATTTCTGATGCCTAGCAGCAACTAGTTAGTAACTAGGCTTATCCCTACTGCCAAATTGCACATTAAGGCATAAATCTCTGCTGGCTTCACTGGGGAGGACAAAATCTGTTCAACTAGCAGAAAGCTGCATTCAACGCAGTATTCTGCTAGCTAAAAAGGTAGCAAAATCCTTAGACTGACATAGTATGTAATAATGGGTTCTGCCTCCTGATTTCTATTCTAGAAACTATGTAAAACAAGAACTCAAATTCATAATACACTTTATAATTTTTATACAGGCAGCATTTAGCTGCAGTTATTTAACATCAAACCAATGACAGCTACCCTCGTCAGGAAAGAAAGGGGTTTGCCTTCATTTCATCACTGACAGGAGCAAGATCAGGAATCAGTCCAATTGTTGATGGCACTCCTGTGACTCTTCTGATTCAAGACAGAGCATTTGCATAAAGGAGAACTTCAAAATACAAAATGCAGATGTTTCTCATTTCACACTCTTGGCACACAGACTACATGTATTACCTCATGCCTGCTATGCTGGCTTGCCTCTTTGTCTTTGGACTCAATGCACTATTCACCCCACAGAAACACAAAATGATATTCTTAGTTTCCATTCACATCCGTGTAGTAACTGCAGAGGAAAAGGCTACCTTTTAAACTTGGAAAATTTATCGCTTACTATATGAAGAGGGAAGCATCTAGGAAAATAAACATATTAAGTGAGGCATAAAGTTAACATAAACTTTGTCAGCCAGCCATCAGGACATGCAGTCAGGTCCCAGAGTTCATTAAAAAGCTGTGCAATTGTAGGTGAGCAGATGAATCCTTCTATCAAAAAAAAAAAAAAAAAGTAATGATCACAGATCATAATCCATGTTTCAGCCCCTCCTGCAGTTCAGATTTATTGGTATTCAAAACCAGCACCAGGTTTTTTTCCAAACTGTTTGTCACTCCAACATTTTTCTTACAGAATTACCTTTGTCCTCCCTCTTTCTGTTTAAAGAGTTAATCCAATCTTCCATACGCATGGGGAAAGTGAAGTAATCACAGCTGCTAGAATCAGTCAAAAAATACTAAATGGTGCTAAGTGTGGGAACTGCTTAAAAAAGTGGATCAAATACAGGAGTCTGGCAGTCTTACTTTCCTCAAAAAAAAGGGCATAAATTTCTCTGCTTGTAACTAGATATCAGATCTAAAGATATCCTTGAAACTAAAATAAATTATGAGGGCAGAAACAGCCCCCCAAAAAATAAATAACTGAAACATTTTGCTCAAGTACAACCACACTGCAATTTTTTCCATCATTTTTCAAAGAGTTCTAATGTGCATTATACACACAGAAAGATCTACTTGAACATGGACATACCAGAGACTGAGCCTTCCAGCTACGGTTTCGGGGCATGCTAACAGAAGCATGCACATCAATGTAAGGGAGTTCCCATGTTGTTACATTTGGGTTGAAATGATGAAATTCTGGCTTCACTGAAATAGCTGGGAAGCTTTCCTTACAAGCTTCCAATCCTTATGTCACGATGCACAACTTCTCCCCAAGCTCAGCTTCACTGACATCTATTCAATATAAGCAAGGACAAGATTCTGGAATTTAAAAGAGCGAGCAGAAGCTAAGAAAAATATCTTTTTTTTATATATATTTATATTACACGTGTATATATACAAACCTATATGTATACATTTATGTATAGCGTGAAGGTCATATATATACAACCTATATATAAACCCTACCTGGGATACAAGCAGTACTGGCTTTGACTGGAAGAATTTCCATCTTCACAACTACGAACGCTTTTGATGTAAAACTTTACAATAATTCTACCACACACAAAACCCCCTTGTGCAATCAGTTTGGTATTTCAGATGATGCAGTGAATGTTAAGGGGTTAGCTTTGTTTTCCATGAAGTCTCTAGTAAGAGTGATAAACTTTTACTTAAAAGGTATTGAAAATACCTTTTAAGTAAAAGTTTATCACTCTTACTAGAGTGATATTTTCAATACCTTTTAGTACTTCTGTCTGGATTGCTATATTCCCACTTTGTTTTCTTACTCCCCGGAGAACCACCAGACCTTTGATCACTGTTAGTCACTGAACATCTATACAAAACATTAATTCCCAACTATAAGAGTGTCTCCAGAGGTTCAGCATTGCCACAAGGTATAAACAGCTGTAGAGTTGGCATTCAGGAGAAAATATACCACCTTACAGAACTGAAAAAAAGCCTTATTTATTCTGAAACATTTTTAAATGTTGCATCTTTCCAAACCATCTGGAAAGATGGAAGCTATGCTACAAAAGGAGTAAAGCAGGCATTAAAAACATAAGGATACCTTATAAGGAATCTCAGATCTGACTCCAGGATGATTCAAGAATGTTTCTTGTCTGAATACGACACCACCGGTCTCTTAACATATGAGGAAGTTGAAAGTTTGAAAAGTACTATTTCCTTTTCTCCTTGCTAAGTCTATTCCAGGTATTTTAATCGATAAAGAGGCAGCATGACCTTTCCTGAACACTACTTGCACTGCCCTTCCTCAGCAAGACCGACATAGTCTCCAACTACCTCTCTAGTTACCAGCCATTACACTGGACCCACTTCAACCTGTGTGCAAGTCCACTACTTCACAGAAGCTACACTGTCCAGCAGAATTAACGTCACTTTTTCCTGATCCTCTCCCTTAATCTGTCTTGGCCTTCACAGTAAATCTGAGGATTAACTCTATACTTCCTGATGTTATCAGCAGTGATGAAATACGACTGTGCTAGCAGATCTTTTCCAGCCCAGCAGCTGAATGAAGAGTCAGCCCATGTCACTCCAGGTACTCTGCACCCATCGAACACCAGCACAGACACTTCCTGCAGTGATGCCTCACAGAGGGGTCAGGCAACTGACAAACCACCACCACCCCCCTACCTTCAGTATTTATCTTATTGAACTTCAGTATTCTCCTGATCCAGCTACCCAAGTGAGCTTGTCATAAGGCTGCACGAGTGCTAGAGTGGTCACATGGGAATCTACCCACTAGATTATCTGAGCTGTAAAACGACATCATGCCCTCCCTGCAATCTACCCACCATACACCTCTTCAGGCAAAAGGAGGGGCCTACTTCTCACCTCTTCCCACATCACAGGGACTATTATACCTTTAAAGAAAAAAAAAAAATCTCAACACTTGCCCTTATTTTATTTGACTTAATGCCTCCTTTTACTGAGGCACCATTAGATGCTGAAAAAACAGCAAAGATCCCTGGGAAATGAGGACAGAATGATGCAATGTCACTTAGAGCATGGCTGGCGGCAGAGAAATAGGTCACTTGAGCGTAGCTGTGGAATCAATAGGATGTTCAAGCCTGGGCAACCAAGCCAGATGCTGCAGAGAACAGTGCCCAGGGAAAACTAGCATCTTCAGGGGCAATTCCATGGGGGCCAGCAGTTTCAGGGTACATGAGGGGTGATGGATGGGTCAGGATTAACATAAACATAAGCACACTTGTGAGCATACATGCATACAAGTTACTCCCTGCTGCATATTCTCCTTGTCTTCTCTAGCCATCCACCTCTGGGCCTCTTTTGCCCATGACAGTGACTGATAAGCAATCTCCCTGTCTATCTCAATACACAAGATTTTCTGCCCTATGTTCTTGCCCATCTTGCTGAGGAAGGGGAGTGAGCAGCTGGGTGGGCATCTGGCAGCCAGACAAAGTTAACCCATCTCAGATGTCCACAAGAAAGCACAGCAAATACAATGACCATGTTTTAAAAGTAATTGCCAACCAGAATGACAGTATTTTATTATCACATTTGGACATCTGAGAGACTACTGACAACTACAACCAAGCCAGCACCTTTTCAGAAAAAAAAACAACCCAGCACAGGAATTGAGAATTAGTTTAGCCCTTCAACTATTAAACTACAGGCAAGTTTTATGATGAAAACAAGGACCCAAAGAGTACAGAGGGCAGAGCAGCTGATACTGAACAACTGTAGTATTACCCCTCTTTTCCTTAACTAACCTGTTTACAACAAATATGCTTTGCTTCCAACAATGGCAGATCATACCCTCTGGCTATAACCTTAAGTCATGCAAGAACTATTTGATACAGGAGGCTTTCAGCTATTCTTACCACCATGCATTGTTACTGTGCTTGGCAACTTCTCCATATTTTGAAACACATGGGCTCTTTAAAAAGTATTAGATGCCTGGATACAATCTAAGCATAAATAGTTTCAAATCATAAGAAGAAATATTTGGTGGACAGAAATCCTAGGTGTTCTTTGGAGAAGATACAGGTGTTCTTGTAACTAGCACTTCCTTCACTCCCATCCCTTAGTGCAGACACGATGGCTCAGGCCACTTTTTACTATATACTTATTCTGTACAACTGTTTCAAACAAATGCATCATTCTCAAAATCAGTAAGCTAATTACTGCTTCCTTTACTGAAAGTTTTAAGAGCACAGAATTACTGAAACCACAGGTCTGTATTTGGCCAGTAAATGTTTAACATAAAAGAGATTAGCACAACTGCTAACTCCTAAAACCAACAACTTAACATACATCCATCGCTCTTCTTGCCTAAGCAGTTAAAACATCCATGTTTTGCACACATTAAAAGAGTGAATTGCCTGGAGGGGAGAAAAAAAAAAAAAAGGCATTATCTTTGAAGGGAAGTAACTCTTATTCACTAACACCCAAACAGTGAATGTCACTTCATGACATCATGATCTGTGAAAGACAGCAAAGCCCATTCTAGTAACCAGTCTTGCAGCAAGAACATTATATTTTGAGGCTCAGATAACCAATCTTTAAAATGCACTATATACATTTTATTTATATATATATGCACACACACGCTTACAACTGGTAAACAATTTGAAGTCTACCCTCAGTAACATTAACTCGCCCTTGCCTTGCCTAGGCAGCAAAGACAAACCTGCCTTCCCAAGATGTGCCAAGAGTTGTCACATCCCCAGCTACAGATGAAACATTACCAAAACAAATCCATTGGACTTCACACACACACACACACCCCCCTGAAAAGATGAGAAAGTGTGTTGCTGGCCCTGTCCTCCCCAGCCTGGCTTTGTTGTGAAGCTGCCTGTGCACTCCATGGGTACCCCAAGGAGGCAGCGCCCCACGGGCCTTACAGGTGCTGACATCAATGTTTGTGCCTTCACCAACTTATCCTTCAGACCCACAAGTGTCACGCTTGCTGCCAGCAAGGTGAAGTACAAGAACATAGGCGACTCCTGGGATTTGCCTCGCCAACAAAGCGTGTTGCTAGGCCTCTAGGAGCAGAGGGATGCAGGACGCTATTTTTAGGGAGTGTCAATCACATCCTTCTGAGCACTTACATCCTTACTTCTAGTTTTCACCACTTCTTGCTTTTCTTACCTGAACAGCTATTACCAGCCAAATTTCAGTAGCAGTCAACTCCTGGTCATAGTGACCAGTGGAAGGAAGCTTGCCTAGAGGTGGCAGGGCTTACTGAAAATGCTTGGCATTTCATCACAAAGTGTGTTTGTTTCACTTTCCACCCGTGCCTGTTGGACACGGGTAGCCTGAATGGCCACATGCCTCAGAGGAACACCACAGCTAGATGAACACTTTCATAGTCTTAAGAGTTATTAACCAACTGTGCATTTCAAAGGATGGTCCAAATGAATAAGTACTTGAAACGCTATATGCCCTTCACTGCAGTTATTTAAATTCCTGCAGCATAGTGGGTAACTGCTGCCTTTAGAGAGGTATAAACTATGCTGCAAGGTTTTCACAAGATATGTACTAGAACACTGAAAGACCCTAAATCAATTATAAACGTTCCAGAAATAACAATTTAATTTTTCAGGACAGATACCGAGGCAGTGAGAAGCTTGAATTTATTTTGCATGGGCAGCAAACTTTGTCATTAAATCCACTGGTTAAACAAGAAGCACGTATCCAAAATAAAACAAATGTCCTTGCCTGGTACATTAAAAAAAAAAAAATCAGAATTACTTTGCATATATTACTGCAAATCTGATCATTCCCCTGTGTAAATAGTTACAGAGTTCTTCAGTAGGCACCTAGCCTTTTAAGACAATTCTAAGATTTTCAAACAAAATAGGACTTCTAAGTACCCATATCCATAGACAACTCAAACACCACTAGCAAAATACAATGCTTTTCAGTAACAAAGACAGCTTAACAACAACACACAGTCATAAACTGTTACACTCCCACACCAATATTTAAAAGACAGTCAGAATCCATAGCAAGTAGTTGCCATTAAAGATTTTAAAATATTTTGAGAAAAAAAAGATTCCTTCAGCTTAAAATACAAATGCTTAAACTTCCACTTCCTAGTAGGATGCCACTGTTCTGCAACAGTAAAAAAAAAAAAAAAGTTTTCCTATGGTCAGCTTCCTTCTGGAAAAGAAACAAACAAGAAAAAAGAAAAAAAACCACAAAAAACACAACCTCAAAAATCCAACCTTGCAATAATATAATAGCACAGGATCTTAGTAACCATCATCCCCTCGTTAAAATGCCTGCATGGAGCTAATTAACTTCCTCTGCTTCAGAGGGATTACAAATCCCACAAAACAGTTTCTCCACTCTTTCAATGTAAGCCTGATGAAGGAAGGAACCACTGTGTTCGAAATTACAATGCACAGATCATATCTCAAGGTTAAACTGGTATCTACTTGCTTTCTAATTAATCCACCACCTTCTGTTAGTCAGTCGTATCCCAAGTTAGATTTTTCTACTGGTTTTGCTACCCTTACACTGCTTACAGATAAACACACATTTTGAACTTCACATTGACCCTAAGTATTTAGAGAAAAGGGGGGATGGGGAAGAAAAGAGAATCAGTACACAACACTGTCAGAGTTGTGTTTAAGATTTGAGAACTAATCAAGCTAATCCAATAATTGATCAAAATTGCTGACAAATTCAATGCAGAGCTAAACAGACTTTATCTGACCCCAAAGAAAAGGCATGACACAACCCAAAGTTTTATGAAATAAATATAAAAGTTAACATCAAAGTTTGTAATGGCCTGCAGTTAGTGCCAACACACGCTTGTGATAAAACCTTCTTATATTCCTGCCCCAAACACAAATAATCAAAAACTGAAACACCCTAAATTCCTGCAGTTTCCATCAAATTGACTGAAATCTCTGCACTTAGTGTTCAGAATACCCAGTATCTTTGCAAGCTGTAGCACAAAGATAATGTAACTCCATTCGTCTGCAGGAAGCGTTAAAAACAAATAAATAAGAAAATCCACCTCGCAACACTTCAACAAAGCAAACATCTTATACACAGAAATTAATAACAATAGTACAGAAAAAAGGAACAATGTCTTCTTTCACATTATAGGGACTGAACATTAGACCACTTGTAAAGATTCAGGCAGCTGCTGAGAATGTCTTAGCAGCTCTTGTATTTTGCAAGAAAAACCCCGTCAGTAGAAAGCAAAACAATCCTGCCATTTAAATATGTCAACTAGCTGTGTACACATTATGCTGTCCTATTTTAAAATCCCCAAGCTAAAACATGAATGCACATTTCTGAAGAAGAAAAAATTATAGAAATATTCCAACAGTTGTAACAGGAGAGCCAAGCCACAGACTTTCACGGTGATCGATTACTTCAATGAATCAAAATATCACCAAATATTTGCAGGATCTCTGCCAGCGTAAGGCAGGTGATACAGCTGGAAACGCTTCCAAATCCTGAAAAGGGCATTCAAAGGAGTGGGTACCTGGTCTTACTTGCCTAAAAAGAATGCTCACATGGCTCTGCAAATAACTCAGCTATTTCCTCTGACAGTCTTGACAGCCCTTCCTTACGGCTGAAAGTTAGCCCATCGCACAGATAGGATGACTCCCCAGCAACAACCTAACTCCAAGCATGACATTTCAATGTCTCCCTAACAACCCGCAAGGACTAGGCTCTAATTAATCCAGAGACAGAAGGGGGGGTGGGTGTGGGGGGGGGAGCTTGGGGGAAGATAAAATGAGGAAAAAACCCCAAAGCGACCCCTCAGCCAATTCGTTGCAGTGTAAATTTACAACGAAAAGGGAAGCTCGCTGCCAGCCTCTGCCCAAGAGGCATACTAACAAAACGGCGGGGGAAGCCCAAAACAAGGAAAGGGATTATGTACATTAAGCTCTGCTTTCATCATCCGCCGCAAGGTCCAGCTAAGCAAACACCGAGCCCCCCAGGGCGGGCGGCCCGGGGCCGAGGAGGCAGCGGCGGAGCGGCCCCCGCGCCCTCTCCGGGAGGCCCCGCCGCCACGTCCCCCCTCACGGAGCCGGGGCTTGGTAACGCTTCCCGCTCGCGGCGGGGAGGAAGCTGCTTCCTCAGGCGTTTCTGCGGGGGCCCGGGCGCGGATCGGGCCGGGGAAAGAGCGAGAGGAAGAGGCCCGGCCCGCCCGCCCCACCACAGCTGCCCCGCGGCAGCGGGGCCCTTGTGCCTCCCCAAACGCCATCCCTTCCCGCCCCGCCGGGTTCGCGGTAGAGGGGCCGCGGAGCTCCTTACCCGCCTTGTAGCCGCGCAAGCCGAGCTGGGGGTGCAGTCCGCCCCACATGGTGCCGCGCCGGGCCGGGCTGGGGGGGGCCGCCGCTCTCTGGCGGCAGCGGTGCGGAGCTGCGCGCTCTCCGGCGGGCGGCCGCGGCCCGGACGAGGCAGCAGCTGCCGAGGGAGGTTAGCGGGGGGCTGCCGCCGCGGCGGGGGCTGCTGCCTGCCCCAGGGACGCCGCAGCCATGGTGCCAGGCCGCGACTACGGGTGGCAGCGAGACCTAACCGCCCCCTGAGCGGAGACAAAACTTGCTTTATTGCGCTGCCGCCGCCTGCCTCTCCGGCGCCGGGATCAGGGCGGAGACAGGGGCGGGAACCCCGCAGATGCTGCCGCTGCTCGAGGACGAGCCGCTTACATAACCCGGCCCACGGGGAGGGGGCGCGGGGCGAGCGGCTGTTGGGGGCCGGGCTGGGCTGGGGGGCGAGTGCACCCGGCCCGGTGCCCGTGGCTCCTCAGCTTCCGCAGCGCGCTGCGCAGCAACCCTCCCATCCCATCCCCGCCCCGTTCAGGCCCCACCGGGGCCGCAGAGATGGTTTGGGCGCTCCCGTTGGCCCCGGGTTTATTAACTAACTCGCCCTCCTGCCCCGAGGCTGCCTGGTGGGGAGTGAGCCCTCGGCGGGCCCCGCGGTTCCTGCCGGCCGCACCTGGGGTTCAGGGAAGGGGCCAGCGAGCAGCAGCATGTGGCTGTCGCCAGGGAAAACACCTCGCCGACACGCTTGATTTGGTATAAAGATAATTGGTTAAAAAAAGCAAAAAGCTTTGCCTCAGAATTACGGCCTTTAAAATATCTGGGGCCAGTATCTGTGGAGTTTATACTATCACAATTTTCCTACACTTTTTAGTTCTAGAAAGAGAATAAAGCGGAAAGAATGGAGAACACTAATGTTTGTTTGGATGATTGGTTCCACCAGAAGATCCTTAGTATCATCATAAAGTTTAAGCCACAGGACTGGAAACAAAATGCCCCTGTCAGCAAGAATTCAAACCTAGTAAGAGGCTCTCCCTCTGCCTTCCCCAAGCTGCTCTGAGCCTGCTCCAAATACTTCAAGAGAGAATTCTGCAATAATAGCAGCCTTCACATTACCATTGTTTGCAACTGCAGCCCAGTGGTCCCAGTTATAAACTACCTCCTGAACAAGTGTGTGTACCCCGACTCAATCAGCGTTGTCAGACAAAACCAGAAAAAGGAGGAGAAAGTACTTCAACAGCTTCTAAGTTCAGTGTAACCATCCCAAAATTACAAAACCCACCACCACCAAGATAACCAAAGCAATGCTTTAGACAGCATTGCAGAGCATGATGGATGTGACAGCTTAGGGAGGTGAGGTGAAAGAGGAACGGTTCTGTGTTCATGTGGAAACACTCACAATCAATAAATAAAGTCTGTGTTCAACCACTTCCTGCTGACCTGATGCATTTTTAATTAGTAGCTGGTGATCACAGAAGAGCTTTTTATCTCTTTGGAAAGTTACATGTTAGATTTCAGCACAAGTCATATTTTATTTATGCCTAGCTAGATATTCACAATGTACTCAGTAAAACAGAGACCTCAGAAGTGCTGGAACAGGCATGTAGAAATGCTGCCCATTGTTATTTTGTTCTCATTAGTACCCACATGAAGCCCTAATACACTCATTGAAAACCTGACACGACCTGCATCCCTCACCAGCTTGCTTTTACTATGGAGCGTAACTGTTGCTAGGTGTTTTGTAGGTAGAGTTGTAGAAACACAGGCTTCAAAATGTTACTAAATAATGAATAAAAGCCCCAAAAATACTAAAACTCCAGGAGATCCTGTCAAAACCTTCGGACTGTTGCTAGCAGTCCTCTAAACAGCATAATGTTGGAAGCATTTCCAACCACAAATACAGGCTGAGAGTAGAAGGCCAATGCGAGAAAATAAATTGTTGTTAATAACACCTTTGTGAAAATGTTCAGCCTTTCAACCCAGAAGCTGACTTCAACATCAAAGAATGTTATGAGAGTACGGTAGGTAAACATGAATAAAAGAAAGAAGAAAAGCCAAACTATCTTGCAAAACACTCAAGACCAAGAAACATGTAAACAGCTTAGTTCAAGGCCTCTTTAAAGCACTTGTCTGCATGTAGCATCTGTTGCATGCTATTTTGTTGGGTAAGGCTGTGTACTTAGCCTATACACAGGAGGACACAGTGAGCTGTGAGGAAGCTGAATATCAAGGAGGGGAAGGCATCTAGCAGCAGGCAAGGTTCAGAACAATTACCTCATCACTGCTGAGCTCTGGAGTTTGTGATGCTGTCCTGTAATGCAGCTGCAGGAATCCAGAGGCATATCACAACCCCAGAAAGCTGCATGCCCAGAAAAGGTGTGATAACAATTCTTCCATCTCCTAATAAATGCCACTGCCATGTTTCTATGTGCCTTGGTATTGCCATTCCGGGAAGCTTGAAAGTTTCCTATGTATCTCCTGGCTACCTGGGAACAACACCACAGACAAAAAAAAGCAGATAAAAAGGCCAAGATGAGGGTGGCAGAACTGAATCGCCTCCGACAGCACCACCAAGCCTTCCAAGGTATCCCCACTGGGGCATCTGTGCTTTGCATCTTGCAGCGCTACTGCTCAGAGCAGAAAGAGAAAAGAACACACTTAAATTTAAGCAGTCAGATAACAGAACCTGGGACACTTTCACCCTTTCAGTTGGATTTTAAGTTATTTCTATAGAAACTGAATGTAATCACTAAAGATTTCTTTTTTGCTACAAATAACCTCAGTGTATCTGTCTGGAAATCAGGCCAGACCGAAGCCATAAATTTAGCTTGTTAATGCTTTGTGCGCTCTCCACAATGTTTTATGTCTGCAGTCTGCTTACGCACACAGTCCTAGGCCATGAGCCCTGTTTGTTTTAAATTTTCAAAAACCTCTTGAAGAAGTGTGCTAACTGGCTTAGACCTCCTGCAGAGACAAAGTTGTGTTACTTAATGCAGCTGAAGCAAGCCCCTGCTTTCATGGGGATCACAACTTGGCAAAGCAGTGGGCCTTGAGCACGTCCCAAGCCCCCTTCTTAACCAGTGTCTGTTGTCCCACCTACGAGGCCCAACCATGTAGAGCTGGGGGGTAGTGCAAGCTCTGATCCATTCTACGTGCATTTGTCCACCTGTGCATAACAGAGCCTACCTACACTTATATGACCTGCATTAGTCTCTCACTTCTTCCATCTCTTGGGCTGGTAAGGATTAGGAATGTGGCAATCTGTGTTCCAGTACCACTTGGTGGGGGTATCAAGGTCTCCATACCCATAGGAAAAGGGAGCGCAGTATGAGGGTAAGTCCATGTAACCTAGCACATGATTCAGCATTAAGTGGAAGCAGCCTGCATCCCCAGATAGTTACTGTGAAATGTGATGCTCCAGACAATGGATGCGCTCAGGTTTATTGTCTGGCAAGCCTTCTCCCTGCCTCTTTCCGCATGATCTTCTGACACAGACTCTACCCTCTTGATGGAATCAACAAAGAAAATTAAGAACAGAAAGTAACAACTGAAGCACTGGCACTAGGCAGATGCTGTCTCATTAATGGCAGTTGCAGCACATCTTACCCCAGGGTTTGTGATCTATTTCCAGGTTGAGAAATCACATCTTGGTTTTTTTTTCCCTGAGTAAAAGCATAATGCTCTAAATGGAATTAAGCTGAAGCATAACCTCTGAAAGCAGCATTTATTATTTTTTTAAAGCCAGAAATGCATTCAATTTTTATTCTACACACTTGCTTTCACATTTAATATAATTAAAAGCTTATTTAAAAACTCCAATGCCAACTAGCTAAACATTGTTCTAAGAGAACACAGACTATTTCCTCTATCTAATTAAGACACCAAATGTGTGCATTCTATCAACAAGCAGCAGCAGCATTTCTGCAAGCACATCTATATTGTGAATTACTTTGAAATTAAAATCACAAATTTTCAGATACTGAGTTGCTTCACTAAGTACAGAAATCCTTTTCCTCCACCCACAACTTTTTCCATCAAACACTGTGTCCTACCAAAGCTTAAGCAGCTTTTAAGAGGCCTTAGAGCAATTCCTCCTGCTTTGCAAAAAATAACCCTGGATGTTACAAAGCAAGATGGTGAACTTTATTGGGTGGCACTATAATTAGGGACAGATTAGCTTACCTAATAAACTGCACCCCTGCTGGTAGGGGCAGGGCAGCCTACAAAAGACTGAAAGCTTCCACTAGAAGTACTTTGTGCCCAGTGCAGAGCGTTAACAGTAAACTCTGTCACCTAATATCTGCAAAGCAGGCACCATGAAGTAACGTGGTGCATGCAGTGTTTGTATTTTTGCCTTTCTCCAAAGAGAGACACCTTTCACACCTTTCACAAAAGGGACACAAATTGGTACCCATCTGAATCTGCCTTGCCCTGCACTTTCAGTAACAGCTTATACCATGAGGGAGAACAAAACCAAGGAGCTTGTTGGTACCATAGCTCTGGTTTATTACCAGCTTCATGAATGTTGAGATTCTGCTTAATGTCCCAGGTTTCAGAATCAGATTTTCACCTGCAAATCTCAGCCTGAAAATGTTTTCATTTACATCACTGCTTGAAAACCCTTGGGAATCGGGGATTTTATGTGATTTATCACTGGTGAATGAGAAAAACATATTTTTTTTGTCACATGATTTTAAAATAAGTCAAAGAGGCTTAAATCAACTCTGTGTCATCATCTCTGATACCACAGGAAGAAGAACATGTGGAGAAGGCGGGATCCAGTGACATCTAACTGGTAACTTGTGCAGATAATCAGGAATTTCCCAGGTGTGGGGTTTTTTTAAAGGAAAAATTTTGAGTTCTGCTATTCTACCTTCCTTTTTCTCCATCCTCTTCTCACCCAAAGGCAGTGGGAAAGAAGGGGAAATACAAATTACTTGGGTGGGGACAGAGAGTCTATGTAAAAACCTACAGGCTGCAGCCAGGCTGTCTTCTGCCAGCCTTTCAGGGTGGACTCCTAACACATTTAAGAGCCAAGCTGCCTGCATCAGAGCAGAGGGCCTCTTCCCCTAGCCCCCGTGGGACTCACTAACATGTCTAGCATCCTTTCGGGAGGTAACATTTCAACAAAATATGTTTAAACATTGTTTCACTTACTCACATTGCATGACTTGTATACAACTGCTCCAGTTCTTTTGTCCTTGAGCCCACTGCAATCACCTTCACTTTCTATGAAAGCACTACCTGATTTTAGGAGCACACATCCTTTTTTTTACCTGTAGGTCTAAGCCAAGAGGAGATAGGAAGTTGTAAATCCTCTTGAGAGAGGGGACTGAGACCTCTTGGTGTTATTCTACATCTATTGTGAAGCTGAAACATCTCCTGAAGGCCGCATTTGAGACCTGCTGCTGTCTAGTGGCTTCTTTGTAATAATTAATAAAAAAAATTGTAATTTGGTGCTCAATAGTGTTCTGTGGTGTTCTTCAGAGAGAAAGAACAGCAACATGAAAAAATGAAGGTGTGATATAATGCTACCAGTCATCAGGGCAGGCAGGCACAATTCAGTTTCAATTTGGCTATACCAAAACCCTTTCAGTTTGGAATTATCAAAATACTGAACACGTTGCATTTAGTTTTCTGTGCTGAAGATTATGCTAAAGCCTAAGAAGCCTCAGCAGTGCTGCAGTTCAGGTTTTTGATCCAACTGCCACCAGCGATGCTTGAGCTGACCTTTTACTTCAACGTGGTCTTGTTTGACTCCGTGTTGGACACAGAGTGCAGAAGGATAAAGCATCACATGATACTGCTATGCAGTAATTTGAAGATTTTTTTAAGGTGCTTTATGTATGTGAAACTCCACCTCAGTTCTGAAGTAACTGCTATATAAGAAGCACAAAACAGCCCTTGCCCTGATCTGTTTAAAACCTGCCTGCTTTGAACTTCAATGAAGAAGTATCCCCCATGTATGCCATCACTGAAACAAAGGACCAGACTGTACGGTGAGGTTCCCTTCTCCTTCTCCAGCTCAGCACAGAAAGGAACAAATCCTGTTTTCCTCTGGCAACAAGCATGCCCACTGAATCACGTAACTTTTGAGAAAAACAGAATTTAAAATTGCAAGGGGCTGTATGCAGGAAGGCCAAACACACTGCAGCACAACCAGCTAGCGATGCAACATTGTACGAATACTTTAAAATGGAAATTTCTTCCAAGTGGCCATCATTATCTGCTTATAGCCTGAAATATGTAGTTTGTTTACTCCAAGTCCAAAATACAACCTATGAACATCAGCAGTCAGAAAATTATCTGGTCACTTGTGTTTGAGCCAAACCCAGTATTGCTGCAAAGGGATGAAATTTCAGTAAAGTCAATGGAATTATGCCAGTGCTCAGTTTAGTCAGCTTAGTGTTGTCATATGCCCATACGCAAAAGTCGGATGGAAAAATTTATTTCATGCTTTAACTATAAATACAATTAACTTCAGGAAGCTCCCTGCCCCATTTTTTTTCCTCCATTGACTTTTATTCTACGAAAATCACTGCTATTGATTCTACATCATTCACTACTATATCCTGCAATAATGTATCAGTACTGTACTACTTTGTTTTCTCTCATCAGTGAGAGGTCTATGCTTCAACTGATGGGGTATTCTGTGCTGCTAAAATAAAATCCAGTTTAAAAGGACACTTTTAGACCCCTCCCCAGCACACCCCCTGCAGATGCCTCAGAACCAGCCTGTCCCCACAGAACGCAGGAGGGCCAGCAGCCATCGGACTCCCCGCTGAGCAGGATCCGCAGCCCTGGCAAGCACTCCGGTTCTGTTATGCCTGAGACTGCAAAGCACAATTTGCTCACCTCTTGTTCTTCATCTCCTTCAGCCTTTCTAACAGCAGTCTTACATTAAACCAATAAACTTATATATATTGGCACACACTTTTTTAGACAAACCCACTTCCCCTGAGAAGGTAGAAGATAACTGGGATGCAGAAAGTGGTCTGTACTGGTTTGTGCTGGCTGCAGTGCCATTCAGATTTGTTTCAAGTGACCTCAGGGTTAGCATATGACAGACGCAGGAATCCACCACAGTATCCTTAGCCTGTTTTGCTTTTGATTTAAAATTAACGCAGACAAGAGTGTTTATTAAAAGTAACTTTGTGCCTCTGGCTTGGCTGTAAGATCATTCTCTAGTATTCTACTTTTAACCCATTGCTCAAGTGACCAAATTGATCTGGGAGGCGTTGTAGTAAACACGCAACCTGAGCTTTGGTCACAGAGAAAACAAGAAATTGAGCTTCCAAGTAGGCATGTAACTTTAAATATACATTAATAAAAGAAGTATAAAAGTTTAAGTATTGATGCTTAAATTGTCAGGGACTGTCCTGCTAATTTAGGAATCCCATGGTTTAAGAATTGCACATCTTGCAGTGCACCGGTGACCATTCTAATACCTCAAATAAGAATACCTGGTTAAATCAATTAAAATTAACTGAAGAATCATAAGAATCTGATTAATGCAGGACAATATGGCACACATAAGCTCTATCCTTTGACTATTTAGTTCCCAGCAATAAGTTACTTCCCTTAACGATAAACACAGGAAGAGCAAAGGCTACCTTCTGAGCCAAGCATCAGAAGGTCAACCCAGACCAAGGGAACATCCCTCTGGCTTCTGAAGGAAGGCTGCGTGTCTTCTGTTCACAGGGTAAAGCAGCCTGAGCCACCCAAATGAAATGCATTAATGGGAAGAATTAAAAAGCTTACCTAAAAGTTCAGAACTGGCTGCATCCTTACAAAAACAACGTTACATAGATGCTCCCAGTGTGAAAATTAGAAAGAACACAAAATATACTGAAACAGGACATGACAATCAGTGCAGGGAGCTAAAATGGATAACAACAAATAGGCATTAGGAAAGTGCAAGGCTCTCATCTGCAAACTACTCTGGTGAATGCTCTGTGAATTCAGTTCATTCATGGAAGTGCTTGCTTGAAGACACCACTGAGCTTACATTACGTGAGCCTTTCACGACGTTGGCCCTGCTGGAACACATCCCCAGCTGTCACCATGACGAGGTCTTTATTTAGCACAACATCGTGGTTAAAAGATAGAACAGAAAAATGAGAGAGAAATTAAAAGGAAGCAGACAACTGTAATAAAATGTCTTTAAATATGGGCAAATATTGATTGTCTTTTGCTTCTATGTTTAAAGGTAATTGCTGCCAGGACAAGTTTGTGAGATTCTGGTTAAAAACACAAGAAAAAAACATGTATTTTGCATTGTATTAAGGGTAGAGCTCAAGAACTAATTTCCAAAACCACATTTTTCTGCCTTTCTATGTTACTGCTTTCAGATGTTACTGATGTGGAAGAACACATAAGTTTAAAGCATAAAAAAGTGACCTCTGAAAGTTGACTAATAGACCTTGAAAGCAGTCTGAAAGATCTAAAACTCTAGAAGTACATAATAAACTCTAAAAGCAGAACATAATCAAACAATAGTATCTACTCAGTGCTATATATCCTGGAGCTTACGTATTTCAATTTAACTAAGCCAGTCTGCCTTGCATGGAGATAAGAGAGCTGAGCCATGTAAAGCAAAAACTATCAACCATTTTACTTGAGTCTGTATTTATCATTTGCTGCATTGTGCTTTAATCACTGAAACTGCCTCTACAGAAGCATTAAAAAGTCACTAGAAAAAAATAGGGGCTTTTTTCATCATCATTATGGGGTATGTTCAATGTTCAGAACAAAGCTTCACCTTGCAAGGTTTCCACATCAGCTCTGAAGCACAAAATGTTCTAAAATTTGGGCGATTTATGAATATTTTGTTTCCCTCAGCTAACCCTCTTGAAGCTCACCATCAAAACCAAAACATGACCTGTTGCAAATTCAAATTTGGATGAACATAGATGCAAAGAAAATGTTGGCCATTTAGTTCCTTCTATGAAAAAAGCTGGTAAGTTAGTAAATACAGTAAATTCTCTTGGAATGGAATTTTGTCAATTTGTGAGCCAAGTTTGATCAAAAAGATCCAACTGTCTAGTTTTAGAGGCTGTGAATTGTGTTTCCTTTTCTAATAAAGTCCCTAATTTTCCCTCACTGGGTTTTAAACATAATATTTCATATGATTTTCAAATGTAAATTTACATGAAGTATATATAGGTACTCAGACTAGACCATATGGTAAAAGACTTGTTTGCTAAAGACTCATTCATTGAAAATACAAGCAAGCAGTTACTGAAAAGGACTTTCTTTGCAGAATCCTGGTGAACCATATATACAGTTTCAAGGGTTTCCCCCAGAAATCCTTTTGCCCACCCAAGTAGTGACTGCAATATAGGGTTTTACTGCCTCTGCACCTCAACCTCTCCAAACATGCACACGGCGTGGGGTGCGTACCACAGGTCCTCCCTGCCTGATGGTATTTCCATCCAAGAAGAGTAATATAAGTTCCATGATGCTCTGTGGTTGGATTTACCAAAAAAAAAAGGGCAGATACAAGACACAATCATCCGGTGCAGAAGAGGGCATGGGCTGGACGTCCCTGTGGCTCTGGTCTGCAGGGAAGCGCTGCTTGACACGCCCCACTGTTTCAAAAGAACTTGGGGTCAGGTTTTCCCAAGGCCTCCTCCTCCCATATGGTGAGCTCTTTGCAAAATCTGCCTGAAAGAGAGTGGGACTGTTTGGCAAAGAACAAGAAGCCAGATTTCTGAATGTGCTCTTCCCCAACCCACCCTCATCAGCTCTATTTTTAAGTATCAAACTGGCTCCATATAGTTTCCTGAGATTTGACAGTCAGTTGCACTGTTATGCTTTAACAGAAGAGTGGCAGACTTGGCTGGGCTTCTTTGTGCAGAAAAGAGAGAGAGAGACCTGCCACTGTAAACATATCACAGTGTCAAGGAGTACCATTTGCTGGAGGAGAAATGAGCATGATGCAGACCTGCCCCTGTTCAGTGCACATGATGCAAAACCTTTCATCCTGTTTCAGCTCTGATGCAGGCACTGCCAGCCCCTTCAGTCCTGTTAACTGCTGCAGGTGTGTGTGTAGGCAGCTCTTCTAGAGGGTTGTTCATATCTGCAGCAGCAACTGGCAGATGCATCACACAGGTTATTGGTGATAATGCGTGTGTGTGTGTACATGTGTGTGTTGAGGCTTTCAAAGCCTCATATCTGTGTAAAATATCTGTCCCTTCATGGCATGTAGCCATCTCACTCTTATTCTGCCTTGCACCATCAGACATCACTTCCAAACCAGTGGGACCAAATACCCTTGTGGCTATTCCAAAGATATTGAAGACTGGGCACACAACAACCCACCATGGAGTTCAGGGATCTCCTTTTTTAAGGTTTCCCTGTTGGTCTATGCTAAATGCACTCACTACCTGTAGAATTGTTTATTCACAGTATAGTAAGCTGAGGGGTTTTTGAGCAATTGGTTTTGTTGTAACAGTGATGTCATTATTACTGACCAGTTTCAAGTAATTTAAATAGCTATTAGGAAAAGTGACAAAGAATGGATAAAATTTAAAATGAATGCACTTTTTAGAAAATCACTGTTTTCATAATACTTTTAAATACTATTTTCTGAACACTTTATTACTAGGCTGGCTAATAGAGCAAGAACAGTTGTACTAGAAAAGAGGTTTTTAATAAAGACAGCTTTAATTTTTCAAACAACACGGGTTTTTCTGGCAGGCAGGGTATCAGCTTGCCTGGTGAAAACTGTTTTCCCTTGCAAAGAAGACAAGTACAGGATGTCCCCAAGAAAAGACAATTCCTCTTGGCTGACCTAAGCAGAAGTATTGACTTCTATCTCTGAAAGGGGTTCTTTATTACAGCAGGGTAAGTTGCTCAGTAGCTACACAGATGGGTTGTTTTCTGCTGTGGATTGTTCTGGTTTTGGTTTGTTTTGGGGTCCTTCCCTCCCCACCCCCAAAGGGAAAAAATAAGTAAAGGAAGTTGAAATTAACAGGGAGATCATAACAGATTTTGGCCCCTTAGCAGATGGTAATGAAGAGAGTCATGGGCACTACAGTAAAGAGGGTGATTTTCTACATCTGCAGAAGAGGAATGATGGGAATTAAAAAGACAATTCTGAAATAAGGTTAACTCCCAGACCACAATTAAAGCTTTTCAGAAATAAGAAACAGGCTCCTGGTAGGAGGCCCTGAATTTTCATTTGCTTCTTGAGCAGCATGAAGTGCACTGCTAGTTCTCACTAGATAGAGTCAGATATCATTTCTGGGTGCTACAAAGACACATGTATCTGTACTATGAAGTAATGCCTCTTCAGAAATGTGTCATATCAGCTTCTGGAGTTTCCATGTTCTGAAAAACTCTTCAGTTCACAAACTGCTCCAGCTTTCTTTGATGTAAAAGTTTCAGGCAGACAAATAAGTAGATTGATGAGCCTCTCTTTCCTTGCCTGCTTGCATGCACTGGGGCAGACAGTGCTGAAATCCATCTTGGGGGCCCAATCCTGTTCCAGATTAAGCTGATGAGTGATTCACTAAACTCACACGGGGTCAGAAGAACCATCAGTAAGACAGGCACTTAGATCATGAGCTCTTTTCATGCAAAGTGCTTCAGAAAGCAGTAAACACAACATACAGGCTATTTGTCCCCTCTGTAAGATTGCAGTGACTGAAGAGCGTTAAAAACAGAACGAGGGAAAGAATGAGAAAGACAGAATGACACAGAACAAGAGGAGGGGGAGAAAACAAGAAATCAGGCAGAAAATCAGACAGACTTAGAGAGACTTAGGAGACAGAAAATGAAGGAAAAAAGGAAGAGAAGGAAAAGAGAGAAGGAAAGGAAAGAAAGAAAGAAAGGAGGAAAGAAAAGGGAAAGACAGACAGAAAAGACACAAAAGAAAGACAAGGCAAGAATGAAGAGGAAAGAAAGAAAAAAGAAGCCAAAAAAGAAGGGGAGGGAGGGAGGGAGGGAGGGAGGGAGGAAGGAAGGAAGGAAGGAAGGAAGGAAGGAAGGAAGGAAGGAAGGAAGGAAGGAAGGAAGGAAGGAAGGAAAAGAAAGAAGAGAGAATTTCTTCACCTTGGAGAGGGAGTTTGTAGAGCAGCATTATACTGATTCTTCTTTGGAATAATTTATAACATTGGACAGGCAGATAAATCACATGCATATCCCTGTCAGCAGCGCCAGCCTGGAGACCACACCAACCAGTGAAGTGTGGAGCCCCGGGAGGCTCAGCTGTTGCTGTCCTGCAAGCCACATCCTCGCTCAGTGCTTCGCAGTGCGCTTGCAGGCCCAGGTCTCCCTCCCTGCCCGCCGGCTATACACAGGGGTATCTCAGAGGGAGGGAAAACCATCCCAGATAGTCTGAAAGCAAATGCATCTTCCTTAAACACAATTATTTCCCTCCTCCAGGTTGCATTTTCTTTACCCTTCCTTCCAATGGGTCATTGTTAAATGAGAGAAAGATACAATAGAAATACAATAGAAAGATATGGGGGGAAAAGACCAGCCATATTCCCTTCTGGGCACTAATATAACCAACCAAGCAGCTACTTTGATTCATGATCTGTCCTTGTGTCCATCAGGAAGCCACTTCCAGAGGTTTGCTGTTCCACTTACAGAGCCCCCCTCCATAATGAAACAGTGTTCAAGCACAATTATGTATTTATAAGTGGCAAGATAGAACCAGAAGTTAACATTTTCCTTCTCAAGACCAAGATGCTACGAGTGAAAATCATTCTTTGGCTCTGTGCTTGCTTCTATCTGGATTAATTAACAGATCACAGCAATAATCTTTGCTAAAATGATTCTCAGTAAAAGAGTACAAAGGAGCTGCTTTAGCAGAACGGGGTGAAGATTTTTGCTTAGTTACCACCCAAAGAAGAATCAAGAAGAAAGGATTGGGGATTTTGGTTTAGCATCTTTCTAAGCTAGTCAGGATTAACATTTTTGGAGACTGAAAGCAGGATTCTGAACAGAACAAAGCCTGATACATCCTATTGGTCTACGAACTGAGCCTAGAAAAGCAGAAACACTTTTTGGGGTTGCTCAGGTCACTGTAACAACTGTAAGACCACCACTGTCAATCTCAGAGCAGAATCTACATCCAAATTCAAATCTTTCTTGCAACCTCTGAAAGTACTTTGGATTTAGAATTACTTTGTAACAAGCCAAAATTATCCTAAAGAGGATATATGCCTCATTATCTTAGCTTTTGTTTTCTTTCCCCCCAGTAACTGAATGTCAGTCCAGCCATAAAAGACAGGTTTTTCCCCCCCTACCTGTTTTACTTGGTGGTGGCACTACACAGCTCTGTATCCCCACCTTTCCAGTATACTCACCAATAGGATATTCACTCATATTTCTGTGCTCCAGACAGAAGGCTGTGCAGAGCAAAGTTTTCGGTGGCAGTCAAGTCAAAACTACATGCCCCCCATTTCTTAGTGGAATGACACAGCACTGAAAGTACTGAACAGCAGTAAAATGAACACTTAATAGCATTTTTGGTTTAACCACATTTAAAACAAAGATCCTAAAGTATTTTACAAGAACAAACCACACTTCATAACCATCTCTCTGGAATTTTGCAGCGTCCATCACAAAGATTTTCCAGCTATGGATTATTTTCAGTTCAAGTTTCAACTAGGTAAACGAAGACACAGGGGCTGAGAGCCTGTAGTCATTTAGTGTAAATTCTCTTCCCATTTTTTAACAGCTTAAGACATGATGTATGTATATGTGGTTTGTTCACATCACCCTATAGATGCCCAGAGCCCCATGTGTTTGTTCAGTGCAGGGCTGGTTTACTTCAGTAGACCAGTGCATATTAGCAAAGTGAAAAGGAATGCGGTTCCCCATCCCCTGTAAACGCCACTCAGCTATTTAAGCCCACACTGCACTAGAAATAGACTTATATCTCACAAACACCACCGAGTGTCAGGGCATATCATTTATTCATTGCATGCTATATTATTTTCAAATCAGATTTTATGTGTCCCTTACTATATAAAGCTGGAGGAATATTCTCATACACATGGAACACTTCTGCACTGAGGAATTCTACCACTTTTAAATCAATTCACAGACTATGCAGGGTACTACTGCATAGTAGTTTCCCCTCCAACTACAGGACAGAAGATTCAGATTTGGATTTGGATTTGGACCTTGATCCTGGTTCAGTGGCAGACCTCAAACACATTCCCTAGCGGGTTGGGTGGGTTTTTTTTAACACTGCCTTGCTCTGAGACTTTGCTGGCTCTGCATTCCTTTGTTCTACACCATCTTTTGTTGCTGTCCCTCACATCTCCTTCTTGCTTAAACACGACATCTGGAATATTGCCTGCTCCAAGCTGGATAAGAACAAACAGCCCCAGTATCTCCAAATGTTCACCCAACCCCTGTTCACTCAAGGTGAAGACCACGTGTGGTCAGATCTGTAGTCTGCAAACGTTCCTTCAAATGCTGCCCTCTTTCAGCCAAGTAAGGACCATAATCAGTTTTAGTGCCTAGACATTTAAAGATGATTCAAGTAAAACAAAAGCAGCATTTGATGCAGGCAAACAATGAAGCCTTAGGATGCAACCCCATCTAATCAACCTATTTCCAACTGCCAGTATGAGACATGTTTTGGACTGTGCAGCTTAGCACACAGAGGATGTACTCTGATCTTTTATGCCTCCTCCTCTAGTTAAGCTAGGTTTTCACACCGACAGCAGAGCTATTGTGTGCATGACATTTACTGCTGGAAATGGATGCTGTGTCTTGGCAATAAATGGAAAAATCCGAGCACTAGCAATGAAAAGATATCTTCACAGTGTTCCTTAGTCTCTTGTTAGTCATTCAACGTAGAGGAATTCAGCACAGAGGAAACACGCTGGGTGAATGTCAGTGTTCCCAGCTCTGGCTGAAGAAAGAGAAATGCTGCTAAAAAACAGAGTACGGGCACTGAGCGCAACAGGCCCCAGATTGTCAGTGCACACGGAGGAAAACCTCCCTGACAGCAAAGTCCCAAGATGGGGTTTATTTTGGAAACATACAGTTTTCCACACAGCAGAGTAAGTTGGGATGTTTGCTTACAGGCTGTTTCGAAAAATCTGATTGCTCTGAGGGATTTGTATTCAGATGCAGCTTTGTAGCAGAAAGAAGACAGAATGTAGAGGCTAGAAAGCAGTGTCCTTCAGACCAGAAGTTCCCCAGCTTTTTAGAACTTCACTTGAGAGTGGTGTGCATGGCCTATGTCTGACTGGATCCCAAGGAGCCAACACAGGCTCTTCGTGCAGGCACAGCTCTAAGGCAATACATTCACTTAATATCTCACTGGGGTTTGTGTCACTTAACAGACTTCACCAGAAAATGTCTTTCTGTCTGTCTTGATCAGCGTCCTCTGTAGAGAGACAGCAAACCCCTTCACAGCTGCAGCACCACGCAGCTTTTAAAAAGTGGTTCACAGGCTGCTTCGCATCCCAGATGCTCTGTGTGTGTGTGTGTGTGTGTGTGTGTGTGCCCAGGCACTGTGCACACTGCCTGGCACTGTGAGGGGACCAGAGTCAACTCCAAACTCTGCCTTCTGCAGGTTCCCTCATGATCTGCCGAGCGCATAGGGGTCCACAGCTCTTCTCCTTCCAGTGAGGGGCCTTGTAGGTAACCACTGGAGGAGGTACAGAACATGAACAAGCCACAGAAAACAAGTAATTTAAAATTAACCCGGATCACTCACAAAAGCATGTAACACACTGGATTGCTGATCTCGAATTCATACCTCTTTCAAGGCAGAAGCCAGATAAAAAAAGAGAGCTTGGCCAAGGCACAAGACGTTTGCTGTAATCTGCCTGCCCTTAGCTATGCAGTGAGGATGACACTCTTCTGACTGATGTGTTGTGTAATGATCTTTTGCATATCGTTCTTCAAGCAATTAGGTTGAAAGCTGCTGCCTAAAGGACATGTTGAGCATTTATGCCCTGTATTTTCTCATTTTCTTCATACTGAAAAACAGAGAATATAACCAGACAGTTAAGGCGACACTCAAAGTTTTGCTGGTTTTGCAGCTCCATCCATTGTAGATGTTACTTACAGCACTTGTATTTAGCTTTACCCTTACTGGCAATGTAGCTTTAAAAAGAATTCACATTTTAGCTGCTTGCAGATTCTAAAAGAAATATTGTTTGGCTATAGAAAAATGATTTGACAACACAGCTAAAAGCTGTTTCCTGCGTGGTTTCAAGAAGTCAGAGCGGAAGGACTTAAGTGATTTCCCCCTCCCCCCAGCTCTTAAAGAAAACTGAACTTAAGCAGAAGTCACCAAGGATTTGACTTTCAAAATCTGTTACTGTATTTCTTTTAGGAAAGAGGAAAAGCTTCTCTCTTTCTTTCCTGTCATTATTACAGTTTATCTTTACATATGAACTTTTTGCCAGACAAAATTTTCCTGGTATGTCATGATAAGCTATGGCTTTGGTTCTTAAATACAGTTGTTTAATATTTACATTTTTTCATCACATTTTTACTAAATAGACTCTAGTGGTCACTGAACAGTGTGTTTACTGCACAGTGCAATTCTAAAATGTGTACAAACCCACTAGTGCACACAAAGGTTTCTGTGGGAGAGTTAAAGCTGTAGTAATACAGCACCAGAGCACCAGAGTGTGAGGCACTTGGCAAGTTTTTATACTGGACAAGCAAGACAACGGGGTTATCTGGAAGAACTAATTTAGGCTAGATACAGTAAAATATTTACACGAGCCCAAATTTAATCAGGGTGCTTGCTTCATGAAGCACGTTTGCTTCGGCACTAGTACACTAAAATACACAGAGGATGCACATGAACATAAAAGGAGACAAATGCATTTACAAACCAGTTTCCAGGTCAATGAACAAAAGATGCTGCCATTGACACATAATCACTGTTCTATTAAGAGAGATGTATATAATCTTAGCCTGATTTCCAGCAGACAGATGGCATTATTCTGAAAAACCTATTTTATCACAAGACCTTACATCAACATTGCCACGTCTGTGAGGTTGCGACTACCTAACAGCTAACAGATCCCAGACTTTTTTATTTTTCCCCCTAGAACTCTCCAAAGAAACACATAGAAATATTAATGGGAAGCCAGCACCACTGCCTTTTGGGATGGTGCACTTCTATTCACTTAGCTGTCTGACAAGTGCTGCATGAATAGGCAACTGCAGTGCAGCTCCGCAGGACACTACAGAGAGGGAGAGATCCATCAGAGGGAATTACATCAGCCAATTTACAGAGCATAAATGATAGAGCCAGCAGGGCCCAGTTTACCTTCCTTTATACCATCATGATGCCATTTGATGGAAGCCATCTGCTCTGGTCATGTTCTTCACACTACACGCTGCCTTGCCACCAGCACATGCAGACAAGACCCAAGTGCCTGATGAACTTATGATTTATTTGTTTTCAGGAAATTTCATACACTATGTAGATTGACATTCTTGCAATTAAAACACAGAATCACTATCAAAAAATCTCTCAGACATTTCCATGAAATGTAAACTGTTTGCCAGCATTGCCAGTACAGTATTAAGCCCAGTAAAATAAGATATTTTTTAAATTTAGGTGCCCATTTCATGGTCTGAATCCATCTCTAAGGACACTTCATCTCCAGGTATTCAGAAACTTATCAAATATAAATTTGTTTGGCTTGCTTTACCAGAGGAATTGCCACATAGATCCCAAATCAACAAATTGCTAGGCAATTTGTAATGATGGGTTATCAAGTAACTGAGAGAAAGCGTTTCATGCATAGCACTAGGCTAAACTTAGAGAAGACAGGTCTGAATGTCCCACCCCCATTCCCACACTGGCACTATTAGTGCTCTTGTTAGTGCCTGGCATCAGTGGGATAATATTTTTTTTATTCCTGGGAGGAATAAATCAAGATTAGTTTAGATGTGGGTTTGTTCTCAGCTGACCCCTGGGTCTCCAAACAGATAACCTTTTCCCTGAGCTGCCCAGTGTCCCAGGAAGCTGGGCTCCACAGGGTTTTGCCTGGCAGAGTCCCTGGCCCTGAAGCTCCCCTGCTGCTGCCTCCTTGGCTCACCTCTCAGGGGACAGTTGCCCACTGTCTCGCCTGAGGATGCTCCAGACCTTGGGTGGCCTGGCAGCACATCAGGTCAGCAGGCAGCAAGCCACATCATGTGTAAAGTCACCTCTGAGCCAGGCTGCCTCCCCAATTGCTGAATTTGCTGAATTTGCAAACAAAATGGACATCTTGCTGCGGAAAGCCTCAATTCCAGTGCATCAAGCAGTCTTCTGCTGGAGAGCCCTGCCAGAAAGCACAGAAGCACTGCTCCAGCCACCTGGCAGAGAGCCCTTGCAAGGCAGCAAGGTGTCCAGCCAAAAGAGGTACAAGCTTTAGCCTCAGCGTATCAGGCTTTCTGACGGGAGCCATACTCTCCCCAGGGCCAGGAAATGCCCAGGAGCACTGTCCTTTCCTCCTGAGACAGAGCAGCTGCACCTTGTCTTCCAAATCGGACACGGTCTGGCTCAAAAAGTGATTATCACAGTACATTTTCTGAGGAGGAAGGCAATTTTTAAATTTATGGTGAGATAGGAAAACATACAAAGAGTTTTATCTGTACACATTTTTGATTATTTTTCTAGGGTGCTGGCAAAAGCCATTGTACTTGGCAATGAATTTAACTGTTACTTGTGTTGTTCAACTCTTTACCCTTAAATAGCATTCTTAATTCATTAGCTGCATCATTTTATCTACCCGCTGCATGATGCTTCTGCAGGAAAAATGACCACAGGTGTGTGCACCTCCCATATTTGCTCACTGACAAAAATCATCATTAGAGAAGAAACAGGAAAACCCACCCTTTTGAATTTTGCACAGCCCAATGCAACCCCCAAAACAAGAGCACTGGAAAAAATCTTCCTGTCATTTTATCTTTTACTTCCAGTGCCAGGCTCAAAGAGCTTTTCATACACAAATCAGTGAAAAGAGCCTCTCCTGCAGAAAGCACACTGGCTCCAGCAGCAGACAGGAGCTGCAGTCTGCTCAGTACCAGTAAGGCTATGAGATGCATTGGTTTAGATGGGCTATGTCTACCTTCTTCCAGTAGCTTTCTGATTTTCTTTCCTCTTCTCTATTTTACATCATTCCTCTTAGTACTGGAATGATTTCAGGCTTAGGATCGAAACTCAGGGGCTTCTGTGAAAGTTTTGACCCAGATCTGCATATAAACTTGTGAACCCATGAGTGATCATTCTATTACTTCTGGGCTTTGACTATCTATCTCTGTTCAAGCCTCACCTGTTACTGTGTTCTTCAGAAGCAATTAAACAGAAGTGCAGGGTTTGCTTTATAGGTCCAAATGGAATTTCAGTCTTTGGCTGCTTCAGAAAAGGGACAAACTGCTTGTGCTCAAAGTCACCTCTTCTGCTGCCTTGGCTGCCCCAGCAGTGCTGAGGGGACACTGACAGCCTGAAGCGAAGGGCCCTACCCATTCCTCTGTGGGATATGAGATGCTGGAAATGCTCTTTGTTAGCTAAGTGCCAACAAGCAAATGCAACTAAACCCGAGGATCTAAACTAGCCCAAAAGAATCTTAACAAGCCAGGCTCCTCTGGAAAGCTGCTACTTCTCCAGAGGATTTATGGCTTTGCCTACAGCTCTCAAAAATATATAATGGATCGAGAAGATAAACACAACTATAAAGACAGCAAGGCTGTACTTTTAAATCCTATTCTAGAATGTCCTACATACTAAACAAGTTACTGTAATCCCTACATAAAGTACTCACTCATTTTATAGACTGCTGTAGAAACACTAGAAAACATTTTGTATATTAAACAGTGCAGAACTTTTCACTTTTTGTCCTATAGCTATTATTTTATGGTTTTGCATGCAGAGTCTTTTCTTTAAAGTTGTTCTGTGCAAGTTGTAGACAAATGTATAATATCCTCACAATGGAAATAAACACAGTTAAATCATGGAGCTGCATTCTGTGTGCACTGTACTGTGAATCCCAAGTAACTGTGCTGACCTCACTGGATTTAAACTGGATTTATAATGAAATACAGAAATTGTCCTGCACTTCCACTAATTAAGTTCAAAGTCATTTACTTAGGACCTTTTCTGAGCACAAAGGCATTTTAGACAGTGTTATATAAGTGTTGTCCCAGCTACAATATGGGACTTCAGTTAAAAACCAACGATGGCAACAACTACATATTCTCCTTCAATCTTCTTTAGTAGTTCTGGATACACACACACACACACAAAATCCTTTTTTGAAAGCTCTCCAATATTATCCAGGCTTCTGATCCTGTTCTCTAGGTCAAAGGATCACAAAAGGTACATCGAGAAGAAACATACTGGGTGACAGAGTTCATCCCCCTGCAAAATATAATTATTTATCTTTATTTAAAGGTATTCTCTCCAGCATCCTCTCAAACGTCCCACACAATACAGATCCTAGAACTTCTCAGGAAACTAGTCTACATTCCTGCCTGGATCTCAGGCAGAGTGAGTATGCTGACCTTGGGACTGTGAACTAACAGCCTAGTCCTAGTGTCCGACATGCTCAGAAAAAGAGTAGGAATGGAATAAAACAGTACCCAAGCCCTAAAGCAAGACCATGCCCTTGGCATCCACTGGAGACCGTATTACTAAACCCCTCAGGCATTGTATCTCTTTGCACTGCACCAATACTTCCTCTCTGGAAAGCACAGAAGGAGCGATGTGTGCTTCTCACAGCTTCACCTGGTGAGGTCAGAGCCCAGCACAACGTTCCTAACGCAGAAGACGGCTCCTCAAACCTGGCTGGTTTGTGACACGAGGCCTGCACACCTCACTGACCATTGGGAGCGGTTCTGATGCGGAGGGTCTGACTGCACTGCTGTGCTGCGTCCAAACAGCTCAGGGAAGTTGCATAGTGCAAGGTTTGCAGCACAGATATGAAGAGCAGAGACAAGAAAGATCAGGCTTTCTCAGGGGTAACTCAATACTGTGCATCCTGATTCTCTCATTCTCTTTCAGGTTAGTTGTCAGTAGCAATTTTCCTGTCTTCATGGAACATACTTTTGGTCCCATCAAAAAGGAATTACTACTTGTGTTACACTTCCATTTGTTCTACTGATCGAGCTTGACTCACCACAGTAACAGCAACAGAGCCATCAAAAGATAGTTCCTTTGGATTAAATACAGCATTAACTGTATTTAATAAGTGTAAAAATCTAGGTATTTTCAGAAGAGTTAGACTTCCACCTTAAAATTAAAAAAAGTCTTGTGGCACCAAATCACAATCTGCTGTGCCCGTGTAGTTGTTTGCTCTATTAAACCTTATTTTATTTTCACATTTTGAAAACTTAAAATTGGAAAATATGAATTTCACATATTCACATTCACACTTCCACATATGTTGGCTGGATATAAATGACAATAGCATGGGATATCTGACTAGTTACTTTAGCATCTACAAAACCATTCCTAACAAGGCACTGCTTTGGTTTCCTCCCCATAACATTTTGCAGGATTTTGTACAATTGTATCAAAGCCTTACCATTACCCACACTGTATTTACAGTGTCACAGAACATGAAACTGTGTCCTCCACATGAAAGGAGACCCTCACATGTTTGTGAGAAATGAAGCCAAGACTGTTTGAAGTCTGTGAAGGTCAGTATTAGTTCATGAAAGGGCAGGAACTGACCTTAAAAACTCACATGTCAGTATATTTTTTTCTTCTACTGAATGAGACCAAGGCTGAGCTTGCTTTTAGTGAGCTGGCACGTAGCTCTGGATGGAAGGTGGGTAGGAACACATCTGTTTTTCATTCACCAGTGGCCAGGCAGGCTCAGTAACACACATCTCATCCCCATTTCTCCTGTAAGGAATATGGTCTGAACACCCTCACGCCTGCTGGTGGGAGGACCCAGGGCTCATGGGGCATAGAGCAGGGTATGGGCAGGTACCCAGGCTGAACCTCAACACAGACCTGGTAGGTTCATCTTGGGTCCTGCAGTTTAGATACCACCTTGATGTGTCTCTTGCAGGCAGCTCAACTGAGGCCCTTCTGAAAAGATCCCTCCCACCCTCGCTATCCTGTTTCAGCCCTAAAGGGCTGTAACTAGCAGAACCCAGGTGAGGAACAAGTCACCTTACAAACCTTCTCTTGCAAAGATTAGGCCCTCTGCTTACACACAGCTAGTCAAAACTGCTTTTGTGCAATGTATCCCAGTTGGCTGGGATAACACTGCAGTTGGCATACATTTCTTTACTATCTATTCTATTTTAAAATGTAAGCAAATAAAAACATGGAACTTACAAGGCCCTAAAAATAGTATCCAGACGTGCTTCTCATTTGAGAACCATATAAACTGTGTCTCCCTTACGTGCTAAAGCTCACAGCAAACTGAAAAGACCTGAAAAGGACTAAGTCAAATAGAGATGCATTTTCAACTGTGATAAACATTAAGATGGGAAGACAATAAGGCAAATCTGCATTTGTATTGGGAGGAGAGGCTGAGGCAGATACACTGTTAGGGATGGTGGTAGCAGTAGGTCTTTTCTCCCCAGCAGCTGCCACTACAGACAGGAAGAGACAGGAGGAGAGAGGGATAGATTAGGTAAGGTAACACTTCTCAAGAACTACAGCATCTTTCGTTTTTCTAGATACCTTTATGCTTGAAGCAAACAGGAAGAGCATCATTCAGAACACAGGCAGTTTGTAGCAGCACAGGAAGAAACCCACTTGCAGCTTCACCAACAGCAACCATGTAAAAAGTATCTTCATGTGCACTGAGGTCATTTAGAAGGAAGGAGATCATATAAAGGATGGTTTCCCCCAAAGCACACATTTATACATTGCTCTAGATATCATTTACTTACTTGCTGTGAACACAAACATGTTGCCTTTCCCTTGAAATATAATTTTCCATAATGTTGGAATATTCATGCATCAGCAGGACCATTATTCTATGAAAAGACCCATTCCTCTGATGTTACCCTGCAATGACACCAAACAGTGTTGTCCTGCCTATCGGGGTGTCAGAGAGCTAGCCTTAGTTACAAGCATTATTCCTTTAAGACTAGCTGATTCTGAAATAAAAGAGGAGATGTTTATGATTGCAAGGCTATGGAGAAAAAAGTGACCTTTTCAAAAAGAACTCAAAACGTGGCACTTGATTAATGCCAGGGTGGTCAAGTGTCACCAGCCTCTGATAATAATATTTGAGCCCTTTCAGTCTTTTTCCATGACAAAATAAAGTCACACCACTACGAGCCCATGTGCATTGCATAGTGTGTATTTTTACCCCTTCACCTCAGAATTTGCTTTTACAAAGCTATTTAATTTGGTCTTGGCATTTTTACACAGAAGGAGACTATTAACCCTCTTCACAGCTATGATATCCCAATTAAACACAGAATTAATTATCTCTGCCTGGATAGCCTTGATTAATTACAACAAGTCAACCTTTATGTAGCTTCCATGTCCAATCCAGGGAGCTTTTTGAAGGGATTCTTTATCCCACTACAACTGCTCCCCCTGAACAATGCCTCCAAGAGATGGCTCTCCTGTAGCTTGGGGAAAGAGGCACTGGCTATCTCCACAGCAGCATTCCTGGCTCTTGCAAACATCTCTGCAAGCCCTCCAAATACAGGAGCTTAGGCTGAACTGAAGAAAGATGCCTCCTGTCTCATCACCTGGCTTCACAGTTACTTCCTCAAGTCCTGGCTGTGTGATCTTCCTGACATACAAGGGGCAAACAGGATTTGGGAAATATAAACAGCAGATTCCTCCCACCAAAACACAACATATTGCTTAAATACCACTGGAAGAGCTGTGCCTCACCTGTGACAGGGTGGAAGTAAATGAAGTACCCACAACCACCCTCCCAAAGGTGAGTTAAGAAATGAAAGACTTTATGTGTCTCCATCCAACAGATTTACCTCATCTGACAGCATGTTTACAATGACACGACCACCTTATTCCACTGCAATTAGTAATTATTATTATTTTGCTTCTATTACAAAACCACATAGAGGCTCTAGCTGCTGCTGCTGCCTGATCATGTAGGAACTACAAGCACAAACAAATAAACATCTGTGCAGAAAAGTGATGCTGCTTTAAGTCACGGTCTGTCTGCAGATAGTAAGTTAGTGTGCAGTAGCTGGAGTGTGCATTTACAGCCCACAAGCATCACTGTGGAAGCTGAGCAAGCCACTGTAATGTATGTATACTGTATATTTAGTATATTGTAATACTAAGGACACCCATAAAGGATATAGTACAAAGTAGCTAACAGACTGTATCCTGGATAATTGTGCACTCATCTCTTCATTCCACCAATGCTGAAGCTAAATTAGAAACCACGTGAGTTGGTGCAAACCATGTTTCCTTTTGTGCTTCAGCAGAATTAAAACCAGAAGCATTAGTAGGTTAAGGTAGGAATAGGAGAGGAAGGAACTGTATTCCAGCAATCCACATGAGGATCAGCCCTCAGCTCATCTCCAACCCATCTTCTGAATCCTGCTCTGCTCTGCACCACAGCTTAGTGTCCTACTCTATGGCTCTGGTGTTCAGCTCTGCTCCCTCGTTTGGCCACCTACTTTTGCTTCTCCAGAGCTTACTGAAGGCTCTTGATGGCCCCAGCCCTGGCCCAGCCCAGCAGCATGTCTCCTGCATGCCTCCTGCTTTTCCTCTGACCCGCCCCATGATGATCACAGTTAGACAAATAAAAAAATTTCCAGTTTAGCAAACATAATTGTCTTGAAATCTTGTCAAATGCTTTTTCCTCCTGGTGTAACTAATGGGAAATTCCAGGAAATCATCAGTTAAATCTGAGGACAGTCTGAGTGGATGTTTGGCCTGGCTGGAGACACAGATACAGTGACCAGGCAGGACAATTCTGGAAAACATTGCCATGTTTCAGCACGCTGCTCCAAGTTTTCAGAACAGTATTTTGTTCCAAATTTTAATTCAGGATATGCAATTGTTCCACATTTTCCCAAGCTACAGCCATGGGATCTCACTGGTTTCTGGCCCTGTGGGAGGAAGGTGACATAGGTGCCCTGGGCTGAAACACTGTGAGGGTGTTACACATCACTTGTCCTCCAGCCTGGGACATGTCCCACCTGATGCCAGAGGGGCCCAATGCTGTAAGCATGGCCCTCATGACACCCACTCTGCTTCCTGGGGTTAAAATCAGGGAATAAAAGGGAGAATAGAAGCCCTGCATGTTTTACAGACGAGAATGTTTCTGTCACCCCATGTCTGTACAAACTCAACCTCTTGGCTGGGGCCTGTGGGGTAGTGCCAGCAGGAATACCAATGCGGCGTTACTCATCCTCACCACCTCTAGCAATACCACTCACCAGACGTGTTTCCTTCATGTGTGTAAAACAGATTTCCAAAACAAAGGCACTAACTACAGTCAGATGACTAAACAAAAGCTTTTTAAATAAAAAAATAATATAGTAAAATCAATCTACCATGCTTTTAGAAATAGCTATTCAAAGCTGTAAGAAATAACTGCTAGAAACACTCACACACATACCAGCATGACTGCCATTTGGGCACATATTTTATGGGGATTTTTGAGACTCATATTTGCTCGTATTTTCTCTGCTTGTTTCCTCTCATGAGCCTGCCTGTTATTTCCCAGTGCCCTGCCCCAAATCACATCCTCTTCTCAGCTTTCTCCTCACTCTACTTGCGTGAACTCTTCTGGGGTCATGCCTTCTTCTGGCTCACCTTCTTACCATCTGCCTTGCTTGGGCATTTGCTCAGAGAAGAAGCTTCCTATTGCTATGGGACCTCCATGCTGGCGATCCCCTCCACTCCCTTCTCCTTCTTTCCATGGTCCCACCCTTCAGCTTTGCCCCCGGGAGCTTTGGGAATCTAAATTAATGCATGTGGATGGCATCATTTTGAAAAGAGTGAGGCAATTTATGTAAAGTGGAAATACGCACTTTTAAAGCACTGGAATGAAGTCACCTCTCAGCCTGGAAACAAAGCTCTAGGAGAGTTTGGTGCCTCATTGCTTACAATGCTGTTTTGAAAATTAAAGCAAACCCATATTCTGTGATGTGAAACTGATGCCCCCCTCATCACACAAGGTTTGAATTATGTGCTGAAAGCCCTGATTGCAACCACTCGAGTGACAGGATGGGTCTGGCTGCAAAGTCAGCTGGCAGCAGTAGGAGGACTATTTTGGTTGCTGGAAGCAGCTAGGCCATGTTAATGAAGGCGCTGTTCAAGCTCCCTGGCTTTGCTGCTCAGCAGAGCTCACGGGGCAAGGCAGAGTCCTGCTTCGTGCCTGGGGTCCAGCTGCAGATCCAGCTCAGGGACTTCACTGCATTGTGATCCCTGGAGGGGCTCCTGCAGCTCCCACAGCCATCCTGCCCACTGCTGTGCATCTCCCTAGGAACCCACCGCGGTACCGAGGATGAAGAAAGATGTTATGAGAGAAGTGTTCAAGTAACGCAATTGTTCACACCCACAGCCAGAAAAGGGAAATATTTATAAGCAATTCTGCTTTTATTTATACAGTTTCCATGGCTCTACTCTGCCAGACTCCCATCTGTGCTTTGCCAGAGACTGTCCTCCTTACGCTGTGGTTACTCTCAGCCCGTAGTTCTTCAGAGATTAAGGAAGTGTAACTCCGTTCCTGAACTGAACACACTGCAAGCAGGACGAAATGTCACTCAGGGAAGCCAACACATTTATAGCTATAACGTCATGAAAGAGGGCAGAAAATGTCAGTGGTGGCAGAAAAGACCCTGCATCTATGGCCATAGCATCTTGAGGTGCTGCTGTCAAGTAACATTTCCTGCTGGAACTTGGATGTGGGTGATGAGGCTACTGTGGGGAAGAGGGTCAGAAGAGGTTAACCTCTTTCCTTGAACATCCAGCAGAAGGGCAGGTTGTGTCCCACAAGAACTGGTCTGGTCCTGTGTGCAGGAGGATTTTGTGTCCTGCCCGTATTCTCAACACATGATGCACATTTCTGGTTCAGGGCAGCATTTCTACCCACTCTTCAAACACCATTTCTACAGATTTGCATGGCTGTTGCATAGGAAACGGTGACAACAGTGCAGGGTGTTTCCTGCAGATTAACAGCTGGGTGGGAGCTGGTGGTGGTCCCTAAGTAAGGCTGAGGATATTAACTCCAAACAGTCAGTAAATCCTTAGGACATGCTCTGACCTCTGTTGATCAGTGCTATTTAAAATGGAAGAAAAAAAACCCCATACGATTTTTTCTCTATGACACAGCCCCACTGGTATGTGTAGAATATATATTAGCAAATCTTCTGGAGCTCTCTCTGTACTGCAGCCCTCATAATTTGCTATTTTGAGGGAAAGATGTGTGCATGTGCAGGGAGGGGTGGGGGAAGGGAAGCATTATTGCTTTGAAAGCCACAGTCAGAAATCAAGGCTCAGTTTTTCATTTTCTACAACGTGTTTACTTCCCTATCACATCAGCCTCTTAATTCTTGGCTGTTGTTTAAAACTTCAGGCTCTGCCTCTCTGAGCTGTTGACTTCATTCCTTCCCCTGGGAAACTCCTATTGTTTTTATCTCAGCAGATCCCCCAGAATATGGCTGTACGGTGTTTGTGTGACATACGTGTGCGAGCAGAGGAGGAAATGGGAACAGAAATGCGTCACCAGCATTTGGAAAGGATGGTGCGACACTAACAACCAGCGAGCGGCCCCGAATGCGTATGGTGACAGGTGAAGTGGGCAAAACCCCACCTTTGCTAGAGGAGGAGGTTATAAAGGAGAAGAGCTTAAAAGGGAGGTAGCTGTGTCTGCTTCTTAGCACTTTTACTGAGATCTGTGCCACATAACGTTTTCTCCCCTGTGCATTTAACTGCAGTGTATGCTCTTCCTGTCAATCTGCTTTATGGACATTGACATGCTTTTAAGAACCTCTCAGAAAGGACTGTGGCTTATGTGAGGGGCTAGTAAGTTTTCAACACCCCACATCTTTGCCCTCAGAAGACATCACTGCACAAACTGTTCCAAGGAATTATTTCAGAGGGGACACCATGTTGTTGCCTATACATCTAAGGAGGACAGAAGATGGAAAAATTAAAACTCTGAACACAGATGCTATGTTCACTGACAGCAAAGCTTGCTTTTCTGCATGTTGTTTCGTGGACTTGGTCTATATATTCCCATGGACTTGTAAACCACAGGTTGAAGATTATTCATCTCACCCTCTGTAAGGACCTTGCACAAGCCAAGACCAGCCCTGCTGCGCAGTCCCTCCTGGATTCCTTAAACATTTGCTATGCTATGTGACCAAGGTCCCTTTGCACAGAAGATGATGCACATCAGCCATGCCATTGCCTTGTTAATATCTGTAATGCTTCTCCTCTCCATTGCCAAAGGCCACTGGTTTTTTATTTCCACCTTAGCTGTTGGCTTGTGTTCTCTACAAAGTTTTTTGAGATTTTCCTGTTCACATGCCCCTTCACAGCTAAACAACAACAGGGTCCCACTGTCTCTGCCTTTTCGCAGGCCAGGGCATCTTCTGATATCAAGGGTACCTTAACCACTTTCCTAGCATATTCAAGCCAGAATTTTTCTGGACTAATTTAAATACCTGTAGATATTCCTCTGCACTTTGTTCTGGGCTAATGTCAAAAACTTGCAGCTCCCTGTCTTCTCACAGTCCAGTTTTGTCGTAGATCTTTCTGGCAACTTCTATTAACACCTTGATTTTCCTTTACTGCTCATGCTGCTATGAAGCAACAAATAATTTGCTGAAAACTTTGTTACCAAGATAAACAAGGGACAAGTGAGTATTTGGGGAAAAATCACTCAATACTGTCAATACCAGGCTGAGTATCTTAGCTTAATTTTCTATTTAGCTTGAACATTATAATGCACAGGTAGATGCTGTGAGAGAAACTTTTGAAGAGAAACAAAGCATTCACTAGTTTCTGAGTCCTCATCTGCACTCCTCTAAGTTATCACCATCTGGATAGTCCAGTCAGCACTCAATACAGTCTCTGAACTCCTCTAGCAGCTTTGGGAGGTCTTTAAAAACAGAATCTGTATGTGACAGAGTCATGGGGCTTTAGGAGAACCCTGCTTATCAACTCCAAACTTCATTAACTTGTAATAAAAACATAAAGAATAAAACCCTACAACTAAAATCTCAGGGAGAGATTGTAAGAAACAAAGATTGTTTTGCTCTCTATAATAATTGCTCTCTATAAACTCTTTGCAGAAGCATCTAGTTCAGAATAGGCATGAGTTTTATGAGAAGTACAACACAAAAATCTAATCTTATGTGCCCTAAGATAAAAAAAAAGAAATAAATTGTGAATTAGAGGAGCACTGGGTAGAAAGGCAAGTGCAGAATCATGCAACAAAAGAAAAGCATTATTTATTATTTAGTAGTGCTTCTGTAATACAATTCTCTGCATTGACTTATTTATGAAGTGCAGTAAGAAGAAAATGAATTACTGTGTGAAGAAAGTAAGGGTTTATATCCAGCTAATATGCTAGCTACCAAACATGAGCTGAAAAGATGCCATAATGTTCTTAGCCACAGCTTGGGAAATATGAACTTTAATGTGTGAAGCGAATGAAGGCAGGAGCATAGAGTAACTGTGAAAGATGACACCCAGCTTCTGGTTTCTCAAGCCACTACTGAGCTTGTGCATTACTGGCAGCAGAAATGAGAGCTCCCCTTTGGATGAAACTCATCCTCCTCCTGGGCATTCATGGCAAACCATTCACACCACTGCCAGGCTTGGCACTGACACAGATTTGGGTTGGCACCACCAACACTAAGCTACAATAATCGTTTAAAATAAAATTGCCACCAGACAGCAGGAAGGTGACTCAGAATGCAAGATCCTGTTCTCCACACTTGTCTGGCCGTGAGACCCTGCTGGCACTGTCGGTGGTGATGCTCATTGAGCACCAAATCTAATGGTACTTTCTCTCACACAAAGCCTTTTGCAGACTCACAGGAGGCAATGGAGAAAAGCTGAATAGTAGTATTGAAAAATACCCTCTCTCTTCTTTAAATCAGAGTCAGTGTGTCGATACAGTATCTGTGACTCCCAAAGAGCAGCTCTCTGGCTTCCTGCTGTCTGGCATTGGGTTTCCAAGTCTGCAGCTGAAGTACCTAAGACTGCTTTGCACAGCTCACTGAAATGCAGCACAATGCCCAAGAGCTGAACTTTTCTCTCTGCTTTACCTCAGAAACGAAAACTAGTCCCTGTTGCTAGGGCTGCCATCGTAAGGCTCTGAATCTTGTGGTTCTTCACATAAACTACAATGATGGTTTTGGGCCTTCACAAGTCACTTCAAATTCAGCTAATGATTAAGTTAGTGTAGGTGTATAGTATAGTACTCTAACTTGCTCAGCCATTAGCAGAAGACATATTTACAGCAACAATGCAAAGAAACCTGGAGCATCACTGGTGAGCATACAGCTCAGTATTTTCTCTAGTATTTGTTTCACACACTAAATCACAATAATTCTGGTGACATATTCTGCATTTGCAACTTTTCCAATCCGTAGCTTGCTTTCCTTTTTTTAGAACACCACAACAGAAGCTTTGCTTGAGTAAACTGGAATTTAAAAACCAACCAGAGATGTGTTAAAGGCATGAAGACTTTTGGGGTGAGTGGAGAGAAGAGTGGTGCAGGTGGTTTGTTAGGTTTAAAGCGTGCTGGTACATGGCATCAATGTCTTACAAACAGACACTGAGGAAAACTCTGAGTGCAGAGAGCACGCCAAGACTCTCTGTTGTTGCATGGCCTGAGGAGAACAGAGACTACAGCTTGCTCTGCTTTGGCTTATTTCCCACATTACCAGCAAAACAACTGCCTAGCAACCCGGCTTTCCCCACAACATTTCCCCGCACACGTTGTCTGCCCAGAAAAAAGTATAGTACCTAATATTTTCCCTGGGTAATCCCCCTGTTTGAGAGCTATATTCAGCCCTCTGTGCACCGTGGAGCTGTAACTAGCATGGCAATTGCTGTCGTGACAGATGGCGCAGGCTAAGTCAAACCAGTCCTCTGCGTGCTGCAAGCTGTGCAGTAACGCTGCACGCCCCGAACAGGTTATCTATGCATCAGACCGACTGCAAACTTGCTGCTTCCCTCCACCATATTTCCCCTAACAAAGGCAGGAAGCCATGGCTGTCAGCAAAAGGGTACAGATATCCTTCCTATTGCAAACCCGGTTCTGTGAACAGCAAGGGAGCTCTCACACACGCTTCGCAGCCGTCGGAGAGTCCATCTGAAGGCATAAATAATTCAGCACTTTAAAAAAACGTGCTGGTTTGCACACATGAAATTGCTCTTTGACTTTACTGCCTTTACAGAGCATTTACAGTCGTTACAACATTTGCTATTAGTTACATTTTCTTATCTGACATCCCAGCTGCAGCAGCATCTCTATTTCAGCTTCTTTCCTCACAGTTTCAGCACCAGTGAAAGAGAGTTGCCTTGAATCTTTTGCAGCTGTTTCTGAGCAACACACCGAGAGGACAGCAGAAGACCCAAATTTGCCCACGTTACCTGGAAGCACAAGCCTTCTCACCCCTCCAAAACACAGCACTGTAAAGAAGCTCTAACTGGCATCACTGAGACAGCACTCTTAATCAAGCACGCAGAAATTAAGGCAGCAACTTACTTGCCGTCTTCATAACTTCCCCAGGAACACTGTCTTTTCAAGTGAGTGTAACAGGAAACTGTGGCGATTACGGGTGAGCTGTGTGCCTGCAGCTCAAGCCACCCGCTGCAAAGTGCACAGGCAGCCAGCGCTGGGTTGGTAAGCGGCCACCGGCAGCCGCCTCCCCTTCTGCTTGTTGCACGGAAATCTTAAACAGATGCTGTGTGGAGAGAAGGGATTTTAGCAAAGATCCATGTGAAATATGTCTGTGAAGACTCGGGTGGAGTGCTGAGACCTACAGGTGAAAAGCAGCCTACGTGTCCTATCATTTATTACTGGTTTTATCTGGAGATGGGTTACCTGTCTTTTTCAATACTGAACTTTTATTGCCTTCTGGCCATATCACAGAATCACAGAATCGTAGGGGTTGGAAGGGACCTCGAGAGATCATCGGGTCCAACCCATCAGCGTTAATTTGGACCTCTCTTGCCCCATCTTTTGCTGCAGTGTGGTAGCAAGGGTACCACGATGTGCACACTCATGGGTTGAGTAGGTCCAAAGACAACTCCACGTGCCTTTGCATTCTTGGCAGAGGCAGAACTTTGCAGTGAGTCAGGGCCCTATTCCCACCCTTTTCTTACAACAGGGTTCCCTAGTAGGGCAGACGGCTAGCTGAAACCATGCCAGCATCCCACAGCCTTTAAGACAGGAACTACAGTCTGTTTTTTGTTTCTGAATTAGCATCTGACAGATGCAGAAAGCTGCCATGAATATCCAGCTCACAGAAATATGTGTATAAGACTGTGAACTCATGGAAAAGCTCTGATAATATCAGATACTGCAGGCAGTTTGACATGTGTTTAACAACTGGATTGCCTCACCAAGGTTTATAGTTTCAAATCTGCATTTTTGTCAAAGTCAGTGTGGCATTCACTGGGCAGTTAGATAAGGTAGAGACTAGCAGCAGAGCAATGAAATATTCTTGTAAGTGGATGAAATGCTCTTAACTAAGTTGTAACTGCAAGAACAAATTCTGACTACCCTGACACCTGAAAAAATCTTGCAAGGGTGATGTGGCTGGGAAAGACAGCAGAAGAGCAGCTGTACAAGGTTGCTGAAGGTCAGATCTAGCCTACAGAATCTGTCTTTCTGGGTACGAGTCAAGAAACTTGCAGAATGAGTTTAGGATCAGCCTGACTCTGCAGGGTTAGTGATTAGGGCAAAGGATTTCTTTGTAAGCTGAGTCAGCTCCATGACAAAGACTCTGGGAGGTTCTGTTTATGCAGCTACATGTCAAACTAAAAAAAAAATCACTGTAGATGCACATGTAAAGGGAAACATCTGTGCCAGCAACTAAAGCAAGTGAGCAATGCTGTCTTGCATAATGCAAGTAAAAGGATGCAGAGACTCCCTGAAGGAAAAGTTTTACTTAGCTTCAGTGAAATGCATCTGGTTTCTTTGCATTTTTCCCATTAAACATATCCAGTCTTTCCTCACTGCATCTGCAGACAGTATTAGCAGCAGCATCTGGAAAAGCATAGTTTGCAGTTCCACAGTATAACGTGCCTGTACCAAGGCACCTGCCATGTGGGTTATCTAACACCCTAGGTAACTGCGCCGCTTTTTAAACAACCTGCAAACATAGACAAAATGTAGCATCTTCCCCCTCCCCCACCTCTGCTATCTCCACTATCATCTTACCAGCATCTAACCCCACCAGATGATTTTATAAGAATGGTGGATATTACTAGCTGACTGAAGTGAAACATCTGTCCCCTGTCAAGTCAGACATCTCTGCAATTGATCCATAGCCAAAGACCCTTTTGCCCTTGAGTTTCATCTTCTGTTTCTTCTCTGAGGTCCTCTTACTGCCTTAATCCTCTTACTGTTTCCTTTTCAGGTGACTCTTCACTTTTCAGCTTCCTAACTTCTCTCTTACTCCTAAAATCATAGAATAGTTTGTGTTGGAAATGACCTTTAAAGGCCATCTAGTTCAATCCCCCCTGCAATGAGCAGGGACATCTTCAACTAGATCAGGTTGTTCAGAGCCCCAACCAGTGTGACCTTGAGGGTTTCCAGGGAGGAGGTATCTACCACCTCTCTGGGTAACCTGTTACAGTGATTCACCACCCTTATAGTAAAAAATTTATTCCTTATATCTAGCCTAAATCTCCCCTCTTTTAGTTTAAAATGATTATTCCATGTCCTATCACAGCAGGCCCTCCACTTACTACAAATATTTCTAATAAATAATGATATAAATTAAAGCAACATTAAAGACCTCATTACATTTTGATTGTTTTCCTTTCTTCCCTTCTTCTGCCCTTCAGTATAAATTGTATTATGCAACCCTTCAGGATTTCTCTCTCTCGCTTTCCCCACTGCCCCCCTCGCATGTCAGGTGTAGCCACCATTTCTTTCTTCCTTTTAACATTGCTAACTCCTCTGTGGAAGTTCTTCCAGCTGTCCTGTGCCCTCTCTCTTACTCCTTCACTCTGGCCAAGAATTGGCAATTATTTTGAGCCTTACTGCACACATGTAACTGAACAGCAGTATGAGAGGGAGAAGAGGACCCAGCTGCTACGTGCTTAGGAACAAGCTACAGAAAAGGATGCACGTGTTGAAACATCTGGCTCTTAAATGACTGGCTTTGCATTTGACTTCAGAGCCCTAATGTTGCATGAAACCCACAACAGCTAAAGGAAAGAGGCACCTGAACAGTTACTAGCAAGGAATGCTTTCAGCCCATGCTCTGTGAGGAGCCTAAACACAGGTTCTGGAGGTGTTTTTTCTGATTAGCTGTAAGATCCCTTTGAAATGCTGGGTGTTACACACATAGCTCTTCACTGCAGGCAAGCACTTCCATCCTCTTGGTACTCACAGACACGAACTCTGTCCTGAAACTAGGCACCTGTGCCAATGCTTCTTCACCAACATCACTGCGGTCGCTACCATCAGAAGGCCTCTGATTCTTTATAAACCATATCTCAGCCATTATACGGACTATCTAAATTCACTTTTTACCTCCTTACAGGGCATTGCAAACCCATGTTTTCCTATCTAGATACTCTAAAAGATTATGGAACAGGAGATTTCTGGCCTTAAGTGCATAATCAAATTTTAACTTGACTGAGAGAAGGTCACATACCAAGAAGCAAGATGCCAACACAGCCCCAGAGGAGCTACCAGCTCCGGTCTCAGCATGTGATGGGCTTCTCTTGATTCCTTGTATTGAAAGTATTTCTCTTTGTATTGAATATTTACACGTTTACACTGAGTCTCCTCTTGGCTTTGAGGTCTAAACATTACCCTAAACAGAGAAACCCATTTATTGGTGGGATATTTAAAGCTAAGTAATCACAAGAGTGGAAGGAAAAATCCAAGCCTTCTTTCCCTCCCCCAATCTAGACAAGTGATCTAGTAATTAAGTTATTGTATCTCTCTCTAATTATTTCATAAAACTGCTTCATTCTGTGACAGAGAAGATTAAAGATGCCTCATCCTATAGCATTATGTAGCTAATTTAAGCATCCATAATAAAGGTGAGTTAAAAAATTCATGAATAGAAGATGGACTTGAACTTAACACAGGTTCTAAACTACTGTTTAATGGGGGAAATAGCTTGTACATTGAACCAGATTAATTGAATGCCAAATGCATCTTGTCTTACCAATGAGCTCAGGAGGGATTTGCTTAAAAAAAAGGTCTCAGTGTAGCTTAGCTACGTACACTAGGTAGTAACAAACCATACACAAAACAGAGACTTAACTCCTGAGGGAACTTCACTGCTGAAAAGTTGGTGCACAGGAACTCCCAGCTGTGTTATGCAGAAGCACTACAGGGGTTCTGAAGATACAAAGTTTTAACTGAGACAGGGAGTCTTCCTTCTTCTGATGCAATACTCTTGAGGCTCAATGAAACACTGAAGTATTCTAGATCTATCTCCTAACGAGATCAATGGGGTTTATCCACTGCCTTTTTCTCTTGGGATCCAGACAAATGTTCAGATAATTATCAGTAAGATAAATACTGATCTTGCTACCACCGATTGCGTTTGGGTGATGTTAGGCCATTACATGCCAATGGGTGTATTCCTCTACTGCACTTTCGCTTGGTGAGACACCTTTCTGTCCTCACCCAAAGATAAATGCAAATACAGCCATTTTGTCTTTGGGACAAATTTTTAACAGTCCTCAGAATGATCAGATCTGCTAAACCAGGTCTGTAATTTATGTCTGAAAATCAAGACTGTAGTGGTTCCCTGGGTGAAGAGACAAATACCTGTGGGCTAAACAATTACCCTAAACAATCAGTTTGGATAAACACTGCCTGAAACAAAACCAAACCACAGTAATTTGTATTAAAATCCTGGTTCCCTTGGAGGTGATAGTACCACCTGTAGTAAGTAAATGCTTATGCAAGTTTTTGTTTCGAAAGAATGAGGAATTGCTTGGGAGTTCAGCCTTTTTGTTAGGCAAAGGTCTTTTTTGACATTAGCTGTTCTCATTAATGGACACATTCCTGAGCCACATTTTAAAAACATGGTTATTGCTCCTTACTTTTTTTCTTTAAATCAAACTATGTGGCTTCACTGTGTGGGATGAGACAAGGATATGTTTAAAACTAAGTATGGCATCAAATTCTCCTCTTTTTTAAAAAGGGAAGCATTTTCATTTCAAAGTGTCCTTTCTAAGGAAGAACCTCTGAGGAGTATCTGAATCACAGAAACATTTCAGGTCTGCTCCTCTCCCTCTCCATGTAAAGATTTACTCCCCACAGTACATTCGCTAGTTCTTTGCAAACTGTACATCCGAAATCGATACTAGACATTTCCTTTTCAGATTCAAAATTGATTTTAGCCAGTTAAGAGACAACATCTAAACAATTCCTTGTCATCTTTTCAGAAAATTTATTAACACAGCTGGAAATGATCACTCGTTCAGCAGGAATCCCCACAGTGCATCTCACAGAAACAAAAGAAAAACACAAAGAAAAGCAGAAAGACTTCCTGACACACTCGATTGATTCTGACCATTGTGAAGGAATGGTTGGCAATCTAGGGTGTGTTTTAGAAATGTGGCCACACTGGCACTGTGCTGAAAAACATATGTACAATAGAAATAAAATAAATCCCATTTATTTACCTCAGCAAGAACACCAAATCTGGAATCCCTGTCTGCCTGCTGGATTTACATTGTCTCCAGCTGTGGTCTCATATGGCTGTAACTTCTCTTAGCAATTATTACACCACTGAATACATTTATTTCACTTTGCCCGTTCCATATCTGTTTATCTTGACATTATGCACCTATGTACAAGTTCAAAATCCATTGATTAAAAATATATTTTCACAAAGAAAGCAGACAGGAAGGGTCACACTTCTGTGGTTTGCTCTCTGCAGGTTTTCTGTTAAGCTCAGTGTTTTCACTGACAACATAAGTTTCTGTTTTTCTAAGTACCTTGAGACCTGTAGAGATAACAGGAGACAGAAGGAACTATCAATCCTACTCCTCATTCTGTATGATGAAAAAATTCTTAATTTGGTCCTATTCACTTGGAATGTATAGAAACCAGTGCAAGTCATGGCATTCCCCAGGTTTCTTTGAACTATTACTTCACTTGAAAAACATCTTCTAATGCTTATGGGCAACTTGTAAAAAGTCATTGGAAATGCAGTTACCAAATTGATGTTACAAGTTTGGCAGCCCAACCTTGTGTTTCTTCCTGTATGTAAACCTAGAATATCTGGTTCAGTAGAAGGAACTCCCTTTTTGTGGGAGGCAAACATAGAACCTAAAAATGTAGAATAATGGTTCAGAGAAGACATGCATTTTAAGCAGCATTCTTCTATTCACATAAGTGATATTTTTGAATGATGGGTCTCCTTAAGGACTTCTGAAATGGTATTGCATTGATACAGTTAATAAAACATCAGGCACTGACATTAAATTTGTTTCATCATGCATATCTACCCTAGTTAATGGCAAAATGTTACCTCTAAGACATAGCTAGGTGCTGGAATTCTTTTACAGTGCAGGACACCCCATGAAAATATACATAGAATCTATTATCATGTATATAAAAAACTTCTTTCTAGGTAATGCAGAATTTAATGTGAAACATGAATTCAACGTGAAAAGCTTAGCCTCTGCTTAAATCTTCTCTTAAATCTTCTCTTCTTAACCTTCTTCTTTTGTCAGAACTTAGGTCACAGAAGAGACATGGTGAGACTGTTTACAGACATAGAGAATCTAAACACTGAGATTTATTTCAAACCTTAAAAAATACATTTTGCATTACTAAATCCAGGCACGTTCTATATATCTCTTTGCTATTTAAGGATTACATGGTCTTTGCAGAATCAGAGCTTCAGACACCATTTTGCCAGTTAACATTATCAGACAAAAATTCCTCCCCTAACTATTATGGTGCTTCTCTTGTAATCTTTTATCCCAGTTTCTCAATCACATTCTTTTAATTACCCTTTTTCTGAGATTCTGCTTAGCACTGAACAAAACTACTTCAGAACAGAGTAACGTATTTTACGTACCAAGAAGTGATCACACCAAGGATTTAAAGCACAAATCACTGCAATTTTACCATTAATAACCTGCCTCCCTCATCCACTAACTCTCAGCAACAGTAATCTCCGAATTTTAAAGATACACTTTGCATTTCAAGCTCATTAAAATATGCTTTTGATTACGTAGAAGTTATTACTTAAGGTGACTAAAGGTTTTAGTAATAATAACCAACACAAAATGACTGCATAAATTGCTATGCATATGCACGATCCTGCGATGACAACAGAGAAGCAATTAAAAAGCAACCTTACTGCAGACTGAAGCAGTTTCTCTCCCCCAGCACCTCCATACATGGAACGCCAGCATGGTGCTCTGCTATTTTTGTGTAAGAGACAGACCTTTTAAAGAATGATTTCCCTGGTATCAACATAAAAGAATAGAGAAATACCTATCCAGGCCAACTCATTTTGGGCCTGCAGTTGATGTTGCAAGGTAGAAATAATTCAGAAGGAAAGACACGGTGTCCTGCGACTTCCACCAATAACTCCTATCAGTAACACTTTGCTGTGGGATCTTTCTGCAACTGCTGGGACAGGATTCATGTTGGGGGTGCACAAACAGATATCGTGGTGGGATGCTGTTATAGATCACCCACCCAGGGTGGAGAGGCAGATGACATACTCTATAAGCAGCTGGGAGAAGTTTCACAATCACCAGCCCTTGCTCTAATGGGCGACTTCAACTTAGCAGATGTCTGCTGGAAATACATCAGAGAGGAAACAGTCCAGGAGGTTCCTGGAGAGAGTGGAAGGTAACTTCCTGACACAGCTGGCAAGTGGGCCAGCTAGGGAATGCACCCTGCTGGACCTGTCATTTGTGAACAGAGGGCTTGGTGGTGTGGCGGTTGGAGGCCGTCTTGGGCACAGTGATGACAAAATGATAAAGTGTTCTGTTGTTGGAGAAGTAAGGAGGGGATCAGCAGAACTGCTACCTTAGACTTTCAGAGGGCAGACTTCGTCCTGTTTAGGAGCCTGGTTGGCAGAGTCCTTTGGGAGACAGTCCCAAAGGGCACAGAGAGTCCAGGAAGGCTGGACATTCTTCAAGAAGGAAACCTTAAAGATGCCGGAGTAGGCTGTCCCCATGTGACCAAAGATGGGCTGTCAGGGAAGAAGACTGGCCTGGCTGAACAGCGAGCTTCGGCTCAGGAAAAAAAATGGAGTTTATGGCTTTGGAAGAAGGGCCAGGGAACTCAGGAGGACTATTCAGGGAGAAAATTAGAAAGGCCAGAGCCCAGCTAGAACTTAATCTGTCTACTGCCATTAAAGACAATAAAAAATGTTTCTATAAATACATTAACAGCAAAAGGAGGGCTAAGGAGAATCTCCATGGTTTATCGGATGTGGAGGGAAACAGAGTGACAAAGGATGAGGAAAAGGCTGAGGTACGTAATGCCTTCTTTGCCTCAGTCTTTAGTAGCACCACCAGTTCCAGCCCCTGAGCTGGAAGACAGGGCTGGGCAACAGGCTGCCCAGGGAAGTGGTTGAGTCGCCATCCCTGAGGGTATTTAAAACACATGTAGATGTGGTGTGTAGGGAGTGGTTTAGTGGTGGGCTTGGCAGCGTTAGGTTAATGGTTGGATTTGATGATCTTAAAGGTCTTTTCTGGCCAAAAGAATTCTACAATTCTGTGATTCTAACTGCCTTTTCTCTCAGAGCTAATGTATTTTTTTACCAATTGTAAGCTATTGATCAAGTGAATAAACAGAGAATTACAATAACTGACTGTTTAAGTTAACGTGTTATTCCCAACCTTTTATTTATGGAGAATTCACTGTGTGAAGTAAAATCAATTGGTAAGCAATGGGCCATGAAAAGAAAATAGAAAGTGCAGGCTATGGGAACAGTAAGAAATGTGCATGTGCAACGGCTAGAGACCAGGCACTCTGCCTGAGGGCAATAGAGACCTCAAAGCCTAATTATAGATATAAAGAAAGACAGGAAAATGAACTACTTTCTGCATACTTGGTACTAAATGGACATTTTCTTTTGTATTTTGGTAGTCAGATTTCTACAATATAGTCACCTGGCATTTCCAAAAGGACCCATTTCTATGTTATGTATCAGGCCAAGGAAAACCACCAAACTAAAACACAAATAACTTCTAAGGAGGGTCACACGTTGACAAACTCCTTTCATCATCTGGATTAATAGCCAGGGGATAAAAAAGCCCATACAGAACAGCTGTAAAAGCCATACTTACTGCTTAATGAGTCTGCCAAGTCTATCTGTAAACAATTTTACTAGCAGCATTTTGAGTAAAATAGTGGCTTTTGGGAATTTTTCTCTACACTGACAAAGATTTGGTCAGAAAAGATTTGTGAAACAACTCACCAGAGATGATTTAGCAGGACAGTGGTAGAAACAACTGTGACAGGAATCAAGTCTGCTGGCCCCTTTCCTTGTCAGTTTCCTAGAGCACATGAATGGAAAGATTTATTACCAAAGATATTTGCTTGTAGAGCAATGATTATAACTTCAGGAACTGGTGAATAAATGTTTACAACTCCCTCTGTAATGATCTCTTTATATTACTATACTCTTTATTCCCTTTTAGGCCTCTACAGAACAACTGATAAATTAAAAAAAACCTGACAAAACACATTAATTACATATATTGTAATGCAGACACAGTAATAGTTAGATAAATACAATGCCTCCAAATGTTCTGAAAAGATAAGCTGCAATAACATAGTTAGTACTGATACAGCACTGAAAAAAGTATGTACATTATTAAAATGACAAACAGTGATGACTCTTTTAGAAAACATATCAGCTGCTGCAAATGTACCAACACTGGGCTACAGAAAATAGTTAAATCTGTATGATCCAAAATGGAAAAGAAAAGAATCTCCAGAGGCTCTGGTAGCAATTGTCCAGTTCAGGTCTCATGGTCTTTGTTGTGAGTCCCTAGTGTGAAAGTGAGCTGGAGTACACCACTGTGCTGTTTCAGGGTAGGAGGCTGCTGGGTTGGCCACAGAACTCCCTTCACCAACACATGAGAAGCCCATTAAGCCAGCTGGAATCAGAGGTGAGTCAGAATTTAGCTTCTGCAGTAAATTAGAGTGATGTGTGGGGTATGAGAGTGACTTAACCCCAGCACTGTGAGCTGAGGCTTGGTTGCAGTCACAGAAACAGTAAACAGAAAAACAGAGGGAGGGAGAGGAAGAAAGAGAAAAGCAGGAAGGAGAGGTACATCAAAGAAAACTTGTCATTGTAACCCATGTCTTTCAAAGTAGGAAACACTAGAGTCAGACGAGAAAGCAACCCAAAAATGCATCAGAAGCCAAATGCTCTGCTTGTAAAAGGAGTGAAAATACCCATTTTGAGCTTGTGTGTCAGGGTCTTGCAGCTGCTGGGCTGGAGGGATTACCTGCAGTGCCAGACCCCGCAGCGAGTTTGAAACAGCCTCCTTCATACTTACTTTTTCAGCTCGAGGTCTGTGTTTCATTTCCACTTAAATATATTTAAGTGAGGGATTTTGCTGAAACTATTGCAACTGTTTCCAGGCATGAGGATAGAGGGATTTACCGTGAACAGTCTGGAAAGACCAAAACAACATTTGTTTTGTTTAATTTAAAAAGCTGTTAGTTTTCTCAGTTCCAAGAAAATTAAAGGGATGGCAAGAAACATGATTGTGCAGATTGCCTGAACTGCTGTTAATTACTTTTTAATCACTGAAAATTAAATTAGGTTTGAAATATACATTATTTATTTCTTGTCTGGATTATCCAAAGACAATGTAAGAAGCTAACAGGGGGTGAATTATAATTAAAAGAATATATAATAATATCAGTTTTAGAGACTGATGTACAGCATGGTTTATTTAACCAATAGAGTAAAATAGTAAATGTTGTCAAATACTATCTTTAATCCTAACTTACTTTGTTTATTGCTTTTCATTTTTAACTACATTGGAGGGGCTGTTTATATGTTTCCAACCTTTGTGAAGATTTATTTTCCTGACAGTTTTGCAGTCTCATAGATTGTCTTTGGTCATGACCATCGGGAAAGAGCCATCCTTAGATCTCCAGGTACTGATGATGGGGGCTTAGGAAGCTTCAGGTAGCGCAGCTTGTGTGGATCCATTCTGCTTTATGATCATAGATCAGGGTGCCATTTTAATTAAGAAAACAGATCTCTTTTTAATGGCATTAAATTTATTGCATTTAGAGGGAGACCTACAGCAGCCTGTATCTGCTTCCACAAAAGTCCATGTCAGTACTAATATCAGGTACAGGAAACAGACTGGTCAGACCTAAGTAATTCCTAAACCTTTCATTATAGTTCAGCTGAACAAAGCTCAGAACAGACAAGACCTTCAGACAACTCAGTTTTCAATGCTTTATGTTCTTCCTCAGAGACAGAGAAAATGGAAAGAGAAGAAAGGTGCTGTAACTGCTCCCACGAACAGCGTCCTCTGACATTACATTTCATCCGGGCCTAACAAAATGTCAACCTTACACATACAAGACACAAACATGCTGTACCACATACTTTTTGTGAAGTCCCCTGTCTTTACATAATGTGGTTATGTTAAAAAACATCAGTCATCCACTAAGGAGTTCAACCTCCAAGGGTTACGAAGGTATTCCATTAAATTAGGGATGTTTACTAGAGCTTTATTTACACTGCTAGGGCCATCTGAGGTGTTGAAATGAATCTGCTCTTTTGAGCTGAAAGTTTGGCTTGGCTCTGTCAGCCGCTTTACCATCATTTTTAATGGTGCTGGTTTCTAGTTAAACTGAAATAGTTTGACCCATTCTGTGTCAAAAATAATAGATTCTCCCTTAAAAATCCTGTTGTGAGGTACATAACTGCCATTTTTATTTTTTATGCAAGCCTGAAAGCCTAGAGGTTCAAGAACTCTCTCCTTCCATCTTCTGGTGAAGAGAAGAAAGAAGTCCAGCTGACTTGCACAAGCAACATACCTATAACTCAGGATAACCAAGCTAGCAGTCTACTGAAACACTGTTTGGGGTTTCCCTTTTTCCTTAATAGAAATGGCCTCATTTCTTGCAGAAATGTCCTTAACTATGTTGGTACTTTTGAGGGTATAAGTACCACTAATTAGAAGTTCCTAGGATGATACTGAGTAGTCCCAGAATAAAATTGATGATGATGCAGCTGGGGGCATTTCTTAATTTCAATATACCCTTTCAGACCAAGCCTTTCTGCTGCTGAACCCCCCTAGCACAATATATCATCCCTACAATTGGCAGAACCATGCTTTCAAGAGTTGACCATTTGCAACAAGCTACACAAAAAGCCCATGGAAATACTGGGTCCCTTTATCCTCCTTAGAAAAGTGGTTTTGTGTGTGTGTGTGTGAATTAAACTGAATTTCTACCCTACAGGTATTTTAAAAAATATTTGGCTATGCCTACCCTTCCCTATTCAGTCTGTACTATTTATTCATCCTTCCTTTCAAATGAGGACTGAATTATACAGCAACCTAAATTCTTCAGCAAGTAAAACGTATGTAATGAAGATCAGTCAGAGAACCTGAAAGCCGATCAGCTGGCAATCATCAAGAAGGACAGATCCTATTTCATACCTGGATCTGAGGTTAAAGTAACAGTAAATACTTAGTGTCCTTCCATGGCAAGTTCTTGGGGCTTGGGATGTTTTTTTCCTATGAAGTGCTACTGTGATCTGCCTACCAATTCCCTCCTGATCTCCTGGAGAGTTCCTCCACAAATTTCTCTCTCTGTAGAGAAGGATTAGAAGGATTAAAGAGGACTCATTTAGACTTCTCTAGATTACTTCCTACACCTTGATGCATCAGCAATGGCACACAAGTCATGATTCAAAGTGTTTTGTCAACAGCTGATGAATTTAGGTGGATACTCTGCAAAGACTTCAGTAGTGTCTGGAGAATATGTGAGAGGGAAAAAAAGAGGGAAGGGGAAAGTAAATCTCTTCTCTCCCACCACCAATCAAATACCATTGCTGATCACCCTTAAGACCTGATCAGCAATGAACTGGGCATTTTTGTGGCATGGGACTTGATCTACAATGGGGAATATCTACCATCGTCTTCTGGAGCACCGAAATGCCAGAGGCACTGCGTGTGATGGACTAAAGCACTAATCTACTCTGACAAATCCCTCTGCAATTGCTGCAGAGCCCAGCAAAGGCTGGATGAGCATCTTGGAATTCTATAAACTGGTCAATATTCATCTAACAAAGATCAACTTAACAAAACACAAAGCCTTCTGAATGCCTCATTAAAAGGTACAAGCGAATTCTTGGAAAAGATGAACAGAAGACACTGCTATGTAAGGGATACAATTTCAAGCCCAGCATTAAACTGCATCTGAAAAAAACCCCCAATACATTCCTGCAAAGAGACACAAAGTGGAAAACAAACACTATTTTTTTTCTTTTAAAAAAGCCTCTAACTACTGACCTTGAGCTTCACTGAAGAAGAATGAAAGACAAGAGAAGAAACTTCATTTAAACAAATATAAAATTGATTTGCAATCCATTTGTTGACAGCCTCGTAACACTGTCTGGCAAGCAGCTACCAATCTGGGTAAGAAATCTGTTTGATTAGAGCAGCAAGATGGCTACAGATGGAAGCGGCTCTGCGGAGGAGCCCAGCCAGACAGTGACAGGGTTGCTTTCCTCAGGAACTCCAAAGCTGGAAACAAAATGATGGAACCAAAATTTTAGTTTGCACCAAAGCACGTCAGGATTTTCAGCCATCTGCACCCCGCTATTCTCTTGAGAGACAGTAACCTTTGACAGTGCAGCTTTTGCTAAAAGGAGTGGCTAATTGGATTGCTAATCCATTAATACCAATCTTTTCACTGCAGTAGCAGGAAGGGTGACCCCGTCATCTTTGCTTCCCCTGCTGCTTTATGTGGCTGTGCAAAAGAGGAACATGAAGTTGGTTGCTGCTGCTCACGCTTCTCTGGAGTGATCTCCAAAAGGCTTCATGAAACCTGAACTACTGAGCTGAGAGATGCAGAAATCTCAGGCCAAATTCAGCCCTCTGGGGTCAGGGTTTACTTGTAGGTAAGCCCATCCCCTGGTACTGCAGAAGGAGTCATGCATACTTACATGGGACCTGAACGTGATGTAGAGTTCTAACGCTCCTTTGCAAGTCCTGAGTTCTAACAGGTGACAGCAGCTACAGAGAAATACTTAAAAAGGACAAGGACTGAGGCTATTCAGGCGAGCCTGCACATGAGGACAGCAGCAAGGGTAACTGGATGGAATCAGGCTACAGAGAAAAGCTTCCCTTCCTGCCCTCGAGTAAAAATAGTGACTCCTACACCACCAGCCCCCATTCTCATCTTTTTTTCTAAGCAAATTAAAGTCCTCAAACTACAGCCCCTGAAGGAGTTTAAGAGATTCCCTGGTAGAAAGACAGAAAGCAGGTATCCTTATCACAAGCCAAGTGCTACCTGCACATCCATGAACAAGTATTTTTTGATTTATAGAAATGACACACGCTCCAAGGCTGGACTCACTGGCCTGGAAAAGCACAGTGGCACTGGAGACACTCAGGAACAGTACAACCCAGGCCTCCCTCCAGACTGGATTCCTTGAACATCCACACAAGGAAGGCAGGTCTCACTATCATGAGAGACTGACAAGCCAGGCTCTCTGAGTCAGGTCCAGGTTCATGACAAGAATAAAGGATGCGGCATACCAGTGTTGTGTCCTGCCAGTCTAGAAGTGGCTGTGACATTCTGTGACTTTGGCAAGCTACATTATGCAGGCTTTGCTTCTTAAAATATATATATAGTAATGTTAAGAAGGGAAGTCCTTAGTTTATCCAGCATGGAGTTCCTAATTTTGGTGGAAGCAGGAAGAGAGACCACAGTCATTATGCATATGGACAGGAACCCCTTTCTGCCCCAACCTGTAAGCTAGTTTTGAAGGTTTAGTGGGTCGGTTTTTTTATCTGGGGAAACTAACACTGTGTGAATACTCCAAGTTTGAGCTGCCTGGCCATAACAGAGCTGGTTTTAAACTACATACTTGCACACTGTTAGCAGGACAGCTGTGGAAGTAGAAATGAATGTGTGTTCCAACACCTACCTGAGAAGCTCAGTAATTTGTCAAGCTGCTAGTTTTAAGATCTCTTTGATATGCTACATTAACTGTAATAACAATGTATTTTGTCACAGTCCTGCTTATTTACCTTCTGACAGCATCCTGCTCATTTACACAGAGCATGAAATGTCCTCTTGCCCTTTACACAGCAGGAGTCAGAGTAACATTAGACATTTTCATCAGCCAGCACTGGACAGCACAGCCCAGCACATGTTTAAACTTCACTGCATGCCTGGGGTATTCAGTTACTAAAAAGAGCTTGATTGCTTCTCAGGGTTGTCTCTTATGCCCACTAGTCTCAGTTACAATGTAGCCATTTCCCCAGCTGAACAATGCTGATGACTTTGAAAGGCAGTTAAGTGGAAGATAATTTTCAATTAGCAGGTAAAAACCTTAAGGTAAGCTGTGGTAGGGCACGTCCTTTTTTAGTCTGAACTACTCACACAAATTACCATCTGTATCATTGAGAGTACAGCAAAGATGAAAGAACCCACCCCTGACAATTTCCAACCACCCTCTACCAAAAAGCAATTATCTCCCACTCCCTCCCAGGGCGTTAGGATAAAGCTGAGCTGAGGGAAAGAAACATGAGAACACATCCCTCCACAATGCCTTGCCGTTGTTCCTGCTCTGGGCTGGGAAGTTCTACCACAGGTTCCCAGCTCTATGTGCATGAGAGGACAGCAAAATGAGGGCAAGTCATTGCACCTAATGGGTGCAGTTTCATGTCACCGTCACTGAAAGAGCTGTTAGGAGTGATGAGGAGAGGTGTAACAAAAGTGACTTTATTTATCTTGTCACACCACACCAGAGGAAGGGGGCAGCATGTGAAACAGAAAATAAATGCATTCAGAAGTGACAAAATAAATTGAGAGGCTAAGCAACTCAACAACATTTAGTTGCTGAAGCAGATAAGGATTGATTTTGATAACTGTTTCTCTTGTAGATGGCTGATTCCAATCCAGCTGCTAAAAACCTGACCTGAAATCTTGATTCAACTATCTTATTTATTTTATCATGACACTTACCTTGTGTTATGATGACAGACATACTGGAGTTGAAAGGGCAAACAGTTAGCTATGCAACAGTAGCACTTCACAGCATGTGGAGTGCCCTGAGATACAATTACAAGACCCACATGAGAACCACTGAGAAGCTGGTGCAGGCAAGTGAGAGTGTTAATTAAATCCAGTACAAGGTTTTTGTCCCAGGAAATCCATCTGACAGGCACCAAACACTGCTACTCTCCCAAGAGAGCAAACTGCTGGGACACACTGTGCAGTTCCAGGCAGACCTTAAATCACAACAGCAGCATCATAACATTTTTAGGATAATACCTCAGTCTCCTCATGCTTCAGAGCATAGTCCAACCTCTAATTCTGGGGAGAGAAGGAATTCCAGAGATGATTTCATTACAGATCAGAGTGAGTTTTGCTTTTGTTGCTGGCTAATATGCTGGGGGTTTTTTCCCAATCTTGTTTTTCTTATGCTGGCCACAGAGTTTATCACTGACCACATCCATGATACTGACTCCTGTTTTCTGGTATAAAACCAAAGCCAGAAGTTAGCACACAGGTCAACAGAAGGTGAGGCAGCCATAAGCATTTGCAAAGAGAGGCCCATGGGGCCAGATGAGATCCACCCGAGAGTGCTGAGGGAACTGGCAGAGGTGGTAGCCGAGCCGCTTTCCATTATCTATCAGTCCTCCTTGCTGACTGGTGAGGTCCCAGAAGACTGGAGGCTTGCCAATGTGACTCCCATTTACAAGAAAGGTTGTAAGGAGGATCCGGGGAACTACAGGCCTGTTAGCCTGACCTCGGTTCCAGGGAAGGTTATGGAACAGATAGTCTTGAGGGAGATCATGCGGTATGTGCGGGATGGCCGGGGGATCAGGCCTAGCCAGCATGGGTTCATGAAGGGCAGGTCCTGTTTGACCAACCTGATCTCCTTCTAGGATCTAGTGACCCATCTGCTGGATGAGGGAAAGGCTGTTGATGTGGTCTACCTAGACTTCAGCAAAGCCTTTGACACTGTCTCCCACAGTATTCTCCTGCAGAAGCTGGCAGCCCGTGGCTTGGATGGGTACACCCTCGGCTGGGTAAGGAGCTGGCTGGAGGGCCGGGCTCAGAGAGTGGTAGTAAATGGAGTTAAATCCAGCTGGCGACCGGTCACAAGTGGTGTTCCCCAGGGGTCGGTGCTGGGGCCTGTCCTCTTCAATATCTTTATTGATGACCTAGATGAGGGCATTGAGTGCACCCTCAGTAAGTTTGCAGATGACACTAAATTGGCTGGGAGTGTGGATCTGCCTGGGGGTAGCGAGGCCCTACAGAGGGATCTGGACAGGCTGGAGAGCTGGGCTGAAGCCAATGGCATGAGGTTCAACAAGAGCAAATGCCGAGCCCTGCACTTTGGCCACAACAACCCCAGGCAGCGCTATAGGCTTGGGGCGGAGTGGCTGGAGGACTGTGTGGAGGAAATGGACCTGGGGGTACTGATTGATGCACGGCTGAACATGAGCCGACAGTGTGTGCGGGTGGCCAAGAAGGCCAACGGCATCCTGGCTTGCATCAAAAATAGTGTTACTAGTAGGAGCAGGGAGGTAATTGTCCCCCTGTACTCAGCACTTGTGAGGCCGCATCTCGAGTACTGTGTTCAGTTTTGGGCCCCTCACTACAGGAAAGACATTGAGGCTCTGGAACGCGTTCAGAGGAGGGCTACTAAGCTGGTGAGGGGTCTGGAACACAGGCCTTACGAGGAGCGTCTGAGGAAGCTGGGATTGTTCAGCCTGGAGAAGAGGAGGCTTAGGGGAGACCTTATAGCTCTCTATAACTTCCTGAAGGGAGGTTGTAGTGAGCTGGGGGTCGGCCTCTTCTCCCGTGTAGGCAGTGACAGAACTAGAGGGAATGGTAGCAAGCTGCGCCAGGGGAGATTCAGGCTCGACATTAGGAAGCACTACTTCTCAGAAAGGGTAGTCAGGCACTGGAATGCACTGCCCAGGGAGGTGGTGGAGTCACCAACCCTGGGGGTGTTCAAGGAAAGACTGGATGTTGTATTGAGGGATATGGTTTAGTGGGAGCTAGTAGTAATAGGTGAATGGTTGGACTGGATGATCTTCTAGGTCTTTTCCAACCTTGATAATTCTGTGATTCTGTGATTCTGTGAAGAGCACAGACTGACAGATTGGTAGGGGTTGGAAGGGACCTTTGGAGGTCATCTAGTCCTGCTCGGGCAGGTTGCACAGGATTGTGTCCAGGCAGATTTCTCCAGAGAAGACTGTCACCCTCATAGTGAATTTTTTTCCTCATGTTGAGATGGAACTTCCTGTGTTCCAGTTTGTGCCCATTGTCCTTTGCCCTGTAACTGGGCACTGAGGAGAGTCTGGTTCCTTCCTCTAGACATCCACCCTTTAGCACTAATAGCATTAATCAGATACCTTCTCAGTCTTCTCAAGATAAACAGACCCAGGTCTGTCTGCCTTTCCTTATACAAGATATGCTCCAGTCCATCATCCTTGTAGTCCACTGGACAGCCTCCAGTCAGTCCCTGTCTTTCTTGAACTGGGGATCCCAGAGCTGGACACAGAACTCCAGATGTGGCCTCATCAGGGCAGAGGAGAGGGACAGGATAACCTCCCTCAACCTGCTGGCCATGCACTTCTTAATGCACCTCAGAGTCCCATTGGCCTTCTTGGCCATGAGGGCACACTGCTGGCTCATGGAGAGCTTCTTGTCCACCAGGACTCCCGGGTCCTTCTCTGCAGAGCTGCTTCCCAGCAGGTCAAGTCTAACCTGTACTGATGCCTGGGGTTATTCATCCCTAAGTGCAGGACACTATGCTTGCCTTTGTTGAATTTACATTTTGTTCCTCTCTGCCCCAAGTGGCTGAAGGGACACACCAAAAATTCCACCTGTGCCACACTGCAAGAATTAACTCTGTAGCAACGCACTTTGAGATGAGTGGGTTTTGTGGCCCATCCAGATTTATTTCTGACCCTCATATAATCAGGCCTGGGGAAGCTAGCAGAGACATGTCGGTATGCAGTAACTGGAGAGCAGATGTCTGTGAGAACAGGAGCTTGTAAGAAAAGCCATGAGATAACAAACTGCAAGAATGTTAACAACTGCCTTAAAAAGGAACAACATGACTGTGTAGCCTTAACCAATTATTAGCAATAGTGAGGAGCATGTAAGGTGGGTGGACAGAGCATCTAACCAACAGCAATGTAATGTAACTCGTGCACTGATATAGAAACCTGTATCAGCCCTGTGTGTGTTTCAATAAATGAGCTCAGCATTCATCACATCAATCCAAGTTGAGTCCGCAAAACCTCGGCTCCAGCACAACTCTGTGGAGGACTCCATGGCAAAAAACCTTCAGTGTACTGAAGAGGAGGAATTCACAGAGATGTTTCTCTTCCTTTGCCTCCTCTCAGATACATGAGTGACAGAGACCATAGGAGACAGACTGTGTTTGCATGAAGGATTCTGTGCCCTGGCCCAAGGAGTGATCAGAAAAGTAACAGGAGCTCCAAAAAAAGCATATTCTTAGAAACCACGTCATCTGAACAGATGCAGTGCTGTTAAAGTTCACTGGATAAACTAGGTTTTATTTTCTACAGCATCTCTTTAAATACAGTAACAAGAAGGCAGCAGGTTCATGGGTACATACCCTCTGGAATGTTTTGCTGTACATTAATAACTCCACAGCGCTAGGTTCCAGCTATGTGGGCCAAAACAAACATAAAGCAGGTTTTGGTTTCAATCCTGTTCATAACCTCTGGGAATGACATTGAAACTTCTTGTTTTCTCCACTACCCTCCATGGATTTCACAGCTTACCAACGTGAGCTAGTGAAGAGCTTTCAGAGAACCATACTTGGAAGGAAAACAAGGAGGAACAGCTTCAGAATAATGAGAATGGCTTGAAAAACCTGCCTGTGAAACATGGGCATGGAAGGGGGCTTGCAGGAAGGAAACCATTCACCTCAGATCCCCTTTCAAAGTGGCAGTACCAAACCAGCAAGGTCCTCACACCAAAATTCAGCACAGACCTGCACCCCAGCAGACTCCTGGCTCTTCACAGACATCTCCATTGCATGCTGTGCCTGTGGGCACTGACAGGAACAGCAATGCTGTCCCAGCTCTGTGATTTTAAATGAAGGTGGAAACAAGCATTTGTTTTACTGAACAGTGATACCTCTCCACGTACAGATACTCTTTTTCATTTGGTTTCAGCTGCTGTTGCTTTGCTGCTTTGGCTCTCCATGTTCCCTCTTACCTTCCTTGCCTCTGCATGGGCACAGGAGGAGAGCCTAAAGCACTGGGGTGGCCACTTGAGAATTACCATTATTGGTTTTCTAAAGAGTAGGTTTCCCCTTTATTAAAAACTCCAGTGAGCAGTGGGCTGTTATTTCACATCAATCCAGAGTCAGGAGTGAGAGACAGGAAAATCCTGAACAATTTAGTGCTTCTTCATGTACAAATATTCGATCTGACTGGGCTTCAGAGGCTACTTTGCTGTGTGACAGGTCTCGATGCCTGTGAAATGAGTAAAACCTTGCTGACAGCCTGGTGACTTACAACCATATAACCAGCCTGAAGGTTGGACCACTTTTTGCTTTATTTCCTTACTTTAAAGAAGGGAAAGCATCCATTTTAGCCATTATGAGTAACACTGGAAAATTTCACATGCTCACAAACACTTTAAGAAGGCTTTGGTCTGAAAAATAATCATCACCACCTTTCCCTGAAGTGTTTAAACCTCATGAGTATCTTTAAATCTGCTCCACTTTTTTGGACCCCAATTCAGCAAAATCTAGGACATTCATTTATGACCTATTTTCTATTATTAGGAATAAATCAGTTTGCAGTAGTAACAGATAATATTGAGCCCAATACTGTGATAACAGGAAAGGCAACATACTGACAGTCATTGCAAAATAAAAAAAAACAAAACAGGTGCACAGAAATTTTTTTTCCAGGCTTTGAGCAGCAGATGGTCATTATGCCATTACAAATAAATGCCAAAAAATATTAGGTAGATTTTTTTTCCCCACACATCATGTTTCTTATCCATGCTCAAAAGCTTTTTACAATCACAAGAGCAATTCTATTTGTTGTGGAGATTTCAAATGGAAGGGATTTCTAAGAGGCAGTGATTAACAAGGTCAACACAGAGTCTATATTAAAAAATGCTTTCAAAGATACTGTTCCCAAAAGCAGGTCTGTGATTTTATAATGAATACTATCTAATTATTCATTTCTACCAATGCTACGAGAGCAGGGAGCTGGAAGCCTTGACTCCCACCCCCATCATCATTCTGCCCTCACTCTGCTGGGCCAAAAAATAAAAAGCAGGCAAGTGCAGTTTCACTTCTCCTCCACTCTCACTTTTGAGCAGACTGTTGTTGGTAGAGTCGAGCCCATGCCTCCAAAGCAATGAGGTAAGCACCAAACAATGGCATCTAAGCCTAGACAAGTAAGTTGATGTGCTCGGTGTGCCGTCTAGTGTTGGGACTTCCCCACTAGCACAGCTTGGCTGCATGAGCACACAATGCAGTCACATCTCTTTTTTAATGCAGAAGCATCTCTCACATGGGCTCTCAGACAAAGATCTGATGCACTCAGCCACCACATGATGTACTCTGACTGCTGCTGCTTCCTGGCTGCAGGCTCTTTGCTGTTCAAATCTCATCATCTTAACTGCCTTTGTACTCTGCTCGTCCCACTCCTGTAGCCATCCTGCAGCCACTCCTCATGCCACCAGTTCTCCACGTTACAGTTGTGTGTCCTGCCTTCTTTTTGTGCCTATGCATGCCCAGGGACAAGTCAGGGGATGGGAAACCCACGGGCTGTCAAATATGTAGAAAGGCTGGGGAACATTAGGGAGAAATAGAAGACATCTGACCCGCTGCCATGATCTTCCATCAGCGGCACTTCCAAGATACCTGTCTTTACTAAATAAGTAATTACACAATTAGCAGGGTTTTACACCTGCCATTGACTCCCTGACACATTTCAAGGACCAACAGTTTTCAGTTCCAGGCAATTCCATGTGTCCCAGAGCTGCTTGGAGCTGGCTCTCACCATGCCAGGGATGCTTGGCACTTCCTCTCTGACCTTCTGCTGCATTTCCCTGTTGATCTTTGGCACTTTCAGCATCTGATGGAGCCTTTGCTCTGGGATTCACAATTGGTTCAGTCCAGTGTTTGAGAACCTCCCACCTGCTTCTTCCCAGAGGGGTATACCTCCAATTCATTTGCTTCCTGCCACAGCAGGGCTCTCTCCTGGACTAAGTGGCATCCATTTCAGGGCCCTGACCTTTCTGATCCTCCCACAGCACCTTAGCTTCTATCTTTGCATGCACTGAGACCTCTCACTACTGCCTCAAGACCTTGCTGTTCATGTTTATGTCTTGCAACATTTCCCCCTCTTGCTGTCTTCCAGAATATCTGCAGCATCTACTCATTCTGTAACGACCTTGTGCAGCTTAGCAATATGCGGAACCTGGTCTAGAAAGGCCTTGGGTCAGACCCCCTTTCACTGCTTTATCTGTGTATCTGTCCTGACCCTTCCATATCCCTTCATTCTCCCCCAAAACCCGCATACCTGCAAGCAGGTAAAACAAGAAAAGAAAGTGTCCAGAAATTCTGGCCTTTTTCTTTGGTCTGTCACAGCACATCTGCTAACAACTGTCCTTCCCTTCAGCACTCCCACAACCCACTCTGGAAGTGGTGCTTTTGTGGGGGATTCAGTTGGCTGCCCTTCCCCGGGAGGAAGGGATGTGTGCCAAAGTGCAAGGCTGAAAATCTCCCTCTTAAACCTCTTCTATCATTGCTGAGGACTCCAACAAGGGCCACAGCCGAGTGCCTGGCCATGGTTAATGTAGGACAGATTCCCTCTCGGCGATATTAGGTGATACTACCTGCACCAAAGTTATTATGCATGTGTTTTTTATCACCACTTCCGATAGCATAGCCCTATAAGCTGTAAAATGTTATAGACAAACCAAATAAAAAACCTGAAATATTTCTGAATTTTCAGCTTTCTCTGTTTCTCAGACCAGAATTAAGTACAGACAAAATAGAGTTAGCTCTCACACTCTTCTGGTATTATTGCTAACATACCCATTGCAGACTGGATCCAAACCTCACCGAATCTAAAAGGAGCTTCAACACAAAGAAAATGGCCTCAGCATCCTTAGTATTGACATGCACATTTTAAAAGCCACATCATCTATAAAGCTTTGGGCTTCCTTGACTTAGTGCTTAAAAATAGCGAGAACAGTAATAGAAAAACTATGTGCCTAATTGCATTTATTAAGGGTCAGCTCAGTTTTGAATCTACCTTTTGATTTCTGTTGGAGAAAGCTGTACAATTCAATTAGGATTTGATGATACCAGCACTGATGCCACAGGCACAACCCATATCCCCTCAGGAAGGGCAACCTCTTCTCCACTGAAAGGCCTGATGCACATTAGCGCAATGGTTTGTGGGTTGTTGAAAGCTTTTAAATTATATGTTTCCAGAGTAAGAAGGTATGCAGGGGGGGTGAGGGGGAATAAGAAAAAAACAAGACCAGAAATACTGTATCTGAAGTATATGGAACACCAGCATCCATCTGAATTAAATTTCCTGCTGCTCTGGTGTCCCACAGACACATTCTTGCCACTGGATCTCTGCCCATAAGCGTAAGCCAGCACGTACCTCCAGAGGCACCCTGTTTTCCTGCCTGTTCCCTGCAAACTCGGCTGCTTCCTCCCTGCCTTGCACCGGGTTTCCTCTGTTCCTCGCACTACACAATCCCAGCAGCCCACCAGCTGACAGCCAGTACACAGGTACCCAGCACAACCTTGCCTTACCTCAATGATGGTAGATGGTGGCCACCTTTGTGAGGAGGGCACTCAGGCCATGCATTCCAAAAACCCTGAGGCAGCCATTTTGTGGGTACCAGCCTCACAGGCGTTGGCATAAGATGGAGGCCATTTGGACTCATGGGAACTGGGCAAACCCTCTGTCTTCTTCAGGGGAGGGAACACCCAGAAGATCATCTATAAGAAAGGGAACAGAAGACAGGTAAGTGACATGATCTGTTTAAAAACACAGAGAGACTTTCCTTTGTGGAGGAAACTGGGCCCACATCTCCCAACATTTCCCTAGCCCCAGACATTGTGTCTAATTTGCACAGTCCAGGCTGAGGCAGGGGCAGTGGCAGAATCTTGCCCAGAGCAGCGGAAGCTGGTGGGGAGTGTGGGTGCCAGGGGCTGGAGAGCAGGCTGGGGCTGTGTGCGGAGGCATGATGGCATTTGGAGACACAGAGCTCCCATTCTGCATGCGTGGGCCGCGCGTGAAGCCTACATTTGTCACACACTGAGGTCAGGCCGTGGGAATGTAAAAGAAGAGGAGCCAGATCAAAAGCAGGGTTTCTTCTGTTTGTTTCTCTCTCAGATCTCATGCTCAGAGGGCAAGATTGTTGGAGTATCTATTTCAGATAGAACGTGCTGGAGAACAGTGGTACTGGAGGTTACGCAGCTGCAAATTACGAATGAAGCACGAAGCTCAGCTGAAAAAGGAATGGGAGAAGGAGAAAACAGATGTTTAATGAAGTGAACATTTACCTTTTAACACTGACATCCTTGACAGATGTTAGTCTGGATGGTGGAAGCAGGAGAGAGGGAAAAGTTACAGAAAAAAATATCTTAAGAACACTAGTATGATTTTTAAGAAAGACAATGTTCCTATGGGCAGGCATGATATAAGGCAGAGTGAACTTGAGGAACAAATCCCTGAAATTAAGTTTGCTGAAAAGTGGTTGAAAAGGAAATTCAGCTGTGGTTTGAGAGCAAAGAACTTCCAGGAATTAATCTGATCTCCCAGCTCTGCCTGGCAGCACGTGAGAGGGAAAGGAGCTGGGATGCTGAGCTGGGTATCAGATGGAAGCTTTTCTTATCCATCCTCTGAGATGGGCTGACTTGGGAAAGCACCATATTTATAAGCAATAGTTTGTAAGACAACTTTAACACATTTTAAATGCACAAATAAATCTGAAGCTAACTGTTTAGTAACTTCTTTGTAGTGTGACAAATAAGGTTTCAATATTTGTAAGCCTAGGCATCAGAAAACTTCATTGAAAATAAGCCTAAAGCACTATTTTTACACCTAAATTGCTTTTCAGATATCCAAGGTGCCCAGCCATCATCACTGACTCCAGAGGAAGTTCTTGGAAGCTGATCAAAAAAGAGGAGGGGAAGAAGGGAACAAAACAGATTGTGGAGCCAGATCCTGCTTTTTGGTTATTTGGGCCCAACGCAGCCACAACACACCCGGGAGGAGGTGACGGGAAGCTCCGCATTGCACAAATGGCTTCCAGCTCTGTCTGTAGAGCAGAGTAGCAGAAATCAAGGAGGCAGCAGCAAACTAATGTTTACTGCCACCTCGTCTGCAAAATCACTGGTGATACACTCTTCTGCATCTGGGGGCTGCCCCAGTGTAAGCAGAGATGGGCAGGAGTACACCATGACATTCATTCTTTGGCAGGACAAGGAGTTACACGCAAGCAGTGCCACACTGTTTCAGAAGGGCACTCATCCCACACACAACTATCCGGACCCCTTGTGCACACAGAGCAGCTGCTAAAGCACTGCACAGCTATTACTCTGAAGCTTGCTCTCATTATGTCTTTCTCCTCCAAACCAGAGAAAAAGAAGCAGCCCCAGTAGACGGGATATTTTAGTGGCATGAAGGACTTGACATGGCTTGTTACAAGTTCCTTAGGCTCAAAAGCCTCAGGAAAATTAAAAAAAAAAAAAAGGAAAAGGCAAAAAAAATGTCAAAAGGGAGACCTAAGCATGGATTTGCTTTCCTCACTTCGCTTGCTCAGCATTTCTGCCACTGTGCCAGTGAAGGCTGGGATCTGCTTCTCCACAAGGATGAAGGTTTAAGTACTGCAAACAAGAGACAGGCAGAGATATTTTAATTTTTATTTTTTCATGTTAAATCCAATAAAACACACTCACCAGAGGACGTTTTTGTGAGGACATAGGCTTCACCACTCTTCACACCTCAAATTAGATGAATACCTGTTGGATTAGTAGTTAACCATTACCAGAAGCAATAAAGTAGCGTTAGGAATCTGCAGCCATCAGGATCTGCAGCCATTCTTTAAGGAACTTGAACAATAAGGGAAGAGCAGGTGCTGGTTCTAGAGATGAAGGCTTAAAACTCTCATAATTTTCCATCTATCTGCATCATCTTGGACTGGCTGGCTTGACCTGATCGGATGAAACACACTGCCATTTATAGATGTGTGTGTGATATCATGGACAAAGCTTTGCTCATCTGCTGTGCTGAAGGAGTCTGCACATGGAAATTTAGGAAAATGTACATAAATGGTTCCTATACTATGATTTTTTCCCTGAAAAAGCTGAACAGAAGTATTTCAAATAAATGCTATGGAAAAAAAATATGCCAGCTGCTGCATTAAAATTTCAACTGAAACTAACTTAAACACATACAGATTGTTTTAGGGTGTTGGGACAGCCTCAAAAATACCCTCGTGCACTGACAAATTCTAGTATCGTTTTAGTGTCGAGGACTGTGAGAGAGAAAGACAGGAATTCCTAACAGAAGGGAATGAAAATCATCAAAGGGTTTGTATGTTAATGAAGAGGAATCTACCAGAGAACATCTATTGCAAAGAAAAGGACCATCTGTCATACTCACACACACACAAAATAAGCAGATTTTGGAGCTCCCCCTCCTGGATGCAGATACTTTCGGTTTGCTTTCCCTCTGCGCATCTATCACAGAAACCAAAAAACCCCCAAACCCCACAACCTTTTTCAGCATTCTCACATGAACAGGCAATATCAAGGAAGAAGCGATTCCCATCCCCACACCCCTAGCCTCACATAACAAGAGCAAAGGCACACAAACCAGTACTGCTTGCTGTACAACCAGGGGGGAAAAAATCACCACTGAGGTTTCAAGATTGTGCTACCAGTGGGATTTCTTTTCCTATTTTTTTTCTTGGGTTTTTTTGAGCATGGGAATTCACACTTTGTCCAGCTTCCCCTTCTCTTTTCTCCCTACCAAATCAGCAGGGAATTGCTAAATTGCTGCTTTTAAAAAAAAAAAAAAGGGCATTCTCAATAACATTGCTGCAGGAACTAGAGGTAGTGCCAAATATTGTATTACTCATGGCACACACGCAGCAGAGCTGACACAGTTATAAATCTGCACCTAAAAATGTATCTGTAGGTGTAACTGGGCAGCACCCCAAATGCCTGGTTTAGTTCTTGGTGCCCTGCAAGAGTGACATTTTGGGACAAGGGCTTGGAGCACATCAGTGTGTCAGCTCAGGCAGGGCGCTGTTTTAAACAGCCATCTTAGGAGGGGACCACTGTGCTGTGGGAGATTTCTTTCTTTAGGGGCCATGTAATGTGTATAAATGCCTTCCTCAGAGGGGTCTGTTGTCAGTTTTTATCTCCTCTGTCCCTTTATTCCTCCGGCCTTCTGTCTGCAGGCAGGCAAGGCTGCGGGCTTCAGCTGCTCCAGTGCCCGGGCTGCTCTGCTCACAGTAGGATGATCATTCAGCTCAGCAGCCACCCAACCAGGCTGGCGAGGCGCGTGCTTGGCACAGCTCCCCAGCAAGCCTGGGCTGGGCACACACGCCTTCACACACAGAGATGGTTAAAGAAAGATACGCTCATCGTCCCAGATCCAGCATTCACAGGTTGGAGCTAGAATCATTTACATACATATATATATATATATATCTCTGTGTGTGTGCATTCTGGTCATGTACAGCGGGTGCGAGCTCACGGTAGAAGAGGTAAGTGACAGAGGACTCTCGGAGATCTGTGCGTGTGTGCGTGTGAGGGCGTGTGCCTTCGGGAGGCTGAGAGGCGGTGGTGAAAACGGCTGTGTAAAAATGAGAGATCGAGGTGGTGAGGTCAGCACTGAAGAAAGTGAAAAATGAGAAAGAATGGGGCCGCTGAGAAGGAATAAAAGGTGGGAGAGCAAAGGAGGCAGGGAGGCTCAGCATCACAGGCTGCAGACAAGAAGGACGCTGTTGTAAGGACAAAGGAAGTGCTGCCACATCTCACAGTCCTTTTTCTGAGAACTCCCCACCTCGCCCCCAGCATCAGCCTACACAGAAAGGAACATGAGAAGTCACTTCTTTTTTTTCTTCTAGACAGTCAAAAGAAGCATCTTATGCTTTCTAGCTTCTCCTTTCTTTTCATCTTTTATTCCCATAAGAACATGCCCTCCCCTTTTAATGCTTGTTTTAAACACTCCCTGGAAAATCTTGAACTTGATATGATGAATTTTGGTTATTAACATTATTCACGGCTGTACTGTAAATATTGTCCAAGATGTGATGATACCAGCAGGGCTAACCCAGTGCCAGCAGTGGCACTGCCGCTACAAATTAAGAGAGAGGGGCTTAAGCCAATACAGCACTAACTAGCCCACATTCCACTTCAATAATTGCATTAGAGTGTTGAATTTAGAATGTTATTTTAGTGGCACTGGTTCTTTGAATATGAGATCATGTCTGATAAGTTCATTTAACTTTATTTAGTTTACTCAGTTCAAGAAGAGGAGTAGCAGGGATGTAGTCTCCAGGACAGCTGTTGGGAGACTAATATTTATTTCCTGGGTATGGTTACTTGATAGAGGACAGACTTATAGAAGGGTAATACCACTGTTTAAGGTTAGGGGTCAATGTGCGTCAATTCTAGGAGTTTCATCCTTTTATCCTTCCTCCCTCTTTCAGTATGAAATGCCAATGAAACATACCACTATTTAAAATACCACACTGAGAATTAATCACAGGAGAAAAGAAAGATCTAATAGAGAGAACGGGACAGATAAAGTGAGTCGAAAGAGATTCTTCTTCCCTTTATTGAGTGCTTATTCCCTCTGGAGCTTGAAGGCATGCAAACTACAATCAGTTCATGTCTTCAGCCCACTATTTTCACCACTGCTGCTCTTGGGTTTGCCTTGGATACAGCTGGCAGCAGCAGCAGCTGCCAGCAGTTGCCTGGGCAGACTGAAGCTTGAGCACCACAGCATGGCCAGGAGCAGTCCTTGAGGAACAGAGGACTGCTGTTCTCAAACACGTGTTTTTCCTCTAACCTCCTGTCCCCAAACTGTATTTCCAACATGCACCCTTGGTTCAGAGCAGTTTGCTTGGAAAGTGTACTTTTTGAGGTTGCTGCCACTCCGTTTGTCGCCCAACCATTCAGTGAGCTCTGGTTTTGGTAGTTATTTTGCACTGTTCAATGAAACCTGTGGGTGGGACAGCACAGGAAACTGATCTGGAGCTGTAATGGAGGGCCTGGCCTTCAAACCCACCCAGGTGCCTGTGTGAGCCTTGTCTCCCACTTTGCTGCCTTTTTTTTTAAATAATTTGGGGGGTCATTCTCCAGAGAGGCCATGGCATGGGAAGGAAGCCATGTGTTCAACTTCTGCTGATGGTCTTAGCTGTGCAGACTCCTAGATCATCTGAGGCCCACACTGTTAGTTACTGAAATGCCACAGGAGGCAAATAGAGATCATGCTGTTCAAGGGTAGATGTTCTCTGTCTTGCAGGCACGTTCCTAGTAATCTTGTGAAAAAAACCAGCAGTTTAAGACGATTTCTTTCCTAATATCAGTTCCCATTCTGTTTTGTAGACACCTGGACAAAAGGGTACCTACTTGCACACTACAGAGTATGACAGTATAGGTCACAGTAGGTGACAAGAGCTCTTTTAGGAAGTTGATATTGGATACTGCTCTTTCAGGAGCTTCTGTTTGATTACAAGTCTCGAGAGGCTACGCAGTCTGGAACATACTTTGGAAGAAAACATAACAGAGAGTCCACCTTTGCAGGTTGTTAGCTCACATGGAGCAGGGATGGTACCTGCTCTCCTCTGCATGCTGGCACTATCTGCTTTCATAGCAGTACTTTAAGAAGCATCTGATTCCGAGAAGCTGAAAGAAGATAGAGACAAACATCCATTTTTACTTCAACCATATTTTACATCAACTCCCCGGTGCTTATTGTTTAACCTGCACAATGCCATCTAAAAATAAGCCCACATGCAGTTTTTAGTACCAGAAAATAAATCCATTCATTTAGGGCAGGAAAAGCATGTCAACTGCTATTCTTACTGATTCTGTCAAGCTTTTAAAACTAAACTTAGCTGGTTGTAAGGTTCTTTTCCTTTCTAGTCTGTTTCTGTTTCTCTCCTCTGTTCTCTCCCCAAAAGATCCACCAGCTTTGTCACCAGAATGTTCTACAAACTGAGCCAACAGTGAAAGCGTGAACTTTTCACATCTGAAGACACTATGGACTGCAGCGAAGGAAACGGGTTGGCCACGACCTCCCCTTCTAACACAAACCAGAAGGTTTCTAGTGGAGTCATTTCCCCCTCAGTGGGCTCTTCAGACTTCAGCAGAAAAGCAAGTCACCATTAAGTGCCAAACTTCTCTTCCCCAAAAGCAAAAGTTAATGTCAGAGTAATCTTAAGGATGAATGTTATCAATCCAGATCTCACTTTCTGAGGGAGCACTCTAAACCCTGTGTTGCAAAAGGAGGGCACAACTTCTTTTGGAAGAAAGGTGATGTGGTTTAGCCCCAGATGCATACCAGACACTGCTCACTTCCCTCACAACTTTTGGGGAAAGATGCTTGCTCCCCCCTCCAAGTTTTGCTCAAAGTCCATCCTTCATCATGTGATCTGATTTCTTCTTCTGGATAGAGGCAACCGATACCGGTACTGGTTGGTTTCCTGGCTCAGCTACAGTGTCAGTCTCTGGGGTTTGAGTAGCCAGTGCCTGTTGTGGGGGCTGCAGTGCCTGTGGATCTGTTTTCCTTCTCTTCCCCTGATGGCATTACCTACCATTGAGCAGGGGTTGGTAGATGGTGGCCAGGGCCCAGTCCAGTGCAGCAAGTTGTGCTTTCTTAGAATAGCCACAGCATTTACCTTCCTATCACTTTTTCAGGATCCTGTAGCTGTTGAGGGATGAAGCTCTGTACCATTGGGGGTGAGAAAGCCCCTAGATACCTGCCCATATTCTCTCACACGCCATACTAGCCCCGACTGTTCAGCCCCAGGGAAGATCTCTGGGTGGCATTCTAAAAACAATTCTTTGTAGCCCTAAGCAAGACTCAGCACACATTCAGGAGGTGGAGCAACAGGCCCATACTGGCCTGAAGGCCCCAGGGGTGGTCAGAATTCTCAAAGGCTGCTGTAACAAGCCTGAAGGGAGAGAAAAGCATCCATTCCCTCATGCCTCATACAAACACCAGCTGAGGCTCATGGCCACTGGTGTTATCGTAAGTCCACACAGTACAACAGAATGAGAATCCAGACCCCCCTTCCCGAGGTGACAAACAACAGGGTGGAGGTTACACAGAGCAAGTGCAGGTTTACATGCCACAGCCACATGGCCAAACAAAGCATCACTGTGACCAGCACCTGTTGAATTAATAGATAAACACTTATCACAGCTTGCTTTCTGACACCCTCACCCCAACCCTTCGGGCTCGATGTTGGGCTCCAAACAGGGACTGCCGTGGTTCAACCCCAGGCACAGCTGAGCCCTTCACTCCACTCGCTGCCCCTCCATCCCCCAGCAGGATGGGGAGGAGGCACAAGCAGGTCTCCAGGAACAGCAGCAGCAGCGCTCGGGACAGAACACGCACATGGAGGTAACACAGAGCTCGCACTGACCCACCAACCAGCCAGCAGCCAGCCAGACCCCACACCACACTCAGCCCATCCCACTCGGCCCCTTTTCTGGGGCCCATGATGTCACATGGTACAGCAACACCATGGGCCAGCTTGGCTCACCTGTGCTGGCTCCTTGGGAGAATTAACTCTGGCCTTGCCCAAACCACGAGAAAAGGTGAACTGGTGCCCTGTGCACATATTTATAGCCTAAAGCCCCCTCAGGCTGTGAATCCCAGGTGCAAAGGGGTATACCTAGGCTCCAGGCCAGGTATGCTTCACAGCTGCAGAGCTGTCTTCTGGGGTGTGCACCCAGGCTTCTCCCATGGAAGCAGGCATAGGGCCTAAGGAAAAGGGATGGTGCACATTAATGTCTAAATGGCACAAAGATGAAATGCCTTTGAAGCACACACCCAGACCCAGGACCTAGAAAGTGCTCTCATGCCCCATGATTTAGACACAACTGAAGGTACCTAACACCTCCAAAATCATGTTGCACTTCAAAAATGTCCCTTCACGTGACTTTTCTGTTTACTGTGATCTAGGCTGTTGCTCCAAATTGCAGCCAGAACAAGCCATCTATATGCTTGCAGAATACCTATTATGAAAGCCATTCCTTTCTCCAAGCTTTTGCTTGGCCTTATAATTTAGATAATACAATAAATACTGTAATTCTGACTGCCACTTCATTTTCTGCATGTGCTTCAGCATACTGGTTTTGATTAAAGTCCAGTGTGTCTGCTCCTGCTCTATCCTTGCAAACACACATTCCAGATCCAGAAACAGACAGTTAAATATAGTAGACATTCTCCTGTACAATTTAAACTGACACACTGACCTAATTAACTTTTTGGCATCACAAAGACTCTCAGCTCAGGGAGGGTGGCTGTTCCACAGCAGTAACAGAAACCAGATAGTTCTTGTATTGTTTGCCTGATTGAGACATCTCAGAACAATTAAGAGGTTCTCACAGTGGTAGCTTGAATGAAGAAGTAAAATTAAATTGGCACAATAGTCAATATCAGCAATATCAATTTGGGAGCCCTGGGTTCAAGAAGAAAATGTTTTTACTTAGTTTAGGTTAATGGATACAAATTTAGCATGTTAGGAGTAGAGTAAAAATAAGGGTTCTATCTGGATTGTTTGGGGTTTTTTGTTTTTTGGATTTTTTTTTAAGCAGCTGTATGATGTTTAGGTTAAAGCCCTGAAATGTCACAATAAACTGTATAATGTGTTTTCTAAAATTGGTCTTTCAAAATTAGTTAGAGGTCTGAAGTGGGCATATCTACCACTGACCAACTTCTAATGACAAAGGCTTTTGGAAACAGAATGTTTAACTTGGGTATATGGAGAAGGTGTTTTAAATAAAGCACTTTGTTTTACTCATATTCTCAAGAGTAACCATACTATCTTGTGATAGTGAACAGAAACGCAGGCTCAGCAGAGAAGGTAGGGAGGAGCTGGAAAGCAAGCTGTGAAGGCCTGCTGATTGAGAAACTGTGCTTATGTTAAAAGCAGTCAAAGCTTGTGTACAGAGAGGTGCTGAAGTTTCAATTTAAACCTAGGATCAGCCCATGACAAAAGCTTTGGCAATTCTGTCCCAAATCCCATAGGTCCAAGACCAGTCCTGCTGATGAGTTGACTGTCATCACTACCAGATGTGTTAGATAAGGGAGGGAGCAAAGTGGTGGGATTCTGTGAGGTTTTAATCACCCAGCAAGCATGTATTTGAAAGAGGGTAAGCATTAGGGTTAAATGTCTCCTTGGCCAAAATATTCATGGGCCACTGCAAAAAGTTAGGGAATGTAGATACTTCATCAGAAACCAGGAGTAAAGAAATGCAGATGTGGCCAGTTACAGAAAGCTTTTTCTCTTGTCTTAATTTGGAAGAAGAAGGGGGTTGGTAAATACATATGATACAGGGAAGCTGGCAATAGCACTCAAAAGATCAGAGAAACAGAACAGAGAGAAATTTCCAAAAGGTCTTTTTAGCAGATACTGGTAATTACTGGTATTGGATTAGGTCAGAGATGTTTATTTATCATTCAGAAAGATTTCTGTTTTGATATCAGTAAATGAGAAGGACAGAGAAAGTCTCTCACAATGATACTCATGAAGGAAGAGTTTTCAAGAGCATTCAGCTCAAACCAGGTTTGCTCCCAATTAGGCTAATATTAATCAGCTTAATGCTGATGTGAATGCATAAGCATGTTATTGAGGAAAGGATGAGAGGTACCAAAGCCATCCCTGCCTCGGACACTGCTGAGAAGTAACCTAAAATTGTGCAGCTCTCAGTGACAATACGTTGTGCTGAGAGACTATTTAATTTTCCCAGTTCCTTTTGCTGAAAGAAATAACTAAAGGTAGCAGCAGTCCATGACTACATTTAGCACAGAGATCTGGAGAGCACTTGACCAGCTCTTTCCACAGCCCTGCTGGTTTTCAGACTGTGATTTTGACAGTGAAATGATTTCCTGTCCTCCTTGGCCAGGACAGTTTCTTACCTGAGTGCTGAGGAGGGTGCAATGCCAAAAGGGTCCAGGTCTGTGTGGATCCATGCCAGGGAGGACTGCTGAGGCACATGGAGTTTGCTGGCCTGATCATGAAGATAGCAATGCACAGCTGACTCTGTGCTCCAGGTCCCTTCAGAGTCCTGGCACCCACCAGCCTGGAACTAATTCTAAAAATAAGAAAACATGCTGGGATCCGAGGCACTCTGTTAAGATATCACCTGTCTTAATTTGGGAAGGCCCATTTAATGTCACAGCCTGGCTCTTCATCTTGGCTTACTGCTCCGTGCACTGGATTCAAGTAACAGGGGCAACAGGCATAATATAGTAAGAGTTTAGCACATCATTTCATAAGTGGAAGATCACCAATTATTTCTTGCAACAAACAGTGGTACTAGAAAGACCTTTTAAATTATATTTCAAGCATGTCAGGAGAGTACGCCTGCCCAAAGAAATGTGACATCATTTTGCTGCTGTGACGCCTGGGACCGAGGAAGCAGCGCAGCAGCCACCGCGTTCAGCCACCGACGGTTTGTCACAACAGCCGGTTCCCGGGGACGTTTCTCGCTGCGAAAAAGAACCGAAACTTTGGAGCTCCATCTGCTGGTGTGACACCGACTTTCAGTCACAACTGCCTGTCCTTGTTACCCCTTAAACAGCTAATTTCAGGTATTGCTGTGCTAAGAAAAAGTTACCACGCTGCTTACCGCAGCACGCCTCTGTGACAGCTCACGTTCCATTGGAGAAAAATCTGACGTTCCTCTAACACGGAGAGAAAAAGACTCTTCTTCTAAGTCTAGTTTCAGGCCTTGCAAATGCGTAGGGCATGGATGGAAGTGCTCAATGGAGGCATGTGTCCCTCCACAGGCTCCTAATATGCGTGCCCTCGTGTTACGGGGGGGCTTTTACATACCTTAGAGTCTGCCTTGCAAAGTATAAACAGTGCAAACCAGGAAGAAGACACTGAAAGATGCTGCACAAAGTAGCTCAAGCACACACCGCCCAGGCACCAGACACAGGGGTTTATACTCACACAGCTCATTCAAGCTGTACGTGGTCTACAGCTTCCTGCATTTTTATTCCATGTATTTTCTTACTGTCATGCATGTCAATGGCCCTGCAGAGCTTCAGAGTCTGCTGTTCTAAGCTGTATCATTGAATCACAGGCTGGTTTAGGCTGAAGGGACATCAGATCTCACCTAGTTCCAACCCCCTGCCATGGGCAGGGACACCCTCCACCAGACCAGGCTGCCCAAAGCCCCATCCAACCTGGCCTTGAGCAGTGCCAGGGAAGGGGCAGCCACAGCTTCTCTGGGCAGCCTGTGCCAGGGCCTCACCACCCTTATAGTGAAGGATTTCTTCCTGATACCTAATCTAAATCTGCCCTCTTTTAGTTTAAACACATTGCCCTTTGCCCTGCCCTTGCAAACAGTCCCTCTCCAGCTTTCCCGCAGGCCCCTTTACATACTGGCAGGCTGTAACCAGGCTCAGTGTGCCACACAACACTATCACACTGGTATTTCAGGTGTGTGTGTGTTAAAAACAGCCAAACAAGTGAGAAAGAACACAACCAGACATCAGAAACAGTTTACATCCAAGGCATTGCCCAAAGTTTCACTGTTTTCATTACCTTCCAAGAGAGTTCTGGGGGCAAGAGGAGGTGCAGGGAGTTGTATCAATTGGCTCATTTTGCTTATAACTTTAGGGCTGTTTATCCAAACTGCCAGAGATTAAAACAAACCTCTCCATTTTGATAGGCAGCAGCTCAACTCCTATTGCCTTGCAGCAGATATGTCATGTCATCACAGGTAGGTCTGCAGAATAGCCCCAAAGTGCATGGGATCAAATCTGAGGCTCAGGCCTTGCCAGGACACGATTTTGCTCTGCGTGCAGCCATCTCCCCTGCAAAAATAATTCTTTTTCTACTCCAAATTGTTTTAATTATATCAAATAGCTTCAACTTTAAAAGATAAATTTTAATTATGCCCAGGTATTTTCTGGTTTCTGAACAGAGATGACTGAACCTTGCCTCCTGTTTCCTTGTAGCAAACCCCCTGGTTTTGCGGTTAAGCTGCTGTGAATTCCAACCAAGCTGAAGCCTCTGCATCAAACTGTAGCCTATAAAAATGTTTAATAGCAGAGGTATACAAACCTCAGTGAGGCTGATAAAATACTAATGGGAGAGCCACAATGTAATTATAGGAACAGCTGATTAAATCAAGACAGCACTTAACAGAATAAGATCATTTCAAATCTAATTATTACATTAGATTATATCATCACGTCAGTGACACCACTGAGAGGTGATTAGAGATGGAACTTTAACTTTCAACTTTTGAACAATTCAATTTACATTTTTTAATCACTAATACAGAAAAAACCCCACCAAAACTCTGTTTTCTCTGTGTTCACTGAGAGAACAGCACATTTTTAGTTCCAGTTTGCTTGAAGAAAAAGGTTTCTTTCAAAAGATCAGAAGGCTACTTAGTTCTGAATATTGATACTGGGATAATGAACCCATAAATATATGCCACGGAGCTGGATCTTGTGAAGGTCATTAGAAAATATCCCACTGAAGTCACTGAAAATATTCCTTCTGATCCTTGCAGAAATTGGAGTGACCCACTAGTGGCTTTTAAGTTTTCAATCTTCCTAACATTTTACGGTATATTGAAAATTATTTTGACTTGGGTCTTTGTTATTTATTTAAGCAAAGAAAAGGTCCTTCAGCGATGCTGTTAATCACTAGCTATATAGTAGACCAGAGCTGTCAGTCAGAAATAGTCAGAAACTGCAATCCAGACACCTTAAAATGTATTTTTTTACCAAAACGTTAACTTGCCCTAGTTTAGGGGGAGTTTATAAACCCATCTCTGAATACAAACGTAGACTGGGTGACTCCAGGCACTTTCTCTAGTTCTTAGGCTTCATGTTAGTATTTCTGAGGTTTCCCATGGCCATGGTTAGCTCCTGGTGTTACTGAGATGGAAGTGGAGGCTGCTTGTGTCAGTACCTGACTGTGAAGAGCACCAGCTGCAGCGAGGCTGCACTGCCGTGGTCCTCAGCACAGCCCTGCACATACCTCACTTGGCAGCGCAGCATCAATCCAGACCCAGGGATTGGCCTAACACCTGTGCTGACGGGTGAGTGGCTCTGTCAGCTCGCACCACGTACTGCTTTGGGTGCCTGCCTGCCACAGGCCGCTCACCCCGCTGAATTCTGGAGCTGCTAGTGGGGAGTCCTCTACACGAGCAGCTGGCCTTCAGGTACGGAGGCCAAGCTGTGACCTGAAGGAACCTCTTAAAAAATCCCTTCTCCAGTGCAGAGACACCTGTGTGTTCAAAGACAGGCATTTTACACCTCCGCCTCTCCATGAGAGCAGGAATGGAGCAAAGCCGCTGTCCCACAAGTAGCAGAGTCGGAGTGAAGCTGTGTGCTCCCTTGGACTAGCTCACTGCTTTCACACCACCGAGCCGGGCTGGCAGCAGAGCTGCGGGTGCACCTGCTCGAACTGCTGACTAGTCTCTTGCACCCTGAGGACACGGAGCTGTTGCTTCTCTTCTGTGCCGTGTTCTGCTCAGACGGATGGACAGTGGCTTGTGGCAAGCAGGTGTCCTGAGGAGGAGGAGAACACCCCAGGACAAAGGCAGGTAACATTTCTGGAAATATGTGGTGTGCTCACCTCGTGTTTGGCAGTGAAGATGAACAACGTAAAGATGCTGAGGAACATGGAAGACGACTACATCTGGGAACTCGCAGCTCCCACTGTTCTTCACTCCTGGTTTCTGTTGCCAGGGAGTACGAAGTTTTAAGGCTGCCAGTAGCAACAGAGGGATTTGTGACGTGACATCTGCTCTTCAGAAGATGCCAAACACCTTGTGAGTGATCACAGTCGTGTAGATTTTGAGCTTTTCTGTCGGGGACTTTGATGACACATACACTTCTTTCCTTGGCTTTTTACATAATTCTTGTTGTAACTATCTCATGACTATTGAGTTCAAGTTAGGAAATGTTACTGATTGAAAAGACATTGCTCCAAAGGATACCTGTTTGTGCACTGCATTGCAGTAATGCGCTTTATCTGTACAATAATATTTGCATTATTAGACAACATGCATTTATTATGCATATATTATTGTGCATATAAAGTTAGACCATTACACGTACAATTACTACGTGTGCAATTGTAATTACACAATATTTGTTTGGAATAATCAAACTTGGTAAGAAACATATTGTCATAGTCTTTTCTAAAATAGCTGTGCTCTTTACTCTGTGAAGGGCAATGTTATTCCTTGGAACTATTAACATTCTTCTGTCTAACAGGAAGGAAAGTATTGATAAGTGAAGGCAAGCTGGATGCCTAAGGGAGATGACATAATTAGCATTCATTATTAATGAAGCTATTGCCTCATTCACGTGAAACACAGAGCACTTAATGTTCTGTTTACCTCATCTTCCCATCAATAACTACAATCCCTCTAAAATGTGATGTTATATGTCCTCACTTGGGAGATCCCTTCACATTGAATCCACTAATTAGAAGTTCCAGTCTGGTTTATACTGACTTTGCTTTGCCTTTGGCTTCAGTTCACTTGGTTCCATAACCTTGGTGCGTATCACACGGTATTTAACGCATTAATCTGTGCATCTGACAAGAATCCTGATGTTTCAACTACTGTCCTGAGAGTAACACGAGCACCAAGCAAACTCGTCCTTTCCTGCTTCCTAGCCATGTGGAAGAAAAAGCAGCACCCAAGCTGGAGTGTGGGCTAGCTGGCAGTCAGCACACAAGTGTGTCAGCAGAGTGGCTGATACACGTGGCCACGTGGCGCGTGCTCCTTTTGTCAGGTTGTCTTTGGCCTCATTTTGCGTGCCATGACTAAAATTTTCACAATGCTGGGAAGAACTGAGGGCTGGCTGTGTGAGATGTTGCCATGGCAAGTGATTCCTGCTACAGGTTGTTTTACAAGCTTAAGAACCAGGTATCCACCTGAGAAGTGCCTTCAATAAGATGGGAAACACTTCCCATGGGTGCGTGGGGAAAGCTGCACTGACTTTGTAAGGACCAGGCAGTGAAAATGCTCCCAGCTGCATAGAAAGAAGTCAACAAGCGTCTGGGAGGCAGGGAAGGAGGCAACGAGGCAGCTACATGGTCGGCAAGCAACCAAGGGGAGGGTAAGGAACCAGTGGGAGCAGTCGCAGGTCGTGTCTGATAAAGAATTGGTGACAGTCCCCAGCAAGATGATCATGAACCACAGCTTTGTACTCCTGAGTGTTGTTAAGACCCTGAAAGGTAGAGAATACCCACCTATCCTGCTGCCTCTAGGAAGAATTTCAGGTGGTCCTGAAGGACTGGAAGCAATTGTTGAGTGTAACTTAATAGTGTAACTGTTTAAGTTGAAAAGGTCAAAAAACATTAGAAGAAAATTGGCTGGGAAACCAGCTCCTTTCTGCTGTAGTGCCTTTTCACTGCCAGGGCATTCCACACACATGCCTATGGATTGCACAGTTTGTCTTAAACATCACTTCTGCAGTGATGCCTACGATAAGTGGGTAACAAACACTAGCTTGCTGTACGTGTTACGCTGAGCCTCGCTGCAAGTGAGGTAGTCAAGAAATCAGGAGATCAACTATGGTGAAATAATAAAAAAAAAATCACTAAAAAGATTTACAAAATTAAAGGAACTTAATAAAAAACAACAACAGGTAAAGACACCAATAGAGATCTCGAAATGGCCCATGGCTATATAACCAGATGTCCTGGTTCTGGCCACGCCAGAGCTCCCTTGCCCAGCCAGCACAGGTGAGCCTAGTTGGCCCGGGCTGTTTTCCACCCCACGTGACATCACACCCCATAAAAGGGGCTGGTTGGGAAGGGTGGGCCCACATGGCTCCACAGCAGTCTGAGTGCAGTTGGGTGTTGGGTCAGTTGGTTGTGTGTTCCTTCTGTGGGTAAGTGCTCCGTACTATCACTGGGGGAGTGTGTTCTGGCCCAGCTCTGCAGCCCCCTCACAGTGCCGGTCAGTACCTGTCTTGACCCCCAACCCATGGCGTGGGGTGCTCAGCTGCTGCCTGGGGCTCAAACCATGGCACCAGGGGCAGCTTTTCAGTTCGTCTTCACCTTACGAAGGCAGCACCACTAGCATCTGGCTTGGAAAGTCAGCTCCAGGCATGGCTGACAGCCCACTTCTGTAGGTGGGAGTGAAGAGGAACTCTCTAGGAGGCCTCAGTCAGCTGGGTTTTCAGCTAGGAAAGCAGCAAGGAGGCAGCCCATCAGAGGTCTGTGAAACCACCAGCGATGCACAATCGCTCACAGCTCCCCCTTCCCAAGCACTGCCAAACCAGGAGCGATTCAGGCGCTAAGCAGAGCAACCTCCCGACAGTCCGATCAGGACATATTCTACCTGGGCTCCTACTTCTGAGAAGCGTGGGTCTTGCTTCAGTCAGCTCTTGTACCAGCCAAGGCTCTGCAAAAGTGCCCTGCAGGAGGATTAAAAGAGTGAAGCACTTCTTTTACACAAGAATATAATTAAACATTATACAAATATAATTAAATTTTGGGGCTTCTTGCTTTCTACCTCCCTGTGACTCATCAGCATGTCTGCATGGGCCTTCCAGGAAAACGTTACTATGGGACAGCTGCCAGCAAAACTGTAATCTTGTCCCATGCTGAGATGACATCATTTGGTTTCAACTAAGGCAATGGAGTCTGGCCACAGAGTATCTAACAGCAGCAATTTACTGCTGCGCACAAGCGAGGATCTGATCAACGTACTGCTGGGACCAGCGACTTCTAAGGGTTCAACCGGGTTTTAAGACAGCACCATCTATATCTGCCTTTGATGAACCAGACTCATAAAGATAAAACGCAGCTAAATAAAATACTAGTGTGCTCCACAGTAATAATTGGTTTGATATATATTTGTATCTAGTCTCCTGAGAAGATGCATCAGGTGTGTTTTTATATTCTTAGATCATGAACTCAGAGAAGCGAGTGTTAAAGCCTGAAGGAGATAATGGCTGGGTGCTTGGCCAGGAAGGCAGGCTGGCAGGAAGTGACTCATCTGCCCATTGACTGCACAAAGTACTCGCAGAGGAAATTCATCTGTAGGGTAGCCCAGCAGACTGTCACTGCCATAATGGATTAACTCTTCCCATCAGTGGGGCTGTGCAGCACTCCAAAACCATTAAAACATATGATTGTTTGTGGGGGAAGTTGATTTAAAAAGGGAAAGGAAAGAAGTTAGTGATGTTTCCTGCCAAAGAACTGATAAATGGCTCCTGTAGCAATGGAAACAGCAAAAGGGAAAGTAAATCAGCAGCAGGTATCATTTTCTTATTACTGTGTGCTTCTCATTTATCCCGAAAGCTCTGAATTCATGCTATGAATCAGAAGCAATACCACAACAGTAGTACTTCAACTGGTCTGGTAGAGAAGGTGGTATCTGCTCTTCCAAATTTATTCTTGGGTTACTTACCCAGCACACTTGTGGGACTAGGACCTCTTTGCAGACAGCTTGAAACAACAGCAGTGGATTTTTTCTGCTAATACAGAAACGATGGGGCTTTCTGCAAGCCAGATGGAATGTCCCTGTGCCTCCTGTGCTTCGTGTCTCACTGGGAAACAGAGCTGCCTGAGTGGGAGTGACCTCAGAGTGACCAGTCTGCAGCATCCTTCAATCACTTTGGCTTTCACTCTGTTTCTCATCTTACTTGAAAGGGAGAAGCACATCCCTGAGATCTCAAAAGCCTTTGCTCAATGAAGCAGCATAGTGCTGTTCAATGAGTAGTACACCAACTACTTCTAACCTGGACAATCTAGAGACAACTTTCTTTTTACTGATATATTATCTAAACCTATTAACCCTCAAAAATTAGTAACCATTAAGACACTACATAGAATGGCAGAATTCACTCTGCCCAAATTCTACAGCATGTGTCCAGATTTAGATACCTAAAATACATCAGAGTGGCAGGTAGCAACCCAGCCATGCTCTTTTCAGGGCTGCCTAACTCTGTAGACAGAATGTCTTTACTGATCCAGAAGTGTCTTCTGGGCTTAGCCAAATTTGTCCCTCAAAACAAAAGGTATTGTTTTGAGGGATGCAAGCTTGGCTTGCATCTAGTAAAGACAGGTGCTAAAGTGTAAGAGATCTTACATACTCAGATGTCCTCAGCCAGGGCAAGGGGAGTGAACCTGTGTCACTTTGCTGTTTCCTCTACCCTAGAACATCAGGTATCTAAAGTGAGATGACATTACTGTGTCTTCTTCCATTTCACAACGAAGAATATGAGAGCGATGAAGACAGAAGAGCAGAATTACAATTACACTGCACCTCACATGTCTCGTTCATTTAAAGTTCAGCTGTTACATACTCAGGACATCTGCAAATCAGGCCTTACAAACAGTGCCTTTAGTGAATGAAAGTGCAGAGTTTGCCCTCACCACTGCCAACCTTGGTGTAAGTGGGCTAGTCTGTCCACGCTAAGCAAGAGCTCAGATCCCGTGGTATTTCCTTACCCTACCTGGTTTCCTTCTCTCCTAAGCACCAGGGGCCCTTTCTAGGCATGCTGCTGTGGAAGCTGCGGCACCTCTCCTCTTGCTGTCGGGGAGCTGCAGCAAGCCTGCTGAAGTGGTCATACATTCAGCCTCCTCCAAGCTCAGGTACCTCAATACACATACCTTGCTTGGTCGTACCACTCTAGGGTTGTGAAAGGATGTATCCCAGAGGTCTGGCAGTGTACTGAACCGGCTGAGCCCACCAGGTGCTGGACACACCGGACAGCCTATCCTGAGAGCTCCAGCAGGTTCCCAGCTTGTTCACGACTCTGCTGACTGAGCTTTAAAACAACAGTTAAAGAGTAGATTTCATTTCAAAACAGATTAATAAATGAAAAGAAAGAAAAAAGAGTCTAGCAGTATTTTAGTAGCCACACTGCTGAACTGGACTGTGTTTTAACCAGAACATGTCGGGGGGACAGTACCTCGGTATTCTCACCTGAGTTTTATTGGATCAGAGGAAACATTTTTCATCTATGAAAAATACACTTGGTTTAGTTATCTTCCATTTACTCAGCTGCACAGGTTTGTGGACATCACAGGAACGTGAGTGCCCAGTTCTCACCGTTGTTGCTAACTGGGCATTCATGAGACTTCACACGCTCCATTAGTAAGGACGACAGCCGCCTGTGTGACCTGGCATTTCAGCTTTCCTGGAACACAGCTGCTCTGCTTCACTGCGTAGTTTCCCTGCCCCTCGGGCAGGTCTTCCAGTGCAACAGCTTTGAAACAAGCAGAACATAAGAAGCAGAACCTTCTCGAACACAACATAAGCACAGAGAGTATGCAGGAGATTTTGAGCTTGACTTTCACCTCCATTTTGTGTCACTGGTTTCCAGAGAGTTTCCAATTTCCACTGGGCAGAGGGATGAAAGTCAACCAGTCCCCTGCCAGAAGTAAGTGTAGGAAAAAGTCCTGCACTTAGAAGCTCATCACATAGGTTTACATGATAGACAGGTCCCCAGCTACTGATCCGCAGGGAAGTGATGAACAGAACAATGCTTCCAGCCTAAGTGCATGAATTTTTATGGGTTTTTTATCCTTTTGCATGGTAAAACAAGCTCATGGTGCTGGACTGTGGGGATCCAGTAGCTATGTTCTGGCTTTGCACCAGCCAGCTAGGAACACCCACCAAAGCAACCAGCTAGCAAGGAGGATTTCTGATGCTAACCGAGACCATCTTGCAAGGGGTCGATGCAGCTCCAGTGGTGATGAAATATCACTCCTTTAGCTGGCCTCTGAAAATTCAAGTAGGAAGCCCAGCAGGAGCGTTAACAGTTCCAGGAATCCTGACCCATCTGTGGTTTCCATGTAGACACAGCATCCTCGAGGACATTTCTGCTTTTCACGGGCAGTAGGATCCTGAGTACAGGCCACCCTCACCCTGGCATAGTTCTTTGGGAGAAGGAACAGGAAGGGGTGGCTCTGTGCTCTGGGAAGGACGTGGATAAATTCCACTTTTTTTCACTGATGTAATTTTTCCAGTGGAGGAACTACCACACCACCAGCCTGGACAGTAACTTTTCTGTCAATTTTCCCAAACTCTAAAGTAAGCCAACTACTGCAATTACTGTTCTCATGATTTCACTGCATCAACTGAAGTACTTGGCCTCACGCTCCCTCATTCTCTGAAATTCTGCAGTATTTTAACTCACCTGGTTTTAAGGGAACTACTTTTAAATTTAGGCAAATCCAGAGAGACTCCAATTTCCTTTGTGCTAGCAAGCCTCTCAAAGGATTTACTGTGCTGTAAGCAACCACTCCATTCCCTTGTTTACCTTGCAGGTAATAACAAGAGTGTTCTGTGGAGAATTCAAATACAGATGAAACATACCAGGCAACTCCCTGAAAGAAATTTAAGGCTTACCTTTCTCTGTAAACATGTAGTGCATTAGTAGATTAATTTCCCATTAGGCAAATGAATGACACAGGATGCAGCATGCCACAGAAGATGAACAGTGTTTCAGATGCAGTACAAATCTAATCACAATTAAAAGAGTCAAGAAAATATTATCTGAGTCAGAACCAAGCTCTGCCAGGGTGGCTCTTTGCCATGCTGCCAGGTTTGAAGTGTAGTTTATGTGCCAGGGCTTAATGCTTGCATTGAAGTTGCCCTGGTTACTGAGGATTCCCATTCAATCACCTGGAATTTGTTCTGGCTGTGGTGAAGAATGGCATGTTTATCACAGGAGTTGGGTTTTGACAAAAGGACCCAGAATACAGACACAGGTACCTGGATCAGTGTATTTAAAATTGAAATGAGAAAAAAACCCCAACAACAGAAACAAAATGCTCTCGATCCATGTCTTCAACAACAGTGTGACGAGAAGCACGGTAACCGGAGATGCAGCAAAATTGTCATGATACTGGTAATACAGAAATACTCCCATACAGCATGATGTAAATCACAGTATTCCTAAATAGGCTGAGACAAATGGCATACAGAGATGAAAAAAATATGATATAGCTTTTGTGTCATCATTTTTCTAAAGCAGCATGGTTATGTGGAAGGACCTGAATCTGAATCAAGTACAGTTCTAACCGTTATGTGAAATAAAGGATGATAGTCAATTACACCTGCTCTCCTGCGAGATTCACTATGCTCTGGATACATGAACTTAAGCAATACAAATCCCCAGGTTACATCAGGTCAATCAAAACAGCCAACTGACCTAAGTAGTCTTGGGAAGAGTTCAGAAAACTAAGCACCTCATCAGGCCTGTAGTATCTGCAGTCCTCAGCTGATGTAAAGCATTCGGCCCCTAAAGAAACAGAGGTCCGGGCTGGTTGTTTTTAAATGCTTTGTAAGCGACGGACACAACTGATAGGAGGGTGGAGATTCAGAAGATCTCTATGTCAAGTAACATGGAGGATACACACACTACGTGTTCGGATTTTTCCTAACCTCTTCATCCCAATCAAAGTCTAAGGCAGCATCATCCAGCTCTGCTATCGAGAAGAGAGATTTCTGTGTGACCACACTGGCTTTACTGGCGCTTCCCAACGCAAAACTCTTCCTTCTGCTAGGATTGCCCACGTGCACCCTCAGCAACGGGCTGTGGCTCTGTCTGTTGGGCTCAGTCTCCATGGCAGGTGAGGTTTCCGATTTTGACTTGGGACGTGAGGCAAAAGAGAATGACGACAGCTTGGCTAACGTGCTGGAGCGTACCTTCCCTGTGCTTGGGCTACCAAGCTTCCCCTCTCCCTCTCTTTTCTTTTCAGTGGAAGCAGAAGACACAGCCTCAAAACTGACATCAGAGCATACTGTTGCACTTGCCCTGGTCCTTTTCCCTAAGGCCTGACTCTCTTGCTCTTCTCTCACTTTATTATCAATTGATTGTTTTTTCAAACTACTTTTTTCTAAGCAACTCAATGTCACCTTGGATTTCTCAGGGGGGCAGCACTCTTCTGGCAGCTGCTCTCCTTGGAGTTGCTCTCCAGGCTTAAAAGTAGTTTCACTCTGAAAAAGAGAAAATTCTTCATTTTTCTTCTCTGAAGAATTATCAAGTTTTGTCCTTGGTCTGAAAGAAAATTTAGCTAGTTTAGCTGCTGGAGGACTTTCGCTGTCCAGGATTTCTGGCTTATGGGAACTCACTACCTCTGTTTCTTTCACTAGTTGACTTTTACTTCTTTTTCTCAAGGAAACTGTTGCAGTTTTTGCTGCTACAGGTACGCTGCTCCTTTCCTCCCCTAGTACCGAATCTGCATCACTGGAAAGGTCTGGCAAGTCAGACACAGGTAATGCTGCAGGAAGGGCCTCTGCCTCAGGGTCCTGTGTACTTGTAAAGAACCCACGGGATTTCTCTGTGTGCAGCTTCCGCCAGCTTTTCGAAACGCGCTGTGTAATAACTGAATCCTGCGCACTGGCGCTTGGCGATGCTGTGTGCTGAGTGTCTGCTCCTGAAGGAACACAGCCGCGTCCTTCAGCCCTCCCACTTATCTTGGAAACTTTGTCTGGCTCCAAAGGAGCATGTAGAGTCACAGCTGCCAGTGACTCTCTCATTCCATTCCCCTCCCTTGGTACTGATGACACACTTCTTTCTTCAGAACAGGATGTTTTACACAGGGGTTTTGAAGCCAAGTTATTTGGATGTATCTTGGGCACTGGAGACTTTTTCTGAAGAGTTTCTTCAGCGTCAGTGTTGTTGTCTTCCAGGCTGTCAAACCAGGCCAGGCTTCCATCATCACCTCTCTTACTGTGTTTAATCAAGTGGTTTGTATTTTTGTCATTACCCTGTGCTGGGTTGCATAAAGGTTCCAGATGTGTGTCCCCTTCACAGCTGCCTTCGGGCAAAGGCGGCTGTGGCCTGGAGTTATTATCTTGTTGACAGGAAGGTTCTGACTGAAACATCTGCTTTGACTGCCCAAATGTATCCTTGTTCAAACACCTTGTAGTAGCACTGAAACTCGTCTCTTCAGGCTGCAGCTGGTGTGAATTTTCCTTTTGTAATCTGTGGAATGGAAAAAATATAAACAAAAGTAATATTTTATTTATTGCATTAGTGATGCTTAATAGGTATGAATGGTGAAAAGCTACACATAATGCAGGTCACTAAAGGGCATTATTAAGCCTCACACACAGCTCTGAGAGCTGCTGGTGTAGTCTGTGATCTCTCAGCACCTTCTACAGCGAGTGGCGGAATTTAGTGTCCCCAGTAGAAGATGGGCAGATGGACAGAGAAAGCAATGGCTTAACTTCCTTGGGAAACAACAACACATACCCCTCCTCTCCCCAAAACCCTAGCCCAAACACATCTGCACCACTTACAGCCACTGCTAGAGCCTCTTAAGGATTACATATTCTGTAAGAGAATCTTCTAGAAAAGGAGTCTCACTAGATTTTATCCTGACCAAGGCAAAGCCTCAAACACGTTATCAGAATGGAAAAGCTTGCTATTACTTTGCATAGTGGTTGCTGGCATTTTTCTCTCACAATCACTGTGGACTCAACATGCCAAAAACTCCAAATGACAGAGTGGCCAGATCACCTATAAAACTTAATTATCACTGTCAGTGGCTGTTAATATTCTCAGGGCCCTCTCCAAAACAACAGAGGTGCTGGAATGAGAGTTCCCTCCCATCTCAGTATAGCTGGTACTCTGTCTATTGTGCCTAAACATATTGTTTCCAAGGGAGAGAGCATTCTACATTTTGCTAAAGCAATTCTAACCATGAGTGAGAACAGGCACATTCCAGCCCCAAAGTGACTGCAGTAGTGCAGGTGAAGTGAATCCTATGCATTACATGTGTGTGAGAGAGAAATCACTACCTTGACACGTATATTTTCGAATCATTATTATCCATATTTACTAAGATGCTTATTCTTAGAATTGTGATGGGAAGTAGCAGAAACAATCTGACTCATCCAGAAAGGCTGAACCACACATTTCTTACTGAAACACAGTTTAGGGGGAATGTGTGGGACAAGTCGTCTAATACAGAATAGGTTGTTTTAAAGAGGACATTCATTTAGTATTCTCTAAGCTGCTTAAGAGGAGGGGAAGGAAGAAATCAGCTTACTTTGCAGCGTAGGGGATTCAGTGGGATATTGGGAAAACCTTTATGAGCATTAGGATGGAGCATTAGGATGTAGCAATAATGGAATAGACTTCCCAATGGCAACAGAACGTCCTCTTCATTAGAAGGCCTTTGGAGCAGCTAACACAAGCCCCTGCCAGGAAGGCCAAACACAGATCTGATTGCGTTGTCATATTTGATCTCCCACCCCAACCTACATTTGAACACCATTGTTTTAAAACTAGCTTTTGTCTGTCTGTTTGAGATACCCCGCTTGCATTTGCTCTGATTGCTTCTGTGGTTATTTAAGCTGCCCTTATTATGAGTTACAAAATAAGTCTGAAAAATCTTTGAAGGAAAAAGTGTATTTTTCCAGCTGTTCTTATTCCACTGGCTTCAGTAACATTGGTCTTTTATCTTCCCTTAACAGTAAGAAAGTATGAATTTCTTTAGAGGCTAATCTTATTTCAGGAAACAAATGTTATTTTTTTGTACTTTACTTCATTCCAATCCTAGTCCTCTCAGCCTCAGTATGTTAAAAGTTTTCTATTAATAACAGCAGATAGACTTTCCAAAGATTATTTCTGCACGGAGCAAAAAAACTAGAGGAGACAGTGAAGATTCCAGTGTGTAAAAAACAAAAATCACCTGAAAGAGCAGAACTTGGATTCAACGTTATATTTTCCGTTAACAGAAAGAGAAGGATCCTGACAAACCCAACACAAAAGAAGGCTTAAAAAGGATGAAGCAGATCTGCTGTATTTTTACCAAGCAAGTAACAAAAGGCTATATAAAATTATTTGCTCAGCTACAGAATCTGGCATTTTGACCCTAAGAAGCTCCACCAAAACTTATCTGAGCATAGAATTGAGGTATGAGTTTGGAACGGATTAAAATGTTCTTAAATCCTTTGAAAATTCCAAAACCCACAGAGAGAAATGATCTTGTGATGATCTCAGAGTGCTACTTTAAAACAATCTCCCTGCTCGTCTATATCCTCTAAAGAACAAGTCCCTTTCGAAGGCCAGATTCTATTTCTAGACATTTCTCCAGATATTATTGTCAAACAGTTCTTTTTTTGCTACGGAATTATTTTGTCACTCTGCATATTATAACCTGTCAAGCCTTTGCAGCTCTTTGTGCAGAAGATCTTGCAGCTCCAGTCGCTCCAAGATGAGTTCACACTGTGTTCGGTACTGCGCCATGGGATGTTCTGGAAAGGAGGTGTGTAAGGCGTTGATGCCTCCCAGAAGCGCACCCCCCTGTGGCACCAGAGAGACAAAACAGGAAGCTATTCTTACTGTTCAGCAGCAAATTTAAACAGCAGAGACCATTTGAGGCAAAATTGTCCATCAGATATTTTAAAACTGAAGGTAGCAAATATTTACTGAGTAACTGTCTTCACAGAAGTAGCTGGGTCTGCTCACACAGGCAAAGTTGCTCATACACTTAAAACAATGATATGATCCAGCCTGGAGCTTACTTGCACTCTTTTCTTTATACAAAAAAAATGGAAGGTCCACTTCAGGCTGAAGTAAATCATGACTAAAAATGGACATTAGGATTTAAGAAGTTTTCCAAACACCTTGTAAAAATTCTGCTTGTGAGAGTAACTTTTACAACTGGAATAGTTCTGATTGCTACAAGTTTTCATTAGCTTTGCATAATTATGTAAATGGAAAGACCTGGTTATTAAGGCCTGTCAACACAGGGTAAATTGACCAGCAAACATATTTCTGAATAGCTGTTTCAGAGTAACTATTCCCAAATAATTCCAGAGAGCAAGTGACTTTAATCTGGGATGATTTTGCTGTGCCTTGTGAGAAACGAAGTGGGTTTTATTTGGAACACAGCATCTGCACAAAGTGATTTGTTCCACAACAAATAATCGAGAATAGCTCTGTAGTTAATTGCTCTTTGGAAAAAAACCAAACACACCACCAGCCCTCTATTTTGCCACAGATAGCTAGCATTTACTGCTCCTTTCTAATCTATAAAGCTCAATACAACTAATGAGCAAAATGTCTATCAAGTGCCATGACTGTGATAACAAAAGTCAGCATTGTCTCTAGAACCAGAACATGCCACATTTGGCATCCCATGGACCACATGTTTTCCTTTGTGGCAATTTCTGGTTCTTCCATTCTGAAATTTTAAAATCATGTTTTAAAAAAATTATCATTGAAAAAAATATCACTCTGGTGACTAATTACAGCCCTTTAAAACTAGGTACTGTTGAAACTAAGGCTGTCCATGCAACCATTAACGCATGTCACTGAAGCTACCACTTTTTTTTTGGCTGATCACTTCAGGAACATGATAGATCTGTTCCACATAGAAACATTACTCTGCAGGCATGAAAAAGGTTGTTGCAGAACCTCTCTGGTGTATTTTGTTGCAGAATCTCTCTGGCATATTTGTTTACAGGACTGGAAGGTTCATGGTTAATAAGGCAGGGACTACAGAAAGGAAAGCCGGGTCTCTTGGTTAGGACAACTGATAGCAGCCAAGGAGAACCAGATTCTCTCTCTGACATAAAGTTCCAGTTCTGGTGATTCAGAATGAACCAATGAAGCAAAAGTTTTGAAAGGCAGTAAATCTGTAGGTGGGATTCTGAGGTGGTGTGCACACAGAAGGAAACTGCAGTCAACAGGAAATGTACTCAAAGTGGTACTACTCTGAAACTGGGGCCCAAACCATCTCTCACAGGGAATGCTCCAGTGGACAATTTCATCTGCATTGTGCCTCATGCAGCTCCAGATGATAAAAGAGGAATAGTGCCAACCCATCACTTCACAAGGTAAGTGAACTGATACTTCTGAAATACTCAGATACACCGGAGATTAATTCAAAGGGAAAACACATGAAGAAATTGAGAATTCTACCTTTAGAAGAGCAGGTAATAAACAAGACACTGACCGAAACACTGACAAAGGGCACCTGCTTTCGGCTTGAGTACTGTCAACCTGCTGCCTAAGGATCCAATAGAAAAAAAAGAGGAATGCATGATCATGTGTCCTGAGCTATATGCCCAGGGGGTACAATTATGTCTTGGTCTCACTGACTTTTCAGGATTTACTTTGCCATCACAATGAGCTGCTTTTAAATGTTCTTTGTGTGTGTGTGTGTGAAATTCTACTGGATGGGACTGAATTTAAGATTGGCCCAGTGAGGTGGTGGATGCCCCGTCCCTGGAGGTGTTCAAGGCCAGGTTGGATGGGGCCCTGGGCAACCTAGTGTAGATCCAGGCCTGGAGGTTGGTGGCCCTGCCTGTGGCGGGGGGTTGGAACTCCATGATCCTTGGGGTCCCTTCCAACTCATACCATTCTATGATTCTTTGATAACTATCTGTTGAGTTTCATTCCTGTGCTGGTGCTTATGTCTCTGAGACATCTGGCCCTGTGAGACTCTGAGAGAACATTCTGAGGAGAGGAAGGTAGCCAGGGTAGAGGATCTAGAACACAGAAAGAAAAAAGAAAGTATTACAGGGAAATTTAGCAGAAAGGAAGGGTGTAAAAGTGCCTAAGGATGGAAAGACAATGTAAAAATGTAGCAATGTATCTTGAGAAGAATGGACATGTGGCCCATCCAGACTCACTATTGCCTTCACATGTCTAGGCTTGCCCTAATATACAGGCCGGAGGGGCGAGCAGAGACATACACAGGCAGAGCTGGTGAGCAGTGACAGAATGTGCTGAAACCTGCAAGAACAAGAAGCGAGGAACAAAACTGGAAACAGTAACTGTGCAAGGACAGGGAAAACAAAACTATTCCAGGAACCTATCCGGGGAACAAGAAATGAAACTGCAGGGATGCCAACAACTGCCTGATGAGGACTAACGTGACTGTGTAGCTTTAACCAATCATTAACAAGACTAGAACGCATGAACAGAGCATGTAGCCCATAGCAATGTAATGTGGTTCATCTACTGATATAGAAAGTATATACAGACTGTGTGCGTGTTTAGATAAATCGAGCTCAACATCGATCACATTGGTCCGAGCTGGGTCCGTCCTTCAACTCCTGCATAAAAAGGGAGTAAAAGGAAAGGTATTGGAAAGGGAATAAAGCAAGGATGAAAACACAAGCAAGAGAAGGAGGGAGACAACAAAGAGGAAATGAGGGGAAGAAAAGATCAAACCAGTGGGATTAGAATAGGTTGATGAAGAGAATAATAACGGTGAATTAGAGGATACACAAACAACCCCAATGTTGGTGATGAAAACGTGAGAGTTCTCTTTGCAAAGAAGACTCACAAGAAGTATCTGAGTACAGACCTGGGAACAGTGAACTTTGATTTTATACTGGCAAGAGTACAACTTTTTGTAGAAGGTGTGAAGACAGTTTTGAAGACAGTTGTTTGCTGATCTGAAGGGTGGCAGCAAGAGCGACCCTGATACTTCCCCATTTACAACCTCATTGTACAGACTGACAATTAGACAGGAAACACAGGCTATACCTATACAGAAAGTGACTTTTTTTCTAGAGAAGGAATCATTTTCTGAAAATCAACTTTTGCATGTTACTTCTATTTTTTTAATAAAACAAATGGCTCCTCCAAAAAGGAGTGACTAATCTGTACCTTTCAGGAGGTAAGTAAAATTTGGCATTCAACAGCACATCTTAAATTTGCAGATTACCAACAAAAATGAGCATATTTGCCTACTTGTTCATAAGAAATGAAGAGTGGAGCAAATATAATGAGTGTACCAACTACTCCCAGGTAGTCTTCTGCAGTCATCATTCAGGCAAATTTCTCACCGACTCTTATTAGATAGGTGCTTGCTATGCAAACTGCAGCCCTGGAGGGCAGGGCAGTACAAACAGTTCTTTTATATCCATCCCTGCTGATGCGGGAGAGGGATATGCAGATGACAGTATACATTCTTCATTATTACACACATATATTCCAATTTTTTATCTGTTATGAAAAAAACCCTGAGTGTTTCAGATTTCTTATATTCTAAACTATATTGCTTCAAAACCAGTGTCCCATCAAATCTCCATCTAGTTAATTACAGGTTTAATTACAGTCAATGAACACTTATGTGCTATCTTCTGCCTGGATATATTAGTAGAGCTTCTTATTTTAACTTAGATGCTGTGCTGTCATTGAAAAGCTGAGCTCTTCAAAACAGTGCATGATAAATCGCAGCAGGCAGAGAAATAATCTTTTGCTGCTTAATAAGGTCAGGCTCTGTAGTAGTTTTGAGACAAATTCCATTTGGAACACTGTGCAGTAGATTATCCGTGGCACAAACAACTGCAATTAGTCTCTCAACCCTCATTGAAAGAACAAGGGAGATCAGAAGTGCCTACTTGCCATATGTGACTTTGTGCATCTATCCTGAAGAGCTTTGTCTCCAAAAAAGGAGCATATCTACTCCTGCAAAAGTCTTAAGGTCCACTGAGCTAATGGGCGCTATATAAAGTTGTTTTAATTTCAATATATTTGTATCAACCTACGCAGAAACACAGCAAATGCCAGTTTGGATCAGACCAATCATCTGTGCAGCAGAGTGTACCTTCTCTGACAGAACCAAACTCAAGTATTTCAAGCATGCTAAAAACCCCAGTGCATAATCAGCTTATGGTATTTTTTTTTTCTACTTCAAAGCATGAAAATTTATTTCCCTTAAAAATATTCTATCTGGAGTAGTACTGTCTATATTATTTTCCATATTTCCATTTTTTAAAAAAAGGCTGTTAGATTTACATTCTTTTTATTAATTCTGAATGTGTTGCTCTTTCTTTATGTTCAACATACTAATAATGTTACAGTAAACTAAAATCTAGCCCTTGCACATTTTCCATTGCCTTTGTACATAGAAACGTTACACAAATCCACGGGACAACGGGAATGCACAATTTTCAGCGTAGGCCAATGGAAGTTCTGAGTTGTAGCATCCCTACCAACATCTTTTGAAATGCTAAAATGGCAAAATAAAGTGTAGGTCTTGGCAGCTTTCGGAACTTGCTCCAAAAAAAATGGTTTGCTTCTCTCATACCTCGTTAATGAGTAAGAAGATGATACTGTGGAAGAATACCTCACCAGAGGCTATTAAACACAGCAACATAAACACAATTTCTGGCTCAAAAAGTCTTTAAAATGTAGATTAACAGAGTCAATAATATGTCAAAACTTCAGTCTATAAAAAATATGTGGTGGGCCTTTATCACCAGCCCAGATTTTTCAGTATAATCTCTGTTTAATGATTTAAATAATCAAGATGGACTAAAAATGACTTGTCGAGGTTTCTGGTGACCTACTTTGAGTCCACAAAACCCTCTCCAAAGAGATGAAAAGAGATGGCACATATATCCACATGATAAACTGAATCCTTTAACTGTGGCACTGCAGCAAGAGCAATGCCTACAAGACACCTTACCTGCATGGAAGATTCCATCACCGACACCACAGTTACAGCATCTTCCAGAGTCACGGTATCCCTGAACATCAACCGGGCATGAGCTATCAAAAGCAAATGGGCATCAGAAGCAACTGTTACCAAAGTCAAAAAGCAATTTTTTTGTACTACAAGGAACAGGGTATTTCTTCAAATTTCTTCAGCTCTTCAATCACTTGTGTACAGGCCCAGCTTGAATATGAATACAATCCTTCTGATTTTAGTGTCAGTTTCAACAGGAGTTGGAAGGCTTAGTTTTACTAGTAAAGAATGTAATGTGACTTCTGGATTACAGTTACAGTGACAGATCAAATAAAGATGCTTAAAATGCTAAAGTTAAAAAATGTAAAGTCTTGGATATCACAAGGAAGTGTGTGACATGAAATATCCCTATCTATATATGTGAAAATCAAATTTTCATCACAGGTCAGGAAAGATTTGATTTCCTCTAACTGGTTTCTGAAACAAATTTAGTTTTTAAAATGCTTTTCTCTAAAAGGGTTTTATTTTACTTTTTTCTTTCTTAAGTTAGAAAAAACAAAACTAATTTTTGTAAATGCATACAATACAAATAATTTACCCCATGAAGCTCTCCTCTTAATTGGCTGTGGAAATACACACAGTTCTTACTCAGCAAGAGAAAGGCAGTTCAATTAATACCATTTATATAATACTTTGAAAGAACAAAATGCTACATGTTAATGCATAAGAATGCAAGAAACACTGAAGGTGAAATTAGCATGTGAATCCCTGAAAGTCAGGAATGTCTTTCACTTCAATAATCCCACAACCCCTCACACCCCCCCACCCCCCAAAATGGTGAAGAAACTAAAAACATCTGATGCAGGAAGCACTACTTTGCCGACTGGCCTATAAAAGCATAAAGACCAGGTAAGACTGCTACACAAAAATATAGTACATTCTTTAATTAAATTAATCCTGAAAATATATGACATGCCATTTTATAAAATAAGACAGGGACCTACTGCGTCCTCTGGTTTGGTTCTTATAAATGAAAGAGTTTGAACTCAGAGTTGGAAATACTGTAGGTTCTATTACAAACTATAGACTTGATTACTGACATATAAGGAAACAGAAATGTGTTGGGTTTTTATGTCAAATTAATTTTAGGATAGAAGCAAACACTTGACACCTTTCTTCAGGCTGAGTAGGATGGCAACCCAGAACTTGAATGAAGTAAAACAAATCCCGAGATTGCTTTTCATGAAGTCATATAAATTCTGAGCATTTTCTCTCGAATGCAATTGCTTCTAGTGGTTTTAGGTTTTATTATGAGTGTGAGAATGGCAAAATTAAAACTGATTTTGGCAATTACACATAACACCCTTTCCCTCATTCAGAATCTCCAACTCCAAGTCTCTTCAGATCAGAAAGATAGAACAATACAAGAGTCACATATCGCTACCTCTGTGGAAAAGCTGCTACTCTGCTTACTGGCTATAATATAGTTCCTGATCTATTAATTTTATAAAGGTTACTTGTTAGCCTAAAAACAAAATTGCCACAGCCTTACCTTCTGCAAGGCGTATCAAACTCTCCAGCAAGCGAATGGTAGTTCGGGCAGCATTTCTGCAGTCACTCTGACGCTGCATTTGATAGTAACGTACCAGGATCAGGTTGCTGTCATCAGACAATTTTGGCTGGATACGTTTTACAAGGGAGAAGTAGGTTTTCATCTTTTCCATGCTCCAGAGCTTTTCTGATTTGCTTGGACAACCTGTGTAACAACTGCCTAGTCAGTAATTCTGTAAGAAGAGACATCAAGCTTTTTCCTAAGGATTCCTGCTAAATAGACAGGTGGCTAAAAAAGACACAGTACTGTATTTTTGGGACAATATGCACTGTCTGTACACCAGACCCCAAGGACTCGGTCAAATTCCAGTGTGGAATTTTAACACAGCATTGAATCCCTCCCCTATCAAATTCCGCAGTAAAGCCTCCAGTAATTCAACAGCCCTGCCGTCAGACTCGCTGCCCACCAGATGGTACAGTCAGTGTAAGTGCTTTGGCATTCCTTAAAAATGTAAAATGGTACATGAATGTATGCACCTCCTCTGGCCACTTTACCTACTTTGTAGGAGCCAAAAGCTACCTGCTGTATTCTGAACATTTTTTGCAGGGAAACATTTTGGGAAGAGAAGGAAGCTAGCTTAAGAAGTTTCCTCTAACCACTTCTTCCCTACTGGATGGAGAAGGGGCTGGTTAAAATCAAATCACACTGCCTTCCCTAATTCCAGAGCACAGAGCTCCATGTAGGGAACACCTCTTTCCATTCTTTGAGCCCTGCAGGACACACAGCTCAGGTTTGTTCTGTCTGAATTAGGTTTCCCATAAACAGCATGTACCATGGCATGGTGTGCAGGATCTGCACATCAAGCAATGCAAAGGTGCAAAACAGAAGCTATCCATTTCCTGAGTGGTCTGGGCTGAAATCTCTTGTAAATGATCACTGAGCAAATGTATGGTGTTTTCTGCTCAGCCCTATTAATTAATTAGTGATCGCCATCTTATTCCTATTTGAAAAATAAGTGCACCACAGGATACTACTGTGGCAAAAATGTAAGTGCTGATTAATATAAAAGACTCAAGAATAACAAACTAAACTGAAAGGTGGAGAAATGAAACCACAAAACCAAAAAAACCCCCAAAAAAACCCACTTGTGATTTAAAAAATTACTTTTTTAAAGACTACTCTTACCTTTATTTTGCAAGATGAAGGATGAAATGATGCGATCCCATTCCTCGTTCTTTGTATCTAACAACACCAAGACCAAGTCAAATCTGCTCAACAGGGGACTGCCAAGAGCTATGTTGACAGACACAGACTCATTAGGGTCATAATGGCCTTTTGGGTTTGTTGCAGCCAGGATAGTTGTCCTTGTATTAAGCTTGCACACCAAGCTAGAGAAAAATGGGTAGAGGAATTCAGCTGGGTAGAGGAAATTATTCCAAAGTGTTAAAACTTACCACGTTTTTACATTATGAATGGTACATCTGACCTTCAAAGACCCTGAGAGCTGAACAATATACATAAACTGTGTTATGGATTATGTATACAGCTTTCCTCAGTCAGAGAACTACAACCAGACAGAAAGGCAGCAGTCAGTAACTAAGCAATATTGCCATGAGTAATCTCTATATACAGCTAGGTCCTTGAAAGGTGAAAACAAACCTAACTTTTCAGAAATAGATATTACTTTGCTAATTTATACAGCATAGAAATGCTTTTTCTTTTTTGTTTTGTTTGTGATGGAAAGTAACACTTCAGCTCATTTAACATTTTAAGAATGCAAAATAAATTTACTTCTTTTTCTGTGTGCAAACATGCAAACCCAACCAAACAATGATGGCGGCCACAGTAACTGTTTCTCCAGGGAAACAGCTATTTTCCTCTCTTAAGCCATGCTATCCTGGCATGTGTTTTTAGATGTGGGGAGAGATTATTTTTATTTTAGTAGTCCAAATATAATCCCTGCAGTTAAGGCAGCAGCATAAGTATTTTAACTTCAGTTTGTCACCGAGTTATTTCTAGTAAGCTCCTGAGCAACTGCTGCTTCACGACCCAAGTTCTTCTGTAACTGAGAGGAAGGACCACAGATCTATTCACTTATACCCACCAGGGAAAAAAACCTGTATCTCCCATGCACCAAAATGCGTCCTTAAATTAACAAACTGCTTAACCTAGCTGTGCTAAGTCACTGCTCCAAAAATCCTCATTAGGTGTAGCCCTCAGAAGCGAGCAACTTGGGCTCTACGTGCAGGTTAGCAGACTGTGTTTTGAGGTCTACAAAACCCAAGCAACTGCAACAAGGGACAGGGCTAAAATATGTTGCTTGTCTTACTAAGTAGATAGGCGCACATGGACTCCAAATATTTGTCCCCAACTGCATTACTGGCAAAGGCTGGTATTCTCCCAGGTGAAAGCAGCATTACTTGTCTGCTGTGTCCCTAGCACATTTACAAGAATTGCATCAGAATTGAGCTGGGAAAAAAACCCCTACGACTTCAGAGGAATTTTTACGATGAATGGGCAAATTCAGGCAAATTCATGGTTGTTTCCAGCATACAGCATAGTATGGCTAAAATCCTTGACATGACACAGGGAAAGAAAGATGCTTTACATCTGTCTTACAGGCAACAGCAAAATGCTCAGCAAAATCCTGAAGAAAGGGGCAGAAAGGAGCTCAGTTATGAAGCACCTAAGGGAGTTACAGATGCACAGAAACAAAGGCGCCGCAGACAGCTTCAGCGGAGACGCTCAGAATAAAGGACAGACACCATCAGCCAGGAGCCAAGGGCGGAGCTGAAGGGGACCAGGAGGAATGTGGAAAGGGTGACGCCTTCTGAGCAGCAGAGATTTCAGCAACACCAGCCAGAAACTGATGCGGGCCTGGAGAAGAACTGCTTATGAGTGAAAGAATGAGATTTAGGCTCAAAGACCAAAGTGGCAGGTGGCAAACAGCAGATTTGAACACTCACTACTTTGAAAAAGAAAGTGAGGAACTGAAAGTAAGCAAGAGTTTATTTTTATGCCATGCCCAACGTATAAAATTCAGCATCCTGGAGATCTCTTTTCTTTTGTTATCATGCAACATCACTGGATCTTGGAGCAATTAAGTCCCACCAAGTTAAAAAAAGAGTAATTCACAAAGTTCCTAATTTTACCTATGATTGTTATGACCACTTGCAGCAAAGGACAAGAAAAAGAACACCAAGTCTTCTTAGGAAAGTGCCCTGACCTACAGTGGAGGATTGAAAACTCCACAGGGAAGAGGGTATGCGTTTATTCTGATCTCCTGCATCCTCTGGTCCAGTGCGATGCCTTTGAAATGCTGACTTGTCTAAGTTAAGAACAGTGCTGAGAACAGAACTATTCCATACAACAAAACACCCCAGATACATTTAATCACCATGACAAACCTCCCTGCAACTTTTAAGTACAACAGAAAACACCTTATGTTTTTCTATCACAAATGTTAAGGTGCCACTCACCCTGCCTTTGCGACACTGATGGTTTGTTGCTCCATTGCTTCATGGATACTGGTTCGGTCATGTTCTTTGATACTATTGAACTCATCAATGCAACAAAGGCCTCCATCTGCAAGCACCAGTGCTCCAGCTTCCAAGTTCCACTCCCCGAAGTCCTTCACAGCAGTCACCGTCAAACCTGAAGATTCAATTACCTCTGTTAGTCTTTTCCTTAAAATACAGGAGTGCACTGGAGTGAAAGGAAAGGACCCAGCACATTGGCTTGTGACACGGACAGCTGGCAAAACAGCAGGTAAGCTCCACCACATACCTCTGCCATGTAACTCGCTTTACTGATAGGAAACCCCTCTAGCATTTGGCAGGTTAGCCTGGATGTATGGAGCAGATTCTTTTATGCTTCCCATGTTCGATAGTGACTTGCTTTAGGACTTTGTTAATTGAAGAAAAGAGATCAGGGTAAAAAGACTAAATCTGCCAGGTCAAGTCGAAAATTACGGCAAATGCAAAGATCACAAAATTATAAAATAGACCCATTCAGCTCCTTCTTCCCATCAACTACTAAACTAGACGAGTATTTCAGAGCTGCAAAACAAAGTCTGGAAAAAAATACTATTTCAAGTGTCTTTTAACTCCTGGCCCCAGGAAATGGAGACAAATTCTCTCTTTAAACTAAAGCAATTACATTTCTTTATGAGATTTTGGGGTTCTCTAAGCATTAAGCAAAAAGTTAATATACAGAGGTGTCCACAGATGAAACAGGGGAAAAAAAAGTTCCCATCAGGGATTAGTAAATCTACAGATGATACAACACTAGGAGTATGGCAGGTCAGAAATTCTGCACAACTGTGGAAACGACCACTTATCATCAAGCATGTGCAGCTCCTTTCAAACCTTCTATTCCCTCCTATTTCCCAGCTTCTTCCCTATCTTTAGCTCTCCTTCACTCCAGTGTTCAGCTCAAAATATCCTACTAGATGACAAGCTGCAACCAGCCTAAAATCTCCTGCCCAAGAACCCCCTCCTCCCTGTAACCTTCTTGTGGTTCAGGGAGGAGACGCTGCTGAGGCTTTCTTACCACTGTGCAGCCCACCACAGTAGCTGTTCGTTCCCAGTCAGCAAAAAGGTATTGGAAATACACGTTTCCTGCTAATCTAATGTGTACCTTAGCTTGTGAGGAATCCCCTCCATTGTTTTGTAATTTTTCCTGGGCTCTGCACTGAACAACTTGGGCAGTCAATCATATACTGAGATTAAAAAAAGAAAAATAAGCTCTAGCCTTGTCAGGCATGTGGAGAATGCTGTTCAAAAGTGGAGCAAGCAACAGATTAGGTAAGTATCAGACAAATGACACTTTTTGGAAATATAAAGCAAAAATGTCATCAAGCCTTGCACAGGCTTGGGGATCTGTTGAAGGCTAGAGGCCTCTGTGCCTCAGCTCTCGCTCAATGCAGATCTGGCAGCAATCTGCTCCCATGAGCAGGGCTCAGCCTTTCCTCACTGGTGGTTAAATGGTTCCTATATACCTTCATAGTATGCATATTCCATGGCATCCAAGGGCTCCCTATAGACATTAGTGGAGCCTGGCTGTGTATTTCTTTCCCCACAGAATCTCCTCTTGTGGCAAGGGTACACAGTTCACTCCATCCCTGATACGCCCCGAGCACCTTCTGTTCTTCCATTCCCACACGCTGGCCCCAATCACATAAACTGGTGCTAGCGCAGCACCTCACTCCTCCCTATCCCTTGTCTGTAGCAGCCACAAGATGGCTGCTTCTACAGGCCTCTTGCTGCCACACAAGATGGCCTCCTCTGGGCTCCGTACAGGGATAGAGATTGTTTGGCAGTTACCTAGGCCTTTCTTTACAAATGTAGGAATGGAACAGCTTCTTTACAGCACAGCTGCATAAAAGGCACACTCCAATCCCTCCACAGACTCTCTGATGGTGGATCTATCTAGCAGCAGAGAGGTGGATCCACAGCAGAGTTCAAGCATATGTAAACAGTCAGGGATGCCTAGCTCCAGACAAGCAAACACCCCTTTTTTCAGGGAGCACCCCAGTGAGCAAGGCACCTGCTTGAGCTGTTACCCTGCCTCCACTGCCGCTGGCCAAGATGTCAGCGCTACGGGGCTGAACAAGACACAGCAGCTGCCCCATGGCGTTGGCCTCTTGCAAGCCGATGGCCCCCAAGCAGCCCCATAGTCCCCAGACTCCATCAGCACCCAGCCTCAGCAAAACCACCCCACTGCATCGCCCCGGCCACCTCTGGGCACAGAAAATACAGGTTTTAAAAAAAACCTACAAAAAAAACCCCCAACAAACCCAAACCCCACAGCAGCCCCACCGCACACGCCTGAACCCCAAGGGCGAGGAGAGGAAAAGCCAGGCGGAGCGGACGCCTCGGCTTGCCCGGCTCCGCCCGGCTGGGCTCGGCTCCGCCCCGCCCGGCTCGGCGAGGCTGTTGGCTGGCTGTTCCCACCGTACGCCGGGCGGGGGCGCCGCCGCGAGTTGCCGTGGGCCGATCGAGAGCGGCGGAGCCCATCTTGCCGCCGCTCGGCGGCCGTACTCGGGGAGGAGGGCCCTAGCCCGGCGTGCGGCCAATCCGGGCAGGCGCTGGCGGCGAGCAGGGCAGAATGGGCTGTAGTTTAGTGAAATAGGAAAGCTGCAAACAGTGTGGAGTGTTCCTGGTGTAAATAAAAGGGGGAAAAAAAAGTTTCTGCAAGTCGCAGCTCTGCAGCCTCGCTCAGACACTGGCACGGGGGTTTGTGCGTTGCAAAAAACCAACACACTGGACTTTATTGTGCTGCGTTAGCACGCTCTTCCTATTGTTTGTGTTTTTTTCAAAATATGGCAAAGGTTCAGGTGAACAATGTAGTGGTGTTGGATAATCCTTCTCCTTTCTACAATCCTTTCCAATTCGAAATCACATTTGAGTGCATAGAGGACCTGTCGGAAGGTGAGTAGATTTCTTCCCGATACGAATTTTGTAACCCTGGGCTCTCAGTTTCTGGGGTTTTAAGGCTTAAACTTTGCACAGGCCTGCTCGTACAATTTAACAGTTTCTCCTTCACCGCATCGCCGTGCCGAGGTGAAGGGATGTTCTCGCCGGCTCCCGAGCCTCCGGCGGCAAACCGGTCTCGCCGAGCCCGCCGGGGAAAGTTGGCGGCATTCGCCTGCCTTGGCCGCCGAACCGGGGCCGGCTCTCCGCGCCGCGCCATCGGCGAGGCGAGCTTCAAGTTGCGAGGAACTTGTTTGAGTGGTGGTAGCCATGTTGCCAGCTTTGTGTGTGCGTGGGGGGGGAGCGTGAGAGGTAGAGGGTTAACCGGGCTCGGCTGCCGCGCATCCCCGCGCCCGCGGGGAGAGGGGCTGTTGCGTGGCCGGTGCCCCTACGCCCAGGCGGTACTCGGAGCGCGGAAAACGCACCGGAACGCGCGTTTTGTTGGCCTCGTGCTCCATTTTATTACTTAATTTAAATTTTTAATTTTTTAAATTTTTTTTTTTTTTAAATGGCTATGGGAGGCAGGGGCGGGCGGGCTCCTTCCCGGGTGTCGGCAGCCATGGGGGTGCCCGGGCCCGGCGCGGTACGGTACGTTGGCTGCGGGAGCTCTGCCGGTGGGGGAGGGGTCCGGCCGCCAGCCACTATTTTTGGAAGTCACTCGAAAGTTACCGGCTGCCGCCAGAGGGGGGGGTGGCACCGGCGGCGCCGCCCTGCAGCCGCCCAGTGTAGACCCCCTGGCCTGAGTTTTGGGGCGCCGGCAGTGCTCCCCGCCGAGGGGCGCGCCGCCGGCGGCGGGCTCCCGCCTTCTCCTCAGCCGGGCGGGCCGCGAACCGCCTTCGCCTCGGCTGCGCTCCGCAGCGCCGCCCGCCGGGTCGCCGGCAGGCCGCGCCGCGGCTCTCTGCGGGAGTCGCCCCGAGAGGCCGCGCGTCGCCCCTCGGGCGGGAGTTTTGAACACCGCGGTTCGGGTCGAGGAAGGCGGCAGCGGGCTGGGAGAGGAAGCGAGGTGCGCCTGCCCTCCGGGAAGCGCGGGCGGTCCGTACGAGCGGCGGCCGATCTGGAAGGAGGAGGCAGCTCGTCTCGGGGTGCCTGTGAGCAGAAGAAGACAGTCGCCTGGCCCCCGGCGGAGGCCAGCGCCACCTGCTCGCCAGGGAGCCCTAGCGAGCCGAGGGAAGAGGGATGGCTAAAGTGAACCTGGAGTTGGTGTGTGACAGCGCCTGGCAGGCGCTCCGTGGCTGCGGTTAAACTTGCCTCGCCCCGCCTGCTTCTGTGGCAGTCCCGAGTTGTGCGTGCCGGCGGCCTGGTGACAGCGCGCTCGGCGTGGCTTGGTGCTCCGCCGCCGTGGGCAGGGACGGCCGCGCTGGCGGGAACTTTAGAGGAAGTCTCGGCTGAGCCTGGGAGTTCCTCTAGGCCTCTGCCGTTAGGCTCCTGCCCTCCTACAACCGACTGACGCCTCAGCTGGAGCTGCCTGCCGCAGGGTGTCCATCTCCGGTCAGTCTGGCCTCATCTGAGATACCTACATACAGTGCCAGACCCCTTAGGCCTGCCGGAGGGCCTGGCGAAAGGTGTTACGCCTTTCCCTCCAGCTGTGCACGGCGGTACGCGGTCTGCTCCTCACTCTCCGGATAGAGTTATGCCCGGACAGTCGGGACAAGAAGAATTAGAGATGGTCAGATGCCAAGTTCTCAGTTCCCTCCCCACACCGGAATGCAAGTTAGACTACAGGATAAATTCAGGCTGAGAACTGCTATCTTGCATATTTAACAAGAAGATTAAGCATAGCCTTCCTCTGCGTGATGAAAAATTTGCTGTCGCTGCCTTAGTTTTTATGTGTTAATTTGTCTGTTCACTGTGCTGTTTTCAGTAAACCCTGTGCACCACTGGTATTAAATTAATGAAGGCCAGGCTTTTTTTTAAGTAGCTATTCTGTATCTAGATACCTAAACAGTATTTTGATCAACCTATTAAATGTGCAACTTAAAGGTTATTTTTTAAAAGTCCATTTCTCAGTACTGAATATTGAGGATCTAGAATGAACTTTATACCGTTTTCTTAGAATAACAGCATGTGATAGTGTGATAATCTTAAGTTGTTCAGTTTAAAGTCTTCTTGTAAGTGGTACTACTCTCAGATGCTGACACAGAGGTCCTTAATTGTCCTGGATGGGTAGCCTGCAGTACTGGCAGTAGCTAAATACTGCATGCCAACAAGGTAAACAAAACCTCTGATACAGTACCCAGCTGATGGTGCTCTATAAAGAAATAAAATCCCTTCCTTAAGTTAGTTATGTTGTTTAACATCAATGCAGGTATTGGGGGGTTAAGTATGATAAACAAGAAGAGCTTATTAATGAGGAAAGAGTTGACAATCCAAAAGCAGCCAAGTTGTGTTAAAATGCTAAGTTTTCTCTGTGCCCAAGTTCCATTCCTGCAGGAATGTAGACCTTTTGCAGAGCATAATAAAGTAAATGTAATTTGGTACAGGTTTGTGCTTTTGCACAATCAGGGCATGGAGATAAGTTCTTAGGGTACAGTTTTGAAGCAACAGTTATGATAAAGAAATACCCAAAACCCCAACAAAACCAACACAGACTTAGTCATGTTTTCTGTAATACTGATGTTGTCCCCCTTGTTGAAAAAACAAAGGCGCTCTGTCTTTTAAGATTAGTTCTATATATGTATTGATGCATTGTGTTTTTGAATCACAGTGAAAGTGAGAAGCTGGCCCAGGAAGAGCTAATTTGTGCTCATTTGCAGTTTTAACTTTCAAACACCTGTGGTGGAGAGGGTGAGTTAGAAAAAACAGAATTGTAAGAAATATTTGATTTCGCTGCATTACTTTAGGAAGCAAAATACTACACTTTCTGTTTGCCTGTAACCGCATTTCAGGATGCAGATAAAATCCAAGCGTCAGTGTCTGTGATGAGAATGTGGTCTAATCGTGCTATCACAGTTCTACATACACGTCTGGTTATGCAAGTTACATGGAAGGAATGGGGACGTGCAGCTAGCATGCCTGGTGGTTAGACAATGGGCTTTCCTATTCAGTTACCTACCTTCCATGATCTGTACAATTTAAGCGGTGAGGTGTATATGGGGAGGAATTTCTTTTTGGGAGGTGAGTCAGTATTCAAAGCATGCAGTGTGTTATAGGTGTTATCCCTGTGCGGAAGCCATCCTGACAAGCTTTGAAAAAACGCAGAATGAAGATCCCAATATGTAAATGGGCCTTGTTCTCTGTATAAAATCTGCAAATGGAGGGATTCCTGCAGTTCTGAGTGACTGGGAGAGATGGTGGGATGGTTGGGTCCATAAGGATGGGTCAGGCATGAACACACCCTATAGACAGGTCCTTGTTACTTTAGGCCTGTTGCCAGAGAAGCAAATTCAGGCTACACAAAAGCATACACAGACAAGAGTGGAAGACCCTTAAGTAATGTTTGTTTTGTTTTTGTTTTGCTGTAGATTTGGAATGGAAAATAATTTACGTGGGTTCAGCTGAAAGTGAAGAGTATGATCAGGTGTTAGACTCTGTTTTAGTAGGACCTGTTCCTGCAGGCAGACACATGTTTGTATTTCAGGTAAGTTGATTTAACTGTTTCTAAAAGGGTTGTGCTAATTTGTTTAAAGATGACTTGTCAAACTGAGAGGCACTCGAGGAAAAAAAAAACAGTGCTATGCTAGAAAAATATTTCTGCTAGTTCCTCAGGTATGATACACCTTCCTTTAAAGTCTGTTCATAAGCTGGTATTTCTTGCCCCTGACATTTCCAAGGTAGTATTTTCACTTGGGGTATCAAAAGTTAGTGAAGTGACACAAGTGCTGTTGCTGTAGCTACTGATGATTTTGACAGGTGTGGTCTGCAAATATGGTCTAGGTCACGCAGTTATTGAGTGTCAGTTACCTGGTTTAGAGCAGCACTATCAAATGGAACTCTACTGCAGTTGGTGGCAATTTTAAGCAATTTTGAGCACTAGGTTAATGTAGGCAACATCTTCGGAAGATGAGGCCAACAGATTCATTGTAGAACTCTGCCAGAACAGCTGAGTTAATTTCTGTTTGGTGGGATAAATGTACAACCATGATATCTGGCTAAGTATGGTGAATCACAACAAAATATGGCCATTTGTGAAGACAGAATTCCAGTGGTAGATAGCAGGCATTTGGGATGCAAGTGTGTAGATCCTGGGGCATGTGACAGGCAGTCCAATGAAATAGTGCTGTTAAAGCCAAAAGTGAAGAAGGAGTAATGAAGGGAAAGAAAACAGGGAAAGGACAACTCTAACACAGCTTTCCAGCCTATTCTGCATCCACCTTAAATTGGGGGTAGGTAGGGAAGGGCACATGACTAAAGCAGACTAGCCTAAATTCTTAGGCAAATTGTTCAGGGGGGTTGTTTTGTCAAAAGTATGATTTAGCTTACTTTTTTTTTAATCAAATACTAGTGATTGTCATGTAAACTGAGAGCAAAATCTATCAGCAAAAAACCTGGATTGCAACAGTGTCCAGTTTATCGTGTGAGCACCATGCTACCTTCCTAAACATTATATATTGTCTTAACTACTTAATGGCAAATGCATGCTGGAGTATGAGCATTAAAAAAGCTAATGAATTCACTTTCCTAGTTCTCACAGGTACACTGTTTTAAAATAATATAATACCAGCAATTGTGAGGCATCTTTATTAATCCTGTAAATTCCAGGAAACCTCTTTTCTTACAGGACAGGCTAAAAGAATAGGCTGGAGGTTACATATATCAACCACATGCATGTAAATCAGTCTGGAAACATTTCTGTTTGGTTTTGAAGCTGGGCCTAATTTTTCCATACCACAGATAAAGCAGCTGTGTAACAAATGCATCACTTATTAATAGTTCCTCCATTATCAAGCTGTTGTAACTTCCAGCATTAATTGGTCAGAAATAGGTGATCCTCTGTTGCCCTCAAAGGGGCTACCTTGTAGCTTGCGTTTGCATTTCTAACTTAAAAGATGCACTTTTCTCTAGTTAGAAAGATTCATTGTGGATAGTGATGGGAGGCAGGTGCCTCAAAAGGCACAAGTGGCCTGTATGGTTAGGAAGGCCTTGCAAATGCAATTTACTGGTCTTGCAGTTTCTACAGGGTAGAATTGTGTCTCAGTTATAACAGATTCTGCAGTTAAATTAGTAGATATGTAGACGTTTTGCTTAGATTGGAATAGGTCCTGTAAGAGAGCCAGTGCTCCTTCTGTAATTATAATGAAAGTACCCTTTTATTTCTTAGGGTATTATACTTAGACCATTACTGATGGTCTAAGTATATTAGACTTCAGAAGCACTGGATTTCAGGTGAGGGTAGGACTCAGCTGATGTGTATTACAGGAGACCACCAAACCCTGAAGTGCTGCAATAAGCCTTTGCTAATTAAGTTATTTGCCAAACTGAAGCAGCTGGGGAGAGGGAGAGAAAGCCAGAATGGGGCAGAGCTCAGGACTGCAGGAGGGGTGTAATAAGAGATTTGTTTTTGCTGGGGACAGGGCGAGGAAGGACCTTTGCAGAGGTGTGTTTCAGCCAATAACATTCTGTAGGTTTTTCTATGTAGGAAAATGGCTGTAACAGCAACTAAAATGGAGAACCACACAGATAAAATACCAAGGATAATAAAACTACCTTTATCAAAAAAAGTTATGTATCAGATTGGGAATTCAATCTCACATATAGTAAGATGTAGAACTTATAGTGCTTTTCACTTACACAATCAGCTTTTTTAAACAGCTAAAAACATTTCAATATTAAAGGCCCACAGCTTGCCCTACTTGATTCTAAATATCAAGTTATATGTAGTGAAACCTGATTCCTTCTCTCTATGCATTTGAGGATTTGTAATAAATTTGCAGAAACTTCTTTTTGAGAATATAAGCACATAAATAATTTACTGTCTTTAAGCAGGGATATGACCTTACACTAACTTAGCTGCTCTGCAGTAATAGCTATGTGAATAAATGGATCATGTGGAAAAGCACGATAATTCAAGATAATGTATACACTGAGTGATTTCATAAAATTCTTAAGTAATTTCTAGCATAAAAATGGGGCTTCAAGACAGTGATTTTTATGCAGAAGTCAATCCTACTGCCTCCCTTTTTGCCTACCAAAATACCTATTTGCAACTGCTCACTCAATGTTTGGTCATACTAAGTGTGGGGGTTTTTTTTTCCACCTGTATATGATTGTGTGTTTCCCAGGCAATTAAGAGGTAAATGTTTGGGAAAAGAGAACTGGCTTTTTAAAAGTGTTTAGTGTCTTCTCCATTCAGCAAAATAATGCTTGAGTGTGAAGTAGGTTTGAAGCAGTATTTCCTTGGGTTCACTGTTTTATCATAGGATTTTGCAGGACACACAATGACAGTGGGAGCCTGGAAGAACTAAAACCCCACGTTAGAGTGCGAGTTGAGTTCTGGGGGGGTTAAATTGAACTATGCCCTTTTGCAATATCTTAATATCTTATTCTATAACTGCCCACTGTAGAATTTAAAGTAATGAAATGGTTCTGAGCACTGTAAGAACAAGACTGCTGAATTAAGGTACTCAGGTACTGATTTCATCTGTATTGGCAGCTCTTGTGATTTATTTATTTATTTATTTTGTTTGTTTTTTTTCAAGCTTCTCCACTTGACCTATTTCTTGGTCATCTTTGCCATTCCCCCACACAAGTTGTAAAGCCATTTGGTCATTTTCTATTCCCTTCAGGGCTGGAGGAAGTTGCATTCTACCCAATTGCCTGGTTGCTTCTCCCTCCCCCTGGTATATTTGTACCTGAAAGGTCTGACTCATCTAATTTTTCTGCAAAATGCCTACAGAGCTTCCAATAAAAAAAAGGGACTGGTTTGAAGGCTTAGAATTGAAGTAGCAAAGAGCAGAAGCCAATGATGCATGACCACTAGCTCCCAAATTCCAGTGCTCAAGCATATAAATAGTACAGAAAAATACAGATGATAGGGACAGCAGGAATTAATGCCATTCGTCCTCAGGCAATATTTGTTACACCTGACCCACTCTAACATACATTGTTAATACCAGATTGTACTTGCACCACAGGTGTTCGCTCTTGACTTCAGATCTTCATGTAAAACTGTAACTATAAAGCTGTTTCATTTATGCTTAGACTGGTGTTTCTTTGAGGCTTTGCATTTTATCAATAAATGTGTAGTTAGGAAGCATTTTAAGGGACTGATGTGAGCCACACTTTATGAAGCAAATCTTATTGATTAACTGCAGAGCCACAGTAAGTAAGGGTGCTGAGGAAGATTACAAGAGTTGCCTATTAATTGGGATTGCATCCAGATTGAAAATATGTCAGGTATCTTAGGGACATGATGCATTTAACTCCATACATTTTAACATGTGTAGGTGTGTGGAAAGAAGCAAAAGGAGAGTAGCTTCCTCCTTTCCTAGAAATCTGTGGGAAAGCTCAAACCTCACCATAGCCTGTCTCTGCTCTTCTTGCTGAAGTATAAATGGCAGTCTGTATTTTTAAGGGTTTAGTTGTGTTCAAAACACACATACAGACTAATTCACCCTCAGAGGTACCAAAGCAAAAAAAAAAAGCCTAAAAGGTGCTAAGATGGGCTGGAGATCAGTGGCGCTGTAGAATTGGAGGGATGTTGGTTCATCTGCTCAAGCAGTTCAGATGATCACGTCTTTAAAAGCAGTTTTGGATCAAGGTTGTCTAAACACCCGTGAGAAATATCAGCACACAGTATTCTAAGCAATTCTGTCTCTAGAGGATCCTGTCCTAAATTCAGGGCTAACGAAGTTGAGAAAGCGGAGATGTTTTCTGGGTAACTTGGAGAAAAACTTTATGCAGTCACTACTTGGCTGCTAAGACATCCTGCTTAAGATTCCTGTGCTAGGTAGGCATGTGGTACCAACTTTATTTTAATCCACCTTTCTCTTTCACATTTAGGCTGATGCACCTAACCCAGGGCTTATTCCAGATGCAGATGCAGTAGGTGTAACAGTTGTGCTAATTACGTGCACCTATCGAGGTCAAGAATTTATTAGAGTTGGCTACTATGTAAACAATGAATATACTGAAACAGAACTGAGAGAGAATCCACCAGTAAAGCCAGATTTTTCTAAGGTAAGGCATGCTTTGATCTAGTCATATCTCAGCACCTGTTGTTAAGAAACAAAACCAAACCCATGGTCATTCCGTGAAGTGTGTGGCATGAGGCATCAAATAATAGAAAAGCTGCAAGTGCTGTGTACTTGCCATAAATGTGGATAACACTGCCAATAGTTTCCACCAGCTTGAAGCATTGGCTGGACTTCATTATTATTTTACACTGTTTGAAATAAACTGTTGGGTTCCCTCTGTCTGCACCACTGTTGACAAACTGGCTCTGCTCTTCAGAAAAAGGATTTTTTTTTTCTAGGACAGTCAACTTGGAACTAAGATTTAGTATTAATTTAACACAGTCACCACCCATCTGTTCTAATGTTAGAGCTGCAGATTCTGCAAAACAGTAATGAACTGAAGGACAAGTGACACATAAAATGAGAGAAGATGGGTAACCTAGTAAGAGCATGTTGGATGGTTATCTAGTCAATGGACAACTTGACCAAGGAGGTTTGGCGGGGGGGGGGGGGGGACCCTTCATGGTAAAAATTAAACCTAGGACTAGATTTAAAAGATGTTGTGAAATAGAATTATTTGGAACCTAATGTCTTGAGGAAAAGGATCAATTAAACATAAAAAAACTAGTCAAAATCATGTGAAATACCCTACCCAGGGAGACTCTACATATCAACAAGGTTTTCATGGAATATTTACTTACAGAGCTGGGTTTTCTCTTTATAAAGGTTGAGGCATGTGTCTACACAATTACGTTCTGAAAGTTGTGTGATGGTGAAAATCTAGTTATTTCTCAAGTTTGCATGAATTATACAACTGCCTATATGAAGAAATGAATGGAATAATGCATGTACTGTAGTGACTAGTACAGAGGTAATCCCCATAGTCCCTGAAATTTACCTTCAAATGTAACTAGACTTGAATTGGTATGTAAATTGGTTTTTAAAAGTGGCTAATGATTTTCTATGCTTAACTTAAATTCAGGGATTAGATGCTTAGCATGTTCTCAAAATTAGTTAATTTTGAGAATTCTTAATACTTATCTGTCCCTTTTTCCTTTCACTTACATCACATACTTATTTGTTATTTTGGGTGTGAATGCCAGAATGTTGACTTCCTTTAAGCACTTGAACATAGAAATGCCTGGAACTACTTGTCTTAATTCTCTGATTTGCTTATGTAAAAAGCTGGCTCTGTTTCTATGAAAAAGAGCAAAAGCTATCACGTGTTTGTATGCCAACTCCTTAGTGTGACTTTGGGATAGAATTTAAACATACAAGCAGAATAGAAGCCTATTCAATATATTTAACTGTAACTGATCAGTAATAGACGTGGCTAGGTTCAAAAAAAGAAATGGTCATCTTAGTTTGCCGAAGGGGTTGGGAACTAGTTAATGAGCACCCTTCCTTGGAGAATAAAATCAGCATTACTGCTGAAGTAAACCTTTCCTGGAGTCAGTCTTAACATTCATGAGTGGCCAGTAATGCTAAGTTGCCATCCTTCTGAGGTAACTACCTATCTTAAAACTGGCAAAAGATTAAGAGAAAGTGAGCATTTTCTCTTTTGATGCATCCATAAACAAATGTAAAGGAAAAGGAAGGCCAACCAGGGGAATAAAATGTGGCTAATGTCTAGGTATGTCCAGTGCTGCAATGTTATATCTTCCAAATCTAAGGAATGCTTTTCACTTTAGTAGGCAAATAAAAATTAATCTGAAGCCTGATAATTTAAAGAAAGGTTGTACACTTAAATGAAGACAGTTGATGGAATCTAGACTATTATTGCAAAGCCATAAAGTTGATGTGAAACTTTGAGTACTGTGGTTTGCAGAATCATTTGTTGATTTACTATAAATTGGCTAAAATGAACACTTGTACTTTACTTGCAGAGTTTTCATATAGGCTTGAACACACTGAACAGTTACTTTGCTGAGTAGGATATTAGAGTAAATGGAGTCATTTTTCTGTAAGCATATTTCTGATTCATAGGTAGTAGCTATAAATTCATTTATATGAATTAACTTTTTAAACAAATTGGTTTATTGTTTAGGCTACGGAGAGTAAAAGGAAAAAATCTATAGCAGGTGAACTCCTGTTTGAGATGTATGCATTACATAATCTGTGTATTTTCTTCTCTCCCAGCTTCAAAGGAATATTTTGGCATCTAATCCCAGAGTCACAAGATTCCACATTAATTGGGAGGACAACACTGAAAAACTGGAAGATGCAGAGAGCAGTAACCCAAATCTACAGTCACTGCTTTCTACAGATGCATTACCTTCAGCATCAAAGGGGTGGTCAACATCAGAAAATTCATTAAATGTGATGTTAGAATCTCATATGGACTGCATGTGACTAACCACCATCGTTTTGGTACTGTATATGTGTTAAACTGTAAAAACAACCAGAACTATTTCTCTCAAATTCCGTAAGTACATAGTTGACAAGCAATGTGAAGAACTTGTTTTAAAACACCCTGTAGAAAGTTTATAAAAAAAAAAAACCCAAACAAAACCAGTATTTGAGCAAATTGTGGAATATAAATACAACTATTTTTAAGTAATTGCCTTTTTTCTCTAATGTGTTATTCTATGTGGTCTAAATGAAATCTGATTAAAGTATACATATTCTCCCCCTTCCCATTTACTTTGTAAGCACTATTAAAAGCTAAAAACCTAAACGTTAAAACACTGAGACAAAATGAAGGAATAATGCTGTGTCCTCATCTGAGATACAGATTGCCAAGTATAAAGTGCCCTTTAGTAGCAGCTTAAGAACAAAACTGTCATTAGATGAAGTGCAAAGAAAAAAGTATCTCAAAGTCCAAAAATGTCCTCTTGCTGTGAAAGCAGGCACCATAGTATAATTTTAGGTGCAAGCTTCTTCTCCTTTTGAGTCACATACTTGTTACTTAAAGCATACAGTTTGAGATTTACCATCTGCTATCTTGATTTTAGGACTTTTTTAAAAATTGCTGCTGCTGTTTAGTCAAACTGTAGTTTAAGGATAACGATTCATGTGAATTTGGGTGGGTACCTTAGCAGAAACCCTTTTTCAGCCACCCTGATAAAACACAGAATTGGTTGGAAGGGTTCAAGCAAGTACTAGAAAACGTAAGCATCAAAAGGAACAGAATGAGTATCCAAAAAATGCTCTTCTGCAAGATTATGTACACCTGCTGGGTTGGTACATTTATTTTCAGGTATGCTTTATTCATGTAATCTTTTTAACTAGTAATATGGAGTTTAGATACTTTCAGGTGTTTAGAACTTGTCTGTTTTCTTTCTGCCCTTTAAGGCAATCCTGTGCACTGGTACATATCAAGATTCAAACCCTGTTGTGGCAGCTATGACACACAAAAATACAGTGCCTGCCCTGAAGCTCTTGCACTGAGACCTCCCTATTACCTGAGGTATCATTGAAACTACAATGAACTAAGCAGTAAATTATAAATGCTTAGGACATCATTATGACACTAACACCTGAGTTATTCCTTCCAACCCTCATCAGCTTTATACATTTAGTGTGACTATATATGCATTTAAAATTGTAATCTGTCATGTCAGGTTGCAAGAACACAGTTAGTATAATGCAAGTTATTAGTACTGACCCAAACTCTGAACCCTTGGAGATCAGGCCCTTAAAAAGGGGTAACTTCACAGTGACTGACAGTACAGTTCTGAATAAAAATCTACCACGTCCTCTTCTCTTTCTGCATCTTTAAGAGTGATGGAGTCCCAAGGAGTTAGCACTGCTGTCTTACCACATCATTAGTGAAACTGTCTTAATTTCTAGCACACATTTTTAAATCAAAGGGATGTACATGCATGTGTCTTTCTTGTACAGAAACTGCACAGGGTAGCTGAACAAATTAGTGAAATCCATTAATATTTGGTACCCTAATTGTAACGTGTGCTTTTGAAGATCTCTTTGTAGCTGTTTAAAATGGTGACTGAAAATTTAAAATCTGTATGACAACATAAAGAACCAGTTCCCCAAACCAGCAACTGCTTCACTCCAGGGCTGAAGTTACATGAAACTTTAAGAAGGATCTTTTGCTTTTTAATTAGACAGCAACTTTAAGGGCTACAGTGACATTTGAGATTTTTTTCATGCACTTTATTGTTCTATTTATTAATCTAAGATACCTCTTAAAAGGAAGTATGTGAGTAAGAGTCATCTGCTGAAAGAATGGCAGTCTAAGGAAGTCTGCCTTGAGCAAAGGCTACTGTAGCAGTATTTCAAACACTTGCACTTTCATGATTCAAATGAAAACATGGTCAAATAAAGTTGTAACCAGAATCCATGATCAGTAGCATAAAGGCTGCTGAGAAGCACATGCCACAAAATGATGGAAGCAAACTCTTGTTACTGCTCTTGCAGAATCAGTTACATACAGATCAGCAAAAGAGGTACCACTTTACCAGATAGATACACTAATGCAGCATATGTGTTACAGCCCACCCCTTACAGGAAGAATAACCCTGCTGTGCTTGATGAAAACTGGAGAATGACCCTTCTCCCTTGTGAGAGCACATCATGATCTTTGCAAAAAAACCTGTCTTTTTATGCTTTCTGAATGACTGGACATCTCTTGGGTCTTCTAGGACTTTGTCCAGATCTTAGCAGTCCATATGCACTATATTTTGAGTATCACACTGCCTGGCAAAATCACATTCCTGAGACACAGAATTTGAGAAAAATTCCAGAGGTTTCAGGTCTAATCATCAGGCAACAGCACAAACTTAGTGGTATTAAAAGATACAGTGGATGTAAACCATCTCTGTAAAGACTTGTCCTTGATACCTGAAAGTTGAAAAAGCAGGGCTGTACAGAGGACAAACACAGCCAGTTGCAGGCAACACAATTTCAAGCCTGAAGATGTGTTTGCTTTTCCACAAACCTCCACTTGCAGAGACCACCACAATGCAAGGAAATGCTACAGATTCCACTGACAGGATGGGTGCTGCATCTCACTGTTTTCACCTTAGCTAGACAGACTTGATTCCATGAGAAGATTGTTGTGAAGCTTGTCAGTGTTCCTCATGTACAAAGAAGTAAATGGATCAGACAAGGCAACATTAAGGATGAAAAAACTGTGTGGGATATTTTATGTCTAGCTTGAAGAAAATCTTGCCCACTTTCTAGTCACTGTTTTATTCATAGAATCATAGGATAGCCTGAGTTGGAAGGGACCCATAAGGATCATCTAGTCCAACTCCTGGCCCCACGTAGGGCCAGCATGTGGTTGAGTGCAACATCCAGATGCTTCTTGAACTCAGTCACGCTCGGGGCTGTGACCATCTCCCTGGGGTGCCTGTTCCAGTGCCCAACCACCCTCACAGTAAAGAACCTCTTCCTACCATCCAGCCTGAACCTCCTCTGTTGCAGCTTCCTATTCCTTCAGGTTCTATCACTGGTCAACAAAGAGACTGGCGCCTGCCCCTTCCCTCCCCATCAGGAAGCCACAGACTGCCATAAGGTCATGTATCGCCTTCAGTGTGAATTACTAGGACACTGAGTTCCAAGGGGGCAAAAAGGCTTCAGCTCCATCATAACAGAGGCTGGTGAAATTCAACCTCTCCCATAGCTCTGCAGAGCTACACTGAAGCCAACCCTTACTGCCTATCCTCAAGACAGCAGCAACTCAGAACTTTACTACAATAACCACAGTAGCTTATTTTGCAGTTTACCCTCAATCCATATCCTTTAGATGTGACAGAAGCCTCAAAGACAGATCTGATGATCTGACAGTCTGTTACTTGGTTTTGTAGGGCCTCAACTGCTGATTTTCTGGAAGTCAGCTCAGAGTGGACGCTAGCTACTTGGCAGCTGCACAGATTATCCACTGCCATATGAAAACAGGGAAGAAAATAAAACACCCAAACCCAAAATCTTACACAAGTACAGACCTGAAAAATCTGTATCTACCAGAGGCAGAAAAAGAGCAAAGTCAACTAAATCTTGTGGCTCTGATCTGGACAGCTGCAGATCTTCACATACCTGACTGCCCTTATCCATAGCACAGTGGTCTGCAAGCGTGCAGATTCTCTGATTGTTGTTGAGAGCCACAGAAGTTTGGTCTGGAGATGATGGGTTAGGCCTTCTCATTTGTATTTATGTTTCCAGTTGAAATTCTCCTGCTTATGAGCTGGTCTTTTAGTGTGCAATAGCAGAGCTGGGTGGGCTCTGTGTGGTACCAGCCAGGTGGAGGGACTTTTGCTTAATACTTGGTCTAGGCAAAGATGAATGTCTAAGGAGGAAGAAAAGTCAGCTGGAGCCACTGAGAAGGTTTTGTAAAAGGCAAAACCCAGGTTTGTATCTGGAATGCAGAAAGCAAAGGCCCTTTGAGGAGGGAGAAAACACTTCAACATTTCCAACTTTGGTGATGCTGGCTGGGAGGCATGGCTGGGTACTCGCTGTTTGTGGCACAAGGGATGTGACTGACCTTCCTGCAGACAGAAAAATCAGAAGAAGGAGGTGTGTGTGCTGCAAAAGGGCTACACCAGATGTCAAGAGACCTGCGTGCAGGTAGTCAAGGTAAACTCTGTTGCAGGACAAAGCCATCTTGGAGCAACATTACTGAGAGGAAATAAGAGAATTTAAGGATCTGCAAGAGATGAGATGTTGTTACAGATGTGGCATATCTCTTGAGGTTTGATCACAACTTCAACATCCATTCCTTCAAGAAGTACAGCAGACTTCCTATGGAGTTAAGGCCTCTTCAACTTGAGGCCCAACTGTCTAACGAACAGCCAATGAAGTCATGCTCTCGGGAAAATATCTTTAAGGTGCAGGCTGATAGAAAACACTTCAAGTTCATACACAATTACAAATACTCAGTAAAACAATGAAGAATCCTGCAGTAGAAGTGAAGATTTGAAGAGCGGCCTAAAGGCTGCGTCTCTATTAACCGGATCAGGGCCCCAGTATGGATCCACAGTAGTAAACTGTTAGCATGTTCCCCAGCACTGCCCAGGGACAGTGTGGGGAGCTACCAACAGGGAAAAATGTCTGCAACTCCAGTGCATTGCATACCTCAGGATAGTGATACCATGTACTACTCACAGCCACAGCTGGATGGCTCCTATCTGCCAGCCACTGGGAACTGTTTTCTAATGGTTCCAGAAAGAGACAACTGCTAGCACCTGAAGCCTGCTTATCAGGGAGAGGCTTACTGTGGAAAACAAAAATAGTTGCTTACCCTTGAGTTACTTGCCTTCAATGAAAACCAGAGAAAACACCACAGTAGCAAGGAGCTGTTGGCATGATATGGACAATATGACATGTTGAAAAACATCAGCAAAAAAAGGCAGCACTCTCCAGGGTCTGTAGAGGCTGTAAGAGAGGCCAGAACACTGCATTTCGTACAGCTCAGGAAAGCATGTTGTACAGAACTGGAGAGCTGGAGAAACAGCTGATAGTCACCCAGATTTTTAGACAAGCTGTTCTAAATGCAAAATTCTTTAAGCAGTCCATCTGTGGAGGGACACACCACCAAACGAAACTTTGCAGAAATCCTACCAGCCAAATATGCACCAGGGAGCAGGAGAATGACTGGCCCAGATGTCTCTGAGCTCCAGACCAGCAGCAGCAGGTATGGGTTGGTTCCTGTCCTTATGGAGTCAAGCAAACCCCTCAATTGATCACTGTGGATCTCTAGGTCCAGGGGAAAATGTAGTATTTTCTTATTAGTGACTGCCTCCTCCAGTTAGGCACAAGCAGCACGATGGGTCTAGGAACTGCATAACAGTTGGTTAAACTCAGTGGTAAGGTGGCAATTTCTTAAACATCACTTTTTTTTTTTTTTTTTCTGGAAAACTATATTGATTTATAAAAAATAAAGGTTCCTGAATGATTCTATCATTCTCAGATGAGAGGCTAGGGAAGGAGAACATACCAGGCCTTCACAAAAACTGAACACTCTGTAGACAGAACCAGACAGTGTAACAGATGGTTCCCCCATCTTTTGTTTACCCATCAGAAAGTCCTATAAGTGGTCAAAGTCAATTCTGCCACTGAGTTACTGAATGTAGGCTGGCCTCCTGGCTGCCAACTTCCATTAAAGACACGTGGGAGGAATGAGCCCCAGTTTCTCATAGAAGTTATAAACTTGCAGAGAACTCTCAGCAGAAATTCTCTACTACGTGTTGGCAAGAACAGCAACCTAATAAAACAAGTAAACTCAGAAGTGCTATCTAAAGAGTGGAGGTGAAGTTCTGTTTTTACCCACATCAGAGAATAAATTACTGGTCATTTATCTGTAAGGGCTGTTCACAGCAAGCAGTGGACACGAGTCTGTCAGTGAGATAAGGAAGATGAAGATCTTCCATACTGATTCACTAGAACAAGAACGCAGGGTGTTGGTCTGTGTCAAACTTTCTGAATCAGGTAAAACCCCTCTGACAAAGCACAGGCTTTGTTTTGAAAGCGCTGGGGGAGGCAGGAACCCATCTGAAAGAGCAGAGACCCAACAGCACATCAAGCTGCAGAGTTAGGCTGATGTCTTCTGAAATTTTGCTAGGCAACTCCAATCAGGGATGGGTACGAAGCTGCAGTGGGCACTGCAGGGCCCCAGAGAATCATAGTGTATCTCAAAGCACATGATACCCAAGTTAGAGCAGGAAAGAAAGGGAATTTTGACACAAGAATGTTAATGAACTAATATACTATCCTGGTACCAATAAATGCTTGTAGAAAAAACCAAGTGAAACTGATATGATAGACAGTTTTGGAAACAGAATCTTAATTCTACAGCTGATATATAGCTTGTGTCCTAAAACAGTACCAGCTGGCTATCAGGGTGCAGTACGTGTCAATGCACAAGATCTGACCAAAGGTCGGCTAGGTATTGATAGCTTTGTCTAGAAGAGTAATCCAAATGTAAGACAGTTTTAGCGCTTCTCCAGGCTTTACCAAATCTCAGGGGTGTCTTTCGGCTCATGTGTAATCCCAGAGCCAGCTATTAAGCTCCAATCCAGACTGCTTTTTATATAAAGGAACTAAATAGAACTTAAGAATTTTGTCTTTGCACTGGAGGGGAAAGTGCATTAGGACTGTCATCTCATGAGAAAGCAGAAACTGGTACTTTAAAACATGCAATTATGACAAGGAAAGTAAAAGTATTTAATAGTTCTCTCAACTCATCATTTGGAGCTTCTGTATGAAGAGCAAGTTAGGAGCACTGTTAGGTACAGCTATAAACATATCCATAAGTAAGACACTCTGTGCACAGGGAAGGCAAAGAAAATCAAACTACATCCAAGCTCCTGGGCTAGAAATCAACACTTCAGTCAGTGGTTCCAACTACAGGAAGGTTCGCTGCAATTAAACTAGAGTAAGATTTCTTTTTAGGGTCTCAAGGTTCATGTATGATAAGAGTCCTAAGGAATTTTACGGTGGAAATTTGGTACACCTGCATTTTGATTTCAGGAAGGAGGGGGGAGTTGTGAGAGGGAGGAGATTTTTAAAATGTAAAGAATATTTAAGTAAAATGTAGATGATCTAAAGACCCAAGACAATCCTTTCACAAGATGAAACTCTGTCTCCATATATCATTACAGCTGACTCTATGGCACAAGTACCACAGTAAACTTGTACACTGCAAATACTGGTTTTCAGGGAAATGTCTTTGAACCTAGAGATCATGGCTGTGCTGGAAACCAGATCATACAGAAAATGAAGCACGGGAGGGAGATGGGGTGAAGAAGGCAACAGCAACATCAGAGGCCAAGACTAGGCAACACAGGGAGATTACTACTGACAAAGATGGGCAAGGTCACATTGAAATGCATGGCAAAATTTCACTCCAGGTCACTGTCAGTCCCCTAGCAAAATTTAAATTATCCAGCCTGTTCTCAGTTCTTAACACAGAACAAAAGGTGGAGAAAAGGTTATGCTGAGCCAAAATGTTCTCTTTGGCTCCTCTCCAGACCTATTTGTCAACAGTTTGAATAGAAAACCAGATGCATATGCGTTTCATAATAAGTTCCCTGCACACAAAACCATAGATGTTCAACATCACGTTCCACTGCTATGGAAAACCCAGTATGCAGCACGTGTACACATTGCTAGGGAACTGGCAGACATTTATTCTTTGGTTTTCCCACGTATAAATAATGCTGTTTCTGACACAAAATGAAAAGCAGCACTATCTGAGATACATTCAAGTTACACGTGCTAGCTGAGACACTAGGGTTTGTCCTTAATCATGTGTGATTTTGAATGTACTAGCAATATAGTAATTTGCTCAAATAAAGTCATTTCCAGAGGTAATCTGACACTGCACAATTGTCCCTGTAGGAGTCTGTAAAGACACCTAGCAGTCAGAGCCAGCTGGGCCATACCTAAATTTAACTAATAGGAAAAAAGGAAAAAAAGACTTTCTGAAACCATCTTGAATCCATCTATATGAGTCAGAAGTAAGTTCTCAGCACAGGGGTGAATTTCCAGAAAGTAAGCAGAAATCAAGCTGGCACTCAGCCAGAACACACAGAAGAGCAGAAAGTACCTGTTCAGGATAAACCAAATGATGCTAGCCCATCACACCGTGTGAGCTCCGGAAAGACGTCAGATTTGCCATAGCTGGGAATAATGTTAACTATACAATCATCCTCTGCTAGCAGAGGAGTGAGAGGTGCCTTTGGAAGAGGCTTACAAGGTTCCCTGGCAGAAGCTCATCGCGCTGCTCCAGTGATACAGCAGAAAGGGCAGGACTGCCCTTCTGCAGGGGGCCATTTCAAGCCTCCTGTGCCTCTGGAGCAGTGCTTTGCTTCCACTGCGCTCATAAAACCAAAACATATAATGTTCATATATGTTGAAGGCCTCTACATAAACATGCTCTGGTGAAAGTAGTGTTCAGCTGAAGAAGCACGTACCTGCACTTGTAGATCCAATCCCTGCAGTCAGCACAGACCGTGGTGTAATCTTTACTGCATACTTGAGAAATTGAGATTTCCCTGTACCCGGGTCTCCAACCAACAGAAGATGCGATTCACCTTGTGGGGAAAACGTCGGTGTAGGAGCAGTTGGTTCATACACAGAAAAAGATACACACAAAACGCTCTGAATTAAATAATACTTCTGGTTATTCACCTAACGTTTAGTACTACATATACATTACAATATCTAATTCTGCTTAAGACTGCACTGTGTATTTGGTATGATAAATATATTAATAAAAGCAGTGTTATATTGCTGCACCCAAACCAGATATTTACAATGAAACACTAAAAAAGTATTAGCAAGTATATGACACGCTTCTTGTAATGTAAGTTCCTACATTTTAGAGTACTCATTTCTCAGACTCAACTCACTCCTGAACATGAAACAGAAGGATACCAGGGTTTAGCTAACATTCTGCTATTCAGTTACTTAAATTATTGTGAAAGGGACTAATAAAATCATCTGGCTGTTTTTCTTAACCAGTTCTGTTACACTGCCAACAGTTACACAATTTAGTAATAACAAAACAATGAGATTACAGAAGTAAATAGTTTGGCTACTGCAATCTCACTGAAGTGCTCTAAAATAATTTCATTGTCTTCTACAAAACATTAATACAATTCTGATTCAAATATATTTAGCTGCTGGAGCAACAAGAAAATCCTGTATTTGTGTACACACATGTATTATTTTAGAATTAGGATGACCCATATAGATTATGACCTGTGTACCACCTGGCACATGGCATATCTGCCATCTAATAACAGACGGAGAGTCAGCAGGCAGGTAACTTACAGTAACAGAACTAAGTGAGATGTGCTGACAATCACAGATGGAAAAGCCTGGCATCAGGCAGTAAAATGAATCCTTTAATTTCTCCTTTCAATGTACTATAGTGATCCACATTAAGGAAACATTAATATTCCATCTTTTGATGCCAAACACTGCTGGGAATATTCTATGAGAAATCATTTCAAAATGTCACTTATAAAATAAAAAGTGAGTTTATGTTTTATCTAAACCAACTGCCTTTAATATTCTACCTAATGGAATCCTGAATGCCTGCTTTTACTGGGTTTTATTTGGGAAAAAATAAAATAAAAAGAGGAAGTCTAGACACTCACTTTATTTGTCTGAGATTTTGGAATACTACTTGGTATTAATCAAAAATTGCTCACTCAAGAAAATAGGATCATTATGCTTCTGAAACCCTTAGTGGTTTGATTTGGGGGGGATGTGGGTGAAGACAGGGATAGGAAAAATGTTAGAAAGGATGTGACACTATTAGAAACAATACTAACCTCTGATTCGAGTTCCAGTAGCATCAGTTCTCTGTACACCACCAGCAAGCACCATGGCTACAGCCAACTTCACCAGGTACAATCCAAAAACTTGAGGACATAAGCTAGCCAAAATTTCATTCCTCCCTAGAACAGGAGCAAAAAATGGCACTCAGCCCCAGGAGTAAAACTTGGTTTCCCATGGATTCCTATGTACACTTTAAGTCCTGTGTACACTGACAAATAATGGTCCTGTGTCCACAGTCCTATGGACACTCACAAATAATTGGGGTCTGCTTCCTAACAAGAGTAACCGGGCAAGGAGGAGATTTTTGTTGTTCTTGTTGTTATTTCATAAATGGGACCCAAAGCAGCTTGATCCAAAACTCCTTTGTTATAAAGAAGTTAAATCTTCCACTGTCACCAGGAGCAAAGCCAATCCTTCCACAGTTTAAGGAATTTACGGTCTGGATATCATGACAAAAGGCACTAATGAAATGCCATCATGCAAAACTCCTTTGTTTCACACATTAAAGTGTAGGGGCTACGAAGAATAAAACTTGAACGTTTCCAGACCAAAATATCTCCTTGAAAACCAGCGTGTTGTACATTTAAGAAAACATCTAACACTTGAAGTATTTTGCCCTGAACCTGTGTACCCATAGCATGCCTCATTTTCTCATCGTTGCCTTGAATGTCCTTCTCCACTGACCCTTCTGTGTCAAAGGTCTCCTTTGACCCTCTCCTCCTCCCTACCATGGTCTTTTCCCAGCAACAGAGTATTTCCACCTGCTGTGATAGGATCATTGGCTTGGAAGGTGTGTAACAACTAATTCTGTTCTTTGAGATTTTGATACTAACAGCACACAAGGGATCACACCATGCATTGCTCCCACTGCTAGGGAATAAACCAGAGTGACCCATTTTGAGTTTTAAATTTAGATGCAAGTACACAGCACTGGCAAAAGATGTGGGCACCTAATAGATGACTCAAGGCACAAGTGTTTCTTGTGGAGGTCTTCTGAGGGAATAAACACATCTTTGTCCAAAACCAGAAATTTAAAAACTTTGGTCGGCCATAGCATAAGTCAAGATTTAACTCCACAGTTGACTCTATTTGACTTAGCATTCAATTGCCTTGCCAGTGCTGAGCAGCTCAGCAGTTCTGCTTCTTCCTTGATCATATCCAGAAAAAATAGTGTCACTGCTAAGTCCTCTCCAAGGCCTGCCATGGTAGACTTTCTCAGGACACCTAATACACAGCATCAGGAACTGAATACTGTAAAATGCAGTAACAACTACCCTTATCTCTTGAAAAACAGTAAATGTACAAACATCCTGTTGTGAAATGTCCTACACCTCAGACTCCTGATCAGATTTCACCTTTGCCCTCACATGAGGAGACTCAAATTCAGATAAACAGCCTGAAACAGACATCTTGACCAGTCAGGGTCCTTCTAATTTTCACCTCAATTTTCTTGTAGCCACTTCATATTAATTTATTTGTTCTCAATGGGTAATATTGCGTAAAACCACATTGCTCCCTGAAGGTTTCCAAAAATTGTCCCAAGAATGAAAAATTAAATGGGACCTTCAAAGAGGATCCTGAATTACTTTCTGCACGGTTCTAACCGGGGCAACAAGATATGTTCTCATTCTAAACAGCAGGAGGAAGAAATGCTCTCATTCCAAACAGCAGGAGGCTAGCAATTAAATTGCTCCAGGAAACGTGGTTCTGAAGAATCTTTGCCATTGACAAGATCTCCAGTTTCTTATGTGAGCATTCTCATTTTTAAGCTGACATGTGCAACACTGCCACCTGCTTTTCCTCCTGTCTGTCTTTTAAGAAGAAAGACTAAACCGTTTTCAGGGTTTCAAAAGACAGTGTTAGCCTGAGACTGTTCAGTAACAGAGATCCTAAATAATCCATTGAGCTTCCCTGCGGTTCAGGAGAGGCACTCATTACAGAGAGGGACAGAGTTCCAGACACAACTCCTGCTACTTCCTAGACTGCAGACCATAGTAAGTTGAGGAGCAAGCGTGTTAAACTCTGGCTGTTCTGGAAGCCACCATGAATTGGGAGACTCCATATTTGATAGCAGGCTCCACAGCAGCTAAATCAAGGTCCAAGAGTTAGGTTGAGGATGGGATGTGCTAAACTCTGTGGCAAAGATTCACAGCCTAATCTGGGATACAGAGACAGTGAGTCAGATCTCTTGCTCCAGAGTCAACAGCGATGCTGACTAAAAGCAGATCTGTCCCACACTATTTCTTCTCAAAGGTATGCATTTTCCTTCTTGATTATAAAGCACTTTGTATTATTTCTCATTTCTTGTTAACAAATGTTCCACAAAACACTGGACTAAAAAGCTCAGAAGAAGGAAGATCAATACGGTATGTTTGGTACTTCCCCCCCAGCCATAGTAAAGTAATAATTTCATATTCCTGTACTGGAAAAAGTTTGGTTTTGGAGGAATGGGTGGTGGGATAGGATAACAGGAAAAAATGTGTTCAGTCACTGTACTTTCAGTCCTCATTTAATCTATATCCAAATGTGTGTTCTACTTAAAAGCCTTTAACTACTAACCTGCTAAGGGATCATTCTTATGCTTTTCCCAGAAGTCTTCAAATTCCTTGCGGACTTCTTCATCAATCACAACCCCTGCGAGCTCCTCATTGTTTACTTTAACATAGTTGGCTTTCAAAACAAGCTCCACATTACAGCGTGCACCCTCATGGAAAGGTTTCCACCTCTGCATTACCACTCCATACACTGTGATGTCATCTCCTGGAGGTAACAACAAAAATTAGTGAAGTAACTTCTGATTTGGGATACGCCGATGTGTCAGCTGTAACACATAATAATGCAATCAAGAGCCTGTGTTACAGTTAGTAAGGTTAAAAAAAAAAAAGCAACAACAAAAAGCAAACCTGCAGTTATGGGAAGGCTAAAAAAAACCATTAGGTAAATTGCTTATGCCTGTGGTAGGAAGTTGCTATGTCTTTCTGCTTTGTTTAAGGTAGCTGAATTCTTAACGGCACACCTCTGCTTGCTTCCTCTTTTAGAAAAGAGGAATTCACAGCAAACTGTAGAAGCTTCTCTTTCAATTAGATTCACCATACAAATACTTTAGGCATTTGAATTCTGCTTATTTTTGTGATGAATTCCACAATCACTTGTTAACATTCTGGCCACGGTGCTCTTCTGAGAAAGTACAACCAGAACTTAATTTCTGGTGGGGATGTGCCTACACCCTGGTTTCAGTGAGGACAGGGTTAATTTTTTTTCCTAGCAGCAGGTATAGTGCTGTGTTTTGGATTTAGTATGAAAATAACGTTGATAACACACTGATGTTTCAGTTGTTGCTAAGCAGTGTTAACAATCAAGTCAAAGACTTTTCAGCTTCCCAGGCCCTGCCAGTCATGAGCCTTCTGCAGGAGGTGCAGGAGAAGCTGGGAGGGGCCACAGCCAGGACAGCTGACCCAAACTGGCCAAAGGGATAGTCCCTACCATATGGCATCCTACTCACAGTATGAGCTATGGGGGGAATTGGTCAGGGCAGGACTCTATCTCAGGAACTAATCAGGTATTGGTCAGTGGTTGGTGAGCAGTTGTGCTGTGCCATTTTTTTTTATATATAACCTATTATTATTATTATTGATGTTGTTATTATAATCATCATCATAAGCATCATCTTCCTTTTCTGACCTATTAAGCTGTTGTTATCTCAGCCCATGGGCTTTACCTTCTTCCCAATTCTCTCCCCCATCCCTTGCAGTGGGGAGTGAGCAAATGGCTCTGTGGTTGTTTTAGCTGCCTGCCAAGTTAAGCCGTGACAGCCAAGGAGAATTTTTCATCTATCATCCTGCCAGTTAGCTTCCTTTTTGAATGCCAGGCAGCTTTTTCCACCTGCAGCACCCCTTAGGTAGGAGGTCAGGTTATCTAGCTCTCCAGACCTACTGATGGGAACCACAGGCTGTGTGACAGTGCGGACTAGTTTCCTCAGGAGGTTTGGTGATCCCACACTAACAAGATCTAACGTACTTTCTGCACCTCACAACACATTACTTATTGAAACTGATCTGTCAAACTGTCAAGATGTACTGTGGGGATGTATGACATTTCACCAGGGCATGTAGCAATAGGACAAGGTGTAATGGTTTTAAACTGGAAAAGGGGAGATTTAGGTTGGATATTAGGAAAAAGTTCTTCAGTGTCAGGGTGGTGGATCACTGGAGCAGGTTTCTCAGAGAGGCAGTGGAGGCCCCATCCCTGGAGACGTTCAAGGTCAGGCTTGATGAGGCTCTGAGCAACCTGATCTAGTGAAGATGTCCCTGCTTACTGCAGGGGGCTTGGACTAGATGGCCTTTTAAGGTCCCTTCCAACCCAGTACATTCTATGATTCTACGATTTTCTGCAACAGTCTTCAACTGCCATGCTAACATATGAGCTGAAACAGTAACGTGACAGATGAACATGTCTCATTCAGCTAGCCCTCAGCACGGACAGCCTACGTGGCAAAGATTCTTCTCAAACAGAAAAATAAAAGTGCCTGTGGTACAAACACGTGCAATACATGCTGTATCCTCACCAGACTTGCAACTGTCCACTAAGTCATCTTCCAGAATAACCATCATGCAACGAGGGATGCTTCCAACAGACAGTCTTTGAACCTAGGAGAAAGGAAAGAAAATCACTTCTTAAAAACAGCCCCTTTTCAAAGCCATTTATAGCTGCCCTGGCTTAAGGACCTACATTCCTTTCCTGAAACCGAGGCCAGTCCTTGCTTTTTCTCAGAAAACTTACATAGCAAACATGACACTAGTGCCATGAACTTATTACTGAAACTTTACTGCTTATATTAATGGAGATGGGATTGGGTATTAAATTAGCTGAAGGTGCTCAATTGTGGGAGGCTGTGTGATTCCAGTATCTTGCTGAAGAAAGAGCACTCAATAGGTCATTTCAAAAGAGCTGTATTTTTTTCTTCTTCTTTTTTTTTTTTTTTACAAATAATTTGAAATATTTTTAGATACTTCTTCAATATGCAAAGTTTACTTTGGGTACTGAAGCATTCCCATGAGTTAGGTAACCCTGCACTTAAGTATATACTCAAAGATTATTCTCTCTGTTTTTCTGGTATTTAACCATAACTTGACAGATTGAGATGTAAGCTTACACCTAGGTGTCAAGGATTAAATCGACAACAGGAAAAAACAAATTGCACACAACCAAACAAATGTATATTGACAAATGTGCCAGTAACGCTTGTAATTCTTCTTCTTTTCTCCAGGGAAAAGTCTATAACAGGATTGCATAGTCTATTTCCAACCAGCAATCTCTCCATTTACACCTAAAGCTTGCAATAGTATTCAGAATATCCACTGCAAGAGAACAACAATCAAAAGTACTTTTTCATTCTGCAGCACAGGTTGTATGTGCTAGAATTCCAGATTTATTCCCTCTCTAGTGCCTAGGAAGGTTAATTCACCCTTGTGTATTATTTAAATGGCCCCAGGCACTTCGCATCACTGTCAGTACTGGTGGCACATACACAGTTACCTGCAGAGCTCAGTAGGAAACAGGAGTAAAATTTATTCCCTGTTTAACATTACTGTACTCAATAAGCCCATGCTGCTGAAAATCCTTCCCATCATAGGGATCTGTGTGCCACACAGTAAAACAAACAAAAAAATGTTACTCAAACCATATGTCAGAAACAATCATATAATGATGAACATGCAACACAGGGTTTATTTTCTAGAAATATTTTTCTTCCCTTGCTTTTTTTGCTATTCTGAACTTTTTAGAGCTTAGTTTCTAATTCCATGCATTTCTGGTTTCACACATACATCCTGCAGGTAGGTTGGCACCACTATCCTCTTAGTTGTTAAGCTCAAAACCCCTAAACGACTGAAGATATCTTAGAAAAGATTTGTGAAAAAGACACTGAACATATAAATAAACACAGAAACATCGTCTGCAATATACCCTACTTATTCTCAATTTTAATGCAATGTAGATTTTTTTTCCTGTGCCAGTTTTGTCTTAGTTATCTGCTACTGTAAGAACAAGGCCAAATTGTTTCTTACTCCTGCTCAGCTGTACTTCCACCCAGAGCAACCTTCAGAAATACTCTGCAAGAATCACATATTCAGTATCTGTTGAATTCAGTACTGGCTGAAGGGAACTTAAGTTTGCAGACACCATATATCAACCATACTGCATTGCTACAGCTGGCCTTGGCCTCAGCCACTGCTGGGCTAGCTTTGGTCCTTGGAAGCATCCCCTGTGGTAAGTGCTCATAGAAACAACACACACTCGGTGTTGTGATGATTCAACATGGAAATTTCCTCTCTGCACTGGTGGTGGGTGCTTCATAAGACACTGAGTGGAGTTACCTAATAATGGAAGTCTAGTTAACGTGCCTACATTTTTAACTCTTTGACTGGAAATCTCTGGACAAAGGGCTGTCTGGCTTCTTTTAGTCTTCTCAGGCATTTGGTTTAAACAACAGTAGAATCTTTAAAACTTTTCCACTTTTCTTAGCACCTAAAACTTACCAATGAAATTGGGATAAACTTCATTCTGACATAAGCATGAACAGTTTCACTAAGATTAGCAGTTACCTTATTCCAGCAGGATATTAAGCCCCCAAAGGCCTTCTTTAGCGAGTTGTTGTACTTAAGACATTTACACCTTAATACCCTCCCATTTCCTCAATTCATTTTTTTTTACCTGTTCCTGTATTTTGATCTCTTGATAGTCTCTGCAGCAGGTAGAAGAGGTTGTTCCAGAGAGACAGGTGAACTTGATTGAGTTGCAGCCTTCTTCATTAAGACAGGCTGATGGACGGCAGAAGGCGTAGTACTGCTCAAAGTCGGCCTTGATGGCAAACACGTGCTTGCACTTATTGCAGATGTAAGTCCGCTCGAACTCCAGAACTTTCACCATACTGGTGCGTATGACAGTCCCAGTCACAGACAGAAAGTGACCCACATCCCTGGTTTTAGGAATGTGCTCTCGAGTCAGCTCTGGGCAAACGGGCAAACCTGTTAAACAAAAACACGTGCAGCATAAGGCTCTGCACAGAGAGCATGAACTTACAGTGCAGGTAAACAGAAAGACTAGAAGAAATGCCAGCTGCATTAACAGCAGCCATTGTTACTACGGCTTCCTAAATGTGATTCAACAATTCATCTGTTGCACCATTCACAGGGCTCAGAGTGGAACACATCAAACCCTGAGCACTAACAGAATCTAATGCCATTTTACTCTCACGCTCTTGCCAAGGGCTGAATTGTCACCAGCATTTTCCATTTGTGGAAATGGATCTCAGTGTTCTCAGATCTATGTATTAATTAAGTTATATTTTGGCCAATACTACCCCAACAGCCAGTTCTGCAACGTACTGATCCTGCTCCAGCAGCTGCCTGTGAGGCTGTCACTTTGCACCACAATCACTGGAGGATTTTGTCCTTTTGTTCACTACAAGTTGATATGCCCTTGTTCCTTATTACTAGGAAAATTTCAGTGGGAGACGGCTGGCACAAATAAAGACCATGAGCCAACTGACATAGTAAGGAAGTTAACCTGCAGGAAAACCTATGAACTTTTCTTCCTTTATCTTTTTTCTTTAGACCTTCTGGCTAACAAGAGAAACAATGTAAGACCAACTTGTGGTTTGATGGATCTTTTTCCACAGAAGGGCTTTGCTCTAAGTCCTGACCCAACATCAAACATCAACCATTGCACACACACCATCAGAGGCAGCCACTGCTTTTTTCTGGGCTATTCTACACAACTCCATGTGTTTGCACATGTTCTTTTTCTTTTAACAAGCACCAGCCACTTCCTGCTGCTTCAAACACTGACATTGCAAGAACTAAACTTGCTCCTTCCCACAACACTCCCAGAGTTTGTTCCAGAGTAAGAAAATTTGGCGATGGTGACCGGGAGATACACCTGGGGTGCTTTGCTGCTGCCGCCGCTACCCCACCACTCACCCGAGACCCTGGCATGGAGGTTCTGCTTCATGCTGAGCTGTGGAGGGGTCGTGGCGGCCTGCAGCTCTGCCAGAGCAGCCCGGCGCAGCGCGCTGTCAAAAATGACAAGGACCTCGGTGGGGAAGGCATTGAAATACTCCCCGATCTCCATGTTGGTCTCAAAGAGCGTCATGGCATCGACGACGACGGGATAGTGCGCCTCATCGTCAGCCTCCCTCAGGATGCCCAGGATGTCGTCTCGGTGGTGCTCCAGCACGTAGGACTCGAACACCTGCCCGATGAGGTTCACCTGGTCCGCGCTCAGCGCCATGTCGCGCCTACATGCGGGCAGGCAGGAGAGAGGCAGCCGTCACAAGGCCGGCGAGCTTAGGCGCCAGCGCCACAACTTCCTTGGCGCTCGGAGCTGCCCACGACGGCGCCGAGCGGGAGGAGCGCGGCGCGGGGCGGGGCGCGCGCGCCTGCGCAACGGCGCCTCGCGACAACGCGCGCCCACTTGCCGCGTGCCCGGCCCGGCCGCCGCGCTCGCGCCGCCTCTCTCAGGCGGCTCCCGCCAACCAACCCACCGCCCCGCCCCCTGCCGGCCGCCCGGCCGGTCAGCCCGCCCGCCGAGGCAGGCAGGGTGGCAGGCGGCCTCCGGGCCAGGGTCTTCCTCCCCGTTAATGCCAGGAAGCGAAGCCGCCCGGCGACCCGCTCCTCCGCTCGCTCGGCGGGGAGGCGGCAGACGCGGGGCTCTCGGCACCGCTAAGCCAGGCCTCCCGCTCCCGCCTCAGGCGCCGCCAGCGCGGCAAGATTTGAACGCGGCGCGGCCGGGCGGGGGCTGTGCGGCGCAGCGGGTGTGGGCCGGGCCAGGTCGGCTGCGCGCCTCCTCGGCCACCCGCCTGCGCTGCCCAAGCGTTGTCCCGCCTCGCCGCCGCGCGGCTGGGGCCGCGGGTTCGCTCCTGCCGCCCGCACCATCGGCTCCGCCGAAGGCAGAGGCGGGTGGCGCTCCGCGGGCGCCCCGCTCCCGCTCGGTACCTGCAGCACGGACCGCCGCCGCCGCCCCTCCGGCTTGGCTCTCACCGCCGCGCCGCACGGAGGCAGTGTCCGCAGCTCCTTCACCCGGCAGGAGAAGCGGATCCGTCCCCGCCCCCTCCGTGCCGCTCCACTGCCGGGCCCGGCGGAGCCCGAGCGCGGCGGTGGGTCGGAGAGCGGCTGCTGAGCCGCCAGCCGGGGACCGGACCCTGACCCGGGCAGGCTAGGGGGAGCGCTTCCCTTAGGTGCCTCCGCGGCCGTGGGGTGGGCATGGACCGCTCCCCCAGGGCTGCCGTGGCTGCGTGAGGGCTGCTTCCCCTGGGAGCGGCTGTGGGGCGGCAGGCCCGGCACCCCGCCGAGCAGTGAGGCGCCCGGCCGCACCGGGGGGAGAGGAGAGCGCTCCCTGGCTATGGAGAGTGCCCCAGCTGCTCTGCCTCTCGGTGTAAAAGAGACATGTCAAAGGTGCTGCGCGCTGTTTCCCTAAAAGCACGGAGAAGAGAAGGCTTCGGGAAGGCCTTAGAGCAGTCTTCCTGCACCTAAAGGGGGGTTGTTTGTTGGAATGTGGAGTGACAGGAGAAGAGTTAATGGGTTTAAACTAAAAGAGCATAGATTTAAATTGAGTATTAGGAAGAAATTCTTCCCTGTGAGGGCTATGAGGCCCTGGCATAGGCTGCCCAGAGCAGCTGTGGCTGCCCCCTCCCTGGCAGTGTTCAAGGCCAGGTTGGATGGGGCTTTGGGCACCCTGGTCTAGTGGAGGGTGTCCCTGCCAATGGCAAGGGGTTGGAACTAAATGAGGTCTGAGGTCTCCCAACCAAAACCATTCTGTGATTCTTTGATTCTAAATGTCTCAGTTTCCTTGTTACAAAGGGACATTGCTCCTCCATAAAATACAGAAGGATTGCAAACTGGGGGGAAAGGGGTGCTGTGCAGCAGGGGTTGCTCCATGGTAGCTGAAGCTCGTATTTGCTGCTGCTTCCTGCAACTCACCCTGTTGGGGTTTGCAATCCCATGAAATCTAAATCTGGGTTCTTTAAAGTGAGCTGCCTAACAAATCATTCCATTCCCCCTTCATGAGGGCACATCATAGCAAAGTCTGACGAGTTTGGGGATTTTATTTTTAACGTAGCCAAAATGCAGGGTTTGCTGGAGGCTCTAAAGCTTTTGCTCAGAATTTATAGTGTGTTGTTTTGAATAGTTTCCTATCTTCTTTTTGCTGAATGTGTGTTACAATGCAGTAACTATTTGAAATATTTTATCTTTCAAGTAGTTAATTCAGTTTCAAAATTGAATTCCAGCCCTAAGGAGTGAAACTGGACCCCAGTTTCTCCACCAGTGTGCATGTTTCTTTCCTCTATAGCATGCGTGTGCTCTTCTGAGCAGTGCTGTGCCCACGTGTGTGAATTCTGCCCCTGCTGAGTTCAGTGTAAATAGACTGTCTTCCGAATTACTATGTGTGTTTTCTCAGCACCTCTGACACTGTATTTGAATACTTTTCTCATATTTCCATTCAAGTCTTGTAGTATCACAGAGAATAACTTAATGTTCCAATAACTTAATGTTCCTATGACTTCAGAGTGTTTGAAGGATATTAAAACTTCCTTTTTGAACTCCTCACTCCCAGGACCTCCCATTCTTGGCTTGTATTGGTGATGAATTATGGATGTGCAACCAGAACAAAAATTGTTGCCCACAAAAGATCCTAAACCAAAACATGTACCATGCTATCACCAGAGTATCAGAACTGTACTGGTAGTTCTATAATAAAAAGATATCAGAAAAAATGTACAAAATTTGCATTATAATAACATTTTTTTAGAGATGGTGGAGGTGGAAAATCAATGTTTTCAAACAAAAAAATGTCCTTTAAATCCCTTATTTTCAAACTGTAGTGTATGGCTTCAATATATAAAGCCTTAAATTAAACTAAGAGAATTAATTTGAATGTCTAACATATCTTTTTCTCCTGGTCATATTTGAATGTGATCTTACCGAATAAGAAAGCTGCAGTTGTTACTTGACCTGTCATCTGGCCACTCATAAGTTGATCAAGGAGTGTTTGGCCAGCAGAGAAAGGAAAGGTTGTGGTGTATCTGGGTGAGAGCTTCTTGCTGGAACTACAGGGGCTTCAGATCACATTGCTGTGAATTGCTACTCCACAAGCTGTGGAAAAGGGATTCCTGCACATGACTCCTGGCTGGTAAATCAGTGGACAGAACTTGTTACCTGTACTGCACCGGTTGCAGATACAAACTTCTTCACAGTATTTGCAGATGTTGCCAAAATCCTCCTCAGAAGGAAACAGTGTTTACAACAGAAGTCTAAGACTGCTGCAGGGGGTTATAACGAGGAAGTGTCTTAACCCCTGGATTTACTCTAGAAGTAAAAAACCATTTTGCTTTACAAAATGGTCATATTCTGACCGGTTGAGTAGACACAGCTGCAAAAGCACTGCTGACATCACTGTGAAAACTCAAAACTGTTTCTGGTAGAGATTACCCTGGGTGGAGAGCCAAGCCCTGCCTCCACAGCACCGGCAGCATGCGTTCGGTGTCAGCTTGGCTCAGTTTATGGCGCTGCCTTGCAAGATGCAAACCCAGGCTGCTTTTGTCTAATGATGAGATGCAGCTGTTTCTACGTGTGTGTTGTTACCTGGCTCCTGGTGATTTCCTGGAAGTGTCTGTCTGCACTTCCTCAGACTCAGTGTTCTGTAGCCTAAACAGCTAGAGCAACAGGATGAGAAGGAACGCAGCAGCCTGCAACTGGAGCAGCTAATTAGAACTACAGAGCAAGTTACTGGTACTGGGGTGTGAAAGCTGCAACTGGGTAGTGGTTTCTACAGAAAATAGGTTGTTACTGTCTAATAATAACTAGTAACAGTTATGTGCTTAGCTGAATGGTGAAGAACTGTTTACTCAACAAAGCAGTTGTAAGACAAATACATCATGCCCATCTGAAAACCCATGAGGTAGCCCCAATTGAAATCATGGTGTAAAGTAGGGCAAGAGAAAGTAATTAGTTCAAATGAGCATGTGGAGGTGGTGCTGGCCGTTCCCAGCCTGAAAAGCTCTCTTGTCCTGGGCTCAGAGTGGTTTCCTGGTTTGTCTCCGCTTTCCACTCTGAATGGCTCTTACGTAAGCCAGTGTTATTATATCTTTGCTTTCAGGTCACTTCTGATAGCCTTGTGTGGCTCAAAACATGAGGAGTAGAAACGGCTCTGTTTTACAGAATACAGCCGGTGCCTCGATCTGGAAGCGTCCCAGGAGAGTACAAGAGCTGCCTGCTAATGCCATGGTCGGCGTGGCTGGTACATGTCCCACTCCAACGTGTAATTGAGATACTGCTGCAGAGCTGCAGGGCTCGCGGGTCCCACAGGTCAGGTAGAGGTTTAGACTAAACGGTGTGAATATCACAGAATCTCAGAATTGTAGGGGTTGGAAGGGACCTCAAGAGATCATCGGGTCGAACCCCCCTGCCAAAGCAACTCCCTAGCTCATATTGCACAGATAGGCGTCCAGACGAGTCTTGAATATCTCCAGAGAAGGAGACTCCACCACCTCCCTGGGCAGCCTGTCCCAGGGCTCTGTCACCCTCACTGTGTAAAAGTTCTTCCGCATGTTGGTGCGGAACTTCCTGTGCTCCACTATGGCTGCATGCTTAGGCCGCGGTAAAGCCTGGGCTTTGGTGTCTGCCCTAAGGCAGGTCTGTTGCCAATGCCAGCTGGCCCAAGGCTGCCTATGGCATCTACAGCCCGAAGTGTGCTGCTTCTTTGTGCCAAGCCCATCACAGCTGATAATTTGTAACTGAAGTTAAACAGCTGCAGTTCCAGCTCAAGACTCAGTGGCTCTCTAAACTTTTCATAGAATAGAATCATAGAATGGTCTGGGTTGGAAGGGACCCCAAGGATCATAGAGTTCCAACCCCCCTGCCACTGTCAGGGCCACCAACCTCCAGGCATGATCTAGACAAGGTTGCCCAGGGCCCCATCCAACCTGGCCCTGAACACCCCCAGGGATGGGGCATCCACCACTTCTCTGGGCAGCCACTTCCAGCACCTTACTGCTCTCTCTGTAAAGATCTTCCCCGCCATATCTCATCTAAACCTTCCCTCCTTCAGCTTCAATCCATTCCCCCTTGTCCTGCCATTGTCTATCCTTCTAAAAAGCTGATTCCCCTCCTGTTTATATGCTCCCTTCAAGTACTGGAAGGCTGCAATGAGGTCCCCCCGCAGCCTTCTCTTCTCCAGACTGAACAAGCCCAGCTCCCTCAGCCTCTCTTTGTACGGCAGGTGCTTGAGCCCTCTAATCATCTTCGTGGCCCTCCTCTGAACCCTCTCCAACAGTTCCACATCCTTCTTGTATTGAGGGCCCCAGATCTGGACACAGGACTCCAGATGGGGCCTCACGATGGCAGAGTAGAGAGGGACAATCACCTCCCTGTCCCTGCTGGCCACCCCTCTTCTGATGGTCTGTCAGGTTGAACAAGGATGGCCTGATAATTTCCAAGAGTTGTTATAGTCATAATGAATCCCCATTTTGGTAGTCATTACTGAATTATGCTTTTATTTTCTTAAGGTTGACTCTTGTTCCCTAGCAACATTGCTATCAGTGCTGCTGGCAGCAGCTGCTTCTCGTTGTGTTCAGCCAGATGCTTACTGTGTACAGGCCTCTGTACCATGCTCAGCTCTGAAAGTAACTGAGTTGCCTTAGCAACAGGCAGTTTATGAACTCATCCTTCAGACTGTGCAGGACTCCGGAGTGGATTACTAGTTCACCTTATAGGTCCCATCGTTAACCTAGGAACTTGCAGTGCAGTTTGTACAGACAACACCTTGTCCAGTTGTGTGTGTCCTTGAAAATTGTAAACAGTAGTGCAGTTGTACAGTAGAAGAGCCCAGCAACTAACAAGGTCTGTTACGGAGAGAAATGGAGTCCAATGGCCAGTCATGTCAAAGGGGAAAGTTCTGTTTTAGCTTGGCTGCCTGGTGTTACATGCTGTCCTGGTTCTGGCCAGGCCAGAGTCACCCTCCCCAAGCAGCCAGCACAGGTGAGCTGAGTTAGTCCAGGCTGACTAACTTGGACTAACACCACCTGACATCACTCCCCCATAAAAGGCACTAGTCAAGGAGGGGGGGCTTTTGGGTCCCTCCAGGGTAGTCCAAGTGCAGCTGGGGTGTTGGGGGTCAGTCCTTGTATTGGTGCAGTACTCTGTGTTATCACTGTGTGTAAGTGGAATTTGCTGTGGGTTGTTACTGTTCCCCTTTCATGGTGATTTGTCAGTAACCTGTCCTTATCCCAACCCACAGAGTCTCTGTTCCTCCTCAGGGAGTGAGCAAGCGGCGTGTGGTGCTCAGCCACTGTTTGGGGCTGAACCACCACAGCCCTTTTTGGTGCCCAACATGGGGCTCGAAGGGTTGGAGAAATGGTAGATCTGACTCAGTTGTGTTAAAAAGCAAAGCTAAACATTTATCATGTTCAAAGAGGTGATGGCAACTATGGTGTTTTATTTCATCACTTGGCTGTGGTATATGAGCCCACGCCCCCTTTATGCAATCCCTGTTGTCTTGTTTATCACCTCAGGGAGGGCAGTCAGGTTCCAAATTCTGTTATACTGTGTGGTACTGATTTATGATGAGATACTATCTGTGTTTGTGAGCCTCAGGGGGTATTTCTCCATGTCACTTCTGTCATTTCCATCTATTGGGCAACATATCTCAGCATTATTCCACAATCACACATAATTTATGGGGAAGATGGGGGGCGGGGGGAATGCTTTCTCCTCCCCTTTTTCCTTTAGGCTTATTACAGCATCTTAAGAGAACTCTGACTACCCCTGGGATGTTCAGACCATTATATGCCTCTTGCTCACTCTCCTGAATGTCTTTCTGGTCTTATGTGTTACCAGCAACTGTTTCAAGACTATTGCTAAGAGACCTTCCCTGGGGCTCCAAGGGCTGGGGTAGCAGTACAGCACAGGACTGTTTATCCAAGGGTTGTGACTTCAAGCCTCCGGGTTGGGCACCAAAAAGAGGACCGTTGTTCTCCTGGAGCTGTGCCAAATTGCAGAAGCTTTTATGGGGGAGTGATGTCAGGTGGTGTGGAGAACAGTGTGGGATAGCTCAGCTGACCTGTGCTGGCTGCTTGGGGAGGGTAACTCTGGCCTGGCCAGGACCAGGACACATGCTCCCAGTGCTATCCCCAGGCACTTCCAGTTATAGTAGCCTATCTGAAGAAATGGATGTTTGTTTATATCACCAAAATACACTGCAAAGTCAATTAGCTTTAGAACTGCAAGCTGGTTTCTGTACATAATTGTACATGGAAATGAGTCATACTTCCATTTAAAGATTTTGCTAGGGAGCGTATACATGAATAGAACTGATAGAGTGCCCAATGCCCAAAAGTAGCTGAACAGCAATACTGTGAACTGGAGATTTGCCTTCATTAGAGTAAAAAAAAAAAAGGTTTAGCATTTGCCTAAGAACAGTAATTGAACTACACTGAATGTACCAGGAAAAAAGCAGCTCCACTCCTGCAAGGGAACTGAGTTTGTTTCTTTTAAGCCTGATATATTTTTGCAAACGTTGGTTAAGAAAAATGTCTACAATTACAGGCTAGGATTCCTCACACCTAAATTTAGTCAATGTAGGCACTTAGATTTGTTGTTGCACTTCCTCTCATACGCAATCACGAGACCCAATTCACCCTTGAAGTTGCCTGTTGACTGCAGAGGAGGTTGAAGATCACAGTTTTCTCAAGTGAGGCGACTCAGTCATTTTCCTTCTAAGGGAAGGAAATCACAGCAAAGCAGGAAAACTCAGGGCCTGATTTTCTCAGTGCAGAATTAGTGAACTTTTACCTTTGGATAGTTGATACCACAGGGATCATGTAACAAAATTCACACACAACTTAAAATAAACCTTAAGCAAGCAAGAGATTGCTCTGACATTGTGCACAGGTCTGATACCATGAATGAAGCCTGACATTCATTACTATTCCATGTTCTCTGGTTTGATATAATACATAGATATTCTTACTCTATTTAAAGTGATCAAAGATTGCAAGTCCAAGACAGTTCTTTTAAATTTAACCTCTGTGCATTAAGTGTGGAACTACTCAAACCAGTTAGAAAATAATCATTTTTCTTCCAAAGTAACAGATCATAAAGCAAATATTTATTTAGGGTGATAAAAATTATATAATATGACCCATGTAATTTATTGCCAGTACTTCTCACAGGCCTAGTGTTTTCCTTGAAGTCTCAGGTGTACATAGTACACACACTGAAGTAACTGAAAACATGCCAAAGGAAGAAATTGATCTGATAAAGCGATCTCTGTGTTGCCACAGATTGCAGCTTGGTTTTCAATCATCTCTCTGCCTCCCCCGCTTCCCCCAAGCATACCTTCTGGGTGCAATCCCTGCTGTAGAAAAACAGCTATGCAGTTCTTGGGACATAATTCTTCCCCTTCCTGTGAGACTGGGTCATATGGGTCAGCTGGAGCGGTTTTCTGTGAACCCAGAAGAATTCAGTGGGCATTCAAACTCTTCCCACAGAAGCGGACGGAGCAATTCAGCCTGAAGGGCTGAACGTGGCCGTAAGGCTGATGATTATGATGATGTTCTGATGAGACACAGCACTCTTCTGCGTGTTGCCCCTATATCAGGTACAGCCTGTTACTGCTGCCACAGGAAAACACAGTAAGGATTAAATACATTAAGGTAAGGATTATTACACAGTAAGGATCAAAATATAAACAGCTGCAGAGTGCAGCAGACATGGTACCTGCGTGCTTCCTAACTTCCCTCACCTTCCCAAAAGAGAAAGGCCTGCTGGTAAAAAACCAGTAGGCACCTTCTCTTGAACTGGTAAAGTGAATGCAGGTGTCATCTTCAGGTTACTGTTCAGCTGTTAATTCTCTATGTAAAACATACACACGAAGCAGGGTGAGGGGTGGAGGAAGGAAAAGGCTGGGCCCTTGCAGAGCATGCAAGAAAAAACACACAACACTCACATCAGAACGTTGTAACAAAATGAGCTAGTGTGTTTTATTTTGGGTAACAGCCAAGAAATCTGACATTTTGCCCAATATGGCTTGCTTCTAGAATTAAGAAGTTGCATAAACCTACAGTTGAGTCCACCGGCTACAGAGAATCTGCTGTCTACGCCTTCAACCCGCGGCAGCATCACCAGAGTACAGCTTCCAGTGGAGTTACCAAGTGGAGTTATCAGATAGAAGTTTTTAAAATGTTCATTTAGAAGATTTTAATAATGTTTATATGAAAACATATAAATTTTTCATTTATACATATACTACATATAAAACCCATTGTAATTAGCAAGTATCTCCATCTGGGTAGGGACCTCTGTGCACGTAGCGAAAAAAGGATGTAGTTAGGGCTTCAGATGAAATAGTAAAGTTCAAGACCTTTGTATATGCTAACTAACACCTTGTCCAAATAACTGAAAATGTTTTTTCCTGCTTTTAAAAGATGAGAGGTTCAGCTTAAAAATACATTCATAAAACAAAGAGACAGTTTTCTCCCTGAGACTACCAGTGTGAGTTACTTCGTGGTAATCTTTGAATGAAAAAATGTAAAAAAAAAAGACAATAAGCTCTATAGTTTTCTGTATGCTGCAGCAAATTTATCAAGCAACACTGGCATCATAGAAGGTGTAGATCGGAGAGTCATGCTCACTAGCTGAAAAAAACATTTTCATTTATCAGTTTAAGAATTAAAAAACCCCTAAGCACAGACAAAGTGTTAATGAAAGGTCTGTATGTGTAGCGTGTCTAAACAGAAAGAGTTGGGTGGGGCTTTTTTGGTGGTGGGGTTTGGTTTTGGGTTGGTTTTTTTTTCCTTCTCTAATTTCAGGCATGAATTTTATCCAAAGCAGGACTGTAGGCTCCAAATGTAGATTCGTGGTATACACAGAGATACTCTAAAGGTTTCAAGCATGTTTTTGTGAGTATTCATAAAAGAAATACGTAATGTGGGAACGATTTCTGCTTAAAGTCAATGATAAAATGTTTGATTATAACTAGATGGCAAAATCTCATGAGCAACAGGTAAGTGGGGGAGGGGTGTGTGTGTGTGTGTGTGTGTGTGTGTGTCCCCAGTGAACAAGCTCCTGGTTTGTGGCTTTTTTCAGCCTCTTGTCAAAACTACCCTGCTGGGAAGGTGCTAGCAGCCACTCTAGTCTGGATTTCCTTCACATTCTTCCTTTGAAGTGTTGGAGAGTTAGACAGTTTTTAAACTGCTACAGAGCACCAGAACTGGGACACACTGAACACACTCTGCCCAAACTGGAGAGAGAGGTGTATGTACCTTTTGCTTTTACAATTTTTGTTTGTAGCAACCATACAGTTTTTCTGGGGGAAAAAGCCTTACCTGAAACCAAAGAAGACACATTTATAGGAAAAAGGGGGAAAGCGTGATGTTTGTTCTACCAAAATTTATTATGTAGTAGTTACAAAGTTTAAAGATTCCTCCATTTTAAATAAAAATAATAGTTATAATTACACACGTTATATAGTACCATGTCAAGTGATTCCAACAAAGGTAACATGAAATACAGTGCAGTTTCAAATCAGAAAGACAAATACTTTCTCATTCACAGTGTTTGACAAATGACAGGAAAGCTCCTTCACATGAGGGTTTACTTAAGGTCATGCTCTTATTAATAGTCCACATCAGGCTGTGTCACAAAAGCCAACCATTGCTCAGAAGGTGAAGTACCGGGCAAACCACTCCTGGCGCTGTGGATCTGGCGAAGCCACCGGTGAGACGTCAGTCTGAGGAGGGCTAAATTCACAGGGGGAATAGAAAACCAACACGTTATCCCACAGCTGCACAACGAGCACGCATCAGGAGAGAAGAAAACAATAGAATCACAGAGAATATTCAGTAAAGAACACAGTCTGTTTCCCATGGGTTAACTGTCACTGTGCCTCAGGACATGACTTAATGTCTCCCTACAGGATCTCTGATCATCCACTCCATTGGAGAGCATCAGCAGCACGGACAAGTCAGTTCAGGAGCCACATGACTCAGGAGCGTGGGCAAATTGTGTTTTGGAAAATGTAATTTAAAATCTTACAAACAGCTGGAGGTTTATTCAGGAAGAATAAAAAGGGTTTTCCTGGAAAAGCGTGGCTGTAGAAGCTCCTCTTTTAGCATCCTTTTCTGGTGGTGAAGTTAATTTTCAGAAATATGATGAGAGCATCATATTTGTGGACATGTGCTCACAAAGACCGGTTCGGAACTGAACACAAATACAGGCCCCTGGAATATCAACACTGCTCACAGGTGTAAATGGCGCTGCTGTTCATGCAGACACTTAAGATACGCCATTACACCGGGGAAAAGGAAACCGCCGCGCTGCAGGCGGGACTTGTTTCCCCCATTCTCACAAAGTGTGCAAGAGAGAATACTTCAGTCTAATTTAAGCTTAACTACACAAGTAAATTCCTTGATCAATGAAAATCAGTAATAAAACTAATCCCTACTGTATTGCTGGATAATACAAAGCACAAACCAACTTGGAATGGGAACTCCAGCATCACAGCCCACGAGCTCATGCACATGCGCTTCACATGCACAGGGGAAAACAAGCATTGGTTAGGTTGTTTTTAGAAAAAACATTGTTTTCTTGAAGCAGACTGCTTTCCTTGTCTGTTTTGGATTCCACTATTTGTTTCCCATCATAATTAGTAGTTGCTGGGTATGCGGTCTTGCGCATTAAACCAACAGAGAGTAAACAACCAACTGCGGAACCGGTAATTACACAGTGCTTTGAATTGCCCACTCGGAGGTAAGAGCTCAGCGCCCACCAGATACAGAGTACAGCACTTCAGTGCATCGACTGTGTGGGCATGTAAAGCCCAAAGATCAAAATCCTGCCCCTAAAACACCACTTCCGAGTTAGGCACATCACTGTGTTACTTTGCCAGAGAGTTACTTGAGGCTTTAATGCTGGGTTTGATTACTGGAAGCGTTAAGCTTCCCAGCATGCACGTTTCCCGTTGCTGCATTAAGGTTACTCCTGTGGAACAATTTGCTACGGGTGAGGAAAGGGGAAACACAAAACACTGAGGCAGCACAGAAAGGAGTTTTCTTACATAAAAACTGTTATAATAGCAAATAAAAGAAATTCTGTGCTGGTACCAATTCCTAAATGACACTAAAATAACACAAACGTTTAAAACAATTGTTCGTATACATAAACAATTGGAAGCACATGGATTCTGTTCAAGTATCTAAAGAGGTTTCCAAAGTTCGGGACTTATGAAAAAGTGAGAGAATACCCCACATTTCAACAAGGTCTACAGTAAAAAGGAATACTAGAAAGAGGTTACAAATGTAATTTAAAAATTAAAGACACCGTAAGAGTACTTGTACCTCTGAAAGGTTCGGAAAGCGAGTGGGATTCGGCTCAATAGGAAGGCAAAATTTTCCTGAGTTTAGCAGAAAAAGAAAAAACAAAAAAAAAAAAGAGAAAAAGGAAAAAGATTGGTGAGGCAGTGCTCACCTCAAAAACGTCTTGGGCTCTTTGGGTGGCACTGGCTGTGGTAGTGGTTTGCTGCTGTTGAACTCAATATCGTGGATGGGTGAGTTAGGAATGGGGTCCAGGCGGTTAGGATGTCCATTGCCCACCACTCCGCTAGATTCCAGAGCACTTAGATTGGGGACACTCACAAACCTGTTTGTTGATTTATCGTTCTTCTTCTTTTGCTGCATTAGAAATAACAAAGGTAAGGAAGGCTTCGTGCACCAGGACAGAGGAGGAAATTTGCAAATGTAAAAGTTGTGTTGCTGGATGGTTTGGGGTTGTTTCTGAAGGAGAGCAGTTGGGGCGGGTTGGGCTTTTATCCCAACTGTAGTTTTACCATTTGCTTTGACCAGAACTGAACACCACAAATTTTCACAGAGAAATCAAATTTCTGATTAAGATGATTAAGTTTTTAAGACTGTGTGTAATAGCCAATGGATACGTTATATAAGATCGTCTAATATAACACTTTGCTCTGTTTAAAGTGTTGCCTGTGGGAAGTTTTCCCCAAAATTCTCATTGAAACCTTTTCTGTTTAAGTCTTTTCTTGACACCAGTGAAACTGCTCTGCCATCAAATGTAATTACAGCAAATTTCCATGGCCAAAGCAGTGCATCTCTCCCACAGGTTTCAGCCCATCACCGAGGCACATTTTGGTAATGGGAACATGGAACCCAGAAAAGCAGCAACGTTCCTCTCAAAGCAATTATACCCTCACCGTTAGCAACTGCTACGGCAACGCTGCCAAAGGGAAAAGGATTATTGCATGGGGGCCGTGTTCCTTGCGCCAGGCAAAGGCCAGGCTGGTAGAGCTGCTGCAGCTGCCACTTCTAGGCACAGCTCAACAGCGTCCTTTGTGCTCCCTCTGCTCCCACCCACAGCAGTTTGAGGGACTCAAAGTACTGAAGGATTCCAGTGTTGTGTCACTACTTTGCACCCCGTAACATATCTGATAAAGGAATCAGCAGTTATTTATCTATCTGCCCTACTGTTATAGGTATTTTAATGCAGAAGGATGCCTCAGATAACTCTAAAGCTTTTTCAAAATCGCTGTGCAACAGAACACCACGAATTTTCTGACTTCAACTAACTAGCCCGTGTTCCTGATAAAATATTGATAAGAAAAGAGCCCTCTTTCCAAAAACAGGATTTTTGAATGAATGGATTAATTTATTCTCATAAATTATGTATTGTCTGAATATAAAATAAATACTTTCGTTCAGTTACACATGTGTAACCACCCAACAAAGCAGCTAGGAGAAAACCCCTGAAGGGCTTCTGCGCTGCGCAATATTTGATCTAAACAAAGTGAAAGAAGAGTGGAATCTCGTGTTGTTTCTATATAGTATTTTCCAGCAGAATTCCACTTCAAACAGAAGAGCTACTCTATTCAAGGGTGGGTAGGAGGTCAGAGGAAGACAGACAGAGTCCTGGAGTTGTCTGGTACTTGTCTTCCGTTCTGCCCTCTGTTAGCTTTGACTTCAGTGCCTGACCTCGCCTGGGCTGGCAGATGCCAACGCCAATACCTGTAGCCAGGCCAGGGTTGCGTTTGTCCAAATATAGTTAAAAACCCACAGCAAACTAACAGAAAGCTGCAACAGAAACACGTCTGGTTTTACAGTGTCACAGGACAAGATCAGTAGCTGCAAAGGGCTAAACTAAGATCCTTCCATGCACTTGACCTCTTCTGCAGTAGCTGAAGAAGCAAGAAATAACATCATGGTGGAAGAATTAGTTTGGTAGAAAAGTAGCCAACTGTATGTAAAATACATCTGCAAGGTAGTTTACACACTAATTAAAACCACGTGTTAAACACACCACAGTTAAATCTGTGTACTGCTCAGGGGGCTCATTTCTGGAAAATGCCTGTCATCCACATAAGTGCCTAGCAAAACACTACAGTTTACATCTTACTCTATATATAACCAGCTATGCTTCTGAAGCAGTCAAATCTGGAGAGCCAAAACTGTGTGTATGGTTTCCATGAAATTCATGCAAAGTATTAAGAAACGTCCAACGTAACAATGTCCTACTCAAGATCCTAAATGGCAGGAGCTGTAATGCCACTGCAACGGCTGTAATTTTGCATTGATATGCAAAGCCCGTTGCCACTCATAAATTCTGCCTTTTAACTATGTTAGAGAATGATTTTTGGTTTCTTTGTACTTTATTCTCCAGTAAGACGGTACATGCTTTGACAAAATAAAGTGACACAGTCCACAACCCACGAAATGAGAGATCAGAACATTCTGGAATACGAGACAGCTGTAAAGTCCCAACAGCTTTAAGTGACAGAAGCATATTATAACAATATATGATTTTTCACCGTGGAAATCTGATGTCAGAGTACTTTCCCCAGACATTTCAGATTTCACACAAAGCACGAGGTTAGTTAGATACTTGATGATTACATTTCATATCTCTATAGATGAGTGGTTCAGACAAACTTCCTAATTTTCAAACACCCTTTATCATGTAAAACCACAGCATACAAACTGTATCTGGTGGTCCTGGTATTATTGTCTCTGCTGGGCCCAAACTTAAGTTCTTTTATGTGGTCACGCATAGAAGTTGGGCATCCTCAGATAAGCTTTGTGAGAGCTGATAAGCTCCTGCACAACGTAGGAGAATACCAGCAAGTGGAAAATAGGCAGGTCTGATGTGAAATGACAGTAAGGCTTAGCTAAATACCGCAGCCTGATCTTAAATAATGGAGCCAGAGCTCCTTTAAAGTACCGGAGCCTGAACCTTGATCTCCAAAGGTCTTGGGCATCTGAGCTGCTCACGCTGCGCCCCTTGGGTTACCCTCTGCTTCAGAACCTTCCTGAGTTCTTCCGCCTCTACAGCTGGGAGAAATCTCTTCCCTTTCCATGCAGGTGAAATAACCTAAGGGTTATCACAAGGAGGAAGGAAACATCTTACTCCCAAAGCGGTGAAAAGAAATAGATTTAAGGCACCCCACCACAGTCAGTTTGCATTCCTCATGAGGGAACGCTGCTGGCTTTTACTGTGACAGGGAGGCTACCGTGCCTGCTTGGTACTGCAGCCTACACTGGCTGCTAGTCAGCAGGGTGGAGAGAACCAGGGTTTTTGCTCATATAGAAGGTGACAAGAACCATCTTCTGTCTCCTGCTGCCCCCACAGCCCCACACCTGGACACCTGGTTTGTCATTCCAGTTCTCCAGTATTACTCCTTCTCCATTCAGACTCATTCTCACACTCTGCTCCTTCCCCCTTTTCCCCTTATTCCCTTCCTTTAGTGTCCCCTCTCCCTTTCTAATGCTCTATTATTCCCAGCACCACCTGAAAAATGAAATTGCTCCTGTGCTTTCCAAAACCGCCAAGAAAAATGACGAAACCAAATCCGGTTACAGGTGTCACTGTTCTCTAGTGTATGCTGGAGTCACGCCCTGTGTTGCCTTTCTGTCACTATTTTGAAGTTCTGTGAGAAGGAACTGTGGTCTATGTCATACGTGTCTAGCAAACTGGGGCAACAGTATCAGCGGATCTCTCAAGAACACAAAACAAACCTAGACAAAAATGGGTAGAGACAGATGGAAAACTATGTTCCTCCTTCTGAACATGTCTGATAAGAGTGATACATGTACACACACAGGCACACACACACACACGTACACATATATTTCTTATTTTTATTCTATCCTAAGTTTAGATTTCTTTTTCTTCACTTTAGCAATGAAGTCCATGGAACATACCTTCACCAATGGATTAATAACACCAACATTAGGGCTTGCATTAAACATTTTGTTGTAGTTAGTCTCCCTGTTAACTAGCTCCAGCTGATAGAACTTTTTGTCCTCCTAAAAAGAAGAGCAAATAGAAACTTCTTTTTATGCATTTTCAATTAGTGAGTGGCCAAATCTGCCTATAAAATTCTCAAATTTAGGTTTAGGTTTTGTATTTAATGTGTTTCGTATTTTGTATGTTTTATGTATTATATGTAAATACAAAATAATTTCTCTTTATGCAGTTCTGTGCTCCTGAGAGTGAGCACAGCCTGGTGGATTATGCTCTGGGAAAGATTTGGTGTAGTGAAGTTCTGATCTCTAAATTAATTTTAATTTCCCCATTCCTTCTTGCCTCTGAACCAGGATCTAATCAGACAGGGTGTTGTGCTCTGAATCAGAAACTCGGTCTCTTTCTTACGTGGCTGACACGGGCTGGCTTATTCCAGCACTGGAGACAGGAGATGCCTGATCACAGTCCTACTGAGATGTTTTCTGTAACCATGTGTCATGCTCGACTGTGCCAAACTCTCTGTATCTAATTAGTTTTGCTGTTACGAGTCATCAGAACCACAGGAATAAGGTGTTAAAGAGTGTGAATAACAGGCTAGCAGGACTAGTTCTTTAAATACATTTCAAACACTCTGAATTACATAAACTTTTATATTTGTCAAGATATTAAACCAAGAGAGCATAAAAGTCTTACAATCAATTTCTTTATGAGTTGGTCCCGCTCTGCAATTAGGTCTTTCAGTTCTGATATAAGCTGCAAGTCTTCTGGTCTTGATTCTCTGTTTTTATATTTTTCTTCCATTTCTTCTAAACTTTATAGGAAAGAAGAATACTCCCTTTAGCCTGACCCAGTGTTAAATGATGAATGAATAGTCACATCTTTGATTAGTACAAACGAGAGTTTTCAAGGAGTAAAAACAGAAGGGGACTTTATCACCTTGAAGTAAATTAATTTCTATGTTATCATTCAGCTTTAGCTAGTTAAAGAAAAGCCAAAATCAACAGTGACCATAACCTTTGCTCCAGTAACTAATAATCTGGGCAAAATTCTAACTCCTTCTTGTGCATGCAGTGCTAGGTGTTCAAAAAAGGGCCTCTTGGAAGTCAAACTGAGGACAAGACATTCAAACCCGTAGTGTGGGCAGTAGAATCGTGGAAGACAGAGCTGAGATTGATTCTTATGTAAAATATAAGGACTACAGTGCACAGTATTTAATATTAATGTAAATTTTAAAAGCTGGCAATTCACTTCCTTGATGAGAAAAATAATATCATTGCTCTTTTCATAGATGACTACTCTTAACAAAGATGCATGCTTGTGACACTAGAGAAACTGGATAGACCAACAAGGCTGGCACCGTCGTCTTCCTCAGTTCATGTGGAACATACTGGGACAGAGATATCCAAGAACAGTGAAGACTAATAGGTACCTAATTCCTCTCCACAAAAGCAACTTAGTACCATTAGAGATGAAATAAAGGAATGAGCTGTAAAAGAAAAGCAATAACACTTGGCTATTAGGATATCTGGATTAAGAGAAATGTAGCAACTGATAAACATTGGGGGGACAAAAAATAGGAGGGAATTTGAAATGCTTGGTGGGAAAGCATTAAAGGAGAAGTGAAATAAGCCAACTGAGAGAGGAATTGTACTACTAACTGCACAAGTCTCCTTGTTTCTTCTTAACAAGTAAGTTTTGAAGACACAACAGTTTGAAATCACCACCTCTCTCTGAAAAGCAGGTACAACGCTCACGATGCAAACGTTGTTCCAAAGGCAACAGCTAGAATACTTGTCTTGTGTATTCAGCTCTCACATAGGTAAATGAACCAAGTTTCAGACAGATTCAGGAAATGAAACAAACTTCATGGGAAGGAAACAGAAAAAAAAAATATAATATCCCAACCCCTGAGAAAAATCTATGAATCTAAGGTGTCTAAATCAGCTCAAACTTAACTCCACAAGACACCTGGGGGCAGACATCACGTCTCACTTGAGAGAAACACTTTCCTTTCAGAAGCAGCTATGTGATTGCTACTTGGAGTCGCATCTGAAAAAACAGTTCATGTTAAATCATATTTATAACCTTCAAATAACCGGTGCTTCATCTGAGGCGATTACATAATGTATTTACATAAAACACGATGAGTGTGAACAATGTGACTGTTTTCATGTACAGACAAGGACTTTGACTCAGCAGAACAGAAAGATGCTCAGCTGGCTCCATTTCTGTGTATACATTTGATGCTGGGTTAAGCTGTTGGGTACAGATCTCCAGAGTACAGCACACAGTTACACACAGCTGTCCTGTCATTTTCAGGTATTTCAAAGAAATACATATTTTTTCTTTTCTGTTTCAAAGTGAGAATGTATAATTTTAAAACTCTAGCTGTAGAGCCTAGTTACTGATACCCACTCTTAATTACTGCAGAATTGATTCTCCATTTCATAAATGTTCACAAGGCCATGCTTTGTGTGAGGCCAAACATGGAAACAGTTACTTAAGAAGCAGCAGCATAAAACTCTTCTGGATTTATTTTTTCTAATAGCTTCCTCTTTTGACAGCTCCTCGCTTCAGTGGAAGCCAGGTAAGGGCACCCTGGATGATGTTTGCTGTCTCTAGGCCAACAGCCGCTTCCTCACAGCTCAAAGTTGAGCAAGAACCAGTAGTAGGGAACTAATTAATTCAGAAAATTTCAGGAAACTGAAAAACAAACAACTTTGTGGGAGAAAAAGTCAGGGTAAGCGGTTCTAAAACCTTGCTCTGGTGGCTGCTCATCAGCATGTTTCTCATACAAGATAAATGCAGTGAACAGGAGGTAGTTTACTAATGTAGTAACTTACTGGTTGGCAAGTTACCACGTTTATCAAGGCACAGGACTCTGCATGTGGATGATTACAAAGGAGTAAGAACTAGAATTTTACACCCATCTTATTTGAAGACAATTTCTGAGTGCTTTTTATCAAGAAAGAATTAGATGCATTTGGGCTTTATTGTGCATTTTTAATTGATACTTACTTTAAAAAGCTTCCTATCATATACCTAGAACCAATTAATTTCTCTGCAAAAATCTTTTGTGCTGCAAATACAAATCCCTCAGTGAGAACTGTGTGTCAGGAAGCCCTCAATACACCATGAAACCTCGGTCAGAACCCCTGACCAAATGGGTTACACCACACACAAGAGAGAGACTGAAGGATGTGGAAGACAAGAAAACACCGGTTAGACGACACACTCCTCACACCGCTTCTGCCCAGAGGTGGTCTACCCCCACTTGGCACTGTGACTCAGAGACCCTCCCCAGTATTCTGTTACTGTTATGCTCAGATAATCTGTTTCAGACATCAGTCTTACGTTAGCAAACCTGAAAACGTCTGCATCACTCATGTGATGACTTCTTAATAGCAAATACTGAGCTGTTTATAAACTTGTTGAAGAAATTCTTGTGTTCTCCAAAGAGATGTGTAAAGATTTTCTAAGAACTGCACAAATTTACTATCTTTCCTACTTGAAAACTTACGGTCTCAAATCCCTAAGGATTTGTCTCACTGAATTCCCTGAAAGTTAAAAGGAACTGTGTTGCCTAAAGAATGCAAGATCGGGCCCCATACCTGATGGTGGTCTTTCATGTCTGCATCTCTGCAACATCTTCAGCAACTTATGGACACCAGAATGAACTATTCACTCAGACGCAGCTACATACACAATTTTTGAATGCAACAAAACTTACGAAATTTGTAAAGCTGAATTAATTTCCTTGAGCAGCTCTTGGGTCTTATTAAAATCTGCCAGCATGCTTTGTTTCTCTCTGATGTGATCTGCTGTCAAGACATCCAGCTCTTTCTCATGTTTCTTGCTTAAATCTTGCTCATGCACCCTGTTTAGTTTATTTTTTGTTAAAAAAAGAGTTATTCTAAAATCAGACTCGTTTGTTCATCATGCTTTTCTGCCATGCTTCTAATGTCTGATACTGTGTAAAAGCCAACACAGAATGAATTACTGATTCATCAAAACCCACTACTTGCTGTCCTCCAATCTTCTAGCTTATTTCATGGAAAAATGCATCTCCTTTAATGCTTTTTTAAATAAACAAACGTAAAGAATGAAAACAACAACCTGCAAAAGCTAACACTTGAGTGGACTGTCACTAGAATACGCCAAGATGTATCTCTGAAATGCAGCTTAACTGTATGGCAATATTCACAAGCTTCTCTAGTAGTGGGCATGGCTAACGACAACTAAATTATATATAATATCACTCGATTAAGAGGATAAATTAAAAGCTGCAAATGGTAAAAATTCCTTAAGTCAAACAATATGTGAAGTAACACACATTGGAGTTTGGAGCGGAAGAATTCATACCTGATCTGTTGGTTGGATTCACTGCGTATTCTAAGAACTTCCTTCCCTTTAAACTCTAACTCCTTGGTCAGTGCACTTATATTTTCATGAAGATGCAGAATCTCTTTGTCCAGCTCAGCTATATGATGATCTCGGTGCCTCAGCTCATCTTGTAGATCTGATATTCGGCATAAAAACTCTTTCTCCTACGACAGAAGCAGCAGCAGCAAAAACGTGTTTTCAGAAAGACTTGTCTCTCCGGAGCATGCTACTTGCTTGCAGAAGGTAACAGCTGGGCAGAATTTCCCATTCAATACATGATTTTTCCTGGCTTTGATGTTGGCACAAATTATAATTAAAACTGAGGGGTTTGGGGTTTTTTTTGCGTACAAGTAGAAATAAAGAGATCAAAGTTATGTAACAGACAATTTCCATTTGTGAGAAAATATTAAAATCTGTTGTGATTGCTTGTTAAAAGTTTGTAGTTCATTACATTTGCCTTCTGCCCACCCCTACAACAAAACACCTGATACCTGCCAATACCAGAACTGAGGGGAACGGGCATTTAGCATTTTCTACCTCTTCAATGTATGGTCTAAAGAAACTGTTTTCCCCTTTACAGCCCCATACAACAGGACAAAAGAGCTCAAAATGTACACCCTGCACCGATAAACACAGTGATTTAAGAGTTTCCTACCACCTATATATATGGGTCATAAATATTTCACAGCAGAATACATGCTGAATACTTTATATAATACTGATGTATGGTGTCCAATAAATCAATAAAATAAAAAAATCCAATGAATTTAACATCTAGGAAACACATCTGGAACCCTTCCCAATGGTTTTTATAATGCTTCTCCTCAGTTTAGAAAACATTCATAATAAAATCAACCTTTTTCAGAGTTTTCCATCTATTCCACTTCTTAGAGAGTTTCACAATAATTAATGACCACACAGTTTGCATAGACAGAAAATCAGCAGGTAATTCGAAGTCATTTTAACTGTGATTTGTGCTTTTGTGCATCTAAAATACAAATAGATCCTAATGCACAAGTTTTATAGGACATTTTAAGAAGAGATCTTTAAAAATAACCGTTTCCTTCCCTACAGAAAGTTAAGAGCAGTGAGAAATTTCTACCTGCATATTTAAATGTTTCGAAAAGTGGCAAATGTAATCACCCTGCTCAGACCTCTCTGCATTTAGTCCAGCCCTGACGCTGTGAACTGGTGGGCAGGCTAACACAGGCAAACACAACCAACTGCTTTGCCCTCAGTACTGAGGCTCGTGCTTAGCAGATCATTGCACCGAGGCCAATAGCACATGGCATTTGGCTGGATCAAACACTTGCTCTTGTAATTTAAGCTTTCTTTTTCCTCTGACATCTCCTTTAGGTGTCCCACTCTCAGCTTCAACAACACATGAGTGAAACAACATCCTTCTAAATCCCACATGCTTTTGTTCACTGCTGACAGCGCCATGTTCACGCTGCCAGTGCTCACACTTTTAAACTAGCCAGGAAGGGAGAAAGAAGGGTGCATCTTTGACTGTCTCTGGTTTTATGTAAAGGCTGTATCCACCTAAACCTGCTTCCTCTCTTAATATAGTTCTAAAACCACTCCACCTCCCTGGTGCTGGGCTATCAGTAAATCAATCCCAAAGAGCCTGCTCTATAGGCAAATAAAGAAGTAATTTTCTAGTCCTCTTACTTCCAGGAGTCTGACTTCCTTACTACAGAGATCAGGCTTTGAATTTTTAGTTACTACTGGATTGTATATAAAATTAAAAATGAAAGAGAAAAGTGAATGAATTAGTTGGCTGCTGAAAGTGCAGGTAGTCCACACTACCTTTAGGATTTGGGGTTTGTTGTTTTGGGGGTTTTTTTGGGTGTTTTTTTTTTTTTTTGAGGGGAGATTGTTTCTAATTTTTTTTTTTTAAAAGAGTCTCAAGCTGTTATGTCATCTCTGTTTCTTTAGATGCTAATTTACTTTTTTTTTTTTTCTTCAGGAGCCAGACTGAAAAGATACCAACATACTCTTACATTTGCAGCAATCATTTGATTTTAAGCATCCACTTCTCAACCATATCAGTTCAGTTTTGGAGAGAAGCATTCACTTTTCCCTTTGTAAGTCCCAACTGGCAGCTGAGGACAAGTAGAATTTTTCAAGAATCGGCACTTTCCTCCCAGGGCAAGGCAGAACACTCCCAGATGGCTGCACGATTCCCAGAGGAAACTGCCTTGAAACCGGAGCCTTTATGGGCTTCCAGTGAAGTTTGCTGAAGGAAGAAAAAGCTAACCAAGGAAGTTTAGCTAAACTGGCAGGGATACATCATCTGCTGGTGCCCACCGACTCTGAAGGATTACATGTTTGTTGATTGTTCCCAAAAGTTCCTGCCTCCAGCTGAGAGAAAATGAATACCAATAATGCAATTTTCCAGTCAGTTGCCAGCAATGCCTCCTACCTGTCGCCTGCCGAGTTCTATGCTTCTTTCAAGCTCCATTTTGGCAGCTATCAGTTCTTGTTGATGGTTGTGCCTTAGCTGGTCAATTGCTGCTGCATGTTGATGGTTTAGCTCTGAGCGCAAGGAAGCTGGTTGCCATGAACAGAAAGAAAAACTGATTTGCAAATGTTTACATTCATTAACAATAACAGCCCTGCTCCATCAAATATTGCTGCTGACATAACACACGCTGTTTATGTCAGCTATGCAACTGTCCTGTCGTTCTATTTCATTTTCCATCATGAATTTTAGTCTCTTACTCCTTCCAAACAACATTATGGGTAAGACTCCAAACACAAACAGTTTGGGCTTACCTGTTAAAACTGACACTGATTTTACGAAGAACAGCTCGGTGAATACTGAATGACTCTGAGATACACTGTGGTGTTGCAATACTCGTACACGTACGTACACATATCTGCACATTATCTTTGTATGAGTAGAAATGATGGTTTTGGACCCACTTGCAAATTTTTTAATAGTATACCTAACATAGCTTTTCCTTCATCCTCCAGCTCAAATCGTAGGGTCTGAAGTTCCTGTTCCATCTCCAATTTGAAACCTTCCATGGCTTGTTTATGTGTTTCTTTCAGCGCCTGGAGTTCTTCCGAGTGTTTCTGTTGTAAACGTTCTTCTAATTCCTATAAAATAAAAACTGGCAAAATTAATTCTATACCAGCTTAGGGAATTTATAAAATACTGAACAATAGACAACTGGCCACAAGAAGCAGGCACTGGCTTACTCTAGAAATTAAAAAACAAATGCAGTAATATTGCTCACGTTTTCTTCTCTCACTAAGTTATCCTATTAATTTTTTTTCCAGTGGCTGATTGTTAGCAAGATCACCTGCACTGTTCTGCTCACCGTTGGAAAAGAGAAAAAAACCCCACAACCTGTGGATGTATTTGTACCAGCAAGCAAAGTGGTAAGGTGCAGATCCAGAGGTGGGTTTATAGGGTGCACACAATGCACTGTTGGGGATTTTTGCTCCCTGCTGACACCCACGTTTATTCTCTCTTGAAGTGTGTGAAGCTTAATGTTCCTGGTGCACATCATCTCGTTTCATTTTGAGCAAAACCCACCCACCACGTGTGCTCTAAAACCAGTCTATGTTCTTGATCAAAGCACATGAAGTGGGGACAGTGGGAAACTTGCTTGCAGAGGTACGCTCTAGATCTGAATTAAAAAAACTAGACCCACACCCTATCAAGTAGCAGCACTGCCAAAATGTCAATCTTATAGGTGGTTTAGACAAGGTTTTAGAAAAATCTTAGGTGTGCCATTGTTCTGGCCATGAAAATTACCTTGCAATTACAGAATGTAGTTTATAAAAATTGTAACATAATGAAAATATAATATATGTTATAAAAGGAGTCAGCTGACAGGACACGTCAGAAAACACATGAGAAATTAGGTAACTATACTAGAAGATAAAGAGCATCCTATGTCAAATCAAAACTAGAAAATAATGGTACAAATAACAATGCCAAACTACTGTAAAACACTCATATGTGTTGATAATCATTTTACATATATACACCTTCATATTTATCCATATATAGTGGTCGAGCAAGACATGAAACAATTCCAATATTAGATATGATTTTCAGTATGTCTTAATTAGTTTTAACTGGACAGCATTGTTACTCTAAGTCATCAGCTGAAAAGGAAACGTAGTAGCTGTGCAGACACTTTCCTTCACTAATTCCAGCTGTGCACGTAAATGGCTAAAATATCAACATTCTCTACATGAGTTGGAATATCCATGTGACATGCCTTTTGTTCTTGCTCTTTTGTTTCCTCCATGTTTTGAAATGCAAGGATGTGGGCCTCCTGAAGTGACTTATGCCTTTGCTGATGCTCCTCTTCTAATTCCTGGATCTCCTGAGTCAGCCGCTGTCGCTCCTGACTGAACTGAGCTTGTAGCTGTTGCAAAGAGCTCTGTGACTGGGAAAGCTGCATCTCCAGATTCTGCTTCAGTAACGAGATCTAACCCACAACAGAACAGCAAATATCCATTAGTCATTAGTACTAACATCAACTCTGAAGAAAAACATTCAAAAGAAGGAAAAAACTCAAAATTTTAAAGCCAGAACATTAACTAAAAGACAGACAAGCAATGTCACCCATCTACTGAATTTGCTGTTAATATTATATCTCAGAGATACAGCAATTACACTTAACTAGGTTTGTAGGGGTTATCACATCTTTCAGTTCATACTACAGTGCTACCTATAACGTGATTTTTCATGGCCAAATTATCGAAATTTGCTTCACGTTTTGTGGAAGGATCAATAAAAATGACACTATCAAGGTCTGAAACAAACATTCGACCGGTAAGATAAGTTGTTCTTCAGGGGAACATCGCATCAATTCTGCAGGGAAAATCCTGCAGTTGACAGGGGAGGGCAGCCTGTGACATCTAGGTGGACTGATTTTCGTATCTTTTGATATGAAACGGTCCTATCTCACTGGTAGTTTTCTCATTCACAAAGAAAAGGTAGAATACCACTCTGCATCACAAACTAAGTGTTACACTTGATGGATTCCCCCTCACACACTTGGGGTTTGATTTGTTAGCTCGGCAATACTGTGAGAATGAATCTTCTGCTGGCTTTCTAAGTTCTAGATCTAAGTTCTAAGCAATCTGAGTCACAAACATTCATTTGCTTAGAAATACCTGATTTGACAAATGATGCTTTTCACCCAGCAAGCATTAAAAAGCATTACAGTACACTGAACTCCCTGAAGAAGTCCCATTTTCTTTTTATAATGATGCTGTACTTGGCTCCTCCCATCAGATAGCATCTTTCCAGACTGTAAGTACTAAATCTGTATTCCCTTTAGAGCCAAAACCGAGAGAGACCCTCCAGTTCTGGAACAAGATTTAACCAAAGGAGGCTTTTGCTCCAGTGACTCGAAGGAAGGAAAACAAAAATTGCCATGTGACAAAGAATTTAAATCAGTAAGGATATTTTAAAAGCCTTGGAGCATTACATAGCATTGAATTATAAAGGCAAGTCTGATAGTGTCATTCAATTCAGCACATCTTAATTATGACAAATTAGTAACGACATTGCACATCAATTTATTGATTTAAAGAACATTAAACCCACTGCTTAACAAAAAATTAGTAGCAGCATACCAAGGCCAACTTGCAGCATGAACATTATTGTCAAACGTGGAAGTTTTTGGGGAGTTTTTGTCTGGTTTTTTTTCAAAAGGACACAGCTTGAGCAGATTTGAAAGAAAAAAGCTATACTTAAAATTAGCACTAAAACAAAACAAGCAAATTAATTTAATGGAATGAGCATGACTTCTTGCATTTAAAATTCACCAGGTCTTTGTGTCTGGGCACAAACACACTACCTTCTAAATTTACTGTATCAACTCTATTTTACCTCAGATACCTTTGAAACAGATCAGGTACAATTACAGGAGTACAGTGAAGGCCTATACTACATTCTTTACTCTGAACTATTCATGTAGTAGAAGTACATTTACACTGAATATAAATGCCACTTACAAACTGTGCAGCATCAGGCCAGAGATTTGTTTCATCTCCTGTTCTGCCTCCAGAAATGGTCAACCTGGGCTACCCAGGGAGAACAAGGCCAAGGCATAAATGTAGGAATATGGGCTCCAAAGCCTACCAGCATCCAGCAATCCATACCAGAAGAGGTATTTTTGGGGCAAATTCACAGAGGAAATATTAAGTACAACTGCTATCTGAATCCATAAAAGCTTTTAGCATCCACAGTATCCCGTGGCAAGTTGACAGGATGACTGCTCATACTTGTAATGGAAAGGAGTCAAAAGAAGTTCCCTTGTCATTCACTCTGTTCTACTCATGTTTCTATAAATATCCATCATTTCCCTCCTTACACCCTTTTCCATACTAAACTGGCTCAGCCTTAATAAGTGTCTCCTTGTATGAAAGCTGTTTCATAGCCATCATCACATTTCTCATACTTTTGCCTCTTTTGGTCTCCAAAACAGTATATAATATTTAAAATTAAGGTAAAATCTAGTTTCATATAGCAGCTAACACGGTTGTACATGTTCTCTGTTTATCTCCTATATTTTCCCAATATTTTATTTGCCTTTGTGACTCCTACTGAGCACTGAGGGGACATTTTAATGGAATTATATATCACAGTCCCCAAACCTACTCTCAAGCTATAACAGGTCAAGGTAAAGTTCCTCATTTTACATGGGAAGACACAATTTTTTTTCCCTTGCATATCACACTGCATTTATCCACACTGAATTTCACCTGCTATTTTAGTGTCAAGTCCCTTGGCTTTCTACAGCTATTCTATCATTCTTCACCACGCTACAGCCAGCATGGCCAGCTCTTAATTTTCATCTCTCAGGCGTGATAGGGGTTTGTGGTTTTTCCCTGAGACTGATACTGTGACTTGTCTCTAGCCTCTCTACACCTTGTCTTCCACCCACCCCACACTCCAATATCTGTCCCCCTACTCCTTCCCTCTTTGCTCTTTTTCCTCATCCCAACTCCATTTTTAGTATCATAGGAATGTGCAGTTAGGCAGTGAGGATAGCCTTTAAGAGGTCATTCAATCCAGTGTTTTGCACTAGGTGGGAACTCTACACAAATTACTGCTTTAAAATCTCATATGAATAAAATCCCATCATTTTTACTCAGAACATCCTCTTCCTCTGAGTGTCTGTGGCAGAAACACAGAGATACTGGACAGATGTTCTGTCCGCTCTTGATCCTTTCACCATGCTTCTGTCCCTCAGGTTTCTCACCCGGTCCAGTTCACCATGGCCACCAGGAGGTGCAGTTCTAGGAGTAGTCCTGCTCAGTTGTGCAGTACCTTGTCTAATTTAATCATCTTACTCTAAAAAGCCTTTCATGATAACATTCAAGTGGAGTTAACCATAGTATCTCAGCCAAAAGACAGGAAAAAAAAATATTTTTGGGCTTGAAGTTAAATCTGTTTCTCAGATAAGTTCCTGCTCCTCCAAACTCTGATAATTCTCAGTATATCATTTATGAACATTTTTAGCATGAACCAAGGGCAAAAGAATTTTAATTTCTTTCTCAGAAATTCAGAAATCATTTTAAGTGAGTGAGTTGGTTTGGGTTGGGATAGAGTTTATTTTCTTCATAGTACGCAGTACAGGGCTATGGTTTGGATTTGTGCTGGAAACAGTGTTGTAACACAGGGATGTTTTAATCACTGCTGAGCAGTGCTTACACAGAGCCAAGGACTTTGCTGCTGCTCACCCCACCCCACCAGCAAAGGAGGCTGGGGGTGCACAAGAAGCTGGGAGGGGACACAGCTGGGACAGCTGATCCCAAATGAGCACAAGGATAATCCATATCATATGACAGCATGCTCAGCATGTAAAGTTGGGGGAAGGAAGAAGGAGGGATGTTGGGAGCGATGACATTTGTCTTCCCAAGTCACCACTTTATATGATGGAGCCCTGCTGTCCTGGGGATGGCTGAACACCTGCCTGCCCAGGGAGAGCAGGGAATGAATCCCTTGTTTGCCTTGCCTGCACAGGAGACTTTTGCTTTACCTATTAAACTGTCTTTATCTCAACCCAGGAGGTTTTGCACTGTTTCTTTTCTGATTCTCTTTCCCCTGTCCCAACAGGGGCGGAGTGAGTGAGCAACTGTGTGGGGCTTAGTTGCTGGCCAGGTTAAACCATGACACTGAGATGCCCAAGAGAAGTCTGACATCTGGCCAGGAAGCCATCTTTAAAGCTATCAGGAATTCTCTTCTCAAGAGCAGTTCACAGTTCCACCAGATTAAAGTGACTGCAAAGCCCCAGCCTGAAATGAGTCAGTCTCTGGAGATGCCTATTTGCATCAGTAGACTTTACAGAAATTAAAGTACAATGGGGATTAAAGGATTCTAACTAACCTTCTCCTATTTTTTGTTGTTGTTGAAAGCACATCAATATTTAAACTCTCAGTGTTATTTTTAGTAGGGTCCATCATTTCAAACATTATTTTGATGATTCAGTAACTATAGTGACATCCTTAAGGACACATTTTTAAAGATGCTAGTGCCTCCATTTGTATGTCTTCAGAGCATCCCTGGTATATACTCCTTCACTGAGAATTCAAAAGATAACCGCTCTGAACGCTATTCTTCTGAACTTCCAATACATTTATCCAAGGTTTTCAGCACCGTAAAAACGTTGGTTAGAATTTTAAAAATTAAAAAAAAATGGAAGAATATTTCGGCTGCAGCTATGACTTGCACTGCAAAACTGCAAATTATATATAACATAGCGTCAATCTCATGCTTGGTAGAAAGCTCTGCGATACACACTGGCACTGTCCACAAGCTTGCTTGCTTCAACAACGACACAAAAATGTTGCTTACATTATGACCACGTATGTAGCGCTTGATGTCCAGTGATGGGCACAGTTACACAGATGAAGGGATGCAGTACACAAGCTTTTGGTAACTAGCGGCAAACGTTCTCCTCCCAAATATCACCACGTATTCTGTTTCACAGGCTAAAGCTCTAAAGCAGCACTACAGGAGATGCAGGGTTATTAGTGCAAGCATGCCCTGGTTACGAGCTGTAAGTGCCAGTCACTTACATTGCTGATAGATTTATGCAAAGCTTCACCCAGACAGTGCCGCTATGAAGAAAAGATCACAGGAATAAAGGGAAACATTCAGAAATCAACTAAGTGAAAGAAAAAGGGGTAAGGAAGGGAGAGTAAAACACAGAACATTAATTATAATGTGATCAGGGAAAACTATCTGGAAAACAATGTGAACATGTTGCTTTGACCGAGTATATAAACTACTGAGCATACAACAGAATGGTGTGTTTTCCTGTGTTATGTCTTGCACAGACAGGATAGCATTCTCTCTTCAACACAATGTCACTATATACACTCATGTAGTATTACACAGCTGAACACTATAGAAATTATGGCAAATAATTTTGGCAAGCAATCATTAAGTGTACCAATTGGCATTGCTTTTAGAGGAGATGTTAGGTAAGGACTCAACCAACAGCCAGCTGTGTCTCTGAAACCTCACAAGCATATTAAACACATAATATTAAAGATCAGATTTCTTTGCTAAAGGGCAGAAAATGAAGTTAGTCTGCAATGGAAACATGTTTGTATTAAAAAACTTCTTCTATTTTTCTTAAAATTCAGCATGAGGCAGATACATGAAAGACTCTTCCTACAAGTCTCCAGCAAAGAAATGACTTTGCATACCACTTACACCAGTGTTGATTGCTAATGAAAAGCAAAAAATAAAACCACATCACCTCGTAAATGTACCATATGAAATGTTATCAATGATACAAATCACATACAGCATTCATCTATATCTATTTTGAAAAGATGCCTGTGTATAGATACAGATGAATGGTGTAGCTAGGCACCCACAAACACACACAAGTCTTCAGAAATGAAGGGAGAGCCATCTCAGATCCAGCATGACCCATTTCCCCTTGTGGCACGGGTCAGCTGAGACGAGGGCTTTCTCCAGGAGACAGCAGGTATTTTGACACCAGCTTGGAAGCCCAGAGTTGGGAACTTTTAGATAACACTTTGTCAAAATACAAAAAGAATAAATCATTATTCACTCTCTTTGATCTAGAAGGCAGCACAACATAAAAATATATTATTGTGGAATATCCAACATTATCTTAATAAAATTCTAAGAGCAACAAGCAACAGTTTTCTGTACCAGGCATCATCAGTAGGAGGCATCGTCCTCCAGTGGACAAGACACTGATTTCAATACAGGGTTTTGAAGATGCCAAGCTGAACAAATCCACATTTTTCTTCTGTGCTTCCTTTCCCATCAGTCTGGTTTGTTTAGGGGGGGACGCTGTTAAGACCAGAAATGATCTCTTGCTAATTAAATGCTGACTTTCTAGAACATTTGAGACTTAACTTTGATGGCCTTACCGAGCCACCACTGTAGTACAACCAAGAAATATTTTGACTTTACAACTGGAGCAGAAGATGAGTAATGTTCTACCCTGAAAAAAAACCACCAAGTACAAAGACTTTTGGGAAGTTGCATTCTGAGGGCTGCCCTATTAAAAAGGCCATTTAAGAAAGTGAGAGTTCCCCCTGCTGCCTGCAAAATAACAGATTTCTCCCACAAAAAAAGAAACAGGCCTTGCTTTGCTGTCAGCCTGGGTAACTAGAGGTACACTGAGAGGGGCTAACCATTTTAAAACACGTGATTTCCACAGACTTGAAAGTTCTCAAGAGACCTGGAAAACGGATGGAATTCAAATGAACCTTTGGGGGAGGTCCTACACTAAATCTCTCCAGTTCAGTACTTAGATTTGTCACTGATTGCTTAGGTGATCTCACTCACAGCAATCTTTCTCCAACTCACATTTCCCTGCTGTGAAATGAGAACAGTAATTACCTTGTGCAACACCCCCCCCAACTATTGAACACTCAGATCTTATTGGCAAGAAGACAACTATGAACTGAAAGAAAAAAATGCTGCTTTTAATTAAGTTGAACTAATATATTTGACATTCCAATGTGTTCTAAAACATACACGGTGATGTTGACTACGTAGTAAATACAGCTCTTTAACAAAACTTGAAATACACAAGCACTTTATGAAACTGGAAGTCTAAGTCACTTTGAACCTGGTGTGAGGAGCAAACTTCTGGCATTTTTGTACATGGGTTGACTGGCACTTCACTAGGCTTGCTATCAAAGGATGGGGTGCACTGGTCCTCAAAGGGCAAAAGGATGATGTCTAAAGAATCTAGCTGGGCTCACTAACAGACCTTTAAACTAGATGCAGAGGGGGAGAAGGGAAAAAAAACCAGGCTTGTCAGGAAAGAGAAGGGACAGGCATCTCAGGAGGACTACAGGGATAAAGAAAGATCATTTAGAGAGAAAATCAGAAGGGTTAAAGCCCAACTAGAACTTGGATTGATCAATTCTATGAAAGATAATTAAAATTAAGTTCAGCAAAGCCTTTGACATGGTTTCTCACTGCATTCTGCTTGAGAAACTGGCTTCCACTGGCCTGGACAGGTGCAGCCTCTGCTGGGTAAAAAACTGACTGCATGGCCAGGCCCAAATGGTGGTGGTAAAGAGAGCTAAATCCAGCTGGAGGCCGGGCACAAGTAGTGTTCCTCAGGGCTCAGTTCTGGGTCCAGTCCTGTTTAATGTCTCCATCAATGACCTGCATGAAGGGATTGAATGTTCCCCTCAGTAAATTTGCAGATGACCCTAAACTGGGAGGAAGTGTCAATCTGCTTAAGGGTAGGGAAGCTCTTCAGAGGTATCTGGACAGGCTGGATCGATGGGCTGAGATCAGCAGAATGAGGTTCAACAAGGCCAAGTGCAGAGTCCTGCACTTGGGACATACCAACCCCATGCAGCGCTCCGGGCTTGGGGAAGAGTGGCTAGAAAGCTGCCTGGTGGAGTAGGACCTGGGGGTGTTGGTTGACTGCTGATTGAATATGAGTCAGCAGTGTGCTCAGGTGGCAAGGAAAGCCAATGGCATCTTGGCTTACATCAAAAACAGTGTGGCCAGTAGGTCTAGGGAGGTGATTGTGCCCCTGTACTTGGCATTGGTGAGGCCACACCTCGAGTACTGTGTCCAATTCAAGGCCCTTCATTACAAGACAGACATTGAGGTCCTGGAGTTTGTCCAGAGAAGGGCAACCAGGCTGGTGAAGGGGCTGGAGAGCAAACCTTACAAGGAGCAGCTGAGGGAGATGGGGATGTTTAGCCTAGAAAAGAGGAGGCTGAGGAGGGACCTTATCACCACCTACAACTACCTGAAAGGAGGTTGTAGAGAGATGGGTGTTGGCCTCTTCACCCAAGCAAGAGGTGATAGGACAAGGGGGTGGGGACTCAAGCTGTGCCAGGGAAGGTTCAGATTAGACATTACGAAAAAATTCTTCACTGAAAGGGCTATCAGGCATTGGAACAAGCTGGCCAGGGAGGCAACTGAGTCACCAACCCTGGATGGTGACTCATCAAAAGACGGTAGATGAGGTGCTCAGGGATAGGGTTTAGTAGAGGACAGATATGGTTGGACTCGATCTCTAAGGTCTTTGCAAACCTTGTGATTGTATCGCTATTCAAACCTATTTAATTATATATTATATATAATCAGTTCTGGAACAAAGACTGGAAAAGATGATTTAAGCTCTATGTTTTGTTTCCTGCAGGACAAGAGTTTACTGGATGTATGGAAGTTCTCTGACTTTATTACATCTCATGGCTAAAAGTTACTTTCAGTCAGATTACAGAGTCTTGACACTTAATTTCAGCATCAGCCTTCACATCACCCAGAGGTCCGTTACGTAACACTTCTTCTCACTGATATTTCAACATCAAATTGTGTAAAGATCTGACTTTGGTATACAATTTACTGAATTTTCAAAATACTGCTGGCAAAAGGAATTCTTGTGTAGCACTCAAGACTGAGGAAGGTCCAAACTTTATCTGTTGCATGAAAGCAGAACTAGATTACTACACAGTCTCTGCCTCATTTGAAGAATGACCTCCAATAAAGCCTGTTGACCTCTCTGAAGAAGAAAACCTATGTGCATCCATCAGATGTTAGTAAAAGAAATTCGTTTCTGAGATGCCTACTGAAGAAGCAGAAAGGACCTTTGGCATAAGTTCATTTTATCCAGATAACAACAGCAACAACAACCACCACCACCACCCAAAACTGTCCCTGGAGATACGTTTTCAGTTTGAAGAGAAAGACTGATTTGTCAGCAGATGTACTGCTTCTGACTGCACAGTGCTTATGCAGCAGATAACTCTGCAGAGATTTGGAAAGCAGCTGTTTCCTACTACAACGTTTTGTACTTGGCTTGAGGCTTGTGACATGCTAGGAATGAAAAGGCTGTATCAAAGTATGCCTCCCCCCTGCAACTGGTAAGAAAAATCAGGATTTAGAGACACTTTCTATTCTCAAAACCCAACCATTTTCTATTGAGGGAAGTGAAGGGTGTATATATAAGGTGTTCTGAAATGTATGCCTTATCTCTGGAATCCAGTTGGTTCCGATTTCCTTCTGTTTCTGTAGCAACTCTGCATGAAGGCATCGTGTCCAGGCTACCACAAAGTTGGGTATCTATCCTGTTGCTTTAAAAAGACAGACCTCTTCTCTTTTCCAGTTGCAAGAGTCTATCAATCTGCTAGAAAATCCTTAGGTAGTCTGACATTTTTACCTGTTTGGATCTTGACTACATGCTTTTAAATATGATGAACTGCAGGTTCAGTGGTCAGGGGAGAAGATTATCACTTCAATCTCCTGATAATTTATCAAGTCTTTAGAATGGTACTAGAGCTTCATTTCATTTATTTGACATAATGCTGTCAGGATTTTAAAGATTATATATGCACCTTGTCTAATCCTTCCTGAAGCAAAGAGGTACCTGTCAGGAAGTGCCCTTAATCTAGAAATTTATTTATTTGCTGAATCTCAAACAAAATTTCCCCACCTAGTAAGTTCTCTCTCGTTCCTCCCAGGGTCCAAACTGCTTTCATTTGACTTGAACTTACGTAAAAGCTGCCTGAGAAACTATCATCTGCAGCAAAGAGGCCAAGAGCAATGTTTTAAAACTAGATTCTTGTCTGAGTCTTTCTGTTATATTTAAGGGAAAAACATATACAAATATAGTATTAAAAATTTATTTGGGGAATGGTAATACTGTTTAATTTGGCTTAGATTTCTATTTACCACTTTTAGAAGTGTAAACTTTACTCCAAATATAAAATTAAACTCTTTCCTGACTCATGCATCATTAATAACATACTATAGCAAGAATTAAATGTTCTTCCCTTGATAGGTAGAATTAAAAACTCTCAGTCTTCTCCATATTTACTAACTCAAACACTGCCAAACAAAGCCTAGTAATATTAAATCCCAATTAGAAGTTATGATCAGATAGACAAGCTTCTCTGGATATGAAGAACTGTAATTTCAAACATCAGCCTAGATGTATTTTTAAATTCAAGCAAGCACACCACCATGGGAGAAAAAAAGTTAAATGAAGAAACCAAAGAGAGAGATTAAAATCTTACCACATCCAGTAAACATCTGCTCTTTATCAGAGCAACAAAGGCAACATTAGTTAGCATTCCTACTGTATCTGACTGAAAATACTTGGAAATCTGATTTATTCTGTTGCTTTTGTTTGTATTGCTGAGTAGCTCTTAATTGTAAATGGTCTTTAATGAATTTCCTCAGTTACATTCAGAATTTTTTCAACAAAGAATAAAGTAATTGGGAGTACAGTACCGGCTGAATGAGCTCACCACAACTAAAAGCTCAGAAAGAGAGCTAGTATTGCTCAACAAAACTACAATGACTGATGTGGATAGAACAAACCATGTGAATACACCAACCAATCCTCAGGATCACGTCTCTGCCCAGAGCAAGGACAACTCCTTATCGAGAAGGACACACAGTCGTGACACAGGGGGAAGCAGCCTCAACAGACATCCCCCCGAGGGCTGCAGTGACTCTGAGTGACACGACTAGTCACACGCTCAAGTACAATAGTTTGTGACTTGGCTAAAGCATGGGTTTCCTACCTAGAATACAGGAGCACTGATTCTTCTACATCAGCAGTGAGTGGCAGGACGTATATGGACATGGGATCTAGGCAGAAACTCACAGATCTACCCTGTTTCTCTGCGAGGCCCCATGAGCTGCAGCACAGTCTCATTCAGACCACAGATTTGAGAGCTGGCATCACACTTGGAAAAGATTCCAAGAGCTGCAGAAAGTGGTGCCCCTTTGGGAAAACAACAAATAGCTACAGATGAGGGATATAAAACCTTACCCTGAACCACATTCCAGGTACCCTCTGTCCTCTCTTTGGTATGATTCTTCTTTTTATTCTTTAGGGTTTCAGCATTTTAGATTAAGTGCTTTTTAAGTCTTGCCCAAAATCCTTTACCATCCACTAGATGTCATGGTAGCCAAACTATTATTACTGAATACCGGATCAACCAAAGAGAATCAGGATGGAGAAGTTACTTGAAATTTACTTCCTCTCTGTTGCCGACAGAGAAGCCTTTACACAGCGTGTTCAGGAAGTACCAAGCGACAGGAAGCAGAGTAAAATAACTCTGTGCTGAAAGTCAATCTCCCTTCTTTCAGGAAGCTGACATAGGATATATGCAGGTTTTCTTGTAGAAATTTCCAGCATCCATTCGACAGCAAATCACCTAAAGCAAGGATTATGCAGGCTGTGGAACAGGCCAGTAATCCTTGTGCTGGGGAAGGAAAGCAGCATTTCCTTACTCTGCTAACGCGGATGCTTCCACACAGGCAAATAAAGAAGGAGCAGTAACTGCCCTCTAGTAGAAACCTGGCCAAAGTCCTTTAGAAACGTGCACAGGAGCTCTGTGACTTCTCTACAGCACTCCATTTTGTGAGCAAGTATGCTCAGCAGCCAGGGGTTTAGGATGGAGCTTGAAATTTCCTGAAAACTATAATCTGATTAATGACTAAATGAGAAGAAAGTATTTACACTTTGATATAAATCAGTTTCTCATCTGCACTTTGACAGTTTAAAAAGGAACACACTATCATGGTAACAACTTTGGTAAATTTTTTTCAAAAAAAGTAAAGAAGATGGGAGAACCAATATTTGCTCATATACAGAAAAGCCCATCCACAATCAGAGTCCTTGATTCAGTTTACAAAAAGAACCATACAGGACAAGAAAAAAAATAGCTAAGAATAATACAGGCCTTAACCTGTACGTTTCAGTGCCCAGAATTAGAAATTTGCACAACATGGAGAGCCAGAGGAGAGAACATGCATGTGCTTTAAAAACAGAAAATTCCTGCTATTTAGTTCATGGCTGAAGCCTTCTCAGCAGTAAAATGTTTTTAAGAAAAGCATTAAAAGCCTATTACACAGCTAAGAGAAGTGGAAAAGAGCTAGCACATCTGAATTCACTACATATTTCATGAAGAAACTCTCACAAGGATTCATGTGGAAATACTTAGTACAATTTGCAGGGGGGAAAAAAAAAAGGAAAATGACTTTCTCTTTTTGTGTCTTCTAAAACTATTTCTCTTATCAGTGATAAGAATGACATGCTTGGTCTCTAGACACTGATCTAGTTAACCTACCAACCACATTTAACTGTAGATGGTAAGTGATGCTTTGCAACCAGAAAGCATGAGTTTAAGCACTTAATCAGATGAACAGTATTTTCTCTCAAGAGAATTATTTTACTCATAACAGAGATATACTGTTAGAATAACAATAATCCTATGTGCATTCTATGAGCAACCACTTTTTGGTACCAGTATAAAAGCAAAACTATTACCTTGCTTTATGTAAGAGCTACATCTTGCCTATCAAACATGCAACAATTAGTAGAAGGCAGGTATTTGTAGATTAGGACATAATTAAAAAACAAACCAACTCAGAACGCTTTAGGGCCATACATTTTTTTGGCTGAACATTGATTCCAAGATGGGCACACTCTATATTGTATTTTTCTACAGTTTAAGTAACTATACTGTGTCACTTCCCACCATTCATTTAAACCTTTTTTATTAAGCACTTTTTTCTTGTTTTTAAACCAAATCTGAGCTTCATCAATACATAGTAGAAAATGATGCATTGATAAGCATTTTGTTTCTGAATTCAACCTGTCTGAAGAGCATTTATACAACTAAATGGTGAAGCTCTAGACACTTTCTTAACACAGACATACAGACCACAGTTTCTGTCGATTTACAAGTTTGAAAATTATTTAGCAGAGACCTTGGTCTTACATTATTTTGATAAATCATTGTATAATATTGCTGGGATAGGCCAGACCAACTCTTCACAGGTAAAAATCTGAATTGCAGAAAGAGGAGTTGAATCTCTGCTCTCTTCCTAATTTTTACATGGACTTCATGCTTTTCAAATGGGTTTTAAATGCATCTTCCCACTAATGAAGACTGGGGCAGTGCGTAACAAACAGAATTTTACACTCCTGCTGTAGTTCTCAGGCTGTTCTTGTTCAGCATGGCTGAAAGGTAACAGCTATGAGCAGATACCCTTTTGATGGGCTGAAATTTGAATTCTTCCCAATGCTGTTAACTGTGCACATGTGTAACAGAAGAATCTCACTTTTGTCGCTATGTCCAGCCTCTTTAAACCAGCCTGGGAACCCTCTGGGGTAAAGAGCCTTACTGCACACATATAGATTGCCAAGCACAGCTAGCCTTATTGCAGCAGCTCCCTAGTGTCAAAGTGGGACCAATGCAGTTTCCATGCAGAATAGCACCATTCTACATTAACGCCACCAAAGTGTATAGTAATCTCTGCGTTACGAAACACGCACCAAAAATCTTCCACTTTCTTCCATAATCAAAACACTACCTTTGTTTTTCTTCTATGATGAAATGACTAGATCTGTGGATGAGGGAAAGTATAATTCCCTACCACCAACAGTAACTTCTCAGTCCTTATGAAATACCTATCCAACTCAAACACTGGCACGGAAAAGCAACTGCTGGATTTAAGAAAAACAAAAGAGAAAAGTGAAGACTTCCATGCTTTAGTTTCTTCACAGTCCTCCAAACACACATGCTGTTACGGAATATTACAGCTAAAGGAGTGATGAAAACCCCCCAACCATTTTGCATATGCAGACCATTTCCTACATCTGCAAATTCTGTAGTAAAGTTCCCCTTATTACAGTGAGCTTTCTGATTCAAAAGTGTAAACATCATTCATTCGGAACATACTGATTTTCCATTCTGAAACTGTAGCTTAGATTTATTTTGGTGTTTTTAAAAGGCAGAGACAGGTAAGGTGTCTTAAAAGTAAGTTAAAACTACAGAAAGTTTAAAATATACTTTCCTAGAGTAAATGCTGTTTCTAGGTAGAAGTAGAGAGACTAAATGAAACTTGAGTAAAGGCAGTTAAGTGAAACTCAAAATCAAATGAGTCCAAGTCTCATTACAATCACTTTATAAAAAGTAACAGACTAAGAACTTCGAAAACCTCCAGCTTTTATGAGCCTAAGCTGCAAGATTTTACAAGTTTAAATCTCCTTGTCAGCAAAATACATTGTTACGCATTCCTATAAGAAGCTGTATAATCAAGTGCTTGTTCAGTTATTAGACTTCTCAAATTAGACAGCAAATTAAAAGCTATCCCACAAACAGCCTGGAATTGCAGTCATTTAATACTCCCAAAATCTGTTTCTCTCAGTTTAAAATGTATTTGTTCATTATCAGCTATTCTTTCAAACTGTAGTCAATAAAATCAGTTCTCTAACATTTACGGTTTGGAAAAAGTACAAAGCAAGTACTGTGAATTATCTAGCATAACTTGGTTTATAAGTACAAGTTACAATTAAAAACTCAGTATTTATAAAAAATGATCCCAAAATAATGTCCAAAAGTACTTGACAAGACATAGCCATAGTAAACATGTTGTACAAACCAAGAGACATTTTGACTTTTGAGACCTTCAAGTCCTAGCAATTATCATAGATAAATATTTATAATGGACTAGGTGGACAGAAAATAGCAATAAAATATGAAGAAGTGAGACTGTCAACACCCTTCCATTCTTCCAAAGACACATGTAAAAGGTTTTATTCACATTGAGTGTAAAGAAGGACATGCATATAATTTTAAGGCCTCTTCAAACATTAATCAAAAACGTTCAACAATGATTAGTTTTATATTTCATTTAAGACAAATTTCATTTTCAAGACAATTTTAAAATGAAATTTGTTAGAAACTGAAATTTCATGTAGTTAATCGGTAACAAGCCAGCAGCAACTAAATTGTAACAGCTTCCAATTTTCAACGTGACCATAGTTACCTGGTCTAAAAGATCTTCAACTTTTTTTTGCCATCCATCCCTTGCTGCATTTTTTTCCCGCTCTTTCAGCTGCAACAGCTGAGTCATGGCTGCCTTCTTATCCTCTTCGTGCTGAAGCCTCAGCTCTTCACGAAGCTTATTACATTCCTGTCTAAAAGCAAAGCTGAAGTAACTAAAAGGTAGTGGACTTTGTGCAAGAAGCAAAAAAGAATGAAGAACTCGGTAATAATTGGAAAGGCTTAGATAATAACAGAGCCCTTTGTTTTACACTGCATTCGCTATTATGTTTGTATAACATTCACTACCACGTACTGATGATCAGAGGGCTGGAGCACCTCTCCTATGAAGACAGGCTGAGAGAGTTGGGCTTGTTCAGCCTAGAGAAAAGAAGGCTCTGGAGAGACCTTATAGCAGCCTTCCAGTACCTGAAGGGGCCTACAGGAAAGCTGGAGAGGGGCTGCTTGCAAGGGCACGGCATAATAGAACCAGGGGTAATGTCCATAGGCTGGAGGGGAAATTTAGATATTAGGAAGAAATTCTTCCCTGTGAGGGTGGTGAGGCCCTGGCACAGGCTGCCCAGAGAAGCTGTGACTGTCCCCTCCCTGGCAGTGTTCAAGGCCAGGTTGGATGGGCTTTGGGCAGCCTGGTGTAGTGGAGAGCATCCCTGCCCATGGCAGGAAGGTTGGAACTGAGGTCCTTTCCAACTCAAACCATTCTATGACACTTAATTTCTTATTTAAAGAAGCAAAAAATTAATACTTGCCGAAGATTTTCTGTCCATTTTATTTCCAAGTCACGAGCCATTCTGTCAACTTTGAACTTTTCCTCTTCTCTCATGGCAGCAATCATTGCCTCGTGCTGTTGTCTCTCCTGATCTAGTTCACCCTGCAAACACAAACTTCACAATAGAGACTGATCAGCAGCAAAAACCCAGTATTTCAAATCTTAAATGAACGTATTTATAACAAAAATGTCGATTAAAATTGGCTCATAAAACTTGAACTATAACTTTTTCAGTGTGTAATTCTTAATTGCACACAATTAATGCCTATACATCTGCTGATATTTCTTACTTGTGGAACAGAATTGTGCATTCCTACTAGAAGCCATAAAAAGCAATTTTCCAGTAGGTCAAATGCTGTTACATTGAATCACAGAATAATTTATGTTGGAAAGAACATCAAAAGGTCATCAAGTCCTGTTCTGCTCAGGACTCAACTTCAGCACTAGAGCAGGTCACTTAGGTTTTTGGCAAGCACATTTTGGACTTTCCTCTTCCTCCCTCCCTGCCTGGATCTTTTTTTAGAATCTGCAAGTATTCATTATGCCAATGTCAAAGCTTGAGCTATCTGGACTTGATACAAAGTTCATGTATCTTCTTTTTGTTTCAGGACTGGACTAACCTGGTAGTAACAGACTTTCAGTCTTAACACAGAAAAAAATAATCATACCAATTTCTGTTCAAATTTTACCATGCTGGAGTAGTATTGGGTACTACCTAGAATTCATACTTACATGAATTGTTTTCAGCAGTGCTTCCTTTATTCATGAGAAGCAAACATGGCTGTCTAAAGTTAGACTTTTTAAAGTGAGATTTTTTTTGTCTGTATAATTTTGTCATTTGTGTCTTAAAAGCTGTTAAGATATATAATATTGCTGGTAGCATGCTATAGATGAATATTTAAATGTTACAAGCTAAAAAGAAGAATGCAGTAGTTCATGTGGACCCTTAGAGAAGTTATAAAAAATACAGAGGATGTTATAAACCATAATAGGGTACACATCTTATGACCATGGCTGAAAGAAATTAGAAAAAAATCCTGTTTCAATCTGGTTTTGTTAAGAAAATAACACCAGTACAAAAAACAGATTCAGGGTTTTGTTTTGGTTTTTTTTAATACATATTTGCTGCTCTACTTCAGATATTGCAGTGCTCTTGCAAATGTCCACTGCTTATGGAGGAAAGAAAAAGGAATGGTTATACTTAGTATTAAAGTCAATGAGCTGTTAACAGATTAACTGACAGTTTCAGTTCCATCTAACTGAAATGGCAATATATATTTGTGCTTAGACGAATTAATTGATTCTATAAAGTGGTCACATTTTCTGGACCATGGTCTGCTATCTGTCAAGATATCATAGCATGTGTCTTTAAACTGTTCTCAAGCATCTTCTCAAACTCTGAATTTGAGCCTGAAATTGTTTGAGGATAACATGGTAAGCATGCATACTGGGCGGGGGGCGGTTTCAATGGATGCTAGAGCTAGTAAGCTCTGGATCTTGTTTTGCACAAAGACATGAAACTGTCTGGATCAGTACTGCTGCAACACATCTTTTTTTATTCTCATGAAATTCATTTTGTATGGATGTGTTTTGGCAGCGACACAGAAAGATGTACCAGCAGCCATACCCATTAAATACTAAAAGTGTTCTGAAAACAGCCAAAAATCCCCAGCCACAACTAACTAGAAAACCTAAACAATCCACAAACCCCTATCCAAAAAACAAACCCCCAAACAAACCCAACCTACTTCTTTAGGTTTTTTCCTCTTTGCTCAAAATAAAGAGAGAAATCTCTCTTTTAGTGACGCCACATGAAGATCCTTCAATACTAAGTACATTACAATACTACTTGCTATTGTAAAAACAAAGCCACTCCAACTGTACGTTGTACAATTTATTCTCCAACATCACTGTTACCTCAACACTATACAACGAATCTGTGGTCTCTCGCAGTCTTGCTCTGGTTAGTTCTAGTTCCTTCTGGAGTATTTCCTGAGCTTCTTGAAGACTGGAGATGTGTCCTTCTGCGGTACCAAGGCCTTGTTCACTTTTTCGCACTAGGTCTTGTAGACGACACACCTATAACATAAAAAACCCCCAACCTTGTAATTTACATAATTATTATTAACAGCAGCTAAGTCATCCTGGTTTCATTTTCTTCCACTGCTTCCTAACTCCAACCTAGACAATTATTTTTTGGTACAACCTGTTCTCCTTTACTCTCACTTAATGTTTCTCTATTAAAAACCAAATCCCTGTAACATTATAAAAAAATTTAAAATTCGGTTAAAAGATTTTTTACAAGAAAAGAATATCCAACCTATATTTGAAACATTTTTGCAGGGAGAGAGGTTACATAAAAGTTCTGAAATTACCTCTAATTTTAACTGTGAGAAAGCAGGTTTTATGCAAATTTTAAAAATGAGAACTGCTATTTCTAAATATATAAACTCTAATCTAATGGATAAATTAAGTTATGCTAGGGTATATGTTTCTTTGTTTTCAGATTGCTACCTGTCCATAAATCAGTCCATTTAAAGCTCAATCTAATAGCTATAGGAAAATGAGCACATTATACTCTATAACACTTCTTTCTGCCTGTTTGTGCTCCCCATCTACAATACGATGATGCTATACTACTCTGCTTCAGGTAAGAGTATTCGAGATTGAACACTATTCACCAGCTGCAGGAAAGGAAAAACCTTTTAAATATGTAGGCTGGAAAGAGAGAATAACAGAAGGCATGAGGAGGGGACCAAACCCCAGCAACTAATGGGAACTGTTTTTGCAGAGCTGATAGTCTGTGCCATTGCCTTTGTATGTTGAGATAAATTCATTCACAGTGGGACAAGCACCTCAAGAAAAGATGAGCCTTTGGTTTGCAGGTATGAACAGGTAACAGTTACAACTATTTTTCTGTTTGTTAGCATATAATATGCAAGAACTGTTAGTGATGTAGACAGACACACACATGCACCCTACACCACCCCTCCCAAGCTCTCTCCCCTCTGTATGCTACCCATTAAGTACTAATTAAAAGGGATCTCTCCTTTCAGCAAGGAATCACAAGTTTCCCCATCATGACAGAGAAATACTAATGTAACCTTGAGTACCTGCCTACGTGCTCCTTTGCATTATATGCCAGCCACTAGTAATTCCCTACAAATCACAACTACCCAAAGGAGAAACTGTACACAAAAATTGCCCCTGAAACTAATGATATCCTTGAAGAGACTCTCTGTCTATGTGTCTGTTGTAGCAAACCAATAGCACACAACGTGAAGAGCAGTCCTGTAGAGGTAAAGGATATGGAAACGTTGTGCAAGAACGCCACTTGTAGGGCTTAGGTCTACTATACTGATGACTAAACAGCATCGCTTCAAGGGATCCTTAGTAATACCATCAGAAAGCCTTTGCATGGAAATGGCTAGTCCTTAGATCACTCTGTCAAGTGACACAAACAGTCTTTCTAAAAGGTCTTGGCTGACCTACAGTGAATGGAAGGAAATCTGTAAACAATTTCATCCTGAGACACATCAGAGACAGTTAATATCTAAAGTTCACAGAACATTAGGAGTTGGAAGGGACCTCAAAAATCATCTAGTCCAACCCCTCTGCCAGAGCAGGATCACCTAGACTAAATCACACAGGAAGGCATCCAGGTGGGTTTTGAATGTCTCCAGAGAAGGAGACTCCACAACCTCTCTGGGCAGCCTGTGCCAGTGCTCCATCACCCTCACAGTGAAAGAGTTTCTCCTTATATTTACATGGAACTTCCTATGCTCCAGCTTGCACCCATTGCCCCTTGTCCTATCACTGGCCATCACTGAGAAGAGCCTGGCTTCACCCTCCTGACTCTCACCCCTTACATATTTATAAACATGAATAATGTCACCCCTCAGTCTCCTCTTCTCCAGGCTAAAGAGGCCCGGCTCCCTCAGACTGTCCTCATAAGGAAGGTGTTCCACTCCCTTAAGTCATCTTGGTGGCCCTGTGCTAAAGTTAACCAGAACTCTAAAAAAAAAAAATTAATCTCTGGTAAGTACTTAAGACTAGACTGTTCTTAAATAGCTTGGTACTAGGAGCAAGCTTAATGAGGCTTTAGTCTTCTTCATCCTTTAGCTAAGATAATTGCTATCAAAAAGTCTGTCAAAAAGAAAAGAAGATAGCTGGTTTTGAACCTATGCCTTCTCAGCAGGGAAGCTAGAGCTAATCTAATATCTGCAGAATGCAATAAATGTATGCCTACTGCTAAATGAAATCTGTTACTTAAACAACAAAGGAAGCAGCAGTAGAAATGTAAGAACTAAGCTAAAGATGTGCCAGTCATTTCACAGCAAAGTTTCTTCCAGGTCAGCGAAGACATGGAGAAACTGTTGTCAGTTGTCAATAGAGATCTAAGAGTAAGCTGTGATTGCACAGGAAGCACTTGTCTCATGTGCTTAAGGTAATCTGTAATAAAATAAAACATATCACACCTCTGTACTACATGGCACAGACTTACACACCGTTCCAGATTTACTGCTTGTACACTCTCTCTCATTCTCTCAATATGCACAACACACAGTATTACATCTACCGTGGCATGGGAATGTATGTAAGCTCAATTAATAAATAGCAGCTGGCCCTAGCTCCCTATTTGAGTTTGAGTTCTCTATTCCTTACCTATGCCTCTGTTCTCTTACATGTGCTGATGATTTGTCCAACCCCTAACCTGATACCACTTAGATAATGAAAACTCATTCTTAAAACATTTGAAGTGATTTCCTTCAAAGCAGAAGCAAGTTTATTACCCATAAACCCAAGAGAAGTTGACCAAGAGTAACTAAATTAAAACCTACAGTGTTGAAGGACAGCAGAACAACAGTAGTGCTGTCCTCAGATTTAATCCTGCAATAAACTAACATACAAGAGAGAAGTTAAAGCTAAAAATAACAAAGCTTTCTGTAATTTTGATAGGAAAAATAAACCCGTGTATGATTTTCTTAACATATCTAACAAATATTTCTTATTTCCATCTATTTGATGAAGAGCAGTTCCAGTTTCAATGTGCACCTTCTCCAAGGTCGGAAGTACCGGCAAAGCTACTCACAGCTACCAGAAGGAAGGACAGTCTCCTGTTTAGCAGGTACAACTGACTGATGAGCAGTACTGCCGAGCTCTACAGATGGTAGGTTCAACTACACTGCTTTATGTATTATCTGGGGGGTGCATCTGGGTATCTATCTATATAGTAGGTACTATATTACTATATACTTTCAAACCACATATGTATATATAAATGAATACATTAGCATGCATATCAATAATGTTAATATATTAATATGTATAATATTTTAGCATACAATAACATATACCTCAATATTATAATAATTTAATCTACATTTCCAGAAGGGCAATCTTTCCCCATTTACTAAACCCAAGTAGTTTTATTCAAAAGCAAGCTTAACATTTGTGCAATTTACAAGACATCAGAATTAGACAAACATCTGCCACCTTCAGAATCTGTACAGTTCAGAAAAAAGCAATGAAAAGCACCTCAGAAAAAAGTACTTGAATGCATGCTTAAGTCTGTCTTAGCACACACTCAGAGAAAGCACATGTATGGTCTGTTGAACAATAAAGCTGATAAATAATTTTCTTGAAACAAGGCAGAAGTTCCAGACAGGGATGAATTGATGTTTTTATATCAGTAGATTATACTTCTAGTTTAAAAATATTATGTGACAAAAAGGTGGTGATTAGAAAAAACTTTAAAACTTTCTACTGAGATGTGTTTAACATTGATACATTAACACTTTTGCTGTGTTAATTTCGTAAAGGACAATAAAATTGGTGCTCAGAAGCAGACAAGAAACTTACCATGTTTGAAGAATATTTTAAACAGAAATAAGGCACTAAACAGACTGAACAATGTAGTCCTAGCTCTGTACTGGACTCTAAGCACAAGATCATTATTGATGAACCGTGGTCTAGTGCACAGGATCGTTAACCAGTACAATTAAGTTAACCCTTACCTCCTGATTGGCAGAAGTCAGTTTTGTTGTCAGCTCTTCCTTCAGGTTTTCCAGCTGCTGTCGGAGCTGATTCTTATCGTCCTCCAAATGCAGTTTCTCCTTCTCAAACTGCTGCTCCAACTCCTTCAGAAGGAAGATGAAAGAAATTTAATACTTGCCCCACTGTCACTGCAAAGTCCAGGTGCACCACAGGAAAATTACTACTCCTGGAATAAACATCCCTGAGCTCAAGCAAGAATTTCCCTTTTCTTAAAGTGCCAAACCATGAACATAAGGAATCCTTCCCTTTGAGGGTGGCGAGACAATGGCTGCCCAGAGAAGCTGTGGCTGTCCCTCCCTGGCAGTGTTCCAGGCCAGGTTGGATGGGGCTTCTGGCAACCTCATCTAGTGAGGTGTGTCCCTGCCCATGGCGGGGGGGTTGGAGCTAGGTGATCTTTGAGGTCCCTTCCAACCCAAACTACTCTAATCCTGAGATTTCTTTCCTTTTACAATAGATGCCTAAATTTTTCAGTTTATTTTCTCATCTAACTTCCTTAATTAAACACAAAATAAATCAGGACTGTCTTCTCAATCACTGTGCACTTAAATCAAGCTCATTGAAAGTATACCTACTTTCACTTTTTCAATCTGAGTTGACAAATGCAGAAGTTTTTACTCCTTTTAAAACGACATGATAACATGCTTATCCTTCATCCTTTACCCATCTATCTCCTACACATCATGCCCACAGAAAATAGTAAAGCCTAAAATCCAGGCTGAACATCAGGAAGCTTTTCAGGCTGTTAGAATAAATGGAAAAAAAAAGCGCCCCACATGGTATCTAGAAAATTTACACAGAACTAAGAGAAATCAACAATTAGTCATCAAGTTCAGCTATATGGAAAGAATCAAGTAACACCTCTGTTTTCTTTCAATCTCTGTGGAGTAATAGCCAAATTCTTAAAACAGCTCTGTTGGATGAATGATATTTCTCTTACAGGAAGCTACACTGTATATGTATTTGTTAGACTTTTTTCTTTTTTTTAAGGAAAACTATATATGTATGCTTCAGCTTTCTTAATATTCAGAATATATTTTCAGAAGAACAAATTCTGTCACAAAATACTTAACATAAAACATGTTTAAACGAAGAGCCAAATGTAGTGTGTTATACTGGAATATATAATAATTTATTATACCACAAAGTCTTCCTGAAGAAAACAAAGGTTGCTAGGTAAGGTGCTCCAGAGCCAGGTAATACAAGACTTCGAGGTTTTCTATGCTGCTACAGAGGCTCCTTTATTAGCTCCCTCCTAGGGGCTCAGCTGTAATGCAAGGCTTAGCATCCATTCAGCCCCTCTGTGTGGCCCCCTGAGCTCAAAATTCTGAGAAATCAGTATCACCTCAGGAACATCTATGAGCATACATAGACCAGAGCTGTGCATGAAACCAAAAGTAAAACTGCAGGCAGCAGAAGGATAGCAGAGACAGGGAGAGTTAAAGAGCTCAAGAATTTAAGATGAAAAAGACTGTCATAAAAAGGTATAAAACTCTAAGGAAAAACAGAGCCCTGGAAAACAGCAACTTAGTGTCATCCAGCTCATTCCAAGAAACAACAGAGAGAGACCAACCCTTCCTCAGCCAAAACCAGACTCCTCCAGTGTTTTGCTGGGGGTGGTAAGCACATTAAGCTTAGTAACTTGTTCTAGCAGTCCATTCGGGTGTGCAATAGGCACTAAATAATTTGTGTATGAACTGCTTGCACAATCTCTTTGTTCATGGTAGAAGTGGAACAGAGCAATAAACCAGAGGACTACATCGCTATGTACATTACTGCACAGCATCACTCAGCAAGCATGTGTTTTCCTCACTGGGCCCAAATCAAATCACCACGTGGGACAAATGGTGCTAGCTAAGTGAGACTTGCTCAATTTTTTTGGTTCACGCTGAAATCTGCTGTCTGCAAGATTTCACTAGTGCTATTCAGGCTATTCTGATAACTGAATAATTAGGTCTTTTATGGTACTCATCAGTACAGCTGTGCAGTACTGCAAAATTATTAGCAGCTCTATTTTCATAACCCTCCTATGAACATAGGATGCAATTTTTACAGCTCATTTTATAAATGGAAGAATTGAAGCAGAGATTTATTTAAACCATTTCCTGAGTCCTATTCTCATTCTTTAGAACTCTCCTGTTCCATATTTTCCACAGACTTCCAAACCACAGATGCCTTTCCTGGTCTTCCAGTCCCAATAAATTCTCATGTCCCCCTATCCCAAGACTCCTTGTGCCATACTTCATCCACATACTAAATTCAACTCTTCTCTGCATTTGAGACTGATGGAACCTTCCCTGAATTACTCAACACAACATGTGTTTAGTGAGATAGGTTTCACAGAGGACACAGTACACTGATGAAGATTGCCAAGATCTTGACCCCAACATTCTTGCATTGTTAATTTTCCCTTGCCAAAATCATTTCACGTTTCTCACATTTATAGAGCTGTTCCCCATTTTAACTAGTTTAATGACTTATGAATAAATATTTTATATCATTTGCTTTATTCTATACATTATTTTAATAACAAAATAAAGAAAAAGTAAACAGAACCCCAAATCTTACCAAAGTAAAAGAAAAATGCTACTACAATATCTCTTAAGGGTCTCTGTGAACAAAAGGCATCTTTAAAGTTACAAAGAAAGTAAACCTGAAAGATCAGATACACGTATGTCTCAGAACTACTTCCATTACTGGGAGACTGAAAAAAAAGAATCTTTGTGACTTATTAAAAAAACAAACCAACAAACCTGAAGCAACATGCCAATAAAATAATCTACCAAAAATAAACTGGAAAAAACCCATCAGTATAGGAGGCACATCACTAACTACAGCTGCGTTTCTTGGTGTATGCACCAGAGGAGCATAACAAAGCCGTAAACAATATTTATCCCATATTTACTGTATAAGGCAAAATTTGTTTGTGATGTACATACTATCAGATTAGGAAATTATTAAAAACTGGTTCTCTCATTTATCCCAACATGGAATAGGCCAATTTTGTGAAACTACAAAGCCTTCGGTTTCAGGATTCCAGTCAAAGGTAAATGCACAGCTGATATACAGTTAGCTAATTTTATGACTTAAGTTAGGAACAGCTGTCGCTGTCTTCTGAAGAGACATATAGTCAAGTACTAATATAGCATCTTTTTGTACTTCTGGACTGTTCATGAGAATTTTAAATAAATCATAGAGTAACGTAGCCTTTTACCTCCTTCAGAAGAGCTGATCTGAGTGATATATCAACCCTTCTGAATATGGGTCACAAAACCTGGAAAAATACGCCTACTGTAATTGAAAAGAAAATTGCATGGAGTTCAAAATTTCTCTTCTGTATCAGACAGATGACAGTTTCTCCAAGAATTACCTTATTTTAATACAGGCTGAGCAGTTTCTTCTGAGAGGCTCAACAGATCTACAGGTAACTCCAAATAAAAATTGTCATACAACAAAGTCACACCCTTCAAGGTTCAAAACTCTAGCATTTGCTTTTTGTAATATGATTATTAAGAAAGCACAAACCTACCATCTGCAGTTTTTTCTTATCCTTATTAGCATTACTGTGTGCAGCCTCAATTGCAGTATGGTGTTTCCATGCCAATTCTTCTAAGGTCTTAGAATGAGCCTCCTTTAACTGTGCAGCCTCTCCTTCCAATCTCGCTTGCAATTTTACCAACTCCTTCTCATAATATTCACGTTGTGTCTCCCTTGCTTCATTTACTTTCTATAAAAGACAGAAAAATACAATCATTTCTATTAAACAGTAAAAAAACGAATCTGCAGTGTAAGAGGCAAACATACAAAACATTACAGAGGAAATAAATCTACAGAAATTGACTTGGGCATAAAACAAATTTAGCAAACATTAAGTACTAAATAATTCAATAACCAAAAGGGTAGTTTTGATAGATTGATGCAAAGCAATAAGTCTATATTAAAATCTATTGTTTGCTTTACTTAGTTTGGGCAAAGAGCAATTGGGTATCAAGCATATAGAAAATTTCTGTTCAGTATTTTCAAATGTGTTCAGTGCATTTTCAGAGAAGGGCTTTTTTGCTTGTTCTTTAACCATTTTGCATGTCTCCTTACTGAGAGGCTTCAGATATTAGGCATCTACATGAGGTCATAAATTAAATTAATTTCTGAAGAGGTGTCCAAATCAGTCTGAACATGTAATTTGACTCCTCTCCATGCTCATTTTACACTCTATGTCAGTCATTCTACACTGCTCTATATGATACTCTTGGAACATTCTACCACAGGTCCTAGTCCAGTCATATCAAACAAACTAAAACATAATCCTGTTTACTTAGAACTGTAAGTCTTTTGGTTTTATTCAACTGAAGCAAATAAATTCTTTCACCTTCTCCAAGGCCAGAATTTGCTGCCTTTGTCGCTCATCCAGACTCTGTGTTTTGCTTTGTAGTAAGTTTCTTTCCTCTTCCAGTTGGGATAGTTTGTCTTTCAATCTAGATTTTTCTGATTCCAAATCTCTGATTGTAACTTCTTGAGTCATCTGAGTAGCTTGAAGCATTCCAATGTGACCTAAAAACAAAGCAGCTCTTTAAAACATTGGTTTCATGTAACTGAAGTACACATTCATACTTCAGTGATTTCTAGAAGTGCAGCTGTAGCAGATGCTTTCATATCGATCTCTATTATCATCAATGCAATGCTTACCTTCCCTTCCACTTCCCCCTTTTTTACTTTTATGGTAAAATATCCAACAACAGAAGAGTGCTTGGTGTTGGAGCTTCTTTAGTTTCAATTTTCCTGGTTCAAAGTTGCATACTGACTCCCAAAAAAAAGCAGAAGCAGGCAACAGTATGAACACAGACTGTCTCTCCTGAACTTACCTGACCTAGAACTGCACAAGCTACAGAAAGCAACATTGAAGTCTAATAGTAAAAAAGTTATTGCTTTATCAAACTCACAATTTAGCCAGCATGCTAGGTCTAGCAGCTCTGAAGAACTTAATGGAATTCCACTTTGTTTATCTTGCTATAGGGAAATGACTAAGAGATGTAACAACTCTCTCTCCATAGTACAGCAAGACCTAAATAACCTTACAGGTCAGAGGCTTGCTTTTAAATTTATATTAAATTTATTTAAATATTTAAATTTAAATTTACATACATACACACATATATGTATGTATATTTAAATCTACAACGCTAGACAATAAAATCATCTGTCCTTTACATCACCAGGGGAAAATGGTTAATGATGTCAGGGTTTTTTTATTCTTGTTCTTAATTTGCATTAGTGTAACTGAAACCAGTATCAGTAGGTAACTGACTAATGCAGTGGAAAGCCTTAGATGGTACAGAAGACTATTCTGGAAGAAAGGATGCTCTGAGGTTTGTTCAATCAAAAGGAAAGAGAGGGGACATTCTCCCATTACTTTAACGTCTTTGTAGAAGCACCATGCCACCTAAGCTGACGTTCCGTGTTGGAATGGATTCTGTTGATAGAAGCACGTTTGAAACACGCCTTTTAAAAATTAACAGATGATAAAATGAAGTGGTCACTAAACAGATTTTCAAGGATTACATGGACATATTTAACAATTTCACATAAAGAAAGCATCCTGATAAAAAAAACCCAAACTATTATTTTACTCAGAATAAGTGTTTTACCAGCTAAGAAAATAGACTTTCCAACACTGTTCCTTACAGGACAGACCCGCTGAGCCTCCCAATCCACTTCCATCTGTGGTTAAAGCAAGACACAGACCAAAAAGGAAACTGTTCTAGCCTTTGCTGGTTGTGGACACAGAGGTGAAAGGAAGCACAATTGGATACATAATGGAATTTTGAGATGAAAAATGTTTCAAAATTAGTAGAGTTTTCATGAAAAATGCACACCTCTGATTGTGCCAAGCCCTGAGGAATTCCAAGACTAATTTTAGCATTTAATAACATTTAAAAACTGGAGAAGAAAAAAAAAAAATCAAGATATCAGGTACACTTGGCTTCTTTAACACTTTCAAACACTACCTTGTTTCACAAGTTCAGCCATTTAATAAATGTATTTGCAAACCCAGATTTTAGAGTCTGTTACAAGGAGAATAATCACAGAGTAATTTTGTCAGGAAGTATTATGCACATGCATCTTTTATTGTAAGCACACACACACTGATGTAGAGCTTTTGTTCTAGCAGCACAGGACAATACCAAAACATCGTACAGTTTGCCATTTCTCATGCTCTACACAGAACATACAAAACGCAGCAGTGTCCTTTCAAGTTGGGAGTCACAAGATAAATGGAAAAAGAAATAAATCTGTTTCCTGTAATAAACTTAATACAGCATTCTCGAATTTTACAACAATGAGTAAATATTTTGAATTGCAATTAAGTCTGAGAATTTAGTTTCTTTGGGGTAGGATTTTTTACTTCCAAGCGTGAGCTAAGATTGAAAGGAGATGGCAGAGGGCCATGCTCAGAAACATTTCCAAACATGCTAGTAATCAATTATATCACATGGTAAAGGCTTGGTAGCATAACTGCAAAAAGGGCTGCTGGTTCTTGCTGCAGTGAGACACTGTAAAGCAAAGATGTACTACCGACAGTGCCACTGAGCTCAGTAACAGTGTGGACACACTGAAACCTCTGGTAAAGCTAAAAACCTCAGTGCCAAGAGGAGATTCCATGCCATCAGTAACATGGAAAACCATCCTGGACATTTAGGTTTGCTTCCACTAAATCTGGGGCTGGCAGCTGAAACCATCCCATGCTGTGATTCTGCCTAGGGAAAGAAACAGCAGCAGTCAAGGAGCATATGAGAACACAGATGACTTTTTTGTCAAGTCCCATGTCATTAAGTTTTCTATGAGTGCCTCACACATAACTTTTTGAAGGGCCAGATTCCCATTTGAGATACTCCTTGCAGGAAGCCCGTGCCTCTTAGCTATTTACACACAGTAAAACCTTGCGGTCTTGGTTCCCTCTTGCCTCTGTGTTGTCTGAACATAGAGCCTGGACTATTCCTAGCCTTTACCTCAGCTAGCTCCCCTGTGCCACTTATCCTAAGTGTGAAGCTTTCCTAGGCAGCACACTCAGTTTATCTGTGGGAACTGCTTAATTATTTAAAGGATGGAAATAAAGCCTTGATACAGGCCACATTCACATGCACAGTTTGAAGGATATGCCACAAGTAGCCATCTATAATAATAAACTCTTACAATAATAGTAAATATAGTAACAAATACAGTATATAAAATAAATAGCAAACTATTACAATATTAGCAAGTTAATGCTGGGAAGTATTTTCTGGCCCCGAGGCTGACTGGCACAGTCTGGCAACAACCCAACCTTCAAAACAAGGTGATCTTATCCAAACTGACTTTTGGGAAGAGCCTCTGGGCTTGTGCTAACTTGTGTGGAAAATACAGGTATTTCTACAATTGGTCTAGTTAAACAAGGCCAAAGATAAGCCAGGGGCTTATTTGTAGCCTACAGTCCTACCTATAGTATAGTTAACCAAGTCGAAGTACTTAGACCCATGCCCTACCACAAACCACTTTACTGGAGAGAGAACACAGTAAGCTAAAAACCACACATGTCCATGCAAATCTTAAACCATTTTCTATGCCTTTTCATATGCCAACAAGCACAGAGACATTAAGAAAATAGCTATAAAGAAAACATTAAGAGGTTTATTAAATGATAAGCTGCAAGTCTGGCAGTAGGTGTAAAGCAAGACACTGCAGTCTCAGCAAAAAGCAAGGCAAATTAGAAAGGACAGAGGAATGGGAAGCATGCCTCAGATACACAGGCATGCAGAACAGATACACAACAGAAGCAGTCTGTACAAGTGCAGTTAAGGCAAGAAGTTCCAAGACCTGGAAGGTGAATACATGTCATACAAAGTAGAATATGTGGACAAATAAGTACACCCTGCCAAAACAAATTCTCATATACATGTGATATGAAAACAGTTAAAACCCCCAAAACCTGTCATAAACATCTGACACACTAAACCTGCACAAGGGTAACAGAAAGAGGAAAAGCCAGAATAAAGTTCATTTCAGATTAAGGTACTGACATACATACTGGCTTTGAGAACAAGATCAGTGGCCTGCTGTTGTAAGCGCTCTCTAGCTGCTGCTAGCTCACTTTCCACTTCTTTGTGTTTGCTTAACAATGACATCTCCTCCTCCTTCACATCATCTAGCTGTTTTTGAAGAACCTAGAGGAAGAACAGTGTAATGTCTGTTATTATACAACATCATGTTTAAATTTAAATGAGCATTAGGTTAAAATGTACAGAAAAGACCCTTCAGCAAACAAGTTTGATTCATACAAAAGCTGAAATTGTGTAATATTACCATAATATTCCCTTTGTGTCTCCAGGAAATCCAGGCTCCAGTACATACAACAGTTACTTGGAAACACAAACACCATCACTCCAAGTGTCCCCTCCTTCCTTCCTCACCCCAGGTTTTATTTCTGGGAGTAACATCATATGGTATGGAATAACCTTTTTTGGTCAGCTCTCCTGGCTGTGTCCCCTCCTTGCCTTTTGCTCACCCCCAGCCTACCTGATGATGAGGTGAGCTAAGAAGCAGAAAACACTTTGACTCTACGTAAGATGCTCAGCAGTAACAGAAACATCCCTGTATTACTGACACTGCTTTCAACAAATTGAAACCATAGCCCCATACAAGCCAGCATGAAGATTAACTCTATCCCAGCCAAAACCAGTACATACTGAAAACACGTACAGTATTTCAGTTATTGCTTGTGAAAACATCACTGAAGGTGTTACAGTAAGAACTGAAACATTCAGAAAGTCATCTTCTTTTCTTACCTCCCACAAATGTGCTCTTCTGAACACTCAACATGTTTAGGCAAGGTAGTCACTAATGATCTCTACAAGCAAGACTGCACTGAATACAGAACGTTCACTGTATTTATAGAGTCAGTTGTATGACATTCCTGTCAAATACATTTCTGCAAGAAACTGTGCAGTCTAGGTAAGTGGTTTCTCAACCTCTCTTGCAAGCATTTCAATTTGACAGCATGACACCTCAAATGGTACCAGCCACTAACATACTCCTTCCCTCTCTGAATCCTGTTCTGGGTTTTCTTTTGGATGGGGGGAGGAAGGGATCAATTTTATGTGGAGACCTAATGCAAAGATATTGCTTTGCTGCCCTGTCCACCCATCCTCCCCCCTCTTTCTTTGGGGGAGAAAAGGAACAGGGTTTAGTTTGGGGTCTTTTCTCTCTTCTTTAAGTGGTAGAAATTTTGATCATTCCATTGAGTATACTGCATTTTGGGTAGTATAATCAGAACAAACAAGTTCTGCTCCTGTACTACTGAAAAGGAAACCAAAACCTTTCCCTGGGTAGGGGCTTCTAGATTCTACTGGAATGTAAAGCAGTATTAATTCAGTCTGTGACAATTAAACATGAATTTTAAAATAGAAATAAACAAAAAAATTCAGAGATCGATTATAAATTGAGTGAGAAAAAATTAATGTATTCCAATCACTTCAACATATCAACCTCACAGAAAGACAGCATGAATAGGAAAAGCAAGTTCTCAGCCTTGAGAACAACATTGGATCAGTCTTACCTGAACATTGTTTTCTGCGGTACCAAGAGCCACCTGAAGTTTTTGGCATTTCTCCCGTAAACTGGCAGCTTCATCCTGGACCATTTGCAACTCCGTTTTAAGCTTTCCCAGATTCTTCCGTAACATACTTTCCTGGTTTTGAAATTCTTTTCTTAGCTCCACTTCTTTTTCTTTACAAGCATGTAGACTTTCTGCTGTGAAAAGCTGAGATCTTTTCAAAGAATCAAGTTCATGTTCATAGAAAGACTGAGCTTTGCTCAGTTTGCCTTCATAGTCCTCGATGAGTTTTTTTCTTTCCAGCCTTAACTCTTCAACTTTACTGTTCAAGTCTTCTAGCTCCAGTCTATGCAACTCCTCTAGTTTTTCTTGCCCCTTACTTAAAGTAGCATTCTGACTCTGCTGAGTCTTCAGAAGTTCTTGAATTTCAAGCCTGTGGGCAGCTCTCAAGTCTTCCAGAGCTGTACGCTTATCCTTCTCGTACTGCACTTGCAACTGTATGAAACTTCGTAGCCTTTCCTCAAATTTCTTTCTGATCTCTTCTACTTCTCTTGACATGGTCACTACACGTTGGACATGCTGAGCTTCTGCACAAAGCTGCATATCTTCCACTCTATCCTTGTAGGCTTCGAATTCTGTCAAGGCCTGGTGTTTCATCTTTTTATGATCTTCCAGTGACTCTTCTAAAACCTGGATCTTTCTCTTGAGATCCATTTCTTCTGCAACTTTACTTTTATACTGCAAGATCTTCTCTCTGGTCTCTGCAAGAATTTGTTGAATTTCTTCTTCATGAGCATCCTTAAGGGCTTGGATAGCAGCTTCATGCTCATCGTTTTTAGTGTTCAAAGCATATATTACCTACAAACATGGCATAATACTATATTAGCAAAAAGGCATTGTGGTTAGCCATTAAATCATTAGAAAAAACCAGCTAAACATGCTGAAAGTTACTTTGACAGCCTGGCATGTTTTCATGATATAAATGAGATACCAAATATTATTAAGAAAGTGACTGCAGAAATGCTGTATTAGTCATGACAACCTTGTAGAATGTTTTTTCTATACCTTTTAACCTGTAATTTTCCTGACAATTGTTTTGCCTTCATATGCATATTGTTGCTGTAAATACCATCCAGGGAAAAGAAGCACATTCAACACACTGGAAAACAAAACATTAATTTAAAAGCACAGCCTAAAAAGAAATTTGAACAGAGGTTTTCTGTCAGAGAATAACACACACAGTATATATTACAACATGAAACTAAATTGGAGTATAGTCCAAATCTCAAACTCCTCCTTTCCAAATGCTAACTATTCTGAAATATTTCATTTTAGAAACATCTAAAATGCCAGCATTGGTTGTTCTCATTTGTAGGCCTGATGGCTGCCCAGATTTGATTCCAGTTCTGACAGTCTAATCTGGTAGGCATCTTGCATGGGTCTCCTAAGGTCTAAGTTCCCCCACTACGTAAGCTTACCAACTTTACAACTAACAAGTCAGCTTAACAGACTAGTAGCTGGCAGGGCTGCCAACAGCTTGGGGAGCCCAGAGAGCTAAGCAGCTCAAGGCAGCTGTGAAACCAGCAAAGCTGCCTAATTATCAGGGAATTTTTTAAGTAACCAGATATACCCTATGGGATGTTTCAACTGCACCACAACACGGTAGGTTGGTTTTTTTGCTATTTAACTAGGAAGTATTCTCACAGTAAGCATGTGCATATGTATATATCAGTGAATATATTCATGCAATAAGCTGTTTTAATACAGTAATTTTTGCTCCAAGAACTCCAGTAAATCCCCACACTACCCAAGTACATTAAGAGCAGCAGAGCTATAAAATACATCTGAAGAGAAAAACCACCACCTTTTGATTAGTATAGTCTGTATATCAAAGATTAACAAGAAGCAAAAAAAATAAGAGAACAACAAAGAAGTGGAAAATTTGGAAAAAAGCTGCCTTTTAGGGATTTATTTTATTTATTAATGTGAGGACAGAACCTGGACCCATCCTCAGTTAGCATTCACCCAGACAACAAAATAGCATCACTGACTTGCTCTCCTGGCAGTAAGCACAGAGCCTCTCTCTTGACTGTAGCCATTTTCTGTAGTCCAAGTGTCCAGACAAGTTATAAAACTCAAAAGAGTTCTCATGTGTGAGAGCAGATTCAAGATTTTGCCATGCAATGTAACAATCTCTGGTGGGTTTTTTTTGTTTTGTGGTTTTTTGTTGGGGTGTTGGGGATTTTTTTTTTGTGGTTACTGTTTTTTGTTCTGTTTGATTTTCTCTGAGTTTTTGTAAAAAAGATATTCCAGACTGCTTTCTAAATTTTATTATCTGAAATAACAAACACCATTATGTTACCTGTACCAAAAAAGGGCAGGCACTAAAAAAAAAAAAAAAAGGTTTGAAACTATCAGATGGAAAGAAAAAACTGAACAGCCTCACTTATCTGGAGTAATAGGAAATAGCATTAAAAAAATAAATGATAATAACAACAATAATTTAAAAACCCAAAAGCAACCAGTGTAATTTTTCTAACGAGTACATATTATTTAATGAAAAGGGGGAAAAAATAGCTCTTCCTTTGTTTTGGAAACTGTTCTTCTTGCTGCATGTTCTTAATACCTCTGCAGACAGCGGGTCAATTTTTGGTTTTTTACCTCCCTAGAAAAAACAGGTTTTCCTACTGCAAAAGGAGCTTCACGCTGCAGAACTTCATAAAACTCTTACAATACACTGCAAAAAAACCAAACTACAACAGAACCACACATAGTTCCATTAACAGAATCAGAGCTATCACTGCAATGCCCTTCACCCAAGTTTCAAGCTTCTATATGAGAATATAGACAGTGAGAGCTGTCTTTGGTGATGTCAACAATAACTTCTGACCACAAAGCTTTCACCTCCCTGCTGTCACCAACACAGAGTCTCAGATACTGGATCCCAGAAGTTAGTTTCCCTTGTTTAAATGGTGGCCAATGCTCAACTCTTTTGCTCACATCACAAATATTTTGAAAGCTGAGAGGTTTACTGTCCTGGTTTCAGCTATGATGGAGTTAAATTTTTTTTTTAGCAGTGGATGGAATGCCATGTTTGGGTGTTAGCATGAGAATAGTGCTGATAGCACCCTGATGTTTCTGATTGTTGCCGGGCAATCAAGGACCTTTTCTCAGCTCTGCATACTTCCTTACTAGTGAGAAAGGAGGGGACGTAGCCAGGACAGGTGACCCGAATTGGCCAAAGAGGATATTCCATACCAGTTACGTCATGCTCAGTATAAAGGGGGACTGGGGGGAAGAGGAGGAGACAACGCCAGGACGTGCAGTTTCTGGGGACGGTTGGGTTCCGGGACAGCTCTAAGCTGTGCGGCCTGAGTTGTGTGGTTTGGTGAGAAACTGCATTGTGTATCACCAGTTTCATCTATTTTGTGCTTTAAACTTCTGTTATTGTTATATCTAGTTTTCTGTTATTGTTTAGTAAACTATCCTTATCCCAACCTGCGTGGTTCTGGTTTCTAGGTTGTGGTTTCTTTTCCTCCTTTCTTCCTTCCCTTTTTCCCCCTCCCCCAACTTTCCCTCCCCCTTCCTTTTAAAAGTACAAGCGACTGTGTGGGGTGCGGCCCCCGGCTGGGGCAAAACCACGACATTTACTTTATTTCTTTTAAACATGCATGCAGTATTTTGCCTGGTGAGGCCTTAATTTTGGTTAGAGGCTTCACAACATAGTTAAAAAAGGATTATAAAAAAAGTATCACTCTTATCATCAGGTGATTATAACAAGTATTTGCAGAACACTAGGTGAAAGCCCGTGCTTGAAACAGCCCTTGACTCCTGTCTTTGTGCCTAGAGGTGCCATAATGTTGTTGTTCACTTCAGGCAGTGTTCCAGTCTCTGGTTACACAGCACTATAACCTGCAGAAAGTATAAATCATCTTGTATTTTCAAGGCTATTATCATTTGGCAACAGGACCCTCACTGAAAATTCTAAGTGAAAAATAAGCCTATACACAATGGTGGATTCAGAAGGTATCTTTATATTCTCATCATCCACCTACTCCATACAAAAAGTACTGAACAGCTAAAAATTCAATAAGCACCACACACTAAATGAAGGACGTGGGTGTCGTATGTGAAACGTAAAACTAAAACAAACCACATGCAACTGAATGTTGTATCATAGCATATTTTCTTCAGCAGCAGCTCTATCAAATTACTCTATTATAAATCTCGGTATTTTTAAAGTAACAGAACAGCTTTATCAGACTGTAATCTTTGAGAATTTGATGTGCTGTGTTAGTACAGAAACATCATAAAGTCTGTGCTATGAAAGCAACCTAACAGCATTTCAATGAAACGACAGCAGAAACTGAAATACATTGGAACAAATCCATATATTTAAAGTTCTAGCTAAAATAAATAGTTCTTCAAGTAAGTTTCTGAAAACTGAAAGACAGTAAGCTTGAAAAAATTGCGGGTAGGCAGATAAATCAAGTTTTGCACACCCTATTTTTAAATCAGGGGATAAGCCATTTCCCAGGCATGCTTTTAAAAATTCTAGTAGCTTTTTGAGTACAACTGCATTTTACTAAGAAGCATAAACTGCTCATTTGATTAATTCATATGTTTTCCAGCTCCACTCTAAATGAATCATACACGTTACAGTTCTTATCAAGTGATGGAAAAATAAATTTAAACTGTGCCTTACTGGATGCTCAGTCAGCATATTATTCCACAGAACAGACAAAACCATACTCTCTCAGAGATTACCAGCTAAAGGCCTTAGTACTTTTTTTAAAAAACAGTAACATAATAAATTATTAATAAAGAAGCTAGTGAAATACTACATGCCTTGGTCTGAACAACTACAACAGAATAACTGAGTAACAATAAGAGTAATAACCTTTATTACACCAATAATTGGGTATTGGGGTTCCTAGTTACATTCTGCACAGGAAGGTTAAGCAAGTCTGTTGCTGCATTAGCTTTGGTGTCTTGCACTGCAGGTAAAACAACCAATCATCAGTATTCAATGCTGTTTCAAAGACAGAAGTTTTACTATTTGGCTAAGAAATGTTTCTGTCTCCAAACCAGATGTTATGGTTTGGAGAGCTCTTGCATGGCCAGCTGCACTTTGGTCATCTGCTCCTGCCAGCAATTTAGTCACGACAGAATTCATTTTCTAATTAAAAATGTGTATCTTGCCTAAATACTAGTATTAGGTGCCAAATGCATTTTGCAGCACAGAAAATACCTCCAAAAATGCGTGTGGTTCATTCTCTCTAATTTTACATGGAAGCAGGAACTGACAACTATGACAAGCACACCTCACTAGGCATTTTACACAAGCATCAACCTTACACCTCTTGTAAACCTTCATTTTAGACTTAACACGTGGGTCCCTGGGTCAGGGCCCTATATTCAGCCAGGTTCAGGTGAAGTCTCTTGTTCACAGCGCTGCCAGGGTGTTGCTGCCTGTGAGCACTGGTGCTGCCTGTACCCACTAGTCCAAAACACCAGAGCCGCCAGAGACACCTTGAGACTTTGTCTGTGCTGCACAACTATTTCATGAACTACCTAACCACCCTGCCAACAAGGGAATTGCTCATGCATCACCTGGTAATGACTTGGAAGACACAGACCAACAAACCTGACCTACCCTTGCTATCTATGGGTAATACTACTACTGCTAGACCCAGGAAGCAAGAAACAGTAACAACCGTTTCCTAGAGACAAGTCACATCCCACAGACACAGTGGGCTCCAAACAGAAAAGTTTAGTCTATAAGACCAGTTTCAAAAAGAAACATCAAAAAACTTCCAGCTGTTATTATGAATTATTATGTAGAAATGTATCCTCTACTACAGTCCAGAATGGCCCCACTTCTTGTTGCAATGGGTACTATGGTCATTTTTCCCCTTCCTGTTCACCATGTAACAATAAGCATGTTATATTTAAGTATTTAAAATTTATGTATTACGATCAATGAAAGATCAATTTTAGGCAAAATAAAGTAAATCCCCCTTTGAAATTCAGAAAAAGTTTGCTTTTACTGGACAAACTTCTGCTCCTTAGCATATTACAAAAATACACGGATATAGGAAAATAGTTCAAAGTTATTTAAAAAGGTCTTTCAAAAAAGTGTCCACCATCACACACTAAAATTGCTATAAATGCACCACTACATACAAAGCAGACATCCAGTTATAACATAGCATTTTATTCCTTCTCATGCATAGCTAGCCAGACATTGAAGACCACAAGACAAGCTCTGAAGATGGTTTTTGAATGTAATCTTTGACATTGCATTTTTTTAAAAGGACTTCCCCCCGCCTCCAAAAAAACCCTCAAGCTGTAACCAAGAGACAACTCTGCTTGGAGCATTTAATGGGGAAAACCAAGTTACAGTTAAATCTGACACCCACTTTAAAAGCCATATTATTTATCCCAGAAAGATCCCAACCCCAAAACATATGTATACCCATCTCTCCTGGGTTGGGTTTTTTGGGGGGTTCTTTATTTTTGGTAGGGTTTTTTTTATTAAAACAACCCCCTTTTGTTTCCTTATGAAACATACAGCAATTACAAATCCTTTGTCAATCGAGTCCTTTGTGTTGCTGGCAACACAACAGAAACAATCCTAGAACTTTAGGCCAGGATTGCTTAGATATCACAGGAAAGGCGGAAGGCAGGCACTTGGTTCTTCAGCTATCTAGTATACCTCAAGTCTTAAATGCTTGGGCCAGTGCATTAAGTGGACTGCATGATCAGGGAAGAGATACATACAGTCTACAGCTGTAAAAGTAGTTTTCCCCACTAATACCATCTCCTTTGAGTTTTCCTTTGAGATAAAACCCACAGAGGGGAAGAACTTGAAAATTTTTTTAAAATTACTTTCATGGAAGATTACTAGGAAAACACGCTTTAGCTGTTCAACAGTCTTCACACATTAGCTCAATTATGCTTAAGTAGAATTTAGTACTTTATTCCTTTAGAAACTCTTGAAAAAAGTGATTTTTTTTTTTATGACAGCAAAAAGCTTTCCAAAGTAATCTCTAATGTCTTCTGTTTATAATTAATTATTTAGAGAATGGTGCCATGAAGCTCAGCATAATTTATTTCCAGGATTAGAACATTAACAGATTTCCAGTTCTACATAACATTCAACCTTCGAATGAAAACAAAGGACCACTTTTCACTTCCACACTTCTTGCTAATGATTTACACTTAATTTTCTATGAGAGAGAAGTCAGAAGATGTGCACCCTTCGCTCACATCTAAGCTGATAATTAAAATGGGGAAAATATGTATTTTATACTTTGAGGTTTCTTGATGTTCAGCACCACATACATAAAGCACAAAGCCTCACAGGGCACATACACCTAAAGATGCTTTCTTCAGGCTCCTAAAGACATGGTCCTCAAGTACCTGTCATCTGATGAGCTGATAACCCATTTCCACTTTCTGAACTGCAAGTACAGATCAATGTCACATTAACTGCCTGTGGTTTTTTTGTGTATGACCCACACCAAAATATCAACTCTTCTTACATATTCGATCCACTTGCATTTACACGTCATCATATTTATAAATTATTACAGGATCTGTACCTTAAAATTTAATTATCAGAAAAAGGCCTGCTACTTTCCAGTTAATCACAGGAGATGTTCTCACCTGAAGAACAAATACAGAGCATGTCTTGGCACAGGGACAGAATGACCAGTGTGTCAAATCTGGTTATGCACCATTGCCTTTTTCCTTTCTCCTAGAGTTGTACCAGCCAACAAGTGAGGGGCTTTCTGGGAGCTCATCAGGAGCTTTGTTACAATAGCCTATCTTGGAAATACACACTTCATCCAAAATCAGGAAGAGGAATAACCATTAACAAGGCAACCAGGTAACAGAAATCAAAAGCATGCCAGCAAGTAGTTCTACAGCTGTAGAGCATTCTGTAATCAACAGAAGAAGCACATCAACTGCACCACATTTTATAGATCACCACATGGAGCAGCAACAGGAAGATGAGGTCACAAGTTCAGAAACTGTGCAGTCTGCTGCCAGGAATCAAGAATGGTTTAAACCTCAGGCTGGGACACTGAAACCTCGAAAGGCCATAATCAAAACTCAATAGTGTTGGTGATTACTAAGCAGGTATTCTTTATCACAACAGGTGAACCATTTCTCTGGTCACTAGTGATTGCTAAAAGCATTCAGGAAGTAGCACATTTTTCAGATTTTTCAAAGTTACTTAGGAAACAAACAATTTAGAAACTGCTGAAATACAAGTTCTTTTTATAAAGATTTTCAAAAGACTCATGGCCTGGCTAAGGCATGACAGACAGATGCAATGCTGTACCCCCACAATGCAACAGAACCTTCAGAATATCTTCAGTTGAGGCAAAGCTCAGGTGCAAAGCAAGCACATGTGAGGTCACACAATGCAGATTAAATGAGAAGACCTATTTGAAAATAATAGCATAGGACTATGAAACATGGGTTGCATATTCAGTTGAACATTAGACGTTATTTCTAATCAGTGGCTAAGATGCCATTGAAGAACACTGCAGAGGGACAGCTGACTGGACAGATTCAGTTTACCTAATTTTCAGGAGTAAAAACATCCCAGAATCATCTGCATAACCTTAAACCAGAACTGGTTTTGAAGAAGGAAAAGGTAGAGTTGAAGACCTTGACAGAAAGATGAGAAGCAGCTGGATACAGGTAAAATACAGCCCTTTAAAACAAATAATACGGGACTATTTCCTCGGCTATAGGGGACACATCACCACTACTGCTTTGTATGACCTGGCACGTAATCCCCCACTTGGCTACTACTGACATCTGCTTCCCAGAGAAACACTCAGCTGTTCTACACTTGCGCTGCTGGCTCTGGTGGAGTTACGTAAGCTTACGGGGCTCAGCAATCCAATCCTGTACATTCATATTACACCATTCTCAACTACTGCTGCTGTTTCTAGACAGTTTATTAACCCTATGATTAAGAGGCTTGTAGTTTTGTTAGCTGCATATAAGTTTGCTTTCAGTGCCAAAGTGAAAAACCAACTTGCAAAATAAGTCAGAACAGTTTAATGTAAGTTTAAATCTGATTATGACATCATAAACATTTCCATGGTGACAGATTTCAATACAACCCAAGAACACACTGCAGAAAGACTGTCAAAAATTCAAATACCAGTAGAAAATAGCTTGTTTTGTAACATCTCCTTGAAATGAGTACTTATTTTTCAGCTAGGCCACTACCTGCAAATCAAGCTAAGTAGTCCTAAACCACTTAATTGATAAGGAGAGCTCTGTTATACAAATGTTATCAAAGTCCAACAGGTTTTTTAAAACTTCTCAGACTACTTCAACACTACAGCTTAAAAACTGAGTCATCCTATATCATTATTGCTTCAGAACTACATTTCCATCTGCTCCAGTTACCTGCTAACCATAGCAAGTTGCTCTTTTCCTTTTTCAGTTTCTCTATCTAATCAACAACTTAATAGTCATTCAAGCCACAGTTAAAGATGGATTTTTTTTTTTGTTTAGACAACCTCATTCAGAAATTTCTTTCTCCCTCCCTGCATTTATTTATTCTTTTTGAATGGGAAGCATACTTGTCAATTCACCACTGCACACTTTTTCCCTTTTCTTGATAAAAAGCAATGTCCTTGAGCATCTACACAAAAGAAAAAACATCTTTTCATGCAAAACATGACAGATGGCACTTCAAAAATTAGTTTTCTTCAGTGGGATAAGAAGGCTTAAAGGATGGCATTCACTGATATTGAAGTGATGGGAGCCTAAAAGGATGAATAAAAGTTGACATTCTCTGCACATACATTTCAACCACAAATCCATCACACACACAGATTCATGGAGAAAAAAAATTTCATATAGAAGTAAGAGTAGTCAACTGATTCTGTTTATTGTCTGAAAGCAAAGCTTAAGCCCCTCTACTTTGTTCTAAAATCAGCATTTTTAAGTGACCACTAAAAAAAGTCCCACATACATTTATGTCACTATAATTGCTATTTTAAGTCTTTTTTTTTGCTAGACTTGGCTAAATTATTCTTGATACAATCACACCTGTGCTTTCACTAACTTTATTTTAATTGGAAAGAACTAGTTGTCATGTCCTTTTTGTACTAGAGAGAAAAATAAGTAATAAGATAGAAAATAACTAAGTTTAAAAAATTATTGTCATGCTTCCTTGAAAATCTATTCCCCTAGTTTATAACTCAAGCTGTCTTTCATTAGAATTCAAACTAAAACCTTATTCTTAAACTTTAATGTGTTCCACCTTCAAACTTATCTCCCGATCAACTTCTACCATATCAAGTGTCATATTTTTAAGCATTTAGTTTTCACTAGATGGTTTATCATGAAAAGCTGTCTGGTCAGTGACTGGTTTTTGATTTCCCCATACATGGCCTAGCCAAAACTCCACATTTTTTAAATAACTAAGTGTATGTAAGACAAGTTGTCCTATTTTTTTTAAGGGAAAAAAAATATTTGTAGATGTACCCACTAATATTAGGAACTGAAATTTGGAATGAAAGGGATTTTTTTTTTCTTTTATTTGGAAAGGGGGGAGGAAAAGGAAGCAGGGGTGGTAGAGATCGAACAACTGTGTAAATGTAAAGTAAAATGAAGCATATTAATTTCTGAGTCTGCTCTAGAGGATAACCAAACCCATATTTTTGAGTGCCAACACCTGAAAATGCCCTAAGTATTTTTGGAAGAAATTGTATATGAAGTTGACACAAGAAAGGTAGTACATTTTCCTCTTAGTTTACTTGTTAAGCTGAAAGCAAGGTACAGTCAGCATTATCACTTGTACATGTTATTATTAATTCTTACTCATATATCCTCAAGTGTTGAGCTGATGAAAACATTAGCAAAAGGTTTCTTGTATTCCATCTCCATAAGAAAATGCAGTGCTGTGTAACAAGGCAGGAAAAAAAGTCTTCCCGGTTTCTCTTTCCCATCAAAACAATGTTCATATTCACACTCTCTGCTTGTAGGTCTTTTTCTCTCAACGCTTGATCTATTTTGATTCCTATTTCCTCAAGAACTTCTGCAGATTCTAAGCAATTTCAGTATCTAGTGGTTCCTCACAGTAGGAGACTGGTCAGACAAGACTATACCATGGAGGCTCTATGGAGCACAAAAGAATTCCTCACCAGTGGTTTGAATGGCACACTGGAGAACAAGTCCATTTCTTCCTCATCATTGCCCTTCTACTTTCCAGGCTTGTTTAATAGAAGGAAATGTGTGGAGCCTTCCAAACAAGTGTGCAGCTATGCAGGGAAGAAATACTGGTGAGAAGCTTACACTGCAAGACTCCAAACTCAGTATTTTTATCTATAGCATTTTTCACTCTATGGAAGGCCTCAACTAAAAAGCATCTCTGGAAGTTTAGTGGTCAATGCTAATTTTCCACAATGGAAAAAAAGGACACTCCAACCAGAAACTTGCCCATTCATCAAATTTTTAACAACAGTAGAAAAATTTGAGCCACTTCCTCAGAAATATCATACAACCTTCAAGTAATTTCTCTTACCTTTCTCTGGAAAGTGATCCAGATTTTAACAATAAAAAATTCACATTCAAACTAAGGATTGCTTACTACTAAGCCTCCACTTTTGTTTTTTTGAGACTATGGGAGCAAAACCATAAAGCAAGCAAAGAAGGTGGTACAGTTGTTTTTGCTCAAATCACACCACTTGACAGACCAAGCTTATTCTCAAAGCTCAGCCTCAGATGAATCTAGGACAAATTTGCAGTGGTCCACTGGGATATTTTCCAGTATCCTACAAGTATCTATCATACAATCAAAAGCATTTATAATTCCTGGCTACCTCTCAGTATTTGCACAATACTGGATTTATTTTTTTTTTGTCATTTCACACCAACACTCACAGGTTCAACACATTCACTATTACAGAAACAACACAAATACAGGCTCACAGAGGGGCTGAGGCTGAAAGGCCCCTCTGGGGGCTATATAATTTAACCTCCCTGCTCAAACCAGGGTCAGCTAGAACAGGATGTGCTGGGTCTTGTTCAAGTGGGTTTTGAGTGTTCAGGTTGTTATTCAAGGAAGGAGACCCCTCAACCTCTCTAGGCAGTCCATTCCAGTATTTGGCCATCCTCACCGCAAACTAAGTGTTTTCTTACATTTAAATGGAATTTCTTCTTTTGCAGTTTGTGCCCACTGCCTCATCTTTTCACGAAGCACCACTAAGAATATGCTCATTCAGTCTTCTTTACTCTCTACCATCTGGTATACATGCACATTTGGAAGATCTCCCTGAGCCTTCTCTTCTTCAGGCTAAACTGTTCCAGCTCTCTTAGTAAAGACAGATGGTCCAGTCCTTTAATCATCTTCATGGCCTTTTGCTGGACTTGCTCCAGCATGTCCATGTCTCTGATACTGGGGACCCCAGAACTAGACCCAGTGGTCCAGGTGAGTCTGACTAGCACCAAGGGGAAGAAGTACTTCCCTTGAGATGCTGGCAGCGCTCTTTCTGATGGAGTCCAGTATGCCATTGGCTTTCTTTGCCACAAAGGCACATTGCTGGCTCCCATTCAACTTGTTGTCTATCAGGATCTCAGGACCTTTTTCTGAAAAGCTGCTTTCCAGACAGTCAATTCCAACCACGTGCCGATTATTCTGCCCCAGATGCGGGACTTTGCATGAGGTTCCTATCCGTGCATTTCTCCAGCCTGCGCAGCTGTGAATAGCAGCACACCCATCTGTTTTAATCAACCACTTGTCCCAGTTTTGTCTTGTCTACAAACTTGCTGAGTGTGCATTCTGTCTCATCATCCAGGTCACTAACACAGATGCTAAACTCTACTATATCCAGTAGCAGCCTGTAGGGTACACCACTGGTGACTAGTCTCCAACTGGGCTTCATGCTGCTGACAACAACATTTTCAGTCCAGCAGTTCAGCCAGCTTTCAGTCCACCTTAACATCTACTTGTCTACAATATGCCTGGGAAAAAAAACACAGGCAGATCACAGCGGTGAAGATATATCTAATTTAAAGTTTCCTAAAAATATGAATAGAATTTTTATCTAGGCTCAATATATAAATGATGTCTTAACTTGTTAAGACAGAGTGCAGAACTAAACATTTAGCCTTGGAGAACAAATTTGCTGAAGTTTTCAAATACTTTTTCAAAGTTCAATTTCAAATTTAGCATTTATGCCGCAAACTTACCAGGATATAGCAAGTCCCTCCAGCAATTAATGCACTCCTCCTCCTGCAACAGAGCCAGGAAAGTTCTAATAAAGAGGACAGTTTTTGATACCTAGCTTTCTGTTCTGTTTTTAGCAGACCCTCTCCCTTATTCTAATGCATACTTAAAAGATAACTTCCCCAGCTTTCTCCCTATAGTTGAAGGGTTAGTAAGACTCTGCACAATACAGCTTCCAAAGCAACATCTCTGCCAGGAAAGTGCAAAAGTTATTTATTGTTTTTTAAAAAATAATTTAAAAAATAACAGTGTATGCCAGAGCTGCATACATTTCAGAAATGTCTCATTTTACAGATAAAACCTTAAAGAAGTGCTTGCACTTGTGGGTTTGCACAGGGTTTTCATTAAGTTTCTAACATGCCTCCTATATTTTGGGCAGTCTCCACAGAACCAGGTTATAAAATGCATTAGAAATCAATGCAGTTTCCAAATAATTCATTGAAGTGCCATTAAAATGGAACATTAGTGATACCAGTGTATCATAATAAGAAAGGCACATATCCCCCCAGAACCAAATATAAACATTCCAAAAGGAAGCAAAAAGCAATAATGGACTGATTACCAAAGTATTAATTAAACATAAATCCCTTTGCTCCTACCAGGACCTAGACTTACTTCCTACTCCACTAAAAACAAATAAAATAATAGGAACTGACACAAGCTAAAGAAACCTGATCATCTGAGTTTCTCAGGCCACCTAAGAAAAGAGAACTTCAGTTTTCAATGCTTTGTGTACATCTGCAAGGAAAGCGATACTACTGCCTTACAAGGTTCTACGCTACATTGCATAGAAGGTTCATAGAATCATAGAATGGTCTGGGTTGGAAAGTACCCCAAGGATCATAGAGTTCCACCCCCTGCCACAGGCAGGGCCACCAACCTCCAGCCCTGGATCTACACAAGGTGGCCCAGGGCCCCATCCAACCTGGCCTTGAACACCCCCAGGGATGGGGCATCCACCACCTCTCTGGGCAGCCTGTTCCAGCACCTCACCACTCTCTCTATAAAAAACTTCCCCCTAATATCCAAATTAAACCTTCCTTCCTTTAGTTTTAATCCATTCCCCCTTGTCCTGTCATTGTCTACCCTTTAAAAAGTTGATTCCCCTCATGTATGCTCCCTTCAGGTACTGGAAGGCTGCAATGAGGTCCCCCCACAGCCTTGTCTTCTCTAGGCTGAGCAAACCCAGCTCCCTCAGCCTCTCTTCGTAGGGCAGGTGCTCCAGCCCTCTAATCATCTTCTTGGCCCTCCTCTGAATCCTCTCCAACAGTTCCACATCTTTCTTGCATTGTGGGCCCCAGTTCTGGACACAGTACTCCAGATGGGGCCTCAGGAGGGCAGAGTAGAGAGGGACAATCACCTCCCTGTCCCTGCTGGCCACCTACATTATATATATACACACTATACTGCGCTTCAGAAAACATGATATGAAATGAACTGTTAATCTTAAAGCTAAGTCACACACCCCCATATTGTATACAGGGGAGAGAAGTGAAATTTGCATTGTACATTTAGCTTCCACCCTCTATCAACTGCCCAAGAATAGACAAAAGTTATCTAAAAATAAACTATGCCATCTACTGTGCTATACGGATTCCGCTTGACAGCAACGTCATTCTCTTTAGAAAACAAGCATGAGGACTGTATAAAACAAGTGAAGGTGTAACCACCGGGAAATTCATCCATTTCAACAACTGTTGTAGCCTACTGGGACTCTCAGATACTATGTAATGAACAATTTATAAAGGCAAACATAAGCATATAAGAAAGAGAAAAACAAGTGTATAAGAAAAGACCAGCTCAGCTATGAATTATACCCCAAGTTGTCATGCAATAAATCAGTGACTTGAATTAGAAAGTCAAATTAATTTAATTACTTCAAGTATGCTTATTTTCAGAGATTGGAAATCTCAAAGACAGACTTGCAAAAACAGTCTTTCACAGCACTCTAATGAACAAGATTAGCTTAGGTATCCATTCTGTATATAACTTGGATCAACTTGCTCCTCCTGTTACAGAGTAATTTGGCATATACTTGCAGCAGCACCTCAATGCCCTTGTGCTGGGAGAGGTGTGGCAGTACTGCCACCAACACCCAATCAAACCCCCTTTTTTCTGTATTGGGATGTTAACTTCTACCATTCAGGTCATGTCAGAAACAACCACTACAAATCTGTATGCAATTAGCTGTAGGCAATCTCCAAAGACAAATCTTGAGAAGCATACTGAAGGGAAGGGAGAAGGGTGGAAAAAAAAGAAAAAAGAGGAAAAAAGTTTAGTGACAGATGTACAAAAACCCAAATCTGCCTTCTGGTGAGAAAGAATCCCATTTATGTTCTAACAATCTATCTAGAATACAGTTGACACATCTGCTATATAATTAGACCTTAAATTGCTGCAAGGAAAACAAGATAGGCCAGAGGGCTATTCCAAGTTACAGTTTAGTTTCTGAGCTGTATTTCCTTGCAGATTTATTTCTTGAATATTTGCATATTTGAGCCATTTAGGTACAGAGATCCCTAGAGGAATTTAAGGTAGTATGTTCACATTGCATCTGTTTGTAGGTATTTAGACTCTGAAATGATGCACTGCAAAGTTCTCAAAGCTAAGCAACTGACTTTGCATTGAGGAGGTGACAGTAGTTTGCCCTTGGCAAAACAAACACCACAGCATAGATCTTCACTCTACAAGAATTGTGCCACATACAAGTGAATTTTCTCTTAGCACACTGATATTAAGTTGAAAGCTTCCCAAAACAAGTAGCAGCAACAGCCAAGTGGAGAAACAGGTGAAAAGGGTAGTCATCTTACAGACCTGTATCACTGATATTGATTAATCATCAAAATAAATTATTTTAAGTAATATAGAATTTTAAAATGTGATTTCCTCTTCTTTTGAGAGCTACAAGGACTACTAAACTTAAAATGAGATACTTTGACTACATGTATTCTATTTCTGAATGGTGCCAAATTAATTTTATGACAGGAGAACCACTTTCCAAACATTTTAAAGACCTTAAAAGGTAAGAATAAGTATAAATTCTGAAGGAAATAATCAAGTTGCACCAGTTTCAGGAAATCAAACTTGAACCCCTCTTTCAGATTCTTGACAATATCAACGCTGCTGCTTGTCTAAATATTCTCAAACATTTCTTAATTTGCTAACTGACAGAACTCCCTGAAAAAAATTGTTTGTTTGTTGTTAATTTAACTACTTTGTCTTTTGTCAGGCTTTTGAGAAGCCACTACCAAACGGCACGGCACACACTTTCAGATAAATAATTCACTGCACTTACCTTCACAGTGTTCATTGTAATCAATGTTATAGCTCACCACACTGACTGCTTAAAAGGACTGGACAATGGCAGTTATGTAAGTTGGGTCTCCAAAGGGATCTTGCTAGCAGGGAAGCGTACTGCTTTGCATGGCATTAAGGAAAACTTGTTTGCCTGTGACATCAGTGCCAGCGAAGTTACAACTCCGCGGCGGGCCTTCGTGCCGCGGTACGGAGAGCGACGGGCGCACGGCCAGAGCCCAGCACAAGGGAGAGCGACGGGCGCGCACCGAGTGCCGCGTCCCCCGTTCAGCACCGCGGAGAGCGACAGGCACCTGGCGGGCCCCGCCCCCGCGGGCACCCCGCAGCGGGAGCGGCACCCGGCACAGCGCCCGCGCAGCCGGCAGCTAAAGCGTCAGACGGGGCTCCGCTTCCCAAGCCTTGCAAGGAAAGCACGTACAGCCTCAGACTTCACCGCAACACAGACCGTGTTCTTTGATAAGAATCAGCTCTGGTGGGTAAGCTTGAGGCTGCTCTCAATTCTCTGGGAGCAATCGGGTCTTTTTACACTTCGCTGATGAGACAATTTCCTTCTTTCTCCACACATAAAATAATAATCCCCTTTTCTATCCATGAGAATATAAGAGGCTCAGGAATGAGTAGCACATCTGGGGCCAAATAAGTCATGTCAGTTGGGACTTCAATAAGGTTTTATTTCAGAGGCCTCATTTACCAGAATTTCACACAGGCACATATAGAAGCATCATCTATTTTATAGTGAGAGGACACAGTATTTCTGTCTCCAACTTTGCCAAACTAACACTGTCCTGGAAGGAGGAAATTTATTTTTCCTCAGCAACAGGGATAATAGGCTCATAAGAAAAAAAAAAAAATAATTACTATTAAAAAACCCCAAACATATTCTACAAACAGCTACATCCAAGAACACAGTCTGGGATTTGGAATACACCTTATTCTAGAGTATCAACTCCATAGCAATAGAAAATAATAAAAATCAACAGAAGCTAAGCTTGCTTCAGGCTCTTCACTTGTAGAGGAGGTGCAAGGATACTTTATATAGCAGTGCCTGACCAAACATCAATGATGACGTATTTTGAGCTAAGGCAGAACATACCCGATACACAACACGGTGAATGGCCTATGCTGCAGACTGAAAGGGTACATGCAACAAAGCACCAAGCAGAGCACCAAAATAAAGATAAGAATCTTGAGAGTTAAGAGAATGGCCTCAGAGTGTTCCAAACCAGTTCGAAGAACGCCAACTGATCTTCATGTCAAAGCCCACTCTGTTTCAGAACATATTATTGCAAATTGTATCTCAGCATAAACCAAGCAACCACATGCTTTTAAAAAGGGAGGAGGGAAAACCCAAACCACAAAAAAACCCCAACTAAACCTGACTGATGTTAAGGACATTAAGAACTTAGTAGAATTATAAGTTAACGCTATAATGTTAGATATAAGGAAAGCTAGTGAACAACCTAACCAAAATAATGGATAAGAATTTTCAAGTAGAGTTTTATCACTCCATGGCACAACACAAAAAGTATTTTTTTAAACATGAAATTTAACTAGTATACATTACTTACATCGACAATACAGGTTACTGTTGGAAATACAGACATACACAGATTTTCAAGGTGTTTCAAAACATATCCTTGATTGTAAACATATCCTTGATTACTTATTACAACCAGCTACAAATAAAACACTTTTAAAGTGTGAAAACTATACTTAGAATTATACAGAGCAGATCCATTTTAAAAATTATTTAAATACCTTTCCTTCATCGTTATTACAGAAGTAATTTACCACTGTTTTTATTTCTCAGATTTTAAAAGGACAAAAGACAGTCATAGGAGATTACTGAAATACATTTTAGTACAACCTATCCAAACACATCAGCATCCATACTGCAAAATGCTAGATCTGAACAGGCAGTGTCAGACTCCTGCTACTAAAAGTTACAGCTTTCAGTAATGTTGTGACTAAAAGCATTGTTCAATTAAAAAATCTCTGGATTATAGGACACCCGTTTTCTAAACAAATTAGAAGTTGGGTTTCTAGAAACAAGATTTTAGGAAACTGGCTGGAAAGATTGAAGTAATGTCATGAAAATAAAACCAGAATTCAAGTACTGCTTATAATCGCCTCATATGTCTTTTAGCTAAAAGGTTGTATTTCCTTTAATGGGAGCATCTTGCACAAGAAGGACTTCATGAACTTTTTAACAGTAGCTATTTTTAAAGGCTGTCATTTTGAGCCTAACCAAGTGACAACCTCAGCAAAAGGCTGTTCTTCCTTACAGTCTTCTAGATGCAGTTATAAAAGCCTGACCAAGGAAACAAAACCAGGTAATATGGATTAAGTAGGACAAGACGTTGAATGGCTTTAGACTGGTTTTGTTTCTTCTGCTTATTTTTGGAATGCAATGCCTTTGGTTATTGATGTGACATCAGTCATTATAAGACTATATATAAGTCTGCTTAACTACTGCCAAACTTGCATCGGCCAGCAGATACACATCTGAACTCATGATGTTGAGATTGGCCTGATTTATATAGCAGAAAGCATGCAAACAGTAAGAAACAGATAGTGACTATTTAAGGTAATGCCCCCGCCCCATTCTCCTCACAGCTAACAGCAGAGTAAAGTTGTCAATGGAGACTTAATGGGTTGGGGAAACAGTAGTATCACTGACAAAATTACTTGTCTTAATAAAAGTCAAAGCCTGAGTTTAGAGAATGAGATATTGAAAGAATTCTAGTGGTTAGACGCTACTTAAGGCCAGAAGTTACTGTCATAATACAATAACTTATGACAAATAAAATTTCTACACATGTTAAATACAGCATACATCTAATTGTACTTCTAGATATTAAAAAATAAAGTGCATATGACCAACATGTTGGATGATGATACAGAAATATCCAAACAACAGATGTTATTGAATTCTGTTTGACAACATTGGAAGAAAGCACAGAACCACTGCAACTAATAATAAATTGCAATCTGACTTCTTCTAAGGAAGTGGTAAGGCTTCTCATGTTGAAACAACTTCTTTGCACTTTCATGGTGTTCCAGATTAAAAAAAAAAAAAAAGACAAAAAACAAAAAAAATCCCACAACAAACAAAAAAAAAAAATCACAACTGTCTTCCACTGATACATTTTTATAAGACTTGACAAATCAGAAGCCCTTGCAGGATCAAGTACTTCAAAGCGCTATGTCCATACTAATTTACAAGTGTACAAAGAAATGAATCTATAAGTACCTTGTACAACTACACAGAGTTCAACCATTGATTTTCTTTTTCAAATACACATAAAAGACTCCCCTGTTTACAACTTTTGCATCTGGAGGAAAGCATTTCAGTATTGTGCTCTTAACTCTGAACTGGCACTTTCCTGATTTTATCTCAATCAAGGTAATAGCAAAAGCCTTCTTTCATAATGCTGCACTTATCTGAAAACTCTAATGGCAGCAGCATAACATACCCATAAAATCCAACTAAATTTAAAATACTTCTTAAGTTTTTCCATAGGATTTATATTGTATGTAAAAAGAAGCTAGAAGTCGAAGCATTTTAAGCTTTATGGATGTTGTCATATCAGGATTCACTTATGCCCACGTTTGTTCTTCTTTAGTTTAAGTTTTAACATGTTGATAACACTTATCTTTGTGCTAAAATCCTCGTCTTTCAGGTTTTCTTTAAATATCCTTAATGTACTGATATATCAGATTTAACAGCTGATGTACCTATCAGAGAGGTAACATCTAACACTTTTCCAGCTTCCTGCAACTCTATATTATTTAGTTATCACAAGTAAAAAGAGCATAGAGGATACATATAGAATCATTTAGGTTGAAGAGACCCTTAAGACCATTCAAGTCCAACTGTAAAGTCTGGACACTGCCAAGTCCACCACTAAACCACATCAAAGAATCACAGAAAGTTAGGAGTAGGAAGGGACCTCGAAAGATCATCTAGTCCAACCCCACTGCCAGAGCAGGAGCACCTAGACTAAATCACACAGGAACGCATCCAGGTGGGTTTTGAATGTCTCCAGAGAAGGAGACTCCAGAACCTCTCTGGGCAGTCTGTGCCAGTGCTCAGTCACCCTCACCATGATAAAGTTCCTCCTTATATTCACATGGAACTTCCTATGCTCCAGCTTGCACCCATTGCCCTTTGTCCTATCACTGGCCATCACTGAGAAGAGCCTGGCTTCACCCTCCTGACGCTTGCCCTTTACATATTTATAAACATGAATAAGGTCACCCCTCAGTCTCCTCTAAGTTAAACAGGCCCAGCTCTCTCAGCCTTTCTTCATAAGGAAGGTATTTCACTCCCTTAAAGGTGTCCCACTGTCCCAAAGTGCCACAGCATACTCATCCTCTCCCCTAATTTGTCTCTTCATTTTAATTATTCTTTTGGATGTTTGCAAAATATGAAGGAAATAAAACCACCAATACAAAAAATCCAAACTCAGAATCTCAGAGATTAATATGCATCAGAATATTAAAGAGGCATATTAGACTAGGAGCTTATGCGAAATGTGCAATCACTCAGTTTTTCGACATCACACTTTCAATTACACATACATGAAGAAAATATCTTTAGAACATTAAGCTGTCACTGGCCTCAGAACTCCTTCAAGTTAGTCCTCAGCCATTAAGACTATGCGGGTGGAAAAGAAAGGAATTTAATTTCATTTGTTTATATTAAAAATATTTCGTTCTTGTCCTATTTCTTCTTGATGTCTTCTGACAAAAGACTGTAAAGTCATTGACATAATTTACACATACCACAACACTGAGCTCCAAAATATACTAATATCAGGTCCATATAGCACCCCTGTAGTCTCACCTTATAGGAGTGCAATGATAATGAATGGAAGAACCATTTGAGTTACTCGGAACTGAGGTCTTCAAAATATCAGAAGAATTTACTCATTAAATAGCAGTTTCCAGACTTCATATCAGAACTGTCAACCTCACAAAAAAAAAAAATCCCTATTTTTTTCTTTCAGGGACAAAGAGCATTAACTAAAACACCAAATTCCCTCATTTTTGTCCAACAAAGCATGGAAGGTAAGAAAGACCTCTTCAGGTCTAAATTAGAAGCCACAGCTGTTTTAAAGCACTTTAAGTGCTTCAACTAGCAAACACTGAGATAAAGACAGTAACTGATGATTTTATTTAAGGTCTAAAGATTTTGAAAGCCTGAAAGCCCTACTTACTTTTTCTGAACTAGACCAGATGGTATTAAAACATGCTGTTTTTACCCAATCACATCTTTGGCCTTATACTTCGATGGGTATAGAAAACTTGTGTGAATATGCCTTGCTGAGACCATAAGTACTGCAGAATGAGGACACAGACAAAATACCACTTGGAACAGAATCACAAGGGAAGATGGAAAGACTAGAGTAGCATGATTAAACAAGAAAAACATTAAGATACCTGCTTCAGAAATATTATCTCTCTCAGTTTCTCAGTTCTATCTTCAGTCCCACCCTTCTTAGAGGGCTTACTTCAGCTATCTTTGGAATAATTAACACAGACCAAAATTAAATATCTCCAGAGAAATGTAAACTAATTGAGTATTTAATATTCCATTTTCATATCTGCTAATCCTTGAAAACTATTTTTATGTAATAAAAGCCCATAACATTTATTCCCCCATTACCAGCCTGAAGCATATGCAAGAATTTTGACATTCAAATATGTAGTCAAGTCACACCCGCCTCAAAATTTCAGTTCTTTTCATGCAGTCCTAGAACTGTTGGCAAATACTGGCCTACTGCCAATGTTAACACACACTGAAGGGATGACATAAGGTTGCTTCAAAAGCTAAAGCCCAAGTTTTCACAAAACTGTTAATGAATGGCATCAACTACTACATGGTGACAGCTTATATCAAAACAGTTCTACCAGCTTTTTGAGATTCTCATTTCTTCCCTAATTTTAAGGGCTTCTCTTTTAAGTTTTCTTATAAATCTATGCACAATGAACCTTCTGCAAGAGGTGGTTGTTTTGTTTCCTGAGGCAAAATACTTCCAAACAAAAACTAACAAACCTCCACTGGAAACATTTTGTTATGAATCATTAATAGAAGTTAAACTTTATAGCTCTCAACTTCCCTAGCCTTGCATTTTGTGATAGCTGAGGGAGACCTTTAATTACCCCAGCAAAAAAAAACCAAAGACACAATAAGAAGCATGACCATTTGATTTAAAGCACATCAAATTTGTTCTTTATTATTTGAAAAATGTTTATTATCTACATCCCAAAGTAACTCATTGGGCTGACTACTACATTAATATCTGTTCTCTAAGTACTTCTCTAATGCAGGAAAACAGAAAGGAAAACAAAGGAGAAATATAATGGTTGGGGGGGTTTTTTGGGGTTTGTTTTGGTTTGTTGGTTTTTTTAGGAAAAGCAGTTCCTCAGATTTATGCAACTCTGCCACCTACTTATTGTGAACAGAACCACAGTCCCAGAAGCTAGTTTCTTGTTTACTGAAGTACAGTGCATCTTGGTTAACTTTGTTGTTGCCTTAGCCTTTGAACTAGCTGAGTTTTTAAACCTTTCCAGAACTGAACTGTCCAGCTCTAAGCATGTGCCAAGGGAAAACGTTGGAGTACTATACAGTTTTTTCTTTGCATAAAGTAAATAGAAGCTATCACTGTAGGGTACATACCATCTGCATAGCAGTTACAGACTCTTTTTTGAGTTAATGTAAAATTTCTGCAACTAATATCACACAACCAAGTCAATGCTGAAGATTCTCATTGCATAATCCCAGCGCGGATCATGCAGTTATTCCATAAAAGTCAAAGATTTATGTTGATGTCACAAAGCTTGCACAACAGGCTTTGCAGGCACATTTAGGATATGGATTTCTTAATCACAAATGCTCAAGCTGCAAACTACAGTACAAAACACAAAAGAGAAAAAAAAAAAACACCAACCCCAAAACAAAAACGCTTGGACTTGTGCTCTTCTGGCCACTGTTAAAACTAATCCCATTCTCCCCTACTGATTTAAGTACAGCAGCAACTTGCCTTTTGTTTCCTATCACAGTTGTCTTATGCAAACTAATGAAATATATATGTGCATATTTTCATCTGCAGTAGGCATAATTCAGCACTGCATTAGCACTCCAGCATGCAGTAGTACAAGCACATATATGCAATCTCATAATCTCAGTTTATTTCTTGCTGGCTTTAATCTTTATGTCAGATGCTACTTTATCCCCAAACTAGCACATAGATCTTTCAAAATGCCCCAAAATAAAGGAGCTTATACTAAAGAGAAAGACCTAAAATTGCTTCTGTTACAATTTAGCAGTCTTTAAATGTGATGAGTATCATATAATTTTTAAGCTGCATTCCTAACTACTTGTTTTACTTTTGCCTGTGAATTAACCATATTAAAGTAAAATCAAGTAAGCCTTCCCCTCACAACAAAAATAAGAATACAGTTAAGCACTTCAGAAGCATTGTGCTTAGTGAAATGGATTTATATCTTATTTTGCCTCACTCTGAATTACTGATTAGACCTAGTTATTAAACAAATTTTACCTTTTTCTTTGTGTTCCTGTATTGTTTTGACTGAAACATCACATTCTCTCTAAGCAATGTGAAAATATAACAGAGGAATCCTAATTTTGGAATTTTACATTTACTTCATAAGTGACCTGCCTCTTCTGTGCAGAAAACATTTCTTCTGCTGCTACTCATGGCTTGTAATACAAAGTGTAGAAGGATAGGAAAAATAAAATACTGAGTCACATTTCTTTTGTCAGAAGATAGAAACCGTCTGGATAATTTAGCTATGTGCATCCCTCTGGCAATGCCCCATGCATATTTAGATTTCCTTTTACTGTATTATATTGGTGGGTTTGTTTGACCTGGTAGAGTGTGTAACTTCAGCTCTAAATCCACTGAGAGATTTAATGTATCTTCAGGGCAGACTTAGAAGACAAAAATAAATAAATGGGGGAAAAAAAGAATTGGAAAGTGTGTGAGAAGTATCTCATATATATGACATTAAACAATTTGAGAAGCACAATTAAGAGGTGCTATTCTTAATAAGTTTATAGATTACCAAGGAAGAATTCTGTACACATTTGACAAAGCTTGTATAGCTCAAGTCCATTCCTCAAGGATTAAATTGTGCAGTCATTTATCAAATCAGGCTTCAGATTCTAGAGCAGGTTAGAAAGTGTAGATTATACATTACCCAGAACTTTCCATAATTCTTTTAAGCCTCCCTTTCTGAAAGGTCAAGTAACACAGGACTCAGGCCCTCTAATTACACAACTATCAAAATTTGCACCTCTGCTTCCATATCCAATGCTACAGAATACTTTTTATTGTTGCAATAGATATTTTTCATTACACATCCTGTTTTACATTTTAAAAAGCCATTCTTCACTCCAGACACTCAGTTAGTACAAAGGCCAGCTGATTTTCCAAGTTTTCTCCTTAAAACTTAAAAACACAACACAAACTAAACTGTTACCAGAATCTGCAAGTCACTGGGAAACAAATAGTCTAGTCCTAGTCCTTTAAAAGTCTAATTCACATGTAAGGTCCTTGTACAAGCACACAGTCTACAGTTATTTTAACTATACGAGCAGAAGACAATTCACAGCTTTTATCTGGACTACTCTGAAGGCTTTGGCATGCCAGACATGCTTAATTTCTAGAATTTTAGAAGAACTGTACTAGAGACCATAAAAAAAGCCCCACAACTTATGGGGGGGGGGGGGGGGGGGGGGGAGAAGTCATCACATTAGTATTTGTTTTCACTTATTTCCAATACACAAGTTCAAAATATTCCATCACCACACACTTAAAACCGTATTTAACTCACATCCACCCCAAGATATTTGGGACATAGTAACTGAGAAAGCACGGGACGCGTGTCCAGTGAAACTCATGGGTATACACAAATAACTTCACAACAAAAGTAGAACAGTTTCCGAAGTCAACTCTACACCGCTGGGTAAATTCCTAGAGACAGGAAGGGAAATATATCAAAGGTCATGGATACACACAGAAATACAAATTATTCTTTGAAAGTATTACTTTGCATATGCACTAGGCCTTAATACAGTACAATGCTACAATAAAGACTACAAGACATTTAGGGTCTCCAGGGTTTTTTTGCACCTTTCAGAAAGAAAGGGTCTGTAGTAATATCTTTACTATTTAAATTCAGAATTTGTACATATGTGGAGTAAAACTAAAGAGAATCTACAGCTTATTTTAATTCTACATTTCTCTTTATCAAACTACTATTTTTTTATTTCTACTGTTGGTAACATATAATTGTGACTCTGAATTCACAGATAAGCTAAAACACCTCTCAGTCATCAGTTTTTGGATACGTTAAGGTGCACGGTATGCCATAATACTAAATACTATTTTTAAATGATCAACAGCGCATCAGCTGTGCATAAATACGAACTGTCTCCCCACTGTGAGACTGCCAGCAGTCTTCATCCTCTTCATTCTTACTTGCAACGAAATGTCACCTTCATCCATTTCAGCATATATTCGGAGAACACTAGCAGTTCTCACAGCGCTTTTATGTTACCTTTAAATGTTTTTCGCTGTTAATTCTTGACAAATTATTTCTTTTGCTCTCTCTTTAAAAAAAAAAAGATAATCTGCCTTTTATTTCCCAAACAATACCATTCACCTAGGGCTTGAGAACCATACAGGAGAGATTACAACACCAAAGCTTATTTTTAAGTATTATTATTAAGCATTCTAGGTAAATCCTTCCTATAATCACACCTGGAACACGGGGCCTACCAGCCTTAACAAAAAACGCTTTTAAAACACCTTGTAGGTTGACGACGATACAGTGTATATTCCATACCGGGGAAGGCGCAATAAAAAGCGTTCAATCAGCAATGCAAGACCAGAGATACTCTCTCACTTGGTTTGCCCTCACCACCGAAGGCGTTTTAAGACGCTAGCAGGCACCTTAAACCACAGCACCCTTCAGCAAGAGGCACGCAATCACCACTCGATTTTATCGACTTAAAAAGATTCAGAGAATGGCTTAGAACAGCGCTGAGAGAAACAGCATCAGCCCAGCAATGGGGGATCGCCTCCCGCACACCTGGCTGTGCTAGGCGGGATTCGGGCACGACTAACTGGCAGCCGGTACTGCGGCAGTTTCCGTTAACGGTTCCTGCCTGACACCCACTGTTCCCGGGCGGCCGGAGCTTTCCCTGCTGGACCCCGGCACGCCGCGCTCCGGCCCCCATGGACCGAGGCTGCTCCCGGGGCAAGGCGGCCGCTCCGGGCCCAGCCTCCGCGATACGAACCCGGCCGAATCTCATCAGCGCGGGGGGACAGCCGCTCTTCAGCCGCACCTCTGCCTGGGTGACGGCCAGAAGCGAAGGGAAACAAAAGAAGATGAAATAACAGGCGGCAGAGGACCCGGCGCGCCTCCCGCTGCCCGGCGGAGAGGACGCTCCCTCACCTTCGTGAGCTGGGCAATCTTCTTGCTCATTTTGAAATGCAGGTCCGGGCTGTGCTCGACACCCAGTCCCGACTGGGCTGAACCGGAGACGAGTTTTCCCGCCCCGGGCGCGGAGCCGCCGCCGTAGCTGTGCTGCGGCTGCTGCCAGCCCATCCCCGGGGTCGCCATCTTCACCGCCCGGTCCCCGCCGCCGCTCGGGCTCCGCTGGCACCAGCCCTACAGAGGAGCCGCGCCGAGGGCGCCGCGGCCGCGAACCGCTGCCCGGGGCGACTCCTCCGGCCCCGGGACCGGCCTCGGGTGCTTCCTAATGCCGCCGTCCCTACCAGCCGCGCCGGGCTGCGGCGTCACCCCCCCGGGACCGCTGCGAGAAGGGGCGCCCGGCTCTCTTCTGCCGCCCTTCCCCGTCCGTTCCGCCCGGCACCGGGCCAGAAGCCCAGCCCGGCCCGGTTCAGCCCCCGGGCAGCCCGAGGCCAGGCAGGAGCAGCGATGGAGCGGCCGGTTGCTGGGCTGCCGCCGGGCTGTTTACGCCACGCAGCCCCGCGTCATTCGCCGGCCCCGCCCACCCGCTCACCCGCCCGCGGCCTCCCCGCCTTCGCGGCAGCTGGGGCCGCGCGCGCCACCCAGCGAGCGAGGGCGCGCGCGAGCCTTGAGGGAGCGCGCGAGCCTTGAGGGACCGCGCGCCTCCTCCCTTCCCGCGGCGGGCGCGCGCTGCCGCCCCTTCACCTCCTTCGCCCTCGGCCGCCGGCCGGCGCTTGGGCAGGAAGGGAGGGTACAGGTTTTAGGAGGGTTGCCCCTCTGTGGCCGGGCTTGGGGGCGCGTATCCCAACCGCGTGAACCTTTTCCTCATGCAGAGCCCTGAAAATGCGGGCGGGGGGCTAGGGCTGAGCTCCCCATCTCTGGCGGGTCGCTAGGACTGCTACAGACCGGTGCTAGGAGTGAGGTGCTGCAGACCCCTGGGTACTTACTGGTACCCGGCAGGGAAGGTGCTGTTTCCTCCCAGTAGTAGTTGGTAGGGGAGAGTAGCGTCTTAGCTGATCTACTCCCTACTTCATTTTTAAACACTTGACTGCACAATTACTTCAGGTTTTGGGGGAGGAAACAGCAGGGTGCTCACAGCCCGTGGGGTGACCCAGCAGGATGAAGGCATTCACCTGAGCTGGCCGGTCTCTTCCATTGCTACAGCCTCTGCAGGCCATCCTTACAGACCCATGAACTGATGGGTATGGAACAAAGGTCCCTGCCCGAAGGAATTCACAGCTGAGTTTAGTACCTCCTTTAGCTTGGATTTGACTGCTCTCTTCTTCTGCCTTCATCCTGCACAACGCCTGAGACTAGCAACCCTCTAACAATTTAATGTGCCTTTGCCAGGCTCAGGCCTTGTGAGAATATATGTATATATATATTAATGTGGTTGGACACTGTTGTAGTTTAACCCGTGGAGCAGCTAAAACAATCACACAGCTGTTCGCTCACTCCTCTCTCCCTGCCCCCCACCATGGCATGGGGGAGAGAATTGGTAAGATAAAACTTGTAGGCACCTTAATGTGACAGAAAAGGAGGATAACAGTAAAAAAGAATATAAAAAACAAGTGATGCCCAGCACAACTGCACACAGACCACGATGCCCTCAGTTTCCAAGCAGTAGTCTAAACTCCCAGTCAGCTTCCCCCGAGTTATAAACTAAACATGATGATATGGTATGGAATTTCCCTTTGTCCAGTTTGGGTCAGCTGTCCTGGTGGTGTCCCCTCTCAGCTTTCATGCACCGCCAGCCTCCTCCCTGGCAGGGCAGTATGAGAATAGTCCTTGACTTAATGTAAACGTAGCCTACCAAAACATCAGTGTGTTACCAACATTGTTCTCATCCTAAATCCAAAGCATGGTACTATACACTCTACTAGGAAGTAAATTAACTCTCTCCCAGCCAAAACCAGGACAGACACATTTGGTTTTCTGATTAACAGCCCGTGCACTCATCTTTTAAGGGGTCTTTGGTACTCTCTTGAGTTCTTTATCTTTTTACTCCTTTTTTTTTTCCTGCTTTAAAAATCTCTGCTTTGCCTGCATTCTTCATAGCCAGACAGAAATATCAAAGAGGAAAACTACAAAATTACGCAGCTAAATCTCTAGTTCTCAACAAGGATACAGAGAAAAATATTAGAATTAGGAAATGATAGAGAAAGGTGGAACAGAGAATTACAAGAAGAGATCCATATTTCAGAGCAATGTGTCTCCCTTGCCAATAGAGATTCATGCTAATGTAGTATGATAAATAACCAACTCGCCATGAACTGCCAGTGCAAGCCTGAGGTCACAGGGCAAATGAGATTCTTTGATCTACAAACAGGACACTAACCAGAAGGTACAATTAGATGTTGCTACTTTTGTACAGATTGATTGCAAGAATACAAGAGAAATGATTGCATTGAGGTCTGGGGTCTGTAACTTCCAAGTGTCGGCACACTGGAAAGGTGTTGAAAAAAAGGACCAGAAGAACTACAGAGGTTTTGGAAAAAGAGTCTTATATTGAAAGATGCAATAAAAGCAAACTATTTTGTATTGGGAGGAGAGAAAAAGTGATTTAATCCCAGTCTTTAAGTAGCTGTGTTGCCTGAATTTCAGAATTTGCATTGTTCAGGAAATTCTGACACTGATTTTTATTTTTTTTCCTTCTGAAGTGGCCCATTCTGGCAACAGAGAACAAAGGACAGATGGTGCCTACCCAGGCAGTGATTCATATAGATGAAATATAAGGAGAAGAAAGAATATTAGGAGCATCTGTATCAAATCTGTGTCCGTAGATGACACCCATGAATAGCACCTACTGTTAATTCATTTTTTTCAAATGAAAAAAATAAATCAGTTATGGAAGAGATTGTGATTTTTCATGTCTAGGGAGGTCAGTTTACTAATTTACGCAAGAGACTGATTATAACGACTTGGTTACAGTTAATGGTTGTGTCTGGCTGATTGTGTGACCTTAAGCAAGCTGCTTAATTCTCATGCAAAATGACATTTTCTTTCATGTACCTAATAATGTCTTTGATATTAAGGTATGGCTGGCTAAATTTATTATTGCTCTTAGAAATCTCAGATGTTACATAAAGTATTATAATTTTAATGACACATTTCAAATATTTTGTAGAGACTTCTTTTTCAAATAAGTCAGAGTTGTCTGGATTTATCCATATTTCTTCTGAGACAAAAAGCTTCACTGTTTTATTTTTCAGTTTCTTCTGAGAAGTATGCACATTTGATGTGGCTCATCTTGGCCCCAAATCATTGCTTTGAATCATTTTGAAGTGACTTCTGCCTGTTAGGATGAAACATAGTCAAATACGTTTAATTTTTTGTCTCCTCCTTGTATTGAGTTGCTAAATACTAAGTTTTGTCTAGGTGGCTTTAAATTGAAAAACTGATTAAATACTCTTTCTCTCTTTTGTGTGTCACTTAACAGTGATTTGCATATTTAGATTGCTTTCAAGCTTCTCTTTACACGTCTTGTGCCTTTAGAGCTCCGATGGCGACTGCTAAGAGCCTCTTCTCTGTTCAGGTCTGTATGTGTAGCATAGAGCCTGTTTTATCTGAGGTTACTGCTGAAGACAGGCTTTGCACAGCAGCACAGTCAGGACCCTGGTACATTTTTCCTCAGTGGGATTTCATGTCTTATCAGTATAGAAGGATCTGTAGGTCCAAAGGTCTCCCAGGGCTTGGGCTGAGGCCATCCAGAGGCAGATGATGAGGCAGTGCTCAGGGTTTGCTGAAGGGTGCAAAAAGCGACATAATGAGGCAGGGACCTCGATGTGAAAGCTGCACAGCGAAACCTTTAGAGTCTCTATTACCACAGGCTTACGTAAGTGACATAGAATTTGTATCTAGCCAGTGCCTCCAATGTGAGTATAGGCACTGTGCAGGCATGTTCTTGGTATATGGCTGTCAAAGATTTTTAATAATTTCAAAAATAGTGACTATATGCTTTAAGATTGCCGGTTTACTAATCTGCTGTGCACCATGTGTGCAAGACATAGACATTTTTGTGTTCTTCTGCCTTTCTGTTTATCTGCATATTTGAAGTTCCTATGTTCTGGTATGTGTGTACGCTTCCCAAAATTATGACATACCATTTCTGAGGTTTGCAAAACCAGGAAAGAATTTCAATTACATTAAATCTTCTAGGAATATTCTAGATTACATCTTTTCATGTGTAAAATAAAGAAACCCAAAACTTTATTTTCTCATCACAGCTTTGACTAAGATAAACGTGTGCAATCACTGTATGCCTTATTTTCAAGCCTTAGGCACAAAACTCCCTTTCTGATTCTTTATAGACAGTAAGTGTTACAAGAGCTAAGCTTGCTTTGTGGTAATGTCTTCTGACAACTCTGAAGATGTCAGAAAGTCATCAGCTTTTACTGAAAGGAAGTTAGCAAGAAATTTGACCTACTGGTATTTTCAGGTTTCTGCTGTTTAATTTATAAGCTTGCAGCAACAACTCTGAACCATGAGTTTTCAAAATTTTCCTAAATGTGTGGGAACAAAGTTGTTTGTATCACAATTCTCAAGTTCATTTTCATTGAATGGTTGAATTACGCAAAATTTAGTAACTAAATATGGAAATTTTAAAGATAATTATGGAACTCTTAAGATAAAGTCTATTTCTACCAGAATACTACAGTATCACTTTGTTACAGACATACCTTAAGTTTATAAACAGGTTTAATTATTTTCATAAAGTAATAATTCACCATTTAAAAGAATAGCATAAAAGGCTCAAAATAACAATAGAGCTTAAAGATGTCTGTCCTTCCTGCTTTAATTTTCTGGTCCAAGCAAACCTGATGGAATATAATAACTGAATAAGCCCATGGTGTCCTACTTTAACATAAAAACCTCATTGCTATGGCTGAGGTTAATCTATGAAGCTGAGATTTCTGTGTAAGAACGCCTACAAAACAATTTTTTTTTGAAAATGTACAAATAACAAGGGCTTCTTCTGTTAGCCGTAGATAACAATATAAGGAGAGGCATATTTCCAGATCTATAAAGGACAAAAGAGTAGGAAAAATTGCCTTGCTATGGTTGCATATATAATCATGAAGGATATGCAGGGGGGAGGTGAAGCACCAAACAAAAATAAAAACTGAATGTCCTAATAACTTTGAAATAATGTCATGACCTTTTAATTTGTGGGTTAGCAAGACTGTGATTTATGTAAGGTCAGCATTTCAGGGTACTTATCTGGGAAATGAATTCAATTATCCTCTTGCCTCTATGTATGCAGGTAAACCTTCAGTCAATAATGAGTCAGTAGTACAGGGTGACAAGTACAGGTTGAGGACTGTGGCTGGTAGATCTACGGTCCTTCGGTCTCCTGGGTTTTATAATTCTATGTCTGTACACTGCCGTGGCCTTCAAAGCTTGAGAGACTCAACCCCTGCAAGTCTTGAACTAATGTGTGTGTGAAACCTGGCATAAGTTGAATATTTCCAATAAGTTGGCAGAGAACAGTGACCGCACATCTTGATATAGATGAAGCTGTTGTGCCCTTTATTATATCTGGTTTCCGCTCTAGGAAAATATGTTAGTGTGTTGAAAATCATGTAGGTCACTAATACCTGAAAGGAATGTTGCCACCTCATGCGTGTATCCAAATGGGAACTACCATCAAGATTTGATAGAAGAGAGAGTGTATTGGCTGCAACTTGTGAACAAGCATATTTGAATGATTGGGGCTTTAGCTGATTCTTTGGAAATTAGTTTTCCTGACCTGTCAAAATGTTCAGCGGCACACACAAAAAAATTCCCATGCGATAGAATTATCTCCAGATAATTCATCTTTCTTTAAATCCACTTGTATACTCTCTTGCACGACACTTTTATCCTCATGTGGAAACATGTGTTTGACGGCAAGTGACTTTTTGTTAGAAAAATTAACAATAGCATTCTCTTTTTTATCAACTGCTTTCATACAATAATGATTTTATGTTATTTTCATTTCAAGCATAGAAGAGTAGCTAAGGATGAAGCATAAAGGATGTAAAGGAAAGACCAATGTAAAAAGTGTAAGGCTCTTTCTTTTGATATAGCTCTCTTTTTTAATACTTCTTTTGTCTTATAATTTATTTACTTTTTTTTTAATCCTGTCCTTTAGAGATGGGAGTCACACAAAGTAAACGATGATCATATCAGTTGCTGCTTCTCTGGAAGCTGCTGAGATACAGCTGGGTAAAAGATGCTTTAAGAGTCTAACTAGTGTAAGAGTCTTTTTTCTCTTGTTTCAGAAAAGATTAACCAGTACATTCCTCTTCTCTTTAGCTGCACAGATGGGGAGAACTGGATGAATCCTCAGTTAAGTATGAATCTTAGTGTTCCTATTAATTCTCCTAACTCTTTCTTTGCAAATTGCTGTTTCAGTCTCGTCCCTTGCTAATTTCCCAGGACAGAAAGGCATTTGGCAACATTAAGAAAGTACCCAGGCACATTAAAAAAGCAACTCTTGTACTTTTCCTGTCAAAACAGAGAACTAATCCTATCAGTGCTTGCCACCAGACAGAAAATTAGTTAAGACAACTGGTCATTACGAAGCCAGGGCTCACACTGAAAATCCAGGCAAGTGTTGATAGTAGCATTGCAGACTAGTCTGTGCCAGCCATCTGCAGCAAGATGCAGCAGGTAACCCTAAGGACCTTCTCAGATATGGGCTTTTAGTAATTGGACACTTTGTTTCCAGCTTAGAGACAGTATTTTGGCCAACAAAATATATTTCCTGAAGTCAGCCTTCTTACTGTAAGTAGTGTTTCATTTTGCCTATTTTCAAGGATTTTTAAATAACTGATACGCATTTGCTCTAAGCTGCCAATAAAGTCCTAAACAGGTTATATTAGTTGTTAAGGTCCTTCATGTCACCTGCACAGATTTAACATATGAACTATTGCTTCAAGCTGCTTCTTAAGAAGTTTTCTCATTTTATGCTGTTCTACTTCTTTAAAATGATGCCTGTTTTTTCAGCTAGAAAAAAATCAGACCTAAACCAAGGAAGCTGGCAGCTCAGCTGGGCATGAGTACTTGAAAGGAATGGTGAATGATGGACAGAGAGGTCTCCGTGTGTAAGCTTGGGTGAGCCCTCTGGGGCTGGGCTGGCCTTTCTGATGAGGTATAGGAGGCCAAGGAACTTGCTTTTCCAACCAGGTCTGCTAAGCAGGAACCACATGGGGAATTTGGCAGACCTTAAAAGAACCGTCCTCCCTTCTTGCACAGCCTGTGTAAATCAAGCTTGTTTTCCACTCCCTGGAACACAGCAGACCAAATCCTGATCTTAATGTTTCAAGTCAATCTTTCTAGATTCATGCTATAAATACATTTAGGGATGCAAAGGAAGCTTCATTTAATTTCTCTGTTCAGAGTCAAGTTGTAGGCACATTTCTGCACATGAAAACACAATTTTATCGATATATGCTAAATTTGGCATAATTCTTATTATGCCGACTTATCTACTGCAGAGGAGGGATCCAGTCTTCCTTTCTACTCTGCAAAATAAATTTAATCAGCTGCCTAGGACACTTTTATCCAAGGATGGTTTTGCTCAGACAAAATGGCAGATAGAACAAAAATGGATGTATTAAGTCACAGTTGAATTTCAAGGTCTTTATCATAGACTGTTGATCTTTTACATTCTCATGCTCATTTGACACTAACTCATTAAGGGGAGTAAAAAATGAAGACATTTCAGTTAATTCAATTAATACATTCATATTTATCTTCATTAGGACGAAAGCATCTTATTGAAAGGAGCAGTGACCTTTGGTATATTATTGGAGCTTCTTCCAAGGATTAAGCAAGTTTGCTAACTTCTGTAATGTTCCTCTAAGGACACAATTAAATGGAAGGGAGCGCTGTGAGTAGTGCTTCATTGTTCCTAATGCAAGTATTACAATAAACTCAAAAAGGAGACAAATACAAGGAAATTTGCCACGGCCTTTTAGTAGCAACCAGGAGAGATTATTAGTGTGACTTGCATAGCTCAATCCTGACATTATTTAAATATGCTGGACTTGTACAGATAGGTAATGCACTCATTTTCTCTTTGGAGAAAAAGTAGCTTTATAGGCTACAGTACAAAATTAATTCTGACTGATAAAAATATTATGCAGACTATTACTATACGATAAGCAACACTACACAGCTGTGATTGAGAAGACTTACAGCACTGACCCTCCTGGGAAAATCTGGCTGACTGATGATGTTTGTTTAGTTTTAGCAGAGTTATTGTCAGCTGGTATTTATCACTATGTCCAATATGTCTATTACATATCTTTGGGGAAAAAATCATCAGTAGGAAAAAGCAGCTATAGCCACAGATTTAAGTGACACTGCTCTCAGCAGCTTGATCTAACATCATATACTTGTTCATTGTAGGAGCACTGGTACAGAGTTAAGCTGGGCAAGTATTTAGTTCACTGCTTTCTATGCTGGCATTCCTATTGTCCTGCACATGTGCTCATTCAGACTTCAGGAAGCCTATGAAATTCATGCCGTCTTGCAGCAGGAGTATATAATACTATAAAGTACTATAGTCATATATGTTTAGCATGTACTCCTTTCCGCTCATTATCATATAATGGGGTGTCAACTTTAATATTCTTTTCATGGTTAATGAAGCAAAAGGTCTCTCACTGGGCACCATGGCCTTCAAAATTCAGTGTAGAAACCGTCTATCTGTTCATTCTACACACTTTACCCAAAACAGGGCCATCTTGACACCGTAAAACTCCCTCCTTTGGCTGTTTCTCATACCAACCTTGTGGATCTCTATCCACGATGTTTGTATAAGAGATAGGCAGACATAGGTGTTGTTCACCTCTCAGATGCAATTCCCACGGTGGCACATCTTATCTGCAGTGCAAGTAAAAGCACCAAAAGCACATGGAGTGCTTGGGTTTTCCTTCTCCCTCACTACCAATGAGGTCACTTGGAAGCAGCCACAGAATGCTCCAGTAGGAAAGTTCCAACAGATGGCTGGTGTAGCTGTGATCCTGCCCTCAGGGTCATTCTGCAGAGCAGCGCAGACACAATGTTTGTTATCTGTATTTCTCACTGTGTCAGTATTGGAAATTGAGAGATTGGTTGCTTGAAGGGTTTTACTTTGAATGTGGCTAATTAATCTCCAACATTGGTTCAGGATTTTCTGGTCCACATAGTTACTGCCAGTCTATGCCTTGACACATTAATTCAAATCGCTGCATCTTGCCAATGTACTTTGGGGGATTTTGAGCATACAGATTTTGAGACTAGAGAGAATTTTGGTTATGCTTCAAGAAGGAAGAAAGATTGGCTGGCATCTTTCCAAAAAATTTACAGTAGTGGATTTATGGCTTTGCTAAAATTGTGTCAAAGCCCCAAAAGCTTTGCACCTCTGTCAATAGGCAGATAAAAATGGCTTTTGTAAAGTTTTTAGTACCTTCAAATAGTTGAAGGTTTCTTTTGAATTAAATATATTTAAAACTGCAATATTTAAGGGTGAATTCGCATATGCATTTTGCTGACCGAAAGTTCCATTTTATACAAGTGTTCCATAAAAATTGTGGTTAAGGGGATATAAAGGAAAGCACTTGAGTTTATTGCTGATCTTCAATTAGCCTGTTAAAATCAAGAGCCATACCTCTCGATTGTACAGCAGTCTACTGAAACTGATGCAGTTAGTAAAACCATCAAGGGTAGAGGAAAAAAGAGCAAAGTTCTGAGTCTGCCCTGAATAAGATAACCTGCTATAACTGTAAGTTCTGGTGACCATGCTCATTATGAGGTGACTGTACTGTTACTGTTCACAGAGGTGCTGTTTTGAGCCCTGCTTGATGGACACTCAGATTTGACTTGAACAGTGAAGACTCCAGGGTCATCAGCTGTCTGGATTAAAGTACAGCAGCCCTGACAATGTCTCATTATACTCAAGCTCAAGTCACTGGCAATGCGGCTTTACATTCAGCAGAATGCCTGATTCCCAGTTCCTGACAGGAACCCAACTCCCTCAACAATATTTAGCATTTTGGAAGGGATCAGGATTAATGTTGCACAGGCCTGGTTCTGGACCAGGGTAAGAGATTTGCTTTGGGAATGGGCTAACTTTCAAAGCTAAAGCATATTCTTTGCAAAATCAGTATAAACTTGTGTTTCAGTATAGCATGCATATAAATTTCATTAGGGTGTAGTATATGCACAGAAATGTGAGTATTTTTAATTATTATGGAAAAAAGGTTGTAAATAATTTAATGAAAAATGTTCTTGAGAGTGAGAGAAAAAAGATACAGATTTTTTCTGTGACCAGAATAATCCTTAAATTTACAAATTATTGCTTGTGAAGTTTAAGAACAGACATTTTAGACAAAGTAAGAGCTGTGTTTTCCCACACATAGCATATAAAAGGCTCTTGAGCATCTTTTGAAATTTATGATTATGTTACTTAGTTTCAAGTGTCCCTAATTACTACTATATTAAAATCTACTTTACTTGCTTGTAAGCATATCCTGCTAGATAGTGAGAGAATAATTTTAAAATTATTACAGCTCTTTGTATGCTGAGTTACTCACAATGGTTTATTATCAATTTTCACGTAAATCCATGTTTTGAACATTAAAAGTTTCCTGATCTATAAGATTCTAACTAGATAAAACTAAATTAAACTAAATCAAATATTTACTACACTTTTAGCAAAGAAAGTAAGAAACTCCAGCATTCAGGTATGACATTCACAGGGCTCAATCTTAGTTTAAAAGTGTGTGTTTTGCTTATCTTTTTTTTTCCTTGCCAAGCGTATCAGAATCATTTGAATTATTTGAAACTGAATCCAAAAAGCACAATAACATTACCAGGAATAATTGCACCTTAATCTTTTGGAATCTAAAACCTGTGGATTTTTGAAATTTCATTTTGAAAGCCATCTTTGAAGAAAATCCAGTAATTGTAGTGTTTATGACAGTCCAGCTTGTCTTTAATACTCCCTTACTTCTTTTAAAGTACTTTAGGAGGTGTATCTGTGTAATTTCAAGTGCCAAGTTTCTGCTTAAAAGGTTTTAAAAGTGTAACTATAGTGTATATGCACTAGTAACTGAGGATAACCTTTCACCAGATCACTGTTCTAAAGATCTCCTATAATGAATAAACTCCATGCCTATGGAGATTTCTATCTTCTCATATGCTGTGCAGCTGGCTTCTGCACTGTTTGCCACAGAAGACTACACTTCTTCACTTAATCACTACCTAGAGAGGATCTTGGGAAACTACCTGGGGAAAAAGGTTGTATGGTAGCTTCACAGATATATATTATAAATCATATCATAAAGACATCTTAAATCTCTAACACTTGGTTTAATCTAGGGCAAAATAATTTGCCTTTCAGAAGCTTTTTTTCTGAGCCAGAGCTTCTGCTGCTTCTGCTGCAGCACAAATGTGTCCATCATAGAAGCAAGTAGCTCTCAGTTTGGCATTCACCCAAAACAGTGAGCAAGGCCAAGTAGATATTGAGAAGTAAGGGACTGATTCTACTCCATGTAGCTGTCATACAGTGTGTACTCTGGAGAGATGTCAAATTTGCCAGAGCAGGAATTGTAATAAAAATAGGCTCAGATCATCTCCTGCAAAAACAGTGGAAAAAGCCCCGATTCAAAATGATAAATCTCTGTAATACCCTAGTCTTGCAGAAGACCTTCAGGGCCACATGGAACCCATATATGCATGAGGGAAGAATACTAACTTGTGCTTGCCTAGGTGGAAGGGCACTTTAATAAAACATTAATTTATATTATTGCTCATAACTACACTGTGTAAATACACCAGTAAATGCAGATTTCTAGTTCATGTTCTAATGTACTTGACATGCACGGGAATATGATACTCGTACTCTAAAATAAAAATCTTGTAGCAGAATGACTGTGGCACACTCCTTACTCTATTTCTGAGGAATCTGGTACACATAAGTCTAGTAAAAGATGCACTTCATATTTGGGGAAAGAACATGGACAGTGTGTTGTCATTTGGTATATATTCAATGTATGAAAACTACTGGAAGATCTATACACATCTGTTTTTTAATTAAAAGAGTATTTGAATTCTTCATGCAAGAAATTAATATTTATTTGATAATAATACATAATTCAGCTGCTCAACTCTCATCTAACATCACTCAGGGATAAAGGTGTCTGATTCAGAAAGAGTGCCCTACCACTCAAACTCAATTTTGATCACAGAATAGCTCTTTCAGTATTATCAGCCAGCCTTGCAGGACTATCATGCACTTCTCATTGTGTTTGCTTTGTAAATTACCTTCCATTTATTTTTGTTTTCAGTGATGAAGAATGAAGCAAGCTATACTACTGCCTATTTTTGATCCTAGCCCTCAATTACTTCAGTTAGTCCATAAATATTTAGTGAAATTGGATAATTCTTTGTTGGTTGTAAATATTTTGGTGTCATTCAAAGAGCTGCACAATAGCTAAGAGAGTCCATATGAGTGTGCAGGTGCATTCTCTCCGTGGCAGAATAAGAAAAATCCATTTCAATGGGAATACGTCATGGTGTTTACTTCCATACTAAACTTCTCCTTGGAGAAAGAAAAATCTAATTTCAACTTACAGCTGAGAGAGTTTGCTTAATCTTCTCAGATCAAGTGCTTAGGAAAAAAATCAATGAACTACTAAAAAAGAATATTAGGATGCTTATTTTCATCTACTTCTCTTATGACAGGATGAATGCTGGAAAAGAGGTTTTATAAAAGAAGTATTGTGTCATCAATGGGCTATGAATACCTTCAATTAAGAGACGAATTCAATTTATTTCTTTTTTAATAACAAGGTTTCTGGCTGATTTTACATTTGTACCTGTGTATAAATGCAAATTTCTCTAGGCATATATCTTAGAATTTCTATAGTGTGCTATGTAGCATACCTCTGTCTTTCTCAGGATCAGGGAGAAGATCCATGCTAAAGAAACTAACGTTATGCCAAACATCAAGTAATTTTAAAATCCATTTATAAAAAATTACTTTAAATATTTCATGTAATGTGCTGTTGAAAACATGTACTTCTGTCACGCCATTTTTATAAAAATAAAAGAGAGGAGAAAGCCATATGCAAAAAAGCAGCATGTTTACTCAGGAGAGATGATTATTTCTGCAGCTCCAATTATTTCCATATTTGAGAAACTAAGTATGAAAAATGGAATGGATTTGACATGGCTGAAGAGAAGAATATTAACCTCTGTTTGAATTCCTGCAGCTTCTGCATTTTATTCCTCCTCAGTGAGGGCAGTGGTGAAGCTGGCCTCAGCAGATACTAGTCCCATATTAGAGGATCCAAACTTAGCCAAACATCATTTCTTCCTAGAGAAGGAACAAACAAAATGTATCAGCATCTTTTTTTGATACAGAGCTGATACAGAATACCACTGACAAACCCCTTTTACTGATACCTAGCACTTCAAAGGATCAGTAGTTCTAATAGTGTACAGCTAATTTAGAGTATGGGTGACACAGTCATTCTTTTCTTTGGCAGGATACCAGAGTAGCTAGTGAGGCTGAACATCCTTTTCTTTTAAAGACAGTTTCAGATCTTCCATTCAATCTGTATCACCTAGAGAACACTATTTTTACAATGCTGTTAGAAGTTCTTTCTGATATCAGTTTCATGTTATGATCCCCAGGCAAGTGTATAGAAGAAGAAGAGATCTAGGAGACTAATTACATAATGCTAATTTAATCAAGATTTGACATCTTAACAAGAGAGAAATCCCTATAATAATTTTACATTACTTGTTCACCAAGTATTACTGACTCACTCTTATATAATGAAGCAAAGATCACTCCCTTTTCCTGGAACCTTTCATTCTCTCTGAGATGTTTTCTGCACTTCCCCAGCACCTCAGGTATGAACAGTGCCTCTGTGCCTCTCTGTACATCAGTGCCTCTGCACTGCAGAATGTCACTCATCCTTTCTCAGTCTTACATGCACATATTTAAAAAAAACCCAAACCACCACAGTGATAATGAACAATTCTTCCATATTTTTCTTCTAAAATATTGATTTCATTATTATTTTCTTAGCTAATTTTCTCCTCTGCAACTTTTCTGTTGTAGTGCCACCTTCTCCTCTTGAAAAACTAACATGTTTCACAGAAATACTACAAAATTACACTTAAAATTCCTGGACCAAAATCAATATATCCAAAGTTATATTCAAAATCATGTAAGAAATTATATTTATGCTTTCTGGTAAAATGACTGCTAAAAAGCAGAATTACATATCGATTGTAGAAATAGTTTCTCTATGTCTATGCTCCTCCATTTCAGCATGACTTACTCTTCTGTAGTTCTTTTTTAAAGCAATAAACGTGTCTCAGAAGGAAAGCAATTTTATGCATTATTATATGCAAAACTCATTTAATGGATTTTATTTACCCATGCCTCTTGCAAGTCAAAACCAGGGTTTCACACGGAAGGCCAGGGGTCAGAGCAAACCCTGTTTTGGCTGATGACAATTCCACTCTCTAGTATCACCTACAATGTGGAATAGCTCTTATGGAATCTTAATATTAGACATGAAGACCACAGACCATGTTAACTAAATATCATTCTATTAATCCAAAAGACAATTTACTTCAAGTATGTTTCTGCTAAGGAGTTAAGACACAACGTAATCATACCCAGACAGGCTTCTAATTCAAAGTATTCCTGGAATAATGCGGATTTTGCAGGATCTCAGGGGGTCTCTAGTCCAACCTCTTGCCCCAAACAGGCTCAGCTGTGAGGTCAGGCTTTGCCTGATCATGGCTGGAAAATTTCCAATGATGAAGGCAGCACAACTTCTCCAAGCAGTCTGCTGCTACGCTGCCTGACTGTCCTCATGGAGAAAGTTTTAACCTTATATCCAGTTTGAACCTCTCTCGTTTCAGTTTAGGTCACTGTCAAAAATTCCTTCTGCCGTGTACCACTGCAAGGGTCCATCTTTGTGATGACTCCTTCGTAGGTATCGGTGAGTTACTGTTAGATTCCCCTAAGCCTTCTCTTCTCCAGGCTGAACACACTCCAGCAACACATCTGCAAATCCCTTCTGACCAGTTCAGAAAGAAAGAATTAGCAGCAAGCACTAACTTGCATCATTTATGGGTTTTGTTTTGGTTTTCTTAAAGGGTTATCTGACATGCCCCTCCCTCTGTTTCTTTGCTGTTGTTAGGACCAGTTGAACCCTGCTTTTGGTGAGTAGCTATTGGGTGAACCAGCAGTATAGGTGGTATTTGTCCTGCAGCCTTTGACACATCTTGTACTACCTGACTGGTCTTCATAAGTGATAAGCATTCTCTTTTCCTAGCAAAGGACAATATCTGAAACAACAGATTCTATTCTTAATAATTTAACAAAACACAGCTATTTAAGGACATCTGTACCTTTCTCTTGCTTCTCTTAATATAATAACTATTGCCAAGGTTAGAGGAACAATAACAGGAGGAGAGCAGAGAGGAAAAGATGGATTTCTTTCAATTAAATCAAGTTTTGTGAAAGTGGCTTTTTTTTCCTTTAAGCCCATCTGTGTGGGAGGTAGAAAGATGATGGGAAGAGTTCTTTCTCAGACAGATTTATTTCTGTATGTATAGCACAAAATAATTTTATATTAAAAAAAAGTGCTTCCCTTTCAGATGTGCAGGATGATACCAAAGTGAAGCTGATGAGGACAGTAGAAATGCTTTCATATAAAATCATCACATAAGATAACTGATACCTCTTTCTATAGAGATAATGGTTCATAGCCCTTTATCATGCTTGCTAGACAGCCCAGAATCTACAAGATGAAACCAGGCCTTTAAATTAAGGTTTCCAACATACAACTTTTCTCATCGTGAAAATAATGTCTTACACAATCCTTCACAGCACAGGTACAAGGAAAGTCACCTGCTCTGCTCTCTCTTGGCAACACAGAAGTGCAGGACAGAACTAAAAGAGGGCTTCTCTCTACAACCTCACCTCTGTACAGCCATGAAACAAGCCTGCTATGTTCAGGGTTATACCAAGAACGTATTTCAGCTGCTTGCAGGCTGGGAGAATACTGATGTTACAGTCAGAATCCTGAGTGAAAAATGTTTTTCAGGTTGCCCCAAATGGTATGAACAATGGTGTTCTTCTAAAATATTAAATATTGTAGTTACACACTACAAAAATGGTTAGACTGTGATGTAGGTTTTCTTCATTCTTTTTGTAAGGTTTTGGCAAAGGAAAGTCACAAAAGAAATGCTGACAGAAAGTAGCTGGGCTCTCTCTGGTAACGTTGGCCGAGGCACCATGTCAGCCTTGTGTTCCTGATTCCTGTGCAAGAAAGAATTCATTCATCTGGGGATGTGAAGCTGTTTACCAATGAAGTGTCCACTGCAAACACCTGCAGTTTTTTCAGGTAATATTACAGTATTTTTAAAAAACAACTGTGCTGTTTGGGTACCTCTTCCTGCAGTAAAATTTCCTATTTACCACTTTCAAATTTCAGTCTTTCTTTGACTTGTCAGAGAATTTTTAATGCTGCTCTGTGGTGAATATATAGGATGAAACTAGGTCACTTCAGTAACCTGGGGCTGTCTTTGCTCTGTCTCAGTGAACATTGTTGGGCCATGGTGAATGAATTATTTCTTTCCTTGACTGACAATAGAAGGAATTATTTTAGGAAATTTTATGCCCACTTTAGACTGGTTATATATTAATACGTAGTCTGCTAGGGCTTTGGAGACAGGATCAGAATACAGTTGGCATTTCACAGTAAAGGCTACCTGGGAGAGTCCCAGAAAGATCAATCTTTGCTCTAGTTCTGTTCAGTGTCTACTGTTGTATCATTTTTATGGTAACAAGCAGACAGATGCAGAGGTAGCCCATGGGTCCATCTACCTTAACAAGGAACAGCTAAAGCAGCTAACTGCCAAAAGGAGGACAAAAGGAAACACAGAGACTAAGTTTTTAGCCAGAAGAAGCATTTTGCACGACACCTATACACAACATTTTACATTCTCTGTAGAAGGCATGATGGTATCCTGGGTTACAGAACTGACTTCATCTAGAAAACAATTTTATTATGTCCCCACAGGACTGCAATGTTAAATTGTACCTGAAGCCAGCAATTTAGGAAACAACCTAATCTGAAACACCTATCTATGGTAGTGGCTGCTATGAGCACAAGTAACCTTTCTCTGTTCCTGACACTGTCTTCCTTTATGAAGCCACAGGTTAAGGGTTTCAGTCCTTACGTTCAAGGTGCTTATATTCATAAGATGCTTTCTAATATGAAAGTTCTCAACCCGACTTAAAACTTTTAAGAGAAATTTCCTAGCACCTCAGCAAAACCATAGCACTCTCTCCTGCATATATTCCTTACAGGCTGACACAGGATGATGGAAAAGCTTCTGGACATGAGTTACATTCCTAAAAAACATTGCCAGCTCACACGCTGGGGACAGGTCATTTCACATCACCTGCAGTCAAATGAAAACCCACCTTCCAAAGAACCTCTCTGGAGGTGCCACACTGAACTTCATGAGATTTCATCACAAAGAGGAAGTGCAGTATTACAGAATGCCACTCACATTAGTGGTTTCATTGCACCAAACATGACTCCAACATCATTTTAAATAAACCGTTTCTTGTAAACATTCAAGTTCTCATCAGTGTTTCCTCCCCTGTGTCCTTTTCTAATGCAACCCTCTCCAAGAAAGGCTTCAAACAGGAATTTGAACAAGACCTTCCTCATCCTGCTGCCAAGCTGTGGGCCTCCCAGCACAACAGCAAGGCAGAAACGCAGTCACCCTTTGTCTGTCACGGCACAGGCAAACCTCCCGGGAGGGCACCAGCTTTGCCAAGTGCTGCTGAAACTTGACCTGTTTTGCAGAGCAGTTTGAGAGCTTCCTGTTAATCCTTTCTGGGTTACTGTCAGGATGGTGGGTTCTTCAGTTAGTCAGTGTGGAAAAGCACTCCTTACTTCTTGCTCCTGTACACCCACGGCCCGTGGGGAGCTGCAGGAGCATTCAGAGACTCTTGTAATGCTTCGATGTATCAGTACTTATCAGTAACTGGTTTCCAGGGAGATTTTTTTTTTTTCCTGATTTTTCATTACTGGCTTTACCTAAGCATCAGAACAAGCATGAGCATTCAGCAAATGCAGGTTACGGTATGGATAATGCTTTTTAAATGTGATGACTGGAAGAGCTGAAATGAAGCCCCTGTGTGGTCGTGGCTTGCTTATTCACACTGTGATGATCGTGTCGTTGTGGCTTGCTTATTCACACTGTGATTATCGCCAATCCTTTCCAGCACATGTTTTAAAATAGTTTTATGTCAGACCTGGTAACCACCAAGTCCATCTGAAATCAGAAAGAAGTGGCTAAATAGAGATTTTTTAAAAAAAAAAAGAAAAGATTTTTTTTAATGAATTCAAGACTGAATTTCTCCCTGGTCTGAGGCAGCCCACACAGTTTTAGCATGAACAATTGGAGGCTTCCCAAGTTTGTTCTTTGATTGCTCATTGCTGTACTATACTACAAATTAGTTTGTTCAGTCATGGCTAAAGCCATCCACCCACTTACAGCTATTCTTATAGAAAATAATGTCCTTTACCACTGACGCACATAATTGGTGTCTTATGCTAATTGCACATCCGATATATAAAGAGAAGACAATAATGGGTAAGGGCTTCAACTTGATTTCTGACGTACTGCTGGAAAAAAGAGGCAATGGCATAAGTTACTGTGTGTATACATTTTGCCTGAATAATAAATAAACAAACAGAAAGCTTCAGCTGCACCATTCAGTAAGGTGTTAGTCATTTTCTGAGTTTATGAATGGCTGAAATGCCATCAAGTGGACATAGAAATACTATCATAAGCGTAATGGTTTTCACTGTAACTAACTTGCAACTCTTCAAAAGTAAAAGTTAAAAAGCACGTCAGACTATAGATGTAGTTAAGGTGCTCAAATCACAAAGTAAAATGTGGCATGAAATAGTGAATTTATTTTCTTCTAAAAGAGAACATTCATTTCTATTTGGTAATATTTTTTAATGCTACAAATTACATGTTCCTCACACAGTTTAACTGCTCATTCAAAGTACTAACACACATTTTTTAAAAAAAAGGTTTGTTGGTCATGTGTTTGGAGTTCAGATGTTTGGAGAAAGAATGTGCAAACATAAATCACAGGAGGACTGGAAGAATTTTATGACTTTGGGACATACCTTTTACAAATTGTATTGAATATCTGAGGAGTGAAGATACAGAACTTCAAGGTAAAGTTCTATAATTCTGGAATTTTATATTTGTATACCTGTATCAATGTGATTTTCTTCTGTATTCCATATTCCAAGAATCTCGGACCCAACTGAAGTTGAAGTCTGCCATGCCTCCCATCTCACCACACAACTGCCTGACCAGGCTTTGTGGCTGCCTGGGTGCTGCTCCTGGGCAGACACATCAGGTGTGCCTGATGCTGTGCACACTTGTCAGCTCTGTCCAGGTGACTTCAATTCCTGCAGGCAGCAGGTAGCTCTAGCCACAGTGGGTTCAAGTGTAGGAGCTCCTCCTCAGAGCTGCCTTTGGCAACAGGGGAAAAAAGTTCCATTGGAAAATCCTTTGCATCAGTATATAGAAGGATGTATGTGCACATACAAAGGTATGAAGAAAAGCACATCCTGTTGTCAGTCTGTACAATCATACATGTATAATTTATGCACATTCCATTCAGTAATATATCATATACATCTTTTCTCATATCTGAGATAGAAAGTATAACGACTTGTGCTACGATGTGGCACTGTATCCTACACAGTGCTCCTGGAAGTCACATAGGTGGAAAGCACAGAGCATGTTAAAATTGACTGTGGAGAAAGAAGAGCAATGAAAATCTTCCAGCAAATATAGGTCATCTATTTGTGCAAGTTAGTTTCACAGTTCACTGCCTAACCTCCTGGTTTTTACCTAAGGAGGGTTGTATAGTTAACACAACATAAATGTGTTACACAGGCTGTGTTAATGTTATTTAAATACATTCTTGAGGAATGAAATTGAGAGTAATACAGCTAAGTATTAAGAAATGTACTGGACCATTAACACAATTAAATTAGTGTAAGTATTCAGGATAATATAATCAGTATAAAATGCCTCAAGTACGTTTACAGTTATAGCAAATAATGTAGTTGCATTATTTGATAAATGTCATGTGGTCATATCTTTTAATACTACATTCTAATGTAGAAGCCCACATGGATTTTTTTTGTTGCTGTAAGATTTTAATAAATGGGTGCTAAACAATCTTCAAAAGATATTCCTTCCACATGACAGTAAAGTACTGCTTCTAAATGTAGTTGTTACCAACTCTAGTCACAGAGTTCTTGCTGTGGAGGCCATTTAAGTGTACTAATTTCATAAGCATAGTACAAAATTAGACAAGTACCAAAAATCCACAGCTCAGTGCTGAATTTTATGTTTATTATGAAAAATAATATTCTCTTCAGAATTGGTGCTCTTAATCTTCACTAAAAAGAATTTGCACACCAGATCAGAGAACAGATCCAACTGAAAACTCATCTTGGAAAAGTTGGCTTTTTTAACCTGGATCAACTCTCTGATAAGACTCCATGGAGAAGCACAAATGGCTGTGCCAGCACCAGGGCAGGAGCTGGATGGTGGACAGAGCTGCTTGCTTTGGTTGCAGTGCTAATTTCCGCTGGTTTAAGATGTTCATTTAACCACCGCTCAGGTATGCAGCTCTATAGTGACTCAGGTCAGGCTAGGTATATGCTGTTACAGTCCCATGGCATCTCCTTTCTTCCCTCAGCTGCCCACTCTCATTTTTCTTTTCTTTGGTACAGGATTATTTACTCACCCTATTGTGAGCTAGTTTGGGTAGTGAAAAAGGCAGAGAAGTGTAGGTTTTTCTTTCTGATTTAATTTTCTGTTAAGCAGGCCTTCCAGACTGACCTGCCAGTATGAACACTGTGGGCAGCGGTATGAGAGAGCAATGCAAAGCTGTATCCAGGATTGCAGAGCCTGACTGGAAGTAAAACTGTTTAGGGGCAGTCAAAGCTTACCTAGGCTAAGCTGCTGCAGTCCTGCGTTCTCTGTCCTGGCTGCCCGTTCCTGCACCACTTTCCTGTAGGCATTCACATCTGTGGAGATTGCATAGGAAGCTGGTACAGGGCTCAGCCAAAAACTACCTTCTATTTTTTATTAAGTAAGGGTAATTTTCAAATGGTCCAGCTCCTGAACCAGCTCCCTTTCTGGTCACATAAGCACCTAATTTAGGTTGCTTTAAGCTGCCAAGGAATTGCATTTAACAATGATGTTGTTTATTCATCTAAAGATCTTCTCTTTTGGATGACAGTATGGAAGTGAGAGCAGCCAGGAGCAAGAGCAATGTGTGAATTGCTCTATTTCTCCTGCTGGGTGCTTTCTGTTCCCAGAGACAGTGCTTGTGGGCCTCTGGTATGTGTCCACTGAGCTTGAAAGATGACCCAGGAGAAGAGCGTTCCTCAGTTGCCAACTGAAATGCATAGAAGAGGACTGAGGTCTGGGCATGAGTTAACATTCACACCGAAATCTCCCCATGTGTGCCTGCCTTTCCGAGCTCTATCACCCCAGTCTGTGAGACATTAATGACACCAGCTGCTGAGCAGCGTGGCAGGAAAAGGAGAGGCTTTGTTGTCCTGGAAGGGAAAGTGTTCTGTGATCTGTCTATCTCCTTACAGACTGCAGGCCTGGCTGTATTTCTGACTCACTGTCTACAGGCAAAAACTAGATCTAGCTGTTAACATACAAATGCTGGCAGCTTTAAATAAGTCAGATCTTTCTGTAAAGTTATCTCATGAGCAATGTGGCTTCCTGGTACTGGAAGGCCTCCTTATAAATAGTGCCAGCAGATATGCATAAACATGCTTATGCTAAACATACATTAATAAATTGCATATACAATAGGCTAACTGCAAATAAGCATGAAACAGAAAGAAAAGGGAAAATTCTGTCTCATTAGGTGTATTTCTGGTATAAAATAATGCTTAAAAAGTAAATCTGATGATGTCTGTAAGAGACTTGTGCAATTTGATTGAAGACCCTATCAGTTATACTGAATTTTAAGATACAATATTTTATTTACTGTCTCACACATACTAAAACACAGCTTTCCCTAAGGCTGTTTTATTTATAAATTTATATTTATAAATAGTTTCCCTAGAGTTAGTCTGAAAAATTGCAAGATATGGTAAGAATAATTTAAAAAAACAACACTGACATTTTCCCAGGAAATAGTGTAAAATAAAACCTGCAATTGCCTTTTAAGCTACCCCATCTCACCGACTGCACTAGAATATAAAATAGTACTAAAATTACAAACATGAGAGTATCAGAATTAATTTTTTTGCAAAACATGTTGCCTGGGGAAGGCATGTGCTGCACTTCTGTTGCTGTTCACAATAATACCTGTGTTTAAGCCCATTAATTTGTGTTATGATGAGGCTCTGATGAAGACCCCGGAGTCTTCAGAAAGAACCAGCTGGTTCGTTTTCTGGGAACTTTAACGAACTTTTCTTGGAAATCTGGCAACTCAGAAAAAAAATGTCGTTTTATTTTGAATCTGCAGATCTGTGAGCAGGAACACTGTTACACGTGCCAAATGTGACATAGATCTGACATCTGTATGTGTCCCTTGTGTGTCATGAAACCTTTTCTTTCACCAGGTCTAAGTCTGGCATTCCTCCGCTGTCACATCAGGCTTGTACTGGTCAACAAACTGATTGCTGGCCGAAGACTAAATGGACAAAGACTGACATAGTAAGACTGAGACTGTAGGTTTTAACAATTTCAGGTTTGTTATTATGTTTGAGGCATAATTTTTTCCCTTTGATGTTAATTCCCATTAGTTAGGGTGCCCACTGCTAATAGCTTGGACTATAGGTCAGGGCGGTAGAGCCACACATTCCCTTCTCCTACTGCTGCTGCTGGAGCAGCATCCCCTGGCACAGGGACAGTGCAGATATCTGAGGATTTAGACCTCCCCACAAGATTTGCCAGAGGACATCTGTCAGAGCCCAAAGAGGTAACAGCTGCACAGGGCAGGGTGGAAAATTTTGAAAGAGAGCGAGTACTGATAAGGAAAGAGGACAGCAATTTTTATCTGCCTAGGGCAGCTAAAAACCTTGCATCAGCTCTGCTCAGTTTTAATACAGATTTTATTCTGGTTTTGTTTAGATTTCCCAGGGAATGTGTGCATGTGGGTTGCATTATTCTTTGTGTTATTATTGGCTCACCTAATCAGTTTAGGGAAAGGCACTCTTAGCAGAATACATTGTAGAGTTATTTTTCAAAATGCAAAGCACATCAACCTAATGAATAACCTCTAGAAGAGTCCTGCTCCCAAAAAACCCACATTGTTTCACACACTGGCCCGTAGCCCTTTGAAGGCAGTATTTAGAGACATGGAAAAGGTCATTCCTGGTAAAGCACATGCTGGGGAAGAGAAGGAAGGATATAAAAGAAATGTTGCCATGATAGAGTGTCAGGATTCAGTGTGAAGATTTGACAAAAGTAATCATATGTGATTTTCCTTCCCAAAAGAGCCTTGGTATTTGCTGAATAAGCTCAAGCCTGTAACTTGCAGAATGATAAAGGCTGTAAAACAAGATAGCGCAAGTTTGATGTAGAGACAGTGGTACTAATGATCCTCAAGAAGCTGTAGTCTCACAGTACCACCCAGTGAGTACAAACAGTTGTTTGTCACTTCTCTAGAGTTCAACCAATTTGTTCAGCTCTACATACGAGGTGTAAGACCTTTTTACCCGAATGAGCCTTAAAATATTATTCAACATGCAAATTGGGTTGTGACTGGAATGTGCCATATCAAATAGTGATGACTGAATACAAGATGATCTGCAAAGATGCCAGTGAGACCTCAGAGCTGCTTGTTTTTCATTACCCACTCGCTACAAGTCCTTCTTACAACAGACTTGCTACTCCAATGCTGAGTAAGCTCTCCTTGCCTTTCCTCAGAGCCCTCATAAGGAAGCTCCATTGCTAGCTCTTCATGAGCAAATATATTTTCCTGTGTTTTTTTCTTGTCAGGGCTCAATGAGAGCTGGTTGCTCCCTATGGGAGGATGAGCTGGGACCCAAGGGTGATTCCAGTGCAGGCCATGCCCTCAACTAGTGACCATGTCTGACCACGGTAGACAGAGCCAAGGCCTCTGTATAGCAGGGTTCATGGACAGCCACTGACACAGAAAGTGAAGAACCAGGGGCAGGGACCATGCAGTGGCTCCAGTCAGGAGATAAAGGGAAGGGGGCTGGAGAAAAGACCAGAGACAAGGCTACAACACAAGTCCTAATTTCATGCAGGGGGCAGGACCAGAGGCAGGACTGGAACACAGGAGCACAGGGGCCGTCCAGGAGACAGGCTGCCCACAGCACAGATGTCCATGTACATCCTGGAGACAGGACCAGAGACAAGAGGTGGGAGTTTGGCAGTGCTCCAGCACAGCCCAGCCAGGGACTGACAGCCCCACACCCACCTGAAATGGGACTGCTGGGCCCATGGGCAGGGTTAGGGGGAGGCCCCAGATGAGGTTGGTCAGGGCCATTAGGGCCTATGGGTGTCCTTAGGGCCCTGACATTTCCAAAGGAAACCTCATGAAACTGTTCTTCCCATCACTCCTAGAGAAAAGAAGGCTAAGCCCCAGTAACTGTTTCCAAACACATGGGTGCTCTGTCTTTCACCCTCGTCCTGTTCCAGAAGTAGCACTGAAGTATTTGTTTTGCTGTGGGAAGAGTCCTGGGCCAGGCATGGTCAGAGAGAGCTAGGATGTCTCAACTTGCTGGCCTCAATCCTCAGCAGTCACACTGAGGCAAGATACCAACAAGAAGTGGATTAAAAGCAGAAAGCTTGTTTGTGAAGCAGCAACTCCAAAGTGCTGCTGAGTTTCTACCAGCGTGTTTTCCTTTCATTTGGGGAAGGAAAAATAAAATCAAGCTGTTACTCCCATCATCTGAAGGTCATTGGGTTGCAGGTTTAGCATGAAATCCTCACTCCATTAATTTTGACTTCCACGTTTTTTTCCACCTGTTGTCTACTTATATGTAACAGGATATATTTAGTGTTTAGAAACCTAAAAAGAAACTGCACATAGGTGCTAAAAATCAGCTCATAGGCCTGTTTTTCAGCTGATGGCTTTAAAGCCCTCAGTTACATGATTTTTAGATTCAAACTGGATTTTCAATGAACAAACTGCCTTTTGATAAAGCTTTGCAGCATGGGTAGGGTGCATTAAAATACAGCTCCTGTGTTTCCCCAGCCATTAAGAAAGAAGAAAAAACTCTAAATGGTGTTTAAATAGAAACATGCACTGTATTAGGGAAAGAGTTAAGTGTATACATAAAAGACAAAAGGTAGGAGCAGAGGTAAAATATAATGGAAAACTCAATAATAATACTTGTCAAATCATCCCTACCAATTAACTTTTCTGCTAACTACCTATAACTAATACTTGCCTAACAGTTTAAAGAGAGTGGATTACCTCTTTAATCTGCTACAGGACTTCAGTAGGCCTATCTGAATATGAAAAAATTTAGTCAATCATGTAGATGAATAGAAGTGTTGGCCTGCCTTTCAGTGGTGCATAGGCCCAGGGTGGTGAGAGGAGAATAAAAATGAGCCCTAAATTCCCCTCCCTCAAGTGGGTTAAAATTTGAGACCCAATCTGTTCACTGTCTGCAGCTGCATTGTCTCACTGCTCCTTGTTTCAGTGATGAATTGAATGTCATACCTCTGCTACTGTAAGTTGTCTCAGGAAAGTACGGAAACAAAGAGCCAGATGGAAAGTACAGAAACAGAGAGCCAGATGTCTAACTGAAGGGACAAGCTTGTCCCCACAGCCCAAGGCCATTAAGCAGTTTCAGGCTTCCTGGAAATACAGTCCAGAAAAGCACTGCTGAGGCTGTACCCCAAGGTGAATATTTTCCCTTGTTCTTCAGGATCACCTTTTCACTAGTGTAAGGACTAAGCTGCTGTGTTCAGATGCATTCAGGTCATCCTTTTCCCCCTCTGTCCCCCTCCCACTGCTACTAGTAGCACCCACCAACTCCACAATTTCATTACAAGACCATCCCTTGCTAGGGTGTGTGCACTCTGCCACATCATCTGTTTCCTCTGTGAAGGCAGGATGCGGATTACCTTACAAAGTTTCCTCACCTCCCCTTGGTCTACTCCCAGTGGGTAGGTGTTGAGGCCAGTCTCCATTTTGGCTGTTAGCTGCCTCCATAATAGTGTCCTCAGTAAACATCTCCTGATTATTTTGAATTAAATTATGAGGCAAGGACATGTATGTGTCCTGTTTTCCTAGACTTCTTTCTTCCTCCTGCTAACTGCAGAGCTTCAGGGGCTGCTAGAGGGCCTGACAGAAGGCAGGGAGAATTTACAGCCCATGTTCACTGTCATTTTTTCTGGTACTCTTTATGCAAGTGATTGGCACCTTCACTGGGGGAGCTGTCACCTCTCATCATCCACTGGCATTTAGATGTTTCTAAAAAATTCTGCATGTTTCTGTGAGCTAGGTCACCCTCTAATTTAGCAAATGTGTTGTCATTTTTTTAATACAGTTTTGTTTATTTCTAATATACTAAAGCATCCCTTTTCCTCTTTGTATATGGCTCAGATTACCTGGGTGAGCGTGCAGATATAGTTGGGGGTTTGCTGCCATCTGCAGTTGAAATCTAATATTAATCCCAGTTTAGGTGAGTGATTCCTCCTTCCCAGTATCTTCAAAGACCTTCAAACCTCAGACAAGCAACAAGATATGCATTGATGATTGTCATTCTATCCTGACAACCAAGATCCGGCTCTAGCAGAAGGGAGGATAAGTGTTTACATAAAATTATTCATTGCCTTCTGACTGTAGAGTTCATTAAGTATCCAGATAGTAAATCCTTGCAGTCATTTCTTCTTTTTTTTGGTCAGTTTGTTCAGTTTTGAGCGTGTTCCCCCGGCTTAAATTTTGATCAGGAAATTTTCAGAAACTTTCTATCCCTAACACAGACCTTGCGTAGTTTGGGAGTGACAGCTGAATATCTGCAGTTTCTAAACTGGACTATCTTCTTGTTTCATCTCTAAAAGGAATTAAGAGGACAGCTGTTGATGTAAGATACCTCTCCCTGTACTACTGTAGTAGGTTTTCTCATTGAGATATATGGTAAATCCTACTACAGAACAGAAAGGCATTAAAGCCTGCATGTATCAGGCTGGTGTAGAACAGAATGAGAAAAGTAATTTTAATAAAATTTACTTCTACAGTACTGCAATCATTCTAGGTACCAAAATATCCAGAAAAATATTAGATGCATCAAAAGGTGTTTGGGGTAATTTAGAAAAAAAATACAGTCAATATTTCTATATATTTTAGCATTTTATAGGTAACCTATACAAAACATTAGGAGAGGAATTCATGTGGTTCTTCACACATTGTGCAAATACAGAAATAAATTAATAATTACATAAAAGAATGAGAATGGCAGAGAGAAAATGAGTACACATAGTTAAATTATTATGACATGAACATTTTTCTAAGTATGGCTGGGTAATTTTGTAAGTTTTTTTCACATTAGTCAAGTAACTTTACTGAGGTGTTATGGCAAGAATTTATTTTTGACTGTGCATAAGAAAGCAAAGTATTTGTTATAATGTTTAAAAGTCCTTCCTGCACTTTATTAAAAGAACTGCCTCACATTTCAGAGATGCTGGTTCCAACTCCTCTAATACAGTACATTGACAAGCTAAAAATCTCTGCACTTCTAAGGATCTAGTAGGACAATTTCTTTTGATTTTTCTCATATCTGCAAACAATCGCAGAATGAACAAGTATTATAAGTCTGATCCTGAAGGACTGTCACTGTTTCTTCACTGAAGTCAGTGGATCAGCACTGATTTGTAGGAACAGGATCTAGCCCTAGATTTTAAGTGTTTCATAAACACTTCCCTCAAACTGAGAAACATACATGATGATTCAAATAATAGTTTGGTTGCTGCATGTTATAGTTTATGCACTTTTACCCAATTCAGAGTACTTAAGTACCAACAAAAGTACAATATAACAGTGATCAGCATGAAATGCATCAAATTACTGTAGTTTAATCACTGAGTGAACTGCCAGCTTGTTTTTGCAGTCACACAAAAGCAATGTCTTAATTTCTTCTGACAAATGGAGGTTGTTACTTATGCAGATGGTTCATAGATGACACGAGTGGTAAAGATTTGCCAGCTTGTCTTTTCCCAAAGAATGCTTAACACAGTAATCCTAAAGTTCACATTGAAAAAGAAGAAACCAACCTGTTTCTGTGTGAAGACCAAGGTCAGAAACTGTAGCCACTGTCAATCAAGCTTCAACGAATTTTCCACATGGTGAAGAGTTTTTCATAAGGCATTTCAGGGAACCTGGGAGTGTTTCTGCTCACTAGGGGAAGGGACATCATCATGTGTTGTGTTCTCTCCCCTTCCTGTTCATGGGAAGACTTCACAATCCCCAGATACGCAGAAGTGCTGAAGCTTCTTGTCCAGCATCAGAGAATGACAGAGCTCAAGTTTTGGCTATGCTGTTATCTACGGTGGGACCATGAGCAAGTCACTTAAATTCTTTCTTGTGTTTCATTTTAAGTAGTTTTTGTTTTTTTTTCTTCACACAACAAAGTCAGTTATACCAGGGCAACAAGCGTATTAGAAGGTTTAGTTGATTAAAATGCTGTGAGACTTCTGACTTCGTGTCCTTTAAAAGCTCTTCTGTGTTATGCAGCTTGGCTAGTGATAAGCACATTCTGAATTCCTAAAAAATGTGGCTATAAAATTATCTTCTGAAAAACTGTACTAGTGAATTAAAGTTTTTATTGTAATGCATTCAGATTGCATCTTGGCAAAAGGATAGTGTGATGCATTTTCCCCAGATTGCATTAGTAAAGACTATAACCAAAACATACACTGAAATAAACTTGCTTGTTTCTTGAATTACTGGTATTCTTCAGAGGGCCCCTATCAATAAAAGAATAATATGAAGAAATACCTTGTGTTCTGTATTAGACTTTTCATTGACTACAGCTGATGTTTTGGCTGGTCCTGTACTACAGAATTTGAGCTATGAATTTTCTGGGAGATGACAAAGATTTAATTTATAGTTAGCTTCAGGGTATGACATCTGCCATAAGCCTAGTGTATGGGTTTTAGAAAATCAGCTTCACTTAGATACAAGATTCAGGCTTTGGCCACGTTCTCTGATTTTTGGTTGATTTGAGAAATTTTGTTCCCTAAGTAAAAGCTCAGTGATTTTTCCTTCATATAGGGAAAAGTACTTAGAGGAAATAGTCCTTCTGTCCAACACAGTAACATCAATTAAAAAGTCATCAGGCCTGAACATTACAGTCAGAAGGCTTAAAATTAAAGCCTATCAGAGTTTGTTTGCTGCCACTTGCAACTTAGGATAGACAACCTCTAGAAAATTTCAAGCTTTGGTTCTGCTTGACCCCACTTGCCTTTTTTCTGGAAGGCTGTCAATCAAGACTGCCACAGAAATCAATCAAAATTTACTGCCTTTATGAGTTGACAATGTACATGAGAAGAGAGAGGAATAGGGAATAATCAGTTCATTTCAGAAAGAAATGAGTTTGCTCCCACTCCTTCAGCATTTGACTAAGGAAAAGGAGGAAGGAGAGGAAGTAACTAAAAAATCCTGAAGTGTCATCTAACTGGCAAATTTAGGAGGGAAGAGTTGTGGGAACTCTTAGAACTGTCCCCATAGTCTGTGGACAAAACATGTAAGTCTGAGTGAACAGATAGAAGCAAGAGCTGGGAAGAGCACTGGAGACTGTTGAAGCTGAAAGGGAACTGAGAAGTCCTGTAACGTAAGTAATGGCCTGGAACATCTCCTGTATGAGGAAAAGCTGAGTGAGCTGGGGCTGTTCAGCCTGTAGAAAAGAAGACTGAGGGGGGACCTAATTAATGTTTATAAATATCTTAAGTATGGGATGCAGGGGGAATTAGCCAACCCCTTTTCAGTAGTCTGTGGAGACAGGACAAGGGGCAATGGCTGTAAACTGGAGCACAGGAAGTTCCGCACCAACATGCGGAAGAACTTTTACACAGTGAGGGTGACAGAGCCCTGGGACAGGCTGCCCAGGGGGGTGGTGGAGTCTCCTTCTCTGGAGATATTCAAGACTCATCTGGACGCCTACATGTGCAATATGTGCTAGGGAGCCTGCTTTGGCAGGGGGGTTGGACCCGATGATCTCTCGAGGTCCCTTCCAACCCCTACGATTCTGTGATTCTGTGAACTTTTCACAGAGTCACAGAGCGTTAGGAGTTGGAAGGGACCTCAAAAGATCATTTAGTCCAACCCCCCTGCCAGAGCAGGATCACCTAGCCTGATATAACATCCCTGGAAATATTAATAATACTTTTTGTCATGGAGATAGGGGAGTTCAAAATGCAAGTGAACCAAAATGTACCAATTCTCTTTGAACAGCCCCAAGGTATTGGGGGCTGGGAACCAGGGAGTTGATATAAGGCTACCACATACTTGCTTTCTCGGACATTGCTAGAGACCATGTCTGAGTGAAGTCTAAAAACTCCACACACAGCCGAGTCCTCCTTGAGACTTGGCAGCTGCCTGAAATGGCAGCTCTGACTGGGTTATGGGATAACTGGAAACGTTTCCTGGGCGTGCAGCTCTGTAGCATGTACCCATGCAGTCTGACACCCCTTGGAGCCAGCGTACCCACTGTGCATGACACAGCATAAGACTCAAGAATTCTGCACCACATGCTCACCAAGTACAGCATCTTTTGGAAGCACCGATCTTGCTGTGAATCCTAGTAACAGTGATAGCTGTACTTCCACAGGGAGATGCCAAGGAGAGTTACAGTTATATTATTCTGAAAAGGTGGGTACTGTTGATGTCCTCAGACCTGGATCAAACACCATGTGTCTGAGTGCTCCCTGGATGGGCAGGGGAAGCACCGGTGCAGTTCCTGCCTTGATATTCCTGACTATGGAAGCAGGCCCATACCTTATGGTATGATCAGCACAGGGTGCTTTGTTTATCGTTCTGCTTGTTAAAGAGTGGCTGCTGCCCAGGCATCCACACATCATTCATGGTGGCATGCACACACACACAGTTTTGGACACTGAGTTTCCTTCAGTGGAGTCTTAGGCATTGATTTTATAAAATAATTAATTTAATTTAAAGGTGCAGCAGCAGGATCATCCCAGACTGGGTGACTCCAAAGAGAGGGACCCAGGACAAAGAAATCCCTGGGCACTTATATCCCTAGGACCCATATTCCTGCCCCTCAGGTGGTCCATGCATCCTTTTGTCCAATGCTGATTTTTGCTCTGGGGTTTTCTAGGATCTAATTGGATTCTTCTTTTGTATCCAGACAGTCAGGCTGTTATCTTGTTGACTTGCAGTTTCTGCAGTTATTGCTGAAGGTGGGAGCCTCCTTATTTTCTGGTTTACACTCCTTGAACACCTGCCCTTGCCTTTGGAACATGGAGAACTGAAGAGTCCCAGATGTGGAAACACACTACTGAGACATTAGTGTGATATCAAAACACTTTTCCATACTAAAAGGCTAAATACAGCACTGTACTAGCTGTTAGGAAAACTACTAGGAAAATTACTGAACAAAATACCCCTGACTGCATCAGGCACATGGTAGCATGATGCATTTTTCTTTTCCCTGATCCCCTGCTTTGCTGCCCTTGTACCCTCCCTTCTCTACCCCAGTGTCCTTCTGAAAAAGGAAGTCCTCCTGACCTTAGTTACTTTTCCCACTCTGGTCCTTATTTTGCTATATCTGTTCCCAGATTTCTTATTTCTGATAGCATTACCTAGGTGATCTCTGTCTTTTATTGGTGACTCTGGAAGATTGTAGCCCCCAAAATGTCCTAGTTACTCCCCTCCAGTTCCCCAGTTCTCTCTGAAGTCCACCTGTAGCTCACACACCTCTGCCATAGTTTCCTGCAGTGTCCCACCATCCACAGCCACACTGCCCACCACATGCGGCCACCTCTCACACTGTTAAAAGCCACCTTTAGCCCTGTCTCACCGGCAGCTCCCTGTGCCTCCTTGGTCGACCAAGTCTGCAGCAGTGGCCTCCCCACCTTCCTTGCAGTCCCACCAGCTTCATGGGCTTCCAAGTGTATCAGGCTTGCTTGGCCAGTTACTGCTTCCTTCTGCTTCCCAGGGCTGGTGGGTACAGTGAACAAGCTGAGGCGAGCTCAGGAGTCTGCCCCAGGGTTGTCCTGGGTAAGGAAAGGGCCATCCTTGTTTCTCTAGGTGAAGAGAATTTGCTCATTTGTTGTATGGCAGTGGGTTTGATTGCAATTTAGTTCCCATTTGGGAGCTATGAGTTATGAATAAACCAATAACCTTGCAGCTGACACGATGAGACTCCCTACTTTTGATGATAGCTGAGAGCTAGCTGCTGCCAGTAAATGGGGCAGAGCCAGCTGAGGGAAAAGCTTTAGAAAGCTGAACAGCTGGTGGTTACTGAGGTGACTGAGGAATCGAAAGCAGTAAATAAGGATGCTTAGATGAAACTTGTTCTTGCTGAAGAGGTAATTGTTTTCTAGAGGGTACACTAATTTATCTATGTGGGTTTTGCTTGGTTTAGTAATTCAGACTATTTGAGAGCGCTCTATTGATGTGAAGTTGGAGGCTCTCTTTGCAGCTGAGGGTATTTGGAGGGATGTTATCTTTGATAATAGTTGCAGGACCTACTGGGTAAAATGAAGGGGAAGAGCTGAACTAGGTAAAAGGGATTAAACTTAAACTGTAATAACTAGTGAGGCCTATTAAGTGGACTGACATTTGGCCAAAAGTTGCTGTAGCTGACTTGCTTTGAAGGAACCGTAAATGAAGAGAATGAGGGATGATATAGTGGTATTGTACAATAGAAATGGGCTAGCAATTAGAGGTGGTGGTAGTGTGGCATCAGAACAAAGGGAACAGTTTCCCTTTGGTTTTAGTGAAGTAGTGCAGTTACATATAATAATGTGGTTAGAGTGCAGTTAAATGAGGCTAAACCCAAACTTTTCTGTGGGAATGTTTGGAAATGAGAGTTCACCTGATTTAAAGAGCTTAGCTCTGATCCTAAAATAATGGGAAAATAGCACATATGCTGCTAAACAAAGAAAATAGCACCCTGACTGCTACAGACAAGTTTGTCTGTCAAAACACAAAGGCCTCTATAAAGAGTTTTGAAGTAGGGCTATGTGGGGACTTGCACATAAATGGAAAAATCAGGTGAAATGTGATGTGTATGTTTACTAGCAGTAGATTGTGTCAGGCTGACACGGGGTTTTTTATAAGCCCTCCACAGTTCAGTGCAGCACTTGACACAATCCTAGGGAATAAATCATTACATGAGAAGAGACAAATTAAGTAGAAAAATGTGGAACCGGTGGAAGGTGAAGTTAAGGTGGAGCTAGGCCATTCACAGAAGTGCACGGTGACAGGAGAACAGGCAAAGGACACACGTTGCAATGAGGGAAATTCTAATCAGATGTTACAAAGAGTTTTTTTAACACAGTGGGCAGGGTCAGACATTGGATTAAGTTATCCAAAGACAATGTGAAATTTCCATCTTTGAAGAGATTCAGAACTCTGCTGGGGATAAACCTGAGCCATCAGATCTGATGTCCAAGTTGACCCTGCTTTGAGTGAGAGGTGGGATCAAATTCTGTCCACAGGTCAAATTAAATTATTCTACAATTCTTTGAAATATTCTTTTCTAAAACAAAATTTATGGGTGAAAGATGTTATCAGTGTATTTTTGCAAGCATGGATTTTTGGGACTCTTAAAATATTTTCACTTATTTCAGTTGGAAAATGCTGAGAAACTTTGGGAAATACTGCCTATGTGTAGGAACATTAGCATGTAGACCAGAAAGAAGTAAGTCTGGAGTTACAGCAGTAAAAAAATTTTGAAGGGAATAAATGGATAAAATGAGGGTGTGTTAGCTGGTTGCCACACGCCCAGGCAACCAGTGCCAATGCAGCCATGAGAAAGGCCAATACAGTTGTATGATGACTGAGAGACACCTCCAGTAGCCATTATCAAGAAAGATGAGTTCAAGCCCAAATAAGTTCTTCAGGAACTGAGGGAATGGAGAGCTTGTTTTCTTGAAAAGACTTGACTTAGTTTGGGAAGGTTAGACTGGAAACCAAAATGTTTAACCATTTTAAGTACATCAAGGTGGTAAACGTCATGACAGAAGAAAGCATGTTTAAGGTGCAGGATATGATGTTAGCTCCAGAACAGCTGGGTATGAGGTTAGTAAACACTGAAGACATTTACAAATCACTACAGCATTCTGGTCCTGAAATAGCTTTCCAGCAGGAGTAATAGGGCTTAAAAATTATCAAGGCCTTGGCTGGTGCTGTTAAAATAAATTATTTGATATGGCTGTGTGGACAGCAGAGGACAAGAGTTGATGACTTTGGAACATAAGACTGGAAAGGACATTGTCTTCATAGAAATATAAGCAGAGCAGTTTGATGAAAAGCTACAGTAAATCACTCTGATTCTTAAATTCCATTAATATTAAAGGGCTGTTATTTCTCCAAAGGATCTGGGACACCTTGTGCCACTGAAAAAAGCAGGAGGTATTTATTATCAAGGTGGCTTAGACTCAAGAAATGTCTATACTAGCGTCCATACACCTGTCATGGCCTTCTACTGCAAGGAGTTGCATGGTAAATGGTTATGTTCTACCTTGGCCTAAGGGAAAGGTACCTTCAGCTGAAAAATTGCTCTGGTTGCTGGTTTTGACAGAAGGCAGACTGCATACAGGAATCCCTTTGTCTGAAGGACAAGCTGGATCTGAACAGACCTGTTTCAGTAGTTGTCCGTAGCAAGGGTCCCATCCTGCTGAGGAGATAGTGAGCCTTGTTGTGTGTTTCTGCATCTAAGGAAAGCAAAGGCACTTTTGAACAAGACAAAATATTGCATGCATTTGGCTCGGGGGTTTTTTTGTCTAAGCTCTGAGCCTCTGGGAGAAATTACTCTGAATATTTTCTGCATTGAAATTTCCCCCAAACTTAACTGCTCTGCAGTACTCATGTTCTTATATACATCTCTTGTTTGCAAGGATGACCTTCACATTTCCTGAAGGAAATTCTCGGTTCTCATTCTGAACACGCAACAGTTTCTTATTTTGATATAAACCAAACTAAACCTTCATCATGGATGACTGAAATAAGTAACTGTACTGGTTTTGAAGCAGCAATCTTGTGGGTAGAAATCAAAACTCCTATTTTATGGAAAGCACTACATTAATAGTCCTACAAAAATATTTAACAACAGCTTTTCTTGCAAGTTTGTAGCCACTTCTGTGAAATACTGTAAATTACTGCGTTTTTTTATAAATACATATATTTTTTGTATGTGGTAGCACTGGAACCACCTTTGAAAGAGGCAAGCACTGAATGCAAATATGTAAAAAGCGTTGATCTGAAGAGTTGTCTGAATACAACTGTATAATACAAATTTTTGGTAAGGGATGTGGTGATGTCTTCAACAGGATTACATTATATTTATTTTCCTTTCGGAATAAATTATAAATGTCACAGTTCTGCACAGCTGAAAAGACTGAATTAATTAGCGTGTCACCTGAGAGCTTTCGCCCTTTCTGGAAGGGAATGAAGTGCTTTGAAAGAGCACTGGAAAGGGCCCTCATCCTACTTGACCTTTCCAGAGATGCGGCAGACAGATCGATAGGGAAGTGACTGCAACGAGCTGGCACCTCGCAGAGAGGGTATACTTCAGGAGTGCTGAAACAGGTTGTAAAAACACAGAGGCCAACTGCTTTGTTTTATGAAGAGGCTCTCCTGCCTTTTTGGTTAAGGCTGAGGTAACTTCCAACCTCTTTGCCTGTCCTTTGACTTTATTTCCTTTTAAATTGTCTGTATCTTTACCAAAATCAAGCCCTTCTTCATTCTAAAGTATTGGTGTTGTGAGTTTCTGATAGCTAATCTCAGGGGATGAACCACCTGAGGCAACTGAAAATGGCTTCTCTGAGGCAGAAGTTTCGAAGATAAACTGAACCTTCTGTAGTTGTTTTCTGTTTGCTCTTCTAAGCATCGTTTTAGAAACCCCAAATGTGCCCTCACCGGCGTTGGTAGGAATTGGTGATGACTGCGAGCAGGTACAATCAGAGTGGTTCATACAGTGCTGCAAGGTTTGTGCTCTCTATGGGATACTTGATGCAGTGGTTTGTTCCTGTGATCCTGTCAGCTGTTCCCTTGCAGGTAGAGGATGGTGGAGGAGTACAGAGAGGGCAGAAGGTTGCAGTTGAAAGGGTGTGTGTTAGATTCTTGGATTGCGGGTGAATTCCACCAAATAAATCTTCGCTCTAAGATCTGCTATGCAACATTTGTCTTTTAGTGTCAAAGCCTGGTTGTGGGGAGTGATGCAAAGCAGCAAGTAAGATGTGGGTTGAGAGACAGCCACCTCAGACAGTGCTCCTGAAAACCCCCTCTGACAAGCTTTCACGTAGGGAAGGGGTATTTTGTTACTGGGGAGAGAGAATCCTATTTTCAGAGCCAGCCCTCTCATTTACCAACAAGCACATTTATATATAATGTTTTGCTTTATTCCCTTACTTGTATCAGTAGGCTCTGAACAGCTAACTAAGCAAGAAAGAAAAAAAAGAGCACCAGGAGCTGCCTGGTGAAACTAAACAATTATGTTGATGATAGCATCCAAAACAGGTCCATTTTCTCCCAGTCATTCCAAAAAGAGACATGAATACCAAAAGTGAGCCAATAAGGAGCTTTTGCAATGTTTATTGGATTGCTGCTCAACAGCAGAAATGCATAACTTGGAGTCACCACCTATCTAAGGCTTCCAGCAGCTCAGAGGCATGTGTCTGCTGAACTGCTCTGGGTTGCTATGTATCTGTATGGCAGAGAAATAAATCAATTAACAGGATTCATAAATTTGGCCTATACCAACTGGTATAATCAAATATATACGAATTGGCAAATCAAATGGTGCCTGGATGTTAATTTATGGTGTCTGGCTCCTTGGGTGGGTCCAAAAGTGCTTTCCCAGCCCAGACCAAGGACTGTTCCAAATGTATAGTTCAGGGCACAACTGATCTGGAAGGAAAGAGGTTGAATGCTGTGGATGTGGCTGGTCTGTAACTGCTAGTTTCAGGGACAGAGAACAGGACCAGGCACCATTTGGCTTTCTGTTTAGAAGTAGCTGTCATATCTAGTCAGAACACTCCTCTAGAAAACAGGAGACAAGCTGAAACTGATTGCAATAACAAACTCTTTCAGCTGTTTCTTAATGAGAAATAAGATGACATCACTCACTTGCAAGGTGATGTTCTTGGTCCTTGTTTTGAGGATTTCTCTGTATTGAAATGAAAAAGTTAGTGGAGAAGATGAAGAGAACTAACTCTTCCCCCCGACAGACTGTAACTGTAGCTTACAGTCAATCTAGAGTCACAGTCATTTGTGCTGCTCTTCTGGCTCAATTAACTTTGATTTCCCTTTATTAGAGATTGAGCAGCTCAGCCAGGAATAATGGACTGTATCTTTACACTCATTCCCCAACACTGGTGATTAGGACACTTATGTGGAAGGTGAGAAACAAGGATTTATAATTTATTCACATTTGTGCATCTACCACTGACAAGTTGCCCTGAGGGGTAAGGTGAGGGTGAAATGACTGTATGTTTAGGCCAAGATCATATTGATCAGTTTAAAAGGTTGGTATTCTGTGATTTGATTGAGGACCAGAAAGCTGGATACATGAGACAGACTCATGAGTTGCTCCTGTAAGCAAGTACACTACAAATGCCATTTGTTGTGGTGTGACACTGCCAAAGTTTTCAGTCTTGTCTATTGAGAAATTATGGTTCATGGCTACTGCCTTTCCAGACATCAAATACTCCAAGGTAAGTGGTGCTCATACTCAAAATAATATGGATTCCTCACTATGCCTCTTCTGTGTACCCTCCTTGAGCATTCCGTGTACAAGGCTGTGGTGGTGTGTTGCTGTGATTTTTCATCTATTCTGACTTCTGCTTTACCTTCTAAATAATCAGTGTTACTTTGACACAAGCTTTCCTTCGGGTTTTGTGGGTGCTGCTGCCTAGGAACTTGTCCAACTAATTCACTGTTGTGCTTTGTAGGATTATTCCTCATGTGAGTAGGAGAGAACTGATTGACTTTAATCTTCAATTTGTACATATCTTTTTTTTTTTTAAAGAAAATGATGAAAAGAGTTTTTAGAACTTGTGCCTTTCTTATCAGCCAGTCTTTCTACTTAGAGATCTCTTTGGCTAGGACCTATCCTTTTCTGAGACACCGTTTGTTGTTATCTCTTTTGCATTAAAACTGAATCTTTACAAGGGAGTTAAACTTGCTCCTGCTGTTCTGTCAGTGAAGGAGATAGTCTTCTTTTCAATGATCTGTGGAAATTGTTCTGTGGAAACCAAAGAAGTTATTAGAACCCCTACGGTCCAGGTTATTGCCTGAAAGGGATGTTGGCAAAGAAGAGCACTTGGGCTTCAGTGTGAAGACCATTAACCTACTGAAAGGAAGTTGCTTAACTACCTAAAAATTCTTGTTATAGGGGTTCTTACCTTGATCATGCAAAATGGGAAATAACCTGAACTGCTGTTTTAAGTGCAGAACAGCTTGCAGTTCTGTTTAAATACAGAGTGACTAAGCAGTGATATTTCCTGACCTGCTAGAAAGCAAAACATTTTATTTTGATTTTCCTGTTAGAACCTGACACAGAGGAACACATCGTCCAACAAAATGTTAATAACTGCCCCAGGGTAAAATGTAACCAATGTAAAACTCTAGAAGTACTGCATGGGTACTGCACAGGTCAGTTAGTCACCTGTACGTCACATGGAGGCATTTTTAACTGAATCCTCTGTATGTGGGGTTCCAGCTTTAATTTTTGAACTACCCTTGTTTTAATTAGTCTCCAGGAGTGAAAACAAACTCTTGGCAAATTGACAGATTGCTGTTGGTATGCTGATAGGACTGCTGGGGTTTGGCTAACATATTCAGGAGTCACTGTTGCATTAGTGACCTTTTGATGTCCCAAAAAGGAATATTCAACCTGAAGTTCCTGGGCTCCCAGGTAGTGCATGGCAGTTAGATGCTTAAGAAAAGGATTGTTTGGCACCAACGAAGTTGGAGAAGCAAGGCATCAGTACAAAATCAAAACTGACTCATGATGTCCCATGCACTGGTCTAAATTGCTGTCCCACATCATCTTGCTGGTTTTCTTTTCTCATTATGGGTATTTTAGGTACTACTTGTTATTCCCAGCTTGAGTCTGTCATGCCTATTTTCTCACACAGGTCCCTTCAGTGTCATTTATGGAGCAGATGATGACTGTGAGAAAATGGAGGTCTTGGGAGATGAATGGAGCAACCTTTGTGGGCCTAGAAATGCTTTTCTTAGTTTGCATAAACCTTTTCCCACAGACACATATTTAGGAATGAAACTTACACAAATGGATGGATACTTGGCCCACATGCTTGTTTAAATTGGATGTGCAGCTTTTTCTTTTAGGTTTGTATACCTGAATACCCAGTACTAAGGGAGCTCCAGCAATTCGATAGGTGGTTTTAGATTGAGCATTCTTAATTTGTCACTGAGAATAGAGATCTGATTTTAAAAGGCATCCTACAAATCAGTGTACTAATAAAACCAGAAGGGTCTCCAAACTATCTTTCTCAATCTTGTGTGTTCATGATCTGGACTTTAACAGCCTGTAGTGTCAATGCTATTAAGCACTGGATAACAGAGTAGGCAGTGCTCACTATGCCAAAGCTGTTTTCCCAGGCAGATACATTACCAGGCTAAAGTGCAAGTACGCTTATTCTGACGATGAATTTAAATTATTGCCTCCAAAAATGGTGCATCTGTCCACAGCGCTGAAACATCTGGTTTCTTTTTTTTGCAAATGTTCATGGCCAAAATAAGTCACGTATAACTGTAGCATTGCCTACATCTCTCCTGGCTCGACGATTTTTACACTGTTCCATGAGAAACTGCAGAGACTTCTTCAGCTTCATTGCAGCAGCATAAAATAAAAATATTCAAGCATCCTTTAGATATTTTACCTCCTTTAGGGGCTAAAAGTAAGGATATGCTTGTGTGTAAAGAGCTGGCCAGACAATTGTTCATTTGGCTGTAGCTTTCCTGTGTTACTATGGACAAATTAAACAGGCTAAATGCTCTTTTCAGTTGGGACTTCCATAACATTTCTTCTTTTCTCTCTTCCCCATGTAGGCTATAACCTGTCTGGGACAGAGAACATCTCTTACAAGGTGCATACAGCATACAGTCATGCCAGCTTCTAGGCAGGAAACAAACTACCCTGTATTTTTATAAGTGCTCAGTGTTTAAGATTCCTTTAGGTAAAACCTTTTGAACACATGGTGCTATTCCTGTTGGTATTCTGATCCCTTTTCAGTGAGGAGTTGCTTTGCCCAAACCTGGAGATCATACCTGTGTAAACAGCGAAAAATTATCTTTTTTCTTCCATACTGGCATGGTATTTGCCTCTGGGAGAGGTTATTCTCACTGGCAGAACTCTTTTCTGTTCCCCGTGCTCAGAGATTAGGATGTAAACGGGATATCTATTCCTTTTTTTCCCCCTCATCTCTCTTCTTTGGACAGACATGTCATTTCCTATCCTACCTGTGTAATTCAGAATACAGGAAAAAGAAGATTGCTATGACATCCTCAAACTTTTATTTTTTAATGTATACTTAAAAACATAATTAATGATTTTAAAATGATGGCAATGATGAATTTAAAATTATTTTAAAATTACTCTCATCTGTAGAAGTGCGAAGAACCTTCCTTCTAATTTTATGTGAAGTTGAAAGCTTCTTTCAACAGCCAATCTCTGGGGCCTCACAAATGTTCTTTTACAAGCTTGACAGTCTCAAAGGAAACCCTCTTTCTTGGCAACCAGAAGAAACAGGAAGGACTTGCTGTGTTTATGACTGGATTCCCTTTTTACCTGATAGGACTTTGCACATACACACACAAAACATTACATTTTAAGGTCACAGTATCGGGTACTTAGCCTTTCTTTCTTTTTCCTATTATCCTTCCCTTAGTTTTCTTCCTTCCTCAAGCAAACATATATTAAAAATCAGAAAAAAGTCCAGCCAGAAACTTGTTCCAAACTATTCACATGAGACTTACTGATATGACAATGACATAGTTGCCTTTAGGGTGCTATGTTTCATTTAAAGACCTTTTAAGTGAAGAGTAGCAGTGATGTCTGTGAATTGGAGCTATTGCCCAATTTACAACAGTCTTAAATTTTCCTTCAGTCCTTCCCTAAGAAGGGTATGATCTCAACTATGCCTTTCCACAGCACGCTGCTTTTACCGAAGCCCGCCCACACGGATTTCCCTACCCGTTTCACCAGAGGTAAGAAGAATCTTTAAGAGTATCAGCAGTTGTAATTTGCTTCTACGCATTTAAATTCAGAGGTCCTTCTGAGGCTTCCATGGGCTTAAGGGAAAATACCATTACTCTGCTCTGATTCAGATTTGCAGTGTGAAACCATCGCTCCACTTATACACTCCACACATTGCATTTTACAGCCGGTGTCTTGATTACTGAGCTGCAATTGATTCACTAGACAGCAAATTGAAAAATTATCTCTAGGCTTCTCTATAAAATTACCTCTGATAGCAGGTGCATTAGACAGTGCTTTAGTACTAACAGAAGGCTGTCAGGCTGTCGCCTGCTCTGCCAGCTAACTCTGACTGCTAGGAGAAAATTAAACTCCAGGTTTAGAAACTACAGCCACTGACAGGTTCTCTCCAAACAATGGAAAAGTATGGGATGGCAGATTGGGAGGGAAGGAAACACTCTCCTTACTATATCCAAGCAACCTGAGTGCTTCATTTGACTTATAAATAGTGGCTATTAAAGAGCTCTCATCCCAAAGTTGGTTATAAAGAGCAATGTCCTTTTTATTTCGACATCTGTGGGTTGCACGTGTACCTCCTGTAGTGAACTGTTACTTGCTCATATGCCTTCGCCATCTTCATCAGGAGTAAGAGGCACACCACAAAACTCAGGCAGTAGCATTAGAGCAGAGGAGATAGTAGTCTTGCATACAGGGAACGGTAAAATTGGAGGCCTCATTGCTACAGATGTTGTAGAAGCTGAAAGTGCAAATAATTTTGCATAGATGTACACGTTTGGGGGTGTATGTGCGTGAGGGTTTGGTTTTGGGTTGGTGGGGTTTTTTTAATATGTTCATAGAAGATAGGAAGTTGTGAACAGATTGTTTGGACCACAGGGAGCAATGCACTCAGCTGTGGTGACCAGGTGTGTGCAGATTTGTGGATAAGGATGTAACTGAATCAAAAAAAAACGAGACAAGGCAAAATAAGCTGCAGTATAACAATGTAAACTTTGCTAAGCGAGACACCAGCTAGGATTTCAGGAGGAATTTTGGTACTGAAAAGGATGAAAGCTGAACTGGAGACAAATAGTAGGTGTGATAGAAACATGGCGTTGAGGCAGTAGTTGAAGATAGGCAGCAAGCAGGGTAGAATTTCTTTCAGTTCAGTGTCTACTAAGACCTTTTTGAGAACAGTGGAGCCTCAGGCACGCTTGTGTTGAGAGCCAGAGGGGAAGGAGTATAAAGTCAAGAGGCTGTCTTCAAGCTGTTGGTGTTCTTTGTGGTTTAATTTGGAAAACCAATATATTTGCAAGGAGGAAATATGAAGGAGCAGTTCTGGGTCAGGGGGCTAGGAAAGTTCTTGTCTTCTGAGAGCTATTTTGAAGCTGCTGTTGAGCAACAGGAGGAGAAAAGCAGTGTTTGCCTTCTTTCTTAGGGTCAATGAATAGCGGCTATTTTTATACATGGGTGGTTTTTTGCCTCTAGGAAAAAGGCTGTCATTGATGTAAGTGAAATTGTTGATTCCCCTCTGCAGTGGGAATGCATGGGAATACATACATTACTCATATCTCATGGGGGTGTCTAAGGACTGTGATTTCAAGGCCTCCAAGTGGAGTCACGCCTATTACAGTTTCTACAACATCCCCTTTAGTCTCAAAAGTCCAGGTACAGCTAGAGTGTTATTTATTTGGATGTTACCTCTCCCTGCATGTGTGAGTGCGTGCATGTGCACACGCAGCTGTCTGCTGCTTGCCGAGCCTCTTACAGCTTGTGATAAAGCCACGAGCAGCAGCAAAAAGTGACCTTCTTAAATATAAGATGACATTGTTTCTATCCCTCTGCTTGGCATGTCTGGGAGCTGTAGCTGTAAAAGAGAGGAATGTCTGCTTTTCTGTCCTTCCCTTCCACTCCCGGCCCAAACAGAGCTGAGCAGCCCGCTAACGGGAGGTTGGCATTAGCAATTGTGTAGTGACCCCTGGCCAATTTATGAACTCTCCCCTGCCCTGGGCGGGGAGGGATGACACATGCCCTTGTGTTTTCCCTGCACTCCTTCCACACTTTCTGCTTTCTTTTCTTGCCAGGCACGTTGACACCCTGACTTATTTTACACTTACAGCAACTTTCGACTGAGAGCTTAATGAGTGCAAAAGGGCACTTATGATTTCCAAACATCATAAGGCATAATAGTGCCATGGGGGAGACAATCTAAAAATGAACAGAAACAACAGAACACTGAAGGGCAAGCAGGATGGTACAAAGCCATCTGGAACTATCTACATGCCCTGGAATGACTTTGCCTCAACCTGAAGATCTAGCTTTTTAAATTTTTTTTTAATGTTTTCTTTTCTACCACTGTTGTTTGCAAAGCTCTGCCTAGGTATTTGAAGTGTGCCTAAAGCTAGGCTTCACAAAGTGTTGGTACACTGCTTGCACCATGTGAAATCCTTTCCTTATAACCTTGCTGCTGTATGGTGGAATATTGTTAGTGCTTGGCAATTTTTTGAGAAATAATCAGCTGCTTTTGGACTCCAGTTCATTTTAGTAGATCAAGGTCTGTATTTTTCCCTTCCAGTGGGAAAAAACACACAGAAAAGAAAGTCTTATTTACATTTATCCTTGTTTTCAACTTTACACTCTGCTTTATACCTTCCTTTCACAGCAGACAGAAGCCCTTAAAAGCAGTTCTTACAGAAAGAATGAGGACACTTTGGGGTTGTTTATGTTCTGTTCAGGTCTCCCATGTAACTAGTCACATGGGTTTTTTCCTTGCTGTTATACATCTAGGCTAGAAAACGTGTATTGGACCTAATTATAGCTTAGAGTTTATTGATCTAGTGTCTCTGTTCTAACTCTTGATTTCTTGATGGGACCTCCCTAAACATGGGACTGGAAGGATTGAGTTGAAGAATGATCCAGGCTCAATCGGGCCAGGAAAGTGGTAGTTCTCAGCCTTTATGTTTGAGGGCCTCTCTTGGGTTTTAGTTTTCTGGCCCCATTAAGTGTTCTTGACTTCATAGAAAATACCTTGGGCCAGCCAGTCCCTGTCAGTGTGATGGGAAGATCCTGAGTCTCTCTTTACACTGATAAGCCTTGCAAAACAGTGGTCCTTTGGGACACTTTGGGATGTGCAAGGGAAAGCACGTTTCTCCACTTGTTTCAAACATGAATAATATTGAATAGACACACCCTGAAATTCAGGAAATGTACATATGTAATGATGCTTAACTGCAAATGTTTCTAAAGACTATTGCAGAGTAAATGTGAACTAACAAGTCAGACCTGATGACCTTAAGCAAATTGACTAGAGCAGAAGTGGTCATGAATGTGGGGTCAGCTTTGGGTGTTGTTCCTTTTTTGCTATGCTGGGTGCAGCTGCATACACACACAAGCCTGCTTCCTCCAAGTCAAGACCTTCTACCACGGGTTTCCCAAACTGTCCTGTAACCAGTGTTACACATAGCACAGGATGCTCAGCAAGGTTTAATACACTTGGGAAGCAAAACAAGCTCTCTCTTATGCTCTAAGAACTCGTCAGCTGCTTGTACCATGTAGATTTTAACCTTCACGGATTCCCAGACTGAAGAGAAATTAATATTACCCCAATATTAATTGCTGATGCTTAGGAGTGCTGAGGACAGAGGGTGGCAGCACAGCACTGTTGGAGCTCACCCGCACAAACTGTAGAGGCTATGATAGCTCTGAGTGGGTGTAAAACATTTCACACACAATTACTTCTAATTAAATGTACAATTTTTTTTTGTTTTGCTTCACAAGAGGGAAAAAAATAACTTCTGTTTGCCTGGTGTGTTTTGGTATGTTTTAAACTGCGTCTCATTGTTTGACTTCAGCTTAGGCAGAAGTTTAAAACCACGACTTGTGTATAAGTGTATGTATGCAGAGAGAAAACTTTTCTCTAAGAAGTCAGTCGTGGATCTATTACTTCTTAAATACTATAAAATCTCTGCTTGCTCTGGTAACAACAAACAGGACATTTCTTAGCATAAAGAAGAGTAAACAAGTGACTGCAGTACTGAGGCTAAACTAGCTCTAGCAGGGGGGCAGAGTGAAGAATCTTTGAAAGGAATCATAGCAGGGAGGAATGGGACACAACTGTAGAAGGAGACGCAGTTCCAGGAGCCCAGAAATGCCTCATTTTGCATTTTCCTCCCAGGCAGAAACTGAGACAATTAATTGCTTAATGAGCTGCTGGAACAGGTCGGAATTTTATGGGGCTGAGCACAGGACTAAAACGGGCAAAAGCAACCCAAAACCCACCAGCCCCCAAGCCCCCTAAACAAAAATGACCTTCTTCCCCCACTGAAAAACTGGTACAAACTTTATCCACTCTCTCACATTCCCAACTGAGTGAAATAAAGGTGTTGGCCTGTTGATAACATGCTACCAGGATATCCTTATGTCCAAAACATTATTCATGAAACCTCTTTATTCTTTGAGGAAAGCAGAAATAGAATTACTAAAGGATCACCCAGACTTCTTAGTACTAATAAAACGTTTCCCAAATGAGTATCAAAAGTTAGCTTTTTTTAGAAGAAGCTAGCTTCACATTGAAAGGAAGCCTTGCCCGTTTCCTCCATTAACAGGAATTATCTTTGCCTCCTGTCTTCTAAAGGAGAGGTCAGCCTTCCGATGGCAGACTGTGGTGGTTTAACCCCAGCTAGCAGCTAAGCCCCACACAGCCACTTGCTCATTCCCCCCACAGTGGGATGGGGGAGAGAAATGGGAGAGTAATAGTGGGAAAATAAAGACATTTTAATAGGTAAATCATAAGCCATGCATGTAAGCAAAGCAAACAAGGGATTCATTCCCCACTTTCCACGGGCAGGCAGGTGTTCAGCCATCCCCAGAGAAGCAGGGCTCTATCATATGTGACACTTACTTGGGAAGATAAACATTATCACTCCCAAAGCCCACCCCCCCTTCCTCCTTCTTCCCTCAGCTTTACATGCTGAGCAGGATGTCACATGGTGTGGGATGTCCCTTTGGTCAGCTGGGGTCAGCTGTCCTGGCTGTGTCTCCTGCCACCTTCTTGTGCACCCCCAGACTCCTTGCTGGTGGGGTGCGGTGAGCAGCAGCACAGACCTTGGCTCTATGTGAGCGTTGCTCAGCAAGTGACTAAAACATCCCTGAGTGATCAACACTGTTTTCACCAAAGACCAAAGCTTCTGGGGCACATTGGTTAAAGCTCATACAGAAATGGTTTGTATGGTTGAAAAGTGTTAGCATTTTATTTCTGATATTGTCGTTTATATTGTTTTAAGTTGGTGACATGATTGGGACCTGTGTTATGCATGAACGATGTAGCCTGAAAATCACTGTAAATCTGAGATAAAAGCCATAACTACTAGATGGGCTTTATTAGAACTCTAGAGAAATAAAGTATTATTTGTTTAAGACGTGTTAAGAGTTTATTTGAAAAAGATAAAAACACTGGGCCACTTTTGCAAATGCCTTTCTCCTCATTTGTTTTGTTTAGCACTTCAACCATTCACTAAGATGAGATGTTCTATCTCGCTTTTACGTCAGTTGTTTTACTTAATCTTGTCTTGCTGTGCTCTTGACTAATCAGGAAATGCATCACAATCTGGTTTTTTGTGTGCAGATGAAATTATTTTATGTCTGATAATCCCAGGAGAGATTATTTAAATTCTGAATCATCTCTAGAAGTCTTAAGTGGCTTACCGGGAAATTGGACTAATGCTTATACCTATTTCATAGTGGTCATGATTTTAGATCAGAACAATCCCCCAAAAAACCCATTCCTGAGCTGAAGATGCAATATTCTGGAAACTTCTAAAGCTTTTTATTTGTGGAAGAATTATTCCCATGCTTAAACAGTAGAAGAGCTTGGTAGATAACTCTGCTGAAGTCCAATATGACTCAGAAGAATGGAGAGAAAAGATTGCCTCTTCCAGCTGACTCTCACTTCTGTTTCTGATTTCAGTCACTCTTTAGAACTTTTTTCCCCAGCTTCATCACTACTACTGCTTTTTCTGGGGTTATTTAGTGCCTTTTTTTCACGATGCCCACCTGTAAAAAACGCAGAGGAGTGCATCTTCCACCTCAAGTCCTTAAAGATGGCAGCCCTCTAGATCTTTCATAGAGGCATTAAAAATCCTTGAAAGGACAAAGGCCAGAACTGAACATGCTAATTTACACTAGTAAAAAGGTAAGTGGTATTAGACAAGTCAAGACCTGACTGATGGAAGTCGTAACACACATTTTCATTGGAACTGTACTTTATATTTGTGAAAAGAATCTGAAGTATTACTGAGAGTCTTTCTAGCTACTCCCTTAAACAGCAGCTTGACAAACTCCTGCAGCTGTGCTAACGCTATTGCCAGAACTTCATGCAGTTTATTTCGCTGACTTCCCGTTTCTTATTCTGATCCTCACAAATCAGGAGAGATGCTGAAAGAAACATTTGCAGTGACCCATTTTCCGCAAATGAAGTATTGTGCCCCCTATGAAGCGTTTTAGAAAAGCTTTGTCTGCCAGAGGGTGGGTGTGGGGTGTGTGAGGTGTTTCTCCAAAACATACATGAAGTTGCAGATTGCATGTAATGACACACACGTCCATTTCTGCAGCAAAGGGCTGCATCACCCAGGAGAGCACCCGATTTTGGGCAGCTTTGCTTCACAACAATTCGGTAGCAGTAACATCACCCTGACTTGAAAGATGGGATTCCCCCACCTTGGGAAATTAGTCTTGGTGATGGAAAGGGTGGTCAGAGACGCAGCCACAGGCTGTGATGTGATGGCGTTGGCTGCAGTCGGGCAGATATATGAATGCAGCAGCAGCCACTTGCGTTTCTACGCTGCAAATAAGATTAGTTCCTTGGTGGGTTCAGTCTGTGCTGGGAGCCAGAGCAGCTCCCCAGAATTTAGCGAAGTGATTTGAGCCAAGCTCAGGAAGACTCAAAAATTGTGCCCTTAGGTTCTGAAGAGCAAGAAATGTTTTGAAATAATTATTCCCGGTGGAGGCCATAATGAGGTTAGGTTAGACACAATGAATAATTCTAATTCCTTACCATCTAATGACACAATTTAAAATAGCATTTTAGACTTGGGCCTCCCAGGTAACTGGGTTAGATCAGTAATTCCCTGCTCTGATAGAAGCTCTTCTATTCATTCCTCAGAGCCATGTCTTTTTCTGACTGACCGAACATAGGCTTTCTGTGCTTCAGTACAGCAATCTGACTGTAAGACTACTTTGTCGCTGTATCTGTTAGAGAAAGTGTTTATTTGAGGGCAACCTAGAATAGAGTTTTTAATACAAATCTTTTGGTTTGGGGTTGAAAACCAGGATCTTCGGAAATGTTTCAGAGGAGGAAGATCTCTCTGAGCAGCTCTTTCAAAAGCTAGAAAGAGTATCTCCAGCATCCTAGCATATTGTCAGTAATGACCTGGTGGCTGAGTAATGTTTTTGCTTACCAACCCTTTGAAATCTTCTTCCTTCAATTAGTCTCTGAAGGGAGATCAATAAAATAGTTTTCTCTTCCAAGAGCAAAGATGTGTCGAGACTTCACAATGGAGCAAGCAACAGCTTGTCCACAGCAGTGATGAACCTTCTGCTCTTAACTACCATAATATATATGTAGGGCTCCCAATATGACCAGGTTTTTCTTGTGCTCTTATCTACATAAAAAAAGGCAAGCTTTTCTCTTAAGTCACTTGCAGACAAAGAAGACTGATAAAGGTGGTGGCATCAGAGAGAAATATTTTACTATCTCAAATCCCATGGTAAGGGTAAACTTTTGTGTTAGGAAAAAGGAAGTGTTCAAAACAAGCAAATGGATTTTTTTTGCAGATGTATTCAGCACTAAGGTTCTGTGAAGTTAGTCAGTGAGGTTATTAAAAACTTGAGCTCTTTCAAGCATAGTTCTGCTGATGTTTGTCACAGACAGTGAGCCCATGCCCAGGAGAGACATTATGTTCCAGCTTTCTCCCTCAGCTGTACTTGCTTGGGCATCAATTAGATCTTGTTCTGGCTTCTCTGCAGAGAATGGCTGGCACGCAGGGCTAAGAGAACTAAAGCATGAAGAAAAGCTCAGGTGGTCGTGGTTCATCCCTCTCAGTTAAGAAACAGTGAAGGCACCTGGAGCACAGATGCAGCTGTCTCATAAGTAAATGAGATGGTGGCCTGACCTGTACTCATTAAGCACTTACCTGATGAGTGGTGTTCCTCAAAAATGTAATCCAGCTTTAAGGTAAGCAGGGATCATAGCAATCCCTGTGGAAAGAAATTGTGGTTTCATCTTCTCTTAAACTTGAATGCAGTGTGAGGTTTGTAAAATAAGGGAGCTCTTCACATGGAGAAAATGACTTTTGTATTGGCCTAAATCTTCAGGTAAGTGCGTGTTGATGAACTTCTTTATCTTGTTAATTGATTTCTTTTTGTCAAGTTTGTCTGTGTAGGCAAAGTTGAGCCAGGTCCTGCATGCCATAGCTCTGTGCTCACAGGCAGGCCTGGCTTGCAGAAGCTGGCAGAGGAGGTTAGCTAGGTGACCTCTATTCTGTTGCCTGGGAGGCAAAACCAGTGTCCTTGAGATCTGTAGCTTGCTGCCCAAGGTTGTGCATCAGTTATATGGCAGAGCAAAGAGCAGCATGTCTTCCGCTTGGACAGGCAGCGTGCTCCTTGGCAGGCTCCCCAGAGGGCTCATCCAGATTTGTATCTGTTTGTCCTAGCTGTACTAATCACCTCGTGGTTAAAGCAGATGACTGACTTAGCCTACTTAGTGGGGTCAGAGATGGGAAATATTTTAGCTCTCCTTATTCCTCTCTGTTTGCCTTGGTTTTCTCAGTGTCACGGGGGAGATTACAGCAACACTGAGATAGCCAAATATTTGATCGTATGAGTACATATCTTAATTAGCAAAGTTCTTTGAAAAACTCTCTGTGGCAAGTGCTCCAACAGCAAGAGGAATCCTTCATGCTAGAAAAAGCAAGGAATTGTTTCCTCCAGCGTTTAGTCACCTCTCAGGATGGAGCCACTAATTTCTCTTCCTCCTCCCCCCTTTAATACACACATTATGTAAATAATCCTAACAATAAGCTGTCTGGAGTATTTTATTGCTTAATTAATATTGTTTCAATATTATGAATAAATAAGACTGCATTCAGATTGTAAGCATAGTAAAGTTAAGGGGATATGATCCAAGAAGGAGTTTCAAATCCCTTCGCATCTGTTCCTCTATTTTGTTGGATTAATTTTATGTTCTAAATTAAATTATTCTTATGAATCTGTTTCCTCTGATGTTCTGTCCTCCTACCCCCCATCTTTTCATCATCTGTCTGCTCAACACCTCTGCTGCGCTCTCACAGGGGGAAATAAAAGCCACTTGACAGCCCAGCTGGCTGAGCAGGTCTGTGCCATTTCCCTCCGTCCCTTGTGGGGCTGCGGAATGTGGTGGGTTTGGAAAGCTCAGGACTGGTTGGTCTCTGTTTTCAGCTGAGTGTGGGCTTTCCAACTGGCATTCGTTGCTACTTTGATCCATGTTTTAATTAAAAACTTGGGAATTCAAAGTCCATTGAACTGTAGTAGGCTTACTGTTTACTGAAAGACCCTTCTCTTCCGTTCTTCCCTGCCCTAAAATAAAACTAAACCCAAACACCTCCCAGGGCCTTGCTTATTTCTGTTTAGTGAAGGAGAAATAGTGTTAAATATTCATCTCCTTTACATGGGTCTCATGAGGATTTTATTTTTTTAACTTTTGATTATGGAAATGCTGATGTGACTGTAGTTTCCAAGTTGCCAGAAGTGTGTGTGTGTGTGTGGGGGGGAAATGGAGGAATTAGGAAAATGTCACAAGACAGGAAAACAAAATTCTTGTAGACATATAAGAAACTTACTTAATCACTGAGATTTCATTCTAACTTTTTGTTTTTTCTAAATTGTAATGGAATGCATTGCCCTTCCCTCTGGCTAGGAGGAGGGCCTGGCACAGTCTGGGTGCTCCCACAAGATGAAAACACCTGGGTTGCAGGTATGGATGCTGATTTGCTCCCTGCCCTCTCTTTGGGGTAAAGAGTCTTTGCTCAAAGATGGTTCCTTTCGTCGCGCTGCCAGGGCTCTGACCCCTGCAGTGCCTTCCTTGCTGCCTTCAAAAATGCTGTAGCTCCCACTGGGGTGCAATGTCCACCCCTCTCTCCCCTCTGTGTCTCCCTTGCTGAGAGCAGACCTGGTTTACTGACAGCTGGCTGTTCTGTCCCTAAATTTCCTAAAACAAGTAGCTCTGTATTCCCATATGATTCCCACTGCCTCCTCTGACAGGATCAGAAGTTTGTAGCTATTGTAAATTCCATCTCCTCTTCTATACCATGTGTTTTTGAGAACTTACAGGCATACAATTGTTAGCGGGATTTGAGTGCTTTGTCTCTGGAGGAAAAACTTGGTTGAAATCAGCCTGACAAGTTAGAAAGCTCTTGGAGGGGGACAAACTAACGTGACGGTTCAGAAATGGATTATGGCTAGAAACGTGCTGTTTTTCCAGGAGTGCTGTCAGGCCACAATCATTTACACACTGCCATGTTTCCTAGCGAAAGATGAAGACTGCTATCTCCTAGTGTCCCTTTGGGTGACTTCTTGCATTTTTAATTTCACAGAATCACAAGGTTGGAAAAGACCTTTAAGATCATCAAGTCCAACCATTCTCATCCTAAACTAAACCATATCCCTAAGTACTTCATCTACCCTTTTTTTGAACACATCCAGGGAAGGTGACTCAACCACCTCCCTGGGCAGCCTGTTCCATGCTTCTTAAGCATCATTCTTATACTCTTATGTTGAGGACTCCTGACTGCACGCAGCCGCTTGTGGAGCGATCAGTGGGGTCTGAGGCTTTTCTCTCACAGGAACGCAAAGAGAGGATGCAGGAGACATCCTGGATCCGCTCCTGCATGTTGAGACGTGTGCGCTGTGATTGTTACTTCATGGTGATGTCTCTCTGAGTCTACCTCATGAAATTGGGAATACTTTTTCCCACTTAAGGCATACCAGCTGTAATCTCTGCACTTCTAATTTTTTTTTTTTTTAATTTCTTTTTGCTCTCTTGCTACTTATGCTTCTCTCTTCCCCTGCAGTAAGAGACACGGCAGCTTAATGCGAAGGAAATCACACCTGATTTATTCACGCTTGTATAAACAGCGTGTATTTCTTCACATACAGGTAAATGGAATTATAAAGACAAGACTTTGTGAATAAAATTTTGAGAAATGAGAGAGTTCGCGAGTAACTCATTTACCGTGACAGGAGATGAATAGAGGTAATTTAGTCTCATAAAAGTAAAATTGGCTCATGTCTTACACGAGGGTGGGAGGAAGAATATTGTTTAGCGGCTGGAAAGTGGAGTGGAGCTGAGAATTGGCAGCTGTGCTGAGGTGGGGGTGTTTGACTGCCTGGCTCTGTAACCTTGGGTGAGTCATTTTGTGTGCCTGGTGTACATGCTCCCTTCTGTAAAAGCCGATCTAATTCTTGGCTGGTTTGTAGAGGGGTTTGTTCTCCCTGTGTGAAGCACCAGAAAATAGGACTCCAGTGTGGTGCTGCTCTCTTGCCAGGCTTGAGTAAGAGTCTTTTCCTGTTCAGCTCCCGTGGCTGATATATTTACTCCGTAAGTGTATTTCAGCCTTCACGTCTTTCCTGGGGACAGAGAGAGCGGAATGTAATCCTGAAAGAAAAGCAAATATCCTTTGGTTTTAAAGATACATAATAGTAAGATAAAAAGATTAGGGCCTGTGGGACCAGGCATTATGAGACTTGGATAAAGTTCTTCTAAGGTACCTACCTCTTTGGACAAATAAGCTGGACTAAAGGCACAAATGAAGTGTGTCATGTTTGTTATTTTTTTCCCCAGGACTTCCCTATTAAAAACACAAAGTGAAAAGGGGAGGGAACAAAACTGTGTAAGAAAAAAGTTCCCCTTGTTATTAGTCAAAATGTTGTAAAAGTCTCTGAGTTAAAGGATGGTTGGGGCTGTGCTGTGGTGTGGGCTGAGCAGTGAGTCCCTCAAGGTCCAGAGACAGCCTGAAATGAGGGAAAGAGGAGGAAGTGGGGGGGGGGGGGGGGCGGGGTGGAGCATGACAGCATGAAATAAGCTAAAGGCTTTGTAGAAATTGGCTTTGAAGTCCTTTGTTTCCTCATGGTGAAGGAGGGCCACAGGTTTTGTTGTGGGTTGTGTTATATTTTGAAGGTGAGGTGGGGAAGGGGAGGTTTGAGGGTAAGCTGCATTGGTTCTGACATAGCCTCTGGTTTTTTAAGGTTCAAGGGCGTGCTTTATAAAAATCCATGTGTCTATTAAAAATGCATCAGTTACATAGCTACAGCAATGTTTGCTTAGTGGTCTGAATGGATTAAAACCCCAAAATGTCTATTTTTTGCCTAGCCAGGTAGCTTTCAGCGTTTAAGACTGGCTTATTCTTACTGGCATTTTGGTTCATAAGAAGTCTCTGCTATCAGTCTTTTTGAAGCCAGGATATTATAGTCTACAATGGAGCTGCATTAATATAATGATCATGTTTTCTGTTGTCTTTTTTGTGGGCTTTCTGGTTCCTCTAAGTGGTGATGTTGTGGAGTCTGCCCTTTCTTAATGAATTATTTACACATTACTGATGGCAACATGACTTGCACCGCTTTAAAATGTTTGCCTAAATTACTCTGAAGATGCTGCTGTGACCGTACTACCCCACGCCACATTTCTGTGCTTTTAATTGGCTCATCATGCTGCAAATCTGTGAATAATGTTGTTTATAACAGTTTTGGAGCTCTTCACTAAACACTACAAAACAGCTTTGGCCTGGGACTTGCTGAAGTCTACCATGATTGCTCCAGACTGAATACTAATCCCAGTGGCTTTGCAGCCTGGGCTGTGATTTACCACCGGGATTTAAAAAGCCTATTCAAATTTAGGAAGCTGTACAAATGCTTCAAGCCTGGGTAGGCAGGGAAGAGCCAGATGAGCTCAGGGATATCTCTGTCTGTCCTAACCTTTAAAAGGTCTGTGTGCATCTCCCTAGGAGATTTACTTGACGGAAGCCTAGAGGAACCTACCTACCTCCTGGTGAAAGGGCAAGCCTGGTGGGGGGGTTTGAGCAGGGTGTATAGGGCTAAGCAGCGTGCTGGGCAGATCAGTAAAAACTGCTAGTAGATGATGTTTGTGTTGATGAACCACCACTGACCTGTGACTGCCATCTCTACAATGTGTGGGGGGTGGGTGGGAGAAGTGTCCAGGTCTAGGTTTTGTTTTTCTTCTGCTTTAACACAGCGTAAGAGAAGAATAACACATACTGCATTTTAATAAGCAGGAGAAGGAACACTGTGGACGAGTATTTTCATCGCTTCCTAGCAGCTGTGTCCTTTCGTGCTACCAGCACCCACTTGTGCATGTAGCCTGTGGCTGCACCAGAATGTGGGAGGGGAATTTTGGAGCTGAGAGAGAAGACAGGAGGTCAGCTTGCAGTGTAGGGTCCTATCAGGATCATGACTCTTTTTTAACCCCTGGCTGTAGTTAGCAGGTCATGTTTTCAATGACTGGCTCTCAGGTTAGGTTACCAAAGCCAGTCCCCCTGAGAAGCAGAGTGGGCATGCTTCAGCTGCCTTGCTCAGCGTGTCTGCTCTGCACATCTCAGCCCTGAAAAGGAGAAGGAGTCTCCGAGACAGTGGTGCCACTTTTGCCATAATTCAATGTTTGGCCTATCTGAAGGTGTGTTTTTTAAGTGCCCAGTTCGGGGGTGTGTGGGAGACACGACTGTTATCTCTGCCTCCTCCTCCATTCTGAAGTATCTCACAGTTACCACGTTTCACCTTGCCTGGCTTAGTAGGCTTCTGCCTGTAAAAGTTATGTTGTCATGTCTTCACCACCTCCCTTTCAACCAATGCTTTTGGCAACTCCTTGTGCCTCTCTCCTTTCACTGCTGATCTCCCTATGCCCTTTTCTTCTTTGAATAATTGCCTGGCGACTTACATTTATCTTATCTTCTATTGTACAAAACTTTCAGGAAGAGAATGTGTCTGTATAACTTGCTCTACCTTTATGGCATTATACGGTATAAATGGTTGTTATTAATAATGCATCTCAAAATGCTCTCTTATTTGACAAGTGTACTTTTATTTTAATATATAATATTTATGGCATGCTTGTAAGTGTTCTGCAGCATATTTTATAAAATTAATGGAGTCCCACAAAATGGGAACTGACTACTCTGTCTGGCAGTTAAATTTTTGCTGAGAAATGGAAAGAGGCTGCAGGATTTTGTATGCAAATTATGAAAGGTGGAGATTCAACTTTATGTATGTTGGCAGCCAGTGTTGGGAGAAGGAGAGAAAAAAGAGCCTGGGATGTCATTTGAGAATGAAAGAGGAAAGAAAGCTTCAGATTTTGTCAAAGTTATTCATGTTAAGACATGCATGTTTTAATTAAAGAAGCCTGATTCAAAGGCACTGATTTATTTTCACTGGGTACAACATAGATCTGAATGTTAAGGAAGTGGATAGTTTGTTCAGCAAGAATAAATCCAGGCATAGTGTTTATTTTCTAAAATAACCATATTTGAAAAATAGATCATCCATGGGATATTAAAAAAATGTAAAATGGAAAAAAGAGACATAGCACCTATGTTGTTGTTTCCTCGAGCGTTCCTTAGGCTGTATCTGCTCCATAAATCTCCATGTAAAATTCTATGAAATTGTTTCCTCTGACTGAAAAATTGGCTTCGCTAAAATAAACGGGAGTTTTAGCATAGACTTAAATGGAGCTGCTTTCCTTGCTGTAGAAGTTATTTTTAGACAGTAAAGTGCTCACCGATGCAAGAAATTTTCCCCAGTTAGCCCATGTTGGTGATTGCATGGGTATAAACCTAGAAGATTTACTGCCCCAAACAAGTTGTGACCGTGAGCAGCCAATTAATTCTCTAGATGGAAAATGTGTGAGGCTATTCCTTCTTCCTTTTTGCCTTAGAACAGAAAGAAATGAGAATTAGATACTGAGATCTATGTTAGTCCACCAAATCCTATGGCAGAAGTGGCTAGTTATAAGGATTGCTTACATCTGTAAGTATCTCTTGGTATGAAACACTATTAGAATCTACATGTACTCTTGATTATTTTTTTTGAGAAATGTTCAGAATTTGGATTAAAAGAATATGTGGACAATAGCATTTTACTGGACAAATGTATTCAATTTTGGATGTAAGGAGAAAAAAAAAAATGAAAGATTACTTCATTTGTTATTTGGTCAGAGATCCAGTGAATTCAAAACTAGGGTTATTTTTCTCTGTCGCCTCAATTCAAGGTAGTTTATCAGGTCCTTAGATCTGTGTGCAACACCAACTGGCTTCACTCATTTTTCTCTAGAGCTTTCAAGGTGGAAACTGTTATGGTAGAAGTTGAGAGCCCTCACAGAATTTGCGAGAGGCACTCGTGTGTTGCTCTGCACTAGTCTTGCTGGGAGACCCTGGGGACACCTCCCAGGCAATTGCTCATTATGTAGGTCCTGGTTTATCTTCTCCCCCTTGTTTGCATCTGTGGGTCCTAGGAGAGAGGTGATCAATAACATTATAAACTCCCTTTTCTTTCTGTCTCCATCCCTTTGGACGGTGAAGGTGTTTTAATTAGTTTTCTGTCTATCTATTATTTCAATGACAAGGTAGAAAGGGGCTTCATGAGGAAATAAGAGGTTTCTTTCTCTTTAGAGAGTTTCAGGTTTCTTTAGCATCTTTCTTTTAAGGTCCTGCTCTCTCATCTAAGAGTCCTTCTTTGCTTTTCATTCATTTGCTGCTGTTGCACTGGAGCTAAATCACAGAATTAGTTTCCAGGGCTGTTTGAGCAGTGCCCATGCTGTGCTGAGAGATCACCGCTCCTGCTTTTCGGAGGTTTGCTCCCGTGCTTTTCTTGCTCTGAGGCAGGAGGAAAGGAGACTGGCACTGTGGAGAGGGCAGTGCTCTGGTCCCAGCTTCTGTGGGTGGTTGCGGTGAATTAACACTCAGCGGGTATTTTGTTGTGAGTCCTTGGTGCAGTTGCCTGCTAGTGAGGCAGGTTTTGTTTGCTCTTGGGCAAATGTGGATTTGCTCATACTCTCTTTTAGTCTGTGAGGCAGGGATTGTGGTGGTGAGAGCTGGCTTCTCACCATAACTAGCAGTGGGGGGAAAAAAAACCACCATCACCCCTATTTGTTGGACAATTTGCTGCTTCATGTTAAAGTACTGAAACAAAATAAAGCAGCAATCTTTCTTGGGCTCCAGGAGGAGACAAGCCATTACAGTAATCTCGCTTTCCGTACTGAGCTGGCAGCCCTCGCCTCTGTAGCATTTCTTGGCTGAGGTGCTGCAAGTGATGACTGGCTTTGTTGCCACCGAGCACTTCCAAAGGCCTTGCTTCCCTTGCTGGGCCCTGTTGTGATACATCTGTGGGCACCTCAGTGGGCTCTGTGTGGGGAAGGAGAGCTCAGTGACCCCATAGGATGGGTTTTGGGGGTCTTTGCAGATTGGACAAGAGACTTAATCTTCATCTGCCTGCGTGAGTACCTGAGCCTCTGGCTGGAGTTTCTTGTTGGCAAATGACAGTGGTAGTTAGAAAAAACTTCTGTAATTGAAAGGGGTGTTGGAATCGGCGTAACTGGCAAATCTACTTCCGTAATTAGCTCTGCCCTTAGTTTATCATGTAGCTGCAGGGAATGGAGGATTTTCCCTTATGAGATGTGTTACATATATTGGTAGGTTTCAGCTCACTGGACAGAGTAAAAGCCACTCATTGACTAGAAGGTGCCACAGCCTCAAATTCATGAGGGAAGACTCACAAGCAGTCAAAACCTCTCTTTGCTGTGTGATTCTGGGTTAGAGCTTTGAGTCGTTAGAGTTGGCACTCAGCTGGCTTACAGGCCAGGGGCTGGGAGCCTGGCCTTTGGGGACACCACTGTTGGGGCCTGTCTGAAGGTGTTGGGCTGCAGCGTACAGCTGCTGTTGTGCCATGCCAAAGTGGCAGGAGGGTGGGCAGCAGGACTGTAGGGGAACCCGTGCTGAGGAACATTGCTTGTGCTTGAGTCTCTTCCCTCTGCCCTTCCCAGGAACAGCACAGTTAAGCGTGTCTGTAGGTTAGGCTCTTCCTGTGGTATCTTCAGCTGTTCGGTTTTGCTTTCCCTGGGTTTCTCCATGCCTTCTTTGAGGACAGCTGAGACAAATCCCCAGATTTGTGCAGCTGTAGATTAGAAGGTGTTGTATAAACTGTGATGATTGGAATAGCACATGGAAAACATGTTTTGAGAAGAACTTCTGTTTCTGCTTACTTATGTACCATGGAATTGTGGTTCAATATTTAAAGTAACAAAGTTTTGCTGTGGCTTTTTTGTTGATTGTTTGGCTTTTCGTTTGTTTGGGTTTTTTTTTTTTTTTTTCCAGACATGTAGGGCTTATGGCTAGTTGTTACTCCTGGAAAGCTAAATGCAAATGTGTGAGAAAAAGCATTTGAGACACATACATGAGAAGCTGTGAATTACATCAGACCCAGAAGCTAATGGAATAGAAAGCAACTGTGGCTGAATGCTTAGTTGTAGCTTAAAGATAATGAAACTATAATAAAGCCTCTAGCAAATTGAGCAAAACTATACCAAATGCTCTTTCCTTAGTCTGTCCCCCTTCTTTACAATTTTGTACTGTACTTTTGAAATAGAACAATGTAATATTTTGAATTGTAAATTGAAGGAGCCATATGGCACTTACAGGTACAGCTCTTCATCATATAGAGCCACACCCTTTCCATGGGGTTGAATATACAATTGGACTTAGAAAATTTAAGAGCAGCAATGTAACAGGAGCAATGTAGGAGCAAGCAGCAGTGACTCACAACTCAAGCAGTTGCAGAGCGAGCTCTGAGAATGCAGCTCTGTGAGCAGGGGCTGCACCTTTGAGAAGGGCTGGGGGACCTGATGTACTCGGCACCAAGGGAAGCAGAGGTGTCCCCAGCAGCAAGCGTAAAGCGCTGGATGACAAGTAGGGCTGAAGCAGAGAAATACTTCACACGACTGAGGTTCCTCAAGGAATAAGCATCAGTATAGAAAGCTGCTTGGAAGGGAATGTGTGGGTTATTAAATAGCAAGTATTTAGCAGGTAGAGGTTAGTAGTAACCTCCAGCTAAAGGATGGGTTATAACATCTGAACTGTTGGGTAAGAGCAGCAGGATCACAAATGTGATATCATAAAGCAGGGCACAAAGCTGAAAAACTTTGACTATGTAGTTTAGAAAACACAGCTCAAATCAGCTGAGGTGAAATGGTGATGTAGCTGCCCACAGCACAGGCACTCCCAGACCCTCACCCTTACCTGTACCTCCTGGCCCATGTCGTGTTGGGGCAGCTGAATCCAGCATCTTGGCAACAGTGAGGCTGCCACAAGTCCATGCCCTGGGTCCAGCCAGTAATGGGGCTTAGTGTATATTCCCAGTGGGCGCATAGCATGTGTCACTCGCTGTAGACATATGTCTGTGCAATTGTCTTAATTACCAAGGATGGTAAGATAGAGGAATTAACCTATACCCCCTACTTTGCCTACGTTTGATGCCTCCTCTAAGCATCCCATAGGTCTTGTCCAGTGCCAAAATGCTCTTCCCTTGCATATTCCTTGGCAATGCTCCCCTGACAAAAAGGGGGTGGGGGAATAGGATGCCTTGGAGATGTGCTCCTGTCTACTCATCCTGGTGCATGGACACCTGAGCTGTACAGGGATGGCCCTGAGAGGTGCTTGGACAGGGTATTGTTTCTTTAGAGCCCCTCACTTGGGTTCCCACATGCCTGTGTACTCTTCTGCCCCTCTGGGAGGTTGGACATGGGCTTTTGGGCTGACTCACAAGGGACTGGGAGTAGCTGGGACAGGATATTAGTGCCTCAGCACATGGGCAACGGCGTACTCCTTTGGATATGTGCACATACCCTACTGTTCCTGTAGGATCACTATTTGCAGCATCAGAATCCTTTAACTCTCCCCCATGGCTGAAATAAATAACTTTGGGCTCTTTTGTCATGTGGGTAACCAAAGTCATACACTTCTGAGCTTCTGCAGTCCCAGCAAGTCCCTTGTCATAGAGTGATGGTCCCTGGTAGATGAGTCAATGGCCAGAATATGACTGTATAACAAAGCCATGCTGAAAATTTTACTTTTTTTTTTTTTTTTTTTAATTTGGGGTGCTCATGCCTGATAGTGGCTCTGTGCTACCCTGATTGATGGTGTGAAAGCAATGCACAATTGGAGGGATAAATATATTAATAATGAGCAGTCATTAATATCCTGTAATATGCCAGTATGGGAACAGCAAAAGGCAAGTAACCTTCCCCAAGCAGAAGTGTGGACAGACGTTTGAAGAGCATGTGAAATTTTAGAGAGGGGGCTTCCGAAGTGACCTGACTATGGCTGTTCTAACTACAGCATGTGAGAGCTGGTACAGAAACCTGAGCAGTGAGGGTCACACTGATTGTTTTTGAGGTACAGTTGAATGCTAACAGCCTGCTGGGCTCCAATGGGATTTTGCAGCTGTGGGACTTGCTCTATCCACCACTTTGTGCATGTACGAGTGCATAAAACCAGGAGAGAGCAAAGACCTGTGTTCTGTTTCTTCTTGCAGTATTCAGACAGGAACTCTGAGTCTCAGAGACCGTTTCCTGGGTTTGGCAGGCTGCTTTTTCATGCATAATCTTTCCTCCAGCATTTGAGATCAACCAGGACAGACTAATCCCAAGATTAAGGCGGATCAGATGAAGGGCTGTTTCCATAGCAGATGCTGTCATATGAGTGCTGAGTTCCTCTTGTGCTAGAGTAAGGCCAAAGGGCAATGCAGATGGGTGGGTAAATCCTGTTTTGTCTTGACTAATTGTCAACTCAGTCCTAGTTCCTTTCCCCCCCTACAGAAAACAAACACACCAAGCATCCAATTAAGAGAACGAAGTGGTTGATATTCTACCCCAGGCTTATATTTACATCTCTTGTGAATAAGGATCTGCATTAGCTCACAATTTGCTTGTCAAGTAGCAGTTTGTGCAGTCCTGGAGCCAGCCACAGGAGGGGAGTGCCTGCTGACTGCCCCAGGGACTGCACTGTGTAGCTGCACGCCAACACCTCTGCAGCAAAAACAAGACACCAGATCTAAGAGCTTAAGTCACCAAAAATGACTTGAGCAGGGCTAATGAGTAGGTCCCTAGACAAAATTGGTATCATTGAGGCTGTTCTGTGAAATCACAGTTTACTTCACTATCATCTTTGGATGAGGCTTTTACTAAACAGAGGAAACGAGGTTATCTAAGAAGTGTAGCGGTTGTTTCAATATTTAGATCGGAGAGCTTAATGTCCTTCCAACACAAAATACAGTTACAGTTCCTATGACAACTGTTCCTCTCTCCTCTGGAGCATGGGCTAATGATAGCATTTCATTACATGACCATGTAATGCTGGGCACTGTGACAGCCTTGTCATCTCTGCTCCAGTGTTTGCTCCTAAGTGGTATTTAGGGGAAGCCTGCGTGTACTGTGCAGAACACGAATAGGAGTGACTGACCTTCCCTGTGCTTACCTGCCTCCCACCTTCCCACTTCTCATTAGGAAGCTCGCTTTCTACCAAAATATATTTGGTATGATGAATTTTGACTAAAATTTCCAGCAATTTATTTCTGGGGTAGCAGTTCTCTAGACTGACTAATGTTAATTAACAATACACGGAGTACTAATTTGTATCAAACCAATCTGCTGACAAAAATTCATGAGTACAGCAGCCAAACCAGACTACGCAGCAGATTCCTGTAGTTACTTCTGCAACACACTTAGGAAAAATCATAACAAGTTGAGCAGATATATTAAAAGACTTTATTCACAATAGAGAATTTTTTACAAATATAAGTTCTTAAAAATTAAGCATCTTGATCTATTATGTATTCCATAATTTCAGTTTATATTATAAAGATGAAAAGACTAAATGGACTATGTACAAATCCAAAACAATTTAAATGCGTGATAGAAATGGATGATATGTATGATGAAGTCACCATAGAAACAGTGATCCATTGGGCATTGCAAAAAATCTGTGTACAACCAACACAAATGCAATACTTATCTCACAAACAATTAAAACATTTTCCTCAGGAAACAATGTGGGTGCCATTTAAAGTGATTTACCTCTTGGGACTTAACATATGCAGATTTAAATGCATTATTATCCTACACAGAAATGAAAGAAGTATAGGCAGTGTGTTTTTGCACAGGTAATGTGTGCCCTGTACCCCATGAACAGTAAAACAATTTATTTTACTCTTACGAATGACCACCACTAGCCACTTGGATGGAGCTAGTTAAGTGAATGGGAAATAAAATGTATGTTACCTTGGCAATCTAACAAGCAGTGGTGAGTACTGACTGGTTCAAAAGGATTGCTCTAACTTTGGTGTTTTAAAGTTATTTTTTAAAAAAAAAAAAGGAAGCAAAATCAATATAGACTCTAAGAAAAGGTTTTTTTCTTACAGTTGGCAGATCTACACGTTGTACAATCTTCTCGTCTACTTACATTAGTTTACAAAAAGTACAGTATAGTGCAGTTTGCACATACAACCTGAATACCAATACCAGTCATGCCAAATTTGTGCTCTTTCAAATCATCCTGACTTCTAACTAAAACAAAAAAAAATTTAAATTCATACTAAATGCCTGTCTTACAAGGAAACAGTCCTGAAGCTTATATTTCAGCACATAGGACCCAAGGCGTACGAGAAAGGCGTGTTTGGGGCCTGCGTTTTGAAACAAGAAGAGCTACCTGGTTCTCCACTTTTTCTCTTCAGCTTAAGTAAAGGCAAGATCACTTGACACGCTTAGAGGAAGCGTACTGGGGTTAAGAAAACCATGTAAAAAGAGGCTTACAAAACCCTTCCTGAAGACTGTTTTTGTTTGAGCTCCTGTCTTTAAGTGATGTGAGGCCTACACCAGCACATGCACAACCATGTGGAAGGCAGCAGAAGATGACCCAATAAAGATAACTGAGATAAAAGTAATTATTATTACTTTTTAGTTAAAGCCATAACAATTACTTCTGTGTTAAAGAGGGAAGAGGTTTTGTTTGTGTTCCACAGCTGTAATTTCTCTGAGGTTTTGGGGGAAGAAAAAAACCAAGTTCCTGTATAAATAATACTGTTACTTAAGAAATGTAATGAAATACTATAGTCCTCCAATGATACGAATGCTGGAGTATCAAAACCAGCAAGCATTCTGCTTTTCGACAGAGGAGAGGCAAGAATTCATCCTTGCTCATTCAGTTTCAGAAAACTCTTACTGTGACATGAGGGAATCCATACTTTAAAAAAGAAAATAATAATTAATAATAATTTTTAAAAAGCAGTAAAGCAGAAAGCCTCAACTCAAGGGGCTGGTTCCACATAAGCAGGCTTGATCTGGGGCAGATGCACAGGCATTTGTACCCCTTCTCCCAGCACTGGGGCACTCAGGCTTAGCCCCTATTACCTTCGACATATGAACACAGGGTTCTGCCAGTTCTGTGCCAGAAGGACCAGCTTCACCAAAGACCACCTTGCCTTGCCCCCTCCATCGGTGTCTTTGGCAGCTCATGCAGCATGTGCCATCTCCTCTGGCTGCAGAAAGGCAGTGCTGTCTTTACAGACCACATCAAGTTAACGGGTCACAGCCCCCAGCTGCTACATACAAAAAACCAAAATGTAATCTGTTGTCTTTCCTCTTGGCTCCTACCTAATAAAAACTATGTAGCAGACCTCTAGCAGTGTAGGAAAAATGTACTTTGTAATGCCTGAACAAATGTGCTTCCTCAGCTGTGATGAGCTACACTGGACACGTGAGCTACCTTACTGAATGCCTTTGAAGAAAATGACTCTTCAGAACCGTATTTGTCTTGCTGCAGCCAAACCAGTGAATGACCTGCTTTCCCTGAACCAGGAGGCAGGTGCTACATCCTGCTCCAGTTACATGAAAACACACTGAGACTTACTAACCATGTACACTACTCCAAAATACACTCAAGTAGAAACAGAAAAGAATTGTGCCTAATATTTTTTCCCTCTTTTGTCACGCCACAAAATAAAATACTGTTGGTAAAGCTGTTACCATTCTTTCTTAGCAAGCCAGGACTCCAATCAAGGGAATAATTTTAAGCACGCTGTGTTTCTGTTGCTCGTAGAAAACGGACTAGCTGCTTTTGGAAAGCTTTAGTTCAACACTGGATAGCTTCCTCTCTGTATGATTATCTTCTTTTAAAGAGTTAAGTTTTCTTCAAGGCATCTTAACATCTAATTTTATTCATGCAGATACATTAAATTCCTTTGTGACAATAAATGATCAAGTCTGGTGTCAAGTCTGAACCTATCTGAATGTTTGAGAAAAGTCCCAGAAAAACCAAACAACAAATTGTCTCTGGTATAAATCTCAGCTTCCAGGAAAACGTCAGTGAGTATTTTTTTGTCTTTTTATCATCCAACCAAATGAAAGCTACTGGACTAACTACATCAAGAAGGTAAGACTCCCTTCTTAATATGAAATGATTATCTTATTTTACTCTGTACTAGGTTGACTAAAGACATGAGAGTAACACCACTTAGAAAAGGGAGGAAACAATTTATCCTATTACAATATTCTAATCAAAACCTGAAAAACAAAGGTCTGCTAACTAATGTGCTAAAGTCTTAAAAACTAATTTTAGACTAACTTCAAGGTCTACTGCAGTTTGAGCTGTGTCTGCATGAGATGAAAACATTCCTATGTAGACTTCATTGACAATGAATTACATCAGATGCTTTACCAAGTAATGATAGACCCGCATAAGAAGAGGCTGTCACAGTCACAAGATTTGTCTTGGATGACGCACGAAACAAACGAACACAGAACCAACAAACAAAACAAAACAAAAAGAGAAACAAAACAAACAAACAAAAAAGCTCTTTATACTTAATTCAATATGGCTTTTTGCAACATGGCAAAATATTACAGCTTAAAGCAGACATCTCCTCACAGAGGAGAAAAGAATTTTGCAGTCAAATTAAAAGCATAACAGGAAACGATTAACATGCAGACCCTCTGCTTTTTTTTTGGCCAAGGTGACACTGCAGCCTAACAAAATCTGGAGAGATGTCCTATATCTCTTCTAAGAAGTGTTTCAGCTGGATAAGAGGAATTAAGTTTTATCATCATCAGTTAGGGTCCAATCATAAATACTTACTGTTAAAGAAAACAGACTGCAAAACACTTGATTTAAAAATTTAACTCAAGAATTTAAAACCAAATCATGTGCCCAAGTCCTGGAAAAAAACATAAGGAATGAAACAAAGTATAACTTAATCTTCATCTATTTCTGGTTTTCTTCTTTATTCCCATCCTCTTCGCAAAGAACAGGGAGAGGGTGAGCCTCTGTGTTGAAGACCCAGTGTTCGAATGGAAGAAGATCATCTTCAGAAAAAAGCAAATACAAGTACCTGGCAAGGGAAAAAGCAGGAAATGTGACCACATCAGGGAAATGAAATCACAATAGTTTTCAGGGAAACATAATAATTGATTTCCCTAGATGAATGCATCAATGGAAACAGCTGACCAAACACAAAACACCAGTAAGTCCCAGCATCGCAATGAAAAGACAAAAATACTTCTTTAAAGAAGAAAACCAGAACTAGAGCAGGAGCCTGGGCAGCCATTTACTAAGACATGGTCTATTAAAACTAGCAGTAAACAATAAACACATTGTTTCTTGTTCAGATGCAGGGTAGTAGCATCTGGACAAGTCTGCTTATAGAGAAGGTCTACTTAGCAAACTAAATTTTATTTTTCCCTCAATCACCATCCTTGCCTGAAGGATTTTCTTGGTCTAATACCAGCAGGCCAATTTAAAAGGTATAGTAGAGGCAGTGCACTATTTGAAAAAACCCCACAACAACCCCTGAACAAAAATCAAACCAAAAACCCAAAACCACCAAACCCCCAAAATAGATGCATTAATGATATTTCATTTACTTGAGTATTACACTTTCTGTTGAAATGGCTCAACTACTTCTTTCTGATCTTTGCAACTTTCTCTTGTAAGGTGAAGAGACCAAGACAAAACTTCATTTCATTAAAAACGTAGGAGATGGTGATAGATAATGATAGCTTTTGGTTTTCCTCTTTACTTGCATGGTAAGTTCGTGCAGCCTGTTGACTTCTTTTTTCTCTTTTACAATGAAAAGTATGTAACACTTGCAAGTCTTCTGTCTACTCAATTTGTTTCGTTAGTGTTGGCACATATAATTAGATCCTATCAAAGCTAGGAGATGTAATTTCTCAACAAAGACTATCAAGTACCTTTATCAAAAGTAAAAAGTAAAGATAATTTCCAGAAGTCACACAATTTAGTTTAATGATATAGAAGGGAAAAAAAAAAAGGCAATTTAGCTTCCTAAGAAAAGCTCTACTATTTCAGTCAGATTTTGTTATGTGAATGTCAAGGGTACTAATGATAAATACTTACCTGTAAAGATGATACATACAACTATTTCATATTCATGAAAGTCAACTTTCCTAACTTACTTGAGTGTCTCTGAGAGGAAGAAACTTTGCTGCACATCATCGTGGCTTTCATGATTGTTATAAACATCTCTGATGCCAGAATAGCCACCATCTACTCTGCAATGTTTTTCCAGTGCCTGAAAAGAGGGGAAAAATAACCCACCAGTGGGATTAACAAAATGGATAATTACTTTTTCTTTTTTGGCCATAAAACTAGGGGGAAAAAAAAAGTGACAATTTTTTTTTACAAACAGATGAAAAGTAGATAATGTCCTTGATATAAAACTTTTTAAAAAGACATAAGCATAGATGTCTAATTTTACATTTAGGAAGAGAAGCAAAATGGTAACAGAAGTGAACACAAACCAGTTTTCAGAAAGGGAAGATATATGAATGTACAGATACACGGATTTTCACTTAATTTACCTTTCATCTTTTTAATAGGAATAACAAGAGCCTCTTCCTCACAGGCTTGTCTCTCAGCCTTCAGAGATGGTGTCACATAAGCCTTTCTTGGTCATAGTTCAGTGCTTAAGAATTATTGTGATCGAATTGAATCCTGTGAAAAAGGACAGCCTTTTCCTCACCTCCTGTTAAGTCACTTTGGAAAAAGGAAAGGCAACTCTCCGTTTTCTATGCAAATTGTTTGGTTTCTCTTTGCAATTATTTCATTTTTCAATGGGAAACCTCTGATGCTGGGCTGTGACTGAATGTCTTTTCTGTGGTAGGCACTACTTTTCTTTGATACCTTTTCTGAACCAGCATTGTGTGTTCCACAGGAGTAGACAGAAAGGTAGGATGTGGCTGGACTTAATGCAACGTATTATAGATATAAGAACATGTTTTTCTCCAACCAGTTTCCAAATGGTTTATTCAGTTAAAAGGTACAAAATTGATCGATTCCTCTTTTACAATAAAAAAGGAGCACATAGGCTGCCTAAAAATACAATTTCTCTTCTGCCTATAGGAATGTTCTGTATGATCAGCTAATTTTGACAGAGAAAAAAAAGGTCAGATAAAGGATGTATACAGAAGGGGAAATAATGTGTACCTGGTGCTGGAAGCATATAAGGTATATACAGTTACACTACTAAATAAACCTTGCTGCTCTTCATTATTTTGGACAAGTGCTTGCATTAGCAAAGTGGTACCTATATGCCTAGATATGAGCCATAACTTCTTTAAATAGACTGCTACCCAATACCTTATTCAAATATTAGTTCTCTTTTTAGTTTAAAAATATTAATCTTTTTTTCCATATTATTGACCTATTTAAAGAGGTTGTAAGTATTCTTAGCCTCATCATTTTTTCTTATTCTGTTTTATAATAAGTCTCTGGTATCATGCAGTATAATAAAGGACTGAAGAGAATCTAAGATGATTATATTTAAAACAACTCATTATTCAAAAACAAATCCAGAAAAATGCTCTTTAGCCCTAAATATTTTCTCATATTGAAAATGACAGTAAGCATGATGGATGACTGCATCTACTCAGGACCACAACACTGTGAAACATAGTGCTTGCTGGAGAAACACAACTTCCAGGCAGAACTACCTGGAGCTTTATCAAACCCTGGATGGAGAGATGGAAGACAACTAGTTCCTTCATTTCTGAAGTTATTGCAAATATCACTGACATGATTACAGGATGTGTAGATTTCATTTACAGAAAGGTGCTGCATTTCAAACCGCAGCAACAAAGCAATGAAAAGGCAGAAGGTATGTCTGAAACAAGCAAACAGGCAGAATAAGCATTTTCTGATGAAAGAGGAGACTGAAAGTCACTAACAATTACTGAGGTATCCATCACCTCCACCTGCTCTAAAGGCTGTTCAAGAGCTCTGCTTTGCTCTGAGTAGATATCCTAAACGTCCTTGTTTTTGCTGGAGTCCCTGTAGCTATCTGCATATATTTAGCTTGCAAGTCAGGCTCTTCATGGTTTTTCACTGGAGAGTAAGCTGCCTATTGTATATTTAAAAGGGATTTCTTCTCCAGGAGAGATCCTTTAAAATGTAACAGGCCTATTTGTCTTTTCTTATGTGTCTTTAGGTTCTTTAATTTTCCTGGACACTTTTACTAAGTGACAAATATACTTAAGTTTAAACAAGTAATTTCCCCTGGCTGGTACTCCTTCCCTCTCATCTGCTTCAACCTGCAGTGAATTCAAAATGCTGAATCTGTGCCTGGATTTTCAATGTCAAACACACGATTATGTTTTCCAAGGCACAGCAGAAGGAGAATTTGAACTTGAAGGATAAGGCTATTATTCAAGGAAACATCTGCATTCTAAACAGGGTGAGGTAAAATAAAACCAAATTGCAGTTGGGGTTTATATGCTTTAAAGTTAGAGCCTTCTTTATGAGTTCATCCTATAGGGAGGTACCGTATAAGGTACCTGAACACGCTGCTGCGATGAACACCAAGAGGTTAACTCCTACTGTCTTAGCCATCCGGTGGTATCTACTTGATGCAAAGGTGAAGCACCTCACCCCTTTAAGCTACTTTCCACTTAACTAAAGGAACAGGACATTCACATGCGCTTTAGCACAATAAAAGGCCTTTCACTGGCAGTACCGGCCTTTTGTGCCCATACCTGCAGTTTCAGAGTACAGCGATGTTCCCCCTGACAGTGGGTAGTGGTGGGTGGGAAGAAACAATCAAACACATTTTAAATTAGTAGTTCTCAGAAAATGAGGGTGGCTAACATCAGTTATGCTGGAGTAATGGAAAACATCAAGCTGAGTGAAAATTGGCTGACAGTCTCAAAGTATCATAAAGGGAAAAAACAAAGGAAGTGCTGTGAATTCAAAATATGAGCCGCATTTATAATGCAAAAAGGGAGACTTTCAAGAGCTAAGCTGATAAAACCTTTCTGACTCAGTAACAGTGGATATTGCTGTTGGTCATAACTGCATTTTCTCCAGCTGCTAAAGTACACAGAGAGTGATCCTGGACTCAAATTAAAACAGCAAAGCAAGTTTCTGGAGAAAAAAAAATGGAGAGGCCAGAGCATGTTTTCAGTCTATGAAAGTTTGAGAAAGAATTAATAGACTTGTTGGAGGGTTTAGAAGTCATGACCTGTAGAGCAGCCTCCTTTTCTATAACAAGGGCACTGGGAAACAAACCTAATGAGTTCTTACTGCCAATGCCATGAGTTGAAAAATGGACATGAAACACCTGAAAAAACCAACTTTTTTGGGCAACAGCTACTGGTCTGATCGTTTCCTCTTTTTTCTTGTTTCAATCTCAGCTTCCTCTTTGTGCAATAGGTTTTGCACAGTCAGTGGTCAGGGGCTTCCCCAAGAACAAAAGGGTAGAGTGATGTGCTCCCTGGTGCAAGAAGGAGCAGGGTTTATGAAATAGTTGCAGTAAGCTTATCATGACACATGCTGGAACAAAAAAATACTGTAGCAGGTGGATCTGTATGGGCTATAAACATGACAAAGAAGCAGGGCCGGGTGGGGGTAAGATTTGAAACCTAGAATGGACTGTACAACTTCTGTGAAGCTGTAAGCTTTTTCAGGATGTTGGAAAATGGGTCTGTATAGAATGGGATCAGCTGCATCTCCCACACATGGGCTCTGATCCACTTCATTGGAACCAGAGGAGAGTAACCAGAGGGATGTTAAACAAGGAACACATGGGGACTGCTGTGAAGGTAAACGAACGTGCAATCTTGAAATAAACACAAACAAACTGAACCAACAGGGTAAGAGTAATAATAAGGAAAACATTTCAATTGTTTATAACAATGTTATCAGTGTGGGCAGCAACAATGAGTCAGGGAAACCATCTCCTGGAGAAGGAATACTTGGCACTGCTGAAGCCTGGTGGGATGACTTCCATAAACAGCCATTGTAAATATGCCAATTATAATCTGCCTGGGAAGATTCCAGTAGTAAAATGTGTGCCTATGGGTTCTGTTAGTGGAGAAGAAAGTAAGGGAACAGCACTCTAAATCAGAGGCTTTTTTTTTAAAAAAGAAATTGCTTTGGAATCATTAACTAGGAAGCATATTGCTTCGGGGCCAACAGAGCCAACACCTGCAGGAGGCAAATAAAATCTCCTAAATAACTACAGTCTTCCTAGCTGAATGCATATGTGGAATTGCAGTTAATGTCCAAATCAAGGAAGAGTTAAAGCATAGAGGTAGAGTTACTGCTAGCAGCTATTCTTCTGTGGAAAGCAGATTTTACCATAAATTTCATTCCTCAAGAATATCTAATTACCAAACTTGAAAGATACTTTTTTCACAACACTCTACAACATTTGCACATCATCTGAGATACGTTCAGTATCGCACACAGTGAATACTGAATATAATTAACAGATCTTCATTGCTGTTGAGGGAGACCGATAACTTGGTACCATGTCACAGCCAGGTATATGGAGTCATAAACCAGACACAGATCTCTACTAGAGTCCCAAAGTAATGCGAAATTGTATGATACAAGTCTACAAGTCCTTCCTTTAGGACAGAGCAAACTTCTGCAACTAGTGCTGTAGCCCATCCAAGAAATTTATAATCATAGACTCCTAGATCAAGAGGTGTTGAGCAAACTGAAAACGGGGCCTTAAGGAGAGGTTGCTGTGAACAAAACACTGTACAGAGTTTTGTTTGGTCCTTTTCTGTTTGTTTTGGTCAGGGTATTGGGGTTTTTGCCTTCATTATTCTTAATTATACAGAGCCACAAAAATAAAGTTCTTCAGATTCTTATGTCTTCTACAAAATCTCAATCTGCTTGGAAATGCCAAAGGATGAGTGAAAGGCAGATAATTTAGCAAGGGCAACATCAATATAAGGAGAAAATAAGCGAACTCTAGGAGTGTAACAAGGACAGGTACCTGGAAGATGAAACATGGTAAATCCAAAGGCTCTTGCCTCTAACAGTAAGAGCGATTAATCACCAAAATATGGGAAACAATGGATTTGGCAAGACAACTTTTGCAGGACAGACTAGCTGCCCTCTTGGAAGGCTTGTGCTACACAAACACAAGTAGTTAGGTTAGCATGACTGGTTAGAGCTCAAAGGGCAGTGGGACGCAGACATTTACATCTAGAAGAGATCGCTACCACTAACAGATCTCAGTCCAGGCAACCTATGCTTTTGAAAGTGACCCATTTTTTAAATGTTTTGGTACTATCTAGTACATCATATTGGCCTTCACCACCTTAACTAAAATCACCTTGCTACAATTACTGTTGAAAATACAGTTTTCCATAGTCACAGCTCAAATTTGACCCACAACGGCACTTTCCATTCAAACGCAGCAATACCCAACATCGTGAGCAGTACATCAAAACACGGCCCTGATCTGAGAAGTGTTTAAGGAGGAGAAATCACAAGGTATTTTTTCTTTAAATGCAATACCAGCAGTATGTTTGGCTTTGACAAAGTAATCTTAGTTCATCCGTTTAGTAAATGAAATTTGCCTTGATATTACTGATTGAAAATAAATATTTACAACCACTAAATGATATTCAGATATAATTCAGTAACTCACTTAACAAGATGTTAAGATTGAAAAAGAATAAAGTCCAAGAGAACATTACCTCTACAGCTTCCCATCCCCACTGCCTGTACTTCGGGTCATGAGTGAGCCGCCACATGTACATGTAGGTCTCTATGACTTCTGGCCGCAGGATGTAGTATTTTTCATTTTGTCTTGTAGCAATGGCCTCAACACCACCGTCGAATCTGAAGGCTTCTGGTCCCAGTTTCATGCCTAGCCAATGTAAAAACCACACGCTAACATAAAGGCATTAAAAAAGGTTTCAAATTACAGAAACTGCCAAATCAACTGTCCTTTCACACGACACAAAGCCAGGTTACCCAAAGGGTATATAATTTCTGAAAGATACTGTGGCACCTCCTGCTTTTAGTATTTTGTAAATAATTCAGAATAGGAGAGAGCTATTCTTCAGCAATACCTTAAAAAGCAGTTCCAGTTTGAACAGTCATACTAACATTTGCATTCTGGAAGACTTCATATAACTAGCAACGTGAAATTCTGCTTAAAAGACGAGGATATTTACTTTTCTATATCAAACTGGAAAATACACTCTGGGACCCGAAATGCTGCCAGGGTTATTTTTATAAGAAGATGAAAGAATCCAAAGACATTTCCTGCACAGAAATCCACTTTCTCCGTGCAATTCTATTGTTTGTAGCATTGTACCTATAAAACAGAGAATAATTTATTTTTGTGCATAAAACATGACTAATAGTTACACTACTTGCTAAATGAGCAAGTTCCCTCTCCTATTTGTACTCAGCTGTATACAGAGATCGACAAAATGGAAAAAAGGCTGTCATGTTAATTACTAGAGTGAGTAGATATGATTCAGGTGCACAGTAATTATTCACAACACCCAGCAACCAATCTTAAACTTATCAGTCCTGGTTTTGGCAAGGGTACAGTTAATTATTCTCATCCTGCCAGAAAGAAAATGTTGATACCACACTTATGGGTTTAGTTGTTGTCAAGTAATCAAGGACTTTTCAGCTTCTGAAAGGCCCCCAAGGAAACTGGGAGGGGACACAGCAATGGACAATTGATTCAACCTGGCCAAAGGGATATTCCCTACCACGTGATGTCATGTTCTGCTTTTAACTGCAGGATGGGCTGAGAGGTGGGGCAGCTGGGGGCCTTGCATGGCATCAAGTGGTGAGAAATTGTGCTGTTCATTTCTTATTTAGTATATATTACCATGATCTTCCTTTTTTTGTTTCTCATATTAAACTCTTTTTATTTCAACCCATGAGTTTTCTCACTTTCACTCTCCAGATTCTCTCCCCCATCCTGCCAGGGAGAAGCGGGCGAGCGGCTGTGTGGGACTTTGCTGCTGGCTGGGGTTAAACCATGACATGCTCTTACAACAAAGCAGCATTTGCTCAGACAGGACCTGAGAGTTCTCATCATCATCCAACTTTCATTCAGCATTGTGCAAGATTATGGATGGCTGCCTCCAGGAAGTCAAAGCGTGCACCTAAACTCTGCAACACAGTACGTACTTGTGCGATCATAGGATTCGTGGCAAGTCCTCGCAATTTCAGCACCAAGCTCGATGTGATGGCCCGTCTTGTCATTAGGTGCTCCATCTGCTCCCAGAGCAAACATGCCTCCAGCAAAACAAGTGAGATGGCCCATCTTGTGTTCAAGCAGTCCACCTTTCCACTCAGCAATGTATGTCAGACCCCCGCTTGATTTGCGAATGAGGTGGGTCTCTATGGCCTGCAAAAGTACATTATTTCAAACCTTTGGTACTGTTTGGTAAAGGACGAAGGGCAAAGTTATCATGTACATTGGTGTTTTTTTTCTCCACATCATCTTTGCTTATAAAGTGAAATGGATAATATAATCTAGCATAACCTCAAACGTCAGCCCAACCAGCACAGATTAGCACCCATCAGTAATGAAGATTAGTTTTGCTACAACTTTGAGCAATTTACACAGTGTATTTTATAAAAAAATACTAGAAAGACGTAAAAAAATACAACTCAATTTTAAAAGTCTTTCTTTCCTTTTCTACTTTGAGAAATTTAAAGTAAGTCACTTTTAATGGTGATTAGCCACCACCTCAGCTCCCACACTTCCCACTGTTATTGTGACCTAAAGGATGTGGTTATTGATACCATTTCATGTGAATTATATGCAGACATAACTCTTTCAAAATGCTTGACTTGATGAGTGCACTGAATGTTGTTAGGCCTCTAAGTCTATATGACATTCCCAAAGTCCAACGAGCTTCCCCTCCCAGACCGAATTCCTCTGTAGTTACAATCCAGAGTAGGGTCTCAAAAAACCCTTAAGCAGAAAAAAACCACAGAAACCTTCTAGGGTTTGAAGTTGGTGCCATTAGCAGTGTACAGCCACTGATGGCAAAATCCAGGAAAACAAACTTCCCATCTGAGAGGAACAGAATAAAAACAATAGAGGAGATACCGAAGAGCACATTAATTAGAAGCCCACATAGAAAACAAGCTATTACTCTTTAAAGGGTAATGGAGAAGAGATGAACTACACTACCATACATTCAGTCATCCAGCAGTACTCTGGTTTATTCTATTGAAATCATAAGTTCCAGAAAGAGTACTCAACATGCATTATACAAAAGAAAACCATGAATAAAATATCAATACAAAGAACTATTTAAAAAAGCAACAGGATTAAAGAAAGAAAAAAGAAAAAAAAGTGTTATAAAGAGAAGGTATTGTAGTTATTTCTTCCCATTTAAACATCTGAAAAGTTTTTTATAAGCATGAAAACTCTTTTCTATACTGGAAGCATCAGCAGAATGATTGTACAAGTTTTACTTACCAAGTAGGGTTTTTTTTGTGCTGAGAATGTCACATTGAAAACTACACTTAGTTTTCCACTAATATTAGTGCACAGCACTTAGTAAGGATGATTTCTACCTGCCTCCAGACCCACTATTGGCTCAGAAAACTCTTTAATATCTTTGTTTCCTCCTTGATTGTATTTTTTTACCACTAGGTACCAACTCAAAAGCATACTTAAATTTTAAAGCTGCAGTAAATAATGAAGATTCCTTACTTTAAACAAATCCTGCATAATTTAAGCTATAGAAAGAGGAATTAAATATGAAAGGGGGAAAGGTGGGAGAACAGTTTCCTTAAGCATCCAAACCACGGAGGCTGAGTTGGTGTCAAGCCAACTGGTGATCGTGTAGTCCCTAGTGCATATAAAGAGGCTTTTCTCTCAGGTGGGGGAAACTTGTGGTGGAATACTTATGTACTTTAAAAAAAAATAATTTTCTTTCAACCATGTATTTTGGGATCATTTGGCTAGAAAGTATTTGAAGTTATAATTGAAGAACTGACAGAATAGCGTTCAGAGAACCTGCTACAAACTGCATTAATGCATAAACAGGCAAAATGTTTGAGAAGATAGAAATAATTGGAAAATTTCCAGAATCTTTCAGAGTTCACATTTTTATTAAATGGTTTATATATTGTAATAGGAGGCCTTATTGTTAAAAAACCACAAAACTATTTTGTAGGAAACAGACTACTTAGGCATTCTAAAAAATAGGCTACCTAAAACCCAGATCAGAAATGAAAAACTTTTAATTACATTTCATTAAATCTTTCAGCATGGTATCCCTATGTGACCAAATCAAATATTCTGGCAACAGTTGATAACTCTATGGTCACTTAGCTGTTGAGACAGAATTTATTTTAAAAATAAACAAATTTTGAAATAGATTGATGACTAAATTTTCCTATATTGCCAATTTTTTCCAGCGAAGGATTAATGAAAGACAGAACAAACTGTTATTGCACCTGGCAGAAATAACTGTGATCAAGCACCTCCAGCTCTATAGTAACCAGACCAGAGATGATTTTGGTAGCATGAAAACAGATTGTGTGACGCCAATTAGTCTTCCAGTGGTTTTTTCCTCTCTTTTGAATCAAGTTTAAAGTTCAGGCTGAAAAAAAAGTTAACTTCCACTTTGGAAATTTAAAAATTATTCTAACAACTGGTGTTAAAAAACTTAAACTGATGTTAATTGATGCTAAGGATGTCACAAAATAAAAAAATATTTCCAAATGAATTACTGATGTTCAGTAAAGCAAATAATCTAATTTTTATAAATGTGTCCTATTAAGAACCAGTACACATGCCTATTAAAAGTTATTATGTGTCTTATTTAAAGCTACTTTTATTAGGTAATTATTTGATATATTACAGACTCTCAAATTGCCTTGTCATACTTTGTACAATCACGGGTCCCTGAGTGCTAGATAATTCCTATTCTGATGTATATACCTTTATTAATGGCTTGCTAGGGAAGTAATCATTTCTCCCTAGACATGACATCCAGATAACCTTCAATACCTAGAGATAACCTTCAGAAGCCACAAGCCCAAGCGTGGCAACTTGCAAGCCCATCAGCACTTACAAACTCATATTCTGGAAGACACACATATTACAACTTGGTGATGCCTGAACTTCCTTTGAAGTTACCTGCTTATGAAGTAATTATTTGGAGAAGTTACATGACATAAACTGGCCTCAACCAAACAGCTTTTGTAAAAAGCATGTAAAGGCAGAGTAGTGCCTGTTCCCAGCGGGCTGGTAGCTCTTTTTGTGCTAACAGCACTACCAGGAGCTTACGGTGGGACTGTCAAAAGCTTCAACTAAATCTGTGAAGTTTCTTCATGAGCCTTTTTTTTTTGGTCTGAGCTAGATAAACTGCTTTTGTCAGAAATAAGTTTCCCTTCCCTCATCACTATTCATCTACTCTCCAACTGAGACTAGAGAGACTCGCTGCTTGCCCTGAAACAGCACTCTCCAAAGGCTTGCTAACAAATCTGCAGTGTCAAAGTTGCATGGAGTTTGGAATAATTCCAGCATGGCATCAAAGTGTCAGACTATAATGAGTTTGTCAGGTGTGTACTAGTTGTTTCAGGAACTAAAAAACCAGTTATTATAAAAAATGAGCATATTTAGAAAGCCTCAAAAATGTAAATGCATTTGATCTTTAAAAAGTATAACCCACATGCATAGAACATATATATAGAAGAATCTCCTCAACATTAACTGTTGATGAATTTATTCACTGAAATTATGAACACCTATAAATCATGGCAGCATTCACAAATTAAGACGTGGCAAACCAATCCCTTTCTCCATAAAGTCCAACCTAACTATAGTTTAAATTTGGAATTTACTTCCAAATAGTGTTAGAGCACTAATTCTGGACTCTGTAACATTTGTATAATGTATTAATATAATAAAATTAGTACTCTTTCTATTATCAATCCTGAATCTACATCCAAACTGCTGAAGTGCCATCCATCCCTCTATTGGAAATTCACAAAACTGTTATTCACATTTTTATTTTTTTTTGTTTTGGTTTGTTGTTGGGGGTTTTGTTGGTTATACTCTAATGGTGTGTACTTCTGTAAGCAGTGTGATTTTTGGTGAGTTTCACAAAGGTTATAAATGCTGTCAGTCCAGATAGAACTTTCTGAAAGAAGCTCATTTTTAAAATAAGCTTGAGGTCCAGAGCAGGACTAAATCACTAGCTGGAATATGCAGGCATTTGTTCTAAGTATATAAAGACTTGAACATAAAGTTGAGGAAGTACCAGGATGAGGAAGAAATACTTTCAGATTAAATGAAGATATAATAATAAGTCTTTCTGAACTTGAGGAGTAGGATGGAAAGGTAGGGTTACGATCCCAGAGGGAAATGCTAATTGCTATCTGCAGTGCTGTGGGGCCTGGTTCTGGCAGGGAAATCAAGTTACAAAGACAAGTTATTATGAAAGGAGAATAGTATTATAATTTCATTTGACTGTAATGAGTATGTGCAATACAAACCAATATGCTGTGTCTGCAAATAATAAAAAAAAAAAAGAAAGAAAAGAATGTGGTCTTGGAGTAGCTGAATATACATTATTGATAGATAATTGTTTGGATTTAGTACAGTTTTTCTTCTAAGTAAATGGAAATTTCATGTTTCTGTTTTCGAGACTGTATTTCTGCAATTCAAATTGTAATTTCTTTCTTTCCATCAAGGTAAAGCAGAGAGACTGTGCGACAGAAAAGGCTGCAAATGCACGTTCCCAAAGGGAACAATAGCAAATCCTACCTGGGGGGCAGGGAAAAAATATAAATAAATAATAAGAAAAAAAAAGGAAGGAACACTAAATGAAAATAAACACCGTTTGTCAGATACTTAAATAAATTTACTACATGTAAAACTGATACATACTGTTTGTAGCACACCTGCAAGCTCTTCCAGCCAGATTAAGTTTTAAGGCTGATATAGTTGCTGGCAAAATTTTTGTGTGCGTGCATTTATGTAAGGCTCTGCTTGCAGTCCTCGCTGCAATAAAGCCTTTAGCTAAATTACTTCTTTTTCCATCTTGTGCGAAATTATCCTTCTATAGAGCAACTGTAAAAATGCTTGAGCACTCAATTAGAAACACTAACAGTCTCCTTTACGGTTTGAATTGTGACTCAAGTGCACCTCGTATTACTCCTGACATCCTCCTCATGAGTTTGCATGTTAAAATTATGCCCTTGCCCATCTGTCACACTGGAAGAACTGCACTGAACGAGACAGGAGTTGTTTAGGCTGCACATGACATGTGTGTGTAACCTCTGTTACTGACAGCACGAAAGAGAAACTCTTCAGTTTCTCCCAACCTGACCTCATCCCCTGTTCGTAAGGCGCTTTGCATTCTCGGTTTATCATCCTGTTCTTTAGCCCTCACGTGATACCACCAGTCCTTCCAATTGCAAAATCAAGCAGAGCTGGATCCTCTTAATAAACACACCTTTTCCTTCAGTTCTTCACTCCTATAAGGTTTATCACACCACTTAAACATTGTCTTTACCACCCCCCTTCCTCAATCCCCAACTTGCACATTGAATTGGATTGCTAGAGAAACACAGCGGATACAGAACTGAAGTCATCTCTCTGTTCAAATGAGTAAAAATAACCCCCATCAACAAGCTTGTTTATAACAGAGGGTATTCTCTTGGTGGATTATGCTGATGGGTAATAAAAATATTAACAGAGATGCCTGTAGCACACAGATGGAGGCTTCTCAGGAAACACATTCTGCACCTTACAGTTGCTCAATTCAAAACAAACATGTGCCACCAAAATAATCTTAATTCTGCTAAAGGAGCAGTTATGACAAATCAAAAACCTAAAAGCGTGATGTAAAACTGCAGTTCCACTTCCTCAATCACTTAGGCATTTTACTCCTCCTTTTACAGTAACTCTAATTATGATTAATGAATTTCAATGACTTGCTTCTGTTTTAACAACAAAAACCAAGCGTTTCATTTCCCACCTCAAGATGTCACTGTAGCTGGAGATAAAACTGTCTTGCAAGCCAGTTACAAGTTTCTATGCCTTAATAAATTTGGAACTTCAAAAATATGATCCTAGTTCTAAATTTCCAATGTTTATAATGTTTGTTTTGGGGATAATCAGAACTCTGCAGGCTTCTTTATGACAAAGCACTACAAATTATCTTAAACTTTTAATATATTTTTCTTCCCCATGGATTCTTCTTCATAAGCAGCATTTTGACAATTTGAAACAACAGTGAGTAGGAAAGAGAATTCTACCATGCAATGTTTCCAATAATTCAGGGATGTACAATGTCAATGGCTTGCCTATTTTAATATTTATGGCTTGAAACAGCACACATCAGGCAGGTCAGGGGTACTGTGGTTTTGCACACTCTGCTTGACTTTGAGTTTCCCTCGCATTTCCTCTGTTCAGTTGATCTAATGCAATAAATAGTTTCCTTCAGCAATCTTCACAAGTCATCAAACGTATTCTTTATCCAAAGTTTCACTGAGTTTACTATGAGAAGTTTAGGATTTGAGTTTTTCCATTACTACAGCCATTTTTGAGATGGCAGGAAAAGCACTGCACAATTTTTTTTATAGTTTATATTTAGTAGTTGACTCTGTTTTCTTAAATGTCTGTCATACAGTTTTTATATGCAGTACAAGATGCACAAATCATGTGGAAGCACAGTGCCAGAAAAACTAGGATTGAATAGGAAGTTCAAGCCCTTGTTACAACTTATTTAAAAACTTCTGCTGAAGAAAAGTATCATCTCCTTATCCCGAGGTCCTCACTGCTTATGAAACTGCACTTTGAAACTGCAAACTGAACACAAAAGAACTTTCATTTGTTTAAACACGATATATAAAAACATTCTGAAAGCAGTAAGTCTCTCACTGCTTTTGGATGAGCTTCATTGTGAAATGAAAGGGGAATGCTTATAATGGAGATGCCAGAGTTTTTAAAATGGAAAGGCTGGCAAGCATTTATGGTGCCTATCCATCTGATCACTAAAAAGATGACTAAGTTCTAGAGGAAAGCTGATAATTTTGTTTTGTCTGAAAATCTACTTATCCCCCCCCCCCAAGATCTATTAGTGTCTCTAGGAGTACCAAAGCTTTTGCACTAAATGTACTTAGTGCTTTCTGCTACCAGAAGGCTAGATTTATTCATATTCTAAACACAGTATTAATGGAATGGCATGAATCAAAGCAAGTCACTCTCAAATTCTTACATTATGTTTTTCCTGAATATTCGAGAATATTTATTGCTCCTGACAAGCCTTCTTGCTGTCAAAATAAACGCAAGTAGAAAGGATGTGGCTGCTCTGACAACAAGAGCAATGCCGTGAGCAAAAAGGGGACAATTTCTCCCACAGCACTTTTCTAGTTAAAATCCTCCTTCAAGAGTTCTAACAACATTACAGCTCGCTGTTTCTCTTGACAGTCCGGAAGCAAGCAAATGTTTGAATAAGTACCTTCTATAGTTCAAAATATAGACATTGTGCAGCTACAAGTAAATCGTTAACAATGTAAAAATAGACAGAAGCCCGTCTTCTGTCTTGATGCTTTCTGGAAGCAGCTGTAGAGAGACTCAAAACTTCTGTCAAGAGGGGAAATAAAAGGAGCAATGAGTCCTCTGGTCGTTCTCATCTGTTAAGTGTAATAAATCTTGTGCTCCTACATAACACAACTATGCTATCGCTACGTGCAGAACACCAGTGTGGCTGGGTGATAAATACTTTAAACATCATAGATGACAAAATATGTAAATAAACAGCATATTTCTTCATTTTTACGCATTTTAAGTTATAGATCATACCTCTCCCTCCCCCCGCCAAAACATATGCAGTGGGAATGCTGGGTCCCCTGCACCAACTGTTTCATTCTGGAGTTGGGCTGCTCCTGCAGCACCCTGCCTGCCCTTATTTACCTATTTCCTTCAATGCCAGGAGGTGCTCAGGTATTGATTATTCAATTCATTAATCTACTTTTGGCTTTACTCTGTATGACAAACTATTTTAATTAAGTTGTTCAGTTCTGTCACTGTCCACATCAGTTATGTAGTTTTTGAGATCGCTACCATCACAAAGCAAACCACTTCGAACGACTTAATGGAAACTGTAATCAGCACAGACCAGCCACCAGACTGTCACCACAATTAAACAGACCCTCATGAAACTCTCGAGATGAAAAGGACCCATCTGCCAACGTCACGTTTCCATTATGCTAACACCACTTTGTTCTCTCCCTCGTTTCAATGAGAAAGGAGTTTACATGGATTTGTTCTTTTTATCTGAAAGGCTGAAATCTCAACAGCTCTGAACAGTGTTCACTATTTAATGCTGCTCTGAACAGTGTTCACTATTTAATGCTGACAGTTAAATATATTTAAAATAAACAGTCCCTGCAGATCATGGTGGCTTTACCTCTCTGATACCACGGGCCACCGTGGGCTGCACTGAGCGGAGCTGCTTGGGAAGTGCTGGTGAGGGACTGTCCCTCTTGCTTTGAAGCTATTCTGGACTGAGCTGCTCGTCTCTTTACAGCTTTTAGATATATGCCACTTCCCTAGAAATACACTGAGGAGGGGAAGGGGATGAAGGCAGTGTCAGAGAGAGAGAAGGAATGTTTAAAATGCAGGAAGTTTGCATGAATGGCCGCAAATAAATGTAATGGGAAAATCTGTAAATAAAACCCGGCCATCGGACATCAAGCATGAGACAGGCCATTCACAGAAGTAGTAGAAAAAGTGCTCTTCAACTTAGAAAATGAGGGCTGGAACACAGGAGAGGGGAGGATTTGATGCAGTTACTAGACTAGATGTAAGTGAACCTACAAGGTCCATTTTTATTCTAAATTATCATGTTCTCTTATTAAACTAATCAATTGTGTCTCAGAGATCAACCGTGTTAACTGGAAAGAGTGGGAGGGTTCCTGTACTCATAAAGATTAATAGAATATTCTATGGGCAGTTATGTCCTCAAAATATGACTAAAAACTGAATACACATTTGTTCTGTAACTAAATGCTGCATTCTATCCATTTAAACCACTTTAATATGATTTCTTAATTCCTGTATTATGTGAAACAGGGCATTATACGCATTGCTTTTCAAAAGAGAAAAATAAATTACATTAAAAATGCATCCAGTTGTCTTTTTACACAAATTCTAAAGTTTATAAGGCCATCAGAGGGATTCATAAATAAATTCATATTATGATCTGGTATTCAAAACAAGACTATCTCTGTCTCTTTTCCCATTAGAAATAAACTGTTCTTTAAATGGCACCAGCCAAACATGCAAGCAGAAAAAGTTTTGAAATCTATTTTGACATCTTCATTACTGCTTTTAAGTTAAGCCATAAAACAATCTATAGGTGCTACAAAAATTCTAATAGAAAGTACTCTTTGTTTCTAATACGAGCTACGGAACAATGGAAGAAACAACCCCACAGCTTTATCTAAATAAATTTCAGCTTTTCACAGTGAACTACAGCTCATGATATATTTTCATTTGTGGTTTCTGGATAGTGGAAGATACTGAATTAGGCATCAGACCTTCACACTGTGCACTCAGAATCTGGTGGGTATGTGCTGGACTGAATGGCTAGGAATAATCATGCTGTTCCCTTTGGCGTAGTCTTAAAAAGATTCAGAGAGCGTCAGGGGAAATTTATCTAAGAAAATATGAAGCAGACTCAGAATGCCCAAACTGTGTAGGCTTAGTCATAAAAAAAGACTACAGCTTGTGCAGACACTTAAATTAGCTTTAATTTAGATAAGTAAGGGATCAATAGCAATAAAGCCAATATCAGGAGGGATTTCAAAACAGGCTAGTAGCGGCGGTGAAGAGCCTGGCATCTCAATGGGGCCTCAACAGTCTGCAGTTCTGCGGTACTGCAATTTCCCCACTGTTTTCTGAACAAGCTACATTATAACATCAAGCTGTACCTCCACATGCTCCATGTATACTTGCAGCTTTGGTACAGATGTACCTCAGTACAGAAAACAAACAATATGCAGATCCCCGCTCAGAAAATACTGGAAACAGCATTCAACCAGCAGCACAGCAAAATCTAGCACGAGTTTAGTGATCACTTGGCCCCCATTGATATTCTGGACAGGCACTATGCTTGGGCTGCTTGAGAGCTATTATTACTATAAGATATTAAGATAATAGGTCCTTTAAATGTAGTTACATATAGCAGAGCTCAGACCCTGTCATCAACATTGCTGCATTCAGCAGTGCTGCTGACCAGACAACTCTGCTCCCCCAGCTCGATGTCGAGCACGGATAACTGGACGCATAGGGTGGTCATCACCACTTCTGCTCCCCAACAGGACCTCGGCATGCCTGCGGTAACTTTCGTACCTGAGGAGGTTGTTATCCTGGTCTAGCTAAGGTGTGAGTTTAAACTGGGATCAATGCATCCCTGATGCTCCTGGGCAGGATGGGAGTCAATGTCCCACCGAAAAGGCTGACTGTCACACCACGTTTGGGATACTCTACCTGCAGCGGTTTCCAGAATAGCTGTACTAGCAAAAGCACATTCTTTACCACAACTGTCTATGCACAAGCACTTACCCCGTGTAAGAATGCATTTAAAAGAAAAACCTGATGTTATTAAACCAGCAGAAGCAGAAGACTGAAGGAGCTTTGAGGTCCTTCAAAATGCCTTCCATGGTGAGATGAACTGATATTGTATTATCAGACATTTTGTGCTCTCTTTTTGGCTGCCAACCTAATGACCAAGCTATTACAGTACCACTGTTCTTATGTTATAGCCTCAAATGCACTTAAACCTAATTCAAAATCCACCTCTTGCTCTGTAGCTGAAACCGCGTTAGCAGTGAAAATGAGGCTGACTGCATCCAAATCTGCACTTACAAAATTAAAGGCAGGATTTTCTTAGGAGAAGATACTTGGTTGTCAAATTTACTACCACCAGAGATCATGCTTTCCCTCAAATCATCACGTATGACTTTTCTCTCTCAAAAAAAACCCCAACCCAACAAAACCGCCCAAAAACCCTGTGATGAGCCACTCAGGGCTCAGTGATTTTTTTCAATGCTACCACTTTTTTTTCTGATGTGGGAAGTAAAAGGAGACTTATGTCTCTTCCCTAGGGACAGTGCATTTCCAGACATATGAAAGAATAAGCAGATATTGCTTAGTATCTTGAAGCCTTGTCTACAGAGGCACTGTACATACATACAGTTAATAAGAGATAAAAGTTCCAGCCCTAGAGAGCTTCCAGTCAAAACAGATGAAAGGACAGGGAAAAAAGAAGTGGTATTATCCTCTTTTTTATATATGTTTGAAAGCAAAGAACCGAGAAAATAGGTCATTCACCCAAGACTGCGAGGAAAGCCTGTAAATATGGATTTAAACTTAATACTTCCAGAGTCTCAATCTGGTGTCACAAACCCATTATTTCTCCCGAAACAGTCTATTAAGGAAATACCATCAATAACAAAGCATACTGCAGACTAGAAGAATCATAAATAAAATACCACAAACAGAAGTATGAATGAAAAAGTCTGATTTTTTTAAAACTTTCTCTTGTGTCCAATTTGAATAATTGGCTGCTTTACAGAAGCTGGCAAATATATATGTCTTGTAACAAAAAGTCATCCATGCAAGAAAACCTTCTATTTTCATTTATAATTATCTGCCAAAATATACTGATCCCTGTGTTGACCACAATCAAAATATACTAATGGCTGAAATATCAGGTTGAAACACAAGAGAGGAATTCCCTCATGGATATAAGGAAGAAGAAATGTATTTATGGAAAAGTGAGGGAAAAAATAAGAAGTGAACTTCTATCTGAGTGCTACCTGTAGATGAATGTTTTGTTGCATATTTCATATTTTTCTCCTCTAGTGTTAAAGAGAACTGACTTTCAACTGGAAAAAAAAAATAGCTATGCTTCAAGACTCTCCCCTTCCCCACAGTATCAGCATTGCTCTAGCATTTATATTTGCTGAAGTGTTTTTACAAGAGAAACTAATTCTTCAGGAAAAAAAACCCTAACACACTGTAGTGGCAAAGACATATAAATCCCTCACATTGTCTCCAGATCCTGTCTCTTCTGGATTGTTACAGATTAGATTATTATGGAAAGGAAGATTTAAATATCTTATCTACCTGAACAGCATCATAATACATTTTCTTGCCTTCTTCATCAGTCTTGTCCGACATCAGCCATGCCTTGAGCAAATATTCATAAAAGCTATCCCCAAGCCCTCCAATGGAGACGTGATCTAAAAAGGGAAGAAAGAGATTCAGCAGCAATTTCATCTTCAGCCTGGACAATAAAATAAAATTACAGTTTGAAACAGCGCATTCAATGCTTCTAAACACCTCTTCCTACAACAATCTTTAACAAATGTAAGCCTGGAACCTTGGGAAAAACTTAACTGGTATATACAGGTAATTATTTCTTCAACTGCTACCTTTTTCATCAGGTTAAAGCACAATAGTTAGTTAATATCCACAGTAGCCAAAAAAAAAAACCCATAGCAAAGAAGCAAGAATTTATATGTTTAACATTCAATTCGTGTGGTCTACCCCATACAAAAATGTGCTGCCCCCAACTTCTTGGTTTATTTTAAAGCCAGGGAAAAAAAAATTAGAAAGTGCTCTCTGACCGGATAAAGGCTTTCCCCTCTTAACATGCAGGCATTATTTTTATTTGCTCTTTTATTCACTGATGCTCCATTTCACTTCGTAAAAAAGGCCAAAATATTTTCAGTCCTTACTGCAGAGTTGAATTTCAGGTTATTTTACAGTATTTCAAAATGCCAACTCATATGTTTAAAAACAATATTACATTTTTGAACATCTGGCTGCTCTCAGAACTCAGCAGTGGTTCTAGAAGGAAAAAGAAAACAACATTGCCACATCCACAGATGCTTGTTGCTTTCACACTGCTTTGTTCTGCTCTACATTTATGATCTGTTGCTACAGATGCTGTGGTTATTCAACTGCACACATTTAGGACGTGACCCTGAGAGCACCAACACCAACCAAGTCAGAACATTTGACGTCAGCTACACCAGCGACGTGAACACTAGCGATGCTCTCAGATGCTTCCACACAGTTGCACTCACTTGCTGTCCAAAATTTTAATGGGCTACTGTATGATTTCAACATAGATCCCCATAACACATCAAATACTACCAAAAAAATATTAATATCTCTAAGCAAGAAGTTTTCCTCTAAGCTCTGTTAAACTAAGAACACCAGCTAGAGGTTGTCTTTTTTAAGTTAGTGCTGCCTGGTAACATTAAGGTATTTGACGTTTGTTGAGTCTTCAGTGAAAGGATTTTAAAGTGCTTTACCAGGACCACTCATTTGTATCTGTCAATTTTACAGAGAGGAAGGGGTCAGCTAATTCCACCTGGCACGTCCAGGATGGAGATGTGGGTATGTATATCATGCAGCAGGTCCCCGAGTCCGACCGCGGAGTTCTGGGCATGAGAAAAGCAGAACACACATGGGGTAATGCAGGTTCGTGAAGCGTGATGCAGAAGGGCTCACGCTTCCCAACACCTAGCTCTGATCTTAGCTTCAAAGTTATGCCTCTCTTGGTGGAATACAAAAGAACAGAGAGAATTTATTTTTAAACTCTTTCATATCTCTTACTGGAATGCTTCCTTTCACCTACCGAACAGGTTGCAAAGCCATGCAAATGTAGAAGACACCCATTTTTTTTTTTATTCAAACTTTATTAACGGTGTCTTTTTGCTCCAATAGCCTGTGACGTGCAAAAAATAATTTAGTTTTCCAAATGTATCCTGTCCCTTTGCCTAACAAAAAAGTGGTACCATCAAACCTGGGTTATAAATGGCTTTTTCTTCCCCTCCTCTTTTGAATGAGATATATTAAATTTCTGGAAAGAATACACCACCATTTATTTAACTAAATGCTGATGATCTAAAAGGAAAAGAGGATTCTTAAAAAAAAAAACAAAAAGGAAAAAAAGAACATTTGCTATGATCGAAGGCTGATCTTTGAACAGCAGCATTTAAATGACCTTTACGATTTCCCAAATAAATTACCATAGAAACCTCTGACATTTGCAAACTAAATAGCACAAGCACAGTTTCATCAATAATAAGCCCTCTTATTATATACATTATTGCAGTAGACAAATCCAATTGACGCATGCTGCAGCAAATCACTGTCAGTTTACTGTCAAAATAACAAGGGCTAAATGAATTTACAGGAACCATGGCAAAGATCCAGGAGTGTCCTTCACAGTTACAACACTGCTAGAGTAGGAACTATTCCCCCCCTCTCCTCTCCACTTGATGTTTGAGAGATAACACTTCTGTCTTCTACCAATTAAGGGTTTGGTTTTGGGTTTGGCTTTTTTTTGTAGTAATCAACTGAAAACAGCTTGGAAAAACAATCTCAAAAAAACCATCTATAAAGTGTTACATTCCCATTTATTATGGGAAGAAAAAAATAAAAATCAGTGATTGTAAGCAACTAATCATAAGAGATGCAACAAGATCGAAGTTGCTTGTGCTGCTCCAGCATGCCAGGGGATGACCTGTGTCAGCATCTGTGTCCAGCATCTGCAGATGCAGAAACCTATTCCTTTGTCAATACTACATGCTATTAGAAAGCCAAGTTGGTATAAACTGTAAGCTTTTCTGTACACACCAACAGAAACTGGCATTTATGTGAATAAGTAGTACATAAGACACAATAATACTGAAAACAGGGAAAGCGTGAAGGCAGTAAGGCAGAGTAAGTATTTGACTGCTTTAAATTAAGTAAGGCAGAGACACTCATGGTGTCAGCCACTGCGAAGACCCGCTTCTCATGCAGCTCACCAAAGAGCTGAGCTTCAGTGACCGCCTGAAGCTGAGGAAGAAGGCACTGACCTCGGTTGCAGATGCTGCGGTGGCCACCTAACCAAACCCAGTGTCTATTTCTGTAGAATCAACACTTCCAGAGGGAGGTTTTAATGTTTTACAAAGCTGCAAGTTACCATCTAACCAGACTGTGACCAGTCCCCTAAGGGCTCTAGAATCTCACTTGCACTCTAGGTGCCTCCTAAAAAATTATATTGAAAACCTTCTCCAGTCCTTTCCCTCTCTTGTATTGTCCAACCAGCTTCAACACTGATGATCTCACCTGCCTGTGTCTTTTCAGGCCAAAAGAGAATATCTTGGTTGTTTTCTTTCAACAATGCGGGGAGGAAAATATACAAAAATATTGAGTGACATGAATGGGATGGTGGTAGACTGAACCTAAGTAGGACAAGTGGAAAAAGAAGTAGGGTCTCTCAAATTGTGATCCTGCACAGGACGTAGGCTCTGAATATATTAAGAAGACTGGAGAAGACAATGTACAGCGGGGAAAGGCTCTGTCATCAGGAAGGGGCTAAGCAGTTCAAACATTTCATTATGGTCTTTCCCTTCTGATTTTGGTGCCTCCAGTAATGGTTCCAAGGGAATTAATGCCATGACATATTCTGTTTAATTATTTTCCTCAGTTTTTTGCATTAAACTTCAACAGAAATCACAGCTGGTATTAAATGGAAAGACTTTTCATTTTTTTTCAATCTGCAGCAGAGCCACACCACTCTAAAATATGGAATTTGATTAAGACAAGCTGATAACATTTCCTTAAACAGCTACTTTAGAGCAGAGAGCACTTTAGATTTCTGAATAAAAGACTTCTGTAGTCTATATGCTCCTTCCCAAAACTATGCATATTCAGACATTTCCCTGCTTCCACAAACCATACTGAAAGATCAAAGAAAAGCAGATTAAAATACAGGGAGTAGGATTACTTTTTATATTTGTAGGGTTGGGGTTTTTTCACGTTGTTGTAGAACTTCCAATATAATCTGATGTTTTTATTCTTTATAAAAGTTCTTTATACACAAAACCCTCCAGGTGACAGTGACTGAAAGTTAATGACTGCAAACAGCACGCTGATAGGCCATAGTACCAAAGATGTCATCTACTTACGCTGGCCCCACTGGCCACTGCTGGGATTCAGGTAGTTGGGGTAAAGGCCCTCTGGTTTATCCAGTCGATTTAGAACTTTTCGAATATTCATTACCTATTGGAAGGGTACAAGATGCTGAGTGCTGGTCCATTTTTCCCCCCAAAATAAAACAGTGTCAGTACAAAAGTCTTAAAAGTGCAAATATCCCTACTTTGCACCCCTCGCCCCCCGTCTTACTCAACATATATACTCTATGTCTGAATACCTCTGTACAATCATGTTACTATTAAGAAAGATCCTCAATGCTGATGAGTAAATGAGCCCTCTGAAACTTCTGGAGTTTCTGCATCGAATGATGGTAATGAAACACCACGGCAGAAGCAAGCTCCAAAGCTCAGGACTTGCCACACAGAGTATCGCCCCCCTCCAGAGGATGCTGAAATTCGCAGGCGCTGGTTGCCTTAACTAAGTTTAGCTACTTCAGCATTATATTCCTCATATACCCAAATCAGAAATGGTATTAAATATTAAGCCTATCGCCTAGTTCAGATGCAGAAGCAAACTGTAAAGCATTTTTTTCCTGGAAAGGAGAGCGCTGCTGGAACTAAGCTTCATACAACCAACTTGCCCAGCAGGAACCCACGCAGCCCTGAGCACTCTGCCGGCACTCTTAAGGAGCTCTCTACAAATGAGAGGCCTGGGGAAACAATTACAGTCCAGATGCTCTGCAGCTGGAGTCATCCAGCAGCACAATCCATTGCAGAGCACATGAAATAATTTATACTGAATTTTAACATTCATAGCAAAAAACAAATGCAGCAACTTGGGAGAACGAAGATCCTAAGCACCACAGACTAGAAATAATAAGGTATTCATGGCTTCATTGTAAGACCCTGAATGCCTAGGTATCAACTGAACTAGCTGCTGAGGAAGAAGATAAATTAGCTTACACCAAGCTGCAGGATTTCTGTTGTGGTACATGAACTGCCTTCTGCATCTTGACACTACATTGCTAACAGTCATTGCCCAAATGCAGACTTCAGTGGGTCCTAGACCTCATTTAATGAATTCTTCTATGAATACCTCCATGCAATGCTTAGTGTTTCTTCTTTATCGAGTATACCAGCCCTGGAACGGCTTGCCTCGGAGGGCTGTGGAATTGCAATCTCTAAAGGGCTTTTAAGAGCAGCTTACATAAACAGATTTCCAGCACCTCGCAGCTATAGCTTGATGCTACTTTGGAAAAGAACCACAGGCAAGGATTTTTAACATATGCACTTTCATCACACTTTAATTGTCTCTCAATAGAACAGATGTTATACATTAAATTACCATAAATGTCAAAAGATAATTGAGTTACGTAGTAAGTTTGTTTCTGGTTGGTTGTGGATGCTGCCTGCCCACCCCCTCCCCCCATTTCAGATCTGTTTAAGAGAAACTTTGTCTTTAAATTCATCCCTGAATGCGTTCAAATTGCTAGGAGTTCCAGTGCTGACAATGGTAGCTCAAAGTCATCAGGTCCTAAGTGTGGTACAACTGGTATTCATTTGAGATTTGACCATTGCTTTGAAATGTACTGCCAAACATTTGGAGTCTTATTATTAATTACATTTTTTTAAATAGGTAATATCAGTTTTAGCTAACACGGGCCAATTGGATGTGGTGTGTATCTTGGAGTAAGATTACAAAACCAAAACAAATGGAAATTTTAATTAAGAGAAAAAAAAACCAAACAAAATCCAATACAGCTTATTATAAAGAACAGGATCCACAGACTAAGTACCAAAAAGTAAAGCAAAATTGCTTGGGTGGGACCTGGGGAAAAAAGAGAAGAGTTTCTTCCCATGGCTCACCAAAATAAAAAGAATACAATGGCACCAAACCAACTGTTTTGCCAGAGGAAATAAATAGGGTTTTTTTTCTTTCTCCCCTAAGAAAATTCAGAGGACATTTCACGAAGGTCAGTGCAAGGGAAGGAGCTTTCTAACCTCACTGATAGCAGTCATATTATACAGCATTTTGAAGGCTAAACTTGTTGAAATCGCACAAAGTAGCCTTAGTGCTTTGTCTTGGATATCATCATATATTATCCACAACAAAATGTCAATTTCTGTTGTCACCACATTCAGGTTAAGCAGTGAAGAAAGCTCTACGGTTGGATTGTTTAATGTGATAATAACTTAGAACATAAACAGAAATTCTATGTTTTATGGGGCTGGGTAAATGCTATATACAAAAAGATGCATCACAATGATTTTGGAACAGATTTTTGACTTCAGAATACAAAACCATGCTGAGGTCATTAGGGAAACATCTACAGTATATCTACTTCCTGTGACAAATGCTTACAACTGAGGAAAACCCAAATCTATCCCCAGAGATTAGTCCCCCAACATGTGATTTATCTTTTACAACATGATTTTGTCTGAACAGTCTAACCTTTTCAGCAAAGACGGGGTTTCCAGACAGGTGGCTCAAGTGTACAAACTCCAGATGCAAAGTCCCGAATTCTGCCAAAATGCTGCTGCCGCCAGAGGCCCATGGCCAATTTCGACCGATCCCACTAAGGTAGAAGGGGGAAGAGAAATAAAGAAAAAACCCATGAGCATCTCTAAGGCAAAGCTAACAGGTAGTTGATGCACTGCTGTGAAGGGAAGATAATTAATTTAAAATATACTGAATATCTGTGTATGAAACCATACTTCAGTTGCCTTCCATGACTTTACTACAGGACCCTGAATTACTCCAGCTCTGCTTAGGCTTGTAAAGTGGCTTCCTGCAGCAAACCAGTCTTATAGCTTATGAATCACTGTACAGTTAAAAAAACATTACAAAAAACAGTGAATATGAGAAAAAATACGTTACCTGATTTTGCTGTATTTAACACAGCATTCTCCAATTCTAACTCTTCCTTCTACAGTGCGGTTATTAACTTAAAATGCTGCATATATACAGCATAGGCTTTAAGTCAAAGGTACTCCATGCAGTATATCTTAATACCTGAGAATTTAGGCACTGTCTCTCCAGGTACTCTCACCAGGATGAGTAACTTCATTTTTAATTTACACTTAAAGATACTTCACAGAAAAATTAATCTCAGGTTTTGTGCTGAGAATAGAGAAAAGCACATTTATTGCAAAATCCCCCCTAGAAACTAATGCTGGTGGAGATTCAGGATGAAACGTCCTCTAAAGTTACATTACAAAAAGGTGGGGTTTTTCCCTTGAAATTTCCAGCAATATTCAGAAAAACCCTTGAAAAAAAGAAAAGCCAGCTAACTTTCTGGAACATCTAGGTGAATAATGACGTACTAGGCCAGCATATTATTAACATGAATGTTAGATAGAAATATGTTTATTAGGTACTGGAATGTCTTCTTTATTTTCAAGTTCTGAATAGCATCAAACACACACACACATATAAATAAAATAATTATTTTCCTTTTACACATAAGCAGCTACTACCAATATCGGTTAGCATTCACACAACTGTGAAAATTAGATAATTCTTCTTGAGTCAAAATGTGATTTATATTATGAAAAAACAAAACAAAACCCAAGAAACCCCATCTTTAGTTCATCATGATGGAATTCCTCAGTTGTGTTAAAATTCCTTCTTTAAAAGGTCAAGTATCTATAACAGAAGTTTAGCCAATATAATGAAATGAAGACTCCATTAAATTAATTTCCTCACTAGCCAGATTAACACATTGAGATTTCTACTGCACACACAAGATAAAAACAGGTCATTAAACTTTAAAAGCAGAGTAAAGGTTGCAAACAAAGAATGTGTTTGTGTTCTAGTTAAATGCCACAGCTTTAAACCATGTAACACCTCTGGGTGCCTGGCCTTGAGCAGAAGTCACAGCTGGAACTCCCTCATGTGCCACCAAAAATAAACCCAGTACATCACCCACTGATAGGTGGACTTGTATTGTGCCATTTCTGAAGGACCACAGAGTCTGTCCAATAGAATCATAGAATACTGCTCCACTGCCCCCAAACCTCATCCAGCATGCTATAGATTTTCTTTCTCCAGACCAGGAAGATCACTGAAGTGACTACGTTTATCTGAATGTCGAGTGGAGGGAGAACTTGGTGGAGCAAATGGAGAAAGACTGGATGAGGCTCCCCTCGCTACCATGATGGTGCAAGAGGCTGAGACACATGGAAGGCATATGATGCAAATGATTGCCCAAAACCCCAAAGGAGAAAAAATGTTTCTAATCTTCATAGCTACAGACAAAAATCAAGGACATAATGAAATCAGGGTACTGCAAAATGCACGCAATCCAACTTTGACATGGTATTTGTATGACAGAAACAGAATACAAGTTTTATGGGATCTAAATATCTCATTTTAAGAGCAATCTTACAAAGATTAGAGTGCTTTTTACATCTGATTGAAAACAAAAGTGAAGAGAAAAAGCCACCTGGCTTACAAGCTGTCTGCACTTCAATTTACTTTGTTTCAGAATTTTTCCAAACGGTGACATAAAAGTGTCAAATACTGCAGAAAATAAGATCAAGGTGATTACTGCACACAGCATGTCTGAAAACCTCTTATCTACAGACTGAAAAGCTTACACACACAGACTGGTTACTCACCCAGGAACAGGCACCATCTGTGGGACACACTGGCCTAAGTCCTGCCTCAATGCTAATTTCTAGATGAAAATATTTTAGCTTGTTTCCAAATCACCCAGATTAAAAGCAATGACATAGGACACTACTGGTATATAAAGCTCAGCTGGGGTGGGGGGTGATGGTGGTGGGAAAGGTGAAATATTGAAAGGTTTTGAAAAGTTATGATGTTAAGGTGCAGCTGAAAAAAGCCAATTTTTCCCCTGTTAAATTTCTCAATAAATCTCAAAGTGGAAACATTGAGCTGTTCCTTCAGCAAGGCATCAACCAAACTTGGCAGAAAACACACTAAAGTCCCTACTTGTGCTCTACCACAACGTCTGCTGATATCAACACAGCCTGTCAGAACATTTTGATGTACTGCAGTTGGTTTAACCAGAAATATTTCCAAGCACAGCTATCAAGGCATGTATTTTACCAAGAATGGAAGATGCTCCTTGCTTAAGATGGTTACTCTTAATGCAAGAAAAGTTAAGAAACATTCATGTTGCATCTATGTACTATTTCATGTAGCTCTTACTGTTTTCAGCTGGGACAGATGGGCAAAATGATGAGGATATCCATTGGTTTAGTGGGATGGGTGCTTGAGGTCAAAACCGACAAGCTCATTTCAACAAGCTTGAAGTAGAACCCAAGAATTGCAGTTTGGTGCCTTGACTATTTTTCAGCAACCTTCACCCGTGGATGTCTGATACTCTTTCACATATTTTTAGAAGCAATTATTTCCTTTATATTCCTTCATACTATTGGGAGCAGCCACAGTGTTGCATCTGGTTCCCTTTAACTCTATCCTTATTTTAAGGTGATAGTCCAGCACGCATGTCTATGCAGACGGCTCCTGAAGAGACATAATTAGAGCCTCAGCAAAGCTCTCAGCATTCAAAATGGGAGAGGTTTCATACTCTCTGGCGTTTTTGACGAGGGAAAATAGACTGGCTTTTGTGTAACAGTTTCTTGGCTTAAAAAAAAGAAACTGAAGAGGGTGCCCTTTTTCCATCCCACCCCCAAAATAATTCCCCTAAACACTGTATGCTTTTAAACAGTATGGACATTAAGCAAGAGAGAACCCGAACAGTTAAAGGAATATGGCAAAATGGAAAAAGATTGTGCCAAAGATTACAGAGAACTAGTACATTTATAAATGACATGAGTTGCCCTTGGAAAATAACATGCAATAAATGAGTGTAATAGCTCAGTAAATCTTAATAACAAGACACAGTAAAATACTTCTGCCCATGCATGAGACTACACATCCAGTACTCCCAACTCAGACATTTTTCAAGCTCCTCACCAATAACCACTATCAGGGCAGGATGACCACAAAATTCTCCAAAGTTAAAAAACTAAATGCTAGGTGAATGCTATGAATTTACACTTCAGCCATAAAGTCAATGCTGAGTGTCTACTCAGTGTTCAGTTACGAAGTTACGGGCTGCTGCAAGTCCACAGTACTAGTTTTAACATAACTATGTATAACATCGCAAGTTCCTACGGTTTTTCTTCCAAAGGCACCCATTACTCAGGTCAAGAAACTACATCAGCAACCTGCACCTGAATGATCTGGGGGACTTTCAAAAGGCAGCTTAAGGCTTTGCTTGTGAGCTGCACAAACCTACACACAGATCACTTGTCGCAAACCAGGCAAAGCCCGTAAAGCACTGAAAACTTTTTGCAGCTTATTTTCACTCAGTTATTCTTCCAAAAAGGTATACTGTCCCAAATGCCTTGTATTTCAAATCACTGGGTCTAAAATCATGTTGTTTATACTAGCTAAACACCACAAAATTTTTCTGTAAAACAGTAATAGAACATTAAAACTTATTCCTACATTATTATAACTAGTGTTAGAATTAGTATTATGCAGTGATGCGAAATTTAGCAGGATACTCACTGTGGTTTATGATATTTCTCATTTATTTTATAAACTTTGTTACTGAGCAAGAGTGCCACAGAGTCTGAAATACAGAGTTTGTAAATTTTGCTGTCATTAATTCTCAGGAAATATGAGCCTGATTAACCTGGGCTGCTCATTAATCAGTGTTTTTCCAGCAGACTACAGTTGGTCCTTCTGTACATAGGAACAGAAAGTACAAGATCAGTATCGCTTCTAAAATGTACAGAATGTACCAGGAGAAGGAACCACAGAGGAAATATAAATATTAAAAGCTTTAGGGGTGTTGTTTGGGTTTTGTTGTTTTTTTAAAATTACATCAATTCAGATGCACAACAATATTTACAAGGTTTAAAAAAAAAATAAAATTATCAAATCAAAATTCCTGCCATCAGTGAGTGGAAGTGTTTCAGCCTCTGCAGACAGTTTTATTATCCTCCAGCCTTTCCTAGAGAGTGCCAGGAAAACTCCACAAGCTGGAGGCAGAGCAAGACTTCAGAATTTCAGTATTTAATGCAAAAGCACAACCAAACACTCAGGATCCTGGAGACTTAGTAAAAATGGTGAAAGGCCAGAATGAGAGAGATCCAGCAGCAATAACATGAAGTGTCCAAGAGCTGATGTTGTGAAAGGTTTTAGGGTTCAATTACGACCACGTGCGATTTGGCTGCACGGCTGTGTGATTCAGCACATGGGGGCTGTGTGCTGGCTACAGCTCTGACTATGAGCGAAGATGATGGGGAAATGAGAGCACACTGCAACCCCCCCAAAAGGACATTCATGGAAATTAACCTCTTCCAGGCTCTCCTGGCAGATACCAGTGAACCCAGAGAGAGACCAGTCTCTCCACAAGTTATCCCTTGCCAGGTGCCCAAATTGCACCAAGATTTCAACTAGCTTCAAAAGTATCAGATGAATTTCTTATCTCTCTACAGGCTAATATATATAATGAAAAGGCTTTGCCATATTATATTTTTAATTCTTCAACTGTAAAATAAGGTTTTTTTCCTAGCTTACGGTTCATTTTTAACGGTCCTTTTTTGTACGGGCCACATGCATGACATTTTAAAAAAACATTGCAAGACAACTTTTGGCAGACAAACTACAAAAATAAATGCAGTAAACCTTTCTGCAGTACTGTGACATAGGAAGAGATACCTCAAAGCCCTTGAATCTTCTATACCTGGCCAGGCAAAGCCCTACAGAGCCACATATTGTGAATCAGTAAAATAAACATGTTAATGCATTATGTTTAAAATTTCACAGATAACAATTTGCTTTTTATTTTCTCTGCTATATTTCAACCCAGTAAGAAAATTCTCCAAGGGCACATTCCATTTTGGTAGAACTGATCATTATTTCTATGGATGTTTTTTTTTTTTTTTTTTTTCCTTAAAAACAAATGTCTTCCTTTTATAAAAAAATCAGTCTAACTACATAATTGCCAGTCACTGCATCACCAATAAAAGTGTTTGAATGTTGCAAAAGCCTTCAATCTATTTCTTTTCTGCCACTACCAGCCTTTCATAATAATATTCTAATTTAATTAAGTCAATTAAGTCTCCATAGAACAAATGAAGAGAGGTCAGTAAAGGGGCAGGTTTTCATTTACATACTCAGTATCTATTTCTCATTATAAACAAAATATATTTAAATGATTAAGTTGCTATAGAGCTGTAGATGGCACAAAATACGTCAAAATGCTAAATAAACATAATTGCTTTCAGCATTTCCTAGGCAAACGTACGAACACAAGACCAAACAGTGAATATATTCTAAATATGCTTTGTGACATACACACCCAACATAAGCAAATAACCAGAAAAAATATTTCATGGGATACTATAGTTGCATGCTGTGATCCCCTAGCTAAGGGAGTCACCGCGGTAGGCAAAAAGATTATCTTCAGAGGTCATTTTCATAGCATATCTAATGCTTCATGCATTATTTAGGATTGCCACATCTTAAAATGCTTTCATAAGACTGATGTTTTGATTTTGCACTGAGCAGTACCATTTGTCAACGTGCCACAAAAATAAATGAAGAGCAGTTTCTTCCCTTCCCAGAAACCAATGACGATCCTTAGACACACATCCCTTGCTAACAACTTGCTGAGAGAGAAACCGAAGCCAATAGTGGAGACCAAGCTGGGGAAGAAGGATCTGCTGTTGACACTTTTCAGAAGAGGTTCCCTTCAAACTCCTCTGCTGCAGCTAACTACCGATGCTAGCCAACTGTGGTTTGTGACCTAATCTACAAAGAAGCTGTGATGAAGACTGAAATTATTTTATTATAGGTTCATACTTTTAAAAACAAGCAAAACCCCCCCAATCTCGGAGCACATAGGCAATGCTTCCTAAAGTTTCAACTACCATACTTAATAAATTACATCCCTAGAAGATTACTGTTTTAAATTTTCATCTTCTCCCTTAAAGGTACAACACGGGGTCTTGGTGTAAGAGCCTGTCTTCACAAGCACTGAAACTGATGATTTCTTTAACACTTTAGAGAAATTGAATATGCTTTTGTTTTCCCCATACCCAGCTAATCATCTGTATGTACCTCTATTTGACAAAAGAAAGATCAGAACAAAGAAGTCCAAAATGAGCAAAGTCAATCAAGGGAACCCCTGACAGGGTGAGTGCAGTAGCTGGGTATTTCTAGCCCCAGTAACAAGCACACACACCTTCCTGTCCAACCTCCAATAAATGGCAATTAACTTTTTCCACTCCTGTGGGGTACCCATCGCCTCTCCCTGACAGCATCAACCAAGGCAGACAGACTCCTTCTGGAGTTCTTTCTGGCTTTTCCACAGTATCCCTTTTCTGAGAAAGGAAAATGATTAACATCTGGTTAAGCATCTCTCACACAATGTCTCAGCAGCTGGAGACAGCAGTAACTTAAACACGCTAGCTAGCCTATGTGGTAGGTTTTGACGTCTGCTTTATTCCTCTTTGTTAGGAGAATTTCTTAGGCAAATGCTAACAGCTGGTTGGGTTTTCAGCAGTGACAATGACTGCATAACTACTGCCCTTGCCTCACCTCTGCCCAGCTGGCAGCTTCCTGTTCAGCTGAGCTGCCCTCTTGGAAGGCTGACTGATACCGGCAATTACCTGGTGAGGTGATTCCTAGGGATGCTGATTTAGTGGAGGGGAGGCAGACAGTGAATTAGTACCATCAGCAACTACTGCATGAAGACTTAACAACAAAAGTGGTTACTCAGTTTTCCATTATGATGGGGAATAAAAAAATTTCTATGCTGTAATGTCAGAGCACGAATGTTGTTTTTACTGTAACAAGTGAGATAATGAGGAGGTATAGATAGCCTCAAGAGCTATTAGTTTGAGAACATTAATTTTGCCTATTTGCCTAGTCACATGCGGTGTCAACATTAATATATGGTGATGTCCTGGCCACTTCAGTTCTGCCAGTACAGAAGATGCCTCCATTTGTACTGGAGGCACATGCACGTCATCATCTGCCTGGAAATGAGAGTACGAAAAGTCAGATTACTGTGGTTGACCATTCATCATGTGAGAAACTACTGGCACAGCTCCAAAAAGATGCTAATAAAAAACAGATCTTAAAACAAGATCCTTGCTTTTCTCCATGAGGTTCATATCAGGTCCTGCAAAATCAATGTTATGTGGCACACTTTCCAATTCAAACACTACAGAGATGTCTATCTGCAAAGGGTAGAAGAGGAAACAGTCTCCTTGCTCCCTTTGTCAATTTAGGAAGATGGGATCAGTCAGCATAATTTCTGTGCTTCTTGAAGATTAACAGTTGTTTTGGAGACCCTACAGTATCTAGGGACACCAGTTGTACTGGCTGCAGTTGAATTCTTCAAGAAAAAAGTTAGCCTCCTCCCAAAATTTTTGCCTTTCACTTTTGTAAGGAAACTTACCCAGAGACCTTTAAAGCCACCCTGGAATGGTTACTATTTCCTTACTGCACTTGCAGGCAGAAGGTTAAAATGCTCAACAAACATGGAATGCTATTGAGTGAGCTGATCTGCCTCAAGGTGACTGCCTGACAGGCAATTTCTCTTGAAGACGGTCAGAACAGCAACAGAGACTAAAGAGCACTGTTAATGTAAAAGCAGGAAGCAAAAGCAGAACGTGCTCAAAGTATGAAATTTCCAGTAGCAACCTGTGCTGTGGCCTCAGCCAGGACAGGTCCCCAACACCCTGAAGGATCATGTCAGCAGTGGAGGAGGTGCTGGAGAAGCATCCATATAAATACACAGGGGAGCCTAGACTTATGTTTGCCCCTGTCGTAGCCCATGAAACCCCACTAAATACTCTTCGCTCAGGAAAAGAAACACTGTTCAATACCATCATCAAACTTACTGTCATGGCAACAGGACCAGTCCCTCTGCGGTGAAATGTACTTGCTCATGATTAGGTCAGAGTAATGATGGCTCCTGCGGAAATATTGAAGGGAGTGGAAACAGCACCAGAGGGAGCAGAAGGAGACAAGACACAGGTGGAGGCCAAAATGCCAGGCAGAACCAAGATGAAGACAATGTCATCTGCCTCTGGAGAGCAGCAGAGAACAAGCAAAGGCCAGTGAAATTGCCCGTGGGAAGATCATGCTTTACTGTATGCACTGAAGTCTGACAGCTGCTGAGAATAAAACACCTCCTCCATGGGTTCTGGAAACCAGCAGGCACCATCAGATACTTCTTTGGTGATCTGATACGTGTTTTTTTAACATCTGGATTTAGCGATACTGTGGCTATTGATGCTTAAAATAATCAGAATATCTTATTCTTACCAGTCCATTCAGACTGTTGAGCTGCTTTATTTACATCAAATTCCGGTAGCGTTTCTCTGTGGAAAAAGACTGCGTTTCTCTAGGACTTTACTGGCAGGGTGTGTAGAACCCTTTCCTTATGGCTGTCTGCCCTGTGACACCTCTCGTGTTACCGGTGCTCTAAAGGGGCATCAAAGCTTGTGGAACTGGCACCCTGCGGCAAACCCGGAGAGCGGTAAGCTCATGTGTATGCACCCGCATGGAGGAGCGTGAGAAAATGAGAGACAATTTGTAGCCAAGCAGTACATGATTTGAAACGCTACTATGAGACGTGTCAAGTGTTTAAAAGTCATTTTCAGTGTCACTAACTGAAACTACTGAAACTGTACTTGTTACTGCAATAATTTTGGATAAAAGCTATCTGAGCAGAGCACAGACCTACATGTCCCCCACAACACACTAACGAATAAACCAAACAATTCATGTTTCCTATTACTTTACGCACTAAAGGTTTAATTAATCAATTCTAAGAGCTAAAAAAGAAAGAAGGGAATACAGCACAACGCAGCAAGGCTAGAGATAATAAGTGCCCACACAGACTACTTTTAATCAGGTCCCCGAAGAAAACTGAAAATAACAGGAAATGAAAAGTCACGAATGGAAGTCTACAGTCTGTGTGATAAAAAGTTAGACTGTCTAGAAGAAGGTGGTATTAGAATAAAATTCCCAACCATAGCAACAGGCATAACTTGATATTAAGAGTCTAAAAAGACCTCCCCCCAAAAGAAACAACACCTCAGCTGAAAAAATATCCCTTAAAAAAAATATGGGGGAAAAAACCATCAAGAAACCCACCTTGAAGTCCTGGTTCTGCAAAGCTAACCGAAAGCCCCTTCTTAACAGATTCACTTGAAAGAAAAATCAGAACTTTGGAAAAGTCCCCGATAAACGTAATTTATATATGGTCCCCTCCTCTCTGCCATGCCTTTTCAATGCTAAAGGACGAATTAACTTCGTTTAAGTCTAAAGCTTATTTCAGAGGTTTACATTTGACATTAACGTAACTAGGTAACACAGAAACAGCATGGAAAACTGGTGCTAGAACCCAAACCTTCCCCATTTCTTTTTCCTTCTTGGTGGGTTTGTTGGGTTTTCTTGTTTTTTTGGTTTTTTTGGGGTTTTTTTTCCTGCTCCTGCTCTTACTTTCTGACCTCAAAACTCTCCTCCATCTCTCCCAAAGTTCCACATACAAGATAGTCTTCCCCCCTCTATTGCCAGTCACTTGAGATTTAAGTTCTCTCCACACAGCCCTCAAGTAGAAAGCAGCAAGATGTATTTCTGTGATGGGGAACCCGCAAGAGCAGCCACCTCCAGTTCAGGTTAAAGACACTCACAACCCAATCAAGAGTATTAGTGTACAGAAATATTGTGGAAACAGTGGCTTCTCTATCAGAGGTGAAGTCGCTTTTCCAAGGAAAGCCACTACTAATCTTCTGGACAGGACAAAATCTGAGTATTTGGTCTTTTCAGTCTAATGAGGACTTTTCAGTGTAGGTAAAGATTCAAAGCATCAAAGCAATGGATGGCAGGCAAGTGACAAGCTATATGAAAATTCCCAGCCACTAGTTCCCGCTTTCCCACTTCCCAACACTCATTTTAAAATACTCAATATCGCCCTAATCTCTATATTGTCCTGGTCTCGATCTCAGTCATTTTAAACATATCTGTATTACTTTTGTTTATCCAGATCATATTCATGCCTTACCACTATTTGACAACTTTACAAAGTGATTTTTATCTTCTACTTTTATGAGACAAATTAGCTTTTATTAGCTTTTCATGTCAAGAAAATATTTTAAGTGGATTCACAGTCATTTAAGTTTAAAAGTCCTTCAAAGCATTTAGTCACATTTATTGCTCTTCATATTGCATGTGGTACCATTAAATGTTTGAAGTGAGAATCAAAATCATTACACTAACTGCATAGCTCTGTTACTAAAAATAACTGGCTGACAAGTTGCAAAGGTCTGTTTTAAGGGGTTTTGTAGCTACTATTCATTGCAAGGAGTCCACGCCAAAGGCTTTCTGACAGTCAATTATTTCTCCTTTTAATACAGCTGTTGTATCAACAGTGGTTTCAGTCTGGACAGCTTGTCACAAGATGTGCAGCTGTGATACTCATCTGACATAACATTTACTTACAAATGCCATAAATTTTACTTGCATATGCATTTACTGATACGTGTATCAATCTAAACATGTACAATACAGAGACACCACTGCTGTTGAGGGAAACCTGTCTCCTCAGTATCTGCTTTCACAGATGCTGTGACAGCTGTATGAAACACTACTGAAATGGCATTCTGGTTCACTGAAAGGGACAGCTTTTCCAGATAAAAAAACCCTGGAGAGGTCTTTTTCAGACCAGTGTTACTAAAGACATAATCTGTTCTGACAAATGCTTTAAGAAAAGCATAAATGTCCCTTTTTTCCAGTCTGCTTCAATCTTCTCCCTCCTCTTTACCCATACATTGTGGTGTCATATAAATCCATTTGTTCTGGCATCAGATAAACATTTGTTTTTCTCAGTGCCAGTCGCTAAGGGTTTGGTCCTTACTCACAGCCAAGGGGAAAGATCCTGGTGGCTTCAACAGGCACTGATCAGGCATAAAAATCCTGTCATCAAAATTACTGCAGAGACTACAGGTTAATATGAATACAGGGAATCCCTGCAGCCTGACTGCATCACTGATATCACATTGTATAAATCCTTTCCCTTAACGCACTTCAAATTTGAGAACTGGTTCTCTTTCTGCTAATTAGTAACACAATGCAAAAAACCCAAACAAACAAACCTCAAAACAACCCCCAAAGCAAAAACCTCAACAAAAACCCAAACAGACTGTCGTGGTTTTTTTTTCCCTGGGCATGACACATTTGCTTGTGCACAGTTTTATCCTTCAATGCCCATTAACTATTTGAATATCAAGATCGAAGTAAACTGCCTTGACAAAATGTATGTATTTATTTACATGCAATTTACACATTCCTTTTTCTCTACTTTATATATTTATACAAGATATATATTTTTCAGTAATCCAGTCTATTTAACAATAAAGAGCTATCCATATTTTTCTGAAAGGACATTAGTTTCAGGCAAATCACTGGGCTAGTGGAAGTTATGCATGCTATTTATCAGTTTCTGATCCCAAATGCTAAGCCTGTGCTCCAAACATAATGCAATATGGTTTGATAAACATGAAATATTACTTCCCTGGATCATATATTTATAAATGAGTGAGGTCCCTCATTGATGGAAAATCAACCGATGGTTAAAATACCATTAAAGTAATTAAATATGGTATGACTGAATAGGAATATTTCCTACAGTATAGCAGGCAGCCAAAAAGCCCCCCAGCCAAGCCCTACACAATCTAACATGCACCTGATTTCCACCTGAGGAAAATATCCCCATTACACTTTTCCTGTGTTAAAATCTCTATTATCAGTTATTGAGTTGTATTCCACCCAAACCCAGAACTTTACTTTTAATCTACTTACTATTACTTCAAGCAATAGATGCTTTTACATGGCTGCTGCTCATCTTACAGATGAGCTATTTACAAGGAACCACTGATGCCAACTATCCTGGATGTTGAGGCACAGCACAATATGGCTTAGTTCTCAGACATGCACTAAAACTTATGACCTAGGACAATTAAACATTACTTTGAAAACTTAGTGAAGTCAGATTTGGCAAGACCTGCATTTTTAAAGAAGATTTTCTTACATGATCTTTTTGCAGTAATACACGTTTTAAATTATGATATAATGACACTTTGAAGTAGTGAATATCCCAAAGAAAAATTAAGAGTAGACATAAGAAAGAAACCTTTTAAGATGAGGGTGGTGAGGCACAGGCTGCCCAGAGAAGCTGTGGCTGCCCCCTCCCTGGCAGTGTTCAAGGCCAGGCTGGATGGGGCTTTAGGCAACCTGTCTATTAGAGAGTGTCCGTGCCCATGGCAGGAGGGTGGAACTAGATGAGATCTGAGGTCCCTTTCAACCCAAACCAGTCTGTGATTCTAAAAGAAGGGAGTTTTCCATCCAATTACCAAATAATTCAGTAGAGTTGAGAAAGACGAGAAGATCTAGGGTACCTTGGCAGAGCAGAAAAATGAGAAGTACCAAACATTTCTTCTAAAAGTACTTAAAAACATTATCACAATCCATACAACAGTACTCAAGACCACACTTAAGATATCTTATGGAGGATTTTATAAACCAGATTATCAGATAATAAAGGGCCTGGCATCAAGTAGTCAAATAAGCTTTTCTTAACAGTAATTGGATTTTATTCAATACAATGAAAACAAGATAATAAAGGATGAAGTGAAATCAGCATGAAAGGATTACTATTTAAAATGATAGAACAATCAAAGGCTCAGAAAGAAATCCACTTTTGGAATCCTGCTGGAGACACGATGTGTGTCCTGCACCACCACACACAGTTTCATTAACCACGCTGAAAAAGCTTCTGATATGAAACAATGTACACAGGGAAAGTACCTTGCTATTTTCCATTTTAAAATATCACTGAGAACAACCGATGCTATAGCTTTATAAGGCATTTAGGAAAATCAGATTTCTGTCTCAATTCCAGGAATACATTTGGTCAAAGGTTTTAAGTGTTTGTAATTTCTCACTGCTCTTAATGACTTTAGTGCAAAAAATCTGTATTTTAAGCCTTTTTTTTTTTTTTTTTGTCTTTTCAGCTGTTGACTATGAGAGTATAGCGTGGAGTATCCTGAAAGTATCATCATGTAAGAAGTTGCATACTTCTTGTTCAAGTAAAATGAAGACCTTGTCAGGAATAAAGTATATTCTGGATAGACGTGGCCTATTGGTTAGTCTTTATGACAGTTTTGAAAGATGTCATTCAAAGTAAGCATTTTTGCTAAGGTGTGCAATTGTCTTTTGGGTACCAGAGACACCTTGAACTCAAAATAAACTATTTTTAGGTCTCTTAGGAGTAACTTAAAATGTAGTCTGTCTACTCTATGAAAATTACTTATTTCTTGACTCTTATTATATCACAGTTCAGGCATACGACAGCAACGCACTGGCCCAAGTCAAAATGGTTGGAGTAAACACAAAAGTGGAGATGGGTCCCCATTCTTACTCCTATCTCTTCAGGTAGGCAGATTTCCAAAGACTGTCTTCAAGGGCCAGCAACCAGAGCCCAAATTGTCTTTGATGTGTGGGTGAATGCAGTGATGGAATACAAACAGCCAGGTTCCCTTCTCCTCCCTAGGAGGTGAGCATGAAAAATAACCTCTGATACAGATGCTATGACTGTGAATAGCAACAGGTCTTTTTCTAATCCTCTGAAGTACCCAAGACATGTTAAGTCAATACACAAATTGTTAACAACAAACCAATCTGGCACACACACACACACACAAGAGGTAGAGAATTATAAAGGATCATAAAAAAAAGAGGAAAAAAATAAACCAGTTGTTTATTTCAAAGAGGCTCAAGAGATACAGAAACATAAAGCCTCCCATATCACAGAATCAAGCACTGATATGGTACAGAGTAACACAAAAAGACCCCATAAAAGTGATGATGGTGGCTTTTGTTCAATGTTTTCTCTTTCTGCTGTAGAGTGAGGGAAATAAGTGTAAGTGATGCTGAGTGTATACCAGAGCTGCTGGACAAGACAAGCACTTGCTGATTCAAAAAAAACCCCAAAAAACCAAGTGTATGGCAAAGAGGTCTGGAGAATTCATGAAGCTACTACCTAGGATTAGAATTTGCTACAGAAGGATTCCAAAAAGCTTGGAGAATCTGGCCTGGGGAAGGAGGTTTTAGAAATGAGCAGGCTGTTAAGTGGAAATGCAAACAAGGCATATCACAAGGGTGCAAGACTGGGCTTAACTGTGAACTGAGGAATGAAGGTGCTGAAGGGTGTATGTTATTCACTCCTGAAAGGCCTTCATTGACATGCATCCAACACTGGACACTGGTCACATTTAAAGAAAGACTGGTACAAATTTTAGAGAGCTGAAAGAAGAGTAACAAGAATTATCAGGATCACAGAAAGTATTGCCCCATGACTGAGGAGAGAGTGATCTTGTTAATGGATAATAGGTTAGAAATAGCAAGAATCATCTTCCAACATATAAAAGGGGAACAAATCTTCCACCAAAATACTGAATATTTAAGTACCAGGATAGACATCAAAACAAAATAGCACCCAACCAAAAAACCTCCCAATAGTGAAGAAGTACTGGAATCCACTTTCTTGGAAAAGCAGAGAATGATTGTCTTGAAGAAATGGCAACTTAGGTGTTTAGTATTCGAACATATGGATTGATGAAGTAACTTCTGCCTTATTTTCTGTGACTATTTAATTTCTAAAACCTCCCAAAACCATCTAAAAAAGCAATAGAAAGCTACATTAGTAGGTCAAGAGAGGTCCTTCTCCCCCTCTACTCTGCCCTGGTGAGACCGCACCTGGAATATTGTGTCCAGTTCTGGGCCCCTCAGTTCCAGAAGGACACAGAACTCCTTGAAAGACTCCAATGCAGGGCAACCAGGACAATTAAAGGAGTGGAACACCTTCCTTATGAGGACAGGCTGAGGGAGCTGGGTTTCTTTAGCCTGGAGAAGAGGAGACTGAGGGGTGACATTATTCATGTTTATAAATATGTAAAGGGCGAGAGTCAGGAGGGTGAAGCCAGGCTCTTCTCAGCAATGTCTAGTGATAGGACAAGGGGCAACGGGTGCAAGCTGGAGCATAGGAAGTTCCATGTGAATATAAGGAGAATCTTTTTCACTGTGAGGGTGACAGAGCACTGGCACAGGCTGCCCAGAGAGCTTGTGGAGTCTCCTTCTCTGGAGACATTTAAAACCTACCTGGATGCGTTCCTGTGTGATTTAGTCTAGGTGCTCCTGCTCTGGCAGTGGGGTTCGACTAGATGATCTTTCGAGGTCCCTTCCAATACCTAACGTTCTGTTATTCTTGATGAATTAAGCTTACTTAAAACTGGTAATAAAAATTTTACAGCATCCCATTCCTGTGCATTATAAAAGGAGGAGGGAAGCAAGTCAAGACCATAAACAGTCCTTTCTTAGTTTTTAAGGTATGCCTTATCAAAGCATCTCTGGTTTGTCATTCAGAAAAACACTCAACATCCTGTCATGCAAAAATTGGACAGTTTAGATTTCATTACATGGAGAAAAAGAAGCAAGTCTGAACCACCATTTAAAGTTTAGTTACTCAAAACCAGGCTTATGAACTTGTACTGCTCATGAAAACCTTGGATGCTAGTAAATGATAACCATACAACGGGCTGAACACTGAAGTGACAGATTTAAGCCTTCAAAGACAAGTCCAAAAGCTATTAGTTGTTAAAACAATGCTGACTAAAGCATTGTTAAGCAAAACTCAATTAATTTACAAAATGAAGTCTAGGTAGAAGATAGAGAAAATAATTTATTTATGGCCTTTGTGGAATATCATGACATGATGTGAAATAACATTGCTGAAAGACTGCACATCCCAACATCCATTAGAAAATATTCATTTCAAAATAATTAAATTCAAAATGAAACACTTTTAAAATCTTCCTTGCTCCAGTAGATTTCATTATCTAGAAAGTATGCTGTATGACATGGAATGGAAAGCTGAAAGGTCAACCAGAAAGACTCAGATTTCCTGCACCAACCCTGATTTGCTGGAATATATTTAAAACACACGAGCCTCACCAAGGCTAAGTATTGAATCAAGACACTTACATTAAAGGGCCTTTGACAGACTAATACTCAATTTTTTTATACTACACAGAAACCACACAACATGAGTGCTATTACAAGATATATAGCATATGGATACCATTAAAGCTCGATTATAATGAATACTTGCTCATTTATTTCTCTAAGCACTACTGCAAGGAATGTAGCAGCAGTTTCACAGATGTCAGCTGGAAATAGTAGCCTTTCATTTAATTTGCTGAAAGATTGCTCCCTCCTATTAACTTCCTCGTAAAGATGTGTCAGTGTTGTAACAATAAAAATGTAATTTTAACATGAAGTTTAAACCAGTGAAGGCAAATTTCTGGAACAAACTGCTTAGCTGGCTCACTAGACTCTTTTTATTTCCTTCTCAATAGCTGTGAAACTACCCCAACATTGTACAAGTCTCATTTTGTCTCTGCCCTCTGCTATCTGGATTCCTACAGTGACATCCATGTGTCTATGGCATTTACCGCTGGGGCTTTATTACTGCCGGTTGGTAGGCAGCAGACTGCTTAACATAAAGCAAACTTACTACTCTGATAAGTCTTTACAAATTAGTTATACCACATCCTCTAGGTCAGGTTCACTCAGTTAGGTTATGGTGCACTACAGCGAACAAGGTCTGCTCATCAAAAAGCAGGACATGTGAAGTCATTAATTTTTTCAACGTGAGATTACAGTGAGAACATGGGAGAACACCACATATTTTGAATGTTGGCTAGGTGGATTCACCTAAACCAACACAAAGATGACAGTCCCTATCTGCCTGCTGGACTGTAAACAAATCAGCCTACATTAGTTAAAGGTCAGTCAGAGCAGAACATGATCATGGAACTGTTGGTCATAGGGTCATTGATTCTTAAGGTTGACTAGACAGGCATTAGCTGTCTACTGCAGTCATTCTAAATACTACAGTAATATTAGAAAAAGGGGGAAAAAACCCCAAACCACAGAGATTCATTGGCCTACACAGAACCCAGTAAACACCCTAACACAGGTAGCAAGAGGGACACTCACTTGAAACACTCACCAAGACATAACATTGACATGACAATGCCAAACAGTTAGTATGAATGCATACAACTAGCAACAACTTATTGCAAAACAGCATAGAGAAAGCCCAGAACAATCTCGGCAGATACAGATTCTTTAGCAATCCTTGTTTCTCCTGCCTGAAGAATTCAGCATCTTCTGTTACAGAAGATGTTCCGTTTCTTTCTCAATATATCCTATTGGCTAACATAGCAGAAACCCAATGATATGACAGAGGATCAGCTTTCAAAGTTATATGTACATGCAACGGGTCAGCAATGAGGAGTTAAAAAAAGTTAGCAGTTTTTCTTTTTTTTTAAAAAAAAAAAAGAAAAGACATTAAAAGCCAACCTATCTATCAAAATTGGACAGGAAGATTGAAGTGTTGTTGTTAATGCTCTGTATCTTTCAATACTACAAGGAAAACCCAGAGATAGCTACAAAAAGACTTCAGGCATTCATATGTATGGCTGAATTTGGTTTTCGACTTTGCTACCCACATCAGTTCTGCAACCATCCATTTTGTCAGCACAGCTTAATGAATTAAATTACTAGATAGCATTTAAACTTCTACTTTGTCCTACATATCTACAAACTAATTCTGTTGTATGTGCTCTTTGTAAGTTGTAATATCTGGTAGTACGTGAAAGCACGCAATGGAAGTATAGCTGATCTGAGAGTTACAGCATGATCAAACTGATTTGCAGTACTGGAGTGCCTCATCTACCACAGAATGACTTCAAAGAATACATAAGGCACTTCAAAATATCTCTTTCTCCAAATAGCTGCATTTCATGCAACGACTCTTATTTTGCCATGCACAAGCTGAGCTTCATTACAAGGGATGCTCATGAAAGTTGTGTTACTTTGGTGAGTGCAAAGAAAACACTTAGGGATTTTAAAAATAAAGCTACACAAAAACTTAAGATATTGACAAAATTGTTTGAAGCAGACAAAAATAATGAGAATATGAATTGTTCACAACCATGTGTCTAAATAGAAAGAAAAAAAGATCAAATTTGCTATATTATTTCTTCATTTGACTTGTTCCAAAATGAATTGTTTGATAGGACCAATGCAATAAACTGCATTGCCACTTGTTCTTTTATTTTGAAATACGAGCTAATTTAATCAATGACAATTTTTTATATGGAGAACAATATGGAACTCCCCTGAGGTGCTGTAGCACCTCCTCTACGAAGAGAGGCTGAGGGAACTGGGCTTGTTCAGTCTGGAGAAGAGAAGGCCGTGGGGGGACCTTATTGCAGCCTGCCAGTGCCTGAAGGGAGCTTATAAGCAGGAGGGGAATCAACTTTTTAAAAGGGTAGACAATGACAGGACAAGGGGGAATGGATTAAAGCTGAAGGAGGGAAGGTTTAGATTAGATATTAGGGGGAAGTTTTTTACAGAGAGAGTGGTGAGGTGTTGGAACAGGCTGCCCAGAGAGGTAGTGGATGCCCCATCCCTGGAGGTGTTCAAGGTCAGGTTGGATGAGGCTCTGGTCAACCTTGTGTAGATCCAGGGTTGGAGGTTGGTGTGTTGGAACTCTATGATCCTTGGAGTCCCTTCCAACCCAGACCATTCTATGATATGACACTGGTTGTGAAACACAAATTAGAAGAAAGGGTAAGACAGCTAACACCACCATACAGTATTTACAGTCACTGAAAACAACAACCAGCAGACCTCTGCCAATTTTCAAGTTCCACCCCTTGTGCTTCAGGGGTTTAAAAAAAAAAAAAAAATTGTGTCTCTAGGCGTTATTCATAAAGCAAAACTAATATGAGATCTGCCTGAACCTTATTCTCTACCACTAAACCACACAAATTTCCTAGTAGGTCCTTTATAAAACTCGAAGGCTTTTGATTAAAGCATCAGAACACCCTCTCCATCTCCCCCACACCCCCAATCCCCTATACAATTATTTTCATTATGAAATAATGTTTTCATTTCTGCTTAGAATGTTGGCTGGGTGTCTGCTCTGCTGGATCATATAAAATACACTGAAGACTTTGCTTTACTTTAGGTAATGAAGCACAGGTTTGTGATCCCCATGGCCTGAGAACAAGTAGGTAGGTCAAAGATGCCAAGTAATCATCTACTTTTAGGCACTTTTGTGTTTAACCACAAACCACAGCATGGCAAGTGGGGAAGATGGGGAGAAACACTTCCCCAGCTCACTCCTGATCTGAACTAATCTAACCTGCTAATGAAGACATCCACATTGATTCCTTGTTCTTAATTATTCACAATCCCTTAAGCCATAGCATACCCACCCATCCATCTATCAGTCAGATCAGACTAATTTAAAGTCTATAGGTAATACTTTCTTTTAAAAGAAGCAATAATCTATGGAACTAAAAAATACCTCAGTTCAATTCTCCTCCAGGTGAGGAGGTTCAGACTCATGACTGCTAAATTCCTAGAGAATGACTGAAGAAGCTGTTATGGGAAAGGCTGTCCATCTTTTATCTTGTTGAAATTGTGTCACAAGACAACCAAAAGGGCCCATTTGCTGGATTGAAAACTCCTGGCTTTTGGTCTCCCAGAATACCTTTTCTAATGTCTTCCTAATGAACATTTCAACAACAATATATACAGCTTCTGGGGTATGTCTTTTAAACAAAACAGCGTTTTAAAACCATCCGTTCATGGACAATAAGGATATCGAATAGTTTTGGACAGTTTTCAGAGCCTGTTTTACATAGAAACTTTGTGGCTTTTCCCATTCTTTTATTAAAATAACAGTAACGATAAACATTGTTGACAAGATTACAATACTTTGTTCACTAGTGTATTTTAGGAGACTGAATTTGATAGCAGCACAACCAGTCAGACTGCTTAAGAGCATTTTCTCCTATCAGCTCCAGTGCTGGGATCCTAGTTCTAATTTCTCTTTGTTAACATTTGATATTCTAATAGAGGAGAGGCACTGAGCATGGGGTGATACACAATAACCTTCATGCCTCACAAAGAAGGCAAGGAGGGCACAAGCATTCTCCCACTCAAGTTACCTTGTCATGCTAATTCAATGCACTTAGGTAATCTCTATTTTCCCTTTGTGTTCCTGAAAAACATTTAGGGATAGGTTATGAAAAATGCAAACTAATATGACCATTACAGTAATTATGTTGGTTAGGTTTATTAATTTGTCACAATTAAGTCAATAAGAGTTTTAGAAACATCGTTATATTACTTGATTAGTTTTGAAAGTGATTATCCTAAGAACGCTAATTGGAAGCATCTCAATTTACAGGGTACATTAAATTCTCAGTAGCATTTTAAGATTACTCAACATATGCAGGTCAATTATCAGTAATCACTGGTACACATACAACTGCTTCATAAGAAACTTCAATACAACACTGGAAAAGAATAAAAGAGGGTTTAAAAAATCCAACTGAACTTTAGTCTGAAGAGATACAACTGAACTTCCATTCACATTATCATAGTAAAAGGCCATATCTAACATCTAAATTGTTAAAACCATTCTGAAATGGAAAAGATCATAAAAATTTGAGCAAAGATTAAAAACCAGTTGTCTACCTTGAAAGAGATGATGTTAATTTGTCAGGACTGCCAAAGCACTGAATTGCACTAACTGCACTCATGCCCAGCTGCACATTAATTACCAGATTAGAAAGTTATAATTAATTTTCTTAATATCACTACACCGCTTTTCTTCCTTGAGTTAATAAAAACAGATTGCAATCAATCTTTGTTAATTCACACTGCAGAACAGAACTGCCGTAGCTATTTCCATATGTGCAAGGCACCGCATGCATAGTTCTTGGTGTAATACCCTGCCTAGAGGCTGTATCTTCTGACATTCTAATGAAGTGTTGTAATAAGGAAAGTAAATTATAAATTATAATAAAACTTAATATAGTTAGTAGGAAAACTACATAAGCTTAAAAATTAATTTTAAAAGAATCTTCTTAGTGACAAAATTCAAGGTGGATAGTATTCCAACATACTTTCAGCTAGAAAAGAGGGGTTTATTTGTAATTAAATTACTAAGAGACTTTATTGACAAGTTTTTAAATATATTCAACAGCTGACTTTGTCATTAAAAACATTAAAAGTGCTCTGTACCTGTCTGGTCTTCACAGAACACAACTTGCAAGGAATTTTAAGAACTAGTAAAGGATAACAATATTCATTTTTTTTCAGGAAGTTATGTTCATCAGAACTTCTGAGAAAGAGCATTCACTTATAAATACTGCAAAGATAATTAATGCAGCATTCAAGCAGCATACATTTTCCTGCATCCATATTATCATCACAAGTTGTTTTTATAAAATGGAAAGATTATTCTGAGGTTCTCTCAAGAGGAAAGGACAACAGAATAAAATGAATGTGCCTTTTTTTCCACATTTCATTTATGCCCAAAAGATGTTTTATTTCTGCAGCCTCAGTGATGCTTAACAATTATTTCTTTTTATCCCTTGTATCCCCTCCTTTGTAAATGATAAGAACAAGTTTAGAAATGAGAATTACGATATCATGGCTTCTAAAGAATAGCAACCTATTTTATTCTGATCTAATAGAAGTTTTCACATGGTCAGCCTAGGTGTCACAAAGGGAATACTGAATATTCAATAGCAAATGAAGGTTGAAAATGTTTGGGGGTGGTTTTGTTTAGTTTATTTGCTTGTGATTTTTAAAAAATGTTTCTAAAGTCTTCCAGGTGATGGCAAAACCCACATCATTCATAGAATCATAGAATGGTTTGGGTTGGAAGAGACCTTAAAGATCATCCAGTTCCAACCCCCCTTGACATGGGCAGGGACACCTCTCACTAGACCAGGGTGCTCAAGGCCACATCCAACCTGGCCTTGAACACGTCCCAGGGAGAGGGGCAGCCACTACCTCCCTGGACAACCTGTTCCAGTGCCTCGCCACCCTCATGGTGAAGAATTTCTTACGAATATCCAACTTAGATCACCCCATTCCAATTTAAAACCATTTCCCCATATCCTATCACTATATGCCCTTCTAAAAAGTCCCTCCCCAGCTTCCTTGTAGGCCCCCTTCAGGCACTGGAAGGCCACTATAAGGTCCCCCCAGAGACTTCTCCAGACTGAACAAGCCCAACTCTGCCAGCCTGTCTTCACAGGAGAGGTGCTCCAGCCCTCTGATCATCTTCATGGCCCTCTTCTGGACTTGTTCCAACAGTTCCATGTCCCTCTTATGTTGGAGACTCCAGAACTGGACACAGTACTCCAGGTGGGGCCTCATTTGAGTGGAGTAGAGGGGCAGAATCACCTCCCTCGACCTGCTGGCAACACCCCTTTTGATGCAGCCGAGGATACGATTGGCATTCTGGGCTGCAAGTGGGCATTGTCGGCTTGTGTCAAGCTTCTCATCCACCATCACCCCCAAGTCCTTCTCTGCAGGGCAGCTCTCTATCACATCTCCTAGCTTGTATTGATGATGAGGATTGACCCGACCCAGGTGCAGGACCTTGCACATGTCCTTGCTGAACCTCATGAGGTTCACGCTGGCCCACCTCTCCAGCTTGTCCAGGTCCCTCTGGATGACATTCGGTCCTTCCAGCGTGTCAACTGCACCACTCAGCTTGGTGTCATCTGCAAACTTGCTGAGGGTGCATTTAACCTCATCCTAGATGTGACTGATACAGATATTAAATAATACTGGTCCCAGAACAGTCCCCTGAGGGACACCACTTATCACATCTCTCCATCTGGACTTCGAGCCATTGATGACTACTCTCTGGGTACAACCATTCAACCAATTCCTTATCCACCAAACAGTCAGCTCATCAAATCCATCTCTCTCCAGTTTAGAGAGAAGAATCTTGTGGGGGCCTGTGTCAAAGGCTGTAAAGAAGACCTACTACTTTTCCTCTGTCCACTGATGTGGTCACTCCATCACAGAAAGCCACTAGATTGGTCAGGCAGGATTTGCTCCCAGTGAAGCCATGCTGACTGTCACAAGTCACCTCCCCATCTTCCATGTGCCTGAGCACAGCTTCTAGGAGAAGCTGTTTCATGATCTTACCAGGCACAGAGGTGAGGCTGACAGGTCGGTAGTTTGCCAGGTCGTCCTTTTTATCCTTTTTTAAAATGGGCACAACATTGCCCTTCTTCCAGTCACCAGGGAATTCCCCTGACCATCACGACTTTTCATATATCATGGAAAGGAGCTTTGCAAGCACAACAGCCAATTGAGAGAAACAAGATAGGAAAAGATTTTTAAAGTACATATAGCCTTCATCAGCAAAGCTGAGCACAACCTCTTTTTTTGTTTATTTTTTCTCCCAAGCTTCCTTAAAGCAGCCCTATTTCCTTACCCTGCTAAATATTATTAATATAGATGCTATATAAAACATCTATATGTGTGTATACATACACACACCCCGCCCCTGAATATACACTAAAATGTGCCTAAACATAATTTGATTATCACACCTCCTAGAATATTCTAGTTCTTTAACATATTGAAGACCTTAAGGAACAGTGTATTATGTGATAATACACTATGAGAAGCAGGACTGATGGATCACCTCTTCCATAAAGCGCCTTATCCTAAGGCAGCAACTCTAGCACATGCCTCATTTTGGGTACTGCAAAACAGCAGAGAAGGAAATCAACTGAACAACCTCAAATACAGGAAAGGAGAGAGGAAGGGGCTGAAAAACAAAGTCTCAGAAGACATATGTGGGACAATACCTAGTACAGCTCCCAAATGTCGATTTTTGCAAGCTGTGAAACTGAAACATCAAAAAAAAGCTTCAGAGAAGCAACCCATAGGTCTGGAAGATATGATGCATCTAAGATTCAGACATCTCTCCTGAAAGATGTGGCAGCAAGGGCCGAAACAGAGTTCAGTAGAAAAAAAACTTCCACCAGAGCTGAAAACCACCACTGTTGTACTGTTGTACTTCTCCAAAATATAAATGGATTGGAAGAGGGCAGCAAGCATGGGAGAAGAGTAGCAGGGTTACAGAATACAGAAATCAGAACAGCATCAATGTTGCATTGCGATATTTCTTGATTTACAGAAAACACACAGCTAAACAGCATTGGATGATCTCAGGAGCTTGTAATAAAAACCTGCAACTTAGATTAAGGATTCAAATAAGGTCTGGATGCTGAAGAGAGACTATGAGAACTAGCAGAGCTGTTTTACAATCAGAAACTGCACCATAACATTGACTAACACTGAGAAAACAAAGTAAGAAGTACAGCATTTCAGCTATGCATATTTAATGCTGAGATTATTATTTATAAACAAGGATGTGTTCTGCATTCAGCTGGATGTATGACGCTGGTCACAAACATGAGAAAATCCAACTAATGACCAGCAATTATATTCCTTCCATCATTTTAAGATACTTGAAGAGAAAGAAAACTCTGTAAATCTCTCCAAACACTAAACCTAACTGAACAATTAATAATAAACTTTAATTTTTGTTAAAAAACCCCACAAAGCTAAAGCTAAAAATCAGTCGGTATGAATGTTATTATTCTGATTCAGTGGACTGATTTCCAGTTAAAGCTTATTTTATGCTGATTTGTTATTTTAAAGTCACTCTAAAAGATTAAATGGAAAACTGCACTGAAAGAGTATCTCACCTATTCATGAAAACAGATATGCCACAAATTTCAGAGGAACAAAAGATGTCATAGGCAGTTATGACTAGTCAGCTTAAAATGAAACACACTTATAAAGATTCTGAAGTGCTATAAAGAGAAGTTTAAAATTCTGACAAGTGAAATATTTGTGATACACAATACACATTGCAGCTGCATCAGTTACAAGTAGGGTTCCAGCTGTCCAGCTGGGAGGTTACAGAGAGATCCTCTCCTATCAGAAGCAACAAGAAACATAACGATGAAAAAAGATTTAACTATATGTATGCACACACACGTGCAAATGTATGTGTGCATATCTATAATGAAAGATGTATTAAAGTTTAATGAACTTAGAGATGTATTGAAGAGAAAAATGTCTTTTTAGTGAGGGGGAAAAAAAGAATAGTCTTCTGTGAAGAGGACAGCAGAATCTGTTCTCAGTAATGATTTCTGAACAAAATGTATTTAGCAACTCTATCTCAAATTATCTTAGGGCAAATGCAAATTACAAACATTAGTCACTTATTTAAACCAGTGCTTATTTTAGATCCTAAAGTAGTCCTTATTTTTGATGCTAGGTAAAAATCTTGTTTTTCCAATTCTTCTTCTTGCAATGCAGAACAGGTACCATACCTGTAATGCCTATTATCACTAACAATTTAGTCAGAATATAGTGCTTGGTAGCTCTCAATCCTTATTATCCCCTGCATCATAAAGCTGCTTAACTAGAGAAAAAACTAACAACGACCTTTCTGTTTTAAAATGACTATTTTTAGGAACAACATGCTCCATTTTAGAACTTATTCGGGTAAAAGTATTAAAGCAATTTGAGCGAAAATAGACAAGAGAAACACTTGGTGAATACCCCCTCTCCCCTTCTCATGGCCCAAGAAGTGCTTCTGCTCATTTTATTTATTTAACGAAGTCTGTACAAATTGCTTCCCTTCCCTCTGAAGGAAGCCTCTTCCAACAGTCACATTTTGTCTATTATAAGATTATCATTTACTGGAGATAGATGAAAATTAGGACATCCACAATGCAAGCAATTGAAAGGGAAATGATCTTTGACCAATGCAAAGATTAATGCACCTACATTCCAGTGTTGGACTTCATAGCACAGTCGATACGGTCAAGGAAGAGCAGCTCAGGCAGCCCGGCACTAGGTTTTTATTTTGGGGTGAGACAACTCCTCCTCAAGCTATTCTGTAGCGCCCGGCCCCGCAGTGACCCTAAGGGGAGCTAGTTCCTGCTGCACTGGTAAAGCACATAGATGTGTCTCATCTTGAACGGAGCCTCATCCTGCATTTTTTGTACAACTCCAACTCTCAAATATGTTTGGCAGCTCAATAAACCTAAGGGTTCCCTTGCCATGTCCTAGGCAGCGGGAAAGTACATCATATAAACATCTCCTAATTATCTGCCAGTATCAGGGTGACAGCAACAGCAACCCAGCTAAAGCAAGAGCACAAGCAACACCAACGCTTATATCCTGATTTATAAAACCTTATTTTCAACAAATGCAACTTCAAAATCTTGCTGACAGATTTCTCTGTGGATAGTTTTAACTATCAGGAAGCAAGTTAAGGATCTGATGCAACTTGCCCACGCTCATCACTGTCCACCACTGTATTTCAGCCGGGGACTGGTAATTTACAGCCAGACTGGTAGAAAATGTGAAGTACCTGGTTGGTACATGTCATCAGTTGGTACATGTCACCTATTGGTACACGCCATAGGAGACCAGGCTGAACTTCCTACTTCTAATTTCTCCTGGGGCAAAACACAAAATAGTGCAACCTGCTTACCCTGACTCACATCCCTCCCACTTTCCAGTGCAGAAAACTTTCACATAATCTTTGTAAATAACACACCCCTCACCCACCCCCCATTTCTCATCTTTTTTAAGCCATCAAAACAAAACTTTGATAGCTGGGGGAGATTTTGCTACCCTAAAGAGCGAGCCTGATAGGGAGAGGGGAAAAACCAAGACCTTCCTGTAAGCAGCTGACTTCTATGGGACTGTCTGTGAAAAGGTTTGTTTTGTTTTATGCAACACCACTACCTATTGTTATCACCACAGAGATCTTTAAGTGTTTGCAATCATATGATTTATGCTGATGAATCACATAAGAGTCTTACATAAGTCACATAAGAGTTTTACACAGGTAAGTAGTACGCTACTTATGCACTTGTAGGTATTTATACTCATTTTACAGTGCACTAATAAACTCTGGGGAAAGAGATAGTGCTTAAACTTAGAATTGAGCACTAGAATTGCTTTCCTTTGGCTAGAAAGAAAGCACTTGGACTGAGAAAGATATTTTACAGTAGCAGTAATAGGTCCCAAATCCTTCCTATGTTATTGCCAGAGGGCAGCCTCCCACTCAAATTCAGTGTTACAATATTGAACTGAAGCTGCTGTTTGAATAACACAGCTTAGCATTATGGGCTATCACCAAAATAATATTACTCTTGGTTCTTTTATTTTTTTCCCCAAACACATATTGAACTATCTCACAGAATTTTTGATATTTTTATAACAAGATTTTTTGCATTGCTCAACGGCAAATCAGACACAGGTCAAAAGCACATATCTTGAAAACCACACTGACATGTACTGATACCTATAGTCAGAAACTCTAATTTTTAATAACACTCTCAGACCATTTTTTTTAAAATTTTATGTGCAACCATGGAAGAACTATTTCTGGAAACTCAAAGGATAAAAAGGAAGGCCATTTTTTTTGGGTTTTATAAAATTAAATGTAATTTTACAGTAGCTTACTTGATTCTTACTGAATATAAAGCACTAGTTATGCAAGGCAGAACTGCTTACTCATTTAAGGTGAAACAAAGACATGGCAAGCAATTTGAACATGTTCTAACGTGCTCTAAAGCAATGAAATTTCTAATCAGACAACATATAATATGGTGATATCCAAATGTCCCAACACAAAACTATTTTTCAAGTTTATTTTGCATCCAGTACTGACTAAAGAAATGTAAAGTTGTTTACAAATTATGCAATAAATCATTGGGTTAACCAGTACCTGAAATGGCAGCACTGTAAAAACCCCGTACCCTTTGCTGAAACCATCCTTGTCACTATTTATTTATAAATTAGGAAGGAATTAATTTCTTCAATTACAAAAGTTCATTCTTCCGATTATTCGCCTAAGGTCTTCTTTAGAAGATGGTAAGAGATTACTATCTCTAGAAGGCAAATTATTCTATGCCAAAAACACATGTTCAATACCAGACAAACAATTGTTTGATAGGTAAAGTTCAGCTAGGATTTATGTCTTTGCATCCAGTACTAACACAAATCCACACAGTGATCCAAATGCCCCGAGGGAAAAGTCTGGTTTCAATTGGTCTGTTTTGCTAGAGGGGAAATCTCAGTGTTTAAGGTAACATCCAGATCCTTTTTGTAACTATTACCACTTTAATTAATTGCATCACTGAAGCATTTGCCAAAACCACACAAACAAAGCCTTTATTAAGCATATAAACTAGACTACTTTGTCCTGAGGTATTTTTGATTTCTTCCTCTAAAATTACGTCCAAGTTAAACAGAAGGGATAAAACTAAATATTCTGTTTAAATGCAACTTCTGCATAGACCTACACTGACACACTGTTGAGAAAAATATAAATTTTTCCTCTCTAATTGCTCCTTAAAAAACAGGTTTATTTTTGCCAAATATAGTAAAATTTGAAGAATAACCTTTACTTAAGTCTGTAGTCTTTTTCTAAAATTTAGAATAGTGCAAATCAGAAACTTTAAATTAGCCATCCTGATTGAACCTGTGCATGGAAGTGCTTGATGAATCACTAGGACAAGTAAAAGCAGAAACCACTAACTGTGTTAAAGCAAATCACATCATACAAACAACTTGATGCTTATGAGAATTTTGCATACTAATGCAACAAACACATTTCAGACATTTCTGATACTGTAAATGAGGGAATTAAGCTGTCCAAAAAGGTTTACTGAATTTGTGTGTTTGGATACTTTCTTCTTTGTATTTTCAAAATTAGTCAAAGCATTAAGATTCCTTTACAAACTATAATGGAATATACTCTTAAGTGCATTAAATATGCTGTTTTGAAAGAAGTCCCAGAACTCAGAAAGAACAATTCTGTTATACGCTAAAGTATCCTCTTAGAAACATCAGAGTTTTTCTAACCAGGTATCACACTGAAGATATTCTGAAGGCCACCTATTCCTCAAGTGACTTCGGCAGACAAGACCTTAAACATGTTTTGAATTTGGGAATTACCTTGAAACCTTAAAATATTTTCAAGCAAGTTCTGCAGTCTAAAGACCAGTATTTCATACCTCAGTGTTTGGGTGATAGTAAGATTTCCTTCTGGGTGGAAGGTGCTCCTTTTTTAAATGCACACAAACTAAAATACTGCCAGTATTCTGAAATACCAGAGTGTGTGCCCCAGAAGAAACTGCCACCTGTAACTCTGTCACCCAGGCAGACACTGTGGCATTTTAGCATAAAATCCCTCTCCAAACCAGCCAGGGTCTGCTGGACAAGCCATGCTGGTGAGGAAGAACCATCCTGCTTGGCACTACCGTCACGGAACAGGAAACTTTGCTGGTAGTAAAACTTAACACATTCAAAAAAAAAAAAAAAGCTATGGGTTTATTTTTCCTTGTTATTTTCTTTTTTCCAAACAATGTGAGAGAAAAAAAAAAAAGAGACTGTGTTTGAAGCTGTGCTGTGGGTCTATCTTCTTGTTCCGAACCCATGCAGCAGCTCTGAGGTCTCAGTAGCTCCAAGAAACTTTTGTTCAAACCCCAAATACTTTGAGGCCTGGAAAGGCCTGAGGCATAATTTAAATATTCTGTACAGGATGGCATAATTTAAAAAAAAAAAAAAAATTAAAAAAAAAATCAAAAGAGGACTTTGCTCTAAAATCATACTGACAACATTCCAGTAGCATAAATATTGCCCTTTTGTCACTTTCATCCCGAGTAACCTACAATGAGTAGCTACTTTGTTCAAACAATTTAGCAAGGCCTCTGCTATCTCACTTCATAAAATATGTAATACTGAATTCAACTCGGGTCCTCCATTTACATTTACAATGCAAAAATGTAAACGGCAAAAAATACCAGGCTGACATCAGACCGGCTAAACATTTAATGCTTACATTGACTAAATCTTATCACTCCCTGTGGTTTGATTTTAATACAAATGAAATTTATTTCAAACTCCTCCTTTCTAACTTCTATTAAGCTTTCCTGCTGTGACCCACTTCACCCATACCTCACAGCCTTTCCTCCCCATGGTCCCTGTATTCATTAATGCTTACACTATTTACTTTTGTCCCTGAGTCAGAGGAACCAGCATGGTACCATCCCCCAGATAATATCTTCAAACACAACAGATGTCCAAAAAGTCCATTTCCACTTTGTTATGTTTCCAGAAATAAAAATATTATTTAGCTTGGTCAAAGACTTTTTCATTAAGGTCAGCTGTATTTATTTTTCAAAGTTTAACATGCACTGCAAGGTTATACCATACATTGATTCTTCATAAAAAAGCCAGGCACCTTAACGTCTAAAAAGTATTGCTACAGAGTAGCACACAAGGGATAACAAACAATTTTAAAACAACTATTCATCTGGTCAACGTATAAAGAGCCAACATTTTATGGAAAATTTATTCTTTAAGAATGCTTCTGGGTTGCTTATTAGAAAGTAGTAAAGTGGCCTTACTGGAAATTGTAGTGACTTAGAAAAGATAGGGGTCTGCTTTCAAAGGGAGAAAAAAATGACATAAAGAGACAATTTCCATCTAAGTGACAAAAAATGTGGTACAGAATCTTGTATTTGGAAATTTATTCCTGACTGATGCAACAGACTAGCAACAATCTGGGTTCTTCTCTGCATTTCACACCTGGGCATCATCCCATAAAAAGAAGCCCCGTACACTTTCTTTTCTAAGAGTTCCAGGGATCAAAAAATCTGAGACACATATTACAGAAATACATAAGCAACCTGATTGCTCAGTTATGAATTACTTGAAGTTTTTAGAGAGAAAAGGAAATGAAATTATTAGCATGAAGAAGCCAGACTGTCACAGTTCACTGAGAAAAAAAAAAAAGGATCATGAACTAGTGGCATTTCAAGAACCTGTTATAGTTGCTGTTTTAGAAGTACTGAAGATGAAATACCTAAACAAAGGATTTGGGTGAGGGAGGAAAACTAGTTAGTAAAAGCAGCTTTGCCAACTTGTACTCCTTATCCCCAAAAGGAGACTCAAACCTATCTTTTAAGCCACAACTGCTTTATACACATTCTCCCTCTGCAGCCTCTGTACAAGTGTTTCCAGCCAGAATAGTCAGTAAGTCTTAGACATCACTGGTTACTCAAATAAGCAAGTGAACTGTAACAAGAACTTCAAATTTGGTACTATAAGCAGAAGATGAACTGAAGATACAGAGCGATAGCAAGAATATTAGAATACATTCTGAAAGAAAGAAATGGGTATCCCAGTGCAAACTACCAATCTGATTACTGAAAACATGCTTCACAGCCAACAGGAAATTTTACAAACACACTCAAGAGCTGGCTAATAATTCTAGCTGAAGAACAGTACAGTGAACTTTTTAATATATTTGATAATTAGGGTTCCAGAAATAGACAGTAAGTGTCCCATGGCCACTAAGTCATGCAGAAAGTAGGATGAAGAAAACCAATGGAGAAGAGAAAAAATACAAGACTTCAGGTGGATGCCTTTGGTATTTAAGGACATAGACAAAAATATATGTATATTTACACACAGAGGCACTCAAGAAGAGATTAAGTCTTGGATTAGCAGAGAAAACAAACTTTTTTTTGGTGAAAAACATTTGCATAGTGAAACAAATACCCAGCTCATCTGCTAATCCAAAAATACTCATTTAAAAATAACCACTGACACCAACAATCTATTGTGAATGTTCTCCAGTTTGAAGCATAAATCAAAATAACATCAAATAAAATACTAATCAGAAATGAGATGTATTAGATCTGTAATATATGCAGGCTTCAGTGGCTTAGCATTTCCTAAGCTTGGATGACAGCGTATTTGTTTACGCACAGTATTATGGAAGAGTCATCTATTGAAGGTCAAATCTAGACAGATGCACAAGTATTCAGAACAAATAACCAAGAACCCAGCACTTAATGTAACTTTTCCTGCCACAGCAAAGGAAGTTATCTTGGCAGAGATCCACTTCTGTGCAAGGTAAGAAATGAATGTATTGTGGTGCATGTGGCTGACTTTTGCAGTGCACCACACCAGTTGTTGTGAGAAGCTGGGAATAAGATCAGAAAGACCTACCACAGAATTTGAACTGTTTGCAAAAAAACACTAATAGATTTAGTAGATAAGCAGGGATTTAAATAAGGGCTATGTATAAGACAAATTTTTATCCTAAATACCTTAAATATGTTTATACTAAGCAGGATAAGGCAGTATTACATTGCAATTGTAAACATATGCTACCGTTTCATACTCGGAAGTTTTTGTAACAACTTAAGATAACCAACAAACCTCAAACTTGTGCAGAACTCATTCAAGTCTGTTGAGAAGAATTATTAGCGTGCATAGAAGTAACCAAAATCCAAGGGTCACCACAACCAGGCAGCAGTTAATCAGCCCCTTCAACAAGGAGAAAGATCAGGGGGCACTAACTCACTCTTGCTCCCGTACACAGATATGCTTTTTGCCTCCCACCACTTCTGTTCAAAAGGAAGGCAGAAGGTAAGCCTGCCTGAGCTGGACCAGGGGTTTCTGTAGGACTGGCTCTAAGCAGTTTACTGAAGCAAACACAGCCAACCAGGCAAGCATCTCAATGTACATCCCACCTGGGGAAAAAGGGATACACACAAATACAGATCAAGCAGAGAGCAGTGCAGGGTGCTGACTGTCAAGGACAGAGTCATGCACAAACCCACACCACCACATACACATGTGAAGTTGTCCCTGATTTTATTTTCTTCTGGTGGGTGGTGCTGGTGTTTACTTAGATGTATCCCTATGAATGCACAAATATACAGAGGTGTAACTGTCAATATTCTACCCCAGGCACTGCAAAGTAAACATTTTCTTTACAGCACAGTGTCACTGCTAGCAGGCCTGAGGCAGACCACGGAATTGCTGACATCTGTTTGGAGTCACACACTGGAGGTCAGACTGACGTCAAGAGAGCATGCATCTCCTACATCAACCACACAGCTGCCTTCAAAGCAGAACTGGCCAAAGCAAAACCAGTCCTTGGGAGAAGGTACAAAACATGTAGTCACTTGTAGCAGATATTACTCTCATTTCTTAATACGCCTCTGAAGGACATGCCAATATTACATTTGAGAAGAGGTTAAAACATGAGAACAAAGTGTCTGGAAAATTTACCCTTTTGGAGCAGCACACATCCTTTGGCCCACACCCTACATAAAACACTAAAAGCAGTGGAAAAGTAATGACACACTGGCAAAGAACCAGCCAGTTCGAAGCTGCATAAACAATACTTGTGTATGCATTCTCGTGTATAAAACGTATATCTACTTAAATTTCCTAATTTAAACTGTACATCTAAGGATCTTATGTCAACTTTTACCTAGCTGGAAGGACACAAATTGTTCAGTAATTGCAATCGTTCTGTGACGAAGACACTTTCAACATCATTTTGTATGTTCTGGTCACGAAAAAGCAGTTGTTTTACCTCTTAATATTAAGCAATGCCCAAGGTATCCCAGTGGGAGTGTTGAAAGCTGGTAGCAACTTCTCTCCAAGCTCCACTGCCTTTTTTCGGAAAATCTGGAAGTTAAGAAGAAACAAAGTGTTGGAAAATGTACTGTTGCTCCCAGTAAATCAGTTCATGTAATACTGTTAGTGAGTGTAAGTCCATCCCAGCACAATGAAGCATCCGTGGTTTTTGAGAGTGACGTCAAAGGAACAAAGCAGCACAACCCCTTTTCCATTACACACGTTAGCAGGAGAACTCACACAGCAGGATCTCACAGTGCCGATGCTCAGACAGACATCAGCATGATCAGACGCGCTCCGGTTTGCACAGAGCTGCTTGCACGCTCCCTGCCGTGCCTGCCAGGAGCTCTGGGGTCGGGGAGGGGGGCCAGTAGCTGGGCACGCTGCTGGATCCAGGCTCACTCACAGGCAGCTCCCTGCCCCCAGTGACATGTCCTCCCAAAAGCAGTGGGATGCTGCTGCAGAAACAGCGCCTGTGCTCTGTGTGAGGTTTATTAATGGTGGCTCGGTGTGCCATGGGAACCTGGGCTGGCTTGCCGTGTCCCTGTTGTACCACAAATGTGATGCATGGGCAATCTGCAGCAAAAACAATCTCCTCTCCACTCCTCTCCCTCCAAAAATAAAGAAAAAAAGAAAAAAAGAGGGTTTTTTTTCAGCACCATAGTTTTATGGAATCGGACAGTTTATACCCAGATGGGTTATCAATGCCATGATTAATCAAAAAAAATGGAATATAGTCCTAACAGATAAATGAGATGCAACTGTTCTTTAGCATGCAAGGAGTTTCAGATTTTATCTTAAAAACAAGTGGAAAAACCCCAGTTGGTTAACGAGCGCCCACAGAATGGCAAGCAATTCAAACTTCAGGAAACTTTATATTCAGAGTAATTGTTAGAAGGCTAGAATAAAGACAATTTTGCTCTCCTTCAGCTGCCAGCTCAACTCAGGTTACATTAACCTGACTTTTCGAGCACTGAGTACTCTAGTAAGAGATTTCTAATTAGAAGCAATATTGTTTCAACTTAAATATAGAAACCTATTTAGTGATTGCAATATGTGGAGAATGTTCAAGGCCTGGAATTATACTGCGATCCTGCACAACACTGAAAGGGATTATCCCAGGTGGAGTAGCCAAAATAGCAGAGTCACCTTCACAGTTCTCTCTTTCTATTAATGGCTCCCATCTTTGCCTGCCCCCCCCGCCCCCTATTCCCAACATATTTATGAAGAATTTTTATTTATGTATTAGAAACCAAGTTTTACATCTGATGTATCTTGCAGTGTAGCTGAGTACGGTACAGCAAATTTAGAAGGAGAAAAATGCATATATGGTTATGTGAATACATTAAGACAGACATTTGCTGCTCAAAACAAGGTAATGAAGTAATTTCTTTCCCCACAAATAAAATTAAATTTATAAAATCACACTTTCTAAAAGCTGTTTTGAGCAAAGGCTTTCATTTTTAAAAAATACGTGATCAGGAGAGAATAAAAAATGCTGTGACAATCACATTATCATAAAGAAGCTCCAGCCTACCCCATTGTCTGTTCATATGATACAGATCTCAAGATTTCTGTGACAATAGTCCGAGATTTGGAAGTACAGCGCAAGGCATTTCGAGGGAAGTTGAGTAATTGGAAGCCAAATTATGGTCGGAGTTGGAAACTTTTTTTGAATAGATTACTTGTGAGTTCTTGGAGAAACTTGAAGCAAGGCATCAGGGAAAACAATTTGCTTGGAAATCCCTTCATAATCCACTTTAATTCTGACTTTCCGGTTTAACAATTGTCTGGCTTCTCTTCAGAATTAGTTATGGATTTGCAATCTTCATCCAGGACATAATTCAGTCTCCCCAGGGGTTAAAACCTTGAGGGACGCTCAGAAACAGTTGGTGCAGAACTTAATAATATCTTTTAGTAGATCTCCTTGAGAGGAGCCAGTGACAGTAATCCCACCAGAAACACACAAGCTTTCGCCTCCTTACACTAAGCAGCCACATTTTTTTCACTTGGTCTATCGAACCCAAAGGATGCTTTGCTCTTTCAGCACAAGAGAGGCTTCTCCAGCCTTTCACAACATACGGTGCAATCAACTCATCAGCTTACCTCTGCATCTCTGCCCTGAAACACTGAAGTATTACAGGAGAGCGGTTAGGGTGACCCTCCCAAGCTACAGCCACACAAGGACCCCGAATTTCTGCAGAAACATCTTCTGTGCAGCATAAAACCCTATGTTTAACCATATGTAAAGGGAGCAAATATTTTACGGAACATGGGTGAAGATGCCACATGGACTTTTTAGATGCATATTTAAGAAAAAGAGGAGATCCTTCTTTCAAAAAGCACATACAGATTTAACCATAGCAGTGGCAGCAAGGCTCAGGAGTAACCACTGTACCTTACAGGCTGTATTAATCCTTCATCATTAAAAAGATTACACGTAAACTCAGAAAGAAGTGTGTTACATTTTTGTCCAGAAGCACTTATTGTAATATTTTAGTATCTTAATTAAAGATTTGATGTACAGAAATAATTCATTGTCAAATATTTCTACCGACTCTGACATTTTTTCAACTCTAGTGTATTTCTTTAATAAATTAATAACCCAATTTCTTTAAAAATAAAATTGCCTACTTCATGGAAACACCAAAAATAATGGTGATCAAAAAATAAACATATCCAATATGACACAGTAAGGAAACACTGTTCCACATATGGATATGGAAGGAAAATATAAGTCACTCCTGATAAGGACAGAGCTCTGAACACCAATGTTCAAACACAAAGGGGTGTTCTAACTTCTTTCTTGTCCAAAATGCACCTCTTCCAGTGCAGTAAACAATTGTCCTAGTAGTCAACTAAGAAAAGAGAATTTTAGAAGTATTTTTAAGTCATCATACAATTTTGGAACAATTCTTGAGATGAAGATGCACTTCTTGCTTAAATGAGAACTTCAACAGGTTATTACTAATGAGTGCTATTTTACTTTCCCTTCCAAAGTTTTGGATTTTTTTTTTTTTTTAAATCAGCTATGGACATTATCCAATTTTTGCTACATGGCTGGGAAAAAATTACGGCTAAATCACTAGCTATTAAGTAGAACAGTATAGGCAAGAATGACAAGAATACAACACCACACTGAATGACTGAACACAATAAATAGCAACTTCGTGCAGCAAAATTAAGCTCTTTCAGCAAGGATAAAAGGGTGAAGATTAATAAAGGAACCACTTTATTTTTCAATTTGCAGCTTTAACAGTTAAAAAATTACAACAGGAAAAGCAGGTGTTGCAATTACTGCACACAGCCCACAATATACAGCATATTTTTCTTTTGCGGAAACTTCTGATACTGGACAAGAAATAAATATTGTAGATGGTGAGATTTTTTTTTCCCAGTGATAATAAAAGTAAATAAACCACAGAAACTTCTAGTTAATATCTCTATTGTTGACGTGAACGTACACTTTTTGCCAAGCCCTAATCTCTCCCTACTTCAGCTCAGTAATGTCATTTTTGGTAAGCAAAAGGTATGACAGCCATTACAGAGATGCACAGAGCAAAGGCAGAAATAGCAGAGCAGAAAACTGAGAGACATTATACATAATAAAGGAAAAGATGTACAGCAAAATTTCCCATCCCATTTAATGTCCCATCTTGTGAGGTTCAAGGACTTTTACCGGGCTACCCTCACGGAAGCTCAGCCAGCAGTAATGAAGGCTTACTTACGCAAAGTACTCCCACTGGATTAGACCTGGTGGAAGCTGTCACAGTCCCATGTCTGCACACACCTTTCACCTCATGTTTAGATCTCATCGTTTAAATATTTACCTACAAGTCTAAATGTCTACAAACCACTCCCAAGATGCTTAAGACTTGTTTCACTGCTTTATCATACCTACACTGCATACTTTTTAAGGAAAAGGGACCGTGGAGTTATCTTCCTGGAATATTAGTGGTCGCTTCCTTCAAGCAATGCAATGAGTAAGTCAATCAATTCCTTCTTTTAAATTGAGGATTCAGAGGGAAGTATGGTGGCTACCTTTAAAAATCAACCTAACCACTAAAAATCTGTGCTGACATTTAACTAAACTACAAAGAAAATTATTTTTAAATGAAGCACTGTGATTCTGCAAAGAAAAAGATAATTGAAACGAGCCAGAGATACATGGTAAGCATGTAAATGGTTTCTCAAGCATTTCTCTCTAACCTAATTTTTGTCAGAAGGCAGATTTTAGATGTGAGATAATCAAGTATTATTAACATTTTAAAAAAAGTTTATCTAAGATCTCTAACAAACTTGTACAATATTGATTCTCACTCTGTGAAGGTCTTGTGTAAGAAAGTCTCCTCTACGGAATAAATGAAGATTTCTTCAGCCTCTTCAGTCTTCCTCATAATTAAAATAGTCATGCAATACTCACACCGAAGAGAGTCACTACATTTTCTATTGAAATCTGTTTATTTTAGCCAGCTACAAATTGCTAGTTAAAATAAGCTCCTCAATGATCAGTAAAGGAGCGCCTTTGTTGTCCTTTGAGTTACCAACCTTCAGTGCCTTGCAAACACAGAAGTCACACCAAACCCTGGCACCATCACTCCAAGCCTGCGAATCTTTGAACAACATTTGAGTATGCAGTAACATGTAAAAAAGAAATCCACCTCACTGCTGTGCACATGCAGCTTTCCTCTCACTCTGCTCATTCCACAGGTGACGCGCCTACCAAACCAGGGGGCAAAACATTATTTTCTCACTCGATTAGATGTTCTTAATTATTTTTAAAATACACATATGTGGGTTGTGGGGCACGGTTTTTTTTGTCTTCATAAGAGAGAACTACCTTTGGAACGTGCCCTGCCACACCACCACTGCATGAGCTGCTAGGAGATAAGCTTCTGCATAACGCCATGCCTGTGCACATCGTGATTCCCAATGTCACGACTCATCTGCTTCCTCAGCAACTACAAACTGCATCTTTCATCCTAGTAGGACTGATAGCACTATTACTGAAAGAGGTAAGGAAAGTAACCACACTTATATGATGCTTCCAGCAAGCAGTTTTCCCACAGTAATTGTTCTTGTAAAAAAATATTACCCTGTTTCTCCCAAATGTGACCTTAATTCAGTGAGGCATTCTACCTCAGAAAAGCAGTTTGGACGCAGGGTTCTTCTGGTTCTGCTTACTTGGTGCCACTGATGCAAACACAGCTGATTGGGGCATCAATTGGGACAGACAGGCAAACTTTGGATTTAAAGAAGTTGTGAACTGAATGAACTAAGTTTTCCAAAAACTCAATTTAAAGCAGTTACATTCCCTATACAATCTTGTAGCATGCAGACATGGAAGTGTGTTTTGTGACCTTTTTTTAAATGGACTTAGAGAAAAGGTCTTTTGCTTTTAAAAGAGATTGTTAAAAGAGATCATACATCCAGTACTGTGTTGCTTGTGTTAGAAGACCAAATCCCACAATCAATCAGATTTTTCAGACTCTTGTGTCCATTATCAAATCTTATTAGGGAAAACAGCACTCCCACAGAGAAATGAGGATCTGCCTGCAAAGATGCAACTGCAGGGCTCAGACTAGAACAGTGATTTGGTGAGCACTGGCTTTCATTATAGTACAAGAATGTTATCTCCTCTGGATAAACAAAAACATTTCCTCTAGCTGGAATGACAAGCCCCTTTGAAAATATTAATTACATCATCATAGATATAATTGCTGTTGCAAGTCAGGAAGAAAAGAAAACACAGGAAACAAAGAAATGTCTTAGAACTTCCTATGAGGCATGTATGATTAAAACAGAATGTAACATGGTACAATACCATAAATTAAACAACAGACAGAATTCTGCCTTAAAAACTCCTTGATATGAGGGAAGCTGAAAGTTAAAATTTAACATGATGAAACAATCCTCTATTTTTCTTTTTTTCTTTTTTTTTTTCCAGTTGACAAATGCATTTTCTCCATGTTTCTAATTCTGTCAAATTAAGCATTTTTCATATTTGTTTTATATTTACAGATAGGAACTGACAAGCCCCTAAGTAAGATTTATTGCTTTCTTTCCTGTACCTGACTGCCTTTCCCAGCAGGGTAAAGAATGAATATTTCAGTGCAAAAGCTGGAAACAAGAGCAGAAAAATGAACAGGGACAGGCTGCTTTGCTGCTCTTCAGAACACTGAATAGAAATCTTTCCAGTGTAACAAATGTTGATTTAGGTTTAAAGCGATCTGCTAACAAAAGAGAACTCTCAGAAGAATCAGTGCCAATACCTTCTTTGCTGAAAGACAACCCAGGATTTTTGCTATGTTTGCAGTTTATTTTTACAACGAAACATTAGAAGTGCTACAAAAATTGTAGTGCTCCACCTGACATATCAAAGTACTTGAAACAGTGTAAGCTGAATTGTTCCAGTTTTTTCAGTACCAAATGATACCACCCTTAAGTATCATATTATTTGAAACCAGTCCCTATAACATATTTTCAGTGTTTACAGCGCTGGGTAAGTTATGCAGCTGCTGGCATTAATTCAGCAGCAATTACTGCTTTTACAATTACTGTCACTTTGACACTAGCAGGTGGTTTTGAGTTTAATTTCATTCCATCCTCACTTATACCAGCCTGAGCCAAGTCAGTTATGAATTATCCGTGCGACAAGGTGAGGAGACAGTTAATAGCATTTCTGGAAGAGAGTGTTGTAATGAGTCATGTCACAGTGGTGACCAGTACCAACAGAAAGAGCCCAATGGACTTCATTTAGGACATTCATAGCAGTAGTATTTATTGTTCACCCTGATCCAGAAATTCCAAGAGCACATTTTGAGCATTTCCCCAGGAAACAGATTGGCTCCAGGACCAACTTGCCAGCTCTGAGCCAGCTTTGGTCCTACTGGACCAGAGCAGAACACAAGAGAAATGCCATACCAATTCATGAGCCCACCTCTAGCCCAGGGCTGCACCCAACCTCATGTCTTCCTACCAGCATACAGAAGAGGACAGTGCATTAATCCAAGTGGCTCCACTTGAGGTTACACCTACAGCAGTCAAAGACAAGGCAGAGTTAATCAGTACAACTGCATATCGCAACACAGAAGAGCACCATGCTCTTCATCACTCTCTGCATTTCGGGACAGCGATTTAAACTGGTGTTTCCTTAAAAACACAGTGAAGGAAACCAAGCATGCTTTAGCTCCTTTAAAAATCATGGTTTGTCGCACCTTCACCAGGGGAATTTTGACCAGACAGAGCAGCATTTTATTTTATTGAGATTTAAACAAGTCCCTTGAGATTAACAAAACGCAAATGGTGGGGTTCCTATTCCAATCTGGATGCTGTCACAGGAAGCACAAGTTGAACTGATACACAGCACAGTGGAGGGACATCCTGGGGCCAGGTGGTATCAGAAATCCCAGGCAAAGAACTAAATTTAAAAAAAAAACCCACCACCAAAAAACCAAGGTAGTTTGGTGAATAGTCTCAGGCACTTCCCTCTCATTAAAATTCTCAGAGCAGCACTGGCTTTCATGCAATTCTCTCCCTCACACAGATAAACCATATCACAGCTGTATAAAGCAGGAGGAATGTTTCATTTAAAAACAATGACAATCTGCAGCTATTCCCACAATCCTGCTTCATATCTACTATTAAACAGGGCTGGGCTGTAACATGTTAAAAGACAAATGGTTTTCAGTAAAAAGAGTGTAGAAGATACAGATCCTGTAGTAAAAGGGGACTTTCTACCCCAATCTAAGGCCGAAACAACCACGGGGTAGTATTTATAGCAAGATCTGCAGCACAGGAATCCAAAGCTTTTATACGACACATTTGTGAGACCAGCAAGCACCAGAGAGCTCAGACCTTTCAAAAGCTCTTGGTACCTAAGATGACGTGGCGATTCAGGAAGGTACACGTAAGTTTCCATCTTTTGAAAAATCACAATCACAGAAGTATGCTAATAAGCATGCTGGAAAGATTTGGGCAGCTTGTGGTATCTGTGAGCAGCTCTCACCTGCAAACTGCTAGAGCAGTATGTGTCTTTCTCACAGCTTGAGGAAATAACACAGACGGGTAAGCTTTTAGAACACCCTTTCCAGAACACTCCAGCATGCTGGTCACCAGTTCACAGAAGCAAATTCACTTTAAAAAGATGCTTATTACAAAAATTTGATTATTTTTAAAAAAATAATCTTTTATTCAATTAGACTTCTTTTGGTTATATTTCACTGATGGCAAGAAAATTAATTTTCTTTTTTAGCTGATTATTGCCCTAAACAAGGCACACAGTACCATGAAGAGTGTCCCCCTTTAGAAAAGACTGAAAAGAACTTAATCAAATGGAAGTAACTGGATTAGTGAGAGATTTCCAGATTTAATCCAAAGGTACATAGCAACAAGCACAAACCCCCTTCAAGGTATCAGCAGTAGCTAACACATGTAATTACTTCAGTTGTTTTTTTAACTAAAGGATTTTTAAGTAGATACACAGTGTTTGAAAATTAAGGAAGGCCAGTAATAAGTGGTACAAACTGGCAGAAAGAAGGCAAGGCATAAAACAAAAAAATATTAGTATACAGTGACTTACACTCATCTAACTTGCACTTTCAAATTGGAAATGAAGGAAGGAATTGCTAAATAACATCTTTTAAAAAATCCTTTTAAAAAAAACCCTTAAAAAAAAAATCAAACCCAACAACACAACAAACCAAAATAAACCCAAACAACATAAAGGAAGAATTTGTTCCAGTTATATTTAGTTATTTCCTTTTGTGCGATTTATGTGTCTGTAAGATTGCTTATGCAGCCGTAAACTCCAAGAACTATTTAACAGGAAGAACTGTTAGATCACAAGAGAAAAAGTAACCACTAATTTATTTACTAATGTCAAGAAAGCATTAGTTCTATTAAAGTTTGCACAGTTAAAATCTTAGCTGCATCCCATTATAGTACTTGAAAGTCTCATGAACTGACCATTTAAAAGTATCTGTTCTGGCAATTCAAGAAATGGTGGTGATGAAAGTAGTAAACAACTTCCTGTAAGAGGAATTTATTAGCTATAAAAGCCACAGGTAACAATGCTTATGCCTACAAAAGCTGCACTTACTTCTTAAGATGCTGAAACCCTACACCACCCCAAATAAACAAACAGTGAAACACATCAGGGTCAGCATGTCAGTGCCAAAGATTTGGGATGCCATTCTTGCATCCTGTCGGTAACAGAAAGCCCAGAATCCCAGGTCTCCCAGTCAAATAAAGCACGTGGTTCTAGCAAGGGCAGATGGCAAATTAACAGGCATTAAAGCTGTCAGCAGTCCGTGACAGAGGACTGAGCCTACACCTAAGGTAAGTTTTGAATCTCTGGTTTTACCCACCACGTGCCTAACTGGGGCAGGATATTAACCCTCTATATATGTACCCGGACTACGGTAATGCTCAGAACAACCGGCAGCACTGTAAGGGGCACCACACAGCTGCACAATTAAGGGACAGACCACCACTAAAAACTCATTCCCAAGATCCCTCCATCCCCAAGACAACAGCTCCCCTCAAACCTGCAGAAGTCTGACATTTAAATGCCTGGATGCTGCTGAGAGACACTGTCAGCCCGTGAAGCAACTCGTGGACTAACACCAGGCAAGGTTGCCAAGAACATAAAATATGTCATGTATTTAGTGCTCAGATCATGTACAGTGAAGATGATACATGTATTTGAAAATATACTGGATGTAGTAAATACGAATGGAATTAAACGTATGGCATATACAATGGAAACTCATCATATTGTAAAGCAATACAGAAGACATCTGGATGTCATCTTAGAGGTTTGTGTTTTTCCTGATTAAGGAAACAGCTGCCTTTGTAAAATTACTCATATCCACCAGTAATGAAGAGTATCTTTTAGCACAATTCCTCTGTTAAGCCACAAGCATCTGCTTCCTAATTCTCTCTTTATTTAATCTTGTGTACCCAGCCCAAGTGCTGTAACAACAAATTTAAATAGCTGCCTCATTTACATCTTGCAAGTTATCATATCTAAACAAAGAATAACACTTTGCATATGAAACTCTCCTTTCAAGCAGGTGACCGTTAAGAGGTGATTTCCAACACCATCTGTGTGAAAGCAGGGGGTGGGGTGGAGGAGCCTAATAAACTTTGCATGGTGAATCAATAATTACATCCTTAATGTAGCATAAAATGCTAACAGAAGACTCATTCCTGGCCTTTTAATTCCGACACCATTAAGTGATTTAGAGCAACGCCTTCGCTCTAAACTACACTCCAAGACCACGGTGGCGGGCACAGAAAAGAATAAAATCACTCTGTGTAGGTGAAGAAAATCCCATTTGCTTTTTAATGTTAACTAAACAGCAAATGGAGAGCTGTTTGTTTCAGACAGCGTTACATGTGATACTTTTAAGTTTGTTCCAGCTGCTAATGGAATTTTAAATGATGCTTATCAAATATACAAGTATAACCACACAAACAAGATACCAATATGCTTACTTGACTTGTTCTTTTGCTCATTATTTTTCTAATATCATGTACTCACTTTATTGTTTTATTCCAAGATCAGAGTAATCAATAGCTTAACGAAATGATTCCTAACAGTTGGAATTAAAAGGGTCATTGCACAAAAGATCCAAGGCTCAGGGTCTCCCATATTCGTCTGTTTTCCTTGAACTGAACACTAGCAAATGGGTACCTGCAGAGCAACCCGGGGGGGGGTGGGGTGTGTGGCGGGGCAGCTTGCTGAGCCAGAAGAAAAAAACCTCACTTTTTGCTTCAGTCCCATGATCTCCCTTAAAAGGGTGGTCTCTTGAATCACCACTTAGTCTCAATCTGACACCATTACAGGTATTTTCAGTCAGTTATTCATATCACTCAGGCAAGTGCTCAAATGGTTAAAATTTATACCAACCATGCCCTCCCTAAGAAAAGACAGTGTTATTCTTCCTTGTAATTTTCACACAAAGTCCTCCAGATAGCCAAGGGGCTGTTTTCCTGAAGCTGTGAGTGAAAGTTCACAGACCCACAGAACGGCTGAAGTTGGAAGGGACTTCTTCGGAACATCTGGTTCAACCTCCCCACTCAAGCAGGGCTACCTAGAGGCAGTGCCCATGACCATGTCCAGATGGCTTTTGAATACCTCCAAGGTTGGAGAGTCCACAATCTCTCTGGGCAACCCGTGCAGTGATCGGTTACTCTCACAGTAAAAACATGTTCAGATGGAACCTGATGTTCAGAGGGAACCTCCCGTGTTCAGTCTCTGCTGAAAGTTAGACATCAATGTTACACAAATATTGTGGCACAGCACAGCATTAGGGCATGTACAGGGCGGTGTCGTAGTATAGTCCCAAGTGACTTTTATCCAGTAGACACTGGAACAAGACGTTTCTCAACAAGTCTCCTTTTATAATGTAGGAGTGACTCCTTTAGAAAGAAGCAAGCAGTAAACTAATATAAAAAAGAACAGTAACAAAGCAAACTACATGCCACACAAGTGACAAAGGGATTAGAGCAAGGTTAACAAACAGGATGACTATCATAATTGACAAGTTTGAATACTAAAGGTTTAAAACCATGTCAGAATTACAGAGTTCTAGGCTTTACAGAGTCTTTGTTAAACACAAAAAGTTCAAGGAATCTCATTTGCATTAAAGTTTACGCTAATATCCTTTACCAGAGATCCTCTGTTCCTCTTCGTGCCCGGGCAGTTCCACTGACCATTAACTTGATGTGTTCAAGGATACAAGAGAGTAAGTTTAAAACTACTCTTTCAGAGTGTTTCTTGTATTCTGTAAACACATATCAAATATAGTGAGTATTCACTGAAAATTTATGGTGTATATTAAGGCTGCCCCATGTTTAAACAGTAAAGTGCTTCCTTTAATCCTCATACTAGAATTAAAGCCGACAAGAATTTCTCAAGTTTGTGATCTCAGATACTGGAAACATGATAAATAATTTAAAAAAGTGAAATGATCACAAAGACAGTGCCAACCGCCGCTCTGTTGGATTTACAGCACAGATCACTTAGGAACAAGCCATTTGATCATAAAACTCTCTCAGTGATCTTTATCTTTCTCTGCCACCAGGAGCTACAGATGGCTTCAGTTTCACGTTTGTAAATGCGGAAGAGGAAATAAGAGTTTTATCTGCTCCTGCCCTAACGTTACGGTGGTTTCTCAGACTACAAGTAAATATTGATAACCATCACAGCTACAAAACATCAGAGAAACTACTTCTTTCATTTGTTTTGGTAAATTCCATTAAAGGCAGTGGGACTCAGAAGGTGCCATTTGGTAAAATTCAGCCTGGATTTGCAACTGTGCCAACTTCTTAGCTTGGCTCCAGGACAGGTGAGTTTTAGACCACCAGCAGTTGCACTGATGATGCATTCCTAAGAAGTTGTTTTTCAGCAGAGAGGAACATGTTAAAATTTAGCACACTTGAAGGTTCCTTTCTCCAGAAGACCTCTAACACACCATCTAGCTGCCTTTTTCTACAAAGAAATGTAACAGCAAAAAACGTGTTTTGTGTAGCAGGAAAAGAAGATGATAGTTTCTTAACCCAGTGCTTTCTTATTCTTGAGATTTCTCTGGAAGACCATAGTCACTGAATTTTCTGATGAACAACAGGCACATCCAAAACAAGCCTAAATAAAGTGCTTGTGTATTTTCCTTAAATTAAATCTAAGAAATGTGAACTCTCTTGCGGTTTATTTTACGTAAGCCAAACAGGAGGCTTCAAGAGAGAAACGCTATAATTTAAGAAGCTGCTTTTATGTTGTAAGTTAAATCATCAGGCAGACTAATTCAATTCCTTTCTGTTTACTGTAAGACTATTTCTCTTACTGGACAAGCCATAAAACCAAAGTGACTAAAATATAAGGAGGCAAGCAGACATTTCCAGTTCTTAAGAGTCAGAAACAAGTGCTCTGACTGAAAAGCAGAGATGCCAGCAAGTCAAATTTATGAGCAATTCAGCTGCTGGTCTGAATTCCCTGCAGTTAGAAGGGTATTTTTACAGTTAAACCTCAGAATCATTCCTATAAGATGTTCTCTCCAAAGATGAATTTTTGAATGCAGTGTATATTTGGAGGAAATAATGGTTAAAAGCATTCAAAGACTTCAAATATGCATATAAGCAGCTACAGGTATCACTACATTGCTTCCTGTCTTCCTGCCTGAAGCAAGGGGAAAGAAAAAAAGACATGACAATCATGTAAACTCTCCATTTTTACCTAAATTCTCGACATGGCTTTACTGTGTGGGGGTTTGCTGTTTGACTGTGACACGGACATTCCTAGACAGAATACTCTGCAGGTTTCACTAAATAATTTTTATATTTGTATGTAAATTGAAATACTACAGTAGTTTAGCCTTAATTTTAGGTGGGAACTAGATACAAAAGTCTTTGAAGTATGATTAAGGGGCATCTTAGTACCAGCTTACAGTCATTCCTTCTACCACCAACTCTCATTGTCAGTCAAGGAAAAACTGGTTGAGCAAGGAGCTCTCGCTACCTTGATGTATGGGATCATATAGAACTTTGGCCCTTGTAACATTAACTTAACACACAACCTTCAAGCAAATCAGAAAGGCTGATGGCATTTAACAGGAGAGTAAGTCTGCCCAGACATGCAGAGTACTATCCCCATGGACTCCTGCAGCAGGGTGGCAATGTTTGCCCAGAGCATCTCAGCAGTTATTGATCTTGCCTGGAATCAGGAAGATTATTTGTTCTTCCCTCTAGAATATAAATGGAAATAAAAGCAACTCTGGAGAGAAAAAGACTGAGCACAGCCTGAATGATGTTTGTAAGAGATACCCTACAAGCAGCAAACTGATGAGAAGGTTTGAGTTATTCAGTGGTTTTGCATGACAAAAGGAAAAAGATTGAAATTGTCTGTATACTATGAATAGTGTTTTTAAGAACAAGTTGGGGAAAATAGCATCCTTTAAGAAACAGTATTGTGAGCTGCTGACTTTGTTCTGCAGCTGTTGGTTTGATGAAAACAAAAGTGTTTTCAAAGAAAAATGGAAGAGAATGTATTTCACAGCATATCCTTTTCACATGATGGTCCTGCAAACCTACTGAACTGTAAAATTGTCTAGTCATGCTTGCAAAAATTAAGGACAACTTGCCCCCCGAGGGACAACACAACTTTAAAGCACTAACTGGACTGAAACAGCTTCCAAAAACAACCAGTGTGGTTATTTCGCTTAGCTTGCAAAGGCAGATGACTGCCTAAAGGCTGAAGGAAAACAAATCAGACACATCTAGTACTTCAGATTAACTAGTTACAGAGCCTTTTTGGTAGTTCAATGCATCTGAATCATAAGAAACAACGGCACTGTGGCCCTTGATGCCAAAAAGGCGATTGCTTACTGTTAATTGATGGTTGACTCTACTCCAGTAACACTGCTGCTGGAATGATCTTCCTTGTTTGCTCTAGAGTTTTGTCAGTCTACACAGGGTTGGACTTTTTAGATGTTAAGCTTCTGAGCCTTCATGTAGCTGAATGAAGAGAGTCCCCTCATACCGTAGTGCTTTGATTAGCTACTATTTGAAGTAGTTATCAAGGTCAGGTGAAGACCTGAAATCAGAGGTCTAGAGTGAAGAATACACCACCAAACAAAATCCAAGTTCTTCAGAGCATCTCACCACCTCCTGACCTCTCTCTTATACTTTACTAGAAAATTAAACAGCAAGATAGCTGACCAGCTAACACCTGTGGGAATACAAAAGTGCAATACTTGTTGACATAAGGCTTGAAATGTTAACAGTGAGCTAAGAAACCGAATCTGCTGTTTAAATACAACCTGAAATATTTTTTTCTTAAGGAAAGTAAGTAAGATTTTTATAAAACACCGGCACTAGATACTACTCCTTTTTTTCCCCCTTTCAAATTTCAATGAAAGTGATTTCCTTCATCCTCTTCCCAGTCTCTGGTTTAAGTTTGCAGTTTACCCATTTACGTGCACTTAAGCCTATGCAAAATCAGCCTTTGTATTCATTGATTTGAGGGGGGAAAAAAGCTTTGTTTTCCAAATGCTTCGGTGACAGCTCTGTTTAGGGGCAATCACCTGCCAAAACCCCAAATACCCCTTGACATCCACTGTGCTGGAAGCGGCACGGGATTTTTCCTGTGAACATCTTTCGCAAATTCCTTCTCAATCATTTGCACATAGGGAGCAAAATACAGTCTGCGTATGGCAGAGGGAAGCCTTTGGCACAGCAGAGACAGGAACTGCACTCATTTATCAACCACAACATTTATCAACTGTTGCATTTTTACAAACAAATAGCATGTGGATTCCTGCAATTTCTGAACGACCAGATAAAGAGCTCCCTTCTTATCTTCCCTTTCAAATGTTTCAGATTTCTGTTGTTCTAAAAGCATGAACAATAGAGCCTGCTAAAACCAATACCGATACCAATTAGCACTCTCCATAAATTGATTCCAAGAGTTCATGCTGACTTAAAGCCAGTGAACCTTGTTTGTATCTGTTTCAGGTTTGATCTGCTAAGCAAGATGTATTGCTAAATCCAAAGGAAACTAAAAGAAAATCCGATTCTTCTGCAGCAAAGACGCCTTTATCTGTACCTACTGTTGGAGGCATGAAGGGCATTCAGGAGCAAGCAGTGATATCTGCTTCTCATTTCAGGCATTCACTTTTCTCAATGATTTTCAGTTCGCTTGAAGCAGCAGGACTTGTGCGTGGCACGAAGTGGCGGTTTTGTAACAAATCTCTAATCTGACCCTTCAAACAGCAAACTGGATGAGGAGCTTTCCTGATTTCGTTATAAACTTATAATTTAATAATTAATTAATTTTATTTATTAATTTAATTTTATAATTTAATATTATTCACTTGGTTTGTAATTGAAGTACATAAAATTAATTAATGCTTACATAGTCTTTAATAGAAGTAATTTATATCTTTGCAAACAGATACAAAAGTAGAAGGACTCATCTAAAGTCAAATTCAGAATCTGCCGGAACACTTTAGCAGTCGCCAGTAGAATGAAAAACACGGGAATCTTCTACTGGATGGTTTATGCTTTTATCTTCTCTAAGCTAATAAAGCAAGGATTTTATCATCTACTTAACTCTCAACTTAATGAAAAATAACCTCTGGATCAGATTCGATGAAGACAAAATAGGAAATGGAACCATACATAAACTAGCTAAGCTTTGCGAAAGATTTAGATGAAGAAACAAAGTTACTCCATGCCCAGAGTAAACTGCAGGCACATACTATTCTTACCTTTATTTTGGGGGAAAAAATACTCAGTATGATGATTCAGCGCCAATTATATCTGTCTCCTAATCGGGCTTTTATAATTTGTCCACAAAGTATACACTTTTCCAAATATTTTATATAGCCTAGAATTAAAGGAGCATAAATTAACGCTGATCTATTGCCACTGTCAGCACTGACTGAGGTATTTTTCTGTGGCTTTCATTTGCTGAAATAAGGCCGATTCTTGGCTGTAAAATTATATATAACGATTATTCTTTAGACAGGGTATTTGCAACAATCTCAACACTGCCTGCAAATGGCTCCACGGGACCACATATTTAACCATATGTTGTACACTGTCTATTAAATTTGCAGAAAAGGACAAGGACAATCCCACCAACTCTTCAGGCAATACGTGTTTACTCTCCTTTTATTCTGCTTTGTGATCGCAATTGCATCTGATGCTGCAAAATGACAGAACTCAATACTGAGATAAATGAAAGACAGAAACATCTTGAAAATTGAATTTCTTTGCAGATGCATGGTGACTCTGGACAGGCTGTTAATAGCATATAATTTCTTCTGCATAGTATATTAACCCACACAAAAAAATTTCTTCTTTTGGGTCTATCTAGAGCTGCTGCTCAAAAGGAAAGCACCCACACTAGTACTTCTGGTAGACATGCCCTCTCCAACTGTTCTGTAGAACCACAATCAAGTGAAACTGCAGGAGCTGGTTGAGAGCCAAATCCTCAGAACAAACAAACCAGCTCCCTCTCAGCTGCTTGAATTCTACTTAATAATAGAGCTCACGAGCTCATGTCAAACACACCAGCTGTTACAATCGCAAACAGATATTACTTAGTTCTCATTATCATCCATTCTCCTAACAGTTTACCAGTTTTAGCATCAGACTATAGTAGTCTGGAGGTAAGAAGGGATTTTGGTTTAATGTACTGAGCAATAAATTACTTCAGTTAATTTTAAAGTCAATGCATGGACGCAAAAACACGTCAAATAAGTTTGCCATGGGGCAAAGCAATTTTTGTTGCTGTTTTGAAAAAACCCTCCTCAAACAAACCACAAAAGGGAAACCACTAAACACGAAGAAGGTGGTTATGTGCAGGTCAGAGTCCTAAACTCGCATTTCGCAGACCAAAATCAGGGCTCTGGTTCCTGGTTTCTTAGTAGGCTAGTAGGCTTAGGAATGGCAGCTGCATCAGGCTATCACCATAGCTGCTCTGTCCCCTGCTGTGGATATTCATGCTGATGGCAGACATCTGAAAGAGAAACATACCCACTGCTGAACTCCAGCAGACAGCAATTCCGCTGGATTAATGTAAATTGCCACTATTTTCACTTTAAGTTAGTAGCGTAGCCTGAAGGTCTTTATTACAAGGTATAAAAATTGTTGGTGATGGCAGTTGATTGCATGCCTGCTGTATGGGCAGCAGAGGCGCCACGAAGCTTCGAGTAAGAGTTCTGAGTGGCGGTACATATACCTGGTATCAGTAACTCCCAGGCAGAGAGGGAAGAGAAGGAAAACCAAGAAGCAAAACTTAAATTAAGCACAAGACTGGAAATCAGCATCTCTGTTACTATTCTTTGATGTTTCCTCAGCGCTTTCTGTGGGGCCAGCCTCAAGCAGAGTTGCACAGAGCAGCTGAGGAAGGAGCACTGGGAGAATGGGGAAGGAAGCATGAGGAATGAGGAAGCTTTTGGAGTATAGGGAACCTATTTAACAGAGATGGGTTTCACCAACAGCAACATTATAATGGCACTGCAGGAACTTTGGAGACAGAAATAGAAGACTGAAGGGCAGCCTGCTTGGAACAACAGAACAGTCTGTATCAAAGAAAATCTTAGGAGTCAAGGTTATCTCCAGAATGTGAATCCACAGGGATCCTGTAGTACATATTGATGCAGCTAGCACAGAAAGAGAATGGTGTTAGGTCTATTAAAGGTGGTGAAGAGTCTGAAATACCAATGGAGATGACAGACTGTAACTGTGGGAAAGAGAGATTTTAAATCCTTCTCTGTCCCTGCATAGGCTGGTAAGTACTACATCAGAGTGGATACAAAGTCTAATGACAGCTTCCTGCAAAAAGTAGGTCTTCCCTTAGCTTGATGTATTGCTAACAAGGGCCACACATTCCAATTCGACATGCTGTTACAAATAAAAGCTTCACTTTGGTAATGTTGAAGTTTGGAAAGAGAATCAAGAACACCAGCTGAAAATGAAGTTAGAAAGCAACAGCCAAATGACTAAAATGCTTGAGATGACTTGGAGGAGAAAGATGAGCTTCAGAGTCACAAGATTCTCAAATCAAAAGGCACAGATGACTTTATCTTCTTTTAGGTGTGACTGTAAAGAAGGTAATTAAAAGTAATAGTATGCTAAGTTTGATTATGGAATAAATAAACTGATGTCTCACAAGTTAAATGAAAGACTGTTAAGTCAGGCTAAAAGTAATTCTTGAAGATCAAGGTTTTAAATGTAAAAAAAAAACAAAGAGGGAAACATGAGGCCTGCTAGAGAGCCAAGAACAATTAAGTGGTATCTGTATGAAGGAGCGTGCTGCTTGAAACAAAGTCATTGCAGAAAAGCTAAATATACCCCAGTGTTCAGTGCTGCAGAGCCTAGGCAGGTTCCCATACAAGGAGATTCTTAACCACAAGGCTCATGTCGGAACCAAAGTGTGATGCTGGACTACAGCACCTCTTGAGGTCCCTCCCAAGCTGAAGGACTCCAGGATTCTATGAAATATTGAAGTTTAAAAATAAAAATAAATCATAAATTGATAAAAATGAAACAAATCATCAAGATAGTTTCAAGCGCTAAAAGAACTAAAACTTGACACTGCTGAAGTACTGATGCAGCACTTAAAGTGGCAGCAGATGGATGGTAGGTGGCAAACAGGACAAATCTGAAAACAGGGCTGCAAAAAAACTACAGGCAATTGCAGTCTTCTCGTTTCTACCAAACAGAGAATTCTACTGCCAGTCTGTGAAGATGCTTAAGGAGGAGTTAAGTGGCGTTCACAAGGAAGTGATCAAGCTGATACAGTATGCCTGGAGTTTCAAACAGCATTAGAAATCAAGCTTCCAAGACATAAAAGGAAAAGCCCTCTGGTTAGTTACTGTCAAGTTAAGTGAAAGGAAGAGGGAGATAAAACACCCTGCCAATTCTCACACTGGTGAGATCAGATCCCCAAGGCATCTATACTGGAACTTACATTCCTGAGTTCCAGAAATAGCCCAGTACCTTTGTATAGGTGACAAACTTCATTCTCCTACTATTCAAGACTGCTAAATAATGATTTTTTTTTAAATTAATGGAATTTAAATATTCTCTATGAAGGCAGACCTCTACAAGAGAGGGAGAGCCAGATGAAAATAGTTACAGCTCAATTCTGGAGAATGTCTTAGCACTATATGAAGTCAGCATTGTTTTGTGGTCAGCCTGGCAAAGACAGCTCTAGATCAATAGCATCTGCATCATTATGTCATGTCTGCTCCTCATTAATAAGACAGCACTACCATCATTGATGGATGGTTGTTTTAAGTGGGCAATGATTAGGTCTACAGTCAGACAGGAGGCCAAGATAATCAAGTGAGGTTGAATAGCAGCACTAACTCCTGTTCTAAATGCAGATATAAAGTAATTAGGTGATGTGTCATTACTCTTTTTTTCCCTTCCCTTTTTTTACTTCTAATTAACAGTTGGTAGAGTAATAAATGAAACTCAAAGTCCAACATTTATCATCATGGAGAACAGTTTGTAGTGGATTTTTTATTCCTTCATCCTGATTAGGATGAACTCGTGTTCTTAAAACAGGATATATACTGCCAGAGTGGAAAAATACCCCAAACCAATAAAAAACCCAAACCCTGCCACATTTCCATTTCATGCCACTGAGAGAAATGGCAATATGAATATCATTATCAATTTTATTTTGTCTTCCTCCAGTGAAGATAACTATCTTTAGCCTTAGAAAAGAGAAGGTTGTATTATGTAGGAAGAACAGCTGCTGAATCCAAAATATTTTAACTCTGGAGGGGAAAAAAACATTACTCACCCCATTCAAATAAATGGAAAAGCTTCAAAGGAATCTGGGAACTCACCAGCTGGATCTGAAACTCATATCCTCCTGATTCATTTTCAAGCATTTTGGATTTACTTTTTTTCTACTCATACAAGCAGTAATTATTAAAAGCTCCTTCTATTTCTGCCTATGTACTATATTCTCTGACTGTGGAACCAACCTGCAAGTGAAACAGTCCCCTTACTACACAGCTTTGGCAGTACCTGTAAGACCCAGCTGTCAGTAAGCCAGATGAGCTGGTCAGATCCATCTTTGGGCTTGTATATCCTCTACAAGCAGTGCCATCATACCGTTACCATGATTCTGAGCACCAGTATCACAGTTATTCCCAACAGCGAAGATTATTGTGCTCAGAAACAATGTTTGTCATCTCCATGAATTCCAAGAAAGGTCTGTAGCTGCTGTTAGAGGACACAGTGCAGAGGTACTGTTAGAGGACCTACCTCCTCCAGAGGTTAACAAATTATCTCCTTACATGACTACATTTGGAATTGTTCTTTAAGAAAAGGCGGGGGGAAATATATATATGTGTATATATTTTGGTCTGCAGAACAGGGGATCCTGTTGCATGCAATACTCCTGACCCTTGTTATACCAGAATTTTACATTAGACTAGTATAACAAAACATTTGTAAACCAAATCTCTCCCTTACTAGACATCTTATTTTCCAGTAACAAACATACAAAAAAACCCCAATCACATAACAAGTTGCTTAGAAGAGGAATCACATGTCCACTAATGAATTCAGGTTTAATTTAAACAAAGCAATCAAGAGAGCTTGCAAATAAATCTGTCCTGTTCCTGTGGTTTAAAACTTGCCATATTACAAGCTCCTCCAGATGCTTTCATGAAAACAAACAAACAAACAAATGCTAGCACAGCTTCAAAAGAAACCAGTTTTATTTTTAATAATCCCTTATAGGCACAGACTCATGGAAAATATCAGGGAAACATTTAGATGTAAGATCATTATGAAGCATTATGAAGGACTTCACAGAAGAAAAAATAAATCAGTCCTTATAATGTTACTTACCTTGAAATGGTATTTGTAGCTGTTTTACAAATGAAGTTTGATATTTGACTGGAGTTCTTTCTACCTTATCTTTAAATAGCAATTATAAAATACTTTTTAAAAGCAACTTAAAGTATATGACACTGTTCTAGCATTTTAGGCACTTCATATTAATTCTAGTAAGGCAGAAATTCTAGGAAGCTTAATAGCAAGCATCTCAGCTCTATTTCCAAGTAAGTACTACACAGTTATCAAGAGGAAAAATATCCAATTTGTTAATTTTTAAAATTATTCACATTGGTGCCTTTATCTAAATGAACTATTATGTGAACACAATGTTTTAGGAACTACTCAGTATGATAGGATATTCTTTAATCATGATTAGTTAGACTTACAAATGATTATGGAACATACAATATGTTGCAGCTTTGGATCATTACCCATGGAAATGTAATTCAGAAGTACAAACAATAATTATTTCTGTCACTCCTTTACTGAAACATAGCTTGCTTTAATTAGGATACTGATAAGAGACTACAGCAAATATGAGATTTTTAAATAGTTAATCTGATAAAGAATAAAATGAGCTTTTAACCGAGAAGGCTTTATCCAATAAACAGCCTGCACACAGGTTGTTCCACCTCCTCAGGAATGCCCACTAATATAATGGACTAAAGGATTATGAAAGATCTATTTTCTATGGAGACAACCAGCCATTGGGGACCTCAGTCTCTTCCACACCTGTCAGCAGCAGCAGTGAAGGTCAGATCCACGCAACGCAGGAAACCTCAGGCTGCTGCACAGCTGGTCTCGATGAAGGGATTGGGTGCTCCCTCACTAAGTTTGCAGATGACACTAAACTAGGAGGAAGTGTTGATCTGCCTGAGAGCAGGGAGGCTCTTCAGAGGGATCTGAACAGACTGGACCGATGGGCTGAGTCCAGTGGGATGAAGTTTAATAAGGCCAAGTGTAGAGTGCTGCACATGAGACATAATAACCCCATGCAGCGCTACAGGCTTGGGGGAGACTGGCTGGAGAGCTGTCAGGCAGAGAAGGACCTGGGGGTGTTGGTTGACTGCAGGCTGAATATGAGTCAGCAGTGTGCTCAGGAGGCCAAGAAGGCCAATGGCATCTTGGCTTGTATCAAAACCAGTGTGTCCAGTAGGTCTAGGGAGGTGATTGTGCCCCAGTACTCGGCATTGGTGAGGCTGCACCTCGAGTACTGTGTCCAGTTCTGGGCTCCTCACCACAAGAAGGTCATGGAGGTCCTGGAGCGAGTCCAGAGAAGGGCAACCAGGCTGGTGAAGGGGCTGGAGGGCAAATCCTATGAGGAGCGGCTGAGGGAGCTGGGGCTGTTTAGCCTAGAGAAGAGGAGGTTGAGGGGAGACCTTATCACCGCCTACAACTACCTGAAGGGAGGTTATAGAGAAATAGGTGATGGTCTCTTCAGCCAGGTGACAGGAGATAGGACAAGGGGGAATGGCATGAAGCTGGGCCAGGGCAGGTTTAGATTGGATGTTAGGAAAAAATTTTTTCCTGAAAGAGTTGTCAGGGCCTGGAACAGGCTGCCCAGGGAGGGGGCTGAGTCACCTTCCCTGGATGTGTTCAAAAAAAGGGTAGATGAGGTACTTAGGGATATGGTTTAGTTTAGGATGTGAATGGTTGGACTTGATGATCTTAAAGGTCTTTTCCAACCTTGTTATTCTGTGATTCTGCCTGTCCTCTGAATGGCTGAGTCCTGCTCCTCCCATAGGCAGTGGCTGACCATCACTTTAGGAGGGAGATCTGGAAGCTTCCCCAAGTCTGACAAAGCGTGCTGAGCTGCACTCTCTAAGCCACTAGTTCCTTAGTTTAGGCACATTGTTCTGTCGTGGCTGGTGTCTTTCCCAGCCTGCAAGAGCTCAGGACACTCCTTAACCACACATTCCACCTTTGTGTTCAGGAGTCCTTTTTACTTTCATTAATGAGTCAGTCCATTTTTAGAATGGACATTAGCATCCAGTATCACTGATATTCCACTGCAAAGAGACCCGCTTAATCATCCACTGTGTGAAACACTATTTCCTTTTAAATAAGTCCTCACTTCATTCGTACGAGTTTCATTTGAACACCAATGCTGCTACCAATCTAGTCTAAGAGGTAAATCTGTCTCTGTAAAGGTGAAGGAAAGGTTGAGAAGCAGTGACTAGGTGTTATTTAGGAGAAGCTATATGCACTGAATGTGCAGTCTCACTTGGAATAACAGACACAAGCCATCAACACGTATATGAAATCAACAGGGCTGATGACAAACGGTTCAGGCATTTCTTGGCAGACGACCGCCACTCGATGTAAAGGCTCCTATGCAGTCCTCTATCAGCTTGTTGCCTGCCAAGAAGCATCCTCTGCTTCTGTCAGAGGTGGTTAATTAAAATGTAGCAATAGGTTATATTGGAAAAGTTCACTCCTGTTTGTGGGAAGCAGATCTGTGCTGAAAGATACAACTACTTAATCATAGAACGAAGAGCTTTCAATTCTAGACACCCTTACATATGCTTATTTCTGGTTGCTGAGTTACTGTAGGAGGACAAGTGATTTCCTTCAAGAGTCAGAGATGAAACATTAAGTAAAACAGTATTTAGTAAAGATGAAGAAGCCAGATACTAAGCACCTCTCAATTATTTTCATTACTGTTAAGTGGGAATTTGAAATTAGTCTAAGTGCAATTTTTTTCTCAGAAAATTATAACAGTTAAACTAAGAAAAACTGTATATTTTTAAGCATTAATGACTTTTCAATACTACGGGGCACCTACACTCAGGGCAGGACCATGGGAAATGAAAAGGTAAGTCTACTTAAGATACATGACCCAGTAGTACCTGCTAAAACAGCTTTAACATAATGATAAATTTTAACAAAATGCAACACAGACACCATAAAATTAAAGTTAATTTATAGTGTCAGGTTCAAAACAGCGCTCCATCCAGTTATGTGGGAAATTTACGTGTGAAAGAAAATTATATATCTTTAGGGTTTTGTGGAGTTTTCACCAGTGATTCCTTTGGATTTAAAGAAATCCAGTGATAAATTTAACTTACAGTTGATGAGTAGTAACTTGTGTTAATCCTACAATAAAATACGACTATAATCCAAGATGGGAACAAGAATTTAAACTAGTAAGATTAAAGACTTTTCAAGTGCCAGGCTAAACATTTAAAATACCTCAGTACCTGTGACTTAGAATAGCCTTCTCTAAATGTATTACAGAAATATAATTGCATTAGTTGAAGCTCTTACATGAAATTGCTTCTTCATCCTCTCCAGAAACCATGACAGGCAATAGAGATTTACGTGATATTAATGCTTTAAAGACATTCACACACATAGGTTTACCAATTATCCTTTCGTTCTTAACATGTCTTTTCCATGTGAGTTGAAGCTTCAGCTTCACAAAGACCAACTGAATGAGTTAAAGATTATGTTCCAAAACAGTCTGTGAGGCAGGTAACTGATGCACCAAATCCACTACTACCATGGCACAGGAACTCCATAATTGCACACTCCAACATGAAGCCGATTAAGAATGTACTGGGTTTCAACTTTAACACTTCAAGACTTATACCAAGCAACACGAGCAGAAGCAAGATAATCCAATGCACAGGTTTATGCTGTACAAACAATTTTCAAAGTTATAATCATATTTATTCTGATAAAAGAAATTATTAAACTAAAAGTTAAATACTCATCTAAATGATCATATTTCAGATGTAACATGTAAAACTCTCTTACCTCTTCTCCTGAAAGATAATAAGCTGAAAGTAGTCCACCGACAAAGCGGATGTTCACTTCAAATACTGAAATTTCAGCATTCTGTTGAAATAAAAAAAACCCCATAAAACAAACATCTTTATTCCCTGATACTTTTTTGTATGGTCTTGCTGGTTTGTTTTTTGTTGTTGTTTGGGTTTTTTTAATATACATGCAGGTACTAAGTTACAACAACCGTAAATAGTAAAACACAGAAGATACAGGGAAAGCCAACATAAGTGAACTTAGAGCATTCTTAAGTATTTCCCTCTTTTCCTCACATTAGCAAATGTGAGGAAAACAAAATCTCTTCTCTATTGCCCTTGTCCTGTTTAACTTTTCATCTCTTCCACTTGTACATAAGGTATTCTGCCAATCTACATATCTGTGTACCTCCCTGCAGATTCTGCGCTCACACACAAAATGTGCTCTCAGATCCAACATCCTGCACCACCTCACACACAGCATCGTTTCTCAGATACCTTATACGAAGTTCTTGATAAGAATGTCATAACAAGAGTTTTCCCTCAGGTCTAAACGCAGTTTATTGTGAAATGAGAGGTAACATTAGAGTAAGTCAATTATATCTGCATGACAAAAATGCAATCATGGTACATATCCACTAAGAAACAGATGATCTTTCACCATGACAGTGACAGCCCTTCCCGAGCTGGCCTGGTCCTTAGCAATGATAGAGACTAAGTTTATTGTACTTATCAGTATACATATGACTATTACCTACTTCAAAACTCAAAGCACACTCTCTTCCTTTTAAAATTCAAACCTAAATGAAGAATCTGAGCCTCACGACCACTACTTTCTCTTGTTCTTAAAAAGTCGTAAATTACAACTTTACCCCAAACATTAAATACACTCGAGACACATTGAGCTGAAAAGCTGATGTACTGATGTTTCTTGATTTTTGCTCAATTTTCTAAACTTTTGGGTACATAAATAAGGTGTTTGACTTTTGTGTGTTCTGGTTTGCTCTTGCTTCTATTGATTTGTATTTCCATCTTCTATTTGCTGACATACACAATAGCTATATTCAATATAAATCAATGCACGATAGAGCTGCAGGATTTTCTTCCAAAGGGCTTGCACACTTTCCTTTCTCATTCAGCTAGGTTTTGTACTTTTCCAGTTTAAACATTCAGATGTCAGGTTATGTAAGAGGGGAAAAGCTGTTCCCTGTTTTCTACAGATTTTAAATTCTAGTAAATTGTCTGTGCAGAAGAAAACAGTACTAGGTTACTTATTAGAAATATTACTTCATGCTTTTCAATTTGCAAGGCACTCAGATTAAGCAAAGGTAATTAGACAAAACACTCAAAGACTTGCTGCAATGCTTGCCCACTTCCCCATAGGCATTCAACTTTTCTCCTCAAAAATCTATTCTACACTGCTCCCTCAGAGAATTAATCCAATTAATATATAATTCATATAGTATGTATGTCCCTGTTTAGTTATGGTTTACACGCACGAGCACAATTCAAGGGGGGAAAGTAAAGCCATCTTACAAATCTGCCTGCTGAAAACTCACACTGGGCATCACTTGTTAAGACTGCAAATTGAAAAAGTTATGTTACTGCCTTGCACTGTCCAGATCATAAAATTTTTCAAGTTTATTTAAACTGTACTAGAACAGCAGTTTCTCCTCACTCACTACTCTCCCAACACAGGTCTTTTCATTCTTTCTGAAAGAAACTACAAAAGGAAGGAAAGAAAAAAAAAGGCAAAAAGCAGCAGCTAAAATTTTGTTTCCAAAATTATTCTGTTATTTTTGCTTCCAAGGGTTCAGTCACTGTCTCACCGTATCCATCGAGGAGGAGAATAAAGTAACTGGAAAGAGGAATTCACTTCAGCTTTGACTAGTGCCATTTCTGTGGATTTTTTTTTTGTGTTATACCATGGTATATGGTTAACCAGGGGATGGATATAAAAGCATTTAAATCCTCTAGAAATCTGAACTAACTAGACAGTAGAGCCGTTAACCTGCTACGCAGACTATATATGTAGAAGCTCTACAGTAACTAAGGAGGTCTACCTTAACTAAATCCAAGGCATAAAAAAAGCTTGTAGCTAATTAATCTAACTTAGCAAAGGCTGATCTCTCAAGTTCTGACTGAAGAAAGGATGATTAAAGGAGTGATAGGAGCAGCTTCTCTTCCCTGGAACTTGAGTTAGCTAAAACACCTATAAAACAGTATTTTTGTTGAGAACTTTCTTTAGAAGTTCAGGTTCTTTCCATTTCAAATCATTATCCTCAGCACATGCCAAGAACCTTTCTTTGATGTGGGAAAGTTGAAGCTGTAAAGAGGTCGGTATTAGACAAGGAAATTAGTTAAATCAGATCTTCCAGACACTTGTGTTTTCTGTAAGGACTGAGTTAAATTACTTTTTGATTTTTAATTCCTTGAAGAGTGATATATGAGCTAAATATTTTGGTCCCCAGAACCTTACATTTTTACTTTCTAGGTTTAGTATGGTCATTTAACTCACAAACCACTGCTATCTTTCAAGGAACTCAAAGGACCATTAAGAAAAGTTGAATACATGTATGGACTGACGTCTGCTTCTGGAATTCAGTTACAGACAAAAAGAGCACTTTGAAGTAACATGAATAAAGATTTTACTACGAAACCACAAAGATTAATTGCACTGTAATCCTGAATGTTTGCTTTGGGGACGTTTCTGGAAGCTAACCATTGTTTTAACGTTATCGGATTTCCAGTACTCTGCTCACACATCTCTGAACCTTTGTTTGAAATCCTCACCTCTTACTAAAGTCTTTATACAAACCACAGAAGCAGATGCAATTAATGAAGTGGACAGACATTTCATTAATGGTAATTTGAAAGCTGTATGCTGAATACATAGTTATTCTTAAACTCACTATACCAGGCTAGTAGTATTCACAGATAGCACAGGAATTACAGCAATCTGCAAAACAGTTAAAGAAGTTTTCTTACTTCTCATCGAAGAAACATTCATCTACACATGAAAAGTTCATGTGAACTACCCTGTTAAAAAAAGTGAATTTGTCCTAAAGTAGCAAATTTCTGCTACATCAACTTTACGGTTTGATTTTTAATACTTTCATTCTCTGTATTACACATTTAAGATGCCACACCCTGACCCTTACCCTCTTTTCATATTTTTAATCATCATCCACATACAGTTTGCACAAATAAGTCTGTGTATTTCTGTACTCACCAGTCAATTCCTATGTAAGCAATGCTTTTAGTTTATTTTGCTCTCAGATCCAGATGTACACAAATACCTTATGACCCATTTAATGTATGATCCAAAATATATAGGAAAAACCTTTATCTGCACTTTCCAAAGTTTCTACCTCACCACCAGCTGAAGAGGCCAGAAGTATTTTATCTCATTTTACATTTCAAGTTTAGCCTTCTCTTTCAAACCATCATTGTATCATTAATAGGAGGTCTGAGAAGTGTTTGAATTAATTCCATTTTCTAATGGAACTTCTGTAAGGAGAAGTGACCAGACATGCTTATTTTAAAATGATTACAATGTTCCTTTTGTAAGACCCCAATTATACAAGATGACCAATTGGATAGATACAGTTTCTAATTTTACAGTCCTTTCATTAGTACCTCCACTAGGTCACGTGGCCACATCCTGCGTACAACGATATCCGAAACATCTTTGCTAGGACATGTCTGTGCTCAGCTCTTACTGTTCCTATTCAATATCATCTTCCTCTAGCTGCTAATGTTGGAGGCTTCCCTTTTTTAAAGGATTCTGAAAGTACGTACATGCTTGGGAAAGTGACAGGTATACTGGGAACAATGTATTTTTGTTTTACTTCCAGGGCTTTTATGTTAATTGAAGTATGTAGATAATTTGGTCTTTCATCTTACATTTAATCAATAATTTATCATTCACCATCTGATCTTCTGATAAGCAAGTCATAAATGGGATAGGATAGCCCAAGTACTGTAGGACATTGAGAAATATTGTAACCGCTGCTCACTGTACTCCAAGAAACAGAAAACCAAAAGCAATGTATGTATCCATTATGTGGTCCAAGAGCAAAGCTGTGACAACAGCATAGAATTTCATCTGGTTTTCTTTATTAGCTTCTAAAGACAACTTCTAAAAAAATTATATTTATTATATATTATTATATATATATTTATTATATTTATTATATTTATTTCTGGCTAGAGACATAACACCAGAGCGAACCTATTTACATATGTTTGAGAGACTGCTCTCTCTCAAACTTGGGCTATGCAAATAAGCAAGTCTCCATACAAACAACAGCTGAGTGTTACCACATTATGTCTTGACAAGAGAAATGCTGAAATAAGGTTTATCTAAGCAAGAGAAGAACCACTGATCAGTACTTCAGAAACACTCAAGAAGCTGCAGAACCTGACAGATTCAACAAGTAAACCTATCAACCTAACTCAGTTTGAAGAATGGGAAGCTGACTGTGATAGGAATCCCTATCTTCAGAAAACAATTGCCAAAAAAAGTGGGTAGGGAGCATAATAAATAAGTGCCAAAAGTTACATTAGCTATTTTGTGTTACTCTGCACTTGTATTTTACTTGCAAACCTATGACAGGGCCATTCTGATCTCAGCTGCAGCTCATCATTCACTTCACCTTTCCATGAACCAGAAGATTAAGTCTACAACTGGTAAGCTGCTGAAGCTTCAACCAGCTGTGCCTGAATTCAAAGTTGAAAGCACTGTTCAAACAGCTAAACTACTGTCAGCTGGGCTCTCCTGAAGCCCTTCTTCTATGAGACTCCTCCAGCTTCCCAAAAACCAGTATTCACATCCTTCTGGATCACTTCCTTAACACAACTCTTTGCTGAAAGTCTTCCTCTCCACAAATTTGTACACCAAGGCCAAAACAATTTCCATCTATGCTTTCTCATGGGAAGACACCCTTGCTTAAAAACACATTTGAAATAGAACTCAGTTTTATTTATCTAGTATCAGCTTCCACCTGGCACTCATCAGCACTGGTACTTGTACTGTCATTCATAATTAAATTGGAAAAAAATACCGTGGGCTCTTTATGTGGATAAATGTATGCACAATAATCAAGTCATCTTGATTTTTATTTGGTGGAGAGCTTGCTCTCTTGAATTTGTATAAGGATCCAAATAAGGCCACAAATCCTACCAAATAATTTGTTTACAGTCTTATTGCACATATTCTTTCCAAAACTTCTTTCCTTTCAGTTCTCCTGTTTTCACCAAGAGTATAATAAAAATTCAGTCACCTCATCTACATTTGCAGCTATTGCTGTGAACAAGAAACATAGTGGCTCCCCCCACACCACATTACTGTACCGTTGCAAACAGCCCATATCCTGCAGGTTAACAGACTGTGCGGATCATGTCCAGGTGGGTTTTGCATATCTCCAGAGAAGGAGACTCCACAACCTCTCTGGGCAGCCTGTCCCAATGCTCTGTAAGTAACAGAGTTTTTCCTCATATTAAGATTGAACTTCCTGTGTTCTGGTTTGTGCCTGTTGCCCCTTGTCCTGTCACTGGGCACCACTGAGAAGAGTCTGCCCCATCCTCTTGACACCCACTCTTTAGATATTTACAAGCATTGATGAAATCCCCTCTCAGTCTGCTCTTCTCCAGGCTAAACAGACCCAGCTGTCTCAGCCTGTCCTCACAGAAAAGATGCTCCAGGCCCCTCACCATCCTCGTAAGCCTACACTGGACTGTCTCCAGTAGCTCCCTATGCACTGAACAATGCAGAATAAAGTACATAATTCTAGACTATAGAAACACTCGCAAAGGGCCCATGTTTCAAGTGAAATGAGAGGGATTTGCAATTATTATTACTATTAAATAATAATATCCCCCTGTTGAAGCACAAAGGTTGGAAACACCAACAAATCTCAGCATTTTCAAGTAGTCCAGGAAGTATGATAGAGACACAAAGATTACTACAATAGCTCACTTCAGCTACTGTAATTAAACAACATTTTAATTACTTGCAGTTGTGGGGAAAACAGTTTCATTTATATTCCACAAATTAAATTTAGCAGGAGTTGGCTAAAATACTCAGTTTCTACAGACAAGGGAAACAATTTTAGCAACCTTTTTCTTAAAGAGTATCAAAGCCTGTCTATTTCATAACATGGTATTTAACTTTGCTGAAGTCCCTAGATGGCAAACCCTAAGATCTTAAACAGGCACAAAAAATAAAGCGTTTGTTAATGCCTTCAGTACCTCTAGTAGCAGAACTATATTTAATACTAAATTTGCAGCATCACCTTTCAGCCCACCACAATGATTTCTTATTCATAATCAAAACAAAACCAAGTCACTTTGAAGCCTGGCATTTAGAATGTACTCACAAGTTACATGTCAAACTAGTAAACAAACAGTCCCACGAATTAAAGAACCATTTTCAACTGCTGCCTTTTTTAAGCCTCCTCACAGACCTGTTATACATTTCCTTGAAGTCCATTTACTCCCACACACCCGTTTGTTTGGGTTTTTTTTCTTTCTTTTTAAGAAAGCTATCCTCTTGGAAAGTCTTATATGAGGAAGCTTTCTGATTTTCTCAAAGAGGAAAAAACCAAAGAATATAGCACCAAAAACTACCTGCCTCCAAGCCAGAACATTAAGTTATAGACTGTTAAATATTATTACAAGTCAATCATAATACCTACAGTTAGAAAGTTGGATTTAAATCTGTAAATGTAAAAGTTTGAAACAATCTGAATTTTAAAAGCCTGCTGTGGTGATCAGTGGAGCAGAGTCTGACTGGAGACCTGTGACTAGCGGTGTTCCCCAGGGCTCGGTGTTGGGTCCAGTCCTGTTTAATATCTTCATCGACGACCTTGATGAGGGAATAGCATCCACCCTCAGCAAGTACCCCCATGATACAAAGCTGGGAGGGGTGGCTGACACGCAGGAACACTGCGCTGCCATCCAGTGAGACCTGGACGGGCTGGAAAGCTGGGCAAGGAGAAACCAGATGAGGTTTAATAAAAGCAAGTGTAAAGTCTTGCACCTGGGGAGGAATAACTGTCTGTGTCAGTACAGGCTGGGGGACGACCTGATGGAGAAGAGCTCTGTGGAGAAGGACCTGGGGATCCTGGTTGATGACAGGTTGGCCATGAGCCAGCAGTGTGCCCTGGGATCCTGGGGTGCATCAAGAGGAGTGTGGCCAGCAGGTCTAAGGAGGTGATACCCTCTCCCTCTACTCTGCCTGGTCAGGCCCTACCTGGAGTATTGTGTCCATTTCTGGGCTCCCTGGTATAAAAAAGACAGGGATCTCCTGGAGAGAGTCCAGAGAAGGGCTACGAAGATGATTAAGGGCCTGAAGCATCTCCTGTATGAGGAAAGGCTGAGTGAGCTGGGGCTGTTCAGCCTGGAGAAAAGAAGACTGAGGGGGGACCTAATTAATGTTTATAAATATCTTAAGTGTGGGATGCAGGGGGAATTGGCCAGCACCTTTTCAGTGGTCTGTGGGGACAGGACAAGGGGCAATGGCTGTAAACTGGAGCACAGGAAGTTCCGCACCAACATGCGGAGGAACTTTTACACAGTGAGGGTGACAGAGCCCTGGGACAGGCTGCCCAGGGAGGTGGTGGAGTCTCCTTCTCTGGAGATATTCAAGACTCATCTGGACGCCTATCTGTGCAATATGTGCTAGGGAGCTGCTTTGGCAGGGGGGTTGGACCCGATGATCTCTCGAGGTCCCTTCCAACCCCTACGATTCTGTGATTCCGTTACTGACTGCCACACCACAGGTATTTGAGGGAAATATTAGAAGCACTAATAATTACATCCAAATAATATTTGCTGTTCTGGGATCTTGGAAAAGGGGAATGTTAATCCATATGGCAATAAACATAATTTCAAGTTTCTATACTTTTTCCACTCTGTTTTAGTTCCCAAAATAGCAGACATATTACATGCAAAACTTCAACATTGCATGAAGGTGCACAAAAAACTACATTAAACAGATTTTGCAAAGCTAAGTACAAAGACAAAAATCAGAACTGTTAAGTAAGTTTCCAGGTTTCAGTGTGGCTTATAAAATCAGATACCCAGACTGACTGACTCACTTCTATAAAGAGCTTTGCTTAAGAGTGGTAGCAGGACACAATCATCAGCATACCCTTGCTGCTTTACTCATTCCCTTCTCCTTATACAGTTCCTTATACAGGTATCTGTAATGAGACTGATAACTCATGATAAATCTGTGCTCACACAAAACTTCAACTAAATTGTATCTACAAAGAGCTATTGCACAGACTGTCACTTTCATCTGATTGAGCAAACATCACTTCCTGCCATCCCTCATTTTGACTAGAAATAGAAATGAAAGAGGCAAGAAAAGCAAAATCCTATAATAAACAACAGGAAAGTTATTTCAGTTCGAATCCAAATTCACCTCTGAGAAATCTTCTTGTAGAAGAAACTACTTTCCTCTTCTCCCAACCAGCACATGGCTTCCTGCTCTGTACCTTGTTCCCATTCTAGTCCCACCTGACTAAACCCACATCAGAAGGCTCAGCAGGTTAGGACATGAATTCAGGCCCTGTCCCACATACTATTTAACTGTTAGCACCTTCTGGGTCTGGTTTGGGCCCCTGTTGTTCCAGCCAACATCTAGACATGCCTTAGGACACCAGATGGGCCAAGGGCTGTACCCAGTATACAGTATGGGCAAGACTATACTTTTGCAGGGAAGTGGTTTAGGAGGTCTGAAGAATAAGAGGGAAATGGACCAGTTAGTTTCCCATCCTAAAGAAGCTGGGGTGTGTCTGGGTGTAGAAGTGAAGCACCATCGATTCCAGTACTTAACAACTCCCAACCCTTCACTGGTGAGACAAGTGGCTACCACTACTCCTGATCCCTTCATCTGCCTCATTAAGAGCCTTCTCTTCTAATCGCTTTTCCCAAATACAGATTCATTGTGATTCATTCCTTGTGCTGTAGAGACTTATAGCGTTTTTCCCCCCAGGCATGAAGAAGTAGTTGGATGGGTGTACAGAAACTCTTCCAGAAAGCTATGAATGCTCTGCATGTGTGCAGGTCCTAAAGCAAACAATGGAAAAAAAAAACACCCAAAAAATGCAAGCAGAGAAGCACAGAGCAATGCCTAGTTATAGCTGGGAAATAGCCAAGCTCCCTCGTGAACCCATGACAGACTGGCTCCTTTTTCTCCATTGCAACCTGTTGATACACAACTCAGCCCAGTGCAGCCTCAGGCAGGGTTGTGCACAAGCACTGCAAAAAGGGTGTGTGGGCATCAGCATGTGTGGGGAAGTCAAACCAAATCCTCAGATATATTAATGGAAGACCACAGATACACCCATGGGGAGATGAAATGATTTAATGGAAAAACAAGAGCACACAACCATGATGCAAAGACCAGGGATTTAGCCACTGCTAAATGTCAGCTCTTTTCAAAGCTAAGATGAGTATGCCTAAATCTCTTAAAATATTGATGGAATCAGACAATGCAACTTAATTCCTGACAGACCACTCAGTTTGGTTGAAGCTTCAGCAAATTATCAAATATGAGGAATTTCAGCAGTTATGAGAAAAAAATACTCCAAGCATTGCAATGTGGAGAGATCAGTTATAAAATCACAGGGCTACCAGCCCCAACTATAATAAAAATAACCTAAGTGTGTTATACTCCAAAAAGGTAAGTTTCCAAGCATGTCCACTCACAAGCTTACCAATATCCACACATTTGCCAAGCAAGGTGGCACTTAACTAGAATTTTCCTTTGCAATCAAACAGTTTGCTTTTTTCAGAAAGGTAAACAAGAATAACCCTGGCGACTAATTCACTGAATTGAGGGACTGAAATCTAAGATGTGAAGGAATTATGCCATTTCCCATTAAGTAATCGTTACTCTGTAAACCCTTTTATGTGGATAAGCTAGTGCCTGGTTTACAAAGTGACATTTAGAAACTTCTGAGATCAGGTGATGAAAGTGACAAAGCACTGGCCAAATAGTTCAACATGTACAATGAGTATCTGAGGTATTACAAACTTCTAGAGAAGACTTGCTTTATCCAACTGTATTGACATAAAGATAAAAGATTCTGCCACAGAATACAGTCACAGTTATTCTTGTAAAGAACATCTTAAAGAAAACTTGGTATTTAAAAAGCATAGCTCTAAGATTAAATGGAGAGAAAAAACTAATCCTATTTATACAAATAAAGGCCAAACATCCTTTCCCAAAAGCTGATTAACCGGTCACTGCCCAGGAAATGACCGGAAACATCAAACAGAAACACGTTTTATTATACTCACAAGAAATAACACTTAAGGATATGTCAGTGTGTCAGTTATTACAAACTAGATCACTTTGATGGAAGAAAGGTTTCTAAAACAGGAGCAAGGAAGAGTGGACAAAGCATTAACGCAGAAAATGTCAAGTAATGCCCCTTACATGATAAATGCTTAAACACACAAAAGAGAGTGCCCTGCTGTTCTTTTTGCTAATTAATTTCCAACTTCAAACTATAAGATACAAATGCAAAGCAGCATTTGAAACTAGAGCTTACATTTTAAGTGGAAAACTAAACAAAAGTACAAGTTAAGTAGCTTCAAACAATTCAGGCATTAAACTGACGTCAACTATTAAAGTTGGTGTTGTGTTTATTTTCATTTCCTTGTTCCACTTCAAGAAAATTCACCTACTCATTACGGATGCCAATGTAACATTCGATTCTATAAGACTATAAAGTATTAGGAAAGTAATTTAGTAAGGTGTTAAACTCAAGGCATCTGTTTACAGGAATATCAGGAACAAGATATTGCTCCTGATGCACATCAGTATAATTTGTAAAGTTGTTTCGGTAAATCTGGTGGATTTTTGCATTGACCAAGTAACACAGTACAACTTTTCAGACATTTTTGAAGCTTTCATAGCTTTTAAGCATTACTTTAAAAAAAAAAAGTGCTACATAATTTTAAAAAGGACAGAAAATAAGAAGAGGAGCTGAAACTATAGGCCATAGCAGAAATTTCCAATACAAAGTATAGCAAGATTCATGTAAAATAACACTTTAGCATTAATGTAAAACACTACAGTGCTTTATGATGTTCCTCCAAGCAGAGCATAGTGCTTCCTTTAAAGTGGAGTTTGTTACTTTAAATGATATTTTATTCATATGATTGTAAACATTTTAATAACGCTAAGCTAATAAGACAGGAATTTAATATTACAAAAATTCCTTTAGAAAAAAGATCTCTTATGCACAAGAGAAAGTTAGCATGTCATTCAGACATCTGACACTACTCAAAAGCACAGTTTAATATCCTGTATTTATATTATTAATGTAAACACTAAATTGCTGCTTATATAAACTATATAATATCCACTTATTAACTCCTCCTTCTTAAAATGATAATTAATTCTCAAGCATGTAAGAGAAGCTAATTAATGCTGACTTTTGCATAACATTAGAAAGAGTACTTTGTTTTCAGAAAGCATTTCTACCATTACCCATGTAAACTACAAGAGCTTTTAAATGCTCAGTGTAGCGTGTCTACAATGCTTTCCAACTTTACTACACCAATAGGCAGGGGTAACTCCATTATCTCTCTGTATCCAGCAATTACAATACATACTCTGGCCCAAAGAAGAAGGGGGTGGTGATGGGGGGTGGTGTGGTGTATATGGTAAAAGAAAGAAAGAAAAAGAGGGAAATAGACATCCCTAAACTCAGGACTTCTCAATTTATTTGAAGTTTTACAGAAGTTCTTGCCTATTCAGAGTCTTTCAGGATAAAAAAAATTTAACAATGAATTTTGCTCTCAGCTGTACATTTCTCAGTTAATAGGATGATTTGTACATGCAATTGTGATGACCTGGTGCTTCGTAAGGCTAAAGCAGCTCAGTTTGTACTAACAATTCAGTCCAACTTATGGGATTGAACTTTACTAGAATACCCAAAGGAACTTAATTGGTGTGTATGGCATGTAGCTTGCTTTAAATGAAAGTCTAATTTGTGCAAGGCTTCACACAAAGCAAAAATGTAATATGTTTACATAACCAAAAAAATGAATGCTTGAAGCATCCTGTTCCTTCTATCCAAAAGGGCTGAAAAGTTTGTTGGTTAGTTTACAATGGTAAATACTCTATTCTTTCTTTAAGTACAGCTCATCACCTCCTAACTACCTGTATCTCTCAGACTGAAAAACTGCATATAAGCAGAGTAATAAGTTTATGATGATCATGCTTGCAACATTAGAACCGAGTCCTCAGTTGGCCCCTGGAGGCTAAACAGAGCATTAAATGTTAATCAGCAACACTACTTACCACGTTGAAATCTAAGTTTTTTTCAACCCACTCCTTTGCTTCCTTGAATTCTTCTTTCATTTCCATGATGTATAGCGTATCAAGGGCATCCACTATTGTTGCTCCTTGAATATTACCTGAAACACATGAAGATCCAGTGATTTACTTTCCAACAGAAGGCTTTTCAGTTAGACCTAACTAATTTAAATTAATTCTAATTTTAAAATCCAATTTCAATTGATCCAATTAAAAAATCAGGCATCTAGGCATTCAAGTGGGCAACTAGTAATTCACAGCCTTAACTTTGATTCCCATGCCACAACACAACATCATAATATTTAGGTATTTCTTCCACTAGGGAAGCTCTGAAGAGTTGCTGCACTGCATTTTCAGCCATGATTCTGCATTTTAAACATTGATAGAACAGTTTAGTGTAAAATACGATTTATAGAAGACAATGAATCTCAATAAATGGAGAAATGACTGTTTATTCCAGTTTAAAGAAAATCAATTGCTTTTTTGCTTTTGTACTCAACGATATACATAAAGCTGATAAGCAGTGGTCACATATCAGTTAAGCAAGCCCTTTAAGAAGCACTGTTGCTGAAAAATAAACTTTCTGATACTGTGCGTCACCGTGTAAGCTGCACAAGATAGCACTGGGGGAACAAAGGCAAACTTGCACATGTGTATTTCTGAGCTCAGGACAGACTGCCAGGACACTGGTTTTCAGAGCAGGTTCTGGTTGTTTGCAAAAGTGGCGTCTACCTCTGTTATGAAGATGGCTAAGAGTCACTTTACTAGCGTTCCCCTAACAATGGAAGATGAAATATCATCAGTATGTTCACTTTGGCATGGATTAAGTGTCCACGATCCTGTACTGAAACGGTACTGTGGAGGGTTGGAGAGAAAATAAAAACACTCACATGACTTTCTCATGCTTCCTTCAAATTTACAATGACCTTTCTAAAATATCGTTTTCATCTAAGAAGATCCTGAATTCCTGTTTACTGACAAAAAAAAAAATCAATTTTTGCCACTTAATTTTGTAATTATTACTTTGGCTCCAGCAATCTTCAATATGAATGCAAACTAACTGCTAAGGTATTCTTTAGAGAAGACCCTAGATACAGAAGTAAACATTTAGAATTGCAGAATAATTTAGGTTTTAAGGAACAGAGGCATTTATTAGGTCCAATCTCTCACCCCCATAGCACACCTAAAGACAGGGGTGGATAGTTGACTACTCATTTGGGAATTGATTGCACTAGGCAAATGATAAGACAGTACCTATACCTAACTTCACAGAACTTATCATCCTGCCTCCTAAATACCTAATGAGAAAGTAAACTGAGTTTTATAGACTTATGAAATATAAATACATTCTGATACTTAAGTAGGAAATCCACTATTTAAGTCAACTCTTGTGTTTACTACCATCAAGATTTTTCTACTTCCTCATGAAAAGAGGAGTGATTGGAGGTCTCCATAAAGCAAGATCTTACTTTTAGTGTCCGGGTAGAAAATAATTTCCACATGTACCATCTTAAACAAAACAATACTTGAGATTATGACAGCAGTTATTTGGTACATTTAACAGAAACAGATGCTCTCTGTTTTAGCAGCTGGGAATTGCCTATACCACTCTTTTTGGGATGTCCATTTCCTACTCTGAATGAAATAATCTCTATGTTTTCCCCCAGATCCCACAAATAAAATTGCAGCATACTTTGGTAAGAAGGGCATCGTATCTTCCCAGAGGTTACTTTGAGTTTGGCTGCCCTTCTCTCATACTAAAGGATAAGCATTCCTTTAAACAAGTAACTTGTATTTGTCCTGAGCTCATGAGAAAACGAGAGCGACTGTGGAAAACTGCTGGAGGACACATGCTCAAGAATATGACTGCAAAGGCTCTGGAGATGATTTCTAACTCTATACAATGAAAGCAGCTCCTGGTAAACTTTTACAACTGAGCTCTACTTATTGAAAAATCATCTATAACCTGATTTGCTTGAGTGGATTGTGATAGGCTCACTGTGCAATGACACTCTTTGTGATAATCCTCTTGTAATACAGCTAACACCACCTCTAAAGAGTTGAGCTTTCAATTTTAAGGATTAGTACTCGAGCTGCAACTCACTACTGAGTCAGAAGAAAAAGAGAATTCAACCTTATTGAGAAATTGCCCTTGGAATCACCCACTTCCTATGATTTTTCTTTTTTCCCCTGAATCTGGCCTATATTGCTTGCTTAGAGCACAGATTTCTCCCTGCAGGAAGACAGAAGAAAATTAATCTTAGTTAGACCTTACTTTATTTGAAGCAACTTTTGCTATTATTCTAAACTCTCCAGAAAACAGAATGAAGAAATTAACGTCACAAACAATCAAGTTTGTCTTGAACAGTTATACTTCAAAGTACTTGATAAAAAAAGAACACTTAATGCCTTTTTAAAGTGTCAGTTTAGAGGCCAGAGTTATGAGCTGTGAACAATTGCAGTTTATGCTCAGGTAGACAACAGGATAATACAAACTTAAGGGTGTTAAGGAAATTGTGTAGGTGAACAGCTCATTTATAACCAGTCAGACAAACAATGGGAAGGACAAAAAAGGAGGGGGGGGGAAAAAGCAAAGAAGTTAAACGAGCATTTTTTATTACAGACTAAGACCAAATATTTCACAAGCCTACACTATGCTTCTCAATACACACCATATGAATTATTAAATACAGTTATCATTCATGTTAGTTCCTACACAACTTTCAAAGGAACTACATACCAGTCATGCTCTGCAAGAGCCAAAGGTTATTGCTAGGCAATTACAATACACACATATAATACAGAATATTTGGACAGAAGGACTATTCTGTTATACACCTAATCCTATAGGTACTGCTCTACATTTGATTAACAGTGAGCATTAGGTTATGGAAAGCACTAGTTACCACAGTAGAGTTTCACACTTGCTCTAGTCTATCACAAGCAAGTCTCAGAGCAAATTCATCCACTTCAGGTAACCACAGATATATTTTGCAGGTAACACAAGAACAGAACACTTACAGAAAATGGACATGAAATTTGTAAAACATAAACTTGAAGTAACATTCATTATAAGAGATAGAACCAAATATACAAGCCTACCAAAGTGAAACGTCAGTCTCTAACAAAACCCCCAGACCAAGTACTCATCTATGTTCCATTTTGCTTTGCTAAACCTGCCTCTGTTTTTCTCTCTGTGCTTTCCTAAAAACAGTTTATTCCACATAACTGGAATTAATAGAGAACACATAAAATAGCTTACAAGCTGCTTAACTGAAAAGAAAGCAAAAGAAATCAGTCAACGTGACTATCTTGCACCATCTACACAGCATCCTTTTCAGATTAACACATGAAATCATTAGCAGTGATATGGAAGAAAATAAAAAGAACCTATTGCTAACAAGATTTGTGGATGATTAACGAAGATGGCTGATTACCTGGCATTTCAGAATAGTGTGATACAAAGCACAGAGCAGGCTAGATCACCCCTGGGTACTACACAGTGGGTCCATTTAAGCAGCATGCTTTTTAATATTCAACAATGCAAAGGTATGTGCACACAAATAAGAAAAGAACATTACATTAGAGAACAGAGTAATGCCTCAGGGGTGGGGTGGCAGAGCTGAATTAAAAAAAAGCCATCAGAAGATGAATAACTTTTTATGACTTTCCAGGGTGTCACTGCAGGCAGAACCGCTATGGATGACAAGCTTATTAGCACAGCTCTGTGACTGAGCTTATGCGGCCATATGGTTTAAGAACTGCAACTGGCTTATGGCCAAACTGTTTAGAGGGTGCGCCAAAAGAACCATTTATTTGTCTAGCCCAGGCTTTTCAACATGGCTTATATTTTTGCCAAAGGAGCGTGAAATAGAATAGTCAGGATGCTCGAATCAGTGCATGCATTGAATAGGTTGCTTACAATTTTCCTCCTTATCCATTGTACACCAAGGTTGGGGTTTTGTTCTCCAGAACATCCACATTCACAGAATGTGTTAGGTTGAAAGGGACCTTTAAATGCCATCTAGTTCACCTCCCTCTGGAATGAGAGGGGACATCGCCAACTAGATCAGAATGCTCAGAGCTTCATCGAGCCTGACCTTGAATGTCTCCAGGGATGGGGCCTCCACCACCTCCCTGGGCAACCTGTTCCACTGTCTCACCACCCTCACAGTAAAGAACTTCTTCCTAATGTCTAATCTAAACCTACCTTGCTCTAGTTGAAAGCCATTGCCTCTCATCACTACATACCCTCGTAAACAGTCCATCTTTCCTGTAGGTCCCCTTCAAGTACTGGAAGGCTACTATAAGGTCCCCCCTGAACCTTCTTTTCTCTGGGTTGAACAACCCCAACTCTCGGTCTGTTCTCGTAGGGAAGGTGCTCCAGCCCTCTGATCATCCTCATGGCTCTCCTCTGGACCCACTCCAAGAGGTCATTCCTTGTCATCAGATATATTTGGAGATATACACACATATATGTGAAACAGATGAGGATTTGTGATCTGCCAGCATATCACACAGAATGTTACATGGAGGGGAGGAAGTTTAAGACACGTCCTAATGCACTGTCCATAACAGGATGGAAGCCAGATTTCCTTAACATGAGGAATAAGACCAGACACTTTACAACATTAAGTAAGCAAATTTAAAATAAAAAAATAAAGCATCGATTTTTTTCAGCTCTATATACCTATACATTGTATAAAAACTCTGAACTATATTATTCTCAAGATAGTCAAGAATATATATAGGTCTGACAAAATTAATGTTTTGATTAGACCTGTAGGTTTCTTAGAACATTGTTTCAAAAGCTGACTCAGATTTTAAAACAGTGTTTTCCTTTATTTAAAGTTCACTGTTCACTGAAAAGGTTCTTAACCAATATCATTAGCAATCTGAAGTGTCAAGAGTGATTTATTATTAAAGTGTGCTATGCCAAAACACAAAACTCTTACTCAAGTACTGGCAAACCCCCAGCAACACTAACATTTTCCTTTCAGTCACTGTTACCAGCTGGTAAGAGTGGAAAAAGAAACAATGCTTTCATTTTTTTTTCGGAGAGAGATCTAACTTCTCACATGTGTAATGTGAAACAATGTTGTCATTATTTCTAGAATACTCTTCCAATCTCTGATTTTTTGTATATCTGTGCATCTTAGAGCCAGCTCTGGCCTGTTCGTATTCAGAAGAGCTCAATTTTTTCTCTATTGGTCCTCTCTTTGCTTTCCATGGAAGCCTTTGGCATCCACCACACTTCTGGCACTCACAGCTCAGATAGATGTTTCATTATGAACCACCTTCTTTCGTTTGTCTTAACATGCCAATTTAATATTTCCACTCCTTAAGAAAGGGTACCATTCCCCACAAGGAACAATAAATCCTTGTTCACCCCATCTACGCAACTTTTTATGGGCCTCCATATATTACACTGAGAAGATTGTAATCTTTACTGCTTATTTTGAGTTCAAGTCTGTAAGCAATGGGACATATGACGGAACTTCAAATCATATGTCCCGTGTCACTTTGTGCCAGTTTAAGTTTAGGAACGTTAGACCCCATTTGCTATTTCAAAGTGCAGTTATCATCTGTCAGGAAATCATTCTGGGTTCATGGAACTGCTTGCAGTTTGACATTGCTGTAGCTACCTCACGTAGCTTGTTAGTGATGCCAAATTTGTCACTCTGGTTGCTTGACTTTTTCCAGTGCTGTGGTAAATCATTTGAGAGTATGGCCTTAGCAGCAATGGAAACCTGCAAGGCCAATGATAACCCCTGAAAATGCTTTTTGGGTATCTAAAGACACAATGAACTTCCTTGTCTTCATACTGACCAACTTGGAAAAAACAGTAGTTGTGCAGCATGGCCTGCTCTTACAAATGTTGTGTTGAGTCATTCACCCACATATCGTGTTATTCTTTAGACAAGTTTCTATTAATTTAGTTATGAAAGACATACTTCTAAAATTAAGAACGCATACTGAAATCCAAAATTCCAAGGAAAGCAGCAACAGTAAAGAGAAACAAGACTGGGGTGGGGTGGGTTGGGGGGTGGTGGAGGCAGAGATGTTGAAGCTTTTTAATTTAAATTAGCATATTGTTTAAATACATGTACAATTAATTTTCTAGGGCTATATAATAAACTTACAGTCTAAAAATACACATTGTTGTACACCGCAAGACAGATCTGAACATGAATTTTGGCAGGCTTTAAAAATCTTCATACATACTCTGTACAACAAACTACAAAAATCAGTTCAAAGTGGGAGGAACAGGATCTTGCTAAATTATAGTCCTTTGGCTTTGCAGATTGTGAGTATTTATTAAATGTCTCCCTTCTCCCCTCCAGAAAAGGTCCTTTTTCTCTTGCAGAGACTAATTATACTATGCCCACAAGTTACAGTGTTATTAAACTTGCAATACCGGACATGAAAAACAGTTACTGGTAATTAAAAATGCCCTTTAGTAACACACACTTAAGTACAAAAAAACACTTCTAGAAACGAGCTCTCCAATAGTGCTGCAACGCTTATTAGTTTTAAAATTAATACAGAAGGCTTGGAGGGCAATAGCTCCTGGGCTTGGGGGAGTGGGGGGCTGGTGCTAGGATGCTCTGCAAAAACTGGCAAAATTGTGATTTTGCCCTTTTCACACTAGGAGTGTAGATGGATATGGCTCCATTTCAGCAAATTCTGTTAACAGTAATCTGAAACTTTAAAAGTTAAAGTATTAAGAGCTAGGTATAGGCAGAAGGTGACTTTGAATCAGAAGTCGTAACAGCATAGGAGACATACCTTCTTTTTCACCAGTTACCATACAAGTGGATATTAGGCTATTCTAATTTACTTGATTAGTCTAGAAATATTTGTACACTTAGCAGAAATAAACTTATGAGAATGCAACAGACAACTGATTACTTTTTGCTTTCACCTTTACAAACAGTTGTTGTCATAAGTGAATTCTTTGGAGTAAGCTATAAAAATCCCACAATAATGTTGTTACTTGCTGAGACAATATAGTGAAAGCTTAAGTAGCAAATAAAAAGGAAATCAAAGCATCCATGGATGTACTGAAAAGACTTTGCAATGGTCGGAGGCAAGTACCTGGCTTTGGCTTGAAACAAGTTATTTTGGTTTACATATCTCAGTTTTCCTCTAGAAGTTAATTCTTTTTAAGTGTGCACATGTGAGAAGAAGCAACTTCTGCTCATAAGATGAGCACAGCTACAGTCTCCCAGTCTAAATACTTCTTCAACTTATCAAATACACCCTCCACACACACTGCCCACAAAATACCAGCAGATCCTTGTCTTCAAAACTTGTTTAAATGGACTAAGTTTAGGACAACTACAACGTCAAAGTTCAACAAAGAGTCCTCAGCTACAGAGGAGCTCTACTACTCTTAATTTGTATGAGGTGCTAAAGCAGGATGCTTTTCTTCTCCCCGAGGTAAGAACCATCAGTTGTCACTACCCTTTCTCCCATCTGACCAACTTTTCTCCTACAGTCATCCAACTGGGCATATTCCTCTTCCCCTAGTCTAACAATAGTATCAGCATGGTTACCAAATTCATGGTGGTACTGCCTAACAGTCACGTCTATGTGTAGCTACACTTCCTAAAAGCACATCTTACTTTTGTGTTTCCGAGAAACACATCATGATGGTCATGTCTTGCCTTCAAGACACAACCTCCATTATAATCTACAAAATGCTCTACCACGCTAGCAAGGACTGAAGCATTTATACTTTCAAAGTAAACCTTAGAAGCAAGATAATTTGAAAACAACTCTCCTCTTCAGAGTCAGGAGGACAATACTGTCTGTAACCTATACGATAACAAACAGCAATGAGCTACAGCACTGGAAACTGCTGTTCCCCACAGTGAGGTACTTAAAATCTCTATCCCATAACAGACCTTTCCAATATATGTAAACTGCCATAACTGCACCCATTAATTCATAGGAGGGGAAGTGTTCAAAATACAACAGCTGGCTAATGAAATGTACCATATTTTACTACTATTAAGACAATAAGGAACTAATATTTTTGAAAATTTGAGACCTGAAAGGAAGAAGAGGTATCGCTGCACGTTGGAGATAGTTAAGATGGGTAACAGTGAACTGAACTTCTGTCGTGGTTTTGCCCCGGCCGAGGGCCGCACCCCACACAGTCGCTTGTACTTTTAAAAGGAAGGGGGAGGGAAAGTTGGGGGAGGGGGAAAAGGGAAGGAAGAAAGGAGGAAAATAAACCACAACCTAGAAACCAGAACCACGCAGGTTGGGATAAGGATAGTTTACTAAACAATAACAGAAAACTAGATATAACAATAACAGAAGTTTAAAGTACAAAATAGATGAAACTGGTGATACACAATGCAGTTTCTCACCAAACCACAGAACCCAGGCCGCACAGCTTAGAGCCGTCCCCGAACCCGGAAACTGCCCGTCCTGGTGTTGTCTCCTCCTCTTCCCCCCAGTCCCCCTTTATACTGAGCATGACGTAACTGGCATGGAATATTCTCTTTGGCCAGTTCGGGTCACCTGTCCTGGCTACGTCCCCTCCTTTCTCACTAGTAAGGAAGTATGCAGAGCTGAGAAAGGTCCTTGATTGCCCGGCAACAACTAGAAACATCAGGGTGCTATCAGCACTGTTCTCATCCTAACACCCAAACATGGCATTCCATCCACTGCTAAAAATAATTAACTCCATCATAGCTGAAACCAGGACATTATCCACCCCTTATTCCATACCATTTACGTCATGACCAGATCCAACAATTTTCTTTAGGTACAATCAGTTTCGTGTTTCACATACCCATATATGTATGTACACATGTATGCACACATACGTGCATACAGATCTTATTCCCTCAGTCTGTGAATCATCCCTCTGAAGTTGTTGAGTTCATTTAGTCCATGATTTTCAGGCTCCATTTGTCGTAACAGTTTCTCAGGATAATTGTATGTTCCATTGGCTCGTTGCATGCTGCATCTCAGGCTCTTGACTGATACACCTGGCATGGTCCATGCTCATAGTCTGTGGGTCAGAGTTTATTTTCAAAGGGAGAAAAAAAAAGTTCTTAAGAGGCCAGGCTTCGGTTCCATCATCATGGCACTCATTCTTCATTAACTTGTATGACTCCGGCTATAATGCTATGGTACAACATACAGCAATCATAACAATAATGAATATACAATAATGGGTTATTTGGCAATTATTATAATTTCTACTCTATTAATTATATTGGCTATCATAACAATAATGAATATACAATAATGGGTTATTTGGCAATTATTATAATTTCTACTCTATCAGTTATATTGGCTATTCTCACCCAAAATCAAATCCCCTTGAGGTACACATCGAACTTCTCCATCCCTCTGCATTACCCACCAAGTACAGCCAGGTCCTTGAGCAAAAACAATTCCAGACATGGGTTTACCTTTGCCTGAAGCAGGGATGACCCAAACTCTCTTTCCCAATACACTCTTCATATGCACTACTGGGACTCCGTCTCCCTCTACAGTACGTGGAAATTTTGCCTGGGCAGGGCCAGCCCGATTGGTAGATCCCCTAGTGTTAACTAACCATGTGGCTTTGGCCAAATGTGTATCCCAATGCTTGAATGTCCCACCACACATTGCTTTCAGTGTAGTTTTTAAAAGTCCATTATATCGTTCAATTTTCCCAGAGGCCGGTGCATGATAAGGAATGTGGTACACCCACTCAATGCCATGCTCTTTGGCCCAGGTGTCTATAAGAGTGTTTCGGAAATGAGTCCCATTGTCTGACTCGATTCTTTCTGGAGTACCATGTCGCCAGAGGACTTGCCTTTCAAGGCCCAGAATTGTATTTCGAGCCGTGGCATGGGGTACGGGATATGTTTCTAGCCAGCCGGTAGTTGCCTCCACCATTGTAAGCACATAACGTTTGCCATGGCGGGTTTGTGGGAGGGTGATGTAATCAATCTGCCAAGCCTCCCCATATTTATATTTCATCCACCGTCCTCCATACCAAAGGGGCTTTAACCGCTTAGCTTGCTTGATTGCAGCACATGTCTCACATTCGTGGACAACTTGTGCGATGGCGTCCATGGTCAGGTCCACCCCTCGATCCCGAGCCCATCTATATGTTGCATCTCTCCCTTGATGACCCGAGGTATCATGAGCCCATCGAGCTAGGAATAATTCACCCTTATGTTGCCAGTCTAGATCTACCTGAGCCACTTTAATCCTAGCAGCCTTATCTACCTGATGGTTGTTTTCATGTTCCTCCATGGCCCGACTCTTAGGTACATGGGCGTCGACATGACGTACCTTTACAACAAGTTTCTCTAACCGAGCAGAGATATCTTGCCATAAGTCATCAGCCCATATAGGTTTGCCTCTACGCTGCCAGTTGTTCTTTTTCCACTGCTGCAACCACCCCCACAGGGCATTCGCCACCATCCATGAATCAGTATAAAGGTAGAGCCTTGGCCACTTTTCTCTCTCAGCAATGTCCAGGGCTAACTGGATGGCCTTCACCTCAGCGAACTGGCTTGATTCACCTTTTCCTTCAGTGGCTTCTGCTACTCTTCTTATAGGGCTCCATACAGCAGCTTTCCATCTCCGATGCTTACCCACAATGCGACAAGACCCATCAGTGAACAGGGCATATCGCTTCTCATTCTCTGGCAGTTCGTTGTAGGGTGGGGCTTCTTCAGCGCGTGTTACCTCCTCATCCTCTGGTGACATCCCAAAATCTTTGCCTTCTGGCCAGTCTGTGATCACCTCCACGATTCCTGGGCGATTGGGGTTTCCTATTCGAGCCCGCTGTGTAATTAGTGCAACCCACTTGCTCCACGTAGCATCAGTGGCATGGTGTGTAGAAGGAACCTTCCCTTTGAACATCCAGCCCAGCACCGGCAGTCGGGGTGCCAGGAGGAGCTGGGCTTCAGTTCCAATCACTTCTGAGGCGGCTCGAACCCCTTCATAGGCGGCCAGTATTTCCTTTTCTGTTGGAGTATAATTGGCCTCAGATCCTTTGTAGGCCCGACTCCAAAACCCCAGCGGTCGACCTCGAGTCTCCCCTTGTGCTTTCTGCCAGAGACTCCAGGTCGGGCCGTTCTCCCCAGCTGCAGTGTAGAGCACATTTTTAATATCTGTCCCTGTCCGGACAGGCCCAAGGGCCACTGCATGGACTATCTCGCGTTTGATCTGCTCAAAGGCTTGCTGTTGCTCAGGGCCCCATTGGAAATCATTCTTCTTTCGAGTTACATGGTAGAGTGGGCTCACAATGAGACTGTAGTTTGGGACATGCAGTCGCCAAAAACCTATAACACCTAAGAAAGCTTGTGTTTCCTTTTTGTTGCTTGGTGGAGACATAGCTGCTATTTTATTAATAATGTCCATTGGGATCTGACGACGCCCATCCTGCCATTTTATTCCTAAAAACTGGATTTCTCGCGTAGGCCCCTTGACTTTACTTCGTTTTATAGCAAAACCGGCTTCTAAAAGGATTTTAATTACCCTGTTTCCTTTTTCAAAAACTTCCTCTGCTGTGTTGCCCCATACAATGATGTCATCAATATACTGCAGGTGCTCTGGTGCATCACCCTTTTCCAGTGTATTCTGGATTAGTCCATGGCAGATGGTGGGGCTATGTTTCCACCCCTGGGGCAGACGATTCCACGTGTATTGGATGCCTCTCCAGGTGAAAGCAAACTGTGGCCTGCACTCTGGCGCCAGTGGGATCGAGAAGAAAGCATTCGCAATGTCGATTGTGGCGTACCACTTGGCTGCCTTCGATTCCAATTCATACTGGAGCTCTAACATGTCTGGCACAGCAGCACTCATACCTGGAGTGACTTCATTTAGGCCACGATAATCTACTGTCAGCCTCCACTCTCCATTGGACTTCCTCACTGGCCATATGGGACTATTAAAGGGTGAGTGGGTTCGGCTGATCACTCCCTGATTCTCCAGTTGACAAATCAACTTATGGATGGGAATCAGGGAATCTCGGTTAGTACGGTATTGTCGTCTGTGCACCGTCGTCGTAGCAACTGGCACTTGCTGTTCTTCAACCTTCAACAACCCCACAACAGCAGAGTCCTCCGAGAGTCCAGGCAAGGCACACAGTTGTTCAATTCCTTCTGTTTCCAAAGCAGCTATTCCAAAAGCCCATCGGTACCCTTTTGGGTCTTTAAAATACCCTCTACGTAGATAATCTATACCTAAAATACACGGAGCTTCTGGACCAGTCACAATGGGGTGTTTTTCCCAGTCCTTCCCAGTTAGGCTCACCTCAGCCTCTAGCACAGTTAGTTGTTGGGATCCCCCTGTCACTCCAGAAATACAAACGGGTTCTACCCCTTCATGATTCGATGGCATTAGAGTACACTGGGCACCAGTATCCACCAGAGCTTTGTACTCTTGTGGATCTGACGTGCCAGGCCATCGGATCCACACAGTCCAATAAACCCGATTATCCCTCTCCTCCACCTGGCTGGAGGCAGGGCCCCTCTATTGCTGCTGATCATATTTGTTTTCCACTGGTTGCATAAAGGACTTAGAGGTCCCTTCAAGAGGATCAGACACATCAGACATATAGGTAGGCCTTCCAGTTGGTCTAGGGAACTGCCCAGTAGAAACTGGTGCAGCCTTCTTCCTGGCAGAATCTCGTTGTGCGAATGTTTTACCCCGCAGCTCATTTACTCGTGCTCGAAGGGCTGAGGTGGGCTGCATATCCCATTCCCTCATGTCCTCTCCATGATCAAGCAGGTAAAACCACAATGTACGTCGTGGTGTGTATTCTCCCTCTTGGAACGATGGACGCTTTCTCCCAGTAGCTGCAACATTGCTCCATACGGGTTGGGAGTTGGACACATTGTTGTCAAGTCGTTGAACCAGTTTCTCTACTGCTGCAATGACGGAGAGGGAAACACTGTCTTGGTATTTCCTGAGTCGGCAGGCCACCTCATTTACAGTTGGTGGATCCATATCAGTCCAGTCAATTACTGCCAGTGAATTGGTGTACCCTGCTGGTGCACTTCGTACAACCTTACGCCACATAGCTGGAGTGCATAGGACTTCATCGGGATCAGCGGGAAGCCGTGAATTGTCCAGATCATAATAAATTATCTCCCGTACAGCTAATTCTCTCAGGTGCTGGATAGCTGTCTCTATGCTGTTACCCTTGGGTGTCTGACATGTAATATATTCCTTTATGGGATATCTTTCCTGCACACTTGACAGTAGTCGCCTCCAGAGGCTGAGGACTTCCGGCCTCCTCCCAATTGCTTTGTCAATTCCTCCTTCTCTAGCTAGGGATCCCAACTGCTTGGCCTCTCTGCCTTCTAACTCCAAACTATTGGCCCCGTGATCCCAACATCGGAGCAACCAAGTGATAATGTGCTCACTTGGGTGGCGGGTGAAATCTTTTCGAACCTCACGCAGCTCACTCAAAGTCAGGGATCGGGTAACAATCTCTGGTTCTGCCTCCTCCTGATATCCTCGAGATGGCCCTGGTTGATCATCATCATCATCCGTCACTGTGCGAACTGATTTCTTTGTGCATTTCCTCTTTTGTACGGGAGCAACAGACACTGGTGTGGGTTGGTTTTTCTGATCATCTGCACTGTCTGCTGTAGAGATTACAGTAGCTGCAGTGTCAGCCCCAGTGGTTGCAGCAGCTATAGTATCTGCCAGTCTGTTTCCTTTCCCTTCTCCCTGACAGTGCTGACAGTGCTGACAATGCTGCCTGCTATCAAGCAGTGTTTGATAAATAGTGGCCAGAGCCCAGCACAGTGCAGTAAGGTGTCCATCTCTGGGAAACCTACAGCAATTTTTCTTTAGGTATGCAGTCACTTGATCGGGGTCTTGTAGCTGTTCAGGAGTGAAGTTCCAAACCATCGGGCGTGAGAAAGTACCTAGGTACTTGCCCATACTTTGCCACATGCCCTGCCACTCGTGATTATTCTGTCTCGGAGAAAGCTCTTCAGTGGTATTCATAAACCTATGCTTGATATATAACAAAAACTGAACCATCTGCCCCAAACCTACCAATAGCAAAATGCTAGTTTGAATATCCCAGAGATATTGAAGGTTTTCAAAAATTGTCATAAGAGCTGTTGTATTTAGCCCAAAGGAAAAGAAAGCAGTGCTGTTATTAACCCCTCCCTGTCCAAAGAATGGACAGGACAGCAAAACCTCATACAAGTACCAGATTAAGCTCATGGTCATCGATATTATTGTATCATAGACCGATATCATAAAATACACTATAATGAAGTATGGGAACAAATATGGGAGCCGCAGACCTGAGAGAGTAAAGAATCCTGCCAGGATTGTATACAGCATGCGATGGTTTTGATACCACAGCCTTGTGAATAAATACCACAGCATCGTGACCAGAGATTGCTTAAACAACAGTGCTTATCTTAATTGCGATAGTTAGGGTCAGATCTACCGTTATCCCAACCGTTCGTGCCCCACGTTGGGCGCCAAAATGACTGTCGTGGTTTTGCCCCGGCCGAGGGCCGCACCCCACACAGTCGCTTGTACTTTTAAAAGGAAGGGGGAGGGAAAGTTGGGGGAGGGGGAAAAGGGAAGGAAGAAAGGAGGAAAATAAACCACAACCTAGAAACCAGAACCACGCAGGTTGGGATAAGGATAGTTTACTAAACAATAACAGAAAACTAGATATAACAATAACAGAAGTTTAAAGTACAAAATAGATGAAACTGGTGATACACAATGCAGTTTCTCACCAAACCACAGAACCCAGGCCGCACAGCTTAGAGCCGTCCCCGAACCCGGAAACTGCCCGTCCTGGTGTTGTCTCCTCCTCTTCCCCCCAGTCCCCCTTTATACTGAGCATGACGTAACTGGCATGGAATATTCTCTTTGGCCAGTTCGGGTCACCTGTCCTGGCTACGTCCCCTCCTTTCTCACTAGTAAGGAAGTATGCAGAGCTGAGAAAGGTCCTTGATTGCCCGGCAACAACTAGAAACATCAGGGTGCTATCAGCACTGTTCTCATCCTAACACCCAAACATGGCATTCCATCCACTGCTAAAAATAATTAACTCCATCATAGCTGAAACCAGGACAACTTCTTACTTGATTTCTGAAAGTTGTAAGGAGATTCATGGGGCACAAAGCTGAAGGAAACCTATACTCAACAAGTTCAATTCAGTACTGCCTTAAAAGTAGTCATCTATTAGCAATCACCACAAAAACACAGCAAAAAACCCCAACCCAAACACCAGAAACAAAGAAGATAAAGAAACTTGTTTGTCCTTTCAAAGGAAAAGTAGTTTCTACTATTTAACATACATAAAAAAGGAAAAAAGCAAGACCAGATTTATTGCTTTATGAAAAAATGCAGCATTTGTTGAATTCAAACATGAAGGTACAGATCAGATCTAAATGGTCTCAGGACGCTATTACAGAGACAAGGATTTGTTTCTAAAAAACAAAAGACGGTGGACTCAGGAAAGGGTAGCTTGAGCCAGAACTTGCAGATATGCTGCTTTTCAGTATTCTATAAAGCAATTCAGTATAAAGAGACCCAATACTTATTTTGATTTGCCACCAAGATCAACCAGAACGAAGATGTTTCTAAGGAAATCTCAGCAATAAGATCTTACACCAGATGACCATGACGAGAAAGCAATCTGCATTTAGATTGACTCTGGTTCTTACTCCACTCTTAAATGAACTTTTATTTTTAAATTCAACACTTATCCTGTTTCACACCAAATATGCCTGCAGTGACTTATTCTTATGCAACACCCACAGAACTTATAGAACTCACAGGTCCCTGTTTTTATTGTGTAACTTAGAACAGGTCACAGAGACTGGTTTGGGTTGGAAGGGACCTCAAAAGATCGTCTAGTTCTAACGACCCTGCCATGGGCAGGGACACCCTCCACTAGAATAGGTTGCCCAAAGCCTCATCTAATGTGGCCTTGAACACTTCCAGGGAGGGGGCAGCCACAGCTTCTCTGGGCAGCCTGTGCCAGGGCCTCACCACCTTCACAGTGATGAATTTCTTCCTAATGTCTAATCTAAATCTACTCTCAGTTTAAAACAACTACCCTTTGTCCTATCATTACATAACCTTGCAAACAGCCCCTAAAGGGAGCCTACAGGAAAGATGAAGACTTTTTGAATGACTTCCTCTCTATCAGGATGCATCACTCCTGAGCTTGGAGGAGGTGATACTTGAATATCAATGTTCTTGGGCCACACTTGCCTCCAGGGTTTTGTCCTAAGTAAATCCCTGAAAAGGCCAAAGTCTTCTCTCCTGAAGTCCAGAAATTTAGTTTTCAAGAAAGCAGAAGAAAACAGAAGCCTAACTGAACTCTGAAGTTCAACTGAACTAGTTCGATTTCAAACACCCAATTAATGTTCAAGCTCCAATAGCTAACTATATAATTACTAGTAACATTTCTGATGTTACCTTGGGTAGACAAGCAGTGCAGCAAGATCAATGTAGATGTGGATTTTCAAAATTATTTTTGTAATCATAACTGCTGTCTCTTAGCAACTTCCAAATATAGTTGAGGATTTGATAAGTGCTCTATTTAGGCCATTCTAGGAACTGTTTCCACTTCAAACTATCTTTTTCAAACATTCAACAAAATAAGTTCTTGTTAAAATCAAAACAATGTATTGATTTTGTCTAAGATACAGAAATTAGTTCATTTTTCAGCTTTCTGTTGAGAAAACAGAAGCTATCTGAATACAAAGATTGCTGTCAAACAGTTTAATTCTTCATTTTTCTGCAAAGCTGAAAATGAGAGCTCACAGGACTGCTTTCTCATGCTTCCTCCAAATGCTGTTGCTCTTCAGCTGCCATTTATCCAACCCTATGTACCACTTGGACACTGTAAAATCTTGCCTCAACACACCGTATTTCTGCAGCATGCCTCTCCTCCTAGAGCAAACACAGGACTGGAAAGTTCTACACTGTTAACAACTTGGGCATTATTTAAGCTTCTGCTATGCCACATTTAAATGTGCAAATATTCATAGAAGAGAAAACCTGATAAGGGAGCCTGACTGATAAAGATTAACAAGGTTTTTTTAAAAGGAATGGAAATAAATTCCTGAGAAATGCAGACAACTTCAGGTACCTTCACGACTGTAGAACGTATGTTTTGTTCCTTGTACAGGATTCCCACCCTCACCCCACCTTACAGTTTGGGTTTTCTGCTTATCAAATGAAGCGTCAAGGAGTTCTACTTCATAGGAAAAGTTTAATGCAGGGCAGTATTTAATGCTACAAAACTACATCTTTATCATGCAGCAATGACATGTTTCATTGCTCTTCAATCAGGAAGTCATAGAAAGCATCACCTTCATTTGCTGGTACTTTTTACACACAAGCAGGAAACACTATGCCACGTGACAAAGGGTAGAAAGAACTTGTCTATCACCTGTAAGCTTTTCAGCTGATTTACTGTTTAATGCTAACGTCACTAAGGACAAAAACACACTCTACTCACCAAATAAATTGCTTGAATGTCCTTGCTTAGATATGGGTTTCAGTTCATTTAATCCCCATGCGTAACGCTTATAATTATCCCAGGCATGTTTCATCATCTGTAGGGAAACGAAAGCAGGATTATAATGTTGATTTAGCAAGAAGCCACAGCAAATACTGACTTGATAATATTCTGAATATTAAACACATTTAATTCAATACTTAATTAAATTCATGTCGCGTGCATTAGGACTATGAAATACTCAATACAGAACAACAGTGGCACTGTTTTCTGGGTAGCAGTAGGATGTTCACCATAAGAATTCCACATCTGTCTCATCCACCTCTACTCTTATCTTCATGCTTTTGGTCATGACACACTCAAAAATAAATAATCTTTATGAAGGGTATTTATTGTGCTATATATAAATTCAAGTAAGATTTTATTTCCCTTAAGCATACACCTCAAACTGAGGGAAGTAAACATTTTTAAAGAAGTTTTTTTCTCTCCTAGAGCAAGAATTTTTAAGGTCAAAATTAAGCTTACAGTAGTCTTCAGATTCTAGCAGGGAGTCTCTTGCATGAAACTAGCTAGTTCAAACTCAGTACGCCTAACAACAGAACAAGAAAGCTAAAGTGGGCAAGCAGAACACTTAGGAAAGGTTTTGAGGTTATTATGATATAATCTTTTATGACTGTAAATGCTGCTGTATGCATCCATGGCTATTTTCACATGTCATTTCACACAAATAGCTGAGAACTTTCACAACCAAATGTTTCGCTACAAAAATGTGTTTTGCATAAAGAGGTGCACCACAATAAACACTGCTTTGGGAAACTGCCTTGGGGAACCCAGCAATCGACATCCAGGTCAGGAGCCGGGGCAGCAGGTTGACTCAAGGGCACTTCACGCTCCCTACCAGAACGATCAGCCAGACATAGGCCAAACTATCCTTTTAGGGGTGTTTCAGGTGCATGGCCAGGAGCCCACCTGTCCCTCCTCAAACATGCAGCGAGTACAATGCTTACAGCTCTGCAGGCCTGGTGAAAGAACCACTGCCACTCCAGCAGGTCCAACGTCTCCTGAGCAAGCGTCAAAGGTGGTGGTTGGTAAAGGGAAGAGTCTTCTTTAAGAGCCACTGTAACAGCCCGACTTACGTAACAGAAAGAAAAATTTTGCCTTTGTGTTGTCCCTCCTCCCCTCTTCCACAAGGCAAAGCAGCCCCGGGAATGCCAGAGGTCATCTTCTAGACAAAAAGTAACAATTTCAGACCTTTTCAAAGATTTTGCTTCAGGCTGTCAGCTGACAACACTGCTCTGCCCTCGCTTTCAGACCTCTTCTTGAGGCCATGTGTGTCAAGGATAATTCTGTTAAATAACAGTTATAATCCTAAATTTAAAAGCAACAGCCTTGGGACATGCTGATAATAATAATCTTGCACTTTCTTCCTCTTTCCTTCGCTCAAACCACACAGAGAAATTATGTCAATTAAAAATCCTACATTAAGCCAGACTATAATAAATGACTGGACTTTCTGGAGTACTGCTACACTTATGAGAATAAACGTTTCTTTGCTATTTTTGTGGAAGGATAAACATGCACCTATCCTGCAGAAAAGTTCAGGGATGTTAATTTACCCCAGAGCCCTTACAGGCCCAGCTTTACAGATGCAAAAATTACCATCTGCTTTTAATAAGCGAACATTTTCAACCAGAAGGCTAGCCTGGTGTCAGATCTCAGCTGACAGGCAACAAGTAAGAGGCTCTGTGGAAGTGGTCTCAGGCCATGGATGGCACCGACATGCCAGATGGTAGGCGCAGCCTTCCCTTGCTTGACTTCCCTGGAAAACTGTTTAAAAGCTCTCCAAGGATGGGGCATTTTGTCCCAACACAGAACCAGTAACAGGCAGTCAAATGCTAGACTTTGTGTCTATGGGACATTCCCAATCCCTGGCTAGAGGGATCACGATTATATGAAATCAATCATTTGACCACAGCCTATTTTCTTGTTTACCAACTGAGGTTTCCCAGTAATTTTGTGTAGTATACAAGAAAGATTTATTCTTCCCTGTCATCATGTGTTAGACCTGAAAACTCAGCTCTAGATATTAATGTAGAAATTCTCAAAGACTATGGCAGGCTAAATCCTGCCCTGTGCCGAACCTGACATTTTCTATGCTTTGTCAGAGCTTACTTTCTCATAAAATCATATCAGAATTGTTTAATTTGTTTAATCTCAGTCTGGGAACACCACACAGAATGATTCTTTTTTCTTTTTTAACTTAACTTGTAATTAAGTCATCTGAATAAAGTGCCTAAGGATTCAGTATTATAACAAGATTGAAACTGCCTAAAGTACTGCTATGGTCCTTCTCTCCTCCCCTCCTTTTTCAGCCTAATACATCCCTGCTCTTTCTCTTGTGTAAGAGATGTGGTGCTCATCTATCCCCACACCAAGTTAGTTCAAGAAAACAGAAACTTCTCTGAGTGAATGTTTTTGTTTCAGGATCATTTCTGTCCAGTCCCATTCCCCAAATCAGAGTGCCACAAGTATCAGAGTTACTAAGCCATCAAGGCAGGAACAGCTCCAGGCCCAGCTTAGTTCAACCAAAACTGCCACAAAGCACATGATGCTACAAGATATCCTGTGTGTATTCAGTTGCCTTTAGTTTTTCCAACTGACCTACAACTTGATCATAATGTATTGTAAATGCACGTGTCAGTTTTTAACAGAAACCACTCCGATTACCCTATTGTTAGTCAACTTCTAGGTAGCAAGGCTGGACACTAACCTTCTTATAATATTATTGCATGTTAACGAACAACTGTGGGGTGTTTTTCCAAAATGTCCTCCCATTTGGCTAAGTCTAACTACTCAGACTACTTTATCTAATTACTTCTTAGGAAATAATGTGTGAATCCAAAAAGCCAAACAGACAGACAAGTCCAGTAATTGGGAAAAAACCCCTCAAATTTAAAGCAGTATTTCCATGGGGAAAAACACACACCAGAATCTATTAAGCAAGAAATCTAATTCATCTCTTTTGACTAGTCAAAGCATTAATTTAGAACTCTTCCAATAGGTCTGGATTTAGATAAAAATACTGAGCTTTGTAAGTTTCCTCCTAAGAAAATGCACCTCTAGAATATCTTTGCTTTAGAAATTTGGAGGTTTATGGACATAACACGGAAAGCAAAATGTAACTCCCAAAGCAGTCAGTGAGCCCTCTAGTGTTTCAGGAAGATGGGAGTTACACCAGCTAGACAACCACCAAGTTACAAGGACTCAGTGCTACTGTATTTACTATGTAAATAGCCCTTAGATGCGGTAAGCTAAGAAAGCTCCCCTTAATCAGTACTCACTGATGGACAAGAGAGTTTCTGCTTCTACCCTAGCAAGAAGTCCTGATTTTTAGAATTCAATACATCAGTAATACTCTACACTCCCCCCTCCAAAACTACAAATATTACTAGATTTCCCACTAAATGAATTTCCTATTTATGGATAGCTTTTTCTACCTAACAATGAAAAAGTTCTAAAACACTGAGTAGCAACAGCCCTAGTCCACTTATTAATAAACCTTTGCTTAAGCAAAACCCCTTGGACTGCTAGTTCAGAAATAAATTTTAATTTTCTCAATTTAAATTGAGAAATTCACGTATCTTTGCATTCTCCACCTTTCTGTTTGCATGACACATCAAGTCAGTATCTCCAGATCCTTTTCATTCAAAGGCCCTTCTGAACATGACACTGATTATTTGTAGAAGTACTGCTGATCACTACAAATGTCTAAATACAGATTACAGTTACTGAGAATATCTGTATTTCAGCACAACACCATGGATCCCGTTAAAAAGAGAAATTCCTAATGATGAAGGGTCTAACAGCTGTTGACTATGTGATCCCAGATGCTCTCAAGCTCCTCTACAGTGTATCTAATAAAATTAGCTCACCTGAGTGCTTTCATATAATTCCTTATTAGTCCTCCAGGATGTCAATAGGCAGTTACTTTTGCACAGATGTATTCTTCCATCCTTTTACTTTTAGTAAGATATGTTCATTGAACCTCAAGCTCTAGAAGAGCCTGACAGTTGACTGAGAAGCCCTGATGTCTAAGTTGGCTAAATCTGTTTCCAACAGAGCTCCACCTCAGGTCATTCACAATAAGAAGCAGCAGCCGAAGGCTTGACTAGTTTGCACTGTTCTCACTTGTAAGCTGGCTCCTTTTACATCTTCAGAAAAAAATGGGGCACTGATTTTTACTTATGAAGTCACAAAACGCCAAACTACTACCCTGCCTCCTTTGAAGAGTAACAAAGGATGTTATTGTGACTAGTATCAGTGAAGTCACTTAGAAGAAAAAGGTGAAGGTCTGACCTGTGCATTTCTTTCCTTAACTGTAAAGGAAGGATTTTGAAATTAGTTTATAATTATAAATTTTAAATCCTTCTCAAGCCACTGAGCATTAAAAAAAGTTTTGTTCTCCAGAAGCAAAGACCTATATGTTTGCCAACCAAAAGATGATGGCAATGCACTCCCAGTTGTGTTTTAGTTACTGCCGTCTTTCAAAGCACTCTAACACAATGCCCACAAAAGACACATATGCCACTTGAAACGTGTGAAGAGAAACACAGTTCTATTCTAGTAGAGGTACCCAAGAGATCAGGCATCAAACCCTGTCAGAAAATGACAGCAATGCTGCATCAGCACAATAATAGTGGTATTTAGATGCAAACTACTGCAGTACCAGGTGGAGTGAAAATAACAACTTTAATAAAGTTTAGTTTTAGCAGTTACATACATGGGGTGACATTAAAGGGGATATCAGGAAAAGAATTCAAGCCCCTTCTAGAACTGGGACATCACAGTAAAAAAAAAAAAAAAAAAAAAATCCTCACATGAAATGATACCATCCTGACCTTCAAAGGAACCATTTAAACCATGCCAAGATAAAGGAGAAAGGCAGATGGGTACTGGAAGCCCGAAAAAATGAAGAGGAAACAAACTGAAGAAAACATAACAGTTTCTTGTCTAATCTCTGTTCAATCTAGCAATGAGAGTTTAGTAACTCCTCTTTCTCAATTTACACTCAACTTTTTACACATGTAAACTATTCTCACCTTTTAAACTTCTCTTTACAAGGAACTACTCGGTCCAGTCTCCCTAAAACATCTCTCCTTCCTGTTGCTCTAAGTAAAACTAAATTCTTTCACAGTATCAGCAAAGGAAATGAAAGAAGTTCCTAGAATTAGTAAGAAACCTTTATACACATTCCACTCAAACTCTCCTCATGTACAAATCAACTTGCACAGCTGATGACTGCTCTGGGTCTGGCTGGGATAGAGTTAGTTAGCATCCTTCACAGCAGCCCATATGGTGTTTTGAATTTGTGGCTGAAGTAGTGTTGATAACACAGCAATGTTTTGGCTATCACTGAATGGTGTTTGCACAACATTAAGGCTTTCTCTTTTTCCCACTCCTGCCCCTTTGCCACTCCTCGTGACAAATAAGATGGGGATGCCCAAACAGTTGGGAGGGGACACAGCCAGTACAGCTGACCCCAGCTGGATAAAGAAACGCTCCCTACCATGTAACATCATGTTCACAAATAAAACTGGGGCAGAGGAAGAAGGTGGGAGGTTTCCAAGGTGGCTGCCTCTCAGAGACTGGGTATCAGTCTGCTTGTGGGAGGTGCTGAGTGATTGTCTTTGTATCCTATGTCTCTGCCCCCTCCTTCCTTCTTCTAATAAAGAGTTTTTATCTCGACCCACCAGTTTTCTCACTTCTCTTCTTCCTGTTCGCTCCCCAAGCTCACCAGGTGGGCCAACAGCTGTGTGGGTGCTTGGCTGCTGGCCCAGGTGAACCCACCACAATGTCTCATAGGATCTCCAGTGCAGGAAGTTTGTGACCACACCACAGTTCCCCAGCTGGTTTCTTCGCTCTGATGACAATATCTTACTTTCCATTCCCACTGCTGTTCACCAACAGCTGAACCCAAGAGACTCAGTGAATCAGCCTCACATAAAAGTTGAGGTTGGAAGGGACTACTGGAGGTCATCTTGCCCAACCTCCACCAAAAAAACCCCAAACTATTTTCAGCTGTTTCCACAGTCCCCAAGTACCAGTCAAATTGCAGTACAGCTGAAATACATCACAATCATGCCAGAAATCTGGTATTAATAAATGTAACAGTATCTTTGAAGGTACTGTCACCAATCAGGCTTTCCCTGTGAAAAATTACATGACCTCCTTGAGCTGATTCACTATCAGTTTTCATAAAATCATACCACATATACAAGAGCTCCATTTCTTACCCTTTTACAGAATCTGCTGTTTATCAAATTGAGTAATTTTTGTCAATATACAGCCTGGGTTTTTTTAAGTTATCGGTTATTATATTTGTGTTTCACTATCTTCATAATGGTGTTTAGTCTAATGCTGCATTTCTAAAAAAGCACAGGTTATTAACTGAGTTTATTGCCAGGTCGGATGAGGCTTTGGGCAACCTAGTCTCCTGCCCATAGCAGGGGAGTTGGAACTAGATGATCTTTTGAGGTCCCTTCCAACACAAACCAGTCAGTGATCTTGTCTTGAATAATTTGCATCTTAGAAACATGAAGTAATCAGGGACTTTTCTCTCTAGATCATAATACATAACACTTTTTTCTAAGATTAGGAAGCACACTATCAAATGATTACACAATCTCCTTTCAGAGCACGATCTTTGTTACTTTTGTCATTATTCACTATTACTGCTTTGGTAATACTTCAACCCATTTATTTCAATCTTTTCATGCAGTTCTACATGCAATCTTAACACATTCCAAAGTCTTTTCCATCTTGAAGCGTTTCAATCACTGGTAATTGACTTGAATTGCCTTAAAAAATTAAATTGGATTTTTAAAGTAATATTTATCAGTATTCACAACTTTTTATCCTGCTCAGACTTGCTCTATAGTGGAAATTCTAGGTAAAGATGTAGGGTGTTCACCCTACAGCAGTTCTACTGCAGTTACTTCTTTGCTAATCAGCTTATAACCTTATCTAAGCAGACATGCAGATATGAGTAAGAGTGATGCAGGTTTGGGTTTTGCTTGTTGTTGGGGTTTTTTTAGTTATACTGTCTACTTTTATGCTAGACTGCTGCAATATTTTATAAAATAAAAATTCCAAGTTGGTCTTCAGTCAAGAAGTTAAGATTTAGTAGAAAACTAGATAAAACTTGTTTATATTCATAGCAGGTTTTCTGTAAGTAAAAGCATATATAGAGTTTACTTTCCAATTAAAAATTAGCACTTACAGTTCACTATTTCATTCAAAGCACTTAATTTTTAGTTACTATTCTTATTCCAGAAAAAAAGCTGTCAAAAATTGAATACATTTCTCAAACACTCAAAGAATGTTCATCTCATTGGATTTTTTTTTTCCTTGAATCGGACAGAAGATGCAAATGACAGCATACCCCCATTCTCTACTGGCAACAGAAATTTGTTTTCTCCTTCAACACAAACAAAATAAATCCTGTCACTATAAGCTTTCATATATATATATAAAACCACTTCTTATCTGTCATCAGGAAGACAATCACAAATCAGGAGCTTGACAGGTTTCTGCTGTTTATAACCTCATTTCCTAATGGCATCACAGAATCACAGAACTGTAGGGGTTGGAAGGGACCTCAAGAGATCATCAGGTCCAACCCCCCTGCCAAAGCAGCTCCCTAGGACAGATCACACAGATAGGTGTCCAGACAGGTCTTGAATATCTCCAGAGATGGAGACTCCACCACCTCCCTGGGCAGCCTGTCCCAGGGCTCTGTCACCCTCACTGTGTAAAAGTTCTTCCGCTTGTTGGTGCGGAACTTCCTGTGCTCCAATTTGCAGCCATTGCCCCTTGTCCTAAAAGGCATCATCCTGAGTTAAGCACCAGCTATGCACTGTCAATGTCTGTTTAACAGTCACTGCCAAAGTGTCACCGTTTCCAATTTAGCAGGTGGATGACAACCATGCTCCGAAGCCCATGCAGGCTGGAGGAGTTCCGCCAAGTGCTTCCTGACAGGACTTCCACTCTAACCAAATAAAACCTCAAGAGAGACTTTCGTGTTAGTTAATGGGCCAGCAACAAGAATTCCCAGTTGCTGTTTTCCAATAAGCAGCAGCTAGGGATTTTTGGGAATGTTTAGGCACTTGCCACTTAGCTCACAGCCTTATTTTGCATTGTAGTAGGAATGAAGGACTCCCAACAAATCAGAACTTCATCAAGAGCATGACCTGCAGCACAGAGCGTTGCCACACACCGAGTGGGGGAAATACATACAACTCCTAAAATGAGAATAGAGCTAAAGTAGCCAAACTAATTTTCAGGATTCTCTATTAAAATTAAACACACGCATCATATCACAAAAGTATTTTGCATGGTGCGTATTTAAACTTCTGTATTAAAGGGATATGTGAGAAAAATGCCTCAGCATTTCAGGATCCTATGTATAATTCATTTCTTGCCTGCAAAACCAAATTAAACCAAAAAATCTAATATCTGCATATAAAAAAGGAACTAAGGGGGAAAATAAAAACATTAAGGACTAAGTCCGAGGATTAATTCATCATTTGTATTGCAAAGCACTTCAAAATCCTCAAATGGAAAGCCTGACAGAAATGGTAAGTATTATTCCCACATGCATTATGTTAAGTTACAGATAAGCTTCTATTCTTGTATTTTCTACTCCTCACAGCAGCTTGTAAGCCTCTTCAGTACTGCATTAAACTATCCAACTAATATTTATCATTTGCTGTTCCAGGCATCATTTGTTAACCAGGGACAGACCTTGCACAGTGCTTCATTCTGCTACACATTTTAAAAGGAATAAATTATCCTATTAATTCTGTAATGAGAATTCTAATTAAAAGGTAGAGAGAACAGGAAATATGCAGGTAAGGTTTTTTTTTCTACGCTTATTCTATTACAGCATATTTTCTTTAATGCACAGGCACACAGGAAAAATCGAACTATTTTGTGTTAGAAATAATTAACAGCAGCCCTGATATTTTGGAATGTCTGAATAAAACAAAAATAATTAAAAAGGAGTTCATCTGAAAACAATAGTACAACATACCAAAGCACTCAATGATAACAAGGTACGTTTTACTCATTTGTCTGGTGTATATCTCTGCTGAACAGTAAAGCACTTCTAAAAGTACCAATTTACTGAAAAAAGATGATACCAGAATACTTTACAGTTCATTTCTAAGTGAGAGCCAGGCCATAGTGCTTTACCTATTGCACAGTCCATTCTAGTAGAAGTCACAGGGTGGTAAGTCAGAGAAAGCTGAAGGAAGACCAGAGTTCATCTCCATACTCCAAACACATTCAGTCCAATCTTATACCTACAGTTTGCTTCTTGCCTGGCCATCCCAACATGCCAGATACAAGAAAAATAAATTATCATCTGGTGCAGCACAGAAGCATCCTATCTGAGACCTTTTCCCTGGCTAAAAAAAAAAGCTAGGAAGGCAAGAGCAACACACCACCCTCCCCACAAAGAACACTGTCCTTGCATTTTCTGAAGCCAAATATCTGCCTAATTTCAGCCAAATGAATTTCAGCCCATTTCAGGAAAAGAAAAATAGTGTTGTTCAAAAATCTTGCCCATATTGTTACCCAAAGCTGTTATAACAGCATTCATCTGACCTTGAATGATCTAAAAATCAAAAAGTTAGCTCCATGTTAACTTGCTCAACTTCAACCATATTCTTTCAATACATTGGGCAGAAAAGAGATATGAAAGAAATCATTATTTCCTTTTAAAAATAAGGGATTAGATGACATATTTGTCTGTTACTCCACTGGTAAGCTAGGACTTGAATATGTTCTGTAGGCATTTGAAGAGTTTTTCCTGAGAAGCAATGCCTCAACAGCATCAATTAAGATGATCTCAAACTTCTTTAGTCTCCATCTCTCAATTACTAGTGGGGGAATCAATGACATCTTCTTAGTAACTACATCAGTGGACAAAAAAAGACAATATAGCATGAAGTGTAGCTATGGAATTAACCTGACATTAATGTTGAAGATGCCCTACTTTGCCATGTATGTCTGCATACATACACAAGGTGGAAATCTTAAATGACCCATCCAAGTCATACATTTACAAACAAAAGTGCAGTCAAAAGAATAAGCCATACAGTCCCTATCTTACAACTTAGCAACTGTTACCAAGATCTGCATTTCAGAAGAAAAATCTGTAGCCTGCAGCTTGTCACTCAAGATCACTGATTTTTTCCAAAGCTGTGTCCTCTTTTAACAGAAAAAAAACCCAAAAAATATCAGATGGACTCTTAACAGCTAGACTGAAAAATTATCTCCTTTTACCTGCATAAGAGGCAGATTGTATTTCTTCAGATAATCTATGATTTCAGCAGTTAGGATTTATTTTTTTATTATTTCTCTGATAGACAAATTAGTGATACTCCAGTGTGGGTTTTTTTTTCCTAGGGTGAGTCACTGATAGATAATTTTTAAGAAATAAATCACACAGATGTATTGCATTAAGTGAAACATTCATTAAAAGAAAAACATCACATCGTAAGGTAATGTGCAAGAGCTTAAGTCACTCTTCATTACTGACAATGACCAGAAAAAGCTGAAGTATTTTCACTTAAAGCAGAAAGGCATTCCCATCTCATGCAAAAAACTAATGTGTATTTCTTTGATCTTCTACAGAATTAGTAGCAGCCTCTGAAGTTCATGCATAATTTGACTAATGTCATAAAAGGGAAAGAAAAGAGAAAGTAATTTGTGAAAATACTACTCTTATGAAGAGCAGTGGTATACGTAGGCTCATCCCACTCAGTGTCACTTTTTTTTCCTGGTGCACTGATGACTTGCTGCAGTTCCCAAGAACTCCCCAGCTGAACGGCGTGAACAGCTCTGCTCCCGCAACTGCACGATACAATCATGCTTTTGTTCCCTATTTTTCCTACTGTTCTTTAAACAGTTATTTGATAAGGTTTGCTTCTAATTAGGTTATAAATTATTCATGGCACGGACTGTATCCCCTACTTGTTTGTTAGGTACCTGGCACTACATAGCCGTGCTGCTACTGAAGTTCCCGATCTCAGCAGGGGTAATGCAAATAGAAAATAAGTGCAGTGCTATGCAGTGTAACACATCCAGGCAAAGTGATTTAACATCAAGGTGTTTCAGAGAACGATTAAAATCTAAAGAGGAAGTAAGTGGATTTAAAGAGCCTGTTTATTTTTCTTTCCCATGTTTTGATCCCCCCCCCATGATTATAAAGTTTATTCTTGCCACTAAGTTAGTCAGTAACAAACTTTTGTCTACCCCATTACATAGGAAGTGTCAGTATATCCAGGAGACATCAGTATATCCAAAAAATAAACAGGAATAACAACCAAAAAAGCAACAACAACAGACCAGAAGTTTCTCCTCCTTGCAAAGTAAGTCCCACAATACTGCTTCCTCACCAAGGGGAAGTGAGCCCTGCATTATTAGTAGATTTGGGGCTATCACAAACCTAGCTAATAACAGTAAGTAAAACCATAAACCAGTTACAAAAACTATTAGACATCAGGTAATGACAAACTTACTAAGCTTGACATTGCCACTAAATTCACAAAACACAGGAACTCTAAGCTTTCCAAAATACTGAGCACTAGCAATAAATACTTTCCCCATCCTCAGGCCATCAGCTTTTGACAAGAGGCCAGATGAGACCATACCAAATTCTTATTCATATGCCACTAATTGCCAGCTGTAAGTATTTTTCTCCTCTTCCTCTGCCCCAAATGAGCTCCTCCTTTCCGCTCCCCTCTCTTCCCTCCAGCACCCAGAAGTGAAGTATGCCACTGCTGAAGCTCATTATTGTGGCCGTGGTGAAACTGCACTCTCAGAAGTCAGAGAGCCTGTTCACCGAAAAGTATTTACATAGATTAATCTGATACACAATTGCTGCACTGATCAAGGGCTAAGTCTGCATCATTACCACTATCCTCCGAGAAGTATCTCCAGCCTAACAGCCTGAAATTAGAGCAAAAGGATTGAACTGTTTCCCAACAGCTGAAAAACAGTTTCACAGAGGTCAAGAGCAGATTATACTAGCCCATGAGTTGCTTTGGGGTTTTTTCCTCCTTTTAATGCCCTTATCAGTGACCTGGAGGATATGATGCAGTACACCCTTAACAAGTTCACAGGTGACACCAAGTTGGGCTGAGAAAGATAAATCCCATCTGGGTATCAGGGCTGCCATTCACAGAGGCCAAGACAGACTAGAGGAACGGGCCAAGGGGAACATCATGAAATTCAGTGGGGACAAATGCAGAGGCCATAACCCCTGGTTATAGTACAGGCTGGGGAGCAGCTCTGCAGGGAAGGCACTGTGACTCTCTGGTGCACACAGAGCTGTGCATGAGCCAGCAGCACCTGTGCAGCAGGACCACAGCCTACCCATCCAGGGATGGGATTATCCCCCTGTTCTCAGCACTCAGGAGACCACATCTAGATATTGCATCCAGTTCTGGGCCTACCAGTACAGGAAAGATATCAAGGAATTGGTGTGAGTGTAGTGGTGAGGAGCCCAAAATGGTCGGGGCTGGAGCAGTTGCCTCGTGAGGTGAGGCTGAGGGTCAGGAGAGAGATGGCTCCAGGTGGGTTAGCAGCACACTCCACACACAACCCCCCCACCCCCCTTCCCGTACCAGCAGGGAGGCGATCAAGAAAAGGGAGCCAAACGCAAGAGGCTGAGATGGGACCTGGGGTCTTTTCCCTGGGGCCCAGTGAGACAAAGCACAGGCTGCCCCAGGAGGCTGTGCTGGTTCTGTCCTATCCTGGGGGGTTCTCAGCCCCGAGGGGACACAGCCCTGAACACTCTGACCTCAGTGCTGAGCCTGCTATGGCAGGGATGGACCAGGGACCTCCCTGGACCTCCAGATTGAGTTATCCTGTGATCCAAATAAATTCAGTATGGATTCCACATATTTACCTAATTTTTACAGAGGAAATAAATTGATCTTCTTCTCCCCACCAACAAGGACACAACTCAAATTCCAGCCTGAGATTGTGACTGTTAAAAATATTCCAGACGAGAACTATGAGTTGTTAAAGGTCTTTCCCAGCCTTCAGAAACATCTCAAGGTATTTTCTATATTGAATAAACTAATTCAATTATGCAAAACACTGCCAGCTCATTTCTGATAGGAAGCTAAGAGCTACATACTTATTGCCTTAGTATAGAAACTTTCAAGAACAATTAAGATAATCAGACCCTGGTGAAATATTATGAAGATCCAGTGTAATCTATGACTACGAGTTCTGCCCATTTCACAGTTATATCTACCTATCCCGGTCAGAACTGATCAAACAGCTTACACAGGGCTGCATTTCAGTTCAGAAGAAAATTATTTTACAAAAGATTTATTTCTGTAACCCTCAAACAATCTCCAGGAAACATGGGCTGTATCAATGCAAATTTTCTAAGGTGAAAATTTGTTGTTTTAAATTAAGCCATCACTCTCTGTATAAACAGTGAAAGAACCCCCCCCAAGAGAAAATGTGTATCAGTTATTTTCCTTTAGAGGTTTTATCATAGCTTTCAAAACTTATATTGTAAACCTAAATATTACCATTCTTTGTGTGGCATTTGTTTTCCTCTTGAAACATTTATGTGATTACCCAGCCTGCGGATCCTGATAGAACCAGCGCTGGTTAAGTTCTCAAAACACATGACACTCACACCTTACATCTTTTGCTTGATTCTACTACCATAGTATATATACATGTTACAGAACAGTGACAGGATTTATAAGCTAGCTTTCCAGTTCAGATAAACACATCTGCAAGAAAGTAGTAAGACACTGGGCCTCATGCCCAACACATGAAATGTACCTACTGGTATCTGTAATTTCCTTCATTCAAGCTGGAGCTGAGGATGACAGCTAGGAAATTACAACGTTACACTGGAAAGTGTGTATATATATATATATATATACACACACACAGACAGACACACAGTAAATTTGTTTGTGGAAAGATAAAATTTAAAACCAACCTTAAAAATCTACACAAATCCACTTTTATGTATTAGAAGTAATTTAACCCTTAGGTAGCATCTCCTCCAGTGCTATACAAAGCATATTAATGCTTTACACAATATTTTTCTTATATATCCAAAAGTTCCTCAGCAAGAAGCCTTTATAAATGAGAACAAATTATAGTACTGTTAATATTTCATCAAGTCTACATGGATTTGAGAAGAGCTGTCACAGGCTTACGGAGAATGTCTCTGCTCATGCTTTCATGACAGGTGGAAGAAATCAGATGCTCAGTTGTACAAGGAGATGAATGGAAAACCATATAACTGATAGGCAATTAAAGCAGTCAAATTGAATACTAGTGGTCTGTTCCAATCACCTCCTGGCAGTAGGATACAGAAGAAAGAATTCTATTAAGAAGCATGGAGATATTTTCCTCCATGGAAAGGCTGAAAAATTAGCTCTCCTTACTTGTAAATGGTCAAAAAGGGAACGAGATGTAAGTACAGGCATACAGAAAGTAAGAGCTGCTCCTGAACATCTTTGTACAAGAGAAAAGGAGAAAATGAAACACACAAACATTAGGTTTGTTACTGAAAAGGTAAATGCTCAGGAATCATGGCCAGAAGATAGAGTGACAACTTAATGGGATACTGAAGGATTTGAGAGAGTGGATGGTCATAGTGGCCCAAATGTCATACTGCATTTCCTAAGCTGCTGACAAAAGGTGCGTCAAATGCCTTACAGTTTTCACAACACAAAGTAAGAACAATTCCAGTTGATGCTATCTGCAAGACAGCTAATGGTGGGATCACTTTCCTGCAGTGTAGTGTTATAAAATGTCTTCCACCCCACATACCCAGGAAACTTATTCCCACAACACGCAAAAATTCTGGCTTTGTACTGCCATCTAAACTTAACAGTTTCTCAGCATATGCGGTACCTCACACAAATACATAAGGCATCATAAAAAAATATATAGATGGGCTGCTCCTGCATAATACAACAAAGTTAAGCAGCTATTTGAAATTTCTGCCCCTTCCTATGCAGAAACCAGCTAAAGAGTTAACACATCTGCAAGCCTGGAGAACAGAAAGGCTGTGGATGGGACCTGTTCTCCAGCACACACTACTCCTTCCTTTCAATTATCTTCCTTTTCTTTCAGGCATGTAGGTAAAATTATGCAAGTTTCCCAGATCAGGTCTGTTGATTCCACACTTTATTTGAAGTTCCCCAAAGGAGAGCAATCAAAGCATTGTACTCAAAACTGTAATACAGAAGACGCACAAAGTCTTTGCTCTCCCTCAAACTGTTTTGCATAGTTCAGCCTAAACTATCCAAAATAATCTGGGGAGTTTGCTGCAGCTGTTCCTAAGAAATACTTCAACAATAAACCCTACTACATGGCAGAAGTGAAAACAAAACAACCAGATTGTCATACTCATTTCCAAAAACTAATACATATGTGAAGTCACTGACCTGCAAAGTGGCTGGTAGACTAGAGCTGGTAAAGAAGTTCCCTGCTGAAAATCCAACTGTGTTTAAAAAATAGCTCCCCCTTGCTCCACCAAAACAAAACAAATGAAAAAACAAAACCACATCAGCTTCACTTGCTGTGGATAGGAAGCTGAATACGACGAGTCCCTTCCAGGCAGGCTAATGGGTGAGGACCAGAGCAGGCAGGGACTGAGCTTGCCCTGCAGCATGCTTGACAGATCCCATCAATTTTCATTTCTGGTCTACTGGCTGCCTGGGAGCAAATTTTATAAATTCTGAAGATTCTGGTTTTGGGTGAAACCTTTTTGGAAAGTAAATAAATTGTTCTTATGCCTCACATTTCTTCCTTAAATCTCAAATTTTTCCACAACAAGTGTTCTCTATTGAGCTACCAAGGTCTGGGCTTGATCCCTTTTCCAACCCTACCCATTTCCAGCCACCAAGTCCCCTGATCTCCAATGCAAACAGCTGCAGTTACCTCGATATAAAGACTTCAGGAAATCCTTGCCACAGCTATAGTTATGTAAACATTGAGGTGTATGTAAACTATATTATTCTGCAATCTTTTCTGGAGAACAGACACAAATAATTACAGGCTGTAAGTTTTCTGTACATGGAGGTAGAGTGCGAATGGCACACCCGGGCTTGCGGTGCCTCTAACAAGAGTACAAGACCAACAAGCAGGAGATGCTACAGATAACAGGGGAGGAGCAGTTTTTATGCAGATGGCTTACCCTGTCCTGTGCCTCCAGTAATGAGACAACGACCAACAGGAGGAAGGGCAGGCAGGCACTAGAGGTAACAGACAGGGAGTGCCAGCTCAACAAAATTTACCAGTCAACAGAACTGAGGCCAGTGGGGAAAGGAAAACAGGGCTGAGATGTTTAATCGGGAAGTGATAAGGATGGTAAATAGAAAGAACTTGGAAAGGGGAAAATGGCAGAAGGACACAAAGGGATATAAATCAGGTGTTTAAGGGTACATTATCAATGCATCATGGAAGAGGACAGTAAGTCTGTGGATGCCCTGGTCATATCGCACCTGACTTACACAGAGAGGGGAAACCCAGGGTGCTCTCCTGCAGGTGAGGGAACAGCTCAAGGGGACCTCCTCACAGTCTAACAATATACAGGGTGGAACAGACCTTTCCCCATGCTTAAGGCTCATTAACTGAGCATTTGGGCAATATCAATGTAATTCTCTGAAATAATTCCAGCATTTGACCTCAGGGCCTTTTTTTTCAGTTGTTGTTCCTGTCTCAAAAAAAAAATTATCTCAGTACAAGCCAGGCAACAACCACTCCTGTTCTCAGAAAATCCACAACACAAAAAAATGACTGCTAGATGAGTCTAAAAGGCATATCTGCTACAGCTTCCTATCCTTAACAAAAGTTTAGCAACTGGACAAGCAAACAGAAATATTTCCTATGGCTAATACAACTGTTCAGAGCTGGAGAGTCACGGACCTTCAGACACAGATGTGATGCCTGTATGATTAATAATCCCCAGTAGAGTTTTCTTTCATGAAATTACTCAACTGTTTTCTGAACTTGTGTAAATTTTTGATATCCACAACATCCTGCAGAAAGGGCTCTACAGCATAATGTGTAAAGAACAGGTTTGCTCAGATTTTGTCACCTAGTAGTTTCATTTGATGTGCCCTACATTTGACAAAGAGGAGTATTTCTCAGGGTGGGCTTAAATAACACCTCTAAGTACACCACAAAAATCAATGTCTTATTACCTTTCTCCCAATTACAGTACTTCCCTGGAAAACATTGAATCTATTTAATCTCAACATTTTCAAACAAAGTATGCTTTTATTATGTATTTTGGTAAAGACTGTTGTAATGGAGAACAGCCTGACTGTCAGAGATGTGTAATTTAGCTTCCTTCTAATTATCTACTATTTGTGTATGTTGTGGGTTTTAGAAGGAGCTAAAGTGCTTTAAATCTGCCTTAGTTCCTGCATTCTAAAATGGGGAAGCAGTTCTTAACTTCTCTGAAAGGCTTCATAAGATCTATCCATAACAAACCTCACATAAAATAGCCGTATGTTATCACAGCATCTAGTTTCTACATCACGATCAAGAGCAGCACCCTTTTACTCATCCTGACATGCAGGTTATGTGCCCATGATCTCCCTGTCTCCATACCCTTATATATTTCAGAATCAAATTGCAGAAATCCAGAGCTTTGACCCTGTGAAGGGTTCAAATATAACATTTGGCACATTAAACTGACACACCTCATAGATGACAATGTAGGACAACAGAGGTTTCAGTCCTTCTAAGGATATTACATTTCTCCAGAACTACACAAAGCTCATTTTTGAGCACAGAAGTCAAACATCCAGGTATTAAGACAGCTCCTTATAGTCTTCTCAAAACTGCAGTATGTTTCAGTCCTAGAACTTACTCATTCCTAATGACTCCCTTCAAAAATGAAAGGGGAAGAAATAGTTGTTAATTTAACACTATATTTTCACAAAAATGTGAAATGTTTCACTCTGACATCAAAGATTTTGAGAGATACTTTTTTATTTCTTCCAAATGCTCCCCTGCTGCTGTGCTTGAGACTAACACAGAAAAAAAGTTATGCTGCTTCCTCATTCCAAGGTTTCCATCCTGTAATAACCGTTTGAAAAGAAAACTATCACAGAAAACCTTCTGACACCTCTGTAAGTCTGTCTTGCCTGCCCACTTTCACAAAACGTTGAATTCTATTTTCCATATGCACAGGAGGTGACTGGCCACATGTAGCGAGGTCACCTGTACATCATGACTTGGATCTGTAATAGTAATTTTTTTGTTTGTTCCTTTGTTTGTTTTAAAACCAGGACACTTTGAAAGGTCCCACCATCACTTGTTTTCAGTAGAACATTATGTATTCTAGTTGTTTCCTGCTAATCATGAAAAGCAAAACCCATTACCCTCAGCATCCAGTGGTTTAGGTGTGCCAAGCATGTGGAATATTTCAGGACTCTTTCTTTTGATTGTCCAGGCTTACAAAGGCAACCTGGAGACCTCTCTTCTGGCACGTTCAAGTTCATTTCAACAATCCTTTCTTGATTTGAGCATGTTGTTAGGAGTTGCTTAGAATACCTTAAATTACCTCATTGCTCTTAATTTTTAGCAATGCAGATTTGCCAGGACGTAGATATGTAGATCATTTTGGAGAAGTAAAAGGAAATTATTTTTCTTTAAAAGGCATGATATAAATTCAGAACCGAAACAACCCACAGTCTACTACAGACAGGCAGGAGGAGATTTAATTCAAGGGTCCACTGACTTTAACTTCTACCTTTTTCATACACTTACCTAAATTACCTTATTTCATGAAATAGCAAACCTGTGCATATTTGAAATGCAAGCTGAGGGCTAGTACAAAGAAATGGGCGTCAAAATCAAAATTTGACTCCTCTATACAATTATGGTGCTACTCTTAAGGTAGTAGAACTTGTTCTAACAAGTAAATTACCTTGTAAAATAGCAGTCAAAGCACAGAACTGTTTGTTACTTAAATAAAAATCTACTGGTTTAAAACATCATTTTAAAAAAATCAGTTATCTGAGGTTTGTTAAGTAAAAGCTAAGTCTAATGGAAACTTTTCATTACGGTATAAGCAAGCAGTGTACCCTAAGGACCAAGGGAAAGATACACTTTGTATCCACAACATCCCTGCCTCAAAACTCCACACTGTGCCCCAGGCTAGTATGCTACCACTGATTCTGCAGCCACAGCAGCAGCTCTTAACAGTAATGGCTAGTCCCCAAAAAGATTCCCTTGTCATTGCAGTCAGGTAAAGCTTATTTACAAACCTTTAGGAGGCATGGTTAACAGAGAGTTAAAAGTTTATTTGCACTAGATAAGGAAGGCAATGAATTGCTGATGTGGATATTGAAGGAGAAATCTTATTGTCCCATCTGTCAGTCATAAAAACAAACAAGCCAACACTATCTCTGCCTTACCCTGCTGAACAGAAGAGGCTCATTTCCTTGTATTCTACTTGTACCCATTAATAGCCTATATTCTTTTAAAGCTGTCATTTCTTTGAGAAGAAATCAGCTTTAAGTCTAGTCCTTTTACATGTACTGTCATAATAGCTTTGACAAGAGCTACTAGGGAATGTCTTCATCAACCAACTCTGAAGTAGGTCACTAGCCATTGCTCCAGCTCAAAGCAGACCCCTCCAGAAGTGTCACAGCAGTCAGAGGCCACAGCTGAAGTGCTGAAGCCTGGAGCTTTTCACGTCCCATCCAAGAGCAGTGAGTCGTGGCTGGAAAGCCTTTGGGCTGTGCAATACAGGAGAAAAGTCTTTGCTCTGGTGCATGGTGCTACTGAAGCTGGTCTCATAGCAGGGCCTCTGGCCAAGGACTGAGAGCCAGAGAGAAGGTCTGTTGTTGGTCCCATAAAAACATCAGTGTGATTAAAATATGCAGCAGCTCAGACTCCTAATTTCTCTAGCTGACTCCATGCCTACCTCATACACGAGGCTATTGTTACTTGCTAAAAGGTAACAACCAGAAGCCACAGCAAGAAATTAACCAGTTTAAAGACTGAGCAAGTATTTCATCTTTTTTGAGGAAGTTTTAAAGTCAGCATGTCAGAATGTACACACCTGCTTCTAGAAGCCAGTAACGCCTGCTGGTGTGAGCTACTGCTGCAATCAGACCGCAAAACAAGGAGGTTTCAAGCAGAATGGAAAAAGACAGGTCGGCAAGGGACACAACCCATCAGAAAGACATCTCCATTTGAAGTTTGTCGACAATATTAAATAAGCTCAAATTCAAAAACTATAGTCCTCCGAAACATGTGCCTTGAAAAACTTGCTTGCTTTCTCAAGGACAGCAGTCCCTGTGGAGTAGTATTTGCCTTGTTTGAAACCAACAGGTATGGCCATAAAGAAAGAAAGGATCCATCCATCTTCTGCAGTGCCCAATTCTTACCTGTTTCCATTTTCAATACTGAGGAAAGGATGTTAGAAAGTTTTAAGAAAGCATTGGGAAAAGCCAGTTTCATGCCATCATGTCACGGCTATCCTTAAAAGGTAGACAGTGGGAGAATTTAATGCCTCAGCCCAGCTGGAGGGATCTGCTGGTGATCCCATATCTGTACACTAATATTCTTCTTGGGAGCAAACTGCTGTAATCAAATAGTCATGCAAGGTATGGTTTTCACAGATCAAAGCGAACTATAGTGTTAGTTAGCTTGGCTTTTGTCCACTTTATAAAGAAAATAAAGGAATACATGTTCATCATATGACCAAAGCTTCAAGAAAATGTACAGATATTCCACAATCTGCATTTGTTGCCAGAAACACTTGGCCCCTGCAGTCCCACCAGCACATGTGCTCTGCCTTCAGGGAAGAGGATTTTTCAGTGGCACAGTGTGTGCCAAAAAACCCACAGGGTTTTGGTGAATCTGCCTCCAGCTCTCATCTGGTGAAGCCACAGCTGGTTAGATTTTTAAGTGTACTGCCAAAGCCCAAGGGAGAAGGAAAGGAACATGGTTTGTGCCGGTTTCAGCAAAGCAGTTGATTGTATAGATGTTAAAAAGTTATGAAGGTACTAAAATTACTCATTTTTCCCCACAATGCATATTTTCAGTATTTGTCTGTATAAACAAAATCAAGTAGGTTTAGGGATAGATGCTACAAGACATTAAAGCTTTACTAGAAAAAACCCAACATTTTTCTGAATTCACCCAGAAGCGTTACTGAGGTCACAGCTACTTCAGTAACACTAGCCATATCACAAAAGCTGGAGAACATGAACGAAACTGACTGATGTCCCAGAGTGAGAGGGGATTAATTGCGTGGATTAACTGTACATATTAATTGTGATCAAATTCCTTGTAAAAAAAGCTGATTGAGAACTGCTGATTAGGATTTTCAGTAAGCCATTAAATAGTGAATAAAATCTATTTTTAAACATATTGTGACTTGAAAGCAAATACTGTTTTCATCCAAAGAGATCTATATTTAATTAGTAGTAGCATGTCTGAAAATAAAAAATATTATTTCTCCCCAGCAGTCCAAAGGGCAAAAATATTTGAGTATTAAAACATTTAATCAGACCTCATACAATAAAGTCATTAGTACACTTTCATATATAGCTATACAGTAAGTTTCAGGAACTACTTTTCACCACTGGAGCTGTCAAACATTCCCTATCCACCAGCAAAACAAGGGATTTTCCAGCCTTCCATCTCATACACAAGCCATAATGGCTGTGAAATATTCAGGCTAATTACAGTAAGAGCACATACAGATAGAAAACTGTGCTACAACCCTATTTTTACCATGTTTAAAAAAAGAAAAATTGCAAAAATTGTAGTTTGGCTTTACTTCTTTAGGATTAATTCCACATAGAATCATTAAGGTTGGAAAAGACCTCCAAGATCAACTAGTCTAACTGTCCCCCTACCACCTATATTACTTACTAAACCATGTTAAGGTATGAGCTTTTTCTTTGGTCTTTTTTTCATTAACACACATACATATCTATATATGCATACACATACATACATATGCACTCATAAAGTATCCTCCACTTCAAACACTCTTTCATATGCTAGCTCCTTTGGCAGAGTGTGGCACATTCGTGACGTTCCCAGTTATTAGTTTTCAAATGAAAGACAAGGAAGTTTTCCTTCATGTACTTTCATTCACCAGAAAACTGACCAAGTGTCTCTCCTTCTTCTACATAACACCTTTGGGGAAGTCAGTCAAGTCCTTATAACTATGTTAAAGAAAAGACAGAAGTTGAGTGGTGCATTTTTGGGTGGTGGTAGAAAAGGTAACACGTAACAAATTCCCAGTGGTTTTCATTACAGGACGTACAATATCACCCAGGATGTTTCATATAAACAGTATATTTGAAACTGAATATTAAAGCACAGGAGGAATATCCAAGAGAAATCAAGAATAAATTATTTTCCTTCTGATTGCAGAACATCACTGACAGCTGGTTTTACAGCCTGGAGAAGTCCCCCAAATGAAGTTAGCAAGTACAAGAGAATCATTATTGGTGAAGCTGCAGTAAAACCAGCCACAAAGTTCTTAGGAAAATGTTTCTCCACATGGACATCGGGTAGGGCTGGTAAAACAGACACTAGGTGTGTTTAACAGTGAGGTAGTAGATCACCTCCCCATTTATTTGCACTGCAGTGTTCACAGGAACACAAAGGACTTTTAAAGATGGTTTTGAGACTTGTCTCTGGCATCAGCTGCTGGCCTTGTTCTGTCCTCAGAAAGTAAAACACGCACATTTTTCAAGCAGTAGCATGAATCTGAAGTGGATAAGACTCCTCATGGCAAATAAAGAATCAAACAGGCATCACAAAAATTCTGTGTTCAAACAGAAAGCAAGAAAAAAGCTCCACAAGTTCCAACCCCCATCACAGAACACCGTGATGGGTAACTAGCACACCAGGAAGCTACTGTAAAGTCACTCTGAAACCAACACGTGTAACATCTTGCAGTACACTATTATGTGTTTAAAATAACTTTGTAATAGACATGTCCTTCTCGATTCTCATGATTACTACAGCTGAAAAAAAAACCAACTGCTTTTTCAATGCCCAGCACACTTGGATCAGAAAACCATTCATCTAAAGTTTCTTTTCATATGCAAGAGACCCAACTGGTGTGACCTTCAATGGCTTAGACTACAGGACCTGCTTTACACTGGAAAATGAAATGCTGAATTTTTGCTTCAAGTCACAGATCAAAAGCGTAAAAGTGTAGATACAGCCACTGTCATGCTTTAGACTACTAAACAAGATTCAAAATAACTTTCTTGATGAAGCAAAACTTCAATACACTGATTTAGTAGAAAACTTAAGGAAAAAAGTCTACTGAAATTTAAAATAAGCTTGAATCTTTTCCAAAACTCAGGGGCCCACCCTTTCCTCTAACTTATTCCCACCAAAAGTACTCACGTAGGTTTTACGGCTCCCTTTACACACTTTTGCTTTAAGTGCCAAATAAAAACTCAGGGTGATCACTGTTCCCATAACAAAGGATCATAAAGTTGGGGCAAAAGGAAGGTGATAATATAGTCCCTGCTACAGCTGAAAAGAGCTTTGCTTCTCACATCACAAAACCTGAATAGCACGTCAAATTGAAGGGGTGCTTGTGTTTTGCTATAATGCTGGAAACTTAGTCTTTTAGAAGTGACTAGTGAGCTTAGACCCTGAGCATGAGGCAGACAGACTCCATTTTCAAAACCAAGCTTCTGTAAAGCCAGACCTCTTTGTGATGTCAAAAGTGACAGAAAATCAAATGGTGACAAGTTGGACTCTTGTGAATTGGAAGCATAGGGCAATAGTGCAAGCCTGCTGTAAAAAATATTTGCAATGCCTGCTGTAAAGCATGCAATAAGCCACACAAAACTGAAATTTAATCTAAAGCCACAAATTTGTAAGCTAGCAATAAGTATTAGCTAATATAAAGTGCTTACAAATAAGTTACTCTTAAGAAAAAGAAATCAAACAGAGCCATGATTCAAACCTAACTCAGTGGCATATATTCAAGTTACAATTCAAACTCTGAACTTCTCATATTTAACTGACACATAACTAAGGACACAAAAACTAACACAGTATTTGCATCAGATAATTTATATTTTGAGCAGAAGTATGCTGAGGAAAGATGCTTCAAAAGAACAAACAATTCTTCGATGGCATGTCTGCCAGCCTGTGTCAGTATGCCAGTAACCCATTTATACCCACAAAAATCAATGAGGTCTCTTGGGCGCCTTTGCCCAATGGAAAACTCTCCCATGGGATCCTGCAGATCAGGCCCATTTATACCCACAAAAGTAGCAAAAGCTGCAACTAAGAGTTTTGTTTTCCATCAATAGCTTGTATTTCAAAAATTCAAGTGGGACATCCATTGACCATGTCTGTTTTTCCAGTAAATATTCCTCATTTCTACAAATTTCAAAATACCTGCTGAGCTAACATGCAGTTGTCTGCTGGGCTTAACTAACGAACCCAGAGGTAGCACAGATACCAATTAGCCAAGAAAGGCTCTGTATCCTTTTCTTCCACCACCCCACCTCTCATAATAAATGCTCACTTCAAAACAATTAATGCATGAATGAGAAACATCTAAACCCCAGGCCTGTTTAATGCTAGACATGAGAGTTTAAGATCCTGAAGGAACTGAGAAAGACAGTAATAACACCCCTACTTTAGGGAACAAGCTCAGTTTGTTCAGGAACCTGATCTACAAGGTCCCATAGGAGAGTTCTCCATTAGGCAAAGGCGCCCAAGAGACCTTGAGCATGAGAATGGCCCATGGCAAGAGACCGGGGTGGCCACATGGGGAGCACCTGGCTGTACTCAAGCACCCAGGGAAGCTCATGGAGGAGGAGCAGGCAGTACTGTCCCACATCAGTGCAGAAGTGCTGCCCAGGGATGAGGGGAGAGGAGGACAAAGCTCAGCGGGAAACTGCAACAGGCCAGCAGGGACAGCCTCAAGTACATCAGCAGCAAAAGAAGGACCGAATGGAACAGGGACCTGCTACTCAACAGGCTGAGGAAAAACAGAGGCATAGGACATGAAAAGGTTCAAGCACTCTGTCTATTTTGCTTTGGTCAGGCATACACGTATGTCAGATACAAGACAAAGTCTTGAATACAATACTTAAGTGAAATGGAGATGCACAAATCCATGGGTCCAGATGAGATGCTTCTGACAGTGCTGAGGGATTTGGTTGACTGCATTGCAAGGCATCTCTAGATCACCTTTGAAAGGCTGTAGTGACCAAGGGAGGTCTCTGGTAACTGAGAAAAACAACAAGAAGGAAGATTCAGGTAACTAAAGGGCCAGTCAGCCTTATCCCAAACCTTGGGAAGAAAATGGAGCAAGTCCTCCTTGAATCTATTTCCAGGAACATGAAGGACAGAAACCCCTTTGTGAACAGCAAGCATAATTTCCCAAAGGCAAAATGTGCTCAGCCAACCCAGTTACTTATTATGATGAAACCACTAGCTCTGTGGGTGAGGACAGAGCAGCAGGCATCATTTATCCTGACTTTAGCATGCTTTTTGATGCAGTTCCCTGTAGCACTACAGCAGCCAAAATGGGATGGACTAGACTGGCGGTCAAAAAGGCTGATGAAAGAAGTGTCTGGACCCACAAGCTCAAGACAGCAGTAAACACATCAGAGTCTAACTAGTGGCTAGCTACAAGTAACATTTCTCTGGGTTAATCTAAACAGCAGAGCAGAACACACCCTCACCAACTTGTAACATTGAACTCCAGCAATCAAGAAACTGGAGAACAGGGCTGCCACCTGAAGGACCTCAACAAATCAGAGGAGTGATGACAAGCCTCATGATGCCCAATAAAAGCAAATACAAAAATCTTACACCTAATGTGAAATAATCACATGCCACAGGACACAATAGGGACTTAAAAGCTTGAAAACACCTTTACAGCAAGTAGTCCTTAGTTGCCTGTTGAATGTAAGTAAGTAAGGCATCCTCGCAGTGGTGAAGGTTAGCTGTATAGTGGGCTGGTATTAGCAAAAGCACTTGCTATGATGGGAAGCAATTAACAATTTCTATGCAACATTCCTGGTGCCTCAAATGGGAGCCTTGATCTTGTTTTTCAGCTCTTTTGTACCAACTACAGATTAAAAAACCCAAACAAAACCCAAAAAAACAAACAAACCCAACACAATAAAAACCCCACCATACAACACACAAGAAAGATGGAGCTGGATTTGTTCAGGCTAGAGAAGGCTTCTCAATGACATAGTGGGTGAAAAGGCAGTGGTCCTAAGTTACAGAGGGAGAAATTCTAACTAGATAAAACAGTAATTTAAAAAGCTACAATAAGGTCTTCAGCCACTGAAATATGTTTGTCCGGAGGGGCTGAAGAACCTCCGTCCACAGAGGTACATATTTTGTGTACAACACTGAGCATCCTGATTAGATTTTGTTGAAGTCAGCCCTGCTCTTAGAAAGAGATCAAGCCTCCAGAGGTACAGTGGCGAGTCTCAATCTCTCTCCTTCTCAAGAACAAAATCATGATAAGCAGAAGGTTGGGAGAAGGCAAACACACAGCATTATAGTGCGTATAAATGCCGATCAACCATGTCTTCATAATGCTTTCAGATGATCAGACCGTACATGAAAACTGTTTCCACGAAGTCTAAAGACTTTCTCACAGGGCACCTACTTTCTGCAAGGTTTAGGTTTATTTAATAAAAATATAACTTGGGCAAAAATGATTATTGAAACAGAAGGATTTACTTACTCGACCATAATGTTCTGGAGTTTGCTTGCAGCATATTAATTATATTTTCATTTTGGAGGACTATTTGTAAAAAGCAAAACAAAACAAAACTATGCCTTTTACTTTTTTCAAGGTGTTTATTCCGATCAGAGCTTCTCCCCAGACAACTACATCTTCAGTTACAATTTATCATTCACCAACTGTACAATATATTTGGTTCTTATGTAAAACATATATATGGAAAAAGATACATCTCTGTTCCAAAATACGAAGACAGTGATTTATTTTTATTTTTTATAAGAAGCTGCATGAAGATACTTATGGACTTTTCTTCAGAAAGGTCATTTTTTGAAATGCCCTTCTTGTTCTGTGATGTCACTTCAGCCCCTTGACAAGATCACACACACATTTCTAAGAGGACTGGACTCAGGTTCAGTGCCATGCTTAACCTAGAGCTTTACAGAATAAGACATAAAAATATCAGTCAACTTGCAGTTTCTCTTTACATAACATAGTTTTTCCCATGGTGATTCTTCAGATGATCTCACCAGAACAAAGAAAGCAGCTTTGAAGTATTATGACTTTTTAAATATGTAATGCGTGTAACTCTTCTACTCTCTAAATGGTAATCAGGTTTTCTGTTGCATGATGGGGAGGTGGGGGGCGGAAATCCATCACTGCAAATGATTAACATCTATTTCTCTTCTTTCGTTTAGAGCACAGCATTACTATCTAGGTCCGATACAAAATTTGAAGTGCAATTCTCAAAATCACAGATGGGTGGAGAACTATAACCACAGTAACAAGCAGCAGATTTCCCTACAGACAGAAGCACGGGCAAAGCTTTATCATTAGTATCACCATTCAGTGCACCAACAGATGTCAGTGCTCAAAGGCAGTGAGAAAACCGACAGTGAAGTTAAAGACTGGGTCTGCATCTGCGCGTGTCTATCAGCGAATAGTGAAATTACTATCTCCTTAAGCACTAGACTTTGAAAGGAAAATGGTTTTTTAGCTTGGTATTCTTTTACACAAGCTACTTCCTATTTCCTTGGAAGAAAGCAGTCCCTGAACAAAAGAAATTTCAAAAGGCACGGAGATGTTTATTATGCAGTGGACCGAGTGAAAGAAAAATATGCAGATACTTTTAAAAAAATACCCTCGCAGTGGTCTGAATACTAACTGAAGAAACAAGCCACACTGATCTCATGCAATTTTATTGCAATGTTTTAAAAGCACATACTGACTTTGAATAAATAATTGAAAAAGAGAGTTTATGTTGCCAAGCAGTAAGATCACCCCTACACAAGTCAGATGATGCAAAATACTGGAAAGAAAAGAAATTAAAGAGTGTCTGATACTACACTATTCACATAAACAACACAGTACTGCCTCTAACCTAAATGCCAGCAATATATATGTTCACGAGAACTGCAAAGCTGCATGCTTTAACATTAAAATGGCAATTTGTTTCTGCCCAACAGCTGATTCTTCTGAAATAATTTGAGATGCACATAGAAGTCCTGAAACAGCCAGATGTTTCATAGTCATCAGCTCATCCGTTGCACAGCATCATTTCAGTCTTCTGTTCAATATTGTCTAACATATCTTCTTTCTTTATTAGAGATTTGCAGTGTAAAAAAAAAAAAAACAAGCCCAAGTTTCTTAGAACCCAGACTTCCATTCACTTGCTTCATTCCTAAGACAATTTAAAAGCCAAGGTACATAGAGTTTCCAAGAGGGAGTGGGAGGACAAATGAAGTAGAGTTTACACTTGTAGTTACCTTTGCATAAGAGACTGCATATCTCAGTGTTCCCACAAGGGCTGTGAATGTTTAACTTTAACAGTTATAAGAATGTAACAGCAGGTTATGTGCTCATCCAATCTGTTTGAGAAGCTTTAAAAATGAAAGGCATCAGAATGAGCAATACCTGTGTCTTCATAAACACCAGCTATAAAAGCCAATCAGCTTACTGCAGAGTTATTGCAAGTTGACTGTTACTCCGTGCAAGTATTTCTTAGTTACAACAGAGCTCTATCTGAAGGTTTCAAGATGCAAGACAGACAAACTGGGACTTTTGTTAGCCTACTCACCTTCCTTCAAAACAGCAGTAGGACCAGAACATTTGGTTTCAAGTACTGTTTAAAAAGCTTACAGCTAGTGACCTAAGCACAGAGCCAGGGACTTTCAGGTTTAGTCCCCCTGTAATAAAGGGCAGTTCAGTGGCAAACCCCAGATGCTCATGCGCAGCCATGAACCAGGTTCCAAAAACCCAGGTTTAAACTAACCCTATGAGCCAACATACCCAGGCTAGGGACCTGCACCACAGGTAGGAATGAAGACAGCCTTCACCCCAGCACACAAGCAACAGCCCCTGCTTTAGTGGGGGACAACCAAACCAGAGCCAGGTAGTCAAGCTCTGCTCTTTACCATCATGCTACACCATCCTGCACAAGTCACTAGACCTGTTGCACCCCTGGATAACCAAATTGCTGTCTCACAACAGTAAAGTCTTCCAGACTCTGCAGGCAAGGCTGCTGAGCAGTGCGATACAACAGCAGCTTAACCACAACTCTGTAAAAGGTTTCACTGAGCCTGGTTCAAGCAGACATGTTGCTTTATTAGGCACCAATTCTGTCTGCATGACAGACTTGCAGACCCAATTATAAAAAAGTCATGGAAAACAGAAAAGGAAAGATGCTTCTTAGAAGTGTGCACACATTCTTTATAATGCATGCTTAAAAAAAAGCCAACCCGCTCCCCCCAAAAAACCCCAAAACCAACCCTATGCAAATTTTGTGTGTAAAGGAGATTTTCACATGAAAGAAGGAACCCATATATTGGGTACACTGCCCATATCGCTTTACTCATAGGCCCACATAAACAATTTTCTTCATTTGTAAAATCAGACTTCTCAAAATAATTCCAAAATAGACCACAAAATCCTTCAAAACTCAATGTCTAAAGCATACTTTACAGAGAGATACACCTGAACAGCTGAGGTTTTTTTTCAAAAAAGCACACAAACAGAATGCTTCATCAGCTCCGTACCATCTCGGGCAGCAGTTTATTGCCACAGAAGCACTCCACCGTTAGCAGCAAACACTGACTCAAAGCCACTTCCCTGAAGCATTACTCTTATTCTGCCAAGTAAGTTAGGAAGACAAATGTATTATTGGCAAATAAAGGAACTACTTGTTAAAATAGTCTATTTAAGATGAAAACCACAGTAACTTACATCTATGCTGGCTCCCAAACCTAGAAAGAAAAAAAAAAACCCACCAAACCCAAAGTTATCACACTCAACAGTTCTTACAGCAGCATGTTTCAGATAGCTTTAAGGAAAGGTCTGTCCACCCAACAGTCACGCAAGTGCTCCTGTAATGACATTAATTACCTACCAGAACAAGCGCTGTCTCCTGTCTGTCCATGATTGTCTTTTCATAGCCCTGTGGTTTCATTAACATTGAAAGAAGCTATCAAAGCCTGGCTCTCTACCGCTCTCATGAGTGAATAAGATAAGACATTTTTCAGCCTCAACAGTAGATTTTAATAAACAGGTGGAATTTTTCTGCTTCAGTTTTCTCACAGCACAGAATTACAGCCTTAAGCAACTGTACTCACCAGCATTATGATTTACTCTATTTCTTTATATTAAATGGCTGCCATCAGCTGCTATACTAAGATCAAATATGAAATCATCACCATGAGAATATAACTTTTGCCAAAATGCAGGAGACATTCCACTTTAAGCTTTATCTCACATCTTTACATCACCTGATTTAGCTTTCACAGAAAGAGTCCTGTGTGTCTGGAATTTAAGTTTTGCCTTTACATAAAATATGCAGGTGGATTTTCAGTTAAAGAATTAATCATGTGCTTGATTTTTTTTCCCTTTTTTTGTGAAAGCCAGATGTTTTCCACTGAACATTTAAAGCCTTTTCACTTTCCCACAATTCTAAGGATCCAGTTACATAGGGCATTCCGTCAGTTTTGGTAAATTTACCTGTTGAGACTTAGAGCAAGTTTGATGGTAAAAAATTAAATACTATTCTTAGCTCACAGAAAACATGTATGAGGCTGAAAAACAAGAACTAGCTATGGAACACACTCTATTATTGTCAAAAATGCACACTGTCACACATTGAGACATTCCCCCCATCTCACAACTGATGATCAATCAGACAGGCATCTACCTGCACAGTAGAAACATCGTTTGACTGGGAACAGGCTGCCAGGTGCTTAAAAAAAAAAAAAAAGGCAGGGGCAGCAGCTCCAGCAGCTCACCTGAAACAGTGTCCTCCCCTACAAAGACCTTAAGGGCTCCAAGCAGAAAGACCATTAATTTGGCAAAGTCATACCCTATCTCACATCTTGTGTACAAAGAGATGTCCCAGTCCCATTCTCCTCCACTTTGCTCTCCTCCACTAAGCATTGGCTTAGTGGGGTTCCACTGTGCCCACCCCTCCCTCCACTGAGCCATTTTGGCTCCCTACCCCACCAGGCCACAAACCCAACAGAAGTGTGGGCATATTTCTGTCTGGTTGGCAGGCTGAATTGGCGTTGCACGGGGTTTGCTACATGACAAAAACAAGAGGTTACTTCATACATACAGCCATTGAAACCTCTTAGTAACTCAGATGAAGCTGCTCTGCATCTTGCAGTGCCATACCCCTAAGGAAGCAATTTAACTTACTACTCTGTGACATTTTGGATGCCATAAGATAACCCCTGCCACCTCCAGCTGCCAATCCACAAGAGCACAAATCCACCAATAAACACAGGGAATGTATCCACAAGCCCCATGAAGATGCTCTTAATTTAGGAGTATAAGGTACCTACTTAGCCACCATATTTGATTTCCTCTATTTAGGCACCTATTTCACCTCCTTAATGTCTTTTTTTTTAATAAATGGTTTTATAAAAAAGAACAACATTAAATAGTATTTATCAGGAAAGAAGAAAACTCCAAGAGACCTAGTAGATACAAAAATACTGATGATTATAAAAAGGTAAATAAAGCTTTTTAGGGAAAAAAAGCCAAGATCCATTTTAAACTCCTTTGACAAACTGAATGACAGCTTCAAGATATCAGCATTAAGATCACAAAGTACTTTTAAGAAAACTTAGTTCAAAATGCATTGCGTCACCAGCAGGTTGCCAGAAATTGCCAAATTGCTTACTCATTACATGTCAGTTCCTTGCCTTTCGCTGTATTTTGTTCTTAAAGAAATGTACCATCAGGAAGGTGGATTTTTCTCTTTGAAACCCAAACCACTCAATACTTCCACAGCTGTATTTTAACCCTCTTCCCCTTGCCCTCCTAGAAAGGCACCCACAACCTCCCTCCCAATAAACGCACTCTGTATTTTGCTCAACAGGAGCTGGGGTTTCAGTAATTCCTGCCACCACGTTTCTTTTCCCTTTTTCTGTTCTGAGAAAAGGGTTTGGGAGGTAAAAAGTCTCCTGGAGGACAACACTTCAGCCTGCCACAGATTATTACACTTATTACACTAGCCTGAACCTTTGCCGTGAAAATGTCACATTGTGGAGATTCGATTTTAATGGAGAAGCTAGGCCAGAAGATCAGATACCAGGAGCCTCTTTCATCCACATTGTAGCAACTTCACCACAGCCAAAGCTAGCACCAAGACAACCCTTCCATTAAGGCCTTCAACTCAGAAAACTATCCTGCTGGTTTAGCGAGCCAAAGCAGCTTATGGTGGGGCTACAGTGGAATTAACAGAAAGTAGATGGTGGGAGAAGGCAGTCAAAAGTAGTAAGAAGATACTTTCCTCCTCTTCTGATGCTCGCCTTGTCTCATGAAAATCACCAAAAGGAAATAAATCTCCCCCAAAACCTGGCATTGGATCCACACCCCCACCTGAGCAGCAGCACTGGCATACCAGGCAGTAGGAAAGCAAGAGGTGGAAGCACACAGCAAAGCACAAGGGGCCGACCGCCCTTCTTCAGCAGCGAGTCACCTCCTGTAATCTTGCCATCACTCCTCCTTGTTACCAGAGAGTTCTGATTATGCCCAAGTGCTGCTGTGTCAAGTGCATGTTACATCTCTGATTAGTGCTTTATTTCCATGCTCACAAGCCTTCCTTCTTTCTCCAGATACTTCTGAACTTCCCTGCAACATTACTGAGACTTGCCTGACCCAATGACTTCCAACTAAACTGTAGAAGAACCACCACAGGAAACAATTAAACAAACCAAATGACTGCTGATGAGTTAGAAAGCTCCAGAATTCCCACTACCAATACACCCTCAATTCAGTTCTTTACAGAAAGAGTGAAGTATCTTCAGCTGCAGAGGCTGTTATGCTGACCTGTGACCATTGCCTTGTTGAGCCCACGGGACTAATGCTTGGGAATGACCACAGAACTAGTGAATAAAATTTGCCACTCCAGGACTTCTACTAGTTAACTGCAACACTTGAGAGCCGTGCAAGCACTTGGAGCACCACACGATCATGCTCTTTGAACACTGATGCTCTTTGGAGCACCACATGATTGTGCTCTTTGGACACTGATTACAGTTTACCAAGGAGGCTTTTTATCCTGAAAACATGTCCAAACAGCTCCTAAAAATAACACGTCTGGTTTCCAAGCTAGCCATTGTGTACAAGAGCAGCACAGCTGCATTAGTATGGTGCTCCACTAACACGAATAGCTTGCTGTTCAGCAGGATTAATTAGCCTGGGCAGAGCACTACACTAATGTGATTATATTGCTTCTAGTACCTGAGCTAGCTCATTCATCGTTTCCTATTCCTTTCCTCTGAAATAGAGTTCATTTTTTGCTATTTTCTTAACACCTAAATAATTCAATCATTTTATTCTTTTTTTTCCCTTTTCTTTTGGAAGAGAGAGGAATGAGACTTAGAAAAGATTCAAAGTCAGATTTCCCTAATTTAAAAAGTGCATCTCCTGCCTCCACAGCCCCTCCCCTCTTTTACCATCCTCTTCTAATCCCTTCTTTTGTTTGTATCATGCTATCACTTTCCTGAACTGTCTACATACCTGCAAGTCTTCCCTGGGCATCAGAAATAATGACATCCAGTCACAACCAACAGTGACAAGAGCAGAGACTAGACAACTTTCAGTTTATTTGTACGGAATAGAATCATCATTGCCTTCCACTCCACTCCCCCATTTTTACAGATGGGGAACAGATACAACACGAGGCAATTGCTCCAACAAGAGGCCACCTCTCAAATCAGTGAGCAGAAATACCAATCACAGCCACCTCATTCACAGTCTGGGTCTCCTACTAGGACACCAAATGAGACACGAATGTGAGGTGTACCAGGTACCCATACTCTGCCCCAAGTCTTGGAGACACCAGAGCATCAGCGCAACAGCCTGAAGAACTCAAGGTCTGACAAAATACAAATGTGCTGGTATGCTCAAAAGCAGCATTGCCTCTTTACTCAAGCCTTCATGAAGGATCTGGTGTGAGGAAGAGGTTTAGAGCAGGCAACATTAGGCCAGCCAATAAAAAAATTCAGCAACCACAAGCAACCGACAGCTTTTTTACAAGAGGAAGTACTGAGCAAACCCCACTGCCAGCAGTCCTGTCAGACCCTTTTGAGTTTGCCTCATCAGAGGAATATCGCAGCACCCATTAGTAGGTCTCATCTTCGTCCCACACCTCTTACTTGTAGGAGCATACCTGCACACAGGCGGGTGTGAAGGGTGCAACATATCAGGACAGTTACTGCACACAGACCCTGAGAGCAACAGTATCATTCTCACAGAGCAGAAGACAGTGACAGCCCCTTGATCTCCGCTTCTCTGCATTTCCACGAGTCTTCTCCTGCTCGATAAGCTTCTAACAACTCACTTTTCTAGTTATTTGTCATATTATGTTGGCTTTGATAATAAATAAAGTTCAGGAATCTTTATATTCCCACCTATTTTAAGTTTTGCTGTTTTAATACCAAAAAATCCTACATCACAGCAAACAAAAATTGTTTAAAATTTCTGTAACAAAACTTTGTTAAGAAGAGTTAAAGTCATAGCATTTTATCACTTCACGGTCACAAACCATATTACTACTGGCTAGGACTCTAAACACTTGTTTCAACTTAAAATTTAAACAATAATGAACAAAACATCCCTAAGCTCTCTCCCCTCTCTGCTTCTTTCTATCAGCATGTTGGTGACAGAGCTCTTAGAGGACAGAAACGCAGGTAACAACCTTTTCCCTTGGCATTTTCTTCCTTTAAAGTAGCCCACTTCCTTCTGTCAGAAACATCCACAGGAATAGCTTCAAATTTTGAGTTCTAGGTGTATGACATACATCATACAATGCAGATGCAAATTCCTGGCTCAAAACGGTATGAAAGCAGAAAGATTCTTTACATTTGCACTTCCAGCCGGTAACCACCAGGCAGAAGGACAGGAGCTTGACAGGGCAATTCCAGTTTCTGTGCACATACAGGGTAGTACAAAAGCTCACAGTTTGAAAAGTTACAATTTAAAACTATTTCTAAGATAACTGTGGATTAGAATTCCAGCTTGACAGTAAAGTATCAACATTAAGAAACAGACAGGAGCTTTCAAAGACAGAGAAAAGCAACAAAAAGGGCAACACGTTAAACAATGTGAAGCAAGTTAATGCAGAATAGGGAACATTGTTATACGGGGGGGTGGGAGGGAAAGGAAGTATTCTTCAAAAAAGAAAAAAAATCATACCGGTCAAGGCACTGCAAAATTGCAAGAACAATTAAGCAAACAAGTTGTTATGGTCACATACTGAATCAGGAGGGAAGGAAACTCCCAGAAACAACACTTAGCATTGAAGAATTACACTGAGATACGAAGGCAAAACAAAGATCTGGAAACTAGCCTCAGTCTCTCTGTTATCTCCTACGCTCACACGGCCACAGGTCTGGTTTGGGGAGTGACTGTGCCGTTGATGGCTCCCTGTGAAGCAGCGGGGAGAAAGAGGGGAGATAGTATGGAAAGTGAGACAGTAAAATTGAAGAGATACTGGGATGTGCATGTACATTCACAAACATATATATACAAGCACACAAATATATGCACACACACACATATATATATTAAAAGTTAACTTTGGACCAGCAGGCACAGAGCAGGGCCGGCAAAAGCAGTATACTCAAGTTTTATCTTCTTCCTCCTGTTTATTTACTTGTTGCAGTCTTCTATACCACTGAATAGTGTACATCAAGTCTAGAGCCTCATTACTTCCAAATACTTCTCCATGGCAATTCAGAAGAACTGGGAAAAGAGTTTGTTGGTATTTGTAATTGTTCTGCCTGCCTCAGGCAGGCTGCGTGACTAAACCAGAAGAGAATATAGCCTCTGCACAGCAAGATGTGGTCTATACCATGCACTCCTGACAGTCTCTCCCCTCAAAATACCTTTGCATTGGTTTTACTGCTTGCGACTGCCGCACAATTTGTTGAAATAAGTTAAACATATGCAAGGACACCAGAGCGCAGAACACAACCTGAGGTTTCTGAGACCTTATTACCTGGTTGGTGCCCCGCGTGATGTCAGGGCTCACTTTTCAGACAGCTCCGTACAAACACGCAATAACAATAAATCAGTCCAAATAAGGCTAACGATGTTTCACAAGCACAGAAATACTCAGTAGTTAACAGTCTCTCGCTCCTATCTCATTTCCATCACCACAGAGCAGGAAACATATACTACTAATTAATTCATAAGCCTTAATCTCGGCAGGCAGCTGAAATTGTCAGCTCGATAAATAAACCGGCCAGTAGTGCCGGGAAGTTGTAGTGTATTATCAAGGAAATTCTCATTCTGTCGGAGGACCCGGCCAAGCTATGCTCATGACAGCCTTGCCGGCAATACAGTTTGGAGAATTTATGTGAGGACGGACTTTAAGCCGGTACCTGAACCAACCAAACGGCACGAACGAACGAGACAGTTCGGGGAATTTGTCAAAACACATTAACAGCTCAGATGCTTTTACCGCTGTAACCGAAATTGACCGCGATTTGCCAAAACCCCTCAACTCCTCAGACAGCCGATAGCACACAACAGCTAACCGCTCGAATCCCAGCCAGGTCGCGACATCGCTGAAGCGCTGCACGACACCCGCCCCTCACACTCCCGACACGCACCCGGCTGAGCCAGCGCAGGACAGCACGGGGCACCTCCTGCTCTGCCACCCGTGCGGCGCGGGGAGGGCGGGCGCCTTCCCTCGCCGGCTCCCGCACCACGGGGAGAACCGGCGGCCGAGCCCGGGATGCCCCACGAGGCGCGCAGGCGGACCCCCGTCGCGGTGGGGCTGCCGGGCGCCGCTTTTCCTCCCCGGCGCCGCTACCTCCAGCCCTCGCCCAGCCGCCCCAGAGGCGCCCCGCAGCCTGCCGGCGCTCGCCGGGCGTCGCTTCCTCCCCGGGTTTCGGTGCAACAGCTGGGGGAAGCCGGTAACGTCGAGGGAGGAGGCGCAGCCCGCACGGAGCACTCCCGGCGCCGGTAGCGCTAGGTCCGCGGGCAGCGCCCGCACCGCGGCCGCGCAGGGGCGCGGAAAGCACCGCAGGTTGCGAGGGTGCAACCGCAGGCGACAAGACCGACCTGCGCGGCGGCTGCCGAGTGAGGCCCGGCCAGAAAGACCCCCTCCCGCACGGAGGAGGAGGGGAGAAGGCTCAGGGCTCCCCTCAACCCCGCTGCCAGCCCCGGCAGCGACCTGTTGCCCCGCGCGGGGGTGCTCCCGAGAGCGGGACCGGCCGGCGCCGCCACCCACCTCTTTGATTTTGTCCCTCCTCTGCCGGACGGCGGGGTCGGTGGGCTCCTGCCCCACCGCGCCGACGGGCTGGCGGAAGAGCCGCTGGGGCAGCCCGGGTTCGCCCGCCTCCTTCCTGCCGCGGGCGTCCTGCAGAAGTTTCTCCTTGTCCTGGCGGATGTCCCTGCGGATCTCCTCGGGCAGCTTCTGCAGCGTCTCCTTGGCTTCCCGCAGAGCCCGCTCGTGGTCGGCGCGGATCCGCTCCAGGCTGCCCGCCCCGCCCGCGGCCGCCGCCGCCGCCGCCCCCGCCGCCGGGCCGCCCCCGAGCTGCGGCGGGGCGCGGGGCTGCCCGCCGGGCGGCGGCGGCGGCGGCTGCAGGGCGGCCGAGTGGAAAAAGACGCCGCTGAGGAGCTTGGAGGAGTCGGGCAGGAAGAAGATGGCCCCGAAGCAGAGAGTGATGAAGGCGCTGAACACCAGCAGCAGCACGAACTTCTCCGTCAGCCGGAACGCGCCGGGGCCCGCCGCCTTCCTGCCCCCGCCGCCCGCGCCGCCGCCCGCGGGGCCGCCCAGAGCCCCCGGCCCCGCCGCGCTACCGAAAAGCGGCAGCAGGCTGGCGGCGGGCATGGCCCCCGCGCCACCTCAACACAGCGCAGCGCGCCCCGCCGCCGCCGCCGCGCAGGGACCACACAGCACCGGACGGCTCGGCTCGTCCCCGCCGCCCTCTCCCCGCTTCGGCAGCGGAAAGTTTCCCCGGGCGGACGCGGCAACTTTTCCCTTCCCCGCCAGCAGCGCTCGGCGTCTGCGGGGCGGGCGCTGTCAGCTCCAGCCCATGCTGCCGGGACCGCCGCCGCGGGTACCGCTCCCCGCTCCGCCCGCGCGGAACTGCCGGGCAGCCGGGGGCGGGGCGGGGCGGGGCGGGGCGGGGCGGGACGGGGCCGCTGCCGACCCAATGGCGGGGGGGGCGGGACGCGGGCGGGCCGGGCCGGGGGCGGGGCGGGGCGCGGGCACCGCCGCCGCTCCCCCGCCCTCCCGCGCTGCCGATCCCCGCGGGTACCGGAGGTCAGCTCCGGGGGAGGCTTTCCAGGCGCCGTCTGCCCTCCGGGGTGGGGGAGGACACGCGGAGACGGGTCCGCCCGGCCGGGGCCGCGGCTGCGGCCGCTTTTTCCCGGCGGCCGGCGGCGGCCCGAGGTAGGCGCGCGGTAGCGGCACGTGCCGGCCGGCAGGCGCGTGCGAGCGAGCACCCACGTGCACACTTGTGCACACTTGTGCACCAACAAACACACGCACGCAGGGCCCCTCGCCGCCCCGGCCGTGCGTGCACACGCAGGCACACATGCCCCGCAGAGCGACGCGCGGTGCTCGCACGCTCACGGGCCACACGCGTGTGCGCACGCTGGCACACGCACGCAGCGCGGGGAGAGCGGCGGCGGCATCAGCAGCATCAGCAGCATCAGCATCAGCAGCTCACCTAAGCCAGGTGAGCAGGCCGGCCGCGGGGCCGCCTGGCTGTGCCGCCCTGCCTGCCGCTCTCCCCAAGGAACCCGGCGGCGGTTTGACCGCGTTTTACTTCTCAGTGCGTCGTTACTTCTCTTTCTCTTCCTGCGGGTACGAGGCGTGTCCGCGGCGGTACGCCCGGGTGCGCGTGGAAAGCCGGCTGCCCGCGCTGGCGCAAAGCCAGGCGTTTGGTAGCTGATCACGGCGCTGCGCCCCGGCTCCCCGAGCCTTCTTGGGGGGGGGGTGGGGTGGGGAGGGAGAAGTTGGGGTTTGTTTTATTTAAAAAAACCCAGAGATTTGTGGTTTTGCTCGTGTTACGGAGCAAGGCAATAAACGGCGGGATGTGGGAAGCAGGGAAACGCGATGAAGCGCCGGGTCACTTCAACTGAAAAAGGGAACCCAGCCAACACCCGGAGGGAGGTTTATCTCCCAACTTTTTTGCATCACGCTTGGAGCCTACCTCGGCTTTCACAGCGGGCTCAGCGCCGTAAGCCCGAGTTTCCTCCAAAATGTGAGCCGCGGAGTCAGAAAGAAAACAGTGAGCTCGGTTGTTCCAGAAGTTACGATGCTGAGGTTCCCTGGTTGGTGCGTTTGCGTGACTTTGTGTTGCAAGGGAGAAAAACAGCAAAAAAAAACCCCAAAAAACAACGGTAGAGGGAAGTCTGTGCTTGAAGCCAGGGCAGAGAGAAGGCGTTGCATAAGCTGTGAAGAGGCGATTTTGCAAATGGGCTCGGCAGGGGCTAATTCTGCTACCAGTGGAATTAAGGGGAGTTTTACCATTGACTTAATAGGAATAAAGCAAGGCCGATGCCCAGTGCTTTTCTAAATCCCATTCTTTAGAAGTTAGGATATGTAATAGATTAATTAAAAACAGGTTTAGAGGGGATGGTAACATAGAAACTTTGGACCGAGTCCCACAAAGCTCCCATAAGAGCAAACGCTTCTGTAAAATTTAAGGATTACACTTGAAACTGAAGGTTCAGGGGCCAAATTTAGCATCCCATGAAATCAGTAATTTCCTTTAGTTTTTACTTTTAAATCCCATTTTTTTCCTAAGTTGCATTTTGCCACATTTAGATGTGAAACTGTTCCTTAGACTAAACAAAGAGCACTCTGATTTTGACACACATTTCCCAGAAATGTGTAATGTAGCCTGATAGCTGTGCCAAGATAAAACTGGTTAGGATTGAAGAATTCAGCCTGCCTGGAAAAGGAGATAAGAATCTATGCTGCCTTTTTAAAAAAAAACCCAAAAACCCAACATTTGAGGAAACAAATATGAAATTTAGCTATTGAAAGATGGTTTACTAATGAAAAAGCTTCCTAAACTGTGAAATACCCTCTTGGCTTCAGCGAACATAGTCTGTTTTAATCACAGTATTTGTGGGCGTATAATATTTTTTCCACAGATTGCCCTCAAAACTCTTCACTACTTATGTGATAATATTTGGGGGGAGAATTTAGTGCTGGAGGAAGTGCTTTTCTGCAGTGTTCTGGAGTAATTCCTTAGGTTGCCATATTTCTCTAGAACTTCGTGAAGGGATGCAAGAGTTGAAAATACCGTCAGGCGGAGTTCTACTCCTGTGTCTCATCTTCCTAAACCAAAGCCTCCTGAGCTCACCAGCCTCTCGCCTTCTTTGGGTGTCCATCCTGAGTGCCAGGGGTTAAACGTAAATCCAGACATGGGGTTTCACTGCCACCCTCACCACTATCTTTGAGACATCCTGCTCATTGCCTGACCGTGGGAGGCAACAACCAGCGTTTTCTGTGCAAAGATAGAAGCTCTTAAACTCTCTAGCCTCTGGGATGAGATGATCGCTTCGAGGACAATGCTAATCTTGGCCCTAAAATGGGACTAGTCCTCTGGGTAGAACTGAGTAGAAACATTTACCAGCAAAGTCATGTGGGAACTATTCAGTGGGACTACTGATGTATGTAAAGTCACTGGTGTAAAGAGCTGCTCATGAGATGAGAGCAGTGGAGACTGAAAGGAAAAAAAACCCAACCTGCCTCAACCCAACATCACTCTACAAGTCCCTTGTTTTCTCATCAATAATTTACTTTGGACACAATAGAGAACTGTACAGCATATTCCAAAGAACATGAAAATAGAGGGAGTATCCCACCAAAAAAAGTACCTCAGATATAGGTAGTAGAACCAAAGCTTGTACATGCTCCATTTCAACTGGCTGTGCCCAACAAGCACGTTAAACCACATTGGTAGGTGCTTAAATGGTGTCAAAAAAATACGAATAAAGCATGAGCAGTTGAAGCCTGGCATTTGCAAGGATCTAGTGACAGCAGTGGGAAGCCCACCTGCCTGCACCAGGGTTCATATGGGAAGAGGCTCTTTTGATAGAGCTTTGTCAGCATATGAGTGGAAACATTGAGCTGGATGGATGCTTTGGGTTGTGGGGTGGGTCTTTTTCATTTTTTATTTTCAATTTTTATGTTTCCTAATTGAGCTACATGACTTCCTGGATGGCATCAGCTAAATGGGAAACAAAAGCAAGTCTTCAGGCAGTTGTTTTGCCTTGCTGGGTAAGGCTGGGTCCGATCCAGTTTGTTTATACCAACAAAACACCAGACTGCATCTGTCCTGCGGAGGGAGATGACTCTTCTGTGGGTTCAGCTGCAAGATCAGGATATAATTTTCCAAGAATCATGCACAGGTCAGGTGTTTATAGAAAAGTAGAAATGATACATGAGAGGTGGTGAGGGGGAGATTTGCATAATGAAGGGACAAGACACTTTCCTATAATAAGTGTTCTGAATGGGCCGATTTGCTGCATTTTGACTGAAGGGCCTGGGGAAAACAAAATACTGCCTCTTGCCTTTTTTTCTTTTTTTCTTTTTTTCTTCTTTTATTCAGCTGCACATAATTTGTCATGGTTCTAGCCTTAGATCTTGCCTAGCGATAGGGAATTAGCCTGCATGGTCTAAAAGATGCATGTCACAGATTAGGAGGGTATTAACAATTGGCCCATTTTAGGCATATTCAGATGAAGCAGATACTAATGCATCTTTTGGGATAGGGCATTTGTAACAGTACCACTCCCTTCCAGGTAGTTCCCAGTGTTACGTTTTGGTTAAGACTACTGTAAAAAAATTACATGACAGCTTCCTTCTGAAATGTGATACTTCTGCCCAGCTCTTCAGAGATACTTTTAACAGGCTTGCCTTTGGGGATGTCATTCACAAACCCAAGTTACTTTTGTAGAGCAAGCAAGGAGTGTGACATACAGTTCCAAGGACTCACGAGCTGGTTTCATCACACTCGGTGTGGCGTTTGGAAGGAGGCTTTGGCCATTTGACATGTATACGAAATGCTCTCTGTTTCTCTGATTTTGGTGCTGGGCTGAAGTTCTGAGTTCAGTATGTGAGGAAAGCATGATTCATATCCACAAAAACTTTGCTTGATCTTCAGTGCTCTGAGAATAAGGGACTGCCTCATGCTTTTCTGTAAGAGCTCAGAATGGAGAAGTATCGAGCACTTGGGAGTCCTGTGGTTACAGCACGTGGTCAGGAAGTTGGACATCTGTGTTCGACATGTTTTGCGGGCTCAGGGGATTAAAATTGTCCTCTTTTGCCTTGCAGTAATGTCCTGGAGAACGTGTGCATTCCCCACCTTTCCTTTAAGTTGAGTGCTACAACTCAGAGGGGAGTTCAGGACGCTGAGGGCCAAGAGGAGAAAAGTTTTGCATGAGGAGTGTTGCTCAACAGCCCTGAAGAAAGAACACTCCACTCCCAGAGGAGCCTACAGCATAACAACTAAGGCAGTAATATTAGAGATGGGAGATGCCAGTTCATTCTTATGCCAATGAAATGGGTGTTGAAGATGGTCTCCTATTTGAGATGGAAAACCAGAAGAAAGGAAATTAAATGCTATGACAGATTTTCTCAGACATTTCCTCTAGTTAAACACATGAGAGGAATGTGGCTAATATCCAAACATTATAAATACCATAGAAATGCACCAGAAATAGGAAGAGTTAGGCTCATAGAACTTTTTACTCTATTCCTTCAACAATTTTTCTGGCGTGGTCCATCAATTCTATGAAAGGTCTCTTTTCTGTCAGTATCTTTGGAATTATCTTTTGTAACTCCTTCCATCCCCACCTGAGGGAGAGGATCATTCATTTCTCAAAATGAAGGCTCTATAGTGCAGGCAGCATTCGGTGCTTATGGGGAGGGTTCACTGGAAGCATACAGCTAAGCATCCAGCCAAGAGCAGAAAAGCTCTGCCCTTTCTCTCTTCCCCAAGATTTCAGAAGGCACGAAAGATGAACTGCAAAAAATGCTGCCTGAAGAAAATATTTGACTCATTCTAAAAAACCATGAAAGATTAAAAGCATTTTCTTCAACATCGCAGGAAGCCCAAGTCTAGAATTTGAACTCTGACCACTTGCAGGATCATGTTCGTCACTAGCATGAAGCCATCATACTCAACCCCAGATGGCATCTTTGAGAATATCTCACTAAAGTTATTCCTTGCTTTTCATCTTTCTGTTCATTACTTCTGTTATAGACTCTTTGCAGTCCCTCAGAGCAAGCAAACAAGTCAATGGTGTTATGTGTGCAAGGGAGAGGCAGAAAAATAAAGGAAAGCAAAAGACCTACAAACTTTGGTTCCTCTTTCCAGAACAGTTTATCAATGCTCACATCCTCAAAGAGAATTTTAGCTACTGAGTTAAGAACTGGCTGAATGGCAGAGCCCAGAGGGCTGTGGTAAGCAGCACGAAGTCTTGTTGGAGGCCTGTAGCCAGTGGTGTGTCCCAAGGGTCAGGGCTGGGTCCGTTCTTATTCAACAATGACCTGGACGAGGGGACAGAGTGTACTGTCAACAAGTTTGCTGGTACAAAACTGGGAGGAGTGGTTGACACGCCAGAAGGTTGCATGGCTATTCAGTCTTGACAGACTGGAGAATTGGGTGAAGAGGAACTAAATAAAGTTAAACAAGGGTAAGTGTAAACTCCTGAACCCCAGGCACCAGTACAGGTTAGGGGTTAACTTGCTGGGACACAGCTCTGCGGAGAAGGATGTGGGAGTCCTGGTGGACAACAAGCTCTCCATGAGCCAGCAGTGTGCCCTCATGGCCAAGAAGGCCAATGGGATCCTGGAGTGTGTGGAGATTGTGGCCCACAGGTCAAGGGAGGGGCCTGTCATGACTTTTAATAATCTCTTCCCCTCTACTCTGCCCTGGTGAGGCCTTATCTGGAGTTCTGTGTCCAGTTCTGAGCTCCCCAGTTCAGGAAAGACACTACTGGCGAGAGTGCAGCAGAGAGCTACGAGGATGTCGGGGGGACTGAAGCATCTCTTGTATGAGGAGAGGGTGAGAGTGCTGTGTCGGTTTAGCCTGGGGAAGACTGAGAGGGGATCTGATCAATGCTTACAAATATCTGAAGAGTGGATGTCTAGAGGAAGAGGCCAAACTCTTCTCAGTGGTGCCCAGTGACAGGACAAGGGGCAACGAGCAAAAATTGGAACACAGGAAATTCCATTTCAACAGGAGCAAAAACTTCTTCACACTGAGGGTGGCAGAGCACTGACACAGGCTGCCCAGAGAGGTTGTGGTGTCTCCTTCGTTGGAGGAAGGAGACAATCCTGTGCAACCTGCTCCAGGTTCACCTTTAGCAGGGGTATTGAACAAGATTATCTCTAGAGTTCCCTTCCAACCTCTACCATTGTGTGATTCTGTGGAAGTTAGTGTTTATGGTATTTCACCATTTAAGATTCAGATAGGCATCTCATGCAATTAAGGATGAAGCTGTTTTGAGAGATCCCATGAAATTCCACGTGGACCTTAGATCTTTAAGAGATTATTAAAAGTCATGACAGGCCCCTCTGTTCTCTTCCCTTGTCCCTCAACATTGAAGAGACTGATGTTACATTGACGTTGATACATTCTTTTACTTCCAGTGTCCCGTTACAACACTCAGAATCCCCAGCAAACATAGAAGGCCACCAGGTATGGCATATGCTTAAGGGACAAAGCTCAGTGGATTGTGAGTGACTGAAAACAATTTACTACTGTGCTTTTCTTAACTATCTCCAATAGCACTAAAATATCTTACACCAGCACTATGACTGTAGCAACTGTTTTCTCCCAGAAGCACTTTTCTGGTTGTCATCAAGTTTGTATATCGCATTTACAGGTATGTCAGAGTTTGCTCTGACAAGGTTAAATTGAGATGAGGAGGCAAAAAAAATTATGAGAAGTTCCTTAGAAAGCAGACTTAGGTTCCTCTCCAAGGTGACATCTTTTCCTGAATCAAAGGGGAGAAGTGTAAGCAGAGAACAAGACATGGCCATTGGAGGTGGGGTTTGCCGCCATTCAACATCTGTATTTAGCAATCAGATGACGGGAATAACTGAATATTTGGGTTGCAAACCAAATCTGGATCTGTTAGTGTGTAGCCCCAAGGAAAAGTGGTTAAAGTGGAGATTACTAACCTGGTAACTGTGCTAAGGAGCAAAAGTATACTATAATAGTTGGCTGAAAGTATCAACAACAGATCTTAAAACCGAAGGACAATGTGAACTATCTATTTATTTTTATTAGGGGTGCTTGATTTGAACAAGAATTTAGTTCCATATTTAATGACTCCTTGGCTATTTCATAAGAAACAAAGCTGAAAACATCCCTGAACTTTTATCAAAGTGGATTATGTAAATTGCTGTTGTGCAATAGTTGAAGTGATATCCTTGTGCTTCTCATCCCAATGGTTCTTTCCCTAACTAGATGAGCTAATTCTGCTCAAAAGCACATTTTAATAGAACAAGTACAGACGTGGCTTACTGACTGTACCCTGATTGACTGAGGCATTACTCCAATTTTATTTGGGAGTCTCTTTTAAAGTCACTTTCTCTTTCTGTATGTCTTACATAGCTTTGGAGTTACAGACAGCAGATGTTACGTATTTAGTTATTTTCTTAGTTAACCTTTCCTACTGAAAATATTCCATTGTTTACTGGCTCTGCCATCTGGGAAAAGGTGATGCACCTACTCATTTCCCTTTCACAGGTTTTTATTCAAAATTGTTGCAGCCTTGATGGATTCCCGTACCCCAAACCACAGAGGCCTTTTGGTGACAGAGAGTTAATCATTTCAAATTTCCTGTCTGTGCCACGTGTGTTCTGACTCACCTTGACACGTAGAGATAACGCGTCAGACGTGTCCAGCTACCACCTGACAGGCTGTGTGAATTTTTTTTCCAGTAAGATTGCCCCCAGGGTAGTGCCTCTCAGCTGCATACTGCCAGCTGGGGTGTGTGTGCACGCAGCACACACGTGTCTGCTGAGATCTTACGCAGTTGTGAATTATTTGTCTTCTCTAAATGAAATCTAGGAGTTTCGGCCTCAGTTCAAATCTGATCTTTTATCCTACTGAAACTCCCTTGTTTGATTTACTGCTTGGGCTAAATGATGCAGAAAAAATCAGAGCTAATCTGACCTTTGCTCTTGCTGTTTGGCTTCTTATTGAAAACCTAGATAAGAAAAATGGCTTTGCCATTTTTCGTGTGTGATAGTGAGCCTAAGTTTCCTCAGCTGTAAAATAAGAGCTAACCTATTTCACAGTGAGACCTAATGTATGGAGTTTGCTTTGATATCCTAAGATGAAATGTTGTTTTGGGGTACAAAGTTTTGCTTTTCTTTCCTTAGAAATTAAATTCTTCCTAGTTTTCAATGCTCAGTTACTAATCCAAGGACTTAGAGTACACCACTTACAATCTATCCTAGACCAGTTCTGCTTCATGTCATTTTTTTGTCTGCCTTCCTGAAAAACTAGTCTCCATTCTCCTCCATGTATGTCCTGTTGTCCCTGATCCTTCTACATTATTGACAGCTGTATTGCTTCAGTGTTGTCTGATGCTCCGGTCCATTACTGTAACCCTGAGCTTTCTGGATTCAAGGTATATCTGAGAGCTTTATGCCCCCCCGCCCCCCCCAAAGCACCAGGCAGTGTGGGATCCCAGACTCAAGGGTGACAAGAGTGAATTAGCAGCAAGCAGCTTTTAGACAGGCAGATTTCTATTTAAAATGAGACTCAGGAAAATAACAAAGGCTGGAAAGGGAAGAAAAATATTGGGTCAGAAGCAAGTGTTTCATAGGGAAACTCCTGGCTCAAAGAAGATGCTGAAGACTGAAGAATTTTTCACTTTTGGATGGGTGTCTGTGGCGTGAAGGTCTTCATGCATGCAGAATACTGTTTTGAGGAAAGGCTAAATATTTATATAAAAATTAAACTGACAAAGCAAGGTACAGGTGGGAGAAGGTCCTCTAAGCTTTCTATATAGTTTCCTGCCTCTCTGTGTTTCTCTAGGTCTCTTTTATTCAGTCTGTTCCTTTAAGCGTCCCTGCCAGCAGGGTGGGAACCTGCCTTTGTCTTGAATAAACCTACAGGGCAGTTCAGACGTGGCCAGTGAATAGTTTTTGTAACAGTGGTTGAACATCAATACGTTTAGATATTGTATCTACTGTAAAAGGTAATATTTGGTATTTTCCCAAGTTACCAGTAACTGGCAACATTTGAAAAATATACACGATCTGTTCCTTGGTTTTGGCTCTTCATTGGCATCAGCCATTTTGCTCAATTGAAAACAATTTGGCATGTCTTTCCCCCTATGTATTTGAATCAACAGATGAGAGACGGCAAAATAAGTTAATTGTTAACATATGTACATGAACACAGAGGACAAATTCCAAACAGAGCAGAATAAGGCACCTGGGTAAGGTTGTCATGCTCCTAGAACCACCCATTTAATGCAGGCTTACCTTGTTCTACCTTTTTTCCCCCAAATGTTCACAGAGAGGCACTTTCTTTTCACGGGCATGCAGCTTATTGTTTGATCTATATTAGGAAGACATTGATTTTCAAACTGCTCTGGAACAGATCTTTAAAATTAAGTTTTTGGGTTTTTTTTTTTTCCCCTTTTTCAATAAGGGGTGTTTCCTGACAGACAACAAGGTTCACCACATAGCATTTAAGCAGCTGCAAGTAATTTATTCTTCTCTCTAGTTGGAATGGAAGGAAGAATAAATCCATCCTACTAAGCAGGCAGGGAAAAGTCATGTTTCTCTAACAGTTTGGGCTGGCATGACCTATCCTGTGCCTTCTGCAAGAGCTGGAACATACTGCTGTTGAAAAAAACAGATGAGGTTGTCTTTAAAGATCTCTATCAGAAGTAGTTTGGTGTCATGCTGTCTTTTACTAGAACCTCGCCATTTCTCTTCAAAGAAAGATTTTCTGTCTCGTGTTGCCTCACACTTATTCCTCTGTTTCAGTTCATAGTGACAGGTTGATAGTGCAGAACTCGGGTGACTGGAAAAATTAATAGTCCAGTGTTTGCCTCAGAACGTTGGTGGAAAACACTACTGAAACATAACACCCTATTTGCCAAAGTTGCATCAGAATGTTTGAAATAATGGTAAAGAGCTCTGAATATAGTGGAAAGAAACTCGAGAAATTACTTTCTGATGGACACTGTGCTGCTTCTTGGTTTCTCATAGGGGTTGTTGCACTGGGGAAGACTTGTGCTGGCTTGTCCTCTCACAGTCCTGTCCTATTCACAGTCCTATTGGGGCTGTAGAGACTCCTCTACAAGGCATCTCAGGGACCACACCTCTACTACCAAGCTCTTTTTGCACCTCTGGCTGTTCACTCCATGAGTGATGTGTTTGTGCCACTTGTAGCCATCCTGTGGTCTTGTAGAAAGGCAGCAGCTTCATTCTGAAATGCCCATCACCAACTCAGAGCAAAAGTGGGAGATTAGGAACATGGGTTGATGCCAGACTTTCAGTCTAGACTTTCCTACAGTGTGCCCCTATATCCAGTTGTCCTGAAGGACCAGCCAACAGTACTCTCCTGTCCTTCTGTAGCCTTCACAGGAGACATCCCCCGCTAGCCTGCAGCTGGCCCCCTTGGCCTATTATGCTTCATGGATCATTGGTTCAGCAGTTCTCTCTGTGAGGGGAAACCAGAGGCCTGACCCAGAATAACTCAAGACTGACAACACAAATATGGATGATTTGTCCACAGAATATGGATATCTTTATAGTTGTCTCTTGCACTAGCCAGAGGCAAGAAGGAGACCTCAAAACGGCTATCCCTCAGCTCCTCTACACACCAACATTTCTTAGCCTTACTGACCTGTGCTCATCCAGATGTTGACCAGGATGGTGCACAGTGACTGGGGACAATGCAGGCATGGTATAAGCCTTTCAAAATTATGAGTGAGTTCTTTCTTAGAGCCAGTTCTGTTACCGTTACTGCTGTTAGATGCTGCCTAATTCTGTCCTGTTTTAGTCAAGTGGATTACTTAACGGTGATGTGGAAATAATCTGTGTAATGGAGTATCAGCCATGTGCTCTGAACCCTTGACCATTTTATGCAGTTCTGCATTGGAGCAGTGCTGTTCCCTGCAGCTGTTTATATGCATGTCTTGGAGGTTAAGCCACCAGGGCAGAAGGGCTGCTACCATGCTTATCTGTGAAGTGGCTCGTGAATGGTTAATGTAGTGAACTAAATACTAAGATGAATGCCTAAATACATCAGTAAAGCAGAGATAATATTAAGGACTAGGAAATCTGAATGGGGTGCTTTAGTTCAATGCATTAGTCTGAAATGAGTTACTCTACTGTCCTTCCCAAAACAGGATGGGTGGATATGGAAAGTGGATCCATAAATAGAAGTTGCTGAGTTGTGTCCTGTGTCAGGCCTGTCTAGTGCTCCTTATCCTTTGCTTTCCTTCAATTTTTAGCTGTGGAGATTTAATCTGAACTGCCCGTCACTGAGATGGAGAACTAGACAGGGTACAAAAGTAAGGATACCAAAATAGTCTAAACATCTTAAAATAAAATAAAACTAAAAAACCCAAAAAACCCAACAAAAAACCCAGCCACATATTTTTATAATAATAAAATATGAATAATCTTAACATCACAAAGCTAAATTTCACTTGAAGGGCTATTACTAAGCCAATCATATAGTATCACTCTATTGCTAGTGTTTTTCCCTTTACTGGAGGTTGGAGTGCTACTAGTGAAGGACTTGTGGTGTGGCAACTGGCCAGCATTAAAATTTCCCTCTCATACTATCTGCACAAACCTGACAGAGACAGTATGTCCTGCTTAAATGTTTCCCAAAGGAACAAAGCAAAAGTAGTAGGAAAGAACACAGTTCCTTGACTGAACTATTTGCTCAGCAAGGGATTGCTAAAGAGACTTCAATAGGTTTTGGTTGTTTAGGCTTTTTCTTAAAACAGCTTTGGAGGCTTCAATACGCAGATCTTGCATGACTGTAAGTAAAGTATACCAGGTTGCCTTGTCTCCTGGTATGGTGCTGGCCCCTCGTAAGATATCCTTTTTATTCATTTTCCATTTTCTCCTCCTACATGTCCAACAGTAAAGCAATAAAATGCACCAAAAAAAATTTGATTTTGTTTGCTTTTAATGAAAAAAAGAGAATAATGTATGTGAGTAAGTTATATCAAAATCTATTAGTTATAACATCACTTATAACTCAACTGTGGATGTTATTCAAAGGCAATGAGTGGATAAGCAAATATACTTCTTGTATATTTTTTTTAAGTGCAGAACTCCTATGATTACAAATGATCTAATCCTGCAATCAATTGTACTCAGGTTGATTGTAGTCATCAAAAGGGATCATGAGGTCAAGCTCTAGTGCTCTGTAGACTGATAAAGTGTGTCTCAATTTCACCAAACCTCAAGTGCTGAGTCAGAGGACTTTGGCTCTGTTTGGGCCTTAGTTGATATGAATTTTCAGGATATGGTGCAATACAGAACTCAAATAATGTTGGTAAGTGGAGAAACACACAAAGAAGAGGGAAATTTATGCTTGACCCTTTTTTGAGTGGTTCTTAACCAAGTCCTGATTTGTGATCCCTCTAAATCTAGAGCTTCTTCCTTGTGCCCAGGTATGTGTAGTCAAGAACGCTGCTCTCACTTTTACCTCACCCTAATTATTTTCCTGGTTAGACTAAAATACAGTAAAAGGTTACAGAGAAAATTCAGTCAATGGGAGATGCAATCAGATCTAGGTATCAGAAAATTTTCTACCCTACTCCATAACCTAAAATAGCTACTAGCTATTTTTGGATGAAACATAAAGTACTGGTATAGACCCCTTGATTCTATAAATGATCTGGATCTGAGTACCTTAGAAAGATCTCTTTCCAAAGGTGATATTTTTAGTTGTTCATATGGACATGAGCTGTTTCTTTTCTTGTTTATGGTTCTTCTTGCCCATCATTTAGGAGGTCAAGACACTAAATAGTCCGGTAAATATGTATTAAACATATTTTGTCAACATAATTCGTTATTAATAAGCATTAATTAAAAAATATCCCCAAACCCTAGAAAGCAAGAGAAATTATAGGTTGCCAAGCTTTCTCTTTCCTTTTCTGGTTGCTTGTAAGGAAAGGCAAAGTAATGGGGAAGGATACACTCTGGAGGAAGAAGGGGGGTATTGTTCAAGGCTACCTTTAGTTTAGTAAGGGCCATTTCCTTGGCCTCCTCTGTAGTGCGCAGAGAAAGAAAAGCCCTTTCAGACGTGATAAAGTACAGCTGCTTCGGGCTTTTGTTCTGAACCTCTCCTGGAAGACATGTTCTCTCCCCATCAGCAACAGAGAAAACTCTGGGAGCTTACAGAGTAATGCCCTTAATAATTGCCCAGGAGCAGCGGACAAGCACCAGTGGTTTCTTCCAAAGGTTAAGGAAAGCTCTGGAGAGTCTGTTTTCTGAGTCAGGTGGGGAAGCAGGCAAGTGAGTGAGCTGGGATGCGATGTCGAGAGAAAGACCACTCTTGCCTGACAGCAATATGTGCTAGTAGCTCTGTATCCTCGTTCATAAGGCATGAACTATTAGTGAAAACAGGCTTTCCTCTCTTAGAGTCCTCTCACAAGCACTGAGTAAAACATTAGACCTTGTATGCAGTTTCCAGTCGCTGCTTTAATGAAAAGTAACTGAATTGCACTCTGACATGTTCCTGTCACAGAGCTGGTTCGAAAGCTTTGGTGAGGTGCACTGAGCTGCACTTCATCAGCAGTGTTCTTGATTGTAATGCTGATACGTGATCTTTTTCTTCTCCCCAGGGGTATACATCTATCCTTTACTTGGGATGAATCCTATAGTCTTGATCATCCTCTGCCCTTTACCTTTGCAAGGCTTTTAATCCTGTGAGGAGGTAATAGAGCATCAGTACTCTGGCCTGTAGTCAGGTCTGGCAGTGCCTCTGCGCTCTGAAACATTCACACGAGGTGTTGAAGCCTGTGCATTTAGGCTCTTTTAAAACTAGTGTAAGAAAGAATAAGGTCAGCCCCCCGATACCCTGGGTGTTTTCCTTCCCCACTGCTTGTTATATTATCCTCACAAAATAATTTCTCACTTACAAAAGCCATCTCCATGTAAAGCCTCTCCTGTGCTGTGTCTGAGGCAAACAGAGGTGTTGTACGTGGGGGAGCTCCTTCCTTACGGATCACTGCAAAGAGCAGAGACCACATAACAGCATCAAAGCAAAAAACATCCCAGCTTACTCAAATATAATGTGGCTGTAATTTTCAGAGGAAAATACTGATGTGTTGTGGCTGGTGTTAACACGAGTGTCTTTTCTTTCAGATCACTGGATTGGCAATCGAAGGACACCCTCTGTCCTTGGGCTTTCTTTAAGGCTACCTCTAAACTCACTCCTTTTGCTTGTTCAGGAAGCTGTCATTACACAGCAGTAACCTTTTATTACTGAATTTAGCTGGATTTGAATGGGTGACCTAGAGATTAAAATTTCAGACTCTGTTACTAATTAACAGGGTCATTTGAATCCCTGAAGGATTTATTATTTAGTACCCGGACTTAGATATTTTCTTCTTTCATTTCACAAAGGTGATTTTCACATGTCTTTTGTGATTTGAAAGCTACCGTTCATTGCAGAACAAATTTAGTATGCTTATTCATCACTTTGCAATGATGGGCACTAGTCTTCTTGGCCCCGATCCTGCAAACCTTCCCTCACGTTCTTCTTTTTAAATGCAAAGTGAAGTATATCCCTAAAGGCTGTGCTTAGGCAGGAATTTATCAGGCTAAACTCTGTCTCCCCAGGCTTTCTTTGGGCAAGAGCTATATGCTGGTTTTGTGGTTTTGCATTAGGTGCGAAAAGGTAGAATAGATATTAGTAAACGATGTCTTTCCTTATTTGTAATCGTAACGGCTGTATATGAAACACACAGGTTTGTGTTTCGGTGAAAGAAACTGTTTTTCTAACGTGAGATACTCAAACCACAGGAAACTGCTTGCTGTGAGAAAATCTTTGTTTCACTGGAAATCAGCGAACAACTAAAGAGGCTTGAGCTGAAAACTGGATTTAAGAGTAAATAACCCTAGCTATATTATAATAAGGAAGCTCAGGCACCCATATGTCAGTGGCCCAAGTAATTAGAAAATATTATTTAGAGATTAAAAGTAGATTACTAGAACTGCGCAATTCCTTTTTCTCTGTATCAACAGTGACTGAAAGAACCAGACAGCTAAATCTCTGAGGAATGACTTGTAATCCCATGCAAACATTTCATTGACAAAATTCAGCACAATTGCACAAACAAAATCTTGATTTTATCTTGGTTTGAGGGTTTTTTAATATTATAATGCCTGCAATATTAAAGAAGCAGTGTATTGAAAAACACTTTACAAAGAAGACTTTTGAAACTCAGAAAGTCTCTAGGAATAAATGTCAGGCCTTGTGTGAAGTTTCCAGGTAGTGTATTAATGGAAAATAATTTCATCCTGGCAGGTTCTAACCAGAAGACTGCTTTTGCAGAGCTGATTCTGCAGCTGAGGTGATGCTCCAGGAACAAAACGTAAGGGCAGTTTCAGTGACAGTTTTTAAACTTGTAACTAATTGGTCAATCTGATTTTCTCTTGTGTTATAGGCTTGTGGGAAGAAAACAGACTTTTTTAGGAAGGCTGTAATGGGTGTTTTACTTTAAGACTCCAACAGCCCCGTCTTCCGTTTGGTTTAATTTACTGTTCATTACATTGCCATTCTGAATGAATTATAAGGAAACTTCTTGTTACCAAAGTATTCTAGTAAGACTTAGGTCACAGCTTGCAGCTAAGGAAAGTAATATAAGTTAGATCTTTTACAGTTTACATATCTATAATTACAGGGAACAGATTTTTCACTGTCAGGCTTAATGTAGCCTGAAGAGTATCACAGTCTCACAAAGGTTAAAAAAACCTTTACCTAATAAATTATTGTTCTTTGCTATCCTGAGTAACTGTGAAACATGTGGAAAGAGCAAACCTATGTACCACCCAGGAGCTCTTCCCAGCCGACCGATTCAGGTGGGAGCTACAGGGACACAATTCTCATGCCCACTTTCCACCCCTCTTTTCTGTGCTTTAGTTTCCAAGGAAATTACAGCCCTAATGTATTTCCATCATTAGGGGAACAGGACTATGAAGCACAGAGCAGAGACCTCTGCCATGCTATACAGGTAAAGCTAGGATGGATCTCTGTATCATTAAGGTACATCTTTTACAAATCCAAATAAAGATCTGGGAGAAAATAAACTGACACACCTGGAAGCAGAATATTTGATACCTTTTATAGCAGTGGGGCTTACATGGTCCAAGTGAGTAGGATTTGGTGTTGAAGCGCATGGGAAGGAGCAAGGTCTTAAGTGTGGGGATATTTTTTCCAGCTGTATCACGTTCTTGTGTTTCTCCTTTGCAGGAAGAAAGAACCAGAGGCAACGGCATCTTTGATGTAACACCAGCCATGAAGCGGCACCACTACCAGAGCTATTAACTGAATCTTTAACTACATATCTATCTGTCTATGGAGATACATAGTTTAAATACCACCTTGCACTAAACAGAAGTCCTGTCTGAGCCAAGTCTTTTTTCTTTTTCTTTTTTTTTTTTAAAGAATTTTGGAGTGGACTCCTGAGAGTTGTTCAGCTGTTCTGCGACAATGTAATTAAAAGCAGAGCGTTGTTTAGGGGAAACGAGACTGTCTTCATGAATAACTTATATTCTACAAGACCTGACTTTGTGTCAGCATATATAGAATAGCTAGAAAATAAAGTGAGGGATGCCTCATTTGCACAGTTTAAAATCAACGAGCTTTTTTTTTTTTTTTTCTTCACATGGGTTGCTTAATCAGAAAAAAAATGTTTGGCCAGATGGCTAAAACAAAAGAGATACTTCAATCAAGCAGAGCACAAGGGAAGCAAGATGGCACCAGAAGTGAAATGAGAAGGCACTTGCTAGTCTGGAAGCTGTAGAGTGGAATTATTTTCTGCCTTTCACATAGGTATAATAGAGGTCTGTGTTGGTATATTTTTAGAAAAGGAATAAGCAAAGGTGTTTCTCTAAATGTCTTATGAGAATTCATTTGTTTATTAGTCAGTGTCTTTTATCTGAGATCACAGTCTCAGTCCAAACTACAGATTTCTTCACCTGTGCTTCATGGATTTTGTTTACTGTGTTGCCACTATACAAACCCCCCCAGTAGTGGCACAACTACTCTCAAGTCAGAAAATACTGATTTGTGAAAAACCCACATTCCTTGTTTTCCTAACTTGTTTTGAATGCTTTTTTTTTTATTTTATGAAAGTAAAATCTGTTGCCAGATTAATTATTTAACCTTTCCAATCTGCCATAAATTTAAAGGTAAAAATTCTGGAGAATAGTGGAATATGGCAGAATGAGTTTAAGGCTTTTTGGAAGGAGACAGAAATTGGAATATATTTTAAATCTGCATTTTAACCCAGACTCTGGAGCAACGTAAGAGGGATTTTCATTCAGAGTAGCCTTCCTTCATGTTAGGTTGCCTCTGGTGCATGAAGGGACACAATGTGGAGGGCCTTGTAGGTGTTACACTCTTATCCAGTATGGGCATATTCCACAGAGAGCATAGTCATGTCATGTTCCTCACTCCTGCCTCTGCCTCAAAGTTTTGATATAAGAAGGTCTTAATAACTGAGACCAACAAACAATTATGGCAATTAAGTTTTATTTTTGCAGGTTGAAGGGACATTATGTCTTTTTGCTGCAGAAAAACCCACATGCTTTTAGCTCTATGACATAACTCTACTTTCCAATAAGTGCTTTATTTCCAGGAGCACCAGTGGGAAGAACAGAATTTCTTTCCTAGATGAAGTAGCTTGAATGATTTTTTTTCTTACAGCCACAGATCAGAAAATAAGGCAGAAGGCCACGTCTTTATACGTGTCTGCCTGCAGGCCAGCAACAGCGTGTCAGTGAACACATTTGTCAGTGCACTACAGCATAGCTACCTCATTGTATCAACACCTTATCCCATATATAATTGTGGGATAGACAGTATGGAGCCTCCAGTGGCATCTCAGTGCAGGTCCCCTTCCCCCAAGTGCCCAGAGGCAGGCAAAGTGGTGTGTCTTTTGCTCCTGCAGCCTTCTCCTCATCAAAAGGCTGGTGCAGAAGTTGGCTACAGACCACCCAATTTCCATCACCAGGATGTCATTCCCCTTCTCTCACCCGAGCAGGGAAGCAGGACCAGTGATGTGAAGAGAAATTCTCTTCGGTCTGCGTAAAGGGAATTTTTCTGCATCTGTAGCAGGCAGCTGGGTTAGTGACAGGGTAAAAGTGACAAATTACAGGGACGGTACAGGGAGACTAGTCTTAACAAGAAATTGCAGAGATCACCTACAATTTTTACTGAGAAAAACACATGCTATTTTATCGCTTTCCAGTAATGGATCAAACTAATCTCAGTTTCTTTTTGAGAGAGGGAGACTTAGACAAAATGGTATTTGGGTGGAGGTCCATTTAATAATGTTTTATGGCATATTATTTTTTTCTAACAAGTATAAAGCTTGTTATTTTTGCTTCTCTGCCATAAGAAAAATGACATTCTGTTTGAACACTGTAAGACTACAGTTGTGGTGTGGCACAGCATTTTTACCTCTCTTTACATCTTCAAAACAGGGGTGAGGTAAGTGAAGCAGACAAGTAGAAGTGAGCTGACAGTGTACCATTTGAGCACTCAGGAAGTCACAGCTGAAATTAGAGGGTAAAACATCACCCAAATCTTCCATAATAATACCTTGTCCTGCTGATACGCTTAGCTCTCTCTTCGTTCTCCCATGCAGATCACATTTATCCTCTTGTGCTCTGACTCAGTCCAAGGAGAAGAGGTGGTGATTTAGGCTGTGGGTCCCTCTGAGATGAGCATCATCCCTTTCTGGACTGAAAAGGGGATGCCTGCTCACTCCTGGGATCTGCACATATACTCTTGACCCTGCTGATGAGTCTGTGCGTGTGTGCCCAGGGCAGTGCTCAGAAATGGGGTCAGTTTGTGGATGTCAGGGTAGCTTTGGGTTCCCATTTTTTGCAGTTGGCCTCCCTTACCCTCAGTGTGCATGTTTGGTACTTTCTAGTCCGTCTGGTCTTGTAATCAAGCAGTCAAGGCGTACTGCTGTACTCCAAGGATGTAATCGGTGCTTTTTTCTTACCTCTTCCCAAAGCTGTAGCAAAAACTGAGTCTGAGCCCTGAGCTAGGTGGCCATAGGATGGGCTGCTGGACCCTGCGGCACAGCATCAAACACAATGTAGGGGTGAAGTCAAGCTCCTTCCAAACAAAGCAGGATGAGATGGAGGGGGCTGAGCTGGCCTGTGTGTGGACAGATGATATGCAGCCAGAGGTGAAAGCAGTAGTGGAAGTGTGACAACGTGGAGGCAGGAGTGCAGAGGCGACAAGGATGAGGGCCAGGAGTGCTCGTGAGCATTTGCTTGTTTTAACAGGCCTTGCATCAGGGTTGCCTTGGCTGTCTAGTGCTCAGTGTAAGCTAGCTCAGGTCTGCCCTGTGCTGCTCCACGTTACGGCTGGATCACCGTTTGATGAGGATGTAGAGATATGAAAGCAGGGTGCGACGTGGGAAAAACCTGCAGCTGAAGAGAGGAGAAAGCCAAAATGTCTCTGTGTTCCCATTGATCTCTGAAGTTGTCCCTAGGCACTTCTAGGTTAAAGAACTGACAATTACTTGGCAGATAACCCGCGGAGGCACCAAACTTGACAGAATTAGGAATTGCGTGTTCCAAGGATGACATGTCCTTGACCAGGTTTTGGGAAGCATTACATACGCAAGTGCCATCCCCAAGCATCATTCATGCATGCCTGCTTGTTCGACTGTCAGAGCACTAAGACAAATATGTTGTTGTGGTCAATGCAAGAGAACACTGACACTCAATTTCCAGCTGAGCTCTTCCACACCATTTTTAAAGCAGAGTATACTGTTGATTGAGTGTAGTGGCATAGATGTGTGGGGTTTTTTTCCAAATCTCTCCCTTGTGAGTCCAAGCAACAAGTAGTTTACTGAACCCTTTGCCCATTTCTCCAGTGTTTAAGCACTGAAATCTATTTACAGACAGCATTAACTTTGCTTAAATAAAGCTGGTATTCTATGATTTAATTAAACCAGTTCCCATGTCTCTGTCACACTTAGTTTATTCTTGTTAGGAAAAAGTTTAGGCTAACCCTAGTGGCTTATTAGCCACTTGTCAGAAGTGTAATTTAAAGTTATTTAGGGAGACAATTATGTAGGGATACTGTATAAATGTTATTGAAACATTATTGAATTAGAGGTTTGACCACACAAGAAAATACATCTAGAAGAATTTGGGCTGCACCTTTAAAAATATAGTAGCTAATTGTGCGCAGATGCCCTGTGTGGACATTCAGTGCTGTTTGTAGGAAGGGGCAATAGAAAGTTGGAGCAGGCCATCAGATTTCTGCTACAGGGTATCTTAATTCACTAGATTTACAGAAAATTCGTAACAACTTGTGACAAGGTTGTAGGGCGGCACTTTGGTGGGTCTTGGTATGGTGCAGGTGAGAAAGAAATAGGCAGTAGCCCTTCACTTGTGCTGGAAATCTCAGAGAAAACCACTGTACCAGCTCTGGACCTCTGGGATTGCCAACGAGGAGTTTTTCTGTCTTTTAATATGTCATGTCTTCTCTTCCCAGGCAATTTCATGCCAGTTCATGAATGTGGTGGGACTTTCTTAAGGAGATATTAATAGGAGTACCACAGTGTGTCTGCTTTTTTGTATATGTATCAGTTGTTGCATTATTGTCATCAGTGTGAAAAACTCAGTTCACAAAGTACCCACGCTGGTGTCCATCACAGGGAGAGTGCCTGGTAGCTTCCACTTTGTCTCTGGGTACATTGCAGCACAGCACACATATGCTGAACACTTTTAGAGCCCCAAGATGGGCCAGCAGGGCCTTACAATTAGGAAGTGTAGAGTCAGTGCTTCCAGGCATGATGATTTAATGTATCTATCAGCGAGCACAAGTTTCAACCCACCTGCTGTAAAAAAATTTCACTGACAAGGGCATTAATGCCAACTTTTTTATGCTTCTTGCTCTCCCTTGAGTGCATCAGCCTTTAGTAGACATTAAGATTTTTCAGTTTCCATCTCTCATGCCAGTGGGTGTGAATTATAGCACTGTAATTTAAAATAACAAACACATAATATGCAGTCTAAAATAATGAGAAATCTAGAACAACTGTATGGGCAGATGGTTTTATAGCCCTGCGCTGAAAGGAAGATATAATGCTATTTAGTCTTGAATTAAAAAAGGCAGGGAGCCTTTGAACTCATCCAGCTATTGGGCAGTCCTCATTGCAAACAATGTGCTCCGTATCTGTCGTGGCCAATTCGGGCCACCTGTCCTGGCTGCATCCCCTCCTTTCTCATTAGTAAGGAAGTATGAAGAACTGAGAGAGGTCCTTGATTGCCCGGCAACAACCAGAAACATCAGGGTGCTATCAGCACTGTTCTCATCCTAACACCCAAACATGGCATTCCATCCACTGCTAAAAATAATTAACTCCATCATAGCTGAAACCAGGACAGTATCTTTGCCAGAGTATCTGTATCTTTCTTCAGAAAGGATGAAATTAAATGGACACGGAGATCTTTTGAGTTTCAAAGAGACCTATTTCCACCTAACCATATAGCAAAAATTGATGCTAAGAGGGTGACTAGATCTCTTATTTGTTGACAATTGAAAATACATGTGACTCATTAATTTAGAGGCGCTAGTGTAATTTTGCCTTAGATAGACTTTTGTTCAGTAGAATAATTGTAGAATGGTGTGTAGCATCTGATTAGTTCCAAGAGAATTAACTTTTTCATTATCATTTCAAAGAAGTGATGAGCCAGAAGTGTTTCTCCTCTCCTTAGGAGGGTATCAGGAACTGGGAAGCAAAAAGCAGTTAGAAAGCAGAAATTTCCAATGAACCTTAGCTTTTCAGTTTTGCAGAGGTCAATTGTGATTTTTTACTCTCAGCATAGTATAGGTAAGTCATAGCACTGAGGAACTTGGATCTTTCTCTGCATTTTATTCTGCCAGATCTGAGCTCTTGATTTGTGACACCATAGCCATTAGGCTTTTGGCTGAAGGCTGAGGGAAACTGGTGATTAAAACATACCTTCCCTAGGACATATTGCCTTGCTTATATAATATTTATCAGAATTTAATTCCAGTCCTGATTTTGTGATAACATTGAGGTGCTGACAAAATCATGGTCTAGGTGTTAACAGTGCTGAATGGGGAGGTGTGGGTTTCTTTCTCAGTTCTGCTCCAGATTTCCTGTATCTCCCTGTGCAAGTCATGTAATCGATCTGTGTGTTACTTTTTTGTCTAAGAAACCTGGATGGTAAACAGCCCCCAGCATGGTAGTTTTGGATCCTGTAAAAGCTCTGGCCAAACAGAAAACGATGGAGCTGGAGGGACCCACTAAGCTCCTTTAATTCTACTGAACTGGAAAACAGGAAAAGGCAAGTGATGGAAAAGGAGGTAATCGGATGTATTTTTTTTTTTAATGCCACACAGAAATATTTTTACACTCCTTGTACATTTCATTTCCTTTATTGTGGTCACATATAACCCAACTTCTCTCAAATGGCTCCATATTGCTTTTTAATCAGCCTTTACAAATTGTTCAGCTTTTTAAGCATTGTGCTAATGAAGCCTTTGAGAAGGAATCAGCAAGTAGAAGAGAAGGTCTGACCTCTTCCTATTTACAGTACTGCCTGTTCATTCCTCCTGGTGTATTTCTCATGCCAAACGTGTTTTCTTTTCCTTTTACTTTGAAAACTCAATTTAAATGTCTTCATTGACAAAAAATACAGGTTTATTGCCAGCATGTACAGCATCAAGTACTTCTCTCCCCAGTAACAATTTGCTCTCTTGCACAACTGCTGTACATTCCTACTAGTCTCAGCAGTGCCTGGGACCTCGGTGAGGTAGATCTTTGCATCATCACAAGGGGCGTTGTAGTGCTAGATGATTGAATTCCTTCCATAGCTCTTAATTGCATTAAAGGAAATGTCGAAATATTTTTTCTTAAAGGCATTTTCCTCTCAGGATTTCTGTTCCACTGGGTATATTCTTACTGCTTTATGGCCTGATCTATAGACCACTGGGAGCTAGACTTTGGGGGAGTTTTTTCATTGATTTAATTATTTACTTTGTTTCACTTCACATTATTGATTCATATTCACTTCAGCTCAGACCCTTAGGCTAAACACTTGCAAAATATGAAAATCCTTCCATCAGGAGCACCTCATTTTCAACAAGAGAGAAGATTTCTGAGACCAGAAATATTCATATGGACTTGAATCACAGGGGAAAAAACACATTCTAGACATTCCTGCTTATTCTGCACATTTTATACCTCCCAGAAAAGACATATGAACCCAGATTTACATTTTTATTTAGCCATCTCTTAGTTTAATCTCTCCATCCTTCAAGAAATTAAGCACAGAAGCTTTCCTCATGTTTTTTCTCCTACGTGAGCCTTCCATCTCCTGTTTCTCCTCAATCTCTGTAACAAGCTAAACATTGGCATCTGCTGCTCCAGGAAATATTTTCTGGTTTTCCTTGTATCTGCAGGTGGCTGCTCTTGGCTGTGTCTCCCAGCCCTACTGCTTCAATGTTTCTCTGATAGAAGGATATAGAAGTAATAGCATACAGAATTAGCATGATTTGGAGAAAGAAATACCCATTTCAGAGTTCACACTTCCCAGCTAGGGCTCCCTGGGTATTTTACTGCCCATGAAATTTTTTGAGATTTCTTTTATCCTGGTTCATACTGAGAGGAAAATGAGACCTTTTTGTGTTAATTTTGTCTATTTATTTATTTATTTGGAGAAAAGGAACTAGCAGCGAGTAGTAGTTGAGCAGTTGGGGCATTCAAGCTTGATACTGAAAACATTAAGAATCTACTGAAGATCAAGGACAAGACCCTTTCTTTCCTGCATGTGATATGAGTACAGAACTGCTTGGCAATTTTAGAGCAAAGCTTCCTCCTATCGCTGAATTTGACAATGAAGAACCCAACTCCCCCCTGCCCTATGGAGACACTGTGAGATCTTTCCCAATATGTTTCCCCAACAATTATGCAGTTTTGATTAATAAAGATTGTATGCTTCCTCCCACCTGCCCCAATCAGGTCTCTGAATTTGGTTTCTGCCTCCTACACTGTTCATCCTGCCCCTATGGAGAGCTGCTTGATATATTGTTGTTTCTGCTGACCAACTGCTTACAAAACAGGGGTAAGACATCCTCAGCTTCCCTGGGATATATTGCAATTGTAATAGCTGCATTTTTAAGTAAATATGTAAATAGATGGAAGAATGCTAAATATTACTCAGGTGAGGAGTACAGCTATAGGCATGCCAACAGGTTCTGGGCTGCGTTTAATTCCATTTTAAATAAGCATGTATTCATTGCTTTTTGTGACTTTGCTTTCTATAGTAGAGTAAAGATGGTAAAGCTGCATCATGTATCATGCAGGCAGATTGATTGATTGAATGATTGATTGATTGATAAGTTTGTGTGTATGCTAAACTTTTGAGGTTTCCTTCCAGTTTTGTTGGAATATTCGTGGGTTTTTTGTTGGCTGATATTTTTTTCCCCACCACCACCACCAAAAGGAAAAAGAGCAATGGGTTATTTTAGACTGGGGAAAAAAAACATTGACCAACATTTGTGTTTATTTCCCAGCTGGCATACTATGAAGCTGTTATGACATAAGGTCTTACTATTCCTGCAGTTTATAATTCTGGGTAGTAAGTTATGGTTGATTCTTCTCACTGTGTTTGCAATGCAGCTTACAGATATATGTGTCATTTATTCACAGTTACCAATCACAGAATCATCATGGTTGGAAAAGACCTTCAAGATCAACAAGTCCAACCGCCAGCGCTACACCACCGTAACAGAACTAAAGACCTTGAAGAGTACAATTTAAGGGGCAAAGATTCACAGCAGAGAGTCAGAATCTGCACACAACATTAAGGGTGTGATTTTTAAGGCAGGGTTGTACAAATAGTAACCCATAACAAAGTCTGTGTGTATGGCAATGCATCTATATAAGCGTATACAGACATGAGGTATTTCTGTGATCATGGGGTTTTGTTGCATTTGGGGTTTTTTATACAAAATTTGTACTTTGCACTAAAAGCAGAGAGAAAGTTAAGGCAGTTTCTGACTGCTGCGTGATCAAATGTGGCATGGAGCTTTTACCAGACAAACCATTAATATTTTGTTTTCACAGTTCCATTTCCTGAGAGAGAAAATGTTTTTGTTTCAGAAGTCTGTGCATCATCTGTAGCATTACACCTAATGAGGGTGGCCAGATCACCAGATGATACTGAGGAGCACCTTCCCTCTGGTACTGCACCATTGTAGTCAGCAGGCATTTTGCCTTTGAAGAAATTTAGGTGTGGAGTAAGTGCAGATTGGGTGCCTCTGTTCCTCCAACTGTGCCTTCTGAGCAAAGCAAGAGCCTCTTAAACTCATGGGCTGTAGCTTTATAACAGGTGAACTGAGGTGCTGGGATATTATCATGTTTTCCCTGTCTTTGCTTTGTGCATTAAGGATGTCACCCAAGGGGCTGCAGAGATCTCAGGACAACTCACAAATTGTGTGTCCCGTGTGTAGGTGTACATTCATGTTGGTGATTTACACTGGAAGGCAGCTGAAGGCACCCAGAGATGTGGTGCATGGTAACATACCACAAAGCACATTGGCTTTACACTCTGATTTTTCCCTGAGGAAGACAGCGAGCTCAGAATGAGATGCTAAAGCAACCATAGCTGTGGATACTCATCATCTGGCTTGGTGTCTCATCTCCTTGCCACAGAGCTTTTTTGCTGCCCAGGAGTTGCATGTTGATGACAAAGAAGTTTGATCCACATTCCTGCCTAGAAGCATTACGCAAAGACAATTCTGGTAGCGCAATGAATTGTTTCCTCTGGTAGACCCAGGTGGGTGTTGGCAGACAGGTTTGACCATACATTTGGCCAGTTTGGACACATTGTTATGTGCTGCGTTTTTAATGAGTTGCTGCAGTGTGATTGGTCCCAGAGGTATCATGAATTACAGCATTTGTTCTGCTTGGCAAAGAAATGGTGGCTAATGGTTTGAATTACAAATTCCATAAAAATTCCATAATTAAATATGTTAAACTTTTCATCTCCTTTTGATTATCTGTCAATCCTCACACTCTTTCCATACTGTTATTTTGCTGACCCACCTCCTCTCAGCATCCCCTTGTGGCCTCTCAAATGCTTAGTGGAGGAGAAAGTGAGTAATAAACATGGCAAAGCTCTTCAGGATTGTAAAGATGTGAAATTCTTTCCATGTTCTCATGGGGGACATCATATCCTGTAAATCATTAAAAATTCCTGTGGTTAGTTCAGGTACTTAGGAGTTTACCTCGTTCCCATTAAAAGTCAAAGGCATGTCTTTAACACCTCCAGTGATTTTAATGGAGGCAGCTTCAAAACTTAATAAAATACCGTATCATTTCAAAATTTGAGAGGATCTGGTTCTGATTATGAAAGGTTAATAACATTTTAAATTGGAACTACAAAATATTAATTGTGCTTCCTCCTTAAGTCAAATGCACTTTATGTCTGTTTCTATGGCGATGATAATTAATACACAGGGAACTGTAACAGGCTCAGACTGGATCCTGTAGTGAGCTGAGCAACTCCTGGCAGTACTGAGGGTCCTCAGCTTCTGGCAGCAATGGAGAAGAACCGTCTCAAAGGGATACCATTGCATTTTGCAGGGTCAGGTCTTGCAAATTTTGCCAATTAGGGGCAGAGTCAGTTGTACAGGATTGCATAATCCTGTTAAAAGCAACCTGATGTGGCCCCACAGCAAATGACAGCACCACATGTAAAGCATGATTCCTGCGAGCCACAGCAGGCTCAGTTCCTACTGGAGTTTGCATGTCAGCTTGGATGCTTATCTATGTGACACCCAAACTGCTACACAAAGCAAAGCACCGCTAAGCGATCCCCACAAAAACATAGCATTGCTGGTGGAAGAGAAGTGAAAATGAGCAGGATATGGAATACAGCTGGGTGGCCTTCAAGAAGCCAGGGAGGAAAAGTGGCCTGTACTTTTGTTTTCAAACAACTGGTAAGTGAAGTGAAGATGATTAATTAATTCATTCTCTACCCCAGGCCCTCCCTTTTCTTCATGGTTCTCCTAGCCATGGCTAGAATTTATTTCAATTAAATCACATAGGAAATACTATTTCCTATTTGAGTGAATCCAGGAATTTTGGGAGGACATATACATAAACTCACCCCAAATATTTGTATATACATCTTATATACATACTTGCCAGTAGTTCATTTCTTCTTCCTCAGAAAACAGAAAAAGGAGGTTGGATAGTAGGTGTTCAGAGGACCGGTCCTGAAGAGTATTTTTACTTTAGTTCTCTGTTAAATGAATCTGTGAAGTTTTTAATATCAGTGATAACTGTGTATTCGCTAGTGAACTTTATATGTGTCATACTTTTGACAAATCACATTGATATAGGTGTCTTTCAGACATAAGTGGACCAAGGGTCCAACTTAATCAAAACTGAAATGTGATTTATTTAAGGAAATACTCTACTGAAAATTATTCATCTGAGATTTTAATCCTTCTGTGGCTGGAGTGTTCCTCGTATTCCCTGCGAGAGAAGCCTTGCACCCCAGGCCTACCCTCCAAAGTAGTGTGAACACAACTTAGTTTTTTTGGGTCAAAGATGAGACTTCTTACATGGGGCTGTTGATGGGATGGAGTAGAATTTGTAACTGGAAGTGTAATTTTGTAAAAATTCTATTTCTCTCCTGTGCTTTTGCCATTGAGTAGAAATATTAGTAGGAGGTGGCTCTGTTATTCACAAGGGTAGGTTGAACTTTACTCACCAAAATAGAATGACTGGAAATAATAAGAAAGCATATTACCTATTAAAATGAAAAGGAATCAACTTTTATTTTCTGTTTTAAATTTTGGTATAAAAATGAGATGGAAAGAAGTGTGAAGGTTGGGAAGGATATTTTTTTCTGAAATAGATATTTGTCATCTTCGTTAAAAGCAGGATGGGCATTTAAAAGCATTTAGGTGGGGTATTTATTACGGGCACAGAAACAAAAGCCTGCTAATTCTAAATTTACAGACCTGGTCAGGAATTGACTGTCTGACTGTGCCTATTTAACTCCTCTTTGAGAGATACAATGTGCCTTTGTGACTATCAGTGTCTGAAAGACAAACATGACATAGGAAGCTCTGTAAGGTCCTTGCACGGGAGAAACAAATGTGAAAACTGTTTAACCATGATAACATTTTCGTTAGCTGGGGACCTGCAGCACCTCTGCTACCCAGTTGTGCAGAACTACTCAACACTGGTTTTGCAATTGCCTTGAACCTATGGTTTCCTGATGGAAAGATCTGGAGCAGAAGCCTGTGGCTTCATGCGTGGTGGGAAGCCAGGCCTCAAGGCATCCATGGCGATGCCGTAATTGGGCGATGGCATTATTCTGCCCAGTGACAGGTAAAGGAGGCAGCAGCATACCAGTTTTCTTGTTTTATACAAGCTTCTGTATGTAATTAAAGAGACTTTTCATATTTAATAATATTTATCTAGTGTGTCAGGCAATACTTGTTAAAAGCCACCAGCTTTTCCTTACCGAGATCATTAACACTATTGGTGATACAATGACTTGAATAGCTCTTTGCTTGTTTGTCACGGCTGCAAATTGGCTTTCTAATGACTGATTCAACTGTAAATTTGCCTTTTCAATAACAAACCCATAAGTATCATCCTTGTTGCTGACCTCAAATTCTTTTACGGGCATTTATTTTTGATGAAGATCAATGTTAAGCTAGAAATTTTAGCAGGAAGCTCACTTCTAGAAGGTCATATTTTCAAATAGGTAGCATGCTGCCTGATGGAGCAGCATTTTTGTGCATCCAAATTTTGCTGATTTTCCCATCTGTTCCCCCTGCTGTGATAGGACACCTGGCAAAAGGACCAGATCCTGTTTTTTCCTGCGTGTGCACACTTTGACATTCTAACCTTTGCATTGCTACTGCTGGGTGTGATGGAAAGGACAAAATTGTGCAGGACTGGCAGGCAGGAAATCCTTCTGCTCATGTGCTTTCACTTTTACTTGCTGACTGAGCCAGTGAGTTACTGGGAGGCATCAAACTGGACTCGGCTGCTCTTTCAGAGCACAAGGGCAAGTTAAGGAGTTTGCTTATTTTTTTGCATCTTGATATATGAAAAGTGCTCGATATGAATTTTATCTTGTACAAGGCTTTATATTAGAAAGGGAAGTAATCTTAGTTTTTAAGGCCAAAAGTAAACCAGTAGGTCATTTAGTTTCACCTCTTATGAAAGTCAAGGTGTGAGTTTCTTCGAGTTCTTTAGCCAAGCTCAGATCTTTGATTAATTTGTAACTTCCAGAAGACATCCAGAAATGGAGAGCACAATGCTTTCCTTTTAGTATTCTACCATTACTCATTACCTTAATGCTATGTATTTTTGCTGGTCTATAAAAGTTACTCCACAGTTTCTGGACTTGAGAGACCACCTCTGCACTGAGAGACATTCAGTGGCTGTTCTTACTTGTGCCAAGTCCCATCACTGGCCAGTGTGGACAGATACAGCTCAAGGAAATACTTTGACTTGCAAGACTACTGCATCAGAGTTTTAATATTGCTTATACTTAGATTGCAAATTACTTGTGATAGGCCTGTGTAGGCTTCATTTAAAAAAAAAAAATCTAGGAATTCAGAACTGCTGCTATGATACAAGATGTGACAGATAGACAGATACTCACTGCGATTGCAGTGAGGGCCAAGGTTGGAAAGTGGGGGCAGGGGGCTGCCACCTGAGGCTTGACGTGAAGAATAACGTGTTATGAGGGGCTTCTGGTTGGTACAGATAAGCCAATGTGTATAGATGCAGAGAGTGCGTCCTCAAATTTGGCTACAGTAGGTGACAGTTTAATGACAGTACTGAGCCAGCTTTAATTGTTGCTGTGTTGTCAGCAGGCACAAGGTTATATACGAGCTGAAGACTACTTTTGATGGGGAGGGTCAAATCATAAAAAAGCAGAACAATATCAAAGCAGCTTTGTAGTCAGAAGGTGAATGTTAGAGGCAAAATAATTCAGCTTGGATGTTCAGCCACTTTCTTCGGTATGGGTGTGAACTGGAGCTGAAACTTCCCAGTGGCATACTTGCTCAAGGTGGGAGCCAAGCCAAGGAGGTCAGCCAGGCTTACAGCTGAATCTGATGCAGTACTGAGCACTGTGGTCCTGACCCAATAAAACTGTTTGGAACCAGATTTGAATTTGTGATCATAGAATCATAGAATGGTATGAGTTGGAAGGGACCCCAAGGATCACAGAGCTCCAACCCCCCTGCCACAGGCAGGGCCATCAACCTCAGGCCTGGATCTACACAAGGTTGCCCAGGGCCCCATCCCACCTGGCCTTGAACACTTCCAGGGACGGGGCATCCACTACCTCTCTGGGCAGTCTGTTCCAGCACCTCACCACTCTTTCTGTAAAAAACTTCCCCCTAATATCTAATCTAAACCTTCCTTCCTTTAGTTTTAATCCATTCCCCCTTGTCCTGTCATTGTCTATCCTTTTAAAAAGTTGAATCCCCTCCTGCTTATAAGCTCCCTTCAGGTACTGGCAGGCTGCAATGAGGTGCCCCCGCAGCCTTCTCTTCTCCAGGCTGAACAAGCCCAGCTCTTGGTAGTCCCCTGCATGGGCATGGAGAGGGGTGAGAGTGGGCTGTGGGCTTCGACTATGCCAATTTTTGCTGAGGTTATGGTGCTCCCATGGCTTTCATCTTGGACAGAGGGTCTAGGAAAGGAGAGGATTGAGGGAACCTTTCCCCTAGCACTTCAGGAGAAAGGCAGTTTGGTGGAAAGCCCTTGGGAGATAAGTCTGTTAGTTTGTTCACAAAAAAGACTGGGTGTTTGGTTTATACTGTTATAATCTTGGTGGTTGAGAAGAAAGTTCTTTCTCTTTTGGTCTACCTTTCTTCATTCAAAGGAGAACTTTGTATTTCAAGCCAGATGAGGTAAGCTGTAGTCTCAGTGTTGCTGTATTATTTTTTATTTGGTTTTGTTTTTGTTTAAATCAATCCCTGTTGAGAACTTGTATATACTTCATGTATCTCTAGTTCATATGTTTGTGATGAAGCAAGATATTAAGGAACTTCCATGAAGATCTGTGTGTAGGTAAAGTTTTGTTGTATATAGGGGATATAGGAACTATAGGAATATAGGAACTATAGGAATCCCCTGAGGATATGAAAGCTTGAAACTAAGCTGTCAGTACAATCCAGAGTGATTTGGGAGGCATCTCCTGTGGGAGGATTCAGTGATCAATGTCAGGAAATGGAGGTGCATTGGTGGTTTTTCAGTCAAGGGCCACCTTTAGGGGGTTACCTGCTTTGTTGTATCACTTTAAAAGAATTAATGGAGTTACTAGTCGCTGATGTAATCGGCCTGCAGAAAATGATAAATCGGTATAAAAACCTCTGCAGTGGGAGCAGCAAATGTTCCCTTTTACAGGTGGCAATTACTCTGTATGGAGAAAGAGTGTGCTGTGTTTCCATCTAACAATACAAAATAAGATGTGAAAAAGTTCCATGACCCTTGTAATTTTCTCTTGCAAGACCACAAATGATTACCTTAGTATCAAATAGTGAACATGTAAATAGTTTGTAATCAGAAAAGTGCTTTAATAATAACAGTCATTTTAGATGGAATGAAATAAAATGCCTCTGACAGTGATAAATCAACCTGTTACAACCTTGCTTCCAGTGGTGCCAGTGGCTTTTTGCAAGAGATATGGCAACAGACATCCATGACAAGGATAAAACAGCACAGGCAGAATGTGACAACTAGAGAGAAAAAGCTGCAATGCCAGAGCAGAGGTAGCAGCTACTATTGCTTTGTTCTCATGGGTAGAAATAAGAAAAACACTTATACAAACTCAATTAATTTTAACATTACAGGGGGAGAGGAACTGCTACACTCTAGGGTGCAGATGCACTTGTGCACAATCAATGTGTGGACCCTCATATGCACTTGTGTACAATTGCCTTCTCCTAGGAAAAACAAGGTTTGCTGGAATTTGCCTTGCATACTGTTGTAATATTAATAGAGTCCGATGTCATCACACTGGTGAAAGTTTAGAGTGGAATTCCACTCCAGAATAGGATACCTAAATGAAGAGGTCAACACGTGAGCTTGGTAGGTAAGACAATTACATTTAGGTGCCTTAGCTTGGAGACATCTCTATCCCTTTCAGTTCTGAGACAATGCAATCAAAGCTTGATCCTCAGTGTTATTAAGAAGCTCCAGTAACAGTAACAGAAGTAACAGTTATGGTATTTTAGAAAGCAGTTGTAGTTGTGTGGCTCTTTGCTAATAAACTGATGGAAATTGAGAGGTAGGATGATGGAGCAGCTTAGAAACATGGCAGCTAATAAAGTAACAACAATGAAATGGAGCTTTTGTTGCTAACTCCTTTTTTCTTAAATAGCATGAAAACAAAAAAGTTATGGTGATTATGGGGAGAATTTGCTCCATATTATAGTCTTAACTAATAAAACACTACAATAATGCTGGGAAATGAAGGTTTTAGCTCCCATTTTATGAGTCATCTGAGCTTTCAAAGTAATGAGTGTGTATTAACATCTACATTGCTTAGGGCTGGATGGAAGTTTAGATAAGTGACCTTCATATCTCATGCTTTAATGCTGATGATTCTCAACTTACATTCCTAGTTCCATCTGTAAGAAGCTGTAAATGTCTTTTTGTCCATATCCCTGCCTTTGGTTGGTGTTAAGAAAAACTCATTTCCCCTTTGACTTCTTATGTTTATACTCTTCTTGGGCAGGGTGGGTCTGTAGTTTCTCTCTGTGCTTCAGAGTTCTTGTTTGCATCACGTTATTCCAGGTGCCGAAGTCTCCTCTTATAAATCTGCTATGACTGCCTCATTCCCCTCTGCCTTCCACCTTGCATACTGATTTACTTTTGTGTGACCAGAGTAAGAAAAACAGCAGGGAAAAAAAAAAAGAGATGTGAGGGTATTTCTGTTAGGGTAGCTCATGCATCCAATGCTGGAGGGAAAGTAAAACACGCTATCTCTCGCTGAAGTATGAAAAACCAACAAATACTTTGATTTCTGAAGGATGGCCTGACTTGCCTGGAAGGCAGGAAGGCAGGAAGGCAGGAAGGAAATTCCCCTTTGACTGCCTCCAAGAGCTCTCTGTGGGTAGTGTATCCTCTTCTCCCTTTGAGGGATGAAGCCTTGGGCCTTGTAGTAGAAAGCCCTGGGGGATCCCACTGCCTGGCCCAGCCCCTCTGTCCCTCCTCAAAGCAAGGCATTCCTTGTGTGATTGGCAAGGTGTTACTGCTCCAGTTGAGCTTTTGAGTTAGGGTTTTTAATTTTTACTTGTAACACAACTTTTGCTCAAGCGTTCCCTTTTGTCTTTCCTGCTGAGAACGTACTGGTATCAGTGACTATGCAAAGAGTAATGCACTAGTTAATTTCCTTGTGCATCACTTTTTTCACATGTGCTCAGAAGATGATCTCTCCTTCATAATGAGATGATTTTGATCACCATTTTTAATGTCAAATTTACTACTATTGCTTCGAAACCTCCTGGTTTCACAGATACTTATGTCTCTTTTCCTTGTGCTCTTTTTCTCTCTATCCACTTTTTTCTCCTGTTAGTGACTGTCGACATGTACAAACTATCCAACATGAGTGTCTAGAAATCCAAGCTATTCTGAATAACTTCCTGCATGAACAGCCTTCCAGGGTTTTACAGAGCAATCATCCTTTTCTCAAAACTGCACCCTATCTCCTCAAATCTCAAATAAAATTCTAGGGCCAGATTCTTGTTGATTTTTCTCCAGTTTTATAACAGGGAAACACAGTAATGTCTCTGTTGGATGACATGCATTACTTAACCTGATGTAAAGCTTGTGCAACACTCTAGAAAATGAGTTCCCCATTTCTCTGTGTCAAAAGGATCATCCCAGTTATTTCAGAGTTTGTTTATTCCTGGTCTGAATGTATTGATTTCTATCTCTTCTCCTATCATTTAATTTTGCCATTAAAAACATAATAGCCTTCATAAATTTGGAGGTGTTTAATCTCTCATAAAAGTAGCTATATTCTAAATGCTACAACGCAATGAAAACAATAACATTTTGTTATATTATCACCACTGCATCCTTAAATGATCATATATTGAGTTGAAATTAGCATAATAGTTCTATAAAAGAAATAAGAATTTATAAAATGAATGTGAAAACGGTTTAAGTTTAGCGTAAAGCGGGAAACAGATCCTATGGCAGAACTGGAAAATGCTTGGTGGTGTGTTAAGCAGTAGGAGATAAAGTAATGACTAGAAAAGCCAGGATGTGTTAATACAATGAATGACTGGTGGCTGAGATCTTAATACTATGTGGAGGATTAATGGAAACCATCCTAGCATACCAAGAACATATTAAATGCACTACTTTACCATTATGATGATTTGGATACATTCGATACAAGCATTTGATTAAAGACTGCTTGTAAGCAGTAGAAGGCAGGCAGGCTGAGGCATGCAGCAACCCTTTAGAAACTATCACACTTTTCCTTCCATATGATCATTGCTCACTGCTGGGTTCTCTCTGTGGAGTTACTTTGTGTGGAGACACAGCAAAGGAATACATCTAACTTGAGTGACTGGGAATGTGTATTGACATCACTGCTTCTCCATTAGCTTCCATCCCAGCAACAGAAACTAGTGTTTTGCTCTGATGTCTGCAAATCTGAGAAGCTGGATCTCCCATCCCAGCACAGCCCTCAGATAGCCCACTGTGCCCACACAAGCCAGTCATCTGCTGCCAGTACTGGCGAGGCAGACTTCTGGGGAAGCACTTCCAATGGAGCAGGACAATCCTGCTCTGGGAGTCAGCCCCTCTGGAACTGTGGAAGCAAGTTTGGGGGAGCAATGGAGCAGCTCAGGTAGGGAAATTGCACCCATCCTCAGCATGGAGAAGTCAGTAGGCTTTTCATCTGTCAACAATATTAGGTTTCCAAGATGCAGAAACTGGGAAAAAAAAAGGAACTAACAAGATAGGAGAGTGAGGATGAAGTGTGGAGTACCAGGGCAGAGGTGAGAGGAAGAAGAGATGGCTGGTAAAACAGATATGGGAAAGGGGGGAAGATAACCCTAAGGCAGAGGAGCATGGGAATAAAGGATCTTCACTGGTCCCCTTTCTCCTGCCAAAGATATTTCCCTTCAGTGAAAAGATCCCTCACCTTCCACCAGCTCCTTGCCATGTGACTTTTCTTCCCTCCTCAACCTACACATAGTCTACTTTTTCACTGACAAAAGGTATCGTTCCCCTCATCACTGTTAGCAGTATCAGCAATATGTCTTTTGACTACATCTGCCTGCTCAGAAACTATTGCTGTGTTGAGGCCACAGGAGGCTGATTCTGCAGGTGCCCCTGCCAGCCCCAGCTAGGGTGTCTTCCCTGTGAGGCAAAGCACATGCTTTCTGGGGTGGGGGGCATGTCTACTTGCAGGGCTGCTTCCTCACTGATTTGCCTGCTGACTTTGCTAGCAAAGGCATCCATTGTGAGGAAAAGATTTGGGTTTTCTTCTTATTAAACATGATAAAAAAATACATGAAAACCCTCTGTTTTCAGATCAGTTGCTGATGTTTCTCTGCACTGCACTGCTCGGAGACAAATGAGCAGATGCGCTGCTTACTGTAAGCACATCTGGAAACAGAGGTTGTGCATGTTGCCCAGGCAGTAGCTGAAAGGAAACCCAAAGATTAAAGAATTTCTAATGTTCTAATGCTTATTTTCCTTTTGTATTACTTTGCTACTGTTTCAAGTCAAATGGTTTTGCAGTTTAGATTTGGGTGCACACTGTGTTCAGGTTGGTTGCCACTCACGCTAGGTTTAATCTAAGCACTAGCTGGAATATTCTAAACCACCTAACTTCACAATAGAGTTAAATATACTTTGGTTTTTAGTTGTGAATTGAAGGGAATAAGGAAATATATTACAAATTAATTTGGTTAGAATAGGGGATATATTTATCACAGTGCTCTTTTTGTGATAGAATGTAAATAGAAATTATAGCTAGAGTACTTCTGAAATGATTTTAGGACTCCACTTATCTTGACAAGCAAAGATTTTTACATCTTTTTTTTCTTCATGGTGGTGAAACTTATAGATATCAATTACAGCCCACTGAAAGCAAGACAAAGACTTTATTTGGGATCAGGAAACTAAATTTGTTAGTTGGCTGTACTTTGTTTGATGTTGGAGAATGATATTGGAAAAATGGAAAAAATCTTCATTCTTCAAAATTGTGTTTGAGTTTTAGCAAATCCCGTCTTAGATTTTATGGGGGAAAAAACCCTGACACTTGACTTGCAGCCGTCAGAGATTATGCAGTTTTACAACAGGGGAAGCCGCAGCCGTTCCTGGCTCCGTCTGCTCAGCCCACTCTTTTTTAGAGCTCCTCGCCCCTCCTGTTGGATGGCTCAGCTGTTTGCTTGGCTCCCGTAGCTTGCAGCCTGTTGTACTGAGGCAATGTGAAATGGGAACCAGCTTACCTTGGTACATGGTCCATAGCCTCAACACCAACACCTCTCCTCCCGCACAGCGGGAGGAAGAGAGGGGTGAGCAGAGAGCTGGAAGTGGGAACTGTGTTTGCTGTCCTCATTTGTTGATCAGAGCCCTGAGTCCCAGGTAGCTGGCACAGCTACGGACCTGCCTCAGGCAGCTCTAATCCCGATGAAAAATGGTATCTGGAGGTTTTTGTCCTTGAAATCTAGTCAGTGCTAGATGATAGGGATATATTGATTGCTATCATAATGAGGACAGAACAGTTACATGAAACGAGAACATGACAGAGGCTGGGGAGGAGGAATCTCCATGGCAGAAAGCAGGGTATGCTTGCCCTAACGAGTGTCTCTTAGTAGCATCCATTAAGACATTTCAGTACAGAGCAGGATGGAAGGGGACACTTGCTGCAGCTGAAGGGGGTATGTGCTCTTCATACCTGCCCCATGGCTGTTCCTCAGAATGTTTCCCCGCAGTGGGAGCTCTTCTCTCCCCTCCCCGTGAGGGTTTGCACTTACTAGGCATGATTTAGTGTGGGTACAGAACTGAGTCAGATTTAATTTGCGAGTTTACTGCCAAACCTGAACCAATTTTTAAGCCAGCTGTACAGCACTGATTTAACAAGAAATGGAAACCATTCAAAGCCCTGTGAATTTGGCAGAAATTAACAGTTTTGGCTGAGTGTTACTGTGGGGTTTGGACTAATTCAAACCTAAAGCTCACAGTGAAATTCAGGAGGCTTGAATCCGTGCCAAGGGAAAGGTTTGCATAGATCTCTGCAAATTGGAAGTGTCAAGGTTTCAACAGCTCTGCTTGATAAGTGAGTAAGGAGAGATTTCCCTCTGAAGTCTACATCTCTCCTGGAATCCAGAATGAATGTGTGATGGCAACACACCCCACCTGATAACATATCTCTGTTAAGCAGCTTTATCTGAATGGGTTGTTAATGGCATAAACAATAGCAATTATAAGTATTGATATTATATTGACAGGCTGTGAAACGGTTTGGTGATTCATTCTCCTAAATTAGCTATTTTCTGCTATGCACTGTGAATACTGCTATTGCTGATAGCAAAACAAAAATAACTTAAGAAATAATAAGAACTATCTTGGGGGAACTATATTTGGGGCAAATATTTGTGTAGGGATTGGAGCTGGGTATTGTACTCCTTGCAAATATGTTATGACTAAAACTGGTCTTCTTTTCTGTGTATGATTTGTGCATTCATTTCTGTTCAAGTATTTATTAGTTATAATTAGTAGCCAAATTGGTTGAATAGTTGTTAGGTACATTGGTTGCAATTTCTTGCAATGAATATTTATGATGTGCAAAAATTTCTATCATATGGTTATTAGATCCGGCCTTTAATAAAGTAGCTGAAACAAAGCAAGTAGAGGGGGAAAAAAACCCAACAAAAATCAAACAACAGGATTCTGAGTGGTGCAAAACAAATATTGTTCACACACTGATAGTCATGCATGGAGACAGTTGTAGGTATTTGTGTATAAAGCAGCCACTTTCTAAACATTCAAATCTACTGAGAATTATTTTCAGGATTTTTCTTTGTGAAAATGGTACCATAGGCAGCATGAGTCACTTATAAAACTGCTTAAATTATGAAGAAATGAACACAAATATAAAATCTGAGCTATCCAGGTGGAGCTTGCATTGAAGAATTAGAGCTTTGGGTTTTAGCACAAATACTGAAAGGTCAACACTTAAAAAACCCAAGATTTCAGAACCTAACCGTAGCCTCCCATTTTTTAAAATTAAGATTTCCACTTCATCTGCAAAGAATTCTGTTCTGTACCCACCTATGTGTACCACTGGAAAAATACTAGTGCATGGAAGACAGGGTATGGGAAGGAGAAGAATTTATCTTCAGTGAGATTAATGGAGCACAACTCAACACTCTTTTATTGTTCTGTACCACCAGATTTGAACACCTGATCCATGCTATAGTCACAAATAGCTGGTTGTCTTACCTTAAATCAGAGTAATTTGTGATACTGTTTTGATATTTATCTCAGTCACATAATGTTTATTACCAGAGTCTTATCTTTCCTTTTCTTATTATTTTTGGTGTTTCAGTAAGCTGTGGGGCACCGTGCAGGACACCAGGTAGTGCCATGTCCTCTGATTCTGACCCGGGCCTCACACCTGCACATTAGTCTTGGTTCAACTTCATGGGTATTAATAAACTCAATTTAAATAGCTTAAAACTAAGTAATGAGCTCACCAGAGTACCTGTGTAAGAATGTTTATCAATCATTAGAGAAACAGTCAAAAAAAAGTGAAAAATTAGCATGCCAGAAGCTGTGTAATAAACCCTGTAAGACTAGATATTAGAAAGATTAAGCTGCTCTTTCACTGCAGCAATATATATCTATAATGAGATGCAGTTGCTTCTTACAAATGCGCCACAGATTAATTAGTTTCACAATACTGCAGCTTGGTCACAGCACCTTAAAGGCTCTTGGAAAACATTATCCATGATAAGGAAGCAAAGTGAATACACAGGAGGGACACTGAGAAAAGTGAATAAGTTTAGCTCTTTGCGTTGTCATATTCTGGGGACACAATTTCTCTTTGATGGCTCTTCGCTTGAAAAGCCCGATAAGATGTTACAGATGTGACCTTCACCTGTTACTTTTGAATTTTAATAAGTAAGTTAAGGGGAATCAAGTTGGCAGAATATGTAGTTTTCAAAAAAAAAAAAAAAAAAAAAAGAGGAAGCAGGGTTTGAAGACCCTGGAGTAAATAATGTTTTCATTTCTCCCTCTCCTGATTTATGTATACCTTTTTAAGTGGTTCCAGTGTTTTAAACCAGATGTGCTGGGACAGAATTATTCAACTGTTGCATGACTTTTAAGTTGAAGAGAACATGTGCTGTGTCTGTCTGCATAAGTAAGTGGTAGGCTGTGCCAGCACTTTCTCTTTTCTGTTTGTGTACTTTCTTCATTCCATCACCCTGAGGAAAAGAGAAGTTCATGGGACTGTGTATACACACGATAAAAATGTCCAGACCATGCATGATGCATTATGTAAGGAGAAGACATGGTGGTATAATATAAAGAATTTATCAGCATGAGTATGAGATGCCTGCATTACTCAAGAGAAGCAAAAGCGAAAGCTAAATTATGTAGGCGATTCCAATAAATACCAAACAAACCCTATGCAGAGACTGTCCTTTGTTATGTGATACACAAAAATTAGTTTATATTCATTATTGAGAGTTTTTGTTTCTTCTTGTACTTAAAGGTTGGGATTTTACTTATTTATAATAAGATTCATCTCTAGATGCAACTTGAAATTTTTGTTGGATCCACGTGAGCAACGATATAGATCCAAACAGACCACATGCCATGGTGTGGGAGAACCAAAATATTGGAATTTGAAGCCAAAGGGGACAGAAGAATTCACTGGGAGTGAGATGGAAAGACACCACCTACCTAGCAGAACCACTAGATTTTTGTGTCATTAATTACCTATATATCTCAGAAATTTCTAAATGTTTCACAGCTGAATGATTCTGATGTGGGAGAGACATTTTTTGAGGAAAGAAGAAGGAAATATTGCATTGTTGGATCATTTTAATTATAATTTTTAATGTAGCTGCATGATTTTTTTCTGAAATTATTAAAAAAAATGTGCTGGTGGTATTACAGGCACAAAGTGAAATTATCTCCTGGCTATCACCTCTATGCATGCTCATATTACTGTTTGAATGCTAATTTTTATAGACAAACTCATTTTCCTTTTCCTTCAACTGTGATATATATTGACCTATAAATTACTCCTATAATTTTGTTTTCTTAGTTCTGCTTTTGTGACGGCACCTTTTGGTAACAATAATCTCACTAATAGCTGACAGTAATGTGTACTGTGTACGTGTGAACCCAAGGCAAAAGTATGACTTGCATCAGAAGCGATGACATATCAAATCCTTGTAAAATCAGTGGAGATAATTACACAAACTTTTCCTCAGAAAGCTTTCTCAACACTTTTCTGGGATGGGTTGAGATGTGGAAAACTTGCTCCACCCTTGCCAAAGAGTTACTATAAGAGAGATTCCAATAGGTGTAGGGGCTCCTGTGGATGCTCCAGAATTTATGTAGGGGAAAACCCCCTTAACTGTGTGCACACTAATGCACATAGCCAAGGAAAAAGCAGGAGTACCTTGAGAACCAATGTTGTTGGAACAGCTGAGATCTCGTGGGACAATTTGCACAACTGGAGGGCAGCAGTTAATGGATTGTACATCGCCCAGAGGTTGGTAACAAATGCAGGGGTCTGTCCGGGGACCTGTCCCATGTAATATGTTTATCAATGATCTGGAGAGGATGGACTCCACTGTCATGAAGTCTGCAGGTGACAGCAAATGGGGAGGAATCAGTTGATCAACTCAAGAACAAGGCTGCTTTTCAAAGGGACCAAGAAGGGCTGGAGGAGCAGGCCAACAGGAGCTTTATGAAATTCAGTGGGGACAACTGCATAGTCAGCCCCTGGAAATGGGTTGCCCTGGGAGGAGAGGATGAGGGACTGGGCCTGTCTTAGCCTCAGGGGGAGACAATGCTGGGTGGACTAACAGCAGCCCCCCAGTACTTATAGGGAGGTTGTTGAGCAGGGGAAGTTAGACAGACAAGGGACATTGGATGAAACAGGCAAGAGAAGTTCAGATGGGATATGAGGAAAAGGCTTTTCCTCATTCAGCAGCAGTACGAGCCCTCCCCCCCGCCCCCTCAGACAGCCTATGTTATCACACAATAACTGACTGAGCACTGGTACAGGTTGCCCAGAGAAGTTGTGATGTCTCCATCCTTGGAGATATTCAAAAGCTATCTGGACAGGGATCTGGCAGCCTGCTTTAGGTAACCCTGCTTTATCAGGGTGTTAGAGCAGATGACCTCCAGAAGTTCCTTCCAATCTCAACTATTCTGTGATTCTCTCATCCTAGGCATGCAATTTTAGGAAAAAAATGTAATATTAGAGAGGCTTTCTATTCTGTGTATTCTAGATCCAATTACATAGCTGAGTCCTTTAGACTGTAAATTTATGCTCTTCCAAAAATTTCAAAATTTGTTGCCAAATAATTACACTGAAAGACTAGAATTGGCATTTCCATTCCATGTGCATGGTGCAGTCCTGTCAACTCTCACTTTGTAATAACAAATAATATGCTGCTGACTGCACTACTGCTGGATGACCTAAATTAGATAGATTTCAGCGCTGTTCTGCAGGTTACTGTATGTACTTTCAGGTTTAGACTCTAAACGTTGCAGACAGGGCCATGGCACACTCCTATGTTAGGTGTCTTGGAGCTCGCAACACAGTGTTGCTGAAGGACCCACTCCTAAGTTCCTACTAGATGGATAGTCACTCAGTTAAATGAAGAACCTAGTGTAGGACAGGTAGAGCTGCACATGTGTGGATATATATGCATGCATATACACCACTTACAATTAGTCAGTGATAATGTTATTTTACACTTTATAAGCACTTCAGCAATCTACTTATTTCTGATGTTAGAATACACTAGATCCTAAAACTCTGTGTTTGAAACTTCTCATCTGTTCGCTATTGTGTTCTTCTCTATTGATATATCTGTGTTTCAGTGAATGCTCTTGCCACAAATTGAGAGCTCAATAAAATAAAATGTCCCATAAGAATACAGATTATATGTAGGCAAAATTTATTCCACGAGCCCAAGGGGATAATTTGCTTTTCATCTTTTCCTTCTCTCTCAAAATGTAGAGCTACTGATAAATGGTATCTAATGGAGACCAGAGCGAACCGAAGAGTTAAAAGTTTGCAATTTATTAACTCGAGCATGAAAGTACAGAAAATAGGCAGGGACTCAAGTTACTTGAGAAAGAAGTCTCAACCTATTGCATGAAAACATGGTTTGCACTAGTCTAATGAGTTTTCTACCAAATGAGGCATGAAACATACTGCTAAATTATTGTATAATATCATTATATGTTTTATCTTATTGGGGAGTTGGTACAGAATACATTATCTTTAAATTTACACAATCTAAAGAACTAGAAAAAATGCTTTTTAATGAATATGCCATTCAGATAACTTGCTAATAAAAAGAGACCAAAACCTCCTGAAGTCGGTAAGAAAAATATACATCTACAACATTTGCAAGAACACATGAAAATAGTTTTTCAGTCAAGATGTCAGTTCAGTGTTCTATTTACAGTCCTTTTTTATTCAGACCTGTAGAAATATCACACTAAGGTAGGAATTATAGCATCACACAGAAAGTATTTTTTTCTAAAATTGGTCCAAATAATTAACTGCAATATCATTAATTTAATGATAGCACATATAAAATAATATGCTGAGATTTGCTTCGAAAGTGAATCTTGATTATTTTAGAGTGCTATGTTTTGTAAATATTTAAAGAGGGAGGACTGCTTTCCTTTGTAAGGAATTGTGCTAAGTTGCAATGGTATTTTTTGCATAACTAAAGGGTTTAGTGATTAAAATAAAAAAAAATCTTGAATTGTTTGGAGTCCTATTTCTGTTTCTGTCCCTAAGGGATTTCTTTGCAACTGTAAGACAACTGGATGCTTCTGAGATTAATGGAATTTCTATTACATCTCATGAGACTGGAATTTGTTTGCTCCAATCTCCTCAGACATGAGTAGATTGTCTGCTCAAGTATTCTCCCTTTGACTACTCCCGAATTCCATTTTTCAGTGGTTTCATTACAAACTACACCCAGAAGCTTCCTAGAATTGACTACCAGTCAGTGTATTGCATCAGTTATTTCAATGTAATGAATTAAATCTTAATCTATCCTAAATGCCAATAGGCAGTTCTGAATCTTTCCTGCATGGCCAAACATTGCTTTAAGCACAAGGAGAACTCTGTCTATGCTGTCTAGGCTGGTCGACTCCTCTGCATCCTTTTGCTGTTATCTGTTGTTAAAACAGCTGTGTTTCCTCTTGATGCCCTGTTTAACAGATGACTGTCCATCAGTCTCTTCAATGTCCGTTTTATCTGACCAATGATACATTGACATTGACAGACTCTGCACTAGTGTCTCAGGTGTTTTCCTTCTAGATACCTTTAGAAATAAGAGTGCTTTTGAACTCTGTGGCCATCTATAACATTCATTAAAAAATAATTTCCTACTTGCCTGGTATTTTCCTGATTTATGTGTTTCTGAAGGCATTTTGATGCTTTCTTGTGCATGGGTAGATTTCCAGGCTTCACAGCAGTATGTTAAATTGGAAGTAGGATCGAGGGCCTGTAGTTTTGCCTTACCAATTAGCAATGCTTTTCCCTTCTGGCAGCAAAGAAACAAACATGCAAAAAAAAAAAGAGTCCTGTCACTTTCAAAGTACATAATCTGATTTCGTCTGTTTTATGGGTTTGTCTTAATGGACCACTTCACCTTGGGAGAGGATGTGGGAATGGAAGAGCTGGGCAAGCAATAGGCCTCTCTTCTGTGTGAGGGGACTTGAGAGGGTGGGAGATTTGCCTTCTCCTGGGTCCTGGGGAGGGAGGAAGCCAGTTCAGGTTAAACTGTTAGGGACCTGGCAAAATGTCCATGTGGGGAAAGAGAAGCAAGGAAAAAGGAGCAGGGACATTGTAAATTCAATTTTGTCATAGCTTTGGCCCTATCTGTTTGTTTTTTTTTTTTTTTTTTGGCTGTGGCTTTGAATCAGCTCCTCTGTTACTGGGAAGAGCAATGTTTTTATTTAAAATCTAATTCTTCCAGTGTGCAGTTAAGATAGGCAGTACCTGTCTCCAGTCTTGTGCCTGTCAACCCTGTGTATACATGCTTGTTTTGGCAGTGCAGCTAGTATCACTTAGTATCACTATCATGCTGAAATGCACCCTCATTTGAAACCACTAAAAAAATTATCAAGTTTGCATTTTCTTTCACTACACAAACTACACCTTAACATAAAAGGTGTAGTAGATGATGATAATTGTTTTTATTGGCACTCTATTTTACTTTAAAATGGTCCAGAGTCAATTGCAGCACAGGCTGCCAAATATTTTTTTAAATCTTTGACATTTGTGGCATGTGGTTATTGCTACTGGACATTCTCTCCTGTATTTATTTTTAGATCAAAAGTGTGATTGACACATAAACTTTTGGGTCTAAATCCATCCTGCTCTTCTCCTAGGTTTTGCCTCAATTATTTCCTTTATTCACAAACTAACAGCAGAAGGCTTTGTCACTGAAAAGACAGTAATACGTCAGCACACACAGGATTCTCATAGCACATGTTTCTTTGTCCTTCTTTTTCTTTTTTCCCTCACATAAACTGCCGTCTCCTCTAATGTCAGAGTTTCTCTTTTCTCTGACCTTCTGGAGGTGATATGAATGTCCATCCAGTAGAAAAAGGGAGATTTATCTGGGAGAAACCACAATGGAAAACAGAAGCAAATTCTCAGACACCTTAGAGCAGGAAGAGCATCTATCTGTAGGGATGAGCCAGAGCTCTCTGAGCACAAAGATTTCCATGCCCCATTGGTTTTGATCTCAGACTTTCAATAAAAGACCTCTTCAACTGAGCATATATTGTACATTGTCAGTGTTAGAGTTCACTGGACTTTCAGTTCAGATAATATCATCATAGATGACTGTATATAGTTAATACTGAAGATTCATAATTGTAATTTCTTTTGTTTGAGATGAAGCTAAAAGCAGTGGATTGTTTCCCGGTGTGAATAACATCTCCCTGTTTTGGAAGTCCTCAAAAAACATCATGTCACAGCATCTCAGCTCCTTGGGTATGTGCTATTTTTATTTGTGAATTGCTGTTTTTCACTTAACCTAAAGAGTTCTGAAATTTGATCTGTCTGGTTCTTCCATCACTTGTACTTCAGCCATTATTTCCATGACATAGAAAGCTGTTTTCATAAATTATTTTGTATTTTTGCAGAACTCCTTGACTCAGAGCCTTCCCAGAGCCTTCTACAGTTTTTGTCATTCTTACTGGGACAAAGTCTATTAATTTTACATGTAATATGCAAGGGTGACTTTGCTCTGTTCCTTTTACTGAAGTCTTATGATGTTCAACTCAATTCCTGAACTCTGCCTATGCAAACACAAAGTCTTTCAGACAGACCTCTTCCCTGTGCTGGAGAAGGGGCCAGGCAAGAAATGCTGGGTTCAATGGATCACGTGCATGTGGGGGAAATGGTTGAGAAATCTGGCCATGTGTGGTAGGTTGACACTGTCTACACACCAGGTGCCCACAAAACCTTTCTATCACTCTCCTCCTCAGCTGGACAGGGGAGAGAAAATATAATGAAAGGCTTTCAGGGCAAGATAAGGACAAGAAGAGATTACTCAACAATTACTGTCATCAGCAAACCAGATTTAACTTAGGGAAAATTAATTTATTACCAATTAAATAAGAATTAATAAAAAATAAACCACAAATCTTAAAAACACTTTCCCTCCACTCCTCCCTTCTTCCTGGGATTAAATTCATACCCAATTTTCTCTACCACTGTCTCCTCCAGTGGCACAGGAGGAAGAGGAATGGAGATTGTGGTCAGTTCCTCACACTTCACCTCTGCTTCTCCTTCCTCCTCAGAGGTAGGACGCCTCATAGTCTTCTCCAGCTCTAGTGTGGCATCCCTTTCATGGGAGACAGTCCTCCATGAACTTCTCCAATGTACTTCCTTCCCACAGGCTGCAGTTCTTCACAAACTGCTGCAGTGTGGGTCCCTTCCACAGAGTGCACACCTTCAGGACCAGCATTGGTCCCTCACAGGGTCACAAGTCCTGCCAGCAAACCTGCTCCAGCATGGGCTCCTCTCTCCATGGCTTCACAGGTCCTGCCAGGAGCTTGATCCTGCATGAGCTTCCCAAGGGGTCAGAGCCTCCTTTGGGCATCCACCTGTTCTGGTGTGGGGTCCTTCTTAGGCTGCTGCTGGTTATCTGCTCTACCATCCTCCATGGGCTGCAAGGGGAGAGTCTGCTTCACCATGGTCTTCTCCATTGGCTGCAGGGGAATCTCTGCTCTGGTGCCTGGAGCACCTCCTGCCCCTCTTCTGCACTAACCTGGGTGTCTGCGGGGCTGTTCCTCTCACATATTCTCACTTGTCTCTGTGGCTGCAAGTGCTGCTGTTTGTTTTTTCCCCCCTAAGTTTTCCCAGTGACATTACAACCATTGCTGATGGGCTCGGCCTTCACCAGTGGCAGGTCCATCTTGGATCCAGCCAGCTGGCATAGGCTTTGTCTGACATGAAGAAAGCTTCTAGCAGCCACCCCTGTAGCCCCCCCATTGCTACCAAAATCTTTCCATGCAAACCCAGTACACCATGTTGGGTAATTGGGAGTGAATCTCTTGTCCTTCAACTACTTGGTTCTGTACTGCCCCCCCAGGGAGATACAAAAGGAGATAGCTTGCTGTTTACCAGAAGCAATTTTTCTCAGGTACAAGGGTTTGGACAATGAAAAAAGATATCCCCTCACTTAGCCAAGTGTGTGTGTGTGGGAATCTGGCTCAGTGGGTTTAAGAACACTATTGTGAGTGAAGCCTCCTTATCTCTCTGTGTTGCTGCAGGACTTCTTCCACTAGCCGAAATTCTAACTGGACTAATCCAGATAGGCTCTTCTACACCTTTCTTTTCCCTCAGAAGTAGCTCAACAATTTAGGAGGGAGTTTGTCCATTTGTCTTTTGAATCCCGACAGCTAGTAAAATAATAGAAACAACATGAAAACTCATTACAAACCCACTTAAAAAGTATGTCCAATTGCGGGAAGGTTTTCTATTTCTTATTTAAAATTAGCTCCTCCCACAGAAGTTCTTTTCATTTTGTATGCAGGTGACTTAGATGATTGAGAAAGCTGGTACCCTTTTGCAAAATGTTCAAGATTACTCAAGCTGGTCCTGGTGCAGGTTACTGGATTTCAAAGACAAAGTAGCAAATTTAAAGATCCTTCAGCCTTTTCCTGCACTGTGGTTTAGAATCAAGCTTATTTTTCACAAAAGCTTAATTTTACAAGAAAACTTTTGGTTTTTTTCTATTCAACAAAATGTAAATTGCACTAGGTAATAACTATAATTGTCTATGAAAAAATGCTTCTTCATTTGGCACTGTTTAGAATATTCTAATGTATTATGGTAATAAAGGCATCTTTCTTGTGCTTTATCGTATATGAAACTAGTGCCTTGAAGGGACAATACAAGGGGTACAAAGCTGGTTGCAAGCAGTACCTTCTGTAAACATTTTTAAGGTAATTACATAGCAGACCATAATGAATACCAATCAAAAAGAAGGATGTTTTTCCTCTTAGGTAAGATTAAGACACGTTTAGGTTCTAAATAACTGTAAGCATTTTAAAGGAAATATCTTTTATTGGTGGAAGGTTGAAGTTGAACAGCTAATGGGATTAAGCTCTACTCCTCTAAAGGATTAACATTAATTATAAGTCAAATTTTGTAATTAACAGTTAATGGGACCACAGGGGAGACTACAAATACATAGGTTGTAATATATTTTTGCTCATCTGCTACATATTGTAGTGGGAAATAATAATTTGTAGGGAGCAGTACACATGACCTAGAAATCAACATTTGTGTCTGCAGGATGAAAGGGTGTTAAAAACTTAATAGGAGAGGAGAAACAAATGGATGGGGGCAAGATCTCAGTCTATTTCCATACTATTATTTTGCCAACAGGCACTATTCCAAAGGGTACTGAAATACATCTGGAGTCAAAACTGTGACTATATGCAAACTGTTTGCTTACAGAGTTTTGGGCATTGCACAGTTAAACCAAATAATGCAAGTATTCTGCGTGCCTTGAAGTTATTTCCAGTGATTTTAACAGTTTAAGGACTTTTTAAAGGAACTTATAAAATCCCAGACTGTGCTCAATGGATATGTATGCTCATAATACATCATTGGTAGGATATTGCTCAGTGAACAAAATAGAATAATGTTATTCTCTTCCAAATGAGAAAACAGAAATATGGAAATTGCCTTAGAGGATCAGACCATCAGTCCGGTATTTTGTCTAGGAGTTGTCAGTGGTAGCTGAATAAATTCCTAATCCTTTCTACACCACTAACAACGAAAAAAACCCTCAAAAAAGTCCTTGACTATGCATACATTTATGTAACTACCATTACATAGAAATTTCCTTAAAATACATGTGATACAGGTATTACATTAGTGTCACTGTCAGGAATCCCACGGAGGAGTTAAGAGAGGATCTATTGGAGGATGGTTAAATTCAGCAGTGAAACAGAAGCAGGGAAAGTGGATGCTGGAGCTGCCCGCCAGCTGTGAGGTGGGATGTGTGGCTTGTAGGAGAGGTAGGAGCAAGGGCTGTGGGGCAAAGAGCCTGCATTTCTTTCAGATTACTCCTGTCTTGCAATTGATTTGCTTTGAAGAAGTGTATCAGGAAGCTGTTCTGAGGAATATTACTGCATGCATAGTGATCACCGGTGCATTATCCCTGATTTATCAGTGGGCTTCAAACCAAAGAAGACCTACAAAAATGGAAGTCATTTGAATTTAGGATGTGAAATCTGCACCACAGGGACACTACTCATCTTTACAGAAGTTCCTGGCAACTCTGAAATATATTCCTATATATTAATAAAGTAGCAAAGAAATAGAACTAAATGAACATCACACTTTCCTGGGTTTGAACATTTAATCTTTTTCTTTTCTCAAGGTCATTTCCATTACTGGCATTTTCGTTTAATGTGAAATTGACTGTGTCCCACCAAAAATTCTATATTTTGTAATTGAATCACCAGCAGGCACAGTGGTGGTTGGATATATTTGGCAAGGAATATTGATGCGGATTTCTTGCTGCAACAACATGCATGTGTATAAAGTTCAGCAACATGAGTTCTTTGTCTTTGAACATTGTACAATCAATATTCTATTACTGCAGTGCGAGGTCTGCTGCATTGTAGCTAAATTAGTGTGTAAGACTCAAGAATGCAACGATGGAAAGAATTCTAATTTCTATATATAAAATGCATGTAAGCTGTTTATTTTAGCTGTAACAGCTCTGTCCCAGTACCTGTTGCTTCAGGTACTATTTATGTAATTTCATTAAATGGGAATTTGGGAAGTTTTAATTTATTTTCCTTGGGATTTTCTTCAGTAACAATTTCAAAGCAGCATCACATTCTTCTTTTTGGCTTGATTTTGTTCAGATTCTTCCTGGGTTTTTTTTGCTTTGTATGATGAAGATGTCTACAGCATCAGGAGGTCCATTATACAGGCTTTCCTACTGACTGAAACTCTCTTATGGTAAAACAAACAAACAAACCCAAACAAAGAGGTCTGGGGGTGACAGGGATGAGGTGCTCCTGAGAATGAAGGAAACGGTGAAAAGCTGTTACAACGCAGATTATTTAGACAGCAGGGACTGCTGTACATCCTGCCCCCCGCAGACAAGCCAGGACAGCCTTTCTATAAATCCAGTGTAGGCAGCTGCCTGCAGCAGCAGAGTGTTGATGGGAGCAATTTCTTTACTCATCTCTTTCCTCACCTGAAAAGACCTCTGCTGCTGCTGTTGCTGCTGCTGCTGGGATGGTGCAAGAGTCTGCAGGCAGCAGGGATTGCCCTGGTGCCCAGTAGGGGCCATACCAGCCCTTTCCAACCAACCCCAGAGAGGTGGGGGGGAATCCATCTGAAAAGCTGATAGTGGCTCCATAATGGAAGGGGGAAGGAAGCTGCTGGGGGAAGAGGAAGATAAAGTTATTTGGGTATAACTGGATTTTGGAGGGTGGGTGAAATATAGGTGATGCTGGGATTTACTCTTGGAAGAAGGCAGAGAGAGAAAGAGAAAACCCTTCACTTGCAGCCCCCTTGGACTTCCCATAACTCTCACAACCTCTTATCTCCAGATTCTCTAAAATCTCTTATCTATCCAACTATTGTGCCACTATTGTTGAATTGAAGTTTGAATTTGTCATTTTCTTTGGAGGATAGGGTTTGTTCACAGACCTGACAAGTTCTGATTTTCCTCTGCTTGCTTTACCCACCTCATCTGTGCAGATATTTCATTGGTGTCTTTGAATGGATTCCAGGCTGCTCTGCTTCATTCCCTCCTCTCCCAAAACCTGAGACAAAATATAAGAAAAGTGTTTTTTAAGGAAATCAGGATATATATTCATGTCTCTCAGTTTCCAAGTGTAAAAACACTACACCATACATTCAGTATTTGTGTGGAGCTCCCTTCTAAAACCAAAGGTCACAAGGAGACAAGAGGATCATTTCACAGCATGTGCTGTTTAGAAGATGGTGCTCACTGCTGCCCTCCTAATGGCAGGAAAGTATTGGTGAAGGCAGTGCTGCTGCTGCAATTTTAAGCTGTTTTGGAGCATTTAGTTGATGACAGAAGTCAGACTGTTGAAGCTGAGAGAAACTTGAAAGCCATGGAGTCCAGTCACCTGCTCAAAGGCAGGATCAGCCATAGCTGTATAGATTCCAACAGGTCCTTGCATATCTTATGCCTAAAGCCTCCAATGGGGAGACACAATGGGGTCCTCCCCTATGCTGGACCTGTGCTTTGTTGTACACGGCTTAACAGAACCATTCATCTGTGCCCATAGCTGATGCTCATCCTTATAGATCTTATTTGCCTTTAGTTTATACATGCTATTTGCCTTTTTTTGTGACTTTGTGACATGGTTGACTCAAGTTCAGATGGTAATTCATAATACCAAATCCTTTTTTCCATGGTGACTGCTGGAGTGGTTATTGTACACTCTGTATTTATGCAGTGGATTATTCCTACTTAAGCACAAACCTTTTATTTATTTGTCCTGACTGCAGTGCATCTTTTTTCTTCCTGACCATTTTTTTGTATTTGGTAAAAGGCTTTAGATTAGAATTCTAATCCTGTCCTCTGGTGTATATGCAACCCTTCCTGTGGCACACCTAGTATGTATTCCCTCATCTGAACCGTCAGTGCAAACATTAAGTCATGCAAGCATAAGGCCCAGGGCAGACCCCTAAGGAATCCATTAGATGCATCTCTTCGGTATGGTAGCGAACCTTCTAATGCGTGCTTGCTTGTGAGAGTCATGCAAGGCAGTGTCAAAAGCCACACTGAAATCAAAGTATTTCAAAGGTAGTGCTTCTTCCCTGCCTGTGAGAACCATTACTCAGTCACAGGAAGAGAGGAGATTATCTTGCTTTCTTCTTGTCTGCTATTTATCTCATTGTTATTTTCTCGGGCTTACACACTGATTATTTCCTTCAGTTTTTTCTTAAGAAAGAAGAATGTTAGCATCGCATTTGCCTTATTTTCTGGAGTATCTCTCCACCCTCCATGAGCTCTTGGTGACAACCGCTAATGTTTCTGAGGTTGTTGAGATACTTACTTTTCACACATGAGAGTGAACTCATTAGGCCCAACTGATGTGAGAACAGCTAATTCATCAAAGTATTTTCTAGTCTGATCTTCCCTTGCTGCATCTGAGTTCTTACTCCTTTCTCACTGGTGATAGTTAGACTGATGGTCTAACTAGTTAGCCTGACATGAAAGTGGCATTTCTTTCTTTTTTGGCAACAACGGACCATAAATGCCCACTTACCACAGAGCAGGGAACCTTTCCCTGGGCTGCCATTTTATGCTTGTTTTCTCTTGTTTGTGCCATCTCATTTTAGACATTGGTCTTTGCACTTTTTTCCTTTCATCTGTATATACTCTTTCAAACTCGCCCATATCAGTTCTGCTTAATTTACAATTTCTATGTGATTTTATTTGAAGATCACTGAAAGACTGATCATTTACCCACCCTTGTTAGGTTTATTCTATTTTCTGCACTGAGATAGTTTCCTAAAGAAATTTAAGGAACTGTATATTTATTGGATTATAGCTATCATTCTCAGAATTTGTTAAAATTTCCCTTTTTAAAGTCCTCTGTTGTCCTTAATTAGCTGGTCAATTCTGCTTATCTATTATTTTGTATATACTGTCACCCAACTTGCATTTCAAATACAAAGTAGTATCTACTGCCCTTTTTCTCTGCACGTTTCTCCTGTAGAAGCTGTACATTGGATAGTTTGGGTTGGAAAGGACCTGTAAAGGCCATGTAGTCCAACCCCCCTGCAATGAGCAGGGACATCTTCAACTAGATCAGATTGCTTGGAGCCCTATTCAGACTGACCTTGAATGTTTCCAGGGATGGGGCATCTACCACCTCTTTGGGCAACTTGTTATAGTGTTTCAGCATCCTCAGTGCAAAAAAATGTTTTCTTCCTTACATCTAGTCCGAATCTACTCACTTTCAGCTTGTTTTATCACCACAAGGTCTACTAAAATATCTGTTCCCAACTATTTTATAGTTGGGGCCTACCTTCAAGTATTGAAAGGTGGCTAAAGGTCTCATTGGAGTCTTCTCCAGGCTGAACAAGCCCAACTCTAAAAACCTGCCTTCATAGGAGAGGTGTTCCAACCCTCTGACCATTTTTGTGGTCCTCCCCTGGCCTCGCTCCAACAGCTCCATGTCCTTCTTATGTTGAGGACCCCACAGCTGGAAGCAGTACTCATGAGAGCAGAGGGACAGAATCACCTCCCTCAACCTGCTGATCACACTTATTTTGACGCAGCCCAGGATATGGTTAACTTTTGGGGCTGTAAGTGCATATTGTTAGCTCATGTCCAGCTTTTCATCTACCAGTACTCCCAAGTCTTTCTCCACAGGGCTGCTGTCAGTCACTGTCCATGTTTATGCTCTAGCCAAGTGAACTAGTTCACTGGGTCTTTTGCAGCAGTTAAATCAGAAGTGTAATCACTTTTAATCTTCTCCTGTTTATTCACTACATTTCTGTTTTGCTGTATAGGCATCAAAACTAATTCCTTATAGTTTCATTATGAATAAACTTATTTCCTAAATCATGAGCCTTTCACCTGTTTACTTTTGGAAGTACATGTTCATAAGTGTAGCAGCTGTGAAGACCTTTCTTTTTGCCTCATTTTCTTTGGAAAGGAGCATGGCACAGTGTTCCTAGGCTCTTCACAAATGTGAAACCTACAGCCTTTTTTCCTCATGTAAGGTGAGGTTTTAATGAAATGACATGACCAAGGATCTAAGAATCCTGCTACCCTGATGAGAACTGCACTGAACACTCAGTGACTCTCTGAGGCTATGATTAGGGTACCTAGGCTTACAATTATAGAAAACTAAAATGTAGATTGCCGAAGGATCCTAAAAATTGTGAGCATGTTTTTAAAATTCTGAGATTCTGCAAACTAGCATCATGTAATTACTAATGTTAAAGATGCAGGAGAAGTATTAAAAGTTTTGTTAGCACTTGTTTGATGTCATTTATCTAAATAAGTTTGGTCCACCCCTCCTGTGCTCATGCTGCAGATAATGCCTTTCTACCCTACCATCATTTATTTATTTTTATTGATTTACCCACTTCACAGAATTACTAGGTGAGGGAAAGATACCTATTTGCAATCTAATCAAGCAAACAAATATAATTATAGCTATCTGGTGTTTTCTTACTTCCAGTTGTCTTATCTGACTTTGCCTTGATTGTTTTCTTGTTTGCTAATCATAAATTCAGGGAAGTGAGCTTCAGGTAGAATCCCCTCTCCCCAACAGATGCGAGACTAAGTGCTTAAATAAATTATACCAGGAAGATCAAGAACAAAACCCCCATAAGTTTTAGCTGGATATTATCTTTATGTTCTATATCTGCACTATCTGCCACAGGGCACAGGCTCTGGTTGATCTGCAAGGTTCACTGCAGTGATTTGTTTTATATAGGTTTTATATATACTTTCCAGGGATACTGTGGCCACTTCTAATGTATTTAATGAAACAGGCCAAACACTGTTCTCTGTCCCTCACAGCATGGTTCTTCTTGCCATATCTAATCTCACTTCCACCCCAAGATGAGTTTGCTGTGTTCAAAGTATCTGTGTGGATTAGTCCCAAGAATATACCGTCCTCTAAATTGGACCTGACTATTACCTAGGAGACTACTGACTGGCATAAGACAAAAGCATGCCAGGGGCACTCAAATAGTCAAACAAAACAAACATATGGGGTAGGAAGCTACCTCTATATCAACTACTTTTTTGCATATAAAATCCAAGAAAATGTATCTCATCAAGATGCTGTTATTTATTCAGTGGCATCGTTGCTGAACAGAAAAGCTGCTTTCATTTTTACAAATGAAAACCTTTTGTAAAATTACTTTTAAAGCTCTGGTTTTCCAGAAGTTTTACCTAACACGCAATTGGAAGACAATGATTTTCTTAGAAGAGTGAAAAATTTAATGACAACTTGCTATTTTTTAAATAAAATTCAACAATAACAACTGTGTATTTCAGCACAGTGGATAAATAAATGTTCAAAGAACAATTTATGTTTAGAACAACAGCTGAATATCAAGAGAAAAATGGAAAGAGCCATCAGCTTCTTCCCAGGCTGTGTTTTAAATGAGAATAGACAAAACACTAAAAAATATGCTGTTCTTTTTAAGCAGGGCAGTGAAACAAAGATGACATATTAAATTTTGCATTTCTATCTATTTGACTTTAGTGATTCAACTCTTAGATTTGGGATTAAAAATAGTTTATGTGTAGAATTAAATTGAAAGATGTGGTATTTTTCTTTTTATTAAATGTTATTCAGCAGTTGATATTTTTAGCTTGAAAAAGTTGGGGGGTTTTGTTGTGGTTTTTTTTTTTCCCTTTTTTTCCCCCTGTGATTCCACTAAGGACAATCTTTTGTTGCAGGATGGTCTGGGAGATACAGACCACAGCTCTGTGTTGCCTGGTGCAGCATTCCGTTTTCAGCAGTCCTTGTGATTATGTGGGACTTTGTCTAAAGTATAGCAATATTGGTGGAGATGAACTCAAGCCTGAAATGAAGCACTCACTATTAAAACAACTTTCTTCTCCTGCTTTGGCTCTTTCTTTGTGCAGATCCAAAAAGTTCTCTCCTGTTTGGTCCTGCTTTGGTCCTGCATTTTCCAATGCCATATTCTCCTTCGTCCATGACTGAGAATTTCATTTTTGTCACCTGTTTATGCCTGGGGGCATTATGAATTACGATTGCTGGTTGCTAAGGGTAAAGCTATGTGACAGGGCTTGAGCCAGTCTGGAGGTTCAGTGATGCCTCCAGGGCAGTTTGACCCTCTCACTCTCTGTCCCATTTTCCTCCCATTTTCCTCCATCTCCTCTCCTTGCAAACCTGACCTCTCTGTTGAGCTGGCTTTGTGCCTCCTCCGATCTTGCTCCAAGCCAATGCAAACTTGCTCAACTGGTAGAAAATCAACCTAGTGGAAATAAAAAAACAACCAAACAACAAACCAACATTTTTTCTCCTGTGTTAGTGAGTTGTTAGCTGCTTGTTCAGGTGTGCTCTAGAAGTAGTACGGTGGGTGCAGGAAAGATGACATAGGCAGGAATGTGTGTTTGTGTGGGGACCTGGACTTCCTTTTTGATCACAGAAAATATTAAATGGTTTCATCTGCATCATGTAGTCCTGTACTTGGAACTGACTCAGACACACGCACAATTTACTTAAGGGTAAGACATTGCAGTGAATCAGCCGAATGGCAGTAAGATCCAATAAACTCAGCCATGGATGAGACCTTTGTACTAGCTCCAGTTATTTAAATAATAACCCTCTGATAAATGCAACACTTGAACTTTGGTCAAATTCCCTTGTTCAGTAGGTTATTTGGAGTTGTGGCTTTCGTTCAGCGGAAAAATCAATGGATGAATTCTAGGCTATGCAATTCGGGTAAGAACCTTGTGCTTTAATTTAGATGCCCCCTCATGCTTAGTCAGATAAAATTTGCCACTGGAGACTTTAGCCTCTTTCCATTGATTAGAGAAGGAGCTTCGACCTTTATACCAGGAGCACTGAAGGAAGTGCAAATTGGGTGCCTCAGGCTGGGTGGTTGGATCCTACTCACTGAGCATTCAAATAAAGATAGCTTGCAGAAACAGAGAAAGACTGAGGTTGGAAAGCACCTCTGGAGATTGCTTAGTCAAAAATTGCTGCTTAGGGCAGGGTCACCTAGATCAGGTCTGGGCTGTGTCCAGTCAGGTTTTGTATATCTCCAAGGATGGTGACTCTACAACTTCTCTGGGTTATCTGTTCCTGTGCTCAATCAGTCTTACAATTAATTTTTTTCTTATTCTTAAATAGGCTTTCTTGTATTTCAATATGTGTCCATTGCCTCACATCCTTTTACTGTGCCTCACAGAAGAGTCTGGTTCTTTTCTCTCTACTCCCCCCATCAGGTATCTATACACTTGTAAGTTCCCTCTGAACCTTCTCTTCTCAAGGTTAAACATTCCCAGCTCTCTGATCGTCTCCTTACATGACAAATGTCCAGGAATTTAGTCACCTTTGTTACCTTTCACTGGGTTTGATCTGGTATGTCCGTTTCTCTCTCATATTGGGGAGCCCAGAACTGGACCCAGAACTGCAGATGTGTCTCACCTCCCATGGGCAGCCTCGTGTTCTGCCATCCCCAGGAAAACAGGGCTTGGGAAGACAAACACCATCAATTCTAACATCCCCATATTCCGCCCTCCTGCCCCCCTCTTCCTTCTTCTTCCCCCAGCTTTATATGCTGAGCATGATGTCATATGGTGTGGAATGTCCCTTTGGTCAGTTGGGGTTAGCTGTCCCAGCTGTGTCCCCTCCCAGCTCCTTGTGCACCCCCTATCTCCTCAGTCTGTGAGAAGCAGCAAAGGCCTTGGCTCTGTGTAAGTGCTGCTTAGCAGTAACAAAAACATCCCTGTGTTACCAGCACTGTTTTCAGCACAAATCCAAACCATAGCTCCATAGTAGCTCCTGTGAAGAAAATAAACTCTCTGCTGGTGAAAACCAGCATATTTTCTAATAATAAAGAAATTATAAAAGAAAAACTGAAGAATGAAATATGAATGGCACAAATTGATGAGGGACCTAAGAAACCACCTGACTGACGTGCAATTTTTTTACACAATGTCATTATAATATATCCTTAGTGCATCTTAAATACATTGGTGATTAATAATTTAAAAGAAAAATTCCAGGGCAAGGAACAAATCTTCCTTTGTGATTTCTATGGGAATGATATTGATGCTGTAAAGTATTAACAACCGTATGATTAGCTCAGCAAAAATTACTGAATCTGCAGAGTAACTTTGTGTAAACTCCACTTGTCCTTGAATTTTTTCTCATTTACATATTTTGTGTATGCAAGATAGTCTACAGAGGACAATGCAAATACATGCACAGTGCATAAACATAATAGAAATGAAAGGCAGGGAAATAGGATAAAAAGCATCAAATCTGATAGAAGATGGTAAGCAGTATATTACAGGACAATAGAATTAAGATGATGAAATACTGTACCAGGAAGGTAAAATGATTTGATAGGTGGGATGTGGTTAATGAGGCAAAGCTTTATAATTGCAAAACTAAAATATTAGGACAGGACAATGGGTAGAATGAAGTAGGACAACAGTGATGGAAAAATCCTAGCAGTAAAGTGGCATTAATAATCCTTGATAGATTTTGCTTTGAGATTCATGCAAATTTGAAAACTTTAGCTCTAATTGCTTGGTTGCTGTGGCTTTCTTTTATTTTACTCTCCAGAACAGCAATACTCTGTCAAAGAGGGAGCTCAGTGCTATGATGTATTGGCTGGGGTAGACCTAATTGCCGTGGTTTAGGACATCATTGTCGCCAAGCCTTTCTCAGCTCTGTGAGCAGTTCCTCACCCTTATGAGGCATGGGAGCACCAAATGTAGGTAAAAGCAGTTGTTCTGTGTCTGGCTAGAGGTCTGGCTGTCTCCACATCCTGCTCTCAGCAGTGGCCAAGTGCTGAGATATGTGATGACACCTGCGGGTCACTGTTCACATCCCAGGAGGGACAAGTTTGCAATGGCACACCAGGCTCTGCTGCAGCCAGGAGAGAAGGTGCTCAGCTCCTTCCTGCCCCATTGTGGGCAGGGATGTGCCAAGGAAGGTCAGGTAGTGCAGTGGAAAATATTCTGTATAAAACACAGGAGCTTTAGTTTAAAACTAATGAGAGATTCAAAACAAGCCTCCCCAAGGAGAGCAGATCATGAAGGGAGATATTACTGCAAATGAAATAGTATGGGTGACATCCTGTCACTGCAAGAGCCAGTGACAAATGGCTTCTTCTTACCTATAAAATCTATAAAGAGCATATGTTAGTGTGTGGCTAACAACCCAGTTCTGAAAACATAGAGAGGAAAGCTTTAAAGTACCTAATTTCTTCCATGTAACTCAAGGAAACTGGTTTTCTTAGTTGTGTAAAAAGTTTGTGGAATTGAAGCCCAATACTTTATGGTATGGAATATTTGTTAAATTGGTAGAACTGGGCATTTAATTTTACACATACATTAGTCTCTGTTACAGAAGGATACGAGTACTGTCTGTTTCTAAAGGCAAAAACTATGTGTGAATACCACAATGCTCTGTAATGATGGAAAAAGTTGGATAGGAGTTGATTAGTGTTCCAGTTAAACATGAAGATAACTATTCTGGTAAAGCTTAAATGTCAAAAGCATTGAAAGTTCTGTTTTCAAAAAACACCTAGAGAATATGAATATATTTTCAAACCCCCTAAGCTGACTGGAAACCTAAGTTCTTGGAACTTCCTTTTTCCAAAAGTGCTGAGCATATTGTTAGTACCAGCTCTTGCTTTATTTTGGCTCTGGTCTTGGGTATTTTTCCGACACCAGAAAATACTGGAAATGAAATGGAAATTAAAAACTGAAGGCAGGATCTTTTTGAAAAATAGAACACAAATCCAAAGCTCTTTTTTGAGTTTTGGATGAAGACTTGAGCTTGGCATTTTGCAGACCTTCAGTTTCTAGCTCTCTTTCCTGTACTGCATTGCTGTCATGAAATTAGAGATTTACAAGTAAGTGGGTTGTGGGTTTTGGGACTGGGAGACGTTTTCTCACCTGGTAAGAAAAATGGAGAAAAACTAAGGAGGTAGACAGTGGGAGCACTGTTTCTGGTAGCAACTAAGAACAGACATATTAATGGATATGGGGAAATTGTCTAGGAAAGATATAATAAGAAACAATATATGGTAATGATTTGCATAATCATTATATGCTTATTTGGAAATAACAGGGTAGTGATTGCACAAGTCCTTTATTTCTGTTTTGATAATAATTCTCAGTGAGTATAGGGAGTGACACAATTCGGAAAAATAAGCGCCCAGTTGTGTTTTAGACATGTTATCAACTCCCTCCATTCTGCCTGGCTCAGGAAATGTCAGTCATTAGAGAACTTGGTGAACATGAAATACAAGGACTTTCCTGTCTGTAATTTTGTGACACACTGTTTCACAGCAGTCCCTTGTACCTGCAGCATCATGCTCAGAGCAGATGACACCGACATAGCCAGCTCAGCTGCCTCAGCATTGCCTAACTAGTTAGTAAGTTTTAGCCTCGCAAAGTTTTAGCCTATTGCAAATTAGAGACACTTATGAAATAGCCAGATTCTTCTCCAGTGTCAGCCTACAGCACAGCATGTAAAACTCTGAGCTGCACAGCCTGGGCCTTGGTGTCTGTTGATTACAGAACTGCCCTTGAATTTAGAGAGCATGGCTCCAGCAGAAAAAGCAGAGGCCACGTGTTAACATATGTGAGTAATGATTGCAGATATAATATAAGCCCATGGCATAAGGGCTGAACATCTCTTAAAAGCAGGGATCAGGCTATTTTCTCTGCCCTTTATTTGGCAAGTAAATAAGGATTTCTCTATCCTCTGATTTCCAAACTAGGTCTTACCCAACACTGGGAAAGGTTTGCTGTCATAACCATACTAACAAAATGTTCTACTACAGTGCAGATTTATCGGCAAAGGGAGATTGCTTATACTGCTTATACCAATTCCCTGAAGAAAATAACACTGGAAACCTATCCTCTATCCATGGTTTTGTTACTATAATTAAACTGGTGCTTGGATTTTTTTTTTGGCATAGGAATGAGCACAAAATAACACAGCTTTAACTAATAATCTATACTGACATTTAAGTTTTGCCTTGGAGGAAAGTACCTCCTTGCCCTCCCACCTCGACTTCTTAATCTGAATTTCTTAAAAATGTAGAGAGAGCTTCCACGGGTTTTTTAACACTATTTTTGGTGATGAGTGTTGACTTTCTCATTTTAACCTTCAGTAAATGGGAAAAGAACAGAAGTTAAGTCTACAGGAACAGGGACAGGAAGAAGGCATAATGTTGTCTTATTCCTCTGTACTACCAGTCCTAATATTTTCTCTCTTTCCACTGCTTATGTCAGCTGTGATCAGGAGCAGAAACAAGATTATTTCAATATTTGTGAAGTGGCAGCAGAGGAGGCATATTTAGAGGCAGAAATATGTTAGATTTAAAAAAAGAAGCTTCAAGATACTTACTTTAACCTGCCAGTAACTTTTGTTTGAGTAAATAACTTATCAGCCTTTTATTACCGAGCTTATGTTTAGCCCCGGATACAGCTATTGCCTTGAAATGGACTACACATTTATATTTCAAATAATATTTATTTTATCAATTCTAGGATTTTGCAGTAAGGAAACTGTTAGAGAAAGTAGAAGGACTCCATTTAGCAAAATCAGGACAGCACGTTCTCTTGTCCTTTAAGATCAAACATAGATCAATCTCCCGCATTTGCTTCACCCCTCTATGTAAATATGTAAAAACACAGACTGGATTATTAAGTTTACCTTGTTCAGTCACTCTGGTGACACTGATCCATATGTCAGCCTCCCAGAGTTCTGTAAAAGATAAGATTAATAAGGAAATAAAGTTCAAGGGTTAGAGCTTTGGTAAACAACCAAAGCCAAAGGAAGTCCATTGAGGTGAAATTGCTTAAAACAGACATGTCAAGTAGCCATTTAAATTTCAGACCATGGATTTATAGTGCAAATAGGCAGAGAGGAAAAGACCAAGGTGGGCAATGTGTCCCTAATTCAAATATCCCAGTGAACGAGAGGAACTTTTATAAGCCTTCTCCTAAGCTTTCCAGCTACTGTGCTCTTGAGACCTTGGTCTGTCCTTCAGCTGTTGTACTGTCTCTGGGCTTTTTGTCACATGGGCACTACTTTTACCTTGCATAATATTGGCTTGGGCAGGGTGCTTGCTCCTATCCTTATTGATAGTCCTCTCTAAAAGATTATGCTAATGCTATTGCATTAAAGGAGAAGTGAGACTGCATTCCTCCCAAGAGAGAAACAGATGGCCTCACAGCCTCTTGCTCAGGCATAACCTTTTGCAGTAGTAGAAGGAGTTGCAGGGACAATACCTATAACTGCAACAGCTGTGGGGATAATATGAGCTGTAGTTGCATCCCTAGAATTAAGGGGAAACACAGGGCTTTGGAAAGACAAAACCAAATCTGGCACCCTGGCTGGGACTGTGTTTATCAGCTACTATGGTCCACTATTCATTTTGCTCCTGGTTACTTTCCCTGTGTGAGTTGTTTTTCTCTTGAGTAGCTAAGTGCTTTGCCTGTTGACTAAGTTTAAGAACATGGTGAATATACAGATTTCTAAGAACTTTGTAGATTCTGAACTTTGAGACAGACTTCCTTTTGAAGATGATGAGCACAGATAGAATCAGCTCTTGTTGCTGGCAAGAGTCCTCTAGAATTCCTACTGGTTTAAAAGGAATTAGGGATCACAGGAGACAAAAAGGAGAGAAATCCAGTCTTCCTTTCAGAGCTATACATATCTAATTCCCTTTGATCTTTTGCTCAGCATTTGATTAAATGTTTGGATGTAGACTGGACTACCTAATCAGAAGAGGTTTGCAATAACTGTGCTGATGCTATGTGCTTCAGTCTACCTCTGTAATCTTGCAGATCAGGATACAAGGACTCAGTGGTGTTATCATTCATAAGCAAGAAGCTATTTAAGGTCATTTTCATGCCTCTTTTAAGATTTCAGAGGCAGTTCTCCAGGTACAATAAATTCTGGATTGGTTCATTGTACCGAAGCAATGCTGTAAAAATAGTCTCTTAGTGTTAATATTTACAGTTGTGGTTACAGGGGGGAAAAATACCTTATACTTATTACTCAAGACTGATGTCAGCAGCATATTTCAGTTTGAGATGTACTCTAACCATAATCTCAGACTCCGATAACCTAGATCTGAACATCTCTAAAACGTCAGGATTTTTAATCCTGCTGTGACTTTCACAGTGAGTCTCCTTTTCATAATGAGTCAGACACTCAGTTTAAAGATACTCCCATGTATAAATGTCCCAGATCTAACTCCCTGCCTTGCTGTTGCTTCTACAGATTTAAATCTAACTCTGATAATTGAGAATTAGGCTGCACCTATGCCGCTGGATTAAACACCCCTACAACTTTCCCAGGCACTTGCTGGAATAGCCCCTGGGGTTCTTTTTGCCCAGAATAACTAGCATTTTCTCAAACAGTTACCAGGCATATTGTGGGGCTTAGCATATGCCAGAGATCATACCTGCTATAGCAATTTGGATGACCCTGTTTTGGACACTAAGAGAATATAGTGGAAGAGACACGGCTGCATTGTACAAGTTGATCCCAGAGCCAGAAAACAGGGCTTGGCATGTTTCCTTTACTAGTAAATATAGATATTGATATAGCCTCAGGTTTTTCAACTTGGGCTCTGTGATTTGTTAGGAAATTTTTTGCTTTGGATAAGACAGCAAGATGAATCACTTTATCTGTTCGTTTATGAATTGAAACTGGGTAGAAGCTAAAGATCTCATGATACTTTTCAATAGAAAAACAGGAAGAGCCCACATGTCCCAGGTTATGTTTTCTGTCTTGATAGTATTTGAAATGTGAACTACTTTTCTTTAATCATCGTGCTGTTACTGTTTAGTTGCCTGTATTTCAGGGTGATTTGCCATACTAGAAGGATGGCAGGCCAATGAAAATTCTATTTGATTCTCATTTGTTCAATTTTGTGTCCACTGTTTGTTGTTTTCATAGGGTATTTAATTCCAAAATTAACATAATGTTCTTGTGAAAGGTCTGTTCTTAATGCCCAGTACCCACTGATGTTAAACAAGAAATGAAGACGGTTTCTCTTTCATACAAGGATACTGTTGAAACACTGGAAGAGATACCTTGGTTCTGTACTTCTGAGGGATCACAGGGCCACACAGACAGTGTTACTATTTATGATGATGAACTGGGACAGGCACATTGAAATTCACCTTTGGTGATTTGGGTTGTTTTGTGTAATACCATGTAGATATTTGGAGAGTTATGTCAGTCCCAGCAACCTGGGATGGCAACTCAGGACAGTCTGCCTGGGAGCACTGGAGGGGACTGTCCCTGTTGTTGTAAGCTGATGAGGGATGGGCTGGAGCGGGGTGACACTTTGGTCTAGTTCATTCTACAGTGGAGGGCCAGCTGTGTTAAGCTGATGTGAGCTCAAGGTATGACTCCTGTCAGGAGGAGTCTCAGATGATCAGATTACAAGACCCCTTCTCCTCAATTCCAACAGCATCAATCTGAAATTTCAGCACATTTATACTAGCTAGTGGAGCTAGGGAAAAACTGTCCAAAGGCAAACAGAAAAGTTTTGGGTCATGTATCCCATTGCTTTGTCAATGCCAGACTATAGCTCTTGAACATCAGTCTTGAGCAGATTCACTGGCTCAAATAAAATGTCCTCTACCTCTCCCCTTTGGGGGATCTGCCATTTTTAGAAGTAACTTTATTTTTAAAAAAAAATATTAGCTTGATTTTCTTATATGCCCTTGTGTTATCCTCCTTAACTTTTTTAATACTGTAGCCTCCAAAAGGAAGACAAATCAGCCACATCTCAAATCTGGACTTGGTACAAGATCAGGATTTCACTGGGCTGTTTGAAGCGTGACCTAACTGTGACATCACCCAGCTTGGCAACACGTAGCTAAATCTCTCATTTTCCTAATCTTTTTCAGTTCATCATGTACAAGGAGAAGATAGAACACACAGGATGTTAGACCTCCTCGAGCAAGTTCAGAGGTATTTTAATTTGACCTTGATTATAGGGTTTTATATGGGTTTATTGATTTAAATCATGAGATTCATATTTAAACAAAAGTTTTGTTCTGATGGTCTTCTTTCTTCTTCTAAGTGCATATTTCTGAATGGCAAGATAATAATAGAGAAAATTCAGTTGGCAAAGTGAGCAGGATCTTCTCACAGAAAAGATCAGTTTAAAGTAATATGCAAAGATAATGGGAAGGCAGAGGTCTGCACTGCACGTTAGCAAGTCATCCACCTTGAACATCAAGGCAGCCTTTCACTGAGCACCGACAATCCCACTGCAGAGCTCAGAGCTGTATTTTTCACCAACAGTCTGGTGACAGAAGAAGAGGCTTGAATAGTCAAAGCACTTAACATTTATTTTTGGAGAAATAGTCAACCTCTTAAGTGTTGTGCTTGACTTGATCAGTCTATTTTAGAGTATTTGCAGACTCACAGTGGCAAGTCAGAGGTGCTCCATGTTGTGTCATGTATTGATAACAGCATGGTAATGAACTGTGGGTTTTGCCCTGGGGAGGTAGAATGGCTCTGCAGAGGGACATGGACAGGCTGGATTCATGGGCAGAGGCCAGATTTATGGGGTTCAACAAGGCCAAGTGCCGTTTCCTACACTTTGGTCACAATAACACAGGCAGTGTTACAGGCTTGGGGCAGAGCAGCTGGAGAGCTCTCTGGAGGAGAAGGGCCTAGGGGTATTAGTAGACAGCCAGCTGAACACGAGCTGCCGGTATGCCCAGGTGCCCAAGAAGGCCAGCAGCATCCTGGCCTGTATCAGGAATAGTATAGCCAGCAGGAGTAGGGAAAGGATTGTTCTACTGAACTCAGATCTGGTGAGGCTGCATGTTGAATACTGTGTTCAGTTTTGGGGCCCTCACTGCAGGAAAGATATAGAGATGCTGGAGCACGTCCAGAGGAGCACGATGAAGCTGTTGAAGGGCCTTGAGAACAAGTCCTGCGAGGAATGGCTGAGGGAGCTGGGGCTTTTTAGTCTTCAGAAAAGGAGGCTGAGGGGAGACCTTATCGCTCTCTACAGCTACCTGCAAGGAAGGTGGAGAGATATTGGGGTTGGTCTCTTCTTTCTAGTGACAAGTGATAGGACAAGAGGGAATGGCTTGAATTTGCACCAGAAGAGATTTCAGTTAGCTATTGGGAAGAATTTCTTTACTGAAAGGATTGTCAAACACTGGAATAAGTTGCCTGGGGAGGTGGTGGAGTCACTGTCCCTGGAGGTGTTTAAAAGGCTTGTAGATGAAGTCCTTAAGGACATGATCTAGAGGTGGACTAGTCAGGGTTAGGCTATGGATGGACTCAATGATTGACAGGGTCTGTTCCACCCTAGGTGATTCTATGATTCTATTTGATGAGCCATACCTTACCAGTATGGGTGGCTCTGGACTCTGCTAACGGTATTTTGTGAAGTCAGATATTAAGGGTCTCCCTTAGATCATGCCACTGAATGAAAAAGGAGAGCAATTGTTTCATCTTTTCATCTGCCTTGTTTGTTTGCTTTTCCTCCTCTTTAGTGACATAAATTGGTGGTCTCTGATAATAGCATCAGGTAGTAGTAGTATCATCCGATGCTTCCAAATCCTTTGATTATCTGGCAGTAGTTTAAAGTGCAGCTTTATGCTGAAAAATGATTCTAAAAATGGCACTGCGGGGTTCTGTGCCTATCATCTCTAAATTATTTCCATATCAAATGTCTTCTGTTAGCAATGAAAAAGGCACTTAATTTTGTTCATGCCTGTCAGCCTCCCGTGAACATAACCTAGGCTTGAAGTTCACACTGGATTCTTTTCTTCTCCCATGTAATTGCCAGTAATGGAGCACTCGACGGGCCAAATTAAGCCTTCAGTTAATACCATAGCAAGTCTATGGTCTTTGAACAGGGCCTTCACTGCCACCTGTAAAGCTCCGTGTTTTCTGCAGCTTTGCTCAGGTGGCTGGAACCTATTAAACAGCTCTGTTGATGCATGACAACAGGAAATACAAATCATCTCCCTGTGTTTTTTTGCCACTTTTGGTATGTGAACAGAGGTGGAAAGCAGAATTTTTATTTTTTCCTCTCTAAAGCAGAATCTGCAGGGTACTGGTCTGTGGGAGAAAATGTTGGGTTTTGGGTGTAACATTTTCCAGATCAAAATTGTACTCTGCTGAAGAAGACAACTCCACAGATAACACCGTCTCAACTAATCTGTTGAGGTTTCTTTCATACTCTGCATGTCATTCTTGCTCAGTATAAACTACTTCTCCTTATTTTTCCTGTTCTTCTTCTTTTGTACTCTTTGTACTCTTCCGTAGTCCCCTCTAATCTCATCACAGAATACACACCCCATTTGATGACTACACAGTCTTTCATCTCCATAGGTTGAAGACCATTCAGTCTTCAAACTTTTCTGCACTTTATTTCTTTACTTGAAGCACTAAAATATGCTGTATACATATATACATACAGAAACACATGCAGCAGACGTGTGCTTACTGCAACGCCCTGTTTGCTGTTTTCACAAAGCAAATCCCACATATTCAGCAATTGTAAAGCTGGTAGTAGATTCCAGCAGTATTACTTCAGCAGTGAAAGAGAGCGATATGACAGGGAGTGCATGCAATCCAAAATAGTCTTTACTGGGGGATAGTTTGACCAGACTGTGAGAAGAAAGAATACCAAACTCTTAAAAAAGGGTGTGATAGACCTCTGCCTGGCTGATGAGTTTTCCCATTCACAATGGCCAGCTAGCCTAATACGTTCCCACTAGTTCTCTGCCAAATTGCCTTCACCTAAGGATGCATAGAAGAAATAACAAAATGCATCCTGAATTCTGGCCCCCAGAGAAGCCCACCAGCATGCTTGCACACAAGAGAGACAAACACACCATACAAGCATAAAAGAATAAACGAAGTAATTTCAGAATATCAGACTTGCTTTGAATTCTACAGGTTTAGTTTTGTTTGCTTCAAATAATCAGCTGCAGACTGTCCATGATGGCCTCCAGACTGGCTAGCTTCCCAAGCACTTCTTTGAAGGTGGGCCCAGGTTCCCTTTGAACATATGAGATGAATTCCTGGGTATATTTAGCAGCATTTCCTTTCATGCAGGTCTCTGAGGAAGTGGCCATGGATAACATTGCTCAGTGTAAGGTGGGGAAGGGGGAAAAGATTAATGGTCTTCTATCAAGGTCACTGTGTAGTTATGGGGCCCAAATTCATACAAGAGCAATTTCATCACAGGGAGTGTGCTGTATATTAGTTGTATAAATTGATATACAGAAACCCCACAACACACAGAACTTGTCAAAAGGAAGGCAGAGGAATGGTTTAAGCTTCATTCAGCAATGCGTTCACATAGGTACAGAGATTACAGGGGAAGAGGGATGTTAGGTCTGTCAGGAAAGTGGCCACTGCAGTCTTCCTTACTCCTCCCAAGCACATGCCCATTGCATCTGTGGTGATGGCAACAGCACAAACATCTAAAAATCTCATTTCAATTGTACAAACTGAATCAACAGAACTTCATTATATAAATAGTTGCTGAAGGCAGTTGTTGATGGAAATGGGTTCTGCCACTCCTCATATAACATTACTTCTAATCACTGCTCTTCCAACTGGGACAAAAATAAGGTAAAAAGGAAACTGAAGGGGTCCATCCCCAAATTACTACATGAGACGGTGTGGAATGCTAGAAGAATGATTATGATCCATCCCACTCCTCTGGCAAAGGCTTGTATAACTCACTGGTGTCTCCATCACTCATGAGCAAAGCACTCATCCCAAACACATGGTTATAAAAACTTTATAGCACACCACACTTTGCAAGGCACTATAAAGATTTTATGGTCATGCATTTGGGATGACCACGTTACATCATCACATATTTTCCCCATAAAGATTTTGGCTTACTGATGCTCTAGGCCAACTAACCTTTGCAGATGGTTGCTAGAATAGGTAAAGGATCTCTGCTTTAGTTTTTTGTTGTCAGCATGAATTTAATGTACTCCTTTTGTTTCATTATGTCCCAGAGTTAGGCTGCAAGGGAAGTGGAATAGTGCAGTCAATACAAGACTGGATTTGCTTGCTAGTTATATCAATCACATTGCCTCACTTCATTATTAAACATCTATGCTGTGGTAATATTTGCATAGCACAGCTGATATACAAGCCCAGGAGCTGGGTGCGTGGAGTGTGTATCGTGGGATCTGGTTTGTACACTGTCAGCCCTTAGGGAATCTGTATCTCATTGTGTATCTGTATTTCATATATTGTATCTGTATTTCATTGTGTAAAGCACTAATTTATACTAAAAAAAATAGTTCCTGTCTCAATTTTTGTTTGTTCTTAGTTATGTTCTTGGCTACTTTTCAGCCAGATGAGTTAGTTACTGTGCCCCTCTGTGACCCTCTGAGCCCAGGAATATGCAGCCTGGAATGAAGAAGGAAATGAAGGACCCCTCCATTCATGAGGAGCACAAATGTATTTTGGCTTACCCAGTTATGACACTGCACCCTCTAACTGTGTTTCACTATCTATAAAAGGGGAATAACAGTGCTGAGTTGTTTTTAAAATTGAGTTAAGTTGCAAAAGGGCTTCTTACTATACTGAATAGTGCAGGATATACAAAGTGATTAAGAATTACGTAAAGAAATCATGACATACATAAAGTTCTCAGAGTGTCTGAAGCACTTTGAAAAATATGAGGTGTTGAGCTGAACACAATGCTTTTTAAACCAGTAGATTGGATTAAGATATGAAACCTTGAAATATAGCCACTTTTAAGCCACTCTGTATTTGAAATCAAAATGACTTTAAAAGCAAATAGGGTTAGCATTTTTTTAACAAATAACACAGTTCAAGAATAAGAACAACTACAATGATGAAATAGAGAAAGGAAGGCACTGAAAATTTAGAACAAGACTGATGAAAAAACAGTTTTCACATTGGAGGCAGACTATGTTGGGGACAAAACAATGTCTGTATGAAAAATATTTGAGCCAGTCTTCTGGTCCAAATAATGAACGTTCCTCAGTTCTCAGAAACCTATAGTTTAATGAATCATATTAGTTTAAATATTAGTGCTGACTGAGGTGATGGGACTATAAATCAGTGCCAAAATGCACTAACCGAACAGGGCAGAGTAAAGTTCCAATCCAGACTTCTATTATTTTCTTAGATTTTTAAAAATGTTATTAGTAGTTTAAACCATTTTTTTTCTTGCTTAGTCATCACCAGATTTGGTCCCCTGTTATTAGGCAATTGGGTGCACAAAGACTTGGTTAATCCTTGTCTCCTGAGCACTCATTTAAAGCAGGCTTCAGCAGACTTTTAGAAGCCCCAGATTAGCCAAAATTTGTGACTTTATGCTTGACAATCATCAGTATGCAAGAAAAGGGAAATGATGTCGTCCGCTGTCACCCATTCATTCGTTGTCATCTGTTTCTGACAGCAGGCAGAATCTGACTGAGTTACTGCTATACGTTTTCAGCTGCTGAGCAAATGGGAGAACTTTGACACTCTGCAGTGCTAACTTACATATGCAAATGGTGTCAGTGCAGTCCACTGGGTGGAATGCAGAGCAACGCATTTGTGCGTGATGTATTAAATGATCATCACTTTCTCATGAGGAATCGGTCCAGTCACCAGCTAGGTAACATTTGGTTGTAATTGAATGAGTTATAGAAGCAAAAATTTGAGACTTAGCTGATTTTAGGCAGGAGACTTGCAACAAACTTTCACAGAATAAATAAAATGGAAGAGAAAGTGATCCTTCGCTGTATGTCTAGTGCTGCCTGGTGCTGAAGACTCTCTGTAATCGATGCTTGAGTCTTAATGAGTGGCCCCTCTGTATGGTTATTTATACTTGCAAGCTACTGTTTATATGTGTCTGGTAATGGTGAAAAATGCCTTCCAGGTGCAGCATAATGTAAATGTGGAAGACAAAGCTCTGAGGGACAGAACTGAGTTCTGCAGCTGACAGCTGCACACGTGATGTCTCCTGCTGGAGTAGTTTAATACAGTCCACAATCAATTAATTACGTTTATAGTTTGTGGAGAGCACTGCAAAGACTGTCAGGTGCGGTAAAAAAAGTAGTTTTGGAGAGATGGAAATGCGCATATCCCATTCTTAAAATTGCTGCTACCTATTTCATTTGTATCTTAAATTATTGGAATGAAAAAATTTATATGACCTCATGTGCTCTTTTGCATCTTCTTCTTTTGACATTTACATTGGCTCAAACAGTGAAAATCATTTGAGTGCAGCTCTTCTCTGAACAATGTCTGGATGAAAAGAACATTTTAGAGTTCACTGCTTATGTCAGTGAATTCCAGATCAAATCTGATCCAATTTATACAGAAAATTTAAAGACCACTTAATCTGATGTAGGTTTATATTATTTATTTTTTGGTTGACATGACATTACACATCACTGTAAATTGAAGGACCTGAATTCTGAGCCTGGAAAGACACAATTTATATGTGGAGTAATACTCTTCCCACCATATGATTTTTTTGCTTATCTATCACCATTCTTTAATAAGGAATTTTGCAGGAAAAATATCCTGATCATTTTGCTTTGACTTAGCTATATGCAGTGTCCCTGCTGAAAGGAAGAGGAAACTCATTCTCCCACAGAGAGCTTGTTTTAATGTGATAAAAGAAGTTTAGATCAGCAGAAACAACACCCAATTTGTAGGCTTTACAAGCATCCAGTTGAACAACTTAATCTTTAAACACATGTAGATTTATGCCTCCTTTTTAAACAATTTCCAGCTATGCAGCTTGATCTAACAATAGATATTATCTCTCAAATCATTCCAAAGTCAACCCAATATACACAAATTATGGGTTTGAAATTCACTCTGGGACTTCTCAATACACTGAAAACAACTCCCAGTGTGCTGCATTTCCAGAATCAGGCGGCTGGTGGGCAGGGAGTGCAGGGATGCAGCACAGAGGACCGCTGCACCACGTAGGGACCTGGAATTTCTCTATTTGAGCCTGAGAGACGCAGAGAGCAGGGTGAGCCAGAGCCTGGCTCAGGCAGCTGATTCAGATATTGGCTGCTTTGTCAACAGTTGTTTTGGCCAAACTGTCTCCAATAGAGATCTGGCCTTGAACAGCTATTGTGGAACGGCTTCTTTCAATTAGCTTTCCAAGGGGATGCTTCATCCCATGCTGACAACCCATTTGTGTGGCTTTAGAGCAGTCTAAACTGTCACTCCTCCAATACTCTCAGTGTAGGAAAAGCCCAGAAATAGCCAAGAGAAGCTGTTGTGCCTATAATTCAATCCCAAACTTATTTCACTCTAACTTCCAGCCTTGACAATCTTCCAGTTTAATCAGATGAAAGATGAGACAAAGGAAATAGACCGTCAAAGTGTTTATACTGTTCTTAGGGACTTAGAAGGTTCCATATGAAATAGTTTGAAACAATATAAAACCAATTAATAACTAAATAAATCTCCCAACTTCCAAGTCCATCTGAATCTCTGTTTTGCACTAATTTGTGGTCAGTCTCCAGGCTTTTTGTGAGCTGCAGGGTCTAAGTCCTCTTGGTGTAAGACATTTGAGCATTTTCCTCATTCCTTTTGTTTACTTTTTCTCCATTCATGTGTCTCCCTGTGCCATGACTTCTTTTTTTTTTTAATGTTTTAGCCTTGGTACTCAGTTATAGTCAGGGAAATCCCTACACTTTTCATCCACTCAGGTCTATGATGAACAGGAATAAAAAAAATGTCCACAAGAAACTAGCTGCCATTTCCCTTTTACCATTCACCGAAATACTGCATTACTGCCACTGTGTAGCATTTTGCAAGACTCTAAATTAAACTAATTAATGTGATTTGGGATGATGACTGTTTATCAAGCAGCAGTCACGGTTTGCTTGTCTCATCTGTCTCCAGGAGTCTTCCTTCCAGGTAAGAGCCTCTCTGTTGCACAAAGGGCTCTTCTCTGTGCTTTTAGTAGCTCAGGTTTGGGGAGAGGACAGCAGTTTATTGTTCTTAGTGTGTCTAATGTAAACCTGCCTTAAGAATCTAGGATGCTCTGGGCGTAAAAGCGGTATGTAAGCAAAGACCCTCTCTTAGTGGTTGCTGGTTGCTAGGGCTCCATAAAACCTAGTTTCTTGGGGTTAATAGCCTAATAAATTAGATAGGCCAGTTCAGTTTCTTGAGAGCTATTGAACTCTGAGAGGCTTCCAGGCACAGGTTTTATTTGCACCTGTTTAACTGTGGGTTTACTTCACGTATTTTTGGAAGAACCAGCAGCTAAAAGTTTCCTTTCAGTTTTCTCTCATCTTCCCAAATGAAAGCTGTGTTTATACTAAGTCGTGTTTCCTTGACCCAGCCATGTTGGTAACAATTCCTCTTTCTAATTCTGTGGAGTTCTTGGTTAACTTTCTTGGAGTGCTTTGGATATTCTTTTTTCTCAACCTTTTAGCACTCTCCCCATTTTAGTTATTCTTTCCTCCACGGGAGTTCACTCTATGTATATGAGATATACAACAAAAGTGTCCTGGAAAGTCGCAAGGCGTTGCCAAGCACAAGGTTATTCTGCTTCATGTGAACTGTCATCTTTGTCTACTTTCTGTTTTGAAGATCTGCAAGATGAGGAATTAGCCTGCCTGCAAAGTACTGTGCTCACCGATGCTTCCCCATAAACAGTAGCAATCTGACTATTCCATCTGGTTTCTTGAGGTTGTTGCATTTAGCTTATTACATATGGACTTTTTAACATCCTGCAAACTAGTATTTCCATTGGAAACCACTCTGGCATTACTACAATGGTGACAAGCAAGGAACTGCTTTCTGTAACTTTTAAAAAAGGAAATGGGTGTGAGAGCTGCTGCAGTTTGAGCAGCAAGGGCAAGGTGCAAGGAAGTGAGTGAGCACAGTCCAACAGTTACCTAGATTAAGCTCTAACATATTCCAGCTCATGAATTTCCTGAACCACTTCATGTCTTTGGTATATTCTTCTTTACCCAATCCCCCTCTAAACTCATGTGAATTTACTGGCTGTGTGTGTTCTGCTGCAAGGAATTCCCCAGCTCTCCTCCTCTTTCACAGGGAGTGTTTCTGCCATCCTCACTTTTAACCTGCCACCAGTTCACCAGTTTGAGCACCAGTTTGGGCATGGGTTCCTTGTTCAGTTCTCTGCAGTTTCATCATCTCTGTTGCAATGCACTTGATATCTATAAAGTAGAATTTTCCACTTTACAGAGATGTGTTTGGGTTAGTGCTCAGGCAGTGTTTAGTTTAGGGTTAAATTTACTACTTTGCTTCTCTAACAACTACTTTTGAAGAAGAGATGAAGGACTGATAAAGAGCATGCTTTGCTAAAAATTATCCTTGAAGAAGAGCTGAAAGACTGATAAAGAGGAAACATCCTGCCCCAGCTAGTGCAAGAGCTGGGTGGTTGCCAGAGAGGCTTGAAGTCGACAAAAATCGTCAGTAACTAGGGGAAAGGTAAAGGTGGCGGGGGAAAGATCCACCACCCACCCAGTTAAAGGATTATGCTAATTACCACCCCATACCTTCAAGGATCATTCGTGCTAATTTGAATATGCTTTGCCAGTAGTAGATGATGTGGTAATTACTAATCAATTACTGTAAATATAGGTGGTTTTTTCTAATCCTGTAAGAAGAGAAATATGTTGTAAATTCTGTGTGTAGTGTGCTGGCTTTGTGGAATTACCACCTAGCACCGGTCTCTGCACAGACAAGAAACTAATCAAATCCCTCTGCTCTGTGTGTATCTTTGCATACTGCACACTGGGTAGCGACTCCACTTTTGGGACAACACACTCTCAGCTGGACTCTGGATATAAGAGTAGCAATTTCAGCTGTTCCTTGTAATGGGAACCATTCTGAAACTGGCTTCAGGCAACTTCTGTAATTGGGTTCAGTGCTGTTTTGCTACTCTGCTACCTTTTCTCAGGTCCTTTTGGATATGGGCAGGGGACAAGAACAGCACATAGTATTCATGAAGAGATATATGTGGTGACGTAAGTGTTTTATCTTGGTTCTTGTTGGTTAACCCTGCTGGGCGATTCAGCCCCACACAGCTGCTTGCTCGATCTTCACCCCCAACTCAGTGGGATGGGGCAGAAAATTGGGAGGGTAAAAGCGAGAAAACCCATGGGCTGAGTTTAATAGGTAAAGCAAAGACTCTGCACAAATGCAAAGCAAAATAAGGGATTCATTCACTGCTTCCCATGGGCAGGCAGATGTTCAGCCATCTCCAGGAAAGCAGGGCTCCAGCATGATTTACAGATACTCGTGAAGACAAATGTCATCACTCCCTTCCTCCTTCTTCCCCCAACTTTATATGCTGACTGTGACATCATATGGTATGGAATATCCCTTTGTTTAGCTGGGGTCAGCTGTCCCAACCTCTTGTCCTCCACCAACATACTCCCTGATGGGGCAATGTGAGAAACAGAAAAGGCCTTGATTCTGTATGAGCACTGCTTAGCAATCACTAAGCCAAACCTGTTATCAACACTTTTCATTACAAATCCAAAACATAGTATGATACAAGCTACCATGAAGAAAACTAACTCTACTGCAGCCAAAATCAGTGCAGTTCTCTATTACTTTTCTCAGAATTCTGAACATTTGGTTTGTTTATTTGGCTCCTGCTTAGTGTCATGCTGATGTTTTCTTTAAATGATTTATTATAAGATGAAGATCTCAGTCTGGTTGGGAGTCGGCTCTGAGCCCTCTCCTGCAGATGTGAAACGTAGATTGTTTTTCCCTACTTGCATTCTTCTACATTTATCTATATTGAATTTCATTGTCAGTGTTTACTAGGAGTTGAAACAACACAAACAGCTGTTAACTCTTAAACCTGAATGTGTGTGTGCCTCTCCACATCAGAACCAATATTTCATGATGGAACCTGCTTGATGCATATCGAATATAGAGACATGAAAACTGCAGAGTACTTAGATTAACTTAAATGACTGTATGCAAATGGACATAGCATGGGAAATAAACAAGAGGAGTTAGAGACATGTACACACCTGCAGGGCTGTGATCTTATTGGCATGGTGGGATGGCTGCTATGACTGGAAGGATACAGACTCTTTAGGAAGGAGAGGAAGGGGAGATGTAGAAGGGATGTTGCCTTCTATGTCAGTGCACTGTTTTGCATAAAATCCTTGTCTCTAAGTTGAAAATACATGGATTTAATGGATGGACCAATCCGTGGGTAAGGAATTTGCCAGATGGTCACACTCAAACAATTGTGGTCAACTGCACAATGTCCAAGTAGAGATGTGATGAGTGGAATTCCTCAGGGAGTGGTATCAGGACTGGCATTGTTTACTATCTTTGTCAGCAACATGGACAGTAGGATTGAGTGCACCCTCAGCAAGTTTTCCAACCACAACAAGCTGTGTGGTACAGCTGAGACACTGGAAGGAAGGGATGCCATCCAGAGGGACCCTGACAGGCTTGAGAGGTGGGCCCAGGTGAACCTCATGAAGTTAGACAAGGCCAAGTACAAGGTCCTGCACATGGGTCAGGGCAATCCCAAGTCGGGGTGAAGAATAGACTGAGAGCTGCCCTGAGCAAAAGGACTTGTGTTTGTTGGTTGATGAAGTTCCACATGAGCCAGAAATGTGTATTTGCAGCCCAGAAACCCAACTGTATCCTGGCTGCATCAAAAACAGTGTGACCGGGAGGTTGAAGGAGGTGATTCTCTCCTGCTCTTGTGAGACACCACCTGGAGTACTGCATCCAGCTCTGGGTCCTCAACATAAGAAGTACATGGACCTGCTGGAGCAAGTCTGGAAGAGAGCCATGAAAATGATGAGAGGGTTGGAGCACCTCTCCTGTCGAGACAGGCTGAGAGAGTTGGGCTTGTTCAGTCTAGGGGAAGAGAAGGCTCTGGGGAGACCTTATAGTAGCCTTCCAGTACCTAAAGGGGGCCTAGAGCAAAGATTAAGAGGGACCGTTTACAAAGGCACCTAGTGACAGGACAAGGGGTAACGGCCTTAAGCTGAGAGAGGATAGATTTATATTAGTTATAAGGAAGACATATTTTATGATGATGAGGCCCTGGCACAGGTTTCCCAGAGAAGCTGTGGTTGCCTCTTCCTTGGCAGTGTTCAAGGCCAGGATGAATGGGGTTTTGGGCACCCTGGTTTGGTGGAGGGTGTCTCTGCCCATGGCAAGTGGGGTGGAACTAGGTGATTTTTGAGGTCAATTCCAACCTAAACCAGTCTGTGATTCTATGACCTGTCCTAAGTCACACAATAAAAATAAGGCCTTCGTGAGGGATTAAGGTGGAAGAAACCACAGAAAAGAAGAATAGATACAAGAACCATAACATGATGCCTGAAATACAGGCCACCCATAGTATGGAATATATGGCCATGCAGTTTTCTGGAGACCTGGATGCCTTCTACTTTATTAGAATAAAACATAGCACTAGCTTGGTGTTGTGTTTTCTTTCTTTTATTAAATCCTGTCTGCTCATATACCTTCATTACATGATTCAATATAGACAAGTGTGGCTTGTTTCCTGTAGATGGGGTGTATTGCCACGGGGTGTTGAGGTTCTGTGACTGGCACACCCAAATTCATCAAGGCACGTTTTCAGGTTCTGCTAGTTAAGCAAAGTGAACTCCCCAGAAGCAGGCATATCTGGGGGATTAGTGGCCTCCCACTGTGTTGGACAATAGCTCCTAAAATTATTAAGATGTTAAAAACTGTGTCTGTGTGGCTCAGTTTCCTGTATGCCTGAAAACACCTCTGATCATAGTAGAGTGGCATTTGTCCTTGGCAACGTGCACAATAAATCAGAGTTTGTATTACTGACATGGCAACAGTTTGACACTGTAGGGACTAACATGATTTGTTGGTAAATTCTCAGAAGAAGCTGCTGCAGATGCTGTGCTCAGACCTACTTATTAACCTGTGTCTCGCACTGACATGATACACAGTAGGCAGTTATGGAATCTGATCTTGGCACCTCTCATGCTGTGCCACCTTTCCATCTCAGTCCACAGTGCTGTCATGTGGGAGCGCGTGCAGATGGAACGAAAGGTAGTGAGTCTGAATAGATGGGGTGTCGGAGCACATGTCTGAGTTGTGTGTACCTCTGTGGATGTGCCTGCTTTCACATGACTATTCAGGGACTGTTATTTAAAAGCGTTAAAGAATTTGTTTTAAAAATGTTAGATTCCCTTAAAATGGCAAAGGGAAATCAATCCCAGCTGCTGGGATAGTCTTTAATACTCTTGTGTCTAGTCACTGCTGCAGAAGAGAAATCCTCAAAGTATGCAACCAAGAGAAGAGAAGTGGCCACCTGTGGGTGCCATCTGGTGGCGAACACTCTGATCCTGGTCCAGCAAAGCTTTTGAATGCCTCCTTGTCTCTAAAGCGTGAGCACCCCTCGTAAGTGTGTGGGTGCATTATTGAGTCCCAGACGACTGGGGTGGGCACGTTGGAAGAATGAATCCTAATGCAGGTCCTCCAATGGAGATTGTATGAATTTTTGTCCTTCAAGTGAAGTAAGACTTGTAACAACCCAGCGGAGGATAGAGTGCTTCTTGATTAGGAGAGAGTCCTATTGCAAAGTCCTAGGACACTCAGGAAAGAATGGAGGCGCTGCAGATAGAGCTCAGCTATTTTCATTCTGGTACCTTTGCCACAAATGTGTATTTCTGTTCTTGTGAAAACTCAAAATATTATTTAAAAGCTTTTGGGTGGTAATTACACGGGTGTGTGCAGAGGGGGCCATGCTCAGAGCTGTACTAGCACAGCACTGTGCCTGGGCTCAGATGTCCTGCAACCCATGAGCCTAGGCATATACTAACTGGGACTCCTGGTTAGTATAGAGCTCAGGGCTCTCCTCACTTGATTGTGGAGACTTGAAAGTCTAAAGAAATACCTAAATGCCTACAGCTAACCCTCTCCTGTCTGTGCTCTGCTCCTAACGTGTGGAGCTCGATGGGAGATGCTGCTGCCTCTTGTTTCTCATCAGTATCCAGTCGAGGAGGGGCCCTGCTTTCATAAGGCTGCTCACGGAGGAGGTGAGACACTATCTGCCGCTGTTTAAGGTAACTCACTGGCTTTGCCTGAAACTACTGTGCCATCTCTTCTGCTGGAAAACATTAAGGATAATAACCTGCGGCAGAGGGACTGTTGCCCAGAGGCCAGAGGGAAGGAGGGAAGGGCAGAGCGAGGGGCTGTGCCCACAGCACAGCAATCTGGGAAGGGTCTGTCTGTCCGGAGCAGTCTGCAGGCTCTTTCCCACCTCCCTCATCCATTGCCTGCAAGCTCAGAGGCTGCTGTAAAGTGCTACCACGGAGGCTTTACAGCAAGGCATAAGATTTCTTACCTCATATAAACGGAGCAGAAAATGATGTGATAAGATTAAAACTGAGGTAAAGGCTCAGAATTCCCTTTCTTTCTCTAGCAATAAAGCAAAATTTTTATCTTAATTTCAGCCCTACATGCATGACTTTAGTATTCAGTTCTCCTGAACCATATTATCTTGGTGCTGTTCAAAATCCCGTACACCACAAAGTACTAGATATCATTCCCCCACAGAAAGCACAGTGGGGAATAAGCAAATAAAGTTGAAACAGATAAAGATCCAAGTATTGATCTCTGCTTGTGTTGCCTAATAGAGCGTAGCTCCAAAGGAATATTGTAGTTACTGATGGAGGAGAAATCGAAATAATCTGGCTATCACTTTACATGTCTCTGTATTAGAAGGGTCATGTAGGCTAAAGAGTGCTCGGGATTTACCCAAAGTAACAACAGATTTTCATGAGGCGTATAGATTTACAGCAGCCTCCAGGAATGTGCTACAAGAAGCACTTCAGTCCCCTTAGCAGTGACTTCAAATGGGCTAGCACAGCAGGGTTTTGTTGTGAACTCATGGCGGCTCCCCCACGCTTCTCTGCCTACCTGAAATGTGTGTTATCTTGCAGCTTCCAGGTGTGGGCTGTCAGCCCAAATGTTCTTGCTGAAGTTAACACTGGGGTTTTTCTGCTTATTTTTAGTGTTAAATTAGTATCAGAGACCACATGTGAAAGGCAGTATTTTTCTAATGTAACCATTTCACTGTATTTCCAAAAGTTTATCTGAAATTACTTGGGAAGACCACCTTCATTATGCAGTTAATTCATAGTAGCCCCCAGAGTTGCAGCTGTATCTGAGAAATAAGAATAGAAATGACGTTTTCTGACTTGGCTGTGATGGTTATCACTCTTGCGGATAAAAGGGTTTTATTACAGCTTTACTTCTGTTCAAATCATAGAACCTGTAGTTATAGGAAGTCAAAATGGATTTCATCTGGCTCGTACATTATCAACAATTGTTAACGGAGCTTCAGTTACAAGGACAAATTGCGAGGCAGAAATGAAGACCTTGAGGACAAATGGAGTTTCATACCTGTAATTTAGAGTGCAGTTTGGCTCACAAAATCTTTGCAATGTGCAATAAATGGGAGCCTTGCCTGACTTCCAGATCAACTTTCAGTTGAAGTTTTCAGAGCCAGCAGATAGGAAGAAAATAACTTTGTGCTTGGAAACTGAAAAGAAATCTTATCTGAAAGCCCTCTGGACACTTTGAATACATGGTAGCGTGATGCTGTTACTTTTCATTGTGCACAAGCATCACCCTCATGGTTTACATTATTCATGCAAACAAGATGCTGTAAATGCTGTCTCCTCCAGAGCCTCTTAGAGAGGAGGCTTCAGTTGTGCCTTGGAAACTGCAGGCTCTCTTCTTGGATTTGATTTGCAAGGAAATACTAAGAGGCTGCTTTGGCGTTCCTACTAGTGAAGACATATTCCTGCAGCCACTTGTAGGAGCCCCATTGAAGGCACAGGAAATTGGTGTGGGCAGGGAGTACTACCTACAGGGATCGCAGCAGCATTTCAGGACCTAAAAATATGTTCAACCTTACAGCCACAGAAGCTGTCTGCAGAACTGTGATGAATGCCTTTTCAGCTCGAGAGGCTTATGAGAAGAACTCACATGTTTTATAAACTGAAACACCAAGCAAGAGCAGCATGTAGAAGGCGTATGTGGTCAGTGTGCTACAAGCTGATCATACTGAATTCCTATACATTTATTAATCTGTAATTCACTTAGAGCACTGGAGTGACATTCCTATTCTGAACACTGCACTAAATTGATTGTGTGGTGGGAGGGCAGGTGGGGAAGGAGACGGAGCAAACAAGGTAAGATTAAGGATGATTAAATTGGAAGGCAGGCATAAATTCCAACACCAAATCTCAGGCAGAATCCTTTATCAGGAAAATCCTTCTTTCCTGTCCTCTCACTTTTTTTTTTTCAATTCATTCATTATTTTTGTGCCAACAGCAATGCTATGTCTTCGGACCAGTTCTCTTTAACATCTTTATAAATGACATCGATGATGGAATTGAGTGCACCCTCAGCAAGTTTGTGGATGACACCAAGCTGAGTGGTGTGGTTGACACCCTAGAAGGAAAGGAAGCCATCCAGAGGGATCTTGACAGGCTGGAAAGGTGGGCCCAGGTGAACCTAATGAGGTTCAACACTGCCAAGTGTAAGGTGTTGCACTTGGGCCGGAAGAATCCCAGACATTGATACAGACTGGGAGAAGAGCTTCTTGAGAGTAGCCCTGCTGAGAAGGACTTGGGGATTCTGGTGGATGAGAAACTTCACATGAGCCAGCAGTGTGCTCTTGCAGCTCACAAGGCTAATGGTATCCTGGGCTCCATTAGAAGAGGGGTGGCCAGCAGGGACAGGGAGGTGATTGTCCCTCTCTACTCTGCCCTTGTGAGGCCCCATCTGGAGTACTGTGTCCAGATCTGGGGCCCCCAATACAAGAAGGATGTGGAACTGTTGTAGAGGGTTCAGAGGAGGGCCATGAAGATGATTAGAGGCCTGGAGCACCTGCCCTGCGAAGAGAGGCTGAGGGAGCTGGGCTTGTTCAGCCTGGAGAAGAGAAGGCTGCGGGGGGACCTCATTGCAGCCTTCCAGTACATGAAGGGAGCTTATAAGCAGGAGGGGATTCAACTTTTTAAAAGGATAGACAATGACAGGACAAGGGGGAATGGATTAAAACTAAAGGAAGGAAGGTTTAGATTAGATATTAGGGGGAAGTTTTTTACAGAAAGAGTGGTGAGGTGCTGGAACAGGCTGCCCAGAGAGGTGGTGGATGCCCCGTCCCTGGAAGTGTTCAAGGCCAGGTTGGATGGGGCCCTGGGCAACCTAGTGTAGATCCAGGCCTGAGGTTGGTGGCCCTGCCTGTGTCAGGGGGGTTGGAGCTCTGTGATCCTTGGGGTCCCTTCCAACTCATACCATTCTATGATTCTATGATTCTATGATTCTATAATCCTGTTGCTGTACACTTTAGCAGGCCTACAGTCCCTGAAACAGCTTCACACCAAGAAATGTGGTAGTATTCTTCTGCATGGGAGATATCAGTGGGTCTTAAAGATCAAGTGACTGCTGCAAAGATGTTAGTGCTATTGACTGACCAGGGACCTGAAGAAACACTTTACCAAAAAATTTAACTGTAAAGTTTTGCTTACAGCCCATTGTTTTAGTGTGCTTTAAACTAGGAGTGCAGAGTATTTCCCTGCTTCCAGCCTGTTGCTCCAGTAACCCTTTTCTCACTTCTCACAGTTGACATGCACTGCGAGACAGTGAAGTCTATATTCTTTTTCCTAAACTGATATTGAAACATAGGTTATGGAATAACCAACTTTTAAATTGTATTTCATACACCATTGACTAGAAATTCTCACGGCTTCATTGCAATCCAGATCTCTTTTATTAAAAGGCATTCTTTCAGTCCCAGTGTGAGATCCTTCTGTATTGTGAGTTATTATACACTAAATATGTGTGCTAATCCAAATGAAACTAACTTCCCTTGAGTATTTTTATAGCCTACAGTCAGTCGAATCTGGGCAGAAGCTATAGAACCTGGATTAATGTACCGCTCTATTTTGACTGACATAATTTACTTATTCTGCTTCAAAACAAAAATATTTACCCTTAAAGATGGGCTGGAAAGGATTACTTCTAATGAAACTGCTAGGGTTTTTTCTGGTTTCTATTTAAGAAAATAGTGATTGAATTTGTGTAATATTCACTTACTTTCTGTGAAAAGATGGTACACTTTTGTCCCTTACACAGTGTAGTGAGATTTCTGTACCTAATTGGAGCCACTAAAATGTTATGGGCATTAAATTTGTGCTAATGAGGTGTTCATGAATGCAAGGAAGAACAATAGCCTGTCACTTCCTCATGAACTGATCTGACAATTTTGCTGTGCTTGGGGTATGAAACAAAAAAGCTGTAGAGATGTTGTCATTAGTAAGATTTATAGCAGCAAAGTCTATGGTGACATAGGCCTGTTAGGATTACAATTAGATGTAAAAGATCATCCAAAAGAGTACAATTGCAGGCAATCTATCTAATCAAATATGCGGAAGTGACACTTTTCAGAGACACACTGGGGAAAAGAAATCCTATTCTCCTGTGGTGTCATTTACAGATGGTGCTAGTGGCCTTGGGGTTGCCTCCATAGATATAAATATACTTCATTTCTCTGTAGCATATTACTTGTCTTCCATGGGGTATTTTTAACCTTTAGCCAATAAATAAAATTCCTGTATGGATGTTAAGTGTATGAGAATTATTTTATGCTACTTCAAGATGTTTTAGACTCATGTTTTCACAGAGAACTTGACCAAATAAGAGAGTTCATATTCAACAAACGTGTTTTAAGAGTAGTTCTGCAGAGTGCTTCTTATCTTGCGTTTGTTCATAAAGGATGCTCTATGACTAAATTAGGGATTCTAGCACGGTGAGTGACAGTCCACTTTCCCAAGACCTTTATAGAAAGTGAGTACATTTTGCATCCTAGATGTAGCTCAATCTGAGCATCTAATTGTCACTGAATATTGAATATTGAAATAATCACCGTAATCCAAGAAAACTAATTGCTTCTGTGAGTAAACAGCTACAATGAGTAAGCTCATGTTAGAAAAAAATATGCAGATTATGTTCTTTGTGCTTCAGGGCTTAGACTAATCAGCTGGGGGAAAAAATGTTGATTCACAATTGGTCCCACTTTAGGTAGTTTATTTTTTTCCTTGGAAACAGTAATGACCAATATTGGAAACAATAGTCTGTTTAAACTACTGATTTATTGTGGTTCATTTCTGTATTTTTTCATAGAAACTCTATTTAAGAGGACAACTTTTCATCATTATGATGTTGCACAAAGACTAGTTTTGTGTCCTCTTGTGTAGGGAATGCATATTTCTCACTACCTATATATATGAAAGCTATGGATTTACAAATATTGTTCTAAAAATAGCTTTTCTAATAAATAGTTCTATGGATTTGTGTTCTTCTTAAATGAAAACAGGAAAAAAAGAGAATGCAGGCATTCTCTACCAAAATCCAAAGACTGTGTAGCAAGTAACTGGAAAGCATAACATTATATCACGATCTAGTTCAGCTTTAATTGTTGCAAGTAAAAGTTTTTCACTGTCTCATTGCTATTACCTTCTGTGGTAAGGAAGGAATAAGCAGGTTCGGATGGTATTTGAATGAAGTACTGCAGCCTGTGCTAAATGGGACACCAGACTCCTGCATTTTTAAGCTACAGAAGTGTGAAAAATTAATTCACATTCCACTCAAAACTGGGAAAATCAAGATGAGCAGGTCTGTTTTCTCACCCAGCAATAAAATTTTGAGGGCACCATCTATATCCTTTATTCAGACTACTGTATAAGTCTGTGCATAAAACTGCATCCCTTGAGGGTATAGATTACCTATAATGAAGAAGCCTCTTGAGGCATCTACTAGGAGTTTTACTCTTTGAGAGCTTAAAGTTATCTTAGAAAATGAGTGCAAATGTGATAAACTGTCATTCATCTCCTTTCATTTTCTCTATAATTCGTTCCATCTTTTCTTTGTTATGCCAATATCTTTTGATTCCTTGTGTGGATGCCCATGTTTTTCTCTATGAGTGTCTTCTGGTTCCTTTTAAACCCTTTTCCAAGTTGCCTAACTTGTGAATAAAATCAGTTGATTTTATTCTTTAAAAACTGCCTATAAAGTGTCACACTGCTATAACTGACCCACATTCACCTCTTAGTTCTTCTGGTTTATGGACAAACTTGCCCAAATAAGAAAAATATCGGAAACTTTGGCTGCTGGGAAAGCTTTTCATCACAGAGCATTAGATTTCAGAATTCAAGTCATACCTGCAACATTGTGGACCCCTCAGACAATGAGGCAACTTATTTCTCAACAGCCTAATGGCCATTTTAATGATTGTTTTAGAATATTAACTGTGCAGAAGTTGGATGTGTCTTCTTTAAAGCTGTCTTGAGGGAGCTTTTTGTAGGCCATAGAGAAAGATTTGGCACTTCCAGAGGGATGTTTATCCCACTTATTTTCTGATGAAATGAATCACCCTTAGGAACAGGCCAGATTTCGCCTTTATATTGTAAAGCGACCGTATGCCTACACTTCAGATTATAAAAGTGAGATGAGAGGAATCTCACACAGGGGTTCTATGTACTTCCTCAGGCAGTGAGTAGGCACAATGACTTATTTACCTTAGGGTTAAAGCTGCTTCAAGACAGTAATTTTAAAACCACGGTTTTGGATTGCCTAAAAGCAAGGTCAGTGCAGCAAAAATTGTTCTTTTCAGGTATTACCTGCCCTCAGTGGAAATGTATAAACTAATTCAGAAATACAGATCCTAGTATTTCATTTCAAAAAAATCTAACTTGAGCATCTTGCTTTTATGCCCTGCGTAGCAACATCCTTTAAAAAAATTACTTTCTATTGTGTGCAAGTACCTCTTTTGACAGTGATGACAAAGAGTGGCCACCAACATAAATCTCTCTCTTCTGTCTACATTATTTTATGCTTCATGTAACGTATGATACAAGTCCTACATTGCAGTGATAAGAGAGGGTTTCTTCCCCTTTTCCTGGCAACCCTGTCTTTGATTTATTCTTTATTCCATGTTTCCATTACCTGCATCATGCCTTCTGTCACGGTCAGTTGTATCTTAAATCTCTACTGAACTCCCTGCAGTCCTAGGGGTAAGACTGTGCAAAGGTCTGTTTGCAGGATTGGAAGTTTAGGGCTCAAACTCCTGGATTTTACTTGATTTAAAAGGCAATGCCTAAACCCACTGTTATTAAATGTGACAGGGCCTGACAGAGCCTTAATCAGTTTCCTCTCTTCTCCTTTTTTTCCACAGTGATCAGTGAAAGAGAAAAAAATTAATTGAAAACTGTGGTCATAAAACTCATGAAAAGCAGCAAGATGAAATATAAACTATAAGCAGTACATTAAATCTGTTTTGATTCCTTTTTTTTATATGTAGGAATGATCATACTTCATGCCAACAATGATCCTTTACCACTATTTCCACCGTATGAGTAAAAAATAATATCAAAGTGATGGCCTTTAAATGTTCTGTATTATGAAATATAACCCTTTTCATATAATGATAATTCAATAAATAATATATCCACATCAAAATGTTGTGCTTTGTAATACAGTTCTTCATCTGTCCAAGTTATGTACTTTATGAAACAAAGTGTTTGAATTCAGTAATAAATATTTACTTTTAAGAAGTTATCAATACCTTCCAGCCTGGCGATGCTGATCCTGGTAGGCAGGATTTTTTAACATCAACACATATGTAAGGGACACAGGGTGTATATTTGCAAAGTTCCTGGCTATGGGACCAAGTAATGAAACACCACCCCATGTAAAGTTTTTATGAGAGTTAGTAGAGGCTGACTTTTCTCATCTTTGGTCAGCATACGGGTCAGGGTTGCTTCCTGGTTAATTAATTCAGGCTTTTCTTCTAGGGGGGCACTTGGTAACCCCTAGCTGTCCATTGCAAGGGGAAGCTTATAGATCTCAGGAAAGGTTTATGGCTTTTTCTGTACAAATCTCTTCTAGACATGGGCACACCTTGTTCTTTTCCTATCCAGAGTATTCTTGCATTCATTGTTGGTTACAATTCCAATTCTTTCTTGGACTACAGTTATAGTGGGTGGGTCTATGAATTGTAGACATAGGATGGTCTGAAGAGATCATCTAACTGTCTCAGTGGCTTTCAGTTATAAGTACCATATATGAATGATATAGCAATATGTATGTGCTTAACCTTAATTACATTCTGCATTTGATTTGTGCCTCTCTGCCTGCAAAGATTTATTGGCAAACTCCCTGAGCATCTTCCAGCACCTGTGGTAGGGCAGGAACATTAACAAAACTGTGGTTGGGAAGTTTGGCTGTGAGCCGGCAATCCTGAACTTCAAGAATGAACTGAACTGCAAGAGAACTGCTTAAAATAGACAGTAACACTTGTCACAGGAAGGGGAAATTTTAAGAGTGGTATAAACCCACTTTTGCCTAGTGGTCCAAATTTATCTGGGGCAGAATATCATAAGGTAGGTGAGATTCCCAGCAGGAGTTAGTCCCAGAACTGAATGGTGCTTGGCTTGAGCTAGGTTCTATTTTTGGAGTTACAATTTAATTTTCTTCTGAGTCCCTGTAGACCTGTGGCACTAAGGAAATGCAGCAATACAGGTGGAGACATGCAAAAGGTATTGATGTCTTGGGGTATGGCAGTATAATTGACACCTAGAGTGACCTGTAAAATTCTCTTGAGGTTTTGTCACCCATGAGTAATGTAAGCCATTCTGAAACCAAGCCTTCCAATTCTTTTATATGCATCATGGGTGTCTATTTTTTTATGCTTAGCTTCTGTCATTTCACTGAGCAGTTAACCTTTTCTTTGCCTAGAAAGGTTTTGATGTGCTTATTGAATGGTCATGTTTAAAAGAACAGAAAATAAACATATGTAATACAAACTCCTAAAGATCTTGGTCTTTTTTGTCTTTGCTCATTCTAAGCTATTCCATTGAAATATGAAAGGAAGGCTGATGCTTAAAACAAGGAAGATAGAACATTTTTTTTGGTAATGATTGCAGTGCCCATCAGTGCTGTGTGAGTGAGAGCAGCATTGCTAACAGCAGTACTGAAGATTTGCTCTAAGGACACAGTTCGTGGCAGTCACCCAAGCAACCCTGCAGATAGATAATGCAAGGTTAGGCTGCTTCCCCTCTAACCTCTCTCTTCTTACCATATAGATAACCTTCTCCATAGTTTTACTAGGAGCAATTCAGCTGAACTTGTGCCACTCCTGATGCAGAAAGGAGCTCCAGTAAAGTAATTGTGTAATGCAATGGTGAAATCAAGCAATTTCTTTTTTTATGCCAAAATAAAAGTTAGGCAACTGGCCAGGAAACAGGGAAAGAAACTTTACTGGTAAGTATGACTATTTTCCCCAGCTTTAATTTTGGGGAGAAAGTTGGCTGGTGTTTATGACTCAGCAGCTAGAATGTTCTTGTCTCTACTAGTAGCTGCCAACTATAACAAATGTAGCAGGAAGGTGCCCCTCTTTGGCTGCAATACCTCAGCAAACTTGCTTATCTGTAGCTGGACTATATTATGAGGAATCAGCATCAGGTCTCAAAAAAGGGGTGTCACTGATCTCCTTCGAAAAGTCTTTTGTTTTCAATGTTTGAGGAAGAAGATCACAGGGTTGTGTGTCAACTATTTGACTTTCATGTAGAGCCTAGCTGTGCAAACCAAAGGTACAACCTCAGTGATGGAAGGTGACGATGATGGTGATGTCCCTGATTAAGCTTTCTAAATATTAGTCTTAAAAGAGTTAATAATAATTATTTCTCTAGCTAATGTCAAAGACAAAAGCCATGTCTGTGTGTGTTCAAAGACAATAGACTAAAACAACTAAGTTGCTTCATCAGTTGCTTAAAGAAAAACAAGGTCTGAAATATTGACAGCTTTTATGTAGTAACTCATACTTTCTCATTATTTTATTGTGCATTATCTATCCTCTATAAAAATACAGTAACTAGTGGCAGAAGGAGAGCGAGTGTCAGCTGGAAATTGGAGATTGGCAAAGGACATGCACATGATTAAAACTACCTCTGCCATATCAATCTCGTGTAAGCATTTCAGGATTCATGAGCGCAGTGAATGTGTGGTCTGTGCTGTTGAGATGGCCTTGGCAGCGCTGCTCAAAATTTCTTCTCATCTCATCTGAGTACCCATGGACTAGTCACTGACTGGAGTGAGGGTAAGATCATAGAATCATAGGATATCCTGAGTTGGAAGGGACCCATAAGGATCAAGTTCAACTCCTGGCTCCACACAGGGCCAACCAAGTCAGAGCATGGGACTGAGTGCATTGTCCAGATGCTCCTTGAACTCATTAAAGCTCAGTGCTGTGACCACTTCGCTGAGGACTCTGTTCCAGTGCCTGACCACCCTCTCAGTAAAGAACCTCTTCCTAACATCCAACCTAAACTTCCCCTGTCACAGCTTCTTATCGTTCCTGCAGGTTCTGTCACTGGTCACTAAAGAGAGATCTGCACCTGCCACTTTGCTCCCCCTCATCGGGAAGCCATAGACCATGATGAGGTCTGTCTTCAGTCTCTTTTTCTCCAGGCTGAACAAACCAAAGGACTTCAGCCTCTCCTCATAAGACTTCCCCTCCAGACCCTTCACCATCCTTGTTGCCTTCCTCTGGACAATCTCCAATAGTTTTGTGTCCCTCTTGTACTGTGGCAGCGAAAACTGCACACAGTACTAGAGGTGAGGCCGCACCAGAACAGTGTAAAGTGAGACAATCACATCCCTGGACCAGCTGGCCATGTTGTGCTTGATGCACCCCAGAATACAGTTGGCCTCCCTGGCTACCTGGGCACACTGCTGGCTCATGTTTAACTTGCTGTTGACCAAGACCCCCAAATCCCTCTCAGTGTGTCTGGCCTCCAGCATCTGATCCCCCAGTCTGTATGTGTAGCCAGGGTTGGTCCTTCCAAGGTGTAGAATCCAGCATGAAGATGAAATGCAGGAGACATGGATATTTAATTTAAAAAGTAAGTTAAGTAGAAAGAGTAGTGGTGCTCTTCTAGACAAAACCTTTTATCTCTGGCAGTGGGAGATACAGGTCAATTTCTTCCTTGGCCTGGCAGTGTTCAAAGACAGGAGCATTCCATGAGAAGTGGCATGGAATAGTCATAGAGAAATTCCCAAAAAGTTGAGTTGCTCTTAGGGATTTCTATCTCTTTTTGAGTGCAAAATGAAGCCAGACTTGGCAGGCATTTGTGTCTGGATTTGTGCAGCCATGTTTGCAAAACCCATGAAAGAGCAAGTGTCACAGGGAATATGCTTCAGCCTAATACCAAGGGTGCTGAATGAGAGGACTGCATGCAGATCCTGTTGCATCACACTCTACAAGCAACTAGTGCACAGGCTGACCTGGGCTGTGATAAACGGGTGCCCAGCATTGCCACTGCACACTGTTACTCCTTTTTCTCCTTCCAACAAAGCAAAGAGGGAGGCAGTGATTTTGTGCACATCTCAGAACAGGAAGCTGGTCCTGGGAAAGACGTGTCCTGGGCCCCTGAGGGAATATCTGTCCAGGGCTGGGCTTGACTAGCTCAGTAGGGTTGTGAGCACAGCAAATGGCTACCAGCCACCGTGGCCAGAGTCTCAGTCCTCCAAGTAATATCTTGTACCACGAGAATTTTTGAACCTCTTTGTAGCAGGAATCATATTTTAATAAGGAGACTGTCTCTTGGACTACTTGTCCTCCCTTGCCATGTACCTCATGCCTCTCTCTTTGGATTAACATTTTTTTTTTGTGATAGTTATAACAATTGCTTACAAAGAAAACAAACATTAGGAAGACAAGAGTGATGATGAGAGCTCTGTATTCATGTATTTGCTTACGTATATGATCCAGTATTTAGGACTTTTCATCCTTTAATTTGATGAGCATAGCTTTTAAGAACACAGTGAATACTACGATGTATGCAAGCCATGGGGGCACAGTTTCATCTGATCACATTTGTCGTGTTATGTAATGAAATTCCCTGTTCTTCCAAAGACCTTATTATCTGCATCAGCATTAAGCATGTGTTAACATTATTACTTAATGTTTTTAATGTTTGTTGCCCAGGGGCCCCAGTCAAGATTGGGACCCCCACTGTGCTAAGTGCTGTATAAACATGCACAATTTAAGGAAAGATGTGACCTGAAAAAAGAGGCAAAGGAGACAATAAAATAAATCTGTTTTGAGATTGTACACATTTGCGCTGTTTAATTGTTGTCATAAGTTGGTAGATGGCCTCATTTGTGCCTCAAGGCATCATTAATTATCTGACTCTTCATTTTACAGGCAAAACAGCAAAGATGGGTTTTGAGCAGTGACTTGGATTAAAAAAGGATATACATGTTTATCTTAGTTAAGGAAATCAGGGTTGAAGCTGCTTCTTCGCAGGAAGATCGGTGACTTCTGGAGCATCTGGTAGCGTGGTCTGCTGGTAGAACAGCAAAGCAAGGGAGAAGCATGGCAGGATGCAAGAATCAGGCATCTGATGGAAATACTGGTTTGATTTATTGAAATGCTGGCATTCAGTAGAAGATTTAAGGGATAAATTCCAGTGTGTTGTAATTAGAATCACAAAATGTTTTGGGTAGGAAAATGCCTTTAAAGTCCAACCCCCCTGCAATAAGCAGGGACATCTACAACTAGATCAGGTTGCTCAGAAGCCCATCAAACTTGACTTTGAATGTTTCCAGGGATGGGGCATCTACCACTTCGGTTGGGAAGATGGGCTAGAAAAATGACTTTGAAAGATGATATTTTCCCTAAGTTGGAGAGAAACTGAACAACATATACAGATCTCTCCCAGAGGAGTGGACGAGAGAGAAGGGCTCACAAATCTGCTGTTACTGTGTTAGTGCTTGTCTGGTAGAAGTGAAGACCCAGTGATGCAGCCCACAGCAAGAGTGACAAGAGAGCGATGTGTTGAATTTTTAGCAATGTCAGATTATGTGGGGAGCACTGAGGGTTCAGCTTTGGCTGCTTGTATCTGTCAATGACTCCTCCAAAGGACGGTGCGCAGCAGGTGCGTAGATGCAAAAAGGCAAGGAATGGTGATGGTCAGTAACACAGCCACTGCAATGCTTGGGAGCTGGTATTGTTTTGAAAGGAAAAATTAAATTTACTGTCAGTTCAAAAGCAGACAAGCCTACCAGATTATTGATGCTATTTAAAAATCTGTTTTTCCTTCTAATACTCCAAGGGCAAGAAAGCTAATTGTCTGGAGGGTTATTTTGTTACTTGATTTCAAAGCTTGTAAATACTTTATTTGGTTACATTCTGCATATGAAAGTACTTGCAGACCCATATTGACTAAAAGCAGGACTAAAAACTTGAGTGCAGAATTCAGAATTTTTTTACAAGAGTATTGCTACAATAACTATATACTACCACAAAAAGCCAGTGGTTGTTTTGTCAGTGTGACTTGATTGTCAGTGTTAACACACCCCACAATTTAATTTCACCGTTTTCCACCAGCAATAGAGCAGAGATTAGTTAATTTTTTATTTTGTTCCATCTTTCCTTCTGGCTACAAATACATCTCAAAGGGGCTGCCCAAGTTTAAATGATCATGGTGTTGATCAGTGATTTCTTATTTATGGATGGTTTTTCTTTTCCATTTGTCTATTCATTTCTTTTAATGAATTTGGTTTTGTGACTCATTTGTTCCTCTCAGAGACAGGAGCATAAATAAGGGGAGAACATAAAACTCAGCTCCTTGAAACAGAAATCTGTGGAGTGTCTTTCTGGAAGTGTGGGAGAGAGGCTGAGACACAAGGACACCAAATCTCATCAGTCTCTGTTAGCTGCTCCAACTAAAGAAATAAGGCTGACTGACAGACAGAACTTTTAACAGAAGTCACTCATCTCTTCATTTTAAATTTTAATAAGGGTATATCAGTCTGAGATAGGAAAAAAAAATTGCTATAAAATCTGCAATATCACTGAAAACTGAGACTAGAAGTAGCAATGCAGAGAATCACTGGTGATAGAAGAGTTCTGCTATGACTAAACTACTAATTCTTCCTTTATCTGATCTGCAGCACCTGGCAGAGTTGATAATTGGTGTTCTGTATGGAAATAATAACTTTTTCTGGAAAATATTAGGAATGTCATCTTCTGTTATTTTAGATGAGGAAGCAAAGAACATTTCTCTGACAGGGATGGTGAGGAGTCAACAGTATATTTGAAATATTAATAATGAAAAATGTACAAGTGTAGTACTCAATGTCAGTTCACACTAATATCACCTTTAGGGGCTTAATGTATGGAAACAGAGTTGGAAAAACAAGGTTTTTTAATTTTTGAAACATTATTTGAAGTGCTACTTGCAATTTTCTTATGAAAATTAAATTAATAAAATGCCTTAATTTATTCTTAAAAAGCTGAGGACATATAACTCCTCTTGAGCCCTCAAGGTTAATTTAAAGGATTTATTTGGACTTTCAAAGGCCTTTGACATAGTCTTTCATAAAGTTGTTAAAAAGCTACTCACTTGAAGTGACATCAAGGATTGCAAATTAAAGACACATGGGAATTAAAAGACTGATTTTCAACATGACAAACTGTTACCAATTGTTTATGCTGGGTGTCTCTGAGGACAAATCATAAAATATAAAATGCAAGAGAATGCAAGTGATAGCAATGCATTACCTTTCATTGCTAGTAATACTATGTCTGGGTTTCATAGTCTCATTTTTTAAAGAAATAGGAAAGTGAGAAGGTAAGAGGGTGATAAGAGGTAGGTGATAAGCTTTATGAGAGAAGACTGTATTTTCTTCTTGTGGTTTAGACATCTAAAGAAGAAAGAAATGATCTTCTCTTCTTTTAGTGTAGAAAGGAAACAAACAATGCACTAGAAATAGCATGGTGGTAGCATAGCCAGTAATTGATGCTACAGGGAAGATAAATTTGTAGCTCAGAATGAATATCCAGGTGGGATTCACTGCTGTAAGTCATCACTGAACAAAATGAACAAAACCTTTCTCTTCCCAGATACGTCTGTGAAGAGCAGTCTTGTGAAGCTTTTCTTTTATTTCCTCCACAAGGAGGGACCTCTTTCCAAACCAGATATTGCTGAAATATATTTCAAGGCAGGGTCAGTTTTTGGACCTTCTTTTCAGGAGAGTGACTTAATCTGGTTTTAGCTGTAAGTTTTGTCCATCTGATCACAGAAAATTCTAGCTTATTTATCCATACAGGGTGCCTTGTTTCTCTAAATCATCTGGTATTTGCCACAGCTGGTGGTGAGGTCAATGTTTCACAGAATCAGCCTTGATGACTTTGAGCTCAAAGGAGTGGTGGAGCAGGGACCTTGTGGTGTCTTAGATGTCAATAGTCAGCAAGAAGTCAGGTGTCCCTGGCTTTGCAGCCTCTCAGCTCCTTCAGGATACGGGACCAACTGTGGTGACTGGCTGTACCTGTACAGGGTAGCCAGCAATTGCAAAATGTATGCCAGGAACTGGTAAACATGGACAGCAGGGCTGACCTACTTTGACTGAAGGATCAAAATATGGGGATTTGGGCAGAGAGATGAAGGATTTGTAGTGAGGAAGGACGGTCAGAGAAAAAGGACTGTGATGATGAGAGGACTGGAGCACCTCTCCTATGAAGACAGGATGAGAGAGTTGGGCTTGTTCCGCGTAAAGAAGATGTCAGGGAGACCTTATTGAAGCCTTCCAGTACCTAAAGAGCACCTACAGGAAAGCTGGGGAGAGAATGTTCATGAGGGCATGCAGTATAGGACAAGTGGTAATGGCCTTAAGCTGAGAGAGGGTAGATTTACATTAGATATAAAGAAGAAATTCTTCCCTGTGAGGCACTAGAAGAAGTTGCCCAGAGAAGTTGTGGCTACCCCCTCCATGCCAGTGTTGAAGGCTAGGTTGGATGGGGCTTTGGGCAACGTTGTGTGGATCCAGGCCTGAGGTTGATAGCCTTGCCTGTGGCAGGGTGGTTGGAGCTCTATGATCCTTGGGGTCCCTTCCAACCAATGCCATTCTATGATTCTATGATTCTATGAACCTGGTCTAGAGGAGGGTGTCCCTGCCCATGGCAGGGCAGTTAAAACTAGATGATATTTGAGGTCCCTTCCAACCCAAACCAGTCTGTGATTCTGATTCTGTGAGTAGAAAGAGTAAAATCCAGAGGGGCATGTTTCAGAGAGAAAGAGAACAACAGAATTAAGGGAATAGGCAGTCCTAAGGAAGGCCACACAGGAATGCAAGAGGACAGACAAGCAGAGCATCAGCTAATTTCATGGTAAACAATTCATTTCTGGTGTACCTTTGTTTCCCCAAACCCTCTCCAAATTCTTAGGACTCTTGCTGAGTGTTTTAAGCCCATATTTGTGTAATGTGAAGAGATGAAACATGACCAAAGCTTCTAATCAGATATACTTTAAAAATGTTTAAACCACTCAGTCAGTTGGGTCTTAATTGATTCATCAATAGCTTGTGGCTCATGCTTAGTTCAGTAACAATCAGTAGTTCAAGGTCTAAATGTCAGACGGACTGTTCCTGAGATTAGTTCATGTATTGTATTCTGTCTGTTACTCAAGAAGCCACAAGTTCCAGCTTTTCTGAAGAGGGTCACAAGCCTGGTTTTAAAATGATGAAGAAATGTCTTATCTGCCTGTATGGTGAGGCTCTTAACTACTTGTTCATCTTGTAGGTGTGAGTGAATCAAGTAGATAACTGGTGTATTCTGTTTCTTTAAGAGTCTGTCTTGCACTGCTACTTATTTTGCAGTGGTAGCAACTGAAGGTGCTCAAAATCTGCAGATTGCTGCATCGTACACAGCTTTTCAGTTGGCAAAGATGACAGCGGCAGTATTTAACACATATAGATGTCAAGGAGGACAATGGGAACATGATATTTTTCTGTTTCTCATAGGAACAGCTCAATCATAACTTTAAGGGAGTGCTTCCTGTTGCTTACAGGCACTTAAGATGTAGTTGCAGATGTATGTCATGGTTCAGCCCGAGGTGGCAGATGAGCACCATTACTGAGAAGAGCCTGGCTTCGTCCTCCTGAATCTTGCCCTTTACATGTTTATAAACATTAATAAGGTCACCACCTCAGTCTCTTCTTCTCCAAGCTAAAGAGGCCCAGCTCCCTCAGCCTTTCCTCATAAGGAAGGTGTTCCACTCCCTTAATCATCTTGGTGGCCCTGCGCTGGACTCTTTCCAGTAGTTCCCTGTCCTCCTTGAATTGAGGGGCCCAGAACTGGACACAGTATTCCAGGTGCGGTCTCACCAGGGCAGAGTAGAGGGGGGGAAGGACGTCTCCTGACCTACTAACCACACCCCTTCTAATACACCCCAGGATGCCATTGGCCTTCTTAGCCACAAGGGCACATTGCTGGCTCATGGTCATGCTGCTGTCCACCAGGATCCCCAGGTCCCTCTCACCTACACTGCTCTCCAATAGGCCAGTCCCCAACCTATACTGATACATGAGGTGGTTCTTTCCTAGATGCAAGACCCTACACTTTCCCTTGGTAAACCTCATTAAACTCCCCACCCAACTCCACAGCCTGTCTAAGTCTTGCTGAATGGCAGCATGGCCCTCTGCCAGGTCCAGAAGAAGCTGGGAGAGCCCAGCCAAGACAGCCGACCCAGGCTGGCCAAAAGGACATTCACTGCCACAGAATGTCATACACTGTATACAACTGGGGAAGCTGGCTGGGAGGTGGGATTGCTGCTCAGAAACAGCTTCAGTTGTGGTTTCTGTTTGCTTTTTTTTAACTTCTGCATTTATTGAGCAGATACACTTGTGCATCACCTGGCTTTTATTGTTGTTGTTGATATTCTCTTCCTTTGTTACCCCATTAAAATGCCTTTATCTTAACTCATGAAGTTTTGTTTCCATTCTCCCCATCACCTTGGGGGGAAGGAGTGAATGAGTGGCTTCATGGTGCTTACTGACTGTCTGGGATTAAACTATGGCACATATATTGATGTCCTGGTTCTGTTCAGGCCAGAGTTATCTTCCCCAAGCAGCCAGCACAGGTGAGCTGAGTTGGCTTGGGCTGTTTTCCACATCACCTGGCATCACTTCCCCATAAAATGTTCAGGAGATGTATCTCTGGGGCTGTCTTGGTGTGAGTGGGTGTTGTGTTGGTCTTTGTGTTGTTGTAGTGCTCTGTTATCACATTGTTGAACTGGTAAGCATTCCATGTTTTCACTGTGTGTGTGTATGCTGCCCTGGCTCTGTGGCTGTTCCTCCTTGTGGTGCTGGTCAGTACCTGTCCTGACTCCCACCTGTGGTGTGGGGTGCTCATCTGCTGCATGGGGCTCAGCTGCAACAGTTGATGTTTTAATTTTGATATACTAAAATGTGCCCTTTTCATTGTTTTCCTCAGACTCATAAAGAATAGCTTTGGGTTTGGTTTTTTTTTTGCATTATGACAAAGGGTGTGAGAGGCTTAAGAAGTCCTCTGTGTTTCTGTAGTGTTAGGAAAGGAAAGGTCTTGAGGATGTTTCAGCAATAGACTTTGCCAGAGTGCAGTCTGCTGATAGCTGTGTCCCCCTGTTAGTTCAAGTGTTTGGGTCACCAGTGGTTTACTTCTGAGAAGTTTCATGTATTTTCACCTGAGTGTTCTTTCACTTACAGATTTGTATGCAAGGAATGTAAGGAGCATTAAGGAGGCTGAACAAGAGAGAGACTGGTGAAGTCAGGCTTTGCCCTCCTTGAAACATAAATGGGATCATTCAGCAGAAAGTACCCTAGATCAAGAGGTCTCTGTATCCTGCTTCTGTCAGGCAGAAGACAGAAGCCCTAATTGAAAGAATGAATGGAGGCAGGTTCAAAGTTGGGACAGCAGGATGACTACCTTCTTGCCCATGCTGCCCCTCCCAGGTGCCTCTGAACAACAGGTATGAGGCTCTGGTTGAGGAAGGCCAGTCAAATGAGGATGTGGATGATAGGCAGCCTACACCAGAGGGGTCTCCACAGTTGGAAAGGCATATCACCCACATTGCAATCACATCCACAAAGAAGAAAAGAAGGGTTATTTTTGTAGGTGACTCCCCTCTCAGGAGAACAGAGGATCCAATATTGCCAAGTAGATCCTCCTCACAGGGAAATCTACTGTCTCCATGGAGCCTGGGCTAAGGATGTCACTAGGAAACTTCCCAGCATAGTAAGGTCCCCAGACTACTACCCATTACTGATATTCCAGATGGGTGGTGAGCAATTAAGGGAGACTTTAGGGTATTGGAATTGTTAGTGAGAGACTCTGGGGCACAGGTTGTGTGCTTACTTCTTCCAGTTGTAAGTACTGATGCTGGAAGGAATAGCAGAGTGTAAGCTATAAACACATGGCAATGTGACTGGTGACACTGACATAATGTTGTGTAATGGGATGACATATGTGGCATCAAAGTGGAGGCACCTTTCTCAAAGGGAGAAGAGGGCCTTTGCCCAAGAGGGGCAAATTGACAGGGCTTTAAACTAGAGGCAAAGGGGGAGGGGATGATAAGATTGTCTGTGACAAGCAGCAGGATGACACACCAGGATTGGAGGAATAGGGTGATAGTAAGGACCTTCAACCAGTTGCCCTGGGGCATGCAGTGGGCACTGCAGCACAGGCAAAGTTTTACAGAGACAAACCAGATAATACTGAGATTAATAGGGATCAGGACAGCTACTGGCTGGATGGTCGCATCCAGAAGGTGGTGGTCATTGGCTCAATGTCTAGATGGAAGACTGTGGTAAGTGGTACTTCTCAGGGGTCTGTGCTGGACCGGTGCTGTTTAACAGCTTTATTAATGATATTGACAGTGGGATTGAGTGCACTCTCACAAGTTTGCTGATGACACCAAGCTGGATGGTGAGGTTAATGTGTCAGAGGGATGGGATCCCATCCAGTAAGATCTGGACAGGCTGGAGAAGTGGGCCCAGCTGAACCTTATGAGGCTCAACAAAGCAAAGTGCAGGGTATGGTACTTGGATTGGGACAGTCATCTAATCTGTACTGATGATGTGCTTGAAAGCAGCCCTAAGGTAAAGGACTTGGGGGTACTTGTGGATGAGAAGCTGGACATGAGCCATCAATGTGCATCTGCAGCCCGGAAGGCCAACTGCATCCTGGGCTGCATCAAAAGAAGTGTGCCCAGCAGATCGAGAGAGGGGATTCTGCCCCTCTACTCTGCTCTGGTGAGACCTCACCTGGAGTACTGTGTCCAGCTCTGGAGCCCTCAATATAAGGACAGGGACCTGTGGGAGTGCATCCAGAGGAGGGCCATAAGAATGATCAAAGGGGTGGAGCACCTCTCCTATGAAGATAGGCTGAGAGAGTTGAGCTTGTTCAGCTTGCAGAAGAAAAGGCTCTAGGGGGATCTTATAGTGACCTTCCAGTACCTGAAAGGTGCCTATAAGACAGCTGAGGAAGAACTGTTCATGGCAGTATGTAGAAATAGGATGAGGGGTAATGGCTTTAAACTAGAAAAGGGGAGATTTAGATTGGATATTAGGAAAAAGCTCCTCAATATGAGGGTAGTAGATCACTGGAACAGGTTGCCCAGAGAGGTAGTGGAGGCCCCATCCCTGGAGATAGTCCAGGTCAGGCTTGATGGGGCTCTGAGTGACCTGATCTAGGTCCCTGCTTACTGCAGGGGGGGTTGGACTAAATGACTTTAAAAGGTACCTTCTGACCCAATACATTCTATTATTTTAGTCCATGAATGTTTTCTGTTGACTAGCATTCCCTATGTTGTTGGTTCCTCCATTGCATAAGCAATGTGCAATAAAGGCCACAAACCATAACTTTAAATGAAAAATAGGCAATAGCGAGTAGTTTTCTGACTGACCAGTGGGTTGAAATCTGTATTGAAATTTGTAAAAGAACTTGCCAATAGTTCTACAGTATTCATGACCCCTTTGCAAAGGGTTTGTGAACAGGAACTGGCCTTTCTTCATCAGGTATCTTATTCAGGATAAATAAGTCAATCAGCTCTAGTATTGTGAGGCAACTCTTACTGATTATTCTAGTGTGTAAGAAGTTCTCACTGGCTTGAATGACTTTTTGCCTACTTGAATTGGTCTGCAAGAATACTGTCTATGTCATTATATTCATACTTTACCAGAACAACTTAATAGTAGAGGGAGAAGCTTAAATAGGAATAATAGACTAAAACTGAGCAAAAGAAAATGAAGAATGAATATCTGCGAGTAATTCCCAGCAGTGATTTCTGAAGATTACAGGTAGCTCAAAGAGAAGTAGCTTGCATAGCTTGAATTAGAATGGATGAGTAATTAATGAGGAGCAAAACCGCGTTAGCAGAAGGATCTGGAATATAGGCCATTCTCATATTTATTTGGGGCAATTTAAAGTGTATATTGGTGGTCTAAGCAGCATATGCATTTTCTGGCTTTGAATTAACTTTTCCCTATAAGCATTTCTTTCTTCTTTGGGTAACTTAATTAAAGGTAAATGTTAGAAATATGTTTCAAGAAGGCAAATCCAGGTATCTAGCTGCTAGAACTCTTCAAAGAATTTAGCTACTAATATGCTATCATATAGGAATTTTTTATCAAGTTTTGATTTAATAAAAGTAGTTGTTAACTTGGCTATTTTATTGCTGATTTTTTGATGTCCTAGCACCCAGGTGAAATGCTAATCTTTGAACTACTATGGGAAGTGGTGAAATCATTTTAGAGGACATTAGACACTATAAGAAGAAAGAACTCTTTGGAATATTTTTGTTTCTCACTACAAGAATTATCCTTGTAAAAGGCAATGTGACTCTTGTAAAGAAACTGTTTCTTCAAAGGTTAAAAACTGTATTGACAGCTTCTATGATTCAATAAGATTTTCTTTCAAGATAAAGCCTACATAATTTCAGATATTGCATGATTTCCTCCAGATAAATAAATGTCAGAAAATGGAAAAGGCTCATTTTCTAAGCCCGAGTGGCAATTTTCTTATTATGCTGTCATATGGATGAAGTACTTGCCATTCTGAATTGTGCTGGCTCTTTGGAAGCAAAATTTGGGGCAAGATTAATGAAATCAACAAAAATAATGATTGTTGTCTTGGACATTCTATTGACATTCAGAAATGGCCTGTCACATGTCTACACTAAAGTCATTAGCTTGCTGATGCAGTTTGAGCTCTCATGTGAAGACTCCAACCTTCAAAGGTGCCTTCCTGCTACCTGTCAGTATCTTCTGAAGGACCAGAACCTTGTCATCAGGGCTCACTCTCTCTGAGCACTCCTTTCAGATGACAAATAGCCCTGGAGATCTTAGAATATTGTTGAGAATCACAGAATGTTAGGGGTTGGAAGGGACCCCAAAAGATCATCTAGTTTAACTTCCCTGCTAGAGCAGGGTCACCCAAGGATGTGTTCAAGTGGGTTTTGAATGTCTCCAGAGAAGGAGACTCTACTGCCTCTCTGGGCAGCTTGTTCCAGTGCTCTGTCCCCATCACAGTTAAAAAGTTCTTCCTTATGTTCACATGGAGCCTCCTATATTCCACCTTGCACCCACTGCCCCTTGTCCTGTCATTGGACACTGTTGAGAAGAACCTGGCTCTTTTGTCCTCACACTCATCTTTTACATATTTATAGACTTTGACAAGGTCACCCCTCAGTCTCCTCCAAGCTAAAAAGACTCAGCTCCCTCAGCCTGTCTTACACCTTTAGATGTTCTACTTCCTTAATCATCTTAGTGCCCTGTGCTGGACACTTTCAAGTAGTTCCCTGAAGTCAGCAAACTGTGCATATAACTTCAGAAGTTCTAGTAGATCTGGTTGCTTAATTTGGTGCTCCAACCAGGGATAAATTGAAGATGTGTGAGATTGGTCTGTCTTTCGAGCTGGGTGCTCACTGCAGACATGACCCTACTGTGCTGCCCAGATGTGTAGAAGAACAGGAACTGTATTTAGAAAGGATCAGTGCCTACAGGGTGGCTTAAAAACAGTAAAGCTGAGAGGAATTAATGGCTTAAAACAGCAGATTGCCTTAGTGTCTGTTGTCTCTGCAGGGACCAGAGGTGGGCCAAGCTTCAGCAGCGAGGAGCAGCTAAGACTGATTTAATCTAAGCTATTTGCCTGGATTTCATTGCATTTGTTCACTCTGCCATGGAAAGTAACATGGGTGTGGTTAGGTGAGCCACATGAATCTCTGTGCCCTGGGTCTAGTTTGAAGTGCATGAGGACTAGAGTTGAGAACATAATATCCATCGGTGGTGGAGGGCAAGGGTCATTAGAGTATAGGGCAGGAGGAAGGAGTATGACAGCAGTGCCAAAGGGACTCTTGCTGGTGCTGTTAAAAATGTCAGGATGGTCATAAAGATAAAAATAGCAGAGTATCAACATGTTACAGGTAGAAGTACATTAGAACATGGCTGTCAAGCTGACATGCAGTTGAATGCATGTACTTATGTACATGCAAGTGCTTCTGGTGGAGGCTACATATACATGCAGATTATGTTTTTTAGGAATATCTAATGTCTATGTGCATGTATGAGGCAAAAATATTTATCTACAAGGGCTTATGTGATGCATCTAAGACAAGCCCATGAGGCACAGGGACAGAAAAGAGAGCTGCATATGGATTCTTGTGCATATTGCCAAGAAATCCTTTGAGGTCTGGACAAGGATGGGCGTGGAAGTAAATGGTACACTGAAACCAGAAGGCATACCTAAAGGTATAATGTGAAATAAGAGCTCTTAAAATGAAATTTGCCCTTTGGCTGTTGTTATTTAACACAGTTACAGCATGCATTTTTAAAGGTATCTCAGACTTGTCTTACTGTGGTTCCCCTGCAGAGCTATGGTGTAATGTGTAATGTGCATCTTTAGATGGAAAAGCAGAGGTTCTGGTGTAATGGTATGACTTATAGAAACTGAAGCAAGGCATTAAAAAGTGAATCCCATAATTTCTAGTTTTCCATTAAACCTTAATATAATGCCAAAGTTGACGCTTAGCCGCACAGAAAGAACCCGAAGTCTTGACAGGTTTTTTTCCCCTCACATTTCTTGTGAGCAGCACAGGAAACCATTCATCTCCCTGTGTTTGCACTGGCCTTAGGGCTTCAGTGACAGTCTAATAAAGGCTAAGGGTAGGTTTCTTATTAGAAAAGTTCTTCCTTTTTTTTTTTCAGGTTTTTTGCACCACAGAAATATTTTTCTAATTTTCTATAGAAGTTTACAAGCATTTTTCCCCTGTGCTTTTATTTTTTGCACTTTTTTTGATCCTCTGAACTTTTTCATATCTACTGCAATTTCTCTGGAGTTTGGCTAGCTTTCCAGCTGCAGATGTGAGTCCAGCAGCTGCTTTATTATCAAAACCAAGGATATAATTCTGCAAAGTGCTTAACTACTGTGATAGAAGTGGGGGTTTATTTTACAGTCACTCAAAGGGACTTGAAAGGTTAAAACTCCTTCAACTGCTGCTGAAAAGGAGTCTAAGGAAAGGAGGGGATTTTTTTTTCTCTACTAAGTTGCATATGTGGGTGATGCCTAGGTATTTGTGTTAAAAAGCTGCTACTTTAGAAAAAGAAAGGTCACACTTTTCTGTCTTTGTCTCACATGTCTCTGCCAGCCAGAAGAGGTGTGTAGTCCTACATATGTGTAGGATGCATGCATGATGCCCTTCTATATGGAGAGTGAGAGCATTCGTGGCAGATATGAGATGGCCAGCTCACATGGTGTTTATTTATAGAAGGCAGCAGAACAGCAGGCAAACCAAACTTTCAGCTTGTTTGAAATGGCAAGGCTGTGTGCACACAAGGCTCCCCGGTGGAGCGGTGACCCTCTGTGATGTGATGCAGGGCCTGGCTCGTTACATTTGAGTTTAGTAAACAGAGGGTTGCAGCCTCACGTGCTATGTTAGGCTTCCTAGCGCGTGCAGAGGGATCGCGTGACTGGTCTCACTGCCCCTGTGATTGGCATCCTGTCCCAATTTATGATGTTTTTTATAAAGCTTTCTCTTTTTTTTTTTTGGTACCAGTAACTGGAACGTATGTAGGCAACCTGGCTGTAGCGCAAATAACATAACGATCAAAACCAGACTTGGCCAGTAAGAGCCAAGGTTTAGTTAATCACTAACTACGGCCCACCAGTCTTGCGACTGTCAGACTGATGTTTGCTGTGTTTCAGGAAGAGAACAGCTGTAATAGAACTGAGCAGAGGTCCACCTAGCTTAGTATCCTGACTGCAGCACTGGCCAGGACAAGATCTGTAGGGAAGTATAGAAGAACAGAGAAAAGTATTTTCCTTCGTATTCATCCCGGTTTCATGTGCTTTGTAGTTTAGGATTTTCTTGAGTTGGGGATTATATGTCTGTGTATACCAGCCTTTAGTGCACCTTCCATGACTTTTTCAATACACTTTATGAATAAAACAGGTAATTATCCCATTATTTCTGAATTTTTGAGGCATGTTTCATTTTCCTCAAAGCTAAATTTTAAAGTTTAGAGCACTGGGGGGAGAAAAAAGAAAAGAAAACCCCACAATTTGTAAGTTTTGACTGCTCTGGTTTTGTTTCTTTTTAAGATCAGAAATACCTTCTAGAAAGCTGCTTCCTGTGTGCACTAAGAATAAGACAAAGCATCGGTATGTTGATTTATCTGGGTTCCCAACCTGGTGCTGCACCAGTCTACAGCATTACTGTACATTGTTGTTTCTTCATTATGACTAGAGACAGTAGAAGCTGTTTGAAAAGAGAAAATGATGCAGAGAATGTGGTCTGAAAATGAAAGAAAGGAAGAAGGCAATAGTCCAAAGAGAAAGCCTCCTCTTTTCACTAAGCTCATAGTAGGGCTGGTCCTTGTTCTGATCTAACTTCTTTGAAGAGTGAGAGCCCTCCAATGTACTCCAAAAACAGGGAAATGGTTTGGAGGAGTAAGTGTTTACAAAGCCAAGATGTGGGCCAATAAAAACAGTCAGGAAATATAAAAAATAAAAATAATGAAAACTCTGCAGAGTAGCTTCTTTCTTCTTTGTCACATGATATTTTTCTTTTAAGAAATGTTTATCTTCCCCCTTTCCCCATTCTTTTGTGGGAGAAATGGGATGAGGACACAAGGCTGCTGCTTTTCCTGAGGGGAGCCTGGCAGTCCTGGTGACTTACCCAGCTCTCTCACTGCCATCTTTATGGACTTCACACTTTCCTCCTGTTTTCCCTTTTTCCCTAGATAGATGGCCCTTTCCCCTTCAGGCATCCATTCCCTGACACCCCCACAGGATTGGGTGTCTCACCTGAATTTGTGCCCCAGCCGAGCCAAGATAGCAAAGCTGACGTGGAGGGTGGCAGGAGGTGGTGCTTCCCAAAGGGCTCTCAAGCTGGCAGGAGGGGATCTTCTGGCTCCATCTTAAACTCCTTCTATGTGCCATGTTTTTCTTCCTGTCCTATCCCTCTCTAGGCATCACTTTTGTCACTGTGTACTGTCATCGGCAGATGAAACTGCTGTTTCATTTGATGCAATCTTTGACTAATGAAGAGTTATGGAAGAAAATTGAAATTCATTACTTTTTTTGAAGTGTTTGGGTATTAATGTGGTGAATGTCACTGAAGAGCTTCACCTGTGGATTTGCTGTTCAATTAAAACAAACCCCTGACAGTCTGCATTACTTAACACTGGGCCATTTTTAAGGTTCCTTGTCTGGCTGCAAGCCACATTTGTCTTGCAAGTTTCCTCTCTTTCCTTATCTTCTTTCTTTTCTTGTCTCCTCTTGCTTGCTTTTTTCAGACAGAAAATTCAGTGCGTGCCCTGGATGGGAGCTCTTGCTCTCTCTGGGTACTTGTCAGCAGGAGTGACCAGGGACGCTGAGCTCCTGTATGCACTGGACATCAAAAGAAGTGTCTGGATGGATTAAAAAGCAGTTTCCTAAAGAGCCCACCAAGGTTAATGCATTTTCCTCTAGGAACTGCAAATCCATTTTGATCTCCTCTTCCCCCTCCTCCCAACTTGTATATTTTTAATCAAGTTTCTGTAAAATACTGTTCTAAATTGTTATATGCTGTGAGAGTGATTGCTGGCTGCCTGTAGAACGTGAGAAAGGAGAAGGGAAGCTGATTTTTGCTATTACCACATGAGACTATATCCACTTTGTCTTGATCCTCAGCACATAAGGTCACTAAACAGAATGTTATCATTTGATAAGCAAAGTAGGTACAACACTACCTTTGAAACAGCTAAGTGATTGGAAGCTAGAGCTCAGCCATCTCGTAACCAGGCTGGTCTCAAAGATGTAGTGTTTAAGGGGTAGGGACAAGCCCTGTTTTGTACTGGCTTGGGGCATAAATGTTGTCATTACTTTAAAATGCATAATTTTTGAATGCCAGAATATCTTTCTGAGTATGGTCATTACATCTGTGTTGTTACCTCAGCCAGCCTCTAAATATTGGTGAACAACCATACACTGCCTCTGCTTGCTGATGTGCTAATAGAAGACTTAAGCAGTCATTTTGGTATTTTAATTTTAGTCACCACGCAGCTCACAAATATTTAGAGGAAATCTTTAATGTCAAACCTTCCTCCCACATAACAAAAATAATTTAATATTTCTCATTATATATTTGTTGTTCAGTGCTTTAGCTCTCCATAAATTCTTGTCCTGATTTTAAAGTCATCTTATCATGCATTTGTGACAAATTTCTATTGATCTCACTTCTGAGTAATTTCTTTCACAACAGCAAGAGAAATAATCATATTTATTTTGGCATGTACAGTCAGTATTTACCCTCCCTGCTGTGTAAACATGCAGAGAGCTGGTATTAGGAAGATTCTGGTTTTACTATGTATGTGCCTGAAAAATATCAGGTCGCAACCAGTTTAAACACCATTAAGAGTGTTTACTGAAGTAATTGACAGGGACAGAAATTCTCTCTGCAGGGTGTAAGTGTGCAGGTTTGATACCAAACCTACATCACCCCCCCAAGTAGCAGAGCCCATCAGCAGTTTGCCTCCTTAGTTTTCTTGCCCCGGTGCAGAGAAAGGTCATGGAAAGCTGTGACCCACTGACTGGCAGAGCACACAGACCCTCCAAACTCCCTAATGAGCAGATTGCCTGACCAACGGTTCCTCTTCAGTGCACCAGGGTTTGGCGTGGGGCTGCGTGGCGACCCTGAGCAGAGGCTGCTTTGGTCCTCTTGAATCTTAATTAAGAGGGTTCAGGCCACAAGTGAGAGGTTGAGGAGATGAACTTGCTAATGCAGCAAAACCCAGGAGGCTTCGGTTTGCACAGTTTTGCAGGGAAATGTATGTGCTGGTGGCAAGACAGTCCAGGTTTTTAAGAACTGGGCAGGGAGCCAAGCAAGTCCTGCCTTTAAAGTCACTCTCTGGCATTTCTCTCTAGATACAGGCAGGCCATTTAGCCTTTTCTGTGTTACTCACCCTATGTGCAGCACAGGGGTAGTAGCTGGTTGGTATCATGACAAAATGTGTTGGCTAGCAGGAGTGGAGATGAGAAAAGCTGGGTTATAGTAGCTTAATTTTATTAAGCTGTCCTGCTTCCTGCTCTATTCACCTGAGATTTGTTTCACTGCACGTACCCAGATGCTTTTTCACGCATACAAAAATTTATGCAAGAGAAGTTTAGAGTCTATTAAAAAAGATTTACAGTCTATTAAAGAACAAAGATAAACATGTTGGTGTAAATTTTTCATGCTGTTGAGGCAGCATATTTGTTTGCACAGATACACATCACAAAAAAAGCTTTTTTGTTGTGTAGTGTTTTATACTATTCTAAGAAACAACTTGAGCCAATCACCTATAATTTAATTAAAACCTTTTGTTGGCAATTCATAAGATAATCTTTATTTTTTCTGAGTGGAACAATCTATCTATAATTTTTCCTTATGAGATGTCAATTTATATCTTGTATTATTATTGCTTACCAGCATGCCGGTCTGACTTCCAGGCTCCTATACACCACCACCTGACATCTCTGTAGCATCTCTGCTGCCCTTGTGAATGGCATGCTGGCTCTTCCTCCTCCCCTTCACTGTCACCTCCCTTATGGCTTTTAGTAAACGGCTTTTCCTGCTAAGCCTTCCAACACCCTTACCAGCTGTTGCTTTTGTTCCTACCACACATCTAGTTCTGAACAACCTTATTTTCTGCCCTATTGAGACCAGGTCAAATCCCATTGAAATGCCCAGTGCAACGATATGAAGAGAGATGCTCATTATAAGCAGTAGGGCAATAAAGTTGCTTTAAAATATTAGATAATACTGAATTTCAAACCTCCATGGAATGCCAACTTGATTAACATATGTTTGATAAGACTTCAGTTTACTTCTTTCTAAAAGTAGCTTACTGGAATAAATTCTTTTACTACAGCATACTTTGGAAACTGGTCCCAGATGAGATACTTAGTTTGACTTAGCCAGGGAAAGTGATGGTCGTTTTGAGCTTTAGTGGAAAGAGAGGAAACTCTCTGTCAGGATTTCCTATATAGTATTAACAACAGGTGGCTAAAGAATAAGGTTTTTAATTTGCTGTGCTTAACTCACCCTCTTGTGAGGCCAGTAGGCAGGACAGTAAAACTTAAGTCCTGGTTTCACTGAACAGTTGTGCTTTCACAACAGGTTTCTAATCAGATACTGCAAAGCCAAATATTTTGGCACCTGGTATTTTCGGGAAGAATTATTTTTGGGCTGCCATATTTCCACAACACTGTGACTTTCTTGCATGCAATTCCTTGGCTTTCAATGACTGTTTTTGATACAGATGAGGGCACACTATTAGTTGTAGATTCTTTCAAGATATTTTAAATCTATTTTTATTTGTAATCATCTTGGATAAGTTTCACCAAATGTTTTCTTGTTTTGTGTATGTTAGATTATAAATTGTAGATGAAAGATAACAACTTATTGGAAAGTACATCTATCTTAGCCAAAAATTCTCAGCAGCTTCCCATAATAATTGGAAACATTTATTTTGCAAGAGAAGTCCGAAATGGGTGAATGACTAAGGACAGATAAAAACATACTTATTCTTTTTTTTTTATATAAGATGATATGAGTGACATGTTATGTTAGGCACAAATAGTTCTGAAAAATACTGTTTGAAGCTCTTTATCATTTAGTAGTGTAATAACACAACATGTAGAGGTGATACTGCTATGATAAAAAGGTGAAGGAACAAATTCTGTATGCTGTTCTGATGAAAAAGGCACTCCTAGTATTCATCCTAGTATTCTTCTTGGTATTCACTCAGATGTGGTATATCATATATTTTGAGTCTTTGATTAAAAATGAAAATAAAATAAACCAAAATATTTAGGAATGAGGGAAATACATAAAGGACAAAGGCTGAGTGTGTATATATACATATATCTATCTTTGAAAGACTCAAGAACAACATCATTCTTTTCCTTAGTATTTATATCCTGGATGAAGCTAGAAAAGTCACTGTTTTCTGATATTTCAAGAGCAAGATTAATCTTCCAGTATAAGCTCTGCATGTGCATCAACTTCTTAACAAAATTTTTAGAGTTGGGTTTCCTAAGTGGATATATGAAGAAGGGCAAAAAGGTACCAGCATGCTTAGTAGCTCAAATGACAAGCGACTAACACACAGGATTTGTGCCATTCAAGATGAGATGTTCTGAAAGAATGGTGAATCCATGTCAGTTGTATAGCTCGCATCCTTCTTGTTAACTTCTGCAGGCACAAAGTTAAGTACAGTTGCGATCTTGAAGCCTGAGATTCAATTAGCTGTCTTATTTGTTACTGCTCAGGTTAAAATGTTATGTTATCTTCATAAAATTGAGTCACTATACTTGACTCTTTTTCCTCTGATTAATACCACATGAAAAATGAAATATGGTTGCACAAACAGCTTTATAAAAGCACACATGACCATATTTTTTGAAAGTGCCCAAAGGATTAAAGATGAAAACTACTTTCATGATTACTGGTAACAGTGTTCTAGTGTTTCTACATTTCTAACTCACCTCTGTGAGGTGATAACTGATACTTTATTTCTTGGTTTCCTTGTTATTGGGTGTGTGTATGCATGGTGGTAGTGATGCGGGTCTGTTGCATCTAACTGACCTTTGAGCCTGCTTTTCCAATGGGCTGAATGCCTTGGAAGAGACCTCAGCATCCCCATGACCACCTGTAGCTCAAGATCTTCAGCTCTCCAGAGAAAATGGTGTTGAATTTTATCTTTCTTTAGAGCAGTGTCCTTCGATAATGTTGGAGTCTGCACCTCAGAGGAGACTGAAGTTTAATAGCCCATTTACCCATGATGAGGCAGGATTAGCTACCTCTATGCCAAGAATTTTTGCAATTCTTCTGAGGTCTAAGCTGAATCCTTCTTGCTGTAATTTACATATCATTATTGCTTGTTCCATCTACCATAAACACAGAGAACAGTTTTGTCTCTTCATCTTCACAGAAAATTTTTACATATTAGGCTAATCAGTCATTCGTTTCCTTTAGCTTAAGCAACCCTAGTTCTTTCACACTTTCCAGCCTTCTGTTTATTTTTGTGGCTATTCTTTAGAACCAGCTACTCAACATATTTCCTCTGGTTTGCCGCCTAAAACTGAATGCAGTGTTACAATTGGAATTGCTGCAGCATTAAACAGGGGAAACCAACTACTTCATATATGTTCCTGGCTACGTTTTTATGATCTCATTCCAGGATTGTATTGGATTCTTTCACAGCAGCATCATGCTGTTGGCAGATTTTCAATCTGCAGTCCAAAATCGGTAAGAATAGACAGCACTGGTGCTAGTTATAGAAGGCAGAAACTTTCTGCAATCCTTGGCTGGGCAAACTGGGTGCAGTTAGAGAAGGAAAAACATATGAGTTCCTGGATAGAGGTTCACAGGTGCCATTCCTGAAAGGAAAAGGCTCCTTCCTGCAGCTGAATGAGAGACCCATGTGACAGTGAAACCTACAGAATCACAGAGTGGCAGGGATTGGAAGGGCCTGCTGGAGATCAGCTATTCCAAGCCCCCTGCTAAAGCAGGATCACTTAGTGGGCCGCACAGGATTGTATCCAGGCAGGTTTTGAATATCTCCAGAGAAGGAGACTCCACAGCCTCTGAGCAGCCTGTCCCAGTGCTCTGCCACTGTTTTAATTTGCATTATTTCATGTTCAGTAGGCTTAGGGAACTCCCTTTCCAAAAGCTTCTATTAGCCCACTCTTTAACACACTGGCTTCAATGCTTCTGAGATAGACCAACCCAGCAGCAAGATAGGAACTGACTTGGGTCTTCCCTCCAAAAAAGCACAAGGAAGCTCAAACAGTCCCTAGCCACATTGATATCGATGAAGTTGTGAAGCCAAAGTTAGATTTTTGGCTGCTTCTATATCAGATTATTCCTTCAGGTGTGATTGGGGCAGTTATCCTCCAGACAAGACTTGAGCTATCCTTAAATTAGCATTAACAGCATCATTATGGCTATCTAAAACTTAATGTGGGCTGAAAATCGTCTTCGAGTGTATGCTAAGTTTCCCAGACTGGTTTTATAGCCTGCATTGAGAAACACAGTGGTGTATCTCTGCTGCTGGCACTTATGCAAGCGAGTGATGTAGGATATTCTGGTTATACGGGATGGTAACTGCAGTATAGACATATCCTCAGGTCCTATAGGAAAGTGATGTCTCCTACCATAGATCCTTAGCCAGGGGAAAGAAATATCTTTTTTTCTTTAGATGTCTTGGCTAGGAATCTCTGTTTGGATATATTCAATAAATTTCTTTGTTCCTCTATGGAGAGGTGACTGGAAAGGAACTGATTTTTAAGTTCTGTTCAATTCATTGCTGCTGGTGCCTGGGGATGATAATGTCTCAGTTCACATCTCAACAGAGCCAGCTCACCCAGGCAGGCCCTAATATCTGACAGCTTGCTTGGGCTTGTCAGCGCTGTTCCATACTTCCCGTTACTTTTTATGAGAACACTGATTAATGCTGTAAGAAAGACCTAGGTTGTCCTCAAGGAACTTCTCCATAATCGATGTCATCGTTTCTGATCATGTTAGCACAGAGAGCTACAGACCGCAACACACTCGATGGTGAGATCCCACCTTTCAGGCACAGTGATTTGCAATTAGTTTCTGAGCATGCCAGGTGAGGTGGCTAGCCCTTGAGGGCTGTTTCTCCTCGACAGCAAAAAGTTATTCAGCAAATTAGTGCAATACATTGATTTTTTTTTTTCCCCCCCAGTGAGGTGTTAGGCATGAAATAAATGTCTTTCATTTCACCTATGTAGGATGGTCATTACAGCTCTAGATAAAAACAGTATTAATAAAAAGAGACAGTTATTGCCAGCCCAACAGCCAAAAGGAAGAAGGGGTCAATATGGTCCTTTTTATATCAGCATAGGCTGCCTTCTCAGGGGTGTCAGTACAAAGAAAAATGTAAGTCTAAATAAAATTTAAAATAGTTTTCCCCTTTGTTATTATACATGATGTCATGCATTATCAGTGAAAGGCCACTTCATACCTGTGAACATCTGTCTGTGATCATAGCCTTTTAGCTATGATTCTCTAGGGTAGTGCATTCTACATTGTGTATCTAAAATCCCACAGCACGTTAGTTTTCTCTAGTGTTTATTTTGGTTGGTCTGTACCAGCTGCTCAACTAATACATATGTTTTTCCTCTTGCATTTATGCTGTCAAGGGTGCTAAAAAGCTCTGTGTGGGGATTCCTGTAGTAGCGTGGGGAGTTGGAAGAACACATGTACAATGTGATTTGATGACAAAAGCAATTTTGTTAAAGCATCCGCTGTCAGCTTTCATGATGAAAGAACCAAAGGAAAGTGAAGTACAGCTTCAGAGCTGCTGAGGTGGTCACTTCTTTCCTGTAAAAAAAGGGGGAGGGGGAACATATATAATACATGCTAGTGGTGGCTTCCTTTTTTTTGTATCCATTTTTTTCAGTTTTGTCAAGTGTTCAATATTATAAGTAATTCTGTTAGAGGAACAGATGTGCTAGAGAGTCAGTAATGAAAAACAGAGGGTTTCACTTTAGGTTATTGGACTGAGTATGTTTTATCTGGATCGTCACGACAGGTTATCATCTGATGAGTATTTGTCTGTCTCTTTGAAAACAGATGGGAGATATAGCCCTGTTCCTAGGAGAAAAGTGTTCTCGCTTCAGAAACTTCATTTGGCACTTTGTATGGAAATAAAGAAGTCAGTCTAGATGATATCAGAAAAAATGCTATGGTGCTGACCTGGTGAGGCTGAAGGGTCTGAGCCAGATAAAAACTATGAGGTAAACCTTGCAGCATAAAACTCAGGGAGATTTACTTGTTTCCATGTGCTAATGTTAGCCAAAAACTTTGCCCACTGTATCATGTGTGTGAGAGGAGTGGAAATATCCCCAGGTGTCAGCACCTCATCTTGTCCACCCATTACCAGGAGTCTTTTTATGAGAAAATTTGCCTTGGATTCTGGGCTCGCAGCTGCAGTGTGCATTTTCAGGAGTATTGTCCTCTGCCAATAGGACAGCTGAGAGCCTCGGGTGTTTTACCAGTAAAAGTTTCACAGTAACTTCTAGCCCAAATTTTGTTCCATTTGTTCTTACTTTGCTGTAGATCTCCCAGAATCCTTCAGCAGAGTAGGGACTTGAACACAATACCTGACAATTCTTGCTCTCTCAAAAAGCCGTATCATGGCAGAGAGCAAGCCATTTACTATATAATCAATAAGCCATGCTTCCAAATGCTTTTATACAACAGAGCATAACTACTTTGATATCCTTTCCTGCAGGAAATTACACTAGAAGGATTACTCTTCTACTGAGAGTGACTGTGCTCAGTCCAACACAGCAAATAATTTTGCCTTCAGTAGTTTTCTGTGTGTGCACACAGAGTTCTAGTTATAAGCCTGTGTATATAATGCTTTCTGAGTTTTTATTTCACAGCTTCTGAAATTATTCTTGTAAGTGGCAACTCTTACGGGAGACTTAAAGAATGATGATTCCTGTGTTACACAGACCAGCCTGTTGCATTGTGCAATGTCAGATCTCCTAATCTCTTTCATATGTGTGCGAAAATCCATGTTAAAGTTGTTAGGTTTTCTTCTTCTGCATTCCTATGGGAAAACTATTCTTGAATCTCAGCTCTTTAATGAACAAGAAACCTTCCTCTAACTTCCAGTCTGAACCACTTCCTGGCTAACCCCTATTTTTTTCTTAGCAGTTGGCCTCTACCTTATGTAGCTCTTTTGCACTTATCCCCTTATGGGACTCTGGGATTTTTGCAGGAGACAAAAGTAACCTGTTGTAGTCAGGAGTGAAAATTGACATGACCACAGTTTTTCAAGACTGAATCAAACCCATGGAAAGTATTTTCTGTAACTTCTTGTTTGACACCACTCCCTCCCTTAAAAGTTTCATGTGGCCCAGAAAGAAATGGGAAACATTTGAGTTTTTTCTTTGTTTAAATTAATTTAGCAAAACTTTCAGGCTTTTAAGGCAGCCCCCCCCCCAACTTTTTTGAAAACATCAAAACAAGATATTCTAACATTTCAGAAATAATTTTAAAAGTGGCATTTTTTTTTAAAGGAGAGGTCAAATCTGTACTTAGTTAAGTTAGCACACATTACAAAATGCTTATCCCTGTTTAGAAGTCTACCATAACCACAGTGAGTCTGGAAGTTAATTGACTAGTGTTTTACAAGGTATTTTTGGATACTTCACCATTTACCTGCAGGTCACGTTAGCAGCTGAGAATTTCCACCTGCACCAGCCAGACCCATAGGTCTTTGAGCCACAATTTGGTAGATTTTACAGAGCAGAGAACTGCAGAAAATGTGATTTTTTTGAGTGGTATTTTTCTGGTACACATGTGGACTTTCAAACTGAAGGGATGAAAGGAGGTAAAGAAGCTAAATGTACTGTAGCCTGCTCCAGGTTCTGAGGTAGACCAACTGTGTCAAGCAGTGCTGTGCAAGCCTCTGTCTAAGTACTGTACACTTCAGGGAATTTTATATATGCATAGGAATAAAAGGATGGCTTTAGGGCTTTGTTTTGTAAAATGGCTTTGTAGTGCTTGCTGATGTTTGGTAATGTTGCCTTCCCCCCTGCCCCGGCTCCCAACATCTGTGACTCCAGTTGACTATAGCAGAGTGCTAATGTGCAGAGTTTTGCATGTCTGTAAGCAGGGCATGGAACAGATTTTCTCTGGGCAGGTCCATGGTGGAGTTTAATAGTGTTATCTGTCACAGCAGCACTTATGCCATCTACTTTTGGGTTATGTGTTGTCAGATGTCACACTGAAGTAACATGAGAATTTCTTTTTTTGTGGATATTATGGTGATTACCAAAAAAGAGAAAAATATTCAATTGAAAACAACACAACCAGTTTGGAAAATAAAGCTTTCAGGAGCTTCATGTTTTCCTTTGGAAATGCTGGTTACACCAAGCCTATGTGTATTGAGACTAACATGATGGTTAACTTTGCTTGGGTCAAGTGCAATCTACAGGAGTGATGTGATGGCTCCTGAGTATTTGATGATCATTTGTTTCGTCGGAAGATGCTGTATTGTTGGGGCACTGGGGAAAGCTTGCTGTGATTACAAGACTCTCCAGCCTAGTGTAGGCAAGATCTTGGACTTTAATGCAGTGCCAGGTAACTTCTACCTGCTGAACTGAAGAAATCAGGGACCGAGTACAAGAAATGAATATGCATCTGGCACGTGAGGAGATCCACTTCTCTGCTGGTAGAAGCCTGGCTTTTATATTGTATAATACTTGTGACAGCAGGAAGATCAAACTTAAGGAAGAGATATTTGTTAAGACTGGTGAGAAGCAGCCACTTAGTGCTGACAGAAAGGCAGTACAGATTAAGATACTGAGTTTGAAAAACTCTGATAAAAACCTGCACTGAACAGTAGGAAGCAGTCAACAATCACTGTACTTAACTGCCCTGTCATCATTTACATAGAGAGTTGTTCAAAAGAGGGGATAGAATTACAATGGGGCAACCTGGCAAAATCCTGAACGCTGCTCTTCTTTTAGCTTCCAAGCACAAATGCATCTGGAATGTATATTTCCACATTATTCTCCATAAGGCTTTAATTCTGAATTCACATATGGTACTTAATTTGCATTTTTCATACAGTCATTAATGCTTGGTGAACTTGAAAGGTCTAGAAAAGTATTCAAAGGCTTGGATACTTCCCAGAAATGTATTCATGCTGTACTGGCCTGGAAATCTGGCATGAAATTGGCAGCTTAGATGCTGACCTGGGATTTCAATTCTTTATTTGTGAGGTATTTTAATAACAGAAGGCTTCTTCTCAGGCTTGTTATATGTTTTGGGCTAGTTCTTATACCTGTGAACCCTTTTGCTGTTGGTATCATTTTGATCACATTTCTAGCAGAGGCCAAGTACAAGGGAACGTCTGAAGAACAGGGAGCTGCAGGGAACTAGAGATCAGTGTACCTTGCAGGAAAGGCTGCAGATTTAGGGCTTAAAACTGCCCTGGAAAAAAAGCTCCTCTATTGTTTCATAATCTAAACCAGAAGCAGCAGGTCCTGGCTGCAATAAAGTTGATATCAGGTTCCCATCCACATGCAGGAACTGCAGCAGTGGCCACAAATAAAAAGGTATGGGAGATGAAATACTCAAATGGAAGATAATGGATTATTTTCAGAGAAATGTGCAAGATCATTGGGATTTGTTCTTTTATTGTGGCATTTATTCTCAAATGGGCAGCCTTCTAGTACTAGGCACAGCACAACTACCTTGACCAGCAGTAAGAACCTGATAGGTAAAGTGGTAAGCTGCCTCTACCAGGGGAAAGACAATCTGCTGCTAGGAAGATATGCCTGGTTGAAAGTAAGTCTTATGGGGTGTATCTTTTCAAGACAGGATGGAATCTTGCTTTGTTTCAGAAACCAAAACCAATCACAAAATATCATGAGGAAACTCATTCTTTTTCTTCTTCTCTTTCATGAAGCAATAAATGATTTCAGATGAGAGGAGCACGGAAGGGAGATGCAGTAAGACTTCCCCTCCCCCTCCTCCCACCATACCCTCCCCCCCCCCCCCAGGGGCACTGAAGTGCAGAGACTATTGTTCTGCTGCTTCTCTTTCCTTTTATCTGTGCAGCTGTGTTCTCCATCAGATACCATTGTGCTGCCAGATCTACTCTTCATAGTGGGGGTAGGTGATTTGCTAACAGCTTGTCTTGGAGTAAACCACTTGGTCATGCAAGTTAGCCTGACAAAAGAACACAAAAAAGAAAGTAATTGCTAATTATTCCCTCTACGCCTTCCCTCCTCTCAATTTTAAAAAAGTGATACTTTTACAACAGTGTTGTGTACCTATTTAATCACTTACACCAGCTGATGAAATAAAAGCTCTTGTCCCTTGGCCCCTTGCAAATTATTCTTGTTAATTATTTTTTAATTATACTTCCATCATTGCTCCTGGTGCCACTTTCATAATTTCTACGCCAGTAGGTGCAGACATGACGAATCTAAAAACTTCTCGCAGAGAAGTATTGCTGCGGCTGTGTGGCCCCAAAGGAGGAACAAAAGGTGGAGCAGGGCCCAGGGGAACCCCCTGCTAGCTTATCTCCCTGTTGCTGGCCCCTCTGCGTAGCTGCAGGTGAGAATCCCTCGCTGGCACATGCGTGTGCAGGCACGTATTGACTCATGTGCATGGACACACTTGCACAAGCGTGTACACGCACTCATTAATTAGCTCAAGTTTCACGTTAGCAAGTTAATATCCGAGTGTTTTCAGGGTGGCTGACAGCATATTAATCAGAACCATGTTTAAACAGATGGGTACATTTTACCTCTCTGTAATCCAGAAAATATCCCCAGTGTGGAAGAAGAGGCTGCAGATTGCAGTGCTCTGTGGTTGGCTTCTAAGGGATAAAAAGGATGAATTCATTTTTGCTGTTGGAAGGGTGCAGTGAAGATGTCACCGTTTTGCTGTGCTGTAAACCTGCAAGTTTACAGAATGTGCATTCACAGGACACAGGTCCTAGCACACTTTCTCTTTCCCCCACAGCTTCCCATGTAAAAAAAAAAAACACACACACACAAAAAAAAGTGATGGAACTTTGCTGGAAGATAAAGATGAAGCAGAAGTGAACCCCTAAATGTGGATGTACAATTGAGGGAGAGGAAATGGAAAATATTAAGTGTCTTTCCCCAGGGTCTAGAGATATTAAAAATAAAGTATTTTCAGCATGTGTGACAAAAGCAAGTTGTGAGGCAAAGAAATAACTAGGCATGGTATTTGCATCAGAGTACTTATTTATTCCTTGAAATGCAATTCTTTTTTTTCCCCTAGGCAAATTACTTACAACAGATGTTATATTTTACCCATATCCCTCAGAATTACTTGGCAGGTGGCTTATGCAAGGAAGTTCAACCTCTGGTCTGCCTGCAGTGACTCACCACCAGTTTACCTGAGGACTGGGCTTGCTATATGTGAGCCATACTTTATGCAGAGTTTGATAGTTTTGCTGTTTGACAAAAACTTCCACAATTCAGCTCATGATGACCATGAGGATATATCTCCCTTCTTTTGGTATGGAGATTGCCTAAACTGGCAAATCTGACATCAGTATATGTTCTATGTTGCCTTTTAGCACACAGCTTTGCAGAGGATGCTTTGCCTTTCTGTGTTTTCCCAGCTCCAGGCTCTAGAGGACACTTTGCATAACGCTTTTCATAACCACAATAACTACTTTCCTTGGCACCTTATAAACACTAACTGTCATAAACCAAAACACTCTTACAGCTGGCATTTTTGTGTTGGGTTTTCATGGAGGTCACAGGTTATTTATGCTGCCCGTACAGTGCCTTGGGAGACCATGAAAACATCACATCAGCTGGTTTTAGCCAGCGGAGTAAAATCATTGGAGCATCTGTTTGAAGTGAGCAGAGCTGCCTGCTGCCCGCTGCCCATTACATGGTGAAGGTCTAAGTTATGGTCACAAAAAAGAACATTTTCATAGTGTGACATGAGGTGGATTTGGTACTGCAGCACTGTAATCCAGTGTGAATCTGATTTTTGCTATGCCCTTGGTCATCTCAGATTATTTTCCTGGTTAAATTCTTTCACTAGTAAGGTTACTCACTATAGATGATTCACATATAAAATGGGATATATGGCCCAAGATTTATCCATACTATCTCCAAGTGCCTGTACCTAGGAGAGCTGCACCTAGATTTCCTTTTAAATGGGTAATATATTTCTTAAATATTGGTGATCAGGCAGTGTGTACAAATACCTGGGTTTTCTTGCTGCTATGAAGGAAAAAGAGTTCCCTTTGTCCTTTCAAATTTGTTCTCTCACAGCTCACGTTTGTCAAAAAACTTACTCACCGAGTCATTTCCCTCAGGAAAATCCCAGGGGCCAGTGCTAGCATTAAATAATACGATGAAGAGGAATTGGCAATGTTTAGAATTTCAGGTGGAAACCAGTTTGAAGATTCAAAGTTGGGCAGCGTCATGGCTTGTTTCCAGAAAGGAAAAGAGAACAGTGATTGTGAGGAGCAGAAGGGAGAGGATAAAAAGGTGAGGAGGTGAACACAGCCCACGAGTTAGAGGAAAACCTATTACTTAATTCTGAAATGGTGTAATAAACTAACCTCTGGTGGATTGGAAGTAATAAGGGGAGGTGGTAAGAGCACACACAGTACAAAAGGAACAGGAGAGTGAAAAGTGTGATAAGGCAGGTATAGAAAGAAAGACTGTAATTTTAAAGGATTTCAGATTCTTAGAATTTTTGTTGCCTTTGTAACAACAGGTAATGAATGAAAGGCAGATGAGGGATTTAGCTAACAAATATTTCTTGCATAGCTACTGTGCCAGCAATTCAACCTACCTGCGATTCAAAACCATGTCTGATCTAGATTCATGATCAGAATATTTTAAATTCAATTAATTAACTCACGGATCCTGATGTAATTACTGTTGATATCTCCTGATACTAAAGGATGTGTACAAGACCAAGATACATGGCTCAATATAGACCTTAACTCTCTAGAGGAGAAACAAGAGATATGGAAACAATTGAGTGATTTTGGAATTCATTGTTTATTGTGAATGTACACAGTCAAATTTTTTTCTCGGGATAAAGCCACTGCTGTCAGTTTAATTACATTGGGACTAAATGTGACCCCCCCCAAGCCTTTTGTAAGTGGAGAGTTTCTAATAAAAGTTGTAACAGATCAATCATGAAAAGGTCTTGGCAGAAAAATCGGTAGGTAGGTAATAAAAAAGATAAAAGATGCTGAAATGAATAGAGTGACATGCTGCGGGATATTAGCTTTTTGAAGACAACTTTGTTCAATAAGAAAAGTTAGATAGTGGTGTAAGACAGGAACAAGAGGAGGACTCCTGCCACTCCAAAAATGCTTGGTGCTGTTTCTGACTACAAAATGTTGTGGTGGGAATGGCAAATGCTTCCAGCGAGAGATGCTCTTTTAACCTTAGAGTTGCTTAAACCAAATTAAATGGACATGTCGATTAAGGACTGTCCTCCCATCAAAAAAGTGATGGCTGGACTTTCATTTAAAGTGCTGAGCTGGGGCCAGTATAACGTGTTTCCTGTTTGGAGCCACAGCACAGTCAGTGCCCCATGCTCTCTACAGCAGACCCTACTTGCCTTGCACCTGCTGTTGAGCAGTGAGCAGTGTCGCGCTGTGATTTGAACACGCTGAGCACCACGGGAGTGATAAAGTCAAGGTCAGCTTAACTGTATGCACTGCTAAGTTTGCTTTGAAAGCACTTAATCTGCAGGAATTTGTGTGTGCTCTTTGCTGGCATGTTGTCCTCGTGGTGCTACCCGCTCCACTTTGTTCCAGTTGGGCTGTGCATGTAGGTGGAGGCAAATACATGCCATTTTCCTGGAGGAGAGCTGAGCAAATTTTTCTTACAACAGTACTCAACTGCTTTGTTTGCAGCTGTGCTTGTCTACAGCTTACCCCATGTATTCTGTACCCTGTATCTCCCCCAATATTTTCCCTCTAGCTCTTTAATTTTCTTCTTGCAGCTTCCCTTTCCTTCTCATCATGGCTACCATCACTCTTGCACTGCCTTCCTTTGCCTTGTGCCCACCTGGTTTCATTCTCTTGAGTTCTCCAGAAGTTCCCTCACTCTGACAAATAGGTCAATCCTCCCCCTTCATCTCCTCTCTGCTGTTTTGTTGGTCTGAGATATGAACTCTGTTTTTGGATGGTTACTCGATTGCTTCTACATCTCTTTTCTTAGTTTTCCTACTGTATTAGACCATAGCAGGGGATACAGGATTTAATTTAGCTGCTTCTAAGTCATTAGAAAGGATGCATAATATGTATGAAGACCTATTTAATTATTTTCTATAGAATAACTGCAGGATAAAGCTGAATATTCTAAAAACCCCATGTATGGATATGGGAAAATCTGCTCAGTGATACTTTGATTGTTTTGTTCATAATCCTAGGTGTTGTGAGTGTTGTCAGGGGTTTTTTGCGGGTTTGTGTTTGTTTATTTTTTTAATTTTGTACTGTTGGGTCTGCCTTGCCAAGGTGCCCAGACTGTTACTTTTACTGTAATCTGACATCCAGCCAGGTTATTGTGATGGTGCCTTTTTTTCCTTCAAGAAATGCATTCTGATGCAGTACACTTTTCCCACTGTGCTGCTGCTGTTTGGTAATTTGAAAATGCTTTTTCTGGAATTACTATGACGGAATGTGGGAAATGGTGGGAGGACCATAGCTTTGCTTTCATGGGAACTAGCTTGCTTTTAGGAAAGGTGGGTGTACTGCCTAAGAGTAAAAGTCATCTTCAGGAACCACAGAAATGAAAGCAATTCCTTCTTCCTTTTGAATATTCAAGACTCAGCTTTTAAAAACAAATTTTCCTCTCCAAAACCTTTGCTCCTCTTTAAAGTCCTAATTCAGTAAAATGGATGAGATTCCCAAATATGTGCAACAGGGGTCATTGCTAATACCAAGGGAAAATAAATGGAAACATAAAAGCTAAATTCTGATCTGATTTAAATTGAGAATATCCCTATTGATTCAGACTAAGTGCTTTTGTATGGCTTTGGAATAAATGACTTACATTTGAATCTTTATTTGCTAAAGAGAAAAGGGAGATCTTCAGTTGTCCAATTACTATTTAAAAAAAAAAAACAAACCAAAAACCTGGAGTTTTCTTCTCTCCATAGCTCATTTTTACTCTTGTTGCTCTTTCAGTCTAGTCTGAAGAATGAGTTTGTAACATTTATGTTCATTTGCATGGCAGGCAGCTGAACTTCCATGAGAAAGCATTAAATTTTTGAAGGAGGATTAACAGGAGAAGAAGCTGGGTCATAGGAAAGGAAATCACTTGTTCAAACTGCCTCAAATATCAGAAAATGAGATTAAAAAAATTTTGGTGAACATATTACTCTCTGTACAAATGTCTTCCCATAACTTAGGGTTTTTTTTTCTGCTGTCAGTGTCTCTTCTATTTCAGAACAATGCAAGGAAGCCTTTGAAAATTTAGGTACTGACTTAACCCTTTAAAAGTGAATTGCCAATGCAGAAATAGAACTGATTTAGCAATGAATTTAAATATGGGCCTGCTACATTGCCCGAGACCTTAAAAAACTAAGGCTAAGACTTATTTCCAACTCATTTTCACCCATTACATGATGACTCAGGTCTAATTTTAAATGTATATTTGCATTCAGTTAAGCTAATCATGATTTTAATAATCTGGATGAACTGGGGCTAAATACAGAGCTCCTGTTTTCCTTAAAAGTCGTATGTTTGGTTTGCAGGACAAATGGAGAGCTTTGCAGCCAGGTGCCCGCTTTCACATTCATTATCTAAACCCTTTTGACACAACTGCTTTGACTGTGTTTCACCCCTTGAACATTGTTTTTGTTTGTAATAAACCCTGACCCTCCTAGTACAGTAGAACTGGGTATCAGAAGGTAGTTTCCTTGTTTAACAATCCAAACTTTCCATTCATTCCCCTTTCTTCTTCACTCCCTTTGTCTCTTTTACAGATGTTTTCTGTTAAAAAATCCTCTTAATTTTGTTTCTGAACTTTCTAAGGGTGTCTCTGCCTGTCAGACCTCTTGCCATCCTCTGTTTTTATGCATCTGGCATTTTAGGCTTTGTTTGTGTAATGACAATGTGTTTCACAAACAACAATCAGATCTCTGAATCTGCGGTATGTCTGCAGCGAATATGCTTGATTCTTCCTCCACATAGCTCAGTCTGGGACTAGTGTTATGTGTAGCTGACTTTATGGGCAGCAGCGACCACTGCTTGCACCTGCTTTATTTGCCTCTCAGATTTCTCCCAAATAATAGCTAAACTTTCCAAGAGCAGGGGGTGCATGATCCTCCCTAGGCATAGCAATTACACATCTTCAATGCATCTGTTACATTACAAATTTTGTTCTCAAGCTGTAAAACTATGTAATCACAGTAAATATGGAAAAAATGGTCTTTGAGAGGTCCTAATGGTCCATTCTTCTATTGAGACAGATTCAGTTACACCGGGGGCCTTTCATACAGATGTTTGCATACTTAAAAGCACCCCATTCAACCATCTTCCTAAGTGCTCCTCTACTCTATAGTCTAATTATCCTTTTAATTATAGAGTTTTTCCCCCTTGTTCTTACCTTACATCATCTTTTCTTAATTTAAACCCATTACTTATTTTCATTTCACAAAAGGCATTTATCTTTTAAATATCTGAAAATCGTTACCACATCTTTTTTGATCCCTGACTCAATAAACCTAAGTTCAGCTTTTCCTATTTGTCTTCTGAGGTGTACATTTTCCACCTTTGATTTTTCCATTTTTGGTTTTGGTGTGGCCTGACAGGGTAGCAAAATGGTACTCTGGGCAGTTTCTGAACCTTTTCATTCTGCGGGCACTTTTTGACAATGTTTCTGTTTAGATGGAAATTCTCTATTTTGGATGGTCCTTATTCATGGCGGGGGGTTGAAAGTAGATGATCTTTGAGGTCCCTTCCAACCCAAACTATTCTATGATTCTATGACTTCATAATTATGCACCTCATTTTTCCTGTGTTAGAGTAATTGTTTGCACTTGTCTTTATTGAATCTCATGCTTTATAGGTTTTTACTCTAATGACTATTAATGATTTAACAGTTGAAAGTGCTTACAGTTCCCCACTCCTCCATTATTCTTCTACTCAAGTATGAGAGCTCAAAAGCACAGGATCAACTGAGCAAGAGGCTTGAAAGGTTCTAAGTTTTATATGAGATGAGTCTATTAAATTACCAATGTAGAGTCATAATATCCTTGGAATGACTTATACTTGTTATTGGAATAAAATTTCGCTTGGGCAAGTATTCAACTAGATGCAGACCAAAATATTATTTAGCACAATAAGGCACCTGGCCATTAGTCAGGGATGAAATGAATCATGAGTTGAGTTTTTTAATCTCACAGAAAGTCATCTTTCAGGTCTGTCCCTTGCCTAAATTCATGTCTTCACTTGTAAGGAAGCAGAGCTCCTTTTCTGTGTCCCTGGCTTTTCCTCTTAAATAGCAGTGAAGTTACATCTTCTGGCAAGGTGGAGCTGTAAGCACATCTTTCCTGGTAGTGGTTCACTTGGGACTTTGGGTATTGTTGGCCATTTTGACACAAACCGCTCTTCACTACCTAGCAGATGCCATTGTGCTCTTCACAAACCTGTTACTGTGCATGCCAGCATCACCCACCTGGGGTCAGGATCTGGCCTTTCGTCTCTGGTTACTGGAAAGCTGCACTGCCTTTTTTTTTTTTTTAGGACTGGTTTGTATATGTTTGTTCAACCCTGCTATTATGAAGTAGAAAATTTCAGCTTGGGGCTGTCAGTGCTATAGAAAATTAATAAAAGGCTTCATTTCCATGTGATCAGTGGGAAAGTATTTTATTATTTTGACTATGGATTTTATGTGTGGCTAGAAACCAGCTTTTATCTCATTTCTTTTGTATTGGAGGATTTTCCATGTGTATTTCAACTTCTATTCTGGACACAAAATTTCTAGTAGTTCGTGTAGTGGCACCTACAATTTTTGGAGATAGTTTTCAGTGATGACAGGTATATTTAAACATCTATGGAGTCATGGAATCTCAGTTGCTGTGTATTTTGCTTCTACAGTTTGGCTTTTTTATCAGCAGAAACAACACACCTGTCAGAGATCAAAGTTTTCCAGACTATTTACTGGAACAGGTTTAGAAACAAATGCAGTAAATCTTGAATTTTCTATTTTGCTATGTAAGTTGATCATGTGTTTCAGCAGAAAAATTGTCTTTGTTCTTGAAGGTTGAAGGAACTGGTTATAAAACAAAACCCCAAAGAGCTTTCTGTAACAACAAAAAAGGTTGCTGTAACAACAGAAGTGTTTAGTATTACAACATAAAGCAAACCAAAACAAGGGAACCTTGCTCTCTTTCAGGGGTTCAACAGATGCTGACACATCAGTCCCCGAACAGGGGTCATAATGATTTGAACTTATCTATTGCAAATCAGATAGTGCTGATCAGATCCACTTTTCAGTGCCTACACAGCACTACTCTGCGTGTACCTCATGATTGTGTAATTTATATCTTGGAATAGTACTTGACTGATTGATGTGACTTTGTGTATTTATACTACATTATATTTTAAGATCAACAATGCCAGAATGGAAGATGTTTCCCCTGGAGTAGCATCACTACTTCCGCTGCTCAGAACAAGTAACATCAAGCAGCCGGAGACAACTTTACATCTTTTCTAATAAATAAAAAGTTTGATTCTAAAAACTTGGGTAGCATTTTGCCTTGAAGCCTTTTCATAGATGGATTTTTCTTCCTGCTTAAAAGACAAGTCAGTAAAGATTTATTACTGCTTCTCTCAAGAGAGCTCGTACTTCTGTAACTCATCTCCTTAAAGAGATAGTCACAGGAATAATAACTGTATTCTGCACAGGAGGTTTGGAAAATGATTGCCAATTTCTGAATTATTGCCACGCATTGGGTTTGAATGTATCTTTAGATACTAACCCCTTTACTGCCACATTATATTTTATGCCAGAGGTCACCTCTAACACTTTTGGTAAGCTAATGATTTTGTCTTAAGTATAACCTTTGGGGGGTTTTATAGTCACTTTCTAAATTCAATTGCTCATAGCAGTGTATTTATGTAAAGCAGAGATCTAGTAAAAGATGATACAGGGCATAAAGAAGGAGAAGGCTGTGAGAATTTTGTAGCTGTGAGATTGAATGGGGACTTTCTGAACAGAACCACAATCCTGGTACATGCAGTCCAGGATGCTCTGTCAGGCAGAGCTTGGTAAAAAAGGCAGAAAGAACTGCCTGATCCCTTCTGTGGGTCAGTGAGCAAATGCTACCTCATTCAACCTTTTTGAGAAATGTGCTTGAACAGTTTTCATCTTTCCCTTCCTTATTTTTCTGCAAGAGACACACAAATTCTTACCCACAAGAAGAGCTGCAACCCCTCTGGCCTGTAGGAAGAGCATGAAGACATTCATCATGCATTGCATGAAGGCTTGCACTCCACTCCTAAGTCTTGGGACCACCAACATTTCTGAGCAAACTTTACAGTATATAAGTTTCTACTGGACAGTCTCAGGGCAGAGGGCAGTGCCTTGACTGCCTCTGCATGAAAGAAGTCATCCTGGGGCTCTCCTCCTCTTTAGGTATCTTCTGTATTCAAATATATTAATCATGAATAGTTCATCTTGGATCTTTCTTGCTCATACTTCATACTGTGACCTCCTAGTCTTTACGGGTATCTGTCTACATGACTGCATCTTTAGACTAAAGAATTTAGTCTTAGGTTTTTAAAAATTTTTGTGGTTGAATTTTTGTAGAAGGGGACAACAAAGACTTTATCACCATTAATTACAATGACATCACTGAACAGTGACTTCTTGGTGCACCTGAAGCCTACTTTTAAATTTCATTAATATCCTCTTCCCTTCAGTTTTCTATTGCATCATCTGTATTCTCAGACTTCTGGCTTCCTCACGGAATTATTTCTACTCCCCCATTGTGATGCCTTGTCCCTTGCCCTATCCAATGCCCAGATGAAATCTCTGAGGAGTATCAGGCTGTCCACGGGGACCCTAACTGGCATCTTCACAGAGGAAAGGTTGTTGGTGGTTTGCTCCTCCTTCTGTCTGCTCCCCAGCTCCGTATGGACAGGCAATTTCACGCTTTGCTGAGCAGCCAAGAGTCAAGTGCGGGAGCTGGCGAGGTACTGTGAAGGACTTGGAGCTGGGGCTGGTGAGAGCCTCAGCACTTTATATTAAAAGAGCATTCAACAGGGGTTCATGTCAGGATTGCCATGTCCCTCAAATCAGGAAATGGGAAGGGCTAGTGGCCTTAATAATCAAGGGGAGAGTGTTGGAGCTCGAGATGGTAGTCAGAATTTCTTAGCTATTAATGAAATGGATTAAGATAGTGTTGTTAAATGTTATTTCACATTTCTAAGTTATTTTTATCCTAAAGGTTATTAGCTCTTGTGCTCTCATTCTTTCTGTAGTAAGCCTGTGTATGTATTACATATTTGCAAACTGTGTTTGGAATTAAGAGACTTTTTTAGAGGAAATAAGCAAGACATATCACAAAAAGTGGCAAAGTATTCACAGCCAACCCTAAATGTGTGAAACACTTGTTCTGGTGAGTAATTATGGTCACCTCCAACCTTGTTGCTTGAAAGAGTCAAAGTGAGGAAAAAGCATCTTGAGCAAGCCATGCACTGTTGTGGCAATATAACTCAGAGCTGCAATGCTAAGCAAGGTGGTGAGGGGAAAAGGCTTTCTGAAGCAGAAGTGTGTTGCAGCCTTATGAGAATTCACTTGTCTCCTTCTGACTTACTTCCTACTCACCCCGCACTGCCAGCCATGAAGTTTGGCTTGCAGGCAGTGTTGGCAGCATCTATTGCCTGGAGATTGTACTGGTGTCTTGTCTGAACAGACTGACTCTGACTAAGATACATGACTCCATAGAGAGATCATCTGCGAACAAGGGGTCTGTCTTGTTCCAAATTGCTACTAAGAAGTATGTAAGTCTCCCTAAGGGGAAGGACGCCTGTCAACACACAGGTTGCAAAGGAGAAAATAACCTTACCTAGACCAACAGTTGTCTTCTAGACACAAATCTATGAAAGGTATCTGTGTATGTTCTGCTTCCTAATATCTAAGTGATGGCATTATCTTTGCTGCATTTATTCTTCCAAAGGCCATTTGGGATACTTCTGTCTTGCAGTTTGTAAGGGATGGATAAATACAGCTCAGAGTTATTTATCAAATGGCACATGAGGTGTGTCTATGCAGCAGAGTGCAATGCTGTATGGGAAGAAATCCATACAGCTCTGATAGGTCTTTGGCTTGCATCCTCACAGGAGTGCTGTTGTGCTTGAAAGTGGCTTAGAATTTCCTCTGTCTTTGGGGCTCTTTCCAACAGTGCCAGTAGATGTTTCCAGGGGTCATAGCTCTGTGAAGCTTCCTGGCATGGATGTTTACAACCTCTTGAGTCTTTTGAACTGAAAATGTCTAAACTGGCATTGATGTGTGCTCCTGCTCTTGCATTTTCCAAATGAGTTCCCATTAAATAGTGTCATTACTGTTTGGTGCTGTTTTTTCTGTACCAGTCTGCACTGTTTTCCCACCTCCCACTGGTGCAGTGGAAAAGATTACCCTTCAACACCTTTTGCTATGTTTATCATAGAATGCTTTGGGTCGGAAGGGACCTCAGAGATCACCTAGTTCCAAACCCCCTGCCATGGGCAGGGACACCTTCACTAAAAGCCCCATCTAACCTGGCCTTAAATACTTCTAGGGAGAGGGTAGCCACAACCTCTCTATTAATTTAGTTAAAATAAATTTTATGTTACTGTAGCTGTTGAGATTTGACTGTATCCTGAACATGACTGGCACAAATGCAATGCAGTCAAGTAAATAATGTTTTACTCTTTACAGCTGGCTGGAGTTTCCAAGATTTTTCATGTCTCTTGCAGAAACTTTTCTAGTCAACTGTACCTGAGGTTTGCTTCTGACATTTCTTAAACAAGTAGGAATGAAATAGGCCAGCAGTAGTAATTTCTATATGGCCAGCGATGGATATGCTTACAATGTGAATCATGAAATATTACTAGGAGAGAAGGATGTTGTTCATCAGGAAAGTTCACTGAGAAATGTGTTGAGTGATGGGCTGAGTGATGAATGTGCTGGAAGTATTGCGTGTGGACAAATGTTATGACAGTGGCTTAAATCAGGGAATACAGCATGGTGTAGCACAGCCTAAGTCTTGGAATCCAGTATTATGGATTGGCTCCAAAGAAGCTGACTCATTCTTTGCGCCTCTGGCAGATTCATGCTGCTTGACTGTGTGTACCTATTGCTCATGAGGAAGGATTTGGTCTGTGGGCTGGTGAGTAAAATTTACAGCATTTCCAGAAACCTGAAACTGAGGAATGTATCTTTAAACAGGCATATGTTGCACACCTTACCAACAGCAACCATTTGCTAAGGTTACAAAACCAGTGTGTTGCAGATGTTTCTCTGCCTTACCTGGAAAACGTAGCAAACTGCAGAAACATTTGTTCTTGTGTACGAAAAGAACAAAAGGAGCTGGTCTTGTAAACTGATAGGATGTTCTGGAGCTTAAAACAGTTGAATCAGTGCACAGTAATAGCACTTTAATTACAAAAGTCATGTTGCTTTAGAGTCTATAAGATCATTTCTACGTTTTATAATCTCTACTTTCACATAACCCCAGGCACTTGAAATTAAGTGAGGGTTGCAATAAAGGTTAAGGCCACTGGATTTCCCTCATCACTTTAACTTTAAAACAACACTCTTCTAAATTGGTATACCATTCTCCTGGGACATAAATAACATAGTATTCGACTGCTAGCAAGATAGCTTATTAAAAAAAAAGCCCAAATCAATTAGATCAGCAAAGGCATTCAGAAAACCTATTTGAGCTAATAGATGTGCAGGCACAAACCTGATTCCTTACACTGAATAGCACGTGAACATGATCAGATTTCTTCACACTGAATATCCAGAACTTTTGTCAAAGTCAGTAGAAGATGTATTTTACATGCATGGTGCATATTACTCATATGCATACATACATTCAGAAAAAGTCAGGCCCCACCTTCCCTTCCCAGAGGTGCTGAATATCTATACCTTTTGTCTGCAGTGGGAACTGAGGGTGCTTGGTTTTTAGCTAAATGGAGTTAATAAGCAATGAGAGGAGGTATTTTTAGCTCCATGAGCTTTGCTCATTAAATGCAGAGATGGGTACCATGAATTGAGGTATAAAATGTTAACCTTGCAGAAAGTGAATTGCCTTGGACTTTACATACAGAATTTAATACAAGATGATATTTTAAGGAGAGAATATTTATATATCTGTCTCCATATACACATATAGATATAGAGAAAAAATTATATCCCTGTATGTACTATGATAAATCTCACTTAATTTTTTTGCTTCATGAGCAACTTAGTTACAATTTTTTCCCCTTTTTATTGCTTATTATTTGTACTGTGCATTCCATTAAAAGGTAGCTCTCTTGTACTCACAGATCCTCAGATGTACAGTAAGAGACAATTTCTGTCTTCTAGAAGCTGACAGTATGTGCTTCCTGCTGAATTTTCCAGGATTTACTGTAGAGAAGTGAGTTTGGTTTATTTTTAGAGAAACTAGTCAGATAAAAATCTAAGTCTCTGAGGCAGCAACTGTTTTATGATATGATCAAGCACCAAATTTGGAGTGACAGAAACTGATGCCTTCTTGTAACACTTGTTAATTTTGTGCTGACTAATTATGACTCAAAACCTTTTTTCTTGTCAAAAGTAACCCAGATATACTGCACTGAAGTATACGATAGGTGCTAGATGAGAAGTTGTCATTACATGGACTGGAATATGTAGCATTATCTTCCTGGCCTGCAACCACTGATGCATATAAGTAAAGTTACATTGTTGAGTAGCTCTATTAACTTTACACAGCAAACTCTTGCATAGAATTATTCATATGTACAAAATTCTGCAAGGCTTCTAATGTTTGTAGCACGAGGGATATGGATCACAGCCCTTCTAAAGAGTAAATGTATCAATCCTGATTAGAATTTTTAGGCCACATCTAGTCTACAGAATAAAAAATAATTATTAATGTTATCTTTAGCTGACTCATATTTAGATCTTTAAATTTGTTTCTACATGGACTGTAGGTCTTTTTTCACTTCTTGGGGGAAGGGAATTGATTTTAGGGCTAAAATGACCTAAAAAATTACTAGGGGTTAGAAAAGCAGTAGTCAAATATGTGATACAAGCAAATAAAAATTTAATTTTCACAGAACACCAATCAGAACTGTTTTTTTTCCAACCCAGGACAGATGATCTAAACTAACTATCTACAGATGCAAAAAATAATTTAGGAAGTAATTTTTTAAGCTGAGAGTGACAGAAGTTGAAATATCCCACCAGGCACAATGCTCAAGTCAGAAACATTGGCATCATTCACAGGAGCAATACATACTTTCCTGTGTGACAAAGCAGCACTGAAATAATGGGCCCCAGTAGACCGTGGACACCTTCTGTGTTGCCTTGAAATACTCCACCTTGCAAATGCAATAGGATATGAAGATTTCATTAAGCAATTGTATTTTAGATGCAAGACATGGAGATCTTTCTTCTTTGCAGAGGACAAGTATGAATAATGGCCCATTCCCTATAAAAATGAGGATTTTCACAAGCAGATAAAACACCATCCAAAACCAGAGTCTGAACATAAACTGTAAAGCATCTGATATAGGATCACTGAGCACATGTGTTTTATAAGCAATTAAGTGTTAGCTTGGGATGAAAAGTTTTCTGAAAACACCTTCATTTCCTCAAAGCGGAAAGAGTCCTCACAATTATCTTGTCTTAATTTTAGAAAACAGCTACTTCAAAATGTGCTATTTCTCCACAGCTCCTGCAGCTACAACTTTCATATGAGTTGCTTTAATTTCTCCTATATATGTGACTGGCTGAGACAAACTCATGAATATTAAACACCTCAATAAGTAAGAGGCCCTTTCAATTTAAGTGTTAAGCAGGCCTTTTAGATGGGGTGAACTCTAAGTGAGCTGGTTTTGGCTGGGATAGTTACTTCACTTTATAGTAGGCAGTATGGGGCTATGGTTTGGATTTGTGCTGAAAACAGCATTGTTACACAGGGATGTTTTAGTCACTGCTGAGTAGGGCTTACGCAGAGCCAAGGACTTTGCTGCTGCTCACCCCACCCACCAGCGAGAAGGCTGGGGGTCCACAAGGAGTTTGGGAGGGGACACAGCTGGGACAGCTGACCCTGACTGACCAAAGGGATATTTCATACCATATGAAGTCATGCTCAGCATATAAGGATGAGGTAAAAAGGAAGGGGGGACATTTGGAGTGATAGTATTTGTATTCCAAAGAAACCTTTACATGTGATGGAGCCCTTCTGTCCTGGGGATGGCTGAACACCTGCCTGCCTGTGGGAAGTGGGGAATGCATTCCTGATTTTCTTTTCTTGCATGTTAGGCTTTCGCTTTACCTGTTGAACTGTTTTTATCTCAATCTACAAGTTTTCTCACTGTTACCCTTCTGATTTTCTCCCCTATCCCACTGTGGCGGTCAGAGGTAGGAATGGCTCTAAAAGGCATCCTGCTCTTGGCAGGACCCCAAAAACAGGTGCTTTGAGTGTTTGGTGGGAAGAGATTTAGCCCATGTGCAGGAACACTTAATCACAACAGGTTTCTCTCCTGGTGTGGATTCTCACTCTGGTTTTTCACAGCTCGCTACTTTTTCTACTTACCAGCTTTCCCTGTGTCTAGATATAGTGGGTGAGAGGCAGCCAGTCAGAAGAAGCTTAGAAACCACCTAAGAGGAAAGCTATGTACATTTTGCTAAAGATTATTTCCTAATCATTCATTATTCTTGATGTCTAGTATAATAACATTAAGCCAGTGCTTAGGCATTTCTGAATGTGGGCCATTTGAATCTGGGTCTGGAAAGCAGACACTATTCCACCACACGACCATTTCTGAGCAACAGCATTCTCAGAAAAGTTTTATTTTTTTCCTGGGATCACACATAATCTGTGAGTTATTCAGCTAATCAAAATAGTTTTTCTATGACTGTAACTATTTGCATCCAGCAATAGTAATTTGTTCTTCCCCAGCTGATTGGATCTGTAGTCTTACAGTGCTTGTGCTCACCCTTATTCATTCTTCCCGCATTATAGGCCTGTTCCTGAAGGACGCAGAGTACCTGTGGTTTGATTGAAAGTTATTGCATCTCCCAGGAGTAAATTTAATTTGAATGATACCTCCTATAATCCAGTGTGATATGATGCATTAGAAAAAAAAAAGCAATAACAGAGTATCTACAAGCTATTTTTTCAATCTTACTTGAGGAAAAGAAATCTTCGCAGAGAAAGCCATAGAAATAAACTGGGTTTTATTCTTTGACTAATACAGAAGTTCCCTGAATCTTGAAAAAATATAAAATAAAATGAAAAAATGAGTCATTGATCATAAGCAACTTTCTGTCAGCTGTTAATGACTGGTATTGGTGGTTTGGTACCAACATTATTTCAGGTAAATGAGAAGGCAGAATTGTAAACAAAGGAAAATGTTCGATCCCCCAAGTGAAACGTGGGCTGATGCCTAGTATTTATAGCTTAGTACATCCTCATTAATCCATTCTGTTAATTTTTTTCTTTACAACTGACTAAGAAAGAATACTAATGCAGTGTTTCTCTGCTGTTTCTAAGTGTTCTGTTATATTTGAGACCTTACTTGCTAACATATCTTTTTCTTTCCAAAGAGCTCATGCAGTTTTTACTTGGATCATGCCATGGAAAAGAATCACTGCATTTCTTAAACTATTAACAAATACTTTAAATGATGGAAACCTACTGCAGCCAGCAGGAAACACAATCCAGCAATTACACAGCAGCAGCAACCTGGATTTTTTCTGATTTTGTTATTCAGTGGAAGAGTGGTGGTTATTGTAATTATGTCTTTAAAGAAATACTTCATAATGTTTGCCTGTTTCTGACATACATGAAGACTTGTTCACAGAGTTAATCACCTGACGCTGAAAACCCCCCCACCCTGTGTACTCCAATCAAAATTATTCCTAGCCTCTAATTCATGTAAAAACATTCTCAATTATGCACTGGTGTTTTGGCCTCAGAGTCTGTAGCAAAAAAGTCATATTAGCAATGAAAAGAGCAATATTTAGAGGTTAGTGTAGAGATGTAGTAGAAAGACTTACGATGGTGCCCACGGTTTTGGAGGTTCATGACTCAACTGAGTCAAATTGAAACACTGACAGAAATTCCTTTGTTCTCAACATGATCCACACCATGTGTCTCTTTTCAGTTTATGTCTGGACTGGAAGAGCATTAAAATTATGAAATTTTTATGGTAAAGCTGTTGTACACATGAATATTTACTGCAAAATCTAAGTCTTATAAGGCAGTGTGTTTTAAAAGGTTTTAAAACTAGGTTTTCAACTGTTGTTTCAGGGTCAAATTTTCAAAAGAGTATGAAAGTCCACACTGTGGGGAAATAAGGCCTTAATTTGGCACTGTTGGACTGAGAACCAACAGTAATAAGATCTGTTAGATGGGTTATATCACTAGCACCTACTGAAAGAGCTGAATTTAATACTTCATTTGCTGTTAACACATACGTAATGACTGTGTGAAATGTTGGATGAGATGTTGCTGAAAATAACTTTTCTTTTGTAGCCATTTCTCTTTTGAGAGATTATAATGAACTAGCTTGGCCACCTAATTTAGCCAATACATTTGGATACCTGAATTTGCTCAGAGATTTTTGTTCAGGTGATCTCAGCCTTGACCTGTGATCGGTTCAATGCTGTAAAAGCTGCATTCCCAGTGTTTTAAGTATTTGCTTCCTTCTCAGGGCCCTGTTCCACCATAAGGCTTGATTTATTATGACTGTTCTCCTTTACTGGCCATCACCATGGACTGGGGGAGTCACACGGCTGCAAAAGTAGCTGGCAGAGAACCACCAGTTAGAGGGTGGGTCTGTCTGTAGGGTGAGCACTGCAGTTGTTCACCAGGATATGTTTAACGTTGGACTGAACCTTAATGAAACACTGCAGAAAGCTGGTTGTTCATTTCAGAGTGTGAGTTTTCTTAGAGTTTTGGGGAACAAGGACACATTTAACATTCGTCTTTAGACACAAACGTCATTTTCAGTCAAAATAGAGTTTTGCTGGAAAACTTTCATCTACCCTTAGTAGAGACCTTAGTGGACATTTCTGGAGCACTGTTGGCCGCGTCTGTAGGATAAGTTAAACTCCCTTGAATTAACAAAAACAAAACCTCAAGATGTCTTGTGTCCCTAGGAAAATCTCTGGCTTCCTGAAGCGTTCTGCTAATACCACAAATCCTCACCAATTAAATCATATTCTGTAACACTATTTTGACCTTTTTTCTTAAGACGCAGTACATTACTATGATACCTTTGTTTCTTCTATTCTTTGAAGACAATCAGGAAGACTTGTCAGTGATTTGCTTCCTAAGTAGAGGATAATTAAAGCAGGAATTTTGCTTGATACTTAGATGGGGTTAATATTTCCTGATCTAGGAGGTAGGGATGCAAATCTGTGATTATCATGACAGTGTTATGTTGTATCTAGAGATACATTACTTAAAAGGATGTCATGTAATTGTTGATGGTTAGTAAAAGGAGTTATCTCCTGCCTCACACCATTATTATTATTATATTATTATTATTTTGGGAAGGCTGAGCCAGTAACAGAAAAAGAACAGCCCTTACAAAACTCAGAAAGTTTCAGAAAATTTAGAAGATTAATTCTGTGCAGTGACATGGCTATGTCAAAAATATGTGATAAAGTACGGGAATTTGAAAGATAACATTGGATTTCTCAGTCAAGATGCATAGTTAGACAGCTGTAACTGTTAATATAAGTTTTGTTATGCCCCCTTTATTTTTTTCTTTTTTTTAATTTTTAAATTGCTAACAACCAGTAAAGATTGCAATAAGACTGGGGAAAACACTTTATCATTTAGGTTCGCTTGTATTAGCCTGCAAAAAGCTTCTATTTCTGTTAGCTGTACAAAGAAAATAAGGCCTGAAGTCTAGTCCAGACAGACAAAAGTGAGATGGCCAAAGCTGACTTCAAGGAAGGGTCTGTTGCTTCTCTTCCCCAGTTCAGGAGCTGGTTTGGAGTAACAGCTAAAATAAAATGGTAGGGCAATACTTCTTCTATGTCTGGTGAGGAGTTTTACTGGTATCATGGAGCTCATGTGTATATTGTACTGAAAAATTTATTCCCCTCCCTGGCAATATTCAGGCCCAGGTTGGATGGGGCTTTGGACAACCTGGTCTAGTGGAGGGTGTCCCTGCCTATGGCAGGGGGGTTGGACTAGATGAGCTTTAATGATCCCTTCCAATCCAAACCATCCTGTGATTCTACAAAATACTGAAAATGTTCCAACCTGTGGTTTAGCCCTGGCCAACAATTAAGCCCCACGCAGCTATTCACTCACCTTCCACCCTGACAGGATATGGGAGAGAACTGGAAGAATGAAAGTGAGACAACTCATGGGCTGAGATAAAAACAGTTTAGTAGGACACACTCAAAAATGGGAAGATAACAATAATAATATACATTAATATATATGCAAAACAAGTGATGAACACCACAGTTTCTCTCCACCCAAAGCCTGTGCTGCACAAGACCTCCCCAGCTGCCATGAAAGCCCCCCCCCCCCCCCCAAAAAATGCCCAGCCTCTCAGCCCACACACACAAGCAAAGTAAACCAAGGAATTAATTTACCACTTCCTATTGTCAGGCAAGTGTCCAGACATCACACCAAATTTGATGCTGTGTGTTACCTCCAGCTGCCACACCAGGCCCGTAGCTGCCCCTCAGCCCACCTCCAATTATAAACAGAACTTGATGTTGTATGGTATGGAATACCTCTTTGATCATTTTGGGTCAGTTGCCCAGGCTAGTCCCCTTCCAGCTTGTTGGGTGTTCCCTACCTTCTTGTTGGCAGGCCAGTACAAGAAGCTGAAAAGTCCTCAACTGCTTGGCTGCAACTAAAAGCATCAATGTGTTATCAACGTTATTCTCACCCTAAATCCAAAACACAGCACTACACCAGCTGCTACAAAGAATAGTGACTCCCTGCTGAAACCAGGACACCCCCTAAGGTTAGAACACATCAGTGTTGAAGGTAAGGATGCTAAAATTCTGGCTGTGGTCCTGGCAGACCAATAGAGAAGCAAAGCATTTCTAAAATTTAGTCTGCTATTTTCTTAGTAAATATGTATGGTCTATGTGTTAGTATCACTCATAATCTGTTGAAGAACGGCTAAAGGAAAGGGGGCACGACCCCCAGGATATGCTGTACAAGCCAGGCTCTGAGGGTCACAAATATACAGTTATGGAGTAGGCCTGTTGGTAGTGGCTTGTCAGCATGACGGCAAAATCAGGGAAACAGGAAACAAAAAACTCAGCAGAACAGAAACCCAAGAGGAAGAGGAAGAAGAGCTATGTTTATGTTACCTTTGGAGCTTAGCCAATGAGAAGTTGACTTGTAGGCATAATTAGTGAGGGTATAAAACAGGGTGATTGGGTAATAAAGGCGGAGTTTGCTTCACCACCTTGACTGATTTGACTGCTGGCTTCCCCGTGCAGATATTTCCTCCCCAGGGGGGATTCCCTCCCCCCACAATAATCCATGTTCTGAGAAGGCTCTCAGTGTTATACAAGGTGTGTGCTCTTCATAAGTGGGGAAATGCAAACAGAAAGTTGGGGACAGTTCCAGAGGATGTGAACATGATCGAAGGAAGAGGTCAGATTTTGCCTCCCTACAGAAAACTTTATTTGAATGTTGATTGCTGGAGAGCTAATTGAGTTATTTAAAATGACTGGTAGCAAAAATCTAGAAAAATGGCTCTCAATTACGTTTGTGAGCTATAAACTGTAATGCCACTCATTAGCTACCTTCTGTGATGATGAAAGGACTTGAATAAAAGTACTGAGAAATAGTAGAAGAAAGAGCAATTGCATAGAGATGCTCAGCATGATCTGGTTATCTGTTCCATCAGGAAAACTTAAAAATTTAAAGAGCTTTAAAGTATATATTTTTAAAAAAGTTAATTCTGAAGATCAATGAGAGAGAAAAGCGGTAAAAATTAACCCCCCCCCCCATACTGTCTGCCCAAGCTGTATTCTTGGTGTCATCTGGATTATTGCTACCAGAATTGGCAAAATTTTGAGTTAAGCTTTTTCTCCTGGAAACATTAGGGTCTTCAAGTTCTGCCCAAATTGTCCTTGAGTTAGAGAAAAACCCAAAGAGACCTAATACAGGGAAAAGTGGTGTTAAGGAGAGGAAAACAAGATAAATAGAGTGGAAAGTAATTAGAATTTATGCCAAGGAATTTTCCATTACATATTTTTGCTTTTTCTTTGCCACATTCTCCCTTGTTTCGGTAAGCAGCCTCACTTAGATGGCTGTTTCACATCTCAATATGTGATATTTTCTTTTGCTTCGAATACAGGTGTCTCTGAGAGTTACTGTTCACGCTCTAATTGTCTATTCAGCAACTGTATATGGCCTTTTAACATGGAGGCTCTGCTCACAGCTCTTATATTTGTTTCTGGATCTTCCTTTAACAGTATATTTGTGATTGTATCATTGTCTGAGTTTAATATTCAGGAACAGGCTTTATTTGTCTAGATGCTGTTTTTCATATTTCTGAAAGATTTATTTCTCTGTAATAGTTGCAAAATTTTATTCCGCCTACAGTTGTAGCCACATTGTCTTTCACAAGGTGCTATGTGTAATTGGTAGTGGACAGTCTGTCTGAGTAAAACAGGAGACAGTGGCCAGTCTGAAATGGGCCTGTTGGAGCAGACAGAACAATCACCTCATCACTGCGTTGGATGTGTTTTGTGCTATGAACCGGAAGGGCTCCAAGGTGGGTAGCAGGGCTGATGCTGCACCCAAGGGAGCCCCGGTGGGGGCAAAGGACTGGGGCCTCCCCTCTGCAATTGGCACTGCTCTCTCATTTGGTTAATTACATTCAGTTAATTGGTTGTGGAGTCTCCTTCTCCAGAGATATTCAAAACCTGCCTAGACGCAATCCTGTGCAACCTGCTCTAGATGATCCTGCTTTAGCAGGGAGGATGGACTAGCTGATTTCCAGAGGTCCCTTCCACCCCTGCTGATCTGTGATTCTGGGATTCAGCCACAGCTTCTCAGGTCTTTTTGTTGGGGTGCTGGCTCCAGCTGGCTCAACCCCTTTCGTAAGACTTCAGCAAGAGAAGCAGCATAGGCCATGAACCAGAATTCCCGGAGTTACGAGCTACAAGCCACTGGTGGTCTGCTGTTCTGCAATTGCCCCTTGAGCACATGGCAGGATATTGGGATTTAGCAAGGGACAGGTAGCTCAGGTTTTCAAAACTTTCCTTTTCCAAGAATTTATGCTCCTTCCAAGTGGAGGGTCCATGTGTGAGGAGGTATGAACGTGTCTGTAGCTGGCAGATTTTGCAGGGACTTGATGCTAGGGGTAGCTTTGGTAAAGATTATTTTGTCCATACTGAGCTTCGGTTATCCTGTTAATTTAGGTGGAATGTCTGTATCTAGTTCCAGTGGTCTAAAGCTGAGCACCATTATTGCTAATTTCCCCCAGAACCTACACTTTCCTGCCAAAACACAAATGCAGAGGTGCTGACACAGCAAGTTTCTATGCTTTGGGCTGGAGCCACCCGATAGGATACATTTGGTGCCCGCAAGGAGATCCAATTTGTTACTGGCAGGTAACAAGTTTTCAAATTTCCACAGGGTTTCACAGAAGACCATCTAGCAGAGGCAGCTTGGAAATGCCTCTGTCTCAGTTTCCCTTGCTCCAGGGTTTTTGCTCACCAGCCTGACACCCCCACAGAGGAAACAGCTTGAAGGTGGCCTCTTCCAGCTGACTTTCTGCTGCTATGGCAGGTTTAAGCCAAGGGCGTCTCTGTAGCGTATCGGAGACTAGCTTGGAGGACAGAGTGCTCCCTATCACTAGGAGATATCAGATCCTGAACTTTGGTCATGCTCAAACCGCCTGCTGGTTAGAAACATGTGTGATCTTCCCTTTTGCCCTTTGGTGCTCTGCTGTGTTGCTTGCTGTGCTAGCTCATTTTCCTGCCTGCTGAACACCGGGGGAGAGATGCAAAGCTGAGTGCTGGACTGCAGGCAGTAACATAGGAGGTAGATTCGGCTGGCTCAGGAAGTGCTGCAAACGCTGCCAGGCACCTCAAAATTATGTTAAAACCAGAATTATACTGGAGCCATGTAGTTGGTTGCCAGATTTCAAAGTACATTGGTTTCTTTTGCCTACCTGAGGGAAGGGTAGCAGTTACAGTGGCTGCCGTGCTTTTGGCAGGGTGGTGATCCATTTCTTTGCAGCGTGGTGCCATTTGGTGTGAAATGCAGTAGCAGCCTGGTGGTGGTTATTGAGAAAGGGAAAGCCACTCAGACCTGCGGTGGAGCCTGGCTCTGCCTGAAGTGCCCCTAAGCTCCATGAGGAGCTTGAACTGCATGAAATGTTGACGCGGGAGGGCAGGATGTCACTGTGCTTGCCAGCAACCCTGCCTGTAGGTAACACGGGCAGCTGGAGAGATCTGCTGAGGGACGTGTTCCAGGGAGTCAAACCACCTTCCTCATGCTCGACTGTTTCCCCTTAAACACTTGTTCTGAATGGCTTTTTAGCCTGGCAGATGCTGCCATGAGTGACAGCCCCAGCCACAGGGAAATGCAGGGAGGCTGACAGTCACCAAAATCAGCAAATACTTGCTCTTACACAGCCACTGAAAGTGAGAGCACATGGCTGCTAGGGCAGAACAGGACACAGGGAATCCCAGGTGCTAATAAAACGCACTTCATAGCGTGCTTCATGGAGAGCCTAAGAAAGTCAGCAGTGACAACAAAGCTGGCCAACAACCGTCTTCCACAGTGAGCTGCTTCTTACTTGGCTTCTGAAGATTATTTCATTTTGGTTGAGTCAATAACTGAGAGTTTCTGACAACTGTATGAAAAAAGACAAGAGCCTTGGTTTGGAGACATGAGCAAGGTAGACGGCAGTCTTGCATCAAGTCAGTCCCTTCCCTTCCCTTCCCTTCCCTTCCCTTCCCTTCCCTTCCCTTCCCTTCCCTTCCCTTCCCTTCCCTTCCCTTCCCTTCCCTTCCCTTCCCTTCCCTTCCCTTCCCTTCCCTTCCCTTCCCTTCCCTTCCCTTCCCTTCCCTTCCCTTTCTCCCTCTATCTCCCCTGTTTTTCTCTTCAGTCTAACTGTTGCCATTGTCAATGCTTTTTACATGTCAGGGCCCACAGTCATCTCTTGCTCTTCTAAGGAGAACTGCTTTGCTGGGTAGGATAATTCTGGATGTTAAATTGTGATAGGAAGTAGGAGCTGGTTGAGCACAGCGGGTCTCTAACACCTCTCAGCTTGGTGAAAATTGCTGTATATGAGATACGGATGGCATCTGTAGCACAGCACTGCCTTACAGCACCAGTACAGCAGCAGCTCTCACCAGCTACTGAAGACACCCCCACACACAACAGTTCAAAGGGAGAGCAGGAGAGTTCTTGTAGGCATTTTCTGTTCAACAGCTGCAGTGTGCTACACCCCCCTGGCATCAGTGGCAGACCTGCTAATGGATTCTGTAGAGGAATTACTGGGATATATGTGGTTATTCTGTTTGCTGTCAGTTGAGGACTAAATTCAGCAGTTTGAAGGCGATAGCTCCATCAGCTCCAGTGCAGCCCTGACACAGGTCTGGCTGCTCAGCCTGCTGGCATTCCCAGAGATCCAGAGTTGAATACTGAGCTGGTTGTAGTTTGGAAGAGCTGTGGTGTCAGGCACCAGGCTTTTATCCTCATGCCTCTCACTATTTACTCTTCCATTGCTTCCTGTGCTTGAGCTCTAGTTAATCTCACCCTGTCTTTCATTTAACTAAATATAAGACACTTTTTTTCATATGCTATTTATCTTCAAAATCTAATTCCCAAGTCAATATGCTTCATGCAGACAGGGGAACATTTTGTGCCTATATTGGTGCAATCATGGACAAATAACACACAGGTAAACTTCTCAAAAAAATATCAGTTTAGATGTACTGTGGTTGTGTGAATGTTGACAGGCTAATAAACAGGAAAGACTATGGAGTGAGCTTTGTACATAAACGGGAAGGTGGCATTCATCCTGCCCTGCTCTTAGGATGCACATGTGTATTCCCATTCTGCCTTTTACAGTACTGAGAGTTCATCTTCAATAAATCAAAGGCAGCTTTTTCTTGCTTGTATGATCTCTGAAGAAGAGGATATCAAGTCATACCCTAAACAGTTCTGACACACAGATAATGTCTGGTGAAAAGTGCTAATAAAAGTGCCTTTTATTTACAGATGTGTTGACAAATATGTGAGGTAATGAGTTTATCTTCCCTCTTCCTCACAGGCTGAGAATGAGAGGCATATTCTCCTTTCGTCCTTTAGCTCCAAAGAAGGCTGGTTTCCTGTCATCCCTCTAAGAAACTCCTTTACACTTGTCTAGCCAGTACAGTTTCTAACATGCCTCTTTTGTTATGCCTGGACACCCTGGTGACTTGGCTGACATTGATATGAGTGTTTCTCTTTCCAGTCCGCCCCTGCACGCCTGCCGTATGGGCTGACGCCTGTCAGCTGCCCGGAGCGCTGCTGCTGGAGCACCTCCTGGATCAGTGGGCTCCTCGTCATGCAGCGAGGGCTTGGCAGGAGCTGCAGGCTGTTGGCACGCTCCTGGTCTTGATCTGAAATTAATTGATGCAACTCGAATCTTTGGAGATGATGCCAGAAGAACAGAAGACCTGTGAGATAGCAAAGAGCAGATATGATGTAAAATTTTCCATTAGCGTTCTTCAGATGGAGAGGTTCGTTTTTTCTTTTACACATTGGCTACTTCAGCTTGCAGCCATACAAGCTTCCATTTACATCTTTTGAGACTTGCTGTTGTCTCAACAGCTCTGTGGGTTTCTTTAGCCAGGAGAGGTTCAGTAGGGTATGTGATGATAAAAGGCTCTCCGTGCCTCTGTGCAGCCTTGTCTGTAAGGCTGGCAAAACAGCCTTGTCACAGTTGTGAAAACTACTGATACTGGTGCAGGGTTTTTGAACAGGAGCAAAAGGACCAAGTTCTCCTCTTTGAAGGAGACTTCACAATTGGAATATTACATAAACACTGTACCTTTTGTAAGGGCATACTTGTGTAAGATGCCCTCCTCTACAAAACTGTAACTTACTTCAGAGATCAAAATAATTCCCATGTCTGTTTTCCTTCACCTTTTATATATGAAACCAGTTCTGTAAAGATTTTTTTCCTTGCTCTCGGTGCCTTCTTCTGCAGGTCTCACTAGCTAAATTTCTCTAAATTGTTCCAGAAATCTCTGTTTTTTTCTGTTCTGTGCCTCACTGAAAGCTTTACCAATGAAGACATAAGTAGTGCCTAAAGAGTACATATCTGAGATGTGCATATGTTCAGAAACATACCAGCCTTGTTTCCAAGAAAAGTGTGGATGAATCACCCTCCAGAGGGGCCTTTTTCTCTCTGCTGACTGTAAAGGAACCTTAGCTTGGTGTCAGGTGGCGGAAGTTATAGATAGCATTCATCCAACCCAAGAAAGAAAAATCCTCTTCTGAAGGAGAGATCAAGCTGGCACTCAAACACAGAGTAATGGGAAAGTAAAATGTGTGCAGACACCATGTGAAGAGCAGAGCTGGGGACTTAAGAGCCTGCCATACTTCGTGGGGAGGTATGGTAACACTTCACAAGGGTATGAAACCAGTTGACTGGCAAGAATCTGATTTCTTTTTCATCACAGGTAATGTTTGAAAGTGGCAGTAATGTTTTTGTATCTCTTAATCAAGAACAAAATTGATGCTTTGCTCCCTACAGACACTGTCAATGCAGCCAGCAGCGGAAAGCTACTTGCCAGCTTTGCCCATTTTCTGGGCTCCTGGGACTCTGCCCAAATGGTGAGATGTGTGCCAGATCCAGTCCAGGAGCCATTTAAACACATTTACACAAGCATGACAACGTGACTGAGTCCTCTTTGGTGCATATACGAATGAAGCATGCAGTTGTCTGCACTTCATAGACCCACAGAGTAGTCTAAGTTGTAAGGCAAATCTGGGGAAATCTAGTCAAGCCCCCTTGTAAAGCAGGGCTGGACAAATCAGGGTGCTCAAGATTGTGTCCAGTCAAGTTCTGAATATCACCAGGAATGGACATTTCTTAATTTCTCTGAGCAGCAAGTTACGATGTTTGATCACCCTTGTTAGTGGTGAAGAACAGAAATACTCTGCTATCTTGTTGAAATTTCCTTGTTCTAGCTTGTGTCTATTGCCTTGTTGCTGTGCACCTTCCAGAAGAGCCTTGTCTATGTGTTCCTATTAGATAGCTGTAGACATCAAGAAGATCCTTCCCTGCAGCCTTCTCTTGATGCTGAAAAAACCCAGCTCCCTCAGTCTCTCCTTTCTCATCTTTTGCTCCAACTCCCTGACCAACTCTATGGCCTTTGCTGGACTTGCTGTGGTATGCTGATGTCTGCTGTGGTATGACGATGTCTGTCTTGTATTGATGAACCTGAAACTGACACAACAGTCTAGAAGTGGTGTCATATGTGCTAGTAGAGAGGAAGGATCACTTCCTTGGACCTGCTGGCTAATGCAATCCAATGTGCAGCAAGCTTCTGCTGGAAGGATACTCTGCTGACATATTGAAGTTGCAAATGTTTACCCTGTAGATATGCCCCCTCTTCACCTAGTTAGAAGAAACATAGAGAAAAAATATACCAGTATGCATGCTGAGCTGGAACTAAACACAGAATCCTAATGAACAAACCTCTGATGAATCACAACTACACCATATGAAAAAGACTGAGCAGGGTGGCCAGCACTCAACTTGCAGTTTTTGGTGCTTATTTAGAAGTATCTTTTCCATAGTAATTTTTGAAAAGGAATTTCTCATGTTCATTCCAAATTCACCACAAATAAAGTTGAATGGTAGGTGAATGAACAGCTTCCCTTACCTATGGGTGCTAGAAATATTAGTGCTAGAAAAAATAGCTTATCCTATTTGTGACTGCAAACAGCAATTTAAATAACATTCATCATACCAAAGAAGGTCCATTGGTAAGAAGTGATACTAAAAAAGCACAGGACAACTTTTATCAAGTTTGTCCTTTATAATTTTTTTATATGTCCTTTACCTGTGAAAGACCTTGGCCCCTAACCATGCATTATAGAAATGCTAGCACATAGTGCAAAGGCAAAATGCATTACTTTCATAGGTTACTGCTTAGTCATGAAAGAGCTTTAATTTTGTTCAAAAAAATAGCATCTAAAGTAATAAAAGCTAAAGATTCTTGGGGCACTTTTAAATGATGCCCACAGAAAATGTTGAGATATTTAAGTATTTAACAATTTCTCAAGTATCTTCAAGAAAACAAGGCTGTTCTTATCCCTAAGACTGAAGGCTTCCACTTGCTGATATGTAATTACCTGCTCTATTAGGAGAGGGTTTGCACATTAAGATTTTGGCTAGCCTGCTTGCAAGTGGTAGTCAAAATATTTCACAGCAGTTCCAGCTTGCAAGGCTGCAATATCTTTCCATTATTAATAATAAAGTGCTTATGATAAATTGGAGGTATAGGTATAAGCCTGGACAAAGCTTTTGATTTAGTGAGGCAGCACATTATATATGCTGATAAAAATATTGAATTAGGGACTATTCTTATAGAAAAATTTCCAGATCTCTATCTGAATTATTCTCATTTAGACACCAACTGGAATTGATAGTGACAATTATTCTGGTTTATAATAGTTTTATATAGGGCTATCCATAAGTCCAGATTTCATTTAGTATCACCTTCTATCTTCTCTTTTGTTAACTGAGGAATGGAATAATCAACTTTATAATAATTGGTGGGCAAATAATAGCTTTCTTCTTTTGCAAATACATCTGCTATTGGCAGGAATTAGTATCCTGGTATTATTAAAAATGTAGAGTTAAAGAAAAGGTTTAGTTCTTCTAGTAGGTTTAAAATCAACACAAAGAAGACCCATAAGCATTACCTAGTATGAAATATATTGTTATCCTAATTGAGTACTGAAAAATTAAGTGAAGTGAAACTGGAAATATAGGGGAAGGTTCATCTGAAATATGTTTGAGAGCCCAAATTGATTCTTGGAAGAATATATATGTATTTGTCATCTTCAATTAAACTAATTTGATGGTCCAATAAACTAAATGAATCAGCAATTAAAGCACCACAAATATAAAGTCCTTAATGCTTATCCTCTTTCTGGTTTATGTTACAGTTTAACACGCTTAGTGCCTATTGGTATCTATGCAGCTATGCGGATTTACTTGCAAGAAAAACACCCTAAGCATCGTTTGTCTGTCACAATTGACCTCTGACAAGGTAATGTATTCTGGATTTAGAATAGGGATCCTTTGTCCCTTTTACATTTGCCAGGTAGCCACTCATAAATTGGTTAGAAATAGTGAAGATACGCTGTTTCAAGGGGTATATGGGTTAAAACCTCTGCCACTTATGTTGGTGAGAACTGACTGTAGCAAATCATCTGAAGTGTTTTTCTTATCCTTCAAATTTCATCCGAAAACAAGCATAGAAGCTAGTGCTTCTGTCAGTGTCAAGGGATAGGAATAAATTATTTCAGTAAAATACTGATAGAAAATCTTGGTAAAGCATGCTCCCAGTCTTTCTTTCGACCATTGTCATTTACTCCAGTTTTAGATACAGTTGTTTCTATAGGAACAAACTGATGTCTTTTAACTTATTTTTGACTTAGTCTTGCAGATCAAAACACTCTCCATGTCTGTGGTCAAAGCTACAAACCAGAAAATATCAAAATACATGTGCAGTCTAGGGTATGAGAAAACATCTAAATGGATGAAGGCTTTCTGAAACTGTCCAAGAACATCATCAGATTCTTCAAAACAACTGGGGTACTCTAGAGAAGGTGAGAAGGCAGTTATTATGTCACAGGTAGATGGGATAACAGCATCCATAACGTAGAGAGGAGCCATTGTTTGAAAATGGAGTGCTTCAGTTAAAGCTAGAAGAGAGGCATCTCTTTTTGTAGATCTTCCTCTTCAGATCTTTGTTACGGAGTTGTGTAAAAAAATGGACAGATGGCAGTTGTGCAGCTATGTTTTTTCCTGGTCTCTTGGGGGATCTTTTGTTTTAGAGCATGTGAGGGAAGCTTGGACTTAAAACAAGTTGCAAAGAGCAGGTCTTATGCTTACACAGAAGTAATCCAAAAGAATTATAAGTAACGTGTAAGAAGGAATCATTCTTAGAGCTTTGTGAAGGGCTTTGCAGTTTGATCAGTATGTTTAATTCTGTTCAAGTCTGTCTCCACCTTTTCTATAACACCTACCCTAGGCAGAGGAAGAACTCCAATAGATTTGCCAGCCATGATTTCCTTTTGGATTTTCATGGCAGCCTGTTAAAGCAGGAGATCAGAATTGTTGATCTGATCATTGTGAATTGCTGGTATGAATTATGGATTGCTGTACCTCTAAGAGGAGGGAGTACTGGAATGATTGTGGAGGGATTTGCAGTCCTCGTTGCTACTGCATCCTAATTTCCATTGACCAGGGCATGTCTTAGAAGTCTGAAGGGCAAAATAACTCAGACCTGGGACAAGTAAGCACCAGTATTTGATTATGAGAATAAAAGTTTTGAAAGGATGGATATGTGAAAGCAGTCTTGGAGTAGAGGAAGGGCTTTAAGTAAATACTTCCAGTGCCTGAATGTAGGGCAGTTCAGGAACCTCACAACATAATACAGAGCATCGAGGAAAAGGAATTTTTTTGAAAACTTATGCTACTATTTTGACTGCTACTGAGGGGATGTTAAGTTATATTTATTTTTGGAAAGGATATTATATTGGCTCACAGAAGATTGAACTTTCTAGTTATTCCTTGGGAATATGTTGTCTATTGATCACTTAATATTACATCTTAATTCTTATAAATAATGATTTTTTTCATTTTTTTGGTATGTATTGCATGGATTTTTCTGAAAAGTTGTCTTACATTGTCTTCACCTATGGATAGCCTTTGGCTTTTGCACTAGTTTGCTCTATGGTATTCCATCAAAGTAGCATTGCTGTAACTTGTTCCTTTAAATGTGCTTTTGCAAGTAACTTCTTGACTTCTTGTCTGTGGTAATATCTTAGGTTTACTTAGCACCTCTTCCTGTGAAAGAACCCAAAATTAAACAGGCAATAGACCTTAGGATCATTTTATCAGTAAGGGGTGTCTTAGCTTGCTTCCTCAGATATTCTTATCACATATAGGGCTTTTAGCTTGACACTGTGGGTGATTGAAAATGCATTAGGATTTCAGCAGGCATTTTGGATGCTTAAGTTTTATTGTTTTCTATTGGAGAGCATGAAAAAATCAGTAAATTGGATGCTTTAAGATTGACAAAATCCTGGCCAATATGATCTGCCACAACAAATTACCAGCAGAGATGGAGTCCCCACTGGTTGGTGTTCTTAGTCTTGTGACTCCTAGCTATACCTAGGCCCTCCAAAATACTCTCAGGTGTTCAGTCTAAGTCCAGTCCCTTGAAAACCTTGCACATATTTGATATGTGATGAGAAGCTACATAAGGCCAGGTCCAGGGGCTGATGAGCTGTGTCCCCCCACAGTGTCATTCCTTGGGTTCCTTGGGCATATCAGCTACTTCAGTGAGGGTGTGGAAATGTCTAAACAAACCTATACTAAGTAAACCTCCTATAACATTTAGCAATAATTGGGTCTTCCTTTATGCCAATGAGAGTGATTATTTATCATGGTTTAGTTCTCATTATTATTCATGCATTTCTCTGACTAAAGGCAACGTTTTCTCTAAGTAGACTGTGAATTCCCTGATAAAACCATCTAGACTTAATTCTTTATTATTCCTGCATGTCTTTGTGGCTGGTCCTATCTCTTTTCATTCAGAAAGAGTGATTAATTATTCTACTTGATCTTCACTTATCATGGGAGTACTATGTAAATTATTTCAAAAATGTTCTGGTTTAGATTTCATTATTTATCTTCAGTGCAACCTGGGTATTATGAAATATGAGAAGTGCATGCCTTTCTAGCACACTTCTTAGATTCAAAAACTTAGCATGTATTTCTGTTACCGGGCTTGTGACCTGTTGTTTACTTTGCCTGTTAGCAATATACTTCTATCCTTCTAAATTAATTATCCTGGCTTCTAACTAGAAGCTTACTATCATGATTGTCTGGAAATATATTCCTTAGCAATTCAAAACATGCATTTAGGATTCAATGGGCAGAAAGAACAAAGATCCTTTCTGTCTTGTATGGAGTATGTGTATACTTTTTTGTCTTCCCAAGTGTGGAGGAAAACTCTTTTCTTTGATGAGATCTGTGGGCCACATGTATTTGTTTTAGTCTTATTTGTGAGAAACTTCAGTGATGTGAATAAAATTTTGGCTCACAGAAAAGAACATAGGGCATAATGGAGAACTCCAGTATACCTTGGAGGGGCATGGCTTTGCTGCTGAGAGCTTATGTCGAGCAGTCTCTGATGTTTTCCTAACTTTTCGTCTATGAATATACACCAGCCTATTCTGCTCCCCAGAGGGCTGTTTCAAGTTGGTCACATTGCACCCCTTTCATGTAATGCCTTCTGTGGTTGCTGTACTAACAGTGTGCCTTGCTTTTTACAGGCAGTTACATTTTCTTTTTTGCCCAATAAAGAAAATATTATGCATCAAATGTTTATTAATTGATTTGTCAAGTGAGGATACAGGAATAAAATCACATCATTTGGAAGATATTAGCATTCCTTTATTCTTCATCTTTCAACTTGAAATATTACAAAATTATATCTTCCCATGAGGATTTTTGGTAGCTGAATAGCATGCCTAAGGATTTCTCAAAAATTTTTAGCTTTCAAATTTTTCTTACCATCATTCTTAAACGATTATTTTTGTTAAATTATGTTACAGAAAGTTTCTGAAAAATAATGCCTGTATCAGTAGTATCCAGCTTTTGTCTTCTGCACTTGTTTTACTTTATTGACTACTCTTTATCAGGAAAATAAAAACACTGTCTGTTGTTTGTTCCTTCTTAGAAAGAGAAGATCTGAATTCACAATGAGTGCACATTTAGAACTGTTACTTTTACTACTTCCTTCATTATCTAATGCTGTAGAAGTTATGAGTGTAATTCTATGTTTAGCACCTTTTCATCTGATTTATTAGGAAAGTTTATGCATTTTAAATTACATATACACTGGATGAAATCAAGAAATATTCTGGAAAAGAGCCAGGAGTCCTGGTCTGTCCTTTCCAACTCATAAATCCCAGGGTGGATTTATACTCCATTTAATTTGTTCATTACTTGGTTCTGTGAATCTTGCATTCCTCACCACTCAACGATTTTGTTTCCAAACTTCCTTCTTTAGTATCCTTCTCACCTGGGAAGTGCTGATGTGGGATCAGATCTCCCATTTATTTTGTAAGTGTTTTAAAAATTAGGCTACCACACAAAAGATAACAAAACCCTTCTCTTCTTTTGACAGTATCTCTGAATTAACTCCAAGCAGAATGTCTTAGGGATGTTCTAAATGCAGCTTCCATATAAAATTTATTCTGATCATAAATTGGGGCCTACCTTTAGCTAATATAAGGGCTTCAGGCTAACCAGAGAGGCTCCCCAAGAATAGAGATGGCTATCAGGAATGACTTCAAGGACCAGGGACACAGGCAATTTAAGAAAGATCAGACATTTCTACTGGATGACCAGATAGGTCCGTGAGCAAAGACTAAGAATATTTTACATGTCTCTTGAGATAGCTGAGGCTAACCAAGTCTGGAGGAATGATCCTTCAAGGCCCCTTTGAAGGCAACAAAGATGGACCTAGAAAAGAGAAGACTCCAGGGAAACCTTATAGCAGCCTTCTAGTACCTAAAGGGTCCTACAGGAAGGATGGAGAGGGACTCTATCAGGGAGTGCAGTGATAGGACAAGGGGGAATGGCATTAAATTGAAAGAGAGTAGGTTTAGATTAGATGTTATACTGTGAGGGTGGTGGGACACTGGCACATGCTGCCCAGAGATGTTGCAGAAGCTCCATCCCTAGAAGCATTTAAGGCCAGGTTGAGTGAGGCTCTGGGCAACCTGATCTAGAGGAGGGTGTGCCTGCCCATGGCAGAGGGGTTGGAACTAGATGACCTTTAAGGTCCCTTCCAACTTAAACTAATTTGTGATTCTGTGATTCTATAATCCTTCTCTTTCTCTCCAAAAACTTTTTGCAGAAGACAGAATCTCAGGTTTTCCCCTTAGCAGGATTTTGCTTTTGTGTAACTTTATCCTTGTTTGGATAATAAATAAATAAGGTCTCCTGCCATGAGATAATTACGCTGTCACAGTACCCATTAGTCAGAAATTTAGTTTGTCTTTAATGTGGCAATTGTCTAAGCATTTGAAGAGATAGACAAAAGTCTAAGCATAACATGATGAGAAGAGCTGGAGGGAAGAAGAAGTCTCCGTGCACAGAAGATAGAAGAATTCAACCTGACACATGCCAGAACACCAGGTACCCCACTGTGGGCAAGGGAAAATGATGGCACTCAGCAAACTTGTTTGTGACATTTTAAAAACAGAGTATAAACTGCAGCCAAATTTGAAGTTTGAGCAAGTGAAAAAAAAACCAAGCACAAAGTTAAATGGAAAAGGGGAACTTTATATTACAAATGTTTTACTTACACTATAGGTCATATCTTTTGGTGTTTAGTGACAGGTGCTTTGCTCAGTCACAGGTCTGTCTGCCTCCTCTGTTGGTTGGAGTACATCTTAACCATAGTCTGGGGAAACTACTCTTCATGTCTTTTAGAGTAATCTTCTGTATGTACCACATTTAAAAAACAGTAAGTTAGCTATATCTTCCTGTACCACTCTAAAAAAAACAAACCAAAAAAACCCTCAAAATCCAAACCTTTTGGATGGACTCCTTATCCTGTAGATTTGGGAATCTAGGCCTGGCAGCTATTTGATTTCCTCTGAAACCCTGTTCCAAGTCACTTTCTTTTTCTGCAGTCACATCTTGCAAATCCTCTACATACATAATGAGCATGGACTGGGAAAAATCCCTCTACAAACAAAATGGGCATGGTTCAGAAAGCATCTTTAAGAGCAATTACTTCAGCTCCACCAAAGGTAAGCTATAAGGTAAGATTTCTTGACTTGCTTTGAGGCAGAAAAGTTGAAACAATAAACAGTAGGAAAGGAATGGCAGATTGATAAAGGCACTGTAACCCACTTCTGACTAAAGCAATTTGGCCCTGTAATTTCTGTAGCTCTGAAGAGGACAGTGAGGTAAAACAATGGCAAGTAACCAATATGATAACAGAAAGATAAATCTGGTAAGTGCTTCTATGACTTTGAAAAGTAAAAGCTGGTGACTTTCTTCTCTTTCTTGTTTGTTAAACAGCTTGGCTAACAAAACTTGGGAATCTTCTTCTTCTCTTTTTGCACCGTCATCTAATCTACTTGTTAAATTTTAGGAAATTCTAGGGATTCTTCCTCCCATGTGTTTGTAACTGGAGCAGATGACAGGCACACGTAGCTGCAGATTCAGCTTTTCAGGCAGACTTTCCTGCTTGGTTAAATGAATGAGCCTGCGGGCAGTACGTTTGGTGGTCTTCTATCTTCGTCACCCAGAGGAGAACAAATACTGCTTAGACATCAGCAGAAGTAAGAAGGTCTTTAGCAGTAGTGTGGGAGCATGCAAGCACTCCAGTTGCCATGAAAATTATTCCCCGCTGGGATCTGAGAGTTGGAGTTGGAGACCTGTGGCTTAGATTTGTGTTTGAACTTGTGGTGTTTCCTACATGTTCTCCAAGCAACTGGGCAGTTGCGTTATTACACTAAACAGTAGCACAGTAATTACACAGTGGGATCTGAACACAGTCTGTCTCAGATACTGGAATTCAAATGCATCTTTGGGGTAATATGTTACAAAAAATGTGACCTTCAATTGTTGTGATGTGAACAGGGATCACGTGGGAAGAGAATCGTATTCCTTTCTCCAGACAGCTCAGGTTTATGTGACTGGATGCAGCATCAAATGTATCCAGAAAAACCTCAAGGGCCAAAGGAATATAAGTATCTGACCTGTGTATTAAGCCCTAAAATCATCCCCTGCTATTTATTTTGAGCTCATAGTCATCAGGGAAAAGCTGGGACAACAACGTAAATAAGAAAACAACATAGCAGTGAGCAAATTTTTACTGTTCAATTCAAAGAAATGGAAGGATGAACAACTTAACGACAGCAGGAAAAAGAGACAGTGGCCGGCCCTGCACCCCAGCAGGCTGTCAGCTAATTTAGGAGGGAAATGAAGGAACTGAAACAAGAGACAGCCTCATCATTTGCTAAGCTTGGAATTCAATCTCAGAAATAAAATGGAGCATAATAAAAACAGATGAAGGGGCAGACTAACTGGAGCAGCAAATAAGAGAGCGGAAAGGTATATTGATTCTTTGTTACTGAAGTAAGAGAGACAATTGTGCATAAAATGTTCTAACTTCTGAAGCTGATTAACAACGAATAATATAAAGATTTATGAGTAATCAGAAGATGAAAATTATTAAATGCTAGAATTCCTACCTTTATTTTTAAATTAAGCTCTAGACTTTGATTGCATGCTAGCACAAACCCAGAGGGCACTGATCTCAAGGAGTCAGAGTCTTTTTCAGGTGCTGTGTGGGTGGCAAAACTTGTGAATTGAGTTTATTCTCAATTAAAATGTTGAAGTTCTTAGATGTTTCTTTTGATTTTTGTACTTCGTATTCTACATGAAGCAATTTTTAGTCATCTGTAAGTGAAAAATCAAATGTGTTTCTTTACTATATTGCAAGGTGATCCTTGGATCTCAGCCAACATAGAGGGAAAGGGAAAGAGACCTGGACAGATTGGAATTTGTGCTATAATTGAATAAAAGTTGTTTGTCTGGGAATATACATTGTTAATATGTCCAGAAGTGTTTTGGCACATTTTAGTATATATGTAATAAAAAAGAAATTTATGCTTGGATGTTTGCATACTTTCAAAACCTTTCTATAAAAAAAAAAAGAAAAATCAATTTAAATAATGGATTGATTCTTATGCATAACCCAGGGTCCTGCTGTTAGTCATTTAGAGCTGAACGGAGGTAATGTTCTGTTCTACATATTCTCTTTCCTAATACATATAGGGCTAGTACTTGTGGTTTTTGCAGTTCTAACCAGAAATATTGAATGTATTACCAACAGATGTAAAAAACCATATTGCTGTTCTCTAATTCACTTTACAGAAAATACCGTGACTTTGCAGATCAACTGGCTATTCTTGGCTAGCTTTTTTATCTAAATGTTACTCTTTCTAACTGATTTTGCTTGAGTTATAGTCTTTCAAGATGACTCAAAATATTCGAAAACTACTGCAGAGGTATACATCTTCCATATGTTATAACCTGGGGTGGGGGTGGGGTAGGAGGTTGGTGGGGGGGGGTTTTGGTTGTTTTTTTTTTTTGTGGTGTTGTACTCTTCTTCTGCTTTCTTTTTTTGATTTTTTAGATTGGAAGAGTGATCCTCAAACACAACAGCAAAAGAACCCCAGAAACTAAAGTATTCCTGGTATTCTCATGCCCCTACAATGCCCATGTAGGAAAACAAAAGGATATTGATGTGCATGTGATATTACTGAAATTGCATGGAAAAGGAACCAAAGGTGTTTGTGTTCCTTCTCATACAAGGTCTTGGAAACCTTTTGGAGGAATCTTCAGGAATTAATGTATCCTTCTTAAGCAATGAATTTGAGAAATTTTTTCACATGCATTTAATACACCTTTTAACTGGTTGTCCTGGGACTTTGTCCAGTCTCACAATTTTTTTCTCTCCCATTTTAAAACACTCTTAAGGGACTGAGACACATTTTAAAGATGTGGAGTAGTTGTAAATAATGTTATACCTTGTGAAGGTGAGGTGTTTAGCTTCCTTTTCATAGCAGACCCAGAGGCAGCAAAACACTATAAAACATCCAAGGAAACGAAGATGCTAGGGTTACAAAAGAAAACCACAGATATTAATTGGTGGGAACAAGGAGGCTTTTCATTTGATTCTTGCTGCAGGCAACAGGGATTTGGCTCTGTTTTTCTTTTCCAATGTCACTAGCTTTTTAAAATAAGGATGTTTGTTTCTGTTGCAACTCTCTCTCTCAAATATTTTCTTCCCAAGAGAAGGAAGTTGTGAAATGGACAAGGTAGGTTCACCCATCTTTTTGGGAAAGGGATTTTTTTCTTTAACTCTTTGTGCCTGAAACAATATTGCTTGTTTCTTGTATGTTTTCAGTTTCTATCAGGTGGTAAGTGCTCCCCATTCAAGCCCAGTAGCTGAAAGGGTTGTGATTTGTGCTGCCAGCTAAGACTCAAGTTCTAAAGCATCTCCTCTTTTATTGGTCTTGAGGTGAAAATGATTAACACTAGTAATATAAGGAGGCCTTCATTTTTGCCCTAATTAGAGCAAAGAAAATCAAAAAAAAAAAGATGCCTGGGAAAAAAATGATTTATGTGAACACCACTTGAAAAGTCCAGTGATAGGTAATTGGATCATCATTGACAATTTGCCATTTAAATTTGGTAGAACTAGAGAGTCAAACTTTTAGAAAAGTTGCCTATTGTTTCACAAATCTAATCATCTCCCCTATTATCATTTATCTTATAATATTTTGTAGCTCCTTTGTTACACATGAGAACCAAAATTAGGGAGTTAAAGCAAAGGAAAAGGTGTATCTGCTGTGAGAAATAATGTAGTAAATGCAGTGGAAGTCCTTGGGGAGGGAGAAGTCAGTTATTCATGCAGCAATGCTGATTGCTGGAAGTGAATGTACGCTGTTATTCCTCTACTGTATCTGGAATTGTGTTTATTTGTATATGAAAATTGAGCAATTTTCAGATAGTTGTGCAGGCGAGCATCACTTTCTGGAGGTAACTGAATTACATGAGAAATTTGGACACACTGATTTTGCAAACCAGTCCCAGTATTTATGGGCCTTTGTGCAGGGAAGTCTTATGTTTCACTATTTCTAGGGCTTGATCAAATTAACAAACATAATTTGTGCAGCTAGAATGGGCTCTGTAAATGATCAGTGCTCTCAGAAGTGACTGTCACAGTCATTTCATAGAGCTTTTCCTTGAAGATCTCTTCACTCCTCCCAAGAGTTTTGAATCCTTGCTGTTCACTGGAAGCATGAAAAGCACAAACTTTCCTTCATGCCTAGATTATGCATTACACCATTGCTTCACAAGCAATTTAACCCAGAATATTCTGGTCTTGTCATCAAGAAACCATACCTCCTCTTCATACATCTTATTTCTAGTGACCTACTGCTAGTCCAGCACTTTTCTCCTCCTCACCTTTCTCTGAGCTGTGGGTAAAAGCCTTCATGCAACCACACAGGGAGCCATACCAGTGACCATGTATGGACTGGACTGAACCTGGCAAAAATACCACCCTAGAGACTATGTTTAGCTTTCTTCAGTCATAAGGATAGATTTGGCTACTTGAGTGATAGGGTTGACAAATGAACTGGGGAGAAGGAGAGAAACGGGAACCTGGCAGCATGGGGGAGGACAGGACTGCCCATTTTTTTTGAGCAGAGCTGATTTGTGTCAGTTGAAATTCCTTATGAAACAACTGTGAGAAAACTTTGGGAGACTGCTGAACAGCATGTTCTGAACAGAAGTTATGGCTGTCTGAGTGCTGAGTGGGTTGATGGTAATTGCTTTACCCTATGTGGTTTAATGAGTTTAGCATATGAATTGTATTTGCTTATCATTTAAGGAAAGGTTTATCAAAAGCTATCAGCTTATTAATTAAAAAGTCAACAGAACTTGGGACATGGTCAGAAGACTGTGGAAAAAAAAGCTGACATAATAATCATACAGTATCTACTAAGTGCCATGCAGAACAACAATAGTGGATTGAATTAGAGAAGTAATGTGAAATAAGAAAGCCAACAGTGTCCTGGGTTGCATCAAAGCCAGTGTGGCCAGTGGGTTGAGAGGGGGGTGTGTGTGTGTGATTCTGCCCCTCTACTTTGCTCTCATGAGACCCTACCTGGAGCACTGCATCCTGCTCTCTGGGCCCCAGTACAGGAAGGCATAGAGCTGTTGAAATGAGTCCTGAGGATGACTACAAAGTTGATCAGGGGCCTGGAGAAGAGAAGGCTCTGTGGAGAGCTAATTATGGCCCACCAGAGCTTAAAAGGGGCCTACAGGAAAGTGGTAGAGGGACTGTTTATCAGGGAGTATAGTGATAGTGCAAGGGGGAATGGCTTTAAGCTGAAAGAGGGCAGGTTTAGATTATATGTTAGGAAAAAAAAATTACTATGATGATGGTGAGGCCGTGGCACAGGTTGCCCAGAGAAGTTGTGGCTGCCCCCTCCCTGACAATGTTCAAGGCCAGGTTCGATGGGGCTTTGGGTAACCTGGTCTAGTGGAGGGTATCCCTGCCCATGGCAGGGGGGTTGGAACTAGGTGGTCTTTGAGGTCCCTTCCAACCCATCAATTCTATGATTCTATGATAAGACACTAACATAATAATACAATAAAATCATAGACATGTTGTATTTACTGCTACACTAGGTAAAGGGAACAGAGATTTAGAAAACACTTCTCAAGCAAACTTTGAAAAGAAAAGCTGCATCTTTTGTTCTACGTGACTGGAAACTCTGTTTTTGTGTATGAGATAGAGTTTCCCCTTCAGTCTGCCTTAGCAATACTGCATCTTAGCAGATTTTTAAAATGCTTTTATTGGAAATGTTTTATTTGTTAAAGTGTATATTTGATAAAATGCACAGCTGCATCTGTATGAATCTTCCCAGTTTGGCTCTATGGGGTACAGCAGCATTCACTGGAAAGTATGTCTTGTTCTGCAGGTGTTACAAAATGGTGAAAGTGTTGCCTCAGTGCCACAGGGGTAGGGACTACCTTTTCCAGTTGTTTCCAACTATATGTATCTGGTTCCATGAAAATTGCTTTAACCTCCCATTGTTACCCTTGCCCAGAGAAACCTTGCTACCTGGCTTTCCTGTTGTCATCTTAATATAACTGCCTGTGATCTTCGCCATTTTCTTCATATGAGAAGAGAACTGAGGTTTTTAGGTATTATAGGAAGGATAAAGTTGAGGTGGCTGCTTTTTTGTTTTATTTCTGGCTCAAGACAGGTTATGAACCAAGCTCTGCTGGTATGCAGACCCAGTGAATCAATCCACTGTGTTGCTTCATCGAGCTTTGTTTCCCGGTTATTTAGCCTGTGGCTGATTGTTGGAATGTGCTCTATGGCACTTCTTTTAATGTTATTTACTGCTAAAAGGTAGTCTAAATTTTCATTTGGTTTCCTTCCATGAGTTAAACACCGTGTTTTTCCCGCTCACGATAATAACTCAAGTTGCAGAGGGACATGTTTTGACAGGAACATCATACGTAATTTTAAAATTAAGAGTTGCAGAACTCATGACTTATATAATATGACAGTTTTAGGCCTTGCTGTTCCTAAAAGGCTTGGTATTGTGAACAAGAGATTTCCTTTAATTAGCTTTATTTACTGTTCCCTATAATGAAACATCCAAAGGACCTTTAGCCTGCAATTTTACAGGGGCTGAGGGAAGATACTACAGGTTGTTACTTCTGAGATAGTGCTGCTTTTGCTGGATGCTGTAGTATTATAACACTGCCGTCCTTGGGAAATGCAATGGCAACTAAACTTGCCTGTTTTGTCAAAGTGCTGCCATTGTTTCTAATATTTTTATTTTGTCCCTTTTTAATTAGGTTAGCATAGCAATTGTCAAGGTGATGAAGTGGCAAGCAGCACTCGAAAAGTTCATCTGGTTGCTTCATAGTAACAGTTAGATGAGGATTTTAATTGTGGGCACTACTTGGTTTTCTGTTTGCATAATCCAGTAATCATGCATATTTTCGAGCATTAAGCCTTTGTAGATACTAATAATAAACTGCAGAAAAACTCCAGAAACCAAAGTAAAGAAAATTAGTAAATAGGAAAATATTTAAAGAACAAACCATTCAAACACAGTCTAGTATCTGACATCACAAAGAGACAAAGCGTATACTTGGGGGGAAAAAAAAAGGGTTCCCTGGGGCAAAACCAATAGGTGACATCCTTAGTATTCCTGTAAGAAGACATTTCCAAGTTAAACATCAAGAAATTTGGAACTGATTTAATGCTAAATAGCTTTTTTTAAAAAAACCCCAAACCTCCCTCTTGAGAATTTGCATATGTGATCTTGGAATAAAATGGATCTTGTTTGTGAACTTCCAGAAGATTTTATTCAAGTACTTCAGTATTTCAGGTGCTAAGACTAGATCTTCAAATTCCTCAGTCAGAAAACAGCTGTGCCAGCTGCTATGTATTTTCATCTGGGAAAGAATTATGGCCTTTTTTGCCTGTAAAGGGTTTGTAAACTGACCAGTCTTCAACTGGGAATAAAATTACTGAAGGGATTGGAGGAATGTAGAAACTTAACAGTCTGGACCTATTTAGCAAGACCTTCCTTACTGATTAAGGTCTAATCAGAGAGATGCATAGAAAGAAAAACATCATCAGTAGTATAGAAGCCCAAAGGAAAAAGAGGAGTGGAATAGTTTAAGCACAATAAGGACCTTATTTTACCAAAGGCAGATGTAAATACAGCAGGAAAAAACCCTTAGACATTGTAAAATGAAAATTACTCTTGAGATTAAAAGCCCCTCTGTGTGTGAGGAGAACTGTTATGCTGGCACTGTTTATACTGTTGTGTACAGGTATTGTTGTCCTTGCTTCTCTGATGTAAAGATTCCTGCATCCTTGTACATTCCAATGCAAAGAAAATTAAACTCATAAATAAAGGTTCATAATGCAATCAGTTCTAATCTCCTAACAGAGAGACAAAGGCTCTCCCAAGACCAATATTTTTTTGTTTCCTCTACTTTTCTCTTCTTGGTGCCCTAAGCTGCCGTTTTACTGATTGCCATTGTACAGTATCTTAAGTTCCCCAGGCAGCATGCAAGTGTCATATTGTCCTGCTCATATGGCTTCCTTCTTTCCCCTTTTGTGTTATTAATTAAATATTCATTTAATGCTTACCTCTTGTTCCACTCAGTGGGACAGTGACCTTAGAATCAAGCCTTTTGATTTCCCCATCTCTCTATGGTTATTTAATAAAAATCCAAGAAAGATCCAGGCTCATTCTGAACTACAGTGATTTCTTGTGATGGAAAGGAGTAGTTTTACTTTTTTAATACAAAAAAACCCTTACTAGTGTCAATGCTTATCTTCAAGAAAGAGATATGCTGGTGGTCTTTGAGCAGAGATATGTGATGTCCTCCTATTTGCAGTTAGGCTAACATATCCAGTCATACACAACATTTTAAAAAACAATTTCTGTTGGGTAGATAAAAGTACATTCCTTTTTCGTAAGACCATGGGGCTGACTTTACTGACTCGACATTAGTTTCCTGTCTCTGATGGTTGCCAATGGTCCTGCCTCTGAAATGTAGGGGAAAGTACAAGAGACAAACAAGCATATAGTGATATTTTATACAAATATTCTCCAAGCAACCACTGATCTGTCATTTATCTAGCTGCCAAGTCAGGAATCCTTCCTTATATTCAGTGCTGCTAAATAGATTTTATATCCAAGATTTTTTTCTGTCTCCTTTTGAATTCGAGTAATCTTCATTGTGTCCACAACACAGCCGAACTACCCATATGAGGAACCATCTCTATCTGTTTTGAATCCATCATTTACTAATGTCATTCATTGCCCTTTAATTCTTACATTAGGAAAGATGATGAAAGACTGAACCTTTCTCCATTGCACTCGTTTATACGTATCCATCATATTACTCCTGATTCATGGCATCTCTTAGCTGATCCTGGTTGCCCCTTTATAGCCCTCTTCTGTTGCATTCTTCTGTCACTTTTTGTGACAGGCAGGTTAGGATTTTGCTGTCCTTTTGAGGAGAGCATGGTGGAAATATCAGCCGGAGTGAGAGGGTGGTTGCCACTCCCTGGGAACTTCACTCAGGTGAGGACAGGAGGGACTTGACATTGGCAGCTGTAGGTGGGGCTGGGATCTGTCCTTGTGAGACTGAGGACTAGAGGACCTACATAAACCTTCTGGAGAGGTCAGAAAGGATTTCCTGTGGAGTGGGCAGAGCTGCCTGCAACACAGACAATCCTTAATTTATACAAAAGAAAGGACTGGCCTGCAAGGGAATGATGGGCAGGAAGGGCATTGCACAAGAACTGCCCTTCTTTCTGTTCTGCTTCCCAGTGCTGGGTTTTGGTTTTTTTTTTTCCCCTAAAAAAATAAATTTGTTATGCTAATTTGCATTTAAATTAACTACGCCAGTTTAGGCATCTTTATTGATCTCACTACAGAGGAAGGTGTCTCTCTTTAAGCTGTAACTGTCTTGGGATCCTCCTGTGGTTTCCAAAACTGAAGAATCCTGTCCCATTTTCAAGAGCTGGGCTCACTCCTGGATGCAGCTGGACCCTTCAGTTGTGATGGGAGGAGGCCCAGGCTCCCCTGGCAGCAGGTCTGTGTGGAGTTGTAAACGTTTATTGCTGAGAACTGCTGCAACTATGTTTGTAAATCTGTCCCCTTGTCTTCTCTGCCATGTAACTGTTGTGACCCGCATCTTTTATGGTGAAGAACCATCTCAATCAGAGTGATTTCTGTCTGGCACAGGACTGGGCTGTCATTGCATTGGGTGGCTTTAAGCACCACATTGACGTTGCGCTATGCTACCCAACTCCCCTGCTGTGAATTCATCCTTGAGGCATTGATGGAAGCAGTTCAAGCCTTAGTGGGCAACACAAAAGTGAAAATCCGTAACAGATGAACATGCTGCAGGCATAGGTTAAGTGGTCACATCTTCCTCCAAGTCCCCTCTTCCCAAAGTGGTTTGGGCTTTGCCTCTGGCAAAGAGGAGTTTGCTACTCCTATCATCCTCTTTGTGTTTTCCCACACAGTTGACAGGTACCCACCTTCCACCTCACTCTTAATTGGTGACATCCTTTCTCCCTTCCCTCTTTCTGCTTCCAGACTCCCACAGAAAGGCAGACATACACTGTGTGTGAGAAGTACCGCTGGGTATCATTTGTCCCAGTTACATTGTCTTTCTTGACACACCCACTGCAATTTACAAGCGTGTTCAACACACCGCAAATAATTCTTCTGCCCTCAGTGTGGGCAGACTGCAGGTAGCTGTGCCTGCAGAGTACAAGGCTTGCATCGTGCCAGTGGATTCTGTGGGGGTGCAATTTGGAAAAATTTTCATAGGGGTTGGTTTTAAACTGTGACACATGTCATATTCTCCCTGAAACAAATAATAGTAATGCAGTCTCAACTTACAGAAGTGACCCCATATGGCACAAGAAACCTTTTCAGATCTCATGAAGGTGTTAAAAGCAGAATTATCACTTTGTTATAGGTGTAAAGCTGTAGGCTGAGGTGTGTTTTCTGCAAAGCTGAGGTTAAAACTTAAAATAATATTCTCTAGTTTGTGTTGTTTTTTGGTTCTTGGTTTTTTTCACAGAGAAGTAATTAGTTTTACTTATATGTGGTTGGGCTTGTGCCAGTTTAGAGAAGAACTATGGTTTGATAGGTGCAATTAGCTGAAGTCTGTGTAGTAATTTTTGTACAAACTTGCAGCAGAAGCTTTATGTTATGCAATAAAGCTCTGAAATGAGATATATTTTAATTAGGTGATAATAGTGATAATACAGAGCTTTGTTTATTAAGTAGTCAGAAGGTTCTAATGAGCTGTGAATTTCGAAGAAGTCTTTGGCAGGAGATGAAAAACATGATAGCATAGTTCAGAATTCCTTTTAGTCTGGATGTAATCTCATGAGTGCTATGCAAAAGTTCAAAATAAAAGCAGGCCTGGAAATTCTGTAGATGTTTACATTTGATATTTCTATTCTGGGATGTCTTAAAAAATAATCACTTGGTGGTTTTTTTAAAAAACAGATGTTGAATTCAGTAAAAATATTGAGTTGGGGAGGGATGTAAGGGGCTAGAAACCATAAAGGAGCAAATGTATTGCTTGTTGGCTAATTGCTATGGAGACATTGTGTCTGAGTTCTTTACATTATTTCATCAAATCTTAAAGGCATAAATGATCTAGAAAATCTTTTATGTGCCTTTTGCTGTTTCACTATTGCTGCATGTCTCCTAGTCTCCTATCACTGAATGCTTTCTTCTCTCTAATATGACATTAAATTTGTATCCTTGGACTCTCTACAGAGAAATAGCCGTACCTGAAGAGGGATAAATACGTATGAAGCATTTAAATTATCTGTTAAATTACCAGGATAATCCATTTCCTTTCTAAAACATCCTCAATGACAAAACGAATAAGTAGAATCCCCCAGGTCTTGTGTTGAGTGTCAAAGAGATCAATAGGTAAGAGAAAATAATCTGAAAGGAAGACCTGTCTGCCCTATGGCAGCCTTCCTGCACATTTGACATATTCCTACTCCCCAGATGATTCAATCCCTGTCCCTTCCTTCCTAGCTCAGTAATGTTCGCAACTCTGATTCCCTCAACCTGCTCCTCAGGTTCCCTGGAGGATATATGAAGGTCTGTATAAGCCCATGATTGCTTTTCAAACACCTAGGTTTCTGCTTGGATGTGAGCTATCTGAAGTACTGTTACACAAGTTTTATGACCTTTCCTAAGAAAGGACAGGTTTGCAATGATAATTGGCTTTGTAATATTTGCTTGCTTGGGATAGGCAAAGACATATGGCTATTAGTAAGCTGAGAAAGGAACAACCTTACTTAGAAAAATGAGTATTGTGTGAAAATTAGCTACTGATTCTCAGGAAATAGATCCTGGGTACATCAATGTAAAGGAGTGGAGGTCGCATAGAAGTTATCAATATGGAGCTGAGCAGGTCTGTGATGTACCTCTAGCTCTTGAGAGAGAAACAGCAGCTAGTTTACAAGTAGAGAAAACTCCTGCTGAAACAAGTTAAAAATAACTGAAAAATTAATGGAATAATAACAAAAAAAATCCATCACAAGTTATTAAACTCTGAGATGTAAACAGTGGCTAACTAAGACCTTAAGCCATAGATTTCCAGAAGCTGAGAGTATAATGTTTGTAAACTCTTGCTTCTGACACATCTGTTACTGCCCACTGTCAGACAGGGTGCTGGATAAAGCTGACTTTGTTCTGAGCAAGGTAGTCATTCTTACTTTTTTTCTTTTTTTCTTTTTAAATGTAGAAAAGGAATATAAAAAATGTTTTCCTGTCTGCTCTCTCCTTTTTCTGCCTCCAGGCATTCGTAACCTGGTAGTTGTCTCCTTACACTGTTCTATATTGGAAATAACAATGCTGAAAAAATTTAAAACAGGTCTATGAGAAGGCAGGATGAATAAAGATATCCTTTCAATTTATATACTTCAGGGACAGGTTTTTCTCTCTAGTACAGCAGATGAATTTTGCAGTCTCTTTTTTGCATATACAAAATTTACTTTCCCCCTTTTTTTCCCCTTTTTTCCCCCTCTTATTTTTATCCTTGATTGCATTAATACAAACAAGCGATCCCTAGGTAGCTCTCCAATGCAACTGTGCACCTGCTGAATACAAGTTAACACTTTTGCAGTTACATTTTGCAGCTACAAAACATTTTTATTTTTTTTCCCCCAAATGTTCTGGAAGGAAAATAATGGGATTAGTTACAGCCACTATAGGCAGCAAATAATTCAGAAGCCACCTAGAAAAAGCATCTGTTCTAAGCCAGTGTCTAGTAAACAACTAATAAATAATGTCGAGCTCTCTGAGAAGTGTAAGCATGATTGAGTCACAGAAAAGATGGATAAGAATGAGCCTTATGCCCTCCAAAGGCATCACAAGAACAATTAACCAAGCAATGGGAGGTCCAAACTGTCCATCTTTAGCCTGCTCTTTTCTGGATGAGGACGTTTATAGTGACCCTCTGGCATCTCTGCTTTTGGTTTATATTGGTAATATGTATTTTTGGATAGTTTGTCATGAAACCTTTCTCTTCTGTGGGAAATTTAATACCAGCCACTTTCCCCTCTTCCCAGATGACTTTAACACATCCCAAAATGTGCTTTCTGCATCCCTTAGATTAAACGTTCACTAAATACTAGTAAAACTGCCGAAAGATGGGGATTGAATAAACATAAATGCTCCACTGAAGCTAGTCCCATCTGGCAAATAGAAGAACAGACGTGTCAGCAAGGCAAGTTTAACTTAGTTCAAAAAGAAAAATTGTGTTGCTACCAAATTCAAACAAAACCAGAAACTTCAAGCTCAATTTAAATGAGGAATAGTGAAATGAAGAATAAAAATTGCTCACAGAACATGGAAGCCAGGTTTTCCTTGCTAGGTTAACTTTTCTGTTCTAGCTCATCAGTGCTCTCTGATGTAGCCTGGGAGTGCTTTCTTCCCTCTCCTACTACAAAGCCACAGGTCAAAAAGGTGTCATCCTTCAACCTGGAAGACAAAACTAGTGTGAAGTAGGTGTGCTTGGAAGACTAAGGTAAGAGAGGAGGTAAGAGAGGAGGAAAGTAATTTTCTCCTCATACACATGCTTTGGCATACTAATCCTGTATAAGAGACACCATTCAAGGGGCTACCTGCTGCACAACTTTTGCCTTTCTCCTGACTGCCTTCGTCTTTCTGATGGCAGCTTTAAAAGTCATGATCTTATTCCTGGAAAAAAAGAACCAACTTTTGTTGCTTTCAGCCCAGATCTCTCTTTCCCGTGTCTCTGTGTTTCTAACTTGTGACAAGTTTTAGGAAGATGATAACTTCAGAACTTGATTTGTTTTGGTTGCTCCCCGAAGCCACTTTGGTATTATTTTCAGGCTTTGTAATCAAAGAGAGGGAAGAAATCATAACACCATATGAAAGTATCATGTTTATTAAATAATGTGGCTCATACAGCAAGCTTTTTAGTATCAGTGTGATAAATCATGTATTCCAATAAGTAACAGTTTCAGATACAGCCCTCTTATTGTCAAGATTAAGACAATTATAAAATACATACAGTGCTCTAAATTGAATATTTACTCTGCTTAAATCTTTTTATTGCATTTCAAATTGTAATCCAAGTTCAGTTGTGAACCTGAACACTTTATACTAAACAGCACAGGAAAAAAAAAGCCTTTTTACAGAAGTCATTAAGCCCCAAAATGAGAGGTCGTATGTATTTCTGTGCAATGCACTGAAAATATATGCTTATACCACTTTAATAACGATGAATCCTGTTATGTTTTATATGGGTGAGAGACTTTTCAGATATTGCTTGAAACCAATCATCCATAAATGTGCATCTCACTTGCCACTTCCCTTTCAGCAACAGGACATTTAGATTGCTCTTCTTCACCTTACAGCTTAAAGACTAATAATTGTGAGGAAAGATATTGGTCACTGAGTATATTATGTATGTACCCATCCTTTTTTTCTGTCCTTAAATATAACTTTTCTTATTGCTGTCTGTGTATCAACCTAGTTGAAATTCAGCTATAGCAGTATGTGTGCTGCCAAATCTAGACTGCTAACCCACAGGGGACTTCATTAGTAGATATCTTTTTTTTCAGTTCAAAGATTGCACTCAAGAGTTTTAAAACTCTCTAGTTTACTAATTAGCTTACCTCCAAGGACTGTGTTTAACAGTATACAAACCTTTTTTATTGATGTGGGCATTTGCACACATCTCCATTCAACTTAAAGCATCACCATCCCCTGTTGCATTCAAGGACAAACGCTGTTAAACTTTGAGCGTGATAGAAAGGCTTTCCCTGGTCTATCAGCTCTCCCTTTGCAGAATGCCTCTTTTCTACTTTATGTACATGTGTCCTGGTTTCAGCTATGATGGAGTTAAACTTTTTTTTTAGCAGTGGATGGAATGCCATGTTTGGGTGTTAGCATGAGAATAGTGCTGATAGCACCCTGATGTTTTCCGATTTGTTGCTGGGCAATCAAGTACCTTTCTCAGCTCTGCATACTTCCTTACTAGTGAGAAAGGAGGGGACGCAGCCAGGACAGGTGACCCGAATTGGCCAAAGAGGATATTCCATACCAGTTACGTCATGTTCGGTATAAGGGGGGACTGGGGGGAAGAGGGGGAGACAACGCCAGGACGTGCAGTTTCTGGGGCGGTCGGGTTGTCCGGGACGGGCTCTAAGCTGTGCGGCCTGAGTTGTGTGGTTTGGTGAGAAATTGCATTGTGTATCACCAGTTTCATCTATTTTGTGCTTTAAACTTATGTTATTGTTATATCTAGTTTTCTGTTATTGTTTAGTAAACTATCCTTATCCCAACCTGCGTGGTTCTGGTTTCTAGGTTGTGGTTTCTTTTCCTCCTTTCTTCCTTCCCTTTTCCCCTTCCCCCAACTTTCCCTCCCCCTTCCTTTTAAAAGTACAAGCGACTGTGTGGGGTGCGGCCCTTGGCTGGGGCAAAACCACGACAGTTATTTTGGCGCCCAACGTGGGGCACGAACGGTTGGGATAACGGTAGATCTGACCCTAACTATCGCAATTAAGATAAGCACTGTTGTTTAAGCAATCTCTGGTCACGATGTTGTGGTATTTATTTACAAGGCTGTGGCAGCAAAACCACCGCATGCTGTATACAATCCTGGCAGGATTCTTTACTCTCTCAGGTCTGTGGCTCCCGTATTTGTTCCCATACTTCATTATAGTGTATTTTATGATATCGGTCTATGATACAATAATATCGATGATCATGAGCTTAAGCTGGTACCTGTATGAGGTTTTGCTGTCCTGTCCATTCTTTGGACAGGGAGGGGTTAATAACAGCAGCCGGTATGGTGGGGGCACTGCTTTCTTTTCCTTTGGGCTAAATACAACAGCTCTTAGGGCAGTTTTTGAAAATCTTCAATATCTCTGGGATATTCAAACTAGCATTTTGCTATTGGTAGGTTTGGTGCAGATGGTTCAGTTTTTGTTATATATCAAGCATAGGTTTATGAATACCACTGAAGAGCTTTCTCCGAGACAGAATAATCACGAGTGGCAGGGCATGTGGCAAAGTATGGGCGAGTACCTAGGTACTTTCTCACGCCCAATGGTTTGGAATTTCACTCCTGAACAGCTACAAGACCCCGATCAAGTGACTGCATACCTAAGGAAAAATTGCTGTAGGTTTCCCAGAGATGGACACCTTACTGCACTGTGCTGGGCTCTGGCCACTATTTATCAAACACTGCTTGATAGCAGGCAGCACTGTCAGCACTGTCAGCACTGTCAGGGAGAAGGGAAAGGAAACAGACTGGCAGATACTATAGCTGCTGCAACCACTGGGGCTGACACTGCAGCTACTGCAACCCCTGTGACCGACACTGCAGCTACTGTAATCTCTACAGCAGACACTGCAGATGATCTGAAAAACCAATCCACACCAGTGTCTGTTGCTCCCGTACAAAAGAGGAAAGGCACAAAGAAATCAGTTCGTATAGTGACGGATAAGGATGATGATCAACCGGGATCATCTCGAGGATATCAGGATGAGGCAGAACCAGAGATTGTTACCCGATCCCTGACTCTGAGTGAGCTGCGTGAGGTTCGAAAAGATTTCACTCGCCACCCAAGTGAGCACATTATCACTTGGTTGCTCCGATGTTGGGATCACGGGGCCAGTAGTTTGGAATTAGAAGGCAGAGAGGCCAAGCAGTTGGGATCCCTAGCTAGAGAAGGAGGAATTGACAAAGCAATTGGGAGGAGGCCGGAAATCCTCAGCCTCTGGAGGCGACTACTGTCAAGTGTGAAGGAAAGATATCCCATAAAGGAATATATTACATGCCAGACACCTAAGTGTAACAGCATAGAGACATCTGTCCAGCACCTGAGAGAATTAGCTGTACGGGAGATAATTTATTTTGATCTGGACAATTCACGGCTTCCCTCTGATCCCGATGAAGTCCTATGCACTCCAGATATGTGGCGTAAGGTTGTACGAAGTGCACCAGCAGGGTATACCAATTCACTGGCAGCAATTGACTGGAATGATACGAATCCGCCAACCGTAAATGAGGTGGCCTGCCGACTCCGGAAATACCAAGACAATGTTTCCCTCTCCGTCATTGCAGCAGTAGAGAAACTGGTTCAACGACTTGACAACAATGTGTCCAACTCCCAACCCGTATGGAGCAATGTTGCAGCTACTGGGAGAAAGCGTCCATCGTTCCAAGAGGGAGAATACACACCACGACGTACATTGTGGTTTTACCTGCTTGATCATGGAGAGGACATGAGGAAATGGGATATGCAGCCCACCTCAGCCCTTCGAGCACGAGTAAATGAGCTGCGGGGTAAAACATTCGCACAACGAGATTCTGCCAGGAAGAAGGCTGCACCAGTTTCTACTGGGCAGTTCCCTAGACCAACTGGAAGGCCTACCTATATGTCTGATGTGCCTGATCCTTTTGAAGGGACCTCTAAGTCCTTTATGCAACCAGTGGAAAACAAATATGATCAGCAGCAATAGAGGGGCCCTGCCTCCAGCCAGGTGGAGGAGAGGGACAATCGGGTTTATTGGACTGTGTGGATCCGATGGCCTGGCACGTCAGACCCACAAGAGTACAAAGCTCTGGTGGATACTGGTGCCCAGTGTACTCTAATGCCATCGAATCATGAAGGGGTAGAACCTGTTTGTATTTCTGGAGTGACAGGGGGATCCCAACAACTAACTGTGCTAGAGGCTGAGGTGAGCCTAACTGGGAAGGACTGGGAAAAACACCCCATTGTGACTGGTCCAGAAGCTCCGTGCATTTTAGGTATAGATTATCTACGTAGAGGGTATTTTAAAGACCCAAAAGGGTACCGATGGGCTTTTGGAATAGCTGCTTTGGAAACAGAAGAAATTGAACAATTGTGTGCCTTGCCTGGACTCTCGGAGGATTCTGCTGTTGTGGGGTTGTTGAAGGGTGAAGAACAGCAAGTGCCAGTTGCTACGACGACGGTGCACAGACGACAATACTGTACTAACCGAGATTCCCTGATTCCCATCCATAAGCTGATTCGTCAACTGGAGGATCAGGGAGTGATCAGCCGAACCCACTCACCCTTTAATAGTCCCATATGGCCAGTGAGGAAGTCCAATGGAGAGTGGAGGCTGACAGTAGATTATCGTGGCCTAAATGAAATCACTCCAGGTATGAGTGCTGCTGTGCCAGACATGTTAGAGCTCCAGTATGAATTGGAATCGAAGGCAGCCAAGTGGTACGCCACAATCGACATTGCGAATGCTTTCTTCTCGATCCCACTGGCGCCAGAGTGCAGGCCACAGTTTGCTTTCACTTGGAGAGGCATCCAATACACGTGGAATCGTCTGCCCCAGGGCTGGAAACATAGCCCCACCATCTGCCATGGACTAATCCAGAATACACTGGAAAAGGGTGAAGCACCAGAGCACCTGCAGTATATTGATGACATCATTGTATGGGGCAACACAGCAGAGGAAGTTTTTGAAAAAGGAAACAGGGTAATTAAAATCCTTTTAGAAGCCGGTTTTGCTATAAAACGAAGTAAAGTCAAGGGGCCTACGTGAGAAATCCAGTTTTTAGGAATAAAATGGCAGGATGGGCGTCGTCACATCCCAATGGACATTATTAATAAAATAGCAGCTATGTCTCCACCAAGCAACAAAAAGGAAACACAAGCTTTCTTAGGTGTTATAGGTTTTTGGCGACTGCATGTCCCAAACTACAGTCTCATTGTGAGCCCACTCTACCATGTAACTCGAAAGAAGAATGATTTCCAATGGGGCCCTGAGCAACAGCAAGCCTTTGAGCAGATCAAACGCGAGATAGTCCATGCAGTGGCCCTTGGGCCTGTCCGGACAGGGACAGATATTAAAAATGTGCTCTACACTGCAGCTGGGGAGAACGGCCCGACCTGGAGTCTCTGGCAGAAAGCACAAGGGGAGACTCGAGGTCGACCGCTGGGGTTTTGGAGTCGGGCCTACAAAGGATCTGAGGCCAATTATACTCCAACAGAAAAGGAAGTACTGGCCGCCTACGAAGGGGTTCGAGCCGCCTCAGAAGTGATTGGAACTGAAGCCCAGCTCCTCCTGGCACCCCGACTGCCGGTGCTGGGCTGGATGTTCAAAGGGAAGGTTCCTTCTACACACCATGCCACTGATGCTACGTGGAGCAAGTGGGTTGCACTAATTACACAGCGGGCTCGAATAGGAAACCCCAATCGCCCAGGAATTGTGGAGGTGATCACAGACTGGCCAGAAGGCAAAGATTTTGGGATGTCACCAGAGGATGAGGAGGTAACACGCGCTGAAGAAGCCCCACCCTACAACGAACTGCCAGAGAATGAGAAGCGATATGCCCTGTTCACTGATGGGTCTTGTCGCATTGTGGGTAAGCATCGGAGATGGAAAGCCGCTGTATGGAATCCTATAAGAAGAGTAGCAGAAGCCACTGAAGGAAAAGGTGAATCAAGCCAGTTCGCTGAGGTGAAGGCCATCCAGTTAGCCCTGGACATTGCTGAGAGAGAAAAGTGGCCAAGGCTCTACCTTTATACTGATTCATGGATGGTGGCGAATGCCCTGTGGGGGTGGTTGCAGCAGTGGAAAAAGAACAACTGGCAGCGTAGAGGCAAACCTATATGGGCTGATGACTTATGGCAAGATATCTCTGCTCGGTTAGAGAAACTTGTTGTAAAGGTACGTCATGTCGACGCCCATGTACCTAAGAGTCGGGCCATGGAGGAACATGAAAACAACCATCAGGTAGATAAGGCTGCTAGGATTAAAGTGGCTCAGGTAGATCTAGACTGGCAACGTAAGGGTGAATTATTCATGGCTCGATGGGCTCATGATACCTCAGGTCATCAAGGGAGAGATGCAACATATAGATGGGCTCGGGATCGAGGGGTGGACCTGACCATGGACGCCATCGCACAAGTTGTCCACGAATGTGAGACATGTGCTGCAATCAAGCAAGCTAAGCGGTTAAAGCCCCTTTGGTATGGAGGACGGTGGATGAAATATAAATATGGGGAGGCTTGGCAGATTGATTACATCACCCTCCCACAAACCCGCCATGGCAAACGTTATGTGCTTACAATGGTGGAGGCAACTACCGGCTGGCTAGAAACATATCCCGTACCCCATGCCACTGCTCGAAATACAATTCTGGGCCTTGAAAGGCAAGTCCTCTGGCGACATGGTACTCCAGAAAGAATCGAGTCAGACAATGGGACTCATTTCCGAAACACTCTTATAGACACCTGGGCCAAAGAGCATGGCATTGAGTGGGTGTACCACATTCCTTACCATGCACCGGCCTCTGGGAAAATTGAACGATATAATGGACTTTTAAAAACTACACTGAAAGCAATGTGTGGTGGGACATTCAAGCATTGGGATACACATTTGGCCCAAGCCACGTGGTTAGTTAACTCTAGGGGATCTACCAATCGGGCTGGCCCTGCCCAGTCAAAATTTCCACGTACTGTAGAGGGAGACAGAGTCCCAGAGTGCATATGAAGAGTGTATTGGGAAAGAGAGTTTGGGTCATTCCTGCTTCAGGCAAAGGTAAACCCATGTCTGGAATTGTTTTTGCTCAAGGACCTGGCTGTACTTGGTGGGTAATGCAGAGGGATGGAGAAGTTCGATGTGTACCTCAAGGGGATTTGATTTTGGGTGAGAATAGCCAATATAATTAATAAAGTAGAAATTATAATAATTGCCAAATAACCCATTATTGTATATTCATTATTGTTATGATTGCTGTATGTTGTACCATAGCATTATAGCCGGAGTCATACAAGTTAATGAAGAATGAGTGCCATGATGATGGAACTAAAGCCTGGCCTCTCAAGAACTTTTTTCTCCCTTTGAAAATAAACTCTGACCCACAGACTATGAGCATGGACCATGCCAGGCGTATCAGTCAAGAGCCTGAGATGCAGCATGCAACGAGCCAATGGAACATACAATTATCCTGAGAAACTGTTACGACAAATGGAGCCTGAAAATCATGGACTAAATGAACTCAACAACTTCAGAGGGATGATTCACAGACTGAGGGAATAAGATCTGTATGCACATATGTGTGCATACATGTGTACATACATATATGGGTGTGTGAAACACGAAACTGGTTGTACCCAAAGAAAATTGTTGGATCTGGTCATGACGTAAATGGTATGGAATAAGGGGTGGATAATGTCCTGGTTTCAGCTATGATGGAGTTAAACTTTTTTTTTAGCAGTGGATGGAATGCCATGTTTGGGTGTTAGCATGAGAATAGTGCTGATAGCACCCTGATGTTTTCTGATTTGTTGCTGGGCAATCAAGGACCTTTCTCAGCTCTGCATACTTCCTTACTAGTGAGAAAGGAGGGGACGCAGCCAGGACAGGTGACCCGAATTGGCCAAAGAGGATATTCCATACCAGTTACGTCATGTTCGGTATAAGGGGGGACTGGGGGGAAGAGGGGGAGACAACGCCAGGACGTGCAGTTTCTGGGGCGGTCGGGTTGTCCGGGACGGGCTCTAAGCTGTGCGGCCTGAGTTGTGTGGTTTGGTGAGAAATTGCATTGTGTATCACCAGTTTCATCTATTTTGTGCTTTAAACTTATGTTATTGTTATATCTAGTTTTCTGTTATTGTTTAGTAAACTATCCTTATCCCAACCTGCGTGGTTCTGGTTTCTAGGTTGTGGTTTCTTTTCCTCCTTTCTTCCTTCCCTTTTCCCCTTCCCCCAACTTTCCCTCCCCCTTCCTTTTAAAAGTACAAGCGACTGTGTGGGGTGCGGCCCTTGGCTGGGGCAAAACCACGACAACATGAGGATAAATAATCCAGTCTTAAATAAATTAGCATCATGTATTGAATGTGTTAAGAATGAGAGTTACTGCGGCAGTGCAAGGGATTTCCCACATGGTCTCATTTTTTCAGAGTCCATGTGTAAGTTAATTCTTGTAATTGGAATAATCAAATCAGCCCCTAACAGAATACTAATCACACGCCTTGACACAAGACCTTATTCACAAGATCTTATTCTGTGGATTGCAGAGTTTCCAGGCTGAGTAACTTTGCTGATCAGCTCTGCATAATCAATTCCAGTCTGCAGCAACCCTAATTGTACGGAAATGGAATGATTTCTTTTTTTCCATCAGGACTCATTATGTGGCGGTCCAAGGCTGCCCCTTCATTACAGTGTTTCAGCTTCTCAGTGTCTCCTGTGCAGGCTCTGGGTGGGTTTGTGCTCCTAGCCCTGCCGCCTCATTCTGTTTTCCTTTTTAGTAATGGGACAGGTTCCATTAGCCAAACCGTGCTGGAGGACAATTTCCATATTTTTGGTGCGATGCTCTGACAAGCTTCAGAGTGTTCCTCAGGAGTCACAATCTTCCTGTAGGTTGGTATTATGCAGTCAGCGATGTTGTTTGAATTTTTGTGTCCTTTGCTTCATACTTCAAATATAAGACAGAGTCCTGAAGGACTATGGCCTTGCAGTGAAAGTATCAGTTGTTGGTATACAATCACACACACAATAAAACAGTATAGCCATGCTAATGTGAAGGCAGCTTATTATATTGTTGTTTTACAAGGTCATATTTTCTAGTTTCTGTTCCTGTGAATGTGGAACCATGCCTTCATGCATGTCTACAGGTCTCTGCTGTCCACTTCCAACTGGCCTGACTGATAGAGTTTTCATCATTTTTTTCTCAAAGACTATTTCACAGTTCACTCAGAGTTCTGCTCAGGAAGCACACCTGCATGCCTGGATTCTCACTCCCTGTACTGCATCCCAATATTCATCTTTGCACTGCCTGGATAATGTATTTAGATGGAACTGTTAGATATATCCCAATGCAAGACCTATCTAAAAATAACATTTCTTCATGCATTGCTTTTCCTGTGTAGAGGTGGGGGAGGGAGTAGGTAATTTCTGGTTTTTAGATTCAGCAAGCACTACTGATCTGACTTCAGTATAATAGATATAATTTCTGAGTTGCTCATCTGTTTTTCTCACAGAACACATCAAGGTATCGTTAAATGCTTTGAATTTTGGATCCAGAGCAGTGGCTAAGATATTTTTATTAGTTTCCAGCATCAAAAGTAATTTTACTACAGATCTCCCACTCTCTACTCTTCATCCCTGTATTTAATGTATGTGGAACTTTAGGCTCAGCTTGCTTCACAGGTGCTGTGCCAGCTGGCTCTATGTCCTGAGCTGCTGTGGACCACGGATACACTGGGAAGTTGAAAGTATGCTGTGTATAATGGTCAGTATTTTGCATACTGCAGGGTTCCTTCTTTTCAGCTGAAGCAAACTTTTCTCTGATTGCCTTTACCTGGAACTGTGAAATAGCAGTTATTGACAGTGAACATAATGCATGCACAGTTTGATGACATTCGTTGATGCGTTTGAAACCTGAGTGTGGATATTCCGTACTATGTGTACCAAGTGCTTAGGGGATACATGATGGTATAGATATGTCTGTCTGTGTGTATGTATATGTGTTTATGTGCTGAGCATACATATTATGCTCAGATCACCTATAGGTGGTCCTTCCTGAAAAAACAGAATAAACTAATAATCTAACAAGGCCTGAAATGTAAAATTCAGAGATAGGATTCACACTGCTTCTCAATACTTGTTTGTTCCACCTCTTAGACTAATATTATGCCCCAGTGGTTCAGCAGGGGTGTGTGTGAAAAACTAACCCAGCAGAGTGGGGAATTGGGCTTGTTATAATGAGCATAATGTTCTGAGTACTTTGATTTGAATTTCCTTTGCTCCTGTTTGGCATCACATGTGAAGTTCTTTACTTAAAAAAGCCTTTTGCTTTGGAAGAGAAACTTAGGCTCATGAGAGAAATATAAACAAAAGAGGCTATTTTTGGAAATTGCAGAGGTTTGGGGTATGCTGAGGTAGGATTGCATATTAAGGCTGGATTTGACAAACCTTGATCCCAGATATTGAACAGTAAATATACACCTTTCTGAATATTTTTTCCCCTTTAGACATTGTTTCTTTATGAGTAGCATCTTTCTGTTCCTGTCCTCATGCTTTCTGTCACACTGCCTTTTGATCAAACAGAGGGGCCAGCAACTGAAACTCCTTGTTTCACTAAAAGGACTCATAAACAGATATATCTTCATTGACATCAGGCTAGTTGATCTGGTAGAACTCATCACTGGATTACTTCAGCCACCTTCTTCTCCCATTTTTCAGCTTTTTTCTTCAATATAACTTTCAGCTGTTCTAAAAATCAGTACCCAGGCAGACATGCTCAGGCATTACAGTGAAGGGCACAGAACAAAGACCTGAATAGGACCGGATGTTGTGTTTGCTGAAATTTACAGGCTAACTGCAACATTGACAGGTAAATAAACATTTAAACATATCACTTTTATTTCTACTCTATCAAGGCTCAAGCGAGGGAAAGTTGAACTTAATGGTCCAGAAATTTTTTAGGATTTAGTTCAAAAATTCGTTTTTCAATGGTAGGACAAATTCTAGGAAATTCTCTTTGTTACTGGATTTGCTTGCTTGCAAGAGGAAAGTCTAAGATTTGCATACAGTAATTACTGTAAGCAAGTAGGAGGGAAAAACATATTCCAGAATCTGTCCCAATCAGGTCTGTGACATTCATTCTTGAACATCCAAAAGAGTCATTCACCTAATGAAATATCTTTAGTGTGTGACAGTACGTTCTCCTGTCTCTTTTTCATAGCATAGTAATGCAGAAAAGTTCATTAAGGGTTTATAAATGTCAGGCATTCAGTAGATAATCTGTCGTAATTTTGTTTGGTGGTGTGTGGAGAAGTTTGACTTTGTTGAGGGCAGTTTTACTTATGTGTGCTTCAGTACTCTTGTTTTAAATCATACCTTTTGTTGTGGAGTGTGTATTGAATCACAGTCAATTGTATGGCCCCCCACTCAGGTTTGGTGTCTTTATGCCTCCTACTCAGTAATGATGGGCTCTAGAAAGTAAGACCTAGTGGCATGACAATCACTATATTTGATATTGGGTCTATGCATGAAAACTAAAGGTTTCTGTGGTGTTTTCTTTTTCTCCTCCTTCTTTTTCCAGCATATAAATGATATAAGTAAATTCATTTGTCATTGTTCTACAGATGTCTAGAATCCAAGGCCAAATTTAGTGAACTGTGTCTTTCATGAATTTTATAGTGGTTTCATTTATTCTGCTCTTGAAGAATACTTTAAAGAGCTAGAAAAGAGGTGCAAGGTAAACTGAACACTTTTTCACTGAAGCATTCTCCTTACACTTTAATTTCATGTGACTTTCTAAACCTGAGAAGAAGACCAAGACAAGCCTGTAGGATTAGGTCAAGAAAATATCATGTTGACCGCTAATTCTGATTACAAGTACTGTGGCATGGTCTCTTGGTGCCTTATTTGCAAAGAAAAGCAGTGAACACAGAGGAAAATTCTCCCAGAAAAACACAGAGACGAAGAAGGTAATACCATGTTATGCACCGTTACCTTTTTTTCCTGCAATATTAAAAAAAAGAAATCTTTCAATTTATTCTTTATTTGTACTACTTTATGAGCAAATTTTAAAACTGGTTTTCATTTGTGATTGTAGAAGAGACTATAATTCACTTTCCACTGAACTTGTAGGTAAAGCTTTGCTAATCAGAAGTTTATAGAAAGGTAATACAGGTGGTAGTGTGAATTACCTAAAGAACTTAAACTAATATTTGAGTGAAATGCTTCATGCTATTTGAGTAGTCTTAATTGTATTAGACTTGAATAAATCACCACTGCTTACCGAAGAATTCTTTTCTTTGGATTTGTTCTTATTTGTGACTTTACTTTCATTAAGTGGTTCAGCTGTCTCCTAATTTAATCTCTACTGAAATAGAACTGTAAGGCAGCGTTTTAGAGGATTTCTGATTAGACATTTCAAACAATATTAACTAGCAGTTTAATCAATTTCTGGGAAATGAATGGTGCAAACTTATCATAGTTTTTGTGAGTATATTAATTACTAGAAGGCATTCCCTAAAGTAGTTTGGATAAACCGTCTTCAGAATGGGAATAATTTGTGAAGAGTTTTTCATCTGCAGCTCAGACTTCCTCCTACACACCTACCCTTGCTAGAACATGCTAGCCTGTGGGATTAACAATTGTCATGAATTGGTGTGTAGTTGCTGAAATTTTTTAATATGAGTCAGAAAAGTACCATCTGAAAGAGCTTTTTTAACTTAAGAAAAAACTATTGGAAAACAATAGCCATGGAAATTTTTTTACCTTCTAGAAAAGTATACCTGCTCCACTGTTCTATTTGAAAAAAACAAAAAAGCAACAACTACAGTAAAAACTGACAAATTCTCCTACTTCTGCTAGGAACAATCTCTCTTCAGATACAAACATAGTTTCTGCCCCAGACACGCAGTCCTGATATATGTATATGTAAATCTTTTCTGTTACTCTCTGCTGGGATGCCACATATGTATAGGAAAACAGACTGTGTCTTCACATTTTGCCTACCTGCTTGCCAAATCTTCTCACTGGAGACAGCAAGGCTTTTCTTCAATGGGATGCTACCACACAGATGTTGATAATTAACTTTTGTGTTCAATATCCTGGAAGATACGAAGCTTCTTCCTAGATGCCCTGGGCCACCCAAGTTAAACTCAGTGTGTGACCCTGTCAATTACTAATGTGCCTGAGGTGTATTTTTTGGAAGCAACTGCAGCAAAATCTAAAAGCAAGTCCAAAGTTGTTATATGAAATATAAGCTTCTACATTCTGAATGCTATTGTGCTGTGAGGTTGACAGACCATTGTCTAGGAGTTGACTGTGCCTGTTGGACCCTCTTTTCTTTGCTGTCATTTACACCTGTTCACCGTTTTCCCAGCAATGGTAAAAGATGAAAGGAAATGCAAGATGATTTCTAGGTATTTTTAGGTATTAAATTCTATGCCTTAATCTTCAATGAATTACTCAGTTGTGGTTCTGTATATTCTGTATATTCCTCTGGGCTACTTTGTACATTAAGTCTGTATGATTAGCCAAGACTGTGCTTCTTGAGTAAGTGTTTCTCAGACAACTGTTTCCTGCAGTCAATGAGACTGGTCAGCTGATAGCTTCCTTTTCTTTTCTGGTAAATACATTGAAACAGCTTTGATCAAGTGTAAGGAGGCATGTGGTGCCAATGCTTGACTGCTAGTACAAATGAGAGGCATCCTGCAGCAAAAAAGGCATTTTCAGTATTTTGCAGGCTGCTCATCTAAACCCCGTTATTTCATGCCACGTGTACCCTAGAGCAACCATCTGACTGACTTGTGGGCAGACTCCATGCCATCTAAACAGATGGGCATGAGTGTAAGCTGACAAGCGAGCCCATATGTTCCTAAATTGTGAATGTTGAGGAGGGGATTCTTAGCCAAGAATGTGCAGATGACTGTCCAAGTCTTACGTGATTGTCATTAAGAAGAGATGGCACTGCCAAGTGGAGCTTACTCCTTGAAGTTGACTTTTGTAACAGCATTGTGCAGCAAGGTTCTGGGAAGCCTATTATCCTGGGTGAAAATCATGTGTCCTTAGGCTTGAATCTTACTTAGACACCATTGTGGATTTTCCACAACACTTTAAAGCCTAACTGCGGCTTGTGTAAAATCAGAAAAGAGCAAACATCTGTTCTCCACCCATCATTTTTTTTCTCAGGAGGAGAGAGGATATGGCTGTTAAGATATGAAGTTAGGCTGAGAAATAGCTCTAGGTTTGCTTTTTGTCATATGATTCTCGAGTGTTCATGACAAAACACAAATTAAAATAACCAGTCTAAGTGCGTGGTATAGTTCATTAACTCAGTGTAGATGTTCAAGTACTTGGAGACTGTTAATATTCATAATAACTGTAATCTGATTATGGATGACAAATTTTACCATGCTTGACTGTATAATCAGTAATCAAAGGAACAAGAAGTAGAAAAAATTTTACTAATTTTTTAAATAGTTCCACTGGGAGAACGGTAACTATGATCTGTAAAACATTGTTGAGAAGATAACCAAAGAGTGAGTAACAAGAAGTAAAGTTTTTGAGGAAAAATTTATGAACTTTTAGGAGAAATAATATAGCTTAGCTTAATTGCAGATACTATTCTTAATTTAAAATTGCATGAATTGAAATAATTTATGATCATCAAAAAAGAATGTTTATTTAACTGCATATAACTTTGCCCGCTGCCATAGTAATATGACAATAAGCTACAACTCCATGGAAGTGTATTTCTATTTCGATAACTTCAGTATTTTCAGTTGAATTAGCAGTGGTGGTTCTCTTACCATTCAATGTTTCTATTGCTCAAATGCAAAAAGAGAAAAAGACGTAAAATGAGACCAATATAACAAAATTTGTTACAGAATGTAGAACTAGTCTGTGAGCAAAATGTAAAAATATTGTGCATGACAACAAATCTCCTGCAAGTTTCCTGTCAGCAGAAGATAGGCTAGTAAGTCTTTTTGTCAATACATTTGGAAAAAGCCTTCACCTCCCTTGTGAGGAATAAAAGCTTCACCTCAGGAGAAAAAAAGTGACAATTTCAGTTACAGTTGAGTGACTTGGCAATTAATCATTAGTGGCAGAAATCTCTGATACATTTGCATACAAGCATCATGTATGAGCACCGGTACAGCGCACGATATTTCTTTGAAAAAAATCACATTCTGATTTTCTGATTGGCCAAGTACCATCTGGCACCTCAGCAATGCCAGTAGGGTCCCATGTAAATCATCGCATTCCCAAGCTCCTTGATTGGAGCTACAGTAAAGTGAATGGTAATCTCCCAGGCTGAATGCCTGCATCTGAAAAAGCATTTCTTTCCCTGATTTGTAGTTTGTCATTAATAGCGTGTACCAGGAGCTGAAGCTGAAGTTCTGAAGGCTCTGCAAAGACGACTGTGCTTGCTCAGATCTAACACTGATGTGTGAGTAATTGCTAGTTAGCAGCATGAGCATTTCCAGGCTGCTGACACTGTGAAGTTGACAACTGACAAGTTTCACTCCCATGCCATAATAAACTACAATGAAATGCAAAGCAGACAGCAAAGATTGCAACTTGAAAAAAAAAAAAAAAAATTAAAAGACAAAAGAAAAGGTAGCCAATCTTTACTCTGTGCTGCTGGAACATCATTATTTTAGTTTAAGGAAGGAGATTTTGGGCAAGAGGGAGATGCTGCTAAAATAAGCACAGGCATACCTACAAAGCACAGCTTTGTTGATGCCTCATTTGATGAATACTTTTGTACTGCAAGGGGGTTGAAAGATTTCACTTTATCTCTCTTTACAACCTTAGTGGAAATACAACAACTTTATGAAGAGTTTGTTTTAATAACTTGATAAAAGTTAATGTAGTGGATAATAGACTTTAGATAGTTTTAAATCTGCCATTCTCTGTTCACTTTCTTGTAAGGCTTTGTGAATGAAAGGAGGGAGGAAACAAGTGTTTTCTGAAGGGGATTAGCATCCTTTTTGCTAAATACAAGATTTAACTTGTTCTCATTTTACTGAACCAGGTGGATCCAGGTTCTCTGTCCCAGAACAGCACCTTGCCAGGTGCTGCACTACTGCAGCATAGTAAACACATTTCAGCTTGCTTTGTTTTAAAGTTAAAACAGTAAACTTTTAATCTCTGTCTCTCTCTCTCTGGAGAATTCACCACATCCACCTTTAGAGCTCCCGAGTGAGAGCCCATGTTCTCTTCTCACTCCCCAGCCTGCACTGCAGTGATATCCAGGGTAGAGATTGAGCTGAATTTCTTCAGAAGATCATTAATACATATCTTGGATCACTCAGAGTTACTTCAGTGCTATGCTTCTTCCCCTAAGAAGACTATCATTCCCATGATTGTTGGTGCAGGGAGACAGAAATAGGTACCTAATTTTCCATCCTTTTTTTATAAAAACATATTTAGAATATAGATAATTTTTTTTTAGCTCAAAATGGCTATTTTCCCTTAAAAAATTAGCAAAAATTAGTTATAACAATTCATTTGCACTGCAAAGCCATTGCTTTTCTGTCTTGCAAGCAATAGATTGATTCAAATGAGTTGAATGAATTTCAAATCAGCTGATTCCATTCAAACCAGTAATTAAAAAAACCCCAACAACAAACAATATTTAAGTTCTTGACTGAATTTGAATACCTTGCAAAATGGATGTCAAGGAATACTTTTAGATTGTTGTTTTGCTGGAAAGGCATATGGAAATAAATGTCTTCCTTCTACTGCTGGTGACAAGGTGACCATGAGAGGCTAATGGCATGTAGACTTATCTAAAATACTATGAGTATTCACACTATAGTAGTGTAACTGAGTTGTTACAGAGCTTGATATCCCACTTAGAATGAAAACATTTCCAGTTATAGTTTCATACTAAATAATGTAACTTTTAAAACTCACTGTTCTCTCTCAGTTTTGGATGGGGTTTGTTGTGTTCTGGTTTTTGGGGTTTTTTAGGTTTTTTTTTTCCTCTTACAGGGAAGAACACCTTATCTGGATCTCACCTCTTCCACATTTGCATCTTGCTACATGAACATCAGTGGTCTTGCTTAGACATCCTTGTGGTGTGATTGCCTGTGACCATAAATTTGGGAAGAAACGGCTTCCTCTAAACCCTTACATTCAGTCCAGGGTTGTCAAAACACTCTAGGCTAGTTCTACTCTGTGGCATGGTTTTGCAAGCTTTTTCTTTGCCTGTAAGGATTATTACTGGAGCTCCTGCTGCCTCTTGCTTCTCATTCTTTCCTGTGTTGTGTTAGTGCTACTATTTTAAGGGCCATCACTGACCAGAGATGCCGCCTTTCACCAAAGTCAAGAGTTTTTTTGGAGTGCTATATGGTGCAAGGAGAAAGTAGGAACATGTGCCAGTTCTCTTCTCTCCTCATGCTCAGGGCAGTTAGATCAAAGTCTTGGGCTGATTCCTGGAGCTAGTTTCAGAGATAAGAATAGGTTAGGGCTGGCACTAATGATTCTGCAGTGTGGCTAGGCCATGAAGTGCCCAAGACATTGAAGTGCAGATCATTATATCATCTACTAGAGCAAACATCTCCCCACAGACCACCAGATTTGAAGCTCAGGTTCCCCAGTTCCCATATTACCTGATCAAAAAGCTTAAAACATAACTATTTAAAAATATATAAAATGCAAAGTTTTTAAGGAAAGTGGAAACAGAACTTGCATAGAGCTCTCCCCTTGCCCATTTTCTTTTTGCAGGTGTCTGTGCTTCTATTCTTGGTTTCAGTTATCTCAGCACCATTGCATTGCAGCACCACTTCTCAGGTCCTGCATGTCCCTGCCAGCCTGCCCGGCTGCTCCCAGCTTCTCATCATAGAATCATAGAATCATAGAATGGTATGAGTTGGAAGGGACCCCAAGGATCACAGAGCTCCAACCCCCCTGACACAGGCAGGGCCACCAACCTCAGGCCTGGATCTACACTAGGTTGCCCAGGGCCCCATCCAACCTGGCCTTGAACACTTCCAGGGACGGGGCATCCACTACTTCTCTGGGCAGCCTGTTCCAGCACCTCACCACTCTTTCTGTAAAAAACTTCCCCCTAATATCTAATCTAAACCTTCCTTCCTTTAGTTTTAATCCATTCCCCCTTGTCCTGTCATTGTCTACCCTTTTAAAAAGTTGAATCCCCTCCCGCTTATAAGCTCCCTTCAGGTACTGGAAGGCTGCAATGAGGTCCCCCCGCAGCCTTCTCTTCTCCAGACTGAACAAGCCCAGCTCCCTCAGCCTCTCTTCGTAGGGCAGGTGCTCCAGCCCTCTAATCATCTTTGTGGCCCTCCTCTGAACCCTCTCCAACAGTTCCACATCCTTCTTGTATTGGGGGCCCCAGATCTGGACACAGTACTCCAGATGGGGCCTCACGAGGGCAGAGTAGAGAGGGACAATCACCTCCCTGTCCCTGCTGGCCACCCCTCTTCTAATGGAGCCCAGGATACCTTTGGCTTTGCCAGCTGCAAGAGCACACTGCTGGCCCATGTTAAGTTTCTCATCCACCCTGACACCCAGGTCCTTCTCAGCAGGGCTACTCTCAAGAAGCTCTTCTCCCAGTCTGTATCTATGTCTGGGATTCTTCCGGCCCAAGTGCAACACCTGACACTTGGCAGTGTTGAACCTCATTAGGTTCACCTGGGCCCATCTCTCCAGCCTGTCAAGATCCCTCTGGATGGCTTCTCCTTGCTGTCCAGTTTTGCATAAGCGTGGGGTTTGTCTTGTGCCATCTCCTGTGCCTCTGGAACCTGTCTTGCTGCCTGTGCTTGGTAGCTGTGCTAGGGGAGGAACATCAGCCCCTTCCTTCTAATGGGAGGAAGGTATTTCTCAAAGAAATACCCTGTATAACTGAGGACTATAAAAACTCAGCCCATGCAGTACTGATACTGTCTGCTGCGTGTACAAAGAGATGTGCTCCTGGGTGCAGACATGATAATGGTTGCTGACCGATAATGCAGGCTGTAGCTTTGCTATCTTGTCTCCTATCTTGCGAGTTTTAGCAGATATTGTTATTTCACTTCTTATAGTTTGTATTTCTCTTTCTTAACTAGTTCATTTTTGTTGTCCAGCTTTTTGTATAGAACATAGTAAAGATACAGATTTATTTTCACATAACAGTAACAACACATAAAGGCCCTTTGTGTTTGGATATTTTTTTCTGATTGCAGAGCAATTCTTTATGCTTTCCAATGTAATAAATAAAAGCAATTGAAGCAAAGGTTTTCAGTTTTAGAATGATTGCAATGTATTGAAGGTGGCTCATGGTGGATTGTTTGTAAGGTCACTAATTCAAAAATCTACTTCTGTTATATTTGATGATGCTTTTGGAACATCTCTGAACTGTTATGTTTTCCTCAATTCATATCTCAACAGTCAATTTTTCATATCACCTTCATGCATAATTATCCTGGGATCTTGAAAATTCAAAGATTTAGGGATCCATGCATCTACAATAACTGTTATTTCTCTCTCTGTAATCTCATAGACTTCAGAATTGAGACATTTTTATGAATTCCCTTCTGAGACAAGCTGATATTTTGTCACAAAAAAGGTGTTTATTTGTAAAACAAAGCTAGGGCTTCCAAAACCTATGGTTATTTTGAAAGATGAAATCAATACAAGTACCTGAATTTTTTGGGTTTGGTTTGAAGGAATGTGCTGAGTTTATCACATCTTTAGAAGCCACTTTCCTTTTTGCATCAAAGATGCCACTTACCTGTAAAGCTGAATATTGTTTCCTTCAAGCTCCAAACCGGGCAGTTTAAATAGGAGCAGCTGAGATGTGAGAGTGTTTGTATCATGATAAATTATCACAGGAATTATGATAATAGCGTGCAGAGTAATCTTTAATTTTCCAGCACAAGGTTAGGCCTATATATTGCAAAAGGAGAAATTTGGAAGCGGGTTCCTAAAAAAGGACATAGAGGTCATAGGCTATGAAGTAAAACCGAAATGACCTGTTGCAGTGCAGCAGAGAGGGACAGATGTGCAAATGTGTAGAGGGAAGAGTGGTGAGGGAACTGGACATAATCAGTCCTGGTGAGGTTAATGCTAAAATGCTTAAAATGACTGATACCAGAGAGTTTGAATATCAGCTTGAATTGATTTAACTGAAATTCAGCCTTTGGAAAGCTGGGTGTGCAGTCCAGCCAGGTGGTCTACATTCTTGCTGTAGTCTGTGGAAAGAGTTACACTCAAACCATCTTTTTCTGCTCCCGAGAGAGGTGTCTAAGAAGCAAGGGTGAACCCCTCTCTGGAGTTGCCTTCTGTCCTCTGTGAACTAAAGAGGGACCTCACAGACTTGCCTAGGGTAGATGCCTAGCTTATAGACAGCTAAAATGAGATGAGTTTAATATTTAAAGAAGCATGCTGAAAGATCAGGAACACAGAAGAAATCCGCAGACACGGTATAAGTGCTGAGGATAGTTCAGAATGAAAGGCAGGGAGAGCATGATATGGTTTGTTTTATCCAAAAGATGATTTACACGCAGTGTAATCAGTATGGGTAAATGTTTTCACAGGAAGAAGTTACTGGGCACTGCACAGGTCCTTAATCTAGCAGGAAGCTGCATAATAAGAACCAACAGCTGGAAGCCAAAACTAGACACATTCCAGCTGAAAATAAAGTGTGAATCATTAGGAGTAAGGATGATTAAACTGTGAAATACGATCTTGGGAAGTGTTGGATTGTCTGCTCCACAGGCTTAAAATCAAGATTGGGCACTAAAATGTTTAAAACATAACTGACATTTTCCTTGGAATACAAACTGCAAGATGTAAGATATCTGGCTTATGATATCAGCAGGTCAGATGAGGCCTTACGCACTTTCAATTTGAGTAATTGCACCTCCTTCGTCATATTTCTGCTTGACAAAACATGTAGCAGAACCCTTTACTGTGTCGTTCTTTGGCTAGCATGATTTATTCTTTGTTTAGCCATTCAAACAACTTCTGATGCAGGATGTCATTAGTGCTCATGCTTTTTCTTTTTATTCCTACAGAAGATACAGCTAGGAACTTGTAGGAGTGTTTTTCCCTGTATGCTGCTAGCTAATAGTGATATATTTGCTTCATAAAATACTTTAACTCTTAATTTTAGGAATAATACAAATAAACTTTTTAAAGCCAGAATGACTTGTGAGCTAGACCAGGCTTGTGAGCTAGAAAACTTGCACCAGTCTGTCAGTTAAGCAATCTCAAGTTAAACACAACATGGCTTTGTCTTTTCTCTTTCAACCTGGACACTGACACAGGTCTTGGGAAGGTCAGAAGGGTTCTACTGCATTTTGCACTTTCTTTGTGTGCTGAACAGTACTCTTTTTGAAGAGTAACTGAATAACTGAACAGTACTCTTTGTTGGGGGTTCCTTGAGTGTTTGTACCATTAAGCATTAAAAAAATATAGAAGTATGGTATGTCATCAACCTTAACATGACATTTGCACTAACAATTATTTTAGAAAGTCTGGATAGATACCTTTTATTACTGTGTCTCCTGCCTTGACAGCCTCACAGCTCTCTTTAAGTATGTTGGTCACTATTGCTACCATGACAGGCCAGTCAGCATAGCCTCATTACCGAACTCCGCCTACTCTAGAATCAGTCTATAGGGATTCTACCATATTGTAGGTATAGATCTTCTGTTAGCCTGAACTTCATATTAAGGCTTTATAATGTATAGTTACATTTACATATCCAGCAGTTTTCCACATACTTCACATCCCAATGGAATAGTGTTCCACTGGTTGTTTTTCCTGTTTCCACTGCGACTACTGTATCCTTATTTAAAGCTAGGTGCTCTGGCTCTGCTATCTTGTTTCTTACTTTTTTGTGTAAGTTCATTGCAGTTTTTTTTGTATGATCTATTTACCAACATTTCCTATTCCAGTTTTCCTAATTTTTTCTTTTGCTCTTTTTTTTAAGGGTATAGAGCTCCATTTGAGAAGATGCATCACCACAAACTATTTGCTCTTCCGCAATTCCCTGGTTGAAAAGTGCTCCTCATCTTTCACACTGAAGTTTAGTTAAAGCCCTGTCCTCATGGAAATCTGTAATTGCAGATGTTTCCTCAGGTCCTAAAGGATCTTTACATGGATTCCATATGTAGCTGTTGGACCTCTGGTCCTATGTGTGATAACAGTCTTGCCATTGGTCCTAGTATCAGGGGGTCCTAGACTTCAGCTTCTTCTTTGGTGTTCTGCATTCTGCCCCCAGCACATCTCTGCCTGCTTTTCTCTGTCTTACCCATATGGACTATGAAGTAATTCTGTTGGACTACTCCTAGCAGTTTCGCATGTCTGTTCAAACTCCCAGGACCATCAAACCACTATTGCATCTGCCAGGTAAACTTCTACTTGACCCACTCTGATAATGCTAAACCATATTCTCACTGTATAAGAAAATGCCCTTTCACATCTGAAACTTTCCTCACACAGATGAGAGGCTTTTATTTTTTTAATATGCTTTCCTTTACATTTTATAGAAATGGATAGATCTGTATTTCAGTCAGAGCCTTTACCTGATTGACTAATTATGCAGTTAAGTTTGAATTTTTTTCCCCTCTTTGACTCATGGATTATTTTTTATCCTGATCAACCCTTCCTGTGTCTCTTCTACCTACTGCGACCTATTTGCATTATCTGTGTCCATATTTGGTGCTACTTCCATGTTCCTGAGGTACCAGAAATACTTTAATATAGTAAATTTGATTTTGACTAATACTTGTGGTTTTGTGAGTTTCGTTATTTGCTTGCATGTCCATTATAAAATTCTAGTGCCTCTGTTTGATTTGATGTGTAGGCTTGAGGCAATTGTGTATCTCTTGACTTTATATCTTCTTTTTCTGATTATATCATATTAACTACTTTGCCTTGCTGACTCAACCGCTTTCTTCAGTGTGTGTACTTTTCTTTTGTCTAGTTTCTTCCCTTCTGCTCTGAGGCATTAATTAATCCATAGCATTTCCATATCTGTTACACTTTCCTCTTCTTATGTGTTGACAGATGGCATGAATTTCAGAACTCTCTCTTAAAAGTTCTCCCAAGTTTATTTACTTTAAATCACATGAAACTAGACCCTGGTATGTAACTTAGCCAGGTCTTGTGGTTTATGAGGAAATCCCTGTGCTGTTTCCTCTTAATTACTCCCAAGGATTACACATCTGAAATCTTCCTTAGATAAAAATAAGATATCCCATTAATTCATCTGTTAATCCTCACTTTCTTGTCAATCCTATGCCCTCTCCTCATTAGGGACAGAGATAGTTATCATACAGATCATCTTGCTTTGAGCCTTGTTTCTAATGGGCAGAGCTATTCTGAATTTGGCTTCAACAGGAATTGGGCAGGATCATTTGTTCCAGTGTGAAGGGCAACTAGGTGAGTTTTTCACCCCCACTTCCTATCAGTATTCGTCCTTGCCTCTGGCACATATCTCATACCTTTTGCTCATGGCAGATATCATGCATCTTCCTTGGCTGCAACAGTTCGAGTGACAGACTTGTCAATTCTTACAACAAAGCCCATAGTCACTACCTTTTCCTAGTTCTGGTGTAAATCTTAGGCTTTCTTTCTGCTGTCAGCAGATCATTCTGTTTGCTTTCAGAGCCCAGCAGCAAGTCATCCTTACCCCTCTTGGGTTATGGTCCCATGCCATCTCAGTCTTCCCTGTGCTCTTTTCCTTGTCACTTCTGTGTTCCCTTATTGCTTTCCTATGCAGCGTGTCTCCGTTTCTCTTTCTCAGGTGTGCATTGTAGATTTGACACCTAAGGGGATATAAACAGTCTCACTTTGCAGTCTCCTTAGTCTCACATTTTAAAGGTAGATGGGCAAACACTGTCCAGTCTGACACACAAACATGCTTTTTTCTTTGCTTTTATCAGTGACTTCTGGTGTTTTGTGCTGTCAGTCCTTTCTCCTCCTTAAACCTTGGTGGTTCTCAGCCTGCTGAAGGGATCAAAATGAGGAGGTGAGCATTCACTTGGGAGACCTATCTCCTAGCCCCTGTCTGGTTAGTGCAAGCACTACTGAGTAACAGGGAGTAAGATGCCTTCATCTAAACCAAACGGTCAGGTAGCTGCTCCTTCCTCATCAAGGAGTTAAGTTTGTATACTGCTGCTGCCTGAGTCATTTATGAAGAGACCTGCAATCCCTTTGAGGATGTAGCTGAATGAGTAACAGTTAATCTGCAAGATTGATACCATCTCCTACAGGGAGAGTGGCACAGAATCACATTGAAGGAATATATGGGTTTTGTGAAATCTCTTATCAAGGCATATCCTTTTGGAATCTGCAGTCCTGCAATGCATGTAGCCTGTAATTGCAATCTCTCAATTTTGATATTTCCTAGGAGTTGTTTTTCTGCTATTATTTGTCCCACAAGAAACAGCAATAATAAAAAAAAAAGAGAGAAAGAATTAAGGTTGAAAAGCTAATGACTGAAAAATTCAGAAGTGCCAGAAGTGAAAGTACAAACCTAGGTCATCCCATTTGGGTTGTTCCCATTATGCAGTCATCTTTACCTGAATGCTTTTTTTCTCCCCCACACCCTGTACATTGTGTTTTCAGTGTGCAGATACAGTGTACCACCTTAAATGATCATTCTGCTGTCACTGATCAATGAGTGACCATAAGCCTTAATTATTGATTGTCAGCGGTTTCAACAGAGGAGTCATGACCCCACGTGAAGTTGTGTGAGGCTAAGTGGGACTATCATCCTGACCCTTCCCACTGCTACAGGGCATGGGCTTCACAGCCTGACAGAAGAGGAACCACTAGAAATGGGGTCATGTCCAAAAGAGAAAAGTGAAGTGCTTCTACTTTGCAATATTTAAATAAAATCTTGAGGACAGAGCCTCAGACAGACATGCAAGCAGGCAGAGCTGGACAGGCAACAACTTATTTTCTGTACCTACAGAAGTAGCCATAATTGCAAGAAGGTTAAACCTGGCACTTGTGCGTAAGTGTCTCTGGATGGAACCAATAGCTGTCTTAACTGCAGAGATGGACTGCCTCCCAGCTTTCTACTCCTGCAGCTGGTGGGAATGGAGGGCACTGGAGATCTCAGAAAAGTCCTCTGATTTCCATAACAAGATTTCCAGCCTGCTAAGTTGAGCTGATGAATTCTGACAGTGCTGACACCACTTTTGAGGGTGGATTGTACACCACTGTCTTATACTTCCTTGTTAAGTGTAGAATCCATATTATTGGTGTATTGTGTTTGGTCTGCAAGAAGCCAATGGGATATAATAACAGAGAGTCTATACCTTTTATGTCATTTTTTCCTGTTCTGTAGAAGAAGTTTTATTGCAAGGAATATTACTTGTCTGGTTAGCCAGCCATCTACTCAACTTACTTCATAGTCCGAATAGGGAAAAAAATGGGAAATTGGCAGCCTAATGAACTATGATCATGCAAAAGGTGATGCTGTCCCCTGTGAGTCTAGATGGAAAGTTATTTCAGGGTCCATAGGCTCAAGGAGCTGTAGTCTTGTTTTTTTCCTATGGAAGTTTAGATAGGAAAAGCAGACAGTCATGCAAGCAAAGGTTCAAATCTTTAAAGAGAAAATCTTGAATATGCACTTTTTTGGGATATGAATTAAGTTCAGCTATGTGTAGTAGCACTTGAAAGAGAATGTGACCAGATGGTGGAGAGACATCTTAGATTGCTTCAAGGGGAGTTACCTGGCTAGATAAGGAGCAACTGCTTTGGTCAAATTTAACCCAAGAACTTCACTGAACTAGTTCTTATATTTTGCCATCTTGTTTTCAACTTTGCAATCCAGATCTTCATCCTTTGCATTGATAGAATGCATACACAGTATTTCTCATTCTCAAATGCCCCTGTCAGAGTCAAGTCCAAATGAAGCTGATCCATTTTTTGTACAAGCATCTTTGGAGATAAGTCTAATCCAACTGCTGAATGGATACAGCTTTGTCGTGGTTTTGCCCCAGCCGGGGGCCGCACCCCACACAGTCGCTTGTACTTTTAAAAGGAAGGGGAAGGGAAGTTGGGGGAAGGGGAAAAGAGAAGGAAGAAAGGAGGAAAATAAACCACAACCTAGAAACCAGAACCACGCAGGTTGGGATAAGGATAGTTTACTAAACAATAACAGAAAACTAGATATAACAATAACAGAAGTTTAAAGCACAAAATAGATGAAACTGGTGATACACAATGCAATTTCTCACCAAACCGCACAGCTCAGGCCGCACAGCTTAGAGCCCGTCCCGGACAACCCGACCGCCCCAGAAACCGCACGTCCTGGCCTTGTCTCCCCCTCTTCCCCCCAGTCCCCCCTTATACTGAACAGGACGTAACTGGTATGGAATATCCTCTTTGGCCAATTCGGGTCACCTGTCCTGGCTGCGTCCCCTCCTTTCTCACTAGTAAGGAAGTATGCAGAGCTGAGAAAGGTCCTTGATTGCCCGGCAACAACTAGAAACATCAGGGTGCTATCAGCACTGTTCTCATCCTAACACCCAAACATGGCATTCCATTCACTGCTAAAAAAAAGTTTAACTCCATCATAGCTGAAACCAGGACAAGCTTAGAAGGTCATGTACTTCTATTTACTGGGACATATTGAGAGGATTTAAAAGAGGATACATATTGCCATTTTATAGACACAATACAGAGGACATTGTGGCCAGCTCCTTGCTTGTCTCAGATCCTTTCTTGCAGAGGGAAAGGTTCACAAGGCAGAGGCATAACGTAGCTCCTTGAATCATCTTATAGAATCTGGGACATTTAGACACTGTTCTGTAAAGAAAGAGGAGGAAATTTTTTTTTCTCCCCTTGAAGAGGGGCCATTTAACTAAAGGAAGAACTTAGTTTAAACTCCTTTGGGATAAGGAGATGCACTAGCCACTGTAGAATGTGTGTGAATATATCCCAGTATCTAGTTTGATTAATTTTTTAAAATTATATCACCAGAATGAATGACTAAATAGAAGTCTTTTATTCACAGGCATGGAGTACAGCTTGCTGAGTAATCTCTAGCACTTCTTTTGCTGGTAAGCAACATGGAAGATCATCATCAAAAAGGTCTGAAGTCAAATGAAAGTCACATGGTACTTGAGATAGCTGTAAGTATAAGGACTTGTCTTTATCTGCTAATTATCAGAGTCTGTATCTTCCTTGCTTCTTGGACTGGAATATGAAGAGCCTGTACCTGAAAATTGGAACATACATAGTGTAACTCATCTGCCATTACAAGTCACTAGTTTTTTGTAACAGTATTTCCCCTGCATTAGACCTTAAGGGAAGAAATGTAACAGACTTCATTTTAGATGTCCATATTTAAAGGATAATCCTGCTGTGTTGCCTGGAGGCATGTGTCTGGGTAACTTCACCTTGATTGCTTGTGGACTGCAGCACAGCTCATCACACCATCAGAAGAGAAAAACTAGGTGACATCCAAATATTTGTTGCAGCTTGAGATTTTGCATATTCCTCCTTTTCATACTTCCTTTTTGCATATTCCATCCCTTTTGTCTCCACTCCTTGAGGAACATTTTAATGCTACCTATAGACTAAGAAAACAAAACTGAATTATTCTGGCTATGGAGAATTGTTTTAGCTGGAGAATTGCCCAGGGTGTTCATTTTTGTTGCTCCCTGTGACGGGCAAATGTGATTTTTGCCCTGCAGCTGCAAACAAGCACAAGTACCTATTGTAATGGATTTGTGGACTTTATATGAGGCGATGATGTTTCGAGCAAGTGCAGGTACATCCTACCATTACACAGGCTGAAGCTGTGTTATGAAACTTTAGGAGACTGTAAAGGAATCTCTACTATGGTGACATTCCATTTCCCCTTGGCTTCTAATTTATTTAAATTGCTTTGCTTTCCTCCTACTCAGAGGTATGTATTGTGGATATCCCACAATAACTGCCCTTGGCCTTCTGAGTTCAAGAAGATTATTACTATTTTGATGTCAGTTAAGTATTTGCATTGTCTGTGATTAGGGTGAGGTTTAACTGGTTTGATGAATGCTGCGGTAGTTAGGTTTGCAAAAAATGTGTATGCTTGAAAAAGCTAAACCATATAGATTTCTGCACTGGTTTTGGCTGGGATAGAGTTAATTATCTTCATAGTAGCTACTGTGGGGCTATGTTTTGGAATTATGATAGAAATGGTCTTGACAGCACAGGGATGTTTTAGTCACTGCTGAGCAGTGCTGACACGGAGCCAAGGCCTTTGCTGCTGCTCACCCCACCCCACAAATGAGGAGGCTGGGAGTGCATAGGAAGTTGGGAAGGGACACGGACAGGGCAACTGACTCCAACTGACCAAAGGGACATCCCACACCATATGACGTCACAGTCAGCATATAAAGCTGGATGAAGAAGTAAGGGAGGGCATTCTGCCTGCTGATGGGGAACAGTTACTGAATTCCTGGTTTTGCTTTGCTTGTGTTTGTGGTTTTTGCTTTACCTATTAAGCTGCCTGCATCTCAACCCAACCCACAAGTATTCTCACTTTTAACCTTCTGATTCTCTCCCTCACCTATGAAGTGAGTGAGGTCACTCAAAAAGTGAGTGAGCGGCTGCATAGGGCTTAGTTTCTGGATGGGGTTAAACCATGAGAATTTCCCAAAATGAAATAGTGAAGATTTTAAGGCAGATTTCAGGATTAATATTGTTTGGAAGGAATATGTCCTTGTATTTCCTAATGCAAAAGTCTGCTACTTTTATGTTCTCTTAAAGTATTTTCCTGGCTTTTTCCTAAGTAAATTTCTGCAAGATGGTTTTAACTTTTGGGTGTGGTGTAGTTTCTTTGGCATGTTTTGTTTTGCGGGTTGTTTTTTTGGTTTTGGTGGGGTTTTTTTTTAGTTTTGTGTTGTCACCATCAGATGATTCACTAGCTGTTTGGAAAGATATCATTATTTTCCCATTTTTGTCATTTATTAGTCTTTTTAATGTGAATATGGAAAGAATTTCCTATATTTCTGGAGAAAGTTGACAGAAAATTACAGAGATTGTGTCGATGAATCTAACATACAGATGTTATACATTTATAAACCTTGGTAAACTTTGTCAGATAGTGCTATAATAATCCTTTTAATTTGTTGCATCATCAAAATCCAACATTTTTTTGTCTATAATAACTTGGACTTGGCATCTCATCATTGCCATACAGCTGGCAGAACATTTTACCATTTTTGTTCTTCTCACACAGAAGGCAAGCACTGAGATCCACTCAGCTCCCAGTTAGATTGATTAATCTTAATAAATGCTCCAATTTCAGTTGATTCCTCTATGGTCCGAATGATATTTTGAAATTTATTACCCACTATTCTATTTATTTGGGCTGTGCTTATCCACAGATTTTACCAGCTGTCTCAAACCTTCTCAGAGGCCCTGTCTGCTGAAGCAATGCTACTTTTCTGCCAACATGCTTTCAGATGGATGGAAAACAGTTTTGGTAGTTGTTCTTTGATATTTTTCTTACTCCATTACTCTGTTGCTGAAGGCTAGCTCTGATATAGACTCAGTGAGAACAATAAGGAATATATACTGTTCACAGGGAAGGAAGGGACTACAAAATTGACATCTCAATTTAGTCACTTCCATGTGCTGGAGCTGAATCATGCTGCCTCTTTTTTCCACTGTTACAGGGGCTTTCTGTAAAAGAAGCACACAGAAAATAAACCCACCTTTGTTGGACAGTTTTAGGATTTTCTGCATGCTCTAATGCTTTCTTCTCAAAGACATATCTCTAATGGCACAAACACGCACAGTGCTAAGGAGAGCTAAACCATTTGTGACACCACTTTCATCCTGTGAGTCTCCCAGAGAATACTAGTAATTGAACATCGATAGCCTGGCGACTTCTGGTGTTGCTTTACAAGGCTGGGAAAAGAACCCAACCATGTATGCACATGCAATTATCAAAAGTCCTCTGTCAAACTCGGACTGCAATTTTGTGATTGAAAGCAAAAGATTATTTCTGCCTCCTGTTAGCCTCCTGTATGTTCTGCCAATAGAGTTATACAAAAGTATACAAAGGTGGGTGTGGATTTGTTGATTTATTTATTGTGAACATAAACCTAGCTTATCTTTGCCACTTTATTATCTTTGCAGAATACCAGGGATGCCGAGTAAAGCTAAAATTAATCACCATGCTTGAGTGTTATTCAGCATGATAGATTGTGGTTTTAGTGCATCAACAGCCTAGTGACACATCAAAGGAATGACTTTAGAAGTAATCTGGAGGAGAATAATGAAGGAGTTTTTCGGATGATTCAGTAAATTCTTCCTGAGAGGGAAAGGCATAATAGGAGAAAAAGTATGCTTAAAAGTGGAAGATAACCATAGGGTGATTGGAGTTAACTTCTTGAAAATGAATATGAGATAACTGTGAGGATTGAACTAAGTTGTGAAGGGCCTGTAGAGGGAGAATGAACACCTGATGTCCTACAGTACAGTAGATGGCAGAGGTGAGAAAGTAATTCAGAGAGGTTTGAGAATAAGGAGAAATGATGACTAAGAATGATTACTAACTAGTCTTAGGATAAAAGCTACAGGAAAAGTCTGTAATATTTGAACTTTGGCAGGAGCTTGGGGGTGGAAGGGTTGCCTCTCCATCATTAAATATGTTATGCAGAGAAAAGCTGCAACGTTTAGTGATGATGGTCGTCATAAGACAGAGTAAGAAGACATGGCTGTTGGGAGATAATGTAGTGATGCAGGTTTGCAGAAAAATGTTGATGGATCTTTTATAGCTGTGCTAAGCTTGATATGAAACCAGTTATTAGATCAGATTGACAAGATTATATTTGTAATTGCATAAGATAGGTCTAGAGAGTTAAGGTAGATATTTGAATAGTCTGCAGGAGGATGATAGTTGCATTTGTGATTGTAGGTGAGACAAGTCATATTGAAGATAAAGGGAAAAAGGAATAGAACCCTCTGGAGATGAGATCTTCTAAAGGAAATAATAAATACGTGGGACATAAAGCTGTATAAACAAATGAGTTTGGGGTCTTTGAATGAATGAATGAAATAGGGAATATGACTTCTCATGAATCACAGAATCACAGAATAATAAGGTTGGAAAAGACCTTTAAGATCATCAAGTCCAACCATTCACATACTAAACTAAACCATATCCCTAGAAGTTCCCATGAGTTCAAAAAGAAAAGATTTCAGTTTTGCTAGTGAAATGGACTTACTTTTTGCACTTTATTTTGTGTTTGTTCTGTGTGATCCAAAAGAATATTTTCTTTGGATATATTTTTGACAGAAAAAATTGAAATATATTTACAAATGGAACCATCTCAGTGTGAAAGACTGATTGTTTCATGATGAAATTATTTTAATAAGTAATGTTTTCCCTTTCCAGAAAGTATCAACCAAAAAAACCCTTGATACAAACTTACATATATTTTTCTCTGCTCTAATTGAAGGTAAATCAAGGAAAACTGGGTCATATTAGGAAACCATACACTGTGTGAAGTTGTGGCATCAAGGAAGATGAAGCTGGAGTATTGGTGCTGCAAATTGGATAATTTCTTCTCTTTACTAATAGGTGCATATATGAAAATGTTCACAAAAACACCTGGTTGTACATTGCTCCTTCGATGTTGTAAGGATTAACCATATTGATTAGTTAGAGACAGTCATGGGGCTTTCAAAGGAAAGTCATACTTTTATGGTCAGAAAGGACTGATTAATTAAGAATTATTTTTATTTGCAAGTGCCTGCCATGTTCAAGAAAACCATTATATTCTGGTTGAAATTTCTATTTGAACCAATGACTAACCAGCCTTCAAATTATCAGCTGCTTCGTGGCCCAAGGACCGATCAGGAACACGTGTGGCCCAAATTCAATTTCCTTCTCAAACGTAAAAACAAAAAAAGGGGGTAGGGTGTAGTGGTGGGATTGGAACCACCTTTCCCAAAACTACAATGCCAAGCTCTGCCAAAATGTCCAGTTTCTGTTGGGGTCTTAATATCTAATTTCTATTAAAAAAAAAAAATCTCAGAAAAGGCTTTATTTTTATAGAGAATTATTTTAATCCATTTTCATGTAAAAGTTGTTTCTGCCCAACTTGATACCTAGTGTTCAATCTGTAAGCTGCTGAGTACTGGAAGCTAGGTGTCCTAGGTATTAACAGGACAGGATGCTTTATTTACAGGTGATTTTGATAGCAAATATTATCTACTTCCCACTCGTACTGTAAAGAGCATGTGGTGGGAAAGACACTGAAAGGAGGAAGTTTTGGAATAGCTAATGACTGCACCTGAAAATGTATCAGTTTATATCAACATACTGTATATGTTGGAAGAAAGCCAACTGTATGCGCATTCCTGGGGTGTTTCCATTTTCTTGTTCAAACTGGCTTGTGGACTTTGATTTTATTTGTAGTGTTCATGGATGAATGTAAATGTTGCAGTACCACAAGGGCCCGGTGGCATTGCATTCCTTCAGTAATTGTGCAAATATGCATTTTACCCATGCATTTCCACACATTTTACAAATACTGTGTTATTTCCACCTTACAGATGAAGGAACTGAAGGGTGGAGAGGTTAAGAGACTTGCCTGAAATCTCAAAGTGAGGCAGAGGGAGAGAGTGAAAGAGAGTCTAGGTTTGATTATTTCTTATTTACCCTGTATTCATAGTCTTGCTCTCAAATTCCTAATCCCTTTGTAAGTAACCGATGAGATGGCTGTTTTGCTCTTTTTGGACAGCTGGCTGCCATGCATTATTTGAGTGAAACTGTGTTTTCCATACTCAGGTGGTTAATAATGTATCATGTCTTACTGGGTGGGTGTTCAAAATTTTTATAACCAATGAAAGTGAGAAGAGAGCCAAGCAAACAACTAAATCCTTACACTGAGACAGAGAAAATTCCAATTCTTAATAGCTCTCCTATAAATCCTTTTTTAATTTAACTTCTATTGAAATTTTTCTGTAGGAGAGACTAAAAATTCATGGGGGAAATAATTAATGGAAACAAAAAACTATGCATCCCCATAGAAAGGAAAGGCATTAGAGGAATTTTATATCTGCCTCCTGTGTTCATCCCTCCTCTTGTGAAAATGCATCCTAATTACATTTATTTAACCTGTTGAAAACTGCTGTCATTAACTTGTTTCAACCCCATTCTCTGGATAGACAAGACAATGGTTTAAGAATCTTTAAAATGAGTTAATCCCATATGTTTGGTTAAGACATGAATGCTAAATCTCTGTACAGTCATGCTAAAATTAATTTGATTTACTGGCGATGTTCCTGCTCATGAACTGAAAAGGGTACAGATCTGGGCATGGGATTTACCTGTAAAACTGATAGATGATCCCTCCCTCAGAGCTTCTGGCCCCGACTGAGCACCACTGGTTGGACCAGCTCCAGGGCAGAGCTCTCACTCAGCACTTTCAAAGCTGCTACATATTTGGAAGCTGCAAATTTAATAATATTGACCTTGGCAGTCTGGGCTTTTGGTCCTCTGGGCCAGGGATTGAGTCCTGGCACCGCTTGGTTTGCTCTTTCGATGTAGCCATATATTGCATTACCCTCAGGACAACCAGAGCTCAACGAGGATGCAAACAAGGAAGCTGGCCTGGAAAGAGCCTGTGGGAAATCATACAGGAAACCACCATCTTGGAGGAATTTGAAATTTGGTTACTTAATGAGCTGTTGAAATTGTCTAAAAAAAAAAGCAGTGGGTTTTGAGCACTGAACTCTTGGTAGGAAGCACCGATTGCTCTACAGACAATTCTTTGGTTAACCCAAGTTTTACAGGAAGTGACAGACAAAAGCCTGTTACCAGGGAAAAATTTATGTGGTAACTCACAACTCTTGATGGGAATATGCTATCAGTGTAATCTGTTTATGTATTGTCTTTCAGAAAAAGTGCAGCAAGCCAAACACTGGGAGCTGATTTTATTGATAATACATGTAGTCACATCAACAGAAGATTCAGAAAGGCAGAGGGTTCAGATTCAGCATCACAAAATATTGCAAAACTGCTGCCTTTGCAGTGTTCACAGTAAATGGACGAATTTAAAATTAGATGAGAAGAAGAAAATAATATGAAAAGAAAGGTTTATGTATGATGCAGAACAAATGCTTCTTTAGAGGCAGGAGCTGGAGGGGACCATCTTTTCAGCCTAGTTGTGAGACAGCTTACAGTCTGGGGAAAACACTGAGAAAATGGTCCCTAGAGGAGCTGGTCAGATAATAATGAAAATTCATGGACATTTTTGAAAATTAGGCTTCTCTACAATTTGTGTTCAGAATTTCTCAATAATAAACCAGGGAATTGGTCACAGCACCAAGTTTGACTGAGTTCAAGAAGCATCTGGACGATGCACTCAGTCTCATGCTCTGACTTGGCTGGCCCTCTGTGGAGCCAGGAGTTGGTCTTGATCATCCTCCTGGGTCCCTTCCAACTCAGGATATTCTATGGTTCTATGATAAACACAAGCATAGTTATTATAAATTATACTAAAACTATGTAGTATGCAGTTAAGTACCAAACACATATTACCATTTTTGTAGTACAAAGATTTGAGACCTAAAGGTCCCCTTTTTATTGTCTTTTTTTCTTTATTTCCTTCAAGCCTGAAAGAGTCTGTAACCTTGGAATTTACACTTTAAACATCTCCAAATGACATAATTATAACAAAGTCTTTCTCTTATTTTGGACCAAATGGGGTGAATCAACCTAACACCACTGAAGTCAGCTTTCTGTACAAGCTGCTGGTAACAAACAAGTGGTTAATAAGAAAAAGAAACTTCATAAGGAACTTCTAGGGACATTGAACCCTACCCACCTCAACTACAGGCACTTTCAGAGTAGAAATTTGGTCCAAGAATCTCCCAGAATGTTTGCTCTGCACATCTTACTCCACTGAATGACTCTGTCTTCTCAACCTGGAAACGTGACATTCATAGCAAAATGCTTAGATTTTCAGAGAGATGTTAAATGGAGAAATCAAGTCTGTACTCAGCATCGTAGGGGAGAGAGAGATTTGGAAGGTGAAATTTCCAGTTGTTGAGAGAAAGCAGGTCATACCCTTCAATGCTAAATCTGTTCTTCCTTTTTCCAGAATGAATGTCTTTTGCTCACCTTTCGAAAGAAAGATTAACTTCATAGGTGACCAGGGTCTGGACCTTTTAAACTCCTTCCCTTCCTCCTCACGCTCTACAGACTACCCTCCCCCAAGGGAGAAAACATATCAGCTCTTGAAAGTTAGTAATGAGATCAGAACTTTTTTGCAGAAGTAGCAGCCGTTGTTATTCCTGTTCCATCGATGTCCACCGCGCTGCACCGCTTTCATATTTCTTTTGCTATTCCCACTTATGCTTTTAATCAAGAGGAAACTACAGAACTGAGAGCTGAGCTTCAAAAGCAAAGCGAACACCCAAACCAAGCCAGTGAAATGTTTCAAACACTGCTGCTGAAGCCTCTGAAGAAAAATTTGCTTCATGCCTTGGAATAAACATGCCTGCGCTCTGATCCTGACAGATCATTCTGTAATTTTTTCCCCCATCTGTGTATATTTACAAAATCAGTGGCTCTTGGGCTCTTGTTTTTCTTTTCCAAATGATGATAGAATAAATGTAAAAGCTATCCTTTTCAGACTAGGTTCACCCCTTTAAGTCCTTCAGAAAGAATGTACTCAGGGTATTTTCTTGCTTTTTACTCATTTCCAAACTGAAGTTAAGGACATACCTTTCCCACTGAATACTTGTAATCTCCAGACATCTTATTTAAATCTGGCTTTGTAAATGGAGATATAAATAGCCCTTGGTTACCTAAGGATTATCAGTGTTGGAACATGTTTTAACCAACCTGAGCAGCACAGCATTGAAAAATAAATACATGAAATCAAATGAAAGAGGGGGTTATTGACCAGCTGCACATTTATCCTGCAAGGTTGAATCGAACACAAATCATTTCGCACTTTACTTTGAAGAGTTTACCCATGTTTTCAGATGATAGTACAAACAAAAAAAACTCCCAAGACCTAAAAATCTACAGTATCCATTGCATTAATCTGGGAATTCGCCTGGGTGCTTAATCTGGGAATACTTGAATAATAGTAATTGTCTAGATTTTGCAGTTTGCATCATGGTTTGTTTTGAAGGCAATGTGAATTGCTGCTCTCAAAGGAGTGAAAAGGACTTGTATACATTGGAGGTTTACCTTACTTCTTGTATACCTTATGTGCAAATACCTACAAATATTCTCAGCTTCTATCCTTTAAAAAGGGATGTAGAACAGAAGAGACTGTGTCATTCGATCTAACTTGCTGCTATTACTGGACAAACCTCTTGGAGTTCCATCTCATGCTTAATTAAGTTGTTTTCCCTCTCTGCTCTCACTGAAAGAGCCTTCCAAAGCTTCATTCCTCTGATGTTTAGAAACTTGGTTCTCACCTCTGGTTGAAATTTATTCCTGGTCACTTTATAACCATTTGCTTTTGTATCAACATTGTCTCTAAGTTTGAACAGTTCCTTTTCCCTCCCTTCTGTTTGTCTTTTGATATATTAATAGAGAGCTTTTATATCCACTCTCAGCCTTTATTTTTCTGGGTGCATGAGCTGGCTTTCTGTTAGTCTTTTTTACTAAAATCAGCTCTCCTCTTCCTTGATCATCTTAGAAATCCTTCCCTGCATCTGTTCCAGATTGAATTAATTTTTATTGCCCCTGGGAGATGAGGGTTGTACACATCAAGTTAATGTCCTTTTTTAAAATATGAATGGATTGGCTGATACTACTTTTCAGAAATGGGAGCCTGAGTACTCAAGATATGTGTGTGCGTGTTAGTGAGTGAGGCATGAGGGGTTTAAATAATCTTTTATTAAAAACTGCAGTATGGTCCTTTACAGTAACTTGCTGAAAGCAAAATGGTGCAAGAATATATTTAACAACACGAATTTATTATGGATACATGGAAAATTCTGTAAATTAAATTCAGATTCTGTTTTTTTGTCGTTACGGAGCCTTTTATAATAATAGAAGCATCCACAGCCCAGGCTGCTGAATTCGGGACTATCAGTTTTAGTTTAATATATGGCAGAAAAAGAAAGAAAGCAAAAACTCTTGAGTTCTCCAAATTGCAGCAGCATCTGTGTCAGTAGAAGGAAGAAGTAATGCATAAATAAATTAATACTATCAGCATATGGTGACAGCTCCTAGATCTGTTTTGGCATGGAAGTTAAAGTAAAGGAGACTGAAGAAATGTTGAAGCTAATGGGTAATTCTGGTTCAAACAGGCTCAGCTGGTAATCGCTTTCTGGGTTTGTTTCATAATTTTCTGAGGTTTGTGGAAGCCATTTTCCTTCTGTCTAGAGTGAGGATCATCAGATGAAGCTCCTGATTATTATTATCACGTTATTTCCTTTTCATGCTTATGACAAATGTTTTCTCTGTATAAGAGAGTGGCCTGTCACCTAACTCTTTGGCAGGCTGCCTTCCCTTGCTTACCTGCAGGAAGCAGTTAAAATGTATGTTGGAAGGGTTTAATTCATCTGCCCCTAAACCTCAGCACTCCTCGGTTAGAGCTAAGGCTTTCTCTGCAAAGAGGATTTCCTAGGCAGTTCAACTGAACCCACTTCCAGCAACTGTCAGGGCATGGAAATAAAGATTAAAAAACAACTTTTCCCAGCCACATGAAATCCCTACAAAGGTCTGGGTCAGGCGAATATGCATAAGAAGCTCATTTTTTACAACAGGGCCATTACCTATACACCAGATACTGTCTTTCTCTTGGAGGTCTCCTAGTTCTGTGCTGATGGCATCCCTTCTGGGACATATTTTTAGCTGGTAGCCTGCCAGGCCCTGATTTATAGTCTGACACTGGAAAAAGTCCTGGCATCATTGCTGCTGCCTGGAGCCTTTCTGAACCTTATTTAAACAGATGCCTTGATCCCTTCTCATGTTCCACCTCTTCAGACTTCTTTTTGGGTCTGTCCAGAGCAGGGCCCCCTTCCTCCAGGAAGTACAAGCAGCAAGCAATCCTTGTCTGTAGCTGTTTTTTGTGCTGTCATACCATTACGTGCTCTCTTCCACTAGCAGGCAGAAACACAGGCACATGTGACCTACTGCTTGCCTCTTACCTCACCAACCTCCTGGCTCCAAAGTGGAGCTGCTACTTCGTCAATGATTAACTGACTGAGCTGGTATTTGTTTTCACGGTAGATGTGGTGAATGCTGAGCAGAAGCCAAAATTTTATTAGCTTGCTTTCTTTTCCACCCTCAAAATGACTGGGCTGAAATCTATAAAGATCCTGTTATTAGATAAGTGGCAAAGGTATGCTCTGAAACTTTTTTGAGGTTCCAAAGGCAATACTGAGATTAAGCAAAAGTTAACCAACTCTTATGGCAGTTCACATTTAAACAGCTGCTGTCTACATTCCCTTTAGTAATTCATCATTTCAAACAAGAGTTGGGGTATTTTTAGGCTCCCAGTGCCTCAGGGTAGGAGCTTGTCTGGTGAGAGATTTATCAGGGTGGTCAGGTACTAATAATTTATATAGGAATCCCTAGGTCTTAGGCTGGCTCAGCTGACTTGCAGTGCTTCTTTGCTGAGGTGTTTTATTCTTTCTGTTATGGGACTGCATTTCTGAGAAATGAAAATCAAACAAAAATCAAACAGCCCTGAGATAGCTTTATGGGATGAGAAAGCGAAGCGGATTCATGCTGCCAACCTCAGAAATCGAAATGAGGTGCTGGAGTGAGGTAGATAGCAACAGACTCCCTGTACAGTCCACGCAGAGCAGAGGTGCTAACCCTTCTCTGAATGCAGACGCATTGAAGATTAGACTCTCCTGTTTGGCACCTAAAATTAGGATGGCCCCTTTGCATCCCTTCCCCTCTTAGCAGGCAGGTACGGTTTCCAGGGGCAGGGGATGTGCCTTCAGTGCAAAGCTGTGTTAGCTTTGCCTGAGAGAGGGTGACCACAATGGGAACAAAGTTTTAAGCTGCAGACAGGTCACAGGAGGAGCAGAGGGGGTAGTTTAAAGAAAACTGCATTATGTCTTGTTTACTAGGCCAGCCATCTCAAGCATAAAGATTGGAAGTGTCACTGTACGTAGGGGATACACATGGACAAAAAACCCACAATAATAACAAGATGCACAACTGTAAACCACAGACATTATACCAGCAAAATTTATGTAGTTTTTCTTTTTCTATTAATTTTCAATCTAGTTTACATATTCATTTTAGGACATGCAAGACCTGCTTTCTCAGAAGTTTCTTCATGTTGCATAATGCAACATGGACCTTGGAATGAGGTACCCGGATCCCTTTGAAGCTTGAGTTACATAGTGGACCCTTCTCCAAGGCTTCGATGCTTTGTACAAAGTAGGTGTAGTAGACCAGATTATAATGATTCTTTGCACTCATTTTGCTCTGATGCAGATGACCAGTGTGAGGTGCAAGGTAGCAGTGAAAAATCAAAGCAGCAGCATGCTAATGGTGGGGTCAGACATTTCTTACATGGACGGTGAGGCACGAGCATCCTGAACAACTTCTGTAAGCATATGTCTGACTTTTGAAAGACTTTCAAGTTTTACTCTTCCCTTGTGCACTGACTGGCAGGTTGCCTTTCAGGTGAGGAAGCAGTTGTGCTTCACGAAACATTCAGGAATATTTACCTTGCTTTCTTTTAAGATTACTGTAACTCGTAATGGTTTACAAGATGGCTTGAAATTTGTTGCTGAGCTGTAAATAGCCAGATGAATTTCTTTCTTAAGGACAGTAGAATTTAAGGTCCTATTAATAAAGCTGAGTCCATGTCACAGAGTTGTACAATGGAGAAAAATTATTTATCCTAAAACTCTAATGTAACTTGTGTATCACTGTTGTCACTCAAAAAAAAATATGCATTTTTCGTTATATATGAATGTGATAAAGATGTCACAGATTGCCACCTAAAACCACAAAAACTAAGGAAAAAATGTGGTATTTTGCAATTCAGTAGTTACTGAGCCTACCATCTGATGTGTAGCCAGGATAGGGAGCTCCCCTAGAGAATTCACTGTTACAGCATTCTTTTTTTTTCTTTATTTTATTGTTGTCCCTTTGTGTTGTACCTTTTGAAAGACTAGCTTCTACTGCTGTTTGTCTGGATTTGTTCCGCAGTTCCCATGGTGTATGAGGCACCTGTCTAGCTTAATTTAGTTGAAAAAAGAAGTGTGAAATACTTAGATTTATACTCTGGCAGCTGTCACAAGAGGAAGAAAACAAATGTTATTTTTATTAGTAGGCAGCTCGCTCTTCCAGTGCAGCAGTTCATGCTTTCTGGTGTGGCTGCTGGCTGCTGTCAACCCTCCCAGCAGTGATTCAGGATCTCTTAGTCACAGAGCAGGGGCGGGCTGGGGATTTCTGCTGGCTGGTTCATCAGAGCCGAAGGATTACAGTTGGCTAAGGCCAAACCACTTTGAAATATCAGAAATGTGGGATGATGAAGGGAAGCCGAGCAGTGTGTTTTGAATTAATCAGAATTCACAAGCAAAGACAGGAGATATGTACATGCTGTAATGTCTCGGTCAGAATCTTGCACCAGGTATAAGCCTGGGCAAAGTTTAACTTCCTATGTTTTCCAAGCAACTTTTCCTTCTACTTCACAAACAAATAAAAAAACCCCTTTGCTTCTAAAAAATATTCCAACTTTGTCACTGTATAATGCATCTAGATGGTGAGGACAGAGTTAGCTGGGGCTAGAATGATTTGGAGATGAGAAACTGATTTAAAATTTAGACTTAGTAAATCTCCAGAAAGAATTTTTCTAGTGTATCTTGTCTTCTCTGAGAGGGAGGCAGGAGGTCTGTCAGATTTTAGCAGCTTTGGATATAATGGAGAGAAATGACTCTCACTTAAATACTGTTTATGGGAATGAAAGACATAGAAAGAAAGGTTTTTACAACTACTTAGATATTGCATTGTATTAAAAGAAAATAAATTGGGGGGTGGGGGGTGGGGAACCCCAAAACTTGAAGAAAACTAAGGTCCACGAGGCCTAATTTCTTTCCAAACTCAAAGCTCCGGCAGTAGGAATAATCTGAAAGGTATGTGTAACTTTGGTTACTTGTGCCTATATACTTACGAGAACTGGAAAGACTCTCAGCTGAGTGATTTATAGACATGTAACGGTGGTAAGCACAGGTGTTTCTGCGGTTGCAATGGGCTGAACATAATCCAGTGTGTGTCTACTCTGACATTCTGTTTGGTTTCATCATTTGCTGGTTTGGATGTTAGCAGTGAGGCCCAGAAGCAAAATACGTTTTTAAGACTGAGTTCTTATTTGGAGGGTTTCTAGATGGCAATAAGGATTAGCTGAAAACAGCACCACAGCCACAGCAAGAAAACCTGTGAGGTGTTTGTGTACAGCTTTTATTTATATGCTCAGAAAAAACTAATTAACATGCTCACCACAGAAAAAAAAGGTAAATAGGTTGGATGTTATTTTAAAAGCTCTCAGGAGTCTTCTAAATGAACCAATATTAAAGGTCTCCTTCTAACTTTTCATTATGTTTTAATATATCTTGCCTGATTAGACCAAAATGTCCATACCGAATCTGTGGCCAACAGTTTCAGGGGTGTAATGAGATAGAGAAATACACCTATAATTATACAGGCCTAGGAGCATTTTACTGTCTTTGTTAACAAAGTTACTCAAATATTGCTTGAGAAATGGTCTATGTAAAGTATAGAAAGAACTACAGTGCATCTTGTTCGTATACAATGAACTTAAAGGTGACCAGCAGGGACAGGGAGGTGATTGTCCCTCTCTACTGTGCCCTTGTGAGGCCCCATCTGGAGTACTGTGTCCAGATCTGGGGCCCCCAATACAAGAAGGATGTGGAACTGTTGGAGAGGGTTCAGAGGAGGGCCACAAAGATGATTAGAGGGCTGGAGCACCTGCCCTATGAAGAGAGGCTGAGGGAGCTGGGCTTGTTCAGTCTGGAGAAGAGAAGGCTGCGGGGGGACCTCATTGCAGCCTGCCAGTACCTGAAGGGAAATTATAAACAGGAGAGGAATCAACTTTTTAAAAGGGTAGACAATGGCAAGACAAGGGGGAATGGATTAAAGCTAAAGGAAGGAAGGTTTAGATAAGATATTAAGGGGAAGTTTTTTTACGGAGAGAGTGGTGAGATGCTGGAAGGGGCTTCCCAAAGTGGTGGTGGATGCCCTGTCCCTGGAGGTGTTCAAGGCCAGGTTGGATGGGGCCCTGGGCAAACTTGTCTAGATCATGCCTAGAGGTTGGTGGCCCTGCCTGTGGTAGGGGGGTTGGAGCTCTATGATCCTTGGGGTCCCTTCCAACCCAGACCATTCTATGATTCTATGATATTTCAAAAATGCATGCAGTATCGTGGAAGGTCTTACTGACATCTAACTTTATCGCTACAACATTTGAACTGTCTCACTGCTAATTCCTCTGCATTGCTACAATTAACGACCATATTGTAGTCTTGCAAACATTATTTCAATCTCTTCTTATGATTTATTACTATTTATCACTGTTTCACTGAGGAACTAAGTCTGTTTACTCTGTAATTTTATTATCCTTGTCTAAGATGACTTTACGATTATGACTTCCTCTGGCATCTGCTGGAAGTTCTTTGTTGCTTGCCTTCAACAATCATAATGTCCTACAATATGCAGGTGAATATATTGCTATGTAAGCAGTACACATTTTTTTTTTTATTGTCTTCACTAGATTTCAATCTGATATTTCTCCTTTAGAGGTTGATTCAGTGAAACAGAGCAAAATAGAGTAGATGGGGAAAAATGTGTTAAAACTCTGGAGTGGCTGGTACAATACTGATCCACAGTTTGTCTGTATCAGAAAAGAATACATTTCATTCACTTACTTCCTATGAGTTGCTATGAAGATGCACTCAACTGATAGCTTAATATTCAATGCACACTTTTGCTAAACTTGCATTTTATACTTCAAAGTTCTGTAATTTCCTTGGCTTTATTATGAATGATTTATGGAATATTCTTTTAAAGTAAACATTGATAGCATCAGGTAGTCCTTTCAAAACAAAAGAAAATGATCTTATTTTTGTTAAAAGTAGATGGAAGTAATAAGAAGACAATATTTGCACAAAATGCAAACTAAATTTTGTTCTTTATGCACAAAGTTTATTTATGTCTAGAATATTTTGAACTACAAATACTGCAATGAGTAGAAATAATAATATGTTAGAATATTTTGAACTACAAATACTGGAATGAGTAGAAATAATAATATGTTAGAAGTTAGGGACTTTCTGCCAGTATTTCTGGGAGGTAGTGTATCTTACAGCTAATACAGTTAGTATGCATCAGCTAACGTTTTTAATAATGACTTTACAGGGAATCTGGAAGGGTGTTACTGTGAAATAGCTACAACCTCAGGAAAGGATATAATCTTAGAATTGCACAGATATTTATTACACTTCTCAATTACAAGTGGGCTTTCTGGAGTCTTCAAAGCAAATAAGTTAATCAGTGTCAGTGAACAGAATATTAAAATAGAGAATGCCAAGTTTCATTTTTAAATCCACTTTAAAAAATGAAAACGGCCTTGTTTATGATTGTAGGCCGTTATTGGAGTTTGCATTCTTTGAATGTGATGCTGTTATGAGAATATAGATGGCAGAAAAGGTTCTTTGTAGACTGTGGAAGTTACAAAATGAAATACTGAAATAATTAGGTGAATGTTTCTTGGGAATAGAGGGAAATATGAATCCGTGAGTCAAGAGCAGAGAAATTTGGAGCAAAATGTTTCTTTCACAGGATGTTTATTTGAAACTTTGAAGTCAGCGGTTCCTGGTTCCTTGCAGTGAGCTGCTTTTGCAGTATCACATTTAGAACCATTTTGGTAATGTTAAAATGGGGAAAACTCATCAAAACAAGCTACAGAATTAGCTTGCTTGTACAGAAAGTAAAATAAGTCAGGAATATTAAAAAAAAAACGGTTTTCACTCTAGCACTATAGAAATATTTTGTGCTTATTAAAGCATCAGAGACGTTAGCACAGACTTATAACAACAGGGGCAATACTAGCCAGTCATAGATAGCTTTCTAACCTGTCCTCTTTCTCACTAAGCACTTACAGTGGACCAGGTGCTGCAACTGCAGTGAATTTTGGAAAAGCTCCGCTAAGCCTGGCCTTCAACACTGCCAGGGAGGGGGCATTCACAAATTCTCAGGACAACTTGTGCTAGTGTCTCACCACTCTCACAGTAAAGAATTTCTTCCTTACATTTAATCTAAATCTACTCTCCTCCGTTTTAAGGACATTACCCCTTGCCCTGTCACTCCCTGCCCTTTTAAACAGCCCCTCTCCAGCTTTCCCATAGGATCCCTTTAGGTACTGGAGTCTTGCATGGATTGTCATTTAATCTGCCTTACTCTGGTTCCCTGACTAGATAGGCACAATTCAGGAATGTAAAAACCATGATGTAGCTCCCTGTGAAATAATATTCTTAAAGAGACTGTAAAGGCCTTTATTTTTATTTTAAACCCACATGAACCCATGGCAACATTGGTACTTCATTTACAAGGACAAGAATGTGATGACAATCATCTGACATTTCTTGTTTCTCTAAATCTTATGTACCTCTTTTTGGAACATTTCCAAAATTGCCATTTTCCTTTGTTCTTGGAGTAATTATATTAGCACCCCAGAAACAAGGCAATGGTTTGCAAAGAGCACCTTCCTGAACTTTATCATCTCCTTTACGGAAGGAGTTAGAAATAGTACATCAAGATCCTAATTTGTTAGACATTTTAAATGGCTACCACTGTAGTCACTTCAAAGGAATGATTCAGCATCATTATTATAAGGAAATAAAGAATGACTAATACAATTCTTTATTTTTTCCCATTTTTCTTCTCCTTAGTATCCTTTGTTTTTCACATTTGCCTTATTTAAAATTCACTGTGGAGGCCCAGTAATACCCACCAGTGGAAGCAAGGCTGAAAAGCTTATACTTGTTGAGGAAATATCAACATATTTTCCCAGCAATGTGATGGGCAATTATGTGGGCTCAGGGTCATGTTTAAAAAAAAATTAAAATCTATTTGTGTTTTGTTTTAAAGGAGGGACTACTTTCATCTTAGAACTATGTTGGTTACATCATTTCTGGAAAGTGTCATAGGACATGAAACTTGTTACTCATTTAGTTAAAGAATGCAAAAGCTGAAGAGGTGACACTGTGAACTTAAAGACTGTTCCATGCCTGTCCTGGAGGTTTATATCTGTAGGGGCACAGCAGGGACTGGAGATGCCCCACTGCAAGAGGGAGGGATGGGAGGAGGTGGAGGCACGCTCCTCAACCATGCTTTAGTGGAGAGCAGAAATCCTCCAGGATTTCAGAGGGCATGGGTAAATGCTAAGAACAACTTCAGACAAGTTATATGACATAATAAAATCATCCTGAAACCTTACAATTCACGTTGTCTCTGCACAAGTGCTTTATACTGCCTCGAGCCCACACAAGTTACACCACATTTGTGGAGTCTACTGCTTCAGTCTACTCCACTGCTACAAGAAGTGGCATTTTGTTTCATTTGTTATGAAACGGTCTGTAAAATTACAAAGGAGGTTTACTGAATAGGGGATAATATGCAGAATTCAGTTAGAAGTCTTGCAGTTGCTGTGACATTGCTTCCTTTCTCCTCCTGCCCTCTCCTCCCTCTTCCCATTCAGGAATGATTCAGGGCTATTTAAGTAATAACCTCTATTAAAAGAACAAGGGAATAATAATAATAAAAAGTAGATGGAGGGGAAGAGAATGAGAAAATGAAAAAGTCTAAAGGATGGGAAAGATTAAAACAGAACCAGAAGAAAGGAGGTAGGGACAGAAAAAGCAATTTTGGCTTTAACTATTGCAGAATTGATGATCCCTTTCCACTTCTAGAAGAAGGAAAAGAAGAAAAGCTCATAAAAGACTTTTCCTGCAAATGTTTAATCTCCTCGTCTTTTTAAAAACTATTTTTTTAAGTGTATGAGTCAGTTTTAAACAAAAAATGTTAAGGAACCTGTGTATGCTGTATTTTATATCTTTTTTTTTTTTCAAAATAAATCGATTAAAACCAAGACTATAATAAAACTCTTATTTTAGAAGTTAGATTTACATAAAATACATCATCACTTTAAATAATTACTTAACTTTTTTCACAAATTCAAAATTCAAGTCAATTGGTAATTATTTTTATTCTATACTTAGTTTCTTTTATATGAAGCCCATGAATAAGAAATTGTACTCAAATTTAGATCAGAATGGAGCTAAATGGCTCTGAATAATTGCTTGAAAATATTCTTTAATTTGTTTGGAATTTAGTTAAAATGTCAATTTAGCGGTGCTCCCCTTTTCTTCTTTGTAGATTAGGGGTTTGAATTCTCCTCTCTATGAAAATTTTCCAAGCATCATGCTACATACAGACTATACATGATTGAAGGGGGGAGTGCATTTATATTGTGGTTGGTGATGTTTTGCTCCATCTGATATTTAAATATTCATTCAGTTAATGAGCTATGCTGTAGTTGGACCACTTTATGGACAAGTGAGAGATCTTTGTTTGAATTCACCATTGCAGTTGCTGCTCCAGATCCCAAGCACCGTCTTGTAGTGCATCGATGGATGGACAGCTCTCAGTACCTTCTGTTGATGCTGTTCTGCTCCATAATGTGCTTCATATTCATGGGGCAAGGACTAGGAAAAGGAGTGTTGCTGCAGCTGCTAGATTATAGTTTCATTCCTTTGTATGGCTCAGTGAATATTTAAGTACCTTGTACAGAGGTTGAACATGCTCAGCAGGAGACTTTGGAAACTGCCCTTCTCCCATGCTTGATGACATGGGTTAAATCCTTTTGGGGAAAGGCATGCAAATTGGTTTTCAGCATAACAAGATGGGTGCCTAAATCAAGTGCTCTGCTGTCCATCCCCAGCTCACAAAACTTTGTGGACAGTACCTATGCTCTCCCTGTTTTCTGTTGCTTGCTTTTGCAATAGATACCTCAAGTAGTAAATAGTCAAGTTCTCCTACATATTTTTCTGCCACTTCCCATTTTGGATGCCAAATAAAATAGAAAAAAAAAAAAAGCATTTTCTGAGCTATAATCTTGGACAAGTATGTGCTAGTGATGGTGTGCTTATTACAATTATTGTTATTATTGTTTGGGGAAAAATTATGAATGACCTAAAGCTCTGACATATTGATTTTCTACAAGTGTGTAAATGTGGTCAGGAATGCTGTAATGGGGAAGCTAATTTGTAAGGAAGTAGGTTTTGAATTCAAGTGCAGTTGAAGCAAATAGAGGTCAGGTGAACTGGAGGCTGTGAATAAAATGAGATAAAAGGAGGGAGCTGGTAAGAAATGGTTATTTATTTATGCAAATTGCAGTTCTGCTATTTTGCAGCGTACCTGGGTCTGCTTGTTATTTCCTGTGGCAGAGACTAAAGTTGGATTTTTTTCCTTCTGCTCTCAATCCCATCTTCTTCTCATCTTGGTATTTTGCTTATAAAGTCTTACATCCTTATAGCTTGAAAGTCTTTCATATAATTCTGTTTACCTGTTGTAAAATAGGTTTCTGTGGGCTTATTTGAAAAGCAAGTTCTTTCTGTAACTACAATAGCTTAGCAATAATCTCCTCTAGGTGGAATTTAAGGTATTCAAATGGCCTTGTATTTTTTTAACCAGCCTTTATAGCCAGATTATAGCAGAATTTCTGCTAATGCCTTTGTATTAGTTGTTGAACTTCTTTCAGTCAGCTGTACTTTGTTTATCCCTGTAATTGCAGCCTTTCTTTAAAAACCTCATTATTTTGTAGCTTTGTCCTTGTGATAGTCTTACTCTTCTCTTGAATTTATGAAATATTAATGACTGCTGTTTGTCTGAAGCAATTTGTGCAGGATGTCATGTTGTCATTATTGTCACAAAGGCATTATTAAAGTTATTGGCATTTTACATGATCTAAACTGTAGACTTAGGTTCTACTTCTGCTACTTTGTAGGTGTTATTGTGCCATGCTCATTTAAATTTACATCTACTAGCCAGCACTCAAAAAATTGGTAATTTCACTTCAACTTAGATCTTTTTTTTATTTTGGCCAGGTTGGCTGAAGTGTTTATATAACCCATTTTTTTGTTCATGAATATGTTTCCAAAGATTTTCACCTAATGTTTATCTCTAATGTAGGAACATTAAAAAAAGAACATGTGAATGACCATGATTGAGAATTAATTTGAAGACCCTTAAAAAACAGCATTCAACCAATCGATAGAATTGTATTTACTATCCCTTGATTTCCACTACGTTTTCTTTGCAAATGCTCTGCTTTGTTCGCTACCAGATCTAGTTTCTCATATCTCTTTGTACAGAACATGTCAATAAATGCATTGCTACCAGAGGTTCTTAATCTCAGTTCAGAGAGGTTTTTTTGCTGCAGTGGGCAAAAGCTGCACCTGTGTTTCCTTTTGCTTTGTGGAATGCAGATGCTAGCATGCTGTGGTTTATGAAGTATATACAGGTTGTGTCAAGCAGAAAGCTAACATTGCTGTGGAAAGCTAATATCTTAAATTTCTGGCCTTTTGTGATGCCTACCACCCCAGCTATCATATTCCATTAACACTCTTTAATTTGTCCCCTTCAATAATATGGGTGATCTTCATTTGTCGTGTCAAGTCTCTGAAAACCATTCAGGTTATGGCTCAGATCTTTCTATTTGTCTTGGAAAACATCCAACGTGTTTTTGGGAATTGTAAAAATAGTACACATGTTTTTTATGCCTAATATGATTAAAGTTTAGCATCAGTAAGAGTTTTCCCATTCATTTCATCAAGGTCTGACTGTTTTCGGACGTAGCTGCTTCTCATTCCATGTCACAGACTTCATCTATTCTATGCTACTATATCCTACATAGACTTTTTTCTACCTTTGACATCTTGGAGGCTGAATACCATGCATCTGGTATTTTCTGTTCTTTCTTCTACTATTTTTTCACAGAGTGAATAGCATGTAAGGTCTAATGTATTCCTTGGGTAAGGGTTTTATTAAAATACACGTATTTATTTATATACATATATAAACCTACAGAAATGGTATAGTTACTTTTTTCTTCCTTGTTCTTGGTAGTACAGACATCTTATTCTTCAAACAACTGCGGTATCACCCCCCTCAAAGCTCCCTGGCATCAGGAGAAGGAAGACAGAAAACAGAGAATAAGATGGAGCTTCTTGCTGCCCGTCAAAACTTTTGCTCTGTTCTAAATCTCTTCTTTACCTATGACTGTGTTTTTTGGTTTTGAAAAATGAAATTCAAGCTATTTTATCCCCTAAACTACATTCAACAGTGAGGAGTATGCATGAATCAGAGTTTTGAGAATTTTAGCAATGCTGCTCGAAGGTCACCTCTACCTTTCCTTTTTATAGTGTTGCATCAGTTCATTTAATCAGGATAGAGACAGACAGTACTGATCTGACTGTTTGGACTGAGTCACCAGATATATTGTCCCTTGCTACTTCAAAGTTTTTGTGATACCTAAGCTATTGGATCCTTACAGAGGATGCTGCAAAATGGATCTCCTGCTACCAGTGCTGGTGAGGGACCTTTGTGGGGTCACTCCTTTGGCTCGTGCCTCTCTCTGCTTTTGTGATCACCCCTCTCTTCAATGTGAAAAGCAGGAAGAAGTGGCTATCGTACAAGAGGTGCTTGATTTTTCACACTCTGCTTGCAGTCCTTAAATTATATATACTCTTTTTTCCAGGGAAATCCTGTATTGATAGAAATATTTATATCTGCTGTTGTTAGATACCTTTGAGAGGGTGTGATTCAGCTAGAGCATAGTCAAGGAAGGGTTGTTGAGTGGTAGTCTGCAGTGAGTATGGACATGAGGCTTTTGAATTCACAGTCATCAACAAGAAGGGCACTAAGTTTGATTCTCTTTGGGTGTTTCCTCTGCCTGGGGCATGCTCGACCATCTGGGTGCTATTTAGGGCTCTCACTCTTATTAGCCACACTAGATAAAGCAGCCACAGCAGGAGAAGATTCAGATTTCAAAACAAGAAGACTGACAGGTGACTGAGGATAGTAGGGGGGGAGCAGGCACGTGACAATAAATATTCAAAGTACTTGGAGCTGGTCCTGCCTGACATCAATCTTCTTTGGAAAAGCAAATTGTTATCAGTAGTAATCTTCACACTTTCACACGCAGAAGGACTTATTTCCATGACTGAGTTACTGTATAATGCACCAGAGAAGTAAACTGGCAACCAGCAAGGGTCTGTCCATATAATAAATTTCAATTATATCCCAGCATCAGGCTATCTGTAAGTCCATGAAGGCTATAATTAAGATTTATAAAAAAAAGATTAATTTTGTGGTTTTGCTTTCTTTGGGATGTTTTGGACTGGCAATTTGGCTCCGTTTCCTCCACTGGATTTTATGCAGGTCTACATATTCTGAGACAATGATATGGATAGCCACTGTGAGACTCTGCAATGTGTACATTGGTGATATATGTTACCATGGTAAATCATTGGTTCTCACAATAGGTTGCAATTTTCTGCAGTGGGAATTAAGAATTAAACCATGCCATTGCTCTTCTGAGAATCAGACTGGGTTATCAGTGCCAATTGCTGAAACAAGCCAACTAGCCAAGTGTTAGCAAATTATCCTTGGAAGTTATTTATACTATCACTTTGTCAAGCCTGACAGAGAAGTCATTTATTTAACTATGAGTATGATAGCGACTTCTATTTAATTTCTTTCCTGTGCTATGCGGACCTCTTACAACCTAAATTCTCTGGTGATGTTCTCTAAAATGTGCAAAAGTAGCACAGACTCTTGATTAGATTCCACTGGCCTAAGGACAAAAAGAACCGATTGCTTCTCCCTGTAGCGTGTTTCCCTCTTTATTCATGCATGGCTTTTGCTATTGAGCAACCTTTGGGACACTAGATGTATTGCCACCATCTTGGCATTCCTTATTTCAAATGCCATAGGTGTCAGATGTTTTTTCTTCATTTTTTTTCCTGTGAATCACTTTGTGGGGTGATTAAATATATTTTTTTCTCTCCCAAATATGCAGTCAGGTGAATGTGGCACACCTGCAAAGCCCAGCAATGAATAGATGAAATTGTTGAGGGTTTTGTTATATAGTATTTCAATAACATTATTGATTGATAGGTGGTATATAATTTTGTAGATGCAACTACCCTGACACGTGTTTGCTCAAGTAAAACGCAAAGTAGCAGAGCAGGAAATGGGGACTTCCTCTGTAATTCATTAGCATTCAGAGTAACAAGGCCCACATTCCTAGATGGATATTATTTGATAGTGTTTATAATGTGCATCTAGCTAAGTATGAGCTTAAAGTAATATTAAAAGGCTTTTGTTATCAGTTTTCAGAACTTTCAGTTAAGCCTGTTCCTTGCCAGCAATTTATACTGAATTTATTGAATGATGGTCTCTATGGTGGCTGTGTCTGAATGACCCCACCAAACAAGTATGGCTTATTTGTGTTGTGAAATTTGTCCATGGTGATTCCTTGTGAAATACTGACAAATTTCATTTCAGACAACAATGTGCTTTTGTGCTGAAAGTGGTTCACAAAGTCAGCTTTTCATCCTTCCTTCCTTGCTTACTGTTTTGAGAATGCTTTAGCAGAGCAGGGAGTGTCCTTGTTTTGGCCAGAATAAAGTTAATTTTCTTTCTAGTAGCTGGTGTAGTGCTCTGTTTTTGATTTAGTGTGTGTGAGAATAACGTTGCTAACACAATGATGTTTTTACCTGTTGCTGGGTAGTTGTAATGTCCACACTATGTGAGGAGGCCCTGCTAGGTGCAGAAGAAGCTGGGAGAGCTCAGCCAGGACAGCTGGCCCAGGCTGGCCAATGGCACATTCCCTGCCACAGAACATCATACTCCATATATAAAATGGGAAAGGTGGCTGGGAGGCAGATTTGCTGCTCAGAAACAGACTGCGCATCAGGTTGGTTTTTATCACAGGTAGTGAGTAATTGCATTTTTGCATCACTTGCTTTGTATATTACTATAGGTAGTATTCATATTCATGTTAGTGTTGTTGTTACTGTTATTAATTATCATTTCCCCCCCCCCATTTGTTATCCTATTAAACTGTCTTTATCTCAACCCACATGCTTTTTTCCATTCTTTCAATCCCATTGGGGGAGGAAAAGCGAGCAAGGGGCTGTGTGGTACTTGGTTACTGGCTGGGGTTAAACCACAACAGGGAGAAAGGCCAGATTTCTTTTACTGCTGTTTCAGTAAGTTGTTATAGGATCTGAACAATAAAACTGCTTTATTTGTTGAATGTTTTCTAGAATAGTTTCAGTAAAATTGCTGCAACAATTGTTTTATGTGCTGTATATTAAAAAGCCTTAAAAAAATATAACTAAGCTGTTTTGCACCAGGGGCATTGTCTTTTCCTTAGATTTTTAAAGCATTTAAGAGCCTTTTACTCCCTAAAGCTATCTGTCTGTAAACGGATGCTTGGATAGCTGAATTCATAATGATAAAAAAAGGTATCTGGTTCTGCTTATTTAGCTATTGTGAACTGAAAAGTAAATGGTGTCAGTTGATTCAAAGAAGAAATCTGAGTAAAAAAAAAAGCTTTCTTTTGTTTGCTCCTAAATATTTGCTAGTTTGCATTGGGATGCTTGCTTACTTTTCTCAACTTTGTAAGCAAATGGGACATTCACTCTTTAAGAGCCAGCCCCTCAAAGACATTAATTACCAGCTTGCTGTTTGTTTTCACAAGAGGCTGAGAATCTAAATAAATGTGAGGATCTACTAGTCCATAACTGAATGGAGTATTGGAGAGGAATGAAATGAAGCAGGATGGGTTGGAGGGAGGACTGCTGACAAGAAAGCTTGAGGAGAGCCGTATTGATTGATTCCCTCTAGATTAAATGAGACAATTGATAATGCAGTCCTTTGCTTCCAGGTTAACTCACCAATTCCATCTTTCTGGATCCAGCACTGAGTAAAAGGAAAAAGCTGAAAGGCAGTTCTGGCTGATGACATTTGCATAGCCCCAAAAAAATTCTGTTATCTGACAGTACCCTCTGTTGCATGTAGTAGAGGTTATGTACCTGTGGTCATACGAAAACCTTCGCACATGAGCAGTTCACTTTTGTCGAAAATTTTAGATTTATTTTAGCAGTTTTAGTTCTGTGGATATACTGACATTTTACTAGGAATAGGGTTGGTTGGCAAGGGAAGGGGAAGGTAGCAAAGGACATCATTTAGGTGTCTATGAGAGGCTGTAAATTTAACTTTGGGATTCTCCTGGTCACTTGGTTTGGAGCTACAGGTCATACCTGACTTGGTGCTGTACTTCCAGGGAGTTGGGTAGGAGCTGCTGTTACAGGGAGCTGTTAGCAGAATGGCAATGCGCGATTTCTGTGAAAAGCTAATGTGTCCAGCTGACTACCGTGTTTTCCAAGACAGACTTCTTGTGTCCCCAGGTAATTTGTTGAGCTGGAAGAAGAGAAGGAAAAATAAGTGTCTTCAAAAGCTATGCACATAACTAGATTTCAATTTCCCATCCAAAAAGTATTCTCTAGATGGGCATTTCAGTTGAAGCTTGTGATTCATTTAGCAGAAAACCTAGATAAGCTGACAGACCCATCCCTTGCTACTTGTTATGATTGCAAGTGTTCCAGTGCAGCCAAAAGTGTATGTCGATGACAACTCTTCATTGTTGGAACCTCCTCTGAAAGCCGACTCTGCCTGAACTCCAGAATGGACACAAGCACAGCATAACTTACCCTGAATGTAGGTGCCAATTTAAAAATAGGCGTTGAGGAAAAGTGGCACTCCTTGTTCTGCGTTCAGTCCCAAGTCCTTCAGTGACTACCTCCAGAGTGCTTACTTGCCTCCCTTCCTTTCAGATGCAGAAACAGGTGGCTGTCAGCATGAAATGTTAGTTTCTGTTTCTTTGCAATATTTTTTCCTTGTCAGTAACCAGCAGAGACTCAGCAACATATCTCAGTGTCCCCTAATACACTCTCATAAAGAATGTAATGCCATCAGAGCAGCACCTTCATTAAAACTCTCTGGCTAAATGTTACTTCTCTTCAATTCATATTAGCATAGACTGTGAGACTGACTTTTCCCCAGTATATGCAGGGGGCCACCCAGCTGGAAAACATCTTGGCAGAAAAGGACTTGGAGGACCTGGTGGAGACCTTGGGGACCTTGGTGGTCCTGGTGGACAACAGGTTGAACATAAGCCAGCAACATGCCCTTCAAGCAAAGGCGGTGAATTGTATCCTTGGCTGCATTAAACAAAGTAGTGCCAGCAGGTAGAGGGAGGTGATGCTTCATGTCTACTCAGCACTGGTGAAGCCACAACTGCAGTACTGGGTCCCCAGTAAAAAAGAGACATGGACATACTGGACAGTTCAACAAAATGTCATAAGGATGATTAAGGGATAAGGGCATCTCATGTGTAAGAAAAGGCTGAGGGAGCTGTGACTGTTCAGCCTAGAGAAGACTCAAAGGGGTCTTATCAATGTATATAAATATTTAATTAACATATGTAAAAATCTGAGGGGAGGGCAAATTTCCTGAGGCAAAGAGAATAGAGCCAGGCTCTTTTCAGTGGTGCTCAGTGGCAGGACCAGAGGCCACGGTGCAAACTGAAACAAGGGAGATTCCCTCTGAACATCAGGAAATGCATTTTTACTGTAAGAGTGAATGAACACTGGAGTAGGCTACCCAGGGATGTTGTAAAGTCTCCATCCTTAGAGATATTCAAACTGTCTAGACACAGTCCTGGACAACTGGCTCTAGGTGGCCCTACTTGACCAGAGGAGTTGGACCAGATGGCTTCCAGAGGTCCTTTCACCCATTCTGTGATTCTGTGGTAAGTCAGTAGAAGGGCTGACCTTTGTGTGCCATCTTACTTTCAATTCAGACTGCAAGAAGCCTCCCTGTCTCAGTTAATATCAAACACGCATAACAGCTATTTTTGGTTATCAACTCAGCTACTGCCTAGAGGTTGCAGCTGCTAAAATTGTACAGAAGTGTTTGCTTCAAGGTTTTGTCAGGAACAGCTGGTATTTTTATAGGTTTTTGCATGGATTTATTACCAAGAAACATTTTGCCACTGATTTTTTATTTTTTGCAAATGGCTAACTAATTTGCCAAACTTCATAGAATATGCACTAGGATAACATTTTACTTTGGTTTTATTTTTTAAAATTTTCTTTGTAGTTTAGTATTTAAATAAATAAATAGTTATCTGCATTGGCCAATGCCAAAATAAAAGTCCAGGATGTATGAATGTTTAGTTTGGAACTGGGAGCTGAAGAATATTGTGTCTCTGGTCAGGAATGTACTTAAAATCCACCAGTTTGAGGGAGGGCTCTGATAAATGAAATAAAGCAGTAAAGTTTGGTTGCTTTTTTGTGTGAAAAAGTAGCTCTTTTTTAATCCAGTCTTCCTATAAGCTCTGCTGGGAAAATTCTCGAAACATTTTTCTGCTGTACATAAATACATGACTCAGTGTTTTGAACAAGCACTACTTTTCATTTAGCTTAAAATTCAGCATGTGCCAACTCGTTATTCTTTCCTACCAATTTTGCCAGCAATGAGAACTGTTTTGCAGAAACCTACCATCAACTGGGATCATTTTGACATATTCTCTTTCCTTTCTAACATAAACTCAATGGATTGCTCTCGTTGAGACCACCAACAGATGATCTGTTCAGTTATGCTTGTTAATTTTTATTGCAGTATTCTTTCACTCTTCCATAAATTAAGATGCTATATAAATGTATATCAAATTGTTAGAAGAGTTGGCTCAAGGCTTGTAGCTTTCTAGACAAAATAAAGTGACGAGAAGCATGAAATTGATAGATGCGAAATTTTTTCTAGGGAGGTTAGGGGTGGCTGAGGAAAAAAACCTCTCTCTTATTCCTTCTCCCTTTATGCTTGGCCATTGCTATCTTACAGTACTGTGTTGCAAAAGATGGGTTCATACAGGGACAGACACCTCCTGTGACTCCCTCCTACAATTCTGCTTGTTCAACACTTAGAGGAGGCAACGCCCAGGCAGAGATTACAGACAAGAGTATTGTTTTCAGTACAAGGCAACTACCTATTTGGCTTCTGCCCAAAGCTGTTGGAGCTTGTCAGCAGTTGTTTCTCTATGTGGCGGCTGGTGATGGTGATGTAGGAGGAAAGGGCAGGACATCTAGCGACTACTTCCCCATCCCTAGCCATAACAAAGTTCACAAAGCTGCAAACAGAAGGCTTACAGCTTACTGATGCCTCACCTGAAAAAGGAGAGGGTGGAATCAGTATTGCCTGCTTGAAGTCTCCAAGAGCTGTCAAAACCCTCACATATTTTGAAACCACAATTTTTGGTTTATTTTTAAAAATTCTTTTCAAATGTGAGCCTATAAAGTTTACTTTACGACCCTTTCTTTGACTGTGGGACCTAAAAAAAAGAATAGAACCTTGAGCTAGAGTTTTAAGTAAGACATGTAAAATCTTGAGACACTTTTATAGAGCTGAAGTTAGGCAGGGACATCACCACCTTCTTTTCATAGTTAGGAAAGCATCCTGGGATCTGCTACCCTTGAAACTGCAGTTTTGCTGCCAGAGGGTATTGGGAAATATTGTTCTGAGCTGGAGTGTGATGTTTTCCATTGTGACAGGGAGTGACCCAGCATCTCCTGTCAGTCATGGCTTAAGTGAAAATCTATACTGTAATGTGATTTTTCTGTGTACAAGCATGCTCATTGACTCTGTTTAAATCTGTAATTTGCATGAGACTTTTCATTCAGCCATCCATCCATTGTCAGTTTAGCCTACTGAGGCAGCCAGGCAGCTCTTCTCATTGAAGTTTTACAGTCAGAGGGGCTTTAGCAAGTATTGCTTGACTGAAGCAATAACATAAATGGGAAACCCTTCCCTATGGTTGATGTGGGAAGCTTTCCTAAGTGCAGCAATATTATTTTTGCTTTTAAAGGCTTGTGCCTGTCCTCCCTCTAATGGAAACAAAACTTGAAACAAGGAGATAAAATATACCCCTTGCCCTCAGAACCATGCAGCTTTACCTTGCACCTGTATTTTCTGTCTCCTGGTTGCAGAAGCACTATGATAACACAGGGAGTCTGAATCCCCTTTACTTGTGTTTGAGGTGGAGAAAGGAAGAGGGAGCAGGTTTGTTGCAGTCTTAGTCCTTTCTTCTTTGCAGTGGAAAAGGATTTCTTGTTTTAACACGTTGTCCTCAATGCTGTTGATTACTAATTGCTCTGCTGGCGTGGAAGAAATTGCTCTTCAGTGATCCCATGTCCCCTCCTGGTTTTGTCACACCAGATTGCTGTAGGCTGTATCCCAGAGGGTTTGACACCTCTATGGGGCTGAAAAGAAACTCAGTCTCACATGACAAAGAAGCAAGATTGTGAGATAATTGCTGATGTGTGACTTTAGGCTTCTGGCATGAAAATGATGAAATATAGATAGGACCTGAGTTGTGCAAAGGATGAGAAGGAACTTGAGTAGTTTGCCACAGGGAGTGAGAAGTTGGCATAGTTCACATAAAAGGCAAAGAGTGACAGCATGCCAGGAAGAGATGAAGAATGAAGATTGAGAATTGGCCATGGAAAAATGTATAAAAGCTGTAGAAGTCGACGACTTCACAAGTTTATTTTCTTAATGGGAAAATGGATAAGTTAATGGAAAGACTAAGGCAGAGAAGTGGGTGGCTTGTCTATGATGATACCATAGGCTGGCTTCAGAAGCAAAATAATTCCCACATTGTGAAGATCCAGAAGATAAAACAGAGGTCTTGTTTCAATCTGGAGCTGTTTAGGCTTAGGTAAACAGTTCAAAATTATACTTGGAACACGAACATTTAGTCCAGTGCTTGGGATGTCTCTTCTCATGAAAATTTGTCAGCACTCAGAACATGCCAATTGGAATAGCTGGCCTCTTCCTCTTGCCTTGTTTGGCTGGAAAGCAGAAAAAGGATTGAGGGAGTGGAATGGATTATTTTTTTAACACATACAGGCAAAATTCCACTTGCTCATTCATCCAAAGCAAGTAGTTGTTTTGATAAGTCAAAAATTTAAATATTTTCTTCAATAGAAACAGGAAGCAGAGGCAAAGAGTTTTTATACAGAACATTCATGGCAGTTTTATGCCAGGTGAATTCTTCTGCTTGGATGCCGTTATTTTGCTATCCTCAAAATAATTGGGGATTTTGTCCATCCTTTTTGGATAAGAAGCTAAGAGAATGAAGATCCTAGAACTGAAAGGGTAGCTTCTAAAATTCTCATTTAATTCTCAGTCAGCTGGTTTCAGCACCAGTTTTAAGTAAGTCTTGCCCCCAACCCAACTCTGCAACGCAACCACAATCTATTGACTGTCTGTGAGTTCAAATCCACTCTCTTTTCTGTAGACTTTGGCTAACAGCGCTTAGTTATCTTTTCACTTTTCTTTCTAAGTTGAAGGTTTATGAACATCAGCTGCTGCAAGGCTCATGGAAGAGTGGTTTTTCCTGCAAACAGGCTTTAAAGGCTGCCTTTCTGTGCAGTACAAGACATGACACTTGTGCTGACAAGAAATATCACTAGGGAGTCAAGTAGTATAATGATGATAGTGTGTGTGACATATGTTAATTTTTTCTTATGGCTTTTTCCAGATGTGATTACATATAGTATTTCTTCTTCCTATGTAACATTAGTTCTCTTACTGTCCTGGTTTTGGAGAAAAGTTTGCAGCCCTATAGCCAGAGACCAGATTTAGAATCTGAATTTTGAGGAGGAGGGGTGATAGGTCCCTAGTGCAGGGTGAAAGTGCATCTCTTTCTGTTTATTTTTTTCCAGAACTAGACAGAAGACCAGGGCAATGATATTTTCTCTCCATGAAATAATTTCTTTGAAAAGGGAGTGTAAGAAAGAATGTTTTTCTGTCATTTTTCTAGTCATACCAAGGTTAAGTTGGTTGCAGGTAATTCTGTGGTTAATAGAAGCTGAAAGAATGTTTAAAAGAAAATTTGTTCTCACAATTACTGTTGCATTTTATGGTTGCAATATACATGCACACATTATATTATTATTATTATTACTATTGTTATTACTTTTTTATTATTACTTTTTTGTTTTGCTTTGGTTTTTTGTTTGTTTTTCCAGCCAAACCTTGAACTGACTGGTGATGCGCTCAGATGATCTCTAGTGAGTAATCAAAAAGAGATGGAGATGTCCATCAGGGAATGACAGAGCAGACAAAACATAACTTGGCTTGGAAGAAGATTTAGACCTGCAAATTAGGGCAGTGTAACAAATTCTGTAATAATTATTTCCAAATATGTTAAAAAGGGATTTATTCAGGCTGATTTTGCTGATAAGATAGCTCTTTCTTCTGCAAACATGATTCTGAACCGTTAGAGTCTGCGCCAGATTTCATAGTTCAGTAATAGATGGAAAGAATGGAAAGTATGCAAGGACAGCCAATGAAAAATTAAGTAGTTAATCATGAGCTTCATACAAGCTTGGTGATAAAGCAGGGGGGTTTTTTTCCCTTTTGCTTCTGCAGTTATAGTAAACTGCTTTCACATTGAAAATGCCAATGGAAGAAATACATTAACAGTAAAGTTTATCTGTTAACTGGAGATAATTGTCTGGGAAAAATTCTATGTGAAAATTTGGTTGATTATCAAGAGCTGATGTTCGATCTTTTACATAAATACTTGACAAGAATTAATGTGTGAATCTCTGATGAGAAATATATCACAACTGAGCTGCTTCGGAGTTCTGTGCTGCACAGTGGGAACTCCTTCTTGCTGTCATCTCTTAGACATTATGTGAAGGACCGGTCAAGTCCTCAAAATAATGCAAGTGAACAGATTTAAAGAATATAACATGATTTTGTTTTAGTACCTTTCATTTATCCATTGCCTAAAAGCACTTTTGAAAGCAAGGAGCTAAACTCTGGTCGTTGAGTCACTATGTGTCTTGAAATGAAACATCATTTTGCACTCAGCAATGAGTGAAGGGAAACTTGAGTATGAGAATAGAATTAGGGACAGAGAATCAGGAATTTAAACAGCTCTGTTCACTCTGACTTATACATAGGTGTTCTTGCAGAAATGGCCTGGTTTTCAGATGTGATACAGACTTTAAGGAGGTTCTGAAAAGTTTCAATGCATTTCCCCATTCTCATTTTTATAGCCCTTGAATTTTTGGGACCTGGCCAACTCTGGAATTGCCAAGATACCTTGAGATGTTGATGTTGAGAAGTTTCCAGTGCGAATCAGAAGTGCTGAGAATCTTGAAAGACTGGCAGTTCTTGAATTGAATGTACTCCCATTTACAGACTTCAGAGGTCTGAATCTCATTTATTCCAACAAAAGTCAGAAGTAATACTACTGAATTCAGTAGGTCAAATCAGTGTAAGTGAGATCTACAGCCAGTCTTCAAAGGGTTGGGTTAGTTTTTATAAAGATTATTTGAAATTCAGTGTGCTTATCTAAACTGAAAATGCAAAACTTTTTGAAATTTTCCTCTTAGCTAGAGAGCTCTGTTTCACAAGAGAGACAAAAGCTGGCAGAAGTATAAACATTATCCACAATAATTTTAAAAATAACTTGGGGAAATCACATTTTTTCTTTGATTTTTGAGTTGTTATTTCAGCCTGGAGAAGTACAAAGTTGCTGAGACAAATTAATCTTTTTGTCTTGGTTGTGTGAATAGGTTTTACAGCAGTTTTCCAGAGGTAAATGTGGACTACTGCTAGAAAACACTGTATGTTTTCTCATTAGTGAGGCACCATAAAAATTACAGCAACCACAGTGTATCTATGAACTTGTAGGTGTTGTTACCCCTTGTACAGCCACTGGACATTGAGTAGTCTACATGTTACGAATGATGTGTGTCTTACCTAATATTCACTGCCAGTCAAAGCTGGCAATGTTTCCAACAGTCAGTGAAAAGAGTGGCACTTAGACATGACAATTTGTCCCAGCCTGTGTTCAGGTGGGGCTGATCAGCTCTGAATGTCTCTGTCTCTACTCAGAGGACAGATGGAGCCCTCACGCTTTATTTATAAGGAACAAGCTTCTTACCAGGACACCAACCATCCAGTAAGAAAATACTTAAACAAAAAGAACAGAGAGAACAGAGAAATATACATAATGGAAATTCTTAGGGTCTTAATAATCCTACTGAATTTACATTATTGGGTCCTCATCCATCTGAGCAGGTTTAGTGGTACAATATAGTAGATGTAAATCCAGTAATGATTAAACATATGATCTGTCATTTCTTCAAAGATAATTCTAGGAAAGTGACAGACATGATCTGAAAGACAATGTTTCACTGTTTGAGAATAAAGGTGGTAAGGCAGGTATAAATGGGACTGGAAAGGGCAGAAATAACGTTTTCTGTAACAAAATTCCAATTAGGTAACAGTTATGTTCTTTTATGTTTTACTGGTTTTACTGATGCAGTGAGATTACAACAAATGAGGCTGGTTTTCCTACCATTAGTATAGTTTCTTTGTGGGTGAAAATGATATATTTGGTACAAAACAAAAATCTAACACTGCACATAGCAAAATGTAAAAATTATTCAGCTTTCTGGAAATTATGTTTCTTACCCATGAAAATTCTGATTGCTAGCTGTTTTTAACTAATCAATGAATCATTTAGACTGCCCATACACAATATTTATCTTCCAGACTTTTTCTTCTGCTTTCACATTCTGAAAGAAGGATACACCAAGAACACAGCTACTAATAGTATATGTGACTTGGAAATATATCTTTGAATAGTCTAAATCCAAGGTGTTTTTCTTTCTTTCAACGTCTCAATGTTTCTCATTTTTTACGATTTTCAGGTTATATCAAACCCTAGGTCAGCTTTTTACCTGACCTGATAGAAGGATTTTCTGTTGGCTGGTCCTGTGTGGAGCCAGGAGTTGGACTCAGTGATTCTTATGGGTCAGTATATTCCATGATTCTAAGAGGTGGATTTTGTCAGAAAGAGCATATACATCTTGCAGGTAAGAGGAGTGAATGACTTCTTCCACCAGATAGCTAAAGGACCTCCAAAATCTTGGATTGAGAAGTGTTACAAGCTTTCCCAGTTGTCCCTGATGTTTTAACTGGTGATTTTTTTATTATATTTAAATAAGGTTTTAAGCTATTGCTGCTTATTTTTAACTTGTAACTTCCTATCACCGTATGTACAGTACAACTATATACCCTGGTAATTTTATTTTAAGATTGGTATTTTATTTAACATACATGGTAGTATGTGGTATATTGCATTTTATTGTGTTGCATGGACAAATTTCAACCAAAACTTTGCCAAAACAAAGGACCTAAATAACTAAAAAATATTGGTCTTTTTCTCTCAACAAAATATATCAATCTGGTTTGATAAAAGGTGGGGTAAACAGAAATAAAAACTCCTTAAATTTCAGTTTTTAGATGACTGGAATTTTACGTTCTTTCTCCACAGCACAATATTTCAGAATTGCTTAGTCCTCCCTCTGTGACTTCCTGTCATCACATCTACTGAAATGCCTTGTGAGGATAGGAATCTTCGTTTTCTTTTAAAGTTTCTTTCAAGAGTGAATAATGCATAAAGCCGAAAGGCTTGTAGGAAGAGGTACAGCCATTGTGTGAAAGTTTGACAGTACAGCAACTGGACTTGAGTTTACGTTGCATATTATGCAAAGAAGAGTCAGTACATTGACGTACTTTTCACACAAGACCTAGCAAGTAACGCGCAAGGCTGGGCTCACAGTTGGCCATCTGTGCAGGAGATGGGTACACACAAGAATCTGAAACATTATCCTTTTTATCAGTTGCCAAAATATTGAGAATCTGATACAAATAAAATAGTTTCAAGTGGATGGGCCTGTTCTGGGCAGTTCTGGACTGTTTGGGCTGTACTCAGAAAGCAGGTTGTTAGGACACTAAAATGATCAAGTGATGTTCCTTTGTTACAAACTGTATCTCCCGTTGATAGTTTGAGTTTTTCTACCTTTCAATCTAACATGGCAAACTAATCATCTTATCTATGTGGGCAGTGAGTCTGAGATACCACAAATTCATACATTTCTTTTTGGGGTTCCTATTTGTCATGGTCTTTTAGCTACTTTTAATTTGTATGACATTATTACTATCCAAGTCCATACGAATCAACTTTTCAAGATATTGACAAAGATCAAACACTTACTAGCTTCAAAACATATGGTTTCTTTCATGATTTCTCCAGTAAATGCTTTTGCAGATTCTAAGGCAATCATGCTCATCTGTAAAAACTATTCTCTGAGCCTATGCTCTTCTTATTTTTATAACATATCTAAATTTAATGATTCTTTTCAATGAAGTGTCACTACATGATTTCAGGATGGATAAAATTTCCACTTATGCCCTTTTGGTGGTAAGAACTGCGAAAGGATGCCTGAGTACAGCAGCTGAACAGCTGTATGAATGTGTAGTGCTCATTGGCTGCTCACTCAACCCCTTTCTGTTCATCAGTGCTCCACATCACTTCAAGAAGTTTAGATATACCTTATTGCTATTCAGGAAGTTTTCAGTCAGTGATAATATTTCTAACTACAGTTTCAGTGTTCCGCATGTGATCCTGTGTTCTTCTCCTTCCCAGGTCTTTCTGAATACCTCATCTGAACACTGGATTTGATGTTAGGAAAGTGTAAATAAAGAAGAAAATATTCAGATTTTATAATTGATTTTATAATTTTTTAATGCTTTTAACTTTTTTTTTTTTTTTTACTCTCTGCAAATGGATCATGAGAGTGCTGTAAATTCTTCATATTGCATTGCAGTACTTGCATTTGCACACTACTTCCCTGACAGATGCTTAGAACTACTTAATGCAGCTAAAGGTGTCCTTTGTCCAGGGTCTTTTTGTTTTGTACTTTGCAGGATTGTTCTATTTCTTCAGTGTAATAAAGCAGCAATGATCTTCCAGCATTTCTGCTTCTGTTTGTTGAGTACTAGGACTGATAGAAACTGTCTATGCCAAACCTCTGACATGTCAAAAGGCCATGACTTACCATGCCTTTCATAGGGAATTATACTCACAACCTGCACCTTAAACACAGCTGCTGCAATTCCTTCTGCGTGTCACAGGTACACCTTTCTAAATGAGTAAAATTAATTCATTCCAGTAACGATTGCTGTAACACTCTTTCTGTTTCTGTCACCATTAATGGCAGCTCTAGGTAGCAGTGGCAAAAAAAAATTGCCATAATAGCTTCACTGAATAAGACAAAATTTAATAGTTGATAACACTTTCATGAAGAATTCTTCAGCGTTGTGCAGCAAAGATCCTATTGCTCTTAGGCTGAAAAAGTTTGCTTGCTCTAAATGAATTATATTGCAGATATGTTGATATATAGACTTTAATCCACTCACCAAATGAGGAGTGATCTTGTTTGTTGAATAAAAGAAAAATAAAGTCATAACAATTTAGATTGTTTACTTGAGTTGCTTTTCAGTAATTATGAAGTAGAATATTGAAATGAAATAATAATACAAGCATAGTGATATGATAGCAAGCATTGGTATAAGGAAGAAAAATAGCTAAGTAAAAAAAGTAGCTAAGTAAAAAACATATCTTAGTGTTAGTTGATATGGCTAAATGATTTCTGAAGTTGGGATGTGCTCCTCTTTTGATTGCTCCTTTGTTACATAAATGTGTATCTGCTTTTCTTTAGCTCTCTACATATAATCTAATTCCTGGAGGTCTTCAAGTCTTAATAACTGTTGGTAGAAACCACATTTGAATAGCTGCACATGAAACTACACTTGCTATGAGCATTTTTATTTCAGATAAATGGCATCAAACTACTTGCCTTAGAGGAGATCACCTGGACATTGAAGTGCCAGAGGCATGTTCTAGTGTAGCACTAAGGACTCATGTCATCCTGCCTCTGTCAGGCAAACAAGAAAACAATCACTTCTTCTAATAAACATTCCTGTAAGCCCACAGTGTTCTATAATTTAGTAGTAGGAGTAGTAGTAGTAGTAGTAGTAGTAGAAGTTAATTGAATTTAACTTAATCAAAACTGAAGGAAGGTAAGCATATGATGGATGAGAAGCCTCTAAAAAGGATGTTCCAGATTTCAGTGACAGGCTAGGAACTAGAATTTTTCTGATCTCTTAATAACAGTTGACATGCTATTACATGTTTTTTATACTCTAAATTAAAGCATTCTTTTTCCTCTGTTACTTACCCCAGGCTTATAGATAGCAAATTCCTTCTGGTCTTCATTTTACTTGACTGAAAACAAACCAATTTCATCTAATCTCACCTCATATGACAGGCTACCCATTGCTCAGAATATACCAGTATTTATACTCTACATCTGTTCTAGTCCAAGTTCCTTGTATTTAACTATGTGTGGTGAAAGCTGTATTTTAAAATAGGTATCACATCGTGACGCACACATGACATTTATACTTACCTAGTTCAACCAGAAGTGGCTTGGCTGAGACACCTTTTAATAATATTTTTCATAGCTGATTATTGCTGATTGTTTCTTGTCTTGCTGCGAATAGCTAAGGTTCCTATGGTTTTTTCCTTTTTCAGTTCTAGCTGATGCACTTACAACTTATAGAAATTCCTGTTGTTTCTTCAGATTAGGACCTTGTATTTTATTTTACCATCACATTTCTGTTTCGTTGTTTCCAGGTCACCTGGTTCTTCCCAGCTTTGTGATTCTGATTGTCTCCTGAGTGGATTATCCTCCCAGCTTTGTGATGTTGGCCAGTTTCTTAATTTGGTCACAGTTTTAATGTTAAAGAAATTAATGAAAACAATGAAATAAAACAAATTCTAAAATACTGAGAAAAATTATCCAAGGAGCTTGAAGGCTCTTGAAGGCTGCTTTTTCAAAGCAATGTCACTTAATGTCCCCTCCATACCTTTCCATCCCTTTACCTCTGTTTCCACTGGATATTCTGTTCGTGGTCCTACCTTCTGCACCACTGTCATTTCTGAAAATGGGTAAAGCAATCTGCTCTGTAGCACAGTGCCAGAACTTCTTTCTTCTTGATCTTTTTGGGAAATACAATAACTATGACAGGATATTAAGACTTACATTTCAGATTTGAAACTTCAACCTCCATTCCAATAAAACAGAATATTTTCTGAGAGAAAATAAGTTTAGTAATTTCTTAACTTGATGGGCTACCTTTACAACGGCAACCAGATCTTTCATTTTTATTTAATGCAGAAAAATTAAATTAGTTAGTAACACTTAATGTCTTTCCACTTTCATCCCATGACTAAATTCTGTCCTGAACTTGTCTTAGCTAATTCTGAAGTTTTCATGCTGAACAATTTTGTTCCTCTCTGCTTAATGTTTTGTTAAATGATATATCTCAGCAGGCAGTTCTTGAGCTGAAGTGGTTTTATTCTACAGTCTTCTGAGTAATTCAAAGCCTGTCCGTCAGAATGAAATCAGTATAATTCTCTGTATTGCCACACAAGTTCTGTATCCACATAACTGGGTTTTCTCTTTTCTGGTCATTAAAGACCAAACTAGATGTGTTAAATGCATAATTTGTTACAGGCCCTTCAGTTCAGCCAGCAGGTATACATTTAGAAGGTGATTCTGTTCTTTCCTGAACATATAGTTTAGCTTGAAGATGAAAGACTGATGTAACAAATCAGCTAGACATTACAGTTGTATTTTATCATGTTGTGGAGATAATTTTAGGTTTTTAAGGGAAGTTTATTTCATTATAATGACAAGCCATTTACACGTGTTTTGAGCTATTTCTATTCCTTGCAATTTAGCACTATATTGAATCTGTTCTTCAAAGGTAATGGTATATTTCTTAATATTAAAAAAATATTGTTGGCAGCATTAACACTAGTCATTACTGTAGACATTTATATATAACTCAGCATTTTCTCTTATTTTTTCATGGAAACACAATACTTTTAATTTTCTTGTTTGAAGCCATATGGTATTTGATATGTGGGTAGCTGCATCAGGTAGAAAGGTCAGAAGAAGCCTCAGTTACCTATGCTACACTTCTGTAGTACAGCCAGTTTAAACTCACGTTCCTAAAGAAAGTTGGCATTTCCTACACCTGTGCTGTCCTATCTCTTCTCCCTTTTGGTGCTGAACAGTGAGTGAGAGAGATGGCTGAGTCCTCCTCCCCATCCAGCTTGAGCAGGCAATGGGACTGGCTGGCTGCAGAAGCTTAAAAAAAGCTTAGTGCATCCTGCATGCAATATGATTGCAGACAAATAAAATGTGTTATTATTAAATCTTGCTGTTACTGGGCTAAATATTTTTTTTGAGTGATAGCTCAAAGCAAATTAATAGGTACAAGCACCCTCATTTTTTCATTATTTTAGATGTGGCTCATTACTGGTAGCTTCAATTATTTCATTTTTTGAGTTCATGAAAAGCATATTACTTAATAAAATTCATATTTAATTAACTTTGCTTTGAAAACCATTATCACTAACTCATTTATATCTGAGTCTTGGTTGTTAACAATGAGTAGCAAAATCACACCAAACCTTTATGATGTGAGCAAAAAATACAGAAGATATGAGTAGCAGTCTGCTTCCTTCATGTTAATAGAAATCAGAGGCTGCTCCCATAATTTAGAAGTGAAATATAAGTTTATTTTAAAACACTGTGAATCCTACATGGCAGATACTGCAAAGTCAAACTTTAATACATCTGGTATGTTGGACTGATAAACAATAAAAATCTATTCTTTGGGGACAGTCAATCCTGTCATTCCTGAATCATAAAACCTCATGGGTTATTTCAAATGTGCAGGACAAGGAATTGTTATTTCATACGAAAATATTATTAATATTTAGAAAAATGAATAATTCACAGCTGTTAATTTATACAGGTTATTTTCTTCTTTTCCTCTGCCTTTTCCTGGGGGATAATTTTATGTAGATAAAAAAAAGACAAAATATTTTTACATTTGCATATGTTCTTTTATGTGTTTACCAGAAGAGTGAAGGTTAAGGAAGTTGGTTTTGCAGGCAGAAAGTATGGTTCTTAGGTGTTCTAAGAATGTTTTCAACAGTTTTAGACTGGCTCAAAGCAGTGTTTTGTCCAACAAAGAGACTTCATTCACACACAGCATTTTGGTTTTTTAAGAAAAAACCAGTTTGTTTGCTTGCTTGTTTTAAGGGATGCCCACCCAGAAAAACAACCCAAGATCTTGATCATGATGGGAAAATCTGCCAGGAGACTAAAAGGTATTTTGACCGAGGCTTATGGTCCTTATGGTAAGTTACAAAGCTTTCTGCTGGATTTCAGTCTTGGCTGTAGTTTCTGGAGTTCTGTTTTTTGTCTATTTCCAAAACTATGTTGTTGTAGTCCTTCTAAAATATATCCAAGACACAAGTCAGGTTATTTAAGGAAAAATATAATGGGGTATCCTATCCAAAATTAATTACTTCACCATATATATTACCATATAATGAAAAGTTCCCATCAGTGAGGAATCAAAAATTATTAAGTAACTTGTGTTAAGAATGGACTAGTTGCAATTTATTAAATAGATTAGAACATGCCTTTTTGCAAACTGTGTGCTTTCCTCTACCTCACAGTTTAATCTTATTTTTTATTTGATTAATTTTTGAACAGCTGTTCTTTATCCATGGCCTCATCTTTATCAAAAAGTAGATTAATTTAGGGAGTGAAATATAGCTGTATGATATGAAGTGTAAACAGACCTGTGTATCATTTGAGTCTGTAGTGTAGTGTCCCATCAGTTCTCTGAATAGTCAAAGATGAATGATCTTTGTGAATCTCTCTGCATGAGGTGCCTAAAAGTTGAATTTCTTACTTTCCCTCATTGGGTATTCTTGCTTTAGAAGAACTAAGTATGAGTTCTCCCTTCAAGAGAATAGGTCCTTATCCAAGCAACCACAAACAAAACAGAAGCATACTGTAGCTCAGGCAATGAAAGCTAATGGAGCAGAATGCTGTGCAAAATATGAAGCACCTCCTTAGATTGTACACTTCTGTCTCATGATGGAAACACTGAATGATGCAGAGAGAGCCCAGCAATATAAGAATAAGCATTAACCTTCTACCTATGGGATAGTCAATAGCATGGCTAATGTGGTTTTAGTTCTGGATGTGGTGTGTACAGCATCAAAATTACTGATAATGGCTACATGAGCTTTAAAAGCACTTCTCTGAAATTACTGGGGAATAGAAAGGGTAGTAGCTAGCCAAGCCAGATGCATTTCAACAGGGATTCATCAGAGCCAGTATACTTCCTGTTGAAAGAGGAAATAAAGTTTTCTAAAGTGAGTGAGAAGGGTCCATGAAAACAAATATATGACTAATATTTTCTGCAACTTTCTTATACGATATCTTTATTATATTTTTGTTAAAAGTAGTAATTACTTGGTTTGAAACTCGAGTGATTTGTCAGAATTGGTCTGATAAGATAAGCATCATTGAACATTTGTTCTCAATGGTTAGTAGAAGAACTGAACAACACTAGTACTTTGGATCCCTTGGGAGGAGGGGTAGTTGAAGAAGTTGTAGAAGATAAGTAAATGAAGGAATTTTACATAGCTTTAATCCTTTCCCTTTTTTTTTTTTTTTGCCACAGTTGATTTGCCTGAGGCATTATTGTAAGTGAAATTAGGCTACTGCAAGATTTATTTGCTGTCTGCATGGTTTAAGTTTTTTTGCATGCTTACTTGAAATATTGAAAGAGGGAAATGAAATGAGAAATGTTTTCATGTTATTTCATTCCTTAGAGCTTCAAGGCTTCTGTGTTGGATATAACCAGAAAGGGAATAACCAGCTATTGCAATGGTGCAATATATATTGCAATATATATATGCTCAGTGAAGAGAAGGTCCAAAACTTGCACGCACGATTTCCTACAACCCTGAGAATCTTGTCTCTGAGGTTTCAACCAACACATAAGCTCATCTTGCTGATAGGATAATTTCTCAACAAAGGGATGTGTTTCTGAAAAAAAACCCCAAACCCTTTATTTTTGATAAGTTCTGTGAAAACTCATTTTCTAAAAAATATGTCATCCCAGGCTGCCATCCACAGACTGCAGAGATGTGCTGTAGAAACTGCAGGTTGAGGTTTGTTGGTTTTATTTAATTGCCTCTGTGACTGATTTTTTACTAGGAGCTTGGGGAACACACAGTCCATTATTATAAGAATACCTCATTAAGATATAATAAGCCAAGTGCACTTATTTGATTAGCTGTCCTGTACTCTCCTAACATCCACAAAATAAATCTGAATGCTCGTGCGAGGCCTGAATCACACTGGGATACATGTGATGAGGGTCTTGCCTAGACACAAATGAGCTGAGCCTAGGCCCAGAGGCTGAAAAACTACCTCAGGGTTTTCTAATTGCAAGAATAGGAATTATTATAGTCATAAGCATCAGGACTCAAAGCCATCCTAGACCAACACTAGTATTTTCCGAAGTCCACATGCAATGTATGAATCTGACTATCATCCTGCATTCTTTCTTTTAGAGAGAACTCCACTTGACACAAAAGGTCAGCTTTGATAAAAGAGCCTTTGGAGGAACAAACTCAACGCAATTGTCCATAAACAAACCTACAAATTAAAACATAAGGATAATATTAAATTATTGCAGAAATCATTGATGTATTTGCCAAGTGCCAGACCTGGAATCTCCCCCAGAACCATGGGAAATGTACCTCAAAACTACCCCTGACATGTGCCTGACTAACTGGTCTGAAAAGGTTCTGGTTTTAGATTCAAGGCACTGAAGAAGCCACTACGTGTGGCTGTACACAGAAAGTGTCCTGGTTTTAGAGCACACCCATTTGAAAGACCTTCTGTCATGATTCTGTTCATGCTTACATCTGCAGCATAAAGCAGAGGTCACTCGTTATTAGCTGAGCCCGTTAATAGTTAAAAAGTATCCTTTAGAAAAAAATAAAAATCTACTGATCCCTTTTTGAAAAATGGCTAGACTCCACAATGCTGTTGACCTCAAACTCAGATGAGCTTAATTTCATCATACTTTTTCTTGCATTGTTTAGTTTCTATTGTGTGTAACAAAAGTGAAAAAAGAAATGAATGGCAGCCATCACTCATCCTAAGCCCAGTAGCCTGTTCAAAAGCCTTTTGTGGCATGAGTAAAATATTTCTGTGGCAGACAGCCGAAATACGTCTATGCCCTTGTAAAATAACCTGGGTCATTTAGAAGCATTATTAACAAACCAAAGATGTCAAGAATGAATTATGTGGGCTGGTCTTATCAGAATTAGATGAACATGAATGACACTTGCTATTGCTAATGTGAAATGCAGCAACAAACTTTCCAATCAGAACAAGTAGGTCTTAAAACGTTCAAGTCAAAAAATCAAATGTTAGCCTGATGTTCTAAGACCTGTTGATGAGTTTCCTGACCCAGAGATCATCATCTGTATCCACACAGTACTCCTGCCCTGAGTATGTTAGGCAAGCACTCTTTTCAGAACTTTGTTTCACTTCAGCAATCTAAACCACTGGTAGTCTCTAGCAACAGTATACTTCATGCACCTTGAAGCATCAAAGACCAGGAGGTTCAGCTGGTGGAGCTTCAACAGTAAAAGTCAAAAGGCAGGGACTCTGTAGCATGACAGTGGGTAAGGGATTGTGTCAAGCTTTGGACACCAGTTTCCAGGAACTGTTCCCCTCTCGGTTTATAAACCATACCCCTACCATATAGAAATAACACAGTCCCAGTGGAAGCTGTGTGCTAAAAATTGCTTTCCAATGGCACAGTCCTGGCAACTCAAATGAAGCAAAAAACACAAGTGGACACAGGGACTTGAAAGCAGCTTCCAAGCTGGAGTGTAAAGCTGAGACCTACTGCACTTCCATGGTGCCCCTATGGTTTCCTTCTATCTCACCAGGCCAAGGGGCAGTTTGTTGGTTTATGCTGATGGAAAGTAGCATAAGTCAGAGCTAGATCCGCATGGTGACAGGCTGCTACATGTGCTGCTCCCACATTCTAGCTGTTTTAGCATCACCATGCTGAGTGATGTGTAATGTCAGTTCAACGTGATGTGCCCACAGCTGGGAAAAAAGTAAACTTCAGAGTATGGGTCCCATGACACACTAGCAGCATTTCAGTGCTCTGGCATCACAGACAGAAAGCTGACTGACTGACAGGCCAGGCAGGACATTAATTACATTATTGTCAATCTGTCTTTAAGAAAGAAAAAAAAAAACGAAAAAAGTGAGAGAGGTGGAAAAAGAGAACTCTACACGTCTGTTAGTCTGTTTCTGTCAGTGTGAACCTATTTTCTGCATGCTTCATAATTGTTCAGCTTTTAAAGAAAGTGTAAATGAAGAAAATTAGTTGTTCATTAATACTTCTTATTTTAATTTAATTTATGTGTTCCCTCTCATTCGCTCTGGACTTTAATTTGTTCTTTAAATTGTAAAGCTTTTAAATTTGAGACTTCTTACCAAGTTGGCTTTCTACAAGATCCCAAAGAAAATAAAATCTTGGGTTTAACTGATAGTTAAACAAATGCATTCCAGTTATCAACATAACCATTTGAAATAAAGACTATAGGTTATCATGTCTAAAATTATCTTTTCATGGCCTCAATCAGAAACGTCTTTGGTAAGTGAAGCTATTTAAAAATATATACACACACATAAAAAAAAATAACATATTTTCTTTTGCATGCCCAAGAAGTCAACTAAAATATTCAAATTAATGTACACAGGACAATGTGCTGTATTTTTTTTTATGCTGGATTTATACATCTATGGCATGTGTAAAAGCACAGAATTGTGAAAGGAAATGTGACAATCTCAGGTTCAGAAGTGAGCCAAATTGTTTATCATTTAATCACAGACTGGTTTGGGTTGGAACAAACCTCAAAAAATCATCTGCCAATGGGTTGGGGCACCCTCCACTAGACCAGGTTGCCCAAAGCCCCATCCAAGCTGGCCTTGAACACTACTAGGGATGGGGCATCCACAGCTTCTCTGGGCAGCCTGTTCCAGGGGCTCACCACTCTCACACTGAAGAATTTTTTCCTGATATCTAATCTAAATCTACCCTCCTTCAGCTTAAAGCCATTACCCCTTGTCCTATCACTCCATGCCCTTGTAAACAAACCCACTCCATCTCTCTTATCTATCTGTCTTTCTAGTTATAAAACTACTATCATATTATTATGTGGTAGAATTTTCATTGTTCCTAACACATTCCATTAGCAGTGTGATACTTGTTCCACGTAATAATACAATGCATTAATGGGAATTTATATTAATTACTTCACAGAAGTATGATGACTTACTCCTACTCTTTATAGGAATATACAAGAGAATCTTGAAGCCTTTGTAGACAGAAGGTACAAATATTTAGCCCTTATTTCTTTTGTAGCCCCTTCGGATGTATTATGTCAAAGGACTGCAAGCAAATCAAAGATATTAATTTGCTCTGTAAGACATTCTGATATTTATGAATCAGTGTAATTTGGAGGTAAGGTGTCTTCAGGGATATTAGCTATGCTGTTTCCGTCTATTGTAAGGAGACTGATAATCAAATTCATGCACACTGGGGTCTTTTTTGTTGATATATTAAAATGCCCTAGGGTAGGTGAGACATCTGCATAGGAATGGCAGATATGATCTGGGTTTTATGCTCTTCTGAAAAAGAAGTTGGTGGCCAGATCAAGCCAGGCAACTTGACACTGAGTGACATCTGACATTTGGTGCCTACAATGTAGAATTCAGCTAGACATTCAAATATCTACTCCAGTGCTTGGTACTGGCTCTGTTGGACTTATCAGCTTCTTGTACCTCTGTAGCCCCCCTCCCCACCCCCAGCTGCCAAAACCTTGCCATGCAAACCCAAAGCAAGGGGTAATAGCTTCAAGATGAAGGAGGGTAGATTTAGATTAGATATAAAGAAGAAAATTTTAATTTTATGATTCTATGAATGGTCTACATTGGTCATTGGACCCTGGAACAGATTTCCTGGGAAGTTGTGGATGCTCCATTATTGGAAGAGTTCAAAGTGAGATTGGACAGGGCTTTGTGCAAACCAATCTATTTGAAGATGCCCATGCCCATGACAGAGGGATTGGAACCAGATGACCTTTAAGGTCCCTTCTGACACAAACCATTCTATGATTCAAAGTAGGCAGCTGATGACTGGTCTGCTGAGTGTCATAGGTTTCATTAGCTATTGCTGAAATCTCCATTGACTGCAATGGACACTTAGGCCTACATAAGTTTATGTGCAGATACATATATTTAGGTATCTTCCCTTTGACTTGAATTCTACCCAATTGAGTTTGGACTGGTGAAAAGAACTGACTGCAAAAATTTCATTATAAACTTGCTCTCTCTAACAGCTCATGAGGTCCAGATGTGTTGAATGAGTTGGATGCTGACCTGGACCCCTCCATAATTCACACCAAGATTCCCTCCCTGCTCATGGCCAGGATTTCCTTCTAGTGAACAGATTTCATTACAAGGTGCAATATGTCTAGGTCTCTGATTATAGATCTGTGGCTGGATGTGCTGCAGATGAACTGCCATTTGGTTTAACAGTTGTGGGGACAGAAAGAAGTGAACAAACTAAACTGTTTTGTCTGTGTTTTGTCAATTTACATGGAGAAGAAATACTGGAAGTACAGGACATGAAGAAAATGTAATGAAATATTCTCACTCGAGAAATACACTTTTGTTTTCTTTTTTTCCATGACCTATCTAGATTTGAGATTGATGTTTTATAAAAAGGAAGCATAAGCTTCTAAAGGAATTTACCTTGAGCTTGAGATCAATCATGAAAATTTTAGCTTTAAAAAAGGTTCAGGAGAAATATAGCCATCTGGCTATTTGGACAGAAGTCTGTCTGTCTATGTGCACTTCCCACCATGTTTTTACTGGTAAGAACAGCTGTTTTTTCCCTCTAGAGAATAGAATGATAAAATAATGGAATCAGAGAACAGACCAGGTTGGAAGGAATCGAAAGATATCCAATCCAGCCTTCCGTGGAAAGGGAAACCTAGATGAGATTATCTAGCACCCTGTCCAGTTGGCATCTTGAAAACCACCAAGTAATGGAGTTTCCACTGCTTCTCTGGGGAGGTTATTCTAGTGCATAATTGTTCTTAATGTCAAAAATTCCTTTCTTATATCAAAATGAAACCTCTCCTGGTGCATCTTGAACTCATTGACCTTTGTATTCTCCATGTGGCTCCTTGTAAAAAGACAGCCTCCATCCTCTTTGTAGGTGCTCTTTAATACCAGAAAACTGTGATGAACTCATCCCTGAGCCTCCTCTCTCCAGGGAGAAAAGACCCAAGTCCTTCATAGGGAAGGTTCTCCAGCCCTTTGATTACCTACATGGCCTTCCTTTGGACCTTCTCCAGTCTGTCCATGTGCTTTTTGAATTGTGTGGACTAAAACTGGACACAATACTCCAAATTAATTATCACTGTTATTCCAAATGAGTAATAAAATACAGGGAAGAAGTGTTTGTATAAATGTGCTCCTCAGAATTTTGTAAAGAAGCCACAACTTGGTGAACTGTAATACAAAGCTGTGATTTTCCTCTTCGTTATAACTATTGTTTGTTGAAAAGGAAAAAAAGTGTGGATTTATTTTTACTACTTTTGGTGGGGATTTTGTTACATTGCATTTTGGTGGAGCAGTAAGTCTCCATATGAAGCGGTGTGACAGGAATGAGCGACTCCAGTTTTCCATCCTACTTAAGCAAGGAGAGTGCAGAAATTCACTGTAGTTTTGGAAAACTGCTCTATGGTGTTGGGGAGCATGGTGAGAGTAATGCACTCTTGTAAGTGTGATCACTTCTTTGCACTGACCTTGGGTCAGATAGCTAATGTTTTTTAGAGTTATCGAAATAAAATTTATCTGAAACCTTTTTTTTTTTTAAAAAAAAAGGATTCCTACAGTATGATACTGCCGGAGGCCTTCTTTAGTAACATCTGATTGAAACAAAGTGTGTGAATCTGAAGAGCTTTAATTCTTTTTTTTTTTTTTTTTTTGGGTGTACACCCATGAAACCCTGGATAGGCTTGAACACCAGAGTTGTCTTTCTCTTCTTGCCTCAGGCCTTGATGTTGCACTCTCTTCCTACAGAGAGGGGTATAACAAAGGACAGACAAAGTCGTATTTCAGTGAAATCTGAGAGAACTCAGTAAGATAAGATTTGCTATTAGTGCACATTTATTAATGTTGTTTTCATTTTTCACTGCAGGAGTCAAGCTGGAGTATAGATACAAGACTCACTTTTAGACAGGCACCAATTCAACGCATCTTGCTGTGTTCAGTTTTTTTATATGCAAGCTGATGCTATTTATTAAACATTTAAAAGTGAGACATAAAGTAAGACACATAAATTGATGCAATGTTTATTCTTCACATTTATTTGTGCTTTTCCTATATACACAGTCTTGACCTTTCCCTTTCTTTTCCACTTCATGTTGATGGAGAAAATGGTAACAGTTAGGATAGTGTACGGATCATTAAATTATAAAAACCAACCAAGCAAGCAAACAAAAACCTAAATTAAAAAAAACCAAACACTTTAAAAGCTGAAATCAAGGTTTTATGATTTAGACTGGAGAGTAAAAAATTGTCAAGACACTCTTATTAGTACAGGAGAGTGATGGTGAGAGGTAATCAGAGGGAAAAAGAGGATAATTTCTAATCCATGTCACATGTTGTTTAAACCCAAATTATCTTAAAGCAAAATTGTTCTGATTTCATCAAGAAATATTCAGATAAAACTATAGCTAACTAAAAATGAGATGATGTCTCTGTGTGTGTATTTGTGTGTGTGTATGAGAGACAGAGAGAGAGACTTTAATTTACATTCTTTACATCAGACTAATCCTTCAAAATGTTTCATAAAATGAGTTAAACACTCCAGCATCACTATGAGGAATCAATATCTTCATTTTGCACAGGGAAAAATATAAACATTAGAGTGAGCATCCCAGGGTCTGCAGAAAACTGTAGCAAGCCATGAGTGTTACTTGTGCAGAGGTCTTAATTCCCAGACCTACAGGTTTTAAACCTAGACTTTTTTCTTTTCCATATTTTTGAATGTTAAAATCTTACTTTAATATTTCTAGTGAAAAGACAGTTAAAATGGATATTTTGATGTCTTCTTAAAAATATATTTATTCCAACACAAAATAGATACCTCCAAAATACACCAAAACTGGATTCTGAGAATATGCCATGAACGGTAAGCTTGCTTTTGCAGAGAACTGCATAGTTGGATCTTGTCAGTGTAAATAAAAATTGGTTAAAATATTTCTCTGTTTATGACAGAGAAAACATTTTTTGTAGCTTGTGTCCTGTCTGTGGGTTATCTTCTGATACAACTCTGGTATAGCAAAGATGAAGAGAAGGCATTAAACGGCAGACTTAAAAACAAAAGAAAGACAAAGAAAAAACAAAGAACAAAAAGTTATTCTAAATGTATTAATATTTTAGTACTAATATTTATTATATTTTTGTGTGTCATTTAGTTTCACTGTCTAATTCATAAGTTCCTAAGGTGGTGTTCAAGTTGGTTCAGTGAAATAGAAATGAGGAATTCCTTTTTTTTTAATTTAATTTTTAGATTAGTAGCAATAATTGAAATTGTTAGTTGTATCACTTACAGGCAGCAGCAACTGAAAACCACAGCTGAGTATCAAAGAATTTATCCCCCTGATGCCTGACATGTCTGTCAGGATTTTTTACCAGATCATGTATTGCCATTTAGTGATTCTTATAAGATGTTATAAAAAAATATTATTTCACCTTTAAAATGAGATAATTTTGCTATGGCCCTGAGTTTAAATACAGCTAGTAAAGTTACTTTAGCACACTGTATATTACAGGGGAGCTGTTTGAACAGTGTATAATTTATAGCACAAAAATGACTGTTTGGGTTCAGGAAAGGGAAGATGTTTCTAAAGCCTGTAGATTAATTTTTAGATATGTAAAAATCACATCTCTGAAATGCTATACTGAGATGCTTACCATGACATTTGATTATGTTTAGTCATTATTTTATGGTGTTGAAAAACATTTAAGGTTTTGTCTGTCTCTACTGTCCTCTGTCTGCCTTGTTCCTGACACAGTGGACTGCAAAACCAGAATTATTTTTATTATCTGCTGAAAGTATATTTTTGCCCTGTAACCTTAATTCCTTTTTGTATCTTTTGGTCTCTTTTATTAACTCAGTACTAACACTCAGTATGAGTGCTAGGTGTGAGGCCCAGTTCTCTGAGATCCACTGGCCTAGATTCTAGATACAGGTCTAGACAAGTAAGTACCACTGCTGAATTAGAGTCTTGGTATCACACTCACCATCTATGACATACCCAAAAAGGACAAAAATATGATTCCTACCTAGGACTGAGATTAAAGTCTTGTGAAGAGTGTCTGAATTGAGATTCTAAAACCAGAATTGTAATGGTGTTCTTATTTTCATATCTATCTATTTTCTTCTGTATATGGTAAATTAATTGTCATTATCATGAAATTTCAGATACTACTAAAAATCCAGCTGTGAAATTAAGCAAATTTATCTTTTCGTGCACTGTTCTTGAAATATTGTGACAAAGTTTGAATTGCTTTTGGGTTTTTGTTAAAAATTTTAAACTTTAAATTATTCTTCAGAATACCTGGTGAAACTGCTTATATTTCTAATTTTATCTACTTCTGACAGATGAAACTAATTCTGCTGAAATCTTCACATTTGTAGTTTATTTTATACATTGTTGTTTCTTTAATGTGCATGGCTATGTGATTACGCCATCAGCTTAAATATGTTCTCCCGTTATGACCTCTAGTGAATACAGATGGTATCTCACTCTTAACAATCACGTTCTTGAGTTTCTTAGGAAGATTCCTTTGTTACCTGATCAAACGTTTTCCAGGATTGCCCTATTTAAAAATTAAAAAAACCCACAACAGCACAGTTGGTCAGTCTTCATGCCACAATTTCATCAAGGATTTTTCTTTTTGGTGTTCAAAATGTCTGACCCACTGAAAATAATGATATATGAATTTTAACGAAGTTGCAACCTGGAGGGTTTATGAAGTCAGGAGAGGTAAAGAAACTCAGGCAAAGTCAAGGAAAACCTTTCTATTGTTCAAAGGCCCGGGCAGGAGGTTTAGATCTGGATTGCAAGTTGTTTCTGTAAGTGCCTCCTGGTTTGGTACTGCAGATGTGTCATCCAACCTATGTGTATGTCAGAGGTTCTATTCACACAAGGTCTAGTCTGGTCCAATGGATCTATTAGCAGTTAGGGTTTGTTATGATGGACCCAAATCTGTGTCCTCTGGTTTCATGTGACAGGGGACCAGTTTGTGCACTGCAAGACTTGGACTTGTCAGTGCTAGGTTAATTGTTGGACTTGGTCATCATAAACATCTTTTCTAACCAAAATGACTCAATGATTCTAAGACCAATTCTGGTACAAAATGAAGCATGGTGGAAGATGAAGTTTGCTTCAAAGGCGTCATCACATTCTGAAATAAGAATGCACCCCAATGCAGGTAAGAATACACCCTAACGCAGGTAAGAATGCACTCTGCATTTCATCTCCTGAAGTGAAACCCGGGAACATGGTAAGCTCCGTGGTAGCGGTCCTTTCCATATACTCTTCCTGCAATGGAAGAGCTTTCAGTGCAGTTCCCTCGCCTGGAAAGGAACAATTTAGTCACTGATTTCTCATCTAATTTCTCATCTAATTTCTCAAAATCCCAGTCCATGTAAAAAATGCATAAAAAAGGATTCTGTATGCTTTTTAATTTTTATCTTCAGAACCATAACAACAAATACCTACTAAGGAACAAATGCCATGTATCACCTCGTACCTGTTGTTATTCTGCCCCTCTACTCCATATTCCATTGTTTCCTATCCTTTTGTTGTCTTTAATTCCCCAATACTAATACTCTTCATCTGATTACTTATTCTTTTTGTCCATTACTCCTTAGTTCCCAACTACTTCTATCAAATGAAATCCTGTTGAGAATTTTATTATTCCTTGATAGTTTTCCCGTAGTCCTATTCCTTATTACAGTTATCTAAAATATCACATAACATTCTTACTTAGTTGTGTTTGCATTTTACCAGGCAGAAAATAAATGTAACTAGTGGTATTTACCAGAAACAGGCTCTTTTGCTTTAAAAGTGTATCGAGGATTTTCTAAATCCTCTGGAGCTTCTAAAATAATGACTACTTATTTGGTAAAGTCCTTGACTAAAAGACTGTTTCAGGCAAAGCAGCAACAAAAACACATGCTTTGAATTCTTGGGCACATGCATTTTCTGGCCTGCTGGGTTGTACTTCCTGAAGTGTTCACCCTACCTAAGGTGCTTACATAAGCTATTTTTATCTGACTTTATAAAACATCTTCTGATACATTTAATTTTATATCGTTTGCATTGTAGGAACTTTAATACATATCCCATTCCTATAAATTAGTGACTGCTGGAGTTTAGATTAATGAACTCTCATTAGTTATTTCCTTTGCATTTTGTTTCCTGTATAACTTTGGAGATGATTGCTAAAATAAATTACTTGTACAGGCAGCGGCTTTAAGTGCTTTTCTGTTTCTTTCCTGCTGTGGTGACAAGTGCCTCATTCAATTGTTTCAAAATGAATGCCTTAAGTAGTTTTTCTGCTTTTTGAGTGTCCTCCTCAGTGACAAACTTCACTGAAGCTCAAACTTTGATTTGTAGGAGCATTTCTGTTCATTAGGATTTAATGCAGATTTTTTTTTTCTCCTGAAAAACTTATTTCACAATAAGTAATTGTTTTAGTTACATGGTCCTGGAAGAAATTACAGATGAAGTTCTAATAACCTTATTGAATTAAATACGCCAGGTCTATGAAATTGCAACAATTATATTTTCATCACATATTTTTTGGACAATATATGGATTAGTTTGTATTATGAGGAGTGCTGTCTGCTCTGTAATGAGAAGAATGACTTTGATCTCTCAAATCCAGGGCTATATTGGAAAAGAATTATTCTCATTCTACTTAAAAAAATCCCCCCATTTCAGACTGTATTGCAGATGACAAGCAAAAATAAAGAAGAACAAAGAAGCTCTTAATGAAAATTTGTTCCTCTCTGGACTTACCATGTTTACACAAAATTTTTCCAAATACAAACCACTGCATTTTCAAATATGTATATTTAAAATATTTATGGTTAATGAATAATTCCTTTTAATAAGAAATAAAAATGACTCCTCAACTCATCCTTTAGCGCACCACAGTTATAAAACCATTATTCAAATTCATTAGGTATTCCAGTTGTTAAATGAAAATCTCTGCAAAGGCTTTTTACAACTTATCGAAATACTTCTGATACAGAAGATCAATTCTGACAGGTTTATGAGGTTTGAGTGGTGGCAGACAAAAAAATCTGTAAATTGACTGTTATTATGAGTCATGCCACTGGAGAACATGAACAGAACCTTGCTGGTCAGTGTTTTCTAAACAAATGCAGTCATGAGAATACTTAACTAAGAATGCATTTCACTTTTCACATAGTGTTCAGATTTCATTTTACTATTTTAATTAAAAAAATGTATATTGTGCCAAAAATTTCCTTCTTTTTCTGACTCATCAACTTATATTAAAGTCATGATTTGGGTGACTTTCTGATATGAAAAAGAATGGAAGAGCTTTTGATATTGCTGTGGAATAATTAAGAAAAGGCTGGGTGATGATGAATAAGGCTACAGCTTATTTTGATTTTTTAAAAACAAAGTTCTGCCTGACTTCGATATTTTGTGTATGAGCAGTCAGATATAATGACAATAACATGGTCAGAAGCAATGTAGAAACACACAAAAAAAGGCCATTGGACTTTTTATGTTTGTTCTTTTTTCTCCAGGATGATGCTAGTCTCATTTCACTTGAATGCCCTTTTAAAAATTATGTTTTGGTCTTTTGTTTCTTTGGTGCTGGTGGTTTTGTTGTTGTTTATGTTGCTTAGACTGAGTTTGCCAAATTTAGTTTTGATTAAACATTGCTGTATTCACTTCAAAATTATTTTACTGTTCCATCATAGTGTTGTTTTGGAGCCCATTTCTGCATGCTGACCCATCTGAGCTGTTCCATGAGGGACTCCATTGATTATATGTAGACATAAGAAGTTAACCAACAGACTAAGCTGCAATGCCAGTCTCCTTTTAATTTAAAAGTCATATTTCAGATATTTATCTGCTACTTTAGGGGAAAAAAAAAAGTAGATAATAAATTATACAGAAAACAAGGTAATATAGAGATTTTGTGACCAAGAAAAGCTCCCTAGTGGCACATTGCATTGGTAAAACTGTATTACTACAAATTTTCCTCTTTTTATCATGGTTATTTCGTATCTTAATACCGTGATAAACATCACCCCATTAAGATTTCAAATGCAAACATTCAATAATTAGCTCTACTATCAATGGAAACTAAAAATTACAGGCAGCATAAATTACTTTAAGCTCAACTGGCCTATTGTTTTAAGCTTGCACCAGTATTAAGGTTTCTCATTACAATTGAAATTATTTTAATGTGACATATTGAATTATAATTAATATAATTAGAAATAATAAAATATTATTCAAAGACTGTTTATTCAATAGAACTTGTTCCCATAGAAACAAGGAGCAAAAGAGTAAATTTATTCAGGCTTTATGGCAAATAAATATTCTTCTGCTGTGCATATTTAATGCTTCCACATCTATGTTTCACAAGAATATAACAAAAAAATCAATAGGCAACTGAATATAGGATATTTCCTTCATCTTTAGATGGAGTTTTAGTTGCATTCATTGCAAAAAACCCAAAAAAACTGAAAGTAAATCTGTTTGAGCACCACGAAGAGCCACAGATGTTTTCTTGGTATTGATCTTCAGCAATAATGATTTTTAAGCACTGAAGAAGTGCATATGGGGATTTTGTGTGAAGGCCAAGGAAAAAAAAAAAACCCAAACACAAAACCAAACAAACACCAAACCAAAACAGAGAAGAAATAGAAGGCTAAAGAGCTGCATCAAGACTGCCAGCAGTCAGCACAGCTTTCATCTTATGCAAGTACTGTAGGTTTGTGTTTGCAAAACCTCATGATTTATTTAGAATTTTAATTAAAGAAAAGAAGTTATTGGAACAGCATCCTAGCAGTACCTAGCATCTGCTGACCGTAGCTAATGATTTTTACAACCTCATCTGCAAACACTCAATTAAAGAAGCTAACCATGACGTGTGAGACAACTGAAGCAAATGAGTGAGGGAAAACAAACCTTGCCTGCAGCTATCACTAATATAAGAGACAGAATAAGGGTGAAAATAAAAAGACAATACGTGCAAAGTGTTGTAGCTTCAGGGATCAGTCTGAGTCCTCGGAAAGACGGATCGTTGCATACTCATGAGCATGTGAAGCATTTTGGCCTCTGGATGGTCTCTTGACAGTTTTTTTTCAGAATTCGCTCTTTTCTGTTTAAAAAAAAAAAATCAAAACCACTTTCATGTTTTAAAAGCATAAAGCCCTCATTTTTTTCTTAAATCATACTTGCCATTTGGTTCCCCTATCTGTAGCTCTTTAATAAATGAATGCTTTGCATTTGATTGGGATTTCACTGTGCAAGGTACAGTCCTAAATATATTAATTGCTAGGTGCAGAGGCAGATTATGGTCAGAAGAGGTTATTGATGTGGAACAAAAAGGGACAATGTGGCTATAACTTCCCTGCTCAATGGCTGCCACTTTTCTTCTGTGGTTAAGTACTCTATTCTCAACTTCTTTGTTTCAAGTAAGATAAATATTGCAGCAAACTGGATCCAATAAAGACTCTCTTCAAAGTGTCCCTTTTGGGATTTAGCCTAACAACCAGCAAATCCTGGGATTTTTCTTGGGGAGTAAACGAAAAAGAGAAGTAACTGCTACAGTGTTGGCTAAATGATTTCGGATTCATTGTGCTCCTCTTACATAGTTGTTGGAGGTGGGAAAAAACTGTTGAGTGTTGCAGCCCTTTCCATGCCAGTGCAGGGTGCTTTTCTGCATTTATAACACAGTAATACTGACACTGAACTTACACAGTGCATTTATGTCTGAATGCCTGCTAAAGAAATCCTGAGTCTTACGTTTGATTCTTCTCCAGACCTCTCTCTGCATAATAAGGACAAGAACCACATGTGAATGTACAGGCACACCAAAATGAAGGGAAGAGTCTGCAGGAAAAACTGAGCTCCTTCTGCTAGTCAAGCATGTGGAAAACAAACAGAAGCCCCGCCAAAGGTCAGGTATCATGTACTTAAGAGTTTAAGGTGGCTTCAAAAAGTTGACTAGAATAAGAGAGCTTTATTTGACATGGAACATTTTAATGGGCAGGTTCTTGCAGTAGCAGAATCATAAAGCTTGACACGTATTTTGTGCGGTGCATCACAAGTTAAAAAATATCCCCCTGCTGCTACCTAAAATCATTCTGTAGCTTGGTGTATTTAATGAATGTATTAAACTTGTGGGTTATAAGAGGCTGTGTAAAGAGTACTGATACAAAGAAAAGAAACATGCCGAGTTTTCCATCCCCTGTTCCTTTCCAGCAGTGGGAAAGTTTCTGATCACTGAAAATGACTGTAGCAAAAGAACTTGCTTTCTTTTGGAAAGCGAACAGTCTCCTTAGGGAATTTGGGCTCTTTTCTTGGCAGATTTGGGTTTTATTTCAATCCCAAGAATAGTGTAGCAATGTTTTCTTATTGTTCTGGAAGAAAATATACCTGTATAATAAGCATTCTTGCAGTTAATACAATCCCTTCACACCAGGCATCTTTGTTAGTTAGCATGCCCTGGGTTTCACTCTATTGTCTGGCTGGCAGGCTTCAGCTGCTTTTTGTAATACTGCAAGCACGTATCAGTCCTTTAGCAGCTGAAGTGAAAATCCTTAAGCTTTCTTTTCACTGCCAATCATTCTCTATGCATTAAACTTCACCTAAATACTATAATTAAGTGTATTTTTTTCATGTCCCACGTCTTCTCAATATGTTACCTTCAAATCTCATGGGTATCATGGAACTGATTTGCTGAGAACTAGTGGGATTTCACAAACGTCCTCTAAGGAGATGCTTCATAAAATGCTGCAGACAGAAGCATTCAGAAAATTCAGCTGAACTTGTATGAGGTCTTAAAAAACTTAAAATATTCTGTATTGATTTACAGAAAAGCCACTGGACTTAACGGTCCTTCATGCAACACTACTGGCAACTTTCAGACAGACAATGGAAAAAGTAATTTGGACTCAGCTCAGAAAAAGCTGTATCTGCTCTTATTGCCCATCTTGCAATTTGTTAATGCTTCAGTTGGGAAGCTGACCTCAAACACATTCAGACTAAGTAGTTTTATAAGGCACTGAAGTGGAAGAAGCAGTCAGAGGTTCAAGTGCATCTGTATGCTGAAGCCAAAAATCTCAGATTTACGTGTTTTAAATTAGTAATTGTGTTCCATAATTAGAAGCTGCAGATATTTGGTCTGAGTTTTAAGTATCTGCAGTTAACACAAAATTGAATGGGGATTTCAGATACCCCCAGTTATTCCCAGCTGTAGTTGCAGCAGCTCTGAAAAGAGCAACTGTCAAAACATGTAGCTCAATATTTAACTATAGAAAGCTAAATGTAATTTTTGTGGTTTGTTGGTATAATTTTTCTCTATATGAACCGCATCTCCATCAGAAGGTCAGCTGCATTCAAATCCTGCTTTCTGGATTCTGGACAGCCCGATCACTCTCAGCTCAAGTGTTTCAGGTGGCCAGAGTTATTCATGTCAGCCTTGTGATGAAGAAAACATGCCTGATTCTTTTCTATTTGTTGCATTACCTTTGTTTGATTTGTTTTCAGTCATGAATTGATGGGCCAGAAAAAATTAATTTTTCATATTCCTAGATAAATTGGAAGGGGCAAAGAATCTGTCTCTATTGCAAGAACATATTTGAAATTGAATTATTGTGAGACAATAGAAATCCGTTTTAGAGCGATTTTTCAAAACAATCCATCACTTTTTAAACTTAGAAGTACTGTTGCCTTATTGGCTCTAATTAGGTAGATGTCTGATCTCATATTTATGGATTTCAGTATTTATATAGTTCAAGCTATATGTTGTATTGAAAATCCACGTCAGATTCTTTTACATGTCTGCTGCTTTATAAGGGAAGATACAATCTGTTGTTCTTGAAAAAATGAGTTCACTGCCAGAGTAGTTTACAACCTGTGTTCTTAAAGAGGTGTCTCTTGCTGATCTGTGCAGGACCAGTAGACTTTATAGGACCAGTAGTCTTTATAGTCAGGTCTTCATCAACTCTTTATGAATTATCTCAGAGGATTATAGAACATGCCAAATGGTTCCCTAATGATAATTTCATAAATACCATTTTAGTAATTGTTATCCTGGTGATACACAATTGCAAAACAGAAGGACGAGGGTTCGAGGAACTATGAACTGGAGGTAAGCTAAAATCAGACAGATTATGGGAAAGATAGTCACAGTGATTTCTGTGGAATTTTATTTTGATTTTTTAAAAATGAAATCTAAACCCATTGAAAATCAAGTTTGCACTTGGCCTTTTTATGGGTAGATAGTCCCTTGCCTTTATCTAGAGATTGGAAAGAATCAAATGCCCTCGTCCTTCCCCTGGCATGTGACAAGACTGTTAAGTTTTTGCAGAATGATAGGTTAAACTCAATAGGTCAAATTTTACTGTGGGCTTAAGGGACCAATCCTAGCAGTGCCCTGTGTGTGTTAACACACAACATCATTCCAGAAAAATGAATAGACAGCAGAGCTATACCAGTAGTTCTGGCCCAAGTGATTTTTCCTTTGCTCCATGTCCTTTCCGAAATTCAAATCTATACCCTGTTCACATTCTATTATTCATAGGTGAATTATTTGGCTTGTGGATTAAACATACTCAGTGTCCCAGCAAGTAGGACCTTTTATTAGATGTAGTGCTATGCTGTTATCTCTCCCACTACCGTATGACTTGATGCAGTTGACTGGAAGATGAATTCTTTATTTCAAGTCTAAATATAGGACAGTATGTTTGCCAAAGGCACTGATGGTTTAAGTTTATTCATTTATCCGATTTATGGCACTCCAGACATTGCCTCTGTTCCCTTGATATTTTGCCTGATAAAAAGTACACTTAGAGAATCCATCTGGCTTTTTGATCAGGGAGGAGGATCTAGCAACTAGGATTTTTGCATTTCTCCTTGTCATTGTTTGACAGATACAGGAACAGTGGGCAGCACCAAAGTTATCTTCAAGAAATAATGAAACTGTGCTCTGGTAGGTTTCTTCTCGACTTTTAAAATTTCTTCTGCTGATGTGAATATAACAGGTCAACATATGATGTCTGAACTTGGTGAGAGGGAAGTATTATTGGCTTTGAGGCTGTCTGCAGTGTTCTGTTCACAAAGAACTGGTGGATTACCTTGTTTGTCCTCTTTTTTTGCTGTTCTGGCGTATATTTCAAGGGGGGCAAAATGGCACTTTAGAAGGTTAATTGGCAATTTATAGCCATTATTGCTACTTAGAACCATCTTTTTATTCATGTCTCTAAATTGCTAGTCTGTTTTAAACTTTGCAAAGCAGAATATGTGAAATTATTAGACTAGCAAGAAATAATGTCTTGAACTTGCAGTTTTGGTATTTTTACTGACATTTTACTGTTTAACCTTCTGGAAATGTGTAGTAGGGTCTTGAATTGTCTGTTTGACAAGTGGTACTGAACAGATTACATGAAATGAGCTAGTCAAGTTTAATATTTGGAATTAATCTGGTGGTGAGCAAACTATGTACTACAGCTATCTATGCTACTGCTAATTGATTTATTTGGTTTTATTGTTTTAACAGGGATAATAATATCCACACAAAGTGGCACAATGTTCCAAATATTTAGATAGGTATATATCAACCTTGGAGCTTTAGAGGCAAATTATTATTTCATATTGTTTCCTGTATTTATTAGAGACCCCACATTTGGCTACCTTAAGCAGTGTAGAACTGCTTTGGGGATACTCTTATATTTATTTCGTAGCATGAACACACGCATGGTAAATTATCCTTGGTTTTCCAAGACTTGTGTGTGTTTATGACTCAAAATTACCCCATGATTCCAAGCACTGTCATGCACAACAGCTACATATCTGTAATGTGAAGCAATGTTTCTGCATTTTAGAAGATGAAAGATATTTTTTCAGATTCCTTTCTTGAAGCTTTCTATTTGTATTTGCCATTGTCTTTGAAAGTCCATCTACTGTAAAGAAACTCCCCACTGGATCTATATATTCCACACATAATTTGCTTGAAAATTTCAAGTGCTAGGATACTAAATATTCCTTTTTGTAACCCAGTATGTTGCAGTTTGTACCCTGTTTCCGCGGTGACCAGATTCTGTATGTAGACACACTCAAAAATATTTCTCTCTTTTAAAAATGGGTAGCTATTCTTCTTTGTTTTATAGATGTATTTTTGTTTAGAGCCTATTACATTGAACACTGTTTTCCTTTGTGCAAATGTTACTGCAAATTATCATTTATAGAGGCATTCAAGCTACAAAACCCTAGTGTTAAAAAAAAAAAAAAAATAGCAATGCACCGGTAAGACAGCTTCCACTAGAAGTCACCTCCTGCTTTGACCTGTATTTTGAACTTTAGGTGACATTTCAAAGCCTGTATCTTTCTGCAGGGTTTTGTGACTGATTCAGGAGAGTTGGGTATTTCTAGGTTTTGGTTGGTGGCTAAATTTGTATCATCTTATACTGGTGTGACTGTACCTCTAAACTGTTCTCACTGATGCCTAGGACATTCACTTTTGGTAGCAAGTTTAGTAACAAAATGACTTGATCCCACTGTTGATGGTTAGGGAGTAGAAACTTGCAAATTGCTAGTAATTAATACGCATTGATTGGTGAAGTAAGGGTAAATAAAAACATGGACAAGCTAACATTTCTGGTGTCCCAGGCTTGGCAGCAGTATGAAGAAATCTTTATCGCTGCTTTCCTTGCAGCATTTCAATTTACTGCACTGCTGTTGGTGACTCCCTTTAATCTCCCAGATCCCTTTTCAAGGTAGGTGCTCACCTGCACTTTTCTGCAAATGGAAACATGAGAAAAGTGTCCATGGACTAAGGAAGTACATGAAGGAAATACAAATCTGAAGAAGAGTCCTGGACTGTTGTTCTTCTTCCCCACAATGTGCCCCTTCCTCCTTGAGTCATGTACTAAAATTTCCAGAGGACCAAAAAAGGGAAAGGTCAGATCATAGAACATACTGAGTTGGAAGAGACCCATAAGGATTATCGAGTCCAACTCCTGATCTTAAACCCCCGTGGAAAAGGGCAGGGTAGTAGTCCAATAGGCACAGGTATATGCAGAGTGTGTGCTCAGATGAATAAAGACATACAAACTGTGTATCTCCTCCTCCTGTCATGTTGATCTGTGAATGTATTACCTAGCCTCTTGATTCAGCAACGCTGAATGGATTAAAATGACAGTGCCAGTGCATAGGGCACATTTTCTCCAATTTGCAACTAATCATTTTGGTAACGTAAATGTTAAATAATCTCCAAAAATGCCTGAGAATGCAGCTTAATGAATACCCACCCATATACTTGAACATAAATGATTACAAAGATTCCATATTACTACAGGCAATTAACTTATACTTATTTAAGATTTACTTTTTCATGGCCAGCAGGGATACATCCCTCCTGGGTTGTGATCAGATGTTTAAACATGAAGACTGTAATTTTAGCTTTTATAGCAAGTATATGCCTCAGCAGTAATGGATTTGACTCTTTCCAGCAAGCATCTCAAATCCTGCAATTTGGTGGTCAGCTTAAGGAAAAAGAAATGCTCTGCAAATGAGTAAAAACCAGTCTGCTTTCCTATCAGTGGATCCTCCAGAGCCAGCTGCATAACTAATGGAATCAGCTGCTGGCCTTATCACCCATGGGGAGCACATTCTCTCTTAATAAAATAACTGCAATCCCACAGTCTGACGTAGTTTGGGAAGAAGTGAATTTTGGACTCACTGAAGCACAAGCCTTTCAAGCAGCATGTTTGGTTAGGAGTGAATGAGTCCAGCGTTAGAGCTGGTAATGGAGAGGCAAGATGCCTAGAATCTATTTGCAGCTCTGTCATTGATTCCCAGCAGGAGCACAGATGCATTCAAGTGCTTGAAACTCATTCTTCTTTTTTTTCAGTATCCATCTCCAGCAAGCCCTGTTTAATAAACATTCGTTTCTGCAGTACCCCTGCCCCTAGTTTTATGTGCTTGTGAATCTGAGGCACTTAAAGATACAGTTCCCAAGGCTGCTTCTTCCTTCCCTGCCAAAACTTAATACCACTTAACAAACAACATATGATCTCAAATACTTACAACAAATCTGTTATCCAGATATAGCAATTTGGGTGTGGGTTTTGTGGGGTTTTTTTGTGGGTTTTTTTTGTTTGGTTGGTTGGTTGGGTTTTTTTTTTTTTTGCTTTTTTTTTAAACCCAGGCAGGACTCTGCATCATTCCTTGGACTTTTTCAAGTATCAGTTTTTCGCATTATTTCTGCAGTGACTAGTTTTGAAGTGAGGCCATACTTCTGTCACGGCTTTTGAGCCTCAAATATTATATCAAGAGGACAGGTTTTTCATATTTTCATGGAATAGGAAGGTCATGCATACTTGGCATTTCAGACTCACTCTCATCTGTGCCTAGAAAAGTAGGCCCTTGAAGACAGGACTCTAAAGTCCTAAGTACATACCTCAGCCAGAGACCGTATCTTCAGAGGTAGACATTTTCCTTGTAATTTCTTCACTCAGGATTTCCAAACTGTTAATTTCCCTCAAATTCCTATTTTTGACTTATAATTATGTTTTATTGGGGTGAAAAGAAAGCCTTGCAGTTCACTTTTATAATTTTCTAGGGTTTGGTTAGTTCAATTAATACTTACAAAAGCAAAGCAAAGCTATGTCTTCAATTAAAATAGTAAATTCAGTACCCTTTGCGCCTCCTTTCTGGTAGCACAGAGCTGTTCCTCTTGAAGTATGTCTTTTTTGGGGAACAACCTGATAAGACAATGGGCTAATCTGTGCAATATTGTCACTGCAGATGACAAACACTGGATTACTGCACACACCTGTATTGCCATATGTGGAAGATAATCACAAAATATATACAAATACAGTAGTCATGTCTCATCAATTTCCTTGGCAAATTTTACTGTGTAGCAAGGAACATACAATGCCAAATATTTATATCTATAAGCTGACAGTGTCTAAAACTATTGTTTTTAAATAGCAATTTCAGCCTCTTTGTATTGATACAAATCCCTAGTCTCTCTGAATATGCCTAATATTGGGGCACATTATTCTAGTTCTTAGCTATTTACATGATAAATCATATTTTATTGAATTCATGTTTCATCAGGGTCATCCAGTAATTGAAAAGAGCAGCTGACAGAAATGCTTGAAAGGCTGAGGATGAAGCATTTATGCTTCCTGCAAGAAAAAAAGAAACAGAAGTGATTTAGGGAGTCAGCAATTCTAGGAAGGGGATTTGGTTCCTGGCAGCACAAGCTCTGTGTTATCGCTGTGCTCTGCTCGGACCAGGCTACCTTGCTGAACAGATACTGAGCTCTGGCAGCTCAGCCTCCCATGATGCAGACATAGGCATGGAAATGGCATTTTCTAAATGGTAACAGTATATCACCTGAAACCTATTTTCCTTCAACCCTCTAAAGGACATTTTTGAGGACATTTTTGAGTGTTTTCAAGCAGCAAACAGGAGTTTTGTATTTTCCTAACCCGATAGCATAGCTAGAAACACGTCATCTTAGACAACCTGTAATCATTCCTCCTCCATCTCATCCGTAGCTCTCCTCCAACACTCCAAGTTCATGCCTGGAAATGGACAGGCTTGTTGGGCTGCACTTTTGTGCATGTTTTTGTTTTGAGAAGAAGATGTATAGAGTAGTGGTAATGATTGGGAGGGGTATGTCTTGTCTTTACTCAGATTTTAAGTTGCCTCTGAACTTTGTTCTGTAGTCCTGTCAGAACAATGCATTAGTGTCTACCAAACTCTTCACAGATTATTTTGGTTTGGTTTTGGGTTTTGTTGTGGGTTTTGTTGTTGTTGTTTGGTTTTTTTCCAGCTACCCAGGGCTAAAAGGGGCTGACAAAGTTCCCTGCAGCTCTAGCTTCCTAACAACAAAGAGGCAAAACATTGCATACCCAGACTTGCCACCAAATAGCCACACTTGGCTATCTGGGGAAACACTGACACTGTAAGCAGGCACGGTTGATGGGGATCTCTTTCTCTCTGCAAGGGGCAGCCTGCCAGTATTTAACTGCTTGAGAAGTGAGTGCTGGGAATACCCATGGCATCTTGCAAGAGGCGATGTCAGGCAAGTCCAGCCTTGCGTCCAGATCATGCAGCAAACGTGTAGGCAGGGGCTAAGGCAAGGCCAATGGTTGCACTTTGGAGCACGTGGTAAGTGAAGACCCAAATGTGGAAGGCCCCTTGGCACCCATCAGGCAGCTCCACTGGCCAGGGCCTGTGGCAGCTACATGGACGGGAGGTGAGCAAGCCTGCTGTGAACCCTACATGCAGGTGACTGCTCTTTCTGCACTGTGGAGACATTGGACGAGTGATATAAAATGTGGTATCAGTAGCAAGTCTTATCCTCTCTCTCTCTGCTTCTCTTCTGAAGCAAATCAATGTCAGATTAACTGCTATAAAAGGAATGGCTATGTTAGAAATAAAAGGTGAGGTGATTAGATAAACCATATTGTATCCTTTAAGGTGCAATATCTCATGTTTATAGTAGTTTTTCATAAAAGCAGCAAGCTCTTCTAAACGAATAAAAATGGGAAGACACTTGAAAAACCTGAGGTAACCTCAGGTAAAATGAGCTTTACAAAGAGCAAGTCACTCGGGCCCATACACGGCAGGGTGTGTTACTGCAGTACACACATCGAGCGTAGCTGGTCCTAGTTGTGAGAGAAACTCAATCTGCCACCTCCTGGTTGGTATTTAGTTTACTAGCCACAGAGGGACATGCTTGCTCCTCCTGCAAGGCTGAAAGTGGAGACAGTTGTTATTTGAATGGTACGCCTCTGATCTTCGGAGCATATCAGATCTCCTTCCCTTTGCAGGCCCTGCAGGGGTGCCGTCCTGGCTGCTAGCCCTGGGGCTCTGCACTGGGCTGGCTGGAGACAGGTCACAGCTTCTCTCTGCAAGAACTGTTCTCCTGCCCTGGGCTCTTTGCTGCCAGAGGCAGCAGGATACTCAAATGTGGCCCTGTTGATGTAGCCTACCTATGCAGCTGGCAGGGAAGGCCATTACCAGGGCTCTGATGCTTTATTTACCTTGGAGATCTGGCTTTTGGGTGCTAAGTCTGCAGTTTTTCTGACTGTGTAGGTCAAAGGCTGAGTATTGTATATTGATTTACATGGGGTGTGATTTTAAGAGGAAGCATCCTCCCCTTCCCCATCTGCCAAACCTTCTTCCTCTCTCCCCAAGGAAAACAAATATGCCTAAAGGCCAAGCAGTCTCAAAAGGTTTTCTCTGCAGCTGCCAGAAGAAAGTTTCATTCAAAGAAACATATAAGCGAAACGAGACCCAGGATAATTCAGAGTGGGAGAACAAAGCAAACCCAAACACAGACCAGGTCATGCTCCCCTCCACTTTTTATCTTGCTGGCTTAGGAAATGTACTTCAGGTTGGCTTTCATCTCTTTGGGATTGCTGTTCCCTCCTTATGGACAGCTAGGGATTTGGGCTATGAAAGAAAAGTTAGCAGCTGTGTGCTCTGTGAGTGGAAATGCCTACTTCTGACCTAGAATTTATCAAAGAAGTAAAGCAATAATGGCAGTGAAGGAGCTGTTGAAGTTGCTCTGCTCAGTAATGAGGAAATGCTCTCTGCAGTAATGCTGGATGCAATTGCTAAGGCCAATTAAAGAAGCTGAGAAGGGAAAAACCAGTCAACAGATTTTTTTTCCCTTCTTTATAGCCTTAACTATTCTACAAGTCACAAATATAACTGTTTAGTAGAGACATTCCCGGTCATACAGAGACGTAAACACTCAAGACAACATGTAAAACAAGGGACCTGATCTCTCAAAATATTTTTTATATTCAGCATCTTTTCTTGCAGAGAGTAAGCCCTGCACCTTACTGACCTCAGCTACACTTGATTAAACATGGGTAAATTAACTCTATTAGATCTAGTTTACTTTTCTGCCCTGCCCCTTGGGCAACTAGTAATCAGAACATAAAAGCATACATTTGCAAGTAATTTTGAAGCTGTTATACTCATTTCAGCTGAGGACAGATATTTGATTTGTGACTTAAATCTTTGCATACCTTTGAATATATGACTACCTTAATTTTGAAGAACTACAGATATGAGACAAATGTTTTTTATGGTCTGTGGCTTATTCTGCTAGAGGGGGGTTACTTTCTCTTCAGCAAAAAAAAAACCAGGCAAAGCAATTGAATGGGCTGGATTCAGCCTGGTATCAAGAAATATTTTCTTTACGTTACATAGAATTAAGAAGCTGCTGAAACTAAAAATTAAATCGGTCTCCAGTGTATAACAAAGCATTGTGAGCCTTAGCAGTAAGTGCTATCCAATTTGAACATTTAATCATTTAGGATTTGTACAAATTTTCTTTAACCTAGAGGATGTTTGGAAGAGACTCATCCGTGGCACACAGTACTGTAAACCTGCTTAAAGTAGAAGAATCTCAAATCTCTTTTGGAAGCTTCTGCCCATTAAGATGTTGAAATATATGGACTCAGGTTGCATCCAGTCTTACTTTTATTCATTTTGTAGAAAATAAGGGAACAAAAAACTGACTAAATTAGCTTAACCAAAAGAAGGAGCCTCACTGAAAGAAACAGAGAGGGGGAAAAAAGCTGGGGTGAGGAGGAATGAGCAAGTAAAATCTGAAGAAACACATTGGAGGAACTAAAGCTGAGGCATCCAGAGAGAGCAGATGTTAATACAGAAGGTAACTGCAAGTTAGGGCTGGCCTCAGTTGCATGTAGAGATGATACAAATGATAAGCACACGTCATATTTAAATATGTTTTTTCAGATCCCAAACTGAGTTCTATGATTAGCCCATAATGATGATAGAACCAAACCAAAATACAGTTGTAAACCTTTCAAACTCAATGGAAATTCATCTTTGCTTTTAAGCATGATGGGTTGGTGCCGTTATAAATTTATAAGTGGTCAGCTGCTTATTTACACCATGAAAATCATCAAACTATTGGCAATACTGGGACTTGATTGATGATAAAAGCTATTCTTTATATGAAGAATACTTAAGATTGCTGATCTACTTTAGAAAATATTAATTAGTTTCATCTGTCATGCAAAAGCCTCAACTGCCTAGTAAAATTAAATAGCTGTGAGCTTATGTAGTAGGTTTTTTCATGATACCATTTGCAATTAAATGTCATGTTTTGATCAGCTTGTGCTATCTCTGATGCACATATTTTGGTTATCGCTTATCATGGCTACTGACAGTATTCACATATACAGTTAAGATTCATAATGAATGGTCAGCCTTTTTCTTATAGTCAATCCAAATTTTGTCTCAGTGACCATTTATTTCACTAGACTGGGTAAATTTAGATAGATATCAATATCATTTATATCAATAGACTGGATAGATTTAGATCAATAGACTGGACCCGTGACTTGTAAAGAAATACTTCCTTTGCACAGTTCTAGATTTCTTTTACTTTAGCTGAAGTCTAATGACATTTCTTTGACATTTTAAAACAGAAGAATAAGGATCAGTTTCCCTTTGATTTTCCTGAAAAAGCTTCTATTAGTTTCCTGTGTGAATTTGAATATCCTAGTAAACTTCCTGCCTAAGGTATCCCCTTAGACCACTTATTTTTTTTAATCTAGAAAATGTGGCAATAAATTTGGTGACATTTAGAATCCATTTCCTTCTCATATCTGTTTTGATTTCCAATTGGGATGAAAGCATACTTTGCTCTTTTTGGAGAGCAAAGCATAGTGTCATTGCAATGTTTTATTCGGAGTATCTCTCATTCCCTCTAATCCACTGAAATGTCTTGTTGCTTATTTAAACACTCAGGAGTGATGGCTTCACTGAACTATCCCATTCATCAACAGCTCGATTCACGCCTACCACTGCCTGGCATTGAGAATCTGTTGCCAAAATCTGTCAGACAGAAAGAAATTCTTTTTGCCTCATTGACAGATGGCTCCCCTGAACAAAGATCTTTCTGCCTATAAAATACTGTCTCATTCAGCTCTTTTTGTCACAGACTTATATTAGGTAGCCACAGAGCCATCAATACATTGTTGTTCCACCAGGCTTGGCCAGCCAGTAAGAACACAGACTTGTGCCACTGCTTTGAAAGGCTGGGTCAGCAGCTAAAAGTCCGGTCCTGAAACCGTAGTGTCACATCTTTAGGGTCCAGCTCTACTTCTACAGGCTATACTAGCTCAGGTCCCATTCCATGCTAACGCACATACAGCATTCTCAGAGTTGAGCTGGTTTGTCTCTGGCATATAGAAAACATTGCAGTGCAGTACCATACTAGAGCAGAACTGTCAGCTCCTTTACTCTTGTAATGCATTCAACTAGTTCAGCAGAGCTTATTGCAGCCAGATTTTGTTGGAAAATGGGTTAACATTATGCGCTATTGTCTACTGAAGCCATCAGATCCATGCAAATTCCGTAATCGTGTTATGTGAAGCATCTTGTTTGCCTGAGTAGCCAGAGGAAATAAATGTATAAATTGAACTTTTATCCACATCCAAGCATTGTTTTTAAATGATGCTGAGCAGCATGAAACCTACCAACCAGCCTAAATAACGAACCATGAAACAAATGAAGAAGGTTTGCTGGAAAGCTCTTAGATAAATTCTAGTGTCATTTGTCCCACTTTACTTCTATCTTTCCCTAGTGCTTACTTATTTTTCCTTTGTCCCTACGATTTAAAAACTCTACCTTGATGTAGAGTTTTTAAGATATGTTCTTCCAGCCACTCAGAAGAAGAATGAAGCCATTTTCTTTCAAGTATGTTTTTATGGAAGCACTTGCATGGCATTTTCTGTTTTCCTGTTGTCCTACTGAAAGGAGATTGAAGTGTATCTCAATATTAGACTTCAGCGTTGTAGATCAGATTAGCTAAAATTCCCATCCTGATGATGACTTCCTCATCTCTGTTTGTGATGTAATGGCTGGAGTTATGAAGCAGTTATACTTGTCTGTAAAGCAGAAATCTTTAAACTTGCTCTGCAAAAGATTTTTGAAGATAGGATGCTTAATAAGTTAATATCCTTGTCTTTAATCCTACTGATGTCAGTGGCGGAGTTGAAATGGTAGTGTCTTTTACAGATAAAACATTATTGCATTAGCTTGAGAGATACTGTGGAGCAGGAGGCTGGATGAGCTGAAATATATGGCTTAGCTCCAGAAGTTTTGAGCCTCTGTCCAAATTGGGTACTCCAGTGAAACAAGTAGAAAGTACACTTCACAGAGTCTGGTGGAGCTCTGGCACTTTTGTGTTCAGGCATGGCCAGAATGAAAGGGGTTTTTTTCCATCTACAAAAGAAGAGAGTTTTCAAGCAGTATTTTAAATCACTACAGGAGTCCTGCCTCCAAACATTCGATATCTGTGGGAGTTAATTCTGCTTAATTTTATTTTGATAAAATTTTGAGGGCAATATCCAAAATAGTGTCTTTGAATGAATTACACGGTCATTTCATGGAGGCTAACAATACCGGCCATTTATTTAAACATGCATTTTGTTCTAGCGTGTGAAAGTTACAAGGTGCAAGAATTAGTCATCTAATAATGCAGATTTTCCATTTCTGTAAGAAATGGAAAGAAACATGAAATAGTTGATAAAAGGTCTTTAGTCTATATAATATGTCAAATCTGTCCTACTTGTGTTTTTTGCAGTGCACCAAATCTAAAATTCGTGCTTTTCATGCATAGACCATTACCTAACATATCTGCCTTATAGACAGTGTAGCTTAATATTAATTATTAGTAGATAAAGTACAAACAGAAGAACTACAAGGTTCTGGTTTGTACATATCTGGAGTACTGGTCATGATGTGGGACTGACACTAGAAAGGACCTAGAAGAACAACATAACGTTGAGAAAAGAGAAAGATAAGCATGTAATATAGGGGAAGGCTGAAGGAACAAAATTTATGTATTTAAAAAAAGTTATCAATGGACACAAGAATTATAAAGTACCTTCAAAATAGCACTCCTAAATGAAGTCACTATCTATGGTTGTACATAAACCAATGGAATTAAGGAAGGGATTTCAAAGCAGACAATAATGAATAAAATCCTATTATTGCATAGATTCCTAAAGGAATTAGTAAAAATCAGAGTTATCCAGAATCAGTGAAATGCTGGGGGAAAGATTAATTCATGTAATTGATATTTAAATGTTGTTTATTTACAACCCAATATAAGCCCAGACTTCACTAGACCAATTATTTTATATTAAATACTAATTGATTACTAACACATGGCAATTGAAAACTAATTACCATGACGTTGGTGTGTAGTCTTTTATTTCCCTATCTCAGCAGATGGATTCTTAATAATTTGTTATTAACTAATACAGAAAAATATCTTACCGAATAAAACTGAAATTGATATTTGAGGACTATCAATCATTTGCTTTCATTATTTCCAATAGGGTTATTTTAGATCCTTGCTTGTTTGTTTTCCCCCCCTTCTTCCCTTCTTTATGCCTGAGGATAGTAATAACAATGAAGTGAGAGTAGAAAGTCATAAGAATCATTTCATTCTTTGGCAGGTAGCAAAACCTTTTCTCCTTCCTAAACTGCATAGAATGCGCCTCTGATTAGATAACAAATTCAATAAAACAAAGCATATTGATTGCCAAAGGGAGGATATTTTTTTTTCCAAGCTAATGGTACTAAGCACTGTAGGAGCCTGTTCAAAGTAAAGCTACTTCTTCAGACAGCTGTCATCTGCAAGAGTGATACGCATGTCAGGGGTAACATAGTTATGGAAAAAATAGGATTTTATTATCACAGATAATGCCTACAGAACAATTCTGGTGGGATGCAATTGTTTCAGATGTTACTGTAAGTTAGGTATTTCTTACAATACATGGATATTTGATCAGCTTTGCTGTTTTACAGCATTTTGCACCCGAGGATCTCAAAGCACTGCATCAGTGGAAAATATTTAAACTGAGCAGCTTATTTCTGATTGCCATCTGATGCCAAAACTAGATAGAAAATGGCCATCAGGCTTTGTGAAATTTGTCTTTCAAAATTAACTCGTGCTTATTTGCAGTGGAATCAAAATTCTGTGTCAAAGTAAAATTTTGAAAGAATTTAATAAACATTGAAACATGGTGTTCAAAAATGAGAACGCTTTTCCCATAAGGTGAAAATTATTAATTAATATCTGTATAGTGGTATATGAATGCTAATATTACAGAAGTTACAGCATTTCCACTCTATCTAAACAAAACGCTTCACTGTTATCCACCTTATTGAAATAATCAAGCAGAAATGATTTGTTTTGACACTTCTTCCCCCAAATATAATTAAATTGAACACATTCTTGTGAAATGTTTTCACTCCTAAGTAACTGCAGTTTTCTGAAAGGACACTGTCTGTCCCACCAACTGTATTTTATTTGGTTTAGAGCTACTTTCTATTTTGACTGAGGCCCAAAGGACACACTTTCTAGATCACATAGGACCTGGTGACTTGTCTTGCATTAAATGCTGGAGTTCTTGGCTTTGCAAGGCTTGTTCTCATCTTAAGAGAGGGAATTCGGCTATGTTCAACTCTGATAGCTGCATTATCCTAGCATGCACCAACGACACAAGTCTTTCAGCGTTGTTCAAAAGGTGAAGATATGCCTGCCTGTACCCTTTTGAAAACCAGGACTAGCTTTGAGGTCCCACAGACTTCTAATTTTTCTGTTCACTTAATGGCTTGGTATCTAGAAATTTGGGGTTCAGAACACATTATCCTGTTCTAAGCATTTTTGTTTGAAATTTGAAGAAACATGTTTCCCAATGTTCTTGCTTCTTTAGGAAATCAAAAAATCTCTCTATCTATCTATCTATCTATCTATCTATCTATCTATCTATTTTTTGGGGAAACGAAAACTAACATGTGACAACACGGTCTCTGGTACATCTCTTTATGGATAAAAAGACAGTTAAATGATTTCTAAACACACATAGAAGCTTTCTAAGGAGATTCCAATTCTCACATGTAACATATCCCAGTGTGAGAATCCAAAGACTGATCCTGCTTTAAAGTTCTTCTAGCCAGTGGTTTTATTTCAATTCAGCTTGATGTTCATATTAATTTAAAATAGTTGATAAAACAATGTCTGTTCAGTTGTCTACATTCAACCAGACTGATATAGCTGTCCAGTTCTCAGTATAAACACTGAAAAACCAGTCAAAAAATCCTCACAATCTGTTGTCATAATCTCATAATCTTATGGATGTTACATGGTTATTCTCAACTCCTCATGGTCATGTGAAAGCTCTGTAGGTTGGAATAGTACTTGGTACAACAGGGAAACAAGGTTTCATAAACCTATTAGAAATTTGTCAAGGACCAGCATGAACATGGTCATGGACTCATTTGCACAACAACTGTAAACTGGTAAACACTGTTCTTATATGATATTGAAGGAATGAGAAAGAAATATGACTTGATGTAACAGAGGGGGTGGTTCACAGAATACTTTGCCAGCACCTTGCCATATTAAGGAGGAGATGTCCCTGTCTCTTTTAACCTCAGAACTGTCCATGTGCACATAATTGCTTTGTGTCAAGGTTAATGAGAGAGAATGAGATTTAAGCTTTGCATTCAGACAATGTCTGTCAGGATCCAAGATGTTTCAGGTTGCCTGAGTCTACCAGTGAAACGTAAGTGGTGGAGAAGGTTTTTTTCAGAGTCATTAATCAAATTAGTCTTTCTACCTTGTCATAAACTGAGGAACCTTGAACTTAAACCCTCCCTCTGACTAAAATAATGCTTATCTGACTAAGGAGCTGAAACAATATAATTTATCTTGTTTCTAACCCTGAATAACTCTGCTGGAAATGTGAAATGAAAACTGTTTGATGAGAGTGAAAATTAGTCCATGGGAATGTGCAAAGTATATGTGAATAATTTAGATTGACTGAATAAACAGATCAAATTAAATTGTATAAAAGGCCAAAAAACCCTATAATCCCATAGTTGATATTTTACAAGCAGAAGTCTGATCTAACCAAGCATATTATTCACTGCAGTTTATATGTTCAATTATAAAGGCAAAAAGGGATCATTTTGACCAGATAGTTTGATTCTAAGTACAAAATTTGATAAATAGGTTTCATTCAGACTAGGCAGAATTGTTGGAAAAACATGATTAAAACTTGATTGGCATGTGACAGAAAATGTAAGAAAATCCCATGTATGTTGTAGTGGCTAGATGTGCTCATGCTCTGGCCTTGTGATCTACTGAAGTGGGGATAAATTGATGCTGATTTTGAAAGAGACAATCTTGTACTCCCATCTCTCATTCCCATCCTTCCCATCCCCTGCTGTCTCCTTGTCCCTTCACAAGCACCAGTGTCACCAGGTGGTAACCTGCTCAGGCAACTGAGTCAGGTTAAAAGAAATGTAGAAGGAAAGTTCATTTTTGGCTGACTTGGGTCCATAATGTTGTTCACCACATGGCTTATGAAGGGTTGGTTTCTGTGTAAGAGATGATCGGAGAAGAGGAATATTTTTTATAAATATGAAGAAAAAGAAATTACATTTTTCCCTTTTTTCCTCATTATTGTCATAAAACTGGCCCTAGGTTCCTTACAGGTACCTCTGTGGGTTTGCTCGGTTCATGGAGGACCAAAAGAGTTAGTTACTTATTTCTGGATAGGGGTAGGCAGACATTTCAGTCCAGATTATGTGTTGGCTGCCTTCCTTAGAGTTCTTAATCTCCCAGTTCCTTCTGGGGGATGTACAAATGTTTTACATGCTTATCTTCAGAAATAGACTTCTGAACCCCACGGTGTCAAAGAACAGCATGTGTCAGAGCTATTGGGTCTTCTTCCTCTGCAAAGTCCAGATTGTCTTTCAGAGAACGGGTCAGGAGTGTGAAAGCAAACACATCCTAGAGGAAAGAAAGGGCATGCTTTATCATCCTAAGTTAGTCCTCATAGAAACCTTTTTTTTAAATAATAATAATTTTAAAAAGCATTAAAGATCTTTCCTGACTGGGAGGGGTTTTGTGCAGAAGCAAAAATGAAGAAGTGTAACAGGTCCTCTGTCAAGCTCTAAGTCACCGCTAATGCTATGCTACAGTTTGAAGGGACACTGAGGCATTTCTTAGGAAGAAACTCATAATTTGTTAAATTTATGGGGTGTCACTATACACGTTATCTGGCTACTGCCTAGAAATTACATTGTCACCTTAGACTCTCTAGGGAATTTTGACATTAAGCAAAGTGATAAAAATTGCAAAATATCCCTACCAGCCTCAGAGCCATTTTTTAACTTTATTTTTCCTATTTTCACTCTTTGCAGTGTCAGGGTTATTCTTTCCACTTGACAGTTCTTTCAGCAGACATAGCAGCTATATAGGTCATCTTCTCATGGATCTGTCAACAGTGACAAGCACGGTGCATCTGCTGAAAGTTTGTCTGTTGGCTGTCCTGATAAGGTGCTATGAGTGTGCTTACCTGTTCCTTGGAGATATTGTATTTCAGTGTAAAACTGAATTTTGTCACTTGGGTTGTCCACTGTTTCAGCAAACATTTGTCTCAAATTGACATCAGCAATGAAATATTTTCTCCCATATCCAAATACTTTGGATTATATTGGCACTTGGTTACTACTGACAGAGACTCTTTTTCTTATGCATCTTCCCAGTGTTCTCCCAGCCTACTGTTATTTAGCTTTTGTCTTTTTGGAATGCTATGACTATACTCTACCCATAAAGAAAGTTTAATTGCCACTTTGTGCTTCAGCCCTCTTGTAGTTACCAGTGATTAAGAATGCTGTCAATCTTGCAGTTTTATCAATGATAGCCACTCATGCTAAAACTCTGAGTTTCTTTAGGGATTCAGAATTTAAATAATCTTGTATTAGTTTTAATGTGGCTATTATGATTACGGTTATGGCTTTGATCAACATTTGCCTTTGTCAAAAAGTTCTGTTTTCCTGGCAGGGTGAGTTTGAAGTATGCTCCTGGGGACACTGTATGGAGACACATGCACGAACCTATGAGAGCAGGCTTCAATATCACTCATGGCCTTACTTGTGTTCACTTATGCCTAAGTTATTGAAGCATCTCTGTTACTGAGGATTTTTTTAAAAGATGGAAGAAAAACTTATGACCTTGAAAAGTCCAAGTGTCACAAATATGAAAATGGAGTTGCTGTTTCTCTGCTGCGCTCTGTTGAGCCAGTACAAACAACCTTCAATATTTGTTGCACTAAGAATCAGCCCCGTTGCACTAAGAATCAGCCCCATGTGGTTTCCCATACAAATGGATGATAGAAACATTTTGCAAAGTTTCAGCCACTGTGTTAAAATGGCCAGTCCTGCATCACTGTTATCACACCATGTGAAAGGAAAGTAGGTCTGGGGAGTGTATCAATCAGAGCAACAACTTTGAACATCAGATCTGATTGCTGAAACCTGTTCTCTTAGGAAGCCTTAGGAGGAGAGAGTTTAAATGCTATCCCACACTGTCAACCAACAAGGGTCTTGGCATGCATCCTCAGCTGTTTTTAACCAAATCCTTACCTTCAGAGGGGCAGGCATTGTCTTACGAGGGTGACAAAGAAGAAAGCCAAGAGGCCAGCAAAATTTCCTGAGCAAGTTAGTCAGTTAATACCTGTTGAGGTACCTTTGTGAAGATTGCCAGACACCTGCAGATAGTATACAATTTAGGATGTAGATGAGCTATTTTTTCTCCATGGATATTCTAATTGAGTGGCTCCAAGATAAATGGAGATTATTTTGTTTCACTTATTGGCATTAGCATGGCCTGACACTGAGAAGCTTTACTTCATGTGGAGGTTTTAATTTTAATTATTTTGTTAAAAAGATTAGTAAGAAGGGATCTTTGATTTTAAGAAAAAAAACACCCTAGGGAGAGAATATAAAGGAGAAGGTAATACACCGTGGATAAAAAGAGCATGTGATAATTACAGGCAAATAAATGCTCCTTATATATTGATTTGTTCAGTGAGTTTTGACTAGGTAGAGAGAGGAAGTTCTAAGATATTCTGAAACAGTGTACTTTGGTCTTGAATAAAAAGAGACCCAGAGATCAATAGTGAAGTGCTCATAGAAACAAAACAATGTCCTGTGGAGAAAGACTAGAGAGTAGGGGTGAATGACAACTGGACATGAAGTAACAATGTGCACTTGCAGCCCAGAAAGCCAACTGTATCCTGGGCTGCATCAAAAGATGCGTGATCAGCAGGTCAAGGGATGTGATTCTGCCCCTCTACTCTGCTCTCATGAGAACCCACCTGCAGTACTGCATCCAACTCTGAGGTCCCCTGCATAAGAAGGACATGGACCAGTTGAAGAGAGTCCAGAATTGGGCCACAAAGATGGTTAGAAGGCTGGAGCACCTCTCCTGTGAAGAAAGGCTGAGAAAAGTGGGGTTATTCAGCCTGGAGAAGAGAAGGCTCTGGGGAGACCTTATAGCAGCTTTTCATTACTTAGAAAGGGCCTATAAGATAGATGGGAACAGACTTTGTGCTACGGATTGGTTCAACAGGACAAGGGGTAATGGTTTTGAACTAAGAGTATAGATTTAAACTATATATAAGGAAGAATTTTTTTTATGATGAGGGTGTAAATCAGTAGAACAGGTTGCTCAGAGACGTGGCAGATGCCTTGTCCCAGGAAATGTCCAGGGCCAGAGTGGATTGAGCTCTGAGCAGCCTGATCTAGTTGAAGATGACCTTTCTTACTGTAGGAGAGGTTGGACTAAATGGCCTTTAAAGGTCTCTTCCAACCCAAAACATTCTGTAATTCTATGGAAATCCACTAAATATCCCTCTTGCTGTTTTGGGTTGGTCAGTGCTATGCTATATAGCTTGTGAGAACTGCTCTTTATCCTGCAATCAATGTGATTTATCTGGTTGTGAATGTTGCTGTGAGTTGCATGAATTGTTGGAACACCTCTGCAACATCCAGCTCTTTCATGCGGTCAAGGAAATGCATGGCATTGTCAAGATCACTGTCCTGCCCACAAGGGTTTGCAATCCTCAAGGGCCATTGTAGCTTCATGTTCCCCTGTGTTTTCATAAGAATCATCTTTTGCTTTGCTAACACTTCCCTGTCTGCCATCTAGCATAATGCAGGTTTTATACCCTCAGAGAAAGAGAATTATATGTATACTTTCCCTGCAGAAGAAGTGGAGGTTATGCTTCTGGGCACCAAATAAACAAAGCTTTTTTTTTTTTTTTTAATATAAGAGCCAAGGTTAAGTATTTATGTGGTAGGCACTAGTTAGGCCACATCACAATTCCGCTGTAGATAATTGTGTGCAATAAAAAGCTGGTCCCAGCATCTGTGTCTGTGAGGAGATGGAAGCCCGCTCCCTCTATTATGTGGCTGTTATAATTCACAGATGTTTGCTGGTGGCTGTGCTAAAAAGACAGTGACTCTATATAACAGGATTTCACAGAAAAATATTCACAATGAAATTCCCTCTCTCTGGAAAGTTCAGTCCTGCAGCAGATGTAAAAATCCCCAGTCTGCACAGTCTCACTGCTCAGCCTTCTGTCTTCAATAGACACAAAGTCCGTGCCCAAGCCAAAGCCAAAGGAATATTGTCAACCTGCCTTCCATTACACCCTGCTGAACCTGGAGCGAGTTTAATGGTGCAATATACAGAAACACAGAATTAAAATCAACAGGGGTGTATCTGTTCCACAGAAGCGCAGGGAGATAGTGTTGAAAATCTTGTAGCAACAGTGTAACCATATTAAAGCATATACAACTATCTCTCAGCATCTTCCTCCTCTGAACTTTATTAATTCCATCTATGAATTCATATGTAAAATTAAAAGCAAGTGATAGAAATCACCCCTCCAATCATAATGGAATGTTTCATCATGAACAAAGAGGATCCTCACAATCAGTTTCATTGTATTCAGGGAGCTTTATGAGATAGTACACTTAGTGAAAAAAAAAAAAAAAAGAAATCCTTCAAGATCATGAGGAATCCCAAGTTCTTCCTTGTCAGATAAGGGCTAGTCATTTGTGGCTCATTTTTATATGCCATTTCTTTTGCACAGCAAAATTAAGACGTATAGAACACTGCAGATTTACAAAGTTAAGATTTGTCTAAAGTTGTTAGTAAAATTGTAGTCGAATAATTCAGATGCTGGTATATTTGATTTTTATTACAAGCTTTTTATTAAAAGGTAACATTACAACCTAGAATGAGATTCTAAGGTGCATAATAAAATGAAATATTGTTAGTCTGTAGCTCTTTCTGGTAATTTGTAATGCTGGGGTTTGCAGTCTGTACAACCTGCAGTTGCAGGTTGTACAATTCCAAAATTTGGCACTTGATGCTCAACTTGCTTGTTAAATTCTATTTACAGTCATAGAAAAATTCTGAAAATAAGCATGCAAAAATAGATTGCAAGGGATGTTTGGATGTCATCTAGTTCAGCCTCCTGCTCAAAGCGAGGTTAATTTAAAAGTTTAGATAAGGTTGTTCAGGGATTTTTCCACCTAAATTTTGAAAATCTCCAGAGGTGGAAATGTATTGCAGGGCTTAACCATGCTCCTTAGGGAGAAAGGTTTCCTCACAGCAAGACTGAGTCTACCTTGCTGTCACGCTATTTCACTGTGCAACTCTGAGGTGAGTCTGTCTTCATCTTTATCATTTCCTTCTACAGTGTGAAAAATAGCAACTAGACCTTCTCTTAGTTTTCTCTTCTCCAGGATAGCCAAACTCAGCTGTCAGCTTCCCTTCATGCATTGTGGGATTTGTTCCCTGAGTGCTTTAGTGTCTTCACTTGGGTTCTCTTCTCCTCCTCCTATTCATGAGTCATAGGTCGTGGTAGTGCATAAAAATTCTGGTATTGAAAGCTGACTCCATGTAAAAAGCATGTCTTTTGATGGCAAAGTCAGCTTCTTTTAATTTACTTATTTTGTCATTTTTGTCTTCCAATAGCAACTGTTCTTTTACTTAATGCTATTTAAGAAGTACCATTCTTCTTTGGTCTTTTATTGCATGAGGAGCTGAACACAGGAAAGCTAGGAGCTGTTATGTGTAGCACAATGCAGAGAAAGTAAGAATGCCATTTTTGCAGCGATAAACATCGCTTTGTTTTGATTCCTAGAAATAGTTTGTGAAGAACTTTTTTCTTTCTTTAGAGCATCTAAAGATTGCAGTATTGCTATGGAAATCTTGGGTTTGTTCTCATATTCCTTACCAAACTGAATAATCCTGTTCAGTTTCATGCCTTTGCTTCTTACGTTGCTTATTTGGAGAGCCACGACAAGCAGATCTACAGTGCTCAAAGGATGTTTGAGTACTTCTGTCTAAGTATATGTAACAAACACCTTTACTACAAAAATAACCTCATAGAGTGTTTATGTTGCATGGGATTTACCTTTTACTTATCTTCATGCAAAAGTCTTTCTCCCCAAATGTTCTTTTTATCCCCAAATGTTTTCCTACAGTTTCTATTGTGCTGTTTCACCCCCACATCGGTATGTCTAACCTTTGATTCCTTTTCTGTCTGGGCAGATCATGTACTTTATTCCAGTAGCAAGCAAAGGCCAGTGCCAATATGCTGTAACATCCACCTGTCACATTACTGGACCCAATACACCAGCAATATTGTTCACCGGGATGGGATGCTGACACTTCTCCTCTTGGGCACCTGTTAAACCTCTGCAGTTCTGAGAGCGGAGGTGTGTCCTTCCTGCAGCACAAGATTTCCCTACCTTTTAACAGGAGGACTGAGATTTGAAGGTATTTGTGTTTAGGACAAAGGGAGAGATGTCATCGATGTCACTAATAATGCTAGTCAATTTTTTCTCAGTTGTAAAAAGCTGTCATTACACAAATCTGACTGAATAAAGAGTGCAGTGCACCCTCCTCCTGCTGCTGTTTCACCACTTTACCTGAATGGTGTCAAATTGTCTTAGTATGAAAGAGTGTGACCCATGAATAGCAGCATGCAGGAATGAGCAAAATATTGGCAATCACAGCTGGCATATGGATCTGGAAAGCTAATTCTGTCCTGCAAGATGTACAATACGCACCAGGCAAAGGTTCAATAATCACTACTTACCTAGAGCACACAATTTCTTAGCAAACAAATGCTATTTGAACCCCTCTGTGAATTTGATAAATGTTTTATTTGCATGGCAAGGTGGGAGAGCGGCAGGAGCTGACACATCAACATGTAAATAAAACATTTGTCAGACATCTCCAGAGATTCTAGGCAGTGCTGTTCATCAGAGAAGCAGTTTGGGAGCAGGTAAGACAACTTATCAATGCTATTAGCAACATAATCTAAACTGTACTGATGACGCTGCCATTTATGTAATTCCAAATATATTTATATCTATGTATGTGAGCTTTAATTTTGATCAATGAGCTTTCATGTGTTTGAAACTTGTATTTTTTTTCCACCTGACACTCGGTTCCAATTTAGATTAGTGGTATGGTGGGTGTCCCTTATTCTTCTCCCCACATGCATTTTGTCCTTGCCAAGATAGCTCTAGAAAGAAAATTTTCTGAAGGGGCTTAGGAAGTGCCTGACAGAGCAGCTTTCAGTGGAACAGAATGGTGTGTCTGCAGTCACACTTTGGTAATTATTGAACCATGCAGGATTATAGCAGAAAATAGAAAATGCACAAATATAATTACTGGTATGCTTAATTTTCTTTCTTAACCTTTCATGTACAGGGTTATTAACAGAGTTGTGTTTTGCAGAGTAGCCCAGTCTTGTTTCAAATAACACTTCTTAAAATCTGTGATCTATGTCTGTCTATGCACATGCATATATACACAAAGGCCTTTGTCACTCTCCACTCCAATGAGTAGATGAATATGTCATGCTAGAAACGATGTATGTAGTATTACCCTTAGATATTTGGAATACATTGCATTTCTTAAGTGGAGTGAAAAGCTCAAAGTACTTCTATTTTACACAACATGACACACGCTTTTATGAACTGATCCATCTGGGACAGAGTAGGACCAAAAGAATTTCCTGTAAAATCTGAATTTGCCTGTCCACCAGGACATACAAGAAGATTTAAACTTAGATACTTATTATGCCTCTTAAATTAATGTTCTGTTATTCTGTGAGTGCTATTCCTCTTTCTCTGGTCAAGAAATGTAAAATGAAGTCAGTTGCTTCTATTGCAACATGGACAGAGCCACAGAGGTCTCCTGGCTGGTATCTGTGAGGAAGTGTGTTTTGGGCAACCCAATTCTGGGCTGTTTACATCAAACTGTTACATATGCTAAAGATTTATCTTCTGTTAGTCTGATCAGTCAGATGCAGGTACTGAGGAAGCAGACCCTGCACCTACATTGTTTTCCATACAGCATAGACACATAGAAGGTCTGGAAAGCTGCTCCAGCCAGGCAGGAAAATGGGGCAACAAGTGAGGTCTGTGAAGCCCATTTTTGTCCCGTGTCTCTGTGTTTGTGGGATGTGTAAGGTGGGTGGGAGGTCAGCACTGCCCTGTCACCCTTTGCTCCCAGCCTACAAGAGAAAGCATCCGGTGCCTGAAGGGAGGTGGCTCTGCCCTTACTGCCGGCTGCTGCGACAGTCGGGAAATGAGATATCGACCTGCTGAAAGTCAGTGCAGATTGCAGATGGCAGTGGCTGATTATGCACTTTACAGCAGCAGGGAAAGTAGAAGGGAAGACATTAGGAATGGTAACTATTACACAACTGGTAATTCAATGATTTCAATCTTGGGGTCCTTCTAGATTCCTTAGTGTGGTTTGCTTAGTTTTAATTGAAGATATCCGTATATGGGGTTAGATCTAGGTAATATGTATTTGCAGCAGGTTTTAGTGTTCCTGTTTCTAGGGTGGAGGGTGTAACTATAATAAAAACTCTACTTACCTGTAATTTACATCAAATACTACAAGGTATCTCAGGCTACTTCCTGTTCTAAACAGGTTATTCTTTCTATGCTGTGTTTTATCTGCAAATGTAAACTGGTGAAAGCTCTTAGCATCACAACACTGTGCATCCTTCACAGGAACCATTTCAGTGGTAGCTCAGGACACATGTATTGCCATAATTTTTTTGCCCAATTTCAGCCTGCTTGAGATGTTTTTGGTAAAAAGTTCAGAAAAATATTGTTACAACTGTTCTGAAAAAACCCCAACTAAACATCTTTTGGGCAAGCTACATAGCTGTGAATTTATTCAGTTTATTATATATTCCTGTACCTATATAAAGATTAAGTGACTGACCAAATGAATGTGATCTAGTTTGTTCTAGGGGATGTTTTCACAAGCATGCTTTTTGAAAAAGCTGATGATAAATATTCACAAGTGCATACTACTTTATTATATCCTCCCTGTCTTTGAAATGGCCATGGTGCTATGAAACTGCTGTCTGAGATCTATTTCTCATTCTTGGCTGTGCTAACAATCAAAATCTTAGCACCAGTCTGAGATTCTGTGATTATGATTAACAATCCTCCATTTGTGCCTTTCTGCTATTTGCATTACAATACTGTCTATGATTATTTCATCATATGCTATATTACCCACATAAATCCTTGTGTTGTGGGAGTACAGTACAGAACTTTTTTTGGAGGTGAACCAAAGGTTTACAGTTAAAAAGCTCCTACCTAATTTGTTGCAGACACTAAAAAGGAGATTATGAGTAAAGCAGTGAATATAATGTTGGCAATACTGGTTTTTTCCCACCTTTTTTCAGAAGTTAAACAGAAAAGTTTTTGAAACGTCAGTTATTATTACAAGTATTATTATTCCATTCTGGCAAAAAGCAAAACAAACCAAAAAAGGGTATTTCTTATCAGCATACCAAATATATTTAAGGGCTTTTTTTCTCCATATAGGAACATTTCAAAAGCAGGCAGTTATTTTAAATGAAGGGTTAAGGTGTTCTTTCATCTGATGCTGTATAAACTATTATTCTTTGAAGGTGTATCCTGTTTAATGTCCTCTTACGCTCCTCTCTCTTAATCTCTTCTTACTTTCTTCACTCTAAAACTGCATTTTCTTCAAAATTTTCTATTCACTGAGGAATGACCCCAAACCCCAGAAAGGAAAAGTGCAAAGAGAAAGGATGTTTTTTATGGGTAAAACAGGATACTGTCAAGGATTCTATTCCTGTTGATTACCCATTATTTCTATGTAATGCTAGGCCTGTTACCCCAAGTTTTCACAGATGGCTGGTAATACTAACCTCTTTATTTTTTTGTTATCCAGCTCTCCACACCTGCTCTCTGACTTCCAGAAGTGCTGACCAGCTGCCTCTGTTGTCAGTAAGAACTCTCCCTTACATGTAGAAAGTAATCTAAAATTCTAATTGCTTCATTAAATGAGTCGCAATTCTTCACAAACTGAGCTTCCTGAATTAATGACATTTTTGAGACATTCAGTTTTAAACTCTGAATTTTGGTCTTGTGTACAAAACAAAATGAGCATGTGTATCCCATCCTATGGAAGAAAAGTATATATTTTACAGTAGTAGATGACCTTTAAATGTCCCTTCGAACCCAAACCATACTATGGCTCTGAAGAAGGCAGAGATGAATGTGGATAAAAGCCTGACATTTGAACTCTCAAAAATCTGCACCTAAACCATGAGACATCAAAAGGTCTCTGCTTCAGGTCTGGCTCAAAGTCAAGACCAACTCCACTGCTTCCATGAACCTTAAGGAAGAAATAAAAACTGGCACCTGGCCTGAAAGAAGGTATCTTGTACCCTGGCCAGATGCTCAGTCTGCTTAACCAGAAGGCCAGTACAGTGAGTTACAGGACAGAGTCTAGGTTTAGCCAAAAAGAAATTAGCATTTGACTCCCATAATGAAAATTGCAACCTTGTACTGGACTCCTAGAAGCAAGTATGAATGTGTGTTACTTCCCTGAAAGTTTGTGTGCTGGAAAGATTTATCATCGTGCAAAAGAGTAAGAATGCCTCTAAGCACTCTAGGATGCCTTAAACCAGCAAAGTGATCTCCAGGGTTGGGGACCCAAAGGGCCTGAGGTGTGCGAGGTGTGTGTCCCTTCTTATGCCACCAGGATGGAGAAGCCTCCATTGCTGAATGTCCAGGGTTTATGGAGCTGTCTGGTGACACTGAGACTGCTCATAAAACCTCACTGCCAGCCAGGGTGGTTGTTGACCGCTTGTATGACTTGAGTGCCTACATGCTGCATAGTGAGGTAATTTATTTAAAGAACTGTAGAAGAAAAAAATACTGAAAACAATACCAGACATAGCAGTGCAGCTTTGCTTTTTATTTGGTGTGTGAGAAATGGACCCTCACACACTGAGATCTAGCTGACCCCTTTTTGACACTTACTTTAGGTATAGTATGTTGACCCAAAGAAGGGTGAATGCATAATATCTGACCTTGTTATAAGATCATAGAATCATAGGATCATTTTGGTTGGAAAAGACCGCACCAACATGCGGAAGAACTTTTACACAGTGAGGGTGACAGAGCCCTGGGACAGGCTGCCCAGGGAGGTGGTGGAGTCTCCTTCTCTGGAGATATTCAAGACTCGTCTGGACGCCTATCTGTGCAATATGTGCTAGGGAGCTGCTTTGGCAGGGGGGTTGGACCCGATGATCTCTCGAGGTCCCTTCCAACCCCTACGGTTCTGTGATTCTGTGATTCTGTGATTAAGGTCATCAAGTCCAACCATTAATCCAACACTACCAAGCCCACCACTAAACCGCATCCCTAAACATTACATTTATGCATAGTTTAAATACCTCCAGGGACTGTGAGTCAAGCAGTTCCCTAGACATTCTGTTCCAATGCTTGACAACCCTTTTAATGAAGAAATTTCTTCATAATATCCAATCTAGACAGCCCCTGCTGCATAAGCCTTTCCTTCTTGTCCTATTGCTACTTACCTTGGAGAAGAGACTGACCCCTATCTGGCTTCAACCTCCTTTCAGGTAGCTGTAGAGACTCTTTTTCTTCAGACTACAAAACCTCAGTTCCCTCAGCTGCTCCTCATAAGACTTGCTCTGTAGACCCTTCATGAGCTTCATTAATTACCTGCTGAGACCATTAGAGAAAACTCCGGAAAGAAAGAACTATTTTTGTGTATTTGCATGGTGGATAGTAAGTAGTGAATGGACCTATAAGATAAATGAGTGAGAAAGAGAGAAACTAGACTGGTACTTATTTAATGAGAGCCCTCCTTCTTTTCTCTTTTCTCTCTTTATGTAGTTAATCCTAGTTGTAGCAAGATGAAGTGGGTTGGATGCCTGTAATTACTAATAGCTGTATTTTTCTCTTTTGAGATGAGCAGTGATGTGTCATTTGTTCTTTGTTGTCTCTTGTCAAGGACAATATTGATTTGAGTAAGTGCGTAGAGATACAATTTCTGACATTTTATGGACATCAAGTCAAAATATAAAGTATTACCCCAGGGAGTTATTGTTAAATTCAACACAGATAGAAATTTCAGATTTTCATCAATAAAGACAACAGGGAATTGGCACAGAAAGTTTTCATTAAGACTGTACACTATGATAGCTTCCTTCCAAAACCAGCACAGACAAAAAAAATTGACCATATTACTTGAAAAAGAAATTACCTTTATCTTTATTTTCATTGCTAAATCTGTGTTAATGAATTGACTCTATAAACATCACAAATATTGTGTTGCCAGTTCTTAGATTTGGTATTTGTATCATATGTTGATAAATAGACATGTATATGTATATGAAACTGGAAACTAATGCCACTACATCACTTGTAACTAACTGCCACACTGCATTATAGCTAGGGTTTTGAATCTCAGTTTTAATTAGTGGTTGTCTCTGGAGGCCTTGGTGTGTGTGAGGTGGAACAGTCAAAAGGGTAGAAACCAAAGCAAGAATAAAGATTAAATGTAAGTGCTTTCCATTTTACAATGTATTATCTTAATTTTTTTCATGTGTTCTCCCCTCTACTCAGAGTTAAAATCTTTAACCATGAGCTATAATTGATATGTAACACGGCTGTAAACAGTGCTGGGGACATGTGCAGTGCTGGAGACTATGGTGTTTGGATGCTCTAAAGGTGTCTTTCTCATTTCTGCATTCTAAGGGCGCTGACGGATGCCAGCTGTCTAATCAGTCAGCGTTCATATCTCTTGCTCTTTCTTCTCTCCCAGTGTCAGTCACTCTTGCTTATCATTGTTTTGATGTGAGAACTATTCGAGCCCAGTGTGATGAAGTCAGGGAGCAGGAGCAGAAGCCCTCTAATTCATTCTGATATAAAAATCTTTTTGTCCTACTGTTTTAATTTCTTGGTTTTGTCATTCAGAATCCTCAGAGAGGACCGTAACTAAGACCTATTAGAAACTTTTTTTCTTTTAAAGTTCACATGGACAAATTTTACAACTCACTGAATAGCTTAGTTGGTAAACCCCAGTACTCCTACTTGCTGGGTAGGATGTCTCATCAGGAGGATGTTACATAAAAGGACTGTTCTGCTGCTGCCTTATTTTTTAATATAAATAACAATGACGGCTATATGTTGCATTGTACTCAATGGTATCACTGCATGTTACTCTTGCTTTGAACCTAATTACTGAATCAGTGTTGGGGGCAGAGGTATCTGCATGCTCAGTGATGTAAGTGCCTGTGGTGTGCATAACAGCAAATCGTCTTGTGAAAACGTAAGCACTTATGACCTCTTGATCACCTCAGCAGTTTTTCTGGACTGTCACAAACTCAGGTCATTATATTCCTTCTGAATTATACTGCTGATGCCAAAGTACTGCTTTGGATTTCACTGCATTGTCAGAGAGGATTGTCAAGAATAAATCAAGTTAGAGTTGCAAGGGCCAGAAAAGTCTTACCGTTATCTTGCCTGTATTTCCCATGAAACCAGCATACAGCACTTTCTGTAGCTTGTAATTATTGTGTGAACAAAGGGTTTAGTTGTTAATAAAGATATCAGGTGAAATCAAGTCTGCACTATTAGTAAATTGTTCTAAAGTTTGATATCTTTGTTGTCAATGATGATTTTTAGTCTTCATTTTTCTAGATTTCACTTCTATGGTTAGATAGTATTTTTGTCAGTCTTTCTAAGTATAAGCAATTTTATTTGAAAAAAATAAATAATAATATGTGTAAACTGTTACCAGGTTGGACCTTAACCTCATACATAAACAAGAGGTTTCATTTAACTTCTTACAGTACAGCCTCAATCTTGTTCTTTAAATTGTCCCTGCTTTTTTAGCATTACTAAGACTGGACAGAACACTAACACTATACCAGAAAAGACTGAATTAATATTTAGAAACTGTATCAAGTTAAATATATTTTCTTATGTGTGCTACCGTCTTGCAGACTATTATTTGGTAGCACTTAGAGGTGAAAACAAGAAATCTGAAGATACCAAATTTGAATTCACATTCACTAAGCCCCAAATTTAGAGGCTCTATTATCAATCTTGATAACTTCACAATATTTAGGAATGGAAATTAAGAAATTTTGAAACTGATTTCTTTAGACTTTGTGTCAGAGAGATGAAAGTGCCAAAACAATTTTTTTTAATGGAAGTATCAGTGCTAGCAGAATTTGAATCACAGAATCACAGAACATTAGGAGTTGGAAGGGACCTTGAAAGATCATCTAGTCCAACCTCCCCGCCAGAGGAGGATCACCTAAATCACACAGGAACGCATCCAGGTGAGTTTTGAATGTCTCCAGAGAAGGAGACTCCACAACCTCTCTGGGCAGTCTGTGCCAGTGCTCTATCACCCTCACAGTGAAAAAGTTTCTCCTTATATTCACATGGAACTTCCTATGCTCCAGCGTGCACCTGTTGCCCCTTGTCCTATCACTGGCCATCACTGAGAAAAGCCTGATTCCATCTTCCTAACTCTTGCCCTTTATGTATTTATAAACATTAATAAGATCACTCCTCAGCCTCCTCTTCTCCAAGCTAAAGAGGCCCAGCTCCCTCAGCCTTTCCTCATAAGGATGGTCTTCCACTCCCTTAATCATGGTTGCCCTGCATTGGAGTCTTTCAAGGAGTTCTGTGTCCTTCTTGAACTGAGATGCCCAGAACTGGACACAATATTCCAGGTGTGGTCTCACCAGGGCAAAGTAGAGGGGGAGGAGAACTTCTCTTGACCTACTAACCACTCTTCTAATACACCCCAGGATGCCATTGGCCTTCCTAGCCACAAGGGCACATTGCTGGCTCATGGTCATCCTGCTGTCGACCAGGACACCCAGGTCCCTCTCCCCTACGCTGCTCTCCAACAGGCCAGTCCCCAACCTATACTGGTACCTGGGGTTGTTCTTCCCTAGGTGAAAGACCCTACCCTTGCCCTTGGCAAATCTCATTAAACTTCTCTTTGCCCAACTCCACAGCCTGTCTAAGTCTTGCTGAATGCATCATCTAGTGCTGGAATGGCTCACAGTCTGTTGCATTTGTAACCTAGCCAAGGGAATCTTTTTGCTCAGCGAGATATAGATTTGTACCAATGTGCTCAGTGCTGGTGCTCTGAAGTTTACTTTGTTGATAATCCAGGATAGTCATCTTGCAAAAGTGTCCTGCTGACAGCATTACAGGATTATTCTAAGAGAGGTTATTTGCAAGATCTTCAGAACTTGCTGTCTTGCTGTTACTAGTGGTAGAGATACTGAGGTTAAATACTTAAAATGTGTCTTCTTTCATATATTCCCCTCCATGGGAAAAAAAAACAAAACCAAACCCAGACCAGCAAACTTAGATTTATAGGTGAGGAAATGAGTCCTCCCTTAGGTAAAAAAAAAGAACCCCAAAAAGAAATTATGTGGAAAATATATGAGAAGTTCAGAGATGTCAGCTGTTTGGAAGCAAGGAAGGTGGACTGCAGTTCAAAAGTCTTCATCTTATGATCATATGCTAAATTAAATTTAGGCATATTGCTGCCCAAGGGATATTGCTGACCCTGACTGAACGCCAAACCTTAATCCACTCATATCAGTGTGACCTTGATCAAGAGGTGTTTAATGTAGATGTCTGAGGTGGGAGAAAGGGGAAGGTGGTAGAAAAGAAAGGTTTCACAGGAGAATTCAAAGAGTAAAGAATCAAAAGACAGTAGTTGTCAGCACTACATTCTGTAATATGCTCACGCTCTCCTGGACTTTGAATCCTCTGCTGCAGAAAAAATATGAAACACAGTAAACCTCTGCACATAACCATCTCATTTTCATGCAATGCAAGTTTGAAGCAAGTAAAACAAATGGATCTTAGCAGTCACAGCCTCTGATGGCAGTTTCCGTGCTGAAAGGTCCCCTTGCTTTAGAGCAGAAAAGTGTCTTGGAAAAAAAGAAAACTTTTTCCTTTAGGGGAAAGACTGCCTTAACTGAACACTAGATACTGGAATAGTCAGCCACAAGAGCTGAATATCTTGAAGCTGATGTTCTGCTTCCTGTAAACTCAGGCATCTGTCATTCATTTTATATCAAGGTTAATTCACACAGAGACTTTCTGAGAAATAATTATCTTTCCATTTACTCAGACAGGTCAGTTCCATGGCTTTTAACTCACAGCTATCATTTGCAATCTGATGTGTGTTTTTCTCAGTATTTTAGACCATTTTTGCGTTGACCTTTAAGGCAACAAAATAATTAAGCACACCAGTGTTGTTCTGTAGCTTTGAATTCACTATATTAACAAGCTCATGGTATTAAAAGGCCACTAACCCATCCATTAGGGCTGATCATGCCCTTTTGGAATCAATAGCAAAAATCACAGTAATCTAAACTGGTTGTGCTCAGACACTGGAAATTACTTTTATTTGCAGAATCACAGAATAGCTGATGTTGAAAGGGACTTCTGGGGATCCTCTAGCTCACACCCACTGCTCGGAGCAGTGGATGCCTAGAACCACATTCAGTTGAATTTTGAGTATCTCCAAGGATGGAAGCTCCACTGCATCCCTGGGTGACCCATTGCAGTGTTCAACTATTTTCACAATAATACAGTCTCTTTTTTTGCTTCTTTTTCTGTGCTTGGGTTTGTGCCCATTGCCTGTTTTCTCTTTCTTGCCACCACTGAGGAGAGTCTCCTTTATTCCCAACCATCTTGTACTTATGCACATGGATAAGATCCCCCTAAAGTTTATCTTCTCCATGTTAAACTGTACCAGCTCTCTCAGATTATTCTCATATGGGAGATTCTCCAGTCTTTTAATCATTGCTGTGGTCCATTGCTGGGTTCATTCCAATATGTCATCATTTCTTGTACTGGGTAGCTCATGTATGGACCCAGCATCCAGACATGTCCTCGACAGTGGTGACAAGAGGAGAAAGATGGTCTTTGCCAGGAGGGTACACTGCTGGCTAATGGGCACCAAGACTCCACAGCCTTTCCTGTCATAATCAACAGTGTACTCTGGAAAAAAATTCTTAAAGAATTATTTGGAAGTAGGAAAAAAAATGTTGCAAGCATAATGGTTACCAACATTTTTTCTCCATTTCAAAACATAAAAAAAGGCAGGAACTAGGAAAATGTTTAAGTTTAATGTTCAGCTTAGACTGTTATTTCAATGTGAATACAAATTACATGGTATTTGTTTTAGAATGCATGCCTACCTATTCCGTTTCATGCATCTATTTCCATCCTGTAATTTAGTTTGATAGAATTTTTTTTGGGAGAAATTGTACAACTAAAAGCATGCTTTTGTAATGTAAAAGACAAGACAAGTAATTGGCTTAAAATTATGTAGATCTAAACCATTGCCTGTCAACCTAAGACAATATAGATTGCTGCTTGTCAGGAGAGGGAGGAGAATGCCTTTGTGGCTCCTCTACCTGATTAAGTTTTTCAACATAATCAGGAAAGCTTTTCTACTTGAAATAAAAGATACTTTTTGAACTTAATTACATATCAATACTAAATGACATCAATTAATTGCTAACAACCTGTGATGCACTTTAAACAGAAATCCTAAAACCCTGTAATTTGTTAAAATGTTAATTTGGTTCCTTAATTGAATTTCAATTGTTTTGCACACACCTCTTTGATATACAGCTAATACATGCATTGCATATAGTTTGATGCTTTTTCCCTAAAATTATTTTTCATTCCTCCAAATATACTTAACTTTTCTTGTAAACATTTAAAAGTTTTCTTTGGTATCCTTGGTAGACACCCATAGCTACTGATACTCGCTTTTGCCTTAGCAGCACATTCAAACCACAGTGTGATGGCTTCAGTTCAGTGGGCATTCAAAATCCATCACTCAAAACATTGCACTGGGGACCCTTTGGATGAGATTTGTATAGTGTGGTACCAAGAAACCTTGAAGCAGGTATAAGATTCTTTTTGGAGGGTTGTGCATGTGGTTGATTTTTTTTTCTTGCAGTTTTATATCACTGAAACATTTTCTACCAGCTCTACTAGAGTGCAGCCCCATGTGTTGAGAAGGCATAATATACTACTGAAAAAGAGCAGTAAGAAAGGTGGAAGGTCTACTATGAAAAGAATTAATCTAATATATTCCAGACCAGTCACCCATAACTTTGATTGCTGGTTTTGATATCATCATAACATAAGGCCTTAACAAGCAAGCAAGGACCAAGATGTTATCAAAGCTTGCTTAGCATGTGGGCTGAGAACTTTCTAAATAGTTAAAAGAGAGGAAGAAATCCTCAGAAGCCTCCCTCTGTTAACATCAGTCCAGTTAAGACTCTCTGAATAAGAGCAGGGATAATAATTTCAATGTATCTGGTGCAAAAAGGTTGTTTTGACTTCAGGATGAAAGACCCATTTTGTTCCAGATATTCTGAAAATAATGAATGCTTTTACTTAAAAATGAAAGTGACTTGGATTTTCTAACTCATTTATTAGCCTTTACACATTTCTTCTTTATCCTTTTCAGGCTCTGATTGAATTCTCAAACCTAGTGGGACTAAGTTTCTTATATGGCAATGGATTCCTTATTTCCTTTATTTGTCACAGTCAATAAAACCTTCCTAATATTTCAAACTACTCGGAAATCCCAAGGTCATATCTAAGCAGGGAGAGTATTTGGGGGAGTATATGTTTGATCATATCCAATCATTTATTGGAAGATAATACTTTCTTTCAAGGTACTGTTGATAAATAAATTAATAAGATGCTTCTAAAACCTTTAAACTTATTTCTCTTTCTAACTACTTGTGTCAATGTACTATTTATAAAGGCAGAACTTCTTTTTGGAGGTTGCCCTTCTGGATATTTTAATTGTATTTTGTTTTCAGATGCAGATTCAATAGGTCTGAGAAATTCCAAAACAGCCTTTTAAATTTATTTATCCATATTAGCCAGCTTCCAAGGATTTAATCTGAAGCATTCACTTAATAAAGGCATTACAATTTTTTGTGGTTTATTTAGTCCTAAACTAAGTTTCAAGCTGCTCAAGAGCTCAGCAGAAAATAATATCTTAGTGTATCAGTATCCAGTACTGTAGATCCCCTCCAGTACCTAAATTTTAAAACTCACTCCAAGCTTTGCAACTTTGTGTAATTTTATTCAAGATTATGTATTTTCTCTGGTAAAATCACAACCTTGAATTCTCCATTTTAGTAGCTGCTGGTTTATTTTACAGATTATAGATTATTGTACAACCTCTCTTCATAAGTAATCAAGATTTTCTGATCACAAAAGAAGGCTCTGAAGAAACTGCACATCTTTCTTTTAATTGTCCATGTGAACAAGACCCTGTAGAGCCTGAAAAGCTTTAGATGTAAAAGTGAAACCACACCTTCTGTTTGTGGGATCAGTGCTTCAAAATGGTTTGGGAGCAGAACTGTATCTTTGAAGACATAAAATATATCTCATATATCTCAGCTGGAACATCATTTTAGGAAAGGAGAGAAGAGAGACATTTAGTGGAAGTATTTTTTTCCTGTTTCATAGAACCCATCATGAAGCTTAGTGGGTCAGGTAGCAAAATCATGTTTAAACTGTTTAATTCAGGGAGATATTCCATCTGTTAAGCCTTCTCATTGCAAAATGAAATGGGAGATAATTGTTATTAAATATAGTGGAGTTTAAAAAAAAATTTCCTGATTAAGTCTATTTTAATATTTTTTAATCTTTTAATTGCATGGAAAAACATAAAGAAGTTTACAATGTTTTCTGGCTTTGGCTGAGATAGGGTTAATTATCTTCATAGTAGCTACCATAAGACTATGTTTGGATTTGTGCTGAAAACAGCGTTGTAACACAGGGATGTTTTTGTCACTGCTGAGCAGCACTTACGCGGAGCCAAGGACTTTGCTGCTGCTCACCCCACCCCACCAGCGAGGAGAAGCTGGGAGGGGACACAGTAGCCAGCTGATCCCAACTGACCAAAGGGATATTCCATATCATATGACATCATGCTCAGCATATAAGACTGGGGGAAGGAGGAGGAACGGGGGCAGATGTTCAGAGTGGTGGCGTTTGTCTTCTCATGTCACCATGATATGTGATGGAGCCCTGTTGTCCAGGGGATGGCAGAACACCTGCCTGCCCATGGGAAGCAATTGAGTGAATTCCTGGTTTTGCTTTGCTTGCATGTGTGACTTTTGGTTTACCTATTAAATTGTCTGCATCCCATGAGTTTTCTCACTTTCATTCTTCCGATTCTCTCCCCCATCCCACTATCAGGGAGTGAGCAAGTGGCTGTGTGTGGCTTAGTTGCCAAGTGGGTTAAACCATGAGACAAGGACTTTCTAGGAATTAACAGGCAATTGTTATACAGTTGCAAGAGGGCCCAGGTTTTCACTGGACTGCTGAATAAAGGCCCTCTCCAAAAAAAGTTAATTTTTTTTGAGAGAAGGACTTTCTAGGAATTAACAGGCAATTGTTATGCAGTTGCAAGAGGGCCCAGGTTTTCACTGGACTGCTGAATAAAGGCCCTCTCCAAAAAAAGTTAATTTTTTTTAAGTATGCAGACCTCTGTAGAGAAAGTACATAGTTATTAACTTTTACATTTGAAATTGTTTTCAAAGCAGAAAGAAGAACTAGGGGAGGTAATGTGAGAATTTCAGTTCTTCAGAGGATGAAATCTTTGGAGAGCAATGAAACACTCAAAATACAAAGGCCAAATCTTAGGTAGAAGCAGTGTGTCAAGGACATGACTACCTGAAAACATGATGTTTGAAGAGAAAGAAAAAAGGTTTCTGCTATTGTGTTTTATATAACAAATTGAGAAAAGTTAGAATGCAAAGAAATGTGTGTGCCTCTCCAATAATTTCCTAGATGTATGTTTTTAGTGGGTCTTTGAAGGCAAGTCTCTAAATCAGTGACAATGAAGCCAACTGATCATAAATGGAATCTTCAAACTGGGTCTGAAAGATCCTGCTCAATTAACATAAACTAACTTGTTTGGAAATAGTTTAGGAGGAAAAATTAACTCTGTGAGAGTTTTCAAGAGAATAATTAAGCTAAAGGATATTAATTCCAAGCAAGTAGCCCATATATTAGCATTATGTTTTGGATGAGAGAGCTGTATTGTTTAGAGTGATGTAGAAGAATATTTTTAAAGAAAATTAATGAATACTCATGTTATTCTGTTTTAAGATTCAATCTCGTAGATAATGTTATGGCAATGGATTCCATTTTCAGTGTTTTTGAAACTGAGTTGAATTAAAAGGTGGAGTGTTGGATTAGAAAAACTATTAGAGCTAGGTCTAGAAAAAAAATAATCACATAAAAATACAATTTGTGAGAAGATATTAATGAAGGTATATTTAAAAAAAATTAATTCTCTATACTGAGGCAAAGATACAGTTTTCTGTCAAGTAAAAGTCTGCTGACAATAAACCAGAAAGTTTCATTTTCAGAAAGAGGTAGGAAAAAAAAAAGGGCTAAATACACACACAAAACTTTCAGAGAGGGAAGTGGTGGTTCTGCCACTTCCTTTCTGTAACTAACAGCCAAATGACTGAATGAGACTGTGGGACTGGCACTGCAATTCATTCCTTTGCCTGGTATTTGACCTTGATTACTCTTCCCAGTGAAGTGCGTTAATAACCGTACAGTAAACTGTGCTTGCAGGTAAGGGAATGACAGCCATGCCTGCATGTAGGTACTTTGCCCATCAAAATTTTGCAAGGCTAAGTTTGAGACACAGTTGGGTAACTCAAAGAAAATAGTTTATTTGGAAAGAAACCTACAGTTAAATTAGGCTTATGTTATTTGGATTAATTTAGATTTTTTTTACAGGAATTTGTGTAACTCCTAACAGGTCTTGGTAGCACTGGGCAAGATTTTTTTTCCCCAGAATTAACTTGCTGCAGTTTTGCTTCCTTATTGTCTTTCATTTCACCCCCCAGATTCCTCTATATTCATGAAGTGTCAAGTTAGCTAATTTTATTTTACAATTTGTATAGACTATTTCCCCTTGACGTTATTTACACACTTCAACTCATAGAGGAAAATAATAGCAACTGCAGCACCTGAAAGGTGATCGCTTACAGGAGGTGTTGTACGACCTTTCTAAAGAAGAACGTAATAAGTCTATTATACTGAAACAATGAAGTGTGTGGGCCTAAAGCTCAAGAGAAATAAGTGCTGCCTTTGTCACAGTCATTTAGGCCTCCTTGGAAACAATTAGAGAGCAAGTAATAGATCCAGATAGAGAGAAAGGAGCAGCCAGTAAGACAGAACAAATACCTGAATTCATTTTGGAAATGAAAGAATACTTATGATGTTTCACTGTCTCGTGGAAATAGAATTTTTTTACAAACCCTTTGCAGGAGATGGATACTCTTGAAATTGAGTGCCTTCATGCAGAATTTAGCTGAGGGGTAGGAGGAAAGACCTAGAATAGGTGGAAGCCAACAAGGACAGCCTGGTAGAGAGCTGTCAACAGGTGAGACATAGTAAAGCACAATCTGCGGTGGACCTGGATACTAGGGTTTATTTAAGGACCAACAAGGTGGGAGCTTTACCTTTACCTGGCAGTTTCACACACCCACTTGCTGCATGCCCACAGTGCTATATTCCCTAGGCCCTGACTCCCCTTCCCCGCAGGGATGTCATTGCTGCTCTGGGACAGTCACGCAGGAAGTCTGGTCAGTTCCCACTGATCCCCTGCTTTCAAGTACCAGCTTTTGGCATCACAGGCCAAGGTCTCTGTCCATCCCTGGCACTCATCTCCACACAACTCTCTGATATTTAGGATCTTCCCACACTTCCAGGATTTCTTCTGCAGCCACGATCTTCACTTTCTGCTTTCTTGTCCCCCTTCTCTTTTCTGAGACCACTCGCACTTTGGCAACAGCTCTTTCTTCTTGGCCCCTAAACCTTTCATTTTCTCAGTCTAAGTAGCTTATGTGCAGAAGCACAATTCATGATTAGCCTTCTAATTGGTGGTTCTGCCTCATGTTTTCTTATTAGCTGGAGGATTCAGGATGTGACACTTTGCTCAGTCTGAGTAACACTAAAATTTGCAACCAGCCCACACCAGCTGCAGCTACCAAGTAGCAGCCTTCTGCTTGAGAGCTAAGAGTTCAAAAGTTCAGTTTCAGCAAATATACACTCAATTAGCTGCTGCCTGTTATCATTAAAAATTCAGCCTATTTTTCCACCTACAAGTGAATATTTGGAAACTCCATTTCCCAGTCCTGCCTTAAAACACCTTGAAAATCTCTTTTCCCTGTTCCTGATGGGGTCTCTAATCTCTGGGCCCTACATGGATGATGAGAAAGTTGAAAAAATTGTTGAGCATCTCAGGCTTGTTGCATGCACAACGAGAACAAATGCACAAGACCTTGGATCCCACTGCCAAATTGAATATGTTTTTTTTTTTCTTTAGTTTGTGCAGAGATGTCTGAAAGACAACCTGCTTTTCTGGAACAAATCCTGAAAAATGAAAGCACTTGATACTGCAGCAAAATACAGAAAGTAAGCATCCATCAGCTTGGGTGACCTGCAAGGCGTGCCAGTGTTTTCTTCTCTGCTGTCAGTAAGTATACTGAGATGGAAGTGCAGAGAACAGTAAGTGTGGATTGATGGTCAGGCAGAGCAAGTGGCATAACGTTTGAGGACACTGAAGTGATACTGCAACTTGCTATGTTCTGATTGAGATGGACTGCTTGGATACATTGCAGGCACAAGAAGAAACTGCAAAATGGTCCAATGGATTAGATTGCTGGTAGCTTTTGACTGACAACAAGCCAATCACATGACTGAAAAATAGCAGGAAGAGATTGCATTGAGAAGTCAGATTGCTACTATGCAATTTGTAGGCAATGCATGATCATGGAAGGGCCTTGGCTCAGTAATTGCTTCTACCTTGTCTAGACACTCTCTGAATACTATTATTATTTCAGATTAGCTTTGCAGAAATGTCCAGAAACCCTGTCTGGAAAGTCTAGGTAGCCACTGTCCCAGAGAGCTTGCAATAAAAAAAGAAACAGAAGCAACTGTTGAGAGCGATAAGAGTGTAAAGAGAAATGTGGGAGATAAAGAAGATGAGCTCATGCAGTGATATCAGAGAACTGCGGCTCTCTATTTGTTTCAGTTGCACATGCCTATTCCTGAAATAATTTTACTGAAGTCTTTGCAACTACAGTAAAGTGAAACTGATGTGAGGTCAAAATCGGAATCTTATTGTTTCAGGTGCATTGCACAGATCAGTGAACTAGTCCTCTTAACTGTAATTTGTAATGTGACAGAGGATTTTGCAAATTCTAAGAGACATTTCCAAATCTCAATGATGCACTGCTTAGCCTCCCGGGTCACTGGCAGTTTAAAACTTCCTGGGCACTTACTGTTGACATGCCACACGGAAAATTATCTTTTTTATGTATGTAAAAATTTTTTATAAGTGGAAAAAAATATTTTTTTTTGTATTCATCTGGTGGGAAAAACATAAATGTAGGCTTGGTACAGTGTTAGCTAGACAAAATCTGAAAGTATGTTCCTCAACTAATATGCTCACACACAGTATGGAACTGTTTTCACATCTCATTTCCTTAGCAGATGAGACGGAAAATTAATTTAGAAACAAAATCAAATAAAAATACAGAATTATTTTTTCTGTATTAAAAAAAAGTAAAAAAAAAAAGTAATGACATTGCCAGTAAAATAAATGTTTCCTAGTCCAGGCCATAACCCCAGTCATTCTTCATGAACCAGGTATCACAAGACAAGGCAAAGGTAATTTAATATTCATCTTAGACTATATTACTAAATCTTTTACAGACTATAATTAGAATAGGGCTAGTAACAGGTCTGTTTCTTATCTGTCATGAAGAAATAGTCTATATGTAATATAATGTCTCTAAATGATTTACTTACAATTTGATTTCTTTCATACTAGGAAATGTGACATGAAGTCATGCATCTAGGTGAGCAGGGACTCCATGTTTGGAAAACAATTTTAAAGCTGTTATGAACAAAAGGAAGTTTTAATGAAGTGAAAAAACCACTGTGCATAGCCTAAGGTTATGTTTAGGTACAATTTTTGTCTTTTTGTTTTAAAAATCATAGTTTGACCTGGATCATAGATTTATAAACAGTGGCATATATGCCACCAGTGGCTTGTAAACCTCCTCCAAATGACTGGAGACACGGTGGGAGCTGCCTCCACCAGCAGCATTACCTGCTGCTGCCACTGCTCATGTTCAAGGGCCTGTAGGACTGCAACTATGCTAGATGCTTTTTGCCATGCTTTCCTCTGTCAGATGGTAAGAGTCCAATCTTGGTTTTTAAGGGTATTACAAACTGCCTTAATATGAAGTGTAGTTTAACTATAGTCAAATGTATTTTTCTTGTCAGGCTTATCTTCTCCCTGGAGTGATTGATGAAAGAGAGTGTGACCTTCTCCTTTCAATCCATCAGTCTTTGCTGTTCTCCTAAACTTCTTTCTACCCTTGGAAATTCAAAAGTTCTCTTGTCTTTTAACCTCTGCATTTGGAAAGGCCCCTGCCCTCTGTGCAATGACACCAGCTCCTGAACATGGAAATAAACATGTATTGTGCAGGCAGATGTCATACTTTCAACTCCATACTGAGAAGTTAATTAAACTGGAGAACATGTAACTTCAAATTAAATTATTTATATGAAAGCCTTTAATTATCCATACAAGTTTATCATCAGAGAAAGCTTCAGAGAGCTCATAAAGAATCAACAAAATCCAGAAAAAAATATAAATTGACAGTACTGATTAGATTTTAAAATAAAATATCATATTTTGAAATAAAACCAACCACTGCCCACCTGAACTTCAAGTATCCAAAATACCCCACTATCTGATGGAAATTCTATCACCTTGTTACAGAACCACAGAATCACAGACTGGTTTGGGTTGGAAGGGATGTCAGAGATCCCAAGCCATGGGGAGGAACTAGAACCAGGTTGCCCAAAGCCCCATCCAACTGGACCTTCAACCCTGCCAGGGAGAGGGCATCCACCACATCCCTGGGCAATCTGTTCCAGTGCCACGACACCCTCATAGTGCAGAATTTCTTCCTAGTATCCAGTCTAAATCTACCCCCTTCCAATTTAAAACCATTCCCCCTCATCCTCTCAGTACATGCCCTACTAAAATGTCCCTCCCCAGATTTCTTGTTGGCCCTCTTCAGGAAGGTGTGGGGAAGGGTCTGGGTATTCAAGGTGTGGCCTCCCCAAGGCTGAGTACAGGGGTACAATCACTTCCCTGGACTTGCTGGCCACACTGTTTCTGATTCAAGATAAGATGCCATTGTCATTCTTGACCACCCAAGTACACTGCTGGCTCATATTCAGTCAGCAGTCAACCAACACCCCCAGGTCCTTCTCATCCAGGCACCTTTCTAGCCACTCTTCCTCAAACCTGTAGCGCTGCACAGGGTTATGTCCCAAGTGCAGGACTCTGCACTTGTCCTTGTTGAACCTCATCCCTTTGATCTCATCCCATTGATCCAGCCTGTTCAGAACCCTCTGAAGAGCCTCCCTACCCTCAGGCAGATTGACACTTCCTCCCAGCTTAGTGTCATCTGTAAATTTACTGGGAGAACATTGAATCCCTTCATCCAGGTTACTGATAAAGACACTGAACAGGACTGGAAGCAGGACTGAGCCTTGGGGGACACCACTGGCCTCCAGCTGGATTTAGCTCCATTTACCACCACTCTTTAGGCCCGGCCATCCAGTAAGTTTTTTACCCAGCAGAGGCTGCACCTGTCCAGGCCAGTGGCAGCCAGTTTCTCAATCAGAATGCTGTGAGAAACTGTTTCAAAGGCTTTGCTGAAGTCAAGATACACCTTATCCACAGTCTTTCCCTCATCCACTAAATGAGTCAACTTGTCATAGAAGGCGATCAGGTTAGTTTGACAGGACCTGCCTTTCGTAAACCCATGTTGACTGAGCCTGATCACCCGGTTGACATTTTCTGGATCCAGCCCATTGCACTTCCTGGAGGTGGCGTGACCAAATTGAGTTTGTACATAGCTGGTCTCAGAAACTGAGAGAGGCAGGATGTGCTCCCCTTTTGGCCTAAGAGCTCCTTCCAAAAATAAGCCTATGGAAAATGCAGCAGGAAGTAAAAAGATGAAGCTATTTAAATCAGTGCATCTGAATGGATCTGTGACTCATGTAATCTATACATTGATGATTGTTGGAAATCAGCAGGAGAAACCAAAGGTAACATCACTCTATGCCTTTTCTGCTTTTTAAATGCTTTCCCTAAACATTTTCTATTTGTCATTGCCACAGACAAACTATTGGGCTGGCTTATTCCAATGGCTTCATTTATCATGTTTAAAAACAACAACAAAAAACAGGCCAGGCCAGGCCAGTTCTTTGCAGCCAGCTGGCATGATATGACCTACGTCCATACCATTAACCCACCTAAAGAGGATGGCCTTATTCAGACAGCCTGTTGGAAATGATTCCTGGCCCATACAAAGCCCTGATGCATGCCCAGGCTTTGTTTGAGAGGTTTCTAGTTGACATAGGGACCTTGCTAACAGTTTAATTGTTAGCATGGCAATCCTCAGAAAGGAGCCCACATGCTATTTATTGTGCTGCTGTAGAAGTAGCCAATGTGCCACTATAAATTAAAAAAAAAACCCAACCAAAACCCAAACCAAAACTCCTCTTTTATTTGAGCAATTCTGTTTGTGTGGATTAAGTAGTTCAGCAACATGGGAAGAGCAGCGAGAGAAAATTTCTTCTGGTTCTTGAAGAAAAAAACCCAGCACCACACTTCAGAGAAAGGCGATCTTCACAGTATCTGTGATTATCAATTCTCCGGTTGTCCATATTTTTTTGGCCGCAGACAATCCTTGGTAATAACACAAAAGGATTCTTATCAGAGTGTTAAAAGGGGAGACACCCGAAGAGCCTTCAGCCTTTTCAGCTCAATCTGGGACACTTACTGCAGGAGTGGGCTGTCTCTGCCTGAAGGCAATTCTGCTTTGAGCAGTCACAATAAACAAAAACATGGCACAGAGCAAACCCCTCCACATTGTATCAATACCTTACAGTACCCTCTTGCACAGCAATTTATATTTTGGCATGTGCAGGGTAGTTGGCCTGACCTCACTGTCATTTTCAGCTTCCAATACCATTTTTTCCTTCTGTTCTTTTTACTGCTAGGTATATGGTCCTTTTCATCTCCATTTCCTTCCTGTACTTTTGAATAAAATCCTTGTATTACATGCAGTTTTGCAATAGAAGTTGATTAAATCCCCAAAGACACAGAGTACCAGCAATCCCTGCTGACTCGGTGTTAGTAGGAAAATATTGCCTGGTTTGCTTTGAATTTAAAAAATTGAATTTATTGTACAGCAGGATTAACATGGTCAGGTGTCTTGTAACCTTTCCAAGAGAGATGGAAATCTCCATACATTAGATAGGACTTTCTGAAAAATGCAATTTCTTTTGCTAACTGATCTATTTCAGTAAAGATCAAGGAATGATTCAGAAGTCATTCACACCAGGTGCAGCCTTAAAAATAATTCAGATTGGTATATAAAAACATCAGTATACTCAATCCCATTGACCTTTAAAATGGCTATAGACATTCATTTTGAGTAGTCGTAAAGGTGAAGTCTAAATAAACATATAAATTGGTGCCACACATGTATTCCATCATCCTAAAGTTGTGATTCTTACATTTATGTAACCCTGACTCATTAGTTTTTCATGTTTTCAACGCATTGACTGATTAATTATTTAATCTACAGCCTCTGAAAATGCCTGATTATCTAGTGAAAAATAATGTAGGGAATCTGGACTGAATCATTCTTTAGAGGAAGAAAGGTATTAATTTAATCTTCCATCGCATGATCATGCAATTAAATGAGGCAAAGGTGAACCAAAACTAAACTGTCAATCAGAAAAAATCACTGAAAATAATTTACTGTCTAGTGAAACTTTGCCTGGGAATGGATGGTGCTCAAAATTGAAATTGGTTTCTTTAAACTAAAGAATAACAAGTAAGATATTTTTCATCTTAGGCTGAAAATCTGTTTGGGTTTTTTTTAACTTAAATATACAGGATCCAGGAAAGCAGCTCTTTCTTGGTATTTAGCACCTATTGCTTGAATTTTGGACATTGAAAGAAAAATTAATAACTATTATTTGTATTACTATTAATAATTTATATATGTTCAATAATGAATATGAAAAAGCTTCCAGTGTTTATCCTATGTTGCTATATGGCACCATCTCTTGTCACATAAATGGCATCCATCACTGCTGTCATTCATTACTGGGCTGACCCTAAGCTATAGAATAGGTTTGAAATTTATTTTTTAAATCCTAACATTAGATTTTTCCACTTTTCTCTGATTACTAGGCAAGTTTTCACTTCCTAGATTTCATTTAATTTTCATTAATGAAACTCAGAATATAATCTTTTCTCCAAGAGGAATAAAAACCACTTTTACATGCCACATAGATACACGCATGGGGTTGTCTGCCAGCAAAAGGGCAGTGTTGCATTTAGGCAAAGAGGTGTCAAGTTCTAAAAGTGAAAAGTACCTTAAAGATTAGGGAAGCAGTGTGTAAGAAACACTAGCATTTTGGGGTGCAGCTCTGTGAATACCTTCTGGATGCCAGTAATTTCTTCCAATTTACACAGCACAGCATTCCCTGCGCTAAACATTATTAATGGGAAATTCCGTCAAAGCTTTGCATGCACTAATCCAAGTTCTGGATAATCTTCATAGTGTATTAAAAGAATGAGTAAACTGTCTTTGATAAACACTTATTTCATGTCACTATATAATACTTCAAAATACTGATCTATTGTATTTTTGTTTGGTGAGACAAAATTGTTTACCGCAGCTTTTTGTTTCTATAGCTTCTAAGCACTGTGTTGATGTATCCACCTTTCTCTGTCCCAAATAAAAAAAATAAATAAAAATTTAAAAAATCTATTTTCTGTCGTGTCCCCGCACCCCCAGCTACCTTAATTTTAGTTTAGTTTTTCCTCGTAGTTAATTTAACTGTTAATTTTTGGGATGCTGATTTAGGTAGTCGCTGATGTGTGCACCCAAACAGCTGAAGAGTGTTATCTCACCTCTTTGTGTGTACTGTGTAATTCGTAGCAATGTGTTTGCCAGTCCCCTGTCAGAAATCTCGCTGTGGGCCGTTGAGGATACCTACATCTGCTTCACCACTGAACTGTCTTTACACAAATGCACGTAGCATGGGGAACAAACAAGAAGAACTAGAGATCTTTGTGCGGTCGCAGGGCCATGATCTCATCGCAATCACAGAGACGTGGTGGGACAACCTGGACGACTGGCACACTGTCATGGATGGCTATGTGCTTTTTAGGAAAGACAGGCTAGGGAAGCGAGGTGGAGGAGTTGCTCTTTATGTGAGAGAGCACCTAGAATGTGTTGAGCTCCACCTGGGGAAGGATGAACCTTCTGTCGAGTGTTTGTGGGTTAAAATCAAGGGGCAAACCGGTATGGGGGACATTGTTGTGGGAGTGTGCTATAGGCCCCCTGATCAAGAGGAGCAGGTAGATAACGCATTCCATAAACAGTTAGAAGTAGCCTCAAGTTCCCGGGCACTGATCCTTATGGGGGACTTCAACTACCCAGATATTTGCTGGGCAAGCAATACGGCCAGTCGTATGCAGTCCAGACAATTTCTGCAGTGTGTTGAAGACAATTTCCTGCTACAGATGGTGCAGGAGCCCACAAGGGGAGGGCGGCTGCTGGACCTTGTTTTCACTAACAAGGATGGACTTGTTAGGGAAGTGAAGGTCGGGGGCAGCTTAGGGCAAAGCGACCATGAAATGGTTCAGTTCATGATCCTGGGTGGAAGAAGCAAGCCAAAAAGTAGGATAGCTACCCTGAATTTTGGTAGAGCTAACTTTGATCTCCTCCGCCACTTAATGGGGGCTATCCCGTGGGCTACGCTGTTTGAAGGAATGGGAGCCTGCGAGAGCTGGCTAGCATTCAAACAGCACTTCTTCCAAGCACAGGAACGATGCATCCCTTTGAGGAGGAAATGGGGAAAGAGAGGCAGAAGACCTGCATGGATGAACAGGGAGCTATTGAGCAAACTCAAAGAGAAGCAGAAGATCTATGAATCGTGGAAAAAGGGTCTGAGCACCTGGGAAGAATACAGGAATGTGGTCAGGGCCTGTAGGGATGCAACTAGGAAGGCTAAAGCCCTCTTGGAAATTAAGCTGGCAAGGGACATAAAGGATAATAAAAAGGGGTTTTTTAGACATGTGAACAGTAAGAGGATGTCCAGGGATAATGTAGGTCCCTTGCTGAATAAGGAGGGTGTCCTGGTTACGGGGGATGCTGAGAAAGTGGAGATATTGAATGCCGCCTTTGCTTCGGTCTTCACTTCAAAGGCCCCCCGGGACCCACAGACACTGGATGAGAGTAGGACTGATTGGGAAATGAAGAATTTCCCTCTGGTTCAAGTAGGGGAGGTCCAGGAGCGGCTCAAAGGGATTAATGCACACAAATCCATGGGCCCAGATGGGTTACATCCACGTGTGCTGAGGGAGCTGGCGGAGGTGATTGCTGAGCCGCTCTCTATCATCTTCGACAGGTCTTGGAGGACAGGAGAAGTGCCTGAAGACTGGAGGATAGCCAATGTCACTCCAGTCTTTAAAAAGGGCAAGAAGGAGGAACCTAGTAACTATAGGCCAGTCAGCCTCACCTCTGCCCCTGGAAAGGTAATGGAACAGCTTGTTCTGGATGCCATCTCCAAGCAATTGGAAGAGAAGAAGGTCATGAGGAGTAGTCAGCATGGATTCACTAAGGGGAAATCGTGCTCGACCAACCTCATAGCCTTCTACGATCTCATGACAGGCTGGGTAGATGGAGGGAGAGCAGTGGATGTCATCTACCTTGACTTCAGCAAGGCCTTTGATACTGTCTCCCATGACATCCTGATAGCAAAGCTGAGAAAGCATGGGATAGATGAGTGGACAGTGAGGTGGGTTGAGAATTGGCTGTCGGACCGAACCCAGAGGGTTGTGATTCGTGGAGTAGAATCTGACTGGAGGCCTGTTACCAGCGGTGTTCCCCAGGGCTCAGTGTTGGGTCCAGTCCTGTTTAATATCTTCATTGACGATCTTGATGAGGGAATAACATCCACCCTCAGCAAGTACGCCGATGATACAAAGCTGGGAGGAGTGGCTGACACGCAGGAGCACTGCGCTGCCATCCAGAGAGACCTGGACAGGCTGGAGAGCTGGGCAGTGAGAAACCAGATGAAGTTCAACAAAAGCAAGTGTAAAGTCTTGCACCTGGGAAGGAACAACTGTTTGTATCAGTACAGGCTGGGGGATGACCTGCTGGAGAAGAGCTCAGTGGAGAAGGACCTGGGGGTCCTGGTAGATGACAGGTTGGCCATGAGCCAGCAGTGTGCCTCGGTGGCCAAGAGAGCCAATGGGATCCTGGGATGCATCAGGAGGAGTGTAGCCAGCAGGTCAAAGGAGGTGATCCTCCCTCTCTACTCTGCCCTGGTCAGGCCCCACCTGGAGTATTGTGTCCAGTTCTGGGCTCCTTGGTATAAAAAGGACAGGGATCTCCTGGAAAGAGTCCAAAGAAGGGCTATGAAGATGATTAAGGGCCTAGAGCATCTCCCCTATGAGGAAAGGCTGGGACTGTTCAGCCTTGAGAAGAGAAGACTAAGGGGGGACCTAATCAAAGTTTATAATTATCTGAAGCAGGGGATGCAGGGGGAATCAGCCAGCCCCTTTTCAGTGGTCTGTGGGGATAGGACAAGGGGCAATGGCTGCAAGTTGGAGCATAGGAAGTTCCGCACCAACATGCGGAAGAACTTTTTCACAGTGAGGGTGACTGAGCACTGGAATAGGCTGCCCAGGGAGGTGGTGGAGTCTCCTTCACTGGAGATATTCAAGACCCGCCTGGACGCCTATCTGAGCAATATGAGCTAGGGAGCCTGCTTTGGCAGGGGGGTTGGACCCGATGATCTCTCGAGGTCCCTTCCAACCCCTACAATTCTGTGATTCTGTGATTCTGTGAATTTAGAGAATTTTGAAGACCTTTATCAGCATTTCAAGGTTCTTTCTCCTGAGTTACCTATAAATACAAGTACCCATGCCTGGAATACATGCGAGAGGCTTTAACGGGATCTTTGAAATAAACACACACTATTCTAAAGGTAGGTAACTGGAGTTTAGGACCTAGAAATTCTAGGCAATACTCTTCCCATCTACTGCAGCTATCTGGAATTTAGGTATCTAAACTAGAAATCTTAGTTCTCTCGATAGTGAATAAAAAGTAGTAGAATTATTTTAAAAACAATTCAACACAACTGTTTCAGTTACTTTTTAGGGTGGAAAAATTTCCTTTTGGAAGTGTACTATGTGTGGGGTTTATTTGCTATTTTTTTTGACTAACCATGATTATTTTTTCTTTGGTAAGTGGCATGACTTGCATATTACTGTTGCTTTTCTCCACTGCACTGTTTTGTATCACGTGTTATTCTTCGGCGTATCATGCATTCTGACAACTTCTAATTTGATTGAAACCTCAGGAAAGAAATAGTGTCTGAAAGGTTTCATTTTGACAATAATTAAGCAGTCAAGTGGGGTTTTTAGTATCTGATTTATTAATGGAGATGTTAAATTCCAGCCATTTGTTACAAATTATTTGCAGTGATAACCCTGAAATACTTTAATGAATGCAGAGTAAATATATAATTGCTCTATGCATGTATTCTAGGTATATTTTTTGATAGTATTGGTCATTCAAGAAAGTTTTCCTGAACAGTTTATTTTCCATAGGGTGTTAAATTTCTCTTAAATTTTAAAGAAAGTTTCAGGCAACTAAAAGGCATATAAATGTATGCCACTTTTTTATGTGTGCCTCCTCCATTCCTTCCTTCATAACGATAACACCACATTTTCTTTTTATATGTGCAATTAGCAAATAATTATGCTACTATAGAAAACAAAGGTAGTGTTAAAAGAACAGAGTTAAGGACTTTTAGAAGCAAAAAATATTATCCCCAGGTTGTAACTGAACTGCAGAAACTGCACACATTCGATGCACATAGACACAAGAAACCAAGGGGTTTGGACTCGATGATCTCTTGAGGTCCCTTCCAACCCCTACAGTTCTGTGTTTCTGTGATCTCAGTCTCCACGCATCTCAGATAGACAGATTATTTCAGGGTGCAGTGCTCAGTGGCATTTTTGAATAAGGTACTGACTACAAGGAAAATCCTTGTGGGATCATGCAATTAAAACGTATGTGGGGGGCTTTTGCCTTGGGGATAAAGAGGTCTATTCCTAACAGAACCATAAATGTTTTTAGTAAGATATTTCCGAGTCTTCCCTCCTACATGGTGATGGAGCACATGCTGGCAGCATGGTAGGGGAACATTGGCCCTGGGTAATAACCCTCCATGGGGATCTACTTCTCTGCCCCCAAAGCTGCAGAGAGATGCATACAGCAGCATGGACTGAGCATGAAAAGTGGAGCATAAGGCAGAATTAAAGTGTCTCAACACCCTGACTTTCCGGCAATGTCATTCACAAGATGAGTAGTCAGAATTAGCTGTTTAACTGAATACTTTGATCCCCTTTTTTAATGGGATGAAGCAAATTGAAGCACTGTGAAGATTTGTAACAGTTGAAAAGCATCAAACCTGACACATGTGTGCATCACTAATGACACTGCAAGAACAAGCGTTCTTGCAAAAGGCGTTGTTTTCCTCCCTGCTTCAGGGAAGACAGTGAGGAGACTGCCATTTTGAGAGTCAGATGCAAAGTCCCATAGGCTGAGTGAAATCTGTCACAGTAGTTTTATTCTATTTTTTAATTTTTCAAGACTTTATTTTGCAACCTTAACATTTTAAAATACCTTTTGCATTCTGTGGACTTTTCTTACATATATTTAGACCAAGTAACTAAAGCTCAACAGAAGGAAAAGGTGAATGTATGTAGTAAGTTCTGCTTGCTTGTTCTCATTTGATCTGATCTTGTAGAATAAATGGAGATTCTTGTGTTTTCTTCTCTGAAGCAGACGAAATCGTGGTATTTTAGTCTAACTTTTTAAGTGGCAATACTTTAAACTTATTGACTTTCCAAATGTAATTTTTCTCGTATTTTCTTCTTTTTATTCTGGTGCTTCTGGAAATCTTTATTGATATATCCAGAGGTTAACCATCATTTTGTGTTCAGATACAGCATCTTTTCTATAAATAATTGAGTATTACCTTAATCCCATAACAGGATTAATTCTTTACATTTTCTATCGATGGATATATATTTTTTAATTCAAGTTAACATCTAAATTTCACACATTTGGGAAAGAGAAGAACAGAGAGAATGTTATCTGATAGAAATTTCACATAGTCTTGGAGAATCAAGTTCAGCAAAATAGGTATCAGAAAGACCAAACAAAAGAAAGGTGACTGAGGAGTGAAGGATGCTAAGAATAACGACATTTTCTGAAGAATGAAATAGAATGAATGAATTAGTAGTGGGGTATAATATTTTTTGGTTTAGGGGAGGAAGGAGAGAAGGAATTAAACTTCAAAACTTGTTCAAGGGAAACTGAGAGGAGGAAAGATACCCTAATTATTTAAATGCTACTGGAAAACAGAAGAGCTATATTTTGAATCTGGAGTATGAGAGGACGGTCACTTGATTGAGTTGCTTATTGTATCAGGGAGAGCTGCAGTCTTCATCTTGCTCTATTTTGTACTGTGCACAGTGTTGGACTTGTGCCTATTTCTCAGTGTCTGTTCTGAACAGAATAATAGGACTGGCTAAAGTCTTCAGAGTAAAACTTGTCAGCTGTTTATCTTCCAGGTTAATTAGGATTTGCTGCATATTAGAGATAATTGTGATTCCGACATGTTAACTATTTTCTGTGTGGTATTATCCCAAGCAAAGGAAGATATTTCAATAGCCAGGCTTGCGCTGAGAGGCCATGCCTGTATTTTCCTGAACTATGGTTGGAATAGTGTGCTGTAATAAAAAATACAATGACATTAACACTAGCATAACAGTTATATGAATGCTTGTAAAAGCATAGAACTAAACTGTTGCTTTTGTGTTTTTTTTTAATTTTGTATGTGTGTCTGTATGTATGATGGTGTAAAAATGTTGAATAGATTTCTGATGGATGACTACAGCAAATAGATTTTAGAACTGCTTTTAAAACTAGGTCAGTAAATCCTAGCAAAGACCAAGTAGTGACTCTGAAGAAATGATTAAACAGGTAAAATGACTAGTAATAATGGTGCTAATTTCCAATGGCAAGAAAGAGTACACATGACCAATGCTTCATTAGTGTAAGTATTGGAGAACTGTAAGTTGTTTACTGCATGAATTTAACTGAGGATATTGTCTCAGATAGCAACCTTTAATTTCTGATCTTTAATTTCTTGGAACAAATTAAAAAAGTCAATCCCACTCCAGTTGAAGTCAAAGTTGAAAGAACAAAATAGCTGGAAATAAACCCCTCTCTTAAAAGGATACCTAAATGCACTTCAAAGATACTTAAAAGGGCAACAAGAAAACTTGACAGTGATGCTCTGACACACCATACTGCAAATTCCACGTTGTGCTTAAAGCTCCAGTAGCCTGATTTCTAAAATGTCTGTTACAATCTAGATTTGATTTACTGTATCAAATTACTAGATTCAGAAAAAGCACTGGATAGGGAAAAAACACAGAGGAAAGAATAACAGCAATAATAATAAAGCCTCCCAGGGCTTTATGTTTAGATCAGAGGGTTTGGATATAAAATTACAAATGAAGCAATATTTGAGGGAGAAAAGTATTAAGAATATGCTGGGAGGAAATATTAAGTGAATTAACAAAAGGACCTTTTGACTGATTAACTATTACTCAGAAGAAAAATCTTTCAAACGCCCAATGAAGGTAATACAATTAATAAAAAAAGAAAATGATCACACTTCTTATCAGCCTAAAGGCAATGTATGTGTAATGCTGCACTTGGTGCTATGGTGAAGCAGTAAAATGTTTATCTTGGCTTGCAGTGAGAAGCCACACATAGATTTTAAGCAAAAACTCTGCAGTCAAATGGAAAAATGGAAAAAGTAGCTTTGGGGTTAATACAATGTTCCTTTTGCTCATCAAGCTCCTTGTTCAGTGTTTGAAGAACACAAATATTTCAATAACTCCCAGTGCCATGTGGCAGATGGCAAATCTAGAGGTGTAAATGAGGAAGAGCACATGCCAGTTGCGTCTTCTCATACACACATCTGGACAGAACATTGTAGTATAAACTCTCTCAAGGTCTAAAATCATCCATCAGTAACTTAAAGAAAAAACCCATAAACTAGGCAAGGGAAATGAATAACAATGCCTGCCTGGGAATGGCATTTAGTTCTGTGTGTGCAGTTCTTTCAATGAAAAGGCATTGTTTTCTTCCCTGCTTCAGGGAAGACGGTGTGGAGACTGCCATTTTGAGATTCAGATGCAAAGTCCCATAGGCTGAGTGAAATCTGTCTCAGTAGTTTTATTCTATTCTTCTGCAGTCTCTCTCCTGAATAAAACCACTGCTTTTAGGCTTGTGCAAGATTAGATGGTCTTATTGTCAATAAAATTTTATTTTATTTCAGAAGGAATTTAATTTCAGCAAAGATTGAATTTCTCAGTAAAGATGAGGAATAGGCAGGAGAGCAGGTACCAAATACTCTATTATGGCAAAAAATTAACAGAGCACCCGCTTTCTTGCTGTAATATATTTTCAATGTGTGGGCTGGTGAGTGGGCTGGTGGATGAAATTTAGCTTTCCTATTCTTAATTAAATTATTGCATATTTTAAGGCTGGGGAAAATTTATTTATTATTAAATAGCTCTTTTGAGCTACTTCCTCTCTGCTGTATTGATGGTCTTGAAGCTTACCTAAAATTGTCATAGAGTTAAGGATCTCTGCTTTGTTCTGAATGCACAGACAACACCAAGCAGTGTAGCTTAGAGAAAAACTTCAACAAATAATGTATTTCTTTACTGATACAGGGGTTTTTTACTGTAATTTCCAGATCACTATTGCAAGTCTTGCCAGACTGTCACATTTTAATTTTTTTTTTTTTTTAAATACAGCTCTAGAGAGCTCTCACTGCACCACATACTTTAAATGTACAAAATAAAATGGCCTTTGGTCTCTCAGTCATTCTCTGCTGGATTTATGTTAGATACGTATTTCTGAAGTGTACAGAGGTTGGTAATTAGGAGTGCTGCTGGCTTGGTGCATTCATGACAAACAAATTCCTCATTTACAGAACTTGCTTTAACTGCTAGTGAGCCATGGTGGAAACCAACCTCTGAAAAAGGACCCTATCGCTCACTGAATGCTCAATACTTCTGCATTCAGACGTCAGGCATGGAATTAGTCTTGTGCTGTCTTCTGAGGTCATAGTTTCCTCTTTGTCTCTTTGCAGCACACTTGTAGCTAAAATGACCTGTGAAAGTGATTTGACTCTGACAATGACATCTGCAGAATGGCAATGCCATTCTTTCAGATGGCTTTCAGGTTGTGTTGCACGTCACCCTAACAGAGGTAATTAAAATTCCTAGCCTGTATGTGCATACTCTCCAGGTGACTAAAAACACACATGAGTTTGCAGGTCTTGCATACATCAGATTTACTGTAAGTGTACAAGCCCTTGGTACAGCACCTCTTTGGGATGTCAGAAACATTCAGGAAAGAGCAAACCTAGTTTGTCCTCTTTACACCTGCCCTAAGCCTACTACATCCAGACCACTAGCATGGCCATGAGGAAATATATTCTGAGCACAGCATACTGGGCGCTTCATCCATGATTATGCTGAGGCACTGCTAGTTACAGTGCAGAGATTTCAGATTCCACCTGGAAAAGATTTCTCATCAGGACAAAGACAAGTCCAGAAAAAAACAGTCTGGAAGCCTCAGCTATACAGGAGTCACCATTTTCTGTGTTGAAAATTGGGACAGCATGCATTGCGCAGTTTCCAGTGTGGGTCAGTGCTTAATGGGCATGAATAAACCTTACTGATTTGTCTGCATGTGAGTCCAAGGAAGCTTGAATTATTTAGCATGTGCCAGTGTAATTATTGTCATAAACATGAGTTAAACAGTAGCACACTGTGAGAGACAATCCCCAGTCACCAGCTGATGTCATTGTGAATTAGTAGTATTGACTCACAAGCTCAGTAATGAGCATGTGGTTGGCTGGTTAGAGAAGATTCATTAATTACCCATATGTGGATGCTGTAGAACTGAGTACAACTCTCTTGGATGTAAAATTGTGGAGTGGCACCTCACTGGAGACTAATTTCCTTATCTCTGTTATATGATAACAATTAGTTGACCAAAGTTAGAAACTCCCTGCCTGTGGGTACGGAGTTTTTATTATTCCTGGTATTTGACAATATGAACGCTACCAAGGCTGTGAAATTAGAACTTGGCTACATCCTTGGTGTAATACCTTGATGCTATGATGTCTGTATCACAGCAACGCTAAACCCAATGCCCATATTCATAATACTACATGAAGGAATGCCCAAGCCCAAGACACTCATCCATGTCAGAAGTAAATTTTATCTCAAAGTGATCATTATTTTACAGTGACTGCAACCCTAATGATGCGGTAGGCTGCATGGCCCTAAATCATTGCTACTGTTTGAATGTCTGCACTCTCACGGTCTGCTAATGCAAGCTAGAACTTGTCCAGATTGGTTTTGGTAAGCCTGTCATGAAAAGATGTCTATTGAGCTGGGGAAGTCATGGAGGCTGGACTCCTAAGTAGTGTTCCTGAGGGGCTTGGTGGAGTTGAATAAGCAGGGTCAAATAGTCTGAAGTTGCTCTGAAAAGGAAGAGGGAACTCTGCAGAAGGCATTGGTAAGAATAATTTGTGGCTGATACTTGAATTCTCAGGGTTTCTTAACTTCTTTTTTTTCTTGTGGATTTGCGGTTACTTGTCCATATTTTACATTTTTAAATTTTGGCACATTTGAATCTTAATGAGACATAGCATAGAGAGCAATCTCAGCACCTTCTGAGGTGCCCCATTTATTGCCATACATTTGTGCATGTCCAGTTCACTCAAACAGTCACTAACTTTGTCTTCTCACCTACCATAAACTTCTCTCACTCCCAAGCTCTGCAACACTTGGGAGGCATGACAGCAGATCTTGCCAGTAAAGAAAAATGCAAGGAATGTTTTGAGTCTTTGTTATGTCCTTTGTCACTAGATTGCCCTGTGAGCGAACATTTTCCCTGATAACTTTGCTGGCCATGCAGCTGTCAAAGCCCTTGCTGACCCACAGATCCCACTCCACACTCACCTTATTTGTCCTTGCTGATTCCATCTCTATGCATCTCAGCAGCACTTCTGCACCTCTGTGGGGCAGCCCCTGCCCTCTCTTCCTATGTGTGTCTCCCTTGGTGGGGTGGGGTCAGCCAGGTGCTCCAATTCAGCTCTGTTGGTCTTCTGCCAGCTCCTTGTCCTACATGCTGGGAAGGACCGTTGTTTCACCTGAAGACTGTACAGGTCTCCTTGGCACCTCTGCACTTTGGGATCATTTCCCATGGGGTGCTGCTGATCTGGTCCTTGAACACCCCGAGTTTGTTCCCCTAAAGTTGAGGACCTTCAGCAGCAGATCAGATCCGCCAATCTCATAGATGCTCTGGGAAATTTTCCCACTTAACATCATATCCCCAGACAGTTATTGTGAACAGAAAATCTGGATGAACGTGTCCCTTAGCCTCTTCAGCATCTGTGTCAAAACTTGCCCCCAGTGTGCTCCACAAATTGAGTTACTTGTACCCTGACACATCGCCCTTCTACATGGTTAAAGTCTCCCATGAGACACAGGGCCTGAGACTGTAAGGTTTTCTCTGATTAGAAGGCTTTGCCTACCTCGTCCTCTTGATGAAGCAGTCTGTAAAGCTGTCCACTAGTATGTCCCCCTGCAGCACAGCCACCAGAGCATTTGTCCCCTCTGCTGCCAGGGAAGCTCCTGGAACTCATTGCAGTCAAGAGCCTTTGGAGCTGTGTCTTCCCTCAGGAGCTCCATCTGTGCTGAGGTCTCTGAGAGGACAGGCACAGCTGCTCCCACTGATGCCATGTCCTGAGGCACAAGCCTGTGGTGATGAGGATGGCCCATCTAGGAATTTAAAATTAACAATGCAAAGCCATGATCAGGAGGAAACAGTCAGACGCCAGCATACATACAGTGCAGCTGCTGCAAAGCCCTGAGACAAAGGCAGCTCCTGAGACAAGTTGCAGAGGCTCCAGACAAGGCTTCTCACAGCTTTTCCTATCAGTTTAGATATTTTCACAGAATCACAGAATTGTAGGGGTTGGAAGGGACCTCGAGAGATCATTGGGTCCAACCCCCCTGCCAAAGCAGCTCCCTAGCTCATATTGCACAGATAGGCGTCCAGACGAGTCTTGAATATCTCCAGAGAAGGAGACTCCACCACCTCCCTGGGCAGCCTGTCCCAGGGCTCTGTCACCCTCACTGTGTAAAAATTCTTCCGCATGTTGGTGTGTGGTTGGTGCGTGGTTGGTGTGTGGTTTTCACACCAGTCTGATCTGAGGTTACACAGCTATGCCACATCAGAGCTGACCTTGGGAGCAGTCAGCTGGAGCCCTGGTGCAGGCAGCAAGGAAGTGGCTGCAGAGCCCGTTGGTGCAGGCTGAGTTTGGACAGAGGCAGGGGATCTCTATGAAGTCTTCTGCTCAGCAAGCGACTTCTTACCATATCTTCTGGTTTCTTGTCACGATTCACTGACCTTGGGAACATCAGTCCTGTAGCACACTCCTTATCCTTGCTCTGTGCTCCAAACAGCCTATGTTTTTAAACCTTGAGTAGCTGAAATTGAATGTCTAATACTATGTTTTTTAACCCAAGTCTTGTAAGCAACACACTGTGAAGGAAATCCTCGAACATTGCTTTTTTATGCTGTCATGATCAAGGTTGACTGGAGAAAAACATATTGTTACCTGTAGTATTTTGTGAATATTTGTATCTGCGGGCCAGTACTGTAATATTATTTAACATCTCTAAAAAATCAGTTTATTTTCATAAAGCAAACACAGAGTATTTGTAGAGCTACAATCAAAAAAAAATCTATTGTAACTCTGGATTTTAGTCATAGAGTAAAGGAATACACAGGCTACAGTTCTGTAATTTGCTGTGCAAGACAATGCATATAATCCTCTTCCATAAAAATGTGTGCATTATATAGAGTTACATGGTCATTTGCAGATTCAGAGTCAAGAAGCAAATGTTGCTTACAGTGCAGCTTTATTTCAATCACTTTGGCTCTTCAGCCCTTTGTTGATGGCAAGGTGATTTCTCAAGCATAAAACCTGATTTCCAGTGCTCTCATTGTGGAAGGAAAAGATGACCATCTAGCCCCTGTAAAGCTAAGTCAGCAGATTAGGTTAGATGAGGATGAGCGTTCTCTGTGTTTAGAAGAAAAAAGTTCATTCATCTGATGTCAGGGGACATACACACCCTCCCACCAGGAAATGCTTGCATTACCATAGCACAACAAAAATAAAGGCGTTTTTTTATTTGTTTGTTTGTTGCAATAAGTTTGTTTTGTTTCCTCCCACCCCTGACAGCTGAGTTTCTCTGTTGTTTGACTTTCACATCAGTTGAGTTTTGCTGATGTCAGGGAGCAATCAGTAACCATCAGGCAGCAACCTGGCATGAAATTCAGCTAGAAAACTTTCAGTGTCAACATCCTGATGTTGACTCAAATCAGGGAAAGTGGTTACTAGGATTTGAAAGAAGGAAGGAGTGATAGGGTCTGATGACATTTTTCTATTGTGGGTGAAAACCAGCCAAATGGCAGCTTTTAATGGAAATCTAATGAGAGGTGAAAAGAGTGCTTCATTAATGTAGTTGAGTCTTGGGAGTGAAGATGTTGAGATTTAAGAAAAAAACTCTGGCTTAAAATAGATGTGAGGGCAAATTGTGGTCACTGCATTAGCCTGCAGCTTATTTTTATAATTATCAATACCATAATATTACAACAGTCCTCTAACTTTATTAGTGTAGGGCAGGTATAGTGCCATTCCTTCCTCTAGAAAAACCCTCTCACTAGGGTTCCCAGAAAGGAAATTAAATGACAGAGAGCAGAGGTGATAATGCAAGGAGTCACTGGTGTCAGCAGTGGTATCTTTCTGATGACACCACAGATCCAAGTCAAATGTGTATGGAGGAGCCTGTGGTGTTGTCCAGTTCTTGGCAGATCCTGTGACCAGTCATTGACTCTTTCTGCTCCCCTGACTTTTGACAGCCTCCCAGCATCACCCAACACTGCTGTACCTGGAGGGAGAATCTCAGAACCATCTTCTTCCCCTTAGAACATCATTTAAGCCTAACTCTGCCAAGTTAATTTGTAGTTAATACTCCAAAATGGCAAAAATGGAGCAAATCCTTTCAAAGAATGTCCCAATTTTATTAAAAGCAATCAAAGTCTTTATTTCCTCTTGCTTCCTGCAAAGGACATCAGTGTTTCAATGATCATACTTGAATAAACCCTGAAATATGCTCACTACACATGCCACTTCATGTACTTAGCCAAGAGCAGTAAAATATTATAACTCATTCATCACCCGTTACACAGTGAATTGCTTGTTACAGCAAATTATTATAGACTCCACAACATATGTTCGAGAGTGCAGCACACAGGGCAGAGCGGGGACCTTAATCCCATTTATCTTGAGGTCTTCCTAGACTGCCCTGCCAACGAAAAACAATCTTACAGCAGACGCCAATGAAAGGTACAAGACCTTTATAATGGTCAAGTTATATATAAGATCTTTGGGTAAATGAGAACTCAGGATGAGATCATCATTTGTGAGGTTTAAAAGACCGAGTGCAGATAATGCCAGACAGTGGAGAAGCTATGAACACTGCATACATGGCTTCAGTGAGGTGGCGTCATCTATGAGTGTAACTCACAGCTGGCAATTTTATGCCTTTTTTTCACAACTCCTGCTTCTCTATGAGGGGCTTTCTGCCACCTGTCCACTGAGTCTGACTCTGTGGTTTAGAAATCCCAGGACTGAATTGCTGACAAGTTAGACAAAATACAGCCACCTCCCCAGCCTCACAGAGACCAAATCATACCCACAGTCCGAGTTATACTCCTCACTTACTCCTTTCACGGGAAGAATGATCTAGTAAGACATCTCAATGAATCATCCACCCCACAACAAGCTGCTATCCGTGTAAATTGTTTATAGCAATAAACAGAATTCAGCAGAGGAATCTGTTTCTACTCCTCACGTCGACTGTGTACTTAGTCAGCATCTATTATGAAGGCTGGTTGTGCTTTTGGGAATAGGCCTGGTGAGGTTGATTGCTGCTGTATCCCTGGGTGACTTCAGATAAATCATACAGCTCCATCTGTGTCTCAGTGAAATAGCACTGCGGAAAGCTTGCATTTCTTGTATGAGTCTGAATACCTGCGATCATCTGGGCCACAAGTAATGATATTTAAAGTCCCCTGAAGCAATAACTGAATGTTGCAGGAACAAACTGCTCTCAGCAGAATAACACTCAGCATGTCTATACCATCAGTTAAGTACATGTTCTCAAGACAAATTTCCTCACAACCCCACATTATAAATCCTCCAACTTCCACTTATTGCTCATCCGAGCCCAAGCTTGGAGTTTGCAGCGTGCTGGGAACCCAGGCGAGATTGGCCCCTAATTATTATAGGTGTAAGCTTCCACTGAAGTGTCCTGGATAGATTGAGGTGGGGTGGGACAATTTGTTGCAGCTCAATTTTTCCAAGTTGAGCACGGATGCTTTGGTTTGAGGCTCCAGCAGACAGACCAAAACAAAGGTACTTGTGTGCTTCTATTGTAAGCACAGAGAGAGTGCAGAGTGTCCAGCAGCCTGAGACTAGTTGCTGGAGAGTTGGTGCTATAAAGAGGAAAATGGAAGGTGAAACATGTAATTTTGGGGAAAAAAAAAAAAATCACAACTTTATCAATTTTCTATAATTCAAACTTGGGAGGAGTTACACAGCTTTGGGGCTACACTATGTACCTCACTCTAGAGATTCTGAGGCAGTGTTTCCAGTGTTAAGTAGGACTGCATTTGCATGCATAGTCTGCAGTTATTTAAAAGCAGCAAGCCTCAGAACATGAGTTCCTAGACTCTAGCCTAGCATTTTAGAAGTACCAACAGCAAGACTGGTCAGGGACCATTGTCACAGCCCTGCATGTTACCACTCCTGCTGTGAGCTACGCACAGGGAAAGTGATCTGGCCTGAAGAGAAGGGAGGGGGGGTGGGTGGGGAAGAAGAAAATAATAATCCACAGGATTACTTCCATTTGGATCTGTTCCTTGGTCTGATTCATAGCAAAACCTCTGACAGCTGTGCCTGTACAACTGAGGAGGTAATGTGCTGTGACAAGAGTCTCTGGTGCCGAAGGCTTTATTTTATGAAATCAGTCTCACATCTGTCTACAATTTGATTGAGGTTGGACTCCAAAAGGGCTGGTCTGTTAAATGACCAGTGAATGGGTTCACACCTCAGAGCTACCAGGGTCTCAAAAGGAGCGACTGTGGAGGAAGGATTTATTTGTTTAACTTGTAACACTTGTTTGATTAGCTGTTACTGGGTTGATTATCTGTGAAGTTTTGTCCAATTAGCAATCAAGTTTATATCTGTAACAGATTCCTATCAGCACCCTGTCCTGCTTACAGAGCTGTTCAGCAGTAGTAAAGTAAAATTTTACCAGCTATTTAGTAAGTTTAGTTGCAGTTGCAAAAGGGATTCCTATCATTTAACTTTGTGACAATACTAAAGGTTTATAATAGCATCCCAGCTTGATTTATGGTGTAGCTTGTGAGCTAGAATGGTAATTTGAATGTTTCAAAATTGAATGGTGACAACTCAGGTATTTAAAAGCAAAGAAAACAATAAAATAAACCCACTAACAAAAGACCTATGTTTATGGTAAGCGCTTGTACACAGGCCTCATTGCTACTGAACCAAAGCCTTTGTGCTTTTTTCTATCAGCAATCTTGCAAATGATACCTGAAAACAATGCAATTTAGCTAAGGATAAACTCACCCTCTACCTTGCAGGGCTGTAGTCCAAGGAGCCCTGCTGATGAGCAATAGAGTGATGGATGCTGGGCTTTGCTCTCAGCTATTGGCTGATAAAGCAGCAGCAAGTGGTTGCACTTGCAGAAGCAGCTGCCAAAAATCAGCCAACAGACACCACCACTCTCATGTTGATGAACCTATTCTGTCACCTGTGCTTTGTGTCTGAACTGTCTTATCTGATGCTTTAATCCCACCTTGCTCCTCTTTTTTCAAAGGCAGTGGAAGTGAGCTGTCTTTCTCCCTCCTTCTTTCCCTGTTGCTTTCTCTTTTGCGTCTTTCTTAAGTCACTGAGTTTCAGCAGAGGCTTTTCAGTTACTTCTCTGTATGAAGCTCTAACAGTGGTTGGTAGGGACACTTTAAAAAAAAGAAGCAAAGCTAAAAGCTTTTATTTTCATTCAGTGCTCCAAAGAGAGTGAATGAAGGTCTAAAGGGGCCTCAGAATAGACAGATTTCTAGGTCAGACTCTCAGGTGCCTTGTACCATCTGTGTGCATATACAGAAGAGCAATGGGCTTACGAGCACTTGGATGCTACTTTGCTTACACTGCAGGGCAATAGTCAATCGTCTGTTGAATCAGACAGCTGAGACCTCAGGCAGAATTTCAGAAACTGGGGGAGTACCCTTACCTTTCTGCACTGGTTGGCTCGCATGTTTCTGTACTTGGAAACCATTCAGGAACAGAGAAGGTCAACATTAGGTCTGCTCAAGAAAATTTTTATTCACCTTGCAGATCCTCATTTTCCACCTCAGAAATAAATTTTGGACTACTTGGAGAATGAGAACTGACATATAGTCATTATCTCATGTCTTCTGATCCAGACCTCTGCTACAAGTTGAGGCAATGAGGTATGCATAATACGGCAGTATGACGAGTTGCAGTTTATTGTGTTGCTAGTGTCTCCTTTGGGCATACCATATGGTGAAGCTGCCCTACAGCTTCCTAATTGATATGTCTCTCTTTTTTTTTGTAACCTCCTCCTTAAAATACCTATCCGATCAGGAAACTTTTACTAAATGGAAGCCTGGGAGGGCAATAAGAGAAAATTGGAGGAGGGGGCTTTTACATCAAGGGATATACTTGTAGAAGTGTGTGTTGTTTTGTTTTTGTTAATTTGTGAAATTACCCAATTTAGTTTTTCAAGTGAAAATCAATCTAAAAGCTGCTGAGAATACATAGTGGGAGGCAGAAGGGAAGGGAAAGCAATAAGAACATTTTTGAGACATAAGTGTAATAAGAAGTTGGCTGTACATTTTGAGCCCAAGGCCTGAATTGTTTACTTTAATACAAATTCTTGAGTTGGGTTTAATTAAGTTTGTACAGGTAGTAAACAATTGTATAGATCTTCTTTTACTTCTTTGGTGCTTTGTAGAACATCTCAAAATACTTTTTGGTGCTTTGGTTATTTGACTTCATAATATTCCTGCAAAAATTACCTGGTCTTATATAAAATTCTCTTTTATTTATTAAGTTATAACACTCCACAATTAAACTTCTGTAAGTTACTAAATCAGGTAAAGTGTACACATTGTAGTCTTCCCTTTAGCTCTTTCTTCCAACAGTTCCCTGATTTACTTTAGTTATTCTCTGGTATGTAATATTCAGACTGTGTCTTAGTTCTTTACTCCAGCAGGCTTCCTGCCTTTTTCTTAAAGTCAAATGGATCCCAACACTGATGCAATCCAAGCACTTTTGAAAAGAATATTTGAATTGTCTCAATTTTAACAGTTACAGCTTATGCTGGATTTTGATCTTCTGGGCCATGTTCCCACCATTCTTGTTCATGTAGGACCAGTATTCCCCTTCAGGTCGAATCTTCAGCCTCTTGTTTTCAACTGCACCATACACCTTGCTCTGAGACAAGCTCCTGTGCCAGCATGTGGATAATCAGAGCGTGTGAGTATGAGCTGTACAGACAAGGGTCTAAGTCCAGAAGTCCTTTGACAGAATTAGTCTTAATGAGGACAGGTCTCATTGGTACTTTCTGGCTGAAACTTCTCTTTTCTGCAGAATGAGCTACACATGGTACAAAAGCCTTTTTTTTATTATTATTTTTATTGCATGTGGGGATCTTAACTCTCACCTCATCCTACATTACTTGCACATTACAGGCCTGATTTTTCGTTCTTCTGCAGCCTTTTTGGGGGGCTATATAAATGTGTTATTAGATCAGCAGATCTCCCCAGTTAGAAATATTCATGTCATTAGTGTCTGATATATGCCTGGGTCAGAGAGATGCTGGAAATTTTGGTATTTGGCCTGGCAGAGAGGAGTTATAGACCCACTGTCTTTTTATCTTGTCCCTTTCTGTGGTGAACATTATTCTGTCTGGGAGGAGAATCAGTGCTACTTATTGTTATGGATGCTATTCAAAGGAGGAAGAGGCCCTAAGTAATGCATTTTTTGGTGGTGTTTATGTTTCTTTGTCTACTTGATTTAGGGCTTAGAATCACTGATATAGCACCAACTCACTTTTTTTTTGATATTTGTTGCTTCAGGCTTCCCTTTCAGCACACAACATAATTAGGTCTTAAATTTCCTGATGTGTTTGTTCTCATAGTAGGATAACTTGTACTGACATTGTGTCACTCTGATATTGATTTGAATCAACAGTGCCACAAATGTTGTCATCACTCTGACATCTCAATATCATCTTTTAGACTTTCCACATCTTTTGAAGACTTCTTTCTTCAAAGCAAATGAAAAATCTTAGGAATGTTTCTGACCACATTTCCCTTCCCTGCGTGTCCACATTAGAGTTTCTTGAGCATGAAGATGTGGTAAGAATACACACAGCCCAGAAACCCATGTAATACTGTTCTGGAGATCTGATGTCACAGAATCACAGAATCGTAGGGGTTGGAAGGGACCTCGAGAGATCATCGGGTCCAACCCCCAGATCATCCGGTCCAACCCCCAGTCCAGTGGGACTTTTCCTCACTTCTTCAGTTTTATCACAAGCCTTCTAAATTCTTCTACCATTAGTCAGAATGTTCCCAGTTTAAGTTTACATTGTTATGAAATTTTGGATGTACAATTGACTAAAGTATTGTACTGATAACACAGGGACCCAGAATGCCCAGGGGCGCCTTGCTTTATTAGTTTCTTTCATTGCATTGCCTTTGTCCCCTGCTACTCCCCTATGCCATTGACATGAAACTTTAACCGTGAGTAATTTGTGTAGAACAGAGCAATAGATAGTTGCAAATGTAAGATTGTGTTTCATAATCACATCTGCCCTGCTTTTCAGTAAAGCTATGCAGAATCATAACATTTTCAACTTCTGTTGTGGATGTAAGCACCTAAGAAAAGGTAGCATGGCCTCAGACACACATTCACACACACACACACACACACACACACAAACATTAGATCTGGTTCAATGTCATTAATCTAGAGTAGTATTCTTCAACTGATGAGTCACAGCTCCTTAGAGAGGTTATGAAGAGCTACCAGAGGAACTGTGAAGCACTGAAAGTTTTATTGCAAGTCTAAAGCAAAGAATATTTCATTTTCTTTTCCTCTGCACACTATTAGCTTTCAGAGGCAAGTGTTCTCTGTCAACTTCTTGATTTGGTGATAAAAAAATCTGTAACTCTCTCTCTGATATAAGTTCACCTTTATTTTTACCAAAAAATGTTGAAGTTATTGAGAACTAGAATATGGGATATGGAGGTTTAGTCTCCTTACCTGCTAGAGAGAATTTGGTTACTATGTAAGCTTTTCCTCAAGACCCTAAAGGACAGATAGGGTCATGATTGTTCCCAAGTCATTACCTAGAGAAAATTGAACCATGTTAGTATTTATAGAGTTAGCAAGTACACTCTGGGTGGTGGCTCCTAAGAGCCTAAGTTCTTACCATCCTGGAGCATTCTTTTTTGGGCTAGTGACTCACTTTGCCAAGTATCATGGCTCCAACAAGGAGAAGTAAGATCCATCTCCTTCAAGTTTTACTGTGTACTAATGCCGTCAACTAAGAGGTGGATGGTCAGACCCACTCTGTCTAGTGTATACCATGGGCTTAAATAAAATTCACTACTCAAAATACTTGATAATGAGACTTGGACTCAAATCTTCAGAATGAAATGAACCTACACTTCTTGACACAGTTGCTAACATGCAAACTTCACCACTTCATCGGTTATTTTAGGCTGAGAGAGTTGGGTTTGTTCAGCTTGGAGAAGAGAAGGCTCTGGAGGGAACTTACAGCAGCCTTGCAATACCTGAAAGATGCCTATAAGAAAGCTGGGGAAGAACTGTTCACGAGGGCATGTAGCAATAGGATGAGGCATAATGGTTTGAAACTAGAAAAGTGGAGATTTAGATTGGATATTAGGAAAAAACTTTTCAACGATGGTGGTAGAGCAATGGAACAGTTTACCCAGAGAGGCAGTGGAGGCCCTTCCAACCTAACACCTATGATTCCATGTGAGCCATTTTCTTCCTCTCAAATTCTTGATGTGATCTGAATTTTAAAATAATTTGAAAATGATTGAAATTATTTTCTCAATGAGTTTGATATTTATTGGCAAGAATTAAGAAAAATGAAAGAAACTTTACTGTAGTTCTTAACTTTAAAAGGGACAAACACTAAGCAACTTGCTTTCTAAATCTGTTTTATAATGTGTAGCATTTTTTTAGTGTTAAGTCTGGCAGATAATCTGAAATCCAGTCCAAACTGTTGCAACGGTCTTGTCAACTGACTGAAATACTTTGGCATGCTCAAAGAACCCCATTTGTTTCAAAGAATTGATTGTATTACAGTGTGGCAGAAAAGACAGGCAACTTACTCTTGCTTCTTTTCAATAAGGGAGTAGGGGGTTGGTTGTAAACTGGTTGCAAATAGGTTGTTACTTTACCCTAATTCAGAAACCAGATAATTCTATGGAACAGATGGGAAAGAACAAATCCGATTTTAATTAATAAACAGCTTATTTAAATACATCTGATTTTTCTGGACTTAAATAGCTCAAAACCTTCTCAAATGCCTTTATGTAAGATTGGATCTCAATGTGTTAGACTGGAGACACTAGGAAGTGAATACCAAGATCCTGATTGTGGGAGTTTACCCTGGAAGTGATTTTCCTACTTGTCACATCTGCTCCGTGTCTAAATTCATGTGTGAGTTGAAATGGGAATGAGTTAGAGGAACCAAGGGTAACCTCTAAGAAGGGAAAGTTTGTTTGTATGTTTGATGGCAGTTCTTCATAAATTTTCAGCATTTAGAAAGATATCACATCTCACAACACAGAGCAGCACATTAGATTATCTGAGCTACTGAGGAAAGCCAGCTGCAGTGGCAGTTGCTTGGGCTAACTGTAACTTTTCCAGATATTAATATTCTATGCAAAACATGAAAGGTAACAGAAATGTTTGGAGGATGCCACCTACTTCCACCAAAACATACGTAAAATTTTTGAAGGAAGCAGTAAGAGAGGAAGTATAACCTTAGTTTCTGAAAATATTCAGAGTAAAGACACAAAAGAAGTAAAGTTTTTTTTCAGCCAGCATGGCTTTACTAGGGGCAGGTCCTGCCTGATCAACATAGTGGCTTTCTACAATGGAGTAACTGAATCAGTGGACAAGGGAAGAGCTACAGATGTCATCTATCTGGATTTCTGCAAGGCCTTTGACATGGTCCCCAACATCCTTCTCTCTAAGTTGGAGAGATGTGGATTTGATGGATGGACTGTTCAGTAGATAAGGAACTGGCTAGATGGTCGCATCCAGAGGGTGGTGGTCAAAGGCTCCAAGTCCAGTTTGAAGAAGGTGACAAGCGGTGTTCCTCAAGGGTCTGTGCTGGGACCAGTGCTGTTTAATAGATTTATTAATGATATTGACAGTGGGATTGACTGTACCCTCAGCAAGTTTTCTGATGGTGAGGTTAATGTGCTAGAGGGATGGGGAGTCATCCAGAGGGACCTGGACAAGCTGGAGAAGTAGGCCCAGCTGAACCTCATAAGGTTCAACAAAGCTAGGTACAGGGTCCTGCACTTGGGTTGGGACAACCCCCGTTATCCATACAGGTTAGGACATGATGTGCTAGAAAGCAGTCATGACGAAAAGGACTTGGGAGTACTTGTGCATGAGAAGCACCAATGTGCATCTGCAGCCAACTGCATCCTGGGCTGCATCAAAAGAAGTGTGGCCAGCAGATCAAGAGAGGGGATTCTGCCCCTCTACTCTGCTCTGGTGAGACCCCACCTGGAAGATTGTTTTCAGCTTTGGAGTCCTCAACACAAGTAAGACATGGATCTGTGTGAGTGCATCCAGAGGAGGGCCAGAAAAATAATCAAAGGGCTGGAGCACTTCTCCTACGAAGACAGGCTGAGAGAGTTGGGTTTGTTTAGCTTGCAGAAGAGAAGGCTCTGGAGGGACCTTATAGCAGCCTTCCACTACCTGAAAGGTGCCTATAAGAAAGCTGGTGAAGAACTGTTTGCAAGGGTATGTAGCAGTAGGATGAGAGTTAATGGTTTTAAACTAGAAAAGGGGAGATTTAGGTTGGATATTAGGAAAAAAAAATCTTCAATATGAGGGTGGTGGATCACTGGAACAGTTTGCCCAGAGAGGTAGTTAGAAGCCCCATCCCTGGAAATCACAGAATCACAAGGTTGGAAGAGACCTTTAAGATCATCAAGTCCAACTGTTCTAGTCCGATGCTAAACCATATCCCTAAGTACCTTATCTACCCTTCTTTTAAACACATCCAGGGATGGTGACTCAACCACCTCCCTGGGCAGCCTGTTCAAGGCCCTGACAACACTTTCAGTAAAAATTTTTTTCCTAACATCTAATCTGAACCTGCCCTGGCACAGCTTTGTGCCATTTCCCCTTGTCCTATCTCCTGTCACCTGGAGATATTCAAGGTCAGGCTTGATGAGGGTCTGAGCAACCTGATCTAGTGAAGATGTCCCTGCTTACTGCAGGGGGGTTGGACTAGATGACCTTTAAATATCTCTTCCAACCTAACACATTCGATGATTCTATGATTTCTAGGTTCTTAGGCACCTAAGCAGTTATTAAAGGAGAGGCAGAAACCATCAAGTCCCGCCTTTCATCATTTGGTTATATAGACTCTAAAACATTTAATTGTTATATATCTTCTTCCATTTCCAACAGATCTTAAAAAAAAAATGTGTTTTTTATAAATGAAATATGATAGTTTGTCTTACTTTTGACTCCTTAGCTTAGGTGTTGGCACTGGAGAACAAGATCATGCTGAAAACTGTCTTGTGCCTTATACTCTCCAGCTTGAAATGGATTAAATTTATTATAAAGATATTATTATATTATTATTACTACAAGCTGTTGCTCAGTGAAGTGCCAGACTGAGAGTTTTAGCAACCCAAGATAGCATCATGCTTAGAAGAGCCAAGGACAGATATTCAGACAAACACGGCTTCTATATTGACACATGAATGCGGGGTCACTGGCAGCCACATTCTTACAAAGTGTTGGGATGTGCTAATTGATAGCAGCCAGAAGCAGCCTGGTTTCTGCAAGCAGCAAAATGAAAACAAGCTGTCATTACAGTCTTCAAATGTTTACAGTGTTAGATAACTTTAATGGCTAAGGCAGCTCACTTTCTTCCAGGGTTTGGAGGTGGATATTTATATCTGCAACTAGTCATTACCGCTAGTTCATACTGAAAACATACCTGACCTCCCCCCCCAACACCGCCTCCCCCAAGCTGAGCTGCCACAGGAAAACAAGTAAAACAAAAATGACAAGTGACATACTGGTGATTGAATGGGATTATGATCCAAATATTAGAGGCTTGGAAAAGTTACAGCAGTGCTCTATGGATGGAAGGTTTGTGGGGAAAGGTTTTCTCCCAGGAGTAAATTTTGGTATGTCTGCAGCAGTTTATCACAGTGAGTATCATGGCAAAAGAGAAATAGGGATGTTTAAAAGGGATCAAAATACTATTAGCTACTAAAGAAAAAAGGATAAATGTTAAAAGAAACCTAAATTCTGGTGATTTATTACTAGTAGCAGCTCAGTTTCTCCCATGTAATGGAGTACCAAGCAGCTACAACTGCTGGTTACTACTGTTTATACTAGCCAGGGAACAGCTAACTACCTCTAATTGCAGGCATCAGCTTAGCTCCCATGTGTTGGTGGAAAAATGAACTAAGTTGTTCGCAATAATTACATCTGCTTCTCCCTTCCTTACTCCCTAGGAGAGGAGTTGCTGCCATCAATCAAAGACAGCAGCTTTTCCCCTCCTCAGGGACAGGAGTAGTACAAAGACAATGAAACCCAGAAAAGGTCAGGCTTGCAGGGAGCTTGAGAAAAGCTGATTTACAATCAACAGGCTCCTTTAGCGGGCAAGCCAGACCACAGGTGTTTCAGAGCCAGCTTGCTCCCAATTGCTCTTCCGAGAGCAAGTTTTCCCTCTGCAGGGCCTACTCTGTGAGTCTTCCTTTCCTGGATTAAAGAAAGCCTTTTGATATACCCACCTCACATCACCAATGGGTTAACTGTTGTGATTAATCCCTGATTAAGGTTTGGTGGGTTTTTGGTTTTTTTTAAGTAACTTGATGAAAGACCAGATTCCTTCTGGAAACAGGAGTTTGATTCTTTCCCAGGCTTTGAAAGCACAACACTGATGCAAACGGCTCAGTAGGCTGAAAAGAAGCAAGTCTCTGGGCTCCATTTCTTCAGCAAGCTGTCTTGTGCTGTGGGTGATGAGCTGATGCAAAGATTATTGAACTACTACAAGGTTTTCTTTCATGCTAATGATGGAGTAAGCAGCCTTGGCTGGTGGCTCGTTAGTGGAATACCCCATGCTCTCTTATTGATCCCCTGTGTGCTGTGCTGCATCCTACGTGTGAAGGGCTGTAATAGAGTTTTGTGCTTGTTTCATAAATGAGCGGCAATTACAGTGTGCTAGATCAATAGTGATACTGTTATCTGTGTTGGAAAGCATGTAAACTCAGTGATTTGGTGGTAGCTGGGCTCCCAAAGATCTTCAAAATTCTCTCTGCGGGCTAGGTGAGAGAAATTCACCTTTTATTGAATTTTGAAAGCTGTCTGTGTTCCAAATGAGAAGGTTTATTAACAGTAGCAAACTCAATAGAAAATATTTTAAAGTAACAAGCCTATCTTTTAAGTACATAGTTTACCCATTCTTAGGAAAGTATTCTTGCTCTAATCTCTCCTTGAAGACTTAAGTAAGTGTGGCAAGGCTTATATCTATAATGTCATGGTTTAAGAAGGTTTTTGGAAAAAATCTTCCTTGAAGCTGATGAAGAACTGCATCATCTTCAGGGGACTGCAGCCTGCCTCAGTATGATATGAATGGTTACATAGCTTCTAAAGCTGAGGTCACGGACTGGTGGGATATAAGAAACAATGGTGGCTGTGCCAGGGAGGTTGAGGTAGTTGATGGCATTTGTGTCAGGCATAGCCGTTGACATGGTGTTGGTGTTTTGTCAGTTGCTTTAAACCTTACATCTACATTCAACGCTGGTTCCTGTGGAGGACTGTAAGTGACTTAGCAGTATCTCTGATCAGAGTAAGATGAAACTCCCTTTTTTTCAGTGCCTTCTTTTTTCCTTTTAGGCAGTTTTCAGTGTATTAGTGTGGGTATTTTTTTTTCTTCCCTAACTTCTTTCAACTGCTGAACACTATTTTGGTTTTCACTTCTGTTCAATCAGAAAAGGGGCAATTTGGGAGTTATTATGGGATCTAACTGTGTGGTCAAAAATACTTGGGCAAGTCTGAACTAGGTAGGCACTTTGGTTCTTCTCACAAGCAGAAGAGAGAACCAGACCCTAAAAGGAGAATAGTTTAAACTAGGTCAAACAACTTTCCTTCTAGATCTGCTTATTACTTATTTTTTACTTTGTGTGGAGGCAAGGGATACCAGACTGGACTTCGGGTGGCTAAAAGTTAAGATGAATGAATCTCACCCTTAGGAAGGATGGAAATTAGTTATTTTTAGCCTATTGATGAAGAGCACATGTATGAATCTGTATCTTCCACCCACGATGGATGACACAACACACCAGTTCACAAAGAGGAGCACAGTAGAGATATGATTTAGTTGGCTGAGGCTCAACTCAGATTAACTGAGATTTTGATGATAGGTTGGGAAAGATGCCAGAGGAGACAGAGGAAGTAATCTTAGCTCTTCTGTAGGAAGAAATATATCTGCCATTAGTTAACAGTACCCACAGCTAAGATGTGATTATAAACTCCCAGCTGCTAGTTGACAATTATGTCACAGCAGCAACCCAGATAGCCTTGAATTATTGGTGTTTGGCTAAGGAGCGGCGACCTTTCTTTGTCGATACAGACATTGGCAGTGGCATCCAAGTCCTATTCCCTTAAACATTAAATTATTGTTAAACATTTGACATTTATAGAGGGAGGCTGATGGGGATTCTGGCAGTTTGCTTATGGGCAGAGCAATTTGATGGGAACATAGTTCCTCTCAGGTCTGTATAGGCTTCCTGTGGATCTCAGAGTGAAAGCAAATAATAGAGGAACAGCCCAGATCATGTTCTTTGCCGTTATTGCTGCAGTTGGTATTTCTTTGCATCATTGACTGAGACAGTGTCAGGAATGAGGAACTAGATGCCTCTGATCTGATGTTGCCAAAATTTGGTGATGTCCTCACCTTGACAAAAAAGTCTTTTCAACACTTGTGAGTGATAGTCTTGTGTATTTAAAGGTGTTAAAGGAAATGGGAGGAAGTCAACTTCCTGAGTAATTCAGTTTGGCTCTATCTAGATATAATTATTTTTAATTCATAACTAGTTATGTTAGGGTGATAAAATCTATAAACAATTGTTTCTCTTGTTCCAAATACATATGCATTTTATTATAAATTAAACTTTAGATCTGAATTTAAGCCTAGATAATGGTTATTCTAAGTCTAAATTAAATACTTTATGCTCCCCATTGTGGATAGGAGCCATTCTGAGTGAAAACTAAAAACTTCTGTCTACCCTTAACTGTTGCTATCAAATTCTTGGTAAAAATTTCTTCGTATGTCTAGAAGATACAAACTTCCTCTGTCACAGTTTCTCAGATACTCTGCTGGATGTTGTTACACAGGTCGTACAGAAACCAGGAGAGTTTGCCTGGATGACGATCAGTGAGTAGTCCTTGGCAGGTAGTAGCTGCATGTGTGATCTGTGTGCATTTACAGGTAGGATGAAGCTGGGGGGCTTGCATAGGAAACCTCTGGGTGGAGAGCCAGGAATACTGCCAGCAAAATGCAAATGCATAATGGTGACTGTTGGCATTGAACTGTTGCTGTAGAAGAAGGGTAGGAGTCAGCAAAATAGTCTTACTGCTTTGTTGTTCTCTCTTGCACCCAGGAAAGGAAGACAGCTCGGCTATGACAGGTAACCAGTTCCCTCCTCTCACCTGCTCTCCTATCCTTTTTCATAATACCTTTTAGACTAAAAGATGTTTGAAAAAAGGAAAGGAAGGTGAAGACAGACAAGGATGCTGCAGAGCGGTATTTGGAACATTGTGCCATTACCTCATTACTGGAAGCACAATAGAGCTCAGGAACAGTATGGGGCTTCATTAGTGATGGGAATACTGGCATTGGACTGTGGAGGGCTTTGTGGCTGGGTTATTTAAAAAAAAAAAATATTAAAAAATTCCTGTGTGATTTAGTCTAGGTGCTCCTGCTCTGGCAGGAAGGTTGTACTAGATGATTGAGGTCCCTTCCAACTCCTATCATTCTGCAATTCTGTGATTCTTCAGCTCCACATATATTAAGCACTCTCAAATTTAAGCAGCTGGTATTGTGAAAAGTTTGGCAACATCATCTGAATTGTATATGAAGCATCGCCTCTGGTTAACAGCAGTAAAATGTTAATTTAGTCTTTGATAGAACATATTAGCATGATAACTCACAAAACAGTTTTGGTATGCTAATTCTCAAATAAAAAATGTGATCTGATTAATGCCTGAATCAATATGAAATCTACCGGATGCCTGAGATGACAAAGCTGATCAAAGCTGCCAAAATTGTGTGGCAAATACATTAACAGCAATAGAGGCTATATTTCTTTTCTCCCTGTCAGAAAAAATGTAAAAGTAGAACCCTTTTAAACATGTAAATCTGCAGAATTAAAGCTGTGTGTTCTATCCTTACCTTAATTAATTTATAATTTCTTCTAATATTTTTGCATTTCACTGGTATAGATTTCATAACTAATATTTCTAATATGTTGTTCACAAATGTTAAGCTCCTCTGAACTGACATTAGGGATTTTCTTAAGAACTTTGTTAGCCATAATTTCAAGAAATATTGCTTTATGTTGGTGTTTGAAAAATTAAATTACCAGAGCAAAACATTATTGCCCCTTTAGATTATGACTGATTAACTGGACTTGCAAGATGCAAAAATATGTTTGCTGGAAAATGCAGAAGACACCCCACACCCCCCCTCCAATCAATGTGTCAGGCATCCCACTGTGGCATGTTCCCTGTTTGGGTTTTATTTCAGTACTTTTTTCTTCTTGTTACTCTGTATTAAGTACCAGAATTCACATGGAAAATCAATCTCTACCTTGAAAAACTTGGTGTCTGATAGCAGTAATTAGAGAAAGAACAGTGCAGCACAACGGAAAGACTGTTTGAGGTACAAATTGAAGGACTCTAAGATTAAATACTTTAATTTCTTAATATTAGAGATTAATTTAAGGGTTTTTTTTTCCCCTGATATTTCTAAGACTGTAGACTGCTCAAGATTAAGCCTGGAGTGTGCAATATATTATACTGGCTGGCAGACAGATATGCAGAGGCATGGAGAGCTTAAGGCCTGGTGCAAAGAAAATTCTGCTCTAAGGCAGCACTTGAGAACATGCTTGTTTCAGCAATGTCCGTGGGTTTTTGGCTAAGTGATTATGGTTGTGCATGTGCTCTTCTAAATGGACTCTTGGGGTATTGCTTTAGGTAGCACAACGATGATTGTGACAATCCAAAAGCCTTAACACTCCATTCAGGCTTTCCAAAAAACTATGTCGTGCTGCCTTCTTACCATGTTATGATCATTTATTTAATTTACTTGGAAGAATGCTTGATAAATCTTATTAATGATGTGCTAACACATTTGCATGCAGTTAATTCTATGCTGTATAATTACAGTATAGAATATAAAAGTATAACAGTATAAAGCACTGCAATATAATTACACAGCAGCTTATTCAAGCCCCAAGTCAGTAGAAAATCTTACATTGATTTCAGTGATGAAGTGGGAAGTAAATGAGAATATTTCTGTATTCTCATGGTGTGGTGGGGTGCTCTCAGGAGGGAGGATGGTTTCAATTAATCTGCCAGGTCAGACCAGCAGTTAAAATATGTGTCTGTGCCTTCTCATTGCCTAAAGAAGGGGGTCTCTTAGGCTGAATGGGCATTTAGGAAGTTCAAAAAAATGAATCTGATCAGTGCTGTGCAGCTTGGGATAACCAACTGTGCTGAGATTAGGCACTCCATGAGTAGATGGGTTTGGATGTCCTTAGCTGGAAGTTGGGGCTGAGATTGGCCACACAGTCATCTTGTGAGTGCACAATTACTAATATAAAGGAGGTGCAGGACCTTATACTTGCCCTTGTTGATTTCAATTAAGTTCTTCTCTACCCAACTCTCCAGCTTTTCCAGGTCTTGCTGAATGGCAGCACAGCCTTCTGGTATGTCAGTCACTCCTCCCAGTTTAGTAAACTGTCAGCAAACTTGCTGATGGTACACTCTGTGTCAGTCATATATGTTGAGCAAGACTGGTCCCCTCACTGACCCTTGGGGCACACCACTGGACTCAGTGCCTCTTATCCCTCTGACCCCTGCCATTCAGCCTGTTCTCAATCCACCTCTCTTGTCCACTCATCTAATCCACACCTTCTAAATTTACCTATAAGGATTTTATAGGAGAGGGTGTCAAAAGCCTTGCTAAAGTCAAGGTTGACAACATCCACTGCTCTCCACTTATCTATCCAGCCATCTATGCCATTGTAGAAGCTTATCATATTGGTCAGGCATGATTTCCCCTTGGTGAATCCATGTTGACCATTCTTGATAACCTTTTCTTCCATATGCTTAGAGATTTCATCCAGTATGTTTTTTTCCATCTTTCCAGGGATGAAGGTGAGGCTGACTGACCTGTAATTTCCTGTGTCTTCATTCTTGCCCTTTCTGAAGACCCAAGTGACTTTGGCATTCCTCTAGTCCTCAGGTACCTCTCTTGTTCTCCATGACCTTTCAAAGATGAGGGAGAGGTATAGCAATAACATCTGCCACTCAGCACTTGTGGGTAAGGCCCATGGATTTGTGGGTGTTGAGTTTGCCTAAATGATCTCTAGCCCAATCCTCCTTGATTAAGAGAAAATCTTCCTTTCTTCAGATATTCTCTCTTACCTTCAGGGTCTGGAATAGAGAATCAGAGAATGGTCTAGAGGGAGGGTGTTAAGGAAATGAATGGAAAATAAGACAGCAAAAAGTACAAGTTGAAAAGGAGAAGAATCATTGTATCAATGGAGAATGGACAAATAGTACTGTGGAGTAATATGGGGGAGAGATGAAATGGGAAGAGAAGAACGTGATAAAAGAATGGAGAGCTTAAGTAGAAACTGAAAAGCTGTTCCTTTTGTAGAACAAAATTACCTAGTGAGGCGAATAATTATAACTTTCAGTACCTTTAGTCATACATTAAAAAACCCACTTCATTTTTCCTTTAAAGATATGACACTTTTAAAAAAAAATTAATCTAAAGTATCCCAAGATGATAAACTAATATTGTAATTCTTGGCATGATTTTAGTGCTCAAAAAAACCCCCCAAAACCAGTTGCTAGCACTCTTAAGTTGTTTTCATCATCTTCTTTTTTTTTTTTTTAAATTGAATATGCTGTAGTGACATGAACAGCTGTTACTCAAAAAAGCCTTATGGCCAAAGTGGCTCAGCCTTGACATGGGGAAACTCCCTTTAGGTGTAGGATGTAGACTATAGGTTAAATTTATTTCTTTATTTAGTCTCTCTGCTGATTGTCAATGTGGATTCCATTAGCAAAAGCTGTAGTAGCATCAAAACTGTCTTTCTTCATCACCTAGCTCCCACTGTACATTTATGTTCTTGAAGTGTATGAAATTGAGTTATTAATAAATACATGTTGAACAAGGCTTCTTTCCATCTTCTACTTACTGTTCAATACTCAGTGTATTTTACAAACCATAAATGACCGAAACACCAGAGGCATCCCTGTTTAATTCTGAGTTTGGGTCGACCTTACAAGGACCATGCTGTCCTTTGAATATCAAGGTGTCCCATGGGAGCAGAGGTGGGGATAGGATGTAGTCAGGCAGTGCAGTCATGGTAGATCCTGCACTCTGGGGACCTGTGCCTAGGAGAGTCCCCCATGGGGGCTGCTCAGGATGAGGGGAGGGCAGGATCTGCCTGTACACTCTGGAGCAGCAACTTCTGCGTAGGGCTCTGAGTGAAGATGGCTGCTTTCTCCTCACCATCTTCTCACCCTCCACACTAACTGTGAGAGCACAGTGATCACCCAGTGCTCCTAAAAGCATGCAAGCTGGGATCTGAGTCAGACCCTCCCTAGTGGCTGCCAGCCCATGGGGTCTGACCATGGTGGGCAGAGCTGAGGACTGTAACAGCCTTCATCAACAGCCTCTGACATGTAAAGTGATGAACCATGGGTGGGGACCATCCAGGGGCTCCCCTCAGGAACTAAAGCAGATGGGACCAAAGATGTACAGGGCTGCAATATATGACTAAGGTACCTGTCGAGGAGACATACTGCCCACAGTGGATGTCCATGTGCATCCAGGAGATATGGCTGGAGACAGGCATCACTGGGACAGATGAAATGGTCCATGAGTAGGGTGGGGCAAGCACGAAGACAGGCAGGGACAGGCAGGCCTGCATGTGCCCAGGCTTGAGACCTGGCTGGTGATTCAGTTGAGTTTTGCTGAACTTAAAGCAGACTGGTTTTGCCATGCTATAAGTTAAGACAAGTGATTATGATGTCCTTTGATTTCCATTTCTGCCACACCCAGTTTCATTTTCTTTCTTCATCATGCAGTTGCTAGAAGTTCTTCTTCATTCTTAGAGGATCATATGTAAAATTCAAAAAAAGTATTTTCCTTTTGTTCACATCTTTTTTTACATTGTTTATTCAAATAATATTTTCATTCATTGGTTTTATTTAACTTTTTGTGTGTGTGTATGTGTAAGTCATCTATGGCCAAAAACACATTCATTAACTGCAAAATGGGTATATATCAATTATGCTGACTTAGGTCATTTATGCTAAATGTTTTCAATACAATTCAAGGAAATGCATAGTTTCACTTGGACACTTTGTACAAACTTTAGCCAAATTAGCAGCCTCTCATTACCTCTGCTATTGTTACTAGTGCTGCTTCTTCAAGCTAAAACTTACTCCAGATCACAAAACCAGAAGCACCACCTACAAAAATCTGCTACATGTGCTTGCATATTTCCTAAAATTATTTGTTCACTTTGTTTCTGATCTAAGAACTAAATAGCCCCACCGAACAATGTATCCATAATAAAATATATAAAATGAATCAGTTCTTGCCAATAGTATCCAGTGCCAGTCTGGTTTGGGTTTTCAGCTTTGTTTTGTTCTTAAAATATAAATTCCCAGTAACCAGGGTCTTAAATGTAGACACTTCTAAGAAACTGAAGCTTAAAGTTTGAACCAGGATTCCTTCATTTATCCATCAAAAAGTCTGAACTGATGAATTGATCTATGTGAAACTGATGATAAATATATGGGAAGATTTAACTCTCCCTATTATCTGGAATGTATTTCTCCTGACAGCTAAACTCATGCCTTTTTTTCCAGAATTAATTGTGTGTGGATAGCAAGGAATCACTATACTCTTAATTCTCAAACTTCCACCAGTTTTCGGGATTGTCTTTTTCACTTTTAAATTATCTACTAGCTTCATAGAGCCTGCAGCACTGTTTAGTTTCAGGTGTCTCCTATGGCATGAAGAATAAGCAAAGAAGATAGCAATATGATGATGTTCAAGCAACTGATGTAACAGCTTATGCCAGGACGATTCTGCTCCTCTGCATAAGTGCTCAGTCTCTTTGGTCTTACTGGCTCTTCAGGTAAGGAGGAGCCTGTGCCTGTGACCCTGCCTTTGCAGTTGCAGTTATGGCACTCAGAAGCTGGACACTAATTCTGGCAACAGCTGCTTTTTTAGAGAATGTAAAGAACAAGCATCTTTTTTTTCTCCCTTAATCACATATGAAAAATTGTTTGGGGTGTTTTGTTTAAGATTTATTTCTGAGGCCCTTCTTACAGGATGATACTTCTTTCATCATTCTCTTGGGGCTTTTGTAGACTTGAGTTCCTCTTTTAGCAGGTTGGCAGAAGGATGTGTCTTCAGTGGACATGTTTTGTAAGACACCATTTTTGCTAAAATCTGCACTTAGATACAAAGATTGTACCTGTCTTTTAAATGGAAATTTGTCATAAGGTGCCTTGTGTTATAATGCATGTTCTGTGTTCATACTGCAGTGATACCTCTTCAGCTCAGGATTTTCTCTCCCCTGCTTCCTCCAGATGATAGACTCCATCATGAATTACTGACAAGAAGGGGAAAGAAGTCTGAAAAAGGAAGAGGAAGGCAAAGACTTTACAAACAGGTGTCTTCTAGAGCTAAATGGATGGATAACGACCACTCGAAAGTTGTGATTTGTCGTATGTATAATACCAGTGTCTAAATCTGTGGAATCTCTTCCTAGACTTGCTTCTGTCCTGGGCACGACAAGCAGTTGGCTGTCATGTGCATAGTCCTGTGGGAGTGGGAATGTACAAATGGCTAGTGGTGCTGCACTGAGACCTGTGAAAAATTTGTTAGAGGCTAATGAGCCTATCTGTTACTCTCAAGGGCAATTTTTGAGTGGGGAGGGTCCTACAGGTGAACTACTAGAGCCACTTAGCATAATAGCAGAAAGGTTGAGGGTTTAGAACTTGTGTGGTGAAAAAAACCCAAACAAACAACAGACCACCAACCTTCCTGATGCTTTCCTGGAGATGGCCTGTCTATCTTTTTCCATTTCATAGTCATGTAATACTACTGCTTTCTTCAAATTGCTAAGAAAGACTAGAACTGAAGGCTATTTCAATTCTAAGTTACATAGTTAATATCTTAAAGAAGAAAACCAGTAAATGGATTGCCCCCAAAGTTGCCTTCTGTCATTATTTAGTTGCTTGTTATTTAGCTGCTTGCTTTGCAACTGTTATATCTTCCTAAGACTGCAAAACCAGTGATGCAAAAATATCGTGACTGGACTTCTATTGAGCTGCATCAGTGTGAGATAGAAGAACACAGTGACACAAGCCAACCCCCAGACTAGAAATAACTGTATCAGCTCTTTGGAGCATCAGATAGGGCACAAATGCTGAAGTGGCTAAACTTTGTTGATGTTCTCCTGGACATCTGTAAATAATGGCTCCTTTTCATTGCTGATTTGTCCTTAATAGACCATGGCAGCATAAAACTATTTTTTTCCCCTCTGTGTCCTCTCCATAAAAACTCACAGGAAAGAGAAACTATATAATAAGATCCCTAGTGGGATGAGTTGCCTTCATAGTATCTGAGCAAACAAAAGTTATTCAAGACATGTTACAAAATCTCTCTTTTCTGCTTAAAAACAGTTGACAGATTAAAGGAGGAATGCTTCCTGTTGCTGATGTATTTTATAGTAAGAAGATACTGTCATTCCTTTAGCTGTTTTGTTAAGAAGTGAAGAGGGGTAAGGCAAGGAAAAGTGTGGTGGATTCTAGTGTGTGTGAGAGTAAGTGAGGGGCAATGGCAGACTAAAATAAAATATAATAGTTTTAGGTTCATTCTTGTGGAGTATCCATTGAAAAACTTTGATGCAGCATCACTGGGGCATAGACATTCAGCACAGGAATGAAAATCACCTGAAGTGAGCAGGCAACAAAAATCTCTTGCAGCACTGAGATTGATGTGACTCAGGCTACTGGTTTAAAGCATGAGTTGTATCCTGATCTTCCAGTTATTAGGGTTACAGCATTTCACTTCATGGTACCAGTCCTTATAGCTAACACTTCTGCATGAAAAAGAAAACAAAATCATAGCTCTGATGGCAAGAAAGAGTTAAATGGCTACTACTGTGGCCAACACACTGTTCTCCATTTCTAGTTGCCTAAAATTAATTTCAAGCATCTGCTCCCTGGCATTCACTCAGTTCCAAACGCTGTTATGCTGATAGCTGTTTGTCAAAGCACAAAGGGAGGGAATATAAAACACAGTTTCAAAAAATAAAATAAGGAAAATTATGAATAAACAAATCATACATAAAAGTAGAATATCAAGACTCTCCTTGGAGGGTAGGAAGTTAGGGAAATAGAAGTAGTTCTAATTTTCTCTAGGGTTGTGAATTAGTTGTGTGCATGTATATATTTATTATGCAAGATTACTTTTTCCCCCACTTTATTTTTGATACTTTATAATTCTATTCTCTGCCTAGCTATTGTTTTAAAGATAAATATTCATTGATGATTGTCCTGGTTTCAGCTATGATGGAGTTAAACTTTTTTTTTAGCAGTGAATGGAATGCCATGTTTGGGTGTTAGGATGAGAACAGTGCTGATAGCACCCTGATGTTTCTGGTTGTTGCCGGGCAATCAAGGACCTTTCTCAGCTCTGCATACTTCCTTACTAGTGAGAAAGGAGGGGACGCAGCCAGGACAGGTGACCCGAATTGGCCAAAGAGGATATTCCATACCAGTTACGTCATGTTCAGTATAAGGGGGGACTGGGGGGAAGAGGGGGAGACAAGGCCAGGACGTGCGGTTTCTGGGGCGGTCGGGTTGTCCGGGACGGGCTCTAAGCTGTGCGGCCTGAGTTGTGTGGTTTGGTGAGAAATTGCATTGTGTATCACCAGTTTCATCTATTTTGTGCTTTAAACTTCTGTTATTGTTATATCTAGTTTGCTGTTATTGTTTAGTAAACTATCCTTATCCCAACCTGCGTGGTTCTGGTTTCTAGGTTGTGGTTTCGTTCCCTCCTTTCTTCCTTCCCTTTTCCCCCTCCCCCAACTCTCCTTCCCCCTTCCTTTTAAAAGTACAAGCGACTGTGTGGGGTGCGGCCCTCGGCCGGGGCAAAACCACGACAATGATATGCAGTGACATCATTAAAATGTGCATTATGCTTTGCAAAAAATGCTTTTTTTTGCCCAGCTACACAACTATGAACAAAATAATTGTCTGATAGGCACTTTGGGTCATCTTTCTCTGAAACAGTGGCTTATTTGAGATTAATTATAGATTAAAAAAATTACCACACAGTTCTTACAGTTGACAAGGGGCTTTTCTAAAGTGACTGTGTGAAGTATGCAGATGAATTAATGGAATGATCTTATCTGTCTTCCTAATGCATTATTTCAGTCCAGCATCATCATTACTTTTTAATATTTTCCCCAGAAAATGGAGGTCCCACAGTATAGAGTGGTACTGCCTTTTGCTTTGCTAAGGGATGGGACGAGAGAAATGTGTTTTGGTGAATCAGTGGAGAAATGTTCTTAATATTTTGCCTTTGAACGCACCTTTCCTATGTTGTTGACAGAGAAGAGAGGGACTGCAGCCCTCCTTTTTATTATTTTATTTTTAAACCTGAGGTATTAAGCAAATATCTCTGATGAGTTTACTCAACATGGCTTATTTTGTGTGGCTTCTCTGAGAAGTTATTCTTACTTCAGAGACCATCAGAAAACAAAGGAATCATGCAGTTACAAATCTCTAGGGGATTCACGTATGCCATTCTGTTTCTTGAAGCCTGTTTTACTGAGATGGACTCGGACAAGGATGGCCTTTTCACAGGTTACAATGAAACAGCTTGTGCTACTGAGTTTGAGGATCCCAGATGATGCTTAGTATTGGTTTACACAGCTTTTGTCATTAGAAATTTTGTGGTGAAGTGCACATATTTTAATAACTTACCTTAAAATTTTAGGATACAGGATGCAAAAGGACACAGCTAAAGACCTTGTTTGTTCTCCCCAGAAATAGCATTTCATTTTCTTTTGTGCATAATGTGTCTGGGGTTTTGTTGATGATTGCTTTTTTTTTTCCTCTTAGAGACGAAACACAGACTGGAGGCAAGTGTAGAAAGAAAAATATGTTAAGATATGAAAAGAACAATTTTAATTTGAGATCTATTCTCAGGTAGGTGGAAGGGTAACTTTTGTGCTTTTCTAGTAAAACTATTGATGCCCATCATACAGTAAGATTGAAGCAGTATTGAAAAATAAATATCATTTAGGATGTACTGAATTATATCGTGGTCTCAACATTGTTCCAACTTTGGTCTGAATGATTTTAGGACCAGAGGTGACTAGCTATAGATTTTCGAATGGGGAAGTGCTTGATTTTGGTATCATAGAAATACAAAGTGACCCTTTAGTCCGTGTGCACACTTTGAGGCAAAATTAAACATACTTACATGGCTTTCGGCAGATGTTGACAAAATTGTTTGTAAATCTCTGGAGTGAAGCCTGTCTGAAAAAAAACTATTGTGATGTTTAAAGATTTTTATACTTGGACAGTTTCTCCTTATGTCTGTCCTGAGTTTTAGGTTAGACCCATGACTTGATCCCTAACCCCATGCATGGAGTTAATGGTCCAATTTAGAATAATCTTTTGCGTCTTATCTCTTTGGAGTCGTCTCTTTTTTTTTTTTTGTTATGTTTTGTTTTGCTTTGTTTTTTGTTTAGAGGTGTGTTTTGTTGTGCTTAAAATTTCTTAAATTTATCAAAATAACTTTTTATCCTGCTTCCAAAATCTTTGCTTTTTATTTTGGTGTCGTAGCCAATTTTAAGATACAAGTTTTTCTGTTCCATTGTTTATATCACTGTCAGAAATAATAATTGAATATTAAACACAGAATAGGTGTGTGACCACTGTGTTAGCTAAAATGCTTTCTCAACTTTGAGATTAAACTCAGTAACTGAGTAACTGACTCAGACATTTTTGTCTAATTACACATTTCCAGTAATTTTCTCAGTCTGTTTATAGATTTGCTACATCAAACCAGATCAAAAGCATTACTAAATTCAAAATAGATTGTATGCACATTTTCCTCGTGTCCTCTAGGAAATTTCTCCTATTAAGAGGAAACAAGGTTTTTTTGATTAAAACCTGGGTTTGACTTACAAATATCAGCTGTTCATCATTACTTGATTATTTTTGTATTCATGGGGTTTTTACAAATTGATTAACAATATACACTTAGTATTTTTCCAGCCATCAGTGTTATATGTTCTGTTGGTCTATATTTCCTTTAGTCTTTCTTCCCTTTTCCCCTAGTAGATACTAGTTGATTCCCTTTTTTCAGTCCACTGAGTCACAGAATCCCAGAATCACGAAGAATCACTAGGTTGGAAAAGACCTTTGAGATCCTTAAGTCCAACCATACCTGTCCTGTACTAAACCATATCACTGAGCACCTCATCTACCCGTCTTTTAAATAGATCCAGGCTCAGTGACTCAACCACCTCCCTGGGCAGCCTGTTCCAATGGCCAATAACCCTTTTGGTGCAGATATTTTTCCTAATGTCTAATCTTAACCTGCCATGGCACAGCTTGAGTCCATTCCCCTTCATCCTACCACCTGTTGCATGGGTGAAGAGACCAACACCCATCTCTGTACAACCTCCTTTCAGGTAATTGTAGGTGGTGATACAGTCTCCCTTTAGCCTCCTCTTCTCCAGGGTGAACAACCCCAGTTCCCTCAGCCACTCCTCTTAAGGTTTGCTCTCCTGCCAGTTCACCACCCTGGTTGCCCTTCTCTGGAAACACTTCAGGACCTCAATGTCTTTCTTGTAGTGAGGGTCTCAAAACTGAAGACAGTACTTGAGGTGTGGCCTCACCAATGCCGAGTACAGGGGCACAATCACCTCCCTAGACCTACTGGCCACTGTTTTTGATACAAGCCAAGATTCCATTGGCCTTCCTGGCCACCTGAGCACACTGCTGGCTCATATTCAGTCTGCAGTCAACCAATACCCCCAGGTCCTTCTCTGCCTGACAGCTCTCCAGCCAGTCTCCCCCAAGCCTGTAGCGCTGCACAGGGTTATTATGTCCCATGTGCAGCACTCTGCACTTGGCCTTGTTAAACTTCATCCCATTGGTCTCAGCCCACTGGTCCAGTCTGTTCAGATCCCTCTGAAGGGCCTCCCTACCCTCAGGCAGATCAACACTTCCTCCCAGTTTAGTGTCACCTGCAAACTTACTGGAAGAACATTGAATCCCTTCATCCAGGTCACTGATAAAGACACTGAACAGGACTGAGCCTTGGGGGACACCACTGGCCTCCAGCTGGATTTAGCTCCATTTACCACAACTCTTTGGGCTCGGCCATCCAGCCAGTTTTTTACCCCGCAGAGGCTATGCCTGTCCAGGCCAGTGGTAGCCAGTTTCTCAATCAAAATGCTGTGAGAAACTGTGTCAAAGAATGTTATGAGTCCTCACAAGTCATCCAAGGAAAATGCCTAAACTAGTTTCCTTAAGTGATTCTCATCATGGAATGGTAACTTCAAAGATCTAATTTATCCTAATATTGCTGGCTTGTTTTTTCCCCTAGTATGGCCTGTTTTCTTCATACCTTGTTATTAATATTAACTGCATTAAGTGGCTGATCTCAATCTCTTTATAGAGAATAAAGCAACCAAACTGAAGCAAGAACACTTCAGCTTTCCCTGTCACCTTCAATAACTCACCTTATCCTTTAAGTAACAAGCCCTTCTTTCTCCCATCAAGTTATCACACCTAATGTATTTCAGAGCATTTCCTGATTTCATTTTTCTTCTGGCTGTATGTCATTTTGTGCCATAGGCTTCCATGTTTATGTCTTTATCATGTACTATTCTTCTAAACTGTTTTTTAGCAATATGCCCTTGTTTCCGTTGTGTACAACTACTCCCCCCAGCTCCCCATCTCCTGACCATTGAGGAGCTCCTGATGGAATTGGTGACTTACTATATCTATCGGGTCTTCTCTGTAATGAGATAGGTTGTCATCAGAGTTTGCAGTCTCATTATAATCAGCTACTCTCCTGCATTACAGAAAAGTTACAAAATCTATTATTAAAACAAATGTGAGGAAAGACTGCCTTGAACTGTAAGTCAATAATTCCCCAAGCAATATTAAATAAATATTAAAAATTATCATTCATACTTCTGTATAAAAATGTAGTAGAATATGATATCCTAGACACATAACTGTGTAATTCCCATAAAATAAAGTAGGAACTTTACCATCAACAAACAGTGATTGATATTGATTTGTATGAATGGAAGTAGCCTTGTTCATGACTCAACTCCTGTGATATGCATACTCTGTATCCAAAAGAGCTAGGAATCATTGAATCATAGAATGTGTTAGGTTGGAAGGGACATTTGGAGGTCATCTAGTCCAACCCCCCTGCAGTAAGCAGGGACATCTTTACTAGATTAGGTTGCTCAGAGCCCCATCAAGCCTGACCTTGAATATCTCCAGGTATGGGGCCCCCACTACCTCTCTGGGCAAAGTGTTCCAGTGATCTACCACCCTCATATTGAAGAAATTTTTTTCCTAATATCCAACCTAAATCTCCCCTTTTCTAGTTTAAAACCGTTACCCATTGTCCTACTGCTACATGACCTTGTGAACAGTTCTTCCCCAGCTTTCTTACAGGCACCTTTCAGGTAGTGGAAAGAACTTGATGAAAGAGAGAGATGAAACTTCTGTACATATTAAAAACAGTCTCTGAACATCATCTTTCAAAAAGATTATGAGCAGGTCATTGGCCCATGTGGTCCTGTGGTATGATTGAATTTGCATTTTCCCATGAGAATGTTTGAAATCTCAATTGGTTGTGCCTGAACAAGCAGATCCCCCAGCTTTCACTGGTAGATCAAAGATCTTTTATAAAGTTTGTACATGTCCTGGTTTCAGCTATGATGGAGTTAATTACTTTTAGCAGTGGATGGAATGCCATGTTTGGGTGTTAGGATGAGAACAGTGCTGATAGCACCCTGATGTTTCTAGTTGTTGCCGGGCAATCAAGGACCTTTCTCAGCTCTGCATACTTCCTTACTAGTGAGAAAGGAGGGGACGTAGCCAGGACAGGTGACCCGAACTGGCCAAAGAGGATATTCCATGCCAGTTACGTCATGCTCAGTATAAAGGGGACTGGGGGGAAGAGGAGGAGACAACGCCAGGACGTGCAGTTTCTTGGGGCGGTCGGGTTGTCCGGGACGGGCTGTAAGCTGTGCGGCCTGAGTTGTGTGGTTTGGTGAGAAATTGCATTGTGTATCACCAGTTTCATCTATTTTGTGCTTTAAACTTCTGTTATTGTTATATCTAGTTTGCTGTTATTGTTTAGTAAACTATCCTTATCCCAACCTGCGTGGTTCTGGTTTCTAGGTTGTGGTTTCGTTCCCTCTTTTCTTCCTTCCCTTTTCCCCCTCCCCCAACTTTCCTTCCCCCTTCCTTTTAAAAGTACAAGCGACTGTGTGGGGTGTGGCCCTCGGCCGGGGCAAAACCACGACAGTCATTTTGGCGCCCAACGTGGGGCATGACGAACGGTTGGGATAACGGTAGATCTGACCCTAACTATCGCAATTAAGATAAGCACTGTTGTTTAAGCAATCTCTGGTCACGATGTTGTGGTATTTATTCACAAGGCTGTGGCAGCAAAACCACCGCATGCTGTATACAATCCTGGCAGGATTCTTTACTCTCTCAGGTCTGCGGCTCCCGTATTTGTTCCCATACTTCATTATAATGTATTTTATGATATCGGTCTATGATACAATAATATCGATGATCATGAGTTTAAGCTGGTACTTGTATGAGGTTTTGCTGTCCTGTCCATTCTTTGGACAGGGAGGGGTTAATAACAGCTACAAGACCCCGATCAAGTGACTGCATACCTAAAGAAAAATTGCTGTAGGTTTCCCAGAGATGGACACCTTACTGCACTGTGCTGGGCTCTGGCCACTATTTATCAAACACTGCTTGATAGCAGGCAGCACTGTCAGCACTGTCAGGGAGAAGGGAAAGGAAACAGACTGGCAGATACTATAGCTGCTGCAACCACTGGGGCTGACACTGCAGCTACTGCAACGCCTGTGACCGACACTGCAGCTACTGTAATCTCTACAGCAGACACTGCAGATGATCAGAAAAACGAACCCACACCAGTGTCTGTTGCTCCCGTACAAAAGAGGAAATGCACAAAGAAATCAGTTCGCATAGTGACGGATGATGATGATGATCAACCGGGACCATCCCGAGGATATCAGGATGAGGCAGAATCAGAGATTGTTACCCGATCCCTGACTCTGAGTGAGCTGCGTGAGGTTCGAAAAGATTTCACCCGCCACCCAAGTGAGCACATTATCACTTGGTTGCTCCAATGTTGGGATCACGGGGCCAATAGTTTGGAGTTAGAAGGCAGAGAGGCCAAGCAGTTGGGATCCCTAGCTAGAGAAGGAGGAATTGACAAAGCAATTGGGAGGAGGCCGGAAATCCTCAGCCTCTGGAGGCGACTACTGTCAAGTGTGCAGGAAAGATATCCCATAAAGGAATATATTACATGTCAGACACCCAAGTGTAACAGCATAGAGACAGCTATCCAGCACCTGAGAGAATTAGCTGTACGGGAGATAGTTTATTATGATCTGGACAATTCACAGCTTCCCGCTGATCTTGATGAAGTCCTATGCACTCCAGATATGTGGCGTAAGGTTGTACGAAGTGCACCGTCAGGGTACACCAATTCACTGGCAGCAATTGACTTGGATGATATGAATCCACCAACCGTAAATGAGGTGGCCTGCCGACTCAGGAAATACCAAGACAATGTTTCCCTCTCTGTCATTGCAGCAGTAGAAAAACTGGTTCAACGACTTGACAACTATGTGTCCAACTCTCAACCCATATGGAGCAATGTTGCAGCTACTGGGAGAAAGCGTCCATCGTTCCAAGAGGGAGAATACACACCACGACGTACATTGTGGTTTTACCTGCTTGATCATGGAGAGGACATGAGGAAATGGGATATGCAGCCCACCTCAGCCCTTCGAGCACGAGTAAATGAGCTGCGGGGTAAAACATTCGCACAACGAGATTCTGCCAGGAAGAAGGCTGCACCAGTTTCTACTGGGCAGTTCCCTAGACCAACTGGAAGGCCTACCTATATGTCTGATGTGTCTGATCCTCTTGAAGGGACCTCTAAGTCCTTTATGCAACCAGTGGAAAACAAATATGATCAGCAGCAATAGAGGGGCCCTGCCTCCAGCCAAGTGGTACGCCACAATTGACATTGCGAATGCTTTCTTCTCGATCCCACTGGCGCCAGAGTGCAGGCCACAGTTTGCTTTCACCTGGAGAGGCATCCAATACACGTGAAATCGTCTGTCCCAGGGGTGGAAACATAGCCCCACCATCTGCCATGGACTAATCCAGAATATACTGGAAAAGGGTGAAGCACCAGAGCACCTGCAGTACATTGATGACATCATTGTATGGGGCAACACAGCAGAGGAAGTTTTTGAAAAAGGAAACAGGGTAATTAAAATCCTTTTAGAAGCCGGTTTTGCTATAAAACGAAGTAAAGTCAAGGGGCCTATGCGAGAAATCCAGTTTTTAGGAATAAAATGGCAGGAATGCGTACCTCAAGGGGATTTGATTTTGGGTGAGAATAGCCAATATAATTAATAGAGTAGAAATTATAATAATTGCCAAATAACCCATTATTGTATATTCATTATTGTTATGATTGCTGTATGTTGTACCATAGCATTATAGCCGGAGTCATACAAGTTAATGAAAAATGAGTGCCATGATGATGGAACTAAAGCCTGGCCTCTCAAGAACTTTTTTTCTTTTTTCCCTTTGAAAATAAACTCTGACCCACAGACTATGAGCATGGACCATGCCAGGTGTATCAGTCAAGAGCCTGAGATGCAGCATGCAACGAGCCAATGGAACATACAATTATTCTGAGAAACTGTTACGAAAAATGGAGCCTGAAAATCATGGACTAAATGAACTCAACAACTTCAGAGGGATGATTCACAGACTGAGGGAATAAGATCTGTATGCACGTATGTGTGCATACATGTGTACATACATATATGGGTGTGTGAAACACGAAACTGGTTGTACCCAAAGAAAATTGTTGGATCTGGTCATGATGTAAATGGTATGGAATAAGGGGTGGATAATGTCCTGGTTTCAGCTATGATGGAGTTAAACTTTTTTTTTAGCAGTGGATGGAATGCCATGTTTGGGTGTTAGGATGAGAACAGTGCTGATAGCACCCTGATGTTTCTAGTTGTTGCCGGGCAATCAAGGACCTTTCTCAGCTCTGCATACTTCCTTACTAGTGAGAAAGGAGGGGACGTAGCCAGGACAGGTGACCCGAACTGGCCAAAGAGGATATTCCATGCCAGTTACGTCATGCTCAGTATAAAGGGGACTGGGGGGAAGAGGAGGAGACAACGCCAGGACGTGCAGTTTCTTGGGGCGGTCGGGTTGTCCGGGACGGGCTGTAAGCTGTGCGGCCTGAGTTGTGTGGTTTGGTGAGAAATTGCATTGTGTATCACCAGTTTCATCTATTTTGTGCTTTAAACTTATGTTATTGTTATATCTAGTTTGCTGTTATTGTTTAGTAAACTATCCTTATCCCAACCTGCGTGGTTCTGGTTTCTAGGTTGTGGTTTCGTTCCCTCTTTTCTTCCTTCCCTTTTCCCCCTCCCCCAACTTTCCTTCCCCCTTCCTTTTAAAAGTACAAGCGACTGTGTGGGGTGCGGCCCTTGGCCGGGGCAAAACCACGACAGTACACAAGTATTGCAACCCAAGAGAAAATGGGTGTTGGAAAAAGAAGCAATTGAGATTTTTCAATGCAAATTCAGTGCTGAAATATGGTGGAAATGTTGATATTTATGTGATTAAAACAAAGCAAATAAATAGCCAAAATAAAAAGCGTCTTAGGTCTTGATGGAAAGAAACCCAGACTATAAGTGAACAAAAACCAAAGCTTGGCTACCATTTAAAAGAAAGTAAAGCAGATTCTACTTCCAGATCAGGAAAAAAAGATACTATATCACATGTTTTTTATAAATGACAACATTTTCATACTTGATCAGGAAAAAAATATTCCTATCATTGCCTCACACTTGAGGGTGTTAAGAGAAAGTGAGGAAAGATAAGGTGACTGATACTTGTTCAGTGCAAGGTAAAGACTCACATGAGTTTGGACTATTTTACTCTGTTTATGTTTTGCCATGCAGACTTTAACAAAAGGTTTTTTTAGGCTTTAGGAGAGTATAGAGTGCTGACAAATTGTTAAATGTGATATTTATATTTTGTGTGCATTTGTGCAAAGGTTGGTGGTGGTGTGAGGTATGTTGGAATGATCAAACCTACCTTACACAACATCACCCCAGTTCTCAGTTTTGAGTTCATAACTAACATCTAACTCATGCTGCTGCAATACAGATGACTGCCCAAACTGGCAGAGCACCACATCTAGTGTGGGAGCAGCATTGTTGATACCAAAAGCTATGCAGTGAAAATAATAAAACATACCTAACTATGTTAGATGGAGCATTTCCTTCCAAAGCAGGACAGTCATTGAAGTGGCTAAAGGACTCAAGACATAACCAAGCATCAGTGGTTTTTGATTGATTGCTTTGGTTTTGTGGTTTATCAGTTGCCAGTGAACATTCAGAAGAGAGCAATGAATTACAGAATATCCACTGTTATTTTTTAAATAAGTTTTTAAAAAAATATATCTTGAGAGTGTATATTGATCTAAAGATATCTTGTCTCAGCCCATGGTGCAACTACAGCTATTGAATATATACAGGAATTAATCCTTATTCAAATGCAAAGAAAAAGATGAATGAAAAAGACTTTTAGACAAAAGAATGAGTTGCAGTCCACCCACAATACAGAGGGCTTGTGAAAAATTTGGGGTTTTTTTCTGATACTACAGTTGCTCAAAACTGGATGCCATATCATATAGTACCATCAGAGGCTTATTTTTTGTACTGGAAAGTTCTGATGGTTTTGCTGATTACTTGGTTTGAACTACTATGAACTCTTAGTGGTTTCAGAGGCCCGGGGCACCACTCTGCTCTCTGTAGCTGGCCAATGAACTCCTTCATCACCTGGCAATTCTCATTTTGTATTGCAGCAACCTACTTCCCCCAGTTGTCTCATTTCCCTGGCTCAGTGGCTAGCCACTGCAGTAATTGCTGAACTTCTGCCAAAGCAGAAGACGCAAGACTTCAGTCTCTTTTTAGAATGATAGAAGAATTACACCAACCCTTCAGCATCTGTGCTTGTAACCATTTCCAGCAGAGAGACTGGTAAACATGGAGGAACAGACCATAGATGGCACAAAAGGGACTAGCAGAAATCAAAAGCTGCAAAAAAAGGCAATTTGCAGGAAGAGAAGATTCTACTAGAAACGTGAAAACTTGACTGGTAGCTGTCACCCCGCAACGCACTGCAGACACAACTCAAAGGATCAGCTGTTCAACACTGATGTTGTGCAGGCTGGTATGGTGTAGTGTATCTTCTGAGACAGAGCTACTCATGGTATGCCCATAGCACAGCAACCAAGGGTGTTTGTAGCTTTATCATGTCAGCTGCCATCTGTTTCTGATACTTCAGATACAGAAAATCTCTGAGAAAGCATTTTTTTAACCTACTCCCTCTTTCCTGAAATGATTGATGAACATTTTCAATTAGGAAGAAAAAAACAACCCAAAATACCCTTTTTTATTTTTTCTTTGTGTTTGTCTTGTTCATAATCATAAGTCAGTATTAGCCACAATCATCCTCCAAGGAACTCGACAAAGAAAAGCATCTGCTTAAAGGGGAACATGAACGTGGGTGAAGAGCAGCTCTACTAAGAGTAATCTCTGGACCCAACCAGCCTTATATACTAAGTATTGTCAGGATGTGTGATAGGAAGATGGTCTCTGTCCACAAAAGAGCACAGAGGAATGCTGGCAGGTAAGGAAATCCAATACTCCAACCAGAGACATGAGTACATGATCCAGCCCCTCCAGGGCATTCCAGGAGGGTCTCAGCCCCATGGGCTGGGACTGACACCTACCAATGTGGATCCTTGGGAGCGGCTGTCCTGGGATCATCTGTAGTTTGAGGGGCCACTGCCAAAGAATATGGGCACATTATGAGATACCAGGGAAGACAGTTTACATAAGACATTACAGGATGTTTACTGGAGGAACCATAGGTTGGAAAAGGAGTGGTCAAGGTGGTTTGGGAAGGAACAAGCATGGGAAAACAGAGGGATAAAGGGGAATAAAGGAACTAGTTGTGTAAATAGGTGGCTGGCCAGTGCCCTTGTCTGTTTCCCAGGCTGTCCAGGTTTCTTATTAAATTCCTTTCCTAGCTCTTTTCCTGGGTCAAGGACTCTCTATCTGAGTGCGTGTGTGTGTGTGGGGTCTGAGTAAAGGTACTGGAGAGGGGGCCGTGTGTCAGAGGAGCCAACGTGGTTGAATTTCTTATTTTTGGAGGCAGTATTGTTCCCTGAGAAAAGTTTTGGATTTTTTTTTCTGTGAAGTCACAGTTATCTAAAAATTTACTTCTACTCCTGGATGCATTCAAAATTGGTAAGTCCCACAGGTAATATTTTAAATCTCTGGGATTATTTTTTCATAGAGAAGAAAACAGGACTCATTTGGCTTCCAAATTCCTCAAACTGTTTACCGTGTAGCAGAAATGGACTCAAGCTGGCAAAGAGAGAAGTGGGAGCAAGTTGTGTTCCACTGCCACACAACAACAAAGAAAGGATTTAATTTTCATTTATATTTCAGATAAATTCATAATGTTTTTACAGCCTTCAGTAGCTAAAAACAATAGAGACTAGTGTCTTGGTTGGATCTAAAATTTTCTGAGCAGTAGGAGTAGTTACTATTGCAATAATTTTTATTACATTGTGGCAAATTTATCATACTTCTTATTGTTCACACAGTGATTTTTTGTTCGTGTCTGAAGCAAAGGCTGATGCTTGATGATGTGGGAGGAGTACTATGCTCTTATTTTTCTCTCTGTTGTTTCTTCATTTCATGAATTCTCTTCTCTTGAGAAACCAACTCACACCATGATCTGAGGCTTGACTTATGCTGGAATCTGTGTCTAAGAAAATGTCCTGGAGGGGGTTATTTTTTGTTCTTAGAGGTCTTAGAAAATGTCTAGCTTCCTTATGAAGTGGTACAAAAGACAGTTTCTTTTTGCAGAGGAAGGCAGTGTCTGGTTGGTCATTTAAAAGTTTGAACTAGTTCTCCATCCTCACTTTCCAAGGTTGCTTCAGTCTTTAGTGACACTAAGAAGATGGGAGGGGAAAAGTCATGATCTTCTTATAACTTGAGGATATGACATTTGCCATAAGAATGACCTTATTCAATATCAGGAAATTGTGCCATTATAGTTAGGCTTTCCCCAGATGACAGAACTCACACCAATGAAATCCTCTTATTTCAGCATGATAGGAGGTTTTTGGTTTACTTGAAGATGTTTTGGTTTAAATGTACACCTTTTGAATCACAGAATCATAGAATTTGATCATCATAGAATCATGCCTTTCACTTAGGTAGCCTATGCCTTAGACCATAGTCCCATTTCCCACAGTTGGATATATGGTGCATAGGACCCTGTCTTTCAGCTATTTATTCAGGTAGAAGCCAGTTGTGCTTCAGATAGTCACTTTGTGAATCTTCCACAAAGTATAAACATTTTTTGCCTGTATAAAATGCCATTGGGGAAAAATGCTACTGGTCTCTGCTTAAGAGTCTAATAATTAGCATCCTTCATTCAGCATTTTCTTACTCAGAACAAGTTGAGGCATTGCTGTTGAACACCACACAACTAGGACAAGTCAGCAGGGAACCCACATTTCAGTACTGGTTGGTTCAGATGTGAGGGGCAGAGATCATTCTTCACCAACAGGAGCAGAACCCTTGCAGCAGCATAGCTGCCAGATATCATGGTGGAGGCAGGGCACAACACAGAGGCAGATGCTACCAGGTGGAAAAAAGGGCTCATGGTTTCAAGAATTGCATCAACAGAAAGACCTTCCTCAGTCTGGTTACCATTCACCATGAAAATCTGTAAACTCAATTACTCAGATTAAAAATTCAGGTCTTCTGCCTAGTGTTTCTGGTGGCATAATGACACATATGTATTTTTATTTTAACAGCTGTACTTAAAAATCTGCTGGTTTGGGGCTTAGAGAGTGCTACATGGCTTTCTTAGTTAAGTAGGGGGCTCACACATGATAAAAAGAGCAGCAGTGGAGTGGGTAATGCTTGACTTTTCTTCCTAAAACTGGGGGAAGAAAATTAAACTTTTGAAATAACTAAAGATATACTCCAAGTCAAAGCTTCGTTGGATACATCCTGATGCTGTAAAACTTGTGTTAGATGGAGGAAATATTTGCACAGCAGTTTCTTTCTCTTGAGGTCAGAGACAGAAGTTTTCCACTGCCCATGTAATTCCCAACTCACACCAAGCACTCTGTGAATCTGTCTGCTGTCCTAAAAGAGGAATGAAACCAGGGACAAAGTGTAGTTTTGCATTATGTCATTCCCACTAAGGTGAGTGTCAGCTACACTGAAGTAGTATACTTACAGAACAAAAGACAGAGAAAAGCCTAGATAAAGACTGACTTCAGAAGGGCTCATATATAAAGGAATTGGAAACCAGTTCAGATACTGTTTAATTTATTCACAAAGAAAACCTTTTTCTGTTTTGGAAAGGACTGCACTAGGCACTCATCTTGGTAAACTCCAAACCAAAATGGAAAATAATGGAAAAAATAAAGCATTGCAGAGCTTATTTTGTATAAGTGCTGTTTGGGAGTTAGATATCACAGATGTTGGATTCTTCTTGATGGCTCCCTGCCTGATTAATAAAGTGGATGCCTACACATCACAACATACAACAAGAGCTGTAGTGTTTAAACACATTGACTGTGTGTTACATAACAAAATTATCTGTCTTAAGCTCAACTCTGTTTGCAAACAAACTTTGGCAGGACATCTATTGCACCAGAATTTTTTGTCTTCATTCAGTAGACCTTGTACCATTGCCTTTTTTTAAAGCCAGCTTAGACAAACTAGAACAAGCCACAGGTCCCACACAAAACTTGAACAGTCCCCACTCATACTACTAGGAGCTAAGGACAAGCTATGGCTTTCCAGAATCAGACCTTTTTTTATATTGAACTATAACAACAGACACAGTAGAAAGCTATTTCTGGAACTGATCTCCTGTGGATTTCTCTCTTGCATTTCCTTGACATGTAAAAGTGAGCCTGAGTTAAGAGACTGTGATGCTGTTTCTCCTGCAGCTCTGGAGAGCGCTCCTGGTGTAATGTCCACTACAACAACATGAGGTAGAAGCAGTGTCAGCTTGGGCAGGCAATCGAAGGAAAATTGAGTTCCACAACAGCAGTCAGTGACAGACTGTCCTTTCCTCCTCCTCCTCCTCCTCCCACCTACTTCCGTTGAGAACAAACTGTTCACAAATTACTAGAACTGCTTTAAGAGTAAGTATTGCAGTTTCAACAGCAATCTACTGTATTATTATTTATTGTTTTGATTTAGTGAAAAACAAGTCTATCCAAAAGTCCAAGAAAGCACCTGAAATAAAACACAAGTCAAAACAAGTGCCACAATATAAAAGCCTTCTGAAAGTACTGAAAATGAGGTCTTGCCCACCATCCAACACAACCCACTCATCCTGACTGCCCAGAAAGAGCCTGGTAGAAAAGGTATCCTTTGTAGCATGACCTAGAGGTCAACTAATTCAAGCTTTGTGGATGGATGGGAAAAGCAAGTTCTGGAGTTCAGGACCTTTTGTCAGAACACTCTGTCTCAGCCCCTCTCAATTATATCAGGACTCTGTTAATACCTCAAGCAACTTCCACTGCCGTGCTGTTCACCGGAAAAAAAAAAAATCTGTGATAAAGGGAGCCTTTCAGCACACCTGAATTAAGTACTGTTGGGTACGAGCAGAATACACTCTTTTCCCTATGGTTAATATTGGTTTAGCACCCTGCTATTATTATGAAAAATATATGTTTATTAATTAAATATTATTTACACAGGCCCTTACTTAGTGCTTGGTAAATGGTTGGATATCCCAAAATAGAGATTTTGTTTATTCTTTATATTGTGGTAACATCTAGAGGCCAGAGCTCTACTGTGCAAGGCACTGTACAAATATACACAAAGAGCTGACTCTTTGTTTTGAGGAATATATTGTAAATGCAAGATGTAAACACTCCATGTGCTTACTGCACAGCAAAGTGCAATACAAGAACAAGCAAGATGTTGGTGGTCAATATGAGAAAAAGTGACTGCAGTGACCCATCTGCTGAAATGTAGTTGGGTTTTGTGAAGCACTTTGTCAAAGACTCCCCAGAATTGATTTGGAAGAGGCCATTGGACCATAGGCAGACTCTGTGAGAAATTACATTGAGCATATGCTGTGTCATAGGCATATGTTTGCATCCCTCACTAGCTTCTCTTTCCATGCATTTTAGTATAATAGTAATTATATGTTCTTCAGGGACCAAGAGATTATAAAGAAAAATTTGCATGAAGATGACAGTCCCCTGTAGAACCAGTCAACATGGGATTTACATATGTCCTGAAGACTAAGGACATTGAGTTTTCAGGTTTTCCTTTTGAATGCTACCTAACAAGTCTGAAGAACTTCAAACCTGATAGTGTTGAATAGTTCTAGAACTTCACTGCCCCCTTTCCTCTGCCTCTGCCTACTGAGTTGATGACAGAAAAAGTCAAGAACTATTATGATTTCAAAAGAAACAGTAAACTCATGGAGAACATTACTACTGGTGTCTTTAAATTTTACAGCAAATATCCTCCTACTCTCAGCTGGAAGATGTTATCAAATCTGACAGTGACTTAAGACACAAGGTCAGGTTTGGGGGCTGAGTGTTAGCATTGGCTTTGGTTCAAGTACTGAGCCTATTGTGGAGGGAGTTTATTAGTGTCAGTGAATATCTCTTCTATTTTTATAAAACAGCTGTGAGAGCTTCCTTGGAAGTGGGTGACATCTGGCTGGTGAGCTAGCTGTGAAAAAGTTGCAAGGTTTTTGATATTTATCACATGCCAACATTTTCCTCTGGCAGCAAGTCTTCTGCGGAGCATTATTCTTCTTGTTATCAATGGCCCTGGACAGCTTTCTAACGCCTTCCCTGGATGTTTTCCAAAGCTATCTGGTTGGCTAGGAATTTCTCAGAGATACACAAAACTCACGTGTGCCAGCTGTTGACCCATCTGTGGTGCCTGGCACATGTTATTGTCTTTACATGGACAGGCATGAGATGGGAACTGCAGCCTACAGTTTGGCAGGACAGTTAGAGCTGTATCATAAACTGCAATGGCACTGGCTTGTCACGTATCTCCTATAAGTCCCACTTCACTTAGCTTGCTACAGTGAAGGGGTAAAAGAGCAGAAGGGTTAAGAACTCAATTTTACAATGTAAAGACAAAGTCACACACATAAAACAGGTGCCAGAGGGCTTTGCATTGTTTGTTCAGCTCCTCTGTCATCCAGAAATGCTCTCTAACTTAACTCATCTCTTTTCACCTGTCTCTTATCCCCACTGAATTACATTTTACTATTTCTGTGCTTTTATACTATCCCCCAAACATGGTTGTGGGAATCTTCCTCCTAGTTCCTCACAAACTGCTTTCAGTAGTGAGGTCACTATGAAATATGCAATCCCAAATATTGAGGGATCAGATGATTCCTGGTAGCCATTAACAAAAGTATCTTTACAGCCTCACTACTCCAGACTTAGTCTATCTCTAGCAACATGCTTTTCTAATTATTTATTTTTAAACATTTCTTCTGTGTGCAAAGTGGGAAGAAGCCATCAGGTGAAGAAACGAAATGTAACACAATTAGCATTAATTTGACAAGTAAAAGACTCAATAACACAAGTTACATTTTTTAATCACAGATAATTGAAGGTTACTGACTGAACAAGTGTTTCTGGAATCAAATCCGGTGAGGGCTGGAGAAAACCAATACCATAGTACATACTGAAATTCAGGCAGAAAAACTGGTGCACACCAAAGGCAGCTGGAGATACAATAACCTTCAGCGACGCTTTGCTGCTAGTCGAAAGTTAGAATTTTCTTCTGCCATCGGCTTTCCTGTGAATATGAAAACAATGTCAGCAGATATTTGACAACAAAGGCTCTGTAGCTTGTTGTTTTTCCCACTTCCCTGCTATTTCATAGCCTTCATTTCCCTTCCTGTGTTACCAGGCAGAGGCAGCGATTTAGTGAGGAGTGAAGCATGGCTGCCCCACAGCCCCTTGGTGAAAGTGCCAGCCTCCTTCATCCTGATGCTTTTCTGTACTCACTCCAGATGTGAGTTCACGGTGCTCACAGATGAACATCCAGGATAGCTCCAAGACTGAATACTATTCTTCAGGTAGATTTATGGATGCAAGTGGGTGCCTTTTCCGATTGTATTGCATGGTGCAGAACCTCCGTGTTTAGACTTGCAGAACTGCATCACAGACACTATAGAACTAACAGTGGTGCTTGTCGATTTCTTGTCCTGGGCTCTCCTCAGTCTCAGGCCCTACAAAACAGATCTCGCTCTCTTCTGAGCATTGTTTGTAAGTCATTCAGAACACAGAGGCAGTTCCTTCAAAACCTGTAAAATGGCTTTTACTTAGCAGGGACTGGGAGTAAAATTTTCCTTTGAAGATGATAGGTCTGATCCCTTCTTCTTCCCGCTTATCAAAATCAACACAGGATACTATGGTGGTGGTTCTGGGGAAGCAGTGGGAAATCAGGCTTGGGAAATGTCACCTCATGGTACTGTTTTTCCTCCCAGACTTGAGAAGCAATGGACCAAGGAGAGAAAAGAGTGACCTGTCTCCTTGGTATGTAGGGCAGCACAGTGTATCACCAAGTATACTGAAGTGACTAAAACCAGCAATTCAATCAAAAAAGCTACCTATAAATTTTCAACTATTTCTTCACAACCCAGTGTCTGAGTACGTAAAATGTGCACAAATTATTTGGATCTGTCCTCTTTTGTATTCCTTCAGCGGTGGTTTAAGTATGCATCCTCTGCTCACAGCCTCATTCAGCACGCATTTCTGCAGTGATTTGTACAGAAGCTCACCTGCCTAATGCTGGTGTCTTCCCAATATTGCTGTGTGCACTGTTCAAATCTTGAATGCAATAGAAATGATGTATTATTTTCACTGGCTGATAACTTACATACCAAAATATGCTCTTATAGCATCCAAGTGAAACCAATTTCAGGGGCAACACAAAACAAAGTGGTAAATTACCCTAAATAGATAGAACCATATTTTTTTCATTAAGTATCTATTTTATAATTCTTATTCTATACTATTACTCCTGTAACCTACAAAGTTCTCAATGAAAGGTAACATCTGCATTCACCAGTCTGTCAACATTTGATTAAGTGGTAATTCATGTAGTTTTACTAATAGTCTGTGAAATTTTGTTGTTTTCTATTTAGCAAATGTCTGAAAGAAGCCATTTCCTGGTATGCAGATATCTAAGCTAATAATCCTCCCAAATAAAGCTGTTCAATATTTAAAACATGTATTTCTGTTGTTAAGTCAAAAATGTTTTAGTTTGGACTTGTACAGACATGTGGAGCACCGTGCAAACTTGACAGTCCCAGGAAAAGCAGTTGGGTTATTAATTGGCAAAAAAATGCAATAGTTTTCATCCCCATGGTGAAATATAAACCCTGGCAGTCAGGACACTGATGAAACAGATGCCTCCTCATGCCCATGGAGAGGGGACACAGAGAAACAGCAAGATCCTCTATGCCAGGCCGTCCGAGGTTTGGTTGCTCAGTGAGACTTCAGATTGTGGCTTAATATTTGTCATGACACAACAAGTAAATAAATACCTTGGCACTAAGCCTAGAGCCTGTCAGCACTGCCCCTGCTGCAACCTCCTATGCAAAATACAGAGTTCTATTTATCATCTTTCACATAAAGCCTGTTCAGAGGAAATCACCTAGGATATGTTTAATTCCCTTCATTGGCTCTCAATGATGTCACCTAGATAAACCTCATATCCAGAGACCCTTGCTGAGAGCATTAGGCCAAGGTAGCTCTGGGGGCTTAAACAAAATGTTTCTATTTGTGTTATTTCTCCTAAATGCTAAAGTGAGGAATAGTTATAGCGGCTGTTTAATGAAACATTTCACAATCACAAGGATTTTCACACTAGATAGTAACTGATTCTTTTATCCTTTCAATGCTATATATATTCCCAAGCATTCTTGTTGAAAAGAAGTAAAAGACTACCAGAAATGTCCTGGCAGTAGGAAAGTAGTTTGTGTTGTCATCTTCCCTCTAGCAATAATTACTGAGTTCAGGTATTATGATGGTGGAATTAGGTGCATTTTGGATGAAGCGGGAACATGGAAAGGACAACAAAGAAATCATGGATGATATATTGAAATCGAAGAACAGAAAGAGAAGAGGGGTATCCAAGGAAGGGTAGTCATAAGAGTTAGAAAATCAAGTGAGAGCTACAGACGTAAAAAAAATTGTGTTTTGGGTATTAAAGTCATGATCATAAGAGCAATACATGTAGTTGGAAGTCTACAGTCCTGGAGGTCCTTCCCCAAAACCCCTTGGATTTGTCTATTCTGAGAGGAGGCTGTCAGGACACAGAAATTTGCACAGCCTCAACATGCTGTAGATGATGAGGAGAGTAAGGCCACAGGGTGCACATCAGCTGCCATCTACTGCTCAGTCTCAGTTTATCTTTGGGGTGTGAAGTGTGTGTTGAGGTACCTGACATGGAAGAAGAAAATAGATACTACATGAATAGGAAAGTGTCCTTGGACTGTCCTTCTGGCCTTAAGATATTTGAGTCTGTGAATACCTCTCTTGGGGAAAACAAAAAAAAGTACTCTGGTACCTCATTTCTTCCCTGTTTGGAAAACATTTAATTCTTTTTAAGAGATGAAATAGGGAATTTTCATCTTTCCTTCAGAACCTTAACCTTTCATAACCAACAGGAAACACAACATAACCCAGTATTTCAATCTATTTCACCTCTGATGGCTATTTATAATTGCTACTCAAATAGGAAATCTGCTTCTGACCTTTGATTCTGGAATATACTTGAAATTCATGCCTCACTGTGTTCTGTCAGCTCCTTTTCATGCATGCTTTCATATGTGGGCTAATAAATATAAGTTTGGAAGCAAAAGCTCTGACAGTGAAATCCAGCTCATGATTTTGCTGTGAGGTGTGATTGAATAAAACTTATCTAGAAACAGAAGGACAACAATTTTTCACTTAAAGCAGTTTTGTCTATGACATCACTGTTTATGACTGACATTAGGAAGTAGTCAATGTCAGTGATGCATATGACTGGATCACTCACATTTAAGTAACTCAGAAATGCACAATTTAACCAATGCTATTTGTTGAAACATACTTTGCCTGAATCTGTGATATAAGATATTTTAATATTATCCAGGCTACACTTTTGTTACTACAATACATTGCTTTTCAGTCTGTGTGAGTCATAAGAAACCAATGGCCTGTATATTCCAAACTGTGCAAAGCTCATCTTTGTGCTCTGAAATGAATTCAGCAACCTCCAGCTACATGCTTTTGCTCTACCTCTCCAAAATACCATACCAATCAAACAGAAAGTATTTATACAGATGATGCTCCAAAAGTATTGTGGAGTAATGGGATACGTCAAATCCTTTCATCCTCACAGCCCAGGCTGGGGCTGAACCAGTCAATAACTATTCCTTAGAGACTTAGTCTGAACTGGATAGGAGGAGTAACTTCTGCCTTGGCACAACCTAAACAGTAGTTACTGACAAACAATCTCCACCTTATATGGTCTGCATACCATAGATAAAAATCTGCCATATATCAATCATGCTGTAATATGCTAACTGAAATTGTTAAGGCTGAAATAAATTCAGAAAAGAATGGAAAGTAAAATAGGGTAGTAAACTAACTGTTGATTTTCACCATAGTTTTATGTCCTAGACTTTTGAGATTCAGAGGAGGAGGTAATTTAATGATGAAAGTTGTCTATGAATAAGCAAGAGTTTGAGAATATTTTCTCTCCTACATGGAAGCTGTCATTGTAATTGCTCTAGGAGTTTATCCATCATGACAAAAAGTGATCTTTGGGCACTGACAACACCTCTAGAGCTTTAAGCACATAAGAACAAAAATATCTATGGTTCTTGCCTCAATTTAAAACTGGAGGAATAGGGATGTTTTTATGTTCACTTTTTTCTGGCTTCCTCATGCTAGATTCAAATGAAAGTCAGTTTCTACTTTCAGGAACAAAACATGTTTTAAAAAATAGGCCGACTGTCCTTCCTAGAAACTCTGATGTGCTTGTGTAAAAATGCTTCAGTGGAGCATAGCACCACTTAGCTCTAAATTCACTGTTTTGCAAAAGCCTTAATTTCAAAACATGTTTATGCATTTTTCCTACCGTAACTTGGAGACAAAATGTCTGCAATACAAACAACATTAGAATTTGTCAATTTTAGTAGGTATCTAAGAACCCACATATATGGTTTGGGGTAAGGATGATGGTGGCTGAATTGTTCCTGCAACTTTAACATGGAAAGAACTCTGAGTCCAAGAGTTAGAGAGAAACTTGTCAGTTGGAAATGGTTTCTGCTTGAATTGGTTCAGCATAATGTGTCAAAACCAATATTTTTCACTTGAGTATTTAAGATTTTCATTTAGTTATCTAGCTTTGGAAAAGGATACCTCAAAATAAAACATTTATTTTTCTTCCTTAGCATTTTCTTATTTGTATCCTAATGACAGAGCTGTCTTTGCATTGAATTCAGTAGACTTTGGATCAAGCACTGCTTTCTCCAGGGTGATAGCAGCTGGCCGGGGCTTGTCTATGACTTGTAATAAATATTGCTTGGGTCTCAGCTCAGCTGCAGTCAGACAGTGGTGCAGATGCAGCAGCTGATGCAGGTGGCAGAATGGAGTATTTGGGGAGCAGTGGTGTCACCAGGAACTGGTGCTGAAACCTGAACTCTTACTTTTAGGGATGGATGTACAGGTGAAAGCTAAGGCAGAAATTATCTGGTAGTTTGGGAAAGGCAGTATCTGTTTGTTTTATCTTGAGAGCAAACCCTCAGTGCTGCTGGTTGTATCAGCTCAGACTCTTTTATATAACCTCTAATTTGCTTTCTGTGTCTCATGGGAGGGATGGTCTGATTGAAGTGCCCTCGGTCTCCCCTTGATCTTATTCCATCGTGTATGAAGTACTGACACTCTCATGCAAAACTGGCTGAAATTAATATCAACGACTCCATAAACTAGTAGCTAGGACATCTGTGAAAGAGACACCATCTCATGTTTACTCATAGCTGATTGTCAGCTGGGAGTGTAAAAACATTACAAGCCCCTGGGAGAGGTCCACAGTAATGTATTCCTGGGGTCATACGGGCAGGTCTTCCTTGATCTGACTCATCGGAGCTATTTGATTTTTGAATAAAATATTTAAAATATTAATCTCGTCAGAAAGTCCCTGGGAATGGTGTTTCATCCTGGCAGGTAGAGTACTTGCTAGGGAGGTGGAATATCTGTGTGTAATGAATCTTTAATAATTTTATGCAAGGTTGAAGAGCCACGGTAAGAGTTTGAGAAGCCATCATCACTCTGCCTTAGAGTGCTAGCAGCCAGGTCACTGGGACAGCTTTTCCCAGGCAGGTGGCAACTATACTGACCTTTGTCCTGGCTGCTGTGCATGATCTGCTGGCTAATTAGGTAAAACAGGCTGACAAATTTCTTCTCTTGTTATCCTGTGAGAATCAGCTGAAAGCATTGTACATCTGGTGAATTAGAATCAACCATTCCAGCTACTTTTTTAGCCTTTTTTATACTCTTTTATTAACAAAAAAAAAAAAGTATTGAAGAATGGAAGAAGATGCACGGATGATTCTGAGCCACTCTCTGTATCAGAATATTTTTCATTTGATCCATTATTTTTTACTGAAACAGTAAAATATGCATCCCTGAATAACACTGGCAAAGCTATATGTCTTATATTTTGGTGCTCATTTTGAGATCTTGACAGAAAATACTTGATCTCAAAGGGCAAGGATGTGTGGCTAAAGCTGAACGAGAGTTTATTAATTTTAAATTGTAATGTGTTTTTTGAGTGGTGTAGGACCATTTGATTACCTTTTATGACCCTTAATCCTTGATATCATCTGGCTGAAAACCATTATACCACACACCATTTTTCATTTCTCTTTTGTCTTGTTTTATCCATCTTGCAAGATTATCTACCCTAGTCTTGCTTGTCTTTTTCTAGTCTTTCATGGTCTTGAGCATATAATTTCTCCTCTTTCCTAAATTCTTCAACTTCTTTCAGTAAGATCCTATGACCTGGATCCTGGATTATGAATGAGGAGGCACCACTGGTTTGTAACAGCATCCTAAAAATTTAACCTTATTTCTCAGGCTTTTCTGTGTACACCCTACCACCTTAGTTTTTCTGACAAGAATTATATATAGAGCCAAGATTACTGAGATTCCTATAAGGGTGCTTATTCATTGGAATCAAGCAGGTTATTGAGGTTCCTCTATTGTTTCCGAAAAGTATTGTGCAATACATCATGAATATCTTTGTGTAGTTCTGTACAAGAAAAAATGTTTACAAAACAAAGCAGCCAATGCAGTAGAATGCCCATTGTAGAAGACCACAATCATGCTTGGAGACTTTACTTTTTTGCTAATTTTCAGCTAACAGGCCTGTGATAACTGATGAGAAAGTAACATAAAAGGAGGGAAAGGTAGGTAAAATATCAGTGCACTTCTCAGTTTACAAGTATCAAAATATTTGCATAGGCTTGGTTTTGTATTATGTCTGTCTCCTTAGTATTTCATATTTGACAAGTCACTTGTCTGAAGAAGCTGCAAAGTGGCAAGGTAGAAACAATTATTTACAAAGCAGTCATACTAAAACCATGGTTCAAGGAGACCTCAGTCCTGACGTGAGTTTCAAGAGACTATAATGAAGCAAGTAAGAGCAATCTGATGGCCAAGGAGGGGCAGGATTTCTGTATTGTAGCCCATGAAGCAATATTGAGATGAAACTGGACGAAAGCTATCTGAGCCTGTCTGCTGATGCACTTTTGAACTGTGACATCTATCAGAGTGATACAGTCTCTAGAGGAAAGCAGTAGAAATTCCAGCAGTGAATCATTTAAAAATTAGTCTGCTAAAACACTTGAGAATGTAGTAAATCGAAGTGTTGACAGAGGACAGCTGAAAAAAAAAGAACATGTTATTTCTATCCCTTAGTTCTGTGAGTGCGGAACAGCTATGACACACTTGTCTTTCATTTATGCAGTACATCTGACCAAGCTGGCTAATTCTGCATCACTTGAGAGAGGGACAGATAGATGTATTAAATGCTCCCCCCTATGAACTGCATATATGCCATGAAATTTATGGCAACTCTTTTCTTCCCAGTGGAGGAATTTCTTCTTACAGCCTTTTCCATCAAAACAAATAATTCAATCCAATCCAGGTGCCAAAATAAAATGTGAAAAGGTACTATTCTTCAAAATGTTCAAAGCCAACTGTACAAGGTGATATACTTCAGTGTCTGTAAACTGTATATTTCTAAAATCAAGTTTGGAATACATACATGGCATAGTGGAAATTAATCTTAACTTTATTTTCTAGCAACAGCATGTGAGCCACAATACCAAAAAACCCCTCTCAAATTAATTTTAACACACTGTCTTAAGTTTTGGAATATGCTTTTCCTTTACCTCAGAGCAGTATTTTTTCCCCCTCAAATGACATGGGTGGTATTATAGAAGATATGCCCTCTGGAGAAGAGAATGCTTTGCCAAGACCTTATTGCCAGCTTCCAGTACCTGAAGGGGGCCTACAGGAAAGATGGAGAGGGACTGCTTATCATGGAGAGTAGAGATAAAGAGTAGTGGTTTTAAATTAAAACAAGATAGATTTAGATTAGATATAAAGAAGAAACTCTCCAGTTTGAGGGTGGCAAGGCACTGGAAAAAGTTGCCCATATAAGTTGTTGATACGCTATCTCTGGCAATGTTCAAGGCCAGGTTGGATAGGGCTTTGGGCAACCTGGCCTAGTGGAGGGTGTCCCTGCCCATGGTAGATGGTTGGAACTAGATTGATCTTTGAGGTCCCTTCCAACCCAACCCAAATCATTCTATGGTTTTCAGATTTTGTAAATAGCTGAACACCTTTAATTATTTGCTTGCAGCAAATCCCCTCCAAGGTGAGTCCTAACACTAACTGCTCTTGTAAAAAGTTCCTCTCCAGACTTCTTGTAGTCTTCTTTTTATCACTGACATACCCTAACCTGATCCCTGGCAACTTAATTACTCTGCATTCCTCCGAGGTTCCCTGCCTTTGCTTCTGCCCTCAGTAGGCTTCCATTTTGCATATGAGTTTGCTCCTTGTTCATCCATGCAGGTCTCCTGTCACTTTTGTCTTGACTTCTTTGTTGGGATGCATCACTCCTGAGCTCGGAGGAGGTGATCCTTGAATACTTACCAACTTTCCTCGGACCCTCTTCCTCCCTTCCAGGGTTTTGTCCCATGGTACTCTACCAAGCAAGTTCCTGATGAGGCCAAAGTCTGCTCTCTCAAAGTCCAGGGTAGTGAGCTTCCTGTGTGCCCTCTTCATTTCCCTGAGGATCTTGAACTCCACCATTTCATGGTCATTGCAGCCAAAGCTGCCCTTGATCTTTACATTCCCCACCAACCCCTCCTTGTTGGTGAGGTCTCTCATATTGTTTGCTCTTGGAAGAAGAAAATAAGGAAGAAAAACTTATGGTGAGAAATACCAAGAGCTTTGGAGCAAAAAATGTTTTAGAAAATGTAGTGGACCTGTTGGTAGTGCAGTTTTGTAGAATCTGAAAATTGAGCATGTTAGGTAACTGTGCATACATCCTTCGTTCAGAGAAAACCAAGACTCCTGTAACAAATCTTCCTATTGCCACAACAGCAAGGAAGGGAACCCTGGATCATTTTGAAATATTTCTGCAGAAAAGCACATTAGACCTAATGACTGCACACTGGGTGATGGAAGGCACTTCACTTATCTGGGAAAAAATGCTTTTTAATGACTTCATTTATTCATTTTTAAAAAACAGTAAAGTTGTCATGTTGTAATCTCCCAGAGATACTCCCGGGTGAGCTGTTGAAAGGTAATTTCAGCACACCTAGGGCTTCACACTGTAATATAACCTGTTGTGCCTTACAGCTTAATCACACGGTGGCATTTAGAAATCATTCATTGCGGCTGGCAAGAATGTCTTGCAATAACACCATTACCGCAACTTACATTTTTACAGCAATTTTTACTTCTTAGGCAAACACATTGAAGTACTCTACAAAACGTTTTAAGTACATACCAGGCGCTGAATCACTGAGCTTTCTGAGTCCCTTATGTACTAACAATGTCCCTTATATAATAAAAATATATCACTTTTTCATAAGAAGTTATCGCTGTTATAAAACATGCATATGTTTTTAACTTCATAAAACTTCCTTTTCCAAGATACCACACTGAGCCCTGGACTCAGACACCAAAGTTTAAAATACAAAACGATGCCTTATATCCACTTGGAGATTAGCAGTCTGATAAAAAACAATCAAATGTTTTAAAGAAAATCTTAACACAAGCTGTTGCAAAAAATGCTTCTAGGAGAATGCTAAACCTCACTGTGGGTTACTGAACACAGGAGGGTATAATAGGGGCAGTTCGGCATGTGATATTCTCAGTGCTCAATTCTTCACACATTTGGGAAGAATTCAACCATTAGTATGTCATGGTGTATATTCCTTCTCAGATGAAAAGCATGTTTCATTTGCTAAGATTTTGGGTATCATTTATAAATATTTTAATGTTCTGGGTGCTGTAACAGAGGAATTAATTTCCTGCTGTCCATCTGCCTCTGCTGCAACTGCATTAGACTTACTCACCGTGAGAAGTCCCTGCCTAAACCAGCTGCCTTCTTCATTGATTCTTGGAGCTCATTCCCCCATCTGGCCAAGACAGCCCCAGGGCACGATGATCTATAGCAAGCTTCTCCTAGGGCTTTGAGGCACAATGAACTGTCCTCAGTAAGAAACAAAGGGATGGACATTTAATCTGACAGAGTGAGTGTACTTTTTCCTTGTTGCTTGCTGATTGTTTGTACTTTATGTGAGGTTTCTCATTACTGTCTGTACAATAGGTATGATATGTTTTTTATAAATGCAAAGAAATTAATTAAGCAATTGGAACATTTTACATTTATAGATAATATAAATGGACTGTGTGAGTGAGATGGAAATCAACCTGCTTCACATAGGCAACACCGAGATATGATTTTATATATGTGGCATGCTCATGATATACTTGAAAAAATAGTAATACTGAGTGTATTTTTCTTCGCTGACTGAAATGAATCCATTTATACCTTTGCCAAATGAGAATATGGCCATGAGAAGAAAAACAATGAAATCTAGCACAGTTATTAATATATTGAAAGCATTTATCAGAATACTCTATGAAATATTGAAAGATAAGAAATATCATGCTTATTCTATTCTGGTTAACCAACAAACAAACCCTAACACAATGTTTACTTTTTGGGTAGAAGGAAGGAAGACACAGTGAACTAGAATTCTGTTGTCAAATGCCCCTTGTTTCTAGGCACTTTGTTTCCTTGAGCTTTTATTTGCAAATTGTCAAGCCATATTCCAGATCAATGCAGATTGCCAGCTTTCTCAAAAAACAACCTACATACAGGCAACATAGGCTGTATGTATATGAAGCAGCTGAAAACTCATTCTTTGTGTGCCTTGCTTTAAAATTCACTGAATCAGTGGCTGTGAGTTGCAGAGGTCACCCAATATACAGCATGACAAAGCTAGCTCCTTCCTCACTGCTATATTGCCTTGATGGGTTCCACATTGAGGCAATTCTTCAATAAATTTTGCTCAGGGTATGTTTTAAAGTTATAGGAAATATGAAGTATCCTTCAAAACAGGAACTTTCAAGTATAATCTGATCATGATAAGAGAAAAACAATGATCTGACAATGAAATGGAATTATATTATGGTAAACATGAGGAGGTTCTAGCAAGGACAGTGAGACAGATTAATAAATATTACTGATCAGCTCACCCAAAGAAGAGGTGTCTGTGTTGGAATTTTATATGTGACTGCATATACCTGGAGTGGTCTGAAGTCAAACTGATTATAAAGTAAACACTGTTGCCTATTCACTTACAAAAGAATAAAATCTGTCCCAGACCTTGGGCTGATGTCATCTTTATGATCCCCAGCTGCTGTTTTTCTATTCTGATGCCATTGTTCCCCTTTTAAGCATTTTTCTTCAAGGGAGAAAAACAAGGAAAGATTTGTAAGCAGCAGAGGAGTGATGAGAAGAATGCTGGCCCTCCTGTGGCTCAGGCTGAAAGCCATGGGCTTTCAGTTGTAACACATTGTCTAAATTTGGGATTAGTGTATCTCAAATGCTCAGTTGGAGTTTCTGTACTTTAAAGGCTGGAGGTGGGCTGGGAAGGGAATGTTAGTTTAATACTTCAGACTGATTTTCATTTCATATCTCACCTAATTGCCATTGAAATTGCACATTTACTGCACATTACCCTCTGTATGAAAAACAACATCATTATTATGGATATTAACATCAGAGTTTTTAGAATTGTTAATATTTTAATAAATATTTAATAGCTATCATGTCTTTGGAGTATAAACACCTCTGAGGCCTAAGAATGCGTCTAGAAGCTTCAATTCTGACCATGAGGTATGTGCAGATAGCACTGAAGTCTACACAAGTCCACAAAAATACGTGGGTCTCATCTCTTCATACCTACAAACACAAAGCTCAGCTCGGTTACAAAGCAATCCTGATGCAGTTGTGCTCAGTGCTGCTTCAGCAGTGTGAGAGGAACCACAACCTCATTGGCTATATGGGACCCTAGTGACTTCCCCAAAATTGAAACATATGACACATGGGGCCTGAGCCATATCTGTGGGGTCATAATCGCAGTGGAAATTCACATAACAGTAGTGAAGTCTAAATAGGTCTCTACACCACATTTACTCATGTAAACCCATGGGATTACTCATGCGATTAAGCATCTGTCAGAACTGAGCTTTAAATATGTCACACATGCAACCTAATTGCGGGTGTGAGTCTGTAGTGATGCAAAAACGTAAACACATAAATATGCCACCCTCCATGTAGCTGTCAGTGACTGATAAAATCACCTGCTTATAAAAAAATGAATTCTTAATTAAAATACGAGATTCTTCTTAATGGTTTTTTTTTTTTTTTCTGAATGGTTGGAAACTAATTAGAGTTCTAATTAAGCAATTTCACCTGACAGTTATCTGAATATTAACTCATCAGTAGTGCAGTGAGGGGTTTTACATACTCAGGGAAATCCTCTCAGATTCCTTTGAATCCCTTGAGTTTTATGCCTATCAGTTTTATGTGGCCTCCCTGGGCTTTTGACTGGGAATTGCACAGACTTTGTAATGCTTTATTTTTCAGGTGTACATTAGTATAAGATCTCAGTGGATTAGGTTTTATTATGGGTTTTCTTTTGGGGATTTATGGCTTGGGTTTTGGGTTTGTTTATTTTTTGGATTTTTTTGGTTGCCATTTCATATGTGGGGAAGGAATTAATCATCTGCAATAGCAAGAGACACGATTTGACGAATCAGATAGCTCTGTCCAGGTCATCATTCCCAAATCATACTTTGCTTGGTTCTGCCCCTGCACATGAGTTTCTATGAACCTGGTCCTTCAGCTGCATCATCGAGTGCGTTTTCTACATTAGCTGCACAACAACAGCCTCACACAGTTCTGCCTTCTAGCTGTATTTGTTTCTTAGGATGTTGCTCAGGAGAAGCATTCAGCATTCCTCTGGCAGGTAAAGTTATACCCAGCTGGCTGTGTCCTAGTGAGATAAACCACAGAGCTACACCACGGTGTCCTTTTAACATTAAAATGTACACCTGAAAAATGCTCTACCCCTGCTACAAAAAGAAAAATGAATACCTGGGCGTGTGGGAATCTTTCTATTTAAATGCAGATTACAAATTTCCCAACAGCTGTTCGGAACTATTAATCCTTTTATGAACTTTCTCTTCCCGGGATGGAGTGAGATAGACAAGGCTGACTTTACATGTTGGTTTTGGTTTTTTTTTCTTTTTTTTGTTCTGTACAAACCTTTAGCTTTTAGAAACAAGTGGATCTGCCCCAGTTTTATTGAAAGGCAAAGAAGAACAGGACCTTAAGTCTGTTACCTCTAGCACTAGAAAAGATTCATTACTTCCAGAGTGCACTTCTGCACTGAGCAAGGTTTTGAACCCATATAAACTTTGTCTGGGAAGCACTCCAGCTTTTCTAGTAACTTATGGTTACTATAAAATCAGTAGTAACTGAGTAGTCTACAGCTAAAGAGACTTTTAAGCAAATTCTCTGTTCAGTGTTCCCAGGCTTACTGCTACCTGCAGGCTGCTTGAAGCTGAGCCAGGCTAACAGATTAATCTGGGTTAAGTAGAGTTGTGCCAGTTTCCAGTTATGCTCACAGGAATAATGAAGCCAGCACTGAAGTCTCCTGCCTGATGATAAGATACCTCTTTGGAGCCAGCTTAAATGGGAACATGTCTTTCTGACTGTCCCCAACCAGTCTTGAACTCAAGCAGTAGGACCTGAAGCAAAACACTTAAACTATTTTGCTGCCGTGCTCTTGTGTAAATTAATTATGATACATCTGACAGTCAAGTTAGGTTAGGCTTTCCTGTACCCCAATAGTTTTACTTAAGATACAGTCATTTAACACCAAAATAACTGTGAATGAACTGTTTTGAAGTGATCCAGTTCAAGTAGGAGTAAAGACTAAAACAGGAAATTGTGATGAAGCTTTGGGATAACAAGTTTCTGAGGGAATCCTGTTCTGTTGCTGGGTAGAAATCTCTCTTCTCAGGAATTTAATTTTTTTTTGTGGAAGGTCAGGGCTCTGCACTGTATGCATTAAAACAGATATACAGGATGTCTATTGCAGACCAAATATCAGCCCAGCCCAGGAGCCTTAGGAGATTACTGAAATCCCTGTGCTCTTCTTCCTTTCCCAAGGATCATCACTTTCTTCATGTAAAGCTGATGATTTTTATGTTCCTTGCAGAGGAAGCAGTCCAATTTGAGGTACTCTGAGGAGGCAAGCATAGCAACGGGATATCTCAACAGAGGTATGGAAGACTACCCTGAAGGCATTTAAAACTCATATGCTTTGTTTTTCCTTAGGGTAAGCGTGCTGCATGGTTGAGCATAAAAGATGTAAGAACTCTAGATTGCAATTTCATCAGTAGTAAATGCAACTGGGAATGTATGTAGTGAGAGGCAGAATACTAAAACACCTTTAATGATTTTTGTTTGCCTCCTTCCCCCCATATTAAAATAATATATTTAGTTGAGTCAGAAGAGTGAAACACTCAAAATGAAAAGTGAAGCCTCACAGTGAGCATATTAGAAAGCAGGGGCATCTCTTGAAATATTGTATTAAAAAAGCTCAAGAAGCTAGAAAGAGCTTTGGATACTTTCCCTGAATTTCTGCTAGGAGAGGAGATTCCCAGTGAAGGAGTTCCTGCTCATGTAGCACCATGAGGGCTGGCATGTGATTTGTCTCTGGCCAGCTCGGACCACAGTAATTATCTAATAAGAGTTGTTGCATAAAACAAGTTGGAAAGAACTTCCATTTCTGAGATTTCTTGGACAAGCTCTCCTTTTCCACCTGGAAATATCTGGTTCTGAACGGGATTCCTGATGACTTGGTTTTCCTAACAGATCAGAAACCTTTGCTGCAGATACTGCACTCCTGCAGCTCTGGGGTTTGACCCCAACGTGCTGATAAAAGTGAAGAGCAGCTTAAAGACTCCATCTGATGGTGAATCAGATCAGACTCCATCTTCTGCTCTGTGGTATTTCTTCACTACCAGTGTTTTAGACTGTTGGATGGTTACATCAGCAGTAGGATTATAACACCCAAAACATGTCACTGAATCTTGCCCCCTACTTTTTCCTCCGCTGCAAAGAAGCAAAAGGTGCACCTGAGTAGCAGTAATATTATGATATTCTTTCCAGCTGTCTAATGGTCGGAAGAGCTATTGTTACTAGCTCTAGTTCACAGCCATTGAAATGTAACCCATAGCAACATAAGGAAGAACATAAAGATGGTCTCCCTGAGTGAAAGACCTAACAAATGAGGGGAAAACTTGATAACTAACAAGCACCAAACTCTGGAGGTTTCTCATTTCCTGCTTCTTGTGGCCTCTTACAATAGTGCTTGGTACTTATATTGTGCTTTTGATCTTCAAAGCACTGTATAAACATTAACTAATTAATCCTCCAAACACCCCATGAATTAGGAGAGAGTAATTTTTCCATATCCTTTCTGATAGTGCTGTAGGGAAAATATTAAAAAGGACTTAAAAAGGAGCCTTTTGCTCATTTATATGTATTAACCTCTGTGTTACACACGTCCAAACAACTGTGTTTCCTTTAAGGGCACACAGCAAAGCAGTAACACTTATCAGAATTTATATGATTTTTTTTTTTTTTTTTCGTTAGCTGACTGGGAATTAAGTATTTCCTTCCTACAACTTGACTCCCTCTCTGACTCCATCTTGGGGTTTTATGCTTCATTTATCCCTGAGGTAAAAGTTAGCGGATGAAGGTAATATGATAAATCCTATTTTGGACAGGGTCTTGTAGCTCCTACTTGTATGATTTAATTCCTCCTCTCCCATCCTTTGTTTTCCTGTGGTATCTGTGTTTGTCCTATTCTTGCTATTTTTTTTTTTCTTTTTCTGCCTCAAAACAAAGGCCTTGTTATAAAATCAGATCCTAGGCATTGCAATGCTCGGATTTGCAGCACTTAACTTTAGAGACTCTTGTACTAAGTTCATTTGTCCTGACATTATAATGTCTTGGGACCTACCTGTCTATCTGCGACTTTTATCTGTGTGCAACCTTAGTAGATAAATTTGAGCACACTTTTCTTTCATCTTCTGTTTGCTGGTGAAAGTGCAAAAGTCTGTTCCTCCTCGGGATGTGTCCTGGGGGGATAACAGCCTTACAAGGCTGCGAGCAAGCTGTTGGGCAAGTGTTACTGCCTGCAGCCACAGTACTTGATAGAAATTCGTATTTCATCATTTAGCTGAAGCCATCGCTGCTTCCAGGACCCCATATTATGCTAACTCTTGTTGCTATGTTTGACTTCTCCTTACATTTCTGCATACACTGAGTTCTTCTTTCCTGCATTTCTGATGTCAAAGACCTCCTTCTTCCCCATGCTGTGTTAGATGAGTGTCAGAAGGTAGCAACTTGTATTTCACTGTATCTGCCATGCACCCTGTTCCTGAAAAATTATATGTATAATTGGTTTCTTACCCTATAACCTTTTTTACCCCTTAATTTAGCACTCTGTCAGATCAGGGATTCTGAGACTGATGAAAATTAGGAAATTTACTTTCCATGAACTAAATAAATGCTGATGATGACTGTTTAAATTAATGGTAACTAAATCTGCAGATCGTTACTGTTCCCTTGCATATACTGCACCCAAGAATAAACCATCTTGGATATGCAGTCACTGTCTTTCAGAAGAAACTATTCCACAGAAAAAGGAATGTAAGTCATGCAAGAAAACAGTTTTCCACATATGCTGTGTGTTTATGTATACTTGGGGTTGGCTCTTCCTGCACCACCAGCACACACTCACCTGCTTGTCCTGGGCTCTGTTTTAGCATGTATAATGTGTCTTGATAACTTTCCAGTACTGCTATTCAGTGAAGGCCAGAGTAAAATATAGTTTTGCTTTTGGGGTCTTTATTTATTTCCTTTTTACATTCTTAAACAACCTTTATAGACTCTGTTAAATATGATGTTTCCTGTTGTCTTTAAACAGAACTCCTTTGGATTTGAAATATCCCCTCTGACTTGACAGTAGTGGCTATGAAGATGAGCTTCCAACCACCCTATGCTAACATGCTAGTTGTTTCCTCTGTCCTAAAATGCTACTTCATCTACAGTTTATCCAACTGTTTCTTTGTTATTTTATCAGACATAATCGTGTTTCTATCATATGCTCCAGAAAATATGCTTGCAGATATTAGTGTTCTCCTAAGCTTGTTTTCAATTTGTAAGTCCTATATTTTTAACTGAAAGAATAAGGTTGTGCTCTTAGGACGATTTACCAGTTCCCTTTGTTAGTGCTGGCAAGCCATTTTCATTGTGTTTTGGATAGCAACAGTCACTCAAAAAAAACCAGACATGGCAGTTCTTATATTAATCCACTGTGAGGTTGATGTGGTTTCTTCTGCCTTGAGCCAGTGGTCTTACTTTTTAAAATTTTAATGCTGAAAGTAGATTGTGCAAGTGTCCTTGGAGAACATCTGCTGTCTGTAAGATTTTCACTTTTTTCTCCCAGTTCCTCAGGACTGGGTGCTCTTTAAAGTCACCTTGTTTTGTTTCCCAAACACTTTCTCCATAGCTACCCTAAATCACCATTTGTACTCGGCAAATGTCCAAGGCACTGGCATAATTTCAAAGTAGGAAAAATACCTTTTATAATGACATACTTATAAATTTTATCAAATATATAGGAAAGTATTAGATATTACCTTGCACTGTTCAGAGCATAAATTCAGAATTGCTAAAAAACCTTTAGCAACAGAGTGACTTACACACCAACGCCCAGCTTAGGAGCTGTTTCGCTTGCTTTCATGTGGGCTGCCAACTCAACTTTTGTGGGAGCACCACCTACGGCTCTGTGAGGAGCTCTTATGTTCTAAAGGGGTTGTCATAATTCTCCTTGCATGTGTACTAGCAGCACTCAGAATCTGTGGGAAATAATGTGAGTCCCTTTATTCTATTGCATGTTTCCTATTTTCTAGGCATTGCCTAACACAGTGCTCTCTCAGAGAAAGTACCATGCCACATATTATTTTGTTCATCTTGAACACTGGGTTTTGTGGCCCTTCTGCCATAGGTTCTTGGGCTTTTTAAAGTACTTTTATGGATTCATTTATGGTTGGAAGGTCAGAATCTGCCCAGAAATGTGTAACTCGCACTGTACAGCAAAAGGCAGAAGATGAAAACTTGATCTCTACATGGTCTTATTCTGAGCCATTTTATTCTAAATCCGATTGGGAACTGGGTTTTTAGAAGTTGTGAGGTGGACTTTTCAGCCACAGATGAGTCTTCAAGTCCTCTGTTTTTTCACCTTCCCTCAGTCTCCTCTGATAAAAATCAAATGCATGTGAAATATATTTATAGAATGGGAAGCAGTGGTACCTAAGTTTCTGTACAAGCTATTAGGCAAATCAGATGCTGTGAAACCAGCCGACCATGAAAAATACCTGATGTCTTCCATTCACTGCTCCTCATTACATGCAGAGGAAAATGTCATTTGAGTTTTCTTCCAGGTTTTTTTGACATTTCTAAAGAGATTCAGCTACTCTGATGGAGCTTTTAGCAGATCCATCCTTTCATTCAAAGTATTTTAGTACATTTTCTTCTACTCTTTATCCATATGGATAATCTCTCTGATCTGTTGTTAGTCTCAGACCTTTTTAATTTATTGTTTCAGTTTCCACTGCCTTTGAATTATGAAACAAAAGCTGCCTAAAAGTGCAATTTCCTTTTAGCGTCACAACAGTCAAGAGACCAAATAGATTCAACAGACTCGCAAAGTACAGCAGCTTAAAACCACCTTAGTTTCTTGGCAAGGGATTGGGAAGTTGTCAGAAAAGTGGAGGGCTTGAATGCCATGGCAGTTTTTTGAAAAAGGGGAGAAAAGGGAACAAGTCTAACTGCAGAGGGGAATAAGGTCTGTTTTGTGTCTTCTGTCATCCATACATCCAAACCTCTACTTTAAGATGACAGCTTTTCCTAATCTTCTGCACCTTTTCAGTCAGTCACAAATAAAAGCTTTTTATGCAAACTCATTAAAATACCCCACAAACCCATCTATATATTATATATAATTCATGAAAAAGGTACTCAGGGATTTACAAGAAACACATTGTACCAAAGAATTAACCACAATGAAGTGAAAAGAATAAAAATGGATATAATAAATACCAAGTGGCTCAAAGATATGTGATTTGTCATTAATTTAATGTAATTTTGCAAATATAAACAAGGAAGCCACTTAACTTTAGATGAAGAAAAATATTCAGAGGAGTGTTAGTCATATCTGGGGAACAAGGATAATTCTTTAAGAAAGGGAATAATTGGGCTGCAGTATAAGATTTCTGTGGAAGCTATCCATTTGGAAATGTGTGCCTTTGCTGTTTGTGGAAGTGCTGTGACAGGTTTGTCAGTCACTCAAGCGCTGGTGCTGCAAAAGCTGCATAGTGCTTCTATTTCAAGGGAGTCTGTCGGAGCGCTGCTATAACAAACCAGCCTCCATTTCTCCTTCAGTACAAACAGCAATCTTCAACACTTCAATCATGTCAGATTTTTTGGGGGGAGAAAAGTTCAGGGCTATTGTATGCAAAACATAGATTTCTCTGGGTTTTTTCCTTCTTTTATCATTCAGAAAACACACAAAAAGTCCCTGGCAAGAAGAAAAATATCTTTAAAAGTAAAATGTTCTAAGAATTTAAGAAATCACAAGACAAAAGCATCAGATCAGCTGATGGTTGGAAAGTTTTTACAGACAATTAAAGAAATAACTGTATGGGCTGAAGAGCTCTGGGATGTAGAAGTAGTTGATCTGAAGGACTGTGTTTTTTAATGGACTTTTCTGGTAAGCTGTAAAGACACTTTTCCCCTGTGAATTTTCAATCATTTCACTGACTTTCTCCCTCTTGCTACCTGTTTATTCCATTATGATGGTTACTAAAACTTGTTCCTGTTTCATCTAGATCAGTAATTTCCAAACTGTTCACCAAGCACTGTAAGGCTGTAATAAGCAAGATCCATTTTAAACAAAGCAATGTGGGTTTTCTAGATTTTTTCATGTGTGTATCTTGACCACTACTACAACTGCTCCTGAGCAAACTAATATGAAAATATTTCTATTTTATCAAGAGATAGAAAAAGTGTTAGTCATGTTAGGCAGTTACAAAGATGACAACAAGACTGCTGGCTACTGTATTGACTATTTACAGATGTGAAGTTGGTAAAATGGTTTCCCACAGGCTGCATCCGGACTGAGTTGGTGCATCCTGCAATGTGTTGAGGCTCCTGGTCCCATGAACATCAGATTGGGGCCAAGGCATACCAAGGCTCCTCCTTACCCCAGCTCTTCTTGCAGGGCTGAAGACCTGGTGAAGGACAGTGGATGTACTAGCCAGCCCACAGGAGAAATTTCTGATCCATTATCTATGTGCTCAGCTTCTGAAGAGAGAATGTGCTGTGGGGGCAAGTCGTGAATCTCAGAGAAACCTGAAAACACCCTCTGGGGTGTGTTTTAGAGTGGGGTGTGACAGGGATTGGATCTGCTGGTTGGAGCAGGAGTTTTGGATGAAGGAAGAAGGAGGACTGAGTCAAAGCCAAGAAGGTGAGGAGGAACAATGCAGTCTAAATAAACTAATATGTGTCTTTTTTCTTTCCCAGAAGCATCACTTCAAAACTCTATTGGCAGAACCTGGCCACCAGTGTGAGGTTTCTTTAATAAAACAGGATTTTCTTTCTTATCTTGCATATTGTTTTGCTATGTAGCATATGGCTGTGGCGAATTTCATGTTAGTCATAATGAAACCATGATCAGCCTCAGAGAAAGCAGAAAGAAGGAAAGGTGTCTGGAAATTTTTTCTCCCCATATTCAGAAGTGGACAAATTATATAATTCTCCATTGTGTTCACAGAGCTGAAGTTTCTGTGTGTCTGAGGTATATGCAGTGACTTTTTGGGGCAGGAAATCTGGGGGAGAATTTTTGTTTGTGGTTGCTTCCTGTGCCACTGGGCAGAGTGGGTTCAAAAATGCCAGATGACCACAGAGCTGGAAGGTGTGGCTCTGCAGGGTTTTCTTCAGCCTTTTGCCCATTCCCCAAGCCTAAATCTCTGTGATCTGGCCCTGCTCAAACACTCACTTTTCTGCGATATCTCAACCTGCATTCTACAGGTATGTCTTACTAGTCCCATTGGCCCATGTCCAGTCCATGTCCAATGTTCCTTTCCCAACTCTTCCCATACCTACTTCCTGGGTCCCAGTCCTAGTCTCTCTCTGAGTTTTCATCAGCCTCAGATCACTTCCATGCTTCCTCCTTGGCTCTTTTAGCAGCCTCACAGCCTCCCTGGACATTTCTGATCCTTCTGCATCCCAGCATGCCTCACACAGTTCTTCTCCCTGTTATTTCTCCATTTCCTAGTCATCTGTTCCAAACTGTTTAAACTCTAGCAACAAGCTTGTTCATGTTTTCCAACCACTTGTCCAAGCCATCCAGGTAACTTGCTGTGCCTTTTACTAGCTCCCTGTTGAATTTTTTGCTTGCTCAGTGAAGTCCTGTTTCCATCAAGACTTTGATCCATCTCTGCTCTGGGTCACCATTCCCTCCTAACATTTCAACTAAAACAGTGTGCAGAAGTCTCAAAGGACCTAAGGATATGAAGCACTGGAAAATTTAAATAGGGAATAGTATTAGCCTACATATAACATAGATTGCAATCTCATTAGGGTAACACCCTTGTCATTGTTTTGCTGCATACCCATAAAGTGCCAAGGAAGCCATTAGAACCATTTCTTTTATTATCTACCAATAGTATAAGTAACTGCCTATTATAACTTAGATCTCTCTGGCTTTGGAGAAAATTGAAGCAACATCAAGTAATAGAAAAATGGTAATAGAAACAATAAGCCAGATGCTAAGATGCTGTAAATCAGTGTGGCTGTACTGAAGACTATACAGCAATTCCATTTTGCACTAGCTGAAGATCTGCTATCTTTTGAATATATATTTGCTCATGAGAGGAATGCTAATAGAAAAAATTTTAAACTGAGGCTAAAATTCTGTCTCATAATGGAGGCAACTTGATCAATCTCTTTTATCTCTTAAGCTTAATTTGTAGACAAAAAATATGAGGGTTATTTTTATTATCTAAGTAAAATTTATAATTAAAAAACAATCAAAGATTTATAATACAAGTGTACAATGTAAAGAGCTCAGTTCACCTACAATAATTAGAAACTGAGGTGGCAAGCCATAATAAAATCTATAGTTTTATTATTTTTCTATTTATATAAATTACATCAAATCTTAGGTGTTTTTGTCTTTTTCTTTCATTTTGTTTTTAATTATTCCTTTTTTGTTTGCTTGTTTTCAATATGGCCTGAATTGATGTAGTACTAAGTCTAAGTAATTTCATCCCCTCCTTCAGAGCCTTTAGCTTCCTGACCTATTTGGATATTCTGATTTCTTTTTTCCCCTTTTCTCTCACAGGACTCTTCATTTCTATTTATGCTTTTTATAGTCCTCAGGATTATTGAATAATGATAGTTAATTAACCTCTTTCCATCTATGGAAATTAGTTTCTTTAGACTACTTTCAAAAGAACCAACATCTTTGTTATTGTTTAATTCTCATCTGTGTAAAATTATTTTACGCTGGTTATTACTACTTTACTGTTCGATTTCCAACTCCTGGTATCAACTTTCTTAAGTATAACCAAAGAAGGTATGTTTTACTTTGGGAGTAATTTACCTGGTTGATGCATACCAGGGCTGTCTGAATTAACACCAGTGCTTTTACACAACTGATAGAGATAGCCCACGTACTTTGGCACAGCACAGGGCAGCCAGCTATGCAGTTTACATGATTAACAACTTCTATATATCTGGCTTACACAAAACAAGCATGGACCAAGGAATCTCTGCACTAACTTAGACTAATATCTGACTCAGATTGGGTCTACACAGGTGCTTCGTAGAATGAATCTGACAAAATATTTCCTTGTGATTAAAGGAAGGTTTTCACAGACGTTTTATTTCAGGGTTTCCACAAGAAAAATCTTCTCTCTCAATTCACTGATCAGAGATATAAATATGAAGGACACCCCCCACACACACTCACACACACACACCAGAATCTTGTTTGTTGGTTTGGGTTTTTTTTTAAATCTTTACAGCTGTTACAGACAATTAAAATTTCATCAGGTATTGGTATCTTTTAAAACAGAAAAAAAATAACTGCACAGTGAAACTTTGATGAAAAAAGCCCACAACAAATCAACTACTACTTTTCAGTGTTCTGCACAATAACATCCAAAATCCAAATATTTTATCTGTGACACTGAGGCTAAGTAATAAAGATGACTTCGGTGCTGTATAACTACTGATTGCAATGGCAAACCACATCCTCAATTACAAAGATGTGAGATTTTTCTATTATTAGCCTCTCCTTAGCAATTTTAGCAAGGCTTTTTGCAGTCATCTGAACCCACCCAGCTACTTTGGTGGGGGCTGGCAGAGCTACTGTACTTAAGATATATTAAGCTATACTGTAAGTAGACACCAAATGTCCATAATTAATTTGGTCTTTTCTAGCTGTTGCTACTTCCCAGCTTGAACACACTTAAATTATTCAATTGTTGGTTTATTTATTTCACTTCTAGAGGACTACAAAAAAATGTCAGTCCCTGTGTGCTACAGTTAGAGACTACATGAAAAATGCATATACAGAAAAGACAGTCCCAATACTACTATTAAAGAAAAAAGGTGAGGAGGTATGTAATATGCAAATGAATGAAATATTGAAACATTGCAAGTCTGCTGGCAGTTCTAACTTTTGTTTTTTCAGTGCTGTTTATAGATCTCTGATGAATTTTTTATAACTATTTGGTGTTTTTTTCACATAGAATTTCACAACATTTGCTGCATGTCATTCTGTTATTTACCAATGACTGATTTGCCTCTTAACTGCAAAGAAAGACAAGCTTGGAAAATTTACATCAAATGCTGAAAAGTTTAAGGAAGTTATGTCACGAGGAAATGAAGGTGGTACTGGAATGCAGACAAATATGAGACTAGAGTGGTATAGCACAGCTGCTACCCACCAAATGTCTAATACAGCATGAGCAGTGAATAAACATGCAACACTTCTACTTGTCTCTTGTCACACAGAATAATGCAACAATATTTCTGCCAGGTCTCATTCCTGCTCTGCAAGTGACTTAAATATTTTTGCACCTCTCCAGTTTTCCTTGGTGGCTGTTACTGTTCCTACAACATGCAGGAGAAAGTCACCAGAGGGTAAATCTAACATTTGACTATATTTCTTTGGCATATTTTCCACATACTGTGAGAGGTTGAATCCATGTTTGCAGAAGTAATGGCATCCCAAGAGAGAAGGCGCTCTGTTTTAACGGCTGCCTTGCAAGCACTCCTTTTTTCATGATTTACGGAAGGTATTAAGTAAATCTTTGCACAAATTAGAGTTTATTTAAGTGCAAGAGAGTAAAAAAATACAAAACTAAATGCGAACACCAGACTTTCTAATGCATAAGATGATTGATGAAAAATTAAGTTATATAAAAAGTTAACCTGAAGGCATTCGATATTCTTATTTGACAGCACTGTGTGATTTTCCTTTAGATATTTTTCTTGTTAAATTTGTACTTGTTTTCTAGTGACAGGATAGTCAGCACCCTTTTGTGAGTTAGTCTGTTGGCCAGGCAAGTGTTGTAGAGATGGAGCTGTTCTGTGGGTGTGTCTATTGCAACCATTCAGAACGTATGTCTGTCTTCATGTTTCAACATGACACTACAGACACTTCGCTGTTTTTTATTTTCTTTGTTGTCTTTCCTCAAGTTGTGCAGCCTTTTGAAATTGGTCTACACTGAATTGCAACATCAGGGAGGCTGGCCAAGAGAGCAACCCATCCCAAAGAGATCAAGTTACTTTCAGTTTGATTGAGTTTCAGAGCTTGGAGAAAACTGTTTTTAACAGACATACAAAGGACAGAGAATCAGTTTATTATCACTGTGTTCCTCTGCAAACTGGACAGTATATGAAGACTTAGCATGTTCAGAATGTTTGATCCAGTCATTAGGAAATGAAGACTCTGTCCTTTGCTGAGCAAAAGTATCCCATTTTGCTTAATTTTCTTTTTATTTTATTACTTTTCTCCCCATCTACCTTATTACTTCATTCCTGTCTTTATCCTGTGAAGACAAGAGTTCCAGAGAATGAATTATCTCTGGCCAAGATGTTAAGTGACGTACCTCTACACTGATAATGGAAACCTGCTCCTAGACCAGAGTTTCTATGTGTCCAAAATGTAACATATGGACTTGGGCCTCTCCTGATCTGCATCCAGTCTGGCTTCTGGTATTGTTTTTTGCGTCCATGTGCTTGTCCTTCCTTAGAAGAGGGTCTTATTTTCTGTTGTTCTCTTCTTTTGACTCTCCAGCCCCTGCAGTCTCTTCTCTTAACTCTTCTGCCCTGCCAATTGTGTTTATAAGCTGCTAAGTGCTTCTCAAAATTAGCTTTCTCTGTCCAGAAAGGAGCTACATCATATTCACCACAGCCAGCTAGTCCTTCCCTTGCCCTACCACATGCTGTTCTCTTCAAAATTTGGCTTATTTGGCCAGAAAATTTTAGGGTCTACAACACTATCTGAATACCAATGTATCTCATTCTATAGAAACACACTTGTAACTTACGTTCTTCAAAAAATTTAGGTATATCCATCCACATATGATGAGGGATATGGTTAGCAGTGTAGACACATTCCTTGGGTCTGACATTAACATCTACTTTAGTTTACATCATGTCTAACACAATAGTATATGATTATTAGAGGTCTCTCCATACTCTTAAAATAAGAATTATTTTTAAATCACTATTCTCCTTAATAATGGAGATGATAATTCTAATAATAAATGCTTCTCTTCTTGAAGAGCTTTCCTTGTGATAGTCTGAAAAAACATTTTCCTAATCTCAGGGCTCCCTGATTCCACTTAGCTTCAGTGGGCAAATTGTTGTTACGATTTTTTCCTCTACTCATGAATCTTTCTGTTAGTTTTGCAAATCATTCCTACTTCAAATGTGGACTTTGAACTCCAAAAAATCAATAAAAATGATCCATAGAGGACAAAGGTTTTTTTTCTTGGGTGTTGCATGATAGTTTACCGATGTTATTTTCAGATCTATTTTAAACATGTGAATAAAAATTTGAGATAGGATAAGGCAATTTAAACTGATTATGAAGTTAGAGAAAATATCTTCAAATCAAGGTTCTTATTCTCTCTTGCTACTAAATAAAAATACAGGAATATCTTATAGTCTAGAACAAAAAGTTTGCTATGTCTGAGTTCTGATTACTTGAAGTAAAATATCTGTCTGATCTCAGTTATATATACACATGACAGAGATCTGTAACATTTCAAAAAAATCATAACTTTCCTGGAATCTGCAGTATGAAACAATAGTCCTTTATTTTTTCCCCTCAAAAAAAAAAAAAAGAAAATAGAAATTTTATGAGCATAGAGTGGAGTCTCTGATGTAGTATTTAAGACCTGGAAAGCTTAGCTTGAAGGGCTTGGCAAGAAACTAGACTTGTAATCTCTTTGGACCGAATAGCAGTAGTTTAAGAAACATATATGCTTTACAGTTATTCTCAGGGGAGCTCATAAGTTCTGGACTGAAAACTTTCCTGTTAAGTTCACTGCTATTGAAGAATTGCAGTTTTCATATTGACTACTGCAGGTTTCTCACTTATTCTTACAATGGGTCCTATAGCTCCACTGAGGCAACAGCTGGTTCACAGAAGTTTCAAAAGTTCTATAGACAAAATTTCTGAATGACTCAAATTGTGTAAGAAAAAGAACTTGCTAACTATCATGTCTGGTTCTTTTCTCCCTGAATCTTCCAGATCTCTGGATTGCTGCCACTTCTGTGCACTTTTAATCCTACTGATGCTTTTTTTAAACATACTTAAAAGTGTCTATTATTTTGTATAGATAAATAAAGAACAGATACCTATGTTTTTTCTTTTGAACTCAAATGCTACCTGGGTCTTATTATTACCGTTGTGTAGTACTAAATATCAATTCACTCAGCCTGTTTTTATGTCTGCAAGATAACTCCCAGATCTGGTATCAAAGAAATAGAGTTGGTAATAAATATTCTATTAATATTTTAGTAATAGTAATTAACTAGTAAATATACCAACATTTTAATCTTTACCTGTATGTGTTGGGGTTAAGTAGGTAATTTTAGGAAAAAAATTGTTATTAAATAGATCATATGTGAACAACACTCGTTAAACATGTGGAAGAGTGCAAATATTTTTTGGTATCCATATAGAATAGACTTGAGAGGCAACCTTAAAGCCCTGGGTAAATCCTGATAATTAAGGGTTTGTGATACCAACAGCTGTCCCAGGTTCCTTTTCTGTAGTGCCCGAATGGCCTAAAGCAAGGGATGGTTAATCCTTCTGCAGTCCTCCTCAGGTTCAGGTTCAGATGTGGTGCTGAGGACCACTGGGAAGTATTCCCAGAAGTAACTGGGAGATTGGTGACATCATCTCCTGCAGAAGTGTCCCCAGTAAGGGCTGGGCTTTAACTCCATCTCCTGTGGCAGAGTCTAGTGTTCACTGGGTGCCTGGAAGTTTGAAAAAAGGCCTTGTTCCCTGACAAATGTGCAGTTTGACAGGTCTCCATTTTAATCATGTTTGGCATGATGAAGCTGGCATCCTGTCCCATGTTCAGCACTGGTGGCAGAATGCTGCTGTGAGGTTACAGCAGGCACAAGGGTCTGGGGGGGCTATACAGCTGCTGCTAGCTGTTCTCCTTGTCAAAATGGCCAGGGCCTGATGGCACTGTCTTTATACCAGCTAGCACAGACCGTTCACAGATGGCTCAGTTATACTTATTGTGCTGGGTTACGAGGGTGACAGAAGCAGTTACTAAGAGTTAACACTGGTTGTCAGATAACATCAGCATTGTATCACAAGGCAATTTTTTTTTTTCAAGGACTGAAAATCTGTAATTCACAAAAACTGGCCTTTGCACAAAGTGCCTTGAGAGAAAGGCTAATGTTCATGGGGCTACCTAAGCATGCATCCACACAAGGTGTGTGTTTGCTAACGGGCATAGCTAGCAGACATCATAGGTTGCAAGTGTGCCTTTTCCTTGGGAAAAAGTATACAAAGGTCATATAGCTATTTTATAAGCATCTGAGTAAAGAATCTCTAAATGTATTCTTGAATTTAAATTTTGCGGCATAGATCGGAAGATGGGAGGTATAGGGTAGATGCGATGTATAAATATTTAAAGTACTTGTATCAGTGCATCACTGACTACATATAACCATTCAGCACCTATTGCAGTCCTGTAAGATTCCTTATGTCCCTTTAGAAAGACCAAGAAAAAGGCACATATCATACATAAATAAATGAATTCCCTGCCTCCTCATGGGAGGTAATAAATGCCGTGTTCCAACTTTGCAGAAAGTGAAAGTTATGTTCCTTGCCCAGTGTGGTAGTATAGACAGACATAGGCAAACATTTCTTTATGTAATACATATGGAGGATATGAAATACTTTTTTTGTCAGCATCTCTTACTCACTGTGGTTAACTGCATGGCTGTCTTGAAAGAATGCACTGGCAGTGAGAGAGGTGGTACTAAGAGTTAAAGCCCTTACTGAAAAAAACCCAGTTGATTAGGTAACATAAGAACAAGGAATGATTTAACTTACAGAATACAAGGAGAAATATAGAAATAAAAACTAAAGTTGTCAATCTTCTAAAATCTAAGTTCCAAAATGTCCTGACACAGAGATATGTGTATTGTTATGTTTGACATTATAGTCTCAGTTCTGTTATTTGCTATATGCTATTTGAATACTTTCATTATTCAAAAAATTATAATAGTTTTTCACACCATGCCAGAATGCTAAAATTTCATCTAATACTTTGAACAAGTTCCTGTGATTCCCCAAGAAATTGCCATTAGTTGGAGACAGCCAATTTTAAGGCACCCATTCTCCACATTCTCCACATTCTCCACATTCCCAGAAGGACTGAATACATATCTGCTTTGTTTTGTTAGAAGACCATTGCCATTATGAAGCTTCTTTTTCTTGCTCCCGAGACTGGTGGCGTAACACCAATTTAATTATGAGAAAATATGCAGCACAGTGTATCCTCTTTTTTTCCCTCTTCGTATGTGGATTACAGCAGACTTCATAGGTGCTCTCCTCTGAAGCTTTATGATTCATACATGGTGCTGTAACCATGACTCCCAACATCAAGTTCGAAAGCAGTAATTTAGAATTAGTGACTCTCTATAGCAGGCTAGACCTGCAAGTGTCTTCATCCCAATTAGCAGGGACTGATCTTTGACTTGCTCATTTATTAAAGCCATAGGACTGTAACAGGAAACCAGTGAAGAAAATGTAGGGTGTCTTGGTGTATCTGCTTTAACTACTGAACTGTAATCCTGAGTTTCTCTCATCATTATTCCTGTCTGACAAGGTGTTCTTTTTCAGAGACTAGCTTGCATTCCCTCTTGCTGACTGGATACAAATTGCTCCAGGGATTGCTTTTGATTTGCATTCTCCTATTAATGCTACCATTAGCCTTGTTAGCTTTGTTGAGAAGGTTACAGAAAGTTATAAGCATATTCATCTGGGACCTTGTGCTTTCCCGTTTGGCTTATTTTCAACAGATTTTTCACTGTTGAGAAGAATTAACTGAAAATCTGCCTCAGCCTTTACTTGGAAGGCAACATTTGCTCCCCTGTTGGAAAAGCTCAGTGTCCTGTCATCTTTGCCCTGTCACTAATTATCTCTTAGCATTTATAAGTTGTTCTCCCTCTGGTTTAGATTTGAAAAAAACCCCAACAAACAGTGCTTAAAAAGATACAATGCAAGTACTGTACTATATAAATTTGTCAATAGTCTTTGGCTTGGCTAAGAAAATATTTGGGAATGGAGAGTTAGAAATGGTGTGTACCAAATATTGGAAAGAAGGAAGGTGCAGTAAGGTGAGTGATCTTTCACTTATTACTGTTATTGAGTGATGTCCCACTTGTATTATTATACTATTACTATAATATAGTAATATATATAAGTAATAAGCATATAAACAATATATGTAGTAATATATATTACTGTAGTAGTATACATATACTACTATACTATAATATTACTATTGTTATAGTAAGTGAGGTTGTTAATATTAATATTATTATTATTATAAGTACTAATATTATTACTAAACAAATCAAGAGAAAGTTGCTCAAAGATGTGGATTATTGCAAACATTAGTTACAGATTCCTGTAAGAAGCCACAAAGCAGATACGAAATACTTTGAGTAAGTATTGTGGCCACAAGAAAATGAAAATAGATCTCTCAAGAGTGTGGGTAGAAAACCTGTTTAAAGAAATATGATGCAGGAAATAGGAGTAAACGGCAGTGAACCAAGAAAGATTTTTCTGCCTCCTGTGGAAATGGTGGCATGAGGAGGATGAAAGAGTGCTTATAAAAGGAACAAAGAGAGAAAACAGGTAAGAGGAAGGTGGGAAGACAGTTCAGACACTGAGTTTTTTTCTGTTCAAGGGGACTGTCTGCAGAGGCTGAAGAAACCTTGTTAGGAACATATTCACCTGGACTGAAGAGAGTACAGAGAGATAGGTTGTGTCATTCAAGTCTACCTAATGTTCCTTATGATCCAGGTGTTGCCATGTTAGAAGGAGCAGAGTACATGATATAGAGCTGCATATGGATGGAAGGAAAAGAGACAAAGCCCCAAACAAAATAAATATAATAAAGACTGCACTTAATTCTTACTTTATGGTGAGTGCTGGAGAGTCACTAAATTTGTCTGTGCTCTGAGCCTTCTGTCAAACTGTCCTGCTTCATCTGGCACCTATCTTGTTCATTAATGGAAATCGTAATGGTCTGAGAAAGGACTTTCACTGGCATGTAATCAGTTTTTTCAGTTGAGGATTCCTGAGGTGTGGCCTTAGTCCACCCGAAATTGAGGTCTATCTTTTACTATAGCCAGTATGTTCTCTCTCTAAATATATATACACAGTATGTAGCAGGTCACAAAGTAGTCTGTTGGCTCTGAATGGAGTGATCATAATAATAATAGAGATAAGACTGACAATTATAATAATAGTCAATGATTTACAGATAGATGTCTAGGTTAGATATAATTGGTTCTGAAAGTGAATGAGAGCTATATTTACCCAGTAAATACATGGCTTTAATGCAGTTGCTGGAACAAGATATTTGCATCAGAGAAAACATGAGCATTTTAGGAGTTACACGAATGGTTTCTTCTCCAGCTCACAACACAGAGGGCATATTTAGCTGGGCAAGGCTGCACAGTTTCTGCCTTTGCTCTGCTGATTTTAGGAATGAGCATATTGGACTTAATTTTCCATCCTTGTCAGCCCAACTCTCACAAGCATTACATTCAATTAGGAAGAAAACCAAAACCAATTTAAAACAAATGATGAAAGGAAGAATCCACAATGAATAAAGTTACTTGCTCACCACTGTAGTGGCCATCCCACTTCCTCAGCTGCTGGGATTATCTCGAGAGAATAATGGTAGTTACATTTTTTTTCACCTTATCTCAAGTCTCCATGGTGAGGCTCAATTTTATAAGTTTGTATGTTTTAAAACAGCTTCCTTGTAAATGCAAATGATATAGGAATGGCCTCTTAACAGCTTATTTTTATGTCCAGTATTAACTTAAGTGTGACTCATTTAGTCAGCCTTCTGCTGCATACAGCAGAGGAATCAAATAGTTATTATTATTATAATATTGTCCAATGCAACTGCCAGGTTATTCAACTTTGTGTTAACTCCCCCAGCATATGCAACTTTTTAAATGCCTGCTGTGTGCCAAGTTAACTGTGGATTTTTATTTGCCCCTGATTTCACAAGTGCATCTCAGCATAAATATTATAATTTAGACTTATTTTCATAACAGCTATACTCAGATGTCTAAAAGTGACCTCAGCATGCACTTCTTGAAAACTGCATTGGAAATGAACTCACCCTGGGAGGATATTTGGGACAGATGTGTCCTACTAGCCAGTAAGGTCCCTTTTGAAGTTAGTCTAAAATAAATATCAAGCCTTTTCTTTTTAATGTTGAATTATTTAGCATCTGTCTCTGGATTCGTACCTTTATCTTCCACTATGTAGTCAAAGTACTCTATTCATTATTTCCTGCCACAGCTGATCCCATATCATCTCCATCTATGTGTTATCAATGCCTCTCATCTTCGAGCAGGTGCTGAAATTTGTTCTGTAAATGTTAACAGAAACAGGAGAAGAAATTTGAACATTCACTAGCAAATGTCCTCGGAAAACCAGCAGTTGAGAGAGCCCAACAAAAAGCTCCTGCCAGAAACTATTTGATCATAAACCTCTCAAGCAGAAAATTGGCAATCACTGCAGAAACAATTCCTCAGGAAAGTATTCAACTTTCAAATAACCCTGAAACACAACTCAATATCATTTGATTTTCAGTGAGGATGTCTAACAGTCCATCCCTGAATCGGAACCCAGTGCAAGGTAAAGACCTTCCTACTGCTCCCATAGTCCCTGGAAATGGCACCTTTTAGGAAGAAGGAATGCAAAAAGTCCTTCTTATTATAGGGATGATCATATCATCCGTATTATAGGGATGATGATTCTCTGTGTGTGCTGACTCTCATAAAAATGAGGAAAACCCAGAAATTCTTGGCTGATTTTTGTAAAAACCCTAAGGTTTTTGTAAATACCTGGATGGATTTACAGTGAGCAAAATGTATAAACCAGACACCATTAAGATCTGATAATTTCACATTCTTACTTGCACACTCCCCAGATGTGTATGGGACATGGCTCTATGTGTGTGCATACTGGATCTGAAGTACAAAATGGATGTGGCGTTAGCTGGCACATGCATGCAGCAGAAAACGAAAGGGGGAAATGCCTAGTTTGGGACCAGGCTCTTCCAATCGCACTCCTACCTGAAATAAGCTAGGAATGGAGGAGAAGGTTTTGTAGAAGCCTGCAGGTTGTTAATTATTGTTCCACTTCTCTCAGGTGCAGTATACAAGGAAGCAGAAACAGAGGTGATTTCCTGAACTCTGGTATGTCTTCATCCACTAAACGGTCTATTGCAATATGAAGCAATAAAAGCTACTTTCCACACAAATCCAAGAGTTTCGATGGGAGCCTCTCCAGACAAGGAGACTGAGCTGTGAGCATACCATTAGCGTGGGAAACACCTCTTGTTGCTCAATTTTAAAAAACTTTACTGAGCCGAAAACACACCAATCAGAAGGTTTTGAGGGAAAATATCAATCATAAAACAGCATTAGACAGACTTAAATGTAAGCTTGAGGTATGTGTAAACAAAGCAGTATATAATGTTTACAAAGGCTGGTGTATTCAGTTTTCCCTCTATCTCCTCATCTCATCTAACATTTGTATATTTCTGTTCTACTCAGTAATATCTGTTTTTTCAAATGTGGCTTTGGGGAATACATTAACTCTCATAATTGTAGATTGTGATCACTACTTTTATATATGCCTAAGTCATATGAGTGACTTGGTATGACAGAATGTTTTGAAAAGGCTTAGTTTTCCTAAGATTAGCAGAAGTGTAAACAAAGAATGTCATTTGTAGTCTACCACATTGATTTTCATGGCATTGGCTCCAGATCCTCCTCCTCTACTCTGCCCTGGTCAGGCCTCTCCTGGAGTATTGTGTCCAGTTTTGAGCTCTCCGGTACAAAAACAGACATGAATCTCCTGGAAAGAGTCCAGCAGAGGACCACAAATATAATTAAGGGCTTGGAGCATCTACCCTATGAGGAAAGGCTGAACGAACTGGGGCTGTTCAGCCTTGAGAAAAGAAGACTAAGGGGGGATCTGATTAATGTTTATAAATATATGAAGTGTGGGACACAGGGGGAAATGGTCAGCATCTTTTCAGTTGTCTGTGGAGACAATACAAGGGACAATGACCTCAAGCTGGAGCACAGGATGTTCCGCACCAATATGTAGAAGAACTTCTTCACGGTGAGAGTAACAGAGCACTGGGACAGGCTGCCCAGGGGGGTGGTGGAATCTTCTTCTCTGGAGATCTTCAAGAGCTGTCTGGACGCCTATCTGTGCAATATGAGCTAGGGAGCCTGCTTTGGCAGGGGGGTTGGACCTGATGATCTCTGGAGGTCCCTTCCAACCCCTACGATTCTGTGATTCTGTGATTCTGTGATATTGACCAACAAAGGAAACCAAGGACTGAACTTTACTCAACCACATCGAGGAAGCTCAACTCCTGTATATGCCGATATTTCTCTTATGTAGAAGGGATGTAGTCAGTCTGTAGACCGCCTTGAGTTCTGTCCTCTGTGCAAATGGACTTCAGCATAGCTGTTTTTTCAGGATATTGTTGATATATGCCTGTATATTAGATGTCAGGGATTAAGCCCTCAAGGGCATGTGTGTGTGTATATATTTTTTTGGAAGAGGAATGTAGTATGACAACTATTGGTGACAAGACTAAGGTACTCTTTCATATATATACATTTCTGCCTCGGGTAATAGCAGCAGCAGAAATGAAAAAAAAATACGTAGGAGTGGGATGAAGTGTTTTAATTTCACAGTGCATGATATACAGTGAAGGGTTGTAATAAGGCAAATACCAAAGGGACTAAATACCTTTTGAATATCTGAAAACCAGACCATTATATAAAAGATTCAATAATTAGCATTTCACTTGTAATGCACATCTGTTGTAGAGGATTTCAGTAAAGTTTCTAGCATCCAGCTTCCTTAAGCATAGAAGTGAGATGCTGTGTATATGTAGGTTTATATTTGGGTATTATTGAAATGATACACTGATTATAGTATACAGTTTATAGACTGAAAAAGCAGTAGGAGCTTTCAAATCTTCTAGTAATTTTTAAAATTATGGGGTAAGTAAATAGTATTTGCATCTACTGGAATACAAGAAGGTGGGAGTTTATGATATATATTCTTACCTAACCCAAGGTCTGAACTATTCATAAATCAATTGCCAGCAGACATGTATTTTTATTTCACTCTTGGTGGGAAAACATGCTGTTATAGAATTTATAATGTCTTTTATATTGATCACATAAGGCACATTCTTAATCTTACCAGTATTTAATAAAAAACAATGTATGACTAGGGAAACTGAGGCAGGAAGGCTTACTAGATTATTTTGAAGAAACTAATTTATTTCTTCTCTCATTTAACTGTCAATTTAATTGAATGATAATAAATATTGTACAGCCCAGACCCCAACTTCTCTTTCTTCAAATGCTCTTATGCTTTTTATGAGTTGTTTAGAGGCCACTGTGTTGTTATTTTAATATTTTTAGAATTGTTGTTACTGGTACTGTGTTACATTCACAGTAATTAAAAGAGGGGAAGGCACTCTGACAGATCTTGGAGACAATCTTTCTCTGATTCTTCCCTTATCATGAGCCTTTGAACTCATAAAGTCAAGTAAAAATGTATTCAAAAGAAAATTAAATTACAGCAGATTATGATGAAAACAGAGTTTATTACTCAGGCACTGACACATTAATTATAGTGAAACAGTCCAACATTTTAGTTCATGTAGCTGCAGGATGTAAATGCCTGAGACATATCTAAGACAGTTCAGATGAATTACTCTTGGACAATGCTTGTATTTTCTCACCATTGATTGTAACAGGAGCTGAAGGTGATTAGATTTGTAGACCTAATTTCTTGACATCTTGAGCTATGGAAGATGAATCCTGGCATCTGCTGGTGACACCAGTGGTGACATTTTGTACCATTCCTTTTACCTACCCCGCATAAAATCAGTTTGTAACAGACCTCCTTTTCTTCCATGTTTTTGTCAGATGGGTTTGCGGTGTGTGAATATTCACTGCTACTGCAACCAAGGAGTGCTGAGAACAGTGATAGCTGCAACTCCAAAGATACCTTCTGAAAACCAAGTATTATTTTGTTCAAAGCCTTGCAAATGGGCTGTTTTCTAATTTCTCAAAATTTAATAGAGGTTTATTTTTTATTGAGATTTAGGTCACTGCCTTCTGGATTATTACATTACTCATGCCAGCACCAGATCATTTGACAGCACTTCTTTGATGCTTAGTCACATATGCTACTCACCATCAATACAGGTGGTTTGACAGATTTCAAGTCAGGCCCATTCTCTGTTTACGTATTGCTCAGTGACCATGGGCTTAAACGTCCAATAATCAGTGTCAGCATTTTCTTAACTGGTGATGTATTCAGTGGAAGGGCTGGCACTCTGATTTTCTTTTCTGAAGCATTGACCTGCCATAGTTGCCCAGGCCTGGGGACAATCATCTCCCAAATGAACCAATTAACTTTCTTTCACTAGAATGCCAAGAACCAGTTACTTATTTGGTGATATTTCCTTAAATTCCTGTGGTGTCTCTGAAATAGTATGTTGTATACTGTAGCTGTGGTCTCAAATTTTAAATCTGAGTGAGCCTAGTCACTAACATGGCATGGGTTCAGAAAGCTGAAAGTGCTGATGTTCATTCTTGACTATGGCTAAAGATTTGGTTTAGGGTGACAAATTGGAAGGTCAAATACTTTATTTTCCTAGTCATTATTTGGGGAAATTGAATAATGAAATATGTTTTGGATCCTTTGTAACATCTTTCACCGTATCTAAATTAGGTTCCATGAACAACTCTATCGTCAATCACCAAAGGTAGAGAACAATAAAGTTGTCCTAATTAAACTGAGGTCATTGAGGGCTTCTGACCAAAACTCTGAATGAACGTATTTCATATTGGGTTTTATGTCCACAGACATCATAACATACTTGTTTCACATAAGGCTACAAACAAAACTGATGCAGGAGTTGATGATAGGCCTTCTTGAAAGAGGAGCTGGTAGTCTGTGCTGTGCACGAGAGTCTGAAGCTCAAGAGAAAGCAGCATAAGGTGGTTTTGAACTATTTTGTGTCCTTACAGTGTCTTGTGGCTGCCCTGTTTCTGTTAATTATGTTTAATAATAGTGGCTACATCAGTATCTGGAATATCTGAAACAATGCCTGTTGCAACTTAATCTTCAGACATACCCCTTTTAAAACTCTAATGCTTTTTCAGCATTATTTCCTCAGTAGAAAGTGGTCTGTCCAGAGAAAGGGTGTAGGAATTTGAACAGAGCTACTGTTGCGATAGAGTTCTCAAAGATGCATACTCAACACTTCATGGTTGCTTTGTGCTGTTTACACACTTTGAATGCAATCTCTTTGTGGTCCAGTGCCCCTAACAGTATGTGTGCACAGTGTAGCATATTTATCCTATATATTCCGCACTTTCCATGTTCATTGTTACTTTTCATTTTTAGTTCAGCCTTAGAAAGACCAGTCATTAAATGGATTTAACTTCAAACCTCTGTCAATGGAAAATGAAGACATTGAGAGTTCTGTTTGCAGAGATGGTTAACACACCTAAGGGGAAACTACAGTTATGTTAATATTTTTGCCCAGGTTCTTGCTTTTCTAATTTTTCCTGTCCATAAGAAGTCCACAAGCACACCTTTGTTGAGTTAAGTACTGTGAACATTTTTCTGCTTGCCTTTGGTCTGCTCTGAAAAAAAACCAAAAGAACCTATTTTCAGCCTGTTACAACTGCATCAAAATGAGGGACTTAATGCAGATATTTTTTGGTATTGCATATGCACATTAATGAAGTACATATGAATATTTATCCAAACCTCACATTTTAGTTATGCCTCAGAAAGTATCTTTTGTGGTATCTTCCTCAGTATCTGTCTTGTGGTAAACCCAGATGAAAGTGGACTGGCTTGTTTTAGATAGAATTTTCCTGTGGGATGGTGTTTTTTACTGCTGATAGCTTGCTGTGAGGGGAGTTGAAGGAAAAAAAACCAGATATCCTGTTCAGGCAGGCAAACCATTGAGATCTGTCCTTAAATCTTCCTTAGCAAAGCAGAATATGCTGGAAAGTGTGACTACAAGTAATTTAGAAGTGTTAGTTTACAGAAAGCTGCTGTTTAATTTGTGGAGACTTTGAAGGGGGGTGTGTGTGGAATGAATGGCCTCATGAGACCTGATATGGTAGGCTGGCTGAATCCAAGGTCTCAAAAAAACCCCAGAAAGATATAGGAAATGAAAAGCATCCACTAAAGCCCACTGCCAAAAACAGGGAGGAGGGAGAGATTAAAAAGGTGAAAGAACAAACAATATTTCAGGAGCATAGGAAGTGCAGCAATGGGCAGAAATTAAGTCAAAGGACAAGGAAAAACTGATGCTGCATGTAATATTTAAAAAAAAAAAAGAGTATCACCAGCACCAGCACCATTCAAAATACCCTCAAGTGACTGTGGATGATACTTGGTATTTAACTTCCTCTTTTTTACTCTGGTTGATAATTGCCTTGCAGGAGGCAAATTGCAAATATGGCTATTTTCTCAGGTACATAGTTTGCTGTACTACATTCTTGAAGAAAAGCAGCTTTCTGGCTGCTGCTAGAAAGCAGATAAGGACTTATCTGGAGCTCTTAATCTGGAAAGCCAAGAAGTGAAAGGTGCTGTGCATTGGAGTGATGTTCTCTCATTTTCTTACAATACCTTGGTGATAGGGTGATATATTTGGCAAACGGAAGACTGGCTTTTCAAAGGACACAGGGAAATTAGATGAACGCAAAGATGTGTGAACAGAATGGGAGCCCAGTATTTACCAGACTTTTTCCAGATTCTCTATAATGAGATGTTTTACTGGTTTCTAAATTTGACTTTCTAACTCTTCCTCACAAGTCTCACAGCTTTCTGATGTCCCTGTACTGACTCAAATTGATGATTAATACCAAAATATTACATTTAAAGCTGAAATATTTAGGAATGCAGTAATATCGTTCTCATCTGGGGTGTAGGAAGATTTACAGCAGGACACTACTGTGCATGTGGACATGGAGTAAGCATTTAGAAGAGGGTGATGAGACCCTGTGGGCAAGCTGTGCTAGATGTCAGTCTGTCCAGTTTAGTATAATTGGCTCCACTCCCTGCTTTCAGGGGTCTGTATGTCAAGGGATTCACTGCTGTTGCAAGTGACAGGTATCTGTCAAGCAGTCAAGAATAGCCAGAGGCACCACTGAATTGCATGGCACTCTACGCTCTACAGTGTGCGCTGTGGTTCTTAAAAGTACGGCAAGATAACAAATGTCCCTTATTCCTGGTTTCAGTGTGCCTGTTGTCTCTACTCCCAGATTAAATTCAATTCCCTGATTCTGATGTTAAACTCCAGGGATAGAAGTACAAGACCTTTCCAAAGCCACAAAGCATCATCAGTGACATTCATAGAATCACAGAATCATGAATCTTAGAATTGTTTCGGTTGGAAGGGGCCATTTAGATAATCAAGTCCAACCACCATCCTAACTTGCCATCCACTACCAAACCATGTCCCTCAGCACCACATCTAACTGTCTTTTGAATACCTCCAGGGATGGAGACCTCACCACGTCCCTGGGAAGCCCATCCCAATGCCTAACAACCTTCTCTGTGAAGAAGTTTTCACATGGGGGACCGGATCCACAGGGAAATGAACAACTGTTTTCTGGGCATCAGTATGATTCCAATTTTTCTGACGGTGAATACAATGCAGGCCCCACTTCTTACTTAGCAGATGTCCTCCTGTAACAACAAGCAACATTTCAATCATTTTGAAAATACATTTTTAAAAAAATCATCTATGTTATAAAGCTACTTTTTCCGAGACAGTCACAACAGACAGATGTCTTAAAACAATCTCCTGGTTCCACCCCATCCCAACAATAAACTCTGAAATAAACAAAACCAGAATTAAATTAATGCCCCATTTTTTCCTGACTGTTCCTGTAGCATTCTTTTTTTCCTCAGTGCTCTTCATTCTTTGGAGTTGGAATACCCAGGCAGTCACAGTCAGAGTGGCTGAGGGCAAGAGGGCTTTTTTCCCCTCTCTCATCTCTCTACAGAGATGAGTTTTTGGATTTGTGAGTATAAGGGAAGATGAGCTACCTCATTTTCTCCAAGCTTTCATCCTCTTGTAAAAAATTATGAGGATGTATGTGTGCTTACAAAACTGCCACTTCCTGCAAATTTTTGAAAGCAATAGAATATAATGAAGTAATTTGCATATGCTGAGACACTCATCAACAAGGTGAAAGAAAAGCCCATGATATTCATGAATATTTTGGTGAGCTGGATTTTTTCAACAAGCATTCACTAAATTAGAGTGGTTCCATTTGACACTTGAATACCAAATTTAATTTTGTTTTTGGATTAGGGTTGTTCATCTCACTCAAATCTGCTTAACAATTAACCTTTTTTTTTTTAATTCAGAGAATGTCCAAAATTGAAAACTTAGGTCATTGCAGTTCTCTGACACACTATATGGATTTTTTAAATTTTAATCTTCTGCTATAATCAAACAGCATATGAGAATTAGTTTATTACTCTTTGGGGCTCAATGAGGAATGCAGCCACTGTATTGAGGTTTGTAATAGTGGCTTTATGCTTCTCTGAAGGACTAGCAGTAATTCTCTGAGAACATAATGAAAAAAATAAAAAAAAAGAGAAAAGCCCAGACACAGAAAAAATAAAATTAGGATAAAAACTAAGGTATAGAGTAATACATAGATTTATTTCCATTTTTAAACCTGTTGAATGTTAGCTCAATTCAAGTGGAGAGTGCATTTCAAAAGAAAAACAACCCAAAACCACAGGGGAACTGGTCCACCCAAATTTTGCCCATTTCTCACGCGTGAAAATCTGCTGCAGGTAAGAAGATAAATAATTAGATAATTAGATGGTTTTCATTCACTGCTTCATTTAGAATCTTATTTAAAAAAACCAAAAAATGAACCCAATAAACTTAGCAAAGTTAGTTTGTTCTTTATCTATTACATCTCATTAATTGCAACTAGCATGTATAAGTGATCTTGTTCAGAACAATGGGAGAACTCAACAAGTCAAACCAACAGAGACTTTGAAATATGCTGTTTGGGAGGGCAGGAAATTACTTTCTCTCTTTACTCAAAGTTTGATGCCCAAATGTGTTTATTCTGCTGGATAGATAAGACCCTAGACTTCAATATTTTGCAGTTCGTGGTGACAATATTTAACCCAGAAAGCATGGGTTGTTTGTGATCACAGCACATTTTTATTTGCACTTGTATCTTTGAAGAAGTGTGTGAACAGAATAAGGTGTTGGTAGCAGGAAATTAGCCACCATACCAAGTGATTAGGCAATTTTAATTGCTTCAAATAAATGCAGAGAATCAAACCTTTTTTTTTTTTTAAGATGTATTGTTTAAGCTGTTTGCTTTTAACTAAGAAAATAAAAAGGAAGTGAAAATGAAGAATTTACTACGTGGAACAATATTCCAGAATTTTATGTTGCTTTTTTTTTTTTTTTTTTTTACAGCAAAGGGGTCTTAGGGTTTTACCAATTAAGATTTTTGCAATTTATCTAAGTATTTTTTCTGTCATTAATGGAGATTCGTTGATCTTCTAAAATTGGTTTGGCATGCTTTGCTTTTCTATGTACTTCTCACCTACCTCTGGGCACAGAAGATATTTATGATAGATTCATTTAACTTTTTGATCTATTAAAATGCTAATGTTCCTGGAGTTTATGAACAAATCAGTAACAGTTTATATCACCAGGAAAGTACTAAAACTATCATTGTTTCTTTCAAGGGTAATGACACTTTCTGTTATCTCTATCAAAGTACTACTGCTAATTATCTGACTGACTTTTTTTTCTTTTCTATTAGCAAGTAAATTCAGAATTTTATGGACACCATCATTACTTGTAAGTATTTGCCAAACATCAAACCTATTTTACTTTATGGATTATTTACAAACTGTTTGACTGCATTCTCTGTGATGGGACTGATCACTTCACTGGCATTACTTTTTCTTTCCTGCATGGAAATATCTTTCCCTGTGCTTACCACAATGGGGGCAGGAAGGGAGTACATGTAGATCTTCTATTGCATTTACAAATATACTTGTTTCTGCATACAAAAAGGGACTGAGCAAATGGTATTGGAAACAAAACCCCATTAATACAAACAAAAATTGCTGGACCAAGCAGCTTTTCATATTAAATGGAACATCTTCATCTTGGAATATCAATGGATGGATGGATGAAGGGTTCAAAGTATACCTTCTGTTTACATTCCTCTTTTAGTATAAGGTAACATTAAATTGTGTTAAGCTGGTCTTGCAAGCCTTTCTCTCAAGCTTATCAAACAAACCAAATTAACTTCCTTATTCTCCCCCACATTGCTCCAACTTTATGTTAGAGTTATCTGAAAGTTTGTGACTTTTAGCAGCCTTTGGAAACCCACAGATATTTTGGATCTAAGTGTTTCTTTTTGCACAGAATCAAACAGCTGTGCAGGCAGGGATGGAGAGTTGAGTGTGGGAAGAAGGCTGACATAGGAAGATGCCTGTCAGCTATAATGGCTGTGTTCATGCTGTGCATGTTGAAGCTTCAGTGGTGTGAACAGTATTTTGCCCTGCTAAAATAACAACAAAATCTGAAATGAAATATGCATTCATTACTGTCTTATACAACCTCACTTGGAACACAAGATGACAATGGCATGTGTCCAACTCACATAACAAAAAACTTCACATTTTCAGCTGCACTAAATACCAAGTAGAAAATAATGTTTAAATGGATTTTAAAATAATTTTAATGTCCCAAAATGAATATTCTAGTATATTCTCTACATGTAAAATTTTCTTCCTTTTTTGGAAATGTTATGTGTAAAGGTTCTTGGGACTGGAAGAACCAACAAACCTGCTTATAAAAACTCTTGGCTTTTGAAATCTGGATTTAAGCTCCACAGTCTCTCACTGTCCTAATTCTTTATCTCCTCTACATCTATCAATCTAACTCAGATTTGCATCAGCCTGACTCAAGGGGATAAATGAGGGAGCATTCTGACAAGAACATGCTTATGAATAGGTCTTGTAGAACATAACTAAGCTTGAACCAATGGGGCTTTAAGGAAATCCAGAAAATTAACCACTTGTCAAAAATAGAAAAACTCCCATAAACTTTCTGAAATATCTTACAAGATTATATCAGCTGTCTAACTCTCTTATTAAGTCCACAAGATCTTAAAATAAGGGAGAAAAGCCAAAAGGCAGCTGAATTGAGACACCATAAATGGTAAAGGGAGAAAGGTGAAGATGATTCAGAATTTATTTGCTTGCAAACTCACCAACAGACTAAGCTTGCAACATCACTTGATGGAAACCTTTTTATTAATTTTAATCACAGGTATAAAAAAGACAGAGATCTCCTGGAAAGAGTCCAGCGGAGGGCTACGAAGGTGATTAAAGGTCTGGAGCATCTCCCCAACGAGGCAAGGCTGAACGAACTGGGGCTGTTCAGCCTGGAGAAATTGAAGACTAAGGGGGGACCTAATTAATGTTTATAAATATCTTAAGTATGGGATGCAGGGGGAATTGGCCAGCCTCTTTCAGTTGTCTCTGGAGACAGGACAAGGGGCAATGGCTGCAAATTGGAGCACAGGAAGTTCCGCACCAAGGTGCGGAAGAACTTTTACACAGTGAGGGTGACAAAGCCCTGGGACAGGCTGCCCAGGGAGGTGGTGGAGTCTCCTTCTCTGGAGATATTCAAGACCTATCTGGACATCTATCTGTGTGATCTGTCGGGGGGGGGCTGGACTCGATCTCTTGAGGTCCCTTCCAACCCCTATAATTCTGTGAGTCTGTGATTTTATGAAATCTGATTTTTTTTTTTAAATGAAGTATTTGATGAAAAATTTAGGAATAGTATGGATGTTTGGACAACCAAACTTTTGTCAGAATATATTCTAGTATTTTTTCTTACAAAGACCTACAAACAAATTCTAAGGTAATTTCAGAGTATAGAAATTTAATCTTAGAATTATGGACCTTAAAGATCATCAAGTTCCAACCCCCCTGCCATGGGCAGGGACACCTCTCACTAGACCAGGCTGCACAAGGCCCCATCCAAACTGATCTTGAACACTGCCAGGGAGTGGGCATCCACCACCTTCCTGTGGTGTATATCCTTGTCTTATGTGTATCTCCTTAAAAATATGTTTCTTCTAAAATTCGACATGAATTTTCTTTTATTAATATTCCTTGGGCTACTGATATCTGTGTGAATATTTAATCTCCTATAGTATTTGATCCCCGGGGGGATTATTTTGCTCAGACAAGAAAGGCTTGGGATGTTTATGATTATCAGCACTGTTCTTTACCCAGGCAGATGTGAATACATGTAGGACAGGGAAGAGACAATAATCTGCTATGAATATTTTGTCGATACGTTACTTGCAGTTGGAACAGCCACGAATGAAGTCACACCAAAGAAAAGAGAGTGTTAGAGCATTACCCTGCCATATATACTGCTCAAGTATTTGCCTCATTTTGAAAAAGCCACCTCAGAAATATTTGGAAAGTTTATAAAGAGGTAGCTTGGACAAGTTATTCTCTCTTTTGCAATCTGTCACTGACTTAATCTTAGTTATTATGGGCCAGGATTTCCTTTGTAACAATCTGATTGCTTCAAAATCCCTTTGGAGCAAGGCACTCACACATATTGTGTATATAATGACTTACCGCTAGTCAAAGCTTGGTGACATCTTACCAACAAACAAATGTCCTGCTTCAGCCTCCTTGTGACAGCCACTGTGTCCAGAACACCTGAAATCTTGAACACTGCAGCAGAGGTTTTTGTTCATGAAGAAGCTAGAATATATTAGGAGCTATGATGCAGTACGTATCATTGTGAGGGAACTTCGTAACTCTAAAGCCAGAGACTGGTTGTTGCAATTTATACACGGTTTTCTAAACATCTCCAGGGGCCTCTTATCTGCTAGACCTGTCCAAGACTGAAAAGGCATAGAGGTGAAGGTGACCCACAGATACTTTAATAGACCTTCCTAAGTTTGTATGGTGTTATCTGGCCATGGGTCTTACCCCTGCCATGAAGCCATGCAAAAGACATTCAGTAGTAGTGAAAAAGCAAGTGGGAACAAAACTTACTCTTCTTTTATACAGCTAATCACTTTAAGTCTCAACACACACTCCAGGGGTAGGAATGTGGAATCTCTGACAGATGAAGACAACAGTGGATTCTGAAATGTGATGTGCGGCAAGACTACTGGTGTCTATTCCAGAACAGAATTTCTCTGTCCTGGTCTTCGGGTTGACATAATTGCATGTAACCTATGGCAAGCACTCAACATTGAAGGGAATCAATAGGGTTAAATTTACATTTTAAATTCAGAAATTGAAACTTTTTCTTTTACAAGTCAGTCCTGTCAAGGTTCCTTAGGTAAAGTTGCTCAGACCTGGAATATTAAAGTGAATTCCATGGGGTTGAATCTTGTGGTAAGAAAGCAAATTAAATGATCAGTACAGCAATAAATAACAATCTGCTATTTGTGTCTGGTTACAACACATGCAGGAGCAAAGAAAATTTTTTCTGTTGTAGATTACAAATATCATGATGTGTATTGATTGACCATAGAAATCAGAACACCACCAAGTACTTCCTCTAGTACAGGGTGTTCTTCCACACTGCAGGAGTTAATACTGTCAAGACACATAAATAGGTACATACACACAGTTTTAAGGTCTTTTTTTGTTTCTTTCTGCTGAGTAGAGAACAGAAGAGAAGCTGTGTACCCAGAGGCTACCAAAGGGACATATTTTGAAACAGGAAAAGCAGAATGACAGCTCAAACTACCCTACAAGATTTATGTGTGAGTCACCCAGAGGCTACTACTAATTTCTGGGACAGTGTGGGGACCCTGACCAGGGTAGGTCTAAGTAAGTTGGTCTGAAAAAACAATTAAGGTAGTGTTACCAGGGTCAGATTTATTCTATTTACATCTCACACTGGGGAAATTTAATCACTGAGCATTATGAGGCAAGAAACATTTTACCTCTTTGCTCAATACCCACGCTTCTTAGCTTATGTTAATTCTGTATACTGAAATCCCTACCACAACCTCACAGAAAGCAATTTATCCTCCCATCTCCCCACAAAGGGATTGCTAAAAACATTCAAAATCACACAGGGATAAGAGATCAAGGGTGCCAGGATACTGTCAGTCCTTGCTACTTCTCCAGGAGGGTCCAGCAGGATGCTGCTCCTACCACTTCATGTGCAAATCCCCTGCTTTTCATTTGCATTGCTGGAATGGCAAGATCAGAACGTTCTGAGAATTTGGTGTCATTCCACAAAATCTGCCCTTAGAAGAAAAGCTCCTACACTCATTCTAGCAAGAGACTTGAATAATAAGCAATAAATTCCTCCCCTGCCTTGTTTTTTACTTGTAGAACTCACTCCAACTGTACTAAGTGCCCTGCACAAAAGCAAAAAAAAAGGGTGTGTGTTGGGGAACAGCTCCTACCTTATAAGAAACAATTAATTTCACCAGTCTAACTAGACATGACTAGGCAGTGGGGAGAACTACTATTATGCCTGCCTGTTCCATGGCACAAAGGGATTTGGTTAATTAGCCAAGGCTGTGCCAGGAGTCTGTGGAAGAGGTGGGAACTAAACTTGATTCATTTGAGACCTTCTCAGAGTATTGTAACTATAAGGTCATGCTTCCACAAGGCTGAACACTAAATATTTTATTAGGCATTTCTTTCTCTCCAGTTCTTTCTCCAGGCAATTTTCCCCTCTCTTCCCACCCAAGTCTCTCCTATTACAAGGTTTATAAGTCTTCTATTGGTCCTGGGTCCATTCTGCAGGTTTGGAGAGCATTATTTTGATACCTAAGAATTGCTTAGCTATAGATTTCAGGATTATTTTAAAGTTTATTCCCATTTTGGGTCACTCTGAAGAAATCCTTAGCACTTAGACTGGGGGATATATCAGATAAATATAAGACACCTGTAGAATATATTCTAGACAATATAGAAAATATTTTTCCTATTTGCTCCAACAGAAGGATGGAAGTTAAATAACTTGCAAAAATTCGTATGTCTTTTACAGCTCAGGTAACAACTAATAGGTCTGTGATTCTAACCATGGGTAACATTATTTAATATATCCTCTTTGGAGATCTGACTGGTTTGTTGAAGAATTCCCACACAAATGAGCATGTTTGGATCTTTCCTGTAGCAGAGCCCTTGGCTTTATATGTAGACACAGTCTTTCTATCAGTTATGATGGCCACAGTGATGTTGAAATGCTTCAAATCTGGCAGCTTCTCTGCTTCCCAGAATCACTGATCCCTTAGTGGGACAGGCCTGAGAAGCTTCTAGTAGCTTCAGTTAGCCTGTTCTTACTTAATAAAAAAACATCTGTCTGCTCTGAAAGGAGAACAGTGACAATCAGAAAGATGATACTGAAAGGAAAGGGCTGATTGTGAAATACCTTGGATATTTTCCTCCTCCACCTCTGAACAAATCCATCAAAAGCCCTCTTGGGGTTCCTTGGAAAGGACAACTGCCAGAGTGGATTGTGAGAGTATCAACTTAACTTACTGTGCCTCTACTGAAATGCTGTCCGAGGCTCTTAATTTATTCACAGATAAACAAAATGCTCTTTATTGCCTCAAATACAGCTTTGACAGATGGTTTTTAGCATTCAGCCCAGGTGTAAAGAGACAGAGATAAATGAATCTGTTCTTTTTAATTCACACACACACTTGTGACTTTCATCTCTACCTGAAAAGCTCCTCAGGCTGTCTATCTGTTTTTTGTTCCACCTAATAGACAGATCTTCTTCTATCCAGATATTCACTTTATTGTACCTTTTAACTGAAGTCCCTCCCCCTGGAATATGCAATTTGCAGAGTATGAATTATATATGTCATTAATATCTGATTTAAAAGTAAAATAACATTTAATTATGAATGTTCAGGAGTTCTTGGCTCAGTGGAAAGTCTGATGAAAAGAAATACCTATCCCTCCACATATGTGAAAAGAGGTTGTTTCATTTCCCATTCCAAGAAGCAATTATTAGATAAGTTATGTGAAGTTCAACAGTGAAGTAGAGAGCAGGATGGAAATGAAAGGGGTCTTTTTCAATACAGAACTTTTTGTGTCCTGATAAGCATCTTGATGGACTTCCTTGTTCTAGTGTGCAGATAATGCTCAGTGCAGCACCTGGAAGAAGTTTCATGTCATACTTATATTTTACAAAATTTTTATGCCATATGGAGCACTGTATTCCTTGGTACCTTAAGCCATGTAACATTGTTGGAAACAACAGAGGATGAAAAGCAAATAAAAGGCAGAGTCGTAGAAACGGTCCTTAGTACTTTGCTATTACTTTACATCCTAGGGTGCACAGTTTGGAAGGTCAGAAGGTTTAAGAAGGAGGGGTCCAGAAACAGAAGAGTAAATAGTACCCACAGGATCTTTGAAATAAATGTAATGAAGTGCTCAAGCCACTTAAAAAAAAGAAAAAAAAATCATTATCTCACCTCCATTGAAGACAAGGTCTTACAGTGAGTATACCAGTACTCCACACCTGTTTGCTTTATAATGTTATTTGACTTTATGCTATAAGGAAAATCAATATTGATATTATGTCAAGATGTCCTCAATCACTATCAGAATTAGAGAAAGTTTTAGTCAGGAGTATGGCACCTGAACTTACCCCAGATTTCAAACCAGAAATCATATTGACTGAATAGAAGTTATATTGTTCCCTGTCTTGTTTCAGCTTTTTTTTCTATTACGTTATATTACTCTTTGCTCAAGAGTTGAAAGTACCTCTTTGCCTTTCTCAACTTCTACACACATGGTTTAGCCAGTGGAATACGTAAACCTGGCTGCAGTTCAGACCTGGAGATGGTAGTGTATCCAAGTCCACTTGTCTCTGTTCATTTGGCTTAAATGTGTTACAGAACAGATTTCAGTCAATCACCATCACCAGAGTGATGTGTGATACAATAGAATTTATCTCCTAAGCTTTTAGGAAGCTTGGTAATTCAATGCAAATTGGAGGGTCTCTCTTGTTCAGGATTTTGTAATGATGTTGAACACCCTGGTATGGAATTTGCTGGCACTCTTGCCCCCGCAAGCTGCTCTCACTGTAAGAAAACAGGACAGCAGAGCCCTTGTCTAAATAAATGGGGTAAATTTTCTGAGAATATTTGAGGTCAGTGGGCTCAGGATCCTAGGCGGAGAGGCAGGCTCTGCTGCTTAGAATATTTCCTCCTCTCTCGACTTCCACAGAATATCTGATAGCGACCAGTATCGATCCTGCCTCTGGTGATGGTGATAAACAAGAGATTTCACCAGCTCTATCTGCTGCCATTGGCAGAGGTATAAGGCAGGAAAGAGGAAGAAAATATTCTGTGTTAACAAAATCAGTCTATACAGGAAGAAATCTTCTCTGCATCTCTGCATGTGTTTTACGCTTCCTGCCCCCAAAATTGCATTTCCAAGAATTTCTGATGACACTATTTAATCACACCATCAAACTAGAATTTTGAACTCAGAAGGATTTCTTTTTATTTCCTTAAAGGATGAGTTATCTAGTGGATTTTTCTACATGCTTTGCCAGAATGCCAATGTTAGGTAATAAAAAGCCCAAATAAAAAATTAAAATCTTCACACTTAAAACGGAGCTTGCTTTTTTGTTTAAACTTGTCCAGAGCAAGTGAGAAGTTCAAAGGAAACAGCTCCACAGGTGAAAATGGAACCTTTGAAGTAACCACTGATTCTGTTAGCTTGGATGGAGCAGAGATCTTACAGCCTCTGTTCCAGCTACCTTCATCTGCACTGCATTTCTCCCTGCAGGAAGAAGATGAGAAGAGTCAGAGGCAAACAGAGTCTGACAGAGGAGGATGAAAAGGCCAATCTCAAAAGTTGCTGCTTGGCGTGAGGCTGATTTAATGCTGAAGTTGGCTCAAGGAATGCCAGGTTCTTTGAGGTGGAGAGGGCTTGGTATTAAAGTTAAAAGATAATAAGATGCAACTCTCTGTTTAAAATTCCATCTATAGGTTTGTGATTCTTTGTCCCATGTGTTCTGTCTTCTAACCAGCCTGTGTACAAGACTAGAGAGTTTACCTCCACTCTGATGTAAATATAAAGCTTGGAAGTAAGTAATCTTTCTTAACTTTGGTTAAACCTGTGAAAAAGCACTGAAATCTGACATACTGTAAACAGAGATCACTCGAATGTGCTTTCTGATATTAACGTTCAGAAAACGGCAGCATTATCCTTGCAAATACCCTAACTGGAATCATTATTTTCTGGAAACGTTGCAAAGCTTTTCCTCCCAGGATCTCTTTCTCTCTGCTCCCCATACTTGCCTATTATGTGAAGTCAGAGTTCAGATGTATATTCCCTGGATTTAAATACTCTCTTGTGCCGAGATATAAAATCAAACAGAAGATGTTTTGTTATTCTGTGAACTGGTCCAGTGCTGGCTGGAATTTTCTGGTGCCTTGCTGAAGAGTCTGTATTATTAATGAAGTATTTGAAAAACTTTCTGTGAAGGAGAGAACTTTCTGTGACAGGAACGATTCTGATTATAGTTCCACACTCTCTTTCTCAAGGCATTTCATGAGGATGATATTTCCTAAGGTTGCACTGCCTGAGACTTATATTTCAGTGGGATAGAGAATGCAGTGAAACATTTCACTTCTGTGTATTGCATACGTGCCTCAGAGGAACATGTTAGTTCAAACACAGGGCCATAATGCTATGCAAATATATCTATACCACTTGGGGATCATAGCTGGCTCCTATACAACCACCTTGGAGCGTGGGCAGAATACGTTTTTGTCTGACTCTAAACCACTGTGTAGGCACACCCATTCTTCTGGATTTGTGCTTGCTGTCTTTGGCACAGGAAGGTGGTTTTGAGTCGTCATGCAAGCTGTGAAAGGCAGTAGCTGAAAGTACTGTAGTGACCTTTTCAAAGCTCTTCCACAGCTCAATTGATTTCTTAAAACTTGTGGCTTCGGCTTCTGGGCTGCGAGGTAGGGGCAGGATGCCAGCTAGTCAAAATTATAGGATATTGAAAAGGTTAAATCAGTCCAGCATCTTCATAACTATCTTTAACAAAAGTTGTTAGGCAAAATAGTTCTGATTTCTTGTGCTGCTGCTGCTGACAGCTGAAAAAAAGAATAATATTTTAATGAATATGCATGATTGTAATAAGAACAGAAAATGGTACATACTCTTAACCTTTTTTATTATAATATAAATACTGTACTCTTGTGGTCCTCCTGATGCGATATACCTGAGCTGCAAAGCAGCATTTGCACAGCTTTTGATCTCACAAAAGTCTTCTATAAGTCTGATATGATTTGATGCTTCAGTGGTTTTGACTTATAAATGATAGTTGCAAATACTTTTCATTATTTTGGAGCTGAAGTCAAAACATAATTTTATGGAGAAATAATAAGTAGATGACATCTTTGTAGGTGGAAAGAATTGGCCTATCTCTGCTGTGTAGAGAGCATTTTCTCACAGAGTGTGGGGAGTCTTTTTTGAGGTAGCCCTCGTATGTTCTTCCTCTGAACTAAGCTGCTTTAGTGAGTCCTCAGAGATGTATCTGCTCTTGGCAAATATTTGAGGTGACTTAGATGTCTTCAAAGTTTTGCTCATCTACAGAGAGTATGGTGTGATGCGAGCTAGACTAAGTACATAGTTGTAGAGTCTTTTCTAAGAAAACAACTTTTAGCATGAAAACTATGCTTAGAGTCAAAGAGGACTGTTAGAGACAACAAACTCCTTTCAACACCCTGTCATTTAGAAAGCAGATATAACATTCACTATGATTTTCAATTTCTGGGCTGCAGCAAACACTACATCTGGTGAGGCTTCTGTTACAAAGGGCTCTTAAGGAGCAATTTTAACTTCTTTAGTGAACTTCTGTAGCAGAGTAAGGAAGGCACTCTTGCACTGGTTACTTGTACTGAGAAAGAAACTCCAACTATCATAGCAAATACAGGTAGGCAAGGAGCAAGTAGATAAGGTCCAAGGCTCACAGGGTGATACCCAAGACAGCTGAACCAGGAGGGAGATTGAATCAAGCTCTGTAAGTTACATTTTTACTCTTACTGTGAATTAGTTTTGATAGTTTTGATAAATTTCATACATTTAATATGATAACAAAATAGGAACTAAAAGGCGACTTCAGCTAATTTTGCTGTTTAGGAGTGAATCCATTCCATCTGAAGCTAGTAAGATCTGGGACAAACACCCGAAATAAAGATCTGGAAAAAATTTCACACATCTAAGCTTAAAAAGCTGGCCTATGTGCTACAGAAAGCTTAACCTGAGTATAATAGAATGTATGTTTGGATCCAGGTGGAGGCAATGATGAAACTGGCAGGTGAAAGGATACACACAACTGAGGAATGAAATACAAACCTACTTAACCAATATCTGCCCAAAACAGGGATTTCTGTGCTGCAGCTCAATTCTAGTTTGGGAGTAGCTTCAGCAACAGAATGACACTGACAACATGGTGCTCAAGAGCATGCAGTGGTGAGGTCACTCGCTATTTTTGTAGTTGCAGCATTGCTCCTAACTAGAAGATGAATTTCAAAAGGAATATCTGTCCTGTGTACAAGCCAGTGACTAGCAAGTTGTAATTCTGCTTCCATTCACTGAAGATTTTCTGTTACAATCCTGCTAATGAAAGGGAAATCATTCATACCAGACAGAAAAGGTGTCATCAGAAATGCAGAAGCTAGGCAGGGGTGAGGATTCTGCCTAAGGAAAATGCATCTGGGGGTTCAGCCCCAAGCAGTGGCTGAGCACCATAGGCAGTTGCTCACTCCCTGAAACAGACAGAGCCTCCGTGAGTTGGGATAAGGACAGTTTACTGACAAAAGCACTGTGAAAGGAGAACAGTAACAGCCCACAGCAAGATTCATTTACACCTGGTGATAACAGAGAACCTTATTGACCTGACAATAACAGCATGCTGCACAGTGCAAGGACCAATGCAACACCCCAGCTGCGCTCAAACTGTCTTGGGGGCACGGAGGAGCACCCCTCCCTGACCAGCTCCTTTTATGGGGAAGTAATGTCAGGTCGTGTGGAAACAGCTCGGGATAACTCAGCTCACCTGTGCTGGTTGCTTGGGGAGGGTAACTCCAGAATCAGGAGAATACATAATGTTAGCCTTTATTACTCTGAAAGCAGAGATACTTGCTGCACAGTGCCTGCTAGCAGTGATCCATACTGGCTGGAGAGCCTGTGCTGGTGCAGGCTGGCCTCTGGCGCATGGACCCACATGTTGTGATTTGCTTGTGCAAAAGATTCAGCATCTTCTCAGTTCAAACTCTAAATGAAAAATAAATGTTATGATTTAAAAAAAAAAAAAAATCAGGAAAATCCTTTATTTGCCCTCCAAGGAGGCTGCATGTGGCTGGCAGTGCTAAGTCCCTGAGTGTGGCTGGAGTTGTGATTGACCGACTGCTCAAGACAGAGGACCTGTGGCTGAGGGGAATCTACTACAGAGACAAGTTTTGAGGAGCTGGGATGGAAGAGCAGAAAATCCTCCTTTCCCCTCTGTCCCTATGCCCAGCTAATAAAGAGCACTAGGAGCATCTGACAGCCTCTGAAGTGTGACTCAGGCACCCTGGGTAAGTCTCTGCTTACAGCAGAAAGCCACATAGAGCCAGTTAGTTGGAAATGCTGGATGCAGACACTTTGGTGGTTTTTAAACTGCTGTTATTGAACATGGCCTAATGGGGCAGCTTTTAAGTCCCTCAGATGTTCGTGTGGGAGGAGCAGTACATTTACTTGTGATAAGGGAGTCAGGGAAATGGGATGAAACCTAGTTTAGAGAAATGTTTTTAACTCTGCAGTTGTACCAGATATGAACAAGACTGAAGTGATATTTCAAAAGCTTTTCTGTGCTGTTCTTTGTGTCAGATTCTTGGACCAGTGATGAACACTGTAACCAGGGCAATTCAAGTTGAGTTGTTTGTTTCATTTACTAAAAATAGGGAAACAGCCATGGCTCAGTAACACATCTAATATTTCCCTGTTTGAAGCTAGGTAACTGAACTGAGATTCACATAATACAGATACTTACAGAAATGAGAAAGTGAGGAATAGTATATCCTCAGCCAATTTTATTTTTTTTTTCTGGTACCACATTGTGTGTGTTTCTACTACAGATGTTTAAATGGCTTACTGTCATGCAACAAGGATAAGTTGTAAATAACCATTACAGAAGAGTTTGGATTTTTTTTAAGAAACTAGTCAGCCCATATGCTGTGCCTTTTACTTGCTATTACAAAGAAGACCCTTTTGTAAGGACTGTGGCTAATACAACATTCAAGAGCCTGTAAATTACTTTCTGTCACCAAAATGGAGCACACACATGTATCTAAAAACAGTGCTGTTGTAGCTCGTACTAATCTGAAAGCATAAAATGGGTGTCAAAGTGTCACATGCCTTCCCTTAGGGCAGCCTGTCAGTGCTGACAGAACTGCAGAATGTTTCACGTAAAGAGCAAATACATTAAATCGCAAGGGCTCCTTTCCCTAGATGGAATGAAAGTATTTCATGTAATCCACAGCAGTGCTTACAATGAATAGAAAATGCATTTGTATGTAGTCTTGAATGCATCTCTGAGGTTAACAGGGATTAGGGCAGGAATCTTAATCGCTTAGTGATTCCCCTTTCTTGGTAGTAGAGATTGCCTCCATTCTGTTAGAGATAAATAATTTACAAAGTGATAGTGTGATGCTAAAGCAAGTGCTCATTTTTAATTGCAAGAGTTGTTTAACATAGAGATGCAGAATATTCTGTGCCTAAAACTATAAAAGAGTCTTTGCTCAAGAAACTCTTTTCTAGTACCTGCAGCAGCTGCTTTCTTGTATGCAAATATTCTGCCTCTGAGTCTCTTTCTTGGTATCACAAGTTATGTATTTTCTTCTTTAATATTCTACTGGTGTTCAAAAGCACTAAAATAATATGCAAATAAGAAAGACTTTGTATCAAATCCCCAATGGATCCAAAAGATGTCATAATATATTAAAAAATACTCTGGAACAAATAAATCAAGGATTGTATAAAATTTTCTTAGCTTTGGAATAAACCTTCAGTAAATCAGGAGAAACTCTTTAGGTAGAGTCACAGAACCATAGATAGCAAAGACAATCAAGGATAAAAGAAGAAGCTAGGTAAGCAAATGAAGAACAAAGGAGAAACGAGCTATATGTTCCTCTAGTCCTTAGCTACAAGGGTGGGTGTCCAGAATATTACATGTGCACCCATGCAGCCAGCTATGGAGGAAGAATAGCGGAGGACCACTGCCTTAAGTCTTTCCTTGTAGAATATCCATTCGAGTGTGTGTTTTACCACAATGCCCACTGTTGAGTGTTAGCTTTGCTGTCCCTTTAGCAGCTCGGTCTTTTTCCTAAAGTGAGAAAACTTTCTTCCTAAATGCCAATCAACTTTCAAGTTAAGAATGCCTGTCTTGCTGTGCTTTTTTGTACAGGTGATAGAATCATAGAATCATTTAGGTTGGAAAAGATGTTCAAAGCTGAAAGAAAACTTTTTATTGTTCGCTTCCTGCCTTTCTGTTCACTACAAACACTGTACCCTCTTAAAAGTTAGGACACAGCTCTTTGGCCTTTGGAAGGGCAGTCACTAAAGGCCTTTTTTCATCTCCTCCTTCCTGAAGAAAGGGGTAGGGGTGACTACTGAAATACAGGGCAGATACAGGAATGAAGAGTGCACAGTGTGGTAGAAAGCACAGCAGCGCTTCAAATAGTCAATGCTGATGAATGCTGTAACATCTCTGTGTTCTTGGCACTCCTTGTGTGGATAAACCAGCTGTATTGAGACTTGAGGGTGGACTTTCATACGCAGATAAAGACCAAAAACTCAGGGAGCAAAGATTGAGACTCATCTATTGTCAGCCAGGAGCTCATCCTGGCAAGGCGTAGGCTAACATTGCTGTGACAGGGTATTAAAGAAAACCACAGCCCATGATCCCATAAATAGCTGTGCAGTTTCCAACTTTCCTTTATACAGTGATCAAAACAAACTACAGAGTTCGATATAGATCAGACTCTGCCTTCCACCCTCACCCTGATAGTTGTGACCAAAATCCATCCTGTTTGCATGCTCCTGTTATACACATACAGCATATGACAGTCCTCTGCTTAATAACCTTGTCTCCCTGGGCTCTGCATATTCCACTATTCTCCTTTTACGCTGAAGCTCATTAAAATTGTTCCTTTCCCTAAGGGTGTGTAGAGACAGTATTATTTTATAGATGTATTAATATGGAAAATGTTGAATACATCCCAGTGTTTGCTTAGGCAATGACTGTGTTGTGTGTTCGGGACACATAGGCACCTAAAGAGTGCATCAGTTTAGAAAAGCCAGACTTCTGGACTCCAAGAGTCTGAAATAGGAAAGGATGTGGGATAACTGTTTATGCTCTGCAGAGGTAACTGGTTCTCTGTGCAGCTACATGCAAGATTTGTTTCTGTGCATTGTGGTCCTATACCATGCTCTTGGTAATATTCTGACCCACAAACATCCACACAGCTCAGCTTTTTCAGCTTCTGAAAGAGCATTCATGTACTCAGGTACGTAACTCATGTTACTTTGAATGAGGCAAAGACAGCAGCAGCAGGCATCACCTCTGGCCTAACTTTTTACTTCCTTTTCCACCTTCTTACCTTTTTCTCTTTGAAATACTTGAGAACTGGGCAGAGATGGCCAGCTACTGCTCACAGCGGGTAACCTCTCAGACTTGGAACAGAAATCTTAATCCAGTTGTTGTTTTTCTAAATATGGCCTATTTCAGGGATCATTTCACAGCAAGACTGCACTGAAATCAGCTCTTCTTTTTTTATTCATTGATGGCTGCACTTGTTTTCATGATTCTTCAGACCCTTTTGTGCCATCCTGCTGCCACTGTTTCACTCTCAGGAGTTCTATTTTTCCCCTTCTCTAGTCCAGGACATTTTGACAAGATAGGATCAGACCTGCTCAGGTGAAGCACAAGGTATTATTGCAAAAGGAGGTACTGCTCAGCCTGGGTTTCACCGTGTATCCCCTGGTTTCTCAGGTCCCCTCACCCTGCCTGTACCTTTCATAGCCCAGTGAAACTGAGCATTTGGTTGTCACGATGAAGTTCTGTTCTGTCCTTGCCAGGCACTTCTGGGTGTTGTATGGTCCATCAGTGATATAAAGTAGGTGCTCATTCTGGGGGCAGAATTTATGAGGTTGACCTAGGAACAAAAAGATGTCTCTGCGCTATTGAAAACCCAATATCAGGCACCGCAACAACATGCTGAGTGCAGTGACATCTGCACTGAAACACTAAGGGGACAAGTATGTCTACAACTTTTGCCTCTTATGGAGCTTTATGAAGTTGGAAGAATAGGTGAGTCAAATCACTTCTTGCTCTTAGATTCTCCCTCACTGCTCAGGGTTTAACGTACTCATAGAAATAGTGAGAAACTGTGATTTCCAAGCTTTCCATGACAAAGCTATGGGGTGAACCCTCCACAGTTAATCTTAATTGTAAAACAGCTCTAATGGGCTCACCTAGCTCCAGGGAGGTTTCTAACCATGACTAGCAGTAGGTACATGGACCAAACTGCAGGCATGGAACAGGGGTTCTGTGATTCTGACTTCTCACATGCTGTAGCTCCTGGTATAGGGACTTCCCAAACTGAAGGTAGCCTTTTTCTATTTAATAACTGTGGTAATTTGACCCTGGCTGGAGGCCAGATGCCCACCAAAGTCTTTCTGTCACTTCCCTTTTCAGCTGGACAGGAGAGAAAATATCTATTGAGAGGCTTAGGAGTTGAGATAACGACAGGGAGAGATCATTCTGCAATTAACATCACAGGCAAAACCAGACTCCACACAGAATAAAGGAAAGAAACCTTTGTAATTTATTATGCTACATTACACACCCAGTGAAACTGGAGTCAGATAATGTACAACCAGACCTTAAAAACACCTCTTCCCCTCCCCTTCCCTTCTTAGCAGACTTCACTTTAGTCATGATTTCATTCTCTTCTTCCCCCACCACACACACTAGCACAGGGAGGGGCAGGGAATGGGGGAATAAAGGTATTGGTCGGTTCCTTACAAGTTGTTTTCCTTCTTAGCTGGGGGAGGAAGGGCATTCCTCACATCCTTCCTCTGCTCCAGTGTGGGGTCCCACCCATGGGACACAGTCCTCTACGAACTTCTCCAATGTGAGTCTTGTCCCATGGGGCTTCAGCTCTTCACCAGCTGCCCCAGCATGGGTCACTTCTATGGAGTGCAGTCATAAAATCATCGAATGTCCCTCAGTCTCTCAGGCCCATACTGCTCCAGCCTAGTCCTTCACAGAGTCACAAGCCCTCTGCCCCCAGCAAACCTGCTCCAGCATGGGTTGGCCTCTCCACAGGCTGTAGGTTTTGTTGCCAGGAGCTTGCTCCAACGTGGGCTTCCCACAGGGTCACAGCATCCTTCAGGTGTCTCTACCCACTCTGACATGAGGTCATCCAGAGGCTGTAGATACCTGTTCCCCATCATCATCCATGGGCTGCAGAGGGACAGCCTGTTTCACCATGGTCTTCACAGGCTGCAGGGGAATCTCTCTCTCTGGCACCTGAAGCACCTCATCCCTCCTGCTCCTACACTGACCTTGGTGTCTGCACAGCTCCTTACATCTTCTCACTCCCTTCTCTGGTGGCAAAAAGCAGCTGCCTGCATTTTTTTTTTTTTCCTCCTAAATGTGATTCCCAGAGGTGCTGTGACCATCGCTGATGGGCTTGGCCTTGGTCAACAGTGACTCCGGCCTTGAGCCGGCTGGTGTTTGCTCTGTCCAGCCTGCAGAGAGCTTCTAGCTGCTTCTTGCAGAAGCCACCCCTGCAGCCCCCCTTCTCCACCAGAACCCAGACGCGCAAAACTACAATAGCCCTTAACTTTTCTTCCCTAGATCTAATTACTTTTTGATCCCATTTAGAGTTTTGCCCTCCACAGCCTCCTGTGGCAGATGGTTCTGTAGTTTAAGTATGCTCGACTTTAAGTCTACAGTTTGATAATTTAATTTGATGCCCCTTTGTTCTAACATCATGATGATCTGAATAATATTTCTTTTCAATCTAGTCATTTTTATTTTCTATACCTCTATTCCCACCAATGGTCCTTTCTTTTACCACTTTAACAATTCTAGTTAATTTAATCTCTTATCATCACATCTAATGCCATACCTTTGCTCAACTTTTTCCACTTTTGGCTGTACCTTTCATAGTTGCACTGCCTTCCTTTTAAAATAGGTGACCAGAACTCCATGTAGGAATCAAGATATAGGTATGCCACAAATATATATGGTGGCATTTAATATTTTTGTTGTCCTCTCTTTCTATCCTAGTAATTTCTGTAGTTCCATTTATTCTTTGACACCACAGACACAAAAATTATGTTTTCAGAGAAATATCTTCAAATTCTCTTCCTCAGTGATAACAGGTAATGTCACTCCTACCACTGTGTTCAGTTAGGTCTGTTCATTCCTCATTTGTGTTCCTTTGTGTTCATCAACACTGAATGTACTTCTATCTATACTATTTGAATGGAATTTTATTAGTGTTGCTTAATATCATAAGATCCTCTGAAATCTGCCTTCTTGGCTTTAGTCCCTTGAATTATATACATATCTTTTCTAGCTCACTGAATTGCCTGAACTCCAGATTTTTGTAGAGCTTACTTGCCTTTTATTATTAATGTAGAAGAGGCAACTGGGTATTGGTGCAAAACTGTTTTTGCAAACGAGTGTTACTCAAAAGCATTTTTTTCATATTATTTCTTTTTTTAAAAAATAGGTATTTTCTGAGCAGATGTAAGGAGCAAGTCTGTTTGATACTGGATAAATTAAGTTTATTCAATTGATAAATTCAAATAAATTTATTTATTGATGGTGTTATCTTCATTCTGAATACCATTGGGGAGGAAATTGGTACCCAGTTTGAGAAACAATATGTGTCTAATGGCACAGCCATGGGTAACCAACAGACTTTTGTGCTGAAATGCAAGGCACCAAGTCTTCACCAAGAATGTAAGCATCTTTGCCTGACCTTCTGGCCATAAGTGGCTGTTGAATGCCTAATGTAATCTTTTAATGCAATATGCAACTGCCCTTCTTTTCCCTGCACCCTTTGGTCAGCTTGCTTCACCCCTAATAAGCCAATTTATATGCCTTCACCGTCTGCGAGTATGCTCGGAGTTCTTCCTCTAGAAAGAGAAATATTGGCTATGTTCAATTCCACTTTTCACTTCAGAAATATTTTCTTGATTTTGTTTTGCTTCTTTTTGTTGTTGTTGGGTTTTGGGGTTGTTTTTGCTTGTTTGCTTTCCTTCAAGAAACTCAAACTCACAAACCACTTCGGTAGGGGACAGTATGAAAGCCAAAGTCGATAGGGTGAGAAGGAACGTCTACACTGTAGAAAGTTCCTTGGTATGCCACTGAGCTCGTCTTGCCAGGATACACCCAGACAAGTAAAATTTTAGAGTAATATAGAAATGCCTTGATATGGATTCCAGCTCATACCACCTTAATTGATGAGCTCATGGCTTCCCACAGAAGATCCAGTTACATGAAAAAGAATGCCAACTCAGATGCTGAATGACAGAAAAATAAATAGCAGAATGGGATTTCCTGGCTGCATTATTACTTACCTAGGGAGTCAAGTGATTCTGACTGAAAACATATAAAAAACGCCAATCAACTTTAATCACAAACAAGAAGCAAATTAAAATGAATAAATTATAAACTATGTCCCTTTCAAAATTACTACCACTGTTTGACAGTTAAGCAATAATTATTTCTCATCATTAAGGTACCACTTTGGAGTGGGAAATATATATTTTGTTTTATAACTTTACAAAAATAAAACGTATTTCTATAGTTGTTTTCATCTTTTAAATATAAAAATGTTTACCAGTTCTTGTTGAAATACATTAGGTTTTGATGAGAAAAAATGGAAGAAAAAAAGATAAATGTTTTTAACAGTTCTATTCAGCTGTCATTGGGATTAACCAGTGCTATAGACACAGCATTAGATGAAAGACTGTGGATTCGACTGCCTCTGCTACTCCTGCTCTGGCTTTGCTATTTAACATAAGTAACAGAAGAATATGTAATTTGATTTTTTTCTTTTCCTTTTTGGACAAGTTATGAAGGATCCAGTTTCTGATGGTATTTAGGCAGCAAAGTGTGTGGATAGGCAAGTAGAAGATTTTTACCCTGAGGTACTTAACTCCCATCAAAAGAGGATATTTTAATGGTCTTGCAGATCTGTTATGCAATCATTATGGAATGGCCTAGGAACAACATTAAAAGGGAGCAAGAACTTTTAGAAAGAATCGCTAGACTTTCTGATAACAGAAGCAAGCAAAGATGGTAGTTTCCCCCAGGTAGATTTTTCTGCAGTAGCACTGACTGAGACTCTGGAGTGAGCTCAACTTCGTCATCATCCAGCTCCCACAGAGCAGACACTCACAACAAGGAAAGAGCATTACATTACCTCATTCTCCCTTTCCCCTCCAAGATGACTGTGCCACCCTCTTCTTCCACTGACTTGAGCTCAGGATCCTTAAAACTCCAGGAAGGCACTACTGGCTGGCTTAGCCTTTCCTCTGTTAGTCAAACTACTGAATTTATTTTTTCAATGCAGAAATTTTTATTTTATGAGTGGCAATGGAATGTCAATGGTTTGTGTGGCCAGTGAGACACATGAGCTCTTATAACAGCTAGTTTTTCTTCTCCTATTGGATACATTACTTGATTTAGCCTTAGTTTTGAGTTCAGCAGTTGTTCTATTTTATTTTTTTTTAACTCTAAAACTGGACACAAGCCACTTTATTTGTCTTCCCTCCATGCTTCCTTTTTAATTGTTTTACAATGTTTGCATAGTTCAGTTTCAGTCACCAAATAATTGAGGTTGGAAGAAACCCTCATATGAATGAAGGTTGCTTTGTCCTCTCTGTATTTTCAATGACTGGGAAAAAAATCACACGGTTGGAGGTTAGTTCTCCTTGCAGTTCTAAACATATCCAAGCACAGAAAAAAATCCAAGATAAAAAATTGCCTATGTTCCTTAGAGGGGATGTTATTGAACATATGCAATTTGTCTTAATACAAAAAGAGAAAACTGATTTTAGGTACCACATCCAGTCACAAAGTTTTAATAAATACCTAAAGCAATATTACTCCACAGTGTTCAGGTGGGGAAAGAACTATCATTTTCTTATATGATATATTTTTACTCCTTTACCTATAGTCCACAAATTCAAAGTCCAAGTGCTTCTTCCTTTCCTTTTCCTCACTCCTTTGTGTTTAGCAGATGGGACACACAAAGCAGGTGATCAGCCACACTTCAGTAACACAACATGGAACTGGAAATTGTACCTGAAATTGTATAGAAAATTAATGTTAAAAATATTCTGAGGATCAACACTTTCATAAAAATTTTCCCTAACTGTTTAGTCTAGGGCCTCTTTCCTCATAGAGTAAATTGGCCTGAAAAGAGGATCCTAGAAATGTAACATGGTTTTAGCATAAAGCAGACCAGTCTATTTGTAAGCAGCATAGTTTAAAGGTTAGAATGTTTTTTCTGTTTTGAAATATATGAAATATCTAGTGAGAAATGCTTTTGAGACACTTTGGCTGCTTCAGGAAAATCTCCTTTCCATGTAAAGCTGGAGAGATTTTCGTGGTTATGATGAAAATCATTTACTACTTCTTTTGTTTTTATGAATCAACTCTAATTATTACTACCACATTGTATACTGAAGGTCTTACTAAATATCTAGTCAAGGTGTTTTATGAAGTCTCACTAAATTTTGAAGCTAAACTATTGAGTCAACTGCAAAAAACATCATGCTGTGTGTAATGACATTTCAAAGAAAAACTTTTAAGGACCAGAGCTTTGCAAAAATAATCCTTCCTCTTCCTAATTGTTTTAGAATTAATAATCTAACAGGAAATATCAAACCTGTAAGTGTGCTAATAAAGGGTATTTTAAATCTTAAGGTTCCTCTGCAAGGGAATGCTAATTAAAGGGAAAGAAATGCAAATTTACAGGAAAACTTAATTTCCTGATTTTTACTGAACACTGTCTACATTTCTTCATTCCTCTGAGATTTACAAAGGAAAAAAGGCTATGTGCACATCTTCCATTTACAAGCATGACAGCAAGTGAGGATTAAACTTCAAAACTTCTTGCAGCCCACTGAATTGACTAGCCTCTAGATGAAAAAGACCCCCAGGCCTTGGCAAATATTTGGCCCTAAATGCCTGATGCTAGATACTGTTCTCATAAGAAAAAAAGCAATATTCTCCTAAGCAGACAAACATCATTTGCTACCAGTGGCAATGTAGAATCATAGAATGGTTACAGTTGGAAAAGACCTGCCAAATCATCAAGTCCAACCAGTGCAGAGGAGGACAGCAATGAGCAGGGAGTGCACAGCACAGGGACATGGCTGTTCTGGCAGGTACCTGGGGGCCAGATTCAGCAGTGTCGCAGCAGCTGGGCCAAGCAACAGGAGGTCAAATTATCAAGAGAATGTATCAACCATGAAACTGCCTCCAGCTACAAACGATAACACCACACTCATGTGCTATGCCATCTTAATTTCATGTTTATTTCATTGCAAAAACTAAGCCTGGCTGCAGAGGTTGGCTTTGCGAAGAAAGAACCAGAAAAGTTAGCTTTCAGTTTAACTAACCGGCTATGTGTAGGGTAAACTCTAAGTCAGCTGACAGAATTATCTGCGGTATAGAAATTTACCTCTGAGTTAGGTATCCCAGGCTCCATTTGGAGTCATTGAAGAGCTATGTACTCTTTTAGGGCATCCTTCATCCAGTCTATTTTGGCCAACAACTTCAGTGACAGATGAATTATGACCTAGAAGTAATTTTCTCAAATGGCAGTAAATGAAGTCTAGAGTGATTAGCTCAGATGTAGATATCTATGTGTGTATCACACTCTCTACACTGTCGTAACTGAGTTCCCTAAAGCCTTTATCTACAAAGGAAACTGGTTAAAATATATTATGGCAACAATGACCATCTAATTTAATGAACTGGATTCCATTAAAGGAAGTAAAGTTTTTTGAGATGGAAAGTAAGCTTGTTGAGGAATTTTTACACACTTATTTGCAGGCTAAAGGATTTTGGTTTTTTATGTAAACTGAGAAGCTTTTTCAAGAAGACCCCAAAAGTGTGCACTCTCCTTTTTTGTTGTTGTTGTTCTTGGTTTTTGTTGTTTGGGGTTTTTTTGTTGTTAAGGGAGAGTTTAAACATGGTGATCCAATCAGAATTCAAAGTTGTCCCCAAACTCCTCTAGCATTTCTCTTCTGACTAAATCTGAGAATATATTTTAGGACTTTGTGAAGTATGAAAACTTTCTTTTGGCTAGATCTGCTTGTGCTGTGTAAGTACTTCTGTTCAATTAAAAGGTAAGCTGGAAAACTTGGAAGAACAACTTTGTCTTCCGAGAAAATAAAAAAAAATGTGTCTGTGACTGGAGAAGGCCCAGGCTGTTTACGAGATGATTTGATTAGAAGAGACATCTCTCTTGAGTGGTAATTGAGGTTTATAAGTTTCTTGGCCAAAACAATAATCAAACATATGTCCAGAAACAGGAACTAGCCCCTCTGTGTCTGTCAGTGTGCTTTGTACATTTTTTTTCCCCTCGGATATGTTCTAGAGGGAACATTGTGAATTGCAGTGTCAAAAGATGAAGCCTGGAGATGCTCAAAGTACCAAGTCTGACTGACTCTAGCTTTCAGTGGATTCTCATGAGCTCATGCAGCCTGGGAAGCAGGGTATCCCTTTACACATCTGACAAGAATTAAAATGGAAAACTATGCTAGGCATTATCCATTCAATACCTATCAGAGAAAACAATCCCCATGTTCCTGATTTAGCTGTGAGTGTACCTCAGTCAAGGGAAAACAGCAAGAATGTTATTAGCCCGTCAATTTTAACTAAAAAAGTGCCTAAGGGGGTGTTTTCCCCTGGAGTGCAGGTTGTGAACCACTTCCTATGACTGTGAGTTTCACTCAACAAATCCCTACTATTGGGCTTCGAACTAGTCTTAATATCTTCCACTCACCTCTTGCAGCATATTAGAATTGAGGATTCTGCTTGTTAATTTCTACTAGACCAGTGGCAATTTTTTGTGGCCCTCAGTGAACTTGGGCTGTGAATTGAAAATATTCTGCAGTCATTTATGTTTTCCTGCTTACTGGAGATGCCATTTGACAATCCTGTTGGTTTCTCCACAGTATGCACCATTAAAATTGTCTAACTGTTGAGATCTGGAAGGGAGGTGATTTTCCTGAGTTTGACCAAATGCTACCTCTCTGTGTCCCTCCTCTCTTCTTTGCCTGTACCTACTTTGCCTATACTGAGGAGTTACCTGTACCTTAGTAAACAGTCACAAGTATAGGTCTTAGCCAACAGTTGTCACAGCACCCACCACTTCCACCTGAGAGCCTGTGATGTTAGTAGTGGGCTGGGGTCATTAGATTGACCATACTTAACTCTTCTCCAGAGTAAAGAAAAGACTAACTTTTTCCACCAGCCTTTGGGAGAAAATTTCTTCCTGACCCCAAATATAGCATGTCATGTAACACATTATGCAAGCAAACCAATGACTTCTTTAACCATCTGTCTCTTTTTATCCCCGTGGCTGAGCGCTCCTTGCTATATGCATATGATTTGGTATATGAAAAAGCTTGTCATTTGTCTGTTAACTTTTTTTTCTCTTCTTAATTGAATGACATTTGAGCAGGTTGCTGAGCCTGAAAAAAGACCATACAGTTATTTTATAACAGATATCTGTCATCTTCTTGACAGAGATATTTTAATTTATACTCCTTTTTTGCATATGATATATCAACATTTTTCATGTATGTCATAATCAATATCCAGTATTTCATTTTCTGCAACAGCTATTTTGCCTAATATTCTTCAGTAAGAGTCATCTAGACACAAAATATATGGGATCTCCTTTTTCAGAAGCCAAGTCAGCATTGTATCTGTGTTGGTGTTTGAAAGGCTGCATTAAGATGTCCCTAGAGCCTTTTCTTCTCCAGGCTGAACAAGCCCAACTCTCATTCTTTCTTCATAGGCAAGGCATTCCAGCTCTTTGACCATTTTTGTGGCCCTTCTCTGGACCTGCCCTAACAGGCCCACATCTTTTTTTGTACTGTAGACCCCATAGGTGGATGCAGTACTCTAGGTAGACTCTCACAAGAGTGGAGTAGAGAGGGAGAATAACTTTTCTGATCTGTTGGGCATGATTCTTTCTATGCAGGCCAGGATACAGTTGGCTTTCTGAGCTGCAAGAACCCACTGCCAGATAATACTCAATTTTTATCCACAAGTATCTACAAATCCTTCTCTAGAGGGCTGCTCTCATAACATTCATTGCCCCAGTTGTCTTTGATACTGGGGTTTGCCCTGACCTAGATGCAGGACCTTGCGCTTGGCTTTGTTGAACTTCAAAAGGTTCACATGGGCCCACTCTTCAATCCTGTTAAGGTCACCCTGGATGGCATCCCTTCTCTCAAGCAAATCAGCTGCATTGGTCTGGTTGGTATTGTCTGCAAACATGCCGAGGATACACTCAATCCTTCTCTCTATGTAGTTAATGAAGAGTTTAAATAGTACTGGTCCCAGTAGGGACCCTTGAGGGATGCCACTCATTACTGGTTTTCTTTATCCATCTACACTCTATCCATCAAATCCATATCTCCAATACTGTGGCATATTGGGGAGGACCCGTGCCAAAGGCCTTAGAGTAGACCAGGTAGATGACATCCATAGTTATTCATTTGGCCACTCATGCAGTCACTCCATATTCAACCTGATTCTTTTTTTGCTTGCAGAAGTGTGTTTCAGGAGTAGCTCTAAAGGAATTCACTGAGTTACCAGATGTGAAGTTATAGCCAGTAAAATGTCGTCCCCAATTTACAAAGAACAATGAATTCTATTATTCCTTATCACTACTTTAAACAGGGGGAGTTGACTCTGAAAATTCATGATGGACATAACATAGACATGACAAAAAATATTTTCTTGTAGCATTCACAAGCATGAATACTTAACCTGTGTCAGGTTTCTGGAAAGATTTTTCATTTGATGTGAATAATGACAAGTAGAACAATGTTCATGGTATCTCTTTACTCATTTTGTACTTATGGATACAGTCAGAAATGAAAGATATGCAGATGAGCACACCCGTGTAGAAACTTCAGTGACCAACACTCTGACAGGTGATAAAATCAAGTACACAATGTAATCATCATGCAATGTAGTGTAATATAATTAATATAATACAATATAATTAATATAATATAGTTTGTAGCACAGACTTTCTTTATGGGTTGTTTCAAGGAACTAAAATCGCTATCAAAATAATTCTGGAGCACTGACTGTCATGGTCTGAGTGAACAATTCTTCCATAGAAAATACTGATGTGATAACATAAAAACATTTCTCAGGAAAATACCAATTTTGTCAACATTTTCTACAAGTTATCACTGAGACATTTCATTTTTGCCTCACTGAAATATTTTGTTTCAGCTTTGATATATTATATTAGATACATTTTGAAAACAGGTGAGGGAAAGAACTCAATTCCCTATTCTGGTGGAACAAAACACGTTTCAAATCCAAAAGAGAGAAATCCAATTTTTCATACAGTTATACAATGGAGATATAATCTGGGGTTCATACTTACTCATCAGAAGAGTGCAGTTTCTCACAACAGAAAGCTAAGATGCTCAGTGTTCCTCCAACACTGTTCATATATTTCAGATATTTTAAACCACAAAACAGGGAGTGAGATGATGCTCTAGCTAATAGCTGAAGATGTATTTCAAAACTTCTGAAACCATCAGTTGCAAAAATATAGCCTTTTAAAACAGAATGAAGGGTTGTTTCCTATTTTAAGGGACTTTCAAAGATACCAAGTGGAATTTTTCATGTTTGTATCTAATTGTGTCTGTTCTAGTACCACATAGTTCATGATTTCCACTCACAAAAATCTCTGGGTTAATTCTGAAATTATTCCAGTCTCTTTCACTGCATGAAACTGAAGTAATAACTACATGTCTCATGGTCTGGGTAACTTGGAGATGACTTGGAGATGTGGTGAACCTCTGAAGGGACTGTAAGTGATGTGTGTCCACATAGTTTATGGCATGCACGTGATGGAAAGAAAATGCTTTTCAATTAGAGATCCTGTGAGAAAAAGCAACATCCAAGGTTGGGTCCCAACAGTGTGGCATTTTACTGCCTGTTTGGTGAAGGTGAAGAAGAGTTTAAAAAACAACAAAAAATGCAGACAGGAAGCTGAAGATCACTGAGGTACTCCCCTGAGACTAGAAATGGAGATAGTCACATACAAACTAATTACTTGGCAGAGGGGAAGGAGCTGGCCTTCAACATGGCAGCTGAAGAAGTTGTATGCAATATCTTAAAGTAGCAATAGGAGATATACGTGGAAAAACCTAGATTGCTGTTAATATTGGTAAAAAGGAGGGGAGACCCTTAATGTTCCATTCTGGTCCTTAAGCAATTCTAGGGCTTCTTAAGATGATGATGTCTGTTCCAGAAGCTGTTCAATGTGTTAATTCTGTAATTGCAATAGTTGTAACCAGGACTAGTGATGAGCGAGGGTAATATGTCTTTTGTCAAATTCTTGTAAAATGAGGTGGATGGAATGCAAGCACAGAAAGTGTAGGGAGTGGTTTTCTGAATTGTTTTTTCATCTTTCCTCAATGGCAATTTGGAGTTGGTGCAGCTGGAAGAAAATTTAACAATAAAAGGAATTAAATTTATTTTGTCATTAAGTTTTATGTTGACAGATGATTTCCAAATGCTGTAGTAGACTTTGTGATTACAAAATGTGAAACATGAAACTTTGATTCATAAACTGATCAGTAAGGGCCTTTTTTGTAACCTGTCTCCCAGAAATCTACCACATGGCTACATCTACACACCTACTAGCATAATCCATAGTGGTTTAAATATGGAAAAGTGCTGAGATTCTCAGTTAAAATGCAGATATGAATTTAAATCTTTTTTTTAACTTGACATTCAAATCACTGTTTAATTCTCTTTCCAGGAGACTGAACAACCTACTTTTATTAGGTACTTGTTTTGGATGGTTCTTCATATTGCATTTGCTGCTTTTCTTGGACATATGAGCAACATTTTTTTTGGCTTAATCACAGAACAGCTGGCTGATACACAAAAAGTAAAGCCATGAATGAATTATTCTGTTTGTCCTAAACATATAAAATAAACTTGTCTGCTACAGCAAACAACGTGTGTTTTTTGCTTATCTTGCATGTTTCAGAAAAGCTATTTTATGGAGTCAAAATAAAAGACTTTTAGGAAAGTTTTATTGGTATTACTTCTATCTGTTCCTTTCACCTGGCAGGGTCTTTGCTTGCTAAGCGCTATGGGCATTTTGGTAAAGCATATGCATCTATCAGTTCCTTTCACCTGTCTGAGCTTTGGCTCACGAAGAGCCATGGTAATTTAGGTAAAGCAAATTCTGACTCATACAAAAAGGGAGTACCACTCCACAGTGAACTTCCTGCTGTGGATCATGATCCTGAATGACATGTTTTCCCTGGTCACTGAAAAGCAGGGCTCTAAGACCTACCTGTGCAATCCCTTTGTATTGCAAAGTGTTTGCATCAAAACTCACTTCTTTTTTTTTTTTTTTTTTTTTTGATGGGTCAAGCATAGGTAACTGCAAAATAGCTGTCAACACTTTACACTCTATTGCTGTGCTATAATGAGAAATCTGCTTTGAGGATTTTTCCCTCCCTGACAGTGTTCCACTCTCATCTTTTATTTCTAGCTTTACCAAGTGATATCCATCTCCTGTACAGATAAAGTCATCATAGAGTTTCTGTAAGGAGTCTAACATTCATTTGATATTCCTTTCCTCCTTCTATTACTACCAAGCTTGGGTTTTGTTGACATTCCACCTGCCTTCAGGAGTTGCTGACAGAGAGGAATGTTCCAAAATGTTTCTTGCTTTTTCTCCCTTTCCCAGCAGAACAACTGCTACAGATGGCCTGAGGCAGTCTGGCATACCTGCCTTGGATAGTCAGTGGGCATTTGTGCATGGGAGATTTACTCTTGGAGAGTTCAGCTCTGTCGGGACACAGGGCAGATGTGTGCTCTGCATGTGCATGAACTGTCGCACTGTTGCGCAGCAGCTGAGGTTGTGCTTATTCAGTCTCTGGGGTTTTAGAGTCTGTGGAAAATCTAGGTACAGGTAGGTGCCAGGAAGTAGTCCCTAATGCAAGGCTAGGCTGTACCTGGGAACAGCCTTGCAGTTTTTCTTGGACTCCCAATAGCAATAAAATGGAGGACATTGGGGAGAGGTTGGAATTAAAATTGAGCACCCTTTTACCACCCTTTTACCTTCTCCACTTGACTGGAGGCTGGCAGACATTACACCCACATATAAGAAGGGTCGGAAGGAGAATCCGGGGAACTACAGGCCTATCAGTTTGACATCAGTCCCAGGGAAGATCATGGAGAGGGTCATCTTGGGAGCTATCATGCAGCACATGTGTGATGGCCAGGGGATCAGGCCTAGTCAACATGGGTTTACAAAAGGTAGATCCTATCAAACTAACCTGATCACCTTCTATGACAAGGTGACCCGCTTAATGGACAAGGGGAAGGCTGTGGATGTGATCTACCTGGACTTCGGTAAAGCATTTGACACTGTTTCTCACAGCATTCTGACTAAGAAACTGGCTGCCACTGGCCTGGACAGGTGGACCCTCAGCTGGGTTAAAAACTGGCTGGATGGCCGAGCCCAAAGGGTGGTGGTGAATGGAACAAAATCCAGCTGGAGGCCAGTCACGAGTGGCGTCCCCCAGGGCTCAGTCCTGGCTCCAGTCTTGTTCAACATCTTTATCAATGATCTCGACGAAGGGATTGAATGCTCCCTCACTAAGTTTGCAGATGACACTAAGATGGGAGGAAGTGTTGATCTGCCTGAGGGTAGGGAGGCTCTTCAGAGGGACCTGAACAGACTGGATCAATGGGCTGAGACCAATGGGATGAAGTTTAACAAGACCAAGTGTAGAGTGCTGCACATGGGACATAACAACCCCATGCAGCGCTACCGGCTTGGCGGGGACTGGCTGGAGAGCTGTCAGGCAGAGAAGGACCTGGGGGTGTTGGTTGACTGCAGACTGAATATGAGTCAGCAGTGTGCCCAGGTGGCCAAGAAGGCCAATGTCATCTTGGCTTGTATCAAAAACAGTGTGGCCAGTAGGTCTAGGGAAGTGATTGTGCCCCTGTACTCGGCATTGGTGAGGCCACACCTCGAGTTCTGTGTCCAGTTCTGGGCTCCTCAGTATAAGAAGGATATTGAGGTCCTTGAGTGCGTCCAGAGAAGGGCAACCAGGCTGGTGAAGGGGCTGGAGGGCAAATCCTATGAGGAGTGGCTGAGGGAGCTGGGCCTGTTTAGCTTGGAGAAGAGGAGGCTGAGGGGAGACCTTATCACTGCTTGCAGCTGCCTGAAGAGAGGTTGTAGAGAGGTGGATGATGGTCTGTTCAGCGAAGTAACAGGAGATAGGACAAGGGGGAATGGCATGAAGCTGTGCCAGGGCAGGTTTAGATTGGATGTTAGAAAAAAACTTTTTACTGAAAGAGTTGTTGGGGCCTGGAACAGGCTGCCCAGGGAGGGGGTTGAATCACCTTCCCTGGATGTGTTTAAAAAAAGGGTAGATCAGGTACTTACAGATACCATTTAGCATAGGACCGGAACAGTTGGACTTGATGATCTTAAAGGTCTTTTCCAACCTTGTGTATTTAATGTCCTTGAGACACTAGCTTAGACAGGACCTCACAACTTGGAACTGGTGTGCCTTTGGCTTCTTTTCTGCCTTTGTGCAAAAGCCAAAAGCCATCTCATTAAATTGTCACTGACTTTTTCTTGCTACATCCTGCCAAAACACAATTTAAGATCCAGCATGGCCAATCAGATGGCAATTGCCACTGCACCCAAGGTATAATCTAGTTGAAGTAATCCTTCAAAGTGACTGTCATCCACTCAAAATGCAGTGCTGATAAATGACATTTTAATTTTTTTTCCTACCAGAACCAGGGGGAAGGTGCAAGAACTGGTTGAATAGTTAATTGTGCTGCCCTGACACGACTGATTCATACTGCTCCCTTTCTCACTGGGAAAGCCTGAAGATGTCTGCCTAGTGGGTTTGCTGCTTCCAAAAGCCTGGTATTTCTGTGGCATGAGGAGAAAAATTACTCATAGTTATTAGGAAAATCTCTGAGACAGTCTGTTTACCCCTATTAACTGAAATTGCCACAGTATGTGGGAGGAGATAGCAGTGACTGTGGAGCTCACCCGTGCTTCCTCCCCTATCTTCTCTGCTCCAACGTTACTGAGATCTGTCATGTTTTCCAGCTGCAATGTGTTTAGCCTGGAGGAGCCAGTTATGGCAAGGGGAACAAGTGGCCACATACCTGCTTTTTTTTTGCTGTGTGTATAAAAGACATGCAATAAAAAGCAAGAATTTGCACCAGACAAATAAGGGTTTTGATAGATATTGTTTTTTCTGCATTACTTGTTCTCAGAATGTCTGAACTGTCACCCTTTCCCACAGAGGAGAAGCAATATTGTTTTTTAAGGATGGTGTCCTTCAACTCTGGTTTTGTTTAGCTGCATAAGCTGTGGCTGTTGGTGTGGAAACTGCTTATTTATCTGTTTCCTAAAGGTAAATCCCAGTTACACTCATGTTATTATGTAGACTCTTTGGAGTTAAAAGTGGTGGTGGTGTTCAGAAGCTGCTGGTGTGTAAATTTTAACTGTCCCACCTCTGTAAAAAGTCTTTGGAAAGATTATGTGGTACTATCAGAAAGGATGAAACAAAATGAATTGTAGTAATAAGAAACTGGAGAATATAATAAATCAGATTTTGTATGATTACTATATTTCCTAAGGAGAGCCAAGATACAATGACTGTATGTTTGGACAATTTATTCTTGCAAAATCCTGAGATCAGAGTAGACTCATCCCCTCAGACACTCACGTCCTGCTGATCTTTTTTGTCCTTCAGCAGAAAGCAAAAAAATACTGTATTTTTTGAAACATTGTCTGACTCCTCTGTAAATTTTCATGATTTAAGTTGACAAAGTAATTTTCTCATCTATAGTTCAATTTGATTAGTTTGATTACCTGCTTTGAATATCCGGTGCTTTGGTGATTTGGACATATTCATCACGTCTCTACTTATGACCTTGCTTTCTGCTACGGAAAAAAAAGAAGTCCTTTCTTTAATTACCTTCCAGAACTTATGTAGCAGCTTGTCTTAAGGTAATTTGTGTATTTTTTCATCTTTTTAATAAAATCTTTATTTATTCTAATCTGTTTGAGATTTACTTGGCAAATAACAAAGGTACAGGTAATCTCCTACAAACAGTTTGCATGTTGCTTGTCTCTACTTCCTAAAATAGTATCATACTTTTCTCAGGTTGTCTCAATAACATAGAGATGTCCTCCTGAGAACAATCTTTCAATACCATAGCAATCCTTTCTCAAATTACAGGGATACTTGACTTTCCCAATTTCCCTTATTTCCTGGGAAATCTGGAAACTATTTGGGGCTCCAATTCTTCAATTTATTTTTCCATTCCAGGACAGGACTACTACAATCCTTTCTAGAAGGAGATCCTAAGTGATGTCTTAATATTTGTGTCTGCTCTGTTTTGCAGTTTGGGTTGTCTGTCCTCCTTTTTTCTTAAGCTTTTCAGCTTCAACCACTTTTCTTTCTGACTCTTTATTGTTTCTTCCACTCAGTCAAAGGAGCATTTACTCTAATCCAGGTTTTTCTCTCTGAAAGCCACTTCCTACCTGCAACATTATTGTTTTCCTCTAAACAAGATCTTAAAAAAATTTTCAAGTATAATTTTTTTCCAAACTGGCTTTCTTGGGTTATCCATATTCTTATAAAAAATCAACTGTGAGAAATAACATGAGCATTTTCTCTATAAAACAGAGGTATATTAAAGCCAGATGTTTGTTTGCAAAAGAACTGCAGCAGAGGAGTAAATTATAACAAATGTACAACCTTCTAATGACCTTCACTTTTGTCTTTATTTTATTGACAAAATTTACAAGTCAATAAATACACAGCATACATTTTATCAGTGGGGAGAGGCATACTAGGTGTTCATCTCTCCTCCCTCTCTCTCTCTACCTCTTAGGACTGTAAACAGCTTAAAGCTGTCACAGTGAGGTAGACACTTGTAAAGAAAGATTTAGTTAAGTGGTACTTAAAGGTTAATGAATGTTACCCAGAGACTGAGTAATCTCTTGGACTAGCACTGAATGGTGTATCTAGCTCAGTAACTTGCTGCACAGTTAGTTATCAGGATGCCTACAGTAGAGCTACCTAAATGCCCTCTTTATTCTGTCCTGCTTTTTCTCTCTTAAATTTCCATCAACCCCACCTAATTATAGGCAGGAAATATGTATTAAAATGACCTTTACAATTTTACATTTTGTAACTGAAACACACTGAAGTTAATGTGGATCATTTACTTCAGAGGACATTGCATCCAGCCTAGATACGGCATTTTTAGAACTGTCTTGCATTTAGAGGTTTCTTTTGCTGCAATGATTGTCTGACTCTGAAATTTTAAATCGGGAAGCTTGGGGAACAGAGCGGGGATTACATGGCCTAACTCTTGAGCAGATGATAATTCATCCAAATTCCTGGCTCCCCAGGTAAATTTCACACTGTTATTAGACCTTATAGAAAACAGAAATTCTGTTCCATGAAAATAGGTATCCTATTAAAAGTGTCTAATAGTTTTATTGGTGTTTATCCTTCAATCAACCAATGCAGCAGCTTTGCCCTTTCTTGCCTAGCAGAAGTTCTTAAGTCCTGAAGTACATGACCTCCATTTTGTGCTACTGGATTTTGGTATTTGCAAAGCTTCAGACTAGACATAAATATAAATCAGGTCTTTTGGTTCAACAAGCCAATCCTTTCAATTGATTAGATCTGTTAACTTTCCACCAGCAGCAACACCTTGTTATTTTTTGTCATAACCCTTGAAAAAAGAAAATTAAACAGATTCCATCACTGTCACTCAAAGAATTTTATGTTACCTCTCTTCATTTCTAAAGCCTTAACTTCTAAGAGCTATCTTCCCATTCATCACTTTACAACCATTGTGCAAATCCAACTGTTCTTCGATTAAATAATTTCTCAAACAAGCCCATAGCTAAATATTTTAATAAAATCAAGTTTCTGCACTTTTTCAGAACTTCATCTACCCCAAAAAAACCCTGTTATTAAAGTTATCGGCCTGATCTGACATTCTAACTTAGGTGAACATATACTGCATTATATCTTACATCCTACTTGTTCTTTGTGTTTACTTTTAAATTTTTAAATCAATTATGACCTTAATGAGATTACATTAATAGGCACTTTCCCATCCTTCTCATCTTGTATTAGCAGGTTTGTTATTTTCCAATTACACAACGCAAGTTCAGGTCTAGAATATCATGTGTCAGCTCACTCAGAATTTGGGATGGAGGTTATCTAATTTTACTGATAGGAAATGAAAGCAAGCCTTCTGTGAAATTAAGTCTTCTGTGTAAAGAAGTGTGTAAAACATATATAAAAGACCAGCTGCCAAAAAAACCCAGAGAATGAGGTGCTGGAGAGAGCATTTCTTCTGTAAATCATAGTGTTCAAGGTAATTGCCCGAACTCTGGCTGTTCTGGGGTTGTCTCCGTTTTAACAAAGTGACATTTTCACCTGTTTCAGAATAACTCAAGAGTAATGGATTAAAAATTTCTCAGATGTTCAGAGTAAATATTGTAAATAGATGCTGGTCAGCCTTTTGAAGCAGAGTCATTTAATCAGGATCAAGCTTGCTGAAAGGTTTTGTCAACTTGCACATGGAAGTGGAAAAGGTGGAAGGAAAAGAGTAATTATGCAGAAGAAGAATCCCTCCTCTGGAAAACAAATAAAAATGAAAAAAAAAATAAAAACCCTCCACCAAAAAAGTCATTTCCTTCTATTATAATTATGTTACATTCCAGATTTTAGGATTTGAGAAATTTCTGCTTCTGTACTTAGCTTCCATGGTTCTGAATGCCTCTCATAGGAACTGTTCTTTCCAGGAATCTTGGTGTTGATAGCCATGTATACCATAGTGGTATGTTGACTTAAGATGAGACAAAATGTTTACACTGAAATTTCATTCAGAAGAAATCCTGAACTTCTTAAACACCGTGGCTGAATGAGAGATTAAAGAGAAAAATCAACACTTTGCTTGTAGACCAATAACAGGAAAGATTCTGGAGAACTTTACTATTATAATTAAAGTTTCTGAAATGTGCTTGATTGGAGTTAAGAAACTGTCTTCTTTATCTTGATTAGTTGCATAATGACGCAATGCTCATCTTCATCAGGAGAAAGCTGATTCTGTTCTTTTCTACACTGGCTTTATTTTTAGTAGAATGTTGTGCCCACATGAATTAGTTCAGCAGTCACTGTTGATAACAATCCATGCAAAACCTGTGGAACCACAAAGGTCTTCCCTGACACTTTGATGCCAGACTTCTGTCACACAGCTGCAGCATCACTGCAAGTCTTCCAGTCAAAAAAAAAAAAAAAAAGAATATTGTTGTTTATCTAATTTTGAAAAGATTTATAAGAAATTTATGTAGATGTCAAATTAAGACATTCCAGAGTTACAGAAATATCTTGGTCAATTTTTATACATCTAGCCCTTAATTCTGCTTCCTTGTGCATTTAACTTGTGTACAGAATTCAGTCATGATTCTATGAAGAAAAATAGGATATAGTCATATGATCAAAGACTGTGGCTTAAGGCAGACGTACAAGGAACCACAGTAATATTTAGTGAGCTGTGCTTACTTTTCATCTTAAATTTATTTTTAAATCATTGCATGACATTTCCAAAATGCTTTTCACATAGTGTAACAAACAACGAAATTCCCCATATTCAGTGAGAAGAGTTTGAACCATTATGTGTATCAGAAGACACTGATTTTATTTGAATTGAAGGACAAACTTAGTTGACTGGTAACCAGTACAGATGGCTTTCGTCATTACTTGAGTAAAACGTTCTCAACTTGATGTGCCAACACAGCAAATCATATCTAGATATGGTGGAACTCATAGGCCATATCAGTTCTCTTGTATTGTACTCCTACGTGGTGCCATGCATTTCTGATGCCTTTAATGCTTTAGTGGTGATCTGGACACAGTCAAATAAAACCTACCTGATTTCTTTTGACATTTTGACAAGAATGACTTTCATATTCAAATGTCAGAAAAGAACTAAACAGAAATTCATGGGAAAGTTTATGGAAACCGGTTGATGGGGATTTTTTGGATTTCAGTAAGGCGTTTGATACTGTGTCTCACAGTATCTTGCTGGACAAAATGTCCAGCATACAACTAAGACAAACCCATAATGCTTTGGGTGGGCAATTGGCTGAAGGGTCAGGTCCAGAAGATGACAGTAAATGGGGTTACACCTGGCTGGCAGACAGTCACTAGTGGGGTTCCCCAGGGATCCATTTTAGGACACGTTCTTTTTAACATTTTCATAAATGACCTGGACAAGGGACTAGAGGGTGTCTTAAGTAAATCTGCAGGTGACACCAAATTGAGAGGAGCTGTTGATTCTGTTCAGGGTGGAGAAGCCTTGCAGTGGGACCAGGAGAGATTAGAGAGCTGGGCAATTACCAAAAGCATACAGTTTAACAAGGAAAAGTGCCAGATTCTGCACCTGGGAAGAGGCAACCCCAGCTACACATACAGACAGGGATATCAGATGCTGGAGGGAAGCCATGCTGAGAGGGATTTGGGGGTCTTGGTTGACAGCAAGCTAAACATGAGCCAGCAGTGTGCCCAGGTAGCCAGGAGGGCCAACTGTATCCTGGGGTGCACGAAGCACAACATTGCGAGCCAGTCCATGGAGGAGATTGTCCCGCTCTACACTGCTCTGGTGTGGCCTCACCTTGAGTCCTGTGTGCAGTTTTAGGTGCCACAGTACAAGAGGGACACTTGGAAAAACTATTGGAGAGTGCCCAGAGGAGGGCAACAAGGATGGTGAAGGGTCTGGGATGGAAGTCTTACAAGGAGAGGTTGGGGTCCCTTGGTTTGTACAGCCTTGAGAAAAGGAGACTGGGGGTAGACCTCATCATGGTCTATGGCTTCCTGATGAGTGGAGCAAAGGTGCAGGTGTTAATCTTTTCTGTTTGGTCACCAATGATAGAACCTGAGGGAATGGTATGGGTCTGAGACGGGAGATTTAGGTTGGATATTAGAAAGAGGTTCTTTACTGAGAGGGTGGTTGGGCACTGGAACAGTGTTCCAAGGAAGTGGTCGCAGCACTGAGTTTACTTGAGTTCAAGAAGATGATGCACTCTAGTCATGTGCTCTGACTTGGCTGGCCCTGTGAGGAGCCAGGAGTTGGACTTGATGATCCTTCTGGGTCCCTTCCAATTCAGGATATTCTATGATTAAAAGGTTCTATGACTGTTCTGTAACCTGTAAGTACTCTTCCCCTCTCAAAAGCTTGCTATGGTCACAGATCTACTGAAGTAGAAAATGGTAGGAAAAAGGAACCATTACCAACTTATACCTGAGGAGAGTAAATGGAAACAGATCCCTACTAGAAAACAAACTAGTGATCATACTAATTTTTGAAAGAATTGGCAGCCATGGAAGACAACAAAAAATTTCATCTGGTACAGAACTGAATTATTTTTGATTGATAAAGCCTGTCTTTTTTCCAATGAGTACAGAAGGATTGTTTTGTGGTGGAACTGATGTTGTTTTATTGACCAACATATGAATCGTGTTTGTTTTGTTAACCAGAACAAAGGTTTGGAAAGTTTTGAGAGTAGAATACACCTGATGCAGTTCAGCAGTTACTGGAATAGTCTAATGCCTAACACATGCAAAGGAAGCAGAACATGTGCCCTAGCTTCTATGACACAATAGTGGCACCAGTGTTGCAGCCAGGAGAAGTCTGAAGAGTGTCAGGAAGGATTACAGACCCCAGGGAGCTGTGGTAAGGGACTCTGCAGTGCAGGCAGACTTTTCATCAGTCCTTCTGGTCAAAGGGAAGGGATTTCAAAGTGCCAGTCAAATCTGGCAAGCCAACAATTGGTTACAGGACTGGTGCCGCAGACAGTGGTTTGGCTACTTAGACCATGCAACTCATCTTAAGAAACCTCAGTATCCTTGTTTCTCAGGATACGGAGAAGGCTGGCTTCTGTCTTCACTTGCAAGCACTCTAGCCACACTGCCCAGGTCACAGAAAGCAGAGACAGGGAATGGGAAACTTAATAACCACCCACTGTAGGAGATCAGGTTCTCTAACGAACTTGAAGGTACACAAATCCATGGGACCTGATGAGATGCAGCCATGGGTCTTGAGGCAACTGGCAGATGAAGTTTCTAAGCCTCTTTCTGTCATATTTGAGTTCCCACTGACTGGAAAAGGGGAAACATAACCCCTAATTTTAAAAAGAAAAGGAAGACCTGGGGAACTGCAGGCCAGTCAGTCTCACCTCTGTGCCCAGCAAGATTATGGAGCAGATCCTCCTGGAATCTATGCTAAAGTACATGGAAAATAAGGAGGTGATTGGTGACAGCCAACACAGCAAAATCTGCCTGACAAATTTGGTGGCCTTCTACAATGGATATGAAAAGAGTGACTAACATCATCTACCTGGACTTGTGCAAAGCATTTGGCTCTGTCCCACATGACATCCTCGTCTCTAAATTGGAGAGAGAGGGATTTGATGGATGGACCACTCTGTGGAAAAGAAATTGTCTGGATGGTCACTCTCAAAGAGTTGCTGTCAATGGTTCAATATCCAAGTAGAGACCAGTGACAAGTGGCATTCCTCAGGGATTGGTATTAGGACTGGCACTGTTTTGCATCTGTCAGTGACATGAACAGCAGGAATGAGAGCACAATCAGCAAGTTTTCTGATCATACCAAGCTGTGTGGTGAGGTCCACATGCTGGAGGGAAGGGGTGCCATCCAATGGGACCTTGACAGGTTTGAGAGATGGGTGCATGTTAACATCATGAAGTTTAACAAGGCCTATCACAAGATTGGAGTAATCCCAAACATAACTACAATCTGGATGGAGAATGGGTTGAAGTCAGCTGTGAGAAGGACTTGGAGGTGTTGGTTGATGAGAAGCTGTATGTCCCAGCAATGTGTGTTTGCAGCCCAGAAAGCCAACTGTATCACAAGAGGTGTGACCAGTAAGGTGAATGAGTTCATCCTTCCTGCTCTACTTTGGTCTTGTGGGACTCCACCCAGAATACCACATTCAGCTCTCTGACCCCCAGTGTGTGTGAGTGAGGAGGACCTTCATGGTATTTTACAGTCCTTCATGTCTCATAATTCATTCCTATTTCATTACTATCAAACTTAAATATCCATATAGAGGAAGAAGACTGAAGAGTTGAAATCATCTTGCCAGGTTACTGAACCTGAACGTTACATCATTTTCCTGATTAACAAATACAGTACACCACATGAAGAAAAAAATGCTAGCAATTGCTTCTGTCTTCAGCAGCAGATGAAATACAAACCTCCCCATATTGTTATACAATTATTTGAAATATTCTAATAAGAGTGAGTAAAATGTATTTACTACTATGCAGCACAGAAGAAAAAAATGGTAATAGAGACATCTGGGCACATCATCGCATGGCTGAGTTGTTTTATTGCTTCTTATTTCCCAATGAGAGATGGTAAAAAGTGTTATTTGACACATTCCTTTAAATGCTAAACATTCTGTTCGTAAACTTCCTCCTAAAGCATCTTCAACAATTTAACCTACAAACTGAATATTTCAATGTTTCTAGTTGAAAAATGAAGAACATCAATGAACATGTATTTATCACATTTTAAAGATATGCTAAATTTTTAATGGAAAGTTGGAGAAAGAGGAAATCTATCTACCTATCATCTATCTATCTATCTATCTATCTATCTATCTATCTATCTATCTCTATCACATCTTTAAAGCTTTAAAAATTTGTGCACAACCTGATGAAAAAGCCAAAATTATTTATAAGAGCATACACAAACACAAATTATTATTCCTGTTTCCAAAAAAGAAAAATGAAATTTATGGTATTTGTTCATTGAGGAGTAGTCAAAAAATGCTACTTTTGGAAAGTAAAGTAATACTTTTTACAGTGTGGTAGTTATAGGTTCTCAAATTCATAGCTAATACAGGATGCTAACTTTTTTATTCTGAAGATGTGTACAACTGGGACACTCACAGATGACCCTTTCTGTCATGCATACCAGCTAAGTCTTGTCTTTAATAACGTATTTTCTCAGGAAAATAGTAAAATTTAGGGTTGTCCTCTGTTTCCAACTTTATAATTTGCACAGACATTTTTATAGCAAGGACTAATCAGTTTTTGCTTTACATTGACAAAGACTTATTGAGGAAAGTCAATAAATAAAGAACTGCTGCACTAAAAAGAAATGACCTTAAGGGATGATGTCTTGGTGCTTGTTGCTTTACTCTTGAGCTTCTGTCTCTCACAGCAGCAATACCTCTTCATCAAGGGAAGTTAAGGACAGACAAAGCCCAATAAACATATTAGTTGAAATCCCTGATGGTTGTCCATTAACATCTGCTTACAGTTACAGAAGGTTACAAGATGAAAATAGATTTTTAAATGAACTTTAAATAGAACTTTAAAACTTCTTAACATTAAGCTGCATTTTGTTCTCATCATGCTTCTTTTTCATGATGTCTATATTTTTTGATCCCATTTTCCTGTCTTCTCTCTCTCAATCTTCTTTCACCTTCTTTAGCCACCTCCATTTCTTTTTAAGTGGCAATGCTAAATAGCTGCAGAAAGAGCTACTACTATCCGTAAAATTAATCAAGGACCTTTAGTCATTTAAGAAAGACAATATCTCTGACATCTTCCTTGCTTTATGCTGTCAAAATGTTCCCATGAAGCCTCCATCTAGTTTTAAGGGAATTGTACGATCTGTCACACTTTTGCTTAATTTGCCATTTCTTCTAGTTTCCATTCATTTGTCTCAATGCCAGTGTGTTAACTCTCTGTGTACTTCAGTGGTCTCCTTGTGAGAAAGGACATATAAGCAGATTTATGTCCTGCATTCAGTCCAAATATGCCCCTCTCATATGACCCAAGTAAATGCTTATTCTGGGAATACAGCTGGGAAGAAGAGGCTTGACTATGTGTGTCCTCTCATCTGGCTGGTGTGATTAGCTGTAATCCAGCCAGGGAGTATCAGACAGGCACACACAGATCACAGGGTGGGTTATCAAAGAATGAGGCTGTGGGCTGAATATGTTATTTTTGCAAGCCAGGTTCTTCCTGTGTGGCTCTTTTCAAGACAGAGGCGAAGCACATGTAATTTGTGGAGGAACTGAAGGCATCTACTGATGGGGGTTACATTCATTACAATGACGACTGATGTCTAGTAAGTACTATCAGGAATCAATTTTTTTTATTGATGGATGGACTATACTTATGTTTATGCTGTAGAAGAAAGAGTAAGGGAAGATGGAAAAGAAAGGGAGTGTGTGAGGGTACAATATGATGGGAAAATTCAGCCAGGTGAGAAAAGCTGAAAGGCAAGAGAAGTTTAAGTGGCAAAGGATGATGGAAAAAAAGGAGGAGGAGGGAAGACAAAGAAGCAAGAGTGGCATGAGATTATACTGGAGTTTTGGTTTTGGTTCTTTTTGTTATCATTCATTAAAAAGCCAGTGAGATCCTGTAATAATAGAGAAAGCATGAGAAAAGCTTGAGAAGGAAATCAAAGCTAGCAATTAGTTTTCCAGTTGTGTAAGAATTAATTTCAAATAGAATAGATAAAAAGTATTTCTTAAAACCAATGGAACACATGATCTGTGACTGATGAGATTTGGATAGCAGATAGAGTTTATGAAGCACTCATGGTTTGTGTTCATGGGGTTAAATAACATTTTCTGCTTTTACAGGGTTGTCCTACTTGATGCTGAACAAGGTGTACAGAAAATCAGAACCTGGATTTCCCAAAGGCCAGCATGCAATGTTGTATTAGGTATAAAACATTAAAATGAGAACATATACCAGGAGTGGGCTGTTTCACTAAATATTCTTAACAGTGGATGTACTAATTCTGTAGATGTTTTAATTTCTTAGAATTTTTCCTCTTCATTAAACTCAATTCCCTTTCTCATTCTCTTATGTGAAAGATGAGTTTAATATTTCATTTTAATTAGGCAGTGGAATGATGTCATGTTTAATTAGTTCAGCCTCCTACAGAGTCATGATTGCACACACACTGTTTTAGACTGTTACTAATATTCTATGATACATTTAGTCCTGCAAAGTTTTTTTGGGAAATCCTGGAACAAGAACTTACATTTGGTTGAAATATTTTTGGAAATGGAAGATTTAACCAGGACCTTTGTTTACTGCACTTTTTCCCATTAAGAAGCATAAAAGTACTCTGTATAATGAAGCAAAACCTCCATCCAGCCCAATTACACATTTACCAATGAATATGCTAGACTGTTTTCTTACTTTCATGATACTTGTTTCTTGGAATCAAGCCAAGGACCTTGTCCTTATTGTTAAGCTCTGTACATTACCTAAAGAATACAGAATGCTGTTTTCAGGTAGGTAGTAACTGGTGAAAAAAGAGGTAAACAGAACATGGAGTTCTTCATGGAGTGAGAAAAACAGCAAGCGGGAATTCTGCACAAACAAAGGAGCTCTCTCTTTGCTTCTTGCCTAGCTAGTGCTGGAAGGCAGAGCTCTGGGATGCCAAGGCACTTCTATGGTGTATGCAGAGCTGCTTAAGAGAGTAACGTGGCAATTTTCTGAATTTTGGCCAGTTGTTATTACTTTGCACAGGGGTAGTATAGGAGAGAGTGCACTCATTTGAATCAAGTTACTCATCGTTTCCATTGTTATATAAAACTCATGTTAGAAACTATTTGTTTTGTATTCAGACGTTAACTTTTATGACCAGAAATCCCATAAAACCAGCTGTCCTTTATAGCATAAGCTTGTGCTTAAAAGTGAAAAATGCTTGGCTCCTTTCACCTTGTTTATCCTCCACATCTGTAAAGGTTTTAGATGGAAATACACTACGGTAATATAAATAACAGCTGGTTTGCTCAAGCCATTGAGGTTCTCTCTCTAAACTTATCAGCCCAGTTCTCAAAAACTGAGAAGCAGTGGCAAGGTCACGCTAGCCAGTTCAAAGGGATTATGGACTAGTGACAGGTCACATATTCATTTCCAGAAATGCTGCTGGTGTCTGGGGTGGTTCTGGTTTTTATATTGGGCAAATTCTAGAGGCGACATCCTTCTAGGCCTTCATATCGCTGTCCATAACCAGTTGCTCACCAGCTGAGAAACACCATCGCTTTCTCATGCCTCACTGCTAGACCTCCTTTTGCAGAGCTCCATTATCATCGTATCTAAGAGGTTACAAATAAAATGTGCCCTTTTTTTTGTTTATCTCACTTTCAGCAAGAATCCACTGTAATGTAACAGCTATGAAGATTAAACTGGGCACATGACCTAGTTGCTACGGAAACCTCTCTGGAATAAAATGAAAAGCAAGGGGAGGGAACATCAATGAGTGCTAATTTACAGAAGTAAGAATATTAAGTATCCTTGATCTGTGGCAATTGATACCACCTCCCTGTTTTATTTATTAGCTCAACAGTTGAAAGGAGATATCTCTTAATTTGCCCCCTGGAAAAAAAGTACATACACAATTGCTACTTTGCAGTTATGGTCCATTAGTCATATTAGGTTTGCTAATGCAAGAAAATTATTGTGCTGAGTCCTATCTGCAACAGGCATAACACCTTGTAGTCACTCTCAGTACTGATGTTACTATTGCCATCCCTCAGAACCTACATAAAAATGTGTGGTGTCTTAACCTTGGCTGTCTAGCTGCCAGGTGCTCACCCAGCTGCTCTCTTATTCCCCCTCCTCAGCAGGACAGGGATAGCAAAAAAGACTAAAATCTAGTTGGTTGAGACAAGGACAGAGGGATTGCTCAGCAAGTATCATCATGGGTGAAACGACTCAACTTGTGGCAGATTAATTTAAATTCTTGTCAATACGAAATGAAATAGGATAATGAAGAAAAAAACACAATGGAAAACAACAGTTTGAAACCACCTTCCCTATTTTCTCCCTTCTGCACAGGTTCTACTTCACTCCCAACTCTTCCTCCTTCCCCCTGAGCAGTTCAAGGGGATGGGGAATGTGGCTTGTGGTCAGTCCATAATGTGTTGTCTTTGCCATTCTCTCCTCATCACAGTCTTCTGCTGTTGGGGAAGGCAGTAGGCCTGGCAGCAGCCTGACTCTCCTCACAGAAGACATAGGCCCTGACAATATCCTCGAGTTCCCGTGAGACAGGAAAGTTACTCATGCTGAGAGGTTTTTGGTAATCACATTCTCAAAACACAGTGGCCTTGAAGAGAGGGGTACAAACTGCCCTAAACCAAGAAGGAGTTGTGGGAAGGTATTTGGGAGTAAGTGAACATGTCAAGAACCATCCATAATAGATGGTCAACACAGCAGGTGTGCAGATACTTTTAGACATCAAAGGTGAACTAACAATATTTAGCTATAAAATACGCTTATCAGAACTTGTTATAATTACTAACCAATCAGTTTGGTGTGAACAGTGTGTTTAACTAATTAGCAGGTTTTTAGCTTGCCTTATTTGCAGTAACAAATGTATATAATCTGTGTGATTTCGCCCAATAAATCGCTTCATCTAAAATTCATCTCAAATTTCGTGTTGCCCATTGCCGATCTCCGCATGCTGCTACTCCAATGTAGGGTCCCTCCCACTAGATACATTCCTTCCTTCACAAACTGCTCCAACATGGGTCTGATGGAGCACAGTCCTTAAGGAATGAACTGCTGTAGCATGGGTCCCCCATTGGCCACAGGCCCTTCCAGAAATCCTGCTCCTGTATAGACGCCTCCCCACAGACCACAGCTCCAGCCAGGAATTTGCTCCACTGTAGGCTCTCCATGGACGTCAGCTTCTTTCATATCCAGCTGCTTTGGCATGGACTCCTCCATGGGTTGCAGTGTGGATATCTGCTCCAGCATGGTTCACTATGGGCTGTAAAAGGACAATCTGTGTCATCATGGTCTTCAAGGACTGCAGAGGAATCTCTGTTCTGGCACCTGGAGTATCTCCTTCTCCTCCTTCACTGACCTTAGGGTCTGCAGAGTTGATTCACATTTTGTCATCTCTCTCACAGCTGCTGCACAGTGGTTTTTACCCTTTCTTAAACATTTTATCACAGAGGTGTCACCAGCATCCTTGATGGGCTTGTCTTTGGCCAATGGTGAGTCCGTTTTGGAGCCAGCTGGAACTGGCTCCATCCAGTGCAGGATCAGCTCCTGATGTCTTCTCACAGAGGTGTAGCACCCTCAACCCCTGCCCAGCTACTGTCAATACCTTGACATGTACACCCACTAAAAAATGTTAACTTTGTATCTTTTTGCAACATGAATTATCTATCTTGGATTTTTTATTCTAGGGATGACCACTCTGACATATAAAACAACACTGAACAACTCCATAACTGGTGGTTTTCTCTCAACTCCCAAAGGGCTTATGTAGAGCAAGGGTGGGATGTTCACCCTTCACCCTGGATACAAATCCACACTTTTGACTATAAAGCTGTTGGGTACAGTGTGGTTGAGCAATAAAAATTAATATCTTTCTATAAATTCTTTCTAAAAAATTTCTTCAGAAAGCTAAATCCTGGGAATTGAAAGACTCTTCTCTTAGGGAACAAGGCACTGAATCAACTTTCCAATCTTTGTCATTATCACCAGTTTTCATAACGACATGTGATTTTGCCTCTTGTGTGGTAACTCTTCTTGCTTTGTGTCAAATGCAGTCGATCCACTTCTTATCTGCTATGGTTTTCATCTGACAGCAGCAGGCAGAACATGAAAGTAGGCAGGGTGAGGATGAAAATGCTTTGTCAGGTGGAAAGGACCAGAGCAGAAGAGGGGTAGCAAGTACATGTACATTCAGTATTTTGATAAATCATAAATGATGAGCTCTTTTCCCCTGACATTCTTGTTACCTCTTTAAACCAAATTTAATGACATATCTTCATGGCTGCATGTCTGTGTTTTTTCTTTAAATGTGACAGTAACTTGTAATCTGCACAGGTTTTCTGTCATTATGGGTGTGAGGGAGGTAAGAATACTTACCTTTATTGTTTTAAATGCTTGTTTTAAACCATATAGGTGCAATACAAGGTAATAGATCATTAGTGCAATCATTTGCCCCATGACACATACCATACATCCAGAGTAGACTACATCCCAGTGGTTATACCCAGTGAATTTAATTCTTCACAGTTTAATGAACCACTAGACCAAAGCATGTCCTTCTATCTAGGCACTGTCTAAAAAGACAGTGTTCCATAACCAGAGCTGCTGTTGACATTAAACATCCCCAGATATTATTTCTGTGGCCCTTTATTTTACCATTTTAATAGAACTTTCCTTTTTGTTTCTTTTATTTTAAAATATATATATATCTTATGAATGAAAAAAATATAGAGATTGTTTCTAAAGCAGAAAGAGAAAAAATTACTGCAAATTCCAGCGCAGTTCATTCTTACTTGTGAGGCTGATCAGTGACGTGTTGAGTTTTGCCATTTAGCTGCTACCTGCAGAAGTAATATGCTCAGTAGGTCACAGTAACCTGATGATGTCTGTTTCCTTGAGTTGACTTTGCCATTTGTTAGGAACACTAAGTAGACCAGCTGGCTAAGACTTACAAAAGGCAGACTTTATTATTGATGCTTCCCTCTTTGCTCAGTAATCAGTAATCTTTTCCCTCTGTACTCAGAAATCTTTCAACATTGTACAGTTCCATCAGTTTGGGGGCCCATTCTTCCTACATATTCTTTATATCACTGCCTAAATATAACTATGTAAATGCAAATACATATTTGTATTTACATACACATGTATATCTCCTCATGCTTGTATGAAAACTTTGAATTTGCTGAATTGTAACATATCTCATCTTCTGGGGATAGAAGGTCTGCATACTTGGAGGATTTTTCTGACACACGTGCCAGCATGCACATTTTTATTACTTAAGAACCTCCTGAGGATGAAGTTAATTGACAGTTGACTGCTTCTTTCCATCTTAATTATTGAACTTCTGGAAATTATGAATAAGAGCATTGAGATTTGTTTCCCTCTAACTAATACAGTATGTGCACAATACCAAAAATCACAGTTAAATATTTCTCTAATAATGTGAAGAACCAGTCACGGGCATTCTGCCTTCAGGAAGCAATTAAGAATTTTTTCCAGAGGGGATATCTGCTAAAACTGCTTTGCAAAACAAGTTAATCAGAGTGGGTAGGAATTAATTTTTTTACCTCACCTTCAGAGACCTAGGGACATTTTTCTCCTAGTTTACTTACAAAGGAGGAAGTGTTTAGAGACTTCTCAACAGAAAAATCAGAAGGGTATAAAGATACATTTAAGAAGCTGCTTGCATGTGAGGGAAGGAATGATCTTCCACAATAATGTGTCTTGTCATAAAACAAGCAAATAAAAATATGATTTTTTTATTTTAAAGGCCTCAGCATTAGAGATGTTTGAAAATGCATGTGTGGGGAAAGGAGGAGGGAAGGACAGAGCCAGTGTGTCAACTTGCTACTGGCAAGCTGATTACAAAGTAGGATATTAAAATATCTGTCTGGTGTCATCAGGGAACAAAGAGATCAGTAGGTCATATGTAAATTAATAGCTAACTAAAGCTACAAAAGATGCGTTAACTTTGGACCCTTCGGACTGGAGTTTCTGTGCTGAGAATTAGAAGACATCAGGATTTTATCAGACTGTACTATTTGCTGTGAGGTTTGTTTTCCTCTCCTACCTCCTCCTGCTGAGAGGAGTTGGTAGATCCATGTTCGCCATTCCCTAATCAACCCAGGAGGGCAAATAAATAACAGTGACCAGAGGGCTTAAATTGGAAACTTGGAAACTTGCCTCAGTTTCTCATTTTAGAGGAGACTCATAGCACTTTGAACTTTCTGGAAATGTGTGAACAGTTCTGGGGTGCCAAGATGTACCCTCTGTAATACTGTGGAGATGTACGTCTGCACATTGGTTTGGGAGGTTAATGGCAAACAGGGGAAAAAGTTATTTATCTGATAAGGTGGGTGCACTTTCAGACATTCATGGAGAAAATTGGTATTTTCTGATGTATAAAAAGAGGTGCAATCATATGTGAAGCAAAGAATAGCTTCATCTTCCAGAGAGGCACTAGAAGTGCTCTGTAGTTTTGCGATTAAATATCTGAGGGAGTGATTAGAGTTAGCAGATCAGTAGCTGTTTCACATGACTGAGCACATGGAGTAGGGCTATACCCATGTTTCATATATTACAGAAAATATATTTGTCTCTGCCCTACTAGAAAAGACTGGGGCAGGGCGGAAACCCTCTACCAATGTTTGCTTCCCTCTTTACCAGTAGTAATATTAAAATTGCAAAATTTTTAGAATATCTCTGCACAGTTACAAGTAAACCTGCAAGAAGTCCTGTTATTACAAGACTGAAGTTCTAAGTGATACTGCCTGGCTGCTACTGCCCACTTAGGGATAACAAAGGATGCGTGAATCCAACCCAGCTAAATAAGGAAAGGTATGAGATATGTTTTTTTCTCTTTGAAAACAAACACTCATTAAAAAAAAAAAAAACAAAAATCAGTTTGTCTCAGCCAGCTTCTGCTGTACTATTTGCTGGATGTGTTTATAGCTGCTGCTTCTCCATTGCATTTAACCCTCCGAAGGTATAACCCTAGCAGGAAATTATTTTAGTTCATGGTTGCTTGTTCCTGCAGTAATCTCTTGCTCTCCCATTTAACGTACGAAGGATGAATTATTTTTCCTTTTATAGTCAGTTATTAAACTTCATGATTTTGCTCCTCTTTGGCAGGAAACATTATCAAAAAGATTATCAGACTCTAGAGAGCTGCCATTCATTTATGCTCTGAAGGTTGTAGCAAAAGCTGTCAAAGTAGTACTATTTCAGTTTAGTTTTATCCAAAAGTTATCTAGTTCATGCACTTGAAAAACTGATCTGTGATGTCAGCCAAAGTATGTAAACTGGGAACAATTGTGCTAGCCATTTTGAAAGCACATTTCTGAGTCAAAATATACTGCTAATGTAGATGCCCAACAAAAAAATAAAGTGCACAGACCATGCCCTTGTTGTACTAAAAGCTTATTCTGAGCTTATATTTCCTTTGTAGAGAAAACACACCAGAAAAGCTGGTCTCACAACTATCACCTTCAGTCAGAAAACAAAAGTCTTTGCTTTTTTCTTTCGAGGAACATTTAAATGTCAGCCTTATCCCAAAGAAAAGCTTTCCAACACAAAGTCAAGAAACCTTTTCCTGGAGAACGGGAAATGAGGTTAAAACTCAGTGACTGTAAGGAGAATCTTCAGGGTGACTTTCTGGATTTTAATTTTAAGGCCAGAAGGAGCCAGCCTTACTTCCTCTGTAACATGGGTCATAGATTTCACAGAGGGATTTTTGCACAAAACCCCTTGTCTACAGTTCATGCTACAAATATTTTTTTTCTTATTTTCAGGACTCCCAGTGAAAGAGAAGGTATTACTCCTGCAGTGACTCAGTACCTGTGATTAATTACACTCACTACTAAATGTACATCTTCCCTGCAATGTGCAAAGTTTCTATCGACAGGAACAGCAACATGGAGATCAGCAGAATTCAAGTTCTCCTAGAGTATATTTTCTATGTAATAAGTGGAGTGGCTTCCATGAAAATAATTTTGCCTTCACTTTTACATTCATTGCATGTACTAGTACAGGTACAAGCAATTGTTTGTTTAATTAAGTGTTATGCTGAGTTGCCTTGGACTTTGCAATATCCTTCTGGGAAGAGCATTACTTCACTTTGTGTATTCTTCTCAAAAATACATGTAGGGCAGGTAGCTGGAAAGTCACTTTAAGGAATATCCAACTAATGGATGGCACAGAGTACAAGCTGTGGGTGTTGGCTGCACCACAAACAAGTTCAGAACCAGAAATGTCTGGAAATTTTCTCTTCCTTCAAAGTGAAGAACAAGTTCCCTCATGGCAATTTTAGGTTAGTTTCAAAACTGTTCAGTTCAAGGGTCTGATCTATGAGTTGCAAGAGGACCTCTCTGAGTAGATTTCAAAGGCACTGGAGCAGGTTGTGGAAAAGCAGCCTTACTACCATTGTATGGGCTAGCATTTGCTGGAACAAATAATGAAATATACATACACTGCCAGAAGAGACAGAGCACACTCAGTACTTTTCCAGAAATACCCATATTAGGAAACCCACAGAGCCTTCAGATAGTGGTTTTATAGCAAAGAATGTTGAAATCACCCTTTCAGCTAGGTATCAGGTTGGCTGTCCTGGGATAAATGTGAATAAGGTTCTTGGACAAAGGAGCTTTTTTTTGACTACTGTCCAGAGGTCCCAAGGATACGCCTTTCTTGTCTGACCTACAGCTCTTCCACATCTACAAAGCTTGTGCAGTCAGATTGATTTTAATGTAGAAAGCCCAGCAATCTGGATGTAGGTATGAACACATGATTGAAAGTGTTTGACCTGAATATGAATTTAGGGAAATCTCCAGAATATCTAGGTGCTGTTTTTAGCAGCCTTCCCTCTCATCTCCTAGTTGCAAATATTTTGTTCAGTGGAAAACTCTGAAAAAAGATATGACCTGCCTGCTTGACTTTAAAATTTTGTTTCACACTCGCAGCATCACATTTTTATGCTAATACATGTCTACACCAACATTTTTAGTGCTATAGGAAAAATATTCATATATATAGGATAAATGTTTGCCTCTAGTTATATTTCCTAGAAATTATTTTGGTACAATATGTTCTACACTGATAGCTTGACATAGGAAAAGGGTTACCTGAAATGTTGTTTGGTTGTTGGTCAACTGACTGTCACTTCAGGTTGACTTTATTGCAGCCTGCTTTCTCACATCATCATTGCCAGCAAATGGAAGAAGATTTTGCCTCAGATTTATTGCTATGAGTCTAAACTGGAAATCTCTAGATCTGTAAAGGTTCATCCTGAAAAGAGGCAGATTTTTTTCCTGCTGAGTTTCACGGCAGGCATGCCAGAAAAAATAGAAATTAATCAAACAGAGCATACCATGGAATTGGTTGCAACTATTTTTTTTAATCTTTTTATTTCTTCTTTTTTTTTAAGTTTGGATTAATTGTTTTCCTTTGTTTTTACTGTGATCTTTGTGGTTGTGGATTTATCAGACAGATAGATAGATAGACATCTTACGTAACTGCCAGGAATGGCAATTATATAGGCATTTGCATTGGAAACTTCCTCTATGGACTTGACTTTATAGCAGCAGCTGATCTGAGCAGATGGAAATTAGAAGCAAGGGGGATACACTAAATATCACACCATGGGAAAACTCTGAAAAAGATGTAACCTGCCTGTTTGACTGTAAAATTAGCCTGGGATGACATGTGGCAGTTCATCCTCAGATGCCTAATTCATCCAGTTTGATTGACAATGCCAAAAGACTGAGTGATCCTTCATGAGCGTTATAAAGATTTTTAAAGATGGGAAGTAGGAGAGAAGATGGAAGCACTCTGACTACATCAAAAGCTTCTGTGCTTCTCCTAGCTCCAAGGTTCTGAGATCATATGACAGGCTTTTGAGTGTATGTAGCTATTATGCTCTGCAAGTCAAAAAGTTTGAGCTTCTTTTTAGTAAATACCACTTTAGGAGTGTATCTGATATGGTTAATGTTGTCGTCCGGTCCTGTGTATTAACAGAAGAAAATCAGACTGGTGCTTTTACAGATCATGCTGTCACTATGTCAGTATGCTAAATCATTCCAAATATTGGAGAATTCACAAAGTAATGCGAGTACTATTTGTATGGTGCATGGAGCTTACATTATGCAAATGAAGCTTCAGTTTTCAAATACGCTAATCACTGAGTTTAACCAGATGTGCCGAGAGGAAAAAAAAAAGTTAACTACTCTTATTCTCTGAGGAACACTGTGAGATGCTCTTCAAAAGTAAATTGTAGGTGGAAGAGAAAGAAGCTGGTGCTCACATTTGCAGGAGCAGCACGGAGGAATTTTTCTTCTTTGTTGTGGAAGATGCGAAGATTGTCACTGACACTGGCTCAGCTCTGTAGCTGTTCCTACGAGATGGGAAGAAGGATCAAGTCAGTTTGTAACATTTACATCCTGAAATGCGTGCTGTTCATTTACTCATGCACTTAAGTCTCTTAGCCTCTTTGGAGCACTTTAGAAAGGCATGAGGTTAAACAATTCAATTTCAAGACCAGATTTCAAAAAGAAACAAATATCTCACACTATTTATTGTGCTTTTACTTCATGAGAATAGTCTGATTTGTCAGCAGTGATGGAAAAAGTAGGTGAGTTCCAGCATCAAGGATGGAAATTATATTGTGCATTATTTAGCTATTTTTTGTATTTTCTTTTTCCTTTCAGGTTCCTTTACTTCAGATCTCACATATCACAGAAATTATGTCACCAACACCATGATGTGATCTTTGCCTTTAAATTTGTGTGAACAAGGATCATTCAGACATAATAGAATAGAATGTATAAGTGAATTCAAGAATTTTCTACTACTATGACCTGTCATATTTCCAACCATAAGGTCAAGTTGTTTGTTCACCTCTGATGATGTCTGTGGCTCAAACATTTATTCTTTGCTATCCATATTTCCTGACTCCTGGAGTGAAAATACTGTAGTCACGTTTACTTTTGAGATTACTAGCTCCATTTTTCTTTTTATACTAGAGATTTTTGAAAGCCACTTTTGTTGTGGTTTCTAGTATGCTTGTTTAGGTTTCTAGTATGGCAAGTGCCCATCTAAGTAAGTAAGGTGCTTCTAATGAATACCTGAACAAAACCTCTATATAAAAGAGCCCTGCAAATCCACATCACATCAGCTGTTTGCTTCAAAAGGCAATCTGAGTTTGACTCACCTAAGTCAAGTACTCCTGTAAGGTTAAGATATGGGTGACGCAGAGCATGTCATTGGGTTATCCAAAACTTTAATCTAGATTTCACCTATTTGAATATTACCAATGTCATTACTAGTTAGTGGTTACTTTCTACTAGCAAGTTAGGTTAGTTTTGTAAATTAGATTTTGGTGTCTACATAGATCTATCTGTTCAAAACACTTTTCCATCTTGACAGTGATGCTGTGTCAGAGAGGCTGGAGTGAATATGTGAAAGCAGACTCAGGATGTTTTAGTTCAGTAACTGTACATATCAAGAGCATTGAAGGCACAGGTAACAGATACTTTTGTGATGAAGACTACAGAAATGTGGGGTACATCTTCAAGGACTTTATACACAGAAATCTCTGCCATTGCACCTGGTCTGGGAGTTGGTACTAACCAATATTCGATGATCTGAAATTATATGCCTAATTTCAGTCTGAATAGTTCTGTAACACCAGTGCTATTAGTATTCCCCATACCTATGTAATGGGGAAACAAATTCTTTTTTTTTAATTCTTAAATAAAAATAATCTCTGCTAATATACTGTCATAGCTGCATAAGTGTCTCTGTGGGAGTGTTCCTAGTGCTGGATGTGTTTCAGGTAGCTGCTGAATACTAGTAAGATGTTCCAGTTTTCTGGAAATTAGTCGTTCTTCATTCAGATTGTCTCATAATCTGTTTAAATTAAAGTCTTCCAGATAAGAAAATGTTTTTAAGATCAAAATAATTATATTCATGTTTGTAATTTTAAAAGAAATAGCTGAGTCTTTTTGTTCCTCTCTGGTTGGTTGATTGGTTTGTTAGGATTTTTTGTTGTTGTGTAGAGGAATGTTATTAATGTGAAATATGGTCCTTTGTCATAAAGGCTAATGAAAAATCCTCCAGGAAACTATCATTAAGTTATGCAGTTTTCACAGGGAGGCATCTTGGACTTGAATAGCATGGAAGGTTAACTTGGTGTATGACTGCTCTCTGCCCTGAGAACCTTTTATTGGTCTGCAACTTCAACTGCCAGGCAATTTTACTTCACTGATGGCAATCATGGCTAGTATAAGATTAAAAGGCTGCCTAATCTTCACGCTGCTGTCAGTCGCAGTCAAGAGAAAGAAGTCCTGAAGGTTGATGCACAGTTTGTGAGCTGAATAGGAAATCGTGTGCACTATTCAGTGCTGATTAAGGGGTGGTAAACAGAACAGAGGTGCTCTGCTTTGGGTCATACTAAACTGTGAGCTGAAGAGTGGAGCTGTTTTGGGGTGCTGTTCCCAGTGACTGATGGTGGCACTGCTGAGGATTCCAGGGCAGGAGCTGTGGTTGCCATCAGGCAGGGGCACCTGTGACAGGGGCTGTGCAGGGTCACCTTGGAGTGCTGGGAGGGCAGAGACAGCTGCAACAGTGATGCAGAGGAGGTTTCTACCTGACCTGATTTGAAATCAGGTCATCGATGGCAAATGAGTCTCAAGGTTAGAAACCACACTGGGGTCAGGAACTTTATTGTACACTTTGCATTTGACTGACAGTGCTGTTGGCCTCCCACCTTGCTCTTGAGTGCTGCACTGTGATGCTCTGCCCACAGAGCTGACTGATCTGTGTGTGTCAGTCCTCACACGTGCACTTCTGTGGTGACTAGGGCACACCAAGTCTCTCTAACCTCACTGCTGAGGTGTGGCTGTGTCTTCTGGTAGAGCTACTACTGGTGTGGGCTGCTGCCCAGCTAACTTCATTGCTGAAAGGGACAAGGCAGTATCTGGTCCAGGAATAGGAGATTTGACTTTGCTGTCACTGAAGTAAGTCAAGGCTCTCAGCTAGTTCTCCAGGAGTTAAAAAAAAGTAAACGTTTCCATCTGATTTACTACCACCCAATGGTAGTAAAGTATTTGCTGGCAACCTCTGCCTCTATAAACTTTTATCAACCCTGAAACCATGTAGACCTTGCAATGTATTTGTCCACCCGCTAGCAGCAGTTGATATAGGAGTCTGCTTCCAGCATGAGAGCAAAGGTTGTTGATGATCTTTTTGCGGCGTTCTCATATTAATCCTTGATGGAGGCACCGTGAAGGTTAGATTTAAACCAACAATATCATTCAAAGTATATTTCCTGGTCAAAAGTAGGACCAATGCTGCTGAGTGAATTGGAGGATGTACACAGCAAAATGCCTTCTGTACAGGGTAGCCAAAAACAGGAGGCTAAAATTAAATTATCAAATGCCCATCACAATCACTTGGTTAGACAGTGTTTCTACTATTTCATTGTATTACATGAGTGTGTTTTATCTTGAATTCTTTATTGGGCAGAGTGTCTTCTGGTGTAAGTGAGTTCAGGCACTCTCTGTCCACCCACCCTGTGAGAACTGATATTTACCAATATGCATGACCTTGTCAGAATTTATGGTGCTGACACTGGCAGTTGGGCTGTAGCCATCATTCCCTCCAGAGAAGGCAGAGGAGTTCAAACATTTGGGGTGACAGATAGGGCCATGGTGACTTTTTCTGCAGCAATGAAGAGTGGCACCAATCTCTCCTTTACTTAATGTAATCACTTTTGTTGTAGGTTAAGGATGATGCAATTCAGAGCTGCATATTGTCAGTGTTTTATTCCCTGAATTACTGTTAGACTTAAGAGACAGTATTTCAAGCCATTGCAAACCTGTACATCTTATTCTTTTGGACAGCTGCCACTGTTAAGCTGAGTAGCAAAGGTTTTCTCCTGAGGATTAGAGCTTGCTGGAAGCCTTACAACAATTTCTTTTTCTTTGAAATATGTAGGTTTGTCAGAAAGCAAGATGTTCCATAGAAGTATTCTTTTTTGTACTCCTGAGTTCCCTAAAAAACTCAAGAAGAGGTCAATGAAACCTACCAAGTGAGTCTGCCAGGCTGTGGGATCACAATAGCATTGTTAGTGTGGTTCTCTGGACATTTCTCATAGTATTTACACAATGTCTGGGACTGATATTCTACATGCTTGTGAACTCTTTTCTTCAGAGTGACCCTGTAGGGAAATTGCTGCATGACTGGGAACTCCAGCGCTTCTGGGTTCCCATTGATCTAAGAAAATATGGGAAGAGCTGTTCTTGAAGCCATTTTCGATTCACAGAATCACAGAATCACAGAATAACAAGGTTGGAAAAGACCTTTAAGATCATCAATTCCAACCATTCACATCCTAAACTAAACCATATCCCTAAGTACTTCATCTACCCTTTTTTTGAACACATCCAGGGAAGGTGACTCGACCACCTCCCTGGGCAGCCTGTTCCAGGCCCTCACAACTCTTTCAGTAAAAAATTTTTTCCTAACATCCAATCTAAACCTGCCCTGGCACAGCTTCATGCCATTCCCCCTTGTCCTATCACCTGTCACCTGACTGAACAGACCATCACCTACCTCTCTATAACCTCCCTTCAGAGTTGTAAGTGGTGATAAGGTCTCCCCTCAGCCTCCTCTTCTCCAGGCTAAACAGCCCCAGCTCCCTCAGCCGCTCCTCATAGGATTTGCCCTCCAGCCCCTTCACCAGCCTGGTTGCCCTTCTCTGGACTCGCTCCAGGACCTCCATGTCCTTCTTGTGGTGAGGAGCCCAGAACTGGACACAGTACTCAAGGTGTGGCCTCACCAATGCTGAGTACAGGGGCACAATCACCTCCCTAGACCTACTGGCCACACTGTTTTTGATACAAGCCAAGATGCCATTGGCCTTCTTGGCCGCCTGAGCACACTGCTGGCTCATATTCAGTCTGCAGTCAACCAACACCCCCAGGTCCTTCTCTGCCTGACAGCTCTCCAGCCAGTCTCCCCCAAGCCTGTAGCGCTGCATGGGGTTATTATGTCCCATGTGCAGCACTCTACTTTTGGCCTTGTTAAACTTCATCCCATTGGTCTCAGCCCATCAGTCCAGTCTGTTCAGATCCCATTGAAGAGCCTCCCTCATGTGGCACAGAGTTTGAAAAGTTCTCCTTTTCCCTCAATTTTTCTATGAAGGACTCTGAGATGTTAAAAGAGGCTGGACAGCCAAATAATTAGCCTAATTTTTATAATTAATACAAATTAAAAATTCCTAATTCTTCAAAATTATAATGTCTATCCCCAGTTGTATTTCTGTAGGAATCCTGATTTAAAAGCCAAATATAAGTCTGTATGGGATGAAGATGATGAGTTTCAACCAGTTTTCCCAAGGTAACTGTTTCTTATAATTTCCCAGAGAACATAACTCTATAGAGTCCTTCTTTCAGGACCCAGATTTTGGGACACTGTTAAGACCTGAGTTCACCATTACTCTGCCTTTGAAGTAACACAGAAGGGGGTGTAACCTCCTACATCTGTTTTATGGCAAGTCATTTGCCTGGACGCTTTGGTGAACTGGAACGTAGCAGACAACAGCAGTGAAGAAATGGAAGCACATGGTGGAGTCTGGACAGATCCGAAATTCTCTGTGATGGTAACACATTGCCTTCACTCCATATGCAGCCCATTTCCAGTCTTAAACACATCAGTTATCCCATCCCATCCCAATCCAGCAAAGCGATTAAGCGTATGCTTAAGTCAAATTGCTGTCAGTCTGATTTAAGCAGCACTTAAGCAAAGCACATTCTTAAATGCTTATATGACTGTGGAGGGATTGAAACGTGCTTAATGTTCAACACATACTGGTATGTTTTGTTGGATGGGAACTTTGAAAATGGAAAGGGACTAAAAGTATTTTTCTGCCTTGTACCAGTGCGTATTCCTGCAGATATGATGATGGCTGTCAGAATGGGTTGCGGTTAGTTCAAACTGAGTTCAATAGGATTGCTGAAATATAGAGACTTTTGCAAGTTCATAAACATTTAAAGGAAGGCAATTCCATTGCTGTGGTGAATTCTGGACGGTATAGTAAACCACAGTCAGCATAGCTGAAAGAATAGTAAAAACCCAATGGATTTCAAACCAGTATGATTTTTGAGATTTTTTTTCTTGGTTAGCAAGGTCTGAAGAATAACACAGAAACAGATAACTCAGGAAATTAACTTGTACCTTCAACAGAAAATGTAAATCTTCATAAAGAAAGTATGAAACAATGAGATTACAATCCTGTTTTGCTTGGAAAAGTTCAATAATACCTAAATTATTCATTTTCATATATGTTTCCATCATATATCCTTTTTATTCTTTCATAGCTATGCACAAAAACATTCTTACAATACTATATTAATCACTTTAGACCCACCAAAAATAACAAAAAAATTTATTCAAGCATGTTTACCTAAAAAGTAATGTTTTAAAGTTACATTTTAAATACTTTTTTTTTTATCTCCCCTCAAAAGCTATCTTCCTCTCTTATGGTCCTCCTAGAGTTTCTTGCTTTTCTTTAAGGCTTTATCTCGGAATTCCAGTTAAGCCTAGTAAATAGGATAATTGAACATATATTCCAAACTAGCCTTAATACCAATGAATGTTATAAAGCATGACATTGCCAGCTGGTCCAGGGAGGTGATTGCCCCGCTCTATCCTGTGCTGGTGCGGCCTCACCTTGAGTCCTGTGTGCAGTTTTGGGCACCACAGTACAAGAGGGACACAAAACTTTTGGAAAGTGTCCAGGGGAAGGCAACGAGGATGGTGAAGGTTCTGGAGAGGAAGTCTTACAAGGAGAGGCTGAAGTCCCTTGGTTTGTACAGCCTGGAAAAAAGGAGACTGGGGGGAAACATCACCATGGTCTATGGTTTCCTGACAAAGGGAGCAAAGGGGCAGGCACCAGTCTCCTCTGTTTGGTGACCAGTGATAGAACCTGAGGGAAGGGTATGGAGCTGAGACAGGGGAGGTTTAGGTTTGGTATTAGGAAGATGTTCTTTACTGAGAGGGTGGTTGGGCACTGGAACAGGCACCCCAGAGAAGTGGTCACAGCACCGAGCTTGACTTGAGTTCCAGAAGCATCTGGACGATGCACTATAAGTATCTCACTGAAGTATTCTTCAATTGTTTTATTAATTCCATAATTGCATTGTAGTTTTTATTTTCATTTTAAAACTCCGGACCCCTACATTTTATAAAATAATTTGCTAGTAATTTCACAATGTCTCATGCAGAATGAAATCACCTTGTACACTCACCTCCGTTTTTATATAATAATTTAGATCTTACTTATGTTTCTCCAATATCACATTCATGGTTCATGATTTTCTTTTACCTATTATTAAGCCTTTCTTCTTTTCAGAGTCACTGATACTGAGACAACCCCCAATTTTTTAAGATGTGGACTGAATATCTTATTCCTAGGTATAGATATTTTTCTTTGAATTATAGCAAGAAGTAAATGTTCTAAAAAACCTAGGCTAGCAAGTGATCTGGAGCACTGTTTGAGCCATCATTACTGTTCATTTTTCACTGTTGTAATCTTTGGTTTATGTTACAAATTAGTTTTGGTTTCATATTTCTTCTAGACCATTGATGAAAATGTTGAGTGTCATCAGACCTGATAGTAGATACAGTGCATGTAGGAAACAAATAACTCCATTGCATGATATTCGTATGTTAGTTTTTGTAACTAACCACCCTCTCATTAAAGAACCTCTTCCTAACATCCAACCTAAACCTCCCCTGTTGCAGCTTCATATCATTCCCTTGGGTGTTATCACTGGTCATCAAAAAGAGGAGACTGGCGCCTGCCCCTTTGCTCCCTGTGTCAGGAAACCATAGACGATGGTGATGTCTACCCCCAGTCTCCTTTCCTTCAAGCTGTATAGGAGTATAGCACTCCTATAGATAGTATAAAGGCCTCCTATCTATCTTTTTCATCCCAGGACTTCCAACTTCCATTGAACAAAGCCCATCAACGTTTGTGTACAGAGATAATCTAAAAACTACCCATGCAAAATCCTCTTATTAAAAAGCTGAAATGCAATTTCCCCATAATTATCATATCCTTTCAGTAATTGTGAGAGCGAACAACGAAGAAATATCTGTAAGTGGTCTCAATAAAAATTCCTTACTGTGCTGCAGTATTTCATGTTTATTCTGTAAGGACCTTTACCAGCTTTCGTTTTTCCAATTGCCAGGTTATAGCCCCAGCCTGTATCCACTCCTGATCCAGTGAGGCATGTTAAGTATACTGTAGCAAATAAAGATTGGTCTTTGAGTTGTATACCTTTTCATGTCATTTTTTCCACAAGTGCATGGACTTATATTTCCTGGGGTGATTGATGGTCCTAGGCAAGTCCATGATGCGCTCAGTACCAAAATGTCTTGAATTTATTCTAGAGAGAATCCTTGCTAAGAGTTTATGAGCTCTCCCTTGTTTATTTTTCAGCTTTTTAAAGGAGTCGAATAGCTTACACTCATCATACCCTCACATCAATCTGACTGTTTGTCTGATGGTTTTAGAAAAAAACCCAACTTATTATATCCATATAATTAATTAAATGTTCCATTGACCTATAAGGAACACTTGCAAAAGAAATCCATAAGATGTATTGGAACAAAAGTGTTTACATTTTAAGTTCAAAGGAACTGCAAATAAGAATTGATAATCTCAAGTGTATGTGAGCCAATACGCTGGAATCATCCCTGGCAGAGCTTGAAATTGGAATTGCAGTGTCACTTTATGGCTTTGGTATATGAGGAAATTACTTCAGTACTTCCTTTTGCAATATAAAACTTCACAGGAATAAGACAGATTTCCCTGATCCAGCCTGTGCTATGGACATTCAGAATGATGAGGACTTTGACTGGTTTTGTTCAGAAGTTTGGAGACCTCAGAGAGACTTGGACCATAAAAGTATCTTAAATAAGTGGTGGAAATCCATTTATTTTAGTTACTGTTTAAGACTATGTGGTAGCAAAACACTCTTCAGTATTAACAATTTGAAATCTCATACTTGGAGGCCTTCTGAGTTTGCACTGTTTCTCAGCTGAATATACAATTCTTTCATGGGTAAAAATAAATCCTGGATCGTGCTTAGGCAAGCAAGATAAATCACTTAGTATATCACAATTGTGGTACAATATTACTTTGTTAATTAAATATGCATGTTACAAGAACTTTTTTTTCCCCACACTTCTGCTTCTATAATGATATCTCTAAGTCATCAGTGTTCTTTATAGGCTCTCTTCCGTACAGCTGGAGTTCTTTATCCTCCCTTCAGTTTATTTTTCCTGAGCTGTGATTTTCTATGTAGAAAAGCACAGATATCAATAGACGTATGTGATCATATTCCTGTAGTCACAGCAAAAGATTAGATTTTATTTTCTTCGTGACATTATGGAAAGATAAAACTTTAGTCCTGGAGTAAAATACTTCTATTATAACAAAAGCTAGTTGAGTAAATGCCTAATATAAAGTCTAGCAATGTGAAATGGGATCTGAGAAGTAATTTGGCCATCTTTGTTTATTTACTCCCCCTGAGGACTAAGAGTGCTTCTTGGTTTGAAAGGTTTCATTATACCGATTTGAGAGTTATCCAGCTTCTTTTGTCAAAGTAAATATTGCATTCTCCTGCACCTTCACAGTAGCACAATATAGCTGAAAGTGTCCTTGTGTATTAGATAAAGTTATGGGAATGTCTTTGAATTATCGTTTACCCCCACATAAATAGACATGCTTTCTTAGCTAATCACAATTTTAAATTAGCAAAGTGTCCTTAGTGGAGTTCTGTTTCTGTAAGTTGCAACTGTCACCTCTCCAATAACCCCCAAGAGAGATGGAGCTAGCACAACCTCCCTGGAGAGCCTACACTCCTGCCCCACTGGCCCCAGAGGAAAAGTCATTTGCTCAAGTACCTCTGAACCTCCTTTCCTTGGTCCAGCTGATGACCCTTGTCTCTCTGGCTCCTGTAGACCAGCACAGTATAACCAGCCCAAAAAAAGGGGTTATCATCCTGCTGTATTCAGCATTGGTACAGCCTCATCTTGAGTGCTGTGTGCTGTTCAGGGCCCCACAATTTAAGAAGGATGCACAGCTCCTTGAATGTGTCCAGAGGAGGGCAACAAAGCTGGCAAAGGAGCTGGAAGGAATGTCCTATGAGGTGCAACTAAGGACTTTGTCCTTTTTGGAGAAAAGGAGGTTGAGGCAGGACCTCATTGCTCTCTACAGCTTCCTGAGGAGAAGAAGTGGAGAGGGAGGTGCTGGTCTCTTTTCCCTGATATCCAGTGATAGGACATGTGGGAATGGTTCAAATTGGCACCAGGGGAGGGTCAGGATGGACATTAGAAATAATTTTTTTACCAAGAGTGTGGTCAAACACCAGGACAGGCTTCCTAGATAGTTGATGCCCCAAGCCTGTCAATATTTAAGAGGCATTTGAACATTGTTTTTAATACCATGCTTTAAGTTTTTGTCAGCCCTGAAGTGGTCAGACAGTTGGACTAGACGACATATAGTTCCCTTCCAACTGCATTCCTTTCCCTTCCCTTCCCTTCCCTTCCCTTCCCTTCCCTTCCCTTCCCTTCCCTTCCCTTCCCTTCCCTCCCCTCCCCTCCCCTCCCCTCCCCTCCCCTCCTGTAGCACTGGAGGGAGATTTATTGAAAGCAGATGACAGTGTTTCCTCTGTAATAAACTCCTTTGGTTGTATAACATATTATTTGGGTGTGCAAGATCATTTTCCCCCAATACTTGCTGGTTCTGTGGCAAGAAATTAAAGCCTTTCTTCCCATATCACAATACTCTCCATTCTGATTCTTGTTTCTCAACACACAATTTATCTGTAGATCTTTTTTATTTTGGTGTTTTTTCTTAGGTGTAACAATGCTCACTGTACCCTGTGATAGTTTGCCTAAATGGTAGTATCACTTCTGCAGTGCTGGTCCTGCCAAAGTAACATGTCTAAGGCATTGCAAACAGAATTCCCAGATGCATTTGTGTAGAAAATAAGCATTTATACATTTATGCTATTCAATGTGAATTCTGCCTCTGTAATATGACTATGAAAAATACTAATCTTAGTCATGAAGGATGTAAATTTATAAATCATTGGATTTGCAGAATTTTGTTAATCTTACAGACAAAATGATCTTCCAAAATGCTTTTTTTGCATTTTGGAGTTTTTTTCAGTCCATTCTTGTTGCTTTTCCTATGGCTGTTGCTTATTTAAACCAGAATCTATTTGATCTGGGAGAGAAAGCTTGTCTTTCTTTTCATAATTTTTAACTCTGTTCTTATTCCTTGTCAACAAGAGCTTATATTGGATTATACTAAGTACTAGGTTGATCTCTGCACACCAATAAAACTTCGTTCTTCCAAATAATACTAATAAGGGTTACAGTCTGAGGGAATGCAAAAGATGGGAAAAAGTGGTTTATTAACAAAATATTTTGTTGGATGCATATTCTGCTCTGAAGGTTACTTTCACCCCTCCTTTTTCACTCAGAAAAAGATGGTTATTACTAAATTCTGAGGTAGAGTAAAAATGAAAAAAAAAACTCATTTACCTGTAATTCCCTGAAGGATTCTGAGTTTAGTGAAGTCTACTACAGAAGAACATTGACCTAGGTTGTATTATACAGTTGGTCCTGGGTAGAACAGTTATTTATATTTCTTTAGGTACTTTCTGGAAGTAGCCTGATCTGTAAAACAGGCCACATTATTATTTATGAACATAAGTAAAAGGTAAAATGGAAAATGCAGTTTCAAATGTGGCTGATAATGAATGTCTTCCGCAACCAAGATCACATCTGGCAATATGTGAATAACCACATTTGTTTTTTATCATGGTTGTGGACTTAGCAAAGAGCTGGCATGCCTAGTAGCTCGTACCTACTGCTTTGCATTTCAGACCATGGGGCACTCCTACAACTACATCTTCTAAGCAGCAATGTGTTTAACTTAACTTTTATGCCTGAAACACTCACACATTACTAAAAACGAGCACTAAGAGGCTTTTAAACCATAGTTATATTTCTAGACTCTTGAGTTTCATGCAGACTGAGTTGTTTTCAGCATTTGCCACGAACAAATCTACCTGTTTATTTCATAGACTTATACAAGGTTGTCCTGGTTTGGTTAATTCTCTTTCTAGTAACTGGCATAATGTTGTGGTTTAGATTTAGTATGAGAATATTGCTGCTAACACAATGAGGTTTTAGTTGTTGTTAGGCAGTTAGGTAGTGTAGGCCTACACTAAATCAAGGACTTTTCAGCTTCCCAGGCCCTGCCAGGTGCAGAAGAAGCTGGGAGAGCCCAGCCAGGACAGCTGGCCCAGGCTGGCCAAAGAGACATTCCCTGCCACAGAACATCAGGATCTGGGTAGAAATGGGGAAGCTCTAATATTATTATTTTCCATTGCTATCCTATTAAACTGTCTTTATCTCAACCAATGATTTTTTTCCCCCATTCTCTTCATCCCACCATCACACTGTAGAGGTGAGTGAGCAGCTTCATAGTGCTTGGCTACCAGCTGCGGTTAAATGACGGCAAAGGTCTACTGAGATTAATGTGTGGACACACACTGCTTTGAAATTAGTTTTGAGTCTGGGCTTTTAATTGCTGATTCGCCCTGTTTGCTTATTTAATGAGGAAATAACCGTGAAAAGCAATCTCATTCTTCCCTTCTCTGTCTCGAAAACTTTTCTTTTGCTCTCCAGGACGTTCCTTTCTCACACTTCTGGAGCTGTGAAGCTTTGAAAATGCTTCATGTCCAGCAGATTAGATTGTTTGCACATCCTAACACTTCCTGCAGCTAGAAAATTGAGTGCTTCCATGAAAATGTCATTTAACGTTTTCTGCACAAACTGCCATTCCATGAGTGGTTCTTTTCCCAGTGGAGACATGGCAGAAAGACTGTCATCATCATCATCATCACTAACACTGTTAAAATTTGGAGTTTAAATAGGCTTTCTAGTAAGTGAATCAATTATGTAATATCCATAGGCTTTCTGTACTATTTGTAGACTGACAGGCCTAAGCTCTGTATTCTGCTGAGGGCTTGTGGACAGGTTTGGGAATTTTTTGTATGGAGCTGGGACTAGTTACAGTGCATCAAGTTAAATACATACACAAGTCTTTTCAGGATCCAAGCCTTGAGAGAACTCCCGGCATCTTATAACCTTCAAGCTTGAGTGCTATCCACTCTGCAGAACACCAGTGGGATTTGCATGCTTCTCTAAGCATTCCACACAGACTTTTCCTATTGATGCTTGCTCCTTAGCTTTCTCTGATGAAATATGCTGTTGAGTGCAGACAGAGATTTCAGCATTGACATGGCAGGGAAGACTTCAGACAGCTTGCCATCTGCTACTATGGTAGTGATAGCTTTGTAATATTAAAGATTTTTAGAAGTAGAAAGCTATTCATTTATTATGGCAAGGTGATGTCAGAGGGAATGGGCTCTACCAGACAGAGAAATGCTGGAATGAAGGGATTATTTGACTCTATTACAAAAGCTCGGTATTTCAATGCATTACCAGGGGTTGAGGTTTCACAGTGCATTCTGACATCTTGATTTCCATCTGTGTTGCCATGCTTGAAATAGGTAAGCTGAAATATCATTAGAGCATCAAGTGAAACTAAAACTCATCTAGCTCACTGCTTCCAACAGTGGCCCAGCATGAATATCTGTTTCAGGAGCTGAGCATCTGCCTTTGGCTCTTTTGCTGATACAGTTGGTTATTGTCTTTAAATGTGGGTAAAATATTTCAGCCTTTTTTGAGGCAATAGCTAGAAGTTGCCAAAGGCAGTTGTCAAGTCATGCTGTAAACAGAAAAGAAGCAGTGACAGGATCGGGAGAAAGGCACAAGGAAAAGTTTAGGAAGACAGGAGAAAAACACCCAGGATAATGTTAAAAGGATTGAAAGACTTCCCACAGATTAATTTTTCCTAGTTCCCCAAGTTCATGTCAGCACTTTGGTTTCAGCACACTTTAGCAGTACAATTCCTCCGCTGCCACAGAGCTGCTCAGGAACCCAGCCCACGGGCTTCTCCCACTTTCAAAAGGACTATTTTTATATGATCTCTGCTATGGAAAACCACAAATTTCTTGTACACGTACACACAGACATGCTCAGACAGGGCCATTGGTGGTGGGGGGGCGGTTAGGCAGAACTGTCTAGCAGATCTAGACAGAAATTTCTAGGTGTGCTTCTGTACAGACTTTGCATAGAAAGCTGTGAATCTTGAATTTCAACATCTTTATTTGCAAATGGTTACAGTTCTGATAAAGCAAGTATTTCTACCCTCTTGAGTGACAATTCCAAACAAATAGTTTGAAAGAAAACTGCTGTCAGCAATTTAATCCTTCTCCATTTTATAATCATTTAGCTTTAAATGATTAGAGGACTGCGCTATAGACCTAAAGATCCTATCTATCCCTGAAGATGACTCATGCAGAGAGTAAATATAACCCTCCAATATATAGTTCTGAGGTTTTTAATTAAAAAAAAAAAAAAAAAGAGAGAGAAGGAAATTACTTCCAAAAGCATGTGTTAGTCTCATTAAATCCAAATTTTAAGAGTTAGTATATGCCACCATTATGACTATAGCCTATGCAAACCTAATTCATTCCCCTGATAGTTATTATATGGTCATGTGATTTTTTTTTTTTTCCCTCCACAGGAACCAAGCCATATCTACATAGGACAAATATGTTCCAGGGACAGTTCTGGCTAGTCCAACAAGTATCTATTCAGTAAAAAAGCACACTTTATCTCACCCTGCAGAAGTGTTCTGGAGATTGATTTTTCAACATGTAGAAAGTATTAAAATGCTAGAAAGACATTACCTGAGGAAAAGCCTTGAAGAAATTAATTATGTTGTCCTTGGTTCAGGATTTGAATGATGTGTACAAAGATGTACAAAGCCTCTCATTGAAGAATGTTGATAAACAGACATACCAAATCCCTGCTAATGAAGTGAATGTTACATCACACATATTGAATGATTAAGTAATCACAAACTGTTTAATGATTCATGAATATAAGGGGGTGTAAGGAATACTGCTCAGGCAGCCTTAAGTCTGGCAGTTCCTAATATCTGAGCACTTGATTTTGCAGCTTTAAAATTCATGCCACTACTATGTCTTTTTTTTATGTAATGTGTATGGATATAAGATTTATACCATACAGACTTGTGTCATGATTCAAAAGTAGTGATGTATTTGCAACATAATTCAAAATACTATTAGAAATGAAAATCAGCTAGTACCAGAAATAACAGATGACCTAGAACAGTAGTTCTACAAAGCAGGTCAGAATTTTAAGAAATAGCATGAATATTGTTGGATGGATAAGATCTATCTCTAAAGACAAATTAATAGATGTCCTTAATAACTGAACATGTCTCTTCCCAGCATTCCCTTGTATGGACTTCTCAGTATTAGAAGTAAGTAAGTAAGAAGTGACTTTTAGTTTCGTCTTTCAGCAGACTCCAGCCACTGCTCATACATTGATATTCCTTGTGCACCACTGACTTGATAGAAATCACAGTTAAAAAAATAAAAAAAAAGAAGAATGCCTCCCCCAGTGTCTGCTTTCTCACGACCTCATTTTTGCTAAATTTAGTCCTTAATAGCTCTCAGAAACCTGGTTTCCTTTTCTTCATAAAGCTGGAAACTTCAGCTGCCAAAATGCAATGCCCCTTGAGTGCAGCATGATCCACCTGCCAGTCCATCAGTATAATGAGATGCCACTATAACCCAGCAATTAATACAGCAATGATGGAACATCCAGAGGCAAACAGCACATACTCCCCTTAACATTAAGGTCTGAAAGAAACACAGACCAGCATGTGAAATTGGAGTAGGGCATCTGGTAGGAAAAGCTGGATGGGTGGAGAGACAGGCCAGGCATCATTAAAGATGTTTGCTCTGTTAAAAGGCACTTTTTGCTCCCATCTATCTCAGCTCAAATTAAAATAAAAGTGTGTTTCTCTGATACATGCAAGCTGCCCTTCATTTTAATCTGACCCTCTAGTGAGGCAAATCTGTTGATGCAAAGCAGGAGAAAGAGGTTGAAAGATTTTCACGTCTTAATGGTAACCCCTAGTGTTTTGGTTCAAGCCACTTGTACAGCAAAACCTGAATCAGGGGCTCAGGATCATGTCCTGGCACCACAGTAAGGTTCAGATTTAACAGATGGAACAGAAAGGTTGTTCTCCCCTACTGCTTCTTTCTTTTCACTATGCATAACATAACTTTATCCCAAGGATCTGGTCTGATTATCAGTTCTTTACAATTTCTACCACAAAATTTGAATATCTAGGATAGAATCAAAGTTCTTCAGACAAAGTGGACTTTAACTAGAGTTAGGGTGTAGCATCATTGACTGGCTTCAGGCAGACTAGTGGCGTCTGACTTGGAAGAAAGGAAATAGATATAGAAGAAAAAATACACTGACAGATTTCTTAGGAATTGTTTGCTATAGTTGTTATAGGAGATACAATGTTTTTCATTCTGACATAAAATATTTAAAATTGGTGCTTTTGCTGATTATTGTCTGAGATTTACATGCTTCACCATCTGGTTTAAATTACCCTCCAATGATGACAGGTAAAAGCTTCCATGAATTGTAGAAATACTTAAATTTTAGTTTTATAGAGGTCTGTAATTAGAAGCATCTCAATTTTTTTGATTAGCATATAGAGAGACATAAAGCTTTTAACACATTACCACAGTAGGAATTCAGAAAAAAGATCTACCAGTCATATCGTGTGGTGAGAACATTCACTTTGAACCACCTCCTGCTCCCTGGATGCTTTGTCAAGTTTAGACTTTAAGCTTGTTTCTTAATGCATGTGTCACTGTGGGCCTGCATGCATGCATGCATGTCACAGCCCAAAACAGGAGGTCAAGGGGAGAAAAGTGTACTTGAAACTTCATGTGGAAACTAAGATGGCAGGGTTAACCCAGCTGTATAATGAGAAGTTTGGTTATGACCTGCTCTTTGGTCATATTTGCAGCGTGTGGTTGGGAAGCTCATAAATGTCGTGATCCACGAAGCACTGTTCTCCCTAGATCTAGTGAAGTAAGTTTTCTGTTCTTCCTGAATTTGCTAACCTTCTGTTTTTAAAATTTCCCTCCATCTTCTGGGATATCTTGGCTCTGCTAGACCAGTCAGTGGATGATGACCTGATACTTGGGTGTAATTTTTCATGGGGTTAAGTGACACCTTTAATCTCCACTAGTGATGAGGAGCTGATATTGAACTCACTTGATAGTCTAAAAAAAGAGCTTAGCTTGGTATTTTCCCTATCCCATCTCCCATTGTGCTTTCTTTTAAATCATTGTGCATTCTTTTAAATCTTTCAGAAAAGGTCCGTGACGAACAACGGAAAGAGTAAAATTGCTAAAAAGGCTTAAAAGCACATCGCTTGGAATCACTTATGGGTTCATACATTTGCCTCCCTGGAGAGAAAAAGCTGACATAACAATGTCTTCTTGTATATTTATTAACCATCCCAAATGTTCACCCAGTTCACATTGTTCACAGATTTCACAGAACAGAGACAATTTTTTGTAGATTACTTTTCAGAATAGAAATTGTAAAAATAAATAAAATCTTAAGGTCATTGTTAATAAATTCATACAATTAAAACTCATTTATTAGACAGAAAAGTCATCAAGTTTCAAATTACTCTATTGACCAAACACAACTCTTAAGATTCCTAATCACTATATGGCAGGTTTAGTTTCTGATCTTTTTCCTGATAATTACATTGCTTCTTTTTGAATAGAAACTATTCTGGATGTTGGTGTTGGTGCAAAATCTCTGTCTTAGTATATTGTGCTGGTCAATGTGTTCAGGAACAATCTGAGGACAGAATCTTTTTCTCTGTGGGTTTGTACTCAGTTCTCATAATGGTGCAGAGATTTGTGTTAAAACACCACAGTTACTGCTTTAGCGTACGATTAAAGCAATAATTGTTTCCGTATGGAGGCATGTATATACATGTGTGCTTGTTTGTGCTGGCAGTTGTGAATTCTTAAAAAAATTCTTAATTTTTAATTCTTGTCCATTCAGAGGCAATTTTTCTTCCTTTAGTCTGTGACAGTTCCTGCCTTTTGTTTCTGTATACTCTTCTGAGTATCTTCAGACAGACACAAGATATTAATGTGATGCATCTTTTTCTGGCCTAAGAAATAGAGGAAACAACAATCAACCTGAAATGTCAAATACAGTTTGTTCTACCAGAAGTAGTTACATTACCATTACTGTAATGCTTAAGGGCCTCAAAATCTTTATGTTGTGCTAAAGCCCTCTTGGAAATTAAGCTGGCAAGGGACATAAAGGATAATAAAAAGGGGTTTTTTAGACACGTGAACAGTAAGAGGATGTCCAGGGATAATGTAGGTCCCTTGCTGAATAAGGAGGGTGTCCTGGTTACGGGGGATGCTGAGAAAGTGGAGATATTGAATGCCGCCTTTGCTTCGGTCTTCACTTCAAAGGCCCCCCGGGACCCACAGACACTGGATGAGAGTAGGACTGATTGGGAAATGAAGAATTTCCCTCTGGTTCAAGTAGGGGAGGTCCAGGAGCGGCTCAAAGGGATTAATGCACACAAATCCATGGGCCCAGATGGGTTACATCCACATGTGCTGAGGGAGCTGGCGGAGGTGATTGCTGAGCCGCTCTCTATCATCTTCGACAGGTCTTGGAGGACAGGAGAAGTGCCTGAAGACTGGAGGATAGCCAATGTCACTCCAGTCTTTAAAAAGGGCAAGAAGGAGGAACCTAGTAACTATAGGCCAGTCAGCCTCACCTCTGCCCCTGGAAAGGTAATGGAACAGCTTGTTCTGGATGCCATCTCCAAGCAATTGGAAGAGAAGAAGGTCATGAGGAGTAGTCAGCATGGATTCACTAAGGGGAAATCGTGCTCGACCAACCTCATAGCCTTCTACGATCTCATGACAGGCTGGGTAGATGGAGGGAGAGCAGTGGATGTCATCTACCTTGACTTCAGCAAGGCCTTTGATACTGTCTCCCATGACATCCTGATAGCAAAGCTGAGAAAGCATGGGATAGATGAGTGGACAGTGAGGTGGGTTGAGAATTGGCTGTCGGACCGAACCCAGAGGGTTGTGATTCGTGGAGTAGAATCTGACTGGAGGCCTGTTACCAGCGGTGTTCCCCAGGGCTCAGTGTTGGGTCCAGTCCTGTTTAATATCTTCATTGACGATCTTGATGAGGGAATAACATCCACCCTCAGCAAGTACGCCGATGATACAAAGCTGGGAGGAGTGGCTGACACGCAGGAGCACTGCGCTGCCATCCAGAGAGACCTGGACAGGCTGGAGAGCTGGGCAGTGAGAAACCAGATGAAGTTCAACAAAAGCAAGTGTAAAGTCTTGCACCTGGGAAGGAACAACTGTTTGTATCAGTACAGGCTGGGGGATGACCTGCTGGAGAAGAGCTCAGTGGAGAAGGACCTGGGGGTCCTGGTAGATGACAGGTTGGCCATGAGCCAGCAGTGTGCCTCGGTGGCCAAGAGAGCCAATGGGATCCTGGGATGCATCAGGAGGAGTGTAGCCAGCAGGTCAAAGGAGGTGATCCTCCCTCTCTACTCTGCCCTGGTCAGGCCCCACCTGGAGTATTGTGTCCAGTTCTGGGCTCCTTGGTATAAAAAGGACAGGGATCTCCTGGAAAGAGTCCAAAGAAGGGCTATGAAGATGATTAAGGGCCTAGAGCATCTCTCCTATGAGGAAAGGCTGAGTAAGCTGGGACTGTTCAGCCTTGAGAAGAGAAGACTAAGGGGGGACCTAATCAAAGTTTATAATTATCTGAAGCAGGGGATGCAGGGGGAATCAGCCAGCCCCTTTTCAGTGGTCTGTGGGGATAGGACAAGGGGCAATGGCTGCAAGTTGGAGCATAGGAAGTTCCGCACCAACATGCGGAAGAACTTTTTCACAGTGAGGGTGACTGAGCACTGGAATAGGCTGCCCAGGGAGGTGGTGGAGTCTCCTTCACTGGAGATATTCAAGACCCGCCTGGACGCCTATCTGAGCAATATGAGCTAGGGAGCCTGCTTTGGCAGGGGGGTTGGACCCGATGATCTCTCGAGGTCCCTTCCAACCCCTACAATTCTGTGATTCTGTGATTCTGTGATTAAAGAGTGTGTTGCATAAGATTAGAGGAATACTATTCTTATTATTTGACAGATCAAAAGAACTGAAAGATAGACAAAATATCCAGCTCAAGTGAAATGAAAATACGGTGGATTAAGCACCTTCATAGAATCATAGAATCATAGAATCATAGAATGGTATGAGTTGGAAGGGACCCCAAGGATCACAGAGCTCCAACCCCCCTGCCACAGGCAGGGCCACCAATTCTCTCCCATATGTCACTGGGCTATTATTTTCCTGTTACATTCATCCATTCTGTTCTTTCTATTACAGAGTGAATGTATACTTGCTTTCCAACAATTTTTAGCTATTAGAGATGACAACATACAGGACAAAGTACAACTATATTGTACTTTATACAAAGTTTGTTGGTTGAGTTCTCCAATAACTGTCAGTTATTCCAGTCATGTGGTTGTCCCTGAAGTGATTACCTGACCCAGTTGGTCAGAATCTATTTCACTCCTTGTATGAGTTTCCAATTGATTATCCTTTATACCTGTATGTGACATTTGTTTCTTTTAGTATGTACCACAGTTTTTAGTAAACATATACCAGCAAGGAAATGTATACATAAATGTGAAGCCTTGGCAGCATTAGCACAGAATTCTCTGGGGTGGTACTGCAGTATTCCCACCAAAATGGGTGTTTTCAGACGCTCCACCCTACTTATTACTGCTTCCTCCTATCAGATAAACATACCCAATAAACATTTCTCTTGTTCTTCTGACAGTGCTTTGTGCATGATTCAGATGCCTCCTTGCAGTCTGTGCTCCATGTTTGCCTGATGAGCCTCCAGAAGCTGTCTTTGAAGACAGAGGGAAAAAGTATGTTTATACTTTTTACATTTTATATAAAGTCACATGAACAATGTCTAAATCCCACTCTTATGCTATTTTAGGCACTGATCTTTCTAAAGTCAGTGGAACTGATGATTACTTTGAATTATGGAGATGTGAACTATGACAAGTTAAGGGACCAGCTGGCTCAAAAAGTCTACATCATGTCTCAGAGTCTACTTAGAAACATTTTTTGGACAGTTTTGTCCCTGTGTAGAGGAAGCATATTCTCTTGTAAAACTATATGTCAGGGAATGAGTGCCTTCATGTGGCACCACTGTAAAAATTTCAACAGTACTTGACAAATGCTACAGTGTAGTACTTACACAGACAGGGAGAAAAAGATCATCTTCCCAGGAAAATGAAAGGACCAGTCCCTGAGGATGAGCTAGAGTACTTTTTTACAGGAGGTCTGGGGTTGTAAAAATCCTGCAGCCAAATGCTTGGAAAGTGCAGAGGATTTTCCAAATCCCTGCTGAATGCCAAAGCTCCTCTTTCTGCTCTGTGGTGTTGTAGTTGTTTGTAGCAATTAAAAATAAGAATAATAGATCACAAAAGCATGTGGAGCAATATTTATTGCTGTTCTACATAGTTATATTTCCACAAGGCCAATCCTGATATGTGTCTTGCTGCCATAAAAATACAACTGACAGTTTATTATCCCCCTTATAGAACATCCTTCATTATTTATAGAGATTGTGTTTGGAAAGACAAATGACTTCTGCTGTTTCCAGAAGCCATAATAAAGTGATAACACTTTCCATTAACAACTAGCTCCTTTCTTACCCCTTGAGCTTGTTATTTCCTTGTCTGATCTTGGGGTTTCATTGTCAGTTCAAAATACGACACCATTGTATTTATTAGTTATCACAGTTTAAGAATGTTTTTTGTCCACTTCTATTTTCTACCCTAATGATGGCAGCAATAAAGAAAGTATTTCTTGAAATTAATGAATTCTGTTATGTGGTTTTGATGTATTTTTTAAGCAGCTCTATAAATACTTAGTATATGGCCTATTTTAATAGAATATATCATGTGCTGACAGACTACAATAATCATACTTCTTCCCAAAACAGTGGTGCAGGGTTAATCCTAAAATATTGTCTTTATTAGACAAATATTCACAACAGTCCTTTGATGTATATTGCACAACGATTACTCATAAAATAAAGTATTACTCCTTAGTGACTCTGCATAACTTAGACATTAATGCTATGAAGTTGATTTCCAAGCTTTCAAGCACTCATTCTCTGATAATGTTTCCTATTTCTGAGCCTCACAGAGGACCTTTTGCACAGGATACAAATAATCTGTGTCAAAAGACAGATTTTTCAGTCTAGTGCAAATACAAGCTGTAAAAATCATGCAAGGAGTCCAAGGATAAGCCAATCAGAATTAAAAGTGAGAAACACATTTCCATTCTGAGAGACAGCAAGTGGAAGCAGAAAGACAGACTTTTAATCAGTTGGAGAGCTGCATGTTGTCTATAGTTTGCTTCAACTTCTGTCTTTAAAATAACATGCACGGTTCTAGCTAAGGAGCCGGTTTTCTGCTTTGAGCCACCGCTAAGTACATGAACCATTGCATTATTCAGTGATAGCACAGTAAATATTAATTTGAACAACGGCTATATTTTTGGCAAAGCATCAACAGAGCAGAACAAGTTGAATCTTACAGTAATTAGAAAACATAGCAAGTTCGTGGTGATGAAATGTGAATGTTTCGGTGGACTTAAGGAAAAAGGTAATGCACAGTGTAAAAGAAAGCCAGTTTTGACAGCCATTCTTGACAATAAATCTAATGAACTGGAATTGGATTGGAAGGTTGGATGTGGCTTTAGTTTTCTTGTGCCTTTGCTGTGTATATGATAGGGAAGAGGGGAAAGGACTTAGTATCCTGTTTTCACTCCTTGCAGAACTCAGAGTAAATGATTGCATCTCTAGCTTTAGTTTGTCATGTGTCTTTTCTAATGTATCAGTATAAAAATTCTGTCAGTTTAGACATGAAGATGATGACTGAAGGTCCAGTAAGTCATTTTTGCTTGTTGATGACTGGCTGATGTGTTTGGTGGAATGTGCTTAAACGTGTGCTCCTCTTTTCTGGTTTAGGTGTTGATGGACCCTCCCACCCCTTGTTTTAACTGCTGTTGTAGCAACAGAAATGGACTGAACAGTGACCCGGCCTGGTTTCATGGTTTGGTTTGGCACTTTCACACACACACACTTAATTCAAAGTAGATTTCATATTACTTTGCTGAAGAATGAGCTGGAGTTAATGAACAGTGCTGAGTTTCAGAGGCACTGAGTTGAGGTCTGTGGACCGTGTTACCAAATTAGCCAGATTATTTTATAGAAGTTTATGCTAATCAGTAGTGTTAGGTACACATACTCTGAAGCTAGCATTAATTGAAACCGGTATGCTTATGTCATTCAGTTAGTGGCTTGGTCCTAAGGCAAGGAATAATATGTCAGCCCTGTGCAATCTTAAACATATGAAGCAAGACTTAGCCTGGAAACAGGATTTTGCTTGTTTCATTCGAACGCTATTATGTGGCTTGTGACTGCATCCTATTCAGTTAGTAGCCATACAGGGTCCCTAGAGTACACGCTACTGAGAGCTGTAGGAGTCTCGCATGCTCCCTCATCATGCACGTATTATTGCTCCTTGCAAGAGGTCAAAGTGAAGTCAAATTGCTGCAGTACCACATTCCTTACCTGTACATTTTCCATTTTCAGGAATTTAAGTTTATGCTGTTTTTCTACTATGAGGCAAGACTGCCTTTGAGGATACTCAATGACATCCTTTTTTTTTTTGGCCTCCTGTAATATGAGCTGCTGCAGGTGCAGTGTGTAAGTACTCAAGGTTCCATAACTGTGACATACAAGTAATATCATATAAATAGGTTTTAATACAATAAATGTTTGAAGTATTGAACCAGGTCAGAGAGATTTTTTTAAGCTATGGGAGCTTGTCTAAATGTATTGAATTCTTTTTCCCCAGAGGGTGTTTGCCTTAAATTCAGGATGGAAAAAAAAGGAAATTAAGATTCAGTGCAGAAGTTACATTCTTCCTGACAACGGAGAGCCTGTAAGACCTGGTGTATGTTTTGTACAATATGTTATGATGCAAAGACATTGTAGAATGACTCTCAGCCTTGGATTTTGCTTGCATTTGAAAGGATCAAAACCAGCTGCTTCTGAACAAATAGGGAAAAATAAGGAAAAAAAAAATTGGGGGGGGGGGGGAGATAAGAAAACACAAAGGATTTTTGGAACTTAAAATGTTAAAATAATGGATTGTGACTTGAAAAATGCAGTGAAAGCAATCCAATTACTGAAGCCTGAGAAACTATTAAGCAAGTATGTCAATCTTATTCCAAGAGAAAGTAGGGGACCCCTTTAAGATTTAAACTGCATCCTCTGGGGTTTAATTGCAAGTCATATGCCCTAGAACACATTGAAGGTTTATATTGGAAGTGTTCCTAGTATTGTGTCATTTGGACTATTCACTTAAGATGTCTAGAACGTTGCACAGTAAGTTCCAATATTTAAAAGTTATGACTTGCAGTTATTCTAAAACAGCTATTCTAACTGTATTGTTAAGATCTTTTTTTCCTTTTTAAACTTGACATAACTAGAGGCAAAAATATAATAGAACCTTATGTATCTTCCGTGTGGGAGGGTAAACGGTGTTAAATAAAGGTTACGCTGTAGCAGTTTCCCTTCTGCAAGAGAATGTTTTTTCTAATGAGTGCTCAGTATGGTCTTGTGAGAATTTTCCATTCCTGCTGACTTGAACAGCATTTTGTGGCCAAAAAAGACCTTACAGACTAGGTTGAAAAAAAATTAATTTACTAAAAAATACTATGAGATATTCAAAACTTCTCCCTCTTTCCAAGTTGTTCCTCTGCACCTGATAAACTAATGGAAACCCCTCTTTCCTCCAACAATCCAAAACAATTTGTGAATATCAAGTCAGTAGGAATGTACAGACTGAAGTTTGACTAGTACCTCTACTTTTTATATTTGCAGGACTCCCTATAGCATTTTTGTGTGTTGCAACTATAGTACAGATACCATGAAAACAGTTTTCATGATTAGACCAAACAGATAGTCTTGCTGTGCTGAATGGTAGGGTTGATCTTTTGTTGACACTATGTATATCTTGTCTTTATGCTTCACCATGCTGTATTATGGAGAAAACCAATGATATTAGCAGCAATATCTTGGTATTGCTCATTAAGGATTTGCAGAAGAATTTAACCTGAACAGTTACCAATTCAGTTAAAGTGACCTGTGGAAATAGTGATGTTTCAGTATGTTTTTCCAGATGACTTTATGTGCAGATGAGGAAGGAACAACCTTATCAGCCTGTCACAAATCTGTCTCTGCTCATCACTGTAAGTCCTTAATTGTATTTTCCATCCTCAATTATTGAATACTTGTCACAAAAGAAGGTATAAAAGTTGTATTCGTAGTTTATAATTCTAATGAGGATGCAATTATATGATGCCCAATGATACGGGAAAACGTCTAGGTTCAGCATCACCAAATTTGAAAAAACTCATCATTTGAATCCCTGTTGAGGAAGAGATGAAACCTATCTTGACCTACTCTACAGAATTAGTCCTCACATTCGAGGACTCCTGATCCAGGCTACCTAGAAGTCATCAAACTGCCGTGTCAGCTCAGGACAGTCATTCAGTCTGTATGTCTGAAAAGAGTGAATCTGAGGCCCAGGTTAGCTGGGAGAATGAGAAGTGTCACAGGCAAAACGTCTGTCAAGAACTGGCTAAAAATGAAATGGTATGGATAGCTAGTATTTCTACGCAGACCTTTTTAGGTGGACTCTATGGACTTACAATGCAATTCAGTAAGATCCTGGTTTTGTCTTCCTGCAAAGTGGCATCACTAACTAGTTTGTTAGAAAATGACTTGACAGAAGGCCCAGTATGAGTCAGCAGTGTGCCCTGGCAGCCAAGAGGGCAAACCACATCCTAGAATGCGTCAAACACAGTATAACCAGCCCAAAAAAAGGCGTGATTATCCTGCTGTATTCAGCATTGGTACAGCCTCACCTTGAGTGCTGTGTGGTTCTGGGCCCCACAATTTAAGAAGGATGCACAGCTCCTTGAATTTGTCCAGAGGAGGGCAACAAAACTGCTGAAGCAAAAACTAAGATCAATTGTCCTCCTCTCAGTCTGCATGTGCTTTAAATTCTAAGCCTAGAGGTGATTTGTTTCCCTTCTTATTGCTAGCTCCAATCTTTTGACCCTGACACAAACAGGGCTGACCTATTAGACCATGAAAGCTCTGAGAAGTGGGATTGGAACTGGTCTTGTATTGGAGAAGGATCTCTAAATCTGTATTTCTTAGCACTAAAAATCATTATTTAATTATTTTGTTCTCCATTGATATAAAAATAGTGTCTATGATACTCAAAAGAAAGAAATCAAGGAGACAAAAGTTTAATTACACTGCTTTATTTCCTTTGCAGCTGTGTCCCATTAGCTTGCAAGCAGTGGGATATCTCTTTTCAAGCTCTGACCATCCTACCAATATATTTTTGACCAAACTGCTAATTAGAATCAATTACAGGGGATAGAAGTGATGAAAGGGATATTTTTCCCAACAGAGACCTCTGAATTAACTTTGCTGCCATAAAATAACTTTCTAATTTTCTGGTTGATGTTTGCTAGATGCTCATTTCAGATTCTTAAGGATAAGAATCATGTTCCTTAAAAACTACCATTTGGTTTGGTTTGGAAGAGAAAGAAGAGAATGGAGAAGTTTGTGTAGTGAAAACTGATTGGTTTTATGCACATTTTAAGGAGGTGATTTATACCAACTAAATCTGTAATTCTTCCTTATGTTTAATATTGTGAAATATTAATTTAATATTATGAAATATATTGTATATTTCACATGGAACTCAGAAGTAAAAGGTATGGTGGAAAAAAAACCTTAGCACGAGATAGGTAACTAATCTCTTTAGGATGATTTTTTAAATCACATTAGTTACGTGGTGGTATCTGTGGTGGTATTTGCATTCTTTTGAAAATCCTGGCATGAATGCTCTTTGGATATACCTGCAATTCTGACTTTATAGTTTAGTTATGTCATCCATCTTGAGGAATTTCCTATGATCATTCAATAGTGCTACAAAGCCCATATTAGGATCATTTGTCTTTCAAGCTGTTGGAATATGTGATCCAGGTATAGTTAGTCCAATTTTTTACTTTTTTTTAATCTGCTTATCATGTAAAGGATGTCGTGGCAAAAATAACGACAAGCGTTCTAGACAGAAAAAACCAATATTTATATGTCTCCTTGGGGTTCTTAGGTCTTCTTCCTATGAAAATATATACTAGAAATACTACACACTAGTTGGTTTGTTTGACTAGAGAGTTTAGCTACTCACTGAGTGAAAAACTAGGAACAAGTGGATCATGGCTAACACCTACCTCAATGTAGTATTTAGTACATAACCCAAAAGTCCTGAGACTCAGACATGATCTTCCAAATTCAGAAGGAATACGCTGTGAGGCACATGGTGGTTAAATAGCAACCTCTGATCTATTTATTAAACCCATTATGAAGGGTTAAATATACTTTTAGTGACTTTTTGTAACCCACTGGAAACCAGAAGCAAACCTTTTTAGATTTAAAGGCTGATTCTAGGAGACATGTTTTAAGAAGCCAGATGATCAGGCAGGATTTCACAGCTTCATCCTTCCAATCGTTCTTTCCCTCACTATTATTGCAGAATATACTCTGCTCCTGCTGTGGCTTTTTCTTTATACTTTTCACTTTCTTTGACAGTCCTTCTGTTGAGAGTTTATCTTTCATTAGTTTTTAGGCCTCCAGCCATCACATATTGTCATGGTCCTTTGGGACTCAATGATCTCTATTCCAGCAGTGTCTCACTCACTTGAAGGCTTGTCACCAGCATTTCTTTGAAAGGCTTTTTCTAGTTTAATATCTAAAGGTTAGACAACACATAATGGACCTTTTAGTCTCACCATCAGAATCCTAAACTAGTATTATTGCTATTCTGCTCTTATATTTGTATGTTTTAATTAGCTTGGATGTGTAGGAGAGAAACCTTAAAACAGTCATTAATGTGATTTGTTGACTGTTCTCCAAATTCTCATCTCTATTTTAATAATATGCATGAGTATTCTCATAATTAATAAGGACATAAGGGAATCTTCATTAATGTAACACTACCCATCTGATCTGACACACAGATCCTTTTCACTGCAGTTTTGAAGTGTTTGGGTTTTTTTTTTTTAAATTCCAAACAAACCACCACCTCCTTCTACATTAAGCAGTCAGCAGTAATGGATTATGTGTTTTGTTTTTTAAATGATTCTGCTATAAAAACAAAGAGCCGTGTGGGAAATCCTGATAGAGTCACCTTGCCTCAGATTGTATAATACACTTAACTAACTTGGAATTAAAAACAAGCATGTGGGGCTTAGCCTTTAGATTGTTTGTTTAATTTGGAGGAAAATACTGAGCAGTTCAGGCATTATGGTATTACTCTCAGGATGCAATTTTCTCAACAGACTGATTAGCAAGTGAAAAGAGCCAAGGTGGAAAGGTGGAGAACAGGGATGGGGGAGACTTTTTTCTCGGGCCTTGCTCTTATCACAGGAAAATGTTTCAGTGTTTATTCCAGTTTGGTTCTCGTGAAACAGTGGGTAGCATCAGTCCTACTCAGTTGATAATATCTTCCGTGCTACAATTTGCCACTTCTCCTTTTTAAAGCGTGTCAAAGAAAATATGATTATTTGTTATTATTTTAGAAGAAAAAATACATGCTTCTGCTGACACTCTCCTTTGATCTATGGATTCCTGGCTGATGACTAGGATACCTCTCCATCTTCCTCATAACAACATCTCCTAGATGGGCAGAGTATCAGTAGGAACCCATATACAACAATATAATAAAACAAAGCATTAAGATTCTTCAGCTGATAGAACATAAATCATTCTCCTTATTATATGTGAGCTACTCTTATTCTTTGAATATGTATTTCTTGAGGCCAGAAATTAACATAACCTTACTTAGTTCTTTTTAGGTCATCAAGCAATAATTTCTTTCTTGGCTCAATGTCATCTACACTTTATCTCTGGATCTGTTAGATTTTTTTTCCAGGTCAAAGCTATCTCAAAACTGACATGATGTTTTAAGGCAAGAAAAAAGAATTGCTTACAGTTGTTTACCTTGTCCTCAATCCATATCTTTGCTGCTTCCTCATTCACTTCCTCTCCTGTTTTCCAAGTTGATTTCTAACCAGAGAATGCTTTTTCTAATTTCCAGTTTATACATAATAGATGTCAGTTTATTACCATTTGTTTTCATATCAGGACGAGAACATAAATGATTCTTCTTGAGTTTCATTTTCTTGAGCATGGGTGACCAGAAAATGTCTTCAGCAATAATTAGAAATATCTTTCCAATCTGTGCTAGTCATATGTTCGTCAAACTGTGAAGAACCAAGACTTGAAGCGTGCTTATTCATTATTGTAGATACATAAGCATACATAGCATCGAAACCTAGGCATGCATGTATGTTTTCCACTTCAAAACTAGCCCTCTGCAAATATATAGAAGAAGAGGCAGGAACCAGTGGCTATCATGAGCAAGCAGAACTACCTAGTTTTGGCAGTGCGTGTCTGAAATAGTGAAGATGCTGATATTTTCTGGCTGAGAGTAACGCTGCAAAAGCTAATGAGCAATAGGCATAAAGAAAATTCTGATGCAGGCTCATCACAACCTAATGCAAAAAAATTTCCTTTTATCCCCCAAAGACAGGCAGGCTCTGCAATGTCAGTAGTTACTCTTTCACATTGCAATCCTGAAAAGGGGAGCCCATAAGAGATGGCTTTGAAAAAAAATCCTTTGCTGCATTGTTGTGAGCTACTGTGATACCTGCCCTGACTATAAAACACTTGCAAAAGCCTTAGAACTTTAAAAACTAGCCCTCTTAATGTTAATAGGAACTATTTTGACACTATGAAAAAACTTCTACTAAGCATATCCGGATCCTAAGGGGAAAGAGATCCTTTAATACTGGGAAAGTCCAGGCTCTGAAATTGCTTTAAGTGCAAGTGACTGTAACACAGATGAGCTTGCTGGTACAGTGTCCTGGTTTCATCTAAGAGAGAGTTAATTCTCTTTCTAGTAGCCAGTATAGTCCTAGTGCTGTGGTTTGGATTTACTGTAAGAACAAGGCTGCTAACACACTGATGTTTTCAGTTGTTGCTGGGTGGTTGTAGTGGCTGCACCAAGTTAGGGTCTTTCCAGCTTCCCAGGCCCTGCCAGGTGCAGAAGAAGCTGGGAGAGCCCAGCCAGGACAGCTGGCCCAGGCTGGCCAAAGGGATGTTCCCTGCCATAGAATGTCAGGATCTAGGTAGAAATGGGGAAGCTGGCTGGAAGGTGGGATTGCTGCTTGGAAACAGACTGGACATTGGGTTGTTTAATTTTCTTAATTTCCATTTGGGGTGAGCAATTGCATTTGTGCATTACTTCTTCTTGTTGATGGATATTAATATTACCATCGTCATCATCATTCCCTCTGTGGGGGAAGGAGTGAGAAAGCTGCTTCGTGGTGCCTAGCTGCTGGCTGGGGCAGACCCAGATAGGGTGGAGCATGTTAATCCAGAATGCTTTCCCTCTTCCCAGTAATCATTCATTGCTGAGTATGTTGCAGTCCTCATTATTGCTGACAATGCTGTTCTATGACTAAACTTGTTTTTTGCATAATGTCTCATAGGTTGCTAAGAAATCTTATAATACTTGAGGGTGGTATTTCTTAGAAAGAATGTAGATATTAAAAAACCACAAACAAGCAAACAAAAAGAAACAACAAACTCCATTCACTTGATTTAGTAGAGATAGTTGTAAATTTCTCAGTGATTCTGACCCCTGAAAAGGATGTGCAAGCAACTAGAATTTCCTCATTAATGGGTGGGGAAAACATTTGATTTGGCTGGCCCTGGGTTGATCTAGGAGTTGGACTTGATGATCCTTATGGGTCCCTTACAACTCAGGATATTCTATGGTTCTATAATTACATTGTAGTTTGATCTACAGTGGTAACTAGCTTTCCTTTATACCCAAAGGTAAGAAAAAGACTGTCCAGAATTTTAATTTGGTCAGCCTTGCCTGAAATAGTGAAGGGGTTGGGCTAGATGACCATGATAGGTCCCTTCCAACTGAAATATCCTATTCTACTCTGGTCCAGCTCATCTAACACACCTAAGACATCTTTGGAGGTATAAACTGCCCTCCAGAAGCGCCACAGCCTCAGACTCCTTTGATTACAGAAAGGCAGGCAGACAACTAGCATAGACTGAGTATTTCAGCATTACACATCCTAAATAAATCCAGTGCTGTATGTGCCAACTGAAGAATGCATATCTCTTATTTCACATTCTCTCATAATTCTGGGGTTTTTTTGTTTGTGGGTATTTCAATCACAAGAACAGGAAGTAGAGAAATGCAGGAAAGAGGCAAATTTGTTGGTAAGAACAGGATCATTTATGGGGAATCCTAAACAAAAAAAAATGCTAGAAATCACAGAATCACAAGGTTGAAAAAGACCTTTAAGATCATCAAGTCCAATCGTACCTCTCCTCTACTAAACCATATCTGTAAGTACCTCATCTACCCTTCTTAAACACACCCAGCGTTGGTGACTTGATCAGCTCCCTGGGCAGCCTGTTCCAGGCTCTGACAACTCTCTCAGTGAAGGACTTTTTCCTAATGTCTAATCTGAACCTGCCCTGGTCCAGCTTTGTGCCATTTCCCCTTGTCCTATCTTCTGTTACTTGGCTGAAGACACCATCGCTCACGTCTCCACAACATCCTTCCAGACAGTTTTAGGCAGTGATAAGGTCTCCCCTCAGCCTCCTCTTCTCCAAGCTAAACATCCCCAGCTCCCTCAGCTGCTCCTCATAAGATTTGCCCTATGCTTTTATTATAGTGAGTTTAACCCTTTGTTCAGACGTAAAGCACTTAAGGGAAAATGCTTAAAAAGATTTTGCATGCCACATAATCAAAACAATTGCATATAATTACTTATCACATAATTATTTCTATTAAAATTATTATAACATCTGAGTCAAAACAACAACCAAAAACCATCCGCATCAGTTGTTTTCTGAGCTCTCATTGCACTATATAAAACCTTCTTGATTGTACACAATCTGTAATGAGGGTCCCTCAAGAAAGATTTACTAACTGAAGAAATGATGAATTGTTTGTGCTTTATATTCCCCTTTCTTAGGTAAACCAGTTTTTTATTCTAATTTAAAATTAATTACTTTGTGTATATTCTGAGTCCAATTTCTCTTCAGAGATGTATTTCTCCTGTACTTATAAACAAAACTGCCTTTCTGATTCTACGTTCTGTCATGCTAATTATTAGGTCTGCTTTGCCCAAAACAATAAAAGCTAGCAATAACAGTAAAATATGGGTTCAGGATTATTTATTTTGTGTTATAATTTATTTACAACGCAGATTTGAAAATGAGGCCTCGGGTGATGGGAAAATTATGGCCCCCTAAACAAGAGACTGTATTGGAAACCTGGCCTCCTGAGCTCTAATCTAGCCAGCCACTGGTGATAAAACACCAGGGTGTCCCAGGCACAGTGATGAAAAGGCATTACATGCAAAACAAACTGAAGAAAAAGGATGGAAGTCTCACTTTCCCAAAGACAGGAAGTTTGGTGCTTACTCCAGTGGAGCTGAGCTTCTCTACTTTGGTACATGGCATATGGGAAAACAGGCATTTGCCTCTTTTCTTTTTCTACTTAAGTAGTCACAGTCAAAGAGATGACACATCACCGAGTCCAGTCTGCTGCTGTCACAGAAAAGCATAAAAAGTCACTTCTCCAGCCTTTAATATTTTGGCTACTCCTACTACCTTATTTTCTGGCACTTGTCTTCCTCAAGTACATTACCTATCTAATAAAGATTTCAGTTTGTATTTCTTACTTTCTCTCCATCTGTTGTCATCTTCATGATTTTTCTCTTCCTTCTCCTGCAGCTCTTCTTAGATCTCCTGCCTCTAAGCTTTGCTATCCTTTCCCCCTTCTCTTTCTTATTTAACCCTTCAACCTCCCTGTTAATTTAAGCCTCCCTCTTCCATTCACTGCAGCTCCTTTAATTTCTCATGCATGACCTGTGACAACTCTTCCCCTCACACTCAGACCTTAATTCCCTTCTCCTCCTGTATTTAGGGCTTTTTTCTTTTTAAATGTGAAGACAAAAGTGCTTCCCAAAAGTCATAATCCCTGACCTGAACCATCAGCCTAAATAGATTCTCATGCCATTGAATATATTATATATTCTAATACAATTCTATTTCTTCTTGAACCTTCATCAAGTCTGGATACCATAGTCCATCTCTCCTAAAGTTGGTCTATCATGAATCTTGAAAATAAAAGTTTTTCTTTTTTGCCCTTAAAAAAACCCAAGCCAAAACACAGTAATGATAATAAAGCTGACAGGCTTCTGTTTCTGTGCCTTTATTAAAGAAGTTTTCAAAACCATGTTACAGCAGGATGCATATCTTCAAGACACCAGGGACGGGCACTTCAGTTATCATTGTACTATTTATAAAAAAACCTCACTTTCTGTCAGAATAAAGCTTTGTGGAACTGTGATAACAAGTTACTTACTGTTGGACTAAGGTCACTGAGGAGGGAATTCATAAAACTTTACTTTAGCCGCCTTTAAATTGGGCACCTAGTTCAGGTGCATCACTGTGACTCCTGGTATTCCAAGACAATAGAGTTCACTGTCTCTCCTGGGATGTAACTTGCCTGCTGAGGGATCTTTGTATGGGGTGGAGTGCTCAAGAGAGGTCAAGTGCTCCTTGCAAGAAACTGGGTAGTTATAATGAATAGATAAAATTAGATGAGAGAATAACACCATCACGTTCACAGGACCCAGGTACTCCTTACTTGGCCTTTTAAAATCTACCTCACAATCATGGATGCACCATCTTAACTTTTTTTTTTCCTTCCAAATCAAACTACCTCAGAATTCTATTGAAAACTGATTTAGAAAAAAATTAAATTCCAATTTGTTAAATGGTGGGGGGTTCATATCAACACAGCTTATCTGGTTATCACTTTGAGATGTGATCTGCATTACTAGGATATTGTTCATGAAGCCGATCTTACTAAAAAAAAAACTAGCTACAAAATTCTACCTACATAAATCAAGTCTAAAAAATAGAAAAAAATAACTATGGATTCTGTTTAGAATTGCTGCAGGAAACAGTGATCCTCAGAGAAAATATGGATAATTTTCAAAGCATTGCAAATTGGATTTCCAAAAGCAACAAGATAAATGAAGTGGTAAAAACCCAAGAACATGAAGAAAAATATCTATTTTTTTTCCCCTAAAATGAGTTTCTGTACCACTTGGGAATCATAGGCATAACAGCAAATACAACATTTAGTGTGTGCCTTTCTTTTGTATAAAGTTTGATATTGTTGTGTAAATAGTTTTATGTCACTATTTTGTATCCAGAAGCAAGTGATTTTTGTTGGACAGCATTCAGATAGCTTTCCTAAGAAGATGTGGTAATAAATTTCCCACATCTGATTTTTTCCCAACACCCAGGAATTACAAATTTGTTTCTGGGGAAGATATGTTTAAGGAAAAAATATTGAAAATTCCCAACCTTTTTTTAAGGGTATCATTTAATTTATCACTAAGTTAATTCACTTAGCCACACTATTTATTTCTCAAGAACACATTTAAATAAATTATTTCCTTTTAGATGAATTGTCTTCCGTCATTTTTAACATTCTTCTAATACGTAGCTGCAATTTATGCCTAAAAGAGAACAGGCCATTAACTTGGGATTTCTTCACTGGAAACAAGTTGTTCTAAAAGGGTAATGAAAAGAGTGTGGAAATTATGAAAATACTGTCTACCTTATTCCTCTGGGGCTGTTTAACCTGGGACTTAGCATGACTGAAAGCTTGCTACAGGAGACGTGTAGTTTAATTACATGGCTACATTAATCATTTACCTCACAGAGATCTTCTGAGTGTTGACTTTCTTTCTTTCTTGAAACACTTTTTCAGCCCCATTTTGGTTTGTTTGTTTGTTTGTGGTTTTTATTTAGAAAATAGGAACAGTGTATCACAGAGACACAGAGCATATGAGACCACCTAGCTCACTTACCTTCCTGTGTCTCTACACAGAGCAGAAATTACTATAATTAAACTATCTATGGCAGATGGTTAGCTAATCTGCTCTGGAGACCCAACATAAAAGAGATCCTACAGTCTCTCCAGAAGACCTTTGTAATATTCCCACAACTTGATAGGTACAAATCTTTTCCAAATATCTGATTTACATCTTCTTGGTGACAGATTGACCTGTTTTTTTTCACAGAAAGCAAGTGATAACTATTCTCTCCAGGATGCCTTTTTCCATGCAGGAAGATCATTATCAGTTTTCACACATATAAGGCAATAAGTGGTGTAGAGTCCTCTCATAGTGAAATGAAAAGCAAGTCTTTATTCTGGAAGGATGATGGCTAACAAAACCAAACAAATCATTGAGCTCATGTAAACTGTTTTATAAAACCTGTGGAAAAGGATAAATCATTACATATTCTCTCAGCACCCAGCATGACAGACTGAGCAGGACATCTACCTGCTGTTCTAGTATTAAAAAATGGTAATTATTAGTACCTTTTTATCACATGTTCTTTTGATCTTTAAAGTGTTCTAAAGTAGAGAATTATCTTCCTGCTGCCACTATTAACACCTGCATGGCTGGGTTTCCAATATGTTATAGGTCAGATCAGACTGCAAATAGTCTATATAAATGGGGTTTCCAGTAAACAAGCCAGCTGGGAATAAGATTTCAGCGTAAGCCTGAGGGCAGTAGTCTGTATTGTGAGAATGGAGTCCAGCCCTGTAGGTATACCAGTTATTTGATGTGTGGAAGCAGAAACCAAGCTTTCCCAATCTGCTACTCTCTCTCTGAGCACAAATGTCTGACATCCCCTGAGCCGTTCGTCTGCCCTAGGTCAAATTCACTAAGGAAGAAGTTAATGGACGAATTAGCACTTCAGCCACATGGCACTGGTGTGTGGCCATGGTATAGGTCCAATTGCACCTCAGGATCAGAAAAAACATCCTATCCAGCAGCCTGCAGTGATAATCCAAAATTCACAGCTAAACTGGATGGTAGAAAATTTTGTATTCAGTCCTTAGGCTTAAATGTATGCTAAGAAGTCCATTTTGGTAGTCATCTCTCCTTGTCCCCACAACCAGATGGTAAATTAAACCAGAATCTTACATTATTGATTACTCTTCATGGAGGTTTCTCTTAATAATATATGATGGTCCACTCCAAGACAGATGTACAAAGTCTAGTTTGCACAAAAGTGTCACTCTGCCTTTTGTGCATGAAAAAAAATCTTTGATTTGTTGCCTCTGTTTCTTTCCCTCCGAGATATGAAGTCATGAATGTTCACATAGAAATTTTATTCATGTTTCCTAGTTTCCTTTCATTCTAATATATCATAATATTCATGTTAGGGATCGGAAAGAATTAACTGCTCTATTCTGTAGCTAGCCCTATTTTTTAAAATAGTTTCTCCCTGGGAAGATATCTCCTGGAGATAAGTGCAAGCATTGAGATTTCTAATGCAAAAGAGAATGCGACAGAGTTGCCCCTGCCTACATGACTTCTTCATAGTGGTGTTGCCTTAATGCTGGAAAGATTCTCAGGTTTCATATACCATTAATTTCAACTTGCTTCCTTCATTAAAATTCTAAGAGGCAGAAGGCCTTAAAGAGAAAATGACCCTTAGTAAGGTAAAGCAGTGGAAATATTACCACACTTTACCCTGAGGTATTTAGCCACTAGAACTTTTTAAATTTATTAAAACATTCGTTCTATGCATAAAATCTAAGTTCTTATTTTTACCCCCAAATATATTTTAGAAGAAAGCAGTGAATGAACAGGTTCTGGGAGGTTTGCTTTGATAAATGTAATAGGTGATGAGCTGCTGTCCTCAGATACTGCCTCAAATCAAGCCCTGTATACTCTGCATAGGAAGAGGAATTGTCATAACTCTCAGAACAGCATTTTCAGCAAATTGTCCTGTTAAATCGGAAAATTTTACTCAAGCTGCAAAAGTGATAAGCCTGACCCTCCAGCTCTGCTTTGAAAGGTCATTTTGATTAGTATAGGCAAAATTGTAAAGTAAATGCATTTTCAATGCCTGGTGTCTTGGCTTTTAATGGCCAAATGGCCTGACTTTTTTGAAAATGTAAAACATGTACAGGTTCTGCTGAACTCAATGGGAGCAGCAGGCATCACAAATTCCTGACAATCAGATCATGAGGTTCCTCACTTCTTTCTCTCTTCCCTTTTCCCTCCCCCCCTCTTTTTTTGTTTTGACAAAGAAACTGCTGTCATGGTCTGGTATGTACAATGGCTTTCACCTCAAGGTTGCGTACGGAGGAAAATATTGGCGTTTCCTTTCAATTCATCAAAACTGATTTATGTTTCAGACCACATAGTGTGCCAGACATCCCTTACAGCATCAACCACAGCCAATTCCCAATACAGCTGAAAGTATTCTGCATGGTTAAACCCATTATGAATTATCCATAAAATATCCACACTCAGTTTAGCCTATGAAATTAAGCTTCTCAGCCATATTCAAAATTTATAAGTCATTGTGACCAAATAATTGCCTTTCTGAAAAGGCAAAATGAAAAGAAAATGTAATTGTTCTAATATTTAGCCAAATTGTTGTGTAAGCATAATGAGGGAATGGAAACAAGGGGATGTGAAGAAGAAAAAAGTTGCAGCTCTCTTAATTGGTTATCCTCTATTATGACACATTTTTTAAACAAAGTAATTTTAAAATTAATTGCTATTATTTTAGACACAAAAGAATGACATAGTTTTGTTAAAAATAATACTCAACTAGTTTTTCTAGTCACAGAAAAGTAGTGGTTTAAGTAGCTGGCACAGTTGAAACATGATATACCATTAGTATACCAATACAATTTATACCTGAGACATGGAAGAGATGCCCATGTAAAAAGTATATACATCTTTCTACTCTCCAGATAAAAATATTCCTATCCCAAAATGACCAAATCTACACTAAGGTTCATACTTGTCTAATATCATATCTGGAATAGTTTTACTGGTATAAAACTGTATGTAACTATAGCAGAGATTTTAAAATGTGAACTCAGGGGCATATCTTGCTATTTCTATAAGACATTTACTTGTATTTCTTAGTTTGATTCTATTATCCACCTCAATTTTCCATTTTATATTAATTTAAGATGCGCTCTATCCGAATTTTTAAAACTCATTAAAAATAAATGGCTGAATAAGAAGGCAATGTGATAGAAAATAAATGGCAATGTATAATTTTTGGAGGTACATGACTAATCTAGAGCAAAAGGGAATCAGTCCTATTTCCTTTTGTTCCAAAAGAGAACAGAACAAAAGACAGCAATGGCATTCTCCAGACACAGAACAAACACGTTGCACTGGGAGCTGTGATCATACGTTTTACTCAGGGTCAGTGATGATGCTTTTAGGAATACTTATATTTTATTAAAACTTTTATAGCAACTACAGAATATTTTTTTCAGGCTAAAATTGAGGATCTAATAGGAGACAGACCACATTAATACTGACGTTTTTGAGGTGGCCTACAGGAGAATGAGACAGAGAAAGACTGCCTTCTGAAGTTTTCTGAAGATTTTACATTGGTGAGAAGTGGACATTGACAGGCACCAGTAAAAGGACTAATTCAGAATTTGGATGAGAAGTTATCTAATTGAAAATATTATCTACTATAACTCTAAAAGACCTCAAATAATATGAGTCTTTACTTGAATTAAAATAAAAAGGCACAGTAACCTAAAGCCCTATAGTCTGTTAAGGAAATACAGAGGGCCTATGATTTTAGTTTGTATCAAGGAGAAGAAAAACCACAGAAAAATCAGTGTGCCTTGGTCTTTAGGTACCTTTGGGAAAACCAGAAATCATAATGTATTGAATAGTGGCGTTTTTTAAAAGTAACATGATAATGTGATATATATGAGACAGGTAATAAAAAAACCAAAGGAAGCAAGATCACTAAAACCTGCAAAATTTGTAATGAATTACTTATTTTTTTTTAAACAAAAGCATTGTCAGGGCCTGGAACAGGCTGCCCAGGGAGGTGGTTGAGTCACCTTCGCTGGATGTGTTCAAAAAAAGGGTAGATGAAGTACTTAGGGATATGGTTTAGTTTAGGTTGTGAATGGTTGGACTTGATGATCTTAAAGGTCTTTTCCAACCTTGTGATTCTGTGATTCTGTGATTATTAAATGACATTTAAACAGATGACAATTTTGCAAACACAAGCTTAAAGTTCTATCCTTTATTTTGCAAGTATTTATCTATCCTTTATTTGCAAGTTTTTAAAGTCAGAATCACAAAATGCTTGAGGTTGACAGAAACCTCCAATGGTCATCTAATCCACCCTCCTACTCAAGCAGGGACACCCATACTCAGTTGCTCAGGGCTATGTCCAGATGGTTTTTAGCATCTTAAAAGACAGAGACTACAACCTTCCTCAGCAACCTGTTCCAAGTCTTTTCCAGATAATCTTAGTTGTTTATTGGTATCAAATAAAATATTTCATATAGCTTTTTTTTTAAAAAAAAGTTTGCAAAAAACCAAACCTCTTTTCTTTGGAGGGGTGGGTTTCCTATCCACAAAATGGAGTTGACACATATGATGAAATGACAACAGTGAGATTCGTCATATAGTAATTTTAAAATCAAAAGTAAAAATAAAAAATTACCCACAAAAAAAGTCATGAGTTTAAGAAAGGAGATAAAAGTGAACAGATGTGCAGACTAGATAAATGAGGAAGAGCAAAAAACTATTTCACTGAACAGAAATTGAAACATTTAATTTGATATTGAATATTTATTGTTAAAAAAAATGTTTTTACCAATTGAAAAGATGACAAAATACAGCTCAAAGGACTGAGAAATGTGACAAAAAAAAAGAAATCAAACCAGTTTTCTATCACTTATGAGATAGTCAACAACGAATATAAAAGAATGAAATATAGTCAGTTGGAGATGTTGAAGGTATCCCATAGTTCCCTTGACAAAGAGCTGATGAAGAAAATTAGACCTTTCTAGGTTGGAACAGGAAATCACTGACATCTTGAAAAGAGCATAGTCCAACCCCTGCTCAAGCAGGGTCAGCTACAGAAGGTTGCCCAGGACTGTGTCCAGTTTTTGACCAATCTTGGAGTAAAAGAGGTTTTTCTTGTGTTCATATTAAATTAGCAATGCTGATATTCAAGAATTTGAATTAGGACAACTTGTCTTTGCCATATCATTATTAATATCCACAGAGAAACGTACTAACTGAGAGTACTCATGGTGTGCTTATCCATGGTGATCCAGCTGTAGAGATTCAGACTAAGCAGAAAAAGAACTCTAAACCAACACAGATTTGTAGGATGAAGAAAAAGAGAACAAACCCATCTCTGTGTACTCTTGTCTTCTTCCAGAAAGACTGTTTAAATATCTACAGCTGAATCCCTTTAACTTTTTCGTGTTCCTGTGAAGAATGGTCTATGTCCCTATGTGTTTACAGAATTCATTCATTCTGTCTCTGGTTCCTTTGAAATACATGTTCTAGAGAAGATGCCACTGGTATTTTAAAGGCTTCACACAATTTAGGAAGTAAGACCAAAAAGGGCTTCTATTAGGTCAAAGCAATTCCATCCTGTAAGTTAAGGAATAGGAAAGACCAGATAGACCAAAGAGTTCGCAGCATCAAAGAACCCTGCAATATTTTGCAGAGTTGATTAGCAAGTTATGCTGTATAAGTCAGGGGAAAGCAGAGATAATACCAGTCTGTGAGCCTTGCCAATCTCATCAGGGAGAAAAATTCTCCCTCCAACAAATCCAGCAATCAGCATAGCTTTGTGAGCAAGACACATCAACCAAGTCATCCGAGAGGTAATACCATATTTCTGATAGTCCTGAGGAATATGAGACATCATTCAGGAAACAGCATTAAACATATGACAAGAAAAATCCTTCCCTGAGTCCCATGATGGACTGAGAAAGGAATCCTGTAGAAGGAAATCTGATGTGCACAGATTTAAGACTTTATCTTACACACTTGTAATTGTGTCCAAGAGAGGGCTGGAGCTGATAACACTGTGTGACTTTGAAATCATGGGAGTCCAGACCGTTTCACACATTATTCTCCCTCCTGTTTGAGTTTCACAGGTTGGTGACCTAGCTAGCTGGCTCCAAGATTTGTACAGTATTTGTATGCAGCATAGTTGAGCTATTGTAAGTCTGAACCCTGAGCCAGCCTGACACTGTAAGTGTACTTATGCGCTGGAGCTGGAAGTGCATAGGTACACTTACAAAGAAGAAGGAAAAGGTGGACCAATACATACAGATTGGTCATTGCTCCATGAAGGATGTGAAAAGATAACTTAGGTCTATTACTGAACTGACCTTCACATAATTACATAATGTGATTTCATGTAATGACAACGACTCTTCAGTATAAAATAGATGCTTATATCAGCTTCCATCCTCTCTACTCCCCTAAATACTTGGTTTACTTTTCCACTTAATTTTTCAGTTTGATAAGAACTTGTCAAGAGAGGGAGTTTTAATGAAATGCATAGGGGCGTATATTTAAAGGCAATTAAGCATATATAAAGAAGCAAACAATTGCTAGGTGAGATTTTTCAAAATTACTAATGACTGAACTCTACCATGAAAGCTTCTCTTAGGTAGCATTTGCATTTTCAGGCATCCAAATGTCTTTTAAAATGTGGTCTTAATCTGATTTATGAGTTATATTAATAGAATCTTGTGTTCACTTTTACAAAAAAACTTCAGAAAACAGTTGCCCAGTTTTAGAAGAGATCCTATTCTGGGTGCTTACTTTAATGTAAGCCTAAAGAAGTACTTATGTTAATGAAGGAAGTTCAAAAGTAGAGCTGTTTAGACCATTACAGTACCATCAACATTAACAACTGGTTGGTTGCTTTCTCCAGGGATAGGAGAATTAGACCCAACTAATGTATTTGAATTTAAAATACAGATTTTTCACAAGCATTAGGTCCTCTACCATGAAGGTTGAGGATCAGAGGTATGATCTGAGAGCTGGTAGTGGGTTCATGTTTTACTGAATCACAGTGCTAGTCTATTTGATCTCAGTGTTTCATAATCAAGTTCTCTATTTTTCAATGGAATAATTTACAGGAAATTTTAAGAAGTGACAGCCTTCTAAAAAAGAAAGAAATCAGAAATCTATTGAAGATACATGCCTTTCCCTCTAAAAGCTTGAGACAGAGCTTGTATTATCTTGGCCTTCAATATAATGACTGGGGCTGCAAAGCAAAGTGAAGAAAAGCAAAATGAAGGTACAAAAAATAATATTGAAATTTAAGCACACTTCCCATCGAAGCACTAGAGTGTGAAATAATATCTTGCATACTCTAAAGCATGTCTTCTGTTCATCAGCTTTCAAGCTCTGAGTTATACATTGTATTTTGCAAATAATTTTTTCTATATGCCAGTGATAATCCAGCTCTGCACCACAAGACATTGATCATGCCTTGCAAACATGCTCAGAAGAGCCAGAAAAAGTAAACATTTGGACACAAGGACTGGTATTCAGAAATATTAATTCTGACACCACTGTGGTTTGCTATGCACTAGCAATGCAACTACTCCCCATCTCTCTTCCAGCTGGAGCAAGATATTCACCTAGCTAACACAGATCAGGAGCCTGCCTGAGTTTCTGTTTGCAAGGCACTTTCAGACTCCAGTGAAACCTCTGATCTCAGTGCTGTGTTTTGTTGCTCTATACAGTATAAAATATATTTGTCAGATGGCGGCAGGTTATGATCTATGGCCCAGAAGTAATCAGATCTCAGAATATTTTGCAGAGGCAAGGCTTCAAGAGAAATTATTCTTGATGGAGCACCTTAGACAAGCAACCCATTTTTACATGTTAATTTACATGCTGAAACATAATATAAATGTTAAAACCTTAAATGGCTTTAGAGCAGGAGAAAAATGTTCCCTTATACTCTCTCCTGCTCCAAACCTATGCAAAGCCCCAGCACTTTGAAATTTTTTTCACAGTTCTGGCATTTCTTGGGCTTCCATCACTGCCTCTAAATAAAAATTCTTGGGCACAGAGAGGAGAGTAATTCAGGTGAGGGCTTAAGGCATGGTGGTCCACAGCTGAAGACTGCCAAAATCAGCCAACTACAAATTCATTGAAGTTACAATTGATATCACACTTTCAATTTTATGAATTTTCTTTCAAAAAGACTTTTTTTGCAACTTTATAGGAAAAAACCCACCGTGTCCATGCAAGTCCCCTAGAAATGAATTGGACCGCAGAATGAATGACAGGGTTTGTGGTTGGTTAAAAGGATGCCCTAATTGCTTGTGGATTGGAAGGCTAAAGGTATACAGTAATGTGTCTGGTAGAGTTAAATCATCCTTAAAGAACTGTGCTTTCAATATATGAAGGTACTTTGAATGAAAGCTTCACTAGCCATTTCCACACTAATATAATTACAACATCAGAAGGGGAAAACAGACATAAGTTCCCTGACTAACTTTGTCAAAAAAGCTGATAAAAAAATCTATTTGCATCACTGAAATAAGAGAATATATCTATGAGCAGCTGGTTAAAACTTTCAGATGTCAAATTATGCATAGACATTTAAATGAGTTTTTAAGTGGTATGCTCCGATTAAGGGAATGTCTTCCAGCTGGGATCTACTCAGAATTTCCAGTAAACTTTACCACTGCATTATGATGTAAAATTTATCATTGTGTCACTGCATCAGTGATTTGAGGATATTACTATTTCATTTTTAACTACCCAACTTCCTCTGCTGGGCTCTGTATGCTATAAGCTTAATTGCTCAAGATCATAGAGATTCCTTAACATCAAACTTATTTTTTATCTGCTATGCTACTTTATCATCTTACCTCACTATTATTCCTTTAAAAATTAGGCAAGGTGAGTTCAAGCTCATTGACATTTAACAGATCTGTGTTTACTTTTAATCTAGATTCTATGTTTTAAATGTTTCAGGTTTAGGAAAGGAAGAAAATTATTTCAGGGCAAATGTAAACATTAGTCAAATGTGAATCTGATGGGTACTGAAAAATTGTTACAGTCAACCCTATCTCTCCCCTTCAGTCCTTTTTCCCACTTTCATTTTTATGACTTATATCCTTTTCTTCACTTTCTGACCGCTTGCTGACTCAGCTGCTGACAGACTTTTAATTTAAATTATAACTCTCACTGACATCAGTGGGAGGTTAGGGTGCAAAAAGACTTTCTTGAACCAGGAATAATACAGAACCAGACAGGGAGGAAATAGCAATAATGAAAGTACGTGGTTATATAGGTTAGATGAGTGCATAGCACGATCATTCAGAATCAGTGATCCTTTCTTTAAGGGACTGCTTTAACTTGTATGCCTATTGTAGTTTCCCAGTGATTTCTACAATGAATGAATAAGCCTATCCACCAATCTGGAACAAATCAGAGGCTAGAACACACAGAGAAAATATTAATAAGAATTAGTTCTTTCTAGACTAGGAATAGTTTGGGGCTTTTTTGCCCCTAGACTTACTCCTACTTAGACTGCTTCTAGTTAGTTTGGGAAACAGGATATTGAGCTAATTGAAATTGGTCTGAAATTGCATGACTTTGTTTTGGTTCATAAATTTTCTTACAAACACTGTCATATTTTACTCTATTTTATGTCTGTTTCCCATACTATGTTCTGTTCTATGTACCCACAGAAATTATTCACAACCACTTGCCAGCTTGATGATAAAGGGATATATGTTTCTCTGACATTATTTATTAAAAATTCTTCCAAATTCTGTGTCTATTGCCTGTCCTCGGTACTCACTTACTCACTGTTTCTGATATTTTAAGTCATGCTCTCCTTGTGTTTCCCTCTTTTCTACCTTTAAATATTAACCTGTCATTAATTTTTTGTTGCCAGTTTTAGTTCTCTTGGCTTTAGGACTTTTGAATTTATAACTATTTTTCTTTCTAAGGCTGCGAGGGGACCTCATTGCAGCCTTCCAGTACCTGAAGGGAGCTTATAAGCAGGAGGGGATTCAACTTTTTAAAAGGATAGACAATGACAGGACAAGGGGGAACGGATTAAAACTAAAGGAAGGAAGGTTTAGATTAGATATTAGGGGGAAGTTTTTTACAGAAAGAGTGGTGAGGTGCTGGAACAGGCTACCCAGAGAGGTGGTGGATGCCCTGGAGGTTCAAGGCCAGGTTGGATGGGGCCCTGGGCAACCTTGTGTAGATCCAGGCCTGAGGTTGGTGGCCCTTCCTGTGGCAGGGGGGTTGGAGCTCTGTGATCCTTGGGGTCCCTTCCAACTCATACCATTCTATGATTCTATGATTCTATGACTAGCCACTGTCACCAAGTTTAAAAGACACTGCTCAAAAACATGTATCTTTTGTATAATGTGCATGACAGAACAATAATTTTCAATACTTTTTGTCAATTTCTGTGATTTGTGCGCTCTATTGGTGAGGATTTGCATTTAATTCTGTGACATGATTAATGTCAATTAAGCTATGATTACTTAAAAATCACAATTTTATTCCTATACAATATCACAAGGAAAATTCAATACATGTAATTTCATACCTTTGGTTTTTATTGATTTGGTTTTTAAAAGTTGCCTCTAAATAAACTACATACCAACAGCTGAGCCTTTGAGATCAGTCAGTAAACTATATTAAAAAGTTTAATTGTCAAGCTGACATCATGTCAGCAACAGAGAAGGATTAAATATGAACTAATAAGCAGAATGATTCATTCTGGTTATGTAGACAGCTAGCTAAACTTTGGGTTTGATCTGTCATTGCATGTCAGCATTTTAAAACATCAAAATAGTATATAGTAAAAACACCAGAAAAATCATCATTTATGTTGAACACTGAGTTATGTAAAAACTTCAATAGCTACCTATTAATATATAACAAGTAGTAAAACCTACCTCAAACCTTGGCAGATGAAACCTGGTGCCTTTTTTCATGAATCTGCTAGCTTTCTACTGAGTCATCATCATGCTAGCATGCATGTCATTCTCATCTTTCTAATTAAATTACCTTGTAATGAAAACTTGAGTTTTGAGGATGTACCTGATTATGTAAGCTTGCTTTTTCTGATCTGCCTTGGATTTTAGAGAGACTTTTTTTGGTCAATAAATAGGAGAACTCCTGCCCATTTTGTTTCCTATTTGTAAAAAATGTGCAGTCCATGCAGCATACTAAGTTCCATTTGATATGAAGGAGTGCCCATGGTGAATATGAAGACATTTAACAATCACACGAGGGCTTCATCTTATGTTCTGACTCAATATGTCAGGTGGATTTGAACATAGTGTGAGTGTTTTGGGTACTTCAGTTTGATTATATATTTTTAATAAGACCCGCTGCTGAAATAGTAAAATGTTCTCACTGAAAAAAAAAATTGCTCTAGCTTATCTATGCAGTTGATTTTCTAAAGCTGTAGGAAAAGTGCACTGAGATGCAATATTCTTAGTCAATGGAAGTTGTTTCATTCAGGTGTCTTTATAAGAAGCGTGGATTTATAAGTAAACAGCTGGACTCTCCAGAACCTGCTCTGCCCTTGTACTATGTGAGATCTCTGCCTTCAACATGTCCTGCTGGTAAATTAATTTCATTTGGCTTTGCAACTTAGAACCATGCTAATCCTGAAACCAAAAATAGAGTTGTGCTTCCCAAAGGACTGACCTGAAATGACCTGTGTCCTTCATACCACTACCACCCTGGAAAAAACGGAAGCACTGGACAGAAACAAAATGTTTGCAAAGACATCAGCTAATGCCATCCCTTCATGTGTTTTTCCCCTTCTCCCTCTGGCAGCGCATTTTCTTTTATCTTCATCCTCTATGACAACTTGCAGAAAGGAGCTGGACCTAATTGTGACTGAAAACTTCCTTGTTTAATTGAAACAGGATATAGTAATTGATTTTGAAATCCCAAATGGACCAGCAGTTTCCCTGCAGTTTCATTAGGAAAGCTTTGTGCAGCTTTTAGTGGCTTTATTCATGGGGAGCAGTGGAAGCATTCAAACAGAGAAAGGACGCATTTAATGGCCCCACCTGTTTGCGTGTACAAGACGGCATGATTATCCATTTACAGCAGCTAAAACGGAAACAGCTGCCTTAGAACAATTTAGAACTTTATCCCCTACTTAACTGCACAAATAAATAAAAATTCATTTCCAATGCAAATTATTCTTGATACCAGTTAAAGGTATTTAACAAGTTGGTTAATTTGTAGTAAGGCTTTTAAGGCATTCATATTTATCCATGTGTGTTGCCTTTAAAAACAATAGCGTGAAGTTTGATGTGAGACACATACAGTGTGGGCAGGCGTCTCTGGCACAGTTGAGTGAAACTACCTAAATGGGGATCAGCAATCAGCTTCCCTTGTTATTGCTTTTCTAAGAGTCTGGATGAGAGACTGCCTGTAGTTGATGCCATAGTGCTCTGCAATGTGTCTCTGCCTGAGTATCTTACAGACATTGCGAAAAATATTTGCAATGCCTTGAGCTAGCACAGACTGTCTACGGACCCCAACAACAGCTGTCTCACGTATTTTCAAAATGCTGTCTCTACTGGTTTCCTCCCTGCACGAACAGAAAATTACAAACATTGAAAAAAGCATATTGGTACTCCCAGCCTTTGTACTTTTTTTTGGCCTGTGGTGCAATACATTATGCTTTGAATTTTACTCCCAAAGATTCTACTGTCAAAACCAACAGTGGGCATTTGGGAAAAAGTACTTTTCTGAAGATGCAGAATGGATTGACACAATGACTCATGTCAGGCCTGAGAGTGTCACAAGGCTCTTCAAAGCAGCATGGATAACTCAAATGTTTTAGGGATAAGAAATCCGCAGCAGCTTTTCTTTCTTAAAAACCATGTGTTGCTCAAATGCCTCGGCAGCATTTCTGTCACAAGATGGGTGAATTCTCTTACCCCAAGCTATTAAAGAACAGCTGCTTCAATAAAAGGTTTGGGGAACTCACCAGTTCTCAATTCCTCCCTTCCTCCCCACAGTGTGAGAAGGCAAAGAGAATTTAATTAAAGTTGTTCTATGTCTTTAGACTGCTTGAAAAGCCAGATGAATTGTCTGTAGGCACTCTGTTTCCACATGAACAAATTATTTTGACTGAGTAGCTGACTTTTCCTTCCAAGCACTTCCTCATTATTTTCTATTTAATATGGTCAATCAGGTCTCTATGTTGTATTTTCGGCATCTCACTTCCATCATGTTCCATGATATTTTTTTCCTATCTGGAGAATTGTAAGTTCTTCATCTCCAGACCGATTTCATGGAGTCTAAAAAGGTTTGAATTAATATATTAGCTATTTCCTCACCAAAGATGAGTCTTCTTGGACAAAAGGGTCCATGTAACTTAAAAAAAAAACCCAACACAATAAATTAAATTTAACTTTAAAAAAAATATATTTCGAACTATGTTCTTTCATTAAATAAAGCAAAAGTTAGGTTTTAAAGGAGAACATATAGGCAGAATGAAGCACGCAAGCACAGGAAGTTTGGAGTTTTTGGTCATCAAGAATTCATAGCAAAGAAGGGAAAATACTGTCTTCCAATAAAGGGGTGTGGGGTTATCTTCTAGAGTGCTAATGTTGAAATAATCTGTTTAACAAAAAGTAATAGTAAGAAAATCTTCAAAAAATAAATGATGGTCAAATGACACTTAGAAATTTTCTTTCCTTGATTTATTTGATCATTTTTGGTGACATGGCTCATTCCTGGCCTTTAAGAATGAGACTAGGGACATTTCTAAATTTGCTTAGTGCTTTTTTGCCATACTGAGTTAGTCAGACACTCAAGGTCTAATTCTGTCTGGGATACTTCATCACACTGCAGGGTGATAATTTAAAAGCAAACAACAAAAGCTCATCCTCGTTTTGTAAAGCAGCACAAAAATAACATGAAGTATGGTTTAGCTCAGGAAGATAATATTAAATATGATGTCCCTTAAAAGCCTATGGGGTTTAAATCATTGTAATAGTACACACTATAATGGCTTATGATGCTATGTGAGAAATGATCGGTTCTGCTCCTGCCTGTTAACTCAGAAGACAAAATTCCATGCTGGTGATGTGATATGAGCATTATGAGCCTGTAATTTTTCACGTTCATCTTGGACATTCACCTTAATTCTTAGGCAGAGTATAATGATCATGAAGCATGCAGAAGCGGTGAAAAGCGTGAGGGAAAGTTTTCTAGTGGGACTCGTTTATTTTCTTTGCTCTTGTCTAATCCTCCTTTTGAATGGAGGTTACTTTGCAAGATCCTCATTATGCTAAAATGTGTTGTTAAATGCTAATTAAGAAAAGAGAATAGCTTGAACTTTTAGACTAGTTTAGCAATCAGGACCCTTTTGCTAACATATATGCTTGTTTCCCCATCCTAAACCAACTTGAGATTGCAGTTTCTCCCTGTGTAATAATTTTTCCCCTACTTTTTCTTGGAAATAACTTCTTTCTGTTGTTCTAGTTCAGTTGATTATAATTTGGTATTTCAGTGAATCAATACTAATATTCATTAAACTAGTTTGTTCAGCCATAATAAAGAGCAGCAGCAACTGGAGGTCTTCATCAACTACCACATGGCTACTGCTCCGCAGTAGAGCTGTGATTATGATCCCAATGCCAAATAATTCTCTTCTGCCCAGATAAATAAATAAATAAAAGGAAAGACTAAACTATTCAGAGCCATTATTCAAATAACTTCCTATCTGATTCAAGAGATTCTCTGACACTAATTTAGTGAATGAGCTTACTGTGTTCTTCATAGTCACATCTACAAACATGCCACCAAAATATGCAAGGGCCAAACCTAACAGCAATAGGGATTACGGAGCAGGGAAGAGGTGCATATATCTGGCTGGCCACTACATCATCACACAGCCCAGCATGTACACGTCAAATGATGCAAAACTGATGGTCTTTGAAGGGGTCAATAAAAACCTTATCAACATTCTACTGCAGTCAATCTTTCTTAGAGTCTACAGCAGAACAGGGTTAAAGAAACTTTTGACGATATTTGTAGAAGGTATCTAAATGAATACACTTTCATTTACCAAATAGGAGCTACTTACATTGCCAGTATTTATTTACTCATGAATCTTCATTGAATAAATGAGACTAAACCAGAGGTATACAGTTGATTAATTCATTCCTCAGTGTCCTCATAATTGCATAAATTTGCTCTTTGTGAGGAAACTGTATTTTCTTGTAATAAGTCGAAATTTTTGAAATATGAAGTGTTACAAAACCTCTGAAATGAATGAAAATATGCTGTAGTGTATAATTATACTGTGCCATGTATTTCCCAGAAATAACAGCTGGCCATGGATGATACTATCTGTTCTTACTGTGTCCAGTGAAAAAATGATTTGATGACATATTTACCAATGACTTTCTTAACAGGCCTGGGTTCTCCTGTTCTCTGAAAAACTGCCATGTAAGCTGAAAGCACAAATCAGAACTCGGCCTCCAAAAAAATAATATAATGAGGAAAGACAACAGTCTTAGTTTGGATTGGAAGCTTATTGGCTTACGGAAAATGTTACTATAAATAGGTCATAATAGATAGAAAGTCAAGCTGTTTAGATCATTAAACCTGGACTGAAAATAAATCACTCAATTCAAGATCCAAAGAAAGTAGAGTAATATTATCTCATATATGCATTTATGCTCTGCTATTGCCATAGTTAGCTATAAGGGTTTTAGAAAAAGGAAGCAGGCCCTGCAAATCATCAAAAGCCAGTGATGGGTAGTGAGGGGTGGATTACTTAGAAAGTTAATCAAGCCTGATATCCTACTAATAATTGTTCCATGTGGTTTTCTTGCCTTGCTGATCAATCAGCACTGTATTTGTAGACAGCCATGCTATTGCCCTTTCTGGGCAGAATTTGTTCTCACATTCCCAGTAGTTAAGACAAAAATTGTGTTTATTTTCTGTGCAAGCATACTTATTTGTGAGCTATTACAAAAAAAAGTAAACTTCAGAAGATAGATACAATACTATGAAAGACAAATCAGCTGTACAGATTTTCACCTGACCATTCTATTGGATTTAAATCTTGACTTGGAGGGCAATTTGTGTTTCTAATATTAATGAGTTCCAAAGCTTTCCACTAAAACTACCATAAAACATCATTACTTTTTGAAATGGTGGTCTTTTGCTCTATGTGCTTAGGCTCTTAAACATCCTATCTAGTCAAACAACCTATCTGACAGAGACTGTGAAACATGCATTTAAGCTTCCGATCTTTATTCATCTGGACTACATGACAAAAGAGCAAAAATATCTTTTTATGAACTGCCTGAGTTTACTGTATTTTTACAACACTTCATCAATTTTTTTCCCAGTAGTTCTCTGACAGTAATTTCTGATTCAAATTAGCTTCAAAGAACTCCTCATGTTTGGTTTTTTTTTTTCTGATTCTCAAAAAATGCCCAGCTGCATGATAGGTAGCAACACACTGTGATGCTAGTAGGGTTACTCAGGGCCACCACCGTATGTGTGGATGTTTCGTATGTATTCTATCTACTCAGGATTCTTTCCTTCTTTTGCACTCTAGTGGATGATTACTGATACATAGAGAAATAAGTAATGTATGCAGAACATGAATTTAAAACCAGTTACTCAAACCATTAAACTTAAAAGGGGGGTGGGGGAGAAGAACACTGTACAGATCAATGACCTACATTACATATGCAGATTCTGTGCCTTGCAAACCTTTAAAGCTCCTAATTTGAAAATACAGCTTTTGCTCTTTTGGCATCAGCTCATATTGTAATTGCATCCTTGGGAGTCTTATCAGAATTTTTCCAGATGTGGAGGCAGAATTTGCTTCCCTGTGGAAGACTGCTTTGCTGATCAGAAGGAAATTTAGTCTTTTGGGCTCTGAAGGGGACACCTTGCACCTTCTTCTAAAATGTTGATGGAAAAAGAGATTCTTATGCATATTTTAGTTAAAGTGACTCATGCAATGATCGGCACCCTCAGTTTCTTACCTGAACTGAACAAAGCAAAAGGCACTTGCCTCATATTGTGTCGTTCCTCTTCACAGTCATGCTGGAGTCACGCTACAGACTATTTTCAGGTGATAGACAATGAAAACCTTGCTAGAATACAATGAAAATCTTGCTATTACTGCTAGCACACCAATACTTGGTTTCTAACATAATTTCTTAAGTTAGTCGAGTATTTTATTCCACCAGTTAATGTTAATGAAGCCAGTTCTGGGAAAAGAAATTGTTATGGGTAAAGTAAGGGCAAAACCCCCTTGATTCCTGATGTTGAAATATATCTGTAAATTCAACCTTCTCTGTAGGATAATTTGTTTGAAGTTATGTAAAATTTGGCAATGAGCCAAGCTTGTTCCAATGGCTGATAATTTCTTTCTCTAGTTATTAGATTTCTGTGTTTGCAATCATTTCTCATTCTCCTAATGCAATTCCATTTCTTGACAGACCACCCATCATCATTTAATTTTGTCTGCTAGGAAAACTGTGCCAGTCCATTCCTCTTCAATGAAAGAGCCATATATCACAAGGGTTGTTTTTTTTTAATCCTCATATACAACCAGAATTGATTACCCTGTAGTTCTTAACATATACTACTATAAGAGAATAAGCAGATTTTTTAAAGATTAGACACTACTCTTTTTTTACCAAGCTATATTTTATCCAGGCAACTGAACAGTATTGCTTTAAATGTGATGTGCACAATTTCAGTAGGTATGATAAATTCAAATACAGGTTGAAACCCTGTTAGCCTGCATCTTGTCAAGTTATATTACAACATTTATATTTGAGAAGTAAAATTTAACCACACTGACTTGCAAAATCATAACCTAAATTGCACTTAGAAATTATTCTATAGGAATGAAAAGATACATAAGGATCATCTATGTTGAATTTCTAGATGCATATTGTTTTTCAAAATAAATATTACACAAATCAAGACATCATGTATGTCTTTATGAAGAATACCTCATCACAGGTGTAGGAGTATTAGCAACATGGCTAAGGAAAAATAATTGCCTCAGTACTCCAATACTCAATTGAACTGAAGCCTGAGAGAAACATTTCCTAAATTTTGAAAGCTGTTTTTATGTCTCTAGTCTCATTTCTATTACTGGACAACTCATATCAGTTGTGTCACAGAAAATTCATATTAGCTATCAGGAAAAGAAATTTTTCTTCAAAGATAGTCTTATTAGAATCAGTCATACAGAGAAGTTGTGCAGTATCCATGATTGGAGATATTCACAACTTTCTTAGATAGTATCTTGCCTAGCACTGAACTTAGCCCTTTTCTGAACTGGTGCTTGGAGATGATCTATTGAGGGACCTTCGAAACTGAACTGTTCTATGATGCTCTTAATTTTTTACTACCTTGTGATTTAGTGTTTCTTCATAGAGTATCAGTCAAATCACATATCCAGATGAAACTTTTTTTGCTAAGTTTTCAAAGAAGGAATCCACTATCCCACTTAGCTGGCCAAAATACATTATGTTTTATTCAAAGCACTCCAGTCACAACAGCATATTCGTTGTGCCTACAGACTACTACTACTTTTGCAAGTTTGTTCCTTTGGGATTAAAGCTACATAATAATACTGGATCTACTCTGAAGATTTTAACCTAGAGTCCTAGAAAAGTTCATTGTATAGCATGTACACACCATGTTTCATTAAACTATCAATCAGGTTAATTTCTGGCTTCTGCTAATCTAGTGAAACTCAAAGTAAAGCTTTGGACCTTGACAGTTACTTCTCAGAGAATGGAGGAGTAAATATCCTAATTTGTTTTTTGTGATTCTTGAAAATATGCTTTTGTGACCATGGGAAGGAAAGACATCTGTGGTTCATAATGATCTATAATTGCATTTCTGCCCAAAGCAACAGCTTCACCCTCAATTTAGTTCCTATCTTCAAATGCATAACTAGATATTTCTATGCAGCTATAACAATAGATAATGCTTGTTATAACTATACATATATTTGCCTACAATATTTACATGCCTTTTTGGCTTGTATTTTCTATAAACTTTCTAATAAAGATGAACCAATCTTGGAGATCCTTTGTAGCAAATGGTTTTAATTCATAAATATAAATATTCACATTAAAATCCTGATTCTCAGAACTTCTGCTCAGCATTTAGCAAAATTAAACAGTCTTGCAATAAAATGTTATTAATAGCTTAAAAAAATTAATAATATGGAAGATCTTTAATTTTCACTAAGCCTTATGAAAAAAATGGGAACTTCCTACACAATCATAAAAGGAAAAATATGAAAATAATATAACAGGGAAATGGTTTATTAATCATTCCCTTGCTCAGGTCATATTTGGGTAAATATCTGTGTAAGTTACTATGAGATTTTCCTGAGTAAATGCCTGGAAAATTTCTGCAGAATGTTACTGCTGAGAAGCCTTAAAAAAGAATGAAGGCATTAAAGGGAGGAAAGGGAGAATTTCTCATTAAAGACTGAGAAATAAAGGCCACTGGAAGATGGAGACCTCTAGTGATTTTAGTTTAAATTTTCTCACACATACAGCAAAGGGGTGAAGAAAAGCTTCATTTCTATGCATGTCACTGGTGAATTTTGCATCCTTTTTTTTAAAATGTCTATGGATATTTTAAAAATCTGTACATTTAATTTTGATAACAATGAGGCCAAAGTTCAATTTGAGATTGAGAGATGACAGTTATTACAATCTCCACTAATTGCACAAAGCAAAGGAGTTAAGGGAAAAGGTATTTTATCTAGAGAACCAAAACCACCCTAGGATCTACTCAGAGAACAGACAACACAGAGTTGCCAGGCTTTCAAGAGTCTCATGCTTGTGGGGCATGTCAGACCCATATGTCACACTTGGTATTTCTCTGAATTTTGCTCTTTGTTGTTTTAAAAAACATTACCATTAAGCTCCTAAACATATTGCTGTAGTTTTGCGTGACTGGGTTCTGGTGGAGAAGCAGGGGGCTGCAGGGGTGGCTTCTGCAAGAAGCAGCCAGAAGCTCTCTGCAGGCCTGACAGAGCAAACACCAGCCGGCTCAAGGCCGGAGTCACTGCTGACCAAGGCAGAACCCATCAGCAATGGTAACAGCACCTCTGGGAATCACATTTAGGAGAAAAAAAAACCCCCACTAGCAGCTGCTTTTTGCCACCAGAAAAGGAAGTGAGAAGATGTAAGTGACTGTACAGACACCAACCTAGGGAAGGCTAGGGGAAGGAGGCACCCCAGGTGCCGGAGAGAAAGATGCCACTACAACCCGTGGAGAAACCCATGGTGGAGTCGGTGTCACCCTGCAGCCCATGGATAAGACCAAGACCCCACCTGCAGCCTGTGGAGAGGCCCCACGCTGGAGCAGGTGGAGACATACAGGAGACACTATGACTTGCATTGGAGCAAGTCTCTGCCAGAACTTGCAGCAGGTGGAGAGAGACACAGAGATGAATGAGACAGGGAGAGACACACCCACGCCAGAGCAGAGTTGCTTGGGCTTGTGACTTTGTGTGGGACTGGCCTGGAGAAGTCTGGGCCTGAGAGACTTTCTATGATTTCTGACTGCCTATAGCAGTGACCCACGCTGGGGCAGCTGGTGAAATGCTGAAGCCCTGTGGGAAAGGACTCATGTTGGAGAAGTTTGTGGTGGACTGTGTCCTGTGGGTGGGACCCCACGCTGGAGCAGAGGAAGGGTGTGAGGAATCCAGCATCCCTCCTCTGCCCCACTCCCCCCACCCCTCCTGGCTAAGAAGGAAAACAACTTGTGAGGAACTGACCAAAACCCCCATTCCCTCACCCCTGTGCCACAATGTGTGGGATGGGAGTGAAATCATGACTAAAGTGAAGTCTGCTAAGAAGGGAGGGGTGGAGGGAGGTGTTTTAAGATCTGGTCGCACTTCTCGTTATCTGACTCTGGTTTCACTCTCTGTGTGTGTAGTGTAATAAATTAGAGAGTTTTCTTTAGTCTGTGCTGAGTCTGTTTTGCCTGTGACACTGATTGTGGAATGATCTCTCCCTGTCCTTATCTTGACTCTTAAGCCTCTCGATATATAGGTGCTCCCTTGTTCAGCTGAGAAGGGTAGTGATAGAGCAACTTTGGTGGGCATCTGGCCTCCATCTAGGGTCAAACCACAACAGATATTTGCGCATAAAGACTCTTATAAGAAAATTTGTAGAAAAAGACTGTCTTGTGTAGATATTCCTATTCCAAAATGATAATCACTTTTTTACAGTTTTGTGCGCACCAGCTGCACAATAAGCTACTTTGAAAAAGGTGTCTACAGCAAGACAGGTGTGCTAACAAAATGGAAAAAAATATCCTAGCTAGTAAAATTGTTTCCTGCTGTATATCTTCTAGCAGAAATATAATGCCTGGTCCAAACTGAAGAGGAAAACAGACTTACCCATCACGTCTATGAACATAAATGCTCATTCTATTGCCTTGCCATGCTTTCTTCTTCCTCTTCAATTTGAACTCTACACATTCCTTTTTTTCTGTTGTAAGCAAAGATTTTGTGTTGTCCTCTAGACACAGCAAGTTTTCTACATAGCAAACATACCTACCTTACTCATGTGCAGCAAGGACAAAGGAGAATTTTAGTTTTGGGATGGGTTTTTTGTTGTTTTCCAGTGATTAAATTTAAATCATGCTATTTTGGCCCTGTAACCCCTTTTACAGACAAAGTTCAACTCTTCAGCACATTCATTCTAATGTCAGCATAAAATCTCAACTTGAAGGATACTTGAGTATTCTGGGGTACACTGAAGTTAGTTTTGAACCTTTTCTATTACAGAGCACCTTCTGTAATATTTCATTAAGCAGTGAAAGGCTGCAATAGTCATTTTAACTGAAAACTCAGCTCTTTTTCTTGCTGATCTTTAAACGTCCTTTCCTCAAAATGTAAATCTCTGGCTCTGACATATCTTTTCCTTCATCTGATAAAGGCAATTAGATATTATTTTTTAAAAATAAATGATAATGCCCTTAGATTTAAAAGAATTTTAGTTTCTTTTCTATAAGACCCCTATATATCTTTCAAACTATCTCTTATGAATACTTCTTCAGCTTCTTTTATTCCACAGCTTTGAGGGAGAAAGCATTTGAAAAAGGTAACCATATTTTAATTTTTATGTAGTTCCTTTGCCAAATCAGGTTTACTTGCTGATACTGTTTTTTTGGGGGGGTGTGGTTTTGAGCTCCTTTTGACACTTCCTTGAGGCAAGTTAATCTCTTTCACTTAAGTCAAGAATGAAGTTCAGCTTACTGAAGAATGAAAATTTGCATGACAGGTGGTTTTCTTTGTCCTGTCTCCCCTGCTTAGTAGCTATATCTATAATATACCCAAATTCTTTAGACCTGTGTTGTATTCACTTGTTCTTTCATCTATATGCTCTAATTACATTTTTATAATACGCATTGTTGATGTTAATTTGTTTATGAAGTTATATCTGTCAATAAGAAACAGCAATGCACTTAAAACATTTGTATACTGTAACTTCATTAACCATAGTGTTGTTGGAAATCATGCAGTTCTTCTGTTCATGTTTAGTTTTGTTTTTATCTTTTATTCCTGATTGCTACATCAGGTAGGCTTCTTGATGTCCTAGCTTTATGTGGCACTGAACCGAGATGGGTCAGCAAATATTAATATATGAGAATTTATGTCCCAACTGAAAAAAAAACCCACAAAAATGCTGCCAACTCCAAGTGAAGCATATCTCTGTGGATTTAATAGGCAAATTCATTCCATACATTTTCATAAACACACTTTTTCAAGCTTTTTATTTGACTGCAGATATATGGTATGTAATGAGAGATGAAAAAACCTCAATTACTGTAAATGTCACCATAAGCTTTAAGAATAGAATTAAGGGGCTTTTTAAATCTCAGAATGCAGTTACTACCACTTTAACATAAGAAAGCTTTTAAGTTTTCTTTTATTATTTGAATTGTGAGACTTTAAGAATTTAGTGAAACATATTTAATTGGATGAAATTTTATTTGAGGAGTTACAGCATATTTAAAATTAACTGCATTATCTTCATATTAGGTGGGGACAACAAGAGCAAGACCTGTTGTCATTTGCATTTTTTACCTTAACAAACGATGATGAGGAAGTCTACCAAAAGATAAAAGGAGATATCATGGGAACTTTTAAGCATTTCACATTAAAACAGTTTGAAAAAATATTATAGTCTGCTCCAGTTCCAGTTGGATTCAAATCAGGCTTTTACAATGGAGAAGTTTTTGATGATGTACTTTTAACGGAGCAGATGATGATCTCTCCTTCCCTGTTTGATCACTCTGGTTGAGAACCAGAACCACCGGAGGCCAGTGGGTACTGAATTCTGATTGCACACAGTCCCTAGAAATTCTGTGGACATCACTCTTTCCTGATTCCAATGGTGCTAATACTCCTATTATATAAAATAAAAACAATTTTCCAAATTAATCTATGCCTGTAACATTCTATAGCTGCTTTTTAAAACCACGATAAAATGGGGGTAAAATGAGAAAGAACAATATGTTGCTTAAATAATTTATTCCCACTAACCTAGATAATTTATTTGCTTTCTTCCCAGTTCCTCCTTTGCCCTGTGTCCCAGTACTGAATGTTCTATACTGTTGCAAAGTCATTCAGTGGGTTATGTGCAGAAATGCCCTTGTTAATTGTTCCTTTTACCGTTGAATTGACATTCATCCTGAACATAATTGGAAATCCTCCATAGAAAAGCAGTTTGAGCAGTTTGAGCTACACAGTAATTTAATGAACATATAGATCTAATATCCCATCCTAGTCCCATTTTGTTGACATGTTTAAACTACAAGCCCATGTCTCTCTCTTGGGTTTTTTTTCCCTTTTTTTTTTTAACCAAGAAGGAAACATGTCTTTAGGAATTAGATTAGGTCTTCATTTCACTGCAGCATCTCCTTTAAAACTGCAACTGCTCAGGCCATGGTAACAAAATAGTAGGTAAATGGGTAATAGAATCTGGAAAAGCAGTGATCAGCACAGACATATGCATTAAAAGAAAATACAAAATGTGTTTGAATACCATTTTTAGTATTTTTTTCATCTTTTTAGCTCTAAATCTGAAGCCCCATTTTGCAGTTAAGAGGAACAATAGTTCCTATTCCTGAATTGCAGTTCTTTGAAAAGTTAGTATGCACACTTAAGTTTAGGGTTTTGAATAATGGCTTTGACTTTTCTTGATCTTTTTATATTACCAAGAGGCATATTCTTAATGCCTGGATACAGAGGAAGGTAAGCTTCATTTACTTGCAGACTGGTACATTTACACAGCATCTACATCACACAGGGTTTTCATCTGCAGGAAATTTTCTTGAAGAGAACAGTGCATTAGGCATAAGAATTATCTGAATATGATATTCCCCCACTACTACTGTTTCAGAAAGTGTAGAAAAAGAAGTGAGGTACCAGGAGAACAATATTTTGCTCTGGAGAAGTCTGACAACTGATATGATGTCATCTTCAAAGCTGCCTCAGATCGAGTACTCTATCAGGTTATACTGCCAGGGGGGATATTAGAACTACTACAATGAAAGAGAAATAATAATTAATTTAAATACCAGTAAAGTGAGTCTTTCAGAGCTGTTGATGACATATTACATATCAGAGAAACTTTGAAAAAATGCAGAAAAGGACACTGATTTGTCAAGAAATAAACGTAGATTATTTAGTCACAGATGGTTGGTATAAAACAGCTTCATAGTTATTACTGTGGAAAAAAGATAAAATCTCAAAATCAGGAAAATTTCAAGTCTAGTGAGAAGTAAAAAATGTCGTTGATACTACTGATAACAAGTCAAATTGTTGGAATATGAGAGTTCATGGGTTTCTAAGGACATTTTACATTTTAGGAGAAGAAATCTCTGTGGATTTCCAGAACAAGGCTATTTGCTGAACGTAAGTATCAATCTACAGTGAATATATATGCTTCACCTTATAATTTCACTGGATAGACTGCAGAGAAAGAGTCTGCATGAGAAAAACAACCACATTTATATGTGGCAGTTAATTCTTCACCGTGGTTAGAAACTGCTCCGTGCTCAAGGTGCCTGCAAACATTTCCTATATATCATAGAACCCAAAAAGCTATGAATATAAAAGGATCCTTGCAATAAGCCATCAGAAAAGCATTAGAACTAAATATTTGTACATTCCTGTTTTACATAGCTGAACACGGTTTGATGTAAGTGGAGTTACTCCCAATTGATGTCAAAGCAAAGGATCAATCTGATGTTACAACTTTGAAAAGAAAAGAAAAAAAGACATTTTTTCCACTTTTGAATGTCATAACTGACACTATACTAGTGTAATGTTCAACTTTATTAAACAAACAAATAATAAGTTCCATTCTGCTGCTTTCTTATTTCTCTTTTTTTCTTCTTCTTTTTTTTTTCTTTTAATGGGTGCCATACCAATTTTGTTTTAAAAAAACCCTTCTTGTATTGAAGAAAAATCAGGACTTTTGTAATACTGACTAATCAGTACTATCTGAGTGTTCAATCCACAGTGCCTGGGTTTTAACTATGCTATAGGACTGTGCCGAGGAACTTAAAGGATTTTGATCTGAAGCTGTTATAGATGCCCCTGACACCTCTTTTAAATCTAGTAAAGCCAGTCAGGCAGATAAAACGAGATAACAGGAAGTTTAGTGTGAATGATCTGGTTAGGAATGCAGTGTTTTTCATACATCACAGCTGATTCCAGCTGCATTCCCTACAGGATAGCACATGATTCAGAGTTAAAAGCTCTAATGTACATTTGATCAATTTTAGTTTGTCACTTGGAGGAAAAGCTGTCAAACTGCCATTAAACTAAGTTTCTCTTTATTCTAAGGTACGAAAAAGTAACACTTCAAATAATATGAGTATCAGGCAAAGTGAACCTATACCGTAATAGGGAGTGATGTAAGTAAAGCACCCTTGAGTACGAGTAATTGCAGTGGGGCAAAATAACAAACATAGATGAATCCCATCTTTCAGAAAAGCATTCATTTGAGTAGACAATAAAAAAGACCCAGAAGCAGCAGCAATGAAAACAATTCATTTTCTTAACATATTCCTAAAGGTTTTACAGACTACTTTAGAGTGCTGCAAATCGCTCTCTATGCTTTGGTGTTTATCCTTTGCCAGTAGTCACACTACTGCAGGGCCCAAGGAGTGTGAGGGTGCAGGAGGAGATGGGGTGATCCAGAGATAAAGGAGTCATAAAATACATTTGACAGCAACACAAATATTAGAGTGAGATGAGACACTTGGGATTTCAGTTGTGCCACTTTCAAGAAAAATTTAGTTCCCTATTTTAGTCTTCCTTCTTGGAAGGAATGTACTCCATCAGACAGCCCATCCAGCAGGTGCATCTGCTGGGCAGCACCACAGAGTCATTCATCCTTGAAGGACAGCCAAGCTGGAGACATGGGGATCAGGAAAGTGGGAAAAAAGGGTAGGAAACTGAATGGGCTATGATGTGCTAAGGGCAATGACCGGGGTATGGAGTCCAACAGGCAGCCGGTGACTTGCAGGGCTCCTCTGGTTTCAATAGCAAGACAGTCCTACGTGATGTCTTTATTAATAACATGGGTGATGGGATGGAAGGCCAACAAGTTTGGAGATGCTACCAGATTGCAGGGCAAGGGTCCTATTCACAGGGATCTGGACAAGCTGGAAAAAAATGGAGTGATCTGAAGTTAAGTAATTTCAGCAAAGCAAAGTTCTGCACCTGTGATCCCGTGAAGCAAAACAGCCCACCTAGAAATCATATTTACAGTAGAGGGCCAGGAATTTCTGATTGACAACTTAAACATTATTAACAGTGCACTCTTGCATCCAAAATGGCCTGGGATGTATTAACAAGACTGAAGCCCACAAGGTGAGGCAAGTGATTCTTTCCTTTAATTAGCATTTGAGAGACTGCATCTGGAGTACCATGTCTAGTTCTGTGCCCTGAGTACAAGAAAAGAATTGACAAACTGGGGCAAGTCCAAAGGGTGACAAAATGGTTGGACAACTGGAACATATGACATAAACCACAGGGTAAGAGAACTGGGTTTATTCTTCTGAAGAGGGAAAGGTTAAGGGGAGATCTCATGGCAGTCTGCAACCACTTGATCAGTTTGGTGAATGAAATAGATTGTCTCAGAAGTGCACAGTGGAAGGGCAAGAGGCAATAGACACAAATTGCTATATGTGGTATTTTGACTTGATGTAAGAAAAAAAATCGCACTATGACAGTAGTCAAACACTGGAACAGGTTGCCCAGAGGGGTTACAAAATTTCCTTTCTTGAAGATTTTTAAAACTCAACTGGACATGCCACTGAGTTATCTGATCTAACTGGACCTGAGTTAAGCAGGAAGGATGCATGAGATGTCAAGAGGTCCTTTCCTTCTTATATGCTTCCATGATTTCATGATTGCTCATAGTTCACCACCTGCACTGATGGGAACCAGACATCTCTTACATAATGTAAGGCTTGGTGGATTTATTTTTAATGCATTGTTGTCATTAACAGCATTATCAATGATTCATTCATTACGTGACTCAATGGGTTGCAGCCAGCTCAATGTCACATCGTTGCTCTTGGGCTTCAAAGATTAAGTAGGATGTGTATAACAAGAGGGTAATTATTTGCTTCACAAAGTCACTTCAGCTATGTTTAACATAAATATAACAACACTGACTTGTGAGACTTCTGTTTCAGGGTATTTAAAGAATTGATATTAAGTAGAAGATCAAGCCAAAGACAATTCTGGAGACATGGTGTTTTTTCAGAAGTAACACAAGTCCTTAAAATAATTTTGTGCTTGCAATATACTAAGTGTGGGAAAAGGGCTAATAGCATGTTTGAACCCTCTTTTTAGCAGCAATAGCGATAGAAAGAAGGTTTCCATGCACCCCATGACCTGTAGCATGGCAGAAATCTTTACCCCACGCTAGCCAGCCAGGGAGAAGGCAGAAATCTTTACCCCACACTAACCAGTCCGCAGGAGAAGGGCAGAAAGGGAAAAAAAACAAATAAAGGTAAGAATTTACCACTTCCTTTTTCAACTCTAGTCAATCTGTCCTTGGTAAGTGAGAAGGGGACATGAATTTTTTACTGAATACTAAAACTTCACAAGATAGAGACTACAATAACAAGGTAGAACAAGTTAGAGTGGAAGGGTTCTGGGACACCAAGTCCGCTCTTCTATAAGGAACAATCTCAGATAGTCCCTATCAGAAATTTAAGCAGTTTGCAAAGGTTTTAAAGCCTACTCTATTCAAGCGTGACTTGCTCCTAACCTATCTCATGGTTTGACTTCATCCTTCTTCGGTGTTTTTCCAGGCAGAGACCGAGTTTTTACTGTGTGGATTTCTGAGTAAATATACACTTCAGCTCTTGGCTTGCTATCATTAGACATATTTCAATTGTGATCAAAGCTAAATTTCAAATGATGCTCAGCATATTCATATGCTGTGGTGATTCAGGAGCAGAACATTTCTTGCTTGCATTACTTAGCTTCACTTTAAATATTTTCTTTTAAATTAACCAAAAAACAGCAACTACCAATCCTACAAAGCTAATGCTACCAAGGCAGCAGATTTTTATGATTTCTCCAAGTGCTGTTTGGAGTGACTGTATCAGTCTTCCTAAAGTAGAAATTATAATTGGTGCTATAATTTTCTAGTAAAATAGTCAGAAACCTGGTTTTAAAAAAAGCAAAGCAACAACGTACCATATTGGGTGAAACATGCATTGAGACTACTTAAAATTAAGGGAAATGTCAGCAGAAAGGTTGAAAATCTCTTCAGTCCTGAGTCATCAAAGTCTGTAAAATAATTTTTAAGTGTCCTGATAGTGTCATTATTCTCTATTTTGCATGAAGGTAAGCATATCATTGACTGTCTTGCTGAACTGGATGTGTTTGAGTTGTTATTATAATGATGCACACATTGTTTATAGTTTTATAACTCTCCATGTGTTTTATTTACACAAAAAAATATAGTATTACTGAAAATTCACCAAGCAAGTCTTTTTTTCAATGATTTGTTGCATTGCATATTGACAATAATATACTTTCTATTAAGGCCAGTTGAGAAAATTTCCATTTTGCCAGTTTTGAGCCATAACAATACTAAACACAGGTTTTGAAGGAGTAGCATGATCTCAGAGGGCATGATCAAACTTCTTTTCCACAGAAAGGCACATGTTTGCTTGACCTTTCTCAGTAGAAACTTCAAAAATTTGTTTAGCTTGGACAGTAAGTTTTTGTATAGTTGTCATGACATTACCTGAAGGTGAATTGAATCTTACCATTTTGGTCTCGTAGATTAAACTAAAATAATAAAATAAAAATTGTTTATTTTTTCAGCTCTGTAAACATGTCCAGTATCCAGTTATACACTGACCTTCACTATGAACTGGAGGACTAAACAATACTCTACGGTCGAACAGAAAGTTTAATTACTAGGATATTAGCAGTTTGTATTGTTGTGGGATATGGATCCAATCCTTTCTCCCTCCAGCACAAACTTTGGAAAAGTGCCAAGATCTTTTATTTTAAGAGTTAAAAAAAATTGTTGTGGCTATAAATATTGAGCTGGTGCACTTCTCTAGAACACTATTACAGACTCTGGAGCCCTGGCAAAAGCATAAGTCTTTCTTTTAAACTAACTTTAATAATCCTGTACCTTGATTTTTTTTTTTTACTGTTCAAAATTTTGCTATTATTAAAATTTACTTAGGAAAGCTTTTGCAATAAGATTATGAAGGTGGTGGGAAAAAAAATTCCATATGGAAAGAATGAAGAGATTAAATTTGAAGATCAGTCTGCTGTAGGTCAGCAATTAGCTGCTTCCTTACTCATAAAAGAGTAGGTGAACAGTGGTTTGTATGTGCCACACTCTCTTCATGCTGATAGTTCTGGTTTAAGGAAAGGGATGATGTTGACCATCTTCAATTATTCAGTAATATTTTTGGCAACTTTATCTGCAACCTTCATAAGAAAGAAAATAACAAATTGTCTTTTCAGAGCAAAGGGCAAACATATTTTCAGGAGAGATGGCATTTCGTGCACAGAAGTCATTCTGTGGACTGAACCGTAAGCTGGGTCCCAGTATTCTTTTCTTTGCAGTCAATGATTGAATAGTTTCAAGCTGATTTCAAAAATATTACTACCTGATAAACACAAGAATCTAAAACTTCCTTTGTTTTGACATGTTAGATAAAATTACAGAAACTCAGTTGCAACTTTTTCATTTCTCCAGTGATCTCTATGAATTATAAGTACCTGGGGTCTAAGAAATACAGGGGAGATTGTAGAGGGCATGAGCACAAACAGTGAGAGAGTGAGCCCTATAGACAGGAAAATAAACCTGCTGCAGAGATCAATTTTCAGCCTAGGCTTTTCCTCTCACATTCTTCATTTCCTTCCACTGAGGTTGAAAATAATTTGACTGCTTCAGTAGACAATGAAAAGATGTCAACACTATTTGCAGAAAACATCTAGTGACTTTGTTCTATTCCAGGTCTAGGGAATTTTCTGCACAAAGTATTGGAAAAGTTGGCTTTGTGCCCTATAACAGCTAAACTGCACTTGGCCTGCCTGAATGGTAGAAGTAGTGCAAGAAATTATCTTAATCCTACTCCACAAATCAGAAGTCCTCATAAGTGAATTGCCTAGTGATGCTACTAAGGTAATTCAGATGAGGTTTTTCTTTCCTGGAAAATAACTGCTGAAGATCCTCTTTTTGCTACCTATATTGATGCATATGTGCATATGCATATATATATATATATATATATATATATATGCATCAATATTTAAAAATACTGCAGAACTGCTGAGGACATGATAAATTATACTGTACAGTGCTTTTATTTTTCATTTCAGATTTCGATTAAGCTACCAAAAAAAATACTAGGATCAACCAGTGCCCTCTAACTCGTGTGCTATATGTTTTCCCTGAATTAGTTTAAGGGAGAACACAGATTTCTTTTCTGAATGTCCAGTTTGGACTGAAAAATCTAGTTACGGGAAACCACCTACATCTTAGATTAACTGATGCTTGGACTGATTACTCTCCCTGCTAGTAGTATGTATCCTATTCTTTTATATGTGCAATTTTTTTTTCCCCCACCTGTAGCCATTGGTTGGATCATAGGCATTTGTCAATCTGAGTAAATAGCCCTCTTTTATCAATTTCCTGTTTTTCATGCAGCTACCAATATATCCTTTGGCCTTCTTTTTATCAATATAAACAGCTTTGAGCTTCTGAAGAGAAATACTATTAGGGTTATTTCACAATACTGAAGAAATTCCATACATCTTCTCTGTATCCTTCAATTTATCAACATTGTTTGGGAATGGTGGACACCAGTACAAATTGGAACACTGGGCAATTCATTTGCATTGCTACCAAGAACAAAGGGAAAATGATCTTTCTGATCCAATATAAGATTTTAATGGATTAACACAGCAATGGAATGCATTGCTTCTTTTGAAATAAGAGCTCATGTTCAACTGATTGCCCATTATGCACTTCTAATCCTTTTCAAGATTTGTCAATTTTTAAAATCTTTATGGCATCTATAAACAACGTTAATAATGATTTTTGTTTTCTTCAAAAGGACTGGTTAAAATGTTTCATATAATACAGACAAGAATGCAGCCTTGCAGAGTCCAGTGGAATATTCATTCTCTAAGAAGATTCCCATTTATAGTTGTATTTTGAAACCCATCAGTCAATCAAATTTTAATCTAGTTAATGTCTACAATGCTCATTTGCTGTTGGCTGAGCCTCATTTTTAATAACCCCTTATCTACAGAGAAGCCCAGAAATTACTTCAGCAATGAACAGTTCTATTAACCTTACATTCTTACACTGATTTTCAGGTTCACAGAAGCCTTCTATAAAAATTTGGGATGTCTTAACAAAAATAACTACTGTTAGTGAAAACACTGTTATTAAATCGGTATACTAAAAAAAAAAGAAACCAAATTGTTTTGTCAGCATCTATTTCCTAGAGAAGTATGGTGAAGGGTGGCTGTTTCATTTTTAATAGCTTTCTCTACCAGTGATTGTATTATTGCTCTCAGGTCATTCTGACAGTCCTTTGAATACTTTGCTTATTCCAATTGCATATGTGAACACCCAGCAAATAATAGCCAAACAATAGGTCTCAGAATTTACCACATTGTCATAATACAAAAATGATAAAAGAATCTCACATAAATTTTAAAGTTCTAGGAAAAACCTATATAGATTCACTGATGCACTTTTGGTATTTTGGATCAATACTATAATGCTTCCTGTTCAAATGGAGAATAGTGTACTTAGAAAGTAGCTATTTTATTATGAAAATATTTTGTTTCCCGAAACCACAATACTTATTGGAAGAAAACATTTACTGGACAATTTATCTTGCTTATTTTTGCTAGTTATACCACTTTATCCTATAAAAGCCAGTCTTATTTTTAGGATTATTTGAATTCTTATTTAAATTACTTAAACACAAAACTCCATATTATTTTTAATCAACTGACAAGTTATTTCTCCTTTTGCTTTTTCTTTGCTTATAGTTTTCTGAAGTTCCAAGCATCTAAGATTTGTGCCTCATGAGACTCTTTTCTGTTCTTTCATTTCTTAATTTTCTTGTGTACTATTATATCATATGCACAGTTCTACCTACCTTCTAGACTGGGTTATTTTACCTAATATGGTTGTCATTGTCTGAAAGATCATAGTTTTCTTTAAGCGGTCTTAGGGAGTTTCCAATTTTCTTTTACATCTTTTGGCTTTATTCTTCTTCTTCCAATTGATCCAATTCAAATTTATTTTCTGCATTCCAAAAGTTCAGAATTGAATCTCACATTCATTTTTCAACATTTTCAGGTGGAGTAGTTTTATCACACCAGAACATTGGGAAGATAAGTGTTTTCCACACTATTCTGAAAGTGGTACAATCATAACTGGACAGTTAACAGTGGATGTTCAAAATAAAATCATTATTGGCCTTAAAAGTCAGTGCAGGAAAACTATATCAGATTGTGAGGAAGAATGCACTTTTATTATGTATGCCTTCAAAATCTATCATATTTTTATTTCTGGTTTTAATTCACAGTATTGGTGTGATAGGAATCCATGAACTGAAGTCCTACTGTGAACCACAAAGGCAGCTCCTATAGGTTCTGAAGGCTGGTGGTCAGTTAATACAGAATGTGCTTATAGAGATTTCCGTGTAAGCAAACTTTTATGAGTTAGTGAAACATGAAGCTACTTTGCCTGGGGTCATTCATAGCTGCAAAAATGTTTTGCCTATGTCCCCAGTGGAGAGGCTTCTGGAGTGATTTTTAACTCATATTTTCATTTAGTTTTTGTAAGTTCTTGGTATCTCCTAAGGAGCTTTGGTATTTCTACCACACGGTCAATATTGCACAAACCAACACATTATGGATCATCTATTGCTGTCTTTGCTCCTGAAGTCTCATTCCAACCAGGCAGAGCCCACTAGAGTAATTTCTAAAACTGTAAAGAGTTTTTGGGATGTGTTAAGTGCCTTGTAGTTGGTACGGCAACACCCAGAGGACTTAAATCTTCTTAATCATGCAGCAGACTTTTTCTAGTGGATTATTAGACTAGCCAAATATTCAAATGAACGTTCCTTGCTTCCTTGAATTGAGGCTTTCAACTAAGAAAAATAACTTTGCACCAGCACACAGATGCTTCGAAATTTATAGTTAAAGTGTGTGTACCTGTGCACTGGGGAAATACTTGATTTTACTTAGAAGTATCTTCTAATATTTTTGAGATGGTAAACTAAGGAATCATTCACCAAAGAAAGACAGAGTTTCTTTGACCTTTCAAAGCATCTTAACTGCCTACAAATAAAACTCCAGTCCTCATGGCATTACACTGTACAACTGCAGCAGCCAAATAAGCTATCCAGGTTTTTTTTGCAGAATCTAGATTTTCTACTCTAAAAGACAAAATATTACATTTTTCTAAAGGCAAACAATTACATTTTCCACAATTCAGAAAACTGTTAAATATGTAGTGTCTCCTATAATATCCTTATAGGTAAGTTTAAGAATTGTGGATTAGGTGAGTGGACAGTGAGGTGGATTGAGAACTGGTGAACGGCAGAGCCCAGGGGGTTGTGATAAGTGGTGTAGAGTCTAGCTGGAGGCCTGTAGCCAGTGGTGTGCTGCAGGGGTCAGTGTTGGGTCCAGTCTTGTTCAACATATACATCAGTGACCCAGACAAAGGGACAGAGCGTACACAGCAAACGTGCTGAATATACTAAACTGGGAAGAGTGACCGACACACCAGGAGGCTGCACAGCCATTCAGTGAGACCTGGACAGACTAGAGAGTTGAGAAGAAAAGAACCTAATGAAATTCAACAAAGGTAAGTGTAAGGTCCTGCATCTAGAGAGGTGTAACCCCAAACACCAGTGCAGGTTAGAGGTCTACCTGCTAGGAAGCAGTGTGTCAGTCCTGGTGGACAAGTTGGGCATGAGACAGCAATGTGCCCTCATGGCCAAGAAGGCCAATGGGAACCTGGGCTGCACTAAGAAGAGTGTGGCCAACAGTTTGAAGGAGGTTATCCAGTCTTTCTGCCCTGGTGAGGCCACATCTGGAGTTCCATGTCCAGTTCTGGGCTCCCCAGTTTAAGAAAGACAGGGAATGGCTGCAGAGAATCCAGCGGAGGGCTACGAGGAGGGTGAGGGGACTGGAACATCTCTCATATGAGGAAAGGCTGAGAGAGCTGGGTCTGTTTACCCCAAAAAGAAGAATGAGAGGGGATCTGATGCATGCTTGCAAATATCTAAGGGGTGGGTGTCAAGAAGATGAGGCCAGACTCTTCTCAATGGTGCCCAGTAACAGAACAAGGGGCAATGGGCACAAACTGGAACACAGACATTTACATTTCAACATGAGGAAAACCTTCTTCACTGTGATGGTGATAGGGCACTAGTGCAGTCTGCCCAGAGAGGTTGTGGAGTCTCCTTCCCCGGAGATATTCAAAACCCACCTGGACACAATCCTGTGCAACCTGCTTCTAGGTGATCTTGCTTTGCCAGGAGAGTTGGACGAGAAGATCTCTAGAGGTCCTTTCCAACTCCTATTGCTCTCTGATTCTTTGTATTTGATGAAGAAAAATGCAAGTACAATGAAAAGTACAGTACTGTGACTACAATGTTGTCTGTCACTGATGTGAGAAGGCAAACATGTACAAATGGCTACAGAGGAGAAAATGCCAGATATCATTTTGTTTCCAGGTGAAAAAGAAGTGAAATAAAAACAGTTTTCTTTTTAAATTTTAAATACCAAAGGTGAAAAGCATTTCAGAACTGGTCATTTGTTTTCCATTTACATCTGCTTAATGATTAACTTCTGGATTACATTTTATTTTATGTCAGAATGGTTAGGCCAAATAGGTCTATGTGATAGCACTGGTATTAGGAAAATTTCAGTACTGCAGTGGTGTTACTGTGATTTCATAGAATCATAGAATGCTTTGGGTTGAAAGAGACCTCAAGGATCATCTAGTTCCAATGGCCCTGCCATGGGCAGGGACATCCTCACTAGACCAAGTTGCCCCAAACCTTATCTAACCTGGCCTTACACACCTCCTGGGAGGGGGCAGCCACAGCTTCTCTGGGCAGCCTGTGCCAGGGCCTCATCGCCCTCATAGTAAAGAATTTAATTTCTTCCTAACATCTATCTTTAACCTGCCCTCTTTGAGCTTAAAGCTGTTGTCCCTTATCCTATCACTGCACTCCCTGGTGAACAGTCCCTCTCCCTCTTTCCTATAGGACCCCTTTAAATATTGGTACACCCCAATTAGGTCATCCTGGTCAGCCTTCTCTTCTCCAGGCTGAACAAACCCAACTCTCACAGCCTGTCTTCATAGGAGAGGTGCTCCAACCCCTTGATCATCTTCACGGTCCTCCTCTGGACTCACTCCAACAGCTCTACATCTTTCCTGTACCCCAGAGCTGGATGCAGTACTCTAGGTGGGGTCTCATGAGAGCAGTGTAGAGGGGCAGATTCACCTCCCTCAACCTGCTGGTCACACTGTTCTTAATGCAGCCCAGGACATGGTTGGTCTTCTGAGATGCTAGCACACACTGCCAGCTCATGTTGAGCTTGTCATCGATCAGCAGCCCTAATTCCTTCTCCTCAGGGCTGCTCTCAATCCATTCCCTGCCTGGCTTGTAGTTGTGTTTGGGATTGCATGAACCCGCATGCGCTACCCATAATTTGCATGTTAGATACACAGAAAACTCTTTCATATATTCAGGAGTCTGTGTCCGAAGACTGCATACAAGTATGTAAGAATTAGATGAAACTGATGCTATCCGTGATTTATAGTTGTTTGCTGTCTGAAAAAATGACCTTGTTAAAAAGAAGTGAAGTCATTAAATAAAACTGTTATCTTTTCAGCTGAATCTAAATATCAAAGCTGCCTCTAAAAATTTATAAACATTTTAAGAAAACAGATGGTCTGCTTCTGTAAATAAGGCTTTGAAGAGCAAACCTGGGGAAAGAAGTAAATTAGACTTTTCCACTGATCTTACTATGTAGTAACGCTTCGAAATAAAGGTTGTGAACACTTGTTCTGGTATTTTGGGGTCTACCATCATAACAAGTGATACTTCAATTTTTTTCACTAGCTTTTATCTTGCCTTTCATACATTTTTATGCCCCCAAATAAAGTATTCTCACACCATCAAGAAGCATTAAATACTGAAACATTTGTATTAACAGGAGTAAAAACAATTGTGAAGTATAAGAAGAAAATTACCTGTGAGAATACACAGAAAAATTTAAAGAAATATTTTTAGTTCTTCTTCCATCTGTTGTATCTCAAAGGAGGGAAAAGCCATATAACACAGTTGACTTTAAAACTTAGATGATATACCCAGAAAAAAACCCCAAGAATAAAAATTTTTATATAGCCATACATTTAGTTTTACATACCTATGCATTCTGTATTAGGGCCTACAAAAGCCAAGCAGATTTAGGAGCCAGATCATCCATCTTCGGTATGATTTTTCTCCTGGAGACAGTTGAAGGAGACCTGTTTTCTTCTTGGGCATTTGTTGAGGTGATGGATTTGTGCAATAGCCTCAAATCACAGAATGAATCTAAAGAAGTGCTTTTCTTTCCACATGCAAAAGTACCCTCAAAGCATTCTTGGTAGTCACTTAACAGAAGCCAAAGATCAGCCAGAACCTGATGAGGTATCATGAGGCATGGGAATTTGACCTGTAGTACCATGGTAGCCAAGGTAGGTAGCTGCTGGGATGCTGATGGCATGGCTATCAATGGGCAGGATGGAAGGCATCAGAGTTCTGACACATAGAGATGATTTCACACAGCACTGCCAAGACCGTTGATACAGAACAACTTCAGGGAGCATGATCTCTTCTGAGGGATACTAAATAGTCATGGCTGATATCTGTAATGACTTAGCATAAATAGCAGTGCATTTGAAAAGCAGCACTGCTAATCTGCACATCCTCGGTGACAGCCACAAAAGAGTGTGTTTATAAGTGGATGGTTTGGGTTTTTTTGTCATAGACTTGCCAGTGCTGAAGTAATCTTCTCAGATTGGCCGAGGTTTCACACGGTCGTTTGCCTTAATGCAAGTAGCAAGAGCTACTTGCTCTGGGACAATGTTCAGGGCTTGGATGTGAGTGACTGCTATTTAAGAAAAGTACAGGTTTCCAACACTATTAACACCTGAGAAGTCATGGCCTGCTACTTCTGTGCCTCTGGAGAGCAGTGCAGTTTCTGGTGCTGGCAACGTACAGGCAGAATGCATTTCAGAAAGCAAAAATAAACTTGCTTGCCTCCAGCAATGCAATTGTGCTCTCCTGATACTACAGACTGATGAACCTCTGACCTACCTGTTTAGAGCTGAATTTCCTGTGGCAATAGCATCATGGTCTTGTCACTGGCAGTGGAGTTTTTTTCTGGAGACTTTCTGAAGCCTCCCATGGATGCTCATGCTCCTACTTGTACCCGAGTTCACTAATTCACTTGGCTCTATGTGCTGATGCAGTGACATCAGTGCAGATGCTGAAGGATGTTCATAAGCAGGGCATGTATAATGGGTATGTGGCTGGCCTGTGCTGTGGGAATGAAGCTGTTAGATCAGGATACTCTCACTGGGACAGTCCTCAGGAGCATACTAAGATCACCGGGACCATAATACCCAGTTGTAACTTGCAGCCGAAATCCGTCCCTCTGTCTACATCTTTGACCACTTCACTTTGCTCACCTTCATTTACTTTCTTTGATCCAGTGTTATTGCCAGATTGTTGAGAATTGGCATTCCACTTCCATTTCCAATGGTGAGGGACAGGATTTTCTACGAAGTCATTTGAGTAGGAACAAGAATTTTGTACCCTGATTAGCTGTATGCCAATGACAGATATAAATCTATCCCTAAGGGACTAAGATGAGACACACTATCCATTTCTAAGCTTCACAATGATTGACTGCAGCCCCAATTAGGCCAAGGCATTCAGCTGAATTTTGTGTACTCTCTTCAAGGGCAGCCTGAAATAACTTGTACTCTTAATTCTACTGAGTATATCGTTTAAAAAGTTTTTAAATTGAATTGTAAATTTAATTTCTTTAATGCATTACTATCCTTCTGTCTCAGAAAGGTAAATATTTTTCAGAATGAGTTTATGTAGGGGGTTAAATCTACCTCAGACATTTAATTCTGAAGTGACCTTGTTTATGCTGGGTGGGAAGAAACATTTATTATGTGTTTGTTAAACTACAGCTGCATGCTCAGCATTGCAGGAGTCTGGGACCCTGCCTCTGAAGCTTAATACAGTTTTGATTTGAAGTCAGTGAAAATCTTATCCTGCTTTCAGTACTATATTAATAAATTCTGTATAAAATTTGACCTATTAAAATAAGGAGCCTCATTCCACAGAAAGGACACTAATTTTTCTCATACCCATGTTTTGGTAACTTAAATATTGTAGGAATAATCTTGTGCCTTGGAAAGAAATGCCTGACTGACACTGAAAATACTGTGTTTAAACAAACACCACAAAAAGCAATAAAACTCTTTCAAGGGCAGTGCTGAGTTGTTTGAGCATCACATGTGAATATGATTAATTCTTTCTGAAATAACCTTACATAATGCTCCCAACTGAAGACACACATCTCTCTTTTTTATCTTTTATTTTTATCAATGTATCTCAGTCTTTCCTTTCAAATTTCTGTTCTGATCTGCTGGGTATATTTTATGGTGCCATTTAGTATCACTGCTGTGGTCACTATAGCAGTTTGATTTTAATAAGTTTTAAACAGGCATTGCCAGTCTGAAGGTTAGCTCTAAGGGTTATGATTTAGAGTTATCAGTTTTACTCAGTATTATATCATGAAGAGAAAACAAGACATGGCCTCAAACCATGACATTTAGATGGAGGCTTCAGGAACTCAAAGACCAGAGCTTGGCAGCCTGATGTGGGGTTTTAATTCTGCCTGGTTTAACAAAAAGGTCACTTTGTAAAATTTAAATCTGAATCCACATTCCTATTTCAAGTTACCCAGAACTGTTAGAAGGTTGTTCAGATTCAGGGCTTTAGTAAAAAATACTGTGAGTTCAAATATGCTCTTACTTTCAGTTCCTAAATAATTTTAAGGTCCAGGGACATTTTTGGGAGTATTAACTAATTAATTAATTAATTGAATAAATAAATTTTAAAAATTATTTTGTTGTGGCAAAGTCAAAACTGCAGTTGTTCACATGGAGTATTTTCTCCCTAAACTGAAAAAGGAAGGAGATTGACTTGTGCAAGTGGAAGGCAAGCATCAGCCTAAATTGCTTTGGTTCAAATCCTGTGATGTAAGAGAAGGAAAAAAAATGAGATATGAAGAAACCTAGATTAACTACAAGCTATTTCTTAAACTGAATCTTTCCTCTGATCTTTTTTTGTAGATCCTTGCATCCAGCAAGTTGTTTCCTTGCTCTGTTTTGAAGGAGTCAGTGTTGATATCTGACAATATTATGATCTGTATTTATGACCTCATAAAGAAAAACTAACTGCATATTAGTACTGCTTCTGATTGCACTCCTTTAAGCTGAGTTTATGAAGGAATTAATCCTGCTGAGTACACACACTGCAGTCAGATGGCATTGTTAACTTTGCCATTGATTGAAAGAGCAAAGAGAATTTCTGATCAACGCCTCACAGCCCTCTTTTAACTGTTGGTACCTGACTTCTGGCATTTATCAGTTCTTCAAACAGCCTCTATTGCTTATCCATCTGACCACCTTACCTGACTGATTTTGAAGAGCCTGACAGATCTTAGAAGTCGGTGTTTCTGAGAAACAGAAATGAGGATTATTTGATGTGACATCCATGAACAATTTTTGATATGATTTAATTGTCTCCTTCCTGACCAATCCATTAAGTAAATTATATTGTATGTTGCATACAAAAAATTATTCTGTAAAGGTCTTCCTGAAATCTGAGGCTCTAGATTCTACAGCATCAGCTACTGTAATGTTCTTCCCATAGTGCTGATAAATAGGGGGCTTGGACCCGATGATCTCTTGAGGTCCTTTCCAACCCCTACGATTCTGTGATTCTACAATTCTGTGAACTAATACAGCTAGCTCATGATGAGCTATCAATCAGTCCCTGATGTCTATAGTTAAATTTTTCTGTTCCTAGTTCCAGAAGTTATGTGCAAAGCTAGTCACTGCTGACTTCTTATTGCTAGCTGTGGTGTCTGACACAAGAGTAGCAACAGGCTATGGATGTATACAGGCTGAGGCAAAACGATTGTAGTTAAAGACATCTGCCCCCTCTGGAGCTTTAGTCTTCAGGAGGGGTCTTCCAAGCAATACATGAAATATTCATTTGTACTTGAGTTGTCATTTTTCTATGTTCCCTTATGCTTTTGTGTTGCTGAAGCATTGAGTATACTGCTCTGTATTTTATCTTTTCTGTATTTTGTCTAATAAAATCACTATATTTTGAGCTAAAAGATTATCTTCTGCTAGCTCATTCCCTTGAGCAGATGATTTGTGGAGATTATAAACTTATTATGCATTCACACCCTGTGATAATGGGTGAAGCCTACAAAATCAAACAGACAGATTATTGAAAGTGTGTGTAAGGTGCAACATAAAACATATTTAGATAGGAATCGAATGTAAACATTTCATAGCAGAAATCAGGTGCCAATTCTGAATGTTTCCATCCAAAGAAATGACTGCATTTTCAAGTTAATGCCTCTTTAGTAGAACACACAAAATTTAAAAATAAAATCAACTTAATGCAGCCGCCCTGTGTAATTCTGTTTACATATCTATGCAAATTTACCCTGTTACTAAGTCAGATTATTCATTTCACAGGCAAAAACCCCACATATATATAGAAAGTTGGTTTACTAATGATATTAGATTTTAAATTATCCCTTAGGCTAACAAAAATAAACCTGTTGTGGGTTGTTGGGTTTTTTTTTTTCCCTTCGTAATGTGAAATAACAACATACTTTCTAAGGCCCCCACACAGAAAAAAGAAAAAAAAAAGGTTATATCCAGTCAAATTATAGTTACTGTAGGATTTTTTGGGGTTTTGTTTTTGTTCTGCATTGGAAGGAAATTTATACTTGCAAACTAACCAGCATCGCAAATATGTATTAAGCCTTGACCTAGTGTAATGGTTGTATATATGTTTATACAAACACCTAAATATATATTTATACAAGTATGCACATATGTATTTGAATTACTTCCATTACATCCTTGCATACCAGAGCAATCTGAAGTCATATCACAATTCCTAACGGTATTTCTGATAAACTACTTGAATTTAATTGATTCAGTATACTATACACATACTCATACCTGTTTCTGAAGGAACTAAACTAGTACCCAGCCAGAGATACGATATAGAGTCTATATCATATGTAAACTCCAGGGAAATATGTTTCAATATTCTGATATAAAGCATTTTTAGTGATACCATAATTTAAATAATTTCTGAAGGACAACTACCCTGCTATCAATTTACCCAGAAAAACAATATGTAACAGGTCTAGCATTATAAATGCTACATATGCAGGGAAGAATTAACATGAATAATAGCATTAATAATTACATTATCATTATTGAATATCCAACCTTTAACACACAAAATAGTTTAAATTTCCAATTCCCTGCAGATCCAGTTCATCCTCATGTCTTTGGCTCTCAGCCTTCATTCTCATCACTGGTTGAAGTCTCTGCCTCACCCATAATATCAGTTGAAAATTTTTTCTGTTCTTGAATTGTATTTATCTTTATTTTGGTAACACTGTTCCTTTGGGTTTTGATTTTGATTTTGTTTGGCTTTGTTTTTGTATTTGTTTCTGTTTCTGGTTTTGTTTTTTGTGATGTCCTTAAATATCACCACATTTCCTCCTTTGTGTTTGATTCCTGCTCCCGTCCTACGATATTCCCAATGTATTCTCATACTCATAAAAACCTAACCTTCAGAAGCCATTCCTCTCAAGCATCTCTGTCAGCTTCTTTTCAGGCACTTTCACCAGCTGGTGCTGGGAGTACAAAGAGCCTGTTGTGGAGGGAGTCCACACCTGGTAAATAAACACAGGAAACCAGACCGCTCTTTACCACCTCAGGCAAAACCAAACATTTCCTAAATACAGATAAAAAATCTCTCTAAAACATTATTTTGCACTGATAAAGTCTTTAAGTCAGACTTTTCCAAAGCTGCTCAAGATTTTAGCTCAAGATTTTTCAACTAACGTGTGTTTCTGGTTCCAGATTTGTATGTATAACCCCCCTTCGGGTAGGTGATTTTTCTGTATATTGGTATGATCAGCTGCACCTGAATGTGTTAGTCCTTAAGCTCATGTACAAAGAAAGCTTTAAGTCTGGGAGGATTTCAGTGTTGCCACTGAATAAGTAAGTTCCTTGATATTTCAATCTGATATTAAAAAAGTGAGATTTTTTTTCAGTATTTGGGTTCTCAATTATTTTATTTATATTGAAGATATTTCAGCTACTGCATAAATACTTTCTCTCATAAGCCATTTCCAATACACTCTAACCTGTATGAACACAATAGAATTTTACAATAAAGCCTATAAATTAACATTGCCATACATCTGAAAATACAGCTGGTCTAAGCAGAAACTTTGCAGTATTTAATTACAGATCTGGTACATTTTTAAAGTAATTTTTTTCTTAAACTGCTTTACCCATAATTAAAATGAGAGATTGAGAGATTGGTCTGACTTTTTTTCTTTTTTTTTTTTTGGCCCTGGTTTTATCCCCACTTAAATTTTTCATGCATAAGATCAATACATGAGCGCAGCTTGAAATATACTTATCATTGTGTTCTATGGAACACTGAAAATCCCTATGGAAATGGGACACAACTAGATCAGACATTTTCTTTTTCCAACTTTTTCCAAATCTAGTGTAATTCAAAAAAAGAACAAAACCTGCATGAATACGACATCAGAGATTTTGCATCCATTTCTTAAATCTCTTCAGATTCAAAGTGTATCTCTGTACAGCCTAAGCCCAACTACAGTGACTGCTGCACATCTTGCTGTGTGAAAGGGCAGCAATGATAAATCACTTCTCGCAAAGTGAGTCACGCTCAGACAACGAACACAGCAAGAGCCCAAGCAGTGATCAAAAGCCAGAGTGGCTCAGTATAATACTGCTCAGCAGTTCCAGGCTGTGTTGGGCAGTTTAGAAATGATAATGAGAGGTGCAGCATAATATGCTGCCCACCACGGCATAATATGCTTCAGATGACCTAGGACTACACAGTCCAGTTATGAATACTTGAATGTAAGATCTTGGTAGTCCTATAAAAAGACCCTACCCTATTAAAAAGAGGAAAAGGACACTTTTTTTTTCTTTTTTTTTTTTCTTTTTGTTTTTATCCCAGTAGTCAGAAATGAACAGGAAAAATGTGACATCACTGATCATAGATTTATCCAGCTTGACATTATAAAATATGATTACCTCTGTTGTGGCAGATCTCTGAAGCTAGCTTCACTATATAGTTTTTCTGCTTTACTGAGCCCTAGTATTTTTATAAAATAAGCTGAATTTGAAGGAGTGCAGTAATTATATTAAATGAGTTAATAAGCCAGCTAGATATTGATTTATGGTTCTTAGAAATATGTGTTAAGTTGTGCTCAGTATGTATGAAGAGCTTTGAAGACTGCCAATCAATTCAAGAAACAGATAAAGAGTTTATTTTCTCTTATGAGATATATTTGAAGGTTTCTTTTACGAAAATTTTCTGCCACTGCTACCACTGATTCAGTGTAACTGCTAATAACAATTGTAAGGGTGCTCATATGGCCCAGGCTTTAGGAGGTCCCCTCATCCTTACAGCATCAAGCAGATTAACAGAACTGTGCATCAGACTGTGGGTGATAGCAAATCATCTACAGCATATCCCCACTTGCAGAACTATTGCTATAAGAATCACTGACTACTACTAAAAAATTTAAAGATATTCCTGTCACTGATAGAATCATAGAATCATAGAATTATAGAATCATAGGCATTGGAAGGAACCTCTAGAGATCATCGAGTCCAGCCTCCTGCCAAAGCAGGTTCATTAGGACATATCGCACAGATAGGCGTCCAGGCAGGTCTTGAATATCTCCAGAGAAGGAGACTCCATAATCTCCCTGGGCAGCCTGTCCCAGTGCTCTGTCACCCTCACTGTGAAAAAGTTCTTCTGCATGTTGGTGCAGAACTTGCTGTGCTCCAATTTGAAGCCATTGTCCATTGCCCCCTGTCCTAGCTAATCACTGAACCTAGCCATGTAGGTTAGTTGGCTAGCTTTCCCTGACTCCCTTCAAAATCAATGGAAAGTGGGTCACATTTTCTAGAGGATCATCTTTTCCTTACAACATTAACTTAGTGTTCAGTTGCAATTAAAAAATAGTTAAATAGGCATTAGAAATTTCATTAAAAAGGTAGATGTGAAACCGTAAGTCCATCCGTCTGTCCATCCATCCCTCCATATACATATAGATTTGTTGCTGCGTATACCCTTTTATTTAATATATATTTATGCAGACACAAATTTGCATCTATAACTATGTCTATCTGTAGACCTTTCCGTGGCACAACTGTATCTTGAATATGTTGGTGTTTGCATTCTTCCAACTCAGAAAGGATATTAGACTTAGAAAAGGTAGGAAGAAAGCCGACAACGATAATCAAAAATAGCTATATGACAAAATATGAGACACACTATAAATCTTTAGCCCAGAGAAGAGAGAGATGAAGTATAGAACTTTCTACAGTCATGAATGTCAAAATGTAACATCTAGGGCATGGGTGCAATTTGGCAATAGCTACCCTAGCTAGAAGTACACTACAAAGCAAACCTGTGTATTGCAGTTGTGTTTTCACTTTTTAATATGAACATTTGTCAAAAAATGATAGATAAGCACTAATGTTAATATAACAGAATTTATACCAATACAATCAATTTTAACCAAAGAAGAAAAAAAGAAATTGCTCTCTGTTTTCACTTTGCCTCATGTTCAGTTTTACTGAATTATTTTTTCCCAATGTCTTCTACTTATTTTCTTTTAGTTCCTATTACACTGCTCTGAAAATTTCAGAGCCATGATTTAGACCAATGTCAGCCAGAACACTTCCTTTACAAGTGGCAAAAATACTCAGCATTACCATTTAAGTTTGGAATGATAGCACCATAAAGCTACACACCTTTTCTAGATTTTTCAATATTCAATTATGAATAATTGAAACGATAACGAATAATTACATATCACTATTTTATGTCATACATTGACATGAAGATTTTCTCAGTTGATGCTGGGTAAGGTAAATTTTCATTTTGATAACTACTTCATAGTGAAAACCAAATAGAGATGGATAATTTAGCATGAAGTAATTTCACTGGGTATGTGTGTATGTTTCTGTGTGCAGTCATTGATAACAGAGATGCAGAAGAAAACATGGTATTACATTCACCATTGTCTGAAATAAAATAGAATTCTCAAAAGCAGTTTTTCATATTAATATGATTTTTTTTTCCCTTCATAAATATGGTGCCATGTCTGTTGTAGTTTTGCATGGCTGGATTCTGGTGGATAGGGGGGCTGCAGGGATGGCTTCTGCAAGTAGCAGCTAGAAGCTGTCTGCAGGCCCCCAGAGTAAACATCGGCCGATTCAAGGCCAGAGTCGTTGCTGACCCAAGCCCATCAGCGATGGTCACAGTGCCTCTGGGAATCACATTTAGGAGGAAAAAAAAAATACAAGCAGCCACTTTTTGCCACCAGAGAAGGGAGTGAGATGATGTAAGAAACTGTGCAGACACCAAGGTCAGTGAGGAGGGAGGGAAGGAGTCTCTTCAGGTGCCAGAGAGAATGATGCCCCCGCAGCCCATGGAAAAGGCCAAGAACCCACCTGCAGCCTGTGGAGAGGCCCCACACTGGACCAGGTTGATACATACAGGAGACGCTGTGACCTGTGTTGGAGCAAGCCTCTGCCAGTACTTGCAGCCCATGGAAAGAGACAGAGACACAGAGATGAGTGAGAGAGAGGTCCGTGCCATAGCAGGTTTGTTGCGGGGGGGACTTGTGAACCTATGGGGGACCAGGCTGGAGCCGTCTGGTCCTGAGAGACTGAGAGACATTCTATGATTTATGACTACACCCCATAGCAGTGACCCATGCCGGGGCAGCTGGTGAAGAGCTGAAGCCCCATGGGAAAGGGCTCATGTTGGAGAAGTTCATGGAGGACTGTTTTCTGTGGGTGGGACCCCACACTGGAGCTGGGGAAGGGTGTGAGGAATGCCCCCCTGGCTATGAAGGAAAACAACTTGTAAGAAACTGACTGAAACTCCCAATTCCACAATGGGGAGGGAAGAAGGGAGCAAAATCATGACTAAAGTGAAGTCTGCTAAGAAGGGAGGGGTGGGAGGAGGAGCTTTAAGATCTTCTCATTATCCAACTCTGGTTTCACTGGGTGTGTAGTGTAATAAATTAGAGAGTTTTCTTTCCTTTCGTCTGTGTTGAGGCTGTTTTTACCCATGGTGCTAATTGTGGGATGATCTCTCCCTGTCCTTATCTCAACTCCTAAGCCCCTTGATATATATCTTCTCCCCTGCCCAACGGAAAAGGGGAGTGATAGTATGACTTTGGCAGGCGTCTGGTGTCCAGGCAGCATCAAACCATTACATGTCCATTATAGTTCTGTTTGTTGATTATGAGAGCTGAGAAATTATCTCCCCCAATAACTTCAGTTTCTTCATATTGCATTTTTCTAGTCTTTTTCCCAACAAACTTAGAAATTTAGAAAGTTGTTCTCAACCCTATTGATATGTTGATTTATTAATGATCATCTTTTTCCCAGAAGCCTCCAAATTTTCTTTATGAAAATTTTCCAGTAACAGAATACAAAGTTTCTTGTACACTTAGATTGCTTTCTCATGATTCTTCTGTTTAGTTTCTTATACTTTTCTTAAAGGAGTCTTTCCTGGATTTATGACTTAGAAGGTCTTTACCACAACCACAAATAAGGAAAGATAGGTACTGTGTCTTCATAAATCTCTCAGCAAGAACTCTGAAATCTCTGTGAACCTGAGAAAGCTTGCTCTTCACAAGGCAAATGTGTTTTATAAATTTCTTCTTTATAATAGTATTTGCAGAGATTTATTCCTTAAGAATACTTTGATCCTGATCTGCTTTCAAGTTTTATTACATTTACTATATGCATTTTACATAATTTTAAAAAATTGCTTTAACTGGGATATATTCCATGTCACTGCAACAGTAATGCAATATTATTTGTAATTATAAACATAATATCAAGCATACATCTCATTTATATGTGCTAATTACTCAAATTATAAAATTAATTATTGCTAAAATAAATACTAGCAACCTGCCAACTGTGTTGATCTTAGGAACTGAAATGTTGCAGGCTACTAAAAGTCAAAAAGTGAATTGGAAGTTTATTGTCTAAGATCATTAATAGACAAGGGTAGCATTCATTTGATGTCAGTGTTTTATTCTTGGAGTGTGGACAGTGCCAAATTCATGACTAAAGAAAATTTTAAATATTATTAGCAAAGAGATAAAAGTATTTAAAGAGAAGAAAAACAGTATTGCATATCCTGTGTTGTTCTTTTTCCTTTATGGCACTTATTTGCATTTCAGAAACATTTCCAAAGAAGCCGTATCTCTTCAGCCAATGAAAAACGTGTCTTCTTATAGATCTGTTTGTTCCCTGATTCCACAGGTTTGGGGGGTTTGGAAAATAGAATAGCTTAAAAAAAGTGTCACTGAGTGTACACACGCAAAAATCTGAAGGAGACAAGCTTGTACCCCATTACAGCTTTGTGACAAGGAATTTCAGGCAAGAATTCATTTCAAAGACATCTCAGGCATAAATATTAATGTACAGTAACAAAAATGTTTCAGTGTAGATAAGTAAATAGGCACACTTAAACTTTTAGTCCATCACCCCCTGATACTACTCAGGAAAAAATTCCATAACTAGCTGCCAAGAAGTTATTATGGCAGATACTCAGCCAGTTATTGTACTTTGAAAACTTTACTGAGAAGCTTCCCGTCTCTTCCTTCACTGTTGCAATGCAAATAATCAAGACTGTAAAGCCATGGTTTTATTTTAGTCACATCTGCCTAGATTTTGATTGCACTATAAATGCCACTTGAAGACTGTTCTAAGCTTGTGACATTTCATACCTGATAGGTAGATAGTGTCCAGAAGAAAGACTATGCTCCTTTCTGTACCTTCTCCAGTTTGGTACTTCATGTGGTCTAGAGAAACATTCAAGAGTACATACTTGGTCACATCACACACAGATGTTTCAGTATTAAAAAATAGATACTTGTCATTGAGAAGGTTCAAATGCTGTTTATTTATGTATTTGTATATTTATTTTTTTATTAGACAGATGGGGATTTGAATTTCAGACTTTCTCGTGTAAATATTACTTGTCAGAGAGGCAGCCTCCTCTTTCCTCCTCTCCATGTTCAGTGCCATTTTGCTTCTTGCCTGCAGAGCAGCTGAGTTTCAGCACACGAGATTAAGAGAGACTAGGTGATGGTTGGAAGTAGAAGATAGTTTTGAATGTCCTGAAGGCAAGAAAGACAGGAGTTCAACAGAGCACTCCCATCCTGTTTCTGACTGCTTAAACGAAAGCACCAGCACCATTTCATGAGTGACTCCAGCTGCCCATACTTTGTGCAAGACATCTTGTGTATCAAGCAGGCATCAGCTAATGCTTTACAACTAGATGTGTTTGCTTGTGCTTGGGTGCTGAGGGTGGCTGCCCAGACAAATCCCATGCTGACAGGTAAATGCCTTATGAACTTTAAGTGGGTCAGGGATAAGGTGACCAAATGACTCTATTTTCCAGGTGGATTTTATTTTTACTTGCACATCACAATTTCATCCAAATTTTATTTTAAGCATGAAGGATGGTGCCCCAAATTTCACCTCTCATTTGTCTAGAATTATGTCCTTTTGCCTTTCCATACACCTGGCTATTCACTTGGTTTTGTCACCTCAGCTCCTGTTTTAGCATAGACTGACTGCAAATAAATCAAAAATTCTCTTTTTGGCAATGACTTAGCCTTTTTTTTTTTTTTTTTTTTTTTGGGCAGAACAACTTAATCTTAAATAAAGGTAAAGTAATATTTCATTCCTAATCATGACATAACTGTCATAATTCAACCTAAAATATTCAACCTAAAATATTTCATTGAATGAACTATTTGTGTTCACTTAGTTCAGGTGCTGTATTCCTTATTATGAGAGAAATACTGGCAGCCTGTGGGATCTACCACAGGCAAAGATATGAGTGTCTGATCTTGATAACAAGACTCAGACTCCTTTCTGTTTTCAAACACTATTTCATTTGCCAAAAGGGAAAGGACCACTTTGTGCCTACCTTTTGCCTCTCTGCTCTCCGCATGCAGACAAAAGGTAAACAGAAAGACTGATTCCAGAAGGCAAAAAGGTAAGGTTGCTAGTCTCAGTGCCAGAAATTTCTGCCTGGCACATTTGCTGGCTGGGCTGGGTAAGCCCAGGACACAGGGCTGCTCTCAGTCATGGCCAGGCTTCAGCACCACACAGCACACTCAGCCACCTAGGTTGCAATTAAGAGGCTGCCATGTGGGAACAAGACAGTTGAAAGAAAGAAAAACAACCAAAAACCACCAAAAAATGCCAGACTTGAACAAGTTTCCCCCAGCATTAACAATAGAGGATAACTGCATCTTGATGGATCATATCTGGTGCATCTTTTTCTTTTCCCCTAAGGGAAAGGAAACTGCAACCCTGGGTACTCTATTTCAAGCTGGATCTCATCCCGTCTCCAGCCTCCCTTTAGGAAAAATCTCATGGCACACAACTTGTTGACGAGCTTTGTCTTTACTTGTCCTAGCCTCCTTAGCTGCCTTGGTCCAGTGGTTGCTGCAGCTGCCATGGAAACTGCAGCAAAACCCTAAATGGCATGGAAATTGTTTGCATTTTGAAGTCCAGCTGTCCCTACTGAGCTGTCTGCTGTCTGTCTTCCTCTGATGCTGACTACCACTGTGTTTTTGATGTATGACAAGGGGAAAGAGGGAGTTAATTGCCAACTACAGGCAGAAAGGGAGAGTTCGCTGTGCCAGCTAATGGATAGAAGCAAACAGTGTTATGTACTGAACACTGAATATTAAATCTTTCTCTATAAATAGTCCTATACTCCTGTGCTGACTGTGAGAAAGTATGCATTTGATCCAAATATCTGACTGCAAAATCTGTGCCTGATTCAATTCTCTTTCCTTCAAAGAGTAAGATATAAACCAGGGGGTCGAGGCTTCAGGAACTCTCTATTTAAGAAATTGAGAAGCACAAAGAAGTTGTCTTCAGAGAATACTCAAGCTCATCAGTTAATCTGTAAAAATCTGGAAGGTTTATGTAAAAAATGAGGTGAGTTGACTCTGGCTGGAGGCCAGGTGCCCACCAAAGCCATTCTATCACTCCCCTCCACAGCTGGACAGGGGACAGAAAACATAACACAAGGCTTGTGGGGCAAGATAAGGACAGGGAGAGATCACTTACTAATTATCATCACAAGTAGAACAGACTGGACTTGGGGAAAATTAAATTTATTTATTACAAATAAAATCAGAGTAAACTAATGACAAATTAAACTAAATCTCAAAAACACCTTTCCCCCACCCCTCCATTCTTCTCATGCTTAGCTTTTCTCTACCTCTGGCCCCACCAATGGCACAGGGGGATGGAGGTTGTTGTCAGTTCATCACATATTGTCCCTGCTGCTCCTTCCTCCCCAGTGGAAGGACTCCTCACACTCTTCCCCTGCTCCAGCATGGGGTCCCTCCCATGGGCGACAGTCCTCCATGAACCTCTCCAGCGTGACTCCTTTCCATGGGCTGCAGATCTTCAGGACTAGACTTTGAATCAAAACTTTCAGTTACTTTTAGAAAAGGTAAAGACACATGGCTTCAGTGTATGGGATTTGCTGTGGAAATCTGATGTCAGATGTCTGTTCCTGACTGCCCAGTGCCACCTGTCACCTCCTAGTGAAGGAGAAAAGAGAAAGGATTTCCTGGGGTAGACCAGGAAAACTCAAAAAGAGATAAAACACACACAACCAGAAGACTCTGTAAAAATTCCCCACTGTTTTCTTAAAAGCTATTACTCCTTGAGTGTACATGTGGTAGCTCTGGCATCATGTGGATTTTCTCATTGCTTTTACAGTAAGGAAGAGCTAGGAGAACAGTTAAATGTAACGAGGGTCACGATCAAGAGAAGCATGTATCCTCACTGAATAGTCTGTAATGACTGATGATACTCCATTATCATCATCCTTTGCTGTTCACCACTGCAGTGAAAACCTGTCTCAGGTTTCAGTACATAGGAAATGAGAGGGAATGGGAGAATGAGGAGATGAAGTTAGGTGAAAAGACAGAGGTCTCCACTATTGGTAGATGGGCTACAGCACAACAACATCAAACTCAGGAGTCATGGATATGTTCCTCTTTGTTCCCCGTATGTGATTGGGACTTTGCAATCTTCAGATTTATTAATTTTTCTGTTGGAATCTTGTAAACCTTACTAATACTATTTGTCCCTTAGTGCAGTGTCAGAAGTATGAGAAACATAACTAGAGATAATGGGGAAAAAATGTGGATGGTACTTGCTTGAATCGTTTCCATAAAATGATTTGATTCTAGCTTCAGCAGTTCAGTAAGTCCCATACATGTTTCCTGCATTAGAATCTCTTTTTCCAACTGTAAAGTGGCTTCTGCTCTTGCTGGTCCTTGCTTGGGACCCTAGTTCCAGAGTCCTCTTCCGAGCAGCCAGGAGGCACGCTGCCTGGATCCAAGCTGTAAGATTCAAGACTGTGACTCTGCTGTGGTATCTCTGCTAAGTCTGAAATTTGGGGATTCCCACACCCCACCTCCACAAATTTAAATGGAATCAAATTTCTGTATATTTTGAGCAGTGAGTAGAACTTTCTTTTGGCACATCAAGTTGCAGTTATGTTCTTTTTCTTATATATATGTTTTCTTCTTTTTATAGCTGTAATGATTCAGGCCTTCTCCTTAGTGAGCGTGTCCCACAGGCTCTGATTTTTCCCCTCAGTAGGCAGTACTGGGAAGGATCCAATTAAGGTCTTTTTAAGTCCTCCTAGGAACACTCCTTGCCTTCAGTGATTAAGATTGCCTCTGTAAATTTACCCATTTAATACAGTCCTAGTTTTGATGAAATGAACTTTGTTCCCAAGGTTTTAAAAGATTTCTCAGTCTTTCTTTTTCTAGTAACTAATGTCATTATAAAAAGTATTCCAGTGTCTTAGAACGGCCTGTTAAGCTAGCCTCTTTGCTCTTTGAAAGTGAAGCAGTTAATCCTACCAGTAAAAGAAGGTTAAAAGGTGTATTGAAGTCTATAAAGCAACATGGGACCTGTGCACAACTTCTTATTTCTGATTTCCGATTTCCAGCTATTGTGCATGTAATTTTCTGTTTACAGTACCTTTGCACATATGCATTTTAGTGAAACATAGAAATTTCATGGAAATTAGCTTGGAAACATAGTAAATATTCCATGAGGAAATAATTTAAAAAGACCTTAGAATATTTGCAAATTATCATACTCAAAATCATTAATACCAATTAATCATCTCAACTCAGAAGCATCCTCAGAAAATATTCTACTATCTATCAGATTTAACTAAATAATGGGAAAGTGTGGATACAGTTGCATTTTGTGTTATTCAGGAGACAGAAATTATATTCTCAGCTTTCCCATGAAGGGTGCCTATAACAGGGGGGCAAGCAAAATATTACCTGGGAATCAAGGACCCCAAACAACCAGCCATTCAGATAATGAGATCTGGGTATCATCATTACAGCTGAATTCTACTGGAAGGTGATTCTGGTTATTTCTAATCAGGATGCTAAAGGAGTGGAGAGTTTCTTTGCTGGAGGAAACTCATTGACGAAGGACGTTCAATGGACAATGTCATTCAACCTGGAGAAAAGAAGACTAAGAGGGGATCTTATGTTTATAAATATCAAATGTGGGATACGGGGGAAATGGTCAGCCTCTTTTCAAATGTCTGGGGAGACAGAGCAAGGGACAATGGCCTCAAGGTGGAGCACAGCAAGTTCTACACCAATATGCAGAAGAACTTTTATACGGTGAGGGTGACAGAGCACTGGAATAGGCTGCCCAAGGAAGTTGTGGAATCTCCTTCTCTGGAGATATTCAAAACCCGTCTGGACGCCTATCTGTGCAATATGTGCTAGGGAGCCTGCTTTGGCATAGGGGTTGGACTTGATGATCTCTAGAGGTTCCTACCAACCCCTATGATTCTATGATTCTATGATTCTGTGATATAAGTTTCAGCTGGCTTGAGATGGAGGTGCTACCTGTTTTTCTCCAATCACTTGACTTCCAACAGCCCTAAGGCTTTGACAAGACTCAAGTAGATACTCTTATACCAACAGGAGTTAGAAATGTGTGATAAAGCTTTTATTCAGCTATCTCTACATTATAAATTTACATTTCAAATATTCAAGAGAAGCAGATAGTGGCAGTAACTATGCAAATACAACTTGGATGTTCAACAGGGAAGTTAATGCTAAAAGGTTACCCTTGTAATGTTACCTATTTTAAGTTTCTCTGTATTAACATGCAATATAGAGATGTCTTTTTGCGAATTTTGAGTTGTCTCTTTTATTTTTTTTTTGACACAAATAACAACTCTTGTGACTTGCTAATTGGACAGGGACTCTCAAGCATAAAACTATTACTTTGAGCATTATAGTGTTGTTTGTTCATATATTTACATAGTTTCTGTTTTCTTGATTCTTTGTGCTGTAAATTTTGAATATTCCTCATAGACTTTGATTTTTTAGCACAAGTGATTAGCTTATGAATCTATTTCACTCAAGAATTAGATTATATCTATACTAAAGTAATTTAGTTTTTGGCTTTGGTAGTTTTCCTGTTGTCATATGTTGCTTGATTGATTAGAAGACCAAGATGTTCATGAACACATCTCACATAAAATTAAAATCAGATTATTTAGCCACCTATGTGGGGAATAAATACCATACTCAAAATTAATTGCACCAGGGAACCAAAGATGCAGCTGAGCCTCAAATGGACAGGAGGACTTAGAAATAGGGTTCTGGGTTAGAATGATAGAGGCAATAGACAAAAAGGAAAGAATGAATTATAGAAGATTCCTTTCTTACACAGGATGCATCTTGAGGCTCTATTAATATTCTCTACATGGCATTTTGACTTAAAACTATCTTAAGATTTTGGAAACTGTTGGTACTGAGGGTGCAAATGCACAGTACTGTGTGTGCTGAGAAAACTAAATTCTATACACAGCAAGTCAGGATTCACTGCGCATGTAGAGTTGCTATTCTCCGTGCTTGAATCATCAGTCTGAAATATTGGATTTCACACCTACAAGTACTAGTAATTGTTCCCAATGCTGCCTTTGAAACAAGGCTTTGTGTAGCCAGTATGTAAGATGGCAGAATTTCAAATAAAGGAGGATAGATTCTTCCATCCTCTTGTTCCTCTTTGAGAATAAATGCAGAGATAATGTTTTGTTAGCAAGAATCTTCCAGGAGGAGAGCAAGTGGGACTAGTGACTAGATCATGCCTTTTGCTGTGAGAACCTGCAATGTTACGGGCAGACATAGAGATTAGTTTTCAGGGTAGACTTTAAAATATACACTGTTCTGTGATATAAGGTATTTACTATAGAGTTTTCTTTAAATTTCTGCATATTCAAAATTATTGGTGGTGAGGTACTTGCAGATAGCTCTGTCTTCCTCTGTCTGAAGCTGGAGAAGCCCTCTGCAAGGGTAAAAAAGATATGAAAACAGAAATATCCAGGCACTGTTCTTCTGTAAGACAGTCACAAAATGAGGCCAGTGGTGGAAGATGCTTTGTTCAGATACCTGCAATCTGCAGATCTTATGGGAAGAGAGCTTTGGCTGCTGACTAGTTTCAAGTGGAGGATGGGGCTGAACAGGTGATATTTAGTACAACAGTGTGAGGGAGATGTTCAGATGCAGTGGTAATACCCTCTCATCATAAGGCTAAAAAACTTTGCTGTATTTAAATCACTTGGGAGGCTCAGCACAGACAGTTCAACAGCACCTAACTTTTATATCCATTCCAACAGAGACACACTTCTACAAAAGATCTCCCCCTCTCCCTGTCCTGGTGCTGACTTGGAGTCTGTGTTCATAAGAAATAATATCTGAGGTGTGATGATGGTGGAGTTGAAATCTCATCTCTGTCATGGTACAGAGTTTCAGTCAAGCTGCAAGTATCTTGCTGTGTACATTTCTGTGGCGATCCTTACAATAACAGCTACAGAACTGAAATAAATTATTTGGACAGAAATTTCTATAAAAGGCATGGCAAAGGCTGCATGGCTGAAAGTTATGAGAAATCATCTTTTTTAGAGAATACATAATCTGCCTGATTATGACACAGAGATTGAGAAAAACCCACTGGTGCTCAGCACCAATCTAGAAGTTCATTACGCAGTGTCTGCAAATTATAATTGGGATTCATGAGAAGGGAAAAAGAGCAAAGGAAGGAAATTATCTCAAAATTTAAATTCTATTTCCTGGACAACCTGTGTAACACAGAAAAACTGAGGCAAAGGCTATAGCCCCACTGTCTAGAATACATTTTGCTGAGTATGTCTCATGTTTCCGTAAAGGACACATAAAAGTCTAGTCTAGACAGGCTGGAGAGATGGGCCCGGGTGAACCTAATGAGGTTCAACACTGCCAAGTGTCAGGTGTTGCACTTGGGCCGGAAGAATCCCAGACATAGATACAGACTGGGAGAAGAGCTTCTTGAGAGTAGCCCTGCTGAGAAGGACTTGGGGATTCTGGTGGATGAGAAACTTCACATGAGCCAGCAGTGTGCTCCTGCAGCTCGCAAGGCCAATGGTATCCCGGGCTCCATTAGAAGAGGGGTGGCCAGCAGGGACAGGGAGGTGATTGTCCCTCTCTACTCTGCCATCGTGAGGCCCCATCTGGAGTCCTGTGTCCAGATCTGGGGCCCCCAATACAAGAAGGATGTGGAACTATTGGAGAGGGTTCAGAGGAGGGCCATGAAGATGATTAGAGGGCTGGAGCACCTGCCCTACGAAGAGAGGCTGAGGGAGCTGGGCTTGTCCAGCCTGGAGAAGAGAAGGCTGCAGGGGGACCTCATTGCAGCCTTCCAGTACCTGAAGGGAGCTTATAAGCAGGAGGGGATTCAACTTTTTAAAAGGATAGACAATGACAGGACAAGGGGGAATGGATTAAAACTAAAGGAAGGAAGGTTTAGATTAGATATTAGGGGGAAGTTTTTTACAGAAAGATTGGTGAGGTGCTGGAACAGGCTGCCCAGAGAGGTAGTGGATGCCCCGTCCCTGGAAGTGTTCAAGGCCAGGTTGGATGGGGCCCTGGGCAACCTAGTGTAGATCCAGGCCTGAGGTTGGTGGCCCTGCCTGTGGCAGGGGGGTTGGAGCTCTGTGATCCTTGGGGTCCCTTCCAACTCATACCATTCTATGATTCTATGATTCTATGATTCTTCAGGAATGCACATTAGGATCTGTTACCTACTTGAAGGGTGTCTAAGGGTGTGGATAACTTTTCCCAGATTTCTGTGTGGGAGCATAATCTCTGTTGCAGGAGGATGAACATGGTTTTTGTTCTGCGATGTTGTATAGATGTAAATCTTGAACTGACCTGCTGACAATGTGTCAGTTACTGTTCTGACCAGCAAAACCATCCTGTCGCAGTTCAGAAATCTTGGCTTAGATTCAGTAAAAACATTGTAGCTGAACCTTCTCAGCTGCCCTTGGTGTCAGGTTCTTCTCCGACAAGCAGCAAAGAGCTGTCACCAGCTCTGGGCTGGCCAATTTCTCCTGTTCAAAAGCTGAGTTGAAATGCCATAAAAGCTGTCACTGGGGTCTTCCCAGGCTCTATTCCAGGTAAAAGCTTTTATGTCTTGTTCCATCAGTCCACATTAGGGTAGGAAAATCAGGTTATATTCCTCTCTTGTGCAGATGAAGAGAATGACAGATCAGTTGCTCTGACTGCCAGCCAGATGGCTCAAATGACACATAAAACATGAGAATATAAAAAGCTCTCCCTCTCCTAAGGTCAGTTTTAATATTTAGAAAAGTAAGAAATGCTCCTTACATTATGCACTTTTATTATTTCTCTGCAGACTCTTTACTACGATTTTCTTGAAGTTACCTCAGTAGAGATGGGAATAATTATCTTCGCTATCAGATTTAGTGTATTAAATTCACACTAAGTTACAAAACCTGCACATGTATTATATTGCAAGTAGATACTTATTGTGGATTCCTACTCACCCTAAAGTGGGAATTTTGGACCTTTCAACCTGGGTGTGTCTGAAGATGATAGCTAGAGGAAATGTAAGGCTACTAGAAGCAGGTTCTATTCAGTATTTCCCAATTTTCCCCATCTTATATGGCTGCAATACTTGTAGCACTGACAAAAATTCCTGTTATATATCTAGATAGAAAGCTCTATTGTCAAGATTGCTCAATGAGAGATTTGAGACTTATTTTAGATTCCAGAACAAGTTTTTTATACAATGGCTTTTTTGGTGTTTTGGGGTATTTTTTTTGAGACTGAAGAGGACCTTAGGCTGTTGTCCCATACATGGAATCATACAATGATCTGGGTTGGAAGGAACCTCAAAAATCATCCAAGTCCAACCCCCCTGCCATGGGCAGGGACACCATCCACCAGACCAGGGAGCCCAAAGCCCCATCCAACCTGGCCTTGAACACTGCCAGGGAGGGGACAGCCACAGCTTCTCTGGACAGCTTGTGCCAGGGCCTCACCACCCGCATAGGGAAGAATTTCTTCCTTACATCTAATCTAAATCTGCCCTCCTTCAGTTTGAAGAGTTCTGGTCTATTTTTCTCACTGAAACCTTCACAGTACTAATTAACTGCTTCTTAAGTCTTGGAGACTCTATGACACCTTCTTCAGAGTCAATTTATACAGCACTTTGCAGTTTTAGTTAAGTAACTGGTGAATGACTGTATGATCTGGATAAGGGAGAATTACAGAATACTAGACACAAAGCTTATTCCTTACATAGTTAAGAACAGACTAGAAAACAAGGAGAGAGTTGAATTACAGGTATGTGATAGAAAGTACCTGAGGTGCATTTGGACACTACTTTCCTTAGAACTTCTGAACTCTTTGTATCCCTTTCCAAAGGGAAAGAAAGAGATTGAGAAAGGAATAAAAGATACATTTTACTTCAAAGTTAGACAATTAGACTTTGTGCATGACTTGAGCACAAGAGATTTGCTGTATGGTATTACTACAAGATGGGTTTTGTCATGTGTTTGCTTTTAGAGTTCGCAGACTGCATTACTCTACAGTGAGATAGGAAAAATTCAGGGATGAGGTGGAGGGAAATCACTTTCTTTCTGTTTCTTTCTTTTTTTTCCTTTTCCTGACCACTAAAATCTTCAACTGTCATTTGACATATAGATGATGACAGAAGTAAAATTTTTCTGGGCTAGTCTGTTATACAAAAATCCCTGTCTCTAGCTAAACATAACTTGGTTGTTTTGCTGTGGATTTTTTTTTTAATTATTTAATTCTTCTAGAAAACAAAGTAATATTAAAATTAAGTGCTACACAAATAGTATATAAGTAATGAATGCCGACTACTCAGCTGTGGGGATTCTCTGCCACTTCCAAATACTAGTGGGGAAAAATAGTGCACAGAAACTCTACAGAGGTAAGGAAAAAGAGAGATGGGGAATGACATCTCTGTAAGAAGGAACGGTAAGTAAAATATTTAAGCTTGCTTGATTTAAAGCAGTAAATGGAGTGTGAAACACAAACAAACAAACAAACAAACAAAAAAAATCCCAAACCAACAACAATAACGTCAAAACCCCAAACAAAAAAACTACAGATGGGCTCCTTTTCTTCCATAAGTAAAAATCTGTAGAGAAAGAGGGCCAAAAAGATATCTCCTTAAATCCTCTTATAACACAATGACATGGAAACATTCACTGAAACTGACAGGCATTACATTTAAAAGGAACTACTTTAACCCAGTGCATAATTAAACCATAAAACTTACTGAAATAACATCATTACAGATACAGTTTCACGCAGCTGGGAATATTGTTATCTATATAAAATGTTTTTGAAAGAGTATCTTTGTCTTTTCAAAAGAACGATAAGTCATCATGCTTCGGAGCACAAGTCAAACTCTAACAAATGGGACTTAGAATATCTCCTTCTCTACTAGTTATGTCAGATGACTATCCTGGAATTCTGCATTTACTACTGTTTCTGATATGGTGGTTCTAATGCATTTTTGATCTAAACTCCATTAACTCTTCGGATGGCCACACTTCAGTCTTGCAATGCAAGATGCATCTAGGCAGAGCAGGGTATGTTTACCTGTGTCATCTTAAACAGTTCTGAATATTTGATGTGACCAGGGATCGATATGAACTTGATATCTTACACTGAAGACCTCAAAACTGTGTTGAATGGGAAAGTGGTACAATAACGATTGAATGTCATTCAATATTTGCAATTTTCTAGTCTGCTTCTCTGGGCAGAAATAAAACAAAATCAAACTCTAATCAAAACCCAACACAGACACTAGAAACAATCACTTTTCCATTACATCCAGTAGACTAGCTAAAGAAAACAAATCAGGATTTCTGAATTAGTGATGACCCACACAATTCAGTCTAGAGTGCAGAGTGGAATGACGTAGAGCAATATCGGCTGTGATGTGGAAGCAAAGACGTGGTATCTGTATGAGCACCAGGGGGGCACTGTGTGATAACAGGGATGCTGCTTCTGAACCTACATCATTCCTTTAGGTTTAACATACAGCAAAGAAAGTTGAAATATTCCATGTGAATATAAGGAGGAACCTTTTCACTGTGAGGGTGATGGAGCACTGGCACAGGCTGCCCAGAGAGGTTGTGGAGTCTACTCTGGAGACACTCAAACCCCTCCGAGATGCATTCCTGTGTGCTTTAGTCTAGGTGATCCTGCTCTGGCAGTGGGGTTGGACTAGGTGATCTTTTGAGGTCCCTTCCAACTCCCAATGTTTTGTAATTCTGTGATTTCGTGTGATTGAGATGCCTTTCAGCCATAGTATATGCCCTAAGAAATAAAATTAATGTACAGGGGGCACTGTACCTTCTATTGTTGCAGCTATTTCAGCTGTATGACTGTGCCTGACAACAAGTAAAAGATTTTCATGTTGTTTTCATCTTTGTCACTTCATAAAGAAAATGGAAGCTTTATTCACAAACTGATTTAGAGATTTGGGATCATATATGTCCCAAGCCAATCTGATTTAGCAATTATAGTGTTTCTTAGCAGAGAATGATCCGCAGAGCTTCCTTGTATTTAAAAGCAGACAATAGGTCTCACAGCACCATATCTTGGAGTAGCTGTTTCGAGTCCTATTTCAGTGAGCAAGACAACAACCCATGCCTCCTAGGAGGATCTGTGTCTTCATAGGACAAATTTAAGGGCATTTAGAAGGTGCCTGGGTAGTATGATTATACTTAAATAGATGAACATAACATATTACAGCCAGTAAATTGGCAGTGGAGATTTAAGTATTCAGAATGTAATTATCGGACCTGGAATTTAGCCAGCACATTAACTGAGTTAATGCTCTTTCATCAAAGTTCAGTGAGACTTCTGATGGTTTGAAGCAGTTCATATCTCTTATGACAAATGCCATGTGTGGTATTGAGGAGTTTATTTGCAGGTCAACAGTTGTACCAGATCCTTCTTGAAATCTGTATCTCCTTCTTATCTCCTTGATGTTACAAGATAGCACAGGGAAGACTTGGAGGGGAGGTATGTGGTGTCTAACCTTTCTCTCATTTTTTTCAGCAAAGCACAATCTTTCTTGAATTTCAGTAGGTGTTTAGGTTTGCTCTGAAGATTTACTGCAGAAATGTGTTAAAATATCTTGCATAGGGTTTGGAAAAATCATCCAAAGAACAATCAGATGTTCTCATTTACCCGGGGACTCCCACTTTTTTAAAAGATGACAGAGCTGCATTAACTACAGCTAGGAAGTTTAGCATGTGTAAGATTCCACTTACCTACGGAAGCTTTCCAATTGTGAACAAAAGACTATGTGAAGCACATTAATATTAAGAGACCCTCTAGCTCTATTTGACCAAGTTTTACTCCATGTGTTATTTCCTACTCCATTCACCCACACTAATTTCATACTCTTGCATTTGTTTCTATTTCTTCTGTGTTTTTTCCACGTAGTGAAGAACAAAATTGTAACCATTGCACTCATAATGGAGCTGAGCAGAGATGAGAGGATGTCTCTCCACTGATTGTTTACTTCTTTTTGCAAGACAGAAATTTATTCATGGTGCCTTCAAGCAAAGTTTCACTTCCTCTGGTACCTAAACATCAGTATAGCTTAACTCAAGCATATTTTCTCTCATTACTTGCCCAAACACTTGGAAAAATAAATGAATAAACAAATTAATGTAGAACATCTACAATTCTACCTGTAAGTCTTAGCTTCATTAGGTCTCTTAAGGTTCATGCCCTGAGGAGTTTCTGGCCACCAGGAGTCAGATGCTTCCAATTTGGAGTGACTGAATCTATCAGACACCTGGAGGTGAGTTGTGCTGCTCCTTATAGCCCACATGTCTTGAAGGAGCCTCATTTTTCAAGGACCATGCTATAAGGGTTGTGACATGCAGCAGCACTTGTAGTCTCCTTGTGGGTTTCTTTCATGTGATCCAGCATGTGAATACTATGCTATCAATTAGTTGGATTTCTTATTTCTCCTATTGCAGTGGATGTGAGGGGAGAGGTTGTGCTTTGTTTCTGTGTCTATGGATATACAATCTTGCTTACTATTTTTTTTACTGTTGTTCTTTTTTGACTCTTACTTACATCTTTTTCCAACTCTTTCTTCTTGACCATGTTTTATCCTGGAGTAAAGGAGGATTCTTCTCGCCTTCCTTTTCAAAACACCTGCTACATCTGCTTTCAGATATGTGTTCAAACAGACTCAAGCATTTTCATCTTCAAAAAAACTCTGTTCTCCAAATGGCTGTGCTCTGTGCTGTGCTTTGCCTCAACAGAACTCACTGTTCCAGAGGCTGGGTACAGTGTTGTGTAGCATCATATAAATGTTAGAAGTGACATTTATGAGACTGGATTTGAATAAAAATTGGAACTTGAGGGGGTACTCTTGTAGTCAATCAAAAATGACACCAACAGACACTGGGTTATATCTGTTTAAAAAAATAAATAAATAGCCATGTGGTGTACTTACCGATAGGAGGACACTTACCCTTGAAGCTTAGTTCATGTCTTAGATTAAAAAATTAGCCCTTGCTGGGGGAGTAGGGGGGAAGAAGAAAAGTCAGTGTATATGTCTTGAGGTTTATGAACTCATCATGCTTTCACCAATTGTCTTTTGAGCTGTTTATTTCCAATTGGATGGATGTGATAACGGTCAAAATAATTTGATAATGAACTCCAGTGATTTAAATCTTTGGTTTGATCTAGAGGGGTGGAAAAAAAATCCTTTTGTATTCTTCTTTGCTCAAAGCAGAGCCTCCTCTTAAAAGACTAGCATGCCTTGTGTGCTAGTTCCCCATCTTATTTGCTACTCAGCTGGGTATAAAATCTTTTTCTTTGATGCAGTGAAATGTAGAAATAAGCTTGACAACTGGCACTGCGCATCTGCAGAGGTAATGCTCGTCTCCTGTTGTGCTGCTTCCAACATTCTCCCTACGGCACCTTTCTCTTTTCTGTTCTATGCTAGTAGGTTGGGGTCTTTCCATGTTCCCTATTCTAAAATCTTTTTGGTCCTCAGCTGGAAGCCAGCCTTGTGCAATCTTCACCTGTGAAGAGAGAGGGTTGAATCTAGATGGCTGGACAAGTTCCAAAATACAAGACACAAGGTGTATCAAAATATATATATATTTACCTCTCATAAACTCTACAAATTTGAAAAGGTAACAGTTTTTATTTTTTTTCCCTTTTAATGAGAAAATGTTTGTTAGTGTAATTCTACAGTAGTTTGGAGGAGTCAGCTATATAATACACAACCTTACAGTGACAGAAATATTACTTGTTATATTTAGGAGTTGTTTACTGGCCTCAAAAAAAGAACCACCACCATCCCCCAATGACCATAGCCTTTGAAGGAATGTGGTGAACAGTATGAGTGATGCAGCAAAATGTGGAAATAAATAGTGATTATACAAGAACAAGTACTTAAATATTACCTTTGTAGTATAGTTTGGCTTTTCTCTTGGTTACTACTTCTTACTTACAAGGTAGCAAGCAAGTGATAAGTGATTTCTGTTGGCAAAGATGTTGTCATGCTTCAGTTAATCTTATTCCTTGCCCTTTTTCTACTTTTAGAACTTAATAAACTGAAGTCCTACCTGGGAATTTTTATTATGAAGCTTGTGATCTTCTATATCTGGAGCATACTCCCTATCTTGAATGATGAAATATTTTACCTCTTGTTTTCTGTGATTTAAACTCTGTATTCTGTAGCCTTCCTCATTTCATCATAAAGAAGAAAAAAAAAAAAGGGAAAAAGATGAGCTTACTTCCACTGAGAAACCCCTTTTGTTACACTTTTCATAAATACCCACATATCTTCAAACAATCTGCTTGCACTCAGTTCCAATTCTCCTCCAGGCTAAATTGGAGAGTTTAGGATTAATCTGGACTGTTTTGAAATGGTAGTTTATTGCAATGCAGGCTTTATATTTTTATTGAAATTATTTCATACTCACAGCTAATAAAACGTTTTAATAAGTGTCTGTTTGGAATTCTATTGGTCTGATCGCAAAATACGTTATGATGTAAATACAGCTACTAATTTTCTTCCACATTCTTGCTATAATAAGTGATATAGAAACATGTTTAATTGCTGAATGTAACTGACAGCTCTTTCCAGAAGTTAGAGGGGATTAATTGTCTGTCATCAATTATTTCTTGCTGTTTTCTCATGTTCTCAGGATTGCAAAAAGGTAGAAGAAACTGTTTTGTTCTGCATGTGCTTTTCTCTTCCAATTTAGGTCCTGTCTAACTTTGTGTTGCTGCTTCTGGTCCCTGAAATATTGAATGTTCTTGGGATGATAAGCAGATTTCTCAACTCTATTTCTTTGGAGTGAGTGGGTTTTCTGCTGTGCTGATGTAATGTTTGTTAAATATATGTAGTGGGAAAGCAGCTTCCTTTTTCTCTTGAAAATAATTCAATGGCTCACACCTGAGAAGCAGGTCATGAGGAATGCTGAGAAGCAGCAGAAGTGCATCAAACTTTATATACTGCTAAACAGTAGCTATTAGCAATTAATATGAAAAGACACTTCTTTAGGATTTCTTCCCAGGAAAGAGCTTTTAAAATGGAAGTTTTACAGAATCATAGAGTAGTTAGGGTTGGAAGGGGCCTTAAAGATCATAAAGTTCAAACCTGCCTGCTATGGGCAGGGATACCTCTCACTAGGGTTATCTGCATTTCTATGTTTAACAGTCTTGAGTGGAATTTTTGTTTTAATTCAACAATTCATCAATTTATGCTGAATTCCATTTAATGTTTTCTACTTTGACAATATCTTATGTTTGCTGTTTGATCTGCCTACAGTTTTGCCTTTCATCAGAAAGCTACAGAAACAGTACTTAGTTATTAGTTTCAATCATGTCTCATGCAAATACAGGGTTCCACAATTTCATGATGCTAGTGGATAGCATTTTCTTTATGATGTTAGAGGAATCTAATTTTTTTCCCCTTTTGATCAGCATAGTATTTCCAGATACATTTAAGAATATCTTTCCAATTGCAGCTAAACCAGCAGTCTTTTCTGTATTTACAGGATAGTGACTGTCATGTGATCACTCAAAGTGGTCTTGTGGGCAGACTGTTCACTTACATTTATTGTTTATTGTTTGCCAAAGCAGGAAGATTTAAACTTACTAGTAATTCCTTAAAAACATATCAGAATCTACTCTTAATGTCATTAAATGTGGAAGTCTGCCTTGTACAATAAACTTTATCTGTATTCTTCCTACTAGTTACACTGTCATCAAACTGAAAAGAAATTTAGTATTAGACAGGAAATCAGACTGAGTTTAAATGGAGACCTTGGTTCAACTGCCTTATGTAGGATATTTGCAATCTTAATATCTGCCTGTGTGGACTGTGTTGGCTGTGGCTAGTAACTTTTCATTAACTTCAGTGCAATAATGTAGTGAACATTACCCTTGAGTACTCTCAGTAAGGGTAGTCCTGAGAAAGGAGGTGACACAAGAGGAAGCAACTCAGAGCTCTCCCAAGAGAGCCAGACTCAGGGAAGGTGATGCAGAAATCTATTGTAGCAAAGGATGTATGAGAGTATGTGCTAAAAGCAGTTGCTTGTCTTATTTTAAGAGATTACTCCATGGTACAGCTCAACCTCAGGCTTTTTTAATGAGCATCACTTTTGTGAAATTTCTTATTTAGTTTCTTTGGTGGCCAATGAAGATGCTTTGGTTTTGGTTGGTTTCTTGTGGGTTTTTTTGTGGATGTGGGGTTTTATTGGTTTGGAGGGGTGGGAGGGGTTGTGTTTGGTTTGGTTTTGGGGTATTTTTGTGGGGCAGAAGAGGATCAGTATGAATGTGTGGGGTCCTGAATGCCATCCATGCTATTGCAAACTAGATGTAGATTCAGTTGAGCCATAATATTTATATTTAATATACAGCTGGAAAATTAGGTCTGATATCTCCTTTTTATTTGAGCCAGGTAATTAAAAAATAGAGCTTATACTTCCAGTAGGTGTGAAGACCTAGAAGCTCTTAATACAAAATGCAGATTGGTATTGATAAGTCAGTATTTATAAACTGGTACTATGTGTGTGTATATATATATAGAGGGGGAAACAAAGGAATGTAAAATACTCAACAGTAATCTGATGACTAGATGTATCTATTTATGAAGTGTGGTTTGATTTCTTGACTTTGAAATTAAAGCCACATTACTAGACTTTTTTTTTTCTTTCCAACTAATTATGAAAGGGCGGTAATTCTTTATTTCTGTCAGGGAAGGAACAAAGATTTTCATTGATACGTGTTCTGAGCTAAAGTTGTAAGCTTAGCTTTGTGCCATAAACTATACCCAGAAACTACTAGGCAAAAGAAACTGAGAAAGGAAGCAGGACAAGCAAATGGTTTAGACAGACTAAAGGTTGTGTAACTTAAGTGATTAATAAATGTAGCTTTGAATACTTTGTCCTTCATACTGTGAGAAATAAATGTTGTAGGCAAAAAATAAGACTGAGTTAACTATAGATATCTATGATGTGTAAAATGTTAAACAGGACATGTGGCAACTGAAGTCCAAGGAAAAAAAAATTACGTGGGAGGTTAACTTAGACCAAATGATATAACATCTTTCACAAATTTAAAGTACTGTCTAGTGGTCTCAGTTGGAAGCAGAATTATGAAAATAAAGAACTGAGGGAGAACAAAGATGGCCTTTGGAAAAAATTATGACAAAAAGGACTCCCCTTGGGCTCTTTACACAAAAATTCAGTCCAATCCTTTGGAAAAGACCCAGGTCTGCAGACTGGGAATTGCTGGGGAAGGTAGATATGAATTTTTCTCTAGTGTTAAATTGATAGATGTGTTCTGGTTGGTGCCAAACACTTGTGAATAATGTGTGTTCCATTTGGGAAGGAAGGAAAGTTGAAGGATGGGAGAAATATATAAAATTTGCAGAACTGAAAGCTTTATAACATTTTGATAGTTTTTCTCCAGGCTGATGTATGACTTGCTATCCTGTTTTCAGCAGGGATAGAGTTAACTTCACAGAATCACAAGGTTGGAAAAGACCTTTAAAGATCATCAAGTCCAACCAATCCCATCGTAAGCTACACTATATCCCTAAGTACCTCATCTACCCTTTTTAAACACATCCAGGGAAGGTGACTCGACCACCTCCCTGGGCAGCCTGTTCCAGGCCTGACAACTCTTTCAATAAAAATTGTTTTTCTAATGTCTAATCGAAACCTGCCCTGGTGCAGCTTCATGCCATTCCCCCTTGTCCTGTCACCTGGCTGAAGAGACCATCACCTACCTCTCTATAACCTCCCTTCAGATAGCTGTAGGCGGTGATAAGGTCTCCCCTCAACCTCCTCTTCTCTAGGCTAAACAGCCCCAGCTCCCTCAGCCGCTCCTCATAGGATTTGCCCTCCAACCCCTTCACCAGCCTGGTTGCCCTTCTCTGGACTCGCTCCAGGACCTCCATGTCCTTCTTGTGGTGAGGAGCCCAGAACTGGACACAGTACTTGAGGTGTGGCCTCACCAATGCCGAGTACAGGGGCACAATCACTTCTGCTTCTTCCTAATAGCTGGTGTAGTGCTCTGCTTCAGATTTAGGATAAAACATCAGTGTCATCAACATTTTCTTAGTTGTCAAGCACCCAGCATCTCATGCTGCCCTGCCAATGGCAAAGTTAGGGGTGCCCAAGGAGTTAGGAGGGAATGTGGACAGTACAGCTGACCCAAACTGGCCGAAGGGATATCCCATGCTATATGATGTTACATTTCATATATACCTGGGGGCTGACTGGGAGGTGGGCTGGCTCAGGAACTAGCTGAGCATTGGCTTCAGGTGGTGAGAAATTGTGTTGTGCAACACTTATCTTGTATGTTCTTTATTCTCTTTGTTTTCTGTCCTATTAAACTTTATCTCAACCCATGGTTTTACTTTTTTTTTTTTTTTTAATTCTCTTTCCCATCCCACTGCAGGGCAGGGAGAAGTAAACATATAGCTAAGTTGTACTTTTACCTGCCTATGAGGTAGAACTCTGACACTTGCTCATGTTTTTTAAAGCATGGTGACCTAAAGTGTCTAGTAAAACCAAATTTTTTTAACTTCAAATACAGTACAGCTGGAAAATCAACTGTCAAGAGGGACAAACATATATATTCTGAAGAAAGAGTCTAGAGCAGGCAGGAAATAAAAGTGAACCATGACTCAGCTTTACTAAACTATCAAAAATCAGACATAGGTTTTGCTGTGAATAGGTGCATGAGGAAAAATTTTTGGTTTGGGTTTTGTGTTTATTTGTGTGGTTTTTTTCTCTCTTTTGAGAGACTGAAGTCTTGTTTCTTGCATTAATATATACTTAAATTTAAAAGTAGTGTTTTAGCTTTAGCTGTTTGCAAACATAGTATCTGGCCACATGAGATGTTTAGACCTCATTTCCAAAGGAAAGAAGACTTCCTTCTCAATTCTCCCCTCAACTCTTAACCTTTTATCCCAAAGCACCGTGTCCTTAGCTGTTAGACATCAGAGATTTCCTCAGTTGCCCTCACTGAAGATGAAAACTTGCACCTTATTAGATATCTAAGCATCATACTGTGAGACAAAGCCATGTGCAGTGGGTATCTTTAATTCTGCTGATTAGAGCGTCTTGTGTAATTTCTCCAGAAGCTTGTGGCAAACTGCTGCTAGAGGTAAATTAAGTTTGCAACAGGCCAGGTAAGTCTTTGCTGTCAAATTCACATAATTAAATGCATATTGGTCTGACATTAATTCCTGTAGGCAAAGACTTTTTTTTTTTCCAAATATCAGAGCAGTTTCCACATCTTGGAAACTGGCTCAGTTTTGAAACAAAATATAAAAAAATATAGGCACAAAACAGACCTGAAAACTTTATCTTTTGCTGAAGAGCTTTCCATCTCTTTTCCTTCCTGATTATTACCAGACTAACCTTTGGGGAAAGGGTCTGAATGCAGAGGAAATTCCCATAAAGCATACTGAAAAGGTCACCTTTTGTGTAACGCAGAGCTGTGTAAATTCAAAGGATGCAGTTCATAGAATAACTTTCAAGTTGTCTCATGATGACAAGAACTGGATCTTCATAACTGGTGGAAAAATCAGTCCTTCCTAAGCTGTTTTTCATCTTTTCTTTTCCTTTCTTCTTTTTTCCTGCTTGTGTACATATAGGTTTGTTGTCATGCACAGTTTTACAGCCTCATACTACATACAGCAGCCCTGTGCTTCAACAGTGGAATAGATTTCTTTGGTATACGGTTTGCCCTATGAGCTAGAATGAGACACTCAATTATAAGCACGTCACAGAGCCAGTATAATAATGAGTGTACACACTAACTTGGTTGGTTCTCTTACCAGGTAAAATACAATTTTGTCACTTACAGGGTTCTTCAGTTGGACGTTTCTACAAAAAGTAGAAAGTTGAGAAAAGCTTCAAAGCTTCTGCAGCTGGCCTTATGGGTTTTTTCTTCAAACCTCCTCACAAACAATAATGATACAATGGACAATCCAGGTTTGACCCACTGGGCCAGGCTGAGTTTCAGTGTGCAGTTGATGGAGGGGGGGGGTGGTAATTGTGATGGTATTGCTTTTCCAGGAACATTGACACATGAATCTCAAAGTTTGAGGTTTTTATTTTCCAATCTTTGATTAAAAAAATTGACTCAAAATTCTCATAATGTTTTCTCTCAAGACTTCCAGTAATCTATGGAAGTAGCCACACTTGCTGTATTTTTGATTCTTCGGGAGCAGAAGGCAGAAATATGTTGATTGGGGTGGGGGGAAGCCCAGTGTAGTTGTAATACCATTCCCTCCAGTGAACTCCAAAATGCTCTGCAGTTAAACTTCAGGGAAAATTCTGGTTCTTGTTTTAGCAAATAATTGTATTTCTTCTCTCCTAGACTTAGCAAATCAGAACTGACATGGAAGACAATGAAATCTATTGATTCTAAACTGTCTGGTGTATTTAAAAGCTGGAAAATGAAGACAGTATCATATGTAAGAGGAAATAATCAACCATCACTCTTGTCCTAGCTATTATTAAAGTCTCTAACCTTAGATGAGCCAGGCCCTTAGCTATTAAATATAGAGATGAAAACGTTTTCCAGAGACTAGGGTTAGGAGCAACATGGTTAAAGCATGGGTCATGAACAAAGTCTGACTAGCTGTGGGAGACCATCTATTCAAAGGAGAAATACACAGAAAGTCACTAGTGGTAAGTGATTGTTCTTCTCTTTTTTAAAAATTTTTATTTTTTCTGATTTTTTTTCCAGTCATGCATGTGCATATGGAGGGGAGATTTCAGTGTGACTGTTAATGCTTTAAGACTTCAGAAGCCTTTCACAGTTCCTCTAACTTTAGCCATCTTTGTGTGGTTGCTAATCTCTCCCTAAATCTTGCTTCACTAAAAAGAAAAATGCTATTTCCACAAACTTCAACAACAACAAAAACCCACCACAAAGAAACTTAAAAAAACCCCCAACCTCAGAAAATCAGTGATCTTTGCTGTTCAGGTAGTTGGTGGAGAACCAATGAGCAAGGAGAGAAAGAGAACTTGCTTCTCAAGAGTCAGCTTTCCTGTTTCTTTCCTCACAGCACTTAATTTGTGCACAGCTAAATCAAACCATTGTAATCCTCTATTTAGAGCAATGTCTGCTTCCAAACTTCTTGTAATTGGTTTCTATTTTATGTTTCTTATTCTGTTGAGAGCCTTGCTAACTACTTTAGGTATTCTTGGTGTTGGTAATGAGATAATTTATATTTTAATTAAACAGAGCTCCTACAAAATATTACAATGGATGCCAGGAGCATTTATCTCTTGACTCTTGTCTCCTTGAATTTTCAACCGCAAGGCACTCTGAAAAGTGTTTTTTGCTGTCCAAATCCCACAGTGTGTCCAAGCAATGCTTTTCCTTTCATCAGATTCTAATGTTTTCTTTACCCTTTTTGTATTTAATGACTCTTGCTCTTCGTCTGAAATGCATAACGAGACATGCAGAAGGAATAGTACATTTGCTTTTAAAGTACAGTCTTAAAAAACAAGATGACAGAGCAGGGTTTATTTATTTTGTTTTCCCTTGACAATACTGGTGGAAAAAGAACCTCCTACTTCTCTCCCTTCCTCTGACCTTTCAGGTAAAATAAGGTTACTCTGGCAAGAATTTTTTTTTTCATTACTGTCAACCTATCCCATCATCTCTACATACAATGTGAAGGAGCTTAATTTTAGACTCTCATCACTTCTGAAATAGCTTCATTCAAACTAAAATAAAAGTTCTGGTCACTTTATGACCTTCCAGGAAGAAAAAAAAATTAACTTGGCGGTCTTTTTTTTGCACCTTAGAAAAGAGCAGAGTTAAAATGGAATGCACAAGAGACTGGAGAAACCAGTAAAACATAACCAAAAAATTTGTTCTGTTAGTATGTAGGGAGGAAATGGGGAATAGCAATAATTGCAAGGGAGTGAATAATTTAATTTTGAAGCCAAGATGTATGCTGCTCGATTTCCCCACTGAATTGCTCCATTTTTAGTATATTGCTAATTTTCATATCCAGTCACATTGTCTGAGTTGATGTATGATGTTAAGGGACTTCTACTGTGCACAAATATTTTGTGTTAAATCTTACAATAAGGTGCATTGCTGGAGAATTTTAATTCATATTATTTTACATAATTTAGCATGCATATCATTGTACATTTTTGGATGACAGTGTCAAGTTGTATCTTCACCATGTAAATATTTTTATGATTAAATCCTGCCTGACCAGCCTCATCTTCTATGACCAGGTGACTTGCCTGGTGGATGAGGGAAAGGCTGTTGACATAGTCTACCTCCACTTCAGCAAAGTCTTTGACAGTCTCCAACAGCATTCTCCTGGAGAAGTTGGTGGACCGTGGCTTGGACAGGTATACTCTTTGCTGTGCTAATTTCTGGCTGGATATCTGGTCCTAGATAGCATTGGTGAATGGAGCTAGAACCAACTGGTGACCAGTCACAAGTGGTGTTCCCCAAGGGTTGGTACTGGGGCCCATCGTCTTTAATATCTTTGTTGATGATTTGGATGAGGGAATTGAGTGCACCCTCAGTAATTTTGCAGATGACACCAAGTTGAGGGAAAGTGTTGACCTGCCAGAGAGTAGGAAGGCCCTCCAGAGGGACCTGGACATGAATGAATAGGCAGAGGCCAATGAGATGAAGCTCAACATGACAATGCCGTGTCCTGCACTTTGGTCATAACAGACCCAGGCAACAGTACAGGTTTGGGTAAGGATGGCTGGAAAGCTGCACAGAGGAAAAGGATCTGGAAGTCTTGGTTGACACTCACCTGAATATGAGCCAACAGTGTGACCAGGTAGCCAAGAAGGCCCACGGGCTGGAAAGCTGGGCAGTAAGAAATCAAATGAGGTTCAATAAAAGCAAGTGTAGAGTCTTGCACCTGGGAAGGAATAACTGCTTGAATCAGTACAGGCTGGGGGATGACCTGCTGGAGAAGAGCTCTGTGGAGAAGGACCTAGGGGTCCTGGTTGATGACAGGTTGCTATGAGCCAGCAGTGTGCCCTGGTGGATAAGAGAGCCAATGGGATCTTGGCATGCATCAGGAAGAGTGTGGCCAGCAGGTCTAAGGAGGTGATCCTCCCCCTCTACTCTGCCCTGGTCAGGCCCCACCTGGACTACTGTATCCAGTTCTGGGCTCCCTGGTATAAAAGAGACAGGGATCTCCTTGAGAGAGTCCAGAGAAGGGCTACGAAGATGATTAAGGGCCTGGAACAGCTCCCGTATGAGGAAAGGCTGAGTGAGCTGGGGCTGTTCAGCCTGGAGAAAAGAAGACTGAGGGGGGACATTACTAATGTTTATAAATATCTTAAGTATGGGATGCAGGGGGAATTGGCCAGCCCCTTTTCAGTAGTCTGTGGAGACAGAATAAGGGACAATGGTTGAAAGTTAGAGCACAGGAAGTTCCGCACCAACATGCGGAAGCACTTTTTCACAGTGAGGGTGACAGAGCCCTGGGACAGGCTGCCCAGGGAGGTGGTGGAGTCTCCTTCTCTGGAGATATTCAAGACTCGTCTGGACGCCTATCTGTGCAATATGAGCTAGGGAGCCTGCTTTGGCAGGGGGTTTGGACCCAATGATCTCTTGAGGTCCCTTCCAACCCCTGCGATTCTGTGATCTCTCATGATTAAGGGGACAAGTGGCTTCCTTCTCTTCACCCCATAAATGGTGTCCTCCAAAAATATTTTTTCCCCCATTACTTGTTACATAAACCCAGTAAATATTACTGCTGTAACATGCTACAGAGAGGATCAGCAGAGAGTGAAATAGTTGAGAGGTGTGTGCAGTGTCTTAGTTCTATTTTGACAAAGCAAGTGCACTGACACAATATTCAAAAGCATTTATCTTCTTAATTTGAAAGCAGAATGTCCTAAAAATGGCCACTTTCATGCATGTTTACTTTCAACTAGACATACATTTATTGAACTATCTATCATTTTCAGAGTAAAAGCCCCTTGTAATTTCAGTTAACATGATGACCCTTGTCAGCAGCAGTCAGGAAGAGAAGCCATCCTAGTGAAACCAGTTTGAAACTATCCTAAATAGCACTGCTGAATCCTTCAGTAGATGATGAAACACTACATTCAAAAGATGACTAGAAGTGTGTGATAATTAATAATGGCTTATTTGACGTTCTCAGATGTTTCAGAAGGAGAAATACAAAAAGTTTAATTAACACATAAGGCACTTGTTCTTGTCTCTGCCTGCTAAAGCATAGTGCATACAATACGTAATTGCTAGACTTCTACATTTAAATATCAGACAGATTTTTTTGGTTGAACTCTAGACATACTTAAACCAGATCACTGACACACATATCTGGTCTACAGGAGCAGGAATAATTTCTTAATGTTTAGGCTTAAAGGGAAATGAATTGCTTTTAGAGGATGAAGTTGAAGCCATACCCTCAGTGGAAGAATTCTGTTACTTCTGGCTTGGAATATGGAGCTTTGTAGTAGCCTACCCAGCCGTATTCATAAAGTTAAGACTTCTTAGCTCATGATTACACTGACTAGAATGACTGTATTGCTAATTGGAAGGAGGGGGAACACAGTAAGTCTGCAGTACACATGTCCATCACTTAGCATTCCTCTCCTATTCAACTGCTGTGCAACTAAAGGCAATTTCCATTATTTGTCCACTTTCTTCCTCTGCCCAGTCCTGCTGTTAAGCCATCACATGTTTTTGGCATTCATTGGTTGCAGAAACAGAAACTAGTGTCATATAAGGTACTTAGGATCATTATGATTTCAGCACAAGTTTGAATAAGTAAAGAAGGTGGGCTGGAAATTTTCAGATGCAAACCCATCGCTGCTAATATGAGTATGTCAGGAATAATTACAGAGAATGAGTTGGAAATAGATTTGTCTGAAACTCTCCTGAAGCATGGAAACCTACATGAAGAAACTATTCTCCGAGGGACTGACGTGGCCTTGCACTTACTCGGAGTTTTTTATAACAGCACTTACTGTGCTATTTAAATGGTGCCATCATATCTTGTGACAGTGACATGTCCTTTGTATTGCTAGTGATAACAGGATAAAATACTGGTTTTCTCAGTTGTTTAGCACCATCACTGATTCACACTGCTGTTGCCTGAATAAAATAGACAAAATTATCTTTCTTCTCCCCAAATTACTGCCTCTTCTTATTTTTATACACCAAGTTTAAAATACATTTCCTATCCTCAACCTAAATCTTTTGGCTTTATGATTCCACAGTAATTTCTGAAAGCTCAGTCTTTCTCTTTCACTAAAAAAATACCTGTACTGCACAGTATTTGGTGTCTGCAGAAGCAGCAGTTGGCAGGACAGCATTAGATTCTTTGTGCTCAGGGCACAATGTTTCCCTCGAGCAGGTGAAGGGGAAGTGGAGGAGAGGACTTCTGTGAGTGCGAAGGAGTAGCATAGCAGAAGTTCTCTGGGTGTTTGTGGTGAAGGGGTTAGTTTAAAGGATGAAAACTCTTGGCACTTCTCTCCTGACATCACTTCTTGCCAACAGTGTTTAGAAACTGGGAAGATTTGTTATCCAGTCTCTGGTTTGCCTGTCATAGAAGTAGATTGGCTGCTTCTTTTCCCTTGGGGCTGAGGCAGCAGGTATAGGGTCAGTGCAGAGGCTGATGAGGTTGCTTTCCTGACAGGGGCCTCTGATGGCCTTGTGCAAATATGTAGGATGAATTCCCTGTATGGCCTTGCCATGGCTGCAAAAATGAGGGACATGTATGATGTGTGGCCATCACTGCTCATTAACTTCTGCCCTCCTTAGAAAATGGTTTGTGACAAAAGCCAAAATTATATGAACAGGAGTGAACTGATGCATGCAGGGCTGCTATTTACCTGATTCATTTGATATAAATACAGATGTGTTTGAATACTGATGCAAAAATAGAGATCAGTGGCTGTAGTGCAAACAGGCTTGAATTGCTGTAGGTTATCAAGGTTATCTTCACAAAGTCTAGATTTTTGTTTATTTTGAGAAGACCTAGTACAAGAGCAAGTCCTTTCTTATTGCTTAAAGGCCACCAGTGGACAGAAGTTCTCTAATACGCAACCTCTGGTTTATACTTCTGTGGAAGCCTAATAGTAGGAATCTTAAAGGGGCAAAATATCATCATATTTTCCAGAACCATAGAATAATTTTGGTTGGAGAAGACTGTTAAAATCATGAAGTTCAACCTCCAACACTAAACCATGTCCTTCAGCACCACATCTGCACATGTTTTTAAATACCTCCAGGGATTGTGACTCAACCAATTCCCTTGGCAGCCTGTTCCAGTCCTTGACAATCCTTTTGGTAAAGAAATTTTTCCTAATACCTAATCTAAACCTCACCTGGCACAACTTAAGCCCATTTCCTCTTATAGATTTGAAATGCTCCCTCAGAGGAAAACATTCTAGTTCCCAATAGCAGATGTTTTATGCCTTCCTATTTTGAAATACTATCTAATTTTACTTTTCATTAAGATTAGGTGGTAACCAGATTGTAGATTGCAGACAGTTTGTCTAACTTGTTTTGGTATACAAAGATGTTTTCTATTTTCCTTTCTACAGTCATGTCATTGGGACATAGTCATTCTGTCTGTTTTTCCAAGTAACTGGAAATTGTTATGGTGGCAACAGCAATGCTAAGACTAGCTAGTATTGTACATGGTTTATCTCTTGCTTGAAATTTCCCTTGTTTATTTGAAGAAAATGGGCAAAGCACAACAATATCTTGTTTGCATTTTACTGAATATTTAGCATTGTTTAACAATAACAAAATTTCCACAGCAGATGTGCATTTACACATTTCAAGGACATAATTCTGCATAATGCATACCCCATCAACAGTTGCTGGGCATTAATGGCATTCTCTCAAGGGAAAAATCTGTTATCTCTTTGACGTGAGCTGATCTTTTATCAACAATGATTACTAATCTAGCTGAGGGAGACCAGAAAGCCCATTAATTATTCTGTTCAGGTGTGCTTTAATGAAGTTATTAGCAAAGTACATCTGTGAACTTTCTTTTACAAAATAAAGCTTGCAACAAATCTGAAATTGGATTTTAAGGGAAGACATTCTGGCATCTGCCTGCAGGGTGATTGCAGTGTTTGTGAGCATAGGTATATCTGTTATTTTACCAATAATCACAATAATAATCCCTAATGTGATTCATGCAAGATAATTTATTTGCTAATAATAACCATTACTTATGTTGGTAGCTTCTTTGCTGGCAAGTAACGGCTTTTCATCTGTCAAGTGTTTGATATCTGGGTATTGTTTGGGTTGTCAGGCCTTTCCTCAAGAAAATGTCAGTAAACAAACAGACCTGACTCAGGTTTCAGTGTGGGTCTTCCAGTAGCAAATGCTATTGACCCAAATCCTAAATTCTGGGGCAACCCCTTCGTCTGCAGATGTCTTTAGCAGGCAATACTTGCTCATCCATGACTGGTGAGCCTGAACTAAAAATCCAGTTGCAGAAAAGAGAATAGAACATGATCTTAGGAGAATAGGGAAGTAATGGCTATGTGGAAGATATTTCTTCACAGAAACTATTTTGTTTAGAGATTGGCATCTGAGGTTTATTGTGGGTTTGGTTTTTTCAGCTTCTGTGCCCTGCAAGCCCACATGAATAGGCAAACAGATGGGGAGTACAAGATAATTCCTCCATTTTCATCTATTACGTTCCCTCTGTGATTTGATGCCAATCAGTGGGAAGGTCCTGGTATAACTATGTGATTGAACCACAGCTGTCATTAGTTTTTCTGGGGGTTTTTTGAGTTTAAGACAGTGGTTCACCAGTGCACTCCTAGCTTTTCCATTATACCATGTGACACTCATCATCTCACGTTTTACAGCTGTGGGATCGAAGGCTAAATAGATAAATGTCTACTGACTGGCAGTTCTCTTGCCCTCTTCTACCCTCAATTTCTGTTTACTGTTGGTATTTCCAGCAAAAATCTTTCTGTGCTGCTTCCTAAAGAATTATGTCTGCAAAACTAATGTTTATAGGTCAGATAATCATGGTGTCTCCCAAGGCTCATATTTCATACACCCAGAACTTTCTTGTATATTTTCAGATGTAAGGGGTTTGGGGAATTTCCTGTAAATGAAAGTAGTATTCTCTCCTGACACCTCTTGAAGAACAAAAGACTTAGAGCAGTGCAAGTTTTGAGCAGAAGAAATGGCAAAGGGCAGGATGCAGACAGTGAGGAGGAGAGGAGTATGAATCTTTCAGTGAAGATTATTCTCTTATATAGCAGAGAACCCAGGTTACAGTAAGGTGAATATTGTTCAGTAATGTAGTGGGTTGATTCAGTGAATTAAATAGGAAAAAATAGTGGGGAGGGTGTTCAGGGAAAATGATCTCACTGGATGGCATGGCAGAATTCTCTTGGATTTCCGCAGAAGTGGAATTGAATTACCAAGGGCAAAGTTAGTTCTGCCTTTTTTTCTAGCAAGGGGAAGTAATGTGGTTCTAACACTGCTTAACAAAAGATGTGCTCCCATGAGCATTTTCAAAATACAGTAGATAGAAAAACAACAACAATCTCCAGCCCTAAAACAGCTCAGATAATTAAACAGTTTCAACTCACCATTAACAACTGATAAAATGTTGATAGAGATCTTTAGCCTCTGATAATTTACATGAGAAATTGAGTCTTTCAGACTTTATTGTTATTGTTTATCTTTATGGGACTTTGTTGTTCAGGAACTGAAGTTCTGGCCCTATGAAAAGATCATGATGACATGGTTGCACTTGGCTTTTAAACCTTGCTTCTGATTTGCTTTTTGTTTGTTGTTGATTAGGTTGAAACAAACAGATCCTGGAACTGCTATTTGCTTAGGTCTTGATCTTGTTAACCCTGAAAGTATTTAACTTGTGTATTATTAGTATTTTTTCAGGCTATAGAATTATATTATGCTTAATTTACATAACACCCCTTGTTCCTTTCAGCCCAGTAAAATTCAAATAACTTTCTCCCACTGAGAGTCTTTTCCTTACTGTATTCTCCCTCATTTATAAACTCTATGAGACAGAACAAATATTAATGTCATTTTTAATGCTTTTCTAGTGTGTAGTTGCCTAAAATAATTGTGCAATTCTAGTATTTTTACATTTTAATACATACGCTGTTTGCAGAGACTCACAGTGACTTTAGCAATAATTTCTTTTATAAATTTCTGCATGTCGTATTTGCATTTAACCTAGGAAAATCTATTCACTTGATGAAAAAGCAAGCAAGAGTCCTTCATCAAAACCCGCTAGTTTTCTTTTTGGTTTTCAACACATCAGCAAATTGTCTCTCAAGTCTCCCTCAATGATAAGAATTGTGTGATTATTCATAATTTATGTGATATGGGGAAAGCAGAAGAAAGGCTTATTGCATGAGCTTGGTATCATGCACTCTGTACCTCACAGTATAGCTCTTTGTTCCTAATGTTGCTGCACTAACATAAAATTTAATTAAAACAGTGCATGCTGATGTTCTGCTGTAAATTTTACTCTTGAGAAACACAGAAGCAGAAGGATGATATCTTTTAAAATTAGATTCCGTATTTTTACATGCTCATTGTGAAAATTTAACTTACCTGTGCAGCAAATATGTTTATATACAATTTCAAAGCAGAATTGTTTTTGGAGGTCACAAATGCAAATATTGTTATAGAGGAATAGTACCCAGGTGGGTAACTGCTGAACCACATTATTGATACTTTAATGTATTTAATGGTGCTATGGCGAGTAAGATATTTATATCCATATAGATATATGTAGAGAAGACATGGTGCATCACATAGGTGACAGCTGGCAGGGCAATGTGCACTGCCTCAGAAAACCTAGGCAAGAAGGAATTATTTGCAGACATGTTTCTATAGGTATCATTAAGTCACAGGCCTTGGTTGTGCAAGACTTGTGAACCCGATATTTCCAGCGCTTTCCTTTTCACAGGGCCATTGTGCCCTCTGCCTTGACCTTTGTGTCCATGCCCAATGGCATGCACAGCCTCCAAGTTCACCTACAACCAGAGCTTCATCTCTGGTTGTAACCTCTAGCTATACTCCACGTTCTCTACCAGGCTGACAATCCTCTTTAAATTTAGCAAAATGTTCAATTTGTTTGTGTCAAACTGTTGATAATCTTGTCATAGTTATTTCTCAATATTTCAAACCTGGTGCTTGGCCTATCAAATAAAACTGATGGAAAAAGATGTGCTTACCATGCAGCTCTTGGGACAAACTGAGATACTTCACCCAACAGACATGTAAAGCAACCTATGAAAGGCTCGGCCATAGGCAGAGACCTCATCCCCACTGACAGAGCCCTGCTCCTTCAACTCCTATCTATTCCAAGGCTGGGAGTCCCCAAAGTACAGCCTGTCTTTCTGTTTGCTTGTACCATCTTTAGAGAAAGAGTACACAAATTCTTCCATAAACTCCTTTGATACCACTGTTGTAGGAGCAGCAGCCATAACCTCCAGTATTTTCATAGGCTCTTCTTTGAGCCAGAGCTGTTCCTCAGAGGACAGAAACTAACTTGTAGAAAAAGAGAAATGGGTCTGACAATGCCATGCATTTTTTCCATGTTGCTGATGAGGAATGTTTTGCAGAAGCTCTTTCACAGGAATGTGGAAATTTTCAAAGGTCTTCTGTCCTGCTTTGTATTAATCTGCTGTGCTTAGGCTTTTCTTAAAATCTAATTTAAGATCAGGAAGAACTACAGTATGAGCCAAACTAATCTCTGTATCACAAGCCTTTTAGCTTCCTCATATTGGGCCTGATTAGCTTTGGTTTTGGTGGATATGAACAAAACACACTTATTGGAAAAACATCCAACCTATGAGCAGATACAGAAAGACACAGTGTTCTCCACTCTCCTGGCATCTACTCACAGAATCCACCCTTACAGCCCCCCTGCTACCAAAGCCTTGCCACATAAACCCAATATGGATTGCAGACCACAGTCAAATTGTCCTTCCAACTCAGGGTTTGTTTTGTTTCGGTGGGTTTTTTGTTTACAGATCCCAAAAATTCTTGGTCCCCTAACCATAACATTGGTCTGAGGTTTCTGTGGTGCTGTGTGGTTCAAATCTTTGTGGGACTCCCTGCCCTCCACAGCAATCCTTTGTATAGCTGTGCTATATTTTTAAAATGGTTTCTAGAAGTTTGTCAGTAATAAAATCCCCTTTTAATAGACTGGAACTATTTAAAACAAAGTCTGTGTGTACATACAGCCACTGACAAGCTGCTGCTGGTTCTGGCTGAGGTCATGCTATGTAATTTTACTTGCATTAGCATGGGCCAAGCGTGAATTACAGAAGCCTAATAAGAGGCAAAGTGTCTAGGTCTAGGCTCCCTCCTGACCCTCAAAGTACCATGTAATGCTCACCAGGAGATTCAGGTTGCATATTGTGACTGACCTTTCATCATAATTATTTACTGTTTCACTACTCTTTATGCTTCACAAATTTTTGTAGTAGTTTTATGGTTCTCTACGTATCACTCATTAAAACATGAAATGCTAATGGACTTATTAGCATCCCCCTGTAGGTATCGCCCTCTAATTGGTGATTCCCTGTGGAGGGTTGCTTTTGGAGGGAAGGCCCAAATGTCTAAGATATTAAAGTTGTTTTTTGAAGTTCTTAGATGTATAGCCATATAATTGTCATCTTATCAATAGTAGATGAGGACCCAAATGGTTTACAGTTTGAAGGTAGCTGAGGAAGTGATGAAGACCAGAAAGATTTTCTGTAGAAAGTTAAAGCATATTAACTTTGTTATGCTAAAGAACCTTAAGGATCTCAGACTTCATAATATCTTTCTCTTTGCTTAAAAAAACAAACAAAAAAACACTGTCTTCTATTTTAAAGTTTATCATAGGAAAAAATATATAAATTAAAGCAAAGCGGGATTTTTTGGCTGTTTATATTATGTCAGTAATACAAAATATAACTTCTGAGGCCAGATTTATTTTAGCCCCTGCTATAATTCCTCTTTGAATGTGAACCAGTCAAGGCTTTATCAGACTCTATCTTCTCCCTGCCAACATTGCAATTTGGATACAGAACTGCATTCAAAATATTCATTTGTACCTGAAGAAACCCAGTACTCTAAATTAGATAGGTGTCATTTACTATTCCTCTCATTCTCCATTTTTGCTTCAGATGTCAATAAAGAAGACCTTATATGACCTTTGCCACTAATTCCTTACTTGTTAGTCTTGCTCTTCCCTGTAGCTGATTTCTTATCTTTTTCTTATATATTATTTCTTTTCCTCTGCAAAAATCCATTTTTATTATTCACTTCCCTCTGTCTTTGTTCCTCAGGTCTACTCTATAGCTCTGGATTATATTTTGCAGTTTCAGATGCCTCAGTGAGTTGCATGCAAGTTATGTTGATAGATGAAGAAAACTGATTTGGCAAAATAATGTTTCTAGCTTTGTGTTATCTTGATTTCCCATTTTGGGAAACACAAGGGAGGAGTAGGATGAATCTTAAATTTTGAGCTAGGAAGGGTTTTCCCTTCCTTTTCAGTCCCTACCAGTGCTCATACCACTGCTCTGGTATCTTCTTCACCTTTTTCAGTGCTGTTACGCTGTTAAAACGCTCATTCTGAAGCCTTCAGTAGTTATTGAAAGCAGGTAACTCTTTTTTACTTCAGTGCATTTGGTAACTGTGCCTAGGTTGTTCTCACAAAAGTAATTTTCTTGTCAAGGGTACCCTGAAGAGTTCTTCCATCTGCCTGATCATCACTTCCATGTGCACTACAGGCAACACAAATTAGCAAAACATCTATAACACAAATATATTATAGCATCTGACCAGCATCAGAAGAACTTCTTTCTCACTGTTTTTGTAAGGTAAGCCTGTAGTCTAGCTTGCTTTGTGGAGTATTACCTCGTCAGCTAAATTCTGAAGGGATGAATTCAAGTAGCCTATAAACTCATGCTCCTGATGTACATTGTGTACTTAGTATAAAGTATGCTTCTCTGGCTTAGGCACTGCTTGCAAAGCACTTCTGCTCACTTTTTCTGTTTCCACGTGAATTTAGGGATACATTTAAAAGAATTGAAGGACACATAATATCCCTACCCTCTTCTTCATGCAGTACAAATTCACTGCAGTCTTTTATATCAAGTGTCACATGTAAAATACGGGGTACATCTTAATAATAATAAGATGAAAGAGAGTTATTTTGCACTGGATGCAGAGAGAAGCTGCAAGGTGTGGAGAAAAAGAAATAAGTATTTGCAGGACTTAAATGGAAATTAGTTTTTTTCTTGAAAGTGAGAGGTTTAACTGTGTATTTAATTTCTTTGTCAAATTATTCAACATTATAGAACAAATAAGAGATGAAATGGTTTAGATAAAGATGGAAGAAGCAAAAGTTTGTATTCTGAAATTATAGGCTTAGCATCTCCTATTTGCACTGCATTTCAGCAGTGGGCAAAAAAGACTACCTGTCCCTAAATCGTTAGTGATTTCTAAGAATATATTTCCTCTGGAGTAATTTTCTTTTCAGTGTCTAAGTCAGAAAGGTATATTCTCTCAGTATAAATTTAAGGAACCTAGGACTAACATGACCCAGTGGCAGTAAATAATTCTGCCACTTGCACTAGAATGGAATTTTTGATGTCTTGTTTTTCATCTTTTCTACTAATGCCTCAATACAATATTTTTTCAGATTATAATGAATATGATAATGGGTCCCTGGGTTATTTATGGGGTACACTGCTCTGCTGTGAAGAAAACTGACTTTTTTTTTTTGTATTATTAATCAAATTCCAGTCTCATGCCAGTGCAGCACTCAACCCCATACACATCACATTGTTACAGAATTGAAATATTTTTATAGCTATAAACATTTTTTTCCAAAATTGCAAAGAGTAATAAAAGAGGGAGTGTGGCAGTGGTCCCTGGAGGGTTTGGGTGATATTATGGAATCAAACCTGTATCCAAGAGTCAAAGCAGAATGGTTAGTAATTCAATTATCCCAAAGGTACTTGTGGCAAGGAGGGAATAGTTGAACTGTACACAGTCATCATGAATGTCTCCAGACCAGCTGAAATAATACACAAGATGGAGAAGGGTTTTTTTCCAGCTGAAATTGCAATTATTTTATTTATTTTTCCAGGGATTTTCTTTCCATTCTGCACAATGCTTTTAGGGATGGAAGTTCTTATTATAATCTCTTGTGAGAAAGCACCTTTACAAAATTATATACAGGAGTTTTTGTGGTTGGTCAAAATAAAAGAAGGCAAGATCTGTATGTTCTTTTAAAAGAACACACATACGCTTCACATTGTATAACCTCACTTTGCACAGTGGTGCATGAACAGGCTTGTTCTGAAGATGGGGATTTGGCAATGAGGCATCAGTCTTCACAAACGTACATCAAAATAAGAATCAGGGTTAATACTTCGAGATGATAGATGTCTAAACAACTAACTCTATTACAGATTATGACAGTGATTAGGATTGACTATGAATGATATACGAATGTGAAAAGGCTGGTGAGAGGAAGGCAGTCAACTTCTTTCTGAGTGGATATTAAAGAAAAAAAAAAACCAAACAAAAAAACCTACTGATTATATAAAGAGAGAAGAATAAGACATTCAAGGAAAATAATACTTCTGTGATCCATGGAATTCCAGCTAGAGTGGAAAGCAGCTTGGCAGGAAAGAACAAGCAGAATTCTTGTGTTGATCATAAACCAGCAATGTGCCCTCACAGCAAAGGCACACAACAGCCTCCAAGGCAACATTAGGAAAATCATCTCCAGCAGGTTGAGCGCAGTGATCTTTCCCCTCTTCTCAGAACTTCCTAGTACAAGACACAGATGTACAGAAGTGAATCTAGCAAAGTACCATGAGGATGATTAAGGGCTTAGATCAAGTTACATATGAGGAGAGGCTGAGAGCACTAGGCTTGTTTAGCCTAGAGAATGGAAGGTTTCAGGGTAATCTAATCAGTGTATATAAATACCTGGTGGGGTGGTCAAGAAGACAAAGCCAGACTTTTCTCAGTGCCACCCAATGAAAAGATAGGAGACATTGGTTCAGATCAAAATAGAACAAAACCTATTTTTAAAAAAGCCAAGACTCTTTTTACAGCGGTCAAGGTAGTCAGATGCTGGAACAGGTTTCCAAGAAAGGTTAAGGAGGGTCTACCACTGGGGATAATCAAAACTTTACTGCCTAGACACACAGTGACACTCTAGATGACGTTGATCAGAGCAGGAGTTAAGTCTAGGTGATCTTCAGAGGTCTCTCCAAACTCAACAATTCTGTGATTCAGGCCTCAAAGATATTTGCTCTGGCTATGCAAACTTAACCCTTTCCAAGGCACAATGAAGTAGTTTTTTCTTACTCTGCATTCAACTTCAAATTTAGCAATATAATCTCTGTTATTGCAGACTTGACCAACTGCTGGGTGGTTTAGTTTGATTGTTGCACTATAGACAGCATGAAATTTCTCTTTAGACATTTTATGTGGGGGTTTTTTTCAGCACATCTTTTTCTTCTGAGAGAGAAACTAGGCCTTCTCTTCTGTTCTTTACCAATGGGATCCCAGGTAGAAAATTCAGTATCTTTTACCATCAATAAGGTAGGATGTGCAGTTAATTAACCATGCATTTTTTAGCAGGGCTTCTGTAAGGAGAAGCAAGAAAGGGAATAGATAGCATGTAAAAATAGAAAAAGGCTCACTTATTTCCTGAAGTTTAGAAGAAAACTCAAGAGAATTGCTCTCTTCCCAACTTGTAGCAGAAATATGTTATCCATGGGAGCCATAAGAACCAGTTTTATCTTCTTTCCACCCTAAGGAGAAATCTAGTTTCTTGTAGAAGACTGAGCTATCCTGGGACTGTGAAATGGAGTTTATGTGCAACTGGAGGCATATAAGAGGCAGAGTCATGCTGGCTGACATTGGTCCTGAGTAGGAAATGTTGTTATATGCTCTTCTCCAAGGCACTGTGTGGCTCTTGTGTGGAGAAGCCGAAAGAAATAGCAACCAACTTCCCACACCCTTTTTCCAAACACAGCGAGTGCTGTGTCTCAGCTCCCCTGTATAGTAGCAGAACAAGCCTTCATTTTGCTGAAGCAATGCAGTGGGCACACAGTTGTCCACAGAGGGTAGGGTGACAGAAATTCACAAATAATGGATGTTAGTTCCCTTGCTTAATATGCTGTTGGAAAGTACACAAATACGAGAGCAGTGTAATTAAGATCTAATATAAAATAAACTACCATAATCTAAAGAGGGAAGTACTTTCTAGGGCCTATTGTCTACTTCTCAACAAAGCATAATAAAACTTCAATCATTTTCATGGAACCTTGTCTTGAACATTAGCTGTAATATTTAAAATAACTACAGAATATAATCGTCCTGTTGCAGTGCACTTTGAGAGAGACTAAAGTAGCTTGTTGCCAAGCCTTTCACCTCTAATGCTGCAATCAACTTTGTATTTTTGCAGGTTCAGTAGAGACCATTTGAAACCCGCCTTCAAAGAGCACAAAAGCAGAAGCAGTTATCAGTTCTCTTTCCTGCGGCTCAGCTGCTGGGGAATCAGGGTGGGCCTCTGTGCGATAGAGGAAGGTCCTTAGAGCATCTTAAGGCATGTTCAAAGCTACACAGAAGTGGAGGGGCTTTTGTACAAAATAAGCAGAAATACTAGAGAAAGCAGCTTACTCATGCAGTGTAGGCCTATTTCCCTTGTATGCAGAAACGTTCTGAGCTGGAATCGTTGCTATCATTATTTAATTGCAGGCAGCTTGATGTCTCTGATTCAACTGTTGCAGTTTTAGTGTTATGAACTGAATGAGATATATATGCAACATCTTTATGGCTAGGAGGAAAGTGCTTCAGTTTAGTCTATGGAGAAAATATCTTAAAAGATTTCCTGGTAGTTCAACAGGTTTTAGTATAATTGCTTTGAAGTCTCATCAGCTATTTAAATCCTGGTCTACTTCTAGGTGAAGGCATAATTAAATACACAACCCTTTTGAGCAGTGCAGTCTTTCTGTCACTGAGGTTAAACACTTCTCTGAAAGCATACATTTTTCTAAGACTGCATGAAAATTACAACATATGTTTTGAAATAACTGCTTTGTCCTGAGGTCTTTACTAGCACCTAGGCCATTCTTTCTATTAAAATACTAATAATGAAGTCCTGAACCATTGAACTAAGTATGGTCCATCCTAAGGCTGAGAATTGGTTCCTTTCCTGTAAAATTCAGTCTAAAAGGAAACAAAGACAGCACAGATCGTATTTTTAAGATAGGAAAATAAGTGACTAGCCAGAAGTCAAGCTAACATTTTTTTTCTTCATATTCTGAGTCATAGTACTATTTTTATTCCTTTTCTTTTCTGTACTAAAAGAAAATTAGGCTGATGAAGAAACTAAAAGTGGTGGTTATTGACAACATCACAAAATTCAAGTGAAATCTTCTTCATAGGCTTTTTTAAATTAATATTTTTAATTAAGAAGTTAATCTTTGAATTTTAAGTTTTCCAAAAGGATCAAAGATCATATAAGCTAAGAGTCTGCTGTTGAACTCTGGCATTCCTCTTCCTTAAGTATCTTATCTAGTAGAATCTGTTGCTGGGATTCATGTTTGACTACACTCCCAAAAGTGTGGTGTGGAAGAATGGGTGGATATTCTGTGTGAAGCACTGGCTGGACTGTTGGGCACAAAGTGTTGTAGTAAATGGAGTTAAATCCAGCTGGAGGCCAGTCACCAGTGGTATTCCCCAGGGATGATACCAAGATTGGTAGGAATGTTGATCTGCCAGAGGGAAAGCAGGCTCTACAGAGGCACCTGAAGAGGCTGGATCCATGGGCTGAGGCCAGTTTCATGAGTTTCAACAAGGCCAAGTGCCATGTTCCTCACTGGGGTCACAACAACCCCATGCAAAACTACAGGCTTGGAGAAGAGTGGCTTGAGAGCTGTCTGGAGGAGAGAGACCGAGGGGTGTTGATTAACAGCCAGCTGAGCATGAGCCAGCAGTGTGCCCAGGTGGCCAAGCAGCCAAGAAGGCCAATGGCACTTCATGATGGTTTCCAACCAAAACCATTCTATGATATCACCTAAATTATATAATCACAGAATTACAAGGTTGGAAAAGACCTTTACGATCATCAAGTCCAACTGTTCCAGTCATATGCTAAACCATATCCCTAAGTACCTGATTTACCCTTTTTTTAAACAGATCCAGGGATGGTGACTCAACCACCTCCATAATAAGGAACACTATAAATGAGCTTGGTTTAGGACTTGCCCTTTCTAGGTCTTAGATACCCAGACGTTGAGCACAGTAGCTGGAATTCACCACTCTGCATGTTCAAATGCTTCTATCACTGGAATAGACTACATCTTCTCTATAAGAATAAATTCAGGTCTTTAGACTGAAAAATCATTCTTCTCCTCACCTTGGCCCAAGGGGAAAAAACAATAAATTGTTATTCAGGCATAGTGGAGTTGTTTTAATGGGTAGGACTGAGTTCATTCTACTCTAGAAACGCTTCTTCCTTGGCTTTAGTGCACCTAGTAGGAGAGGGAGGATTTGACAAGACCCTCTTGTTCTTGGATCACCTACGTTCTTGGTGACTGCTTTTAATTTCTGAGGTCTGCAAAAAGGTGGAGCAAAGCAGGTGCTTGAACAGGCACAGCAGCAACACCTGAGTGGGCATAGAGAATTGGTGGAAGTGAACATATCTGTTTAGGATGCAAGTCTTGCTATTCAAGCACTATCTGTTTATGCAACATATGACTGAGGAGGTTGCTTTGCTTCTGTCAGTGATGAAAATTTAAGTACTAAATCTTGTAACTGTTTTTTACAATTCCTGCAGAAACAGTGATTTTTACCTGAGAGATTTCTAAACGTAAAAAGAAACTTTATGCTTCCTGAGATAAATTGTACTGATTCCAGTGAAATACCTACAATCTGACAGACTTACCAGCTCTCAGGATTTTGAATTGCAAAGGAAATAAGGCAAAGTGCTGCTGAAAAGGCCACCTGGACAACACTACAGTGATGTAGTGGTCTTAAAATGTATGGTGAAGAAAAGCCTTTGCCTCTTACTGTGTCAACTCAGTGTTGGACTTCTGTGGCTTGGTTGTTTTTGGCAGAGTGGTTTCTCATTCCTGGGTTTGTATGTGAATTGGAGGGTGGCAGGATGGGGACTGATATTCAGCTTTGATATTCACTATGGTTCCAGTGCCCCATCTACATAACAGATACAGGTAATGCCTGTTCAAGCTGTTGGAATTTAGTGTTTACAAAGATACAGAAATAGTTGACATTCACCTGGGTTTTGGATTATGTTCTTTTCCTCCTTCCCCTACTACAAAAGAAGCTCAAGGAAGGCCCTGTAAAGCTTTCTTTCAAGAGAAGAATACCTCAAGTTTGTCAGCAACAATTGTTAATTTTAGAAATTTTTTGATTATTTTTTTCTTATTTGTCTAATGAAAGCTGAGTCTGAAACAGAGCTCAATCTTGTTTAGACTATTTTCTTCTTGCACAGTAGTAACTGCTAAACATCTCCTTCTAAACTGAGGAAGAACATGAGATCATTCTGACACTGAAATAAGAAATGTATCAGCCCTTGTCCCACAGAGTTATTGCTTCTTGTTTTCCCTGCCCGTTCTTACATACACTATGCACCTCTGTCTAGCCCACGTGCAGCAGGACACCGGCATTCAGGCCCCATTAAGTTATTGACACTTCTGTTCATCAGAAACATCCTGGGATGAGAGCAGATGAGTTCAACACTTGACTCTATATAGAAATATCCCTGACCTTTTGCCTTTGCAGTCAGCGTGGTGACTGTATGTGAATGCCAATTAAGAAGCCATAGGCATTTTGACTGAGTGGATTTAAGAGTAGAATTGGGTCGAAAGCATCATTGAGTTTATATAATCATATTTCTTATTAACTTCTGAAATTTGGAGGTACAGAACCATTCCTTGCCCCCTTTCCTTCCTCCATTGCATTTTTACTCATACTTGAAAGACATTTCTTTTTGCAAAAGCAGAACAGCAGCAGCTACTTTCAAATCCACCGGTAGAATTCTGTATCTGCTAGAAGATTTATCACTAATAAAAAAACAACCGAAAAACAAACAAAACAAGAGCATTGTGGAAATGGGGATGGTTCTGCTTTCCTTCACCAAGCCCTCTCAGCTAGAGAAAGAAAATGAGAAGATGCATGTGCTGAGGGTGATGATAAGACTGAAATGAACACCTGCTCACAGTTCTGCTTAGTTCAGATGCTTCTTTAAGGTGAGCCTGGTTTATGAATTGCAGCTGTTAGATTTTTTTTTTTTCTGAATTAAGTTGGGAAATTGCAGTTGTATCAAGCAGGAAATCACAGTGACAGATGCTGAACTGGATGAGCAAATGGCGAAGGAAATGAGGAACTAAAGTTCCCTGTCTATAAACTACACCACCTGCACAAGCAGTAGGGTGCGGAATTGAAGCTTGTGCTGTATAGAGTAACTCCTATATCAAGACAGCGGATTTGCACAGGGTGCCTGCTGTTATCCATGGGGGCCAGCAGCAAAACAGCTTTAGCATTTTCTATGTCATTTGCTGAAGCTTAGTCAGCTTTGCCCTAGGAGTCTATGAGGACCCACTTACCCATTTCCATCCCACATTATAGATGGACACATCACTTCCAGTTTTAAATAATACATGGGCAAAATCAGATTGTTTCCTTCTGTTGCTGGTATGGTGTGGATTTTCCTCATAAAATCAAAAACAGTATCGAAAGAAATTAACGTGGCTGTCTCTCTGTCCTCCACTCTTTTCTTGTGTTACGAGTACGATGAGCAGGGAGGGGAGAAGGTAGAGATTTCATTAGAAATTATAGGAAAAGAAGGGTATGGTAAACAATAAACTAATGAAAATGGAATAGTTCAACTAATGCATCGCACAGTAACTCAGACAAAATGCTGAAATATTCATGAGAAGGAAAAGTCTCCAAAAAGAATATGCTGAGAGGAATTAAGGGAGCAGAAAGAGATGTGTGAGGGGAATTCAGAGGATGTGCACAGGCTGGCACTGAGCACAGAGAAGACTTCATTAGAAGGAAGTAAGTAAAAAAATGGAAATGAAGGGTGAGCAAAGAGAGCCTTTTCATGAAAAGGTGATGCAAATCCTTAGCAGCTAACAGGAGCTGATCTTTATGGGAGTCCTTTACAGCAGCTCATGAAACTTGTGTATGCTGGTTCTTGGTGACTAGGGGTAAAGGTGAGGGAGGGCAGGGAGAACCCTACTTTCAGGATGGGAAAAGCTTATTAATGGTGAATAGAAATTAATTTATTCCATCGAAATGTGACTTCTTGATTTAGGCTCAAGATTAAGTGTTGGTTTCTGAAGATTTTTGGTGATAGCTCAGCCTTGCTCATAGGCTTGTTTACACTACATGATTCTGAAACAGTGTATTTCCATTGCATTGTTTCTGTCATATAGTCTTCTGCAAAAAGCTGCATTACAAGGGAGTTTTCAGTTTGGAGTTAATGAATAAGGAATTTACTTTGATAAGGTATCGTTTTGCTCATGCTAAGAGAGAATCTTCTGAAAGAACACAGTAATGCTTAGCTTGCCAGCAAAAGCTATTTTGATAATTAAGAAATCTCATTTGAGAGGTAACTTCATGCCAGGCCACTACTGCAATAATTATACACAGAGCACGTGTGGAAGTGATTATATTTTAATCTTTGGCCTTGATGGGGTTCTCCTTCCTACAGCCTTTCAGTTTAAATTCTAGCTTGGAAAATGTACAGGCTCCCTGTAGAGTGACGTTTATGCTCTTGTTTAACTTCTTGTCCTTGAGGCTGGCAGCTTGAGTAACCCCGCTTCTGGAAACCTGACATCACACTGAGAAAAATCTGACTCTTGCCCTAGGAGCAGGGAGGAAACATGATGCTCTGTACACAACAGTGTTCTGACTGCTGGTGCAGTTACAAATGAGAGGAGCAGCAAACCCTGCATTATCTATGCTTCAGTGGCTTGTTTGATTTTTTTTTTTTAATTTTTTTTTTCCCCCCCTGTGGGATCACATTAGCTATATCTGGTTTTATAGCTTAGAAGCATTGCGGCTAGCATGTACTCAAAGGGTCTTTAGACTGTGCCCTGGGGACAAATAGACCCTGTAGTTTAAGGACAGGCTCAAGAAGTGAAGACTGAGGTGCAGTCATTAATTTTGAGGTTGCAGCACTTTCTCTTACATCTGGATGCTGAGGTACAGAATGGATAAATGACTTAGCCACAATAATTCTTGTGGTTTTATGCACACAACCACAAATCACTTCTAAAAGTAACATTGTACAAATTATATTGACCACAGTGCTGTCCTGTTTTCTCAGGACAGGAGAGTCCACAGGATGTCACTGACACCTCTTTGTGAGAAAAGAGTCAAAGATAAGGTAGGTGTGCCAAGTCTTGGGCTTGTGATGGTACTTAATACTAAACTTTTGACTTTCACATTAGGATCTACATAAGCAAGCTAAAAATCAGAAAAAGCAGGAAAAGAGTGAATAATTCAGCTGTTGGTTTACTGGGAGTCAATAAATGGTAGAAACAAGAAGATACATTTTTATAGTGTCAGTGCCGTTTGCCCTGGACCATGCTTTCCTTTCTCTCCTGTAGGAAAGGAAATACAGTTGTAATGTTCATTTTAGGGCAGATGATGTTTGGACTACACAGATTGTATACTAGGTGACAGTTGCGGGTCCCTTCCAAATAAACTATCCTATTTAATGTCTACCTACTTACTGCCAGACTTTAAACAAGCAGCACATAGGCTTTGTCAGTACTCTTCATGTTTATCCTGTCACTGGATACTGGATGTCTTGGTTCAAAATCTGAAGAGGAACACACTCGCCTTACCTCATTGACATGGGTTGGGTTTTTTTAAGATCTTTTCCTGACAGCTGTTTGTGAATATCTATGAAGAATGATTCTGAGATACTCGCCAAGTGTTTCTGGGAATTATGACTGAAAGCCCAGATAGTAAACCATCTCCAGAGGGAGGTACATGTAAAGCCAGAAACATATGGGTTTCAGCTGAAATTATACTTCTTCCTCACTGTGAGATAGTGTGCATAATCCTAAATTGTGGAAAAAGAACAGGCAGTTCCTGCCACATTAGGAGCCAAGTGGTGAATAGTTAATGACAGCTGGTAAATTGGTATGACGCTTTAGGCAGCTTACCTTCTTTTTCAGTGGTTTTCTTGAGAAAAGGAGGGAGCTCAATTTAAGTAATGGAAATACAGAAAATGGAGAAAAGTAATGCCTGTTGAAACAAAGAAGAAATAAAGAAGCAATGATAAGTATGTAGCTAGCTTTCTGATACAGAAATACTCAAAATGGTAATTTGAGGAAAGGCATAAAGATAAAGTGCTTTTACACCTATTTGGATACTTTAATTTCAGTCTCTTTTTTCTTTTTTCTTTTTCCTTGTAGGAATCAGTTGGTTTAATATTCAAAAATCTAAATCAAGCAAACAGTATAAGAGACAAATTCGTATTTGAATTAGATCAGGGCTTGACAAGGAGCCATGATTTTTTTTCCTCAAGCTGGACCTAATAGAAGACAAGGAAAATCCTTAATGGAGACAGCTCTACTATTCATAAAACATTGAAGAAAGGTTGACTGAAACCTGCTTTGTCTTTCATGTAATTCTGTCTGATGAACATTGTGTAAATGAACAAACATATAAATGATATCACCAGCTTCATTAAGTTTTTGCCAATGCCTCCTGAAGTTAAAAAGCAATTCCTTGCATTGCTGACTGATTCCCTGTAGTGACACAGGATATGTTTGAGTAAAAGCAATGAGTAAAAGTAAAAGATGAAGATGGTGGTGCTGCTGAGAGCTATGGAATCACATCCCACCTGGGCCATTCAGTAACCTTGTGTCACAGGACCCCTCTCTCTTTGTGAACATTATAAGGAAATCCACTTCTGCCACAGAGCACACAGTAAGAAGTCTTCCCTCCTTTTCTTGTCTTTTCAGCCTCTTTTGCACTGGTGGTTTGAAAAGAAGTACTTGAGTGCCTTGCCGTCGGTCTGAAATAAAGGCAAACACCACTTCTTGAGCAGTATCCAGTCATTCAGAAAAGGGATTCAACACAGTTTCTTTGACAAATCTTTCAGGTGTGATTCTAGCTTTAAAAAGATGTGGTAAAAATGATGTTGAGAGTTCCCATATTTATTCCTTCTAAAGAACTGTCAAATAAGATTCAGAACTGTATGGAATAAGAGGCTTTGCATTTTCATCTTTACATATATCTATATATATGTGTGTCTGTGTCTTCTAACTGTCAGTGTTGTATGTTGTCTTAGAAGATAGGAAGATTCTGCAGAAGGATCTGGACATGCTGGATGACCCACTGTATGAGATACCACAAAGTTCTGTGCAGGCCCTGCCCCTGGGTCACAATAACCTTATGCAGCATTACAGGCTTGGGGAAGAGAGGCTGGAAATCTGCACAGAAGAAAAAGATCTGGGGCTGGTAGTTAACATACAAGTGAATATGAGCCAGCAGCGTGCCCAGGTAGCCAAGAAGGCCAGCAGCATCCTGGTCTGTATGAGACATGGTGTGGCCAGCAAGACAAGGGATTGTCTCAACACCCTGAGGCTGCATCATGAAGTACTGTGTTTGGTTTTGGGCCCCTCAATACAAGAAAGACATTGAGGTGCTGGAGCATGTCCAATGAAGGACGACAAAGCTGGTAAAAGGTCTAGAGAACAAGTTGTATGAGGAACAGCTGAGGGAGCTGGGGTTGTTTAGCCTGGGGAAAAGGAGCCTGAGGGGACACTTTACTGCTCTCTACAACTATCTGAAAGGAGGTTGTAGGGAGGTTGGAGCTGCTCTCTTCTCCTGAGTGCTAAATGATAGGACAAAAGGAAATGGCCTAAAATTGTACCAGGGGAGGTTTAGATTAGATATTTGGAAAAAAATCTTCACCAAAAAGGTTTTCAATCAATGGAACAGGCTACACAGGGGACTTGTTGAGTCACCATGCCTGGATGTATTAAAAAGAGCTGTAGATGTGGTGTTTAGGGATATAGTTTAGCACTGGGCTTGTCAGTGCTATGTTGATGGTCACACTCAATGACCTAAAGAGACCCAAACGATTCTATGATTCTAATTCTCACTAAAAATGAAATTGAGATGTATGGCAGCTATAGATCTTAATTAAACACTACAAGGTTTGGGGAGATTCGGGGAGGAAAAAGTCAGACAATTCATTTTCCACCATGTGTGTGCGTGTCCACATGAATGCATTTCTCTTTCTTTTGCCCAAACTAAAATTTGTAAGAGCTGAAGCATTTAAAAATCTTAGAATAATTAGGCACATAATGGGCTAAAACTTGAAACTAGTCAAAATCCTGTGTTTGCAGAGAAATCATCTGAATTACTTTTGGATAGTGAGCTGAACTGGAAAAGACTTTCCTTATTCCTAAATGTACAAAAATATTTGGAAAAACTATCCAGTTTATTTAGAAACCTGAAAATTCTCTCTTAAGCCTTGCTATGGCACATGAATTGTGAAGACATTTGACTTTTTGTTCTTTTTGAACATAAAGTGGTTCAGGATGTATCTCCCTTTCAATTTAGAGGTTGCTCCATAAAACATTATTTTGTTTAGTAATGTTTGGAAAAGTGGCAAAGGAAATACTACATTAGCACAGAAATGCTAAGGGTCAGGATGAAGACAAAGCCTAGTGCTCAGCTGGAGTGAAGATGAGAAAAGAAAGCGTATCCTGCAGAGAAGTGCTCTGAAGGGCAAACTTTCCGTCCAAGCAATGGCTGGGGAATGGGGAAGCTTGTCTAATGTTATCCTCCAGAGACTGTAATATTGCCTAGCTCTTAGGATGAGAAGTGGTAAGGAAAGAAAATCTCGCTTGTTTGCTTTCATGATGAAGTCTAATTGTGGTGAACTGTGGTAATGACTGAGCCTGGCTTAGTTTCTTTTACTGTCACTGTGAAGTTCTGAGCACTGTATGCAAGAGGCTTCCTCTGAAAGAGGAGATTTAACTTTTTCTGTGAATGAAAAGTTGGTGGCAAATCTGTTGTTTAATCTTACTTCAATAGAAATAGCATTTAGCAGCTTTCACCACAGTTCTCTGGGGGCTTTATGAAATCTATTCTCCTTTTAAATTGAATTGCAGAACTAGAATTGTCCAACTGTATTGACACTTTCAGTGGCTGTGAATTGAGAACTGAGTTCCTGATGCTTTAGAAGGACTCCTATTGAACCCCTTTTTTCTGATGTTATTTTAGCCAGAGTTTATCTAAGAACAGTAGCGGCACTTTTATGGAAAAAAAATATTCAGTTTTACTTTTAGCAAACACTGGAAGAAAAATAAAACTTATTGAATATTCAGGCAGAATAGATTTATGTTTTTTAAAGAATTCTGATACTTTTTTTCTGATACTTAAAGGAATTACTTGTCAAATTTCACCTTAAAGGTCAGAAACTTTCGTGGTCATTTTGAGGAAACAAATTAGCACAGAAAAGTGAAGCGATCAGCCATGCCAACTTGTTCTATTCAGGAGATAACTTTAATTGGAGGGTCCAGCTGAAGACAAAATTCCTTCTTTTGTACACGTAAACAACTGCTGATGTTGTGTTGTTGACAATTTCTGTAGCTATCCATAAAGAATATGTTGCATATTTGTAGGTGCTGTGGGAAGGAAAGGTAGTAGGGAGATGAAGAGATTTTAAACTGAAACTGGGATAGACCTTTTAAATAAGTTGAAGTTCGATTTGAGGACAGCCAGTTGTGTTACAGGTGGGATTTTTTTACCTACTAGGTGATTATTGCCTTTTATATGACTCTTAAATGATTCTTTTTTAATAAGGGATTGTAAATTCCTATTGTTCATTCTTGTCCTTATGTAAAAGACAGGGTTAAAGTAAATGGAAGTATTTCATGTAAAGACAAGAGAGAAAGTAAACACAAATATAAGTAAGTCTGTATAGAACATACAAGTAAAGGCATTTGTGAGCAGGTCTCCTAACATGTAGTAAGTTCCCTCCTCGTTTGTGCATGCTGAGCACAGCTTAATGGAAATGACATGCCTCATTTCTTCCCTGTGCTCCAGTTTAGACCTAACGCCTTTGTTTGTTTTTAAACAATGCACAGTTTATTTGAATTCCTTCTGGCTGAGGAAAACAAGGCTGCCTTAAAAGCTATTAGAAGACTGGTGGTTACTCTTTTCAAAGGTATTAGGTGTATTGTTAACGTTTGTTTCAAATCTCAGTGTTCTCCTAGTTAGATTGTCAGGAAGGAACCTTTTCCTCTTCAGAGACAGAAAAGAATGCATCAGTGTATTCAGTTTTTGAGAAGTCCCTGTCCTTCTCACATATTACGGACACTAAACATGCTGAGCAAATGCATGTGTGGTAAAGATTGCAATTTTTTGTTTATATTAATGTCCCATTGACAATGAATGTTCCAAGAATCCTTCCCCTCTTTTCTGACTCCCCAGCCTGTAAGGGGGAAGATAATTCTTCCTTTGGTAAAGCATGAGTCTCTCTCCAGTTTTCCTTTTCATTCCCAACAGTGGTCAGTGTTCAACTTATAAACTTCTGGCCTCACTGAAGTCATTAACTTGAGAAGGGTCGTAGATTTCCAAATTGTCTGTGTTGCCCTTGCCACCTTTCAGTGAAATAATTTTCCTTCCTTTTGCCTCTGGCCATGGTCATATATTTAATCTAGGATATCTTGCTCTGGCAGGGTGGGGTTGGACTAGATGATCTCTAGAGGTCCCTTCCAACCCCTGCCATTCTGTGATTCTGTATTTGATTACACAGAATCATAGAATCCTTTAGGTTGGAAGGGACCTCATATACATATGTAACTTATAACTCAAGAGAACAACGTGATGGGAAATGCTTATGCAACCCATACCAGAGAAAGCTGCTGATGTGGGTCTAAAATAGCCTCAATCTACTACTTAAAATGAAGTGCCCTAGAAACTTTCTGACTTCACTTGAGTGACCAGCCTGAAGGAAGGTCACATCATGCTGGGAGGTGAAGCCCTTTTCAGATTGAAAAATAAAATGTATTAAGCAACTGAAAGTAGAATATAGTTTGTGCTAATTTTCTTTGTTTTGTTCTCACTGGTGGGATTGCTTCCCTGTAACAATCTGCCCTTGATCTGAAACCTGAAAACTCCCTGTCCTTGGTGAGGGTGCACAGTCAGTGATCAGTCTAATGACATAGCCTCTTCATTCTTACTTCCTTTTCCCTATATATATTTATATATATTATATAGGTATTTATGCATATGAAAGTGTATATTTGGCTGTATGTGTATACGTATTTGTGTGTGTACATTTACAAACACTAAAATTAACAGAAGTTGTGCTCTGCTACACACTGTCTTAAGGGGAGAATTCCTTTCCATTTTTAGGACATTTGTGTTCTAATGTGTAGTTTCACCACACTTTTTAATTTTCTCACTTCTTCAGTCAGTAAGCAGAACGTATGACAGTAGGACTGCAAATTAGGAAAAACATTAATAACAAAAAGGAAGCTGATTGTGTGTTAGCCACACAGTAAAGAGTACAGTTTACTTTCTACCTGACCAAAAATCGTTTGACTATTTCTTTAAACAAAGCTTAGGGCACGTGCTGAATATCCTTCAGTGTTGGTTGGGGTTTTGGCCTTGTAGGAATTGCTGCATCCAGCAGTTCTATAAAGCCAAGGCTGCCCCAGTTCCATGCCCCACGTTCATCCATGTACCACCCCCGGTAGCCATACAGGAACACACCACACACAATACATATACACACATGTGTAGCCAGCCACATGGATCAGCAGAGACACGCTCAGCACTCAAACAGCAACAACAGCCTGATCCTATTCCCCTCCCTGGCTGACCAGGGTAAGGATTCATTAGTGGGAAATTTATACATATATTTATGTACACAGAGTATACATCACTCCAGTACCAGGCTTAGGTGCTAAGTCTGTCCCATAGCTTCCCTTGGATCCCAGGACTCCCCAGTTGCTTGCACATGAGCCCTGCAGCCATACTCCAGCTGCTGGTGCAAACACCCTTACACACATTGACACACACACGTGCATGTGTACATGCACACATTCACTGAATTCCTCCAGTAGTTGCCCTCAGACATGCAGTCCATCTAGGAGCTGTACGTTGCCTTGCACCCTGCCAGTGTCTCCCTTTCCTGTTCAATTCTGCCCCTAAACATTCTGTAATAAGTCTTGTGCAATCCCCACACACTCTTTCCCCATAATAAGCCCATACCCCCTCCAGTGACACCCCAGTCTGTAGGTGATCTCAGGACAGGGTCTCCTGCTGACTCAGAGGTGGGTGTCACCCTCAGCCAATGGGCCTGATGCCCTGGGAGGGCCAGGACAGGGTCTTGTTTCCCTGACTGGATGATTTGGGGGTCTCTTCCCCTACCTCCCCATAATCAGCTCTGGGATGTTCTGCTCTTCTATGCCTGGGGAAAACAGGTTCTTATCACACATCCTAACAGCTTCTCAAGTGCTGATTCACTGCCTATAGGACTAGCAAGGTTAACAAGTTTCCTGAGCAATTTTCAGTTAAAATTATATTGTCTCTTTGTAGTTTCCTATTTTATTATTCTAATTCAACAAATTTTCATGACCTAAGCAAATGTGCTGAAGTGCAGTGTGCTATTAATGAGTTGCTTTTCTTCTTCCAAGATGTGGCTGCATATCCACGGCAATGTAATACTTTGTAATGCTTGTAAAACATTTTGGAACCCAGAAGTACTGTATAGCTTGGCACCACACCCTTTCTTCTTCAGTTGTTCAGAGCTGACTACTTAGAAAAAATGGACAACTACTATCTTGCGTTCAAATTCAGTAAGGAAGATGAAGGACTTCATGTTCGCAGGTCTCAGGTCAACTGCTCGTACACTCCAAAAACAGCATTATGGAAATAAAATAAGCCTCCTTTCCCTAAGCCCTCACCTTCATTCTTTTCATACTCATTGTTGTAGTATAGCAATCTCTCTTAAATGACTTCAAGAAAATTCCCTTTTCTAGATTGTGTTCTAATGAGTATATAATTCACTCCAAAAAGCAAAAGACTGTGATTTCTTTTTAAATTTGTGTTAACTTAGTAATCAGTGCAGTGTAAATTAGACACAGGTGTAGAGCGGACAGAAGGTTTCTTTTTAACTAAAATTATTTCTGTTCTCTTGACTACATTGAGCAGGTGCATTTCAGGGCTCCAGACTTTGAGAAGATCCTTCTTTATGGCTGCAGAATGCATCTGCTTATTAGTGATTGATATGGGCAATGATTTATTGCCTCTTTTCTTTGAAATATCTCAGTAAAATGTTCTTTTGCTGGAAATGCCCATCTTGCACTGCTGATTCTGTATCTCATTTGGAAAATCCTGAAACTCAAGGTTTTGGTTTTCATCAGGTTTGCTCTTTAAAATTAAAGCAGCACATAAATAATCTTGCAGCATTAATTCAAAGCAGTTGTCATGCTTGTCAAATGTCTGTAGTCTGCACAATTAAAGGCCCCTGGGGAAGTGGAATGGTGGGGGAGTACTGTTTGAAAGAGAATTTACAATGAAAAAGAATCTTCTCTTAAACAATTGACTAATGCTAATGAGGTCAGGATAAGCAGAAAAGAGTGGATATTTCTTCTTGATAGCTAATGCAAGAATGCTTGAGCTTTATTGAGAAGAAAAGAGGAAGCTTAAAAATCTGCTTGCTTCATACACACAGAGATTGGTCCCTCTTCAGTACTCTGACACACTTTCCCCAGCGTAACTCTTAGAGAGCAACTTCTCCCTCGAGTTCTTCATTAAGCTCTGATTCTTAATCTGAAATATAAGTTTATATTCCTTAGAGCTTTTGAGGGGCAAGGGGTTGCATTTTTCTTTTGTAATGACCTGATTTTTTTTAAATCAAACCTAGAGCTAACTTTCAGAAATTGTGTATTTGACTTTTTATTGATGAAAGTGTGAGAAACAAAATCTTTCATACTCTTTCTTGAAAACTTATGCCCCTACAGGAAAAAATGAGTCTCAACGTGGCAACCTATTTTTCAATATATAGAATGAGCAATGAATATTTGTTCCTCTCCTCATTTTTCTTTCTTCAGGGATGCTGGATGATAATACATTGAGGAGCTGTTTTATGATCATTTAAGGTGTTCAGGGACAAGTACACATTTAATCATTCAGTTGTCTGACTAGACACGGCAGAATAAAATGCATTCATAGAAGATATGCCTTCAAATATTTACTGAAAGTTAGACAGGATATGCTGATGGTCATCTTATTATTAAATAACATCTAAAAGGGCCATCTCTTTTTCATAGGATTGATTTTTGTCATGTTAACTGCGCATTTCATGCTCTTTTTGCCCCTTCCCCTGGGGTTCTGACTCTCATTGAAATTGCAAAAGAGGAAAGCTATGTCTTCCATTCAGATTTTATCCTGATCCTGGTCTGTCCCTTTGAAAGTTCTTTTCTTGAGATTTTATGAGACAGGCATTTCAAAGTACTTCATGAATGAGATAGATGAGAGAAATGCGGTATCTGTGGAAGAAAATGGATCAAGTAAATACAGAATAATAGTTTGCATGCACAGCTTTCAATTTTAGCTTTTAGGTTTTTCAAAGCACTGCGTGAGGTTATTGCCTCACATGTTCTGTAAGTAAAGCTCTGCATGACTGATAGAAAACGCTGAGCTGCTACTGAATGATGAAAGGCATACTGGTTTGGTCTAAGTATCATCTTAGGGGTTTTTGCCTTGTTTCCTCAAGAGGTCATATTTCATCTATACATCTAGAAGATGTTCAAAAGAGGAACGTCCAGTCTGAAGTTTCAAATTTGGCTTCCTAAAGTATTTCTGAAAACTGCTTCATGCCTTTTCAATTCCCTAGTGGCATACTATAACAATAAATAACAACACTGTGGTTTCTGAGAGATATTACGTAGTCGTATACTAGATATTAAGGCAAAATGTTGCCTGTAGCAAGGTCTTGTTTGGCATGCTTGGACCCAAAAGTCGATCAACAGTTTCCATGAAGAAATATTCTTACATATGGAGTAACTGCTCTCATTCTTCCACTGAGTGGCAAGAAAATTCTTATTGCAACCTTAAGTGATTTAGTCAAATGTAGACTAGAAAGCTCATTATTTTTTTATCTCTGATCAACCATGAGAAAAAAGCATAGCAAGACTATGCTGCTCGTTGGGAACCCAAACTCTTTGTCAAAGCCCAAAGGCGTGTAATGCCTCTGAAACATTTTAGCAATAAACAGCATCATTGACCAAAAGACATTTCAGAGACACCACTCTACTCCTTCCCATGACAATGAATGTCACTCCTACTTCATTTGGAATGAACACAGTTGATTTTAATTGATCTTAATCCTGAGCCAAACTGAGAAAAAGAAATTAGATTGTCAAGCAGTATTGGACTGAAAAGACTTGCCAGAAATAACATTTCGCAGAATCACAAGGTTGGAAAAGACCTTTAAGATCAAGTGCAACTGCTCCTGTCCTATGCTAGGTACCTGATCTACCATTTTTAAACACATCCAGGGAAGGTGACTCAACCCCCTCCCTGGGCAGCTTGTTCCAGGCCCCGACAACTCTTTCAGTAAAAATATTTTTTCCTAACATCTAATCTGAACCTTCCCTGGTGCAGCTCTGTGCCATTTCCCCTTGTCCTATCTCCTGTTACTTGGCTGAACAGACCATCACCTATCTCTCTACAACCTCCCTTCAGGTAGTTGTAGGCAGTCATAAGGTCTCCCCTCAGCCTCCTCCAGATTAAACAGCCCCACCTCCCTCAGCCGCTCCTCATAGGATTTGCCCTCCATCCCCTTCACCAGCCTGGTTGCCCTTCTCTGGACTCGCTCCAGGACCTCCATGTCCTTCTTGTGGTGAGGAGCCCAGAACTGGACACAGTACTCGAGGTGCGGTCTCACCAATGCAAAGTACAGGGGCATAATCAGTGTATATTGAGAAATAGCTGGTTATATTTAAGGCTAAAATTAATAAGCTATTTATTAATGTATTTAATACTCCAGGCTGCATGCGTTTGGACTGGGGAAATCACAATGAATGACTGTTCTCTGTAAGATTCATGCATTTTTTAGGATCCTGGTTGAGCAGACTCAAGTCCAAGGAAATATGTACAGTTGCACTTGTCTACTTGTTCAAACTCTGAAATATTATTTTGGTTCAGTCACACAGCTTTCTTGATTACTCTCTCCCTAGCAATAGGTTGAATAGCTTTTGTGTCTTTGGTGTTCATGTTATTTATTTTTTTAAAATTTCTGCTTATACATTCTGTGACTTCAGAGAGTAAAAGAAAAGGTTCAAAGCAGTTTGAACATTTGGTTAGTTCTACCTGAGTGGCAAAGAACTCTCTCTTACAAAAGTGTTCATTAGAGTCAGTGTTAATTCCAACAAGAAGTTTATTGTTGTCTCAGCATATTAAAATAGGGTTTTTTTTTCTGTTACTTGCTTGTTTTCATACCCATACAAAGTTTTTTGAATTTATGGTTTGGGGGGATGCAATGCTCTAGCCATGAATGCTGTATTAAGCAGTAGTCTTCAGTTAGTCTAATGTGAGTATAGTTATGTATCTTGACTCACAGTAGGGTGGAACTTGTTACTACAGCTGTGAACTACAGCAAAAACCCAACAGCATTTGTGAAAACGTACTTCAGGTTAGGTGATAAAGGCAAAGTTCTGAGGGGCATATCATTGTGCTTTTTCCCTTTGCTGCTTTAAAATCTCTTTTTTTATTTATGATTGGTTATTATTTGCTTTTCTCCCTAATATATTGCCTTCTCTGTGAGAGAAGGAAACTAGCGGGTTGGTGTAGTGTGGCCAGAATGGATGTTCTTCTAAGAACCTCACTCGTGAGCTTTTTTTCAATGAAGATGGTAGATACGCTTTTTTTTTTTATCTTAATAAAAGTACTTTAAAAATTACAAAAAATCACAATGTCTAAACCATCCTTTTTGGTGGCAACTACTTGTTTCAAAACCAAACAAATTCAACATTAGCGGTGTTTTCATATGTGAAAACAATGGGGGTTTTATTGATAATTCTGTTTGCTAAGTAATATAACCTCACAAAGATGCTTTGGTCTTTCAGAAAAGTTGTGAAATAAGTTGATTTTTTTTTTTTTCCTAATAGTGATTCAAATGTATCTGGTCAATTAAAGGTCTCTACTGTCTGTTCAAAACTGGCATATTTGACACACACGTCAACAGGTTGTTAGGACTGTAGAAACAATGCCTTTTTACTCATAGGAGGAATGCTATCTCTCTTCTGGTGATTCTTTAAGCTTTTTGGATTAAATTGTGATGCAGTGAAAACTGCTGCAATTACAGTTTGAGCACACCGTAGTGTACATATTGTATTCTTACTCAGTAATTGCGGCTGCTTTCTTCTAAAGCATTTAATACTGTGTCTAGCAGTCCCTTGCCGGACAAAAATGTCCAGCACAGAACTAGCCAAAGCCATAATGCATTTGCTGGGCAATTGGCAGAAGGGTTGGGCCAGAGGGTGATAGTGAATGGGATTACATCTGGTTGGCAGCCACTCACTAGTGGTTTTCCCTGGGGCTCCATTTTAGGCCCAGTTCTGGGGTGCATCAGGCATGGCACTGCCAGCCAGCCCAAGGAAGTGATTGTCCCACTCTACCCTGCACTTGTGCAGCCTCACCTTGAGTCCTGTGTGCAGCTTTGGGTGCCACAGTACAAGAGGGACACAAAACTACTGAAGAGTGTTCAGAGGAGGGCAATGAGGATTGGTGAAGGGTCTGGAGAGGAAGTCTTATGAGGAGAGGCTGAAGTCCTTTGGTTTGTACAACCTGGAGAACAGGAGGCTTGGGAAGGCCACATGATTTCCTTATGAAGTTTCAATGCACAAATAATCTTGATTTTGTTCTTCTGTTTTTTGGTTTGGGCTAACCAGCCATCTTTTGTCAAAACTGATTGTAATGGAACAGTTAGGCTTTTGACAAAATGAAATGTTGTCTGCTGTCCATGGAAATCTCCAGAATTTTTAATGGAACAACAGAAGTGATGAAAATTGTCTTCTTATCTTAATGATGTACTTCATTACACTGCAACTTGCTGCTGAGGAATGCAACTTGAGAGATCGAATTGAGCATAGAGGGGAAAACTGGAAGCATATGAATCACAGCCTCAATTCAGGATGAAAATTTTTTATTTACTTTTCCTTTTAAAATTCCTCTTGCCTAAAGTAAATGCTTTTCCTCTATGGTCAAAATGCAAATGGCTTGTTTAGGGGGAGAAAAAATAAAAGGAACTACTTTGGAAACTATATTTCAAGCATATGAAATCACTTCTGTTTATCTGTCTAAAATAACACAAGACTGAAAGCCTTAACAAGCTATACTTGTGAGTTATCAGCAGTTTGAATTCATAGGTCTTTCTTAGTCAGCCTGGAGACCTCTGATCCGTTTGTATCTTTCTGTTTCTCCTTCAACGATCTCTACTGCCCTCGGCTCCTTTTCTGTTCTTCTCTTTTCTTTCAGAAGTTATTTGGAGATATCATCTTCTACTTGTTTTCAAGGTCTGGCATTTTTAAAGGGCAAAAGTGTTCTCTGAGGATAGGGATTATAGCTTGAAAACACAGTCTTCAGAGAAATTCTAGGGGCTGCTGGTCATTTTTTTTCTGTGATTCCAACTAGGCTACTTGGCATGTGTAAGTGTGATTCTGAGCACTCAAATTAGTCATTGATGGTCTTGATATATGGATAGCTGGCACAGACAAGCATAATCTTGGGTCAGAAAAATTGAGCATTAATGTTCTTAATTAACACAATTTTTTGGAAGTAGACAAGCCCATAGAGGATATTAAACAGCATGATATCTGTACTATTATATCTTGACCACATTCCTCCCTGTTTTATGACAGATGGAACAGTGAACAGGTGCATAGAAGCAAAAATAGATTTATATGCTCTGTGTTCATAAATGAGTGCATGTGTTTCATCTTTGTTTTGATTGAAGGAAGCTTTTATCTGGGAAAGGTTATTCTTAATTTATTATTCATACCTTATGGATGATCAGAGTAGCCTAGAAAATGCCTTTTCAGATGAACTTATCAGGGTCTGTATGAATGAATTTCTAGGTTTTCAAAGAAAAAAGGAAAGGGAGACAAGTGTCCAACACAGTAAATTTTGTCATCAGTGTGTATTTAGTCAGGAACCAACCCCTTCTGCATGAACACACCTTGACAGGTCATAATAGACCTGTGAGTTTTCTGTCCTGTGTTTCAAACCTTAACGTAAACTCTGAGAGCATCTGTGACCACAACCTATGCATAGATTCAGAGATTTATGGCTCCCTAACTGTCAGCTTTGCTGGCATGAGAAAGTTATTAAAACACAAAAAGTAGGTCCATTATGTATGTTAATGTATAAAATGAAAATAAAAACTTAGGACTCTGAAAATTAGATATCTGAAGCTGAGGAGGTCTTTTTTTAGCATTATTCATTATTTCTTTAATTGGCTTTTTTTGTTTCTTTCTGAGCACTGACTACGTCAACTTCTATAATAAAAATACTGAATTTTTAAACTGCATCAGACTATGTTTTAAAAACATTTCTGAGAATGTAGTAGAGTTATATTTTACAGACTTTGAGAAGTAACTGCTACTATTTTCATAGACTAAAAAGTAAACTTGTTCAAGACATTGTCAGCTTATTTTGCAGCCATTTTGGGCCTGCCTGGGCAACAGATATCATCTCTTTTCAGCTTCAGGCAGTAGCTGTCAAAAGCTGTGCTACAGTTGGGTTTCCTCATCAGTCATTTCTGATGTTTCATTTCATCTCTGGTTCATCTGTTTCTTTTTTGTAGCTTGTAATCAACTATATCCAGTATTTTTCAAGCACCGGTGGCCAGGGTGGTCTCAGTACCAGGCAGAACTGGCTGGAGCAGGCTGCAGGGCTGCCGATGGAGGGGAACAGCCCACCACATGCCAGAAAATGTCACCTTGCTTGAATACTAGGGCAGGGACATCCCTGAGGTACTGCAGCCTATTACCTGATTTGCTCCTGACTCAGTGGCACTGCCTATTTCATTTAATTTTGCTTGTAAAGTTTTGAATTCTGGATCACTCGAACAGGTATGAACTGTGAAATGTCTTTTCAGTTAACTGATTTTTAAGCTGCGTTTTAGAGTGCAGTCCCCAACTTATTTGGTTCATGCTAACTTAAAAAAACAAAACCAAAAACAATCAAGTGAGAACAGCATATTTCCAGGTAGTTGCACATTGCAAATGAGCATTTATACAATCAGATCCGTTTTTGCAGAATGTTATGAAGGGTATTTTTAGTACACTTTTTGACAAGACAAGCATGAGTAAGGGAAGAAATAGAGCCATATATTCCTGTCTATCATAATATGTCACATTCAAAGTTAGCCATTTTTACGGTGGTCGGGATGTCTTAGATTTAAGATGCCTTTTTTCTTAAGCTGCCTGCTGAACAATGGAGCATCATTCACTCCTCCTCTGCCAGCTCTGCATGAGTAGCAAACCTGTTACCTAATAACAAAAAACAGTCCCTGCAAGTATGGGGCCATAACTGTGTATGCTTACTATAGGTAACGAAGGAGGGCATTTGAAAAATTCACTTATAAGTCCATTGTGGCGTTTTAGGGTTTCTTCCTCTTCCATGGCACTTTCCTGGTCAGATCTTGTGTCACTAACACAGTTCTCTTCCTCTCCCGTCATTCACTCAGTAAGCAGCAAGGGAAGTACTTTCCTCTGGAGTGGAAGAAACCAAAGCAAGCCTTCTCTTCTGAGAAAGATGTTCACTTGAGGAAATCACTTCTGCACTGGATATTGAGTGTAATATCTTTTTTCCCTCAGGATTTATTTTCACTTATATGTTAAGTCAGTCTGAATGATGACCTCACAAATGGTTGTCATTAAAGTGAAAGAAGCTCAATTTCTCTTACTGCTGCTGCTGTTAGACCCTGTATCATGGCACTGTATCATTGTTTTGTAATTGCATTCTTTCTACTGATGTTAATCTCCATAGGGAAAAGCAGAAGGAAGTAGTTCAAGGGATAACCAAGTAGGAGCCATAGAAACTAACAGTTCTACTCAGAGGCTTTGCAAAAACATGAAACATCAAATGTTTGTACTTATATCATATAAGAGCACTTGGAGGCTTTTTCCGTCATCTTCTTTCACCTTTGTCTAGAGTATCAGCTGTTCAGTTCTTCTCTTTTAAGTCAGGTGCTTGAGCTGGTGTTTTCCCTTTCCTGTTTGTCCCTTTGAACAGCTGAAGTTCATGTTGTGGAGACACTGTTTTCCAGGAGGAATGCTCTGGCAGTCTGCAATTCCTATTTATGCCTGGCTGGCTGCCTTACCAGCTGTAGTTTGATAGTTACTGCAATTAATTTATGCATAAAATAAAGACTTCATTGCTGGGGCATTTTACTCCTAGCTGGCAGAACAAGCACCTTTCTAATTACAATGCCATTCTCACAATGCTGGGTCTGACCTTACGGATAAATCTGAGTCAGACAAGTGTACAGGAACCTGTAATTCAGTTGCACTGTTCCCTAAACACTGAAATCCGAATTGAAACCTTCATTGATTTGAAAGGGAAAATTCTTCTTAATGACTCAAATGTAGCCTTTTGTCAGAAAGAAAAGAATAAGCTGGGGAAAATCAACGTTCAAATACATAATTTTGTGTGGAAGAATGAATTATTTTGTTGTCTAAGTATTGGTTTAGCTAACGATAGGTATATAAATAATGGCTTGATTCTGATTTCAGGTGCACACACCTATATGCTACCGTTAACACACTCATATTTTAAAATGATCTACCTTGCTTTCCTGTTATATCTGTCTTCGGGATTTGGAAGAAAAAGAGTGTTACAAGTGATCTAGTCTCCTATACCTCAGATTGAAAGTGAAACGTTTGTGTAGTTATTTGGACTTGTAGGTGCCTGGCTGATACAAAAGGTCAGCAACAATATTACAACTAGGTTGCCAGAGCATTGGAGTAAGTTGTAGACCCATAATTACCAGCATTTGACCACTGTAAAAAAACCATGCAGGATCCTGGAAACGAAAGAAGCATGAACAGCTGGGTACCTGACATGTCTGGTTTTTGGGATACTTGCTTAGAATATTTTTCATGTACACATATGCTTCTAGGTTAACCACCCCTTTCCATTCTGTGGCTTTTTGGTGCAAGAAGCATTGAGGAAATCCTGGAATTATACCTCAGGTTATGCCTATCAGATGCCCTTCACAGATTAGGATGCCATGTTTATGAATCTCAGGCGGCTTAAGTACGGCATAAGGGCAGTTCCAGTGCCTTGGATGGACAGAGGATATGCAGTGTTGAACCCCAGGGTACATGCCACTGAACATTTTAGTCATTTAACTAAGATTTCTAATTCAAGATCATTATTTACATCAGACACTTCTCTCAAGACAGAAATGATAGCCATCTTCAGAGGGGGTTTGACCCACAGATGATCTGCTTTGCTATCTAGATCCTATCTCTTGCTGACATGAAAGACCCTGAATCCCATTTGCTTAAATCTCTAACTTCTATAACATCTCTCCATGCTAAACACACAACCCTACATTTGGCTTTCTATGTGATGCCATGACAAAAACTCGACACTATTGAAAGAGGAGTTAAGTCTAATCAACCAGTACTAGGTTTCTTTTTCGATTTCAGGTTGAGAGAAGGGCTTTCAGTACTTGTTTGAATGCTAATTTGCCAGTTCAAATGAAGTTGCGTGTATGTGCAAGCCAGCAGCTATTTATCTATCTTACAAATTGCCTGCTAAGGTCCCATTCAGATACCACCTTCCTCCACTTGTTTTACAGAAGTTATGGACAAGCTATCAGATACTGCAACTTGTTTTTTCCTGCTTCCTTTGTTTTGACTTCAACAAGTAACCTGAGCTTGGGGTACTGGAAAGTAACGCTTCCATTCTGTCAGAGTATTTAAAGTGCTACAAATGGAGTAAAGAACTCAGACCAGCAATGTAGCTACCAAGTATCCATTGAATGATGCAAACATATTTAATAGTGAGGAGATGTTTGTTTCTTACACTTTTTTTTTTTCTCCAGTATTTTTGAGCAGGTTATGGTTTTCTGATCAACTTCTTTTGTTAATCCCAAAGCAGGAACTTTTATTGAAATATTATAAACTACTCCTGACTGCATCTCTAATCTGAGGAGAAAGGAGTATAAGTTACTCTATGGAAATGCCAAGGGAACACTCTGACCTGCATTATGCTCTCAGTGAGTTGTACAGAGTCTAATTGTGATGGCACTCAAATAATTGTGACACTACAGATGTATATCGACTAGCACTGCGAAGTCCTGCACCTGAGTTGGGGCAACCCCCAGTATCAATACAAGCTGGGTGGAGAGTGGATTGAGAACAGACCTGAGCAAGTCCAGAGGAGGGTCACAAAGATAGTCAGAAGGCTAGAGAATCTCTCCTACAAAAACAGGCTGAGAGAGTTGAGCTTATTCAGTTTGGAAAAGGTTCCGGGGAGATCTTATTGCAGCCTTCCAGTACTTGCTGTCCAGCTTTCCTGTAGGCAGTTTACAGGGGCCTGTAGTGATAGGACAAGGGTAGATTTTAGATTAGATGTAAGGAAGAAATTCTCTTCTGTGAGTGTGATGAGGCCTGGCACAGGCTGCTCAGAGAAGCTGTGGCTCCCCACTCCCTGGCAGTGTTCAAGGCTATGCTGGATGGGGCTTTGGGCACCCTGGTCTAGTGGAGGGTGTCCTTGCCCATGGGAGAGATTGGACCTGAATGATCTTTGAGGTCCCTTCCATCTCAAACCATTCTGTGACCGTATGCACCATTCTATGGTCAGATACATTGGAAAACAGGATTGTCTTTCTGAAGCTTGCAGGCATTGCTGCTTCATTATCTTTATCTCACGTAAGTACAAAGTCGACTGGCTGCATTGCAGCTCTTTAGAGTGCTGCAGGAGGGGATTTGAGGTGCTGAGCTCCTCACCATCAAATCTACAGTTTGAGTAAGCATTGTGTGGAGAGGTATTCCCTTGAGAAGTGCTAAAGTGACTGCTTTAGAATTGCACCAACTTTTCCCTTTGTTTTATACAACTGTAAAAGGTGGAAAGGACAAATTGATCAGTCTTAAGTATAGAGATGTTAATTATGAACATCTTAATTGAATCTCCATTAATTTGTCTCTGTCCTCACCATCTAATTCTCATAGTTAGAATCTCATGGCATATGTAAAATATGCACGGTAAAAGATTTTCTGCAGACATTTGCAGATATATCAGGAGGTAACTCTGCCGTAAAAGTTGCATTAAGCTATTCAATTAAAAGAGACATAAATTTGTCTATTTCACACTTTAATGATCAAATTTAATCTTCAAAGTTTCTAATAGCCCTTAAAATTTTCCTAGAACGTTTATAAGCTAAAGCAAACTGTTCCATTAGGAGCAGAACTAATGAAACTTGCTTTCCTATTGTCATCAGTCCTTGTGCACCAGCCCACATTTGTATATTTTGTCATGCAACCACTGCAGCAGGCAATGCAGTTTGTCTGGAGCTGTGCACCTGCTTAATGGATAAAAGATCTTTTTCTGTTTCTTTTTTCTTTTCTTCTTTTTTATGAATGTTGGCTGCTGCCTCTTGGAACAGATTTGGATTGAGCTCTTTCTGATTTTCCATTACTGAGGGGATAAATAGCATCTTTCTCCTCTCTAGAAGTAAATTGGGGCGGGGGGCAGTAGCAAAGGAGGCAAGAAAGACTTTAACACCCTTAAAACCTTGTCTAAATGTGAATGAAATCCATCTATTGAGGGGACAGTGACAGACAGTACAATCACTTCAGTTTAATTTTTTAGGAAAGTTCACCAAGATCTGATATGCTTTACAAAATAAACAAGTTGGGAAGGCACCTGGTTTTGAAATGCAGCTTTAAGGGAATCACTTTACTTTAAATATAGGCTAAAAAGTCCTAAGGTAAAATCCTAGGTTTATGGAACTTGGTGTAAGTTTTCTTTTTATTGTCAAGTGGAGAGAATTGGATGCTTTAGGAGGAAGTTCAAGTCAGCTGTTTTTAACATTGCTGACCATTTTCTTTGGTATAGATTTATCTCTGATTAGCTGCTTCTGACTTAAAAGGGGTTCTCTGTTGATGGAATCAGATGCTGGCATCTAGTCAAAAAATTCCATGTACAGCTATCTATTGTGTGCTGTTTGGGTGGGATATTTTTTATTTTTAAACCAAACTTGTCTCTTCAGAAGTGATCCAGAAAGTTCTGTGTCACAAATCTGTTGTGGTTAAGACCAAAGCTGAGTCCTCAGTTCAGAAGGTGGAGTTGGGGTATTGTTTCAGAATGGGTCTGTGGGTGAAGTTTTGGCCCTGTTTAAGGTGATGGGATAGCACTGTAGGTATTTTTGTAGGGAGGAATTCCTGTGGAATGGGGAGTGAAGCTGTGAGCTCTGACTGTGTTAGGGTTGCATGATGCTTGGCAGTGCTTTCTATTTCAGGTTGGTAGGCAGCATTGCTGGTTAGTCTGCCTTACCTGCTTTAGGTAGAAACTTGAGATCGCTTTACCACATGTGGTATAATCATGCTTCTTCTCTACTTGTATGATTCGGGTTTTTTTTCTTGTGCTTTCAAAACACTCTGAAATGTGAGAAGAGACTTTATAGTACCTGTTGTCCCTTATTCCCCGCTGCAAAGAGAGACTGCACAGAATTATCAAAATTAAGGTTGTGTTTAAATGTGTCACTGTGAAATTTCAATGTGACTTTTTAGGTCTGTGTTTTGATAAAACCAAATTATATGAAAAAACAGTTATTAAAAAAAAAATCCCATTTTTGGTGACATTTGAGGTAAACTAGAGATGTCTTTGACCTGAAGGGGTTAACTTTAATTTACACTTCAGTTATAGTTTCTTGTTTTGAAAATGTAGGAAAAAAAAAATTAAACAGGCTATAAAATTACAGTGGTATTTCACTTTTTATGGGGATAGTTATTAATCTGCAGCATTAACATTATTTGCAAATAAAAGAGATTACAACACGCTGCCTTTCTGCTAATGAGCATGGTCTCCAAGAACAGTAACTTGAGGGCTTATTTTGTGGGGGTTTTTTTGTTTGGTCATGTGTCCATGTTCTGTTGTATCGTGTCCCATTCCCACACACACACCCATGTTCCTGTTGTATCGTGTCCCATTCCCCCACACACACCCATGTTCCTGTTGTATCATGTCCCACACACACCCCTGCCCTGGATTTAATCATAATGGAGCAGAAGCTTATCCCAGTGGCTTGTATAAAGCACAGGTGGGACAGTTTGTGGTCTGAATCAAGAGATGGGAGGGCAGGTACTGCACGTGGTGCCATTTGCACCACTGGTTTCCCTAAGAAATGCCTTTCTGCCTGAAGCAGTGATTCTTCTAACTCAGGTAACAGTTTGTGCTGCACTAGCTACTTAAAAGCAACAGTCTCTACACATGAAGTAAACTCATGAGAATGCTAAGCAAAGATTCGAAAACCAAAAAGATGAAAGATTTAGTTTTCTGAAGCCTCTGCACTGTGAAATTCGAGTGCTGGAGCAACTGCCTCAGGCTTACTGCAATTAACTCCAAACAATTTTTAGATGCATAATGAAATGGAGGCAGTTGCTATTTTTTTCTGTGAGGTTTTGTTTCTTGAAACAATACGGCAATTAACACTGGTATTGCTGAGGCTTTTGCTGTTTTGTTTAACAAAAATTCCACTGTTGCTCTGACAGGTGTATGAGCCATTCTATCAACCAGATTTCTTTGAAGAGGAATAAGTGTGTTTTGTTGCTTTGCAGCAAACAGCTATGACTTGGAAGATAAAAGCAGTTACAAAGAAAAGGTCTTTGTTTACATTCAGTTATCATTGCTCACACAAGTATATGAAAGAATTCCTCTTTTTAATATCATAGAATCATAGGGGTTGGAAGGGACCTCAAGAGATCATCGGGTCCAACCCAATACGTATTTCAAAACTGAGGGAAGGAAAGCAATCCAACCCATGGATTTAAAGTGTACTCTTGTTAGTGTTGGAGTGAGTAATTTAAAACTTCATCAACATTTTAAATTCTCCTAAAACTCATTTGCTGGTGCAATCTCTGATGACAGTCCTTGGAGGGGAAGTTGGGATTTTAAAACTGCAAGGAAGCTGGAACATGAGACCTTGTGCTCCTGACGAACTCCTATCGGTCCCAAGAGGTACAGCTGAGACTGGAAATTTAGGACTTGGGAGTAATAAAAGGCTTGAGTGGAAGAGATTCCAGGCTTTGGAAGGAGATAAGTGATAGGAAGAGATTTTGACTTAGATGCTGCTCTCCTACAAGAATATACAATATTTGGGACCATGTGTGGTTAAAAAACAGGAACTGTATTTTCTTTTGGCACTTGCTAGAAGGCAAAGGTTTTGAAGTTAGGTAATCACTGGTTTTTGTTTTGGTGTAGTGATAGTGTTCTGATGTGGTGGTGAATTTTAATACTTGAGTTTTTTTCCCTGTCAGAATGCTTGAGAGAAGGAAGGAGCTGTGACACAGCTGGTGATTATGATACCACTCCAGTTATTGACACATTAATTTCAAGTGTTTATTTTGAAGTAAAAGTCTCCTATGCTCATTAATATTCTGCTTGGATGTTTCAAAGAACTTGTTTCAGTGTTAGAGACTAATGCTAATGTAAACAAAAAAACCCACAATTGTGTTGTATTTTAAGTATTCTATCAGTTTAGCATGTTCAAATTGCTAGCAACGTTTACATTTTATTAGACTGCCACTTAAGAACTCGCTGTGAATTCCTGAGCATGGACAAGAACAGGTGCATATTTCCTTTTAATTTCCATAAGGATCTAAGACTCACTTTCATCTGGTTTTCCCCTTTAGTTGTAGACTTTGTGGTTTAAGTAGCTTTTCCTATGCTGCTATCTTAAAATGGGAGGTTAAAAATACTGCAGTGACTGGGAAAATACCACAATCTTCTAAAAAGAAACAGAGTTTCAACTCTCTTCATTGTTTCTTAACTCCTGTGGTGTTTATTGCTTGAACTGCTGCCACCTTCTTGGTAAACTGTAACTCAAGGGTTTTTAGCCTTCTTATTTTTCCATGCATATATCAAACGTTTCTATAATAACTCTAAGCTAAAGAATAATTATTTTTCAGCTTTTCCTTGAAGTCAATGTGAATTTTTATATTTAACTTTTCAGGAAATCATTATCAAGTCATGTGTGAGGAAAGCTGCAGTACTGTCTTGAACATCTTTACAGCTGGTTGTATCTTTTTTACTTTCCATTTTACATAAGCCTAATAAATCTGACTTATGCAGAAAAAACTGTTTATAAAGCTAACTTTTTTAATCTTCTTTTTCTGCTCCTAAGTAGTACAAGTTGTCTCATAACAAATTTCTGTGACATCTAAACATTTATTCAGTGAAATGAGCTAGCTAAGGTACTGGCTTTAAAATGTGTCAGTGTTCATGTTCAGCACCTTTATTAGTACTCCTTTGCAATTCTTAATCCATTTCTATTGAAGTCATGGAAAAGAATATATGTCCCTGGAGGTAATCTGTGAGCTTCCATAACTGTTAAGTGATGTGAAAGTACACCACTGGCTAATATAGCACTACTGTATGTTTATAAGGCTGATAGTTCAAACTCTATTGTGATTGTCTTCATTAAAAAAAAAAAATTTAATTTGCCATGTATTTTGAAACCACTTTATACATGTGAAATACATTTAATGTAAAGTATATGTGCATCGTAAGCATCATAATAATTCATCATGCTACAGAATCAATTATATCCATACTTTATTTTCAATTGAAAGCTTTACTACTTGGCCATATAATGCAGTTTCTCCCTTTGGAAAAGGCAGAATGGAGAATCCTTTGACATGGTCTCTTCTTTGGCTAGAGTGGATCTGTGCTTTTGAGTTTCTTGGTTCACCATTCCCTAAGTGTGAGGTTTACTGTTGGCTCATTAGGTGTACCTTATTATTATTTATCTAGTTGTAAAATACTTCAGAAGTGCTTGTGCTATGCATGAAAGTCATATGCTTAATTTGTAGTGTGAAAACAAGATAGAAACAATTTAAAAATTCTTCATTTTGTAATTAAGGGCACTCATTTCCTTTAATTAACACCCAATATTTCTCTTGTGGTATCTAATATACTATATACAGAGACATTTCGGTTTTCTATCCACAATATAGAAAAGTACCATTTTGCAGATGAAACAGATATGCAGTCTTTCTGTGGTTTTACTTCTGCACAGAACTATGGAATATAGTCTCCAAATGTATAATACTTTTGAGCCTCTGTATAATAATTCACAAGCCTCTGTGTATTCTCAGCCTGTGTTCAAATTGAGTAAAATTTCTGTCCTTGAAGAAATTTGATACCCAAAGAAAACCTGTCTCTCTGTTCCAGAAGCTCTTAATAGAATAATTAATATGTGTAAAGCTTTTTATCATAGAATGGTTTGGGTGGGAAGAGACCGCAAAGATCATTCACGTGCAGCCCCTTCCATGGGCAGAGACATCCTCCACCAGAGCAGGGTGCCCAAAGCCCCATCCAACCTGGCCTTGAACACTGCCAGGGAGGGGGCAGCCACAACATCTCTGGGCAGCCTGTGCCAGGGCCTCACCACCATCACAGTAGAGAATTTCTTCCTAATATCTAATCTAAATCTATACTCTTTCATCTTAAAGCTTTTACCTCTTTTCCTATCACTACAAACAGCCCCTGTCCATCTTTCCTGTAGGTCCCTTCAGGTACTGGAAGGCTGTAATAAGGTCTTCCCAGAGAATTCTCTTCTCCGGGCTCAATAAGCCCAACCCTCTTAGCCTGTCTTTGTAGGAGAGGCATTCCATGCCTTTTGATAATCTTTGTGACCCTACTCTGGACTTGCTTCTACAGATCCATGTGTTTCTTATATTGGGCACTCCAGAGCCAGACACAGTACTTCAGTCTCATGAGAGCAGAGGGACAGAATCACCTCCCTCGACCTGCTGGCCATGCTTTTCAGCCTCATTTTCCCCAGGCTAAACAACCCCAGTTCCCTCAGCTGCTCTTCATAAGACTCTCTATACTCTTCACCAGCTTTGTTGCCCTTCTTTGGACATGCTCCAGCACCTCAATGTCTTTCTTGTAGTGAGGGGCCCAAAACCAAACACAGTACTTCAGGATGCAGCCTCAGGGTGTTGAGACAATCACTTCCCTTGTCTTGCTGGCCACATCATGTCTCATACAGACCAGGATGCTTCTGGCCTTCTTGGCTACCTGGTCATGCTGCTGGCTCATATTCATCTGTCTGTTATCTACCAACCCCAGATCCTTTTCTTCTGTGCTGCTTTCCAGCCTCTCTTCCCCAAGCCTGTAATGTTGCATGAGGTTATTGTGACCCAGGGGCAGGGCCTGCACTGAGCCTTGTGAAATCTCATACAGTGGGCATAGGCCCATTTATCCAGTGTGTCCAGATACCTCCTTCCTACTCTCAAGCAGATTAACACTCCTACACAGCTTGGTGTTATCTCCAAATTTACTGAAGGTACATACTGATAAAGATACTAAAGAGCTTTAGAGAACACCATTTGTGACTGGCTGCCAACTGGCTTTAATGCTGTTTATCACAACTCTTTGGACACAGCCAGTGAAATCTATGTCTGTCCAACGTGACCAGCCATTTTCTCCAGGAGAATCCTGTGGGAAACCATGTCAAAGGCTTTACCAAAGTTCAGGTAGGCAACATCCACAGCTTTAACGAACCCATGCTGACTGGGCCTGATCATCTGGTTGTCCTATATGTGTCATTTGACAGCACTAAAGATGATCTGCTCCATAACCTTTCATAGCACTGAGGTCAGATTGACAGGTTTGTAGCTCCCTGGATCTTCCTTCTGGCCCTTTTTGTAGATGGGTGTCACATTTGCTAGCCTCTATTCAGCTGAAACCTCCTCAGTTAGCCAGGACCGCTGATAAATGATGGAAAATGGTTTGGTGAGTACTTCCAACACATTCCTTGGTACCCTGAGATGGATCCCATCTGGGCCCATAGACCTCTGTGCGTCTAATGGATGTAGCAGGTTGTTAACCACTTCACCTTGGATTATGGGTGCCTCATTCTGCTCCCCATCCTTGTCTTCCAGCTCAGGGGACTTGGTACACAGAGAACAACTGGTCTTTCTACTAAAGACTGAGGTAACAAAGACATTGCATAACTCAGCCTATTCCTCATCTTTTGTCACTGTGTTTTTCCCTTCATCAGAAAAGGATCAAGACTCTTCTTAGTCCTCCTTTTCTTACTAATGTATCTATAGAAAGCTTTTTATTGTCTTTAATGGCAGTAGTCAATTTAAGTTCTAGCTGATCATTGGCATTTCTAATTTTGTCCCCGCAAAACCTCGTAACAACCTTGTAGTCCTCCTGACTTGCCTGTTCCTTCTTCCAGAGGTCATAAACTCTCCTTTTTTATCTGAGTCCCAGCCTAAGCTTGCTCTTCAGCCAGGCCAGTCCTTCACCACCAGCTACTGTACTGTAGATGGCAATACATCATTTCATGTAGACATCTAACAGCTAGATGATATAATTCTGAGTATTTATATTATTGCAACTTTTTTCCAAACATATTTAACATTTAACTCATTGACCTGCTCACTAGATAGCCAAGCAGTAGAAAATGTCAGTTAAATTTAACCATTATTGCATCTTTCATCCATTACCAGTAGAATAAAGTAATCAAGACTCTAATTGTATATGTAACAGCTGAAAAAAACCAGTGCTTCTGAGTGGATTTAACAATAAACAACCATGTCTGAAGCATACAATATACTTCCTGGCATGATCATTCTCTTTGTATTGCATGTTCATTAATCTTACTGCTTTTGCATTGTCAGTTCTGAGTGCTACTTAAATTAACATTGAGAATGTGAACTTAGTAAAATATATGAAAAAGTACAGAGATGTATGTAGCAGATAAACAACATGGTGTATTTGGACATTTATAAAGCAAATATTATTAATTATGGCATTTGTATCTTCTATTTGTTAATATTAAAAATTATTTTTAACACATTGTAAAAGAGTACTATTCCAAACTATGATAATCTACTCTAAGCAGAGTTAATGTGCTACAAGACTTGTGACTACAGTATTGTTTTGAGGAACATTTCTGGAACACATACATAGTCTGCCTTTTAAAACAGCCCTAACATAAAATGATGAAGTAGACTTGGCACATGTTCATTTACTGGGTCTCTACAGAAGAAAAATGTAGCTTCACTAGTCTAGTGGTTTAGACAACCAGAAATCATCTCTGTGCAGATACAGCCTATTCACTAAGCTGATAAATATTTTCCATAGCTATTTTGATTTTGATATTTTTCTTATTCAGTTCTCAGTATTGACAAACTGTTTTAATTATCTTGAAGCACATACTCTCCCCCTCCTGCCCGGGTTGTTTTTATTAACATTGCATGAATGAGTGATCTCCAGGCTCCTCTTAGGTAGGATACTTAGTTGCATAAAAGAGGCAGCTTTATGTGCAATGATCTCTCTAAAATATTGAAGAGACTTTCTTGTCTCAAGAAGAACCAAGTGGTACAGCTGATATTACAGGGTAGAGTGTTTCTCTCTCTCCTCTCTCTTCAGCATCCCCTCCACTATCACAAGAGGGTTTGGATAAAGCTGCTGGAATCTTCACTCTTGTTAAATGTTTCTCCTAGTGGAAACTTAATTTTGTTTCAGATTGGAAGCATATGTTTGCTCTTTGAGGATGTGGAGTGAGTACTACAACTCTATTGTCTGTCTCATGAACCATGTTCCATTGTCTGAAACATGCTGTCACATACTCCTGAAAGTCAAGAGCTGTGTGTTTGCTGAGATTGTAATGTTCAGCAGGTGCTAAAGCTAGGTAAAGTTTAGAAGTGACATGCACATAGGACAGGTGTAAGGCATAGAGGATCTGGAGAACTTCATGGAGAAAAGTCATTTTGCACAACCACTTGATTCTGTGCGTGGAAGCATACAATTTCGTTAATAACTAGGGAAGGGCTGTACAGAACAAGACAGTGCTAGTAGGTCTGAGATCCTGTCCTTGGCCAAACCTGAAGCCCTGAATAGAAAATCTATTATTTTCTTTTTAAAGTGTTTTACTAGTCAAGGACTGAACAGACATTAAAATGTCTTTGCGCTGTAGGGGACTTTCAGTAATTTTAATAAACCACCATCTTGTAGAAAACTCTGTGTTGTCACTATGATAGATAAAGCTTTCAGTGAAGCTGAGCTTTTCTAAAATTTATTTTAAGAAATGCAGACTTTTGCCACTTTATCTTAATGTGTGTATTAGATTAAATTGAACAGTGTTTTTAAAATAACTTACCAGGAAACAGTAACATCTATTAAATTTTACTGACTGCTATAATCTAAATCTGAACCACTGAATATTAAAACCTTGATTCTCCAAAGTATAGTGTGCTTGAAGGTAAGCAAGTACAGTGTTTGGTGCAAAACTGTATTGTCCCTAGAGGACTTTCTTATTGGCTTTAAGTTTTTGCTTTTTTCTAAAGTTCAGTGCTTCAATGTTTACATGAAAGGTGAGTTAGATTTTCAGGAAGGGTAACTGAATACAGCTGATATTTTTATGTGTATAGAAACAGATTCAAACATTGGCCCTGAAGGTAAGCCTTAAAGCTATTTTCTAAAACATCTGAAGTTAGAACTTCAAACATAAGCGACAATGAGATTCATGGTGTGCAACATCAGATGACAGGATCCTGTCTGTTCATTCATGTATGACCAGTCACTGACTGAGAGAAATTCACAAAGCTTAGTAACCAGTAATTGATAGGCACGTTTGATCAAGAAGGCGTAAATATTGATGTGAAGATGTTAAGAAATCAACATTTACCACTTCTTTGGTTAGCTGGTTTCAATCAATATCCAACTTCTGATTTAAAATATGCTTATGTTTTAATTGGAATACTTTGTTATGTTCATTCAGACTATAACATTGAATTCTTGGAGCACAGAGGAAGTAAAGGATGGTCTTTCTCAAAGTCATCATTAGAAAAGAGGGAGTAAGATATTTGAATGGAGGTGGTAAATTTGGAGAGTTGGGTTTGCATTTAGCATATCTTTACAGCTGAACAGGGCATCAAAATTTGACCCTAAATCCTGTCAATGAAACCATGTACAAGTAAATGATCATGCTGTTCTCTGAAGGAGTTTAGAAATGTTCTTATGCAGTGTTTGGAGGTTACCACATTGGAAAACCTTTTTCTTTTAATGTAGATACACTTTTTTTTGTGTGGACCAAGAAATATTTTGCCTTTGGTTTTAACAGAATAATCCATGCCTTAATGTTTAAGCAATGTTAAAAAGTGGGCCAGATTCTGAGTTACATCAAAGGTGGCCTTACAAAAATCATTGAAACTGTCTGATATCCCAACAAACTAATTTTTCTATTTGAAAACCTGGCTGAGAGTTTAACTTGGTGAGTGGTTTCTCTTTCTTCTTTTGAGACTTCAGTTTTTATTGGATTATGGTTTTTGTCTATCTTGTCCCCTAACTGATGCAGAACCTCTGAAAAAGAAACAACATTGTTTATATGATTTTGGGTTTTTTTTTTTGTGCAGATTGATTTTTTTCCAGATTGACTTACTGTCCTTTACTACTTATGATTATAACTCTTAGGTGGGAGAAGGGGAAAACCAATTTAATTTAGGTGAACCTATCTCTAGGACAGTGCTATTTGAAAGGGAGGCACAAGTGCTGAACCAGTAAAAAAAGTAATGTAGTTATTGTGTGTTGGAGCCAGGCTTCATTAGAAGTTCTGAGCACAAAAGAACTTTTGCTTTTATTGATGCGCTGGAATTTAGACAGGAAGGGGTTGAACTGTAACATGGATCAGCAGAGGGAAATGAGCTCTACTAGAGTGAATCAGTATTTGAAAGTGTACAACTGGTGTTACCATTTTTCCAGCATGTACTTAGTATGTGCTTAGCTATTGCCAGAAAATTCTTACTAGTGCTTAATAATTTAGAGCTTTGACAAATCAACTATCTGTAATCCATTGGACATGCCAGATCACCCTTGATAAGAAATTTAAACCCTATTATTTTACTTGATGAACAGTCAAATATGAAATGTTACAAGGTGCTTTATTCATATAATATTTACATCATATACATACTTTTATAATTTTGTTGACACAGGAATCCGGATTAAAAAAAAATACTGTTGCTTATTTTATATGGTATATAGTTCCTATTCTGTTTTCTACTTTCTGTAAGGAAACAAGTTTCATTTGGGGTTCTGCAATTTTAGGGACACACATCTTTTGCTGTGGTGTTCTGTTGGATTTAGAAAATATTGTCAATGAACTAATACTTCTAAGAAAATTAATTAGCTAATTAATAATGTAACAAGGGAAAGATAAGGAGCTAAAAATTTCAAAATAATACTTATTTACAGTAGCACTGGAAAGATCCCTTGTTATATTGCCTCATTGTTTAGGCTAGCAAACAGTACAATGAAAAACAAGTCAGATGATTAATCCAGAATCAATTCTTCATAACTAACTTGTGGGCTTTTTCACTAATAGTAAATTGAATATATGAGCTCCAGGATATTTTTGCATGGTGTTAAAGAACCCTTTTAATGTAGTGAATCAGGCAACCTTTCAAAAATATGCTATCACATTTTTAAGAGTCTGATCTTACAGACATTTTGGAGAAGTGTCTGCAAATACTCTTCACATAGAGCTTCTCTTTTTTTTCTAGAAGACTTAGACCCAGAAATGTTCAATGACGCTGCAAACGTCATCATTATACCTTATACAATAAAGAACAAATAAAATTCAATATAAGTAAAAAATAATAGTAATTTTTTGCCCTCTGAAACTGAAAGTTTACTATTTGGTATTTACCCTTTGTTATATGTAACTGTCAATGTGTATATGCATCTGTACCTCTCCATTTGTTTTGCGTTCATAAAAATTGAGGACTAGTTGCAGGCAGGATTCTTACAGACCTCGGTCTGCTCCCCTATACAGAACTCTAGCCTAACCTGCCCATGGCCTGCTTAATCAGGATAAGGATGATAAACAAAATCTGCAGTTCTGCTGCCCGTTCCCAGCTGAGCTGTATATCCCAGAAGACCCCGTGGATCAATAGTCCTGTTTTCCCACCACACTACTTGCAATTTTCTGAAGGGAGCAGGCAGTTATAGGAGGGTTAATCCATTATGCTAACAATTGTAAGGCACTTGCATTTCTGAAACCAGATTCGAAAAGGAAATGAGCTTCGCTAACCTTAAAATCCAGGTACTTGTTTCCACCAAGATAAGTAGATGGTCTCTTCAGCCAAGTGACATGTGATAGGACAAGGGAAAATGGCACAAAACTGTGCCAAGGAAGGTTCAGATTAGATGTTAGGAAAAAAATTCACTGAAAGAGTTGTCGGGACCTGGAACAGGCTGCACAGGGAGGGGGTTGAGTCACCTTCCCTGGATGTGTTTATAAAAAGGGTAGATGAATTACTTGGGCATATGGTTTAGCATAGGAAAGGAAGGGTTGGACTCGATCTTAAAGGTCTTTTCCAACCTTGTGATTCTGTGATTCTATCTTTGAATCAAGACTGGAATGAGTCTTGTATGTCCTGATCATTATGTGAAGCACAATGCTGTCAAACTGCTGCTGAGCTCCTGGTAGGTTAAGAAGATAAAGCACCTATTCTGCAAAGTTCAGCTGAGATGTAGTTATGGCAGAGACCAAGATTCTATCTCAAAATTTCTGCTTGTGTTTTTCATAGTTTTTGAAAATGAGCAATAGACATATGCTGCCGATCAGGTGAATGAGAATCCAAGAATTGTAGGGGTTGGAAGGGACCTCGAGACATCATCGGGTCCAACCCCCCTGCCAAAGCAGCTCCCTAGCTCATATTGCACAGATAGGCGTCCAGACGGGTCTTGAATATCTCCAGAGAAGGAGACTCCACCACCTCCCTGGGCAGCCTGTCCCAGGGCTCTGTCACCCTCACTGTGTAAAAGTTCTTCCGCATGTTGGTGCGGAACTTCCTGTGTTCCAACTTGCAGCCATTGCCCCTTGTCCTGTCTCCACAGATGACTGAAAAGCGGTTGGCCAATTCCCCCTGCATCCCATACTTAAGATATTTATAAACATTAATTAGGTCCCCCCTCAGTCTTCTTTTCTCCAGGCTGAACAGCCCCAGCTCACTCAGCCTTTCCTCATACGGGAGCTGTTCCAGGCCCTTAATCATCTTCGTAGCCCTCCTCTGGACTCTCTCCAGGAGATCCCTGTCTTTTTTATACCAGGGAGCCCAGAACTGGATACAATACTCCAGGTGGGGCCTGACCAGGGCAGAGTAGAGGGGGAGGATCACCTTCTTAGACCTGCTGGCCACACTCTTCCTGATGCATCCCAGGATCCCATTGGCCCTCTTAGCCACCAGGGCACACTGCTGGCTCATAGCCAACCTGTCATCAACCAGGACCCCCAGTTCCTTCTCCACAGAGCTCTTCTCCAGCAGGTCATCCCCCAGCCTGTACTGATACAGACGGTTATTCCTCCCCAGGTGCAATACTTTACACTTGCTTTTGTTGAATGAGGGAACAGATTTGCACCTGGACCTCAAAATAAGCTATTTCCTGCCCAATTGCGCTTCCTAGATTTGTATTATGGACTATAATGTTCTGCAAATAAGCAGCTAACCCCTGACTGACAAGTAAACCCATGTAATTGCTAATGGGTGCAGCTGCAAAGCAAATTAGGTATTGACCTGGGCAGCGGGTATTCCTTAGTAACAGTGCCTCTGCCCACCTTGTTTTGTGTGACCCTAGGCTAATCATTTTATGTCTCTGTCACTGCATCCATGCTTAGAATGAGAGAATTATATAATCTCCTTGGTTTCTTAATATTGTTGCTTAGAGAAATAATTATCCAGAGCGTACACAGAGTTCTGAAAATGTAAAATTCTGTATGAATCCACAGATGGCATTTGATTCCTAATCTAGTGAGACAGCTGCTTTTTTTAGCATGCTACTTTATTAATTATCATCAACACTTTGACAACACAAGTAATAAATATATTAGAAAAAGTTTTGTTAATACTAAAAGGACTATCATAAGGAAAAAGGCAAAACTGACTGCTGGATCGCTAGTTGGAAAGGACCTGACAGTTTATTACAAATAATAGAAAAGGTAAATCCATAAATAAAAAAAACCCTAAGGTACTGATTATTGATCAATTTGCACTGCATTTTTTGTCAAAATTTAGTGACAGACTTTTGAGTCAAGTGTTAGAAAACTACGCCTTCTACTTTCACAGTCAAGAAACAGAATGTTCAAGCATTCAAAATTGCCCTTTGTATAGCATAGGTTAAACAGTTTCATGGTTTTGAGGGTTCCATAAATCTTATAAGTTGAAGTGCCGATGAGTTAGTGTCCTTACACTGGTGTTTTAAAGTGACTGCTTATCACTAGCTGTGGTTCTTCCATTAAACTGTGAATTAGAGATTAAGGAAGCTGTTTAAAGAATGCTTACTGCTGTCTTTTAGCACAGAGAGCACTAATTTGCCATATTTAAAAAGATTAAAAAGTACAGTGATTCCTCATCATCTTGGGGTCTGCAGTGAAATTAGCTCTTGTGAGAAGAGAAAGAGATTTGGGGACACTTCTGGAAGAGGTGTAAAAGCATTAAATGGGTCATAAAATAATCAACAGTGGCAGACTTACTGGGCACCGTAAAGGCAGATGAAGATAATCTGTTATTTTCACATGTAGCATCAGAAGATATTAATAATGAAATGGTGACTTAACTCCCCAAGGGTGAAAGAGAATAGCTGGAAAAGGGGCCTGAAGCATCTTGCTGGCTGAAGGTCTACGAACAACCCTTTTCTAAGGCAATCTCTTTTTCTCACAAGCTGAGTAATTTTAGGCAAATGAGCAATGTGTGCCTTCACACTAATTTCCCTGGACAGCTACAGCTTCTTTGCTGAGAGGTTAGAGGGGCCCTTGGCTGCTTTTTGTCTATATGTCTTTTACCAGCTCTGCTCTTTTCCTGAGGCTTAGAGCTGAGAAGGTCTCTCTCAGGTTCTGCAGTTCTCATCTATAGGCTCTTTTACTGAGAGGGCATTGCACACTGGAACAGGGTCCCCAGGGACGTAGTCACAGCACCGAGCTTGGCTGAGTTCAAGAAGTGTCTGGATGATGCACTCAGCCACATGTTCTGACTTGGCTGGCCCTCTGTGAGGACAGGAGTTGGATTTGATGAACCTTATGGGCTCCTTCCAACCCAGGAATTCTATGATTCCATTTCAGGAGGTAGTTTCATGTTTTACATTACTCTTCCAAATAGGACAAGTTAAAACTTCACTTATGCTTGTGATGACTATAGTTCTCAAAGTTTAAATCAAAGGCAGCAAGAGCAATGCCTTTAGAACAGTTTCATAAATTTTAAAATTTAAAAGTTTTGGGCCTCTCACTACAAGAAGGACATCAAGATGCTTGAGCATGTCTAGAGAAGGGCTAAAAAGCAGGTGAAGGGCTTAGAAGACAAGTGTTATGATAAGCAGCTGAGGGAGCTGGGATTGTTTAATCTGGAGAAAAGGAGACTGAGGGGATACCTCACTGCTCTCTACAACTACCTAAAAGGTGGTTGTAGTGAGGTGGGGTTTGGTCTCTCCTCCCTGGTAGCTAGTGACTGGACAAGATGAAATGGTCTGAAGTTGTGTCAGGGGAAGTTTAGGTTGGATATTAGGAAAAATTTCTGTACTGAAAGGTTTATCAGATATTGGAACAGGTTGCCCAGGGAGGTGGTTGGATCACTGTCCCTGGAGGTGTTTAAAAGAAGAGTAAATATTGTACTTGGTGATATGGTCTAGTGTTGGACCTAGTAGGGCTAGATAGGTGGTTGGACTGGATGATCTTGAAGGTCTTTTCCAACCAAAACCATTCTATGATTCCTTTGAGTTTCATCATCTGTTGATTATGAGCATGTTCATCGGTTTCATCAGAAGGTGTTCTAAGAAACTTCTGCTTCTTTTTAATGTTTACTGAGCCACTTGCTAATTAATTATGCAGTGTAATTTCTCCTTGGGCATCCCAACTCCTGATTCCTATTTTAACATTTTTTTTCAGAACCTATGTTGTTCTTCAAATATCTTTAAGAAAAGCATGGAATATTTTTATAGTTAGGCATATCAGGACAGGTTCTCTAAAACAGAGGAAATAGGGCTTATGGAAATATTTCCTATCTTTTTCTCCTAGAAGGCTTTTCTTTTTGATTTAGCCCTGAGATGTGATTTAAGTTGGACAGCTAAAATGCTTTAAATCAGCTGCCTCATTTAAATGCCATACTCTGGAAATTCTGACAACATCCAAAAGACAGAACCTTTTTGGCCTGAAAGCTAGCACATAATATTTTATTTGTTGGTCCAGTAAAAGGTATTGCATTATCTACCTTGTCAGTAGATCCTGACATTCATAGTGCTTAGCCCTTACCTTGGGACACATAAAACCCTCTTGATAAATTGCTTATGAAAAGGCTGGGTAGACAACAGGCATAATGACAGTAGTGTATCTCTCTTCGCTAGTTCATTTGAACAGGAGAGACAGCATGTTTAGTTTTTCCAGTATGGGATGTTTCAGAACAATTACAGTAATTGAATCTGGTGGTAGACACGTTTGTTGCTTTGCAGAATGTAGCAATGTTGTAAAATCACATTCATTGTTTTCTGTCTTTAGTCTGCTGCAATGGTCCCCTCCTCTTCCCACTGAGAAGAATAGCAATTGAGTTAATAGCTTTTATATCTGTTGAGGAGTTAGCCCTTAAATGCACATCAGAATATGTTTTTTTATGTGCATATTGATTTCCCACAGAATCCCAAGACAAAATCAGGGATTCAGCATTGTCTAGATTGTGTTTTCAAAGCCATTCCTTGATACCTGGAGTTTGAAGATGGAAAATTTGTCCTGAAAGCTGCCTCAAGTGAAATGGAGGATTCTACAGGAAAGTAGAGCTTGGACATGAGGAAGACAAAATTCTCTGTCTACTGAGCAAATGCAGGGCAGGAACATTATGAACTAGCCATGGGCAGAGCTTAATGTTTAGCACCCACTCACTAAGGAAAACCCAAATCCAGGCCCCACTAAAATAAAACATCACACAGCCATCCATGTGGATGAAAGTGAATGAAAGGGTTTATGTAGCTGATGCTCTGTAAATTCAGGGACTGTGAAAAATGCTTGGATGATAGTGAACTGTATTTCCATAGTTTGTGGAGCAGAAGTAGTTTCAGTATAGGTTTAAGAATCTATGCAAATTTGAACTGATAACTAGAACTACTCCATCTGCATGCCTGAATATTTACACCATAGACACCAAAGTCTGAGGGTATAGAATGTTATGAAAGACAATTCATTAGCTGCTGAGTTACCATGCATTCCAATAAGTTACAGACAGTATATCTCCTAGGGAAAAAAAAAATCTACCTTTTAAAGGTTTTTAAGAACAGTTATGTATGACAAACTTGCTTTTCAGAAGTCACTAATACTCTAGGTGAAATATTTGTGACCTGTTTTGTCATGTTTTTCCTGAGGAGGGTTCTTTTCATCCCCTTCCCCTCATATTTTAATTAAACAAGTAAAAATGCTGTAGAACAATTTTTAAGTTGTTCTGGCATCCACAGAGACTAGGTGAATAAGAATGTTGTGGGCTTACTTGGGTTAGAAATGAAAACAAAAATAGAAATTAGTACCTAAGTTTTCATCTAAATGACATTATTTGATGTATATAAGGTAAGAGCTTTCTACGTTCTAAATTTCCAGAATACTGAGTTTTAGAAAGATTTATTTGTAAAGGATCTTGGGGTTGAAAGAAATGGGAACTAATGCAAAGTGGTACTCAGAAAACATGATAGAGTGAATTCATATAACAATGATATGAAATGTTGATGACTTTTCAAAGAATCTCTGTTCTAATTGAGCTTTGTAGGTTGGAAAGTGATGCTTCTTAAAAAGGGTACCTGTAATCTGTGAGAGAAACCATTTGACCACAAAAGAAAAGTTGTATTTAGATTATGACTTTTATCTTCTGGTTTTTCAAGGCTTGCCCAATGAATGTGCAAGGATGCAGACTGAATCAGAACATAGTCATTTGGATTTCATTTGGATGCAGGTAGTATGTTTTGTGCTGGAACCTTGAAAGTGGAAGATAAAACAAAAATAAAATAATAATAATAATAATAATAATAATAATAAAAGGTTACACCAATAAAATGCACCTGTGCATGATGAAAAGGATTGGTAGGGGTTATCAGTTCATGAACTAGTGGTTTCATCCTGTGCTAGAATACATATAGTTCATGGATGTAAAAGCAGTAATCTATCAATGAAGATAAGTGAGCTATACACAGTTGAGCACACTGAAAACTTTGAAAGGGTTTAATAAAGGAATCAGGCTATTTCAGCCTTTGGGGTGGGGGGGGGGGGAGGGAAAAAAAGAAAAAACCCAGCAAAACAAAAAACCACTAAAGATTCCACTTCAGTGAGCGATCTAAGAAACCCAGTCCACTTAGTGTTTACTTTAATTTAAAGCAACATGAAATGTGAATTGATTACAGTACAGGGGGACATAGCTATTGGGAATTCTGAAAGTAGTAGCTTATTAAAATAGGAGAAAAATGCAAACCACTAAAGAAAGGCTGAGTTCAGCCAAGAATATGCTGCCACTTTTCCTAAGGATGACAATTAAATATGGCCATCAAGCAGCCCAATAGTCCTTGAGTACTTGAGCCTTATGTCAAGATTTAGATGTAAATCAAATAGAAGTTATTGGTTGGGTGAGGTGTGTGACCTATGATCAAAAGGAAATCGGTACTTGATCATAAATTATTTTTTTGCTTGAATACTTGTGACTTTTCTGTAAAAGCAGTTTTCTTATTAGTGCTTTAAAATGTTTCCAAGGAAAACAGCTTTTCCCTTTAATCCTAAATTTATCTACAGCTATATTTGTTCAGAGCATTTATGTTGTTCTTTTTGGAATGGTCCCAATTGAACACTTATATCCTAATTCCCTCAAAATTATTTGTTCATCTCATTAACACTTTTGAAGGTAGGAGTATATTATGCATATTGCTAGATGGATTTGGGATGGACGAGGGTCGGTTTGTGTGGCTCTTTAACTATACAACTGGGGTTTTTGGGTGGGGAGATGAAGAAAGGCCCCACAGAGCAGGAAAGGGACATGTAAACAGTTGCCTCAGTGTCCAGAACCAACATATTTTCCCTGACCAGATGTTTGCAGTCAGGGTAGTTTATGTCACCTCTACTACTTTGATCTTGGTTAGCGGTAAGCAGACCTTTTCTTACAGTGCATATTAACTTTGATTGGGCACATGTGAAAGTAAATGTATCATAGTCCAGCTCTTTGCTACCACCGTGGAATAGAATGGGAGTATTGTGGATGGTGGGACTGTGAAATCACTATGCAGAGCATATTGACTGAGACGTAAGCACAGCAACAGTCACCCTCTTATTCCACATTTTGTTGTTACAGATATAGATACAGACAGATCTGTTTGTCAGTAACTAAACTAGACAAGACCATATGCTTTGATTGATTAATTTATTATTCAACTGCAACAATAGAAATGGAGATCAGGTGACTGCATACAGGAACTTTTCTGTGGAAGTCGGTTTGTGTTGTACCCAGTATCTAGGGTTTCGTCTTAGCAAGGACATTTCCACTTTTCTATACACAGCCAGTATGTGTCTATCAATGGAGTCAGGGGGGACCTGGCTGTCCACAGATTAAGCGACAGCTAAAAGGCACGGTCTCTGTCATCCTTTAATTTAGCTCCTGATTGATGAGATTTGGCCAGTTTTCCTTTCATTCCAAGATGAAAATCTTTTGACTGCACTTCAAATAAAAAAAAAGTTTCTCACTTTGTGTCTGACAGAAGAGTTTTTGAAATGGTAAGCACAAAACAGTCTGTGCCATCTTTACTCGTGCTAGTAAGATTAATTCCTTGCAGATCTATGCGTTACGCATCCAGAGACTGAGTATCCATTCCGAACGAAACCAGAAGCAATAAGTAAGTCAACTTCACTTCTTTGCAATGCTAGTTGAATTCGTATGTGGGTTTATAGTACCCTTGTTAGCTAAATCAGAAATGCCCCATAAGTCTGAAGTTGTGATATCTCTTCCCCTAAAACCAGGAGGAAATCACTTGCTTTTATAGAGAAATATCATTTGCTATATGGGCTGTGCTTTCTAGATGCGACTGAAACAATTTTTGTTGTGGTTTAAAATCTACTGTATTTATCGAGTGTAAGGGAACTAGAGGCCAAACGCGCTACACCTTTAGGAACTGAATTCAATTTGTGATTCTAGAATGGAAACTAGGTTTTTACTAATAAAGCTTGTAGTGACATGAAGAACGGAAAAGATAAGCCCTTTGCTCTTTTTGCTACTTATTTCTGGAACTGAAATGTGAAGTCTGAACTTTCGCAAAGGTGCAGAACAGCATTTTAGGATTTCTTGAATAGCCTATTCTTCTTAATGGGCCTTTTAAAATCCTGTTCAAGCATTTTTCAAATTGTAGCCTATTTCAGCTTTTATCTAGCACTCCTACCTTTACTCCACACTAACTCTCATTGTGATAACCAGAGACTGCATTATATATCTGTGTTTCAGTGGAAGGCAGATGGAATTTTTGTTTTCCTTTGTTCTTCACCTAAGGCTTCACATCTTTTGTTAGAATACCCAGGCATTTATTTGCTTATGTATGTATCCTCATTGCAGCCCCACAAGCTGATCCTCATATGGGTTAATTTTGTGGTTGGCAGAAACTTGGATGAAACACTGACCACTTTATGTCAACAGAGCATTGTCTCTGCTCAGATTTACTGTTCCATCCATCTTTCTGGGAGTTTTCTCATCTCTTCTTGAAGGAAAAATGGAGTTATCAGAAAGAGACAATATCCTCCGTAACTGTAAATCATTGTAGGATTGATTTTGGAGGGAGGAGGAGATGAGGAGACAAAGGTATAATGGTTTATAAGAGTCAAGATGTCTGGACATAACAGGCAGACAAAATAGGGATTCATTGCAGTGCAGTACCCTATACTCTTCCTTTCAGGAAAGATCTTTCTCACACAAAGTTGGGTTCTGTAAGAGTTTGTAATGTGTCCAGCCCGCATGTACTGCAGTGAGTGAGGAAGCTGTGGGGACGAATTGCATTTAGCCCTACCTGTCACTTGTGTTCTGCCTGAAAATTGGCCCTGTGAAGACAAGGGAGCTCGATGCATTAGAAAATGCCAATGATCTGATGATTTCCTCATCAGAGACTGATAGCCTGAGCAGAAAGGCATCAGTATTCAGTATGAGCTGCAAACAGGTGTAAAAGATGTAGTATAACCACCACTGCCAGGAGACAGCATAGGCGAATCATTCCTTGTCTGCTGCTGTAGAATAGAAATTACACTGTCCCAAAAGGCTGTATTGAAATAGTGCTTCATATTTCTGCTTTGTCCTATATAAAAAGTTGTGATACTTGGAGATTGCTTAACCAGAAGTTTCTTTTGGTTTCTTTTTCTTTTTTCCCCCATACCTGTCTCAGGAAGTGGGAGAACTTTTAGTGTAGCAATATTTGCTAACAGGAGTTGCTGAAGGTGTCAGCATAATGTAAAGCCTACAGTGGGAAGCAGCAACTTAGCCTCAGGGAAGACTTTTAAATGGGCTCTGGGATACCCAATAGGCTCTGTTTCAGGGGTTGGTCTTCATTTTACTGAAGTTAAAGAAATATTTTCCCAGCAAAGGTCTTTCTGATTTGACCTTATAAATGTCTTACTCTCCAGTCTCTGCTGAATGAATAGTGAGGGGATGAACACTGCCAGTTGTGATGTGTGTAGAAATAAAGAAAAAAATGTGAAAGAGAAACAGGTTTCTGTAGTTTAGTTGAGAATCATAAAAGTCACAGAATTACATGAGGCATTTAGAAATCTACAGCTTCCTAGAAGGAGAAACACAGGACAGGAGTACAGGTCAGTTTCATTAGGTCTGTTTTTACCTCTGACTAGCTTTTCGGAGAACATAAGTGTAATATTCAAAACCCTCAGTCACCTCATAATGCTGTGCTACATTGGAATATCACTTTTGCATAGGTAATGTAGTCTGAGGTGAGCATTCCTCACCAGCAAAGGTTGGGAAGGTCTTGGCTATGAATTTTGGATCCTGAAATGCTGATTCATAATGTTTTTTAAATGTCTGGTGTCTTTTAAATTTCGCATAGAATCAGCTCTTAAACATGAAATAAAAATGGAGCCATAATTTAGCTTCACTGCCATTACAAAAAAAAAAAAAAAGTTGGAACTTACATAACAATAAAGTCCTGATTTTTCTATCTTCCTTAAGCTACTAAAAATGCATAGAAATTTTCATTTTTAACTTCTGTTAGAATTGAGGAGGAGGGAAATTTTAATATTCTTGAGACTTTTATCGATTGCATTGTAAAGGCTTCTGAAAGCACTTACAATGTTTGGAATATAAATTTTATTTCTAGAAATATAATCCTTCTATATATTTGCTAAAGACCAGTTTGATCCTGAGTGAGGATAAGGAGTGTTGATCTATCAAGAGTTAGTTGTCTATTATTTGCTGTGAATATAAGTTGTAAATGTATACTCCTTGGAGAATGCGGTCCATTCTTACATGGACCAGGAAAGTAATATGAACAGTTCCTTACTTTCCTTATCTGCCTTTTTAGCTGTCTGTGTTAGTTTTGCAATACCAAATCAATTCATCAGCAGTGACATGCTGTAAGAAGAGTCTCATTGCCTATCAGTCATGAACCAAAAATCTATTGTTCAAGACCAAAGTGTCAGACAAAATGGACGTATTCTATTTTACTCCTCTCAAAGGCTGAGCTTCTCATGATGACTGTTACTTTCTTAAAAGGGATTATGTTTCAGATATTTCCGAGGGCACAGAGAATCATCCTAAGTAGCTCAAAAAGGCTAAGGCACCAAGTTACCCTCTATCAGATGAAGAATGATCAATACTTGTAATCAACGGGAACCAAATGTCAATTTTCCCTGACACAAAGCACATCCAATATTGATTTATTGCTCATGAAGTCCCTCTTCTTTCCCACTGCTGCTATTAGTTTACCAGGCATCTTCACAGAAGAACAGAACATTTCTATTCCACATCATGGTGTGTAGTAAACTCAGGTAGGATGAGGTTAAGAAGCCTGGGATGGACTAACTACCTGAGACCTTCAAAAACCCAACCCTTGGCAAAGCTGACTTTGGTCTGGGCGAAGGGGTGGCACGCTAATACCTGATTCAGAGCTAATTGTTTCATGTGGCATTGCAAGGCAGAGAGAACAACCAGCAACATTCAAGTAAAGCAAAAGAAATTTGTGCTAAGTAAAGAAGGATTGAATGAGAGACCTTTTTTTGTTTGTTTTATTATTATTATTTTGTCATGAAAAATTTGGTTTTGTTACTGACCTACTGCAAAAGCCAGTTGCATTAAAGTGCAGCAGGAATGTTAATAGCCTAGCTATTTCTTTCTGATGATTCAGGCTTAATGCACCTTTAATTAAATTTGTTGGAACAAGTGCTTTGCTTTTCTTGGAAAGGTGAAAAAAATGTTGATAAAGATCCATTGCTAATTTAGGGATTGCATTTTTGCAACAATCAGTGCAATTAGTGAATCTTGCTTGGATAGTTGGAAGCAAAATGTAATGTTAGAGCTTTGAAATGTTTTCTCTAATCTTTTACGTGTGTAACTCTTAGCAGGCTGCTAAAATACGGTAGTGATAACAGTAAGATGATTACCCTTTTTGTTAATTTTTTCAGTGCTTTTCCTACAGCAAGTACTGTCAGGATTAAAGGGAAACGAGAAGCATCCTTATTCTTTCCACTTTATTGCTGAGCTGAGCAAGGGAACGATATGCCACTAAATCTTACCTTTTACATACAAATAAACGTGGAAAAACAAAAAGTGAATTATCAATGCTGTTGAAGTGATGCTGTGAACTCAGAATGAACTCTAAATCGCTGAAAGTTCAGTTCTGGCAGTAGATGGCTGAAGTATGGCTGGCTGGCTGACAGACCTCAGCATCTCACTGGTGCCTATTCACTTGCCTATAACTTGCAGTCACAGCTTAGATAACAATGGTGGTAGGGTAATGAGTTTGGACAGGATCTGCTCCAGAGGAGGTATATCCCCCCTCCTTTGCTATTTATGTGGGGACAGAGAGGAAGGGAAAGCAGAAGGAAAAAAGGGAGGAGTTGAAACAGTCTTCTAAATTTTCTTCCTCCTTAGTGCTTATAGTGTTTATTGGATGATGGTAGACTCCTCGTGGGGTCTAACAGAAGAGCCTATCTTTTTCTATTCAAGAATATGATGGGGGAAGTTTTCCTACTGCTCTGAGATCTGTGGAAAAAGATAAAAAATTGCCAGGAATATTGCTAGTGCAAAGGAGCTTCTGTTCTCATTAAAGTCCCTTGTCCCTCCCCATGCTGGCATATAGCACAATTTGTTGCAACTCTGTTATTTCAATACCTGGCATGATGCACCAACAGAGAATGAATCCTCCTGAATCATAATCACTGGCCTGTGGCAATGGATGGTGGTAATGACTCCACTGGAGCTGTGCATGTAGACAGCATTGTGGTGTACCCAGTACTGCTTTGCTTAATACAGAAGAGTTTGTACCAGTAAGATACCTTTAAAACAGGAGAACTGGTACCCAATATGATACTACTTGTAAGACACTTCTTTTCAGACCAGATGTTAGTGTCAACCAACCTCAGTGACAGGGTGCAGCCACCTCTGAAATACCTGTTTGGTTAGGAATAAACTTGTGTTGCTTGCTGGGTGTTTTATGAAACAGAAATACCAATGGCACATCTGCTTTCCAGGTACTCCTTGGTCAGGGAAATCCAATGCAGCGGAGTTTTATTACCTGCTGGTGTGCTTTCATGGCAATATAAATGATGATAAATGCATGTTTAGCAATAATAGATGTTATAGAGAATGATCAATCTGATATAAAAAAAAAAATGCAGGAAAGAAAGCAAGTTCCAGAATGTGTGAAGCAGCCCTGTTAAGTCCCTGTTCACAGCCATGCATGGAGAGAAGAAGGCTTGGGCTGGAGGCAGAAGTACATTTAAGTTTTCATTCTGCTGATGTAGCAACAAACATTCCTAACCAAAAAGTCCCAAACCTAGTTTTATTTGTCCAAACAGGTAATGCCTGTACAGGCAGGCATTTTGGGAAGAGAGGAATGTTATGACCCAAAAAGAATCAGGTGCAAACACATAGTAATGAAGTTAGATATTTATAATAAGTAGATGGGGAAACATAATGTATATAGAGTCTTTTAATGAACCTCTGTTATACAGAATGAATTTTCAGCTGCCCAGTAACAAACAATGTGTATCATCAATAAGGTATTCTGAAGCAGTCAGAAGCCACCTCAGAGGAAACATAGTTTAGAGTTGTTAAGGATGTCCAGTGACAGTCCTAGGATGATAACAAAAGCAGTGAAAGTATAGGGACAGGACCACAGAGAGGCCCTCAGACTATAAACACAGGCGACTACTCATTGATCAGTCTGGATGCAACCTGGACAGGAACTGGGTTTAGAGCATAACAGAAAACCTATTGTTTGGCTGGCTTCTGCTGGCTGAAGGCACCAGTGAGGCTGAGGTGTTTACCCTTAAGGAGTCCTGAAAACAGGAATCTCCTGCTGGAAGAAACTATGTTGTGAGAAATGGTAAGGCAAACCAGCAAATTTCTGTTAAATATTTTGCCGAGCACTGTATGCTGGGTTCAGGCAGCTTAATCATGAATAGATTTGTGTATCAGCCTGAGAAAATTGTACATAACCCATTATATAGGTGGAAGTGTCTTTAGATTGTTTTTGCAAGCAGCAAATCCTGATACTTACCTGTTCAGCGGATCACATATTCGGTTTATGTTTTCAAGTAGGATGGAATAAATGAGATTTTCCACGGCTGAATTCTTAAATTGTCAGAAGCTGAACATGGCGATAGTTTGTCCATCAATGATGCTGCAAAGATGGTGAAAGCTGCATCACACCATTCATCAATACACAAGGAAAGTAACCATCTGAAAGGATGGGAATGAACTAAATACCTGTTTTTAAAAAACAGTTACATTGTTTACCACAAGTATCACAAGGATAGAGTGGAATACAATAAATAGTTGTTTATTTTCCTGAGTGGAAGAAAAGCAAAGAATCTGTAACAATTAAAGGCAAAGTTAGGATATGATTTCCTCACAAAGTATTGGGAAAAGGTGATTTGCAGTATCAGAAAAAAACACATTGTGGTGGGTTGACCTTGGCCAGATGCCAGACCCCTACCCAGCTGCTATCTCACTCCCCCTCCTCAAGAGGACACAGGAAGAAAATGCCATGAAAAAGCTCATGGGTGGAAATAAAGGCTGGGAGTTTACTCACCAGTTATTTTCATGGACACAACAGACTTGGCTTGAAGAAAATTAATTTAATTTTTTTCAAGACAAAAATAGAGTAGGATGGTGAGAAAGACAGACAAAGCTAAAGCAGCTTCTGCTCTCCCCCTTCCTACCCTTCTTGACTTCCCTTCCCTTCCTCTACCTCCTCCCACCATGAATGTTGAGTTTCCTTCAGCCCTGACTTCTGGGCAGTGGTTTTGCCCTTCCTTACCCAGGCTTTCCCCCATCGCATCTGTGGGGCTCAGCCGTGCCCTGCAGTGGTTGGGTTGGAGCTGATGGGAACCGGCTGGCCCAGAGCAGCCCCAGAGTCTCTCCACACAGAGGCCTCTTACCCCCCCCCCAAGAAGTGCTTGGGCACCTGAAGCCAGTACACAGAGAAAAGGGATGTTGGAAGGAGCAAAAACCATGAAAGCAAGGACTCAGCATATGGTGGAGGGGAGGGAAACACAGGTAGAAAGAACCTGTAGCATTTGTTTATAGAGATATCTGGAAGGGACGGTCAAACCGTTCGCACTGCTTTGTTCCTGGTGTGGCTGCTGGAATGGTTTCCTTGCTGCTTTCCAATTTTAAAAATATTAGCTTTGAATGCAGAATGCTGAGATCAGTTTTGGCAAAAATTCAGAAACACATTTTAAAAAAAAAACCCAAACAAAACCAAAACACACTCAGAAGACTTTTATGTTTCAAATGATCTGCTGGAAGTTCAGCAGGGTTGAACCCATGTTGGAAGCGTCATATGCTGTCATGGAGCCCCTTGAAAACTGCAGCCTCGCACAGCCTGGAGCCCTGCATGATCCTGCCTGACTCCTAGAGCTTACACAGAAAAAAGATTGGGTAGAAATGCTACACAGTAAGTGTTCATCTAAGTACTAATATAATTTTCGGTATGTCATTAGTTATAAAGCTTACATCAGAGAACTCTGGCTTGTAGTTTATTAATTTCTCCTGCTTTAAACTACAGGTATTCACGAGTCTACTGCAGCCCTGGTGTTATGGGCAACCTGAAGCAATACAAACGAGGGTTGTGTCATGTGCACAAGCAGCATGAAAAAAGAGGTAAAGTCAAAAAAGTAATCACAGTAAACACGGGAAGAGTGTTATCAGTGGCCTTAGGTTGTGAAAAAAAACCGGTCCTTAGAGTTTCTTTAGAAATCTTATACATGTAGTGGTAGTAGCTGGTATAAATTTCTTTTACTGACCTCTTTTCTGGACATGCAGGCTGGTTGAGATTACACCCAAGAGTATTCTATGGTACAGATTTAGGAATTATGGAAGAGGCAGGTGTAAATTTCAGAGTTTTAGTAAATCTTAGAAGGGTTGGATTTGGCTTGGAGATCTCCCTATCTGAAAATTCAGAGGCTGCAGTGTCTACAGGGTTACATCAGGGATCAGCAGCAGTATCTACAATATCAAAGGTGGAAGGTTAACCAAAAGATTCATAAGTAGTTGGGTCCTAATTCTTTTTGTATTGTGGGAAATGGCCTGTGTTATAGTATCACAATCATAAAGTGTAAATGCCTTTCTCCTATTTGCATTACTGAGGTGCAGAACAGAAACTTAAAAGTTGTATGAGAAGAGAATGATCGCTGTATATCCCCATTTTTATTTGTTCTTGGTGGTTTGAGGGCTTTTCTGTTTCTTTTCTTTCATTACTTCCATAGCCAATTAGCTTTTGGTGCTTAATGGGAAATTTGGGATACCAAGTTAATTTATAATTGATTCTTTTGTAATTCCTTTTATGCAAACATCTCATCTACATCAGGTTCTAAAGAGGTGTTTCATTTTATCTGACATACAGCACGAAAATGTTCCCTATCAAACTGGGCATGGTCTTAATCCCTACTTTTCTATGGGTGAAGAAGAGTAGGGTTTTTTCCCAGGCTGAAATCCTTCTTTTTGATAAATGGTCTATGTTGCTTAAGAGCTTTTGTACCTTTCATCTCTAGGCCAGGTGGAGTGCTTCATTGCTCCTTTTCAGAACAGATTTTCACTAACAGTGTTCCCTATTCATAAAGAAATAAATGGCTCTTGCGGAGTCACAGGGAAGCAGAGTGGGGAGATGGGGTTAGTCAGGATTTGAAAATAGTCAGAAAGAAAGTGGTCTCCTGAATGACCGTTTGCCTCCTACATGTGGCTAATTAAAATCCATTACCGCATTCTGCTTTGCAAAAAGCTGTTGAGATACATTATTGGCAGCTTGTGGATAAAGCCTGAAGAAGGTCATGTTGAAAACCAGTTAACTATTTGCAACTAGGTATCAGGCAGTAATGTATCTGGGATGTACATCTAAGATTATGAATGATCAAAATATTTGAAAGAAATGAGCAAATTCTTAGGGGACATACACATAGTTTCCACTGGAACACCCCAATGCTGGTTTTAAAGCCTTAGAACCTAAGTATATATGGCAATTTGAATGCCCATACAAAGAATTGTATGCCAACTATTGAGTGCCCCAAACTTCGAAACAAGTATATATTTCCACCCTCCCATGGACAAAAGGGAGAAATGGGAGCTCCAGGAGTCTGTGGAGACAAGGGAGAAAAGGTAGTGATACTGCTTTTCCATCCTGAGCCTCTGAGACCAGTAGAAGGCTTTCTATGCTAAGAGGGGATGGGGACCTGGGCAGCCTTGTGTAGATCTAGGAGCCTGGAGGTTGGTGGCCCTGCCTGTGGCAGGGGGTTTGGAACAATATGATCCTTGGGGTCCCTTCCAACCCAGACCATTCTATGATTCTAGGATTCTTTAAGTTGGTTTCCATGATTAGTTGTCTGTTGTAGTGCTGTTGGAATACCTTTGCCTAAACAACTGTGTGGAGCTGGAACTTCCAGATGGTATTTTTTAATCGTGTTTCAGGGTTCTTTTTATTCAAAAACCTGGAACTTTTTAAGCACTTCCATATAATAAGAAGGAGTTTCGAGCCTGCGGTTTCTCAATGAGATTGGAACTGGCTAGGCTGATGTGGAGATGTGCAATTGTGTGCTAGCTCAAAGTTGCTCACTCTTGCCTGGAAGTTGGATGGACATCACATTGGCACACGTCCATTCACATCTCTACGAGGCTTCCCAATCTGAACTAGGCTGTGCCTTGTTAGCGTACAGCCTGGGCAACCTCTCTCTGGTGTTACAAGGTGAGGACTTTCTCATTTGCTCCTGGTAAGGTTGCCAGTGCTTCCAGAGCAGGTTGGAAGGGTAGGAAGAGCTTGATCTCAGGTAAACCAAGCAGGTTTTTTAAAATACCTGACATGGATTTATGGAAAACTTTACTGTAAGATGTTTCAAAAGAGCTTCCTGAGGCCAAAACACTGGCAGTTTTAACAAAATGGTTCTGTCAAGAAATTGTCAGCTGTGTAAACACAGGACAGCATTGCACAGAAGACACCATTCCACAGTAGGGTGAGAGCTCTGTTGTTTTCGTATACCCCTTGGGGCCGATTTTTGTTGCAAGCGGATGATACTTTCATATCCATTGGAACTGCAATTTTAAATTCAGATGGTCTCTGTTGTGCTCTGATTATTTTATGAAGGGCCTTGCTTTCCAACTCCATGCTGGCATACTAATTTGATAGTTATTTCTTTTCTAATTTCTTAGTCTCAGACCTAATGTTTACACTCCCTCTAATTGTTTTTTATTATTACATTTACTGTTTAAAATTCTGGTTTCTCTCTGTACCTTAAGTAGCTTTCTGCCAGTGCAGCATCTTTGCTACACCACTGTGCACACAGTGTTCACTGTCTGCATTTGCATAATGAGCTAATCTTTGTTGGCTGATTACTTTGTGGAAAGAATTGAACATTTAACTGATAATAATTGCAATCTATCAAACTGCACAGTCACCTCGCAAATTATCACAGTATGTTGGCTAAAACTTCTGTGGAATTTTAGGGCCTCTCCCTCTCCATACTGACATGTGATGGGAGCCTCAGTACTCTGACACTCAGCTCTACCAGAAGAAAGCCTGAGATCGTACCAGGTCAGTTGTTCTGGAATTAATAAAAGCAAGAGATTTCTCAAAAAATCCAACCCAGGTTCTTTGCTAAAAGTAATGACATTCCTTAATATGTTTTAGGCCAACAGAGAAAAGTATGTACTTTTCCAAGGTACTGTTTAAATTGACTGCCCTGAGTTTATAATTTTAATATTCTCTTTGCAAGCAGAACACCTAAGGCTTTAATTTCTTCAGCCAAATTAAATAATTCTAAAGTTACACATTAACTTAACTATCATATCTACCCTAAACTCCTGAAGCCACCTATTTGCAGAAAAGATGTAGCAAGTCTTAGCATGGCTTTCTGTATTCACAGATGAAACTTTTGAAGATGAATTTGCAAATAGCTTGCTCTAATCTCAGTGAAAATATCACCGGGATTAAATGAAACACTTATATCAACATTGGACTCTACTACATGGCACAGTGGCATGTTTTCCCAAAGTGATAAAGTGCATCTAGTTCCTTGGGGTTTTGTGAGCAGCACATCCTTCTTGTGACTGTGACTTTTCCACAAATACAAACCATGACACTGTAACTGTAATTCAAGAAATTCTGCTTTGGTCCCCGACCTGTGTTCTGAAATGTTTTGAAATCACAATAAAAACTGCTAATACAAATACTGAGGAGGATGCTCTCTCCTGAGGATCTTGAAGGAGCTAAGGTGGAGAGGGAGCAAGCATTACTCTCCATGTCGTATGGTTGTGGATCTGCAGCACAGAGAACTTGTGGTTTGCACGACATTGCCCAGGAACTAAATGCAGCTCTTTTTTTTGAGTGTCTGCTGACAAAAGACCTTTGAAGACATGTATGTGGACTTTTCCATATTGCTCATATCTCTAAGTAACTAACACTCAGAGGCTATATTTAGAGCTCTGAGTTTAGCACAAGCTTCCACACAGATCTGTTAGGAGCTGTGGCAAGTCTTTAGCCTCAGTAGGCTGAGCAAAGCCTTGTGCAAGTCAGGGGAGGTGGAGAAAGGCTAAACCTGGCCTATGCACAATAAACACTGTGAGACCCCAAAGTCATCATGAGTTGTGACTGTATTGACATCAACCTGGAGTTTGCAAGCAATGGTTTCAACTCCTTTGCAGTTGCAGGTTCAAATTTCTGCTTGAAGAGTACAAACCCTTTAAAATGAATCCCTGATCCTATACTATTGCAGTCATTGTATAACTTTGCTATTGGGTATTTTTAAGAACTGTAAGTAGTAAGTACACAAGGACCTTAGGGATAGACACTGGCACTGTGGCAGATAGGGGAAGAAAAAGGGCAGTTCAATCAGCAAGCTGAAATAAAAGCTATGTCCCAAAGAAAAAGTACTGTGGGTTGCAGCTGGGGTTTTCCCAAAGGAAAACATCTGCTGTGCTGTAGGTGCTGAGCTTGTTTTCTTGGTTAGAATGGGAGAGAACATTTGGTATTTTCTAGTTTATTGCCTGTTCATATCTTCTGAAAGGCTCATCTGGAAGACCAGTTTCTGGCATTTACCTATTCTGCTCTTTAAAATCAAGTCAAACTGGCTGGTTACAATCCAGACTGTGCTATACCATAAAATATGTTAATGTATTTCTCTAAATCTTCTGAACTTATTCAGTAGTGGAAATTTATAGTAGGAATACGTTCATGTGGGGGGAAAACAAACAATTCTTACATTGGAGTTTTGACAGTTTCAGCATCTCTACAGTAACAAATGGTAGTTTAACTGTGCATGACACCAGCAGAGAGATTTTTTTTCCATGTGTGCACTATTACTCATGTTACATGTTCAGCCTGCAACCCTGATGGGGCTTCCACTCCCGTTCTCAGCACCTAGAAAACAACTCCCACAAAATAAGATGATGTCCTTCTGGTTTAATGATAAAAACCAGCTAGTGGAAGAATCTGGCAAGAATCAGAGTGCTGCAAGTGGTGGGAGTATTTCCCATTGAAGCAGGGATTTATAGAAGATAGGAGGTGGCTAGTTTGTTTCAGCTGCATGTAAGAGCATATGCTTGGAGCTCTTTATGCTGTCTTTCTCAGGGGAATATTATATTTTAAATAATTCCTTGTCATTTTGGGGGGCAGTGCTGATGGGTGGGGAGCTATTTTTTATGGAAGACATTTCCTCTGGAGGGAATCACTGTGCTTTTGGAAAATATTTCATGAAATGTGATTCCAATATCATTCACAATGGAGAATGAGCTAGCAGCTTGCAGGCAGAAAACAGCACTGTTTTCCTCAGCACAGCATGTTGGTACCGCGTGATGTTGTCAAACTCCAGCCTCACAGATGAAAAGGAGCTGCCACTAAGAATAGCCATAGTGGTGCTAGTCTGCAGAGATGTTGCAGAATAAATCCAGAACAGTGGATGTCAAGCACTACTCTAAGCTAACTCCTGTGGTTCAGGGTGTTTTGGGAGCTTCAAGTCTATTGCATGTTGAAAGTGGAGACAGTTGTTCAGGATATAATTTTTTATTACTTTTTTTTTAAAGGAAGAAAGTTGTTTGGCTCCAAGTGGTTTGACTGAAAATTCATTAAACTTAATTTTCATCCGAGTTTGGAAGGGTTGGGATCTCTAGAGGCCATGGTTTCCCCTCACCTCCAGGATCTGTACAAACTAAACTTCCTATGAGTATCTGAATGAGTCCAAAGTGATTTAGACAGATGGTCTAACTGGCTTCATGGCTCTATAATTTCCCTCAGAAGGAATTCCTTGCCAAAATTGGATTTTTTCCAAATTTTGGTTTCCTGTTTTCTAGCAGGAGCCTTTCCTTTGTTGATTTAGAGCTGGAGGAACAAAAAAAAAAAACCCAAAAACTAAACACCATCTTGAATCTAAATGGGGAATAATTTCTTCTGGACTTGGAAGTTCTCCCTAGAAGGTCCATGACACAAATTGTGGCAGTATATGGCATTGCTCACAACAGTGGGTTTTACAAACCAAGAAAAGTGTGATATGAAAAAACCCTTGTAATTCGCCTACTAAATGCAAATTGTGCTGCAGGAGGTAGTCTCCAGAAAATGGAGGGAAGGGAAGTTCAAATAGATGAATGCAAAAAGGACAAAATGGGCACAGTGATTTTATTTTTGTTTCCATTACTTTTACTGCTTTGCTTGAAATGTACACTCTTCTACACTAGAGAACAGCTGACAAATGTATTTTGTTGTTAGGTTCCTTCCCCTTTCAATTAATGTTCATTTTACCAGTACGGTGAGACCCTCAGCCTCCTGGTTTTGTCGCTTTCTTTCAGCAGTGACCTTACCTGCAGCCATGGGGCAGAGGAATGCTGCAGTGTTGTCCTGGTTTCAGCTATGATGGAGTTAATTATTTTTAGCAGTGGATGGAATGCCATGTTTGGGTGTTAGGATGAGAACAGTGCTGATAGCACCCTGATGTTTCTGGTTGTTGCCGGGCAATCAAGGACCTTTCTCAGTTCTTCATACTTCCTTACTAATGAGAAAGGAGGGGACGCAGCCAGGACAGGTGACCCGAATTGGCCAAAGAGGATATTCCATGCCAGTTACGTCATGCACAGTATAAAGGGGGACTGGGGGGAAGAGGAGGAGACAACGCCAGGACGTGCAGTTTCTGGGGACGGTCGGGTTCCGGGACAGCTCTAAGCTGTGCGGCCTGAGTTGTGTGGTTTGGTGAGAAACTGCATTGTGTATCACCAGTTTCATCTATTTTGTGCTTTAAACTTATGTTATTGTTATATCTAGTTTTCTGTTATTGTTTAGTAAACTATCCTTATCCCAACCTGCGTGGTTCTGGTTTCTAGGTTGCGGTTTCTTTTCCTCCTTTCTTCCTTCCCTTTTCCCCCTCCCCCAACTTTCCCTCCCCCTTCCTTTTAAAAGTACAAGCGACTGTGTGGGGTGCGGCCCTCGGCTGGGGCAAAACCACGACAGTAATTTTGGTGCCCAACGTGGGGCATGAACGGTTGGGATAACGGTAGATCTGACCCTGACTATCGCAATTAAGATAAGCACTGTTGTTTAAGCAATCTCTGGTCACGATGATGTGGTATTTATTCACAAGGCTGTGTCCATGGCTGTGGCAGCAAAACCACCGCATGCTGTATACAATCCTGGCAGGATTCTTTACTCTCTCAGGTCTGCGGCTCCCGTATTTGTTCCCATACTTCATTATAGTGTATTTTATGATATCGGTCTATGATACAATAATATCGATGACCATCAGCTTAAGCTGGTACTTGTATGAGGTTTTGCTGTCCTGTCCATTCTATGGACAGGGAGGGGTTGATAACAGCAGCCAGTATGGTGGGGGCACTGCTTTCTTCTCCTTTGGGCTAAATACAACAGCTCTTATGACAGTTTTTGAAAATCTTCAATATCTCTGGGATATTCAAACTAGCATTTTGCTATTGGTAGGTTTGGTGCAGATGGTTCAGTTTTTGTTATATATCAAGCATAGGTTTATCAATACCACTGAAGAGCTTTCTCCGAGACAGAATAATCACGAGTGGCAGGGCATGTGGCAAAGTATGGGCAAGTACCTAGGTACTTTCTCACGCCCGATGGTTTGGAACTTCACTCCTGAACAGTTACAAGACCCCGATCAAGTGACTGCATACCTAAAGAAAAATTGCTGTAGGTTTCCCAGAGATGGACACCTTACTGCACTGTGCTGGGCTCTGGCCACTATTTATCAAACACTGCTTGATAGCAGGCAGCATTGTCAGCACTGTCAGCACTGTCAGGGAGAAGGGAAAGGAAACCGACTGGCAGATACTATAGCTGCTGCAACCACTGGGACTGACACTGCAGCTACTGCAACCCCTGTGACCGACACTGCAGCTACTGTAATCTCTACAGCAGACACTGCAGATGATCAGAAAAACCAACCCACACCAGTGTCTGTTGCTCCCGTACAAAAGAGGAAATGCACAAAGAAATCAGTTCGCATAGTGACGGATAAGGATGATGATCAACCGGGATCATCTCGAGGATATCAGGATGAGGCAGAACCAGAGATTGTTACCCGATCCCTGACTCTGAGTGAGCTGCGTGAGGTTCGAAAAGATTTCACCTGCCACCCAAGTGAGCACATTATCACTTGGTTGCTCCGATGTTGGGATCACGGGGCCAGTAGTTTGGAATTAGAAGGCAGCGAGGCCAAGCCGTTGGGATCCCTAGCTAGAGAAGGAGGAATTGACAAAGCAATTGGGAGGAGGCCGGAAATCCTCAGCCTCTGGAGGCGACTACTGTCAAGTGTGCAGGAAAGATATCCCATAAAGGAATATATTACATGTCAGACACCCAAGTGTAACAGCATAGAGACAGCTATCCAGCACCTGAGAGAATTAGCTGTACGGGAGATAATTTATTATGATCTGGACAATTCACGGCTTCCCGCTGATCCTGATGAAGTCCTATGCACTCCAGATATGTGGCGTAAGGTTGTACGAAGTGCACCATCAGGGTACACCAATTCACTGGCAGCAATTGACTGGAATGATATGGATCCGCCAACCGTAAATGAGGTGGCCTGCCGACTCCGGAAATACCAAGACAATGTTTCCCTCTCCGTCATTGCAGCAGTAGAGAAACTGGTTCAATGACTTGACAACAATGTGTCCAACTCCCAACCCGTATGGAGCAATGTTGCAGCTACTGGGAGAAAGCGTCCATCGTTCCAAGAGGGAGAATACACACCACGACGTACATTGTGGTTTTACCTGCTTGATCATGGAGAGGACATGAGGAAATGGGATATGCAGCCCACCTCAGCCCTTCGAGCATGAGTAAATGAGCTGCGGGGTAAAACATTCGCACAACGAGATTCTGCCAGGAAGAAGGCTGCACCAGTTTCTACTGGGCAGTTCCCTAGACCAACTGGAAGGCCTACCTATATGTCTGATGTGTCTGATCCTCTTGAAGGGACCTCTAAGTCCTTTATGCAACCAGTGGAAAACAAATATGATCAGCAGCAATAGAGGCGCCCTGTCTCCAGCCAGGTGGAGGAGAGGGATAATCGGGTTTATTGGACTGTGTGGATCCGATGGCCTGGCACATCAGACCCACAAGAGTACAAAGCTCTGGTGGATACTGGTGCCCAGTGTACTCTAATGCCATCAAATCATGAAGGGGTAGAACCTGTTTGTATTTCTGGAGTGACAGGGGGATCCCAACAACTAACTGTGCTAGAGGCTGAGGTGAGCCTAACTGGGAAGGACTGGGAAAAACACCCCATTGTGACTGGTCCAGAAGCTCCGTGCATTTTAGGTATAGATTATCTACGTAGAGGGTATTTTAAAGACCCAAAAGGGTACCGATGGGCTTTTGCAATAGCTGCTTTGGAAACAGAAGAAATTGAACAATTGTGCGCCTTGCCTGGACTCTCGGAGGATTCTGCTGTTGTGGGGTTGTTGAAGGGTGAAGAACAGCAAGTGCCAGTTGCTACGACGACGGTGCACAGACGACAATACCGTACTAACCGAGATTCCCTTATTCCCATCCATAAGTTGATTCGTCAACTGGAGAATCAGGGAGTGATAAGCCGAACCCACTCACCCTTTAATAGTCCCATATGGCCAGTGAGGAAGTCCAATGGAGAGTGGAGGCTGACAGTAGATTATCGTGGCCTAAATGAAGCCACTCCAGGTATGAGTGCTGCTGTGCCAGACATGTTAGAGCTCCAGTATGAATTGGAATCGAAGGCAGCCAAGTGGTACGCCACAATCGACATTGCGAATGCTTTCTTCTCGATCCCACTGGCGCCAGAGTGCAGGCCACAGTTTGCTTTCACTTGGAGAGGCATCCAATACACGTGGAATCGTCTGCCCCAGGGGTGGAAACATAGCCCCACCATCTGCCATGGACTAATCCAGAATACACTGGAAAAGGGTGAAGCACCAGAGCACCTGCAGTATATTGATGACATCATTGTATGGGGCAACACAGCAGAGGAAGTTTTTGAAAAAGGAAACAGGGTAATTAAAATCCTTTTAGAAGCCGGTTTTGCTATAAAACGAAGTAAAGTCAAGGGGCCTACGCAAGAAATCCAGTTTTTAGGAATAAAATGGCAGGATGGGCGTCATCAGATCCCAATGGACATTATTAATAAAATAGCAGCTATGTCTCCACCAAGCAACAAAAAGGAAACACAAGCTTTCTTAGGTGTTATAGGTTTTTGGCGAATGCATGTCCCAAACTACAGTCTCATTGTGAGCCCACTCTACCATGTAACTCGAAAGAAGAATGATTTCCAATGGGGCCCTGAGCAACAGCAAGCCTTTGAGCAGATCAAACGCGAGATAGTCCATGCAGTGGCCCTTGGGCCTGTCCGGACAGGGACAGATATTAAAAATGTGCTCTACACTGCAGCTGGGGAGAACGGCCTGACCTGGAGTCTCTGGCAGAAAGCACAAGGGGAGACTCGAGGTCGACCGCTGGGGTTTTGGAGTCGGGCCTACAAAGGATCTGAGGCCAATTATACTCCAACAGAAAAGGAAATACTGGCCGCCTATGAAGGAGTTCGAGCCGCCTCAGAAGTGATTGGAACTGAAGCCCAGCTCCTCCTGGCACCCCGACTGCCGGTGCTGGGCTGGATGTTCAAAGGGAAAGTTCCTTCTACACACCATGCCACTGATGCTACGTGGAGCAAGTGGGTTGCACTAATTACACAGCGGGCTCGAATAGGAAACCCCAATCGCCCAGGAATCGTGGAGGTGATCACAGACTGGCCAGAAGGCAAAGATTTTGGGATGTCACCAGAGGATGAGGAGGTAACACGCGCTGAAGAAGCCCCACCCTACAACGAACTGCCAGAGAATGAGAAGCGATATGCCTTGTTCACTGATGGGTCTTGTCGCATTGTGGGTAAGCATCGGAGATGGAAAGCTGCTGTATGGAGCCCTATAAGAAGAGTAGCAGAAGCCACTGAAGGAAAAGGTGAATCAAGTCAGTTCGCTGAGGTGAAGGCCATCCAGTTAGCCCTGGACATTGCTGAGAGAGAAAAGTGGCCAAGGCTCTACCTTTATACTGATTCATGGATGGTGGCGAATGCCCTGTGGGGGTGGTTGCAGCAGTGGAAAAAGAACAACTGGCAGCGTAGAGGCAAACCTATATGGGCTGATGACTTATGGCAAGATATCTCTGCTCGGTTAGAGAAACTTGTTGTAAAGGTACGTCATGTCGACGCCCATGTACCTAAGAGTCGGGCCATGGAGGAACATGAAAACAACCATCAGGTAGATAAGGCTGCTAGGATTAAAGTGGCTCAGGTAGATCTAGACTGGCAACGTAAGGGTGAATTATTCATAGCTCGATGGGCTCATGATACCTCGAGTCATCAAGGGAGAGATGCAACATATAGGTGGGCTCGGGATCGAGGGGTGGACCTGACCAAGGACGCCATCGCACAAGTTGTCCACGAATGTGAGACATGTGCTGCAATCAAGCAAGCTAAGCGGTTAAAGCCCCTTTGGTATGGAGGACGGTGGATGAAATATAAATATGGGGAGGCTTGGCAGATTGATTACATCACCCTCCCACAAACCCGCCATGGCAAACGCTATGTGCTTACAATGGTGGAGGCAACTACCAGCTGGCTAGAAACATATCCCGTACCCCATGCCACTGCTCGAAATACAATTCTGGGCCTTGAGAGGCAAGTCCTCTGGCGTCATGGTACTCCAGAAAGAATCGTGTCAGACAATGGGACTCATTTCCGAAACACTCTTATAGACACCTGGGCCAAAGAGCATGGCATTGAGTGGGTGTACCACATTCCTTATCATGCACCGGCCTCTGGGAAAATTGAACGATATAATGGACTTTTAAAAACTACACTGAAAGCAATGTGTGGTGGGACATTCAAGCATTGGGATACACATTTGGCCAAAGCCACGTGGTTAGTTAACTCTAGGGATCTACCAATCGGGCTGGCCCTGCCCAGTCAAAATTTCCACGTACTGTAGAGGGAGACAGAGTCCCAGTAGTGCATATGAAGAGTGTATTGGGAAAGAGAGTTTGGGTCACCCCCGCTTCAGGCAAAGGTAAACCCATGTCTGGAATTATTTTTGCTCAAGGACCTGGCTGTACTTGGTGGGTAATGCAGAGGGATGGAGAAGTTCAATGCGTACCTCAAGGGGATTTGATTTTGGGTGAGAATAGCCAATATAATTAATAAAGTAGAAATTATAATAATTGCCAAATAACCCATTATTGTATATTCATTATTGTTATGATTGCTGTATGTTGTACCATAGCATTATAGCCGAGTCATACAAGTTAATGAAGAATGAGTGCCATGATGATGGAACTAAAGCCTGGCCTCTCAAGAACTTTTTTTTCCCTTTGAAAATAAACTCTGACCCACAGACTATGAGCATGGACCATGCCAGGTGTATCAGTCAAGAGCCTGAGATGCAGCATGCAACGAGCCAATGGAACATACAACTATCCTGAGAAACTGTTACGACAAATGGAGCCTGAAAATCATGGACTAAATGAACTCAACAACTTCAGAGGGATGATTCACAGACTGAGGGAATAAGATCTGCATGCACGTATGTGTGCATACATGTGTACATACATATATGGGTGTGTGAAACACGAAACTGGTTGTACCCAAAGAAAATTGTTGGATCTGGTCATGACGTAAATGGTATGGAATAAGGGGTGGATAATGTCCTGGTTTCAGCTATGATGGAGTTAATTATTTTTAGCAGTGGATGGAATGCCATGTTTGGGTGTTAGGATGAGAACAGTGCTGATAGCACCCTGATGTTTCTAGTTGTTGCCGGGCAATCAAGGACCTTTCTCAGTTCTTCATACTTCCTTACTAATGAGAAAGGAGGGGACGCAGCCAGGACAGGTGACCCGAATTGGCCAAAGAGGATATTCCATGCCAGTTACGTCATGCACAGTATAAAGGGGGACTGGGGGGAAGAGGAGGAGACAACGCCAGGACGTGCAGTTTCTGGGGACGGTCGGGTTCCGGGACGGCTCTAAGCTGTGTGGCCTGAGTTCTGTGGTTTGGTGAGAAATTGCATTGTGTATCACCAGTTTCATCTATTTTGTGCTTTAAACTTATGTTATTGTTATATCTAGTTTTCTGTTATTGTTTAGTAAACTATCCTTATCCCAACCTGCGTGGTTCTGGTTTCTAGGTTGCGGTTTCTTTTCCTCCTTTCTTCCTTCCCTTTTCCCCCTCCCCCAACTTTCCTTCCCCCTTCCTTTTAAAAGTACAAGCGACTGTGTGGGGTGCGGCCCTCGGCTGGGGCAAAACCTTTGTAAATTTGTTGTGTTGGCTTCTGAAGGTCTGTATTAATTAAAAACAGCATTTAAAAGTTGAGTCCATTTTAAAAGCAGCTAATTCCCACATCATGGATGAATCTGGCACCATGATGGGCTTTGGGTTAGAGCACAGGAATTACCAAGAGCAGATGAAATCTTTTGAGAGAGTAAACACTGCTTTCTTTGAAATGGTTAACTTCCCTTGGAGATTTTGTTACGTTTGTTTCTTTAAAAGTGCACCACAAAAAAGCCTGCCTTCCCCATTCATCACTCTAAGCGAATTTCATGTATTCTCCTTGTCTCATTCTATTTCTGAGCAGGAAACTGACCTGATGAAATATTAGTCAAGTGTCAGTTCGCAATTTAACCCCATCTAAACTAATTTTTCAAACCATGTTGATACCTCCCTATGCACTGATGCAGTTGTACATTAATTTTTAAGACCTTTTTTTTTTTTCCTGATGAAACAGAATCAAAGAGTATTATGCTCTGGAGCTGTGGGGCTTTTTTAATTTACTGGTGGTTTGGTATCAGAGGAACAGGGAATGTGTTTTTTCCCTGATACTATGCTGCATATACAAAAGTTTTTGAACTTTTTGTTAGGTGAAGTAATAAAACTAGTACCTCACTTGTGATCTGAATTTAAAGGATGTGTTCTGCTTTCACTTAGTTTTTGAACAAAAGGGAAATCAGAAAGGACATGGTCTTGTGTATCTCAAAATAGCATTTTAATATAGTTTGAATAATCTAGCTCTGAAAGTAAGTCGGATCTCTGTCTACTTATGTGTGTTCAGTTAATAAACACAGGGCCAGAAGAAGCGGCACGAATATACTCCACTGATCTGCAGAAACAGTACAAATGCTGAAGCTCTCCAAATTACTTCCTTACAGGAAATAAATGCTAGCTGCAATTTCTGACACGAATATAATCTTATGTTTCAAACAAGTTTTGATTTTCTATCCTCTCAAAGTAGTTAAAATTCCATCTTCAGTTCTAGTCCAATGCGGCATACAGGTATATATTATAATTTGAAAGAGAAAACGTGTGCTGTCATTACCATGTATTCTTAAATTCTTGATAAAAATTCTTTGCTGTTCTACCTCAGCTCTGCTCATCTGCAACTCCTTCTGATGGTTTTGTTTGTTGGTGGTGTTTTGGGTTTGGTTTTTTTGTTATGATTTGCCTAAACTGCACCAGAGAGAACTGGAAGAGATCATATCCCATTGATACTAGGTGAATTTTTAGGGGTTTTTAAGGGACAGAAAGGTCAACTATCACAGACAACTTGCTGTGTAACTTGGGCTGTGGAACTTTGAATAAATTATATATTTTAGAGTGATTGTTTTCTAGAATAGCATATATCTCAAAAATCCACTTCATGACTGAAAATATTGACCTCATGATTTACTATTTTAAAAGTAACTTTGTTCTACTGGATAGCTATCTTTATTGTACAACAACCACCTCTTTCAGTGTGTTTCCATAGGTCCTTGTTCCTACATCTCACACATTCTGTTGGTGATGTGTTTCTCCTGTTTGTGGGGTGGTGTGGGGGGAAGCCATTTGGCTGTATTAAAAAGGTGTTATATCAGCAATCTCTTCGCTACATAGGCAATCACAGAGAGTGAACAAATTATCTTCTGACAATCCAACCTAATAATCTTTTGAATGAATTAACTAGTTAAGGGCCCTTAACTGTCTCTTTATTTACAAATTACGATTTCTTCCTTAGCCACAACTCATACAGTTCAACAGTATGAGATTCTTTTGGGTAGCAAACTTACTTGTCCTGTCGGTTCTTTTATAACAAAGTCCTTCATGCTGTAAACATGAGGTTTGGTCCCCACTGACATGTATGATGTGGCTGTTGGCTGCATTAAAATGCATGCGTTCTAATTAGCCTCCTCCACCAGCTGACCCAGATCAGGGTCTCTCTCGGTGTCCTGGTTCTGCCCTGGCCAGAGTTACCCTCCCCAAGCAGCCAGCAGAGGTGAGCTGACTTATCCCGGGCTGTTCTCCACACCACCTGACATCACTCCCCAGTAAAAGGCACTGGTCAGGGAGGCGTGCTCATGAGTGCCTCCAGGGCAGTCTGAGTGCAGCTGGGGTGCTGGGTCAGTCCTCACATTGTGCAGCACTCTGGGTTATCCTCAGGTCACTAAGGTACTTTGTGTTATCACCGGGTGTGAGTGGAATTTGCTGCGGGCTGTGTTACTGTTCCCTTTCATGGTGATTTGTCAGTAAACTGTCCTTATCCCGAGCAACCGGCATGTGGTGCTCTGCCACTGCTTGGGGCTGAACCACCACCCTGGGTGTCTTATCTCGTTGGGGTTTTTTTACCTCTCCATCCGTTTTGTAGACATCTGGAAATGTTCTGAGAGAGGGTGTTACAACGTCTCTTACATCGCCGGTTCTGTTGCAGTTCCTGCTGGTGCAAGTCTTGCCCTGGTGTGTGGATAAGCCTGATGAAATCTGTTTCCTTAGGAGATGCAGCCTAAAGTACTTGCTTTCAGTGGTTTTTAGTAATGATGTCAAGTAATTTACCTTTTTTCTCAAATGTTGACTGATTCTCCAGGAAGCTGCAGCTCTGCCTCACTAGTGAGTGAGGGACCTGCTCTAATCTGAGCGTTGCTCTTAGTAGGGGCAGAGAACACAAGTATTCTGAAACTCCATGGGTGCTAACTAACTCCGTTCTTCTTGCCCCTCTTGAAAAAAACATCCCTGTATCAAAAATGCAAATGATTGGACCAAATACATGTTCACTGGTACTACCCTGACAAGCAATTGAGGACGAGTCTCATGCTGGAGGTGGCGAAATGGCAGTGCAGCTACTGTGCATTACATGACACCCCAGCTCTGCCTGTAGTCTGGCTTTTTCTTCCTTCTCAGTGCCAAGTGCTTCTGCTTCTATTCTGTATTGTGATTTCATGTTGCTAATGTTGTAATGGCACTCAGCCTATTTACTGGGGTCTTTTAACGTTGCTCAAACGTAGCTCCTTTTGAAATTAATGGAATATTGCTAGGGATTAGCTAGAAGTTACTTAAAGACCATACAAAATGTTTTAGAGAAGCTGAAACTGTTTATCTGTTGGCCCAGTGACTGAGTTAGGCAACTTTAAAACAGTGGAAAACTGGCTTCCCAGGCTTTTTTCAGGCGTGTGTGGGGTTATTTAGTGGGGCTTGGTTTGATTTGGTTTTGTCCCATTATGTTTATTATAAGTAATGTTTAAGTATGAGGAAGAATACACCTCTTATCTTTTAGTGCTTAGACTGTCATTAGGCGTTGGGAACAATGAGACTGCTGAAAATGAGAGAGAAAAAGCCTGAGAGAGGGAAATAGAATCAAGATGAAAAGCAGGGAAGAAGCTGGAAGAAGCAACAAGAAATATATAAATAGATTTAGAGACCACAAATGTCTACATCTCAGTAGGCTTTAGTTCCCTGAAAGAAAATGGGGAGCTGGGTCAAGGGAGGAATTTATATATCATCCAGCAAGGCTGGATGAGGAAGTCCTCTGCGCTGCCATCCAGCGAGACCTGGACGGACTGGAAAGCTGGGCAGGGAGAAACCAGATGAGGTTTAATACAAGCAAGTGTAAAGTCTTGCACCTGGGGAGGAATAACCGTCTGTATCTGTACAGGCTGGGGGATGACCTGCTGGAGAAGAGCTCTGTGGAGAAGGACCTGGGGGTCCTGGTTGATGACAGGTTGGCTATGAGCCAGCAGCGTGCCCTGGTGGCTAAGAGGGCCAAGGGGATCCTGGGATGCATCAGGAAGAGTGTGGCCAGCAGGTCGAAGGAGGTGATCCTTCCCCTCTACTCTGCCCTGGTCAGGCCCCACCTGGAGTATTGTGTCCAGTTCTGGGCTCCCTGGTATAAAAAAGACAGGGATCTCCTGGAGAGAGTCCAGAGAAGGGCTACGAAGACGATTAAGGGCCTGGAACAGCTCCCGTATGAGGAAAGGCTGAGTGAGCTGGGGCTGTTCAGCCTGGAGAAAAGAAGACTGAGGGGGGACCTAATTAATGTTTATAAATATCTTAAGTATGGGATGCAGGGGGAATTGGCCAACCCCTTTTCAGTGGTCTGTGGGGACAGGACAAGGGGCAATGGTTGCAAGTTAGAGCACAGGAAGTTCCGCACCAACATGCGGAGGAACTTTTACACAGTGAGGGTGACAGAGCCCTGGGACAGGCTGCCCAGGGAGGTGGTGGAGTCTCCTTCTCTGGAGATATTCAAGACTCGTCTGGACGCCTATCTGTGCAATATGAGCTAGGGAGCTGCTTTGGCAGGGGGGTTGGACCTGATGATGTCTCGAGGTCCCTTCCAACCCCTGCGATTCTGTGAAACCTGAGGTAATCTACCATGTGAGCATGTTTTTGTATACCTGTGATTTGTTTTTTAGACTGTCATTGATCTAAGGAAGATGCCATTGGTTTCCCTGACTATGTCACTTCAAGCTCTCTTCCAGTCTGCCTGTAACCTGTCAGTGTCCCATTTCTGTCATATGGCACAGTGGAATTTTATATTACTATCAAGAGTTAAGATTTAGCTGGGCACAGAGTTTCCATGCACTAGATGTTTTACAGATATTCTCTAATTAATTATCTCAGCACCTACTTGAACTGCATGAAACTGGAGCTGTTTCGAATATGGGGTAACCACAGCTGATTGAATTGCTGGAGGGGGGATGCAGGCGCTGCCTTCCTCAAGAACAGCACTGGGTACTCAGGCTGTTCACTTTGTATTAGTATTCAATCTGCCCCGATCGTTGTTGCTGTTGCCTCCTTGCAGTGACTTGATGCAATATTGATGAAAATCATTGGTATTAAGGGTCAGCTCTGCAGTGACTCTCTTCTTTTGGGGGAGGTGAGGAAATACAAAGTGGGAGCTATTTTGATGGCAGGAGTCCCTGCCTGGCATTATGAGCTACTTTTCCTGACAAGTATCTGCTGCTAACAAAGGAAATGATGATTTTTGTAATTGGTAGCTTAATCAACCATGGTCTCTTTAAAAATGTATAGAATTTTAGAAACACGTATCTACTGGTTTAAACACCCTCCGGGTGTTTGTCATTTATTTATTTTGAGGTTTAGGACAAAAAAAACCCCAAATTTAATTTAAAAAAGAGAGACTGCTATTAAGGTTAAAAGAACATATTTTATGGGAGTCTTGACATTTTTTGACCTCCATGTCAAGCAAGTACTTGGTTCTATCAGTTGTCATAATTCTTTCCTCATGCTTGCCAGCCTCTTTTATTAACAGTTCACAGAAGTCCAGAAATATTTAAAACACTTTTTTTCTAGACAGGAAAAAAAGCTAAACCTGTGAACTTATGAAATGCACTGTCAGGAAAATAGAAATTAGTGGCAAAACCTTTGTCAGTGCTGCTCACTCTTAGGTTGTGCATAATTACAGAAATTTCAACTGCAGGTTCTATCATCTGAATTTGTGTATATGCTCACACGTTCGTTTTATGCAGTGAAGCTGTTCTTCAAGAACTTTGCAGTAATGTTAAGTTTGTCTCACAGGAAAGTGTGGCAATGATATTGGGTAAGTTTAAATTATTTGTAGCTTCTGATGGACTTTGAAAACATCTATTACATCACAAATTCTAGTGACAGCATTTTGAGACCCCAGGCACTCCGTAAAGAAAACGTTCTGGCAGGTGTTGATAAAGCACACTATTATTTTCCCTGCTTCTTTAACCAAATAACTTTCCCTGTGTAACATCACCTGGTAATGTTGCCTACATAGCTCAAATGCATTTGGGGAACTTACACTGCTTAGTTATTAAACTAGCCACAGCAGGGACCTGCCCCGTTGTGCTGACCACTTACACTTCACAGTGTCTGAGAATACAGGTAAGTAACTTCTTGCTGGAGAAACTGTATCCTGTTTCACCTGATAAAGGAGCAAGGTCACTGGAAGCATCAAGGTACTGAGGGGCTGATATTTCAAGGTATTGAAATAATTTGAATATTGAAGTAATGCAACAATTACTTTGGCTGAAATAAAACTGAAATCCTAAGGAAGGATAGCTCTCCCAATAGAAAGGTGCATTATTTGTCTCTTAGAAACTCTGAGCAGGAACCTTCAGACCTGTCAATGCAAATTTACTAAGGGGAAATGACTGTAGGTTTATTGTTTAAGCCAAAAATGATCCTGTGTTTTCAAAAAGCTGTGATAGTGGTGTCACCAGAGGCTCTCTTGTACTTTCAAAGTAAATAATAACCTCCTTTTTTCTGTTTCCTATGGAGTAGAACTTTAACTTCATCCAGCTGCAAAGTCTATTTTGAGGCCATCACTGAACATGCCGTTAGTAGAGTGACACTAGGTTCATACACAGGATATTAAGATATTAAATGAAAGCAATTAATTGGTGCACAAATATATAAATTACTTCAGTAACATTTAACAGTGCTATAATGTGGAAAAGACAGACACTAGATTTTTATCTCAGCTGCCCCATGACCATCACCTAAAACCGATCTGAACAGTAAATGGGATGCAGAACTCCCAAAGGAAACCACGTTTCTTTTGAAACTGGGCATTTCAGTCAACTTCAACAATGCTGAAGTTGCACCTACGCTGCTGGTGTTAGAAAATATCTAGCAGCCTCAATTCTTGCTTTTTATTGATGATGAAAGGCAATCGGAGATGACGTTTCTTATTAGTTCTCCTGTCTGAATAAAGCCACATTTAAAAACTCCCATTTTCCAGAGAGACGAAAAGCAGGGCAGCTCAAGGACTCCTCACTCACATACATGGGAGCGTATGTTACAAACAGATCTTTTATGACATAAAATGACTTATCCACAAAATCAGAACAACTGTGTACAAGGAGTTTGCTCTTCAGTAGTTGATTTTTCATGCAGATGAATACACACTAACAGTTATTTCTAAGAAAAATCACTTTATCAGACCCTGGCAATGTACAAAGGTCTCAGGACTGTGCTACAAGAAGGCAACCATAATGCAATGATTTGGGAGTGGGCTCAAGGCTTTATAAGGAAGACTTATGTTCCAAGGAAGACAATGCAGCATCCTACAGGTGGGTTCCCAAGCTTCCTTCTGCCAATAAAAAGTGAGGTTGTGCATAAAGACTGTAGGGGAAAATGTGGTATTTTAGGTTATCATATTTAGATAAAGTCCTTTTGCAAAAACTATATTGTGAAAACCCTTCTTTTTTTTTTTTTACAGTATGTACAGTTATACAGCCTGACTTCTTTTCAGTGAGACTGATGGATCCATCAATCAGAACCCTTTTAAAGGATGTAACCAGAACTGGAATACAAGGTACTTGTTTGCTTCAGCTATGTATTCTGCAATCTTATGTTCCTCATGTCTTTCAACAGCATAGGTCTGTAGATTGCCTCCAAGCTTTCCATATACTCTAAATAGTCACTCACTCGAAATCCATGGAGTGCTTCTTCCTGCACAAATGCGGAAAATATTTGTTAGTTAGGAAAAAAAGAAGATACACAAGGCAAATTTAATGATTTCCAGGCTGGTAAATATAGCTCATTTAAAATAACTACACACATTTTATTACATTTCATTTAGAAATACAGGATTGGTAATCTCTGCTTCCAGACAGTTCTTCCTATTTAAAGGCTTTTAACAAATACTTTTTCAGGTGGACATTGTTTGTCTCATATTTGGAGAATGTGATGAGTAAATTCTCCTGAGTACCCCTGCTCAGGCTTGGAAGGCTGCAGTCTGGTGTTTGAACAGAAATTCTAACTGGTCCTTATATTCCTGGTCCCCTACTCAAAAGTGAAAGCAAAGGCACAATTTCACCTTCCACAGTGCTCTTCACGTGCTGTGAGAAGGATGACTACAGTGGAAAACTGACTCCAGTGGAGAACTATAGTGTGTATTTAACAGGCTTTTAAGCAGTCCAGTGTTGTATTGATTAAATGTGTACACATATTAAAGCATTTAGTCAGTGATGTAGTTGTCAATGGTGTGTCTCACACTCATAGCTGCTGGTCACTTCATTTGCTCTATTACTCTTAGAAAAGCCTGACACGTCCCATTATGACGAATCGCAAACCCCGTGCCCTCAGTTTCTGTATTTTACCCACAGGAAACCAATAAAACAGGGTACTCAAAATGGTTTACTGAGGTAAAGCAATACATTTAAAAATCAGCTAACGCTCAGACTTCAAGTTATCTCAAAGGGTTCGTAACTGTTAGTAATCCATCCCAGCCAGCAGGAACAATCAGAAAAAGGGAAAAAGTATTCATGGGCAAATCATTACTTCTGCTTTCCTCTTGGAAAAGAGGAAAGGCAAATTGTGGAGTAATAGAAGATGGTCTCTTTGATGGGTTGTCATTTGTGGGGTTTTTTTTAGAAGGACACATTGAATGGGTGAATTGTTTTAAGTGCCAGGCATAATGTTGTCTGAATTGACAGCAAAGTTGTCTCCAACTTCACAGAATCATATAATCACAGATTGGTTTGGTTTGGAAGGGACCTCAAAGATCATCTAGTTCCAATCCCCTGCCAAAAAAAAAACTTTCTTTATTTTTGAGTGCAATTGAAAGTAGTATTTTAAGGAGAAAATATTTGGTTTTAATTTTAACAGCTACATGGCAATACTTACTAGATAATACCAGCAAAGGTACGTTGCTGTCAAATCATCGTCTTTTCATGACAGATATAATGCATGTTTGTTAGAAGCCAAGAAGGAGAAAGTACCATTGGCTCTTGGAAGCAAAATAGGTAGCATGATTTGTTCATATAGCAAATGACCACAAACTGGCCAGAGATATTCCATACTATACGATGCCATGTTCCATTTATAGCAGCGGGTGGGCTGAGAGGTGCAGCATCCACTTTGGGTGGTGAGAAATTATGCTGTTCATCACTTGTTTTTTGTATACATTATTATTACCATCATCCTTTTTTGTTTGTCCTACTAAACTGTTTATACCTCAACCCAAGAATTCTCTCACTTTTTTCTGATGCCCTTCCCTATCCCACCATGCGGGAGCAGCTGCGTGGGGCTCAGTTGCCAGCCAGGTCTACATACCAACAGAACCATGCAGGGAACTGAATCAAATGCCCTTGTGACTTAAGGTGGTTTTTTACTCTGCAAACAAAGGGAACTGATCAGGACAAAAAGCAGGAAAACTCTTCTCTGGAAAACACTATACCAGAATTTCCTGCCAGGAAGGAAATAAAACTAAAGTGTTATTTCACTCAATTAAAACCAACAAGAGAAGTTCAGTAAGAGCTTCAGGTTAAGTAACATAGGTACTTCCAGTAGTGAGAGATTTGCTAATTGAATAAAAAAGAATCCCTTACTTTAAGAAAAACCTGGAGATCTTGGGCTTCTGTGTGCTTCAGGATGTCTTGCTGTAAGTGTTTGAACACAGAAATACACATGTATATTTGATAATCGGGACCCAGGAAGATGCATATAGCAATGTAGTGACAGATCTCACTCCAGTCCATGTAATTCCAGAAACACTGAGTTATCCATTGCAAACAAATCTAAGTAAGAATGAAATTATATATAATTAAATTGCTGTAGACATTCAGTCATAACCCATCATCTGAATCTCTTAACTTTCCTACATTGCAGACCCATGTTCCTGTAGCATTACCCTACTTAGAAAAGTGAAGGGATCAATTACAAAAGAAGTCAAGAATCACCATTTTTAAAGTCACAGGCTCTGACCAGACTTCTGCTGAGTTCTGCTAGACATAACCCCTACAGATGTCATCTCACTGGTCTGGGTGTATTCTGGCAGCTCCAGGCAGCAAGCCTTGAAACTCACAGTCCCATAAGAGTGAAGGTGATTTTTTTTTTTTTTTTTTTTTTTAGTGGGCTGGAGTGTAATGAGGGTGAGGAAGATGTGCTTAATGGGGATTTTTCTTTAACGTAGTTCTTTGCCTCATAAATGAATATCAGGCCCTTCCCTAAGAGACATTTTCATTTAACACACTTAGTGACTCCTTTTTCCAGTTTGAAATCATGATGTATTCAGATGTGTACAGAACGTTCCATTTAGCTCTAGACCACAAATTTTCTGCTGATCAGTCCCTAAAGTGTTTAAAAACGTGCAGCAGCAGAAGTACCAAGATTCTAATGAGATGACAGCAATCATTCTCTGGCATTCGATCTGTTTTCAGGTATTGATGCACACAAGCATCACGCTTAAATACATCACAGTTGCTTTCACAGTTCAGGGCTTGTTTGGTTTTAATCCTGCAGCAGAACTGCAAAATGATGCAGAAGACACAGTGGCACCCATCAGTGGTATTTCATTAAATAGAAATAAAAATATCCCCAAAACAAATGAAAAAAATCTTGTCAGCAGTAACTTTCTTAACTGTGGCGGGAGGTCATAAGCATCAGCAATCTAATTCATCACTGCACAAAGCTATTTAATCTTCATCAGGACCGTAGCCTTTGGAAGCAACGCTCCATACGTATTAGCAAAGAACTGCAGTAAGTGTGTAAAAACACTATGGATGTTCTTCTTTAGTAACATCTCTTTAATGTAGAAGAATGGCAATGGATTGTAATATTTATGGCAGCTCATATAAAATTAATTTTGCTCTAATATCACCTAACTGCTTCCTATCACACACATATCCCAAATTATTCATTTCCCTCCTATGGGAAATTTAAAAATTATTCCAGGGAATCAGTTATTCTATTTATTTTTAATGATAAATCTGAGGTTTAAATATATATTATTTTTATCAAGTTTTCTGCATGAACACATAATGGAAGGTCATTGGTACGCAGCAGCACACTGTCATTCCTCCACTAAAGTCCATTGCTTTCTGTTCCCTGACGCTCTAAGTCACTATGCATTCAATACTATCCCTCCATCTGCTTCCTAACCATATAACAAGTGCTGTATAGAAAAAAAAAAACCCACAATAGCTCCTGAACGACCTTGATTTTGTGGATTTAAGTAAAAAAGCTGATGACGCTTTGACACACTTTCCTCAGTTACCTGGGACGGAGTGAAGCCAGACATGTGAAAGGCTGAAGAGACAAGTGGCAACTCGGCTTTCAGCAACATTTCAATGTGGTGAGTGCTGCAAAAATAGACAGGATGGATCCCAGACTCCACTGTGGTAGCAGGCAGGTGCATCTGATCAACAACAATGACAACAGCTTTGAGAAAAGGATTACAGCCTACAAAACTGCGGAGTTTTTTTAAAATACTTTGCTGAGACTAATACATAAAATTATACACATTTGTTTCTAAGATAAGTCATCCAAATTATTTTAAAGATAGGGAATAGAATAAACAAAAAAGCTGGCGCTACCATCAAGAAAAACATGTAGTTAAACTAAAGAAAATTAAAAGTTAGAAACCATTATTATATATACACACATACACACATATAGACAAAACATATATCCTGACTATTCCTCTGCATTAGCAATCTAAGTTTTTGCATGTAAGATTTAATTGTCAAAACAGGAATGGAAAAACCATTGTTACACTTTAAACAAACAAACAAAAAAGAGACTAATTTCTATTGGATTTTTTTTTCCTTTTACTGGTGTAAAAGCAGAACTTCCATGATACTTGAAGTTGTTTTCTGTGTGCTTGTTTCTTTGCAGCATGTGTGGCTGGCATCACTGAAGTTTTACTCTCTGCAGCAAAAGGATCAGTATGGAAAGCTCTAGATGTCAGCGGTTTGGTTTGTGGTAAGGAAGCCTTGGCTTCGTGCTAGAAGGTCAAAGCACGTCCTTTGGCATCTTCCTCCTTCCTGAGCATCACAATCCAAGGCTGGATTTCCTCATTCATGTTTAACATTTTATTTTAGCTTACCTTCTTATAGGTTATGCAAATAGGTTGACTATTGATTTTTTTCTTTTTTTCCCCAAGATATACTACGAAACAGAAATCATTTGGGTACTGAGAACAAACATTAGCACTGCAGCACCCCACCTTCAGTGCTGACTAGCTCTTGTACGGACAGCACCACTTAAGTTCTCGGCACTGAGGATGTTCATCACAATGATATTCGCACAACGGAACCACATTTCATCCAGACAGAACAATCTGAGGGCTGGACTCAGTGCTGCAAGTGGGCCAACACAGTCACTTCTGGTGAAAAGACAAACCAACTCATGCTAATGCAGAGGTTTGCATGCAGAAGAGGTACAGAATCTAGTCTGCGTTTCTTATACCCTAGATGTCTCTAGTAAAGGCTACAGTTGTTTATGGTCAAAACACTGAAGACATCAGGACAACATACAAAACCAAACTGAAAGGGTTTTACTTTAAATAGATGGAACCACATCCAATAAAAGTGGGCATGATGATGTTTCTTACACTACAAACTTCATCCAAAATACTCATCATTTAAAACTGCCAAGCATTCAGTATTTACGTATTTAGTAAATTTTAAAACTGATTTACTAAAAAGTTCAAAATGATGGATTTGCATACTGTAAAAATGAAAAAAAAAGGTCTTTCAACGGTATTGCAGCCTGCACACAAAATTAAATCCACTAACAAAGTTTATTTTCTTGACAGCTTTAAAATTCAATAACATTGCCTTTACTGTCAGTCCACCATTTATTTCACTACTTTAAATAAGCATCTGAGCATATTTTTCTCAAAGAATTTTTCAGGGTCATGTATTCAGTAAAGGGCTTTAATGAGAACTTTAAGCATTAAAAAAAAAAACCAACAACCACTACCCAAAACTAAGGAAATCGATAAAGCTTCCTTTAAAGACTTTCAAAGTTGCATTTCAGAAAGAAACAGCTTTTAAGTTCTTACAGATAAATGCAGTCTTGGCAGCCAGAGAAATGCTGAAACAAGAAGACGTGAAAATCGCTGAAGAAACGTCAGTGTCTTCTCCCCATCCCCTGACATCATGAGGAAGACCGAAGACGCAAACCAGTCGTAACCAGCACAGCGCTCCTGCAAGCAGCCTGCGCGAGAAGGTTAAGGAACTTGGCCAGGTATCTCCTCGCTGCCCTCCTCCTCCCCAAGCCCACACACACAGAGGCAGGAGCTGGTTTGTTGGAGATGGGGCAAGGGGAATACTGCTGCTTCTTGAGGCACAGCTGCCCCCCAAACCGAAGGAAGAGGAGCAATTTATGTTGCTTTCCCTACACACTACTGTGTTCCGGTCCATGAGCAGTCAAGCCAAATCACGCCAAAACCAAGTAATTCCAAAAAAACCTAAAGTGTGCCTATACTACAAGAAAGGGGGATGGCAGAGGAAGAGAAGAGGACTTGCAAAGATTATGGGGGTGAGGTGGGGGGAAGAAAATGCTTTTAAAAAAAGAGATGAAGCATATTCTCACTACCTGAAGAAGCTGAGAGAGTCTGAAGTCACAACATTCCTGTAGATCAGATTGCAGCCACACATCGTTACATGAGCAACACCATCAACAATGTTGGTAAGGTAGGAGTATCAAAAATACTTGTGCATTGCTCTAGACTCTTTATCACATACAAAAAGATGTGATCCTACTCCAGAACAGTTGTGACTGAAACGAACAAGACTTTTTTTTTTCAAAAGTATGGGAACAAAAGAGTGAAGTTTCTCTTGAGTGCATGGCATGTGCAGTTAACTTCAGGAAAGTTCAAAATAAAAGCACCTTCTTTCCTCTCCCTGCCCATAATACACACCAGTACCATCATCCAAAGCCCAAACTTACGAGTTCAAAGTCTCCTGGTATTTTCAGGCAGTACAATCTCTGCCATCAAGAAAGGATACAAAGTGAAGATACCACAGTTCTTTGCTGTTGTTTCAGAAATTTCTCACAACTTATTAACACGAAGCACAGCCCATTTTCAGCGTGGTCGTTTAGCAAGTTTAGGTATTTTCCGTATCTAGCACAAAAAGTTAAAAAACAAAACTGTTTAAAGCTTAACTTTTTTTTTTTCATTCCTAAAAGCAAGAACTCATATTTACTAGGCCTGTGAAAGTTAAGCTGTCATAGTGGTGTTCATCACAAACACATAAATGGATTTAATAAAATCTGCAATACTTTACCTAGGAAGGTTACGTACCAAACATCTGCTACTCAGTGTTGCAATTCCTCATCTACATTCCTTTTAGTTCTGTTTTAGAGACTGTGGTAGTGGTGAAGAGCAAGTACTCTAACACATGACTCATTTTTTCACATATGTATTTAGAATTCCATCTAAGTACATAGTACGTGCAATTATCAGCATCAGAATTCAAACATTAATGCTAAAGATAACAATCTGGGGAGGTATAAACACATTAGCTTTTCCTTCATCACGGCTCTGCAAATTACCAGCCAAATGAAATGTTTAAATGGCATGTAACTAAGCTTAGCTAAACAGAATCATTTAGAGAAGTAATGTGAGGGAAAAAAGCCACATAACTCAGGATAATGTAATTTTACAGTAAGTCTTACTAACAAGTTACAATTAACCTTTACAACAATAAAGGATAATAACCTATATAATCTGTAAAGATAATTTAATTATGTACTAATACCTTTTTCATTTTCAAAGTTAAAATTAATTTTCTTAAAGATGATCTTTGGATTTAAATGGTATAAAGCACTGAGTTGATGGATTAAATATCATTAAAGTCAGTCCATGAAAATCAAACAAATTCTAGAAATACTCTAGGGAAATATTTTAATACGACGTACCTGACTGTCATTTCAACACCAAGCTGATGCACAGATGAAAGACTTTCTTTCTTCACATCTGCATCCATAGCTTAAACAAAAGAAAGAAAAAACATAATGTGTTATGGTAAGTATGATTTTAACTGAACACTAATATAAAGCTTTTATTTTTTAGGAACATCAATTTTGCAGAACTGTTTCTTATTTGAAATGAGTTTAGTAGTCTTTGCAAAGGATGCAAAGAACTTGCATTCCTCATACACTATTTTTAAAATTAAAATAACTTTATAAGAAAATCTTGACTTGTAGTACGGTTATCATTAGCTTTACAACCCAAAGTAAAGAAAGAACTTTTTTTCCAGACCCATTTCTTCATAGAGCTTTATTCCTTCTGGTCAAGAAACAAGACAAAGCAGCATTTTCTGATCTACTTTTTCCATTCCAGTGCCCTTGAAGTCTCCTAGCTTTAAAAGCAGCCTTATTCTGCTTTGATATTGATGTCAGAAAGTTGTATAGCTGATGGATTTAAAGAATCCGGTACTGCTATGCATTGTTCTTTCACACAGTAATACAGACTCTATATTCTGCATTTGTTTAAATTAAAAATCCATCTTAGGCATATTAATAAATGATTAATTAAAGCAACCTCTGTCGTAATATTTTCTCACAATTTTAAATTCTAAATGCAATTAAAAATGGGGAATTGTTTATCTTGTGTACATATATCATCTGGAGATGACTCTACCTCAGGAAAACTACAGCCCAGTATTATGAGTTACAAAGCCGAGAACTTCAGCTTCTTTCAGATAAAATGCTGTTTAAAAACCAAAACCACCCCACCCAATACAGATAATAAAAACACCTCTAACAGCCAACATACTTTGTTAAAAGTGTAAGTAATAGGTATGGAAGCAGATGTTCAAATATACTCGTGTAAGTGATAAACATAAAAATCTGATGAAGTAGATTGCTCTCAGTAACTTGATAGATATATTTTTCTATATCCTTCTCAGACAGAAATCAAACTGAAGGACTCCCTTGACTACCCATTCAGGTAAACACTCTGTGTTCCGGGTAAGCAAACAGAGACTAGGTTATTAAAGACGAAATACCTACAGGTTACGGCAGGAAATTTGTCTGGTTAGGAAGAGAGTTAAAGAAGAAAAAAATAATAATTAAGAAGCACAGATAATTAAGAAGCTCAGATAATCACAGAACTGTAGGGGTTGGAAGGGACCTCCAGAGATCATCAAGTCCAACCCCCTTGCCAAAGCAGGTTCCCAAGGACAGGTGAGATGAAGCAGGTTGAAATTTTCTTTAAGAAAACAATACAGCAAAGTTACACCTGGCAATGAAGCAATCAAATTCAGCAGAGGAAATACGATAAGAAAAAAATCTCACTTTGTATTATAACTTTAATAGAGGGCAATGATTTAAGTGCTAGGCTCATGAGAAATTAACCTGGTACTTTCAACAAATACCTGTATACATAAGAAAAATCAACTGGTATAATCCCACATTAGATACTTTTTTTTTTTTTACCCAAATATCTTTTGCATAATATACCAGCAACACAGTATTTGGAAGAATACACATATAACCACAGGGCTTTTCAGTTAAAAACCTGCAGAGATGAGTGAAACGGGTAATATCTGGTTACAGCTCCTGTTCCACGTTACCTGCAATTACTGCACCACCAGTCATTTCATTGTCAGGTTCCTGTTTGCCATTGTGAAGGCAAGAGGAGTACTTATACCCTAGAAAGCATGATGGAAGACAAACCCGGGGATCTGAATGAGTTGGCTACGACCAGTGGGCTGGGAGGGGAGAGGCAGGCAGCGCAAGGACCTCTATGCCACAAGGAAGGCCTGTGCCTCCATTCCCAGGTGGATTCTCCTGTGGGTGGCAATGCAGGAGCTGGTATCCCAGCCCAGCAAGGGTGGAATGAGGAACAGCAGTATCGCATCCCACTGGCTGGGCTGTTTCCATTCTGTAACAGCTTACAGCAAGTACGGAATGCTTATTTTCCATTGACATTAAAAGAACACAAGTGATTTCATTCATTCTCGCTGCCTTTTCTTCTCTGCTGTAAGAATTTCTTAGTTGCTGAAAAGGGTTTTCTCCTTATCAGCCTTCCTTTTGCTATTTTCCCCTGTATTGTGAAAAAGATAAAACTAACACAGACTTTGGATTGAATAGTAATTTCGCATCGCACCGCACCTCATCAAGGCAAAACCTTTTCCTTTTGTACACCAGTGTGATTTTATATAATCACAGCTCTGTGCACCAGGCAGTCAAGTAGCTGACAATCCACAACTCACAGTGAGAACACACAAACTGTGGTTCTCTGTCCTGAGTCAAAACTTTGGATTTTCCTTTTATTTTTTTTTTTTACCAATTAGTAGACTGGGAAGACTAGACTTAGAAAATTATAAAGTCATTTAGAATGCACAAAGGACCACTTCCCACTGATTAAAAAGTGAACCTGGAAACCTTAAATGCTCCATTAAGCTTAGAGAAATTGTGGAATATTAAAATACTACATACTGCAAACCACGGATTAAAAATTGACTCTTAAACTTGCAGGAATATGTTGTGACTGTACTACTGTAATGACATTCGAGATACCTCTGATTTAATAGAATGAATTTAATTTTCTACAAAACTCTTTTGACAGATATTTATCAATATACCTGATATAACTAACTGACTTGAAACACAACAGGTCTCATATCAAAAGGCACTGACAGACTGCTTTTCCAAATACAAATGCCGTTTATCCTCAAAGGACAGAACACCCCTCTGAACTGTAACTTAGATAACATGATACTGCACAATGGCTATTATTAAATAGAAGGGACAATGCACTTTGTAAAACTTCTTTTTACTTAACTAATAAAACAAAAAAAATCTATGTTGAACAGGTACACTACACGTTCTTTATAAATGTAAAATAGAAATTAAGCCAGGATATCAGTGACTTGAAGAATGTCAGAATTCTCTAGGAGCCAATGTACAATTTTAAAAAATTATTATAGAAAGTTGACTTTATCTTTCATCCTAAAATGCACAAAAAACTCCAAAACACAAAATATGGGCCATTTTAAGTGTAATTTTTTTTCCAGTCATGCAACTACTCTTTATATGAGTAACCTACCATAAATACTTCAGATAAGATAATCATAAGAAATATTGGTATGTCCGCTCTCAAATCTTCTTTAAAATCCACTATTTAATAGAATCTTGTTCATTCAAAAGAGAAAATACTTCCTTTGAAACACCAAGGCTTGCAAACCATTAATTGTCAGTGATAACTTTAAACAAAACAAAGCCAAAGAGCTAAGAACACTACACATGAAAACTTGTAGATTATCTTTTTATACAGTAAAGAAATATTTATTTTTATCCTTTGGTAATCACTTTGTTGTTTCTAACCTTTCTACCTCTACATCAATCTCAGTGTTCCACAGGCAGCCAAACAATTAGGATCCCTGCTGCTTGGGGTGGGGGAACTGTGAGGGTAGGGACAGGGCAAAAAGGGTAAAGAGGGGTCACTGAGCAGTTTGTCCCACCTGGTTCAGAAAGCCCAACCCTGGGATCCCCAGGTACAGCCTGTTGCATGGCTATTGCTTATCTTGTCTTCATCTTTAAAGAAAAGTAATCCTGGGCATTCTGGAGTGTTCCAAATGCAAATAATGTGATCCTGAGGAGAGGTGGGGATTGACTTCTGCTTACCAGACACATAGTTAATTAGTTCGTTACTGCAGAACAAACTTTGTCATAAAAAGGAATTTGAATGTTTTTATCTTGTGTCAACAAGAAGAGTCTGTTTGATTGTCTTCTGTGTTTTTTACCTTCCAGGTCTTCCTTCAAAACTCTGAACGATCCTTAAGTGTCAGAAGGGATTAGGGGAAATGAAAAACAGGTTTAAGGGAAGACAGGGAACAATTCTTTAAGCAATTTCAGTGTTTTCCTTGCTTTGAGGTCATGACAAATCGCTTGTAGTAACCATGATCATACCCATTTCAAACTTCTCAAGGGGCAGTACTTTCAAAAAACATTTTATAGAATTCAGGAGCACAAAAATGGACATCCCATATGGCACGGTTTGCAAAGGCCATTACATGTTAGTTAACTCTGTCTATAGCTGCAAACACTTCAGAGTCAGTTAACTGGCACGCATTCTCCCTGATCAGACTAGACTTCAATCAGCTTTACAAGTCATCTGAAAGATTGCTTTCTCATTCATTTCCCCTCTTAATATGAAGAGGCTTTTATGTGCTTAAATCAGAAAATGGGCTACATTGCATTCATATGGAAATGACAGGATGCCAAACCAGAACAGGTTTATAGCATATTTCATACAATTTGTACGGTCTTTAGATAATAATTATTTTCCTATTTAACTGCTGTAATCCCAAAGAAACTACTGGCTTCAAATAGAGGAAATTACTAAAACTGTTCTTCACATTATTGATTTTTCCCCCTGGTGCCCAGGCCAAATGTTTTTATGGCTATACAAATAATCTTCACAAAATCTTAACAACTGCTAAATTTTAATTTCAGTAATGGTTACAAAGATTAGTTTTCTTTGTATGGATGGAAAATACTTTTGATTCAAAGGAACCATCCAAGTAACAATACTGCAAGCAGTTGTTAAAATCCCACGATGGCCAGAGCCACCTGCATAATTCCTGCAGACGCTTCAAAAATCTTTAAAGTATGTAGTTATGTTCACTATCAGATCCTCGTCTTTGGCTTTGCCCATAAAAACTGAAGCTGTGGAACACACAGCTTTTAATTCTTTGTTGTTGTTAAACCAAACCCCAGGTTTTCCACTTATTCTTCAACAGGTATGTAAACACTGCACTGTCAGTGCAGGTGCCCAAGCAGTCAGTACAGAACTTTATGTTTTGTCAGTATCTATGCTCTCGTTGGTTGTTCTGACAAAAAACTGTCCACTTCAAAACATTACTTGGAGTTGGGGCAAAGCAGAAGTCATATGTTTCTCACTATATTCTCTTTGGCCATTTTGCTACCATTTTTTGATGATGTCATCTCCTCCACCAGTCTACTCATCAGGAGCACTTCTGAGAGTCTGAATCTCATATTCATTGGAGAATGGTCTATAAAAAAAAATTCCACTTCAAAGAAAAGTATTATTATTGTTGGATTTGAACTGTGAATGAAGACAGTGTAAACAAGATCAAAGAATAACTGCTGGAGCATGTTGGCTTCTCACCAGAGAGGTAATCTCATGTGCAATTCTACCTTGACTACTGAAAGTATCTGTTATGTCATCAGTGTGCTTATCACGAGACTATTTTGATCTTGTATTGTTACCTAGAAACTTTTTATGTATTAGTTATCACAAATATCCAAGCTGGTTTTGGTAGCAACATCACTAAGAATGAAGCACATTTTCAATCCAGTTACATATCAACTGGCAGAGCTCAGTTTTTGCTACCAGCATCTTTAAAGTCAGCACCCATCTTTAAAGAAATGCATTCATCAAATGATGAAGGAAGAAGGGAAGAATGCCCTTCCTTCCAGCCTAATTTGGGGTTGTAGCCCTGTATTTCTCATTTGCTACTCCTTCTCATCAGTTCTATATTGATAGTTTCTCATTGGTGTTTTTAAAATTTCTCAGTTCCTTCCCTGATCCTCAGGACCCTCACAAGATTAAGCATCATTGAATGGTAGGAAGTTCCTATGGGATTTTGTTCAGCTGGAGAACTAAGCCTCACCTAGAAAAGGAACACACTGTGACATTCGAGTTTAATGGCCAAGACCTGAAATCCCTGAGGTTCTGTCTCTCTGGTAGTACATGGCAGAGCTGTTTCAGAGGCAAAGTTCAATGGAAACAGGGAACTCGTCTGCAAGGTCATCTGCACAACCAGAGCTACCAAAAAATCCAGCTGATCCTGAAAGGTTGTAGCATTCCCAAGTTTGGGCAGCTTGCAACACATGCTGGAGATCAATAAAGAAATTCAGAAACCAGCATGTCAGATGACTCTGCGAGTGGAATTCTTTGAGATATGTGTTTGCTGGAACCTTAAGAAAACATACATTTCCACAGAGCATTAATATTGAAATAAACTGGAATTTATCAACAACAGGAAGTGACTATTTTAAGAACTTCATATCCCTACTGTGCAATGCTTATTTTACTACTATAGCAAATGTCACTCTCTTGCCATCCTATTGCCTATTACAGCTAGACATCAATGATTTTCAATGGTTATGATTTTAAGAAAAAAAAAATTAAGTAGAAATTAATAATTCTGGGAAAGGGGACAGAGTTCATTAACATTTGATGTACATATTGTAAGTTATTTTACTCATCTGACTCCACCTCACAGCAGTATCACTGCTATTAGCAGAAAGTAAACTTTAAGTAAGATTTGTGTTACTTTTTATAATTAAACTCTGCAACTGCATAGCGGCTTATCAGATATTTTTCCTTCTCTCTTATCTAGAAAATGATAACAACCCAAACTAATTTGATTTTTCCATATTTGCAAATTTTATAATCGACTGAAATCCTGAGGGATTCCACAGCAGATGGATGACTGTGCTGTTCTAATTACAACTACCTACGGGTTTAGAAAGCTGTCGTTTTTTAAGATAATCAATTTCTCATCTCAAGAAACATGATAAACACTGAATATCTATGCATTGTACTGAATCCTGTTTCATGAAAACTGTGGCTTCTCTTTATTAAAATTAAACAACCGTTTGAAACTGGTTTTTCAGTTCCTCAGTCCCAAATTTATTCAAGAGAATAGTGGACACACACAGAGTTGCCAAGTGCATGTTTAGCTTGCTTAGATGTGCAGCTAGAAAGATGCACCTGGAATACAGTTTACTTTCTAGCAACTCAATAGCTTTACCTAATTCAGAAAAATGTCTCTACTGTGACAGAAGTATTAGCATTTAGCTTAAGTAGCACTTTTACATATATGTATAGAAAAGATACTGTGAAATAACATGGCAGCAAATAATTAATTGTTCTTGGAGAAATTCCAACCCCTCATACACATTAGCAGAAAATCCTGGGAAATGTACACAAATCTGATCAATCATTATTCAATCAGTGAGAAACCTTAAGCAAATAATAGATTTGAGTGTGTTTTGTTCATCCCTTCTGTACAAACACAGGAAGCACATTACAGTCTTCAGTTCTCAAAGTGCATACCCCATCTTCATAGGGCTGACACACTGCATGTTTTATGATCCAAAAAAGAACCTGAAATGAGTGTAAATTTAGCTGCACAACCAATTCTTACTATCAACTCCTTTTACTGTTCCAGACTGGAGTACAATCATAGATTCAATTTTATAGCCAGATTTTTGTTTCAGTCTCATGTCACCTTTGACAGGTGCTGTGAAATTTTAGTAACTATTTTCCTATAAAACCTAAGAGAAATCTTTGGTGAAATGTATGCTGTTTGCCTGAGGAACACTCTTTCCTGGACTGAGGAACTCTTCACAAAAAGTATCTGTGATAACGGTGTTGCTGACAGGGAAAGAAAACATTAAGACACCACTAGCCCTTTGCCTAGATTTCACCTGTTTCTTCCACCAGACTACTCACTATCCTTGAGAAGCCTTCTCACTCTCTCATTTCCAAGCTTGTCTCACACATGGAATATCTAAAGCATTTGCATGCGAAAACTGTTCATCATCCAACCCTTTACATGTTTTGGACCTTTTATCTGAGAATTGAGCAAACTTATCCAGAATTAGCAACCAGTAGTGCCTGTACAAGACTGAAAGAAAAAAATTCAAGAGACTGAGTTGGCTGGTCATGGAAAGAAAATCCTTAAAGCTCAAGAAAATCAAGAACTGAGGCTTTTACTTTGTTATCTTTGTTTTGTTTCTGTACCTATTCTTTGAGATTTTCCATTCTAAAAAAAAAATAATGTAATATGTACAATTGTCACAGGATTTTCAAACCTGGTGTTTCTTCAAAGGTGGCATAAAATTTTAAAGAAATAATGTAGTGTTGTTGGCACCTCCACCTAATCAGCAGTTCACGGTGAAATCAGACATCAATGAAGTAGAAGATACAGGTTCAACCTTCCTGAACGTGTTTTAAATCCTAGCTTTCAACGAAAAGTGGAGAAGAGTGGATTGAAAGGAAGGTACTTGACATCTGGGTGAACACAGTATGGACTACTGCTTCCCTTCACTGGAAGGAAGCACTTAAGAAACAGCAGCATGCTGTCTTCGCTGGGCAAGGCAGCTTGAAGGCTGCACACTTAGATGTCTTCTGCCCCTCTTCTAGTTAGTTTTTGTCTTATTAAAACCAGCAGGTTTTTGCTGGTTTTCTAACAGGAAACACTAAGATGATCTTGAAAAGTTAGGTCCCTCGCCCTACTGTTCTCCAAAGAAATGCAAGACAAGTTTTCCCCAAGACAGAGAAGAAACTACACCTGGACCTTCCATGTCATTGGAAAATACGTGATACTTTGAACTACAACCTAAAAAAAGACATGTACAGAGGGCCAGTCTAGGTGTCAAATAAATAATTTGTGTCATAAATACTTTATGTGGGCTTTTCAAGGAACCACCAAATCATCATTTGAATTGGAAAGGGTCAGAAATATGTAAATAGCAAGTCCTATGAGTCCACGAAAAGGATTTTTGCTCATTATGCCTTCTGAGAAGTTGGAAAGTAAACGACAAACTGATGCAGGACGACATAAAACCCTTTAAGGATCTTTTAAGGAAAAATAAAACAGTGACAGAAAGAACTGTCACTTCAGCAACTCTCTTCATTAAGAGATTGATTCTCAAATAAAATTAAGTGTATTCTGTCAGCAAGCTCTCAGAAGGTAAAGGCCACTACATAAAAGAAAAAGATGCCTCTAAATTACTAAAGGGTTTGGGATTTTTTTTATGCTTTGAAACTTCAAAGGCAAGTCTGAAACCTCCAAGGACACTATATTTGCATCCCATGGATGTGAGAATAAAATAACAGTCTAAGTAACAGAATCTTCCCAAAACAGGCTTGGTTCTCCATGGTTAGTGTCAGAACGAGTACTCTAAATGACTGAACTACAACCTAAGGGAAAACTCCTGGACAGACAATAAAGAATGAAAGTGCATTTTCCAGCAGATATTAATGATACTTCTAAATCTTCTAATTCTGCAAGTGCTTCAAAGTATTAAAATGCATTACTTTACACTCAGAATAAATTAACTTTATCACTCATCCTTTATTCTTGGCTGCAAGCACAACATCTGTACAAAACTAACACTCAGATTACTCTGCCAACAATAGCAGTTCTTTAATGCAGATCCTTTAATGGAATATAAATTGCATACCCTTGGGTTGATTATATATTATGGGGCTTTCAAAAGGTGAGCCAGATTGCTTACACCATCTTAAATGTTTATGCCACCAGCTTTGCAAATCATTCTATAATAGGTGTCAACAAATACTCTGAATCATACCCTCACCTGTTCTGCATCTCCATCTTTCCATTACACACACAGAAATGTGAAAGCCCATCACTAATAATTATCTGTGCTGTTTACTCAAGCGCATCATCCTCTGCTCCAAAGTGAGGCATTTCCCACCAGTTAAGTAACAAATTTCTGAGTTGTTAAAGAATGTCTTAAACAACCCCCAAAATGCTACAGATATATTTAAAAATAAAGTAATTTAAATATGAAGAGGCTGCAGGCAATAAATTGTTACAAAACTGACCTTTGTAGCTTCCTGTGCTGAAGCAACAATCCGATTGGCTTTCAGAAAGATGCAACACGAACGTTTCAATTAATTCTGCCAAAACTGCCAAAAAGCAAAAACCAATTATGACATCAGAGGCTATGAACAAAATGTGGAACTACATTACCTACCAAAGTGACAACACGGGAGAAACTAAAACTATCTGAATTTCTGCATGTTTATTCATGGTTTTATGGGGGAACATTTCCAAGTGTATATTGTGCTTTTGCATTCCTAGCACCATTCCTGACGTAAATTAAATTTTAATAGCTTTACTGAGAACATATTCAGTGTAAACGGAAAGAGAATCCCGTATTATCTTTATATCCTCCAAGGATTACTTGAGGATTTGTTCCTCAGTATCAATATGAAATGAAAATTGACTTAATTAAACTACAATATCTTACCTTATTTGTCTGTGCTTATAGACAGGAAAGTAAAAAAAATGGAAAAGAAAAACAACCCACACACAACAAAAACCCACAGCACCCCCAAATGATGCTAACAAATGTTTTAAGGGCTGTTTCAAGAAAATATGATATAAACCCACCTATGCTATCATAAAGTAAAAATTATTCACTTAAAATAAAGCAATAAGAGCATTTATTTTGGGAAGTTCTATATTATATGACGAGGAGCATTTCCTTCAGGAGTTGCTGTATTTTATGATGACCATAGTGCCCTTATTCAGTCCCTGCCATGGAGCTGTGAGTCTGCAGATACTGCACAGATAAGTCATACGCTGACATCTGGCCCCTGTGTAGGAAATCGTATCTCCCCCCTTCACAGGATGTTAGCCAGGAAGTTAGTCAGAACTCTCAAGGATGAATCATTGGCAAAAAACGTTCTCGATTCCTCAGTTCCTCAAGTGTGAGGCTACTGCAACTGAGCACACTGCCACCTCAGGCGTGTAAGCAAAGGGTGCAAGGCAGCCTTTACACGTACTGCACGGAGGAAGCCCTGACTGAGGTGAGCCACGTTAAGAATTTGAGAAAGCAACAACGAACATTTCTTATAAGTAAATACTATCCCAAAACAGCTCCCCTTGTCATGATAACCAGGATTTAAACAACAGTGAGATAACCTTCTTTTCACAGTAACGCAAAGCAAGGAAGTTTATTTCAAGAGGAACAAGTGCTGCTACTCATGGCATGTCCTGGTTTAAGCCTGCATGTTACCATTTCCTTGAAAGCACCTCAATTTAATAGCACTTCAGCCCCTAGTCACCCATCCCTGCACATAACTCCATGCTCACATGGGTGGTTTTGCTGGTTTTAAAGCAAAAAATTCCACTAAACCCTTTTAAATGTCTATCTGTAAGAACAGTTATAGCAGCACACGTAAGGGATAACAACCTGTGGTGGAGGTGGCAATGGAGAAAGTGTGAAAGTTCTTGAACTAGCTGACAGGAAAGCTGACATAGACTGCAGTGTAAGCTATTCTGTGTGAGGAGGAGGGAGATGGAACCTCCACCCACAGCATGGTGCTTGTTATGCCAGAAAAATAATGAGGAAAAGATACCATAAAGACAATGAACTCCTCTTTCAGCCTTTTTAAGCCAATATATTGGCATGAAATCATGATTTTTTTTTTCTTGATTAGTTGTTTAAAACATTTACAGAAATCCATTTACACTGAATGAGTCCAGAAAAAGGTTTTTTAAGATGTTAAGTTTTGGTAATGCTGTGTTGATGGTACGGCAAAGGGGAAAAGAAGTTTCACTACAGCAGCTAAACACAGATTTGCAGTTAGAGTAGCCAACTCCAAACAGTAACAAAATTAATTTTGCACTGCAAAGGACTACTGAATCAAAACAAAAAATTACACATCTAATTTCTATTCTTATGCATTTTTATGGATAGAATAAACTGCTAATTAAACCTAATATAGCTATTTTTAATCATGGTTAATAAACCACATGGGGCTAGCGAAAAGCAATTTATTTTATAGAGGAGCAACAGTTTATTCATTTTGTAAGAATAAACAATCCCACTAATCTTCACTAAGGCAGTTAGTGTAATTTGGTCGACTAACAACATTACAAATATTTGTGTACGGTGGGAAAAAGTGTCTATACTTGGAACTGTAGACAGCAAAATGCAGAAATTAAACTTAACATCTATAACTAGCTAGATGTTTAGTATATGACAATTAGTACTGTGCTTACTGAAATATGCCATACTACAATAACAAATGGGAGCGATGTTAAGAAAACTAAAATACCACTTAATTCAGAAAGTTTAAACCCAAGTTAGAACAGTGTACATCTCTTTCTGTTGGAAGGCATCCACACACTTGACCTAGCAAGTCAAATATTTCGGTTCAGTGCTTGAGTTAATGGGAGAAGTGACAGCTCAACTGCTAAGCAATTTTTTGAAACTCAAGCACTAAATTGATTTCCACCATTTGAAAAGTATTTATCTAAGTGCCTATCAGGATCTACAAAAAGCTTTTAATCAAGTTTGAGAGAGGAAGACACACATAAGATTTTGTCAAAACAAATTTGGTTAACACACAAATAGAGGGTTCTCACAGGATGCTGTCTCTACCAAAAGAACATCCGGGTAAAATCACAAGTAGTTACTTTTTGTCTTTTAATACTGTATCATTTAACTGCCATTTGGACACTCCCTGAAAATCTTTATAAAGGTGGAAACTGACTGAGTGATTTTTCATTTCACTGGAAAAAAAGACAAAAGAAATTTAGGAAACTTCACTGCACACTACAGTCAGCATTGCTGTAAAAGCCCACATTCTCATGCAGAGGTTATGTTCAGAGATATGGATTAGTGTTGTGGCCCAGCAACTCAGTGAAAATATTGATTTTTCTTAAATCATGGTAGCTTGGCTGTACTAACATTTAAGTTTTTAAGAGACTGGCAATTACCTTATGAAAATTTAATCCACATATCCAAATAAAAAGAAGTTTAATTTAGGAGTGTGTAATCATATATAAAATAATTAAAGGGTTTTAAAATTCCCTAAGTGATTGCAGTATGCTCATAAACCACCCGAACTCCTGCAGAATGGTGGGTTATTTCCTTGAAGAATTAATGTAAAAACAAAGAAGGTAATAAAATTGGCTTCTAAACTGCATAAGAACACTGATTAAAAGATATTTGTGTGCTTAAATCTGTTTTAATCGGTAGCCACCAAGAGAGATTATCTAATTCTAATTTTGGTTTAAGCCAAAAAAGTAAAAAAACCTGCAAAAGCCATCAGATTTTTTTAGATGCTTCAGTGTAACTAAGGTTACTACATCATATTCTATACCAACTCACAGGTGCACTTCAGAGGAGTATGAAAGAAAAGGAACTCTCTTAAGAGAGTTAACAGTAGTCCCGCTTGACTTGTGTTAGAGGTTAAAAATTCATTAATAAAACCCTCACTTTCTAAGAGTAGTGTCAGAAATTTTCTCCTCCATCAACCATACTTCAGTTTAATAAATCTATGAAAAAGAAAATATGGATGGCGATTACCTTCCTAATGGCAAGAATAAAGAGGACTTTTGGGAATTCCTAAGATAATGGGAGGTTTTCAAGTATTATACATTGAAACAGCAAAGGAGCAACTTGCAATTTCTTTGAAAAGAAGAAAACACAGTAATAAAAATTCTGACTGCTTCCATTAGAGATAAAGGTCACATATCCTTCTAAAATGTACAGGTATCATCTTTATTAATGGGAAAAAAAACCCCAAACAACCCAGTCTTTTAAATCCTAGCCATATGTTGTAATCTTCACACCCATGAGTGCACATTCACACACACTTACACTGCTCACAGGATATTCCTCTGGAAGTTGCTCCAAACTGGTTTGGGGGACAGAAGAAAGACATTTTGATCTGCAATTTCTCTTCCTGCATAACATGAAAGACCAACCATTCCACTCTAATTCTGAAAGAGGCCTCCTTGCCCAATCAAGTAAGGACATAAAAAGGTAAACACCTCTTTTGTATTAGCCTAAAAACCTCTTTGCTCTTCTGTGAATGTAGTGTTTTTAAGTTGGTCACACTAAAAAGTAAGAGCAGACCACAGGTAGATCTACATCTAACTGAGTGATCTTCAACGCAGAAGATCTGGTCCATATTTAAAAAGACCAGGTTGAGCTTAGAGAACCTACATCCCTCTTGCAGAAAAGAACAGGCTACTCTGATGATAAATTCTGAATGGAAATCTAATGCACACATTTAGTGAAAGCCAATGGAAGACTACTACGCAAGACTAAATTTAGACAAAATTTCTTTAGCTGGATCTAATGAAGACTGAAATTTAAATAATGTTCTCCTTGAAAGAAGGAACAATATGCTAGTAACTGCTCTAAAGATGCAGTATCTCACAGTGTTTGAATCCAGAAGATCCTACTCAACAAAAACAAAAGTCCTTATTATCGTTACTTCTACATAGAGTGGTGACAAATGAGACTCTCTCCTTGGTGACAGTCTAGTAGCTGTAAAGTCTACCTTCCTATAAGCCTCATTTACAATGCCTGATACTATTTCAATAAACTGCCAAAATGTAGCATTTTGTTATTCTGAATTAACAAAACCCACCAGCACACACAACAGCCATGCCTACTGAAAATATCCATTTTCCACTCTTCATCCCATGGGGAAAGTTCTGCAGTTGCTCTCAACTTTTTGCAGCAATTGCTAAAGGCCCTAACACACAAACGTCACAACGACATTGCCTTAAAGGATCAGAGTATTTTATGTCAGCATGTTTTGGCAGAACTACCTCAGATGATGCAGGGCTCTCAAAGTATTAATGGATTGCAGAACACTCTTAGTCATAACCACTCGGCTTTCATCAACCATTCTGCTCGTAAAAAATGAAGAAAAATCCTGTGTTTTCCTGTAAGATCTCATAAGTAATTTCAAGAGCTGCAATGTTTTTCCATATCTTTGAAGTCATCAATATTTGCTGAGACTAAAAGAATAACTGCCTGAAGAAGAAAATTACGTTAAAAAAAATATACCTCCCACACGTATTTTCTTAAAAGTGAACATTTTTGAGGTAAATTAATAGGCCCAAAAGCATATGAAATTCTGAATGACTCCACAGAGCAAGACATGTTAGTTGAGATTACTACCCCTATCCATACCCACATATGGATATAAAGCTTGAGGAGAACGACCAGGATTTAGAGACTGGTTACCTCTCAGTTATGAAGGGAAGAATGTTGGTAAAGGATTCTGCAACACCCTCAATTTCTGTGACTTAAAGTCTCCTAAGAGAGGAAAGGATTAAGTCATTTCTGTGACTTAAAGTCTCCATAGACAGGAAAGAGATTAGCTGCTGACACAACACTAACTAGGAGCAGATTTAAAAAACAAAAAACCAAAAAAACAAGTAAACCCCCCCCCCCAAAGCAGCTGGGGCTGAAAACAACAGAAATGCCTTCTGCAAAACTGGAATGTGAGAAGCAGGGGAGAACTGGAAAAGACATGGATGAAACACTTAAGATCACTGATTTACCAAAAGAAAAAAAAACAAACCAGCAAACCTCTCAATCATTTCAATGATTTGAACATGCAATATACAAAGTCCAGTGATTTTCTACATAAATCTAAACTGTTACTCAGAGGACTTGATCTGCCTGTTCCTCTTCCTGCCAAAGCCTAGATGCCAATATGCAAAAAGCTCTTAGCTAGATGCACTAAAGATGCTTCAGAGAGGCCACAAGCATTGCAAAGAATAGCCCAAAAGAGGCCAAGACTTTACCTGACCAAGGGCTCTATCTGTGGTTCTCAGCTGACCTAAGTGACCCAAAGACATAAGCAAAGACAGTCGACAACAAGCAGCTATACCCCTATGATCCACAATTCTGTGGCACCTTTCTAGAAGTTATGACTAGAAGAAGCCCTTGTCTCAGCTTATTGTGCTTAGAACAATAGAATGTAGAAGCTGGTTGTCTACAATATGCCTCACTTTTAGATGACCAAGAAAAATCCCACAATGCATTAAAAGACATATAAACTTTCTCAGGTTTCTAACTCCTTCAATAAAGCCATTCAAAACTGGATCTTGATGTTTGACCACAGAAATTACTTAAAAGCTACAGTCAGAGGTGATGCTTAGCAGAGAAGATGCCCATCTAGGGATGAAGATGGACAGTCCCAAAAGGAATGTGATATACAGTATCTTGTGTTTAGCATAAGAACACAAGAACAACGTGATGGCAATCAACACCAGAAAATTAAATTAGAGATATCAATGCTATATACAGCTTGCTCAAGAATTTTCTAATGGAGTTCAAAGAGATTCTATAGATTTAGCATCTAGTAATCCTGACACTAGATCAAAAAATATTTAAATAGCTTTTTTAAAAAAATAAATCAACACATGCTATACTATGCAGTCACTGTTGAATCAATGACATCTCTGCTGATTATGTTCTACTTCAACTGCTGCTAATTTTAGTCTCCCTTAGAAATGGGCCAGTACAGAAAGCATCAGTAAGCATCTTTCTTCTGTAATCCGTGGAGTTTGGTCCATCTGTAACAAGCAAATGTTTTGATTTCTTGGGATCTGGACTGAAGCCTTTCAGTCCCCTGAAATTTGGAAGAACTTCATGTGCTGCAAGAGCTGCACACCAGCACAGCTGTCTCTCATACAACAGCTTCAAGGAACATGATGTTGTCTCAAACTGCACAGCTAGCAGATACTGTGCTGCTTCTGAAATACCTCCAATCAGACATGCAACATCTGAACAGCTCTGCCTCTACCTTAAGTTACCAATGCTTACAGCTCATTTATAATATTTTTAAGGCATATTTATTTACTTATTTAGCGTTTCATTACGCTATTCTGTTTCTAATTTCATACCTTAGTTTTTTGTGTGGTTTGTAAAAGCACTTGCAGAAGTCCCTGGGAGGCTGAACAACAATTTTGCAGATACTTTCTTGCTGACTTTGACTCCCAGTTCCATCTCAGCTGGAAACAGTTATTCAGAAGCAAGCATAATTTTTTTTTTTTTTTTTGCTTTGGGTTAACAAATCTTTATGACTCCCTTTAATTCCTCATTCTACCTTCTGGTGCTTCCAACAAAGTTACAGAAAACAACCTACACAGGTTTTGAGGGTGTATGTGGATAACTACAAAGCACAAAAGGAAAGACTTATTTCTCTTTGTAAGCCACCTACTTGAAATGTATGTTCTGGTTTTTGTAAAAATATGTTTTTCAACACAGAATTCCTTTTAGATGCCAGAAGAAAGACTAACAATTTTCAACAGAACTTTCATATAATCCAAGAAGAGATCAGTTTAGAAAATATGCTGCATTCAAATAAAATTGATTTTACAAAGAATAAATTTTCATGCTTCACAATGTATAACATCAAAAAAAGCCCTTACTGAAACACTAAATCAGAGTCATGGAAGAAAAGCAAATATATAATTTTGCTAGAAAAATCTAGGGTTTTTTTAATTGCTACTCTTCAGTTTATTTTCCTTATACTACAGGAGCTTCTATAAAATGCATTCAGTTGTCTGTGAATAGCTATGAATTTCTATTTGTTCACCTGTTTCACAAAGCTGTCAGAATGCATTTGTGGCTGTGTACAATAAAATATACCTAAGTGCATATATGCAATATATACAAATACATATGTATTCTGTCTATGCACACATTATCCAAAGAGGTGACAGCTTCAACTAATTCACAATCACCTAAGACTATCAGCTGAAGCTCATCTCAAACATAAGAACAGAAACCTCTGAGAATTTGGAAACATTAAATAATTGACTTGAACCACATTATACAAATGACAAATTTCTTATTAACTATTTTAATATTAAATCAGTTCCTGCATAATTGACTTCCTTAAGGCTTCTGAAACTGCCCTGTAACTTTTATACTGCTATATAATTTATCATAAAATTCAAGCGTCTTATGTAAAACACACACGCTGGGTTACTTTGATCCCACATAGAAGATACTTCTATTTGAGCTCTCTTTTTGTGTCAAATTTCACTGAAAACAGCCCACACAGGCCATAGAGAGAGAAAAACAGGACATGAGACATAAGCTTTGTTTTCTCAGGAAAATCCCACTGAAACAGATTTCATAATCACCACAAAACTGTTGACTACTTGTATAGATAATGCAATCCTCAATGAAACTTTAAAGAACAATTTGCTCACTAGTGGCCTTCTGTTTGCTTGCGTTAACTCAGTAAATCATACTTACTTTTTCCACTGATGGCATCCGGTCTGGATTTCATGACTTTGCAGAACTGTTTTCTACAAATTTCTGCCCACCCAGATTGCTTCTCTGGACTTTTTAAGAGTGATAAGAGCTTGTCAAGATCTTTATCTAGAAAAAATTAAAAACGAGTGTCATTCTGTTAAGATAATCTCAGCTCATTTTCTTCTTCTCCCCCTCTCCACCCCATGCTTTCTTCTTCTTTTACACTTACTATAGTAAGTAATAAAGCAGCTACCAGTTACAGAGTAACGCAGAGACAAGTAGCTGCATTCAGCAACTTTCCACCATTTCAACGAAGAACAGGAAAGTCAGATGCAGCTGAGAGCCCTGCCACTACCTGGTACTTATGGCAGACCTCACACCTTAGGAAGACTAAATAAATGTCCCTTATCCTGTGACAATTACATTGGAAAAGCAGCTTCAAAGCTGATGACATTCTGTTCTGTGCAGAACAGAAATATTCTCTCTACTTCCTGCTTGGTTTTGAACATCTAATACATTAAAACAATGAGGCGCATTTTATAACTCCCCTAAAAGTTATTATTCTCCTGTCTTAAAACTGTAAGAATTGTTAAGACATTTTAAAGAAAGTCATTTGGTGTTTCTTTCCAATTTCACCCACTCTGAGAATCTGAAATAGAGAAGAAAGGAAGAGATCCTTCACCAAATATCACTGATTTAATAATAAAGCAAAAACTTTGTAGAATATGAAGTGATGCATGATAAAACAGCCACGTAACTGTTCCATAGAAAATTTCTGCTTTTCTGTTAGCAAGTTTCCTTCCATATGGACAGGTACTATGGCATATATGTGTATGCCTTCAAGTTGCCAGGCATGCCTATTGAGTAAGTTTTCCAAAAAAATACTGGGCTGCCCAGGCTGTGAGAATTCATACAGTAGCTGATAATCTCCATCCAGCGTTTCCCAACTTTAACACAAGGACTTAAAACTGGGATTGAAGTTTACTTTAAAAGTATACTTTTACTGATGTTGAAATGTCAGCTTGCAAGTTTTGCATTAATATTTAGAGGAACTTAGAATTTTAAATTGAGTTTTCTGAAGAAAATAGGTGCACCCAACATGCGCCAGCACAGGGCCACAGGCTCTTCGTTGGTGCTGTCAAAGGCTGCAAGAGTATTGCTCAGGCATTTTCTAACTTCTAAAAACTTCACTTTTTTACCCGAGCACTATTAAAACACTATTAAACAGGCTTTTGGTACAACTGTTATATATGAGGCACAAACGTACCAGATAATGTTTCTCATTATATATTCAGTTTGCTTATAAAATAAACCTACACAACTGCAAAAGGATCTTTATGAAAGGTACATTTAAATACAAAGAAAGAATTTCGAAGATTGCTCCTTACTGTTACTCTTACCTTGTTATTAAAGACATGCTTTCTATAATAGGGAGACATGCCTTCATAATTAAAACTGCCCATCATGCAATGACAAAAGGACAGTCAGTATGTTCTCTCTTAGCTAAAAGTGATTTTCCCCCCCCTTTGTTTTCTACTAAGTTAGAGGAAATTACACACACTTTAGCAATTTTCTAGAATAAAATATCACAGGTTGAGCCAGTAAATTTCACAACTAGCTGAGTCTCACAGATGTTTGAAAACAGAAGAAGCAGAGCAACAAATGTAGAACGGTATATGTAATCATACACGACAAGGTTAAGTTGGCTTTCAACAACATGATGGCTGTACTTAAAGGCTTAAGATATTTTTAAGTCAAACATCATCTTCAACAAAAACACCTATCTTGGAATTCACACTGAGCAATGAATATTAGCAAGCTACCATGATGCATGACGACACCGCAAATATATATTGTTTGGTAAATAAAAGAAGAAATAATTTCTTCCCATGTTCAACATTTGTTAAACAAAAATGTATCAGCAAGGGTAAACTATTCAAATTGTATTTCTCTGAAGGCAGAACAAATTTCAAGTTCAAATGTCAAGTCATTTCATACAGTAATTTTATATAAAACCGATTAAACACCATTTTCCTACAGAAAATACTGATCAATTGAAACAATTAGACTGCCTCTCCTCAGGCAACTTGGTTCCCAAAGTACTTGATGCTGTTATGAAATATTTACTGGTCAACTGGAGAGGTAAAAATAAAGATGGTATCTGTACTAAGGTAAATGCACACACACTCCCACTGCGTGCAATCTCTTTGCTGTGGGACCATGCAGCTGCCATCATTAAGAAAGGATCATAACCTGCACTACTACAAATCATTCTCTAAGGTAAGGAAGGTTCTTCACAACTTGCAAGCTCTCCTTTGCGGTCCTTTCTACATTCTGAACACTATAGAAATGAATTCTGACATAAAAGTTGACTTCTGATTAAAGATAAAAATTATTTGAGTTTATGGCTATTTAGAATACTTGCTGCTACTTTTACTTCTTTTGGGGATTTCAACTTTCAGTTTTTCAATAAAACTTAATTGTTTCCACACACAATATACTATTTTCAAATTATCTTATTCTTTTAGGATGATTAGAGTATCCTTAACATAATTACATTATTGCATATGATTTATTTTAAGCTGATCTAAAGGCCTTAATGATTTATAATCAGTAAATTGTTTCCCTGTCACTGGAATTTATTACACAATACACAATATTTCAAAAGAAGATTACTGTAGTAACTCAGTTATTATCATTAATAATTATTCCAAATTAATTAACCTGAAATTCCTTTGTTATCCTCAAATTTAACAACTTTCCAAATCGCATGCACCGATGCTTAGAACAGCTTACATGAGTATGAAAATTTAATGTGAAGGATTTATTCTTATAGCATTATCAGCAGGATTTCTAATTCTTCCTCTGCCCTTTTCCCCTACTTCTTTAACAAGTGAAGACTGAAGAAAATCTTAGAACTGCAAAGCAAGACTCCTCTACAAGTTAAATAGTTACTTTACTTTCTAAAGGATTGTAGTAATTCAGTTTGGCAGATGAGGATCAGAGGCTACAAGCTGAGTTTTAATCAGTCAACTTACCAAACAGAGATGAGGTTGAAACTTCATTCCTCTGAAGGAACTGAAACTACTGAAAATAAAAAATAAAATCCCCCAGTAATTTCAAGAAAGCATGATTTCAAGATCATGGTCCATCTATCTCTGCTCCCTCCTTCTGGCTTCATGATTCAACCCCTATTTTTCTCTGCAGTTTCTCTAATATTCTTCCTCTCCTACATATTTACAACATTAAGTCTTTATTTTGTGACTGCTGAAACATGCACATGCTGGCATCCAAAGTACAGTTTTGGATGCACTGACACTGCTAAACATGTAACCTTTTACCATGTTAATTTAAGCTCCAACAGTAGGATAAGGAAGCAGATTACAGTACTGCAGTCTTTTCTGAAATTCTGCTAAAGGCCATGGCCCCCTGTGTTTGCCTCAAGGTCCCTCTGGGAAGGCAGTATTTAATAAACACTTCACACATGTAGCAAATACAACCAGTGCAGGCATGTGTTCTGTCATCGGAATAGGCCAGCTGAAAACAAAAACTCATTTGTATATAACCAGTAGATTTTTTTTTCCCCCCCCAGTCAAGAAGGATACAAGGCTTAGGATCCTCAGAGAGTGCACAGCAACATTCAAACTCAAATGATCCACGCAACCAGGATATTATAGTATAACCATGTACTGAATACATCCATTACATACTGGTATGATATTGTGGCAACTCACATGATCTTATTTTCTTCCAGCTAAACCACTTGCTTCTCTTAATAGCTTGTCATTAAACATGGACTGTCACTTCCTCAGCTAGGTCATCACAGTACAAAAAAATAAAATAAAAACAAGAATGGGGGGAGAAGTGCTGCTGAGTGAAAATTTCTTCCAAAAAACTCACAATACCAAATAAATGCCAGCTCACTTTCACAAGTTAGTGGTCAACTATAAGTTCCCAACACTATTACAACTAAGTGTAGCTCCACTATCACTAGAGATGCTCTAAACAGATGTCAGTGCCAGAGAGAAATCTTGTTCTTCTCTCTTCTGGTATGTCACTAAATGGATTCACTAGTTACCCTAGATTAATGACTTGAATTTTTTTTTTTTTTTGGAAGAAACGGCAGAAGAGCTGAAGGAGTTGAAGGACAAAAGGTGAGGGAAGAGAGGAAGAAAAAAAAATTAACTATATTTACTAGTTTATAAAGCTATAGAACTGCACTATAAATAACCTATGGTTACCTGCATGTATGATATCTGAACACCGTATCATAACTTTCCACAAGTTTAAACTTGTTTAAACTCATTCCCTAAAAGCTAGTGCTTTGAAATTCTTCAAATAAATTTTCATCTAGCTTTCATCTGGCACCTAAAGACCTAGGAAAACCAGAAATTCCACAAGCCCTTTCTCATCTGATTGAGTTTTGTGATAAAAAGTGGTCTTCTGTGACTAAGAAACTAAGACCTGTAAATTGATATGCATCTTCTTCAAAATTTAAACTTAGAAATAATGACTATATAACTTTTGACTACTACATGAGAACATATCCATTTAAGGATACATATTTTAGGAAAGCCCATGTATATTTCTGTCCACATCCTTCTCTTTCATCTTTCATTTGCTGAATGGACTTCTTAAAGACTGGGAGACAACAGGCTCATGCATGTGTACTGAGCCAAATATAAAAATGAGCACAAGTCAAAGAAGTGATAAAGACATTTATGTGAAGTTCTAAGGGATAACAGGAAAGTCAACATAGCTGGTGTGTTGACAGATAGTTTAACAAAAAAAATTAAAAAGAGACTGCCAGTTTCAGGCAGCTAAAAATGGCTGAGAAGGAATCTGACTAAACAACTACCACAAAACAGAAACATGGCAGCATGTTCCCATTCAAGTTAGAGTGCAAAGAACTCAGAGAACAGGTGCAATAAAACACAAAAAAGAACATTATCACAGAAGATTTTTTCTGGTAGCCATTCAGGACTGTAGGAGTCAGGCAGAGAGTAAAGCTAATGGATGATGGGGTGCCTATATACATAGAAATGCCAAGCAATAAATGAATCATTGCAGGACACTATGGACACTATCCTTCAGTCACACCCATCAACTGTCACAACTACAGAACTTGGAAAAGAAAATAGATTTGTGCAAATAGAAGAGTGAACATTACAGTTTAGTGTAGCTGTAAGAAGTTTAACTTTTACAAGTAAAAATACATTGCTTTCAATAGTTCTATCCTGAATAACAAAGGACTGTATCACTCTGAAAACCACTTAATAGTTCTTTCTCCAAGTATCTTACTGAAACAATAATTGAACAATTAAGACAAAAAGAAAAGCAACAGGGTATCTGGCTGCAGTGTAAACAGGTGGAAATGGCATAATTAATTTCCACATGTAAATAATGATCTGCATAAATCATTTGAAGCTTCACATAAATTATCTCTGACAGAAGATTAATTAATCTACTGCTATCCAATAGTTTTCCAAATCTAAATACAGGCTGAAATAATTAATGCATATTAATACACAATCCAGCAATTTTTTTTTTATTTTTCCATATATCCTTTCCTACAGACATCTTTACCATACAGACAAGTGCCTAACATCAGCAAAACCAGGGCAGATATTTGTAGTGACCCACTAAGGATTCTCCTCAAAGACAAAGATACTTTTGAGGTGAGTCTCCCAATTGAAAGCATCATCATGAAATGGAGGAACTACTCCACTACTCCAATGAAGTTACTAATTTTTACTGGTAAAATATCCAGTTGCCAGTGTTCATGAGCACAACATAAGCACAAATTAATAGCAAGTGTAACAACAAAAAAAAATGTTCTGTAAGTTGCAGCCTTCAGGCCTTGGTGCTGGGAAACACCACGTTCTGGATACTGTGGAGTTAGCACTGCTCTGCCTTTTCTTGCAGTTGGTTTGTTCTCCCTCCCTTTCTTCCCCAGATTGAGCAAGCAAAAAGCTGCCAGTCCTGCATGTTTACTACTGTCCTTCAAAAGAATTCAGAGAGGGAATAACCAAAACGAACAAATAAACGAACCAACCACAAAACCACCACCATATTTCTTGGGTTTTCTTCATAGAAAACTCCGTATGAATAAGTGATTTTCAATGACCATCCCTCAAAAGTGACTTTAAGCTTTATCTGTGGTTTCCATTACACTAGATACATTCACAGGCTACATGAGGTCTAGGGCTGTGGAAATGAAGCTCCCTGTTCTCTGACCTCAGTAGTACACAATCTTTTCAGTGAGCAACAGCCACACTAGTTCCAAAATATTCAGTGAGCAATTTCAGCTTGCACCGAGAAAGGCAACTTCCATTAGTTGAGAGACACCCCTGGGAAACAAAGGTTTTGTTATTGCATCTGTCCTTCAACTCCACCTGAAGTGAGGGTCAGAAGTGAAACATGTTCAGAGACAGCAATATCACATCTGAGTGCACATCCATAACCCTGTTTTTTTCCTCCCCAGCAGCCATCTCTAATATCTGTTCTATAGATATATTAAAAAAAAAAAATGAAAATCAATTCAGGTTACATTTTTATAGCTGACATCACAATTACACGATGGACAGAGGAACAATTTTCAAAGACAAAAGAAAAGATAAGAAAGTGTCTCTTCAGGTGTCCATGTCAGCTGGGTAGTAAGGGAGGAGGTAAATAAGAGCTCAGGACAGAGAGAAAAAACCTACAGTTACAGCATGTTCATCCAAAGAAACAGGACATTCTACAACAGGGCTAAGAACCCAGCAGTCTTAACTACTCACTTAATAGAAGCTCCGCAAAAAAGAAGACAGGACTGATGTTGCCCAGGTGACACAATAAAACACTGCTGCATGAAATGTGAATGCAGATGGCTTCAGGGAACCACAGGAACGGTGCTGGGTTTCAATCCCTGGTGTAACAAAGCCATCATCATCCCCACTCATACGATGTACAAGTGTTTGCATGGCTGCAGACGCTCACCATTCAGAGGTCTGTGTGAACCCTGTCCATCTTACATGCTAAATTTTAATTCTGCTTCAGTGCAAAACCCAATATGAATTCTGAATATTCACATCATCAAAGATGATATTCTCAGAAACTCCAATGATGATTTCATGATTTTAATAGATTTTTATCTTATGAATTTGTAACAAGTAAGCCAACAATTCCTTTTTCTGCACAGGAACAAAGAAAACAATCATTCTGGCCTCCTTATAACTTAGCATACCAAGAGACTTGCAAGATCTCTGTCATTTCAGCATCAGCCAGTTTCAAATATCTCAATCTACACTCACACATCACATTTCAAAGTCATGATTTGTATCTGTGCTCTAGAATCCCTCAAAAGTATCTGATTTCCTCAGGCCACTGTGCCATTGCTAGAGGTGTTCCACCCAAGGACTTGCCACCCTTCTTTACACATCCTGAAAGCTTCAGTCTGGAAAATCAGATATTCAGTTCGGTGGAAGAAACTGAAATTGAACATCTTCAGTGTTTTGCTTTGGTTTTTTTCAAATAGCAAACACAAAATATTTTGACCATGTAACTAAATGTTCTGTTCATTTTTCTGTTATAGTCTTTTACTTCAGTGACTTTTAATATAAAAAAATGCTATTTCAAATAAAATATTTCAATACCTTATCAAACACATTTGCAAACCTTTGAAACTTAATTTCAGCAAATTTACTGTTAATCAGAAAGTTTAGCCTAGCTTCCCTTGCTGGTTGTCATCCACAAAAGTGACAACTACAATCTCCATTCCATTATCCCACAGAATTGCTCTGAACAAGAGAAAAGAGGTTCTGTGGGATTCAATAAAATATGCTTTTCCAATCCAGAAGCAATAGTTTGGATTGCTTCCTTGAAGACATATTTAAAACAACTGTGCACCCACTTTACAGTGATTTAGCTGTTTTCTTATGAAAATTGCCTTGGGAAGTCTGGAATGGTGAAACCAAAGTTACAGTACAGAAAATTCTCTTTTTTTTAACAACTATAAGATATTTTCTCTTGTCAGAGATTAAAAGGAAGATGGAAAGGTAATGACCGAGTTTTGGGGATTTTTGGTTATTTTTGGGGGCTTTTTCCTATATACTTGTTAACAGGCTACTTTGCATTCTACAGTTAACATAGATTTTCTATCACTTTTGAAAATCTATACCTGCTAAAGAAATTAATAAATACTTTGTGGTAAGTACATCTCAAAGATACAGTAAACATGAACAAATACAAAGAAAGATTTATTTACTATAACCCATTCATCACATTCTTTACCGTTGTCTATGCAAATTAAAACCTTAAACCGGTTTCTCTGTATGAATTAAACTGCTTTGCCTAGATGGTTCTTCAAAGGATTCTTCAAGTCTGCCCACATTCCAAATTGATGTTCAGTGTGGAAACCAACTATCCTAAACGCTGTCTATTTCACACACCACCAAGCTTTGTAAACACAGAGATCTGAATCAGGAAAATAGCGTACAAAAAATCTGTAGCTTAACCATACTGTCTTGCTTCAGTTACTAGGGAGATGATATAAATACATCTCATGAGCCACCCACCTGAGACGAGCCAAAAGGTTAATCTTGGAGTTTGCATAAGAATTAGATTACTAAACAGAGCTTTGCAGATTGACAGTTGCACAAAGGCAGACAAGCAAAACCAAACAAACTTATTTAGCTACAAATGCAGCCAACAATAAAAAATCCTTAAGTACTTATGATCTTATAATCTGGGGGATGGAGGGGGTGGAGGGTGGGGAGGAAGAAGAAAAAAAATTTTAATTGACAGAGATGCTTGTTTGACATCTACACTGCTTGCACGCTTGGTATCTACCTTGTCTGAGCTCAGCTTTCCTAGGAATTTCTGCAAGATAGCACTTTGGCAAAGGGAACGATGAAAACATTGGCCAAGGATATGGATCACTGCCCTAGAAACAGGACCAGAAAGAAATTCATTTAGGAGAAGAATTAATAGGATTTCCTCGATTAACACACAGGTAAAGTTCCCAGAATTACTGCCCATGAACCAAAATGAGAGTACAATTTGCAATGAGATACTCTGTAACTAAAACAAAACAAACAAAAAAGTTCAAGGATACAAAATCCAAACAGCAGAAGTCAGTTTACCACTGACATATTTGCTTTTACAGTTCTTTTTTTCAACCAAAAATGAAATTGCAGTTTTACAAAAATAAAATAAAATAAACACAAAATTGTATTTCCCATTTTATTTGATCTAGCTGTCTTTGCTGTGCTGACAATAATTCCCATTTTGTCTTTATGAGACTGACAGCCAGTGAGGAGCAGAACATTTAAAGGAGCTACTTAACACACACCATTATTGTTAGAACATCGATGAATGCTCCAGGTATTAGATACTCCAGATGAAAACCCAACCACAGAAAAAATATCAAACAAAAGGGCAATACAGCAAACTGAAAGCTAATTAAAAAAGTACAGAAAAACAAAAGTAAAGAACAGACAAGTCGTCTTCATTTTTATAGTAGGATAAATAACATTAAAATGGAGCAGTACAAACATCTCATCTGAACACGCTGTATCCCTGGCATGGGCCAATCTCCAGATCGTAGAAACTGGGTGGGGTTTTTTTCAGTGTATTGCTTCTTAAAAATTTTAGCCCATTATAAAGCTAAAGGTGGTCTGGTACTTCTTATTATTGAATAATTTTCCACATGTGGAATTATCAGCAAAAATGTTATAATTAATGAAGGCAGGGCTTATGGACACAGACACATAAGGTTCCAACCTTATCTAGCTCTCTCAAGGGCAAAATCCTTTCCTGTGGTCCTCCAATCAGATTTATCCTTACAAGAACATGATTTCTCTCCACTGACAGACCGTCAATTATAAAATCCCTGGGGAAACAAACAAAACAAAACCTAAAAAACTCCAAAAATCAGAACCACTTTCATTTAGCAAATGTTTAATTCAGAAAACTTTAATAAGCAATGATAGCCTGAAAGACATACTAGAGCTAAAACACAACCTGGAAAACACACAGGCATAAAGAAAACCAGAAACATCAAGTATCTTGAGATGTCTGCAAGCATTATCCTAACTTGGTACTTCTCTATCGACTGCTGATTGGAAAGGTCTGAGCTGTTACTGGACACAACAGAATAGAAAACTTCAAAGCTCTGTTACACCCACATGCTCAGTAATTAGGGCAGAGAGAGTTAATAGACTATCAAAATTTGTTCTTTATTGGGCCTACCAGCAAATTCCTGCAGTCGTAAATAAGCAGCATTATTCATAGCACACAGCCAACTTGCTGTCTGAAGTTACTGTGTAGCCCAAGGTACAATTTTTTTTTTTTTTTAAAGGAATAAAAGTCAGGTTTTATACACTAAATTTCTTACAACTTCTTCCTTAGTAAGGAAATTATAGTAAGTCTTATCCTCAAATGGTATATAACAATCATCTGCGTCTGCTGAGATTTCATCCATACTGTTTGGTTTGAACTCTGTACTGGTCCCATATTGGAAAGAGACAGAGAAAAGTTTCCTAAAATTCAGCATGATGAGAGAAAGGATAAAACGTCTGTGATGAAATGACTGTCCACTGCTATCACAAAAATACATTTTCCTTTTGAAAGGATGCATTGTGCAACTTTATTTAGAAGTCAGCAACAGAAAGTCACACGAGTTGGAGAACTAAGTTATAAATAAATTGAAAAAAAAAAACCCCAAAACAAACCCCAAAAAACAAAGTACTGATGGTGCTTTTAATTCATACACATTAAAACAATATCTTAATCTTACATTATATATGTAACATTAAAGAATAATGCAAAATAAGAAGGTATACTCATGGTCAGAAATTTTTCACTTTTTCTTAAGGGAATAGCACAAATAAGAATGAGAAAAATATTTACTTTTTATTTCTTATGCTTTTGGAAGTGGTCATGGGGAAAAACAAGACTGTTCCATCTTTTCATACTTCGGGACTGATGACAACTTTGCATGTAAGTAAGCTTAAGCACATTAGAATCCAACTTAACTGAGGGCATTTGTATGTTTAAAGCCACCAAGGCTTTATCTGTGTATTTGTTCTCAGGAGAAGATTTTGATAGTTAAAATGACATTTTCACCAGCCCCTTCTTACCCAGGTCCTTCAGGAGTTTCTGTGACGTTCTCTGCCTGAGCTGTTAGTAAAGCCTGTGACACGTGATACTGAGTCTCCAAGAGTAAAAGGGTGTTGAGCTCACAGCACAGCACGTTTAACAACCTGCAGAAAGACACATGGAAACGACAGAGCATCAGTCGGGAAGCCCGTAATGCAGAGGAAGACAAAGGCAAAGATGTTTAGGAGATCTTAAAATGGAAAGACAAAAAAGACAACCAAAATAACCAACCACACAAAACGTGAAGTGTCAGAAAAATAGCCTGACAGAACTGGGTCAGGAACACTCTCTTATATCCTTTTTAGCCACCCGAGTGGCACAGCCCTGAACAAACAACAAATGGTTCCCAATAGATTTTTCATGTGCACTGGACAATCAGAGAACATATTCATTGGTCAGCTCAGTCTGCTTCTGGGTTTATGTCACAGACAAACAAAAGTGACACAAACTTTGAGACATTCCATGTGAAACGTGAAGAAATAATGATAATAGGCTAGTAAAGCAACTCAGAAACAGGTTGTCCAAAGAGGGAGGAAGATAAAAATATATCTTTCCTTCAGAAAACAGGCTTTTAAGCACTTCTGAACAATCAAATTTAACACAGTTCAAAAGCAGTAAGAGGTTTAAAGTTTAACAAAACCAAAAAACTTTCTATGTTTGTTCTTTTATTTTTTATTTCAGGAGAAACATAAACCAATGTTAAACGAAGTAACTAATCACAAGAGCCCAAGACAGCACATTGCATACAGTTTTCTTTTATAACCTCAGGGCAAATTAATACTGAGAGTGCTCCAACATATTTCATGTAAATCTGATGTAGGGGAATCCAAATCATATTACTTTTTAAATAAAAAATGAAACAAACAAAAACCAACCAAAACCCTAATCTATACACTCTAACCCAGCAAAACAGAGTAATTTCATTGTAGATTTCCTGCTCATGGAAAATAAAATGACTAAACATTCTTGTTGCTATTTTTATTTTCTGTTTTATCACAGCCATAAAACACAACATAAATTAAGTTTGATCAGCATTATATTTTGCATTCACATAAGACTCAATATGAACTACAGCACATCACGTGTTTCAAATCTGTAGCCTGTTAGCCAATGCTTATTTTCTTCTACATAATTCCCAACACATTTCTACTGACAATAGCAAAATTCACAAGCCATTCTCAGGATAATTTAACACCTGCAAATTCACATAACTGTGGGCAAAGATTAAATAGTCAAGATGATAATATGTTTTTTTCTTATGTCCTTCTCCCATTGCCTTTTTAATATAGCTTGATCTATTCAGTTTCAATCCTCTTCAATTTTATTTTTAACTATTTCCTGACATTGATTTCTTCTCAGCACTCTTCTAAATCACAGAAAAATGACAGTTCAACTATATTTTTTATTAATATATAGAAGAAAAATCCACAAAAAGAGCACTGGAGTGATTATGAAGATGGACCATTTCTTCTGTTAAGTATGATGCCTTTAAATAGCAAAAGAACCTGTTTCCAGCAGTTAAAAACCATTTGGGAGAAGACTGATTGCTGAGAACACTTATACCACCTCCTCTGGTACATAAGACAGTGGAAAAAAATCAAACAAACCGTAAGCAAATAAAAATTAGGTAAAAAGGATAGTGGTGGGATAAATGACAAAATACACGAGATCTACCATGAGCAGCCTCTGCTGAGGCATTCAAGTGAAATTTCCAACTACATGGAAAAATGCATTTATGAATTTCTTTTGTCTTCCAAAGTCAGACTAAAGTTTAAAAGTAAAACAAAAAAAATAATACAAATAATCACATTTTATAATGTGTATGTTTGTGAGCATTCTTGAATATGGCTGTGGAGTTTTTCTTTTTTTGTTTGTTTTTAATTGCACTTAGAACATAAGAATTGGATCAGACCACCCAGCTCAAAATCCTGTGTACAAGGAGCACATGCTTATGAAAAGGTATGAAACCTTGACAGATACAATAAAAAAATCAAAGTATATCTTTCTGAGATATAGTTTCCAATTTTGGTTTTAAATTCCCAGTCTAAGTGCGGCTGAAAACTGGAAGGCATGCAGAAGGACTAACCCTGTGCAACAGTACGGGCTGGGGACTGACCAGCTAGAAGGCAGCTTTGCAGACAAGGACTTGGGAGTCCTGGTGGACAACAGGTTGAACACATGACAGCAACATGCCCTTGAAGGTCAACAGCACCCTGAGCTGTGTAAGGAAGAACACTGCCAGATGCTAACATGAGGCAGGTGACCCTTTGCCTCTGTCAGCACTGATGAGGTCATACTTGGAGAGCTGGGTCCAGTTCTGGTCTCCCCAGTAAAAAAATGACATGGACACACTGCAGCAGGTGCAGCAAAAGGCAACAAAGATGGTTAAGGGCTTGGGCTGCCTGACATTGCAAAAGAAGCTGAGAAAGCTGGGACTGCCCAGCACTGAGAAGGGTCAGGGGAGATCTTCTCAATGTGTAGAAATACCTGACAGAAGTTTCCGAAAGATGCAGCCAGACCCTTCCCAGTGGTACCCAGTGAAAGGACATGAGGCAACAGGCATGAATCTAAACCCAAAAAATTACATTTTAACAAACAGTGAGGTGGTGAAACAGCAGAACAGGTTTCCCAGAGATACTGCAGGATCTCCAGCACGGAGATGTCCTAAACCAGACTGGACACAGCCCTCCATAATGGTCTCTAGTCTAAATCACTTTGAGTAGAGCAGTTGGACTAAACAATCTTAAATCTCCCTTTCAATCCCAATTCAATCCTGTGAAAACTCCTAGTAAGACATAGCATATTCCCAGGAACAAACTGCAATGCAGATAAGTACAAGATTATCCAAGGACAGTCTTTTCTTGAACTGTAATTTAAAAAAAAAAAAATCAGAAAAATAAAAGTGCATATCGTAGTTGTGAAAACTATGGCAATAAGTAATTTCGTTTCTGAATTCTGCATCTCCTGTCCTATGTCATCCCTGTCTTTCCTGGAGGGTACTCCCTGGATTCTTCCCCTTCAACTGTAATTTCATAATTATTACTTCACTGTAGAAATTTCTAGTCTGAAAGAAGGCATGCTAACTAGGTACTTGTGTACCTATGTAAGCCATTTCCTTGGTGGAATCATAGTGACTTCTTTAATTATGGTAAAACAGATGGTCTTTGTGGGATATTTAACAGCTAGTAAATAATTCTAGCCACATTCTGTCCATTTTTTGTGTTACTTCTCTAAATTTTTTTCACCTGAAAATAATACCATTAGACCACCTATGAAATTCTCCAAGTTGCTAAAAACACCTATTATTAGGATAGCTTATTATTGTATTTCTCAATACTTTTTCTATGTGTTCCTTTTAAGAACACAAAGTAATATGATGGCACCTGCACTCCTATTTTCTCAGAGGTTTGGGGTTTTTTCCCAACTTCAAATCATACCTCTATCAGACACCAATTCTAGTTTTCTGCAGTTCCCTCTACACTCCTCCTCCTTACTCATAATGCACATTCTTTCCAAAGCCAATCTGATGTTCTGTCCTCACTCCAGCGATGCCTGCAAATGCTCGGTTGGCACTGAAAGATGCAAGATCCTGTTCTTGGGGACAGTAGTTGCAACAGTCTGTGGTGGGTTGACACCAGTCAGCAACTAAGTATTCACCCAGTTGCTCACTCACTTCCCACTTCCCAGAAGCAAGCCATCGCCTAGCCAGTCTCTGAGCAATAGCTATGTGCAAGACCAACCCCCTCAACCCACAGATTTCATTGCTGCGCATGATGTTACATGACTGGAGGGATGCTCCATACCAGTTTAGGTCAGCTGTCCCACCTGCATCCATTTCCAGCCCTGTTGCTGAACTGTGCTTGCACAGAGTCAACCAAAACATGCGTGTGCTATCAATACTGTTCTAGTCACATACCCAAAACACAGCACAACGTGGGCTGCTATGAGGAAAATTAACTCCATCCCAGCCAGTACACAGTCCTAGCAAAAGAAGGTAACATTTCATGCTTAAGCCGAAGTCCATCCACCACAGGGAAAATGAAACTGGTACATCCAAAGTAACCTGTATTGCAAGCTCAGTAATATATGTTTTTAAAATACTAAAAAAAGAAGTGGGAAAAAAAGAGAAAGAAAAATAGAAAAGAAAAAAGTGGACTGGAACCTCTTTGCAGTAGCAGGATCTCCTTCTTCGTAAATTAACATGCATACCAACAGAGAAACCCATAGCAGAATTTTCATTAAATAATTCCAGTGTCATCGTTGAGGGGTACAGCCTCAAAGCATTTAACATCAGAGCCTACATTACCAATCTGATTTATTCTTACTATGCTTTAGGTAATGGCTTGAGCTCCAATAAGAACCATGATTCAAACAGCGAGTGGCAATTACTAGGAAGAGTGCCAAACCAATAGACAAAGGCAAACGGCCACCAAGAAAAGCAAAGCAGCCAGAAGTTACCTAGTCAGCGTTGGAACACTGGAAGCTTCAGCCAGCAAAGCTCTGGGAGCTGCCTGTGCAGGCTGAACTGAGGGCATGAGTAATGAGAAGACAACATGATTCTGTACATAGTCTTTGTGAAGAATCAAGGCTTTTAATTGTCCCACTGAAGGCAATGCTCACAGTGCTTTTGAAAAACATAAGATCTTCTGGATTCCAAGCATTTATCAATACCCTGAGTTGCACCTCCGATGCCTGGGGCAGCAGAAGCTACTACCGCAGGGCAGGCATGTTTCTCCCAGTAAGAAAAACTCAGGGACTGATGTATTCCTTACGATGTTTTCCACATGAAAAGATTTTCAAAAGAGCACCTAGAGCACTCCAGCTACCCAATGTACTTACAAATCACATGTAATGTGATTGCTAATGGTAAAAGAGTTTCCCTAGCTAAACAAAAATGCTTTTCATGAGCATCTCTTGCCAGCCTAGAGGACTCCAAAGTAAAGCAGATTTTAAATTGCAGGAAGTGAAGCATTGAAGTTTCCCTCAGAGAAGTAAGGAAAAAATACCATCAGCAAATAAGCAACACAATTCTATTACAGAATCTGCTGTTCCTATTTTATTATTTATAAATTGGTTTAAATTAATAAAACTAAAAACTTCCACTAACAAAAAAAATTAATTCACTGCATAACTACATGATGTGGAAGCATGCCAACGCAACCCTGCTGCAATCACCATCACTAATAATAGAGGCTCTGTTCTCTTTCACCTTTGGATTATTAAATAGGGGTCACAGATTTACAGGACACATGCATTTTCCAGTGATCCCTATTGCAGATGTCTCTTCCCCTCAAACACATCCAGGATGCACACCTGGAAGAAAGAGGTCGGTTTACAAAGAACTCTGTATCTCTTATTGAACGGAAAACACACTTAAAATAATAGACAGTAGGTCATTAATTAATTTTTAACTCAAATAAATTGTCCTTGTTTAACAAAAATTGTTGGTAGAACATAACTGAAGGACTACATAGTCTCTCATGCTTCCATCACAAAAACTGAAATCATAGATTTGGAGGAAGAAACCAGCCAACACCTTCTCCTCTACCAGAACCTTGCCACAAAACCACAACACAGGTTCAATTCCTCCCCTCTCTCACCATAGTCCTTCCCCCTCTTGAGAGGAGAAACGCTATGAACATGGCTTTCTGCAACTCACAAAGACATAAGGATGTTGAATACCACAGGACGTGGCATGAGAAGTTTCTGCAGGACATCCAGCCAATAGCACCAAAAATGTTTTTGCAAGAGTAGATGTACCAGCCAGTCATTCAAAAGTTAGTGTTCAAAACGATTCATCACTGACATTACACAACAGTGTTCATGACAGTACATTTAAAACAAAGATATGTGGAGAGCAAGACATACAGCCTTGCTTCTGGGTCTGCAAGGAAGATGGAAAAGAAACCGTGAAAGCAATAAAAGAATGCCACATTTTCTAAAAGAGAAACTGAATTTGTTTTAAACCAGTTTTAAATAAAGAAGTCTTCCTTCAATTTATAATGAATGAAGCTTTAAAGAATAATATACAAATATCTGCAAAAAGCTTCTGCTACTCATAATGCTTTTTAATAAAAATAAAAAGGGGATAAAGCTAAACAGTGTGTTGACCTGAAGAAACAGAATGATCAGGATTCATACCTTCTACATTTAGAAAAGAAGATAATTAATGCTCCTTCTATCGTGTCGCAACCCTTAAAATCACACATTCTCTCAATTAACAATACACATAATGTTAGTAAAATTAAGGGAACAAACTATTTCATATGCTGAAGTTACCTCATTATTAAAATGCAATTATATTAAGAGGGTGTGTTTACAATGCAAATGAAGATTCAATGGAAAAGAATGCACAGATGTTTATTATCTGTATTTTCTAAATACACAAAGTTGTCTCTTGCCTATCACATGCGTGTTCGTCCCCCAGCTCCTATGGGATTTAATTCACTCACCTGGATTTCACTGGAGTGCATTAGGCAGAATTTTGATTAATACATACTCCTTTGAGGCAAATTTCAAGACACTGATTGATTTTGATGCCAATATAGTATAAGCCATTTAAGGTTCTCTTTCCTAAATCTTTTTCTTACTAGTTTTCTAAGCCAACAGAAGTAGATACAATGCATTTTCACCATTTTCTGCCCTCATTCAGTAAGTAAGAAAATAAAAGTTATAAGAAAAAACATATTCATCATGGTATTTTATATGACAAAAAAGTGACACTATAAAAATATTTATTATAGAAATCTGAAAATAACACATCAATAGTCTTTTTCCATCTGTTGCAGACTCTGTAGCTCTGTAATACTGAGGCCATTATTGACAAACACGTGACTAATACCAGTATTTACAATTTTCAGTTAATGCCACAGAAACATAAATGCGTTTAGAAAATTGACACAGAGCATTATCATACATACACCTTTTTCAACCTTATGCAGGCCAAATAAACCTATTTTTCACTGCAGCATAAATTATGATTTTACAACGTAGGATATCTTCAGTTATCTCTAAAGCTGATCAAGCACTTTCTGTCTTTAAAATTAAACAGTCCCAATCTGCATACATGAAGGAACAGTTCCATGTCCTTCTTATGTTGGGGACTCCAGAACTGGACACAGTACTCCAGGTGGAGTCTCATGAGAGCAGAGTAGAGGGGCAGAATCACCTCCCTCGACCTGCTGGCCATGTTCCTTTTGATGTAGCCCAGGATATGATTAGCCTGCGCTGCAAGTGTGCATTGTCGGCTCATGTCAAGCTTCTCATCCACCAGTACCCCCAAGTCCTCTGCAGGGATGCTTTCTATCACTTCATCTCCCAGCCTGTATTGATGATGAGGACTGCCCTGACCCAGGTGCAGAACCCTGCACTTGTCCTTGCTGAACCTCATGAGGTTCACATGGTCTCACTTCTCCAGCTTGTCCAGGTCCCTTCTGGCATGTCAGCTGCACCACTCAGCTTGGTGTCATCTGCAAACTTGCTGAGGGTGCACTCAACCTCATCGCTGATGTTATTCTCAAAGATACTGAATAATACTGATTCCAGTATGGACCCCTGAGGGACACCACTAATCACAGATCTCCATCTCAGACTTCGAGCCATTGACAACTACTATCTGGGTGCGACCATTCAACCAATTCCTCATCCACCGAACAGTCCACTCATCAAATCCGTATCCCACCAGTTGAGAGAGAAGGATGTTGTAGGGGACTGTGTTAAAGGCTTTACAGAAATCTATTATTGATATTTTCTTGGATTATTGGTACTTTCTAGGGACAAGATGGTTGGCTATCAAAGGTAAAAATTTGGTATTTTGCCACACTTTAATCCAGCTAACAACAAGGTGTCACTAACATTCATAGAAAAATCAGTTTCCAAATAGAGAGAACAGCAATATGTAAATGCCTAAATAATGCTTTAGGCAGAGGCTTTGAAAAATGTATATTATGCATATATTTTCTTGGCAGGCCGTAAAAACTCAATGGCTCGCGGATGTATTCACTATATTGAACATACTAGGTATGTTGCCTTGATGTCACATAATTCATCAGTCTGAAAGAAAAAGTATGTTACTGCTGTTTACTTAATTCCTTTGTTATTATAAGTTACAGAGGTTGAAGGAGTTTAGCCTTGAAAGAACGGTGGTTAAGAGCTCCAGTGTCATGCCTTTATGAAAATCTGTCTCACATCCAATAACTTACTAAAATCAGATCAAGAGGTACACACGTATCAGAGAAATACAGCTGATTCTCTGCATTTGGGATGTTATAAATTTATTACTTTGGTTGTTACCATGAATTCCCTTTCTCTAGGATTTTTGCTCTGATGGCAATTTAAATTCAGAATCTTCTAAAACAGAGACTATTGAGAATTTTTGCATCAGTTCCTGTGCACCCAGATTTTCAGGCTGATCTAAGTAGTGGTTGAGACAGCCTTCAGTGCTCTTTTGTCAACCATTACTGGCTGATTGAGAGACTTCCAGCTTCTACATAAGTACAAATCTGCTCTGAAGTTTAAAGTTGAACTGAGTGTTTGAAAATCTTTTTATACAGAAATTAGAAACTGTTTATATACTTCTACTTTTCTATTCTTATCTCCACCATCTTGCCTAAAGTTTGCCTTTAATTATTATTATGTGGCTCCAGGTGAGCCACATGCACAATGATACCTGACCAAACAACAAAGTATACGGCTGTGTAGATCTGTGAATGATCAAAGACAGTGGGTTGGGTTGTACTATTGGTATTAAGTCTAGCAGAGAGAAATGTTTCTAGACAACTGCTTCACCAAAATCATTTGGTCACACAACTGTTTGGTTTTTCAACGTCAGTTATCATAACATTTATTTCTACATAGCAACAAAGAGAAATGCAGATCTTTTTCTAACTGATATTCTGAACTTTCAGATCTGTTATCGATCTGATTTTATTTGATCTAACTAACTGCTGCTGAATTTGGTATTCTTGGTGGAATCTGTTCAAGAAGCAAACCAACTACCCAAGGCAGGGCTTGTTTTACAGAACACAGATGTCCACAGTCAGCAGCACTCACAGCAAAACTCGTGGATCTTGGTTTCAAAAGGTATTTTAAATGAACTGTGTAACTCTCATAATCAAGTAATAAAGCCTTTCTTGCAAGCTTTAATACTGAAAATAACACAGTAAGTGACGAATTCCAGAATCATGCAGAATTCTAGTATCATTTTAATAGGGAATTTTGAATAACTATGCAATAATTTTCTTCGTGCAGGCAATCAAATTTGTCATAATAAAAGGTTCATGTGTGGCAATTCTCTATTATTATTTGCAAAAATATTTGTACAGCAAGCCCTGCATGCTCATGAAAAGCCATTCAAACAATAAGAAAACACAATCTTACGTTATCTGTGGCATACACAGCCCCATATGAAAATATCTTACTGTATTTTCCTTTCTTTTACAGGAAAGGCAGTAAAATCAGAGGGAAGGGCAATAGGCCTTTCGAACAATAAAGCCAGGACTGAATCTGTTAAAAATTTAAGTTAAATATGAGGTTCTAGGTGTCATTGAGATTCCAGAAGTACCCATAGAACACAAAGTTTCTGCTGAAAATTGAATTTAAGTTTGTGAGGTTTTTAAAAATTTCCTTTATGTGATTACTACTTAATTATTATCTACCACTTTTAGAAGTAGGTTTCTACAATGACAATGTTACTTAATCTTTTCTTGAAAGAAGCGTTTTGACTGGATTTCCACTTGTTTTTTTACTTTGTCAGTGTCCAGCAGAAATTGTCATTACCACAGTGAATTCTGAAGATCACCTAACAATACAGCTTCCTTTATTTGATTACAGATGAGCTTGTTACATTGTTCATGTATAGTTATGGACAGTTCTGTTGCTTCATTGGGTATAGGCCTTGTTTAAAATATTGTAAGCACAGGAGTCAACTGCTTACATGGTTTGAATATAACGTTTTTGCCTACATCTTACAAGGGTTCCTAGTATCGTTATAGGAGAAATCTGTTCTTTTCCCTCATAAAAGTAGAAAACAATTCTATTGGGTGCATGTGACAAGGTTTTGGTAGCAGGGAGGACTACAGGCATGGCTTCTCTAAGAAAACTTTAGAAACTTACCCTATGTTCTACAGGGCCAATGCCAGCTGGGCCCAAGATGGACCCACCACTGGCCAGGGCTGAGCCCATGAGCAAAGGTGGTACTGCCTCTGGAAAAGCCCTGTGGAACACCAGGAGAGGAGTGAGAATATGCGAAAAAAACAACTCTGCAGACACCAAGTAAGCGAGGAAGGAAGGGGAAAAGGTGCTCCATGCACCAGAGCAGAGATTCCCCTGCAGCCCAAGGTGAAGAACACGATAAGGCAGACTGTCTTCCTGCAGACCATGGAGGTTCATGGACAAGCAGATATCACCTGCAGCCCATGAAGAACCCCACACTAGAAGAGGTGAATGCCCAAAGGCGGCTGTGACCCTGTGGGAAGCCCACGCTGGAGCAGTCTGGTCCTGAAGGACTGAACCCCATGGAAGCTGGAGCAGTTCATGAGAACTGCAGCCTGTGGGAAGGACTGACATAGGAGAGGTTTGTAGAGGACTTTCATTGTACTTTTTCCCCCCTGCCCAGCTGAGGGAGGGAGTGATAGAATGGTTTTGGTGGGCACCTGGCCTCTAGCCTGGATCAGCCCACCACGACAATCTAAAAGCAAACTATTATTTTAAACTGTAAGACATCTTGCTTTCCCTTATCCTTGATTAAATCAATGGGAGTTCTATCAAGAATTTTAGGGGGTTCGTATAATCCTACATGACGGATAATATCTTATTTTTCAAATTTCATTTTAGGACTTCTCATTCTTATCCAACAAGCGATTTTCTCTAAAACAGCATTTATAATTTCTGATATATACATTAAAATCATGTATGTCCCAAGTCCAAACTCTGCCACTGTTCCTCTTCTAATTTGCTGATAGCAATCAGCACTGATACTGTATCTTATGGTTATTCATACACAGTATGAAATAATTTTACTGTTATATCAAAGTACAAATACAGCTGCAAAAAGCTCAGCACTTAATCAACTGAGCTTTATCTTGCCCAAGGAAGGTTATCAATGTTTTCCATTCTATGAAGTACAATCCAGCAGATCTTTTGTCAATTGCATAAAATATGTTCCTAAGAAGAACATAAATTCGAAGGTTTATATGTTCAACTTTGGAAAACAGAAAAAAAAAGCAGAAACTAATTTCCATCTTAAAGCATTATAAAGAACTTAATATTAAAAAACATGAGCATGACAGCGTGAGCATATTTTAAGTGTTGCTTCAGGTTCTATAAGTATTTTGGATCAAACAGTACTCTTCTCAAAGTAAGTTTTGGTGAAATTGATGATAATTAATCTAATACAGAATCACAGCATCGTAGGGGTTGGAAGGGACTTCAAGAGATCATCGGATCCGACCCCAAATACACTAAAAAAAAATTGATACAGGGAGTCGAGGTAAACCAAACTGATAACATAGTAAAAAATACTTTATTTATTTTAGGATGACGTTTGGCTTATGCACCGTAACGGATATACCACATGCTCTTTTCAATCAACTAGGCAAAATAACAACATGCAATTTCTATTACTGCTTATCATATTCCAATATATCCGTTTACAGGTAATAAGATTAGATTCATTGCTATTCTCATTATTTAGGCTATTTTTTATTTAATCTTCTTATGTTAAAAAAGAGGGAATTTCACCTTCATGCATAATAAAAACCAAACAATGTTATCTTATTAGAAGCAACACATCCAAGCATGTTATATCCCACTTAGTTAATGTGACCAGAGAATAAAAAATTAGTATCTTACCTCAAACCAAAGATATGTGATTGTTCATAATTGAATAAGGAATGGATTTTAGCTTCGGAATTCAAAATTATAAGCCTGTCAATGATATCCTGCCAAAGGAAGACAGATGTAAAAAAAAAAAAAAAAAACCAAACTCATGTGTGATTTTGTATTTTAGGCACACCATAGTTCCATAGGGATATTAACAACAAAATGAAATCTATTATTAAAACGCACATTGAAATTGTTTCTGTAAGAGAAGGTGCTTTCCACCATAAAAGTCAATGGCAAACAGAAACCATACAGAAAGCTAGAGGAAAAAAAAACCTGAAAAAAAATAAATCACTAAACATACAAAAATATCCTCACATCCTAGTTCTTATTTAATATTAAACCACAACAGAAATGTTAAGCTGTTCTTTGTATATTTGAAATATGTATACATCTATTTTATTGAAAAGAACAGCAAATCTTTCAGTATAATACTCTTTCCAACACTGGTTAGAACACTGGTGGCTCCAACACTACATGCTTCAAAACTCAGACATTTATTCTCAGTGTAGCAAGGCTTGGCTTCCATGGCAAGGCTTACATCTTTCATCCTACACCATCTCATGTAATAGACAACAACCTGTAGCTGCTTCCCACTTCTTCCACAAATCGAAACTAATTATCTTTCCCTCTGGTTCACTGCATATTCAAATTGCTTCTGAAGAAATAATTTCATTAAAAGACTAAGAAACACATAAAAATATTCATCGATGTTATCGCCTCAGAGACAGATTGCTGTGCTATGGTAAGAAGAAACAAACTGCTAAATCCTTATAGCTTTATTTAAACTGGATTAAATCCAAATTTTCATTTTCTCCACATTTAAGTAGCATAGTCTCAGAAACAGCAGAGGGAGCTATTACCCAACTGGTTAAATCCAGTCATTTTACACAGAAGGAGAGAAAAGTCAAGACCCATACTTTCATGGAATCAACCGAATCTCTGGTTTTCAACAGAAAGAAAAGTAACTACCACAAGTAAAACTCCCAGTAGCAGGAAATGAGAAAAAAAAAATCTAGAACTTGTCAAAGTAAACTGTCTTCATAAAACACATTTAAAATACAGCAAAACTGCATTTTCCCTATTAGATTTTCTCAAGTGGTAGGACACAAGGCTGCAAAGAATGCACTTTTTTCACACAGTACCTTCACAATAAAATTCACATTTAAAAAATTTCAACTCGGACCTCGAGGCTGTTGTTAAATCACTAATGCAAGCAATTGATTTGTTTAGAGTTTATGGCTTTTTATATATTTGCACAAATAAAGAGTTAAATGCCATGGGATGTTTCTCTGGCAACAACCTCCTTGTCTCATCTAGACATCAAAGCTTGGAGTCCGCAAAAGGGTAGAAAGAGCAGGCACAGAGAGAGGACTGTTGAGAAAGCAGATACTAGGAAGGGAGATCACACATAAGGTCCAGCACAAGGTCTGATCAGAAAAATTTGCAGAGAGATCTGCACTGATCAACTGCAGACCATAGCTTAAATATTACGGGTAGGATGTCATCTACTTTTAATACCTAAAATACACCGTCTAGTTATAAGATGCTTCATAGTTACTGGTAGGAAAAAAACCCAAAAAATAATTTTGCCTGCTTTAACACGTCTTCCAAAGCTACACATGTGCAGGGTACCTTCCCGCCTAGATTCCCTCGCACGTGGGTACTGTAAAACCTCCCAAAGGAACACTGAAGGGAGGCACAAGGACCCTGATTCATCGGCTCCATTTTCTAAAGTATTTTTATATGGCACTCAGATTAAAAAAAAAATCTGGCCTGTATTAAGAAAAACTTTTCTAAGGGCACAAAACAAGTCTGATTAGTCACCAGTTAAAAGGAGTAAAAGCCCAACTGATAATCTGTTTGGTCAATGATGCAAATAGTTAGCGAAAAATACAAAGGAGGGAAAAATGTTTTAATTATGGGAATTTAAGAAATAAATGGCATAGGAAGATGATTAAGTTCTATGTATTATCAAATATGTTCAGCATAAATATTACAAATCAGGTTCTGTGATACCATTCAGAAACAGAAAAATGAAGCACACAAAGCCATTAAGTCTTTTGAACAAATCTTCTAGTGGCACTAAAATTGCTTTTACTTTGCTTTCTAACTACAGTTACATCTGGTCAGATTTTTTATCTTCACCTTTCTGCAATCACTGCCCAAAAAAATGGTTACAGCAAATCTGTATGTCTGCTTAACACCAGAAATTTTCTGAGGACTTAAGACTTTACATGTTAACACTAGATGAACTATTTTCCTTCTGATAGCTACGTAATTTTGGATATTTAGTTTAGGCTTACAAAACACAGTTGCACAGTAGAGTTAAATGAGACATACGGCATCCAAAACATCTGTACTCTTCAGGGAACTCTGAAGTATTGCTGTGAACCTAGAGAATTCCTCAAAATGCTGAAGTGTCTCAAAAGCCAAAACAACACAGACTTTCAAAAGTCAAAAACCATTACTTAAGACCAGCCCAATCTGAAAGCTCTCAAATATGTGTCACCTTCTACATTTATCTCCCCTGCTCCCAATGCCTCAGAAAACTTGATAACTGAACAAAATTATCCACTGATGGACACACTAATATTTAGTGGATTGAAAAAATGAAATGTATCGTTCCATTTCCTCTTGAACCATCAAAACAGTATTATGAAAAAATAACTGTAAAAATCTCTTCAAAACATACCATATACAATATACTCTAAGCAACTTAAACTACCATAAATCCAGAGCTTGTGCTAAACAAGCACTTTAACACAACACAAATTCAAACTTCTAGCTCATTAGAAAAAAAAAAAATTAAAAATGTAACTGCCACTCAAGGTCATAAGATTAAATTTGCCTGTGTCTTCTAGATGAGCTATTGGATTGCAGTTGGATGAACTAATACAAAATAATACTAAATACAAAAATGGTAATACTGGTTTTCTTAGGACTGAAATATGACTTAATCAGTAACTTTCCAATGAATGATTTTTTTCTGTGTGTGAATCATCTGTGCTATTAAGAAAACCTGAGGGGTTTTGGCTTTTAGTTTGTTGTTTGATTTTGGTTTTTTGAATTTTTGCTTAAATCCACATACAATGGGATAGAGAGATATTATATAAAAGTATAGATATTTTCCAGCATGTCGCTGCATGCACAGTGCTATTTATGTATGTCTTTTCTTTTTTTTTTTTTTCTCTCCATGGAAAAACTTAATTTTAACCCAAGCCAGGAAAGATGATCTTTCCATGAGGCACCAAATTTTATATTATCTTTACTATTTCCAAATGAAAATTTAGGTTAACCTGAAGTGATATGTGCATATACTGCCCTCATGCTGTATATAATACAAAATGCAGAAAATGACTCAATCTTTCTAGAAGAGAAAAAAGTCCATGATCACAGTTTTTCTTAGGAAAAATGTCTTCACAGCAGGATTTATTTCTTTTTCAAAATAAAAACTATACTTACAGTAATATCTGTAGGTACTTCACGGAATGAATACATTGGTTTATTTGGTATATCTTGTTGACTCAGGAGCTCTAAAACTGCAGGGTAAGTGAGCAAGTTTATCAGAGACAGAAAAGACTAAAGAAAGAAAAAAAAGGAGGAGTGGGGGCAAAAAGGAATATTAATCAGTTAAGTAAGGAAACTTTAACAAATATTTTCCATTTACTTTAAGTCTGTTCATATCATCTCTGTACACTGAACTTGACGTAAATAGAGATGCCCAAATTAAGACTGCAAAGCCTGGCATGTGTCTATATGATCTAAAAGGGAAGTAATCTCTGTGAAATGTGTAACAACTATCAAATTGTGCAAGAAATTTTGTAAAATTATACTATTTTCATAATCATGTAATTCTAAATTCTAGAGACACAGCATACTCTAGAACACATTACTCTCACTGATCTTACTACAATAATGAGACATGAACAATGGCCAGTATTTTAAGACTTTCACTTTTGTCACAGTCGTTATTTATTATTTTATATTGACTTTAATGGATCCTTGGCATTATGACCTGCCCACACAACACAAAAATCCTTTCAATCAGTGACCATTTCATTAGCATATCATACTAACTTTGCCCCATGTGCCAAGAAGCAGGTATAGTTGCAATAAAAATTTACAGAAAGGTCTGTGTCACCCTATCTGAAATACAGCAGTTTCTTCAATGCCAATACAGAATATTAAGCAATTTCTCACCTTCTGACAGCTTTGGTCAATAGGGTCAACTGGAGTAGATTTGGGTTGGGTTATCCTCAAATCATCTTTTCCACACTCCAAAAGAGCCCATAATTCAGTTACAAGTGCCTTTATAAAGCCTAAAAAAATGTTTGTTCTATGAATGACAGGAATACCAGAAAAACAATTTTCATATGGAATTCTGATGTAAAATTTTTTAATCTCAGATTCTCAAAATAATCTACATTGTGGACTAAAATTTCACAAGACAGATGGCCAAAGGGTTTCTTCTTATTATTCTCAATCCTTTAGTTAAACTCCTTTCTACATTAGTCTGCTTATATTCAAGATAAAATCTACAGCATGAGTTTTAAAAGACTATTATACTAGAGAAGGACAATATTTATCCATCTTCCATGTAAACAAGCTGCTGACTTTCTTTAAAAAGCTACCTGCTACAGATTGAAGCATAGCTGGTATTGGCTTGGTGGTTTTAAAAATACAGATTTACAGTAACATTTATAAATTCAAACATGCCACCATGAAAAGTTAAGGACTATGAAAGTCTTTTTAAGAGAAGCACTACTAGTTGAATTTGACATGTTGAATATGGAAGTGGAATAATAGCCATCTAGCTCTGAAATCTCCACATGTAAGTTACAGGCTTAATATAAACTTCACATACATTATACAAGCACCTCTCAGGGCTGGAAAATCAACACTGATTATTTTTAGACTACCATACGACTTTGAGGCCAAAGGCAACAAGCAACTTGGCTGAGAACCTTAACAGGGCAGACAGGTTACTGCTCAAGTGGATCTGTTCCCCACTTTCTGAAAGATCCCGGAGGCATAAATAGTAATCAACTAACAATCCATTTCCTTGACTGGCAGAATTTGCCTGCTTTTCTGACAGTCTTTCAGTCAAGTCATTTTTATTACTCACCAGCTACCTCTAGATACTAAGAGAGATTACTTGTAACTTTTGCACCTCATGGACTTCCTGAGCAACTTAAGACCGTAGTTTTACTTTACTGGTAAGATTCTACTTTTAGCATGACTACCTAGACTGCTGGGTGGTATGGGAACAGTTGAGTTACCTGAGAATAAATCTGAAGGGACTTTGTGGTAGAGGTTGAAATACGAGAAGTATCATCAATTCAGACAATACCAATTCCATCTCACTACTGCATGGGAGAGGCAATAACATTAAAGCCTCTGCAGTTTCTCACACTTTGAGCAGCCAGTAGCCATGGAAAATTACATACAAATTACAGAAATCAACAGTTTTTAATTCTGATCTGCAGATCAACAAGAACTTGTAGTCTTTTAGCAACTGATTTTTAAAAATATCTAAATGTATTCATGCACATACTGGAACCTTACAGAACACCAAACTAATAAAATAAACATTTTACATAATGTAAGGAAAACTAAAAATCCTTCATCAAGTAAACAACTTCATAGTTGGAAAAAATGTATTTCCATTGAGAAGATATCAATAGACATTTAAACAGTATTTGTTAATACTGGGTAATTATTCTACTCATTTGATATTTTTTAACATCTTTCTCACCATCCTTTTCTAATATGCAAGACTAGAGCATGTAGCTAATCATAACAGCAACATTTTTCAATTTACCTGAACTCTGTAGAGCTACTGCACCTGTTGGTGTTGTTGCCATTTGTGTAACAATCACCCTGTTACCAAACTCTTCATACTCATTTGTCTGTTAGTAACAAACATAAAAGGACAGCATTATTTATTCAGACGGCATGAAACTCTCAAATGATCTCTTAAATATTGATTTTTTTCCTACACTTGTTTACAAAATTTAATCCACTGTATGGTTAGATTTGAACAAACTTACCAGGGTCAGATTCCAAACCAAACATCTTTTTCAAGTACCTTATCAATATTTAAATGTAAAATACTAAGGTTATGACATGCAACATCAGCAAAGAATAAAAACAATAATATTATAATGTTTTTTCACACATTCAGTAAGATGTCTACAACATTATGCTTTTTCTCCTACGATCTTATTTTTGGCTACATAGATTTCAACACCATCTACCAACTTGGTCTAGAAGAATTTGCACTTAGAAGAAAAAAGAAGAATTATTTTGCCCAGCATTTCAAACTTCACTCTAAAAACTCAGAAAAATTAAATATATGCCTGACATTCTGAAGATGAGTAACATCCAACAAACTTAAGTCAGCATGTTACCAATACTGAGATGACGAGCCACATTTTAAATTAATTTTTGCAAAAATACAATGAAACAGTTTCTGGATTTATTTTTCTATTATTTTCTTTCTTCTTTATTTTATTATAACCATTAAAAGAAAGCAAATTCATATAGACTCTGAAATGCTTACCTGGAGTTTCTTCGATAAACTGCTGAACATAAAGTTCACACAGTCATTCAGGGCCCCTGTACCATGCAGCAGAAATAGTCCTTTGGATGTGGCAGAATAATTTAGCAAGGCATCTAATAATGTCTCTTCCCATAACAAACTGCAAGAGTAGCAAAATAATAATCATAAACATGGAAAAAAGCATGGAAAAAAAAGAAAAACTACAATTGCTAAATTTTCACTTCATTCACTGGACTCTGTTTATAGCACTATTCTGTGTTAGTTGCTTTTTTTAAAAAAAGCATTTGGGAAAGTTATCTTATGTATTACACTGTATTTTGTATAAACATTCCAATTTATCTTGGCAAAACTAATGCTAGGTAGGAACACAGAACAGAAAAATGACATAATGGGGAGCCCAGAAGACCTATGCCATCATTAAATGCACTTATGACTTACTATCTGAGTTTAGACAAGTCCGTTAAGGTATCACGTCAGTCAGAGATTAGCAAAGCAGGGACAGAACTTCTCACCGATGTAAAAACACTATGAGGAACTAATATGAACTCATATTTGAGGAGATAAAAGCTCCTGCTAGAAATTAGTACACAATTATGAGAATAACACACACAATGGCTTCACGTACTAACAACAGTTAATGGAAAATTTTCTACAAACATGGCAGGAAGAACAGCAATTGCAAGAATAAAGTATGATGATGCCCTCTGCCTAAAAAATATTCTATGTCCTAAAAAGAAAAGTGAAGCAATTAATTACATCACCTTTGACTAGGTACCATCCTTGCAACTATTACTAGACTCTCGTGATTATTCTTCTCTAAAAGAATTTGCTTACTGGATTCTCATCTGTAGTTCCCTTTTCCCATTTTTGATTCCTATCACCAAGAGGCAGCATGCACCTTTTCTTATAGCAGTCAACCAGTATCCCAAACTTTAATCACTTTTTGGGCAGAACCCTTGCCATGTCATGCTCAGAAGCAAAAATTTCACCCAGACATATATCAGCATTTCTTGTCCCACACTTAAATGAAAAATCTAGATGCTGTGAGGAAATTGCGGCTTCCGTCAATGGCAGTGATTAGCGACAGCCTCCTCAGTCAGAGCTCTGCATCCCTAGATTTCTCTTTACCTCTAGATCTGAATTGCTGTAACTAGTTCACATGCCTCCATTAACTACAGACTAGGTTAAATAACTGTTGAGGTATCTTTGCAAATTATGCATGAAATCTATGGTAAAGTATAAAAAACCCTACTGATTTAATTAAGGTTTGCACCAACGCCAACATCACCCTGATTTTTCAGGCTCACAAGTATTTGCATTTCTCATCTTAATGCATATGAACATCTATAAAGGGACATAACATTTTAGTATAAAAGGAAAAATGGCTTTCACTCAATATATATTAGTCTTTCAGCCAGAACACTTCAAATATTGCTACATAGTATTTTGAAGGTGTAGATACCATTCAGCAAAACAGCATTTTAAATTAACACCACATCAAAGCTTTAAGATAAACTCTGACAGCTATTTTGTTTTATGCCTTCTAATTCACAATTTCCTCAAACCAATTTCTGTACTCAGAGCGAATCAACTATAAGTCAATTTTACATAGATTAGACACAACTCTCTAAGCCAAGAAAGTCTTGAAAGGTCAAGAACAAAAGTAACTCTGCTGAGATCTATACTAGGATGGCTTCACTCCTTTCACCTACCCCTACACTTGTAGCAAAAAATCCACAAGGTAGTAACATGCGTCAACTGGGAACAGAGTAGCAGTGTGTAGTCACACTTGTGCAAATGCCTAAATGAAGCATCAACTTACATGTTTTTTGACTCTAGACTTATTGATGAAGTTGAGTCTGTACCGGTTACAGGAGTGGGCACTCTTTCTGAAAGCAAACTTGTCTGTGAAATAAAAATAAATAAATAAATGCCTTCTCACTGTTTATTTACACCACCTCAAAACTCTAGACCTTGCTTGTTCTCTCATTACATATTAAACCAGTGCTGCAGTCTAGCTTTTGGGACAGAATACACTACTGCACTGATTTTTTTTTCCAGAAAAGCTTATTTTATTTCTTCCTTAGGTATAAACCATTTTAAAGCTAATGCATTTTAATTTTTTTATTAAGAATCTTTACTTTTCAACTACAGACACATAAAGAAAAAAAAAAAGCATAAAAAAAAAATCAGAAAGCAATTCTTCATTCTATTTCTGTCACAGGTGATGGAAAATGGAAACAACAATTCAGTACCAAATTTATTTAGTAATTATGATTATTTTTATTTATAAACTATATAATTAGAACTAAAAGACAGAGGTAAACATATACATATTTTTATATTTGATGGAGTTTCTAATTTAAATGATATTTGAAAATAATTGGTGTGCGAAACACTATTTAAGGTGAATGATTTAAGCTGGTTTATGTTTCTAGAGATGAAATGCATATTGCACCATTCAAATGAAAGGGAGTAGTCATTAATTTACTCTTATAAACATGATCTAATAAATCCCCAAAAGATTTCTCTATTAAGCTAGTCAGTTGCCCTGAATCTCTTAAGTTCCCCTTTTATTACAGTCTGTACAAATTCTGTCCCAGAATTCCAGCAGAGCTGGCCAAGAAAAAAAATTGTTTCTCTATTACTCTTAAAACTCCAGGAGATGTGTAAAATAGGAGGAAACAAGTTACCATTTGTTCTGGTTTTGCCTGAGATAGAATTATTTTTCTTCCTGACAGTGGGCACAGTGCTGTGTTTGGACTTAGGATGAGAATAATGTTGATAACAGACCATTATTTTGGTTGTTGCTAGGGACACAGCCAGGACAGCTGGCCTAAACTGGCCAAATGGATACTCCATGCCATGTGATGTCATGCTCAGTATATAACTGGGGGGAAGCTGCAAGGGTTTTAGACCACGGCGTGGGAAGTGCTGGGCAGCAGCAGTCTGCAAGTGGTGAGCAACTGTGCTAAGCATCAGTTGTTTCGTATATTCTGTTTTCATCATTACTATTATTATTATTCTCTTCCCTTTTTGTCATAATAAACTGTCTTTATCACAACCAATGAGTTTTAAGCTTTTTACCCAAATTCTCTCCCACTGGGGACAGGCAGTGAACAAATGGCTGCGTGGTCGTTTCAGCTATCTGCCAGGTTAACCTAAGACACCAGGCGAGTTATGTAACTCATAGCACGATTCAAATGAACTAAACTCCTTAACTCAAAATCCTACAGATCTCAATGCAGAGAACAACCTAAGTTTCAAAACCAACATTCTGTGATGAGAAAATGTTTACTGTGATATAATTATGGTTGTAAGTAATAACATATTTTATTTTTCAATCTCTACGCTTTCATGAGAATTCATATAAAAGCAGTAAGAAATAAACACAAGGTGATGATTTAAGTCTCTCTTCTATTCATGTTCTATCTTTCTGATATTTTCTGCCTCAGTTTACTTTGTGATTGCGTTTTTTAAATTTCTAATAATAATAAAAGCATATAACATTTGTCAGGAAGAATAGCTCCATTTTTCTCTTGCATTCAATTTTTCTCCTGCTTCCTTGCCTCCAAAAAAGAATCTTTATGTGTTTAGCCATTTTTTTTTCTTCCAGATCAGTCTTAGCCTTCTCTCAGTAAGTATTGTACATTTACTGGAAGAAAAAAGAGATGGTTCCATTTTTCAGTATAAAAGAGAAACAACACAACTAAAATTTTGGGTTTCCACTAAAAATTCTAATGCCTATGGTTTAAATATGCTTTCAGTTCAGCTGGGAGCCAAAGTATGCTATCTTTACCTAGATGTTGCCAATATTATTTTAAGGAGTCAAATGTTTGTTTGAATATTACTTCACTGTGAACTTTCTGAAAACTGCTCTTGCAATACTTGCTATTTCTCCATCTTAACTAAATTTTTATTGTAATGAATAATAATTTTCAGACTGCATATGACTATCAGAACAATGAAAATAGAAAAGTAAATTTGTAACAGAAAGCAGAATACGCAGAAACCACTGGACTCAAACTCTTTCATGTATAAAAAGCATTAGACCAGCAATCAAATTGTTATCAAAGTGTTATTCCAATACTTAAATATAAGCAACCTTAAGCAAAGAACAACAACTACACAAGCTGAACCTGTTACAGTGAGATTTTTTTCCAATCCAAAGTAAGATTTACCTTTTTCCAGGCCTCTCCAATAGATTCATGCAAGCCATAAGGAATTAGCATCTGCAGGCCTTCACAAGTTCTGTACATCTGACGACATACAAAAATGAAAGCTCCTTTAACAACTGGCAAAATCTCAGCTCCAGATAAAAGAGAAATGTCGTCATGAAGAAGTTTCTTTGTAAACTGAACAATTACATGAACAGCTGTAGGACTAGAAATAAAATAACACTTTTAAAATGTTGGTTTGTAGTCATCAGTCTTGAAACATATCCTCTGATTAAATTTATTTAAAATTTTCTAGGGAAAAAAAATAACCCTATGGAAAGAAACTATGACCCACTATGGAGGGGCCAACTTTATTATAACTTGTAACAGCAGTCAGAAGAAACGTTAATATACAGCAAGTGGTTTTACAGGTCTACATAAAGCAAAAACGCATCTGTTGCCTTCCAGCCAGCCCATACAGACATGAAGCACACAGTCTGTGTGTTTTACAGAAGTCTAGTCGGGAAGACAATCAGTTTAGCTTCTGCTTAATCAGTGTTAAGTTTATCATTACAAGGCAAAATTCGTCCTTGTTCTTCCTTTTTTCCTGAAATTTCTCTCTGAAGTCTTCTAGGCTTGCAATGCAAAGGATAACTCTTTCTCCAAAATACTTTTATTTCCAACCTCCTTAAAAACATACCAAACTTCTCAGGTTCCTCCACTTAGAAGACATATGTTCCATATATCTTCATGACCTGCAGCTTAGATATTTTTAAAGGCTAGTCCCAATTTTACTACCCTGTTTCAAGTTCTAGCATCAGCTAACAATACTACTACCAACAGGATCTCACAGATCCTAAGCTAGGTACACTGTTACAAGTGTCAGTCTCTGATAGAAAAACCTGTCTCTACTAGATGTAATGAAAAGTGAATGGTACATTGTATTTATTCTTTCAATAAATTGGGTTGATTTTTATAATTATTCTAAAAACAAACAAGAAAACGAGATACACTGAAACTACATTCAGAGAAAATAAGAAAAACAAGTGAGCCATGGAAATTTCCCTTAATAAAAGTATTTTCAAATTGCCATTTCACCTGGTTATACACATCTCCCTAATTATTCTCTAAAACACTACTTTACTTGATAATCAGGTATTTTATTCCAAACAAAACATACCACATTATAGATAAATGAAAAAAGAGAAAATGAGTCTCGTAAGACTAATGTAATTCATTGAAGCAGTCACTAATACTATTCATCAATGCACTCTTACCCATCTTCTTTGGCAGTTTTTTCATTTTCTCCATCTCCATAAAGAAGAAAAGAAAGACCATCTTCAACTGCCGCAATCCTTGCCAAAATATCAGCTACATCAATTAAAGTGGTTTCAAGACAATTTATATAAACCTATTTGGAAAAAAGAAAAAAAAAATTTGATTTAATGCTTTCATGAAAGCTGTTTATTCAAGTCTGGCTTATGTATGCAGAACCTGAAGGTCACCTTTCTCATGATTGCTTAATGGCTTAAAGAAAATAAGTAAACAGCCTATGTTCAAATGCCATCACACAGAAATCTTCGTCACAAATGGCAGTAATTGCCACTTTTAATGATAATCGCATAAGTTCAATGACTGCACAGATACAGGCAACAGACATTCCTAAATGTTTTCTCTTTTCCCATTATGAATGTGGAAAGGTTTTTGATATGCCACCTAGGGGTATAAAAGCAATACCTGGATCAAGGTGAGAAACACGCTAACTCCCTCACTGCTGCATATGCATCTTTGCCTAGAAACGGAATTCTAGTTCCCAGTATCACCTGCATCCACCTCACTTCCAGGCTGTGGTAGGCCCAAACAGTTTTGGAATCATGAGCAGAGTCTTCCCCATGGAAGCAAAGTCAACTCATTCATTTCAGAGCACTGACTATATAGGCACAGCTGGGCTAATCAAGCAAACTTCAACATTTAACACTGTGATTCAGACTGTTCAGTCTAGGATCATCACTAATGAATGTACTACCCAAATTAATGCTAGACTGGCCATTATTCATTAGTAATTGAAGTCAATATTCCAATAGGAGACAAGCAGAACATGGGTGCTCCATGAAGAACCTGTCAGGTACCAGCATGGGCAGGATGTACTGCAAGGGATGAGAAGCCAGGAACTGAGCGAGATACCAAGGCAGGTTTGCCATCATGAATGGGCAGGCAGTCTTTTGTACCCAAGCAAGGTGAGCAGACAAGTTCCAGTGATAGCAACTAGGTTCCCCCAACAGCCCAAATCCTCTCCACAGTGATGAGGATGGTTCAAGGTTAAACCAGTGAGTCAGGGTCACCTCTGGACCCAATAATCAGGGTCAGACACAGCTGAACAACCACATTGAAATTGGCTCTATAGTGACAAAGCAGGTCTGAGGCAGAACAATTGAGTAAGTCATATCTGTGGGTCATGATTCAGATCAATGGGACACTAGGCCTCCATGCTGTTACAAGATAGTACAGGTAGGGAATGACAATGAGAAAATCTCAGCTAAGAAAACACTTCTGAGTGGAAGGTGAAGTGAGTCCACTCTGACACCTATTAGACACATCACTGGGGAGATGTCTGCTGAGGCTTCCTAGCAGAGCTTTCTCAAACAGCTGTCTTTGAGGCTGGACACCCACACTATTCGCTATTACTTATGCTGGCCCTGAGCCCAGGCTGCCAAGCCCAGGGAGAGGAAATAACAGGGAGAGCTTGACAGTAGACAGCAGCTCTAATTCTGCAGGACTTAAACACTGTCCTAAGGGTACTCGCCGAAACTCTATTCCTGTCTATATCCCTCAATAATTTGATCATGAGAGAATCAGAGCATGCTTTTGCACCCAGGGATTGAGAAACACTCCACATTCCTAGGATTTATATACAAACGTATTTACAAAGGAGGAGGCCAGTTTTCCAAGTGAGCCTCCCCCTCCCCACAATAATCGTCCCTACCCAGGACAACAGAGTGGAGTCAACAGTGAAATGAGCTAGGGAGGATTATTGTTCCCAGTAATACTTGTTAGTAGTATGCCAGAATGGGGAATAAAGCACCACTCTCTTGAAGTACGCTGCTTAAATCTTTTCCATTCTTCTGTTATTCATCAAGGACAGCTGGACTCACAAGAGAAATTACTTTTAAAATGCTATGCAATCCAGCTCCTGCTTCTTCTTTTATAGGCAGCTCTTTATTTTATATAGTGCACAGAGGAGAAATAAATTGTCTTCCTACTTTAAAATGTAAGGAATTTACTATTAATGATAGTGGTCAAAGTAACCCAAGAGAAAAATTCCATTTTGACTCTGCTTTTTTAGTTAAAATTTTCAGTGATACAGAGGGTTAATCCCTTGCCTTTTATTTTTAAGTTACTGGATACCATTGTTCAGATTCTAAGAAAGGAACATGCTGTGCTGTCACTGTTTCTTCAAGAATGTTATTATTTTGCTTTCCCTGTGCAATACCAAAAGAAACTCACAGCACTTTGTTTATTTAAAATGTGAATGCAATGTTCTGCACCAGCTATGCTTCAGCAGCAACTCTGAGGCTACAGAGCCCAAGAGGTCAATACTGCTACCCACAAACTGATCCTTCTGACAACCCTTGCTTACTGCCACGGAGTTTCTCCTCCCCCCTCTACTACACGTACACAATATTACTTAGAAGGCAAGTATGGCTTGCATTTACCCAGGTAAATTCAGAGATCAAATGTAAAATAACAGCACTGTGTTTGCTCACAAGGCCCACTGTACAGCCCAGGGGTCACATATGCAGCTCCAGTGCTATCCATGCCCCAACTCCAGATGAAGAAAGACGTGTGTATGGCCTTTTGAGATAGGCATGGTCCAGTATTAGTATTCCTGGGTGTCTAAGAAATGCCAATGGTTTGGTTGAGAAGCAAAACCAATTCAAATTCTCGTAAAAGAGGAAGAGGGTTGCTCTGATTTGGTCTACCTTTTCGAGCTATTGGTTTTTCAGATGCAATACAAAACAATTTTCCCCTTCATTAGAACAGGTACGACATGTTTCAGATTCACAAAACATAGCAACATACTACAGTCAGTGTGTGTTAAATATTTCTGACCATGACCTGTTTTTTCAAGCAGACTAGTTACTAAGTCACAGGAAGGCTTACAATCTGTTAAGAATTCAGCTACCTACAAAAGACAACTGAGCATGGCAGAAAAAAACTAAACAAACAAAACCAAAAAACCCTAACCACCAACAAAACAAAAAACCCTGTTAAATGTTCGGAAAATTTCTTTTTTTAACTATTAATGAAGAAAGACAGCTGTACATGTTTTAGAATAGCATGTGACCATAGATTGCCTGGGGGATTCATTACATAGGCCTCTATCACAGCAAATCAATGAAGTATTGCCTTAATACTCTGTTTAAATTCAACCATCAGTGTTCAAAGCATATGCAGGCTCAATCACTATTTGCACTTGAAAATGTTAGCACCGAGGCTTTGCAACATACAGTAAAAACAAGACAACTTAGAAGTATTAATTATGCATCCGTAGATAGCCTTATAATAAAAGCTAAAGTAATGCTACTATACTTGGTACAGACACACACAGAACAGCTACATTATTGACATGATCCAGTTTTTGCAGGACTATGGTTCTAAATTTTACAGAAAAATATACATTAAAATATTTTCTTAGAAACTGATTTTTACACTTTTAAAAGAGCATTGGAATATTTCTGTATAGGTAAATATATTTTCAGGAATTAATGTGAAGAGTCTTTTCCAAAAAAAAAATAAACAATCTGCCTTGAAAAAAAAAAAATAAGAAAGATACCAACAAAATTCAACTTTAAAAACCTACAAAAGGTATTAAAATCAGGAACCCAGACTGTCTTTGCAAGCATGACTCTCAGGAAGAAAATTCAAAACTTCTTAGCTATTAATTCCTATCAAAGTTTCTTTATGTAAGGCTCTTCCTTTACTCTCTGCCTTAAGACTTACAGTAACCTAAATCAAATCATCTCAGTCAAAACAAAAACATTAGGACAGGCAAACTGTAACTAGAATCTCAAGTACCCACAAGTAGATAATGCTTTTATAGTTATTATGGAAATGTTTAAAAAACAACAAAAAACCAAACCCTTCATTTTACCAATTCAGAAAATAATATTTTTCCATAAAGAATTAAGTATTTCGTCTATACTAATTATTGAGAACACTTCAAGTTACCAGCTGAATTTTAGAAGGAATACAAGTAGGTTGCCTTTTAAAAAGCAGGTAGAATAAATAAGCTTCTAAGAAATATCAAAAAAAAAATATATGCGAGACAAAAGCTTTTTTCTTTTTTCTTCCAATGTGATTTTTCCTAAGGCAATAAAATTTTTGCTACTATTCACTAGATTTCAAGAAAACAAAGTCTGTCAGACCAGTCACGACAACCTGTGCTATTTAAAGTATCCTATCATAGCTAATGTAGAAAATACTACAGGAGTTACCATGTGCCTAAATAAATCTGGTACATAGAAAATACAGAAAAACTATAATATTCTATAGATTCAAAAATTATTTGGAAGATTACTACAAACCTCTTTGCCACTCAGTAGACTTTGAACAGGATGAAGTAGAGCATCTATCACTGCATCCGTATATAAACATTCAGCAGTACATCCTGCTTGATCACAAAAAGCTTGCAGGATCTCCATAGCAAGACTTGCTGGAGAATAACTTTCTGGTGAACACAAGAAGTATTTGGTTATATTTTAACATACACAAGTGTATCTACATGGATTAGGTAGATTATTCTGAATTATAAATTTATTAAGCACTGGTTTAACACAGTTAGAGGGGAAGAAGGAAAGTAAAAGGAGGAAGGGAAGAGAAAAATCTGCACAAATAACAGACCCAAATTAAACATTGCAAAAGAAGTTACTGCATGTCTCATTATAATTTTATATATTAGCATATATTATAAACAAAATATTTACCTGTCTGTGTTGTTAAAGCTGTCTTTTGGTGACTTGGAAAGTAATAAATAAGCTGAGTAAATAATACCAACAGATCGGTTACGGTGACACTATCTATTAAAAAAAAAAGACGACTCTGCAAATTAAAGTGCAAACTTAATTTTCAAAATAAAATAGATTCTGTAAATATATGCAAACAGTGCTATGCTTTATTGATGAAATCGACATATGTACAAACGATAAATCAAAGGACATGCATGTTCCTGCGACTCTACCACAGTATTTCATGATTAACTTGCTCCCAGTTCAGCCAATATCGACTTTACCATGTCTTCCACTGAAACAAATGGCAGCCAAAGTTTGAGAATGCTCAATATACAGAGCAGTAGGAAAAAACATTAACTTGGATTAGATTAAGTGAAACAAGTGGAAAAGAGAAAAACTGTTAGACAATTCTTGTGAGGGCTGAAACAAAACTAAATGTAGCTAAAAGCAGGCTGGGAACTACTGCTCCAAGTTTAATATAATTATGTTAATAAATCAGTCTGTGAGGAAGGGGTTGATGAACTTGAGGAGGACACTATCAAGAACACAGATGGCATGATTGCTGCTTGGCTGGAGCACCTCTACTATGAAGACAGGCTGAGACACTTGGGCTTGTTCAGCCTGAAGAAGGCTCTGGTGGGGCCTTATAGCAACGTTATAGCAGCCCTCCAGTACCTAAACAGGGGGCTACAGCAAAGATGGAGAGGGATTGTTTATAAGGGCCTGTAGTGATAGGACAAGGGTAAGGGGTTTAAACTGAAGGAGGGCAGATTTAGATTATATAGACAGGATAAATTCTTCACTGTGAGGGTGGTGAGGCCCTGGCACAGGTTGCCCAGAGAAGCTATAACTGCTCCCTCCCTGGCAGCATTCAAGGCCAGGTTGGATGGAGCTTTGGGCAACCTGGTGGAGCACGTGCCTGCCCATGGCAGGGGGGCTGGAACTTTGGTGGTCTTTAAGGTCCCTTCCAACTCAAACCAGTCTGTGATTCTAATTACTATCCAGTAGTGTTTTGAATTCTACTTTGAATTAACAAATATGTTAGTGCAATGTTCTCACACACTTGCATTTGCCATACATTGTATGCCGTACAATATATCACCATATGCAGATTTCTCTGGATTTCCAAGAGCCTTTCCATCACATATCTTCTGTTCCTATTAAGCCATCTGTTCCACAGGTACTGGCCTTTTCCTCTACCATCATTTTACCTTAATATTATTAATAGGTTAAGCTCAGAACAATTGTTTTCAATTTGAAGTTAGCTTGAAGTACTAATTTTGTTTCATAGCTGAAAAAAGGACAAACAATTTTGGTCCCTGGACATGTGTGTTTTCCAACCAAATATATCCATTGGTTTGATGAAAGATATTGCTTGTACCTAGAAAGACTGAATCACACACTGATCCAACTCTCCTTCAATATGAAATTAATATATCAAGTGTACGGATAAAAGTGATCTATTCAACTACATCCAAAGATTAAAAAACTGAGTTGATGCTCTGAATTACCTACACCACCCATTAAGAATGGTTTCCAGGCACAGAATTGCTGAACAGAGTATTGTCCTCTAATGTCCACATATTGCAGTGGAAACAAAGTATGGATGAAGTGTTACTGTACAGGATCCCTTTTTCTCAGCCCTCCCCTTACCTTTTTTATTTTTCAGCTTTATAGGAAAGAGATTTCGGCCTTGCTTATAGATCAGCAATCTTCCTAAAAGGCACAGCGAATGAACAAAGTAGATGTGCTGCAATTCTGATCCAGTGTAAGAAAAGTTCTGCTTGTCACCTTTAAAAATAAAACACCACCACAAAATTAGAACTATACTCCTTCAGTTTACTCTGTAATACCTAGCTACTACCTGCAACACACATGGACCATTTTGTGTATAAAGGCAGACAGTTTAAGTATCTAACCACTACTATTATTGTTCTCTCAAAAGATAGACATACAATATTTTAGGAAGAAAAAGATCAGACAGAATGTCTTCCGCTTGAGACAGCATGCTCAAAGATCTACAGAATGTGGATGTATGTGCACAGAAAACAAGGCATGCAAAGATACTCACTACAGTGCTGCTGGGAGAACTCACTGATTTTGGAATTTGTATTAACTGCTGCCTTACAAAATTCAAAATAATCAAGACATTGCTGGACAGCTGCATTAATCTGGAAAAAAACCCACAAAATAACAAAATACTTGGTATTCCATAATAAAGCCATTCTCTCTTGTATCCAAGCATTGTCCTTTAACACAAAATCCTAAATACCAACATCACCACAATTACTTCATGTTTCAGTGCTTTGGATGTGCTAACCAACAGGAGGTAAAATTATACAGGGCTATTAAAACACATTGCCATTATTATTGCATTACTACACTACCAGCTCTTTAAGTATTAAGACAATCTATGAAAAAGAGTACAGAGAACATACAAATATTTTTTAAAATTAATGCCAATCTGTGATTTCCATGCTGTCATTACTATGGAGGACTTGCATTTTCCAGATATGAAAAGCTTTGTCGAAAACACTAAACTCTAAGCTTGGTTGTTGGGTGGTGTCAGCACTGTTAGTGTTCTTTGCAGATGGGCTGTATCATTAACATAGCATTATCATCTAATCGATGTTTATAAAAGCTTATTATCAGCATGCATTTAGAAATTAATCACAAATACAGCATATGAACAAAGAAGCATACTTAGATTTAGCACAGTTTAGAGCTGCTAGGATTTATCCACAAATCTAAGTAAAATACACAGAGTAAACTAGTTTAAAAAAAATAAGACAATCTGCTGTTTACTCTATGCCCATATATTAGACTGCCCTGTTCATGGACTTCCTATTATAAACTTTTTTGTTGCATGGAACATGCATATATGAAAAGTAGTCTTCTACAGTTGTCTGTATCCTTGTATCTTAAAGTTTTATAAGTCACATATTTTACATTACACTTCCCTTGTATTACAAGGCTTTGCAAAACACAGCCACAGTCCTGTCTGTATCAATGGATCTTACATCTATATTGGTCTTACTGACACAATGAAACTTCCACCCCTCTGAAGAGATGTGCCCATGCAGAATGTGTCATAGGATTAGCAACTACATAACAAGATGTTTTCTCAGTTTGATTTATTTTGCTGACACTCTGAATCCTTAGTACTTCATCTCACAACTTGAAGAACACAATGGCATTTTTTAGTCTGTTTCTATCAAAAATCCAAAATGTGTACAGAGTTTTTATGCCATTTTTTCATGTACCATTTCTGGTTTTATACATGCCAGAAAAATTCAAAATATGAACACAATGTAGGAAATAAATAATAATCCTAATTAAACACCTGCTATAAACCATTCAGATTTCCCCTTACTCAGAGCTTTTAACTTTGCATTTAACAATAGTTAAAGAGAAATTTAATAAAAAAACAAAAAACAAGAAACCAAAAAGGCTCACCAAGCTAAACAACACAGAACAGCCTCTAAACGGTAAAAAAGGAGGGGAAAAAAGCTCAAACCATAATGTGCAAAGCAAGAAGTTCCAAGTAAATTTGCCTTGGGAAATACTTACCAAAGATTTGTATTTCTTTTCCAAAAGCCTGAATACCACTGTTCTGCTGTAATACGCATGCTAAAATGACAAAGAAGACCCAATGTCAACTTCAAACATATACATTTCATTTTTTAATTAAAAAGTAGGAATTATTTCTGGTTCTGTTCTATTAGGGATCTTGTGCACAGTACATAATCAGTGTACTTAACATTACCCTGAAGCTTGTGTAAACCAGCGTTACACTCAGCTGAACCTTTTGCTTGTAGTGCATTTGACAAAAAAGTCATTAGAAAAATATGTAGCAGAGCATGCAATAAACAGAAAAACAATAACTTTGCTGAGATGACAGACTATGTTTTGACATTGCCACGTATATACTAAATTATAAGCTTAGACACAGTAGGCTGAAAAAAGCTCCAATGTCCACTGGAGGTTAGCAAGTTGTGTGCAGCATATCATATATATAACTGTACTTTCATTCTTATCACTTCTTACAGAAAATATTTGCAACTCTTCAGAGTTGTCTATCAATACTGACAAAAGGACTGAAGCCTGAAAGCACTACAAAGAATTTACAAAGCAGTAAATTCTCAGAAATTACGAAAACTATCAACTGAATGGAAACAGAGGGAGAGTATAGTGTTAAAGGGCAAATGACATAAATGCCTAAAAAAACTCCGGGCTTCCTTAATTCAGTGCTCATTATAGGTTGTTATCAGGTCACAATAGGTCTGTGATAATAGCAGTCATAAATCAAACTTTTCAAAACATGTCAGACACACACAAGTTACAGGTTGTTGGGTTGGGATTATTTTTGTTTTGCTTACCGTCCATTTTTTAAACCATACTGCTTTAATATCTAGCAGAGCCAAGAAGTAGATAGGACTCAAAAAATCTGGAGAGGCAGGATGATCAGGCTCACGTTTTACTGACAAAAGTGACAAGGTACTCTCCACTACTTCTTCCATGTACCTTGTGACACAAAGAAAAAAATAAACAGAAAACAAAATCAGTTTAATCCTTCCACCAGAAATATTCAGGAAAGAAATTCTGGTAAAACATCATCATTCAGATAAATCATAAATATAACAACAGTATCTTTACTCGATCTTGTGAGGATATTCATTTTTTGTATTATCATGAATAAAACTAGTAACAACCTATGTGTGTATTTACCTACACGATTACATATTCTATTATGCTTGTTACTTTGGAAGGCATCCAAATTATTTTTGTTGTAATGCATTTAGAACACTTGAAAAGTTAAGTAAGCAGCTTAATGTGACCCATGACTACTTCTATGCAACTTTCTTATTCCACTTTTCCCATTCTCTATTTATATTTCTCCCCTCCTTATCACTGACCACTCATCTGTGTATCCCATAATTAACCTTTTACTACAATTAGATGCAAAAATCATTAATTTAAGAAACAGTGACAGGTTTTTGAAGGTGACATACTTTTCTGGATGACGAATCCAGGAAGAGGGAGCTTCCTTTTGGTACTCATTTAAAAGGCGTATCTGAAAGAAATAATTATTAAAATTTCAAAATAAATTATGCATGATGTTTCAGCAATGGCAAAAAAAGGTATGAAAAGTTCACTTATACCTTTTTAAGTAATCGATTTACGTCTGCGTTAGACACATCCAGACCAGCTGAAATACGAAGAGAATATTCTCCAGAAAGAAAGTACAACTCCAAGTGTCTTGCTAAAAAAGAAAAAAAAAAAACCCAGCTCACCTCCAAGGCAATAGTGGCAAAACAAACTGTATTACACAGCTTCATTATAAAAACTACCTGATTTTCAGGAAGTACACAGAATCATGAAGACTTAAAAGTAATTAAACACACATACCTAAACTTGTATAGACTTCTCTTGTCATGTTAAATGGAGAAGAGGAGAAGGTTTTTGCATAGAACCTAAGAATTTTCTCCTAAGGGAGAAAGAGTAAGCAATGTATTAAATAGTCATGGCACTGTGTATTAATGTTGCACAATAATCAGTATGTAGTGGCATTATTCTTTATATTACATGTTGCTCAGCTGTCTCTACAGATGTGAAGTGTATTTTATAAAAAGATATAGTTTAGGACCACAGAAACCTACAATCCAAAGGCAATTTTGCTCTAATACTTTAACTGGCAGCACCAATGCAAAGACTCACTGAGATATAAAGAAGCAGATCAGGGAATATTACTGTACTTTTCCATTAATATGTTTATGTTATTAAACATACCAACAACTAGTGACTAGCCCTGTTTCAAAAGAAATTGTAGACCTTCCAGGCTGAAAGAAAAACACATGACAGCAGCTGGGGCAGCTTTCGTATTTATTTGCTAATCACTTTAAATTTTAAAAGAAAAAAAAAAGGCTTATTTGGCACAATAAATAATCTAGCAGTAGTTTAAGCAGCTGTCACCTTTTTCATTTTTCCCTCATCAGTACCTGAGTACTATTGCTCTCTATCAATTTTGCATCATCAGGGAACATGCACCTGACTTAAATATTACCCTGGGATAATAATGGGATCCTGATGGACTACTCATAATACATATGTAACTTCTTCCTCTTCTGTACTCTTTACTAAGGCTACACATCTGACAACTAAGCACAGAACAGAAGCTTACACTGAATGCTGCATCAGGATCTGACAGAGACATCGTGAGATGCTTACGCAGATTTGGCCAGCTCTCAGAGTTCAGGATATCAGAGGGAGGGGCAATGCAGAGTGTCTGCAATGCTTTCTGGCGGACCTGAAGTGGCCAAAAAAGATAAACACCACAAATAATTTACAATATAATTTGGAAGAAGGAAGGAACAGGATCTGACTATGGAACAGACAAGGAATTCCAGAATACTTATATTCTGCTATATTTTTATGGTGATTTAGACAAACACTACATCACTGAGAAAAAAACAAAACCAAAACCAAACATACACTTTTTTATATAAGTTTTCAATACTGGATGCTAAGCATTATGTTCCATTTTCTGCTTGTAATCAAATATTTTTATTAGGGAATACAGGAAACTTTCATCAAATACTAAAAATGTGCCTAACAGCTCTCTAAAATCAGTAAGGGAACTGCTGAACTTTCATCATCATCATAATCTAAATAATTTCAAGTAACTTTTTATTTGTAGATAACTGTAATATTCAGTATTTTTTTTCATATTAGTGGAACCAACTGTAGGAAATTTTAACAATATTTAAGAGCATCAGACTTATTACCTGGTTTCTAAGGAAACTGAGTAACAATGTTTATACCAGTTCCCATTTTCCATGCCTTTTTCAACTGCCAGACAATCCCAAACAAGTCTTATTAGGACAGCACTCAAAATTATCCTCCAAAGTTCAAAAATATCAGCAGCTGGTGCCAACTGGTGGTTAGAGATCCAAATTAGTACTGCCACTGACAAGAAGGCAAAGCTAACTTGGACTTTATATATTCTATTTGGCAGCAGCCTGGCAAATCACCAGGCATCTCTCTCTTGTGTGTTGTCCTTTCGATACCCCTACTAGAAGTTACTAAGACAAGGCAAGGGGCACATATACAAGAACATAATCTTCAATAACTCTCCAAACTAGAAATGCCCATCTATAGCACATAAACTCCCAACACAAAAAAAAAAAAAAGTATTTGCTGAAACACTAGTTTTTGAACAATATAGTTATGAACAACAAAATACTGCACTGCAGAGCAGCTGCTGCACTGAAAACCAGAGATATGAACTAACAAAGACAAGACACTGCTTAGCTACATATGAACCCTAACATACACAGTCTGTTTTCCAATATGCCATAAACATTCATTTATTTTAATATTTTATTTTTCCTTTGAAACTTACTTCCTTAGGCTGAACAGGATCAAACCTTTCTACAAGTAGCTGCAACTGTTCTTGACTCATGAACGTGTAACTCTGCAATACATATTATGAAATTATCATTAAAATATTTTATTAAACTGAACACCAGAAGATTAAACTCATCAGTCTTTCTGATACCTAATTTACTTCTAATAATTAGGACTTCAACATTTATACTAATTTAACATTAAAGTCAACATTCTAAATGTTTTCTGCCATTTGCCTAAAGTTAAATTTACAGCAACAAAATTCTCATTCCATATTTTGCTCTGCTTTCTTAAAATTTTCCTGTATCTTCATAAAATCCATTATAATCATTCATTCAGTAATATAGCATAGTGCAGCAGGCTGGAAATGACCTGCACATTATTTCACTCCTAAAGTAAAAAAATCACAAAAAGTTACATGATGTATTGCTTTTATCTTTTTTTTTTCCCATCTTTTTATCTTTTCCATGAAGTATTTGCAAAACTACTTTAAAGCATATGGGCATGATATTCATCTCATCAAGCATATGGTGTCTAAAGGTTAGACAACTAGTATAAGCTTAGTACTTCACAGTGAAAGAAAAGTAATTAATTGGTTTTAGGATATATCAAAGCTAGGAAGGATGAATCTTTTTCTAGGGCAGCTTCTCAATGTCCATTGGCAGAAACTTAATTCATTTTTGCAGTACCACACTTATTTTGTAACCGAGAGAGAAAACACATTGTACTTGGTTGAACGAGGAGTCACTGTCAGAACAGTTGTCTGTATCATAGCCACTCTGGCGTCCTTTCTTTGGTTTACTGTCCAGCTCCTTGTTACGCATCCGATCTTCTTCAAACTTGTTAATCAAAGATTCTACGACAACCATCATGACATTCTTCAAGGCATGCATCATTTCTGTGTATCTTCAAAGTAAAGATGATTTTAATGTTAAAAAGTGCAAAAATCACTAATTTAAAAGATGCAAATCGCTAAATAGTGAATATGGCATAATGCTACATAGATCAGAACTCACTGAATTTACAGAAAAGAATGAAAAACAAATGCAAATCCAAAATGAGCAACAAAACTCGTATGTACCTTAAATGTTTCAGATAACTAGATTTCAAAATAATATTAAAATTCTTTTTATGCCCTTCTCAAACTAGTCAGTGAAATGTCACTAACATAATACTGTTGTGGGAAAATCTTAAGAAGGAACAGTGTGGATCCACCAAAAGGGGGAATCTCTCCCTGAGAAAACAGCCACTTCTCATCTTTGTTACTATTAGAGTTTCTTCAACATCCCATTTTTCTTCTGCTATAAGCCTCAAGTAGAACCAATAGAAAAGAACACATCCCGATTCAAGTTCTTGACTACAGGTCATGTACACAAAATAATTTCCTTTCAACAAAGCCAGGTTTTTCTAAGTTACATAAATTGAATAACAACATCCAGAAGGAAGCAATTTAAAATAAAAGCTGCATCAGAAAAACATCTTATTGTAAATTGTTGATATTCTATTTGAAATTATTTTGTACTTTAAGGCTACTATTACTTTTTCTGCAGTCACCAAAGATATAAATTACCACATTGTGGTTTAATATCCTGCTACCTCTCATATTAAAAATAAAATATACAGACGTATTTAGTGCACTGGATTATCTTCTACCAACTTTAACAAGCACAAGAGCCCTAATATCCTGATCCTTGAAACAAAAAGGCACAAACAGCATAATTTTTAAAAAGTCATCCTACCATCTATTTTCTAGATGAAATTAAAAGCCAAGTGATTAAGAACTGCTTTATAACACAAATGACTGTACTATGAAAATGCAGAACATATCACTAAGAAAAAAAGTAATTGCAATGAACAAAACTGGAACCCTGAACAATACAATGATATCAAGAGTAGCATAGTGAGATCAAATAATGCTCCATCAGATTTTGGAATGCTTGAAGGCAGGTGACAATAAAAGCATTAAAACAGGTAAGTATAAAACATATCTGCATATTTCTAGATAAGAAACCTTCTGAAAACAAACAGAAAATAAAAACTTAGAGAACAGAAACACGTATTATCTAACTCCTTTCTTACTGAGGACACAAAGTAAATAACAGGCATCATAGTAAAACCCTAGACACACTACAAGAGAGAAGAAGATTGTGGGGGGAAAAAAAGATAAAAAATTAAAAAATAGTTCACTGGAAGTAGTGTATAAAGCCATTTTAGTGGCAAAAATATGGGAGTAAAAAATTTGTTGTTGTTGTTTTCTTCCTCTGCAACACACAAAAATAACCACTGATGCTAAAATTCAGCAAGAATTCATTGGCTGTTTTCCATTTCTCAACATTCACCATTTTGGGTGAATCATTTTTAATGGTTCAATCTCAGTAAAGCCCTCATCACAGCTCTCTAACAAAAGAGAGGGGAAAGGACCTGGTTCACTATGATGACAAAAGTATGATGTCTGTTTCAATTAAAGAAACTTCTTTTAGAACTGTTTTAACCATTATGATCTAGTTAGAATTTGTACAGGAATTCCAAAAACAGTATGACCCATGGACTAAACTTTGGAAGTTTTTACATATCTTATGGAAATAAGTGTTATATATACACTAAAATCCATTCTATAACTACTACTGACCATGGCTTTAAAGAATCACAGCAATTACCTGCCTATGCAAATTCTAAATCCAAAGCATGAAAAAAAAATCAGTAAGAGAGCTACCAGCCTCTGTATTCCAAGGAAAATTTATTTTCAAGTCCGTAGGAAGATGAGCATCTTACTAGAGAGGTGGTGACTAATGAAAGAATATCACTGGTACTCAGAGAGGCTTTTTAAATTAAGGCTTCCTTATTAAATACCATGTTCAAAGTCAATTAATCTGGACCACACACCCTGTAATATGCTGACATGTGGTTTTGCACACCTACTGATTTCTGGCCATCAGATGGTCCAAATAAAAACATTTCAGACAATTATACACAGTTGGTCCACATACCACAATATATGTTATACAGACAGCACTGCAGAAGTGTCTATGCACATACACTAAAACACAAGGAAGACAGCTCAAGCTTCAAATGTTAAACTACTGAATGAAGGCAGATCTGATTAAATGTTCAGCTCTGACAGGACACCTGGCTAGATCCCAAGGAAGAATTTTTTTTAAAAATACACATGTATTCTAATTCTTTTTTTGGTTGGGTGGGGTTGGTTGGTTGGTTGTTGGGGTTTTTCAGAAAAAAAAAAAATATTGCCATGCAAATTATCCATTTATATCTAAGAAACTTATCAAACTTTAATACCTGATAAAACAAATTTTTCCTTTAGGCTAACTTCCATATCACAAATGAATTTAACATGCAGCTAATGAAATAATATGAAGTACTAATTCTTCTCTCAGATCTTACCCCCACCCAAATCTAGTCCTAGATACCTCAAAAACTTCACAGATCTTTTTATGCAATAGTTCACAGTCTTAATTCCAGACTGCAATGAATCATGATAAACTGCAATGTAGCGTGGGAATATCTGAATTTCTTAGCCCTGATTTTTGAAAGCAGACAACAAATGTCTTTATGCATCGGCTCAGAATTTATTTTTTCAAATTTCTGGAAAGGAGAAAAGATGACAAAACCCACAAAGAAATAAAAACATGAAATGTATGCCTATACTCACTCTTTTGATTCACGTGTCTTCTTAGTAACATGCTGGACAAGTGTGTCATAGCCAGATACTTCACCCTGACTTTGAGCAGAAGTACATTTTTCGGTTTCTTCTTCAATCACAGATCCCACAGTATTATTTATATATTGTCGAAGATATTTCACAAACTCATAGCTGTAACAAATATACAAAATTATAATATAACACATTTCCCTGAGCTCACTATCAAGCATTTTCAACATTATATTGACATTCATTATCTTCTCTCCCAGCAGACCTGTTACTTTAAGGTAAGGGTTTATGTTTTGCAGAGAAATAAATTTCAACAGTGTGAAAAACCATACTAAAGTTTGATTTTCTTCAACATGGTCATCATGAGCATATTCCAGGAAGAAATAGTTTTGAATTTCCTCTTGTGCTTCTTCTAGATGTAAAAATCTACTCAGACAAAAACCTCAAGGTTTTGTAGACAAAAATCATGGAATATCAAGAAATCTCAGTTTTTTGGAATTTAAAGAAGCATTACTTAAAGAATCCTGAAGATAGCACTGTCTTATGATATCTGTCTAGTATTATTATCTGTGCAGTATACATACAAAATGAGACACAATTTATAAATTCCAGCATTTGAGCATGTCTAAGGCTTATGAAAGTCCGTGTGACTCACAGACACAGAAGACCTCACTCAGTCAAACTGACACAGATTGTCTGTCCAATTCATACATTAAATCTACAGAAATTGGCACTAAGTACTCTTAATATTAGACACTCACATAAACCTGTTTAACCACAAGAATAATCAGAAGAGGATTTCAAACAGAAGACTCTGGCTGGGTCCTCAGACTCTGTATTACCTACTGAAATTTCTAAAAAGTGGTGCTCAGAATATATATATTTTTATTAGTCTTCTGATTTGTATAAAAGACAAGGCAAACAGAAACATGCAAAAAAGTTAATCATACCTAATCAACAGATGTGTCGTTATAGTTTTGTTATATCAAATGCAGATGTGAAACTACTTTGTGTTAATTTGGGTAAATACAGAGTGAGAAAAACTCAAATAAGAGTCAATTCACTATGTTGGTAGAGTCCAAAGCTATACAATACAAATATATGTAAATAAAAGCAACTGTTACAACAGGCAGCAGCTCTTGCCTTTCTTAGATATTAATTAAAAAACATTTTAAGAAATCAGACTATATTCAAGATATTCAAAGTTGTGTCTTGTATTACAATACATACTTCCTCAGTGGATTGGCTACCTCAAGTTCCATCGGGTGTCTTTTTACCTTTTTTGTTGGTCTGTTGTTTTTTTTAAATTTCTCACTTTTTTCTATTCCTGTATCATTTTGTTCTAATGAAAGTAACAGAAACCCATCTCAAGAAAGATGCGACCATGTTCATTTGCATTTCCATTTGTCTTCAAGGCTAGCTTTTTACTCTGCAGCAATAAGATTACATGAGTCTCCACTAAATGAAAGTTTTCATAACCATTTCTCCTGTTTGTTTTATGACAGTAATATTTCCAGGGTATACATTTTTTGCAGTGACGGTTTTGCTCTGAAATACACATCATTTTTCAGGACACCAAGGTTATGTCTGCCTGATGCCCTAGCCTTGATCTCCTCTATCATTCTTCCCCTTAAACCTGTTGTGTAACAAAGTGTTTCAGCAATGACAGACCTATTTCTTCACATGCAAAATCAAGTCAGACCAATCTGGTTGGACTTACAAAGGAAACACCAGGGGGAAAAAAAACCAAACAAACAAAAAAAAATGTTAAAAAAACCAACTCTAGGACTCTAAGAAAAAAATATGACAGAAAACATGCTACTTATATAGTTACAAATTCTGATTTTTATTACTGCTCATACACTCTGAACTTGATTCAATTTTCCTTTTAATCAGCTTGCTGAGTGGTCTGTGTTTCTGTCTTTTCTATATCACAGCAGGAACAAACAAAGCAGGATAAACTAAGACCTCGAAATCTGATAAAATTATGGAGGCAAAATAACCATGAGGCAGAAACAGTGATGATCAAAATGCTGAGCTGAACTAGCATATTGGACAATCCACCCAGCACTAATAAAGGAGCTTGCAGTTTGGGTGGATGGGGTAAGGGTCAAGGAGAAAGCTTCTTAATGGTCTCACTAATAAAACACCATATGACCTCTCAGACCTCCATGGAAGCCAACCTATATGGCTGTGGGTCATGAACATGAGCAGAATACCTCTAGAAACATTCCAGCACCAGACAGTAATGCTCACATTCTGCATTTAAAACACTTGTCATTAAACACTGCTAAAATTTCTCTCATGAAAATACAGTATCTTTAGGATCACCAATTTTACTAGCAAGGGCAATAGATGCCATGGGGAAAGCTATGTATGCATTGTTTCCACCAGTTGTACACTTTACTCCCTCATCCTGGGTATTCTCTAAGTCATTAGAAGTACTGACAAACGGTTTTTGGTTGTTTGGGGTTTTTTACAGTATGTATCTTCCTTTGAATATAAATGTTTTTCTTTCAAAATTACAGGTGATTTGCGCCTTTGATTGGTTCTGAACATATATTTACTCTTGAGTTTGTCACCAGGTAACCTGGTGCTCAAACTTCAGGAGACTGTCAACAAAAGTGTTACCTGGTACCATTTGTATTGCAAATTAAAATTGATCTAAAATACGTTTTAAAGCATTCAGCATCTTCAGAGGATACAAAAGCATGAAAATTTCAAAATTATAGTGACATTTCAGACAAACCCTAGTTCTACTTCACTTCTTTACTTTTACTTAACTTTTACCGTTGCTACTAATAAAGTAGTGCTAAAGACTAGAATTATTAAAGAGAATTTAAATAGTGCCACTTCTGCAAAAAATCTGGCAGAGAACCAGCTTTCTCAGAAGTAAGTTCACAGAACTCTGGTCCTTATTAAAATGTCTTCAAGGCCATTTCAGCATGATATTCTCTTGACTTGTCATAAATGCATACTAAAAATTTCCCATATAGTAAAAAATTAAACAAGTTAGAACAGCGTGGAAAGGAAAGAGAAGCGTGGGCTCCAGCAATCTAGATCACAATGTAAGTGAGAACCTGCTGCCAAGTCTCATTTAACATTAGTGCAATGGGGATACACTTCTGCTTTATTCAAAACGTAAATTAAAAGAACAAATACAAGATACAAAAGGGTTCAGCAATATAAGCCAGACAATCAAATATGGAAGGCAAGTAGATTTCTGAAAATTTACCTTATTTTGAAAAACATTATACGTTGTCAAGCAAGTATCAAAGATACAACAGGACAGACCAGCAAGGATTTCTTCTAGCTTCTGTTTGTATGTGCATTTAGTACATTACACATACACATGCACCCGAGTCAGCTGAATTGGGTAGTTCTCTAAGTTCCTCTCACAAACAGCTCATCAATCAGTAATATACTTTTAGCGTAAGAGTAAAAAAAATAATCTGGAAAATGGCAAAATTAATTTTCTTCTCTAAATGAGCATCTCTTGAGAGTTGACTAGTGACAGGACCACACATATATACACATTTGCACAGCAATATAAATGGTAAACATTTTCTAGGCATAATATAGTTCAACACATTTCACCTCCTTCAAAATGTTAAAAAGATCAAAAATATTTTTACTTGTGAAAATTCTCATCTGTTTCCTCCAAATGCAAGAGAATTTCTTCTGCACATTCTACCGACGGAGCTCCTGTGATCTTTTCCTTCACACTCTGCAGCAACTGCCTAAGCATAGACTGTAACAGAGCTTCATCTTCACTTGTAAACTGAGACATCTGTATAAAACAAATATAAGAACTATGTCTCATAGTTTGGGGCTTTTTTTTCCCCTCCCTTCAACATTCTAAGAAAAACATATAGTCCCTTGAATTGCCATTTTTTCCCCTGTTATCAACAACAGGAGATTTTTCTATCAAAAACATAATCACAGATGAGAAATATTTCATAGAGCTTATATTCAGATGAACTGGAAAGAAAATAACCAAATCAGTTTTAATAAACCTCCTGTTATCTAAGTACAATATTCTTTAAGAAGATACTGTATTAAGAAACCTGCATATTGCTGTTCGCAGTTGCTTGAGGAATTGCCTATGAAACAGGCACAAGACTACACTGTGATTTAAAACAAAAGTCATTTAAAACAGATGTAATGACAGTATTGTGATGAGAAACCTCTACAAGTCTCTCAGCTGCTTCTCATTCATCTAACTAATTCATCAGTTCTGATTTTTTTATCCTTCTACTTAGAGCTATTGCCCTGCCGATGACCAAAGGTGTTGGCAGATTTTGTAAGGGCCAGGTGGAATTATCAGAACTGTTTAATTTCCCTGCAGTAATCAACTGGAGTTACCTGACAGTCTTGTCAATTTAACCCTACAGGTACTAGGAACAAGTGGGAGGAGCAGCAGTGAGAAACTAGAAACATCTGTCAAGTTCAGAAGACAGAATCTTACCAGGTTTTTAGCAACCCTTGAAAATTAAAAACCAAAAGCTCTATTTCTATCTTAATTAATTAAATTTAATTCATTGCTTAAATTTCTCTATATGCCAAGGAATACTTCCAACCTAGTGGCAGTTCCAGCTTATGTATTTCTAGTCTTTTTTGAGGAAGAGTGACTTGGAGACCTTTGACTTTTTTTTTTTAAAAGTCAGACAAAGTCTCTCTAAGCACCTGTGAACAAACAATATGCACACTTGGAAGAGAATATAATAAATCACTTATTCAGACTTAAAAGCTATTAATTTAAAAAAAATAATCCAAGACATACAGCACCAGCTGAAGGAGTTACCCCTTTTGAAAGGTAATGGTGATAAGCAGCACAGTTGATGAACATTTTACTTTGATCAAACATAATTCAACATTAACAGAAATGGCATTCAAATTATTTTTAAAAACCCACTAAACAAAACTCCCAAATGCCTTACAATACTCTTAACTGCCTGATTTGCAGACCTCTTTCTTATAAATTAGAGTCTCAAAATATTTAATCAAAATCAATGCATTTTTAGATCTATACAAACCACCGTCAGTCTTATAGTTTGACCTTAACAGTGGATGGTAGCTTATTTTCCTGTGAAAAACTTCACTTAGTACTGTGCTATACGTAAGCATTTTTAAAAGTGCAAGTATCTGGATGCTTACTGTCTGTCAATCAGTGCAGCTCTCCATTAGAAGTATTCATAAAGACAAACCAGGAGAATATTGTAATTTCACCTGCAGCTTGCTTTGTAAAGTCTTAAATTCACCTTAGGAAATCAGTAACAGCGGTACTTATCTTGAAATTAATTTGTAAAGGTTTGTGGTTTGTTGTGTTTGGTTTATGGTGGTAGTTCCTTTTTCCCCATACTCTTTCCAGGCATACTCTTCACGTAGTTTCTGGGCAAAATTTAAATTATCTTTTCTCCTCAAAAAACAGCCTACCCAAACCCAGTTTGTACAGTTCCCTTTCTGGGTACTGTCACGTAACTGCAAGGCCTGCCCCAAACCCAGGGTACGATGCAGAAGCAGCCTGCTGCAGCCAGGACTTATCCTTACACTTTGCATGAGCCAGGCTTTCAGTAACAAAAGTTGTTAATTTCAGGACCAAACCAGAGACAGCAGGTGACAGAAATACGAGCGGTGCGAGAATTCCTACCCCCTCTCGATTGTCACTGTAGGTCAGTGCAACAGCCTGTCACTTTTTGGCAGTAACCAGACCTCTAAGGAGCAGCCGGGTGCGAAGGCAGCTTGGCTTTTGAGCAGGGGGCTACACCTGACCCAGCCCTAAGACCCATAGGGGCTTTGCCCGGGTACCTTGAACGCGCTCGCCACAAACACCGGTTTAGCACCGCGGCTGGCGCAACTGCCCACGCCGGTCCCCCAGCCCCCAGGGAGGCCCCCGACGCGTCCCCCGCACCCGGCCCGGCCCACCCCCGGGACCCGCACTCCCGGTTCCGCCCAGCCACAGGCTCCGGAGGCCCGACCGGGCCCCGCGGGATGTGGAGAGAAGCGTCGCCGTGCGCAACCCTCGCCAGCATTCTGCCCCCGCACCGCACCGAGCCCCTGGGCGGGCGGGAATCACCTTGAGGCGGCGACTGCCCTCCCCGTCGCAGCGGCCGCGCGTCTCCTCGGGCGGCGGCCCTTAGCAACCGGCGGCGCCCGCTGCCAACTCTCGCTGGGCCTTTAGCAACATCGCGAGAGGCCGGCGGGAGGGCCGGGACGGGCCGCAGCGCATCGCCCACTCGCCCCTGCCTGCGCGGGGAAGTCGCTGTCACAGCGCGACCCCGGGGGCTCGGCTTCTCGCAGCACTGGGCCGGGGCCTGGCCTTGCACCGCCTTCCGTCGCCGCGGGCTTCCGCGCCCATGGTGCCGGTTAGCGCGGAGGCGGGAAGAGCGGCAGGCCGGCATCCCCATATGGCTTCTGGCAGCGGATTCGGGCGTGACACGGCCTCCTTTGGCGCCGGGAGGCTCTTGGGCTCTGCGGTCCTGTACAGCGCGTCTTGGTGGCCTCTGCTTTGTCGGCCGAGTTATGCAAAACGCGGCTGCCGAAGAATAACACTGACCTTGAAGGGAACTGATCTGCGCTTTCCCCTCTTGTTCGGCGCTGTAACGAAGTACCGTGCACCCAGGCGGCGGCAAGGGGGGAGCTGGGGCAGTTAGCAAAGGGGGCGGGGGGTGTTGTGGCCCCCCGGCAAAACTCGTTAAACATTTAGCTGCAGGTAGCGACTCTCTCTGTCCTGGGGCTGGCGTGTAAGGGCTCTGCTCTGTCCAGCCCATGGTGCCCCCACCTCCCACCCCAGCCTTCTGTGTGGCACAGGTTTTCCACTGAAATTAGAGGAATATATTCAGCCCGTCACTCACAATTTACATCAGAACGGCAGAAAATTGTCTCAATAAATAAAAAGGTAAAAGGCCAGGTGTTTTACAGAGTGCTTCATCCCCTCCTGGGATGAGGGAGTTACTACAAAAAGAGCAAATGGTGGTCGGTTTGGGTTTTTTTCTGTTAAACACATGCACAACACAAACCAGCAAAAGCATTTTGATTTTAAATAATTTCTCATTAGCTTAGCTATAACAAACCAGAAATGACTTAGAATAAACACAATGATGTTTGACAGTGCTTGCATATGAAGTGACACATTGTACATTTTTATCCTTTGTTGCTACTTTTTCTAATGGTTTTGATAATGTCGGTAATACTAATCTTCCATGGCATGTTCCTGTAAGTGTATCTACAGTCCCTTCAGTTAATTGAGCTCTACCTAAAGTGTGGGGATCCATTCTCTCTCAGCAGAGCTACACTGGGGCCAAGTATGTAAAATGCAGTCTTACTACTGGACAGTGATGATTCAGGAACTGAAACATAAACCTGTCTTACTGCTAGTTCCTCAGAAACAACATTCTGATCAATTGCAATGGAGTCTCTATGGCACTGTTGACTCTGTTCCCTTCACTGCTCAGAAGTGGCCAGTGCCCTCGGGTACCCATGAAATAAAAACTGGACAATTATCTGCTGGCTGCTGCTTGCAAAAGATCTTGAGTAAATTCACCAGAGTCCTGTTAGCTCGGCAGTGTCCTCTCCACATCTTCTAAGTGCACTGTTTGGAATGGACTACAAGTGACAGCAGGATATTCTTTGCCCATGCCAAACTCTTTCTCAGGCCATAGAGCAGTTTGCTGCTTTTCTGTCCCCATACCAACTGAGAATTGCTGTGCTGTGGTAAAGCACTTCTGATTCCTCTGTTACTTCACAAGCATGGATTCAAGTGACAGCACCTCAATTTCATGGCTGGTATGGAATAAAAGAATTCAATATACGTAACATTCAGAATTCCTAATCCTGACTAGAGAGCCTCCATTTTATCATACTTCTCCCGTTTTATAAAACACCTTGTAAGACAAACTGCAGTCATAGTGGCATCACAGCAAGATGTTCTCATGGTAATTGTGGTGTTTTTCAAATCCTTCCATTTCTTTCTACTCCTTTGCACCTTCTGCATTTCATCCAGCTTCTTTTGCCAAGAATTTTGCTGTATTTGGAACCTGGAGCCCTTTCTCCTGAGCCAAGCTGGCAGATCTCAGGTGATCATTAGGGTGCATCCAGGCAAATACTTTCTGAGAGGGCAACACTATTCTGAAGTGCACTTTTTTATGATTTTATGATGTTTACGTGGATGTATGTCAGTCAAATCAGAGGTTGCAATCACTGTGAAATTGCTCATGTGGATGTCACACTGGTGAGATTTCACTGTCACTTAGACCAAGGCATCCTTTCCAACAGCAAAAATATTCCAGATGTTCTCTCCCAGTTGTGCAAACAAGAAAACTCCTGGCTTCTAACCCTAACTCGGGAAGATATGATATACAAACATGGTTTTTTTTAGGATTTCAACATTCATAGGAGGTCACTTGTGATGACTTCTATAATTTTCAGAACTTAGAGGAAACTGCAAATGCACCAGTTCTTAGAATGTGCAGCATAAAGGTAAGCAGAGTTTAAAACTGTGGCATGTTATAGGGATGTGAGCCATTTAAATATTACAGAGAAGGTTAATTTTTTTACCTGAGGATAAGAAGATTCTCCCCCATACCTTGAACATTTCCCAAAATTTAATTACTAGCTTATTCTAAATTTCTGTAAAATTACAATGTTCCTGCAGTGTTTCCAATGTGGCAGTTCAAAAAGGAGCAAACTGTGGACAACAAAGAAATCTTTACAACTATTGGGAACATCTGGTCTTAGTGCTAATGTCATTACACCAGGGACATAATTTCTTGCATTTCCTCCCTTTCTGCTGTCTTCTGCCCTGCCTTCTTTTCTTTCATTGTAGCCATACACAAGATGACCCTTTCATGGATGGCAAGGAAAGGTCTGGAGAGAATTTTGGTATTACATTGTTGATACACTGCCATTATGAAGGTCTCCAAGAATGCTTAGCTAAGACTTTCTGCAGCTCAGTAGGTAGAACCTTTGTCTTAGCAAACTAAAGGGGGTGTTTTTTAGTGTCTGATAGAATGACATCATAACTGGGATGTATCGAAATCTCGCTTCATGTTTCTCCTTGGCTGATATGTTTTCAAAGAAGTATATACCAAAGAACAACAACAGGGGAAGAGAAAAAGCACTCAGTTAAAAAAAAAAGAAAAAAGAAAAAAAAATAAAGGCACAAAATCAATTTTCTGTACTTCATTCCAGAATTAAATCAAGACCAGGAGGAGTCAGAATATTCCCACTTTAGAGTTTCCCAAAGTAGGTCTAAGATGTAAGGGAAGGAGAAATAAGTGTGAAATCTGGCGCTGGAGTTAACACAAGAAGCCTACCCCGCCTTTCTGGATAGTCTGACATCCCTTAAGCAGTTCCTGAGCCCGCAAATAGAAGATGAAGAGACTTCATCAACCTTTTTATGACCACTGTGCATTTGTTGCCCTCTCACATCACTAATCATGGGAGTTTCCCAAATTTGGAGGAACAATGAGCATATTTTGAGAGTTCATTAGATCATAATCTAATCATAAATATCAAAAAGGAAACTGCTTAAAATATTACTGCTGATGGGAAAGTCTTTCCAAACAATCTGCAAAGGAAATTTTCTATTTTGGAGACCATCTGTCCTTTCCTCCCTGTGCACCCTGGGGAAATACTAACCCATTACTCTATGTTTCCATTGAAACAAACTACAAGGAATTGGTGGGTAAATGGGCATGAAGGTCACAGGCTGGATCACTTCAAACTATAAGGTGCACTTGGAAGGCCTGTGTTAAAACATGTCCATACGGAATTTACACCAGTTACATTACAAAAAATATTAGAGTGTCATGACTTCAGTGTAAAGTTATATCAAATAAATTTGTACCTTACTACTGACAGCTTAAGCTGATACGAGATGTGTGTAAGCTCTTACGGGAATTAAAAAAATTTAAAAATTGGGTCAGCTTACTTACTTGGTAATTACATTTCAGTTATTTCAACATTTCTTAAAGACCTAAGATCTTACATTGCTATTCCTGCTTTCTTTCATCGGAGAAAAGAAGTGAGAAACTGACAGGAAATCGGCAGGACTCTCGCACGACCTTATGAAGCACCAACTCAGAACCATCCTGCTCAATAACAATCAGAAATGTTATTGATTAAAAATTTAACTTAGTAAATATATAGTCTCTGGTTTTTCCATCTGTATTTTATGATGTAATTTTCAATAGATATTCTGCATGCGGTTGGAAAAGTAACTACTGGAACTGAGGTTCAGTGCAGGCGATAAAATCTATACTGCAATGCTAAGTAACTGCCTCAATGAATCAAAGACAAAATAAGCTTCAGTGACAATATAAATTTCCAACTGCCAATAAAATTATTTTCTGATCTACAAACCTTGCATGGTGAAACTTCAAGGAGCTAAGGACATATGTGTCACTGGCTCTGATTGGCCTTAGGCAAATCTCTTAACACTGCACTTAGTTCTTCATTGGAAATTGAGGATAATAAAATTATCTTTATATGCCATTATGAAAATTCATGTTGCAGAAGTACAATATAATAACCAAATGGCATTATAAATCTCTCATTTATTTGCCATTTCTTTTCTGATTAATATTTTGGTCTTTTTCTATCATGTGTTTCCTGAAGGTGGCAGCAATATTCAAGAGTTGTGTGGATGTCTGACTTTTGAACCTATTGACCCAGAATACAGCATTTCTTTCCATGTAAAATATTTGTATTTACGGCTGTTTGTACTATGGTAAAATCAAACTTTGATGACATAGATATTGTAGTTGTGGACATGCGATGTACAATATCACCACAGAACATGAAGAAAATTGTTGAGCTGGGGTGGTGGGATTGCTTATTCTTTTGTTATGTAAAAATACAGAAGTTAGAGGAATATTCCTGAAGTATTAAGTGTTTTAATTAACTTTTTACTGTTGCTTGCTGTTATCCATTTCAGTGACTTCAGTGAAGCCTGGGTCATGTACATTTTCTGAAGTGAGTTGCTAGCTCATTTGTGGGCACTACATTAGCACTTCAAAACAGTACAAATATCATCTGTGATCACTGAGGGACAATTATAGTGTGTCTATAGGGTTCTCTTTAGTTCCATTCCTCCACTTGATCTTAATCATTTATAACCACTGCTAGAGTCACTCGGGCCAACTGTATCTCACACCAGCATCACAGGGTTCTCATTTAATCTTTAACACTTCTTCTTTTGCCTTAGACTCCGTACACTTCACATGATTGTGAAATGCTTTTGTTATAAAGAAGAGGCAAGAACATCGACCTTGGAAATTTTAAGAGAACTCTCTTCTCCTTTCATTCCACTAGCAGTTGCCTGGTCAGGGACTTGCAGATCCCAGCTGCTGAGTGGAGAATCACAGAAGCCAGCAAAGACACCTCTGCAGCAGGGCTTTCCTCCCCTTTGCTTTTACCCCAGGAGCGGATAACATTAGTTGACTCTCATGCCTGAAAGTCTTCCATCAGCTGCTCTCACAACGCATCTAGGACGGGGGCCTATGTTCTGTTACTGCTGTGCCAGAAAGGCCACATTTGAGGAAAGGAATTGCATAGCTGCCAACAGTCATGCTGCTGAAGGAGGTACAAAATTGAGGCAGAGGCTGCCCTGTGAGCCTTCACTGGTTCAAATGGACTTCCCAAGTCCTCTTATACTTTCTGAACTGAACGTCTCACCGTAAGAGTAAAGGAAGAAACTGTGTTTGTTTTAAAGTGGATGGAGCATAAAAGCTGCAATTTAAAATTATGCTAACAGAGTTTATTACACTGTGCTTCCTAAGAAGTCTGCTCAGAAAACCTGGTGGCCTTTTTTATAGTTGCATGTGGACATTGCTGTGCCTTAGAATTATCTTCTCCAATAACTGTCTGTGTTACCTTGCAAACCAGTACTTTGGTATCTTGAAGTTGAATATTTTTATAACTGCTTGATTTTATGCTCATCTTTTATGCAGTATTGCTGAAGTAACTTCCTTCAGATTTCCTCCCAGGATTAGCATTAATTTCTGCACCCGTCACACTGACGTTTCAAAATTCATTCATCAGCTCTTCTGAGCTGCTGATGTGGTATTCTATTGCAGACACTGCCTGCTCTTCCTTTTTGTCTTAGGTTTCCCTGAAATATGTCATTGCTATCACTTCCTTTATTATACCATCAGTGCTATAAAGCCTGTATAAGTGGTTTTCTGTTGAGCCACCGCAGCTTCTCTATTCTCTGTTTTCCGTCTGTATTCTGGCAATTGTATCCGTCCAGATAAACCACAGCTCTCCTTACCCAATGGCTTAGCCTGCTATAGTCCTGAATCCCATTGTCAAACACAGTACGATTTCCTCCCTGCACCGTCACACCAAGTGCTTTTTGTAATCTTAATATTTGCAGGGAGTCAAATACTTGCGGCACTCGCTATGTAAGCTGTCGTTTTATATTCTTTTGTTAATATAAGTTATAGCCTTGTTTTCTTCTAGAAGTACAGATTAATCTAGCCAGATATGACGCACAGAAAACTTTGTTCTCTTCATATTTGGAATGTTGTAAAATGCTTGAGAAGCAAGCAAATCATGTTCTTTGCTGCTCGCTTGAAATTATACTCTTTTATCAGGCTTGCCCAGGAGAACAGAATTTGGCCCACACTTTGCCATGCTTTATTCCTCTGTGTACTTTCAGCAACATGTGTGCTTTGTTTTTCAAATATTTTGTGTCCTAGCAAACTGACCTCCTCAAACATCAAAGTGATGTTTTAAAGAAATAGTAAAAGCATTGCTTGGTAACAACACTGTTTATTTAAATTCCAGAAAACACTTTTTAACTTTTATTTCGGTTAGATAACGTCTGGGATCCTACCAAAATTTTACATGTGAGAAAAGTTTTTGGAGCTTCTCTGAACAAATACTCTGTGTGGCGTAAAGAAAGATGGATGAATAAAAGCACCAGTCCTGAATGTCTTCAAACTATGAAAATGATCTTTTAATGAATACTGATTTTAAAATTGTTTTTAACAGAATCTGTTGTGCAATGGAATCTCACTGGTAACACACAGACATCCCTTAAGATAATGAATCTCATTTCTTTGGAGAAGAAAAATATGTTATATCTTTGTATTATTGAAGTCAATATGCCACCCTCATCTCTGGCATAATTCCAGTGAATTCTAGTGTTAAGAATGAATTTGATTCAGTAAATCTGCAAATACATTTCTCTGACATGAATAATAATCTCTAAGTAACAAACAGAATACTTAATATTTTCATTGACATTTGTTTTATTGCTCTAATAGCATGAGTGAAATTTCAGTAGACACATGTTTTTATCAAACTAATGTTGGTGAGGAATAAGACAAATACTTTTATAGCTTGATACACCTCCACAGTACCTATTACTTTTTTTTTAATGTATATTTTATCCCAGACTAAATCATTGTCCTCAAAAGATGCTGGTAAGTAAATAAAATATTAGCTATATATTACTTTATTTTAGTATTTTGGGAAAAAAAAGAATGTAATTTTCATGAAAGCCATATGGCTTGCAGCAAAACAAAGAAATCTATCCACAGACCAGGCATAACAGAAATTATTTGGGCTCTCTGCCAGTGCTTTTGGATGCAAAAGTGCAAAACTACATTCAGCTGGACAGATCTTGCTTCCCACCAATCAGGACTTTGAACATTACAGCCTGTTTGACATGAAACGTCCTGACTATTTTAATCTCTACCTGTAAACTCAGAAGAAAATCGAGAGCTTGCAAAAAGTATATCCAACCTCTTCTTCAGAAGACTGATCTCTTCAATTCTTTCTTTAAGGGAACCACCTCCTCCATCCAGGCAGTTGCACTTAGACATACCTGTTTGGGGCACCTACCCGAAAAAACATGTCCTCCCTGTTCTCCTGAGTCAGAAGCTTATTTAGATTCAGAAGGTGGGACTTGGATCCCTTGATTCAGGAGGGACATTTTTTCCAGATTGTGAATGATTTTGTTTGCTGCACCAGGCCTGCAGTGTACAAATCGGTGCTGCTGAGAGGGAAAAGAGCTGCAATTCTGGATTGGGACAAGTCAGTTAGTGATGGGGGTCACAACTTCATAGCATGGGCTTTGCCAGCAAAGCAAACGGGAGCACATCCTGTTTTGATAAGGCTGAGTGTAATCTTCAGTTCATTCACATGATGAACATCTAATCTGTAAAATGGGTTTTGTGAACTTGTAATGACTTGATTGAAGACTGATTATTCTGCTTGGAATTCCTGGAACACTCCCATAGCAATGCAAAGTATGCTAATAGTGTGTTAATTATTATTTTAAAGTCTGTTTCCTTTTTTATGCACTCTTTTCAGTTAACTCCTGTTTCCAGGCTTGCACTGGAGAATAATATGATAGCTGAAGGGGAGAATCCATGTGGATGTACACTCTGAGCTGTTGATTAATTTGATTTATGCTGATGGACCTGTATTGGATTATACCAGTGGAGGATTCAACCCTACTTCTCACAGCTGAGCAGTTCTTGGCAATGTTCTCAAATAAACTTTAAAAATACATTCCTGCTTAGTTTTCAGCATAATTTTGCTAGCTACTCTGATGCTTTATAGTTTTTATAGGACTAAATAATTGTAATGCCATTGTGTTTCATGCTCTTTATTTTACTGCTTATGCACCATATGGTACTGATGTGTATTATATTGCATATAACTCAATACAATAAACATAGCATTACAAAACAGAGTTGCTGCATTTTCTTTATTACAGGTAGGTTACCTACTGTGATGAAAATAATATAAAAATATAGGGGAATTATTATTCCTTTCTTCCTACTTTTTATTCAAGAAATAACCCATGGTAAATTAGGTGCAATTTTCATGACATTTTATACAAACATAGATCTTGGTAAAAAACAGTAAATAAGCACTGCTAGAATTTTATGGGGTTTACACCTGATTTTTAAAATTAGCCTATGTTTCTAATGCCTTGCCTCAGAGGTTACTTGAAGATCAGTCCTGAGGGTTATTGCACATTCTCCATTGTTTCTGAAGGCAATGGATGCCAGGAATCTCACTTTGCAGAAAAGAACCATTTATTCTTTCTCTTATTTACCCATATGTAGAATTTTTTTGCATCTTAACCAGGACACTCCAATTTCCTATGAAATACTTAGCTAAGCTTACTGAGATGAGCTGTCCTCTGCAAATGACTGTAATTACTTACAGAAATATACTGCATGGCTCTCGCTCTCATTTTGTGGACTTGAGTCCAGAATGGGACCTGATATCCAAAAGGGACCATTGAAATAGCATTTTCTAGGCAGTGCATGGGAAGGTTCAGTGTCCCAAAGCCCTCAGCTCATTCTTACTCCCCTCAGCATACTGAATAAGGCAGATGCAGGTAGAAAGTATAAAACGAGGGACTGTCCCTCACTCAAATCTTGCTTAGGGCTGCAGATATGTGCCGCTTCTATTTTTGGTATCCAGAGTCCATGAGGCCAAGTACCCATCAAGGCTGCTTGAATAAGCTATGCAAAGCTCCTGATGCCTCTTCAGAGTGTGTCCTAGCTCTATCTGAGGAGAGATTAGCAGTGGTAGATCCATATATTAGGCATCCTCCAGCCTAAAGGACCCCAAACCTTCCTCAGTCCGCAAAGCCCCCATCAGAAGTCCTTAGGTGAGGGTTGTCAGGAAGGGAATTTTCCCAAAACAAAAAATTCCTATAGCTGAGTAGTTCTTACAGGGATGGAACTTGACTGTAGCACTCTGGTTAAGTACCAAAGGGGCAGTGTTGGTAGTTTTCCTTTTATTGCTCTGCAATACAGTGACTATTTAATATAAAATATGTGATCAGTCCTGACAGCTGAGACAGTCCCACTATTTCACTCCTCAGCAAGTGTCCTAGTGGCTCTGGAGGGCCAAGCTCCCTCCTCATTGGCTTTCCTTCTTTTTTGGTAAATCCTGACCTCCTTTGCAAATCCACAGCAGAAGAAAGTCTTGCTCAGTCTAGCCTATTCCTCACCAACTATAAAAGTCTCCTTGTAGCAGGTTTATGTTGAATTTCCAGTTTTTAGGGCTGAGCTAGACAGCATCAGTGAGCACTATGAAACTAAAGCAGCATTTGGAGATCTTCAAAGAGGAAGCTGCATCCTAATTTTCAGTTTGGGCTATAAAGTTTACCAAGTCCTGTTTATACCAGGGTTCCTTCTGAATCTGATCTTAAATGGCTTCCTTTTTTCATATTTTCCTCTTTCTCTACTCAGTTCTCTCTAGGCCAATAACAGTTCTTATACCAATTTCTGCTACCTAGTATAACATCAGAAAGGTAGGACATTGAAGATGTGTCATATCTTTAAATAATGCTCTTTTTCAAATTGTCACTTATTTTGTATACGTGAAAGGCTCTTTATCAGACAGATGTCATAGCAAATTACAACCTACCTGGGGTCCAGAAAAGAGTGAAAGGCATCTGGATCAAAAGTACAAGGAACTGCTCATATATGCCATATTTTGCAAGTTTGGAAGAGAAGGAGCCTGTTGGAAAACTTCAGCCAGCTTTTCATATCACCTGTCTGTTAAAGATGATTTCTGCATTATTAAATTAGTTAGCAGAACTCATCATCTCCCAACACTACATATTGCTTGTATCAGAGCACCAAAGCCTTGGTTCATAATACATTATGCAAATATGGATAATTTTTTCCTAAGTCAGTAACACTGGTTTGTCTCAACTATTTACCAGCAATAGAAGACCAAGAGAGCTGCTTCACCTGAATCTTCATTCTCTCCACTTTTATGCTAGTGTAGCTCACCTATAAAAGCATGTGGTGCAGGTCCAGTGAAAGGCAAACCAAGGCCAAGCTGAGGGTCCCTACAACTCTTAGCATGCACCAACTGCAACTACCCCCTTCCCCACACTGGAATTTTAAACAGCACCTGTGAAGCTGTTCAAGTGCTGATTATTCCAGGAGAGCCTGAGCAAATTAATTAATAATTAGGTGTGAAATTAACATTCACCTCCTGTTTTCCCTAGTACTTTTCCCATGTTGCTAATTTGCTTCTTCATCACCAAGGGACAAAGTAGATTTAAGGAACATAGAGGGGAATGAGCTAAATAAACGTCTCCCCAGGTAAACCTTGTTACGTTTGCTACCTTTTTTGAGTATTGTGTAGAGCTTTACCTTAACTCTTTAAAACATCTGACTCTATAAGTCTTTTTTATTTTATTTTATTTATTAGTGCCTTTTTAAACAAGACAATTTTCTGATGAGAACAAAACAAAGCACTATTTTCTCTATGTTACAATATATAGATGTATGGTGTATTATTGCAGTATGTCTTATCCTCTATGTTTGCATTTCAAATGCCTGACTTGAAGCTGTTTGTATTAGGATGTGCTAACTGCAAATGATGTGAGTTGATGTTGGGGCTGAAGTCTTGTGTATAATAGAGCAGTGTGTTGTTGGAGGGGTTTTATATGTGTCTGTATATTAACCAGAAGGTTTTATTCAGAGAGAGTGTTTTGTGAATCTCTACAATGAGAAATACATAAATGGTGTTGAGTGGGCCTGATGGCATCTGTATGGGCAGTTTATTATAGACTGTACCAAAAGGTAGTGTGAACGTTACAGACGTTTCAGCGAACTGATAGCTTTGATTATCACCTGCAGTTTAGGGTGTGAGAAGATCTCTTGGAAAACTGAGGCGACACAAGATGAAAATTGAATCTCTGTTACTCTTAGAAGTGAATTTTTGGGACTTTTTACTCTAGCTGGCTGTCTCTGGGCCCTTTACAGTGGGTAGGTTATAGGTATACCCAATCTTTGTCTCCCAAGTGACTCTGTTAACTGAGGCTGTGACTCTTGTTTTCTGTAGTCTTATTGACTGTTTTTGATTATGCCAGGCTGTTGGACAGGGATGACGATATCTGTAGCACAAAGGAAATTATTTAAGTGTGGAAACTTTCATGAGCATAGATAGAAGCAAGTCTCTAATATGACCAGAGTTTAAGGCATATCGTTATTGTAGGAGCAATGCCTGGCAAATAGGAAGGTGAAGGGTTCTTTCCTTTTTCATGTAGAATTCAAGAATAGGAAACTCTTCTTAAGAAGAAGGATGTCCACAGTCCCCTTACATGTCCTACCTCTTCCTGAACGTTCTTGACCTGGTTGGGAAACTTAGCAGGTCTTTACAAGATTACTCGGTTGCTTGGTTTGAATTTGATGCTTTCAGTTCCAGTGAAGAGTACCATTTTGGTCAACTAGAACACTAAAAATGTGAAATAACTTTTCACATACTCTAGCAGTCATTGAAGTAACTCATTTATAATGCAGATAATTTCCCAAACTGTTCTTGTTGCATATGCTAGGAAAATAATATGAACAAAATGGAGCTAACCCATCTTGTTCAGATCAGCCTTCTTGCCAGCATGTCAGCAGAGGGACTTTGTGCTCCTCAAGCCTGTTTATTTTAGTGATGCACCAAAAGGTAGCACTTTCCTTTCTTTGGATGCTGTTTACCATCAAAAGATCTAGAAATAATCTGAAAGGTAAACAGTTAGGCTACTTGTAAACTGTAATAGGAATATACGCCAACATGAAGGTTTACAAAGGGTAGTATTTACATATAAATCCAAAGAACAGTTTATGTAAAGATATATTTTTTTAAAAGGTTGATTCATCAAAAATCAGTTACAAAAATACATTAGGATTAAATAGAATCTAAATGTTATGGCTGGACTTAAGTGGCTTGATTATACTTTTAAATGTCTGGCACTGTTTCCACAGTCCTAATAAACTGAATTTCTATTTCTTCCAAAAATTGTTTCTGCTGTTTATCCCATTTGAATAAATATTTGTGCCTAGACTGGCTGGCAGGGGAGAGAGGCAAAACTCTTCCACTGAAGTCACTGCTGGTGAAATCCCTGAGCATCACCTTTCCACATGGAACATGGCATGTGCCCAGGTGAGGGACTGTCCTCTCAGCAGTACTTACAGAGTTGGTCTGTGACTGCTGAGACTTGCCACCTCCCAGGAAGACAAATTTCAAGGCTCTCTCTGTGTAGTCCTAGGTTAAAACATTGTTAATGCAAGTTTATTATAATGGATGTCACCAATGTTCTGATGTGGATGTTCAGTTTCTTCCCATCTCTTCTCATATCCTGGTTTTGGCTGAGGTAGCTAACTTTATTTCTAGTAGATGTATAATATTTGGATCTAGGAAGAGAATACTATTGATAAAATATTGATGGGTTTAGTTGTTGTTAGGCAGTAGTAGTGCCACCTAAGTCAAGGTGGGATTAGTGCTTGGAAACAGAATGGGCCTCATGGTGTGGGTTTTTTTGGGTTTAGTTTTTTTCCTTCTGTGCATGGTTAGCGATTGCATTTGTGTATCACATGTGTTACTTTTATTACTATCTTCCTTTGTATGCTATTAAACTCCAAGTCAACCCATGAGGAATGGTTGCTTTTTTTTCCATTCTCCTTCCTATCCCCTTGCAGGGGAAGGGGTAAGAAAGTGGCCGCAGGGTCCTTGGCTACTGGCTGGGGTTAAATCATGACACTGGCCTGTTTCCTTCCTTTTGCCACCAAAGTACAGCTTTTTCTCTTGATCTCCTCTGCTTTTTTTCTTTCAGTTTTGCTTGAATTTATAATGGAAATAGGGAAGTGGGAGAAAGTAATAAAGTCCTTCAATCCCTGAAGATCTCTGTGGAAGGGTTGCTGGCTGCGTTCTTCATTCCCCTCTACTGTATCAGACTCTTCCTCCCTCTTCCTTGACCTAGCTTCCTACAGTCCCTCTTCCCTTCCCTATCAGTTTGGAGCAGAGCCCCAGCATGTATCATGACCTTATACATGTTCCAGGGAAGAAAGACCCAAAGTGCCCAATCTTCTTTACAAGGCCTGCCTGGCCTCCTCCCTTTCTGGTTTGTGGGTTTTTGGTTTGTGGTTTTTTTTCCCTTGTTAGGCATAGAAAGGTCAAGACCTTTCCTTCTGAGCTTTCCTGAACTTTGGGTGCTAGCCATACGATCATTTCACTATGAAAGACTGTCAGAATCTATTTAACTCAGTTTTAAAGGCTCATGATGACTTCTGAGAGGTTTGGGTAATGTCTGTGTGACCAAAGGACAGGTTGTATTGGTCAGAATTTTTCTGTAGCGACCCTATCCAGTAAGCTGAAGGAAAGCCATGGTTCACTTTAATTTCCCAGAGCGCTTGAATGCTGTTACAGTCAGTGGTAAGTACAGGAACAATGAGGAATTCTTTCTTGGCTTGTGTCTTGAGCTATTTCAAAAGTAATTACCTTTTCAGGGATGGTAATATTAAGAACTTACTCCCTTTTCACAAAGGAAATCTGCAGTTTTCAAATGATGCCTTGTGTACCAAATATTTCCAGGCTGTGCAAGTTCATTTACTGGTTCTCATTTTCTACTGATATTTAGCTGATTTTTTCCAGCATTGTTTTATCCATATCATATTGAGGCTAACATTTTTTTTAAAATATCTGTGACTATGGTTACATTACCCCTCAGTCAATACTCAGCTGTTTGATGTATTTAGTATTTCTAATTGTAGATTATAATTACTCCCAGCCTTCTGAACATTTCTATTGCTCTGTACTGAAATTCTCCCTCATTTAGTATCACAGAACACTAGGAGTTGGAAGGGACTTCAAAAGATCATCTAGTCCAACCCCTCTGCCAGAGCAGCATCACCTGGACTAAATCACACAGGAACACATCCGGGCAGGATTTGAATGTCTCCAGAGAAGGAGACTCCACAACCTTTCTGGGCAGCCTGTGCCAGTGCTCTGTCACCCTCACAGTGAAAAGTTTCCCCTTATATTCACATGGAACTTCCTATGCTCCAGCTTGCACCCATTGCCCCTTGTCCTATTGCTGGCCATCACTGAGAAAAGCCTGGCTCCATCCTCCTGAACTGAGGGGCCCAAACTGGACACAATATTCCAGGTGTGGTCTCACCAGGGCAGAGTAGAGGGGGAGGAGAACCTCTCTTGACCTACTAACCACACCCCTTCTAATACACCCCAGGGTGCCATTGGCCACCTTAGCCACGAGGGCACATTGCTGGCTCATGGTCATCCTGCTTTCCACCGGGACCCACAGGTCCTTCTCCCCTATGCTGCTCTTCAACTGGCCATTCCCCAACCTACACTGGTACCTGGTGAAAGACCTACACTTGCCCTTGTTAAATCTCATTTAACTTCTCCCCACCCAACTCTCCAGCCTGTCTAAGTATTGCTGAATGGCAGCACAGCCTTCTGGTGTGTCAACCGCTCCTCCCAGTTTTGTGTTGTCAGCAGACTTGCTGACTGTGCTCTCTATTCCCTCATCCAGGTTATCAATGAATATATTGAATAGTACAGGTCCCAGTACCGACCCCTGAGGGATTCCACTAGATACAGGCCTCCAGCTAGACTCTGTTACATTAATCAAAGCTTGCTAGCTTCTTCCCTTCAACCAGCTCTCAATCCACCTCACTACTTGACCTTCCAGACTACACTTCCTCAGCTTAGCCATGAGGATGCTGTGGGAGATAGTATCAAATGCTTTAAGGAGGTCAAGATAGACCACATCTACTGCCCTACCATCATGTTATATCCTCATAAAAGGATTAGTTAAACTTCCCCTTGGTAAAACCACGTTGACTGCTCCTAACAACCCTCTTATCCGTGATGTGCCTAGAGGCAGCACCAAGGATAAGTCGTTCCATCGCCTTCCCAGGGATGGAAGTGAGGCTGACAAGTCTGTAGTTACCCAGGTCCTCCTTCTTGCTCTTTCTGAAGACTGGAGTAACATTTGCTTTCCTCCAGTCCTCAGGCACCTCTCCAATTTCCCAGGACTTGGCAAAGATGATGGATAGTGGCCTAGCAATTACTTCCACCAGCTCCCTCAGCACCCTCAGGTGCGTCTCATCAGGACCCATGGATTTATGGATGTCCCTGACCCAGCCCTCATCAACCAATGCGGAGTCATCATTTATCCTGACTTCCTCTGGGGCTTCAGCCACCTGGGGCTCCTGCAAACAGTCTCCAGCAGTGTAGACAGAAGCAAAGAAAGCATTCAGTATCTCTGCCTTCTTACTGTCCTCAGTCACCAGGGCACCTACCTCATTCAACAGAGGGCCTACATTACCTCTAGCATTACTTTTGTCTCCTATGTATCTGAAGAAGCCCTTTCTGTTGACCTTGGCCTCCCTTGCAATGTTTAATTCCGAAGAGGCCTTAGCTTTCCTAGTTTCCACCCCACATGCCCTGACAACAGTCTTACATTCCTCCCAAGTGGCCATCCCCTCCTTCCATGACCTGTAGACTCTTCTTCTTTCACTTGAGTTTGCCCAGCAGTCCCCTGTTTATCCACACAGGTCTTCTGCCTCCCTTTATTGACTTCTTTCCCATTGGGATGCTCTGATCTTGGAAGAAGTGGTCCTTGAATATGGACCAACTATCTTGGGCTCCTTTTCCTTCCAGTACCCTGTCCCATGGGATTTTCCCCAGTAATTGCTTGAAGAGACCAAAGTTGGCCCTGCTGAAGTCCAGGGTTGCGGTCCTATTTGATATTCTCTTCCTACTGCGTAAGATCTTGAACTGCACTGAAGCCAAATCTACCCTCAACCGTCACCTCTTCAACCAGTCCCTTCTTGTTAGTAAGTACAAGATCCAGCAGCACTCCTCTCCTAGTTGGCTTATCCACCATTTGCATTAGGAAGTTATCATCAGTGCACTGGAGGATCCTCCTGGACTGTGAGCAGCTGACTGTGCAGGCCTTCCAGCAGGTAGTTAAAATCCCCCATAAGAACCAGGGTCTGCAATTGTGAGGCTACTATAAGCTGCCTGTAGAATGCCTCATCAACTTCTTCCTCTTGATCTGGTGGCCTGTAATAGACACCTACAACTGTATCTCTCTTACTAGCCTGTCCTTTAATTCTCACCCACAAACTCTCAACTCATTCTTCGTCCGCCCCTGGACAGAACTCAATACATTCTAGTTGCTCTTTCACATAAAGAGCAACTCCACCTCCTTTCCTTGTTGGCCTGTCTTTCCCAAAAAGGACATAGCCATCCATGGCCACATTCCAGTCATGTGAGTTGTCCCACCAGGTCTCTGTAATTACAACTATGTCATAACCCCTTGACTGCATACAGGTTTCCAACTCCTCCTGCTTATTCCCCATATTGCATGCATTGGAGTACAGGCATTTCAGGGAGCAAGCTGAGCACACTGTTTTTGCCTTAGGGGAGTGTGAAGTCTTCTGGTTTTCATTATTACTAGAACAGTGCCCCGCTGGTGGGACCCCAGCAACAACCCTATCCTCTTTTGAATCTAGTTTAAAGCCCTGTGGAGGGGGCCAGCTAATTCTCCGAGAACCCTACACTCCCTGGACAATAAGCCTCTCCCACATACTCCTGTCAGGCCTGTTGAATTATAAAACCAAGCATGACCAAAGAAGCCAAAGCCCTGCCTGTAGCACCAGTCTCTGAGCCATGTATTTACAAACTGGATCCTTCTATTCCATCCCATGTCATTTCCCAGAACGGGAAGGAGGGAAGATAAAATAACTTGCACCCCAAAGTCTTTCACCAACTGCCCCAGTAGTTGTTTTTCCTGTAGTAGTAGTTTTCTGCTTATAGAAATTAATTTTAAAACTCTTAACCTATTAGCCAAGTTGTCTCATTCACATTTCAACACTTGACTGACAAATTGGTGCAACAAGGTTAGCATCTTACAATAATGGTTTTAATGAACTATTGAAGAAATTACTTCATGAATCTTGATACTCCTAATTCTGTTCTTGGCATATATATGTATACCTAGCTATACCTATGTAACTATGTATACCTAGGTATTCATGAGTTTTTGTCCTAGTTTTCACAACAAGATCTTTCCTATGTTAAGGTTCTTTGCCAGTTACTACCGACCTTAAGATGCAATTTTGCACTTTTTATTTTTTTTTTTCCCAGCCTTTAAAACTAAATCAGAATAGTCTCTGGGGTCTTTTATTTCTAGAATGTCTATGGTTTTAAATACTTGTGTGTCACATGCAGGATCTATGCTTTAAAGTTATATTTAATTAAAATAGTACAAAATCTATGCAAGTTGACCCACAAATTATGTTTTGTTGGTTGACATATATAATCTTTTCCTCTCGTTTTATTATGGCTTCTCAGCTGTGGAATTTTTCTTCTTCTGTGCCTCTACCAACTTATATGTTCAAAGTAATTTGGTTAAAAAAATCAAACACAGCATGATTCTTCATCAAGGAGAAAAGAGGTGACTGAAACAATGATAATTTTGCTATTTTAGACAGCCAGATGTCCCACAGCAAAGAATAGTAATGTGCAGCAGATAATCCATTTATTCAGCACTGACTACAGATTGGAGCCAGGACAGAAGAAACAATCATTCACGTCAAGACCAAATCCTCAAATAATTTATCATAGCTGATTTAGATTCCAAGAGAATTGTAAAGAGGATGAGACAAAGGAGATAATCAAACATTTTGGAGAGATCTCTGATGTTATCTCATTCAAGCAAGCAAACAGTGAACTGTCCCATCTGCTTCTCAATTTCAGGCTTGGATGGGATTCCTGCAAGACTTGCATTAAAAAAACACAAACAAAACAACAGCAACAAAAAGTCCACCACAAAAAAACACCTGTCTTTCTTTAAGACATGCTGAGACCTATATCATTGGAAATTACACCAACCAACCTCTGTCATTGTCACCTTACACTAAGTAAGAAACTGATGCTCTGGAACCTAGTAGAAAGGAGAACTCTTGGCCCACAACTTCCATCTAGGCTTGTCTGGGGATGAATTTAGCCTCTTATTCTCATGAGGAGAAGCTGCTGATGTGATGTTCTCTGGAGGATACTGTGTGTTAATAACAAGATAGCATGGCATCAAAAATGCATGTCCAAATGTTAGCAAAAAACTTAGTGTAGCTTAGATCATAGAATAATAGCCAAAGTTGGAAGAGAGCTCAAAAGCTCAATGGTCCAAACTTTCATGGAAAAGGGAGCCTAGATGATACTAGCAATCTCTCCAGTCCTATCTTCAAAGATCCCAGTTGTGCATACTCCATTAATTCCCTGTGGAGATTTTTCCAGCAAATGATTATTCTTACCACACATAATTTCTTTCTTATACCAAGATGAAACCTCTCCAGATACAACTTGTATCTGATGCCATTTGTCCTCTCCATGTGACTCCTTGTGAAAAGAGAGCCTTCATCCTGTTTGAACCCACACTTTAAGTACTGGAAAACTGTGATGAACTTCCCCCTCAAGCCTTCTCTTCTCCAAGGAGAAAAGACCTAACTCCTTCAGTCTTTTCTCACAGGGTGGGTTCTTCAGCCTTTGAATCATATTTGTGGTCCTCCTTTGGACCCTCCTCAGTGTGTCCCATGTCCTCTTTGGATTGTGGGAACCAAAACTGATCACAGTACTCCAGGTGCAGTCTGACAAGTGCTGAGTAGAGCGGAATAACCACATCCTCTCTCTCCTAATAATGCCCTTGTGGATGCAGCCCAGGATTTTATTTGCCTTTGTTTTTGCAACAACACAGTGCTGACTTTATTTCTAGTTTGCTGTCCATAGGACGCCCAGGTCTCTCTCAGCAAGGCTGCTCCCCAACCACACAGATCCTAGTCTATACTGGAGTCTTTGGCTACATTGTCCCAGGTGCAGGACCTTACAATTATCTTTGTTAAACTTCAAAGTGAGAAGTTTGTTCTCACTTGTCCAGGTTTCTGTGTAAGATGTCTTGTCCTTCTGAATTGTCCACCTCACCATCCAGATTACTGTGGTGCTGTGGTACTCCACTGTCACTGGCCTCATGGTAAACCTGATCCATTAATCGCTGTCCTTTGGCCCCAACCATCCAACCACTTTTTAACCAACTATCTGTCCACCAATCCACACCAAAATGTCCCAACTTAGTTACAAGAACATTGCAGGTGACACTGTTGGAAACCTTGCTAATGGTAAGGTAAATGACATCCACTGCTCTCCCTGGTCCACAAAACTAGTAATTTTAACATAGAAGTTAATCAGGTTGGTCAAGCATGATTATTCCTGGGAAAATCCATGCTGGCTGTTGCTGACCACTTCCTTCTCCTCCACGTGCCCAGAAACACCTTTTAAGAGGACTTCATGGTTTTCCCAGGGATTGGAGTATCCTGGAGATGGTAGAAGTTGTTCCAGCTTCTTTGTTAAACAAATTGTGCCATATTTTCTTCCATGCTACTAGACAGATTTGAAATCTTTAGAGTGAGTACAACATTAATTTAATCACTCAACTTCATTTTAAATTGGTACCTTCAGGAATCCTACTCATTAAATGCAACTTCTTTAATGAGATCTTTTGTCCATGGCTTGACAGTGGAATTTAAAGCTTGGGCTATAAAATCACACCAAAGCTGCTGAAATCTGAGAGTATAGCTGAAGGAAGGTTTTTTGATTTGTATTTTTTTTCTCTAGAAGAATAGTGGTGACCAAAATTCATTAATTCTTTATCAAAACAATGCCTTTATTTTCATATATTATTAGAATTGTACATGCACATTCATTTGCATATTTTAAACTGTGTGTTAAACAAACCAAAGCTATGGTTTGAAGTACTAAACATGGGAAAGTTAAGAAACGCTACCTTTAACATAGCTTTGTGCATTAAAACTTGTGTTTGGGATACATGCCAAATTCTAATATACATGAGTGCCTGCTGAGGTGTTTGAAAGCTGGGTTTGCAGGAAAAGTTCACTTGACATTTCCAAACTTTAACTCAGAAATATTTTTTTTAAAGCATCAGGCTTCTTGCTTGCTTCTGTTATTTTTATGCTGTGATTGTAAACCATGGAAGGGAGCATCTTTCTGTTCTGTGTTTTGACAGCACCTGGGACAACGCAGCCCTGGGGAACAACTGAGGTTCCTAGCAGTAGTGAAGGGGAAGGATATGTAACCGATAAATGTAGCTGCTAAGTTTTGAGGCAGCTCCAAGTTATGTGTTACTGCCTGAACTGATTTTGCCATGAATTTATTCCTTTCCTTCTCCATACCCAATATAGCTTCATACAATGAAGCGGGGAGTCTAATTAATCAGTCTACCTGTGAGATAGTTAAGAACTTGGATTTTCTTCTCACCTCCTCTCTCTCATATCATGCTGCAGGGAAATACGTGGATTGGGGTGGGTGGGGTGGTCCTGCAGCATATTTGGAGATAGATCTGACTCAACTGTTTGAATAGTGTATTCTGGCATCACACATGGATTGCATTAGAAAGAAAACTTTTCTGCTTTGGCTTCTGAATCAGCCCAGCCACAGAGCTTCATGGTTTGTAAATATTTCAGCTTGTTGTCTTAGTTTTTTCTGGTGGTGCATGGGTGAGGAAAGGGAAAAGGCAATATCAAGCATTTACATCTCAGCAGAAGTTCACCAGAATTTAGCAGAACAAGGAAATATTTCATTAACTGTAAGTGCTCCTTCTTCTTCTCACAATCCTCCTGCAAATAATGTAAAAGGAAAAATGACTTCTAGAAAAATCTGCAAGAATGTTAATAGTGGAAGGTATTGAAAAACCAAGATCTCCACTTCCTTGGGACTCCTTGTAGTGATAAGGGCAGGCAGCATCCTAATACTTTGTAGTTAGGAAGTTTTAGTTGAGTTTCAATACAGTAAAAGGAGAGTAATTCTTTGCATTCAGAAATTCATTTATCTGCATTTGTGCTATCAGTCAACAAAAATAAGGATGTGCTTCAGCAATATTCAATACTGAATTCATTAAATAACAGCATTTATTTGGCTTAAATTACAACAGCAATTTGATAAAAGATAGTTTCTGAGCCAACAAGTTAAATTCGATGCCTGGAATAATGTTATTGAATCAAATCCAATAGTGTGGTCTCCAAAGGTGCATTTGCTCAACAACTTTTGAAACAAAACTGTAAAAGATGCTGGTTTATGGCATTTTATTTAAAATCAATAGTGACTTCTACAAATGCCAGCAATCTCTGGAACATCAAGTAAGAAGTACAATCAGCAAACACTGCTGCAGAAAATATTTTTTTATCTCCAGACAATAACTTTTTCTTTTTCATTAAGTTCAGATCTCCATCCCTCCATTATTATTTTTGTTTCCCCATGTAATCCCTTCATCAGTTTTCAAGATGGTTCTAAACAGGACGCAGACAAAAAATCCTGCTTATCTCTACAACTTCTGCCTTAGGTTGAACCACCTGGTCTGGTCATTCAGGTTGTTTAGCTTTTGAGTATCTTCTGGCTTTCACAGCCCTGAAACAATTTTTATCATCTCTTGCATGTTTCAGTGGTGCTTTCTTTTCTGCCTTATAAACACTGCTGCATGACACTACACACACGTTGTCAGAATATGTGGACTCCAAGGAGGATGGTAATTTAACTTCCTTTCTGTTTAATAAGGACATTTTCTCCAAATGTTGGTTCTCAGAGCCACATCCAAGCACAGGGCTACTACTAAGAAGATATCCAGCAGGGATCTTGATGAACAGATTAAACCAACAAGTAATTAAAACTCCTCACTAAAATCACGAGAGACTCCTAAGTAGGATCCTTACTCTCAAACTAATTTCATAAAAGGCATTACCCTAAATTAATGAAGGCAAATTGCTGATGAGGAAAAGAAAGAAGGAACCTTGCTCCACTTTCATAAGGCAAGATCTAGCTCTTCGTGTGCTACCCACTATTCTTAGGAAGCTATCACAGAAAGCCTGGGAGGACAGCAAAAATATATATCAAAGAAAAAACATATATGTCAATTGCTTAAAATTTTATACCACTAATATGGTGGAGGGACAGAGTAAGATTTTAGAGAATCTGTTCTTACCCTGATAGTCTGGTGATCAATAAATAATCTGATGACCAATTCGCTGATTTTTTTTAATCAGTCTGGCAGCCTGTCACAAGCGGCGTCCCCCAGGGACCAATACTGGGTCTCACACTGTTGAACACCATAAATGGGATTGAAAACACCCTCACCAAGTTTTCTTGCTGCTGTAGGCTGGACCAGGGACCTCCCAAGTTTTTTTATGGCATGTCCTTTGTACAATATCTGCATTCAGGAAAGGATATGCTTAGAAATGATGCTACGTTTTTGCTTTTGAAAGCCTGCTCTTATCATTTAAGCAACTTTTAACCTATTACAGGAGGCATCAGACATCACTGGAGATCTGTTAAGCTGTGTGTTACTTACACCTGAAAACTTAATCTAGGGTGGACTCTACACAATTCTCAGAAATGAGGTTTTGATTTGTTTTTCATTTAAGAAAAAAGAAAAAAACAAAGTGAAATAGGAATAGATCTTTTTACTTATTTAAAAAAAACCCTCTGCTAAGTGGCAACTTTATTTACTAAAAATTGAATTTATTCTCCAGAATGAGCGCTGAGTTAGAATAAGTCATTGTGAAACCAGCTGAACACAAAAAGCCAAGTTCAGTATTCAAATGCATTCACAGAGCTATCACTGACTGGGAACAGGATTGGCTCAGAGCACGGAAATGAATAAGCCTTTGCCAAGCGAAGAAAAAACTGAGCCAAACTTCAGGAACCACATCACAGGAACATTTCCCCACTGTGCCTGTGGTTGTGGTCTGCTGAAGTGAGGGAGAATGGAGAAGCATGAAATCAGACAGACAGATGTGTACACAGGCACCCAACAGCAAGAGGGTTGCGGTGTAGTGGCAAGGTGCCTCCCTGACTGTAACTCTTAAAAAGCTGAAGCTGCACTGCAAAAAAAAAAAAAAAAAAAGGGTTATTAATTCTGTATGGTGACTTAAAGAGTGATGGATGGGCGTGCTTTGTGAAAGTAACACCCCGCTTGTTGAATTGTAGAGGTACTCCTACTGAAAAGGCATTATGCTTCACTGCGTTGTCTCCTCTCTGTGTGTGTGACAACAGAGGACTGTGTTATGGGAAGAGTCATTCTATAGACCTGTTTTTGCTGTATTAGGGAAGGATGGTTTTATTATTTAAATGGCTTTATTAACAATTTGGAAAATTAAACTAATTTTCCATGAAAATATAACTTGCTGTGTAGTGAGTTAACAGTTATTCAAAGTATTTTGAAGATTGAGTTGGTAGTATTATTGTCCCTGTGTGAACTGAATCAGGCTATAAAAAGTGTCTGGGGCAGAGGGGACAACACAAAACCCAAAAAAATCTAAATTTACTTAAACCTTCAGGACAAAACAGTAAATCTCGACCGGTTATTTATATAACTAGAATTGGGTTAAGATTTTAACAGGCCAGTGAAGGAGAATTCTGAGACAAATTCTTATTCTTAAAAATTACTAAATGATTATTAGAGAAAACAGAGTTAATATCATTCATATCCCTATTTTTTTTTCCCTAGGCTGCAAAATCTTTTTCAGTTATTTTCAGTGGGACCAGATAGTAATAAAAGCTCTTTTCAATGCTCCTGAGCAGACAGCACTTAGCAAGTCTAATGGGCCTGGGGAGATGGTGCTGCAGTGAGAGCTGACCTGCATTTCAGGACAGTCCACACCTCTGAGAGCACCAGCTTCCTTCCCTTGCTCTTTATTTTTTTTTTTGTTTGTTTGTTTTTTCTCCTGTGCACACAAACCCAAAGAATCAGCAATGTGAGTATATCTTAACCTGCTAAGTTTTATTATTTACCCAAAGGATAATGAAAGTTATTCAGAGAAATGAAGCTATTCATGATCTAGAGTCTGTTCTCTAGGTGCAAGGTACGTGCAATGGAAAACCTGGTCCCAGGAACCCAGGGCAGGATCTCTGCCTGCCTGGCAGGGCTGAAGGGTTACTCCCTTAGTAATGATGAGCTCTGCCTAACAATATGCACAGTACAGCAAGCATCATACAGTCTCCTGTATGGATGCCAACGCCTGTGGCCGCTGATCTAGGAGCAGACAGTAGTCATTAGACCCATGCTGACTATGGATGTACTGAGTAGGAGATTACAGTGAGAGCAACAGCAGCTGCTCTATCTGGTGATATAATGACATGATGGTGGCAGAAATACTTGGGAAAAAATATGTGTTTCCATTGCTTTAGGCTTTTCCTACCACACAGCACCATGCTGCCCTGCATCCCTAGTCACACACTACTCAATTATAATGTATTTTTTTTTTTCATTATGTGTATCAGAAATAATGTTTACACCATTAATATATAATAGTATAACCTTTCCTGCTGTGAAATGTTCAGCTTATGTCCAACTAGTATGAAGAATAGAAAACCATGGTCCCTGGGAAAAAAACGAGCAGGCAGATGTACAGAATGCAGTGAGCTATGTGAGCCTCTGCCAGGTCAGAGAGACTGAGCGCTGAGCCAGCCATAAGTTCCCACTTCTCCCATCAAGGAGGACAGTGCTTGCCCAGTGCTGCATACTGCTGTTTAAGGTCCATTAAGGTCTTATGCTGACACCTTACACAGCACCTCTCTATGTGTGCAGTGTCTGTGAAGTGGCTTTAGTAACAAATCGTAGCATCCTCACCTCTGTCCACTAAGGATGATTTTCCATCCCACCGTACAATTTCTGTTCTAATGATATAAACAAAATGGAAAACATGAAAAGCTTATGAGGCTGTGTGTTTGCTTTTGAAAACCACTATCATATTACAGACATATTGTGCGTAATATAACTTGAGAAAATACTTTTTCCTTGCTGATTATAAAACCCCAAAGTTATACAGATACTGTAGTTACAGGTTGGTCTTCTCCAACACAGCTTCTTGGTAGTCTTTTCTACACTTACCTTATTTTTACATGTTGCCTCTAATATTTTGTCTTAAATCTGAGTGTTCGGCATTGTTTGGTGCAGTTGTAGCCCTTAGGGAACAGCCAGCCCTCACCGCTCCCTAACCACGTCTTTGGAGGGCAAAGAGAACAAAAAATGAATTATGGCTACACAATGATTTCTCACTATGTTTTGATGGCAAGACTGGAGATGAAAAAAGCACAGTCTGTAGCCTGAACGACAGGTCAGCAGTGGTTGCATAGAGAACAGAGGAGAGGCAGGAGAGCTGGGCTTGTGCTTGTATGGTGAGCTCATTTCTGCCGTGAGGACTTAGCAGTGGCTGCTGGAGGAAACAGAGGGCTTGAAATAAACCATCACCTGGTATGGGTTATTTAAAGCAATTGCAGTGGCTTCTTTAATGCAGCAAGCCACACTCTGTTTCTCCTGTTATTTTGACCATGTTATATGTGACTTGACTAACTTCATTGAGGTTGTGTATGGGAGAAGGTTCCACTAGCAGAAGGGGAATGGGCCTTCAGGGCTCCCTCTGGGTGTTCCTTCAGAGTGAAACAGTGTCAGCACAATAAAATGCTAAGACCATGATTTTCCAGAAAGATAGTTGATTTTGGAGTGCTTAAGGATTTCTCGGGAGCCTTCAGTGAGGCCTGCTTTTTAGGAAGTGCTGTGTATCCCTGCCCTGTAGCTACCCAAGTGTCATATGCACACATCACTGCTAACCACTGCTAGATACCTGAAGCTACCTATTTGCAGTCCTGTTTCTCGCTAATACTGGCATCAAATGCACTAATTAAAAGAGCCATTGCAGCATCACAAGAAAAAACATGCTTTGTGAATAAATCACTCCAACTTCTGTTTGTATACCCTTCCTCTCCAACTAATAGCATCTGTTCTGTGAGTGTGCCAGTATATCCTGTGGTGCTTGTCCATAACAGCAGGAAATTGAAAGTCAAAAATTCTATTTAAGGAAGCCGAACAAAGAGTTTGCATTCTTCCAGTTTAACTATTTTTGAAAGTAAAGCCACAGTTTAGGGATGCCAGAAAGCACAGTAAAACCTGCCGCCTCTTGCAGACTCAGAACAGATGCTTTTGGCTGTGGTAAGAGAGCAGACAGAAAGATCAGCATGAAAGACCGGGAGAAAAAGAGGAAAAAATTTGGGAGAGCTACAAAGAAAGAGGTAAGTTGAAGACAGGGCCACAATGAAATTAAAGTTGGCATTACAAATAAATAATGGCATAATTTTCCTGATAGTGTAAAGCTGAAATCCTGCTGATGGAGTAAATTAAGTGCTTCATGTTATCTGCACTTGCTGGTGGAAATTCTGTCTTGCTGGATGTAGAGCGTGGACATTATCATAGAATCATAGAATGCATTAGGTTCGAAGGGACCTTAGAAAGTCATCTAGTCCAACACACACCCCCCCCCGCCCCCTTCCCCACCCCGCAGTAAGCAGGGACACCTTTAACTAGATCAGGTGTGGACATTCCTGAATATGTTTGTGCTATAAACCATTCATAGATTAGGGTATGCTGTCACAGAAATGCTTGAATTAGAGAAGGAAACGACCTGTCAGACCAACTTAATGGCCCCTTGCAGATCTACTGCATGCAAGTGACTGACCCAAGAGTGATCTGAGAGCACTGCAAAATCTTCTCTGCAAGCATAGATCCTGTTTGTGCCTGGAGGCAGCATACTCAATTTACAGCCAAAGCTGAAAGCTCTTTGAAAGTTGGCCCCTAAGGTCATATCCACTGTCTTCGTGTCCGTTAAGGATTTTTCCCTTACAAGATATTCCATGAGGTTTTTCTGGTGCATGCTTGTCTTGTTTTCTTTTTGATGTAGCAGAAACAACCACCTTTGGGAGAAAAAAAATAATCAGATTTACATTCTGTTTAATCAGTCTCAGTGTTCCTATCTTGAAAATAACTCCCAATGTAGTTTTATACTCTATTATCATAGTATCTGATCATCTTTAACACTGAACAGTAACAACAAAGAAGTTCCTAAAGGAAATCAGAGAGTCCCTGCCATTTTCTTTGTTATTTTTCTTTTTCAGTGCTTGGGCTGTGTGATTTTTAACTTTTGAGATTCTAATAATTTTGTTTAGTGATTTATTCTTTTTCTTCGGATTCCTGCAATTCAGGTTGGGGGTGGAGGGATGGAGTTTAACGTTTCTCAGTACAAAGCAAGGTAGCTTTTAGATGGAGAAGAGTATTTCCTGTTTAAGGTTTTGCTGTGTTTCCTAAAGAAAGTCAGACTACAATCTCTTCTGATATTTTTTTTCTTTTACCATAGCTGTATCCCTTCTGCAAGGAATGCTTTGTCCCCATACTCTCACAGGCTTTGTCCTGTGCTTTTCAGCTTGCTGCTGCTATAAAACAGATGTCTCCATAGTGGATATTTTACCCTTTAAATGTTTGCATACACTCAGCACCTGTCTTCAAAAGTGTCACACCACCAGTATTGAGTTGTTTTCAGTTTCATGTTTTGCTAAGACTTTCTCAGTCTTCAGCGTTCTTTAATTTACCTCTTTTGACCCTGTAAACTCACTGATTTGCATTCTTTTTCTATGCTGTAAATCAATGCCTTCTTAGTAAACCTGAAGGCATTTAGAACTGTAAATTCCATTTTTTCATTGAGAAGTTGCTAACTAGAAGAATGAACAGAACAGATTCACAGGGGATTAGTGGCACACTGGTAAATGGGTAGAAGACATGTATGCAATCTAAAATTATTTGATTTCCTTCTTTGTTTTTGCTTATTTTACAATGGTAAATCAGTTCATTAGAAGTCATCCTTCATTTATAATATTTCAACTGATGGGACAATCTGGCTGTAATAAATCTGGCTGAAATAAACTTTCAAAATGTCTGTAAGTATGAATCACATAACCAGGAGCCAAAAGAAAAGACAAACTGAATTACCAAAGGTGTGGTCCCTTGTTAAGACATGGATTCATGGACATCATGTTAAATAGCTTTTCTGCTAGACAGCTTTTGGTATGTAACTGCTTACCTTTTTCCTCTGACAGACTCTGTAATAGAAGAGTGCAAGTGCAAGGCTCTTGCAGCAGTCTTTGCTTCAGCTCTGTCTATATCTGGGTCATTAATTTCCACCTAATCAGTGCCCAGAATGAAAGAACAACTAACAATTAATGAAAGAATTCTGTTTAGTTAACTCAAAGGATCTCATAAAACTGCTTCCAGTCCTACCTGGGCTATTAGTGATGGAGTATGGGCAAGCCTTAATCTGTTGACTGTGAAACACACTGCTGTGAGGAATTGGGCAATGCAGAGCCCTCTTGCTTGGTATTTGTGAGTCGTCATCAGCAGTGGGGACTGCAGAGTGCCCTGCAGATGTCCTGAATGTGCTTTGGAACAACTTTAAGATAACTATGAGAAATAATCCATCTGTGAACAAAGTCCATTGTTTTTATTCTGAAGCAATTCATGTTAAAATTCCTTGGTTAAGGGTGGCCTTCCTTTGCTATATTAGAGTATATTATTGTGAATATTGGCTTTGAAAGTTTTTTGGGGGGAGTAAGTGGCAAATTCAGTTGTGTTGAAATGGCATTTAGTGTCATTTGAGATGTACTCAGGCATGGTGTGTGGTCTCCAGAACAGTGTGGGAATCCTGTTTGTCCTCCATCACATCTGCCAAACACATGTGTCTATCTCAAATGCCCTAGGGCATCTCAAATGGCACTAGGTACCTGGTTTAGTTCACTGAATCAAGCATTCTGTGTTTCTTTTGTATGATCTTAAATTGCAGCTGGGTTTAAGATGACTTAATTTAAGGTGAACTTAAAAGTAAGTCTTGCCAGGCAGCTGAGCATTTCCTCTATTTCTATGATTTTCCCCCAGTCCTGTAGATATGTCTTGGATATCCTAAGTGCACTGAAAGTAGCCCTAGTCACGTGTACATATAGACAGTTTCACCCCTTGCAATTCATACAACTAAATTTCATCCTTAACATCTACTTAATTCCTGTTTGGGCCCTTACATCCTGTGTAGGAAGTAGTACCTGTCATTTCAGTCTGACATGCTAGTTTGTGTTTCACTGATACAGGCATCCCCCTTAACTCTGAGGCACTTCATGCAGAAATGAATTACTCTGTGTGAACAGAGCCATCAACGCAGAAGTTAAACAAATGAAAACTAAAGACAATCAACTCCTTTCATTTATGTTTTAAGTAAAATACAAGAGATTATGATTTCTTATGAGGATCCATTTAGCCTTAGCAGTGTGGTATTTATCATGGTTTCTACCAAAGGAAAAAACCTGCTGTCATAGATGTTTTTCCTCCGAGTGATATCTCTATTGGAGTCTGTTATTCTTAGCAGTTTTGAATTTTCCCAGGTAAAGTGACAATTCATCTTTCTGAAGTGATGTTATCACTCAAATTAGAACCCATAGTTTTTGTTTTCCAGGGAAAGAAAAAAAAAAGACAAAAAAAGACAGCTAGTTTTCTATATCAAGAAAATACTCTTTCATAGATGACAGGAAAAAGAGGCATGGGTGTTTGGCATATTAGAAGCTGACTGTAGTTATATTTCACTGAATGAATGCACAAGGTAGAAATGTGATACTTGTCAGCTTCTTAATACAAAAACATCATTCAAAGCTGCACAGTTCAACTCACCTTGAAGAAGTCTTTACCCAGCTCTAGGAAGAGGTCTGGTTCAATGCATATCAAACGGTGGGAGTTTCATGGTGGAAAGAACTTAGTTGAATCATCTCAAGTCCAAACCTGGGCAAGAGCTTTAAGATGTGTTAGTGGAAACAATCTGATAACATTGCAGCAGCAAATTAAGATCTAATTTTTTTCCATGTTGTACTTCTGTAAATTTGACTGTTATCTGACTGATTGGTGCTTGAAAATTGAGCACCATACTGCTTCCACGGAGGTCCCTGAGCTGTGTTGTAGGTGGCCAACAACAGGTTTCTTAGTAGGAATAACCCCATGCCCTGCAGCTGCCACCCCAGAAGTGGTAGGGTCTACAGGGAGAGTTAGTGGTGGATAGAAGGATCAGACAAGGAGGTGGGTGTCTCCAAAATTAAATCATAGTGCTTGGGTGGCACACTGCTTGCTAAAAATCTCAGTGACCAGATAGATATTCTAACTCCTGGTGATGACAAGTTATCAAAAAGACAAAAAAAAACCCTACTCTTTGTAAAGTAAGACAATTTTATCCTTCATTTTTTTCTCACCTTTTTGCCCTTAATTTTTTCTCCATCCTGAAGTCTGCCAGCCTTTCTCAACAGAGTAGTCTCTAGTCCTTGAAGTCATCCCACGGAAACACAGCAGGAGTTCCTGGGCAGAAAGATGCCATTCATTTCACTAAAATCATCTACAAGATGAAGGCTACTTTTGCAGTAAGCTATAACGTCTCCACAGCTATCATTGAGACAGCGGCATATGACTGTGACATAAACCCACGCACCCTGTGTGCTCAGGTGGGTGATGTTGTTAGACCGACGCTGCTCAGCTTCTGACAAATTTCCAGCTTGTGCAGCTGTTGGGAACATACAGACCTTGATGTTTCTGTAGTTAGCAGCTCTTCCTCCTGGTTTTTCTTACACATGCTCATGCATCCCACAGCCTGGCTCTACTGAACACCCTGAACATCGAAATAACAGATGTGCTTTCAGAACAAGATAGTAATGGATCCAATTTACCTTAATTATCGAATAGCTTCATTGCCTTGTAACAAATCTGAAAGTATTGCCAGGTCTGTGATCTGCTTCTTTGATAGCAGTAAAGATTTTCTTTGTGAGTGCACTCAGCTAGGTATGTAGGAGAATCTGAAAAATCTGAACTAAGGCACAACTTGCTGCTTCCTCATTATCTTGAACATTTTACCAGTACAGAAACATATTGCATTTGAGCTGGATACAGTAATTTAGGTGGAAATGTAGGTGCTGCAAATTTCAGTGCTAATTAAACAGAATTTTGACAGGAGAAATTAATATGCCCCGTTCTTCCAAATACGAGTTCGGTCCAATCTGTCTTTTTAATTGGAGTGCAATGGATTATTAAATGATTCAAATAAATAATGGAAGTAAAATTCAACTAAAATCCTGCTGAAGGGGAAGCTGCATTTTATTTAAATGGTTTCATATTATTTTGTCCTGCATTCTGACAAATACATAGCCATCAATATTCTTGCTGCAGTATGACAGAAATTGTTCAAATTAATAGCTGGCTAGTTGGGACTCTATATGAATTTCTATTAAAAATGTTAATAAAAAACACCATCACATTTTGTAAATGGGCAGACCATGAACAACTGCATTACCCCATAGCACTAGTTAATAATTCAGCAAATTCAATGATATAGTAATCCTGAGAATTTTAGTAATTAAACTTGAAAATGAAGCACATGTCTCAGCCAGCTGTTTTCTCATGCCTCAATTCAAGGTAGAAAGACAATTCAGTAGTCTTACCTTCTGGCAAGTTATGCTTTGGAGGGAAGAATACAAAGGAACAGATATTGACAGCTATTTGGAAAATTATCCAAGAGGAATTCATATGCCTCTACTTGTATTTACAGCTGAAGGAAAACTTGGGAGTAAGGCAACCAGCTCCTAGAATCACTGCTAGGAAAATCCATGTCTCTTCGAAAATGGAGCTTTACTTCCAACTGTTCTTTGAAAGTGAAAAAGTTTTCATTTTAAACTATCGGTACAAAGATACAGGAATAAGATTCTGACCTGTTGGTCATTTTGCAAACCTGTTGATCATTAGTGCATTCATTTGTGCAAAAGCACAGCCTTGGAAGCAATTATTGGGTAACAATTTGATGCATGGGAAGGGCTAACCAGGAGAAATCAGATTAGGGATAATTGGACCTTCAGCTTTGGGAAAAGGCATTGAGACTGATAGGGTCTCTACTTCCCTGTTTAGTTATCACAATCCCCAAATGATTTTCCTGTTCTCCTTTAACCTCCAGATACAAGTTTGCACCTGCTTACCAGACAGTAATTATACTGATTTTTCTAGTTGTGAGTTTTAAGGCAGCTATCTGTCCCAGATACAGTAGTGCCACAGAAATTTTCTGCTGAAAAAACATAAATCCATCATTTAATCCAACTACTTCCATAGTCTTATCTTCCTTCAGTATGTTGCCAGAGGTGGTACATATAGAACATAAGCCTGCTTAACAAAAAGAGAATAGTTTCCAAAAGCTGGGGAAAGGTGGCAACCAAACGAGCAAGGGAAAGATCCATGCAAAGTATTGCTGGCGTGGCACTGCTTATATGAACTCCATGACTTTTCACAAAGTTTGTAATGGAGCTGCACTTCTTACTGATTGTATCCAACCACTAAATCTTACATTAACAAAATGATTTTAGGAATTATCTTTCAAAGTAAGTCCTTCCAGCTGAGATAATTCCCATTTCCTACATTTATCTGCTGCTCCACCCTGAGCCATGATTCAAAATCCAAGTTATTTGGATTTTGAAAACTATGTTAATCCAGCAAAATTCTTAATATTTAGCAGGGAATATTGGTCATTATGAAACCAAACAGAGAGCAAAGTGAAAAGACAAACAAAAAAAAAAAAGAAAAGGAAGACTAAAACAAATACCTCAATCTGGTTGCATCGACAGGATCAGACTACCATTACAGAAGTATAAACCATATTGAAGCATTAACAGTATCACTGTCTCTTTTCTATTGTTAATATTTCATACAGACCTAAGTGCATTTTTCTTCCACAAAAATCTCTCACACTCCTGTAGGATGCACCACTATTAAGTGCAATTCAGTGTTGACAGGTCTTTCCAGCTACTGGAAATGCTAAAATATCACAGCATTTTTTAAAAAGAGATAATAGTTTACTAGAAATTGCCACGGCAAAGTGTGCTTTGAATAAGTTTGTGCACATCCATCATGCAGTGCATGGGTTTCAATAAGAGGTTTTCATCTGTATGTGATACATTTCTTTTTCAAACTTTTTCATCTTCTTTGATTTGATGTTTAAAAATCACTCATGACTTTGGCAATGTCTCCTTATGCCGTTCCCTTCATGGAGATTAATCTCCACAGCCTTCAAAGAGGACACAAGAAGCAGACATCTCTGATTTTGCTACAACTATATTTCAGTTTTCCCCGCTACAACGAAGGAGAAGACCTCAATTGTTGAAATACAAAATCAGAAGATTTAGAACTGGAAATGGCTTTCATTAGTCCCTCTCATCTATGGTTTTACCGTTTCAGAATTGCTTTCTTTCAAGGGCTATTTTCCAAGTTAGTTATAAGTAACTCAGGCCATACAAAAACTGAGAACAAAAGCAATGAATTTTTAGTTTCAGTTCCCTGATACTTGGAAAAGATTTTCTTTTGCTTAAGAGCATCTTTAGTAGTCCGACTCCTGTTTTCAATTCTTGTATTTTCTCACCTACCCTGCAGAAAACCAAGTAATTGGGCAAACAGGAAAATCCCAAACTTTGCAATAAACCTTCATTTCAATTTGTATTACTGGTATGGATTGTAAATTATTTTGTTCTGCCTGCTGTCTTGATTTGTCTGTATGCCATTCAGAGACAGCTAGCATCAGAAGATTTGTCATAAATACAAAAACCTTCAGCAGGATAAATTCTGTAAAAGTATGTTTTTTAATTAAAATTCCTACCCGCATCATTATCATCAATAGAGTCATAAAAGTTTATGGTCTAGAGAGGACACTAGATCATTTTGACCTCCTAAATTCTGTATCTATTATGTTTTTTAATCCTTGTAACTTTTTACTGAGCCAAAAAACTCAAGATTTTGCTACAACACACCCACCTCTTTCTACCCTTTCTTGAGCATAGTCATATAGACTAAGCCTTATCAGGGTTTTTTGCTGAAAATCAAATCACAGAATCACAGAATCACAGAATTGTAGGGGTTGGAAGGGACCTCGAGAGATCATCGGGTCCAACCCCCCCGCCAAAGCAGGCTCCCTAGCTCATATTGCTCAGATAGGCGTCCAGGCGGGTCTTGAATATCTCCAGTGAAGGAGACTCCACCACCCCCCTGGGCAGCCTATTCCAGTGCTCAGTCACCCTCACTGTGAAAAAGTTCTTCCACATGTTGGTGCGGAACTTCCTATGCTCCAACTTGCAGCCATTGCCCCTTGTCCTATCCCCACAGACCACTGAAAAGGGGCTGGCTGATTCCCCCTGCATCCCCTACTTCAGATAATTATAAACTTTGATTAGGTCCCCCCTTAGTCTTCTCTTCTCAAGGCTGAACAGTCCCAGCTTACTCAGCCTTTCCTCATAGGGGAGATGCTCTAGGCCCTTAATCATCCTCGTAGCCCTTCTTTGGACTCTTTCCAGGAGATCCCTGTCCTTTTTATACCAAGGAGCCCAGAACTGGACACAATACTCCAGGTGGGGCCTGACCAGGGCAGAGTAGAGAGGGAGGATCACCTCCTTTGACCTGCTGGCTACACTCCTCCTGATGCAAATCAATGTGGTTTTGTACATGTCTTTTTATTAGGAGTGAACTAGAGGAGTACACGTAATCATCTGGAAGGTCCCTTGTGGATTTAAGATTAAATCAGTCAAGCAGCAGAAAAAACAGTAACACAAACTGTAGCCTACAAATAACTCCTGTTGGAAACAAGGGTTGGAATGATGATTATCAGGAGCATTTCTGAGGCATTCATGATATATACATTAATGTAAACATCTAAACGAATAATTTTGGATAATGAATATGTTTGTAATTATTACACAGTGCCTGGAAATATCATCTAAAGATGAAAAATGTCTAAATTAATTAGATATACCTTTTACTATGGATATTGCAATCAACTTTGAATACCTGCTGCAACTTACGACAGATGGAAGCGGAAATATTCCCAAATTTTGCTAATTTGTTTCCCTTAACACTAACTTGCATCTACAGTACAAGTGGAGAGGTGCCTATGATTTGATTATATTATAAATAGCAATAAGAAGGGGTTTAAATTCCCACGACTTCCATCTGCCAGAGATTCCACATAACTTACTGTTATTTACCTCACGCAGCAACATTTTTTTAATGCCCCATACACATACAGTGCGTTTTCTGGAAGTGATCTCAAGCAGCAGCATGTCCTTAGGTATCATTATTAACTGATCATTCTTTTATTAACTTATTGTAATGGAATTTCAGTACATCTATAGGTAATTAAACCTCAGGTGTTCCAAGAACCCAGGTTAACTGCAGGTGAACACAATCTCCAGACGGAAAGGTTAATATTTTATGTACATTCTCTGAAATAGAAATTGCTGTTAAGACAATTGCTTTATCTATCATATTTCCCAGAAGCAGCTGACCAAATCAATTATAAGTAATCACTCATTTCATATAAAGCTGAATGACACTTTTAATGAAAAATGTCTGTATTGCAGGTTTATTGACAAAAGGATACAATGTATTGCTCCCAGAAGAGCCAGAATACTTTAATAGAGTGATATGAATGATAGTAAAGAGCCTGGAAGACAATTAATGACAATTAATTACTTGCACTAATAGACCCTGGAAACCCTGGGGTCCTAGTCAAATCACTGAGCTACGTACATTTTGTATTTCGTATGCAATGCAGAATTCCTGGAACAAGAGGAAAAATAAAGACCAACCTTCTGAGGTGTACTTGCCTTTGGCAAAAGCTGACTGATTTTGCAGATGTTCCCAGCAGATTAGATGGCAAAGCAAACAGTCCTGCCACTTCTCTTGCCTTTCACTGGAGAAGTAAAACCAAACTCAAATTGTTGATCAGTTCATCGAAGCCTGAAAATGTGATAGCAAGTATATATTATAGGCCATGACATAGAAGACTTTGAAATATATTTCAAGAATCAAAACTGTTTCAGGAGCAGTCCCTTCAAAACTCACTGTTTTCGAATTCTCCACTGTTCCTGGAACAAGAGAAGAATGGCCATAATGAACCAAAACTCTTGATGCCAGAGTGACATTTTTTTAGCATTTACAGCTATTTCTTGCAGTTTGTTTTAGGGCATGGGGTATAGGTTCGCAGAAATGGTTAAATATGTTTTGTTTTGTTTTTTAATGGATGTTATGAAAAGCATTCCTCTATGTGTGTGTGTGTGTGTGTACTTGTGCATATGCATAGGCTGATGGAGGTAAAAGGAATCAATGGAACAGAGCGTCCTTCTGGTAGGGAGCGGACTCGCAGACAGGGGATTCCCCTGTTGCAGCCACAACGGGGGCCACCGGCCCCACCTCTCTGCGCCCTTCCTCCACTCGCAGCTTTCCTTCGCCCTCACTAAACCTGCCCACCCTGTCACCCACGGCTTCGCAAGCCTCCTTCCAGCAGCGCGGTGCCCGAAGGTCTCCTTTGTCTCACACCCCCCCCTAGTGGGACTTGGCCGAAACGTGGTCCTCCTGCGCGCCTCCGGTCCAGAGCTTTCCTGGGTAAACCTTTGCCTTTAATTAAATCAAAATTATTTTCAGAACTCTTTAAGATAACTATAATCATAACATAGCCACAAATAAAAAATTTTAAATGAAAAGGATTTTTTTTTTTGGGGGGGGGAACGACGCATTTTATTGTGCTTTTATATTTTGGGGTCTTTTTCCTGAGCATAGAGCTGCTTTTACATTTAGATGTGGTGCCAATCTGGATAAGGACAGTGTGGAGATTCATACGTTCTGCTCTTCAGTATCTTCCAGGTTAATTAGCTGAGTTTGCAGATGACACTTTTTCCTAGCCACCAAAACTTCAAACACTGGTTAGGATTGGGATGTTAAACAATCTGTTGGGCATTTTGCCCAGTAGTAGTTAATTCTTTTTGGCACAATATGAAAATTGTGTCTAATATCTATCTGCAACCTTGGTTTGCAGAGCTGCATAGAAAAGTCAGCTTGTGGTAAAACCAGTAATTAACAGTGACATAAAGAAAGATTACATTTCAGCGTAACATTTAGAATTAAGATAAAGATTTTGGCTTAAAGACACACAGTGTGTTCTGGTGCTGAATTTATGTTTTAGGTCTTTCTGTACTGCTGTAATAGCCTGGAAGTTCCAAGTCAGCAATTGCCATGTCTGGAGGCACCTAATTTTCTGAGAAGTCCCTTAATTTCTTCCTGCTGTGACTGCACATGAGCATGCTGGTCTTGATAGCATGGAGCTGCTTGGTGCCTCAGCCTGTGGAGTCTGTGTAAGGAAAGCATCTTTCTACGCTAGAACAGGAATTTGCATGGGTTGGTTTTGTGGTGATCACCCGTGTGACCACATCGATTCGTGCTGCAGTGTAAGGATTCTTTCATTGCTGGTTTGATCCGCAAAGCTCACTGCTATCATTCTTTCCTGAATATTTTTGGTGTGTTCAAGAATAAGCAAGCAATCTTGCTGTATTTTTGGTTCATTCTTTCATTGCTTTTGTTTTTACCCCTATGTTGAAAACACTGGCAACCAATCATAGGTGTATGGGAATAGACCTTCCGCAGGGCAGTGTAGAGAGTAAAAGCAGCAATATGCTTTTGCCTAACAGCCCTGCACCAGGGAGTTTGCAAGGGACCTGAAAGAAGACTCATGCTTTTTTTTTTAAGTTCATAGTATTGTCTTCAATGTGTTTCCCTACATTTCATTAATATTCAAAACAATTATACTCAATGCATACTCAATTCCCTGTGGCCTCTCCTACATTAAATCTACACATATCCACCATCAGGGCAAAAGACTTTTTAAAAGCTTGTGGTGAGTTGTTACAGCAGAGAGCAGTGGTCTGGCTGATGATGGTATGTAACACCAGGGCTTGCCATGCATATACCAGCACTTTTCAGGCACAGTCTGCGGGTCAAGCAGATTGCATATCAAGGACTTTTACAGTTTCACACTGAGACTTCTACATTTCCATTTCAAAGGCTGGTAGAGACCCTATCTGTTCTTGATGTAGAATTCCTACTTGAAATCAAATGGTATTGAGGGCAGGGAACAAAAGTTGAATAAGTAACAAAGATCTATTTACGTGGCATGGAAAGAAAAAAAAGGTTGTGCAGGTGCTTCAGTATAGCTTGATTCTGTGTGAATTCGTAAAATGATCTGCGCTTTATGTAGCACTTCCATGAAGTAATCCAAGGAGACTTTACTTCGGTTTTAGCATCTTACTTGCAGTTTATAGTGTGTGTTTCCCTTTCCTGTACCTAAGATTAGCCCTTATTTTCTGGCTCATTTGGCTAATCAGCATGAGCTTTCTTTATCAGTAAACATCTTCAGCAGTTTTTTTCTAAGCTTATCAGCTTAACTGTCTTGGTACCTGTGACTGCTGCTCCAGGCTTCAGAAAAGGGATTTACCCAGAGGACTATAAACAGTGACTAAAGAAGTTTCATCTGAAACATAATAATCACTCACAATTTCCATAAGCTAGTGTGTAATGGATGGCAAAAGGAGTAGATTGTATCAGCTTGTGCTGTGCCCATCTGAAACTGCAAGAAATAAATACACTTGCTTCAACACCATGTTATGAATACTGAGCCTGTCTTTTTGGAAAAGATGCTAATAAAAACATGTTACCAGTGGTTTGGATTCTAAGTTTTCTAAAATGCAAAAGCAGCTTTCTCACATAGTGTCTGGTGAAAGTCTTTGTTTTTCTACCTTGTATCTTGCAGTTAGTGAAATGTTAAAAAAGAAAATATACTATACTGATCCAGTTTTCCTCAAATTTCATTTTTGAAATAGTATTAATATTTTATTTTTCATTGAATGGAGACAATCAACTTCTGATAATTCGGTACACAAAGAAATACACTTCTTTCTTACAAGTTCTTGCTTACTGCTTGGAAAATGTGCATGGCTTTCTGTGTGAACAGAGGGGTTGCCAGTCAAGTTTTCTCTTCCAAGTTTACTGTTTCACACCTCTCTTTTTATAGATATTCTTAAAATATATTCCAAAAATACAAAATGGGAAAAGATCAATATTTTCACAGGATTGCAAAACTACATTGGCAAATTCTTGGGATATGAATATTGTATTAATGACATAATTAATTCCTGACATAGATCATCAATATGTGTGCATATATGTATGTATCTCAAATATATATAAATATGTGTCAAAGATTACATATTTATATATATATATAAAATCTTCTTGAAAGTGGAGCTTCTGTACTGAAATTAAGACATAATGAAAACAGTGGGGAAAAAAGGACACTTGTACAGTGAAAACCTCACCTCTTCCTTTGTGGTTTGAGTGCTTGACGGGGTAAAGGGAAGTCAGAATCTCGTTTCTTCTGGGAGGGAATTGTTTCTCTGTGTGGCATTAAACTGCTAGTAGCAGTAATACAATACCATCTCTCAGTCATTAGACAGAATTTCTCTGGCTTGTCATTCTCTGCATGGAGAAATATAATTTTGCTCCTGGAGATTCTGGGCATGCTCAAGGAAACCAGAATAAAGCAGGGAAGTTTAACTACACAGTGCAGGGCTCAAGCAATAGTTCAAACAGAAGCTTGACGGTATTCTGTAAATATTCTCACTTCTTTTTTTTGTTCCCTGAATTATTTCTCAGGTTAATGAAGTTTTCAAATCCTTTTGCAGAAACACATCTTTCTCTACAGGAATAAAAGATGTGTCTGTTTACTTTCAGTTGTCCTCTGTCCTAATTGAAGCAGTGGCTTGGAAAGTTAAAGATACCATTTGAAGCCTACAATCTCAGCAGGGCTTGCGAGCAAGGTTACCACTTTTGGGGCAAGTGTTCTGATCACTAAATAATTAACAAAACCTTCAGCAGCGGCAGGAGCAGAATCACAAGTGACCTGAGCCGGGAAGAAGTGGATGGTGTGGGAAGCCCCACGTGGCAGCTCGTGCTGGGCTGCTTCTGAAAATATGTGGCAAAATGGGACCTCTTAGAGAGGGAGATGGGAGTACCTCTGGTTTCTCAGGGTTTCTGGCCAGAGCAAGAATGGGAGGTAGGCTCTGGGCAGCACAATATGGGGTCATTCTGGGCATGCCAACCACCACGGGGGCTGCCTGAGCTTTGCAAGAGTCAATGCTGGGCCAGAAGGTAGGACTTGTGTTAACTCAGTTCCATGTGTCTGTAGTAGGACCTAAATTCTGTATTCATTCTCATCTTTCATGCTTACACTAAATCACCCTTAAAAAGCACTCATATGAGGACACTTTTTTTTTCTTTTCCTGGCTTTACCTGCAAATTTTTACTTGGATTTTAGACAGAATAATTTGCAAGCTGTAATCTTTATTGAACATGGAATTAATTTTTACATTCTTATCTTCTGAAAATATTCTGTAATTATGGAATAGTCTGAGATTATTGGTATGCATTTTGATTTTTATTGTAATCAAGTGAAGTTTAATCAGGGAAGTGACTGAGTCACCACCCCTGGAGGCATTTAAAAGTGATATAGCTGTGGTGCTTAGCGTCATGGTATAGAAGTAGACTTGGAAGTGCTAGGTTAGTGGTTGGGGTCGATGATCTTAAGGGTCTTTTCCAACCTAGCTGATTCTAAGGTTCTAAGTTTACAAGATCTAGGCTTATGGATAATATGCCAGTGTTAGCTTCAAGGGAAAATAATTGAAAGTTGTTTCCTTTGAATGCAGCCTCAGAAAGTTGTAAAGCCGCTGGGGTTTGCTATTCAAAGCTGACGTGTAAAAGTTAACCCTTGATTTAATACTCGATATGTTGCAACTATTTTTTTCTCCCTTTATTGTACTGAGTTTATTCCTTATGGTTTTATAATGCTTTTGATACAAAGCAGTTTGTATTAAATTTTAATAGCTGAAAGATATTGTTATCTCTTATGTGATGTTTTCCCTTAAGCACTGTTCATGTCTGCTGAACAGTGCTAGCAATAGCTAACAAGCCATTCCCAGCCTGAAATGTGGAGTCACCAATTTTTATGTTCTTTATGACTCATTTGTACATGTCATTAAGTTACTGATACACTCTGTAACTTGACTCTTCTTTTTTTTTTTTTTTTTTTTTTTCTGGTGGCAGTTCAGTTAATTGTAAGTTTTCTGAGAATTTAAGTAAATGAATGTACATAGATTTAAATTCAAAGCAGACTACTGGAGCTGAGGTTCTTTGCTGCCTGGGAAAAAGGCTCGTGGATTATACTGGGAGATCCCTTTCTGGGAAAATCTTTTAACAGAAACTACTAATTCCAGTAGATTAATTTTCCAGTTGTTTTCCCAAAGCTGTTCTTATGGGAACCCCTTAATTAGCAGTATATTTTTAATCAATTTGTATTTTTACTAGCAGTCAACCTTAGCAATAACTTTTACTTGCTTTTATGTAAAATTTCTTGAAGTTCACTTCTTTGCAGACCCTTTCATGTCTAAAACACAGTTAATCCTGCAGACTGTCAAAACAAAGGAGTAATTAATAGATGTTCTGGGCAACATACATGCAGTACAACAAATGGAAACAGAGTGATGTAGGGAAAATGAGAGGGGAGTCTTGAAATGTTCAAGTCCTCAAACACCCCTGTGATGTCATCATGAAACCCATTGAGCACACCCCTGCCTTTCATTCAGGAACATGTCCCACACCTTGCCTCTGTCTTTCAGAGATATTTTGAAATTGTGTATTTCAGGACTGTTCTCCTAAGCGACATTAAATTTCTCTTGTCTGCAGGCCAAAAACCATGAAGCAAGAGGATAAAGCTGATCCTTTTTGTCTCTGTGGCAGTTGTGTGGGGATAAGACTTTAAAATGACCAGCATAGACTGCTTGCAGGTCAGTGAATGCAGTCACTCAGCTAAATGTGAATGAACTTGTCAATCTAAAAATTATTGTATCTATAGGAAAAAGCTGCCCACAAGCATTCTCTAATCTTGTGATGAATAAAAAGATAAAATTGATAATGTGATTTAAAAATCTCATTCAAACGTAGGGCATAGCGAGAGTCTATCAATAATTTATTCTAGTTCTTCTTCCTTGTAGAAGTAAAATGTTCATTTTGACCTTCTGGATAAGAAATACTTTTGGTTCGGCTTCAATGCTTACATAAGTATTGAAACAGCTCAGTTTAATTCGCTGTAACCAATGAAATATTGATCTGTGACTAAAACACAGTGCCACCCGTTACCAAATTCATTCCAATGGCTAGTGAAACTCTGGAATGATTTGAATGAGAGGATGAAAAATAAAAACAAAATGTGAGGATATTCTAAGAATGGGGTAGAAAAGGTGAGATTTCTTGGGGGAAGGGAGCTCACCCATTTCCCCTTTGCTCTTCTGACACAGCCAAAGCAGCTAAATTTTCTGTCCCTCAGTTCAGCCACATGTGGAAAACTCATCGACTTGTACAAGATTTCAAAGACTACCATTGAAAGTCAGTCACTATTTGTAAAGCCTGGATGAAAAGTATTAGAATTTATGTCAATACCACTCACCTCTCACATTTCTAAATATTTGGCACCAGAGAAAATGTTTATCAATAAAGGTGAGAAAGTATCTTCAACTGGGTAGGTGTTTGGGGGACTTACCTACACTGGTTTTCCTTTATTTGAGTAGGTTTGTATTTTGCAGTTTGGCTGTACAGCCTTTATTTACATTGCTGGCTAGCACTTAGTGCACACAGATTTTTCGGATCTAGTGAGACTACCCATCAGAGACAGTAGCAGAGCTTATCAACACGTGTTCTGAAATTTTCTTTTATTTCAGTGCTAATGTATTAGGTCACTGAAGGATCTCCTGAAGAAATTTAAAGCCTGTAAGACTGTGTTACTTTCACACTATGTTATTCCACGGTTTGAAAACCTGAAACTGCCATATTTGTTTTAAAAAACTCCCATGCTTGGGAACCAAATGACTAGAAAACCTCACCATCAATATGGAGAAATGAAACCTCAAGAAATACTACAAGGTAATCTCAGCATGGGATTTTTGAAAGTGAAATGGAAAATAAAATAAACAAAAAGCTTCACTGACATTCAAGATCAAATATAATTCATGTTTATTTTCACTGTGTACAGAAGGTGGAGCCAAATTCATAAGGATCTGTGAACTCATACTTCTTTCTTTGAATGGTTTTCGACTGTCTTTCTAGAGGGGCAGCTAGCTCTGAGGAGATAACTGATCTAAATCAGTTACAATGTTGGGATAAGTCCTTTTAAGACCAACATTTCTGGTGTTTAAGCTGTCTGTAATGAGCTTTAGAGGTTCCTTGGCAGAGCTGAAGAGCATCTGAGCCTTGTACCTTTCTGTCCATTAGCGAACCAGGAACAAATTGATATTTCTAAACATAGCATTGGAAAGAGAGCAAGCTGAGTACCACCATGAAGGTCCTGTTGGTATGAAGTAGCAGGCATCCACCAGCACAAAGATCAGGAAGGAAACAGTCACCCCAAACCTAGAACACTGTATTTTCCTTCCCTGTGATCCTCACAAATTTTAAAAAGAAACACCCATTTATCTGTTTTCACTTCTAACTGATATTTCAAAACGTAACTGGAGAATAGGGCAGAATCATTCTTGGCTGAAGGAACAGAGCCAGGCATTAAGAAATTCTGCTCCTAATCCTGATTGTACCATGAGCTGTCTATGACTCAGTAGAGCTGCAGATATTCTCCATGACAAACTTCCTATCTCCGTAAAAGAGGTTAATATAATGTAACTTGTTCCATGTTAATATTTACAAAGGACTCTAAGATTATACACAGATGACTATGCAAAATACTTTCAGAGAACAGTGACCATTTGCTCAGCTGGGCTGTGATCCGATGGTATCCATCACTGAGAACTTCTTCATGCCGTCATCTGAGGTGCTTCAGTCTTGATGTGTTTCCAGCAGGGTCTCTTAAAATAGTTGGGTTTTTTTTTCTTTTCCGGGCTGATTAGTAAAAGCAGAATCTATCTTGCACTGACTAAGCCTTCTCTTCCCCTGAGGAATATTTACGTTTAATAGTCCCATAGCAAATTAAGCTGAGACCAGTTTCAACAAGGAATGACAAGTGTGCTTACTAAGAGACAATCTTGCAATTATCCTACTTTTTATTGTTACTATTAGAAAATAATTTTTTCCACCCAAGTGGGAACAGCTACCGCCTCAAGAGGGATGACAACTGCCTCGAATTACCTTTACTTTGAACAAGCAATGACCCTCTGAAACCCCGGGGGGGAGGGGAGGGAAAGGGAAGGGGAGGACTGTGTTCTGCAGACCCAAGGGTGCTGAGTGTAGCAGCTTCCACTGGGCTGCAACCCAGTCACCCCCACTTACAGAAGGTGCAAGGGCTGTGGCCAGTAACTTCAAAGCTAAGTTATATTTCTACGTAATGTAAATTCCTTGACCAAGAGAAAAACACTGGCTGCTTTTTTTTTAAAAAAAATCATTAGCCTGCACATTTATGTGCTTAGGTAATCAAGAAATACCACATTATTGTTCCTTGGACGTTCTGAGAAGCTTTACCTCAACCGTGCATGAAAGAGGGCCGTGCATTATTCACAAGTCTGCCTTTAAAGCCAAACTTGTGAGAAGGTGTATCAGTGAAAACGTGTCAAAGCTTACGTGCCATCCGGAGACATGAGTGACCACAAAGCTGCCTTGAAAGGCACCCAAGAAAATCTATTGCATGTACATGTTCCTCTTGGTTTACTGTATATTGGGGTTACTCAGTCCATAGACTCCTCTCCCGAATGGTACAGGATGAGGACAGTGCTGTGTATGGGAGTACTGGGAAGTGAATTTTGCAAACAAATTGAAAGCGAGTGAAGACATGTTCTTTGTCTTAAGAGCTCCATACATCACAGACATCCTTAACTGGGAGTAGATTATGAACCCCACTGGTATCAACGGGAAATTTTGTAATGGTCAAAGGACTTGGAGAGCCTTCCAAATGAAACATTCACTAGGGCTTTCCTGGCGAATTGGGTTACTAAAATATTTTTGAGCAAGTACTTGGAGGCAATATGAGGAAAATGTTTCTGTATAGAGTTCTGTACTTATGCCCAGGTAATAATAGAAAGAAAACAGTGGACTGAGTTCTGTATTAACTGTGAATCTGTGTCAAAAGCTGTAAATACTAGATAATTAAATTTATGGTTCCCTTTGGTAAGTCTATATAGCAAATGACTAACTATGGTTAGTAGCATGGTTAGGTAACTCTGAACTATTTCACTGAATCAGCTGAGGATCCAGTAGAGAGTAGACAGAAATCCCATGGAAGTCACCCCCAGGTTCAGTCTCAGAGATGCACTTGACGCAGCCTGGGCTCTGGCTTTGCGTCTGGGTCGCAGTACGAACATGTCCTTACGGATTGTGCTGTAGCCTGCCAAACCAAAGAGAAACAGGTTCTGCAGTCCTAGCATTGGCACACTGGAAGATTGCTTCACAAGACAGCGCTGTCAACTCCACAAGGCAAAATGTCAACAGATGGCAATATAGGTCCCAGTCACGTCTAGGCTCCAAAATTTTCAGTTCTGTGGTGTAAAAAGAGTCTACATTGCACGATTTGGGGCTTCAAGTCTATCTGTTGTTTTCTCACCCACCTCTTAGTCCATAATTAAGAACAGACTTGCAAAAGCTCCGGTCTGACACCCCTGCGTGCTCTTGCTTAACACAGCTTCAGCTGAAGAGGGGTCGTGTGTGAAGACTTTTGTTCAGTCTAAAAATCTGATTTCCCTTGCAATGCGAATGCATGTGAGACTATATGGTAACCTTGTGAAATGGTAGATTATTGCAAGATCTGAAACTGGGTACGTTCTGGTAATAGGCTGTGAAACATGACCATGGAGATATATTTCCAAACTCTAAAAGACATTTCCAAGGCATTTTTATTAGGATTACTAATAATTCTTCCTAATTCCACACAGCATCACAGTGGAGACTTTGAAATACTTCACCTCTTCATGTGGATAATGCCATAGCAAAGACAAGTGTTATGCTTATTATTACTGCAAAATTATTCTTTGCTTGTTACTAACATATACATTTAGTTTTGCGAAGTGGATTTTAAGAGTGTCGGGCTTCTCACAAATCCCATTTGTTTATTTAAGTGGAGAAATACTTCTCATCGGTCCTTCTTTTAAAAAACAGAATGCTTGAAACCTTGCAAAGCCTATACAGGAAGATAATGGAAAAGTGCAAGACCGGGCAAGCTGGACCCTGTGATCATACTGGCTTTTACAGGGAATGATAGCATGCTATAATTTAAGCTTTTTATTTTTTTTCCTGGCATGAAGCTGCTTTTCTAAGGGGCCGCTTTTTCAATAGCAACACAAACAACATTGCAAATCTCTTTGTTGGCTCAGCATCGGCACACGCGTTGCCATGTTCTTATACTTCGCTCTAGAATAACCAGTGTTTTATATACTCCGCTCTACACCACAGCCATAAAGGCAGTGAAATGCTATCGTTTGTATATTGTGGGTTTTTTGATTCTCAAGAAGGGCCCACAGCCTGTTATGCAAAAATCTCCTATTCTCCATCACTGCAAAGAGAAAACTCAATCTTAAAACAACACGAAGAAAAGGTTTCTTTCTGCCGTATGGCTTGGGCAACTGTAGAAACTAAAAAAGCTGTCAAAACTAACAGCCAGTATCAAAGGAAAGGGGGCAAGCTAGGGAAACCAGCCGTCTCCTCCTGTAGCCAGAGGAAGAAGGATGGAAGGTGTGCTGTAGTAGTGTACTAGCTCTTCTTCTCAAACAGGAGGCACTGTGGGCTGCTACAAAACAGCTCCACAGCAAGAACCCACACGGTGAGTTTCTTTCCCAGACCCAAAGGTCCCTGCCCAGTATCTTTCTAAAAAATTGCTCTGGAAAGTCCCGAGTGAAACGCAGTAGGTAGGGGCTATGAAAAAGAAGCACTAATGTCTAGGTTGTGTTGTAGCATATAACTTTCATCATCTCAAGAAGAAACTGTAAAGAGAACCTTTAACTGGGAACCTCTCAATGGTCATTACTGAACTTCTCCCCTGCTTTAAAGCCTCTAAAGAGCAAAACGTGCTCATCTGTGCTACTGAGAGCAGAAGTAGCCCATAAGAATTGAAACCTGAATGAGCCTGGTACAAGCCGAAATGCAAAACTTAACTGAGAACTATCAAATCACAAACTCATCTAGAGAAGCTCTTAAGCAGTCCCACAGAGGACCTAATACCCCATGACACGAACAAGACCACGACCAATTCCTAATGCAGTTTGGACTCCGTGCGTGAGGAGCTTAACTTGGGCAGAGAAATAATTTAAACTCTGTTCTACAGAGGAGACATTTTTTCAAGGAGAAATTGACCAGGGACTGGTCAGGAGCAAAGTCAAACTAGCTTTGTTCTATCTGATCAGTTTTTCAGCATGCTTTTACTCTGTAAAACACACAAAAATTATCATGAGCGTTTCTTCTCACTATTGAAAACTGATTGCCTGCACTATGCTTTATTTTCTGAAGTTTCCTGGAAAGAGTTTCCTGGAATGTGAGATCATTTCTTCATTTCTCCCATGGGATGGCCACACACACACACACAGATATTAAAAAAAACACTGTGTGATGGGTATCTCCTGGAGAAACAAACACACAGCTCCCGGTGTGTACTTTCATGTGTGCACGTAAAGGAAATAGGGCAGAGTTAACAAAGCAGTTTTCCCAACAAAAAAGTGGAGAGGGCTTGAGAGGGCTTCCTCTCCAAGGTAGTGGCCAAGAGGGAATGGCGACAGTAGCAATTCTGTCTAGCCCTAGCACACAGGAGGTTCACACTGGTTACCCATTAATCCTTCTCACACATTTTTCCTTCTCCCCGTGGTGAAACTCCTGGTGCACACCAGAGAGCTAAGTTGTTTCATCTGTCCCGGGCAAGCTCAGTTCTGGACGAACTTCCACCCAGGTGCCCTGAGTGACTTTGGGAGGGTGGGGGTGGTGTGAGGTGGCTGGTGACAGCCCATATAGCTGTTTTGTTATATCAGCAAGAGGGAACCTGCATGCCTTCGCGCTCTCCTTTCCGCTGGGCTGTTTTTTGCTGTGCCTTCATTTCTTTCTCTCCCTCCCTCCTCCCCCACCTTCCTCCTCTCCATTTTCAGCGTGCCCCTCCTCCTGGGCTGCCTCCCCTCCTTCTCCCCTCCTCTTCCACAGGCAGAGGCTTGAAAACTTGTTAAAAGCTCTCCCAGTGTTCCAACTTAGAAAAAACTTTTACGAGGTATCAGCACTTTTCTTTCATTAGTGGGGAAGGAAGGATGAAAAATAGAAAACAGCAGTAGACTTTTAAAGTTTAAATAGACAGGTCTGAGTGCCTGAACGTGCTCTTCCATTTTATTTTAGCCCTCCAAAGAAGTATTCTGATCCAGTTTCACTGCTGATTAGCAAGGGTAAGTTGCGAGTTTTCCTTTTTCATCTTTTCGTCTATCATTTTTTCTCTCTGAAAACACTCTTTTTTTCTTTTTCCACCCCCGAGAACGTTGTGTTGCCGCGCCGATGGTTAAACGTGCCTAAAAACACAGCTGTGCAAAAGCTTAAGTTCTCTTAAAGTGCTAAGTTCGGACCTGAAGGAGTTCTTCGCCTCCTTTTGCCATGTTTCTACCCGTTTTCTTCGAATGTGTTACACTTTTACAACTTCTAGCCTTGTTCCACCGGAGGAGAAACTGCGGTGAAGTTGTAACTGCGGGACTGAGATGCTGACTTGTTGCGAGTGTTTGGGTGAAATCGCTCCTCTCTCTGTGTGTGTGTGCGTGTGTACTCGTCTCCGGCCAAGTGAGCGCCTTTAAAGAAAAAAAAAAAAAAGAGAAAAGGAAGGGAAAAAAAAAAAAAAAGGCAAAGCCGAGGTGCGCTTCAGCCTCCTCACTACTGCACCGCAGTTGCATCAGTTCGTACTTTGTCCTGAGCTCGTCCCCTCTCTTGCTTCGTATGGAAATCCTGGCTGATGCCCACCAGCTTGTGTTCTTAATTAGGTGCTTTGTTAAATGCTGCCGCTGCTACAGGGGGGGGTGACTTTCACGTGGTCTTCCCGATAAGTTTTTTTTCCCCCCCCCCGCTTTTCTTTTAAAATAGATGTGATAAAACCCAGACGTGGGTTATGGATTTTTAACCTGGTTTGTATATAGTTACTCTGTTTTAGCAACCTCAGTGAGGGGATTTTAGGGAAGGAATGTGAGATATCATGATATGCCTTACCACGTTGGCAATGCCTGTGGAAGTCTTGGGTGGATATAAATGAAAGTTGTCTAGGAAGAACTGTGCGAGGATATCCACAATATGTGTCATAATCCCAATATGACACATTCCCTTTATGCTACCTTGAAGGCTTAAATACCAGACTGGAGGGGGAAAAAAAAATGCTCGAGCAGCATCTCTTGGAGAACGAAAAAGCTTTTTACATTGTAAGACTTGGAGTGATTCCTTGTAGCATTTGTTGCCTGCGCTTGCCAGTAGTTGCAGAGCAGCACGAGGAGGCAGGGAAAGGAGCCCTCAGCTGAGAGGCGACGCGCAGAGCCTATCTTATCGCGTAGCACGCTCTCCTCTTTAAACAAGAATATTGTGTGCTGTCGTCTGTCCTCACATTTTGCCTTGAGATAACCAGTGAGCCTCGTCAAGTGGTATGTTTCGTCTGCGAATTAATTCCTTTTGGTTTTGTGAGATTTATGACGAAGCACACACACACACACACACCAGTTAAGAGGGACGAAAAATGAGCTATGGACACCTCGTGCCCGACGCGTGTGTGTGTGTCTGTGCCCCTGCACGCACAGAGAGCGGGCCGGAGGACTTGCGTGAAGCTTCTCATCCTGCCATTTTTAACATCTGGACAGCACACGACACTGCAGAACTTAAGCCTCCAGTCTTTGGGATGTTTACTGAAGTGTTTCCTTCGAAAACTTCAAAGCCAAACACTGGCGCTGAACCATGATACCTAACAAGCATACAAATGGGAGAGGGGTGAGCAGCAGGCCGAGTTCAGGAGAGGGGAGAGAGGGACCCGAGGGATTTGGTTTGTGACTGAAACCTGAATGCTTTATACACGCAGCGGCGCAGACAGCTTCAAAACTGTACAAGTTATCTTGGCTCTCAGATTATGCAAGACCAAAAGATTAACTTTATTTGTCCCTGAAATGAATGTCGGTTTAGGCCAAGGATTCCTGTGGGCATGGGGAAGGTTAGATGACATTGAGCAATATTATCTGTTTCATCAGATGCATTGCGCTCTTCCCCCCCCTCCTCGGTCTCTGGTATCGCCTCCCCATGTTACCCACTGACCTTATCTCGCATCGAGGCACCTGGTCTATTGTGTATACCACATGTATGTTTTAAAATCCAGATTTCAAAATCCACATGCTCTGGAGGGCCTGAGGACCCTGAGGGAATTTCACGTTTCCAGAGTTGGAGATGAATCTGCGCAGTAACACAGAGGGTAGACCTGGCTTGTACAACTAGAGAAAGACTAAGGAGGTGCTTACAGTGTCTTTGGGTCCTTTGCCACTGTGCTTTAGAATTAAATTAGATGTCGAGGGTATGACATGAGAGAGGCAAGGGCTGTGGCGTAGATGCACTAGTGCCTGACCAGCTGCAGTACCAGCAGACAGCAAAACAAGAAAGCACTTGTGACACTTTTAAATGCTAGTTACCGCAACCCCTTAGCACATAATCTTTCTCCAGTGGATGAAATGAGCTGAAGCTCATCTGCAGAGCTACAAATGAACTACACCTTTCCAGGGGAATGTCTGAAAGACATCTGGTGATTTTTGTAAGATTTGAGAAAGCTAGTCTTCCCTCTTCCAACCTGTCCCAACCCCATCAGCTGTGCATCTCGGCTGCTTTCTCTTCAGCACTGCTTACTTCTGGGAAATACTCAAGCCGATTGATGTTTGGGGTCCAGAATCTTCTCTTTTGTTAGCTATTTATGTGTGTGTGAGCAGACAGAAAAAGGCAGGAAAGGTAGGAAAACCAAAACTTTGGCCTATTTCCCAACTGCTTCAGCTGCAAAATCCCATTTTAGATCCCAATCTAACCCTTCCTGCTCTTCATCCACTAACATGTGACCTCCTAACACTGCAGTCAGACCTGGGCATGTTACCACAGCACTGAGTTTGCATTATTCTTTCTGGAAAATATGAACCAGATGACATGATGAATGGCGTCCATAAAAAATAGTTCTAGAATTTCTTAATTGTGGCTTCCAAATCAAATTTCTTATATATGTGGTCATCCAAAAACCCATGCAGATGCATGCTGTCATATCTCCTGCTGCTCTGGCGCTTTTTTTCCTATCTTTACCCACACACAGTAGGACCTGGTAGAAATCCATCTTTTAAAGAGTTTACTAGGCCAGCATTAGTCCATCAAGGTTATAATCCTGTAAAGTAAAAAGTAAGAACTCACAAAACGCAGATAGTCATAATCACCTATACCCTTAAATTCCTGAAGTACTGCAATAGTACCAAGCAATCAGGCTCAGCCCATGTCTTTCAGTGGACTCGTTTAAGGTGCTTGGGAGTGTTAAAAGACATTTAAATCCAGAATGCCAAAGAGCTAATTTTAAAAGTTTGTCTCGTGTCCATTTCAAGCTATATACAAAACGAGAGTATTTAAACAACTGTTTGATACAAAGCCTCTTTTTAAACCTAGTAAACAGATACTGCAATCAGTTAATAAAATGGTCTTTCTGTGTCCTGAAAATTAACAAGTTCGATAGGATGAATGAATTTTCTCTACAACAAAACAAAGTACTGTGTTTCATAAAGCAATAGCATCCACTTAAGCAAAGGAATAATATATTTGTGCCACCACGAGGTTATCTGATTAACAGTACAATGTTTTGAATTGATGTGATTTTTTTTTTTTTTTTTATCACTGGCAAATTCTACTGTGTAACTGATCTCTTTAAAAAAAAGCTGCTTTTCAAACTATGTATGAGTAATTCAAGCATGGAATGTTTCCTCTTGGAGTTTATATAGCCAGAGGACATAAATGAAACTTAGCAATTTTGCATGCTGAAGCAAATGAAAAAATAGGTAGTAAATTCTCGAAATACTGCAGGTGTGGGATTAAGTAGGTCAAAACTGAAGTAAATCATGTTGCATTAATGGACCAGAGTGGAGTGTAATTAAAAAACAAACAACACATAACTGCCTTGAAATAACATGTCCTCTGTTTTCTTAATCAAACTTTCAATCTGAAATAACATTTAGACAGTTAACAAAAAATACGTTGAGTCTGAGGAAAGTCTGTGAATGCAGTAGTTTCGAATCATCTGGAAAGCTGACTAATTAAATCAAGAAGCCGTTACTTGAAAAAGGCTCCTTCTGTCTATTTCCACTTCTAGGACATGGAGCAAACAGCTTGCTTTTAAAACAAACTTCACGTGTTGTATAGTTACAGGCCGTTCTCTGTTTTAACAATCCCCGCCTAAGGAGGAACGTGGTCACATTTCATTCCAGCCTTTCCAGAGACCTCCGCGCTCGCGTGCCCGACTCCTTCTCTGCCACCTCCAGTCTGTAAGGACAGGGTAGCCTTTCCCAGGAAGGACTAAACCTGGGGATGGCTGAAGGGACGTGTCAGTGATAAACAGGCTGCTGTGGACTCCTGTTAGTGCAGGCTTCCCGATTTAAAAGTCTGAAGCAGGCTTCATGTGTGTGAACAACTAATTACATGAGGAAAGGTCTGCACACCACAGTAGGAAAACTTCAGAGCAAGCAGGCTGAGGACACAGCCCTGGGATGTTTCACAGGGTTTCAAAGATAACTGGCATCACCTCAGAGCTATTGGAGCAAGGACTTTAAAACACTTGTCTCCCATTCCCCTCTCGGACTCTTTGCGACAGCAGGAACGGAGTCTTTTTATTTGGCATCTATTGTTATGATTGAGCTTGCCAGACTTACAACCTTGTGTTTCCAGTGACTCACTGCTTCTTGAAAGAAAAACTCCTTGGTGCTAAAATTTCCTGTTTTATGAATTATCTGAAAAGGGCTGTTTCTATTAATGACCTTAACTAGGGAATATATCCATGATGCGATGAGGAGGAAATAATTTGGACGTAATCAAAACTATTAATACCAGGAAGGCATTATTCAGCATGCACAGAACAAATACCTAGCAGCATCTACTTTAAATGGAAAACTTGATGATTATTTTTCCTTTCAAGTGCCCAATTTCACATGTCTGTTCATGTGGGACAAGTTAAAATGAAAGCTTTTATGCAGAGAAGATTGTCATTCTCCAGTTGATAAAAATCCTATAATGAACTTTGTTTTTCCTAGGATTCTAGAACATTAGAAAGCCATTTCATGTCTTTTATGTCATCCTATGTATTTCCAGATACAACCCGCCCCCAAGCTGCCTGTGTCTCAGAAATGTGCACTTTAAACTCAAGAGCTCGTTTTCCTTTTTTCTTGCTAAATCTTTTTTTTTTTTTCTTTCAAAACAAAGTGATGGAATTTACATACAAAAAGATGCAAATATAAAGCTGAAACTACAGTTCATTAAGCAAGCCACAGATAAACAGGAAACAAGTTCCTCTGATATGTTAACATGAGCTTAGCTGTGCTTCATGAATTTACTATTTTTGGTTTCTTAATAAAACTATAGGTAAAGGATACTAACTTTGATCTTTGTGCTACAAATGCGAATATATAAACTTTATTTAGACAGCAAGCTTTTTCCAAAGTTGAGGACGGTATAAACTTGGCATCATTAGGAACTATACCCTTAAATGTATTACACACAATGTAATGATATGAAAGAACTCAGTTTAATGTTGCTGGAGGAATAATAGCACACATTTTGCAATGAAAAAATTTTAGGTATCCAGCCCTAACCTTAACTTTTGTGTTTAGGTTATACTATAGTTTGTTTTCTTACTCTCTTAAAGAGTGAAGGTAGAAATTACTGTGAACGATCCACGTGGAAAGAGAGGACTCTTTCATTTATCCCAAGCGTATTGAGGCAGTGCCACCATGTTCTCCTACACTTCGCTTCAGTGGTGTGTCACAGCTGGTTTCTACCTGAGGCAGGCATGGATCATTGATCTGAGGCTGCCGTCAAGGAAACTCAGCCAACCACAATGGCAATTTGAGGGCGGTCATGGACTTCTGGAAAACTGGAGTGAAACTAGAAACCTCTTTTTTCATTGTGTTCTGAGACACTGTATGTCACTTACACACTGTATGTATGTAAACTATTCAGTTTCCCTGACTTCCCAGCCCACCTGCAGACTAACTAAAACTCTGGTTTCTCTTCAGATCAAATCACTGCTCTATTGCCATTGATCTGCTGCCATTCAGTGTATCTGCTGTGTTAAAGCTCTGTCTTAACCATCCCTATTTTTTTTTCTCTTTGTGTCCTTCTCTAGCCAGCATCCTGTGAAAATGGGTGATTGGAGTGCCTTGGGAAAACTTCTTGACAAGGTTCAAGCCTATTCTACTGCAGGAGGGAAAGTGTGGCTGTCTGTCCTCTTCATTTTCCGAATCTTGCTGTTGGGGACAGCAGTCGAATCTGCTTGGGGAGATGAACAGTCTGCTTTCCGGTGCAACACTCAACAGCCAGGTTGCGAGAACGTCTGCTATGACAAGTCCTTCCCCATCTCCCATGTACGCTTCTGGGTTCTGCAGATCATATTTGTGTCCGTACCTACACTTTTGTACCTGGCACATGTGTTCTATGTAATGAGGAAAGAAGAGAAGCTGAACAAAAGAGAAGAAGAGCTTAAGGTGGTCCAGAATGATGGTGTGAATGTGGATATGCACCTCAAGCAAATAGAAATTAAGAAATTCAAGTATGGAATTGAAGAGCACGGCAAAGTAAAGATGCGTGGGGGACTGCTCCGTACTTATATCATCAGCATCCTGTTTAAATCTGTCTTCGAGGTGGCTTTCTTGCTGATACAGTGGTACATTTATGGGTTTAGCCTGAATGCCATCTACACCTGTGAGCGGGATCCATGCCCGCACAGAGTGGACTGTTTCCTCTCCCGTCCAACAGAGAAAACCATCTTCATCCTCTTTATGCTGGTCGTATCTTTGGTGTCTCTTGCCCTGAACATCATCGAGCTTTTCTATGTCTTCTTCAAGGGTGTCAAGGATCGCGTGAAAGGGAAAACCGACCCCTACTCCCACAGCGGTGCCATAAGCCCTTCCAAGGACTGCGGCTCCCCCAAATATGCTTATTACAATGGCTGCTCCTCTCCAACTGCCCCCTTGTCTCCCATGTCTCCCCCAGGGTACAAGCTCGTTACCGGAGACAGGAACAATTCCTCCTGTCGCAACTACAATAAGCAAGCCAGCGAGCAAAACTGGGCCAACTACAGCGCGGAGCAGAACAGGATGGGGCAGGCTGGCAGCACCATCTCCAACTCGCACGCCCAGCCCTTTGACTTCACCGATGAGCACCAGAACACTAAAAAACTGGCGTCTGGACACGAGCTGCAACCCCTCACCATTGTGGACCAGAGGCCTCCCAGCAGAGCCAGCAGCCGGGCCAGCAGCAGGCCTCGACCTGACGACCTGGAGATCTAAGCTTCTAGCTGCAGTACTTGCTCAACTATGAAACGACGTGCATTGGAAGATGCAGTCAGTGCTGATCTTGTTCCAGTGGAGGTGGTACTTAACAGTCTCAAGCAGGAGATTTTAAAAATCTTAAAAACAAGTGAAACAAGCGAACAAACTTTTAAAATACTTGCTGTCTTGTGGGGGGAAATATGGGGTTGGTGTGGGGTGGTACAGTACACATTGGTATTTAATGTAGCTGGTTTAAAGGATTTAAATACTAAAAAAAAAGGAAAAAAAAAGGAAAAAGATAGGTAGTCAGTACTAAGGTAGGGGGGTTGTTTTTCTAGAAAGGCTGTAAATATCTGAGTGTATGTGTATGTGTGTACTGTTGTGTTTGTTTCTAAAGAATTTTCTGTAATACTAAAATCCAATAATAACTGAACTCACATTTGTCAGGGTCAAGTGCTGCCTGAAGATGAAAACATTTTTCCTATTGAACAAGCAAAAAAGTCCAGCATTGCCTCTGATCATTTCCCTGTCAAGAACATTCCATTCTTAGAAAGTGCACTTTGAAGGTAAACTTTCCTATGTAGTCCTCCAGGTTGTCAAGAGGCTCCTGTGAGGACTATTTACAGCCTTGGAATCATTGAACTCAAATTTCAGATATGGCCCACCAAGAAATACTTTGGTCACCTGCTTTTCCAGTCCTTCGCACTGGTAGATTTTGTGATGTGCATAAGTGGGGTGGCTCCACACTTGTAGAACCGGCAACCACGCTCTTTTGCCCACAGCAATATTCGTGTCCTGCTGCTCACGTACAGCCTAATTGGCTCTGTATTTTTTAAAACACAGTTTGCTGCCACTTGCAGATTTAAGCGTTGACAGGCAAGCAACTGCGTTTAGTAAATTTCAACACGTCTATGTATGTTAAGGGTGTACATATGTTTGTGGATGTGGAGGTAAAAGTATACACAAAACACCCTCAGAAACATATGTGACCAAATAAATGCACACAGATTACTTGCAGTTGACACTTTCTCATGGATATTGTGAAGATGTGGGCCACTATGGTGTTTACATTCTCTAATTTCCTTCAATGCAAGTGAAGCACATGTCATTATATTTTTTTTTAATTCTATAGAATATTTTCCATGTGTCCTAAATGGATGCTCTTTTTAAAAATGAAAAAATAAAAAAAGGCCTGATCCTGGATGTCTTGTTCTGTGAAAAGCTCTCTTGTAGGTCTTTGGGAGTTCTGCCTGAACAAAGGCTACAGGATCAAGCCCAAAATGTAGCGAACCATGTTCTTCCTGGCATGAATGATTTTCTTTTGTAGAAGTTAGTGGTGGAAAGTACCCATTAGGTCATCTAGCCAATCTCCCTGATAGGTAATAATGATGCTTGAATGATAGAAGATGTAGTACTGTAAGCAAGCTTTAGTCTTTTATGTGAGAAACTTAGAAGAAATGCTTTGTGCTGGATTAATAATAAAATATGCCTACATGAATTTTGCAGTAACTGGTATTTTTCTTGTTCTAAGTATTCACATTAACTGAACTGTCCACTCTGAGTTTGACAGGTCTTTCTAGATGGCTCTAGCAACTTTAGTGTTTACACTTAGATTTTGTTTGAAATGCAAGTGAAGTTGAAAGGATTTTTAAAGAGTACAATTTTAGCTAATTTATTTGAAATGTATCCTAAAGAAATTTACCAGTTTCTTCAAATGCATAGCCTCTTAGCTGAACACAGGTTGACCGAGGAAATAACAAAACTTGGTTTCATTTTGCAGCAACACAGATTAAATTGTTTCATTTAATACATTTATTAATTTGTTTGACATTCCATGTTAAACTACTGTTGCGTTCAACTTCATTGCATATATGCAACCATAGTCCGTTGGATCATGTTGTCTGGAGAACATTAGTCAATAAAGTTTTAATTTAGTATAAATATATTTTCCAATTGTCTTTTACTGTTTCATATGTCCATATATGTTTTATTACAGTCTTATAATCCAAACTCCTTCCTTCCCTCTTAATTTTTCCCCAGTCACTCTGAATTTCAGCAATATTCTTGCTTTAATCCATCTGAATTTATTTTGTACTGAAATTTCACAGGACTGGATTCAGATGTCCTCACAACACTGGCATCGTTTGTGCCATTCCTGGAACAAAGTTATACTCAGCATGAACTACTGTAACAGAAATCTCACCATGAACCTCAGAAAAGAGCTACTTATTTGCAAACTATTAGGAAAAAAGATGGTAGTAAGATGCTACCACACGATTTTTCAAGCAATTTTTATATGCGGCCTGATTCAATATTATGAAATCATTGCCTCTATTTTACATTTCCCCACGTAAGCAACTGTTTGGCAGTCAGTTTCAATTTCTGGATTGAAATCTTTGTTCCTTCAGATTCAATGCAAGAAAGGTACTGATTTTGGTAACACTGGGATTTCATATACCCTCCACCATTTTGGTCCACATCAGTAATGAAGATGTACAGTGCTTGGCTTTCCAGCATTGAACTCAAAATAGTTCAACTCCTTTTTTATTTGAAAGATCAAAATAAAAAGGTTATGTATGTACCATACAGCTTTCTACATCCAAATTTGCTTGCCATTTTAAGTCCAAATTCTTCCCCTTCCTATTAGTAAAGGGGAAAACTAGGTGGGACAGTCATAGTGGATTTACAGCTCTGAGAGATACTACACATGCACCAGCACAAGCAATGACTCCTTCAAGTATCCAATGAGTCATTTAAGCTGGTTTGTCGTAGTTTACTTGCACGAAAGGAAGGGCATTCCAAGCATTTTGTGAGGATCATGCCCTTGGTAAGGTGGATACAGAAACATCCAGAGAAGGGTTCACCCTAAGACAAAATCTTGTATCCCCTAGACAGGGTGATTGTTGGGTACACACATCCCAAATTAAGGACTCTGTTCCTTGGAGCATCTTGGACAACTGGTATAAATTAATGCTTCTGTGCCAAGGCTCTCTTGGGTGACTTTTTGGTGGCAATGCCTTTGTGTGGGTCTGTAGGGTACAGACATTCCAGGGGTCATTTTGCCCATCTAGATTTATTTCTGTGGAGTGTATTACACACTTCAGAGTCATCACAGTAACAATTTTGTGTGTCACTCATCCAGTTTGTTATAAGTTTTCTCACAGTGCCTCTCTGAGCAGCAGTTGAGCTCCCTGAAGCTAACAAAGAAAAGTGTGATAGGATGTTCATGTGTACTACTCAACAGCTGTAGAAGGATGTGTAAAATACTGAATTGAAACTGGAAAGTATGTTGTAAAAATACACATCTCTGAAGGTAATTAAAAGGAAGCAGTAAGAAAACAAATTCAAACCTGTTAAGTATTTTAAGTTTGTTGACGTCTTGTGTATAAGTATTTTGAAAAAAGGCAAATTCATCCCAAGGCCTCCACCCTGCCCCAGTAATTTGAAATGTTTGTAAAGAGTAAAGTTAGAAGGGCAAGTTACAGACAGCCTAAAATCTATATGAAGATCATGTAATTTCAAGGTGTTTTAAATACAGTGAGTACATGCTGAAAGTTATTTCCTAATTTAGAAATGAAATTTCCGTATTTAAAGTGGAAACTACAGTAATAGTTTGAGAACCAGAACAAACTTTGTGATTGTACCTGACGCAGCCCCTGAAATTGGTCATTTGTGAACAATGTATGCAACTCGCTGTTCCAGAACCACAGCTGCCAGTGGTGCTGCTGTGCCACCCAGCATCACTGGATCAATTGCACATTACCACTGCTGATGATTTCCTTGGAATTTCTCTTCAGCTTGGTATCAATTCAAGAAGGGGGAAAAAAAAATGATGTAAGCGTAGAGTTTAGCAACTCAGATCTGGGACTTGATCCAGATGTGAAGTTACCTTTACTGGTTAATGTGAAGTTCTGGATATGTCAGATCAAAACCTCCTCCAGTTTTGGCTGCAGCAGTTTCTACCCCACTGGGTCAGGATTACTTTTAATTCTTCTTGCAATTCCTCCATGATTACCATTGCTGCCTTTTCCAGAATTTAAACAAAATAAGCAGAAAATAGGATTTACCTGTAGAAATTTTTCTATTTACTGCTAATCCAAACCTGATAGGACAGAGCCTTCTACCAAGCTCATGAAATATGCCGATACACAACATTTTTTTAACCACAGTGTATTATACAAATGGTCAGATTGACCACAATCTCCTTGAAGATGTCTTCCTTCTCATGTTCAGTCTAGCCATTTGCAGCTAGATCTCTCAGAGGACTCTGATGGCTGAGATGGGGCACATGATCTTTGAAAGGATTTCTCTGGACAGGAAAAGCAGTCCTGTAATGGTATAGAGCTGTTGAAGCTACTCCTACAATACTTTCATTTCTACTGCCAACATAGACAATAAGGTCAGAAGCACAAGTCATGTCTGAGAAATCACTCCCTAGACATACTCTCTGGTTCAGTCCCTTGAAACTATTCGCACGTCCTCCATTTTATTCTGATTTATTCTAACGTAATGGCTCCAGAAACACAGGGGTAGAAGATCAGCTCTGTAGGGATGACTGCCTTTCCCTTACTGAAGCTACATGCTTTTGACTGTGCCCAAGGACATATTCACACCCAGACTCTGTCAGTCCTGGAAAGTGTGTCAGATGTAAATTACATGATGCTAGCACATGACTAGATTGAAACAGGAAGAGCCTACTGGTTCCTGTACTTATTTAAAAGATGTTTTGATAGAAACACACACACACACAAAAGAATGCTTGTGTTAAGCTTGTCTTAAATAGTTCCTACGAGGAGACCCTATGAAGCAATACAGACACTGTGCATGTATACATGGTAAGCTTTATCTATCGGTACTACATCTAGAAATTTTTTAAATAGATAGAGCTGCTCAGTAATCTGGTAAAACCAACTGCCTCCAAAATGGCCACCCTCACTCTTTCCTCATGGCAGTCAAAAAGCTGCACCCAGCTTACTAGCTTGCTGGAATTTGCAATGCAAAGACACCTTGGGCAAAGACAGGCATGTCTTTACAGTGTGTTTGTTTGGTGTTAACTCCTTGTAATACTGAAGGAGACTAGTTCTAGAAGAGAGAGGCAAAGGGTCTGGGACAGGCTGTATTGGCTTAGTGATACACAGTAAAGGGAGTAAACCCATTAAAAGTAATGGCTTTCTGGTGACTGTGGCCTCTCCCATTACTTAAAAAAACTAGGTTTCTGCTACTATGTTGAGGAAATGTGCATAACAAAATGAGACATGTGAGCTTAGACCAGCATAAAAGGGAAAATGCTCAGACATTTAAATTGTTGCTTGAAACAAGCCTTAGACCACAGTTGCATACTTCCCATTAGAACTGACAGAAAATACTTGCATGAGTTCCAGGGTTTCAGTCACTTAAAGCAATGTAAACGTTCCTCTCAATTTCAGACATAAACATATTGGATCCAGAAAGATATATTATGACATCTAATTTTCATTGATATAAATGCAAAGAGAAAGCTTATGGGTATAAGCTACCAAGTCCTACATGGTGACCACTTGAATACATGTAATCATGCTATTTCCTCACAGCTTCCTTTTTACTATAAGTCAGTGCAGAGGCAAGTTTATGAAAAATAATATAAAGGTTTGTTTGTTTGGAGTTTTTTTTTGCAAACAGACATGAACTCCATAAATGAAATGCATTTACGTGATGTCCGTATCAAATTTACACAACACTGCATAAGGGAGTATAGGGTACTCTATAACATGCATCTAACTCTGCTGAGTTAGGCAGCTGAGGAGTGAAGCCTTCACTTTTCCTCTCCTCATCCCTGCTCAGAAGTTTTTCATAGTCCAAACACCTGAGCAATTTTTCCATGCTGCTGAATGTGCCTCTATTCTCAATAACTCTTCTGCGAGCTTTGCTTGGGGAAGAGTATTTCCATCCTCCTCTTCCTCCTTCTTTTTCCATCTGTAATAAAAGTTCTGTAGGGGAAACCATAAGCAGTCCCAAATATGTAAGGAAATACAATGACTATTGACAGCAAAACAGTGCAATTGTGGAATATCGGGAGGTGGACTAGATGATCTCCAGAGGTCCCTTCCAACCCCTACTGCTCTGTGATTCTGTAATATGCAGTAGTTCTCTCTCACTCGTCTGCAACTAACTGAATAGGGAAACAGCATGGAAAATAGCTTAAGGGATTAGAAAAATCTCTGGATACTTTTAACATCTTAAAACCACCACTGGTCCTTGCTGAAACAGGCTTTTTCAGTCTCAGCTTCTGCTGAGTCACGAAGTTTGCTACCTTTGAAGGTTGAAGTAGCTTGGCTCAAAATTGAAGTTGTTCTGGAAAAGTTCAAACCTTCACTAATGACCATATTTGCATGCTATTCTCAGTGGTATTTACATATAATAGGACACTCTCCACAGGAAGCCTCTTCAAAACACAGGCTCTGCTTACACTTTGAATTTCACGAGTTTTTATCTATGCATCATTACTTCAAAGTGTTTTGCTGGGAGTACTCTGCCATATATTTGGAAGACTCATCATAGTTGTTTGAAAGCTGAATATATAGCCAACTGTAAGAGTGTCACCTGGGTTTTGTGTGTGGAGGCAAAGAAGTGTAACTCAGGCAAGAATCCTACCTGGTCTGACCTGACATACTTCTGTTGAGGCCATTGAGTTTCTGTTGAGTAACGTGAGATGAAAACCCTACTCTAAGCTTTACTTAGTGCCTTCCTTTACTCAAGTCCCTGTAGTTTCGAGAGCACACAAAGGGTACAAACATGAACCTGTGGGCCTTGTGTAACTTGCTGAGGTCTATGAAAATTTCTGAGGAATTTTTTTTCTGCCTCCGCTTTGGTTGTTGTTACCCCCAAGCTCTGTGGAGTCTGGACTGACTATAGTGCTCAGTCCCTCCATGGTGGCGTGGATGTTCAGTTTGTGCTGTCAAAGGGTGAATGAGTAAAGAAGAAAGTGGGTCTGGATTATTTCCTGTAGAATCAAGGCAAACAAGTCAGTCACCATTCCTTGTCCTGAAAAGTCTAGCAGTAAAATGTGTGTGAGGATTTCTGCAAGGATGATAGAGAAAACTGTAGGAATTAATCCTTCTTCCATTCTGGCTGGGGCTTCAGCTGGGAGCTGTAATATCCTCTTCTTCTTCTCCAGTCTTCCCATGCAGCCATCTTTTCCTTCTGCCCATGTCTTTCCTGCAGAACACTTATACAACATGTATTTAATGTTTTGTACTGAAAAAGCTTTCCATAGTGATTATTTTTTCCTTGTACCATGTTAAGGAGCACTCAAATATCTTAGAATTAAATTAAATATCTATTCATTAACAAGCTGGTTGTTTATCCTAATTCGCTCATTCAGAATGAGCGAATTAATTATATTCAGAATGAATCTCACAGGTATTAACTACTATATAAGTTTTGGCTGACAGCTTAGAAAGTAATTCTGTATCTCACCTTATAGGACTCCACGTTTTCTTCCATCATTTTCTTTAATATTTTGTAATTAAGGAAGACAGCAGAGGAACTCAGAATGCTAGTTATCTACCTTAACCAGCTGCAGTGAAAGTGCGAGGACATGGAGTTTGTCCAAATCTTCCTCCCACCTTAGTCCCAAAGGGGCTTAAAGCTAGGCTTCCAGTAATGTTTATGTATGCTGTATAAATAATAATAATACCTGGAGTAGCACTGATACAGCACTTTTCATCTTCAAAGTACTTTGAAAACCTATATAATTAGTGTGCTATGGAGTCATCTCTTATGATACTGCATGAACTTCAGTACTGCCCACTGTGGGAGCCAAAAAGGGAACCCGAGCAGCCACAGAGATTATACATAACCTCCATTATCCATCCCTACAAGATTAATTTGAAAATGCTGATCAAGGGTATTTTACTACTTTGTGCAGGAGGAGAATCCACAACTAGCAGGAAGCCAGTCTCCCTAAGATAAGGAAACAGGAATGTTTTCTTTGCTGGTAATCTACTACTTCAGATCTCTAAACACATTTTACCTTGAACTATGTCTCAGTTAAGCTGGCAGCAGATCACAGGTGGATTATCTCATTACATGGAGTCTTCATCTTCATGCAACTAGAATACTGCCATCTTTTTTTATTATTATTAAAAAGGCTTTAATTTGATCGAGCCAAAAGGGGTGCAGACATAATAAATATACCATTAAATGCATTTCTACAGACTTTAGTGAGACTCCAGAGGAGCAATTTATCTGGAGTTGGAGTTGAACAATCCAGCTGAGTGCAATTTAAAGATTATAGTGTTTTCCAAGTATTTCCAGCATGCTTACAACAAGTCCTTGAGAACGTTCAGAAGCTTGCTCTTTAAACCAGCTTGGCATTTGCTGGAGATTATCATCCCAATGTAAGTTTGCAAACAGCCTTTTCAGAAAGACACCATTAAGAAAAAAAGAGCAGTAGCAGTTCAATCTGGCAAATATAACAGTGCAGAGGATCAGAAAATTTTGGATAAAGAAGACTTGGAGCATTTCTGAACTTTAATATTCATTTCTATTTTTCCCAGACCTGTACACGGACTATCATGCATTTTCTCAGCAGAAAGGCAAGATATGTTTATTTGCCTTTTCCAATTTTTTTTTTCTTCTAGAGATTTAATAGAGCAAGTGGATATTTTTTTAAACCATAGTATATATTAATGGTCATCTGAAGAACAATCTTAAGATTAGATTTCAAAAGTTGTGATCAGGCAGAAGCAGGTCTGCTTCCAGTATATTTAATGGATACATTCATCCACATGCCTTGATTTTTGAATTTTTGCTCTATTTTAAGATCAGTTTTTTGGGGTTTTTGGGGGTTTGTTTTTCGTTTGTTTGTGGGGTTTTTTTAATGGTGTTCTTCCCTGATATATTTAAATATCACACAAAACCATAAACATAACCATATGTCAGAATGAGGTTTTTACTGATGAGCGATGGCTTGGACTCAGTCTCTTTGCTCTTATTTTTACTACTTATTCCATTTGCTTTAGGTAAAATACATTCTTTCTGTGTGCCATTTTCAGCATATCTTTAGCTGCTCCTGGGCTAGTTAAGGAGCAGTGAGCAAATGACTTCAAGATTATGAGAGGTATCTCCTAAACCTTCCCCTATGGTGCATCAGCAGAGTTTCATCAGCACAGCCACAACAACCAGCTATCTGCAAATAAGAAACAATGTTTTGGAAATGCAGCTGAGCAAGACAAGGGCTGGGGAAGAGCAGGGAGTTGAATCATTTGGGCAGTCCTTCCATATTTCAAGCAAACACAGCTGTCTCGGCTCTCTAAAAAGAGAAGTTAGCCTTCCACGCCAGCTATTTTTACAGCGTCGGCGCTACAGTTCCCAGAGTGGGAGGAAGGAAAGGGAGTGACTAGGAACAGCTACGAGAGGTGTTGTAGGAAAAAAAAAAGAGTTGACAACCAGGAAAAGGATGTTTGAAAAGAAAGAGTTGCATTACAGTAGGTGTCCTGTGATCTTCCCATATGCAACAATAAAGGAACTTTGCATTTGAGATTACAGCGTGGAAGGTGTTGGAGGTGAGAAACTCAGAGCTTCAGAGACTCCAGCAGCTCATGGAGCTTCTCTGGGCTTGACTGTGCACTCCTTTGAAACATATGATAAATACCTATCTGATCAGATAAATGTGGTCTGCTTTGCTGTTCTGATGAGCAGTACCGAGCCGTGCTGAGGCATGCTGTCCAGTTCAAGGGTATGAGGAAACTCACCTTTCCCCCTTCACCCCCGATTCAGAATTACAATTCTCAAAACCTTGTACAGCTGTGTTTACTCACTGTCACACCTTGCTGGACCCCGGTTTGACCCTGCTTTGTTTATTATTTATCTGTCCCTGCTTCCTTTTTTCCCCCTGCACTGAGCGGTCAGGTATACCTGGCATAGCTGAGTGTGGTACAACTGTCCAGAGGTATAGCCAGTCCTAGGACTGCGGGCAATATTTCCACATCCTAGCGACGCTGTGGCTGACTCAATGTCCCCAACAGAGAAGGTGATGTTAGTAGCCGGGGCTGAGTGCCACAGAAGTGTGGCTGCACCCCTTCTGGAGCCGTCACACCTTGACGCGTTGAGTCACCAAGGGGCACTAGCCCAGGCTGCTGCTGGCTCAGGGACGGGCAACCTCAGACACCAGCAGCCCTGCACTGCAGACCTGCCCAGCGCCTTCTTCCACACTGCGCCTTCTCTTACGTTTTACTTCTCTTAGGTTCTGCTTACTTCCCTTAGGTTTTGCTTCGGCTCCTGGATCCCATCTTCTCTCTGTGGCATCTCATCTTTAAACGCCACTTGCTCCTCTCTTCTTTGTTCTGTTTCCCATTGCTCTGGGTCATACTCAGGCAAGCTTTTCAAACTGTGAGCTTTTCAGGCATTCCCTATCAAATGTAAATAGGCGATTTACAGCAGCATGCAAATTGAGTAATTGATCTGTTAATGGTTGGACGTGCTGGGCAAAGGAGGAAGATTCATTTTGCTGGTTTTTAGAGTATCAGGGAAGTGATTCATATGGCACCTGCATGCTCTTGGGCACTTTAATACATTTACAAGTGAATGAACTGGAAGTCTTAGGCAGGTTTCTTATGCAACATTCATCATGAACATGCCTCTTTCTTTCCATTCCCGTAGATATTTTCCTTCCTCTTTTTTTTTTAAAATCACTCCTGAAAACGAAACTGACATACACTTCTAAAGTCTTTAGTTAAATTTCTCAAGATGACCTGATGTCACCCATGACACTTAACACCTGAACTGGGATTTGTCTGAGCCAAAAACAGTAACGCAGACCCCTGGAATAAGACTCATGAAATCTCCAGTCTGCGACTGGAGCACTGAATTTCCTTTATGAAAAATGCTGATTCTACTCCCATCATAAATAGACTTAGCTGAGACATAGGGAGAGATCACCTTTGGAGAAGGGATGTGGCTGTCCTCATGACAGGATGGTCTGGCCTGTTGATCAGTCAGTTCTTGCAGAGATTTTATAAGTAATTCAATATTCCAACACAAATTCCTATCAGTAATAATTTAAGCCAAACCTCCCTGCAGGGTAGTGGCTGAGGAGCAGATGCATGAATTGGTCAGCTGTATGCAGTGCAGGTAGAGCAGACAGCTGAGCACCTTGTCTGGATCCCTACTGACGGCACCTGTCTGTCAAAAGCATATAGGCAGAAGTTCAGCTATCAAACACCCTTTGCACAGTTGAGTACATTTAGCCAGTAAGTGTTTTATTTACCATATTTCAATTTTTATTTTTGCAGGAGGAAAAAGGAAAGCTGAATTCCTACTGAAAAATTTAGTGAAAAAGGGAGCACACTCATTTGGAAAAGCTACCCCAGGTCTTTGCAGCAGCTGCTGTCTGGACTAAGCTCTCCTGGCAGAATTCCAGTCTACTTTAAAGGTTCCATGATGAACCATGTGCAGCCCTCTTGTCTGTTCCCATGGCGCATCCTGGAAAATCCCAAATATGTTGCACCACAGGGAATATTCTTTTCCATTCATGCATATTCAAAAGTATTCAAAACCCACCTGATCATGGAACCTGATATGTAAAATGTCTTGTAGGTTTTTTTCATCAAACACCCTCATTAACTTGTATGTCTTAATCAGGAATGATAACAGTTTTGTGTTTGAGGCTGATGACTAGAAGTAAGCAGAAAGGGAAACAAGGTGAAACAATTTGAGACAGCAACTGTCTTTGCCATCTGGATTCATGATATTTTTGCTTACCGAGGCTTTATTGTGGCACAGATAAACAAAACTCAGGATCAAAAGCTGATGCAGATTCCTTTCTAATATCGTTTCATTTTAAAACAACTGCTTCACAGGAGGAGAAACATTACACATGGTGGTTCTCATGCGGGATGACAGGCTCACCACAGGTAGCTCAGTGAGTATCTTCTGTCCCCACGGAGCATCTGATTGAAGGGAAAGCAGGTGGCTGAAGTGCAAAAAAAAAGAACAGGTCTAACTCCTGGCTGGGAACTTCTGCTGCAGGGTGGGGACACTCGTGGGTGATGCTTACGTGCCTGAAGCCTCGCCAGCGTTGGTCGTCTGGTAGCTCCTCCACTTGATGAATCAGCTCTCAGAATCCCTCCTGTGCATACCTTTTCTTGATGCTGCGGGTGAGCACTACCTCGGTCTATTTTTAACAGCTACACTTTCCATGATTAGATTTTAATGCTATTTATTTATTTAAACCAAACCAAACAATTCCGCATAAGCTGAACATTCCAGTGGGCATCATGCTCGGCCACGCAGAGGAGTCTAAATCTAGTTTAAATTACATTCCTTGAATGGTAGAAAAAGCTGGGTCATGTGCCGAGGCTTGGTGAGGAATAACAGAGTCATTCTTTCATAGACTGCAAAAACTTTATTAAGGAAAGATAAACAGGTTAAAGGTCTCTCACTGAATGCACTGTCTATACAAAGCAATTACCCCGGCATTCCATGCCCTCCTCCCTCCCCCCCCACCTCCAGCCCCGTGCCTAGAAATTACAGCATTTATAGTCACAGAATCTGCGATAATGAAGCCAGGTGGCTTGGGACAATGACACTCAGCGTCTCACCGAGTTTCTCCTTGCAGATATTGGGGAGTGTGAGCCTTTTAGCTCGCTCCCTCCTGCATTGGTAGAAAAAAAGGTATGAAAATTGGCATCTCTCAAAAACACCTTTTCCCAGAGAATTCAAGCATCTCCCCGGATCTGTGGCACTGCTGTTTCCAAGGCTTTGTGCTAGGCTTCCGAGGCTTCCTGGTAGGAAGGGAGAGTGTGTTTATCATTTGCATCCATGTTAATAAAATAAATTGCTTGTGTTAAAATTAGCAGTGGGCAAACTGTTTCAGTTAAAACAAGAATTGTCCTGGATTGGTGCCAATCCTCAAACTAAATTCAAGCCAATTTTATTTTTAAGTTTTAAAAGAAATAAAAAGTAATAAGCATGCAATGTGTATATAGACATACACAGAGTGAATAACTCAGGGATTAGAAAAAGATGTATTTTGCATCTGGAGCCCCAGTTTTGCACATGCATATGCATGTAAGTAACTTCACTCACGTGAATTATCCCCTAGTGCCATGCACTATTTCCTGCCTAATCAGGCAGCAACATATACAAAAGGCTTGACTGCATAAGGGCGCTACAACCTGCAGAACATCACTGCTGATGCATCAAGTGAAGAAAGCCGACACTTGTTAATAGGACAAAGCTGGCACCAATTAAACCACGTCCAGCACATCGACTCCACTTGCTGGAAGCAGAGCCATCCGCAAGCATTGTGTTAGGGAGTACAGCCAGCCCTGCCTACAGCAGGATGTGGCTTCCAAATTTCATGTGTTGCATATAATATATTGCGTAAACTAAGGGGGGGGGGTGATGAAGGGAGGAAGGGATGGAAAGGGGTGAGGCTCCACTGGGCTGTGACCTCAGAAAGGAAGATCAATTGGGGGTACAAGGGGAGTACGGGGGGGGTTGTATTTTGAGGAGCGGGGGGAAGGGAATGTTGTCCATGTATGTTATTTCACACATCATAAACTTCATTGCTCGGGGATTTTATTTTAGCAGCCCAGAAACAGATCGTTCCCATGTGAGGTTTCACAGCACCAAACTGTGAACATACAGGTTGGGGTTTTTATATGGGTTTTTTGTTTTTGTTTTCAACTGCTTCAGGGTGGGTGTGTGTGTCTGTGCCTCTGCAATTGTGTGTGTGTGCGACAGTCATGTGTGAGGGTGTGAGGACGCCTATCATAAACTTAGACTCTCTCCCTAAACATTAATGAAAATAACTTCCCTGCTTATGCAGCTCAGACCCAGCCTATGGAGAGTGACACATGGTGCCACCCAGCACTGCCAGACACTTCACTCCTGTATCATTCATCTTCCTAGGAACAGGTCAGCAAGGACATTGCCCAGGGCGTACCCTGAACTCTCAGAAAAACATACATATTTCCTTCTCTACAGGTTCAGAAACCCTTTCACTGCAATTGCTATCTTGCATTTCCACCAAATTTTTGGCCCTCCACAGTCCTTGTATCTTCTAGAGTGGAAATGTGGCTTTACAGACATCTTTCAAATTCACAAATTTCAGATTCACATATTCCCGTTCTTCTAAGAAGAGTAGGGTAACATTTGGCTCTGTATCTAGGTGTGGATAACTGATGAAGTTTAATGGAAGGAACATCTAAAGATGTAGTTCTAACTGCTGGATTTGAATAGTAAATGTCTTGGAAGTGCTGACAAACATTAAAAGTGTTTCCATGGCTGTAAGGGAGGGCTGAATGCAAGTATTGACAAATCATCTTGGTACCAGCTATACAGGAGAGAGGACATTCAGAGATGAGCTCCCAGTAGCAAAAGAACGGGAACCTCTAGTTTGGCCTCAGGTCTGGATGATGCCTTGATATTCTGTGACTTAAATCCTAGAATATCAGGTTGCCAGTTTATTCTAAACACATTATCTGCATCTCTACACTTAGCACTGTGAAACAGTCAATACTATGAAGCTGCTGCTTCTCGAACAGCTCTTATCCTGCAAAATGTATGTTGAACATAAGACATTTTTATCCAGAAATTAATGAAACACAGTAAAACTGCAGGAGACCAACTTCTAAAATGAAATTCAAATACTGCCTGAGGACCTCCCTGAAACTAGCTGGGTTGCAAACACTTCAAATGCATATTAATTGGGCCATATGGTTGAGTATTTAAGCAAATATACATTTATTTTGTTTGGCTGGAGTGTTCAGGAGAGACTTTAGGTCAAAACCTTCTTGTTCCTGATTAAATTTGTGATCAGCTAATGGAAATGTTTACCTTAATAAATTTGAAAGACTGTCCTGCACAGAAATGACACACAGGAATTAATTGTTGAGCTGCTCTGTAAAATCAGCTCCAGTGCCTGCCTGCATTTTGTTACCCCCAAGTCCCTTACAAAAGACTAAGACAGGCTTCTGAGGCATTGCCTGGAAGGAAGGGTGGCACAGGTTTTCTCTCTCTTGATGCAAGCATGTGAGGAAGAAGGCTTCCTGAAGCCTGCTGGTCACTGGCTGCTGTGCTGTCTCTCTGATGCGTTCAGCACAAGGTGAGCCATTATATTGCAGCCCCTGTCTCACACAGCTGCATCCCCCAGCTCTTTATTTCATGTACAATGGCAGTGGGACAGCATGAGATACCCTTCTGATTGGTCTTGCATGATGAAGGTCATTCAAGAGCAGTGAGAAAGGCTGCCTGCACCAGCCCAGGCAGCAAATAGGTCCAAGCCAAGCAGTTCAGCATTGAAACCTCTATGCTGCCTATGAATGAAGGCAGACTGGGAAATAGCAAGGTTAAGCCAGTGAGCTACACTCACTCCATAATCCTACTGTTAACCCCAGGGTGACAGCATTCATGTACACTTATGGTGGATGTGTTTCCTATTGCATTTGATGTTATGTACACATGGGAGTCGGTAGCTCCTATTTTTATGAGAACACTTGACCCAGGAGAAGCTAAGCCTATCAGGAACTTTTTCTTTCATCTCTGCAAAAACAAGAATTATAGCTATTTATCTTAGGTTCATTAGGTGACTCGTGTTATGCATTTGATATATTTCACATGGACAATGTTACATCTCTCTTCAATAAATAATTTAAAAGAGCTGTTCATGACATGCAAGACACAAACAGTGTGTCTGTGTGCCACTGTCTTACATCTTGATCAACTCTGTCACATTTTCTTGTTTTTAAATTCCTCATCTTAAAAATATGAGTCAACATAAATAGCTTTGGATCTGTGTTACCTTATTAACCAATGGCGGGTGACTCTACCCATAAAATATTTACATAGACAACAGTCTTGTGCTAGTAATGTATTTTCACATTACTTAGTAATTTAAAACATGTCAACCCCTTCCAAATAGAAGAAACAATCCAAACATGGAACTGATGTTGACCTTAAAAGGCTGCTCCTCTTTATTTTAAGTCAAGCAACAATCATTACCACAGATTATCGCCGTGCATTCTTCATACAACTCCTTATCAGCAATGCCCCCAAATATAACTCTAAATGGTACAGAAAACAGTAGATGGAAAGAGCTGATGCTACATCAACAACATGTCCTTTAAGGGAGCTTGTGGAAGACTGCATGGAAAAGATAATATTTTAATATTAATAGAATAAATCCCTGAGATATATTTGACTAGTTTATAAAGTTGACGAATTCTGTGTCTGAGTGTCTGAATGTGCGTCTGATCTTTCTTTGAGTCTGGAGAGGGTGCGTGAGTAGGCAAAACCATTTCCTTGTATTGAGGGTGTGTGTACACATGGGGATGAATGTTTTTATATAACGTGTGTGTGTATTGGATATGGTTTTCTGGTTTCTTTTTTTCTGTTTTCAGAGTCCTGTTTCTTATTCTTGGTATTAGGGGACCAGATGACGGAATAGGAAGAAGAGCATTTAGTGTGTGCTCCGGAGTACAGCATGCACTATAATCTAGACCAGGGAAAAAATCCTGTCCTTTTTTCCCCAGGGCAATCAATGGAACTGAATTTTGGCTTCCCAAGCCACAGTACATTGACATGGTATGAGCTGGAGGTGCTAAAAGAATAGGTAAGTTTAATGTATTTATTTGTCTATCCTATGGATATATATATTACACGTTCTATTTTTCACTGTGTTCAGCAGCAAAAGGTGGTAGTCCCCACGTTGAATAACGGACAGCATGCGTCTCCTTTGGCAGATACTTAGTCCATTGAGCCAATTAACCAAATAAAATGTTTACTTAAAAAAAGAACAATAGCAAAAATTTGCAACAGTCTACCCCTTCACCGCTTGTTCTTAGTCTCAGGTGAGCAGTGTACCTTGGAAAGTTGTCCATTAAAGGCAGTATCTTAATCACACTGTTCCCTGCAGAGTGGAGCAGATCAAAGAAACAATAAAACCTGTCATGTACAGGACAGAAAATTTGATAGCATCATCCTCAGGAGGCAGACAGGTATTGAAGGTTTTGGGGGCAGTTTTCATGATCTTACTGATGAATTGTTCTCTCACTGTATTTCAAGTTTGTTATGTATTTTAACATTGGGGAAAAAAACCCAAACCTTTAAAATATTTTTTCACCTTTATGTCTGTATTTTACCTATAGTGGTATGGGAATTAAATACAGTATTTTCTAGATGACATTCAATATCCAAGAGAATCAATACCAGTATTTAAAGCTGTAGGGGCTGTGAATATTTGAATTTTGCCTTTTTGGTTTTTATGATACAGCACCATTATTAGTCAGATTTCTATTGTTTTTCATCTCGACCAAACAGTTCATTGGGGAATTGAAGTGTATGAAAATATTCAAACTGAATTCAAAGATTTTTGAGATACACTGTTATTTGCCTTAATAAGTTCACACAGTCTGTCCCGTGATAAAGCAAATCCATTATTCTCCCTGAACCTGAATAGAAGGGCGAGATGCTTGATAGCAATAGTGAGAGCGAAGAAGGGTATAGTAAGGTATCTGCAGTGATTTGTTAAAAATACCATGACCTGAGGGCAGAAAGCAGCACAGTCCTCTCAAGTGGAGTGGTCTAAGTCTCTGGGACAAGGCCAAAGACACTCACACCTAGGCCATCCCAATGCCAGAGGGATAGACATGACTAATACGGGGTCTGTGAGGCAAAGGTGGAAAGAGACAGAAAAGGAGAGCTTACTGATTTCATTAAACTGGCCCTAAACTACCCCCCTGCCACTTGAATGGCAAGGGTGCTGAGCAACCCTGGCCAGAGCAATAGAAACTTGGAATTGCAGAGTCCAGGGAGTGGGAGAAGGAAAGCTCCCAAGAGCTTCTGGGATGATCTACATCTAGCTGATGTTGAATGATTTGCAGCTGGACCTTAGTAACCCCATGATGGCAGATAACACTGGAGCAGAGACACTTGTGAGAGTGTTCAGTTCTTGTGACTGTTGAGGAGGATGTTTGTAGAAAGAGAGCGAGCTCTGCACAGTGATTGGCTCTCCTACGGAAACTCTATCTGAAATAGTCATGGCTGAGGTAGGAAGAAGGCAGAGTAATTATTTTAGCTCGTGTCTTTTATTCTTCTTTGTCAACCATTCTACAATTGCCTCTGATGCAGGCACTTGGCTTGCCTTGGATTTGAAGGATTTGAAGCAGCTTTCAACTGGATACAAATACAGTAGCACTGAATTGGTGGAACCAATTTATTTCAACATGGAAAATAATCACATAGGAATAAGCCAAGTAAGTCCCCTTCAGAATTTATATTGTGGTTTTCCGTGATATAAATAAGAATGCCAAAGGCTACTTGTGAACGAACGTGACAAGAGTAAGATGTGGCGTGGTGTAACTTGGAGATTTCCATCTGTGGGGATTCATAGTGGCACAAGGACGGGAAGCTGGGACATAGGGCAAGGAGGGTCCTGCAACTTCTGTCAATCATGTCTGATAAATGGCTGCAAATTATTTTCCCTTGATTTTTCCTCTTGTTACAGGCAGGAATTAAATCCTCCCATTATATTGAGTGAAACCTGACCTGATAAAGCGGATGCCACTCGCTCCCCAAATGTGTGGGGAGGAGTATCAGGAGGTTTTCATTACTGACTGAATAGTAGATGAATGGGTGTCCTCTAAGATAGTCTCAACCTTCCCCTGTTTCACCTGCCTGATTCCTTCAGCTAAAGGTCTGAATCTCTTCATACAATCTCCTGATTTGTTCCAAGTTGCATAAAGAGGGTATGGGAGAGGGATAAAGCATGGGGTTTCACAACTTGCATTAGTCCTTTCTACTATTCCTATAAACATCTGCAATATCTTTGTTAGGCTTTTTGGAGGCCTGTTGGTGTACAGGTAAGTCTCCACTAGTCATACTACATTTTGTTGTCAGTTCTTGAACTGTGGTGGAGTCCCTTGGAAGAAAGACTTTCTGGAAGGGCAGAGTGGTAGCATCAGGGATTAAAAACAAAACCTATGTTAAAAGAGGTAGATAACTAAGTCTTCTAGGTGAAATGCTAATACCAGAAGATAAAGAAGAATTAATTATCTTATATATCTATTATAATTTGATTTTTGATTACGTGATCACACATAACCATTTAAGTGGATCCTTACTTGGTTCAGTACATCTGATGGGCTGTGCTCACGTAACATATTAAACAATTTTTAGTTGTATTCTCCTTGTTCAATGTATGGCTGGATGCCTTATTTACTATATTTTTCTGCTAAATTTAGAATTATTAATTTCCTCACAGGTTTTGCTGTGGTGTTTGTGGTGGTATTAGAGAGTTTCAGAAACGAATTAGTGCATATTTTTGTCAGACTGCAGTGAAATAAACTGGATTTATTTCCATTTAGAGATGATGAACCAGAGCATGGATAGATTAAGCTAGAATAACCTCTAATTTTACACATCTTACTAGAGGCATCTAAGACCTCATTTTTAAGTGTTTGGTGTTATCTGGCATGATGTGTATCCAAGTACAGCTTCCCTCAACCTTGCTTACAGATGAAAAAGCTTAGCCATTTTCCATGCCACGTGATATTCTTCATCAAAAGATGAAAACAGGTACTAACCAACTCAAATGATGAGTGATTTGATCAACTTTGAAAAATTACACAGTAGAAACACATTAGAAGAGCCTAGTTCCTCAATGTCTGTCTTGAAGATACTACTTCTGTAGACCCTTCTGTCTTCTACCATCCATTTTCAACCTTGGTAGGGATTTTGCAGCTGAGATTTTCTTTAGTGCACAGTATTGATGCAGCTCAAGAGACTGCCATTATCGTCTTGTAGGGGGAAAACAGAAATAATGTATAATTAAAGTCTGTAGCATAATGCATATTCATCAAGTTCTAAGTACCTGAAAACTGATTTTTGTGGTGGGCATTGCTGGAAAATATTATACCACCTCTAGATATAACAAGAGTTGCTGGTACCACCTTCACAAAGATTTGTAGAACTGGTTCCAAAATCCACTTGAAATATGCTGAAGCAAAGAGTCTCAAATGCATCTTTTTCTTACCTTTGTACTTCAATGCAAATTTTCTTCTGACCTAGTATTAGAGGTCTTTCACAGCAGGACTGAACATTGTTGGTGTTATGACTTCCACATACAGGAATAGTCTCTGTATGGATGTATTCATCACTTCAATGGCACCTGATGTTTGATTGCAGCCAGATTTCCCACCTACAGATGTTGTTCAAGAAGATTTTTGTTTTGTTTGTCCAGGATTCTGAGCATATGATAGCTCTAATTCTGGGGAAAGACCCCCAACACCACTGTTTATGTGCCAAATATTTACCCAGTGGAAGACAAGTAACCTTTCATCAATAGCTGCTGCTTTTTTCCTGGAATCTAATCTGATATCTAAAATGCTTTTATACAAATTATCTAGTCCTATATGCTTAAAAAACCTGAATTGCACAGAATAAATACTATGAATTTGCAGCCATTTTCCATAGTAAAAGGAAAGGCGATTTCTTTCCTTTGAAGCTTGAAGTCATTTTACTATGTGTTAGAGGTGGACAGTTTGCACTTTTATATGTGAAGGCACTGCATGAAAAGAGGGCAGTCACATCTCAGCAGCCATAATAGGGACATCTGGGTGCAATGATCTTTGGAAATAAAGGACAGAGATTAAGGCAGAGAAAGAAGCCTGTGGAGTACCGCAGGGAGGGCTGTACACAATAACTGAACCAGCACAATACCAGCCACTGTGAAGTTGATTGGTCATTATTTTTGGAAGTGGTTGGTATGGCACTGTAACATGGTATCAGATCAGTGCTTTGGATCATATGGTGGGTATCAGGAACCCTAAAACTGGATCTGTAATTGCACAGAGGCATGGCCAAGAATTTTACCTCGTGATTGTTACCACACGTGAACTAACATGTATCACGGGTTCAAATCTTAATAATAACTTGCATACCTACTCATGGCAGAGATGTCCTAGCAAGGTACTGACCCTGCAGTCACATCTCAGCAATTATGTTATGGCACTTCAGCCACCATGTCCCAAACTATTTTTCAGTTCTTTAACATCTAAGGGAAAAAAGCAAACCAAAGCAAAAACTTTTTTAAAAAGCTCACATTGAAGTCTTAGAGCATGTTATGGGGATCATTATGTTTTGTAAATTCCAGAGCCTGAACTGAACCTGGCCTGTCTGCTGCTGCTCTTTTGAAGCAAGGTAGAGCTATGGCCTGTAGGAATAATGTGGGATGAAAGATATTCCCATGGACTAGCCTGTCTCAGTCCATGTGAGACTTTTTAAACAATTACCAGTGTTTTCCATTGTGTTTGAGGGCAAAATGTTGCAGCATTCTTATTCAGGGACAGAGATGTTCACAGCTAGATCCATCTGCATTTTTCCAGAATTACTGACTGGTCAAGAGGACTTCTGGAAGCCAACTGATCCAACCCACATGCTCAAGCAGGGTCACCTAGAGCCATTATCCTAAGACCATGTCCAGATGGCTTTTGAATATGTCCAAGGATGGAGACTCCATAGTTCATAACTTCTCTGGGTAACCATTGCTAGTGCTGAGTCACTCTCATAACAAAAATATGTTTCCTGATGTTCAGAGGAACCTTCCTGTATTTCAGTTTGTGCCATTGCCTGTGGTCCTGTCACTGAGCACCACTGAAAAGAACCTGGCTTCATCCTCCTTAGACCCTCTTTTCAGGTATTTATATTCATCAGTAAGATCCTACTGAGCCTTCTCTTCTCTGGGGTGACCAGTCACAGCTCCCTTAACCTTTCTTCATAGGAGAGATGCTCCAGACCCTTAATGATATTAGTCGCCCTTTGCTGCACTCCTGAATATGTCTATATCACTCTTGTACTAGTAAGCCCAGGACTGGACCCAGTTCTCTGGGTGCGGCCTCACAAGTCCTGAACACAGGGGAAAGATCACCTCCCTTGACCTGCTCACAGCATTTAAAGAGTGGTAGGAACCTCTGGAGATCATCTAGTCTATCCCTTCACTAAAACAGGATTACCTAGACCAGGTTGCAGAAGGTGACATCCAGGCAGGTTTTGAATAGAGGACACTTCACAAGCTCTTTGGGCAGCCTGCCCAGTGCTCTATCATTCTCAGAGTAAAGGAGTTTTTCCTCGATGAGATGGAATATCCTGTGTTCCTGCTAATACAGTCCAGTGTAATGTTAGCTTTCTTTGCAGCAAGGGCACATTGGTGACTCCCATTGAACCTGGTGTCCACCAGGACCCTCAAGTCATTATCTGCAAAGATACTTTCTAGCCAGAGAGCCCTCACTCTGTGCTGGTGCATGAGGCTGTTCCTCTCCAGGCACAGGACTTTGCTTTTCTCCTTCTTGAACTTCATGAGATTCCTGTCAGACTATTTCTCCAGCCTACAGAGGCCCTTTTGACTGACTGCATGACCCTCTGGTGTATCAGGCATTCCTTCCAGTTTTGTGTCATCTGCAAACTTTCTGGGGGTATACTCTGCTGCATCATCCTTGTTATTAATGAAGATGTTAAATAGGATCCCAGAATCACAGAATGTTAGGGGTTGGAAGGGACCTCAAAAGATCATCTAGTCCACCCCCCTGACAGGGAGGGATTACTCAGATTAGGTTACACAAGAACATATCCAGGCAGGTTTTGAATGTCTCCAGAGAAGGAAACTCCACTACCTCTCTGGGCAGCCTGCCCCAGTGCTCTGTCACCCTCGCAGTGAAAAAGGAATTCCTGCTGAGCTGTAACATGAAAGTTACTTAACTGTCCAAATATTCACAGCTGTTAGGAAAAAGTACTAATTTTTTTCTAGTGTCTTTAGTTCATCATTCCATTATAGACCTACCTTTTTAAAGATAACAGTATTAATTTTTTTTCTAAATACAAGATATAGATGATTCTAGAAATTTTGAGTTTGGTTTTATCTTATGACTCTGGGTTGTCTGAATCATTTTTTGTATTGTAAATCTGAGCTATCTCATGAGGTTTCTGTCATTTCTGTTGTTTATGATGACAATTAAAGCAAGCCTTTTTCTCAGTATTTTTGGACATCGGTGTTCTGACTCTATACTGAAAATAAAATAAAAAAGAAAATGACAAACAATTTAGCTATTTTGTTAAAAATCTACATGAGGAACCAGGTTAGGCATGTATGACCATACAAAGAAGCTGTGGCAGTGAAAATGCATCCCCTAGCAACATCGCACATGCTGAATGATTGTGCCCAATCTCCATTATCATTTCCACTCCCTTCATGGCTAATGATGTTACAAAGTCTTAATGAAGGATTTTTTAATTTTCTAGACATTTTGTTCCAGCCAGTACTCCCTAGGCAAGGTGGTGGCAGAAAGGAATGTATCCTTTATGGGAGAAAGAACAAAGAGGTGAAAACATACAGTTTAGAGGCAGGAGAGCATTATCTTATTTACAACAAACTTTACAACTACCCCAGCCTTGAAAAGTTATTTAACGCTCTGTGCAACAGGTACACTACAGGTAAATATATAAATAAATATGTGGAGAAGTTTCTAACAGGCAAGTGTGTTTTGTATTGAGTTCTTAGTCATCTTCACTGTTAGTCAAGGATGAATTTGCCCTTCTGCTTTCAACATAGTCCTCTACACCACCTAAGAGAATAAATGCAAAAGATGAATTTTTGTGAAAAATAAAACAGCAACCCTTGAACTCTGCTTACCTGTTCTTATTTGGCTTATTCAGAGTATCTGGCAAGTTCTCAGGTATTCAGGAAGGTACTTACACAAATTTTAACTACTGAATGAAGAGTCATACCAAAAACTTGTTCTTTAGAGTTAGTTGGGAGCTGTGTTTAAAATGTTTTCATCCAGTCAGCAAAGATAAACTACACATGTGATTTAATTGACTAATCTCTCAAAAGAAATAGTGAGGAGTCATAAAAAGATTGTAAAACTGTCAGGTCATAAACCCATCAAAATTACAAATATATTATCAGAAATGTTCCATCTCTACTTAAAGAGTAACTAGATGTTATGTAGTACTAATACATTTTCTTTGCTGTGAATAGAGCCATCAGTTTTACTGATGGCTCTCAAAGGACTGTTATGAGCTTTGTAACAGACACTGAGAGTGAACGGTACTTTACTTCAAAAATAAGTAGCTAAGTCGAATTGCACAGACCGAACAGTTTATTCAGTGGGAGTTAGAGTACCAAAATCTGGCCATTCATACATTAGGGTCAGATCAAGACTCCCACTGACCTCAGTGGGAGTTTTGCCATTTGCTTCAATGGAAGCAGGATCGGGTTATCAATGCGTTAAAATGGTTCAATAGAAAGTGTTTTTGAAATGCAAATGTACGTATTCTCTTAATCTGAACTTCCCATCTCCCCATTCAGTGCTGTTTGTAGAGTGTTATTATGGGCTGTTACTCTGGGATCTGTGTTAAACGAAGATCTTTCTATGCTCACAAGAGAAACATCCTGTAGTACAGGGGAATACAACTGCAAATTTTGTAATAACAATTCTATGCAAATCTAGTGAGTCTGGCTAGAAAAGCAACCAAGCCTTTCTGTATCACCAACCCTGAACAAAGATGAAGTTGTCCCTGCTGTTGAGTACAGAATGTTCACTTAACACCTAGTGTGAGCTGATCTGGTCCATGTCATTTAAAAAAACCCCAGACTTTCAGTTATTCAATTGCCTGGGGTCACTACCTGCAATGGTTTCACGTAACACTTAAAATTACCACAACTGGAAAAGACTTGTATAGGGAAAACAGAAATTGAGCTCATTTATTTGCTGTAATTTACTGCTAGCTGTTTCATTTTTTGTGGATCAAATGCCATCAACACAAATGAGAGGATAAACCAGTAAAGATGCCATTTTTTAAGATTAAACGATGCCTCTCTCTTCCTCCTGCCTACTGCAAGTCCCCTTCCTATTGCAAATGCCTCCTCCCCAGCAATAGTAATTACTAATACCAAACCAGCTGCGCTGGGGAGTAAACACATCCTGTTTAGCTTGCTTGAGATCTTGAAAAGCTGTCTAGACCTCTCAGCTGCATGCAGGCCAGCATGCATATTCCTCTAGTGCACACATGCACACAGTTGGTTGTTTGCCCGGCCAGGAAATACATACCTTCTGACTGGTGGCTCTGAGGCAATGCATTGCCTCAGCCTCCAAGGGGGACAGGTGTCAGCTTCACTCTCCTTGGGAAAAGACCAATGGAATTATTTTGTGAGATACGTGTACTAACAGGCCCAAGTCAGCTATTTCCCACTGCTTTGAATGCAGCAGCCAAGTCAAAAGAAGAAGGAAGCATAAAAGAAATCAAACAAGAGCTTTAAAATGCAATTGCAACCACTTCATGGTGTAGTGATGGTAGACAAGAGCTAAATGTCTTAGCATAAACTCTGTATTTTCTGCTGACTAGGTATCAAGTTGATGGCATTGCTTGGACATAAGAGTAAGGGACTGTACTGATCAACTTGCAGTCTCTTACTATTGAATATGGCAATCGTTACAAATTTAGCCATAGTGGCTGGTATGTACTAAGCTGATTAAAAAGACAGTTGGCTTGTTCATTGTGATTAAGGCACTAATAATATGATCTGTTATTTCCCTATCAGTAATATTCTAATTGCCAAGAACGTATGGCAGGTGACAGTACTACTTGCTCATTTTGAAGAGGCTATAGGTTGCATCCTTACTGTAATGTAAAAGACACAAGCTTGATAACTCTCCCATAAGTATTCATATTGTTTATCTTTTAACCTCATTTCTGCCATAGTTTTGGCCCTTGCTTCTCATATATGTCCTCGACACAATTTAAGAAGAAGGACAGTCACCTGCTGTTGACTGCTGTCAGTAAGATGTATGGCTGAGGCTACCTTGTTCTAGGGTGGCAGGGAGGCAGAGGAAGCCAAACAGAAAGCATGCAAGTCATGAGCTCACGTTAACTCTTGGGAACAGAGAATGATCACAGAATCACAGAATAACAAGGTTGGAAAAGACCTTTAAGATCATCGAGTCCAACCATTCACATTCTAAATTAAACCATATCCCTAAGTACTTCATCTACCCTTTTTTTGAACACATCCAGGGAAGGTGACTCGACCACCTCCCTGGGCAGCCTGTTCCAGGCCCTGATAACTCTTTCAGGAAAAAATTTTTTCCTAACATGCAATCTAAACCTGCCCTGGCACAGCTTCATGCCATTCCCCCTTGTCCTATCACCTGTCACCTGGCTGAAGAGACCATCACCTACCTCTCTATAACCTCCCTTCAGGTAATTGTAGGTGGTGATAAGGTCTCCCCTCAGCCTCCTCTTCTCTAGGCTAAACAGCCCCAGCTCCCTCAGCCGCTCCTCATAGGATTTGCCCTCCAGCCCCTTCACCAGCCTGGTTGCCCTTCTCTGGACTCGCTCCAGGACCTCCATGTCCTTCTTATGGTGAGGAGCCCAGAACTGGACACAGTACTCGAGGTGTGGCCTCACCAATGCCCAGTACAGGGGCACAATCACCTCCCCAGACCTACTGGCCACACTGTTTTTGATACAAGCCAAGATGCCATTGGCCTTCTTGGCTGCCTGAGCACACTGCTGACTCATATTCAGTCTGCAGTCAACCAACACCCCCAGGTCCTTCTTTGCCTGACAGCTCTCCAGCCAGTCTCCCCCAAGCCTGTAGCGCTGCATGGGGTTATTATGTCCCATGTGCAGCACTCTACACTTGGCCTTGTTAAACTTCATCCCATTGGACTCAGCCCATTGGTAGTTTAATTTACTAGACTAGATTTAGAATATGAATTCCCACCGTCATAAGACATGTAATTCCCATTAGAACAACTCTTGGCCTTGGAACACCGATAGCACTCCACAAAGAAGGAGGAGACATAGAGCTGGGAATAGCTTCCCCAGGGCTATTTAAAAGAACATGTTCATGATACTTACACTCTCTTCTTGTACCTTTGGCCAGAAGCCAGTTGGGTTTTCTGCAGCTGAAGAGGATTGTAAGCACATGAAAGCTTTGGAATTACTCTAGAGGATGCAAAAGATCCTGAATGGCCCTGGGTCACAGCAAGGTTTAGAAGAGAGGTGATCTTTCATGGACTTCTATTCAGTACTTATTATTAAACTAGAAGAATTTTCAGGGGACCTTTGGGTGGCATTGAGCTATGAGGGAGAGGTTAGAGTTTCAGTCTGCTTTGCAAAACAGCAAGTTCAGAGTCATGGTGACAGAAGTGTGATTTTTCTCCCGAGTTCTTACTTTTTCAGGTGATCCATATGTACCTGTACACTTGCACCTGTGAGTTATAGAGCAGGGTCTTTCGCCACCACTCAATTGAGACACTAGTTGCAGTAATTTTCCTGGTAGTACAACTGTTCCCAAGATTCAGCATGGGTCCATGAGTCCAAGAGGAGCGCTACTTCCACTTTTATTGAAACACTGCTTGCAAGCCCTGCAAGCACCCATGCTTTTATTGGAGAACTCCTCATTGAGTAACTTTGCTGACCAGGCTTAGCCCTGCTTAGTTTATGAACATGATCACAATTGAGCTGATGAAGGACTTAGCCAAGAGAACAAAGCAACTGCATTTTGCATATGTGAAGGTGTTCACTGGGGGGACGCGGGGAATGGGGTGGGGGCTGGGGGAGGGTTTTGGGTGTTGAAGGAGAAAGTGAACTAATTGAGAAGACTTTGGGGAGAAGTGGGGGACAGACTTTTTCCCCCTCTTTATAATTAGCTACATTTTATTCACCATTTTGAGGGAATTTATTTTTAATTTTGGTTGAAACTCTTTTGTACAGAAGTCTGTGTCATATGAATTCCATCCTTTGTTAGGGATGGATTAAGTTGTGGAGACTCGGACCTTGTGATACTACCATGTTTCTGCTAAACAAAGTCCAGTGTGCCAAACAGAGATGTAGCAAGTAGTTACGAAATGGCATGGGTATTACACATGCTTTTGATTCTCATTGTCTGGTGTTTATTTTGGGATAATTCTGTTTTGAGAGTGGAAAAACCAGACTGTAAATAAAAAGGAGGCCTATGATAAATATATTATGCTACACGGTTCTCAAAAGGCTAATGGAGGGCTACTCAGTGAGTGCCTAGGAGATAGGAAAATTATTTTCAACAATGAAAGAAGAAGGTAAGAATATTCTGGGACACCATGACAAGTCAGAAAAAGAATGAGATTCACCCACTTGTGCAAAGCCCAAGTAATTTACTATTGCAGCTTGCAGTCTGTGTTGTTTCCCTCCTACGTAAGGTTTCTAGGTCACTGCCTCTGGTGTTATTCCCGACTACACAGCTCCACTCCCAGCTTACCTCCCTTCTCCTGGACAGTGGGAGAATCTCTATTGCAACGTCCAGGAGATGTTGAGTTAAATGGTACTGCACTTCTGCTCCTGACTTCTCTCCTATATTGCTCCACCCATGAAAAAAGGGTGATAGGAAAGGGAAGATGCGGGAAGGGAACTATCCTGGCTTGCTGTGCAAGCGTAAGTTTTATCTTTGACAGATCAGACTGAAGGTCAAATGAATCCAAAGACCTAAAAGAGAATAATAATTATAATAATCCAAAATCATATTCCAGAAGATACTAATACCATTTTAAGATGAAACTTTTAGGGGTGTGAATTCAGACCTAACTTCCAGAAAACATAATTTAATCTATCTACTCATGTTTTTATGGCTCTATAAATCTTTAAGGCCAAAGTCTACCCTTCTACACATGTAGGACTCCATTTATTCCACGAGGAGTTGCACTCGCATATCAAAGGGTAAAATCTGGTCTTATTTTCTAGATAGCAATAGGAAAAAGAGGAGGTCTTTCACTCTTAAAAACATTTACTGTATCCTAGCAATCTGCAGCAATGCTATGCAAGCCTGACAACAGACAAATGGCTTTGAGAGATCCTAGACCTTACAGAAATACTCTAGGAAGACAATGGGATAATCTTTGGTTGCTTGTAGGTAATGCGGGTTCCAAACATTGTCTTGAGTCTAGGCACAAAGCAACTAAGGTAATATAGAAGGAAGTTTCTTGAACACTTGTGTTGAAGTTGATGCAGAGGTCAAGAAAATCTAATTGGCCACAAATGAAGGGGACTGAGGACAAATAAATATTTTGTTCTCAAGGTTTTGTAACCCAAAAAAATTAAACCTACCTTTTTTTGTTGTTGTTATGTAGGCTGTCTTTCTAAAATCTTAGCTTGGGATTGTCACTTTACAGCTTAGTTTTTAAGTGATTTAAAGTTCTTAAAAATAACAACTAAACTCCCTGCATAAGCAAATGAAGTATGAAAGAGCTGTTGTAATTCTCCAGTACAAAAAAATAAAAACAATGGAAAGAAATGTCCTGAATGACCAGCTTTATGATCTTGTTAGCTGCAGAGTATAGTTGATGAGAAAAAAGCATTCTGAATTTAAACTTTGCTAGAATGAGGCATGGCTGTTATTCACAAAGGCACGGTACAGCTGCACATACAGCCTGATGTTATCTATGAAGACAAATTGATACTCAAATAGGTTGTATAATTACCAGAGGAGGACAGATAGGTGTCTGAAGATGACAAACTATTTAGAAACTGATAGAAGGCTGCTGATTTCCATAAGCTCATCTTCATTCAATCATCAATAAAAGTGAAGAGAGAATAGAGTAAAAGGAAAATGGCACTGCTGAAAGCTTTTCTATGGAAACCTTGAAAAAATTTTCTTTCCATCTTCTAAAATACCATACAATGTGTTCCTAGTATTCATGACAACTTCATCAACTTACCTTTTTCCGGGTTTGAATAATAACATTTGGTCAGTATTTATTATTGTGCGTTAGTGGCCTGCCAAAGTCTTGAAAATGAGATGTCTCCCAAAAGAATGTGCTAAGCAGGATGAAAGAGAATTTGGGAAATATCAAGCAGAGAAAGCCAAATTTATAATCAGACAACAGGTCTTATAAATGCAGCATCTCAGTATGGCTTCATATTTTATTGCTTTGCATATTGGTGACTCGACAGCATCATGCACTGGAGATGCCAATATTTTAAAGGGCGGTTATATGATATTTTAAAGAACTCTCATATCCAACTATCTTAATATAATAATCAAAAATTTTTAAATGCACACTTAGAAAAGCAAATAGAGATACAGCATTCAAGGCTTCTTCCTTCTAAAATCACTTAGGACAGAGAAGATAAGGACTTTTATGGAAACATTAAAGCTTTTGTTCTTCTAGGTGCAGCACATTAGGATTCGTGAAGAGGAGGTAAAGACATGGTTCTTCATTCAAAGATGTTTTTAGACTGACTGAATGACTATTTTAGATCGATTAGGGTTGGACCTATCTCATGAAAAGTTCTTGCTGCTTCCTTCTGTTGCAAATGAGAGACATTTAAGATCTTTTTCTACTCAGTCTACTTCCACTAATGAACTGGGTCATTCTCCATTCCCACTGATTTTATGGCAACTCTGCTTTAGAGCCCTCCAGAATTATGTCTTCATTATACTTATGAGACTTCTTCACTGGTGAAAAAATGCAGGCCAAACCCAAAACCAACACTGGCACGTTGGGGGTGTATATATTTTCTGGCATCACTTTCCAGTATGGCCACACAATAATTAAATATCTAGCTGATACCATACTCAGTCTGGATAGGTGCTTTATCAGATATTAAATAGCCGAAAAACATACAAAAATAGCAAGCTCTGCTTTATATGATAACCACAGAATGCATCATACAAAATAAGACATTATTAGCTCTTACTGCTGGTTAAAATAACAACATACACATTTCTGTGGTAGTGAAGTCACTGAACTCAGTAGAGTCCTAATATTTGGGTTCTGCGAATTCCCCTGGAAGCTCTGGTGTTGAATATTTCTGGATGTGGCCTTGATGGAGGAGGATGGGCTGCCAGTGAGGTGAAGATTTCTTCTTCCAGCAGCTAAGAGAATGTGCTACATCTGACGATGCCAAGCCTGGGGCTGCAGTTTCTTTTACCCTCATATTTCTCACTCAAAACACTTAAGTGATTTAAATTGCAATCCATTTCTCAGTTGCTACTCATCACAGCCAATCTAATTGTGGTCCTCCTTATGACTGACCCTGGTAAGGCCGAATGAGATAATTCACAGATCAATAACTCAAATCAGACCTTCTAATTTCTGTTTGTGCTTTGTTTGCTGTGATACAGATTATCTGCATCAGTTCACTACTACGCCACTGTGCCATGTCCTTTAGCCACAGACACAGTGCCCCACAATGCCCAGTGTCTCTAGACAGCGAATTATTCAGCCTTGTCATGGTTCTACCACTTCCTCTTCATGTAAATCTGCTGTACCGCCATCTGCCACCCGTGGAATGGGGTTAATGAAATCTGCCTCGCGCACTGGGCTGCTGGGTAGGGCTTAATTCCCTGGGTGTGTCTCTACTTTATTTCAGATCAGGGCATGCTTTTGAAGTGTACTTCTTCATCTTCCCCAATTACCATCCTTTGGTTCGCATCATGGAGCAGACTCACCGCATGCTAGCTGGGTCCTTTCTTGTGCTCAGCTGGAGGATGTACTCCAGCTGCGTATCATCTGATGCAGGCCAATCATCAGGAGTGGATTAAAGCTAGTCCAAAGTACAAAACCCCCAAAACACGGGCTCCTTGGTGCTATCTGTTTTGTTCTGCAGGTCCATTCCTATTGTGGCATGATATATAATGGAGAAATAGACATTATTATAACTGATGGTTGCCTTTGTGATCCTTGGATGAACACAGCAGCAAAAGTATGAGGTTTTGTGTGCATTTCAGAGAATAAATACAGCCTTTGTGATTTAACCCCAAATTTTGGCTTTCTTTCACTGTACTATTTTAGTGGGAGATTCCATAGTTTATATAAGAAAGTTTACCTTAGAAGATCTAATAGCAAATGGAACCTGCTCCTGCACTTATGTAAATAAAATCTATTCACGCTGAGCTCGTTCTGGTCCAGGGACATTAACCAGCAATGTTTATTTTTTTATAGCTGGCAAATTTCCCCGAAATTTTCATTTTGAATAGATGCAGAAGGTTAGCACCAGTAGTTTATTTTGATACTCACTCTATACACATCCTCAGATACTAAGCCACACTTTGGGGTTACAGTAAAGTTAGTTTTACAGAATTTGTACTCCAAAACAATATTCCCCTTACCTCACCATATGTTTGAAAAGCAAATATAAATGACAACCAAAGAAGAACCTTCTTATATGTCATTTTGTTGCAGCACTTCTGTTTTACAGCATATCGTTTTTACTGATTCTATCCTCTGCTTGATTCTTATTTCACCTTCAAATCCTTCGCTCTGATCTAATTCTGATGGTCTCTGCAGTATTACTGTTGATATAGAGAGAAATATGAATAATCAGACCTAGAGAACTAATTTTTGCAACTGTCTTCCTTCTTGTTTTTCTTTGGGCCTGTACAAACCTGTTCTTTCTGTTTACCATCGCTACTGGCAATGTTACGGAAACCCCTGGCTTTCTGAGTGGTGGCAAAGTGTCACTCAGCTTTGTGTGCACGATTTTATATGTCAGCTACGCTCAGTTACCCCTCATCCAGATACAAGTCTCTCCATGTCTCTTAGCCAGCAGGAGGTGCTGAGGAATGATGCAACAAATATCTTTTCACTGAGATAGTCAGGTTCCCTCTGTGCTCTACAAAAAGATTTTCACTAACTGAGTATTGGATCTGAGCATTGTCACATCAAAGTGATGGTTTTAGCTCTATTTTTAGGATGGCTTTTTATGTTTGGCTAGAGCACGGACATTCTTCTTTTGCTCATGTTTTAATTAGGTAACCTTTAAGACAAGTGAGCAGGAACATTCAACACAAAGCAATGCTTGCTGTTACTCCAAGAGGGAGCAGTGATAATGCATAGCATTTATTAAAGACTTTGCTCTTCTCAATCTATTTGGGATAGATGGCAATACATTACAATGACAGAGGTGGGATAAACAATAAAGAGAGGAAATATTGCTAATCCTTAAACTAACTAGTCAGATAAATTGTAACCAGAGCTTTAGATGTTATGTTGTATTATGTTAAGCAGTGATCAAAGAAAATATGAGGGTAAGAAAAATACAGTAAGACATTCTTGTCAGAAAAAAATTAACTTCTGATTACTATACAAACCCTTAAAAATTCACCTTCGTATTTGTTAGCGTTAGTCCTAACACAACCAAAATGCCTACTGAACTATAGAAACAGAAATCCCCTTTCCACTCCACTGTTGCAGCTGCAAGTTTCCTTGTACTGATTAAGCATCTCCAGCACTCTTCTAAGGAACCTAATTAATAAGAACTGGAAAATCAGATTGTTCTTCATGTCACAGTACTCCTTCAAGTCCTTGGAGGTTTCATTTCTCAGTGTGTGATGTGGACACCCTTCTTTCAGTAAAGTGTACTAAACCATATAGTCACCAAACACAAACACTTTATTAACAGGAATGGGCAGGCATACACACCTTGTAACACGTAATCAGCTAGCCAAAAACAATTACTGAACTATCAACATGTGTTTTAAAGAAAATACGGAATATGATGGAAGGTACCAGGGTGAGAGAATGTCTGATACAACACCTATCTGTAAAAAATGAGAGCCTAATAAATTGTAGATGCCTAGAAAGATAATTGTGTTACCAGAAAAATCCTGCAATACTACAACATATAATCAGCTAGTGAACACACTGAACGTTATGCAGTGATAACACAGTGCTGTATGGATTTATCAGAAACAAATAGACTTCATTTTTCTTTGACAGACCAATTGGCCAAAGAGGTAAGAATGAAGCAATAGACTTTCTAGATCTTGATTTTAAGGAGGCTTTCCACACAGTCCTACATGCTTTTCTCAAAAGTAAATGAGGAAAATGCAGTGAAGATGAGTTCAGCATAGGAGACACATGGAACAGATGTCACTTCTTGTTCTACTCAATATATTTATAAGTGACTTGGAAAATGAAGCGGTGGATCTTCAAGTTACACCAGCAGAAAGGAAGGAGGACTTTGGAGGACTGTATTAGAGTCTGGAGAGACAATCTGAGATGAGCGGTACAAATTCAGAAAACCAGACAAGTGTAACTTGCCACAGGTATCAACTGCATGAGTACAAAATGTGAAATACTTCTGCAGGATGCAGGACCAAAAAGAAATCTGAAGACTGTGTAGCCCCGAAACTGAGTAAGAGTGAGATGTATCCTATGGCTGAAGAAAGACGACTCTCACTGTAGTGCATATTAGTGAGGGTATTTTATATAAGATGTAGATTTCTGTTTTTACTCTGTTGGCACCAGAGAGACTCAGCTTGAGTATTTTGTCCTGTTTTGGGCACCACACTTTAAAAATGATAGAGACAAACTGGAGAAAGTCCAGAGGAGAAGAGCGAGAATTATAAGTGGTATGGAAAACATGCTGCATGAGGAAAGGTCAAGAGAATTGGTTCTGTTTAGTCTAGAAGGAGAAGATGAGAACAATGTGAAGGCAGCCTTCCTGTATACGGAGCTGGCTGTTGTCCGTGTCCATGAGGGGGGTAGAAAGGTGTTGATTTTATTTGCAGGAAAAAGCCTTTGCTGCGCTGTTGGGAAAAAGCTGTAAGCTGAAAGGCAGCGATGTGGTGGAGTAAGTCTCTAACAGAGCTTGTGGAATCCACTTCACAGGACAGTCTTCTGCAGGGATGAGGTGTCTCTCCAGCATGGTTCAAGGGACTGAGGATGCCTCATAGCAGGGAGAAAGAGCATCTGTCCAACAGTATGTTTGTGCTTTCTGTCATTCAGAAAAAAGAATTAAGAGATTAAGAGAAATAAATTGTGATGGATTTCAGTTTCTGTGCCTACCTGTGTTTTCCTGATCTTCAAAGATTTATCCACTTTTCATTATTTCAGTCTCCTCTATCCTTGCTTGGACTGCTCCCCAAAACTCCTGGCAACATGTATATTACTATCACTTTCACTTTGGGTTTATTGCTCATTTTATGTAATATGAAAAAACATTCTCACATTTAGGAGCATGCAGTATACTGTTTAAAAGGAAAATATTGACATTAGTCTGGTTGTGATAATGCAAGCAAGCAAATAATTAGCTGACTATTTAGTTGCAGGGTAGTCAAGAAATGCTGTACAACCCAAAACCAGACATATAACCAGAAGATTCAGTTCCCTTCAGACCTTTCCTGGCTACAGATCTATGTACCAGCACAGAAGTAGAGTCTTAGCTGCTTTTCACATGTCTGGACATGCCAGTGTCTCAACTCATCTTACTTCAAATGCCACTTTAAAATACATCTGTGCTGTAATGCATAAAAGGAACCTGCTATGCAATAGCATCTTATGTAAATTGTGATTGTGGTTGTTGCTACAGCTCCACAAAGCGTTTCAAGCACATTTCACCCCTCCACTTTAGCTGGCCACTGCTTGTCTTAAGCACCTGCCCTGTGTTAGAGATTGCAAACTTTTCAGGTCAGAGTTTACCTGATGTCTGTATAGTCCCTCACAACATGCCCTCCTACCTGTCATGCCCTATGCTAAACATTTCCACAAGATCTTCCTTAGTTCTACCAACCTAACTTCTTTGTAGCACCTTTAAGAGAGATTTTTCCTGACAATCCAGAGTTATACTCTTGGATGTTTATTAATGCACCATGAGCATTTATACTACAACATTTGTTTTTCTTTAGTTAATACTGTGCTGCCCTACTCCTACCTTTACAAGAGATTTCTGCAGTGCTTATTTGCCTGTTCCTATGGTCCTCTCTCCACTTCTGCCCTTCTGCTGGCTCCTCCTTTACTGCCACATCAAACAAACTATGACTTGGTCTTCTCAGGCTGACTGGTGGCTTGCTGCCATCCTTCCTAGCAGCCAGTTCTGTTCTCTCTGTTGTCCAGCCTTCACCACCCACGTCCTAGATTTTCAGACATGTACTTGCACCATTCCAGCTCAAGATTTCTGAGCAGACAGAATCAAATTTTGCTACCCCCCACGTAGACTTTCTGATGTGATGGCACTGTTAGTAATGCTTTCTAACAGTTTCTTCTACTGTCTTTTGTACTGACAGGAGCCATCCATTTGTTTCCCCATCCAGTACAATATGATCTTGGTCAATGACTGGAACTCACAGACAAGTCATGCAGTCATCATTAGCATGTCAAGGTTTCTGCTTTTCATTGCAACATACATGTTTTTTAACAAGAACAACAAACAAAGTTACTCCCAAACTTGGATCCTGATAATTAGGCATTTCTTCACTTTCTTTTAACACTGGCAGATCCAGCTCTCATTTCATTATCAGATCAGTCACTCTAAATCTATGCCCTTTAAACGTTGCCTAAGATTTTTTCTATTTTTCTTGTTATGTTCTTTGCTGGTGTATTTTCTCTTCCTCAGCACATAATCTTTAAATCATAGGTCACCCTCCTTGGTCATTTTTCCATGTCCAAATTATATTACCAACATTTTTCAGCCCAGTAAATAATGTAATAAGTCACTACTGTTTCACATTAACCCTGAAGAGCTCAGATGAGTTGTCTGGCTATTTCATACTGCAGCGCATTGGAGACTGTGGTGACCTCTAATGGCTGCAGGAACAGAGGGATTTCTGTTTCCCACCTTTCTGTTCATCTACAGAGAGCACATTGAAGCCTTATTGTGCTATACATTTATACTCACACTGATGACTCTGTAACAAGAACAAATCCTGTGTGCCTGTTGCTTATTTACTGTTTACTGTTGCTTATTTAGTTCAACTATTTGAATACCTTTGAGGAAATAATGAAACATCTAGAAAGTTGGCAGCATGCAGGTACCCTTAACCCTGCATCATCTTCATTCCCAGCGCTGGTGATCTGGAGGCCTGAACACCTAGATGAAGCTAGCACATTCATAAAGGTCAACTGGCTAAAACTCACTGAGAGCAAAAGAGAAGCAATCATTTCAGGAAACTGAAAATATTTGGCAGAACTGGCCGCAGTATTTCCCACTGTGGGGAGCTCTGCTCTACCGGACAACCAGCTGAGGTTATCTTCTTTATGGATTTGCAGAAGCATGTTGGGTTTTTGGTGAGTGGAAAAAGTGCTAGAGCTACATGTTCAGCAATGTGGTGACAGTGACTTCCCCGTTGCTGAGACTTCCAAAAATTTTCAGCATATTTGCTGCAGTGTACTGGTGCTAGGGAAGTTACATCCACCCTGGAAAGAGTCGCTACAACAGCATTTGTGCCTGCAGCAAGACTGGAGATCTCATTGCTATGCTTGTTTTGCTAGATGGCTGATGTATGACAATGTGCTTTGAAGTTCCAGGACTCCAGCAGGAATGAAGGATCTTCAGCCAAGGCATACCTGCTCTGTGCAGCACAGCATGTAAGCTGTTAATAAGGGTTCTTAGCAAGAACTCTTTTCATTTATTAAAATATAACTACATGTACAGGCAAATTAAATGAGGGCCAGGCAAAAACCACAGCTGGCATTCTAACACTGTGGCACACAGATGAAAAAAACACAACCCAGAAGTCAGAAAAGAATATTCTTGATGAGTCACACTCATAGTTTGTGGCAAAGACAGAAAATGAGAATTATTGTTACTGTATACAAGGTTGGACTTCACGGAAAATCATAAGGATTCCTTTGAAATTATGAAACTGAGGAACTTTTTGGGTTTTGGCCAAGTCCCAAAATGCCTCACTGAAGATTCACTGTCTGAAGGATGGTGTGACAGAGGAAGAAGACTAGACCAAAATGACTTTGGTTAGGATTTAGCCTCTTCTGGACTCTTGATCATGTCATTCTGTAGGAAAAAAAGGTAGCATATGCATGATATATTGCAGAAAATAAAAAACCCCAACTTTTTTCTGCCTTTGTTTTTGCTCAAAATGTGGGAAAAAAATTAAAGCTTGGTAAAAATTCCTTAGTGTTGGATTAGCAGTGCAAAATATATCTGCAATGATTTCCTCATTTACAAAGATTAAATCAGAAGTTTGTTGCTATTTGGACTCAGTTTTGGGATCTCAGATGCCTCAGGCCAAATCTCTTGACTCAGCAGAGAGCTGCTTTAAGAAAATAAGATTAGTAATCCCCTATAATTTTTTAGAGAGTCACTATGTGCTCAGTAAATGAGAGGACTCATCTTCCATCCTTTTCAACACCACTTTCATAAGTACTCTATTGATAGAGTTTTACTGGCACAAAAGTTACTGGAAAACAAATGCAATGGTGGCAGTTCCAATTTATATTTGCAGCCCTGGAAAAAGTTTCAAAGAGCAATCTGAACTGTACAGGAAATCCATAGATGTGTGTGAGCTAAAAATGGCATTACTCAGGATGGTGCTTTAGTACAGAACCACTGGGCAGTTACAGATTTCATACTCAGGGTATAAAAAAGAAAAGCTTTGAAGAAGCAGCGAAAGGGAAAGAGGATCATTACATTCAGAGACTAAAGAAAACTACAAATGTTTTTTATGTTTTACTTAATGCAGAAACAAAATAACATGGTGAAGGACCATTAGGAATTTTTTTTTAATGAGGGAAATGAATTAAAACGGCATCTTTAGGCATTTTGAAGTTGATTCTTCCTTATATACCAACCATAAGTAAGACTTGAGCCATAAAAAAAAAAAAAAAAGAGTAAGGAAAGGGCTACTTAGTGTCTTACCAGACCCTTTCAAAAGAATTTTCCTATTCCAGACAACTATTAGTTACAGAAATGCAAAGGTCTCCAAGAAAAGCATCAAGCCTGTGGCACGTAAGCAAGTCAGGAAAAATTTCCAGATAATAAAGTCTAAGAAATATGCCAAACAAATGAGCAAACAAATAAAGAAATGTTCCTAAGTTAACTGTTCGAAGAACCAGATTCAGAAGTATATTAGAGGTAGAGTGATAAAAGATTGAGAAATGTCCAGGAAAAAATGAGGACTGTTAGAAGCTAAGTTCAACTTTGCAAAGAAAACTGGAGCATTAGCAAAAACATTTTTGACAGTTATATAAAGAACAATGAAAGGTTGGGCCCTTAAAGTAACTGAATAATTTGCCTCTGAGTTTGGTGGGAAGGATGATGTTGGCCACAAAGGCCAAAGTGGAGGAGTTGTTTGGTGTTGACTCCTCCAGAGGTGGGAAGGAAGAGTTGTGGAGGACTTAATTTGTTCAAAGCCCACCACAATGGTCACAGAAATGTTACAGAGCAAACAGCACTCTGTCTTTAGTAGAGCAACCTGACTGACAGTATTTTAAAAACTCCTCCATAACAATGAATTCAGCCATGTCAGGCATTGCTGAAGTCATTACCTGCATCAGGCAGTTGCCTAGTGGGAGGTGTTTGGTGCTCCTTACCCCAGTGCTCTCCCCCACAAAAGCATGTAGCTTTTCACAAACACCCTTTCTGCTCGCATTCTCCCTGGAGACACCAGTCCCTGAGTGAGACCAAAGTTTGAGTTACGTATGATCAGTGGGTAAAGCATTAAAAGAGAACATCTACTTGCCTCTTGCTTTTCTGATTTCTTTAAATGACCAGAAGAGAATACTGTGGACTGTAAAGGTATCCACTAATTAGGACCGTGTATTTTAGAAGTTTCCCTTAAGAGAAAGTATTCGAGAGCTATTTGAGAAGAAAGAATCTTCATTTTCAATGCCTTAAAGCAACTGTGCAAGAAAATGCTGGAGAAATATTAAAAAGAATAACAACTACAGTGGAGTAATTTTAACAATTAATAGCAACAATTATATGAAATAAATATAAGCAAAGCTAAAAAGAATTAGAGCATAAAACAAGCACATGAATGCTATGATTAATGTAAAGAGGGATTGCATATCCTATAACAAATGATTAGTGCCTTTATTTTTAACATTGTGGTTTATATTATGGACATAATGACCTTTCAGAAATGGCAGATAAATGACAATTTCAAGCTAAGAATTTTTCAACTACTTAAGGAAAGTTCTAATGCCAAGTTTTCTTATGATTTTTATTGCAGTATATTTACATTAAAAGCTACATATATATAAACTAGAGCAAAGAACCCTTTGCTCAGAAATATCATTTGTTTGGAATTCCTATGGCTCTGCTCTCTTACAATAATATGCATATATTTAAATAATCACAATAAATTTAAAAAGTAAGATCTCAGTGCTAACAGCTTAACGTACATAGTATTTCTCATAACGTTATTTTGAAAGGTAATTTTAAAATTCAATTGATGGGAAAAACACAATCATTTCCAAGAGTCTGTCTGTGAAAAGAATAGAGAAAAATAATTTCCTATCATCTAAGCCATTCTCTATGCACATAAAGTAATGATCTGTTTGTACATTTTTGACAGACATATGTTTCTTCTACTGGTGACTCTTAAGTATTTTTACATTTCTACTGTTGAATACATTTCATAAGACATATGAAAGACTGGGGCAAATAGATGAAGTGTTGATCTGATAAAATATGATGGCCACGACCTTTTTCAGATTGCTGGAAAGAAAGTTTGCTAAAAAGGAATTGGGCATTTTGGAAGAGCATGTTATCACTACGAAAGTCAAAGCCCACTTTGGGAGACCTCATGCATAGCAATACCAGCTCTTTCAGCAGCACTGAAGTGTAAAATGGACACCATGGTGATTACAGATATTGCAAAAGACCCAGGTTGAACTTAATGGCCTCACTGGAGTCAGTCAACTTCATTGAGATCTTCAGCTGGAGCAAGTTAATGTGGTCATTGGAATGGATTTTGCCATGATAACGTGGGCCAGCTGAGGTGTTGTGTTAAAAAGGTGAGTGGGGGTGTGAATACAGGGCAAGGAAGTATTGGACTGAACAATGTAATGCAAGGAGTAACAACCCCTTTGTTGTGTGTTTCTGCATGTGTATGCATGCATGCATGCATGCATGCATGCATGCACGTGTGCTGCAATTAATATACCTTTCTAAATTTTGTATTTCTTTCTAGCAGTTGATCTGGCATTAGGAGAGATGCTGTCATGCATTGGAACTCTCCTGAGGTGCTGTGAATGATGTAATTCACCACTGAGATGTGAGTTCATGGTGAAGAAGAGAAGGCAACTCTGCTCTTGATCATTTCATTATGCTCTTGTCTGAGGCATTTCATAAAGCCTCTTGGGCAGAGCAATTAAGCTAGTCAAAGCTTTGGTATAAGACTGGTTTGCTGGGAGCACTGTGAAGTGGCCGCACACTAGATTTATGATGATCTAATTCAAATTTGTGCAGCAGCAGAGTTTTGTATAACTTTACTTGCTTTGTACTGCATTGCGTGTGGCGCCAGTTCTCTTGGACTGGCAAATTAGTTTGGAGGAAGATCTGGTATTGTCTTTCCAGTGTTTTAAATACTATTTTTGTATTTGGAAATCATTAGGTTTAAATTAGGATAAGAATCTAGTAGAGTGAAAACGAAATCAAAATGATGAGCAAAGTAGATGTATTTACCTACTACTCATCAGTCATTTCAGTTTCTGAGTGTTTATAAGTTTTGTGCCAGAGTGGCTTTCCTTAACTGAGGCTGATGTTCCCTAACTAACCGTTTCTATAGTAATGTCCTTCAGCCTCCCTTTAATGAGCATCTGTTATGTAAATGCTGGCAGTGGCATGATAACTGTACTTCTATGACATTGCACTTTCAGCAAGCGGAGCTTTGATACTGCGAACTTTCAGCTGCAGCGTACTGTGATTTATGCCATAGGCTGTGGTTGTTTTACTTCTACACTGGCACCAGTCTCGATGGGGGAAAACAACTAAAGACTCTGGCTGTTTCCACAGTTAATGTCATGCTTCGTGTTCAGGGTGGGCTATTATAAATATATAATTAAAAATAAGACAAAATGCTTCAGAAGCACAAATCTCATAGGTTTTTTCACTGGGTCATCAAGTCTGCGCTTTCCCCTGAGAGGAAGGAGGCTACCTGTGGAGCTCCAGGGACTATTCAAGATAGGTAATGGGGAGCTAAAAGAAATGCAAGTTGCTAGCTATGCCTCCCTCCACCCTAGGTGGGAGTGGAAAGAGATGAGCGCTCCTTGGGCAAGAGAAAATTGACTGCTGTTTGTAGGCAAGGTGTCATTTTCAACCCGTACACAATACTGTCATCACCACACTTCATTTAATTTGTTTCAAGCAGTAGAGAAACTGGTTAACTGCTTTCCAAACGAGCTACGTTTGTAGAGGGTTTAGTGCTCTTTAGGAAGCAGTATGCAAAGGTTTAACAGGATCTGTGTAAAGAAGAGGCTGAGATCGGTTTCTGTTTGCTACTCTGTGTATTTTTAGTGGGATTAATTTGCAGTGCTTTACATGTTTCTATTTCACTTCTTGAACTGACCGCACTGTTGCGGCTTATTTCTTGCTGACTGGCATTATGAAGTTTTCATCTGGAGTGATTAATTGGAGATTATGGTACCAGTAAGGTTAGGGAGGCTGATTTGTTAATGCCACCTCCCTTTCCAAAACCCTCCTTAATGCTCTCACAGGGCAGAGGTTGTGCTGTTAGGTTATACAGACCCGGCTCTCATGATTATGAAGGCGGCATCAGAGCCACTGACTAGAAAACAGCCAAACCTGCCACCTCAGGTAGCTCAAAGGTGACCTGAGTTTGTCCAGAAACTGGGCAATGTTTGGACATATGGCCTGCCACAGGCAGGCACTCAGGGTACTTAGAAAATGAGGATTTAAAGTAGTCTCTTTTCTTCTTCTGTGCAACGTGAGGATGGCTCTGTCTTTTGAGTGGCTGGAGGTAGGCATGCATGCAAGACTGTAGTTGTAAGGCTTCTCAAGAAGTTGCTGCAGGATAAAAATGTCCAGTTTGGAGTTCACCTCAGCTCAGAGATACTCTTGCATGACTGCAAACTTCAATGGTCATCTTTGTGTCATGGATATTTTTTCCAGCCTGCTTGCTTAAGAAGATGATAAGAAAAGGTAAACACAAGTGTTTTGCTGAATACAGCTAGTGCTTAAATGATTGTGTTGAGTGAGTACCTCCAAAATAAGACTTGTATTTCCCATGACCTTGGCCATATTATCAAATTCTCACTTTCCCAGTAAGATAATGCTTTGAAGACTGGAGTAAACAAATCAAAGTCCTTGAACACAGACTTTGTAGGGCATTTTGGGTGGGTTATTTTTTTACTGTTTTTCATGGGATTTGCAATTTTCTTTGCAATGTTATGTGATGGAAAATGTTATCAGAGCTTGCCTCAGATGGTAATCTGCATTCAAGCCATTTGAGTGAAGGGTGGAGAATGACAGTAAAAGCACTTCAAAATGAGCACTGAGTAAATTCAATCCATTTTTTCCCCATTAATGGGTTGCTTGATGATAAGTGAGCTCAAGCTAGTCCCTTCAATCAAGAGTGGTAGAGGTATTGAGGTGTACAATAAAGAGTAAAAGCTCTGCATCATCAGCCCAGGACTAAATTGGGGCAGGTAGAAAACTATCCTGACACACAAAAAGCTGGAATCCAGCACTTTATTAGCCCTTTTACCCCCCAGACTGGACACCTTTCACTTTCACATGCATGCACACCTATGGGTCAAGGTACTACTCTCAGAAAGGGCTCTAAGGAAAGAAAACTATAAGGAATATGTGATGGAACTGTTGGTTTTTTTTTTTTATTTAAATCCGAGGGACAGGAGATTGAGAAGAGATGCAATAAGAGCATGAATTCAGCTTCTTTGAATGAAGCTCTGATGAAAATGGATGTATTGAAAAAGCTGAGCTGCTGCTTCTGAGGATCTACAACCAGGATCAATGAGGAGACAGAAAGATGAGTTGAATTGCTTGCAGTTTCCAAAATTGTTCCTGACCTGTGAACGTATATAATTCTTCCTTTGGGAACAATGTCTCCCCAGCACCCTTCTAGGTTTAGTGGAGAAGGAACCCAGACACAGGACAAGTGAGCTTTTTCAGTGAATCATAAGGGTGGCCTTCTAATAAAACTGAACAATAACATGTTGGATGACAGCTGGACCTTTTGGAATTCTGATTGTAACTTAATGGTAAATAATAAAAATGTTTGGTGTTCCAGCAGCACCTCAGAATGCTCAAGGATGTGAACGAACGTTATCTACATAAACACACTTGGGAAAGGACAGTCACTGAGTAATATCTGTGCCATTCCAAAACAGAAACCACACACCTGGCTTAAGCTGATAGATCTGTCTTTGAAGCCAGTGAGAACTAAAGTGATAACCAAAGCTGAATGTGGCCTAATGTGACAAATACCTTGGAACAGAGCAAAAACCCCCTGTTACCAGGCTCAAGCTTTAACCATAAGATCATCTTTACCAGGAAAATGTATTCCCTTCTGTATAATCTGACAAATGTGTCTTATTCCAAGGAAAATGGGTGGGTTTTGGGGAGTGAAGAAAAAAAAAAAAGAGAGAAATTCAATCAGTATTACCTAATCTTCCTCCCTTCGTCTGTGTGTTCTCAACTCATTGATATTGCACAGGCCGTGTTAGAAAAAACAAATCAATCATGCCATGGCACTGTTACTGGCTCAGCCTCTCTCCAGCCAATGATAAGTTACTTTTTTTTTTTTTTCCTTTTTAAAGAATACATTTCTTCCTATTTGGAGAAACACCATCAGTCTTACTAATGTCAGTGCAGGTGCAGACACTCCACAGTGTCACCCTCTCCTCCCCGCGTATCCCTGTACACACACTGAATGTGAAGAAGCGTTTTCACCTCTGTGCTGGGATCCTAATTATCAGTGGAGTTACAAGCTCTCACGAAGTGGGAGAAACGCAGCAGAGCGGGCAAACAACAGGGTTTAGTTTCCAGTGAGGAAATCAAAATCTCTGCGAAGCTGTGTTCTGCAGCAGCACCGTAGCTTTTGTCTATGATAACAAGAGGCTGCTGCATAATGGTGCTTTTGCTGCTTACCCAATGGAAAATATTTTTCTCTTTCTTTTGTGTTAGATTTCCTTTATTGTTCTGGAGATTTTTGCCAGTGTAAGAACTGAGCTGTTCTTTCGTCATCTGCTTAAGAGCTGTGTTACAACAAGTCAGAAGAATGAACTGATGCTATGGTTCAGCTAATTGAGACCAGTATAAAAGTATGTGAAAAGGGACTAAGTCATGAAAAAACTATAATCCAAGGAATTTGGTGTATATGTTACATAGGTGCATGTGTAAGATTGTATATTTTTTTCTTTTAACACATGTCCCCTGCTTTTAAAACTTAGAAACATTCAAGGATACTCCCCCTGGTAAAAACAGAAAGCCAACAGAAGCCCGACACTCCCCTCTGCTTCCTGACCAGAGAGTGCGCTTTATGCTAAGCAGTCTGAAAAGCAAGGCATGTGTTTGTGGATCTTGGTTTCTGTGGATGCACCCCGAATGTTCCTGTTCTCCCTTGTCCCACAGCCTGACAGTTGCAGACGCAGCCATATGGCCACTGGCTGCTGGACGTGAGCTCGGTCTCGTAGTGCTGTAGAAAGGATTTACAAAATGTGAAGTGGGAGTTAAGCTGTCTGAGGCAACACTTGGCCATTACGTGTGATGAGCTAAAGTCTGGTCAGAGCACCTCAGCTAATGTCTCTTCAGCTTACCATGTTCCAGATGGGTCTGATTATTCCTCAGAGCTTTTCCATGTACACTGCTATGATGGGAGCAAATCACTATGTTTTCCAAATTTTTGCCACATGGTTTTGCTCCTGCTCTGCAGCACGTGTCCAGCCTGGAGATAGTTTATTTCTCAAGTAAGGTTCTAAACCTACATCAAATTCATCAATCCTGCTCTATTATTGGGTCCTGAAGACCCTCAATCAATGTTGCTTGTTCTCAGATTTTCTTCTCTTGGTCTGTTTTTCCATCAGTATTTCATGTAAGAGTCTTCCCTTGGTGATCATTTTCTGAGTGCCTTGGAAGTCACAAAAGCTGAGGATCAGCGTTTGCCAGCTTCAATTGATGTCTAGTGCTCCCCTAGATGCCTTTGAAAGAAAAAGAGTAGAAATGAACTAATTTAAAGCGTGTTAATTCTTTATTAGCCAACTAATACAATGCAAAATAATCAAAAAAGGTTCTTGGACCAAAGGGGATGTATTCCGCTTAAGATTTTGTTCTCACGCATTTCTTGCCATATCTTATCATTGTCCACAGAAAAGGCATTCATCACAACAAGCAAAAAGAGGGTTGTAATCTGCGGTTGACCTTTGATGAAGATAATGATATATTTTCTCCCAAAATCTGTGTGAGACATAGTTATTCATAGCTTCGTGAAAATGCCTTGTTTAGAAACAATGTATTGTCTTAAGTGAAGAGTAAAATAAAAAAAAAAAAATAAGATTTCACATTTAATTATAGTTTAGAAATGGCGCAGTCCTACTCTGCACACAATAGGGGAGCTATGTTTATGTGGAGATTTGACAAGAATCTTTACAGAATAAGAAGTTGAAGAGGCTGCGATCAGTTTTAAATATAAAATAAATAAAAATCAATACACAAAAATCGAAACAGAGGCAAGTTTGTGTTTTGCATGTTTTTAAATATGAGGTTTTAGAAATGGAGTCATCAGATGAACATATGAGTGAAGCAAAAAGCATCATGAGACATTGTAAACCCTGTACTGTTTGGACCTAACCTCTCTGCCTGGATCATTTAATGCAAGTTTGATTCGTTCAAAATTCCAGTGAAATTTCATGTAATTTATTTTTATCAAGGTGTTTTTCTCATCATGTAAAGCACATTTTCTGCCTTTCAATTTCTAAGCTATATTATCCATAAGAATCCTGATTTGTCCAATGACTGTGTAGGGCACAGCCTTGACCAGACTATCTCTATTGAGCCAGTCAATGTTAAAAATAAAGATAGAATTTTTTTGAAGTTCCCAACATCCAACTCTTCATGAATTAGTCCTTTACAGCTCAGAGGCTTTTTGTTGCATCCCGAGTGTTTCTGCTAGCAATTAATATAGAAGTAAATCGGCTGGGAGACTGATTTTATGGGAAAAACTGGTTCTCACATTTGTTTTCTTCAGTTGTTCAGACTTGTTAATTTTCTGGATGTTCTGCAACACCTCCTGCAGTTAGTGGCCTTTTTTTAAGATGGGATGGCAGGTAGAAAAAGGTGCAAGAGGGAAGTTTTGTTTGCAGCATAGTGGAGCTATATGCCTCTAACACAGTACTATGTTACTTTAAATATTGTAAGGGGTACTTGGAGGAAGATCTATTCATGAAAGTGTTTAGGAGCTTCCACATTATTAATGCTTTATATTAAAGCTGTGGCATGCTCCAAACATTTTGTTATGGCAACTGCATTAAGTACCTAACAGATAAGAGACTGGGAATGGAGGAAAGGGGAGTAGACAACTGAAAGCTTGAGAACCTGGACAATTTAGGAGGTGGATTTGGCATTCTAGGATAAACACAGTAGCTATAAGTGACTGGAAAAATAATGAGCACAAGGGTATCAACTGAGACAGCTTTAAGGTGCAATTAAAATGTTAGCATTATCACCCAGTCTATGTAAAAAGGGCAGGCTGTTCAGACCTCTGAGTTGCTGGGGATGATATTTTACTGTGCTATGATTTATAGCTGTTTTAAAGTAGTGTAAACTGGGAACAAGATCTTACCACATCACTTTTCTTGAAAATTTGGCCTCCTGCTTCAAAAAAAAAAAAAAAGAATTTATTTAGGTTTGTAGAAACACACACTTAAGTGCTTTCTGAGCAGGGATAGATTTGTGGATCGTTGTACTGAGCTGTAACTTATTAGGCCTCTAATATACTGTGTGCGATAGAAGTAATGCAGCCTTTCAGGTACACAAACCAAAGCTAGAAAATAATTTGTATCAGCCTACATGCCTCTGTTTCCAAGGAATTCAAACATCAAAAAATAGTTTTCTGTCATTTCAAGCTTATTGTACTTTCATTTAGATATCAGGTTAAAAATAAAAAGCTATCAAATTCTGATTAAATATCCTGTACAAGTTTACACAGACACACCACTGTGATGTTCCTGGAATCTGTTTTGTACTCCTCTCCAAGATACACCTGAGAATTTTTATTTATTTTTGTTAAATAAAAAGTTGTCGTGGCTTTCTTTTCTTTTCTTTTCTTTTTTTTTTTTTTCTGTCAGGATGCAGCTCACAGAAAAATAGAGCATTTTAAAAAGACTTTTTCCTGACTTCAGTACAAACTCAGAAAGAAAAAAGCACAACCCAGAGCGGATGGGAAATGATCCACCAAAATAATCATTATGCGGTATCTTTTCATGCAGCAGAAAATGAAGGGTTCTGATTTCGCAAGCAAAGGAAAACAAATACATTTGTGCAGCTTCTCAGCTGCTGTAAATAGATTCAGCTTCACTGACCTCAGCGGCACAAGCAGAGCCTGCATTTCATTTTATTATTCACATTATTGTATCACCCTGAAGATATAATACAGTCCAGAGGCAGCATAGGAAGGGGGGCTCCCTTTCTCAAAGGCAGGTTCTAAGAGGTCATAAAGGCAAAGACTGGGCCGAGCGGCGGCGAACGGAGCTGGCAGATGCCTTCTGCTCACATCGTACGGCAGTGAAAGGTCGTGTGTGCACCTCGGAGCTCAAGCGCTGGCGCTAGGGCTGAGAACTGTGGGAGCACCATCCAGAACAAGCACGAAAGAGCAGGGCTGTGATCCTTCCAGCAGCAAAATCCTAGATGAACTTTCCCCTTTAGACACCACTTTTAATTTTACTGTCTCCCAGGCCCCTGGGGCTGTACCTCTGCACAGGCAGTACACAGGCTTTCTCTGTACATGCCCAGAGCTGCCCCGGTCTTGTCAGCAACAAGCAGCTCAGAAACAGCGACTCCTAAATTTTTTTGTTGTGCCGCGATTCAGTTTCAGCAGGGTGGGTGGATGGGTGGAAAGTTTTATTCCTATTCCACAGGTTGATAGGCAGGCTGCTCTTCTGAGGGCAGTGGGTTTGAACCCCTTGGATTAAGAAGGTAAATTAACTCCATTCTCTTACCACTGGGCTTGTATATTTGGGGGCAAAAAAGAAACACCAACAAAACAACAAAGTAGCCTGACAACAAATACAAAACTAGCATGGTGAGCAATTCACAAGAACTGTTTGGTTGTTTGAAGGAGTTTCACCTTTTGGCTGTCTCAAGGGCCAGGCAGCAGCAGTGGGCAGAGGTGGCTACATGCAACTTTGTGCCAGCCAAGGGTACCTGACCGTATCCTGCCCTCAGCGCTCCCTAATAAGTAGGTTTTGACAGTTGCCTGCTGAGTGTACTGATTTTAGGCAGGTCCAAGCTCAGCATGCTGACTGGTTTGGATCTCATTCAGAAGGACCTGGCTCGCCTCTGAAGATATATGGTAGTAAAGATTTCACTCTTGGATCGAAACTGGCTGCCAGCTTAAGGACATTAAAGGGGCAAGATGCTTCATTACTGTATGATCTAACCTTACTCAAGCAGTCCTTCTAGTTAGCTCTTCATAAATGTTCTGGATTTTATTTAAACCTCTCTAGCAGTGTCTCTATTTTTTTTTTTGAGAGTTTTTTTGTGTTGAATTGCAGTAAATTTCACCTCCCAAGGTATGATGTCACATAGGACATTACTGAAATCAGCTGGTCTGTAATCTTGCTGGAAGAAAGGAGGCAGTGATTTTAGTCAGTCACTGCTACCAAAGCTATGATGTGAGTCGATCTCAAAAAAGCTGCTAAATATCGAGCAAATAGAATATAAAAAACTTAGTTTAAAGCCTGACGAGATACTTTACTTTCTGTGCAGCTAGCCCTTTTTGTTCAGCTGATTGTAATGACAGAATGGTTTGGGTTGGCAGGAACCTTTACAGATCATCTAGGCAAAATCCCCACCATGGGCCAGGACATCTTTCTCTAGACCAGGTTGCCCAAAGCCCCATCCAGCCTGGGCTTGAACAGGGAGGGGGCAGCCACAGCTTCTCTGAGCAACCTGTGCCAGTGCCTCACAAGCCTCATCATAACAAATGTCTTCCTTATGTCCAGTCTAAACCTACTCTCTTTCAGTTTAAAACTGTTGTCTCTTGTTCTGTCACTACAGGCCTTGGTAAAAAGCCTTTTTCCATCTTTCTTGTATACCCTCTGTAATTATTGCAATGCCACAGTAAGGTTTCCCTGGAGCCTTCTCTTCTTCAGGCTGAACAAACTCAAGTCTCAGCATGTCTTCACAGGAGAGGTGCTCCAGCTCTTGGGTCATCTTCATGACCCTCCTCTGCACTCACTCCAATGACTTCCTGGCTTGCTTGTGCTGGGAGCCTCTGAGCTGGACGCAGTACTCCAGGTGGGGTCTCATAAGGGTGTAGAGGGGCAATAAAGAGGAAGAATCATCTCCCTTGACTGGCTGGCCATGCTGTTTTCTATGCAGCCCAAGATAGGATTCCAAAAAATATTTTCCAGGTTGTAAAAACACATAAAAAGAATGGGATCTTCTGAGCTCTCTTTGCTGATATGCAGCCAGTTGGGTTTTTTTTTCAACTGAAAAAGCTATTCAGTGCTTTTGTTAGTCTATTTAAGTACCAACAAGGCCCTCTAGCTTGAGGAGTGCAGGTGTTCAGTGCATAAAAAAAGCAAATGCATAGCTGAGTAGTATATAAAGGACCGCAGTTGCAACAGCTTTATGATCTATGCCAGCCACAGCATTGAGTGGTCTTGGGAATTTCCAGGCCATCATCTCCACCCAAGAACAGTGCTCTGCAGAGGTCACCATCTAGAAACAGACTGGTCACAGTCCTCAACTCTGAGTGGTTACACAATCACCAAGGGCACAAGGAGTAAAACAGAGGAGTAAAACTGTAGATTGCTGGAGCTGCTAACAGCTCTGCCAGGGCTGAAATGCCCTAGAAGTATAAGGGAGTGCTGGAGGAAGGGTAAACTGTACGTGCCTGTAGCACCTGCCAGCCCAGGAGGAAACATGCAGAAGATAGCCTTATTTTGAGACGGTTTCAGTTCAGTCACGTAGAGAAGGCTAGCTTTGGTAATGAAATGTTAAACATCTGTATCTGCAGAGCAGCCCTGAGGTCCCCCAGCTACTTTTAAACAGACTTTGATACTGGCAGCAATCTGGCCATAGCAGCCCAGAGCTCAGCATAAGCTGATTTATCCTGGTCAGGGGGAGTATTTGGAAGTGATTATAGCATAGTCAGCTTCTATAACTCATGAATACTGCAAACCACAGGAAAAACAAAACATCAATGACTTGTACTCAAACAGAGAGTACCAAAGTTGGAGAGGCAACCTTGCAGTTCCTTCATAGGTAAAAAGGTTAAAGTTGGATGAACATACCCCTTATAAAAGACCAGATCAAAATGAATTGCACAATGTTACATAGTTATTTACGGGTGGGTATGGATCCTTGGCATGAGTAATATACCCCTAACCACTCCTGAGGTAGCCATAAACAACTGCCTCTAGCCAGGTCCAGCCCTTGTCCTCACCTGGTAAGTTGAACAGGACTCATTCATAAACCTGCTCGTGCTGTGCCTGCCCTCTCAGAGACAAGCCCCAGTTCTGTTGCCATCCCTGGAATAATTAGTTCTCTGGATATGGACAGTAGCAAAGGCTGCTTTCCTATCTGTTTCTGTCTGTCAGTTGACTGGTTTTAATGAAATTTTCTGTTATCTTTGTGTATCTCTAACCTGCTTCCAAAGAACATTTTGACAATGATATATATGTATGATGCATCACATAGACACATATTTCACTACAGAAATCAGCTGGCAATACCTGCTGAGGAAAACTTATGAATGTTTAGGCCTCATCTCTCCTGTCAAACCTGTATGTCTCTGTCAGGTTTGTTTGACATCAGACAAAGGAGGCGAAATGCACTGTGAATGCCACAGATACACAGATAGACTGATGTTGCAAGTTTTACTTCCACTGGAAACATGCCTAAGGAAGTCAAAGTGTGCTGAAAATCAAGAATTAATCTTTGAACAATGCACTTGGGGAGCCAAAGGACTCATTCAAGCTTATGAAGTGGGGTTGTGTTTTGACTTTTTGGACCAAGAAATCTGAACATTTATAAAAAAAGGGTACAAACTGAAGGGCACTTGAGTGTCACATATGACTTCACTGCAAGAAACTTGAGAGTCACTGGAGACTTCCAACAGCCAAGGCAAAACAAAAAGCTCAGTTTGAATTGAGGTCTTGGGTGGCTACCACTTTGTGAAAATTACCCTGGGAAACAAAGGTTGCTAGCAGAAATGGGCAGCCCTGGGCTGGCAGGGTTGTTACTCAGATAGATGCATATTATGGAAAAATATGCCACTCATTCTCCAAAATCTCTGAAAGAAGAAACCCAGTTCACTTCTTTCCTCAAACCATGTGTCAGATGATAACTTCAGCAGTCTGCGAGGGCAGAGCTCCTGGATCGTGGCAAATGAGGACAAGCAGCATCCCTGTCACCTGGCAGCAGGGCTGCCATGGGGGCACGGGGTGCCTGCTGGCCTTTGGTGCGGCAGCTGCAACTCCAGCAGCGTGTGGGAAGTGGACTGTGACAGACATTGTACGTTCTTGAAATTCTAATGCAACAGATCCTTGTTCAGTGGTACTATTTTTTGTTTCTCTGGGGTGAGGATTTGTTGATAAACCCAGCCTTCATGAGGTCCTCAAGAGAGTCAGCCAAGAGGAGATGCTGTGGTACTCAGAGACTCCAGCAGCAGTGTCCAACAAGGATGGACGACTGGGGTGACCAGGTGAAACACACCGCTGCCAAACTCCTTGGCACCCTCCTGAGCAGCACCAGGGAAGCCCCATACCATATATGCTCCAAAAGGACTATTCATACATTTGACCTAGGACATTTAACCCAGAAACTCCTTAGGGGAGGGAAGTGTCAGCAAAAAGTCTCTTGCTTTCTCCCATGAGGGACATAACCCCTTGAAGCATCGTGCTCACTTACGTTCTCCACAACTATTGCGAAGCTGTGGTTTGCTCCTGTAGGGTGGAAGAGCTTCAAAGAGCAGGGTGGAGAGCACTTTCACCCAGAACAGCCCTGGCTTTGTGGCAAGGGCGTGGGTTTTGATCTCTTCGGGCACAGGAGGGCGTAAAACCCAGCTTTCCCACATGTAGGGTAAAAGCTCTGACCAAGGACCTCTCAAACGCAGCAGAGAACAACTGCTGCTGCTGCTGCTCTTTGCAGAGTGGCAGCTCTCCGTGTTTTTGGAACGTTCACCAGTTCTACCCCTTGGGCAAGACCAGTGCAGGTGCAGGAAAGCTGAGTTCATTGCATCTGACGGTGCTGGGGCGTGAGCTAACTCAGTGCCATGACATGAGAGGCATTTCTGGACATGCCCACAGCAGAATTTCAGGAGTCTGGGGAATTTTAATATGAAAAGCTGATGCCTGCGGAGTTTAAGCACCTCCAGGGTGTGGCAACAAATGAGCAGGAATTTAGAAGACTAGTTTTGGACAGAGGTGCTTAGTCCCTTTGGAAATACCTTCTTTATGTCAGGCTGGACACAGTTTCCAAAATTTGCCGGTGCCAGCAATGTAACTGGTCCTTGCTGAGTAGAAACAGTTTTTCTCCAATTGAAGGAGAATTATGCCTGGCAAAAGAAAGAAAACTATCAGCAGAGATGTTGCCACAAATGCTCTGACTCTATAAGATTTATGGGGCCGTGGGAAGCCAGTTTGGATGAATCATAAATAATTACATGTAATATACTAATTTAGTTGCCGAATGGGATTGAGTTTAGCTTTATCCATTAATTCAAAAGACTCTCCCTGTGAGCATTTGGGAAGAGTAATTTAGTAAACTTAAGCATGAGTCAAGGCAACTAAAAATAGGGGGAAAAAAGCCTTACTAAATGGTTGAAAATAAAAATTTAAAAAGAGGAAGAAATAAACATTGTGTCACAATCTAACAGCCCTTTTTACGCAAAGGAACATTCCATAAAACACATACATAGCTGTTAATATATTACTGAAGAACAATTGTTTCTAGATTTATAAAGACACCATGTGTCATGCTTACACTGAGAATAAATGATGCAACATGCAACGCATTTATTGACAAAAGTTGCAGACACAGTGTTAGAGTCAGCTGTCTTTGATATTAACTTCATGTCTTCCAGACCCACAGTGTTGTGAGAGTGGAATTGGACCTAATGTCTATGCTCCATACAGCCAAGTGGAAAAAAAACCCAAAAAACCAACCACCAACCTGTCAAGTGCTGGTACCTTTTCAAAGGTTTGATATTTTGCACTGGGGGCTGATTTTATCACATTGACCTTGACTTATGCTGGTTTCCCTCCATGGCATCAAATAAGTCCTTTTGATTGCATATAGTAATGGTATTTGTGATTAACTGGAAAAGTTCCTGAGGATGAGAAAAGCCTGTCCTTTTCGTGTCAAAGCTCTCGATTCCCTGGGCAATGGAGAAGTACAGGTGGATTGCACTTGGCACTAGAGGCTGAGCGCTGTGCAGCGAGCAGCTCAGCCTGGTTTGCTGAAACTGGCTCTTCAAAACTGCTCCTAAGAAGTTCTTGTTCCCCCTGCTGCAGCAACTCTTCCTACCTTTGCCTGTTTGGATCTAGGCTGAGTCCCCTACAGCTTGACATTGCTAATGCGGTAGTACTGCTACCGTGAAGGGCCCAGGGTTCACTGAACAGATGCGGATTTTAAGGGAATGCTGTTATGCCAAAACTTTTAGAAATGAAATAGACAAGACACATAAGGGATACAAAAAAGCCAGAGAGATAGAAAGTAAAGCCCAAAGCAGTCAGTGACAGAGCCAGGACTAGAACATAAATCTCCTGCTGCCAACTCAAAGACTGATTTTTTTTTTTGGATGACTCTGCTTGTCATTCCACATCTGTTTGTTCTACCAGAAGGATGCATTTAGCATGTGATTTGCCCAACAAATATGGTTATATTTCCTCCCTTTCATTTTTCCCTTTCCAATTACAATTAGAACTGGCTGGGAACTTTAAACAATGTATTTTTCCACCAATTAAAACCAAAAAAAGTTTACCAGGTCCATAGTGTGGGATTTATTGTCAAAATGAAAACGAATTGGCACTATAGTATATATTGCTTACCTAGAACATAAGGCACCTGTGATAAATTCCATAGCCTATATGAGAAAACCAAGGATTTAAATCCACTTTCTGGAATCCTCAATGAAAATAGAGCACTATATACCTTTTAGCATCTGTACTTTTCCAGTTTAAAGTCTAGAAGTGGAAACTTTCTCAAACACATGGATTTTGGAACCTCTACCGTGTAATTGTTCTGAATAATTCTTGGCCTGGAGATTAGTTGCAATTAGTGTGTTGTGACTGTCATGTATTCAAAAAGAGAAATTTGAGTTGTTTTGATTATGTGAGGTGGGAGAAATAGGTCATAAAGTGCAGTTCCATTCTTAGTGGCTGGGGTCTACACTTAGACCCATGTTTCTGTTTGGGAACTCATGTTCTGCACATTGTTAATGACTATCAGTCTGTACTTTCAGCTTTGCTGTTTGAAAATATCTGACAGTAAAATCATTTGCTTGAACAGAAGAGATTTGTTGTGGTTTAACCCGTCTGGCAGCTAAAACAATCACAAAGCTATTTCCTCACTCCCTTCTACCCCACAGTGGGATGGGAGAGAGAATCAAAAGTAAAAAAGTAAAACTCTTGGGTTGAGATAGGACAGAAAATACTAATACTAATACTAATACTAATAATAATATACAGAACCAATGATGCACAGCACAACTGTTTACCACCTGGAGCAAATAGCCAGTTACTGAGCTGCGCTGCCCACAGCCAACCCCACAGTTATGTACAGTGCATGACATCATATGGTATAGAATATCCCTCTGGCCAGTTTGGGTTAGCTGTCAGCTGTCCTGGCTCTGTCCCCTCTCAGTTTCTTGGGTAACCCCCACCTTCTTGTAGGCAGGCCATCATGAAAGGCTCAAAGTCCCTGACTTCTTGGCAACACCATCAGTGTGTTATCAACATTATTCCCATCCTAAATCCAAAACACATCACTATACCAGCTGCTAGGAAGAAAATCACCTGTATCTCAGCCAAAACCAGGACAAGGGGATAAGCAGCATCGCATTTTTTCTAAACATTTGCCTGATTACTTTTGCAAGTTCTTTTTGCAGTGCTTTCCCAGGCTGTTTAACATCTAGATAAACCTCCTTGAACTTCTGAATGGGAACTCAGTGTGAGGAGACATGAAGGGAGATGTAGAAATGCAGATGTAGAAACAGATTTGAAGCAATGCAAATTAGATGGAAACTCATTTATCTAGATCCTCTGCCGGTCTAGTGGATATCATGCAGAATTTTGTATTCTGGTTTTCCACCCCTCACCTTCAACTCCATGTTGTGCAGTGTAGGCTTTAGTTATGCTGCACCTCTAAGACAGTGTAAAGAAAACATGAGGCTACTCAAGTATCTCTGTGAGACCAGACAGATACCTCTGGGGGTGTTTATGTCACTACAAAGGGCAGACATGATCAGACGCTGCTCACATTTATTCCAGACCCAGTGTAGGTAGCCTGCTTCAGAAGTACCTCAATGCTTGATGTCAGAAGTCATCTGGCAGCCTGAAAGAAGAGAGTTGGGTTTGTAACACTCAGGCACTAAGTTCCTTTTGAACAGGCTGCCTGCTCCAGTGTTATTTGTACCATATTTCCCTTTGGGGAATTGCTTGTCTCTCCTCAAAAACAGCATTGGAAAGATAGTCCCAAAAAACTGAAGATCAAATACACGTGATAAATCTCTACAGAAGCTATGTGAACACTTGTAGTTCAGCCTTACTTCTCAGGTTCTCTATGCTCAATGATGCTCATTAGCTCAGGTTCACTATGGCTTTTGCCTGTGTTCACACAGTTTCTTACCAGCCTATAGTGGAGCAGCAGTTTTTATATACTTGGAGACAGAGGAAACTAGTTTCTGCCTGTAGATTTATGATGGTAAAATAGTCTCAGTGTGTAATCAGATTTTTTGTCCAACTCTTTTTTTTTTAAAGCTAGATTTGAAAGTAATAGAAATGATCTTTAAAGATGTCTCCAAATCTTCATCTATCAGAAGTTTGAGAAGGAAATAGTCCCACTAGTGCTTCTGATTAGATGGCTTCTATGAATAAAGACTATAACAAGGAATTGCAAATTTAGACTGTAGAAGTAGCATTCTACACCTGTATTCTTTTCTTTCACTATCTAATGCAAGAAGTACAAGTCCTCAGAGAGCACTAGTTGGGCATGCAACTAGAAGTTATGTGTCTGTGTTTGTCTGAGGCTGATCTCTCTGCTGTAATAAAGTTGACAGTGCATTGCCCAGCAGATATAAAATCCTTGCCTACTCCAACACACTGGAAAAGACACGGTTACTAATCATCCTGAAATAAGCTTGGACTAGCTGAAGCAACATACATAAACCATAATTTTAAAAGCAAATGTATCTTGAATTTACCAGGTCCCTTAATTTCTACTTCTCATTGAAGGTGCCAGGGACTCCTTCATGAACTGATCTTCCTGATCAAGAAAACAATAAACAGAGACACAGAAGGTTTTTTGCCAGAACTAGTTCTTGCCTATGAAAAGCATTTTGCAGAGTTTACATAATCTCTAATTTATTAATGGATCAGATTTTTACATTAAGGACATTTAAGCTGGCTAGAAGGAAAATGTTACATTTAGGATTTCAGAAGGATTTTTTCCCTGTGCATGCCTGCTGGTGGGCAGAAAAGTATTCCTCTGGAATTTTGCGACAGCAACAAAACTTTATTTAAATAATTTTTAGTTCTGGTTCATTTAATACCTGTCAGTCTGGTTAGCCATATTAATCAAAAGTGGATTTAGGTGATTTAGCAAACTACTGGGAGCGAGTAAATGTTATTTTTAATTCTATCATAAAATAATCAAAGTTGTTCCATGAATAATACATAGAAAAGAAATAGCTGATTTCTGCTTATTTATAGTGATGGTGCCCGCTACTTTTCCTAATAACCTTTGGTATAAAACACAGGTTATTAAACATAGAATGTAGACATAAAGACATCTACGAGGTAGCAATTTGTAATGACTGTACATGCAGAGCTGTATTTGTTTCATAAATTTGATTCATTTGCCAATATACTTGATTTACTGAGCATTTACAAATGAAAAATTATCTATTCTGAAATTATTCCTTATGCTTTGCCTCACAGCAATCCAAATTTGTTGGGAAGTCAACTAGTCATTATATTAATAAGAATTTTTTCTTGGAAAGACATTTGAAATGTATGCAAAATAGCAATGCATACATGGATTTGAAGCTTTGAAGCTGCATACTATGTTTTTCTATCACTGTTGCCATAAAACACAGTGAGAAACTCTGTACTCCACACCAGTCCTAAGTACCATAACACATAGGTGCTCATAGTCTCTAAGAATGAAGAATTATATGCCTGCGGGCAGATTACTAGAAGGTTGGCCATCCTAATAACTGGATTCTGGAGCAGGAAAGATCCCTGGGCTAACTTAAATGATGAAGGAACCCTGTAGATAATGCCCGATTCTTTGGGTTATTCTTGGGCTGTAGAACTACTAAGAATCCTACTCATAAACTGCATGGCATCTCCTTGTTGGGCTGCCCCTCCCATTGATGCTGTTCCCTAGTGGCAAGAGGAGCAAGCAGGCAGCAGTACTGGCAAGACAAGTGTGGTAAAGGGAAAGATTTCTTTTGCAGAAGCTATCATTTGTGGAAGACAATATGGCCCACCTTCTAAGCAGAGAAGTGAATACACAAGGTAAATGTTCCCTGTCTCACCAGCCCTCCACACTAATTGGAAGTCTGTTAAATTTACAGCAAAAGGGAGAAATAATAGAAGACATGCACTTAGTGGAATGTCATACTGTCGAGGACAGTCTTAATCAAGGCACCAAGGAGCATGAAGAAAAGAAATGTCTTTAATTATCTGTCTGTGCTAGGATCCAATGTAATAAACAAGAGAAATGAGAACTGCTCATTTTATGGGCTTAATTTGACTCAGTAGATATTAATGAAATTTGGAGAGATGTTCATGACTTGAAAGTTAAGATCATAGTTATAGTACTTAACACAGAAAGGGGCCAGCAGAGTACGTGGAGAAAGTGAGTGGCACTCCATCAAAATGAAGTTATTTGTTTCTCGCTCAGCAATAACTTGGAAATAAATGATATTAAGTCCTTGTGGATTAATGTTCTAATGAAGAAAGACCAATGACTGCTGCTGAAAACCAACTGAACTAGTCAGCAGGATGATCATCTCCCTAAGCACCCACACTATGCAAGGGTCAAAAAATAACCCTGATGTATTGTCGACACTGAAGCGTCCTTGAAATTTCATAATGTTTTAGAGGAAAATTTCCCATCCCCAAAATTACCAAATCAAATATCATAAATTCTCTGTTAGGCCTCCATTCAACAGATGAAATGTGTTGGTAGCATGACTAATAGCAGTGTGTGTGTATCATTTTAGGTGTACCTTAAGCAAATCTTCCTTTCGCACTGTGATTCAATGCCAACAAATCCGATAGAAAAATCTAATTGAATTCAGTGAGCTTTAATTGTCCTTCATATATTTATACTCTCAATTTCTGGCTAATATATTATTACTCATCATATATAGCTTGCTCTGGCAGTTTGCTTTACTCACATGAGTAGTTCCATATGGGTCCTTTATACCAAGGAGCTTTGGGAGTCACTAATAGCTGGACAAGGGACACTGGTTACTGAATTCCTAGCTCTGTTTTCAGCATTGGACTGACTAGTATGTTTATATGATGCAAAAGTTAACCACAGGTTGCCTAATTCATACTTACAGCACTGCATGTTCCTATTATTTTCTGTAATAATATATAATTTACTTCACAAAGACTTTTCTCATTCTATTTTATCAGTGGTTCACAGACGAATATAGAAACAAGTTGAACATCAGGGCTTGTAATTTTTTTTAAGCCTCTGCTTAGAATCTTTTCCTGTCCATGTTAATTATAAATTGCATTCATTGCACTGAAGACTGTTTATTTGCTGGTTCTGTTTACCTGCTTTGCCTATCTGTAATACCACAGTGGGAATGGCATGTACAATGGCAAGAAAACGACCTATGTGTTATAGTCAAACAAACAAATGGTTTGCACACAGATAAAAACAGATAAAAATGACAAAACCAAAATCTTTGCAATACAAATCAGATATTTTTTCCCCTGCCCTTTGATTTTTCATTGTTCAATGTGAGTTAAAGATCCAAACTCCTACTGGCAATACTTCTGCTTGCATTCCTCCATCAAAAAGTAATGTGATACTTCATACCTTTGCTTTCTGTTTTTTGTCCAAGATCAGAACAGAATTTTTATTTCCCCCTAAGAAGGGAAATTGGATTTCAGTGTCCTAAAACTTTACCTCAGATTAGACAGATTGGATTTTTTTTAACAATCTAAGTTTTTTATTCTTCCTGTTGTACTTTTCGTTAGTACACACTATTTCTTTTGATAAAAGCAAACAAACAAAACCCCCAACAAAACAACAAACAAACCCCAGTGTAAATGTTAGCAAAGTGAAATGCACTCAATATGAAAGCACAAACATTCTCCAAAAAAGCATAGGTAAACAGGTCTAAGAAATGGCCTAGATTTAAGACTTCAGTCCTGGCACAGCACAGCAATGCCACCCCAGAAAAATATCTTAAAATTAATGACAATTAATTGAAGCTTCAGTGGGACTGGCTTTCAGATTTTGTTCAAATCAGTCATCAGTTTAGCGAGTAACAGTGATCTGTAAATAGCATTTAATTTCCCAGGCTGTAATTCTGGTCCAGGAGAGATCCTCAAACAAGCTAATCCATCTGCATCAAAGTGCAGTTAAGATGTGGAATCCCTTATCACAGAGTGCTTCAGATGCTGAAATTTTGCATGATTTCAAAAGGCAACTAGACAAATTCATGTAAGAAAAATCCAATGACATTTCCTTTATCTAAGACAAATGGTTCAAAAAGTCAATGAGGCATGAATAGTTGAATGCTGCATGAATATTCTCGAGTAGCATCACTTTCACCCTTCCCTAGAAATCCTCTCTTTGACTTTTTTGAGAATAGGACTCTGAGCTGGATGGACCTGTGAGGTGACCCAATCAGATTGTTCTGATTTTCTTGTGCATGAAAATATCTGACATAGCACATGCATATGCCTTTTCTGATGGAAGCTCCCCAGTACATGTAGCTTGTGGAAAACATACATGTCTAGAATTGTGGCTGCTCACCCGAGATAACTGACTATTTTCCACTTAGTTCCAATTTGAGATTTATTAATTATCCTTTATTCTCTGCTCAGAGATGTGTTTGAGTTCTCTACCTGTAGGCACATTCCCTGAAGAAACTGTTTGATGCTGACAACAACCTAATTATTAGAGTGCATCCAGGGACTGTGACACCTGGATTTTGGTCAAGTCCCACCAGGTTGGACGATAGTTTCCATCCTCCTCAAAGAGCATGCTAATTTAGGGTAGGAGGTCCCTGTTGTGTAGGGTACTCAGAGGCAGAGGCATTTTTTTTTCCTTTGAGATGAAAGCTGTGATCCCAAGAGCATAGACTCAGGCAGTTGGGGAGAGCAGGCAGGAGCATGGCTCTCTAGCAAGGCACAGTACCTAGGCAAAATTCAGGGGTGTGAATTTGCTCCAGGCCCCCTGACAACATAAGCCTTATTGACATGCAAGAAAGTAAATGTAACAAGAAGTATAAACAGCAAACACTTGTATCTCAGGGATATATGGAGATGTATCTCTCAGGTCTCAGGGATATATGGAGAGTGTCTTAATGTCTTTTGTGTACTTCCCTACATTTAGCTCAAGGAAAAGCACAAATAGAAACCAAATCTGTCTTTTCTGAATATTTTTTAAATGACAATAATAATTTCCTCTTTAGATCATATTTTTTGAAAGACTTTCCAGTTGCTGCTTCAAGGAAGTTAAGGATGGTCTTTGTTTCCCCAAGACTGACACCTTTAAAGTGGAAGCAACTGGAGGGAAGGGGAGATGAGGCAGAGGGAGAACAACTAATAATGACATGGCAATCTACGTTTCCCTGGGGAAGACAAATAGGACTTAACCACAGCAAATAGAAGATTAAACTCTGAATGATGTTTGCTTAAACATAGAGTAATTTCTAGCTACTGCAGCTTGATTTCCAAGCAGTTTGTTGCCAAATTAGAAGTTTGTATCAGATGGCCTTAATGTGATCACAGTTTAGATCTAGCTTAGTTTTAGTTTTAAAATATTCATGTTTGTAATAATTACTAAGCTTATTTTTTATGGCTAATCACAGCTGCTTTGAAATGTAAGTAGTAACTTGTGTATATTTTATTTCTGCTATGAACAGCTATTTCAACCACAACTTTCACAAAGCTTTGCTACACTCATTAACTCTGGAGGTGCTAGGGCAAAACACTACAAAGCCAGACAGGTCTAAGCCTTCTCTTGCCCTAATCTGAAACAGCTAAAAAAGCCTTTTAAACAAAAGACCTGTCTCAACATCATTCCATTCCTGTTAGTTTGCAGTAAGAAAAGATTCAATATTGTTTCAAATAGTTGCTAGTTTGCACTGTTTTATTTCTCTCTTGAAATGCCAACATTCATGTGCATGTACAACTATCCACATGTGTTTGGTGTGTGCTGGTGGACAAATGTAGCTACATGGAATTCAGCCTGTATAAACTGTACGTACTTTTTGCATCCACCAAAAAGCCATTTTACCGACTCTTGTATTTACTAGGCCATGCATACATCTGTCTTCTGTGTTACTTTCATAAATATTTATATATGTGCATGTATGTTTGCATACAGATGAAATCCTAGTTACCATCCTATTTATTTGTCTATTTGTTATTGTCAATACATATGCAGAGAAAGAAATAAAGAAAGAAATCAGTGTCATGCTGTGATGTCCTACTCACAAGTGGGTCATTGGTGATGGATGATGGGTTGCAATTGAAGAATGTATATCATCCCAGAGCCACTCCAAGAAACTAAACAAATCCTATCTGATGGATAGCTCACAGAGTTTTTAAATAATTACAAGGGTAATTTTTTCATCCTTCCAAAAAGCCAGAAGCAACTTGAACGATTATTCGTGCACCTCAAGGTTCAGATAACCTTCTGGTCCTTCCTAATTGGTCTACAATGGATGGCAGAAAAATTTTGCTGAAAGATTTTTATCTGGCACAGAACTAAGCCCTGATGCAAATCTCATTCAAGCCAAGCAGGATCTTCCAAAAATCACCCAAACCAAAACAGGTCTTTTGCCAAACTTTATGGACACAGCGTTCCAGCAGTAAATGAAAAAGACAATTTATCAAAAATATTGTAACTTTTGCATTAGCTGCAGTTTGCTACTAAAAGCATATCCTTCAGTAAAGAAAGACTGAGTCAGGTATCTCCACCATCAGGTGACATCAGCAATTATATTTTTTCCATTGATCTTCCTTATGTGGATTCTATTGTCTTCAATATGTATTCAATATGCCTTTTTTCTTCAGGACAGTATTTTATGATGTCTATTTTGTATAAAAGATGAATAGATAAAGTAATAAAAGCATGTAAAGTACTTTTTCATAAATATAGGAATGATAAAGAGGGGAGAGATCAATTAATTCTGCAAGTCTGGAGTCACAGTGATGAATAAGTTATCAAAGCATGTTATCAACCCTCCAAAATCATCCTTTGGCATATAGAGAAAAAAATAAACCAATTACCAAATGTTTTCATAAAACAGTGCTTTTCATTTTATGCCATTTTCTATCAGGCTGTAACTGTACCAGCAGCTAACCTGCATTTGGCTGTTGTGGATGAGTTAATAATTCACATACTCTCGTGAATTGCCAGCCAGAAACTGCAATTTTGCCATTTAAGGATGTTTGGTGGAATAAATTTTTTTTGGTAGTGTTATAAATTGGGACATACAGAAACCAGGTCTGCAGATAGACTAAAATTTTCAGGAGGAGCATTGGAAACAGAGGTCAGAGTCCCTACAAGCAGTCCTTCCAGACATTGTAATGTTATCTTGAAGGGAAAAAATAGTGTGGGTGTTTCTGGAGATTAATTAGATTGAAAAAATAGTGCATTTTTTATATATTTCTAATAGAATATTGAGCTTTATTTATGTTTTTTGGCATACATAACGTAGATTACCTCAAGAATGTAGATAAAATTTCAGGAATTTTCTTTTTTTTTTTTTCCATAAAATGCTTCTCTTAGCTGCAGGTCTGCACTTGGACCTCATTTAATTTTTTATTTGGTTTAATATTACATTACAGCATACAGGCTAGCCAAAACAGAGCCTCATTCACATCTGGCAAATAACTGAGCCAAATAATGAACTACAAGCACTCTTTGCTGGAGTTTCCCTTTCAAGTACGGGAAAGGCGGTGGCCTTGTTTGATGAAAAAAATAATCCCACATATTTTCTAACAGAGAAATTACAATACAAATGGATTTTAATGAAGAAATTTCCTTTAGATGATGACTGGTCGTCATAATTACTTGCAGGATGAAATATGTGTCTTTCTGAGAATGTATTTGAAAAGGGACAGCATTCAGGGTTGCCCTGGAGGTATTCTAGCATTGCTCTTTTCTGATAAGTTTTTCCATTTCTGGTGTCTTGTTCATCAGTATTTTTTTTTTTTTGGAAGAGAACAACAAATGGGTTGAAAATCATCCACTGCAGACTTTCCTTCAATAGAAGAGGTTAGCACAGTGAAGCCAAAGTGATGTCTTCGGAAACAGGTCGCATACTTATAAATCATAGCCATTTTGTTAAACATAATGAGAACTTTAACTAAAACGGATTTGAGAAACCCTTTTCTCTATAGTTGTAAGATATTCTTTATGTTTAATTTATTTAATTTCCTTTATTTTTCTCACCCAATTTTGAGATAACTGCTATTTCTACTTTACTCTTCATTTTGTTAGCATGTCTTGCTCCCTACTATATCTCTTTGAACTTACTACGATTTCATAAGTTTAATCAATGCAAATTTAGCACATCATCTTTTAAGGTATCAGTTTTTTACTTTCGTGGTACTTCTAGCTGTCTTACCAACACATAAAGCACTGGGCCAGTAACTGCATACATACCTGGCTGGTAGGTGAATATAAGCAAGGCTTCAAAATATATTTTGCCTTCAGAAAATATATTCTACAGTGAAGGTGGGCATAGGGAGACAGGAGAAAAGTCTGAATGGAGAAAAATAAAGTTAGGTGAACGAAGGACATCTCACTCAATGTCTCAGGACTACCTTTGCATATTGTTCCTTCTAGTTAACATTTCATTAACACTAAATGATTTTCAGGAAATGTTCTGTACTTTGGAAGATAATTCTGCCTGCAGGTGTAATATTAATTCTTTTACACTTTTTGCATACCTCCCTCATTCCTTTCTGACAGCCTGGTTTCAAGTTTCCCAAACTTCCATAGATTCTTTCTCGTTTACATTTTTGGATCTTACCTCCTTATTTCTGGGTTTTTTTCATGTTGTGGTGTTTTTTGGTTTTGGGGGTGTTTTTAATTGAAAAAAGATATGATTCATGGTAAATCCTAGAAGTTAGAAGCAGCACAAACATCTCAAAAATTGAACAGTATCTTTACCATCTTGGTGATAATTCTGACCATATTCTTTTCATAAATCATTAGGGACCCACAGCTTTATGTTAATATTGTTCTACAAAAAATGCTGCCAGTAAATTGCTTCACTCCTTAGACTTTGGGCCAATAAGAATAATAAATCACATACTGCAAAAGTTCAGAACACCTTCAAACCTTGTCAGGGAAAGTTTTACTGAAAAAGTGTTAATTAAACTTAAGACATGGTCCTCAGGGCCAATACAAGTCATTTTACCAACCAGTGAGAAGAATGCAAAAGTTGATCTTTTTCCTGGGTGCCACTGGGGTAAATCTTTACATAGAGGCCTGCCTCTGGCCACACACTGGGAGTGGCATAGCTTACAGAACCAGTTTAGATTTGTGGTGAAGAATATCTTCTCCCTCAAATCCTGCCAAGAAACTTATGTGCAGATAACAGAAACAAGTAGGAGAGCTCTAAGCAGATGTAGAGACAAAAAAAGAAGCAAAATGCCTTCATGAGAATGGCCTTTGCCTCAAGTGGGTCTTGATGGATCTGATGGTGCTGTGGGTGGGTGGGACTTTTCAGAGCTTCTCAAAGGGCAACTGAAACCTGCTAAAGTCTTTGCTGAAACAAAATTTGCCCTGCCCTGATCACAAGAGTTACCCTGTGAAAAATTCTGTGCAGTCTGGGAAGGCTGCATCCCACCATTGTGTATTTCATAAGCCCTATAAAAGCTGACATGAGGATTTAGGAACCCTAAATGTTTGCATAAATGTCTTTTAGTGACTAAATAATTGCCCCCTGAAGCACCCCAAAAGAAGCCAAAGGAAACAGAAATCACCATCTACAAAAGATTAAAACAAATTTCTAGTTTCTTAGCCAAGCCATTTTGCAGTTACTATAAGCCAAAATAAATGTTAGGAAAATTTTCAAGAGGTGAAACCGCTTCCTTTTTTGAGCCCTCATGTCTCCCAAACATCTTGTTGAATTTGCCTCAAACCTTCCCTTAAACTTCTACTTTGGCAAAATAACCTACTTAGGAAATTTCAAATAGTTTGGTTTGGTTTGGTAAATGGCAAAGGGGTAAAAAAAGCCTAATGTGGAGTGGAAATCGAAGTTCCAACTTGTCTGTGGAGAGAATACAAATGACAAGTCTACCAAAGTGAACAAAGAGTACTGGATTCTGTATGCAGTGTTTATTTCTGAGCAGTATCTAGTGTGGTTTAGATTGATGTTAACGTATAAATCCAAAGCCTCACTTAGATCACTCCTCAGCATTTTGTACTACCAGTCGAAACAAACATTTCAGGAAAAAAACATATACCATCATTCAGTTTCTTTAGCACCAATGGTAGAAGGAGGCAACTACCCCTGCGATTAGCCAGATCTTATGGAAATCTGATTATTCTTGAAGATTATTGATATGTTTTATTCCCAAATTCAGGTAGCACCCTCTGCTGGCCAGTCCACATTGATCTAATGCCACCACCAACAAAGGCCTCTTCCCCTAAGTAAAATGTCTGCGTAATGACCTATACTAGAAAATAAGAGAGTTAGGGATTAGTGTAGAAGCGTTGAGGTGGGTGTAAGAAGCAAAAATTCATAGAAGCTCTGGGGAAAAACATATGCTGATTTGTGGGGTTCAACTCTATGGATTTTGATGGAGTTTGGTTATTTGACACCAAGACAGTTTGGGCAGAAATTTGTGGTTAGCTTCAAATTTAGATTTCAACAGAAGCTGAAAGTCTGAGCAGTAAACCATGTGTTCCTTTCATTGGCATGGATATTTTCTCTCCAGACCAGTGAAGGTATACAACTTTTCTAGAAACCTTTGGAAAATCAGCTCATGGTGCCCTCTAATGTGATGCAAGAGGTGCATATACATATTCTGCAGTACAAGAAGAATTTGCATACTGAAATGCTGTGGTTTTGGAAGCTTATGCACAGACGATGTTCAGGATGCAGGCATACATCAAGCAGGCATACTAGACAGATTGCCCTTCCTTTCACTCTGCTTCAAAGCCCGTAGTGGGTTCTGTCAAGGTTGAGAGAAATTTGGCTGTTACTGCTTTAACCTCCATAAATGCCTGATGTCATTTACTCACACATCCTGGCAAAAAATTCTGTCTGATGTCTCCCAGTTGTTCTCTCTCTCTCTCCAAGGAAGTTTCATCTAAGTGCCTATTTTGTTCTTACTTTTCCACCTACTTTTCCATTCCTCCCCAGGAGTGCTGCGACGTGACCAACCAGAAACTTTTTGGCACAGCAGCAGAGGAATGATCTGGTCATGTGGCACTTGGCTGAGAAGTCACTTTTCTAAGAGCCAGCTCTGAACAGCACTGAAATCAGGGAGGGTCTTCCCATCTGTCTTGGTCAGCTTGGATCAGGCCCATGGTGCACATCTGGATGTAGTTTGTTCAAATGTGCCTGCACTATCCCACCTTTTATCCGGTATCACTTTTTGGAGTTAAGGAAAAAACCTCATACTTACATCTGATGCTCCACTGTTTCATGATTCTTTTCCAGTAATGAGATTAATATGTGACTTTCTCATATGTGTAATTTACTGTTACTTTAGATTTAGATTTTTTTCTCTGCAGTCAGTATATTAACCTCAAAGAATGTGCAACCACCTCCTCAAATGCACAGGTTGGGTTTGGTTTATTTTTATTTAAAGTATCCTGGGCTTAATCACTAGCTCATAATACAGTTTAGTACTCTACTGTATTTGTAGAAGAATCACCATTAGCTGAGAATAAAGCATATTTGGGGAAAGTGAACTCCCTCACATAACTGACACAGAGAAGCTTAGTAGAGAAATCTAAAAATTGAATCAGGAGTTAGCATGTATTCAGTAAATGTCAGTGCTTCATTTCTTGCTTGTATCATATAGAAGCCCATGTAATTTTTTTAAAAGCTTGTGTATTCAACAGTTTATGTGGAGAAGATTTTGTTCTCCCTAGTGACAGTTATAGGTGACAGGAGGAACAGAAGTATAAAGTATTTGCTTTTCATTGCTGGAAATTCCTCAGATTTCAAAGCTGGAACCACTTAGAAGTGGCTACTCAAATGTGTCATGGAAGAGATAATAACTGTGCTGTTTGCCTTAAAAATGTGGCCCATGAGTAATGTCAAAACACTTTCATTTTACTGAAATATAACCGGATTCTGTAATATTAGCTTTTCTTAGGAAAGACTTGGTTTGTAGAAGAATTCACATAAGCCTATTTTCAGTTGTTAAAGAAATGGGTTGGAATATGTCTTAAAATAAGGTACAGTTTCATCTTTATGTAGATTTTAATAACAGTCACATAAGAATCAAGTTTTATTTAAAATGCAATCACAGAATTATAGGGGTTGGAAGGGACCTCCAGAGATCATTGGGTCCAACCCCCAATACTGACATGTTTTTCAAGGCAGACATTACATATAATTTTGTATTATCCTTTGATGATAGTACACACTCATAAAGCATTTTCAAAAGTAAATAAATAGCATACTGAGAAGGAAGATTTAGAATATGATTGCTTTGAGTTGGAAACATTTCATAGTGGGACATTTTTCTTATTTGCAATCAGAAATTGGCAGGAACACTTCACAAAGCTATTGGGTTGAACATCCAACATGCTTTTACCTGTAAGAAAATCAGATTGCTCTTGTAATATGCTAGTCATTTATCCAGAATTGTTTCGAAACAGAATTGTCCCAAATATTAACTTTTTTTTTTTAACTTGGACTTTTGAAAGTAGATTGTCATGTACAGTAAAATGGCAAGTTATTTTCTTTAAATCTGTGCAGAGGAAGGACATCTGTAGTTGGTGTTTTGCTTTCAAAGGTTTTATTTCTTGCAAATCAAAGGAGACCTCTTGAACTTTTCTAGCATCAATGAAGGCAAATCATGAAGAAACATCCCCCCTTTTTGAAAAGTGAGATAACATGTTATTTTTTTAAATGCGTATATTTCAGTTTTTAATACTCTTGCACTATTATAATGTATTTCAAAATTACACCATTACAAATTAATATTAAAGGAAATTTTGAAAAGAAAATTCGTGCTTATTACTTCTCCAAACTTAATGAATATGTTTGTATGTAGCAATATAAACGGATTTGGGAAAAGCAGGTATAAATATTACTGGATGAGACATTTCCATTTAATAGGATGGCAAGGAAGTTATGAGCAGAAGGTGAGGAAGCCTTGAGGACAGACATTGAAGGTAAAAATTGAAAAATCAAAAGACAGGTGGATAACTAAAACATGAAGTTCTGCATACAGGAGGAAGATAGTGATATAGCTAGCTGACAGGTGAGTGAATAGAAAACCATGACTAAAAATTAAAACAGGCTGTGATTAACAAAGGCTAATTTGTGTGAACTGGAGACAGAAGCTAGAGTAAGAGAAAAATCAAGAGGAGGGATGAGGTTGCCGTGGGTAGGCCAGAGCTAACGTTGGTGACTGAAGTTAAACTGATATAATACATAGCTCCATAACTATTTTCCATAAGTTTTTATTTCTTTTCTTATTCTTCCAAATGTCTACCAGTGTATCCTTCCATTTTTTGTTTTGCTTTCATACAACACTTTCTTCTCTGATATTTATTGTTCTACTTGCTTACTGTCCTTAGCTGAGCAAAGTTCATAAGTTTTCCTATCTAATCAGCAGGGAACAAGCATGCTTACATGAAACAAGCATGTTCACATGAACGTAGAGTCAGCTGTGTAAGCCACCCCACCTGCAAAATCTGACACATGTTCTATGAAGAATTACATGGCATGGATCTGGCATGGATCTGACAAGATGCACAGCAGCACAGAGCTTCGATATGAGCAATGGTCATATTTTTCAGAATCAAGTTTGTTCCCTGATTTTATCCCCCTTGCTTCCAAATACTAGATTATCTCAGAAGATGGTGCCTTACATTATGCTTATAATTTTTTCTTTAATAAAAGGAGGGATAGTCCAGGCTGGACGTTTGGATAGAGGACCATGCAGTCACAGGATACTTCATTTTCATGTGACTAAGGGTGTTTAGCATCCCTTGTCACTCTCCTTGAGAATTCTTTGCAACTTTTACCCTGTCCATCCCTAAAGTTATTACACTACAGACTGGCACACAGTGAATGGAGGGTTGGAAGGTTCATCCCTGAAAATGCACAAAGGTATTCAGCAAATAGTGAAAATGATGGTATGAGGGGACTAATGTCTCTACCGGGATGATCATAGGCTCCATATACAACGGAAGCCAACTGTGAAGCTCAGTTTTTTTAACGGTGAGGTGGGTGGTGTCCTATGGGCAGGGGCTCACCCTGCAAGAATAATTTGAGAATTTTTTGGCACAAAGCAGCAAAAAACAAGTCAAACGGTGCCGATCAGCTCTTTGTACAGGCAGGGTTTTATATGCTGGTTGAGTCAGCTGTTCTGGACAATTATATTTAAAGAGGGAGGCAGGCACTGAGTCACATTTGTGCAGCTAAATCCATTGCAGAACAAGTTGCTTTAGGCACCCTCTCTGCATTGTCAGCCCTTTTTGCATCCTACTCAAAGAACAGACAGATAGGTGTTTGCCGAGATCGCAGTTAACGTGCTAAATACGCTAAGGACCCGTAGCTTATTAGTAAGGAAATTAGGGATCATAAAATACAACAAAAGAGCTAGTGTTCAGCAAGCCAGCAACTTTAGCAACTCAATGTTAATATTATGAGCAGTATCAAGGAACTCTTAATGAAAACATAACAACTGTTGCCTTAGATACTTTACCAGCCAAGATCTTGATCTAAAAAAATCCCTGACACTTCAAAAAAAGCTCAATTAAAATTGCCATGCAGGTCTGACATGTAAGAAAAAGTTCCATAACTGCATTTGGTTGATATGAAAGAGGTAACCAACTGGGACTCCTGGTGCAATTGGATACAAGCTGCAAAAGCAAGACAAAACAAAGCTCACATTCAGTCCTCGAAATTCAGGGCTAATTTTCCCAAATTGTAACTCAATTCTGCAGATCATCTTCAGTTGCCAGAACATGTTACTGCTTTCATGTTCCCGTTTCTTTCATGTTCCCGTATTCTTTACACATATAATTTTCGAATGATGGATATTGCTAACCCACAAATACTGCCTCAGACAAAACAGATAGGTGCAATAGCTAAAGCAACAGTGATTGCACACAAAGTAAAGAGTTTTTTAAAAAAATCCAGGTAAATTAACAGCCATTAGGAAATGCAGTAAGGGGAATGGCAAAATGGGACCTATCTGCAGAGCAAAATTTCAAAATGGAGAAGGTTCATCATTTGTCTGGCATCTGCAGGGGAACAGCTGTCTGCAAAAGCCCTCCTGTCTGTGAAACCAGGAAGTAAGTGCTCCTCAGGGATCTTGGCCAGATGTAGAAAAACAAGGAAGACAAGGGGAAGGCAGCTGCTCACTATTCAGCAGCTGAGGTGAGAAACCCATGAGCCAAGGGAGTTGGCTAACCTAGCCCAGGCTGAGAGTTGGGGTTGTTCAGCCTGGAGAAGGAAAGGCTCTAGCTTATAGTGGCCTTCCAGTACCTGAAGGGGGCCTACAAAGAAGCTGTGGAGGGACTTTGTAGTAGGGCATGTAGTGATAGGGCAAGGGGGAATGATTTTAAATTGGGAGGGGGTAGATTAGGATATTAGGAAGAAATTCTTCACTATGAGGGTTGTGAGGCATTGGAAGGCAGTGGCTGCCCCCTCCCTGGAAGTGTTCAAGGCCAGGTTGGATGGGGCAGGTCTGCATAGAAATTTCCATGATAACTACATGGATTGCAGATTGGTTTTATAAATTGGTGGTGGCATTTGGATATCTGTCAGCCTTTCAAAATGTTTACAATATGACAGTAGGTCTGCTGGATACACACCTGTGAGATCGTACCTGGGGGAACACAGCTGCAAATGGAAATTGCAAACGGAGTTGCAGGAGACTGTAGCTTAGTAAAGGTTAAGGGCACAGGTAAGGAGACAGTCTCCTTAGGTTGACAGAATGGCTCACAGTAACCCAGGAGCCTATAAAGGTAACTCAAGTATGTCTCATGCGATGCAATCATAGCTCTGCCTGCAATGTAGACATGCCTTTGTAGTGACTGCTTCCTACTCTTAACTCTAAAAAGCCAAAGAGTGGCGTCTACAAGTCTGACTGTGGCAAGGAGAGAGAGAGGGAATCATTAAGTGTTATTATCTTGTGAATAGACTTGGTCAGACAAAACAATAGGATAGCTGAAGCTTAGGGGAAAGCTCCTCAGTGACGCATTGGGGTCTACATCATTAACATTTCTTCAGGGAAAGAGCCAAAAAAAAGTTCTGGTGGAGCCCTTTGAAAACAGAAATGCCAAAGAGGTGAATGCAAACATACATGGACACAAGAAATATGGACATGAGATAGGAAGGGGATGTGCTGGTCTTCCAAGGCTTCTACCACATTATTTGTGACTGAAGAATCAGAGAAGGAATTGGGTACTCAGACTTCTACAATAAAGACAGAAAAGCAGCAAAGTGGAAAATGTCCCCAGCTACTCAAAAATGTAGGAAAGCCAAGATAGATAGGGAATATGTCTAATTTTTCTTGGACAAGTGTATTCCCCATGCTAACTAAAACAAAGGAATCTTTAGAAATTCTCTTTATCTACATGTCTTCAAATATTCTGTGGTCTTACAGAGCAAATGGAAAATGTAACGTGGCGAAAAGACTGGAGTTGTGGGATGAGATGCAGTGGAGAGCAGAGATGTGTGGGACTATGGGTGATACTGGGCTGAGGTTAACCTCTGCTTTAATTTGCAGAATGAGTAAGAGAGGGAAAGCTGTCTGATAAAGACCTCAAAGATAATGTTTGTTGCTTAGACCACGGGGTGCTGAAGATCATCACAGTGATATAACTGGAGGTCTTTGAGGTACAAAATAATGCTGTTTTGTCTGTCTAGTCATGGAAGATCAATGAAATCACAATAAAATTTGAATAATAGTACTATTAAAACCTACTCATAAGCGTAAACCACCCCCCCAACATTATTTACAACAAATTGGAGACACCCCCCTGAATTACAAAATATAGGAAACATATGTACTTTCACTACCTATTGTTAGCATTTTGTCTATATTTATAGTTTATGAAACATAGACTCATAGAAAATCCTGAATTGGAAGGGACACATAAGGTTCATCAAATCCAACTCCTGTCTTCACATGGGGCCAGCCAAGTCAGCTCCTGCCCCTTCATTCTCCCTCATCAGGAAGCCATAGACCACGATAGCTCCTTTTTTCCAGGCTGTACAAATCAAGCTACTTCAGCCTTTCCTTGTAAGACTTCCCCTCCAGACCCTTCACATCCTCGTTGTCCTCCTCTGGACAATCTCCAATAGTTTTGTGTCCCTCCTATACTGTGGCACCCAAAACTGCACACAGGACTCAAGGTGAGGCCTCATCAGTGTAGAGCGGGACAGTCACCTCCCTGGACTGGCTGGCAATGCTGTGCTTGATGTACCCCAGGGTACTGTTGGCCTTTCTGGCTGCCTGGGCACACTGCTGGCTCATGTTTAGCTTGCCGTCGGCTAAGACCCCCAAATCCTTCTCAGCATGGTTTGCCTCCAGCATCTCATTCCCCAGACTGTATGTGCAGCCACATACTAAGAGTTTCTTAAGAAGGCAATAGGAAAGATACTAAAATGCGTAATTTCAAAAGTAAAGGCATGTTAAGAATGCAAAGGCCACTGGCAGTGTATTTATCACATTCAGGCTTTCCTCTTGCATCTCTCATTTATGTCACTGTCTTCTGACAGCTGGGAGACAGGCTCTCTGGAGACAAAATCTTTACTGCTGTAGTCCTCCTCATCCAATCTTCCACCTCTCAAGATATCTACCCACAAGTACTCCTGAAGGACATTGCACTAGCTTATGAAAAAATAAAGGCTTTGTAATGAAATAGCAGAAGACTGGGAAAATCAGATGGCTGTCTAGCATATCAAAGAGGAGAGATGAAGGAAAAACAGAAACCAAACTGGTAAAGCCAGACAGTTGAGGGACACTGCTCTTCAGTCCCAGGTGGGGAGAGGTCTCATGGTGCCAGCAAGCTGTCTGTGCAGCCTTTCAAGAACAGGGCTCTGCCTTCAGTAAACTGAAGGGGACAGAGGGACCCCAATCACTGTTGCTATTGAGGATGACGTGTGCAATGCACTACAGCAGAGCAGGGGGAACTAGCACGTATCAAGCATTTGGGTAGGTTATCGGCAAGACTGTAGTGCCATGGTTCATCAGATGATTTTACTACATGAAGAAGTGAAATAGCTCTAGCTTTTCTACTTTGACAATAGAGCATGGCCTCCTAAAATAGCAATAGCTTCAGGCACTTTGCACAAACATACCATTTGTCAAAGTCCTGTTTGCTTCACAGAGATGATTGATGAGCATGCTATTTTGTGCTAAATACGACAACTTCTGGAACATTCCTTGCTGATGACCTGGAACTTCACTCCATGCAAGGCTAGTTGAGGCTGCAGAAGTGTAAAGAGCATGGTCTTAGGCTGTCATCGACAGCTGCTTCTAGATAAGATTATGCTTCTAGATAAGCTTTTACTTCTAGATAAACACTTGCTTTTTGTAAATGGGCAGAAAGGCCATCCATGTGCTTAGACCAATTCAAGATCAATTGTCTGAAAGCCAGCTGTTATTCTAGCTTACATGCAGGAAATCTTTAACTGTGTCTAAGCCATTTGGTTATATATTTTGAAAGAGAGGAAAAGTCACCTGAATACTTGTTGCTTCATCACAGATCCTTGATCAGTACCCTGGAATAGTAACATGACATTTGAAAGCAAAGCTTTTCCTCGGCTGCTGTATCCACAGCTTGGCTGGGAACAGCTGCCAACAACAGTGCTTGTAAACCCAGAGGACTTTCTGTTAGATATATTTGGTAGACCAAGGAAAGTATTTTGGGTGGAAAGAGAGAAAGTGAGACAGAGATATAAAGAATTTCTAACCTGTCTTGGCACCTCTTTTTTTTGGCACTTTACAATGTTCTCCAGCATGGTGCTTTGTAACAGTAAAGTAGCAGTGATGCAACATCAGTTCTTGGTTATTCCCAATGGAAGAAGTGGAGAAAGTCCATGAAGCAGAAATAATGTACCCATTTTCCCGGCTCTGGTTCTTGCTTGTTTAACATATTTTCATATACATAGTTTAATATCTGTCATTTCCTCACAAGCCTTCACAGGCTTAGAGCCTTTAAATGAGCTGAAATGCTACCAGCCCAATTGGTACCAAACACACACTTCACAAAGCCTCCTGCATCTGTAAGAGTCCAGACACTTAGGTCTTTATTATGGGTTGCAATATAATTAGAATGATGCAGTGACTTTAATGTCAATGGAAAATAAATGAGATGGGTGCTGTTTGTAATATCATTACTGGTAATCTCAAGGCTTCTTAGTATGAAGATCGTTTTTTAAAAAATCATTTACAAAACAGATGGAAAATCGACACTCCTCACAAGGTCAGCTTCTCTAGTTGACATTAATGGCATGTACTGTAGCAATATACATTCCTGTGCTACTCAGAGTGGATTAAATAATCGGTTTCTGTTACATCAAGAGTGTTATGTCTAATTTGCTACACATAGCACCGAAAAATGACCCACACGTGCCATGACTTTGAATCTTTGATTAAGTAAGATTCTGCTTGTTTTCTAAAGAATAAATGAAACCAATATAGAATCATGGGAAATTGTGCTCCAGTTAATCACATTTTCAGTCAGCCCTGAAAATCTCTTCAAACATTGAATGAAGTTCCTGTCTCCATGTCATTTTTCTGCTATCCTGAAATGTACAATTTTCTCATTCCTTCTAAAGGAGCGTGTGGTTAAATCTGACTCTTGGGTACTTTTAAGAGTCAATTCTCTGGGCAAAAATTTCCTAAAACAAATGAGGTAGGCAAAAAACCCCAGTTCCCCTCAAGACTTCACTAGTGGATCAGAAAGAGAAAATCTTCTTTCACCACAAATAGAAAAAATATTCAGTGTTAAATTTTCAGCCTAAACAAAGTAATATTCCAAACACAGAACTGGACAGTAATGTGAGAGAAACTAAACCTTTCCAACTGCAGAGGGATTGGCCAGGTACCATCTGCCTGCTGTATATCCATCCAACATTATGTTACACCTGAGCTATTAAAAAATGACCACACCAACATGAGAGATTTAGCAGTGACTACACTGGCTGTGTTCCCATATTTCTTTATAGTCTCTCTGGATCATATTTTTCTTCCTAGAATGGAAATGATGAAGAAGAAAATGTTGCAGTGACTTAGTTCGTGTAGAGCCTGGACTTACTCCCATGCAACACAGCTAAAGGGATCAGAGAACCTTTCTGCCCATTGTTGGCCAACAGTAGTTAGTGATTTGCTCAGAGTAAGCTTTGTGCTCTTATTTGGCCTTGTCTAGACAGCTGGATACTCTGCTGCTATCCAAGGAATGCTCAGCTCATGTCAGTGATGTATTCACAGGAAAGCACTGGTTCTGGAGCATAGGCTTAACACAGTCACTGCAAAGTGTAGAAGAAATGAGGCAGGAGATCTTCTCTGAGCAGGATATTTACTCTGGAGCCTACTTAACTTCCTCCATGAGAATAAAAAAAGTTTAATAAAGGTTCTTTACAATCTCACTAATTAAAAAGGTAGTTAATATTCAGTTTGAAAGTCACAGGAGGGTGCATTTTAGGCATATAAACACATATGAAACTTTTGTACACTCCAAAAATTACAAGCAGAAGAACCAGAGCTATCTCCTATTCTCCACTAGCAAATGGAACTGTCTTTGGATAAAGATTTATGAATTGCCTTGAGTAACTGTATTACCAGTGGCTGGGTGTTTATAAGAATCAGAAATGGCAACCCAAGAGGTCAATGTGAAAAAAAAATAGCAATGACATACTTTGGAAAGGAAAAGTATATCCAGACAAAAGTTCAGTTGCTGTGAATCCCAGTAGAGTTATACCCACTCAAAGAAATGACCCATCATTTAGTGACACATCTTGGATGGCATCTGAGGGATAAAAGTCAGTTATTAGCATTGTAAACCACAACCAATCATATGAAAGTCCAGGCAACTTTCTCATAGAGAAATGAACAGATGCAAATAACTTAAGCCAGATAACGAATGTTGCCCCTATTTATCAGTTGTGCAAACGAAAACACGGAAAAGATAATAGAGTTGCCCAGAGTCATGCAAGGAAGGTTAAATATGGCAGTACTTTTCTAGGTGAAGGGTGGAGGCAACAGACCAGAAAGCGAGGTACTTGATGGTAGATACAATCCTAACATTGCAGTAGCTTTGCTTTTAACTCAGCAATGCATTTGGCATATTGTCTCTCCTATACATCAAGTGCAGGAAGACAATATGAACAGTTTCTAACTCTACCTCATAAACTTCCCTGAACAGGCAGTGGAGTTACAATAACATCTTTGTTGGCAAACATTTCCAGGCACTGTAAATCTGTCTGACTCTACAGGAGAGATGGCTGATGTGCAAATCTCTAAGTCACTGTTGTTAAAAAACAGAGCCCCTGTTCATCCATCTTGGGCCTTATTTTATAGCACACCATATAAATGAGAACTTAAAATAGGTTTTTTATCCTTCCAAAGTGCACAGTCACTGGAAAGGATAACACAACAACTTTAGCCTCAGGAACCCGAATCAGCTGAGAGAAGAGCAACTGAGGGACACATCTATGTTTGCCTTCTCTCATCCAGAGGTAGCCCCTGCAGTCAATCCCTACGTCAGTGTGTTTTTACTCACTTAAGTAATCGAATCTGCTCACACAGACGTTCGCCAAACCGAATCAAGGAGTTAACAATCCTTATCACTGAGCACCAGGGAAGCAGTGCAGTATTCTGCAGGAATGTTCCCAAGGAATGCAATAACAAGAGCTGGAATGATCTGGCTTCTTACCACAGGAGGCTGTGGACAGAAAAGTAGCTATTCTTTCCTGCCTATAAGCACGCAGGAGGACCTGTGTTTATCCTTTGTTGTCTCTGCTGTAAGTATGCATTCATTTATTAGTAATAGCACAAAGACTTTTGTATTCATGGTTTTGACAGTGTCTTTGACACTAAAGCTAGATTGAGAGGACTTCCGCTGTTTGAAGCAGTTTAAGGTTTTAAAAGATTTGGCTGAATACAAGCAAGCACAGTTTGTTTTAACTAGTGACCTGGAAATAGACAAAAGAAGACCACAGAGTTAGGGCCATGAGCTGCTCTAAAGCCTTTTGACTTCCCACTCTCTGTCTGGTTCTGAAAAAATTCCCAGGTGAGACATTCATCACAATCTAGATAATTCCATAAAGCTTGGCTGGATGAAAAAAAATGCCATTTTTCAGGGGGAGAAAAGTTATCTTTTTTTTTCCCCCAGCAGCTCTACTGCAGAGCCATATTTAGAAATGCTTGATCGTAAGGTGTTTGCATTTGGCAGGGAATGGCTATGATGCACTTTCCCCAGGGCCTGGGAAAAAGAAGCAGGCTGCAAAGACAGCTTTCATAAGTTGCTTTGAAAGGCACTGTGTAATTATAGAGGCTGGCAATGAAAGACAGAGCAGCCTCCAGGGATACCCCTTTCCCATCCTGCCTCTTACAGAGATTCTTCACAGTCAAGTTCTGTCATGTCCTGAGTAAGGAGCTCGGTCAGCAGTGGCTGAAATAGCTTGCATCATCTTTCTCCAGCTTCAGCTAAACTATTAAAAAGAGGCAGGTCTAAGCTTTTCTTTTCTTGACAGACCTGTGACTCATGAATGTCACAGAAAGGAGAAACCAATAAAAAGCTATTTCTACACTTAGGGCTTTTGAGCTTGCCTTTCAAAGATCAGGTAAGGTAGAGTGTTCACAGCTTTCATTAATAGTGCTATTATCATGTATTATTATTATTATTGCAACCTCGTATTTAGGACACGTTACATCCATCCTACGAAACAGGCTTAAGTACACAGCAGATTTGTGTGATGATGCCTAAAATCTTTGTGCTTTTAAAAGCTCAGTGCTAGGGCCACCTGCAGAGCTTCCTGAGAAACGTACGCTGCTTCCAAAGATTGTTTTCAAAACCAATATTGGCTTCCCACAGCCAGGGCCTGTTCTGCTGAATGCAAGAAACTGCTTGTACCAGCATCTCATCTCCCTTTGCGCTGTGCACCCCTGCAGTCTTTCTGGTCACAGAGCAGGGAGGGAAGCGCTATGGAGCTTTCACAAGCTGCATTTTTGTCTGTCAGCAGCACTCTCCTCCCTAAGGTTTATATCAAATCCCGTGCCAAGTCTGTCTGTGGCTTAAACCCATCTCTGCACTGAACTTGCAAACAAACTACCAAGAAAATTTCATCATCCCCCACTTCCCTCTCTCCTATGCTGACTACTCTAGAGACAGATACATATATTAACAATAAAACAGTTTTTAAAAGTTGCATATCTATTGAATGGAAGTGGCATGAGGAATGAAGAAAGAAATGGGTCAGTAAATGGCAAAGTGAAGGAGAATGTGCTGCAGTTTAAAAAGACTTTTCTATTTGTTATTTTTATTGCCATTTCCAAATTACACCTGAAACTGTTCAGCTGAAATGTATGTTGATATGTGGCCATCAATTTTGTATGTGTTATTAGTTCTGATCTCTTTAAAGGCCATTTCCATTAGTGGTATAATAGGCAGCACTAGCTGGAAATACAGTGTCCTCCCAAATCCATTCCTCCTGGTTCATCTTTCTGACATGTGGGATGCTGTGACATACCCTTCAGAATTTAGCTGGACTGCACAAGGAAATAAATGCTGAATGGAAACGGAGTTTCTGTCACATTTATTCATTTCAGCACCTGTTTACTTTTGAAACTGGGACAAAAGGTCAAGGCACATTCTAGAACAGAAATTATAAAGCATTCTGATTCAGAAATACTAAGCTAATTCTTTTCTTCATTTTTCAAATGGGAAGAAGTGTTTTGATATTCTCCTAACTAGTTGGATGTTTGGGTTTTTTTCTTGGAAAATTAGACCCTTTTCCATGAAAATCCAGATCTCTGGAACCTCACTTTCCTATTCAGAAAAAAAATAAATTCTGATCAGCTCAAGAAAAAACCCATACCACAATACAGTATCCTCTCAAATTCTTCTTACATTGTGCTGTACTATGCATATCTTTCATGTGTCTCTGATGGGTTCTTACTAACATTTTTCCCCCTCCTTAGTCAATATTGGTTCATCGTACTCTGTGAAGGTGTTAGAATTCTGCTGCAGAGCTGTGAGCACAAGATCCTGCAGTCATAAACCGTGGTGAAAAACTGGGAAAGGACTTTCCAATGTCATTGTAGCTTTCTATTGCAGAATGAATGGGAGAAATGGAAGTTGTTCAGCAGGTTCTCCTTCTGGTAAAACAAAGCGAAACAGAAACTGCCAAGCATCAGCTTTTCTTCCACCTAGTAGGTCAAGGTACAGGTTCCTCTTCAAATAATATAAAATCACACAAGTTGATTATAATTATTTAATACTGATGGGGATGTTTTGCTTTAGGAGAACTTTTGTGAAAATGTAGACTCAGTGGTTAAAAAGTTGAAGGGATAAATCTCAATGTGATTTAATCTCTCAGTGTCCATTGACTTTAATAGAAGCCTCCTTTAGACCAGTGCCAAGCAAGGAAAAAAACCAAACCCACAGTTTTCTAGAAAAGATTCATAAGATCAGGCATAGATACTTCATATTACCTTTACCTCTTCTGCAACATGCAAAGAACCTTAAATAAGTGTGTGGGGTTTTAGTTATCTTCAGAGACCTAGGCTTTACTAGATTATATTTGTTATATTCAGGAAGATCAGCTACACAATCTTGGGTTACATATTATACTACAGTATAGCTTTAGCTTGAGGGTGTCTCTCCATCAGCATCACCAATAGAAGGGTATCTCTACATTTTCAGAGCGAAGCTGGAAATGCTGCCAAGACTTACACCATGCACATGAGAAAAATCTTCATGTTTTGCTCTCCCCCTAAAACCCAGAGGGTGACTTAGATGAATACTTCAATAGCCAGCTATAGTTGGTGATAGAATTATACATCAATCATTGCTAAAATGCAATAGGCATATTGAATTCTCTAAATATTCCAGCATTTGTAGATAAAATACATTAAATGTGGGCCAAACAATGCTCTATCCTTTTAAGACACCACCCAGTTTTCATACCTGCAACTTGTCACGTTCAGGAGCTGTAAGCTTGTACATTAGTCAACAGGTCTGCTGTAAATTATCCCACTAGTGTGATGTTGAAATACGTAGTTCAGCATAAAGCAAAGGAGTCCTGATGTTTGGCTTTTATCCTCATAGGAGAGGTGTCTCTACACATGCAGTGAAAAAAAAGGTCACATAATCATTCAGAATAAATGCTGACTCTTAAAAGGATAGGGATTTTTCTTTTGTTCTATACCTTTATAAATGACTCGTAATTTAAATGGTGGAATTGATATACTCCATCATGTGAATGAGAGCTAATGGTATGCCATTTCCAATTAGTTTAATCCACTTGATTCTGGTGTACCTGAAATCATTGCAAATGCTTCTCTGAAACAGCTGCTTAATGTGTAAAACAAGATGGCACTTTTTACCACGTGAAATGATACCCAAAAAAGCCTTTCAGATGTATTTTAAACACTTTTGAAGGTGCTTGCAAGCTATAATTGTGTATCAATATTCAATAGCCTTTCTCAGTAGAAAAAAGTGATATTTTTTGGAAGAAAGGCTAAGTTATAAGAATAGCTACAAGGTTAACCTAGATGAAAATAGAACCAATATGGGTGGAGGATTAAAATAAGGGTAGGATAACTAGTAGTGACATAAAATACCAGACACCTAAATTTAGGATAGTTGGAATGATCCACACACTATTTTCATTGGCTTTTATGTGGTGAAGTTATTTGGATGGAGTTAAGAGCCTATAACAAGGATAGTCAGCCTTTGCACAGAATTATTCTGGAAACCATAATTATTTTTTCCCTGAAAGCTGTTAACAGAATAATAATAAAGATTCCTGTAACTCTCATTTTACTTGGGTATGGCTGTCACAACAGTCAAAGTTATGAGAGTGGCATGTGAATTTGCAACTATCTTATATTCTACTCACACAATTTGACCCTTTTCTGTTTTGAGAACTGCGCACTTAGTGCTGAACTTGCCTGTCCTGCAGGAAGGTCTGATGAGTATTTCTCTTTCTGCAGCCTGTGTCTTAAATGTTAACTGTGGAAAGTTAGTGCCAGAACTTCATGGCTCTTTGATTAAACAAAGAAGACAGAGTGCGTCTCTCTTCCTCACTGAAATATACCTCGATTTCCGAAACATCCAGAAGGGATTCGTCCCTCAGAAGGAGTATGACAAGAACAGGTTAGTGTGGGAAGAATCCATGAAGTCTGCTCTGCCATTCCTTATCTGGGGTACCATCTTGCAGGCTGAGGCTGGCCTGACATGCCCCATGTGTAGGTGAGTCATGTGACTTGAACAAATCACAAACCTCCCGCTGTAGTCAATGGAGGAAGATGAGCTTGTCTGGACAACTCTCCATCCTGTCCTAAAACAAGTATCTGACTTATTGGAGTAGGGTTTTTTTTTACTATGATCCATAAGAAAACCCTCAAGGATTACCTCAGACTAGAGGCCTGTGTTTCGGATGGCACAAGCTAGGTGAGCACCATATGAGTACAACAAAGCATTGTTTAGATTCAATCCAGGAAAAAGCTGAAGACCCCAAAACTACCTTTCCTCAAGGGCCTTCTGTTACTGTGCATAGAGTGGAGCTCTTATGCATAAAGTGTTTTCCCCTTCTATTGTCTACAGACCGTTTTTTAATACTTTCCTCCTGCCCTGCTCCCCTTCAAATATTTGTTGAAGTCTCTTTGCAAAGCTGGTTCAGGAAGAGATGGAAGACGAATACTCAAATCCACCTGACAAGCAGCATTAGAGAGAAGAAGAATCTTCACACTTGTTTCTTGGCCTCACTCCTTATAAAAATCTCTGTCTAGCTCTAGTGTTTGATATTTACTTAGGAGCGATTCCTTTCTAAAAAGTAGGGATAGGTGTGAGTTACCTGACATAATCCTCTTTCTCAGTGAACTTTTTTTCAAGATCCTGGTGCCTGATATGTGTTCACCAAAGAGAGAACTGGAGACTAGAGTTGGAGATCTGTCTACTGCAATGGAGATTTTTTGCTCACAGGACCCAAATAAATTTATCTCTCAATATCTTTCTATTATAAAAGGGTACTAATCTAATTGCCTTTATGGTGACAACCCAAATGATGGCAAATTGCTTCCTAAGGTGAAACTTGAAGGGGGGAACATTGCCTTGGAAGGATCTTCAGGCAACATTTTTCTGGGGAGACAGTCAGCATTACACACCGAAAGTTCATAAGACAGGTAAATGAAATAGAAAAAAATGTAGGAAAAAGAAGACACGAAAGGATGCAGGGGAACTGGGCATTTATACAAACAAAATGAGTCACCACTGTCAAGTTTTGTTTATCTCTAATTTGGGCACTTGAATAGTTGTAGCAAAGAGATGGAATTCTATGCAAATTAAGAAGTACGTTTGAACAACTACCTAGTGGCTATTAAGGACTCCAGAATTGATTATTATTCTTTGTGCACTCTTTTTATTGACTGTATCATTAATTTTACAGAACTAACAAAAATATTTCTCCAAAAGCTTATATTTTATACTCTCTATCTTCATGTACACACACATATACATGTATGGCTTTATCTTTACTGGTGGGTGGTCTGAGTATTTATGAAAAAATGTTGACATTATCTATCTGATCCACAGTGTATTAAAAAAGAGACAATTTTGGACTATGAAAGATTTATATTTTCCCTTGGTACCTGCTAATGCAATTTGAAAATCTCTTTGTTTTGATTCTTTCACAATGACAGCAGGGTGTGTGGTTTAAAGAAGCAGATAAAATCCTGAAGTCTTAAAAGAAAATATTTTTACATTTCATGATCACTGAATAAATGAATGATCCTACTCAGGAGCGAATGAAAATTTGGCAGGGAGATAGATACTAACATTTCATTGTCTATTTTCTAATATTTTTTAAATTATAGGCTCTTTCCTACTGCAAAGCATGGATCAGTGTGAAATTAAAGGATTACACTTATTTAGAATATTTTAATTTTGTGTACAAAATGAATTTTAAGTACCCATGAAAGGGAATGTTTGTATAGAACAATGCTGTCCATGAAAACAACTTGCTCCTACATTAATGCTAGACAAAAATGGGCAAAGACCCGATCATCAATAATTTCTATTGAAAAAAAAAAGTTTTCACTGAAACTATGACATTAAAATTTTCACCATGACAAAATCTTTTTTTAAGAGATTGTATGAATTGTATGACTAGCTGATAGATGCATTTATTTAAATTCTTGAAATGAAGGGTTGGAAAAGGTAGCGCTTTTGCAAGTATCCACCATGATCTCAAACAAGAAAGTTTTTACTCCAATTAGAAATACTGGGTTTAGTAGCTCTGTTGCTGCCAGTAATAGCTCTTTCTGTTCCATTTATTCAATAAAAGTTAGCAATTAGTTTCTATCCAATCATCTCTTTCCAGAGTGATTATTGTTGATTCTTCTTTTTTTTCTAGCTGATCTAAAGAACCATGGTGTTAACGAGACCCCTGGCTCCCAGGTTGCCTGTTATTCTCTGCTTCACAGTGTGGGAATCTCTCTGTAGCCAGTGGAGCCCCAGCAGTTCCCTCTCTCTCTTCTGCTGCAGTAAGACCATATGCAGCTGTGGAGAGCATAGGGGCTATATAGTTCCCCATAGACATTCATCTCTAGAAAAGTAGTAGTTTCCATTTTAAGTCTACTGCAATCAGGTTTTAAGTTACTTTATCCACTAGATTTTAAAGATGTTTCGTATTAATAGCACATCAGATCTCACTTTCCTTTTTTAAGCTAAAAGTGCTCAGAAACCTCATATCCCCTTTCCTAAAATATTCAATATTCAACACAAGGAAAACTTCTAGTTTACAAATATCAGACAAAACTTCTGGCATTGAGTCATTCAGTGAACAGATTGCAGCAATACCCCTCAGGGCACCGCTTGGTTGCACCAACCCAGAGGGAAATGAAAGAATTCATACCAAATCCTCCATAAGGCCCATGGCTTGGTGGCCCTTGATGACCTCCCCAGATTTCTGTGGGGTAGACGTGTTGGGAACATGCCTACTGGGAACTGGCTCATATCCAAAATGAGGAGAACCTCAGTGAGTCTGAGTGAAATCCTGGCCCCATTGCATCAGTGTCCAGTGTGTACGAGCGTGTTCCAGCAGCAAAGCCGTGAGTGCTGTAACATTTGAAAGTATCTAGACAAATTTGATAGGGTATTATTATTTGGTCTAGATGATTTCTAACTCCATTCAATCTGTTTTCTTTTTGGGCTTTGAAGCCTAAAACGTTAACTGATGGCAGTGTCTCACCTGCCTGAGCTGGATTATCCCCTTCCAGATAGAAAGGCAAAGACAAAATGTTCAAATGTAAAATAACATGAACAAAAGAAAAGACAGAGTTTTTGGTGATACTACTGTCCTGCAACTATCAGATTAAATTTTCTGTTACAGCCCACTGTACTTCGAGTGAGACCTCTCTTCAGCAACTTCTAGGTCTTTTTTCTTCTTCCCTTATTCCTGTTTGAATATTGTTTCTTAAATTCAGGACAGTAAAACAGTGACTGTAGAGACAGGTAATATTTAGAAGCACAGAGCCTTTGTACTAGCACAAAATTGTTTACACGCTTTATTGCCAAATGGAAATCACAACAATTATGTCATCCTTTACCCTTTGCCCCAACAAGGCTTGAGGTAAGTGGGCAGGATAACCAATCCAGCCAGTTTCAAAGCTGACAACAGCTTTTCAAATTTTTTAGGATCCCACAGCAGATGCTATGACTGAACACCAAGCAGAAGGCTTAGCCTCACAGTTTCCAATTATTTAATTGCATTTTTGTAGTTAAATAACCTGGATGGCTCAGCCTCCATTATCAAAAGTCATAGATTAAAATCATTAACCCTTTGACTTGAGAAGACTTATGTTTTCTTTCATGTAACATAACTAAAACTCGCACTAAAGACCATAATAGCAGGCAACTCCTTCTTTATTTAGAAATACTTATTTATTATCTTACAAGAGGCAAAGTCATCTGTTTCTGAGTGTGGTTATGCAATATCATAGTCCTATGTTGCAATTAACTATATTTAAAAATGCTTAGTTAAAATAGAAGATAATAACATACAGTATAAAATTAATAAAAAGAAATATTATGCCTTTAAGAGGAGAAATAAAATAAATGTTTTGCCATTTCCCTGAAGGTGATAGTTCTAAAGAAAAGAAAAACAATGTATATTTTTGGTTGATGTAGCATTTTGAGCAGGTGAACATGCCTTAGAATGTAAGTGATTTAGAGCAGAGTGCCATGGAACAAAATAATTGCACTGAGAAATTGGTGTCAAACTTCTGAAAGACTAAATAGTTGAGCCACAGAGAGGGCTATAATTTCAGGGAGAAGACAGTAGCAATTGCAGACATGTTTAAGGATTGGCTAAAATTCAATTAATATAAGTAGCTAAAACTTTTTTTTATAGTTTTGAGTCTCTCAAGACATGTTGTCACTTGTGGGCTTTATTTATATAATTTTGTTCTCAAGAGTGTGCACTGGAGTGAAAAATACAGTGTCAGAGATCTGTAATGAAAGTACCTCAAACTCTTGAATGTTTTAAACCTAGCTGTGGAGGGAAAACTTTAATGGTAGCATTAAAAAAGCTTAAGGTCTCTGGCAAAAAGCTGTGAAGTCATCCGGGTATAATCAGCCACATAAACTTCATGTGACAGTGTGATCCCATGATCTGAACTCTCAGCAAGAACAATTTTTGCTTCTGAAAGGACTCAGATGAGTTGTAGTGTTCCTCTATTTTTTAAATGTAAGTTGTTATATTTTGCAGATGTGTGTGTATGTGTACATGAAAGGAAGTGTGTGCGGAGGTGGGGCTGGAACGTCACCATGTCACATACAACTGGTATCTATGTTTTGTGCTGAGAAGATACAGAATAAAGAGTTTTATGCCTCTGCTTGATTAAATATAAACAATAAAAAAGTGTAAATTAAAGGGAAAAAATAATCAGAGAGCTCTAATGAGCTATACATTTCGGTGCACTAGCAGACACCAAAAGCACACAGCACATGAAATTTATATGCTACACATGCACACAAAGGTAGATGTAGATATATTTATACATGAAATGAATTCTCAGCTAATTGAAACAATGACAAAAGAAAATACGAATTACAGATTATTTTGGTAGGTGTTTTGGCATCATTTCCCCACTTTCAAGCAAGTCTCTTCCCCTTTCTTAAATATTCATTTATATATCAGAAATTGACATGCATGTCAGCAAATGCCTTTGAGAAGAAGGAGGACTTTGATAATTAATTATCCAGGATGAAGTAGGGAGTTTCTCTCTTCTCCTCACAATACAGAAAGTGCATTCTTTGCAGCACCACCTCCAAAGAATTTCAATAAGGCAAGGTGTGACTGAGTGACTGCTGTAGACATAAATGCAGGAAAACCCTAAAGATATTTTGGTCCTTTGCACACAAGGACTCCTTACTTAGCAAATTCAGGTTCATAATTCCCTGGGGTTCAACATCAGTAAAACACATTAGTTGTTAATATTTTGTTCACTGAGAAAGTTTGGACTCTTTTCTCTCTTCTTATTTTTTTCTTATTTTTTTTCTCTTTTCATATATTTTTTAATTATTATTATTCTTTCCTGTGTTTTCTTTTAATTCTATTTAGTAGATTGTGAGAAAAACAAAGGTAAGGATGTAAAGGTGTGATACCAAAGCAGCTGAATTACTATCAGGAACACAGAAGATTTGATCATCCTTTTTCTCAGGAATTTAGAGGTCAAGAGAGGGTGCAAGCTTGGCTGTTGCTAGCACTGTCCTTTGGGTCTGCTCAGGATGTGCAGTTTATTTGGTCTCCAGGAGGTTCAGTACCTTGTCCGTATTTTAACTTGACAGGCTACAAATCAAGGTAGCCATCAGTCTTCCTTCATAATGAATGATGAACTTATAACCCAGACAGTTTTCAGTTGCAGTCATTAGAAAACTCTGCCTCTAAACATTATAAAATATAGAGAATGACTCCTCCGAAGAACAATATCTTTTAAAGTAAATGGTACATTAAACTGCAGTACTTCCAATCACTGGTGCTTGATTTCTATTCATTTGAACTCTGGACTTAACAGTTTTAAGCTTCCTTTGGACCAAGGAAAATGTCAGGAATATAATCACATCAGTTATGCTTTCCTTCCAAATTCTGAATGTGCTTTCATGAGCCCACTTAATTAGTTACTGTACCCCTAGCATGGAAAGGATAATTGCCATCATGAGTGAAGCATTAAGTGGGATCTGGAAATATCCCAGAAAGCATCAAGATTTCTCGGATTTTCAATATTTGATGCTGCATGACTGTTGTGGGGTTTGTAAGGATTTGTAATTTCCTCTAGGAGTGAAATGAGGCAGAATATATCTCAACTATTCACAACAAACTATAGGCCTGGGAGGCCCAGCGCTAGCTCCCCAGAGATGCATCTTATTTTTCTTCTCTCTTCCCTCCACAGTTTTTCCAATTATGTTAATTTCTTTCTACTGGCTCTGCTGCAGAAGACTTTTTTATGCTGATGGTACACACAGTACGTTCTTTCTCATTTGACACTTACCCATGAAGTATTAGCCTCTTTCATTTGAGTGAATGGTTATGAGTCAATGTATGTTGGGGGTAGGCAGACCCTGCTGCCTCCTGCTCTCACTTCTGCCTTTCCCACAGAGATTGCTGTTCAAGCCTGCTGATGCTTTCTATATAATATACTCAGGTTAATTCATTTTATTTAAGTCTCCATTCTACTCCATGTCTTGTATGTCTTGTTGAAGGCTTCTGTTGCAAGGACTCATCTTCACCCCTAGACCAGGTAATGCACAATCGTTCAGATTCATATTGCTCCGAGCTACTTCCATCTACAGTGGATTGAAGACATACACAGCACAAGACATATGAAGTGTTCTCTGGACTCCAAGTGCAAATATATATCTAGAGTTCCCATGCCATGTGTGTTGCATGTCTTGAACTATGTCTTGGTGGCTTGAGTGGGTACTGGAGGGCACAGTGTCCATGGGAACAGTGATGGAAAATGAAACTAGGGAGGAGGCAGCAAACTTGAATGAACTATTATCCATCATTCATACAACAGAGATCCCTTGACAAAGTACACCAGGAATTTGCATTGAGAATTAGTTTAAAAAAAAAATAAAAAATAATCCATGGTCAAATTAGCCTGCATGCAAAATAGATAATCTCAGGGTGGAAACTAGGTAACTAGGGAATTAAGGTTTTTTTACTCTGCAATCTCACTTAATTCTCTAAAACCATCCAAATCTGAATTTCAAAAATTAACTCTTTTTCTTGCACACTAGCATGTAGGTTCTTGATTGTCCCCTCAATGAATTATTTCAGCGGGCAGCAAATAGTCTTACCTGACTCTCTGGCTCCTTCCTGCCATCAGCACTGACCTGCAAGTGTCTAATCAGTCGGAGTAATTTGGCCTGATATCATCTCCTCTTCTTACAGCCATCACTACACAGCTCACTCTTGTCTTTGCAGTATCATCTGTCCTCTGAATGAAAGGAAGTTTTATCAAACAAGAGTGTTAATTGATCACATATGTAAAGATTTATTATGAAGCACACATGCAGCAAGTGTGAATTTACATTGAAAGGGAGACCTTAACATGACTAGTTTCTAACTTTTCAGAGTTTGACTTGTTTCAGTAAGTTTAGGTAAATAAATTTTAAAAATAAATAAAACACGCATTGGCTAAGCTACCTCAGTGTCTGCAAAATCTTATAATTCCTTCTTCCTTTCTTTATTTTTTTCCACTATGTAAATAGTTTACTACTGACCATTTGCCAGATAGACAATATGTCCTTAAACCACAGAAAATGCTGGACACTGCAAATTGATGTTGCAACGAGGGCGGAGTGCCACATAGTTTGTACATTTAACAAAACTTAAACGTGCAAATGACTAATGTTAACAGATACTAAGACATGTGAGCCATCAGGCCAATTCTTATGATGTTTGCTTGGGTTTGAATATATGTGTGTTTGCTGAGATGTAATTTCCTACAATACTTATGGTAACTACCTAAATACTTTGGAAACGCTAGTTGATTATTTTAAAAAAGTACTAAGGACAGGGGGGGTTTTTTAGTTTTTTTTCAGAACAGACCTACTATGAATTTACATAAACATAGGAACTTAGTCACATTTTGGCAAGTGCTATTTTGATACATCTAAAAAAATCAATAGAAGAAAATACACTGAAATTATTTATCTTTTCCAGTCACAGATATCTTTTTTTATGATATAGGGAGAGGCAGTGGTTTAACAGCCTGAAACACCAATTGTGATGAAAAAACACATGCACTTAATGTACTGTCCTGTTCTTCATATGTCCTGCAGTGCCCTAGTGCTTCATTCCTTCATTTTGGCTCAATCCAAAAGCTATTGAATTCAGTGGAAAACCACCCACTGACTTCAGTGGGGAGTAGATCAATCTCAAAAAAATATGTAATTGGATGGGGTAACAACTGATTTTGTGCCATGTGTTGTAAATCTCTCTTCCACAGCAGAACTTACAGCTCTGTCTCAACAGTACTAAACCAAAGTAAGAAAAGCAGAGGCAACTTAACTTTCAGCTGGGGAGACCTTTGATTAACTCTCACCAGAGAAGTAACTTTTTTTCATTGAGTCTAGTACCCACAATGTGGAGTTAGGACCAGAGGGGCTGAGCCTGAGACGTATAAACAAGCCACACTACAGTAGCTGTGCAAAAACAAGCACATTAAGAGGTAGAGAACTGATCTCCTGATAAAATCTCTTATGCGTTTTGGGGAAAATATATAAATCACTGCTGGATGGGTTTATGCTGCCTTTGCTGGGCTGAGTCATACATGTTTGGGATATTGTTCTGAAATTGATGCAGCTTGATTTACCAATTTCTCAGATCACAGAATCACAGAATCACAGAATCGTAGGGGTTGGAAGGGACCTCCAGAGATCATGGGGTCCAACCCCCCTGCCAAAGCAGGTTCCCTAGGACAAGTTGCACAGATAGGCATACAGACGAGTCTTGAATATCTCCAGAGAAGGAGACTCCACCACCTCCCTGGGCAGCCTGTCCCAGGGCTCTGTCACCCTCACTGTGTAAAAGTTCTTCCGCATGTTGGTGCGGAACTTCCTGTGCTCCAATTTGCAGCCATTGCCCCTTGTCCTGTCCCCTCAGACCACTGAAAAGAGGTTGGCCAATTCCCCCTGCATCCCATACTTAAGATATTTATAAACATTAATTAGGTCCCCCCTCAGTCTTCTTTTCTCCAGGCTGAACAGCCCCAGCTCACTCAGCCTTTCCTCATACGGGAGATGCTCCAGGCCCTTAATCATCTTCGTAGCCCTTCTCTGGACTCTCTCCAGGAGATCCCTGTCTCTTTTATCCCAGGGAGCCCAGAACTGGACATAATACTCCAGGTGGGGCCTGACCAGGGCAGAGTAGAGGGGGAGGATCACCTCCTTTGACCTGCTGGCCACCCTCCTCTTGATGCATCCCAGGATCCCATTGGCTCTCTTAGCCACCAGGGCAGACTGCTGGCTCATGGCCAACCTGTCATCCGCCAGATGTCCATCCCCTAAGTCAGATCTTTTACTGGGGGGGTGAAATATTAAAGAAACAAGGTCAAATTTCAAATCTCTTTCTGTATTACAGGTTTGATAACAAATTGGAGAACAAAAGAATAATATAAGTATATGCTGGAAGTGTTTCCTCAGTGTCATGGGCATATCTTGCAACTAAAGTGTCTGTCACAGGTTATGAGATTAGATATGAATGGAATAAAAAAATAACTAAGAATTGAGAATTTACCTTTTTTATATTGTCAGTAATGTGAGGGATTGGAATGGCTTTCTTAGTGTTAGAAGAATGTAACTCCAGTAATTTTGATAAGAGCTAGATTCATATGTTCAAGGGAAAATGGCCCAGAATACAACAAAAACTCAACACAGGCTTTGCACTTCTAGGATGTCTTTTTCTCCAGAATTTCAGGACAGGTTGAGAAAGTAATATTAACCATCCACCTCCATCTCTAAATTCTGAATTTATTTACCTTATTCTTTCAGCACTTTCTGGTTACTCAGGATGAACAGGTGACTGGGAAGGAAAGCTTGAAAGACATATCATTCTTTGTGCAAGATCAGGCTTCTGTTCACATTGCTGTATGCAAGGAAGAAACCATATTCCTTGAGACTGACTGTGTTATACTGGAGTCTGGAGCCTTGATGGATGGTGTTCTTCATGGGTTGAGCTCTTCATGGATGACTATGCTTTGCATAAGCAAACTCACAGTACAGATAACATAGATAAATTGCGTGCACTCATTCTACCTGACCGTTCTCACTCCTTGGCTTTCCACTTCTGTTGCCTCATCTTAAATATACTAAATCAAGATCTCTTTCTGTTAGGTGTAGACTGTTTCCAAATTGACCTGAATTGCAAAGGAAATTAATGAGGAAACTAATCTGGCTTAATTCCCTTCCCCTGCAAGGGAGTCGCAGAGCACCAGAACAGCTGCTGCTTGCTCTTCCTGCTGCTCCTGATCGTCCTCTGGATCAGCTCAGCTGATGTTTTTTTGCATAGCAGAAAAAGGTCAGGGCAATGCTTTTAATTCAACTCACTGGGGGCATTTTTTTGTCTCCACAGACACAGTCTCTTGTCTTCAGTCAGTCTGTATGGCAAACGCCCACCAAGACTCCTTCACCTTGGGAAGTCCTGGAAAAGAATTTTTATGACACATCTAGCACAGTCCTCAGCTAAACTTGCCTTGGGTGCAGAAAGAGAGGGAATGAAGAAATTACCAGAGTCCATTGACAAGTAGCAGGGACAATAGGCTGTCAGTAGGATGTAACTTACCCCAGTAAAACAAGAGACTTACAAATACTGCATCTATTTGGAGAGGAACTGAGGAGTTGTTGGGTATCACCAAAAATCCCCCCAGATCCTGCCCTGCATTGCCTCGTGAGTCTGCAGTAAAGAGTCTTAAACACAGAGGCTAAATATTTAACAAATATGTGTGTATACATTTATATTTTATATGCAGTTCTTATTGATATCTACAGAGAAGAAGATTTAATAAAAAAAAACCCAAGCAACAATTTAGATGGAAGCAGTGTTTCTGCTGTCAGAGAAGCAGAAATATTTTCTGGAAATAATTTTCACTATTGTCAGTGTGGTGTGGGAGAAAGGATTGTGCTGGAAGAGGCAAACCCATATTCAGATTATTTCATAAGAATCAGTGGCGTGACCTACATTGTAGGGAATGTTGCCCACTTAATCACCTAAATTCTCAGACATCATGGATGTTGTGTCTTGGATGCATGGAACTTTCAAACAACAGTGTTAAATAGTGTAGAGTAGCATATTGCTGTGGTAAACGTCGCAGTCAGGATGCTCACAAATACAGACTTAAACAGCAGAAGCTGCTTAGCAGAAATAGAGGAAATGTTAACCAGGATGTTGGCATTTATTTCCATATTCTTTAAATAAAAATGACACACAGACAAACACCAGAGATGTGCAGACCTGACCTTAGTTTAGCAGCCATTCCCCAAGGACAGCACCTCTTCCAGAGACAGTGCTTAATTAGCGTTGCAGAGCAAAGTTATCACTGGGCATACGCCTGCTTCCTGGTATGGAGCTTGAACTGTCAGACAAAAGGGAAAAGGATGGGTAGAGACCTCTGTAATTTTATTTCTATGCGCTTGTGTGTGTGTGCGTGTTTTGGTTGGTTTGTTAGAGGGTTGTCTTTAGCATAATACTTGTTACTGGAAACCACATAACTCATTGTCCCATTTCAGGAGAGTTGTTTTCTTCTCTAAGTAGTGAATACAGTGAGTAGTCTGTGGCCTGTACTAATGAACTTTCCGTGAAGTCCTATAATAATAATGTCCTAGAGACATTCAAGGTCAGGCTTGAGGAAGCTCTGAGCAATCTATCTAGTTCAAGGTGTCCCTGATTACTGCAGGGGCTTTGGGCTAGATGACCTTTAAAGGTCCCTTACAACCTAATGCATTCTATGATTGTATGAATTCAAACCCAAATAATTTGAGTTTTATAACTGATGCCAAATTTACCTGTTGCAGGCAATTTGTACTGAGGTGACTTAGGAAGACCAGCAGCTGTGGCACAGTGCAGTCAAACTAGAGCATGACTAAATACAGTAAAGTTTATTTAGAGCTCTAACCTCAGGTTGAGCTGGTAAAATTACCATGGTTCTTATGAACTTTTACTCTGGGATTGCAAATACTCCCTTTTGTCTTCACTGAAAAATAAATTGGTGTCTGATGTCTAGAAATAATTGCTGTCTGTGGTAATGGTTGAGGCTTTGAAGTGATCTGATGGCTCACAATACAAGAGAGGATCACAGAGATGGGCAGTCCAGCAGTTAGAGCAGGTAAAATGCCTTTTCTCCTGACCTGAGGTCTGGAGTGACAAACATAATCTGCCCTGACCTAGAAGCTGACCTATGCCATTAAGCATGAGGCTGTAGGTCACTTTCAAGCTTTTGTTTGAGAGGTGCAAGCTCTGTGAGTGCCACTGCATTGCTTTGCAGTCCTGAAGGTAGCTGTGCTGTCATTTCTAGAGCCACAACATGGTAAAGCCTCTCTGAGAGCTCATGGTAAAAAGTTCCACCAAGTAAATGAAATTTTGGATGAAGAAATATAGCAATGAGATTTAGAAAGGGAAAGGAAGGTCACAGTGGCTCACAAAGCATCTGTGCTACCACAGAGTGAAGTTAGCATGCGTTGAAATGGAAGGAAGGAAGAAAGAAGTGTGAAGGTTATTGAGACTGATAAGTTTATTTTGGCCCCATGTAAATTCACTCAGGGTCAGACCCTTTTGTTGACTCAATGACAATCACACAATAGCCGTGGGATGCGGTTGGGCTGGACTTTTCCTGAATTACCTAGGGGACTCTGTCACAGCAAAATTCACAGGGAACTTGAGTCACCTTTGCCATTACTGTGATCTAGCAACAAGCTAATACCACCCAATTAAAGGAAATCACATAGCAGTGCCACATAAATATATATATATATATATATCTCAGTCACACAGTTTGTCAAATGAACCCTTGTGAGACAGAACACTCGGTGTCTAAATTTCCCTCCAAGCAAACAGAAAACTTCCCATCCAAGATCACTCTAGCAACCTGAACCCTACCTTGCTGGTGGTGTTATCAAAGACCTAACATCAACACAGCAACATAGCACTAAATCTATTGCTCGCTGGTGTTCCAGTATTCCAGCAGTCAACTAAATAAGGTTTTTAAGAACAAAGATTATATTTCTGTTCATACAAAGGTACTGCAAAGGTACACAAAGACAAGAAAGATGCATTAAAAACCCGAGGCACGTACCAGGTTATTGCATTGTCCCTTTGGGTTTCTTTCTGTTTGACATTGTGTGTGTGTGTGTGTATAAATTCTTTAGTGAAAAGGATGGTGTATATGTGTATTCCAGATGTTTGGGGAAAAAATGAAGAAGTTGATAGAGTTAATGAGTTTTGCCAACAGCTCATTGCTTTTGCCAAAGCCTTCTTTCATACAAATTCTGTCCATTGGCTATTTTTGAGAGTAGGTGTAGGATGGAAGATTCGTTTACTATTTGATTTCATTACTGATTTTACTTGAGGAATAAGACAAGTAAGTTTTCTCCTAATTTCCAGTTCACTTTATATTGCATAAATTTAAACTATAAATTGAAGAATTTTCTCTCTTTCAGCGGTGTATTTAGGATTTATTCAACCTTTTTTCAAGCATTTTATCTTCCTTCAGGTTTTTTTTCATATGTGAAAATATTTTTGCAATCAGTAGGGAGAGACTTCGAGGCTTATAGCAACTTTTTTTGGTGTTAAATTTTACCTTCTGCTGAATCATTTCATATGTTGGAAAGAATTTCTAAAGTATACATTTTACTTAGTGGCCTGTAATTATAGCCTTTAGTTTAAATTAGTCCTTTTCTTTTAATAATGTGTTGTACAGGGTTACAGCCAATGCTATTTTGACTGCAAGAACAATGGAAAGGTTGTGATACATTTGGAAAGGCTTAATTGAAGGTAACCTTTAAAGAAGAGCAATATGAATTCTAAAGTTCACGCAATCGTAATACTACAGGACAAAACTAGATTTACACACTGAGGCCAAATCCTGACCTTTTAAGTGATCTGTGTGACACACAGAGAGGTGCTGATAACCCAGCCATGGGCAGGGCCAGGTGAATGATGAGTCCAGCTTCCTGCCAGTCCCCTGTGACTGGGATGATGCAGGGGGTGGTGCAGCCCACTTCTCATGTCTCCATGCTTCTTTTCACTAAAAGGTTGAAAAACCTGACTGCTGACATCATGTTTGAAGGACACACTCTGAAGCTACCTTACTTTGATGGGGACACCCCCCACACCCCCCCAAAAATAAAGTGAAAGAGGGTATGGGGTATGTTCAGCATTATTTTTGTTCCATGACCCAAAGCGTGTCTGTGTAGGCAGCCCTCAGCAGAAGAAGATTACCTGCAGTGCCAGTGAACTCAATCATTTTTCCACTCCAGGTAGGGTTTCACTCTTCGTATTCCAATTTATCATTCTTGCTCATTCTCTCTTACTGTTAAGTAACTGCTGAGGACAACAGGTGTGCGTGGTAGGGCAGAGGGAGAAATGAGAGGAACAAAGTCTTAATCTGGGCTTCTCTTCAGCTGGAGACTGGACTTTTTTCTCCTCGAGGAGGCATGGTTGCTGGCAGGAGCCAGACAACACACACACTACAGCCTCGGCTGTAACCGCAGGGAGACAAATGGGGAAGATAAGCTGTGCAGCTGCCAAGACCATTTGGTACTGAGCTACAGTTCTCTCCTGGTTCAGTCTGGGCGCTTTAAGCAATCTAACATTCAGCCTCGAATCAAAAGGCAGTGGGGTTTCTCCGCATAGGAAGTGTGCTGCTTGCCATGATACACGGTGAACTCAATATACGACAGGAACAAAGGGCAAATGTTTTGTTGATAGTGTTTCCTTGTCAGTGAAGCCTGATGGCCCGGAGTACTTGACAGCCTGACACATCCAGAAGGTGATGACCAATTGTTAACAATCCTGTGAGCGACTTCTCCCGGCAGTTCTCAGAAAAAGCAGCGCTGCGATGACGGAAAGGCACAGGATGTTACAGAATCTGTCTATGGCTTCTGAGATGTGGGAAGCAGAGAGACCTCTGTTTTCAGAAGGTGCACGGCTGTAAACAGGAAGCTTTGCAGGGCACAGCTGAGTCCCCGGGCTCTGAGTGGGATGGGAAGAAATCTGCTGAAACAGGTAGCTGCAGCCAGTGAGGGATTGTCAAGGCATTGACAGCCTACTCAGATTTCCTAAAAATACATAATTCATCCTTGTCATTGCTAGTCCATCAGGCCAGTTTACGCACTGACGTGTTTTCAGACCACTGGGGAAAAAAAGCAAGATGTTCTGAAATCCAGATCAGTTTGGGAGCACTCTAATGTCAAACACAGGCTCCCTTAAGACTTTCCACTTAGGAAAGCACCTAAGTTAACAGTGAGTTGTTAAATTAACATTACTCAGAGCTACTGCCAGTATTTCATTGAATTAATTTATGATTAGTTGAGTTCATTAGAGACCAAATAATTTCAGCCAATTCCCAACATACAGAAGTTTGACCAGCTGCAGGAAAACTGCACAGGGAAGGGGAAGGAATGGTGTCCCTAGAGTGCTTTAGGAAATCTCCTCTGAAACTCACAGCAGTCCAAAAAAACAAGCAAAAAACATTTGTCAAAAGAACCTTGTATTTGACCAGGTCAGGAAGAATAGTCAGAGCATTCACACAGGGCAGATTCAATCTCCTCAGCTCTGACTCTCCATCTTCCCCAAAAAATCATGTTGCAAAATTTAGTCCTCAAATTATTCCAGTTCGGCTGGCGTTGAGATGTATGAGTTTAATAGCTTAACAAAGGATCATGGGAACAGATAAGTGCTCCGGCACGTCCGCTATTGTGTTTTGTGTTTTTGGCACTCGCTGTTGCCAAATGACCACTGAACAAAACGGCGCCTCTGACAACAATGCTTGTGCCACAGCATTTATGAATAGAGAAAAACATGTCAGTTTAGCAGTTTGCATTTTGGTCGTTTTTACCACAAAAACAATGCACGTGTACGATCCCCTAAGACTTAGGTAGCAAAACCCAGAAAGGAATTGGAAGGCTAGGTTTTATCATTTAAGCTGAATGCATTGACCCTCTTGCCGTGCACTTTAACCCTCTCAGGCAAAGTCAGGAGTCTGAAAGGACCCTCATCCTCAGCTGCCCTCTTGCTTCTTTCCATGTCTTCAGTGACAAAGTCTGACTCAGGCAAGACAGTCCTGAACACCCGCAGGTTAGAGCAGGCATGTAGAAATGATCTGTCCTTTCACCTGCAGCTCTGGTACTACTGGCTGCCGTGGAGCCTCCAGAGAAGACTGGGCAGAAGCTGGCACCCAGAGCCATTTCTGGTTCTTTGTGTGCTTGTTGTCCAGCAGAAACACCTTTGAGAAACAGCTTAGCAGTCTTATTTTGCCACTGTTACAAACAGAAAGAATACATTATTTGGGAGGAGAAAAAACAACTAAATTACAAAATCATTTTATGTATAGGAGTTAGTTATCCACTGTAATTTATATACTTCTCACAATAGATTTTGAATTGGGAAATAGGAAGGCAGAGAACAGGAGCAGCAGACAACCTAGCTATAGAGAATGAAGATTAATAACACCCAGCTTGCTCTAATAGAGGCTGAGAAACATATTGCCCTTTTCAGGCAAGAAGTATTTTGCAAAAGGAAAAATGTTTGTTTGTGATCAGTCTGTTTGGCCAGCTCTGTCTCCTAAAAATTACCAGACCACTTGGCAGATGGGGTTATTCCTTAGATTCTCCTAAAGCCAAACCTTCAAAAGGTTAACAACAAATAGGGACAGGGGCATGAATTAAGACCTGGAACACCAGCAATTCTGTCCAGTGAATATTAACCCAAAATCCTTGCTTCAGTCTTAAACAAATACTCAGTCACTTTCATGATAACTATTTTGATATCTTCTCTACATCAGTATTTGGTTGATTTAGGCCCTCCAGTATCTCATTACCTACAGATGGAAGAAGAAAGTAGCATTTTGTCTACTGAAGAAGCCTATAAATCTTCCCTTGCTCTGTGGCTTCAAACACCTGGCTCGGCTTACTACCCCTATGACTAGCCCAGTGCTGTCTCTTGCTCATTCTCTCCTACATTATAAAACTTTCCTACTTTATCTCTCATAGCTACTCCTTAATGGGTACCAGGTGGCTCCAACGAGGGTTGAGGCTGACTCTTCCTATCACAGATATTAACTCCTTCCTTGCTTTGTTTGACATTAACTTTCTTTGGATTTGGATATGTCTTCCCATGATGAGAACTGAAACAGGGTGGAGGAACTGGAAAGAGTCCCATGACCCCACAAACAAAATGTTACCATCCTCCTTCTTTCCACTTCAGACCAGAAGAGCTTCTGTGCACATAGTACACAAAGTAGTGGACAGAGGAGTGGATTCATAGGCAGCAGACCTGCACCTTGTTCTCTGTTCTGCCATTGAACTGTATGCAGCCTGCCAGTAAGCAAGAACAAAATAGATACTCAAATATTTCCTGCTGGCCAAGAGTTTTACAGGAAAAGCAAAGCAATAAAGCCTGAAGAACGTTTTGTTATTGTGCTTCTTATTAATTATGATAGCAGCCCAAGAGCTCATTGCTACCAAGATCTGTGCTGGGTAAGTTGCTCCTACTTTAGGAAACTTGTAATACAAAGAGACAGAACAAAAACCCTGAAGGGGAACAGAGATGTGATGGTGCTGGGACTAGCTGATTCCTTATACCACTCCCTTAAAAGAGTTAAGCCTTTAGTTCAGGAACCTTGCACCCTATCCACAGCCAGTAGAACTATTGAGGGGCAACACCAAGCATCCAGGAGACCAGTCATGTTTAAAAGTAGAAAAAATCTGCAAGCCAACAGAGCTGGAGAAGGACATAAAATAAAGATTTTTAGTGAAGCTTACTCTTCTAGAGTTACTCTGCATGGTAGCAAAACGTATCTTTAGAAAAATATACCTCTCTAGTGGAAAAATTCTCATTCAATTATTGAGTTTAAACAGAAACCGAAACCAAACCCAAAACAAAAAAAAGAAACCTCTAAGAGGTTTGAATTGTGTCATTGAACTTCTAACTGCAGACACTGGTTGTAGAATTAATCTTAGCAAACACAGCTGTTTGTGACCTGACCTAATTATCTAAGTTCCTTTATTTCAGGGAACATGTCCAGAGCACAATTCAGCTTGCTTGTGTCTGATGCCTAAAACTTCTGTAGTCAGGTGAACGGCTTCTGATCTCATCTGCCTTATAACACTATCCTATTCAGTAGCTTCTTTTTCATATTTGAATCAAATTACTTGTGACTTTTGTCTATGTCCTCTATAGCTCACACCTCATACAATATCTTGGAGGAGCAAAACAAAGCCATAAAGAATTGGCTTATGTCTCTCAGAAATCTGCCTTTTGTTTTCTGTTACTGTTTATATCAATATGAACAGGAAAGATGCCTCACCAAAGGGGATATATGGCACATCCTCTTCTCTGCTTTTTCCTTCTACTTAGCTGCTTCTATGGAAAAAAAAAGGGGGGAAGCTTTGATCAAATAAAATACTTGTATATAAAACAATATTTTAATCTAAAAAAATAAAGGCTGATAAAATCAGTGAGTTGTGAATATTTTTACAAAATATTCTGAATAAAAATATCTTCATGAACAACAAAAACTGTAAGTTAAAAAGAAAAAGCATTACTTGAATTACAAAATCAGCAAGCATTGTTGATGGGATCTAAATGAAATGGAGATATAGTTTCTCATTTAAAAAACCCAGTAGTTTTCCAAATTCCAGCCTAAATTTATTTTAGGTGCCAAAAAATTTTTAAAAAACCTTCTGGACTGCAGACCTGCAGGTAAGTGTATATAGTCACATACTAGATTACTCACTCTCAGCTTCCCTTTCCTTGTGAATTGAGACTAAAATTAAAAATCTGCTCTGCAGCTGACACATCCAAGACATAAGTGATTTCAGTCACACCTGACTAATGTCTATGGCATCCTTTTGCTGCTACATTGCATCTTGATTTGTGTTTATGATGTTACAGCTAATTTTGTCTCTCTGAAATCAAAATGCTTCTCTCGTAGTATTTTTAAATTTGTTTAATGGCTGTGAGGATGCGGTCTGATGAGAGACACATAAGAGATGTAGAAGACAAATATTCTAAAGGATACTTAAATTAATGTGTATTTCATAGTTTCCAAAATATATGATAAGAAATAACACCCCCTTAACAGTAAAACAAATAAACAGAAAATTTACTTCAAAACTTGGCAAAGCTGCAAAAGCTGGTAAATCACAAAAGAGCTACAGTGAGTATTTGCTCAAAGTGGGTGAAGTACAAAAAAGACACCCACTTGCTGACAGCAAATCTTTCTGCGAGCACGTGGAAGGAGGAGTGGCAATGAGATTGACCCAGTCCCCAACTGTTGCCAGCCCATCAGCTGATGAGGCTGTGACCTGTGGACAAAATTGTGCTTTCCTGTCCACACCAGACTTTCATTTCCTCCAGATGTGAACAGGGCTACAGAGTTACAGTGTCCTTCAACCCTGAGATTAAAAGTCAGCAGTCTGCTGGTTTGTGGAGGAGTTTGGCTTTGGCTTAGTGACATGGAACCGTCTGTTTGAATGACCATGCCTTTCTTTTCCGGAGTGAATTTGCCATCATGGCAACTGGACAAGGTTCACAGGATGGAACCTCCTTAGCTCAGAAAGTACCAGACTACTGGCAAGCCACCAGCTAGGATGGACATTCATCTGGAACAGATTCCATCTTTGGTCTGAAGGCAACCACATATATTATCCCTCTCCAGAAAATTGCACAACTCTCATATTTCCCTCTGGTTTTAGGGGCAAGAGGGTGGGAGACGTGTGGTGAGGAAAGAGAGATTTTTAGGCTTTTTTTTTTTTTCCTTTTAATTTGTTTGGTTGCATTTTCCAACAACTTGTTGAAATTCAGTGGTTGGATTTTTTTTTAAGTAATGTTTTCAAATAGTTGGGTAGATCTCCTGGAACACTGTTATTTTGTATAAAATCAAATAAAGACAGAAATAAAGCACAGGTTCCCCTTACATGCTGTTTGCCAGGACAGGAAACATACCCATGCTAAAAAAAGGGTGAAAGTTTTAAGGGAGGAGAAAAGAGAACTGAAAAAACAGAAACAGCTTAGTTAAAACATATGACCTGATATTGGAGGGGATCAAGGCACAGAAATGTTTTTCAGGTATGGGTTCAAAATTTTTGGCAATATTATTTTTATATCTTTATGTCTGTGTATTTAGAAAACACCCTTAGCTAGAATTTCATTTGGTGGCCTTGATGGAGAATATTTGGGTCATTGAGTATTTTAAACTACTCTTTTTTTGCTCTGGGCTGGAGAATGTCACCGTTTCAGCTCACTGTAGTACCTTGCATATGCTTTTGTTTTCTGTCTGATTGTGTTGGGAGAGATAAAGCCAAGGTTCCCCCCAGGTTCTACCAGGCCACATCCTACATCTATTGCTTACTGTCACATGTTGTGCTTCAGGTACCCAGGTATCTCATGTAGCAATGGAAATGGAGAGATGGAGGGGATAGTACTCTCCTGGCCAGCTGGCTGGCAGTGTTGTATGTCTCAAGTCACACATTACTAACTTCAGAGGTGGCTAAAAAAGAAGTCTAGTAGTTTCTATTAAAGCACAAATTTTGAACTGTGGCCAGTCTTCAGCTTTAATTGATTCCATAGAAAGCACGGGGCCTGCTCACTGATTTGAGACCAAATGGCACAACATGAAAAAAAAAAGTGACATAATGCATCTTAAATCATATTTCATTCTGAAATTACAATTTCTATTTAACAAAATCATTTGCTCCTGTGTGTGGTTAGGGGAAGCTGGATTTATGTGTTCTTGTACAATCTTTATTAATGAGTCCGAGCTATTTCTTCCAAAATAGACCAGTGTTCCAAAAAGATGTAAAATATAAGGAGGATTTGGCTCACCAGTGACAGCAGTGACAGCAGTGACAGCACACCTAGTCCGCAATGCAAGGACTGTCTAGTGTTTTTGCATGCAAATAGTGTTGAGTAAGTAGTAAAGTGTCTTTATACTTTGGTACAATGCAACTGTGTTGGACTCATGATCCTCACAGGTCCCTTCCAACTGGAGGTATTTTATGATTCTATTTGTTTTGCATTCAGTTCCAAAGATATTCAGTCATACATGTTTACTAAGTCATTAATGAAGGGGACCCAGAAGATGTTATGACTTATAGAGGAGAGGGGGGATACAAAGGGTGTTAGCACTTGCTTTTGTATGTTGAAATAGTCTATATTGGAATTTTATAGATCATTATTTACTGTATATTTAAATCGAACAACTGTTCAAGAATAATTAGAAGCAACACATTTTTCAATTCATAATTAAAAAGCCAAACATTGGGCTTTTCCCAGGTGCCTATCACAGAAATTGGGGAAAACCATCCCACTTAGACCAGCAAGCAATGGGTGGAGACGGCATCGCTCTCCAGATGTCTTTCATAGTAAACCATGCTCTTCTGTGCTACTTAGAGTTAAGAAGATGTACGTAGATGTTGAAGTACTTGCTCCACTCTATTCTAAAACGTAACCAGCTGTAGGACCATGCTGTTCTACAGACAGAAAAATCTCTGCTGTTTTGGGGTCTTTTTTTTCATATGTTCACAGAAGAGAATTTTATCCTTAAAAGCACACAGAGTAAATGACATATTTATTTTCCTTAAATGCATAAAAAGTACATAAACAACCTTACTCTTTAGAATAACAGATATAATGTGAAGAATTAAAACCACAGTCTACAGCATCATAAATAATGATCTGTTTTCTTTCTAAAATAAAGGAATTTGGACTTCAAGCCAGTTTCAAGGGAATAAATAGCATTAACACTCCATTAGTGTAATTCATCAGTAGTATAAAAGTATAGACAAAGTATAATGGGGAAAGACAACAAACAAGTATTTTTAAAACCCGACAGCATTATAAGGTACATTTTGAAAAGGGACTCACCTGTTTCATCCACTAAAACTAAAATCAATGCATAAGAGCACCTGAATCTTATCTACTCTGTGCTATTACTGAGAATTCGGGGTACAGGAAAAATCATTACGTGCAGTAAGGGAGCCGGGCAAGCAAAAACTGAAGGAAGGCACGTGTTTTCTGACCTCAGATGAACTGGTAACTCATAAAATGTGCAGTCTCATGAAATGCTGAACACTTCTCGGCCCAAAACAGCCCCTGCCTTTTATGTTATGCATGTGACTGGCCCCTGTCAATGAAGGACAAGCTGTATTAACCACTCACTCTGTTTACCTATTAGGGAAGGGTACGGCTCGCCACACTGCAGTGCACTTCTGATTTGTTTAGCTGCGCATCTGCTTCTTTCCTAAATCCCCTGCTGCAGCTGTGGGACAGTGTGAATGATCCTTCTGCTTTTTACCCTGGTACAGTCATTCCTGGTCATTCGTGCCTTTCGAGGAGTGAGCTCCAGGGTCATGGGCTGTCCTTCGGGAAGCTTTGTTTCCTGCCCTTGCTGTATTTACTTGAAGCTGACAAGTCCGTCCTTCCAGCAGGACGTAAGTGATGTGGGAGTCACGCAGTTCCGAAGTCCTGTGGGTAATTAAAGCCAGCCCCACTTAGGGCTTTTGAAAGGAAGCGTAAAGCCTTGCATTCAACCGAGTTGTCAATGGGGCACCAGTGAAATGAAAGAAGAGAAACTTGCGTGCTCTCTGTGGTCTATGTCACTGGGTAGACAGGCTGCTGTGATTTGGAACAGTTGTAAATGTGATCTTAATACTGCAGAAGACTTTGATTGGAGTGTTTCAGTCTCTGGCTGGCTCCGGTCTGAAGTCCTGCATCAAGGCGAGATGGAGCAAAGCAGGGAAAGAATCCCTGTACTGCAGCAAACATAGAAAGAGGGGTCCAAATATCAGCTGCCAATGCTAGCACATATAGCAAGATATTTCGTCACCTGTTTTCAGACCTCTCATACAGACAGCCTGTAAAAATTTACTCAGAGAAAAATACATATTTTTCTAGAGAAAATTCTTTCATGAGAAAACACAGTGTTGATATTTAATGCTACATGTACATATTCTGTGTATCACCTACGTGATGTTTATTGTCCAGGTTATTGCCTTGCTGAAAGCATTAGCTACTCAGAATAATTCAGCATTAAAGTAAAACTTTAATTACAACTTTACGCTTCTGAGAAGATGCTAAATGGATAGAGGACTGAATATTTTTATTCTTCAATCTGACTTGTCGTACTCATCCATTGGAATTAGCAGCCCAGCAGTCTTGTTGTCAATGCCTGACCTACTAATTCGTTGAAGTCACTGTCCTTCATATCCATATCACAGTCTATGAATGCATTCAGGAAAGCACACTCTTCTAAACATGTCCCCAGTGGAACTGTCTCTCGCAGACGGATTTTGCCAGGCTTGAAGTACAAGCTGAGTTATAAATAGTCCCATGTACCATATAGCTGTTAAAGGTAAGCCTGAACTGAAGAGCTTTCCTGGATCAGGTGCTGCCTGGGGTAAAGAAAAGAAGTCAGCTAAACTCATGGTGGCTTTGTGGCATCTCTAAAGTGTGGCATCATGCAGAGTACTGGCTCTGACAGCTGAGGGAGAAGGACTGGGAAACATCAGGCAGGTTTCCATCCATTCCTTAGCTTGCTCTGGCTTTTGTAGCACATGTGAAATGCTCCAGATCTACACTGCAGGTCCAGGAAGTCCCTGGACAGTCATCAAATGTGAGACATCCATCTTTCTCTGCCCTGGGGAGTGACGTGATCTAGGTCTTAATGCTTATAACAAAAGGATTCAAACAAACTGATCTGCAGTGATAATAAAAATGGAAGCTACATCTGCAGAGCAAATGTGAGGAGCTTTTCAGAAAGCATGTTTCTTGCTATGATGAATAAAGTCTCAGAGAAACTTATGTCAAGGCAATAGAAAAAGAAATACCCTTCCCTTTCCCTACCCACCCCTTTGTTATTATAACTAATCTCAATAAAACGTACATCTGAAAGCTGTCATTTCTCTGTGTTTTCTGTCCTGTCTTTCACAGTGAGGAGTTCAGCTGTGACTTGAGTACATCTGCAGTTATTTCTTTTCTCTCAGATTTTATTGGTTTTAGCCAAATTGAAACCCACACTTTGTCTGTTTGCTGAGGCAGCTGCTCCCTTGAGATCGATGGCATTCAGCTTGCATTTTTGCATACCTGTGGCTGATGCCTCCCATCTTGCATGACATCAAAGGGAGGCAGCACTGACCGGCATCTTAATTGGAGGCTGGTGTTCTCCATGCTTGGCTGGGCCAGGAGCACTTGCACTTGCTGAATGTTCTTCCTGTTGTGGTGTGTGTGCTGAGCCAGTGACCCCATCTTGCCACTCGAATCCTCCCACATGGAGAAGGTTGCCTAATGTTGGGTGCATTCTTCTGCTTTCATCTGCTGATGTCCACAAGATAAAGCCTGGCACATGACAGTTATTTATGCTAAGCCTTTAATGGTGTGTAACATATTTCTTAGAGGTGGGCTAATGTGGAGTCGAAGACCTGTTCGAAGATGCAGGTCACACTGCAGTAACTGAGCTTGTCAAGACATGTACAAATCAGGCTGTGCTGTGATATAAAATGAATTGTGCAACAGTTGTGCACCCAGATGCTGAGGGGATGTTACCAGGAAATGTCAGGATCATCTTTTTTATTTACATTATGGTAATGCCTCAGGCACCAGCCATGACTGAAACCACCTGCCAGAAATGATGCAAAGATTGAAAGAGTATCTGCTGTGAAAACCCCTAGAAACTAAGTAGGAGCCACAAGGAAGGTATGGAAGAGAGGAAATCCTGCTCCTGTGCCCACATGCTACACTAAGAACATAAGATTGGAAGGGACCAACTCAGTCATTGAGCTCAGTGCACGAGATGTTAGCAAACAGATGTCTAGGTGTCTGCAGACCATCAGAGAGCTAAAATACTTCAGCACTTGACTTCTGTGCCTAGGCATCCTTAGTGTGATACCACAGATCCAGAAAAGAGATTTAGGATAACCCTGCCTAAAATTTCAGGGAAGAAGATTCTCCATCTTATACCCTGCCTATGGAATGTGCCAGTAACAGCTTTCTCTTTTCTAGGCTGACTAGAGAGATGTCTACATCCACTCAAAGATGGTAGGGGACATGGTGTTAAGTGAAGAGTCCCTCCAGCACCTGGTCCCTGAAGTCTGTATGCTCCTCAGCATCTGGAGGTTTGAGTACTAAAAGATACCAAAAGAGTGACCATACTAAAAGGCTATGAGATTTTCTCTGTGAAAAATACAGCTCATATCTCCAGGGCAAGTCAGACAAATGTGAAATCACAAAAGCAGTATTTCTGGGCCTGGATATGTGGATAGAAAAGGGAGATTCTGCTCTGTAGAACACATTTGATTTTTCCAGCTGTGGTCTGATGCAGAATGCACAAACAGCCCTGATAGAAAACTGTGGCTGAGACGGATAAACTGAAGACATTTCAGACTGTGAAGGCCAAATCATTATAAATTCTATTTACCTATGGCATTGAAGCATATACTCAACTCAGTCTGGAGAGGAAATTTCAAATCTGGATCTCTCTTGGCACTTTCTACTGGCTCTTTGAAGCATCCCAGCTCCCAGCCATGTCTGCTGAGTATCCCAGTGCAGAAGTGTAACTCCTTCCAGTTAGAGAAGTGTCATACAATCATCTATAAAAGTGAGGTATCTCAATATTTTGGTTGAAAACTTCAGGGTACAAAAAAATATGTGGAAAGGAAGCCTCTCTACTCTTGGTCATTTCTTCAAATCTGGTCCAGACTACTGGTGATCAAATTTTTTTTCCTCTCTTCTGATAGCTGTTGCTATTTATGAGAAAAATACAAATAGAGTGGGCTGAATTCCAGATGGGGAAAGCTCTGAAAGCTGCACCTTGCTGGTGGACCACCTGGATGTCGACCACTGCAAAAAATCAGAACTGCTCAGTCTCCCAGGAGTGTGGCATCCTTCAGGGTTACTTTTAGAACAATGTTCTTTTGCCCTTTTGGTGCCCTTACTGGACTTCTTCTGAGATAAATATTTCTGGTTTCCAAGACTCTGTTCATAAACATAAACTTCACTTTACATTTTGTAAAAATACAGGAAAAAAAAACATATTCTGAGAAACCGCAAAGAGAAACCCAGAGAGCATAATACCAGAAAAGAAAACATAACATCTCCACAAGACTATTGGTCTTGGCAGTGCAATGCAGCATCACTGATCTTGTTAAAATATCTAAAATTACTACTCCATAAGTATTATTACCTGCAGGGGAGGGCAGAGTCAGAAGGAGAAGTTCCTTGTATGGTTCAGAAAGACAAACTGTCAGAAGAATTGTAACGGATGAGAGTAGAAGTTTTAAAATTGGAGTCATCTGATCCACTTTCTCTCTTATAAGTTAGAAGTGAAGTCCAAGCAGATCACATCATCTGCCTTCACATACAACAGAAGAAAATCAGGCATTTTCAGATTGTGATTTATCCCGTTTATCCTAAATATGAATTACTGTTAGGAAAGGTTTGTTTCTATCTCTTGAGCCTGGGTAGCTAATTTTAATTAGGTTGAGTTTGACAAGATGAATTCTACCCTGAAAGTTTTTGGAGAGTTCACATTTCTTCATATCAATTGCACTTAGCAGTCAATCTAACTTGATAAAATAGGTTCAGTTCTACAATAAGCAGTTTGGCACAGCAAAACACATGGTCATTCATCTAGATGTATGGTCATATTGATAAAATGAGAGAGTATAGCCTGAAAAACAGTGGTACTGAAATAGATTTCATGTTTCTTGGTACATAACACATTAAACATGAGCCATCTGTCCTACAGAGACAGCAACACTTGGAGGGTAAACATCAGTTTTGGATATATAAACAAATGAATACCTTGAAAAAGTAGAAGATAATATTGCCTCTTAATAGGATATTATTGAGACCATTACTGCTATCTCTTTCCATCTCTGTTACCCTTACTTCAAAAATTATAAACAAAACCGAGAAAAGAAGTATAGCAGTGCTTATGTTACTGAGAAACAAATGGCATGCTGTAAAATATAGAGGTTCTTTTTTTATGTTGATCCACAATATGATTAAGAGATTACTTCATCAGCTTCACTGAGAAACAAGGAAGAAGATTAAAGAGTGGTATAAGGGCAAAATTAACCTCAGTAACTGCACATTTTTGTCAGGTTAATTAGCTACTGTTTCTTTTGAGCTAGCTTATTCAATAAGTGGCAGATGCCCCATTGCTGTTTTCCTAATGGGAGGTGTGATACTGTGACAGAGATATTATGAAATACACAGACCACATAGTTTTTAGAAAGTGGGGAGATTGCTTTCCAGTCTGGCATTGCTATGCATTCATCTCTTCAGAAAAAATAAGACTAACATCAAACTTGTCCTAAACTTCTGAAAAGCTTTGGTATTTAAAGGCTCACTTCAGTCCTGGACTGCCCAAACTCTACTCACTTCTGTGTGCTGAGCTATCAAATTCCAGCAGAAACATCCTCATTGTAGATTTTTACTGTTTCTGAAATGTGCGACAGTGTCACGGCACTGAGGAATCCTGTTGTTCAGCTGTGCCCAACAGCATTCCTCCCACCCCCACTCTGCACCATCATCTAGGCTTCTGTCTTGAAAACTGCAAACATCTGGAGGAAGTGTCCTTTTCTGGGGGTTAAAACATCATGTTTTAGCATCAAAGAAAAAAATAATTGCACGCATGCATGTGTATATATGCACACATACATACACGTATATGCATGATATGTCTGTCTGTACATGTATCAGTAGCTCCTTGCAGCAACCAGAAGATAATAAGCATTTCTTTCAGTCCTCACATGTTCTTTAATTAACTAAGGCAGTGGCACTGTGATGCACATAAAGTTTTGTCATTATAATCTATCTACAATGACTTGGGGTACAAATTTAAAAGAAGAGAAAGGGAAAAAGGGATTACTTAAATTCTTAGGGTCCTTCCTTAACCAACTTTTCTGAGATTTTTTCAACAAGATATATCTATCTTTGTTTTTCCTTTTGTAAAACTATTCTAGCATTGATCACTTATCTACCCCACAATTGTATTTTCTACTGTATTTATTCATTCTTTAAAGTTAAAAAGAAATCATTACACTTTTCTATGAAAATCTATCACCTAAACAAAATGCTGTCTCCTCAATAAAACACAAATCTGCCCACACCCTTGAAGTAAGTGGGGGGGGTGGGGAGTAAGTAGAAGACATTTAGAGAAGCCCAATTCACTTGCAAGACAAGAGGGAAAAAGAGAGAAGGGGAAAAGAAAAAGAGGAGATTCTTTTCTGTAAATTTTAAATGTTTTTTTTAAAAGCCTGGTTCAATTTTCATACATGTCAGTCAGATTTGGTTTTATGACTTTGAGATATGGGCCACAGATGAAACTTCCATAAAGGTTTTGCTATATTTTTCCTCCTTCATGGTAACAATTTCCTTTCCGGTTTGCATCCTAAATTAACACCACCAACAAAAATAGCCCAGCATGAGACCTGCAAAGGTCACGGACAGAAGTCCCCTCTGTGGGGAAGGTTTGCGGGGCTGCCTGCACGTGGTGGACATCCTGAGAAGGCACAATGGCAGTGAACGTGTAGCACAGCTTCCCTTGTACTGCATTACCTATTGTTATAAACACAGTTAGATGACAAAATGATTTCTCCAGTAAAACAAGTAGAAGGTGCTGTGTGATTGGAGACATATGAAAGGTAGAAAAGTGCCTTTTCTCGCTTCTTCTCCTGCTAATAGTAATTTCAGGTGCAAGAAGCTTTTTTTTCCATTCTTTTCCCTTATCTGACAAAAAGAAAGTATGCCTTGGGTCATTTCTTTTCTGGGTTTTTTTTTTCTTCTCTCTCCATTTCAACTATTCTGCTTGCTAGAGGTCTGTTCCTTTATTATCAGCCAAGGACAGATAAGACAAACACGTCACACCCACAGTGTTACTGGCACTCGCTTGGACTAACTGTATATTTGAAGCACAATGCAGAGTTCCTTCTATTAATCCGAACAAACATCCATCTCATCCTGAAGTAAAATCCTGAGCGCTTACAAATGAGGAGATTAATTTGCTGGAGAATTCTTTGCAGCTTCTGGACAATGGCAAACATGATTCATGTAGTTATATGTTGAAGAAAGGGTTAGACAAGGACCTCTCAGCCAAATTCTCCAACTGTGGAGAACTGATAGAAATCCTTTGCTGCCAAAGGATTGTCACAGACAGGAATGTAGTCTTCGATTTCTAAAAAGCCCTTGTGCTGAAAACACCTTTGAATTTACAGGTATTCTTGGTCAGAAAAGCACAAGAGGAGGATTTATCTACATTTAATAAGAATCTCCCTGTAGCTATGCCAAAAACTTGAACTTGTTTGCAAGGTTTTAGAAAGCGTAAGAACTTAAACATAGTTACTGTTATGATTCTTACTGCTTCCTGTTTAAGGGCAAGACAAGAAGTGGAAATTGCACAAAAATAGCTTCTTGGAAGTTGTTTCCATACCAGACTGAGTGTGTTTTTACAATATTTTCATCCTCATTTTCCATATCAACAAGTTCTAATAAATAGCACTTGAACACTATGTTGATGATTATAACTTGTAAACCTTAGACCTACCTGTGAATGCAAATTTAATGTTGAATGTCAAAATGATACTGCCAAGCTAAAAGCAAGTGATGAGTATGAGTTCTTAAAGCTATCACAGTGGAAGATAAACTTAGTTCTAGCCCTAAACATAGAGGTTAATATGTATTTTCTGAGTGCTCAGCTGGTTGCTACAGAATGCTTTCTCCTGAATAAATATATTGTAATTGCGGAGAATTATGTTTAAAAATATTTGCTTTTCAATTACAAAACTTTGGAATATTATCCTATTTCAGACTATAAAAGTTAGTGATTTATACAAATCACCAGTAATATCTGGCAAGATAATATAGGGGAAGGTATATGCAGAGATGTAGGAAATCATTTGTCCTTCGTGGGTTGGTTGTATGTTCCCGTGGTCACAATCATCAAGTAGAAAATACATCTCACACACATCCCATCCAAAGCTCATTATGCCTCTGGCGATCAAACAAGACGGACTCAAAGATCTTCCCATCCCATAGTATTATTTTCCCCATAGGGACAAAATTTCCACTGTCTGTTTTTAAGGCATTTTCCTGTCTGTGCATATCTTCAGGACACTAAGGCAAACTTAGTTTGAAGTAAATGGTAAAGTAAAAAGAAATAAAAGGTGTGTGCCAGCAGCATGTTTCTGGTGACTACCAGGATGTATCCAGCAGCAACTAAAGTTACCCATGCACCAGCCTTGTGCTAGAGCTTGCAGCCTGTGAAGATGTACAATACACTAAGGGACCTGACCACGGCCACCTTTATCACAGTTTTCTCTGTCCTCAAATGTTTCTCTTTCCTACTCCTTGTTTTTGTTCCTATCCCTGTCTCTCCCACTGCAGCAAGATGTTTGGAGTTTGAGTCCTATGGCTTCTGTTTCATGGTATTTGTGGTAAAAACCAAGTCTGGCAGCAGTCTTAATATTCATCCAGCTTGTTTTCTTTTTCTTCAGAGAGCCCGAGGTTGCAGGGGGAACACCAACAAAACCTAAATTTCTGAAATGAAATCTTTTGTCAGGGCGACCATATTCAGCATTTGTTTGTTCAGTTCTGATGCTCAACCAGGCATAATAATCACTAGGGTGACTTTGGAGGATTAAAGTTTTAAGGCCCAGTGGATTAGTATGTTCAAACCTATATCTCTCAGCTGTCAGATAGAAGGGGGGTTGCTTCAGGAGTAGAATTTTTTTGTTAAATTCTTGCATGCCAAGAGCCCAATTTGTCAAAGTACTGAGTAGCTCCCAAGAATTAACAAATCTATCATCCAAGCTGCCCGGAGAAGTGGAGGAGGATTATCTCCAGTTTACAGATGTGGAAGCAAAGCATAGACAGATTAAGTGACTTGTTTCAGGTCACATACAGGGCAATCCAGGCTGCAGGGGCACTTGCTGATTTGGGACAGGATCAAAAGAGAGTGGTCCTATTAGTTTCTTGACTGCTTTTTCCCAGGTGGGTAAAAACCTTCTTTGGGCCTTTGCCTACTGAAAGTTTTGGTGAACTCCAGAGCCCCTGATCTCTCTAGAAATGCGTCTCAGTAATGGTATTGATGTTAGCCATTAAAAACAGCAGAGAAAGACCTTGGCCTGACGCCCTGGATGTAAAGGAGTACATCTTGGCTGAGTGAGGTGAACTGGGCAATCCACCAAAAGGTTTTGATTACTACCCTGGCCCACAAGTTTTCTTCAGCTAGATCTGTTAAGAGAAGGAGTTCTATGTAATTGGTATAGACCAAAACCCCAGGGAAAATTAAGTTGGAGGTATCTGTCTCCGGTCTTTTGTGTGTGATATGTGCATCGCACCAATTATTTCAATGCTGGGAGTAAGGGAGATATGCTGAAGTGCTGATTTAAAATGCCTTTTGTTCTTCCAACTGTTATTATTGTCAGTGACAGCAAAAATGATCTCCTTCCCACTTTCGAGATAGCTGATAGTATTGATGATAATTCCGAAAGGGCCTTTGGGTTCAGCCATCTGTTTTCCATACTGTCATTGGCTTGCTGTTCTTGGAGGTGGCTGAGATTATTCCTTGAAATATTTGGAAGATTTAGAATTGTCTTCTAGATAAGAAGTATGGGAGATGTATCAAATGTACCAGCTGCAGTTAGGTGTGAAGGGTTTCTTTCAAATCTAAAATCTGTAAAGGCTTCCAGGGCATACCTTAAAAAAAAAACCCCAAAAAAAACCCCAAAACCCCAAAATATTAAAAGTCCACTTATTATGAAAAAAAAAAAAAAGGAGGAAGAAGAAAAAAAGAATAAAATCCTCAGTTTGGATATTTCATGACCTTTGGTCACCAGAGACTCCTGTGCAGATGGACATATACAGCTCAGATGACATTGTAGTACTTCCTCTCCTGTCTTTCTGTGAGACTGCCAAAAGGGAAGGAAAATAATTTGAATTATCTGGAAGTCAAAGGCCTTGGAAATTCTCTTTGTAATATTCTTTTAACTCTTGAAAACACACAGGTAACATGTCCTCCTTTTCCAAGAGTGTCCTGGCAGCAACAGCAGAAGTCACAAAATCTTCATTTCAGTTCCTACAAGTAATGCAAACACAGATAAAAACATCCTTCTTCATTTGAATCTGAGAAATTGGTACTATATTGGGTTTTCCACTCCTTCAGTTCCTTTCTTCTAACATCCTTTGTCCTCACAAACATGAAGTCCTGCATCTGGCTGTGTAGTTTTACTCCCAAAACAAACTCAGGCCTACCTTCTCCTGATTACTGCAACAGTAGAGTGAAGAGAAAAGCCATAATCTTTTCTTCTAGTGTGATGGTTGCCTGTTCCCCTTTAGAAACATCACTGGTCTGCGTAAGAGGTGTGTAAAGCAACCTGTCTAACATCAGGTAAGACACGCTCAGAGAAAAGTATACTCTTAGGAAGGTAATATACTGGCTGTGTCTTCTGATATGTTAGTCACAGGGATAGTGAAAAACACATGTCCCCATCCACACTGGTCTGGGTCAGAACATATGTTAGGGTTATTGAGATTGCTTATGAGGCTCCTTTATGAAGTCAGAGCTTAATTGGATGCATGTAGCAGTGCTATACCGGTTTTCTTTCACATGTGTACGTAAAAGGTACTTAAATACATCAATGAAGGTGGGCAATGGGGAAAAATCCTTGTAGCAACATGCCAGCCAGTGGAATGGAGTGATTTCCAGCATGGATTGAAGAGGTTCACAGTAATACAGCAGTGGCTTGCTCTTAAGGTTTTTCCTTTGCTTTGGTTATCCTACCTCTCTGCCTTTTACATAAAGCTGCTTTTGGAAAGTATTTGTAAAGTTTTTTACCGGAGCTGAAGAGGCAATGGAGCTGTGCAGCTAGCTCCTTGCGTGCCCGGGCTGCCCGCTTCCAGCCATACTGGTGCCCTCAAAGTCAAATTTCCCTGCATGCATTCAGTCTGGATACTCATGACAGTCGTTGCATTTCCGCACACCCTACTGCACAGTTTGTTGTCTGCCTGTGAAGCAGTTGTGCAATAAGAAGGCAGGCAGGCAACAGAAAGCTGTGCCTCTCTCTCCACTCTCCATCAATCGCTGTCTAGATGTAGCCACAATTTTATCCCACAAGTTGCCAATGTCTTTGAGCAGTGCTAGTGAACGGGGTGTGTCTCTCAAAAACAACTTTACAGCAAATGCACGAGACTTTCATTTTTTATTTCAATACAAGTTTATTTCATACAAGTATGAAAGGAAAAATAGGAATAAAGCAAGCTTCCTCCTCCCCCATGTTCATTCATCACAAAGATGACACCAGGAGGGTAGTCTGGTATATATTATATATTATTCTTTGGTACATAGATCATTTTTCAAATAGAAAAGCAATACACATAGCCATTTATTCACATCTGGATATAACTTTTTGGTCTGACTAAAAATCACCTAAGCATCTTTATGCACTTAGGAATGATTCCAGTGCCTATGTAAAGGGATGCTGCTTCGCTTTGGTGTTTTTTTCAAAAAGACTCTGGAATACCACGCATTTTTTCCATTACAAGAGTGAAATCAATTTAACTCTGAATGTGCCCCCTTGGCAATGCTGTACTTTTGCCAATATTAGGAATATGCGAGCATGTCTGGAACTTGCGGGCGTGTTTCCGGGACAAACAGAAATACATGTATAAGAAAAATAAGTGGCAGAAAACAGTTGCTTTGTCTTTGTTCTTTTGGAATAACCTGTTGCTCCAAATAATTGTATGTACATTGTGTATAAAAATGTGTCCGCCCTATTTCCAGATTTTAAATTTGTTTCAAGGTTTCATTGGAAATTGCGTATGCACTGATGTTGCCTCAACCTGCTGCAACAGTATGACGGGATCTACGGAGTAAACACAACTGTCAAGTGAATCACAAAATCCCAAATTCTAAATGATATACATTCCCACAGTGACATTACAGGGTGAATTTCACCATATATTACTTAAACATTAATTTTAATTCCCAAGTCTTTATTGGAGTCTGTCTGTGAGGCAGTGTTTTACCCATAATTCTTTCTGTCAATCCACAGAAATTGCATCAGCATACACAGATCAGGGGTTTTTTTACTTACATAAGGAAGCAATAATATTTTGGTACTCACTGAAGGACTGTTTGGAAATGTGTATTTATATCACTATATTTGGGATTGTATCCTACTGTGTCCTTCAGAGAGTCTCCAGAAAGATAAAGACCAACGTCTAGGGGTGGTAGAAAACAAACAGGTAGATCCTTGTGCAGAGATTTCGTGGACTGTAGAAGTAGTAGAGGGCCGAAAGGTAGGATAACATTATACCCCATGTAATGGGGTAGCCTTTCCCTTTGTGCTTTTCTGCAGGTATTACCGATCCCACTACCGCAATTCATTTTTCAGCAGAACAGCACGTGACAATGTAACTGCCCAGACATAAGAACAATGAGAACAATTCCTTTCTCAAAACATACAAACATACAAAACCACACAAATGTACAAACATAAACTGTCAAGTGTATCTGAGGAGCTCAGACCCTCTAGAGACATTTTCAGCAGTGTAGCAGCCTCCCTGAGGGAATGGTTTCAGAGCAGATCTCAGAGTCAAGCTTTTCAGGCTGGACAGGAGTCTGCAGAGGAAGTTTTGGTCTGGGCATGCTTCTAGGATGATGAATTATTGAATTAATTGCATCGCTTCTGTCTCTCTTCATTTTTCACCAACTGCAGATATCCATGTATCACTGAGGATCCCAGTTGGGTGCAAACAGATTTGATTAGCATAATTTGTCATGCTATGTAATTAGACAAACATTGTAATTGTCTGGAATTAATGAAAGTAAGAGGAAATGGAGCCTTGCAAGTAGAAACATAGGTTTTCACTGATGCTGAGCTGAAGTGTCAAAGAATAACAAATAGTGATAGCGTTTTGAGGGGAAATTTTGAGAGATGGGTCCCAATTCCGTCATATTTGGCAAAGAGCTGAGAGTAAACAAGCTCAGTAGTGTAACATTCAGCTGACAATGACAGTGCATTACATGTTAACAGATCACCCTATAAATATATATATATACACACACATTATACAACACTTCAGTCTGTGTTTGATCTACCCATGACTAAATTATGTCTAGGAACAAAAATACATATCAAACTACAAATTAACAAATTAGCCATCAGACAGGTACAGATGCCAAAGCAGGCTCCCTAGGACAAGTTGCACAGATAGGCTTCCAGACGAGTCTTGAATATCTCCAGAGAAGGAGACTCCACCACCTCCCTGGGCAGCCTGTCCCAGGGCTCTGTCACCCTCACTGTGTAAAAGTTCTTCCGCATGTTGGTGCGGAACTTCCTGTGCTCCAATTTACAGCCATTGCCCCTTGTCCTGTCCCCACAGATGACTGAAAAGGGGTTGGCCAATTCCCCCTGCATCCCATACTTAAGATATTTATAAACATTAATTAGGTCCCCCCTCAGTCTTCTTTTCTCCAGGCTGAACAGCCCCAGCTCACTCAGCCTTTCCTCATACGGGAGATGCTCCAGGCCCTTAATCATCTTCGTAGCCCTTCTCTGGACTTCTCCAGGAGGTCCCTGTCTTTTTTATCCCAGGGAGCCCAGAACTGGACACAATACTCCAGGTGGGGCCTGACCAGGGCAGAGTAGAGGGGGAGGATCACCTCCTTAAACCTGCTGGCCACACTCTTCCTGATGCATCCCAGGATCCCATTGGCCTTCTTAGCCACCAGGGCACACTGCTGGCTCATAGCCAACCTGTCATCAACCAGGACCCCTAGGTCCTTCTCCACAGAGCTCTTCTCCAGCAGGTCATCCCCCAGTCTGTACTGATACTGACGGTTATTCCTCCCCAGGTGCAAGACTTTACATTTGCTTTTATTAAACCTCATCTGGTTTCTTCCTGCCCAGCTTTCCAGCCTGTCCAGGTCTCGCTGGATGGCAGCGCAGTGTTCCTGCGTGTCAGCCACCCCTCCCAGCTTTGTATCATCAGCGTACTTGCTGAGGGTGGATGCTATTCCCTCATCAAGGTCGTCAATGAAGATATTAAACAGGACTGGACCCAACACCGAGCCCTGGGGAACACCGCTAGTCACAGGTCTCCAGTCAGATTTTATTCCACTGATCACGACCCTCTGAGCCCGGTCCGACAGCCAGTTCTCAACCCACCTCACTGGCCACTCATCTATCCCATGATCTCTCAGCTTTTCTATCAGGATGTCATGGGAGACAGTATTGAAAGCCTTGCTGAAGTCAAGGTAGATGACATCCACTGCTCTCCCTCCATCCACCCAGCCGGTGATGAGATCATAGAAGGCTATGAGATTGGTCGAGCATGATCTCCCCTTGGTGAATCCATGCTGACTACTCCTCATGACCTTCTTCTCTTCCAGTTACTTGGTAATGGCATCCAGAACAAGCTGTTCCATCACCTTTCCAGGGACAGAAGTGAGGCAGACTGGCCTATAATTGTTAGGGTCCTCCTTCTTGCCCTTTTTGAAGACTGGAGTGATATTGGCTATCCTCCAATCCTCAGGTACTTCTCCTGTCCTCCAAGAGCTGTCGAAGATGATAGCAAGCAGCTCCGCAATCACTTCCACCAGCTCCCTCAGCACACGTGGATGTATCCCATCCGGGCCCATGGACTTGTTTGCATTAATCCCTTTGAGCCACTCCTGGATCACCCCTACCTCAACTAGAGGGAAGCTCTTCATTCCCCAAACACTCCTACTTTCATCCAGGATCTGTGGGTCCCGAGGGGCCTTTGGAGAGAAGACTGAGGCAAAGAAGGCATTCAGTATTTCCACCTTCTCATCATCACCCGATACCAGGACACCGGCCTCATTCATTAGCACTTTTCCTATGTTTGTGCGGGCACTGACAGGAAGTTCAGTGCTGAGGTTGCTCCACCACATGATGAGACGTGTATCCTGCCCTGTGCCTGTGTTTTGAATGATGAGAACGGAAGCAAACTTTTTAAACTTCACATGTAGGTAAATCTATTCATGGTCAGGCAGGCATAGAAGTGAAATATAAAAGAAGAGGCTAAGGAGGTGCAAAAACCTAGCATAAGAAAAAATACAGAACAAAGAAGGAAATCAGGAATAAAGAATTGAAACGTGAGAACAAGAATGAGATCTAATATTTGGAAAGGAGATCGATCATTTTGAGAAGGGGATCCGGTATTGAGGCAAGACTAGAAAAGAAGAGAAAAGGGAACTTCATGAATGAGAAGAGAGGTGGAAGAAATAAAACAGAGGTAGAAAAAAAGGACTGGGGAATTTTTATTAAAATTGTTCAGACATCTGACAAAATGGTTTGGAACACAGGGACAATTTTAAGAATGAGTTGAATGCAAATTAAACAATTTAAAAAAGTATAATGTCTTTTTTTTTTCTCACATATTTTCACTTACTAACTGAAGACAGAACTAGAAGTGAATGCTTGGAAATACAGTGCAAAAGAGTATTCTAACAAAATTTTCCAGGCAGCTACCAGGAAGGAAAGGAAAGTCTTTAGGAAAGCTTGTACTTACAGGAATTCAGATCAAAGAGATGAGGATATATAGAGTCCAGCTTTGAACTTTCACATGCTTTTCTGAGCCAAATTTGCCAGCTTTTGGATGGCCAAGCAACATACTTGAGAACAGCAATACAAAAGAAGAAAGAGAATTCACAGAGGGAAAAGTGCCCAGATGCTGAACAGAGAATATTGAAGGATGGAAAACAAAAGAGTAATAAAATGAAATTACTCCACTCAAATGTTGTTCTTCTATGCATGTCTTAATGCTGTATGTATGTATTCCAACAGTTCTTTCCTTTCACTTGATGTTGATTTTCTGAAGCAGATATAAATGAAGCAATAACTGTATATATGGCAATGTAAAAGTGGCTGCAAGACCAGAGTTATAAATGTGAAATCAGAGTGGTCAGTAAAGTATTTAAAGCAACAGAAAACATAATCTGAATGTTGAACTGAATTTCATTTAGAGGATCACAAATGGAAAAGGAAGAGTCTGGGAGATTACAAGTGGATGATCTGAGTAGTTGGGGGAAAAATGTAGGAAAAATATATGATGTGTGCATGAGAATATCCAGAATATTTTCTGTTACACTGCTGTCAAATTTTAAATTTAGAAAGGGAAAGAATTTCTTTGGGTGAATGCTTAAAAAATACAAATTTGTATTACAGACTTAATATCTGGCAGGCTGCTGATTAACAGCTATGACAGTGCCTTTCTTCCAAAAATAACCTGAGCCAAAAAAATGTAACAACTTTTTTTTTTTTAAGCCAAGGAGAAAACTAGTAAGTCTTTCATAGCCTTTAAAACATACATCTTAGGATGCCAGGATCAAATGATGTGACTCCTAAGTGAGCAATTCTTAGATGTATATGCCTTATGATCCATCATGAACCCAACACAAGCAATCGCCAATTAATGATGTAAAATCTGTCTCTGGACAAGTTTGAACTCTGGGGTGGGGACTGGTATGGATACATCAACATTCCACCCAAGAAGGTGTTTTGGACAAACTCCAGCTTGGAAGGTTTTTTGCAACATTTGCTATCTATCTGATGAATTCAATAAGCACAAAATGACTGCACTTTATATAAGAACACTAATGGTCCATGTGTAAGGATAGCCTTAATGGATACGGATAAATTTATGCACATGAACAGCGTTATAAAAGGAGACACAGAATAAGGCTTTCCATATAAACAGGCAACTAAAGAAACAGGTTGTAGTGACTCTTTTCTTCTAGTCCAATTGCTTATTGAGTGCAATAGTCTCCATGCACACTTTCACAAAAATAACTAAATCAGTGAACTCATTACTTACTAATATTGGTCTTCTGCGTAATAGCTGCAATATTTAGCATAATCCTATGTTCTACTGAGATATAAAATTTTGCAGAGTCATTGATCTATGATTTTTAGTAAGCTATTCTGTAATAGAATAGGTTGAAAAATGCAAACATACAGGTGAAAATGACAGAATTCAACTCTAAAAATAAGGATGCTTTTTTTGTCTGTAGCATTCTTTTTTTTTTTTTCTGTGCATTTTTCTCTTTATGAGTGACTACACAGCTACCTGATAACTCACAGTGTGCCTGATGATCAATTGTAAGTGGTTCTGGAACCCGTTAGTCATCTGCATGATGCATTTCCTTTAAAGATGAGGGTGTCCTCTGGCAAGGGCTGCATACTGACACAAGCTGGTGAAACACTGAAGGGAAAAGCAGTATGCTGTTTCCAATAACTCTTGATTAAAATGCTTGATAAAAGTGTATGCGTACAACAGTCTATCCATCCTAACATCATATCTATCCATGATTAAACTTTTTGTGAGAAGTTATGCCTTTGGACAATATCCTGTTCTCTCAGCAGAGAGTAGTTTCCTTTCGGCTTTTTACCAAAAACAATAACCAATATACAAACTGAATGAAAACTATTCTAAGTCAATTGCATCAAACTGAAAATGGTCATTAATGCAATTTCTCACACAGATTTCAGGAACTTCACATCCCATCTTTGAACTGTCAGGAAGGCAGAAGCATTTTCCACAAAGTATTTTCCCATAATTGTTCAGAAAAGTCCATTGAAATTCCAGACACCTCTTGTCTTGCTGAAGTCAACAATATTTCATTTGTCTTGCAAGTCTCACTGGAAATTAAAAAGAAAGATCCTGGTTTCTGTGGTCAGAGGTTAGCACACTATGTGAGATGTTATATGAGAAAAAATAACTTCCTTCTCCAGTGTCATGAGTCTGGTTTGTAAAAGATGAGATGTGACATTATCTTAGAAGTGGCCCTGATTTTCAAGATACAAAAGCAAAGAACCATTGTATCTTCTATGAGCCTATTTTTCCCTTTGGTCAAATAAACTTATTCTGGGTTCTGCAAATGATGTTGAGCCATGATTCTTTCCTTGACATTTAGAGTCAGCAAGTAAGAAAATTCACTGACACTGTATATACTGAAAACATGTTAACTTTGGATGATTTTATAATGTTAGTGAAGACAAAGATCCAGAGGGCCTTTGATCCCTTCCAAAGGTGTTTTCTAAAGGGTGGGCATAAGACCCACAGCAAGCACCAAAATCTTCAATAGATGGAATGCCATAGATGCACATCAAGAAGCACACTGCTGCTGTAATTTAGAACACAACTTTGGGAGCTAGCAATGAAAGAATTTATCTTACTGATTAGCCTGCAACTCAAGCCAATCTCAAAGCCAAATTTTGCATAGGGAGAATAGTCTAGGCAATCTATGTCAATAGAGAAAGACAGACTCCCTGGAGTGAAATCCAGGGTTTCTACTTGGGTCTCCTTTAAAAGGGGCCTTTTCTTACCCTTTATTTAGGACAAAAGGAGTCTAGGAAAGTGTCCTTCTTTTCCTCCCTCCTTCAGTTACAGACTAAAATGTTACCAAGTCTCTGGCCTGATCAAGATATTTACACAGAGAAGCAAAACCTCCTGCTTTACCATCATCTTATGTTTGGTTGATCAGGGCATGGAAGAGCAATGTGTTTGCACCTGCTAATTTCCATGCTGTACTTATTTCTTTTTTGCAAATAAATTCCCCTAACAATTACTCAGAGGCTAGAAGGGTTCTGGCTTAGGTCCACAGGAAATTGTGATAGTTCCTTGAAGTAGAAGGTCTGAGCTACTGACAAGATAAAACCTGTCCTTTGTTACCAGCAACTGCCACATTTAAAGTCCCTAATAAGGGCTATTCAATATCTATCCAAAACCTATCTTTAAGGTATCTATGTTCGTCATGGTAGTCTTACATCCTGAGGTTTTTAAATTTACTGAAGCATAGATTCTTTAAAACAATGTTAAACATACATACCTGGGAGTTTAAAAGTTGTCCCTTAAATCAGCTTCCTATCACCATTTACCATACCTCATTCTATTCTCCAGCATAGATTTTTCTCACATGTGAAATAACAGAAACACTTTTCTAGCTGATAGCAGATTTCCGTCTCTTGGGATTACGGTGTCACAACACAACAAGTGAACCGTCACATTTTCTTACTGTGCACAGCTAAAATGCCACAGACATCTGCAAGGACCTTTAGGATCATAAAATTAATGTCAGTTATTTATAGACTCGATCTGATGACTTAGGAGAATTTAGAAGTCTGAACTAGCATTTTGAGGAGTATCTGGCAATGGCTTAAATAAATTTAAATAAATAGGAAACTTCCTGTAAATAAACAGCATCGACTCTGATTCTGTATGTTTCATTGTAACTGCTGTGATATAAAATACTGTTCAAATAAGTCTTACAGCAGGATTTCAACTTTATCAAACCTGTTTTTCATCTTTTCTTATGAAACAACTGTTTTAAGTCAAAGTTGCTTCACAGACTAAATGGAGTCTTGACAAATAGATATTTTTGGTGGAAAAAAACATTCTCCTGAAAGCCATGCAAACAATTCTAGATATCATCTTGTAACATGCTTCCTAAGTCCTAGTCATCTCCCATATCAGTCAACAATTTTTTATCAACATGGCAGAACTGGTAAAGTTACACTTCATGCACAAAGTAAAAGCCTTTTGAAAACTAGTGTATGAGCCCTACTTTTCTGATCTCAAGATAAGATGAGCCCCTCATTTCATAGGTAGCATTATTTGTACTGCTGGCATCCTGTCAACCACAGGAATGTGTGGCAAACAAAGTAAGTAAGTTACAATCGTATCTAAACACCATCCTCTGCCTTCCCTTATTGTTATGTGAATGGATTGTATTATACTCTGCTCTCCTTTGATGAGACAGATCTTGCTCTTCATGCCAAAAAGCTTGTTTTGTACAGAAAATAGAAATAAAAGCACATTTTAAATAAAAGCAAGATTCTGCATGCTGGTGTTGGAAGTTACAGTAAAGAAAAAGCTCTTAGATAACAATTTAGCACTAGACCCACAGAGGTGGAGAGGGACTGAATCACAGTGGTGGTGGGGGCTGGAAACATCCTGTGAAGCAGTACCCAGAGCACCAGGATGAACCTCTGCATGGACAACCCGGGCCTGGTACTTCATCTTTTGCAAGACTCTCAGACTGTCCTAACAAGGCTGTGATTTTTTGTCACTTTGACCTGAATGATAACTTGCATTCCGATCATCCTAAGAGCAAGTGTATAAGAAAGATGATAAGAGGCAAGCTCTCAGCCCTAATTTAGCAAATGCCTGTGTGATGCTGACTCTGTATCTAACTAGATGTGTTTAACTTGAAGCATACCTCTGACATGTGTTACACAATCTCCACTGGAACCAACTTGAACACTTGGCTTAAGACGAGCACCCCACATAGAAATACTGCTTTCTTACACTCCTACTGGGCAGAAAGAGAAAAGGAAATATGACCAGAACCTTTTGCATATTTACTTTTAAAGTGAGAGATGAAAAAAATCTCCAGAATCTAAGCACTGTGTATTTAATACCTTCAGGGAGTAACATCCACTTTCCAGGAAAGTTTGATACATTATCAAGGCCTTTCCTTTAAATCCCATTGAGATATACTTTATTTAGCACATGTTAGCTGGTGGTTTAGAAGGTTAGCAAAAGAGCAATTGTAAAGATGAAAAAGAAAAAGTTTGCAACGCTTCAGTACATTAACAAAGCTGTGTCACCTCTAGGGCCTGACTCCTCTCAAGAAATACAAATAAGGAATATATTCTAATCAATAGTCCTGCTAACATAAACTTGGTTAATTCTGTCCTGATTTGAACAGAAAACCCCTGCTGGGATTTCAGAGACTTATCTGAAAGACAAATCAACCTGACAATAGTACTATTCTTGTAACGTATCAGTGACATCTATCTGAGCTTCTCTTACCTATTTTCTCTGCTAGGCATCTGTTAAAATGTGACAAAAGTAATTAAACAGCTGAGTTCACATGCTTCTGGAAGAAGATGCAATATCCTGTTACCCCACCCTCCTCCATGTATGCTCCAAATGACAATAGAAGAGTTCCTTGTCAGCTCTAAAATTTAGTTTCAATGACGCCCATATCATGGCCCTCATACTTGGTCCTTCACTAGTGAAAAAATTAGGGGAAATTATCTTTATTGGCATTGAAAGTTATCTTCAGGCAGGAAGAAAGGTCTGGATACAGGGGAAGCCAATAAAATATCTAACCCAGACAATTAGCTTTCTCTTCCAGGTGAAAAAAGGATATCAGGTTAAGCAGGTTACTATTGTTAAATGGGTTAATGGTTTGCCTATCACTGCTTCTCTAAGCAGACAAAGGAAGTGATTTCATACAGAAAAGTCCAAACTTGTGAGACTGCCAGATTCGTTTCACAGACATTTGAGTTTTAAGAAATGCTTGAGAAACCTTTTTCAACCAGGATATCAACCTTCTGATATGTTTCTTAAAAACATATTTAAGAATAGATTTTCCAAGTAGAACACACTGGAATTTTGAGTGCACATGCCAGTTACTATGTGCACAGATGCCTGATTTGCTTAAGTATGTGGCAAATGCCAGTGTATTTTGCATCCTCTGTTTTTAATTGACTCTTATGTTTGCTCATGCAGCTTAGTTACTTGAATGCACAGATCAAACTGTTGGATTGAATGAACTTGAGCAAAGAACTATTTTACCTGCCCTATGGAAAATCTCAAGAGTTAAAAAAAGCACATTATTTCTCAGGACAAACACACGATTTTCAATTTTTTTTTTTCATTAAATAGTCCCTAACTGTCTTAGCCTAAACCAGGGACCAATGAATTATTTAGTCCTGGAGCACCAATATCACAGGTAGGTATTCCAGAAGAAGGGAGAGGAGATGACTGTAAAGGACAACGACAGGCTAGGTAGTCAATGGATTGAGATCAGCCCTGAGGAGGAGGACCTGGGGGTGTTGCTGTTGTAAAGCTTAACATGAGCCATTAATACATGCTCGCAGCCTAGAAAGCCAACTGTATCCTGGGCTGCACAAAAAAAAATGTGACCAGGAAGTCAGAGGTGATTTTTCCCCCCTCTACTCTGCTCTCATGTGACCCCACCTGAGACTGCATTCAGCTCTAGGGTCCTCAGTACAAAAAAGGCATGGGCCTGTTGGAGTGAGTCCAGAGGAGGGCCATGAAGATAATCAGTGGGCTGGCGTACCTCCCCTGTGGAGACAGGCTGAGAGAGCTGGGCATGTTCAGCCTGGAAAAGAGAAGGCTTTGGGAAGACCTTATTGCAGCCTTCAAGTACCTAAAGGAGGGCTACAGGAAAGATGGTGAGGGGCTGCTTGCAAGGGCCTGTAGTGATGGGCCAAGGGTGACAGGTTTAGGCTGAAGGACAGTATATTTAGATTTGTAATAACTTTTTCTGTATGAGGGTGGTGAGGCTCTGGTACAGGTTTCTCAGAGAAGCTGTGGCTGCCCCCTCCCTGGCAGTGTTCAAGGCCAGGTTGGATGGCAGGAGCACCCTGGTCTAGTGGAGAGTGTCCCTGCCCATGGAAGGGGAATTGGAACTGAGGTCCAACCTCTAAGATCCTTTCCAGTCCAAACCAAACCATTCTATGATTGTGTGATTCTAAAGTCTCTCTGATTTCTCCCAAAAATTTATATACAAATCAGTAATTATTGGAGGGAATAAAAAAAAGCTAGTTGTAAGTCACAGAGCCACTTGCTCACTCATCCAGTAGATAATTACTTAAGGTGCAAAAGCCCCAGCAACAGATGCTAGGCCTCATTAGGGCCAGAAAGATGAAAGCCCCTGAAAAGCAGAAGAGTCACAGCAGGGGGTTAATGAAAGAGCCCACCCATCAAAGCCACCTTGGAACATTCAATATGAGTGATTTGGAGTCAAATCCTTGCTCTAAGTCTGCCACAATAAAATCTTTGACTGCTGTTTGCTGTATCTTAGTGAACATCTTAATATCTGTGTATCAGATTTTCTCAGGCATCTCTTCCTGAACAGATACCCCATCCTTGTTAAAACTATGTTTAAAAAACTATTTTCCACAGAAAATGACATTAATCTTGACGATATTTTGACAGAAAGTTACTGGCCATCTTTACCATCATTGATTAAAGTCCAGCTATTTATTGTGCCTTTCTTTCAATCCCTCTTTCCTGACCCTAGGAATTCCTCTGGGACACCAGTGTACTCCATATAATTTTGTCTTTCTACTGCTACCTAATTCTGTAGGCTTAATTTTTCATCCTCCCTTTTACTCTGTAAGCAGCAGAAGGCAATAATTTCTCCATTTTAACTGGTTTTGTTTCAGTATATTTCTAATGCCACTTTTTCTAAAATAAAACAACTAAATTAAAAATAAAATGTAAAAATAAATGTTTGCTTTTTTATTCACAGGTCTTGAATAATTAATCAATTGTAGATTCAAGCATGGCAGGAGTCTTAGTCTCTTGTACTCAAACTTTCTTAAAAGTTCAAACCCTTACTACTTACTCAAGGATTTTCAATAGATTTGAGATTTTATCCATGCTAAATCCTATCATGTGGTCTTGAGATTATTTTCACTACCAGATTATGGCATGAGAGGGATCAGATGACTTAGGGCCAACTCTCTCAACACAGTCCTAACTCTTCAAGGAAGACCTCCAAGAAAATCTCCCCTCTCATCCCCTCAATTGTGGATTTTACTTTGCAGAGTGTTATACTTTCCATGCGTTATTTCTGGAAACTGGTGATTCTCAGTTTAGCCCATTGCTGGATTTAATAAGGCTCAGATCTTAATGATATATACATACCTTTAATGAAAAAACAATTGAGGAATCTAATAACATGAGAGTGTGTAATGAAGAGACAAGGGTTCACATTACTGCCTTTGTTCCCATTAAGTAGATGTGTCAGCCCTCTGATCCCTCAGGAAGTCTTATATAAATCTTTCAGTCCTTTATTCCCTTAGACAACTGCCCAGATTCAGTAGTACAAAGTATTGGTTGGGAAAAAAAGCACTGTATTCTGTCCACTTCACTTTATCTCCTGGGTGTTCTTAGGCTCCTCCTGCAGATGCCCAGGCACACAGCTTTGCCCTCTGCAAGTAAATTGCTGCCTTCTTGAACAGCAGAACTTACATTGTTCTCATGTCTAATTAGCAGAAAGATCTTTCAGTGAAAGAACATCCTCTTAAAACACCCAAAAGTTAAACTGTGGCCAAAATACAAATTTTGCTGGGGCCAAGGTGAAAAAAAAAAAAATTTGCCTTGAAATATACTTTTCTCACATCCTCCTAACTTCTTATTCTTCTTTCCAAAGCAACACCTCTGAGGTGGTCAAAACCAATTTGTAAGCTATGCCACCAGCAGGATAAATTCAAATACTGACACAAACACAAACTTATGTTAGATATAAAGATAACATACAAAAGCACTGGGACATTGGAAGCTTCACCAGGCAGGTTCCAGAAGTTCACCTGGCCTGCCATTTGAAAATTGAGTCTCTAAGCACAAATAGATACTTCTAGTGAGCATAAATGAATGCTTTTAGTGGATCAGACATGGACTTAAAATGTTTATAATGTCTATTTTAGGCACAATTTATGTTGTTCTAAGTAATCTTTTCCTGTTTTCTATGTTGAAAAAAAAAACAATTCAGCTTTTGCCCTTGCAGATATACATTCAGTTTCACAAAAAGCCAATTCAAAATTGTGGTTTGTGTATCTGACAACAGGTTCTGAGCCTTAATTAGGCTTTGAAGGAGTTTTGGGTGGGGACACATTTTTACGGTGATACAATTGTTTGTGATTCTTGTTTGTGTTTTCCTGCTATGAAAACTAATTTGACTCCTGAAAACAATCATTAAAAAAAATATTTTAAAGTACCATCTTTACTTGACTGTGTAGGAAATGTGAAGCACCAGAAACACACACAATGATTCAAATTCCTGTTAGTCTTTTGAAAGCGTAAGGATAGAACAATCCATTCCAGATATCTGATCGCTTATCATAATCATTTGGACATATGGTGAAGTAATGGTGCCTGGAAAATTATATAAGGTCTAAGGAGTTTGGACTGAGCCATATGATCCATCCAGCATTCATGTCACAGAAAAAAGTCCTACAGAGTTGAGCAGCATTTAGGTCATGTCCTTGTTTACTCTAAGAGAGCATGGAAGTTTTCCTTAGTCTTTCTGAGGATCTTAAGATGGATTCTATTTTCTCAGTTAGGTTCATGACATTGATCCCATTGCCTTTGATCACCCCATTGGGAAAATCTTATATCAACATTTTCAAAAACAGAACACAGGTAAAGTTTTGCAAGTCAAAGATGTTGTATCATCCAATGCAGTTTTTCTTCTCCTTTGGTTAAAAAATTGTACTAGATGTAATCTGATTTCAGTAAAAATTCCTTTATGGGGCAGACATGTTCCAGAGTGCCAATTAGTCGGGGTTAAACAAGGTAGAAAGGGGAGTATTTGACAGCTGTGTTTAAGGTAAACAGAATGCCTTAATTTTATTTATTTATTTTAAAATAAAAGGTACTTTAATGTTTAAGTTAGTGTAATGTAACCAGCAAGTGATATGAGAGCTTTAAAAGTTCTAAAAGAACGAGGACAAAGAGGGAGGAGAGAGCTCTCACAGTTCAAAGATAACAATGGATAATAATAATTTGATATGTAAAGTAATAAGTATAATTACCATCTTGCCATTGGCAATATTAACTTTTCAGAGACAGAAATAATATTCAGAATTTCATCAAGCTGTAAATGATAATATAGAAGAGTTTATTTTTTGCAGAGACAACAAAGAATCATTAGAGCAAAAAATACTACTAACAAACAAATACTGTCCTGATAAACTTGTATGCATCTCAAAGTCATTGCGAAACCTTAATGTCAAGAACTAAGAACACAGGCTCCCATCCAACAATTCCATATTCATGGACAAGTCTTTATCATCATGCAGAAATCCTTGTTGAACTCAAATTATAATAATTTGCAGAAATGAAGATAATATTTTTCTTACATGAACAGCACACTTCCTTCTGCCTACTGTATTCAGGATATCATCTGGTCTGACTATGATATCAGGGTCACACAAGATGTGAAAACCCATTTAAAAGGATGAGACTCATGACCTTAAGAGAAATTTTACAAGTGTTTCGTCCATTTGGTAAAGGAATCAAATACTTGGGAAATAATCTCTTCTTCAAAGTTTCTGGAAAAATTAATAAACTTAAATCCATTGCATGTTGTAGTACACCTAGGTTCCTCAAACTTGTTCAATTGTGTGTTTTGTCTTCTTGTTTTAACATCAAGCTGAGACTGTGGACTGATATTTTCTTTCTTGTTGCACTTAGCTATTTCTGCCACCAAAAGTTATTCCTGAGGTTGATATTTGACATAATTCTGCTTGTGTAAAGAGATACACTTTTTTGGCATAAATTTTAATTATTCCACAGTGAAACTGTGGTGCTAACGTATGTTTTAAAGGCTTTGTGAGGTACTCAAATTACTTAGAAATTGCTTGAGTTTCGAAATTGTAGGGGCTTAGCTTTCAGTAAGAATGAATGCACATGTAGATATTTAGATTTTAAAATAATTAAGTGTTTGGATATCTTATGACATATAGAACGATTATTGATATATGCAATCAAACATCGTATTTTGATTTGTTCTGTATTTTGGGATTTTAGCAAATTGGAAAATTAGATGCAATACTGTAACTATGTATTTAAACAAATAGAAATTAAATCATGGGTTGTGTATCTACATATGTTGTAGATTGTTCTTCCTATACATAGATATGAATACAATTAAGTCCTATAAATCACTACATATGTATATTGGCTCCATTGCTTTTAAATTAACATTATGGTCTTACATTCTCAGTCACATTAGTAGTGTTACAGAAGGACACTTAAATTTGTTTTTCATTAACGTTCGTAAATAGATGAAAATGATGCTGAAAGTGACTTTATTCTCAAGGCAGTAAGGTCAGAACATGTTAATTTCCATGAACTCAAATGTGAACAGCCCTTATCCTGTAATGTAAATATGATGAAGTAACATGAACTTCATTGCAAAAACACTTCCCGGGGCATCTGTCTAATCCACAGCCAAATGCTAAACAGTCCTCTCAAGGAGACCTGTCCCTTTGCCCAGTGGAGTCCATTAGCCACTCAGTTTTGACACCTTCCAAAACTCCCCTTTGTTTGTTCCTTATTAGGGACTCAGAGATAAATTGGGTTGAAAATGGCATTGTTACTTTAACAATGAGAAGACTATCAGATATTTTCTGTTCAAGGGGTATTCTCAAAGATAGATTTCATTAGAAGAATCAAAAAGGAGTTTGTTTTACTTCAAAGACATTAATTTAGCCTGCTTTCAAGCAAAATAGTGTGAAACTTTAAATCATGCAAATCTGCAACTCAGTACAATAAGTATATGAATACATATATGTTCAGTATAAATATTTGAAAACCAGTGCTTTGGTGTTGACATTTATTTTTCTGCTGACTTGCTGTGATAATAGCAGAACATGCAGAATTGTTCTCAATGCTGGGCAGTTTCACTCCTGCAAAGGTTATTGCAAACATTTTCCTTGGTTTCATTCTTTGTGGATATACACCCTTCCCTCTAAAAGTTTTGTTTTTTGTGATGTTCATTTTGACAGGAATGTTAAACTGACCTTGATTTGATCTAAAGACTACTAAAAGATTACTCATGACCAGAGTTGACCTCAAAACTCAAGACAGGCAGAAGTGCTGAGTCCCACTGTTTTTCTTTTGAAAACACAAAAGTTTAATGTTCTCAGCACTAAACTTTCCATTTACCATAATCTTCATTTAGAATGTTTTTGTACTTAGGTTATGATCTCTGAAGACTCATATAGGAAGGATATGTCCTTTTATCACTCTAAAAAGATTCGTTTTTGCAGATAGATAGTGGACTTGAACATGTGAAATGAAGGACAGTCTGATAATAATTCAGCAGGGCACTTAAGCAGATGCTTATAATCAAACTTAATTAGCAGTAGGCCTAAGATTTGCAGGTTTGTGACCTTCAGTGTTTATGATTAAGTGAGTGCTTAATTAACTGCCCTGCCAGACAGAGGACTAAATGCCCTTGCAGAGCCAAACCTATGGCCAGCCTATAACATGAGCAGATTTATACTGGTATGAGGTACAGTGTCTTTGATGCCTATCCCAGGTGACATTTAGTATGAGAAAAAGGATACTAAGTCATCTAATGCAGTAATGTCTCTGATGACAAAATCTCATAGAATGTTAAGGTTGGAAAAGACCTCTAAGATTATCAAGTCAGTCCAACACCGCCATGTCAATTACACTATGTCCTGGAATGCCACGTCTACACATTTTTTTAACAACTCCAGGGATGTTGAGTCCACCACCTCTCTGGGCAGCCTATTCCAATGCCTGACCACTCTTTCAGTGAAAAAAAATTTCCTAATATCCAAATTAAACCCCATCTGATGCAACTTGAGATCATTTCCTCTTGTACTATTGCTAGTTACCAGGGAGAAGAGACCAACTCCCACCTTCCTACCACCTCCTTTCAGGTAGTTGTAGGGACCAATAAGGTCTCCCTTCAGCCTACACTTCTCCAAGCTAAACAGCCCCAGTTCCTTCAGCTGCTCCTTACAAAACTTGTGCTCCAAACCCTTTACCAAAAGAGACATGATGCTATCTAAGTGTAGACGACAAGTGACTTTTTAGTGCCCAAGGGAGTCTTGCTTAATCTCTAACATCTGTTCAAAAAAGATGCAGGTGTCACATAAGATAATGTGTCATACCTGTGCTAAAAAACATAAGGCTTCAAAAAAATGTCACTATATGCATAAGTTCAGGCATCTGATGTTTTCCCTCTTTGTCAGAATTTTGTGTCTTGTGATGAACTGCTAACAGTTACTTGTTTTGTTACATGTCCCCTGGACATACGTGTATGATCAGTCTCATTCAGAAGAGCAGCACGGAGTTTTCTGTGTTTCTTTGGTTGAAAATTACTATTCTGGATTGTTCTTGAAAGTGGTACATCAAGTAGTCAACACCATTGCAGTGGAAGATGAGAAATGTTCTCCTCCAGGCTGACAAGGTAAGCAAGATTTCTACTATACTTCTGTATATCAACCTTTGCTACATACTAGATTTGTAAAGCAGCTGTTCTCAGGGGAAGAAGATTCAAACTGGAAGGATCATTGATCTCATCTGCTCTGGCAGTTTCCATGTTTTTATGTGCCCTTGATGAACAGATGTAAACTGAGCTTAGCTTTTAGGAATAAGATTACCTACAAACAACAAGCCTATCCTACAGTAGTTCCTGGTTAGGGTCAGATGTTTCTAGGTCAGTACAAAAAGGGAGTGAAATTTGTATAGCCCAAAATAGTGTAAAACTCACCTATTCTTGACTGCATGACTTCCCACACTGGTCAAATGTCCTATTTTATGCAACTGATGACCCTCTTTCCTCCAAACAGCTGACCCCCATTTCCAAACAAGAATGTAAATCCTGCAGAACTAGCCTGCTTCCCTACCAACTTTAGGTGACTTGGTAGAGCCAAGGACAAAGGAATTAACTTGGACAAAATTAATATGAAAACTCAATCAGGGGTCAGAAGTCAAAAAGCCTATCAAGAACAGGCCTGGAATCAGCTTGAAGTACAGCTGTTAATACATTTTTGTTCTTATTAACTGACAAAAGCCACTGTTACTAGGAAAACAAGCTAGCCCATCTTTTCTCTCTGAAAACAAAATATTAATGAAGAATTCCTCTCTGCATCATAGAAACAGACCTCTTATCTTGTACTGAGATCTGGTTAAGACAAACAGGCTAGGTCCCCAAGCAAGCATTTGGAAGACCTAGAGGCTTGTGGCACCAATCTCACATGTGGATATGAGAAAAGCTGTGATAATTTAGGGGAGAATGTGAAGCAATGTCCACTACCTCCAAACTCATAGTCTACATGAAGCTGCAATGAAATGTATTTGTTTGCTTTTCATAACTCATGCTTTCTTTAGCCTTTTCTTTCTATCATAGCCAAAGGCTTAATTCATCAAGAATGTGCTGATAGGCCAGACCAAGTAATAAAACATACAAGCCCGCAGATTCTTCCCACCCAATGATCAAGAGGAAATGTAATTAACACACACTAGAGAAGCTGTCATGAGGATGGTGCTTGCTCCCACTGTGAACAAGGCAAAGCTCACAGACAGTATGATCTCAGGTCTGTGGCTTCACAAAGCCTCATGGAGGGTGCTAGATGAAGTGTTAAATAACAAACTTATCCACACAATCCCGATAATGAACTTACCCCACAGGAAACTAAAAGCAATAAATTAAAGCATGGTCCACTTGCTCACAGTCTTAACCCACAATTTGCAAACCATTTTTTAGTAACAGTAAAATAAAAAAAATTTCATTATGCCAGGTGCAGCTGTTTTCTCTGTGATTTCTTACAGCTGATAAAATGCAAAAAAACATGCAAATCATCATTTGTGATTCTGTCATTCTGATGCCTTTTACTTTCAGAGAAATCTTGCTTTAAACAGTACACCTGGAATTACCTTATATGTGCACAGCACTAGGTAGGTGACAGTATTTCATAGGCGACATTTGAGGAAATCCTGATGCATATTCTTCCATGAGTATCTGTTGATGACAAAATTATTTTTCACACTTTAACTCTTATTTTTTGCTGTCCTGGGCAGACTTTCTCACCAGACTCTTGCACCAGTTTAGTTTACAGTTGTACTGATGGTGTGTGAGAACACCCTTGGTAGCCTAAGTACTTGAGGCAGTTTCAGGTAATGAGCTGGTGTGCTGGACCATTTTCTGTCTGCGCCATTTTAGACCACAAACTGCTTTTTTTCTGTAACAGCTTAGGAGTAGAGAGTACAAAGATTGCTTAGTGCCATTATTATAACCTTTTCCAACAGGCTTTGCCTCTTGGTGTCACATCACAAAAAATCAGGCTATAGAATTGGAGCTGTGATGTTTACTGAGCTGTGCTATTTTCCTATGTTGAGTAACAGCAGGATGTGATGAGGACCAGAGACCTCAACTCTAGTTGCTCGTACTTACCTTCACCTCCAAAAGTAAAAAGCCATGGCCATGAAATTATATTATCTGAGATCCTTTCATTAAGCTGACTTCATATTTGCTAACTCTGCTCACATCTTTCATCCCTCCAGACAATTCTGTGGCTTTTATATAGTTCTCCCTGTTGCCACAGAAATGTAAAAAAAAAATCTGCTAGCAATGTTAGCTGAGCAAATGATTATCTTAGAAGGTCTTTTACTCATTTTTATTTGAAAAAGAGGTGAGGAAAGTATAAAGAAATAAAAGAACTACTTTAGGGTGAAACACAGTATAAAGCCTAGCAATGTGTAAGACCAAAGGACAATTTCTTTTTTTCTTTTTTCAAAGTAATGTTCCTGAAATTAGAAACAAGTCATTTTCTTAATTCTTCTGTCATTAGTATGGAAATTACAATATGTCTAAATGGGTTATCAGCCAATTGAGAGGACAAAAACTTCTCACTAAAGTACATAAGAATATATTTCGTTTGGGGCTTGGATGTAAGGAGCCCAGTACTGTGTCTAACAAAGATCAGTGCTAAATGGTGGAAGAGAATGTATGAGAAGCAGCAGAAGCATTGCATGGTATTTCTCCCAGTATGTCCTCCCAGCATGTCCTCCCAGCATCAGGAAATCTGTGATGCAGGGACTTCCTGAGTTTCCACCAGCATTTTTCTGCAAAGTAAACTTTAATGGGCATAGAAAAACTGGATAATTTTTAGTCACATTTGACCTTACTTATGCTTTTTGACATCTTTAACCTCTAGTTATGGACTGTGCAAAAACATACTTCTCTTTTCATCCCTCTTAGTCCTTCCACTGTAAGAAGCAATAAATAATGGTTACCTACTCACCTTCTCTATGCAACTCATAGTTCAAACATTGCTTTTAAATCCCTCCCATCCTCTTGCCAGACTAGGAAGCCTTAGTTTATTTAGCCTTTTCCTATGATTCCTCTTCACCATTGTTATTCCTTTTGGTCCCTGTTGTATCTTTTCTACTACAGGTTTTAACTCAATGAGACAAATATTTCATGTCCACTGAATTAACTCAGATTTATGCCATAATCCCATGTAGTTTCCTGTTTTGTTACAAATCCTAGCAGCTTCTAATGCTCCATTTATCTTTTTTTGGTCTATCTTGGGGGTTGATTTTTTTCCCCCAGAAAATTACTCATGACAAAAAATGACCTCAGGTACTTTTTCTGGAGGGTGGTAATAGCTAATTGAGAACTTGTTACATTGCATGTACTATGTAGGACATACATTTACATTTCTTGAATTTTATCTGTCTTTTTATCTGGCAGTTTTAAATCTTTCAGCTAGAAAAGTCTTCATGCTTACTCCCTCTTCTTTGCATTCCATCTTTTAAATAGCATCTTATCTCTGCTTATCTTTTAAATTTGTAAGAGGACTTACTTGCTTTTTAACCTGTGATAGCCTAATTTCTCTAAGGGTCTTTGGTAACTTATCATCTGAGAGACTTCTGGAAATCCTAGTCCACCAGATTGACCTGTTGTGTACACATCTTTGCTTCATCAAAGTACACAAGCAGCTTTTGAAGCAACAAATTACAAGCAACTTGATGACTCTTTCCTGGTGTGTTAATTTAGCTACAAGACTACAATGTCTACCTTAATGACAGATTTTTCCAATTTTGTAAATATAAAAACTAAGGTTACTGGGCTATAATCTACTTGAGTCCCTGTCTTAAAAAAAACAAATATTTTCTATTTTATATGGATGGTTACTGAATTGATAAACTACATAGAACATTTAATAGCTTGACAAAGAAATACTTCAGTGCTTTTAAAGATCTTGGATGACTGTAATTTTGCTCTTGTGACTTACTAGTCTTCATTTAATGAACATTTTTCTAAGCTTCAGCTGCTGCTGCTTCTTCTCTAGATGATTCCTCTGACTCATCTCCTAGAAATAACAGTTCCAGGATGGGAGCTTCCTCATAGTTCAATTGGAATGCAATGAATCTGTTTAGCTCTGCTTCATGTGGTTTTACCTTTCCTGAGTAAACCTTTACATCCTGAACACATATTAGCCCCATTGACTCTATCAGGCTTCTAGTTTCTGGCATGTTTTTTTTCAAATTGATCCATTTTAATTAATAATTTTATGCTTTTCATTCATTCCAGGAATCTATTTTGGCCTGTATTATAATTGGTTTAGATTTTATTAATCAAAGTTTATATTTTGTATTTTCCTTTTAGTGATAATACAACATTGATTTTCTTTTGAAGAATATTATTTTCATAGTTGCCCCTTCCATGCTCTTTACCAATTTGGTTTCTTTTTTTTTTTTTGAAGTCCTTTTCAATATGCATTACACACTCAGTTTTAGCTCCTGATAGAATGTCTTCGTATTTCCTTGCTTCTGTAAACATTTGGCCTTTTTCCCTGTTTGCTTACATTTTTAAAAAATCTGTGGTTCCTCATCCCTATGTGGTTCCCATTTTTTAAATTAAAGACTACTCTACTGGATTTCTGTGGGTAATAAAATTGAAGGAAATTTGCTTTCAGAGAAGCTACTGACAAAATGTCTCATTTTCAACTGTATTCGTGTCTCTATCATTATTAATTATCATCATACAGATTACTTTTAAGAGTGATGTCTGACAAACATGTCTTGCAGAAAACACATCATTTGGATGAAAAATCTATCTAGATGTCATTTACAAAATATCTGCTGTCCAGGCACTATCTCTGTAAGGAAGTCATTACTTTTTATGTGAATACCAACCCCAAATTGTTTCATAGGGTAGTCTCATAACAAATATATTGCAATAGTTTAATACTGAGGTGACAAGGTTTCAAAGATGAGTAGTAACGTGTACCTAAGAAGAAAAGTCAGCTTGCTGGTCAAGAGCATTGGTTGAGCTGCCAGTGTAAATTATTATCAGACAGCACCAGAGTACTGCTCCAAGTTGTGAATAATTTTTGCTATGAAAGGCTTTGCTCTGTCACCAGAGGGGCTGAGGCTGCTTCTGCCATCTCCATCATCATTTTCTCCCAACTTGTTTTCCTGCTTTCATTTGAGCTGAATCACAGTCAGGTTTTCATGTATCACCTGAGCCAGGTACTTTCAGTGGTGAAATTTTGGGTTGACTGTCTATCACTGTTGTCAGCCTCTGAGTATGCATATATTGCATGTGTAGCTAATTCCTTGTAGGATTAAATTGTGTAATAAATTCAAGAAATAAAAAGGAGATATTACCTTAGGTTCATTATCCATAAGTTTTTATTCCTGTTTCTTTTTGCCCAGTGTCTACATAAATCAGTTTGTTGAGACCTTCAGGGTCTAGCACCTGTGTCAAATTCAATAAAACAAATTCAAAAATAACAAAACTGCTTGAGAAGCACAGTAATTTAATTTGCTCCAGCAACTTCAAGTTTTGGAGTAGGGGGTATGATTTTTTTGTTGGAGTACAAATATCAAAATATTAACAGATAATAATGAGCACAGCCATAGAACAGGATGAAAATAGGATAGTGGAAATCATTTCTTATGAAATATTTGTATCACTTCCTTGTCCTTAAATACAACTCCCTCATGAAAGTGTCAATCTGATCCATATAGGCCTTTTCATCTTCTTTTCCAGTATCGTCAAATATTCTCTACCTTGGACACAGGTGTACTTCCCTCTGTTTCTGGATGGACTTTACCAACCTCTTTCACATTCAGAACTGCCCCCCAACACATTTCTTGAAGAGCCCTTCTAGTGACCCTTGTCCAGGACAGTTTTCGGGATCAGTACATATTTGCAGTCTCTTTGAGCTTCTTGTTCTTTATGATGTACCCAGAGTCCTGCCATCCATTGACTTCAAGGTTTCCATTCTCCCCTGCTTTTCTCTCTAATTTGTTGATGTCTATTTCTCATTCAGCAGCGTATTATCTTTCCTGTTACTCCTGCTGATGGTGGTCCTAAATTCATAGTCCTTGGTCCACCTTCTGTAAATTTTCTTTATATTACTGTCCAGTGAGATAGGTCTGAATTGTAAATGATCCTTGCAGAGGTCTACAAACTCACTGCAAGTGACAAAGTCTATGAAGATGAAATGTCAGGAATCCCTTTTCAAATTAACACTGGCTGTCCAACCCAGTACAGCACTATACACCTACAGCAAGTTTCTGGGCTTCTGGACTGTCTCTGTATAAAAGCTGAGAATATACAGCTCTCTGTGTCTTTTCATCTTGCCTTCAGTTTCTTCCTTTTCCTTACATATAAACTATGGTGGGTAACAAAAGGCATTTCTAGTTCAGCTTGTCCATGGAGGACCTTCTTCATGTGTTTTCAATAAAACACATAACAGATTATGCTGTTCCCAAAAAGGATAAAAGGTTTTATAAAGTACGAATATAATTATATTTATAGAAACAACTAAAATCACTCACATTATATATTTTTTTTTGTCCTAAGATGAGGTAAAATATTGTAGGAAAAGAAATATTTGTTCCTCTGAATCCTTCATAACCCCTGTGGGACACTCAGAAATTTATTTGCAAATGGAAAACACGCGCGTTATCAAGTAATGCCAGACATGTTTGCTTACAAAGACTTTGGAGCATTTCAAATGTTCATGTTTATAGCAAACTTAGTGCTCGTCCAGTAGGGAATCTTTCCAGGCATGCAACTGTCATTTATTTTTAAAGCCCACAAGATCTGAAATATGACAGCACTAAAACTTCAGGATTTTTATAAAAGTAGAGCTTATGAAAGACCCTGTCTTTGAAGACAGTGATGCCTGGGCAGCTGGATGACTGTGGATGGCCTTACAAGAGAAGTTCTGGAAGGCAAAGTGGGCCAAGAATTGTTCCCCAGGGGGCAGTTTATATGACAACATGAAACTCTGACAGAGTTTAGTAGTATGGAAGTGGCAGGAGCTGGGGAGCCAAAACAGGGTTCTGGGAGTGAGCAGGTAGGGGGAAGCTCAAAAGACGGAGGTCAGGGACAGCCAGGGCTGTGGGTACCCTCACAGTCCTAATACTGAGGCTTTGCTTCCTGCTTTTACAAACTTCATCCTCTTATACACCCCTTTGTAAAATAGTGAGCTTTGTTAGTATAGGCGAGTGATTACTTTAAAAAAAATAAGTATGTGCCAGTAAACGCCAAAACCAGATCTAGAACAAATGCTGTCTGGTTACAGCACCCAGCACTTTCCCCCTTCTCCTGCCTGGCAGCAGGTGCCACCATTCTGCATGCCCCACCTCCTCCCGATGGCACTGAAGGGCTATGGGGACAACCGGGCACAGTACTAATAATGCAGAGCACACTTCAGGGGTTGTTTTTCCTGAACAGAAGGCAAATATAATCAGACCGTACAATACAGACAGTCTCAAACCCCAGAAACCTGCTTCTGCTTATTGGGAAGTATTGTATTAGGTGAACGCTCTATTATTTTCCCCTGCTACCTAGAATATCTGAAATTTGAACCTGAGGACACTCTGTACCTGTTTTCATAGCCCCGAGTGCCTCACAGGGAAGCATTTCATAAGCATGAGCTCTATTCTTTTGAACTCCAAACATCTGCCTTAAGCATCTGCTTTTAATCAAAGTGAAACCAATGGCCTCCGTCAGTGGACAATGTGGTGCAGATAAAAAAGGCCGATGCTGTATTGACTGCAAAGCCCTCAGCTTTCTAATTCCCACTTCAGATCCTTTGCCAAAGAACCTTGCTTGTCATTTCAGTTTTCCAGCATCAACCCAAATTTAATGGTCAAAATTTTAAGGAAAGTTTATATATAAATAAATTTTTAGGACCAATTTTCACAAGAAATGTTCACAGGCTTCTTTAAAAGAAAAAATAAATCTGTTAATGCCAGATTAAAATATATTTCATCATCTCTAAAGGTATTGGAGGAGATTATTTAGTGCGGTATGTACTGAGGGGAGTTAACCACACAATTCCTGTTACCAATGAAAAATGAGTAAGCAGTTCAAAGTACACCAGTTAAAAAACACTCTGAATGTCCCAAATATACATATGCATGGTGCTTCCAAAGGCCACGTTACCTGGGGATATAAATCATTGTGTACACATATGTGACAGCCTTTAAAATTCTCATTTCTGCTTCAAGAAGCACTTTTTGCAGTAGTACTAGGTTTCTTCCAACTCTATTTAGCATAAATTGCATATGCTGTTTGCATCACAAAAGAAGCTATTTGAAAACATCAGATTTAAGTCAACAAAAATGAGAGCACGGCCTGAATAATTGCAGAGCCATTTTTCCAATATAGTCCATTGAAGATGATAAAACAGTTTTTGTGTGTCAGCAAAGAAATCAAAGAGAGTCTAGATGCAGAAAACGTTTCCCCCAACCTTTGCAATGGTGTATGAAATGCCAGCTGCTCTCCATAATCCTCCATCTCAACATCATTGGTTTCTGATTGTCAGATATATTTACAGTTTCTTGGGAAAAAAATCCACAATGAAGACTTAGTTTATCAGAGAAAGTAGGTATTTTCTAATAAGTCTTTTTCATGGGTAAGACATCTTAACATCTCTAAAAACTTTGGCCTACCTAAAGTAACATGCTTAGTTCTGTGGGAGAACCCAATCAAGCAGACTAGATAAAATTGAGCTTTCCTGTAGTCAGAATAGGCAACAGGAGACTGGAAAACCTGTGTCTGCCTTTGCTAGTAACTTAAACTATGCCAAAGCATGGATCTGATGACTGTCCCATGGGCAGTGGATTGCTGGCACCAGCATGGTCCATGTCACACCTTGGCGAGCTAACACCTTCCAAAGTGATACCTCGACACAACTGAGGGGTGGCCCAGTTCCAGTGACCATTCTCAACAAACAGCATTTAATGTGACTGTTCTGTAGGGTATAGAAGCTGAGATTGCACACGAGCCATGCCAGCTGGCCCCAGGTTCCTTTAGGCTTTTTTATTTACTACTGGAAATATATCCCTAGAGTCTATTCCAGGTTCTGCTGCCGAAGTGCTGTCTAACCCCTCTGGACCTCAGCTCCTCCTGCTCTGCATAAGGGTCTGGTTAGTGACAAATCTTCCCACTGTCAGATACAAAACCTCTAAGAGTTCTAGGCAGAAATAGATCCTTTTATTTTTTATAAAACAGTCTGTCGAGCTAATAAGTTATGTCAGCAATATGACCCTGAAGAAAGTTATAAAAATATTATCTTTATAGTATAGAAAACCTGGATAATGATCCATCTATATTTAAGACAGACTGGGTAGTTTTTGGGGACTTTTTAAAACCTTAATAATTAATATCAGATACTTTTAATTGATAGCAGACAAAAGAAAAGAAAAAAAAAAGGTAAAGTAGGAAATTATTGTTAAGTACCAGTGTTCCTTGCTGTCACTAACTGAAGCTGAAGACATTGACTGCCTGTCTGAAACACTTTTAGATCTTTTGGCTTTCTTTCACCTCAACTTGCATTTGGTTGTCCACTACGACTGTGGACTGAGATGTGCTTCATATCACCTTCCCTGCCACATGGAAGGATATGCGGGATTAGAATTTGTTGTAGGTCAACATGTATGACGACTTCTAAATCTCTGGGAATTTTTAGAGAGAGGACTAGTTGGTCCAGACAAAAACCTAAGCCAAAGGTCATTCAACGGCTTAATGCAGACAATTTGTTTTCAGGATGTATTCCAAAAATTTAGTTTAAACTGGCAAAATTTAGTTTAAACAGTTTTATGCACTGAAGTCTGTCCCAACTTGATTTTTCGAAAATTAGATGCTAAGGTGGTGTCTGAACCTGGGAAAACTCCAATTCACATTAACAAACTTCAGTATGTCCGACCAAACACCAGCCTCACCCTTCCTTTTTACCATTGTTGCCAATTGAATCAAGTGTTCACGCTCAACCATGGCTTGTTCCCATGGAGTTCCTGATGTCCTGTTAGAATCTGGTGGAAGCATCTCTTTCTCAGCCAGGTCAGTTCAGCTCTAATTACACTGAGATAATGTGGCCAATGTAGCCACAACATATCTGTTAACTGAGGATGCCAGGGATGTAGTGGAATCCATTCTAGATTAACAAAATAGGTAGTTTTCGTAATTTTGTGACAGCTATGTGTTTCTCCACTGCTCCAGCATTGCTTTTAGATATTTGTCCCTCTGTTTTTTACGTTAATCTTTTAACTCTTCAGTTGACCACTACCTTATTTTGACTGTTCTACCCTCTCCATTCCTGAGTTGTGAAAGCTGGCTGGGCAGGTAGTGCTGGTCCTACTGTGGCTCAGGATGTGATCAGCTATTAGTTGCAACTGACTCAGCTATGTTGGCTATGGGACACCAGGCAAAACCACATCGTTGTCTTTCTTCCCTTTCTCCTGTTGCTACACATAGAAAGAAAAAGGAGAGCTGATTCGGTTGCTTTGGTTTGAAAATCTGACACTGACAAGAGATAATGCAGATTGTCTTTAATGTTGTACTCTGTCGCAGAGCATGATTACCATTATGGAAAAGTCCTATAAAAGGCTAATGAAACCCTGTAGCTACAGATCATTATTTTATAGTCTGTCTGTTTTCAGAATGACTTCGGCAGAAACCCATTTCTGTAGACTCTTATTGCATATGAAGGCAGATGTATCCTTTCTTTTCCAGCTATAATTTTTATTAGGCTTTGAAGAAAATCTGAGTACAACTGTGTTAAACAATAATGATAATGGCATAGCAGGGTAAATGATTTCTTGGCAACAAATTTGCAGTTACATGCTTGTTGTTAATATCTTCTGCATCTTGCATTGTATCACATTAGCATCTTAACACAAACAGCCGATCTGCAACAAGCTTCACTACCATGTGTTTAATAGCAACAAACTGCAGTGCACAACAGCACCATTGCCATGCATTAATCCCCTCCTCCTTTTCCATCACGGTACTTCTAACCCCACTTCAGAGGGCATCAAATGATCCCAATGACATGCTCAATGTCTCATCTTCTTTTGCTCTATAGACTCTTGAATGTTAACCTTGCTTGGGTGTTAATAGACTCTATTTTGGGGACTGGAGACACTTTCCACTTTTGGATCTAGGACATTGGGTTTTGATAGTAGTCTTTCCTCTGGTTTTCCCTGTTTGTGCTGAACCTCATGGTTTTCTTTCTATTCTTTTAAAATTAGGAGTGGATAAAAAAAAAAAAAAGCAAAGTTTCAAGAGACAAGGTCATGGAAGCTCTTCCTCTTTAGATGAAATATTTCAGTTCATTTGGATAAAGGCTGTGCAATGTGCATTTTCTTTTGATGAGCTGTCAGTGATCAGCGAAACAGATGTAGTCATGCTATTTGTGTGCTTGAAAGAAAGAAAGCAGAGCTGTTTAATTGCATTCATTCACAGAAGAGAAACCTTGACAGAAGAATTGCAAATGATGTCATCATGGTGAAGATTCCTGTCATGGGCAAGCACTTTTCATATTCCTTCCTCACACAAGGAAAAAACCTTTTTCTCTTTGTTATTACTTTAATAAAATACACCTTAAAAACTGGGAGACATTTCACAGGGTGTTTGCAGAAAATTGGTTGCTCTTGTTGAAATAGTTTGCAGCAAGAGTGGCAGATGAGAACAGACTTGATCTAAACCACTTTGAGCTGCAACTGGAAATTCAGAGGTCTCAACTTTAGGGCTCTACTTCAGATCTAATGTTCACACCTGCCTATCCCAAGGAGGTGAGGGGGGAAGAATGGAGCAAACACAACAGTTGAATAAACCAGTTTTATTTGCACCCCTAATCTTTTCACAGAGAACATGTAACACTTTGTTTCATTTCACTCAAGCAGGTGTGAGATGTCCTGCAAACACGACAGTGAAAGGATAGGTTACAGGTGTTACTTTTGGCCTCAGGTGATATTTTACTGAGTTGGAGAAATTAAATCAATTAATTTAATTGAGGAATTAACCTTTGCTATTCCTACTTTTAGATTTATTATTCTCCACATTCGATTGGTATGTATGTCTTCCTCTGAGTGACATTTGTCTCTAGGTAGCAGCCAGCAAAATTTTGATATAGCACTCAGCTCCTATAGAATAGGATATAGAATATTCCTATAGAATATTCCTATAGAATATTCCTATAGAAAGCTCCTATGTTTTAGAATGCAAGAACCATCCTTTTTGAATCAATGAGACTTAATAGAAACCTGAAGCAGAAAGGGAGTGTGAAGTTGCAGGGCTGCCCCCTCCTCCCCCGTCCCGGATGTGTGATCAGGAAAAAGGCATGTAATAACAACACTTACAGTCTGTTTTCTTCTCCATGCAAATCCATAACAATCAAATTTCAAAGCCTGAAATTACATTTTTCAGCCATTCCATAGTCATGGTTACTGTGAAAGAGTCTTTTACCCAAACCACAAAACATTGTTGCTGGTAATCCACTGTATAGGAGGGTGGGTTCCAAAATTAATTTTAATTTCTAATGGAAGAAGAAGTCAAAGAAATTTCAAGGTAGCAAGATGGAAGCATCTTTTTTTAGAACACGTATATGTATAAACATTTCATATGTTCACATCATGCAAATAAAAGACGTTTGCAGAAAACAAAAACTGTCCAGTTACAAGGAGAGTAAATCTCATTAATTCTAAGAAATTAAAATACTTTTTTCCTCAGAATTCATTCCTGTTCCAATAATAAGGTTTGTCTTTAACTTAGGCAGAAAAATTGGTTCTTAAATAGTTGTTAAAACAATAAAGATCTCATCAATGCTACTTATAATATTGAAAAGCACTGTTCTTTTCTAAACCGTGCACCCCATGGATCTCTGGGGGAAAAAGTCCAAGTTTCTAAGCTGCAGTGATTCAGAATTATGGCAACTGCAGTATTCCTTCAGAAGTACTGGTTTCTGAGTCGACACTTGTGGGAATATATTGTTTCAAAGTAGTTCATGGGATATAATTTTCAAAGGGATGTATGAAAACCATACACTTCCGATTAACGTTAATGGGGAGTTGTGTGGCTAAATACAGCTTTGAACCGTCTGGTTAGAAGTTTATATCTCAGTGAGCTGCACATGGCTCCCCTGCTCTAAGCAGATGGGGTTTTTATAGATTGCAGAAGAGCCCTGCTGTGGATCAGCAGACACCATGTTGAACGTTTCTTTCTGCTGTACACTTCATAGGTAACTCCATCAGGGGAGAGAGATCTTTTCTCTGTTAACTATCAAATTTCATAAGTTTAGCTTATTAATTATACAGCATATCTATCTATTATAATATAAGAAGCTTCCTCATGCAAAATCAAAACAGTGCCTTGCTCACAGCAACTCAATCACGCGCCTCCAAGTAGCCTAAATAGCTCTTGTATGCCATTCTTATCAGGCCTGCAAACCACTGTGGAAAATGCTCAGTTAGCTTTACTCACTAATTGCATTTTCAGCGAAAGATTTCACTGTTTGTTTGTGCCCCGGGTGATAAATGATGATACAGCGTTACATAATTACAGCGTGCATCATTTGAAGCTGGGCATGGAATAATGGGACGTCATGCAATGCCAAGTGGAAAGAGGCTAATGGCACTGTGATAAGACAGTATGAAAAACTATTGCTTGAATAAGTGTATACAATGAATTGACATTCACTTTTGCTGGCTGTGAGCTGGAAGGTGATATGAGTAAACCCTGAACTACCTCCGCTGCATCATGCAACCCGGTATATTAGATTTAATAGCATTAATTATCTATTCATGCCTGCTAGATATCTAAACAAATAATCTTTTTTGAAATATATATTGATGAACCTTTCTTTTCTGTTTGAGGCACGCTAAATCGCAGTAAGTGCACCGCAGAAAGGCAGCTCACCTCCTGGTTAGGCGACCATTTGCATGATTAGGATAACAATCAGCACTAGAAGGATTCCGTGGGGCTTTTCAACAACAAAAAAATCAACAGATCTCCTTTCTCTTCATATCTCTGCAGGTGTTCAAAGAATCCAACTTATTTTATTCCAGATATTAGTCTTGCCAACTAATTGTTTTTATAACAATGGCTTATGCAGAGCGTGGGAAACTGGGCTTTTGCATTTTCACTGCCTGTGTCCTGATTCAGGACTCAGCACAGAGATCCAAGATATGTAATTATGCTCTGGTATCATAACAACTATAGTACAGGCTCCATAATACATGATAGAGCTGAATTTAATGTCTCATATTTTTGCTGCTGCTGCTATGCAAGGGGACACCAGTAGAATAAATTTACAAGTAGAAAAAATGTTTAATGAATATAGTTTTCTGCTCTGACCATCATTTGCTTACTGGACCATGTGGATAAAGTTCTTTGGCATGTTAAATTGCTTATAAACTCTTCAAAATAGAGCTACATGAAGTTTACCTCCAACTCTAGAACTAGTACAGCTTTTCCAGTTGCTGGAATGACAGAAAAGTTGGACAGAATAGTTTCACTAGTCTGGTGTGTTTCTCTGTTGGAAATCACCGAGACGCTGCATTAGAATCAGTCATCTCAGAATCAGTCATCTCTGGATCAGTCTCCAAACTCGGCATTTTTGCAAATCAACCCAAGTAAAATAAATCATGACGCCAGACCAGAACACCACTTCAGGTCAGGAGGACTTAAAATTTGGCTTTGTAGTGGAACCTTATCTTTTATCTAAGGATTTACCTCACCATGAAAATGTTACCTTCATTGGTAAAACATCTGTATTAGTTACTTTTAGAAAAACAAAATTTCCTCCCACTGAGTAGTAATGGTCTTACGATTTTATGCATTGCAGCAAATTCAGAAAATGACATTTTTGTAAGAATCTTTTGTTATCCTAAAATTTTTCATTTTAAGCATCAGCAGAAACTATATAGCACAACTATGCTTCTCAGAATATTCTCAATTTTACGGGTTTGAAAATGTTACTGGAAATATTTTTAATTCTTAAATCTTGCCTAATTTACAAGTAAAGCAACAACTAAACGTAAGTTTGCCTTTTAAAATTTTTGTGACCTGGAGAGCTTAAAATATCGTTAAGTTTAAACTGATATTTCTGCTCAGATATTTCTGTATTAAAAGAATAGATGCTAAGAAAAAAAAATCAGAAAATGTAATCTTTTTTCCATATATCTTCAATCACAGTTTATCGTAGGTGTCACTAGCAGGCAAAGATAAGTGAGCTGGTACAAAAACTTTGCCATCCATTAATATATTTATGCTCCTAATCCCCTTTTAAAATAATACTAAGTTACTATATATTTATGAAGGTAACTAATGATACAGATCAATTTTTTTTTCCTGAAAACTGCAAAAGATTCAGAAATCAGGCGATGTGATCCTAATACAGCAAGATACACAGTTAGAGTCTTATTTAGTCATTTGTTCAGTTCACCTTATATTGATAAACCTCTTAAAGTAGTGTGTATTCTTGAAACTCACTCCTAACAAAATGGACCTTGCACCTCCTTCACTCATATAAGCTAGCTTCCCTAATTCATTTATAGCTTTGTCACCTGAGAATGAACAGATCACTTAATGGTAGAGGGTTATTTCTGAATATGAAGTAGCAACTAAGGTTTAGAGGCTGGAGAGGGTTAGCCAATTATGTTGATTAAAACACCTCTAATAAAGTCAGTGTCACTGATGTACACAGATCTCTGCTCTTTTAGGAGCATCTGTCTTTCAGAAGGAAAGCATGGCAGGTTAAAACTCCCAATTAATTTTCTTCCTTATATTCACGTTAGAAGCTCTTCTACAACTCTGATTGATAGAACTTTTCTAATTATTTCCCACAGTTATCCTATTGTTCCTTATTCAGCCAAACATCTTTCTTTTATTTGCTAACAGGGCATTTCCTTCAAACCCATTATAAAAGATCAGACAAAATTATGTATCCTGCACAGAATACTCATCTGATTTGTTAGACTGAGCATGAATAAAGTTCAGAGCAAACAAAGATTTTAAAAGTGAAATAGCTAAGATGCCATTGGGAAACAATTGGCCATCATCAGTGGAAAATTTTTAAATGCCAAAAGTATATCTATTCATCTTGCAACACACAGACAACATGCAGTTGGAACAGTATGGACTATTTTCCTTCTAATCTTTAAAATCAGATCAGACAGTTCAATGGTTGAATGGTTTCTTCTCTGACTGGACAACAGAAAATTAGATTATTCACTGTGGGAAGGGGGGCTTCTTTCCTCAATTCATCCTGACAATTCAGTCATGCAAAAACCTATTTCCCACGTGAGACCAAACAATTTACAGGTAAATTATGCAGAACAGATGAACTATACTCTACCCTCAGTTACTTCCTTTGTATTTATTGTTCTATGTGGATTTAAGCTGAACAGAAACAATTATTTAGAATTCTAGAAAATCTTCTTAGTATAACACTTTGCAATAGTTGGGATTACATTTTCCATATAATTTGGAAGTGAATATCAACTTTAATTACCACATTTATGGCACTACTTTAATATACAGGAAGGAGTAACTTCTAGCAGTGGAAGAAGTTGGCTGAATTATTTAAGGCCCAAACTCCAACTGATCAGTACACTGGGTGGTACACTTTGTAGTTATCCTCAAAAAGTGAATTATAGAGTGACTCTATAAATACGGCATCTATAAAAATTATTTAAACAATTGGTGTCATCTTAGGGTTTTACCTGGAAATGTTGTAGCATGACAGCTTAAAAAAAACACTTAGGGCAGAAGATATTTCCTTACTGGTTTTATAAAAAGTTTCAATAAAAATATTGTGGCTTTCAGTTTAAACATCTCATGTAGAGCAGTGAAACCAAAGACAACAATTTTGAGTTCCTGGTGAGAGGCAGGAAGTGAAAAATCAACGCTAAATAAAATTGGAAGAAAACTCGTATTATTGTTCAGACAGACACAAAATGTAAACAGTTTAAATAGTAAAGAGTGTATCAGATAGTTGAATGTGGTTTTAATCAATACTTTTCTGTACTGATTAACACAATCTTTTAACATACCCTTTTTTTTGTGTTTCTTTTTACAACCATCAACATCTCAGGTTTAAGCAAGTACATTTTTCAAATGTCAGTTTTGAGTTCTGGAAGGTGATGGAGCTAATGCAGTGTCATTGAGATTTTACCTCCTGGTCTTTAGAACAGAATTTTTATTGTTTAGGCAAACCTGAAATTTAAGCCTTAGCATTAGAGAGTAGTACAGATCTATCCCATCCCAGAAAGCTGCTGCCTGGAGGTACACATTCCTTGCTAACTAGTTTAAAGTTACATTAAATTATTCACCTTTGCTAAATAACATTCACAAAACACCCTATATTTTCAAAGGCTGTGCCATAATGTTTAAAAAATATTAAGTTCTACGGGGTTTTTCATGACTCAGCAGTAAAAAGATAAACTGGCATAGAAAACTTGTCCTCTTTCCCAACAAATGCATTATTTGCAGTTTCTGTGGGACAGAAACTCACTTTCAGTGGATGTTTAAGCAGTGAGTATAGCAGGTCTGATAGATTGCCAGTTAATTGGCGCTGACGTTTGTTATTATTTGGGACTCATCACCAGATTTAGACGTGTGATCTAATCTAACGTATTTGTCCTTGTGTCTTCCTACCCTGTGCTCAAATGAGTTTGATTTTGGAGTCTGTCTCTGAGGCAGTTGATTTTTACACAGTGAAACTGCTTCCTGAGAAGGCAGTGAGAAAGTTACACTGAGGTATAACCAAGTGCTTATCATCTTGCCTCAGCTGTCAGGGAGAGAATGGCTCAATCCCTCTTTGAAACAGGCAAAGTAGAAGACATGCCTTTCACTTTTGTGGTGAGTGCTTTCAAGTACTTTGAAACCTTCAGTTCTATGGTTTTAATGAAAGACTCCAGCATGCATAAGGTTCTTCTTCATGTAGGAATTGCACCTTCTCCATTCCTTTGAGAAACTGATGCCTCTTTAATTGCCCATGCATTTTTCTGCACATAATATTCTGCCATCAGACTTACAGTCAGGCAAACTGTTACTGTGCCAATCTCCTTCCTACCTGCTCCCATACAACCTCATTTAACATGCTTATGTACGATCAGCTTTTATTTTTATTTCATTCTGAATCTGTGCAGCATCACTCCAGAACAGCAAAGCTCTTCTGAAACTGGGAGCGCTGCAGACTGCTATGCAATGTCATCTCTCCTAGTTATTATCTCTACAAAAATGCTGTACTATGAAAACATTACCTTGCTCGGGCACTAGACTTGAAAATTCCTGTATGATCCTCTGCACCCTCTGTTATCTTAATCTTGATTTGCTACCAGCAGATACCAGGATGACTCTTGGTTTGGCTCAAACTTCTGACATTTTCTTCAGTGTTTATTCCCTATGTGACTGAGTTTTTATTTTAAAATGGAAGATAATAAATAATCCTTTATATATCCAAGCTGTTGTGCAGGCATTGCGGGGCAGACACAGAGCTCATCTGGACTCTTTATTTCAAACAGGAAAGTCAAGCAGAAGGTACTGAAATGCTCTTCTTTTTAGGGTCTGCTACTGCAGGAAAATGGATGGACAGCAGGTTGGTAACGACACTAGTGAACTCAAGAAAACACAAGTACTAATCTGCCCAGGAACCCTTCCCTGCATTAAAATGAATCACTCATGCACATGAAATCCTAAATTCTTCTCACACAAACCTGTCCTCTTCCTGACGGTATTTGCCTTGTACAATTTCCTTTGTTTGAAATCAGAAAATACCAGGAACTGTCCCCAGTAGGAAATGTGCACATTGTCACCCAGCTTTGGAAGACAGCCTCTGCTAGCAGAAATACCTGTGAGTTAATTTGTGCCAACTGTCTTTTTGCCTTTAATTGGGCTCAACTGAGAAGAAACTTTTTTACCACCCCACATTGGGTACTCGTACGCATTGATCAGAACCATTGGAACCTTCTCCACTCTAAATAATTCTATCTCAATGTCTCCTCATATATCAGGTGCTCCATTCAACCTCCTAAAAATCTTTAAAGCCCCCGTCTTGACTCTTTCCACTATGCGCATGTCACTTTTGTACTGGGGAGGACAGAACTGAACCCAGAACTCCAGACATGTTTTACCAGTGCTTAGTAGACATGAAGGATCATTTTCTTTCACTTGCTGGTGATGGTCTTCCTAATGTAACCAAGATGCTGTTGGCCACCTTTGCCACAAGGGCACATTGCTGCCTCACAGTCAAGTTCTTGTCCACTAGGACCCTCTGGGTCTTTCCTGCAAAGCTGCTTTCCATTCTGTCTGCCTCCAGACTGTGCTGCCATGTGAGGTTAATGCTTCCCAGATTCAGGACATTACAATCCCCATTGTTGAATTTCACAAGATTCCTGTCAGCCCATTTTTTCCAGCCTGATTGAGATTCCTCTGAAGTGCAGACCTGTACTCCTGTGTACTGACCTTTTTCCCCAATTTGATATAGTCCATTGATTTTCTGAGGGTACATATCAAGCAGTCTGTAAACACTGTAAGCAACCACTCCCTTTCTTGGTAGTCTGTAGTTTGATATTGTCTTTAGCTACCAATTGCCAGAGGCAACACTGGAGGGTCATAACTTAACATTAAGTGTGTCATTAAGAAGTATACGTAGGTGGTTCTTAACCACTTTTGTCGCTTCCCTGTTTAACTCTAATGTTCCTCAAGAGATTACCATTAGAGAGTTTGCCTCTGCACATGTCAATAGTGTTGAAGTGCTGACATGCAGATATGAACACCTCAGCACCCAAGCTTGATCAGTATCTAAAAATTATGTGCACCTCTGTCACGTCCCTTATAGGACTTGAACATCATACTCCAGAGAAGGCTCCTTACAGATACCATTTCTACAATCACTTTACACAAGTGGATTAGAAGAAGATGATGTTACCTGCCTTGCCATGGACAGTCCAGTTACCCCTGAGGAGAGAGGCTGGGGGTCTGCATCCACATTACTGTTAAGTGCTCAAATCCATCTCAAGCTGAATGTCCTATTAAATCTCACCTGTTATGTAGAACAAGCATTCAAGAGTCAATGCGCTGGCCAAAAAAAAAAAAAAGTGTGATTTCCTGTTTGTGAGAGAAAACGAGATCGTGAAAGTCACTATGGAGGCAACTGAAGCTTCTAAACCCAAGCTAACCAGGAAGGCTTCCTGACCAAGTGTGCATGAGGCAGGGACAGCATGAAATCTGTCTGTAGGCTAAAGAAAGGCGACTGCTCTGTGCTGCTGCTTCAGACAGTAGAAAATGTGCGTTGAATTCCTTGGCACAGGATTCTCTATGTGAGGAGGAAAATGGTGTTTATGTGTCAGTGATTTGTGTGATCAGACATTAAAAGAACAAGCACACATAAAACGTTGTTCTTTACACTGTGCAGATCTACTTGTGATGGAGGAATGAGGTTTTCTAAGTCAGAAGGAAGAATCATCAAAGAATCCCTGGTTATGAAACCAGTAGGGTAAGGGGGAAAAATAATAATCTAATATAATCATCTCAGACTTTTGTCTGTTTTGAACTTGGCAATTTTCTTAGTGCTTTCTAATACCCCTGTGACAAAAATCACTGAACATTACATACGGTGTCGCAGTTAACAAGGAGGATAAACTGAATATGGGGAAAAAACCCAAACCTAAAGGAACATGATCATAGACCATGGAACACAGATGCACTCTTACGACTTGTACATGCACATGAGGTTTAATTTTATATCCTTAACTCATACCTAACATCAAGAAAAGAATAAATCTTAAGGGGATTTTAACTCTGGAGCACCCATGCAGTACCTACATGAAGGCAGTACTAAGCCCAGAAATCCACTGAAGTTGTTAAAGAGATTACTTAATCACCATTTACAGGTGATTCAGTCATCTGTGAAAAGGGGAAAAAAAAAAGTCATCTGTGAAAAGAGGAAAAAAAAAAGTCATCTGTGAAAAGGGAAAAAAAGGGATAATGAAGTAAAAAAAAGAAAATAGAAAAGGGAGAGGAGAGGAGAGGAGAGGAGAAAAGAAAAATGTATTGCATGGCAAAAGGCAAAGGAATGAGAAAAAGCAGAATAAACTGTTGTTCTTCCATGCTACAGGGACCAGGTAATTCCTTGTACTCTCAGAAAAAGAGGGGTTCAAAGGTCAGCTGGTATTAAGTCTGAACACTAATGATCTTACTGCTTATTCCAAGGAGTCTGATGACTGGGCAAGAGGCCAGGGCATCTTAGCAAGTAAAATATCTCAATTAGCTGCTAAGTCTTTGCCAATTTACTCAGACCCATAATATGGCTCCCCCTAATTTCTTCTTGATCTTATTCAGTCAAATACTTTTTGGAATTCAACAAATGGGACTAGACAGAGGCAACTGGAGGCAAGATAAGATGATAGACAATTTTTCTTTTCTATGGAGGAAAGAGGGTTTTCATATACATAGAATATAGAATAAAAATTTAGACAACTTTTATGAAGTTCTAAACTTTGTTTTACTGTATGGCAAAAATCTCCATATCTCTGAATCTGTTTTATGTTTCTAACTGTAACAGTTATCCTGCACCTTGACTGTTCAAATCCTGGGTCATATTGTAGCTAAAAATCCATGTTCCTTCCACGTCACCCCAAGCCAACCTGAACTTGATTATTTTATATTGTATATCACAGTGTAGCTACAAAGCTACAGTCCTTTTTTTATTTATCATGTCTGTCTCTCTTCAGTGCTGATGCAGCCATCTGAATGACTGTGTCTTCGCATAACATTTTGGATTACTAAATAAAGTACTTTGGTAAAAAAGATAACCTTCCAACTCTAATAAACTGATATCTTGTATATAGAATTTCACAGTTATTGCAGGGTTTTGCTTTATGCTATGTACATTTACAGAAGACGCTGCTAGTGTACAGAGACAAACTCAACATTGCTGATAGGATCAACTTTTTTAACATGTTACTACATAGGAGGTCTCTCAGGATCTTGAGTTTTGCTTTTTACCCTGTCAAGAGAGGCACATTGGACACTTCCACCTCTGAAAACAACAGGGCTTAATTAATATTAAACATTTGTATTGCACCAGATATCAATATTTTTGGTAGTTACTGAAATGCAAATGAAGATCTTGGCCCAAAGGATGTATACTCAATATATGAAGGTCTGGCTCTGATATCCCTAATACTAGTCAGAGCATACTTCTGTCACTACTGCACACGCTGTCAAGGAAGCTAAAGACTAAGCAAGGATACAGAATTGAACAAGAGGATCTCATGGTGGCGTGGGATTCAGACTTTCACTTAAAGGTGGAATGACACAGAGAGACCATCCATATTTGCCCTTGGTTTTCTGATCTGTCTTTCAGAAAACACCAGTGAGAGTTTTTGCTCCTTTTTCCACTGTTTAGCTCCTGTATAGTTACAAATGCCTGTTTGCTATTTAATCAGACCTTTGCTCACTAAAAGTTAAGCTGATTATTTCTTCTGTTTTTCTTGGGGATATGAAACCAACTAATCATCAGCCTCATTCTAAACAACATTTGAATCCTCCTCAATTTATTTATGTTTTAAAGTATAGGTAAAAATATTTTTGTTTGGATGATAGAAATAAAATATGACAACATGGAATTATTAATTATTGTTTAGATTCTTCAAAGCTTTATATTTTGACATGTATTTATACTGTTTTTTCAAATGGTAATTTTACAAAAAGTTAGTGCAACTATTTCAGCATTTCCTAAGTAGAATATTTAATCTAGAAAGGGATGAAGAAAAAGGCTTTACCATTTTCCCCATTATCAGATTTCTTTGTTGGATTACAATAAAATTTCATATCACATTGGTTTCCATAAAACTATTTTCATATATCCAGTATTCATCCTCCTCCTGGATATCTTCCTAGTTTGTCTTGAATAACTGATGATTATCTCTAAGTATTTTCTTAGATCAGCTTTACACATATCTTGTAGTAATTTATTATAGGTCATATGTTTCAAATTTCCTCATAGGATATCAAAAAGGAGTGTCAAAAGCCCTACTAAAGCCAAGGTATCTTATGTCTGTAACTTCTTCATCTGATGGGTCACTCCCTTTCAAAGAAGGAAATGAAACTAATCTAACATGATATGCTCTTGACAAATTTAGGGCTGCTGTTTTCCCTTGCCTTTAAGCATTCAGAAATTGATTGTTTAATTACATGTTTCAGTATCTTGCTATCATTAGGCTGACTGTGCTGTAATTCTCAGGCATTTATTCTTCTTTTTTACCTGTAAGACCTAAACTTGGTTTCTTCAGTCCTCTTGAGTGTTACCTGCATTGAAATTCAGTTTTCATTCACAGACCTTGCTGAAGGATTTCAGATCATTAAAATTTAGTTTTGGTAATCTGATTTGTTACATGAAAAGTTATACTAGATAGTCATAGTGCTTCTGTGTGTTGAGAAAGTGGCTTGTCTGACCTTTGGGTAGATGGTAGGAAAGAGATGTTTTTGATGTAGTTTTACTTACTTATTTGAAGGAAACCCTTGGCTGAATTATATTTGCTCTTTTTGAAACTGAAGACAAGGTATCAGAGGCCATCTGTAAGTTAACCTGTATTTCAACGCGAGCCACTTCTGGTGCATGACCTCACCTCTGCATTTTTTTATTCTTTCTTGTGATGTTCTTTGTAAAAACTAATTCTTTTTATTGTTACATTTCTTCTGTGCTAAGACTTCTCTGTTCCCCAAGTAATCATTTCATTTTTTTATTCAGTTGTGAAGATGTGGAACCTCGTCTTGAAGGATTTTTCTCAATTTGGAGGTAATTTACAGATTGTGTCTGTGCCTATCTCTTATTTAAAGGAATCTCTATTGAATTTGTCCTCTGCATTTAAGTTCCTCAATTCTCCTGCCTCTTAACTAATGGTTCCTTTAACTTCTCAAAATGTTCCCTTTGAAGTAATAAAAATATTCTTTATCATAGACTACTTTCATTTATCCATTCATTTAATTTAAATGCACTAATCTTTATATCTGAGGATGTTTCTTATGAGTTTCTTCCCTATACAGGCCTTGCTACTTGATTAAAATTAACTCTAAAAGGGTATCTTTTTGTGATCGCTCCAGGACTACTGAGCAAAGTAGGATTTTTTCCTTAACCTATATCTAGTGATAAAAGTCCCCTATAGTAATAAAAGCAGATTCATTAAAAAGTCTTTTACCTTTAATCAGTATGGTCATATAGACTTGCCTTTTCCTGAAATATAGGTTTCTCATCCTCTTTTTTCCTACTAATTAAAAGCTGTACAATGCCTAGCAAGAAACAGCTTGCCAATTCCCCAGCCTCCCTTTTCTTTCCTAATCCCTCCATTTTTTTAACTTTTCTCTGTGTGTGTGCACGTTATGTGTGCATGTGCATTTCACCTGTATATGCATACACCTACAAGGTGACACAGATCTTCCTAAATACACACTCAAGTCTGTAAAATGATCACTTATAGTGGGATTGTTCCTCTCCCTATGGGAAAGTTTCTCCTTGAAATCACTGGAGCTGCCCCAATGTTGAGTATGCAGTGGGAGAGTAGAGATGAGACCTTTTGGGGTCATTTGGCAATAGTACACTTTCCACATGTTCGAGTACCTGCCTACTGGTTACATAAGTGCAAGAAAAAATGTTTTGAAGTAGAGATAAATTAAAATTATAACATTAATAACAAGATCTGCATTCCATTTTCATCTGGACACTCACCTCCATTTGCTAAAGAAGTGCAAGGCTATTTAGACATAGTTTGGGTTTGGTGGAGCTGGTATTTTATAAGGTGAATGTGTGACTGGAACTACAATTCCCTTTGAAGATTAACTTCTACTCACAGCATTTACGGTGTTGAAAAACATTATTTCCTTTCACAAAGGTTCATTTGCAGGCCAAAAATGTTATTATTATAAACAGTATTGCTTGTTACTAAGTTGAGTTAAGAAAACATACACAGTAACCAATGAAGACAAAGGAGCCCATACTAGGTAAATCTGTAAGAGATGAGCAGTGTCTTGACTTGTTTCAGCTTCAGAGTGATTTTCATTGTTTTAAGCGGGCTCTCATAAGTACATATAATGGACTTATGAGTTTATTTAGTCCCAAAGTGTATAGAGAGATGAAAAAAGGCAGACTGCTTTGTAATACAAAATGCACATTACTATTTCTCTCCAGCATGCATTAGAAGACCTTTTAAAATATTTTGCAATTGTTTTATGTCTTTCCATTCCCAGCCTATGCCATCAATTAAGTTTATGTAAGTAAATTAAATTATGTTAGTGCTGAAGCAGTAAGAACTGTATTTGAAGCCAAGTCCTTTCTTGGCCTTTGAAGCTATGTGTGTACAAAACTGTTCCTTCATGTGCATACGGCTTCAGATTTGACTGACTTCAACACCTGCGCAAATATGTGGTTTAAATGCCAGATCTCCCACTTGCGTACCGGGGGCGTTGAATAGCGAGTCAAGTGTGGGAGCAAGGGTTTGCACTGCTGGGTATGGGAAGGTGCATTTGTTAGTGGAGCTTTGCAAGAACATGAAGGGACTAGCAGCTTGAAAATCAGGTCCTGTGGGGCTGAGCGACAATGATCACATTGGTATGGACATCTCAACTCTCTGTGGAACTCTCCAGCACACCTTGATTCATTCTGTATCTACACTTCATCTCACCTGCATCAGATTTGTGTTCTGGGAGGCAAGGCAGTGAGCAAGGAGCAGTTTCCTATGTCCACTCCCCAGCTGCCTTCTGCATGCACAAGATTCAGATTCATGCTGGAAACCATATGTAGGAAAAAAAAAAAAAAAAAAAACCAAAAAAAAAAAAACCCCAAAAAGCCAACAATGATCCAAAAAATAAACCCCAAAAAGAACCAAACAAAAAAAAAAACCCTCATGTTTTTCTTCAGCTCTTCACCTGCCTCACAGGCCTTCATGAATTCCCAGATTTGTTTCAAGAAAGTTTACAGAACTTATCTTTGTCCACTTTTTCCTCTATCTTCAGTGTTTTGTGATTTTCTCTCCTCATTTAGATGCTTGGAACCATTTTTAATAATGTAGACAGCAATTGTACAAAAGAGAAAAGTTGTGGGGTTTTTTTTTCCTAAAGGAAAAAACACCAGCAAATTCGAGGTGGTTATTGACCAGACTTTTATTTCAAAATTGTATTTAATAATAAGGTTTGAGCTAGCAGTAACTTGTGACCTCAGCAGAGACACCTTTAAAATGGAAGTGTTAATCAGATTTGTAATTCAGGACACAGTGCATCGCATTATGTATGAAGTGTTTGGAGAAGGGTAACAAAAGAAACTCAATTAGGATAAGACTAAGTGAATGATAAATTGAAATACCATGATTCCCTTACAAACAAGGGAACTGAGGAAAGAGAGACTACTGCAGAAATTTACCTTGCTTGACAATGGTGAGTTTAGGAGGTGTAGGTACTTGCAAGGCAGTGACAATAGTAATGAAAGTTGCTGTGTTTGGAAAGCGACCTAGAAACAAGTTTACTGAATGGAAAACACAGTACTTCCTATAAGACACAATTATACCACTTGTCTTAAGTTTACTCAGGCTTCTGAAAATCCCTAACACATTAGGAGCCAGCTTGGAAAACATCATCTCCCATAGTACTGCAAGCCTGCACTGCTGCCTTATCTCACTTCCACTGACAGCTTTTTGCTGGGCTGTCCTGACTGTCACTGTGATCCCCGCACAAGAAGGTGTCTCCTTGCCCAGTGTTGATAAACTAGTTGAGGTCCCCTTAGGTCTGCCACCTAGTAATTCAGAAAACCCCCTTTTCTATACCCACTTATACCTTTTCCTTTTTTTTTGCAGTGTGTGTGTGTGTTCACTCTGCTCTTTCTGTACTAATTCCCATGTTCCCTGTTGAAGGACTGATGTGCCATTAAGTATAATATCAAATTCTAGGTAAGACCAATCTACAGCACTTTACCTGTGGAGGAGAAAGCAGATATCGCCCTTGGAACATTGAGTATCAGAGTAAACAGCTCTCTGAGAGGATGAGAAGAGATCATTGTGCAGAGTGATGGGGACATCTACATATACTGTGACTCCCAGCAAGTGTATTTTATTATTTATTAAAGTGATTTTTATTTTAAAATATTTTGTAAGCTTAGAGTTCATAGTTATTTTCTGTGTGATTTCTCATTTGCAAATAATTCATGATTGCAACCAAATCACTGACATACATTCTGACTCTCAAAATTTCTCCATGTTCTCCAAGAAAATTACTTAAATGAAAACTCTTATCAGTGTCATAATTGCATTTTCTGCAACTTAAAATACATATAAATTAGATTGCTGTCATAATTTGTTCCAGATGAAAACTAAAGGTCTGTAAATAATTACTTAGTAGTAAGCCAGTAGGACAGAAAATATGCATGCAAATATTTATCATAAGTTAAACACCTTTTTGACTGACTGACAGACAAAACATGTACAATTTGGTTACAAAGTTTTCTGAATCTGTGTCTAAGCGAATTTTCTGCAAATGCATTTTAAATTTCTAATGCTGCACTCAGTTTATCATGCATACCTGAAGAGTGTTGATTTTGTAAGACTTGCATTTTTTTTTAATTAACTCTAAATCTGGTACTTATTGAACACAAAGGGATTTCTGCCAAACCTCATCCAATTTGGTGACATCAGCAGACGTGACAAATCCCATAACTATATCATCTCCATCCCTCTTCTAGATTTTTATGTGAAACTGTAATAAGCAATGGCAACATGGTTTTTGTTTGAGCCAATTTTAACACTTGAACTTTAAATAACTAAGATAACAGGAATTTTTGGTTGGTTTCAAAACTTATGATCTCTTTACTATTCCTTTGCTTCTTAACTTGTAAAGAATGAAGCAGATGTGCATTTATATGACTACTTCTTAGAACAAGTTAAAGACTAGTTTCCAATAGTTACAATCTGCTTTGATTTCTTGTCTAGACATTTTGAAATTTGAAAATAGAAAAAGAATGTTTATAGTTCTTTATAGGTTGTCAATGTTTTGATCAATGCTCTGTTAAATTAAAAACAAAGCAAAACAAACAAAAAAACCCCCAAAACAAAACAAACCCAGAAACCCACCTACTTGAGGCAAGCAAAGTTGTGTTCTGCAATACAAGGATTTTATCTCTCATTGCAACAATCTGATATTCCTGTGAGATTCACACACTCTTGACTGACTCTGATTCTGTCAGAGATCTGTCCTGGTGAAACTAATCAGAAGGGAGTGGCTGATATTTTTGTCAAAGTATACACAAAAAAAGCTGCCGTGTCAAGGTTGTTAATGATCTCCCTTGCATGGAAGAAGAATTTTACTGGAGAAAATTTGATATCCATATTTTTCCTGAAAATTTTTTCCATATGTAATGCCTCTCAAATAATTTCCACTGTCTTTCTTCACATATAGAAAGGAGTTCAGTTCAGGCTGTTTTCCTGGACACGGTGTTTTGCTTCAACTGATACTTGAAAAACCAAACAAGAAAAATGCAGTGAGGCATGATGAGAAAATCTCCCAAGATTTAGAACATGGGTTCCAAAACTATGGTCCAGATGTAAATTGTCACAGACATATAGACCTTAATGGAATTATGCTGATACATGCCAGCTGAAGGTCTAACCCAGAATGTTCATAGGAATACTCAGATGTGTGAAACTGGGCGTCCAATCGAGTATAAATTAACTTTCTTGGACAAAGGAGATCACATTCGTTTGGAAATGAGCCCCCATTAGTTGGCATTGATTTTAAAAGCATTTTTTAAGCACCTTTTATAGGGCCTGATTCAAACCCAATGAAGTCAGTGGAACAGCTCCCCTTAATGCATTTGGAATCAGGCGCATCATGAAAACTGTTTCACCATATGTTGCAATGACATTTAAGCTCACAAGTCCAATTTGAAGAATTCTTTATTCAGCTACATGCAGCTTGAGATTCATAGTTCTTTGAACATTTTTGGTTAATTCCATTCTTGTTTGAGAGGCTGGAATGGGAAAAACTCAGTGAACTTTGGAGGCTGGGAAAAATAGTAAGCATTTTGGGGTTGGCTTGAGTTATGAAGGAATAAACTTTGGTTTAATGCTAATTGGATTATGAATGCCCAAATTCTGATACAAAATATAATATTTTGTGTGTGCCAGAGACAGAGAAAAATTTGAAAATATTTTTTCCAAATATATTTAATTTTGAAAGAAGGAACACAGTAGAACCCAGACCTTAAATTTTACAAGTTCATATAAGATCAGTTTTGGTCTTCATGTGATCTGTATTGGTGAGGCACCTTTATTATGGGATGATTATCCTTCAAAATCATAATAATGCATGACTAGAAATATGGTTGCCGTTATGTGTAATACTGTTACTGTTATAGTGACAGCCATTTGGACGACTATTACAAGATCAGTATGAACGTGTAAGGAAGCAGATATCTTTGCATGTAAACTTTCTAAGCATCATCGCATCTTTGACAGCTTAAAGTCTCCTGTGAACAGATGAAACTCTACAAAGGAAAATTGGTTATTGCTAGAAAGAGAAAATATGAATGGAAAATAAGAAAAACGTGTGTACAAAATTCATGCCTGGAATTCGTTGTCCTGTGTTACAAGGCATTAGTTAGTCTGAAACTAAAAATAAAGAAAAGCTGAAAAGGATCCTAATAGTGTGGTTTCTTTTGAACTGCAAATTGACAAACACACTTGGGGGCGGAGGGCGGGGAGGAGGTAAGGCAGGCTATCTACCAGAGTGAAACAGCAAATGTATGCTGCAAGTGATATATGAATTCCATTACATAGTCAATAACTTCCATGTTTCATAGGAGTGGATTTAAAATGCAATTGATTCATATGTTTTTCCTGTCAGATCATTGCAGTTTTGAATGCATGTCCATGGAATCTTGCACAAGTTCTCTCCTTAGACCCCATCTGGAGTCCTAGATTCAGCTCTGGGACCCCCAACATGGAGCTGTTGGAGCAGGTCCAGAGGAGGGCTTTGAAGATGATCAGGGGGCTGGAGTACCTCTCCTGTGAAAACAAGCTGATAGAATTGGGCTTGTTCAGCCTGAAGAAGAGAGAAGACTCCAGGGAGACCTTACAGCACCCTTCCAGTACCTAAAGGGGCCTACAGGAAAGATGGAGAGAGACTGTTTATCAAGGAGTGCAGTGATAGGACAAGGGGTAATAGCTTTAAACTGAAGGAGGGTAGATTTAGATTAGATATAAGGACAAAATTCTTCCTTGTGAGGGCGGTGAGGCCCTGGCACAGGTTGCCCAGAGAAGCTGTGGCTGCTTCCCCTCCCTGGCAATGTTCAAGGCTGGGTTGGATGGGGTTTTGGACAACCTGGTATAGTGGAGGGTGTCCCTGCCCATGATAGGGGGGTTCAATATAAATGATCTTTAAAATTACTTCCAACCCAAACCATTCTGTGATTTTATGAATAACTTATTGTGAAATTACACCCTCCGATAGATATGCTTTCTTACAAAAAAAAAACCCTGGACAACCTCATCCCCATCCCCTACTGCAATGGCCAGTTGAGTAATAACAAAAATAAAATGAAAAAAACTTGTGGTTGAGGAAGCTCTTGCACCTATTGGCTAGCCTCCTAGGGTTTGGGAGGTTTATCTTGACTTTACTTTTATAAAAGAAAAAACTATGAAGACAATTTCTGAAACAATTACTCTTTGCACTGTGTTATCACCATCTATGCTGGACTGTGGAAAACAGCATAGGCTTCTGGATCATGGTACTTTCTTAAAACTGTCTGTCAAGAAACTTTCACGGTTCTTAGCAAAAATATTTAAACATCTAACCTTACTCCCATTGAAGGAAGTACTTGCATCACAAGACAAATGTTTGATTCTGTTAATTTATGTAAATATGCATGTGATTGGATTTCTAAAGGACTTGTGTACTTCATGAGCTTTCACTATCTCTTAGATACCTTCTTCTACCATAATCTACAGCTGCATTAGCACACTACCATCCCACCTGTATCCGTTTCCCTTTAGGAAGTCACTATTTTCAGCTGCACCTCTTTTTTGAAAGCCCTATAAGGTGTTTCAGGAAACCTAACTTCATTCAATTAAGCAACGGGTCTTTGCTAACCCAACTTAATTGGTTAAAATTAATTAGGAAGGAAACTGCCTGTGGAAATGAGGGGTTGGTATCTTCCAGCAGAGAGTGGTCATGAGCACTGGGGGTGGTACCTGTGTCAGCTGCTGTGTTGAAACCAGCAGGTTCTGCGTGGCTATAGGCTAACCCTCTCAACAAACGCACCCAAAGGTGTCCCACTAACAGTTCAAAGAATCTAAATTAAAAGTTACTTCTACTGGGAAAGCACATAGCTAAAGGGAGAAGTTGGTAGACATTAGCTTATTGTCTTGCTCTGTTTTATGTTGTAGTTAGAAGTCAATTTGATATGATACAGCCCAGCATAAGCACATATGGAATGAAATGTGACATGCAATAAACAAAGCCTTTTAAATGAGACTTTTTATATCCTTTAAGAAAAAGAAGAAACAGTCACACGCTGCTCGTTAGCTTGTAAAAGAAGACACAATGGCTTGGTTTGTAGGAAATTTCAATTCATGCCCATAAATCAAATAACAACATAAGGCATTTTGATTCTAGTTTGTGGGAAAATTTTTAATTGCTTATTTATTTGATTTGTAGTACTAAAATGTATTCTTATAAGTTGTATTCTTGCATCTCTTTTCTTCAGAGAGTAGAGAGATGTTTCTTAAAGGCATTTTTCAGAATGACTTGGTATCGGTCCAGTGCTCTGATGTCACTGGAACAAAAACAGGACTCTCTGTCTGTATTTATTAGAAGAGGGAAAGGCTCCTTTTAGTTTTCTCTGTTTTATTGCATCTTTCTTGACATTAAGCTCCAGCACTCACTACAGCCTATGCCAGATGCAAGGCCTTTCTGTAAAACACCATGCCAATTACTGACACATAATGTCATATAAATTATTGTAAACTATTAGATAAAATGCACTGATAAAACTGGGCCCATTAAATACTTGCTTCTTAATTTGATTTCTCCTTTTAAACAACCACATTAAAATTATGAAAGGTAATATATTTATTACATATAGCATATGTTTGCATAATAAAATAGCAAAATATAAACTTAACTCTCCTTATTACTGGTTGTCAAATAAATTTTCTGATAAAGACAGACTGTTAGCAGCTCCTGTAGTCTTTATTACAAGATTACACGCTTACTCTCTAGTACGGTTGCAAAATAAAGGACAGATGTCACAGATCTCTTCCAAAACAACTTCTCTCCTTGAACCTCTTATTTTTATCTGTAAGCTGTAAAACTCCAACACAAACTTGTGAACTACATCTCTGTCTTCAGTGTTCCACAAGATGTATCGTATATCTCACTCCACTGGGTAATGTTAATTTGCACTGTATTGTTTCCCATCATAGTGCTGTAAGTGATTGCTCTTAAACATATTGGAGAACATAGTCTTATTCCCTGTCTTCTCTACTTAAGGCTAAATTGTCCACATTGCTTGTTTACAAACATTTAGACTCAGTGCTCCAATATAGTATGAGACCATATTTGCTTAGTCACCTGTAGTAGCAATCATAAAAGCTTACACACAAGAAAACCTTTATATACCATCTACCTTTTCTGTTCAAGGTCAATACTTTGATGCCTGGTATAGAAACAAAACATGAAGTATTTTTAAGTAGGCCTCTCCAAAGCATATTTTGTTTCTATTTGTATAATATACAAATATCTTCATATAGGTAACACCAGGTAAAAGATTGACTGATCAGGCATTAGAGAGAGAAACATATTTTATCCAGTCAAACTAGGTATAGAAATACGTGGGTAACTGCAGAAGAGGTTTGAGGTTTTTTTCAGATTTCTGAAACAATCTTTCTGAATTAGCATGCATAAAATATGTAAATACCTTTGACTAAATACCTATAGAGGTTATTTGAACATCAAAGCAGTGCATCCTGCACTGCCAGGAATTAGATCTAGGTAAATGTCAGGCAATTAAAAAAAAAAAATCAAAAAAATCATAGAATCATAGAATGTATTGTGTTGGAAGGGACCTCTAAAGGTCATCTAGTCCAATCCCCCTGCAATAAGCAGGGACATCTTCACTAGATCACGTTGCTCAGAGCCCCATCAAGCCTAACTTTGAATATCTCCAGGGATGGGGTCTCCACTACCTCTCTGGGCAACATGTTCCAGTGATCCACCGCCTTCATATTGAACAACCTTTTCTTAATATCCAACCTAAACCTACCCTTTTCTAGTTTAAAAACCGTTACCACTTGTCCTACTGCTACATGCCCTCGTGAACAGTTCTTCCCCACCTTTCTTATAGGCACCTTTCAGGTACTGGAAAGGCCACTATACAGTCCCTGGAGGGCCTTCTCATCTCCAGGCTGAACAAACCCAACTCTCTCAGCCTGTTTTCATAGGAGAAGTGCTCCAGCTCTTTGATCATTTTTGTGGCCCTCCTCTGGACTTGCTCAAACATTATCATTATCATGACAATAAATAATTTGTTAGCTTTTTGAAAATTTTAGATTTTTTTCTTAATTTTAGCAAGCCATAAAACACAGTTTCTTCACCATGTATTATTACATTGGCAGATCTAATTTTGAGCAACAGTTCTTACTCAGGGAACTGTAATCTCTGATTCACTTGAGCCAACAGTTAATAACATGACTTTTTAGTTTAACTGTGCTCAAAGAATTTTCTTTTGAGCTCTCTAAAGAGTGTGGAGAGAGTTAGTTGCTCTGTTGAATTTCATATAGTAGATAATGCCCCTACAGATACTGGGGAGAAAGACACTGCAGGTACATGGGGGACAATGAAGCCTGGTATAAAATATGGGGGACAGGGCCAGGCTAGATGGAAAAAAGCCTGGGTGTGGTGGTCGAGATAGTGGGGAATGGTGTGCGGGCAATGACCTCTGGTCAGTCACCCTAGTTAACCAGGGGGATAGTGGTCTAATTCAGAGTAGAGATGCAATTACTACTGATGGGCTAGGTAACTTAATAAGCTGCCACTTGGGAAACAAGGCTTCCCTTAGGAGCATAACAAGATCAGTAGACCAGCTGAAGTGTATCTACACCAATGCACTCAGCATGGACAACAAACAAGAGGAATTAGAAGTCCTTGTAACTAAAGGAAACTATGATGTGATTGCCATCACAGAAACGTGGTGGGATAATTCACATGACTGGAGTGCTGCAATTGCTGGTTATAAACTATACAGGCATGACAGGCTGGGTAGGAGAGGAGGTGGGGTAGCCCTGTATGTCAGAGAATGCATTGACAGCCTGAAGCTGGAATATGGTGAAGACTGGGTTGAGTGTCTCTGGGTAAAAATCAGAGGAGCACAAAATCAGGGAGATATAGTGATGGGAGTCTGCTATAGACCACCTGACCAGGAGGAGGAAGCTGATGAGTTGTTTTTTAAACAACGGGGTGAAGTCTCGTGATCACCAGCCCTCGTCCTTATTGGGGACTTCAACTTACTGGATGTCTCCTGGAGGTACAATACAGCAGGGAGGAAACAGTCTAGCAGGTTCCTGGAGGGTTTGGAAGACAACTTCCTGACCCAGATGGTGAGTGAACCAACCAGGGAAGGTGCCCTGCTGAACTTGTTGTTTGTCAATAGAGAAGACCTGGTGGGGGATGTGAAGGTTGGAGGATGCCTGGGGCATAGTGATCATGAGCTGATAGAATTCTTAGTACTGGAAGAAGTAAGGAAGGGAGACAGCAGAATAAGCACCTTAGACTTCTGTAGGGCTGACTTTGGAGTGTTCAGAAAGCTGCTCGATAAGATTCCATGGGAGGCAGCCCTTGAGGGCAGAGTCCAAGAGGGTTGGTTGCTCCTCAAGAAGGTAATCTTGGCGGCACAAGAACAGGCTGTCCCAGTCTGCTGGAAGAGGAGTCAGCGAGCTAGGAAGACAGCTTAGCTGAGTAGAGAGATCCAGGAAGATATTCAGGAAAAGAGGGAAAAATATGACCTTTGGAAGAAGGGGCAGGTGTCTTGGGACAACTATAGGAATGTAGTGAGATCATGTAGGGAGAAAGTCAGAAGGGATAAAGCTGAACTGGAACTCAGACTGGCCAGTTCTGTAAAAGATAATAAAAAGTCCTTCTATAGGTATATTAACAGTAAAAGGAGGGTCAAGGAGAATCTCCAGCCCTTATTGGATGCAGGGGGAACATTAGTGACAAGGGATGAGGACAAGGCTGAGGTTCTTAATTCCTTCTTTGCCTCAGTCTTTAATAGTAAAGATGGATATTCCCTGAGTACTCATCCTCAGGAACTGGATGACAGGGAGGGGAAGAATAACAACGTTCCCATGGTTCAGGAGGAAATGATTAGCGACCTAGTTGGCCAGTTAGATACCCACAAGTCAATGGGGCCAGATGGGATTCACCCAAGGGTACTGAGGGAGCTGTCAGATGTGCTTGCCAAACCCCTTTCCATCATCTATCAGCAAGACTGGCAGACTGGGGAAGTTCCAGTCGACTGGAGGCTGGCAGATGTTACACCCATATACAAGAAGGGTCGGAAGGAGGATCCAGGGAACTACAGGCCTGTCAGTCGGACCTCAGTCCCAGGGAAGATCATGGAGAGGGTCATCTTGGGAGCTATCATGCAGCACATGCACGATGGCCAGGGGATCAGGCCTAGTCAACATGGGTTTACAAAAGGTAGATCCTGTCAAACTAACCTGATCACCTTCTATGACAAGGTGACCCGTTTAATGGACGAGGGGAAGGCTGTGGATGTGATCTACCTGGACTTTGGTAAAGCCTTTGACACAGTTTCTCACAGCATTCTGACTGAGAAACTGGCTGCCACTGGCCTGGACAGGTGGACCCTCAGCTGGGTTAAAAACTGGCTGGATGGCCATGCCCAGAGGGTGGTGGTAAATGGAACAAAATCCAGCTGGAGGCCGGTCACGAGTGGCATCCCCCAGGGCTCAGTCCTGGGTCCAGTCTTGTTCAACATCTTTATCAATGATCTCAGTGAAGGAATTGAATGCTCCCTCACTAAGTTTGCAGACAACACTAAACTGGGAGGAAGTGTTGATCTGCCTGAGGGTGGGGAGGCTCTTCAGAGGGATCTGAACAGACTGGACTGATGGGCTGAGTCCAATGGGATGAAGTTTAACAAGGTCAAGTGTAGAGTGCTGCACATGGGACATAATAACCCCATGCAGCGCTACAGGCTTGGGGGAGACTGGCTGGAGAGCTGTCAGGCAGAGAAGGACCTGGGGGTGTTGGTTGACTGCAGGCTGAATATGAGTCAGCAGTGTGCTCAGGCGGCCAAGAAGGCCAATGGCATCTTGGCTTGTATCAAAAACAGTGTGGCCAGTAGGTCTAGGGAGGTGATTGTGCCCCTGTACTCGGCATTGGTGAGGCTACACCTCGAGTACTGTGTCCAGTTCTGGGCTCCTCACCATAAGAAGGACATGGAGGTCCTGGAGCGAGTCCAGAGAAGGGCAACCAGGCTGGTGAAGGGGCTGGAGGGCAAATCCTATGAGGAGCAGCTGAGGGAGCTGGGGCTGTTTAGCCTAGAGAAGTGGAGGCTGAGGGGAGACCTTATCACCACCTACAGCTACCTGAAGGGAGGTTGTAGAGAGGTGGCCAGTGGTCTCTTCAGCCAGGTGACAGGAGATAGGACAAGGGGAAATGGCATGAAGCTGTGCCAGGGCAGGTTTAGATTAGATATCAGAAAAAAATTATTTACTGAAAGAGTTGTGAGGGCCTGGAACAGTGTGCCCAGGGAGGGGGTTGAGTCACCTTCCCTGGATGCGTTTAAAAAAAGGGTAGATGAGGTACTAAGGGATATGGTTTAGTTTAGGATGAGATTGGTTGAACTTGATGATATTTAAAGGTCTTTTCCAACCTTCTGATTCTGTGATAACCTCTAGTTTAATCAGATTAGGAATACCTGGGATTATCTGTATGAATCACTGTTTCACATTAGTTTCCCAAATTCTTACACAAAAACAAATATGGCATTAGATATAAGAATATATAGGAGGGAAACAATGATTCCATTCCTCATGCACCATAAACTTGAAAATACTATAAATCGTAAGGGTTTTCAGAAAATTTTTTTATGATTCATATAATGAAGAATTTTGTCATTTAGGATAAAAAAGAATAAACCTATTGAAAAAAAGAAGGCTTATTTAATATAGTAAAACAAAAGCTAAAAAGGGACGTGACTCTTCCTCATAAAATATGAACAGCTCAGTACTATAGACAGAGAAACAATGCTGGCACAGGAATAAACAGGAGAAAACTGACCATTAATAAATTAAAGATGAAAATTAGAAGTCTGTTTCTTGCTTTCTCTATAAAAGCTCAAGTAAATGTACAAGTAGGGAGAAAAATGTAAATTGTTTTTTGGGGGAAAAATTAATTATATAATTTAAACTGAATTTTTACAATTTTGTGCCAAGAAAGATTGACTCAAGATAATGAATAGTTTGAAAAAAAATGGATTATTTCAATCAAGAAAGTATATTTTGATCCCTTTCTCAAGTGAAATTAAATTACTCTACACACAAATCATTGCTTCATGTTCAAGTGTTCCACAGACAGAGTAGATAATTGCATTTAGTTTCACACTAGATAGATTGTTTCATACAGTTAGAATTATGTTATTGCAAAAATTTCCTGCTTAAAGTGGTTATAAAAGCTTCAGTCTACCATAGGGCTTGCTGAGGCTGAGCAATTTTAACCAGGATAGGAGGCTTTGGAACTCAGTTCTTATTTGCCTGGAGCTACATAAACATGTGTGACTCATCATTTAAGAAGCAGGGAAGAAAAATTAAAAAAAACCAAAAAACATTATTTCAGATATCACTACATAATGAACCAGCAAAAGTGACATTAACCATTTTGGATTTGAAGTAACCACAGACCTTCCGCATATTCCAATGGAAACCTAATAGAAGAATGTTAACAAGTCAGAAATTTTCTAGCAAGATGTTTAAAAAACAAACAAAAGTAGAATCTAATTTATTTATATCCATTTTCTCCTCCTGTCTCTCCCAACTGAGAGACAGGTAAATGTATGTTTATTTCCTAGTGCTGCAGCACAAATCTTTCCTTTAAAAACCCCAAGAGTGAGGTTGGAGCTTCACATTCATTAGAGTGGAGGACTCAGAACCATATTTCCTCTTTTACTGCTTTACCTCATAGTTACTTATATTAGTTACACCCCCTACTTCTTTTAGGTCTCTTTGGGCTAGAACAGAAAAATATCATAGCATCTTAATAATGGAAATTCAGGAATTACACTGCCCTTTCTCAGAGCTTTCTGAGGATAAGATGAAAACCCCCGAGGAGTGGCGTGTGATGTGCATACACCCAGAGCATTGTTCCAGAACTGAATTGTTCTTTTCGCATATTCTATACCACTTCTCACATTTCAGAGTGCACAATGTCCTCAGACACGTCATATAAAATTCATTTCAGTATCCCTTAGAAAGTGGCATGTTTTATATTTAGAGGCTTGATTAACATTAACAGACTTCTTCATCTATTCCCAATATTGTAAGAAAACAATTTACATAGTGATAGAGTGGCATATTGTCTGAGTTATTCATGTCAACTAGGAATGTATTAGACCCCATGGGTTTTCATGGTTTCTGTTGGTCTTATGAAAAACAGTGCAATTAAGGCCTTGCACTTCTTAATGTATGTGAAAAGATTAACTCAATAAGATGCTGAATATGAAACAAAAAATCTGAGGAAGATAAAAGGAAAATGTATTCTCTTCAGCCAAACAGAAAGCACAGGTCATTAAAACCACATGGGCTTACAAAACACTGAACACAGGTGACAGGATTTAATTAGGACAGACAATCAATTCCCATGTCCTTTTGGATTTGTATGTCAAGACTTTATTGTTTAACATTTTAACTGAATATATATCCAGGCCAATGAGATTAATAGTTAAATCCTTTTCATTTTCCTGTTGTTATGGGGGTTTTTGAAGTTCACCACATGAATAGTTGGAAATTGGCAATGCTGGTTAGAAAAAACCAGAACCAAAGGACAGCAGAAGGGGAGGGAGCTTCTACTGACTCTCTGAAGTTTCTGTCATCTTCTTGAGAAATACAGGGAAAGGAACTTGGTAAAAAAGGCAGCAAGCCTCATCCTAACTACCCAGCTTTTGCTTTCATCTACTTCCATAGCACTGACAGTTTAGGATACTGCATTTTCTTAGCTGGGATTCCTGAAAACCTTTTTGGAATTTCAGGCTTACAGAACACAGTGTATTTTTGTGCTTTGCCCTCCCTCTTCCTTCACCTTTTGTAAGTAAAAAAGTTCCACTTGGGAAAATGTAATCATTCTTCTCTTCCTTTTGGGAACTACTTAAAAGAGAAGAGAAATCTCGAGTAGCCAGTGAAGTAACAAAAGCATTTTTGGTGTACTGGCTCTTGGAGAAGTTTATGCATCTGATCTTTTCAAAAGAAGCATTCCTTCAGGAAACAGAAACGTTCTTTAAAATTCATTCTTCTAAAGTACAGTTATTTGTCACCCTCTTAAATGTGGTTAAACCTTTTTCCAAAACTGTTTAATAACAAACATGGCTTTTTTTTCTTAAGCATCAAAAGTATGTACTGCTAGCATATTCTCTGAAGCCAATAAATACCAGCTGATCAGCCTTGAATCCCTTTAGGAAGTTTAAAACAGCTGTGCTGCACAATGAAGTGAGAAAAGCAGCAGGAATAGGCTTTGGCAAGCCTGGATTTGTTCATAATGAAATAAAGTTAAGGTTCTAAATTATTTCAGTGCTGGTAACCTGCAGACTGTAATTCCAGCTATTCACTTCTGCGAGTGGATAGCACGCAAGAATGATCCAGCAGACAAATGAACTCAGCTGCAATTGGAACACACACACAAAAACAAAAAAGTGATGCCTTTTTCAAAGTTATTTGTAATAAGGGTTCAAATATGCTGCAGATTTAAAATACATCCGTTAGCTCCTCCTGAATTATTTGCACACTCAGAAATCTGGAAGGAAATTAATCCCTGACAGAAATTAAAGCATGCTTATTTAATTAGCCTAATAAGAGAGAGAAAAGATGTTAATAGCACTTGAAGACATTGTACAACAAGATTTTCATCCTAAGTATTGGGTTTTGAATCAACACTACTCATGTTTCAACAAACAGGTTGTAGCCACCCAGTGTGTTATTGGGTTTGCCTTCATAGGTTGCCAATCTTATCTTCAATGTACTTCATCCATTGATAGGCACATTCAATAGCCAATCTTATTTAATAGTTTATTTCTTTTGACACTGACAATTGATAATTGTTTCTCACCTAAAAACAGCTTACAGATGAAATAAGATGTTGTACTGCTGTCTTGAGTATTAGCTGTGGCTTTGGCACTTTCTTTTTCTCTGCATTGATTTCTGTCAGACTTATTTCAGAAAAATAATACAGAGAGGATGGCTTTTACTTTGTTAAATCTCAGTTTCAGATCTAACCTCTGCAACAGCTCTTTGAGAGAAAAGGGGGACATAACCTTACTTGATGTTTGGAGGAATAAAAACCTACCAGATTCTTAACAGTTGTGGAAAGAAATAGACAAGTGTTTGTCATAATTCCAGCTCCTTTCTTTGATCTTATTGAATAAAGTTCAAGAGTCGTTTCTCACCCAGTTAGTGTGTATAAGGAATTCAGTTGAAAGCATTAGACAAAATGGCAAATCCCAAATTAAGGACTTTTTTTAACCTTCTGTATTAACTGATTTTTTTACATACTAGATTCCAATGTGGATTGTGTAGTCTTAAAAGAAGAAAATTGTAATTAGCCTTTTCATGATTTTATGTCAACCTGAAAGTGGTCTGTAATCTCAAAATGCCAATTAAATCACATAGTTTCTTTCAAGAAATGAAAAATATTACTGGCCAGCATTTAACACTACTTATTTCAATACACACTGCATCCAGTTTCTCCAGATTGTGTAGCATCTATCCCTCCACTGCAAACATATTCTTTTGTTTAGGTTGTTTGCATATGAAATAATTTCGAGTTAGTTTTCTTTTCTCTCTTTTTACAAAACTAATGTTCCAGAAAGTGTCAAGTGAAATGATGCCAAGTGTATATTATCATTCAAGCAACGCTGAACAGACATACATGGATATGTTTTTTGGCACTTTCTGATCTCCTTCCAGAAACATTCCTGCTCCTATTGAGGCTCTTGGTGAAATGCTTTAGAAAATACTGGGATGCAGGATGATACCTCAACCTTTGCCCAGAACTATCGAGTAGAAACTTCATCACAAAAGTCAAGAAACTTGGCTTCTCAGCTTAAACTTTGCTCACCCTTCTCTGTTCACACTTGCTATTGTCAGATACTTTATGAAGAATAAGATTTCTGGAGGTCAGAAATTCTTAAATATTGTTTGCTTGTGCTCCCTCACATGACTCAGGTGTTCCCCATGGGCCATTTCAGCAGGGTACATGGATAGAACCCACTGGGAGAAGAAGCAGAGGAGGCAAAGCAAAACACATTAAAGTAGAAGTGATCCCAGAGACAGAGCAGGATGAGAGATATTCACTGGACAACAGCAAGGTTTAGAGCAGAGAAATTATATAGTTACTGTGAGTCTTTTAAGATCTCAGTTTTTCAGGACTTGATCACAACAATACCTCTGAGCAAGATAGCTTCCTCATACCCAGGAGCTCCTTATTGGCACCACAACAGGAGCCATCTAGTCACAACTTTGTGTTTTGTCTCTGACCCACACACCTCTTTCTAGTTATGATCCTTCATTTCACTCCCAGGAGCCCGACAGCAACATTTCTTTCCAAGCCTTATATTTCACTCCTATTCCACAGAGGGAGATTACTCCCCCAGAAGTTTCCCCTATGTAAGAATGGCTGTTGACATGGGTTTAGTTTCTTGACATAACAGGAGAATTAGAAAACATCCTACAAGAAAGAAGAAACTGGCCTTAGCACAATTACTGGCTCCTACTTGGAAGAAGAAAAATGGGTAAAATTCCTTGCTGCTCAAAGACAATATGGCCTGCCAACATTTCTACTTAATCAGCTATATACACACACCCCTGATTCTTACTCTTGACGAGGTAAAACCTCTATGATACCAGATGTGTATTAATCTGTTTTCCAGGTTTTTTTTTAATTAATAAATAGTCAGGACCTATAGGCTCTTAGTTGGATGAAAGTGTAATAACTTGGCATGCACAGGATCCAGATTCTGACGCTATTTCTAACACACTTCCCAGGGAACCCAGACAGTTACCTACAGGAATAATGACCTGCAGCTAGCAGATCCAAATTATACTGTATTCGTCACAATCACTGATCTAGGAGACATGGTGGGGTAGGTAGAATCAGTGATATGAATTTGTCAATATGCTTCATACACTCTCCTGAACTGGTGTCTGCTGCCTGGGAGATGTTCTCACGTATTTATAACATTGTTCAGAATTGGGAAGCTGTAAAATACTGTAGCACTGTTCTTTGTTACAAAAATCTTCAAGAAAGAACTGTAGGTAAGAAAGAGCTCAGACCCTTGAGTCCTTAAATTAATATTAGTAATAACATGAATCAAGATTAATGGAAATATGCAAAGAGATTACAAAAATGCCCAAAGTAAAAACATAAAAAATTCCTCTCTGGTTAAGCTGGTAATATCACTGCCACCTTTAGCCCAGAGAAAATAAAAGTTAATAAAGTTCAGAGCTTTCTGATTATATCTTTTTTTTAATATTCTGTTAGTATATATGGTCAATTATTTTAAATAGATGAAGCTGTCAGGACAATTTGATGGTTTCTAAAGGACTCATCACATTTCTTTGGGTTCTGCCTTTGCAAATCACTAGCAGAGTAACTAATGTAGATGACAACAGCTTGACCTACTATAGGCCTTCACAGAAAATAATCAGTGAAATGCATGCTCAATTAACTATATTTCTGCCTCTTAAGGAGCTCTTTTCAATATGCAATTTCTCTAATGTGACTGATTCAAGCTGTAAACAATTCAGAAAATATATTTCTATCTGCCAGATGGTTTACTGCAGCAAAATTCCCAGCAATCAGTATTCAAGTGATTTCCATCAACTCTTCTGGAAAAAAAAAAAATCATAATTGTTAATCATTCCATACTATCATCTTGAAAAGAAAGGAAGCCCAAGCTTATAGTCTTAATAACTCTAAGAGATAGGTAACTTATCAGACATACCCTGAAATTTGAGGCATCAAGTATTAGATCTAAGAATATCTTATAGCATTTTAAGTTGTTTGGTTGATTGTTTGGGTTGTCTTTCTTTTTCTTTTTTCTTTGCCATTCCACTGAATTTTCTATATTTGGTATCTTACAATGGATGATTTGTAGTGACTAGATGTTAACAATTCATAGAATCACAGAATGGTTTGGATTGGAAGTAATTTTAAAGATCATTTATATTGAACCCCCCTATCATGGGCAGGGAGACGCTCCAATAGACCAGGGTGCTCAAAACCCCATCCAACCTGGCCTTAAAGATTGCCAGGGAGGGGGAGCAGCTTCTTTGGGCAACCTGTGCCAGAGCCTTATCACCCTCACAGGGAAGAATTTCTTCCTTACATCTAATCTAAATCTACCCTCCTTCAGTTTAAAGCTATTACCCCTTGTCCTATCACTGCACTCCTTGATAAACAGTCTCTCTCCATCTTTCCTGTAGATCCCTTTAGGTACTGGAAGGGTGCTGTAAGGTCTCCCTGGAGTCTTCTCTCTTCTTCAGGCTGAACAAGCCCAACTCTATCAGCCTGTCTTCATAGGAGAGGTACTCCAGCCCTCTGATCATCTTCAAAGCCCTCCCCTGGACTCCAACAGCTCAATATCTTTCTTGCACTGTGGCCTCCAGAGCAGGGTGCAGCACTCACCAGAGCAGAGGGGCAGAATAAATCTCCTTTGACCTTTTGGTCATGCTGGTTTTGTTGCATCTCCAGATACAGTTGGCTTTCTAAACTGCAAGCGTGCATTGCCAGATCATGTTGAGCTTCATACCAACATCCCCCAGTCATTCTCCTGATACTGACAGTGGGGTTGAGTGCACCCTCAGCAAATTTGCTGATGACACCAAGGTGAGTGGTGAGGTTAATGTGCCCAAGGAAAGGGGTGCCATCCAGAGGGACCTGGACAGCAGAAAAGGGGAGGTGATTCTGCCCCTTTCCTCTGCTCCAGTAAGACTTCACCTAGAATACAGTGTCCAGGTTTGGAGCCCTCAACACAAGGGCATAGACTTGTTGGAGCATATCCATAGAATAATAGAATCATAGAATCATAGAATCATAGAATCATAGACTGGTCTGAGTTGGAAGGGACCCCAAGGATCACAGAGCTCCAACACCCCTGTCACAGGCAGGGCCACCAACCTCAGGCCTGGATCTACACTAGGTTGCCCAGGGCCCCATCCAACCTGGCCTTGAACACTTCCAGGGACGGGGCATCCACCACCTCTCTGGGCAGCCTGTTCCACCACCTCACCACTCTCTCTGTAAAAAACTTCCCCCTTATATCTAATTTAAACTTTCCATCCTTTAGTTTTAATCCATTCCCCCTTGTTTTGCCATTGTCTACGCTTCTAAAAAGTTGATTCCCCTCCTGTTTGTATGCTCCCTTCAGGTACTGGAAGGCTGCAATGAGGTCCTCCCACAGCCCTTCTCTTCTCTAGGATGAAAAAGCCCAGTTCCCTCAGCCTCTCTTCATAGGGGAGGTGCTCCAGCCCTCTAATCATCTTCATGGCCCTCCTCTGAACCCTCTCCAACAGTTCTACATCCTTCTTGTATTGAGGGCCCCAGATCTGGACACAGTACCCCAGATGGGGTCTCACGAGGGCAGACAAATGACACCTCTCTGTCCCTGCTGGCCACGCCTCTTCTGATGGAGCCCAGGATACCATTGGCCTTCTGAGCTGCAAGAACACACTGCTGGCTCATGTTAAGTTTCTCATCCACCAGAGATCATCCTCCGGAGAAGTGCCACAAAAATGATCAAAGAGCTGGAGCACTTCTCCTATGAAAACAGGCTGAGAGAGTTGGGTTTGTTCAGCCTGGAGATGAGAAGACTCAGGGGACTGTATAGTGGCCTTCCACTACCTGAAAGGTGCCTATAAGAAAGGCAAGAAAGAACTGTTCATGAGGGCATGTAGCAGTAGGACAAGTGGTAACGATTTTAAACTAGAAAAGAATAGGTTTAGGTTGGATATGAGGGTGGTGGATCACTGGAACATGTTGCCCAGAGAGGTAGTGGAGACCCCATCCCTGGAGATATTCAAGGTCTGGCTTGATGGGGCACTGAGTGACCTGATCTAGTGAAGATGTCCCTGCTTACTGCAGGGGGATTGGACTAGATGACCTTTAAAGGTCCCTTCCAACACAATACATCCTATGATTCTGTGATTCTAGGGCTGTTCTCATTCTATTCTATGCTCAGCGTGTAGCTGTGCTTTGGATTGCCCTGACTAATGTGCAGGGCTTTACATTTGTCTTTGCTGAACATCATGCAGATATTTATAAAAAGTAGGAATGACATCTTTTTTGATGGGACTGATGTTCTGAATAGTTCAAAGCTTCTAAGTACATAGGACTGAGACATCTGAATCCTGATGATTTTTACTGGACTGTGGTTTTCCTTTGCAAAGTCAGTATGGAATGCAGAGTGGTAAAACTTCCTTTTGGGCTAAATTCATTAGTATCACCTACACAGGCAGAGCCATGGTGTGCCCTACGGCACAGAGGGCAGAAAGTCGTTTTGGGACTGCTTCAGCTCAGGAGTAGGACCAAGCAGAACCATCTTTCCTCCCCATCCATAAGTGGGGTCCTCCTACTTTCTAAGTGATGAGGTCATCTAGAGTCCTCTGAGCAGCTGTAGCAGGAGGAACCAGGACATGGCACAGAATCACCTCATTGCTATTTGTTTCCATCATGTTCAGACTAGAGTCAGACAGGGTCCAGCCAGGTCATGCTGTTGCCATCAGTGCTTTCTGGCACCTGGGTGTCCTGGACGCATCCAAATGGTATCCTTGGTGGGTCCTTTTATGCACCCTCATCATGGATCTAGGTTAGACCTCTGAATTACTGAAAAACGTGGCAAAACCTAGCTTCAGAATGGAGGAGTCCCAGTTTTACTGTGAATGTGAAACTGAGTATACATTAAATTAACCATCTAAGAACCAGGTGTCTTCCAAACTAGCTGTTATTGTAAGAGACAGATAGCACCAGAAGGTGATTGATTCACTACATGTGAAGACTGTGTCTGAAACGCATGAAATGTGTCACCCTCTGAAGATGTTTTTTTCTTTCTTTGCCTCTTTTCTTGGACTACACTAAAGAGCTTAGTCAATGCAGTATGCACCTAACATATAGATGGTGCAATATAACATACCCTCACTGTATCTTTGCCTTCATCAAGATGAATGTAGAAATATGTTTCATTCATTAACCAAAGCTACCCCTGAGCATGCTGAGTTTTCTATTGAGCTGCTCCTTTTGTGATCTATTTTATTTTGTAGGTAGCACCAGTTCCAGTGAATATCTTGTGTCACTATTTCTGTTCACATTCCCTATAGCAAAGGCATGTCTAAATTTTAAAGAAATACATATGCAATTAATTTATTCTAATCGCCCTGAGAATAAGCAATAAATTACTTTGATAGGAATGAAATATTATTTTCAATAGGCTTATGTATTTTGGCCATTCATTTTTTGTGCATGACATTTTTCCACTGCCTCATGACCCTTGTGACACCAAAAGACACTCTTTTGTTGTTCAACCACATTAGCAATTCTAAAACTTACATCTTCATCGCAGGTTCCTATTGTTCATCAGGACTCCGTATTATATATTCCTTGGTAGAAAACAACTCACAGTCAAATCTCTTGTGGGAACAAAATGTATCTTAATTTTAACTGAGACAATGCATAGCCAACTGCTCTTTAAACTGTAATTATTAGGCCTGAACAAACATCCATTGAAGACATCTACATTGTTGGTACCCTGGTGAGATCACTTGGAAAGCAAATGGTTAGTAGTGTACAACAATATGCTAAAATGCCCAGAGGAATTAAGACGCTTCCTTAGTGTTGCCTGTAAACTTTCCTTATTGGCTTGACTTTTCTTGTATATGCCACTCATAATTAACTACAGCAATAGAGGGCTCAGCAAGGAAAAGCAATTTATCAAAAAGCCTCTATTCTTCTCTCAAAATATATGAAGGCTTATTTTGTACTTCCAGTTGGCCAGCATTTCCTTTTGTTTGTGGAATAATGATATGATTGTCTCAAATAATAGAAGAGCTTCTAGGGAAGCTCAAAGATGCCATAAATTTGCACTCATCCTTGCTGTAGCAGCTTCCAAACTGGTAAAGAAATGCCCTTCCCGCCTAGAAGTGAGAAGCAAGTACATTCACAATATTAATTACTGGATATTTCAGCAGCTGTCTCCTATGATGAAAAAAACCTTAATTAGGAGCTTTGGATCTTTTTGGCAACAAAATAGCCAGTAAGTGGTATCATCAATATAATGCCATTTATGCTAGTATCCTGCATTTCTTTGTCTGTAGGAAAGTAATTTCTATCTTCATCTGTTGGAGACAACTTGCTGCTTCCAGTTTTCTTGAAGAAAGTTCTTAGTGTTGGGAAAGTTTCTGGACAGGCAGTGTCTGACATGGTAGGTATTGTCTAAAAGGATCATGTATGCAACAAGTGAAACATATTACAGGAAGCAAAAACCATGTGACAATTAGGCAAATCAAAGGCTCTTCCACAGAAATAACAAGTTTTGAGAGCAAAGTTAAATAAAAGCCCTGCGCCTGACTAATTTTCCATGTAAGCCTTCAGAAACTGGTCAAACACAGATGCCTGGCACTGGCCTGAGGAGGAATACACTGTCCGTAAACAAATGTTACTTATGACTGAGACTTAGCCTCTGTATTTTCCCAGTTATGTTTTGCTTTCTAAATGTTAATGTCAAGTTGCCTTTAAAAAGAGGGCAAGCACTCCCATAGGCACAAACAGAAAAAGACTACACCACTTTCCTCTTAACCCCATCTTCACTGGAGTGTCTATGTGTTTGGTCTGGACTGTTTCATCAGTGCCTTTTCCTCAGTGCCAAACGTCAAAGACACATAAAGTCTGAACAAAAATCCACTGAAATCAGTAGAAATCCCTCCAGTAACTTTAGTGAGCGCTGGATCCAGCTGTTAACTTACAGCTCACTGCCAAGATGAACTGAAGAGTTGCCTGCTGCCAGTAATATAGACATCCTAAAGGCTTGTATGTTTATCTAAAAAAAATAAATAAATAGTATGAATCATTTTGTTTCCTAAGCAATACACAAAGAGATGAAGCAAATTTTTCAGACTGAAAGGAAAAACCCTGGAAAATAATAATTATTACAAATGAGACATTGTTTAAAGCATAGCACTTCTACAATTAGATTAATTCATAGAATCATGGAATCATAGAATATCCTGAGTTGGAAGGGACCCAGGTCCAACTCCTGGCTCCACACAAGTCCAGTCAAGTCAGAGCATGGGACTGAGTGCATCATCCAGATGCTTCTTGACCTCAGTCAAGCTTGGGGCTGTGACCACTTTGCTGGGGAGCCTGTTCCAGTGCTTGACCCCCTCTCAGGAAAGAACCTCTTCCTAACATCCAACCTAAATCTCCCGTCTCAGCTTCATACTTCTCCCTCAGGTTCTATCACTGATCACCAAAGACAGGAGATCAGTGCCTGCCCCTTTGCTCCCCCTCATCAGGAAGCCATAGACTGTAATGAGGTCTCCCCTCAGCCTCCTCTTCTCCAGGCTGAACAAAACAAGAAACTTCAGCCTCTCCTCATAAGACGTCCTCTCCAGACCCTTCACCATCCTTGTTGCCTTCCTCTGGACAGTCTTCAATAGTTTTGTGTCCCTCTTGTACTGTGGCACCCAAAACTGCACACAGTACTAGAGGTGAGGCTGCACCAGCGTAGGGTGGAACGGCAAAATCACTTCCCTGGACCGGCTGGCAATGCTGTGCTTGATGTACCCCAACATATGGTCGGTCTCCTGCCCTCCTGTTGCCCCTGCATGTGCTTGCCAAAAGTGTAAAATGTATACTCAAAGCTATTTTGAAGTTAAGCTAATGAAAGGTGTTTGTAAATATGCAAGGACTTCCAACTCCTGTGCCCTAAAGTCAGTCTAACCAAGGTTATTCAAACTGAAATTCAAGAGACCTCCTTCTGATAATTTTTAGCAGTTACGGGTAATTATTTTGGCAGAAGTTATAAAAGAATGAAAACAGAGTTTATGTAACGGGAAGATGACAAACACTTCTGAACTCTCAAAGGACTGACAGTGAGCACTGCTTAAGTGCTGTCTATTCCAGAGATGAAAAAGATTCTTCTTATCTTTGGGTTTACAAAATGACTTGCATTATCTTGATTTTCTCCTAAATTAATCATTCAAGTGGTTTACAACAGGTCATTAAAGGTAAGGAGAAACTGTCTAGTGGATTGGTTGAATGGACAAAATGTTTATTTTGCTTAAATAACATTCCCACATAAAGGATGTTTGGAGTCACTGCTTAGCAAACGGAAAACAACTTTGGACTTTAAAAACGCCAAGACCCACAGCACAGATAAGTTAAAGCTGCAGTGGTTAGCTGTATATTGAATGTAGTAGCTCTATTTGGCAAAGACAGAGCTCCCAACATCTAAATAATGTTCAAGACTTTATTTTCAAGTCAAAGATTTAAAAGATCTTTACTTTCACAACTTAAACAGCAGTTTTTTAAATCGTATCTGCTGACTATTTCTCAAGGGTCACCAACCATCTGTCACATCATCTCTAGTTTATCTACTGGCCCAGACTGCCAGGGAATAATTCCTTTCATTTAAACCTTCCAGAGAAATGTAGAGAATAAGTGAGTTATTTGAAACAAGTTTCCAATCTATAGTTATCTGGCCTATGGCACCGTACCAGTCCCCAGTATTGGTTCCACTTAAAAATCGTACATTTCACTCTGATTCCTTAAAGTGCTGGTGTACTGCAAACAGGTAACAACCCCACCTTTGGGACAACAGTGCTATTGCCTTCAGTTGAGAGAGGAATATAGCAGTTTAACAATGGCTTTAAATAGGCAGGTTTCTAACCTTTCTCCACATGGGCAGAAGGTGGTGTTGTCCTTGTTCTCTTGAGTAAATCATATGAGGGGTGGTTAAAATCACAGTACTAAACCTTAGGATACAGCAGTATGGACATCTACCTTCCACCCCTTTCCTCTGTGCTAGTGGCACTGTAGGAGAAGATACTGATAGAAGGAAGTTTCCCTCCTATCCATCACTGCAGGCTAATCTCATGCCTGCATATGCCATCTCAGCTGTCTGCTAGACTCTGCTATTGCCCTGAATATTCGGTCCTTAAATTGTCAAACCTTCCAATCTGCTTTACTCGAACATTTCCCCTCAGAGCATTGTGTTAGACTTGTTCTCTGCTGTTCAAGATGCCAAAGCTTTATTGACTAGTAGTTATTTAGACTTTCTCAGACTTTCTCTCCTTCCCAGATCCATGCTGGGATCAGGACACTCCTTAGACATAATGCCTTGGCACCAGAACTGCATATTCATCAACCAGAAAAACACCACAAAGCAGCGTTTCTAGAGGATTCCAAAGGCAGCAAAAGTTGCTGGGGTAAACAGTACTGTCACACACTGCAGGTGATACCCTATGTATGTCTCTATATTTGAGATCAAATTGTTTGTGTTTGGCAGTGTTCCAGGCTGGGTACAGATGCTGGACAGGATACAGCTGGAGAATAGATCATCGGGGCATCAGCGTACCAGTTTCTATGAAACTAGGGAGGTGGATAATAAGCTTTGGCTTCCTCTCAGCCTTGCAGACACATGATCCAGCAGCTACTACATTTAGTGGTGCAGCACCACAGTAAATGAGGCTATGAGTGTACATGCATATGTTTCTGCACCTCTGCAAATGGTGTACATATTCCTTTCCTCTTTATCACCAGTATCCCAGCTTAAAAACAGTACAATGCCCTCTTATGAAGGCCTCCAGTATCTATTTCCGAATCTGAGATGATACAAACATTCCACAATGCAAAAGCTTCTGTGCACATAGTTGTATTGCAGCTATTTTTGCAGAATTCACCATGCCTGGGCAAAGTTTTTCATCATTTCTTCTGCACTCACTGGTGAAGTCAAGAGAAACCACCTCCTGTGTTGTGTCAATTACATTTGTGCCTACGGCAGTCCTTGAAAGACAGGCAGGATCTTCAGTCTGAGAACTCAAACACTGTTGTTGCGTTCTTCATTAACAACATCTTGCTTTTTCTCAATCTAGCACTATACCCCAGATTGTGTTGGAATGATGTCAGGGCTGGCTTAAATAATGAGAACTACAGAAAAAGGGAACATAATTGTGTACTTTGGAAAAGGTATGAAAAGGGAGATCATATACACTATATTTTTTTGCATTTTTCCTAAATTTAGAATAATCTAGTAATTGGATCTTAAATGTATTTAAGTGCATCATGAAGAAATAAATAGGGATCCACTCACTAGTGAGGCCACTGTCACTGTTCATTCTTCTGCACTGCTTCACCCTTCAACAAGAGTGCTTGATCTGCAATTGCATGAGGCTTCTGGTTTATGTGCTCAACAGTATGAATGAGAGTCACAGGGTACTGTGAGCACATCCCTCTGATCTTAACCCTAGAGAGAGATTTTTTGAAATATTAGTTCCTGATTAAGCTAAACTGAAACATACAAATCTTAAAAGCACACTTCCTGATCAAACCATTGATTTGATCAAAGCTGATGTATCACTGGTATCTTCCAAACTTAAATCTGGGATCAGCTGCTGCTGCTGTCAGACATCTATTGCTCTGATCAGGACTATGGTGAATATGAAATGAAGGGTCACCACAGGAATCCTTTTTCTTCACCTTTGAATCTAACATCAGTGTTCAGAAGCTGAACTGCACCTTCATTCTCTGTCTTGTAGACTCATGCTTCATTTAGGCCTGAAGGGAAGATGATAGTGTTCACAAATGTCTGGACACACTCCCCTCTGCTTTTGTAACTATGTGTTTTCATAGTTCTGAAAAGCCAGGGGTGACCATATGGATGCTTTAGTCTGGCCTCTTGCATAATACAGGTCATAGAATAATTTACCTTGGTTCAGTAAGCTATGGCAAAACTACAGCATATATTTTAGATATCTATCTCAGTTTATAGCTGTCAAGTGACTGAATGACTCACTGTTAGTTCCAAAAGGTGATTTTATTCAAAAACTGCACCTTATTTCTAGCTTGAATTGCTTTAACTTCAGCTCCTAGCCACAGATCTTACTACCTGATAAGAAGCCCTTTACTATTGCAGACATGTTTCTCAAGCAAGCATTTCTAGATCCAACTCATCTGAAGTCTCAATTTTTAATACTCTGGCCTTGCATTAATTGTAATAAATTAAAAATAAACTGATTAAGTTAGTAGGACATTCACACTTGCAAGTGATTAAGACACAAACATCTAACGAACACTTGTTAGCTAGCAGAACTCCAGGTATACAGCAGAGAGTGAAAAAGCTCCAGAGCTGAGTTAGAAATGTCCTTTCTTGCTGTCTGCATCCTGATCCCGAAATAGCACTAAAAATTTCTGGTTATGTCCCTTTCAAACTCCACAGCCACTCATTTCTTGGCTTCATTTTTATTCATTGTCTTCTTAGAGATAGCCCATTGTTATCCATTGCATTTTTGTTGCTAGAATATTTAATTTATCTTTGATGAGAGAGTGAAAAGATGATCCTGGGTAAGAGAGCACAACTCTACTAATACCAACTTGATTGAGCCAGCTGGAAATAGGGACCAAACTGGCTCTCAGATTGACAACTGTTTAATGCAGGCAATCCACTAAGGCACAGGCTTCCTGATTTTCAGCTACTCGTCTGTGACAGGGAAAAGACAGCTGACAGGCTGAGCAGGGGGGTGTTGGCTTCAGGATAAACAAATCCTACTGGTCTTGAAAGCCATAGAGCTGGTTCTTGCTGCAAACCATTTCTTGACAAATTCCATCATAAATATAAGCACCAGTTTTCAGCCAAAAGCCATACCTACCTTAGTGTACCATGTCACTTATCATATGATAGAGCATACACTGCTAATCAAATGTATCCATGGAGGAATATGTTATTCCAACCCTGCCCTATTAGATGTGCCTAATCCTTGGGCTTAGACACAAACTAGAATTTAATAAATAAAGGTACATTTCCTGTACATAAAGACAGAAGGCTATTTCTACATGTCTGGATCACTTCTTCCTGTGAACAGACACATCTTCATTACTTAAAAATATCCCGAACCTCTCTATATATCATCTGTAGATAACACTGTACTGTTATGGAAAAGATAAGGAGACACGAAATCCTCTTTTCTTCTGGAAAACACCACATTTTTAACGTGGTTAGTCATGAACCAACACAGGGCATTAATGTGCATTTTGCTTCCCTGCCTGCTTTGAGGCAGTGCTTGGAAAAATGATGATAAACCAGATTAGAACTGTGAAATCACATTGCCACTTTTATATCCTGTCATTGCTTTGGTGGATGAATAGCTATGAAGATAAGTTCAGCTACACTACGTACCTCTGTTCTCCACCCTACCACCCACACTCAAGTTCTGATTCAAACGCAGCCTGACTCCTCTGGGGCTGTCCAGGAAATTGCCACCCAGAGATTTCCATAGTGTTCACAGTCAACACCACTGAAGGAGGAGATAAAGGTTCATTCAGAGGGAGTGCCTTGAACTGCCCTTTTTATTCGGTCAGTAACAGAATGCCTTAAGCCTGCTTGTGACCGGTCATCTCATTGTTACCAATGCTTTTGGCATTATACACATTCCTTCTTTGCTTATGTAGAGTAAATATGTGTATACATACAACACATAGCATGTCCTACAGTGAAAAAACTACAAAAGGCAAGGTTGATTTTAAGAGGAACTGGCAGAAGTAGTGCCACAGAACAGTCCCACGAGGATTGCTGCCTTACAATGTCTGCATCACGTGTTACAGGTACCTCTTCACACTCCCTGTTACTGTATGAGACACTGAGTTTCTTTTTTGTTGTTCATTTCTCTCTATCTCTCTGTCTCTGTCTGTCTCACTCTATATATATACATATATATATATAAAAAGCTTGTTAGGAAATGGCTGTTTGAAAGGCAAGTGGATGAGGAATGACCCCACCTAGAACTCAGCTCAGTAATTAGTTGTTATTCTTTCTGTGATTACTACAACAAAACATACAGAAGAAAAGTTTACATCTGTAGAGATTGCACCATGCTGCGTCGAAGCACTGTAAACACAGTGCAGTCATAACCCTTCTAGATGATCTCCCTTTAGCAAGAGATAGTTATGAGGCTGCCTGCATTGTACACACAGCTAGAAAACTTGGCTAGAGGCAGAAGTGATCACTTTCAAATGCAAAAAAAGAAAAAAACAAACAGAGGAAAAACCTGCAAAAACCACAAATGCCAGTCTGAGGAGAAAGGGAGGAACTGAGGGGGGTAAAATGAGGAGACCACACAAGAGCCAAGGTGAATCATGCATACTTTGTGGAGCTGACCTGAAGTTATTGTATTCCTTAGACTGCCTTGAAGGTGAAGTTTTAGGTAGAAGAGTTTTAAGTTGCCATGAAGCACACAAGCTCCGTGCAACAGCTATGGGGATGACATCAGCTGATAAGAGAGTAAGATGCCCCAGGAAACTATAGCAATGCCAGACCTGTGACCACTCTGCTTCTGAGAGGGCAGATTTACCCTCCCTCTTCCATTGCTAACTGAGGAACTTGGTACCTCTTAAGCTCCTCAGAGAACCAGAAACTTGTTCACTTAGAAAGAAAGTTTGTATCTTTTCATTCAAAAGGCAAACTTGTACCTAGTACTCCCAGGAGACAAGGAAGAGTAGGGAACAAAAGACAACTTCCCCTCTCCCTACCCTTGCAGGGCAGAGGTGGAAGCAATAAGGATGGAGACTGGAATGCATCTCATACAGTTAGATACTATTAAGCACCTTATTTTGGGTTGAAGAGGCTGTGGCAGTGGAGGTTTCTGGTGGTTATCTTTTATTCTGAATTCAACTAGGCTTTCTTTTCTCCCTTATTTCAATTAGAAAAAAAGAAAGAAAAAACAACTGAACAAACATCTGGCTCCTGCTACTGCTGGAGAAAAGGAGGTCATGCAGTATTGGTCTCCAGTCCTGGAAAAGGCCCAGGGAGAAAGTGGCCCTGGATTCCCATCATGACAGTATTTACAGTAAATCTTTTGGCTCCAGTCACAGTTAGAAAGAAGAAGGAGGGAAAATTACATTTGCAATCACAAAAGCATTTCAAATAAATGATTTGACAAATCTCTAGTATGAATAATTCAACCTCTCATGCCTGAAATGACATAGCATAAGATAGGCATTTCTTACTAATCCAGTACTCCGTAATGCATGCATTTAAATGTCTTTATTGCCTGAAATTATCTATAAAAGCATCACTCTCCCTTCTTTGTTATGTTCACATCATATACAAACTATACCAACTGTTCATGGCTTTTAGTTTTGCTAAAAACCCTTAATAGAGGCTACATAGAGATCCAACACACCAGCAAACGTGCTCTGTTCTCCATGCTTAAATATATAAAAACCACAGCTATGCTTCCTAAGTGCCTAAACGTTTTAATCCAGAATAGCTGTTTTTCTACGTTACCTCATACCATTCTTGAGTGGCACGAAAACGACAGTCTGTGGCTGAATCTGCCTAAAATAACCAACAGATGGCAGCACTCCATGCAACCCAAATTTGACTTCCCGTGTAATCTATAGAACTGCAGCACGGCTGGCAGTGTAAATCGGGAACTGGAGTGAAGCGGAGCAGTCAGCTGTGGAGCAAACCAGGACACGCATCATTTCATCAGTCATTCTCCCTGTTTGCCATGGGGGACTGAGAAACACAGCGGCAAAGGAAATCTCTTGACCAAACGGGGAGAATGAGGAGGTCCGTAACAACTGACTTTCTTCCCAGTCCATTGTCTATCAGGGTTAGCAACATTCGCTGAGGTCCTGTTGCTGTTCCCTTGCAGTTGAGATCATTAGGAAAAATATTGTCACCATGAGGAAAGGTATTAAGATAAGACGCCTAGTGGACACATTCCAAAATGGATTAATCATCATTAAAAGGAAAAAAACCAAAAACAAACCCACCACAGAAAGTTTTGCGCATGTCATAGTAGGTCAAAATGCATACAGTATTATTTCCTTCCTCTATTAAATGCTGGAGTAGAAGTTAACTCCCCCTCATTCTCCTCAATCTTCATGCACTACTCCCTGACAGTACAAACTACAAGTTAAGAGGTACTTTGTCTTGGTTTGCTAAGGTGCAAGTGGCTTTGCAGGGAGATCTCATCAGATGTCAAGAGCTTTGGGTTCTTTGGGGAGAGAGTTCCTGCATGAACAGAGTGCTGATGCATTTGAAATCAATATTGAAGAAGCTGTGAACTGATGCAGTGGTACAGTTTACATAGTTTGGCCACCAAAAATCATTGGATGCTTTTTAAGCTGTCTTATAATTTTCAGGAACTGTCTGGCACTGATGATCACTGCTGGAGCTAGGCTTAAATGTTTTTCCTAGCACAAGTAGCACAGAGGCATCACAAAAGGTAAACTTTGCACTTAAATGGCTACGCTTATCTTGCATGTTCAGAAGGTCATTTCCACTCTAGTTTTTGCAGTACATGTTCAGGTAATTATTTATCTTTATACTTTTTTCCATGTGTTCCTTCACTGCCAAAAGGTGAGAGGTTATAAATTAGCATGCAAGAAGTATGATGTTACAAAATCCTAGCAGAAATAATGCACCTGTCATTTGTACCAAGTCAGCTCTGTAAAATCACTGTTTACATTTGATTCAGTCAGTCTCCATGGCAGCAGAATTACAAAGGTGTATCTCCACTAGGATGCTAAAGCAGGATGGGTTACTGACCTGTAATGAAAACCATAGGGTGGTCAAGAAATCTCAACTTTTAAACACATGAAGGATCCCGTGGATCCCATGGATCAAGGTGCTCACCTTTTCTCTCCTCTCCTGCCTTTCCTAGCACCCCCGTCAGAAACACACTTTGCAGCTTTCTCTCTTCCAACACACTCTTCCTTCTTAGGGGAACTTTCCATCACACTTAGGCACAAGCATTAGTGGCTTTAGTTTACACTGGGAATGTTAACGGAGACAGATGTCTGTCTCAGACAAGGTGAAATTGAATAATTAGGCTTACCCATGTTGAAAAAGATGCAACTTCTGTGATTCTGCAAAAGAAGTCCCTCATGTATGTATATTTAACATAGATGAAGTAGCAGATGGTCCCTTCCCAATACAGTAGGGTCTTTATAAACCATTAATTTTACCAGGCAAACATTCCTTTCACCCCACTTCTGAGCAAAGATTTCTTAGCAGACACCACTCTCAAGTGACCCTCCTTCCACTTATAAATCACTGGTTAAACAAAGAAGAATAAAGCGCTGGCAACACTTCATGAGGAATTACTTTGTGTAACATTGGCAGGATCCTCAATTGTCTCATTCTGCTGGGGCTCTGCTGTTAGGTGTCTCCTGCAAGGCAGCCTCTGAGCAGCACTGCATCCTTAATGCCATGTCAGACAAGTGCCTGCTGGACTTGCCTCAAACTTTGCACATACATATGCCCAGGGAAGTCCAGCAAGACTTTCCAGCTTTACAACTCAGCACCTGAGCCAAGGACAAGCACAGTTGCTTTAAGAGGAAAATTCAGCCCTTCACATGCTGAGGAACTGGGGAAAGAAAAAAAGAAAAAAAGAAAAAAAGACATTTTAGACAGGATGGAGGAGGAGACACCTTCAGAGGAACAAATTTATCTTCAGAGTGTAGCTGCCTGGAGAGCAGGAGTGGAGCCATACCCTGGCAGACTGCAGTACATGCTTCCCTGAGGCAGCAGCCGGTGCCAGTAGGAGCTGGGCTCCCCCGTGCAGTCTCTCCTAATATGACCGATGGATCTTTGATGGGGTCCTCTAGAGTGATGGCTACCCCCACACATTCCTCCTCCCTGGCTTTCTCTGCAGTCTCCACCTTGAACCTCTAGCCCTGCTGAGTTTAATTTGCGCATGACACTGTGACCTGAGGTGATGTGATATATTTGATGTGTGTTATCTAAAGTCCTGATTTATTTACTTTGGAGTAGTGGGGGAAGGAGAGGTATTTGAGGGAACCTGAAAAGTTCAAGAAAGCGCTTAAGGATTAATACACTGCTGGACAGGATAAAAGGAATTTTGCCAAAGAAAACACAACCAGGCCAAGCGCAAATGAATGCTGAGATTGGGCTGGGAGGGACTGCAAAGGCAGAGAAAGGGTTTGGGGAGTTGGATCAGCTCAGGGGTCAGGAAAAAATATAGGACTGACTGGAAGCAGAGCAACGGGAAAGAAGGAGTGTGTCAGCCCACGTGTCAATGAATCGACTGTTGGCAGCGTGTAAATGTTAAGGAGCAGCTTGCAGTCTCTGACTATTTGTAGCCTGATTCCTAAACCAAAGAAGAAATCCAGAGCAGCACTGGATACCAGACTACACCTCTGAGCCATCAGAGCCTTTCACTTGCACTAAGGAAAATAGATTATTGATGCTGGCAGGGACACGTACTCCAAAAACAGACAAGGAGATTGCAGCCTAATCCAAATCCAAACAGAAGCAAGTTGTCTAAAGCCAAATTCCTTTTATAGTCCCTTAATTTCACTACAAAATTGCTTTCCTTTACGTTTTAAATTGTGTAGTAACCGAGCCAATCTAGCTAACCCTTTCTTACAAGAGCAGTATGTCTGCACAGGAGTGGACCCATTAAGAACTCAAAACACTAATGGCTTGCAGGACTTGGGGTAAAATTTTGGACCCACTTAAGGCAGTAGGAAGTTTGCCAAGGACTTCAGTGGGGCCAGGATTTTACCTCAGGTCTTTACAAGCAGCAGCATTGCTCATTTAGAAGCACAAAAACACCACTGTGAATTTCCTGATGTCCAATCACAAGCTCTTGCTGGTGCTTGCGACGTCAGATGGTTGCTTTTAAAGCCAAAGGAAAGAGGCTGAGAAGTGAAGCCATATCCTCTCATTAATAGCCAATTCCTTTTACGTGATCTATGTGTGATGTTTAATTCTAGAAAAAAGAAAAAGAAAACCAAAACTTAGGTGTTTTTCTTTCTCCCCTTCCTCTCATTCTTCCAAACCAACCTCCTTCCCATGGGGATGGTATAAAGAGCCTTCGCCAGAACTGATGCGGCAGAAGGCTGCTGGCTGAGCTGGAGGTACATGGGACACGACGTGTCTCTAGGTCCAGCCAGGAAGCACACTGACCTCCGCCTGCTTGCCGGGCCCCCACCCAGCAGATGACCAGACACTAACCCCGCCCAGTCGGCCGTCCCTTCTGCCGGGATGGCATGGTAATTGAAAACAGTGGGGGTTCTGCCTGCAGCCTCCCAGTGTTAGTGCCTGGGAGTGTGTGATCATGATCAATAATGCTTCATGGGAATCTTTTAAAGTGCTCCTAGCCACATCACTCCCGTAAAGGATTTGTCAGCCTTTCCATAAAACCCAGTTTTGAAGAGTTTATAGCTCAGCTTGTTTTCATTACCTTGAGGTGAAAGTTGCCATATAAAATTTCAGACCAGAAACACTTTTTTCCCTTGCTAATACAAAATATCATTTAAAACAAATTTTTGTCTCCAAATTTAGATTCCCAGTAAGAGCTGTGTTGTTCCCTGACTGTTTCTGGTGTGCTGCTCAGAACTTCAGTGTGAAAATCTGCTGGATTTAAGGATTAGCAAACAAATGACAAGCTCTTCCGCTGCACTTTTAAACCACTGACTAATACATCCAGAACCACCAAGTTATTTTGCTCGTTCCCAAGAAACACCGTAAGTCTGCATCAGGGACTTCTCTGGAAGAACAGATGATGCTCCTCTGCCTCTTCCCCTTCCAGCAGCTAAAACTACAATTTTGCAGTGCTTTGCTGTTTTAAGGAGCAGAATTTCAGCTCCTATAAAGTCACTATAGCTCCATTCACTACAAATATCTTTGCATGTCTTCTCTGTTGAACAGTTTCTATCCTGCCACCCATTAAAAAACAACTTCCAGTAACAGACAGGACTTTTCCTGCTCAGCATGTGAGCCACAGTCCAGCTACCTGCACTTACAGAGCAGTGTGGGAGAAGAAAACTAGGGCTACCTTTCCAAACTCATCTGATGTCATCTGCCTTTGCGTCACACAGACAGGCAAAATATTTCTCATCACCTGAACAGCAATATTGGACCTCTGTATTAAAGACAGGTTCCCTCACTGGTGAACTGGACACTCGTCCCATGCAGTGCAGTGGAATCCCATCTCTGCTGCTTTCTGACCTTACCAGCAGCCATAGACCAGAGTCCCTACCTCTCCTGGGAAGAACTGCGACAGCGGCAGTTCCCAGGCCTGTAAGCCTCATGCTGCTGTTTCACAGCACTGGCTGTTAGCATCCAAAACAAGAATTTAAAAATAAAACCCACGGAGGAATGATGTATCTCTGCATGCCACCTTCACCTATCTATGCCTGGAAGGATTAAGGTGTTAATTTCCTTATTTAATTTCACAAAGTTAATTTCACACAATGTTCTTCCAAAACAGGGCATAGAACACCACAGTCTATTATATTTGGGGATTGACCCAGAAGGACCAGAAGTGCTGTCATGCGGATGACTTCATCCACCAAAGCCAAGTGGATTATATTTGCTAGATCTCCAGTGTCTGCAAAGTCTGCTTTATCCAAATGTCATATGACCATATTACTCCTGGTGGAATTCATATCTTCTGGATGCTTTCTTGATGAGAAGGAATATTTCACTTTTTTTGGCATGGGCTATGCCTAGAATAGTTTCTGTTTGACCAACTGATTTTTAATGCTATAATGAAAATGGGAAAAATGAAAGGGGAAAAAATCCCCACTTTTTTTTTCTAAGCAGGGCCAGCTTTATAAGTGGATGGTGAACAGATTACTGGTGGGGATTTTCTTGAATGAAAGGAAATAATAAGAAATATTTGGGGAAAGGGAAGAGACAGAGGGAGTCTTCATAGTGCTAATTTTGCCGTTACTATAGGAAGCTGGAAGTGTATGGCCAACTATAGAATAATACCAACTACAGATACAGCACTTCCCAGTCTTGTTTCTTATGGAAACATGACTTATGTGATTCTCTATATATAAATCACATGTCTCTGTGTGTACCAAAGTGATTTAGTCTGTCAGTTTTCCCTTCTCTTTAGTCATTTTTAGCTGTCTAGGCTGAATCTGGAGAGCAATAGAGGTTTCACAGTCAAAATATATCTGTAAGGTCCTGAAATCTTGAAGCCCTGCAGGAAAAACCAAGCAAAACAAAACACAAAACCTGAAAACTATCAGCACTTCCACTGGGGCAAGTGATACTGTAAAAACTCAGCTGCTTTTGAATACCAGACAATCCACAAACGGTAATAGGCAGTGAGAGTACTTCTACAGCTGGAAATGTTTTACTCAAAGTTGTTGCCTTATTAGACATCAGAAAACCTATTGCAAACTAAAATGCATAGACTCTCAGACTACATGCATTGACAGGCAAAGGGGATGTGTATGTACTCTTACCCCAAAATTTCCTGCAAGTTTTCAGTCTCGTATATCTTGTAATCTTCACAGGATGTTGGCAAATACCATCGACAGAAAGCTAAGTCCAAGCTAACTGAAAGATGTATAGGCCCTTACTGGGAGGATTTCCTTGGCATTAATGCTGTGCTGTAGCCAATAGACCATACTCTCTTTTAATTTCTCTTTAATTGAGACCATTTGGAAAGCTATAAATTCTCCATAGGACGCTGATTTCCCTCTAGTATTATCCTATCCAAATACTGTATTTCTTGGGGCTTTCTTTTAGGCAAATCTCATGGAAAGTGAGACACCTGCTAAAATGACAACAAGCCATTTGCAATTGGCCTTCCTCAGCCCTAGAGCCACGGGTAGAGAGCAAGTGTATCTTAAGCAACCATCCAAAGGAGGTAAGGAGGCAAGCTTCTGCTCATTTCATACATTTCCAAGCTACCACAGGATCATGCAGAAAAAGTCAGCAGTAACCAGTTCCCAAATTTCTTCTTCATGGAAGAACAATTTCCAGTTGTCCTACTTTCCTGTTACTAGCTAACAATTTTATGTCCCTTGATGTGTTCTTCATTGCCATCAGTCATCTCCTCCATGGACACAGAGTGGGCAGGAGATTGAGTCTTCTGGTTTGTTTTCTACTCTAATGGAAAAGGACATGATGCTGCAGGGTCCCCAGCCTGCCTGTGGCAGGAGGAAGGGTGCAGAGTCCATGAAGCCTCTCACAGGGCCCATGCTTTTGCACACCATTGTCTAAGGCCTATCAACCACCTTGACACTCTGCCAGTGAACAGAGAAGCAACAAAGGAAAGCCAGATTTGCTGAATGAAAGAGGGAAGCTTATGTAGTCCAAATGAACAGCAATTTAGACTTTTTATGTACGTAACCCCTGCCTTCTTTGTGCTGTGAAGAACAGCAAACAAGTGCTAATGATAATGAGCAAATCCATCTTGTGTCAGTTCCAGCCCCCTCAAACACAGATCCTCAGATTAATCTCTCCCCATGCCAAGTGCTTTGACTGGCGTAGATATTAGAATTTATTTTCTCTGTTGATAAATAGTCAAAGCAACGTTCCTGTGCTTGTGTAGCTGATGGAAATCCCTTTGTAAGCACTTGTCTCTCAGTATTTCCACTGAAAATACCACAGGATTCTTGCCCAGCCTGAAAAATAGCAGGATAGGATGAAGAAAAACTGTCTTAGGTTTATCTCCTTGCAGCTATTTCAGAGATTTTATGGGCACTAATAGCAGGCGTGCTGGGAACAAGGAAACCACTCACTCTACAGCATTCCTGCTGCTAATGAAACTAAGAAGAAACCTTCAAGGTGCTCATGACCTCACACCAAATCCCAAATGTCAAATTACTGTATGTTGTTAGCCTTCCACCAATGAAAACTTTAAAAAAACACACAAAAAAAAAATTAAAAAGCTTTACTTTTTTTCCTGCATGGCAACCAGCCTGGAAATTTTTGTTTCAGATCCACCATAAATATTTGACTCTCAAGTCACCCACATTCATGACTCATTTTGTTAGCAGGCTAGTAGGCACACTCTGGCAGATTATTTGCCATGTGCCAGTTATGTGGAAATACGGAAACATTGGAAACTTCCTTTTTTGACCATCTACTATTTGATCTTATCAAATCATAAACACAGAAGAGGACTTAGGGACAGGTTATTCCTGGCCCAAAAAAAAATGGAGTAAGAGCAGGGAATTTTCTGGCTGATAAGCAAATCAGTAAATGCAGTTCTTGTGAAAGAGCAAAAACTCTTGTGACACCTGCCACCTTGCAGTGTGTATTTGGAGCTGACACAATGACCACTGAGGTCAGGAGGAGATGGGTTGCTCAGTTTATCAGGAATCTGATTACTCCCCATTAAAGAAAAAAGTGTAAAAGGAGAGGGGCAAAATCAGTAGCAGCATTTGTCCTTTACAAGTTGCTAATACCCAGCCTTAGAAGTGATGCACTGTGTGATCTGTTAGGTATGATCAATATGAGACAATATGGTGGCAGGGCTCCAAAGCCCGCAGGGGAGCAGGCACAGCGTGCATCTGCCAATGCTGACGTTGGAGAAAAAAAAAGGCAAATCAAAAGGAGACAAGGCCTTATCCATATTTAAAAGTCAGCACTGGAGCAGCACCAACACTGAGTAAAATGGCTGAGAGCAGCCAGAGAACTTAATTTCTTTTGACTACAGTTGGTTTTGTACCTCAGGGTGCCTTACTGTGATCTGAGACCTTTCCTGGAGCAGCGTGAGAGCAGGAGCAGAAGGGAGAGATGGTGAAGAATCAGAGTTGTGCATTGTGGGAAGAGGTCAAGTGTTAAAAATGACAGGGAGGGGAAAAAATGACAAGTTACCTTCCCTGAGTGTTTGGGAATATCTTTCTGACCAAAAAGAGAAAGATGAATTCAGAACAAACAGAGTTCTTTTGCTCCACAGAGAACTGCTAACAAGCTCTAAGCCTCGTCCTTCCACAAGGTATTTTATATGCCAGCTGTGAAATATCACAAACACTTGTCAAATGTTTAACAATCCAGCCCTGCTATGTTTATCCCTTTCAAACAATACCTTGTTGGGGGCCTGGTTCCGAGAAGCAATTGTATGGAGAATGTGGATGGGAGGAAAAACAGCTTGTCAGAAATGAGAGAAACAAGCTTTTACAGAAGCTCCAAAATTTCTGTGGACTCTATTCTTACCCCAAAATACGGATGCCCCTTCCTGCCAGGTGGAATCATCAGCAGAGAGTGCTCCCTAAGCATTGGTTAAATGAGGAAATGCTTCATTTTCCAAGCTCAGTTGTGGCAGCAAAATGCTGAGGAAGTTAATTGGTGAGTCCAGATACATCTGAGGCATGAAGTGCTTGCAATCACCTCCCAGCATTCAGTTCTTACAAACAGCCGTGTGGAGCAGGAAAGGGTAAGACAGCCTACCACAGCTCTGTGTCCCAGCCAGCAACTTTGCAAAGAAATACTTTGATGCTTGTTTTTTTCTGAGTGGCCTGTTGTACTGTATACAGCAAATGTACAAATTTATTCGGTCATGGTTTTGCCATGAAAAAGGTATCAGAATTGCTTTCTCCGGGCAAGAAACCACTAGACAGTCCCTCAGCACCTTTCACTCTGAAGTTGTCATGCAGAAATTTACACGCCATCCTATAGCTTCTCAGAGAAACTCTGCAGTAATTTGTTTGCTTTGCTTTGCTTTGCTATGCCCACTTTTTCCTCTATCGCCTATTACCCTGATGGCTCCAGTTCAGTTTATGCAGTGGAAAGTGCAAATGTATTAGACTAACATTTTGGATAACTCAAACCCCCTTGAATGCTTTCCGCACACACTTCAGGTATGCTCCCACCAGCTCATCCCTACCCTTGGTAGAGCCATACCAGAGGGTAATCCCTGATCAACAGAGACATAGACATTTGCAGAGTCACATTCAAAATCAGAATTCATTTCCCAGCTGTTGTGTGTTAACCCCAGTAGGCAGCTAAATCCCCCCACCCTCCACCCTGTCCCCCCACAGTGGGGTGGGGGAGAGAATAAAAGTAAGAAAATGTGTGACTTGACATAAAGACTTTTTAATAAAAAAGGCAAAACAATACAAAGAAAAAACAACTGATGAGGATGTCCCTGCCCATAGCAGGGGGGTTGGAACTAGATGATCAAAGCATTCTCTGATTCTTTGATTCTAAAAGTAATTGCTTGCCACCAGCTGGCTGATGCCCAGACAGTCTCCAGTCTATGGGAGCCCTTGGCAAATACCCCCTCAGTTTTCTTACTGAGCACAATGTTACACGTTAGAGAATATCCTTTTGGGGTCAGCTGTCTGGGCCACGTCTCCTCCCAGACTCTTGCCTATCACCAGCCTGCTTGCTGGCAGAGCAGTGAGAGCAGGAGACAACCTTGGCACTGTGCGAGTGCTGTTCAGCAGTGGCTAAAAATGGGTGTGTTATGAACACTGTTTCGGTCATGAAGCCGAAACAAAGCACCATACAGTCAGCTAGGAAGACACTATGTGAGCCAAGCCCATTACACCAGCTCATATGGAGACAGTAGCTTGTTACTGCTGTGACTCACATACTCAAAGCAACGTACAATTCCTTTCACTCAAGGGGACTGATATCATCAAAAAATGTTTAAGAAAAACTAGTCCTTTCCAATAGTATCTGTTCTTCTAATACAGAATATGACCATTTTCTACAGATCTAAAATCTGCCCTTATACACTTAGGCAATCAGGACCTGTTCCTTTACTTATCATCTATAGATTGACAGACTGGACTAAAGGTCTTGCTGGTGTGCAAGCTCCACACAGCCTCATCTGGGTGTATTTGGACTGAACAAAAGCATGCAATTCCCTGTCTTATCCTGTTTACAGTACTCTTACATCTCTTTCCTAGTTGTTGCATCTTAGAAGATAAGGAAGGTGGTTACCAGGGCCCTTGGGCCTCATCTTTAGCAGGCTGGGATTAGGCAGAAATTAGAATTGGTGGAGGCTTCTGCTTTGTGAGGATATGTGTCTATGAGAGCAGAGGCTGGGGCTGCTCATGCCAAGCTTATCCACTATAAAGGTCTGGTCTGAGAGTGGGAACAAAAACGATGTTTGCAGCCTGGGAGCAGGAAAAGGAGATGGCATAGCTCAAGAAAGCATTGCTAAAAACATTTCCTGCCATGGGAGACTGTATGTTTGCAAGATAAATACCAGCAATGCTCCAGCATTTGAGCAACCAGCCTTGAGAAACAGAGGGAGCTCCAGAGAAAAAGGAGAGAGATCCTGAGGGCACCTAAGCTAATGAAAATAGTATGTCCATACTGAGCCACAAAAGGTCCTTCATCAGTAGCAGTCAAGAATAAGTAGGAGTACCCACAGTGCCTCTGCCTGTTGCTGTCACTGGCAGAAGCCACGACCACTGCCAGCTCTGTAATAGGCAGTCCTTGCTTTCTGCAAAGCTGGATGCCATTTCTGAACCCTGAGCTACATCACTGCTGTGAGGGAAAACTGTAATCCTTTACCTTGTGTCATGCAATCTCAGCCAAGCCTTCCACAAAGAAAAGCTGCCAGGGAGGTCCCCTTTTGGGTAAAATGACCCATCTTGATTGAGAACAGAAAATTTGGTATCGGAGAGTAAGAAGGGGTAAACTGAAGACCAGAGTCCTATATAGAAGCTTGTGTAAATTAGTAATGTCAGATGACTCATGGAAAACTTAATAATGACCTCACTTCAGTTTCAAAACAATGTAAAAACATTTACAAAGACCCTGTCTGATGGCAAGGTACAGCCCAGATGAGGGGTACAGTTTCTCTGTGCCAAAGCTCAGGGCCAGAATGTCTCAGGCAAACACCAGTTTGAAGTTAATACAACATGCCCCACTGAGAATCCCTTCAGACAGATCAGTTTTGTTCTTTTTATATTAGGCTACAGGTAAGTCTGGAGATGGGATTAACTTTTTTTTTTTTTTTTTAATCCAATTTTTTTGAGTGCAGACATTCACTGCATGCAGCCAAAATTCACAGAAAATCAGTCAGGAGTTTGCATGCCCATCACTACATACTTGTATCATGTCCAGGACAGAGAGGGAACCATCCTGATCAAGTTGTCCAAGCATTACCATACCACAGAGAAGAATCAAGAAAATTACCAACTTCAGCGGTGTCATTTCTGATTTATACAGGCAGTCATGTTCAGCAGGTACTTAGTCTCTATTTTATCTGGAAAGAGGCTAGCTCTTAGTTGAACTTTATCAGCAAACCCTCATCCAGGACCCACAGTCAGCTTCAAAAGAATCAGAGGAAAGAGAACAGCAGAGGAGAAGGAGGTAATTGTTACAAAGATCCCAAAAGCCCTTACATCTCCCCACAAATTCTTTGCAGCCTCACATGTGCACACACCAGAAAATTTGACCTCAGTTACCTTTTTCAAGTAATTTTTATTTGCAGGCACCAAAAAAATTCAGCCAGGTCATCTGTTTTCCTGGTTTTTTACCAAACTCTTTCAAGTGGAATTTAATGGAAAATATTTTTATTCTTACTGTCTTAAAACAAGTGTTCCTATGTTAAGGTTCTAGATGATATTTCTTGTGAAACTATTAATTTCATTCAAAAATTAAGACATAAAAATAATTTGGGAACCAATATGCCTTCCTCATGTAAAATGAAACACATTGTGAGGTCTGACTTTCTTTAATAATGTGGTTCCTATGCAAAAAACATATATAAGCAAAAATTGGGGTTTGGATCCACCAAAGCCAAACTATTGGTTCTGATCCCCTTGTGTTGCAATTTCTTAAAATGGCCAGAGCTGAATTCATGGCTCTGTACCACGGTAGGGGAGGAGACCCTGCTCCCCTATTCTGTTCATCCCCATCTTTCCTGCTCCACTCTCAAATGTTAGAGTAGACAGCTCTAACATTTGTCTGCCTGCTCATTTGACTTCACTAAAATGCACCCACTCCCCACCCCAAAAAAAAAAGAAAAAGTAAGAAAAACAATCCCACTCGCCTTTCCAAAAGAAAAAAGGAACAAGTTTTGGTTTGTTGGGGTTTTTTTTTCCTCCCAGGGATTAAGTTGGCTTCTCCCCTGGGCAGTGGGATGCCAGCACTGGCTGCAGGGGTGGCTGGCTGGTGGCTAAGCAAAGGAAGGAGCAGGGGTAGGGAGGGAAGCGCGGAGAGCAAGACTTCCCCCTTTTGGCAGCAGCAAACTGCTAGTTCAGCTCTCGGCTGCAACTTTCATCCAAGCCCAAAATGAACTGAAAAGGCTGTTTTTCACGCAGTTCTCCCTTTCTCCATCAGATGAAACTTTCTGTCTTTTCTCTTTGCATCTGGAGCAAAGGAATTGAAATCATCTGATTAGGTATGTTAGTGTTTCACTCTTAAAACACTATTTTGTACCCATATCTTACCTCTTAACTTTCTTTATACTTCCAAAAAGAGACTGTTCTGAACAACAGTAGCAGTGTAGTCTGTATCCCTAAGCACAAAATAATGTGGACATTCAGCCAAGTACATCTTTAGAACACTTTCTGAAGGATTCCTGAAGAATATCAGGGAGATATTCACATTTACTCACTTATATAAAGACAAAAGCCTATATAGAAAGGCAAACACGTATGCAGATACTCAGGGCAATGTGGGCAACTACACACTGGGAGAGAATCTCTCTTTTCTGGCCTGACCTTTTCAATACTGTGTATGTTAAAGCAGGAAGGAGACTAATTGCTGCGAACCAGAAGCTGTAGTAATTACTCTAATTCAGAAGTTACCAACCTTCAGAGGAGGGAAGCGCAGGAACGGAATCATGTTTAAAGGCAGCCCATTTTGCTTTGTTCTTCAACACAGCCCCATTCATAATACTGTGGAATTTATGAGCCTACTGAAAGTGAGGTCTCATAATGTGCACAGCATGTTGCCAGTTAATTTGAATGAGCTTCTCCTCTGCTTTCTGTCTGATTACTGTAATAATGTGCTTGAAAAGGGGCCCTTCCTTCTAAAACATATGTATTGTGGTGGAGTATAAAACCAGGCCAGAAGCTGTCCAGGTAGGTTTGTGCAGCATACATCAGTCTTCAAAAACGGGATCCGGTGCCCCTTGAAGTAAGTTGGAGCGCTGAATTTCTGCAGCGCTCTGGATCCAGGCCTGCGACGGCATGCCTCTTTGTAAGCCCTCCAGTGCTTCCTGGTTCAGCTCAAGAGAGAAATGCTCTAGCTTGCTTGTGGGACTGCAGGGCTTTGATGTCCACTTCCAGATGGAATCAGAAGTGCTGAGGCACGTAGGGAAAACAAAAGCAAACTCTTACAATCTGCCGGAAAGATGCCTGAAAATAGTAGAAGCATATTCCTATATGCCAGACTGTTTTTGTGACAGCATCATCACCATAAACAAAAAGAACAAACAAAAAACCAAACCCTATAAAGCTCAGGAGAGAAAATAAGAATCACAGACATCTTATTTATTTATTTGTTTGTCTAATCTGTCTGATGTTTAGCTCTCCCGAAGACATACACAAGGCTTCCTCTGATCTTGCTGATACAGGATTTGACTCTAAAAGTTCAAACCACAAACAATGAAGCTATTACTCCTATGATTCATCTGACCCTCCAGAAGAAAAAGAGTACCCTGTTCCAAACGCTTACTGTACTTAATTATGAATTGACATGCAGTACTGGAATATCCAACATATTTTATATGCAGACTAGCTCTGTAGCACTAGCATATTGAAAGCACTCAGCTGTAACAGTTATTTTGAAAAAAATCATTTCTACAATCTTGTACATGTTAATCTTTATTTCAGCTATGCTGTTTGAAAGCTGTGGAGCTCTGTACACTCTTCTCAACTGGTTTTTCAATGTTAATTTCAATTACAGTATTTTGCATTAATCCACATTTATAAGTTTGCATAGCTCTAGTTTGAGATATATATTTGTTCTCAATATCCTTTCATTCCACTCTAGCCATAAGAACTGGAATGATCCTTCTCGTAATAAGGGCTATTCAAACCCTTCATGACAGAGTGCTACTAACATTTTGAACTTTGTATCTGAAACAGACTGAAAAGTGGAAGAAAAATTACATTTATAAAAAGAAGATTGCTTGATGCATGCTAGCTGTGAAATGGGGGTTTTCACCCTCCTTTAGGTCACCAAGGATGAATTCCTGTCCCCACTGTGGTATAAATCCTATGATTGCTGCAGGACTTCACTAAAGAGAGTTTGACAAGGATCACCTGTTAACTCCTGCTAACCAAATTACCAGCTGACAGTCAAGGACAAGATGAGCACCAAGCCTACTTTCAGGCAGCTGAAGGACAACCAGCTGCATTAATGTGGTACCAAGCCTCATGGCTGTAACTGCATTAGCATTAGGGTATTCTTAAGTGATAAACCACACCTGTCCTCACTATGCTGTTCTCAGCACACCTCTGGCTGGACATGTCCTACAGTACATGTGGGAAGATGGAGATCACTAAAGAGATGGATGTCAACTCTGTATCTGGTCTCACGACAGGAAGGCTTGTTGTCCAGCATTGCTGGGCTTTGTTGTTCTTGCCTATATAGGTAAATATACCAGCAGAATTATAGCAGTGTAATAAACCACTATAGCTATGTCAGTGTAACTTCCTTTAGGGAACCTATGGCAGAATGAAGGGACTTTTTTTTCAGTATAATGAATTCTTAAAAAATAATTAATCCATTTCTGTCAAAAAAACTAGGTCTTAAAAACCTTCAACCAGTTCCCCTCTTTGAGATGGTTTGCACAGTATAAATTTTAAAATCACATTAATTCAAATGGTCAAAATTTGTCAGGATCACATAAATAATAATCCCTTTATTTTTAATAATAGACAGAATGACTTTGGGGTATTTTCTTTAGTTTCTTCATTATTTTTCCAGGGGGAAAAAAAAAAAAAGAGGGAGGGGGGATGTTAGAAACCCTAACGAGTTCTTAAAACTGAAGAATATACCCTTTTCCCCTAAGCACTTTAAACACAGCTATTTTTGCTTTTGTTTGTTGCATATCACCCTGACTGTACTGGCACAAGAGTGATTATTATTTTTATTATTTTATTAAATGAAAGTAACTTACTTTTAGCATTGTCACTATTACTTTAACCTATATGTCCATAATCATCTTAATCATCTTCTTAATTATTGTTCCTTATATCTGATCTATCACAGAAATGCATAAATAGAAATATTACGCATGGCAGTGGCAGAAGTTAATCAGGTTTTTTGCTTGATTATTTTTTGTTCATACCAGCCTGCATTTAAAGCAGCATTCTCTATGCACTATGTTATATTCCAGAGGGATGTATTTATGATTAAACCGAGAAAGAGACTCTAAGACCCACAAACAGCTGCCAGCTTTGCCAGCACATCATTAATACACCCCTCAGTATGCTTAATCTTTCCTCTCTTTCCTGCAAGCGAAATTCAACCTCAGTGGAGGAAAAGTACAAGGCCAAGGCATGACTTAAATCCCAATTAGACTTGGGCCCAGTACGACATAATTGTAGAATTTCAGATACACATATTTCTCTGATGTCTGTGTCTTCATTTCAGCTGATAAGGAGGTTGGGGAAGATTTTACTTTTGCCCTGCCTTGCCTTGACATGGTAGGTTAATCTGAGTGGAGCTACTTGTTCTGCCAGCAGTCAGTTGCCTCCCGTATTGAAGCTACCTTAATTAAAGCTAGCTGTAGATGAGTCTATGAGAACTATACACTTGGACATCGTTAAAAAAAATGTTGTAAATCAACCACTGAAAACCCAGGCAAAACCAGAATAGATGTGCAGCAATGCTAAAACATGCACATATGTGCAATAAACCAGAAAAGCATGGAACTTATCATTAATGTCCCCTCGCTAATGCCTTACTAGAGCAAAGCGTAGATGGCATTATCTGAGATCTGTGTAATATGCAAGAAGCCTAAAGAAATTTCAAGTGAAAATAAAGTTCAGACCATCCTTTCATTATTATTTCTTTCTTTCCTCCAAGAAGATGAAACAGACTGTATTGTTAAAATTGAAATTAAAAAATCTGACCACAATTATCTTAAATGTGTTACTTATTAATATTTGAGGCTCTCTGTGGATATTGTCTCTGGAAATGTTCTTTTCAGATCTGGAAGGAAGCTCTGCATTCCAGCTCCCTGCAGCCCTTCTTGGGAGGCATGTGCTTTTACTTGTTCTAGCAAGCTGAATGCTATTTATCCATTCCAGTTATTCCAGCTCGTTTGTGCCACCCTTGATGAGCTGCAAAGATGATGAGAAAGAATACAAAGCAGCACGGATATGCAAGGCACAGGAGCAAGCTGATAGTGGTTTTGTCTGCTTATGCACAGACTTATCTGGGAGAGCTTTATTCCTCCGCATGGGCATCTGCCAGAACTCAGCCCTGATTTGGGGGGTTTCAGCACACAGAATCGAACTAGTCCAAAGGACCTTGTAGGAATAATTGCACTGCCATATCTTTCATGTTTGTGGAAGCAAAAAGACCAGATGGAGCCAACTTCTGATTCATCTGACTGCCAGGATCTCTCAAAGCCTCACCCTTTTGCTCACACAATTCTGGCTAGTGATTCATTAAATTTAATGCTATTAATGCTCATAAACATATTTGGGGAATGCTGACAACTTTCTTCTGGAATGGTGGTTTGTGAACAGTCTCCTTCCCATTCCCTGAACTAGTAATGATGCAATCAGGGTAGGACCAGGTGGCGTCACATGCTGGAAACCTAATGTGCATTGCAAATAATAACATCCACAGCTGCATGAGGAACATTTCTGCCCTGGCTTGTGGACCCTCGAGAGCTTCCTGCTTTTGCTCTATGAAAATCAGCTAGCAGTGAGAACCTTTCCTTTCTTTTTTTTTTTTTTTCTATTATGTTAACTTTCAGTAAGCTCAGAGGAAAACCAAACAAACAACAATTAAAAAATCTAATTTTCCCCTGCAGAAAAAAGTCTGTGGTTTCACCAGCTTTTGTCCTTGTGAGTGAAGATCCAGATGTTAGGTGTAGTAGGTAAAAAAATCCCACTGCAGTATATTCAGTGCTCTCTGTCAGCAAGAATATATCAAGGATGTCTTCAAATCTAGCAGGAGTTCCCAGATACTGATAGGACACCTACAAGTATTTAAGCTACTAATTTCCAGTTATTTCAGATGAGTTTGGTACCTAAGAGCCTTTGACAATGAAAAGTCTACAGAACTGAATGAAAAAACTCTGTCAGCCATGCCTGTAGGTGCACTCCCCTTCCCAACAGTGTTCTTGGCCTCTTTCCCCTCCTGGTACAGGGGGGAAGATGCTCCCCAATTCCTTCTCCAGGGAGACAATGACACTCCGTGCAGTACTGCAGCAATTGGCCTTTTCAGTGTGCACAAAGAGGAAAGACCTTTGAGTAATTCACTGTGAATGGATAGAAATGAGAATGAAAGTCTCTAAGCCTTTCGTTTCCCATCCCTACATTGGTCAGGCACAATACAGTGTAGCCCAGAGATTTCTTAGAATATATTCACTGTTCACATATCCACAGTTATTATTTTGGGATTAAGTTATAATTGGATAGCTTTCACTTTGCCAAGAAATTTGAAACCCACTTAATTTCTTATCAGGACTACAGGTATAAGTCTTTTTTTCCAACACTGAAACATTCAGAGGAGTCCAAATTGCTCTAACAATGGAGTAACTTTGCAGTACCTTACGGAAGAGAAAATGTTGTGTCTTTGCAGAAACAAAGGCCAGGCAGCAGGGCAGCTGTTTCATATGAAGGCACTGTGAACAAGGTCAGCACCAAGGAATGATGATTACAAATGACATTTAGTGAGGCAGCATTTTCTAAGTGAAATTTTGGAACCATAGATAGGAATTTGAATTCAGGTATTTCAGAGCAACTTGGCTGTCTTTTTTTTTTTAAGGATGCCTAAGAGTATCTGCTTTTGAAAAGATGCATGTTCAACGGTTTGGAAATCAAATACGTTTTGGGGTATCCAGACCTTTTAACTTCTAAAACTGCTGGTCATTTTTACAGCTAAAATAGAGATTACAGAAGCACAATTCAGTTAATTAATTTAATTAATTCAAAAGTCAGTTAATTACTTCAAAATTCATTACATTCCATTAATACAAAATTGAATAAATCAAAGTGGACGTAGGCTTTAAGCCAAAGCAGTTATGTTTGGAAACATTGATGTCATTGTAAACTACACAGATTGTTACAACATGGAACAAAGAAAGAAAAGAAATTTATTTGATCCTGTACATAAACCTCCTACAAACTTCGGAGATTAATTTGGTTACCCAAATGCAAATGATAGGTTCTTCAAGTCTGTTTTTCAAAGCACTGGGGGGAGAGGAGGGACCTATTTGTCTCTAAGATGTAAATATGTAGCAACTAAGGGGTTTTTTTAAAATTTCAATCAGGAGAAATTAAGTATCTAATATCCTTTGTGTTCATAACTGCATAGAAAAATCTCATTAAACATTAGCCATTTAGGCATTGTTGTTTACTTCCTTGGAGACAGCATCAGACCCTAAGGTACAGTTGAAACCTATGACAAAACCTTCATCAACTTCCAGAAAAAACAGTTCAAATCTACAGTGAGGCAATGGGGTTTTTAATTAAAAAAAAAAAAGAAAGAAAAAAAAAAGCACACCATTTTTCAAAGCCTAAAAAAAGTAACCCACTAAGAGCTTTGGGGTCTTTTACCTTTCTACTTCTCCTTTAACAAGTGATTCACCTAGTTCAAGTGCATTTCAGTTCTGAAGAAGGGTGGTAATTGAGTAATTGCTAAAAGGGGCACAGCAATAGAGGACATGTAGCGGGACCTTGATCTGGAAGAAGGATTCTGCTGCAAGGATTACTACTGGAATTGCCTGATGAAATTCTCTGTTGAAATCTGCTAAGGAGACTAATTTGGGAAACACCAGGAAGCAATCAAGAAGAACTTGTGGACGTGATATTGCAACAGAATCAAGTTTGACAGAGCGCGCTGTGGAAGCCACCACCATGAATTTATCCTGTAATTGAGGAGTTCAGCAATCAGAAACAAGGACTGACATGAAAAGATATGGGTCTACAGGTTGATAGCAGGATGACAATGAACTTGCAGAGTGATGCATCCATTAAAAAAAGGAGATGTGATATCAAGACATGCAAGTGCATTGCCTTGCATACTTTCCTTGTAAACTCCTGGCAGGGTGTGAAACACAGCATCCAGTTCTGTGTCCAAGAACAGCGATCTTGAACTATAATCAACAGAGCAAAGGGAGAATCAAAGACTGCTGAAACTAAAAAAGGGGACTAGAAGAGTTTTGCATTGTTAGATCAAGCAAATCTAAGGCCTGGACAGAATATGATGTTTCTTCATGGACACCATTGAGAGAAAAACAAGGCATGAATAAATTTAGGATGCAGATTAGATTTCTTATCTTTGCAGGACTAGGTTTTTGGAACAACTTGTTTTAAGATTGGTTGTTATAAATTTGTGCAAGGATTGCATGACAGAGCCGCAAGTAACAACAAGGGATGGGCCCCATCGACACAGAACGTTCCTGTCCTGGGAGCCTGCATGGCTTGGTTTTAAACACGATTGCAGCAACCGTGGAGAAGAAGCAAAACAAAACCCAAAAAGCCCTCTGCAAAAAGGGGAATAAAACTCACTAAGATGCCTACATCTGCCCTCTTACACCAGCTATTTTTATTGTATAAAATAGGAACATTTCCTTCACGTTGTTCATAAGGTTTTGTATGAATACTAATTTGATAATAATTTAAAGGCAGGCATAAAGAGTAGCGTAAATCTGGGAAATTATTTAGGTTTCAGCACAGCACCACCTATTGGAATAAAAGCAGTAACACGTCTGAGATTGCAAACACATTTGGAGTTGGCTATGATTAATTTATAGACTTAGAGTCTGGAGAGCTCTGTAACTAACTCTGACTTGCATGCTTTCCCTGCTAATATAAATTTGATGGTAAATATGCCATTAATTTTTTAATTTATTTTATTAGAAAGGAAGCTTTTACCACAGCATAGGTGAGGTAAAGATTTGCTTTCAGCCATTAGACATGAATTGGCAGAAAATGAAGGTATTTACACATCATTGAGGGAGATAAGAATACGTTTCCTAATAGAGAGAGCATTGTGCATGAGAATTTAAATGAGATGAAGATAGATATGGGTAAGTGATAAAGAGTAAATGCCAGGCCTATCATTAGAGAACATATCAGCCACTCTAAAATACACTCTCCTTAGATTAATCACCATGTTACCACCATTTCACATCAGGTGTGCAGGTGTAAAACTGGAATAGCACAGGCCTTTCTTCTTGTTAGTGAGGAGATTATAACATGCAGTTCAGAGTTTCAGGTGAGCAGGGAGTACAGGCATTGAACGACATCCAGAGGGCGAGATGGGACATGTGCACTTCAAAGGCATGTTCTCAGGGATTTATCTCCTTTGGGTCCCCTCCATCCTCCATCCACAAGGAAAAAGAAAAGTCCTGTCTATTTTTATTACCAGGATTTCTTTCTAACTTTAGAAAGCAAGTCACAGTGAAAACACATTCTGCTGTTTTGCATGGCCATTACACTGGCAAGGCTGGAAACATGACTGCTGCCTTTGCCAGCCTCCCATGGCTCCTTTCCCAAGCAGCTGCTGAGTGCAAAGAGCAACCCAGAGAGTAGTCCTGTAAGCTTGACGGGGCAACACGATGGTATGTCTCTCTGAAATATTAGAATGGAGAAGAGTAATTTAAAAGCATGTTAATGTACTTCTGGAGGTAGTGTGGCTTGCCCTCAGACAGTGGGGGTGCTCAGGAAGGTTGTCTGCCCCCCACTTGCCCAGTGATGGAGAGCTAAATGCTTCTGAGCTGGCATGCAGCCTCTTGACAGCAGCCTACACTGTCAGGGATATACACTGGGACATACTTGTGTCAGGCCAGGAAAGCAGTAGCTCTGGGCCAGGTGGTGGGGGCTTCCCCGAACAGGAGGCATCTGAAGGGCAGTGACGGGGAACTTGTAGTGCTGTCACAGGGCACACAGCATGTGCAGACACACCAAGATACTCAGCCATCCCACCTGTTTTCTGCCCACAAAAGCACCAGGACAGATGCCACTAAAAAAAATTTCTGTGAGGGTGTGGGTGTACAACAACAGGCTGTCACATTTAGTGCTGGCCAAAGCATCCCTCAGGATGCTCAAACACAGACCTGTGCTTGCCAGGCAAACATAGCCCAGCACCAACTCCCCTTCCACCTCTGTGCAACCCCATCTGGGCAAGCTAAATTCAGACAGGATTTGTCCCACCTGGAATTAGACACCTCACAGTTGTGTTGCTCAGAGCTTAGGATGACTCTGGAAGCACCAGGACAAGACTGGGAAGACTAATGCTAGACCCACTTACAGAAAACGAGAAGAACCATTGCCTGGATACATCCACCTCTTTCTTGGGCAAAACTCAAGTCAGCTAACTCCTTACCTGGAAACATGCTAATGTAATTATTACTCTGAAAATACTTAGATAATTAGGGCTTTTTTTTTTTAAAAAAGGGTGGTACATCCACTGCTGTAGCAGAGGGTACCCATGAAAAGTTACTGGCATGACAGTCCCATTTAGCAAGCATATGCACAGCAGTGTTCAAGAACAAAAGCAGCACTCATACATTTCAATAGTACTGCTGTACTATAGACAACAGGTATACAGTTACAATTCACAGCAATGAGATAATACCAGTGCACAGCTCATAATGCAAATTTACACAATTCTTGTTTAAAGTTTGAATTTTGACATTTAAAAGCCTTGCACTTTATTTACGGAGTCAAAGAGTCACAAGGCTTTACATTCTGTAAATGTTTTTGTTCTTATTTAGTTGTTTGAAATCTTGGCTTGCCCTGTGTCCTCGCCCCCAGACAGAGTTTATACAACCAGAAGGAGAATTCAAGCATGGGATTTTTTTTTTTTTTCCTTTTAAAGAAACAAGAGCCAAGTACAAAGTTAATAACAATGCTTGGAGTTTCAGGTCATAAGATTCAAAGGTGTCTTATTTTAGATATCTTAGTCATCAACTTCTCAGTTTCACGCAGAACATGAACTGAAAAGAGAAACCTAGAAATACTTTTTTTTAAAAAATATGATAGCACTTGGGGAGTAGAGGGTTTGTTCTCTTTTTAAAAATCCTTCAAAAATGTATTTACACCTGCAACCCATTATAATCCAAACTACTTGATGCCAGTACCAGCAATAGGCACCCAGAGCCTGAAGAAGGATAGCAGGTTGGTAGGAGAGTGCCTGAAGTTGCAGCACAAAGGAATTTCAGCCACATCAGAACTCATGGATCAGGATTAAAGGGAGAACAGGGACAGGTGACACTACAGTTGGGGCCTGCTACAGGCCACCCAGACAGAAAGACCAAGTGGATGAGACCCTCTACAGATAGAAACAACCTCATGTTCACAAGCCCTGGTTCTCATGTTAGACTTCAACCACCATGATGTCTGTTGGAGGAAAACCACAGCAGGGCATAAGTAATTCAGGGGGTTCCTGGAATGCATCAATGAAAACTTCCACCTCCATGTGATAGAGTAGCCAACAAAGAGAGGTGCCATGATGGACCTTGTTCTCACCAACAAGGAGGGTTTGGTAGGGGATGTGAAGCTCAATGGCAGCCTTGTCTGCAGTGATGATGAAATGGTGGAATTCAAGATCCTCATGGCAACAAAGAGGGTGCATAGCAAGCTTACTAGCCTGATTTGAGGAGAGAAGACTTTGGACTCCTCAGCAATTTGCTTGGTATAGTACCATGAGACAAACCTTGTAGGGGCTAGTTAGTACTCAAATATCCACTCCTCCAAGTTCAGGAGTTATTCATCCCAGCAAAGAGAAGTCAGGCATAAACACCAGGAGGCCTGCAAGGATGAACAGGGAGTGTCTGGATAAATTGAAATGCAAAAGGAAAGCCTACAGAGGGTGGAAACAAGGACAGATAGCCTGGGAGGAATATAGAGAAACTGTCTGAGCAGACAGAGATCAGGTTAGGACAGCTAAAGCCCTGATGTAATTAAATCTGTCCAGGGATGTCAAGGGCAACAGGAAAACCTTCTGTAGGTGGGTCAATGATAAAAGGAAGACTAGGAAAAATGTGGGCTCACTCTGGAAGGAAATGGGAGACCTGGTTTCCCAGGATATGGAGAATGCTGAGGTGCTCGATGACTTTTTTGCCTTAGTCTTCACTGGCAAGAGCTCTAGACACACTGACCAAGTCACAGAAGACAGAGGCAGGGACTGGAAGAAAGAAGAACTATCCACCATGTGAGAAGATCAGGCTTGAGACCACCTAAGGTACCTGAAGGGGCAGAAGTCCATGGGACCTGACAAGATGTATCCACAGGTCCCGAGAGAACTGGCGGATGAAGTTTCAAAGTCACTATACATCATACTTGAGATGTCATGGCAGTCTGGTGAAGACTGGAAAAGGCTTGTTTTTCAAGTTTTCTTTCTTTGCATCTCCAAGTGCTTCTATGTTCTTATGCATATCCCAAGATTAACAACTTGTCTATGCCAGTGCATTTGCATTACTCAGACTTTAAATGAACCGTCCTCCACAGTTTTTGATTCCTCTTATAACTTTTCCAAAGTATCTGAAATAAATATTCCCCAGAAGTCATTACTTCACCATTTGCTATACTAGAACATCTAGACTGCAACTGTATGTTATCTTCATTTTTGTGGTTAGTGATTTCAGCAAAAGATGTAGATTGAGTTTCAGCTCACACTTCTGGACAGGCATATAGCTTATGCTCCAATATATACGACAAATATAACAGGATTACTACACCTCTGTATAGACTGTACTATTGTTGCTGTGCATTGATCTGATGAAATTATTTTTTTTAATGAATAATGTCTAGGGATTCTAAAAATCCTTTGCTGCAGTGTTACAGCACTACTTGCTGCTAATTGTGAATTTGTTCAATGAAGAAAACATGTACTTGCACTCTGGCATCTGAAGACTGGGTCCTTCATCCTCCTGCTCTGAAAAACTGCTGCATGCTTTGATGTATTTTCACACTAAGTTGGATTCTTTGGGTTACTACACTCAGAAATACTTTTCCAAATTTAATTTTTTTCCTCTGCTGATTGAAAAAAATCCCATGCTTTTGACCCTTGGTTTCGATCTGTAGTTTTGAGGCTAACCCCATGAATTCAGGTAAAGTCACCCAACTATAAATAATGCCCAATTTTGAAACAGGCTGACTATCATCCACTCCTGCATCACTCAGGGTTCTTTGCAAACTGGGCCATTTACAGTAAAGTCTCTAGACAGTCTGAGTTAAAAAACTGGCACAGTTCCTTCCTTTAGAAGACCCATAACACCACCAACCATTTCTAAATTCCAACCATTACACTTTCTAGGGGAAAAGGAGAAGGGGAAAGCAAATTTTCCAGCTGCAACAAACTCTACTCACATCAGCAGTGAAATTCTGATTATGCGATGTTTTCTGTTACTGAGTCATAAAAATCTAGTGTTGCTTAAAGACTTTTCCAGCCCTAAAAGCAACCACTATAGCATTAAAATCGTTATTTCTGACCTTCCAATTGTTTTTGAATTGGAAAGTGTTTTCACTGAAATGACACTCATTTGTGACCTTACTGTATTTGCAGGGAAACATGTAAGTATGGTTGGAACAGGTGGCTGAAGACACTGTAGAGTCTCCCTCCTCAAAGATGTTCACCGTTCAGCTTGCCAAGGCCCTGAGGGAGCCAATGCAGCTCCAAAACTGACCTGGCTTCAAGTGAGGACTGGGACCAGATGCCCTCCAGACAGCTCCTGCAGACAGAGTAGTTTATTCTGTTGTTCATTGTAATGGTAGCTTCCTTTTTCTTCTATGTATTTAATATTTTTCTCGTTATGGTATTACCAAATCTGGGGTAATGGGATTTCAATGTTTTTTAGTATTTTCAGTGGGTATGGGAAATAGAGAAGGTCATTTGTTGAGAAACAAGTAATATCATCCCTAATTAACTTTGGGCATGGTTTACCTGCTAATTCTTTCTTAAGTGTTTTAAAAGACAAACAAAATAGGAATCAAAATATAAAAGTACTGGACAGAGCTACTTATACCCTGCTTCAGGTCTGAGACCATAGATACCAGTTCTCCTGAGAGTTTTATGTTGAATAAATTAACCATTGATATTGCTTAGCTTTTACTACAGGGACTAATAACCCAAGTTCATTTCTAGGTCCAGTTTTTTTAGATGGAATATGTCTGATAAAGACTGAAATCTCCTGGGCTGTCCAGTGACCAAGACATGGGAGTCAAGGGCTCTGGTTTATTCATATCTCTGAATCTCATTCTCAAACCAAGCTGTGGTTTTAAGACTATGACTTAAACTTGAGATCAGGAATGACCAGTGAGATCTCATCTCCTTTCTGATTCCAATGCTTTCTAGCCTTGTGCAAGCAAAAATGCCCAATTTTCATCTTTATGATAATACTGGGGGATAAATACAACCTCAGTGAGAATGGAAAGTAGGCTCATGCAGAAGAGCAGCCACTCCACTGATGTGCCATGCATAACATGCTGCAGAGCCTGGTGCTGACCGGATGGTGCGGTAAGAAGAGCCTTTTCTCCCCAGGTAAGTTTTCTCATTAAATACTCGCCAGCTTGCCTCAGGGGGCTGTCATGAACATTAATTATTTACTGCCATCATTGTTGTTGTATTAATTGCTGTTAATGGCAATATTATTGCAATAATACCTGAAGCAAGGCTTTCTAATTCAGGGAAATGGGAAAACGATGCTCTGCTCCTACCTGTATGTGCAAGACTGTTCCTTATTTGATAGCTGCATTTAAACACCTTCCCTATGCTAAACTGTCAGGGACTTAAAATTCCACCTGTCTTGCAGACAGGGAGGCATCTGTGTTTTGCTTTGGGGTGGGTTGTTTTTGATTGTTGCTTTCGTAAGAACTTGGTGTTAATAATATTCACCCTGCAGGTCAGGAAGTCCTCCTGCAGGCAGATGGAATTTGAAGATTATCCAGCAAACCCATCCAAAACTGCCTGTATCTGGCAGTGATGTTGATCATGATAGGAGAAGAAGATCCTGTTTATATTTTCCTTGCTGCAAGGGCGTAAATTATGGGATGCTTATGAACCAAACCTCAATTTCTGCACACCTCTTGCAGTAGATCTATGTTTATAAATGCATAAACCATCTGTTTAGTGTTTGCAAATTAAACACCTGCTTTTTTATAGTACAAATTAATATCTAATTCCAAAAAAGCCTGTGAGGTCCAATGGAGCTGTGCAGGCTGATGCTTGATTCTTTTGCAAGAAACCATTGCATAATTAAAGAAAATGCCTGAAAACACAGACTTTGTTTTCCTCTTCCAGTTGAATCCCTATGTTTGAGTAATTGAAATGAAAACGTTGCAATCACTTCAGTTTTTGCAAGTCTTGTGTGATATATGCATCTTCATTGAGAAATAATTGAAATAACTGTACATAAAACCAGTTTTACAAATAAGTAAAAATCTAATGTTTTGTGGATATATCATGTGAATGTCTAGCTGAACTTACCTGCTTTTTCATTTACAGGAAGCATCTCCAAGTCACCATTTATGTTAGCAAATCCTTTCCAGCGCTAAGGTGGCTACTAGGTTTCCATATAAGACACTGTGCTGGCTTGGGAAGGTGGTTTGGCCTCACAATTGCCAGAGATACTCAAAGCCAAGACTGTTTCTCCAAACTCTGAAGTAAGGTGGTTAAAGTAGTTTTTTAGTATCCTCGGTTAGGATAGCTGGATGTTTCTCAAAATCTCACATAACACCTATTTGCATCCTTAAGTGCCTAAATATGTTCTCTGTGCTGGCCTTAAATCAACAAATAGATTGCATTGCAGAAGGATTTTAAGTTTTTTCTTCAGAGTGAAACCAGCCATGAAAATTCTGGAACATTCCTAAATTTGTTCCATTGGATTTTTTGTGTAACTGCAAGTCTAGTTTTAACAGGTGCTGTTAAACCTTGGGCTGTTTTATGAGGAACATTTTGGTCAGCTCCACTGAAAATTCATGACTCACCAAGACTCTGTCAATCTTTTAGTGTATTTTGCTGTGTGATGGAATGGAAACTAGCCTCTTTATCAGTGAGTACATCCTGCAAACATATAACAAAACTAAAAGAAAAAGCCCGCTTGATCCAAAGCAAAATTTTCTTAGCTTATTATTACTTTATTCCAGGCAATGCAACAAAAATGTGTCATCATCCCAGCTGCACCAGGACTTTATTAATAAATGTCTGTAACTGTCTGATGGTGCATGCAAAGAGTTTGGGTCTGTTCCCACTGAAGTCAATGGGAGTTTTGCTACTGGCTACAACAAATATCTTATCCTTGAGTGAACCTAATGAACGCATCATTTCCATGAATAGCTTATGTTTCATTATGATTATTTGGTTTACTAGAATTTGATTACTGGTCACTTAAAACTTACGTATTTTACATTGGGAGACATTTTCTCCCCTGAACTATGTACTTTGTGCAGCCCCAGTAATGGAAATAGGATAGCTATTGCACATTGGAGACAACTGAAAATTCATCTGCCAAAGAGGATTCCGCAGCTGGTGCAAAGGAAAAATAGCTAACCCGTATGTCTCACAAAAGTAACACCCAGGACAAGATGGTACAGAGCCAAAATCCAAGAGGTTCCACTGATTTTTAGTGTTTAAACAGCCCCGTGAAGCATTGCCAGGCAGTAGAGAGCACTGCCTCAGGGTCTGTATGCCTCAGAGTCAGCACTGTAGCAACAGAAAGCAGAAAGCTATGACATTACCTGGTTTTGGCTGTTGTTGGCTCCTGTGTTTGACCTCTGATATATAAATTCTTTACTGTATTAGCAGCAAATGTCTTTTGAACTAATCCCTTCAGTATTTTATATAACTACTGTTGCAGTTTTGTGTAGCTGTGCTGTTGAGATGATTTTTGTAAGCAGCAGTTACAGTTTTCTGCCAGACTCAAACTGTCCCTCTGACTTCTCAGCAAACATCCCTGGTTTTCTATGCAACAGTGACTGAGGGCATTCTCTGATCCTTTCCTGATGAACTGCAGGAAAGCTTGCCTGTCCCTGGCACACAGAGAGACTGGAGACACTGGAGGATTGGAGCTGGAGGACTGGAGACACCAGAGGAGTGCAGCTACTCAAAAGTTTTAACCTGAGTGTTGAAGTAAGAAAGGCTGAAGGGGGAAGAATGCCAAGAACTCATGTTGTTTCATTGAAGACCTTAGACACAGAGCTATAAACTGCAGTCCCTGCGGGATGTGATCCTCATTAGTGCCTACTTCATCTCAAGACATGTTAGCCCCCAAGGTGCTTTCCCACTTACAGCAGCAGCAGTAGTGCTCTCTCCCTCCATCACTTACAGCTCCTTCCAAACACCCCTTGTGCTAGTAAATGTTGTGATGGGGACCACGGCTCTGAGCAGTGAAGGAGGTTGTTCAGAATCAAAAGGTGATGAAGAGCAGCAGGTACAGCAGTAGCAGCATGGGAACAAGCATAGGCTTTTCTGCCCCTCCTCATCTTCCCCTGGTGCATTACCCTGCTCACAGGTACTCGAGAGCTCCCTTGTGCCCTGGTGCTTGGAAACAATCTCAGCACTGGAGAGGTTAGCCCTCTGACCGAGAGGGAACTTTACTTCTTTTCGTTCTTACTCATTTTGTTACTATGCAGAAACTTTCTCGTTTTCAGGAAAATGTGTTTCCTACTTAAGAAAAGATATGGATATGGGTCAGCTACACTGATACAGCCACTGTGATTTAGGAAAGCAAAGAGGAGAACATTGGCTCCTGGAGCACCAGTCCAGCTAGCTGATGCACACCACAGGAGTACCCTTGCAGCCCCTGCAGCAGTATCCTTGTATCCAGCATTTTCAGGGTGAGGGAACATGCTCTGGCCAATTTAAAACCTGTCAGCTATCCATATACCTTACAGTAGTTATCAGAGGATTGCAACAGATCAAATTAAAAAGAAATGTGTTATGAGGTGCAGAATAATCCCATTACAAACTTGATCTGCTTCAACTGCGTTGCCTGTGCAGCACAACCAGTTCCTTGGCCTCTGCTTTGCTCTCCCATTACAGAAGCCTCCTCACACTCGTAACCATGTGTTTCTAATCAGAAAATGCTTAAGGAAAGACCACCTGCCTACAAAGGATACTTTTTTCCCCAGTCCCAGTGGGCATTTTACAGACAGGTTTTAGTATACAGCAAAAAGCGAGCAGAGAAAAAGCTGAAAAGACAGCTTTCTTTTAATGAAAGCCTACAGTGTTATCCAAGATGTTTGTAACAAAGCTCGGAGAGAAGACATTTCTTAATTATTATTCCTGCTGAAGATATCATGAATAAATAACTTCATGGGAGAAAGCAGTAATAAGAAACTTGTCCTTTGCTTTGGCGCTTTAGTTTACTTTGGCTTGTTCAAGCACTTTTTAAGGAAAAAATTTGTGAATGCACTCAAACAGGGAAATAAATGTTCCTTATGCCTCCTGATTTTCAAATGAGAGTTTTCTGAGCCATCACTAAAGAGTGGGCAGTCAAAAAATCAGTGCTGTTGTTTCTAGAGCTCTTTAAATATAAACCACAGAGACTGTTAGACGAGGAAGGTAATCATCTTTGTGGCTTATTACATTAACGTCAGGTCAGCCAGATGTTAAAAGCCTCTAAAATGGGGAACTCAAAGAGTAGCAGTCACAATCCCTTGCATTTGAGGCTTGATCCAAAATGGACTCAGCTTAGTGTTTTCTGTTGACTTGAATGGACAATGGGTCAGTCTGATCTGCTTTAGTACTGTCACGCCTTTAAGAATAATGTGACTACAGCCAGAGAGGGCTGACAGCTTGACTTGGATGGACCATTGATGATAAAAAAAAAAAAAAAAGTTGGAGGCCAGTTAGAGCCAGCAAGGACTTGGCACCATAAGTTTAATACCAATAAATAAATAAATAAAACCACTAAGAAAAGGTGTTGTAACCTGCAGAAAAGGAACCTTAGCAATTTAGTGAGGGTCAGAATCAATGACACAGTGCTAAGTGTCTATACCACTGTTAATCAGCACCTAAATAGGTGAGCACATGGGAAAACAGATCCTTCTCTCAGAGCAGTTCTCACTGACTTTGGCTTCCTTCATTCCAACAACAGAAAACGGGGAAGGGCATTTCTTTCAGTCCGTCATCCAGAAACAAGAGGGGCCTCTGCAGCCTGAGCCTGTGCTAGGCAGCCACAGAGAACTCTTGGGAAACAGGCAACATGCCATATGAGAGGCCAGCAAGAGGCCTAGCAGCAAGCCCATGTGCTGCTGCTGCCAGAGATCAGCCTGGAAGTTGACGGCTTAGTATCCTCCAGCTGCCACGCACATCCTGCATGTGTCCAGAGGTGGCTGTGGGTCATGTGCAGCAGCCAAATGAGTGTAGGAGGAGGGCGAGTAGTGACATTATGCTCAGACCGCCAGCAGCAGGAGGGGGTGGTTGCAAAGTAGTCTCTCGTTCTTACACATATGCAATCAATGCACACACACATACACATTGACAAGCCAGTGCTTTCCAACAGCTCTGTTATGTAGCAGATACGAAATCCACGGCTTAGGAAAACATCCCTGTCTATGTGCAGACCTTCACTCTTTTTGCAGTAACTTTACCTTATGCATTTCCTGCCCATGGGATGTCTATTAAAAGTTCAAGCTCTAATGACACTTTTTTAAAAAAAAAAGCTGAGCAGAACCATGAAATCAGGAAGCTCCAGTATTCTGTTCCAATTTAATGAAGAGAAAAAAACACCAAAAGTGTTATATCTTTTAAAATCTTTAAAAGTCTTTATAAGCCTAGACCATTATTTATTTTCAAAACTAATATCTATTCTACACTTCTCTCTTCTCAAAAGTTAAGCACACCCCCTTCTACTAGGAAGCCTCTTATCCACAACTAGTTTCTTAATTCCTTTCTACTATACTTCCAGGCCTGAGATCAATGGGATAACAACAAAAAAGTCTCCAAAGCCAACAACGATCCTACTCCAGTGGCTGCCTGCATCCTTCCATCCAACAACTCTGATTTGACAGAATTTAAGCAAGCTCTTGGGGGTTCATGTGAGGCATGCACTGACCACCAGGCACTCAAACACCTCTGATCTAGCTCTTAGAGATGCAGAAAAAGGCAAGGAAGTAATAGGCATGGGCACATATGTAAACATGCGTGCTTCCTAATCCTCCGAACAATATGGATGAACAGATAGAGCAATACTTCATAAATCACAAATGATGTGTACTTAATGATGTGCAAAATCTTAAGTGGCTTAAAGGTTTGTTTAGGATCACCAGGGACTTGATGTTTGTCCAGGCCTTATCTAAGCAAACCAGATATCTCAGCTTCAAAAAAAAACAAGGCTGAAAAACTAAGGGTAACTGTCTATTCACAGTACTTCACGTTGGACCTGGTCACTTAATTTCAAACATAGATGGAGTGAAGAATTCCTACAGAATAAACAACACAAAAGGAAGAGGTGGAAAATGTCTGTACTCAAACTGCTCTAAGTAGCCTGAATAACACCATTTTGAGCACTTACATTCAGCCAACCACTTTTTATTTACGTCACCAATGTATATTTCTAAATTACTACATTTGCATTTGATTAAGGATAATAGTTGAAATCTGCTGCTAAGGACTGGAAAGGTCAATATAAACAAGGTGTCCAGTTGTCTCTCTTTGGCACGATACTTGAAGCTTTGGATTTTGCAGTGCTTACTGGAATTGCAATTATCCATCCATGGATAACTGCAGTAAATCCTCCATGTTGGCTGAATTAAGTGCAAGTGTGCTTTTTTTCCCATCTTCTGCACTTCAGAAATATCAGATCTCCTGCCCTCCCAATTAATCATATCCTTTAGGTCTTCTTCACAGGTTCTAATAGATGGTGAGCTATGGTTGGGCAATATGGCTGGAAGCAAATAAATTTAGACTCAAGATTTGGTATTCTTGAGCAAACTTGTGTATAGTCAATACATGTCTCTGTTCTTCACCAATAGTAGATTCTCTGTTTCTGACCACGCAGTTAACCATCTCTGTTCAGCCACTAAATACAGCCCCAAGCCAAGGACTTAGGCAAGGATTAACAGGGCATGCTTCTGATAACACTAGCGGGAATTTCTTTCTTTCTCGATGAATATAGTGATGGTTGAGTTACACTATCATAGAATCATAGACTGTGTTAGGTTGGAAGGTACCTCAAGAGACCATCTAATCCAACCCCCCTGCTATATATTCATGCCCAGAATTTCTTCTACTCCTTTGTTCCTAAATCTACCAAATTAATTCCACTTGGAATGGTTATAGATTATTTGCCCTAACCCAGGAGATAACATGAAAGAAGGACCATCTTCAAGGTTTCTTCAGGAAGCCTTCCTTATTTGGAAAGACTTTCATCAGTATCTACCTCAGGTATTTAACAAATAACATAGGCACTCTAAATTCCCATATTGTTGTGGTAACAGCAATTGTTGATGGCACTCTAACAAACGTTCTGAAGACTTTGGTCAAAGCCCAATGCTACAGCCAAACAGCTGTGATGGCTAGAACTGACTCCCACTAGCAAAACCCACAAGTGGTTTGTGATATGTCCAAATGGTAAAAAGACTTGCTATGCAATTATTGAGGTACTTTTAAGTCCAAAGATAACAGCTAGACTTTCTGTCTCCAACCAGCAGTAAGTCTATCCTGCCAGTTGATTATTCCTCAGTGGCTGTTACATTATGGGTCAGAACTATCCCTTCTCTTACATTACAGATAAATTGTTGCTCAAAATAAATAAGTAGCATGGAGGGAAGTAGCCTGGGAAGTTCCAGAACACTTGGTTCCCTTTCTCCATACCAGGCATGTGTCTTGTTCTCAGCAAGCAATGTAAATAATTTGAAATTGCTAAAGCACAAGAAGAAAAAATAGTGATAAAATGAATACATACTTTTAGATGTTCTGTTCAGGAAATCTGAATTCTTTCACTGTTCATCCTATACCTTCTGCAAGATGGATGGTCTTTTAGCTTGTTCTTCTGCCATCCAGATCCATATTTGTACTTTAAGCACGTTTTCTTTTACAAGATGCTTCAATAGTCATGTGTTTGAAGAACCCTCCTTGGGTTATCAGTATTTTCTCTGCATGAGGTTAGGATGTGAACAGCACTTTCTATATCACCCTTCTAGAAAATTCTGTAAGTTGATTACAGTTCATCTGGCACTTAATACATCCATACAAACAAAACTTTGTGAATGTCTAAAATATATCCTTCTTAAAATCATCAAACTAACACTATCGGCAAGATCTCTGTACATATAAAGTGATTATGTAACATGGAGACATAAGAAACTAGCTTTTATATAGCCCCTTCAGATGTGGATAGTTTTGTCTGGCTTAATGATAGAGGAGGTTCATTCAGAATATTACAATGGCAAAATTATGTTGGCCTGTCATCTAGATTACTCTCTAATTTAACCTCATTTTTTTCTCTGAGGATGCTAAAAGCCCATTTTGTATTTATATGTTTGTCCTAGATATACATCTTGATCTTTACAACTCATTAACCCCTTTCAACAACAGCATTATGTGCATCTTCTCATTTGAAGGTTTGCCCAAGTTTCAATTTCATTTCTTACAAGCAATCTTCTGCCCAAGAAATTTACATTGGTCCCTTGAATGTAAGGACTAGATATTTTTATTCTTTAGGTATTTGTTATATTATATATTTTGGGGGTTATATTTTTAGTATTTGTTTCATTTATCTTTTTTTGTCAGTACTACAGTTGTGTCCAGGATCAGCCCTGTTATGCAAAGCTGATTATATTTCATGTATATTGTTACATAAGCATGTAATTGAAGTCTTTGCCTTATTTACTTGTGTTACTAGTTGACAAGATTCTACTTTCTTTCCTTTCAGTCATATACGTCTTTCCCGAGGATAAGAAAGTTCTTTGCTTTTTGTACTGTCTTTTGGACTCTACCTCATTGATTTGAGGAGATGATTGATGGGCTGCTTTGCATTTTCTGGCTGAATACCTAATCTTGAGGCATTTCAGACATACTTGCCTAAAGTGAGCTAGCTCTTCCAGAGCAGAAAAATCCTTTTTGAGCTGGAGACTATTCCAGCATGCTTTGCATTTTGTTTACTAAGCCCGTTTGTTTTCCCCTCTGTCCTAAGCACAAGTATTGCAATATTCCTCACGGCTGCTTCCATTGCTAATACTAATTCCATTACTTTAGGCCATGTTAAATTCACTTCTGCCTTAAATTTGAAAGCGGTCATTATTCATTCAAAGCAGTCTGTTCCATAGGGTATTCTCAAAGCAATATACTTTATATCCAGTACTCTGGAAAAGCAATATATAAGCTTTGTCGCATCTACAACTACAGATTCCCTTTGTATCCTGATACAAGTGTGAAATGTGATTCATTTTTCAGTCACTCCATATAAGTGGTATGTAGTTCTGTATAGAGTTTTGTGGATGTTCAAAAGGCCTTATCCATTCTGAGGCTGTAAGAAACTCTGGAAATGGACAGACAATAAACAACTCCAAGGGAATAATTTGCTACCCTTGCCTACCATCCCCATCACAAGAAATCAGTGGCTGCATCTTGAAATAAAATTATAATTTTCACTGGTTGCACTGACGCCTTTAATTTGTCTTATGGTTTAACTATTTTCCAGTGTTCCCTGTCAGCAACATTGTTAACTCTCTACCAGAATATTGCAAGCTGGAAATGTCTGCCTAACTTAACTATGGCATGACTGGTATGGGAGTGGGAGGAAAAGCACTACCACTTAATGACAGGGAGTAAGAGATGGATGGAGTGTTATATTCTGGGGTAACCACATACTGACTGCAACCTTGGGGTTTTTTTCTTAAATTAAGAGCATCTCTTTGAGTTTGCCTGTCCTTTAATTTTGCCGCCAACTCTGAACTTTTTAGAGCTGGTAAGCATAGATTTTTGGTTTTTATATGAAGTTCAGATACAGTCGGGTGACTTTTCTTTATACACAGAAAAATTGCAGACGTCATAAAAGAACACAAGATTTCATATTTTCCACCTCCTGAATTCTGAAGTGAGGCTCCTTGTGAGGCAGATCACTGGTTTACAAGAAAAACAAACTTGTACAGTAGGCTTTCATCTTAATTTGGAGTAAACCATCTGTCCATAGATTATGAATGCTATAAATAACAAGATTTCAAAAATTAAATTAATAAGAATGGTTCACATAGCAGTTCTGTTTCACATTGTCACTTGCACCAGAGATATATTTTAGGTGTTTTAAATCCAAAAGATGTATCTGCAGGCAATTGTAAAAAAATTGAATAGTAATTTATGTCCATCTTTGTGTGCATATGAAGATGGTTGTCCACTGCTGTGTGGAAATTGGACAGGTGACCAGCTGACAAAACTTTATTGCTTCTTCACTACTCTTTTTCTCAAGATTAAAGACCCTGAGGAACAGAGGAAGTTACCTCTAAAGTTATTTAAACATTTCTCTACCAACACATCTTTCAATCAGATCTGCACTCAACTAGGAGGACAATGATGTTACATGATCATCTGTGGGCTAATGGCACATTATGGCCTGCACAATGTGGGCATATTAGCCCACAGATAATTATGTTTATTAGCAGCAGTGCATCAGGAACATGTTAAAAATTGAACAGACAATCCTTATTAATCACCTATCTTGAGTAATCAACACATTTCCATCCTCAGTCCCAAAGCAGGACTTTGGCAGGCTATCCAGATATAAGTCAAAATCTATGACTCAAAAATCTCACCTTATCTTGTAAGTCCTCTCTAGGACTTCAACATCTCCTCTTTGTCCAGCTAGAAGCTTCTTAGTCATCTAAGACTGTTACATATTCATCCTCTTCCTGTTGCACAATGCCAAGCCAAGCTGAGTCACAAGGATGTGGTGTGGCAAATACACAAACACCATGGAAGGGGCAGTGATTCTTTTTAGGAAGGAGAGTTCCAACCAGATTGGCAGCAAAGCAGTTTGTGAAGTGGTATAAAGATCCTCAGGCAGGTATGATGGGGGGCAGATATATTTCTGCAGATTTGGGAAAACTGTGGCATAAAACAGACGAGGTGACAGACAATTTTGCTCAAGTGTAGTTTCCAAATATTTGGAAGAATGGGAATAAATAACTGATCCTAGACGATATGAAAAAACTGCAGTGCCAGCCAGAGAGCACGGCGCATATGGCAAGGGTGAATAAGAACTGGCAGAAAGTACTCTAGAAGGATTAAGAATTGATGGTACAATAAAATATGTGCCATGCAGAGAGCTGCTTATTCTGTTGTAGCCACCTAGCAGTACTAATTCTCTTTCTTTTCAATCTAGTCTTTACTCAAGACTGCTAACTAGGAAGTACAGTTATTCAATCAGGAAACAGAAATAATAGAATATAACTTAAGTATTAAACCACATCTAACAGTCCCACACCCTTATATTACTATTTGACAATGTGATCAACCTACAGAATGAAAGTAAAATATTTGAAAGCATCAGCAAATAAATGTATATGTGATTTGAAAATACTTGCAGTTTGACAATAGGCAGCAAGGAAGACTAATTCTTTAAGTATTTTTTGCTAATCAAAATAGTCGACAGAAAACCTACTGTGACCAGTTGGAAATGGATGGGATATTTCACATTTCCTTTCTTCTGTTGCATAATATTTAAAGGAACTTAAACCCTTCCCATTTGACACTGAAACAAAAAAACCCCATGTTTTCTCTTTATTAAGAGAAGTATAGCACCATATACTACACATAAACAAAAAATGTGCAAGTCTTTCTGTTTAAAAGACTAAAATTATGCATTTCAACATTAAATGTATTAATGACCTTAGAAGAAACTCAGCTTGAATATCTATTCTTTATATATGCTGCTAGGACCAGATTATGACATAAAAAAGAAAATTTTATCTTCTAAGGTATAGTTATGAAATTGCTATACAAAACATGGCTATTATTTTTCCCTCAGAAATTGTCACAACATTTCTTCTTGGTCTTTTGTTTGGAAGCCAAAAATCTTTCAGGTTTACCATTTGGCATTTGAAAAATAATTTAAACAATATGGATGTAATCTGTTGCCTAGGTCTATCAGACAAATTGCCAGGCAGTGTAGGAAGACAGATGTTCCATTTTCCTTAGCTTTTATCTTCAGTAAACCTTTTATGTTGGTTCTAAAATAATATGGCAGTGTCAGAAATGACCACCTTGCAGTCTGAAACACAGCAAATGTTCCGTAACAAATAATTCAACAGCCAAATCCCACCTCTTTTCTTGTTGGTGAATTTTGTATTAATAGAAAATGTTTATCATTTTAATTAAATGGGAAAACTGTTTTGCAATATTCTGTAGTTTATTCAAGAGCATCTGGATTCATTATCCAAGACTGGAAAACTGAACTGCTTTGATTGGATGTGTTAGTCACAAGATACGGGTAAGAATGCTTCCACTTGGCAAGTATTCCTCCCTATTAGTTTAAAATGTTCTCTTTCAGTAAACATTCAAGATAGAAGCTCCCCAACTAGCAATGTCCACGAGGCCAACGTTTAAAGTCACAGACAAGCATATTTCAGACATGACTCCACCAGGGTCCCTGTTGAACTAATTCCTCTCCTTTCCATTGTTACACTACAGATCGAAAAGAAATGGCACACAGAGTGTGGACCACTGCAAGTTTTGCCTTTGCAGCAGGATAAGTCTTCTCTGAACATTAAAGAAGACATTGTAAGGTCCAGGAGTTTTAGCCACTGGGAACCAGTAACAAATTTGGAATAAGGGTAATTAGTCCAACCACATGGCTTGCTTTCCCCATTAAATCATCAAGTTTCACCAACCATGTTCTGATTCTCATTCTTAGACCACAGCAATAAGGTATCTCCAAGTTGCCCTTATTCAGCCCCCTAGGAAAATATCTGTGGGCTTCTGGTCTCTCTGTCTAGGCTTATCTGTGCTACAGGAATACAAACAATAGCAAACTTGAGGTGGGCCTGCTATTGAGGGACATGCAGGGCTCCAGGCCCGCACATATGTGTGCCCTCCAAAGGGACTGACTAAATTCATTGCCACCTGGTTGTCACAGAACTTGTAGGTTCAGCATGGACTGCTGAGGAAGGGTTGGTTATACAGGGTTTGCCGTACAGATTTTTAGTGAGACCAGGCTTTAGGATGACCTTAAGGTCATGTATAATTATTGGTGCAGACACAGAGAACGTGGCATAAGGATGACACAACATGCTGAAGGATCAGGCCTGCTCTGGGCTTGTTTTTTCCCCACAATCACTGTGGTCTTAAATCTTAATGAAAAAAGCAAGAAAGGATTATAAATAGTGGACACTGAAAAGACCTGGGGTTTTTTATTTTTTTTAAGAAACGGTCTGTATCTAGCAAAGACAAAAAAATATTGCTGGTGTTTTACACCAATTTTACCCTTTGGGATTTTCTGTTTATTTTGTTTCTTTGGTTAAACATTTGGAGTAAAAATGAAGATGAAAATCTTGGAAGGAACTTTTAAAAACAAGTACTCCACCCTTATTACAACATTATTCTTGTTTAGCCAAACATTTTTCCTTTAACAAATGATCTGATATAGACACACATACAAAAAAGGCATAAGACCTATATCAGCCACATATTTTTTAGATAAAAAAAAATAATTAGGAGGAGTGAAATGTATGAATGAATGAGAGAAGGCAAGGAATGTAAAACAAACATAGGAAGGTAAAATCCCTTCAGTGAATAAAACTAGTATCTTGCATAATAGTCCCTTGAGTCAATAAAGAAGAATTTAGATTGAATTAAAAATCACATGAGCTTCGTGGTGGCTTCCCTTTGTGCAGAGATATGCCTTCTGTAACTAAGCATATGAAGAAGTAAGAAAGCATATGAAAAGGAAAAGGGGAGAAAAGAGTAAATACCTCTAGCAAGATAAGAGTCATATGGGTAAAACATTTTAAAAGTAAAAGTCACAGTAACCTATGCTTTAACCTTCCGAGATGCTTACGAGATGAAGGCGTAAAAAGAAACTTGCAATCATTTCAGGAAGCCATCAAAGCTGTGGCCTTTCCCTGTGTTTATAGCTCGATTTTATTGCTGGAATGTTGTACTGCTCACTCAAGGTTAGCCATTTATGCTTCAAGTTTCTTAGCTTGCTGGAGTGGCCCCTTGGGGCAGCAGGGTTTTCAACAGAAAGTGGTCACATATATCACCAGTCCCCTGAAATCTATATAATTGCATTTGCTGACCTAGAGAGGCATTTAGAGCACACTCTCTCCAAGAATTTCCAGAAGGACTTAAAACAGGGACCGTTACATTTCCTGACATCCTTCATATCTCCCAATACATTTTCCTTCAACACCTGATTTGACATAGTCTAAGTCCTAGGCCAAAAATGTTGTATGGTTTACATTCATTTTTTTCTCATTACACTACAAATCGTTTCTTGATTACTAAGCCTTGTTAAAGGAGAGCCCACTGAATCACCATTGTGCAGCCACCTCCTGCGCAGCAGAGCTCTCTCATACAGCACAGGAAGTGCTAATATCTCCCAGAGCAGCCTGTTAAAAACTCGCTTTGAAGTAAACCCTGATTTGAGTGCAGGGGCTTGCATCAAATGACCTGCAGAAGTCCTTTCCAATCCAAATGTTTCTATGATTCTTTAATCCTGTGAGTCACAGTATTGACACAGAAGCGGAGGGAGGGGAAAGTGGCAGAGAAAGTCTATTTATCACCAAAATGCATTTAATCACTCCAAGAATGTGGATGCTCAAACTCTGCAAGTTCATTTCTGTAGGAAATCTAGAAACTGCTACTTAAAGATGTTTATAATAGAGTCATATTTCCTTTTTCATAAAAAAAAAAAAATCACAAAAACCATTACTGCAGAATTTTTCTTACTATATTTTGCTTTTGTCTTAAGCCAGAAATAGTTCACATTTCTCTCCCTGAACTTTAATTTAAAACTTGCTATAACAAATTTCATCACTATACCATAATCAGACTAACCATAATCAGGTAACCATAATCAGACTTATAATGGAAACTAGTTTACTACATTTTTTGCTTATGTCTGCATGAGAATGAGTGAATGTATCCCAACTAAAGCAGAACTTACAGTTGTAAGTGAAGCTACGATGTTGAGAGAATCCCAGTTTGTCATTAAAATGATAATATTTGTATTTACACTAATGATCTGTGAACAGTGTTTAGAAACCATAGTTTTCATTGGTCAACACTACAAAACACTTTTTGTCAGAACATAAATCTTTCTCTTATTTAGTGAAGCAAGTTAGTGCTTCATAAAGTTGAAAAACCATATCTAAAACCTCAGTAGTAGTTTGTGTGCTGTACAGTCATTGGTGGTACCTAAGAACAGAAGAAACACAGACACAGAGATCGAAGTAAAGTGTTATTCACTGTATATTTCAATAGGGTGAGCATCATCTCCCAACTCCAAGTATGTGCTGAGTGGCCTTATGCTCAGTAAGCAACATCTAGTTCTCTTACATCTAAAACAACTATTGCAGCTTTCTGCTTTAACAGACTGTGCCTGGCAGGTGTCTCAGGCTGCAAAACAAACCTTTACTATAGCTCTAGTTTTTCTGCCTCAACTAGTTTTTTCAAGCCTCTTACCCAAACTAGATGATTGTTACAAGGTGCCAAAAAGAATTTCTTCTTGTCATACTTAGGGATATGGTTTAGCATAGAACAGGAATAGTTGGACTTGACGAACTTAAAGGTCTTTTCCAACCTTGTGATTTTGTGATTCTGTATTAAAGCTATTTTCTACAATATCCCAAGACTATTTTGTGTTTAAATATATGCCTATTTATCATGTAAGGTAAGTACCTGATGTTTCTGCAGAAGTCTTGAATGATACAGTTGTATTCCTTCAGATACAAACCATGAAATTATATACTTATTTCTAGTAACTGATAAAACAACACTCAGCAGTTTACTGCTAAATCTTCACAACTCCATTACAAACCTCAATGTCGTAAACAGGGATGTCTTCACTAGATCAGTCACTCAGAGCCCCATCAAGCCTGACCTTGAATATCTCCAGGGATGGGACCTCAACTACCTCTCTGGGCAACCTGTTCCAGTGATCTACCGCACTCATATTGAAAAATTTTCCTAATATCCAACCTACATCTACCTTGTTCTAGTTTAAAACCATTACCCCTCATCCTACTGCTACATGCCCTCATGAACAGTTCTTCCCCAGCTTGCTTATAGGCACCTTTCAGGTACTGGAAGGCGGCTACCAGGTCTCCAGGCCCCAGAGCCTTCTGTTCTCCAGGTTGAACAAACCCAATTCAGCCTGTCTTCATAGCAGAAGTACTCCAGCCCTTTGATCATTTTTGTGGCCCTCCTCTGGACATGTTCCAACCAGGTCCATGTCCTTCTTGTGCTGAGGGCTCCAAAGCTGAACACAGTATTCCAGATGGGGTCTCTGGAGCAGAGTAGAGGGGTAGAATCACCTCCTTCAATCTGCTGGCCACGCTTCTTTTCATGCAACCCAGGATGCTGTTGGCCTTCCAGGCTGCAGATGCACATTGGTGGCCCATGTCCAGTTTCTCATCCACAAGCACTCCCAAGTCCTTTTCCTCAGGGCTGCTTTCAAGCACATCTCCTAACCTAGATGGATAATGGGGATTGTCCTGACCAGGTGCAGGACCCTGTACTTGGCTTTGTTGAACCTCATGAGGTTCACCTGGGCCCAGTTCTCCAGTTTCTCCAGGTTCTTCTGGATGGCATCCTATCTCTCTGGCACATTAACCTCACCACTCAGCTTGGTATCATCAGCAAATTTGCTGAGGGTGCACTCAATCCCACTGTCAATATCATTAATAAAGATATTAAATGGCACCAGTCCCAGCACAGACCTCTGAAGAACACCATTTTTCACAGTCTTCCATCTGGACTTGAAGTCATTGACCACCACCCTCTGGATGCGACCATCCAGCCAATTCCTTATCCCCTGACCTGTTCATTCGTCAATTCCATATCTCTCCAACATAGAGAGAAGGATGGTGTGGGGATCGTGTCAAAGGCTTTGCAGAAACCCAGATAGATGACATCTGTAGCTCTTCCCTTGTCCACTGATGCAGTTACGCCATTGTAGAAAACCACTAGATTGGTCAGCCAGGACTTACCCCTACTAAAGCCATGCTGGCCGTCTCATATCATCTCCCTGTCCTCCATGTGCCTCAGCATAGCTTCTAGGAGGATCTGTTCCATGATCTTCCCAGGTACAGAAGTGTGGCTGACAGGGAAGTAGTTCCCAGGGTCCTCCTTCCTACCCTTTTTAAAAATAGATGTTAGTTGACGTAGAGAAGTCTCCTCAAAATTCAGGTACATCTCACCTGCTGTTTTTCTGCCTTCCTCTGTTACCAAGAAATAGCAAAACCAAACACATAGCTGATTTCTGAGCTGTCAGGGAATATCTGAAGCAGTGCTACCTTAGAGACACGGCAGGTCAAAACATTTCCAAATCCAACTCTCAGTCATTTTGAGTCAGCTAGAAATCTGTTTCTTCCAAGCAGTAGTTAGGCCTACATAAATCTTAAATACTCTCAGTCTCTGATCACTTCTCTGGTTTCACAATGTTGCTGCATGGATCTGTCCAGTTTGAGCTCATTTCCATATACATTTTCTATAGTTTTTATCAAAAATACCTGTTCGTCTTGGCATTCCTTTAATTTTATTATGTGTGACTCCTTTCAAGTGCCAGACTGACAGTAAAACTGCATCAGTGTCAGTTCAAGCATATCCTTTAATTTCCTAGACATTGCTTCAGTAACTTCAGAATACTTAAAAATAAACGCAGCTGGGTTTGAAGCACAACGGTCTTCATAACTGAGTATTTAGGAGGAGAAGGATTTATTCAGTTCAGCTGTTTATTTGCCATTGCCACTGCTCCACAACATCACAGGGACAGTGAATCATCTCTATCATACAGCCACACGATCCTTACTGGCTTCTGGTGTATTGTTGCAAACACACGTAGCTGATACACAAAATGGAATTCCTGATTTGCCGAAGCTGAAATGTTTCCTAGAGGTAGCCGTGCCTGCTATTCAACAGCACTTAGACAATCTTGCTTAGGAATAGAAAAGGAGGATCTATTAAAAATTTCTTTGTCTTCTGCCTATTTCTCTTGACAAGTTCTTGGCTTCTCAAGGGTCCAGTTTCTGGGGCTGCAAGACAATGCATTCCACAAATATCTCCAGGGTTTCCAGTATACAATGACCCCAGGACAATGAACTGACATACAGATGCCCATTCCCCAAATGTGAGTATTTCTAAATTGTTGCTTTTCACCCCATATTGAGGTCAAATCTAATCTGCAAATTGCAAAAATTCCCCATGACATGGAATGCCTGTTTCCCCTGATATCCAGAAAAGTGCCAACTTCCCAGAACTACATTGGCTAACCGTTTCTCTGTCCAGCATGATGTCTATCCAGTCCAAATACTAAAAGTGTTCATATCTCTTGTTCTGCAAAAGAGTCCTTTTTTTTTCCTACTGAAATGTGGAAATAAAAACATGAGTGAATTTACCTAAATTACATTTCACTGCCAGTTGGAAGGCATCCAAACAGTGAATCAGTTAGTGCAAATTCATTTTCAGGGTAACAGTTTTGGCCTCTAGGTTTGTCTGTATCTGCATAAATTCAAAATGAATATAAATGTATGCAGGAGGGGATTAATGTTCTCATGCACCAAAGGTTCTCCAAGGTTGAATACTTGATAAATAAGCCTGTCATGATTTTTACCATTTCAATATAGCTATACCCAAGATACAAAATTGTATCTCCAGATACTGTTATTTTTAAAGGGTTCAGTTAATCTTTTTGCTCTATTTTCTACTGCTTTTTCTTTCCTTGCACAAAGCCTCACTATTAGACAAACTAGATTTTATTTCTTGACATGTAAATAAGCCTTGCCAAAATATTTTCACATAACCAGATCTGTGATTGTTGTGGCAGAGCTGCTAACATCTTGACATTTCTTATAGGTTTTCTTGAAGCCCCATTAGTTCCACTCCCCATATGCATGCGTCCTCCCTTGTGCACATGAAATCTCAGGTGGAATTCTTACTGCTACTCACTTTTGCCATCAACCTAACCTAGTTTTTCTTGGAGAGGGGATATAGCTCTGTCTAAGTGTTTCTGTGCCAGCTTGTGGTAAACTTTCCTTTCTTCCTACCTTCAAGATTCAGTTCTTTCCTAATTCCTCACTCTTGTCTGAAAGGCTCCAGCTAACTGTGAACACAAGATTTTACTGGCACTTATTATCCTATATGTAGACCCTTCAGGTTCACAAAAAAATATCCTATGGGTACCTGCATCATACTCTGTAGAATATTTCTGTACCTTCTGATATCTTGGCCACCCCTCTAAATGAAATATCCATTTTCAGTTCAATTGCTTGAAATCAGTTTCAAGATGAAACAAAACATTACTCTAAAACCTGATAATTTTGTAAAGATAGAAATAGACTATGTTAGACAAAGTAATATTGTCTGTCTTTCCTTCTCAGATGTGTTTTTACATGCACTCTGGATGAGAAGGAAAAGCTGGAAAAGACAGTGACGAACCCCTAAAAAGGGGACAAAAGAGATTAGCTCCTGGATGGCTTTATTAAGGACACTGAAAATGTTTATATCCTAACAGTCTGAGAAAACATCCCTAGCTTCACTGAGATGTGAGAGAGCTTTGTCTGCCTTTCTGATTCACGAAGTTACATCTATAACTGGGAAATCGCGGCTTCAGCCTCCTAGTAAATTACGCATTCTTATGAAAGAAATTTTTATTTATATAAAAAGAACACGTGTAATTTATTTTTTTAATAAGTCAAGTCTCCTGAGAGAATTTGGCAGGGAACTGTTATTCTAATACTTTGGATGTCTTTGCAAGATGATCATGTTGATAATTTAAAATGTCATAGGATGTTTGCAGGAACAATAGACCAGATTCTTGAACTGGTGTAAATTGGCACAACTCCACAAACATCAAAGAAGCAATGCCAGTTTACACCAGCCCATCAATGTTCACAAATTAAATGGATGTTTTGTGGTTTACTACATGCCAGAAAACTTGTAGTGCAACTCAAGCCTTCATAAGCTACGCTGTAAAACTTTTTTATTTTTAATAGATCTGCAAAACCAAACTTTCTCATCAGAATACTGACCTCAAATAGTTCTTTAACGTCAGAGTTAAAACCCACAGTCTTTAATGCTTCAGAGACTGAATGTGCAAAAGAGGCTAATGACAGGATACCCTGAAGCACAGGACACATTTGTTCCAAGCACATGTGCACACCAAATGAAAATGCAATGCCTTTCAACACCTTGATCATGAGAAACAGGTATTCCATGTCATGGGGAATTTTTGCAATTTGCAGATTAGATTTGACCTCATCTTTAAAATTGTTCTGGGTAAAGTTTAATTGAAGTTTGTTCTGAATGAGCTACCTCTCCACAGGCATTAAAGTATTCCCTTAAGATGCACATTTTGGGTTTCAGAGTAAAGATTCCATTATTCTTTTCCAAGAGCATATGAACACTAATTGGCAATAGTAACATTTTAAGTTGTTCTGGAGTTTTGTTTCAATTCTTCTGGCTCAAAAAAACAGCTTTTAAAAATAATATATGTGTACACACATACATTCAATGTATCTGTGTATTTTTGAATAAAAGTTACATAATGAGAAACTATGAAGAGGGATTTTTTCTGATGTTAATTATACCTTAAATGAATGATGATTTTACACAGAAATACTAATGACACTTAGGAAAAAACCCAACACTTTCAACAAAAGATCCAAAATCACTTGACAAACATCCTGTGATCTTCATAACACTCTTCTGAGACAGTTGCATATGATTAGACCCATTGATGGGTCTGACTGATGGGTTCGGCCACATTAACTTCCTCACATTCATCAGCATTAGGAATAGAACTAGCAACAAATTATTCATAGCATTTCCAACAGCAAAGAGTAGGACAGGAAGGACACTATGGGAGGTGACAGGAAAGCAAGGGCGTGAGTTAGAAGAGGGGGCACTGCAGCTCTGTTCAAGGCACAAGAACAGGAAAGGGGAGGGTTTGTCGACACAGGAAGTCAGCTCCTCTTAAGTCACTGGTGCCCAGAAGCATCTCTTCTTCTTCTGAGAAGCAATGCCTTCCTAATTCTCAAACAAACAAAAAAAACCCAAAAAAAACCAACTTGTCAAGTACACTTTGTTTATATTTTCCCCTCTCTGGCTTTACATCTTTACTTGCCCAGACATTATGACTGCCACTCCTTTCTTACTTCCCTTTCCACATTGGATTGGTGACTGATATCTATTCAGACCCTCTGAAGACCACTTGCAGCTAGTTAAGCTGGAAGCCTCACCTGGGTTGTTTTTGTTGTTTTGCTTTGTTTTGTTTGGTTGAGAGCTTTTTTATTTCTATTCCTTTTACAGAAAAAAAAAAATCCTGTCTCCTCCTTTAGTGGGGATTATAAAAACTGAGTTGCACATGACAAAAATCCATCTGTCTCAAATCTTAATGGCAGAGAAGTAGACATGTCCAGTGAAACACAGGGCACACCAGGCCAAAACTAGAATCCTGGATCACTGTAACCACTATCTTGAGCAGTCCCTGTCTATCGTTCCTATATGGAGTGAGATAAGGATGCTATTAAGTTTTCGTTTCCTTCAACATATTTATTATGATAGAAAGCTGTGCAGAAGTTGCTTTTGTATTTATCCATCATATGTTGGCTTTCACAAACGTTTCAAAACCCGCCAACTAAAAAAAACCTGCTACTATGTCAGGCTGTAGTAGGCTCTGTAATATACTAGTCAAAAGACTTTCCAAGTGTACACTTCCATTAACCCTGACATAAGCAAAGAAAGGAAAATCTGTTCCTCATCCCTTTTCCTGTCTGCAAGAAGTAGAAAATCACACCCATAAATTTACAGCAGAATGGAAGTCACACTCCATAGCTTTAGCTATAGTGCTCTCTAAATCAATAGAAATTGAGTTGATAGAGTACTTGCGAAAACAGCAGCCTGCTTGGCACTAAAGACAAAGGTAAAAACTGAAGTAGTCATCTGCAATTGCCCACCACAAGAGGTAATGGGTAGCAATGTGGATAAGAGCCTGCAGAGCAAACACTGCTAGGCAAAGCCCCAGGGTCTGCAACAACTAAGTGAACAGTGTAGGTGACGCTTTTTGATGTGGGTCAGACAGAAGGCGGCGGTTATTTTTCTTTCTTAAAGCAATTACCCTCAAGATGTGCCAAAGAACCTTCAGAGCTAGTAGCTCTGGTAATGTGCTTTAATAGAAAACTATCATATTTACTGGCAGTAATGCAAAAAGTTCTGTATAGAAAAGATTTATTTATAATTACCACCAAATATAGTTTGCCATAGCAGTTTATGCCACTGCAAATAACTGTTTTTTCCTTTAAAATGTTTCTTTCTCTGTTTTGCTTTAAAATATATTTGCAGTGAAAGAAAAGGGCAAGAAAAGCTCTTAGCTTTCAGTTCAACAACAAGTAGTTCCTAACAGACTAATGAACAAGGACAACAAAAATGAAGGCTATTATTCACAGCCACACAGCTAAAATGCCTCTGCTAGCTCTACCGAGAGTATTTGGTCTAAAACACATGCATCCTGTGCAGGGGTCTCAAAGTGCAGGTATTACTAAAAGATGTATATCTCCTGTTGGAATACATGAAACCATCTGAATTAATTATATCCAGCAAGAGCTTGCAATAAATTAGTAACATATTTTAAACACTATTTACACTGTTCCTTCTTCCCTTGGAGGAAACTCATTGTGTTTAACTGAGGAAAACATCTGAGATGCCAAGAATGATGGTGATTTATGGTTTCACAGTAGAACTCTAACACTCCTCTGAAACTTAAATGAAGAAATAATGCATGAATGCTGAGAATATATTCCAGAGATAGCATTCAGCTAGGTCCTGAACTTGGAAGCTGTTTCCTGACAGTGGATCCATGTTCGACACAGAGTACTCTGCAGAGCTCTGGACTTAAATACTGGAATAGCTATTTTTCTTTTAGACTGTTTTTTATTTCATCTTAGGTAGCAAATGCATCACGGGAACATCCTGCACATTTCTGCACCATCTAGTGCAATGGAAAGAGCATCAGGCCTGACTGGATCACTTGACTTCTAGTGCTACTTTAATACAAAATAATTGAAAACACAATTTGGCAGGTCACTATTAAATATGTATTTGACTATTGCCTTAGCCCCATGTTTCATTTAATGCTTTTATTCACAGGTTCTGGTTTCTATTAAGTCTTCAGTTATTGACTGCTGACCAAATGTGAGTTGCAACACTTTCTGCAGGATCCCTGCCATGCAAAATTTCCATTCAGCAAGGCTGCCCACTGCAGGCAGAGATGGCCTGGCAGTGCTCAGGGCTCACCAGCCACACCATGCCACCATGCCAGCCATGCCACATTGCCACACCATGTTACCATGATGTGCAACACTCCCCCATGTAGCCCAAACATTCAGGTTCAGGTTTTGCCCCAAGACTCCTGAAAGAAAGGTGATGCACACCTCTTCTACTCACACCAACCCCGCCCACTGGACTTCCCTCCACAGCCCCTGAGACCTTTAAGGGCAGTGGAAGGAGCTGAGATTTCTAGGGGCAGTGAGGGGTCATGGGACATGGCGGCATGCCCAACCCTTTGTCGTCCCAGCTGGACACTAGGGTACAGCACCCAGGTGGTGCCAGGTTTCTGCAGGTGCATTGGACACACAGCACAGTGAATCTCTGAAACAATATGCAGTGAGTCACTTGGAACTTGGCTTCCACCAGTCCAGCCAAGTCTTCTCAGTGCATCTGCAATATCCCACCTGTAACTGCAGAAGGGTAGAAAAGCCTAAAACCAGGGTGTTTTGTAATTGAGGGACAAGAAGCTACTGTGCTCACCACCTGCTCTCACGGCAGGGACTGGAGGTGGTCAGGTGAATTGCAGTGCCTGGTCTTGCTCAGTCTGACTTTTCCTAGGCCCCTCTCCATGGAGAAGGTGGGACTGGACTCAGCAGTAAGGGTCCTCAAACGCTGTTGCTCCAAATCAGTTCTGCCATTACTCAGAGTTCCTGGTTTTGTGTCCAAGTAATTCAATTAAGTGTCCTTTAGGGTTTTCACAGAGGGACTTTGATTTTGTTTTCATTCCTTTTTTTTTTTTCTTCATTTCCATGCTTCATTTTTCTTTCAAAAAGTAGATAAATGCTTTTCATTAAATACTCTAAGAAATGTCAAGAAAATATTTCTTACTAAGGAGCTCTACTCCAACAACACTGTCAGAAAACACAATTTCAGTATCACAATACACTGAACTATGAAATGTTAGTATCAGTGGAAATAATTGAAGTTCCTTCGAAAACACCTCAGCTTCTTGATCTGTGATTCTCATTCTTGGCCATGATATGGCTGTGGACTTGCAAAACCTAACTATCAAACAGATGAGAAGATTGATGTTGTGTAGATTGGGCTGGTTTCACACCTAAATCTCCATCCTTGACATTTACATCTTGTATAAAATAGTTATTTCTCTTTTGTTTGTTCTGGTTTTGAGGTTTTTTTGTCTGTCTCCCCTTCAGCAGTTTATATTGGAACCTAGTTTCCTTTTAGATAATTTAATAGACTTTAGTTAATCTAATAGATATTGTATAGTCTTGGCTAGCTATGTTCACTGTAATCTATAAAATATGCTGTAGTCAATAGAAACAAGAAGTTCTTGTTCTATTATTTAAATTTTTCTGAGGAAAAGTTGGACCTGTTTTAAAAGCTGTGTGTCTCTAGAGTGTGGAGTGAGAAAAGCTGAGGAAAGTAGCTCCAGGATGATCACCATAACAGCTCCTTTCTGAATAAGCCTGCCTAAAACTTAAGAAAATATGAGCCACTCTAACATGTAACAGGCAACAGTAGTCTGAGATCCTAAACTGGTGATGTATTGCTATAGGACTGTAAACAGCGCAGCTACCCAGAGAGGAGGGAGGACCTGGGAGATGAAATTCTGGCTGTAGACCTCATGTCCATATCCCTTTGTCCATGTCCATGTCCTTTCTTTTTCCCATGCTTTGGCCTTTGTGAAGCATTTACGCTGATAACTTCCCTGGGCTGTCTGGAGTGCGAAATCTGCCAGTGCTGAGATTCTGTTTAGAAAATGATTTAGAACTTCTGAGTACAATGCAGCTTTTTTATTACAATTTTCTCTTTAAAACTACAGTCTTAAATCAATAATATCAGAAAGGCAATAGAATCCATAAAGCTGGCCAGAAGACTATCTACCTATATCCACTGCGACTGCAGTGCAGGTTTTCAGTCTCCAGGGAACCGCTACAGGACTGAAAGTAAGAAATAGTGGGTGTTTCTTACAACATGATTTCACAAAGGAAAGGATGCTCTGATCTCTTCAATTATATGGCATCCTATTGGAAGGTAGAATATTTTGTAAAACAGATGACTCTTGTTCATTTGCATGAGCTGAATTTTGAAAAGCAGCCAATATTCAGAAGAATTCGTCAACCACCAATTTTATTTCTTGCATTAGAAAGTTGGTTTTCCCCATTTTTTTCATCCTGTGTAATTCATGTACTCAGTAACCAACGACCTTTCTTTGTGTTTGTGTTTTCTCTTGGTTGGTTTTTCTGGACTTCTTTTGATGTTTATTGGACTTTGACCCTTGTGATCAGAATGACTTAATGGCACAGATCACAGGGCACAGGGCATGCCCCTATACTGTGGCTACAGATGCACTTATCCTGGCAAATTTTGCAAAAGGACCACTACAAAATGCACTGCAAAACTACTTCAGCTTCTGCCTTGGAGTAGATGGAGATCCTGACATGCTTTGCAGCTTAACATGGTTCCTCTATTTCTGTATCTCTACTTTGCTGCATGTGGCTTTATTTGTTCAGGTGTCTGCTCCACTTCCCATTTGACATCATGAGGTATTCCCACCCCACCTTGAGTTTCCAGTCATGGATTTGTTATCCTTAAAATAGGTTTGTGCATCCAGCAATACAAATGTGGTTTGGATTCATCATGGACACATGACTGCATTACTGTTGAATTAGCCAGGGTATCTAATACAGAGATCATGCCATTCTTAAACTTGATCTTGTTTTTTGCTAGGCATGATAGAGCAAATACCTAAAGGGGCACAGTAGTTTGAACAGATGATATATGATCTAGCACAGAGGCTATTTATATTAGAATGGTTCCTCACAAAATTTTGATCACACTAGAACTGCAAATGGAGTTTATATTGTTTTATCCATTTCTGTCTTGTAGTTACATCTGTTTTAATCTAGTTCTAGAAGCCACCAAGTATGATTTACTGTATTGTAGAATCATGGCCTCAGTTCTACCAACTTGCATCACCTTGTCATTTCCTTTTCTTTACAAGTCTCTGAGCACCAGTAAAAGACAATTTATGTTTCACAGAAATCTTTGAAAGATGTGATGTTTCCATATGGTGTGCCAGCTCATCAGGTGTTGTAAATCCATTAAAACCAAGGGAGCTGGCTCCTAGCTTACTCCTGATGAGGATCTAACTCCATGTATCATACCCTTTCACAAACCAGCACTGTTCCAGTTTACTTTCTGTTAAAAGTTTCCATCAAGGGAACAATAATATGAAAACCTATTATCCACATTCAAGAAAAATTCAAATACAGAACTGAAAACAACTCAATAGCTTAAACAACTAAAGAATCAGTAGTGTTTTCCAAAAAGCACAAGATGTCATTAATTCAGTGCAATGAAACTCCTCACAATGATTAGGATTGAATTAAGCTGATTTTTTAAATGGCTGCTTTTTTTCTGAAGGAGCTGTTAGCTTATTCTCTCATTTTCATCCACCATGGTGTCACTTCAGGACAAAGACAAGTTTGTGCGGATGCCCTACCTCTGCATTTTCATACTGTTAACTGCTCTGATTTTCTTATTGAACACATACTTATCTCTGAATTTCCTGGAATTTTAATGCTTGAGAACGATTACAAGACCCTGCTAATGTACCTTTCTCCCTCCAAGGGCCAGATGCACACTTTCCAATATTGTGCCCTTTTTATTTTTTGCCCTTAAAATTATTTAGCAATTTATGTCGTAAAATCCCTATATCTACGAAATAGATTGTATCAGAGCTGTGAATTAAATCCTAACATGTTTCATGTGACACTGAGATTTATAACAATGGGGTTAATAAGTGGCATGATCGCTTCAACTTAAACTTAATGGATTGTTTATGATGGAGAGGACGCTACTTCACTTGTAAATTACCCAATTTGTTTCTTGTCTTCTATAAGGCCATCCTTATTTTAATTGCATGCAGGACTCAGGCAATGTGGGTGCCTGGTGACTCCATTACTGTTAGCATCTGAGCATTCATTATCCCATCAGCTTTCCCATTAGCTGTGCACACACCTACAAAACATAACAATTCGAACTGTGATGGGCCATTAAAGGTTTGAATGGTTGGTTACATTCCCAGGATTGTTGAAATCAATAGAACCAGCTATTCAGCTTAATGGCGATAACTAACACCATTAAAATCAGTGGCAGATGAGTCAGTACTGTTGTTCACGAGCACATGTTTTCAGATAGGAGCATCTAATAATTTAAAAACAGGACTGCAAATATGCCCTTAACCAGAATATTATGTAAATCCATGTAGTATTATTTCATTTATTTTAAAGCTGTGACTTTTATTATCGTCTTTTCTTAAAAACATTTCAGCTTTCTGCTGCGAAACAAATCTGTTTTCTTAAAATCACCACCATGTGCAACTCCAAGCATTGTTTTATTCAAACGTCATTCAGGCCTTGACAATACCAAGCATCTCCCTTCAAGATCCTGTTTTATTTCAAAGGTAATGTAGCAGGAAGATGCTCAGAAGAGTTCTGGTACGGTAACACAGAAGTCAGCTTTTCTATTCGTGACTCTTCTTAACCAGCATTTTTAACATCGTGAGTCTTTTTATCTCTTTATTTTAACTTTACAACACTTCTTAGTGTTACAGGGATAGTTCCACTGAATTAAACTTAGTCATGGCCTGTAAAAGGCTGGAATTCCACAATTCTCTGCTGTTCTTGCATATGCGAAAAAATAACTTCTTCCGACTGATAGTTCACAAAAAGTCTACTTTACACGGTGTTACGATTTCAGCAGGGATAGGGTGAATTTCCTTCCTAACAGCTGGAATAGTGCTATGTTTCTGGATGTGAATAATGCTGATAACAGACTGATGTTTTCAGTTGTTGCCAAGCAGCCAAGGACTTTTAAGCATCCCGTATTGCCCTGCCAATGAGAAGATGAGGGGTGCCCAAGAACCTGTGTAGGGCATATCATATCATGACATGCTCCTGGCATTTGGCCAGGAAGTGGGGCAGCTTGGGAACTATCTGCGCTGTTCATATTTTTTTTTGTATATACAATAGTTGGTGGTGGTGTTATTTTTATTATTGTTATCCTTTTCTGTCCAAATAAACTGTCGTAATTTCAACCCACCAGTCTTACTTTTTTTTCCTTTTTGACTCTCTCACCCACACCATGGGGTTCTGATCTGTGTCACTAACACCTTTTGTTTTTTCTTCTGAATATCCAGTCTCTTTGTACTTTTACTATATTATAGAATCTTAAAATGGTTTGGGTTAGAAGGGCACTTAAAGACCATCTAATTTCAACGCCCTTTCCATGGGGACACACACTCCACTAGACAGGGTTGCCCAAAGCCCCATCTGACCTGGCCTTGAACACTGCCAGGGAGGGAGCAACCTGTTCCAGTGTCCCACCACCCTCACAGAAAAGTTTTTCTTCCCTGTATGTAAATCTACCCGTCTTCACCTTAAGGAAATTACCCTCTATCCTATCACTTTATATGCCCTGGCAAAAAGCACCTACCTCTTCATCTTTTCTGTAGGCTCCCTTTAGGTACTGAAATACTCTATAAGATATCCTCAAAGCCTTCTCTTCTCCAGGATGAAGCAGCCCAACTGTCTCAGCCTGTTTCCACAGAAGTTCTCCAGCCTTCTGTTAATCTTCATGGACCTACTCTGGACTTGCTTCAACAGGTCCCTGTCCTTCCTATGCTGCGGGTCTCAGACCTGGATGCAGTGCTCCAGGTGGGATCTCACAAGAGTGGATTTGAGGGAGAGAATCACTTCCCTATCTCACAAGTCAGCACTCTTCATAATTACAGTTGTACAAATCTTTGTGTGTTTGCCTTATGGTCAGTGTATGGCCAGAGCTCATCCCTCAGTTTGGTTAGCTGTCTATCAATGGAGAACCATCCCACCAGAATCCTCAGTTTCTTACAAACTGCTTTCCAACATCTTGCAGAATTGTATTTTTTCAATTTAAGCTCTTATTGCACTGTGTACTGAAAGGCTTTTATATTAATTGTTCTTACTGACATTGACAAGAGGACTCAAACATTGCAGGTTCATAGCCGTGGAGTTACCACAGCCAAATTGGCACTGGACTGGGCCTTATGATTTTTCCTAAAGCAATATTTAAAAATACTATGAAGAAAAACATATACACTTGCTAACATAAGACAGTTGCACTCATGACCTTGAGCAAGCATTCACCGCTTGATATCCTTTTCTCTTGAAATCATGAATCATTTCTTACAGACTTTGCAGTTCAATCACTTTTCTCTTAGATGTGTGCCCTTATAAGGTTGTTGCTAGCCTAGGAAAAAGCAGTCCAGGTTTTGTTTACTCGTCTATCACAGGTCTACTGTTACCCAGGTTCCCAGAATATCACAGAATGACAGAATTGTAGGGGTTGGAAGGGACCTCACGAGCTCATCGAGTCCAACCCCCAAAAGGAATCTAGGGAAAAAGTATCTAGTATCTAGAGAAAAATACTGTGAAAACTTTTAAATTAAAACACAAAACAAAAGAAAAAGATGCTGCTAAAAGAAACACCTTTTTTTCCTAGTTTCAGAAACAAGGTTTGTATACAAAATAACCTCTGTAACTGCCTGTGGGTCAGGCAGCTTTCAAACAAAGTTTCCCATTCTGGTTGCTGGTCTCCTCAGATTTCAGCATCCAGCCAGATAGGTTTAAGGTTTTGTCAAGGTCTAAGCTCTCTTCTGTATGATACTCTTCACTTGACAAGACCTAGCCAATCTTTGGGATATTGGAAGAAAACCTACTCATGGTATCCAGGGAAGGGAGAGGAGTAGCCTGCATTTTTGAAATGCCTTTCAAGTTGCATCGGCATGGGTCACAGAATCACAGAATCACAGAATAACAAAGTTGGAAAAGACCTTTAAGATCGTCAAGTCCAACCATTCACATCCTAAACTAAACCATATCCCTAAGTACTTCATCTACCCTTTTTTTGAACACATCCAGGGAAGGTGACTTGACCCCCTCCCTGGGCAGCCTGTTCCAGGCCCTGAAAACTCTTTCAGTAAAAAATTTTTTCCTAACATCCAATCTAAACCTGCCCTGGCACAGCTTCATGCCATTCCCCCCTTGTCCCATCTCCTGTCACCTGGCTGAAGAGACCATCACCTACCTCTCTATACCCTCCCTTCAGGTAGCTGTAGGTGGTGATAAGGTCTCCCCTCAGCCTCCTCTTCTCTAGGCTAAACATCCCCAGCTCCCTCAGCCGCTCCTCATAGGATTTGCCCTCCAGCCCCTTCACCAGCCTGGTTGCCCTTCTCTGGACTCGCTCCAGGACCTCCATGTCCTTCTTGTGGTGAGAAGCCCAGAACTGGACACAGTACTCGAGGTGTGGCCTCACCAATGCCAAGTACAGGGGTACAATCACCTCCCTAGGTCTTTCAGGGATGGAACGATACAGGCCTGGCATCCAGACAACCCATAATGCACATCTGAGCAAATCACATTAATTGGTTACTGTTAACTTAAAAAAAAAAGCTTCCTTTTACTGAATAGTTCCTAACCTTTGCAAACTAAAAAATGGGAACATAGCATGCTTACCTTCCTCCTGCTGAGTAATTTTTCTGTTTATTGGCATTAGCTTTCAAATGACAGTACTAAAGAGCTATAATGATCTGTGCTGAAGACACTTAGCCAAGGGCTCATTAAGGGCTGAGATGAGCTGTAAAAGAAACACGTAAAATGTCAAGCTAATTTAAAAAATCACACTACACTGGGGAATGGGCAATTAAACAACAACACACAGCACAGGAAGGTCTGAAAATGAACATAGTAGAGCAACAGCCACTGCTATCATTAGGATTCCAGCTCAGCTCCCACAATTTGTAACAGGAAACAAAGTCCTGGAAATGTAAGAAGAGAGATGTGCAGATCAATGAAAACTTGGTAGCAAAGGCTCATGCTTCACTCTTACCTTGTAGAATGTGTATGAGGGCTCTGTGTCTTATAATAGACAATGCAGGATGCCAGCCTGTATTTGTCAGTGACAGACCACCTGAACAGATATGTAACAGTAGAGCAGGGATGTCTGTAAGCCATCATGATATTCCTGCCAGCTCCATGGGGAAGCCTATGGCAGAATGGAGGATGTCAGCAAGCACACTGTTGAGCTCATTAAATGAATTCTGACTTAGGTACCTTGTATGTGCACAGATTTTAAGCACCTACCACAGCATTTCTAATGTAAATACCTATATTCCCTATACAAGCAATGGAGACCTCCAGATATGTGACGCTGTTCCTGCTAATGTTTTGATAAATAGGTCAGGCAAAAAGCATGCCACACCGCAGGTTTTTCAATTTCACACCTCAGACTCATAAAGCTCTAATTATTTTCCAAAAGAACCAGAAGCATGACAGAAAGACTGGGAATTACAGAATCACTGAAAAGGGAGATGTAAAAGTGCCGATATTTAGTCCTTGCAATTTGGCCATTAACTCGCATTCTACACCCAAGTGCCCTTTTTGTTTCTGTGTTCACAGTCCTTTGTCATAGGAATTTCTTAATCCATATGAAATCTCTGTAGTTCAGAATGCTTCTATCTTTTATTTCACTAGTGAACTGAATTGCTCATATGAGTGAGCTGCTTCACAGACATTCTGAACAAGTATTTGAACAGTCACAAAATCTTTTGAAAATTCAAAGACTTAAAAATGCTTCCAATCTTCTTGAAGTTGGAAACAAGTTGTATTTTTTCACATTCCTGTTGCTTTTCCCGCCCTAGTTCACTTAAAGAGAATGATTATGAAATTCCATGGAGCTACTGAAAAATTAGAACGTACAGAATCAGTCTTCTTGTCAACAAGAGATCATTCATCTGCTGCTGAAATATTAAAATGTGTGCATTTTAACTTCCCTGTGATTTCATGACTAATCAAATTTAGAAAAAATAAGTAGGAGTATTAAAGTTTTCATGTTTTGCTCATTTTTTCACTGTTTATTTGGAGGTTGTTTGGACTTTTATTTCCAATGCTTCTTTATGTGGGAGAAGCAACTGCTTAGAAGAATAGTTAGTATTTTTTTCAATTTTCATTTAAGAAACCAGTAACTAAAACATAAAAGCAGCATACAAACTCCTCAGTCCATAGGTCATGACTGTACTTTCAGCAAAACTTTGAGATTTTTGATATCAAGGGGCTGGAACATCATCTTTAAGATGAAACCATATTCTAAGATCACTTGAGGAAAACTAATGGATAACGTGATATGATACTGTAGCCATCAATAAAGGTGAATATGACAGAGAAGGCAGAAGAGATCAGATAATGAAGACAGGATGACAGAAGAAAAATCCACCAAAAGATACCACACAGGTGCGGCCTCACCTTGAGTTCTTTGTGCAGTTTTGGGCGCCACAGTACAAGAGGGACACAAAAATATTGGAGGGTGTCCAGAGGAGGGCAATGAGGATGGTGAAGGGTCTGCGGGGGGGAAGTCTTACGAGGAGAGGCTGAGGTTTGTACAGCCTGGAGAAGAGGAGGCTGAGGGGAGACCTCATCACAGTCTATGGCTTCCTCATGAGGGGGAGCAGAGGCAGGCACCAATCTCCTCTCTTTAGTGACCACTGATAAAACCTGAGGGAATGAACAGTATGAAGCTGAGACAGGAGAGGTTTAGGCTGGGTGTTAGGAAGAGGTTCTTTACTGAGAGGGGGTTGGGCACTGGAACAGGCTCCCCGGTGAAGTGGTCACAGCACTGAGCTCACCTGAGTTCAAGAAGCGTCTGGATAATGCACTCAGTCCCATGCTCTGACTTGACTGGACTTGTGTGGAGCCAGGAGTTGGACTTGATGATCCTCCTGGGTCTTTTCCAACTCAAGATATTCTATGATTCTTTGATTCTGAGGACATGGAATTGGATCGCTGAGGATAATAAGGGAGTTCACCTCCTAAATTACTTTTAGTCTTATTGATCCCACACAGCTGGAGAAAAATCAGGTAGTTATGGTAGTTCTTTATGTTACATGTGTATTCACGTACCAGGAACATGCAGTCATTTAATACAATAGTGGTGGTGGAAAGGGGGAAAGAACTGAAAAGTTACTAAAAAAGAAACCAGGCCTGTAAAGATATGTTCCCTTTTTTAGTTCAAGGATGGATTGGACTTTTTTGGAAAGCCAATATTCTAAAACAAGGGAAACAATAATGATATGTCAGATGTTCTATGAAAAATGATTCTGACCAAAAAAAAAGTTTCCGTCATGGAAAATAGTCTTGAAACCAGATTCTGTTGTTAGATTTATTAAGAGGTTTGGTTTTTTCACTTCTTTCTTTGATGGCAATGTGGAAACTCAAAACCAGAATTCAAACTGCAAAAACGACATACAAAAATAAATATTGGTGCTGCTGAAGGAAGATATTTTTGAAATAGTTGTATGGCTCAGGCTGACAAAAGCTCATCTTGAGCCCATTCTTAAGCATTTGCAACACATGGGATACATTTGAGATTTCTTCATAAAGTACCACCAGCATGCTAAAGTGCACTCCAAGTTTGAGCCAATACCAAAAGCCTTTCTTTTTATGAGCTTCCTGCCACTTAAAATAATATGTTCTACCACACACACACATATATACACATCTATACACTGTAACGTATATGAAACCTGGTTTATGTGTTGAAGCATGGTTTTGGCTAAATTCTTTTAGTATTTTAATGCACACTTAAAGTTCTTTCTATTAGAGTGAAGGTACCCTGAAAGTATATAAAGTTTGCTTTATTCATCGATTCGCTGTCTACCTTCACCAAATAAAAGTGTAATATTGTCTTTGAGGCACCACATGGCAACACACAAGTTGTGCCTTCATTTTCTGGCTCTGCCATTGAGTTTATGTATAACACTTGGCAGACTATTAAATCCTTTTGCTTTGTGAAATGGGAATAGGACTTTTCTGTAACAGGAGGAGCATCCGAAGGAATGAGACAAGACCACATACTGAAAAATAAAACAAATTTTGAAGGCAGCTTGTGGTTTTACACAGTAGCATCTCTCTGCCCCAGTGCTGCTGACATGTCTTCTCATGCACCAGAAGAACAATTTGTTGCCACCCCCTCCTCACTCTCAGACCATTCTCCAGTCGGTGGGAGTGAGACAAAGGACCATTAGGGCTCTATGTTCCTTGAGTTTTATCTGATTTACCTACTTAGATTACAAGACCCAGGCTATCATAACCACCTTCTTAGGTGCTAACTTGTATGCGAAGTAGGCACATATATCTTTAAGGTTCTAAATCCGTAGCGGGTGGGCATAGCCTCCCCATACGTATGGTGCATAAAACACAAGGATTTTAAGGCAATACCAGAATAGGAGAGAAAGAAAGTAGCAAACTTTATAATCAGACTAATTTAAATGTCATCCTCAGTGGCGACAAATAGGCTACAATTCTCATAAAATGAGGATTTGCTTTATTTTTCCCCTGTGTCTCCATTTCCTTAGTAACCGTTGCTGTGTAATTTTAATTTAGTTTAATTTAACAATTTTTAAAGTAATGTCTATCACACAGCATCACAGAATGTCTCTCCCCTCTTTTTAAGTTTCTTTTATGAAACAGCGTACAAAAATATATATTACACCAAATATCTTATGCTTGAGTATACTGAGGTGTGCTTTACTAATATCTGGGTTTAGCTGCACTGTTGCACCAATACCTCTGAAGCAATCTGAGAAGTAACAGGTCTTTTAAGTGATGATAGAAGAGAGACATTTAAGCAAAAGAAAATGTATATTAATTGGAATAAGTGTATTTCCTAACTCTGGAGTTAGTATTCCAGCTCTGTCAGAGTCAAAGGCTGAACTAGGGCACACACTGGATCATGCTGGCAATGAATAATCCAGAGAACAAGCCTCATTTTTGTGATAGTTATTTTTGCACACTGCACCTTGCTGTTGCTGTCCCACTTTAAATTTTTATGACATTCAAAGGGGATATTCAGCATAACCAGGTCACTGAAGTCACTGGGACAGCAGTGGTGGTCACAGTGTCGGAGCCATTTATAGGCATATTGGCTAGGAAAAGGTGACATGCCTCATGATGCCTCCTGTGTCCTTTTTAAGATACAGGAGTAATGAGTACATGTGAGAGTTCACCTGGGATATAGGCAGCACTCCCTGTGCAGGCTTGGAGGAAAGGCTGATCTGGTTTGTTGTCATGACCCCTGCAATGGGTAAAAGCAGAAGCTTCGAGAACAAGGCAAGTGCAAGAGATACTTTCCTAGGTGATCTCCTGGACTCTGAGCTTGTGTTCTGTTTCTTTAGGAAGGAGGCCCAGCTGGATACAGAGGGAAGGAGAAATGACTCTTTCCCAGAGTTGCATGGCCTGCTTTGGGAAGGGGAGCAAGAGAGGGGAGACAAAGTGCATGCTGTTTCAGCTGTGTGGGAAGGGAAGGGAAGGGAAGGGAAGGGAAGGGAAGGGAAGGGAAGGGAATGAGTTGCAACAGAGAGAAGGAGCCTGCTGCTCGTGGGAGAGGAGGGCAGACAGTGAGAGCAGGCAACAGAAGAGTTGCATTTTGCTCAGTGACTTTCTTTGTCACAGCAACCTGCACAGGCCCTTCTGGTGCCTGAAGGCTTTTATTTTCATCTGTTCTAGGGACTGCTTGACTATGCCCTGGCCTGTTCCCTGGCCAGACCAGACCAGAGAGTTTGTTGAGACTCAAAAAAGTCACTGTGTGAATTAAAAGCAAGCCTGGAAGAAGGGATTTGCTTGCAGGGTATGTAAGGGGAGAGGTAGCTATGAGCACTTCCTTTCTGTTTCATCTGTCCTAATCACTTTCAGTTTTGTCCATTTACAAAGCTAATTAGCCTATTAGATATTATAGTGAAAAATGGCTTTTTAGTCATCTTCAAGTAGGTTGCTGTAAAGAGAAGTTGTACATAGATCTAACACCAAGCTCTTGCCAACCTGTTCCACTCACTGCACACTCATTTGGTTTTTTATCTCGGGTTTTTCTCTTCAGTTTGCTACTGAGGCTCTTGATAACAATTTGTGATACTGCATTAAGCAGCATTATCACTGAAATATTGCCATATATAATAGCTGCTGTGCAGGTCTCACTTGGTAGTAAAAGACACAAGTAAAATGCAGTACTAGATTCTGATCTTAGTTGCACCAGTGAGCTTAAATGTATCATTTAGTGGCTCAGAGGAAAAGTCTATTGATTTTTCGTATGCAGGAAGATGTTCACTGTAATGTTGAGGTCCTGAATATGTTTGTCTTCTTTCTGATACAGATGGCTTAAGGAATATTGAGTCCCTTGCAACTATGAGCTGTCCCTTCTCCTCTGCTAGAGAAGTACCCACAAGTACCCATCAGGGGAGATTCTCTTTTAAAATTTTCTCTGTTTAGTGCACCAGTTTTCCGCAGCAGCTGCAGTTCTGGAGGTGTGCTCTCATGACAGGCTCGTCAATAATTCTGCTGTGCTATGCGTTCTTCACACTTTGGGAAACAAGTATTTCCAAATTGCCAGTATTCTACTTAAAAACTATACTAGCTTGAGAACGAAGCAAGAAGTTTGTTCTAATAAAGGAAGGATTTTGTTCTTGTTATTGGGTTTCCAATTAGTTGATAGCATAATTATTTATGTTTACAGACTTTTCTATTCTAGATTATTTGCAACAGTAACAGTTCTTCTTGAGGAAGGTGGGCAACACATTCCCATTTCTCCTAAAAAACTCAATCTCTGCTCTTCTTTTCTCCCTCAGATGGTTTTATTTTCACCCTGAATTTTCTACAAATTTAGCTAATTAAGGCCCTAATCACTGCCTGGAATCCTATGACTTTCTAGGTGGTGTATTGTGTTTGTGTGACAAGGTTTTTGTAATTGGGGGCCTTCAGGGGTGGCTTCTGTGAGAAGCTGCCAGAAGCTTCCACCATGTCCAACAGAATCCATGCCAGCTGGCTCCAAGACGGACCTGTCACTGGCCAAAGCTGAGTCCATCAGCAACAGTGGTAGTGTCACTAGGATAACATTTTTAAGAAGGTGAAACATAACAACTGTGCAACAGCAATGGCAGCCAGAGAGAGGAGTGAGAAGATGTCAGAGAAACAATTCATCAGACACTAATGTCAGTGAAGAAGGTAGGGGGGAAGGTGCTCCAGGCACCGGAACAAATTGCCCTGTGGTCCCTGGAGAAGACTATGGTAAAGCAGGCTGTCCTCCTGAAGCCCATGGAAGTTAATGATGGAACAAATATCCACCTGCAGCCTGTGGTGGACCCCACGCTGGAATAGGTGGAGACACATGAAGGAGGCTATGACCTCATGGGAAGGCCATGATGGATCAAGATCCTGGCAGGATCTGTGGATCCATGGAGATGGAGCCCACACCAGAGCAGGTTTGCTGGAGCAGTCTGTTCCTAAAGGACTGCACCCCATGGAAGGGACTTATGCTGGATTCAGCCTGTAAGAAGGACTCACATTGGAGAAGTTCATGGAGGACTGTCTCCTGTAAGAGGGACCCCACACTGAAGCAGATAAAGAGTGTGAGGAGGTCCCTGAGGAGGAAGGAGCTGAAGAGACAAGGTGTAATGAACTGACCACAACCCCCATTCCCCATCCCCTGGTGCTGCTGGAGGGAAGGAGGTTGAAAAAATTTGGTGTGAAGTTAAGCCTATGAAAAAGGGGGTGGAGGTGTTTTTAATATTCGGTTTTATTTCTCATTATCTCACTCTGATTTCATTTGCAATAAATTACATTAATTTTCCCCAAGCTGAGTTTGTTTTGCCCAAGATGGTGATTGGTGACTGATGTCTTCCTGGCCTTATCTCAACCCACAGGGAGCCTTTATTATATTTTCTCTCCCCTGTACAGCTGAGGAGGGAAGTGTTAAGAGCACTTTTGGTGAGCATCTGGCCTCCAGCCAGGGTCAACCCACTACAGTGGTCAGAGTACTTTTAAGATTATTAAAACATTTTATGAAATCATGCATCATGAACAGTGTTCACTATGGATTCAACTCCGGACCTTGATTTCCCATTTAACTAACCTACATCTGTACTGCACAGTACTGCACTGAGCTCCTATACCGTTTTTGACTCCTAACCCAGGGTCATGTAAAGTAAATTGCAATTGCATAAAAAGCACAACATGATTTCCCAGTCAGATCCCATTGTGACCGACATCTGCATCCAAAAATCTGGGATGAGTGTTAATAGCATGAATGATAATCACATCATACCTCCTCAGCTGATCAGTGTAAAGTAGAATTACCCACTGGAATCTGAAAATGCCAGTGGACAGTGAAGTTCTTGAGATGCAGTGACATTAACCTTCATACTGTATTGCAGCATGCTAATACTGTGCTACCTATCTTAGTTATTGATCGTAAAATTAATACTCGGCTCAGAAATGCAGTGATTTCTTTTTTGATCCTTCCAGGACCAAGGATGAAATAAATGTGCCTTTCATGGCCACCCTAAGGGCATATTATAGGCATTTGCACTATTGTCTCTATTCTATCTTAAGTGCAATTTTGTAGAATTCAAGCAACTTGTCAAAATCTTTTCTGGCCAAGAACAGCTTTCCTCCATGAATCTTTATTCATTTTGATAAATTTAATTTTGCTTTTTTATTTCTTGTTTCCATTTGGGTTGCTAATCTGACAGATCAATTTACTGTTTGTTTTGTTGCCTCATGGTTTCTGTCCTTTCTGGGGTCCTATTGTTGGTCTTTCCTGTCCGAGCCTTTGAATTTCCCAGTGTTTCAGCTGTGACATAGTCTTTATGGTCACCTGCCTCAGTTGCAGCACCTAAATTACCTCTTTTGGGGAGATAGTCTCACTTTGTCTTTTCTCCCCTCATCCCTTCTGCTATCTACTGTAATCTGTTCTACAGCCACACACTTCTCCCCGTAACTATTCTATTTCTGTAGTCTCTTTCTCACCCGGGGTACCACAATGCAAAGTGTAGTTTAGGACAGGCATAATTCTTGAACTTTTCCTTTTTTATTTTTTTTTTTTTTTCTTTTTTTCCTGGAAATAAATCAGAAGACTAGCAACAGAAAAATCTGTCTTCCCCCTCCCCCAGAAAACAAACAGCTCCTTTGTATCTAAGATGGTTCTGTGCTGTTGGCACAGAATTTCCTGCTAACTAGTCCTTGAAGGAGGACAAATTATACTAGAAGCCTGCTTTAGCTGCCTAAACATAGACAAGTAGTGCTGTTTTAGACACCATAGGAACCTGGCCTCCAGCTACTGACTGCCCAGAAGGCCAAGGTTTCTCCTAAGTCCTGTGTTATGCCTGCCAGCCCCATGATTATGTTTTGGATACTGTAGGGCACCTCAAATGGTACTGAGCTCCTATATTTAGGCAACTGGATCATTTCCCCAGCAGCACAATTGTTCTGGGATGAAATGAATCACTCTCTGGAAGACGCATCCTATCCGTTGACTAAAGAGGGAACCGAAACTCCTTGTTTACATGTCTAACATGCAGACAGCTAACCATGGGTGAGAATTACACTCTGAAACTATGTCTGCCCATAAAAATGATGGATGACTGTGGCAGATGCCTGTGGCAGATGCCTGCCATAGCTGGCCTAATCTTGATCCAGGTAAGAACAGGAGAAGACAACATAGCAGGAGGCTAGCTTGTGAAAGCGCCTATGCCACTGAAGTAGATCTCATACAGACCTCATTCTGTGGTTACTAACACATGCCAAAGCTGGTACAGTCACATCTTAACAGCCACCCTTACCTGTGCTCGTTTAGATTTTGTTAACCAAAGTGTCATAGCATATGGTGTCTTCATTTTCTGTATTGACCCATTCCAGTGGTTTAACTTTTTTTTTCAGCGTAGCACATTTTGTTTGAATGTCAAACAGTCATCTTTTTCTCCAAAGAAAATGTGGACATTTATAATGATCCGTGATTATCTTCCAACATTTTTTTGCATTTGTTTTTTATTATACTGATTTGCTTTCCCAGTCTATCCACACCACTTTACTTTGGTTCATTCCCTATTAAAACAGTCTAAAACTTCCTGCAATAAAATTCTCAAAGCATAGTTACTCAAAAAGGTTTTACTACGTGAGTCTCCATAATTTCCCTATCAATATGACAATTGTACAGCCCAGTGTTTGGGATGATTATTGAGGAATTCTGTAGCAAGTTTAAATAAGAGTGCTTGGTTTGTTTGTCAGTTTATTATGTCCTTCTTTTATTGCCACAATCACATCTGCAAACAATAATCCTCCTATTTTGTCCTCTGAGTGTTCAGTTATGGTTCATGAAAAGCTGCCATTTTATATCTCTTTTCCCACTGCTCCCATCTTATAAACTGCTCTGTTATTTAGATTGCCTTTACTCTGCCTTGATTTCACACGTGCACCCCTGTAGCATACCCAATAGCAGTTTCTCTAAAAACAGCTATTTCTCTTGCACAAATGTTAAGTGTTATAAAAGGAATTGAGTCAGAACTCTTCGATGTTATGTTCATATGACCTATTTTCATTTACAAAAAGACTTGCATCAGTAGCAGAGTCATAACCCCTGCATTGAGGCATAGAGGGGTAAAGTAGACATTCTGGATAGTGGGCTACACCACCAAAGCTGACAAGGGTAAGGGCAGGTAAGATGAACCCTGCTATGCCTCAGCAGAAGTGCTCATTGCCACAGAAGTACCAATTCTTCCTTAATGTTGATATGAGAGAAAATTCTATAGTAAGGGTGTGTTTACACTACACATAGAGATGTTACAGCTTGGGTAAAAATCTAAAGGTATTATTCATGCAAAGACATAGAAAATCTATGGCCGAATGCTGCTGTTTGTCAGACAGTATGTTCAAATTGTGTCTCAAATAATAAGCTGAAACTGAAAACAGATCAGAAATGTGGAAGCACAGAGGCAGACTAAAACGAAGTTAAGCTGAGGCATTCTCTTTTGACTTGCTATTATTATTTGTTTAGTAAATTCTGAACAAATTGCAGACTAACATCAATAGGAAAATATTTATGATTGACTGACAAAAATACGGTTGCGTTGATGGAAACTCTGACTTAACCTTATAAAATAACTAATTTCCAGAAGCCAGTATTTTCAGCGGATGCATACCTTCATTTTGTTGAAACCCAGTTTACTCTCTGCAGTTCCTGAACTCATTCTTCCAATTTAGGTCTTCTTGGGGGAAAAAAAAAAACCAAACCCACGGATAAAAATGTATCTGTGACTGTTTAGCTGTGCTTCCTGTAGATTTTACTGGGTGTCTTTGTTACATTAGTTTATAATGTTCAGTATCTGCTAAGTGTCCTGAACCAGAATCTGCAATTTGGAAATGTGACTAACATTCAAGCCATGGCCAGCAGAGCAATGGGTAAGTACTATTCAGGTGCTGTTCAGACACCCAAAGCAAAAGAGCTGTTTTGTCCTGTCTCTGCTGCGGAGGTGCATAACGAGCCCTGCTCAGCGAGCCCAGCCGTACTTACTGCCACTGCACTCTGCAGTGCAGTGAGACCAGCCACCTTCAGTTTGTTTCAGTAGGAAGCCTAGAGAAAGGCTTCAGTGAAGTAAAAGGAATCGCTGAAAACCATGACAGGAGAAGTGAAACACGTACATGAAATTAAATTTGGTTTAAAGCTTTATTTATAATAATTCTTCCAGCACTCAAAGATGGCTTCAATGGAAAGAAGGAAAAATAAAGGAAATGTAGTTGTTCTTCATGACCTTACTTTATATATGCACAGTAACATACAAAAAAGGGTTGGTTTTCCTTGGGAAGCTTTGAGTGGACTCCAGAGGTGGAATCCCCACAACTGGACTTGATGGAGAAGATTTTTTTAGCTGTCACAGCACACTGAAGCATACTTCCAAAGTATTTATGTTTAAAGATCACCTGTAGGTTTTATAGAGTCCAATCTTAAATACAGATCTAAGGTAGGTAAACACATATTTTCCCAAAGAAATGAGCAGCCATGTGTTTGCTGTACCTTGACACCAGTCTTATTCTAACAGCTCGGTTCAATTGCAGAAACACAAATTTAGGCTGATTCTGCTGACTAACAATTTCTACAGAAGCTGTACTAAAGTTTTTAGCTTTGCCAAGGGTAGGAGGAAAGATATGATTTCTTTCCCCTCTCTTATGACTTCCCTCATATCCCTTGGAAAGAAACTAAGATATTTCTGGGCACTGCCATTTAAACCAGTTTGTCTGTTCTCCATAAACCTCTGAGAGGATTATACCTGTATAATCTACTGAAATTAGTAGTCGGGTTTTGTTTTTTATTTCAGGGGAGGCGGGTAGAATTGATTTCCAGAGATGTAACCAGATTGTTTAACTCTCATCTGCCAGCAACCCCTATTTTCAAATATATTTTGAACTTTGTGAGTAATTTATTTAAAGGAGGAATGCAAGACTCCAAATTCCTACAAACTAAATGTGGGGTTAGGGAGAAATACACAAATTAGTCTCTACTGAGAAAAGGCAGGCAGAATTAGTTCTGTTTGGCCACAGTTGCATGGCCAGAGACTGTACACCAGCAACCAGACCAGATATAAATAGCTCTGTATGTTGTCTTTGACCAGTAAAGTGTCCGTGAGATAGAATTAATCAGAAACTAAACTTCATTAACTTTTCTGCTTACAGAAAAAATTGCAGTTATAAAGTGAAAGACAAAATTTAGAGAATAGGGAAAAAAACAGTAAGGAAGAGCATTATATAGTCTGGCTTCAGAACAATGGTCAAGTTATTAACTTAAAACAAACATTCTGTTCTCAATACTTCATACACAGATAAAGAAGGAAAAGGGAACCTTGTACTTGAAAAGTGGTGGATGTCTGTCCTATCATGTTGGTTCAGACATGCACTTGAAGAGTTGGAAGCCAATCTATTAGATCTGCAGCACTGGTCTGGAAATCTCCTAAAACACAGCCTCTTCTTGCTAGATTTCAAATGCTCTCTGTTTCCAGTATCAGCTGAACTGCAGAATTGCTGAGACACGAACATAAAATTAATGGACCATGGGAGGACTTCAGTTAATCACATTTAGGTTCTTTTAAAAGTTAGTTTATTTTCATTAACACTTTTGTTTTTTGAATGTCCTAGTGTACAGAATCAGTTTTCCTTAAAAGGAGGAAACTCAGCTGCACACCAATGCAATCCAGGTACCATGAACTTGCTTTGGAAGTAGAATTCCAACAAGTTCAGTGGAACTGGAGGGATGGACACAGTGTTTTTCCACTATTTCAAACTAAGTATCAGGGCCCTCATTCTTACTTTCAGGCAGCAGATTAACCAATAATTTGGGGAGAAAATTCAAATCCGATGAGGCTATTGAAGGCAGCAAGTGATTTTCTTCTGAGTCCAATGGGCTGAGAATCAAGCACTGTTTGGTCCCTCTCAGGCTGCTTCAGCAACTTTAAAATTTTGTTCCGAGTGGGAAACAAGGAATGCAAGGAGGCCTCCAAAGCAGACGGGGAACAAAAATTCTCAGGCTGCACTGTCTCCACTCCCAGAGAACTTCACTCTAGACTCTTGCCAAAGCAGATCTATTTGGAAATGTGTTTTGCCAGATCATTTTATTACTTTCTTAAAGAAAACTGAATAAGAAAAATAAGCATAGTCCTATGACACCAGGTACACAGGTGGGGTGAATCAGCTGTTACATAATTCTTCATTTCGTGTGAACTCCTCTAGTCACTTCATCCACATGCATATTTTTATCTGTTAATATATTTTTGTTAGGCATCTTGGGGCAGATTTTCAGCTTCTCTCTGAGAACCTATTATATTATATATTTAATGTAGTTAATCTGTGAAGAAAAGTAGACATGACTTAGGACTTAGATTATTCAAATTGGGAATACACCTGACCCAAAAAGCTGTGTTCCACATATATTCCCTGAACTATGAGTTCTATGGGATTATTCACAAATTTGAAATTAAGCATATGCTTCCACACATTGTTGGATCAGCAACTAGAGTTATGGCTGATCTGTGCCAAGATTCATATTTGTTCTCTACAAACCTTACATCTGGTGGCTAATTTAAGCTTCCTTCACATTCAGGAGAGAAGGATGGGATTTGATGGAATCCTTTCTCTTATTCACTATTAGAGGAATCTATCATCTATTTAAGGACACATGCTATTTTCCCAGTTTATGTTACTGCAATTAGTAGAATTTTTTAAGTCCACTGTGTTTATGACAATATTATGCATAATAAAATAGTATTAGTACAAGAAGAGTCATACTCAAAATTTTGACTAGCAAGCAGAACTTAGGAAAGAAAAATGTCTTTTGTATCAAATATATAAAGCTAAGCAGTTGTAAAGCAGAGTTTTAGTATTATTTCCTTTAATACAGAAGTACTTAAATAGACTAGGCTTTTAATTCTGTTTTTTAATCAGCTTTTACTATATTTCAGGGAAACTAAGAATATCAACTAAGATAGGTAGAAACAAATATTGGTGAGCATTATTACTAAACACAGGCTGAGCTCAGAGGCTGGTGATCAGTAGAGCAGAGTCCGGCTGGAGACCTGTGACTAGTGGTGTTCCCCAGGACTCGGTGTTGGGTCCAGTCCTGTTTAATATCTTCATCGACGACCTTGATGAGGGAATAGCATCCACCCCCAGCAAGTACGCAGATGATACAAAGCTGGGAGGAGTGGCTGACACGCAGGAACACTGCGCTGCCATCCAGCGAGACCTGGACAGGCTGGAAAGCTGGGCAGGGAGAAACAAAATGGGTTTCAACAAAAGCAAGTGTAAAGTCTTGCACCTGGGAAGGAATAACCACTTGAATCAGTACAGGCTGGGGGTGACCTGTTGGAGAGGAGCTCTGCGGAGAAGGACCTGGGGGTCCTGGTTGATGACAGGTTGGCTATGAGCCAGCAGCGTGCCCCTAAGAGAGCCGATGGGCTACTGGATCAGGAGGAGTGTGGCCAGCAGGTCAGAGGAGGTGATCCTCCCCCTCTATTCTGCCTGGTCAGGCCCCACCTGGAGTACTGTGTGCAGTTCTGGGCTCCCTGGTATAAAAAAGACAGGGATCTCCTGGAGAGAGTCCAGAGGAGGGCTACGATGATTAAAGGCCTGGAGCATCTCCTCTATGAGGAAAGGCTGAATTAACTAGAGCTGTTCGGCCTTGAGAAAAGAAGACTAAGAGGGGATCTGATTAATGTTTATAACTATCTGAAGTGAGGGAGACAGGGGGAAGTAGCCAGGCTCTTTTCAGTGGTCTGTGGAGACAGGACAAGGGCAATGGCTTCAAGCTGAAGAATAGGAAGTTCCACATCAATATACAAAAGAACTTTTTCATGCTGAGGGTGACAGAACACTGGAACAGGCTGCCCAGGGAGGTCATGGAGTCTCCTCCTCTGGAGATATTCAAGACCCTTCGGGCCACCTACCTGTGCAACGTCCTAGGGAACCTGCTTTGGCAGGGGGATTTGACTCGATGATCTCTGGAGGTCCCTTCCAACACTTACAATCCTGTGAATCTGTCAATAATTCAAGTCCCCCATAAGAATCAGTACCTGAGATGGCGAGGCTACTTCTAGCTGCTTGTAGAAGGTTTCATCAACTTTCTTCTCCTGATTAGGGTGCCTGTAGTACACACCCACAACAGCATCACCCATATTAGCCCACCCCTTGATTCTCATCCAAAAGCTCTCCACTGATACCTCACCTCCGCCGGGTGGAGTTCAATACATTCTAGCTGCTCTCTCACATACAGAGCAACTACAACACCTTGCGTCCCCAGCCTGTCTTTCCTAAAAAGCACATAGCCATCCATGACAGCATTCCAGTCATCCAAGCTGTCCCACCACATCTCCATGATCACAATGAGATCGAGGCCTTTGTGACCGCACAAAGATCTCTAACTCATCCTATTTATTTTACATGCTGCACCCATTAGTATACAGACACTTTAGGGAGGCAGCAGGTGCAGGTATCCCTGGGGGATACCTTGGGCAGGGAATAGGCAACAGTACCTCCTCCTTATATGTACCTTATATATACTTATATGTACCTTATATATTTTCTAGTCAGTAGACTATTGAGTAAAAGAATATTAAGTAGTTGTGATCTGAATCACACAAATTACAAAAAAAATTACAAATAATTTGAGTCAGGGGTGACAATCGCATTGCTACAAAGTAGGACTCACATCTGCTCCTCTGTAAGATATTTAAAAAGAAATTTTACATGTATTTAGCACAATACTTGTCCAGTAGCTACTATGTTCTTGTGTGCTTTTTTTTCAGTGGGTCTAGAGCACTTAGTGCTGTTAAGATTTGAGGCTTTACAACAAAGACTGCCAGAACTCTTCTATAATATAGACCAGACCCAGTCCTGTGTTGAGCAGGAAATGTTACAAATAAAAACACAATCAAGATGTTGGCTGAATATTAGTGATTACAGTTGAGTGTAGAATGTGCAATAGTGAGTGCCCCCTTCATCAATTTATTTTATTTCTCATTCTCTAAGTTCTGTCTGGACTTGATCATGCACAATAGAAGTATTGATTTCATATTTACAAACAAGAGCTTAGGGGAACTGACTGCCAGAATGACCAGTCTCTGGAGAGAGCTGGGAGTATCATTGTGATTTCTCACATGGCTGTACTCAAAATGTCCATAGTTTAACTTCTGGAGTAAACATCATCTGCTTGTTGAGGAGCAAATATGACCATAACTGCCCTCAAGATTTCTCTGTATTTACAAGGCTCAGCTGTAAAAGGACTGCAATTGTTGACCTGCAAAGCCTTGTCCAATACTTTCTGCAGTATTTTTCTTCTTCTGCTTCCTACGGGCCTTGTTTCAGGGTTCAAGTTTTAGGGGTTCAATTGCCACAAAACCAAAAACATTTAGGTATCATTTCACACAGAATCACACACACAGAATAACAAGGTTGGAAAAGACCTTTAAGATCATCAAGTCCAACCATTCACATCCTAAACTAAACCATATCCCTAAGTACCTCATCTACCCTTTTTTTGAACACATCCAGGGAAGGTGACTCGACCCCCTCCCTGGGCAGCCTGTTCCAGGCCCTGACAACTCTTTCAGTAAAAACTTCTTTCCTAACATCCAATCTAAACCTACCTTGGCACAGGCACAAGCAACTGAATCAGTCTAATTGATCACTACAACCACAGGGACTTGTCTTATTCTCTCCCAAACTATTCCTCCAAATCCTTGCCTTTGGCCTTCTTCCACCCCACCCTCTGCCTCACAGTAGTCATAAACTCATCTTTGAGGAGACTTAACATCACTAAGTTCACAGAAAACCATCCACTTCTTTTTGTAAGGACTTTTTTTTTGGGGGGTGGGTTGAGGGGTTTGGGGTTTTTTTTCTAATGTTAGTGAGATAAATCTGCTGGTGGTGGGATGTCATGGGTGCTTGTTAGGGTCCAATACTCTCTGACTGGGTTGTTGTAATTACAACATGGAGCTAAATTACAATACAGAACTCATTACTATTACCAGTGTCTATAGGCTCACCATCATGACACTGGGCAACCCCAACTACCAGGAAAGACTGTGTGCAATATCCATCTTTTCTGAGCCTTCTAATATAGGGGTTTGGAGATCAGTCACAATGCTGCAGCACAGGGAGCCCAGACCAGGGTGCAAAAAGAGAAGCAAAAGGGTTTGGGAAGTCTGAATTGCTGAGTCAATTAATCTGGCCTTGCGAAATTGCAGCCTTGCTTTAAGTCATCATCCTTGTGGACTAATTAACTCCTACTCAGTACTAAGAAATACACAGAATTGTAATCACACACATATTCTACATTCTCTCTTCTGCATCTCAACTGTGGTCTATCATCTGTATTTTCCCTAGTGTACTACCCATCAGCAATTTCTAGAAACACCATCCTGAAAATCAACTTCTCTTGGACAAGGAGGATGGAAGCAAATTCTTATTGCCTATCACTGTTCTCTGCTCTTTGAACCAATCAGGGGTATTCCTTAAGTCTGACTTTCTGTATACATACTCCTGGAAGATTTCAGAAGCACATAGAGACTCCTGTGCTATTGGTAAGTAGACTAACCTACTTCTAAAATGAACCTACTTTAAGCAGGAGGGATCTCTGAAAGGTCTAATTTACTCTGCTTTTCAGGTCAACTCTCTGTGGAGACCTGAATCCACAATTTCAGCAGCACTGCCAATTGTGGCTGGTCCAAGGAGTGACATCTTGAGCTGAACAGCAGTACAAAGCACAAACACATCATCAGGCTGGCTCTCACAGAAGTTTTCCATGTTTTCTAACTTCAAAGCAAGACCACTAATATCAGTCTGCAGCAGCAATTCAAGAGAAACTATGTGGGGTTTTGTTAGTTATGGAAAAGATATTTTAAAACAAGAAGCTGTTGGCTCAGCTCACCCTCATAAGGACAATTGGAATGGCAGTGTAGGGTCCAAATTCACTGCTTTATAAACCAGGAAAAAAATCTTTACAGTTGCTTTAGCCAGAGCTTCATTTACTGCTGGCTTCTGGCAAGCATTTTCTACTCACCCCATTACCATCCCTTGCATTTCTTTCCTCAAAAAGGAGAAAAGTAAAACTTGGCAAACCCTCAGTTAGTGTGCTGGTACCCCCTTTCTCCTCCACCTAGTACAGCTACTTGGAATGGCTACTGGTCAGTGCTTGTAAAGTAGTAACATGCTACGTTTTTGTTTTGTAATATTTTCCCCTATTATTAAATATGGATTGTATTCTCTAAGTCCTATATTTCTAAACAACTTGATCTCTGAGCATTTTAGAAATTATCTGTCTATCATCCTCATTAAGTGAAAGGGGAAATGAAACTTACTGTTGAAAACCAGTCTCCTCTTTGCTCAGTGACTGGTGCCATCACCTTGACCCTGCTTGGTGACTTTTGCTATTCTATAAAAAGATGCAGGATGTTGAGTCACCATCCCTGGATGTGTTTAATAAAGGGTAGATGAGGTACTTAGGGATATGGTTTAGCATAGGAAAGGAACAGTTGGACTCAATGATCTTAAAGGTCTTTTCTAACCTTGTGATTCTGTGTAATTCTGTGACTCTGAAGAGCCTTTCTGCCTTCCAGTAGTTCGAGACTCCCACACAATTTGGAGTCACTTGTAAAGTTACTGAGGGTGCACTCAATCCCCTCATTCAACTCATGAATAAAGATGTTAAACAGGGCTGGCCCCAGCACTGAGCCCTAGGGAACACCTCTTAGGGCATCTAAAAAAGCAAAGCAAACCCATGGTTAACTAACTTCATATGCCTTTATACTTCAAGGAAAAGTGTGAAAGGAAGGGGACATTAAAAAAACCTTACGTCAGGCTTAAATGCAGTTCACAACTTATGTCTACAGTATGTGCTTTATAAAGCTAATGTTTGACAAGAATTATCTCTGAGAAAAGACAATTGTCATAAGATAGCCCTAGGCAAATTCTGACTTTACAGTGAGACCCACTGCAACTGGTTGTCTCAGGGTTTTGTTTTGTTGTTGTTGTTTTAATTACTGAGTATCTTTTGTATAATTCTGAGAGAAAAATCAAATTAGGAAATACCAATGTGTGGGTTACCCATGCAATCTTAAATCACCTTCCTCATTTTACAATGAAAGCTTTAATTACATGACCATGAAACATTTCTGTCACAAGACCCTTGCCTCATTGAAGAAATATTACATATAACAAACAAGCAAGGCAGGGTTCCCACCATGTTTTCAAAACACTAGCTAATATGCTTTCTTAAAAAAATTGGACTAGAAGCTGGACTTGCTCTGTTATACCTATCTTCAATCACAGTGGGCATGATTGACTCAAAAAGGGGTACCTGAGTAGAACTGGATTAAGATGGTTTGCAAACCTGAATTCTTTTATCTACTGTCTCTGGCTTCTCAGTTTGAATCTGCTCATTGTTTTCTTCTTTAGTTCTTTTATTAGTTAAAAAAAACAAATAAAAAATGCAAGAGTATTAAAATCTTTGCCAAAATTATGCAAGAATGGATTGTCACTGAATAATTGAGTTAACCTGATTGTTTTAAACCACAATTTTTTAAAGTGTCTGATCAGTGAGGTTTGGAAATTGATATGTTTTAATGACAAATTAAAGCCTAAAAACCCTTTTACATGAAACTGGCGTTATTACAAAACCTCTTCACACACAGCAATGGGGCCTTAGTTAGAACAGTTTTTCTCACAAAGTAATATAACTGGATTTCTGTTGAATATAGTTTTTTTAGGTCATTAAGCTATATGCTAGCATTAAGCATATACATGCATTGTCTCATTATAACCTTGTGCATCTCTGTCATCATGTCTTTAGCCACTAATTATTTCTGGTTTGTATGTAGACTATAACTCAGCCTTCTGTCTTATGTTTGTACAGAAATCAGCCTAAAGGATGGAGGATTTATTTTGTGAAACACCATCACAAATAACAGAAAAACTCCTTCATCATAGTCCATACAAAAGTACTTGAGCAGGAGGCATCATTATCTGACTTTCTTATGAATATAAGACTGACTGTTCTGGCCAGTGAAGCCTTCAAGAGGAATTGTTCAGCAAATATCATTTCCCAATGGAATACGTCACCTGTTGCTTGTGACCATACTCTAAAAGACAAATTATGGTGTGCATCTTAAAAAATTGTATAACTATAAAAGAAAATGGTTCCCAAAAGTCTAATTATTGTATAACTATCAACCACAGCTACAAGAACTGGAAAAGTAGTTCATATAAAGGGTTTGTTTTCATCCATTCCAGTTAAAAGCAGGTGTAGTGATCATATTGGGACTGGTGGCATTTGGCTTGTATAAAGCCTGAGAAACCCTTTGTTGTGATACTGCTAGTTCTGGCATGGGAAGAGCTGCTTATTTACTGAGACCAAAATCTTCTGAAACTGTGAGACATTTGCTTCTCCAATTAGATGTGCTTAATTTACTCTCAATGTACTCTTTGTCTGTAAAAAAATGGTCCATCCATCCAGAAAAAATGTTTTTGTTGTGTAGAGTAAAACTCAGCTGAATTTATAATAGGAAATGTTCTGCATCAGTTGTCTAGTTAAAGACGAACCAAAGAACTGCATTGTTTGCCAAGACCAGAGTTCAAGGAGCCTGTGTCCCCCCTACAATTGTTGATGGTGTTTTTAGCAAGCAAGCAGAGTGGGAAGCTGCATCCTTTGTTCTTCTTGAGAGCAAAAGCTGTGCAGATGTACGTCTAGTGGTGCTATTTACAAATGTATGGACAAAATTGGACAGGTAAATGGTCCTTCCTACCCTCAGAAGAAATAAAGTGTAGCTCTTGGACTATTTCATCTATATTAAATAACTGCATGTATTTACCAGCTGTGCTGCAAAGGGGCTCACTCTGTAATTGGCACATCTCAGAGACAAGAGCAAAACAGTTTCTGGTTACTAGTTGTGAGGGGCCAGAGCTCTCATCTATGCTCAGATGTAAGACTGTTACTTTCAGGTATGTAAAAACAAGTGCTCCAGGATTTTCTTTCCTTATTCTTCTGGAACAATCTAATGCCACTAAGTAGGCTGAGGTTTCTCTCAACTCCTGATTAGAATTTGTCAAGGGGAAGTATGTCAGGAAAGCAAGGCATGAAGAAATCATCAGGTAATATCAGAGCTGTGTAATCTTGGGAAAGCAGCAAATCTCTTTAGAAGTTCTACATCCACAAAATTTTCTTTTCCCCCTTATAAACCCAAATTTTTGACTGGTGAGGTTGGGAAGAATCACGTCTACCTTCTATGACAAGTCCTGGTCTGGGTTTGCAGTCACATTAGACCAACACACCTTTCTCATTGGGAACCTGTCTCTACTTCTGGTGTGTTCTCAAACTCTATTCAGAAGCAATGATCTGGACTATTTTCTCTATCTGGTACTTGGTATTTGCCTTTCAGTCCCTTTCTATCTAGGTAGCTTTATAGGTGTCTTTCTTAAGCATTTTTACAGGTGATTCCAGAGTCCTGGATGGTACCTGAGTGCATCTCCTAAGGAGGCTGAGCAGGAGAGATACTGTTCTGTATATTTCTCTTGTTTGCACATTCTGATGCTGAAGTGTGGAGTAGTCATGATGTTTTCACCTCACTACCTTTCCCCATAAAGGTATGCTGGCAGCTAGAGACTGGTTTTGAACAGACTTCATATGCAGAGATATATTTTAATGCCTGTCCTTTTCTCAGTACACATGATGCCTTTGACTTAGCACCTACACTATATTAATTTGGGACACCTTTTTTTTATTTCAGACACTTTCCTTAAACCTGGTGAAAGCCACAAGATCATTATGGCATAAATCCATATAGGGGATGAGTTCTAGAAACTAAATGAGAGATGAGATGAACAATTAATGAGTAATTGTAAGATGAAAATGCCCATTCACAGAAGTTGGCTTGCTGTTCCCCATTAGTTTCACATAGGAAGAGATCTCACCTCTTGACTTCCTTTTTTATACTGTTCCCCTACTCAGTTATACAAGTTAGAACATCTTCTAGGAATCTCACACTTTATTAAACTTCACAGATATTAAAATTAAAAAAAACCCAAACCTTAGTCTTCCTGAAAAAAATTTATACAGTTTATTGCATGGTCATTAAAAATTATCTATGTACAAAAAAGTGCCAGACTTCAAGATAATTAGGTATTTAAATGTTTCTTCTGTTACTTGCATTGGTCAGGGCATAGTTAACATAGGCCCCAGTTATATCAGAAAGATATAATGGGTTTGTAACTATGCATTCAACTTGCTTATTCATATTTGACATTGTCTTTCACTTTAAAAGTAAACAGCAAAATAGGGTCTTTAATCTGCACCTGGTAGCAAAACATTTTTCAGAGTCATTGCTTGATATTTCTTCTCTCCCATACTAGCATCATTTCCTGAAAACTTGTTCTTTTATAAAGAAAACATAATTACACATTGAGAGTGCATTTTAAATACCAAATATACTTTTCAGCATGTATCTTAGTGATCTGCAATACATCCAAGAAGTTCAGAATAGTCTGAGAGTCTTCTTACTGAACTAGCTGAGTTAAGCACTCTAGGGAAAACATATGTATTTCTGCTTATCATGTAAGCTTTGCTGGACAAATGGCATTTTAAGTTTCATGCTAAAAAGTAATATGTAGTCAGATTTGTTCGTACAAGGATATGATCTCTGAGCCCTTCATTATCGCTTGATCATCTTCACATAGGCACAAAAGTGATATTTTTCTGTCTGTCCTATGCTGCTGATGATTTGCAGATCAGAATCGGAACCTAATTATGGAGTATGTGATGCAATAGTTATGAATTAACATCAACACTGACGTTGAATGCACTAGAGGAACAATGTGTCTGGGACAGCTATCAAAGTGGATGTCAGACCCTTCATAACTCAAAGACACATTCAAATGAGGGCAGTGTCTCATCGCAGTGTCAGCAGTTCTTAGTGTGCTCGTTCTTGTTTCCTGTTTTTCTTCTTGTTTGTTTCTTGCTGCTTGTTTCTTATTCTGTGCTAGTTTCTTGTTCTTTTGCAAGAAGCAGTCTGCCAATCTGTGGGAACGAAATCTAAAGACACAATCTCGCTAATCTCATGCTGATTTTGAAGTTTTTGTGGGGATTCAGGATTATACCAGTGCCCCAAATTTTTATTTCTCAAGACACAAGGAAATGATAGAGATTTAATTTTTGGCTCTAGCTCAGTTCAAATGGAAAAGTCTACAAACTGTTCTTTTGTAGCAAATCTGTTTTGGCTGTCAAAATGTAAGAATGAAAACATTCTTGCCCTGAGGAGAACACATGACAATATGGGGACTTCCATCCAAAAATTTCCCCATTTATACACTGTGGAACTGTAATCCTTATGTGCAAGTGCTGATATTCAGAAATACTACTCCTTCATGTATTCAAAAGTAAAACTGCACTCCCACAGCTTGTTTCCCTATTTCTTGTCACAGCATGAAAGTAGCTCTGGAGAGTGCCTTACTGTCAAGTTCTAAGAGCAACCTCAAAGAAGTGAAACAAGAGGCCAAAATATGTTGTCACATCTGCTGTAGCTTGCTGCTTTTTTTTCTGGTTTTTTTTTTTTAAACAATAACTTATGGCTTATTTCTGTCTCTCCTCAGACATTCTCTTATTCTGTGTAACATATTGCTCAGTCAAGTCATAACTGTTTGTGTTGAAGGATGACAGAACACCCATCTTCCCCACTCAAATGATGAAAAGCAACATGTTGCTTTTCTAACAAACTTCTCATTAAGTGCTTGGACTCACCTTCAGTTAACCAATATTAAGCCTAGCAACAGAGAGGAGGGAAAGCTGTTGGTTTATCACTTAACTTGTAATAAAGGGAAAAATTACTGTCTTGTGAACAATAATTCTTTGCTTTTTCTGTGCTGAAGAGACACTGCTCTGTGAAGAATCATCCTTGTCTAAATAAAATGACCTTTATTGATTTAATTTAAAACTCTTTATTGTCTCAGCTAAAGTAAATCGAATGGAACTGCTCCAGCTCAGAGGAGTTTATCACATCATCAGAGCATTAATTTCCTAGATGACTGTGTCTCGGAATTACATTAAAAAGTTAGTTTCAGAAGTTTTAAAAATAGGAATGTACTTCAGTAGGACCACTGAAAAAAGGCTTTACTCCACCAAAGAATTTCTAAAATTTCACCATTGTCTCCCAAGCAGAAAACATCTCTAAAAGGTGCATCTGTGGTAGCTACCTAACCACTGACATCTGGGTGAGTTATTAGATGGAAATACTTTTTCTTTAGTAGCAGACCTTGAGTTTTTACAAACCAGAAGCAGATAAAATTTCCAAGAAACTGGCCTCTGATATTTGTACTCTCCTGTGATCTATGCCTCATATAATATTCAGGAAGACATGAACAGAGAGACAGAATTCCTTTGTATATTTCAGGGCATGTCTATTTTTTGTTTCATTTTCTCAAAAGTGATTATAATATAAATTATTTTTATATTATTATTTGCATATTTTTTATAGTTCTTAATAGTGCAGGCAAGTAGTGTTCACTGTTGTTTCCTAATCTTAATCTTGGTTGTTCACAGGGATAAATAAATGATATGCCTGTATAATATGTGTTTCATCTAATTGTATCAGCAAAGAACAGCTTGTTTACATGATTAAAAACTGAAGCTAAACTCAACTAATTCTTTTAGCTAGATTTCATCAGACATTTGACTTTGGTTAAATACAAAATATTTGGCTTTGTACTCTGATTTCAGGGTATAATTTTAATGGATACTGAAATATAGTAAATTGGACTAGACTCCATAAGAGTCTTTTCTTACCTTAAGTTCTAAGAGTAACTATTTTCAGGAAAAATGCTCAGATGAAATTTCTTCTTCTATCTAATCAAATCTGTCCTTTGTTTGAACCGTCTGTTCTTTTCATACCTTCTTATTATTCTCTCACAAAAAGAAAAAGTATTAGTGCTGGTTCCCCTAATGAATTATGAACACTGTTGTGAAGAAAGACCTGTTCCATCACAAATTTGCTGCTTTCACTTCAGAAGTTGTCATGTTTTCCTCTTCAGGAATGTATTTCATATATCCAAGTAGCAAACTGAAACAATGACTTCAGAGAGTAGACTCTACTTCTGACATAGCTGCCATGCAAGATGAAATCTTGACTGCACTTATCTTTAGAAGGATTAACCAAGATTTATTCATTATGCATTAAGACAGATTATCAAGGCTAGCAGCAGCAGCAGCAGCAGCATATCACAGTACTGTTACAATGATGTCCTCTTCTCTGCTTGCAGTTTGGAGTTAACTTAGTTATATTTTTCTGCCTTTATTTTTCAATGCAGTTCTTGTATCAATATGTTTTACAAGTCCTGCATATCAGATGAGGTATTCCTTCTAAAGATAAACTGCATTACAAGCCTCATACCTGAGTCTCTTTGAATACATGATATACATAACTCTCATTCAATACACAAACAGGAGGTCTGATGCTTCCTAGTGGCCCCATATTCCCTGCACAGTACCAGGACATACATACATTAGATATACTTTTGGAACATGGTACTAATTAGTCACGTACCAACTACACCTACAAAAGCCACTGACTAGTCACTGAAAATATGTGAGATTTCCCCAAAAGGGTGCTTGTTTTTAAATGAGATCATTCTTTCAGATTAGAAAATCTCTCATACACTCTACTTAGTGGCCACCTGGACCTTGATCCAAAGCCTATGAAGTCAACATTAGGTTTTTCATTTAGTTCAGTGGCTTTGAATCACTGCCATGATAAAATGCCAATGGGAAACTTTGACCTAGTGGTTTATAGGCCTATGAACTTAGCAAGAGCCTTGCTAGATTGAAGACATGCAGAAGTCTCTTGTCATGAAAGACCTTGTAGAATGACCATCGGTTGAAAGAAAATATCCATGCATTTTCAAAGAGGGTTTAGTGAGTTTTGAACAAAGAGTATAAGGATTCAATCTGCTAAATTACTCTTTCTCCTGTGAACATGTAGAAGTATGGCACCATCAAATGTTTTCTTTTATGAGGCTATCTTGCTGCGCACATTATGCTGGTCATTTAACAATGGTAGTCTTGTTTCAGCTCTTAAGAGGACTGGAAAGTTTTAAGGGTGCTCTATTAATGCTTCATAGCTTTACTTTGCCTTTTTGTGGTCCAGTAAATGTTATCAACTTTTTGTGTGCTAAATTCATTTATTGGCCAATTTGAAAATTCATAGCTATAAACATTTCACCTTTATTTCTTTTCATATCAGCACCACATGGGATGAGTATTAATGTTAGCATGACTAAGCCTGACTTCAAGGACCAGCAACTGAGCAGTACTAATCTGGAAAACGGTGTTCTTCACAGGGAGAATTGGTTTTACAGCAGTAACGGAGCTTGAGCTTCACCAGAAATTTGGAACAGATTTCTATCCAGCAATAATTTTTTTGTAATGCACCATTCTTTGGGGGAGAAAAAGAAAAGAAAAGCTGAAAGGATATTTGGTTTCTTTCTCATTTATCTCATAGTTAGTTCTTTCCTAAGACCTTTACTTAATAAAGCAGTTCACTAACTTCACATAGAGTATAAACAGTAAAAATCCTTTAAAAACAATAAACTTTGCATAATCAAAAAAATTCTGATAATAGAAACTGTGTTCTGGGGTATGATATAGCTAAAACAGCTATTTAGTTTTCTCTGCAGTGCCCCATCTTCTGACATATGCCAGCTCATTTAAAAAGCCTAGGGCTCCGTATGTTCAATTCTTGATTTCTTTTGCTTATCTCTTTAACACTTGCCCCAGTTGTCATTATCTTTACATTTTCTGGAGTTTGTGTGTTGCTGTGACCCAGTAAGGAAATTATGATTCTCAAAAGTGGAAGTAGAAGTTTAAAAGGCAGAGCTTTTCCAAAAGGAGGTAATGACAACTGTAATAAACTAGTTGCCTACCTCTCAAGGACAACAGCATAAGAAGAATCAAAACTCAAATGGTGTAGTGGAAAAATTTTAAAAGACATTTTCCATTTCATATAACACACATTTCTACTCCAGAAATATGAACCACCTGTAGAAGACCCCTGAGGGAACAGCAGTAGTGCAGATTGCCTATTAATGTCCTGGACCCCCTCCTGTTTGCAATACGTCTCAGGCAATCTTTTTTCCTATGTACATTTCATGATCTCTTACACTAATTATTTGGAATTCATTTATAATAAATGCCTTATGTCTCCTTGCAGTGTGGCACGCACACTGAATGTTCACTGTTTTTGTGTGTAGCAGAATGACTAATATAATAGAATTCCAGACAGAGAAAGATAAACTTTTTGGTTGAGGAGTGTTTACTTTAAAAAGGCAAGGAAATAAGAAAAGCATTATTTGGGCTGAACTGTGTGCCCAAACATATTTCCATCACGGATGCTTTGATTTCCTATTTTGCTTACAACACAAAACAAAAAAAATGTTTTTGGGACAAAGTAAAGTATGTTTGAATAAGCAGTGATTTATTTAGAACCACCAGACCTTTTGTCTGCTTATTAAATTACCATTTATTACTTACTGTAATAATTGACCTTCATATTTGAATGAAGATACCTTTTGGCTGAATTATGTAATATCAACATCTAGAGAAACTGCAAGTAAAAGGTAGCACTCTATCTAGAGATTATATATGATACATATATGGGCACCAGTGATGAGTGGCATTCCTCAGGGGTTGGCATTGGGACCAAAGCTGTTCAACATTTTTGTCAGTGACATGGGCAGCGGGAATGAGTGCTTACTGACATCACCAAGTTGGATGGTGCAGTTAACAAGTCAGAGGGAAGGGATACCATCTAGAGTTATGGGCTTGACAGGCTCGAAATTTGGGCCCGTGTGAACCACATGAAGTTCAACAAGTCCAAGGCAAGGTCCTGCACATGGGTCAGGGCAATCCCAAGCACAACTACAGGCTGGACAGAGAATGGATTGAAAGGTGCCCTGAGGAGAAAGGCTTGAGTTGTTGATTGCTGTAAAGCTCAACATGAGCTGACAATGTGCTCTTGCAGCCCAGAAATCCAACCATATCCTGGGCTGCATCAAAAGTAATGGAACCAGAAGGTCAAGGGAGGTGATTCTGCCCCTCTACTCTGCTCTGGTGAGACCTCACCGGAACTACTGAGGCCAGCGCTGGAGGCCCTAGCATAAGAAGAACATCTGTTGGACCAAGTCCAGAGCACCTCTCCTATGAAGACAGGCTGAAGCAGATGGGCTTGTTCAGCCTGGAGAACGGCTCCGGGGAAACCTTATAGCAGCCTTCCAATACCTAAAGAGGGCCTACAGAAAAGATGGAGAGGGACTGTTTATAAGGGCCTGTAGTGATGGGACAAGGTGTAATGGCCTTAAACTGAAGGAGGGCAGATTTAGGTTAGATATAAGGAAGAAATTCTTTACCATGAGGGTGGTGAGACCCTGGCACAGGTTTCCTAGAGAAGCAGTCGCCATCCCCTCCCTGGCAGTGTTCAAGGCCAGTCTAGATGGGGCTTCAGGCAACCTGGTCTAGTGGAGGGTGTCCTTGCCCATAACAGGGGGGTTGGAACTCAATGATTTTTGAGGTCCCTTCCAACCCACACCAGTCTGTGATTGTATGATTCTAAAATTCTTTATCTCCCTATGAGAAAAGATGACAAATTGAGGTTTCCTCTTCCCAGAGTCCAAGCAGAATACAAAATACCAGCACATTCATAGTATATTAAAACTGTGACATTGTAGCTTTTTGAGTATTTTGATTTTTCTTAAACCCTTTTGGCTATTGCTCAATATGAATTTGAGTATTAGTCAAACTGAAGTCCACGTCTCTGGAAAGAAGTGAGTGCAGTTTTACATATTATTGGTCCATGGATTGTTTCTTTTCAGTGCTTTCCTTTGTTTAAAATGCCTAATTTTCTCCTTTTCATGAGGAGAGTAGCAGTTGATAGATAGACCTGTGTTTTCCTGTTCATAGTATAATGCTGTTCTTCTCACATTTTCACAGCCATTTCAATGCTTTGGAAATACTGTTATGTCATGGCAATAAGAAATTTCCAATGTTTAATTCATAGAGCTTTTGTTGAAAAAAAGTAACACAATAGTAATTTGATTGATATTTCTGCTCCTGGGTTAAAGTAAAGTGGTACAACAGTGAAGCCTGTTTAAGCAAGACACAGAACACTCCTGGAGACCAGACCGAAGCACTGTTCTCAGTGGCTAAACACATCAAAAGCCACTTGCCCTTTCATCCCAGCTATGTGGCATGTATTTCTCTATGGTTCTTTTACCTTGACTTAAATAACCAGTGAACAGATATACACCCTAAACTGAAAAATTAAACTGGGGACACTCACTGGGGACATATAGAGAGACACAACATATGCCACAGACATTTCATGCAGAAATTAAGATAGTAATCTAGCCTCTCTTCTACTACTAAGTTATCATAGTTCTGGTGAAGATTTCCCCAAAAAAGTGTCATCAGGCTGTGGTTTGCTCTGGAAGATGAATTAGGGAGATGAATCCTAGCCTGCTGACCCTATCTGTTATCCAACCCATCTTCTCCAAGATTCCTTCAGTCCCAAAAGACTGCATCACCATCATATAACCAACAAGTATGTTGTCAAGGACTTTCTGTTCCTGTGGGGGAGGTCAGAAGGGTAACTGGAGCTGGGCTTGTTGTTAATTCCCTTATGTAAAACAGCTTTACAAGGGACCAGAATTTGCAGAGCCTTGAAAGTTGCAGTTTGCCTTTCAGCCCCCCAAAGTATGGACCCTGAAGTTAGTGTTCCACTTCTGTGAAGGGACAAAGTTTCCCATAATTAGGTGCTGATTGAGTACCTAAACCAGATACTCAAACTACTCTTCCCTGACATAGGGGCTTAAGGCTTATTCCTTTTTTTAAATGAAAACCAGAATTTCTGATGCAATTCCAATACTGGCTGGAAGCACTAGGATCCCTGGCACAGGCCTGGAGTGACTTTTTGTCCATCCAGTGTGGACTGCATGAGAACACATCCAGGGAGATTGCGTGAGAAACTGTGAAGGCTTCTTCCCAAATTATTTGCATGCAAAATTCTGTTGCTATCACTTCAATTCAGATTTACATCTGAACAAATGTGGAAGTCAAGGATAGAGTGTGCCAGTTGCTGCTTTTAGCCTTAATGCAGTAGGACATAATTCATTTCAGTGTTTGACAAACTGGGATCTTAAAGGAGATTGTTTAGTTCTACATTATTGGAAGTGGCATTTATATATTCTGGATGTTTTCTTGTGGTTCTCTTTTTCTCTGTAGTTTAGTTCTCTGGTACTAATAAGTTTTCCAGAACAGAAATGCAATAAAGTGAAGTAGTGATTTATGTGTTAAAACAGAGACTATTCTAATGCTGAAAACTGATGTAATTTTTTTCTTACCTTCTTTGTTATAAACAACACAGAACATACTAGATCAATTTCTTAATGTTTGAAGGCTTTATCCAATGTGTACTTCTATCAGTCAAATACCAAATGGATTTCAGATAAGACCTTTAACAGTCAAATAACAGGATGGTATGAAATATGCAGAAATGGGCATATTTTCTTCTTGTATGATGAAGTTCCTGCTGTTGTAAAAGTGCTGTTACTACCATCCAGTGGTGTTATTGGCACACCTCCATCTTATTGTTCTTATTCCCCCAAGGTTTGTTTAACAATGCTCACTCTTTTTTAGGCATTCTTTCCATTGCTTGCTGTATCTGATATTATGCTGTGGCATCATGTTAACCTGTTCCTGTGTGTTCCTTCTGCCAGGCCAAGGATTGTCCCCCTTCCCTGGTCTGCAGCTCTGACAAGTGTTAAAACTCCGCAGTCCTGTTTCCCACTCTCCTCCTTGCTCCCCATTCCCTTCTGACCAAAAAAACAAACCTTCCCACTCACTCTCCTCTCCTTGGGACCCTCTTCCAGGGCCTACATCACACTTAGAGATCCCTCATGTCCCCTCTTCTCAGCCCTCCATAGATTCCCTACTCCATAACTGCATTTTCCCGGATTTGTCTTTCTCTTCAACAGAATACTGTAAAAGACAAAAATAATAGCTAAAATGAGGGACATTGTTTTTCTGGGATGTGTTAATAGTTTTTTAGAGTGGGTCTTTGATCTATAGACAATTAAAGAGCTGCTCTGTGACTAACCAGATGCCAAGGACTCTGTGTGTCTCCCCCTTTCATCCTTCAATTTTCTGATTTTCACCCAAATCCCCAGGATTCTGTCCACTGACGCCCAGAACATCCCCTGGAAGTGACTCGATGCGGCATTCAAAAGTTACACATTAGGTCCAAGCATCCAAACAGAGATGCCAGGCTGCAAGGTCTAATAAGCTCAGCCAATAAATGACACTGCAAGTGCCCCACGTTTCCTGTCTCTCAATGATTTCCAGAGCAAATGTGCTCTGTATGCAAGCAAAAATATGGTTTTGTTTTCCTAACCACCAGCCTCACCATCACAGGCCAAATCCTGACACTCATGTCTGAGTTCATTCCTTCTTACGCATCAACAGCTGTACCAGCAGTCCTGTAGATTGAACGAGGCCCTGTTCAGCCTTGCAAAACCCAGGTGTCTTCCTGCTGTGTCCTCAGGGACTCCAAGGGTTGCCATGCTCTTAACAGTAATGCCTATTTCAAGCATTTAGCAGTCACTAGGTGGTCTTAAAAAATAACATCATGATCTTAACTTAGCTTAACTTAGCTTGCTCCCCATTAGTTGTAAGCAACTCATCTGCGTGCTCCTTTACATTTAAAATGTGTGTGGGTTGCCTTCTCAAACTGGTTTATTGGTGTGAAAACTAGAATAGAATTTAAACATCACTACCTGTAAACACTTCACTTGAAGAGGGGTCCTTCAGAGCAACACCGAACAGTGTAAGGGGCTTGTGCAGCGATGCACAGAAGTTCTTATAACCGGTTCCATTAATCTGTTATTCTGCCATCGACAGACCGGGTGAAATAAAATTCTTGGCTCGCTCTGGTTATAGGTCTGTGATCACTCTGCACTGACATAAGTGGTGGCTACTGCCAAAAGGGGGTGGTCTCAGTCCTGCTACTTTTCTTGTGCTGATCCCACTTTTCAGTGGCTGCTTGATGAGCTGGATCAGAGAACTAACTGGTATTCTGACAGGTTAATTATAAGCTGGATCAGTTCCTGACTTTCCTATTTCCTTTACTATTTCTGAGTCTTCCAGAAGTGCTTTCAGGCATTTGCTTAATTGTATCCTCTAGAAAAATATCCGACTCATACTTCCTGATAGCCTTAATTAATTTTTCAAAGATTTCCCTCAGTTATATACCCTTTGATGTACACATATTTATTAACAACCAATGGGTTAATTCTGAGCTTTGGACTGAAAAATGGTACAAACTTCAATTTCTACTGCAGAATCCAACAAGAGCAAAAGCTCCTCCTAGAAAAAGTCAGAAATTATTTTTAGCACTATTAAAACTATCTGCTGTGCTCCCTTAACCATCTTCACAGAATTGGCAAAAAAAGCATTTCCTAGGTTACCAAAAAAATTTAGCCTGAAATGAAGAGCAAGCATGGAAAATTCCAGCTTCCATGATTACGATGACGTTGTAAGCAACTAAATCCAGGGACTCAGAATATCCTAGTCTACCTTAGTTATAGCTGCCATTTCCACTGCTACTTAAAATGACAGAAATCCTTACCTAACGTGCTACATAAGTATGCAGGTATATCTGAATAAGGCTGGATTTGTAAATTAGGACTGTTGTCACTCTGGACATGCACGCTATCCTGCTGGAAGGGTTGTATGATACCCTAGGCTTGTAGGTCAGAGGGAAAGACTATATTTTAAGATGCCTTTCAACTTTCGTTGTTATTCAGTTCAAGCACATTCTACACAATCTTCCAAGGAGATTTTTAAAAATTCAGGGAGATTTAAAAACTTGTAGATGCTATGCAGGTATGGGAGGTGTTTGTTTCTAACAAATGTAAAATTCTGGATTCATCCAGAATCTATTAAAATTTACATAAAAGAAAATCTTGTTAATTTAGATACTATTTTATTCAGCCACTTCTAGTAAATTAGCAGGGTGCAATATTAGCTTATTTCTGACACATCCTTGGAGCTACAACCATACAAGTATTAATCCATTCCAATCCCTGACACATAAGAAACACATCAAGTGTCATTCTCCAATACCACACAAAGTGATATTTAACAGTCCCTCTAAGTATAAGAATTCCATGGGGACAAACAGCTAAAGAAACACAAATACTAAACCAAACCAGTGGCTTTTTTAACACTTAAATCAATCTATATTTACTCTGGTGCAAGCGGATTCAAGACAACCATCAATTAATCAAAGTGTTAAGGGGCATTTTATGATGTTTAAATGCTTTGTGAGTTATAATATTGTGACTGAGAGCGTAGAACTATTCCAGATGTTGAAAACATCATTCTATTAAAATGAAAAGAAGTTCAGAACTCTATTGTATCCTACCAACTTCTATTCAGGCCAGCTCTTCTAGCACTGTCTCTAAATCACTGATGTTTGGAGAAATGCCAGGAAAACAAAATAGTTCCCTGTTAACATCTCCTTGTCTATACAGAGTTAGATATTTACAATTAGAGAGACTCCAAGAATGACGTCAAGGCACCATTCATAAATTGAAAAAAGCAAAATAACTTTCAAATGAGCATTCAGGATCCAGATTAAGAGAATATATAAAAATGAATATAAATATGAATTTAAATATAAAGAAAAAAGTGCATATAAATAAATGCATACATACATACGTGTGTGTGTGTATATGTATAAAAGACAGACAGAACCATGGAGCCCAGCACAGACTGAGTGTGGTGCCTTTGCTGGCACCCACAGGAACCCCAACGCCACTCCTGTAAACATGAGCAGATGGCTTCAGCCCACTCCACCTCTCCAGCTGCTCAGGCCAGAGGTCCACTGGTGCGTTCTACGCACAGAGGGTGTGGGTGACACCAACAGCTGGCCAAGGGTTCTCAGGATCCAGGAAATGCTCCTAGGCCACTAGTCTTCCACTGCTGCTGCCCCACACACCTCTGAGCCCCTCAGTGGGTGGTCCTACTCCATGGCTGGGGGTCAGATCTCCCACCCTGCTCGTTGGCCATCTTGGCTTTCACTTGTCCAGTTAACCATGCGCAAAAGTAGCATGGGATTGTAGTAGCCTGAAAGTCACAGCCTCTCCTTCTTCTGACCCTCAAATCTACAGCTCCTTCAGATCCATGGTCCCCTTCTCTCTCCAGTTGCTGGCACTCAGACCTCTCATCTGACCCACCACCCAGTCTAACTTGACATTTGTTAGATGTTGCATTACTGACAACACATAAAGAATAGTTCTCAGATTAGAAAGCACACCCATACAGAATACAGTTAGAAACTGCATTTAAATAAAAAGATAGGATAGTTGTCTGTTCCTCCTGGATCCACTCTGATACCTCCCTTTTCCTTTGCTCCTTCCCTTAAGCATCCCTTTGTAAGTTTTACACCTTCCTATAGTCCCATTAAAAGGTCTAATAGTAAGTTTTACCAAGTCTCACAATTATGTGCCCCCTACACCCCACAATAAGCCCTATACCCCTGGAAGCAATAACTCTGAACAGTTTTCACAGTGTTCTCCTTGGCTCTCCGTGGTGGGTTTCCTCCTGGAGACCATGGTCTGATCCTTCTGCAATAACCCTGGAAAGGGACAGGTCAGGGCAACCTGTTTGAATTGCCTAAGGTAAAGGGGTTCCTCTGCCCATCATTGCATCCCTTATCTTCCACAGATCTTAGATTAATATGATTAGCCTTCAGTAACATAACTTAACAGATCTTCCATTTCAATTTATTTGGCACATCCTCCCTCAACATGCCTGTCTCTCTTCTTTCCACCTACACTGTATTTACATCGGGTCTCCATACCAAAAAAGAAAACAACCCACCCCAAAACAATATCACAAAGATGAACTACCTACATCTTGTATTAATAACGATCCAGCTGTGGCAGCATGGGATCCAGCACAAGGTAATTCATCTCCTTTTGGTTGGTTTCACACATTCCAGCAGGCTTTGACCCGTTCCTGTTAAATGCACTGAAACTTCTCCTTATTTCTCAGCTTTACAGAACATTTCTTGTCTTTTTCCCTTCTTCCACTGCACTTTCATCTTTTATCCAAATCAACTCTCCATGTTTTTAAGTGTCTGTCCTGTGTGTTGTTCTTCCTTCAGGTGAACATCTGCATATTTCTCTGTTTACTTCCTCTGAACTGCCTAATTCTGACTGAAATACGGTGCTGTGAAAAACCAAACTCCTTCCCAAGTGGTCTCCCTTTGTTTCCTGGTAAACTCCATGCCAACCTCCTCCCCTAGTCCTGGTCAGATTGCTGTTTTGGTGACATTTTTATGTTCTCTCCCTTTTTCCTCTCCCCTTTTCCTCTCCCCAGCATGTCTTTCTGCTTTGTGCTTGTCCATGTCCCTGTACTCCTCCTCTCTGCTTGAGCTCTTTCTGGCTCTTATTATCTCTTCCTTTTTGCTGCCGCAATCTCTTCTCCAGCAGCATCCCATGGATTTTGTTTCATTACTTCTACAACCTCCCTGTCGCTTCAAAAATCATTCATGTTTTCCAAAATCACTCCATATCCCTGCCTTTCTTTGTCTTGTGCACAAAGCTGCATTTCTTTTCGCAACTACACAAGAAGCTGGTCACTGTCAATAACTCTGACATGAATCATTGGATACTTACCAAGTCTCATCCTTTTGCATTCTATTCCAGTCTCCCCCAGGTCCCACTTAAATCTCTTCATTGGCTTATTCTCAGCCCAAAATTGAGATTTTTTTCATCTCTGAGAGAGGAAGTAAACTTACATGCTTAATGAATGCAAAACCAAAAGTCTTATCAACAGCTACTAGGCCAAGACATCACTCTAGTCTTCACTACTGAATAGTTTTGATGTTTTCCTTTTGCCTTTCCTTTTACCTTTAATTACTCTTTCCAAATCTTTCTGGTCAATTAAGATAAGTCCAGTACTCAATTTTCCTTGTTCTTCCCTCTCTGTCTCTCTGCCTGCTATTGGGGTTGCCCCGTCAGCTTAGGATATCCTAAACTTACCATTAGCCTAATCGTCCCTGTGTCCTCTTTAAATAACACTCCTGTCCTGATGTTCACAAAACTAGTCATTCCTACAAAGATTTTAAAACATATAATTCAAAATGCAAGCAAAAGTTGTTTTGGTAATCTCTCTTCCATCACTTCACATGTTCTTCCAGCATCTCCTCTCTCTTCTCTTGGTATGGCCCTGTAGGCACAGCGCTGACCATATCTATATCTTCTCCTACACTCTGCCTCTCCACTTGCAGTGAGGCAGGATTCAGGCAGGACTTTGGTGACTTATGGTAGACCAAGAAATTAGAAAAAAGTGTATGGCATTTAATTTTTAAGTTTACTTTTGAATATACAATTCTTTTTTCTTCTGACTCTGTCAATGGAGAAGTTGACAGGCAATGAGAATAATGTTAATTTAGCATTTTGCAAAAGATACTGGGACTTGAAGTGTGCATGGGATGGAATAGACCCCGTGTTAGCTGATGCATTCTGACACCTCCTAGCAAATATTCATGGCCCACTGTGTGGTTTATCTTCTGCTGATCTTTGGCAAAAAGCACATGTAGAGACTAAGATTCATGACTGGACTTGGCAGCTTTCTGTAGCTGGGTGGATTAAGCCAGTGTGGTGAAGGAGGAGGTGGGCAAGTTGAAATCATTTCCATATGGGAGAAGAATTTTGATTTCCTAACGGGATATTAAGCCTAGATGCTGAGCCTTCAAAGCTTTCCAAAACTATAAATGCACCTTTGCACAAAAGTCTGAGAGTTATGGCTGGAGCCCCCTCAGAAGCCTGAAAACCAGTACAGTGCTGGCATCATATATCTCTAGGTGTGCAATAGCTGGGATGATAAATCTAAGAATTAAATATGAAGAAAAAGGGTCTGATAAAGGGAGGGAGTAGCTAATATTTTGTACTTACTCAATAGTCTCTCAAATAATTAAATAATATTATACAGACTTCACAGTCAAATTGCAGTAGTCACACACCAGTGTAGCTTTACTTTATCCCTTCCAAAACCTGGAAAGATTTTTCAGGAATTAACTTAGTGTTTATTAATTTTAGTTTATTTATCTAAGAAGGCAATTCCTCCTACTGGGGTGTATGGGAGGGTGGGTCTATTAATATCAGGAGGATCTCCACATGGAAAAACATGTAAAATCATTATGTCCTATTCAGCACCATCTGAGTCCTGAAAAGCTACAAATCTGCCAGAGAAGCAATATTAGAAATGGGGAATAATAGCACACAGCACTATTTTTTATAATAATACCCACTCACCAAGATGTATTTGCAGCATCTGGGAACACTGTAACTCACACTGCAATTGTTATGCTTCATTTACAGGCCTTTTCCTGTATACTGAACATTTCAGCTTGCACACAGTGAATGCTTCTTAATCTTGATGCTATCATGTAATGATGTTGATAACTTTATCTTTGCTTCATTAGAATGAATATGTTTGTATATTCTGCCTTTGGGTCTGATAGCTTTATCACCCATAATGGTTAACTTTAAAAAATATCCTTTCAATAGAAAATGAAGAAAAATCCTCATTTTTGGACAGGTAAACATTCTGAAGGGAAAAATCAATTTTGTATGAAAGCGTGTTTCATTCAAAGGTTTGGGGTTTTCTGCTTCACTTTTTCTTGCTTTACTTTGACTTGCTTTGCTCTCTGATTTCTGGGGAAAAGAAAGAAATAAAGAAAATGGGGCTGGATAGATATATGTTTATTTGTTTGTTTATTTTTAATAAAATTTTAATGCAGAATGGGGGAACAATTTGAAATTCTTGCTTCCTGAGTAAAGTTAATTTCAGGCTGTTGAAGGAATTGTATCATTTAGTCTAGCTGCTATTTGTATAGGGGACCTTCTTGTCTATTTAATCTGGACTGATTTGGGTTACTTTCTCTTCATTGAACTTGGCTGTATAGCCTTGCATATTTGGTAGTAATAACAGGTATAATTCCTAACATTACTTTGGATATTAATTCCCTTTTATCTTTAGGAATATAATTTCTGCTGCCTCCATCCACCCATCAAGAGTGTTCGGCCTATATCTGTTAGAGTGATGTACCATAGAATAGAATCATAGAATCATAGAATCACCTGGGTTGGAAGAGACCCTTTCAATCATCAACTCCAACCACAGCCTAACCCTGAATAATCCACCTCTAGATCATGTCCTTAAGCCTTTCAAATACCTCCAGGCATGGTGATTCCACCGCCTCCCTGGGCAGCCTGTTCCAATGCCTGACAGCCGTTTAGGTAAGGAAATTCTTCCTGATATCTAACATAAATCTCCCCTGGTGCAATTTAAAGCCATTTCCTCTCATCCTATCGCTTTTCACCATAGAGGAGAGACCAACTCCAACATCTCTGCAACTGCCTTGCAGGTAGCTGTAGAGAGTAAAATGGGAATGGTAATGCACATAATGGGAATGCTGAAGAACATTCCCAGAATTACTCATAGTTATATAGTGATTTTGTGTTCTGACAATAAAGCTGAAAAAACAGTTATATCACTGGCTGTTTATTCTAATCATGGGGGAAGTGGCTTGAATTAATTTGAACTAGTGAAGACACACGATGTAAGCTAGCTCTTGCTGTGGCCAAATGCATGATCTTCTTTATACCTGGAGCTGACACTAGTTTCACAGAAAAAAGCTGTAAATTTACAGCATCATTGTATGGCTAGGTAGCCGATATGGGACTGAATTTATTAAGTCACTATTTCAGGCTGATGAAGACTACCGCATTTTTAAAGGTCTAATTTAAAAATGTGTTGTTGCTAGGAAATCTTTTTTTAAAAAATTAAAAGTACATAGGAATGCAAAGACTAGTGTCTTTGTAGGTGAGATAGACAAAAACATTTTAAGTTGGGCAGTATGCACGCTGCAACTTGAATGCTTGACATCTGTGGGTTAGAACCAAAGGCAGTCTAGGAAGGTATTCTTCAAATCACAGAAATTACATCTCTCTGGATATCACATGCTGAGACCTAAATATATTCCCTTAGTCACCAAGATTTTCAGGTCTCATAAAGAGTCCAGACCTTTAAAGGTCTGATTCCTAACATTCAGCAGATTCTAGCATATATGTCTCCAGAAAACAATGTTATTATAATCAGTTAGCAATCCCAAAAGGATTCTTCATTGGTCCTCAGTAACAGGGTTTATAGATAATAAAAGTTACACTTACTAACAAGGTCAGAGAATAACAAAACAAAACAACTTAAAAAAATAAGAAAACAAAACAAAAAATAGTTGATAGTAAGCTGAATCTAGTAAAAAATATTTAAAAGACTGTTTCTCAGAAACACCTATATTACCTCAAATGCAGTTAAGCTCTACAAGGATAAACTTTGTAAGATGCTCTGTATTTCCCACAAGCAAGATGGTGTGAAGTGTACAGAACCCTTGTAATTTCAGCAGCAGTTTCAAGTATTGAAGAATCCTTCTTAGACCAGATAAATGCTGCCAGTGTAAGCTTCCATTCAAAGCTGTTTAGGTCACCTGAGGAGACACTGATAAGACCAACTTCCCCAGGTGCAAGCACACAGATCACATAAAAAGAAGGAAATATTGGAAATAGGAGGGAACACAGCATCTGCTTGAAAAAATAGGAGGAAAAATAATTCATTAGGTTATATCTCCATCTACATTTTGGTTAAATTTATTCCCTTGTCCCATCAAGTTCACCAAAAGGCATATAGATAAAAATCACAAGTTCATGAAAATCTCTTATGGGTGACCAGTACACAATTTTAAATAGGCTTTTATTTGCTCTCTGACACATTTTTTATGGCACGAGATGATGTTTTATGATATTTTATCAGTTTTATGGTCACTGTCAGGTTTTTTAATCTGTTATACATTTATAGGTCAATAAACTCTGTTTGGGTCTTAGCAAACTTATCGAACAGGACAATTTGCAGTGGCTTTAGCTGCTCTGAAGCTCATACGTCACAAAGCAATGCCTTGAAATCCATAGGTGAGTGCCAGAATAGCTGTGAACTTTCTGTACAAAGAAGTGATGCTGGCAGTTCAACAGCTCAGAGTATCTGTGTGACAAAACATCAACATTTGTTTACAAATAAAAGCCTTAACAATGGTAAAAATAGCTGAGGCTTCCTTTTCAAGCCAGAGAGCTGCTCCTGAATAAACAATGTTGATTTCTGTGCCAAAAAGCCACTTGAAAGTCAGTGCAAACGGAAGCCAATTTTTTGTCAAAAATTCACAGCAAAGTCCAGAGCTGTGGTCCATTACAGAACTAAGATTGAGCATTATGGCCAACCATTGAGCATAAACTGTTCCTCAGCTGCATAATATGCAAGTTCAGTCACTGCTGTCTTTCCAGTGAGGTAGGAGAACCAAACATGAAACATACTGACAAAGACTGCTATAGTTAAAGAGATTGCCATAAAGCAATCCAGAAAACCATGTAGCTGCTTCCTCAGTTTTTTTAAATGTTTATATAAAAAGGATTATTTCAGGCAGATGCCTGAAAGCTCTTTTTACCTTTTTTACCTTTTTTACTATTATTATGTGGTAGAAAACATTTCCTGGAGGGCTGTTACGATAGCCTAAAAAATTTAAATGTTACATAATTTCAATAAAATATTAAAATTTAACTTAACTGTGAATTATTCAATGTATTAGACTACTTCTTGAAGTTGCACAGACCTATCATTAAAAGGAACTTTGAGGAAGGCATTAATTACATTTATTGCCACACTAAAGATTATTATTCTAGAAAGAAATATCTTTTAAATGTCATTGACTTCTCTGTACTAAGGCTCCAGATAGAGTTTCATTTAACACATGTAATATGCATAAAATTACTTAGGAAAACCTTTCTCAGTAGTCATTCTTTATGTCCCCATGTAATCCTTCTGCAGTCTTTCTAAAGAGCTAGCCCTGTTCCCACCCTGTCAGTAATGTGCACCACAGTACCTGTAGTGCTAGAAAAAACAGAAGAGAAAAGCTTGGCTCTCAACACTATTATAAAGTATGAAAAAGGCACAGGTCTAGAGTGAATTAGGAGTGTGATAACATTAATGTGTAGTAAAACTGTGGCCAGCAAAACTCAAGATACTAGAGGTCAAACATGATTCAGAAAAGGCTCATGGGATGATAACAATTAGTGAGACCATCTATTAAAAGACTCCAGATGAATTTTACTTGGCCTGACAAAACAAAGTCAGAAAAGGTCATCTTCTTGTCTATATTTATGCTCATGTTGAAAAGAGTGTGATCAGGAAGAGATTTTTTCAAGCTAACAGTCAGAAGTTAATCGAGCTGAAAGCTTTTTTTCTTTTAAGATAAAAAATATATATTTTTGAGCTGAAAATTAATTCAAATTCATCAGGAATAACTTACATCTACATTCTCTTTCATTACATGAGCCACCAGGATAATCTTTAGGATACAGCCAGAAAATCTAGGTAGATTTAAATGTGGCTTAGGCAATGTAGGAACTGAATTCTGTCTGATAACGGCTTCAACGTATGTCATGCCCTTAGAGGAGCAGCTCAGTTGTCCTACAATAGCCAGTAAATACCAGTATAGACAAGTTAGGCTATCTGACACATCCTCATTAGAATAGCATACTCAAGATGACCTGCAGGAAAATTTCTGGGATAGCAGGTAGAGACCAGGAAGGATGATTAGAACATCCAAGATGATCTAGGACACCTCTGTCTAAGCACTTCAAATGATGCCAAGTAATTTCATTGACTGTTATTCCCGTTCAATAAAAGAGTTCTACAGGCTGGGCACAGAATGGAGTGAGAGCTGCCCTGAGGAGAAAGCCTTGGGGGTGTCGATTGATGTAAAGCTCAACATGAGCCAGCTATGCATGCTAGCAGGCCAGAAAGCCAACTATATCCTGGGCTGCATCAAAAGAAGCATGGCTAGCAGGTCAAGCGATGTGATTCTGCCCCTCTACTCCACTCTGGTGAGACCTCACCTGGAGTACTGCATTCTGCTCTGGGGCCCCCAGCATAAGAAAGACATTGACCTGTTGGAATGAGTCCAGAGAAGGAACACAAAGATGCTTAGAGGGATGAACAACCTCTCCTATGAAGACACACTGAAACAGTTGGGCTTGTTCAGCCTGAAAAAGGCTCTGGAAAGACCTTAAAGAAGCCTTCCAAAACCTAAAGAGGGCCTACAGGAAAGATGGAGAGGAACTGTTTATAAGGGTTTGTAGTAATAGGACAAGGGATAACGGCTTTAAACTGAAGGAGGGCAAATTTAGATTAGATAAAAGGAAGAAATTTTTCACTATGAGGGTGGTGAGGCTCTGGTTCAGGCTGCCCAGAGAAGCTGTGGCTGCCCCCTCCCTGGCAGTGTCCAAGGCCAGGCTGGATGGGGCTTCAGACAACCTGGTCTAGTGGAGGGTGCCCCTGCCCATGGCAGCGGGAGTTGGAACTCGATGGTTTTTGAGGTCTCTTCCAACCCAAACCATTCTATGATAATGTCCTGGACTAGCTCTGGCTCTGACTTCCCTCACAGTGCTAGAAAATACTAAGATACATCAAGCCTAGGTGTTTCCTCCAACCTTATTCCCATATGTCAACCTTGAGCAGGCTGCTCCAGAAGTGGCTGAATAAGCATTCTAAGCATTCCTCATGTCTGGGAATGGGTCCGAAAAGCAATTTTATATTTATTTTAACATAATTCTTACTGGATTACCACAGCCTGAATTTACATCAATATGATACCTAGACTCTTTTTCAAAATTATTCTAGTCAACTATTTTATTGCTTTATGGTATTTAACAGTTTATGAAACACTTGGCCCATGCAAGCTTTTATTTAGACATTGTTTTCATGGAGAAAAAAGAAAGCAAACAACAAACAAACAAAAGGATGAGAAGAAATGGTCAAAAACGCACACAATTACTGAAGAATGAATATTCTGTCCTTGTTCAACAATCCCTCCATGGTTTCATGATAATTGTTTTTAATGATAAATCTACCCTTATTTCTGCTTGAAATATTTTCCCAAGTAAGGAAAAAGTAAGGTCCCAAGTAATCAGATTGAGGGTTAACAGAGAGTGTTTTGCTTCCCCAAAGCTGCCTTTGGAATAACGCCACAATATAAATAACACCTGGACTTCATACTTCACAGATGCAAAAAGTGAAAATCTTCATAACAGTTGGAAAAAAAATCTTAATATTTTGCAAATAAATGTCAACATTATCACCAGGCCTGACCAGAGAAGTCACACCAATTGCCAGCCTGTATTTTGAGCACACAGGATAGTGTAGGAAAAAGAAAGTGGGAACTTTCAGAAAATACTCTCTAGAAACAAAAGAAAAGATTTACTAGTAAAGAGAGATTTGTAGGGTCATTTTCATGTCAAATTTTTGTACAGCTTTCTGTTCAAATAAACCAAGCATTTGTAACAAGAGTCCCCTTATGTTCATGGATGAAAATGTGCAACACAAAAGCTTTCTGACAGGCTGTATTGGCTGAAAATCCCACACTTTAAAGTGGTTTTAAAACATAACTTCTTTCTGCTGCTTATCAAAAATTAAAGACGTTAGAGTCATCAATTCAGACTAAGGAAGTCCTGAAAAGCCTATTTTGCAGGCATCAAGTCAATAAAATTATTTTCTATAGCTGCACCACATAGCCTATGAAGCCTCTTTGAATATGAAACTATAGCTTTCTTTTATGTTCGCCTTTCTCCTGTGTCCTCCAGTGACCCTTTTCAAGGAATCTGAGAGTCATTCTTTCCAACTGGGATTGTCTAAGAAAAAAGACTAGGATCAGATAGAGGTATGGCAGAAAACCAGTCATAATACCTCCCTGCCTTCCCAAAATCTCAAAATGTAAATTTAGCTGATGGCCCAACAGGCTCACAGGTATGATGCTTTCAGAAAGGTATTCCAAAGACACTACTCCTATAGATTGCAGAGGGCACACGCAATGGGGGTTATATGCTGAAGAGGCATTTTAGAGCGTGAAGGGCAGGGTATCAAGTAGATGTAGCCAGCTATGATGCTTAGAAACAGAGCAGCCCTTTCCCTGAAATCTGTAGTTCTTCAGCTGTAAAGAACATTCATAAATTCAGTTGAATGTCACCCAAACGGTGGGGTAATGTGAAATTCCAATAAAAGGTTTTCATTAAATACTCCTGCTTTCACTATCACCTTGTCAATTTTGTCCATGGGAACAACATCCAGGGAAAAGCCCTGAAGTAGAGGAAAACAACTAAAGGAGAAAGTTGTGCATATTGTGGAAGAATGAAGGGATGTAGCAAGGACTGGTAGAATTGTAAGATACAAAGGTAAGAATTCAAAGTACAGTGGGAGGATTTAACAAGGTGTGAGCAAAAGAAAGAGAGGGAAGAAGGAACATGGTCTTTACTAGTTCTTTTCATATAATTTATTTTGTTTTCTACCTACCCAAAAACGCTTCACAAGTACTAATCCAAAGCCATGAAGAAGGATCACTGTAGTGTGTACCTGCAGTGAATCCCTTCAGAACAAGAGCTTTGTGGAACTGTGTATCTTCCTTTTTACAGGAAATAGATAATCTGGTTATGAAATATCAGGATGCAGAAAGGAGATAGATATGCTCTCCTGCAGTAATAAATGGCTGTAACTTCTTCCTGTGCTGTCCCTCATGGTGTCTGCCAGCCAGGAGCCACCAACAGCCTGAAGCAGTGTAACAGTACAGTTTCTTTCAAGTGGCATGTTCTATTTTCTCCTCATAAGTTGCAGTTTGGATTTTACAAACAGTAGCCGGTATGTTATGTTGTTTTCTTAGAAAGGTCATTTCATGTTTTGAAAAAAACACCCAAGAAACGTGAAAGTGGGTTAAGAATTCTCCTTGATCCTACCAGTGAGGAGGAAAGGCTTGAGGAGTGTCACAGTTTTGCTCCAGTTGGCAGCTAAGCCCCATGCAGTCACTCACTCGCTTCCCCCATGGTGGGATAGGGGGGAGAATTGGAAGAGTGAAAGTGAGAAAACTCATGGGCTGAAATAAAGACGGTTTACAAAGTAAAATAAAATCCATGCACACAAACAAATCAAAACAAGGAATTTTTTCACCACTCAGCAGTATTTTATTAATGTGTATACATACCTGATGGGCAGGTAAAGAAGATGGATGCAGGCCCTTCTCAGTGATATCCACTGGCAGCACAAGAGTCTATGGGCACAAATGGAAACACAGGAAATTGCATTTAAACATAAGAAACACTTTTGTTAGAGTGAGGATGTCCAAACGCTGGCACAGGTTGCCAAGAGAGGTTATGGAGTCTCCCTTTGTGACTTTCAAAACCCAAGTGGGCACAGCTGGGTGCCACCTGCTCTGGGCAGTCCTGCTCTAAGCAAGGATGTTGGACTAGATGATCAACAATGAGCCTTCCTCCCTCAGCCATCTGTGTGATTCCATGTACCCTGCATGAGGCTGGACAGTCTTTCACTGTCATAAAAGACAGCAAGCCAAAGAAAACTGTACTGCTTCCAGGCTGCGAAATGTTACTTGCGATGTCTTTTTATGAGATCAGTGTACTGAAGTACTATTCTTTTAACATTTGTCACAACAGATGTTATTCTTAGACAATACATATATGCATCCTCTTTTTAAATTTTAGCCATAATATTTGACTGGAACTATTTCCTGTGGTAATGAATTCTGCAGGTGAAGTCCACACAATGCAGAGGAGACACGCTTCCTTTATGTCTTTCTAAATATAGAGGTCAGTAATGTAACCAACTCTACCTAATTTTATGTTGTTTTGGTTTCGAGATACCCCCAAAGTACAGACCCTGATGCCAACCAGTCCTTTTAAGCCCAGTTCATCTGTTTGCTTTTTGTTTTTTAAATCAAAAAGCAATGCTTAGACATACGAGAGGAAACAAATCAAAGTGCAATTACAAAATTCCAGGAAGTATATTTGGCAAATGTTGCATATCTTTTGACAAAACAGGCCACATAAGAATGTAAACAACTGAGACAGAGAGGAATTATTTGCTAATAAAACAAGTCTATGAACAAAATCACTAGATGATTCTTGCATTTGATAAGTAAAAAACAGATCGGAATTAAATGGTTCCTACTCAGCTGGACAGATTCAGGTTTGAAGCTCGTGGGTCTACACGTGGGAGCTACAACTGAGTTTTCATTCCGAAGCTTTCCAATGAGGAAGAAGACAAGTTCCTACTTAAAAAAATAAAAAGGAATAATTACTTGTGTTTTGTGCATATTTTGGCCACATATTACACCAGTGTGGGGGAAGCATAGTCAGAAGCAATAAATTGAAAGACACATAAACTAAATATAGATCCAGTATGAATTCTGAGACTCCTGATATTTTCTGCTTTCCAAAGGTATTAAACATGTCCTCTTCCCCTGGAATGGGCTGCAGGTCTTTAGACTCTCAGTCCTCCACATACCCTGCAGTATAAAGTGTGTAAATCTAGCAGCCAAACTTTAGTCTTTGGAAAGAGCAGAGGGGAGGAGACTGAGGTTGTTTTAAAGGCTTTCAGTGAATCAACAAATAGTCAACATCTGTGAAGTACCAAAGCCAGGTAATATTTCAATGGTGAAAGCAAACACCATTTCTTTCAAATGTGGTCAAGAGTATCCAGGACTAACAGAATCATGGGACTAGAAGAAGAGTAAACAAGGAGCTTGGTGGTCAGACGGCACTGCTGGGAATAGGGAATCCCGGTGCTCTGGATCATTTCTGGCCTTTGTCCAGTGCCTGTCTAAAGTAAAGGTCTTAACAATTCAGGGAGCAAAGACCAGAGCCTACAGCTTTTTCCTACTGTTTTTATTCGTAGCAGAATGAGTAGCAGCAGTGCTGCCACCAGTCTTTTCTCTTTGACCCTGCTTCTGTAAGAAGGCATTCACAACCACTGCACACACTCTAGCCTGGGATCTCTACCAGATTTGTAAACCCAAAAATGTGCACAGGCACAAAATTTGCATCCAGATGCTCAATTTATAGGCAGATGCACTAACACCATCCAAGTACATATAAAATTTAATTGCTTAAATGGTATCTCAGGCACCTCCATGATTTAGATGGAGAAAGTGTTTCCACCTCAAATTCAAAGATATAAATTTCATTGAATCTTTGCTTTAATTTCCTAAAAGTTATCCTTCAACATAGTTAAAAATTCTACAGGACTGTCCGCAGCTAGAAAATTAAATCCATATTCAGTCATCTGAAAAAGTGACTTGTTCTTCAGAGATGCTAAGCATCCAAAGTCAAGTTTGGAGTTCCCATTGAGAGCAGAGTCAGTAGCTATATGTTTATCTGTTAGGTAGAGAATGTCATCAGCACTTAACATTGCACATATGCCACTGGATTTCTAGTAATAAGTTTTTCAAGAAAATAAGGTGTAAAACATATGGCAACATTTTAAGAAGAGGAGGAAAGTGGTAAAAGAGAACGTGAAAAATAATGGAAACCAGCTTTATGCTACTGGTAAGCAGCTGGATAATAAAACTATGATCTTTTTCCTACATAGAATGAATCACTTTAAAAAAAAAAATAAAAGGTGTCTTTTTATGGTTTATTTGTGATGTAGTTCCCACTAGAGCAATATAGCTTCTCATTAAACAGCAGACAGGTACAGAATCAGATTTTTCCCAACAGTCCTATGTTCTTTCCCTTAACCCTTGACTCACCTCCCACTTTTCCCTATCCTGTAACTGTAGTCCATTACTTGGTTGTATCTTTAAAATGTCACATTTAACTCAATTTGGCTCAACAGAGGTTTATACTCCATCTATTTTATATGTTCAGCTTTCATCTCAGTGTCAGTGTCTGGAGTTCCTCTTCAATCCTAGATACTCCCCAAAGCTTGGAAGAACTAGTGCCTCTTCTCTCTTCCTGACCTACCAAATGTTGTTAATGTCAACAGTGCTCCCTACCTAGCTCCTCTTCTTTCTAGGATTTTATGCTTCTTTCCTTTCTTAGTTGCACTTCTACTCCCACTTTTTCCTTAAGGTCCTTTGTCTTACTCCCCTTTTCCCTCTTCCTTTGATGCCTATGTCTTCTTTTCTCCTCTGTGGTAACTTCCTTCACAGAACGAAATTCAGGTAGCATCTTGAAAATATTTTTTTCACTTGAGGTCTAGTCGGTTCCATGCAAACTCAAAATTTAGCCTCTGCATAACATTTTGTTACGGATATCTAGCTGTTGGCTCCAAAATCCAGCTGTCATTATTAAAACAGAGCACATAACAGACCTCATGATGTTCCTTTTTGAGTTGCTGCAGAAAACATCACCATTTAGCCTTTCATTTTGACAGTGACCATGTACCGTCTTCAATTGCAGCCATGACCAGAGCTTCACATGTGGATAATGATGCTGACAATTCCTATACAACCACCTGAAAAAAAACTTGAATCATCTCTTGCCTTGGTTAGCACAGCACTCCTTTTTCTGGTTTTAATGAAGACATCTCTTACCTATACATCTAATTTACCATTTTACTTGCCTGATCTTTTGACCATGGCTCTACTCTCCTTTATTGTGATACCAAACATAAACTCCTTCCTTTTCAAATCCTGTTAAGTCTCTGCCTTGCTGATTCTGCTTCACATAGTTTTAACTCACCTATCTTGAAACTAATAGTTTCTCCAGTCTGTGAGGAGGATATCCATACAAAAATATGTGATCTGATTTTTCCTAACTAACACAAAATTTGGTGTTTGTATGGAGAAATTATATATTTTTCCATATATATTTCAAATCCCCTTCCGTAAACAACATAATAATAAAGCTATAGGTGATAATTTATATGCAATGACCAAGAATACACATTCAATTTGATGTCATGAATCATTATTGAAATGAGGGACTCTTAGTTTTGGCAAAAGAAAATATTTTTTTATTCTTAATTGTCCATTCTGTCATCATTATTCTTGAATCACAAATAATTTTTGTCAGTGTTTTAGACCCTGTCCTACAGATACTTTTCTTCATATGTTTTTTTCTGGAATTCCCTCTACTCAGGGAAGTCTTCATTCTGTCTGGAAGTTAAGATCAAGAAAAATACAGGTATGACCAAGATGCACAGTATACTCAATAGCTCACAGTAGTCTTCTAAATTCTCTTCTCATGTCCATCCTACCCAACACTCCTTATGAATGTAGTTCTGTAATGCAGTCTCTAGCCTCCAAAGAAACTATGTGATAGACTACCTTGCTCTTTCTGGATTAAGACAATTCACACTTTCTAAAAGAACACAAGGGGGTTACAGACTGACTAGAATAAACTACTGAATAGGGAGAGCTGCCACTGCTGTAGTCCTGCAACACCAAAATTTCTCTATGCTTTGTCTGTCATAAGCTTCAAAACCTTATAAAGGGCACACTGAAATGCAAACTTGTTCTTCAGGGATTTTTGATACTTCATGTTGATTTTCTCTTGGCTCTTTCCTGCTGAGGTTTTTTTAACAGTATGGACCTTGTATGCCCATATAAAGAGTCTTAGTAGACCTAGAAGAATGACGGTTCAGTGGTTGATTTTGTCATAGCATTACCCCTGTAATTTCCCTAACAAGTTCAGCTTTGCAAAAATAACAAGAGTGTGCTTTTTCTAATTCGGCACAAGCCACTTCCATGACTATAAACCAGTTACTGCGCTGCCGTTCGACTGAAATTGGATTAAAGAAGTGATGTGATAAATTAGAACAAATAAGAATTCCAGTAAAATAACAGACCAAGAATGTTATGTCTTGCCCTGACTGGGTTAGCAGAAGATAAAAATATTATCATATCCCAGCTGATGCTGCATGGAAAAGTTTGGAAAGCATCCTACCTAGAAGCAATCCTGCCCAAACAACTCTTTTTCCCTAATCCTTAGTGCCATCATTGTTTGTTTAGAGTCAAGAAAGGCCAGACACACTAATTCTGTCTTTGGGCCCTTTAGTGATGACTGTCAAGTCTGTTCTTAAGCTATGCTAGAATAATGGTCCCAGCCAGACTGGATGTGTGTGAGCCATTTCCTTCCAATGCTGGGTGTTCAGTATTGTCAGTATGATCCTTAGATTCACACTGGGACCAGTTTTCTTAAGTTATTGTGAACCTAGAAGATAAAACACATTTTAAAGTGCTTCCGAACTGATCAAATAGGCATCCTACTATCTGTGTAGTAGTAATAGTAATCACTTACAGTCACTTATAACCAATGAAAACAAATGCATATGGATTTATTATTTAGCAAACAGAATTTTTAATAAATGCTATGAATTACAGACATTGAGCTGAAATATAAAACATGCAGTACTGAATGCAAAACATGCTTTCTAAATATAAAGATACCTGAGTGCATGGTCTATTCCTACATTATACAATCAACCGTGCGGGCACTCAGCATATGGCTGCATGTTAGGAACATGTGGATATTTAAGATAAATGGGAACATACTGTAGGGAACTTGAGTCACAAGTGAAAATAAAAATCACAGTATACTGAGAATTGCATTGTGCTGTAAAGGGAATCAGTGGCTATCGTATCAACACAGGATTCAAAGTTACCTGCTGCTCAGATTTGTTTTGTTAATGTCTCACTATTATATCAATGTTTCCATTCTAAATGTAATATTAATTATAATAATCATTTAAAGAGAGCTTGAACATCTTCAGTGTCCAATAAAGTAGCAATAATTAGCAATTTCATACCCAGTGTAGGATAGATAACTGCAGTTATTGAATTATTCCTCTAGCACACAAGGGTTTATTTTTAACTGACCGGAGATGAGCCCAAAAATACAATAGTAAGTTGCTACTTTACCCTGTGTGGTCTATGTAAGCGCACACTGTTCTGCAAGTATAAATCAGTTGCATGAAAGTGTTTGTATGAAAAATAGTGGCTACACTGTAAAGTATGTGACTGGAAGCTATTCATTTCATCTCCCATCAGAATCTCACAGAATCATAGAATCATAGAATTATCTTGGTTGAAAGGGGCCCTTTAGATCAAGTTCAACCATCACCCTAACCTGCCATCCACTACGAAACCATGTCCCTGTTTCCCACAAGATCTATGAGAAAATTAACTGGGGGGGGGGGGTGGGGGGGGGGTGGCATGGCAAAGAAGCAGATGAGAAAAAAACCCAAAAATATATCACAGTGTTATGAATATCAGAAAACCAAGGATTTTGAAATATTTGCTTTTAAAGAATGTCATAGCATATGTAAGTCTCATAAAAGGTACATGTGAGTATTATGAGCATGATCTTTGCTGATCGCCAAAGACATTGCTCATAGACTAGTCCAGTCCCAGACTGACAACACTGAAAGCAGATCTGATAGCTTTATCTGCAGAAGCAGCCTAATGAAGGGAAGGCATATAAGTTTTCTTCCTAACACCCTGCCAATGTACTCTACACAGACACAGAGGAATCATTTCTAGGGATAAACAGGTAGTCTTTGTGTTCATTCAGCCCATGACTTTTCTGCTGAGAATGCCAGAATAAGTACATTTCCAAGAGCCTGTAAGGTTTGAAGGGAGTTTTTGAAACAAGTCATTTCCCAGAGTTGCAGTGTTTAGAAGGGAAGTAGAACACCCTTGGTGAGTCAGAGTTAAGAAAAATGCACCAGAGTAGCACTTTGGCAAATGTTCCATATCATTTCAGCCAAATTAACTCACTGTTTACTGTGCTTTCTTTCAATACAGTGGCACTGGACTTAATTTTAGACTGTTTCTTCTATACATGTCTCGGAATTTTGTGCAAGACTGATGCAATGGGACAGAGAGTCTTGTTCTACATTTTATAATCCTATGGAAATGCTTTAAGCCTCTGCAGCATGTCTTACTTGCAGATCGTTTTCCAGATTCTTTTTTCTTTTCACCTTTCTTGTACGCCTCCCCAGCTGAGTTCACCCTTCATCCCTTGCCAAGGCCTCTGTGCTGAGAGAGCATGCTCTCATGATCACACTGCTAACGCTGTGACCAAAAGTTAACCATCAGCAAAAGAACCTCAGTCCTTTTCTCTCAGTTAGAACACAGAAGTTTTCTTTGGCTATCCAAAACTTAAATCCCCATTTCCTTAAAGTGAAATTGCAACAGAGGAAATCGTGCACAGAGTCAGTGTGTAGTCAAGTGATTAAAGAAAGCAATGGACATTTAAACATTGTGGCTCACCCTGTAATAAGACAAATAGAAGAAGGACTTTAACTTGGCACAGGTGAAGCTGCAGTTGTCATTCGAGCTGATAGATATGTTACAAAATGTACGTACACTTTTGGCTTTCTCTTCTTGCTCATTTTGGGAAAAGGAGCATTGTACAATATTTAGGATGCCATGAGGAACTAGCTTTATTGCTCTTTTCTTTCCCTCTCTCTGTCTCCTCTTCCTTTCATTTTGATTCATTGCTGAGGTGTCAGAGTTAATAAATCTTTTCTTCATTTCACATAGTTGTTCTGTTGTCCAGTATCCAGAAAGTAGCACAAAGCGTGATTTTGCCAAGTCACGGTATCCTCACATCGTGTGAGTGGAAGAGTTTCCTGGGGAGAAGGATAAGTAAAATTGCATTACTAGATCTCCCAAACTTTAAGCTTAGCAACAGCTTTGTCCCAGAGAAAATTATTCAGCTTGAGCTTCCCTAATGAATAATGCAGGGGGACTTGAAGTACCAGAACAATCTCCTTGCCATTTATGGATGCTAAGTTACCCAAGACAAAAAAGCAAGATGCTAGTTTGTAAACAGCCATTCTTTGGTAAACATTTTGGAATGCCTCCTTTTCCACCCATAAGCAAAGAAATCTTCATTGTGCCTGTAAAAGTAAAACCTTAGCAGAGAAAGTCTCTGTTAAGCTCCTTCACAGAAAAGGCCAGAATAATTTTAAGATGCGCTTTGAGTTGGGAAATAAAGTTAAAAAAAAAAAAAAGAGACAGAGAGATTCTCAGATTTGGTTTCCTGGGCAATATTTTGCCAGCATCCAAAAATCAATGCATACCCTACTTGCCACCGTTTTGCTGATCAGCTGGAGATAATGCAAGTGGAGAGCATTGAATCATAGCATGAAGTTTGCTGGAATGAATCGGGCACTTGATATAAGGCCTTCCTTTCAGTAGGTTGAAATTTTCTTTCTGGAAGATCCCTCATGAGGAGACGTGTCTTGAAACTGTAAGACTGTACTTGCTGTTGCTGTTTTCAGTCTGCATGGCAACTGATTGCAGTCCAGCCAGCTTGGCAGTAGGAGTGCAGAGACAGGTACGGTGTGTCATTGAGAACAGACATATTCACCCTTGCTTCAAAGAAACAAGGTCATTCCAAGATCATCTCAGAAAGAGATGACATCATGTAGGCCACGTTTTCTTGACCCAGACCTCTATTTAACTGGAGTGTATTTCTGAGTGTGGAGCAGAGCACGCTGCAGGGGTGTCCCATGGCTTAGCATTCACTGTTCCTAATCCTGAATCAAAAGCTTACTTTGAACAGCCCTCACACTAAAATTTCATGCACCACTTGCACAGCATTGGCAGAGCTACACTAGTTTTAAGGGAACCAGTGCCAGCATTCCTGTCTAGAAATATCCTGAGCCATAACTTAACTAACAGATTTATATTGTTGCCTGTTTTGATAACTAGGATTTCTTTTCTCTCCCAGTTTTGGCTGTGCCACCAAATTACTGGAATGTGCTGACAGGACGTTCAGTACATTGCAAGTGCAGTGTACAACGCAGTGTAAGAAGAACTGGTCTCATGAGATATTAGAGTAGCAGCAACACCCCGTCCCTGTTCCGCTTCATAAGAAAACCTTTATCTGGCAAGCAGCAGGGCATTTTGAACCCGTTCAGAAAGCGTGCTAAGCACTTTGAAAGCTGTCAGCACTGGGCAACATGGCACATGTGCTTGTTTAGCCTAGAGAAGAGGAGGCTGAGGGGAGACCTTATCACCACCTACAACTACCTGAAGGGAGGTTATAGAGAGGTAGGTGATGGTCTCTTCAGCCAGGTGACAGGTGATAGGACAAGGGGGAATGGCATGAAGCTGTGCCAGGGCAGGTTTAGATTGGATGTTAGGAAAAAATTTTTTCCTGAAAGAGTTGTCAGGGCCTGGAACAGGCTGCCCAGGGAGGGGGTTGAGTCACCTTCCCTGGATGTGTTCAGTCAAAAGGGTAGATGAGGTACTTAGGGATATGGTTTAGTTTAGGATGCGAATGGTTGGACTTGATGATCTTAAAGGTCTTTTCCAACCTTGTGATTCTGTGATTCTGTGATTCTGTGATTCTGTGACTGATCTTCACAGCTTTAAAACTTGTGACTTCAGTGGATGGAGTTAATCCTGAACTGCAACTTGACTCTGTACCCATGCTTTTCTATTTGCATGTTTGTTTTTTACAAGCTGGTCATTCAAGTCAGATGAGAATAAGGCCCAGTAGCATCCTTGATAAGCATTTCTGAAAGAGACTCTCTCTCTTTGATGGTAGGTTGTCTAGGCATGAATATGTTTTTCAGCTCTGCCAGAACCACCTACAATAAGGTTCACCTCAGGATTTTGGATGGCTGAATTCTTTAAGTTAGACTGTAGGCAGCTCTGTATAACTATTATAGCTAGAAAATCCTGTTTTGATCTCATTTACATTACAGTTATTCCAAAGATATTTTGAATAACTGGGAACAGGAGCTCTTTATTCCTCTTAAAGAAAAGATGGAAAGTTCTGGGAATGGATTTTTGTAATTTTTCAATTCCTTTTGGCAAGTGTAAATCTTCCTTAAAGCAATCCACTAAGAATTTCAAATTTCAGTACTTCTTTTCTGGATACACCTTAAAGGAAACTGGTTACTCAAATAGGATTTAACATCATTTTCCCATGAATATAGACTCCTTTCAAGTATCTGAAAAATAGCAAAACAAAACCAAGTAAATGATATTGAGAACTTCCAAGTCATTTTATATTTCGATTGCCTCTTTAAAGTAGAAGACTTCTTTAAAATTACTATCTAATATCTGACACTGGACAACTTCTACATAAGTTGTTGGAACTGCCTAGGGAAAGAAAGTTCACTGGAGTTAGTTTCCATTTGTTGGAAATTTAGTTTGATTTTCTGATTTTACTTTTTTATTGCTGGGATGGTTTTTTTACTTGCAAATGGACAGTTTGAGTTCAAAAACTCTGGATGTATGGCTTTCTGAGTGCTTATAAGTCGTGAATGTACAAGGAATCAAAAACTTACGGGGGATCTCCCTGTCTCTGTCTGTGTCTAAGATCAATAAAAGCTGTCCAAGAAACTCAGCCTTAAAGACAGAGTTATCAATACCACAAATACTTCCTTCTGAGCCTAAAAGGAAATGCAGCATACTGAGGGTCTGCCACATATGTGGCAGAATACAAATCAGAATTGTTTAACATTGAAAACAAAAGAATATAATTTCCAGTTAACTGTGAGCTACTTCAAGGAAAAAGCACCATTACTATTATTTTCATTGCAAATTTTTCATTTGTCACCAACTAGTACCAGAAAACTCCTCATGTTCTGAATCTATCAGTATCAGCCAATTTCAATCAGTTGAACTACCCAAATAGAAGGGTATAGTCATGTCCCAAAATCAGTGAATTAACAATTTATTGCAAAGAATAGGTCCAAGACAAGAAATTAGTTTAAATCAAGATTTAATATGCAGAGTAACTTGTGTTCCAGAGCAGAGATGCTGCGGTGATGTGGGTTAATCCTGGAGGACTCAGCCCCAGACAAATGCTTTTTCACTGTCCCACAGTGGTATGGGGGAGAGGATTGGAAGGGTACAAGTGAGAAAACTCATGGGTTGAGTTGAAGTTTGAAAGGTAAAGCAAAAGTTACGTGTGAAAGCAAAATAAGGAATTAGTTCACTGTTATTGGCAGGGAGGTGTTCAGCCATCCCCAGGGAAGCAGGGCTCTGTCATGCATGACAGATACTCGGGAAGATAAACACCATCACTCCCAGTGTGCTCCCATACAGTCATAGGCTGTTGTCTGTATTAGTTATGCTTGAAATCGGGGCATTTTCTAGAATACAATTTATTCTGGATAAAAAGTGAGAAATGAACTGGCTGCATAATATTTGGTAGTGCTGCTCCTTCAAAGTGGGCTGAAGGTGCTGTGCAAGCTAAATAATCAGGCCAGAACCGAAGTTTGACCTGCACCATCCCACTCATTTCAGCAAGCACGGACAACTCTGTACAGCACAGAAAAGAGGGAATTATGAGCAAATCTCCCTGAGTCCCATTCATGTGTGTGAGTCTACAAAAATGATTCTTCTAGTCCTGAGAGAGTAAACACATATTTTCTACATTCAAGTTTTTTACTCTTTTATAAAACTGTCAGCATCCATGTCAATTATTAATATTTAATGTGTTCTAGTTTGTAATATGTCATGCGGTATCATGCAGAATTGTCTGAATTTATACACAGAGAACTTTTTTATTAGATACACTTCCATCCAAACCTGTTCTCTTGGCAAATACTTCTGGTTTACGGTATATAACAGTCTCAGAAGCATTGATGAAAAAATCAAATTGGTGCTTTCATACCATTAAAATATGTCTATTTTCTGAAGCCTGACCAAGGTACAGTAAAATACTATCCGTGAGAGTATCAAAATACTCAAATAAGCAGAGATTTGGATGACTGGAAAAGCAAACAACTAAGTAGGCCTTCTGGGCACAACCCCATTTTTCAGGATATTGGTTGCAGTTAAATAGATTATGGTGTGTAATAGAGTTGATTTGCAGTCTTCGTCACTCGGATGTCTCCAGTGTTGTTCAAATTTTGCCTTTTGGCCACTTTCCTACTGAGTGAACTTCCACAAGAAATGTGCAGTGCTCAGCATTGTTGGTGTTCTTTTTCCCATTATCTCTGTTAAACGGATAAAGACAACACATTTCATTTAATTTCTGAGAGTATCAGCCCACAGGCCAGGCATTTTTTCTGTCTTCTGATATCTGTAAAATGAGCACCTCATGGCTCATGTACCAGGTTATCACAACAGTGAGCACACCCTTCAATCTTTTTGACTTGTCCTGATACTATCCAAGGCTAGTTAATGAGTTTCCATTGAATGAGTTCTGAAGCGCACCCAATTTTTCCAAAGCCTCAAGCTCTTATTTTCCTCCTTTCAGAAGAGGAGGCAGACCTCGGACATCCTCTGGCCTTTGCAGTTTGTAGGAATCATATTTAGGTTTAGATAATTTTTATTTTTTGGCACAAACTCTGTGAATGAAACTGGTTCCCAGGAACATAAAATCCAGATAGCTCAATTCAGCCCGGCTGATATTGTCCAAAAAATAAACAATTGACATGAAAAGCCTTCTGGGGATACAGCTCAATTTTAGCACATCTGTTCAGCTTCTCAGAGCAGGCGCATCCCCTGGTATCTCCTAGCGTTTATTAGATTCTGCAGATGCTGACTACCCCATCTGCTCTCCTCACTGGAAGTGAGCAAAGCTAAACAGCAACTGAGATAAATGACCCCATGTCAGCACTTGGAAATTAATGCTGATGAGCCTTAGTGGGGCTCACAGGGGGTTCAACCTGGCCCCCCATGCCTGGTAATTGCGGAGGAGGGGAGGCAATTACCAGGGGCAGGGGGTGGAGGGGCAATAGGCAAAGACAGTGCCCTTCACACAGAGTGAGGTAGTTCCCCCAGCCCCAGCCAGGGAAGCGCAGGAGTCCCAGGGCCTCCAGCAGCGCTCAAACATGGAAGCGTTGTGCCCTGGCATGGTTCTGGCACACCCCCCAAAATTCAGGATGAGTGCAGCTGCAGCTTGTGAGCAGTGCTGGGCTGCTGCTGCCCGTGGGCTGGGCCAAGCAAAGACTCTTCTGCTGGAACTTGTTGGAGCTTGACTCGTGCCGTTCCCTTGGCTGTGCTACATGGTTGTGCTGCGGAGTCTCCAGGGAATTCACACACCCAGTAAGAGCAACACCAGTGGGCTTTCTGCCCAGACTTCACTCTGACTTTTCCCTATGTTTTGTTAGTTTGCATGTTGGCTCTTCTTCCCTAACAGTTGTGCTTATAGAAACTCTTTGCATTTTATCTGAGGTCTCCCACACTCAAATCTGCCTGAATCCCATGGCCGTCTGATGGACTTAGGTCAGACTTAAAGTTTTTGGTAACCTCATTTTTAAATTACGTTTTCTGGAAAAGTTTGGGGTTTTTTTAGTAATAACCTTACCTGTGAAATCTCTACCTAGTAGTAGAAGCCACATACCTGATACCTGTAGTATGGTTCATCTTTAATTCCTAAAAACTATTCTTATTCCTGTTGTTGTGATAGCATTTTTTTGTTACTTTTTTATCTGTTTACCTGAGTATATGCTTCCACTTTAAACCTACTGTATTTTTAAAACAAATTAATATTTCCAAAGAAACTAATTTTGGACAGTAAGACAATGGACAGGATCCAGTGGAACAGGCTTCCAAGAGGCAGTTACTTTGCAATTAAAGTTCAAAGGACAGTAATTTAAGAAAAGACAGTTTACTCTGGCCTCATCTGTTCAATGAAAAAAACAAAAGATTTGACTATACGATTGGATGTGAAAGCAGTCCCAGGAGCATGATGAATATGATGTTGGGAAAAAACACGTTGCTTCCTTCTTTTGCTTGTACCCTGTGAACTAGGAATGAAACCCTGCACTTACTAAGGGCTCTATAAATAATCCATATGAAAATAAAAAATAGTATCAATTGACCATACGTACCAGGGCGTGAGTAGATATTATGATATGGGCAGTAGAAATTGTTTGGTTTGGTGGAATTATGTCCTGCTAGAGGACATACCTATGCTATCAGTTTTGTGCAGCTTCAATTTTGCTGGAGGTGTGCAGTCAAGAGGAGATTGTGCAGCTCCGTTCATAGAAGCAGCAGGATGCGGGTGAGATGAGGGTTTGGACACCCAGTGCCCACTGGCAGGCAGTGCAGACTTGTGTCCAAAATGCTGCCTCACAACATACTCCCCACAAGCCATATGCTCTCCTGAGGCTCTCACTGCCCTGAGCCTGACATCAACCCTAAGGACACAACCATCTCACTGTGGCACCGTCAATTTCGTGGCATACAATTTTGTCAGACTTCAGCCATTCCATCTGAGCTCAGAGTCCTTCCTTCCACAACAGGCGTCCCCCGGGCAATCTGCTACCACTTCTTTGCCAGTTCTCAAGGCAAGCATTGCCTCTGTCCCCTGTGTCTGCATGTCATTTCTTACCCCGACTCCTTACTGAACCAATTGTAAGCACTGGTCTTCCCTTGGGCTGGTGCAATTAATTTTTTTCCCAATAACACTTCAACCATTTTCAAAAGCTACATTGTTGAGAGAAGCACAGTTTGTTCCAATCCTTGACATCTTTACTTTTTACCCTCTAACTCCTCCATGAATTGAAGCTGTGACTTGAAAATCCTAGTGGGTGGCATGGTCCCTATGTTTGAGGGGATATAATCCCTGCCTTTGCAGATACCTGCCTAAGCTTGTGCAAGTCTCTCATGACTCCTCACAAAAAAAGAAGGTATTAGCCCAGAAAAATATAAACACCAAGCATGCTGTTATTCATGGAGGGCTGCTAGCTCTACTGATGGAGGATGGGAACAGAGTGCCTGGCTCTGTTGAGCTGGCAGTGACTATCTGCTGGCATCCAGCTTGAATCTAGGAGAGAACTAGCTGTTTTTAAAAACTTGGGGTGCTCCTAATGACATTATAAAGATGAGATAAATGAGCTGGACACAGACAGGAACAGCAGGACCAGGTAAAGCAAGAACTAGAAGATACAGTGGGACAGAATGGGAGTGGGGATATGGGACCCAGTGAACCCAAAGTTTGGATGAAACACTATGATAGAAGAGGAGCTTGGAACCTGAAAATTAAAACTCCAGGAGAAGATGGAGGAAGTCTGTATTTGGTTTACAAGGCAAGGTTTTAGTAGCTGGGGGTCTGCAGGGTTGGCTCTGATGAAAAAGCACCAGAAGCTGCCCCATGTCATACAGACCCAATTCCAGTCAGATCCAAGACAGACTCACTGCTGGATGAAGCTGATCCCATCAGCAATATTGCTAGTGCCTCTGTGATAGAATAATTAAGAAATGATACAAAGTTGTGCAGCACCAGCTGGGAGAGAAGAGTGAGAATACGTGAGATAAACAACTCTGCAGACACCAAGGTCAGTGAAGAAGGGAGAGATTTGGGGCATTACAGCAGCCCATGAACACCATGATGGGGCAGGCTGTACCCCTGCAGCCCATGGAGAGGTCACAGTGGAACAAAAATCAACTTTGTAGCCCATGGAGGACCCCAAGCCAGAGCAGGCAGAGCAGGTGGATGTGCCATGAAAGAAGCCTGTGGAGAGTGATGTTGGGGCAAGCTCTTGGCAGGTACTGTGGCCCATGAAGAGGACCCCACACTGGAGCAGGTTTTCCAGCAGGAATAATGACCCTGTGGGGAAATCACACTGGAACAGTCCATTCCTGAAAGACTGTACCTGTTGAAAGGACCCATGCTGGAGAAGTTTGTGAAGGACAGTCTCAAGCCTGCTGGAGCAGGGGAAGAGTGAAATGAGGAAGGAGTGTCAGAGACAAAACAGTATGAACTGACTGCAAAACCCATTCCCTGCACCACTCAGAGGAGGAGGTAGAACATTTGGGAGTGAAGTTGAACCTGGGAAGAAGGGAGGGGAGGTTTTGATTTTTTTTTTTTTTGATCCTATTTCTCATTTCCCTACTCTGTTTAATTAGCAACAAATTAAATTAATTTCCCCGTCAGGTCTGTTTTGCCTATGATGGTAATTGCTGAGAGATCTCCCTGTCCTTAACTTTTGTTGTGTTTTCTCTCCCTGTCCAGTTAAGGAGGTAGAGTCATAAAGAAGCTTGGTAGGCAACTGGTGGCCAGCCAAGGACAATCCAACACAAAGACTAACATTGTATTAGAAATCTGGGAACGTTGTCAAATAGTGATGAGCACAAAAGAGGAATCCATATGAAAATCTGATTAATGTGCTGTTAATCGCATTTTAAAAAGAATAAAAAATATAAACACATTAAGTAATGAGAATAAAATAAAAGCGTGAGTAGCCAGAGTAAATCAGCAAGTATACACATTGAGTAAGCCAAAGATGTTCTGAATAATTAGTGGAATCAAAAATACACATCACTCTATCACATTATCCCAGCCTGTATTGACAACAAGAATTGTCCTGACCCAGGTGCAGGACCTTGCACGTGGCCTTTATGAACCTCATGAGGTTCACATGGGCCCACTTCTCAGCTTCTCTATCAATGGAGCTAGAAAGAAAAAGTTAAATTAATTTAAATAATGGCCATGATATATCCAGAATGTCTTTTGACATGACTCTGCCTCATTTCCCAACTTGTTCTCATATTGTCTTTATTCCTTCCATTACTAATGATGTAAACAAGTGGTTCTCTAATGCTAACAGTGCCTAATTTCCTACAAATTTATGTCCAATGTTTGATTGTCAGTTCAAATTAAAATTTTCAATTTGGATATATAACAGCTTCTGTGTCTTCTCCTCTGCCTAATGATTTGAGCCTACCTTCTAGCTTTTCCTTCAGATTAAGCTCTCACAGCAAATCTCTTTTCTTTTGGCCATCCTAATGCCAAAGAACTTGTAATGTTTTGTGATGTTTACCCCTTTGGTATATTTATTTGATGATGGATATCATATTTTTAATTTGTTATGTGCAATAAGAGAACTTGACACAGAGAGGTTCAGACAACATGAAGAGATGAAACCAAGTTGGGAAAAAAAAAGTCAGTCTGCCTCCACACTAGACCCCTACATTGTCTTATTTGTGACACTACCTTCAGAAGGCTATTTAATAATATTAGACTTAGTCCAGGAATGCTTTAAAATCATTCTCAGAAAGCTGAAAGAGAGTAAATGGAGGTTGCTGGAAGAGGAGCAAGATGGTAAAGGTGAAAGAGAAATGCAAGAAATTAGGAAGTGCCAGAAAGGGAAGATGTAGGGGAAGTGAAGTTGCAGGAGCAAGGAAGGGATCTTGGAGGGCAGTAGCTGTCTAAACTGGTTGCAGCCTTCTCATTTAAGCTGTTGTGTTTCCTTAAGACACTTCTGTGTTTTCAGAGGCTTTTCCTGAGTTCAAGATGCACTCAACTGAGTGGTGCCAAGCTTTACAAAACAGCAGGTTTGGGTCTGCACTGTTGCTCAGTGTATCAAGCGTGCATCAATACAGGACTGTTTGGTGGCCTTGAACACTGTGTTCATATCACTGCTTGTCCATTTCCCTACCGAGAAAAGATAAAATGGAGACAATGCTACTGACTTTGTTGGGAAAGTATGGTGACATCCCTAGATGCTGTATGAGCAGAACAAGTCCAGATCCACAAGGTAGGAGCCCACACATGAGTTAACTGTTTGGACTCCTTTTGTAGTCAATGAAAAGAAATGGGATGATTTATCTCACCCTAAAACAGTAACCTAAAATAGGGCAGATGAATCCCATCTTGGAAGTGTCTGTTTGTCTGCAATGACTATAAAAGGAGTCAAGGAAATGAGCTCTCAAGTAAATGTCAACACTACAAACACATGAAGTTCATTAAAATTATTCCATCTGAAGGTCTCTGCTAGTCACAGTAGGGACCTCAAGATGCTGTTATTATCCTCCAGCCTTTCTCTGTGCGATCAGCCTTAGGACTGAAAGAAGACCCTTTAAGTCCTGCGAAAGGGCAGCCAGGAGAGTGAAAGAAGTTTGCAGACTGCTCTGTTCAGAGACTGGTGAGATAAAACATCTGTCATAGCATTACAATGGATCTCTAAAGCTCCAGATTCTGGCTGTTGGGCTAAAACTTGTACTTTGTCATGACAAGGACAAGTGCATGCCATACTTATTGCAGAAGTCCCTAGGGAAACATGGTTTGGTCGTAGCTCCACTGTACTGACTGCCGTGCTATCAGCTAGAGACAGTCTGCACCACAAAAAGCTGCACAGGCAAGACAATCAAAGTATTGTGGTCCATCCCTTAAAGATGAGGAATTGAGGCAGAGAGAGATTAAAAAGTGACTTTCCCAAATTATATAGGAAGTGTGTGGTGGGAGCTTGGTTCTCCCAAAGCACAGTTTATAACCACATATTTCTGCTGGCTTGCAGCAATATTGCTAGCCTTGGGACAGAGGGACTCTTTTCTATCAGGGCTACACTTATAGATGCTATGTGATTTACTTTTTCTGTAATTTGGCTTAATTTCTTGTAAGTGAAGTGTTTTACAATCCAGTGCATAACTGCACAGTCTCAAACCCTATCATCGAGTCAATACTCAGCAATTTGGCCAGGAAGGGATGGAAGAAATCACTTGTGTGACTTTCAAGAAGTTTCAAAAGACCCTGTTCCTCAGCCAGAGGATGTGGAGATAATTAAGGCTATAAGAATGATAGCTTGAAAGCTAGCAGGTTGCTTGGTTATATTCTCAGCATGAAGCTAAAGGCTTAAAGTTATACATATGTAGAACCAAGCATCAGCTGCTGCTAAAATAAGTGTTCAGATTCCAAAGCACGGAAAATTTACACAAGGTTTATTTGCAAACTCATAAAGTTTCCAAAATGATTGCTTTGGATTTACAATTAAAATCCAAGGTCATAAACAATAATTGTTGGTCTCTGATGAAAAACACATGAGAAACTTCTCAAGACAGATGGAATTTTCCCCTCTATGACAAAAAAAAAATGAAGAGAAGGAAACATTTCTGTTGTCAAATACAAATGAACGAAAGTTCAGAATTAAATTGTATTTTGTTGAGAAATGCTTAGTAATGACATGAGTCAATATTATTATGCCATGGTGATCACGTACAGTGACTGGAAAAAGAAAAAGAAGCGAATCTCTGCTTCCAGTACAGAGGATTAATCTTGGCCTTTGGATAGAAAATACATTAACCAGATCCCTGGCTTTCATGCTTTTTAATTGTTAGTAAGGATCAGCAAAGGAATCAGCTGTTTTACCCTCATGAGTAAGTGATTTCTAATGGCTTTCAGGATTCTGGGGATTACCTGTTATTCATTCTGCAAGCTGCGGTTTCCAGTCTTGAAAGATCTTTGTACACAGAAGTCTTGTATTTGCAACCAGAACTTTGAAGGAAAAAAACACTCAGGACAGTTTTATACTATGACCATACCATACTTACATGCATCTTCTTTTCACTTTCCACAGGACACATTTTTAAACATGTTTTTAAAAAATGCATAAAATAAGTGCCTTCTCTCTCATACAAATAATGGATTCATGTCAAGGTATCAAGGTCTAATGTTATGTATAGCAACAATTTTATTTGAAATCTGGGAGTTTATATTAAGCAATGAATAGCAAAGACAAGGTCAGTATTTTCCATTTCTCTTACCAGAAAAGAAGAGGAAGGAACTTAAAAGACATTTAAGGCTGGTAAAAGGCAGCATTTGCTTGTAATCTTTTATTCACAGACACTCTCTTTTACTCAGTATCATGTCACATATCTGAGGCAAAGAACCTAGCAGAATTTGGATAATAGGTGGACATTCATTTGGAAAATAAATTCTGCAGTTAGATAACACTCTACAATAATTTAAGATGGAAACAAAACATAGTGATTCTACCAAGAGAGCCACATTTCATTCCTTGTTTGAGAGGAAACTTTCACCAGGTAATTTCCTAACTGCCATTTGCCCATTCATCGGAAATTTGATAAGACACCATCAGATCCAGCCATGCAATATGATCCAGATGGTAATGTTCTGATGAGGTAAAGCCTTATTCAAAAGAGTGGTGTATTCAGCCAGTCTGCTTTGTTGGGAAGAGCTGCTGTGGGGAAAAGATTCCGAGTCCCTGGGGTGATTCTGGGGAATCCCTACCTGAACCCCTACCCCATGCCAGAGCATGACAATGCCTTGTCTGTGTTCAGCCAGCAATACTATCCTTGGGGCCCAGCATGTTGTCTGCCTCAAGGTGTCATAAGTAGCTATAATTGAAATTTTTTGAATGAAATATATCTCAAAATTAAATTGCTTTTGATAAAAACTGAAAGTTTTAGTGGAATTGTTGGGTTTGTTTTTTCTTTTATTTTTTCCTGTGAGTCTTATCAGTACGTGTGGTAAAGCTTTTGACTGAAAGGCAGAGTAAAAATGTGCCAGGAGAACAGGAGATTTTATGCCCTTAGCCTGCATCCTGTCTAGCCTCAACTTACTTGGCCCATGGATTTCTGATCACTTCTCAATCTGCATTCATCTGTTCATCAGATAAATCCCTCAATTTATATGGAGCCAGTGAAGGGGTCATTTGGCAATCCTTCCTATGATTATTAAATCCATTTTACCCTTTTCAAAGACAGTAAAATCATTTCAAAGAAACTTCATCCAGCTTCTTGTATATCAGTATAAATCATTCTTTTCTGTGTCCAATGCCAGAGGTGGTTGCTGGTTTGAATTCAGTTTGTGTTCAGCCATAGCTGCCTCCAGTCTTCTGAGCTCTGAGAAGAAAAATCCAGATTTTCCTCATACTTGCTTTATTCTCATTCTCACAGTGAATCTCTGCAAGGATGGCTTCATGCCCTGCCCCATGGCATGCTCTTTGAAGATACAGTGCTCCACACCCTTTTCCCCAATCATTCTCTCTCCTTCAACAGAGACCTCCACCTCATAAAAGCTGTTTCCCTTGAACTTGCAGACCGCTGAAGGTAATGCCCTGGAAAGACAAGGATGCAGGCTTTATAATTACCCAATCGTTGCCTCTGGGAAGTCAGCCTACAGCATTCATTTTCAGACAAGCACTCTCATGCTCTTCTCTTGTGCTCCCTTCCCCTATGGTAACAAGAAGCATCCTCAGTTCCCTCACTGTCTTCTTTTCAGATCCTAAGAGATAAATCCTTTATAATTGCAGGCAGACAAGTATTTCATACTCATCACAGAGACCAGAATGCTCTACACTATGTGATCCCATATAGCAGAAACCACAAAAGAAAAACCCTGAAATCTGTGGAACATTATCAGAAGTGTTCATACAAGAAAGACCACTAAATCTAGTCTGTCCCAAAAGAAGGGACCAGGCAAAAGTGGGGGAAATGTAGTATCTGAGGTCCCTGCCATGTTCTATGAAAATAGAACTGAGGAAGGCAAATCCCCCACCAAAATCCAAAGCCGAATCCATTAGTGGTTTGATAGAAAATATAGTACAAATCCTGAAATAAAATGATTGGTTTTAACCTTGAGGACATGATTAAGGCATGTGAGCTAAAATGATCCAAGTATCTCAAGGGCTTCCCACTGATTGCTGACATATGAGAAGGAAGTAAAAACCTCTCTCTCTCCCAGAAGCCATGCTTTGCATTGAAGGATGAAAAAGAAGACATTTTTCCTGGTTCCTGCACTTACCTGGCAAAGGCCCTGAAGCGCAGAACTAAGTACAAATCAATGGAGAGCAAACAGACAGGGTCAACAAACAGACCCTTGTGCAGGCATCAGCACGTTGGATAGTCAGTCTCCTACACTAAGTTGTAAATCCCTATTCCAGGATCCTCCCTATCCTGCTGTAAATGCCTCATGCTCCATCTTGAAGCAATTTCATTTCTTTCCTCTTATTTTCCATATTAGAAGACCATTTCTGTGTTTCTGAGATATTAACCTTCCTCTAGCTAACATTTTTAAGGATGAAATCGTGTGCATTTTGCTTTGAGCTATCCTTAAATTTCAACAGTTCTCTTTCCCTCATACTTACCCATCTCCAAAATGTATCTATGACTACTCAACTTCAGCTTGATTTTTCTAGATAAAACAAGCTTAGATCCTTTAGATCTCTTCTAACAAGACAGGTTCCCCTGTTTCTCTTTTGACATTTCAAAAAATCCTTCTCAGTGGTTACCTTATCTGTACAGCCTCTGATTTTCCACTCACATTGTAAGTTCCTTAGGTGACAAAATATCTTTCTGGTTTGTTTCTGACCCTCACAGTGTGTTCTGAACTGTGACTGAGGATCTTAGGTAGTTTACCATAACAATACAAATTTTCATAATTGAATGCAGCAAATGCATCTGAAATGCCAATAGAAAACGAGAAGAATAATGGCACTGTAAACCTGATTTTCCCAGATTTCCAGAAATCTCCATTCTGATTCCATTTGCAGAAAGGGTTTTCCAGAATTTTCCTTTCTAACCAACAATTGCTCACTCCTTTTTTTTTTTTTTAATCCAACAGAAAGCCTGGAAAAGAGATCAAGTAAATTCACCAAGTTCTTGCTTTCTCTACTGTCTCCTGAATGCCCTGACATGCTTGCTTTTTTAAGGGAAAGAAGATGAGTCACACAGATGAAAGAACACAAGATAGGGAGGTGGCTGAGAACAGTAGAGAAAGCATCAGATAAAACACAATACATTTATTTTATTAGACTGAACGAGTCATTTGGGAGAGGCGCTGGATATGGCAATGATCTGAAATAATACGGCATAGGTTTCATTCCTCTCCCCAGGGAGTGAGTGCTAAGCATCGTTCTCAGCACGGGGACCGTCTCACACCATTCATAAACCCTGTCTCCCACAGACTGTGGCTGCGTGTGTGTCGGTCTCATTGCCGGCTGGCATAGCTTCCCTGACAGACTCCTAACCTTCAGACACTTACACCAGCAAAACTTGTCTCCTTTTTTTTTCAGGGAAGGGAGCATTTTGATGACAGAACAATGCCAGGCTAACTGCACCCACACGAGGAATGCCTTACCTATCACCTAGCTTATAAGTAAAGCAGTCCAAGAATAAACTTGGCCTTAGTTACCATCACCCCAGCCCACCCTGGGGAGAGGTGCATAGAATCAAACGACTATCCAATTAAGATAGTGATAAGTATTGAAATTTCTGTCAACGTGCCTGATCTGAAGCTCATTAACATTGAATGCTTTATATCATTTTGGTTGTGCAAACAGCTCTTTAAGCGGATGTAAGTTATACCAACCACTATATTTGCATTTTATTTCAAGCCTTTTCCTTGCATTTCCTGAATGGTGGAAAAAACCAGTTTTAATGAGAAATCTGCCCTGCTTTTAGTTTATTGCAAGATAAAATAATGGCAGCATGTGGGGGCATACAAAAAAAATCTTGCTCTTGCAGGTCAATAGTTAAGAGATAAATTTAATTTTACCTGGTGAATTTATGGTTTTAGTAATACAAAGCTTATCATGTGCTTTCTCTATTGCCTTTGCTTTTACAGCCTTTACAGCCATTGTTATAAGAGCTTTTTCATGTAACCTGCAAAGAAATACCCTGCAAAGAAGTACCCAAGCACACTTAAACAATTCTCATGTAGCCAGTTTGATGGAGAAAATTCCAAACAAAAATCATACACAAGAAAATGAAAATAAATATTTAGTTTCATTGCATTTTATAAAGCATATATCCTCGAGCAATCTTTCTGTAGTTACGTGACAAGGACTATGTAATAACTAGTCAGTAATGACATGCTCCGGGGCTTATGAGGTGATAATTATATCCGAATCCATCAAATGGTTCAGAGAGTCATTACAATCCAACTCAGAATTCTCAGATCATACGAATTCAGTTTCAAAGCTGAAGTATTCTATTAATCATCCCATTGTTTATGGTCAGTAGATGAACTAGATTGGCCTCATTGTAAGAGATATGATGCTTTAAAGCGAACTGGTTAAAAACTGTGCTGTGAACCTATTATTTTTCCCCAAGATGGCAGAACAACCCTGTATCTCAGGTCCTTTCTGATCACATGCAGGACCTCCTGCTTTGGGATAGATTCCTACCCAAATAAAAGAAGAAGATGATAAAAACTTTCTAAATACTTACATAATTACAGTGCATGCAGTTGTAGGTCTTACCATAAAAGGGGGAAAAGACAACTCTGGGTTTGTGCAACTTATGAAGTGGTGCTTCCCTCAGGCACTGAGATACTATGATTATCTTCATGAGTCTTTGTGTTACTGGCATTTGCAGAGTCTCGTGCTGTTTATTCCCACAGTGATATCTGGTGCAGGGATAAAGTGTCCACTAAAGAGTCCAAGTTCAAGCAAAGGGATAGTTGAAAAGATAAGAAAGTAAGATTTTGGTGATGGAATAAGCAGACTTGAAACATTTGTCAGGTATAAATGAATCAGCTACGAATGTGAAAAAGTCATATTCCTGTGATCTGTGTCTGCAAAAAACCCCAAACAGTAAACATGGTAACCACTGCAGCAAGAAGTCTTCCTGCTAGTATAGATAATTCTCTTTGAGGATGCCAACAAAAGAGCTCCTCCAAGCCTAAGGAATGTCCCCTCTAAGGACATTTTTTCGCATAGTTATTGTATTACAGCTTTCCCAACCAACTTTTCTCAAGTATAAAGAAATCCACAGACATATTCTTATAGCCAAGCTATCACAATGTCAGGGGATAGCAGGAAGCAAGTTTACAATGTATAATCACTAACATAAATTAAATACGGCTAGAAAAGTCCCTGCCTATATAAATGTATGTTCAGCCTTTCTACCATAGGCTGCTACCATAGTCTGCTATATGGTTAAAATGCCCATGAAATAGTTTCTGAATCATCACAGTTACAGTAAAACCACTACTAGTTTTGAGTTGCCTTTATATAGCAGAGTATAAACTAGTGGAAAGCTAAACACTAAAACTGATGAACTGGTATCATTTCTGTTATTCTCATGCACCTTTCTTTTGAGGACATGGGCTTTGATTCTTGTCATTATACCTGTTCTTGATGGGTACTCACACAGAACTAGAATCTCTGACAGATGCGACCAACTAACCCAGACTTTTTCAGTGAAAAAAAAATAGCTGTGGCACTAACCTATGCAGTACCAGAAAAAAATTGAAACAGGTGGGAACAATCTATTGATCTATCAGCCATTTAGCCATTTTTTACCTTACTTTGTAGACTGACAGTAATGCAGGCCAATTTTTAAGTAAGACCATCCAACTTGTTTTTATGAGACTGAATAGTTGCCAAAAACTAGAAGTTAAACTGAGCAAAATTTTTAAAGTCATTTTTAGCTTTCTATTTATTGTTTTATGTCTTCCAGTGCAAAATGTAAATAGCACAATACTCAGAACTCAAAACCAAGAGAAAGACTGTAGCTTTCCTGGGTACTTACTAGGCAACTTTCAAAATCAACTTAATGGTTAAAGTTTGAAGTCTCTTGTCTGCTGATACTAAAAATTGACTCAAGTCTTCATCTTCAGAGGATCTCCCTCAGCCTTTCCATGACTTTTAATGTACATTCTTTCTATATTCCTTTCCAGGGCTGGGGAGTTTTCTATGGGAGGCCAGGGCTAGTTTTGAAAAGTGTCCTCCGGTTGGCAAGGTGGAGTAAGGAACTATTGTTTCCAGTGGTGGTGCTGCAGTATTTCCAGGTCAAACTAAAGCAGCAATAGACTGGAAAGCTTGCTTTTCACCACAGCTCAGTTTTGAAAGCTCAAAGCATTTAGGTATTTTGGTGCCCATCTGACCCTAAGACACTCCCCCCACCCAAAGTTCAGATAGCATACTTTGATATATGCCATGAAGGACTAGCTAAATGGGAAGCTATTAAAAATGTACTGTGTATATGCAGCCTTCATTTCCTAGTAGGAATGTTCTAAAATTAGGGCTCCATCAATGCAGAAGATGAGATCATTTCCCAGATTTTTGTTTGAAACCCTGAATTCAGTATAAAGATTGTGCATGGGTGTGATATCAAAATCACACAAAGACATTAAAATCATAACTCTGTGAAAGACTAGAGAAGCTAAACTAGTGAAAGAAGTTGAATCTAAAATCCAAAGAACAAGAGCAGAAACAAGTCCTCCTTTGCAATAGCAGAAGTGTAACTGACTTCTGGACAAAGAAAAAATGACAATACTTTTGAAGGAAGTATAAACCAAGCACACACACTAAATTGTACCCATCGACCTTGGAACCCCTGAGTCTGACATGCAGACTCCAAGGACCACTGAATTCAAAGCAGAAAGGATTCAGCTGAATCCTTTGATTTCTTTTACTTTTAGATTAGCATGCCATGGCAAACAGGTTTATAAATTTGCAGTGTTTTCAGGTATGCATTTTAACTAGGAAATCCTGCTGGACCCAGAAAACACCTTTGCTCTGCAGCACAGTGAACCAGAAAGCTGGTAGGCCTTATAAAGTATAAAAACTTCCTCAAGATACAAAGGCCTTGCATAATCCTGATCTCCAGTGTAATGTTCTCTGCTGCTAGAAATCACTTTAGCAGTTTTAATGGTCAATAAGCAGTAAACCTTAAATGGACCCAAACTCCTCTTTATCCAAGTCATAAATCCAACCTGATAGTAGAGATCAGGAAGTAATGGGCCTCAGGGGAAGTCTGTGCCATGGCATCCATACGTCCCGTTAAATTGCACAAGGAGGAGCTCAGTCCGGAAGGTCAAACATGTAAAAAAAGAAAAGCTAAACAAACACACAAACAAAAAAACCCAACCCTGCTAAGTAGCATTTACATTCTACATTAACTACACAAATGCTGCGAAAATTCAATTTTAATTCCATTTTCTCTTGCCTGCAGTGCTTGGGGTAGACAACAGAACACAGTGTTTGGAAGTTGCATAGCAAAAAGCTTTCAAAACCATCCAAGATTTATCAGCTGGATTAAGACTTTCATGTTAACCCTCATTTAACCTGATTTTCAGGATATAGAAAGGGAAAGAATTATATCTGCTGGGAGTATACTTGCAATTGTTGTGACTGTAAACTCCAGACATCATAAAAATTATGCTGAATTGGCTTTCTATGTGGACTTGCTGATCTGTCTTAGCATTTTTTGTGGATCTCCTCCTGGTGAACTGGTGGCCTTAATACAATTTATTTTCATTTACTTTGGAAGTGACTTAAGTTAAACTGAATGGAGAATATTTTAATTCCCAGATCAAGTGTCCACACAGGCATGTAATATGGTTTGAGTTCACATATTTAACTCGCTTAAGTTTTTCCAAATGTCCCTTAGTAAAGATCTGTACCATAATTTGTAATTATCAAAAGTTCTAGTAGATGTTTAAACAATAAGTATGCTGCATGCAATGAAAAAAACAAAGCATGAAAGTCACAGCAGTCAATAAAGCATTCTGCAACACATCATAGGACTTAAACAGATCATCTCAATCTTTAGTCAGTCTTTTCTGTCTCAAAAGAAAGAATGTCACAGCTGTGTCACTGTTCCATATGTAGTTAGTTAGTTGGGACATGTTAAGTTTAAAACATTATGCTATCAGAAGGCTTGCCTAAGCTTCATGGTTAGTCCTACATACAAACACAGGCACACACAGGCACACACACAGAGAGGTGGAGAGAGTTAAGGCTTGGGTAACTGAACCATTCCTTGCTACATTCGATTTTCCCTGCTTATCCCAAACCTGGTCAGAGTTTTGTTGGTAAATACTTTAATTCATTCCTGTGTTCACACCTGAGACCCAGATGTCTGCTTTGTCCAAATTCACCTGTGATATAGCTCTGCTCACAAGGACAAATTAGATCTCTGCTTGTTTTCTCTTAATATTTTGTAGAATTGAGAACCTTTATAGAAGTTTTAGGTAGTATTTTTTTGTAAATACCATCCCCATCTTCAAAATTAAATAGATTATGTTATGACACTTGTTGTTTAGGATCTTTCATGCACATTCATTCACTGAAGAGTTGTTCACCATTTTTCACAAAATATGAGCATTCACTGGAGAGCACTTACCCAGCAGAATATAAAAAGTAAAAGAAATTAATCTAAGCTCAGGACTAAAAAAATCACAGTTTGTGTGTCAGAGCTGCAGATAATTTGCTGCCTCCTTAGTTTTCATCAAGGAAAACGGACATATGGGGCACATTACAGAATTGTATGAGAACATATGGTACTGCACTGAATGGTAAGGTAAGTGACAAAGGGAAATCCGTGATCATTGGGCAGAAATATTTGGGGCCTCTTGGTGCTCAGCTGTCAACATTTCTAGGAGGGCAGAATGCTTTGAGTTAAATAAATGACCGGATATTTTGGCATCAGTTTTATAGTGGCTTGATCAAGCCCTTGAGAGGTGCATCATCCTGGCTGTATAGATCTTCTCTGTACCACCAGAAAAGTAAAGAGAAATATAAATCAAAAGATTGTGTTCTGAAAGCTTGATAGCTAAAGTTTATTTGCTTCAGTATAGAGTTATTTGAAGGATCAGGCAAATCTATTGCTCAAGAGAGAGATTCTGTATTTAAGAGAATTTTCTGGATAAATTTAATCATATTTATAAGTACAATATTCAAATACAGTGGAATTACATTACCTCTATCTGCCAGTTTCTGTTTGTGTGCACCTAAACTGAAAGAAGAGGATAAATCATTATTCGTCCTGTCAGGTATATACATCAAAGAAAATAAAAGCTATGCAAATTTTCTTTTATTCCCAACCAGTTGGAAGAAGCCAGTGTTTTCATCCAAGAAGAAAAGATCTTAACTATGAAGACATTTGGTAGAATTCTCCTAATTTAGAAACTTCATCTTTTGCAGGTGGATCTTAAAGTTCTACATTGATATCAAGGGTTTTCAGCCCCATGAGGACAGCTTTATCAAATACTATGTTCTGAATATCAGAATGCTTCCTATATGGTAGAGGACCAAAACAACCCCCCTGAATACTCCAGAGTGCATAAATAAGGTTCAGACATGATTCCTCAGATCTGCTGCTTCAGTTCATCTCTTCCTAATTTTAGAGTCACCCATTCCACTGCACTCTGAGATTTTGTTCTCATACAAATAACCTGCTTCCTTACAGGTATCTATTTAGCTATCATGTAATGATAGAGAAGATACATGTTTATCCAATGCTTTGAAGCATATTTCAGTATCTCAGACCATAAAACTGTGTTGTTACCTTCTCAAGGAGCTTAGGGCACATGAAAACTTTTGGTTAGACAGGGACCAAACACACACTGCACATGCCTTTCACTCCAGGATGGGGAAAGTTCGGAGATATATCATCAATCTAGTTAAAGTTTAGGGACAGAGGGATTCAGGACTGAGAAACAGCTAGAAAAATTCCAGACTTTGAAGCATGTTGTATAGACATTTGCATTACTCTACAGCGCTCAATCCTGCCTCCACTCTATGTTGCCATGTAAAGCCTGCAAATTTATCTGCTCTACTGTTCTTTTTACTCTGCTTTCTCCTTCTTAAGGGCAGTTAGAAATTCCCATGTCTCAGAATGTTTCCTGGCACTGAGGGCCTGCAGGGAAGCAGATGAGAACCAATGGATGCTGAGGTGAGTGGAGAAGAGGAAAGTTATGGCATAGAAGGAAAACGGAGCTCAAGGTAATAAATGAACTGTTGCCATACTTAGGACAACTGGTGCTGTGGCTTATACCTCCTGAAAAGGCTTATGTCCAGCATCTTCCCTAATATTTGGTAGGGGCTGTCCATCACGGGGAGGGAGGTGTGGACAAGGCATGGTTAACAGTGGAGTGGAATCAGACTGTTGGAGATGAGAGGCATGGAGGCTGCTGGAGATCAGAAGCATGGAGTCTGTTGAAGGAGTCAGAATGTACCAACATATATTTGCATGACTGACCCATCCGTGGAGTTTTTTAGCATGTAACTGATATCTGAAAATAGAGTAGTAAAAAAAAATGTCATTGGGGGTATCAAGTCTGGCATTCACAAATTAGGAAACTCTAAACTGTGAGCTGGAAGCACATTTAAACTTAGATTTCTCCTGGTTAAGGCATCAAACAATAGTTTTTTCACATAGTTGAAGGAGACACAAAGGCACCTCTAGAAATCAAGCTGCTTCACCTAAAAATAGCCTTTAGAAGTGTCTTCCACCCTCCACTACATAGAGACTAAGCACTGAACTAAAGTGCATAATGTTAGTATGGCAAATACCAAACCTTTGGGTGGATAGTCTGGCACAGGATTTAACTCTGTGTTTTAATATTAATTATTTTAAAGTATGTGGTTATTCTATTAATATTAGTAATACTATAGTGTTACAATGATAACTCCTTCTTTAAAATGGACAGTTTTATCCAGAGATCTTATGTCACCAGCACAAGGAGAAAGGTAAAAAGATAGATGAACCTGAAGCAAGAGAGAGACTACTGTGCCCTTGGTGTGTATGCACCCAGTTTGCCAAGTGGCTTGGCATGATTAAGAAAAAAGCATTGCTGGAACCTTATCCAAGAGCAGATCCAGTTCAGCAGCAGATACTAGCTTAGCATAAAGCCACTGGATTAGAACTTGGATGGAAATTTAAACATGTACCTTGGTTTGAAATAAGATGTGATTTAGTAGCTTAGTGGAAACAGACACTGGCTGCTTTAAAGTTCTTTTTGTCTCCCCTTTTCTTAGAGTCTCTCATGCTTCAGATATGCTATTATTACAATAACTATACTGCCAGATGAAATAGCAACCTTTTGCTTAAATGATTACTTTTATGACTGTTTCATTTTATACAGTAGATTATCATGACACAAAGACTATATGGCTACAATCTACAATGATTTTCATGTGAAGGGCATTGTCTGTGTAGTGTATTAAGAGTTTCAACATTTCTTTTAAATCGTTAAGCATATAAAGGTCTCCTACAAGGAGAAGCTATTATGTAAAAATTAACCCCCCTTCTGTGATTTTTTTCTAAGAAACAAGTCCAAGAAAAAGTGGAGAAAAAAGACATCTTTGTTAGCTGCCTACAAAATTGGTGTTTTGAAATTAAATCCTTTCATGTATTAGAAAGTTTTCATGAAAAAATACCCAGAGCTGAGAAATAATTCAGCTTTCCCATGTTCACCATCTGAGTTAGCTGGAAGGAAAAAAAAAAGCATGACAAAAGATCGCTAAAGCAATGGGGAAATTATTGCTTGTTGCTGAAGAGAAGCATTACGTGCCAGGGTGGAGGGTGGTTTTTTGTTTTCCCCATCTCCTCAGAGCAGAAATAAATGACACGTCTAACAAGTTTGGAGAAGTCAGACATTTCCAAACATTAGATTGGTTCTTTCTGTTCATGCTACAAGAAAACATTGTGAGTCACCATAACTGAGCCTGATTGGCATTAGTCAAATAAAATTAAGTTTAGGCCTAGTGTGAATCTGCTCATTAGGACTGGTCCTTTTCATACCTTGGTCACCTCCAGAATACTTTAACCTTCTATTGCCAAATTGGGTTAAGTCCCTGGGGCAAGGACTGCCCTCTTCTTATTTGCAGCTATAATGCCAAGGTGCACAAGGCCCTGAACTTTGATTCATGAGGGTCTGGACATGTATTTAAGTCTCTCTGTGGGTATCACAAAGCACTGCAAAAGTGTGAACAAAGAGCAGTGATATCATTCTCTTTTGTGTGTGATTGATAAAGACTGACTGGGAAAAAGGCAGCTTAAGGTGAATAATACCAAGTAAGGAGAATGAAAACCTCGGATGAGCCCAGCCTATTCTCTAGCCAAGCTAAAGAAGGCTCAAAGAACATGTCACCCTCTGTGTTCACAGGTCCTGTAGACACTACCTGTCAAGCACTGGCTACATGCAGTGCACCTTGAGATGGAAATGTTGTCTTGCCTAGATAAAAATTATTTGGAGGAATGCATCTTGCTCAACTTCTGCTACCGAAAAGTTACAGTCATCATCTAAACTAATCATCTAGACTTCTCAACAATCAACAAGGAGAGATGAGTGCCTACAGAAAATGATTCACTATAGACACAGGACAGGACAAGTTGTTCTCTCAGATGACCATCCCTCTCAGTGACTATTTGTTGACTACTTCAAGTAGCTGCATAACTATTAAATAGCTAAAATTAGGTGCACTGAATCCCATGCAGTCTGGACTAGATTAAATCTCCTAGGGACAGGCCTGAACAGCAAAATGCCTCCATTTTGCTACATTTGGCAACTGTAGCACAAACAGACCAAAACCAATCAAAACTTAGCTCAAGGAGGTAATGATAGCAATGAAGTACTTGTACTGGGACAGATGTTAGCACTGGCTGCGAATGAGAGTGTCATGGTGCCCACAGGGCTTATTCTTGAGTTCATGTGCAATCACATCTTTGCTTTGCTGCATAAACAAAGTTAATTCTATGTATACAAAGTAATTACAATTTAGCATTTCTATACTGAGCCAATCAAAACCTGTGGTTGATCAAAACAGAGCTAAGGTGGTAAAGTTTCACCTGAATTCAACATTCTGCCCTCAGTTTACTGGTGTACCTACACCAGGTCAAGAGCAGCTTATCTTGGGATAGTTACTGTTTCCCAGCTGTAATGTTCTACCTACCTCTGCTTCAGTCACATCTCAAGTAGCAGCTACCAAACTGCAGTGAATTTTAGCCTGGAAAACTGAAATCCATGCTGTTTTGTTTTGACAGGCTGTACCAGCCCTGCCTTCCTGGGTAGCTGGGATCACGATGACAGAATAGACAGTGGCAGGAAACACTCCCCTACTGCCAAAAGAAACTAGTTTCTGCTTCTGGATCAGAATTCTTACTGAAGAAGAAAATAAAAAAAAGAAAAAAGAAAAGCTTACCATGGAGCCATGCCCATGGATAATTGCAATACATTTTTTGGAATACAATTTCATAGCGATTCATAGAGTTTGTAGAGGTTAGGTTACACTGAGAGCTGGTTTCATTCAGCCACCAGAAATCCATCGGATGTATTTTAGGGAGGATTTCCTGCTTCTACTGTTCAACATGTGCAAGACCCTGACCTGAACTTTTGTGTTACACTAGCAAGTCCCACTGCTTTTCAGGCAGGTCTGTTACTTTGCTAATTTCTCCATTTTATGAATCAAACCAAACTCACAGTAGTTTGCTTGAAGCTAAAAACTCATTATTCAAGGAATTTCTGAAAAGTAAATGCCCTTTAACTGACTATGTAGAAAATGCCCTCTTTCTGCAGCAGATGAGGGTGGCTTTGTAGAAGATAGGTATATAATTTTAACACTGCAGTAGTTTATGATAAAGCCCCTAGCTGTTTACTTTGCCATCCTATCAGTTTATACTCCTACTGTCAAGTAAGGAGTAAGGAAAAATACCAAGTTGTCTTAACCACTTCAGCCAAAAAATGAAACCCAAAAAAACCCAAAACAAACAAACAAACAAACAAAAAAGAAAGGAGGGGGGAAAAGCCACCATCATTTAATAGTTTCTGGCATAAACATGAGGTGGACAGCTGGATGCAGAAACACTATAGTAAGCCTCCACAGCAAGGTTACCCAAGCTGATCTGCTAGTTTCCCAAGTGAAGGGCTTTCAAAATATTTTTTTTATAGGTGAATTAAACACAGCAATGGAAACAGAAGTCTTTTGAAGTGCCTACCATTAGGTTTTGTGCTAGAGTTTTAAGCAGAGGATGCAGAGAAAACATTCACCCCCTTCCTAGATTATGTATACTGTACTCAGAAATACTTGATCATTAATATAGTCTAGCAATTTACAGTGAAGGATTACCTTGATAGCTCACCAAGTCACCTGGTAATGTTACAGGGCTTTCTGTGGCAACAAAGCACCAAATAAGAAGCCAGAGCCAGATTTAATAAATTTTATGAAGAAGACATGGTGTTCATCAAAGAGCATAAATTTCCAAAACAGAAACAAATCTCTCACTGACTTCCAATACAAGTTGAAACTACTTAATTCTTGAGCAAGCATATAGGTCTTTGGCTCTGAAGTTAAACAGTGACTAGAGAGCAAAACTAAAGAAATAAAAGAAATCCAGAATTTTTAGAATGTGCGCCAAGTCCACAGAGCTGACTGGGGCCAAGACTCTTGCAAGAGCAATTCTTTTTTTAATATTTAATGGTTATTTAACAATGGTCTCTTGGCGGTCATGTCACTTCACTACAGTTCCTAAAGATTTTCAAGTAAAGATTCCATTTAGTTCTTCTTATTTCTCTTTTTAAGCCACTTGTGTGTGGATCATGTGGCAACCTGTCTGAGCAAGAAAAGGAAGACGAGATATTCACGGACAAACTCAAATACTCTTCAATTGCAGACCAGCTGTTTTACACATTTTCAGGCTACTCAAACCCACTTGTAACTCAGGTGTCTTGTTTCAGCTTATGGTTCAGCTGGAAACTCAATTTAAAGGTAAGCAGCAAAAGAGGAGAAATCAGTAGGGCACATCAGATCTGACAGCAAACAATACACCTGGAAATGAAAACAAAGATATCAAGACAATGTGCACTGAGCACAAGACTGTGATGATGAATGCAGACACATAAATGTATAGACTGACATCAGATGAGAATCTGTCCATCTATGTGAAGCATTTGTACAAATGAAAGGTTATGAATAGACTGCCAAATTGCCATATAATCTTCTGCAAGCTGTGGACCCACTGTGCCTGGACAAACCGGCAGCTTCCACTCACTTCTGCAGGGAAACCTGGGTCATGACTCATTCAGACTTACGTATGCCAGGGAAGTTGGACCACCAAGTGACAAGGAAAACTTTGAAACTTTGTACCAACCTACCTATCAGGGAGAAATGCCTTTAGGAGTTGTGCTTTGGGAAGTAAAATCTTGCAGACGCTCTACTTTAGGTGATGTAATTCTGCCCTGCCCCACATTCAGGGCTATGTTGTTCAAGCAATAACTTATCCTTAATTGTCTTCGGTGAACTTGTCAACACCAGCCTTTTTTTGCTTCTTGTGGGCTTTGCAGATGCTCCCCTCCATCTGTAACAGCATGAAAAAATTACCAACAGGAACATGCAGAGACATATGCTCAGAAGCTATCTCTATAGTTCCTTATATTTTCCACTCATCTCAGAGTTTTGAACATTTATTTGTGCAGCCAGCTATGCTGAATTCCTAGAAACAATTTAATATATATTGCAAAGAGCTCTTTAATGCTAAGACATTATTCTCCACAGCCAATTTTTTTGTCACCAATGGCAGCATGAGTAGCTTCTGGTATAATCACACTCCTTTTAATTACTGAATCATCCATACCCTTCCAACTGCATTCCAAAGTGTCAACCTCCTTGTCAGAGACAAGAACGATTTCTTGAACACAAAAGCACTGATATTTACTGCTGCCAATTTTTTTCACAGCAATATATTTCCTCCCTCTATGAACACAACACAACTATTTGAAACAGACTTAGGCCAGGGAATAAGAATATGATATTTTTTAGATTAACATCTGCCTAAGGAAAAAAGTGGTTTAAGATATAAGTTGGTGTAGCACGTTTGATTTCAGCAGTAGAAGAGTGGGTTTAATAAGATTTCCCCAAATAACTCTAACCAAGGCCTTAAAGAGGTCTTAATTTTATATGAAACTAAACTAATTGGCCAGTGTTGTGGCCAGGCTACAAAATTAAGGACGAAAATTCCACTAAACACTCCCATAAGCCTTATGGTCACAGGCAATAAGGTCTCACAAATGGCACCCAATGCTTGTAATTTTTCAAGTATTCACTTCAGGCAGTTGATAATTGCTATTTAAACTTATTCTAATTACACAACAACAAGTGGGCTAAACAAACAAATGGGGATGGGAAATTTAACAGATGAAAACCAATTAGCAACCAGAACTAGTATGTCACCTTTTGGTATTGCTGATCTGTTGGATCCTGAGGAATATGCTCTATAAAATCAGATGGTTTAAATATCTAAATGTATTATTGTATTTATCTTTTCTTCAAAGTCTAAACATTTTCTAAAACTTATAGGAAATTGTGAAGTGGTTGCAGGTTTTTGCTTAGTTTTGGTTTTGTCATTTTAACTACTATCTTAATTGCATTAGCAAATTGGAATTTTCCTTGAATAGCTTTGGTATGGTTGTGCCTCCCAAAGTGTTACTGAAAGGGACACACATAACCCCCTCATTTTTGTTCCCATCAGCACTATCCCAACACCAGCTGGAGCAGCCAAGACAATGAGTTAGGCACAAATGTTAATGAGATCTTTTTTTCCTTCTGGGATGTGCTTGTGACACTGATTTATTACTCAGAGCCTCATTACGTTGGATAAAGCTACAGTGATTTACAGAACAAGACATTCATGTTTCTTTCATGTCCCCATAAAAGAGACATTGGTATAGAGCTATCCAACTCCCTAGCCTGAGACACAGAAATAGAGATAGGAAACAGGACATTTGCCTGTCTATAGTCTTACTAAATATGACAGTTATAGCTTACTTAATCATAAAGGCCTGGATATATGTTTGGATATATCTTCCTTTCATCCCTGTTCTTGATATTTTGTTTCCATTTTTACTTTTCATCTTCTATTAAAACACAACATAGGAAATTAGATTAAAAGAGGGGAAATTATATTAAACAAAAGGAAATTAAATTAAGCAAAATTGTTACAAGGCTGTGAAAGATTTGACTGAAACCACCCTTTGGAAATGAATGTCTTCAGACATCCTCTGACACAGTGATAGCTCTCAAGTGGCCACCATGATGTTCAGAAAAGGCTATTCTTTCTCTGGTAACCAGAGGTGCTCCTGGATTCTGCTATTCGTTTCTGTTCTGTCTCTCTGCTTGAAAGTCAATGCAGGTAAAAAGCTGGATGTCACCACAACCTGAATCTTCTTGATCTCTATGGAGTTTGTTATTCTGGCCAAGGTCTCACAAGCAGGTGAGATTTGTACATGACAGCAGTTTACTTCTTGCCACCATGAGAGTCAAGTCAAGAAAGGAATAAAACAACAAAGATTTTTAAAAGCAAGTAAAGATTCTGATGGAGACCCTGACCTCATGGCAGTTTATGAGTTGGAAGGTGCAGGTCAAAAGCCTGCTTCGCACTTGTATAATTTTTCATAATCTTTCCCTTAGCACCCGCTATTGGCACTTCACTCTATGAGTTATTCCCAGGAGAAGAAGGAACCAGATGAACTAGATCCCTCCTGGCACTAGAAGCTCTCTGCATGCTTGAGGGTGGGAAGAGAAGGACACAGATGTAAGAATTCAAACGAACAATGACAGGACAGTGTCTCTACGGATGTTGCCAGCTGCTGGGCTTAGAGGAAAGAGGACACAAGGAAGAGAATGCAGGGCTGATGGTCATTAAAGGTCACCCTCCTCCCCTCACTTCTCCCCAAGCTTCCATGTCATACTTTCCCAAACACTAATGAAGCCTAATTTTAAATTCTCTGCAGATGGAAAATACTAGTTATTTGTTTATTGTTTGTAATCAGACCTTTTAAAAAGAGATTTCTTAAAAGAAAAAAGAACCCCAGCACTGCTAAGAAAGCCAACAAGAATTTCAAAAGATACCATCTGTCAGAAATCTTAGGACCGAAAGGCAATAATGTCATGAAATCTTCTTCCCATGTAGCAAAATCGGGAGAAATTCATAGAATGTCACACATAAAATTAGTTCATTCTTACAATTGGTTGGAGCACTTTTTCTGTTTTCTTTTTTTGTTTTTCTCCTGAAACAGATCCAGTTTAATTTAAACACTCGTGTACAAGAATAGCATTGCAGCTTCTGTACTATGTAGACATAGATAGTGTGTATCTATGCGATCTGTCCTAGGGAACCTACTTTGGCAGGGGGTTTGGACTCAATGATCCCTGGAGGTCCCTTCCAACCCCTAGAATCCTGTGATTCTATGGCATGGTCACAAGAAGAATTGAGGCAGTTTGCAGAAGCACAAAGTGCTGCTCTAACCCAACCTGTAGCAAAGAGATACCTGATGTTGCCTGGGATATCGCCTTTACATCTCACTTAATTCATTATAATGGGTGGGTGGATGGAAGGAAGGAGAGAGGGAGGAAGAAAGGGAGGGGGGAAGGAAGAGAAGAAGTGGAAAAAAGGAAGAGGAAGGAAGGAAAAGGAAGAAGGAAGGAAAAGGAAGGAGAAGAAGAAACTAGGAGTATAAAAGGGAAAAAACAATCAAGGTGCTATTGAAAATGGATAGTTGTCCTTTTTCAGCATTTTTTGGTACAAAAATAGGTGTGTGACATATGGTTTTAAAAAGACTCAGTGAAGTTACAAATTCTATTCAGGCAAGATACAGGTTTAGTCCTCCTCACCCTCTCAGTCATAGAGAGTCCTAACTTGTGCAGCTGAGTACAATGAAATTTGTAAACTTATGACTTAAAAAAATTGTGATTGGTAGGTTTTACTCACTATAAACCTAAGTCACATAATTTGTTAATATTTCAGTGGAAAACTGCATTATTCTTTCATAAACTAGCTTGAAACAGATGTGTTTGGATTTTCATAAATCAGATGCTCAAAAGCTTCACACTGCAAATGAGTTTTAAACCATAAAAAAAAATGCAGGACATTTTCTGGGCTGACATCTACCTGCTTCATTTACCTACAAGATGGGATATGGGAGGGTGTTGTTCCATTTTAGTGTTTGAGAGAATTACTATGATCAGATAGCCTAATGCATAAAAAACACATGATAGAATCTTCAGTTTCTCACATGACAAATACGGTACCAATCAGAAGGACTTTCTGAACCTTACCTTTGTGATTTCAATTAAAGGAAGTTAAAAAACACAAAAGAAAAGAAAAGAAAAGAAAAAGAAAAAGAAATCTCTTGAATAATACAATTTTTCTCCAAATGATTTTTCCATGTTTGCTGCCAAAATAAACACATGGTACATGTTAGTCTGTCGAGCCCACATTAATTCATCAGCTGTAGGAACTGCAGTGATTCATTCGCCAAAACCTGTTGCACTAAATCCCACTGTTTTTAAATTGTAACTCCAAACATCCTTTTAGGCTCACAGAGGGGTTTAATCACAACTTATATATATAGCGTTTCTAAAATTACTCTCCACACATCTTTAGAGTCTTGGCAAGGCGTGGTATAACCAGCCTGTCACAAGTTGGTTTTCAATTCCTTTTCTACCGAGCTGTAGAAGGTTTAAAACAGTGTCCCTGCCATCTGGGACACAGAAGGCCCTTAAGGATGTGCTAAACTGCTTTGCTTTGCTTCTGACGGGGAGCTGTGCAAGCAACGCACGGACCAGCTGTGCCTTGACATTGCTGCGTTCTGGGATTTCATTTCTTTCTGTGGGAAATGAGACCTCGGCACAATGTCCTAACACACAAGTGGACTTCTTGACATTCCTTAAACGTAACCCATTTTTTTTTTAATGGTCCTTCATGGCATCGTCCAACTCATATTTACTGTGTTATGATGTGTTATGTGGTCCTGGAGTGAGTCCAGAGAAGGGCAACCAGGCTGGTGAAGGGGCTGGAGGGCAAATCCTATGAGGAGAGGCTGAGGGAGCTGGGCCTGTTTAGCCTAGAGAAGAGGAGGCTGAGGGGAGACCTTATCACCACCTACAACTACCTGAAGGGAGGTTATAGAGAGGTAGGTGATGGTCTCTTCAGCCAGGTGACAGGTGATAGGACAAGGGGGAATGGCATGAAGCTGTGCCAGGGCAGGTTTAGATTGGATGTTAGGAAAAAATTTTTTACTGAAAGAGTTGTAAGGGCCTGGAACAGGCTGCCCAGGGAGGTGGTCGAGTCACCTTCCCTGGATGTGTTTAAAAAAAGGGTAGATGAAGTACTTAGGGATATGGTTTAGTTTAGGATGTGAATGGTTGGACTTGATGATCTTAAAGGTCTTTTCCAACCTTGTGATTCTGTGATTCTATGATGGGACCCTCAGTGTGTCACTCTGAAACGCTCCATGAGAAATTAAAGAGGAATTCACAGGCTCTCTGCAGATGCAAAAATTTAGGTTTTGCATATATATCTTTTTTTTTTTTTCATGAATGGCTAATAGAAAACACCAGGGGAAAAATGGTTCTTTTTTGTCATTGAACCACAACAATCATCCCTGTCTTCCCATATATCTAGCAAATCTTTAGGAGATATATAGTAAAAAAAAAAAAACCCTTACCCTAATTGTCAGTTAGCTGCAGATTAAAGCACTCACCCTCTGCTCTGTGGTAGATGGAGACTACACAGAGCATCGGTTCTCTGTCATAGCTGGGGTGCTTGATAGGCCAGGATGCCCAAGATAAAGTATAAAACAATAAAAAGCAGGAAGAGCAGGCACAAGAGATTGAGACCAGCTGGAGAGGATAAGAGTTACCACATGAGAGAAGGAAAACTGGACAAAAATCAGCAGTCTTGTGAGGTGGGTGGGTTTGGTGGTGCAGGAAGAGGGGCAAGAAGGGAGGAAGGTGTAACTGCACCTCTCCTCTGTCTCCTGCATCCTCTTCTCTGTCTCCCAGTTAGAAGCTCCTGCCTGCACACTGGCATCCCTCTATGTGCACACTGACACCAGGACCCACCACTGGTTTTCCTCATCACCCACTGTTAGGTAGAGCTGGGAAAAATAAGTGTAAGCATCCTGCAAACACAGATTACTGGCCAGTCTGGAGAAGGGATGTTGACATATGTAACCTAATATAATTGCAACAGCACAAGTCATTACAATTTCCCTCATTGAATTTATCCTTAGAATTTAAAATCCTCTAATGTGCCAAGCTTTTTCCAAACAAGCTTTTCTTTCTTGTTCTTTTCCTAAAGCAAAGGAGCAGTTGATCAACGCATTTCAGAGAGATGTGACTTGGTCTATAGGCTAATTGTTCTTTTCTTCAGGCTGCTTTGAACACCCATTGATGTTCCAAGTCCCAATGAGCAATAAAAGCAATAGGAAAGGAAGTGGTTGAGGGACTACATTGACACCATTGTTTTAGGGCATTTTAGCAAGAGGGGTGGATAAGAAGAAAACAAGGAACTTTCAGTGCCCTAAGGAACATTATTCTCATGCAGAATATTCATCCAACACACTTCAACATTTCCTAGTCTTAACCTTTCCCCCTGTTCCTTGTCTACTCTGATAATTCATTTTCAGTTAGGAATATTCTAATAAATATTCATTTAAAGAGCACTGAGACACATTTTATTACTTTATTAAAGCTACTTTGAACATATTTCAAATACTATTTTACCTTTCAGTAATGCAGTGGCATTATTAACAAGCACTTCTAAACCATTTCTGCATCTAATTCATTCACTCAGATTCCTTCCAAGCAACAGATTATAATAACTTAGTATATTTTCTCCTGGAAATATCTGGACTCACACTATTAAAATCATAAGTAAGGGAGCCTTGGTGGTTTAGAAGACTGATATTAGTACTATACGGTCTATTACCTGTAGCAATTTTTCTATAGTCTTCGGAGATAGAGGAGACCTACACTGTGTCACCTCTCTTTGAACTCAGGAAAGAAGCCTGAAATAGACCACATTTTCCCTCAATTTGTTTGCCATTATGACTGAGAAATTAGAGAAAGGCATAGAACATCCCTTGTGTCCTACTAAATAAACAGTAAGACATAAACAGTCCTGGTCTTGCATCTCGCAGTTTCAATAGGAGTAGGTATGAGATGTGTGCAGCCACAGACATGTTCTCAGGCACTTATGTGCTTCAGATGCCACCTCTGGCAAGAGTGTGAATAGGTCTTTGTGCTTCATTTATATGCAGCCAGGTGCTATATATTCATGTATGTATTTGTGATACAAATAACTTTTTCATAAAAAATGACCACAACTTTCTGGAGATCAAACTCAATTCACCTAAGCTGGTTCCCAAAGCAGCTTTGATCCCTAAAATGTTCAGTGTGTCTTGGGAAAGCTTCCTTCACATCATCCAAACAATTATTTCTCGTGGGTGACATTTGTCCCTGACACATCAGAGATCCCTCTAATGACACCATAACTTACAGCAAATTAATAATTACAAGAAAAAGAAAATAAATTGCTCATTTTAAATTCATCTACTTCTATAATTGCTCCTCAATAGGACAGACCATGCTGAAGGAACAAAGGGCTTTCTCCCTTTATTTTTCTCTTTTTAACTGTAGCTGGGAAGAAAAAAAAGACCCAATTCTTGCATTTCTGTCCAACTCTGTGTATTTTCCACCTGCAGAAGGATTTTGAGACTTTGTACCTGCTGAATAAGGAATTCCTTCTGGATGTTTGTTTTCGTTCATGTTGGGTGGTCTTCTCAGACTGAATGATTTTCAGATGAACCACAACCATAAATGAAAATATCCTTTCAGGAGGATATTTTATCCTCTATTTCCTAAAATATCTGTTATCCTATTTGCAATACCTGTATTTATTTACAAAATCATTTTCAGTGACAGAATGGACTATGAAAACACAGATACAGATAGATACATGTACAGATACAGATACAGATTCAAGGTGGTGCAATGTTAGGAAATTTTAATAGCAACAGAAAAATGCAGATCGGAAAGATGTGCTGAGAACGGAGCAGAATGAAGGCATTACATGGAATTCCGGGTAATAAAACGGAGAGACTCTTCAGTGCATCTCCAATTTTGGATTGCACACAGTCACAGAGGGTAAAAACCTGGCTACATCTCAGCCCAGTGGCATGACTCCCATTAACGTCAATGGGGTCATGATTTCATCTGCAATGCATGAAAGAGCCTGCCAGCTCTTCTGTGCTCCTGGGGAGAAGAATTGGACTGCACCACATTACACCTACTGCCTCTAAGTGACACTCAGCTTCGACATACTAGACCGGTCCAACCTTTGAAACCTTTCTCAGGACACTGCATTTGGTTTTGATTTGTGTGGAAATCTGTGCTATTATGCAGAGTTTCCAAAGCCTGTATGTGTCGCCGGCTAACCACAGAAGCAGCTGCTTCCAGCACTCCCTGTGACATTTTGGAGGAGGATCGGGCCAGCTCTGCATGGTTTTCAAACTCCCAGTCTTCACATAAAAGTTGTTTTTTGGGGAAGGACAGGAACACTTGAGTGCCGCAAGCATAACCAGTTTCTCAAGAGGTTGTTCTGCTCCCTGCACTCAGCCAAGACACAAAGCTGCTAAAGTACTATCTCCACCACAGGCACACAAAAAGTGCGCCGGTTCAGAGAAAATAGCAAACTATGCTTGTTCTCCAAAAATTAAGCCAAACTTTTCGTCCTGTCTCTAAATAGAACATAATTTTATTTCGTAGCCCCATTTTTACACTTTTCTGTTTTCCTCCTGGAACTTAGTGCTTCTCTGTGAATTGAGCAGTCTGCTCCTGTGGAAGGCCAAGTATGCTTTACAACTCATGGCTTCTCTTCAGTGTTGACAAAACTCAACCGACTTAATCTTCACCTTTGAGATGGTGAAATTTGGTTCATGGACTAGAGGCTCTTCCTGAGACACTAAGGGACCAGTAGTGTTCCAGGTGGTCTGAGGGAAAGGGGATGATATCCTTCCCTTGGCAGCCCTGGGGCTCCCCAGGGATGCTTCGAGCATGTGGGACAGCAAGGAAGCTCATTTGGGCCTGGTTGAAATGCACATTGAAGGGACTTCAGATTCCACTGAGTAACACAGGGGTGAAGAATTTGGTGGCATTGTGCACAGGTGGTATTTCAATTTCAACACAGTGGTTAATCTGCTTCCCTTCCAAGGGCGGAGTTGCAGAAACACAGAATTAGACTTCACCAACTCCTGGCAGAGATAAATCCTTGACAGATCTGCAGGTTTTTTCCCTCTTAAAACCATTCTTTCTAATTCAAAATGGCTCAAAATAACATCAAAAGCTTGTACACCTACCGGTCAGATATAATCCAACATGGGATCATGTGCTCAGCTCCCAAAGAGCCAGCTGTTGTAGTGCCTTTCAGCTAATGTTGAATCTTTTCCAACTTAGCGGCTTCTACAATATCCTTGAAACTTTCTGTTCACAAGCAGGTACCCACTTATTCAAGTAGCATTTGGAATATGATATAGTTCAACTTAAAGGTATTTTATAAGGCTTTAAAAGAGTCCTAGGAGTGCTATACCTGAATACCATGACTTCTGTGCATGATTAGATCAAAGAACCTGAGTAAAAGCAGCTTTGTGATGCTTGTCCTATGCTGTTGGCAGGACATAAAATGAAACCATGATTAATCAAGTATAACATTTTATTTTAGGTGGTACTGGGTGAAGGAAGCAATACCATTTTTTTAAGAGATGCAATCCTGGACTATCCACTGTAAATACTGTAACAGTCTGTCTACACTAGATCATAGACAAAGCAAGAAGATGGTTATGGCTATTTTGGCTTCCTTGGCCCAGGAAACTGCATCCCTCTGTGCCCTGGGGAGATTTACTATTTTGCTTCACTCTAGAATCTGAGTGATTTACCTTTGCTTACCTAGAAACATAGAAGTAGTCTGAGAAATGCCTAGGGATTCTTCCATGCAAAGAAGAGAGCATGGATGCTTTGAAAAAAAAGTGGCTGAACAAATTTCTTTAAAAGCAAAGATGTAACACATGAAGATCCTTGCTTCAGTCAAAAAAATGAACAGGTGTACTTATCAGCCAGTTATTATAAACTAAAAATAGGTTTGATTTACTCCATCTAAGTTTAACATCTGTGACCTTTCAAACTAAGCTGGTTAGCATAGCCTACTTGGCCCATGACTGACTTAGAAGCCTTTCAAGGAAAGGATCAAGATAAAAATGCACATTATCATATGGCATGCTGAAGGATTTACCACTTCTCTCACTGCACCTTCCTGAAAGGCAAATCTCCTGTTTAAAATATATGTAGGGTTAATGGTTGAATTACAGGAACAGGTACTAGTTTGACTTAGCATTCATTTGGAACAATACAATTCCATTCATTTCCATAAAATAAGTATGGCTGGTGAAACATCACTGATATGAGGTGATGTTGTATATGTTGCTCTAAGAAGCATAAATGTTATTAACATTTTCAGAGATGTGTGTTTTTAGATACCTGTCCTGGGAAGATGAAAGTGAGCAAGATCAGTTGTACCTGACTAAACTATCTATAGTGAGAGTAGTTGTGTTTATAATTATTATTGGTATAAATTTGGTGTCATGAAGAGAAAACATGTCTTACAGTTCAACCAGATTTAGCCTGTAAATCAGATTGGAGCTTTGTTCCCAGTCCTGTAACAGAATCCCTGTGTTACCATGAACTGCAACTCATGCATCTTTTCTAGATAGATTCAAGTGGCTTCAGTTCCATCATTGTCTGTTTCTGTGGTGTTTATAATTTCTTAGTGGTATTTAAATATTATTTCTTGGTAGTATTTTCTTAGCGGTATTTAAATATTTCTTAGTGGTACTTAAAATAAGCAGATTGATATTAATCATCATTATAGGCAAGTTTATCAAAAATGCTATTTATTATATATCTCTCCTGAACATCCCTGAAGATTCTGATGTTCCTGAATAAAAAAAGGATCTGTTTCTTACAGAGCAGAATAAGAGTCTCTAAAACAGTAAATTGTTGAGTTTCTAAACCAAATCAATTCTGAGAAGTCCTATGAAATCAAAAGGGAACTTTAAAACACAAGTTTTTTTAAATCAAGATGCAAGAACTGGCAAAACATTCACTGTGGGCCGCATTGAGTGGACCATCAACCTAAAACCTGATCCAAAGCTCTTCACTTTGGTTACTGCAGGTTCATACCAGCGGTCCTCCTTCCTGCTATTCAGTTTCACTAAAAAGATACAGAAACACAGAACTCATATCCTTTTTCATAAATATTACTTTATGGAGACAACACTACACAACCATGATCATGAAAGAAAGTGATGTAGGACTTTTCCCTTGGTTAAGTTCAGACCAACACAATGTCAGAGATGCAGACTGCTAGTAGAGGCTGCCTGGAGTTCACCAGCTAAAAGACAATAGAGTCTGAATGAAAAATACAATTTCAACTTTATTACTTCAATTAATTTACTTTTACTGAAGGTATGTTACAAGTTTACCTTCAAGGAAAGCAATGTCAAGACTAAATATAAGCTCTCAATACAATACATTTGTATGTTTTACTGAACATTATTGTAGGAGATTTATTCACATTAAATTACTTAATTTTTTCTAGGTTTTGTATGTGCTACTTGCCCACAACTTCTATGAAAGAACTTATCTTCTTGTTTTATAATTGTCCTATCCTTTTATTTCAGCCTGATTCATAAATACTGAGGTGAATGATCTCCATTTAAAATGGGTCTCATTAAATTCAGGCTCATATATAATTTGTTTCTACTTTGTATTTTTTTATCAGCAACACTTTTAATAATAACAGGGATGTAAATAAACTGGAACTGAATTATATTAAAATTTGCATTAGTCAGCAATGGCTATTTTCAAAATAGTCAAGTGTTCTACTCTATATGTTTGTTAAAAGCTGAAACTTATGTAGGAGAATGAATAAAATGAGAATATTCAAATATAATTGTGGCTTTCATATGTTAATTTCCAAATTTGAATATGGTCATTGTGAAAGATGCCAGTTTTTTCAGTGACAACATTTTTTCTTAACAAGAAACTGAGCTGAGACCACCAGCTCATTTCATACACTAACCCACAAAGAAATGACCCCATATTTTGCTCACAATCTTATACATCTCTAATATATATATATTTTTTTTTTTTTTTTTGGAAAGGCAACCCTAAAACTCTTTAGTCAGGGTGAATACAAATAACATGAGAGTTCATTTCATACATTAAATGTTTGTGGCAGGAAAATTTTGGAAAAAATATAAAGCACGTAAGCTTTCCTGGTTGGTACAGAGAAACAGTGTGGCAAGAACTGCTTTATTTCAATTGTTCTTTAACTGCGTATTTCTGAGATAAATATTTAGTAAAACAAAATCTCTTACAAAATCTAGAAGCTTATTGTTTAAATCACCTATGAATTTTTCATGTTGCTTCTTGACAGAAGCAGAATTACATTCTTTTCAGCAAGGCAGAAATTTTACTGCCCTTAACTGTCAAACGTTTTCCTCCAAAACAGTAGAAAAATTCCTTATCAGTGTTTTGAAAACACATCTTTGGTTATCAGGCAGAGTAATCTCACCAAATAATAACACTTTGCTACTAGAAGTATATAAACCACTGCAGATCAAGTCCAGTGAATGTGTTTTTTCCATGTAGTTAAAAATATATGCTATGCAAGCATATGTTCCCAAGGAAATCTTTCATTTCTTTCAAAGAAGATACGTATTTGAACCTGTATGTTTTTAAAAACAGGCATTCTATCCCTTTATAGTATATTGATGCGTTCCATGGGACTGATAAAAAATAGGACATTGGAGTCCAAAATTTAAATTAGTCAAGAAAGTGGTGCCTTGCTGCATGGGGGTACTCCACAGCCTCCTTCTCCCTAGCCACGTCAGCAGGGATCCAAGAAGCTCCAGCCAGATGACTATGTGGAAAAATCTACACCTACAGCTGATAGCCAAACACAATAATTCATCAGAAATTACATCACATGTTTTTAAAAGACCAGAGGGATTTGTGGGTGAAGGGAGGGGGGGTGGGCAGAACTGAGAGGAATTGCTGCTGTTTGCCGTTACTCATTCTCTTACCATCCTTTCAGCTTCACTGAAAGGATCCTAGCCCAGCTTACTTAGCAAGACAGATAACTAACTACTCTGCAGCTGTGAGGAAGATAGCAATTACTCTTTGGCGTGTTGGCACAAAAGCCTTAGCTTTGACTAGACAAGTAGGGCCAGCTTAAAGGTAGGTATTTTGCTTAACCATTTAGCTAAACTGAGACTTGTCTCAGATTTTTTCATCTGCTTGAAAGATCAGTTAAGTTACAAATGAAGAAGTGTTTATAAGTCAAATACCCAAGGCTGGACCTGATTTAAATTAATTTTGAGATTAAATGAAAACCATTCGTAGCTCTAATTTCAGCTGATAAAATCAGGCTTTTGACTAAATTTCCATCTTAGATACTGAGGTGCAAATATGGATTCAAGGTGACTCTTATGAATGATCTTAAATAGCTGACTAGAAAGCCAGCTCCCCAAAAAGAAGTCCCAGTGTACTAAAAAGGGAGGAATAGCTCAATACTTTCAGAATAAAACCTTGGAAACATCAACCAAGCGCAAATTCATTCCATATCCTGAACTCCTGTAATCTAAGAGCAGACAAAAATGAGCACAACATTTCTGAGGTGAGCCCTCTGTTAAACACTTCCCAGACTTTTCTCCACTGGAAAACTTTTGTAGTAAGCAGAAGCAAATGCAGAAAAACAAATGGGATTTAAGCATCTAAGTCCTTTAGGCATCTTTGGATATCCTGTGATTAAAACAATTTTCACAACAAATAGGTTGTAGAAATAAATACAATTTATGTTTGTATGTGTAAAATGTAATGAAGTGGACCAATGCTAATTGCATTACTTCCCTTTTCCTGATTAGATTTTATTTCAGTTAGAAGAAACACAGATTAGGTGTGCTATGATACTTAGCCTTCAACTAAATAAAATACATTGAAGTAAAACATAAGAGGGTTTTTTTACATTAGTATGATGGGATATAATATAATGGATAATAAAAGGATTAGGAAACAGATTATTATATTATATGAAGAGATAATTTAAGGAAAAGAAACACCAAGAAGCATTCAATAAATATTCAAAAGTCAACTTCCAAGACCAGAAATTTTGAAGAAAATTTTAAACAGAGGCCCCTCCAGTGCAGGCAGCAGCTAGAGAACTTTAACCTTTTGTGTGTGACTGTAGTAATTATCTTCTCTATCATCAGGTTATATAAAATGACTTGCAATATCCAGGAATGGTAACTCAGATCTTCCGATCTTCCAGCTCTCTACTTTGTTTGACTACCCATAAAATGTGAATATTTTGAACTTTAAGGCAGTAAGTGAAACCAGACGATTATTTATTAACAACATCCAGCTGGGGAGCACTTTGATGGCAGAAAGCAAACCTTTTTCAATATACACATGGCCAGATTCTTTTCACACTAATTGAGATTGACTGCTCTTCTTTAAGGCTCCCCTACAGCACAGCAGTAAAACACATTTTTCATTTAGCGGCTCGACATGCCAACATGTCTCTGAGCACACTTCAACAAATTCACAACACGCCAGGCAGTTCTCAGCTAAGTCACCCAAGTCCGACTCAACCCTAAGCCAGCAACCCTCTGTTGTTCTGGTGTGTGAAGAGTAAAGCTGGAGGAGGTACATGGGTCTGCACCATTGGGGACACACAGAAACCCCTAATGCTGTCTGATGCTGGGTTTTGTGGGGTGTCACACCACTGTCATCATCCTGAGGACTGCAGGCAGTTTGGGCGCAGCCTTGCAACATGTCATAAGGCCACAGCCTCCATATTGCACTGATAAATGTACCATGGGAATAGTTATTGAATTGTGAAGGATCATAAAATATATGCAAGGAGAGCATGGATTTTATATCAAGATGAATTTTATCACTAGCTTGCTGATAGTGGTTTAGTTTCTTCCCGGAATGAGAACTGATTTGCCCTCAATGTGAAGGAAGATAGTTGGTTTGTTGGGTTTTTTTCACTGAAGACCATTGCTTATGTTGATACTAGTGAATGAAGTGTTCCTTGGACCTTTCTCTGGCATCCAGGCCAACCAGCACAGGAAAGCCCCTAACCATACTAATAAACCTTCCTACCCCAAAAGCAGAGCTAGATTCAGTAAATAGAAATTCCTCCTGGCACTGTGCAGCTTACTAAAGTAAAAGTCATCTGTGGTAGGTGGAATGAATCCTTGAACATACATCATAAGAAACCTTAATGCCCTAGATGTCAGTCAGGACAGAATTTAAACAAAATGAGCTTAATCAGTTTCAGCTATGAACAGTTGCCTTTCTATGAGATGGTTGAAAGCCTTGACCACAACTGCTTTGCAGACCTGCAGACGGGTATTTGAATATTCATGGCAATTGCAAACAACTAAAAACCCCTTCAATCAGCGCACACCTAGCTATTAATTTCAGCTAGAGAGAGAAATATCCCTTTGGATTCAGTAACTGTTCTCTGATTTCATTATTGCCGACTTCTTTGCACTTGGACCTCAAAGGCTTATTTGCCTGGTGCTTAGAGAAATGTCTTCGCTTCATCGGTACAATGTGACAGGCATCCCATTGCACAGATGGTTTCCAGCCACTGCCTTTCTCAACACACATGTGCGTACACCAAACCCTAGTCTCAGTTCTTCAGTCTTCCTGCCCTACAGACCTTTGTGCCCTTGCCAAGACATTGGACAACCCTAGGAGAACACAGATCCTGTTCTATTAAATAAAAAACAACCTCAACCCATAGAAATCAACTACAAATGTTCACAATAGCAAAACAAGCCAAAATGTGCTTTTCTAATTTATTTTCTATATTTAAAAAATCCACTGAACATTTGCAGTTGATTTGTAATATTATGACTTCCTTTACAGTATAGTTTTAATTTGTTTGTCTTATGGTTAACCATTGTTGCCCATTGTTGTCTCCTGCTGCTTCTTTTTTCATCCAGATACAGAGCGGACCTTGAAGACCGCCTCACTGTTTTAAGATAGGGTTTATTATGATAGCTGCCATGGATATGCTCTGCTAGATGTTGATCTGTTTTAAGGAGAGATCAAGATTTGGCAAAACAAATGAGGTAATTCCTGTCTTTGTTTAAAAAGATCTAACCCTCAAAACACATTCCTATTACAAGTACACACATTTACACATTTTTATGCTCAGCCTCAGTGTAATTGTATGGAGGAGTGCAGCCTTCCAGTCAGATAATGAATGTAACACATGATAGAGCACTGTAGTACAATGTTTTTTCTGGCACGAGCTTAGGATGACTGCACTCATTAAGAGTGAAGCCATATTATTAAAGGACACACTCCCAGATTAAGTGGAAGAAACCAAAATAAGCAATCTAATTCATAACTGAAGTTAAAGGTTAGCAATTATATACATATAATGCCTATTCTTTATATATAAAAAGAAAATGTAACATACCTATAGGGTGTGTATATATATCTGTATATAAGATAGGAAATATTTATGTATAACATAAAGTCTATAACGAAGCTCCATGGACCTGATTCTGTTCTATGACTAGTTGCCACAACATACCAAATTTCACCTGTATATTATCATTTTGACCTTGACCCCCTGTACTCCATCACAATTCACATGTGACCAGCTCTGTCCTGCCACAAATGGAAATATCTGGGAGTGATATTTGCTTTTTAAGGCTATAATACTTTCAGCACCATTGATTACAACCCAGTGCAGTTGCAAGTGTCTGCAGAACTTCAGCCCAGTGATGCATGATGAAAACTGAAACATCCATTTGTGAAAGTAACAACCTGAGGGGTCAGGAATGAGGACAGCAGACAGAAATGTGTGTGAGAATTGACAGCGATACAGCAAATGAATGAAAAGAAGCCAGGAAATACTCAAAGGCTATGTTGACACTGTCTTAAAGAGCAGAGTCCACAAGAGCATCTGTCCTCCATCTGCCCATCCTTCACAACATTTCAGACCCTGCTAGGAAGAAGCCTGGCCAAGCTAACTGCCAGATGTCGACTCACGACATCATGGGATGTTTGACAGAAGCCTTAGGGAGACAAGCACAACCACCTGCAGATTTGGGTGTGCAGCAGCCTCTATTGAGTCAGTTCCAGTATACAAGGTTTGTCCAGTATCAGTGCCTGAAAGCAGTAATGCTCAGAGACCCAGGCTCATACTTTAAGACAATATAGGTAGATTTTTATGGAGCGGCTGATGTAGAGACATAAACATCATTCTTAAGAATCGATTCTCAGGCCAGTAAAGCCAACAGGCCCTTTTCCCATAGCAAGCTGCATCCAACATTTCTTATCCCTTGTAGGATCTTCTAATATCCTGAAAAGCAAGCCTTTGTCAACAATGTGTCGACTACACATAACAAAGGAGTCATTGTGGTAAATTATACTGATAATTTAGTGATGGATTACAAATATTAATGTTTGCATTATGCTTGGGTGAGGAACATCTTTGTTTTTATTTTTCTGTCCTGAGCTAAATGGTCATTAGTTTCCATGCAGAGGAGCCTGTTTTCCAGTACTACATCATATACATAAACTCCTTATTTGTTTTTATATGCAGGTTTGCAAAGCTGTAGGCACCCCTATGTTGATACTGAGACTCACAAACTACTGAACTGCAAAAGTATGTGAAAATCCCTACTGATTTCATCAAGGCTCCTGAGAAGGTACAATAGTCCTCCCACATAAATCTGATTACTAGCTCTGCCCTTCATCCTGCAGAGACCTTTAGTACCTTTGCAGATGAAAAATATTTGCTCTAAGCCATCATCAGTTTTGGTGCAGGGGGGAATCCTCCTCAGCCATTCCGAAAGTCCAGGAAGAAACAAAAACAAAACTTCACTTTAAAGCTGAACAAACATTCATTTCTCAAGGATACCTTTCCTCTGAGTTATTTCTACTGGAACTGATTTCTGACTCTGTCCTAGGATCCAAGAAGTTCTAAAGAGGAATTTAAAAGCAATTTTGTTCTTGAAAAGACTGACAGCAAGGAGTAAACCTTCAAGTTTATCTCCCCATTGATAGTAGAGATGGTTTTCTTCTGTCTTTTCAAGACAGGCTGAGAGGTGACAATCTTACCTCAAATTCCAGTTCTGGGCACTAAACAGTGATCCGCTATCATAGAACATCTCCCAAGCAAGTTAATGTTCTGAAATTTGATTTCCAATCCCCAGAGCCCTGCATAGCCTTATGACATCCTGAAAAGAAACATATAGAGTCCACCATCTGACAGTTTCGTTGGCATAGTTTGTTTTCTTCTGTGTGTTTTAATATACCTATGCTTGATTTAGCAGGAGGGTTCAAGAAAACATACAGATGCCATCAGAGCAGGCAAACAGACTCAGAAAAACACTGGGAAGCTCCAAAAGGAAAAAAAAAAACCCAATAAACATCTTGCAACATTGCAGAATCTAGATGTAAATTGTAGAAAACTCAGAACTGGGGATGTTGAGGGTGTGGAACCACACCACGCTGATTTTCTTTGCCTAACAATCATTTCTCAAAGTTCACTACTGCCTAACTCTTTATTTTCTGAGTGGTCCTGAGCTCCCTATTCTTCTGGAGCAATAACATCATGGCTGAAGCACACTTCTGGAGTACTCTGTGTTGGTCCTGAGTGTCTCAGACCTACCCATGGAAATAGTTGACCCATAAAATGATTCCATTCATTTAACGAACCACAACTCTTCTCTATTTTACTTCTACATTTGGAAAATTTAATCTAAATCTCTTTTATGTTACCACAAATTTCTGATTTCTTTGTACTTTCTCATCACTGGTTACCAGGAAAGAATTTCTGTTTTTAAAATGTCAGTGAGAATACTCACTATTTTTGACGTCCATGTTAATCATGGGAACAGATCACTGCAGACTTTCACAAGACTTCTTCTGAATCTGAAAATGTCATAATGGAGGAAATTATAGCCTTGCCTTCTTTTCTAAATTTAAGCCTTTCTACCATTATACAGAATCACAGACTGGTTTGGATTGGAAGGGACCTCAAAGATCAACCAGTTCCAACCCCCCTGTCATGGGCAAGGACACCCTCCACTAGACCAGGGTGCCCAAAGCCCCATCTAACCTGACCTTGAACACTCACAGGGAGGGGGCAGCCACAGCTTCTCTGGGCAACCTGTGCCATTGCCTCACGTTGAAGAATTTTGTCCTTATATCTAATCTAAATCTACCCTCCTTCAGCTTAAAATCATGACCCCTTGTCCTCTCACTCCCTGCCCTTGTAAACAGTCCTTTTCTATCTTTCCTGTAGTCCCTTTTTAGGTACTTGAAGGCTGCTGTAAGGTCTCCCTGGAGCCTTCTCTTCTCCAGTCTGCACAAGCCCAACTCTCAGCCTGTCTTCATAAGAGAGCTGCTCCAGCCCTCTTATCATCTTCACAGCCCTTCTGTGGACTCACTCCAACAGGCCAATGCCAATAACCAAACTAAATGTTGTTCTCACTGGAGCTTTTACCCTGAAGTAACAGCTTCCAGGACAACATTGTGTTAAATCTCTCACATCTGACATGTGAGACACTACAAGCCCTTCATAAGCTACAGTTCTCCAAGTTATCAGTGCTGTGTGACTGCCGTATCTAAAGACAAAGAAAGCAGAACTTAGCAGATTTGGTTCTAGAAATCGATGATGAAAATGTGAAAGTAGAATTGCAGAATCACAGGACATCAGAAGTGAGGTCTGGAGGTGATCTGGTCCAACCTCCCTCTTAAAGCAGGGCCGACTTCAAAGTTCTAGAAGGTTGCTCAGTACAATAGTTTCTGTGGGCAACCTGCCCTTATGTCCCAGCAAGCTCTTCACAGACACCCAGGAATTTAGTTTTAATTTCAGTGCAGACTTCTCAGTTTTCTACTAATACAAGGAACTTCTAACAGAAAATCTTAGGAAAAACTTTTGCTCAGAAAGATCCTGGGAATGAAGTCAATGGCAACTGTATGCAATTCCTGAATTCCACTTGCAGTGATCTATGATATAAACACACTGCTTGATCCTTATTTTCATCCATACCAAGCAATATCCCTGGTATAAAAAAAGACAGGGACCTCCTGGAGAGAGTCCAGAGAAGGGCTACAAAGATGATTAAGGGCCTGGAACAGCTCCCGTATGAGGAAAGGCTGAGTGAGCTGGGGCTGTTCAGCCTGGAGAAAAGAAGACTGAGGGGGGACCTAATTAATGTTTATAAATATCTTAAGTATGGGATGCAGGGGGGAATGGCCAACCCCTTTTCAGTAGTCTGTGGAGATAGGACAAGGGGCAATGGCTGTAAACTGGAGCACAGGAAGTTCCGCACCAACATGCAGAAGAACTTTTACACAGTGAGGGTGACAGAGCCCTGGGACAGGCTGCCCAGGGAGGTGGTGGAGTCTCCTTCTCTGGAGATATTCAAGACTTGTCAGGACACCTATCTGTGCAATATGAGCTAGGGAGCCTGCTTTGGCAGGGGGGTTGGACCCGATGATGTCTCGAGGTCCCTTCCAACCCCTATGATTCTGTGATTCTGTGATTCTGTGATTCTGTGATATGAAATAAAGAACTAAAAAGGGTTAATAAAATTAATTAATATTACACATTAAAAAACTTCATGGAACAGGAAGAGGTAATAATTTCTCTGAATATCCAGCATTCACCACACACAGAGAGAGAGATACCAGGTGAGCCTGGAACCTGGTCCAACAACAGTCTGATCTGATATGGTAACTCCATGAATTTAAATTTCTTCAAAGATTTTTATCTCCCTGGCACCATTACAGCTCAGAGGAGCTAGTTCAGTAATACGAGTAGAAAGAGAAATAATTATTTTTAAAAATTCAAAAAAGCAAGCAGTGTGGGTATAGGCTGTAAAGATTTACATAACCCAAAACCTAATGCAAACATCATAGCTAGTGGGTAATTTTATATATACATATATATGTATGTATGAATGTATGTATGTATGTATATGAAATATAACAAAGAATTTGGAAGAAAAGAGAAAAAATATATACATCTGCTGCTAGTCATATAATGTAGCTAGAAAGTGAAGCTAAACATACATTTTAAAGAATAATAATAAATTGGAACACTTTACTAAGGGTAGTATTTGGGTCTCTGTCACTTGCAAACAGTTTGGCTAAAACAGAAATGAATTCAGAAAGTCCTATGGCCTGTATTATGGCAAAAAAAAAAAACCCTGATTTGAAGATCACTATGGTAATTTCTGCTCAATACCAATCTGTAAGTCTAAGTTACCAAACATGATCACACTGTCAAGTAAGGTCAGGAGAAAGCTAGGGAAGCTAATAAATAAAATAAGGTAATAGAAACTACAACACAACTCCCAGTGAGGCCAATATATTCCTCCAAGACAGAAACCTTCAGCATGACATAGCCTCACGTGTCGAGGAGCTGTCGGAGGAAGGTCTGCTGTGCTCTGCTCTGCTCTGGTGGGACTCTTCTTTCTCACATGTCTACAAGTCTGCTTTCCAGCCCAGTCCAGTCCCCCTGGCTCCACCATAACCAGGGTAGATGAAAAAGTGTTTGTATAAGGCAATTCATCTCATCTGTCTTCAGTACCTGTTTTAAGATGGTAATCCACCAGCTATAGAAAGAGCCTAGATGTTTGGCTTAGATCAAACGTCTGAGTTTTAAATGGCTTGAATCTTCTGACCATTTGGAAAACAGAGAATTAAAATCAGAGGAAAACACTCTTGCTAAACTAGGGGATAGTCTCTCAAGACACATAAAAAAAGCCTTTTGATTTGCCTGCTTAAAACAGAATCAGATCATCACACTCAATGTACTAAAGATACATCCTGTCTTTGGTGGGTGGAGTAATTCCCCCTCCAGGTTGAATGTTAAGGTACAACGTTACCAGCGCTATCTTCCAGTGGTTAGTTATTGATCAACTTTTGCTACAGAAAGGGAGGACAGGGAAGGAGGAGGGAGGCTGGATATTTCTTATCTCTAAAAGCTGTGTGCTGGTTGAAGCTTATACATAATATAATACTTCTGAGATCCACAGACAAAATACCTACATTGCTCTCACAGTGCTGTCAAGAAACTGCACCGATGGAATAAAGCTATTGGAGACAGGAGGAAAATAAAATGGAAATTTTGTTTCTGTTCCAGCAGTTTTGATGTTGCAACCATGATCTATAGTTTCTAACAATCTTCTGGGCAGTAGCTATTAAATAATGCCACATAAATTCATTTATACTCTTGGCAGATCAGCATTCCCGAAAGGCTTCTGTTCTGTGTTTCTTCTTTCCAGGACAGGACTGAGTTTTAAGAATGTTATTTCTAAAGCATTTTAAATCACAAATATGAAAGTGAAATAAATATTTGTTTTGCAAGAAAACCTTGATCTCTGCAAAAGAGAGATGCTTTCCAGTGCTAATGTTATTTTCAGTCGGAAACCAACTGTAGGCAAGTGATCCAGATCCAAGATACTGTGATGGAGTATAAGCTCCTATGATCTGTACACTATCTTCCCTTCCATTTCTTTAATCCTGAGCTCACTTAGTACTCATTGCTGCTTCCAAAGGAACAGGTTCCCAGCAGAGTGGTGTGTGGCCGTTTGTCCACCAAATGAGACAAGAAAATCATTACTTTCTGCATTGACTGGGGTCACGCAGTGGGTGCTCAGAAGCAGCATAATGTACATCAGCTGACCTCCCACTTGGATAGGACATCATTACTTATCCAGATTACTTTACAAAGCGTTCTTCACTTAGGAACAGCGTTTGAGCACTGGCACCTGGAGCTGGAGTCAGACAGATATTACATCACTCTCCAATCTCCCACAAGCCCCCACGTTTGCGGGAACTCTGCCCAAGGGCAGATGGATGCTGTATAACCACAGGGCTGGGCCAGCAGCTGTGCTGCAAAAGCACATACTATTACATTGGTGAGTATTAACGGGGGGCCTCAAATGCTGTCAGACTGCAACACCTACTCTCTTATACTCCTACCTTAAAAATTACTACAAGAATTGCAAATCATGAATACCAATATATGTTAGGTAATAAAAAGAACAAAAACATGATGCTAGAGAAAAGTAATAGTAAAGCATCTACTCCCTAGAAGTGCTACTTCTGCCTATTCAATAAAAAGTTTTCAGCAAAGCTGTTGTAGACAACAGAATTCTGAATGTTGTGATACACAAAATTTGGTTCTAGATTTTCCACCCAGATCAGTACTTTTTAACCCCCACAGATATACAACAATGCTCTGGGTAGTGGAACAGTGTCCTGTTGAAAGGGTAGGAACCTTTCTAAGATGACCCCATATGGATTTCCTTCTGCAGTGGAAAAAGCAAGACAAAGCAGGGAGGAGGTAAAATGTCCAGATATGGGAAATGTTGCGTTGTTTTTGTTGTCACAGGAATTCTTATTTTGCCTTTCCCCTGAAATATAAACTTTTAAAGCATTTCAAGAATTTCTTGATTATATTTAAATATGACTGAATGAGCCAGATGCCTGGAATAAAATGCTAGGTATTTAAATCTGGTTTATATCCCCTCCTCTGAGAGTCATTCTTTTGTTTTGTCGTAGCTCTTGCAAGGTACAGTAAAAGGAAAAAAATAATTGACTGTGGTCAAGTAACCCGTTTAAAGAGTTTCAAAGCCTGAAGATCAGAGTCTTTGAAACATAAAAGCAAGCATATTTTTAAGCAGAAACAGTTTTCTTAGCCTATGAAAAGGTATAAGCATAGGAAATTAAACATAATTTACAAGAAAGAAAGGACAAATGCCATTTAATGAACACCATTGTCTTCTAATATGGATTTATTTTTTCATTATTAACTGATTTTACATATAGCAGTGATCTTGTACTTGTGATTTTAAGGTGAAAAGCGATATAAAGTTTGTAGGGAATGCAAATATAGGCACGTCTTCAGGCATCTGAGATCTGAAGAAGGCCGTGTGTGCCCACAAGTTGTTCTGTTTCTTCCAGTCTCATTGTGGTCTAATACATTATATTACCATCCCCTTCAAACCTTGTGATTTTGGTACCAAATTTACTTTTAAGTGTTATAAATTAGAAAGTACACTTTTGCCTACCCAGAGAGTTAATCTGGGCTAGATTAGGGCATTCAAAACTATATACACTTGTTTCATATAACAGCATCTACACAGGAAGCTAATTTGAAAGAATTAATCAAGAATAGTTATTTAAGAATAAAATTCCACATGTATAAATTCTGCAGAACAGTCTAAAAGCTGGCAGAAGTTTTCCTAGTACTTTAGTAAAATGAAATACAGTAGGAAGTTATTTATACATAGCATACAACTATGATTTTAAAACAAACAAATTTAAAAAAAAAAAAAAGACAAATATGTCTTTAGTTCTAGCATCTGTTTGGTGAAGCTCACTGTCTTCCTACTTGGAACACTTGCAAACCACGATTTGGCAGGTTAGTTTATTCTGTTAATATTTACATTTTCTTAGTTCAAATATTTTGACATTTCAGTGACAAAGTTGTGATATCTGTTATTTTAGAATAGAGTTATTTTTTTCTTGACACAAGTTTCCTGGTTATACTGAGTTCGATGCCATTTGTAGCAACTCAGTTATGCTGCAAGAAGCTGGTTAATAAGAATAGTTATTTAACCCCAATTTTTATCCTGAATATTGTTTTTTATTAGGAAGTGAAATACCAGTTGTTTCCAATGTTGTCCCTGATTCATGAAGAAAAAGAAGAGACTTCACAGTAAAATGTGGCCTGCATTTTTCCTGATGAAAATGTTTTCCTGAATGCCTGGTACTATGTGGGTTTTGCCCATTAACGGTTCCATCTAGTTGGCCATTAGTAGGAAACTATTGCTAGGAAGCCCTGGTAAACAAGGTGATTTATATTTGGACTTCTGCTGCCAAGATTTTGGACATAATTGCTTCTAGGAGGAGGACAAGAAAAGATGTGCAAGGCTGTATTTATCTTTTCAAAGAGCACATTCTAAAGCAGGCCATCCATAAAGAGACGGCTGTCTGAGGTAAGAAGGCAAGGGAAAGCTCTGAAAAGCTCTGATAGCTCTGGAAAGGAGAAGGAAATTGCCATCAATAAATATTAGTAAAATGACAAACAGAAACACATCAGAATTTTTTAAAAAATCACTTTCATTCCCAACCATGGGTCAAAATGAAGACCAGCTATCTTTTAACCTGCATCTCCTTCGTAGAACCTTCTGAAATGCACTTAATAAAATAGTGTTTGTTCACTGTCTCTTTCTCTTTTTCACATCTCTCCTTTCTATCCACTTACCATATTCTCTGCTGGACATATTGGATGATACTGTCTGTTTCATAGCTTGCATGGTAAGTACACAGTCCAAAGCCAGGACATGTCCAGCAGAATGAAATCAATTTTGCTGTCTGTGAATGGCATAACTCACTTTTATTATTGTGTGAGAAATCAGATTGCTAATAAAATGAGAGAAGAAACATGGTTTCTTTCTTTGCTGTGTTTTGTTTTCCTTAAAACAAATTGAACCAGATGGTAAAGCTCTTCTAAATGAATAGGAGAGCTTTCACTTTCACTCACCTGACCTGCATGCTTTTCATGGAGATGATCATTGCAGCAATGGCTAGGATGTTGTGTCTGATGCTTCTCTCAAGAAATATTGCAATGCCTGGGGTCATACTGCATGGAATCTCTTGGTAAAGTATGGTTTTTGACTATCAGAAATGTTTTTTTTATTGTTAAACAATAATGAAAGTTCTTATGTTGTCAACAGTGAGCACATCAGTTCTCCAGCTTGAACTTGCACATTTGTACAATGAGCACTAAGGAAAAGAAATGAATTATTGTCCTTGTGTATAAACTCCTAAAATACATCAGGAACACGTGCTTTTAAGGAACAAGTACACCTTGATCTGGGACCTTATTTGTTGGAGTTTTAGATATATTTCAAAAAGGCTGCCTTCTTATTGCTAACCTCATGCATGATCATGCATTTAATTTTGTGTGAGTCCTACCTGGTCCACAAATGAAATGAGAAAGGATAACAGAATTAAGTGACTCTCTCTAAATGGAAATTTTCTATGAGATAACCAATACCATTTAAAAAATGCCTTTACTACCTGCTTATCAGTATTATGAGCTAGGTACCATGAACTTCAAGTGCTGAGATGCAGATCATTAAAGGCAACAGAATTATGATTTCTAGGTTAAAAGCCCAACCTTGGGAGTTAACTGTGAAGTAAAGGAACTAGGAAGTGAATGGTACACTTGATAAGCAAAAATGCTACTCTAAACAAATGTCCAAATTCCAACATGACATAATTCAATTGTCCTGTCTAATTTTCTCAATACTTTCAGCATGGTATTCTTCTGTACATTCATCCAAAAATGGGTTTAATGAGGATCTAGTTCAGTGGGGCTCCAAAAATAGGTGCTTTTGATGTCACATCTTGTTAGATTACTGTCTCTTTTACTTTGATGTACCTTTTCATATCTTTTTGGGGGAAAAAAACCAAGAAAGAGCAAATTCTCAGTATATGCATTACAGAAGTTAACTTGGGCAGCTCTTGATGTCAAATCACTTTTGCTTTTGAATTTAATGTGTTTTGGAGCACCTTATAGAAAGGAAATCTCTGATTTAAATCTAAATAAAATACTAAAACTCATAAGCCAACAATCTCCTATTGAAAAAACAAACAAGCAAAGAAAGAAACAAAAACCCACCAAAAAAGAAAAAAAAAGAGCTGTTTATTTTTTCAGAGTCCTCACAGTGCAGAGCCTCTGATAAATATAGTGCTTTATCAGTCTCTTGAGCTGTGTGTAGAACTGTTGGAGAGGGTCCAGAGGAGGGACACGAAGAAGATTAGAGGGCTGGAGCACCTGCCCTATGAAGAGAGGCTGAGGGAGCTGGGCTTGTTCAGTCTGGAGAAGAGAAGGCTGCGGGGGGACCTCATTGCAGCCTTCCAGTACCTGAAGGGAGCTTATAAGCAGGAGGGGATTCAACTTTTTAAAAGGATAGACAATGACAGGACAAGGGGGAATGGATTAAAACTAAAAGAAGGAAGGTTTAGATTAGATATTTGGGGGAAGTTTTTTACAGGGAGAGTGGTGAGGGGCCAGAACAGGCTGCCCAGAGAGGTAGTGGATGCCCTGTCCCTGGAAGTGTTCAAGGCCAGGTTGGATGGGGCCCTGGGCAACCTAGTGTAGCTCCAGGCCTGAGGTTGGTGGCCCTGCCTGTGGCAGGGGGGTTGGAGCTCTGTGATCCTTGGGGTCCCTCCCAACTCATACCATTCTATGATTCTATTATTCTGTGTGCTTCTGCCCAGCTGGTTACCCTACGGCAACACCACAAAAACATGAGAGATACAACTTTGCCCTAAATCTCATAGCTAATGGAAAAAATGAGAGGAAAAGCTCGGAGACTGTGTTCTGTGAAAAAAAACCCAGACATTAGTAGCAGTTTAGAGTCCAATCACTAAAAGATGATAAGAAACAAAGTTTCTGCTCTTATTCTTGAAAGAAAGAAAAGTTGAAAAACAAATGGGAGCTGTAGATCTTCCAAAAGGCATCATGAGTTTTTTAGTATTTTGTTTTGAGAAATCTGGGACTTCATCATCCACTGTATTTTGTGTATGAATCATATAAGATGACTAATCTTCAGTAGTATCAGACATGATAAGCTACGAAGTTTGTTTTACTTTGTTGACTTTCTGTGACAAGTCTCTAGTAGCAAGTTTCATTTTGAAAGCTTTAACAGATCAAGATCCTTAAACAAACTAATAAAATCATTTGCTGTTAATGAGAAGGGTGACAATCACACAATAGGAGCAAATAGTTTACATGCTGCCTCAGACTAAATACAAGGCTTCAACCCCTTTTATATTGTTTAGATATCACAAAATCATTGCAATCTTTGGCTTAAATTAACTGTATTTCCATTAGCCTGTGTTCAAAATTAAATTTAGCATAGAAGAGTGAGATTCCAGCTATAAATTTGAGTGTTTCAGGAAATTTGAGGAGATTAAACTGAGACCAATGCTTAAAATTCTTCAATATCGTTATTTTCATTTACACATATGAAGCATAAACACAACAAAATACACTTGATGTAGATCCATTATGTACTATATAGGACATGTTCTATTTTCCACAGATTTTTTTCTGTATGTATTTTTCTCTGTGAACATGTTTATCTGTGAAGTATTTTCACATATCTAAAAATACGTGGAGTTGAACACAGTCTTGTTGCTCTGATACAACACCTGAGCACTGCAGCAAGCTCAATGTACCAACCAGGTCCACTGCTGGTTCGCTAAACTTCTTGTAAATACATACCCACACCAAACTATTTATTTACTCTTCATAGCTTTCAACATAGATGTCAGACAAAATCTGGGGACAAAGGGAACTGTAGGGTCTTCCTTCCTCACTTCCAAAACGACCATATGGAGAGCAGGAGGGGGTCTTGCAAAAAGACTTTTCGGGAGTTTCTGGACCTTCCTGCTTTCAATTCTCATCTGGGACACTGTTTCTCCCTGCTCAGTGCTGCTCCTTTGTTTTCTGTTCTCTGCATCCCTGTTCCTGGCATCCTTGTCCTAGTACTTGTTCCCAGTCCAAGCTCCCAAGCTCCATCTCTATCTTCTCAGTGTCTGCTGACACCACAAAAAATTTGTATGTTAGATTTTGAACAGTCCTTCCTGGGATGAACTTTCCTCTACTTCTTACAATGATTTAGGAACAAATACCTCAAAGATAGTAGGTGTCCTTGCTAGCCTTAGCAGAGTTCATTGGGTTGGCATAGCAGGGTTTTGGTAATGGGGGTGCTACAGGAGTGGCTTCTGTGAGAAGCTGCCAAAAGCTTCCCCGAGGTCCAACAAAGCCAATGCCAGCTGGCTCCAAGATGGACCCAGCACTGGCCATGGCTGAGCCCATCAGCAATGGTAGCATCTCTGGGATAACTTATTTGAGAAGGGGAAAAGAAACCTACACAACATCAAAAACAATTGCAGCCAGGAAGAGGACTGAGAAGATGGGAGAGAAACAATTTTGAAGACACCAAGGTCAGAGAAAAAGGAGGGGGATGAGGTGCTCCAGGCACAGGAACAGATTCCCCTGCAGCCTGTGTAGAAGACCATGGTGAGGCAGGCTGTCCCCGTGCAGCCCATGGAGGTTAATGCTGGATATCCACCTTCAGCCCCTGTAGAATCCCACACCAAAGTGGGTGGATGCACAAAGGAGGTGCTGACCCTGTGAGAAGCCCACACTGGAGCAGGCTTGTGGCAGGACCCTTGGCCCTATGGGGGACCCACACTGGAGCAGTTTGTGGGAAGGACTCACATTGGAGAAGTTCATGGAAGACTGTCTCCTGTGAGAGGGACCTGATGCTGGAGCAGGGGAAGTCTGTGAGGACTCTTCCCCTGAAGAGGAAGGACTGGCAGAGATAGTGTGTGATGTCCTGACCACAACCCCCATTCCCCATCCCCTGGTGCTGCTGGGGGTATGGGAGGGGAAGTAGAAAAAATCAGGAGTAAAGTTAACCCCAGGAAGAAATGGGGTGGTGGGGGGGGGAATTGTTTCAAGATTTTGCTTTTATTTCTCATTATCTTATTCTGATTTGATTGACAACAAATTAATTTTCCCCAGGCCGAGTCTGTTTTGCCTTTGATTGTAATTGGTGACTGATTTCTCCCCATCCTTATCTCGACCACGAGCCTTTCATTATATTTTCTCTCCTCATCCAGCTGAGGAGGGGAGTGATAGAGCAGCTTTGGTGGGCACCTGGCCTCCAGCCAGGGTAAACCCACTGCATGCAGACATGGCACATGTAATTTGATGTATACTTATTGTATTAAAGGTGTTTTATAAATTTTTCAATTCCAGATATTATGGTTCTTGCTATTTTTCCACTGGCCTTTTGAAAATATGGCTATGGTTTTGCTTTAGTTCAAATATTTATGCTTTCTTAAATTCAAGGCAATATACCTTTTTTGGTCAGCAGTGGCAGTTATGTTTGATGGCACTGAGGTTGTCCAGTGAACAAGCTGCTCTTAAAACAACGATCAGTCTTATAAACGATCTGAGTCAACAACAATATCTGCAAGTATTTCTTCATTTCAAGATATAATTTAACTACTATCACTCCACAACTAGAAGAAACAGGATTTTTTGGGGGGATGTAATACAGGAATTATATAGGAGTTAATCATGGGGCTACTGGCATTTTTGATTCCATGGAGACTCAAATCTTTTCAATATCATTCTGAGCCACAGAGACCACCCACGGTGCAGAAAACCATGCCCCTGGGAGGCTCTTGCAGGAACAGACTGAAGCTAGCAACTGTGTTAGAGCCATGCCGTGCTGGTGTTAAGCTGGAGCAGAGACCCTGGCCAGGCACACCTTATCAGCCCTTTTGACTCCGGGTGATCGCTGACTGATGCAACTGGTTGATCTGTTCCTATGGAAGCTTTTCCAGATAGGAGTGCAGGCTTTTACCCTTAGAAAGTCAAGTTAGCAGATCCTGTCAAATAAACAAATCTGCCTGCAGCCTCCCAGTGCCAGCACTGCATTAAACATTAGACATAACAACATTCTTCCCCGAGACAGAGAAATTCCCAAACCCTCACCAGCACCAGGCAGAGCTGGCCTGATTCTTCACAGCACTGCTGCAGAGCTGGAGCTGTGAGAGGTCAGAAGATCAGCAAGGAGGCAGGTAGCCACCCAGGTGAGCAGTGGCCCCAGAAGTCATCATCTGTCCCCTCAGTCCCATCCAAGGAAAACAGAGCAGGAAGACTTTTAGTGATTTCACTGGACTGCAGAGCTGCACTGAGTCGGGGTAATTTGATATTATAGAGCGAAACCTGCAAACCTTTCAGCTCTCCTACTGCTTTGTGTCTTGCAACAATAATGTTTGAGACTGTAAACTCCAGGATACAATTGGTATATTCATCCCTTTCTGGGCACCACTGAGCTCACTGCCTGTATTTAGCACATAATACATTGTTCTAAAGTACTTAGCAATGATTATTAGTGTAATAATTTCTAAGAATAGGCATATTCTCTCCAGGGTACTCAGCCAAACGGATTTGTCTTCAGCATCATAAAAATTACTTCTCTAATCTGTCAGCACTCAGCACTTTGCCACAGTTGTTTGTCGTTGTTTTGGGTTTTTTTTAAATAGCAAAGTATAACAGGAGTTTTCAAGTTTGGTTATTTAACTTGGTGTTATCTGCAAGGAAGGATGTGTTAGCCAAAGTCCAGCTTTGCTGGAATATGTGTTACCTTGATGGAGAGGAAGACTGAGCCAACAATGATGACTCAGCACCTCCAGCCCTTCCCACCCCGTCACAGAAGACCCTGGATCCCCTTCATCTGCTCCACTGTCCCTTCCTCTCCAGCAGTGATCGTGCCAGCTCAGCTCCCCCTCTCCCAAATATGAACAAGCTAATGAAGGTTTTGCTGACAGGGAAAAGCAAGCACTGCTTCAGCCACGCTCAGTGACCCAGCTCTGGTCTCTGTGATCTCCAGCACAGTCAGAGGCAGGCTGTCATTTGTTCAGCTGGTGTGGGGAAAGTGAGACGTGAGGAAAACCACCAGCCTTTCTGCTCCTTGCAACTCCCCAGTTGACCTTCTTTGCTAATCTTTTGCCTCAGGTTATTGTTTTAAATTCAGGAATGAAAAGCTGGACAGTGAGACAGAGTTCCTTCATCACTTTGTGTTTTCTTTGTACTTTGAGCGCTAGGCAGAAAGCTGGAGGGACCTGCTGCATTCACATGCCTCGTGTCCTTTCTGCACTTTTCTCCTGCCCCTCTCTGAAAGAAGCCTCTTGGCATGCAGAAGGAGAAGCTGAAGAAAAAATGTTGTATTGTTTGGGGGAAAAAACCCCAACCCAAATATTTATTAAATGAACTATTTCCCTTTTTTGCCCCTCTTGTTCAAACCAGAGTCACTGCAATTTCTGTGTAAAGGTTACTTTTCTGGCCAGAGACCATGTCATGCAGAGATACCCTTACAAACTCACTAATCTGTTTCAGAAATAATACGGCAACATTAGTGTGGTGCTATTAGCCCCACTCTGGGATTTCTAATTTGTTTAACGTTTCACAGCTTTGGTATTTGATTGTTTTTAGTCAAACTGGCCATCAATAGCAAGTGACAGACCATATGTCAATGTTGCTATTTTGAAACTTTATAATATGAGGTAGTGGCCAGATAGTGATTTCATGGATGTTAAAACATGGTTTGTTTTGACTTGTTTTTCCCTAGGATTAGCTGTTTTATTCACACTTGACTGCAAACATGCCCATGAACCTATATCCCATTTTCAGCACCTGCCATCTCAAGCATAATGCAATTTACAGAATTCATTTGATATGTACAATCCAACACGGCAAGATTAGCTTACAGTAATGAAACAAAATGGGACTACTACGCACATTTTCCCAGCTAACACAACAAAGCTATGCTCAATTCCTCTAAGAGAACAGGTTTTTCCATAGGTTAAAATCAGCAGTTCGGTTCAACTTGGCACGTATTTTCAGTATCTCTGGCAAGGCTTAACAGCTTTCTCAATGTCACTGTTCACTGAAGTCAGCAGGAAATATCCGTGGACCACCTTAGATTTTTCTTGCCCTGAGCAACCTTCATGTTTCCTTCTTATGTACATTTTTTCTGCATCACCTAGCCAATCACTAGGTGTGCCTTCCGTGATTTCTCTCTTTAATTGATAATACAGGTGGTAAAACTGTCCAAGCTGCCAGTGCTCACAGACTCAAGGGTTTGTTTGGGTTTCATCTCTGCAGCAGTTAGGGCACTTGCTTGTCTGAGCTCCACCTGAGGTTGAGCAGGACTTTGAGATCAGAGTGACACAAGCATCACCTAGATCTATGCTTCACTAAATGGTAAAGAGAGTACACCTGCATCTAGCATACTTTCCAAGGTTCATAAGAAATCTGAAATCTCATACTGCCAGACGAAAGTACTCCCCATAGGCATATACTTTAGCTGGGTAAGTGCTTTGCCTGGCAAATTCTAATTTTGTCAATGGTTAACTATTGCAAGTCAAGTAGTCCCTCTTTTGGATAGCTTCATACCACCTTGCCACATTTTGTCCCCACACTGTTTAATTGCAAAATAGACCTGTCAGCCTTAAATTAGTCACACGAGTTTTCATGCACCATATTACCTATATATTTCAATGTTACACAGCAGGACTTCAGTACTCCAGATCCTTCCACAACTACAGCTTCATAGTTAGCTTTAAAATGCAAAAATATCCAGGCATTAGGAAAAACTACCATTAGATATAAACACTCTTTTGTCAGTATACCTTTTGCTTATATGCAGATTTAACTCTCAGACATCTTAAATGTTCTCCAGAGTCTCAGCTGCATTTTGTTTTATTATGCAGAGAGAGGGTGCTGGTTTTCAACAAGTCACTGTATAGCAATTATGTTTACAAAGAAAACCTCAAAAATGTAGCCTACTGTAGGTCTGAATTTGTAGAGAACCTGAAATAACAGCTCCGAGGGTAAAAGGGTTTTATTTATTTCTACTTTACTAAAACTGATGGCAACAAGGACAATTCAAATGTCAACAATTCCACTGTTCATCAAAGCATGGAAGAAATGCAGGAACGGCTCGCACAAAAAAGAGCTACTTATTGCATTTGAATGATTACCACTTGTAGTAGAACTTCAGTCATGCATTAATTAAGTGCTTGCCAAGTAGTGCTGCAAAAGTGATATAACATTTTTTTCTGAGCAAGGGTTCAAAACTAACAACACTTGGACAGCAAGTTTTGCCTTTGTCCCTAATTTTTCTCCAATTATGCAAACATTTGAGTCTCTAGAAATGAGCACAAGCTTGCACTTGAACTCTGTTTGCTCGCTGTGCTTGTAAGGAGAGATCTGACATTTCTCTGCTATCAGAGTTTTGTCTGCTGATAATATGTCTCTGTATGACCATTTTCCCCATGCTATTTTTCACCATTACATTGTACATGGGGTTGATTAAAGGCACTGAAATTTTATTAGCAATTTCTGCACATTCAGGCTTGCTAAAATAAGTGCCTGCAAAAGCTTTTCAAAATTACCTACGTAACTGAACCTTAAACACAAATTGCTGCTACCAGAGAGTTTAAAAATCAAAATCAAAACATTTTACCTGAGATGAGTACAATTCAGCTGCATTCAATATGAAATTCAATCACATATACCATGCTTTCTAGCCTTCTTGCTACACATACAGCTTATGATTACATGAGTGTATAAGAAAGAAATGGAAGCATCAAGCATCTCCTTGCTGTGCTAAATAATTACAGTTCTATTGAAACATGAGGTACCTGAATGGCATTGTTAACAATGGTGGGAGAAGACCTCTCCAGAAGGCATTAAATACCACAAGAAAAATGGAGCATTCTACCTCCATAGATTGCCAAATATTACAAAACCATTCAGGTGATGCACCTAGAAGGCACACGCCATATCTTCATCTTAAACCAAAAATCCTAAATCAAAACTGCAAAAGTTTTGTGCCAGCAGGAGCCTTGGAACAAAGAACACAACTGTGTTTCAGTTATGACCAGTCACACGTGGCATACACAGAAAGCACACTAACATGGGTGTGAAGCTTGACCAGTCCAATTCCCCGCTCCATGAAACAGAGAGAGCTAAATAGCTGCCCCATCAATAAAGAAAGAAACATTCTCCAGCAGGTCAGAGGGGCTTTTGGTGGCTGCTGCTCATTTGTTGTGCCCAATTATGAGCAAATTTGATACCCCACAGACTGTTTTTCTGGAAAAAGGTGAAGTCTGCCGAAGATTTTTAATATATTGTTATTAAAGTTAACTCTGCAGGCCTAGTGTTTTATATGCTAATGGCTGCATGCCAGGTGAATGATTACTGTAAATGTGCCAGTTAAAGAGTCCAGTGACAGGTCCATATGTGCTCCATAAAGAAACCAGTTAAGCTGACCCTGATCAAAACCAGAATGATTGACTGAAAATTTAAGGAGCTCTGAAATACAAAGACTGGTTGGAGATTGAAATAGACTCAGGAAGATTACCTATATCTCTCCCACTCTGGAACACATCCACATACCTGTCCTCCAAACCTATACAACACCTGTCCCTGGATACAAAAGCTCATACTCGCTTTGCTTATCCCCAAAGCACTTGGGGATTCACTGCTGCCGGATTGCTTTGTGACCCTCCACTTGCCGGAGTGGCCACTGGTGGGGACTGCAGGAATGATCAGACAGACTCTTCTGCAAACTTAGTGCCAACCCACACACCTCCACGGAGGTGATGGCAATGTCATCAGCAGCTCCAGGGAGATGCTGAAGGGGCCTGTCCTGGAGTCACATTGCTTTCTCAAACAGCAGCGTGGCATGGTGATCCTTGAAGCAATGTCCCGTACACACAAAAGGGCGTCAGACGACTGACCTCCCCATACACCTGCACTCTTCTCAAACAGCAATATCTGCTGGCATGTACTTCAGACAGAGAGAGCATGTATCTTAAGTGTTGTGTTTCCTCCAACAGAAATGAGAGGTTTTACAAAGATGGCTTTGCTATATATTCTGAGTCAGTCTGGCCTCCCGTCTTTGAAGTAGAGTAGAAGATAACATTAACTGAAAATGGTTTGGTATTGGTTTCAGAGGTAATTAGTTTCCCTCGTATCATCAGCTTCAAGAGCTTCAGTATGTTACTAATTTTCAGCTGCAAAGCATGGCATTTTTAAGCAATCAGATGATGAAAGAACCTGTGCATATTGCTTTTATTCAATGGCAGACCTGACTTAGATATTCTTGAAGACATTTATACTGCAGCATTTATTTTCACCATTTTGAGACTCTGCTTTTCAAATTACAAAGATGACTTTAAGGTTAATACCATCTCCATCACCTTCTGAAAACTGTTGATTTCTATTTTGTCTTAGCACAGAAATGGAAGAATACAGACCGACTGTATTCCTTAGAGATACTCTACATGCCAGATTTAATCAAAAAAAGCTGCAATAACTGCAAAACACTAGCTACAGGGCACAGGCTTTGGACTAAGCATTTCAAGGTAAGCTTCCACAGACACTGAGGTTTGACCCTGCCTAGTCACCATCACCTAGGCAGAAACATTTTCTCTATATGTATCTTACCATGAAGTTTCCCTCAGCCTTCTAGATGTGATTTGCATTGGCTTGATAAGCTCTTTTAAGAATCTGTCTTCTCCATCTTCCTAACTTTTTTTTCTGGAGAACAGGCAGTAAATACAGAGTGGAGAAGGAACAGAAGGCAGGAGTGGGTCACAGTGGAATTGTTATTAGAATACCTTTAAAGGATTAAAGGCAGCAATGCAAGAATGGGCTCCCTACTAGGGTGGAAAGGGTACACCAATTGTGGACTAGAAGCTGGCCTTACGGTTGATCTTGCTGCTATGGACATATGCCAGGAGTCTTCTGTCCCCTGGAAGCCAGGTGAAGCAACAGAATAGTTCCCTAATCAAAAAAAGCAAAGAACTCATTAAAACACTTTGTGTTTCCAACTGGTAAGGAAATGCAAACAAGAAACGTTCTCCTGTGTCACAGTAGGACCTACTGGAATAGTGTCCTGAACAAGCACACAGCAAATGGGAATGGTTCTTTGCTGGTCTGTAGCCTGTTTGAATTAAACTTTTTTGAATCATTATGCGTGCTAAATTAGCTGAAGTAATCAATTCTAAAGTGTCATTGTGGTTCACTTCATTAATAAAATAACACTGTGCAGTAGAAGTTACAAAGCACAGCTTACTGCCAGTATGCTCTGTGTGCCCAGAGTCTAACCCGGTAAGTAATTTCTCCCTAGGTACCATTTTGCAATAAGTAAAGTGTTGCTCTTAGGGAAAAAAAAAAAAATAAAAATCCCTTATTATTAAAATAGATACACACTTGACTTTTGTACTTTGTTGGCATATCTTTCAATGCCGTGTCTTTCATGGCTGTGAAATTAACAGCTGCTACAACTATAGACTTGTGGCTTGGCTTGTTAAGATTTCATGGAACTGCAAAGTTTTTCCAGCAACATCTCTCTTTGTGTCTGTTGATTATGGTTTCCTTTGAGGTACCTCCACATTTTTATGTCCATTCCTTTACTGTCTAGTCTTTCTTTCCATGTATTTATTTAGCTGTGGTCTGTCACATTCTTTCCTTCTTCTGAAAGTTGTCTTCTCACCCTCTCGAAGCAGTATTTTTATGTGTTTTAGAGCAAGTTGAGGTGGTGTTGATGTATAAATTGTTGAGCTCTTTCTTTTGCTTTCTGCATTCTAGCAAAGACCCGTCCCCCGCTTCTGCCACTGTTGAAAAAAATAACAGCAGCAAAGTGAAGGGTTATTCTGTTCCATGTTTGCTTCCTGAATTATTTGGTGGTTTGTATAGAGCTACAGCAGTATTCAAAGGCCCCAACAAAAAGATGGTCCCTGAATTAAAGTGTGTGTAAGTGATTGTGTCGTAAGTATGACAAGGTATATTAAGTAAAAAAAATTAACAGGCAAGTTTTGAGATGACAGTACCATGAAAAACAGTTTCAAGGCAGAGGGTGAAACCTCAATCCTCAATCCAGTTAAAACTCTGCCATCCCAGGCTACAATGTAGGCCCAAGTTCCCTTTTAAGGAAAACACCACCACTAAAGCAATGTGCTCGTAAAAATGCTAACATGGCCTTGAAATTATTCTAAACAGATACTTTTAGATAAGATATGGAAGGCTGTTGTGCATAGCAGTGGTGAGGCTTTATCTACAGTACTAAGTACAGTTCTGTTTACAAGAAAAGAACTAAATTATTTTAGCTTGTTTAGGTGAGCAGAGAAAAAGATGAGAGGGGAATGCGTGCTGTCTGAAATGTACATTATTTTGAGGACAAACTTGAAGGAGAGGGTAGCTATTCAGCCAAATGACAGGGATTATGAACAAATGTACAGAAGATGAATAGGACAAGCTGTCCTGATGAGCAAAGACTCTCCAGCAAGCAGAGTGGGCAGCCATGTTGGTGGGACCAAAACCATACTAGTAGCAGGAGGAAGCTGGGTAAGTTTATGAAAGTCATGGCAAAACATACTGCTGCAACAGCAGATGTGATTCCAACCCTGATCTAGAGAACAGGAGCAATGGGATATCTTCCAAAAGCTTTCTTTGTTCCATGTGTAAATTTTGCTGTCATGAGCTCTAAATTCAACAGATCAGGAGGAGCCTTTTAGTCTTGTGATCCCATTTTATGCAGAAATCCCCCATTTCTTGAAAGGTGGTGAGAGAAAGCACAAAAGTATTTCATGGAAAAATTACATTGATAAGCAAGAAGGAGAATATCAATGATTCCTAAATGGAGGGGCCAGTCAGGTTTTCATAACTCTGGGGCAAACCCAGAAAACAAGGCTACCCGCTATATCACAGAAACTGCTCAGTGTTTGGAAGATTTAGCATCTCTTGAATAAATAAATTATTTCAGTGGTTTACAGTTCAGTCCTGGTCTGTTGACATGAAAGGCAATGTTTTCACTGATGTCAGCCACACAGGAACAGGACAGGTTTTTAAGTGTACTATGTACATAATGAATTAAGTGGTTTGTCCCCATCATTCCCTATATTTTAAGCCAGATGCAACATTTCATTCAAAAACATGATTTTTCCTTCTGTGATAAATGGGCTGCTTCTAAACTCTGAACCTGCATGAAAAGCTCTGGAGTTTTGCTTTTAATCTTCGAGGTTTTCACTGAGAACAAAAGATTCAAATTCTCTTTTTGGCTTTCCCTGTAATTTTCTTTTTGTCACTGAACATACTGAGAGAAATTAACTCAGGATCCTTCCTCACAAAAATAAAGTGCTCCCATCCCCATTTATGTCTTACACCTATTTGCATAAAACAGGTTATAAAATAGGTTATTTTATGTAAATTGAGAGTTCTGCAAAAGAACATGTATTTTTCCTGTTCCCACTTCTTGTACAACTGGAATTTCACTCTTGGCATTCTTGAAGCTGTAGAGACCCACTGGCTGCTGCAGGATACAGAAATCCCCCTCATATACCATTAATAACTTCAAAGCAAAACACCCTTTAAAAAAAAAAAGGCCAGCAGTTTGGCAGAAGCAATCTCTGGGCTACACTGGCCTGATAGACAGGCTGGTTTACAGACTCAGAACACATGTGTTGCTGCCCCAGGCTGCACAGGGAACAAAGCCCTGTTTTCCTCAGAAGACCCCAGAATATCTGGGTGATCCTACTGCAGTAGGTCTGAAGACCTCGAGAGATGTTTTTGTTGTGCCAGACACACCTACACACATAGTTTTCTTCTTTTCATTTGGAACTGCTCTCTATGAGTGCTGCTATGGTGAAGGGTGCCCTCACAGACTCTCCATCTCTCAAACACGCATTACCCTACGGAAAAGCATACCAATTACCAGCTAACACCAAAGACAGGCAGTCATTAATGTGGCCAAAAAAACATTTTTGTTAATGGCTAAATTAGTCCTAATTAATTCAGTTACTACTACCTGGAGTATTGCATGCTGCTAATGAGGAAATTTAACAGCTACAGAAAGGCCTGAACTTCAAAAATCTCTGATACAGTAGAGCTTCCTTGAAACTGAGAAGCTTTGCACTGGGAATTTGGGTTCAAGCCCACCTCTGCTAGTAACTAAGGGTCCTGGGGACTCATATCCATCAGGAATAGACTTAGTAGGAGCAGAATAGCTAGGACACTGGTGCCACAGCTGTATTGCTCTGAAACGGCTTCTTTTTTCATCCCAAAAGAACAGGATCCTCCCAGAATAGTGCATGATGGAAGTTACTAACCAAGAATTGCAGAGGATATTTCTGACATTTCTGGCTTGCTTGCCTCAAGCCAGATAGCATTAGCTCCTATTAGAATATCTGTTTCAGGCAGCACCTATATTTCAATAAAGCCTTCTACCCATGTAATGATTAATAAGGTTATACTATGCACCCTGGAGGCAGAATTTTCTTTTTGAAAAATGATAAACCATTTCCATGACAATATCTGTAACATCCTGAAGGCTGTGAGTAAGGCAGCAAAGTTCTATATACTCATTCAAAGGACTAAAGATTGTGTGCACCCAACAACAGTAATTTATAATAAGGGACGAGAGGGAAGGGATATCTGAATACCATAGGAAATATTTTTTAGAACCTATTAATCATTTAAATTGTTTCTAAATGCTCTGGAAGAGGCAGAAAAGTGTCTTTCAAATGAATGTTTTCAGCCGTTTCCACTTGTTCTGCTGGATTCGTAACCTTTTTTTATGGAATGATCTGTACTTCATACTTGGGAATTTTACAAGACTCCCAGCAATTTGTATGTGAATGAACAGAAGGACAGAACACCCTTTTTGTGATGATCAATGTAAACACACGAGTTCATCTCAGCTGACTTATTTCTCTAAACTACCAATTTAGGTTATTGAAGTCGTGCAGCGCAGAAGCTATGATTTACCACAAAACATTATTTTCCCACCATGGTGAGCACAGCCTGATTAAGACACTCAAGCATAGGAGACTCCACACCTGAGGCAACAAGATTTGTTCTTCTGTGTTCCTTTGGTATCTTTAACCTTCTTCCTGAAATGGGGAGGCTATCCAGACCTCTCCTCTCCTGGGTTGGTGGAATTCAAGAAGAATCCTGGTCTCTCTCCTCTTGCAGAATGAGGCCTCCTTCAACAGTAATCAGATGTTCAAACACACTCTTCTGCACCTTTATCTCCTCTGAAATATGCTTTAGTCTAAACAGCCTCATACTTCCCCATCTCTCCTATGGTTTCTTCAGCCTTCTTACACTACTCTTCACCACATCCAGCTCCAGATTTCCAGATTTCCAGGGTCTGGAGGTCTCAAGGCCCCAAGATTTTAACACAATTGTAGTCACTTTCCTGTTGTCTCTTTAAAAGCTGTCCCTATTTTAAACTTATATAGCATTTCTCAGTCATGTGCTCCACCTGGATATTACAACGCCCATACAAAATTAGCTTTAATAGAGTTATATCCTCCATTAAAAAGCAAAATAACAGACAGAAGTATGGGTTACAAGCCCAGAAAACGTCATTATACCACCCGCATAACCCACACCTTACCAGCCTCACTCTAACTCATTAAATTATCCACTAATTACTGGTTAAGCAAGACTGCAGCTTCTAGAAGGCTTGTGGTTGCCTTTCATAACTGCAGTTTCCCTCTCCCACAGAGACTTTCTTTCCAATCAGCACAGATCCATGAATAAAATTGATTCATATCAAGTATATAGACACACATTGGTCCCGTAAGGGACAGCACATCAAAGTGGTTTTTAACAAACATAATAGTGAGATTTCATTTCTAAGAGTAAAGGGAAAAAAAATTCTTTTCTTGTCCATAATAATTCTAGACTTGCGACTTTAATTTTTGTACCTCCTGCTTTATTCTGAGAAGAAAATTCATACTAGAAATTAATCCTTCAGGCTGAAAGACATTTCACAGAATCACAGAATCACAGAATCACAAGGTTGGAAAAGACCTTTAAGATCATGAAGTCCAACCATTCACATCCTAAACTAAACCATATCCCTAAGTACTTCATCTACCCTTTTTTTGAACACATCCAGGGAAGGTGACTCAACCCCCTCCCTGGGCAGCCTGTTCCAGGCCCTGACAACTCTTTCAGGAAAAAATTTTTTCCTAACATCCAATCTAAACCTGCCCTGGCACAGCTTCATGCCATTCCCCCTTGTCCTATCACCTGTCACCTGGCTGAAGAGACCATCACCTACCTCTCTATAACCTCCCTTCAGGTAATTGTAGGCGGTGATAAGGTCTCCCCTCAGCCTCCTCTTCTCTAGGCTAAACAGCCCCAGATCCCTCAGCCGCTCCTCATAGGATTTGCCCTCCAGCCCCTTCACCAGCCTGGTTGCCCTTCTCTGGACTCGCTCCAGGACCTCCATGTCCTTCTTGTGGTGAGGAGCCCAGAACTGGACACAGTACTCGAGGTGTGGCCTCACCAATGCTGAGTACAGGGGCACAATCACTTCCCTAGACCTACTGGCCACACTGTTTTTGATACAAGCCAAGATGCCATTGGCCTTCTTGGCCGCCTGAGCACACTGCTGACTCATATTCAGCCTGCAGTCAACCAACACCCCCAGGTCCTTCTCTGCCTGACAGCTGTCCAGCCAGTCTCCCCCAAGCCTGTAGCGCTGCATGGGGTTATTATGTCCCATGTGCAGCACTCTACACTTGGCCTTGTTAAACTTCATCCCATTGGACTCAGCCCATCGGTCCAGTCTGTTCAGATCCCTCTGAAGGGCCTCCCTAGTCTCAGGCAGATCAACACTTCCTCCTAGTTTAGTGTCATCTGCAAACTTAGTGAGGGAGCATTCAATCCCTTCGTCGAGATCATTGATAAAGATGTTGAACAAGACTGGACCCAGGACTGAGCCCTGGGGGACGCCACTCATGACCGGCCTCCAGCTGGATTTTGTTCCATTCACCACCACCCTTTGGGCTCGGCCATCCAGCCAGTTTTTAACCCAGCTGAGGGTCCACCTGTCCAGGCCAGTGGCAGCCAGTTTCTCAGTCAGAATGCTGTGAGAAACTGTGTCAAAGGCTTTACCAAAGTCCAGGTAGATCACATCCACAGCCTTCCCCTCGTCCATTAAGCGGGTCACCTTGTCATGTAATTCATAAAATTGTAACAAGACAAACTACTTGGATTTATCCAACTATGAGCAGATAGATTTAGATGCAAAACAAACAAATTCTGTTATATGAGCTAGTTCATAAGCTCCTGTAAGTTAAGAACAACCCTTTTATCTTCTAAACATAGGTTATATTGGCTCCTTTTCAGTAGAAGACAGATTACTTCCTGAATTTGTCAAGAGCAAGAGCAGTTTTCCAAGGAAGTAGTCATCCTGACTCATCTGACTAAACTACTCAGTTCTGAAATTTCCCTTGCTTTCTCCTTTTCCAGGAAGACAAGGAGTTTGGTTCTACATCGATAGGACGGTATATACGTGAACTATTTGCCTGTGCCACGGGTCACCCTGCTCACCAGAGCTGAGCACAATGTTGGAGGCAGCACTGGAAAAAGCATTGGGGATGGGTAGCTTCCAGAAAGTAGTTTACAAATTACTCCTCCTAATGGCATAGTAGTTTATAACATTGAGCATTGGGTTCCCAACTGCATTCTTGTCACTTAAAACACTTAAAAACAACAGTTAAGATGAATGACCAAAAGGTTATGGGGTAACTAGAAAATTATATTAGCATTAATTAGAACCAAAGAAATTTAAACTGTTGTGACTGCCATAATCTATGATTGCAGTAGACAAAACTCCATGCCTCCATGCAGTTCATTGTCAGATCACAGCCTAATAGTTGCATAATTAAGATTAAAATTATGAAACTATTTATACAGCGTGTTCTTACAGAGAGCAGTTCAGAAACAGAGCAACTGTCAGAAATAGCAGTAGAGGATTCAAGTATATGTACATCTTTAAAAAATTAAGTAAAATACATATTAGAAATCCTCCCCATTGTTAAGAAGGCCAACTTGATGAGATACAGGATTTTTCCCCCCTGTAAATGAAAGAATATAATTCACATTAAAACAAATAAAGACACTATTTGATTGCGAGTACCAGAAGTCCAAATGTAAGTGATGAAAAAAAAGTTGCAGAGGTTCAAAAGAGAAAACTAAGATAAAACTCCCTTGAAATATCATGAAGAATTGATGAGGGGAAAGCTTTAAACTGGTACATCTCTGCATTTTTTTGCTATTATCATACGTATCCAGCAGAACTCCAGGATCATCCAGAACAACAGCCATCACCCCTTCACCTGTGCAAAGACAGGATTGGTGACATGCGAGAAGACATGTCTACATGACTGTGTTTTAACCAAATGTTGGAATTATAAATTAGTACATGTACTGATATTCCTATATTCCCTGCAGCATCTAGTCAAGCACAGTCCTACTGATGATGCTTGTATGACACCTGAATTGACATAACAATGAGAAAACCACTCGGTTCACATACTTCTTATTTATGTGGGTTTAATAACTAACTACATAAATAAATAAATGAAGACTTTAAGCTAAAGATGAAAACCAGAGTAGAGAAGGAATTCTATTTCAGACTCAGCTCAGCCCCAAGAAAAATCGAAAAATCTCACCACAAGAACTTTTCTATTTCCTACAAATCTTGCATGGGACTAATTAGCTGAAAGCATGTGACTCTGTACAACACAATTCAAATAGCACAAAATATTGAAGCAGAGAGCTAGCTTGCCATTTAGAAGATATATGCTGAAACCGTAGAGTTAGTTTCTTCATATTGTGTTCCTTGTCCGAGGAGATGAGATGAGCTGCAAGGAGAATTATGTTCAGAAGTTGCACTTTTATTAAAGTAGGTTTACAGAACCACAGAGAACAGAAGGAGCAAGAAATGGGTTTTCAGTAATAAACCAGGCACCTCCAGGGTACAGGGTTAATCCAAGAGACGATCAGTAAATGAAATTGTATTCATTTTAATTCAGGAGACGTTAGCGCAGGACTGAGCTGTTGCAAACAAAAATTAGAAATCTCTCAAGTAGAGAAATATTCTGCAAATACTACATTTTTAGGACATCTGGAGATTCTTTGTTCTTTGCAATTCCCACTTCACTCCTAAAGATCATTATTAAAGTGTCAAATAAAAACTGCTGGCAAGCCCTAAGTATTTCATAACAGACTGTGCTATCTTATATGCTCATATCTTTTTAGGGTGTGAGACGATAAAAGACAATAAGTGGAAAAACATTAAAATCAGGGGAGTCAATACAAAGCAGAATACAAGTAGGAAAAGTACTCCTCTTGCTCATTCTCAGTGTCCAGACAAGCTCACATCACTCAAAGGAAACGGCAGGAGCCTCCTTGTGCAGAACAAAGCACCAAAGAATGCCCTGAGAGGAAGGGAAGATAAAAAGGAGCCCAAGGGGAGGGGGGAGGGTGAAGAAAAAAAGAAAGACAAAAAAGTCCAGACCTGAGTTTCTATCATTTTCACGGCAAATCCCAAATTGTGAGCATCCATGTCCTGGAACAAAAAAAAATTAAAATAAAATAATTATTGGGAAAAAAAAAAAGCTGCCACTCAACTTTCCAGATTTAGTAAGTTCTTTTAAGAGTCTATATGTTTCAGCTGCTATGCTTCACTCACTGGTCCTTTAAATCATTTCGACACCAGCATGACTCTATTGAAGCCGGCAGGGTTACAGCAGAACAGAGCAGAGAATTAGGCCCACTATTGTGATTGCTAGTTGCTAGCTGAAGGAAAAACAACTTTGTTTGGGCTTCACATAAATTCTTTTAATCACTACATGGGCTGAACTAATCCAAAAGACACCAGGCAATTCCTGTGCTTGGAGAACATCAAGTGAGCTGGATTTCTTTTTTTCCCCAGCCCAGGACATTACTGAACTAGCATGACAAACAGTCTGGACATCATAACTCTCTGAAGACGCTTCTAATCCCACTGATGTGATTAGCAAATTAACAGAATGGGAAACCAGAAAGAACCAGTGGGTCATCTAGTCTGCCCTTTGACCAGCAAATTTCATCCAGTCTTTGAGGCCAGTAACTTGTATGTCTGATTAAAGCATTCCATGTGTTTCAGTTAAAGCATGTTTTCCCAAATGATAAACAGATCAGATCTTAAGATTCTGAAAGAAATCAAGCGTTTCCCCAGTGGTTAACTTCATGGTTTAAGTAATTATTTGAAAAAAAACCAAAAAAAATAAAACCAAAAAAGCCCCACTTTCCAGGAACATCAGTGCAGAGAGAAAAAAAATCTGGAAAATATGGCCCATGACAAATAACAGTTACATCTGCCATTAATAGGCATTAATAGATGGCAATGTCTAGAAAAACTAACTAATGGTTTTTACCCTTAGCAAGGGACATTCTGATGGAGGTGGGGCTCGAGATGCCTTCTCAGGACAGCACCAGGAGGCTTCCAGGACTGCAACTGCAAAAATCTCTGTTCTAATACAATCCCTGAAGAAACATCTCATTTCAAGGCTAAGTAATTCTCTGCAGCTGCTCAGGCTTCATGATATCAAACAGTAACTTGCCATTCCCAGAATTACGTAGTTCACTACAGCTACTTACAGGCTTTTGCAGGAACAGCCAGGGCTGAGAGATCCCTGACATTAAAGTATGTGTGCAGAGGTCATACCATTACATTGCTTGACTCAAGTCTTCTTAAAAATGAGCATTTACTGTGCTATTTAACCCGCTGTTTCTCCCTACATAACTAAAGACACTAAACCCTTCCTATCACAAAATGACAATATTTTTTGTGCTTTTTCACTTTTTCCAGGCACTCCGTCTCCAGGTGGCAGAAACTGCAGCTAAAGACACTGAGATTACTCGATGGCCAATGCACTTCCAGTGCCCTGTAAATTCTTTGAAGGGGTGGGGTGGGGGTTGTGTGTCCTTTTTTTCTTTAGGATAAAGACTGCAAAAAGTGTCTTCCTGTTTGACAGAGCTGCTTTCATGTCATAAACTCACTTAAAGGGAAACTGGATTGCTAACAAAGAACATGTGATAGAAAGATAGGAGATTGCCACCTCTCCCAACCGATCTGAACGCTCACTATTACTGAACATGGGCAGGTTTCTCTTCTTCAGTCTGCATTTAATTCTTGTGTAAAGTAACACCACAATACCCTTTGCAGTACCCCAAAACTCACTGGAGACTCAACTAGCTCTATGAACAGACCTGAGGATTTGTGGCTGTAGGAGTGGTGACAAGTGGCTTAGTGGGACTCGTATCACTAAACTGCTTAGCAAATCTCACTCCTCAAATTCTGGCGACAGCCATAATGTTGCTATGCTCTGTTTTGATTAAGGTATATGAGGCTACATAAAAGCCAGGCTAAAGTGTTGCCAGGATTAAAGCAAAAATTCTGAAAAAGGTCCTAAGTAACCAACTCACACAGCGTTTTGTAGGGACCGAGGTACTAATTTAAAGTCACATAAAAGAAATCCAGTCTCAAATTTGCCGTATTTACCTTGTTAAATAAGGTGTTATTACGAAGGTCTAGAGAAAAATTGCCACCAAAAAAAGAGCTCAGAGCATACTGATGACAAACACATCGCAGTGCTGGTGCATGTGCTCACTTTCAGTGCCTCCAAAAGACACAGGTCTCCTACAGCACCAGATTTAAGAGCTGGGCACTGACTTGCTACCCTCTGAGATGAATCCCACATATGTAGCCACAGCCAGCTTCTCCTGTGAACCGAGGATTGAAGACAGCAGTGGCTTCTCCATACAGGGCCCAGACCTTTCTATCTGGCAGATCTGTGAATGGATAAGGCCTGTGAGATGTTTTCCTGCCTTTTCCTGCCACTCATACATGGAAACAGCTGTAGTTGGAAAGGAGAAGTTCTGTCTCCTGGATGATGGCTAATTGTAGTGTCTGTGGAAGCCAATTATGAGGGAACTGATGGCATTGTTATACACAGGACTCTATATCTTTTGAAAGCTGAGGAACTTTGGGGAGCATCGTGGCTTAGATGAGTCTTCACAGGGCAAAAAATGGGCAACAGTTGGAGCTTGAAGGGTTTGCGGCAGCAAGAGGAGGCAGCTGCCACCTGGGAAGGAGGCAAGGCCACCCTTCCCCTTACCTTGTAGTGCAGAGCCCAAATGCCTTTTTGACTCTTGACTTCTCAGCTCCCACTGCCATTTCCAGTCCAAGTTTTGGAGGCAGATCACAGAATCACAGAGTGGTTGAGGTTGGAAGGGACCCTCGGATGTCATCTAGTCTGCTCAAACAGGGACACCTACAGCCTGTTGCCCAAGACCATATCCAGACAGCTTCTAAAAATGGAGACTACCTTCCTGGGCAACCTGTGTCAGTGCTCGGTCATACTTATAATGAAAAAGTCTTTCCTGATATTCAGAAGGAACATCCTGTGTTTCAGTTTGTGCCCACTGCCTCTCGTCCTGTCATAGAAAGATAGGAGATTGCCACCTCTCCCAACTGGTCAGAGGGTCAGATCAGAGCCTGGCTCTGTCCATTTTACATCCTTCCTTCAGGTATTTATTTATTTATATGTTTACATGAAGTCCCTCTGAGCCTTCTCTTCCCCAGCCTGATCAGTCACAGCTCTCTCGGCCTCTCCTCATACAAGAGATGCTCCAGTCCCTTCACCATCTTTGCCACCCTTTGCCAAAACCTCCTGTGCTAGGGGGGTGGGAGGGGGCAGGACTGGACCCAGCACTCCAGATGTGTCTTGCCAGCTGAGCAGAGGGGAAGGATCCCCTCCCTCGACCTGCTGGTGACATTCCTCCTCATGCAGGATAAGGAAATGCCAAGGGCCTTATCTTCATGCACAGAGAAGCACTGACGAGCACAACATTGTTCAAAAGTCCTACAGATTCTTCCTGAACATTTCAGCACCCTTCTCATCAAAACATCTTACAAAAGAGCTGCAGTCAGGAGTCTAACCTTCACAAAGCTGGGGCACCTTCTGTGCTCAAAGGACAACTCTCATTCTGCAGACTTAACAATGTGAATTTACTGGTAGCTGACTGACTCATACAGTTGATATAGTGTCGCTCTCTTTGACTTATTTTTTTAGTCTGACAAACTGGAAAAAAAAATGGAAGTTATGTGACAAAAATTTATAACCATTTTGGAAAAGTCCTTCTCACTTAAATCTTAAAGATTCTCTGTTTGGACAGTGGCTCGGCTCATGAATTTGAAATCGTGCATGATTTTTCTATTTCTCAAGACTTCTGGAAAAGAAGTGACACTTAAGCACCTTTCTAAAACTATGGGGTTATACTGGAAACATTTACCTGCTAATATCATCATGTGTCATCTAAAGATGATAACCAGGCATATTGCACTAAGGATCCTTGACAAAATCACCATAAACCAACCCATAATATTCTCTAAAGGATGCTTTTATCTTTGCCCCTCAATTAACAGTAAGAGATTAGTGACTAATTTAATTCAGAATGAAATTAATGTTCTGTCACTTGCAAAACAGCCTCTGAAGGCTTTCTGGGGTTTCAGTCAATGAAGACCTTACAGTGGAAAACTATGGGCATCTATAGCAAAGAGAGGGGCCTGAGGTTCTTGTCACTGGCATGGAGAGCAAAGGCCCCATGATAACCATTAGAACAACAACAAAAAAAAAAAACAGAAAGAAAAAGACATGGTACCTTAAAGCCTTACGTATTACTGGAAATTAGGTACCCAACCTTTGGATGGATGAGTATGCCTAAACTTTCAGGGTCTAGAAATTCCAATTTTTTTGAGATCATTATTGTATATTGGTTTTCTAAGTAAAAATGAGCTCAGATTGCAATCTCAAAAAAGAAACAAATTTGTAGAAGGCTGCTAGCCAGGTGAATGTGTTTGCACTGGTTCCTGTGATGTATGTTACATTTTATGCCAAGATTAGAAAGAAACCACAGACAGATCATGGCATGTGTCGTATCAGTTCACAGCAGGAACTAAAGATGAAAATCTCTGGTGTCAGAGTTCAGGATGAGCTCTAAGAATCCTTCCAGGTGTTTTCATGGAAATTGATACAATAGAGCACAGAGATGAAAGAACAAATATATATTATTTTAAATCATAGCTTCAGGGCTTAAAGCTAAGCTCAGCAGGTACTAGGAGACCCAGCATGGATTTCAAAGCAAATGTACATCTAAAGAAAGCAATTTTTCATTAGAGTCATATTTTGCACTTCATTCACTTTTTGTTTTCTTTCTTTTTTCCTCAAGGATTTCTTTTCCTACACTGCCACAATCTTTTCTCCTGCTACTTCTTGTTAAAAAAAAAATGTTTCAGAAAATGACAAAATGTATTTCTGCTGGTGGCCTCTTCATTTATTGTTTCCTGGCTATGTGCAGAACTCAGGCATAATTCAACTTACAACTTGGCCAGCCAACAGCTCACGCTCTGCATTTACAAAAGGAATTGCAATGTAACAGTAACAATCAAAGCAAAATTTCCTATGTCAGATGCACGCTATGAAAAAGAGATCAGACAAGTCCCATTTAGACTTAAGAACTACCATGGCATTGTAGAGAAAACAGCATTTTGGACATTCCAGTTCAGTGGTGATAAGAGAACGAGAGTTTTGTCACGTTATGATAGGCATATTTGCAAAAAATAATGCATTTATCTGGATTTTTGAGAGAATATGTACTTAATCTTTTATGGGATGGGCTGCTCCCTACTCTCTGAAAAAAGCAAGTAGAATCTGAGAGCCACTAAAAGCATTTCTCACACTTCTAGACACACAACTAGATTTCAACATGCAAAATTTTCCAAAAGCACGATATGCACTTTACACAGTTGGAGAGACGACTGTCGTGTTTGGGTTGGTAAGCTCTTGCTTGGGTGTGCAGGCAAAGATTCTACAGAGAAGTATCTGGAAAAATGTAACTGTGGCTCAATTTGATTTCAGAGCACGTTTTTCATAATTTTGGATAACCCGCTACATGTCTTAGATCATTATAAAGACTTCCAAGATACTTGATGGTTTTCATATGGATGGACAGTATCTGTGTATCATTTCTGTTAGACAGAAGAGACAGCTTCTAGCACTGTTTACAAATAAATATATAAAGCAGATTTTTTTAATTTATTTACTTTATGTCTTTCTCTTTTTGTTATCAAAAAGGGAACAAATAACATTCATTTCACCTGAACAGTTTAACACAATCCAGTCCTTTGTTCAGCTAGCAGAAAAACACCACTTTACAACAGTTCCCTGGAATTTATAGATTTTTCCATTCACAAGTAAACTTTTTAAAAGTTGTAAAAAACCCTCTAAATAAGTAGGAATTGAATGCCTAAAAGAAAAACTTCTTTGAAAACACACTGAGGACAGAAACTCTGATTTTATCACACTTTCCCCTGGGTTTCTGCTGCCCTGGATGCCAAAACTACAGCCACAGAAAAAGCAATATCAGGAAACATCAACTTTGCAATATGAAACATAGAACAGTTCTTTCCAACTCCAGTTTTATATGAGCAGAGCACCAATATGGGGAATTTTTATTCACACACAGGACTCAACACAGAAATAACTTTGTGCTTTAGTTTAATTCCAAGGGTACTTCCACTATCATATTCAACTTCAAATAATTGCAGATAATTGTAATTTTACATACATAAAAGATTACTTGGATGTAAGCAAATAAATTGAAAAACACTTTCGTTGCTCACAGATGGTTCATAACTATGTTGTGGCAAGAGTGGTGTCCCTCAGGGGTCCACACTGGTACCGGTTCTATTTAATATTTTCATCAATGACATTGACGATGAGGATGAGTGCACCCTCAGCAAGTTTGCAGATGACACCAGGCTGAGTGGTGCAGTTGACACACCCGAAGGACAGGATGTCATCCAGAGGGACCTGGACAAGCTGGAGAAGTGAGACCATGTGAACTTCACAAAGTTAAACAAGTGCAGGGTCCTGCACCTGGGTTGGGGCAATCCTCATCATCAGTACAGGCTGGAAGATGATGTGATAGAGAGCAACCCTGCAGAGAAGGACTTGTGGGTGCTGGTGGATGAGAAGCTCAACATGAGCCAACAATTCACACTCGCAGGCGAGGCAAATCATATCCTGGGCTGCATCAAAAGGAACATGGCCAGCAGGTCGAGGGAGGTGATTCTGCCCCTCTGCTCTCATGAGACCCCACCTGGAGTACTGTGTCCAGTTCTGGAGTCCCCAACATAAGAAGTACATTGAACAGTTGGAATGGGTCCAGAGGAGGGTCACGAATATGGAGGACTGGAGAATCTCTCCTATTAAGACAGGATGAGATTGCTGGGGTTGTTCAGCCTGAGAAGGCTCTGGGGGGACCTTATAGCAGCCTTCCAGTACCTGAAGCAGGCCTACAAGAAAGCTGGGGACCAAGGAATCTGGGGAGCGACTTTTTAGAAGGGCATGCAGCAATAGGACGAGGGTTTAAATTGGAAGGGGGTAGATCTATATTGGATATTAGAAAGAAATTCTTCACTGTGAGGGTAGTGAGGCACTGGAACAGGTTGCCCAGGGAAGTGGTGGCTGTCCCCTTCTTGGAGCTGTTCAAGGCCAGGTTGGATGGGGCCTTCAGCAGCCTGGTCTAGTGAGAAGTGTCCCTGCTCATGGTAGGAGGGGTTAGAACTTGATGATCTTTAATGTCTCTTCCAGCCCAAACCAGTCTGTGATTCTGTGCTCCTATGAATACTGCACACTGTTTAGCAAATGCATTTATCCACTGGGTGAATTCCATGTAGGACTATATGAGAAATTGTAGAATAAATGCAGAATGCATGCTTTACTTCTAAAAGCAATAGAGCTAGTGGCATTTTGGATGATAGGGAGCAAGACAGATCTTGAGAAAGGAAAAGAGAAGAGGGAAAAATATGAAAATGGTTTAGTTTACGTTCAGAAAGAAAGCAAGAAACCAAAAACAAATATACAAGCATGAACCAGATATTTATTGTCATTATTACTGCACACTATGATGTTCCACATTTCTTAAAGCCTTTCAGACAACGATTCTGAAGCATTAACAGCCTTTCAGGAATTAATGAAGGTGAAAGACAAGGCCACTGGAAGGAAAATTGAGTAGTACAGCAGTTACAGGGCTTATCAAAGGTCAGGCACTGAATTGGTGACATGGGGAAATAAAAGCATGAAGTTTCTATTCCAGCACCCTCAACTTGCTACTATACTTCATATAAAGGTTTTGCTGCTTCCCACGGACATTCTGGCAGAAGTTGAAGGACTTAATAGAGCAAAGCAGTACAATCTGCTGAGTTTTTAGAAAACATATTTGCCTGCCTCACCATTTCTTTTTTTTTTCTTTCTTTCTTTTTTTTTTTTTTTTTAGGAAACAGGATTAAGTAAAATTCCCTGTAAAAATGTTCTTGCTTCAGTGTCACCCAAACAGCTATGGATCCTTTAGCAATGTGATCAGTCAGACAAAGCAAAGTAGAATCTATCGTAACAAGAGTTAACCAAAACCACCAAAACACCTTTGTTCCCCTTGTGGAACTAATTTCAGTATATATACACATAAACTTAGATACAGATTTAGATAGATGTAGATCTGGTTTTAGGTTCAGCATTAGTTAAATTATGGTCTGTCTCCACCAAGCATGTCTCACTGGCCCCTCTCAGTCACACAAACCAAGGCCACTCGTGATGCCATGTAACACGAGCACTGCTGCAGCCCCATTTTAACACAACAAACAAGGCCGGTTCAGACGTAGTGCTGAGCAATCCAACCACATTAGCCACTTCTGCTGACAGCTGCTGACTGGGAGAACTGGACCACAGAGTTACCCCATGAGTCTGTGAGCAAGAGAAGATGCATTCGCACACTGAGAACAGTGGATCGCTGTGGCCAGCAGGAAGAGAGTCAGTGGTAAGGGTCAGGAATAAAAACCTCAAAATGCACCACAGATCTCAGAGGTTCACAGAATCATCGAAACTTTTTCATGATTAAGTGAGCCAGAGCAGTCCCCTAATTGCCTGTGGTTTGTCTGTCATCATTTTCACATGTGCCATGATTACTTTGTAAAAAGTTACCCATTTGAAAAGCTAACCCCTTTATTAGGGGGCAAGCCTACACCACATATCATAAAAGCCCACGGAACAAACAGAATCAGTTTCCATCCTTTCAGTGAAGTCTAAATGGCCTTACCCTTTTGAACTGCTCACATTAACCAGCAAGCACAAGGGACTTCCATTTGCCCTCTGTATGTTGCCAGGGCAATCTCCAGAAATTTCTTGCAGTACATCAAAGACCTGTGTTGCATATACTAACATATATATGAACTTTAAAAAAAAAAAAGGTTAATTGTCTTGAAGTCTAATGCATCTGGGTTAATATAAACACCCAGTGCCTGCTTGTTCTACCATTAGAGGATATGTCACATTTGTCATAGAAAATATGACTGGGACTTCCACACCCAGGACTCTGGGTGAATCGAATTTGCTGTGTGCTTCTACAGCAATGAACTGCCAAATGGTAATGAGAGGCTTACTGCCATATCTATCAGGTGCATCACAAGCAGTCTCACATTCAGCCACTGGTAATGTGTGTCAGTAGACTGCATATTCTCAGCCCACTATGGCTTATTGCTATTTAAATAGGCCTTGCATGTGTAGTTATAATGCTTAACTACCTTCATAAAGTGTTTGGAGATCTACAGGAAGAAAGGCCGTGCATCTTCAGGATTGCTCTGCACAAACAAAAGGCCCATTGTGTGGTCACCCGTGATCGCAGGGGGCAAGTTCTATGACCCAAAGCATGGCTGGGACTTCCCTGCACTTCTAGAAAAATACAATCTTTATTATTAGCTTCACAGGGAATCTGGGGATCCTCTCACTAAAAAGCAATGCAAAGCAGTGGTAGATGGCTTAGCCACAGTCCTAGATTTTTAAAATAAGCAGCTAATGCTGTAAAATAATGCTTCAGAAATCAGCAATGGATAGTCAGCCAAATCCTGAGCTCACTGAAACTCCAAGTAACTCCAGCAAAATAACAAATTTACAGTTGTCCCAGCAAGTGAGATCAGCACTGGGCCCATTTAATGGTGTCACTGTCACAGCTCTGTAATTGTACCGGATGACGTTCTGACTGTCTGTAGCTTCAGCCCTAATGCTCAAGTGTTGACAACTCCTGACCATCCAAACAATTTAGCTGATCAAGGCAAACTATATATACCTCATTCTTATAGGGTGCAATCCTTATTTAGACTGGTGAATGGAAATCAGTGGCGTATTCCTATCAATGAATTGTTGACATCAGTGGTGATGTCACTGGTAGGGATACACGTGGTATGCTACATACTCTGAGCTCAGCAAAGAATTTCTTCTTATAAACACATGCCTTTACCTCATCCCTTCTCTCAGACGGAGATCCACACAACCCAGAATATTTATTATGGTTTGTCATCCCTCCAAGCTCACAGGCAAGGTGTTCTGCTTCAAAAAAAAATATTTATTTTGGTTACTTGGATTACTGCCTGGACAGGAAACGATGAAGCAGATGTCAGGGAGCTGGATGAGTAATAGAATAATTTTGAAGAGTGATCTGAGCTGCTAAGAAGATGACACTTGAGAGGTCAGAGGCACAAAACATTTTCCACTTTCTTTCCTTATGAACTCAGAGCTTGAAGCATAAGTTGTGTGTGATTCAGCCTCGTCGAGCTGACGTTGTCAGCGCAGCTTTTGTTTAGATCTATTCAGCCATAATGAAGGTCCTCAGCGGTGCCATTTCAGGGGGTGGGGGGGAGGAGGGGAAAAAAAAAGAAAGATACAACAAAGAAAAAGGAGGGAGACAGCTTTTGCTTTTTCTCCATTTCTGTTACAGCTAGAGAAACTGTTTCATGTATTGTGCAGTTACAGACACAGTGGTACCAGAGAGGCTATGAAACCATTAGCTCCCAGCCCGTCCCCAGCAGCACAGTCTGCACACAGGCAGCTGCGCAAGCTTCCCCCTCCCTCCCATGGAGTGAAGAACTGCCGTCAAGACTGTCCTAGTGCTAAGTGGATGTTGAATCATTATTTATATTACAGTGATAACAACAGCCTTTCTTGGTTTGGACAGGGAACGTTCCCCCGCCCCAGTGCTAGTCACTGGCCAAATGACAAGAGAGATGCCTCCTGTCCCGAGCTGGCAGGACAGAAGAGTCGTGTGTGGGCGACACTGTTGTTATCTCTCCTCCAAACTGGGACAGTCGGGCACCCAGACCTGAGGGAAATGGATGGGGAAGCCAGGGGCATCTCACTCCCCGGGCACTTTGATCACAAAACCATCTTTGAACAGAAGTTTGTAGACCTGGCCAACTCTTTGCCCAGCTGCAACTGGCACAGATAATGACCCTATCCAGGATAACGGGGGCACATACAACCTCCTCCACCCTCAACATGCTGAGCAGCCAAAACTGAAAAAGCACCAGAGGGCACAGAGCAGCTGAAAAGAGACCCCAAACATACAGAAAATGAGCGCTTCCCCCGCAAAGGTTTATCCCCGCAGGCATGCCATAACACTGCACCGGGGCAAGTGGGTGCCGCAGCCAGATAACAGTATCACCCCAGCATTAAAGTGCAAAGGGTTCAGTGATTCCACTTGTACTACTGCACATTGCAAGCTGTCCATAGGCAACAATCGGCGGACTTTCTGGGGATGCTGTGTGTCACATTGAGAGCTCTTTGCTCCGGAAAGCGAGCACAGAATACATCTTCATTTGCTTCGCTAGAAGTGTGCCTAAAGCAGAGAACCCAGGCAATACCAGCATCCAGCCCCGATACGGCCAGACCAGACTGAAACTTTCTATTAAAGTAACATGCTGCCACCTTCGGACCAAAATGAGGATTAAGCAAAACCCCCACGGAGGTAAAGTGCACTCAGGAAAAGCTGGAAGTCAAAGGAAAAGGCAAGAAACAATTCATGTCTCCGTGTGCCATCAATAATACTTAGTTTTCTGATAAAATATCTAGCTTTGAATTCTAAGAAAGAGAGCAAAATAAATTATGTTTATGCTTCGTGGAGCTTTTAACACCTATTAGTTTGTACAATTCTATTTACAATTCTATACAGAGCTTTTTCCTTTTAAATAAAGGCTTATAAATTCCTTAGAATAAGCATATGTAGGATCTGTGCATTGCTACTTGGCACTGAGAAGTCTTTCTCTTCAGGTGAAAAATAGAAACAAGACAGGGAATTGCAGAAAAATGGAAATTAGGTGTTCAAGTTTGGGGTAACACATGGAGCTCGGTGTGTTTTATTGCTTGTGACAATGACAGCACAGATTTCTTAATAGCTGTAAGTTGCATGAGGAGAAGAAAAACCTAAAGGAAATTTTTCCTCAAATAAACCTTTAGAAAAGGACAGACCACTTTTTTTTTTTTTTCCTTTTCACCCTCACCTCAGAGAAACTCCCTGGATTCCTCTGGCATTTCTACAGCTTTTAGGGATGTGGCAGAAACTCGGAACTACCCATGAGAAAGCCTTTTCCCTCAGCTTTCAGATTTGAGTACCCTTCTCTGCCAGCTTGTCCGCAATGTGACTCCACTGGAGTCAGGATCTTACCAGCTCACCAGCCAAAACCTTACAGAGCCGTCTGAGAAGTGAAGAGGGCACACAGCAAACTTAGGGAAGGCTCCAGCTATATTTATTTTGTTAAGTATTTGTAAAGAAGTGGGATATCTGCATACACTCTGCGCATGAGAGCCCAAAGAACTCTCACTTGCAGTTCAGGAGAGCAGAAAGACAATCGTGCTGCAGGTATGGCGGTGACCCCATGAAAATCAGACAAAAAAACCCAAACAATCAGGGTTGTTCTGGTGGTGTAGATCAACAGCTGAATGCCATAGGTAGTCAGGACCTGAGTCCACAAGATGGTACTCACAGCACTGCCCAAGAGGCATCAGAGCGTGGCACTTGGCTGTAGGATCAAAGCACACCGTTCTGTGGCTCGACACGGACAGCAGTGTAACTTCCAAAGAAACACTGGATTTCTTCCTGAAAATCAGAAATGTATCTGCAGCCTCACAAGCAAGGCTTTGCAACAAAATAAAAAAAAAAATTATGTGGATATAAATACCTCTATAAAAGAGTGTACTTCTGGTTAGCAGAATTTCTTAATGATGACTTAACTTGTTCTCAGACTTTAGTTAATGCTGAAAAAAAAGTGTTAGCATGGCAAAGATCAGGCTGCATAAAAGCCTGCACCAGCCTTTTTATGTGCAGAAAGACATCAAAGGGCTTCAAGGGGTTTAATAATGGAACTACGACAGCCTGAAGAATAAACAGAATCTGAGTGGACAGATGCACAGGACTTAGAGCTTTATCTAGGAGTCTGTGACTTGCTGAAAGGAGCCAATATTAAAGCAATTATGCATTTAAAACAATTGCTATTTATTCTTCAAAGAGTCATACTCAAGTGAAGTAACCCATTTTAAATTATTTCTGGCAATTGCATTGCATCCCCAAATTATATGTCTGCATACTCTTTGAACTAGGCTTTCAAAAAAAAAAAAAGCAAAAACCACCCACCCCTGTATTTTTGTTTAAATATTACCCCCCATCTTGAATACTTCCCCTCTAGCTTATCATTTCCTGCAAGTGTAATATAGGGTGTTAAGCCTGTGCAAATACCACTAATTTTAGTTTCTGTATCTAGGACAGAAGTCATTTTAACAACCATCAACTGCAAATGCCCAGACTGTTCATTTACAATTAACTTTTGACAATCCGGGAAATTCCATAAAAGTGTCAAGGCTTTTCTATTAAAACTGTGATAGCTCCCCAACACATAACTGCACTTAGCAAAATGACTGAACACAGGCTTAGGAGGGGTCATTATTCTGCCTCGGATAGCATAAAATAGCTTTCCATTCAAGAACTTCAACGTGCAAAATCCGATTTAAAAAAAAATCCCAAAGTGCCCAGCATTATCTACATATTCTTGTGTCGCATAACCTAGGGAAATAACTCTATCATCTATACATTCCACTCCCTAGCAGGGACAGCAGTGTAAATTTTACTCCTAGGCACCCCGTGCTAGCTAGTTGGCAGCTGGCTCAGATGTGGCCATCTGCAGCCAACGTCAGTTTCATGTTCGCGACGAACGGAGTGCTGATTCTAAACCGAAATGGTTTGGCATGCTGCAGACAGGACACCGCTCTTCCCAGTCTTCCTTGAGTCCACCAGACCTACTCGTTCTACCCAGAGAGTTACTTTTCTCCCTCTCCACCCCTTGTCACACCACCCATCCTCTTTTGTCCACCTTGAGACTGTGTCTACAGCTAGACTTACCTCACGCAGGCATGTGCTAGCCCAGCTAGTTGTCTTTTCTGCCTATATTTTCTACTGTATCGAAAGAGAAAGACATGGATCTCCAGAGAGGGAATGTTACATCCACCTCAGACCCTTTCTTGGAGGAGGGAGACCTGCCTGTTGAAGAGTAGCTTCCACAACACAGAAAGGCTTTGAAGCAAGATTAAAGAGACTTACTTTTGCATCATTTTCATTATTGCTTTCTCAAGTAAGGACAGAATTCCCCTGCCTATAAAGAGACCACAGATGTATTGCTTAGACTAGTTCTCTGGAGCTGAATTCGGTTGCCTAAACATTGGCACCCAGTGAGGTCTGAGCTGCTGCGGGGTACCTAACACATCCGATGGCTTCACAGATATGACAGAGGATGTATAAGAAGCCTAGACAGTTCTGGTGTGGTAGCCAGCAGCCACACTGGGTACCATCACATGGCATAGAAGCCAGCACTTACACAGCTGCAGTGAGCCTCTATTGCTTAAGCATCTAGACTTAGTTGTGACTATTCTCACACTTACTTTCTAAGAACATATCTTCACTATTGAAAGGATGTGTTTCCATTTTCTGGGTAACTATAGCCTGTGAACGATCCATCCTACAGCAAAACCACAGTCAGAATTGGGTGCTTCCATTTTAGTGTGGGTAAGCCTGGTGATGGCAGTCATGTGTCGTGGACCTCACAGAGGCACTGGAATTACTGGTGTTTTCTTCTTGCAGTCTCTGGATAGATAGCAGGCCTTATTTACCCTGGGTAAAAAACATGGAAATGAGCTTTAAATATTAACTGGACACCTTATGAGGCACTCACATGTTGGTTTGTGGTCTACTACAGAATTTAATATGGGAATGAAGAATAAATATCTGAAGTTCTGATAACATGTAGATGTCTTTAGAAGCTGTTAAACCCTTATTAGAAGTCATTTTCTTAAGTAATTTCCTAATTTAAAACTTAAATATCAAATTATTTCCTAAGTTCCTTAAAATTTCCTCATAAATGTTCTGGGTGCCATCTCAAGCCTTTTCACTTTTTTAAGTAAGGGAAGTTTTAACTAAGGGAAGTTTTAGCTAAGGGAAGTCTAAGCAGTCCATTACTACAGTCTGTAACACTATCAGCCTTGAGATATCTAGGGGCCTTTTCCATGCATAAGGAAATAGGATATTACTACATTTTCTCATTAGTCTCCTATTTTAATTCCCTCTTCCTCTTCAAAGCACCTAGAAATATCTCAGTGTTACCCCTGTTTTTATCCCGAGGTAAAAACCAGGATGCATGCTACCTAAGGAATTATGAATGGGATAGATGGATGTTCTAATTTATCTTGTGCAGCCAGATCCTTTTCTTGGTCACCTGAATTTCTCTCAAGAAGTCATCTCCCATCTTCCTTATCTCCCTTGAGTCAAAAATGTTGGCCTAATCTCAGGTATGGTCAGTCACCAGCACCCCTGTACCAGCATCCCAACACCTGGACATCCTGGTGTCCCATTCCAGCTCCCAGTGTCCAGCAAGTTTGCTGGATTACATTGGCAAACGTGTCCACCTGCCTGAGGCAACCTCTGAACCTAGAACAACATGGCTTCTCAAGCACATCAAGCAAGGAGGCTGCAACATTTTTGTTCTTCATAATTAAAACCCGGTCTCTCAACAACTCCTTGAGCTGATCTTTCCTGTGCTGTTTATAATATATTTTTCTGTTCTGTCTTTTCCTTCTGCCTTCTGCAAAAGAATGCAAGAAAACTGTTTTCTCTTGTTTTTTCTTTCAGCGATACTGGTTTTTATTAGCACCTTTTTTTTTCCCCCATTAGTCAGCCAGTACCCATTAAAACAGCCTAAACTCACTAGTTCCACTTCCTATAGAGAAAGTGTTGCATGTGGAGTCCAGCGACAACATGCCCTGTAGAAAAGGTGTGAAGGGTATATCCAGGGCCCCAAAACACCCCCAGACCTGCCTGTTAGTGCCCACTCCTCTGGGGATCCCATGGTTCAGGACCCCATTTCAGCACTCCAGGCCATCTGCCCCTGTCCCAGCTACAGCACAGCAGGGTCAGTCTCCAGCTGCCCATTGCCTTGCCTAGTGCTGAGCCCACCTCAGAGAGAAGCCACTCTTCTTCCCTGGACTGAAGGTGAGACTCTCAGAGGAAGGGACTGGCACAGGACACCTTGCAGGCAAAGACACTGAGAAACACCTTCCAAGCAAGAATCACATAAAAGACTCTTTTTTTCTCCTTTGGTACCCTATCCTGCTGTTGGTTTTTTCCATATTTTCCACCTTTTGACTCACTGACCAGGAAATGAATAGAATTTCTTTCTTTCCAGTTAACAATCTTTACCATGCTCCGAATAGTCAGGGTCTATCGGGTAGACTGCTATTTAAAACATGTAGTCAGCTGCATCTTTGCTATATAGAGATGTAGCTGGGTTGTATATACAGCCTAACTCAGTGTAGCTCCATGTCCCACCTTTAACTGATCAGTGGTGGTATCTAGGAAAGTGCTATAAGGAAAAAGTATTCAGAGATACTTAAACTAGCAGTTTGTGAAAACATGTACCTTAGGACATCATAAGCTAGAAGTTGTACCCACATCTTTGCACTTAATAGTTCTAGCAGAATGATTTTATGCCAATTCATGCAGTTGGTTTGTGAAACCATTTGAATTTTTGGCCTCCACAATATTCTGAGTTCCAGGACACGACTGTACATTGCAAGAAATTTATGCCTTTAAGCTAGGTCTATTGGTTCACTGTTAGACTTCACACAAAGGTAATAGTTATTTGATAGCATGGCTTGGAACTCTAAGCTAGGACAAAAACTGCCTCCAGGTCTTTTCAGCTTGGTCTACATGAAGGACCGATGCATTTATGCTGTTTGCATGACTCAGCAGCTAACACAGCATCCAACTTCAGAGAAACTCTGTTCTTTCTAAAGCAAAAAACACTGAATTTTCAGACTGAAATATTCGTTTTATGTCATACTGTCAGAGGAATGAGTTCAGATCTACTGCCATAGATGCACGCAGAAAGTGTGAAATAAAGAGCAACAAATATGACTTCTGTCCCCAAAAGTTCATTTCTCCAGTAATGGAATCCTCCTGTAATCACCCATTGTACGTACTTTGGAGAAAGGAGTGAAGGAAGTGTCCAAAAATATCATACCTGTAGAAAACATTGCATTCAAATACAGAAGAAAATGCAGACCAAAATAAATGTATAAATTCAGACTGAAAACCTGCAGACAAGGAAGATTACAAAGCTGGATAATGTGCAATTTCTGTGAAAGTGTTATTAAAACTTCTATCTCTACTGCAAATAAGCCAACTCCTTATTTCCCCAAGAAAGAAACAAGTAAAATGCTAATCCAATAATTGCCAAAAAGTGAAGCCACGTACTGCTATGATTGCTGTTGAAGAACAGTGGCTTCTGTTGTATTTCTGACTTTGGACTTTGAAAGGATAGTATGCAAATGGCAATGATGTGGTAACCTAGAGCACCTGTCTAGAATTGCTTCTCTTCAGCGCTGCTCACTTAATAAGGATATTGTGCTCTTACTACTGCTATTTCAGCCCTGTTACTTAGCCATTGGTTAAGTATCCTTTGGGCTTATTTCCATAACTGTATAACAAGAAGAAACCTGTGCAAGTATCAATACGATGCCTAGTGAATCTAAAAGTGTTTGCAGAGCATACCAATAACCTTCACACACAACCAAGAAATCCGCACATCACTCTCAGGTAATAGTGTGGCTCCACAGACTTCTCTCCCTGCCTGAAGAAAAACAAAGTAAAAAATGTGAACCCAAGAGCTGCTCAATTCAGCATTTCTGCTAATATCTTGAGATGTCTCAACAAACACACAAAAAATGTGTAGGAGGGTTCAACCGAGCTTATTTCATATGTCAAGTGGGGTTCAGAGCAATCCATGAGCAAGAAAACATTTGTTCCAAGGCCAGTAAGTAATGCAGTTTGGTTCCTGTCATTACATCTAAAATATTTTAAAGAAGGACAAGAAATATTCTTGCTCTGTGAGCCATGTAAGAAGATCTTCATCTGTCTGACAGACACAAGACACATACCCGACCCTCTGAAGTGGTGAAGAGGAGGAAGTCCTGGAATAGTTCACAAATGGGACAGGGTAATGGTTCCAGTGAGAGGTTAGGTTGGGAGGCTGGGAATGTCTCTGCATCCTCGGAATGCCCACATAATATTTGCCAAATGGCACTTGATGACTCGTTTCCTCCCTTGGCAAAAGCAGAGATACCATGGAGGTGCACCTGAACTGTGTATAAAACATGCTGCACTTCAAAAAAATGGAAGTGGACAACCTCTGTTCTAAAGTAAGGGAAAGACTGGGGTTTAGGGTCAACATTTTCAGTGCTTAGAAAATTCTTTTAGAAGTTTAACTGTAAACAACTTGAGAGACAGAGATTCCTTTCTAAAAAAAAAAACCCAGCTTTTAAAATCCAGTCTCAATTCCCCATTTAATGAAGTTATTTTTCTGCAGAACTCTTTTGGAAAAAACTATTTTAATGGATGTATATTAACAGACAAAACACACATTCTAGCTACTTTACAGCCAGCTTTTAGACAAGGCAATTTTCATGTCTTTACAAGCACAGACTTTTGAAACAAATGCACTGTGATGATTCTATGAGTGGGATATAGATGCAGCAGTTATACAAAGTGCCTTGTGAAAGGTGCTTTAGCCAGAACGTTAGAGGTTTCTGTTGCCCATATCAATTGATCTTCTTTTGCTTACATTTATATAGCGGATGAATAAGAATGATTTATGAAAAGAACCTTTTCTTTTTCATCTGTTCCCACGTGCTTGTATGCTTGTGCTTGTGTCACATCCACCTTGACAAGTCAAATATCATCCCAGGCCAGAGATAGATTCTCAAAGTTTCTTAGCAAAAATCATGCCTCATCATCTGAAATGGAGTTTCTTGGAATAGTACCTCCAGCTTCAGCAGGTTGAGAAGTGAGACAGATTTGTCAGGGAACTCCAGAAAACTAGGCTTGTGATCTTGCTGTTCCTGGTTGGAGAATCATAAATGTTTCCCCAAGCAGCTGTCTCTTCATACATGCTGACACCTCTGTCTGACACCAGAAAATTTGATTTTCCCTGTCTCAAACACAGATAAGGTCAGTTAGGGATCCAGAGACGCTTTGTCAAGAGCCTGCTGTCATAGGTGATTGACTACTTTTTGACTACCCAGAGCTGGCCTCCCCGCTTGCTCACAAAGGTGGTAGCCACAAAGCTACCACTCCCCGAATGCCAAGCTGTGCCCTGCCCCTTATCCATTCTTATTGCAAAAGCAAAATGTAACAAAAGCATTGCCTGTCGCTTTACAAGAAGTATTTTACAGTAAGCAATAATAAAAACCTATCACTTTTTAGATATACTCTGCCAGAATTTTCTGCCATACTGCCATATTCTGATGTCAGACACAAAACCTATCTATTGGCTACTCCTTTTTTTTTTTCATCAAAGCAGTTTCAGAGTCAGAAAAAATCTCCAGGTCATATATTTGAACACGGGAACATTTATTTATTCTTAAACACGTTTCAGAACCATTGTCTTCAAGCTGTCTGTTCTGTCACAAGGCAGGCATTAGAAATAGCACATACCATATCAGACACAGCAGAGGTATCCTCACTCAGCTTCTCTACAGATGAGAGAGAAATCAGCTGCCCTGATGGTTTAAATCCCTGCAGAAGGAAGACACATTTGAGGGACCTGGAGAAGAGGTGAGCCTCCTTGTGATTTCAGCCTGAGCGAGTTGGTAGAAATGCACAGGATCTGCCTGAGTGACCTTGAATTAAATACTTGGATAAACTGCCAAAAGCTTGGAGATGCCATTTTCTACTTTGTCTTTAAAAAGATTCCAAACACTAAGAAAGAAGCTGCCCACAATACTGCTGTTCTCTGGGTCACTGCTTATGAAGTCCTTGTCAGTGAAAAACCCAGAGTAGCCAGGCTGCAAGCATACTCCAGTCAGTAACAGCACCTCCACAGCCACCACGAGCAGAGGTGACATTGAGAATCTGTACAGGTTACAGATGTGTAATTAAATGCAATGTGAATAAAACAGTGCTTCAGCAGTGTGGCCAGTAGTATCCATTCACATACTCAAGCATACTGAAATCACAACTCCCAGGACTTTTCCAAAGTCACAGACACGTTGCTTTGGAATGAGAACATATAGAATGACAGAAATAGCCAAATGCTAAATACAAAATTAACAAATTAAAGTTCTTCAACATTATCTGGGTGTCCCATGAAACTTTTAAACTATGCTATGAACTAAAGAACACAATTCAGGAAACACCTTAAATTTTCCCTTGCAGTTTACTTTCTGAGAACATTGGCTTTACAAAGTTATTCAAGGAATTTCAGAGAGAAGAATGAATGCTAACACTGTAAGGAACAGTACTTATTTCTTCTCTATATTCAGATAGTAAGCACAAGTGGGCATATTAATTATAGACTGATATTTTGCTGTTATCTCAGCTGAACAGATCAGAGTTCAGCCCATGAGCATGTATCTACCAACCTGGTAGACACACAGAGTTACTGAAAGCACATTCTAGATCAATGACATTGATCAACAATCCAAAAAGTAATTAAATCATTATCTACCTGAAGATGCAGTCATACAGCAGTCTGAGAGAGCAATCTCATCACTGTGAGAGGCATCAGCAAGGAAACAGCTACAGATGGATACTCTGGATCCCTTTCCACACCTGGATCAAAACACTCCACTCAGAGGCACTGCTTTCACTTAAATTTATCTCACACACTCAGAGCTGGAGTTATACACACAGCAATTAGAATTAGAGTACTTCACAGGATGTGTGCCTTTCATGACTGCTTTTAACTGCTATTTTTTTGGAACAATTAAACGTCTGACTTTCTAAGCGGATTCTCAGTTTTATTTCCATTTCTTACAACAAATGAATCAAATCACTGACAAGTTAACAGCTCTTTTTACTCCTCATTGTGCTTTGTTTGACTTACCGTGTCTTAATTGCTCTGACTAAGCAAAAGGACCTTTTGATTTCATTTCAACCCAGCAAATCTAAAAATTTACCTCCACTGGTTTCTTTCCCTTACACCAGCTTTAACCCTGTAGTCAATATGTGCTTTAAAAAGTGTAGTAGGTGGGTCAGATGCCTTCATCCAAACAGTTTCCAGGAATGCCACGCACTGCGGTTGTAGGAATGCCGGAAGAACAGTCTTTGAAAGCTTTTGCTCTGGATCTGTAACAAGGAACAGCAATGGCTCCTTTCCAGCAATTCCCTATCGTATTCCATTCTGACAGCCATTTCCCAGCTATATCTACAGCTAGGATCTATAACTTGAACAAGAGGGCAAGAACAAAAAAGAAGCTAGAAGATTAATGGTCTTTGGAACTATATCACCACAATCCCAACTTCAGTCACCATAAACAGAAACACATGAACAAAATCAATATATCATGTTGGCCCAGTCACTGAATATGCTTTCTATAAACTTCAGAAGAATAGCGTTAGGCTTACTCGGGCCTCTAAGCACCACCCAGAAAATCAACTACAGCATATCCAAGACACTTCTCAGAATGCCCCTTATGATGCAGAACTTCCTCCCCAATTATCTGTTCCCACAAAGAGTAGTAAATGTTCCTCACTTGAACAAAGAAACACTGCAGCCTCGGTTTTGCTAGCATGACTGCATCAGCTGATGTGTCTGAGGGATACATGCTTGCCCCCCCACACCCCCCATTTTCCATACAGTCTGCCCTCACAGAGAAGCTGTAGGTGTGCAGTACCTGACAATGCTGGATACTCAGAGTACCTCTGAGTAGCCCACAACTTCCCAGACATCTACATGAACTTAAGCCTCTGCACTTCGGAGATGTCAAGAAAGTACCCAAGAGACAGTGCAATCTGTATCACTAAAGACAAGATGCAGGGTAACCAGAGCCACCCTTTATGCTAAAATTTTCATTTTTTGCATTCTGGCACTTGATGTTGTAGGTGAGATTTCTGTTCTGCCTGGCACTTCCCCTCTTCTAGACACAGGGAGTCCAGCAGAAAGAATTCAGCCAGCGCTGCCAAGATTTTTGCTGTGTGCAGACCTGAACACGTGAGCAGCCTGTATCACCCAGGGCTGAGGATCCGAGAAGGACCTCAACTTCCATGCAGATTAGTTGGGATGAAACATGTTTACCATAGCCCATGGCTTCATAGTTAGAAATGAGTTTATCCAAGGAGGCTGCAAGCTTCTTCAAGCACCTTTCCTATGAAGACAGGCTGAGAGAATTGGGGTTGTTCAGCCTGGAGAAGAGAAGGCTCCAGGGACATCTTATAGAGGCCTTCCAGTACCTGAAGGGGCCTACAAGAAAGCTGGAGAGCGACTTTTTAGAAAGGCATGTAGCAATTGGATGAGGGGGAATGTTTTTAAATTGGAAGGGGATGATCTAGATTGGATATTAGGAAGAAATTCTTCACTACAAGAGTGGTGAGGCACTGGAACAGATTGTCCAGGGAAGTGGTGGCTCCCCGCTCCCTGGACATGTTCAAGGCCAGGTTGGATGGGGCCTTGAGCAGCCTGGTCTAGTGAAAGGTATCCCTGCCCATGGCAGGGGGGTTGGAACTTGATGATCTATAAGGTTCTTTCCACCCTAAACCATTCTGTAATTCTATGATTCTTCCTTTTCTGGCCTGTCATTTATATCCCTTAGCCCAATGAACTGGAAATTTGGAAACTAAAGACTTTCCTGGGAAGGGCCTCAGTGCCTGATAACTACCTGTGCTTGTGTACCACACATAAAAGAGAAGTTTCATCATGTAACTAAAAAATTAAAAGCCAGTGAAGAGAGTATAGTGTTCATATTGCAGAGGCAATTTCAAATACACTTATTCCGGAACACCCAAAGACCACCCCCATCCTGGGGAAATGCAGCTTCAGAGAGGGTGTATTTAAAATTCAAAGCATACAAGCACGTAGGAAGCTTTATCATCCTCCCTGGTATGCACTACCTTTGAAATAGTGATGGCTGCATAGTAAATACAGTACTGTGCTGTGTAGCTGCTCAAACCCAAGGTAAAGACCCTTTGTCAGTAAAAGTGATAAAATTGCACTGCTGGCATGGATATACTAGGGAATTTCAAAGTATATTTTAGCAATCAGAAGATTTTTTTCTTATATCAAAGTTCTAAGTCCATAAAAGAGTAGAAGAAAGCCTAATTAAATTGTATGGGAAGTCAGAATGATAGGTGGCCTAATTATTGCCAATTAACCCTGCCCAGGAACTCACACATAAGGTGAAGATGATGCACAAGCAAATCAGTGCTGTGGGTAGCTTTTTCTTAAAACAGAAACAAATAATATAATTAGGTGGCATTCTCATCCTACTGCAACTAAAAAGTATGTATGCTGAATGTCCTCCAAACCTAGTCCTCCCTGTGATTCACCTTCTCTGATAACTTAAGCACGGAAACTGAAGTTTTCTCCCAAAGCTTTGTGATTCCTATACCTGTCTTGTTGAGACTTCATCCATCACTGGGCTTTGTGTTCTTTGCCCTTGGATCCTTTTCAGCTCCAAAACAGGAGCTACACAAACACAGGAGTCTGATTTAATGCAGACAAACAAAAACTGTGGGCCTTTTGTATCAGCACATTCTAGGCAGCTGTAAACTAATGCTAACTCTGCATTGTTCAAGATGAACCAAATTGCAAAGTCTTTTTAATAAAGTTCCTAAGGAGATAGTCCAGTCAAGATATGCAAAATCAATAAGGGCACACATTCAACAATGCAACAGGTCAGCTTCTGGGCTGCCTTCTCTTCTTCCACGTCTCACTGAAAATAGACTAATGTACACCAAGGACGGGAAGCAGGATTATGTGCTGTATGCTGCTTACTCAGATATTCCTTATCTGCCTAGGAAATAGGCATTTCTACCAAGTAATCCTCATGATGACAGGGAATAATATCTACCTAAATGTATATTGACATCCTGCCTTATACTTCTTCCCAAAAGATTATAAATTACCCTTGTAATGGCATCTCATGCTTCAATAAGAATTAGGAAACTAAAAGAATGGTGATTTTGCTATGATGCATAAAAGATTACCCCAAAGGAATTAAGTCCTTTTTCACTGCAGGATGATTATCTCAGTTCTGTCTGCCACTTCTCCTAGTGCAGGAAGTGCATTAAACAACCTGTACTTTACAGTAAAACATTTTTCTTTCTCTGGTAGTTGTTACCTGCTACATGGAAAAAACTCATTTGATTTTAATTTGTATACAAACGACCATGCAACCCTGGCAGACTGGGGAAGTTCCAGTCGACTGGAGGCTGGCAGATGTTACACCCATATACAAGATGGGTCGGAAGGAGGATCCAGGGAACTATAGGCCTGTCAGTCTGACCTCAGTCCCAGGGAAGATCATGGAGAGGGTCATCTTGGGAGCTATCATGCAGCACATGCACGATGGCCAGGGGATCAGGCCTAGTCAACATGGGTTTACAAAAGGTAGATCCTGTCAAACTAACCTGATCACCTTCTGTGACAAGGTGACCCGCTTAATGGACGAGGGGAAGGCTGTGGTAAAGCCTTTGACACAGTTTCTCACAGCATTCTGACTGAGAAACTGGCTGCCACTGCCCTGGACAGGTGGACCCTCAGCTGGGTTAAAAACTGGCTGGATGGCCGAGCCCAGAGGGTGGTGGTGAATGGAACAAAACCCAGCTGGAGGCCGGTCACGAGTGGCGTCCCCCAGGGCTCAGTCCTGGGTCCAGTCTTGTTCAACATTGTCGTGGTTTTGCTCCGGCCGAGGGCCGCACCCCACACAGTCGCTTGTACTTTTAAAAGGAAGGGGGAAGGAGAGTTGGGGGAGGGGGAAAAGGGAAGGAAGAAAGGAGGAAAAGAAACCACAACCTAGAAACCAGAACCACGCAGGTTGGGATAAGGATAGTTTACTAAACAATAACAGAAAGCTAGATATAACAATAACAGAAGTTTAAAGCACAAAATATATGAAACTGGTGATACACAATGCAATTTCTCACCAAACCACACAACTCAGGCCGCACAGCTTAGAGCCCGTCCCGGACAACCCGACCGCCCCAGAAACCGCACGTCCTGGCGTTGTCTCCCCCTCTTCCCCCCCAGTCCCCCCTTAAACTGAGCATGACGTAACTGGCATGGAATATGCTCTTTGGCCAATTCGAGTCACCTGTCCTGGCTTCGTCCCCTCCTTTCTCACTAGTAAGGAAGTATGCAGAGCTGAGAAAGGTACTTGATTGCCCGGCAACAAATCGGAGACATCAGGGTGCTATCAGCACTATTCTCATGCTAACACCCAAACATGGCATTCCATTCACTGCTAAAAAAAAGTTTAACTCCATCATAGCTGAAACCAGGACATTATCCACCCCTTATTCCATACCATTTACGTCATGACCAGATCCAACAATTTTCTTTGGGTACAACCAGTTTCGTGTTTCACACACCCATATATGTATGTACACATGTATGCACACATACGTGCATACAGATCTTATTCCCTCAGTCTGTGAATCATCCCTCTGAAGTTGTTGAGTTCATTTAGTTCATGATTTTCAGGTTCCATTTGTCGTAACAGTTTCTCAGGATAGTTGTATGTTCCATTGGCTCGTTGCATGCTGCATCTCAGGCTCTTGACTGATACACCTGGCATGGTCCATGCTCATAGTCTGTGGGTCAGAGTTTATTTTCAAAGGGAGAAAAAAGTTCTTGAGAGTCCAGGCTTTAGTTCCATCATCATGGCACTCCTTCTTCATTAACTTGTATGACTCCAGCTATAATGCTATGGTACAACATACAGCAATCATAACAATAATGAAATATACAATAATGGGTTATTTGGCAATTATTACAATTTCTACTTCATTAATTATATTGGCTATTCTCACCCAAAATTAAATCCCCTTGAGGTACACATCGAACTTCTCCATCCCTCTGCATTACCCACCAAGTACAGCCAGGTCCTTGAGCAAAAACAATTCCAGACATGGGTTTACCTTTGCCTGAAGCAGGAATGACCCAAACTCTCTTTCCCAATACACTCTTCATATGCACTACTGGCACTCTGTCTCCCTCTACAGTACGTGGAAATTTTGACTGGGCAGGGCCAGCCCGATTGGTAGATCCCCTAGAGTTAACTAACCACGTGGCTTGGGCCAAATGTGTATCCCAATGCTTGAATGTCCCACCACACATTGCTTTCAGTGTAGTTTTTAAAAGTCCATTATATCGTTCAATTTTCCCAGAGGCCGGTGCATGGTAAGGAATGTGGTACACCCACTCAATGCCATGCTCTTTGGCCCAGGTGTCTATAAGAGTGTTTCGGAAATGAGTCCCATTGTCTGACTCGATTCTTTCTGGAGTACCATGTCGCCAGAGGACTTGCCTTTCAAGGCCCAGAATTGTATTTCGAGCAGTGGCATGGGGTACGGGATATGTTTCTAGCCAGCCGGTAGTTGCCTCCACCATTGTAAGCACATAACGTTTGCCATGGCGGGTTTGTGGGAGGGTGATGTAATCAATCTGCCAAGCCTCCCCATATTTATATTTCATCCACCGTCCTCCATACCAAAGGGGCTTTAACCGCTTAGCTTGCTTGATTGCAGCACATGTCTCACATTCGTGGACAACTTGTGCGATGGCGTCCATGGTCAAGTCCACCCCTCGATCCCGAGCCCATCTATATGTTGCATCTCTCCCTTGATGACCCGAGGTATCATGAGCCCATCGAGCCATGAATAATTCACCCTTACGTTGCCAGTCTAGATCTACCTGAGCCACTTTAATCCTAGCAGCCTTATCTACCTGATGGTTGTTTTCATGTTCCTCCATGGCCCGACTCTTAGGTACATGGGCGTCAACATGACGTACCTTTACAACAAGTTTCTCTAACCGAGCAGAGATATCTTGCCATAAGTCACCAGCCCATATAGGTTTGCCTCTACGCTGCCAGCTGTTCTTTTTCCACTGCTGCAATGACGGAGAGGGAAACATTGTCTTGGTATTTCCGGAGTCGGCAGGCCACCTCATTTACGGTTGGCGGATTCGTATCATTCCAGTCAATTGCTGCCAGTGAATTGGTATACCCTGCTGGTGCACTTCGTACAACCTTACGCCACATATCTGGAGTACATAGGACTTCATCGGGATCAGAGGGAAGCCGTGAATTGTCCAGATCATAATAAATTATCTCCCGTACAGCTAATTCTCTCAGGTGCTGGACAGATGTCTCTATGCTGTTACACTTAGGTGTCTGACATGTAATATATTCCTTTATGGGATATCTTTCCTTCACACTTGACAGTAGTCGCCTCCAGAGGCTGAGGATTTCCGGCCTCCTCCCAATTGCTTTGTCAATTCCTCCTTCTCTAGCTAGGGATCCCAACTGCTTGGCCTCTCTGCCTTCTAATTCCAAACTACTGGCCCCGTGATCCCAACATCGGAGCAACCAAGTGATAATGTGCTCACTTGGGTGGCGAGTGAAATCTTTTCGAACCTCACGCAGCTCACTCAGAGTCAGGGATCGGGTAACAATCTCTGGTTCTGCCTCATCCTGATATCCTTGAGATGATCCCGGTTGATCATCATCCTTATCCGTCACTATGCGAACTGATTTCTTTGTGCCTTTCCTCTTTTGTACGGGAGCAACAGACACTGGCGTGGGTTGGTTTTTTCGGATCATCTGCAGTGTCTGCTGTAGAGATTACAGTAGCTGCAGTGTCGGTCACAGGGGTTGCAGTAGCTGCAGTGTCAGCCCCAGTGGTTGCAGCAGCTATAGTATCTGCCAGTCTGTTTCCTTTCCCTTCTCCCTGACAGTGCTGACAGTGCTGACAGTGCTGCCTGCTATCAAGCAGTGTTTGATAAATAGTGGCCAGAGCCCAGCACAGTGCAGTAAGGTGTCCATCTCTGGGAAACCTACAGCAATTTTTCCTTAGGTATGCAGTCACTTGATCGGGGTCTTGTAGCTGTTCAGGAGTGAAATTCCAAACCATCGGGCGTGAGAAAGTACCTAGGTACTCGCCCATACTTTGCCACATGCCCTGCCACTTGTGATTATTCTGTCTCGGAGAAAGCTCTTCAGTGGTATTCATAAACCTATGCTTGATATATAACAAAAACTGAACCATCTGCACCAAACCTACCAATAGCAAAATGCTAGTTTGAATATCCCAGAGATATTGAAGATTTTCAAAAACTGCCCTAAGAGCTGTTGTATTTAGCCCAAAGGAAAAGAAAGCAGTGCCCCCACCATACCGGCTGCTGTTATTAACCCCTCCCTGTCCAAAGAATGGACAGGACAGCAAAACCTCATACAGGTACCAGCTTAAGCTCATGATCATCGATATTATTGTATCATAGACCGATATCATAAAATACACTATAATGAAGTATGGGAACAAATACGGGAGCCACAGACCTGAGAGAGTAAAGAATCCTGCCAGGATTGTATACAGCATGCGGTGGTTTTGCTGCCACAGCCTTGTAAATAAATACCACAACATCGTGACCAGAGATTGCTTAAACAACAGTGCTTATCTTAATTGCGATAGTTAGGGTCAGATCTACCGTTATCCCAACCGTTCGTGGCCCCACGTTGGGCGCCAAAATAACTGTCGTGGTTTTGCTCCGGCCGAGGGCCGCACCCCACACAGTCGCTTGTACTTTTAAAAGGAAGGGGGAAGGAGAGTTGGGGGAGGGGGAAAAGGGAAGGAAGAAAGGAGGAAAAGAAACCACAACCTAGAAACCAGAACCACGCAGGTTGGGATAAGGATAGTTTACTAAACAATAACAGAAAGCTAGATATAACAATAACAGAAGTTTAAAGCACAAAATATATGAAACTGGTGATACACAATGCAATTTCTCACCAAACCACACAACTCAGGCCGCACAGCTTAGAGCCCGTCCCGGACAACCCGACCGCCCCAGAAACCGCACGTCCTGGCGTTGTCTCCCCCTCTTCCCCCCCAGTCCCCCCTTAAACTGAGCATGACGTAACTGGCATGGAATATGCTCTTTGGCCAATTCGAGTCACCTGTCCTGGCTTCGTCCCCTCCTTTCTCACTAGTAAGGAAGTATGCAGAGCTGAGAAAGGTACTTGATTGCCCGGCAACAAATCGGAGACATCAGGGTGCTATCAGCACTATTCTCATGCTAACACCCAAACATGGCATTCCATTCACTGCTAAAAAAAAGTTTAACTCCATCATAGCTGAAACCAGGACAAACATCTTTATCAATGATCTCGACGAAGGGATTGGGTGCTCCCTCACTAAGTTTGCAGATGACACTAAACTAGGAGGAAGTGTTGATCTGCCTGAGGGTAGGAAGGCCCTTCAGAGGGATCTGAACAGACTGCACCGATGGGCTGAGTCCAATGGGAGGAAGTTTAACAAGGCCAAGCGTAGAGTGCTGCACATGGGACATAATAACCCCATGCAGCGCTACAGGCTTGGGGGAGACTGGCTGGAGAACTGTCAGGCAGAGAAGGACCTGGGGGTGTTGGTTGACTGCAGACTGAATATGAGTCAGCAGTGTGCTCAGGAGGCCAAGAAGGCCAATGGCATCTTGGCTTGTATCAAAACCAGTGTGTCCAGTAGGTCTAGGGAGGTGATTGTGCCCCTGTACTCGGCATTGGTGAGGCCACACCTTGAGTACTGTGTCCAGTTCTGGGCTCCTCACCACAAGAAGGACATGAAGGTCCTGGAGCGAGTCCAGAGAAGGGCAACCAGGCTGGTGAAGGGGCTGGAGGGCAAATCCTATGAGGAGCGGCTGAGGGATCTGGGGCTGTTTAGCCTAGAGAAGAGGAGGCTGAGGGGAGACCTTATCACCACCTACAACGACCTGAAGGGAGGTTGTAGAGAGGTAGGTGATGGTCTCTTCAGCCAGGTGACAGGAGATAGGACAAGGGGAAATGGCATGAAGCTGTGCCAGGGCAGGTTTAGATTGGATGTTAGGAAAAAATTTTTTCCTGAAAGAGTTGTGAGGGCCTGGAACAGGCTGCCCAGGGAGGGGGTTGAATCACCTTCCCTGGATGTGTTTAAAAAAAGGGTAGATGAAGTACTTAGGGATATGGTTTAGTTTAGGATGTGAATGTTTGGACTTGATGATTTTAAAGGTCTTTTCCAACCTTATTATTCTGTGATTCTGTGATTCTGTGAAAACCGTGTGCAAATCAGTACCCTACTCTGGTTTCATGTGCATAAGACTAGGCAAATTTGACTTAAGCTAGAGGAAATCTCCATAGAGAATTCTACCCTGCAAATGCTATCATCAGGAATACCTGACAAGTACTCAGCTGGAAACTGCACCTAAAATTAGAATGAGGCATGAAGTAGTAATTTCTCACAAAAAAAAAAAACGTGTGAAAATATTTCTAGAGATGCTGTTCAGATCACATAAAGCCCTCTGACCATCTTTATTCCTCTGGACTCACTCCAACAGCTCTAAGTCCTTCTTATGTTGTGAGGCCCAGGGATGAACAAAGTACTCCAGGTCAGGTCTCATGAGAGCAGAGTAGAGGGGCAAGATTCCCTCCCTTGACCTGCTAGTCAACGAAGAGGGAGACCAATGACCTAATGTTGTCATAGGACCACTATCTTGCATTGTATTTTAAAATAAAATTAACATAGACTGTAAATGACAGAGAGAGAAAAAATGACAAGAGTTTACAAGACCTACTGCAGTGATTTTTTTTACCGTTACTGTTACTTTTTAGAAGCACTGCATGATTTTTAATAAAAGCAAGATCCAAGGGGTCAAACTCAAATTGCCTGCAATGGCTTTGGTTTGTCCCTCTCTAGAGAATAGTGGGATACCTCAAAGCAAAAGAAGGAAAGTGCTTGGCCAGGATGCTAAAGCAAATGCTGTGAGAGAAGTAAGTTGGTGAAAAGAATTAATTTTTAAATCCTGGAAGCATTACCTGTGCTATAAATTACAGAAAAGCCATAGATACATGTTGTTCGTAGGAAGTGGATAGTGGTATTTGCTTGGGATATAGTCATAGTAGTTTTCCCTTTTCTTACGATGACTTTATCTCAGAGATCCCTCACTATCTAGAAATTCTTCCAGTTCTGAAGGTGTTTATGAGACTACTACCTTCAAATCTGTCCATTTAGCAATGACAGCAAAATCAAATATACAGTTTCAAGAAGACAGTCTGAACATCAAAATGAATACACTAATGTATATAATGAATGTAATCAAACTGGCATTATAAATATCTACTGTTTTCTTTCCGTTATGAAATTTGTGCCTCCAAATTCATGTAGGTAAAGAATAGAAATTTGTAGATTTGTTCCTGTATACCAAATGGTCATGACTTAAAATCTGTTACCTTCTTCCTTCATAGGCATGGCTTATCCTATTTGTAAAGAAACATTTATGAGTTCCATGCATGCAGACCAACAAGGTATAAGATGGTCTTAAGGACATGGTTGGACTCAATGATTTTACAGGTCTTTTCCAACCTAAATTATTCTATGCTTCTAAGGTTTCTTGTATTAGACCTCAAAGCTTGTCACATTTCCAAATATTAGGAAATTATTCTGAGTTATATGAAGCAAAAGAGGAGGATGGCATATGGCTCCCTTCAAATTTTCATAAATGGAGACACACTGAGAAAGACAGTCTTGTCTTGAATCAGTCTTATAAAGAGCACGCAAACTGTTTTGCATACTCTGGTAATTGTGTTTCAGTATCTAGGTGGGATATACTGAAAAAAGGATTTTGTGGCAGAAACTAAAAATATTTATTGGAGTTTTTTACACTACCTGGTCAAATTCATATGTACTTTTTTTTATATTTCTGAATAAGATGATAATACCTCACAGAAAAGTGTGACTAGTACAATGAAAGAGCACCAAACAAATTCTCTGACCTGGTCTTTTCAGCCTGTAAAGGAGGTGTTGGAGATGGAGATGTGATAAGCATCTGAATAATCCTAAAGCACAGCATGAAGACAGTAAACAGGGAACAATTTTTCAGTGTGCCTCATACAACAGGAACTAGTAAACATCAAGCAGCAGGTAGAAACAAGTAAAGGGAGATCCTTTCTCTCCCACCTATTAAAACTACAAAATTCATTGTCACAGCATATTGTGGGTGGGAAGAAAAATCTATTGAGGGCCATAAAACACTAAGATATAATCTCCAGCACAGGAATCTCTGAGCCATAGATCACTAGGACCTGAAAACTGGGAAGGAGGGAGACAGCATAATATAACAGTATAGTTGATTATTCTTCCATAGGCATCTGCTACAGCCACTGTCAAAGAGCATATGTTCTTTGATCGGATAGATGGGTCCTTAACCCCTTTATGCCACCATATATAATATAAAGGAAAAAAATATGTTAACTATGGCATTAGATAAAAATGGACTAATTATGCTATTATATAATGTAAAAGAAAAACCATACTAAATATATCATTATAGATTTCCCCTTTCTGCATGCACACCCACACATATATGCATATGTAGATATATGCATGTGTGTGTATACATATATATATATACACATATTCATGCAAAAGTTCCTTTGGTTCCACGTACCCTTTTAGCAGCAAGTATTAACATAAACTGGGGCCCTGGGAAAGCCTTAGCAGTCTAGTGGTACGGGGCACACTGTAAGCTCAAACGAACTGTGCCACTGGGACTCGTGTTACAGAGATTAGTGTTACAGAGACTCCTGAGCCAGCGGAAACTGCAACTTCAACAATGTTTGTTTGACAGTTTATTTTTGTGTAATGCCCCAGATTAAAAGAAAAGAAAAACAACACACCACAAACAAAAACTGAAAAGAAACCAGCCTGCATTCCAGCGTGCAGCTCCATAATCAGACCCACGTGTGCCTTTTGCAGGGCTGGAACCTCTTGCTGTTCTCTACAGACATCCACCACTAACCAGCTCCTCAAGGCATCATCTGGAGCATCCTTGTGGTTACTGCTTTGCTTTCCTCAGGTCTCCCAATCCCCATCTCTTTGTCCAGGGAGTCTCAGCTTCTCCAGCTCTAAACCTTGCTCAGTCACCTTGTTCCAAGAAGTGTGCCTTTTCCCAGTTCCTCTCCCTTGCTAAACGTCTCCTGGTCTGGATGTCATCTTACAGACTTCACACTTCCACATCTTTCCCCAACTTCCCAAACCCAGCATCTTCTTCCAAAGTATGCCTCACTTGTGATATTAATTGCCCTTTCTCCTCAAATCCCAGCCTGTCCCAGTCAGTTTTGCCCTCCACTTCTCATTCATCAGGCTTTTGCCTAATCCCATCACTTTTCTCTCTTCCCTGTCTCTTCCCTACACACAATTTTTTTTCCCCATTTTGCGTTTAAATCAGGTAGAGTCCTTCTGCAGATTTCCCCAGTGGGTCAATGCTACCAATTTCCCTCTCCTTGATGTACAAAACAGCTGGGAAAATCCTTTTCTCCCTGAAAACAACCTTCTGTTAATGAGGAAATCCTGATCCAAAATAATACTTTTTTAATTGAAATAATTTTTTATTAAAATAAATTTTTAAACAATACACTAGTACAGACTGGTGTTATGCCCCAAAAGTGAATCTCTGGGTAGGGTATAGGCTTTGTTCCTTTTGTGGATGGTTTTTGGTCTCAGACTCTCTTTGTGCTTGTTTTGCATGTGTCATCAACCATGTGTCATCTTGGGCCACTGCTCAAAAGACCAGTGCTCTCTGCCTTCATAAACTTTCCTCATGTTCTCCTTCTGGTACTGACAGATAACAGCCACAGCTCTGGCAATGGATTTGGAGACCACATGTATCTCTGTGTGTTAGACATCATTTTCCCTCAGGACCCTCACCACATGGTGTTAAGCCTGTTCCAGCTTCTGGTCATCCAGTTGCATCAGCAATTCCTCCTTCTCTTGTAGATGTCAGGCCTTGGTTTTTTCCATGATGGTGGCAGCAACCTGGCTACAAGCTCAAGAGGCAGATGCCAAGAGAGAACAGGAACCATTGCAAATCTGGGTTCACCCTTTCAAGCCCAGGGTGTTAGCCCATGAGACCTGCTCACCACAGGGGAAAGGGAAGAGATGAAGTGCAGTCAGCAAGCATGTAAATGTGGGGATTTTAGAGTGCTTTATATCTGAACAGAAGGTAAGCAAAAACTTTGGACTAAATTAAATTAATTTTACACAAGCATATTCTGAATAGTAACTAAAATATTGGGATGGGATGGGATTAGCACCAGGCTGTCACTGATATCCACTCTAGCAAACTTTTCCAAGTGACAGAGCTTTATCTGATGGGCAATTAAAGACTTTAGTAGTTGCATCTGTAGTAAAATTAGCTGCCTTTTTTTTTTTGCTTAACTTTTGCCAAATATGTGCAATCTGCCACACAGAACCCAAAGTTACACTGAAATGGACATTAATAGACATCAAACAGCTCTGCACTCAAATTAAACATTGAAAGATCATCAGCTTAGTGAAAGGTAGAGTGATGATAGCAAAGGGAAAGGGTTTCTGCATGTCTCTGCAGGCTGTACAAGCTGTAGACCTTCTGTATCATAAGATATTCACATTTAATGTTGTAAATATATGTATTTTCCCCACCAGCTGCACACCTGAGAGATCATGCTTCCCTGCATTCTCTGCAGGTCTCCTCCATGCATGGAAAGGGATGAGGGAGGCCAAGAGAAGGAAGCAGTGATATGCAAGGAGGTCTAGGACCTCAGCGGGGATTGGGTGAATGCACGTCATCCCTTTTCCTGTTCTGGGGAGCTTCCCAGAACAGAAAGATGCTCTATAACTCCAGAATGGACTTTACAGCTGAGAGAGCATCTAAAGTTGGCTCTGCTGAGAGGAGTGACACATACCACAGACTGCCAAAACTCCCACAGAGGACTCTCTCCACCATAGAGGCAGTCTGCTGTCCAAAAATTTTTCAGCTAAGAAAAAGAAAAGGGGGAAAGGGAGGGTCCATCTTTTCCTTTTTAATTTTTTTTTCTTTTTTTTTTCTTTTTAGGGGGGTAAGTAATTAATTTTCTTAGTGACCAAATTCACAGTACTGATCTCTCTCAACATGTTTTTAACCTAATGAAAACCAAATCAACTATTAATCTTTACATTATCTTGCAGTTCACATTTGCTAAAGGTCATGAACTATACACAGCTAAAAAGCTTCTCTGCAAAGGAAAATATCATCACAGATATTTCATAATAAACCGGAGGATTTTCTTCTTCCTTTTCTTTTCTCTCTTACTCCAGGTTATTAGAAAATCTGAAACTGTTAAGAGGAACACACTAACAGCAGCCAGGACATTCTGTTCACTTGCCCTTTAATCTTTCTGCTGTTAATGCTAGGGTGATAATTGCTACCAATTATTTTCATAAATCTGCCTGCAATTCTCTGTGTATTAAGCAGATTAATATAGTCTGCAGGGAAAAAAAACAGTGATGCATTTGGTAAATTTCAAGGTAAAGAATCATTGGTGGATTTTGCAAATTTCTGTCCTTGGCTTCGTAGGCAAGTTAAAACCACTGTAAAAATGTAAAGTCTTATCCAGAGAACATGAATTCTATGTAACAAAACAGAGCAAGTACAATGTACTTACTGAAACAACCACAGAAACACAGAATTATTATTCCTAACCTGAAACTATAGACTTCTGGAGTGGATATATAACTGTAGATATATATTTGCAGTACTACAAGACTGCTCTTAGATTCAGTCCCACATCACCTTTTTCTTTGCTTGCCAAGAAGACTCGCAAAAAATTGTTTCCATGGCATTTTATAGGATTAACAACTTGCCTAAATAAATTATCTTTAACAAATACCAGTAACAAGAATATATTAACGCAACAGAGAATGCAAAATGTTTAAAACTCAATGTTGAATGTATGTCTTTATTCTTTTTTATTTGTGCATTGCATTCCTATCTTTAATTACAAGAGCACACAGCGACCTATCTGCGTTGCGCTCTCTTGCAATTAGCCCCACATGGATAATCTATTTTAGCATGCATACTGCTTTGTATATGCCATGCTAGACCACAAAAGCTATTTATATGATATGTAAGTATAAATTGCATTTACACAATATGCTACAAATTAAGGAGAACAATGAGAAAAATAGTAAAATATCTGCTAGCAAATTAGGCCAGCAAAATACCCAGCCAAGAGTTGTTGAGACAGAAAGTTATAGGCTTTTATTTAAAGTTTGCATTTAATTTAGTAAAACTGATACAAAAAGCTATGCTAAAAGCTCATTTCAGTTTACACGAGGCTTATCTCAGTTTGGTTTACATAATTCAGAAATAAACCTGATGAGAGGTTTGAACTTAAGCTAAAGAGACTTTAGCTCTTACCTTACTGTCTCCTTATTTTCAGAAGTACCTCCTCATTCTACAAAATAGTTGTAAAAAGCCTTTGCTATATACTGTACTATATACATGAATGAGGACAGAAAAAACCCCATGCATTTTACAATTACTGTCCAGTAAGCACAGAGTGAGGATTGCAAAAAGGTGCTCAAGAAGCACGGATCCTAAAGAATTAATTAGATTTCAAAATTGCAGCACAGTTTAAATATTCATTTTTGCAACATGAGTATGAGTTACCAACTGCTTCTTTCATTTTTCTTTCTAAGACACCAGACGACTACATACTATAGACTGTATAATCTACTGTACAATTTTTCAGTTACCTCAGATTTTTACATTAAGTGTATTGGTACAGCAATTTTGAAATTAAATCTGTTAAAATATACTCAGCTAAGAAGAAAATAAGTGAAAAGCTTTAAACTTGTCTAGAATACCAACAGGTCATTATAATTTCCAATATTCACAGCTATTTACATTCTTAAATTAATAAACAGATACACATACAGACCACATACACAGAAAGCATGACAGAAGAATTTGAAAGGATCCTGTATGAACTTCCATCTGCACACAAAAAAGGGGAGAAATCCTGGGCAAAGTTAAAAACTTCGACTAGTTACCATTTTTTTAAACGAAGACTTGAACTTAATAAATCCTCAGCTTTATATTTTTTTTGCCTGTTAAATAAAATGCCTGCATTGCATAATTTTATTTGTTAACCTTTTGAAAACCCCAGCTTCCAGGTGAGAAGAGACTTCCACCCCAGAAGTAGAAGTATAATAGGATGAGACTGATTTAAAAACCTCTAGCAAATATTCTGATTTATTCCTCTGTTAGGTATGAAAATACACTACCTAAAGCCTTCCCCTTCCAGCCCTGGTCCTCCTAGGAAAATATGTAAAGTCAAATACATGCAGGCTATCACAATCAGAAGATATATTTCCTAAGGGCCAGTCTCACCTGCCAAGTACCATGAAGCATTTTCTTAGAGATAAACTTCTCTCCACTTTTTTCACTGTATGTCCTTTAACATTTTTAGCAGCACCTTCACTTTAGTAATGTACAGACTACTGCCAAAATAATCTATGTTTATAGATCTTAATGTTAACATCATGTTTTGGTTTGGTTTGGTTTTTAATGAACTCCTTTATTCAGAAACACCTTCCCACAGCACCAAAATATACGGCAAAATATTCCAGACTTTCTCTCCTTGGAAGGGGTTGGGGCTGCAGTCGTTTATCTCCTGTGAGTCTCTCCCTCAAGCCCTGGGAAATCTGCTCATGAAAATGCCACACAAGGTTGATACTAGAATTTTCCAAGCATCTTGTGACCCTGGTTGATGATAAGAACTATATACAGGATAATCTGTACTATGGGATTTGTGTGGAGTTCAGGATAGACCAGGAGTTATAGGCTCCATTTTCTCCATTTTTACCTTTGATGGCAAGGGCAGGAGTGCAGACATTTTCTGTTGCAGTGTGAACAAACTTTTATTGGTGGTGTTTTAAAGGACACAGTCTTACAAGTATCTGTGGCACAGCCAGCCAGTGCTGCTGATTTCAGTGTTGCTGCCATCCACAGAGGTGCTCTGGCCGTCGCTTTACTCAGAGAGTAGGAATAACTAAGAAGGTTGCGCGGCGAAGCTTCTTCTGCCAGCGACAGACTTTGACAGGCATTCAGTCAAGATTCGAGTGTTTACATTGTATTTTTCTTCTCCTGCTTTGTTGAGGGATAATTATGTTTGCATTTGTCCTAATGGTGTGATTATGCATTGTATTTGCCCTTTTCATGTCATGTCAAAGGAGCTAATAGCATCTCCTCGGGATTAAACAAAGCAGTAAGTATATCTCAAAACCAGGTAGCTACTTCCTTGGAAACAAGTACACCCAAAAGAGGTGGGTAGAAAAATGCAAAAGAGCCAGTATCCTATTTCCTCTAGTGGAAATAACTGAATTTTATGCATGTAGAGTCTGGAAAAGATGGCTTTTGAGGCTGGAGGGGTTCTACCTTCACATACATACATATTTTAAAACTACTTCATAAGTTTAATTAGGTAATAAAATAATGCTTTTTAAATAATGATATTTTTTTTAAATGAAGTCACTATCACTTGCTATACTTGCAAATTCTAAAAGTTTATTATGGATTTTCATCTGAAAAAGCACTACTTAAAAATCAACAGTCTTCCTTGGGACTCTTAAAATCAAATCTGTATCTGCACAAGCTGACAAAATAACATTAAGCAGACTCTCCTTTTTCTTTCCCATATCAAGTGAATCAGACTCTGTATTTTTATAATAAAGGACAAAAGGAGTGCCTATTAAAAGGATTTTCATTGCCTTGCCTTCACATCAAGGCAGCACAGTGTAACTGAACAGCTTCACAATTGAGGGTTTGGGGTTTTTTTAAATTAATGGCTATTATATTTTTTTTTTTTTTCAAGTGAACGAAAATTGACCTTCATTGTCTCTTTAGTCAATCCAGCTCAGAATCAAAGAGCAAGTTAATTATAATCATTTAAAACTTAACAGTTGAAGCCTTTTGATGTAATATCACATTCATTTCTAATTAACTGTACATATGTCTTGCCGAGTTATCCAATAACTCTTGAGATCTGTCAGCATAAAACCTTAATAAAAGCACGAACACTTCAGGATGAAGATCAGACAATCCTTATATAAGAAGGAACAGAAGGTGACAGGGAACAAGACTAAGTATAGGAAGAAATCTCTGCCTAACTGCTTTGCCTAATTTTCTTTGAGATGTGGCTGGTCCTGCCACTGCTGCTGCATAGCACCTCAGTGTCCAGAGAGTCTGGGTTGCCAATCTTAGTTTCATAAGTAAAACAAAAATACAAGTACCTGGATATTTCATATTACCCCATGACTCTTTATGTAAAGTTTTTATTTGATAATTTTCTTTCTGTGGCTATATATAGCCCTTGTCCTAGAACCTGGTCATCAAAATAAGTGAAAGCCACCCCGGCAGGCCAGTGGAATATGGACAGTCAAGGAGATGCTGTCCCTCTCCCAGTGAAACTCTTCTCTCCAGTGACCAGATCAGCTGGTGGGCTTTGCAATAAGGATCCAGAAACATGCTAGGAGAGTTTGGGAAGTTCATTTTGTTTCTCTGAAAAAAGAAGCTACAGTTTCTTAGTTCATCAAGTTTATGATTATCCTCATTCTTTTTAACACCTTTACTCCTCAAAATAAATTGTCTTGAAAACAAACTTCACAACATTGTCCTAAATTTGATTTTCATTCCATATGGCTCTTTAAATGGCAATGATCTAAATAGTAGGGATCAGAAACAAAGTCACAGTGTGCCTGCTTTCTTCAGAGCTGCTTCTATCACCCAAGAGATACATTTGTTTGGGGGTTTGGGGGGATTTTTTTATAACTTGATGTGGGAAGGGGGGTGGGTTCTCCACTCTGCTTTTTGAGCTTTGATCCCTGTATCAGGCAAGGTGGGAAGAACGAAACCAAACCAAGCACTGTCCTCAGAGTTCTGTTCACCCCACCAGGCACAGCTACCCACAGCCAAGGAATATAAATGGAGTGTAATCTCTCTGCTCACAGTAGTGAAACTTAAAGGGTAAAAGTCTTCTTGATCAACACTGGTAACCATAAATCAGGCTAAGAGTGATCGTTGTGCAGATGGGTGCAGAAACCAGAACCAAATGCCTGGAAACCCTTTGGAAAGAGTAGAGGAAGATGGGATGCTGGAAAGACCAAGCCATCAAGATCAGGGGCAGAAGAATCTGTGTTGATTTTTCTTAATTATAATTTAATTGTTATTTGGAGGTTACTCTGGGAGAAAAGTTTACAGCAGCCCTGAGGAAGGTCCAGGGCAGCTGAAAAAAAAAAAAAGCTGTGAATCCACATTAGTCTGAGGGATGTAATTTATTATGGGCTATTGTTACCTTGGGAAAGATGAAAATGAATCTGTACTGGATAATTAGAAGAGCCAGGAAAGAAGCAAGACTGAACCAACAGTAGGCACCATTGGAGGAAATTTGTGTATTACAACATTTTCACTTACGAAAGTGTGATGCATCATGAGTCATGCTACTGCACATTCTGCTCTGCTCAACTCCACTGAAACCAGTGACCATACAGGAGCAAAGAAATGTCAACCACACCCGAAGTATGTTTTCCATACTTTTCCCCAGAAATGGGCTTGCTTTGGTTTATTTATTGATAAACCAGTGTACGCAGCAGATAGGTGCAGCATTTGTTTTTCACTTGCCTGGATTTTTTTTTTTTGCCCCACTGAAAATTTGTAGCCAGGAAGCCTATTCCTGCCAAGGTCTGGGAAGAATCAGACAGAAGGACTTCTGTTGCATAATTCTGTATCCAGCTAGACTTAAAATAAAAGCATATAATTGACCACAAAAATTAGTTTTGTCCTCATAAAATCTTTCCAAAAAACACTGAAAGGAAATTATGTCACTGAGAATATTTTGTATTCAAATGTTTTTGTTTAGCTTCTCATCACAGCCAGCTAGCTGTCATGAAAACACGTTTATATTTACAGTGTTTCTCAGCATGAATGATCCCAAAATGTTTGGGTTGTTTTTTGGGTTTTTTTTTTTTTTTTCAAATGGGAAAATATTCACCATCTAAATGCAGCCTCTTTGGCTTGGAAGAAGGCAGGCAACTAAACAAATGGGATGTGAAAAGGCCATGAAACTATAACATGAAATAAATTATGGCCAGTGCTTACAAGCAAGGCTAAGCACCGCAGAAGTGCAACCAGAACAATTTTAATATCCATACACTGTTTCTATTTTGAGGGTCTCCACTGAGTGAGGTCTGCACACGGAAACAAAATTTACTGGAGATTCACCTGGGAAACAAGAAGCTGTTAGTCTAAGGTTCTGGGCTACATCAAACCTAATTTAACATGCTTTATGCTCCCATTGCTCTTGCCCTAACCAGATATAAACTGAACTTGGGATAAGTCCAAATGTAGTTCTCTAACTTGTACAACCTGTAGTGCAAGAAATTATTACAATTTAGCAGCACACTGGCCGTTTCCTCAGTGTAGCTATACCAGGTAACTGGCAAATGGATGGCACAATTTAACTTTCATGGGTCTGAGATGCTGACAGCTGAATCTGCAGGGCTTTTAGGTTCTTCCCACTCTTTTGGTTCTGACAACAGCAACAAAAATGCAAGCTCTTCACATATGACCTATAGCCCTTCAAAGATTTTCTAGGTTCACTTTGTTCTTGCCTCTAATAGAATTAAATCTCCACTGGAAATTCTCCTCTCAACATGAGTAGAAAAGCAGCTCTATTATTTTCAATGTCCAGGTTAAGTCCAGTCAACCTTAAAAGAATGGCAACAGATATATCAATCACTTGTGAAATGTGATGGTCGGTTTATGAAAAAACTAAAAGCTCCTTCTAGTAAGCACCATGTGAAATCCCATTCAGGGATTCAGGACCAAAACCAAGCAGAGACCAGCAGCTTGCATGATCCAGAACTTTCTGCACAGAAACAAATTCTACGCAAAAATGCAGCAGCTGCTTGTTATGAAAACCTGAAAAATCGTGATGACAGGACTGAAAATCTGAAACAAATGAAACTTGCATTGGGAAGAAGTTATCTGCACAGTTGTTTATATTTAATGAATCTGAAAGCTCCATTTTGTGTCATGGGGTTCTCGACTCCTAGTCTTTTTAAACCAATAAAAGACAAAGCTGGGAAAGGAAGCCTGGGGTCCAAACATTTGTTATCACGCCCTGCCATATTATTCTTTTCAGAAACTCAGTCTGAAGTAGTGTGGTTTTTGGTCTGTGTTACTTGTCCTAGCAGGTTATTTCAGAACATCAGTCTCTGGTGGTGGGATGTCTTCTCCATTCCAGAACGGGCTCCTCCACAGACTTTGGCACTTGTCTTACACATTCTCCTCAATATTTTCTGGCCTTTATTTTCTGTCTTTATAGACAACACAAACATCTCTTCTCACCCTTTTTCTCCCTGACCAAAGTGATCCTAACTTTGTGTCTGTGGAGCTACTTCTTCTCCCAGTTATACCACTGCAGGTCACAGGTGTCATCCCTGAAAAGAAGAGAAACACAACACTTCAAAAGTGAGAGAACAACCAAGTCTCTAGTCTTATAAAAACTCCACGTACGGTTTTTCAGAACAATGCAGTGAACTCAACCCAAAGAGGTACAATGACATGAAATGGATGCTGTGATCCCTAAGGAGTCTGTTAATCACAAAACAGCTTCCATGTCAGGAAACTGCCCTGTTCAGGACAGCATTTATCTCATTGAATTGTACACACTTGTACTAGGCCCCTCAGTATCTAATACAATGTGTATCTGATGAACACATGGTATACCATGGGTGTCCATGACAATGTTTTAGTAGTGGGGGCTGCATAGCATCCCCTGTGAGGAGAGGCCAGGACTGCCCCATGCCGGACACAGCCCATTCCAGTTGGCTCCAACTGACCCATCACAGGGCAGACTTAACCCCTTCAGCCAAAATGGTGGCATCTTGGGTAAAGTGTGTGTAAGGAAGGGCAGAAAATGCGTAAGCAGGAGGAGGCAACATAAGGCAACCAGTAGATGAGGAGGGTATTGGGAGAAACAGCAAAGGACCAAGGTCAGGAAAGGAGGCATTCCATAGCAGAGCAGATAGTCCCAAAGAGACTGCAGCCTATGGAACATGCACACCTGAGTGTAGCAGTAGAACAAGGCAGGAGCCATGGAGAGAAACTGCCATGTCTTGGTGATAGCTGCCTCCTGCACTGTCTCACTGAAGGGACCAAGTGTGACCTGCAGTGATAACAAGAGAGACTGGACGGAAGGACTGAAGTTGAGCTTGGGAATGAGGGAGGATGTATGTTTTAAATGTCTGTCTTCTTTATGTGTGTTTCCCAATACCCAAATCTGTACTCAGATATTCAGATTACTTGGTAAATCATTTCCCTATCTGTATTTAAACCCATCATTTCCCTACCTGTATTTAACCCCATAATCTTCTCACTCTCCTGTTCTTCCTATTTTCTCCTGTCCTGCTGCCAGGACAGTAAGCAAGTGGCTGTGTGCTGAGGCCAACCCTACACATATAAACAAGATGCACTTCTCTGATCATCTTTCAGAAAGTACAGTTGCAGAAAAAACCATTTAAATCTTTACTTACTTACTTGCATCTGCCTGTCAAGTGCCCAGAGGAGAAAAGTTCCTACCTCCTACAAAAGCAAATGGAGAGGGCCTGCAGCGACTAGGATTTATTAAAGTCTCTGTTTTGGGCACTGAATGTTACATACCTAGCAATGGAGTCTCCTTACCCAAAAGTTTACAAACAGGTGGTAGAAAGAAAGGAAAGGTCAGAAAACACAAGAAACTAAAGGCAGTATTACTTACTCAAAACTGTAAGCAGAAAATGTCAAGGTTAGCAATACTGCTCAAGAATAACTCCTAATAAAATATCCATCAGATCAAAGACACCACAGATCAAACAGATCTGGTAGATAAGACAAGAAGAGGCAAGCTTGCAATCCCCAGAGTAAGAAAGAGGAAGAAAAGGTGTGTGGGGGGAAGTAGCCTTGAGATAATGTTCATCTAATTTAGGTGTTTTCTAATCTGCTTGGCCTTACAGAGTTGCTTCTAAAATGCCAGCAGCGCAGGCAGCTGCAGCATGTCAGCAGTTATTCCTGAGAACTCCTGAGGAGGGGGGAGGCATCAGAGGTGTAGAAAATTAAAAACAGTGCCTACACATAAAAAGGAGACAAAAGGTCAAGCTGGCATAACTTCAGTTCTGTTTCAGGAATCAAACAAAATTTTATAATAATTTGACAATAATTAAGTACCTAGAAGAAAAGGAGGAGAGTAGGATTTTTTCAAGAACACAGTGGTTCAAACCATTCTCATTTACTTCTAGGGCAATGTAATAATTTACTTTAGCAACATCTCTGTTTCCTACTTGTTCCTACCAAACATATTCTAGATGAAATGTACATAGGATGGAAGAGCCCTGGGAGATCACCATACCTAGAGAGTACTTTCTAGTGTGATACTGAGAACTGGAAAAAATACAGCCACTAAAGTTCTGTAAGGGTCTTCTCTGGATGCAATATATTTAGTATTTATATTAGCTACCTGAACAATAGAACACAGAGTACACTTTACACAAATACCAGCAACACAGAGCTGGAAGGGATTGCAATCATGTTAGAGGACAAAATAACAATTACTAAATGAAGGGATGAAAAATGCAAAAAATAATTTCTTGGAAAGAGAGAATAGAGAGCCACTAGCTAACCCACAGTTCTGTAGAAACTGACTGGAAGGTTATAAAGGCTCATAAGCTAAACAGGAGTTAACAACATTATGCTGTTGCCATAATACATTTTTTAAAAGGCAAACAACACAGTGGACTTCTAATTAGGATTACAGATTGCAAGATTTATAAAGGGATCCGTCTGCTCTGTCCAACATCAACAAGAGCTTTGGTATAAAGTAGAGCTCTCGACCATAATTCAAGGAGGACACGGGACAACCAGACAAGCGTAGAGCAGAGCAACAGGAACAATGAGAGCTAAAAACTCCCTTGGCTAGGGAAGGTGGACAAAATCGTAAGAGAAACAGAGAGCAGGCATAATAAATCTTTCCAAAACAGAATAAACTGAAACAAACAGGAAAGGATTGCTTTACGGTCTAATGTCATTTTAGACGCCCCAATGTATCCCGCTTGGCCTCAGCTGCCTGTCCAGGACAGCGCCCTGCAGAACTTATTCCATATAGACCAAGCCTCCAGATATGACACGGGGCACCTAAAATGTCACTAGGCACCTTTGATAAGTTCTCCTATGTGAGAGAAGATGACTGGCATATAGATTATGCTGTAGGCAACAGACTTTGAGGCTAAGTTAACACTGAGCAGTGTGTCTTCTCCCTACACTCCGTTCACTTTGGAGAATAACTCATTTCATCCACAAGTCTTATGTCTGAAATAAATTAGATGTACTTGTACTCTAGAAGGGTTTATTTGCCTCTGTTCTCCACAAGGGGACAGTCAATAAGCAGCTGTAGGGCGTGTGTGTGTGTGTACTGTAAATATCCACAGTTATATGAGATTAATTTCCCCCTCATTGTACAAATATTAACTCCTGGGTCACCCAATATTTTCACTCCATCGCAAGTAATGGTCTTGACGCAAGAAATACAGACTGAAGTTCTACAACCTATGCCAAAAAGAAGGTCAGATCATAAATCCCTTGTTTATTCTTATAACCTACTCTGTATGAGCAACCCCTACCCTACAGTGTTCCACTAAACTTCCTGAACTCTGATAAGAATCACCATTGCACACTACAGAGGTCATAAACCATGAAAATAGCGTGCCTGCTCTGAAGGTAATATAATTTCTCAAAACAAAAGAAAGGGAAAATTTAGCTCTTAATCATTCAACAGAGAAGTCAACAACTGCACTATAATACGGTTATGCTTGGTATTTTATCTCTATATTGTGTTTTAAGCCTCATTGTCAAATGCTTTCAAGAAGATCAAATGAAGACCATATTTCAGCCTCAATAAAAGGCAAAATTTTTCCATCTCTGAAAATGGACAAATTCATCCACAGTAATTGGCCATCCACCTAGCAAGAAATAATCCAAAGTATTCCCACTTGGTATCTTTTAGCTTAATCTTTATCTCGAAGAAAGGAAGAGAATATAGAAAAGAAAACAAACCATTGTTTCTCTGCAGAAATTTGTTTTCAGCTTTCCCATCTTGCCTGTTTACTCTGTGTCAGCCAGTGCATAAATGAAAGAACAGTAAGACCATTGCTGTGAGTTTTTTCTCGTCTTCTGGCAATTGAAGGAAATAAAACCCACCATACCTGGCAAACGCAAATGGCTACAGGCAACTTCTTGAAAGAGGTTCTCAAAGTAGTCTATATGAAAAACAAATTTTCTGTGACTGACTTGCTTAAGCAGGACTTTGATAATAAAATAATCACCTTTGTTTTCCGGAAACTTTCCCTGTCCCTGAGCAGCACAATGTAAAGCAACTCTAGAATGGACTGCACTACAGACTTGCCCTGGGTATATGTCTGTAAGCTATAAACTGGTTTTGTTCTTTGATTCCTTGAGGAGTCTTTGTTAGACTTGCTTATGAAGGATATAAATTGCTGTTGAACTTCCATCTTCAGTTTCTGATATGTTAAATGGTGCACTTTACAGTGTTTTATCATCCTTGTAGCATAAATACAAGCTAAAGATTCAAGAGGAAAAATTAAGTTAAACTGAATGGATTATGCATGCAAAACTCTAACTAATATCCAGTAAGAAAAAACCTCAGGACCTTCTAGACCTTCAGAGCCCAGCTGGAATTTTGCACTTCCGCTCTTCATATGATCCTACAGGCAGCATGATATTCTGAGGTAACTTGTGTCCAACTCAGAAAGCAGCTGAAATGTTCACACTAGTGTTTACAAAGGTCACATCATATGATGGAAAAATTCACATACTAGTTTCTGTCCCTCATTTATATTTCATGGGTATCTGTGAGTCTGAGCACAGCCACAAACTAGATGGCTTTTTTTGCAATATTCTGGTTGCACAAAACTCAGTGTGAAAATGTGTAATAAGCAATGGTAACTGGAACAAAACTGGTTTCACTCATATGGATTCTCTCACACCCACACGCTCGTACGTGTTGAAGTAGCCTGGCCAGGGTCACTTCAGTGACAATGAGGACAAGGGCCACCGGCTATTCATCATGTCACCTGTCTTCTGCCTTCTTAGTCTGGCAGCCATGTGCTGTTTTCCCAATGTTAGTTTTGTACCTGTTAGGGCTTGACAGGAATGGTAGTGTTTTGCCTTTCCATCCTGTAATACTTCTGTAGTTGTCAGGAAACACTGCTCATTTCCTCATTATTCTTTGGACTCTGTTTCTGCATGTAGCTTGTCCTTCAGCTTAGCTTGTCCTTTGTTTTCTTGTTGGGATGTCTTGGGAAGGTGGAAGCAAACGTGCTGTGTTCATTACCAGCCACTAACCTGGGTGATAACAACACATGCCATTCTTGTATCCTTTCTTCTTACTTGTATTTTAATTAATTTTTCTCTGGAACTTTCATAACAAGACACTCTCGTTCATGTCAGCCTTAACACTTGTATTGTGAATCTCTAGTTCTTTATGCTAAAAACCAGTAGGAAAAGGTAAAGATAAGTAATCTTATTAGCCCTTTCCCTGTTTATCCATAAAATAGCAGACTAAAATCCTCACCTGTGTTATCCCTATGGCTTAGTTACAGTGTATGTACCATTTCAGTGTCTAGAAATCTTCAGAGATATTCACAATCTGTCATTTAAGGGAAAGAATGGTGTTTTCCAAAGTACAGCTATTTTCAAGCAGTGACATATTTAGATAATTAAGCTATCTATTTCATAAATCTAAAGGTGGGGATTTCAAAACCATCCATACTGAGTTTCAGTAAGTTCCAGTTCCCTTAAATTCTCTGGAGAATCCCAGCCTAAAGTCTCCCAAGACATTTTTCTTTCTTTTTGTATCAATTTATTTCCTGAAAAGGGATAAGCATATCAGAAATTGATTGCATGGGCTTTGGCTTTATTGCTGAGTATATCATATTTTAAAAAACATTTTGTGAAGCAACTTGAGAGAAGAGGAGTGGAGAGGAGAGGAGAGGAGAGGAGAGGAGAGGAGAGGAGAGGAGAGGAGAGGAGAGGAGAGGAGAGGAGAGGGGACAATCTCAACTGTAGTACTCAACTAGAGAAATACTTCACAAAAATGATGTTGCAGTGAGCATGACCATAAGCTTATGGATGTTCTCAGTGCATATGACAAGCTGCAAGGGATTGACATGATAAAGAAGATTCAAGTATGACATTAAGGATAAGGAAAAAATCATAATGCAGTGAAACACTGAAATATGTTGCCAGGGGAGACTCTGCATTTCCCATCACTAAAAGTCCAGCACATTTAGCACACCCCTGTGTGCAATACATCTTGAGGAAGAATGGTCCTAGTCGTTGGAGATGGTTTGCGTTCTCTCATTCCTTTTCCCAGCTGTCAGTGCTCCCCTTCCTTTCTCCTAAAATGGTAGAACAGGACTAGAGAAAGTGTTACATATTGGAACAGTGGAGGGAGAAAAGGTGGTAATTCTAGGAAAGTGGAGGAAATGGTCTGCTAGGTGACAGTGTCCTTTATCATATAAAAAGAAGCTATTGGAGACCCTTGTTGTGAGTGCTGATATCCCAGCAGAGAGGAGAAGGGAAATTGTTATGGTGAGAAACCTATCTCCTCTCAGGGTGGAGGAGAAAAACAAAGTCCAAGCAAGCCCAGTATCTCTGTAAGCTGCTGTCTTCACTACAGTCTGAAGTCCTAAGAAAACAGAGCCCAACTGCCCCAACAGCCTCAAGGACCCTAGCGCCCAGAAACATGGTGTAGCTGGCAATACCTGCTGCAGCTCCATAGTTTTCTTGATCAATACAGTAAAAGATTCAGGTATTGTCCATCATTTTTTGCACCCATATGTAGCAAGAGTGCACTAATACAAGGCACACATTCCCCTTGTAGAATATTACATGAAAAAAACGACTAGAGAAAACATAAGCACTTAGAAACTCTTTTTTACAAAGAAATTTTGAGGCATAAAATTGTAGAATGAGAATCTAAATTTCAGATGTTATCTAAAACTTAGATCTTGCCTGAAACTTACGTGAATACTAAAACTCAAATCAGAAACAGGTACATGGTCTTCAAAGGCACATTCTTTGTACTCCTTTATTCGTCACAGAGATGGGTATCTCTGGTTACATGAAATGACAGCTGGCATTCACGTGGAAGGAAGGAGTTTCTTTTTTCACTATTACCTCATTGTATATACAAAAACGTTGTTCTGGGATATGATGTGATTTGACATGAAGTGAGGCAACAGTAAAAAGAATTTTTAAAGGTTTCTTTCAGCTTGGGTGATTCCTGTCAACTTCCAAAACCGCCACAAAGCAAAATGTTTTGCGAATAATTAGCAGGTTAATTACCCATAAGCAGTCGGTAATTTGTATTACCTATGTGGTTAGCTCACCACACTAAGACCCATGCTGATTGCACGTCTACGTTGCCTTACAAATTAAAGGATCAACCCTGCAAGGCACTGTCTCTCCTCAAGTCCTATTGTTGTTCCAACAGCTCACAACACCTAATCCAAAAGAGATTCCTAAGGGATGACAAATGTTTGGTGGATTTCAGATCGGATGCCCTAGAACAATGTACTTTAGGAAATAAAACAGTCAAGAAAAGCAAAGAGACAAATTCAAGTAACTGAGTCCCCTCCAGAACAAAATGAAATATTTGTTTTTCTGGTTATAATAATTTTCTTTATTGTTTGTTCAGTATTCATAAAATGACAGGAATCATCTGTCCTTGGAAGAGCTGGAACAAACATCACTGCAGGAGCGGCCACTGCTGCTGGCCGTACGCATGCCTGCACGCCTCGCCTGCACCCACCCCATCCTGAGACTCCCAGAGAAACTTCTCATTTTGCCCAGAGACACGTTCCCTGAGTTCCCCTCAGCTCTCGTCAGTACAAGTCTCTGGTTTTTCTGCCATACAATGTCTTCCACATACATTTTGTAGGTCAGAAGTGTTGGCTACCCCTTATTAAATAGACCTTTCTTCTTTGGAGAAATTTGTGGGTTTGAACAAGAGAAATCCATATTTGCCCTGATATCACTGCATTCCCAAGTGCCAGGAGAATCTGTGAGGTCATTTGGTGATCAACCTGACCCTAAAGGGATGAAGCACAGCCATGTACCAAGATACATGCCAGGAAGGCAGTTAGTTCACAGCCTGTCCTGGCTGCATTCAACCAGCCGGATACAGAAGAAAAAAGGCCTCCTGGGGACCTAGAACGTGGTGAGTTTAAGGCCAGTCCCTACCACCCAGACAGCTCGTCATCCACCAGGCTGTGCTGACCACCATGTCAGAAATAAACCACTGCTTTGAAAATATTTCCTTCTAATTTAATAAAGCACTGAGGTGAGATACAGGACAACTTGTCTCTGGGCTTTGCCTCAAATGGAAACTGCATTGTTAAAAAAGAAAATTACCGGTCGGCAACAATGACTCAGAAATGCCTTCCCATTTTTTGGTATCCAAAAGCTATTAGTAAGCATCAGAACGCCAAGCAACCTAGGCTGCCAAGTGAAGAATGTGTGAATGAGGCAGGAGGAAGAAAAAGTATCCTAAACTATGTAGAAATTTTACACTAGAGTCCAAAGGAAACATGGCTGGATGAATAATCATCTAATATGAAAGAACTGTTTTATAGTAGGCATAAAGTAATGCCAGCTCCTTCCATTTTCTGTGAACTGTGCACAAAGCTCTTCCAGTAGAAAGTTTTGCTTTGCTTTCTCACCAAAATACTCAGTTAAAGGTTCACGGGGGCTTGCTTTCTCAAAGGTGTTGAGGACTGTTGGTAGACAGAGCTGTGACTAAGCACTACAGATTCCACAACATGAGAATGACTGTGTGCTACAGACAGGTAAAATAAAAATCACAAGCTGCAATATGGTATACACATAAACTCAGTCATTGGTTTAGTGCTTATATAAGGTCACAGAATCACAGAATTACAATGTTGGAAAAGACCTTTAAGATCATTGAGTCCAACCGTACCTGTCCTAAGCTAAACCATATCCCTAAGTACCTCATCTACCCTTTTTTTAAACACATCCAGGGAAGGTGACTCAACCCCCTCCCTGGGCAGCCTGTTTCAGGCCCTGTCAACTCTTTCAGTGGAAAATTTTTTCCTAACATCCAATCTGAACCTGAAGAAGATGGTGCTCCAAGTCGTGAGCAAACTAATATACAACAGGCCGCAATTCTTTCATCCAGCTTTTGCCAAAAGATGGGGGTTGTAACTCCATTTCTGAAATGATTAGCTACTGTGGATTCAAAAAAGACCTTTAAATGTTATGTGAACATAAATTTACGGGTGACTCATTTACCAGAAATTAAAGTGTGTGAATTCTTCTTAGTTGCAAATCATCAATATGCGGTCTGCTGAATAGAAGTGCCTCCCTCTGCCCAAAAGCTGTGCTCAAAATGTTTGCACCGGTATTTGAAACGTCCCTTGACACTGGGAGCCAGACCACTGGAACAACGTGAGCACCACCTAGAGGCACGCGTTAAAACCACGCTTACATTTTACCCAGAAATACTCCAATTTCAAAACGTCGGTATGTTATACTTCTTTAGTTTTAGGAGGTTGACTTTGGCCTATGGTTTTGAGGGCTATTTCTGATACAAAATTGTACTCCAATGTCTTCATCCAACATGGTTTTTTTAATTGCAAAGAAGTATGTTTTCTTTGCTCATCTTCTGCCTTGAAAGAAACATAGGAAAAACATTTATTTTCATATAATTAAAATGGACAAAATCTCATCAGCAATGAAATAACAGACAAAAAGCACAAATGCTTCTGGTTTATTGCCTTTAAACAAATTAACAAATTCTATTAAACCTTCAATTTTACCACACCTGATTTTGAACACAGCTGATCAGATTCATTCATTCCCTTGCGAATATTCCCATATATAACCAGCTTCAGCATCTCCTAAAAGCTCAGAAATAGTTTCCCTGCTTACTGGTGTCTCCTTCTTGGTCTGTACCATGTCAGCGAGTTCCAACCATCCTGTGTTTGTCCAGTACACCTAGGTCCTTCACATCCTACAGATGAGCTCAGACTTTATAGGAGAGCTTTGCAGATGATCCCTCAATACATGACTTCACATTTCATCAGATTTTTTAACTTGTGCCATGATATGACAGGAATCATCTGCAGGAGCGGCCACTGCTGCTGACCGTACACATGCCTGCTCACCTCTCCTGCATCCACCCCATCCTGGGACTCACAGAGAAATTTCTCATTTTGCCCAGAGACACATTCCCAGAGTTCCTCTCAGCTCTCTTCAGTACATGCCTGTGGTTTTCAGTCATGCAAACACTTTCTATCGCTCCATTTTTCAAAATTACCTAATGTTTCTGGAACATTTTTTTCTAATTTTCTAGTACAATGTTCCACTTCTTCATCCTCTCAAGAGTTTCCAAACTTATTTGTCAGAAATGTCATTCACAGATGACAAAGAGGTTCTCGTTTTCATCTCTGAATAGTTTCCTACATTTCTCAAAATGTACCCTTTTGAAGACAAGGCCTCAAATACTTGTCTGTTTCTTATTGCATTTTATTTCAACTGAATAAATTCAGTTACTACATCCAGCTATATTCTGTGGTATCCTTTACTGCTTTATAAATGTTTGCTTAGTAAAATACACTATTTTTCTCAGATCAGCGACTCTCTGTCTATCAGGAACAACTTTGTCCCACTGTTATTAATATAATTTTACTCTCCAGCCTATACTGGGAAATTAAATCCAGCCATCATAACTAACCACTTCATTTATCTTTCTAATATTGTGAGGTACTCAAGACACCCCTAACCAAATGAAGGTCAAAGTTTTTAGCAGATACCCAACATGATACAATTGAGCCTCATTTTTTTTCTACAAGGAGAATTTCAATTTACCCAGGTCTTTTCCTTTTCTTTCCTTTAAAGCCTGATGCCATCTCAGTATACAGTAGTACCTCACCATTATGCAGCTTGTCTTCCTTCCTTCCTTCCTTCCCCCTAATTGCTATGTACAGGTGCCGTTTTCTGTCTTGTGAAAATGTTTAAATTCAGGAAAACACAGGCAGACAGTTTTCTCTCTGGCTGGATTGTGCATCTTTTAACATGAAGGTTGTGACACCGTCATTCACAAATGTTTCTTTTCTAACACAGACTAGACAGATCAGTATTAGCTCAGTGCAGCAGGAGGCTGACAGGCGACACTGCCAGGTCTATCTGTCCACTGCTTGGTGCAACCCAAGCTGAAAGAAGACCCAGTGTGTTTCCCGTGTTTCCTCCAGCACCCAAGCTCTCCTACACCAGAGCGGGTGCTTGCCCTCCACTGGGAACTCAGCCTCAGGGGTGAAGGGCAGAGGCCTTGCAAATGGCAGGCTTGGCTGAGGGCTCTTCTTATGACTTCTTCATGGGCTTCAGGCCACCCCGTGTCCACATGCCCCCTTCTGGACACTGACCCCTGAGAGGAGCTTGGCCAGCAGCCTCCCTCAAGTGTCAAGGAGGTAAGTTCTACACCAGTCATACTCTGGGACTCTGTTAATTATTTTTTTACTACCAGGTGATCACTTGGGGCCAGACACTGAGGTGGTTCGAGCCATGCAAGCCACACAGACGGGCAGGCAGAAAAGAGGTAAGCTGACAGCCACGCTAGAAGCCACCCACTAACGGGCACACAGTAAGACTACTGCGACAAATAAAACGGCCAGCTGGGAGGGCGAACAGTAAGGGCTTCTTAACACGGGAGACTGAGGAAAGTTGAGCAATTACATGGGCCTGCGGGCAGGCGGCGATGGGGAAACGCCCCTCCGGGCACAGAGCAACGAGGGAAAGCCTCCCGCCACCTGAGGGCGCGCGTACGCCATCTTTGTTAGGGGCAACACCCTCTGTCTCCCGGGAAGGAGAGAGGAAGCCGGTGTCACGGGACTTCCGCCCCAGACCAATATGTCTGCCTCCTTCCACCGCCTTCCCAGCGTGTGTGGGGCGGGAAGGAGCGCCGCCGAGCTGCCGGCAGCCTCCCCTGCTGTTCTGCCTAGCGTCCGTGGCGCGGGAGGCCGTTGGGGCGCGGAGAGGAAGCGGCATGGAGGCTGGGCGGCCGTGCCCCAGCTCCGCAGCGGGCTGTGAGCGCTGCTGGGGGCTCCCCAAGTCAGCAGATTCAGGGCCTGGGGCGCAGTGAGTGCCGCGGGCGGGCAGGATTCAGCCCCCGGGGAGAGCACGCCTCTGCCGGCGGGGCGCCCCCGCCTTTCCCCCGCCCCCGGGACGTGAGGGGACTCGGCCGCGCCTCCCCTGCGGCATCCCGGCTGGCACCGGTCGGTGAGGCAGTGTCCGCGTTGGGACGGTCAGACGACAGGTACATCAGTAGCAAAAGGCAAAAAAAGCTACCTTTATTGCTGTATCGCTATTTTTGTATCCTCTATGTGCATATGTGTTGTCATATCATTGGTTATTAAAAGGTGTGTTAACATACGACTGGTTAATATTTTGCATTCATCACAAAGTCCTTTCCTTCTGCCAAGTCCCTTAGTTGCAACTTTCTCAGAGTCATTAACTTCTCCAAATGTCTGCATTCTTTCTCTTTCTCACAGGTACACTTTTAGCTTGTCAAGGCTGAACTCAGTTTCTCCCACCAAAGGATCCATGGACCCACCACAGTTTCCCACGATTTCCCCCTTTTTGTACTTGTGCTACAGAAATTGCCAACATCATTTGCTGCAGGGCCCTCTGCAGCAAAGAGATGAGACAAGGTAACATAAGTAGTACAGCTACAATCATTACCAACATAAGCAATCCCTTTTTGACCCTTGACAATAGCCAGCCAGAAATTCCCCATCCGTGAAAGAGGCTGTCTGGCCCAAAAAATCCGTTTTCTTCCTGTATCTTTTGTGTTTGATCCATCAATCTCTGAATGCTTGCATGAATTGACTGAGAGTGATCAGACAGATTCATGCAGCATATGCCATCAAAATCCCGACACCCATGTCCGTAAGCCAGCAACAAAAAATCAATTGCTGCACGATTCTGTAAGGTAGTATGTCTTACAGAATCAACATCTGTAGCTAAAGCACTTAATACCTTTGCTGTTGCATTTGTTTGCTTTGCCAACCAACAGGCTACCTTATTTAATTGAGTCAAAGCCTTTGCAGCAGCAGCCCACGGGGAAAAAAACAAGCTTGCAGCAATTATCTCCCCTCTATTCCATAAATCAATATTATCATCACATTGCTTATCCATTGGAGGCCGCCTTTGGTGGTGCCAATGGGTATGATTAATAATCATGCTAATATTTGGTGAAAGCAGTGACAAGTGATCAATCGTACATGGTGACGGGGCTCCCACCTTATTCTCTACTGTACCGCTCCATGCCGAGGCATTTTAAAACACCCCAAGAAGGATGTGGAACTGTTGGAGAGGGTCCAGAGGAGGGCCACGAAGATGATTAGAGGGCTGGAGCACCTGCCCTACGAAGAGAGGCTGAGGGAGCTGGGCTTGTTCAGCCTGGAGAAGAGAAGGCTGCGGGGGGACCTCATTGCAGCCTTCCAGTACCTGAAGGGAGCTTATAAGCAGGAGGGGATTCAACTTTTTAAAAGGATAGACAATGACAGGACGAGGGGGAATGGATTAAAACTAAAAGAAGGAAGGTTTAGATTAGATATTAGGGGGAAGTTTTTTTACAGGGAGAGTGGTGAGGTGCTGGAACAGGCTGCCCAGAGAGGTAGTGGATGCCCCATCCCTGGAAGTGTTCAAGGCCAGGTTGGATGGGGCCCTGGGCAACCTAGTGTAGATCCAGGCCTGAGGTTGGTGGCCCTGCCTGTGTCAGGGGGGTTGGAGCTCTGTGATCCTTGGGGTCCCTTCCAACTCATACCATTCTATGATTCTATGACATGTTCTGTGGTGCTGAGGTAGGTTTCTCCTACTGTATGTTTCATTAAACAGCACGCACCAATGGCTGTGTGCACACCCCAAAATACCCAGCTCTTGTGGCTCTGAGGCCAAGGGAAGCTTATGATGATCATCAATAAGGCCAGATATGTTGCCAGGGGAGTGATACCACTTCTCCTGCCCACTTGCATTCGCATCGATCTTTGTGTCATTCAGGAGCTGATAAAACACGTGTGAAATGGTTGTTCTGGCACTGCCATTGATGCACAAAAGGTGGTCTGGTTCAACGCTCTAGCTAAAGTCACCCGTATGTCACCCATGGCATCAGGTGGTGAGGGTGGTGGAACGCTGCGCCATCCCACGTGCTCACTGCTAGTGCTGTGAAGTTCAGACGCAGATAATACTGGCTTCACATTTCGTGCAGGCACCCGTCCATGACCTGTAGAAACACAAGCATACCCTCTTCCCCAGGTTAATAAATCATAGGGACCCAACCACTGATTCGTCTCTCACATCCTTGATCTGCAGCTTTACCCCCGGAGCCATCCCATTTTGAGTAGACAGTGAACAAAGATGCCGAAGGATCGGAGGCCCCTGCGCATCCTCAGCTACGTGCAAAAAGGTTAATACATGCATGGCTGTAGCTAACCGTGCACCTGGAGATTCACCCGTCACTCCCCATTTTTGTTTTTGCAAGGAGCGTTTCAATGTGCTACGCGCAGGTTCCACAATGCCTTGACTTGTAGTTTAGTGTGGGATACCGCTGACATGGTGAACCCCCCAAAGTTGCAAAAAGGAGGCCACTTTGGCCGAAATATATGCGGGTCCATTATCAGTCTTAATTTGCTGGAGGAGGCCAGCAACAGAACAGGGACGTTGCCAACGTGTAACAATGTCTCGAGCAGATTCTCCAGCATGAGCGGTAGCAATGAAGACCACTAAAAAGTGATACCTGTACATACTTTAACCTGCCAAACTCAGGAATGTGAGTGACATCAGTTTGCCAAATTTGCAATGCTCAGAGGCCTCTAGGATTGGTGCCATAATAATGACTAACATGCTGCCCCTGACAATCAGGGCAAGCAGCAACAATGGCATGAGCCTCCGCATTAAATAAGTGAAATTGCCGTTTTAAAGCCCGGTGGCCCTGATGGTAAAACTGATGAGAAGCAATTGCTTGCTGTTTTATGTTTGGAAGTGGTCCCATTGCAACAGTGGAGACCAGAGCATCTGCTTTTGCATTGCCTTCTACAATGTATCTGGGTAGTGTCGTATGGCTTCTAACATGCATGACATAATATACATCATGATACTTCTGTATTTCCATCCACAACAGTTTCAAGATTCCAAACCGTTTTTCACTGGACACATGCCCAAGGATTGTCTTGTCCAAACGTTGCACTAACCCAGCAACATATGCTGAGTCTGTGACAATATTTATGGGGAATTGAAATCGTCGAAAAACCATTGTCATTGCCCTGAGCTCTACAATCTGGGGAGACCCCTTCTGATATTCTACTTGGTGTTGCCATTGCTGTCCTTTCCACACGATGGCAGCTTTCCCAGTTTTCCCTGATCCATCAGTGAACACCGTGGGACCTTCTACTGGATCCAGTTGACTCGGTTGCTTCTGTCCAAATCGAACTTGACTGCACAATTTTAAGAGAGGGTGGGATGGCAAATGGTAAGAGATCTGCCCTGGATAATTCATGCGTGCTGACTGTAAAGCAGAGCTGTTGGCAAGACACCACTCAAAATACTCACTCTGTACAGGCACTACAATGCATTCCGGGTCTCTTGCCAATAGCTCTGCACACCGAGTCCTGGTCTTCATGAGAATCTGAGCTGTTAATTCAAAAAGTCCTAGAGCCACCTATAGGGCAAAAAGGCCCACTCCAGGACGTGCAGAGGGTCTGACCATGTGTCATGCCATTGCACAATCATAGCAAAGGGTACCATGTCATCAATTAAAACAAACACCTGCAACATAATTGTCATGTCAATTCTCCACATGTGCTTCTGCGTAGTTGCTGTTTCTGTTTCTGCAACTACTTGCTTTGCCCCCTTCGTGAGGCACCGTGGAGCAGAAATGTCTGTGTCTCCATGTAAAAGGTCTAAAAGAGGCTGTAATTCGGAAGGAGGGATTCCAATATATGGTCGAATCCAGTTAATCATGCCTGCTAGTTTTTGTATGTCATTCAGGGTTTTAACTTCTGTCTGCAGCTGAATGGGCTGTGGCGTCACTGTCTGGTTTAACACCTTCATGCCTAAATAAAGCCATGGCTGTGTACCTTGCACCTTTTACGGTGCAATGACTGAACTGTGTTGCTGTAATGATTTGCAGGTTTCCATCTCCCAGTTCCTTCAATATCTGCGGGCACGAGGTGGCTAACAGAATGTCATCCATGTAATGATAACAGTACTCAGATGGAAACAAAGCTCAGGATGGACTCAGAGCTTTGGCCACAAACCATTGACAAATGGCAAGTTTTTCATGCCTTGCGGCACCACTCTGCAGTGATACCTGTCAGCAGGTTCCCCATTGTTCACTGAGGGCACGGTGAAGGCAAACGTCTCCATGTCCTGTTCAGCTAAAGGAATCGTAAGAAGCCTGTCTTTTCAAATCCATTACCAGTTTCCCTCTGCATCAGAGTCATAGTTGGAGAAGGCAGTCCCGTGTGTAGTGCTCCCATTGTTGCCATCACCTCATTGATTTTTTGTAAATCGTGCAACAACTGCCATTTCCCTGATTTCTTTTTAATAGCAAACACTGGTGTGTTCCACGGGCTGTGAGAGGGCTCTCTATGTCCAGCGGCCAATTGTTCATCAACCAAAGGGCATAGGGCTGCAAGTTTTTCTTGTGTGAGGGGCCACTGATCTACCCACACTGCCTTCATAGTTAACCATTTCAGAGCCAGTGTGGGTTGAGACATACCCTGCAACACAGTGGCCCCTACTAAAAATCTGTTGTGATGTGGACTCCCCGCTGTCCTAGACAGTGCCCCCATAAATTTAGAGGGGCCATGGTCACATAGGGCCTTACCATAGCCTTCTGTCCCTCGGGATTAACAATGAGCACAGGCCTGGAAGCCATCGAGCTAATTGCAACTCCCCCCAGGCCCACCACCCCGATGAGTTCAAAACCAAAGGCCATGACACTGGCCACTCACACTGCGAGATAATGGTCACATCAGTGCCTGTGTTGAGTGATCCTGATACTTTCACCTGAGTGGGGGCAGCATTATCCATCACAAGTGTGCAAACCATGTGAGGTCTTTTATCCGAGACTGTCTGGGACCAAAATAAAAGAGGTCTTCCTGTTGATCCAAATCCTCCTTCACCACGAACAACCTGTTCAGTCCTGGGAACACAGCTCACAAATGGTATAAGTTGAGCAATTCGAGTACCTTTTTCTATTGTAACAGGTGGGATTGCAGTAGACACCATGGCACTAATTTGTCCCATATAATCAGCATCAATAACTCCCACATGCACAATCAATCCTTGCAGGTTACTGCTCTATCTCCCAATTAACAAAGCACTCGTCCTCTACCAATTGGTCCCCATGCATCCAGGGGTACCTTGTGAACCCCCTGAGTCATTAAAGTTACTGTGCAGGCAGTGGATACATCCATCCCAGCTGCTCCACTTGTCTTCCTTGAGAATTTGTCACAGAGGGTTGTGGGTTGGGATTCTGGAGCTGTGCCAACCCCTGAAATGGGTTGCCAGAGTTGTAGGGCATTTGTGCCTGCGCATGTTCCTTCGTGCTCTTCTTGCTGTTTCCCTGCTGTAATGTCTGTCCGGTGACGTGGGCTTTGGACTGGCATAGTTTCACAAAATGACCCCATTTTCCACACCTGTGGCATGTCACTGCAGCTGCGCCCCCAGTAGTGCCATTTTTTTCTTTTGTCCCAACGCCACCCCCCCTGCCCTCTATTTGGGCAGGTGGCTTTAACATGTCCGGCCCGACCACAGCCATAGCATGTCTGCTCCTGTACCCGCACAGCAGCCATTGCTGCAGCTAACACACTCACTTTATGATCCACAGAGCCGACCTTAGCAGTGGCAGTAATCATTGCTTCTAATGACGGATCCCCTAGGAGTGCTTCAGTGATCTTCTCGCAGTCGGCATTGGCATTATCCCGAGCAACCTGTCTCACCAAAACCCCTCGAAGGCTCACATCAAACACTTGCCGCTCAACTGCAGCCTGCAGTTTCTCCACAAATGGTAGGAAAGCTTCCCAGGGTCCCTGTTTAATTGTCATATACTTCGCTTTTGGCTCTGCTAATTCTGCTGTTCGGAGGGACGCTTCAATACCCACTGCCTCTACTCGTTCTAGTACTAACTGGGGCCATTTGGCTTGGTGCTGCGGGTTATACCACTGCCTCGTCCCCGTCAACACATCGGCTCCGTTGCCATGATGAGGATCATCACGGGGGAAGTGCATATTTTGCACCGTCTGCGCCTCTGCTCTTTGTTGCCAAATAGTCCGAAACACTGCTCCTTGTTGTGGTTGAAGTATAATTTGAGCCAAATGTGCTATATCATAAAGAGTCATATTTTCCACTGACAGCAGCCTAATTAATTGCATAATGGCAGGAGAGTTTGGACCATACTGAGCTACAGCTCTCTGCAAATCCTTTACTACTTTCAAAGAATACAACTGATGTTCATGTGGTTGTCCTGCAGCTGGGTCACCATATACTACGGGAAAAGCTGCAGGTCCTGTGTCGGACAGCGAAAAATCACTTGCCTCTAGATTCACAGCTATGTTTTCTGCCAGATCCCAAATACCTGGCTCAAGAGCCTTAGCTTTCACCTTCTTCCAAAATGCTATAGGATTACACAGCTTAACGGTAACAGCAGCCAGAGGCAAATCCCAAGCATAGAAAGACAGTGGCTTGCCTTTTTGCCCTCCCTGAGCTGGGCCAGCCACTACTCATGCAGGAGGCTGTGGGGGCTCCTGCGATTTTTCTTCCCTTGTCAAAGAGCCCTTCTCTGTCTTGCCTTCCGAGTCAGGCGGCAGAGGCGGGTACAGAAAGGGGTTTCGAGACTGTGTCCCCTCCCATTCCATGGCAGGCGGTGGAGGAGCGGAGGGCTTGGTGGTGGGAGGGGTCGGGTGCCGGCTCAGGCTTGGGCTTTGGAGGACTGTCCTGAGGCCACAAGTAAAGCTGCCTCGCTCTTTCTAGAGATAATCTGATCTTTGGGCAGTACATAAGTTGTTTGAGGACCCTCGGTCCTTTCTTGCAAACACCACAGAGGACCTTCATTGTCAGAAACATCAGAAAACACTGCCTTCTTTTTGACCTGCCTCTGGGATTTGGGAGCGCCAGACTCCCCCACACCCCCAGGCTGCAAAACAGACTCAGGCACCATCTCAGTCACTCCAGTAGTAATTACATCTTTTACGGCTTCACCCTCCATTTGCTCCCTTTGCTCCTTGACAGCTTTAAGAGTCTCTAAGAGCAAGCGCCATGTCGTTAACAGCTCTGTCACTTCCTTCTCCCCCTGTGTTGCACTGTCAAACAACTTTTCTCCTAATGCCTCCCTGTTTGATACACTGAATGCTATTATTGTATTAGCGTCATATCCCTGTTTCTTACCCCATAATAACATTTTCTGTAACAGTGGCTCAGTCAATTTTATCCCTTGTTTCACTAGAAATAGCTGCCACATAGAGAGTACTATACTCTCTTCCTTTGTAATATTCCCTCCCATGTTCCCAGCAGCTCACCTGATCTCCTCACTCAGGTATCAACTCCTATGACCCGGGTCTATAGCAGCTCTCCCAACTGCTCTGTGCTATGCTGGGCTCTGTCCTCCTGGCAATTCCCACCTCCTGTGGCTTTTTTCATATCACTGGTTATCAAAAGATGTGTTAACATCTCACATTCATCACAAAGTCCTTTCCTTCTGCCAAGTCCCTTAGCTGCAACTTTCTCAGAGTCATTAACTTCTCCAAATGTCTGCATTCTTTCTCACAGGTACACTTTTAGCTTGTCAAGGCTGAACTCAGTTTCTCCCACCAAAGGATCCATGGACCCACCACAGTTTCCCACAATTCCCCAGTTTTGTACTTGTGCTACAGAAATTGCCAACATCATTTGCTGCAGGGCCCTTTGCAGCAAAGAGATGACACAAGGCAACATAAGCAGTACAACTACAATCATTACCAACATAAGCAATCCCTTTTTGACCTTTGACAATAGCCAGCCAGAAATTCCCCATCCGTGAAAGAGGCTGTCCAGCCGAACTCTGTTTCTTCTGCCAAAGGGTCCATGGACCCGCCACAGTTCCCTACAGTTTTCTTTTGTCTGTTAAGAAATGATGACCTGCCCCAAGAGAACTTTTTCATGGGAAATAAATGCCTGCAATATCTATGTAAGGGATAGAAGTGAAAAATTGAATGCAATTGCATGGAAAGACTGTTGGATTGAATGGTGATTGATACTATTTAAGAAACTAAAATGTACAAGTGTAAACCCGGTCTTGTGACTCAACAAGACTGAAAACAGAGTATGTGTGTTAAAACAGATCTCAGAGGCCCGTGTTGTTGGACTAGCAGTGTGCCATTCTGGGCATTTTGTGGTGCTAGTTGAGCAATTCCACTGGCAGGAAGAGCAATGTGTTGTTTGGAAAACTGTGATAAGCTTTCTCACAAGTGCAGAGTAAGAAATAAGATTGCTTAGCATTATTTAAAATTTTATATTACTTTGGTATTTCAAATAATTTCTATTAATGAAGATACTAAGAATCTGTCCTCTCTACCCTGTCTTCAACACTTAGACTTCAACTACTTACATCCTCCGCTGCTCTCTGCTCCTCCGAGTTGTTTGGTTTTCTTCCTCTGTAAAGATTAAGCTAATGCATGCTGAAATCTGGAACTTGGGAATTTGTAAAAGTCTGGCCCCATAGCCCTAAAAATACCTTGGGTTGTCTTCACTGCATTTCTGTCAAATCTGTTGTATTTGTATTATATATTATCAGTTTGTCTTGTCCGATGCAGTATCTCAAAGCACAGCTGCAGGGGATGACCAGGAGCAAAGGGAGGATTAATCTTTTTAACTTCAAAGCGCAGTGTTTACAGCATACATGCCCGTACTTGAAAAGTAATTCCTTTGTATTTTTAATTATTTTGAAACAGAAACAAAGTTTTAATCTTTGGGCATGGTGGGTTTTTTTGTACTCAACTACTTCTGTCCTTAATCCTTACAGTCATCTTATCTTAACAGGAAAAAATACTTTCTTTTTTACGCTTGATAATTCTGTGGCAGCTATCAGAAACAGCTATAAAAAGTTTAAGATAAACTGGAAGAAAAATGTGTACTTACTGTAAAATGAGACTATGGGGGAGGAAAAAGAATGTGTGTGTATGTTTACCTAATATAAGCTCTTCCAGTTTTGGCAGAGTGCAGTTGTCAGCTAGACCTCTTTCAATTCTTTTGTTAACTTTCTCCTTATACTGTTTTCTGCCCCCAAATTATATTCTGTAAGTTTTCTTCGCTGTGAACTGCTGTCCTTTGATTCCTCAGTTGTAAATTTTGTTTATTTGGCTGGAGGATGGGTGTGTAGAGGAGCTACTCCTTTCAAAGAACTGAGTTGTCTTATGCTGAAGAACTATTTTCTCTTAGATACTTTGTAATCATAGTAGTTTCTCAGTGGGTATCAAGATACAGTTTACTTGAACTGAGCACCTGGACAGCCTCTGCTTATGGAAGCTGAGAATATAGGGCAAAGGTTTTATGGGGGCATGCTTTTGTGAGTAGGGGAACGCATGGGAGGTGTGCTAGGTCTTTCACTCTGGGGCTTTGTCCAAACTTTGAAACTTCAATTACCATTTAGAGTTTTCATAAAGGATCTTGACATTCTGAATGGAGATTATTTCTTTCCCTCCTTCCACCTCTCTCCCCACTTCCCTGTCGCATTTTGGGGGAAAAACTTCAGTCTGTTTGTTTTTTCTACAGAAGGTTGTAAAGAACTTCGGCCACATTCATACCCAGTTTTGGCAGCTGAACATATTGTTGTCCTTGCTAATGCAAGTTTTAACTGCTTTGTTTAGCCTTTTTATTTGGATACAAAGAGATGCCACTTAACTCAAACTTTGTGTTTGCTTTTCATTTAAAATACCCTTATGAAGTTATGCAGTATGAGTTGGGCTTTGCTAAGCAGGAACAATATGGTTCTGGCTAGCACAGACATCCCTCTTTCAAAAAAGGACAGGATAAGTTGATGTGAAAGATAAAAAGTAAATAACTTCTATTTATATTTCTAGGTAATAATATCCCAAGTTCATTTATTGCTTCAAATATTGTACTTAGTCTTAGAATATCTCACAGATATGGATGCCTTCTAGTCTTGGACTCTTGGTCACATTCACCATGTAAGGTATGAGATGCCTTCATCAAATGTTGCTGGAGAGCATCAATATCACTACTAGTAAGTTATTCTGTTTGCAGACAGAATGACTACAGCTTCTGTAGTCCTCAATATTTGCACCGTGGTACGATAAAATTTTCATGGCGAGCAACTGAATACATTACCTTCAGTTTAAAATGTCAAAAGACTCAAGGGTACGAACTGTACTGGCTGAGAGGGCACAGTTGTATATGATTCTGAAATGCAAGCAATTCTTGCAAATATAACATCTGTGTCTGAAGAGCTGTATAAACACCGTTCTCATTTTGGAATTTAAATATCCTGTTTCAGTTAATGTGAATGTTAAAAGTGTGTAGGTTTGCTTGTTCTGCTTCTTCAACCTCATTTTTCTTCTATTCTGTCACTCAACGCTGAGGGGACAGAGGTTCTTTTAAGGAACCTGGACAGAATGACAGTGGCACTAAGCTCTAGTTACAATTCAAGCTTCATTTTCTGAACAGGACATTATGATTAATACAGCACAGAATTAATGATTGGTATGGCACAGGATTTCTACAAGCAGCACTGCTGTAGTACAATTTATAAGTAGTGTCATGCAGCAATTACAGTTTCATTTATGGTTTCTATTCACCTGGACCCTGTGCAGGTCAGGTCAACTCCTAGTATGCACTTTGCGGGCATCAATACAAGAATCATAATCTAGGCTGGGAAACCATGAGGAAGAACACAGGTCACTCCCTCAGACCTGGCAGGAAGCAGAGGAGAACAGAGATGTCCTGGGTCTCACTGTCGGCAGCCGCAGCTCAAGTCCAGGTTCCCACATAGGCCTTGTAACGGCCTGGCTACAGAGACGGTGCTGTGCGCGCCATGACGCTTCCCTGGTCTGTGGTGGGGTCGCCACAGCAGCCGGCTGGCCCGGTGCCTGGGCCCTTCAAGGCTGGCGAGGGGGGCAGCAATCGGCCCGGTGCCCAGGAACCTTGGGGCTGGTAGGGAGGGGGAGAAGAAATCTGTTTGCTTTGTCTAGTCGGTTCACAGGACCTTCAGGGCCTGATAATGAGGGAAAGGGAACGAGTATGTGACCTGCCCGGTCACAGAGAACGCCTGCTTGCCTTGTAAAATGCTGTTAGTTATGCGAGCCACATTACCAGGGGTACCTACCAGGCGTGTATACATGCTTCTTTCCTTCTCGTGAACCTTTTGAGAATGTAAAGGAGATGCTAAAGAAAAGAACTTCTTAAGCACTAGTTTTGCTTCTTTCTCACTCCTTTTATCCAGTGTTCTATGATACTATGATTTTATTTTGTTTGTTCTAGGAACCTTTACCGTGTGTAGTAACTAGTAAGCATGATCCAGAGGAGATCAACAAGGTGTTAGCAGTTGTTCACAAGCTGCAAGAAAAACAGGGTGTAATAGATTCTACACTTTAAGCATTAAAACTTTACGTTGAATTTTTCTAAAGCTGGTATGTATCAACACGCTGAGCATATGGATACTTTATTGGTTTCTGGGTGGAATGTTTTTTGTTTGTACCACCATCCTCAGCAGTCAAAATCCTTCTTTATTTTGATACTTTTGGGAAACATTCTATTTTTTCTCTTGATTGTGGAAAAGTAGTCCATAATGAAATCATGCATCTGTCACTACAGGGGCCTGCTTAATGGACTTGGTCAGATCTTATGATGACATGTGGTAGCCAACAGCCTGCTACATACTGCATTTCACAGCCTGGACCACTACATCTGTGCTACATAAAGTGTTGTCATTTTTTAACAGTGTTGAATCAAATTCCCAAATAATGTCTTTAGGAATCCTAAAGTACTTGCCAAATTAATAATTTTCTTTGTGTTCATGCATCTAGCAGGGTAGACAATGGAAGAAATAAGTCATCTGCTCAACTGAGGTAGTCTGTTAAGGCACCTTATTCTATTATGGGATAAATTACCTTTTGGATGTGCTTCCTGAATCTGGTGCTTAGAGGTGGCTGAAATGTAGCATGCCTGGAATGCTTTATGCTTGTTGCAGAGTTACTCAGTTATGTTTGATGTGCCATTGTATTACAGGAACGCAGTTCTTAAGCAAAGGTTTAAATCCTGTGTTTGTCCTGGCTCTGGCCAGGCCAGACTCAAGCCAATCAGCCAGCCCAGGTGAGCTGAATTAGCACAGGTGAGCTGAGTTAGCCTGGGCTGTTTTCCATACCACCTGACATCATTTCCCCATAAAAGGGACTGGTTGGGGAAGGGTATGGGCTTGGTGCTTCCAGGGCAAGCTGAGTGTGGTTGAGGTGTTTGGTTGTGCAGTACTGTAATTGTTGGGTCACTGAGGTATTCTGAGTTATCACTGGGTGTGAGTGTAACTGGCCCTTACTGTTCTGTGTTTGTGGTGATTTTTGTCAGTAACCTGTCCTTATCCCAACCCATGGTGGCTCTGTTTCTTTCCCCTCTGGGAGTGAATGAGTGGTGTGTGGTGCCCAGCTGCTACTGGGTGCTGAACCACCATGGTATTGTAAAAGAAAGTTGGGAAATTTTAAATTGCATAGCATGCTCTTGTGCAACTTGAGGCTTCTCTGAGAGAAATCCTGGTGGTAAAAGCCCAGGAGCCAGCTGAAGACTGGTATCACACTGAGACCTCTTCAGGGCTTTTCAGCACTTTCTTGTGGAGTTGACCTCTAAAGCTAATTCAGGAGACTGTCAATGTGAGCAGCTTGGGCATATGTAATCTCTACTTTTCCAGATGAAGTACCATCTCTTTTGGTCTGTTCAGAATGGATTCGTGTCTAACTTCCTGTCCCGTGGTGCTTCCTTTTTCACTCTGAGAAATGTCTCATGTAATACAGGAAGCCATTTAATACTCCTTTTAATAAATAGCATGGTGATAATTAAGTTCTTCCCTGTTCTTAGGGATTGAGCTTCCTTCTGCTGTCTTTTTTTATAGCATTGCATTACAGGCTTAAACTAAGCAAGTAGGGTGCTGCTCCCTCGGTCTAGGGAATTTCCTGAATGTGCTTTCTTCCTGTATACAAGGGCTTTTTGCTTGTTTGACGTAGCTTTTTTTGCTGCTTGCAATGTTTTGATGAAGCGCTGTAACAGTCTTGAGATGATGATGGTGCATATGACTCTTTCTAAAGCAATATCCTGATTTTTTTTCACTACTGTCTCTTTGCAGAGATTGCATGAGGTATAATTATATATCACATGAGGTTTATGAGGGGAGGTAATTATCTTTTATTAGGTTGGCTTATAATGGGACAGAGTGCCATGCAAGCTTTTGGTCACACAGTGACCTCAGAGGGCTTATGAGCCCAGATGCACATCAGGTCTTTTTTCCAGCTATATTAGTTAGTCTAATAAAAGATATTAGCTCTCTGTAGAAACATTGCCTGACTTGCAAACTTTGTGATTTAAAGATGCAATAACAGGGCAACCATTACCAAGGCTGACCAGGAGAGTCTTCTGTGTACTATTTCCAGTCACCCCTCTTGTTTGCCATATGCACTTTTTAGGCCTAGGGTTTTTATATTGAAGATGTGATCAGGTCCTTTTTGGTCTTTAAGTAGATTGTGAAACAAAATTTAATTTCTCTAAATTGAAATGAAAATTTTCATGGTGCAGTGACTCTGGCACCTTTCACTCAAGTCTGTGTCTTTTAATAAATGAGACACGGGTTTATAACTCTGGGAACCTAAAGGTCATCCATGGTTCAGGTATAAGCAAGTATAATTTATCAATGTTGTGTTTGTTGGCATTAAAGCTTTTTGCGTTCATGAGCAGCACAGTGCTTTATGGTATGTGTTTATTGTTGTCTTTCAGTTACTCAATGAAGGATACTAGAAATTTGTTTCTGATGTCTGCTTTATGTGGGATGCATTTTCCTGCTTGGGATAACTAATGTCCTAAGTTAAATGAGGTGTTAGGATGTGTCAATAACAATCTCTTCACTTGCCCTGTTTTATCTCTGTAGATGATCTCTGTTTTCATGTAAATACATTTCACTTTGTGATGAAGCATCCAATGAGAAGTTTAGTGTTACTTACATAATTCCCCTCACTTTTTTTGTCAATGCTGGGCTTTTTTAAGATCTACTGAAATACTTCCCTCTAATAATAATGGGGGGGGGAATACTTAGAAGGAAGCTATTGATCTTAAAAAGAAGCAAAAGAGGAATCAACAGCTCTGAGGCAGTGTGTAACCATAGCTACTAAGTGATGGTAAAACATAAAACTTTAGAAACTTTAAAATTGGTTGATTTTGTCCGTCTTACTTAGGTATCTCACATGGAGGAGTATAGTGGTGTAATTGCCAGCTGTATGCACTTCTAAGACATATTTTGGTTTAAAAAAAGAACATCTAGCAGTGGTTTAAATTACTACTATTAAGAATTACTTTTCTGATACCTGGTTCCTTTGAGGTATTTCAGGTGGAATATTTAATGTCTTTTCTCATAAATGAGTGTGTGTATATATTAATAGTATCAATATGACATACCTGTCTAGGCAGCTACAGCAATGAAGAGGATGGAACCAGCAAGGCTGCTTTGCCATGGGTGTTTGCTGTGATGTTTTTTATGCTGTTAACAATCCTTGTAGTACACCTATTCTGTGAGCAATAAACAGTTTTGTGCTAGCAATGTAATGCCTAATGGCTTTTCAGTAACTAAGTTGGTTTTTTTACTGTGATCTAATTAGTTACTGAGAACTGATATTTTTTTTAAGATCAGAAAGCGTAGCTGTGGTGCCCTGGCATGTATACATTCTCATGAACTGTGTGCATTTACTTTTCTTGCAAGACGTACAAACACTCCCTGAGTCTTTTAATGATGACCTGAAGAAGCCAGATTTCAGTGTGCTTTCAATGTCACTGAAACGACACTAGGTCAGCAACTGATAAAAGAATGTGGAAGTATTTGATATGCCTCTAGCTGTAGCCTTCTCCAAATGCTTTAGCCTTTTATTATGGCTCTTGAAGAAGACTCAATAAATGAATTTTGGCCTGTTTCCAGTAGATAATGCTTCACCTTCACTGGCTATCAGTGCTCTGACTCTTCCTTCACAGCCTCTGAGATATATTTTGTTTTGGAATTTACAACATCCTTAATCTTAGGAAAGAGGAATTTTAATTAACATCATCATGGTTCTGAGTTTTTAGTCTTATGATTACAATCAGTAACTCTCTGTTGCTTGTCTTGATCATGAATGAACATCTGCAGAGTTAGGCTGATGTAGGAAGAATCATTTTTTATTAACTACTCAGTGGCAAGTGGTCTGTTGACCCCTTCCCCAAATGTTGTGTTACAGTCTTAAGGGTCAAACTCCAGGCCTGCCACAAAAGCAGTAAATGAAATGGGTGGTAATATGTAACTGTCTGAAAAAAAAACTGACCCAGGTGGCTTCCTGCATTGATCTGTGCCATTAAAGTGGCATCTCCTGTAGGTTTCTCTTAGGATTTTAGTCTATTTATCAGATCCAACCCAGGAAATATGGATTGGAAATATGGAAGCAGTAGTTATTCATTTTCTTTGCAAAATGCACACATAAGATTAGTGATTACTTAAAAAAAAGGCCTTTTGATAATAAATCATGGAATTTTGCTCCAAAGCTACTTGAGTGATCTAAATTTTATAGTTCCATACCAGTACTTGTAAATGAGGGAAACTTCAAAGTGTTTGAATTCTATGTTTAAATCTGTTTCAAGCCTCTTTCTGAATGGAACTCCTGGAAAGTTTTGATGGATAAGAATGTACACATACAACACTTGCAATATTAGCAGATTTAGCTGTTTTTACCAGCTGTCTTTTGCAGGTCCCTTAAAAGTAATTTGTGATCCACACACTTGAGATTCTGGTTGCAAACTACTGCTCTCAAATTCCCATAAAATTTCTCATGTTTCTTTATTATTTTTCCCTTGTGTTCATAGCAAGTAACTGTTCTACCACAAACCCTAAGAACTTGTGACTCTTCTCTAGAGCAGCTGGTGGTGTTCAGCATGTATTTGCTGTGTGATGGCTGGAGCTGCACTCAGTTTACGCTTGAATTTGTATCTTATGGATAGATGTTACAATGAAGACAGTAGTTAATTAGTATAGAGTTGGTAGTTCTCAGCACTTCCCAAGAGTGTAGAGAAAAAATTCCCTTAGAGATTTTCGATTTTCCTGTGAGCTCTAACTCATTAATTTTTTTAGTTTGGTAATAATAATCATCACTCTTCATGGTCTTAAAACAACACTGATACAGATAATGGAGTTTTTACAGTGTCTTTATTTACATCTCACATTGCTTTCATGTAAAATTGTTTTTCTTATTACCGGGAAGGAATGTATACAGCTGAAACATAGCGAGTAACTTTTGGAGCCTGACTGTATGAGTGGTCTTGTACCATTCTGCATAGTACCAAAGCAGTTTTTGGGTAGTCATAATGCTAGGGAGGGGGTTTAAATTTAAGAAGTAAAAGCTTAACTGGATCAGTTCTAGTATGTTCTGATGTGGTTTTAGGGTCAAATATGTGATTAAAAAAACATTCTGTGCAACATTGTGAAATTACACCTTATGAGACAGTAATTCTTACTACCAACCGATGGTCACACTGAACTGCTGTTCTTGAGAATAAAGAATTGGTATCAGGTTGGCTCCATCTGGACAAAAGCACCATGTAAACAAGATGACCCAGCACCCCATCCTGCTGAATCTTAAAATTTTGAGTCCAGTGTTGGAGAACCCACCACTTCCCTGGGGAAATTATTCCTTTGGCTGATTGTTCCCATTGTGGAAAACTTCCCACTTCTGTCCAGTTGGAATCTCTGCAGGAGTAACTTGTGCTGTTACCCTCATCTTTTCTGTGTGACTCCTTGTGAAAAGGGAGTCTCCATCTCCTTTGTAGCCACCCTTTAAGTACTGGAACATGGTGATGAGGTCTCCTTTAAGCCTTCTTTTCTCAAGGCTCGACAAACCCAATTCTCCCAGACTTTCCTCATGGCAGGCTTTCCAATCTTTTGATGATTTTTGTGGTGCTTTCTCTGGACCATCTCCAGCCTGTCCACATCTTTTTTTGGTATAGTGAAGACCAAAACTGAACACAGTTTCTGTTAGTTTGTAAGCATTTAAGGTAATATGCAGTGTTGAAATTACATTTGTTGAGTCTTGAGAGAACCTCAAAGTATCAGAAAAATATTTCAGATGTTGCACTGTACTGTCAGCACAGTAACCTCGATCCATGGAAACTGAGGAGCTTTTTTCAGTAGATGCATTTGGCAAATACTTCCTGAAAGATACATTACATTAAGCATTGCTATGGTATTTAGTGCTTTATCTGAAATATTGAGAATGACTGTTGTGTAATTTGAGTTTAATCTTTTACATACTAAGTGTATGGGGCTGTGATTTAGCAAGCAAGGATAAAATGTACTGAAAACCATCTTTTTTTGATATTCTTGGGATTGTTACCTGGGATCATTCAGTTCCCTACTGAATTTTAAAGTGCCCAATCTGTTTTCTGGATTAATTTGAAAAGCTTTATTTATTGGAAAATCATTATACAATTAAAGTATTGATTGAAAGAGAGTTTGGAGCATTAAGAGGTGATGTTTTGAGGGAATATATACAAGTAGTGTTCATTGCTGAAAAAGTATAAAAACTTGATGGCCTCACAGCTCTAGTCAGAGGACTATGTTGCTTTCCATGACAGATACTATTGCTGGTAAGGATAATGAGGTTGATTGCCTACAAAGGCTCCCATAAAAACACTAAACAATTAAATGATGGATCTTGGAGTTGAGCCTTGTTGGTAATGGTGTAACGGTGGACATCTTTGCTGTAAGCAAGTTGAACTAATATCCTTCCTCCTTGATTTCTGTTTGCCTTCAGTTGTGTCTGAAGTTGTTCTGGTTCATGGCAGTTGGTTCAGCATGTTCTAGCCTGTGATCATAGCTCATTTGTGTTAGTTGGGTTTGAACTAAAAAATGGGCAAGTAGTAGGAGAAAGGAAGGGCATTATGGGGAGCAGGGGTGTATGTTGGAAAGGGTTAGTAGGTATTCTATGTGTTTGAGTATGGGAAAAGAAGAATGAGATTGCTCAAAAAAACAAGTGTGCCGGTCCTTTCCTGTCTGGCCTAGTCTACCCATGAGTTAAGAAACAACATAAATGCTGGGTTTCTTAAAGCTTCATTTGGATACAAGGGGGCTGTGAGCAGTCCCTTGTATTGACAGAACAAGGGTGAGAAAAGGGACCCTTACTGTGTCTCAGTGGAGACTTTTTCCTTACAGACTTTCTCATTCTCAGGGTATTATTCCTTTCACTTGGCAGGTTGAGTTAAGTGAGTCTTGGGGGGGGGTTGTTTGAGTTTTCTGTTTGTCTTGGAAGTGGAGTTAAAGCAGAAGCAGGCAGTGGTGAGGGGAAAGTGCTGAGTGAATGTAAGCTATTGTGGTTCAACAGTAGCTCCGAGTGCGTTGTGAGACATGTATTTTAGTTCTTGCTGTTGAATGTGAATGGAGTTCTGCTATGTGAAAAAGCAAAGGCTTCACAACAGTAGCTTGGGCTCAGCGTTGCTCTGAGGTGGAGTGCTGTTTGGTCTTCGTTTCCCTTTCTGAGGAGAGTGCAAATGCCAATTCTTAGTGCAACTCCTCTGTTGCATTAAGAATAAATGTTGTAGTTATACTTTTAAAAGGGAATTTAAGTAGCATTCAGCATAGGGGTGTATGAGAATGAAGCTGTGAACTCTGAAACTTTCCTCTGAGATGCTAACAAAATATCTCTTGTGGAACATAACAAAGATGTGAAGTCATTGTTTGCAGCGTTGAGTCAACTGTTGTTCTCTCAGGCATTTCAGAAATACTTGAGACCTGTTGGGTACAATCTAACAAACTTGAACCAAGCATCTTTTGATTTAAATGTGCCTTTCTAGAATATGCTCAAGAGTGTTTTGATCCTTGACGTACATTTTTGTCAGGTTACCTCACAGGCTCAACTGCAGAATGGTCATTTACCAAGGCTCTTTCCTATGGATTAAGCCTGTTGTGTTCCCCCTGTGTTTTCTGATGGGCTGGAGTTAAAGGGCTATGGAGCAAAAGTGTCCTGATTCCACCCTTTAACTATATTGCTACAAGACCAAATAAATCAATACAAGACCTGTGTTGCTTCTGACACCAAGAGAACAGAACAATTTTTTGTTTAAATGTAGCAATTCCCATCTGTATACTCCTGTAGTTGGAGCTGGTTACCCTAACTCTGTGAGTGAGCACTTCAGCAAGGCTGAGGTTGAGAAGCTTGCTGCTGGTCCAGAATAATTCACAGTGTAACTCACTGATTTCACAACTCTGCTGCAGGGTATGGGAAGCCACCACCATGTTAGAAACAAAGTGAAAATGACATTAAGATTTGCACAAGGCTGTGGAGTCATTAAATTACAAGGTTTTCACCCAGTACCATGCTGCAGTCATTAGACCTTGTCTATTGTATGGCAGTTTGAAGTGGTTTTATTGCTTAAAAGCTTTATCTCTCCTAAGTCTCATAGGTTTCTCCCCAGCTGAAAGACCACTGTGGCATAGTCTAAAAAAATAATCCAGCCCTGGTTGCTGTCTTCAGTTTAAAGTTACAGAAAAATTTGTTTGTTGACTGTTTGCTATACATACACATGCACAGAAGCACCCATGTTCTTGCATCCATGTTGCCTGTTGCTTCAGAAAATGCTGAAAATTAACATTACTTGAAACTATGTGGTTTTATGATAGCAAAGAATTTTACTCACAAGAAAATATCTTGCTTTAATAAAGACCTCCTCCCTTTTTTACTTCTTTGCTCATACGGCTTAAGAGAGAATGTGTATCTGCATGGTAGTACTAACACAGAGGTTAAAGCAGGATGTAGTCCATAGGTACTAAAACTGACAAGTTTTGCCAAACAAGTCAGGTAATTTAAGGGAAAAACAGTCATGGGCTGTATACAGCCCAGGATTTGCTTCAACTCTAGTCTGGCATGCTTAGTAACTTTGCTAGCAAGGAAAACTCTTCAGCTGGGTATATGTTATCCTAAGGTTTGTGTAAAATGAAGGATACTAAATTGTTAGATAAAACTTGTGTTTATTTTATGCAGTGAAGCATGTGGCTGACTTAAGTCACCTTTTTTAGTAAGCCTGAACTTTTGCCATCGTTAGCTTTTATTGGAACACTTCTAAATAACGCTATTTGCTGTTGCACAGCATATGGTGTGTTAATGCTTTCTCTTTATTTTTAGTATGCCAGAACTATGTGTTCCTCCCTACAGCATGAGCTGGCTTTCCTTGCTCACATTCCTTGCAGTCCATCTGTCTATAAATGTTTTTAAAGTACATGGAATGATGATGCAAAGATACTGATCTGTTAAGTCATTAACAGTAAAAGTTAAAACAAAATTTTGCAGTGTATTTGGCCTGAACGTATTTCACTACCATCCCAAAGCCAAGTAGCCTCTGGTTTTTAACTGTCATCTTATTTGGAAGCTTCTAATCTAAAATCAGCTTTTGTCACACTTCTGAGAGCATCTTTGGGAGCAAATATGAAGTTTTCTTCTGTAGAATGCCTAGTATTTTGTGGAGAGGAAAGATCCAAAGTTTACTTGTGATGTGGGCAGGCACTGTAAAACAAGTCCTCTCAGAGGAGAGTTTTTCTAGGTTGTGACATGAAGGAGCCTAAAGGAGAATACATGCCTGTTACACACAATTCAGCTAGTAAGTTAGCTTTCTGACAGGTGGGTGATTTTCACTGGATAATCTTCATTCAAAACAAACTTGTTATTTTGGGATGTTGTGGTATAAAATGCTCTATTTCCAAGGCAGCAGAGATTGCCACCTCTTCTTGCTTTACCTCAGTGGTTATTCATCTAAAAATACTAACAAACTTAAAGTTGCCTATAGTTCATAAGTTGCATTTTTCACAATGGGTTGCTCAGGATTACTGAGCATAGTTTAGCTTGCAGAGCCTTGACCTTAAATTTCTGTTAAGCAAGACCCCCCAGATCTTGTGATCCCATGGTGGAAAAGGGGAAAACAGGTGTTAGGGTTAAATATAATGGTTCTTTCCATTTTTTGCCTTAGGAAATTCTCTCTTTAGAGAAGAGGTAAAATAGTAAATAGAACTGGCCATTCCTACATGGTGCTTGTCAGCCTCGGACTCCTGCCATCTGCAGGATAAATCCTGGGGTTTAAGTGTTTGGTCTTTACTTGTATATGCAGAAACAATTTTATTCTTTATTTTAAAAAAAAAACCCGACCACCCACACCACTTTTATTGTCAGTATATGGCATGCTTCATTGAGTAACATTATAGGTAAATCAGTGTTGTCTGTCAATGCCTATGTATAACTTCAGGGGAAAAAAAACAACAAAAAAACCCAAACCCTTGAGTAAACAGTTGATTCATAGCAGAATCTCTGTCTTCTTTACCAGTTCCAGATCAGCATCTGAATAGTAGAGCAGCATACGCCCACAGTCTTGTATGTAGTAATACTTTTGTATTTAATATCAGCATCTTCTAGCACAGTTTATTTTTCCCATGGGTAGAAAAGGTTTTGAGGTAGCAATTCTGTGCTGTGTTTGAATTGGGGTAGACAGCTTTGTACTAGTAAATGAGGGCATAGTGTCTTGTTAACAGCTGCTCAGGGATGAGCAGAAACCACCATATCACTGGTGCAAACCTAGATTACATCAAGAAAGAAGAAATAGGCAGAACTGATGCTCCTTCACCTGGATCAGCAAGGCAGATACTAAGAACCCTGCAACACTCAAATAAGTGTTGTATCCAGATTTGGATCTCTGGCAGAATACTTGAAGTGAATTATAAATGCCTCTGCAGAACATGCTACTTCTGGCATGTCAGTACCCAAAATTTGGTGGGCTGACCAAACTGTCTTGTAAAAGCATGTCTGTCTACCACACTCTGTGATGCAGTCTCTTCAAACCTTCATGCTAGTGAATAAGTATAGCAGTGCCTAGTTTATGTGAGTTTTCTCAAATGGGTATTTAAAGGTTTATGCACTCATTAGACTTCCACTGATACTATACTTTAGGTAGTAGGGTGACTCAAAATGCCTCTGTCAGATGTCTCTAACCTCTCCAGCTGTCCTGTCAGTGAGGATGACTCAGAAGCTGGAGTCTTACGACTAACACTCACTAAATCTGGAAGGCTCAACTGTTAGCATAACTGATTTGGCAGCTCAGAGTAGGATGTGGACTGGTGCATTACTGAGGTGACAGCAGCCTTTCTGGAGTGCTGCTGTGTCTATCAGAGGAGAGGGGAAAGTCTCTTGGTCCTTTTTTTTTTTATTCTACAGTGATAGTGAAAGCAGGATTTTCCACGCGAACTGAGCTGACTATGGGCTGGTAGAAAACATGTTCATGGGAACTTCGCAGGCTGCTTGTATGGTGAACATTGTGTTCACTTTCACTGCAGAAGCAGTAAGTCTGGTATTTGGGGAAAGGTGCTGAACTTGCAGCACATGCATGATACAGGAGGTGTCTGGTATGCAGTCCCCCTGAGCCTGAGGGAAAGTAGGTGGTGGTTGGCCAGTCAGAAATGTCTCCAAAGACTTAGGAATCCTTATTGTTTAGGAGAGAGATATAGAGCATACATGCAAACTGAGTACATGTGCTCAGTCCAGATGTGTTTACACCTGTCACCCAACGCTAAGGGGACAAGGGTTCTTTTAGAGAACCTGGACAGAATGACAATGGCACTAAGCTCTAGTTACAATTCAAGCTTCATTTTCTGAACAGGATATTATGATTAATCCAGCACAGAATTTGATTGGTATGGCACAGGATTTCTACAAGCAGCACTGCTGTAGTACAATTTATAAGTAGTGTCATGCAGCAATTAGTTTCATTTATGGTTTCTATTCACCTGGACCCTGTGCAGGTCAGGTCAACTCCTAGTATGCACTTTGCTGCATCAATACAAGAATCATAATCTAGGCTGGGAAACCATGTGGAAGAACACAGGTCACTCCCTCAGACCTGGCAGGAAGCAGAGGAGAACAGAGATGTCCCGGGTCTCACTGTCGGCAGCCGCAGCTCAAGTCCAGGTTCCCACGTAGGCCTTGTAACGGCCTGGCTACAGAGACGGTGCTGTGCGCGCCATGACGCTTCCCTGGTCTGTGGTGGGGTCGCCACAGCAGCCGGCTGGCCCGGTGCCTGGGCCCTTCAAGGCTGGCGAGGGGGGCAGCAATCGGCCCGCCGCCCAGGAACCTTGGGGCTGGTAGGGAGGGGGAGAAGAAATCTGTTTGCTTTGTCTAGTCGGTTCACAGGACCATCAGGGCCTGATAATGAGGGAAAGGGAACGAGTATGTGACCTGCCCGGTCACAGAGAACGCCTGCTTGCCTTGTAAAATGCTGTTAGTTATGCGAGCCGCATCACCAGGGGTTGGGAGCAAGGGGTAGCAGCTGCACACCTGATGCTGGTTTTGGTAGCGCTGTCCTATGAATTTTAAGTAGAAACACCTCTCCTAACAATGAGGATATATAGAAAAAAAACCATTTCACAGAACCCGTGGTTACAGTCTGTATGTTAGGTGTGTGGCCTTCCCTGCCTGGGAACCTTTGAAAGGAGAGCTCTGCGCTTTGCGGTCACCTGGCAACTGTGTACACAATAGTTGAGTGTGTTTTTTCAGATTACATCATCGTGATTTAACCATAGTTACACACTGCTATTGTCAGGTGTTAGATTTTTTTTTTCCTTTTTCCAGAGTGACTCCACAGATCTAACAACATGCTTTTCTAAAACTTAAATGTAATATTGATAAACTTGTAGTTTTAGGTCTATAGGCATAGGGAAGCATTGTTTTTTTGTGTGTTGATGGTTACCCTGACTGCATGCTTGAGTGCATTTGTGTTTTGGTTTTGCTTTCAGTATAGTGTTAAAACTATTACACAAACAATGCTTTCATTTTACTTCCACAATATTTCCTGAAGGCTTCAATAGATATACATACAGGAAACAAAATTTAGTCCTGGACTTACAATGCCATTTGAATTGTCCTCTTAAAAATACAGCTTTTACCGCAGTAATCACAAAATTTTCAACTTAAAGATGTTTTTTCAAGCCAGCTGGATTTGGAAAACTCTGAATAGTTGTGAAAAGCTGTTGTGAAAGTCAGGGTCAGAACAAAACAAATGTTGAAGTTCACTAACTGGAAAAGAGTATTGTGACAAACCAAGATTTTGGAAAGACTGGGGAACTGGCAAGCCAAAAGGGCAGAGATTTAAGTGTAAGGGCTTGCCAAGGAGACAGTTTAAGGGATTGGGTATAAATTAAAAATTAATCTTTCTTCTGTCCTCAGAACAGACACAACTTCCTTGGAAATTGTAGGGGAGGCAGTAGAAGAAAGTGAGAGTAAGGCAAGCACACCAGTGGTATTTTCAGGCCAGGAAGGGTACACTCTTCTGTAGAAAGTATCCATGGTATTTTCTGCAGCTTAAAGTGTTTTTTAAAACTAGTGGAAGGGTTGCTGTGTGTTTGGATTTAATACCTATGTTTGTTTTCACTGTTGGAAAAAATATTGAAGAAAACTGGTCAAAAAGTATGGGTGTTTTTTCTATGGTTAAAATTGTTTGTGTTATCACACACAGCTTACACCTGGTTTACCTTCTCTTTCCAGAATACATCCATCCAATACAGATTGGGTACTCAGATTTTGGAACAGAAGCTGCAAAAACCAAGAACACTTAGTAAGAAAAAATCCTGTATTCTTCTGTCTGCTGTTTATTGACATAAAGAGATTTCTTATAACCCAAGGCTATATGGTTTCTAGTACTTCATTGTTGACACAGATTTTGTTTTGGCACTTGTCTTTGTTGATCAGGAAAATAGCAAGCACTTGGAATATGGTTTAACCTATACTTCTTCCTATAATCTGAAGTATTTGAAAGCAGAATTGTCTTGCTCCTGTAGTACTTTACCCTTCTTCATAAATCCTTCACTGGGAGAAGAGGATCTCAAGGTATAATATGCCCTAACTCACGCTTCGAGCTCTTTGCTTTCATTCCTAAACCATCCTTTCAGATGGGATCATGCAACTGCTTTTGCATCTGAACTACCTGAACTGGATTATAAAACTGTTACAGCTTAAATTTACTGTCCCACATGTGTTGGGGGGGGGATGCATTCTTTCAAAAATCCAGTTTGCCTTGACCTAGTAGTTATTGCAGCATGGTGTGGGAGGTAGCACAGCACAGGGAGGGAGTGGAAAGGATTGAATAACATGGCATTGTAGGGGGAGGTGGGAAAGGAAAAGTGTTATCAAACTACAGCCTTTTATGTCCTGAGGCCACTTGCAGGGTTCTCTCTGTTTCTGAAGGAGCAGCACCTCACTGAACAAAACTAGGGGACAGCAGTTTCTGAACAGTAACATGGGAAAAAAAGCTTTGTTTCTTCGGGAGGGGGAAGATTACGATGCTTATAGGGCTTCTTTAGTAATATAAGTAGTAAATCTGCAAATGAAATGTCATTGTGGTCCTCTGATCTTCTTGGTAAAAGAAGATCTTAGTATACAGCTTTGAAGTACAGATTCCGGTTCGTAGTACTTGTCACTAATACAGCACACCATAGCCTGAGACTTATTCCTCAGCACTGAGTGACAGACCTTAATGATAAGTAGGGAAATGAAAGAAATACTAATTTGTTATTTGTAATGTCCCTGAAGGAGGTGGCTTTGGGATATGATTGTTAGCTCTCTAACTAAAGGAGGGGAGAGGAGGAATGTGTTAAGGCTACATTAAAGTTTTGGGATAAGGCACCAAACATGTGTAAACAACAGACAGAATCTGCCAGAACTGTGAAGCCTACATGGTCCCTCTGTATTTCATTCTTACATCTGCAAAACACAGAAGACTGTCAGTTGTGGCTTAGTCTTTTTTTAAATTTAACGTAAACTGTCAACATAATGGCCAGTTTGTGTGGGGAAGAATACGCAACCTAGCAAGGAAAACAACATTGATGCAAAATCAAAAATAGCTTGATTACATTTTGCTAACTAAACAAAGGTGATGACAGCTGCAATTGCAGTTGCAGCATAGATAGCATTTCAGTCACCAGCTGTCCACTGAATGGTGGTGCGTGGCTGCTATAGCAGTAGTTTTAACCAAACTGGGAAGGAAATAGCAGAATGCTACAGCAATTCATTTCTTTCTCTAGTATTTCTCACAATACAAGGAGACTAGTAATATGGGTCACAATTTTGGACATCAAGAAACCTTTTTCCTTTATAGAAACTTACAGAAGTCTGAACAAGCAGTGGACCCCAGTGAATTACACACACATGGAAGATTATAGTTCCACCTGTTCAGATTCAGGTAAATTAGTTTTGAGGTTAGCCCATTTGGTTTGTTCTGTTTTCAGTCTGAGGGCTTTCCAGTTTAAACAGGCTGAAGAATTGTTAAATGACCGTTAGCTTGGGCCACAGAGCAGATGTGTTTTGTCCATTCAAATCATATCTCTGGCCTTAAGAAATGGACTAATCTAATTTATTCTTGAAAATGAACTTCAGTTTAAAACTTCATGAGAACACTGTTAATTTTACCTGTCAAATACATGGTTGAAGTTGCTAAATGGTGCTTTGTGAAGAATTTCTACTGTGCCTTGTGCTTCTGTTAAGACCAAACCAATGCAAGGGATGTTGTTCTGAAGACAGCTTTTTCCATGCTCTGGCAGAACAGTTATTTTATGGAGGTTCTAATGTTTGGAATGTGAAAGAGCATGACATGGAGTTCTTTGAATAACTAAATCATTGGTGTAGTATGTGCTTGCTAAATTAGTTTCAGGTTAGATAAAAGCTTCTTTTCATGCCTGCCTTGGTTAGATTTATGAACCTTCATTGCCATAATGTTCATAATTTCTGTGTTGTATAAATTCTACTTGAAGAAGCAAAATCTTGGAAAAAAAAGTGCTAACAATTTGTGTCAGCTTTTAATTTTGCAATAAAACAGCGTTGAGTTTTTGGATGACCAAATGAACATATATGCTTAGGTGTTGGGCTTTTTAACCAGAGGAACTGTTTTTCCTCAATTACCTACACATCGCCACAGCAAACTGCTCTAAAACTTCACTAGTTTTGTGAGGCATGCTGCCCATGAAGATTCCTTCCTTTCTTACCCCCTATCTACCATCCTTCCAAAAGCTTCAGGAGAAAGATTAGTTTTGCAGGAAAACCCCAAAGATCAGATTGTCTGGCCTGAATTCGGAACTTGTTCTTAGCTTCTTAAGAAATACGTTTAGACTTAGGGATGGGGTTTTGTCTCCTTTTTAAGGTGGGGGTGCTATGGCTTCAAGCATTTTGAGACTCATGTTTTTGAAGAAACTCACAGCATTTAAGATACAAACTTGAAAAAAGTGTAACTTCCTCATAGTATGAGAGAAAAGTCTTAAGATACACTGAACATTTTCAAGTATAGATTAGTAGTATAACTGGGAAAAGTTTGTCAACTATTCCTCATGCATAAGCAAATAAGAAAGGCTATCTTGAAGAGTTAGTAGAAAATATGAATGTAGGTCTGAATTTTTCTTTCAAGAAAAAAAGCCACAGATCATGAATGGAAGTGGGTTTCACTTATAGCTGAATTATAACTGTTCCCCATATTATATTTATAACTTAATTTTAAAACTTACTGCCAGTCTTCAGTGTATCATTGTCTATTGGATATCCGGTGTGCTGACTGTGCCATCTGCTTTTCCTGCAGGACATGTGGAGAAGGAAAATGAATCATAGCCATCCAAAAAAAAAACATTGAAGAGTATTTGAATCATATCCACAAGGACATCATTAAACTAACTGAAAGGATATTGGTTTTGAAAGAACAATCTCTTCAGAAGCTCTCTGAATTTCTTCCACTTTGCCTACTGTAGCCAGTTAAATCATGAATGCAGAAATCTCAAAGGTTGTCCCAGGATCAGGGTGCATTAATTTAAAGCTAAGCCTCTTGGGGCCACTTTTAATTCAAGGAGATCCTAATATGTGTGGAGTTGGGACTCCTAACAACACTTTAATTGAAATGGTGTGATACCTTTTTAAAGGTGGAAGACTTCAAATTTGGCAATCATTCCAGGATGGTTTACTTCTGGCAGCCTGTGCTTGTTCCAAGGGCAATGTGTGCATGCTCAGCGACTGATTAGCCTTTTGCTTTCACAGGGATCAGTATAGACAAATCAATAAAGATAACTGGATCCAAAACACAAATTATAGCATGCTAGAGAGTTACAGGATGACAGTGTCATTCTTTACTACCTTATTGCCAGAACCTTCACATGTCATGCATTTCAATCAGGACAAATAGTCTCACAGAAAGAGGAGAGTATTGCCTTGAAATCTGTCACCTTATCTTTGGCTCCCTTATCATTTTTAGTTGCTTGTTTTCATCATGCTGTTTGTCTTAAGGAAAATCTATAGACCAGTATCCCTTGGGGAGCTGACTTGGGCTTTCCTTTGGGCCTGATGTAACAGGAATTCACTCAGATTGCACTTGAGACTTAAAAGAGCCATAGCAACAAACCTGTAAGGGAAGCCTGGCTGCTGACCCTTGCTGCATATTCCACAATGGTGGCAGAAAAGAGGAACTGAGAGAGAAGATAGGTGAAGTTCGTATCAGAAAAGTGTTGTTACATGAGGGGTGTTTTGTGATGTCTATTTTAAGTGTGCTGTAAAATGAAGAATGCCCATCCTAAATTTTCTTCTTGAACAGCATCAGAATTGGACTAAAGCTCATTTAAGAGAGTATGGGACTGCTGGGGGGCTCACCTGCTGCTCTTTAGCATGAGAGGAAGAGACCAGTGGTGGTTGTGATTCTAGGCATAGGTGAGGTCAAAAAAAAAAAAGCTAGTGATATGAACAGATCTCTAGCTTTATTCCCTTGGCTTCCTGCCCAGATTGGAGGTGTTGCTGCCTTTGTAGTGTAAGAAAGAGAGCTAGAAACAATGTGTTCCCTATTGGCAATGTTCTCTTAGTCCCCAAGCACTAGGTCATCCTTGGAACTCCTGCATGTGGGGGAACTGTGGGCCCTAGGGAGGGGGAACAAGGCTGGGGGGAGGGGAACAGCATCTGCTGCTGTTAGTTAAGGGATATGGGAAGAGATCTGTTCATTCTGGATTCCCAATATTTTGCAATACCCAAACAGTTGTACAGTGCTATTTTTTCTGATGAGTGGAGAGTGAGTATTGTGAAAGATCTAAATAGCTTGACCTGTCTCAGAACTGACAATTACCAGATTTCTGCAAGCAGAATGGAGGAAAATTTTACTGCAGAGTGGAAAAAGGTGATTGATAGCACTGCTTGTGAAGATCCTGGGAAGTCAAGTAGCCCCAGGTTAGACTGGTGAGTTCTGATTGCTAACCTAATAGGAAGCTTTATGGACATAGGCAAGCAATTACCTTGTACAAAGACCTTGTGAGATAATAAGCCAAACTGAAGGGTGACTTGGGTTGTACATTACTAATGTTTTATGCTAAGTATTAAATTAATAACTTCGAGTTCTTAAGCCCTAAGGCTTCAGACAAATGTTGTCTTAAACTGAGGTTTAGCAACAAAGGTTAAAAGACTTCTCTTGACTGTAGGACACAGGAAATCAAGCTCTGCCATGGTCTTTCTCACTAAGGTGATGCTCAGTCAAGTGCATGGTTCCACTTCTGAGTAAAAGATACCAGTACAGTGTTTTATGCTTTGAAATAATTCAAAATTTACAAGAAAAGTTTGAAATATTGTGCAGCAATTCTGCAAATCAACTCCTATTTTCAAATATGTTTTAAACAAAAAATGGAAGATGGAGAGCAATACTATGTCCAGTTAAATCACAACTATACTCTCTCTGCTCCATTTATAGCTAGATAAATGGAAGCTGGTAGGAGCTTGCTGCATGCATGTCAGGATGAAAAACTACTTGGACAATTACTGTAAACTTGTGCTTTAATTTAAAAGGCATTCTTTTTAAGTTTTAACATTCCAAATACCAACCCTGAAAAGCTAAGCCATAATCTTAGCAACTGTGACTTCTCCTGGGAATGATCTAGTGAATGTCAGTCAACAAGTCTGTTACAGACTGTGGTAGCCTGCTAATGTTATGAGAAAAGATAAGCTGTGTGATATACAGCCTGAAATAGAAATATTTTAATTTATTTTCCCGCAGGCTACCAGGCTGCAGGTTCTCAGTCTTTCATTCTATGCCTTGTGCTTTATTCTCACTGCAAAGTGAAGCAGATCAAGCTGACCTCCATTCTTTATGGCTTCGAGCTCTTAACAAACTAAAACATCAATCGATAAGGATTTGTTGTGAAAAATACTACTTTTAGTTCCATAGAATGATTTTCTTTAAATATTTGCAATTAAGTTTAGCAAAATAGTTGGTAGAGTATGGAAAGTATTGCATTTTACTGTTCATTAGGCTAACTATTTTCCTAGAGATTACCTTTTGATGTAAATTGGTTTCTTTACAGAGCCTCTGTAGCCAGTATGTCTGAAGTCTAAACACAGCATGCCTTGGAGAGAGTCCTCCTTAGGCACTGACTTTCTAGGGAGTTAGCTCAGATGTTTCTGTTTGCTTATATTATGTTCTTTTCTCAGGTCACATATGTAATGCTTTAATGTGCTATGTGTGCTGTGTTTTTCAGCTGACCACCTCGTGCTTAACCCTTCTGCTGAGGCCTTTCCAAAAAACACAGGATTTGGGCAGCCTTTTAAAAAGGTGAAGGGGGAATGTGATAAATGTTAGTTGGTTGGCAACTATGCGAAGGATGTGCAATGTTCAGCCTATATGGCTGCAATGTTAGAATGTTGTGTGCATTGAGATACCTCAGGAGAAACAATTTATGTCTGAGAAGGGAGTGGGGAAGAGGGAGAAGGAACAGGAGGGAGGGCGCCTCCAGTCTGCGGAACCAGCTCTGTGGCTTTGTTAGCAAGACAAAAGCAAAAGCTCACCTGTGTAATGAAGAGGAGTAAATGAAGTAAATGGCCATGAAATGTCTTGAAGCCCACTGCAAGAGTATCGAAGAGGGGTGGGTGGGTGATGATGAGCTCTTATAAAAGGAAAATTAACCATTCCTTGGAAACTATGAATATGTGTATTTTATGACTATGCATGATGTCTTGCATAAAAGCTGTGTAACTGACCCTTTATGGCACACACTTTAGGAGGAGTGATGCCCTGTGCCCTCCAGATAAAGGATGTCTGCTTAGTCCCCAAAGCTACCGGGTTGTGACTGCGGCTTTTCATGATGCCTGTAGGTGGCTGGTGAGGCCTTGCCAGCCTCTTCTGCTGCCCTCCCTCTGTCCTGCTCACAGGCGAGAGCGGATGCCAACGCACCTGGCAGCAGAAGCGACCGTTTCAACAGCTTTGGAATGATTTTGAGTGTATTTTCAGTGAAAACTACCATCGAACTGGAAACCCAGGAGTCAGGTTATTTTTCTTTTATTACAACCCTGGAAGAGGCTTGCAGGATGAGGCTAGGCCTCGGGGCAAGTGACTGGCAGGCGGAGGAGCAGCGGAGTAAAGGGGCGGCGCTGTAGCGCTAGCCGCCGGCTCCTTCCCCGCTGCACGCCCGGTGCTCGCCGAAGGGATCACGCCTCTCCGGGCCGCGGGCCCTCCCACGCACGCAGTGCTGTCCGGGCGTCACCGCAGAGATGGGGGCTATCAGGGGCTTGGTACGGCGGCCCCCCCAGCCCCGCGCCACCTCTTGAAGGCCGCTAACACCCCCCGCCCACGTTCCTCGGCCTGCGGGACCGAGGCGCGCCCCGCAATGGGCCCTGCCCGCCCCTCTCGTCACTGTGTGGGCGGGACCCGCCAGCCTCCGGCCTCCTTCTCCACGTGCCGCCCCAGGCGGCCGGGCCTGCGCTGTTGTGACACGTGAGGGCGGCGCACGTGGGGCCGTTATGTAACGCGCAGGAGGGAGCGGGGGGGAAAAGGGCGGGGAGGCGGCCGCCCGGCACGCACGCGCATGTGCGGCCGCCCGGCGCGCAGGCGCGCGCGCGGAGAGGGGCGGGGCGGGGGAAGGTCAGGCGGATACTCCTCCCCGCGCGCCCCTCCTCCGGCCAGACGGCGGCGGCTCCCGAGCGACAATGAAGCAGCAGCATCCGCAGCCCCCTCAGCCGCAGCCTCAGCCGCCGCCCTCCGCCAGCGCGGGCGTCCCGGCTTTCCTCAGCAAGCTGTGGGCGCTGGTGGGCGAGGCCCCCAGCAACCAGCTCATCACCTGGAGCCAGGTGCGGCGCGCGTCGGCAGCGGCAACTGACCGCCCCGCCGGCGCTGGGCGGCGCTGGGCGGCGGGAGGTCTCCCCGCACACCCTTCATCCCCCCCCGTAACCCCGTTCCCCCGGACCCTGTTTGGGGACAGCCAGCCGGACGGCGGGGCCTGCGGCGTCCGGGCGGGCAGGGAGCTGCGGGCCTCAGTGCGCGTGGGGAGCGGGGTGGAAAAACAGGGCACGCCCGCTCGGCCCGGCTCGGCCCGGCCTGGCCTGGCCTGGCCTGGCCCGTTTCGTCTCCCCAAAGCTGCGTCGGGCGAGCGCTCCTCCTGCCCGCCACTCGGGCTGAGCTGGGCCCAGCCGCCGTGCGGCCGCGCGGGATTTTCCCCGCGCCGCGCGGCTCAAGGCCGTCGCGGGTCTCGCAGCTCAGGCTGCGCTGCTGGGGAGAGGCCGGTTCGCCTCACCGGCCCTAAACCCGCCTCGTATCCGGTTGTGGGCGCCTGGGCAGCGGGAGCGCCAGTGACCGCTTTGGTCGGTGCGTCCCATGCCACGCCGGGGCTGCCTGAGGACGGGGCTGCTGGTCGGCCCCGTGAGCTGGGGGCGGGGCGATGGTCCGGCAGCGCTCGGGTTTTCGGTGCCCGAATGCGCAGTTTTTATTAAACCGTATTAGGGGAAGCTTGACGTGGGGTTTTCGGCCGCGGGCTGGCGAGCTGGTAAATGCCAGGGCTCGCCTTTGGCCGGCCGTGCGGAGAGCCGGGGGCTGCGCGGCAGCGTTTGGCTCGGGGGAAAAAAAGAGGGGGGAGTGGGGGCGTGCGCGTCTCCTGTGCGTGACGCGGGACCGCTGCCAGCCCCGCGCCACGCCGGCCCGGATCTAGCGCCGCTGACCGCGGGTTGGGTCGGGTCGGGGTTGGGGGCGGCTGCTGCACCGCGGTGGGGGCGAGGGCGAAGGCGAGGGGGGCGCCTGGGAGCGGCCCGCGCTTATGGGCGGGCGGGCGGCCACGTGGGGAGACAACTGTTGCACTCGTATGTCGCCGTCCTGGGATTCGCGTCCACCTGCTGGAAGGGGCACGGGCACCCGCGCACCCTCGCTGCCCCTCGGTCTTGGGCGGGAGGGGGGGATGGACCACACACATCTCTGGAGAAAGTCAGATTGGGTACCTATCAGTAGTGATTTCGGGGGGGGGGAGGGCACACAAGGGTTGCTCTGCCCTGTTTGTCTCGTTAGCTGACGCTTCCTGTCCTGGGAGCTGCGGGTTAAACGTGCAGAGTGGCCGTGGTGATACAAACGAAAATAAGTATCTTAAAATATTGGAAGGCAGGAACTAGCCACTTTCTTGCAGTCTGATTAAGGGCTGTGAGGTTTGCTGCAGTGAGCATTGTTAACTCTCATGAGAAGTGCTAAGCAGGGTTTTTTTTTTAACAATAACTTTATTTTTTATTACATCTTGCATGTTTTAGTATAACCTATATTTAAAAAATCCTGTTCTCAAGTTGTATCGGTATCTACAGGTACTGTTGAAATGGCCGAGTTTATCTTAAATGGCCAGGCAACGGTAAAATCTTTTCTTCAACATTTTACTGATGAGTTACCAGTAACTTGAGCTAAAGCTTTCTCAAGAAGGAAGCAGGTAGACTCAGTAGATTACAGCAGCTTTTCCTTCTGCTTTTTTCTTAGCTTTTTTTTTATTTTGTGGAAGAGAGATGCTGAGGGTTATGTGAAGATTCAGATGTTGCCTGACTTAAGAAGTGCCATTTTTGCCATCTTACACTTTCAATTGGAGACTTTCCAAATTCATTACTTTTATCTCAAGTACGTCAAGGCTATTATTAGGTATCCTTGTATTATTTTCTTAATTAAAAATATAATCTAATTGAGATTCTGCAAGGCTCTTTGTGGAAAAGCCATTAATCACAGTTGATATTATCAACATCCAGCAGTTCTTTTATGGGGGAAGGTATTGCAATCACTTGGTACACAAGTAATGACAGCTTTTAAAAATAACTATGTCAATATTATGGGGTGCAGAAAGTGTATCAAGCGTAACAGGGGAGGAGAAGTACAGTTACTGTTACTACTTTGTTTTCCTCCTATACAAATCCATACCCTTACACTGTAAAGATGAACGCCACCTGAAACTGAACAGCCAGATCTTGTCTCCCTGCATAGGTGTCTTGATGAAGCCACAGTACTTCCTCCGGTGGAAACACGTACAAGGAGTCCCAAGTGAGGTACTTGGGAGGCCGCTGTATGCAGCAGTCAGTAGTGCTAGGGCTTGAAAACTGTATCTAGCTGTGTAGTACCGCTTCAGTGAGTTCAAGCCAGGCCTTAATGTCCGTGCAAGTTTACTGTAAGCAGCCATCAAGGCCGCAAGAATAACTAGAGTTGTTTCCCATATTTGTCTGCTCTAGGCCTGAACAATGTCAAAGTGACAATACAGTGAGGTGCCACATGAAAGCTCTCTGTTGTCCTCACAGGCCACTGTAGTGCTGCTTGTTTGAGTACCCGGTTTCATTAAGGCATTAGCAAAAATTATCTGACCGCCCTTCCCTTTGCTTCTCCTTTCGCTTCCACTGGCTGATTCTCAGGAGAAGGTAGGCAGGCATTGCTGGAAGTTTCACCTTCCCACCCTCCCCTCAGCCTTTAACTAAATTGCCTGGTGGTGAGCTGTTGATAGATCCTATATCTGATGATCCTTGCTGCTTTGTCAGAAACAAGCTCTTGAGCAAGGTTCTCCGCATGGTCTCGTGGTTGGTTCCTCAAGCTTCTTGGGATCGTAGAACTGTTGGCATGTAGGGGTAAGAAACATGTCTGTTGAACAAAAGGGCTTCTAAGAAGATGGAGTGTCAGTATTTGTCATAGACAACAGACTTCTCATTAAATACAGAGTGGATATAGTGTGGTTTTACAGGCAAAACCTAAACCATTTTGAAGTATCTAATTTGGATTCTTCCAATTACTTGTCCTTTAGTTAATGGAGCACAGTCACTGAAGAACAAGGACCTGAGCCATCTACTTTAGTCAAAGCCTCTGGATGAAATAAAATACCAGTTGTCCCAGGGTGAGAGAGATACTGCCTTGGGTAGTTACCTTTTTGGTAACTCCCAACACCCAGTGGACACCATCAGCTCTTTGATAGCTCCATCTGTTCTTCATGTCCTGTCAAACTAATCATGCTCTTAATGGAAAGCAGAAGGGACCCTGAATGGGTTGTTGGGTTTCTTTGGCGCTTGTGGTGTCTCTTTGTTAGATTCCTGCTCAGTACTTTGAAGCTACGGACAAAATTGGTAGGATTGTCCTACAGCGCAACTGTGGTAACTGTTAATAAACAATTAATTCCTTGAGGAAGCAATCAGTAACAATAGAGCTGTTGCTGTTCAGGTATGGATAGAGATGTAAATTGATTACTCTGTTGCTTTGCAACTGCAGCGTTTGTACACTTGTTGTGGAAAATTGTAGGCAAGCAGATCAGTTACGTACTGCATGCACAAAGGAAACATTCCTATCTGGTGATTAATTCTAACAGCCCAGCGTGTTTTCTGCAATGGTCTTTTAAGTAGCTTAATGTGTGCGTCTCTCATTCTAGAATGGCCAAAGTTTCCTGGTGTTGGATGAACAGAGATTTGCAAAAGAGATTCTTCCCAAGTACTTCAAGCACAACAACATGGCAAGCTTTGTCAGACAGTTAAACATGTGTAAGGTTTTTTTTTGTTTGTTTGATTGTTTTTTCTCTAGCATAGTTGTAGATCCTGTGCATATTAAGTTACCTGCAGTTTCCTTTGAGCAGTGGCCCTGTGTGCTTTGCAAATAGGGTACTGTCTCATCCTCAAAACAGGCAATGCTATAGCTGGAACAGCATAATTTGAATTTCGTAATCCAAATGGATGTTGAGAGGTCTTTCTTTTTCCTTTTTTTAAAGATGGCTTCCGTAAAGTTGTCCATGTTGATTCTGGGATTGTCAAATTGGAGCGAGATGGTCCAGTAGAGTTTCAGCACCCATATTTTAAGCAGGGCCGGGAGGACTTGTTGGAGCACATCAAAAGGAAGGTTAGTAAAAACTCAGTGTGGTAAAAACCTGCACAAGTACATAAGAATAAATAGCAAAGGTCATGTGAAGTTTAATTGCACGATAGTGAGTACAAATAAATTTGGAGTTTGGGGAAGTAAACTGTGCTGCTCATAGATGGGTATCTTGACTCATTTAAAGATTTTTGGGGGGTTGAGTAGGTTCCTTTATCTAACCTGCATTGCTGTCATACTAAGTTTCACAGGTGGCAAAACTTAGCAAGTTCTGCAAATGGGTATTAGCATAGAGCATGCTTTGATTTTGCCATCAGCAGTACAACAGTCTGCTTCTTCATGTAGCTTGTTTCAGAGCAAAGCATTAAACTTTGCTCCAAAGAAAACGGGGGGCAAACTTATAAACATCTTTGTTATGTTGCTAAATGTGATTCTATAATGTGCTCTGCAGGGTGTAAGTCAAATAGAAATATGTCGAGTTAGAACTCAGGTGAGAAGGAGGTACTTCTTGAAGTCAGGTTATTGTGAAGCAGTTACGATGAAGTAGAGCATTTAAGAGAATGCCTGAAGAATCAGGATGTACCCACATGTTTGTGACAACTAAAACTAATGTGGTGACAGCTGTAAGAGGAAATTTCTGTGTGTTTCTGTATTTTTTTTATTTTGATGCTTGGTTCATTATTAACTTAAAAGCATAGATAGCTTATCAGCATTGGAAGAAAATATACTGGATCACCAAAAGAAAATAATAGTTACAATAAGTAAAGGAATGTGTCGTTTCTGGATTCTAATCTTTAAAGGTTTCTTCTTCAAGACCTGAAGAAAACAAGATACGTCAGGAAGATCTCTCCAAAATAATCAGTAGTGCTCAAAAGGTGCAAATTAAACAAGAGACTATTGAATCTCGTTTGTCTGCTTTGAAGAGGTAAGTTGCTCCATCAGCAGCTGATCCCTAAAATTAAGTAATATAAATTTGAATAAAAGTATTGCATTAAAAATTTAATATTCTGATAATGGCTAAAAGTAATGTTGGTGTTTGAAGAGCCATTTAGTAGTGGACAGTTAAATAACACCTTTAAAAATAAAGTAAGTTCTGCAGTGCTGCAGAGGATGAATATTCAACTCAGCTCTTAACATAAAGTATGCCTTCACGTTTGTTTTATGTTTTTAAGTTTGTAGTAGCTACTGTGTTTAGTTTGAGGCAGAGTTTGGTTTGTGCAGATTGCTTATAATACTTTCTTACTACAACTAATGTTGCTCGTTGCTTTTTATTGTCCTGTTGCTGTCTTCGTTCCCCCACTGTGGAAAATTGCAAAAGAGTTGGCACATGGGAAAACCTGTTTAGAAAGCTAATTTGGAAATACACTAGTTACCTCAATGACAGAGGTACAGAATCTAAAACCCTAATGTAAATAGAATACTTTTACAATTGCATTATTGCCCATCAAGTAATTATGATTTATTCTCAACAGTGAGATAAGTGTCATAAGTTACTTAATCCTTTAGAGTACGTAGCCCCAGACAGGAGATATAAACACGGTAAACCCATGCACTGTAAGTCAGAGCACCTCAGCAGTAGCTCTATCTCAGGGCTCCTTACGTCAAGTTGATAACAGAAATGATTGTGTATCTCTGTGGCAGAGGTCACTGATTAGTGCAAGTATTAAGAAATAAATGCTGCCACTTCTTGCCTTCAGTAGTAGTTACTGAAGTGGTTGACTATTAAGATGCAAACTTAGTTTGTCTAGGAAGACTTTTTTAGAAACTGTCCAGTCTAGAATGAAAATGTCCATATTTACCTTTCTCAAATCATAGACAAATTTGGGTTGGAAGGAGCCTCAGAAAGCCGTCAGGCCCAAACCCTGCTCCCCTGCTCAGGGCAAGGCTCACTTTAGTTGAAATGACACCCAGTTGCTAATGACCTGGCAGTTTGTACAGATGGGAAGGTAGAATGGGTGGTCTTTGACATCCTACTTTTTGTCCCCTGAGTTTAAAATTACGGAGGTAGAAAATGGAGCTGAATCAGAGGACCTAGTTCTACAAAACATGTTAATAAGTTTGGTGGGAAAACTGAAACAGGTCAGAATCCCTGACCTCAGCTGTGCTCTTAAATTCTGTGTTGCACATAGGAGCAATTTGAGGAGTGAGCAGTAAGCTTCATCACCCTGTCTATAAACAGTTGTTTCTGAAAACTTAGCTGAAGGTTTCCTAAAACCCCAAACACCAGTGGAGAGATCTTACTGCTTTTGTTGTCATAGATCTGTGTTGAAAACTGCAACAATAGGGAGAAGGGTGATGATGTTGTTTCTTACTCATTGAAGCTTTTGGGATTCATTTTCTACCTCCTGATGTGCTTAATGCTGCTAGAAACAACAAGGTTTGTGGGTAGGATCATAGAATGTGTAAAGTTGGATGGGACTTTTAAAGGTCATCTAGGCCAACCCCCCTGCAGTAAGCAGGGACGTCTTCACTAGAACAGGTTGCTCAGAGCCCCATCAAGCCTGATGAGGCCTCCACTGTGTCTCTGTGCAACCTGTTCCAGTGATCCACCGCCCTCATACTGAAGAACAACTTCTAATATCCAACCTAAATCTCCCCTTTTTGACTTTAAAACCGTCGTTCTACTGCTACATGCCCTCGTGAACGGTTCTTCCCCAGCTTTCTTCCAGGCACCTTTCTATTGATGTCACCTGTACAAACTGTCAGGTGCTGGAAGGCTGCTATAAGGTCCCCCCTGGAGCCTTCTGTTCTCCAGGCTGAACAAGCCCAACTCTCTGCCTGCCTTCAGAGGAGAGGTAGGCTGATAGCAAGGGCCACGTTACAGCAGGTTTTAAACTCTCTCAGTAACTGAAACTCCCGTGAGTACTGAGCAACCAGGGTTTGTAAAACAGCCATGTTGTGTGAAAACTGCCATCCTGCCATTCCCCTATTATTTTTTAGCACCTAACATGCCCCTTTACTGGAGCTAACAGAAGCAACCTATTAGGATGACCTACAGCTGCATGTGTGACCTGAGAGCTTGTTCTGTAAAGATGCTGTCAAAGTGTGGATGTACTGGTGCTGACAGGTGGTTTGTGTCTAGCAAGAGGTGTGCGAGGGAGGACGAGCAGACTTGATTAAGATCTGTTTTTCAGTGGTGAAACTGCATGCTTAGGCTGCCTGGTACTCTGCTCCTGCCAGGCACCAGTTGTATGTATGCTGCTTTTTTTTAATTTATTTAATCTAATTCCTTAAGATTTAATTGGTAGAAGGAAGAGGAGAAGATAACTTTGCTATGGGAAAGGAAACAAAGCAGTTAATTTTTAAATGCTGATTGTATGTATGTGTAATAGGCATTGCCAAAGTTGGGAAATTTTTCAAAGTGGGCTGGGAATTCTCTGCAGGCTATTTGTTGGGTTTGGGTTAACATTTTATCATTATTTGCTGAGGCTGCTGAGTGTGTGACTGCCCCTCCTGTCCCCACCTCTAAAAACACATTTCAGAGAGTAATGAAGCCAACTAATCTTCAACAAAATATATTAATATAAATATTTTAAAACTTGGTTTTTGTTTGACTTTTCAATCATCCTTTTCAAACAGGGAAAATGAATCCCTTTGGAGGGAAGTGGCAGAACTGAGAGCAAAACACTTGCAACAGCAGCAGGTTATTCGGAAGGTAAGGCTTCATTCATGTGCCTGTGTGAGTGAGTGCCTCTGAATGAAGGATACCGTGTGTTCTTCATGTTATCTTTGCCCTCACTCTTTGTTTTGTAGTGTGTGAAATTCTCTTTTGTAGAAAACAAGAACAGGGTGGTGTATCATGGAGAAAGAAATCTTGGTGAAACTGTGTTTCACCTCTTGTAAACATTTTCAAAGAAAGAGGTTCAAGAACTTCATGCATTATTCATTAAGGTGCTGTTAAAAGGGCTCATCCATTTTTTTTATTGCTTTAGGAATTTGATTACTAATATTCTGTGGATGATCTCAGGAGAAACCCTTTCTCAGAGTTCTGTATTGGCAATCCACAACTGACCCACTGACTTTATTTTCCTGGCATTATCAGAAGAATAAATTGCTGAGTAGTAGAACCCTCTGATGATAGGTTAGCTTAGTTTAACAGTTAGATTTATGATCTACCAAAACTGATATAAATGGTAAGATTTTGCAGATACTTTTTTTTACATAATCAGAAATAGAAACACCGAAAGCAACCTTGCTTTTGGTGTTTCTGTTTCTGATTATGTAAAAAAATAAAAGGGACTCTGATATTTTTTTTTTTTCCAGTTTGTTCCAGCCAGACAGGTACATTTAATCCTTACATTTAAAGCATAAGGGAGGAAGGTCTGACATCACAAAAGGAAAGAGAAAAGGCAGTTGATTAATACAGTTAAGTGTACATGTAATTTTTTTCTGAATCTGTCAAAAATGCCTTTGACCAGAACCAGTGTTCACATGTACAGGTCACTTGTGCAGTCAGCACCCCTGTGTGCCTTCTGTCGTTGTTGATTTGAATTCTTCTAGTAGTTGAGTTACTCCATGGGCTTGTTTGTGTACTGCATGATGTAGTGTAAAAGTATGCTCTTACAACTGCTGTGTGAAAATCCTTTCTCAGACAACTGAGTAACTCTCTTCTTTTTAGATACTACCAGCAGTGTTTTCTGTTCTACCGTGGTTTTTAACTTTTCTGAATGGTTACTACACAAACTGTACAGATTTTGTTCCTGATGTTTCTGCTATAATGTATCTTGGTACTCTGAGAGAAACAATTACAGAGAAGAGTGACTAACAATAGTATTCTTTTCCTTACAGATTGTGCAATTTATTGTTACCTTGGTGCAGAATAACCAACTAGTGAGCCTGAAACGCAAGAGGTAAATAATGGCCTTGAAAACTTTCTGTCCAGTCAGTATACTGACGTGCTGTGTTTACTAAAACCAAAGAATTGGTTTTGAGATTACTTTATTCCTCTGCTTGTTCTGAATTAGGCCTCTACTTCTGAACACTAATGGACCTACAAAGTCAAATGTATTTCAGCAAATTGTGAAAGAGCCAGCTGACAGTAACCACCACGTAAGTTTTCATTTATGCATAGTCTCTGTTGTGATGAAGGGAGTGAGCAGACAGATCGAGCAGCTTGTCTAATGGGGAATAAAACGTAGCTGTGTACTGGGAGTTGTTGGCTTCTAGAAGTGCTGTGCCGTGTGTGTTCCCTTCAGAAGCCAAGCGGGTTGGTAATCACTATTCACTACCCGGTGTAAGTGTGGTGGTGTGGTTTTGCACAGCTGAGAGCCAAGCACCACGCAGCTGCTCGCTCTCTGAGAGGGTGTGTGTGGGGAAGGGGAGGAAAAAGAACCTCAAAAAAACCCCGAAACCTCATAGGTTGGCATAAGGATAGTTTACTGGGATAGCAGAGAAAGAGATGTAACCGTAATAGGACTTTTATAGCAAAATATGCAAAACTGGTGATACACAAATGCAATTTCTCACCAGAACACAGAGCTCAGAGCTGTCCTGAAATCAGACCATCCCCAAAAGCCACACGTTCTGGAGCTGTGCCCTCCCTGCATCCACAACCCCCTTATATGCTGAGCATGGCATAATTGGCATGGAATGCCCTCTTTGGCCAGTTTGGGTCATCTGTCCTGGCTGTGTCCCTTCACAGCTTCCTGGGCGCCCCCACCCCCCTTTCTCGTTAGCAGGGAAATACGAACAACTGAAAAGTCCTTGACTGCTTGGCAACAACTGAAAACATCAGGGACTTATCAGCAGTGCTCCCATCCTAACTCCCAAACACAACATTCCACCAGCTGCTAGAAAGGAAATTAACTCTATCCTAGCCAAAACCAGGACACATGTATAAACGAGTCAGCTGCATATTAAATGCAGCTTGATGTGATCCTACTGAGAAAGCAGTTTTTTTAATAATGGTGCTGTTAGAAATAGCATTTGTATGTTGTTCTGCAAGGCAGCATCCAGCCCAGCAAAGTCATGTCAAGATCCTCTGCCCTTTGAATGTGTCTCTCCATGGAAAGTTGTGTTCTGCTGTCCAGATACTGGGACCAAATCATTAGCATATGATCATAGTAGAGTGCTGAAGCATGCTACTAGAATTAATAGTGTCATGACAAAGTACTATTTAAACATCCATCACTGTTTTAGTATTCTTACAGTCCTGTTGTCATGGATTTTGTTGCATTTGCTGACAGTGCTGGTATTTGCCACATGTTTTTTCTGTAGCTGCTATTCTCCAGCTTGTTGTTTATTTGTATGGGGTTTTTTTCTATTAAATGTGGGTTTATACAAGCAGCTTGTAACCTCCGAGGTGTAGGAAAGCTCTTACACCTCTTAAGAATTGAAGCCTTATCAGACACTATGGTAACTGTCAGAATGCTGAAGCTCATTGTCCTTCTGTTCCATGATTATCTTAAAATTCTCAGGTACCTCTCAACAGAAATGAGGGCTTAAAACAAAGGGAACAGATTTCAGATGACATCATTATTTATGATGTCACTGAGGATGTGGGTGAAGAAGAAAATCCTATGGGTGATGAAGAAAATCTTCCCATTACACCAGAAGCAAATGAAGATACCACCTCAGATTCTTCCAAGTAAGAAGTCTCTAAAACCCTGTGTAGATAATTGGCTTTTGGCATTGTGCAGCGTGCAATAGTTCAGATGTCTTCAGTAACTTTTTTTAAATGAAGTGGTCACAATTATTCAGTGTTCCCACACATACAAAAGCTTCATCTGTGAATTTACACTAGGTTCTGATTTATTGACTTCTGGATTTGTTCCAGATAGTTAATTAGCTGTTGGAATTAGAACATGTGGTGGATAGAAACTAGTCGGGAGCAATCTGTATGATTGCGCTCCTCTTAAATGTACTGCTTGTCTGAAGACAGAGAAAGTGACATTGTCTTACTTTGGGTTATAAATACAGACAGGAATGACTTCCCTTGTTTTTACAGACTTAAATGGACAATAATTTGCATGTGTTTTTTGTCAGGGGTTGGTGTGGTCTTTGAACTTTGTTATGCCAGTTAATTTGGGGTTTTTTTCAGTTCCAAGTGTTTTGTGACTAAGTTCCTTCCTGTGTGTATGGAAACAAATCATCTTTCAGCTCTGAGCAGTTGAAACTTGGTCCAGGGATTGAGATGCAACTCTGCCTGAGTTGCACTGTATGGGTAGGGAATGTATTCTGCCTCGAGGAATAAAACTCAGATATTTCTAGCTTATACTTGACTTAGTACCATTGTTCTTGTTCAGCTGATGTCTGGGAATGCATTCTCTGATGGAAAAGCTTCATGAAGATGAGGCTGTGATAGGCAGCACAGCTAACAGCTACTTAAGGGTTTTAAAAAAAAAAAAAAAAAAACCAACTTTGTGGAGGAAAGCAAATTATTTGAGGTTCTTTATTGGATTTTAGGTTGCCTTCCTGCTATACACAGCAAGGTTAACTAACTACAACACTGTTGATGAAGCTCCTTTATGTAACTGATGCTGCAGAGTTGATTCTGTTCAACATGGTGTCTGTCTAGTTTGATGGCCTCATGTACTTTGGTCCACTTGTACATACCTACATTTCTGTGTGAGCATACAGTTGCTCTCATGCAAAATACACCAATGCTGCTGTATCTTCTTAGCAGTTGTTATTGTGGTCCGACACAACCGTGTCTGCTAGCTGAGCTGTGTTACCTGCATGGAGCATTACAGCACCCTGTCAATGGAAATTAGAGTGTCCTGCTGGGTTTTGTATTAAAAAGCAGTAGGAAAGTTTATTCCCTTTTAGTAACTTGACTAAAACTACACCTGTGGAATAGGACTGAATTAAATGAGTGTATGAAATGCTTTAATGGATTTGTCTCGTATTACAGCTGTAGTCATTCTCCCGATATTGTAATTGTGGAAGATGATAATGAAGATGAATATGCCCCTGTAATTCAAGGGGATAAAACCACAGAATCAGTTGCTGTCCCAGCTAATGATCCCTTCAGCCCTGTCAGTGAGAGTACAAACCCACTCATGTCGAGTGCTGTACAGCTGAATAACCAGTCAACTTTAACTGCAGAAGATCCGGTCTCAATGATGGATTCCATACTCAATGAGAACGGAGTAATTTCACAGAACATAAATCTTCTTGGAAAGTGAGTAGCCTGGTCTTCTGTTTTTTCACGTGTTAGAAATGAATGACTGAAGTAAAAAAAAATGAGTAGTAGTTTCTACTGAGAACTTGAAATTTATAGGTCATCTTTATTCTGCCCAGTTTCTAAAGATCCTTCTGTTTAAGTGTTTTAATCTTTCATTGTGAAGCAAGTGAGTTGGGGTGTGTAATCTCATAGCCTGGTGATGTGGATGTTGTCCTTTAAACCACCTGTGTAGCTACTACAGGCAGATGGGACTCAGAGCCACCTCTGCTCATGTAATGTAACAATGTTACATTGATGTGATGGCTGTTTCCAAGCACCTGTCTGCTTTACTTGGGCTCTCCTCTGAAGAGGGTAAAAGATGTCACTTTGTTTCCAGAGGTTGTTTCTAATGAAAAGCTTAGTTCTTTCCAGTTCTGGTGAAGATTTTCAGATGCATGTAGTATATATCTGGGTAAAGTTTAATTGTGGATCTCTTTTCCTTTTGTTCAGGAATACAGCATAAAATATTATTTGTCTTTTAGAGTTGAACTTCTGGACTACCTTGACAGTATTGACTGCAGCTTAGAGGACTTCCAAGCTATGTTATCAGGACGACAGTTCAGCATAGATCCAGATCTTCTGGTCGATGTAATTTTCACTGTTTGTTTTAAATATTTTGGTAATACACTACAGAAAATATTTGTGTGGGTTGATACTCTTTAAAATAGATTTAAAACATGACAGGGTTTGGGTTTTTCTCTTTTGCCTTTATTCCCTTTTAAACTGGGAAGTTATTAGTATTTGTGAACACGTGTTTCTGGGGCACTGGATTCTGTGCTGCCTCACTGCTCAAGTGAACGCTGAAGTTTTTGATTGACCAATGGGCTTTTTCATGAGGTAATACTTGGCATTTGTTGCTATGTGAACTCAGATGCCAGATAGATTAATAACCTTTGCTTTGAAATAGACCGGTACATCATCTGTGGTGGTCGTAGTGAACTGGAGCTGAAAAGGCTCTTGGGGTTTACTTTCTAAGTTTCTCTGCCATTTCAGGTTACTTCTCAGGAGTGTGCAGATGTTCTCAATTTCTCTTCAGATCAATGTGGAGTAGAATGGTCTAGGTTGGAAGGGACCTGTGCAGGTCATCTAGTCCAGTCCCCTTACTCAGAGCAGGGCCAGCCTGAAAGTTGGATTGTGTTGCTCAGGACCTTGCTGACTCAAATTCTGGTATCTCCAAAGATGGGAGATTCCACAGGCTCTCGGGTGCCTGCTCCAGTGCTTGACTCTTCTTTGTGTAGAATTCCCTTGTGTCCATCACAGCAGCAGCTCCTAGCTCTTGCTTGCTCTTGTCCTTTGTCCACGTCTGTGGAGTTCGTCTTCTCCCTAACACCTCCTTAGAAGCAGTGGAAGAGAGCAGTTATCCTCCCTTGTCTGCCCTCTCCAGACAGGATTACAGCTCCCTCTGTCTCCTCTTGTATGTCTTTAGCCCCCAAACATCTGTGGCCCTCAAGTGCTCTAGTTGGAAAACTCTTGTACTTGGGAGGCCCAAAGCTGTGTGCTCTTCCACACGTGGCCTCAGGTGCTGCTCAGAGGGAAATGCCTGGTTCCGCTGGCCTCCTGGCTGTGCCGTGCCTGTGGCAGAGCACAATCCTGCAGTGAGGCCACGCTGCCGGCTCATGGAAAGGGGGTGTCTACCCCGACTCCCAGGTCCCCTCTCTGAGGAGCTGCTCCCTGTCTGTTCCCTAACCTGAGCCAGTGTGTGGCGTTACTGTGTCCAGAATGCATTTGGCTGCTGAACTTGATGGGGGCGTTGTGGGGCAGAGGCAGGGTGCATGTTGGCCCCTCTCCCACCTCTCTCAGATCTCTCTTAACGGCACCTCTGCTCTCCCATGCACTGATGAGACTCCTCCTGATTTGGGGTCACTTCCAAACTTGATCAGGGTGTGTCCTGCCATATGGTACAGAGTTCTCCATGCAGCAATGCAGGAAGGAATCGGCATTGTACAGCAGCAGCAAGCCATGCTTGTCTCAGTGAGATGGAATACAGTTGTTTCTGTTGTGACTGAGTGAGGCTCGTGGCATTCCAGACCAAAGCTAGGTGTTCTTTGCAAGTGACAGCTACCTGTAAGTGAGCTCTAGTCCTGGTGGAGGGTGAACGCGTTAAGTGCAGGGATGATTCTCACACAGGCAGATGTGATGTTCTTGTATTCTCAATAACAACATTGAGATACTTAAAACTTGATGTGTTTTGTCTTACTCAGCTTTTTACAAGCTCCGTGCAGATGAATCCCACAGATCATATCACTAATGCCAAAGTAAGTCTTAAATCTGTTGCTCAATGTTCACAGTAGTGAGAGGGAAACTTTACTCATCCTGTACTGGTATAATAGCGCTTTTCATGCTCTGGCTTTGGACACTTCCATGAGAGTAGGAAGGCTGCAGCTGAGTTCATCCTGTTTGTTAGGTTTGAAACAGAAAAGGGAAAAGCATGCTAATTAATTATGCCCTTTAAAACTCGTACCTTGAGGCCAATACTGTACATTGTACCAGTCTCTTGACTTTTGTATCCTCCCAAGATTTTAGTACTTGCAAACATGATACACGCTTTGTCAGAATGGTGTCATCTGTATTGTCTGGTGGGGAAAGAAACTCAAGAATAAGCAGTAGAGCAGAGACCTAGCTAGCTCTTGGCATTTGTCCTGTTCGTTCACGAGCATTCGTTTTGGTTCTTGCTTGAGTAAGCCTGTGTTTCCATTTCACATTTCCTCAGCTGAGGTCTGTTAGTGTGGGTAACTGATACTGCTGCATCCCTTCCCAAATAAAGACTTAAATATTTTTAGTAGTTGGTCAGCTGGGCTCTAGTGGCACTGGAAAAGGCCTTAAGCGCGTGTTTAAGATCTTGCTTTTATTTCCAGGTGGAGACAAAGGGCATAGAAACTACCAAGAACAGCGCTGGTCCCGCGGCCTCACAGGAGACACAAGTTTCTAAGCCAAAGTCAGGTTAGTTGTGGTGCTTCCTTAAAAAGTCGAGCAGGCGTTGGTCTAAAAGCTACCTCAGTTATTTGCTCTGCCTGGGTTTGTGTCATGCTGATAGGCAAATAACTGAAAATAGTTCCTAGGCTTGTGCTTCAGGGTTTTGGCACTGCACCAGGTGCAGAGAAACTGGTGTTTTTGCTGGTGAAGCTGAACAAATAATGTTACACATGAATGTGACGGCTCTTGAATAATTTAGAGCAAACACCTATTGTGTTTTTTATTACTTAAATTCTGTGGGCTGGATTTTGATTCTTTTTCTCCTCCTGCACATAGGTGGGCATGTGAACTGGTAACATTTTGGTTGTTTCTCTCTTCCCCTTAGACAAGCAGCTCATACAGTACACTGCGTTTCCACTCCTTGCATTCCTCGATGGGAACCCAGGCTCTGCTGTGGAGAGCGGGAGCTCCGCAGCTGAAACTCCTTCCTCTGATGACAAAGCTCTGGAAGTCGATGAGCTCCTGGAGAGCAGCCTGGACCCCGAGCCCACCCAGAGCAAACTGGTGCGGCTGGAGCCGCTGACAGAGGCGGAAGCGAGCTGTTCTACCCTGTTCTATCTATGTGAACTTGCCCCAGCACCCATGGACACAGACATGCCCTTCTTGGATAACTGATGGGGCAGGGACTCTGTACATAGTCATGAAGATGAACTATTTATTTAGAATATTGTTTGGTATATGAGTTTTTTGTAAATCACTGTTTTATGTAACCAGGTAACGTGGAATCTAAGACACCTTTCCTATGTTACTTCCTACAAGCGACTGTTTAACCACAGGGTTAGAGGAGCTGTTGGATGTGGTTGGCAATGCTGAGTCAGATACTTGGTAGGATACATATCTCTACGTATTCCAGGTAACCGAACACTTGTTAATAGTAAGCTTTATGATCTCTTATACTTTTGGTCTTACATATGATGACGTAAGCTAGTAGTGTATGGTTAGGGAGCACCGACTTTCTGTATCTTGGGTTTTTTCTATTTTTTACAACATTTTGTTTAATGAAGATGAGGCTTTTTTGGGGTGGGGGGACCAGGATCTGATGTAGGCTTTTTTTTTCCCTGCTTGAACTGGGAACAAAGTGCCTGTACCTTGCTAAATCTGGTTCTGCCTTACTTTCACTTCAGTGGAAGTGCTCACACATAGCACAAACTGGGGAAGAGTTCCTTACAGCCACCAGGCCCCGTGACTGCATGAGTACTTTTACTTGGACCATCTACTCTGAGAATAAATGTTACTTAAGTGTGGGATTTGGTGTCAGCTCTTACTGTGTGGGGATTTCATTTGTCCTGCCCCTAGCTCTGCTGTGATGCTGGTGTAGTAGAGAAGAGTATCTCCAACCTTGAAGGTTTATTCACAGGCCTCCACAACCAGTGGCTAATGCAGCACACCCAGCTTTGCATAGTGCTACACCCCAGTGTGTTCTGCTCCTGTTCCTTACTGAAGGTGGTAGCAGGGCCCTGTAGCTTTCCTTCTGCTAGAAGAGGCTGCAGTGGTGCTTATACCAAGCTCTTCCACATCTGTTGATGTGAATTTGGGCAGTTCTGCTACATAGCTGAATGCTGCATGGGTTGCTGCAACCGTGGGGGAAGGTGCAGTTCACACACTTGTAGCTAAGGACTGAATACAAAGAGTAAGTTAAACCATAATGGAAGAGAACAGTTTCCCTCTGCTGGAGTGTGTACGTACATAGAGCCATCACTCATACTAGCTCAGTGCCTAGGGCTCAGGAACTGCTGTATTAGAACTGGCACTGAGGTGGTCTACTCAAACTTCACAAAGGGGTGTAACCCACCGCAGCAGCTGCAGAAGCAGGAATGCAGGTACACGTGTGGCAGTTCTGTCTTTTCAGAGACAGAGGCAAAGGGCACAGAGAGAACTGACAGAAAACTTCACACAGGGTTACCTGTGATTCCCCACAGCCTGACAAGTGTACTTCACCTTGGACAGCAAGCACTACAGCAGTGCTGCTGTTCCTATCCCAGGAGGATGAGGTGCTACCCACGTTTGGCAGTAGTATAAGAGAGCAGCAGTCATTAGCCATCTTCATCCAAATGTATTTATTAATAAGGTAACAACATATTCCAAATTAGTACAAGCCTTTAATAATCATTCCATTTACCATCCCAAGAGTGATGGAGAGGTCAAACTTCTGCCATCAAGGTCAGCATTTAGGTGCAGAATTAAAAGAGCTTAGAGAGTAATTGGCAACAGGAAGTAGCAGTATAAACACCACGGTAACAGGTCAGCATGACATCTGCTGAGGGCTCTAGGGTCACACCCCATTAGGCTGCTCTAGGCTCAAGTCATAGCAACTAGCAGGAGAAATAACGCAGCAGCTTACGTGCAGTTACACAGCTGCAAGCACAAAAGCATTTAATATTTCATAACTGCCCAGGAACTCTACAGTACTTCAACTGAACAGACAAATGATGTCTTCCCTCATGCCTAGGTTTAGACTTTCTAGGCTCAAGTTACCCCCGGCAGCAGCCACCACACAGTAAATACCTAATACATAAAAGATTTGCAAAATTTAGATCTCTAAATATACTAAGAAACACTTCTGTTGAAGCCTCAGTTAATGCAAGCCTCCTTGAGTTACTGGCACTGCACTGCTCCTTTTCCTGTACTTTAACCACACTATTCAAAAAATTCCTCTAAAGGGCTTACACAGTTCTCACCTCTTGTCTCCTTGCAAACTGTGATTGTAGCTTAGCCAAGAAAGTGGCACACAAAACAGCAATAAATTACGGCACAACTATCCCATTTAAACTACTTTAAAAATAATACGTAGATGCACATTGTAAACAGGTGCCTTAAAAACATGCTTCTGAGCCTCTGGTGTTTTGTGTCCTGGCTGCAAGGGGACACAGCGGCCACCAAGGAGGACACGAGCTCCTCTGCAGCCTCAGGTGCAAGTTTCCTCACTGAGCACCTGTGCTGAAGGCTTTGCTGCCCTTGGTGCGGGAAAAGGTTGGGCTTCAGCCCCAAAAAGCTGCGAGATGTCCAGTCAACCCCAACACGCACCATTTTGGAGCCTAATGACTTACTCAAGACTTTCTTTTGAATCAAGGCAACAGGGATCAAAGGCAGCCCCTCCTTCGCTGGCACAGCCTGAGCTAATACTCTTTCGTTACCCTAATTACCACTTGCACTCTTCTCCCTACAACTATTCAATGCAACTGATGGGAGGGGAAGACACAACACCCTATTTCCAGAAGGTCTTGATCTTACATCTAATGCTCCCGAAGCACGTGACCTAGGAGTAATCCTATGAAAACCATTGTTACAGCAATTGTCACTGAGCTCAGATAGAAAGTCATTTAGTGAAATGACAAGACGTGACCCAAGGTAATCATGCAGGATAAAGCAGGGCATACGCTACATGGACAGCACATACACACACGTATTTACAGCCGGGAATACTGCGTGTCTGAGGGACGCGGTGGAGCTGGCACGGTCTCCCCTTGGAGAGCCCCACAGCTTAGTCAAAGTCACGGTTGGTAAGAACCAGCGGAGCGACCAGAGTCCACACGTAAAGCACGATGCCGATCCAGCTGGAAGATATCTTCACCCAGACAGACGGCCACTTGCTCGTCATGGTCTCGTAGGAAGAATCCGGGCTGTGGCAGAAGGAAAATAAACAAGTTAATTGGCCGCTCTTGTTCCATATGACACACTTTTATAATAAACCACTTGTCACCACTGTTACCACAGTAGAACATTTTCACTTCAGCTCTACACCTCAAAAGACATCTCTACCCTTCTTCTTTCAGGCCTCTCACACTGATCTGTACATGAACACCATTCATGAGCTCATCTCATAGAAGGTGGGAACAGCAGCAGCCCAAAAAACACTTGACAAACAAAAAAGCTTTCAAAGAGCAGAAGTAATTAGGAGGAATCTAAGCAGATCTGTGGAAAGGCAGGAAATGGATGGTAGAGACAAGTAACACTTTCTACCCTGCTAAAGGACACCACATGGAATAATTAATAATCTTGAGGTCATGTTGACCCAAGCAGGGCCACTAGTCAAATCCACGGCACAACTATCTATTAAGTTAGGTAAAAAGGAAAAAGGAGGAAACACCTTTCTAGTGTTGCTATTTTGATAGAAGCTGTCATCTGAAGTTACTAGAAACCATAATTTGTACTTCTAAATTCTGAAAGAACATCTGCTCAAGCTGTTACATAATTCATACACTGGAGCACTATTTTACTGTGAGGACTTTTTCATGGACTAGGCAACCTCATTTCCTTCCACCAAACCTCGGCACAGAATGGCTGAGGCTGGAAGGGACCCCTAGAGGTCACCTGGTCCAGCCCCCTTGCCCAACAGGGCCACCTACAGCCCAGGACTGTACCCAGACAGTCTCCCAGGACAGAGACTCCACAACCTCCCTGGAGACCCTGCACCCAGTCATCTTTGCATTTATAACATGTTTTCCAATGTTCAGAGGAAACCCCCTGAGTTTCAGTGTGTGCCCACTGCCTCTGGTCCTGTCACTGGGCACCAGTGGAAAGATCCTGGCTCCATCCCCTTTTCCCCCTACCTTCAGGTACTTAAATACATTGACAAGATCTACAGCAATGCACCAGTTCATCACCCTCATGGTGCTTTCCCTCTTGTACTGGGGAGCCCAGGATGGACCCAATGCTCCAGGTGTGGCCTCACCAGTGCTGAGCAGAGGGGAAGCATCACCTGTCTCTTAAACCACTTATCTTACTTGTCTCACCTCTCCTTTCTCCAGCCCTCTGTACCAGACATGGGCCTGGTGTTTAAATTCTGTAACAGCTACAAGTAAGTAAAAGCTCTGCCCTGTTCACTTCAGCACTCAGGACAATTATCCTAGGAAATATGACAGGCTCTTGTGAAGAAGGTTGGCCACTCCAATTGCCAAATACAATTCACTTCATACAGCTCAAGGAGCATACTTGCCCCGAGAAGTCCCACTCAAGGCCAACATCCCTCACAGCACACAACTTGTGTCTCCTTGTCCAGAAGGCAGCCTCTGGTATCCTCATTATTAGCACAATATATAAAGTTTACAAAGGTAAATACCTGTACCAGTTGGTGAGCGTCATCATGATATAAAGCGATGCCAGGAAAAGCATGAAATGAAAGAAGGAGTAACTGTAAGTGACTCCATCCCTCTCGTTATCTATGGCTCGGTGAACATCGTCTCCATCATCAAGGGAGCCGTCACTCCTGGGCATTCCATCCTCTATCAGCGTGGATTCATCGCTGGTCAGCATCAGCTTGTTGACCTGGCTGTTGTTGGATGTCCGGATGCTGTATTTGACAGGAAAGGACGCAGCACAGTCACCCAAATAAATACAATTTAGTATCCAACAATGAGAAGTAACACAGGGGAACGGGAAGGGTTTTTTTAGAGTCTTACCTTGAGTAGAGAACACACAGCAAAAACAAGACCAGTCCTACAATTCCTTGTGCGTCCCACCACTGAACCACCTGGCCTTGGGTCGGAATGGTGGTGCTGTTGTACCCAATGATGCTCAGCAAACTGGGGTTACAGCGCCGATCTGCGGGGGACGTTACATCAGAACTTACTTACACCAGGAGCAGAACAAGTGTTTAACAGTACATTTCCACACTGAAGGCATGGGAGCACAAAGGAACTCAGTGACAGTCTCCAAGTAAAGAAGTTTTCAATGTAATTTTAGCTACTGAGTCTCTCTAAAGCAGGCAAGTGACAGCACGTGGCATAAAAACCTGTCTCCGCGCAGATAAAAAGCTTTTAAACTTAAGGAAGTTTCTCATCAGCTGCTTTGCTGTTCCAGCTCACATAGTCAGATGCATCAAAATAAAGCTTCATACACAGGCCATGTTTAGACATTCTACCACTACAAAGCATGTCTGACAAACACACCCACTCCAGAGAATGGGGCACCAGCATCACCCCAGAGCTGGAAGAGAATGCCACATGGTCAGTTTTGTACTGTCAAAAGTTCCTAACCCAAGCATCCCTGGATAACACAGGCAAAACAGCTGGAAGTAGCAGACAATCTTATTTCCCCATAATCACTGCAGGGATTAGATGATTTACATGTATGCTGTCCCACAGAAACACAGAAAATTGCCCATAATTATGGCAAAAGGGCCAGAGATCCAATTAAAAACACCAAGATCAGTAATTGGCAGTTTAATCACCAGAATTTCTGAAGTTATTTATTTGTAATTTTTTAAAGAGATACTCAGCTGTTCTCAGAAACAAGAAACATTGAAAAGATGTATTAACACATGTTTTTAAATGCTCAGTTCAGAAAAACATGATCTGTAACAGCCTGAAACTTGGTTGGGAGACAAACCTTCCACACACTTTGGAAGAGTTGTGGTAGTCTGCCAAATCTAAGCTTTACAATACTGCAGCGTGGCCAATAACAGGTAGAAATTCTTCCATTTAATAAGCATAAGAGGAAGTAGAAAGCACATCACCTTTGGAAGAATTTTTTCTCCAGTATCATTACAAAAAGTTGGGGTGGGGAGAGAGCACATGATGAGTCCTGCCTTCAACTTGCATGTCTGACAGCACTTGATTCTAACATTGCCTCACAAATTGGTGAGGATACAACTTACTGCTGAACTGGTTACCCCAGACCCCACGGAACGCTACTGCCGCGCTTACCTGGCTCGTTGGTCATAGCCGACCAAGTCAAGTACATCGTATAAACGGTGATGACAGAAGACTGCAGCAAACCAGACCTGGGCTGAGACTCCTGCACAAAGCATTTGGGAAACAGCCACGTTAGGACACAGAAACATCTCAGGCACGACTGTATGACAGGTTTCTGGGACTGACAGCACAGAGAAATCCCAAGGGTACCAAAACGATACCTGAATCCTTGGCAGAATGGACATCACAGAAGCACCGATGCACAGCAGCATATTGACACTGATGAAAGTCTTGTTCTCAGAACAGCCTTCTGGATGAGTGTAATACACGTAGAACAAAACAATGGCCACTAGAGACAGCAGGTAGTTTACAGCTGTAGCTGACAGCAGTGCTGTGAAGGGAGACAAAACCAGGGTTAAACTGCTTGATAATTGCGAGTATTAAAAATTAAACAATATTGTAGGATTATCAGGGTTCAGATATGGTATGCAGTGACTACTAGAGAGCAGCTCTGGGCGCTGAAACATAAAGGAAATAAATTCTTCTCAATACCGTGAAGTGTTAAAAAGAAAGATGACTAAGTGGGAAGCCTGAAGCCATACTAGATATAGTCTAACAGCAACCAAAAAGAGCAACTATGAAGAAATACAGTTATACTACATAGACTGTGGTTAAAAGCATAAAAAAAAAAACCCGAAGAAGTACTTCTCCAATAGAAGGAAAAACAAAATCTTATTTCCAAATTCCATCTTATTAAAAACATGAAGGAGTAAAGTGGCCATTACACAAAGCCCGGCTGTGCTATCTTTTGAAACACCTAAATTATCACATCTGAACACTTTGTTAAAATTAACATATAGTTTCTCCAGTGAGATGCCTTGTACTCCCTCCTTCCCTACCTTGGCCTTTCCCTCAGCATGCACCTTTGAAGAATGACCAAGTGGCAGACAGAGAGAAAAGACAATGGTGATGTTTATACTCAGTATGAAAAGTAACAGGCTAGTTTGTTTTTAATTAGCACTAAGATGCAACAAAGGCTGTGCCTGAACAAAAAAAATCCCAAAGAACAAATAAATAAACCCCAAATAAACCCCCACCAAACCTACAATTGCCACTTCTCTGCTATCATAAGCTGACACCCTGCTTCTAGGAATTAGATCCTACTCAGAGGCTGCTGCTCCTCTCCCTGCCCCTCCTCCTTATTTAACTTGACATCACAAGGACAGCCAGGCAACAGAACTGAACAACGCCACCCAAGAAAGTGATACCTATGCACAAAGCAGCCCTTCTGCACTCTGGTGAAACACATTACACAGTCTGTGAATTATTTATTTAACATAGCACACAATGGAATTTAAAAACTTGACGGCAGTACTAGTCCTTTACCTGCATACCAACATCTTGAGTTTCCTTCCTCCATTTTCTCAACCCACGATTCATTCCAGGAGTGGGCAAAGTCAATGAGCAAGACCAGCTGAATAAGAATAAAGCAGAATGCTCCAGCCATACCTACATAAAACCACACTAAGAGAGAAATAAAACCAGTTCAGAACTATAGATATTTTACCACCCTGTCTTAACATCTCTAAACACAGCAGAGTGCTACAGTTGCACAGCAACAATAAAAAACCCCACAAACCCACCCATCAAAAAACAAAGCACCAAACTGTAAGACATCAGCACACACTTGGTATTGTTTTAAAACCAGTTATGACTGCACCACGAGGCAGGGGAAGACAGTATTTCCTTACCAGTCGTAAACGGTCCCTCTGGTATGAAGAAGGCTCCAACACTAATTGCAAGCGCTGTTGCAAATTTAAAGAACCAGAATCTAAAGGGAAATAAAAAGTAAGTCAGGCAACTGCTGAACTCTGACACAATTCACAACGACTCAGAAGTACACAAAATTAACATCCTTAAGAGCTGGTTTTTAATTCACTCATTCACAACTCAATTCTTTGGAAGTAAGATAAAAATCTCTATCTGTCCAAGATTTCTGATCTCCAGAAAACTATGCTTCAGCTGTGACAGCCTGACACGTCTCACTGATGCATGACAAATGAAGCCAGGCTGGAATATAGTTGTAAGGGCTTTTTTTTTTAAAAAAAAAAAGTTTTTAACTAGCACATTGATATTACTGAACTACCTGCATATCAGAAAAATGGGTAAAACCAAAAATCGCTGTCTGCTTGAAACTAAACCAAGCAGGTGGAAGATCTGGCTGCTGCCTACAACAACAGAACACATTATGTGGAGCTCCCTTCCAGTCTCAGTTCATTAGGTACAAGGGAGAGATGGACAAAAGCATGGATTCTCCCTACTCAACCTCAGATTCTTTAGGTCTGTGTCTGATGAGACTTTACAAGAACAAAAGCAAAAGATTTATCCTTTACAGAAGATACACACTCATGGACAAACAAAAGAGATCAGATGTTTCCTAGAAAGGAGACAAGGAAATAACCTCCCACCAAAGATTCAGTGAACAACCCCCAAAATACAGACTATGCAGAGATATACCCTGCATGGGGAACTTCAAGTCAAAAGGTTCTGCCAACAAAACTACAATAGGGTGAAGACTACCTTTCCTGATGAGTGACATGCTACTCCAAATACAGTCATGGTACCATCTACGTGTACTTCAAAAAGTGAATATAGCACAGAGACATGTACCCCCACACCCTCACAATGTCAAACACTTGCACAGCCTTCAAGCTTTCTACCCCCTCCCATCTTTTCCCATATTTTGAACAAGTTTATTCTCTCCAGGCTGTTGTAATCAGGTGATGGTGACCAGAGGAATAGATTCCAGTTGTGTGGAGAAGAACTGAGGTGACAGAAGTGCAGAATATGGAGAAGATCAACTAAATCACTGGGATATAGAAAAGTGACCGAGTCTGAAAGCTGCATTACAACATTTACTGTGTAATACATACCTTGCTTTCACTAGTCTTGAACCTGCCCATGGAATTTTATGGTTTTATTTATTTAATGTAATTTTCTATTACAGAAATAGCAACAGGTTCAAGTTTGCATACCTATGGTCTCTAGTTCCAGGCTTTATAGGGGTAAAGTGTTAAGATCCCTTAACGTTGAGTAACAGCGGGAAACAACTCATCTGAAATAATCCCTACAGTTGGAACACATTCTGCTCAAGCAAGCAACAATCCTGTGAACACATTGTAACTGTTATTAACCACCTGAGGCAAGAAACCTTTCCAACTGCTGTTACAAAGACAAAGGAGGTGAGCATTGGTGCTGGACCACACTACTGGGCTTAATTTGCATGCAAGTATGAAACAGTTGGTAGGCATACATGGGAAATCCTACTGCTCTGAATGTTTCAAGGCACTGACGGAGAGATCACACTACAAAGCATCACTGAGGATACGTACAATTTCAAAAACCAAAAGCCAGGGTGTTCATGAAGCTACCTGTGATACGCAGCTCTGAAGCAACTAGCTATTCCAGGAGCACTGGAAGTAACACTATCAAGTAATTTATCAGTAACAGCTAACAACCATCATTTTTCCTTTTATCCTACTGCTGACAATAGCGAAGGAGAGTAAACTGCTGTGAGTTGCATAAATAGTACCAAAACTTGGGCTGAGGAGCACAACTCCAGATAAGGGCATCAAGAAGATCCCAGACACTTGAGAAGTGGTTTTAGGTAAAACAACTACACACCATGTAAGAGGTGTCCATTACCATAAAAAACCCATACGCTGTTGATACAGAATGGACCCGAACCATTTTCTTCTGGCTTGTAACAAGTATGCTCTCCTGAGCAGAGCAGGGCAGAGGGAAAGGGTGAACTGAGTTACTGCTGTTAATGCACCTTAATACTGGACTCTTTTCCTTTAGACCAAAACAAACAAAACAAGCCAACAAAGCAATATTCTGCTTAGTCTTAATTATCATCTTTTCCCCTACAGAAATCAACTGAAGTTTTTTCCTCATATTAAAAACCAGAATCTCTCATCTTGAGAAACCTCTAGACAGGTAAACCACTGTCGTGGATCAGGCTCTTAAAATCAACAGCAATGTGTACCCTTTCCTCTTACAAAAATTAATCTGCTGTGCCCAAGAACTCTTAATTACTTTCAATGCCCTCTGCTGCAATACTCCTCCTCTACCGAGCATGAAATCCTTTGATGGTGCAACAGTAAATATGACCAGCGTGCTCAGCCACAGACTATTTTCACAGCAGCTGTATCTCATACACACACACCACCCATCTCAGCTGTCATTTCAGTATCCTCCTGTTGTGGTGGTGCAGGTTTCTGTGGTGGGGTTCTGGTGGAGGAGACGGGGCTGCAGGGGTGGCTTTTGCAAACAGCACCTAGAAGCTTCCCCTGGGCCCAACAGAATAAACACCAGCCAACTCAAGTCCAAACCTGCCACTGATCAAGGCTGAGTCCACCAGCAACAGTCACAGTGCCTCTGAGAATCACATTTAGGAGAAAAAAATGCAAGCAGCCGCTTTTTGCCACCAGAGAAGGGAGTGAGAAGATAGAAGAAGCTCTGCTGACACTAAGGTCAGTGAAGAAGGGTGGGGAGGAGGTGCCCCAGACGCCAGAAAGATTCCCCTGCAGCATGTGGAAGAGACCATGGTGGAACAGGCTGTACTCCTGCAGCCCATGGAAGATGAGGAGCAGAGACCCCACCTGCAGCCCATGGAGAGGCCTCACACTGGAGTAGGTGGAGACATACAGAAGGCACTGTGACCTGCATTGGAGCAAGTCCCTGGCAGCAGATCTGCAGCTCAGGGCAGAGATATGGAGGGAGGCCCAGGCTGGAGTAAGTTTGCTGGGGGGGAGGGTAATTCTGACCCTGTGGAGGACCAGGCTGGAGCAGTCTGGGCTTGAGAGACAGAGACGTTCTGTAATTTATGACTGCACCCCATAGCAGTGACCCACACTAGGGCAGCTGGTGAAGAGCTGAAGCCCCAAGGGAAAGGACTCACCTTGAAGTCTGTGAAGGACTGTCTCCTGTGGGTGGGACCCCACGGTGCAGCAGGGCAAGGACGTGAGGAATGCCCACCTCCACTACCCACCCCCAAGCTAAGAAGGAAAACAACTAAGAAGCAACTGACAGAAACCCTCATTTCCCCATTCCCTGACCCTCCCTGTGCCACAATGTGGGGGAAAGAAGGGAGCAAAATTATGACTAAAGTGAAGTCTGCAGAGAAGGAAGGGGTGAGGGGAAGGTGCTTTAAGATCTTGTCGCGCTTCTCATTATCAGACTCTGGTTTCACTGGGTGTGCAGTGTAATAAACTAGAGAGTTTTCTTTCCTTTATTCTGTGTTGAGTCTGTTCTGCCTGTGACGATCACAGAATGATCTCTCCCCGTCCTGATCTCGACTCCTAAGCCTCTCAATATATCTTTTTCTCCCCTGACCATCTGAAAAGGGGGGAGTGATAGAGCAGCTTTGGTGGGCATCTGGCCTCCACCGAGGGTCAAACCACCACACCTACCCATTGTGCACCGCTGCTCTCGGGTCGTTGCTGCTTTTCACTTTGATCATCAACAAGGAGAAGAGGAGGAAGAACATGGCCATACCAAAGCACACACGGTACACGGCTTTGTAACCAACGAGGACATCACAATTCACGTGGCCATGCACACCAGGAATTGTTGTTCCCATCCCTCCATCACAAAAGCCAGGAATCTGTAATAAATATAAGATACTTTAGCAACCTGTAAAAGGCCTCCTGTGAGTAAATACTTCAGTAATTTATGAATATACAACTCATTAATTATGCAACTTAACACGGCTAGAAAATGAGATACCAGAGGGCTGTATTGTTAGTTACAGTCCAACCCAGAATATTAAACACATCAATGAAAAAAATCCTGCATAGGAAAATTCTACACAAAACCAAAATGCAATCTTATTAACATTGGTCCAAGGGGTTTTTGTTATTAGCAACTTCAGAACTTCTCAAAGAAATGCAATTTTCACCTGTTGACCTGAATCAGATCAATCAAGTAGTAGTATCTGTAATTTCCATATGAAACTGCTGAGAGTACCCTTTCCAGTCACTATTAGGACACAAGCAACACCTTTATGAAGTCAAATCACACTCCAGAAGGCTTTAATTTTCTTTCCTAGGTGACTTACACAGCTCTCACTGAAGCTCTAATTAGGTTAATCATCCACACTGCAATCAACAGGTTCAGATTAGTAATTTGGGGAGGGAAGAAAATCAAAAGCATGCCTAACAAATTACTATATACTAGAAAAAAAAAATCAGCACAAAACAAAGATTACCAGACCCAAAGCACAGGCAGCCCAACTTCAGTGAACCTATAAACTCTCCTTTAACTGAAATTCTCATTCTGTACACATTTCACACACACTATAGTATCTTCACATAACTAATACACTTTAAAATCCTACAAGCACTTCCTAATATCCTTAGTGAAAAATGTGCTATCATTAGTGAAAAACACTTGTTATACATTTGCAGACTTCAAAATAAATTTTAACTAGTACAGCACAATGAAACTGACATCTTAACACTGTTATCTTTCATTCTTTTAACAGCAATCAAAAATTAACCAAGTGCCACAAATACAAGCATGTCAGTAATATAAAATTTAAAACTCCACATAAGTCATATTTTCTTGTTTGAGGAAAGATTTTATATTTCCTGCTCTGAACTATTAAAGAAGAGGTACAACTTTTTAGAAATAAAGTTTTTTTTCATCTACACAGTGACTGTCACACAAATTCTTTGCTTATCTGGTCTGCAATCAAATTAATGGTGACTGAGAGACAGGTGGCAGCACAATCACATATTTCCAAATAAAACCTGCGCCTTCAAGATGTTGTTTACAATTATCAGTGACACCTGTTCTACCAAATATGTTAGCAGAGAAGTAACCTGACCTTCTTCAGCTGCTCTTCCATGCCTGGTATTAACATCACACAGGCAACGCTCACTCCAAGCAGCAGAAAGAATGCATAGATCAGCCGGGTTATGGTGGAGTTGTTTCCACTGGGGCAGCATCGGCAGAGCAGGCACGGGGCACTTCCACATAAGCACGGTATCTGATGGAGAGACAGAACAGAAACAAATCCTTGAAAAAGTTTAGCATTGCTAGATTTCAGTATTTAATCAGGCTTTGTAAATCATCAGAAGTTATGATGGAAAATGACTCATCCTATCTATGCCATCGCATCACTGGTGCAGACTAAGTCACTGCAACATATTATACAACCCCCTGACAACCGCGGCAGCGCTTCCTAAAGCGCCACCGTGCAGTGGAATCAGTGCTACATCTAAAGTCATCATTCATCCATTCAGAGGAAATGAAGACTGATTCAGGCTTATTTATTCTCTTGAACTTCATTTCATTTCAGCTAAATGAGATGCAAGGATTGCTTTTAGTTAACAACTACATCTTCCCTTCCACAGCTGCAGAGATTAGATGGATACACCACAGAAGAGAAAACCCCGAGCGCAGCTGGGGTTTAGGTGCACTTCCAGTACCCGGCAGAGTACAGCCACAATTCTCACCCGGGCCATGAACATCACTGGAGCACAGCCAGCTGCTAAAACAGCCTAAAGCTTAGGTTGCAAACTACTGCATCTTTGGCAACTGCATCGCATCATGCTCTGCCAACTGGCAAAATTAACTTCTCCAATGTACAAAGTTGCAAACCACGAGAACAAAGCAAACACGCAGCACACATCACCACTGCCAAACATCAGGGGCCACAGCGGACAGGAACGCTGTGAGGCTGTACTGCTGTGGGAGAAAGTTAGGACAAAAGTTACCTGCATCCAGCTGTTAGAAAGAAAACTGTAGGAAGGAGGAAAGGGAGCAGAGTGCCATTGGGGGGTGTGGTGGGGGTGTAAAGAAAAAACAACACACCCCACACTTTCATCCCATTGCAATTTTCTGCCACTTGCTGAGTGACAATTCAAGAAGAGAAAGAAGGGCACGATTCCACAAGTGACATAAGCCAAACGAGGAAAGGTGCAATAGAAATGTTTGAGGGTTGGGTTTTCTCCTCTGTTTACAAACACATTACTTCACCTAGAAGCCAGTATTCCAGAGACCAATGAACAGCTAAGTTTTGGAGGCCACATTTTTCATCTCAGGTAAAGTTACCAAGCGAGCGCTGCTCTATCTGACTGACAACTGCTCTGCAACCTCTGACAAAGACACTGAAGGTGGTAAAACCCAGCTCCTCCTGCAGAGCACATACAGGGACACCTCTGCCATGTGACAAAAGCCACATGTGTTAGTTACTCCCTGTGTCAAAAACACCCAGGCAAGTCAGGTAAAAACATGACTAAATTACACAGCCACATGACCAGTGCACATCAGTCATCCAGTATGACTGGCATGTGTCAGAGAGGCATTAGAAGTTTAGTCATATGACAAACAAAAATGTCATCAGTCTGCTGCTACTGGGCAGGCCCCAGGGCTTGCAGGGACAAGCAGACAGACTGCTGCAATGCTCTTGGCAGCCTCCTGAAAAAGGCTCTATTTGTTCTTACAGGTTCAACCAGACTCACAAGCTGGGTCTTCTAAATAACTTCCTCGTGTTCTTTTTGTATTTGTCTTGCTTTCCAAGGATGGAGGAGCCAAGAATTTTCACTCCACTATGCTACAGAATCACTTCTAAATTAGCAAACTTCACTACTGCACTTTCCTTGCTAAAAAAAAAAAAAGTAGTAACTAGGTAGATGCTTATTATTACTATTCCAGTTATTTTTTACCTCCTGCACTCAGTATCACTAGAGCACAAAAAGTACGAAGGTGTTGATTCTGGAAAAGGTTTCATCTCAATACAAGATGTTTTATGGTGAGCACAACCCCCCCAAGGATGTGGTCGAGTCCCCACCACTGAAGGTTTTAACACGTGACTGGAAGGATGCTAGATCTTCTCGCATAGAAGCTGGGACAGATGATCCTTCCATACTGTTCTGTGACTGGAGGCAACTACACAAGGGCAATCTAAGCTTAGGAAGCAGGAAACGTATGGTGAATAGTGGCTTAGGATGCATCAGGATTTTATAGTACTAATGTGTCCACACACACAAATAACCTTTCTAGTGAAGAGTATTTCTACTGATTGCTTGAAAAAAAATACTTCCTTCAACTAATTCTGTCTGCTTTAGTATTTTCAAAGATACTGTTGAATAAAAGGTTGAACTTGGCAGAGTAGAATACAAGTCTAGGCTCATCTGCTGCAAGAAACATGATGCAGGCACCATCTAGTATAAAAGTCACTTCTCCAGAGAGTCCCAGTGTTGTTTCTGAAGTATTAAGTAATTCAAGCAGCTTCCTCTTGACTGTATCAAGAGGAACACAGAGGAACGTGTGTTTCTAGAAGCAGACTATCTTCCCCTCACTGGGAAACACCGTGCCTCAAACAAGGCAGCACACCTCATTTACCTGTCTGAGCTCCAACACCTGCTTTGGAAATGCTTTGCCCCCAAACAGCTCATCCTGTGATGACGACATCTCTGAATAAGAGACACCTACTGACAACTGACACTGTTTATACAGGATGGCTGCTTCCACAAAGAATCACATTACAATTCAAGTCTTGCTGAAAGAAATTCAGAATAAAATATATACCATTCCAATAAAATAATATTATGCTTCTACTGGCAAAACCCACTTCTAAAAAGCAACAGACTTAAAGAACAGAGAGCAAAGAACATTTGTTCAGTGGCACAAAGTTTATCAGCTGAGGAGACAAGGACAGTTTGCATCACCCTTCCTACATTCGGAGCACACCTCCTACAAAGCAAAAAGACTACAGTACAAACAGTAAGATACTAGTACACAGATCAAAGCTTCATTTTAACTCCCCAGGTAAAGCCCTGTTTAGTAAGAGATGCAGACAGAGTTACCCTGCAATTAGTTTTGAGCCTGCTTTCTTCAGAAAGGTCAGACAACATGTTGTTACTAAGTCCCGACTGCACAAACCTGCTGCCATCCCGTGCCTTTTGGACCTACCAACTCACATCCCTGCCTGCTTTGGACAAAAATAAGTAGTTCAGTGGTGTTCACCGAGGCAAAATAAGAAAAGATGACCCACACACCTATTCTGGGAGCAGCCAGCTGGGCAGACAACTTAATTCACGCTTGCTAAACCAGTCACCTCATTCTCCAGGGCAGTGGAAATTGCAGGAGGAACATGTAACAAGATGAATATTGCAGGAGAGAGAGAGGAAGAGAGAGAAAACCCCACAAAAAGCACTGAAAGTCAAATGTTACTGCCCCTGATGCACAGAGAACGCATTTTTAATATGAAGCGTAATCTTCTTACTGGGGTAATGACTAAATGATTACATACAGAATTAAGTATTTGCAAAAACACTAAGCCCCCCCTCTGGGCCCAGTCAGATTTTAGCTACATCATCCCTACTCATATGCTTAAAGGAACCACTTCAATCAGGATCTTTGCCATGACAGAGAATATTAACATGAGCAAAACAGCAGCTGAGCTATTTCAGAGAACAATGCAATAGTGGCAAGACCCAGCAGAGTGAGAACAGCACTGCCTGACCAATCTAGGTCATCAGGAACCATCTTTGGTGAGACGACAGTGCTCTTACCTATGACAAATTTATCTTGAAACACTGACCGGTCAAGCACCCAGAAGGGCAGAGCTACACCCACCAGGGCCACAGAAATAAAGGTATGAGGCCAGACGCCGAGCTCAGTAACCCAGAGCAGCTCCACGTGGCACAACATGCAGCCCTGCAGAGAAGCTCCACAGCTGAAGCCATACCAGCAGCAGCATCTTCTCAGACAAGAGAAGTAGTTATTTCAGCCACAGCACCACCTGCACTAGCACAAACTGCTACATCCCTGGCTACCTCACCCTCACATAATCCTTAGGAGACCAGCGCAGACTGACTTCTCCTGAAGAACTATCATACAGGCTTTAACTGCTGATTAGTGGTGGTTTTAAATGCAAGAATAACATCAATACTTTAAAGCCATTGGGGAAAAAAACCCCACAAAAACCTAGTCAAAAAACCCTGATTTGATTGGGCACTTTAAAAGAAGGAGATGGGGGGGGGGGGAAGGGCTAGTTAGTAAATCTGACTTACTCATGGTCACGTCAATCATTTTATCTAAAGCATCAGCTGAGTTTCTGTGCACAGATAAAAGCACTGAAAACCAAGTGCAAGTGTACAGGACTTTTTCATGCACTACAAACACCAGTGGTTTATCAAAAAGGCTGCTTATACACTTGAATATACATTAACTTATGCATTTGAATTAAAACCTATAGTTATATTATTGCTTAGTATTTGGCAATAATTAAAAACATTAACATTACCTATATTCAACTAGTAATTAAAGCCTGACTAATCCATTAAGTAGTGTTTAAAATGTTAATTGAAGCAAGACTAACACTGTCTGTAGTTCTTTAACAGGATACTATCAGCAGTCTAGGTGCTTATTTACACGCCTATCAGCCTGAAATCTTAGCTCCTACCGATTTACTAATTCTATGATCACTTCATAGAACATATACAAGCGATTATGGAGTTGACTATTATCTTTGTAATAACACTCTCTACAAGGGGAACTGAAGGTGATAGATTTTGCTGGCACGAAAAAATAGCAGCTTGAATCAACATGCTGTTTTGTTACACTGCTAAGATGCACGTGTAATAAATATAAGTTATATCATTTAATCCAAGTATGGTATGATATTTGGACTAGATGATCTCTAGAGGTCCCTTCCAACCCCGACGATTCTGTGATTCTCTGGTATTCTGGGTATTGAAAATTCAGGTTTTCACAATCCCACTGACATTTTTAGCCCAAACGTTTGAAGAGTCACAACCCACCTGATTATGTCTGTTCACATAGGGACCAGACTTGGAAAGATATATCGCTCAAGACAGCAATGCCTCAACTGAGAGCTGTCATGCCGGATCCCTACCGATTTACGTTTTTAAGCACAGCGCTAACAGCTCTGAAGTCACCTCGAAACCACTACTTCGTGTTAAGAAAAAAAATCACCTGACACGACGGTCACAGCACGGTGGTGACACATGACCAACAGACTACTGTGCAGTGAGAACACGATGCCTCGGTAAGACAAAAGAAGGGCGGAGCAGCTCAAGACAAAGCCGTGAGAAATACTTATTAAATACAACCATGAGAACTAGGGAAACACGCCACTTCTACTGTTTCCAGAAGAAAAGCAGAACTTCGTAAGCATTTACTTAGATTTCGACTCCTTTACAGATTCGGGGAGGGAAGAGCCCGAGAGGACACAGGAACAACTACCACACTGTAACACGGGTTGAGCAACGACCACCGGCGTGACACACCCGTCTGCCTACGTACGAAGCCCTCCACCGCCTCAGCGAAATGGCTTTGGCGGATCCCTGGGGATCCCCGAAAAGCCCGGGGGCGGTGGAGTGGGGTAGCGGCGGGGGAGCACCCCAAGGCCCGCCTCCTCCAGCCTGCCCAGAAAGCCCTGCCCCGGAGCGGGGGGAGAGGAAGAGGGCGACGGCCGCTCGGGGCGGAGAAAGCCCGAGTGGGAGCGGTAAAGGGGACGGCAACCTCCCGCGCCTGAGGAGGCGGGAAGGCAGCGCCAGACACCCCCGCTCCTGCGAGACAAAGGCCCGAGGAAAGGACGGGCGAGGCCCTGAGGGGGTGGAGCGAGGCCCGAGGGGGGCCGGCTCCGGCCGCCAGCCCCGCTTCAGGCCTGCGACCGGCCAAGAGTGGCAGAGAAGCGCCGCGCCACCCGCGCCCGCCTTACCCAGCTCGCCATGGAGCAGAGGCCCAGGACGCCACCCATCGTGCGCGACGGGCTCGGGCTCCTCAAAGATGGAAGCGCGGCGACCGCGGCCTCTCGGCGAGGTTGTTTACTGCTCCCAACGGCGCTTCCGCCTGCTCTTACAGCTGCGGCAACGTCACTTCCGGAGGGAGGGAGGCGGCGGAGGGGGCTGGGACCGGGAGGCCCCGCGGGGGTGTCGCAGCTGGGTGTCTGTCCGGGCCGGGGCCCTGCTAACGGGCTGGCGCTGGGCGTCCGTGGCTCCCCTTACCTGAGCGGTACCAAAGGATAGGCTTTATCGCGTTAAAGAACCCTATAAAGCCACGTAAAATTTCGCACCCCACAGGTCTCACCGGGGACCGTGTTTCTCACAAGCACTAGCAGCAGTGTTGGGCCTGCAGGACCGTCTGCCTGTCGGGGTGCTGCTGCCTAGGAGGTGAACATCGTCCTGAAACCAAAACAGCCCCAAAGTGCTGCTTTAAAATGCTCTTAAAGTGACTGGGAAATCAAGGAACAGACAATGCACGTTTTGATACCACAGACATAATCATCGAATCACAGGCTGGTTTGGGTTGGAAGGGATCTTAAGGACCATCAAGCTCCAACCCCCCTGCCATGGGCAGGGACACCCGCCACCAAACCAGGGTGCCCAAAGTCCCATCCAACCTGGCCTTGAGCATTGCTAGGGAAGGGGCAGCCACAGCTTCTCTGGGCAGCCCATGCCAGGGCCTCACAGGGAAGTATTTCTTCCTATTTTCTAATCTAAATCTGCCCTCCTTCAGCTTAAGGTCATTACCCCTCGTCCTATCACTACTTGCCCTTGTAAACTGTCCCTCCTCATCTTTCCTGTAAACCCCTTTAGGTACTGGAAGTCTCCCTGGTACCTTCTCTTCTCCAGGTTTAACAAGCCAACTCTCTCAGCCTGTCTTCACAGAGCCCTCCTCTGGACTCCCTCCAACAGCTCTATGTCCTTCTTATGGTGGAGCCCCAGAGACAACAAAGAGGATAATAATACCAGCTGAAAAAATATTAATTTCTCAAATATGTGTTTTAATATCCAAAAGTCGTCACTTAAGATGGATAAATAGTTTAATTGAATTTTTAAATTAAATACCTAGTAGTATGAGGCTAAACATTTAATATGGAGTAAACAATACTTAATTTTTTAAATTAAGAAGCATTCTTGACTCTGACAAGTTTATCTTCTTACTAACACAAGATGATTATTGTACTACATACTGAGTTACTGCTCAGGTTGGACTTACCTAACCTGATTTAGAATGTTGCTAAATCTATCATTTATAATTGAATTTCAAATCAATCCTATTTTCCAAATCAAAATCAAACATGGGAAAAAATAATAGCTAAGAAGGAACTTTAGCAGCCTGAAGGTTTAAGGCTGTTATTGTTGTCTAGTGATAAAAAGGGGAATGGGAATAATTAACAAAATGGTTATAGCTATTAGTTTGAAAGGTAAACAGAATTAGTGGATGTTGAATGTGGAACTGAAATAAAATTTGTCACACCTCTCCTTACCAAGAGGTTGAGAAAGCTTTTGAAAGTCTCTATAAAATGTTCACAGAGCAGAGGTACTTGAGGGTGGAAGATGGGATCAGCTCTTAGCTAGGGTACATCCACTCCTTGGCTAAATAGTCTATGAGCCTGTAGCCATCTGGCTGTCCTTGGTCAATTGCCAAGAGGCACCTCTTAGTGCTGCACAAAGAAAGCAGCTCTGATCTGAGCCTGAGACATCTTCCCCTGCGAGACTCGCTGTCCTGTAATGGGACCTTCCCCCACATTAGGCAGGGTAATCACAGTGGATTTGAAGCTGTGGCAAGGAGGAGAAAAGACATGGTGAGGGGAAGGCAGCAGGTGCTGTGCTCTCCTCCTCTCTATCACGGGGGCGTGAGGCTTGGGCTGGTAGCGAATGAGGATTTGGTACCTGTGTCCTGTCTCAGAAGGGCAATAGGAGGGCAGGGGGTGAGGAAAAATGTTGGAGTCCCTTTGGTTTGTCCAGGACATCTCCAATTCTTAAGGATCACTTCTGTTTGTGCACTAATTTGAGCCAGTCAAGTGTGCTGTGTTCATCTTCTACACGGCACCACCATGATGGGTCCTGCAGGCTCAGTGTCAGCTCACAGCTAACACAGTGGCTTGCTTTGTGTGATGAATTAATCATCTCTCAGTATAGGAGTCCATTCCCTCTCCTTTTTGAAGCCCTTAATCTTTTCCAAAGATGAGTTTTCATTAGTTGCTGATTTTTTTCTGCTTCAGTATTCCTGAAGCAGAAAAGTATTCACGGTGCACTCTTTTTCCTTACAAAAACCTCTGATGGCCAAGGCAGACTGTTTCTGTCCTGGCCAACCTCATCTCTTTTCTTTCAGAGTATTAAACCACATCATTGTTCTCTGATTCTTTCATTCTCTCTGCTGTCTTATTTGGAGCATCTACTGTGGAAAGGTAGCAAAGCATTATGTTCACTTCACTGAACCAAGTCCTCCTCCTTCATCACACATCTTTTCTAAGAAATTGTAAGAGAGAAACTATCTGCTACAGGAATTTCTCTTCCAGAGTTCTATTTCATTTTCAAGTCCTACAGCTTGCCTGACAGCTTTAAATCATATTGTGAAATCTCAGTTTGTGTAGAAACTAGCAGCTTCTCAAAATTGTTCTTTGGGAATGTGGAGGTCTGTTTGGGCTGTTCATATGATGCTGTGGCAATGCTTAGGACTTTGCTGACCTTCAGCTATGATGGTAAGTACTTTCCTTTGTACTGGGGTTTCTTTTAACTATTTGCTGTCAGTCCCCTGACTTTGCCACTGGAAAAGCCTCCTGCAGCATTGCTAGGTTTGGGTCTTCATTGTGGTGCTTCAGTTTGATTCAGATTGAAGGGGGGTGGAATCCTTCATACCCATCTGCCTCAGATGGCTTCCATAGTGTGATTTCCTGCTTCTCTGTGAGCCTCTTGAGTTTGTATGGATGTGAAAATCACACTTGTCCATTATTTGAGGAATTCTCTGATTTGGTTTTAGAAAATTACAGGACACAAATGACTGAAGTAACTTTTGGCTTTTTTCTGCTTTGTCTTAGGGAGCTTCTTGCTAAAACTGGCTTTTTTGTCAGATGTATATCAGAAAATGAGGCTTTTTCCAGAGTAGGACCACCTCTCAGTTCCATGTTCTGCACAAACAACTTCCATCAGCCCCTCCAGTGAGCATCAGGTCTGCAGAGAGCCCAGAGCTGCACTGTGGGGGTTCCCAAAGACAGCTACAAATGACTGAACCTGCAGCAGAAGAGTCCTGGTGACCATTGTGTCTCTTGAGTTCGTGTCCTCAGACCACTGAAAGAAAAGGTGAGCTAGGCAGAACAAGATATACCACACAGGCTTGTGCTTTAGGCAAGGCTTTTCCAAATCCATGTTTTTCTGTTAGTGGCTCAACACACTGATAAACAGCATGACAGGGCCAATCCTGAAAAGCACTCTGGATGGGAGGTGGACACGTGTCCTGCCTGCCTCACACTAAGGGAGGCTGCACTTCTTGCCCCAAATTCCCGCCCCCAGTAATTGAATTACCATTCATTGCATTCCTTGTTGGAAGGAACCAGCAAGTAGGAGGTAGGGAACACAGTGCACAGAATATACTGCCTGGCACACACAGGATAAACCCTCAGGTTTGCAGGAAACACCAGGTACATGTGAAGTCACCATGTGTTCAGTGTGTGCACCGGTAAGCCCAGCACTTCTCCTTATAGTTAAGCAGTGCCCATGTATGTGTTAGAAATATGCATGGCATAAGAAGCTAAAATGTTTTGTGAAAACTGTTTTACCTGATGTGTTTTCTGCTCACCTTCAGTTTTGTAGAAGCTGTGAGTGTGTTTCTCTGGAACCTAGGGCACGAGATCATGAGGCATCCAGCACTACACTACAGCAGCATCAGCCCTTTCACCATGGACAGTCTACCTCACCTCCACAAATCTCAGAAAAATACAAAAGTACCTCCAGGCCTTCCCAAGCAGCATTTCCAAGCACATACACACAAAAAAGAACACATGTAAGGGAATAAAAGAGTATAAAAAAAAGAATTAAAAGGTGGCTGTAATGGCATCTCTCCTCTTTGTGCTGTGATGCCAAAAATCATACCAAACTTCGGCATAAAATTTGGAGGAAGCCAGATGTACAGCATTCAAAACTGAAGGGGAAAATCAAGGAGGGCTTTTGTTCTCTCCATGTGGATATGGAAATATATCTAAAGATCATCTCCCCCAGAGGGCACTGCAACTTAAAGAATGGAAATGTCTCCCTGGCGGTGTTTAAATGGAAATCAGCAATTTGAAATGTGTGTGTGTGGGGGGGGTTATCTTAACAGGAAAAAATAATCTACAGGGATGTATTTTCTGGAATAAATTGTACAGAATATGACTCAACATTTCACTCACTTTAAGCTATATTTAAGTGAAATCTACAAAAATCTTCCTTTTTTTTTTTCCCTTTGATCCTCTAAATGAAAAATATTATTGAAATAATGTCTGTGCTAACAGATGATGACAGCCAGGGCTACGTCTGCATTGTGAGAAAGAAGTGGAGCACAAAAGAATAAAATTCTTGCTTCAGATGGACTGTGCTCCTAATAGAGATATCTGATATTAAATGTAATTCAGAGGCTATATTTTTAAGGACCGACCTAGATGTTACTCTAATCCCAACTCAAATAAATAGATAAGACTATAGAAGAAATATTTCTCTTTATCTCTTACTTGCAAGGGGGTTTTTTTTCTATTTTTGGTCCTAACAATAACCATTTATGTAGATCAAAATCAAGTCACTTAATGGATTTCAATGGCAAAGCATTGTTATGTATGTTTATAACTATGTTTTGTCACCTAGAGAAATCCATTACTGAGTAGAAATCGATGAACAAGGTATATGTGTGTTGTAAATAGGCGTGGATTTAATCCTTGAAGAGACTGAACAATCCGAACCTGTTTGATACAGCTCCTGTCACGAAGCAAAGAACAAAAAAATCATTCAATTGTGCAAATTGCTGTCATTCCATTCGTGGCAACTGAAGATGAGATGTAAATTGGGTCAAGATTGTTGTTAATGTTCCTGTTAAGCCCCATCACAGTCATTGCAAGTGAGAGAAGAAAACTAATTTCTACCTCTGTTACTGTTATTGTTCGCTTGGAAAAGAAACGCTTGTCCAAGGGTAAATTAACAAGACAGTTCCACATCACTACATAATGCTGTATATTAACAGGAAAAGAGAGAAATATTTGTAATGAAATCAAAGCTCCTAGATTTGTGTAGCATAGTATGGTTCAGTGTTTCTAAATAATTGTCATTTTGGAGGCTGCTGCTTGCATCGTACCAATGTGTGATGATGAATGCCTTTAAAACCCGTTACTGACAACTTTTAGCCTATCCCCATCTTGCCTAGTGGTCATCCACCCCCTCCTCCACCCCCCCTCCCCACCGTGAGAACCTTTGTGTTTGTGTTATTCATCCCAAGGTAAGTCTAAAGAAACTTGGAATTCATCAAGGAATTATTTCTCTCCCCCTCTACTTCCTTTTTTTTCTTGTCAGCCAGTGAAATTTTGGAAGACCTGTGTCCATGCAATATCATCCTGTCTTGGGTACTGGGGGGCTCACCCAGAGATGGTGTCTGAGAGGACTGAGGAAACACAACTGGCTGCTTCCAGAGAGCTGGTGGCAGCGGCTTTGACCATGAAAGGCAGCTTTCAGAACAGGTTTGGAGGGCAGGGGGTGCTCAGGGTTCCCTGGGTGCTGGCTGTGGCGGCTCTGCTGAGCAAATACCCAGCAACAAGGACGGAGAGAGAAAATGCTGTGACGGCTGCCCCGACCGACCCGTCCTTTGTGCATGCTCAGTGTTAAATGGTAGCCAGCCTCTCTCCACTGGAGTATTATTTTTTCCTGTTGGCAGGCAGGCAGGCAGGCAGGGTTTTCTTGGCTTTTACTCTGGGCAAATCTACTGAAAAACTACTTCAGAGATGAAAGCCATGCTATCATCATCTCGTTATATAAATTATCCTCATAGGTACAGACACAGAGTATTTGTTGTATCTCGTTTTTCATGTGTGCATCCAGATAAATAGGTGTGTGTCATTACATACATGCCTGTTGCAAACGGATGCACATATACACATATACAAGCACATATGTACCTGTGTGCATTCATATGTCAGTTGAAATGAACTGCCACGGATCTTTAAGCTGTACCAGCACTTGCAATGAATTCATCAGCACTTTGCTCTGCATTTCAATGTTGTACATACACAGCAATTTGGTTCTCACATATTTTTTCTTATTAGTAATGAGCAATTTGGAGCCAAATAATTTTCCTGATTTTTAAGAAATGCCTCTCAACTTGTATATGAAATCTACCTCTGGGCCAGAACCTTAATTGGCACAGCATCAACTCCCTCTGCTGAATTTGGTGGAGGTATATGTGCCCCAACATTAGATAAAGAAGTGATGATTTTTGTATATATATTAGGCAGCACATATAATTATATGAGCTGTAACATTTTTGTTAATTGCATGTCTCTTGACAAATACATCTAATTACTGTCTCATCTAAAAGCAGACCAAGAAATGTAGATATTTTTATCTCAGGATTAATAGGCGAGTTTTAAATGAGACAATTTAATTCTGAATGGCCTCAGAGTTTTGTACCTCATAGTTAAAGGCACAGATTAGAAGAAGATAGTGGTCTAGACAGTATCTGCTCAGTCTCTTCTGGACACCAGTATCTAGACCCAGTTGATTATTGAAGTAACTATTTTTAAATAAATCTTAAAGCACATACATACATAAGTACATATGTACAAAAAGAAAAATTGCTACAGAAAGTTGATGCGATCTTAGAGAAGATAATTTAAATTTTGTTCTTTATTTCTTCATGCTTGTACCTGCAGGGGTGTTGTTGGAGCTATGCCTTCCTTTCACATTCAAAGGCAATGAGGATGTATTTTCCTCAACTACGAAATTCGGCTAAGCGTAAAGTTTGCTGATCAGGAGTAGCAGTACAGGGATTCTAATCTTCTTAAAATGCAGTCACGGGGAGGTAAAGCTGTAGGATTTTAGTATTTGCTCCATAAAAGCACTTACCTGTTGCAGCAACATGAAAGCGACAGCTAGGGATCGTTCTGCTGTTGGGACTGGTACTTCGGGCACTGGGGCTAATTTCAAAGGAATAAACACCCCTGGTGGGAATCAGATGCTCTTCGCCCGCTATTTTAAACACAGGAAAATATGAAGTTGCTGAACGACTGGCTGTTATTTAACTGGCACTGGCAGTTGTCCCAAAAAACAGGGGGCAACAAATACGATGCCATTTTTTTTCCGAAGGCTGCTGGGCACCTGCACAGCTTAGCCCCCGGCACGCATTTGCCTCACAAACCTAATAGCATTCTTTCAGAAAGTTAGCAAGGGAGCATGTGAATAAGGGTGATTTGGCTTCTGCGGTGTACCTGGATTTCTAAAAAGCCTTACACAAGGTCCTCAGTAGGCGCTTTCAAAGCAACTAATCAATCATGAAATGACAAAAGAGGCTCCCTTTTCGATTAATAGCTGCTAGCAAGATCCATCAAGGGTTATTAAACGTAATTTTCCAGTTGCAACCTCTATTCAGGAAATCCTTAAAATGGTAATTGCTGGAACTGGAAAGGCAATGCTAGCATCACCTGCTTGTCCTTCACCCACACTCTTGCCTGAAGCCTTTGCTGCTGGACTCTGTCAGGGACATAATGATCACCAAAAAGACTTTTGCCCTGTCCCTGTGAAGCCTTTCTGACGTTCTTAGCTAAGTGTCATATTATGCACTGAGTAATAGCAGCTGTCTCTATTTTCCTCTTTTAATGATAAAAGGACTCTTCCTTACATAACTTAATAATAATAATTTTATTTAAAAATAAATTAAAAATCATTTCCACACCAATAGTTTCTTTTATGGAAGATATCAAACTCAAAATTTGAGCCCCTGTTGTCCATTCTTTTAATTGCTGCTCTATAACATAGGGGGCAATGCAGAAATCCATCTTTTCTCCTGGTTTTAGAAGAGTTTGGAGAAAGGAACGTGGCTCCTGTAGTTTGGCAAGTTGTACCAGGAGACCTCCTCTGTGGAGCCCTGGGAAGCGGGCAAGGACATGTCATCCTTGCGGGTGACACCAAGCTGAGTGGTGTGGTTGACACACCAGAAGGAAAGGAAGCCATCCAGAGGGATCTTGACAGGCTGGAGAGATGGGCCCGGGTGAACCTAATGAGGTTCAACACTGCCAAGTGTCAGGTGTTGCACTTGGGCCGGAAGAATCCCAGACATAGATACAGACTGGGAGAAGAGCTTCTTGAGAGTAGCCCTGCTGAGAAGGACTTGGGGATTCTGGTGGATGAGAAACTTCACATGAGCCAGCAGTGTGCTCTTGCAGCTCGCAAGGCCAATGGTATCCTGGGCTACATTAGAAGAGGGGTGGCCAGCAGGGACAGGGAGGTGATTGTCCCTCTCTACTCTGCCCTCGTGAGGCCCCATCTGGAGTACTGTGTCCAGATCTGGGGCCCACAATACAAGAAGGATGTGGAACTCTTGGAGAGGGTTCAGAGGAGGGCCACAAAGATGATTAGAGGCCTGAAGCACCTCCCCTACAAAGATAGGCTGGGGGAGCTGGGCTTGTTCAGCTTGGAGAAGAGAAGGCTGTTGGGGGACCTCACTGTAGCCTTCCAGTACCTGAAGGGAGCTTATAAGCAGGAGGGGATTCAACTTTTTAAAAGGATAGACAATGGCAGGACAAGGGGGAATGGACTGACGCTGAAGGAGGGAAGGTTTAGATTGGATATTAGGGGGAAGTTTTTTACAGAAAGAGTGGTGAGGGGCTGGAACAGGCTGCCCAGAGAGGTGGTGGATGCCCCATCCCTGGAGGTGTTCAGGGCCAGATTGGATGGGACCCTGGGCAACCTTGTGTAGATCCAGGCCTGAGGTTGGTGGCCCTGCCTGTGGCAGGGGGGTTGGAACTCTGTGATCCTTGGGGTCCCTTCCAACCCAGACCGTTCTATGATTCTATGATCCTTCAACTCAAAGGCTGCTGCTATGTGAAAGCAAAGATGGGATTTGTACACATGCACGTTAGTAACTCACCTGGCCACACATGCTCAAGTACCAAACACGAGGAGAGTTCAGACTGCAACAGGAACTCTGCATGTGTGAACAAACTCCTGTGAGAGTTCATGCCCACCCTCATCAAGTCAACTTGTGCAAATGTAAGCATTGTCCCTCACTCCAGCTCCTTTCCCAGGGCTGTGGCAGGTGTTACATATGTTAGTGGCGGGTTCAGGTGGAGGAGCAAGCGGTGCTGTCCCTTCAACAAAGCTGTTAAGGGGAAAAAAAGATTTATGCCGGTGTACTAAATGGACAAATTGCTCTCTCAGCCTGTTAAGCTGCCAGTCTGGTCTCTTGGCAAGCTGGAGTGGCTCGCTGCTATTTTTTGGAGTGGAACAAATTGCTTGTGTGCAAATATAGCCTAAAAGACACCATGGATATACTGATCAATTCAAGGAAGTAAATCAGTGTTTATTTTCAGAATCCTTTGACTTCATATGGAACCAGTTTCTAAACAGAAAGAAAGAGAATCACTGTTTTCAGAGATGAATGCCTAAATTAGTGTGTAAATAAGTCCTCTGCAGTCCGATTAACTTCAACTCAACTTGCTGATTCTCTGGACACCCAGCTAGTAGACAATTCAGCCTACCAAAAATCATGCCTGACTTTAGCTCCCTATTAAAAAAAAATAGTTGAGAGAATGCAAAGAGCCAGAATTAATTTTTAACAATTGTTTATTTCTGATGATGGGCAACTTATTTGCAGAAACCAAAGTTAAGCTGATTTAATACCATGAAAGAAAGAAAAATCAACATACTTTTGCCATTTTTCTTCTCTGTCTTGATGGGTTGGTTTGAAGAACAGTGTTTTTTCACTGCAAAACCTGAGTTTCATCATTCATAGCACTCTGCACTGGAGTACTGGTAATGCAGCAGTCGCTTTTTAATAATGATTGAAGAGTCATTGGCTAGAGGAAGTGTTCAGAAGCTTTGGTGCTTCTGTGACTGCTTTGGAATATGTTCAACACTGATTTCCCCTGTATGTATATGAAATTATCCAAGCACAGCAAGGTTTTGTTGCATACATCTGGTCCAATACCCAGCATGTGGAAGTTTGTTATCAAGAAAAACACAGGAATCTTGGTAATTTTATTTATTTATTTAATAGGGACATTTTATCAACAGAGTCACAACTTACTTCAAAGTTTTTAAGTGCGGTTGAGAGACCAGAGCTGAACCCTCTTTTGCTTGCAGACAACAAAAGCACAGTTGATGGGTGGATGGAACTGGTGGATGGTGTGACCACTTGCCCTGCTCCCACTGATATAACCAGTAAGCTCATAAGAATGATGTCATCTCAGGTACTACTAAATCAGGTCCTAAAACAACCTTTGACAGTCAAGCTTTGGCCATTGAGACATTCTGACCACTGAAGAAATTTCTCACTGTGAGGGTGGTGAGACTCTGGAAGAGATTGTCCAGAGAAGTTGTGGCTGCCCCCTCCCTGGAAGCATTCAAGGCCAGGCTGGATGGGGTTTTGGGCAACCTGGTCTAGTGGGAGGTATCCTTGCCCATGGCAGGGGCATTAGAACAAGATGATATCTGAGGTCCCTTCCAACCCAAACCCTTCTGTGATTCTATGATTCTGTGATCTTTCGAGAAAGTGCTAAGTACTAGCAGGTATTAAATGTAAATGTATTTGAGGTATTTACTTCAAATAACCTGTATTCCTTGACTGAGGTCTACTGGATAATAGTCTGGCTAACTGACATGGTGTTGCAGATGCAGCTTAGCAACAAGGAGGCTTTTGTTTGGGGACATTAACACTTTCCCATTTTTTTAACTGTTCTGAGTTTTGTCTTCATACTGTCATTTTACCTGTATTTTTTTTCCTTGTAACTGTGACAGGTTTGGTTGTTTTTTTTCTTCTGGAAGCCCTTATAACAAGGAACAGCACTGGTCAAGTATCATACAATTCTAATGGTGCCAGGAAATGTTTATGTAGTTTACTGTGAATTCAATGTGTCCCCTGTAGGATTAATTTCCTGTATATAAAAATTCTGATGTCTGAAAACAAGAGAGGAGGTTATTAAGTTTTCAAGGGATCTATCTGGTCTACTGACATGAATGTGGCAATACATCTTAGTCATTACTAGTGGCTTCTTGATTTCTTCCTGACCCCAGTTGCAGAATGGCTTATTGTAACCTAAGGCAGAAAAAGGAATCACTGTACTTTTTGTTTCCCTGCCCACACAAGATTTTGTTCATTTTTCATATTAGTGTAACTGTTTCATCTATCTCTCATAAATGAATTACAAGCATTGATAAATCATTGATGGTCTGTTATATAACTACTGTCTGGTCTAGGTTTTCTTTCTTAGGTTTTCTAGGCATTCCCAGCACATTATGATGACAATTCTGTTTGATTTGTTCTCTACATAGTTGGAATTGATGATCTTAAAGGTCTTTTCTGTGGAGACTAGCGATGAGCAACACACGATTCAATATGAATTTTAGGTGAAGCCGTTTATTGGGTGAAATCACACAGATTATATACATTCGTTACTGCAGACGTGGCAAGCTAAAAAATTGCTAATTGGTTACACACACTGTTCACACTGTATTGATTGGTTAGTAATTGTAACGAGTTCTGATAAACATATAGCTAAATATCATTAGTTTACCTTTGATGCCTAAAAGCATCCTCACACCTGCTGTTTTGACCCTCTTGTTATGGTTGGTTCCTAACATGTTCCATTACTCCCAAGTACCTTCCCATAACTGCTTCTTGGTTTAGGGTAGCCTGTACCCCTGTCATCCAGGCTGCTGTGTTTTGAGAATGTGATTATTAAGATCGTCTCAGCATGAGTAACTTTTCCTGTCTTGTGGGAACAAGAGGATATTGTCAGGACCTAAATCCTGGGTGAAGAGAGCTAGGCCGCCGGCAGGCCTGCTGTCTTCCCCGACACTGTTCCAACCAGAACAATTCTATGATTCTGTTGTATATGGATATCATTTCAGATCCAGCCTTGAAAAGTGTGTTTCTTACATTGTGTCTTGACTTTCATGGAAGCTTAACTTTTCTTTTAGAAAACACCTGTGTTCAATGGCAACATGTGCCACTGGCAGTGTGCGGCAACTGCAGAGAGAAAATGATCATCTAAAGGAAATGCTCCCTGACCTCCCACTTTCTCTGGGCTGTCAGGGCTTTACCTTGTGGTGACCCTCAGCTCCTCTGGCTCTCCAGAATCAGCAGCACAGTTAGGACACCTTCTGCCAGTTCCTCAATGCACTCTGATTTTAACATCTTACCACAGCTCATCCAGAACACTGTCAGGGTATATGTTTCACACATACCCTGACAGAAAACTTTCAGTGCTGAACTAAACTAATTCCTATCTTGACTCTAGGGCTAAAGCTAGGACAGTCATGCCTGGGTTGTGCTATCTCATGGTGGGGACTGCACTACAGATTTCAGCAGCTTCCCACCATTTCCGGAATGCACCTGTTGTGGTTTTGCGTGGATGGGTTCTGGTGGAGAAGGGGGGTGCTGCAGGGATGACCTCTGCAAGAAGCAGCCAGAAGCTTCCCCTGGGCCCGACGGAGTAAACACCAGCCAGGCTCAAGGCTGGACCTGCTATTGACCAAGGCCAAGCGAATCAGCGATGGTCACAGCGCCCCTGGGAATCACATTTAGGAGAAAAAAAACCCCAGTGAAGAAGGAAAACAGCTCATGAGGAACTGGCTGAAACCCCCATTCCCCCATTCTCTGCCCCTCCCTGGGCCACAGTGGGGGTGGGGGGGAGAAGGGAGCAAAATCATGACTAAAGTGAAGTCTGCTAAGAAGGGAGGTGCTTTAAGATCTGGTCACACTTCTCATTATCCGACTCTGGTGTCACTGGGTGTGCAGTGTAATAAACTAGAGAGTTTTCTTTATTCTGTGTTGAGTCTGTTTTGTCCTTGGCACTAATTGTGGAATGATCTCTCCCTGTCCTTATCTCGACTCCTAAGCCGCTCAATATATATTTTCTCCCCTGTCCAGCTGAAAGGGGAGTGATAGAACAACTTTAGTGGGCAGAGTGACTTTGTTGGGCATCTGGCTTCCAGCCAGGGTGAAACCATCACAGCCCACTGACCACCTTTGCTTCCCAGCAAAGTGATTTGACAAAAGCTGACCGAGTTGCAGATAGTATTTGTTATCTCCATGTACAAACCTGTTTCAGGTGGACATGCAAGGTCCGGTAACAAGTGCAATGAGGTTTTCTGCTAGCTCTGAGCAGTGAATCAGAGCTTAGAGACAAAGATGGTGTTCTTGCCTACCCAGCTGATATCCAGGTAAGAAGAGCAAGCTCCACACTACTCAAAAACAGAGGCAGATTTCAATTTTGATACTCCAAGAAAAAGAATACAATTTATTTTTTCTTCTTTCTGGGGTGGCAAAATGTGTGACAGCAGTGTCTTAAGTGAGGCAGGTAACAGGTCTGAAGGTTGTCAGTGCTGGTTTCAGAACGATGTAGGTGTTGAAAAGTCCAAGTGGTGCTGGGAGTTGCTTCAAGGTCACTATCCATCTGTCATCTTGGGTAGATTAGAGGCCCGGAAATGCCCTCATCTACTTCTTGAAACAAGACAAATTGAAGGCCACTCTCAAGCCTTAGTGCTTTGTTAAATGATGTGCCCTTGATAAACATCTGGTTCCCTGAGCTCGGGTATGCAGTCAGTGAACAGACAATGGTTAATCTGCATGGAGTCTGCAGGGAGAGGGCTTTGGACTCTGACATCTCAGTGACAGGACTCCAAGCCTGAGAACTGAAGACATGTTTCAGGAGGTGGAGAGTCTCCTTCCTGGGTGTATATCCTAACCCAGACAATAGAGAATGAAAGTGGAGCACAGCATGCAGAGAGCCATCAGATGGGGTGAATCTGGACTTCCACATCCAAGTAGACGCATTCTGGTGTCTCAGCCTCTGTGATGTGGTTTGAACATACAAATACGCAGCCTATCTTTATATATAAAACATAGACATCAGTACAAAAGAGATATGTTGAGCCCATGATGAATACTTTTATACCACACTTATAAGTTTAGTTTACAGTGTTAGGGGGTTTTGTCCTTGTTGGCTTAGCTAGTGACGGATGCCAGCTCTGGACCCCAGGTAACATCCCTGGCCTTTCATTTAGTAGCAGGTATTTTCATATCCGAATACTATAAATGCTAGTTCTTGCTGTAACTCATGTTTATACAGGTGTTTACACATCTTTCTAAGGAAAGGGCCACAGGTGGTCAAGCTTGGGAGACTAGGAACCATTTTAAGGACCGTTCTGGCATTCTCATGTCAAGGCTCAGAACACCATTGGCAGGAAAAGAATTTTTAAAGCTGACTGCAGGAGAGGAAAAAGGTCAGTCCCAGGAACTTTCATTCCCTAGTGAATCAAAAGAAGAAAGCAAACTAGAGATCCTTTGTACTCCTGTGCTGGCACATCACTGACCATCTCACAGGGATTTTGTGGAAGACAGTCTTAGGGCAGAAATGCCTCCTTAATTTGCACTGTGTGGTCTAGGAGAGAAATAAGACCTAGGTGAAATAAGAATATACAATGAACAATATACAATGAACATGGAGGACAACCGTCTGTATGAAGTAGGCATATTGGAACAACCCAACCTAAGCTAGCTTTACTGAGTTTTTACTGTTTATGTTTGGTACCATGTATTTTATTTCCAGCTCCTGATATATGTAGCATTACGTGGTTATTAAGTTAAAGCCTAAGAGCAAATAGTTAAAAGGTTCATACACACTTAGAAGTCCTCAGAAGCTCCTTAAAATGGAGGAAAACCCCGTGGAAGTTACATCTTGCCATCAGCATATATTTTTTTTTTTCTGAATAAGATATGAGGCTGTACTTTAATAGGTGCTAACTAAAACTTGAAAGTTTGGAAAGTATTTACTCCTTATGTTTCAATGAAAATGATTGTTTTCTTCCTAACAGACTTTCTTTCCCTTTAGGCTTCTGCTCAAAAAAACCCCAAACCCCAACAACTGAACAAACAATCAAAACCAAAACAAAACAAAATACCCCAGAACTTACATTTTTTTTGCCTCATTCACATTTTTCCAACAAATTTAGAAAATTTTCAGTGAAAGTAAAGTTATAGTCTAAGGATGTCATGTCATTTGTTTTATAATAGCTGAAAAGACAACATAGGATGCAGTGGTTGAAATCTCTGCTTTTGTATGCTTTGTTTATGTCTTTAATATTACCAGCATTAACATCTATACTTCATGGAAAATTAGCAAAGGATCCATCACATAACAGGGTGTAATTGGTGAATTCCCTTTCCCATGCAAGGTTGGACTAGATCATCTTTTGAGGTCCCTTCCAGTCTGGGCTGTTCCATGGCTGAGTGATGCCCTGGCATTACTTGACACCCAAAACTGTATTTCAACATGACAGTACCAGGCTTGAGGTTTTTACTCTTGTCACTTTCTGCTTCCAAATACTATTGCTCATGATCAAGTTGAATTGATTTAAGTAAAGTAAAAGAATAACAATAAGCTCAGATTTTCTGATGGGTAAACATCTTTTTGCTATATAATTCTGTATGTCACATCTGTAGTGTAGTAGAGGAAACCAGAGCAGGAGCGATACAAGTCAAGTTTTGGCACTTCCCATACAGCAAGGACCATTTTGTCTTCTAAGTGAAGGCTTGCAGGAGCAGCTCTGTTCAATTTAGAAGCACATTCAAGTGAATAAACATTGCATAAACTCTAAAGAACATAGCAAATGAACAATGCCCCAAATAATTTGGCTTATGATTTTAGAAGACCAGGCATTTCCACATGAACTGTCCCATAGTATGTCTAGAAGTCTGAAGAGGAAATAATGGGTTTCTAGGGGACAATTAGAGGAAATGTGTCTATCAGGAGAGTGGAAAAACCCTCAGACTTCTACATAGTGATGATTTTAAAATTTTGCATTCTACAAAACCCAGACTCTTTACTGTTGCTTAAATTGTCATGGCAGAAGCTTCATAGTAAATGTGAGTTATGGAAAGACCACATGCACCCTTTCTGTAGTCACTGAACTCTTGTGTGAATCACTGCAGCTGTTCTCACAGTCATGGAAATTCTGCAAACAAAAGGATGCATGAATTGGACATACACCCATACACTGGTCCTGTGTACACCTAATTGCTGCCATCTAACTACATCCAGCTTTTATTTGAATATGATTTTTGTTGCAACTCTTTTGCTCATGTCAGTTGGGCATTCCCCATTGGGGGAGAAATATTTGAGTCTTGCTTCCTAAAAGCTCATCTCCCTTCACAACCCTTCGCTGACGCTCTTTCTGTCAGCTAGATTCTTGCTCAAACTCCTTGCCTCAGAACTGGTCAAATCTCAGATCTGTCCATCCTTAATCTCTTCCACTATGGTCTCATTACCTGGTAAAATGTTTTGGACTTCCAAATCCACAGTGATCATTCTCTTCATGATTTTCTGAATTATTAATATTCCCATTTTACAGAAGCCCAGAGAGTCTTGTACAAGATTCTTTAAGAGGGTCAGCCTGTGTCTTCACATCCATCCTCTATGCCCTAGTTACATTCTCACCCTAAGCTTTCCAAGGAACAAAACCTTTGCTTTCCTACTATTTTCAGATAATGACGATTCTGACTGAGACTGATAAACACAAAGTTAAGAAATCTGATCTTCAAGGCTGCTTAAATTTGAGATTAATTTTGTGACTGGCTGAGGATTTTTTTTTTCCCAAGGAAAAGTCTTTTTAAAGCACAGACCATTTAATGAGGGAGCAAGAATAAGACTACAGGTGATCAGTCACGCTGCTTGACAGCTGCATTATAAAGATTAATTCTCCAGTAATGTTGGTGAGGCACTTTTGAGAAACTTCCCAAAAGAAATTAATTCACTGATTCACCGAGTGTTTCTGAATGGTGAATACACAGAAACAGTCTGTTTTGTAGAGCTAACTTGACGCACTCCAAAGAGCTGATTCATTCTGAGAGGTTCTTTCACGAAACATCTTCTCTTGGCCTTTTTTTTAATTTCTTTTTTTTAAGACAAAATGTCCTTTCACCCCTCTTCAGAACTGGTTTTTGCTGCTTTTCAGTATCCATGTGCTCTCTCCCTGGAGACCTCTCTGAGCCAGCCATGAAATGAGCACCCCCCAGAAACACACAGTGCGAGTTTATTACTGCTTACCTCATCCCTGACTTAATGATCTCTACATCTGAAGTGGGAACTCAGATTCAAGTCCATTCTATTCTCTCTTTTTTTTTTTTAATTCCAAATTACTGGCATTAAGTGTCTTCTTGTTTGGAACTTTTTTGTCCCAATTACTCCAATGCCAAGTTAAAATGACAACTAATGCCAAATTAATAAATATTACTACTTGAATACTTATAATAAATTCAGTTCTTTGACCACCTTGTGATGACATGCAGGTCATTCTCCAAACAGCCGTTTCTCTTGTCTTTTGTCTCTCTATGGCTTCATTCCTCATTAATGCCTTTCAGGGTTTGTTTGCTCTTCTGGCTGTTGCAGCCAGAGATGGGCCGGATTTTTGTTCTTTTATAAGCTCCAGCTCCTTTACGCCAGTTCACAAAAGGCTGAGGAAGAACCTGGCTTTTTGGAGGCAATAAAGGTAAGGTGGGTACCTGAAGGAGGCATTCATTTAGCTGGGACAAGCACTCTGAAAAGAGCAGTGCTCCAAGGCCCTGGGAATGTAGAGCTGAAAGAGAAGTTATTACTTGCTTTCAGAGAGGTTGTCAGGCAATTACAGAAGCATCAGGTACATTGATTGAGACAAGCACATGCTTTATGTGGCCAGGTTTGAGGGACAGGTCAAATGCCCTTGGAAGAAGGAAACATGGACAGGGACAAGAGGGATCCCAGAATCACAGAATTGTAGGAAGGGACCTCAAGAGATCATCCAGTCCAAACCCCTCCGCCAAAGCAGGTTCCTTAGGACAGGTCGCACAGGTAGGCATCCAGACAGGTCTTCAATATCTCCAGAGAAGGAGACTCCACAACCTCCCTTGGATGCTGTGAACCTGTCCCTTTTGGAGTGAGAAAACAGGAGATCATTCTTTGTATTCAAGTTTGTGTTTTGATTTTCTCAGTTCCCTGCCTTTTTTGCACCTTTCCTCAGTAATCACAGCTTATTCTGGACATTGACAAGATTGTTCCAGGTAGGGTGATTTCCCGGTATTTCCAGCTGGGACTGGTTAGTACCTTCACCCTATTTTACCCTTTTGTCCAACTGCCGTGTCATGCAGAGGACAGATGGCTCAGAGAAAGTGAAAAGGCTCAGATGAGGAATTGATACAGCACGTGGTGTTATTGCAGCAGCCAGTGCCAGCAGCTCTGGAAAGCTGAGCTGACTTCAGCCATAAAGAAACCCCTTTCAGACAGCCATACAAGTAAATGTCTTCCGGCTTCCTTGTACCTTTACAGCAGAATGAGGGACAATTAATGAAAAGATGAATGTCAAAGGAACTGGTGCATTGAAGGTACATTTGGACCAAAATCTGATACCTCAGAGATCTGTGTAAATCTTCCAACTGAGCTAACTTGCTAAATAACTTCCATTACCAGAGGGCCTGGGGTCACTGAGTAGGCAAGATGAAATCATGCACGCCAAAGAGCATCACAAAACTATTTCACAGCACAAAAGCAATTTGCATTGCTTTTCTCACTGCTGTAAAGCAAGCAGGCAGCAATTTTCCAGTGTCTGCACTGTACCTTTCCTGTGCCTCGTGCTGCAAAACCTGACCGACTGTTAGGAGGCAGGTAATGGCCTGGCAACTTCACCGCGCTGCTTCAGTGTCAGTGGGAACTTGGAGTTGTATGGTGGAAGGAATCGGTGTCTCCTCTCTAAAGGCTAACTCATAACCTGGGCATTTCACCCCAGCAAAGGGCAGTGGCTGAGCACACTCCATCTGTAATGCCCAGTTTGTGAGGACCCCACAGGGCAGCTAAGTTAAGACACCTGCAGGCAGTTGCAGGACAGCAGAGGTTCAGTGAAGGCCATGCCTTCATGGTACCACGACTGCCTGTGGCTCCAGCATAGAGCATCACCCCACAGCCAGTTGTGCAGGACAACCAAGGAGATGATGCACCATTTCATGGAGCTAAAATTGGCCAGCTGTGAAGTAGGTGGGGGGCAGCGTGGGAGGGAGCAGAACAATGCCTTAATTCAATGATGTTGCCAGAGCACTCCTATACCGAAAACAGAGTCTGAGCAGCCTGTATTTCAGCTGTGACCTTGCAGGAATGTGTGTTAGGCCTGGAAGATGTTCCACAAAGCTCTGAAAAGGCTCATCCACACCACCATTTTGGGTCTTCTAAACCTATATGTAATGCTGCTTCTCTTCAGAAGCCCAGCAAGTCACATCTGAGACCTCATCTTGCCTTCATTTTCTTTCAGGGAATGGATTTAGAGGTCTCTTGATGCCATTTACCAGTTCTGAACAAAATGTTTCTTTGCTTACTGATCTGAAAAGGAAATGTTTCCTCCCCAGCTGGGCAAAACATGGAGACATAGCCTGGGGAATTACTGCAAACACATTGTCAATTCTTCTCTGTATTTTTTGAGCATCATTTTTTCCCCCTTATTTCATATTTTCACCCCACTTTGCTTAAGTTGTGCGTATTAGACTGTTTATTCCAGAGATACTCCTTTACTTAGTGTGATGCTCTGTGAAATTGTCAGCTAAGCATTAATCACCATTTAGCCTGTCATTTTGGCTGTGTCTGACATATTCAACTGTACCTCAGGATACACACATCTGGCAACGACAGTCATTTGTTAATTGAATGTGACTTTCAATGAACTTTTCACCCAGGAGTCTATTCCAGGGATTTATCAACAACTGCTATTTGTTACAAGTGTTTTGTAATTTTTGGTAGCAAGGAGCAAACCACAGCGTTGTGACTTTTGCAGTAAGCTGCTGCAGCATGCAGCGTTGCACGTACTTTGCCTGTTAACCCTCACAGCTACCAGGTTCACTGAAGTTATGTCTGGCTAGATAAACACAGGCTCCTAAGGGCAGGTAGTTTATGGCCACTCCCAAGCATATCATCTGAATACAGCCAGTCATTACACCAGCCACAAGTCTGCTGTGTGTACACCTGGGATGCAAAAAAGCAACTTTACAGTGGGAATGGACCCTTTCTGGACTCTTTTGGTTCTGTTTCCAGTGAGGATTTGGTTTGTAACAACTAGCTTGTGAGATGCCCCTTTCTGATTGCCATTGTTTACATTCCTTTGGAAGATCTGGAGATCAAATGTGGAACAAGCTGGGGGAAGCTTTGGAAATTAGTTACCTATACAGAGACCTGGCAGAATCATTCATGGATGCAAAGGAAAATTGCAAAAAGAAAATAATCTAAGTGAAGGCAACTTGCAGTATGAATATCAAAAGAGAACTAGTTTGGAAATGGAAATACTGTAGGCTCTTGGAATTAATGTAGACTCATTCTAGGCCTGGCATGATTCATACAGTGCCAGCAGCCTGTACAATTTGCATCAGTATCTATGCTTCAGTACGAGGCTATTTAAACGCTCTGATCCTTTCATGAATGTGGAAGGATGGGAGGCGAGAGAGCTGGGTATCTGCAGGGCACATCTCACATGCAACCTGTCAGGGCCAACTTCAGGCTGAAACAGCAGCATCTCTGTTCCAACCCTGGCTTTGTCATTCCGATGCCAACACACATTTCAGCTGCAGATCCCCTGGGTAGACATTCCCGAATCTAGGCAGTGTAATCTCCTCCCTTCTCCTTAGAGTGCCGTAATTCAAGGCACACACATAGCTGTCAGTCCTGCTCTAGGTCACAGGGAGATGTGAAGCCTGATGCTGTATCACAGGCGACAGGAGGTTTGCGTGTGGAAGTTTGTGTGTATTTGGGTGCATGCATGTCATCTCAGGGATCAGAGGCTTGATTTTTGCTTCATGTTTTCTTCAGCTCAACCTCTGAGGACTTAACTCTCCCTTCTTACTAATTCAAAGGCCAGTTGCTGGAGGCCACTATGTCGGATGGAGGCCTTCTCCTGGTTTTGATCAACATGAAGGTACAGCAATAACAAGAGAAACATGTTGCTACCTAGAGTAATTGTGCTCTGCAGATTAGGAAAGGCTCCATGCAGTCAGCATTTAATTAAAATATGGGTAAATAAGTAAATTAACAAATCTGGTATTCCTACTGAAACACCTTTTCCAACTAACATTGTCCCCAAGAAGATTTCTGAATGCCTCCATAGTCCGATCCTTCCCCATCCAAGTAAGCAGAAAGACTGCCAGGGATAAAGCTGCAGGTTGCTGAGACACAGGTGATGCACTTCTGTTTCTGTAGCCTGCTATAAGCCTCCTTGCTTTCAATCATTTATTAGAGGCCCCACAGATATAAAGACCAGGAAATCTGAATTCTTGTTTAATGCACCCGTTGAATATTTCTTCCATAATTTGCACTCTTTACCCGTTTATGATTTTTGCTGGACCTTGTTTTCACTAACAAGGATGGACTTGTTAGGGAAGTGAAGGTCGGGGGCAGCTTAGGGCAAAGCGACCATGAAATGGTTCAGTTCATGATCCTGGGTGGAAGAAGCAAGCCAAAAAGTAGGATAGCTACCCTGAATTTTGGTAGAGCTAACTTTGATCTCCTCCGCCACTTAATGGGGGCTATCCCGTGGGCTACGCTGTTTGAAGGAATGGGAGCCTGCGAGAGCTGGCTAGCATTCAAACAGCACTTCTTCCAAGCACAGGAACGATGCATCCCTTTGAGGAGGAAATGGGGAAAGAGAGGCAGAAGACCTGCATGGATGAACAGGGAGCTATTGAGCAAACTCAAAGAGAAGCAGAAGATCTATGAATCGTGGAAAAAGGGTCTGAGCACCTGGGAAGAATACAGGAATGTGGTCAGGGCCTGTAGGGATGCAACTAGGAAGGCTAAAGCCCTCTTGGAAATTAAGCTGGCAAGGGACATAAAGGATAATAAAAAGGGGTTTTTTAGACACGTGAACAGTAAGAGGATGTCCAGGGATAATGTAGGTCCCTTGCTGAATAAGGAGGGTGTCCTGGTTACGGGGGATGCTGAGAAAGTGGAGATATTGAATGCCGCCTTTGCTTCGGTCTTCACTTCAAAGGCCCCCCGGGACCCACAGACACTGGATGAGAGTAGGACTGATTGGGAAATGAAGAATTTCCCTCTGGTTCAAGTAGGGGAGGTCCAGGAGCGGCTCAAAGGGATTAATGCACACAAATCCATGGGCCCAGATGGGTTACATCCACGTGTGCTGAGGGAGCTGGCGGAGGTGATTGCTGAGCCGCTCTCTATCATCTTCGACAGGTCTTGGAGGACAGGAGAAGTGCCTGAAGACTGGAGGATAGCCAATGTCACTCCAGTCTTTAAAAAGGGCAAGAAGGAGGAACCTAGTAACTATAGGCCAGTCAGCCTCACCTCTGCCCCTGGAAAGGTAATGGAACAGCTTGTTCTGGATGCCATCTCCAAGCAATTGGAAGAGAAGAAGGTCATGAGGAGTAGTCAGCATGGATTCACTAAGGGGAAATCGTGCTCGACCAACCTCATAGCCTTCTACGATCTCATGACAGGCTGGGTAGATGGAGGGAGAGCAGTGGATGTCATCTACCTTGACTTCAGCAAGGCCTTTGATACTGTCTCCCATGACATCCTGATAGCAAAGCTGAGAAAGCATGGGATAGATGAGTGGACAGTGAGGTGGGTTGAGAATTGGCTGTCGGACCGAACCCAGAGGATTGTGATTCGTGGAGTAGAATCTGACTGGAGGCCTGTTACCAGCGGTGTTCCCCAGGGCTCAGTGTTGGGTCCAGTCCTGTTTAATATCTTCATTGACGATCTTGATGAGGGAATAACATCCACCCTCAGCAAGTACGCCGATGATACAAAGCTGGGAGGGGTGGCTGACACGCAGGAGCACTGCGCTGCCATCCAGAGAGACCTGGACAGGCTGGAGAGCTGGGCAGTGAGAAACCAGATGAAGTTCAACAAAAGCAAGTGTAAAGTCTTGCACCTGGGAAGGAACAACTGTTTGTATCAGTACAGGCTGGGGGATGACCTGCTGGAGAAGAGCTCAGTGGAGAAGGACCTGGGGGTCCTGGTAGATGACAGGTTGGCCATGAGCCAGCAGTGTGCCTCGGTGGCCAAGAGAGCCAATGGGATCCTGGGATGCATCAGGAGGAGTGTAGCCAGCAGGTCAAAGGAGGTGATCCTCCCTCTCTACTCTGCCCTGGTCAGGCCCCACCTGGAGTATTGTGTCCAGTTCTGGGCTCCTTGGTATAAAAAGGACAGGGATCTCCTGGAAAGAGTCCAAAGAAGGGCTATGAAGATGATTAAGGGCCTAGAGCATCTCCCCTATGAGGAAAGGCTGAGTGAGCTGGGACTGTTCAGCCTTGAGAAGAGAAGACTAAGGGGGGACCTAATCAAAGTTTATAATTATCTGAAGCAGGGGATGCAGGGGGAATCAGCCAGCCCCTTTTCAGTGGTCTGTGGGGATAGGACAAGGGGCAATGGCTGCAAGTTGGAGCATAGGAAGTTCCGCACCAACATGCGGAAGAACTTTTTCACAGTGAGGGTGACAGAGCCCTGGGACAGGCTGCCCAGGGAGGTGGTGGAGTCTCCTTCTCTGGAGATATTCAAGACCCGCCTGGACGCCTATCTGAGCAATATGAGCTAGGGAGCTGCTTTGGCAGGGGGGTTGGACCCGATGATCTCTCGAGGTCCCTTCCAACCCCTACAATTCTGTGATTCTGTGATTCTGTGATCATCTGAGTATGTGGGAAAGTGGCATTTATTTTTTTATATATATATACATATATATAAATATATATATGTATATATATATATAAAATGTGGAACAAGTGCTTCCTTTTATCTGCCTAAGGATTTCAGACAGTGGAAACTCTCTTGTGTTGAGACAGCAGTTGGATCTGGACCACTTTCTTTAATGTCCCATGATGGACCTTTAAGTAGTTATTAATCTTTTTCTTCTCAAGATAGTTGAGTTTACCTATAAAGGTCTTTCCTAAAAGACCTTGAGAGAAGCATTTAATGGTATTTGAAAGTCCCGTGTGACAGGATCATTTACATAAGAAGGAGTTTGATGAAGCCTTCGGCAGACAGCAGGAGGCACAGCTTCCTTCCAAAGAAACGAAGGTTGATGCTTCCCCATTAGTTCAGAGTTATTCAGGTCCCAACTGATACTGTTCTTTAGGATATTTTTAAGTGGATTGCCTCAAATACAAATGCCCTCTGGAGGCCTTTTTAAGATTTGGTAGCTTCTATTTGGCTGACTTCAAAAACTGTTTGAATGGTAAATTTACACTTCAGTTAGTAGAACATCTGTTCGGTATCTGACCTCTGTAGGAACTTCTGGGTGAGTAGGACTTAGGCCAGAAGCTTTTATTATCTATTTTACGTATCTGAGCTTTTTTTTTTTTTTTAATTCCAACCATTCAGTGTGAGGTAACTCTTCAGACCTGATTTTTGTATAGAAAGAGTGCAGATATGAAAGTCTTGGGGCCCTTTGATAGTGAACTGCAACAAAGGGTTGCATTAGCACCTCTTCCGTGGCCCTTTCTATGAACCTTGTACTCCAAAGGCATCTCTCAGCTCTGCAAATCTTCCTAGTTCTTGTGGTTTAAGGTTTTATGAGTAACTTTTAGAGTAGCCTTTAGCAAGTTGTTCTTAGAAACCTTTGTTTATAGTTATAAAACTAACTTGTCTTCATTTACTGTTTGTGTAAGCTCCCTTGTTTGCACCCAACTTCCACATTTTGAAAAGTGCCTTTTCCCTTCAGATAAGGCCTCTTCTATTTAGCTCTGTCATATATGGCCCTCTAAGAATATTGTTTTGTTGGTTGTTTTTTTTTTTCTTTATGCAAGGAATATTAATTTATTCTGCACCTCTTAAGATAATGCTTATGAGGAGGGCAAAATGTCAGCTTTCTATGGCCAGATCTCTTGAGGAAAGGAGTGAGTTCAGAAGCCTTTATCAAGGCAAGACTCTGCCTCCAGCTTAGAAGGCAGCCTGAGCCTCCTATCCATTGCTGCCTCCAGTACTGTGGCTGCTCAGATCCCCTGAAAGCCCAGCTCAGCACAGCTCCACCCCCAGCTCAGGCAAGGGCTCAGCACTGGCAGGAGGTTTGCTATGCATGTGGCCCACCCAGTGAGAAGGCCAACGGAGAAGGATGGTGGTCCTGCAGCTCCCAGCATCTTCCTAGGTGCAGTCCCCTTCCTCTCCTGGCTGGCATAGCCCAGGGATCACACAGGGACCAAAATAATTGTCAAAATATACATTTTGCTTTTGTTTATTTTTTACTTATATCTTGTTTATCTTCAAAATTTTAGATGTCAAGTGGTACATGGTCACAGGACTAGCAGGGATCTAGGGCCACTGAATTCATTCCCGGGCTCCTGGGCACCACAGTAAAACATAGTCTTCTCCACAAACTTCTCAACTGGAATTAAAAAAATAGTAAGCTACAGAATATTTGCTCACTGGGTTGTTTCCTGTGATAGCAATCAATTTCATTAGAAGATTCTTTGGGATTTAATCTTGCATTGTTTTCTATCTGAAGCATTCAACAATATGTGCAATGTAATGTAAATAAAGAAAGGCTTGGCAGGAATGATTAAAGTACACTAGGAGTTTTTCCTAATCCTCCAGATGTCTAAAAATACAGAAACCACCCATGAAAAAAACATGGAAAGCTTGTCAGAAAGCCTTGCAGATATAAAATCTGTTTTTCAAATGACATTGATTTTGCTACAAGGAGGGAAAAATTAAAATAAATCAAAGAAATGACAGTTTATGATGAAGAAAGGGCTCTAGAATCATAGAATCATATAATATATTGAGCTGGAAGGGACCCATAAGGAACATCAAGTGCATCATCTAAGTGGCATGTTCCATGTTTCTGTCAAGGCATTCCCACAGCAGAGAGTAAGTTGATCCCAGCTGCTTCAGAACAGCTTTCCACTGCTAAACATTGCTGAGATTTGCTCCTTCACAGGAAGGATTTTTCTCTCAGTGCCACAGCGGGAACATGCCCATCCCCGAAGAACTGGTTGCCATCTAATAACCATCTCACTGTCATCTGCAGTTCTTCCAGGTGTTTGTGTCGGGTCTAATTCAAAAGGGGTGTCTGGAGTGCTCCACGCCAAACACCACAGGTGAAATCCCACACGTACACGGCTGACACCGGCTGCATGAGGAGAGGAGAGCAGCACCTCATACTCTGCCTCGCAACTACCACCGCTTCATCAGCCCGAAGGAGTGCACAGGTTGTCCCTCAGAGGACAACCAGATGGGCTCGAAAGATGTCAAGGCCTTCACATCATACTACCAAGCTAAGTCCAGGACTGCCTTTTAGCAATAATATCTGTAAGGGTGATACATGTACTGGCTGGGTATATTCTTCTTTCCTCATGTGCCCTCACACAAACGAAGCACCACAGGTGATCAGCACACTGAATTCCAGTTTCTGCTGGAGAAATGAGCTGCTGAATGTAAAGCTATACCCTAAATACTAGCTTGGTGGGAAAACAACTGCAGGTTTGTTCTTCTGAATGAACCTTTCTTGTAACCTAAAAAATGAAAGACACCTGCTAATTATTTTTGTCATTAAGCTAAAAATAGTAGTCATAAGGGGTTTTGGAGAAACCAAACCATCTGGCCAAATAATAAAATAAATGGCAGAGGTTTGTCATTGAAGGAGATACAGTAAATTATATTCTAAGAAAAGTATTTTAGAGAGAGTATTGGCATGACTCCCAACTGCAGCTCCTTAAGAGGACATTTGGAAAGAGCTAATAAAAATGCAAGATAATCAACTAATTCTAAGCCATCACCCGAGTTACTAGGTGTTTAAAATTCCCATTGTAAATTGGATTACTGTAATAACACGGCTTAATAGTCTTAAAAATAGATTCTAGGTCACACCAGGGAAAAAAAAGGGGGATTTTCAGTTTGGGAATGCCAGCTTCAGTTTCAAAATGAAGTAAAATTCTAACCCTCCGACTCCCTTTCTTTGTTATCATAAGTAAATATGATAAAAAGATTAGCATATTTTGTAGTGTAAGCACTGAGAAACCCAGGTTTGATACCCATCTTTAGCTGAATCTGCCCTGTTCTCAGAATATCAGGTGTAAATGGAAAACCTCTGTGCAGGTTCCCTTGCCATGCAGCTAGGACTGGAGCTAGGGAGACGCCTGGAGAGAGGCTCAGATAAATATGGGTTGCCTGTAGTGAGATTTTCCAGAACACGTTAAAGGGATTTCAAATTAGGTAGAGTCCTTTAGGTACGACGTAGAAAACCTGCATTAGTATCATAGAATCATAGAATGGTATGAGTTGGAAGGGACCCCAAGGATCATAGAGCTCCAAACCGCCCTGCCACAGGCAGGGCCACCAACCTCAGGCCTGGATCTACACTAGGTTGCCCAGGGCCCCATCCAACCTGACCTTGAACACCTCCAGGGACGCGGCATCCACTACCTCTCTGGGCAGCCTGTTCCAGCACCTCACCACTCTTTCTGTAAAAAACTTCCCCCTAAGTGCCTAAAGTGCCTAGATCTTTTTAAAAAGCTTTCAGCACCAGCTTTGTGTACTATGGTCTTGCACACCCAGCTGTGGGAAATGCGACTTCGCCTTGGTGTACTCAAAGATGCCAGATGTTAAGTGTTGTGTTCCCACTGGAACTCCATAATTAAGATACAGAACTTGCTATATTATTCACAGGGCGACATCATTTTTAAGAGGAAAAAAAAATAAATGTATAGAGTGCTGATTTCATGCCTGGACTGGAATATTTTCCAGCCCTGGCATAAAGGTGTGTCCCAGAGGCCCGGAGCCTTCCGACAGGCCAGTGCAGCTGCACCGCGGCCTCTCCCCATGCCCTGTAATAAAGCTTGCAGCCGAAAAGGGTCACATATGGCTACATCCAGGTGCCAACTTTTTGCATTGTTTTCAGACCAGAATTTGTCAGCCACTAGCTGCTTGTGTCGGGCAGGAGCGGGAGGATGTCCTGTGTCACTTTGCCGGTGCAGTTTGAGGGGTCGCTGCCAAAAAAGCCCTGAAGAACTGGGACTAAAATGAGCAAGGCTCCAGGTAAGGGCTGTATTTTTCCCCCTCTGTTTTTGGGTGACCGGAGGGTGACAGACACTTGCTCTCTTCACTATCATCACTTTGCAGAGGGACAGCTCTGGGAGGGTCACGGGGAGACAGACAGAGACCCTCGGGAGGCATGGAGGTAAGAGAGGGGGTGTCCCGGCCAAGGTCCCCTCTCTCTGCTGCAGAAACAAGGTGGTGGGGAGGGGGGGGGCCGGTATTTAGGGGAGCTGTGCCCCATGCCAGCGCCGAGGGTCAGCTCATACAGGCGGTCCGCCCGCTCCAGGCTTGACAGCCGCTCGTGGCTGTCCCCAGGGGACTCGCCGGCCCCGGCCCCCCCGCACCGCTCCCTGCCGGGACGGGCGCACCGGCGGGGGGGGGCGGTGCGGCCGCAGGGCGGGCACGGCAGCCCGGCGCCTCCCGTCACGGCAGCGGCTCCCGGCGCAGCCGGGCCCGAGGGCAGAGACCCGCCGGCGGCGGGAGCGGCTCCTCCGGCGCCGGGTAAGTGCGGCGGGGCCGAGGGAGCGGCGCAGGGCGGTGTCTCGCTTCGCTCCTGCCCGGGCCGTGGCCGCCGGGGCTGGCCCGGTCGCCCGCTCCGGGTGCCGGCAGGAGACACCCCCCTGGGGGCGGCGGCGGCGGCAGTGCTGGGCGGCGTGTGCGCGGCGGGGACGGGGACGGGGACCCGGGAGGGGACGCCCGCCCTGCGCCTGCAGACTGGAGCGGTCCCGGCTGGCCGAGCCCCGGCGAAGCGGAGTGTCCAGGTAACGTGCGCGTCCCCCCGGCTCAGGCTCCCCCCGGGCCCTGCCGCGGCCGCTGGCTTCGGGCGGCCCCCGGACGGGCACCCCACGCTCCGGGGGGAAGGCGCGGGGAGAAGTTACGGCAGGGGACGTGTAGCCCGGTTCCCGTGGGAGATGAAGATGAGGAGAGATGAAGGAGGTGCTGAGGGTGCTGCTGGGGACGTGAGGACCGCTGTCCGACCGTGTCCCGGGTGTTCGTTCTGCGTGACCGTGGGCTTGCCAGGGGCACTCTGTCCGTGCCTCCCTGTCCTGGATGCTGCCCCAGGGTTGGACCGACCGGCTTTAATGTTTATTAGCGTAAGGCGTTAACCTTTAGGAAGAGCTCAGGGAAACGGGGAATAGGTGTCAGGCATAGGCTGCCTCTCTCCAGGAAGGGAACTAAACCGAGTTTTTCTCCGGCAGAAAAGCGGTCGAAGTGCCCCGGGCGCAATTTTTACCTGCGTCTCCTTTCTGAAACGGTGTGTGCACGGTCAGATTAACCAGTGGTAAGGACATGGAAAAGGAGAAAGTAAAAATACCAGCTTTAATTACGTAATAGCACCTCTCGGTTATATTAAAACACGTTTCTGAAAAGTAACCCTTGTGCACCAAGTCCCTAATTAAAGTTGCACGAGCAAGGTAACGAACGACTGACGCGTGGTTGGTTGATGTGAAGGATCTTCCTAGAAAATCAGTTAAAATACATCATTGACTTTCATCTTCCTGTGATTGCAAGGAGTGCCCTTGTACTTTGATCACTCTCAAGGCAGGAATTTTTCTTTCTGATTGCAATAAAATGCTGGCAGTCAGAGAATTTTGTTTTTCTTATTTCAGTTATCAGCAATGCTCCTCTGCATTTATTACAAGTTATTTGTGGACTGAAGAGCAGGCAAGTGCTTTTAGTGAAGGAAGAAGTAAAAGAGTAGTCAAAATATTCCCAAAGCAATAGATAAAATGACCTACAGTGTGCTGTTTGTCTGGTAGGCACAGATACACCCAGTTCTTAAACATCTGAATTTTGAAAAGTGATGAGCCTTTGGTTGTTCCAGGACAATCCTGGTCACTTTTGGGGTGTCATGGTTAGGATTGATGAATATGAAAATACATAGGGCACGTTGACTTAGGCAGTGTAACCTCATCGCCTTTTGTAGCTAGAAGAAAACAAGTTTGGATGAAACAGAGAACTTGAAAACAGCAGAAGGAAAGACCATGGCACATAGTTTACCTTTCCTTGCTGAAGAAGTCATGGGAATGAGTATGGGGTTTTTTTGGCTTCAATTCTTAGTATTCTCTTTGAAATTATGGATGTGAATGTTTGTGCTCTGATGTTTTTGAAATGTTACATTGTTGTTGATTAAAAAATGCTTATATGGAAGTAAGAGAAATTGAAAGTTCTCAAGAAATACCCCAATAACTTCTTAAAGCAATCACTTTCTTGTACCATTAGAGTGAAGGTTCAGTTCTGTCCAATGGTTTTGAAATTCACCCTGGTAGAACAGTGACCAGTCTATTTTGGTTTAGACATGTCTCGACCGTAATAAATTTAAGCAAAACAGCATATGTAACATATCATAAAATATCCATGAGCTTCAAAATCACGGCACATTAAAAAAAATATGTGCAAATCATGATATGCAGAGGGAGAAAGTCAGGTCATGTTGTTAATGTGTCTGGAGGTGCAAAATTGTTCCCTCGTGTACATTTATTCATCTAATCCTGTTCAAGTAATATTTTCTGCTGGTGTAACAACAAGTGTTCTTAGTGAATCGTTCAGAATGTACCTGCTTCCTGCAGTTTCTAAAACCTGGGATGAAAATCTGTGAGAACTCATACGTGTATTTTGCTCCATCAATTGTAGATTGGAGATTGTACGTTCCCTGAACTCCTGCTGGGCTTTCTGCTGGGTTTCATTGGTGTCTCTTCCTGGTGAAGATGCTCCAGGACCTTGGTCACTTTTCTGGGCATGGGTCCCTCTTGACTGGCTTTGGGGGAAAAGTGAGGGAGCTTTCTGTGTGCTCTCCATATGTTGATGGCCAAAGAGCCACCATTCACTGTGACATCTCCCTGGCACACTCCTTGTTCCCTCAGTTTTGTGAGCAGTGAAACAATGCAGGGTTTCAGAGTGATGGCTTGATTTGTCCTGCTCTGTGGCATCCAGCCTGGCCACTCCAACCCATGAGATCACCACCAGCACTGAAAGGGGAGAATTGCAAAAATAAATCCAAGCAGTCTTGTCTGGTAGAAGTATTTGGACAGTCAAACATCTGTGTTAGAGTGGATGAGGATTCTGCCATTTGTGTTTTTCCAAGGGCATCATTTCATTGCAGCCCGAGTGTGGTTTAACATAAATCCTAGAAAGTCAGGAATGGTGATCTGTGTGTGAAGATCTCTCAAATCCAGCTTTCCTCATGTGAAAGAATGTCTGCTGTGCTGGACTTCATTATCCTGGTTTTGTAAGGTCTTCCCATCTGAGATTTCTGTTTGTTATTTCTTTCCTTCTATCCAGACTGTATTCTCTTTGGCCTTGTTTCCTAAGGAGATGATGCTAAAATAATAATGGTCTCTGACTGATAGCTCCCCTCATTGCCCCAGAGTAATATTTTTACTCCTGGGGATTAATTTCAACCAATATAAGTAGAAAAGTACAGATTTCCAAGTGATGAAATTCGTACAAACCTCAAGGCTGCTGGTGACCAGGGAGATGAGAGAGGTGAGGTTGATGTCCCCACTGAGGGAAGAGCTTGTAGCACGCATTCAGCTTATTAGACATCAAAAAATCCTTGTGGGTGCTCCATAGGATGCTGAGCTTCACAGCTTCTGCTACTCAAGGCTTGGTGATTATATTTTTCAATTTCTCTGCTCCTTGTGAGTACACAGTCTAGGAAGTTTTGATCATGCCTTTTCACCTCCATGGTCAGCTCAAAGTAACTCTATTTGTCTGAGATACTTCTGGTAATGATATATACATATATATATATATATATATATATATATATATATATATAAAAGTGCTGGTGTTCTCAACTTCACAAGCCGACCTGGTGTTTTCCTAGCCCATAATTTAATACTTCTAGATCCAGAGTTGATAGCTGGCAGTGCAGTCATTTCCTTCTGTTCCCCCGAGCCAGTGCAGACGCTCAATGGCTGCTTTCTGCCACAGTGGGTTGCTCTGAATTGCTTGTGAGTGTTTGATTAGACTTTAATTTGCTCCCTACTGCCACGGCTGCTTCTTCTGGCTACGGCTACATCCGAATGGCCTCTGCCGCTGTGCTTCCCCTGCAGAGCGAAGCACTGTCCCTGTGTCACGACAGGGAAGGTACTGTGAGTTTATCTAGCAAGACCTTTATAAACACGTGTTGCTTTTATGGACTTTCCAGTTGTGGCCCTGGATTTGTTTATTAGGTACCTAAAGTTAAGAGCTGTACTTAAGGGTAATTGTACACTTTCTCATCCCTTATCTTCCCAACCTTAATATCGTCACAATACTGGCCTTTCTTCTCTCTCTCTCTCTCTCATTACCTCTGTAGCAAACTGCTGGGGGTGGGATTGTTTTGTAATATTTTGGCTTTTAGAAAGCTTTGATAGTACAGCAAGTTGATTTGCTGGGGTTGTGGTTTTTTTCCTATTGTAGAAATCATATCAACTGCACTTGCTCTCTGGGTGTGAACATACATATATACATGAAACCAATTCAGCAAAGTGCTTAGTGGATAATGTTGATTTTCTTTTTAAATGTTGCTCTGCGTTCAAGCTGCACTAAGCTCTCCTTTACATCCTTTAGAAATTGTTTATGTATTGTTAAAGCCTGTACTCTGTGCTAAAGAGAGTGCTGTGCTTGTACAGCCACTATGTTTGACTTTATTCTCCCCGTTTACAGTAGCTAGAAGAGGAACGAGGTGCACAAGAATGTTTTTTGCCCTGGGAACAAGCAGATGCAGCATCTTGCCCTGCTTCATCTTGCACTTTGATGGAGCCAAGCATCCTTCCTTGCCCACTGCAAAGACCTGGCTCTCCTGGCAGCCCCACATGGCTCTCCCCACACCCTGGGGAGCTGCCACCAGGCAGGCTGGCCTGGGTGCCTCCCAGATGGACTCAGAGGCAACTCCCACAGAGGTTTCTCACGCCCACCCCTCACCAGCAGTCACATCACTCCCAGAAACGCAGGATGTAGCAGCACAGTAGGTGCTACCCAGTCTGTTTCGGTTAAGATGAATCCAAGGGATGTTATAATGCTGCCAGCAGAAGTGTTTAACTTGAGCCACTGTAACAGATCGTGCTGGGTGTGTGAAGAAGCCCTGTGCTTCACCTTGGTGGTTTGGAGAAGGGCAGCAACATCCTGCAGAGAGGGGAGCAGAGCTCCTGCCCGGAGGCCAAGGAGATGGGCTGGGGAGGGAAAGCCAGCAGCAGGACTGAGAGCAGGCAGACCTTAACATGGTTCAGCTGCAGCCAGGGCAGCATCTCTGAGGACAACCTAAAAAAGGCAGTGTCAGTGAGGGGAGATGGGATGGTTTTGCTAGCTGGGTCAGGTCCCTCTGTTTGGAGGAAGAGGAGTGCCTTGGGCAGCCTTTGAGCTTGGAACTGCATCAGGTGCACCCAGGCACTCGGAGAGGAGGTGTTCAGCTTCCCAGAGCTCAGTAAGAGCTGAAGGTACATGGCAGAAGCTTCCATGTCTGTACTTGCTTTGGTGTGTAGCACACATCTTTCTGTGCTGACCCCAGGGTGGGGGCAGTTCTGTGCTTGGTTGTGCTGCAAGGGTGCAGCTCAGTTAAAGCCCTTCTGTTTTTCTGTGGTGTCCTTGGGAAGATCACAGAGATGCAGTTGCAGATCAGGGAGTGCTGCTTGCTTTTTTTCTTCTTTAATCTCAATTAAGCAGTATTTGCTGCATGGATAATGACAGCAATGCACTGTTTTCCTCTCTGTTGGCTTTCCCCATCCTGTCCAGGTATTCCACCCAGCAGAGGAAGCTGAAGTAGGTTTGTAGTATACCGTACTGTTTATGTTTGCAGATCTAAGCACCTGCTGATGTGGGATAGGGGAGTCACTTATGCTGCTTTGCAGCCTTCATGGGCAAATGGGCAGCCTTTTATTTTTAGCCTTTTTCAATTATCTTCAAAACTGGTTTAGAAAAATCTGTGGGAAACCCACCAGTTTGTCCACAGTCTCCTGAGTAATCTGTAACTGTTGAGCAGTGCAGCTGCAGAGTTGTTGAAGTGTCCTTGGAAGATGTGCTGCCTCTTGGGTAGAGACAGCTTCCTCCTCTGCAATGAAAATCTCTCCTTTGGAGCCAGCCTTGTATCGGATTGACATCCTGCAGCTCTCTTTGTCTAAAGAGAAGCCCGTGGGTCAAAAGTTAATATTGAAGTGACTGCCGTGAGACTAAGCAAGTGGTTTTTACAAGGCAAACCCCAAATTCTCTGGATTTGGTCCTTGTGGCTGATGTTATTCCTGATGGAGGAGGCTGACTTGTTGAAGGATACTCTTCACAGTATTTTGAGTTAGTTGTGCATACAAAATGGTTATCAGTACCTGGGTGATGGATCTTAAAAGAAAAGGAACCAATAAACCCAAAAATGATCAAAACCAGGGAGAAAAGAAGTTTCAGTTTGTGCACCTGTAGTTCTTAATAGTGCTAAGTCTTCATTTTTTGTGGACAATGTTGCATTAAAGCCTGTATGTTTTTCCCATGACATAATGTATTTTGATTAGGAAATATCCTGGAGTAGTCCTGTACCCCAGGGAGTGTTTACATGGAAGCTCCATGATGTGTATGTATTCACAAAGGCTACAGAAAACACCTGGAAGTGTATTTCATGACCTCTACATGGTGCCTAGTGACCTGGGTTGAATAAAATTCATGCAACCATGTATTCTGCCTAGATAAAGTGTTCCCTTTTGCTCAGGCTTAACACCTCCTTGAGGTTTTGTTTTGCCTGGTTTTGAATCCTGTTATTTGTACACTGCAGCCAAGCACTTCACCCATCGATAGTTATAATTTCTTCATTACAAAGGTCTTGCTTCTGCTCAAACAGAAGCAGAAGCGTTGGCAGCTGTTACATATTTCATACTAACTAATGAAAGTGCTCTGTGATGCATCACTGTGTGGTGCCAAAGGAGCTGTCGTTTAGGTGAGCCTGTGCCTTCCCTCTGCCTCATTAAAGACATCTCTAATTCTCCAGCAGTATTTGGTATGCTTTGTTTGTAAGGAATTAGTACCTATAAAGGTGTGTTTTACAGTCCTTAATTAAGATAGTTTCCAGGTCTGTCCTGTCCTGGGGGGTTCCCAGCCCCGAGGGGACACAGCCCTGAGCAGCCAGCTCTGACTGAGCCTGCTGCGGCAGGGATGGACCAGGGACCTCCCTGGACCTCCAGCCTGGGCTGTCCCATGACTCTGTCATCCCAAGTACAGAGCTGAGCCTCTGAGAAGTCGCAGGGAAGTTCTCATGACCATCCATGAGTGAAAGATACAGCTGAGAAGAGACACCCCTATTTCCCAGAGCAAGAGGGGGCCAGTGCCAGTACCTTTAATCAGAAATCGCAACCAGGTACTTGCAACAGCATAGGTGTTTGCAGCCCCTGCCTTAAGTGGAGTCACTCACTAATGAAGTCTGTCTTAAATAGGGTTAAAGTCAGAGATGTGAAATCATTCCTAAGCGTGCAGCACGTGCTCCCTTTCAGCCCTCAAGCCCAATTTGGTTTGTTGCTGCTTTTGTTCACCTAAGGAAAGCTTTCTCCAAGGCACACTGTAGTGTGCCATAAATATGCAGGGAGTTCTGTAAACATGTTTTGCTAGAGCGTTAAGGCGGTGTTTACGTTCCGTGCTCAGAACTGAAACACTAATCCTATTGCTTTCCTGACAGTAGGCATCACTTGTGATAGCACGATTTTGAGGTTTTTAAAGAAAGGTCCCTCAGTGGGGATGGGATAATTCTAATACACCCCGCTTGTTTTTCTTTCTGGGAAGCTCAGGTATTAGAAATTCTACTCTGCCCTTCTTATGTTCTCTTTTAAATGTCTTCTCAGAGGAGCTGAAGTGCGGTGAAACCTGATAATGAAGCCTCCAGAGAAGACAGCCGCTCAGGCACTGGCTAATCTGTGATTAAGGCTGTGGGTTGCTCCTGTTTAACAAAAATAAATAAAAAAGTTTTTGTTAAAAAACTGAAATAAAAGCAATTGCCTCCAAAATGGAAGTGCTCTCGCTTAAACAAACATCAAGCGAAAAGCTCCTCTCCGTGTTGTCAAAGCTGTTTCGTAAGCAGTGATTGAACATGTGCTCCCTGACTAGTATAAAAGAGCTTGCATTAAGAAGCCAGTGGTGCTTTCAACCACCTCCTCACTCTTCCCCATCATTACTCAGGAACTGTCACTGAAAGTGCTTGCTGTTTACCTCGGAGAGCTTAAAAAAATCTTGAGAAGATGAGCATGTGAGGGCTGGGGGAATATTTGTTTTCTTTCCCCTTGAACTTATTTGTTTGCTGGAGAAGCTGGAGCTGTGGAAGGCATTGAGCTGAATGGAAACAGATCGTGTTCAATTACTGATGGCAACATCCTTTTATTGATGGGGCTGGAAACTCGCCCCTTGGACGGGGAAGGTGTGTAGCACAGAGCCAGAGCATGATGCCTTTGGGAAGAAGACTCTTCTGGTCTGGATTTGTAGTTTTGTTATTTCTAGTTTGCAGAGAGCGTGTACTCTGTCTGCACAGTTCCTGTTATTAATGGGCTAGTGCACTTTGGTGTTCCTTCTCTCCTTCTGGATTCTCTTTACTGAAGGTAGCTGGAAGTGGCGCTTCAGAGTAGAACAGAATAAATGGGACAGGGTGTTTCTCAAACAGATTTCCCAGTAGAGCCAGCAAAATGGTTTTGTTCTAGCATCTTCTGAAAGTAAAAGAAAGTTAATTCACAGGATGAATATTTACCTTAACTGATTATTAAAACAACCCCACATGGAAACCTACTTGCTATAATCACATCTGAGGAGAGACAGTTTCTTGTCCTGGGTGAGCTTTTAATGATTTATGCATCTTACCATGGAAACTGAATGTTGTTACACAAACTTAGCTATCTTGAACAGACATAATAAAACATTCAGCTGTATATTCACTGTGTTAATTGACTGGGTAAGAAGCCAGCCTTTGCAGGGAGTTACATCCTGCTGCATAAAGAGAGGGCAAACAAATTTGGAGGCCTCCTTAGAAAGAAGTAGTAAATGATGAAGTGTCTGAAGAGCGTAGAGGAAAGCTGAACAAATTTACCTAGCTGACCTGTTTTTGCAAGTCTGTGTGGAGTGGTACCTGCCACCTGATTCTCCCTACCAAAAAAATAAATTAAAAACTTTATGAACTTGAACGTTGCTTGTTCTTTAGAATTCTGTAAAACCTAGAACCTGAAGTTCTGTTGCTTAAAATGGAGTGAAAATTTATACTCTAGAAGAACTAAAAGATGAGATTGAGAGATGTAATTCTTTAAAAAAGGAAACTTCTAAAGTCTACTTAATTGCTTGATCAGCTCTTACTATAAATATTTTAATTATGTAAGCTTTGTAAGTGTACATTTTGAAATGAAATAGTAATCTATTTATTTAGCTATGTATATTTGCCTTATTTCTGTACCCTTTCAGATGTTAGGAAAAAGTGTGAAAGGTTAAAGGTGAATCAAAGCAGATTTTAAAAGGTAACAATTTAAATTTTGGATGGCAAGCCGTGCCCCACACCCCGGTTCCAATTCTGCGCCTTGATTCCGTTGGATTTAGGTCACAAAAAAGTTGGGGTTTCCAGCCCAGACCTTTCAGCAGAGTTACTGTTCAGGGCAGGGATGAATGCATTTGTTCCTGCTCTATTCCTGGGTGAGAACTGGAGAGCAGAGGTAACAGCCGGCCCTGCCGACTCAGGAGTGAAGGAGGCTTCCCGTGGTCCCAGTTTCTTTGTGGAGCCTTTCCAGCACCAGGATTTCACAGGGGAGGAGGAGCAGGGCTGACAGCCCGGGCTGCCACCTGATGGGTGAGCTTCCATTTGGTGTGTGGGTGGCAGCACGTCGTGAAGTTGTGTCTGCAGCAAGTGAGGCAGTCCAGCAGTTTAGGCTGAGGAGAGCAGGAGCCCACTGCAGGTGGGGTGTAATTACCATGTGAAATTAAACTTTTCCCAAGATGGGGACATCTGTTCCCATGTCTTACCAGGAGCTGGCAGGGAGATCTGGCTCAGCTCCTCCCATCCCAGTCTGAACTGCTCCAGCAGATAACGAGCCAAGCCAGACAGCTGAACAAAATATGTGCAGGGTAAGGCCTAGTTCTGATTTTCTGGCATCTGTGTTGACCTCTGCTGCGTTTTGGGGCAAAGGCCTTGACTGGAGCGTACGTTGCTGTTACAGCCCAATCTCATAAAGAGCAGTGTTCAAAAGGAACAAAATGGGATGTGATGAGGGATGGGGAGGAAGATGCTCAGCCTCTGGCAGTGTGGGAGCTAAAAACAGCTCGGTGGCTTTGGAGCTGCGCTTGCACAATGCCAGCACAGCCAGTACCGAACTTGGGAGCGGCTGGAGATGCTCTGGGTTTGTTCAGAGAAATGAATCCTTGGCAGGGAGAGGGGAAGCTCTGAAGCTGTGGAAGGAATATTACGGCACAGTCATGTCTGGTATCACTATGGGAGTCTCAAAAATTGTTAAGAAAATAAGCATATGGACTGTATAAAAGGCACACGGGCTTATTTTGAGTGAGGAACATAGCAGACACTCTGTTCTCCGTTTTACATCTCTTCAGAAAGTGTCTTCACACATTTTTGTGTAGATTTCTGTCTCTGAATTTAGGGAGGGAGGGTGAGGAGGAAGGGAAGCTAAGGAGAGAGCGATATTGGGATCTGACAGAGATTAGCACCAGTTTGTTAGCAAATGGAGGCTGCAGGGGAGTTGCAGCCATGTGATATATATTGTTAATTATGTTTCAGGGGAAAAGCCGCTGCTCAGGAGAAGGCAGCATTTCCAGTAACAGCTCTGGAGTTGTAGCTCTCAGGAGAGATGCCGCCCTGCATGACCGTGGTGCTCAGCATTTGTTGGTGAACTGTGACATCTGAAATGATACATCTCTAGATAAAAATAGAGCTTAACTGTGCTAAACATTCAACAAACACTTACTGAGACTCCAATTTCAATGTTTAAACTGTGAACAAAATACCAGGAAAAACCCACTACTAATTCTGTAGCATCTGCTTTCTGGAGGAAATTGCACCCTCATTTTCTAAATTAGAGGAACAAAAATAACAGTTGATTATTATCATTTTTTTTTTTCTGGGATCATGCTGCATTTGGTAATAAATCACCAGAAAATAGCTCATGGACTGCCTGTACTTGCCATTTGGGGTGCTGAGTTTGTGGGATGCTCACTTGGGAACATGGAAAGGCAGCCACCCATGGGAGGGGGCAGAGCTGGGCTGATGGTGGGCAGGCAGCTTGGGGAGTGAGGAGTGTGGCACGTGGAAGGGGCTTGAGGACCACTTGCTGCTTGACATTTGGCCTCGGGGCTGTGCACGATGGCTTTGATGACTGGCATCGATGATATGGGTCAGAAGAGGGAGATGAATGGTCAGGTGGCTTGGCTTGCTACAGCTTGGGTGGGAGAAAGTGAGGAGGAAGTGGGATGGTGAAGTGACATGAAATTGGGGAGGAGAAAAGGAATGGCGGATTCAGCAGTGACTGTGAGCAGAGGACAGGAGTTTTCAAACACAGTTCTTACTGGCTTATCATCCTTATGCCATGGACATCAATAATGTATCCCTTTTTGTTTGCTATGTGCTGCTTGCAAATAGAAAGACTATGTTTGCATGGTGTGTAGAATTGCATTCCCCTACTGACAGCACCATGGAGCCTTGCAGGAGGATTGCACAGCACTTGTAAAGATCCCATGTGATGGATGAAACTATAGTGGAGTACAGTGGGGTTAGGGATGGGGTGTAGTGATTCCTGCATTCCCTCTTCTGCTCCTTGCAGAGATGCTGTTGTTTCAGGGAGAGCAGAGAGGTGCAGTCTCTTGGGGATCCCCTTGGGCTGCAGCTGTGTCTGGCCTGCACAGTGCAAGAACAAAGACTGAAGAAAACCTTTTTCCACCTCTGCTGTCCCTCTCCACCTTTTTAGGGTTCAGTTCCAATTTACTGTCTTCGCTGGGACCTCCTTCCCCTCACCTCCAAATGCCATTCAACCCTTGGCAAGCCCTGGTGTGCCAGCAGATTGCTTCAGCTGAACATTGGCAAGTCACCACAAGCTGCTGCTAGGGTGGGTCTGGGCTTCTGACATCCTTTTCCTTCTAATCATAGGTTTTTAAAGAGGAATTTGGTTTTGCAACTGCTGACTTCAGCTCTCATGTCCTTGCTGATAGCTTTATTTATGGCAGATACAGCACATAAATTGTCATGGCCTGACTGCCCAATGTCAGGGATGGTTTTTCTTGGGGGCATTTGACTTTTAAATTTCCTCAGCATCACCTTGCTTTGAAGAGCACTGCTTTAGGAATTGATTGCTCCTGTTGCTGCTCTCTCAGAAGGGCAACTGGCAGCACTGCAGGGCCACCTCTGCAGCCACCAGCACAGAGTTGCTGGGCTTCAGGGATGATCAGTATGGAAAAGCCCGTGTGCTGCCTCTTTGTGCACTGTGAAGCTTCCCATTTTACCAGGCAGGCAGAGCTCAGCACCAGTGTGGGGCAGGGGGGTCACGCGGTTTCGGTAGGAAGGCAAAATTGATAATCTTATGTTCTGTTCTGATTGAGCTCTTTCAGTCTTTAGGAGGCTTTTTCATTCTCTAATGCTTCTTTGAAATCAAAAAACCCTAAACTGAATGAATGGTTAATAGAATCCTTTCCCATTTTCACTGGAAAGCTGTAATGTCTTGTTAGCCAAAAATAGCCTTGTAATTTTCCACTTTCAGATTCTGCTTTCTACCTCTCCAAAATCAGCAGGCACATTTGACTTCTTGCCACAGGAGGAACCAGTCCTTCCCCTCTGTGGGGCTAGTTGGAGGTGGTCTCACACACCAACTTCTGGCGGTGGAAATCAAAACTGGAAATGTTTTTTGTGGTCTTCTCTTCCTTATAAAATTGCTGTTGTGTCTCACCACAGCACTGGGCACCAAGCACCAGACTAGAAACCTCTGTGTTACACTGTTCCACTGCTTGAGTGTCTGGAAAGAAATGGGTTTTCTTACATCAGTGTTGACTAAATATCTTGGATTGCTCTTTGGTATGGAGGGGGAGGAAAGTTTTCCATTTGCTTTCAACTGACATAATGGGGATTTCACTGGGGGGAAAGGAGAGGGAGGGTTATTTTTATATTTTTTTATCTTTTATTTTCCTCTAGATCATAAGAACAGTTGAAAAGGTTCAGATCGAATGGCTGTCTTGCCGCTGAGAGAAGTAAAAAGTTAGTGCCTAGGAAAAAGCTATGAACACACAGCAGTACCTTCCCCTGTACATCCTTCATGTGCTCTGTGCTCAGCTGTTCACAGGTTGCTTGAGCCAGGTGCAGGACCTTTGTGTTTCACAGCTTTTGATAGGTTTTACTTCCTTCAACCTTCTCAAGATTATTAATTGCCCCCTGAACCTCTCAATCATCTCTTTTGATGTAAACCAGATTTCAGATGCAGAATAGATTTGCCACCGACATCCAGAAACTGCTCCCTGAAGCCAGCTGCATGACATCAAGCAAGTTCTGTCTTGGAAACAATGGAAATTTGTCTCTTATTGGTTTTGCAGACATTTGAAACACTAAGATTGTGTGTAGTGGCAAGCAAACCATATGTCTGTGGAGGTGTGAGAATTGCAGTGTTGGTTTCTGACAGAGGTCATGGCCGAGGTACAGAACATCCAGAATGCTAGCCCCAGTCTTCTCAAAGCCAAGCCTTGCTGCTGCCGTAACTCATGGGGTTTTTTGGATGTCAGTGCTTACCTCCTCATCGCCCTCTGCCAGCCGGTGTAGCTGTCTCCCTGTCCTTACCCTAGCTGTAGCCATTGCCTTCTTGTCCACCGCAGGTATGTAGGATGTTACCAGTGCTTTGCAGGGTAGGTGGTTTTGAAGGCAGGAGCATTGCTCTTGTGCATCTCAGCTCGCAAATACTGAGGTGAGAAAGGGTGTTGGGTGCCCAGAACACCCTTCAGATCATCTCCCTACTCTTTCAACTTCAGAAGCAAAGTACATTGAGGTGTCCCAGAAGAGAATGAAAGAGGAACTAGTCACAGCACTGGAAGAAACAGAAACAATCCTGGTGATACTTAGGATCCTATTGAGGAGCACTGAACTCCTTAATGTTGTATTTGAAGATCTGAAGAAAATCTTCAATAATGAAACCATCTGAACTTGTGTAATTGAAGCTAAAGCCTAATTACAGTAGATCATTTGCACACTGTGGCATTCATCCTACCTAAGTTTTCAGAGCCCCCACATGAGAAGTGCTGATATTCAGTGGTTCTGCAAATCAGTAAGTAATTCAGTAAGGTACTTACAGCCAGGATCGTTAAGGGAAAGATGCTTAATTAGGCCTCGTTAATGTAGACAGAATTGTTTTCTGAAAAAATGTTTCCCTGTTGCTGGAAACAAGATTCTTTGGGGTGCTCATTCCTGAATGTTACAAGCAGATTTGGAGTTTGAAATGTTAATTGATAAGTACTAATTACACTAGGTATGGAAAAGGGGTCTTTTTCCTCTCTGCATCTGTGAAATTTCTTGTGAAAGTAGTAGAACACATTTGTTTACACAAGTTACTGGTAGAGGAAAGAGTTACAGCTGTAAGTAGATGTGGCTTAAGCATAAGATTAACCTGCTGATCAGCTACAGACTTTTTTTAAAACTTGATAAAAAACTTAATGAACTCTCATTTTTTTAAGGTATGTCACTGCAGATAACGCTCACGACACAAGTTGTGTAGCTTAATAGCTTACAACATGGGATCAGAAATTAAATGAACCTCTTTTATCTGTTCAGATGTAGAGCCCACTGAATGCCTGGGACTGGGACTGGTAAGAAATGTGCAAACTGATAAGCTCTGTCCATTTTGAACGATAAACTGCTCAAATACAGGTTTACAGTGTGGAAATCATGCCTGCCATCATCCTGCATGTTCAGCATAGGCTGTGTGTGGAGGATTAACTCATTGTGCCGCCTCTCAAAGCCTCCACGGACTGTGTGGGTGTCACACTGAAGTGGGGCACAGTCACCCAGGTCAGTACAATTATACTGGACCCAGGAGGAATTTTGATAAAGACATTTATCGTTGGAGAGAGCACATATAAACCTCTCACAAAAAGGATGGGGGAATCTCTAAAGTTGCTCTGCGTGCACGTTAAGGATGTCCTAAAAAAGCACTGCACAGTCCAAACTGATGTCATATTTATGTATTTCAGATGAAGGAGCCAAGTTGGCCTCTTACAATCAAAGCAATGCTGTAGTTGTTTTGGGAACTGGATAGGATACCTCAGAAGGAGAGGGCTTAGTCTGTAGGCTGAAGTTCTGGTCCCCCACCTGCCTCTGGATTTCAGTAGTTGGCACAAAATGCCTGTCAGCAGAGATCAGCACTTTAAAGGCTGCTCCAAACAAAGATGCCAACTCAGTTGAAGGCAGAACGAGGTAATTGGTGAGTATGTGAAAAGCCTAATTGTGAGGGCCTCAGGTATAAAAAGTGCTTCATTGGCACTGTCTGCAGTCAGTGTGGTGGGACTGAGCTCTGTCCTCTGGGTTGCCTTTCTCCAGTCCATGGTATGGACAAAGAGCCAGGTGCACTTGGCTAATAAGTGTTAGGAGGTGCCTTCACCCCTCCTTCCAAAAGGTGCAAGAGTTGGGAGTGGTTACGCCTTCACTGGGAACAGAATGTGAACAAAAATCATAAGAGCAACTATAATACACCATTTCTTTCTTTTCTGTAGATGTGCCAGTTGGCTTTTACATTTTTATCCTGAGAATGCTTGGGAAAGGTATGGCTACCTTACAGTAACAGTGTCAGGTGAACGTCCAGAGAATGCACTGGCATTTGTCATGACTTTCTACCATGTCTAAATCAGTCATCTGGGTCCTTAAGGCCACACTCAGAAGTATTTATCATTTAACAGCTCTGGGTACAAATCACATTCAGATCCCCCCGAAGCTTCATTTTACTCTGAATAGGTCAAATTACTTGAGCACAGACAGAAGTAAGGATGGGGTGGGGAGGTGGACTTCTAAACTCTGTGCACCAAAGATCTAAAGAAAGGCTCAGACCCTATAAGAAGGGATGCCTCCACCCCAAGGGTGGGCTGGACACCCCCCTTGTTTCACCATCCAGCTAGCTAGAAGCTTCTGCACAGCACTCCTGTTTACATGTGTCACGGGTGGCTCGCAGCCACGGGGAGGGTAAGGCTCACACATCCTCTTAGCTGGAGTCTCAGCAGACAAAGGGAGCTTTTGTGTGGGGGTTGGCAGGGAGCGCCAGCTCCTGTGGCTTGCCCCTCTCCTGTGCACGGTGGGAGGTGGCTCTCGATGGGGACCTGTGGCTGAAATCCTTTCCTGATGCAGCTGGAGAGGGGGAGCACTGAGCTGCAGCAGGTAGCAATTCCTTTTACATTTTGCAGCTAGGAACTAGCGGTCGTGGAGTCTAAATTCCAGGTAAATTAACACCATAAATCCTCTCAGGAGACCGGCCTCCGTCCCCAAATATTTTCTGAGCCTATGCAAGTGGCTTCAGGCCGTGCTGCCCACAGCTGTGGGCTGAGTCGGTGCCCTTCTTCCTCTGCTTCCGAGGGATGATGTTCTTGACATTTTCCAGTTTAAACTCAGTACTGCAGCAGCCTCAAAAAAACACAGTATGAAGACAAACCCAGTCAGAGAATCCAGGCTTTATCTTTGCTTTCTTCTCCGAGACACAGAAAGAAGAGGGGAAAGCTGTCTGTCAATTCCTTCTAGGCAGTAGTGCTGAGACTCAGAAATTAGAACTGGGCTAGAGGAAATAAATCTTCACCTTAGGTGCTAGGGACACAAGTTGGAACCTGAAAGGGGAACTCAGAAGACAGACTTTTGGACTTGTTTGGCTTGCCTGCTCTGTTGTTCCGATTGTGTTTGCTTTTTACAGGGCAAATTTTTTAGCATGCTGATTATATTTCACTACAGTTTTGCACTAGTGTGTGTGTGTGTGTGTGTGTGTGTATAAAAAGGAAAATATATCTAGTGGTTTTGTGTTTGTACTTGTATAAATAACTTTAGCAAACTATACATACATTTTTTTTCTATCATACAGCATCGGGGATAAAGAAGACTCACAGTGCAGGTGTGTTCACACATCTGGGTTTTTTAAAAAAATATAATTTCCAGCCTCAAAGGCACATGCCACATCCACAGTCCAGTGTTTGGTATTTGAATTCATACACATAAGGACATCAGTAAAGGAAGGCAGCATGAGTTTTGCATACATTTCTAAACTCACAGTACTGACACCTTCTGCGGCATTGCTGAGTCAGCTGCACAAAGGTGAAAGGTTTCTGACCTTACTGTCAGCAAAAGCACATGAAGACTTGTTACAGGAAATAATGAAAATATCCACAAAGCTGTTGACCCTTCACTCTTTTGGGTTGTTTTTTTTATGATGATCCTTAAATTGTAAGTGGATATGGGAAAGAAGTGAATCATCATTTTCCAGTGGTGAGGATAAATGTGATGTTCTGTTCCTTGACTGGGTTTTTCCTAGGTGCCTGAGTACCAATGCCTTCCAGGCTGCACCGTGCAGTGAATTGGTTGTTTATGACAATGCTCTCTCAGGGTGAGGGGAGACTGGCGTTGGGTGTTTTTCACTGCGTGGATTATTTTATTGTGGGTTCTTCCCTACGGGCTGATCAAGCAGAGGAGGCCACAAATCAGCTTTCTCAACTGCTGCAACAACTCACTTGTGCTTTCCTGATCTTCCCTTGTCACTCACCTTTGCAAAAGATACGGGATCTAATCGAAGCATGGTCTCTGATCTTTGCCAAAATCAATGGATCTCTCTTGCTATTGATTCCTAGGTGGTTTGAAAACCATACCTGGGCCCTGGCATAGCTTAAAACTTGATAAATTTTTAATGACATCTTAGTTTTGGTTCTGGAACATTGCATTTCTATCGTGGGGGCCTGTTTCCCTGCCAAACAATAATGCCATTTACTGTGACACACACGTCAGAAGTGCAGCTGAATAAATTTAACCTCCACACTCTATGAAAGCAGATTTAAAGCCTGACTTCCTTGTGTGTAACAGGACTCCATGATGACTAGTGCTGACTTCTAAAGCATTGCAGCCTGCACAACCTGTGGTAGCAGTTCGTGTGCACGTAATTGTTCTGGTGGGTCAGCAATGAAGAAACGGCAAGAGGGGGTGAGCAGGTTCTGATGGACCAGCAAGCTTAGTAAAGGATGTCTCCTTACCTCCTTAGACACATACAATGTCTGTTTCTGTTGTTTTTACACTCATCTCCAGGATGTGAAAAGAATTTCTAAACAAATACGTTACTAGCATCATGGCTGTTGGCTATCCAACTTTTGTCAGTCAATGTCATCTGCAAAGTCAGTGTCTCTCCTGAAAGCACATCAACTAAAGGAGAGGCACTGACAGAATAAAGTGTTATAACTGTGGCTTGTTTGTAAAATAAAACATAGATGGAATGGAAGATGACAAAGATGGAAGCCATCTGAACAGAAAAATTAAGAAGTGGTTGACTTCCAAATAATTATAGTAGCTCTAATTTCAGACAGAATCAATTAGGAGATATCAAGACTATCTTGGAGATACTGCTGAGGCTGGTTGAACTTTGTGCATGAGTTATTTGCAGGGATTACTTTCATCACCCGTAGCAGTGTCCTTGCTAGGACAAAGAGAGGCAGCAGGCTGTCGAAACAGGTAGAGCAGCAGGCACAGCACGGGTAGCCCAAAGGTGGTGAGGGTGAAGCTGAGCTGTAAAGAAGCAGCAACTCACCAAAACCCCTCAGAGACATCAGCAACTTCATCAGCTCTTTGGCTGCTGGATGTGTCTCTGGAGGGTGGGTGGCAAAATGCCCGTCCGAAAGTCACGATGCCGAGCTAAATGCAGACATCATTTCCTTAATCACACTCTTCCTCTTTTATCCACACAAAGAAACACAACTCAAATCAACTAGATTAAATTGCAGACTGGGAAAGCAAAAGGGAAAAAGAAGTTGATGAAGCTTCTGCTTTTTTAACATTTGAAGGGAAGTCTGGTGTCCTGCGTGGGTGGAGGGGCACTATGGTGGGCATGTTCACGTTTTGTTCCAGCAGCCAGAGCATGGCTGTGTTCTCAGAAGTCACAGTTAATGCTCTGGGGGAAAAGGCAATGTATCATTTACATGCCAGCTGTACGTTGTTGTTTGTCACCCTTTTCAGCACAGAACAGTTGCCCTTTTCTCTGTCCTATCACTTCTGTAAGCTGATAGAGAACGGGACTGTATGGAGGGAGAGTCAGATGAGAAGGTCATAAGGTACAATTTCCATTTTTGTTACAAGACAGCATCTCCTTCGTCCGACCAGAAACCTCCATCTGCAGGTTTCCAGAGTCTGTTTCTTCCCAAAGATGTTTTCAAGATTGATTGGTATCAGGTGTGCGATGCCACGGGATCCAGCCGTTACTATGGTGACCACTCTTTTTAGATAGGATGTCAGAGACTGTAATTGTGCTTACAGAATCCTGTGTGCAGTGTGATAACCTGCACAGAGACAGGCTGGAGCCTCACTCAGGCCTGAGTCTTCTGTGTGAATTTGCCGATTTGTGGCTGCAGCCCACCAACGATGTTTGGGGGGATTTCTCTCCCCTGTCCTTTTCTGTGTGACAAGCAGGCAGGATCAGCTTTATGGTACAGGAGAAAGGCTGAATCCTGTTGTCTCCATTCCTTCCAAACCCCTTTGGAGTCTGTGGCTCTTTCTGCATCTCAGGCTTGCAGATATGCCCGGTCGGTGCTGTGCTGATGTCCATGTTGCTCTGCTTGTGTCCATCTTGTGCCAGGGCAGATGAAAAAAGGTGGTTTACTACTGTACTAGCATTTGTGTGGTTGTACCATGGACAGTGGCAAACCTGAGACACCTCCTCTGCTTCTGCAAATCTCTGACCAGTGATTAAAATTAAATTACCCTTCAAAATGCTGCTTGCTCACCCTTTGCATGTCATTGCTCCTTAACCACACGTTTGCCTTTGCACAATGCAACCAATGTTGTGGTTGTTCATTAACTTCTGCACAGTTACTGGCACAGGTTAACTGGCCTCTCTGTCCATACACAGCTTATGTCTGTACAAAGGCAGTTTGACCTTTTGGCTACCACAGCCTATAGATTCCTCAGCTTCTGCTTCAAGCCAGATAAGCTGCATTTGACATGGAAAGCAATAAGCTCACAAAGTGTATTAGCTGGAATTCTGCATCAGTAATACGGGAGGAAAAGAGAAAAAAATTGTTAAGGAGTGTGGAAACTCTTAACGTGGGTCCAAGGGCTGAAGGAGCAGTAGTCATTGGGTAACATGTCATCCTGTCCCAATTCTTCTATTCCTGCTGCTGCTCCTCAGTATCCCTGCTACTGCTCATCCCTGCTACTGCTCCTCCTTTAGCAAGTTGCTAAATAACTTCAGCTCTCCTCAGTACCTGTAGAAGTCAACAATACTGGCAACTCTTCAGAAGTAAGGCCAGAAAGTTGAATATTTGGACCTGGTGGTCACTCTTAAGCCTCCAACTGCTACTTCGAAAGACTAAATTAGAAAGTAAGATAAGTGAACAGAGTTCTTAAGTATGTGTTTTTAAGCATGCAACTACAAAAATTAAACAATTGGGTTGAGTGCTGCTATGTACTGGACCTGTGCAGTACAGTAGTGTATAGTGCTTGATTGTATGTTGCACTCCACACTACATTGTCCCCTATTGTACCTGAGTTGTTTTTTGCTAGGTAGTGAGTTGCCTCTAACTCAGTAAGTAAATGGAACACAGTCACATAGTTAAAGGTGAGTATGGTTAGCAGTCCTTTAAGGCAACTTTGTCATTTCCCCACTGTACTATGTGTCCTTCAGTTGTGCTGGGAGTCTTCTAGAAGCCAGTTATCCCAGGGGTTAAATTCTTAAACTGAATTTTCCCATTGACTGTTAATGGTATTCATGAATGAATTTGAGATTAATGAGCTGTAAGGAACATCTCCAAATGTGGAAAAAATTAAACCAGACCCTAATGCAGGCATCAAGCAGTTTGAAAAATTAAATATCAAAAGCAGATAAAATGCAAAAGAAGTCAGACTTTGCATAGTGTAGGGCTCAAACACCAGTGTGAAGATGGACTGAAATCTGAGGGGATGGTAAACAAGAGCATCTGTCCTTTCAAAGACCATGTTTGTTAATAAAGAAATAGCATGCATGTTAATTGGCTGCTTTGCATCTAACTGTATAAATAAGACTGGAAAATGCCAGCCAAAGCTACTACAGACAGGAGAGTCAAACACTGAATTGCTCAGCATAAAAGTGAGAGCTTCCACAGCTGGTTCCTTACTTGAGAAAACTGTGACACAGGAAATGACTTAACTTACTAATTATTGCCTTATTCTTTGCGTTTTTACTTCTGTTTCCCTGATTTCTTGCTTCTCAGTGGGCAAGGGCTTTCCCTTCTGATTTTGCTGTGTTCCTCTAAGCGACAGAAACACACAACAGAAAACCATCTGGGAACCAGACTCAGTGCCAGCCCCATTCAGGATAAAAAAGCTGATATTTTTTGATGCCTGATTTGGAGTAGCACTTGCTCTGCTCTACGTGTCTCACAGCCGAACTGGAAATCTGTCACCATGCCCAATTTCCAAAAGATGGTGGCTCTTAGAATACAAAGTCCTGCTGGATCAGTGCATATTTCCCCATCTTTCTGCACACCTGTTGGGATGATGAGCTGCTCAATGTGACAGCTCTTGGTAACTGTGACCATCTTATCCTGCTTTGTACATTGCCTGCATTTGATTATTCTTTTTTTACTAGTAAGTATGGCAAACTGATGCTGTGCAAGTTTCTAGTTGCCATGCAAGAGAGATAGTAAAACACTTGCAGGTTCAGCTTAGACCTTAGGAAAAAATTCTTCACGGAAAGGGTTATCAGGCACTGGAACAGGCTGCCCAGGGAGGCAGTTGAGTCACCGACCCTGGATGTATTTAAAAGACAGGTAGATGAGGTGCTCAGGGATATGGTTAAGTAGAGGACAGGCATGGTTGGACTTGATAATCTCAAAGGTCTTTTCCAACCTAGTGGTTCTGTGATTCTGACTCTCTGAAACCTACACATTACTCACCAGGGAAGGTGCACTTGTTGGACCATGTCTGCAAGACTGTGTTCAGTTTTGCCCTTGCCTTACCAGAAGGATGTTGATAAGCTGGAGCAGGAGACCGCCAAGTTGGTTGTGGAAAGAACACTTGCCCTGTGGGGAGAGATTGAGGGACTGGGGCTTGTTCAGCTTGGAGAAGACTTTGGGGGGACCTAAGAGCAGCCTTCCCATACCTATAAAGTGTTACAGAGAAGATGGAGCACACAGTTGCACAGCAGGTAAAGAAGAGACTATGGTTATGAACTGGAATGGGGCAGATTCTGACTTGAGGCAAAGAGAAGCCTTTTCTTCATGAGGACATCACAAGCCCTGGTACAAGTTGTCCAGAGAGGTTCTGAGTCTCTATCCTTGGGGATATTAAAAAGCTGACTAGATAAATCCCTGAGCAGTGTGGTCTGAATTAGGTGCTGACACTGTTTTGAGCAGGAGGTTGGCATAGATGACCACCTGAGATTGCTTCAAACCTGAATTATTCTACGATTTTTGTATCACCAAGTTTTCAGCCTTGCTTTATCCTCTACTTCTGACTCTGTCTCAGACACCTCCTCCTGGCTGCAGATTCTGTGATTCTGTGCTGCCCTCAGAGGCCTGTGAGTGATGCAGAGTGTCATGACACTTCTCCACTGTGAGCCTTGACGTGGTGAAAATTGTGCTGGTTTTGAGATGTTGACAAACTTCTATTTTGATGAACCTCTCCCTTCTCTTCATGAGGGAGTTGCTTAGCCAGGGCTTGTAGGCAACTGTCCAAACAGGAAAATATTTGTTTTCCTTTCATGCTGCCTGCTGTTTTCTTTAGAGTGATGTTCTGTTGTCTTTAGCATTGGTGGTCACCTAGAAGCTAGTATGTAACCTCTCAAAACAATGGCTGGCAAGAAGCTGTTGCAGTAATTAGCAGGAAAGCAGAACTGCATTCCAACCAACACCTAGCTGAGGCAGTTTAATGAAACAAAAATGAACTTTTACTTCTGCTTCAACAAATGAAGAAACAGTGCTGCTAGTGTTCTAGCCTCAAAGAAGTTCAAAGAACTTGCATTAGGGTTCCAAATAAGGTGGAGCACTTTATGGGAGCAGGAGTGGCATGTGACACTTAGTGACTTCCTGCATCAGGGAAGTGTAAAAGTTGTTTCACACCCGGTCATCACCTTGACTGATTCTGTACTAGAGTTCAAACCTACACCTGTCTGTCCCTGTGGCCTTGTAACTCTGCTTGGGGAGGAAGATGGTTACACCACCAGTGCTGGAGGTGTAAATTACTGATTTCCACCTGGCAGCCTCAAGTGGAGGGCAACTTTGTTTTGTCAACTCATTTTCACTGAGAAAGAAGTGATTGCTCCCCCTTTTTTCCCTTTTTGTTTATTCTAGGATATCCCTAAATTTATTTGTGTTTGGTACTCTGAAGGAAGCATCAGTGGACTGTGGCCTCAGCGAAGCCACCAGAATCTGCCTTCCTCCAGACCTTCTGTTTGTGAAGTATTTGGCAAAGTCAAGTAGGATTTCTGGCTTTGATTTAATTAGGTTTTTGAGTTGTCCCAGAAGTAGTGACCCTAATTCATTTTCACATGCAGACCTCTTTTTTATAAGACTAAACAGGGTAAAGTTGAACTAGTTTGTATTTTTCCTAATTATGTTACTTTTTCCTTTCCACTTCTCAGCTGATTTGAGAAAAACTCCAGCACCAGGAACGCCTCATCCCTCCTCTCCCCTTCTTCTCTGGCCTTGGTGCCTGCATCGTTTCTTACATCTTCTCACTCCCTTCTCTGGGGACAAAAAGCAGCTGCTAGCATGTTTTTTTCCTTCTAAATGTGATTCCCAGAGGCGCTGTGACCATCACTGATGGGCTCGGCCTTGGTCAGCAACGACTCCAGCCTTGAGCCAGCTGGTGTTTGCTCTGTTGGGCCTGCAGAGAGCTTCTGGCTGCTTCTTACAGAAGCCACCCCTGCAGCCCCCCTTCTCCACCAGAACCTGGCCATGCAAAGCTACAGCAGATCATTAGCTTGTCTGTGACAAGTGACTTCATCCAGTTATGTCTGTCTTGACAAATACGGGTCTTCAGTGTCTTCTTAGAGCTTGCTAAGAGTTCATCAATTTCAAATCTAGTGATTAACTTGGGATGTGCCTGAGAACTTCTCTGCAAAGGGAACACAAACAAGCCTTTGCAGGGCTTGTGCTTTCTGTGCAGCGAGAATGAAACAAGGGATCTTTTCTGATGTATGATGAAGTACGTGTTTGGATCAGTTCAGATTGCACTATGTGACAATCAATCCAGCTCTTGAAGTCAGTTGTGGCTTGTCAGCATTCAGAGATCGAGGTGGGAGGAGACACACAGGTGATACAGAAATGATAAACACGGAAACTGATGCTCAGCGTTTCCAGAATAATTGCACAATATGTCTTCTATTTATTTTAGACATCTTAGTGGTCATTTTTTCCTGAGTACTGTGTGTCTAACATGCTGACATCCAGGACTCCAGCTCCAGTATTCCTGATAAACTAATGTATGGAATGCATTTAAACTTCACCAAAGGCTGGCAAGAGGCATCATTTTTTTCCCTGAGTTGAGTTGTATTATAACTGTCTAAACACTCTTTCCAGAGCAAATAATCACTATTTGAGTTTGGTACATTCAAATAATACATATAATTGAAAACTGACTCTTCAACTTACTTTTAATCCTGTTCCTTTCTCTGTAGGTGTGGTAACTCCTCACTGGTAGGGACAAATTCTGATAACCATTCCCCTAGGGAGATAGGAAAAGTCAAACTATGAGTTGAAGTGAGTCAACATAGCATGTAGCAACAGAAGCAATTACATCTATCCTATCATTAGATTAGCAGGCCTGTGCTGTGATTGATGTCATTTACTTTCAGGAACAAGAAGCATGTAACTGTCCTAAGATGTTTTGCAACTGTTGTCTTCAAGAGAACAGCACCTTATTTAGGTCCTCTTTATCAATATTTTGCTAAAGTAATACTGGCAATGCAAGGAAAATATTTCAGAGAAATACTCAGCAGTTCCTTGCTGATCCAATTAGAGAAGAGGACAGGTAAGAAGTCATGGTTTGTGGGGACAAAATGAGCACAGTTATTATGGTTCTCAGCTGGAAATGTGGAAGTTGTGAATGTTGAACTGACTCCAAGGCCTCTTTCTTCTTGTTAAGAAATAGTCACTGCATAAATTACAGAAGCAGTCTTTAGGTTTCAAGCAGAATCTTTTTCCTCTGTGTTTCCAGTGGTGGCCGAATGAAGGCCAGTCCTGACCATCAACTTCTGTGACAGACTCCCCCCTCTCACCCCCAAAGAAAGCATTGTGTTAGAGGTTGAAGTGTAAAGGCGAGGGCAAAACTTACATAGGCATCAAAAGAGCAGAATTTCAGTTAAGATACTTCTGCACAGTGGAAAGTGCTATTGCTTAACTTAATCTCTTCCCTAGGGATCAAAGCATTCACCTAAGAGACAAAAGCTCAAGGCAGTTTTTATTCAAATCACTAGGCATTCTCCTCTGGGCATGTTTTCAAAAGGAGAAATGAACCCTGCCTGGTGATTTGAAGGAGACATTGCAGGGGTGATGATTTCTTATGTCAGCTGAAGTGAGCGGTGGGTAATGTGGTGGCTTCCCAGCAAACCAGAGCAAGGCAAAATCTGTCATGCGTGGGATCCCTAGGCATGCCCTTCTTCTAGGTACTGCCTGTTGGTTAGTTCCACGTGGCTCTCATTTCATGTATGACATTTGTAAGTTGAAGCAGTTTTCTGAAGAATCCATCTTGATAGAGGAAACTTTGGCATCTAGTTCTGCAGTTGGGCTTCTTTCTACTTTGCAGGTCTGGTACCTCAAGCAAAGGTGTTGTGTACCCATCTTACACATACACATGCTCTTGGCTGGAGAGCGAAGGAAAATCCACTTCCAGATGCTGTGAAGAAGAACTCTGGTGTGTGCAACAAGAAAAGATACAAGATGAGGGCCAGGGACAGTAGTGGGACTTCATCATGACAGCCTACAGAACGCTTTGCATATGGCAGTAGGCTTGACTCCACCTTTATTCACTTCAGAGAGAAGGGGTTTTGGGTCATCTGTGATGCGAGCTGCAACAGTGAAATGAACTCTACCTTAATGGCTGTTGCAACAGCATTTGGAGAAAAAAGAGTCTGGCTGATACAAGTCCTTTAGGCTTCACTGTAAGAGATGTGGAGAGATCCATACCTAATAATGCAAAATAAATGCAAATTGCAGATAACCTGAAATGCCTTTATATGCATAGGTAAGCATTTTATTTATAAACCTAAGAGCATTCTGGACATCACGCCAATAATGTATCTCCTGGTATGATTTCATTTCTTTAAAAACTTGGTACAAAATAGTAACTTGGTCTGTAAAAGGAATGTTTCAGACTTAATTGAATTCAAGTTGAGAAGACTGTCTTAATTTGTTAAAAAATTAATAAATATAACTCTTTACTGCAGAAAAAGTCAGAAAGTAAAGGTCTCAGCAATATTATTTGGAAAATAAATTTATTGGGAAATGCAAAAGTTCTATTGTGATAAACGATGATGTGCTGCCAGAATAGACTTCCCACAACCCAAACATTACGTTTTTTGGGAGATGTTGAATGCTCTCAGCATTGTAAGACCCGTGAAGTTTAATTGAGGTTACAGCAAATTAACTGTCCTTACATCTGTAATGGTCTTACTTTCATTAAAGCATCTTGTTGCATATCATGAAGCTGTTAGATCATTAGTTTATCTAGCACAGACCCACTTGCCAAACTTTGAACTGTAAAAGTGTGGTTGCTGAGTCACAGCTTTGGAAGGTGCAGTAACAGTTCAGAAAAATGTGTCCTTTAGAATAGGTAGAAATCCTGGAGAGCTGCAAAGATGTATAATATATATGCTTTTGAACTGTAATATAGAAAAGAGTGAACCCATCAACAGACCTTTTGTGTGTGCATGTTGTTTTCTTCCTCTCCTCAGCACTTAGGTAACTATAAAGCAGATAAAATCAACACAGCAAATGTCAGGTTGGAAAGGGCATGTGCGCAAAGGCAGCATTTTGGGCTAAGCGTGTGGATCGGAGCGCTGGCTGTACCAGCAGTTTGCCCACTAATAGATCAGCTGAAGTCAAAGCACAGGCTTTGGTCTTCAGGTGAGCAACAGATTTGGAACAAGAGAACATTTTGGCTCGAGGTAACGGTCACAACTGTGCTGCTCTGCTGATCCGAGGGATGATTTATTGAAGGGAAAGGGAATAGATGGAAAGAAGAGGTCGGAAAGGGGGCTAATGGGGCTCTAGCCATTGCATTGCCCCAGCTGGGTTGTGTGTGTGCATCACATGCTGGGAACCACATCCTTCCTTCCCGCTGCTGCAGCGCAGATAGGTGTGACCCTGGTAACGTTTTCTGTCTCCCTTTATTCACACTAGTCTCTTCAGATCCTGGTTCTTGATTGGCAACCCATTCTGACTTTGCCTTGCCAACTAGTAAAATAAATGAAGCATATCTTCTAACCAGTGGCCAAGGGCAGTTATGTCATTGAAGTTTCTTCTGGGTAGGGTTAATTAAGCTAAACCAATAAGAGCACAGGAAGAAAACTAATTTTACAGAGCCCTAAAAGCTTCAGGGAAGATTGCAGTTTTTCCTGTGAATTTATGATCTCTTCATTGTATCAGTTGTTGTTGCAGGAATGTTGAGATGGAGGTTGAGAAACTGTACAACTTATTTTGCAGTATTTTGAAATCCAGTAATCTCCCTGTGATGAACCCCCATCTACTACAAATTGCTGACCTTTGTATTATTATTCTAATAACTTTCTGTAGCAGCATTTTTTATAACTATTAGCTGTGGAATGGGCAGGTGAGCCCTTTGCAAAGTTTATACTGGGTTTCATAAAGTATTGTCACTTAATATGAAAGTACAGAAGAAAGAATGTTCATGCAAGAGAGAATATGGAGAAGAAAAGGTTATACTTGGCAAGAGCTGAATTGTTGAATAGATTGGTGTAGTCTTTAGTGTGTTTCATACAGTACCCAAACAAATGCAGAAGTGATTTGAAGGCTAACAATATAACCATTTAAATAAATAGCTTCATTTTCATCTTCTTTTTATGTCTAGGTTCAAGATTTGAAGTAGAAATGGTACTGAATGAAAAAGGAATATGTATCTAGGCAAATTAATTTTTATTTCTGCCGCGTGACTTGATGATCCCATTGCCATGCACTGAAATGCCCCATTTTCACTTTAGTAACTGAGCAGTTGGCTGATGTGAACATCATGGTTGTGCAAAGACCTCAATTTCAGTTGCCCCAGTGTGCATCTACAGGAACATAACTCCTGTGGGATTTCTCTAGACTTACAGCAGTCGAGTTTTATTCATTTTGGGTCCTCTGTGTTGGAAGAAACCTATCCAGTGGTAAATAAAACCCCTTCCTTCCCCCCATCCCCCCACCTGTGGGTGTCTGACCCTTGAAAAATGTCAGGTGGAGACTATCTTGACTTGTACAAAATGTTGAGTCATTTCCTCAGCGGAGAAGTTAATTTTTCTTCAGTGTTCCTTTTTTTTTCCCCCTGCTGACGTACTCGGTACACAAGAAGCTTTTTTTATTTGTATAGCTTCAAATTGTTTCAGCCTTTCTGATTTTTAAAAGCCGGGAAGCTTTTCCAGCGTTGATTTGCTTCTCTGGTAGCTGTGTGACGGCAGGTTATTTTTGAGGAGACAGCGGAAGCCAGAGCTGCTGGCACCGTCCTGGATGTTCCTCTCCGTGATTGCCCACAGCTCGAGCAGTGGCTTTCTTCTGTAGCTCATGCCCAGCCCCTCTTCAAGAAGGACCGTGCTGTGGGGCTGAAGGCATACCTGAACCATGAACTTTAAGGTACTTACTTAAGATTTTTGGGGGCAGGACTGGGCAGATTACCAAGAGGCCTTACTAGATGACCCTCTTCCCTGCAGGCTGGTCAGTTCTCCATGCAAATCAGCTGACAGCCAATGCAAAATTAAACAGTATGGGTATTTCTAGGTAGTTTTCTTGTCTGCTGTGAAAGCCTCCGGGTGTAGATGCTGAAATATTAACTCTCTTGTAGACACTTGCTGAAAATGGGGCAGGAAGGTATTATTTGTCTTGTAACAGTGTGAGTGTAGCTTTTATGCCACAGTTACTGTGCTACCACTTCAGACAGCAGGATGCCATTGAACAGACACGGCTTGCTTGCTTGCTTACACGGTGTCCAGGCAGCAGTTGCCACCTTTGTTTGGGGTGAATGCAGTAGCACCTGCTGGTGCAGAGACACCTGCCCTCCTTTATGGGGGCATGGAGAATTCGTTTTATGACATGGTTGTTAAGGACTTGTGTTTTGTACCAGAAATGTCCCGTATTACAAGGATGGAACCCAGAAGTCTACCTGTAAGGCGTGTGCTCCTGTTTACAGTCTCTCTATTTCATTTTAATGTATTCAAGTTTTGTTTCCCTCTTGGCAACAGTTCAGCTTTCCCTTGGCGTTTCGCTGTCGTCAGCTGAAAGCCAGACACTGAGATCACGTTCTAGTTGTTTCTGGGTGTCTCTGGTATTCATCAATCCCTCTTTGCTGTTCTGTAAGTAGGTTTTTTCTTATGCTCTCTTTTTCTGTATTCTACCATTTGTGTTCTCTACCTCTTTTAGTTTTTAAACTATTTTAACAAGGTTTCATAAGCATCTAGCATTCCTAATGAACTTCAGTTAAAGAGTTGTGCTTGTCTCCCTACTGCTTTGAACAAACCAAGCAAACAGAGAAGTTCCCTATTACTTAAATGTCTGCAGCCTTGCCAGCGTTCTCCTGCTTGCTGGGCTTTTACACACCTCAGAAGTTGTCTTTGTCTTTCTACGCTCTCTACTGAAATACTAGAATAAGAATCTTGTTTGATACAATAATTGTGCTTAGATTAAAAAAACCCCAACAAACCAAACACCAAACCCCAAGTCTCTAGATGCTATGTTCAGATGTTGTTCTTCGGCTGTGATTGTGGGTGCTTTAAGGAGTTCCCTGCTGAGAAGTACAGCAATGGGCTCAGTTTCTCTGGGTGCATCTCTTCCTTCATCAGTGGAAACCAGGGAGAGTCACCATTCATGTGTTCTTTCAGACACAGATTGTCATGTCATTGTCATGTCAGTAGAGACATCCTTGTCACAGCCAAGTGTCTGGAGCTCTCTGTGACCAAGAGGAGTCTGACATGGAGCACTGGTCAGCAACAGCAATGAACCTGAGCATGAAGAGCTGCTTGTACTTGCACCTGGCCTTTTGGGTCTTGATGCAGTCCTCACAAATTTGAGGGATCCTTTACAGTTTAGGGAGGAGTGCTAAAACTTCTAAGACAGGAAAAAACCTTGCACACATAAACACACACACATCCCTCCATAAATGAGCAGGGCTTTTGTGGAGAGATATCTGCAGAGATTTATTTTTTCCCTTCTGAACCTCTGTTTAATTCAGCAGATCTATAGTGGCTTGTTTGATGTTATAAGTAACAGATGTGACCCGTAGCTTAAAAATTAGTGCAGCATACAGGTCTGTTTGATGAAAGGTCATGTATGTTCATCTGCAAACAAGAAAACTCAGAAACATTTGTGCTTTTTTTTTGGAGAAAAATGCAAGATATAAATAAATCAAACAGTTCAACTGTTCATTTTAGAGTGAACCATAAAAATATAGCAGAGAAAAACAGAGAAAAATATTTCCTGTGGTGCCTGTAGTCTTTTGTAGCTCTTCAAGAACAAGAGGTCATCTGCAATCCCTGAAATCACAGCATCTGCAGTTCGCCACCTGGATTCAGGTGGAGACTCTAGGGAGGAAGTGTAGACTTTACTCATCTCCCTGGAGAGGGACAGTTCACAAGGGCAGGTACTGCTGTGACAAGGGGTAATGGCCTTAAGCTGAAGGAGGGCAAATTTAGATTAGATATTAGGAAGAAATCCTTCCCTGTGAGGCTGTGAGGCCCTGGCATGGGCTGCCCAGAGAAGCTGTGGCTGCCCCTTCCCTGGCAGTGTCCAAGGCCAGGCTGGATGGGGCTTTGGGCACCCTGCTCTGGTGGAGGGTGTCCCTGCCCATGGCAGGGGGGTTGGAACTAGATGGGCTTTGAGGTCCCTTCCAACCCAAACCAGCCTGCGATTATATGATCAGTGTTGAGTGAAGTTTAGGAAAAGGGGATTTTCTAAGGATGTAAGCTCACCAGGAAAGCCGGACAAGCATCTTTATTTCTGACCTTTTGAAGATACAGGTTGTAATGCTGAAGCAAATGACAGTATATAAACAAGGACTAAATGTTTTGAGCACTATGACAACATCAGTGTAACCCTAAAGATTGGCACTTTTCACTCAGTATCATTTCCAGGTTTTTGTTTTGAAAAGCTCAACTCCATACTTATACAAACAAAACTCCCCTGAAGTCTCCATTAGGCAATGCAGTTAGGTCTGTGTGTTTCTGGGAAAGATAGATCTTTGTAGAATATGTCCTCCAAAAGGGTCTTGGTATTGGTTTCAATCTGTATAGAAACAGAAATACCAGTTGTCAAAAAGATTGACTTGGTGCTAATGCCTAACCGTGTTCTTCCTTCTCTCCCTAACTGTGCTTGATAAGACAAAATGGGGAAAAAATCCCATTTCTGAGGGATTTGCATGGGGGAAAAGGAAAAAAAAAAAGATTAATTTACACTGCTGGGTGTCAGGCTGTAATATGATTATGCTAGCAAAGCTAAAAAAGGCAATGTTCAGACATTGTGGAGGAGGTCATTAGCTTAGCAGATGGGAAGAATTTGTTTCTGAACATTCAGCAGTTCCTAGACTCTCACAACATGTTGCACAGGTATGTATACTCACTGGCCAAATGCCCTGGAGGCTGCAAAATCCTAAGAGGGGTTGGCGAGGGTGGTATTGCCAATTTAACATAAAATTGAAAGGTACAAACTGTCGGTGCTGAACAGGGATCTCTGACCAACTGGAAATGGGTTCTTTTGGGCACCTTGTTCCTTGGCATCAGCGTGCCTTCAGTGAGCGAGTGAAATGGCAGATGGGATTAACTCCCCCTCTCTGAGTTGTGTTGCTCATTCTTCTGTCTTTCTGTGGGGAGGTTCACACATGCTGCTGCCCGGGGAGAAGCCTCTGCAGGGATCGGGTAGGCTTTTGCGGAGGTCCTCTGGTGGGGCAGGGTGGGAGAGGCTGGATGGGGACAGGGGCACTGGCACTTTCTGCATGGAGTGAGTGTGTCCTGGGGGAAGGGGTGAATTTTCTGCTGTAGAAGAGCAGAGAAAGAAGAGGGAAGGTGGTGGCTGCCGTGGGAGGGTAGAAAGAAGAGAGGCAGGGCTGGTGCTGCATCTTTCAGGGTAGAGGAGGGAGGAGTTGAGGTGGAGGATATGCCATCTCTTACATGGCTGGTGTGGATGCCAGGGTTTGTCCTGCTGGCAGATGAGAGTGCAAAGGAACCACCTCCTGTGATAAACCCAAGCAAGGTCTGGGCTTTCCTGGCCTCCTAATATTTTAAGAAATATCCTCTACCCCCAGGGCTGTACACAGGCTTTTTCCAGGGTAAAGAAACACAGGGATGAAAGCGGCAAGTGAGAACTTCATGGGTAACAAAGAGCCTAGCAATTGAAGCACTCACCTAATCCACAGTAATTTAAACTGGCTGTCATCCCACCCCGTGCCAGCCCCTGACTACAGGCAAGCAGCTCTTCAGCAGCAGTCGGCAGGCTCTGTCTTGCCTGGACCTAGTAGAAAAGTTTTGTTAAAATTGATGTGATTCAGGAATGGCACAGTTCCAGCAGACCCCTGTGCCATCAAAGTGCAGATTTCTTTACAAGAGAAAACAGTTTTCAGCAGGAGAGTCCTATCCAATTCTGCTCCAAAGGGAAGCAAAGTAAAAACATTTGCTCAGACTGATCTTTCTTGTTGCTTTTGCTGCTCCTTAGAGTAGGATGGCTCTGGTCTGACATGTCAAAATTAAACCCACCTCTCACTCAGGATATTGCAGACTAAATATTAAATTAAAAATAATAAAGATGAGGAAAAAGAAAGCTGATGGTTAAACTTTTAAAACCAAAAGATTCAGGATGTGAACCTGCCAAATAACATTGTTTGTATGGCAAACAGGAACAACACTTGATGGCTTGCTTATGTTTTGGTTTCCATTCTTCCCCCTTTTCCTTAAGCGTCAGTGGCCTCTGCAGATTAAGAAAGTTTTAAGTTCTGTGTGTGGTGGTGTTCCAGCTAGAATAGCTGAAGAGTCCAGCCACACTTCAGTCAGGTCATTTATAAACAGCATGGTTTAACTTTCTACTTTGCCATCTTTTACGTAGTCCTGTATGTACTGGTTGTTTTCACAGCCTCAATAGCATTTGGGATAGAAATACACTTTTTTTGGTCCTTTATTTGAAGCACTTTCTCCAGGTGTTTTGATAGCAGAACATGTTTACTGAAGGATCATTTACCGAAATGGAAAGGAGTCTTTTAAAGCCATCTGTCTTAATTAGAGATCATTTTAATTGAATTAATTTAAAACACATTAATTCAACCGTGTGGAGATTATCTGACTGCCAGCCCAGTATGTGCCTTGGAAATGACTGGTGGTTGTTCTTGAACAACAGACAGTCTATAATGTTTGGAGATAGAGATTTGCTTTTAGGGCTTATTTTTTTTGAGAGACAGTAACTTCCCCTGCTTGCCAAGGAAGCTCAGGGAGACCATAAAATAATTTTCTTAATATGTTTTGCTAGAATTTTGATCAAAAGGTGTCTGTTTTACCAAACTAGTCTATAACTGTGAAGCTCTAAGATAGGAAGGCTGTTTTAATGTCCTAGGCTAAGGACACTGGAGGGTAACAGAGATGATTCATACTTTCATAAAATAGAATTATATGGAAAGGCTAAAGAAATTAAACTAAATGAATCCCAGGTGTAACACTACTGACTTGTTTAGGCGTATAACTAGTATGAATTTCACCTATTAGGCCTATTCTCCTAGGAAAAAGAGACACTGAAATAGCATGAAAGTCAAGGAGGTTTATAAATCGCTGTGATCAATTGTATCCTTTCAGCAGAGACACGGAGGAAACAAATGGAGTAATCTAAAAATAGGAAGGCAGGAGCAAGTATAATTTTGCAGATAAACCCTTCACCTAAAGGGTAAAAATAATCCAAAGTAAGTTGCAAAGAAAAAGTTCTTAGTTTGTATTGTGGCTAATCATACAGCCTATTTGTTTCCCTCATTAGTCCTCAAGAGATTGTGGGTAATTTTCATTTACTGGAAATTCTTTTTCATTGGTGCTGTTCAGTGGAAAAAAATTTAAGGACAAGATGCTCTCAAGTATTTGTGCCCCCATATTCCCTATTCTTTTTGGTAATTTTTTCTCTTAATCTCGATTTTTTTTTTTTTCAGAGGAATAGATCTGAGGCTTGCCTTGTTCTGATTGCTGGTGGCTGTGCGTGCATGTAAATACCTGGTGGTCTCTGACCATTGACATGCAGTCACAGACTTTCTGGTGCAGACAAACAACCAGGGACTATATCCAGGTGCCTGGCCCACTGGAGACCACTCTTATCTCCAAATCTGAGTGATAAATCTGACCCAGTGTTCTGCTCCTGAATGTTAAAGAGCACATTTGTAGTGCAGTCTCCTTTCTGTATTATCAGATTTCCATGGATGGAACAGAAGCCTTTCGATTAAAGTTCATGCATAACTGCAGGATCAAAATGTAAACCTATACTCTTAGGTCATGTTTCAGTGAATTGTAATTGATTAAATTTATTTTTTATTTGTAAGATAAAGTCTATTGTTGTTATAAGTTGGGAAGTCTTGTGAATCAAGGTCATTATTTAACTTAAATTCTAAGGCTATGGGAAGACACATTTCTCAAATCTCAGTTTATTTTCTTGGTGAGTCACCATGGGATAGGGAAGATTTTTCTACCTGTAATTTCATTAAAATCAATAAACGGGAACACTGCTAAGATTAAACAAGTATGCTCTAGAGAATATGACCTGCATGGAATTGTATTAGAGTAACCACAATGTATTTTGGAGAATGAAATGAAAAATTATTCATTTAATGTTGAAGAAATACTGTATCTGAAGCAAAAAAATATACAATAAAGTATAAATAAAATACAAATGGCACATGCAGAGCAGGGAACTGAGGGTCCAGATTTAGAAGGCAATTTTAGAAGATGGAGCAGAAAAGCTGTATAACATGACTTCTCAAAATGTAGCCGTACGTCCTATTGATATTTTCATCTTCATGCATGTTAAGGTCACTGTCATGTCAAGCACAGCAGTAGAAAGCTTCAGTGACTCATTAAAGGGTGCTTCAGTGCACCTGGGTGAGTTGCAGCTGGGGGTTAGCTCTGCTTTGTTTGTGTTAGACTTCACATGCCAAATGGCTGCTTTCTGCCCGAGCTCACTTAAAGCCATCAGATGACTGTGAAAAGCAGAGTGATCTCTGTTGGTTCACTTATTCACCGAAAGAGTGGTGAAGCATTGGAACAGGTTGCTCAGGGAGCTGGTGGAATCGCCGTTCCTGGGGCTCTTCAAAAATCAGGTAGATGTGGCACTTCAGGGAGATGGTTTAGAGGTTACGGTGGTGTAGGGCTGACAGCTGGACTTGATCTTGAAGGTCTTTTCCAACCTTGATGATTCTATGATCTTCTCCCAAGGCAAATTGAACCAAAATAATTTCACAGAACTTTCCAGCACCTGTGGTAGCCTATGGACATAGTCGAGACCAAGTTTTTAGGGAGAGAAAATGCCTTTTATTAGTTAGAAGAATGTCACTGAAAAAACTGTTGAGTGGACCAGCTCTCCTTTGAGCAGAGGTGGTTTTATACAATTATCCTAAAACAGTTCACTTTTATTTGCAAAATCAGAGACCTTTTACTACCTCTGAATTGAGTTAATAAAATATTTTTTTATTAACTAACTAAACATTTATTGAGTTGTGCAAACACAATTTTCTTTCCAACATCCTATCCACTGAAGAATGCCAAATGAAGTACTTCGGATTGGATTCCCAGAAGCGTTTGTGGATGAGCCAGAATAGTTCAGGAGAGCCAGAAGAATATTTCATGAAACCCAGACCATTTGTGAAGTAGAAGCAGCAACTGAAGAGAGAGACAAAATAATTATGGAGGGAAATAGTTACAAAGAGCTTCACAGTGAAAGCAGACTCTGCTGAGACCCTGAGAACAGTGTTTGAGTGAAGTGTTGGGGTGATTTCAACAAGATACCATAGCTCAGACTGGTACTTGATCTTGTGAATAGGTGGAAGAGATGTTTCTCTTGCATTCTTCTTTCTATACCAGTGAAATAGCTGAAGTTGTCAGCTGCTTTACCTTTCGGGCTGGTGCTTTAAGAAGCTAGTCAAATAATAAAAAACTTGTGAGTGTGAGACTTACAAACTCAGTTATGACAGAGACAAGCAGTCTTTGTTGCAGCTTACTGTCCTACAGAAATTAAAACTAGCTTTTATTAGTATGTTAGTACTCTGATTGCCCAATCAAGGATTGAGAGTTAAGCTGACTTTTTTTTAATGCTATATCCGGGCCTCTATGAGTAAGTAGCAATTAATTATCAAGTTTCACTTCATGGGGTTTTTTTTTTGTGTTGTTGTTTTTGTTGTTGTGTGTTTGTTGGGGTTTTTATTTATCTTTATTAGAACAGACTGCTATGAGTAATTCTTGGTCTGGAAATAGTGACTTCTCCTGTGTGTTTGGTGCTATGAAACCAGAATGCAGAAATGAAAAAATTAAATAGTTTTACTCCAACTTAAGGAGAAGAATGGTACTTGGATTTGGTTACTCTTCAGCTTTTCCAAAGTGTTCATCAGACATGAATGATACCATTGCAAGACAGCCAGTATCCTTTCCTATCTTCAGGCATAGAAGTGCTAAGGCTAAACATGTATTTCCAAATCAGTAAACTGATTTGGAACTGAAGCTGACCAGGGAAGAAGCCCATGCAGAGGGTAGGATGCTCTATGGTCTGATACAGGCCGTAAAAATAGAGCTTGTAGGTTTGAAGGAGGAAGAATGAAACATGATTATTCTGTTTTTATATATAGTTTTAGGATGTTATCTGGCCATGACAAAGATAATGAAATCAGAAATCAGCTTTCATTTGCATAACTAAATATAGTGTTTTCTGAGAGCTTGTCCTTGCTTTTTAATGGAAATAGTCTCATGCTTTGAAGGCTTAGGGACTTCATGAGGTTCCTGCTGCTGTTCACATGCAGTTCTTGCTCGCTGCCAGACCACTGCCACCTAACAGATGGAGAGGAGCACTGGGTTGTTCCTTTCAGAGTTCCGTAATGGCAAGCTAAACTGTGGCTGAACCAGAAAGTGTACTGTGTATATGTGGGTATGTCATACAGGCCATATTTATACATTCTACAACAGGAAGTGAAAACTCTGTGGAGGATGAATGGCCAGAATATAAGAGGAAGAATTAAGCTGGTTGGTTTGTTTCCACTGAGTTTCATTTCTTATTCTGTATTAGGAGATGCATTTGTTTTCTCTCCAGCATAGCTGATGATGAAGTTTCTTCCCTGTTGAATCGTGTTTTCTGTGGAGTTGACTAAAGCTTGTATGTCATTGCTTTTGGTCACTTGAAGACATTTGGAAAGTGACAGACTTGCCTGCCTGGTATTGACTGCCTTCAGCTAATGTCACTTCATTTATTATTTGCTGCAGATAACTTCTGATTCAGTGGTTAGTATCATGACCCCTTCTCCTCTCTTCATTATTTTCTTTCACAATGGCAAAATTGTATCATTACTTAAAACTGCTGTTAGTTTTGTAAGGTGTTCTTCTGTGGGTCAGATCACTCTGTGTACTCAGGGTCAAACAGAGCTCAGAGCAAAGCAGTTCCACTCTGTTCAGGTTTGTAGAGGCTGAACAGCAGCACCATGGTACCCATGTGTTCTCCGGAAGCATAAAAGCAGCATAACTAATAAGCTACGTGGCTTTTTATTCGTGTCTTTTCCATGAATATAATATTTGCTGTATGGAAATGATCAGAAAATTAATCTGAAAGTCTTGAAGTACCAGTCTAAGGAAGAAGAAAGTCCATCCCATTTAATTTGTATACAAAGTGTCATACCTTTTAGTGCTGGTGTGCCAGACTGACCTACAGCAGTCCTTTCAGCTGCAGTTATTCAAGTGCACACATATACTTTTCAGGGGCTGGATACTGTAGACAGCAAACCTTAAGGCATATATTGGAAGATTGTTAAAGTTTGCAATGGGCCTTAGTACTTAAATAAAATTAATTCCCCATCTTCAAACATTCCTTGTGAAAGCATAGGCAAGACTCATCTAGAAATTTGACTCACTAAGGGGCAAAATTCATCAGCTCTTGTCTTTATCCTACAGCTTTGGCCAAGGTTTTCAGGTCCTGTACCCCAAACTGATGAGGATCTAAAGAACATGATCAAGATCTTGCACCTTCATTAATTCTTCTGAGAGCACCAAGGCATGAAACGGTGTAATCTTGGTATCCCAGGCTGACCAGTTTGGGACTAGGAAAATCATGCATGGAAGCTACTTTTGCACATTATCATAAGGATGTTGCCTTTTGTGCAAGAGTGTAGGGTATGTCCTGTATCCACAGCAGAAGAAAAAGGTAATATTGTGTTAAATATCTGTCCAGCTGTGTACACTGCAAAGGATGAAAAGTGAAAACCTGTTAAACAGTATACCAAACTTTCAAAAAAAAATCCCCAAAATAACACATTTTATGGGCTGTAACATCCACACTAAGACAGAAGATGTAGTAGGACTCAGACATGCTTCTGCACTGTGCTTTTACTGGATGAGATATGCTATAGTTTCCCTGTACAGGAAAAAAATTATTGAATTTTTCAGAGAACATACACTACCAAGTCCACCTCCGTTTGTACAGGAAACCCAAATAATCTTTCTAATATGAAGTAATAAAAGGAACTTTTGTTTCAACTTTAATTATGTATTAAAAACCTGAAAGCTAACAAATTCACTTTTTTCCTGAGTGATTCGTTTCTAGCTTTCATATAGTCAGCTGTATTGCTTCTGTGTATTAAGGAAGGTGTGGTCTTTTGTCCTAAGCTGTCATGGTTTAGCTGGCAGCTGTGCATCATGCAGCTGCTTGCTCACTCCCCCCTACTGTGGGATGGGGAGGAGAATTGGAAGAAACATGTAAAACTCCTGGGTTGGGATAAGGACAGTTTACTGGGACAGCAAAGGGAGAGGAAAATATCAACAGCACTTAAAAGAGAATATACAAAGCGGGCGATATACAGTGCAGTTTGCTCACTGCCCAGAGCCTGATACCCAGCCCCTCCCTGAGCAGCGAGGCCAACGTCCCCTTTATATCTGGAGCATGACATCACGGTGTTCAATATCCCTTTGGCTAGTTTGTGCCAGCTCTCCCAGCTTTAACTCCCTTCCAGACGAAAACCAGGACATAAGCCCTAGAGTCAAGACTCTCATGTTTGATACAGGTATCACAGAATCACAGAATCATAGGTGTTGGAAGGGACCTCGAGAGATCATCGGGTCCAACCCCACTGCCAAAGCAGCTCCCTAGCACATATTGCACAGATAGGCGTCCAGACGAGTCTTGAATACCTCCAGAGAAGGAGACTCCACCACCCCCCTGGGCAGCCTGTCCCAGGGCTCTGTCACCCTCACTGTGTAAAAGTTCCTCCGCATGTTGGTGCGGAACTTCCTGTGCTCCAATTTGCTGCCATTGCCCCTTGTCCTGTCTCCACAGATGACTGAAAAGGGGTTGGCCATTTCCTCCTGCATCCCATACTTCAGATATTTATAAACATTAATAAGGTCCCGCCTCAGTCTTCTTTTCTCCAGGCTGAACAGTCCCAGCTCACTCAGCCTTTCCTCATAGGGGTGATGCTCCAGGCCCTTACTGGTTAAGACCACTTGCTTCTCTGTCTGTGTGCTTCCCAACACTAGGCTTAGGAGTGTCTTGCAAACGTTACTGATGTGAAAAAACAGGTAACAGAATTTTTTCTCAAAAAATAGTTATGCGAGTGTCCAGGTTACAGTTAGTCATCACTGGACTGCCTTCCTTGGAAGATGAATGTTCCTAGCTTTTTCCCACAGTCCATTCATGGGTTGTGGTGCAGCATGAATATTGCACGAGCATGTATAATGAGCATGTGCCTATTGCGGGACCTTTGGGGAGGGGAGCCAAAACTATCATGATGCAGCTACAGCAGAAGAGGATGTGAAAGGATGTGAAAGCAAGGCCATGGTAATGACAAGGAGATGTGGTTTTCACCTCAGTTGCACAGTGAGAAGTGCTACATTGAGTAAGTTCTCTGTTCTCCTTGGAAACTTTAGAACCTACAGGTGTTTGCAGTAAAGGTGGAGAACTCTCGTTACTTACAAGCAAATAAAACCCAACTAAATACAACTTTCTAAAAGGACTAAAGTTCTTTCTGAATAAATGCTTCTTACTCTAAGAGACCGTCAAGACACAAAATCAATCAATCTGGCACTACAAGTCCTACTTGGCTATTGTATTTTTGAGAGGGGTGTTTGTGAGATGTTTTAATGCTTTCCAGTTTGTGCCTACTAAGTGGCATTCAGAAGGAACAGTGGTGGGGAAGTGCAGCTTTCTCTGACAGTGCTGACAGAGACTATTCGTAACACCTAAGAAAAAGAAAAGAGCTTTTGAGACAAGTGCCTGAGTGGCAAGGAGTGATGTGTTTGGTCTTTCAGTCTCCTGTATGGAGTTGCCACGATACTAATGTCAGGAACCTTTTGACATTTCCTGAGGAATAGTTTGTCCTTCCGAGCAGAACAAAATCAGTATTTTGTCTCTGTGTCTCTGTGTAAAAAGATCAGAAGAAAAAAGAGCTTTCACAAATACATGTGGTGGTGATTTATCTACTTCCTAACAGATAAGGTGAAGAAGAGACAGCACTGACATTTAATGTGGACTGCAGCACCTGCTACAACTGAGCAGCATGAAGCTTTTTTTCCCTTGATCCTCAACACAAGGTGTTCCAGGAGACTTACTTGTTCTTTTCCTTTGTCATTTACTTAAATAAATTCTCATCAGCTTCTGTGACTCATTTTCCCCTAAGGGGCTGCCTATGCTACCAACAAAAGAAGATTCAAAGATTAACAAACTAGCTGTCTTGCTTAGAGAAAATCCCACTGGTAGTTTACCTGCTGCTACTTTTTCTGAGGACACTTAGTTCAATGTCTGATAGTTGCAGTTAACTGTGTTTTACTTTTGGTTGTAGCCAGTTTTCACAAGCAGAGTATTTCTTGTCAGGTTCTTGTCATTTTAATGAATGCTGCATCTAATGGGGAATGTTGATAAACATACTTCATATATTTTCTCAAAGTTGCATTCTTGGATGTCCATGTACAGTTTTTATCTTGTAGTTTTGCTGCTTATGGAAAGGATTCATTTGGACTTCACTGTTTTCATGCAAGACAGGAACTTTCTGCTCTATCTCCTGGTCAAAACTTACAGTTGCTGACTATGGTCAAAGATAGTGGTTTATCTGCATGTTCAAGCTGTCTTTCAGACTTGCAGATGGTACTCATGTTCAGTTTCTTTCCAAGAAGGATTAATTTATTTTATTACAAAGTATTTAGAATTACAAAGAAGACTAAGAATATTTATTATTGTTGTTGGAGTGACACAGCTGAAAGGCACTCTGAGGGAGAAAAGGAAAGTGTTCTTTGTGGTGAAAACACCAGGTCAGCATCAGTAATCAATCTCCAACCATCACCCTAACCTGCCATCCACTAAACCACGTCCCTCAGGCACCACATCTCTGATGGCTTCAGGTGTTCTATCCATGAAATGACAGCACTGATACTTACCAACCTTACACAAAATACTGGTTTAAATTGAACAATTAATGCCTAATAGTTAGAAATTACACTGTTGATTATCAGAAATGACTGTGTACAATTTTGACATGATAGTCTTTCTTAACACAAAGGATGTCGCTAATGGCAATTTTCACAGCCTATCCCGTGTGCCTCTTGCAGCTAAGGGTCACCTTCTGTTCTGGATGTTCTCACTTCAGCTGGTGCCCTGGGGTGCGATCCTGAAAACACCCCTGTGTGCCATCCCATTTGGGTCAGCAGGATCTTTTCCATTCGATTCCATGGGCTTTGAGACAAAGATGGAGAGAGCAGAACACTGTTTGTTTTATTATTTCCAGGATTCAGTTATTTATTAGATAAAAGCTGAATGCACAAGCTGAGGTTAAACCAAGCTAACAAGGAGCAGAGGAAAACAGGTGTTTTGAGATCTGCAGGATAAATAATTTTAATGAGATTCATGGGGTTTTTTGAGATATGAGGGTTTGTTTTTTATTATAATTTGCTCTTCTGTGAAAGGCTTTTGTTCTAAGAAAATTCTAAATAAGGATTTAAACAAGATTCATAATAAAAAACCCACGATTTACTTCATAGTAGTTGTGTGGCAAAAAAGGGGGGGACTGGGTCATATAGAGTGGTTGGCAGAAAGGGCTGTTCATCGCCTACCCACGGGTTTCTGGTTGATAGTTATTGCTGTTAGTTACGCTGCTCTGATGTGCAAATGGATGCGGAAGGAAATGCACAGAGATTGTTTTATCTTCTTCTGGGGCAGGAATAAAGCTTAAGCACTCGGTATTGAAATGTATGGCTTTTAGTAACAAAAGACCCATTAGGCATATGGCTGTTGTATTGTTGAGCAGGTGATTAGCATCCATCCTGGCTACATCTGTTTTCTTCTTATGTCCCTTCCATCAGCAGATGTTGCTATGAGGAAAGGAGTCAGCAATGACTGATGTGGAGCCTGTGGTCACAGATTTTGCAGCATCAGGACGGGCAGGCCGCCGCAACGCCTTACCAGATATTCTGGGCTCTCCTGCCGGCGCTGGGACTTCAGAACTGCCACACAAACTGGCAGAGCTCTCCATTTCAGAAGGTAATGCTTGCACATTCCAGAAAAAGGCTTTTTTTATGCAGTTGTCCTTTGATTTCTCCTGAAGACATATGCCACCGTGAAGTTTTCATGTCAATACTAGTATTTCTTTCTTAATTTATGATTAAATTCAGCTTTCCAAAGCATTTGCCACTTACACCTCCTGATGAGGCATGTTAATTTTAACCCAGTCTAGGTCTGCCATCTCCACCCACAGACTCAGTCTTCAATAACTTGGGGGAACTGAACTCCCATTGCCCTGAGAAAGAGCAAACACAGCTGCATTGCTGCGCAGCTCAGAAAAGCAGCACTCTAGCTATAAATTAGGGCCTGTTTCTGCACTGAGGTAATTCAGCACAAGACAGCAAGATGCACAGTTAATCTGATTACAGCTATCGCCCTAACTCAGGAGTATACATAAACGTAGGGTTTACAGTGATTTACTCCTGCTATTAGGCTTTCAGTTTTGCTATCTGAGACTAGTGTCATATTTTGGCTTGTCTGTTAGCTTGATACGGTGCTTTGTTGATTAGCACAGGTCTAATCAATACCAGCTTTCCACTTGAGTTCTTTTTACTTTCAGGAGGATTTTCAGATTTGGAAAAATCTGGTTTCTAATGCCTGTGAAGTGAGAATTACAGGTTGGCCCTGAACCAACAGGTTTGGAAGTAACTTAATTCTCATGCTCATCACTGTCGCTGCTGTGACAAATGCCACAGCAACTGGTGGTCCCAGTTCCAGGAGCAGCAATGGTGTGGTGGCAGCACAGGGGGAGGCAGGCCTGTGCTGAGGAGGGCCCATGAATCTGAACTGAAGTAGATGATACGAGGGATTGCCAGGCTCTGAGGATGTATGTCCTGCTTGCATGTTGCCTGAAGCAAAACACCATAAAGGCTGAGGGCAAGGGGGCATGATTCCTTTGATTACAAGCTGTGCTTGCTTTGACAATTTAATTTATATTCATAAATTTGTGGTTCTGTAATCCAAACCCAATACAGGCCCATCAGAGGACTGCTGGTGAAGAAGAGGTCAGGTAGAAAGAAGCACTTCCAGGAGGAGTGAGAAAGGACCGAATGACCACATCCTGGTTTGGATGTGCTGGAAAGAGGGATGACTTTTGCAAAAGGAAAGGGTAAAGATTTATGAAGGAGAGAGGATGGACATAAAGAAGGGAAAGACAAGGTCAGATACCCTCAGGCTGCAGGGCAGCAGTGAGAGGAACTGGAATGAGAAGAGCAAGTAGGAAGGACAAGGGGCACTTTTGTCACCATCTATTTGAAGTAAAGCTGGGAGCCCAGGGGCAATGATGGCGGGTAAGCCCCAGTTAAGACAAAATTCTTTGTCTGGAGGAGAGGTATTTCCCTAAGAGTATGCAGAGCATGCCCTTACAGATTTTCCTCTGGTGTGTGCAACTGGAGCACCAGAAATCCGAAGTAAAGACAGTCACTTAAGTTTTAATGCTTTAGTTTTCAAATATTATAGGGTTTTTTATCACAAAAAGCTCTTCTGCCTGGCATGGTTCGTGCACCATGACCAGGGGTTAGGCTCCAGCAGGAGGGAACTGTTTCCCTTATTGAAGGGGATGTAGATGGGAATTTATATTGTTATTAGTGCCAGGAGCTGTGGACAGGGTGACCCACTGAAATATTCATTGCTACATTATGTGTAACTAGCCTTTGTATTGTTTAGAACAGTGAACCTTGAGGGAGATGCACAAAACCATATTAAACAAAGCACAAAAGAATACAACAGTGTAGATAAGTTCCTCATGTTTGTTTCATTTTGGCCTCTGGAAAGTTTAGTAGCTGGAAAGAATATGTTTTTTTAAAGCATGCAGAGTTTCTGTCTTTGATCTTTTTTTCCCCCATGAAAGAGTGAAAGTCTTGTTGAAAGAAATGTTACGGCACAGCATAAAATAAATGTTTTAGCCCCGCAGACAGAATAAACCGCTTCTTCTGGTGCCCATCCAGTGCATTAAGAAGAAATGAAACACAGTTACATTAGTTTTAGCAAAATGTACTGATGCTTTCTTACAAACCCAAGCACTGTCATTGCCAGGGTTTGAAGAACAATTAAGAGCATGGAATTATCCTTTGCTTTTGTCACTGGCATATAGCTGTGCCAGAGCATGCCTGGAAGGGGGAGCTTCTGTTATCAGCTGTTTGCAGTCGTGATAATAGGAAATGAATCCAGGATACAATTAATTCCACTCTGACTGCTTAGATGCTTTTTGGGGTAGGGAATTCCACAAGCATCAGATGGGAGTTACGGCAAGTTAAACTTCAGATGAGACAGCAAACAAAAATGGAAAGAAAGTTTGGAAGCTGAAATGCTGTGCCAGGGAGATTGTTTGTGAAACATTTGAGGTTCTTAACAGGCTTTTTTTTTTTTGGATGGTAACTGGTTTTAACAATAAGTTGTTAAAAAAATGAAAGCCATTTCCAGCTTAGAAGAAAGAAATTGGATAAATGAGAGAAGTGGAGAAGATGGAACATGTGGCTATATAAAGTATGCCCTATTTTTTTTTTTCATCACTGAAAGATTCAGTGAAGATTATGGGCAATGGTGAGGAGGACTCTCTCCCTCTTGCTTCAAATTTAGGTAATGCTCATTGGATCATACACTTCCTTTCTAAAATACTGTCAGCTGCTGTCACTGAAAGGTCAGGAGCAGGATGTGCTAATACCTTTTGTCTGGCTTAGAAAAGAGAATTTGCATGTATTCTTTATGCATATAACAAGAATCGTAGCTGTGAGATATAAATTTCAATGTATTGTGCAAGCCACACCAAATTAATGATCTCATGAGATGGACAGGAGGGACTTTGGCACTAGCTGTTTATCTCAGAGCCTAGCTCTGAAATGAAGGCCATCTGTATCCTGTCTGATCATCCTCTGATGACGTGTGAGTTTTGGAGGACTGTGACTTTTCGCAGGTGTTCAGGTGGGAGGCCATGCTGAACTATGTTAAACAATTGATTGGTGTCACTGGTGAGTCAAAGGTTGAAGAGAAGCCTGCAAAACATTTGAGAGCAAAGAGGCAATACTGGCTTCTCATATTTGGTAATCCGCTTTAAGGCACTGTTCTGCCAATAACTTTTCTTGATTGTTGAATTCTTTTCTAGGTGACTCTGTGTAACTGTCCTGATACACTCAGCAGCTCAGCATGTGTGGCAAGTCTCCAGAGCCAATAGCTGAAAATGTGCCCTTCAAAGTACGACTTTTAGAGTGGATAGGACTTGGAAAGTAGTACCTTCCCAGACAGACATGCTGAGCAGACCACTCCTTGCCCCCAAAAGCTATGGCCTGTCTTAAAATCTCAGACCTAATCTGGGTATACAACCTGTTCTGTTAGCACTGGTAGCGTCACATGGGACTTGAAGGTACTGTGTGCAGAGGTTCAGCCCCAAGCAGTGGCTGAGCACCACACACCGTTGCTCACTCAGACAGAGCCCCCATGGGTTGGGATAAGTACAGGTTACTGACAAAAGCACCGTGAAAGTAGAACAGTAATGGCAAATTACACTCACACCTGGTGATAACACACCATGTGTGCTAGGGAACTTTTACTAGCCCTGTAAGCATTCAGCTCTAACCTATGGAAGAGTGAACTTCCAAATCAAAATAATTAAAAAATCCCCTCATCTTGTGAAGACAGGCTGAATTCTCCTACGCATTTCTTGGCAAAGAAGGTCAGTCAGATAACTGTCATGTTCATAAATGGTAGTGTTATCTGCATGAAACCAAGCAGTTCTCAGAGGAATGCAATATTCCAACTTGACTTTGGAAATGACCCAGAAGAAAAGAATAACAATAATAAAAAGTTATCTTGAATCTGTTTCTTACAGTCAAGCACACAATGATCAGCATGCGCAAGGAGCAGGCAAATCTGCATCAATAGGCTTTTGGAAGGTGCCTCTGCAAGTTAATCCCTCTACAGCACCCCTGAGTGTGATAATAAAGAGCCAGTCCAAACAGATGATCAGTGAACCCAAATATTTGGCTGCATTAATAAAAAACGACCCATGAGAATGCTTGTGGTATGTATATAAATACTTGATTCTGCCTTCTTTTAGATGGAGGAGCAGAGGGTGGAGAAGTGCCATCATCCAAAGCCTTGCTGGAAAGTCAAGAGACGGAAGGAAAAAGCAATGATTCCTAACACCTGGGGACTGCTGGATTAATGAAGCCCATCAACAGACTTCCAGTTTCTCTGTGTCACCCCTTCTGAAGTGTGGTAGCAACTTTAGCAGCACAAACAAGATTTTGCAACACACTTGTACCTAGATGACGTTAATGTGGAACTACTGTTTTTCTACTGTCATCCTTCAAAATCAATGTTCTGCACATCCAGATGGGAAGAGAACTAAAGAATGTATCTCTTGTTTTGGGATTTCTCATGGTTATAGCATTTATCCTAACTAATCTTCTCTCACTGTTTCAATTACTATACCTAGCAGGTGTACTACCATCAGTTAACGATTGCTTCAAAATAAAAATCTTGTTTCTTTATTTCCTAAAATAGTTTCTCTCTCTGACACAGAGGTATATTCACTCTCCCCACCTTAAGATGATATTAGGTAAATATTAGATTACAGACATTATCTGTAATTTATCTCCTGAGATTTTTGTTCTCACTAGGGATATGCAGATGGGTGTGAGAAATAAATAAAATTTTAAAAAACCCCAAAAAACAAAATCCCAACCAAAAAAAACCAACCTATTTTTTCTCTCCTCCTCCTGTCTCCAAAGGTTTTGTAAACTACTTAAAGAGAGTTTGAAAACAAACACTGGTGTTTAAACTTTATCTGACTGTGGCAGATCTTCTCAGTTCTCCCACTCCTAGCACTCTTGCCACTTCTGTCATTTCTGTTTTCAGGCTGAATATTGTAGCTGTTCATGTGTATCTAAAATAAAGTAGCCATGTTTTAAGTGATTAAAATTGCTTAATCTCACTGTGGAAATCATATAGCTATCATATTTTCTGTCTTCTGATGGTTCCTTGATGTTTCTGTTGTATGCTATAACTTAAAACCCCGTATTATTTTGTTTACAGAAAGAGTGGTGAGGTGCTGGAACAGGCTGCCCAGAGAGGTAGTGGATGCCCTGTCCCTGGAAGTGTTCAAGGCCAGGTTGGATGGGGCCCTGGGCAACCTTGTGTAGATCCAGTCCTGAGGTTGGTGGCCCTGCCGGTGGCGGGGGGGTTGGAGCTCTGTGATCCTTGGGGTCCCTTCCAACTCATACCATTCTATGATTCTATGATTATTTTTATTTTATCTGGTTTTTGCTTTGTTGTTTGCTGACAATGAAGATGTTCCAAACACTTTTACAAATAATTTTAAGCAAAGGATTTTCTCTGCTGAAAGACCCTGCTTTGTTACAGGGGTCATGCTCCTGAAAATACTTAGTTGTTGTAGGAGACCTAAGATTCATGTATCTTTACTGCAGCCTAGGGCAGCAGCCACTTAGGTACTTCTTGAAACCTAACCAACACTGACAATTGAATGCTTTTACTTGTTCACACAATCTCTCTGCTGTGTTGTAGCCAGGCAGAGGAGGCATAGGTACATTCCACATTTGACTGATATCCCATTTATAACATATTTGAGTATTTTATAGCTGGCAGCGAGTTTATAAGAAGCCTCTGTGCACACCTGCCGTTTCCTAGTGTGTGTTTACTCACACACATTTACTCTTTAGGGGACCATGAAGTAAAGGATTCTGTTTCATCCAGCTGAACTGACACTTAGTTCCCTCTACTTACCTGCATCAGTTTAACAAGTGCAGCATCCCAGAATTCCTTTCAGGGTTGGAAAGGTTAAATAACTTGCTCCACTGGAGCAAAACAAGTGGCTCAAGAAAATCTGAGAAACTGGACTAGCTGACACTGGAGGAAACCGCAGTGGAGAGGGGCTTAGGCCTAATTGTATTTGTGGTACACTACCCTGTTCTGGGTTGCAGTCCCATCCTCATATACCAGCCTCCTTTATAGTGTCACAGTACATAAAATTGTTCAATTTCAAGAAGTTAAAAAGATCCCATGGAAATCAAGTAGCTGAGTATTACCAAAACAGAATTCCTTACATGCTTTAAGTAAGTGGCGCATATGCTGAAGTGCTCTTCTGGGTCAAGTCCTATACTGAATTCTCCTTTCACAGTTGCAGCTCTGGATATATTTAGATTCTTCTCTTAGAGAATACAGACACTTGAAATTTGGGTTACAGGAATAGACACTGGGTAGCCTAAGACGCTCTGAAGTTTTTTACTATTAAAACACCAATTTTGAACCAGTTGAATTTAGGAAATTATTCATATGCTAAACATTCTATAAAAACCATCCCACAACTGGGTACATACCTGGAGTTTGCTACTTGCAGACGTACAGCTTCGAACTAGTCAGAGTGCTCAATGCTCTGGAAGATCGGTGCTTACTTTACCTTTCATGAAGAACATGCTGCACAGAAATGAGAAAAGTTGCATAAGAAGTAAGGACTAGCAGGAAGATTTATTATGCAACTCAATTAAAAGCAGAGTGATCTTATTTGACCTGTAATATGTGGGTCACGTGTTACACAGTCCTCATTTGCCTGTGTATTATCTAGGTGAAGATCAAACAAGTTCCAGATGCAGAAACACTACTTTGCCACATGCATGTACAGTTTGTGTCTAAACAATTATTAGTCTAGGCTGATGAGAGCTCTTTTGTAGTCAGTTTGGCTATAGATGTGAAATACCTAGTTATGCCCTGGATTTTGTCAGATCTTTCCAGTTCTGAGTCAGCTGTGTTATTTCTGACCAGTATAAACACTGGTTGGTGTGGGAGACATCAACACATTGTGCCATATAAACTTCTATTAGAAGAGTTCATTAGTTGTTGTCTCAGCCAGATGGGAGCTAGCCCCTTTAGAGCTGTCTGGGGCTCTCTATGCCTTGCTATCCAGCACTTGGTGTTTAGGCAGGGTTACAATCTTAAGCAGAGCTAAAGTTGGGAAACCTCTGGTTCATTTTAAGTACCTTGAGTTAGGTAATAGTCCTAATAAACTTTGGCTGAGCCTGTAAAGAGCAAAATAAGTGCTTCTGAATACATTTCTCACTGAGCCAGTTTATCCAGTTTCAACCATAATGGGCATTCTCTTAATCCATAGGGTAACAAAGTTGTGGCCCTGAATCAGCAGAGTATTTTAAAACATGCTTAACTTTAAATGTAGACTAGTCTCACTGAAGTCAGTAGAACTGCTTAGTGCCTAAAATTAGGTACATACTTAATTACCTTGATAAATTACAGTGGCAAATTTCTATTAAGGCTAATCTGGTATTATAATGCATTAATCCAAATTTCCATTCCAGCAAGTGTGGCACAGGTAACAGCATCTTCTTCATCAGCTTACAACACTACCCTGGGCTTTCATAGAGCAAAGAAATTAATTTTAGTACCAACCAAAAGAGGTAACTTTGTTATCTCCAAATTTTATTCCTTAATGAAGCAATTATTCATTCTTAGCCACTCTGCATATCAAAAGATAAAAAAAGAAAAAGGCAGGAACCTCCACCAGTAACTTCATTGTGCATACATAAAACAATTTAGGTACTTGGAATACACAGAAAATTGGCTCAATCTTTTTCAAATGTCATTAAGAAGACAATTTTCTTTGGGTCAGCCTTTCATCAGAAGCTCCAAGTAAGAGGTGGATGAGCATGCTGAGGCAGATTTTTTTTTCTTGCTATAAATCAGGGAAGTTCAATTTGTTATCTGGAAGGCAATAAAGGACTAAATAGATTTTGTGGTAGAGGAGTGATTATTAGAATGTTCTCATTTAGAAAGATTAAGAGAAGTAATTAAGCATTTTTAAAACAAAGCTTATTTGCTACGATTCCTCATACAGCTATCTTCACCTGTGCCATATACCATCATTCTGGTATAATGCTGCATAGACTGAACTTGGATGGAAGAAATGAGTGGCAAAGCAGTTTGCAAGATGGTGTATTTTAAAAGAAGTTTTCAAACCATTGATAGTACAGCAGTATACAGGCCAGGTCTAGTTGTCTCTGAAGACAAAGATCAATTTTACGGTGTGAATTATATCTAACTTTAGCTATGAGTTCCTAATCATAGAGAAAATTTCTCCCAACTCAGAAAGTCCATGAACACAAATGCTTGGAGGAAAGAAGACTAGTCAGTGGATGTGCATGATGAGAGACATCATATTCAGTTACATGGACCTACAATCTGACCCACAGTGGCCACTTCTGTTGTGCAGCTTTCATAGGATAGTGATCATACAAAATAATATAGCTGCACTTGCATTACTTAAAAAATTACAACAGAGCAGTGCCTAGAAGAAGTTTAAACTACACTTTACCATCATGTATTCCAACAGTTCTTTATGTATCACACATATGAAGAGGCCTACTTCAAGATTTAGCAAATTACTTAGGATTGCTTCATGTTCTTCTCTTCTGCCTGCTGGTGCTCTATGTGTTATAAAGCCCATGAGAAGGAACTGAACAGAGATTTCTGCGTGGATTTCTCCACTCATCATGGAGGGTTTGAGTTCTCCAAGGTCCAGAGATCACCAGTGGGGCTGTGCTCACTGGGGTCCTGGAGCACTTGCCATAAAGCAGTTTGGGTAGAAATAGTGAGGGCTTAAACTGTCCTGCCATCTAGTGGGATCCTCAGCCTGCCGGGTAGTCTATGCAAATAAATGGAAGGAGATGGTTTAAGAGACCTCAAAACCAGCTGGGAGGCAGCTGCTGAAACACTCACTTCAAGGGTTTCACTAAGGGTCCAGTGCCTTGGTGGCTCCAAATATTCAGAAAGTTAGGTGATCTCAGACAGTAAATGTCTCACGTTGCTGAGAACACTGTGCCAATGGCTTATGTACACTTGGGAAAACCTGAAGCTCCCTCACTTCACAGGGCTGCCATTAGCAGACGTGTGGCACTCCTTCCCACTGTCCCTTACACCTTACTTCCTCACCCAGTCAAGCATGAGCATGTTTCAGTGGCCCAGATCTCAGTGGAAACTCACCTGGCCTGGGCAAAGGAAAGACACCAACGGGTGAACTAGCCAAAAGCATTTTCAAGTCGTAAATTCTGCTTGTAAAACAGGTTTCTCAGCTTCTCTTGCAGCCTACACAGGCTTAGATCCCTGCCCTGCAGTTTGGGCTAGGGTGCCAATACCAACATGGTGACCAATTTTGATTTTTCTTAGGGAGGACTTTTAGCTAATACATTTACCTTCCCTACCTGAACCTGTTCTACTTCGGATAGTGATTAGCAATAAATATTATTTTATTTTAGCATTTTGCTTTATTTCTGTGTTCAGCCCAGCAGGGATCAGTGCATATCCCAAGATGTCTGGGTGCAACAGGAGGCCTGAGGTCCCTGGCCTGTGCCACGTCCTATTGCCAGATCTCTGGGGTTTAATGCAACATATACGTTTGAGGGAAAAATTCAGGTTTTTTCTGGCTGGTGATACAAAGGCCAGGTGCTTGGGGCTTTTTTGGATTAAACATATTCAGAAATTACCTGCCATATAAAGGGGCCTGATTTAGACAGCACATACCAGTACTTTATACCAGAGCTTGAACCCTGCTGTTCAGTGACTGATGCTGTGTATCAATCCACTGCTTATACAAGGTACAGAAAATATACTCTGTGAGAAACTGGTTTAACATTCTTATGTATTTTTTTCCCAGAGCCTTTGGGCGAGTTTGTAAATGATATTTCAGCAGGGTAAACAAGAAGGAGAGTGTATACTGTGAACCAATGTCGTAGTTTTGCATGGCTGGGTTCTGGTGGAGAAGGGGGATCTACAGGGGTGGCTTCAGCATCACCACAACCCTCCCGTAGTTTTCAACAATAACGGAACTCGTTTCCTGCGGGGACAGGAGCAGTTTACGCCCCAGGTCTCCACCGCCGTCAGGCTGGCAGGGAGACAACGCCGCCCGGGCACCAGCCGGGCACTTCCCGCCCGGCGAGCGCAAGATGGCGCCCGAGCCCGCGCCAAGAACAAGGCCGAGCCTCCGCCTTCCCCACCGCCGTGCCTCCTTCCCCCCGCCCCTGCTTGTGGCGCCTCAGAAACGGCAGAGCTTGAGCCTCTTTCGGTGTGAGCCGTAACATGAAAAGGAAGGAGAGCTGTGGCAACGGCCCGGCCGCCCGGCACCGGTGGGAATCAGGACGCGGCTCCCGCAGGCGCCGGGCGATGCCGGCAGAGGGCGCTGCCGCCCGCCGTGGGCGGGCCTGGGCTGCAGCGGCGGCGTGCGCCTCCTTCCCCGCCCGGCGCTGCTCCTCGAACGGGGCCACTCATCGTCCGAGCGGCTTTTGGAGGCTTCAGTTGTAAGACCCGAAAGTCCCCGTGTCTTCAGAAGCGTGGGGGAAACGGTTTTGAAACGTGCCGTCCCCACCACACCACCTCGGGCAACGCCTGCTGAGCTGCAGCAGCCGGCGGAGGGCTGAGCTCCCGTCAGCTGCTCTTTCCACACAGACCGCGCCAGTATCTGGTCAGATAAATAGTGCCGCTCGTTGACAGTAATCGCTACTTCGTGCTCCCCAGCACAGCTCTCCTGCACGTCCCCCGTTCCCCAGCAGCGCCCCCGGCGACGGAGCTGGCCCGGCTTTCCCTGTCAGACATCCAGGTGACCTCCGGCTTCCAGCAGGCAGCAGGGGCTGAGTGATGGTGGCCCATGCGCCAAGGAAGAAAAGTGCCCTGCAAGTGAAATGACAGGAAAACCACTACATGTACATGCATTTCATAGAATCATAGAATCATAGAATGGTATGAGTTGGAAGGGACCCCAAGGATCATAGATCTCCAACCCCCCTGCCACAGGCAGGGCCACCAACCTCAGGCCTGGATCTACACAAGGTTGCCCAGGGCCCCATCCAACCTGGCCTTGAACACTTCCAGGGATGGGGCATCCACTACCTCTCTGGGCAGCCTGTTCCAGCACCTCACCGCTCTTTCTGTAAAAAACTTCCCCCTAATATCTAATCTAAACCTTCCTTCCTTTAGTTTTAATCCATTCCCCCTTGTCCTGTCATTGTCTATCCTTTTAAAAAGTTGAATATAAGTTCCCTTCAGGTACTGGAAGGCTGCAATGAGGTCCCCCCGCAGCCTTCTCTTCTCCAGACTGAACAAGCCCAGCTCCCTCAGCCTCTCTTCGTAGAGCAGATGCTCCAGCCCTCTAATCATCTTCGTGGCCCTCCTCTGAATCCTCTCCAACAGTTCCACATCCTTCTTGTTTTGGGGGCCCCAGATCTGGACACAGGACTCCAGATGGGGCCTCACGAGGGCAGAGTAGAGAGGGACAATCACCTCCCTGTCCCTGCTGGCCACCCCTCTTCTAATGGAGCCATTTGTGGGACTGCTAGAGGTTTTGGACCAGTTTGTTTCTCCCACCAATTCCACATTCTACTTTAATTGCTCAACCATCCCATCCCAGTCCTTCCATCCCTCTGAATTTCTCCTCTAGCTGTGTTCAAACTTCCATCCATCTACTCCCTTTCTTCAGCACTCACACTTTCCTTCACTCAGTCCTACCTCCTTGCAACCAAGATGAATTCTTAGTGCTTTTTAACACCCAACAGAAGAAACTCAACTCTATAATTCCGGTCGAAGGACAACTTATTGCTATTACTCCCAGCAAATACTGGGTAGACACCTTATATATCAGATTCATTAAAGAGCCTTGGGTCTGAATCTGTTGTCTTTGTCTTGAGCACCAAGAGAGGGAAAACAACTCTGGAAGACAATAGCATGTGATAGAGATGATGTTGCAATCTAAGAAAGTGCTGAAATAAGTTTCTTTCAGGCATGTTCTTTCAGGCAGCCTTTGAACTCTTGACTTTGCTTTTTTTTTTTTTTTTTTTTTTTTTTTTTTTTTTGAGCTGTTAGGAGTGGAAACTTCTAGGTAAATTTATAAAGGATGAAATTAAATGCTGACATGTAAGAAAGAGTGTATTTAAGGGCAAGAAAGCCAAAGGACAAGAAGATTGACTTAAAGGCATTAAAGTTGTGCCATGTTTCATCTCTGTAGCCCTTCTTTTAGCAGAACAGCTGAGCCAGTCACTGTAGCAAGTCAGCCTGCCCCTGCACCCTCCACTGGCTCTGGACTCTGGATATTTAGAGCTCTGGCTGCTGTGCTGATCACCTGCTCAAAAAAGTTTCAAAGGTCTGGAGGAAGATGCTACTGGAAGCCTTGTTTAACTCTCACAAGATTAGCTAAGGATTTTGTGATACATAGAGGATCTGGGTTGTTTTTACCAACACCACACTGAAGGGTAAATCTTTTGAAACATGTACACATGGATGTACAGAATTAGAGGAACAGTGAATGTATCTGTACTTCCCCACTGGTACTTATTGCAGTGCAGTCCAGAAAGTGAGTCCCGTGATTATCCAGGCAGGGACCACATGCCTAGTTTCCTTTCTGTGCATATCTCTATCTTTTCCTATACTAGACCTGGTGAACTTGGATTTGGTGAACTATGAATCTACACTAAGCAAGTGGGATGTGTTTTTAGGTGTCCTAGTTTAGACTTGCCCATTGTGACCATCTCATATGATTTCTTGCATAATCCAGGATATGGAACTTCTCTGAATTGCTTCCTGCATCATGTCTAATAGCTGTGGTTGTTGGCGTAGTTTACAGCTTTCAGGGATGAAGAGTCTAGTAAGTCACTTTGGAAGTTGGTCAAGGGGTTAAGTCTCCTCACAGCTAATATGCACTTCATTTTTAATATAAATAAATAAACTTTGAGAGATTAGAGTTCTGTATACCAGACTGAAGAGACGTCTCTTATTTCTGTTTCTCTGGGACTGTCTCCAAGTAGCCGAGATGACTGAAGTTTTTCACCAAGTTTGTCTTGGTACAGGTCCCTATTTAAAGCTAGTAATGAGCTATTTTATTCCTGCAATGCTTCAAGTTGCTCTAGATTTTTATGTTCCAGGAAGTTTACTTATTCAGACTCATGAAAACTCAGAAATTACTCAATACTTGCTCACAAACCAAGATGTAAAGCAGGGGTATAGTTGCACTCTTGAATGAACCAAGTTAGATGTGTAATTCTATCTAGGTCACCCAGCATGAGGTTTCATTTTGAAAGCACCTCTGCCTAACCTGTGCCAGGCAATTTTTCATCAACAACAAGCCCATAAATTGATAACAATTAAATTATTTATCAAGGCTGTAGTACTCAGACATTTCTTGGGGATGCACAAACACTCCCTGTAACCCACTGTCTCTTTAGGAATTCAAAGGAAATGTCTTGCTCTGGGTGAGAGTTTCCAGTTTAAAGGAGATAAACCCAGAGAAGCGTGGCTCCAGCTGTATCTGTGGGATCACTTCTGGCTCCAGCAGCTGTGATTCTGTCCTGTCAGTCCGTAGCTGAGTAGAACACAGAAGGACCCTGGGAATATCCAAATGCAGGTAGTTAATGAGCTGAGTTATTACTTTGTATCTGTTTTCCAAATTCAGAAGTTCTGGGTTTGTTTGGTTTTTTAAAATTTGTAATTCAGTCTAAATTTTGACTGGTATCAGGAGCAATGTCAGGGTGTAACAGCAAGTGAGTTGCTTTAGTATGGACAAGCAGAACAAAGGTACATTGAGATGTTCCAAAAGTTTTCTTGAATCTAGCCCTTCAGACTGCAAAGTTGTCTTTTGTTATGCTGCAAGGATTTACCTGGAGACTGATTATACTGAATTCCAAAGTCTCACTTACTAAGTGTTAGACATTCTCCATGGTGTGTACTAGAGCCACAGAAAGAGAATACAACATTTAGAGATTACCTGTACCTTTAACACTATAAAATTTGTAATGATGATGATAAAAATCATTCCCCACCTTTGTTATAATAGCAAATCCGTGGACCTTCATACAGAGTTTGTTTCTGCTCCACTAATATTCTGACAGGGCTGCTCTGAACACCGAATCTACACAAGTCTTCTAGAATCAGTTGCAACAAGTCAAACGCAAGTTATCTAATTTCCTTAAAGCTATGTGCTATTTTTCCATTTATGCACATAAGGATTATTTTAACATAGTGTGCTCATCTTATTCATGTGCCTTCTAAATTCCTCCACGTCATTATTACCCCTGGAATAACCAGTTGCTTGTTTACAGGTCTGTATTTCCTTCTTCAGTGTATGACTTTACATTTGGCCATTCTGAAATTTTAAGTCTAGAAAGCTGACTCCTTGTATTTATTTTACAATAACCAGGCAGCTATTGTTAAGTGACACCAAGTATCTGACAATCTGTTACATTTTAGATGCTTTTAAATAGTTTTTGTACTCCTAAACACAGAAGAAAGCAAAGAGAAATGCTACAATAACCAAAGGCCTAGTGGTACAAATTTAAAAGAGCCAGGAAGATGTCTGGCTTTAGCACAGGCTAATTCTTTGAGGAAAGCCTCTGACTTGAGTCCTCTAAATGGTAGATGGAGTAATATTAGGCAAGAGAAAACAAACCCCCAAATGCCTTTAAGAGCAGAGAAGACCCTAGGGATGTGTAGTAGCATTTGCTTCCTTCTTTAAACCATTGTAGACCAGCTGTCCTCTCAGCTTAAAGCAATCCGAATAAATGTCTAATAGTTCATAATGAGGCATTAGTGGGTATTTACTTTCCAGGACTCTCCTAATCTCATGTCACACCAAGTTGTAACCTAAGAGAGAGTCTACAAGAATTAAATGCATGATCACAGACCACTTCGTTTTCACCAATTAGCAAGAGACACCAGAATTAAACCTTAACATGACTAATGCTATCCTGCCCTGGCATTATTTTGGTTGAGCTTTAACAATGGCAGGCAGCCTGCCAAACATGCTCCTAAATTTTGCCTAAGGTATGCCACATTCTTAGAAGGGATACGGTATAAACACATCTTCCCCGTTCCTGCCTGCATTACCTTGCACCTCGCAAGGGATCTTCTGGTCCATGGTTCCAGCCAAGCCCTTCCCATGGTATTTACGTAACTCAAGACTGGTTTCATACAGCTGCTTTCTACCTGGGGCCATTCTGTGACCACTCACTTCTGCAGCTGCATACCTGGGCGTCTTCTCCATAAGGCATTTATCTCTTTTGTTTAAACTGGGATTTATAAAGAGCTGTCCATCGGTAGAGTAAACCTAGTGATTTTCTGTGACTCGCCCACAGTGCTGAGATAGTTTATTTTTATTAGGGGGAGAAGCAAATCTCTTAGACAGCTAGAGGACTTGTGAGATAATTTTAGTTAAGGACATTCTACTGCTCTTTTTGACCTTAGGTTTTTCTGCAGCACCAAAAAATCAAATCACGCTCAGCCCTGAAGCAACAGCATCCCATCTGACACAAGAGCTACTAAAATCTGGTCGTTTCTGTATTACACTGAGATCAAAGCCACACAGAGATTCACAGCAGGGCTTTATACAAGATTAAAATGTGCTGGGAATACCCTAATCTGCTGTCCATAGATGGAAGATATCTCTTCTACTTTCAGCTACACATTGTTTTCAGTTTCCTTAATTCAAAAGTAGCCCACTATGTGTTTCAAAATGCTAAGAGATTAACAAAATGCCTAGGTGAGTTAGGATCCCATGGGATTCAATACCTAAAAAGGCCTTTGAGTGCCTATATCAGCTCTTGTACCAGGAGTGTTAGGCCCTGGTGTTACTGTTATCCTTTGTGGTACATTTGGATACATGATGCTCTGCAGTTCCAGGGGCTTTGTTGTCCTGAACACAGAAATGTTTGTAGCAAAAGGGTAGATAAACCTCACTTCAGTCATTAGCTGTACCAATTTCACCACATTTCTATAACCAGAGAACTAAGTCCTTCATGACCAGCTGCAGTGATTGGAGTGTAGAATCACAGACTGGTTTGGGTTGGAAGGGACCTCAAAGATCAACCAGTTCCAAACCCCCTGCTATGGGCAGGGACACCCTCCACTAGACCAGGTTTCCCAAAGCCCCATCCAACCTGGCTTTGGACACTGCCAGGGAGGGGGCAGCCACATATTCTCTGGACAGCAGTTCCTGACATGGAGTATGAGAAATCCACACATGACAGAACCTCTTGTTCAGACTTTTCTACCACAGGAGCCTGATGGCTATCCTGTGATGCTCTTATTTACTTTTTTATTTTTATTTTTGTCAAGGGATGATGAGGCTCAGAGACTCATTCTCTCCATGTCTGAGGGCACGCAAAGCCAGGATAAAATGGGGAAAGGTAGCCAAAAGCTGTTTTTGTGCCCTGTATTCAAAGGCTGAAGGTTAGAGCAGTCCCACATTCACCCTAGATGGCCTTTGGAAGCAAGGATTACTTATTATACAGGCATGTCTTGCCATAGCATTTTCATCTTGAAAGATGCACAGAGAGTGCAAATGTACCTACTGACCCTGCTCAGGTGGAGTAAAGAGTTTAGTGTAAATGAGAACAAGTCCCCGGGTGTTCAGAGAAGAATCCCCCTAGACATATTCTGTCACACAGGCTTTTTACAGGGGACTACACAGTCTGTTAAAACCTTCAATACTTGCTGTCAGAATAAAAGAAACTCCAATCTGGTCTCTTGTGCAACAACCTAAAATGCACACCAGGTCAGTGCATTCCACGCTGCTATCATGGTTCCAGCTGTAGCAAAACACTTACATAGATCAGGCTGACTTGCACTAGCTGTTGACATTAACATAACTCTCACATGAGGATCTACAAACAAATATAGGGCGTAGGATGCCACTGAAAACATTTTTGGCTGTGGTTTGTCACCCCACAATTTGTCAATAATCTAACACTTCCTGCTGTTGATTTATCCTGCTCCCAAATCTTCACTAATACAGACAGGTGGGATCTCACCATCATAAAACCTGGTGTGATGACTCTGGCAATCTAGCTAAGCAGCAGCAGGAGTGGGAACATTTTAGCAGACCCTGTTTTAGATCTGAAGCATGGTGCAAAATGTTAAAGACCATCTTTTTCTTAAGACTTAATAACTTAGGTAAATATGCTGAGAAATCCTGGTAGAACTGAGCCATCAGCGTATGCATGATTGCTTAAATTATGAAGGATCCTTGAAGTGGCTACCTCCCAAAGGCCAGGGTGAAGCACTGTCTGGAAGAAGGTACAAGGCAGGAGTGTCCTCGAGGAGTCCAGTTGCCAGCAGTGGGCACTGAATCACTTTCAGGAGTTTTATATCACATGAAGTCCATGAGGCTGGTTTTACACAACAAGCCCCAGTGAGCATGGAGAGCAAAGAGTTCCCCAAGGGCTCTGTGCACAAATCTGCACCAGAACCATCAGCAGAGGTTCCAGGGCTTCTTCAAACAGAATTTATGTGAGCAGATAACTCCATCTGGTCAGTACTGGGAGAGGGGACACTGTCAGTTCATGAGGGTATTGGTAAAATAATTTAGGTTTTAATATGACGCATCTCTGATGAAGTTGGTGAGTTTGCATGTCAGCTGCCATGGAACCAGCGATGAAGCTCTGTGAGACCATGGCTGCAGGGTTTGTCAACAGTTGGTGAACACTACTAAATACCCGACAATGTTACTGTGTTGAGGAAGCACAACTCCCAAACTGAACTGGAGTCACGGCTGACACCCATGCGCAATATCAACCCCACATGCCCCACACCACAGCAGTGCCAACCACGAAGCACATTCCTCACTCATTATAGGGGGTCTGACTGAGTGTGGACGTCGGGTTTGTGGGCACCCATATGAGACAGACCGGTAGAGCTGGTGTTCTGCGTGCAAACATTGGAGATGCAGCATTATTCAACTCTGACAAATAAAAAGGGACCCGATGATTCCTTTCAGCCCCATGAACTACAATTGGCAGTCTGTTATTTCAAGTGATGCTCTTGCTCTCCCTGGCTGAGAGCACTAACTGGGAAGTGTCGGAGGTGCAGGTTGGAAGAGGAAGTCGGACATACCCAGAGCAGCTGAGAGGCACCTTGTGTCTCTCTCTGTACTTCAAGTGGACTGAAGGTTAAAGAGAAATAGATGCACTAGTTCATACCCCAAGGTCACCAAGACTAATGGAAATTGTGTTGTGTGGTAAAAGGAATTAGGATTATATTCCTGGGGTTAATTCAGAGAGGGGTTAATTCTTTCGGAGGACAACTGAAAAACTGGCAAATTAAATTAAAATCCCATCAGAAGCACCACTTGCCCTACACCCAAAGAATGTACCATACAACAAGGGCCTGAAAGAAAGGCAAATGACAATCAAAAATTAATTTTAAAACATTAGGAAAATGTTTGTCATTATTTATATTTTTATGGCTGGACCAGGTAGAACATTGCTGAGCTTTTGCTCCTACGTCACAGAAAGCGTTGTTCACATAGTCCCTGAGTTTTATTACAAGAGCTAGATTCACCACTCTGGAATCCATCCAAGCTGTTGTTCTGGAAAAACTGACACCGTGGCTTGTCCCAGGGAGACAGGCTGCTTTCTGAAAGAGCACTCGAGATGAGATGACCACCTTGTGCCTTCAATGAATTTCAAAGAACAGCTAGAAGAAGGAAGACATTCTCTCTCTGGCAGGGGAAAAAAAAAAGTATTAGATCATACAGTTTAAAGCTCTTTTCTTCATTCTTAGTTTCCAAACGCCGCCAGTTGTGGAGGCAAGATGCTGTTTCCAGCCAGCACGAACAGCAAATGCCAGTTTCAGACAGTGTCCGTGTCGATGCCCGAGGATGGTGGGGGAGAGGGATCCGTACCCAGGCCGGGTTGGAAAACCTCCAGGAGAAAGCTTTTCCAGGCGGCGTTCCGCGGCAGCGTTGCCATCCTGCATTTCTATCCCCGCGGAGTACTTGGCGTTTGGTGCCCGCTTCTCTCTCCGCCCGTGCCGCTTTAACAGGGGCGACGCCGCGGCCGGGCGGCGGGAGCCCCCGCGGGGTGCTCAGGGGGAGCGGCGCCGCACACGCTGCCGCGCCGTGGCCGGAGGCCACCCCCTCCCTCTCCCGCTTCCCCCCTCGGTGTCCCGCTGTGTGCCTGCCTGGCGAGGCCCCCCGGCACCGCGCCCCTTCCCAGGCGGGGGCGGGGAGCGCCCTCCCCCGGCGGGGCGGGGAGGCTCCGTCCCACCGCCTCTGTCCCGGCCGGCGGGGGCGGACCGCCGCTGCCCCCCGCCTCTCGGCCCCCCGCCGGGCGCCGGCTTTAAATGCGGGGCTGCGCGGCGGGAGCGGTGCTCTCCTCCGCACCCTTTCCCTGTCGCATCGCTATCGCCACCCGCAGCCGGCCGCCATGGTCGAGGCTTTCTGCGCCACCTGGAAGCTGGTGGACAGCCACAACTTCGACGAGTACATGAAGGCGCTGGGTAGGTACGGCCGGGCGGCAGCGGCACGTTTAGGAGAGCTGGGACTTTTGCGCCCTCCTAAAAAAAAAATAAATAAAAGGTTAAACAATGTAAAAAGCCTCTTTCCCCCTCTCCGCTCCCCCATCCCACCAGAGGTGTAGGTAAGGCGTTCGCAGAAGCGGGGGAGGTTTGGGCAGCCGCGAAGTTCATTTGATGCCGGTCATTCAGCCCCGCGGAGAGCCGGGGTGTGCTTGCGTGGGAGCCGTCCTGCCGGGGAGCGGCTCCGGGAGGTGCCCCCGGGGTAGGGGACGCTGCAAACGCTGCCTTAGGGTAAACTGGAAACAAACTAACAAACAATTAATCGTTACGCCGCAATGACAAGGAACCGAGCTCCGCCGCAGCAGAAGCGGTCGCAGCCCGTCCCGCGGCGCGGCTCGGGCAGTGCCGCGCTGCTCGGCTATCGGAGGTAGGGGAGGGGGCGCGGCTACAACTGTGTGGGGAGTACCTGTGGATGCTTTGGGCCAGGCGGGCACCAGCGAAGCACAAGGCGGCATTTCTCTGTGATAGGTTACGGCTGCAGGGCGGGGAAGAGGTTTTCGTGCCTCCATGTGTGGCCACAAAAGATGTAAAAACCCGAATGTCTGATGAATGTCTCTTCCCCCTTGATGGCCTAGGAGTGGGGTTTGCAACGCGGCAGGTGGGGAATGTGACCAAGCCCACTGTGATTATCAGCAGCGAGGGGGACAAAGTAGTGATCAGGACTCAGAGCACTTTCAAAAACACAGAAATCAGCTTTAAACTTGGAGACGAATTTGATGAAACTACCCCCGATGACAGAAACTGCAAAGTAAGTGAGCTCTTTGGCTGCAGTGGCTTCTTTCTTCTTCCTCTCCATCCCCGTCCCAGAGGCTGTACCTTTGGTAGGGTCAAAGGGGGAAAAAAGTAACTTCTGCTATTTCCAGTTGTAGCGCTGTGAAGGAAAGACTGGAAAAAGACAAGATTGCATTTTATTTCCCCACTTACACAATCTCTGTCTGAAGCAATGTGTTATGTCCCCAGCCCCCATCTGCCTTCCAGTGCTGAAGAATTGTCTTAGCTGTCCACTATTCTTTCAATGCAAATATCTGATTTGGCGTAACCTTTTGCAGTCAAAATGTTGGAATTGCCTTCTTCCCTGCATCTTTAGGGCCTTAACATAAACAATATCCCAATGCACATCTGAAACCGTGGTTCTTGTGAGACTGGAACTCAAAGGAAACAACTTTTTTCATCCTTTGACACAAACAAGAATTGTATGGAGTTCATCCTTAAAACTGGGATGATTCATAGGGTTGGCTTTAAAATGGCTGCGGCTACTTTATCATTCTAGCTCCACATCCATCTATTGAAGAGAATTCAATAGAATAGTGCATGCTGAATGTGTGAGCAGAATCCCAAATACATGAAATAAATGAAGGTCTTTGTGTTTCTTGGTATCTCAGTCAGTTGTGACCCTGGATGGAGACAAGCTAGTGCATGTACAGAAGTGGGACGGCAAAGAGACTAACTTTGTGAGAGAAATAAAGGATGGCAAAATGGTAATGGTAAGTATAAAGCTCGCTGATTATTCACATACACCAACACTCCTCACTTAGATTTAGTTTGGGCTTTATGTACGTTAGTTCTACAGAAAACTTTAACCAGTTGGGGAAAGCCAGCAGACGTTTTTCAAATACTCATTCCGGTTTGGTTTGTGTCTTGTTTCACTGACAACTGGATAATTGCTAATGGTTGAAAAGGTACACAGTTCTGGATTATAAATTAACTGTTGCCAATACTAACTTAGATTTCTTTAAACACTTGTTTTATATATGCATGCATAAATAATATTTAATTACACTGAATAAGTATTTCCCTGGGAAAATAAAATTATAGTACTGCAGGAAGTAATAGTATTTTCATAATTAATAATAAAGGGTTTATTCATCCCATCTTGTTAAAAGCTATGATAAACAGCAATTGTGTAAAGGAAAGTCTTGCTTTAAATTCACACTTTTCCCCTGACTTTTTGAGAACAGGAGTATGGGGTGAATAAACAGTGTTAAGTTACTGTATCTGATGCCCAGGGTGGCACTTCTCATGCTTATTTTTGGCACAGACATGTAACTTTCAAAAATACAACCTATTCAGCTGTATTACTCTATATGACTGGGCTACTGGAGGAAACCAGTTAGCTTGTTTTCTAAATACTTCAGAGAGTATCTGTATAAATGGAGACTTCCAAATAATTAGAACCTTGAAGCATATGGTTGATGAGACACAACGTAACAAGCAATTAAAGGGACAATGAATGTTTTGTTTCTGGGAACAGCTACATAGTATACAGAAAACCTTTTCCTTTGGAATTTGAACTTGGTGGTGAGATGCCCTGTTCCATGTCAGGAAGCGCCTCCAAAGCTCCCACACGGAAGTGTTCTGCACAACTGCAGTAACTAAAATATTTGCTAGTTATACCTATTTAGTTGCACAGAATGCATTTATTTCAATACAAGGTTCTCTTTAAGTATATGCCTTGGTCTAACAGTCTGAAGTGTGGGCATGGGGGACTTATATTTTAGATTGAACATTTTGCAATGCGATCAGCTGTGGGAAAATAAGTGTTAAACCTTTATTAAAATAGCATTATATTTAAGAAATTATACTAATGCAAAATGGAAGAATGAAATTGCTGCTTCCAATTGTCTTGTAAACGTGCATTATGTGCTCCTTGGGTTTGAAAGTAGCAAGGAGAAAAATATGTTTATTATGGCATCCTTAAGTATGGTTTTGTCTCTTGTGCACTTAAAATAGCAATAATCTAGACTACAGATTACATAATGTAAACCAACTTTGCTCTAGCACGGACATCAACATATTAAGTCATTACAGAAAACGCTCCAGCATCTAACATGTCTGTCTTTTCCTTGGACCTGCAGACTCTCACCTTTGGTGATGTGGTTGCTGTTCGCCACTATGAGAAAGCGTAGACTTTACCTGACCTCTGTCCACACACTACTTCTGCTGGATGGATTAATGTACCGTCCATAACCGAGCATAGCTAAAATGCACATTTCTGACATGGAAGGTTAATAAAGAGTTTGGGGTGGGGTGTTTGGTTTTGGGTTTTTTTTTAATAAACGACTTTATACCATCAAATTGGCAAGCTTGTGCTGTATAGTGAAACAGGTTAAAACTTAGCATTAAATTTCTGAAATGTTTGCCTTTTTTTTTTTACAGTAAATGGAACATGTTTGAGTTACTGAGTGTTGCAGATTAAACAAATTAAAAAGTTTTTTAAACCTGTGCTCATTTTGCCTTTAATAAGCTAGTATGCCAGTGTTCTGGAGGGAGTTTTCTAAAGTGCTTTTTTGAGTAAAACAGCAGAAAAGCATGTTGTATACAAAGCTGCAGCAGCTTCTCAGTGATGAGTGAGAGTATATGGGAAATTAAAAACTTCCTTCACTCCAGTGGCTTCTTTTTGCTGGACAAATCTAAATCCCCTCTCTTTATGTACGTAGGCAGAAAAGTGAGAGGCTCAAACTAGTTTCAGCTCCTGTCTTCACTGGGAACTAAGCTCAGTAGCCCACTTCTGATGTTGGGGGGATCCTGCAGTTCTGGTTTCAGTAATTAATTATGAAACTTTTCCATTGTTTTGGTGGGGTGTTGTTTTGGTTTTGTTTTGTTAATATACCAAAGTTTGAAGTAAATCAAACGCAGAGACTAAAGTGTTTCACAGAATGGGAGGAAAGGACCAACATGATAAAAGGTAGGACTGGGAGAACGTGAAATACAGAGTTTGTTTTTCATTGGGCTCCATAGGGATGGGAGGAAGACAAAAAGGGAAAGCAGTGCAAGACAAACCTTATGAGCTTCCCCTCCCTGAGCTGTAGTTTCTTAGCTGTATGACCAGGAGATAACCATTTGCACTGTGAACAACTTAAAATTAAATGCTGCTTAAAAGAAATTAAAACCTTATTCCTGAAGAATATTCCCTAAAATACCAGAGTGGGAAAAACTGCCTTATGCTTCAGATGATTAGGGAAGTTGAAACAGGTTGCTGGCATTGTGGAGGGATTGTCTGGAGTCCATGTTTTCTGACACACTGACTTGCTGGACCCCATGGAAGTGTAGCTACCTACACCCTTTCAAACCAAGGCGGGGCTGAGGTGTGTACTCTGGGGTGTGTGGCTGCAGAGGGAGGTGCAGGAGGAGTATGCTACCCCACAGGCTTAATACTGTGCTGTGTGATCCTTCAGATCAGCTACGTGGTATTCTGGGAAATGGCTTCTTGCTTCCCTGGACAGCTAGGATAACATGGGTAGACACAGCTACAGCACCTAACCAACACAAATACAAAATCTGATGTTGTTAGCCTTACTTTTTCACAATGAAGCTATCTGAAAGGGATATCCAAGTCTGTTTGCTCTTGTAGGGAACACTAAGAGACCTTAATTATGAGCTATTATAAATACACTTTATTTAGTGGGTATTGAGCATGAAAAGTAGGACCTGTTCCAGTGGTATGGGGAGCTGTAGTCTCTCTTATAAGCTGCTTCAGCTGCTGTAGTGCAAGTTATGTTTAAAGACCATCTTCTGCCCTTCAGCTTTATTAGCTCACTTAATCCTCAGCTTCAGTACCCAATACAGCTTTCATCTGTCTCTGCAACACTGCTGCCTGTTTGCCCAGGAGTGCATTTGCCACATGGCTGTCCTTCTCAGAGAGGTGGGAGCAGCTGCTTTTCCTTCACACTTGGGTCCTCAGTGCTGGCATTCATCTTCATGACAAGTCATTTGTGGGTCATTAATTAAAAAAATTAGGGGTTTTATTAAATATGAGGAAGGGAACAGAGAAAAACTTTACAAATAAATGCTGAACAGTAAATATTTTATATTACAGTCACTTTTCAACAAAGGTTACTTTTCCCTATACACATGCTGTGTAAGTCACATGAAACTATCACGTAGCTTACTGGTGAAGTTCTTGCTATTCTAAAAATCAACACTGTCAAATAAGGGAAAGAAAAATGGAGGAGGGGTGCCTGTGACACTGCTCAGAGTGGAAAAGTGAGGAAAATACCAACACATGGGACCTCCAGCTGCTGGCAGAGCAGCTTCCAGCTCTGCAGAGCCCTGGAAACCAGGTCTGGAGCGGCACAGTGAGCAGCAGGGCATCTGGGGGCAGCTACAGGATCCACATTATTATTCTGGTCTGCTCCTAGAACCGACACACAGTACTCTTCCTCACCAGAAACTACTCTGTCTTCAGCAACAAACAGCAGCTCCTAAAGCTTTAGCGATGGAGACTTGCATTCACAATACACCTCCTCATTTCCCCTAAGCTGTATCAAAGGTGTACTTGACGGCATATTTCATCAGTTTGTTGGGGCTTTTTTTAAATTTTAAACTGCGATGAGAAGCGCAGAGCCACTTTTACACAAATGCTGTGAGAAACCTTCCTCCCCAAAGATGCTCGAGTCTCCTGTATGGCGCCTGAGTGCAGCGCGGGGCAGGCTCGGGCAGTGCCCCAGAGCTGCCGGCACTGCGCGGCGCGGCTCTGCCGGTCGGTAGCAACTGCGGGGCCCCGGCTGGCTCGGTGTGCGTGCGGGTGTGACAGGCTTGCCAGCCACAGGTCCCAGCCGCTTCCCAGAGCTGTATCCCGTTGCTGGAGCACACGGCTCGAGCACACAGGCCCGAGGGGCGCCAGGGGCGACACAGGCCACCAGCCGAGCGGGGAAGGGACTCCCTCCTTCCCGCTGCCGGCCTCGCCTTCCTTCGAGGCCGCCTCAAACCTGACAGAGCTGAGAATTCGGCCCTGCCCGCGGCCAGCCTGGCTCCTACGCGGCCCTCAGCGTCCCAGTGCCGACCCGGGGGAAGCACCGCCTGAAGGTCACCCCAGCCCGGCCGGTTGCAGACAGCAGTTGCTCTCGCTGCTCATCAGCCGGTCGGGAACCCGGCCGGGGCAACTCTTGGCCCCCAGTCGTTCGGGCGGGGCGTGGTGGCGGCTTCCGGCAGCCCCAGGGAGGCAGCGAAGCGCCGGGGCTTGCACAAGCTGCCCCGGTCTCACCCCTTTCCTCCGCGCCGGGGCGGTCACATGAGCAGTCGTCGACGGGCAGGGTGCTCCCCGGCACGGCTGACATGGAGTTGCGGGGGGGACGCACCGCCCGTTTGGCCCTCGGCCTGGCACTGCTCTGCTCAGCGCTGGAGGCGGCGCCAGCCGGCCCCCAGCCCCGCTCCGCTGTGGGTGAGTCTGCCGGGAGGAGGGGGCAGCGGCTGAGCGGGGCCGTCCCCGCTCAGGGTGAGGGCGGGCAGGGGCTCGGCTAGGGCCGTCCGTGGAGGACGAGGGCGGCGGGTGAGGAGTGGCCCAGCCCCGGGCAGCAGTTGCGGCCTGGGGCGTCTCCCCGGCTGAGGGAGGCCCGGCCGGGGGGCGCCTCCGTGCTGCCAGCGCGGGGGCCCGCAGGCAGGGAGGCCCGCGGTACGTTCTCCCCTCTTGCACCTCCTTCCCTTCCCCTTCTCGCGTTGGACCGCACGTAGGCTGCTGCAGCGGCTTTCGCTGTCCCAGCTGGGTTCGACCCCGTGTGACTTCTAGATGAGTAAACACATGGCCATTCATGTTGGGGGGCTGGTGTGGTTAAATGGGGTTTATATTTAGTTGGCCGGGATCGGCTGGCAATCCGGATGGTGGCAGGTAAGGTGAGCCCTGCCCGGCCTTTGGCGCTGTGTCCTGAGGCACACAGCACAAACATTGAGTTCAGTTGCTGTGCTGTCAGCAAACACACACACGCTTCTCCTGGCGTGATCCGCAGTACAGTAGCGTACGCAGGTGAGTGCGCCGAAATGGTTTCCACAGGTTTTTCATTCCCTGTTACTTGTAAGAGCCTCAGACCAAGCACACAGCAGTGTCCAGGCGTTTCCCTCTCTCCTGTTGGCGCAAGTCACGCTTTCCCAGATTTCGAAGACTGCTGCTGGTCTTCGCTGCTTTCCAGCTTCCACAGGGTCCAGTCACACAGTGCCTGCTCTGCCACACAGTGAGCATGTGACCTTGGGAAAAATCGATTTATAGTTGTCCTGGTTTCACAACCACTGCCCCAGATACACTTAGGTCTTTCCAAGGGCTTTGAAACTGACAGAAATTACTCTTATTTTACATTAAACTTGAAGGATGATAGTCTTAATGCTAACTTAATGCATCTTGTTTGCTGTGTTCCTATGCTTGCCTCCTTTTTCCATGAAGTGCTAAGTAGCCGTGGCTGAGAACTTGTCAGCCTGGAAAGCAGTGAGTAGGTAAGGCTGACGCACCACTTGCTGGTGAGAAGCCCAGTCTCTGCGACTCCGGCTGCTGGGGAGAAGAGGAGCTTTGAAATTTTTGTGCGCGTGCTGTTTCATGCCTTTCTTTGTAGACTCTGATCTTTCATAGTAGCTTCCAGCCAGGGAAGATCTGGAGAAACAATTAAAATGCAACTCCATCTCTTTTTCAGGTGGAGTGGAGATGTCCTTTTATTGCTTCCTCTACTCTCCAGTTTCCACATTGCTATTAATAAAAAGGAGCTGATTTTTTTTCCAGTCCCTACCAACCTCCTTTTTTTTTTTTCCCCCCTGCTGAATTAGCTTTAGCCTATGCCTCTACTTTTGTTTTCAGTTTTTCTAAGCAGACTGCATGAAGGGCCCTTATCAGGATTGCAGAACTCGCCCACGCTTATCAGGCTAATCAACGATTTGTTAAATTTATTCTCCTTTTCACAACTTGAAAAAGGAATAACAGCAGACAAATTGGAGCAAACTTGGTGTTACCCATATATATCCAGTTCAAATGCAATTAATGAGTTTTCTTTGATCTTTGTTTTCTGAAAACAGGGCAGTTCTGGCATGTATCTGACCTACATTTAGATCCGACTTACCACATTACCCCTGATCGCACCAAAGTTTGTTCATCTTCCAAAGGAGCCAATGCCTCCAACCCAGGCCCTTTTGGAGACTTTTTATGTGATTCTCCATATCAGCTCATTTTGTCAGCATTTGCATTCATGAAGGATTCAAAAGAGCAGGTTTCATTCATGATCTGGACAGGGTAAGTGTTCAAGCCATTCTGCAGTTAATAACCTTATAGTGCAGGAATTCACAAGTTTATATTTGCACCAATATGTCTGTGTTTGCTGTCTAACAAGTAGGCCTTGTAATTACCCACATGGCTAGTAAGTGGAAGACTGAGTGATGATATAAGGTCTCAGGAACAGATTTCGATCTCTAATACTTTTTGGATATTGTGGGACTGTTCATTGGGACATGTATCACACGACTGTATGAGTGTAGTAAGCCAATAGAAATGGAGCAGGGAGGGTGGGCAGAGGAAGAAGCAGAAAGAAAGGTCAGAAGGATAACTGATTGGAATAAATTATTATGGCAGGTTTGGGATTTTGTAAGTCTTAAGGTCATTAAAGTGCATCCCTTCTTAGAAGATACCCTCTAACAGTATGTTATTTGGCTCTGTAAGAGGTAACTATAGACTATGGTTGGGTTTGTTTTGGTTTTATGAAGTGTATAAAGCTGCTGTTCAGGTTCGGTGCCTGTATGAATTCTAGATCAGGAGCTAGTGGGGAGAGGATAACAGCATCATAGATGCTGTCTCTCCCTTCATTACTATCACTCATAGCTGCCTGAGCTTCTAAAGGAAGTGTGGTTTCACAGTCCCTTGTTGCAGTGGGTGCAGTCCCCTGCTGAGTAAAACAGTCATCTAACCTGTGTCGATCTTCCGTGTTGGAGAGTGGGCATCAGCTGCGAGGCGTTGTGTGCCTGAGGAGCAGTGGCACTGGAGGAAGCAGTGTGGAAGGGGGGCACAGGAGTATCTCCATGGTACCGTGTCCTGTTGCTTTCTAAGTATTCATGAAAGACAGCATAACCCACCCTTCTGCCATAGCAAATTTATCCGTTCTACCCTCATATAATGTCTTGAGGTGTGACTCAATGAATAATTTATCAAAGAAATTAGCATCTCTGAGTGTTTGTGAGAACTAGTTTGTTTACAAATCATGGGGTCCTTTTTGCTGAAAATGTTACTGCAACAAGTAATGTTACTTAATTTTTCTGGGCGGGGTGTTAGGAAATGGGAATATATAAAGACAAGTGATTAATGTTTTTCACTTACTCAGTTTTCAACAGGATGATGTTAAAAGGGGAAAAAAAAAAACTTACAAGGCTGTGCAGATGATGGAAGAAGATAAATAACCCAAACTGCACAGTAGCTTAGAATAATGGAGTTGAATGACTTTAATGTGTAAGATATTTTAGTTACGGTAAATGTAACTAAATCATGGGATAAACAGTCTACTTGTTTGTTTGTTTTTTTAAAGCCTTTTCAGGGAGCCTTTCAGGCAATTCTGTGATTTTAATTAAAGGGGGTACAGTAGTATTGCATGCTATAATATAGATGCATTTGCAAAATTGTTTGCCTTTCCTTATATAAAGGAAAAAAACCCCAAAACCTTTGTTAATAAAGCCTTTTCCTTCTTCAGAGATAGCCCTCCTCATGTTCCTGTGAAAGAACTCTCCACAAAGTTAGTCATTAGCATCATTGGCAATATGAGTTCTACAATTAGGAATTTCTTTCCAGATCTTCAGGTTTTCCCAGCCTTGGGCAACCATGACTACTGGCCACAGGTAAAACAAGTCAGAAATTTATGTATGTATCATATTGTGTTCCTAACCCCTCAGAAATCAGGTGTGAAAAATTAAATTTCTGTAACTGTTATTCTGGAAAAGGTGTTCTACAGTTCTCCAACTAGCATTTAAAATTATAAATAGGTCCAAGCAGGAGCAGATAAGAGGTCTCTTTCCTCTCTCTCTCTTAAGTTGCTAAGCAAATGTTAATGCCATATAGTATCTGTACATTGCCTAAGGTCATGCAAATTTGCTGTGAATCTTTCCTGATAGCTTAGAACCACCAGGTCTCATATTTAATACACATTTATTTTTTTTCTTACTGTGTACGTCATGCATGTGCGTACAATAACTTAATCTAACAGAAATTACATCCTTCCTGGATATATGAGCCTGTGGTAAGACTCAAGGCCTACTGTAAATCTGCCTACTGATAGCACTAGATTTTTTTTTTTTTTTAATCTGAATAATGGTGGAATTTTTGCAATGTTCCCATAGTTTTGCCACTATTATTAAAACTCACAGAATCGCACAACAGCAGGGGTTGGAAGGGACTTCTGGAGATCATCTAGTTCAATCTCCCTGCTAGAGCAGGATCATCTACAGCAGGTTGCACAGGATTGTGTCTAGGCAGGTTTTTAATATCTTCAGAGAAGGAGCATCCACAAGCTTTCTGGACAGCCTGTCCCAGTGCCCTGCCACCCTCACAGTGAAGAAGTTTTTCCTCATGTTGAGATGGAACTTCCTGTGTTCCAGTTTGTGCCTCTTGCCCCTTGTCCTGTCTCTGGGCACCACTGAGAAGAGCCTGGCCCCATCCTCTTGACACCCACCTTTTAGATATTTACAACCATTCATCAGTTCTCCTCTCAGTCTTCTCCAGGCTAAACAGACTCAGCTCTCTCAGCCTCTCCTCATACAAGAGATGCTCCAGTCCCCTCATCATCCTCATAGCCCTCGACTGGACTCTCTCCAGTAGTTCCCTGCCTTTCTTGTGCTGGGGAGCCCAGAGCTGGACACAGAACTCCAAATGTAGCCTCACTGGGGCAGAGTAGAGAGGGAGGATAACCTCTCTCGACCTGCTAGCCACGCTCTTCTTCATGCACCCCAGGATCTCTTTGGACTCCTTGGCCACACTGCTGGCTCATGGAGAGCTTCTTGTCCACCAGGACTCCCAGGTCCTCCTCTGCAGAGCTGCTTCCTTTTATTTTTCTTCCCTTACTGGACACTTAGAAATACTTGCATTGGTGATTGACTAGATATGTGTGCCATTGCAGCTGAGGACAGTGCTTTTTTTACTTTGTGTTCTGCGAATATTGTTCTTGGCACCACTCAAAAATAAACAGTTGCTTCATGTGTCCTTTAAAGCATATTGCAGGTTGATTTGGCAGCACATAGGACTGAGAAGCAAAATCTGTCATTCAGTCTGAGGGGATCGAAAGGGATGTGTGTGGAGCAGGTCAGCTAAAATATTTTCCTTGAAACGCTTAATGGGAATTGAGTAACAACCCTTCACACCCCCACAGGGTTGTATTCTGGCTTTCTGTGCTATGCATTAGCCCTATTAGGGTATATCTTGTGGTAGGTGATTGTATCATTGCCTGTATCGTTGCTGGAGTTAGTGATTAGCAAATCAGGTAGTAACAGTGCTGCTCAGAGAGGGGAAAGGGAAATGTGAGAGATAAATTAATAGCTAAACATGTCTTGGAAATGTGGGTGCACAAACTAAGTTGGGACTTCAGTCTCTTGCATTCTTCCTCTGGTAGTAGTGTAGCTTCAGCTTGTCCTGTGCACCAACAAGCGACCAGATTGGTTCACCAGAAACCACTGGTAAAGTATTTTGATAAATAACATCTTAACTGAAGTCTCAGTGTTTTGTTGTCATGTTGTTTTTGTTTTTGTTTTTTTTTTAAGTCTTAACAGAGGATAGTTGTCATTCAGCAGTCTCCTTTGATATAGAAGAAAAAACCTGTATGCAATAACCACATAGACAAAGAAAGCAGTGACACTCCAAACAAATATGTAGGGGTTTTTTTTTGGTGAAAACAAGTCTGAAGATGGCCAGGAGGGGCAAACAGGCAGAAAATCGTATTTTGAACCGGCAGCTTGTGCAGAACTGACATACTTTGCTGCTGCTGTTTGAAAAAGACTCAGAAATTCCTCACTACGGGGTCATTTTGTGGATTTCTTTTAGATTTTTTTTATTTGGCTGTTGGTAACGTTTCCGCTTTTCACATGGACGTGCTTGGCACATGGCTGATGGAAGGAAGCAGCGTGGAACAAGCCACACACTGTAGGCAGACTTCCAGAGCAAGTGTGAAAGTTGCATGCTCACCATGCACCGAAGAATTCTATTGCTGTCTATTGTGTTCTGACCTGTTTGCTTTAACAATTTAACCATCTTGGGTGATTTTTTCTTGCAGAGCCTGTTAAAAAATACTGCTCAGGTTAACCAAGCAATGGGGTACATTTCAGATTGCAGATTGTGACCTTGGTCTTTCTGCACAGTCTGGCTTGTTTCACATCTTTGCCCCTGCTTAAAACAAATTCCCTCACTGCTGTCTAATCCACAAGTTCACAGAGCCTGGGTCCAACTCACCTGCAGTCCATAACATGGCCTCTTATCTGAGATCAGGTTTTGCCGTGTCTGTTAGTGACTGTTAGCTCTGGCTGAAATGGTGTGGGTCAAAGCTTCCTTAATAACTGGTATCTGTGCACTGCAAGCAACAAATGTCTGAAGAGACGTCTGATGGCACTGCTCCTAGACAGAGACTTAGTGCCTAAGCCTCTAATAGCGTAGGTTTAGTTTCAAAGATCTTCAAAAGGTCATGTTTTATATTTAAGAAAACGCTTACTGTAATACTGTTCCTATTTTTTGACCTCTTTTTCTCTAGTCCCAAGAATCTAAGCAGATATGTTAGGAAAGGCAAGGACAGGCTGGGGTCTTCCTGTCAGGGCTAGATGAGAGCATGGCTCTTACCAGGCTTTAGCACTTGGGTATTGCTTGGCTCAGACTGGAGTGCTACATTCTTAATGGGAGAATACATTGACAAAGCTGCTTTTTTTTTTTTTTTTTTTTTTTTTTAACCATTTAAAATGCTATAACTACAGGACCACAGAATCACAGAGCTTTAGGAGTTGGAGGGGACCTCAAAAGATCATCTAGTCCAACCCCTCTGCCAGAGCAGGATCACCTAGACTAAATCATACAGGCATGCGTCCAGGGGGGTTTTGAATGTCTCCAGAGAAGGAGACTCCACAACCTCTCTGGGCAGCCTGTTCCAGTGATCTGTCACCCTCACAGTGAAAAGGTTTCTCCTTAAATATCTGAAGAAAATATTTTTTAATGCCACCAGAATGTTTCTGAGGGCTATAGTGGAGTTTGTGGGAATTGCTGTGATCCCCAAGTTGCTTGAAAATTTCACGTTCTATAGAAGAAGCTTGTGTTCAACTTCTCCTCCAAAGGCTTTACTTTTAGGCTTTGAATCTTCAGTGTGTGCATTTTGCAGAATGTATGGTTTCCCACTCTGCTGTGCTTGAAATATTCTTGGCATTAGTTTATCAATGCATTAACAAGGCCACGCAGTCAGTTCTGATTGAGTGCAGGCATTTGTTTATCATCAGCAATACAGGATGTTCAGAAGTTTGGGGTTTCTTTTTCCTTTCTTGAGTTCCTCCTGGTGATGTTTTGATACACCTGTGTGTTATGCGAGAGGTTAGGTGGGATAATTTAGTGATTTTTTTGTGTGTGTGTGTGTCTGAAAGCTAAGACAGGCAGGTTCTGTTCTCTCACAGGATCAGCTTCCTGTAACTACCAGTGAAGTTTATAATGCTGTAGCAGATTTCTGGAAACCCTGGCTAACTGATGAAGCAATCAATACCTTCAGAAAAGGTAAAATATGCCAGTAATACATTGTAAAGCCAGGGCTTAGAGAACTAATGTTTCTGTGGATTTGTCCCGTTTGTTTAGCTAAGTCTCATAGGACGAATCAGCACAGTGAATTATCTGTAATGCTTCTGCTGAAATAAGTGTCTTGTCTTTTTGAATAGCAGTGCAAAGGTATATTTATTCTCTGCTGATGCAATAATTATTGCTTCTTGTAACATTTACAGTATTTACTGGTTTTGTGCATGTGAAATATCTTACTGCCTTCAAGACCTTACAGTAAGTCACTTTTTAGATAAAGGTGTATGATGCACAAGAACACTTAAATCTGGTTGTAAAGTAATTGATGAAATACTGTTTCTGTTTTGGTCCTATATGCATTTCAGAGTATATTGAATAGGCACATATTTGTTCACGTGTTATGATAGCACATGTCATAGTTATGACAGCAGATGTTTGTGTCCAACTTATTTAACCAGGAGAATATTGATGCACTAATTATGAATTTTCTTTTTAGCAAGGACTGAAAGTTCAACCCAATTTCCAGTCCACTCAAACAAATTAAGCTTCCAAATCCCTAAAGTGTTTTTGTGTGTAAGAGTGGAAGTAGAAACTTGATTAGGACACCTAAAACTTGAAGGGGCACACCTCAAGTTAAGGTATATTGTTACAGCTCTGTTGCCATGGCTCCACTGAAGTCCCTGAACTGTGAGACTGCACCCCTCTTATGCCATGGAGGGGTTTGGGACCTGGGATTGAAAAATGTCATCTTTGCTTTTCATCATATTCCAGTCTGAAGTTAAATGACTTTCGGTGTACAAGAACTCAAACTGTCCTTCCTGGAGGAACTGTATCTTTGCAGTATTACAAGAAAGGTGGACTTTTTAACAATTACTATGTCTCTCAGTGTGGAAGAAGTGTTACAGGGCACTTCTTACATGTCAGTTCGATAATTGCATCTGGAAACTGTCAAATAAACACAAAAGCAACTACAGTCAAGAACTGATAAAAAATTCAGTGTCAACTTCTACTAAAATGTTGGTAAAAACAGACTATTAAGATGTTCTGTTGTGATAAGGTGGTGTGTGGCTTGAATAAACATGCTATTTTCTATTTTATTAGAAAGAGTAAGGCTGGGTATTTTGTCAGTGCTGCATTTTCCTTCTAAAGTTGTGTTTGGAAACCTTTCATTTTTCAGATGTTGTTGGTCTTGTTTTCACAGGTGGCTTCTACACACAGCTCTTTGAATCCAGTGATAGCTCTCATCCACTCAGGATAATCAGTCTGAACACAAATTTATATTACAGCCCCAACAGCATAACTGTGAATGTCACTGACCCAGCCAACCAATTTGCCTGGCTGGAAGGAATATTAGAAACCTCTTTACAAAAGAAGGAAAAGGTAGGGGCTGTGAACAGAACCCATCAGATTATTTGTTTAAACTTTGAAAAGAAAAAAAAAAAGTAAAAACTAGATACAATGAAAATATAAACATAATTCTAGAAGAATAGTAATACTGCCAAAGGTTTTCTAAAGTAAAGGTTTCCTTTTTAAAAATAGTTCTTCCTTGAATATGCACATTATACAACAATTCAGAGAGTAGTTGGATGCACTTTCTCATTATACAGTAAAACACCTTTTCTTTCTTAATGTGTAGAATCCCTTAGAAGACAGGATGAGAGTATTTTCACTTTGGTTTCTGACTCTTTTTTCCTGATAGCCTTTACTTTTAAAATGTGCACACTTGGCTTGAGACAAAAGCTAGTATGTTTTTTTACATTTTTATGTAATTACAAGTATCAAAAGTAGAAATTGGAAAGGAGTTTGTCAATCACAAAATGTAGCCCAGCTGCAGCAATTGCTGTGATTTAAATGTTATAGTAAATTGTCTTATAATACTCAGGTTTTGAAGTGAGGTTACAAATTGTTGGCTCATGTTTGATTGATTTGTGTGGGGATTGGGTTATCATCTGAACAAAAAAAATTGTTTAATATGAAACATGTTTACGTCTTGCTACTGTGTTGTAATTGTAAAACCATTATATTGCAGTCAGGAGAAAGGAGAGATTTCCCTTCTTTATAAAACCCTGCAGCGTATGAGTTGGTGTGTGCAGTTGGAAGCAAGTCTCAGCCTCAGACAGAAGGGTTTTCACCAGTTCTTCCATGTTCCTGGTGACTCTTTGAGGCTCTGTAACATTGTTTTTCTTACTATCCCCTTGAGATGCCAAATCATCACTCTTGCCCTGGTAACTTAGTGTTTTCATTTGAAAGGATGGATCACATAGATTTCACAGAATCACAGAACTGTAGGGGTTGGAAGGGACCTCAGGAGATCATCGAGCCCAACTTCCCTGCCCAAGAAGGTTATCGGAACCTTTTTCCCAAGAACACGCTGAGTTCCCTAAAAACAATCCTATTTATCTTTTCCCATAAGTTTAAACTCTTTGTATTTTGTAGACTAAAACTGTCATGATTTGTAGCCCTCAGCATGCCCTAGTCCCTGCTTCTGTGTAACAGCGAAAGGTGTCGGTCTCCAAGGCAGGAGCTGACTGCTCTCTGTGTCTGCTTCCTCAGGTGTACATCATAGGGCACGTACCGGTGGGATACCTGCCGTACGCGAGGAACACTACAGCCGTCAGGGAGTGTTACAATGAGAGGCTGGTGAAGATCTTTCGCCGCTACAGTAGTGTTATCGCGGGGCAGTTCTTTGGGCACACACATAGAGATAGTATCATGGTCCTCCTGGATGAAGAAGGTAACGATGCGTGTTGAACTCTTCATCTTTCTCTTCTTGATTCAAAACAAGTCGATGCAGTCTTTGCATGTTACTACTAGTCAGCCTCTGTTATAAATAATTGAAAAAGGAAATTGGAAAAGAAGCTGTTTATCTACAAAAGTTCAAGCCTCATACACTCCCCAGTTTGTTTCCAAAGAGAATCTTGCAAGGCAGACTGTCTTTTTTTTTGTTGAAGAGACTCCTCAATCTTCCTGTTGGTTGTTTGGGTTTTTTTTTAATGAATGGTTATGCCTAGACAAGATTTTCTAGTCTTTCCTCTCTGCTCTCTCAGTGACATGGGCAAATTATACTAGCCAGTTGCTATTGTGTAATGTGTCAAAGGGAATGTTCTCAGGCCAACTAGACATGCTCTATGTTCTTGTGTTTCCTGCATCATTACTGTGCCTCTCTGCTGAGTTCCCTGCTGCTTCAAAGTTAATTAAGATAAGGGTAAGCAGGAGGCAGGGGAAAGAAAGTCTCTGCCTGTTGCATCTCTTAGATCAGCTAATTTCCCTTCAAGAAAAGCACTCAGGTTTGAAAATTCTGTTTATTGCTTCAAAATCCCTTAGTTTTAAGCATGGGCATGGCTGTACAGAGCACTCTTAACATCCATCTCTAACGAAAGATCTCTGATGAATAACTAGTTAAATATTTTTGTCTGTACCATAAAACAGTGAGAAGTTCATTGTTTTTATTTATGTAAAATACCCAAATATTAATTGGCTCTTTTCCTATGTTTTAGATGAACTCATAAAAGCAGTGCCCAAAAAGCTCACTGGGCAAACGGTGTTCTAAATAATTTACCTTTTTACATGGCATTATTATGGAATTAATCTCCAGTAAAAAGGAATCCAGCCCTAGTGTAAGAACTGGCTTTTTATATTTTTTTAATGGCATTCAAGGCAGTGTTATACCGACATATTTTTGTACCTTGTCCCATTTGTGCATGAAATCATCGCCTCCACTGCAGATTTCACTGAGGACAGACTGATCTTGGTGCCTAGTCGTTACAGTTTGCATGTGCAAGTAACTGGTTCCAAATTATTTTCATAATTTTACATCTTGAGACAAAATTTAGACAGTGAAATTATATGTAGCTAAATACAGTGTGTGTTTATCTATACGGATTTAGGCTGTCTTCTATTCGTGCCACATTCCTCTTGACAGAATTCCAAAGAATTCAAGATGAATATAATATTGTGGCCAACATCAGAGATACAGAGCTCAGTTTTATCTTCTCCAGAAGAACCTGCTGATTTCCAAGCTTTCAAAGCTTCTGCTTCTATGTGGAGCCTGACCTTGTGATTTCACTGCTGTGGTGTTGTCAGAGAAAGGAATAGTTGGAGCTTGTTTTTCATTCCACAGAGAACCTCTCAATGTACTCACCTGCATACTCTTGTCTTACTAAAACCCTTTTATATCCTCATGTTTCAGTTGCTGTAAAGAGCGTTCATGTACTAGCTGAGTGGGGTCAGGCAATGATACTCCAATATTTCTAATCACATAATAAATAAATGAAGCAGAAAATACACAAAGCAACATGTAAAATACAGTGTTGAGACAGCAATAGAAGTTGTGAATATTTCTTCAGTAGAAATAGGCAAAATACAGAGACCTTATATACAGATAAGACCATTTTGCACAGGTAGTTGAATTGTTGGGAAGCCTCTAGTGTAGACCTACTTAACTGGTACACACTGGAATATGTAGTGTGGTATTTTACACAGGTTTTGGTCTGTGCAGTGGAAGTATAGAAGGGGTTTGCAAGGGAAGGAGTTTTGCTAATCCAGGGGAGTAAAAAAATGCTAATGTACTTAAGCTGGTCACTGATTCTTGCTGTGTTGGGTCTCTACGAAAACATTTGTTTGAGAAAGAAATGATTGAAAGGAAATTGTTTCCTTGCCTTCCCTCTTCCTGCAGAAAAGCCAGTGAATTCCTTGTTTGTGGCACCTGCTGTAACCCCAGTGAAGAATGTATGGCAAATGGAGTCCAATAACCCTGGTGTCAGACTGTATCAGTATGATCTTCTTGATTACAGCTTGCTGGTAAGTAAAGATTGTGAAAGTACTGTTTCAGACTTTAAATACTGTGTCATTAAAAGTTACAGCGAGACATGAGGCTTTGTAGTGTTACAGCTACTGGTGGAACTTTGGTACACACTCGTATTTTTCTTCCTGAGCAAAGCAAAGGAAATCTGAAATAGAACTTGGTCAGTCTGTCTGTGCCTACAGGACTACCAGCACTCGTTGTTCTCTGTGGAATATTCTTATGATGTAGAATCAAAGACAGTCAGAAATTTTCTGTGCAGAATCCCAAAACTATTTACCCTCCTAAAGCAGTCATTAGCATAGTGGAGTTTGTTTTACAGTTTGGACAGGAAAGACCTCTAACACTGGCACTGCTGCCTTTTGTGGCTCTTTTTTCTTCCCCTCCCCATCCCCCCACCATTACTGAACTGCAAGGACCAGCTTTGGGTGTAAGCCCAGCTCTTGGGGTGGGACGTGACCTTCTAGTCAGTTGTGAATAACGAGGAGTGACAGCTTCCTAATCAATATATCACTCTAGAAACTTAATGAAGCAGGGAAGAAAGCAATACAGCCGTGCCTATTTTTTCTTTTTCTTTCTTTTTTTTTTCTTTTCTTTTTTAAACTGTAGGATCTTTGGCAGTTTTACTTGGACCTCAGAGATGCCAACAAGAAAAATGAATCGAACTGGAAATTAGAATACATCTTGACTAAAGCTTATGGCATTGAAGACTTGAAGCCAGAAAGCCTGTATGAAATGGCCAAGCAGTTGTCTGTGCCACACAGCACACTGTTTGAGCAGTATTACAGTAACTTCATTGTGAGTTATGACAAAACCATTGTCTGTGAAGAGGGGTGCAAGACCTGCCAAATATGTGCAATCCAATATTTGGATTACTCCTCATACACAGATTGTATCAATCGTGAAGCAATGGGGAGATGAAGTCTCTGCAATTTGTGCTGATGTTGACTTTAGCCTGTGATTTAAAGATCCTGCTCATCCTTTCGCTCAAGTGCTGACATGCTGATGGGGAGCCTGTGGGACTTCTCTCAATTTCAGGGGTGCAATAAATCTCCCTAGATATTTTTTCTCATAAACACCTTTTCCATCCACATCTAAATAAAAGTTTATTTGCTATGTAATAGTGCCCCGATAGTTTGCTGTTTCAAGTACCCTGTACCCTCCAGCAGTCGTCCCAGTATGTGGGCATGGAAGTTACTCAGTTCTTTGGAAATCCAAGTCTCTCTTCTCAGGGTGTGTAAATGTAGGCAATGCCATTTCAGGCATGGGATCTGTATGGGAGCAGGTCTCAACCATCTGCCGTGACAATTTGCAAACTGATTTCTGCAAAACCCACATTTGCTGAGACTGGAGCGCAGTTATGTTGTTGATACCCTGCCAGTATTAGGTATCTCGCTGTGCCAAGTTTCCTTTTCCTTCTTAACCCCTTACACCCACCTCTGTTTAGGGGCATATTCTAACGACAGCGTGAAAGTGACTTCATAGAACAAACCCCTCCATCCTGTAAATACTTGCTGCATTTTTTCAGAATGTGTGTGTTTGCCCAGCACAAAGTGTTTAAGAGAGAGCTGTGCACATTTGTACTGCTGTCAAGCAGTCTCCTGGTGTGAGATTTTGCAGGAGACCATCAATCAGATTTAAATTGATCAACATCACTAATTAGACATAGCATATACATTCTCTATGCAGCTCGGGTAAACAGGCTCTTTGTAGTGTGTCTTGGGTTTCTTTTTTCATAGAGCAATCTACTACTTAATGTGAAGATCTGCACATGTATGAATTCACAGTTGCAGAGACCACTTTGTGTGATTAAAGGTGTGTAAAATATTATAACATTAAGAAGGCCGTTTATCTAGTGTATATAACCAAGAAGGACCTTTACCCATTTTTCTGTCACGTAAGAGCTATACTTTTGGAACTTTGGCCGATATAATAGTATACAGACTCTGTATAACACCATTCCAGAGTATCTGGAGCTGTAGAAGTGGTTATGAGACAAAGCCAGTTGCTAACTCTTTATTTTTCTGAGATTAAAGCCTTTACTGTAGCTGTTGAGGAACTTTCTGGTTTTGTTTCCACCCAAGCTTGAAATATTTAGCAGAATATTTCCGGACAAGTTTTCTAAGTCTGTAGCATTCACCTCAGATTTGTCATGCATCAGTCATCCACAGGCAAAATGGTTGGTTTGTTAAATTTGCATTCAGAAACAAATCCTCCAGTGGCACTAATGTTTAGAAATGCCATTAATAATGCACAGCAGGCAGTCCTGTATTTTAAATCCTGTGCCTGGAGAGGGTATGGTGGGCATGTAAGCTCTTTAGAGCTATCTGCTCTGGCTGATCTCAAATCTATCTAGGTATGTAAATAACCTGAATTAATGTGGGTTCTGTACAGACTGTGACCGTGAGGAAGTAGCAGAACTTTTCGGTGCTGAAAGCTGATGGTTCCCTCTATGTTGGATGTGTTTCTTGGTTGCATTTCTCATGGGTTTGTTGTTTAGAAAATGCCTGTTCCTGTTATCTGTTCTCCAAGGGCAAGCAGGCAGAGCTGTGGGTGGATAGCATAAGCCCAGCTGATAGGATAGCTGAGCTTCCTCCAACTTGCCAGATGGGTTTCATTCAATTCAGTCTTGTGCTGTCTCCTCTCATACTGCTTTGTTTCTGTGAGTTCTGCAACTTCAATTTAAACTTAATACCTACAAGACATCCTGGAAACACTATAGAAATTAGGTGTATTCTCCCATTAAAGACTGACTAATTGCTGAACTTTAGGGGGAACTGAACCATGCTACAGAACTCTAGGAAGAGTGGTATGCTGCTGATGGCTTGTGGGCATCTTGCTTCCTAGATTTTTTTTTTTTTAATATGTGTATCAGTAGATGTTATTTAGTGAGCATGAACAAAGAAATGTCTACAAATGTCTAAATAGCAAGATATAATCCAGACACACTTTTTTTAAAAGCTGGACTTCATTTGAAGCCGGGAGTTGGGTGGCATCAGCCAAGGAGGTTGGTTTCATTTCAGCCAGAGGGGTGTATCTACCAGGGTTACATGCAGCCAGGGTATATCCCCCAAAATACAACCTGTTCTCGTCTTCTCTACACCCTGTTTGTAACTATACTCATGCAAGTGCAAGTGTAACTGGCCGAGAGAGATCCAGGAGTGTATTTAACTGCGTATTTAACATCCTGTAACTCCCCATGAGCCAAGGAGAGAGCCTCTAGGAATGTTGCACTGTAAAAAGCATGAGATAAATCACTTGAAGGGCGTAGATGGCACAGGGGTGTAAGGGGAAATAGAGGGCAACTATAATATTGTTGTTTCAGGTTCCTACTATATTCCTTTATGGATCTAGAAATGTTCTAAAGGTAAGATATCTTTGCCCAGCATATGCTTTTTCTAAGGAATCCTAGAAAACGCCAAAGTAGCATGACCTGGCAAAGCTGCTAACTCCTGTAGACCAGATTCCTGTTTAACTTTTCATATAATATTTTGTGGCCCCACCCTGACTGAAGGGTTAGGGGGCACATTTGGCAGGCGGTTCCAAAGTCCGACAGACAGACAGATTACACCACCTAGTGGAGTATAGAGCTTTCCATTTATCCACAAATCAACTTGGGGCATTTGAACAAGGAGAGTAATTTCTCAAGGCATCTAGGATTTAACTTCTTGTTTTTTGAAGGTAAGTAGTTTTTGAAGAAAGGACTGCTACTTCTTTGTAGCAGTACTGACAGGTAGCACGCTTTCTCTGGGTGTTCAGTGGTTGCTGGTTCCTACAGGCCATGTCACTTAATGAATCCTGAATCCTGTGATAAGTGCAGGTCTAAGCCCACAACCAGGGATGAACAGGAGCCTATGGAAGTGATCCTCAGAGCGCAGCTCAGCTAGATGTGACAGAAACCAAAGATCTATCCCTAAGCAGGGTTCCTTCCAATTGATTTCCGTGCTTTAATATTCTCTCTTGGAGTTGTCTTGAGCTTGTGAAGAGGTAAAACCGCCCAATAGGAGTGCCTTTGCTAACAGGAGAGTTGGTGCTGAGGAGCTGATGTGACTCCTGCACATTTCATGAGCAGTTAGAGGACATTAGCACACCCTTGAAGTGCAGCTGGGATCTGAGTTGCATCTGAAAGAGCCCTTTTCAAGAGCCCTCTCGCAGAATAGGTGGGTGAACTGTGGAAAGGTGTGTGGCTGATCCAAACTAAAGGGAAGGTGCACCCAGAGGCACATGTTAATGGCTTTAGATGGGGCACTCAGTAGTGTCTGGATGTGATCTCATCGTTCCCATTGTTTTTCACTTGCCAGCCTGAAGAAATTGAAATGACTGGAGGAGATGGGCAGTGAGTGAGCATGGTGTTTGTAAAACTGAAGTGATGAATTTATGTTTTCTAAAGACAGAACTAGGTAACAAAGTATATGCACTCTGATGTGGTCCATTTCCTGTGTGGAAAAATGATAAGCACATAGCTTCAAGGGTTAAGTGTCTGGTTTAACACTGTTCCCTTTCTGGAAACAACAATCTCAAGAAGGTGAGTTGTCACATCGGTCTAAGAATTAAACCTCTTGGAAGTCTCTCTCATGCCCAGTCAAGAGGAACTATGATGATGTCAGTGAAGAAAGGAACTGTAACTGTCTAAACAAGATTAATTGCTTTCCTTATTTTCCAAAAGCTGAAGACTACCCTTTATCTTCTTACTGCTACAGCTTTCAACAAGAAAATACTTCTTTAGATCTTTCACTTGTCATCTGTCAACCCCAGCTCTCTTGTTCTGCTGGAGGAGCATCCTCCCTAGGAACTCTACCAGTTTTGTTTTGTTATTTGCTGGTCTGCAAAGAAGCCTACAGTAAAATGAATGCTGTTTTTGTAAAGTGTGTGAAATAGCACAACTACAGAAATTAAAACAAATAGAGAAAAAAATAACCAAAAATGTTAACCATCACATGTATGCTTAATTATTTTCTGATGGTTGTGGGCATTTGAGGCTGCACCTCGAGTACTGCATTCATTTTTGGGCCCCTTGCTACAGGAAGGATGTTGAGATGCTGGAGCACATCCAGATGAGGGCAACGAAGCTGGGGAAGGGTCTGGAGCACAAGTTCTATGAGAAACAGCTGAGGGAGCTGGGGCTTTTTAGTCCTAAGAAAAGGAGGCTGAGGGGAGACCTTATCACTCTCTACAACTACCTGCAAGGACAGTGTAGAGAGGTGGGGGTTAGTCTCTCAGGTGATAAGCAATAGGACAAGAGGAAATGGCTTAAAATTGCTCCGGGAAGATTTATGTTAGATGTTAGGAAAAATTTCTGTACTGAAAGGGTTGCCAGGCATTGGAACAGGCTGCCCAGGGAGGTGGTGGAGTCACTGCCCCTGGAAGTATTTAAAAGGTGTGTAGATGAAGTGCTTAAGGACATGATCTAGAGGTAGACTAGTCAGGCTTAGTCTGTGGTTGGACTGGATGATCTAAAGGGTCTCTTCCAACCCAGGTGATCTATGAATTCTATGGCAAAGGCACTGTACTGAATGAACATTGCCAATGTGCTACTGAAGAGTGTGCATCAATTTCTGCGAAAGTAGGTATCAGGAAGAGTGGTCACAAGTAGGACAGAACATGCAGGAGGTGGATGACTGACATCATTACAAGCACATCACTTAAAACCCAAAATGTTGAAAGCAAAACCACTGGGAATGTGGCAAACCCCAGCCCCAAGCGCTGAGTGAAGCAGTGGAGAGAGCACTGATGTGCCTGCACACGTGGCCAAATTACAGCTTTTCAAGTGCAAGTTACATTGCCTTCAATAGTAGAGCTATATTGAAAGACTGACTGGAAAATTCCTTCTATTATCTGCATTTCTATCAAGTTGTGATCTGAATCTACCTGTCAAGCCCATTACAGCTAAGTGCTGAAATACTCCTCCATCACATCTTCCAGCTTGCATTGGGTAAGAAAATTTGGCACTCCATTTTTGTACCCTATAAACTATTAGTTGGATTTTAAAGCAACCATTCAGACATCAGGAATAATTAAGCTGGAGAAGTTTCAAGTGTGGAGCTGAGCAAAAGAAGTTTTTCCCGTCCTGAAAAGCATCCTGAGATTTCAGTATTTCCCACTGGAGTAAAACCAAGACCTTGCTGAGGTTTTAGGCAGGGAGCTATGCAAAGTGGGGATTTGCACCTGAGTCTACCACCCTCAAGCACTTGCTGTGCATCTGTCATGGTGTTGACTATGCTTTCTCCTTCTACACTGGAGCTGAACAACTTTCTAAATTAAATTTTTTATTGGAACAGTTACAGTTTTATTAAAAAATTGATATCGACACAGCATTTTCACTGAAAACTGTTAAGCAATTCTCATGAACTTCTCCCATACACTATAAAGTTTGACACCTTGCCTGTCCAACACACTGCAGCAGCTTTTTTTTGTCCTGTACAATCCATGATTTTTGATACTTCATGTGGACCAGATGATCTGCTTGTAAAAACTGACTTTGGAGCACTGAAATCAGTGATGAATTCATTAATAAAGTAGTGAATAACCCTGCTTGAGATTCAGGAATGGGGTTTCAAAAATACATAAAAAATATTTCTATGTGACATAATGTAGTCCCACCTGGAACTGGAAAAGCAGCCTCAGGTAGCAGTAATAGAGTAGCTGTACCAGTAGACTGCTTTTCATGGAATAATTCCCCCCATAGCCCAGAGAGACATGATAATTTAGCCATTCTTCTCCTTCAAAGCTTCCCTGGATGTTTGCCTGTCTAGCATTGATTTATGGCACGCCAATACACACCAGCCGACTGAAGTGTACAAACCCAAATGGACTGTGCTCCGAGGTCTTCTGGCTGGATGTTTGTTGACTACAGATGGACAACCCTGTTTCTAAGGAGGTGGGGCCCTCTCTCTGCATCTTGGGGATTTTGTTTACAAGACAGTTTAGAAATGCCTGAGTCTTCTAAAGGATGGCAGTTTCTCTGGGCACTTGTATAAGCGATGAACCCAAAATCTCCAGTGTTCAGTCTAGCAGATCTTCCTTCAAGTGAGGATGGTGATAAAAGCCTGTAGTGTCACTCAAAATACACACAGAGACTCTTCTTCCAGATGGGTAGGGTACCTTACAGATCTTGCACGCTGCTGTAGATTTTTTATGCCTTGTGAAGTGGGAAGCATCCATTTTTAGACATTTTGAAAAGCCTTCCTTGGCCAACTTCTCATTCCTGTTTGGTTGGACATTTCAGGCAGAACTTGTCCCATATATTAGAATATTTTGCACCTATGAAAACTGCCATCTGCCACAAAGTGTTTTTAAACCAGTTGAAACTTGAGACTGTGGTAAAATATCCTGCTAAAAGATTCTGATGTTGTTGCAGCTGATCACAATGAAGCGTGTATTTTACCTAGGCTTAATTGAGTCACTGCAAAGAGCATTTAACTTACTCTCACATGAGGGGATATTTGATGTTTTTTCATCAACCTAGCTGAAACCTTCCAACATTTCTAACAGACTTTGTTGATAGCTAACAAGACATGTTTCAAGCTGTATGTTCTTAACAAAGTCTCCTCATTTGGTTTTTGGGGTTTTTTTTGGGGTTGGTTGTTTTTTTTAAAAAAAAATCTAATTGGAAGTATTCATACAGTGCTTGAAATTCTAGACAGGCACAGGATTTTGCTCAGAATAATTGCCAGTGTACAATGGAGGACTTCTCTATAGTTATTTTTTGTGTTTCTCCCCTCCTACAATCCCCCAGACCAAAGCAAATTTCTGCAAAGCGGTGTCAAAAAACCATAGCAACTATCTTGTGACAGCACCGAGGAGGTTTTGTTCTGCAGAGGACTCATTAATCACTTATACTGCTCCCAGCCCACAGTCCCATCCAATACGATTCTGGGAATTTTCTGCTGAAAACTGTTGCTAAATATTTGTATGGGTGAAGCACTCCCCTCAGACCGACCCATGGGGGAAGCGGGGTGTGTTATTCATAGCGTGTGTGGCCGTGTGAGGATCTAGGGGTGGATGGAGGGATTCCTATTACCAGGAGATGGGAGTTTTCTCTTCAGTCCCGTCAGGGGAAGGAGGAGCAGGAGCAAGGGGTTTGTGAGGGGCGTGGGTGGGTGGCAGGCTGGCAGAGCAGCGGGGGAGAGCGGAACACCTTTAGTGGGCTCATTAGGGTTGCATCCAGGCAGGTTTCCATCAGGTGTGGGCGCTGGTGCTGGAGACCTGATAGTTGCTCAGTAGGTGCCTCTGCTCTCTCCAGTAACACCAGCTCCCTGCTCTCAGCAGCTGGATGGGCAGCCACCACCCCACTCCTCTGCCCAGCTCTTAAAAATCCACTCAGGATTTTTGCATTACTCCTCTAAGGCCCAGTGTTTTTCCCTGCCACCAAACCGTCTTTCCTCTTTTATTTAATTGCTAAATGTCAGCTATTGCTTGTTGGCTTTTACGTAGTATCAGTTCAAGTTTTCAGTGGAGTCCGCTGTTCACAATATGCCAGCAATTAAGCTTTCACCCATCAGAACAGCCAAAAAGTTCCCACTCGCATTTACTTACCCACTTAATCCGCCAGACCTCCCAGCTGCTGCAGAAATCCAGCCCACTGAAGTTTGTATTCTTGATTATATCAGCTGCCCATGACACAAACAGAGCCTCAGATAATTTGGGGAACTGAGACCAGCAAAATTAATAATTTGGAAATCTGAGCATGGCTCGGCCTGTCTACTGGCAGTATTTACCCCAGATACACAAACAACCAACGCCTCAGAACAGAAAGTATTTCTGTAGCCTAGTGATGTTTGCTCCTTTAATCTGCACTACTTTAAGCTGTGTGATCATCTGGGTAAAGGCAGAAGTGGCTGTCTGTGCATGGAAGAGAGGTGGCCCTTGGAAGAGGGGTGCCCTCACCTCCCCCATCTTCTGGAGTGCTGTTTGGATGGAAAATAGGATCTCATTGTACCTAACACTATATGTGAAAACATGTCAGTACTGCTCAATGCCTCTGAAGGGATGTTTTCCCACAGAGATTTGCATAACTAGCCTAGTGCTCTCTTCACATCTTTACACCAGGCCGTGTTTGTGGACACTTCCCTTCCTGGGACAAAGATAGTATTAACAGTCCCAGCCTCACAGCGTGCCATGTCCTTTCCAGATATGCCTGTTCCCTTCTGAGACCCCTGACTACAATCAGGGTGGGTCTCCTTGCTTTGCTTTCTCCCCCCAAAAGTGAGGTAAGGCTATTTGGAAGAGATACTGCCCCTTCACCTCTAAGCTGGGGTAAGTCATATCATCACTGGGGGAGGTGAAAATCTCATTCCTCAGCTGCAGTTAGATGACCCTTACAACACTGCTGCTAAACAAAGCCTCATGACAGTTTTTTCTGGACTGTGTCTCTGAACAACCTCCTCTTAATTTTGCTTCCAAGTGATACATTTCTCTTAACACCTTGTATTGATTGTAGGTGGGGTGATGGACTAGTGTCCTGTCCTTAAACTGCAGAGATTTTAGCCCTGTGTAGTCTATTGCATGTTCAGCTTGAAGAATAATCTCCATGTGTTTCCTTCATTTAGGCATAAAAACCACCTCCCTGTTTCTCCCAGCATAAGGAACGTTGAGTGTCCTTTTAGAAATCCGACTTCAGGAATTTTGTTTTGTTCACATGTATGAGCAGTGAGAGTGTACTCTCGAAGACATAGTTCCTGGAAAAGAAAGCAAGGTGTGGTGAAAAATGTGGATTAACCAGTGCTAACTGGCTAGCTTGGCACCTGGGCTGGTATGCTTAGAGTTTGGTGCAACTCCAGTGAGGTCAGCGTGAAATCTTCATCTACATCATTTAACCCAGGGTATGAAAAAGCAAATCATTCTTGGACCGCAAATTATGTTTTCCATTCTTTTGTTAGGGTGAAAGAAAGCCTTCACGTGTATGCCAAATGTAGAACTAGAAATAGCAATTTTATTTTAAACCTTTTTCATTGTGTAACTAGACAGGTCCTATACTTGTTAAATTCATTGTTTCATTCAGTGCCTGCCGTTGTGGTTTTCAGTGTCTGGCCAACTTTTATTTTAATAATATCCTCTTATTTTTATCTACCCAAACTTAGGGAGACTTTGTCACCCCACTGGTATGCAAAATTATAAACCACTTGAATTTAGTGGTTAGGGACTACATCCTTGCCTTTAGATATATACAGTACGTGAGATGCATGTAAAACCGTGCATGTAGAATTCCTTCTCTTTTCTACTGCAGGTCTCCAGATGCTCAGATCCAGTAAGAATTTCAGGTTCCCTGTACAGATGTTTCTAATTACCCGATCTCACTTTTTTACTCTCGCCCTCTCTGCTCTGCCTTCATCCCTCTCCCGGATACGAATTACTAGCGTTATGGAGAAGGCACACCCTCCGTCTTGCTGAATGTTGTAAAATATTCCCTAGAAGCATATAGGAATTTGTCCTGCGGCTGGCAGAAAGCAGCTCCATCAACAATGTGCTCCTTTGTTTGCCCCGAGCATAGTAACAAACGGATTATGTGTAACAGCCATCTATAGGGCTTTTATTTCACCTCCATTCAGGCCCTGGGTGTTTTGCACTGCTTTTAATGAGGCTGCCTGAACTATGGTAACCCCGCGGGTGCATTTGTAAGCAAGAGATATTAGATGAATCAGCCCCTTCCAGGACTGCATTATGAGGTGATCTGCTTTCATTACAGGATTTGTTTTATCGGTGGTAGACCTCAGCGAGAGGACGCTGTGGGCGCAGGCAGCACTTACCTCCCCCCCCCCCCCCCCCCCGTTAAGGCCAAGTTCAGGGTCTGTGTGAATGAGAATCTGCTTTCCCACAGTCAAATCCCCGTTCACTTCGTGGCTCGAAACACAACCTTTTTTGTGCGTGACCTCCCCTTTGCTCCCCTTCTGCTTCAGACTCATACTGGAATGATTGATAGTCCTTTATAAAATACTCCATAAATAACTGGTTTACTTCCTCATCAGCATGAAAGCTTGTCCCCGTCCCCCCTCTCCCCACCAAACCAAGTACAAAACCCAGCATCTCGCAGCAGAATGAAAAGCCTCTCCTTCCTTCTGCCTTTCTGCAGCGTGGAGGTTTCCCCTCTGGAACAGGAAATGTTTGTTCCTTGGCAGTAGAGCACACTGCTGTCAAGAACAGCCAAACGTATATTCATATAAGTACAGAGAGATGCTGCCTTGTTTTCTCTGGAGGCCTGGGAAGGTTTTACTGTTTTGTTTTTTTTTTTAATAGCATTGTTTGCAAATTTTACCAGAGCAAAACAGGATTCACAAGTGGCATCATGCCCTCTTTAAGTCTTCTGTGGTTTGTCTGGATGTAATCTGTTTTAAAGATCTTCTGCTTTTTCTGCTGCTCTTCAGTTGCTACCAGAATCAAAACAGGGTAGATTTTGTGTGAGAAATATTGTCACATTACAGGCAACAATTTAAAGCGTGATAAAACCATGTGGCAGCTCACAGGCCTCATCTTCTTCCTCTCTGGACACACCTTCTCTATGATGCTTGAAGGGTTTAGCTATTAAAAGCTATAGTTCAAGCAATTCTTGACTTTGTAACTAGGGGACCCAGTAAAAAACTGGGGGCAGTGGAAGAGATGCAAGGGGTACCAGTGCTTTGGGTAACTTCCAGAGCAGGGCTAGAGAGCCAAGTGCTGAAGTCGTCACCGTCACGTTTTTAGATCTCATGGATGGAAAGTGGTTTTGACCAGTAAGGTAAAATTGGGTGGAACTGTAAATTGCTGAGTCTCAGTGAGAATCCTGACGGTACAGGGCAGCAGGTAAAACCTTGCATAGTCTTTGTTAGATAGGAGCAGCAAAGAGCAAGGCCCTGAGATTAAAAGTACCATGAACAAAAAGGGAGAGGTCGTATAACATAGCTTGTTATTATAGGAAAAGAAAAAAGTTGGATGATAAAGACAAATTAATCACCAAAGTAAACCGCTTTCCAATTTTCTAAGATTTTTTTCAAAAGTTCTTTTTCAATAACAAATATCACAAACATTCCTCTCACCAGCTCCATTTTGCATAAAAACATAACAGCGATGGGCTCAGGGAATTCACCAGTTATTTCATTTTTAGTTTTACTTTTAAAAGAAAAATCTTTTCCTTTTGCAAACACTTCTGATTTCTGGTTTTACTAGTGCAACTGTAGCACCTTTGCTGCCTCTTGTTTCGTGCTGTCATACATCTGTTTGTGAGTGTGTGAGACATAGCAAGGTAAAGAGAGACAGGCCCTGAATGTACCAGTGGATGCATGTGTTTGCTGTAATATCTTAGTTTGGCTTCATCATTTTTTTCTGTGTCAATCTCCAAATGCCAATACCTGGAAATGAGATACCAAGCTGCCCAGAAGGCGACTTCTGATCTCCTGAATGAAAATGCTCATTGCACTTTATGTTGTTGAGCTGCGATATGCAGCACCTGCACACTCTTCAGAAATGGCCTATAGTGGAAAGAAGCTTACAAATATCCTACAAATACATTTGGAAGCACTTAAAAAGGTTGATGAAAAACTTAATGAGAAGGTTGTTTCTTTATTTTTTGATGAATATTTGTGTTGCTGGGTGATAAGCATGGGATTACTTTGTAGGGGTTTACTGTTTACTTGCACTTTGACTCTATGTTTAATGAGTATAAAGGCATGCAGATCAAGTATCTGGGCACTTATTTCCATTATAATTAAGAATTAATGAATTAATTTCCAATCTTTAATTAGATTGAATTTCAACACAGCACGTTTCAAACTCAAGACTCTGGAAGGCGTTTAAAAAGATGAAACAGCATGCTCTCAGACACCTATTGTGCAAGTTTAAATGATAGGTGTCTTGGGAAGCTGCATCTGAAAGGTAACTTGGCTGGTACTTTGGAAGTTGTTCCAGTTTAAAGGTTAGAGATGTTTCAGATAACACGGAGTGCTTAATCCTTTCCACTCATCCTCCTCCCCTTTCATGTAAGGTCTATTATTTTCTTGGAAAAAATCTGGTGAAATGCTTTCAGCATCCACTCCTCTGAAAGCAAGCTGCAAGCTTCCATTCCTTTTCAATCACTCTGTCAAGAGGCTGTAACTATTGTCAGCAGCAAAATGTTTGGATGTGTCACCGCAGGAGTCATTCTTTCATGGGCTGAGTGAAGGCAGAATGAAGACTGAGAGAGTAAAGCGAGTTAGCAAGTTTGTTACCAAACATAAATCCCCTATGTACTACCTGCTACTGTGAAAGAACCTCATATATTTAGTAGGACCTTCCTATGCCAGGTGTTTGGCAAGAACACACAACAAGCATGAGAATTAGTGTCTTTCTGTGGTAAGCTACCTCTAGCTGTAAGAATGTAAATGATTTTAAAAAATAAAGCTGAAAAGTTGATCGTAAGCAATCACCAAAGGATCGAGTAAGGATTTTTTTCTTTTTTAAATATGAGAATAACAAATACATCTTAGGCAAAATGAAATGTTGTAAGATGACAAAACCCTGAAAACTAGTTGTAAATCTACTGCCGAAATGTTTCTGTTTAAATAGATGTTAGTAGGCATTTGGTTTACTAATTGTCCAATAAGGAACTGTGCAGCAGCTGCGGAGGCAAACTGCTTTCAGTTACCTGGCATCATGGACCACTTTATATTTGACTGTATCTGCCACTGAAGGCAGCGAGACTTTCCTGATTTACATCAGTTGAGATCAGGCCTCATACCCCGCCAAACAAAACGAACTGGGTTTTCTTCCTTCTGAGCTTACTTTCCCTGCCAGCCCCAATTTCACAAAATCCTGTTCCACCAGCTAATAATAACAACAATAATCACCACCATCATCTCCGCAGCCCCGGGCGGGTGTCCCTGCGTGAGCCAGGAAGCGCGCGAGCTCCGGGCAGGCCTTGGCATGAGGGCTGGGAGCCATCTCTGTGCCGAGGGGAACATCCCCTTCAGCTTCACGCTTGGCTGCCGCTTTGTTCGCCGTTGAATGCTCTCCCCTCGGAGCCTTTGTGCGGCGGAGGGGGCCGAGGTGTGAGGCGGTCGGCAGCCGACGGCCGCACCATGCGTGGACAGAGCATGACCAGTTTGGCTGCAGCCAGTCACGGCCAGGCTCGGCGTTACATCACCGTCAGCCCATGGCTTGGCCAGACGGAGCCAAACAGGCTCCTCGTTGTTTTTCCTCTTTTCACGGAGAAGAAGAAAGCCTGGGAAAAGAGCAGGGATCCCAGGCCTTCCTTGAGAACAGCCGAATATTGTCTGCATGGTAATGAAGGGAACACGGCCACCACAAAACACGCACGGGGTCTCTCACCCCCCGCAAGCCGGGACGCACAAAAGCGGGGTGTAAAATCAGGAGTGGGCAAGGGCAGCGCAGTCTGGTGAGGAAATAACCTGCAGCCCCTGCCCAGCACTGGGGGGGTGAGGGGGGCAGCTTGTCCACAGAACCCGCTGCTGCTCTTGGGAAGGCCGAGCAGCCAGAGCACTTCCCTCATTCTTGTCTCTCACAGTGAAGTCCTTACAATTGATCTGGAGAGTCTGTGTGGATGCAGTAGCACAGCAGCCAGATCGCTTTCTACAAAATATTATTGAGACACAGAGCGTGTGTCCAACCCTCACCATTCTGTGTGATGCTGTGATTCCAGTTTTCTGTTCCGCCCACAAGGTCAAGATGGGTACATACACACAGCTCATCCTTGGTTTTGTAAGCTCCTCATATTCTCTGATGAGAAGTCGATGCCTTGTTTGCTCTGAAATTCAAAAGAAGTTTCATTTTCCTGTTTGCAATGAGTCTTGTTTTTTTCATCTTTCAAAAGTGAAAAAACGACCAGGGAAAGTGAAGGCTTTGTACGTACTTTGGACACCATGAGCACCCAAACCATTCCCATCTGCTGGTTGCAGGTCTGGCCCCTGTGAAATTTCTGCAGTCAGAAACATCCATCTCTTGGCAGCAGGCATAGTGTCCCTACAGAGAAGCACGGTTGTCATGGGAAACTGTGATCATGGAGAGAAAGAAGTTTTGTGAACCATTAAGGGACTTGTCTGTCTGTACCATGAAGGCAGGCTGAGCACACTTGTCCTCCCCTGAAAACCAGAACAGAACTTGGCTGTGGGGTGGTGAGCTGTTGGAAGGCTTCTGCTTCTGGACTCTCCCACTGCATCTTTGCAAGGGCTAGGGTCTTCTAGGACTCTCTGGGCAGCCATCTTCCTCCATGCCTCACTTTATTCCCTAACTCCATTTCTGCTGCATATGATATTCCTTCTAGAATGTCAATAAGGAGAACGTCACCTGAGTGGCTAGGAGGAACCCCATCTACCCTAGAGTATCTGTTTTTGCTGTCATGCAGTTGTGCTTGTGACAGTGACATTTATTTGGGAATTGAAATCTCTTGCTGCACACCTCTGAGAAGTATCAGAAACTGACTCCTAATTTGCAGCCATATTTCCTTTTTCATCAGTCTTTTACTCCATCTTTAGTACATGATATGTGGTATGAAAGATAGTGTAAAAGGTCACCAGAGAAATACAGAACTTTGTACATTGAATATCTAGTCATAAAGCCTTCCTGATCTCTGCAGCAATACATTTTTCTACTAATGCATGAGATCTGATTATAGCTTGCATCATTACAAATGTTACCACTGCTTACAGAATTATCCACTACTTACTTAAAAAAAAGTGGCTATAATTAAAACAGAGTCTCATTCAGATGTGCTTTTACAAAGGACCTCAGTGCACATTCTTAGTTGTGATAGTACACTCTGACAGGCAGAAAATGGGAAGAATTGTCTCAGCTTCTCAGCTATTGTGAGCTAGATGGTAATTAATGATGCAAATAGATGTGTGCTGTTCATTTCTGTTGACAAAACACACCCCTTTTGCACATGAAGATGAATGTTGCTTCCCATAAGAAGCCAAGGCCGGAGCATGTGTAGTAAATTTGCACATAACCTTGCACTGCAGACTTCTTGGAAGTGCAAAGAGGGTTGCAGTCTGTTAGCTGAACATGTCAGTTCTTTAGTGGTATTTAGCCCAGGTATAGCAAGGACCCTGGAAACATTTTTTATTTTAATTTTTTTTAACACTAAAACTTAATTTGATTGAACTCGAGACAAATAAAAGTAATGCCTAAAGATACTACAGCCTGGTTTGCACCATCTCTTTATTTCTCCCAGAGACCAGCATGCTCTTAGAAAACTACTGACAGGGATGTATTTTTCCTTGCTTGGCTGAAAGGAGATAAAACACAAAAGCAAGGCTTGGCTTCAGCAGCTTTTCCCAAAGATTAAGGAAGTGCCTCAATCAACTAAAAAAGGCTGTATCAAAGCCTCTTTTTCCTTCCGGAAGTGCAGACGATGAGCCTGAACGTATTTTAGAGCCAATTTACATGTCGGACAAAGCAGTTCTTCAGTTTTTAGCTCCATGTGTAACTCTTTAGTGCCCTCCCCTGTCCCAGTCTGGGAATGCCTCTGCCTTGTACGGAAACTTCACCTGTGGTTAAGAAAATAAAATCATGACTTTATTCTTAAAATGAAATAGTACCGTTGCCTGCTTTCTTTTTCTCTCCAAATTCATTGTATTCATGTTTCAGAAGTGGGGAGCGGGGCATTTAATTTGTTAGGAGGGAGATAAATCAAAGAGCACTGAAGGAGGGCGGGTGTGCTGCCTTTCTATTTTGCACATTTTTTTCCCCCCAGTGCTCACAATGACACTGACTTCTCAGTGAGATGTGTCAGAGGATGGCAAGTCAGAAATTCTTCCCCCCCGGGTCAATTAGCATTGAACATGCTCTGCATTTCACGTGGGTGAGGGAGGGGACGGATGGGCTGAGTGTGCTACCTAAGCCCACACATTAACCAAAGAAAGAAGGAACGTAAGGCTGGCGGAGGCAAGATGTGGGAGAATGAAGAAAAGGATCCGTTGTGTTTGCAGGTGTGGGAGACTCACCTCATCGGTTACTTCAGGGTGCTTCACTGACACTGTGGACAGCCAGGGAACCACCTCCATCCCCCCCTCCCCATCCATCCGTCCTGGGAGTATGTCCCTGCAGCATGTCATTGCATGCCACTGCCACGCCAGTCCAAACCAAGGGCTAGAAGATCTGATGCACAGTCATGAGCGCTGGATTTCTGAAGACTTTTGGGAGAGGTTGTCCGAGCTAGCTGCAGCCCTTGGTTGCAAAAGGATTATCACTCCATATCCTTGGACAAGTGCTTCAGTAATATTTACTTAGCCGACTTCCCTCTAGTAAAGAACAGTTTCCCCCTGTGCTGCTCTCTCATCTGCCTGTCACATCCTCCCTACAGGGAGGGGAATTCATTGGTAAATTAAGCTGCCATATCCTGGTCTTCCCTCTCTCCTTGATAATATGTTCATAGCTTTGATGAGCCTTGTAACCAACGCTGATAGGAGAGGTATCAGCATAAGCAGCATGAAGGGGTTTTGGTTTTGTTTTTGTGGCCTTTTTTGTTTGCTTTGCTTTGTTTTGGTTTGGGTTTGTGTGTGTGTATGTCCCTTCCTTATTCCAATATAATTTTCTGGGATAATCCTGTGATTGTCTTTTTCTGGGGTAGGGAGAAATTTAAGTCCTGCTTTCTGCTGGTTTCCTTCTGCCAGGCAATGTGTTCTAAAATAAGAATCTGTCCATCTGTCTTCCTTTGGTACACAGGTACATTTTTTCATGACTAAAATTGGATCTTAGATCCCGCAAGACATTTAGCTTGTTTTAATACGCTGTAAAGACAAGTAAATGGAAGAAAGAAAGATAGTAACTAGTATATATAGGTCAAAGATTTTTTTCATCCTTCAGATAATCCAGTTATCTTAAAAGGAAGCAGAAAGTAATCCTAAAAGCTGAGCTTATCCAAATCAATTATAAACATTGCTTCAAAATACCTCATGGATTTTATTTTGTATTTAAAAATATTTTTTTGTAAATATTACATATCTCAGTTAAAAAAACCCCAAACAACCACAACAACACCCCCTCCAAAAAAACACACAGGTTGTTTGTTGGCTACTGGAAGTGAATGTTTTTAAACGGTGATTTGCAAATGATCTGTTTCCAAGTATGTGGATTGACTGTGCCAAGCCTGAACTGAAGATTTGAAGCATTTGTCAAAACAGCCAAAACAACCAGGAGCTAATTTATATTTTGGCCCTGACTATATCCTGACCATCTCTACAGGAGAATCTGCAAAGTTCACTTTAGGGTCAGGGCTTCAGGACTTCCACATGCACTGGATTCACAGACATGTAGATAGATGCCTGCCCATAGTAGTTCAAAACTAGAAGGAGTAGCAGGTTCCCTTCTTGGATAAGGCAGACTAGGAGAAGGAGGGATTTTTTTACTTCCGAACAAAGAAAACAGTACACCAACAATGACCAGTGAAAGACAAGTAATACCATATTTCAAGGTTTTGCTAAGCATGAATCTAAACTATTATTTGTTGCATATTTTGGAACAGTCATCCACTTACAGGATTTCCAAAGAAAACACTACTAGTGAGCTTGCCTTCCTCCAGCATCAGCACTGCTGTCTGTCTGTAGCCACTCAAAGTCAATTCCTTTTTTATCACCACACTACAGTGAGGCTGAAGCACTAAAACGTAAAAAAAACTATTATGCTGCTGTTTCTTTATCTCCAAAGACCAGGATAATTTATCTTTATCAGCCTTTTGCTGAAGATAAATGTTGGGACACAGAGCTGTGTATGGCTGCTGGTCGCAGCAATGAGAAATTCTGTAGCTGTTGCTAAGTGTTGAAAACCAAGATGCTGTTATAGTTGGCTCAATGTCATTAAAAGCCTCTGGGTTTAACAATAGGTCTTTGTGAGGGATAAAGGTAGGAAACGATTATGCTTCTGTAGGTTTTGAGAGAGCTGAAATCAGAACAGCTTCTGTCTAAAATAACAGCACGAATGGTTTTTGCTATATGTTTGTTTTCAGGTCTGTGGGATGGAGAAAGAGAAAAGACTGGAAGAGGCAATTAGGAACTCGCATGGGTGAAAGTAGAGAGACGATTTTTGGTCTAAGTGTTGTTCTGAAAGGGGCATTGACCTGTGTGCTGAGAAACCTACCCTTGCTCTTTAATTTCTCTCACGTTCACAAAACGTGACTCTGAAGACTTTTTGTAATAAACTAATTCGTATCTCAGATGTGCTGGCCTCTGACAGCTTACCTCCAATTGAAGCAACTTACCAGACCCCAGACTCTTTGCTACCTGCTCAGGTCAGAAAGAGGTGACACCATCTTTTCTTTGAAAGAGAGATGTTGGCTATAAGTCTGCATTTGTGATGCAACATTAGGAATTTTGTAGCAGTGAGAGTGTTCCTTACTGAGCTGGAGTAAGTTTCTGTTCCACACACTAAATGGGTGGCGAGCAGCAAACCAGCCTGTGCCTCACTGGACAGCCCATGGAAATCAGAATCCTTTCTGATTCTAGCTGGAAGTGGGGAAGATTAAACAAAACCTCCCAGAAGATGACTACAACGTATTCTAGAGCAGTGTAGAAAATACTGTAGATTTCTGAGTGTGCTAATATCTCTCTGTCATGGTTTACAAACTAGATTCCTCAGCTCTGCTGGGAGCATGACTATGTCTAACCGTACGGTTCTGGGACAGGCTATCTCACTCCTACAATCTTGTTGAATTTTTAGTAGGAACAGATTTTCAAATTGTAGTGGATTTATGTTGGCAAAATAAAGTTTTACATTCTTTTGACTTGTACTGTAGCCTGAAGCTAGGAAATTTCACACAGGCTCTAAAACAACTCTTATTTAATGATGCTCCAGTGCTGGCTGTGAAAGGGAGAGGCTCTATCGTTTGCTAAATTCCTCTACTTTGCTCAGACTTTTTGCTTTCCTAGAAAAGAGGTGTTATTTTTGAACCATGTGCTTATGAAAAAAAATCTTGGTCTCACAAGGCAGATGCTCCTGAAGATCAAATCTTGTCCTCAGATTTGGCCTGTTTCCCATTCATCACTTGTTATGCATGTGGTTGACATCAGCTATAACTGCCAGCTCTTTGGGATGCTCAGCAGCTCTTCCTCACAGAGGTGTGGAGCCTAATGCCACTAACTTTTTTTCAGTCTTCCTTTCTTAGGAAAGCTTGGTCTTTACTTTTTCAGGTGGCACTGCTGCTTGTCCTAGGCTATTGATGATACATATATTTAACAACACAAATATAGATTAAGAAGAGAATTCAAGCACACAGGTCTGTATTAGAGCCTTTGAACTGAAGAATATTTTACCAAGTGATATGCACAGAATTTCCCCCTCCAAAGTGTTTATTCTTAATTATTTAAAGTCTCATATCACAGGGATTGCTTTTTCCTCAAGAACTAAAAGCTGGATTTCATACCTGGCATGTCATGAATGATATGATAATTCAACTTTTTGAAATGAAAGTTAAGCATAGTGAGAAAAATAATTTACTGAAATTCAATATAAATTGTATAACAAGAAAATACTGTCCCAATGAGTCATCTAATTCAGTGACCCAACAGTTTATAAAACTGAATTTCACTTCAGATTCTGTATTAGCTAGCTACATGTTAGATTAAATATAATTGTATTTTCATTTTAGGACCATTAATTCTTCTGGTTTGAGAAAGAACTTGAAGATATTTCTGGATTATGTCAAGGCTGCATTAGTAGTATATGTTGCATTATTGAGACAAACCCATTCCACCTACATGACAAATAGAAGCAATTCATTCTCCTCAAAGCTGCAAAAGTTAATGAGCAGTAGGAAGTGCTTGTGAAGAGAAATCTATTTATTACATACGTAGAAAAAAATTCTAGTAAGATTTCTAGTATAATTTCTAGTAAAATCCAACAAAATTTCACTAAATATATTTGAAAATTATTTGACATTTATTTAATAATAAATTATTTTAAAATCAGATTATATGTCATTCAAAATATACTTTGCCAGAAAGGAAGATAAGAGCAGCATATGAGGACGTTTGAGTGTCTTTGGAAGTAGATGGTGCAGAAGCACATTTCCTCTTGTCATTGTGATTGCCTGTGCTGAGTAGATCTCTCTACCTATCAAGCAACTGAAGCTACATGGAATAAAAGGGTAGTGGTGATCATGCAACCAGCCCAAATGGGGAACCCCAACTACCCAGGAATCCTGGAAAAGATCACAGGGTGTCCAGAAAGCAGAGATTTTGGAAGCAACTTGAGCTGAGGCCCCACAACATGAGAAGCAACATGCTGTGTTTACCAATGGATCCTGTTGTGTTGTGGGGAACCATCAGAAGTGGAAAGAAGCTGTTATGTGGAGTCTCACATGATGGGTCACAGAAGGTAAATGCCCTGTAGAGGTGGCCACAGCGATGGAAATGGAACAGTTGACAGCACAGAAGTAACCTCACCTGGTCTGCTGCATTGTGGCAAAACATTGCTCCTTGGGTAGAGCACACTCCTGGAAAGGTATGGCATATAGGTGCTCACATGCCCAAGTGGCGTGACACCAAAGAATGTCAGAGGAATAAGCCGGAAGACCAGGCTGCCAGAACTGAGGTGGCTCAGGTGGTGATTGGCATATTCACTGGATGCAGCGAGGTTAAAATTAAACCATTTTAGAGTGATACAACCCAGAGCTCTTGCCAAATCACAAGAATAATAAATTCCAAACTACCTTTTTGGCACAAATGTATCTGTAATCTTGAAGTCTAAAGAATATCTGAACTGCATGAAGCATCTGAAGCCATCTAGTAATTTTCTTAGCTATTAATCAGCTCTCTTTTTGCCTCAGGCCATAAGATGCTCTGGGTATTTTTTCCTAACCTTTTCTCCAACAAATTTCTCATCTTTTAATACAAAATCACTTCTCTGATCTCTTCTCCTGATTGCTTCTTCTGTTTCCTGTAGTGGACATTTTTCCACCATCACTGTCTTCTCTTTGAGAGTGGTGATTTCTTTCTTTCAAGTAGTTGATTTCCTTGATGTGTTTTGCTTCCTGTTGGATAGTTTTGGCCAGCATTTCTGTGGCTTGCTGAATTTTCCTCTCAGCTATATTTAGCAACTTTTATGTCACCTTTTCCTCTTTCACTTTTGCCCTAAACTTGGCCATAGAACTTCATTCTTCTTCCTTTACAGCTTTTACTTTTGATTCCCTAATCCTCTCCTCCATCAGTGATCAAGGATTTCTTGAGATCTATGGAGATTTTTGTTTCACAGCAAGTGTCTTTGGAAAGCTCAACAACTTTGACCTGATGATTAACTCACTTCAGGTGTCTCTGTCTTGTCTTTTTTTGTCTTGGATCAATTCTTGTATCTTCTCCTTTCCTTCAATTTCTTTCACATACTTTTTCTCAAAAGCCTGTGTAGCCTTGCCTCTGAGTAGGTTATGGTTCAAATCCCTAGTATCCTTCTCCATGATCTGCTTTCTCTCAGCTGCTTTTCACAAACACATTTCCTGTACTTACCCAAGAGTTTTATCTTTCAAGTTCTGCCTTGCACTTGGTTTCTTCCTCCTCTGCTACTTGTTCTCTGGCAACACCATTCCTGTCAGCCTATCTGTGGTGGGTTGACCCTGGCTGGAAGCCAGGTGCCCACCAAAGTGACTCTATCTTACCCCTGGTCAGGGTAAAGAAAATATAACAAAAGGCTTGGGGGTTGAGATAAGGACAGGGAGAAACCACCTTTCTTTCTCCACTTGGGATTTGAGTTTAATATCCTGCCTTGCCTCATCCCAGACCCCAGAGGCCTGTAGATGCAACCTCTGTGGGAAGGCTGATGAGAGTGTCACCTGGAGCTGGGGCCCTAGTCAGGTGGGTGGGAAAATCTCCGTTGTGGAGGAGCACTGGCAGCCCTTGCTGTGGTAGACTTGAGGGAGCATCCCATTCTTCCCTCTGCCCCATCTTGTATGGAGGCTGATGCTGTCTAAGCTTGTCACCAGATCTCTGGGATGCACCTCACTGTGTGGATGGGACAGCTGAGCTGGGATCCCCAAATGGCTTAGGGTTGTGTGTGGCAGGTGGTATCATGCTGTTGGCATTTTCAAAGGCCCACCCTCATTTGGTTTATAGGATTCTACTAGGGCAACAACCCATCCCCTGCACCTCCCCATTTAAAAAGGAAAGAGTGGAATTCAGGAAAACAAGTTATTTAGGTTAGTGAGGACCATCATGCCGTAAGCATAGTTGGGACTAAGGACAATCTTAAAAAGCCATGTGTGTTTTAGAGATGCCACTTGGGGTGAGGTTTTGTTTTCCAGCAACCAGCCCAGCAGTCCATCCATGGTGTTTCAGGAGAATCTTCTTGTGGGGGTTTGTGAGCTTGGAACTAGTGTTCATCAAAGATGTGAGTGCTGCTGGTGCTTAAATCCAATGAGTTAAGGACGATTCTGATATTAAATCCTTCTGGGCCTAATTCTGCCAGTGTGATGAACATGCCATCCAACAAGGAGCTCATGGACCATCTGCTGAGAAAGCTCACCAGATAGCTCAGCCAGAAGGCCACTTGGGTTCTTTGTTCATTTTAAAGTCATGCTACAGAGCAAAGTGCTAGGGGTCACATGGCTAGTACTGTTAAAAGCAATTGCTGGGATTTACATCAACTGAAGCTCTTTTTAATCTCAGCATGTGCATTAGGCAGTACGGTGAGGAGTATTAATCCACCCTGGATGTTACGAAGATGTGGATTTCTGTGACTATGTCTTTAATCAAAAATTAGGAGGAACAGCCTTATGAGAGAGAATTTTCTCTTAACCCCCCTGTCATGGTTTAATTCCAGTTGGCAACTGAGCCCCACACAGCCGCTCCCTCACTCTCCCCACAGTGGGATGGGGGAGATAATCGCAAGAGTGAAAGTGAGAAAACTCGTGGGTTGAGACACAGACGGTTTAACAGGGAAAGCAAAAGCCTCATGCACAAGCAAAGCAAGACAAGGGTTTCACTCACTGCTTCCCATGGGCAGGCAGGTGATCAGCCATCCCCAGGAAAGCAGGGCTCTGTCAAGAGTGACGGTGACTTGGGAAGAGAAATGCCATCATTCCAAACTCTCAGCTGAAACCAGAGCACCCCCCGCTGAAAGAAACTGTAGTTTTGCCAGCCCCACAGATGACTTTTAACTCATTTTAGCAACAGCAAATGCTTTATATCTGTTTTCAGTATTATTGTAATGTAGGGCTTTTAGTAATTTTGTTGTCCTCTGACAGTCAATGTATTGTGTAAGTTTTCTTCCATTTATTAACTTTAGCTCCTCGCTTTTTCAATGTAAGCTGAAAACCATAAGTTTGGTGGCTGAGATGTCTCAGTCAGATGTTTTCTTAAACAAGTATTCAACATTAAATAAATGCTGCATGCTCTCTTTGAAGTTGTGGTCTGAGTTTTCTTAGGTAATATTCCATTCTTTAAAACCTGACTCAGAAGCCTTGCTTATTCCAGTATTCTTACAACTACCTGACAGGAGGTTGTAGAGAGGTGGGCGATGGTCTCTTCAGCCAGGTGACAGGTGATAGGACAAGGGGAAATGGCAAGAAGCTGTGCCAGGGCAGGTTTAGATTGGACATTAGAAAAATATTTTTTACTGAATGAGCTGTCAGTGCCAGGGAACAGGCTGCCCAGGGAGGTGGTTGAGTCACCTTCCCTGGATGTATTTAAAAAACGGGTAGATGAGGTACTTAGGGGTATGGTTTAGCATAGGACAGGAACAGTTGGACTTGATGATCTTAAAAGTCTTTTCCAACCTTGTGATTCTGTGATTCTGATACAGTCACTTTGCACATGCAGTTTCCCCACATCTTGTGTATAGCTGCTGCTCTCCTGTATTACAACAAAATGTTTCGTAGTAAAAACGAGCTCTTATCCCCCTTTAAAGTGACAGATATAATTCAGTTTTGGGATTAGTATTTAAGCAGCTGCTGAACATAACATACCTCAGAGCAGAGAGCACATGGAGAATGATGCAAATGAAAGCTGATGGCCTTCTCAAACTATTTGTCTCTGAATTCATAAAATTATTTATAAAAATGCAATGTATGGAGACAAATTACTGAGGCACCAGTTGTATCTTATGTAAAAATCATGCTAATGGAAACAAGGATGGGAAAATACAATTCTACTAATCAAAATACAGTAGGCATGTTGAAAATTGGGGCATCTTTATAATGAAACAACATCATTCTTTGTGGAAAACCAATTTCAATTACAATGCCCCAATATCAATTTCTCAAAGTTATTTATACCAATACTATTAATGTGGTTTCTAAGGACCTCACATATCCCCGTTACCTGTAAAAAAAATAACTCATCCTGATTTTAGAGATGAGGAACTGAAGAGGACAAATGGGATCTTTTGATGCTGTCTTTTTGGAGAGGTTACAGCCAATTTGCTCTTCCTCTCTGGTATGCTATCTACATATGCATGTATTTGTAGTAGAGTTTTGACATATATTGACATAACCGCACTTGGAGTTAGTTACCATGCAAAGGGATTGCATTATCAGCGATGGCACCTATCCAGAATCGTACTGTACTTAGTCCCCGTTTCTTCATGCTGTGACAGGGGGTGGGGAAATTGGGCTTAAGCTGTGCACAGGTTCTTTGCTCAACATTTTTGTCTGTAATATTGAAGGATTGGCATTTTGCTGATGAAGTACCTTTGAAAAAAAAAAAGGTGAGCATCAGCTCCTTGGCCCCTTACATAATTTAGAGGAGACAATTTCAGAAAGATGCTGGATTGACACACAGAGACTTCTGGTCATTTGTGAGAGAGCACAGAAGCTCCTCTGCATCTATTTCTTTAGTTATGACATATGCTCCACTGGTGTTGCCATGTATTTAGGCCAGAGTTTGTGTGCTGTATCCTTTCATTAAACTTAGCGCCCTACATAAAATAAAAAAAGATGTTATTTGAAGGTAGCATTGTTAATAGGAACAGTGTAAGTTAGATAACAGTGACATTCACTAAGGCACATAAAAATGACTCTGTTGCCTGTTTAGTCTCTTAAAGTGTGAAAGGGAAATGGTTTGTGGCAGTGAGCAAAGCACATTCTTAAAAGTTCACCAAACTCCTGTCTTTGTTCACTTTTTTGTGGGTATGGTGCCAGACTTTCGAGATGCAGAATAATTGATGTTGTGAGCCATACAATCAATCTTTAGGTACTTGAATACTAAGATAATTATATTAATGAAGCAGCAGTATATATACCAGTCAAACTCAGGTATTTCATGGTGTTCCACTCCTTGTACCCAGGATGACTATGTGATTGGGAAGATCTAGCTTTCCTCTCACCTGCCTGTGAGTTGCAGCTGTTCAAATAAATTTATCACTGAACAGCATTAGTAATATATACCTGTGAGAGCGAAAAGACAAGCGGTTTATTAGTTCCCACTGACATTGTTTCATACTCCTGTAGTTTAGCTGCAGCCTTTGGCCAATGATGTTACGTGTTCTGCAGGCTCTGAAACAGAGATGAAGCATTTGTACTTTGTGTTAAATTTAACTGGCCATAAAACTTCATTACAAAACCATGCCAGAGTAAGAATACATCTTTCCTGATGCAGTCAGATACAGAGAGTGGGACTAAGTGGGATGAATGAATTAAGGACATCAAAATTCTTTTATTTTTCTTTTCTTGAGGAAATAACTGTATGAAACAATCTCTACCGGTTATGAGAAATGCTGGAGGTGAAAGGTTTCCAACCTTCTGACCAGCAGAAGTTCAGGGTGGATTGCTTGCGTCACAGCAGATCACTGCAAGCATAATGTAAGAAAACATACATTTGACAATCTTAGACTAAAACTAAATAGACTGGTTCTTCAGCTAGTGTGGAAAGGTGCCCATATATTGGTTCTGATAGAGATTGACTAGTTCACATGTCCTCAGAAAATGTTTCTTTGATTATCTCTGGGTAGTAGAAGAATTTACACACAGAGGTGGAGCTGATCAATAGAATAAATATTCAACCTTCTTTGGAGTATTTGCAGCGTGGATGTTGGTTCACCTTATGCCAGGGAAAAAGCTAGGTTTAATCTTCAGATCCAGGTACCTGAGACGATTGAGGCTGCTACTGCAAGGGCAGAAATCTGCTGAAAAAGAAGCTGCCCAACAGAGCAAAATGAAACTTCTGTCCCTTGATGCTAAACTGATATGAACTGTGACAGCAAATGCTCTCATTGCCAATGCTCACAGTTGTTTTGATTAACTCAGGTTGCCAAAAATGATCACAACGATGATTGATGGTTGGAGCGTTTACGTAGCAGGAATTCCTGATTCCTAGTCTGAGCAGCTGAGCCCATGTGGGCTGTGCTCCTGGAGTTCCCACCTTTTTTTTCCCCATTAAAGCTGCTCCCTGGAAGCAGGAGGCATTCTTTGGGGACTCCAGCAGGGAGCACTAAGAGGCTATTACACATGCAGCTGCTGGGAAATCGCACTGACATCAAACGGCTTCAGGATTAATTTGTTTCTGATGTTTTCTCTTTTAAAGGTGACTATATTAATTTGGAAAACAACAGTACCTTTTATGAATGATCAAAGCTGTCATGTAAGAAATTGCAGGGAACTTAACGTATTCAAGCTATCGCTGTGCGGGATGGGGCTGCTTTCCTAAGAGAGGTGCTTTAAATACAATTTCATTTCAAGAACACCCTGCCATTGCAGCAGAATCATTCATAACGTGATTGAGGTCAGCGATTTTATCTCAAAGCAGGTCCCGCTAATCACTGGGTTTCATGTGTTATTGGTTGTGAGGAAGACTCTAATTACGTTTCCACCCTGTGAAGGGACTGGTTAACACAAAGAAATCTCATCTCCTTTTGTGATGTGCTCAGCCCAGCAGTTACTTTTGTTCTAAATTGGGCCTGGCAGCCTCTGGGGTGAATGATTGACATGTCAATGTGCTAACAGAAGCCAGAACCAATTCTCTTGTCTGACACCTCCTTTCCTCCTCCGAATATTAATGACGAGTGACCCAGCTGAATGAATGAAAAGTGCACACATCCCTCATGGCTCCGTGCAGATGCTCAGAGATGACAGCAGGACATGCCCAGGAGAGGACACAAAACCATAAAGCCATCTGGTATTATGTAGCGAGCTTAATCTGTTCATTGACTTGGCCAAATGCTTGGTAAATCAAAAGTTGACAGGAAAAGATTAATAATATTTATGTTTAAAATATAGTCAAAACATGACAGAGAGAAATAGCAAGCCTACGTGAATTCCTAGAGAAACACAAGGAGTACAGCTCAGATTTTGAGCTGGGAGGATGGGAAAGAAAAAGATACCAGTGTTTTGGTTAAATTAAAAGAGTCACAAACCAACAATTTGCTTTAATAGTGCCTTCAATTACCCCGTGATTGGTTTAAAATAACACAGATATTGATGATCACAACAGGCTTTTATAGTACTTTAGCACAATATTCCTAAACATCCAAATGAGGCAGCCTTGGAAGCCATTGCAGTCACTCAATATTTATCAGCTCATAATTAAGATTTGGTTGAGTCAAGTCTTCTGCACTTTCTTAGTTGGGATTATGTAATATTTATTGTTATATTACAGGTTGATAGTATTGAATGTGTAGTCAGACTGTTAAGGCTAGGTGATATAATGCATAATCAGGGAGGAGATTTCTTTATTTGACCATGTAAATTTTATTTCTTCAGTAAAATAGATTCCATTTGATAGTATATGATTAAAGAGTTCCAGCTTAAATGTTGCAGGTATCTCAGTCAGCCATTCTGCCATAATAGGCAACCAGAAAAAATCCATGCTAACATATGATAAACCTCATTGTGAGGTCTAGATCCAATTCAAAGGGGGGGAAAAAAATAATCTTTTCTCATTGCATTTTGCATATCATCTATTTTGTCTCCACTACAGTAAAAATACAACCCATTTTCACCTTCAGTGCCTTTCACATCTTTTGAAGATACTGTAATTGAATACCCTTTGTATTTTCACAATATCCCAAAGATTGGCAATTCTTTTACATCCCTACAGGAGTCTCTTGTATTCACGCACTGAGCAACTTCTGCACTGATTATTGCAAACCTTTCCCCTCGCCACCTTTTCTACTTTCTCCTACACCGTATGACAGCCAGTCAGATTTACCTGGTTTCTGCAAAATCGTTTTGTCCTGCTCTTCAAATTCTTTTGTGTGGCCCCACTTGATTACCTAATTATGTTATTTTCCGTATTCTTTCCTGTGACACCAAAGGCCTTTTGCACTTCACCTCCCTTTTATTTCTCAGCTGCTGACGTCGCTCCCATTTTCACTTTGCATGCCAGACATCTCACCTAACTTTGCTGCCTAAGAGCTAAATGCCTGGTCTGCACCAGGCACTTAAGATGCCTGAGAGTTAGTGTAGAGAACGGATACCTTCGGAGCACGCTTACTTCAGCCCAGTCTAAGACAGGTATCTAAGTTAACTGAGAGGAAGTGCCCTTTGGGTGTTCTTTCTGCACACAAGTAGTCTAGAAAATTAGTTTGGCTAGTGCCTGATGAAAGAGGTGAAATTAGTCCCAGTTGTAATCAGTTTGCCCAGTTTTCCCAAGTACCGTATCCCCTTCTGCTTCAGCAGCTTCTTTCTCTGTACCTTATCCTCCCTCCTGGAATCCATTATTTTCTCTATGTAAGGGTGCTATGAAAAGTTAGGGCTTCAAGAAAACATGTAAAAGGCTACTGTAAACCCCACCTAAAAAATGAAATTAATTTTAGAAGAAGGTTTTGGGTTTGTTTGGTGGTTTTTTACTTAGTGCTTCATACACTGAATTTTTCTTTCTAGGGTATTGCCATATTTCTCTGAGAAAGTGCCTTTCTGTTTATGTTAAATGCAGGGATTATTAAGGCAAGGGCATTCAAGTTTATGAATTAAAACAACAATTTCCAACATAAACCTGAATTACACCTGTCAGAGTAGCCCCACAGAGACAGGGTGCACCTGACGGCCAGCCCTGTGGTATGCAGATTGATGACACAGGCCTGAGGTGGCCATGAGTTATTTAGATGCAGCATAAGAATTATTTTTTTAAGTGATCCATTGCAATGGAACCGTTTCACCACATTACAGTAGTAAAATCAGTAATCAAGAAATGGCCTCTAATATTCGGTTTTCTATTATTTTAGAACAAAACATCTGACAAAATATTTTAAGTGGATATAAATGGTAGTTTCTTTAATCCTGTATCCTAAAAATAACCAACCAGTTAATTAAACATTTACAAAGAGAGCCACTCTGGGATTAGACATTTGAGAGACAAAATTCAGACGCAAGTATATTTTAAATCATTTTTTTCATGTCAAAATAAAGAACTAAATCATAATTGTGCCATTGGAACTTTTGTCCGAGGTTCATAAAGAAATTAGAGCTGCACTTCGCAGATTTATGCTAACTCAATGATCAGTCTCTCTGCAAAGCAAGGAAGGACTTTTCATCTGTGGATTGCTGTCTAATGGGTTGTGAACTTTCAGCTTAAGCAAGGCAAGATAATGAAATATTTAAATGTTAAAAGAATTGATAATTTGTTAATATAAGTTCTCTTTCCAGAATTAAAAATATATCATCATTATCTTATTTGAACGGACAAGGACAATAACTCACTTCAGTAAAAATGTTTCCTTTCGCTTGTGCATATAAAATTCGGCTTTGAAACTCACAGAAAGCACTTAATTTCTTCAGAAAGTGCTTGTAAATTCCCTACCTCAACTTAATACTTAATAGACCTCTACCTTATTACCTGCCCTGCCATCACAGTGTCCCAAACAGATAACAAGTAATAACAGATAGGTCCCCAAGGCCCAGACCTAGGAAGGCTGTTACTTACATTTCGCACTTAGAGGGTTATGTCTTTGCAAAACCATTTTACTAGACCATGCTGTAAAAAGGAAGCCTTTGTTCAGTTTAAAAAAAAAGGAAAAAAAAATTTATTTTGTCTTTTTTTAAGCTGATGTCAGGTTCTCCTGTAGGCTGTGCCTCCACGATGCTCAGCCGAGGTCATGCTGCTGCTGGAAAATGGGCAGAGATCACTCCATTTTCTCACACTCAAGCGGGCAAATTCTGCCTGTGAAAGAGCAGAGTAGGTGTGTGTACATACCAATTCTTCTGGCTAAGCCACTCTTGAAAGGAGAAACCAAACAAAAAAAAGCTGGAAGGAGAACAAAGTTCAATTCGTGGGAAATCTTTTATCACAACAGGAATTCTGGGCACCTCCAACAAAGAGAGATGGTATTAAATTAGGGCCAAATTATTGAGGCCCATCTGAATTGTTCCTATACTGAATGCTAAGAGAATTTGTCCTATTAGAATTAGATTTTGGGAGGTGGGAGTGAGGATAGGCTGAATTTCCAGCTGCTAGAGCCCCAGCAGAGAAACTGTGCAGATGGGATGGGGCTCAGATGAATGGTAAGGAGGCATGTTGATCTATGATGGATGAATTTACCCCATGGGATGCTTGTATCTCTGTGGTGTTTAGGATAGGATGCTATGTTGTTTACTGTCCATTGCCAGGGAAAAAAACCAGCTTGTTGCACTGAATTAGAGGGGTGCCTCCCCAGAATGGAATTAACACTGTTTCAAATGGTCTGAACCACTGGAGAAGTTTCCTCTTCTACTGAACAAGAACTTAATTTGAACTACTAAATTTAGTGTATTAAATGAGCTCACTCACAAAACAGACCGTGGGACCTGCAGGAGCAGTACAAGGATGCAGCCTGGGACATGGCTCTTCATGTCTGCTCACAGGGAACTTTAAGACCCATGGGAAGTTTGACCATGCCACCACTACACTCATGGCTCTCAGGAAGATGCCTACTCAGTGGCATCTGCAGGGGAGTAGGGGTCTGTATGTGCCATGCCTAAAGAAAAGGGAGTCCTGAGAAATCCACTCAAACATGGGTAAAGGACAGAGAAAAAGGAAAAGCAGAATAAAAAAGTATACATTATACGTGCTAGATAGAAAAGCTTTCTTCCACACAATTTTCTGCTGCTTAGTAAATATTAATTAGGTTTTCCAGTCTGGGGCCCTTTCAGGATTCAAACGAATACATCAGCTATTGACAGCTATGAACAGAGTATTTGGAGTTATGCATGAAAATAATTTATTTACTGGCATGATGAAGTATGAAAACCTTCAATGAAAGACAGCAATTAAAGGACACTGTACTGAAAACAAGGGGAGGGGAGGAAACAAGAAATTTTACTGGGGAAAAAAACCCCACACTTTTTTCTACTTTTTAAAACTGGTGAACATGAATGATGTAAAATCCAGCATGGATTTAAGGATAGAGACCTCAGGGAGATAAGGAGCTTAAGTCTGTTGCATTAGCACCAACTGGCACTGTGCATACGATCCTGCGACATCTGATGAAGCTGAGCTTGTGCAACTGCACAGCAGACCCAGGCACCAGAGAGGGAAAGGAAAGCAACCAATTCATCAGCTGTGTGCATCACAAACTGTGGCTTTCCACTTTGTCCTACAGGTTAAGTTAAATTAATGAGAGCTTATTGGTGCCTTGATTAGCTACAAGGCCAAGCACCTTTCTTTTCCTGGCAGAATTAACCTTTCTATGAGGAAGTGGTCCTGCCTTACCTCACCCAAGTGGGTTGCTTTTATTGTAACTGTAATAAAATAAAACAAGAACCACTGTGAATATTCTTACTCAGATGGAAACAGATGCCCTGGTTTCAGCTGAGGAAGAGTTAATTTTCCTTTCCAATTATTTAAAATTTTTAATTGTTTATTTCTCAGTAAAAGAAGTCATATTTCAACCAAGAAAAACCCAACTCCTACGTAATCACTGAAGAAAAACTGTTAAGGTAACATTCCTTTGGTTAAACTGGTGTAATTTTGGGAACAGATAGGATCTCATTCAAGGGAGGGATGTCTCAATTTCTAGTGCCCTCCAAAATTCTTAACAATCAATTCTTCAGAATAGGAGTTCTGCTTGAGTAACATTTATAGGAGCTGACTCTGGATTTCTCTGCTGCCTGTGCTAACAAGAGTGTCAGCTGTGATTTTCGTTCTTGTGATATGGATTAGAGCCAAGCTGAGTTTGATTTTTTCCCAAGTCAATTATGAATTATCTGAAAACCAGAGCAACCAAATGAAATTGCTCTGAACTTGGAAAAACAAATTAAACTGCTCATATACTTAAGATAGAAGACAATCTTGCTCTTTATAAGAGGTAGGAAACAAATTTATTTTGTTTTTCTAGTTATTTGTAAGAAGACGCTCAGATATTCTGTTGAAGATGGGTCAGTTAGATTAAGAGAAATGGAAACAGAGGCAGAAAATATGCAATTAAAACTTTTTGTAGGTCAATTATTGAGTAGCATTATGTAGCCATGTTTCCTTATGCAAAAAAAAAAAACCAAAACCCTCCAAGAAACCAGTATCCCTCCAAAAAATGGTATCTTGGGTCCTTTAGGTATGAAAGAGATGGGCAGTTTGGGTTTACTATTGAAGCATGAAGCCACTTCTGAGTCTTTCTCAGCTCTAATTTGCTCTGTGGCTCTTTGTTTTCCTACTTCAGGTTTTACTATCAGTACAGCTGAAATAAACAAGGCTTAATGTTAACATATTTGAGGCACGACCATCTCTGACGGAAATAGTTTTAATTTCATCTAGCTGCATCGGTAGAATGACATGAAACAACAGATATGCCTTTATCCAATCCATAGTACAGTTTTCATTGTTTCCAGCTATGCCACTGCAAAGCAGGTGAAATATACTACAGTACTTTCTATTCTGAACATGGGCTATGTGGTTGAAAACTGCATTGAGAGATCTGTAGATGAATTATGTGCCAACAATGTTTTTACATCTGCAAAGATAAAGACCCAATTACTGCAAGAGCTAAACATAACTGATGATCCATCCCAACTGAAGGTAGTGATAAAATGCCCTTTGATTTCAGTGGGGTAAAACTTTTAACTTACAGCACTTTTAATGAATTCGTATTGGTTTTGAACTTTCAATGGAACAAAAAAATGAGGGAAACAAACAAATTGTATTCCTCTGCAGTTTCATTTATGAATCCATGGCATCTACTGTATCTTCATTTTATTTCCTTCATATGATACATATAAGCAGAGTTTTATTGATCTCCTTTTTATCATTCTCTCTGTATTTTCCTGGGAATAAATCTGCTTCTAAATCAGGCAGATATTGCAGCTGTCATCAAATATTTAATGATTTTTTCCAATCCTTGTGTCTTGAAATACTTCTGAAAGAAAAAGGTTTATGTGTCCATTAGTATAGCTTTGTTTGCCTGGTGGCAAAGGTGAAGTTTAAATAATGCAAGTGTGCCAGAATATTAAGAGACTTTTAAAACTGTCATTTGTCACAAATTGAATTACAAAAATGTTATTTTATAAAGCCTTATTTATTATAATTCCCCCAACCCCCTTATATACACATTTTTCCCTTCTTTTGTTGCACACAAAACATCATCAGAGTTTATTACTATTTAAATTTTGGTTTTATCATCAAGAAAATATTACTCTATTTCACTTCTGGCTTTCATATAGCCATCTTCTCATCAGATTTAATCATTAATGGGAAAATTTCCTAATATTAAAATAAAGGGATTTTCAGCTATTGTGGCAGATGAAATGCACAGAAAATACAGTTCAGGAAGGCTGCATTAAATTAAGTCAACTCACTCTGCAGTATGCTTCCTACTAAGAGCTACTCATTTACAAATTAATTTTGTGCATTAAAGAACTAATTATGCTAGTAATATAGAGGTAAAGTTGCTAAGATTCAGAAGTGATCATGCAACTAGAAGAGAGGGAGGCAGTACAGACCAGCAGCAACAGCACTGATTTATGTGCAAATAACCAACTTTCTCTTCAGCATAGCATGTTGCAGAGAAAAGCCAGCCTGAACAGCCCCAAACTCAACCAGTTCCATCACTGAAAGGGAATTGTCTTGCTCATTCAAGACAGCCCTCTGATTTCTTTGGAAAATAAAAGGTTTAAGAAAAAAAGATTCATTTCAGAATGCAGGAGATTTTGCCTATTTCTAGAAGTTGAGAGATCAATATAAGGTGGGATCAAATCCTTAACATTTGTGGATTATTTCTATTTTAAGGGAGGTGAGTCAATAAATAGATGGATTCCTGTTGGGATAATTTTTTATTATTTCATCTTTAATGTCATTAGTTCATAGTCTCTTTCTCAGTGAGAACTTCTAAGAGACAGTAAAACAAGGCATGTGTGTTCTGTGGGGGTAATGAACTTTGCAGCATACTTCATAAGTTTTCCTCTCGAGTCCCTCAGTCCTAGTAATGTGATGATCAATTTATAGAAGGTGAGAAGAACCCACATTAGTTTTAGCTGTTTAGTCTTCATGCTGTCAAGATGTCTGTGCAGTGATTTTTCATCTGACCTTGTTCTTTTCATGGAGGCTGCAGATCAGATCCCACGTGCTCTTCTCTTCCAAGCCAAAAGGCAGCCAGTAACCACAGGTACCCAAAGAAGCAACCAAAGACAGCTCCTGGAAAGCTTGTCTAATATTTATGAAGGATGAAGTAAGCAATGCTCTGAGTTGAAAGATTGCTTGGCTTCTATAAAGGCCTTCAGAAACAGCATCCTGTCATTGCTGAGCAAGAGGAACTCAGGAGGTGCAGTGGGGACTTAGTAGCTGCTGTCTTTTGCCCTCTGGGCCATGCACAAGAAATCCCATGCAGATACCTTGGACACAGCGTGCCTTGCTGCCTGTGAGAAGACAAGTAAGTGCAACCTGTGAGACAGTACCACTTCTCCTTCCATAAGATCTCACCCTGAGTCTTGTTACATTAATCTCCTACTCATTAATCTCTGCCTAGCTGTTGGTCCTAGGGGGCCCAGTAACCCCGTTCTCCAGGGCATGTATAATTGCTCTGAAACAGGGCTGTTGAGATAATCATGAACATAACCTAGGCAGACAGTCCATGGGGAGGAAGCCATGCAACCTTGCTTCAAACTCAAGGAATAATTTCAGGGTAATTTTATCTCTTTTCAATAATCTTTGGTTTTGGAACTGAATAAGGTGTGGGTTTTTTATATAGGTTTTATAGAAGCAATCTTCGAGCAGAGAAGTGCTTAGAAAATGAATGTGGAGGTTTAAAGCTCAGCAAAATTGGAGGAACTGTAAGAGCTACTGAGTTTCCTTAATGCTTCGTTAGTGACTACTCTCACTACTGGGCAGTAACAGATACTTGTTAGTTCATTTGTGTGAGAAGTCCATGGTTTGAAACTTTATTCCAAAGTTTTCTTGAAAGCTGCCACTCATATTTTTAGGCAGCATGGTGCTAAACAAGAGCCTGCACAACCTTTATACATGCCTAGACTACACGTTCACTGAGTGAACATTAAGTTGAATATCCCAAGTATATTTTTGGTTAGATCAAAGCCAAAATCAAAGTTAGTAACAGCATGTCCTTCCTAATTAAAAAGTTTTTGTTTCAATTTAGCCTCCTAAAATTTATGGGTTCAAATCAGGATTTGTGGCGTTCTGCAGCTGAAAGCTTCCTTGGATAAGGTAAGTCATATTTAACAGATGAATTAAAAAGACAAAATTAATTGGCGAAATATAATACCAGGTATATAATATGTATCTTTCTAAAAAGTGTGTATAAGAATCAGCACATCCATACCAACTATTGATATTCTTTCTAGTTAAAAATCATTAATCAGTCAGTAATCTACAGAGCACAAAAATGAGTGCTATCTAAGGTGCCTGTAAATTCCCTTCAAATGCAGAAAATGTAGTACAGAGAGGTTCCTGTACATCACAAAGTGCAGTGTATGTGGGCTCTGCTCCATGGAAGTTCTCTGTCTCAGCAGCTGTGAAAGACTAATTTGAATCAGCAATGAAAAAATCTATTTCACTGACCACAAAGAAGAAAATTTCCAAAGATGAGGTGCAGACTGAATTACATTCCTCCCATCTACATGTAGTATTTTTACTGATTTCTTCTAGAAATTTGTACTAAAATACAACTTCAAAGGAATAGTCAAGAAAGATGTAAAAGACTCCTTTGAAATAAACGTTCTAGAATCTTTTGATTATCCACAGGTTTGCATTGTTTCAACCTAATTTGCCTATTAGGTCATGAATCTCTGGCGGTTCAAAATGCTCCTAAAAGTTCTTGAAGCTGTGGACTAGCCAGAGACCAAATGAAGAGGAGGGAGGGAAGGAAGGAAGCAAGCAAGCAAGCAAGCAAGCAAGCAAGCTTTTTCATAATCCACCAGAAAAGAACAAAGCACTTTTTAATCATCTTAATCCTGCCTGACGTTCTTAATTTTTTCAATGGTCTTTACTATCTAGATCTCACTTTTTTCCCAAGCATGGTCAATCTGTTTTGCTTCATTGTTTCCCCCTGTAAGTCCACACATGTATCCAAACATCTCTTATCGCAGGAGTTGCTGCTATTTCCAAATCCAAGATTTACTTTCCCTCCCTGTCAGAGAGTCTCGATTACTAAGTTAGAGGAATTGATTCATGAAGAAAGGTTAAGGAGCTAAATACAAATAGCTTGGCTGCACAATGACTAAGACAGATGGGAACATCAAAATAGGCTGCAGAGTACTACTGCACTGAGAAGGAAAGGCCTCCGGGGAAAGGCATAAAACATAATCTGGCTCATTTTGAGTCTTCCAATTGTCACCAGAACCATTATGGTGAAAAGGGAAGCAGGTGGCTGCTTTACATACTGTTTTGAATTTAAACAAGTCTCAGCAGAAGCACTTTGTCAGTTATTGGTTATCATAAGAGTGTAATATTTGTCCTGCTCCTTCCGATCAAAGCTCTACCCAGCTGTGAATCCTGCCTCCTGCAATGCTGTGAAGCAGACACTGTGGAGCCGAGCAAACGTGTGGTGTTCCTTCCCTTGGTCTTCTCCCAGTTCTGAGCAGCTTGGGGCATAGGGTTTTCTTCAGGTTTTATTAGGGATCATTGTGTTTAATAACTAGACATTAAATTAACCCTCCATTATTCATCTATTTGTAAGCCCGTTAATAATTTTGACATCAGAAGTGATTTTCTCAGTTTAGTTAGGTGTGGAGTGCAACTGTTTAATTAGTAGATTCTGTGTTCTTGGCTGTCATGTTGAAAGATACAATAGTTGTTGTTCACCTTGTGCAGACCTCAGATTTAGGCTTTATTTCACTTGCCTCTTTTCCACACTGAATAGTCAAGGTCTGTGTGCCTCTTCTCCTAAACTCTTCCCCTAAACAGGCATTCCACACTTCCTGTTATCTTTGTTGTCTCTCTTTGTCTTCTTTTTCAAGTCAGCTATGTATTTTTAAGACATTATAGCCGGGATGAACCCAGTACTCAAGTCGTGAAGGTGTTGTGGACTGTGATCCTTTTGTTTGTAGATTTTTTGACTACTGCTGAACAGGGATGACATATTTATAGTGCTATACTGTGACCCAGGATCTCTTTCCTACATAGTGGTTGTAAATCATATGTGTTTGAATCAGCATGGTCTGTCCCAGGTGTCATACTTTGAAGCACTGGATGTTGAAAATGGGTTATCCTCTGTTCCAGTCTAGTATTTGTAGATGTGCAGCAAGAAGAGATGAGTCTTTTGCTTCTCTCCCACCAAGTAGAATGAAAAAGATTTTTCTTTCGTCCTTCAAAGTTTTTCCATGCAGATGGTGGGCTTCAAAAGGATAAATATTGCCTTGGTCCAAGAGCCAAAGCCATGAGACTGCTGGACGGGCAATAATTCTTATTTTCTTGCTTGCTGCATTCAGGAGCAGTTGCAGTGTGCGAAATATGAAGAGCAGAGGATTTATACAGATAGAAGAGAGAGAGAGAAGTAGTAGGTTTAGAGAGAGGAAGGTGACAACAGGGCCAAGACAAGGCAGCTCACTGCTGCAATGCTTTTGGTAAAATACCCACAGGTTATTACAGACCGTGGAGAACATGCAGAGCATTAAAATGTTAGAAGCACAGATGTAAAAGCAAAGTTCAATTAAACCAGTGTAGAGGTTGCCTGGGGTTTGCTTAGAGAGAACTTTGTCAGTAAGTGCATGGATTCTATAATGAATATATCTTTAATGTACAAACTAGCAGATATGATTTCTTAAATCTCTCTGATAAAACCTCTGTGAAATAGAAAGGACTCCAAGTTCCACTTAGGTCGATACCTTCCTAAATAAGCAGTACATGTAGAAGAACATGTTCTCTCTAAAAATAAACCCTTTTTGTTCAAAGATATTGGCAAGATTAGAAGAATCCAGGAATCTCAGAAAAAGTGCATTAGTACACATACATAGTTTATGCTATTCAGCAGCTGTCATGTTATATTTAAAAACTGATGTTCAAGCAATTAACATATTAATGCTAACATGTCAAACTATAATTTAACTGAAGCTTCACAGTTGAGACACAATAAAGATAAGAAAATGTCAAGCACTCACTGTTCTTTAGGAAATGCAAAAGGGGGGTGCAACTTGAACATGTCACAGTGCTCATTTCACTTTATAATCTTGCACAGGCTTTCCAGAAAAAAACCTCGAATACCTGTATTTTGGTCCTCATGCACGTAAATGAACATCTCCCATTGTTATCTTTGCGAGCTGCAAAACCACAGCTGTGTAAGAAAGGTTTCCCTAGTGAAAACAAAATACTGCCTAGTGCAATACTATGTAAAATTGTTCAGGAAAAGCACATTTCAAATTAAATCCTAAACATAAATGATGATTATTAACAAAATCATGACATGTATATGAGCACTCACACAGACAAAATAATGCACTTCAATTGATAGTGTTACAGCGGACACTCTGTGTAATGTTTTCAAAGTTACTGACAAACTGAGTAATCCAGTAAAAATACTCTTTCTAATAGAAATGCACCTTAACATTTATGAATTAAATTATAAATATAGATTTAATCTAATTATTTTGGCTTCCATTTTTAATGGAAAAAAACCCCAAAGATTGTAAAAGAGACATTTCTAACCTGAGGAAATGGCAACCTACTAACCATGCAGTTGCAGAGTATCAGCTACCACTTCTAACAAACTGATTTCTTTAAGTCTCTGTTTTCCTGCAATCAAATTACAAATCGAGGCCATGTGGGTTGTTTTTTTTTTAAAATGAATATCACTGGATTCAGACAAAGAGATCTACCATAATTTGATATGCTCTTAAATTCTGTGCTTTCTGCCACTATCTGGCCTAATAGGGAAGACAAGTGTAGCATCGATTCCATTATTTCGAAGTTTATTCTTTGTTTTAGAAGAAAATTTATCTCTACAGACCTGAATGTCTTTAGTATTGTGATTTTGATTTGGAACACTGAATTAAGACACTGATGAACATGAAAACTTTTTCTAGGTTAAAGAAATGATTCATTCACGAGCTATTTTGCTGTTTTGCTCTATGGGAGCAGTTCCAAGTTCTCCTGGTTCATATTCAGCATTGTGAAAAAAAGACAATTCAAATACAGCATGCAAATGTCTTCCTTTTATTCTGTATTATTTTAGGCATTCCTCTGTTTTAGGATTCATGGACTTTTTGATGAAAGGAAAAAGGCTAAATATTAAGTTGTGACTTCCATTTTAAAACCACTTGTATTTTTATACAATGCTTCAGAAGGAAAAACAGCGAAGCAGCTTTCTAATTAGTGTATTTTGTATATTTAATGAAACTACAGGAAATGGTGAAATACAAGTAATATTGGGTTACATCTGTGTAATGTTCTAACTTGTCTGTTATTTTTCAAGTTCTTGCTAATTCTTTTCCGTGTGATAGAATATCAGCCAATAAATGAGGTAGAAGGAATCAATTCTCCACAACATCACCACAGTATTTTGTATATTTAATTTTTTCTCTAGACAAAATCATGTACTGTACTATCAGAACACTGGAATAGGCTGCCCAGGGGGGTTGTGGAGTCTCCACCTCTGGAGATATTCAAGACCCATCTGGATGCCTACCTGTGCAATCTGTCCTAGGGAACCTGCTTTAGCAGGGGGGTTGGACTCGATGATCTCTGGAGGTCCCTTCCAACCTCTACAATTCTGTGATATTACTTTATTTCTTGTGCATTAGGTTCTCAGTAGTTATTTTGCAGACAATCCCTTAAAAGTATAACTAGTTTGGATTGACAATGTCAAAAACTGCTTCCTCTGAGCACGCAGTTACAGCCTCCATAACTTGTTTTTTTAAATTTTCCTACAAATATCTTTTGTTGCTTTTTTTCTTGGAATGATACAATTTGGGGATATTTAGAATGTATCGGGATTTTAAAAAATTGCTTTTTCCTGATCTGCCTGCAGAGCATCTTCACCGTTCTCCTTCAGGGTCTGCTTTGCAAGGAGGTCTCCACCAAAGCCTCCAAAGCCTCCAAAATAGTTAAGCTGCTGTCAGTCTGAGGGCCCTGCTTTCTCCATTGACTTATTTAAATGTTGAACCCCTCTGAGAAACTTAGAACTTCAGTGTGGATGATGATGACAAGCAAAAATCAGTGTCAGAGCAAAGCAACTCCCTTTCTTTACGAATGAAACTCAAAATGGCAGTAAAAGCAAACTTTGGTCAATGTATTGGATCAGACTGAAAGCGCCAAGGGGAAGTACCTCGGAGCACTGCTTTGAAATCCAGGCTGTTGGATGTGTTAAGTTTTCAGTGAAATCTGGGGAATCCAAAGCAGAACATGCTGCTGGCATACTGACCTCCAGGCTGGCTGAGCCAAATCACCCTTGAGCTCAGAGGGCCTTGCTTAATAGCTCACAGGACTAAGGAACGCTAGCTGTGACAAACAGCACATGTCTAATAAATAACGCCTATTCTTTCCAGAACCTTCTCATACTTAAAGACTAGCATTTAAGGACCGAGTACTGTTTTCAGGGCCCAGCTTTATCCTGAGCAAGGCCGGGCAGATCCACTTTGGCTTAATGTGTGCTATTTTGGCTGCAGTCTCAGGGAACAGTAATTACTTTTGCCGCCATGAAAGCAGCTCAATCAGCCCCCTTTTCAGAGACACAGATAAACAGATTTTCTCAAGTAAAGGGAATGTGTCTATATTTGCACGTACCATATCTTTTTCTGGAAAGACTTGCTAGGAAGAAAAATTACCATTTACAATACCTGCAAGAATCAATAAGGATTTGGATTTTAGAATATTTTTGTTTGACTGCTACTGGGGCAGTGTTCAATATTCATAACCTGGAGTGAAAGATCCTGACAGCTATTTTGATACTTGTGGAAGACAAAGGACACAAAGTGAACCTGGATGGATGTACAGGGGTAAGGTTCAGAGCCTGAGGCTGTTGCTCTTGGGGTAAGTGAACACTGAATAGGATGAGAGTCAGCATGACTTCAGAAGCAGTGGCTTCTCTTCTTTCCACTGACTTTGCTGGAAATCCATGTCAATGTCTGGGATGAATCTTATGTAAAAAGATGTTTACATTTGGCCTTCATGTTGTACTTAGATGCACAATGGCTATCAAATGAAACAAAGTGAAAACCTTGGGAAAGGTGAGACCTTGCGGAGGGGCAATTCATTTCACCTAATGCTAGCTAATCTAAAAGGTCAGCATCTGACCCTAGCTCATTGTCTCAGCTCCTTGTTATCAGCAGGGACAGCAGTGAGAGAAAGAACATTCTCCAAAAGGTGATCTATCATACATACCTTAGACATCCATCTCGGCACCTAGAAGGTGAATTGACCTGAAGGTGCCTCATTTTTTCCCGCCCCCCCCCCCCCAGTGATTAGCCTTTTATTCTAGGCATGATGTTTAAATTTTGATTGGATAAAGTTAGGCAAATCAGGCCCTGTGTTATCTGTTGAAACAGAACACATTTTGTTGTGTTTCCTAGTTCTGCATGCCTAATAACTTCTCATACTGTGCATTTCCATTGTATTATTACTTATACAATATTTAAAACTATTCTTACACTTTGTCACTCCTTCAAATTAAAATTATAGAGAATAAAATGATACTGATTGTTGACTGTATTTACCTTCTTAGGTTGCTTATGTAGTGTGTTTTCATGCAGATCAAAGCTTAACAGGGAGCATGAAATACTGCAATGTGTGGAGCCAAGCAAATTATGCTTGCAGGTGTCAAAAGATACAAAGATTTAATTTATAAAGATAAAGAAAACATTGCATTTTCCAACCAACATATTCTTATTTTCTGTCCTCTTCTCCAACAGTTTCAAAGACTGGAAGTTTTCAGGCATTTTGAAAGTAATATAAAGAGTGCAAAGCATTACAGCAATAGTATTCCTATTTTTTGGGTCTTTTCTCAAAAAAGTGCATCTGTTCCTTTTCTAAAGTAGGTGTGATCCTCCTTCAGGTTGACTGTTGTAGTCAGAGTGGGTGTTGCCACTAACTACAATAGGACACAATTCTAGACAAGCAGCAGTGGGAGTTTGTATGGAAAAAGGTGTTTTGTTGCAAGCAGCCCAAAATGGGAGCCAGTCTTATGAAATTAAATTTACTTTGCCTTGTCCATGTGGACTTCTGAGCTTCCAGTTTGAGGGCTGTGACCAGAGCACATGATTGTCTCCAGTCTTGTGCTCAGCTCTCACATACATTGTTTTTTATAAGCATCCAAGTGATCCAAAGCAAGTTCCATTGACTTTAAATTGCCTGGAGTACCTGCCTGTGTCTTTTCCTCGATAACAGGAAGACTTGGGAGAGAAGGGGCAGAAGGGGCACCAGTGCTGAAAGGGCACCACTGCAAAAATGTGGTTTTCTCATTGAAACAGCAGCTATGACTCTCAGAGGGGGATAGTGATTACATTCTTGGAATGTGTAGGCAACAAAACAACCATTACAGTCAGTTAAAAAATGTATTAGATAACACTTGCCTTTAGGAAAGTTTATGTTTGAGTTTCATTTCCTCTGGAGACAAATATCAACTCAGAGGAGCAGGAGAAGAAATAAAAGAATGAATCAGGTTTCTGTAAGAGTGTGGGGTCATCACCATGTAATTCCAGACATTGTTGAAAAAGCTGGAATATTAAATCACACTGGGTGGAGAGATGGATGCAGACTGAGGGCAACCTAGAGGGAAATAAGATTGAACTAATGAAAGTCTGCTCTCTCAGTAGTATGTAAAGAATGTCTCCAATATTGTGTTCACTAAAATAGTGTCTCTGGGCAATGTGAGAATAATCATAGGTAGAAATTACACTTCCCTCCTAGAATCACATGAACAAGAATAAAAACTGTGTCCGAGAGAACATGATCTGTAGATTTCAGCAAGCTGTCTCACTCTTAATGACATTTGAATATCTTCTGAGATTTCCAGACATAATGAGATTTTCAACTGGGTTAGAGGATGTCTTTATTTCCTTGAATCCTGTAGAACTGCTGATTACTCTCTGCTTTTCTTCCCTGTTCATATTTGGTTTTGCGGAGATTCTGTATTGGAATAGTTAAAACAATACAGCTGAATACAGTTCTTCTGACAGAACTGTGAGATACACTTTCATTGAAAGATTAAACTAAAGTTTACCCAGTGAAATAACCCCTGAGAATTATCCCTTCAATTTTCAAGACAAGACTGGAGCAGTGAATGCACTGTTTCTCTTTAGGAAAGGGAACTTGTAGGAAGTAATATTATCCTAAGGTCAAATATCACAGAATCACAAAATAATTGATGTTGAAAGGGACGTCTGTGTGTTCCCTACCCCAACCCCTCAGCTCAGAGCCAGATAGACCACATTGCTTAGGGCCATGTCCAGCTACCTGGGTTTGGACTACCTCTAAGGATGGAGGATCCGCAACCTCTCTGGACAAATTGTTGCTGTTTTTGATTACCGTCGGTGTAAAAAAGCTTTTGCTGATGTTTAAATGCAATTTCTTCGATTTAAATTTGTGCCCATTTCCCCTTGTCACCTCCTGACAGAGGGTGCACTCTGTCCCAGGTCATTAATTAAGATGTTAAATAGTATGGGACCCAGTATTGACCTTGGGGTACACCACTGCTCTGCTGCCAGGTTGGCTTTGTGCCACTGAACACAGTCCTTTGAGTCTGATGGTTCAGCCACAGTTCACTTCACTGTCCATGTATCTAGTCTGAAGTTTATCAGATAATCTAAAAGGCTGTTACAGGATATCATGTTGAAAGTGTTACTAAAATTGAGATAAAACCCATCCACTTCTGTATCTGACTACCAAGCCAGTCATCTCATGTACAAGGCAATCAGATTGACCAAGCATGACTTCCCCTTCATAAATCCATGCTGACTATGCCCAGTGACCGTCTTGTCCTTAGTATATTTGGAAATATATTAAGGATTCTGTGGTTCTGTGATTCTGTGAAATGGTTTCCAGGGTTAGTTGCTCTATCACTTTCCCATGGGACAAGGTAAGGCTCACAAGCTTTTAGTTCCCATAATCCACCTTCTTAGAATCATAAATTTGTTCTGGTTGGAAAACACCAACCGTTAACCTAGCACTGCCAAGTCCAACACCATGTCCCTAAACACCACGTCTATAAATCTTTTAAATACCTCCAGGGATGGTAGCTCAACAACTTCTCTGGGCAGCCTGTTTGAATGATTGACAACCTTTTCAGTGAGGAATTTTTTCTTAATATCCAATCTCAGTCTCTCCTGGCACACCTTGAGGCCATTTCATCTTGTCTTAATAGAATCATAGAATCTCACAGAATTATTGCTTTACTTGAAGATAGAACTGACATTTGCTTTCTTTCAGTTCTCAGGAAGGCCCTCCCATTTGGTATGAATTGCAGAGAGAGTGGCCTTTTGGTGACATCTGCCAGGTCCCTCAGAAGAGGATAGGAGACCCCAGTCAGGACAGCTGGCCCTGACCAGATATTCCCTACCATAAAGCGTCATCCTCTGTTTTTATTGTTATTGTTATTGTTGTTGTTGTTGTTATTCTTATTCTTATCATCATGATCATCATCTTCCTTTGTTGTCTTATTAAAGTCTCTTTATCTCAAACTATGAGGTTTTTTCCCATTCTCTTCCTCATCCCCTTAGTTGGGTAGGGGTGAGTGAGCTGCTGCATGGTGTTTAGTGACTGGCTGGTCTTAAACCACAACAGTCTTAAACAGTCTATATCCATCCATGGCTGTGTTCCAGTCATCCCACCAGGTCTCTGTGATCTTGTTAAGACTGTAGTCTTGCAACTGTACATGGACTTCTATTTCTTCCTGTTCCCCATGCTGTGCATGTTAGCGTACAGGCACTTCAGAGTGGCACTCAGTTCTGCAGATTTCCCAGAAAAGGTATGACAGATTCTCCCATAATGTCCCCCATAATCCTTGGGGTATGCCTATAAGGCTAGCCAAAGGATGGTCATCAATGTAGTAGTAGTCGTCAATGGCTCAAAGTCCAGATGGAGAGATGTGATCAGTGGTGTTGCTCAGGGGTCCATACTAGGACCAGTATTATTTAATATCTTCATCAATGACTTCAACGATGAGGATGAGTGCACCCTCAGCAAATTTGCAGATGACACCAAGCTAAGTGGTGCAGTTGACACACTGGAAGGATGGGATGTCATCCAGAGGGACCTGGAGAAGCTGGAGAAGTGGGGTCATGTGAACCTCACAATGTTCAACAAGGACAAGTGCAAGGTCCTGCACTTGGGTCAGAGCAATCCTCATCATCAATACAGGCTGGGAGATGAAGTAATAGAGAGCTGCCCTGCAGAGAAGGACTTGGGAGTTATTGTGGATGAGAAGCTCGACATGAGCCAACAATGCCCACTTGCAGCCCAGGCCAATCATATCCTGAGCTGCATCAAAAGGAACATGGCCAGCAGGTTGAGGGAGGTGATTCTGCCCCTCTGCTCTCATGACACCCCACCTGGAGTACTGTGTCCAGTTCTGCAGTCCCAAACATAAGAACGACATGGAACTGTTGGAACAAGTCCATGTTCAAGAGGGCCATGAAGATGACTGGAGGGCTGGAGCATCTCTCTTTGAAGACAGGCTGAGGGAGTTGGGGTTGTTCATCCTGGAGAAAAGCAGGCTCAGGGGAGACCTTATAACAGCTTTCCAGTACCTGAAGGGGGCCTACAAGGAAGCTGGGAAGGGACATTTTAGAAGGGCATGTAGCTATAGGACAAGGGGGAATGTTTTTAAATTGGAAGAGGGTAGATTCAAATTGGATATTAGGAAGAAATTCTTCACTGTGAGGGTGGTGAGGCACTGGAACAGGTTGCCCAGGGAAGTGGTGGCTGCCCCCCTCCCTGACATTGTTTAAGGCCAGGTTGGGTGTGAGCAGCCCAGTCTAATGAGAGGTGTCCCTGCCCATGGCAGGGGGGTTGGAACTTGATGAGCTTTAAGGTCCCTTCCAGCCCAAACTGTTCTGTGATTCTATGATTCTATGATAGACCTGGATGCTTTAGCTCACCTTTTACCCTGAGGAAGAATAGCTCTGACTCTAGCACTGTTCAGCTGTATTAGAGATTTGCTTTTCTTACACATTAATAACTCTTAGTGCAATAGCGTGTGCATTAAGCCATTCTAACTCCGCTCTTCAGCCTGCAGGCTGGCATGAGTTGAAGATTACATGCATCTTTGTGTTATTTATGTAGACCAGAGTGCTGGATAAACTGAAACATACTGTAATTACAGTACACTTATGACCAGGAAAAATAACTTTATCGTGTTCCCCACAAATTTGAAAAGTGGTTTAATAAGATATATTACAACTAAGCTACATCTATCATTTGATAAAGTAAATGGTCAAAAAGCTGGATGAAAGAAGCTTAGTTTGAGAAAAAGTCAAGGTTATAGTCCCAGCTAGATGCAGCAAGTTAAATGACAGGGTGATGAGGCATTTAGTTTCAGAGACATCTGAACAGAATGAATAAACTTGAACTGAATATGAGTGTGATGCTGTGAGGTCAGTTTTTCTTCCCGGACAATTAGGTAAACATTTCTGGTTGGCATTTTTCATATAAGTATGTCTATTCATGTAATAAAGAGATGTTGGTGGACTATTCTTTGTCTCACTGAGTACCACTATTGGCTATACCACTGTACTATACAATTGACTGCAAGAAGAGAAGCCCTCAACCCCTCTTGAAGAGCTTTTAATATCATCTTTGTCAACTCTGTTTTATACACTTGTCCATTCCACTTTATCCTTCCTGACTGTATTACCATTTATTTACATATTGCATAGCTGAAGTGACCTACCCTGCCTCTTTTTACAAATCACAAGGCTTCTTGTAGCAGCCCTCTAATGTCTGCCAGACCCCTCTTCTGGTAGACACAGTAAAACTCACCCAAATGGAAATTCTTCTTTCCTAGAAATGGAAAAAATGTTTTATTGGCAAGTTACTTGCCATATAGTGTTCTGTAACCTTTCCTGCCCTCTCTGGATGCAAAGACAGCTAATGGCCTGTGTGTACCTCCCTTCCTAACATGTCACAGGCATTTGAAATGGGAATGTAGGCATTGTTTACTGTTTCGTTTCTAGTAACCAGAAGTTCAATAAATTCCCTTCTTCAGGCCATACAGTGGTGTTTCAGAGATGCTAAAATCCTGATGTTGGCAAACTGTCATTGACAAGAATAAGGGAACTGGGACCTCAAGCCACTACTACCAGAAGGATTTGATTCCAGATGAAATGCTATTAATGTGCCCAGATAAAAAAAAACCCAATAAATTCTTGCATACAGCTTATTGTCTTCTTCTTGCATGGCAATGCAGTCTAGTATGGTATCCTTGAGTCACTTTGAATATACAAAGTGTTATGTATTATGGTACATATCCTCAGGTGTTACACCCACAATCAGATAAACATGTCCTAGATTGATCAAAAACATAGAATGTGTGTTCCCAATATTGCTGGCAAAAGATTGAAATAAACTCAACTTTAAGCTTCATTGACTAATTTGAGAGAGAAAATTTGGAAGAACGTGGGGAAGTGTTGCTACAATCACTTTTATATCATGCATTCATACTCCTCTGGTTACATGTGAGTTTATTGTCTTCTGTTTTACCCTGAATACACAGTTAAGAATCTTGAATATGGACTGCATCTGCCTCTTGCCCTTGCAATGTGTACTGCCTTTAAAATCGTGTGTGCTGAAAAAATCCCAAGGATCCTATACAAATACAGGATATTACAGTTGCTCCCTGCCAAATGTTCTGGAGCTTGGGAGAACCTACACAGTTTGCCTATTGGGATTTGTAAAGCAATTACCTGCATGAATATGAAAAGAGAGAAAGATTTCATGTGTCTTGTAGGACAACATGAGCCAAATAGATAATCTAAAAGTCCAATTTCTAAACACTTTCTTTTCTACTTGAGGAAGTGGAAATGAACAAAATTTTCTTCTTCCTAATGTTTTAACTTTCTTCTTCCTATTTAACAGACTGAGATTGAAATCTCAGTTTGATGTGGTTAATATCAATTATTGTTTGCAAGATTTGCAAATGTGCCTGAGGCTTAAATTTGCTATAAACTGAATATTGTCATTAGATGTGGAAACATATTCTTTAAAATCATTAGTTGTGAGGGTCAATTGCTTTCATTAATGATCTTTCTAATCATATTGTATCAAGTCATGTCCAGAGAAGCTGTGGCTTCCCCCTCCCTGGCAATGTTCAAGGACAGGTTGGATGGGGCTTTGGGCACCCTGGTCTAGTGGAGGGTGTCCCTGCACATGGCAGGGGGCTTGGAATTAGATGATCTTTAAGGTCTCCAAGTTCTGTTCTATGATTCTATGATTACATATCACTGCCAGGAGGGAAACAGGTAATTTTTTACTCCAAAACTAGAGAAACAAAAGGCAAACGAAGCATAGACCTTGATGATCTTTAGAAGATAGTCCAAGGACTATTGATGATTAATAGAATAATTGCAGATAGGTGAAAATTCCAAATATGAATTTTTGTAGTAATATTTTTTCATACAGCTCATTTTTATTACTATGTGGATGCTATCTAAGTACAGAGATGAGAAGACACTGTTTTCACATGTGACAGTACAGGAATTAATGACTGACAGCTACTTACAGATAAGCACCACAAAAAAAAAAGCAAAACAGGTCACCTTTAAAATGCATCCTAGAAACTGATATAATCGAGAAACCTGATTTTGCTGATTTTGTTTATATTGTCCAAGATTGTAGATTTTCAGGGAACTTGCCATTTCACTGTGTCTCAGGAAGCATTTCTTGAGCTCTCAGTTCATGTTCTAAAAATCTCTTCAGCTCATTTTTTAGGGCCCTTTCATGCCTTGCTCCTCATGGGTTCTTAAAGCCTTCAGCTTCCTTCAGATGATTACAAACTCTGATCAACATATGCCTGTAACTTGTGGGTTTAAAGGTATGAACAGATAAATATTCTTGGTGGCTGGGGAAGGCTCTTTCCCAAACTAATTCAGAGAAAAAAAAAAAAAGTCCTAACTAGCCTATATCCTTTTGGGGAATAATTGTCCAAAGAAAGGTTAATTTTTCTGCACAGAGAAAGAGCCTAACTACTGCTTGTGCCTTTGAAATTCTCCTCCCTCAGTTTTCCATCTACTTCTGTAATCTAGCTGCGCTAAAGGACACCTACAAGAGTCAAGTGTCAGCTTGAGACCAGCTAGCAGAAAAAACATCTAAATAGAAAAGCGCAGTTTCGCAATTAAGCTTAAGTCTTTTTGTGTTGTCTCCTTCATTTCTCTTTCTGTAATTCCGCTTGCATTATTCTGACAAGGACTTCTGTAAACTCCCAAGATGCCAACCTGAAGCTGACAAGAATGGTGGCAAAAAATACCTAAAGCACAAATTCTTTTGACAGCCTAACAGGAGTCTGTCGTCTGCTGGAATCACCTTTCATTTTTCCCGTGTGTGTTTCTTCTGCTCTGCCCTCTGCACACACTTCAGCAACAGCCTGAGGGTGTCGGGCATAATTCTGCAAAGACATGGAGAAGGCAAAGAAAATGCCAAGTGTCAAGTTTATCCCACGACCTCCCACTGCTTTATAAACTGAAAATAGGAACCCTGGGAAAGTGGCTGGTTAGCTCCTTATGTCTTGATAGGTTTAATTGGTTTCCAAGTGTTTTGATAGCTACACTGGAGAGACATCTGGTTTTAGGATATGATGCAGTGTCCACTGAAATCAATTAGATGCTTTACACTGACTTCAGAGGGCTAAAGGTTGATCCTGCCCTCCATCGTGAGAGCTGCATATAAAACCAACCTACTGATGTGCGTTTGTAAAGGATCGATATAAAAACCCCTCGTTCCACTCACATGGAAAAATGAGGCAACAAGGGACATTCTGAAGTTTTGTGAGAGGAACACAAGTTCAGTATAGCTGGTTAGAAGCGTGTGAGTTCATATACATGCTGTTATATAACAGTAAAAGAGGCCTTTTGCAGTTACTGCTTGTGTCATTTCTGCTGTTGCTGATCTGCAATACTGCTTTATGTAGTTCTGCTGAAGAAAATGGTCCCTGGCATCACTAACCCTGATCATTCAGTTATACTGCCAGTTAAGTCCAAAGAGAAATGTTCAAAGGAAATACAGATAAGCACACTGTGAAAAAAACACAAACCTGTAACTATGCCAAGATAAACCACTGACTTTGATAAAAATTAAATGGAATTGAGGCATTTAGTTAATACCTTCCTTTGAATTTTTGCCTTTCGCTCGGACCAGCTCTTGTTTTAAAACAGAGACTCCACTTCAGAAACGGAGAGCTGACATTCTGCATCTGTATCCACTCAGTTCGATGCTCCTACCATGGTTACTTGCCTTCACCACCATTCACCACAAATGCTGATGTGAATATGTCAGCTGTCTATGCAGATAAGTCATAGGGAAAACCCAAGTGAAATAATGGTAGATGCAAATAAACAAACTGATGATAAATACTCCCTTTTTAATGTAAGCATTGTGTTAAATCAGTTGATGTTATTTCTGCTTACACATCAGCAGTATCTGGCTCTTGCATGGGAAGGAGTTACAGTAGGAAGTACGATGATATTCCACAGGTTTGAAAGGTCAAGTTTAATTTTCCAAACATCTGTAAGTTTATTTTCAACACTTCAATGGCAAATAAAATTCACTTGAACAAACTTGTCATATAAATCACTCGTGGTACTGAAGATGTGAATTCAGAGTAAAATTGGGAAAAACATAGTCCCTACTGGGTAAAAAGAGCTGACATTCCCTGGCAGTCAGAAGCAGTTGGCTGGAGTGGCCACAGCGTTCTTAAATGGAAAATTTTCTAAGTAACCAAGAGCAGGCACACATTTTCCTTGGGAATAATGTGATATGCCTAAACTTATTCAATGCTTTAATATTAAACATTTGATAGTTTACACCTTCGCAGAGAACTGCACAAAGGAGGAAAGGGTGCAGTGAATCTGATTCCCTGCAAAAGCCTTGGCACTAACTGGTCCTTTTGGAAAGAAGAGGTTTGGAGATCTTGGCTTGTGTGCAGTGTGAGTGTAAACGGCACAACCCGCTCAGGCTGGTGATGCTCAGGGACACCTGGAGACAGGACACTTCCTGGTGGCTGCTGCCTCCAGTTACCTCTAGGTGAGTTCCTTGTAGCTGCTGCCTTCGGTATAGTTATCACGGGCATGATCACAGAATCACAGAATCACAGAATAATGAGGTTGGAAAAGACAAGTCCAACCATTCACATCCTAAACTAAACCATATCCCTAAGTACTTCATCTACCCTTTTTTTGAACACATCCAGGGAAGGTGACTCGACTCCCTCCCTGGGCAGCCTGTTCCACATCCCAACAACTCTTTCAGTAAAAATTTTTTTCCTAACATCCAATCTGACCCTGCCCTGGCACAGCTTCATGCCATTCCCCCTTGTCCTATCACCTGTCACCTGGCTGAAGAGACCATCACCTACCTCTCTATAACCTCCCTTCAGATAGTTGTACGTGGTGATAAGGTCTCCCCTTAACCTCCTCTTCTCTAGGCTAAACAGCCCCAGCTCCCTCAGCCACTCCTCATAGGATTTGCCCTCCAGCCCCTTCACCAGCCTGGTTGCCCTTCTGTATAAGCTCTATAGCTGTATAAACTGCCAGTTCTCGTGCACGGTGCTGTGGGCTTGGTGTGGGATACGCTGCCAAGGAGGGAACGGGGCCCATAGCCCAGCCAGCTGCCAGCAAATGCCAGGTCTTCCCTGTTTTCTTAATCAAGCACCTATTGCCCTTTGCAGTTGATAGTAACAGCACTTATTATAGTGACATATAGAGCAAAGAAACCAGTGTTAAATAACCTCAGAAAAATACAGCTGCACAAGCTTTTCAGAAGAGTAGGCATTTTTTTTTAAAGACCTTTATTTCCTCTAATTTAACTTACACTACAGTATTGCCTCACACATTAGATTTTTCTTTTTTTTTTTCCATTTTCCTTTTCTTACTCTTTTCATTTTCCTTCCCCTTCACTCCTTTTCCTGTGCCAGCTGTCAGTCTAGATTGCAAAAAGAAAACAAAAGGCGGAGGGGGGGGAGGAACTAATGGGGTGAGACAGAGACACAGAAAAGAAAGAATTATGGCATAAAAATATGGGAAAGAATAAAAGGATATATGAAACAAGAAAGCATCACATTTCAAAATCAACCCTCTCTGATAAAAAGCACAGAACCTATTGCAAAGAAATACAGTATTTGCCTATTTTCATATCAGCAGAATGCAAATAGCAGAAAAAAAAATTTCTTTTTTAAGTTCCTCATCTCCATCTTTAGTACAAGTTTACTGGAGAACGGGCACTGCTTTTTGACCCGGAAATTTGTCTAGATACACAAAATTTAACAAAAAATCTCTTCCTTTAGAACAGGAATGCTAGTGGACAGAACAAGATTTCTTCCACTTGTGTTTTGTCTGGCTAATGAAGGAGTCATTTTCAGCACTGTCCACCATTTATTATTGTAGCCCTTCAGTTAATGCAGCTGCTCTTCCCTTGTGTCAGTTTTCAACACGTCATGTGTTGGATTATCTATAATCTGTATTTATTCTCAAACAAAACATGCAGGTTTTTCTTATATTCAATCTGAATTAGCCCCATGAAATAGATCAGGCAAATATCTAACTTAAAGAACAAATCTTAAGCTTGATTCTTATCTCTCACTACTATAAATCAGGGATAATTCTTCTAAGGTTAGTGGATTTACATGAATGTAAATCCAGATAATGAGAGGAGGTGCTTGCTCCTGTTAAGCATTTGTGACTTTTTCTAAGGAAGGCTTTGGTAATATCATCAGGAGCAGCGATAAATCCTTAACAGATACCTATTGTTCACAGTCAAATGGCCTTTTAGGTCAGCTGTCGAATTACCATGACTTACTAAGCAGTGGTATCTCTTCCATTCAGTGCCTGGTGTTGAGTGGTATGTTCCTGATAAGCAGAAGAAAATCCAATTATCTACTTTTCTTTCTTGCTTCTTCAGGAAATGTTTCCAGTTTCAATATGGCATCTGGCCACACAATACAGATGTTGGTAGGGTGTCTTTAAGACAATTATATTTTTGTAACTCTCGTAACAGTTGTGAAAGACAGAACCAATTTGCTGCTGCAGCTATCTGAAGAAAACAGCATTAAATGTGTGCCTATACAGACTCAGTAGCATCATGCTGTGAAAAAATCATAAAAAATATGCTATTGCATTTCTCGTTCCAGTCCTTTTGGACCAGCCAGCTCATCTTAGGAGGGTTGCTGTGAATTGAATGACACCAGATGGGAGCTACCTGTCATAAAATAATTGTTTCTCTGAAGAGTAAATTATTACATGCCTTTCACGACTCTTCTGAACTCAATTTTCAAAAATCCTTCAAAACCAGACAAATGGCCATAGAGTTTCAAATTATAGAAGACTTTGAGCTCCTGAGAGTAGGGAGACTTGTGTATCACCCTTTTCTCTACAACAGTATTATCTCAGACTGACTTTGATGATAAAACAGTGTTTTTGATAAAAATGCAACCCAAAATCTCTAACCAACTCAGGTGGTTTTAGTTTTTGCTTATATAGATCTAACAGCATTGGGATGTGCGAGAGTTCCTTGGCTTTCTGTGTTGGATTTTTTGCCATTGTTTCACAGTAGAAACAAACTAGGCATGTAGGAACCACATCTGTATCTTACCCAAACTTGGAAGCTTAGAAATACTTCTGAACCAGTCATTTTTGATACAGTCTCAGTTTGCTTTTGTGGTTATTTCCAGTGTAAAGTGCAGGAGATCTGGCTGGATTCTTGCTAATTTAACAGCCAGTGTAGTTTTCTGCTCTTTGTAAATCATAATAAATGTAGCTGGAGGGACTTTTGAGTCTTAACAACTAGATTTTCTGTGGCAGAATAAATAGTGCCCTGAGAATGTATTTCATTGCCTTCAAATGCCATGGGAACCTCCTGACCTTTAAATACAAACTTTCAAATTTGCGGGAAGAGCTTTAGCCCAAAGACTCTCATTAACATTTGTTGTGGTTAGAATCCTTCTCTGCTGAACTAAAATGTGCCACTGTGCCACAGACTATGAAGCCACATGAGCAAAGTCAGAGGAACTGCTAATGCAAAAATGTGCTTTGAGAACTCACTTTGCAAAGTTCTCTTACAACAGGCTCGGGCATACCTCGGACTCAGTTCATGTGGTCCTGGTGGCTTAAAACCTGATGGTGTTCTGATTCGAGATGTTTGAAGGTTTACTTAACGCTGGAATATCAAACACCTTTTGTGCAAGAAGCAGAGTGACTTTTTGCAAGAGACAATGCTTGTTTTTAAGAATATTTCTCTTGAAAGGCAGAGAACCTGTGGAAGTATGCCTGGTGCTTCATCAGTGACATTGTCTACACATCTGGCTGCATTTGCTATGAACTTCTAACACAATTTTCAGACTGGGAACACACTTAGTTAATCTGATGGTTCAGGTTCGGCCTTTCCCTTAATTTTACCAATTCCTTGGGAGTAGTTTTCTTAGTCAGCACTGTGGTATACCATTAATTCTTTTTATTTCACTATTAGTGAGACAGTTAACCTTTTCATGAACATTATTCTTTATAGATCCATATATTTTTAAGGCCAGAGGGACTGCTGTGTTAGTCTATGTTGGCCTCCAGTGTTACAAGAAGTATTCTTACCTGAGAACTGAGGGAATTCCTGTATTTCTCAAGGGCACTACGAAAACTCCTCCTGACTTTGTGGATCAAGACTTCATGTCTGCATGATATTTTCCTTGAACTGATGTGTAAAAAACCCAAGTAAATGCATTCCAGGTTTGATGCTATCACCTCAGCAAGACAAGTCACTGAAACAAGCTGAGACGTAAAGGTCAGAATGTGCTCAAAGGAACTTGCAGAGTTGGAAAATAGTTTTGGGGCACTTTTTGGCTATACAAGAGACTGATCATATGTTATTTTTATTTACAGGACCTACTAGGTGAGGATTCAAGTCCTTTCTAGGTTCTGTTGGTAAACTTGAAGAGACTGAAAAAGAAGACACCAAGGCACATCTCCAGTGTGAGGAGTCATCATGAAGTGCTCATGTCCTCTACTATCAGTAGTGTAAAAAGGCTTGGTGAGAGCAAACCCTGCTCAACCCCGGCCAGACCAGGGTGCTGCCTCTTGGTTCCATTTTTTTCCTACACTTCCAACCTCATGACAAGGAAATGAACTCACAGTTTCTTCTCTTCAGCCCAGAATATGCTAGGTGCCCTGATATTCTCAGATCTTTGAAAGCACATCTCTTCTGTCCAGTGGGCTCTGTGTCATCAAGAACAACCATAGCAGAAGCTGGGGTTTCTTCTTGAGCTGTCTAGATTCAGCAAACAGGGTTCTCTTTGTTGCTGCCAAGTCTTTCTGTGTGCTTCAAGGCACACCTCACCTCTTCTCTTTTGCTCCCATCCTCTGTTCAATGTCAGAATAATATTAGACATGTGACCTATAACTATTTGGTGGTTGTTTAGCACCTAGTGTGAATCAAACTGTGCCTGGGACGATCTCAGGAAAGTTTATGAAAAGTATTCAACAGCAGTCTTATTTTGCACTTTTTCTTCTTTGAATCTCTCAGAGGTAAAGGGACCTAAGACAGGCAAAACTCAAAGCAGTGACTTGCCTCTTAAGACCAAACATAGATATCCTTTTCACACCCTACCACATCATAGCTTCCCAAACAGTATAAGAACCAAAAGACAGCTAAATGTTTAACCTGGACTGCAAATAAGCATGTAATCCCACACTGTTGCCGTCTAATAGGGCTTGATTTAGTTGTCAAAAGGTGTGAGTCTGGCACCGTGTGAAGTTATACCAATGGCACCTGCATAGGGTTGGCAGGTGGAACACAAGAGCTACCAACAGCCTCTGCCTTCCAGAGCAGCAGCTGAAGGCTGGGTAGGATTGCTGAAAACATCTCAAAAGACTCTAAATGCTCGTGCTTTGGCAACTGAATTGGATCCTAAGTGACTGAGTGAGGTTTAAACTTACCCTTTTTAAAGGTGCTAAAAATCAAATCACCTGAAGCAGTGGCAGGATTAACTTAATTTCCAAACCCAAATGTGCCTACATTTGTTAGCATTGAGCTGCTATCCATCTTTGCTTTCAAAGAAAATGGAATTTCTGTTGCCTGCTACCATTACTGTCTGTAAAATGCTGTGACAACAAGCTTTCCATGTGCGTAGGTTTAGAAAATAAGGCTACCTTTCTACCCATCCTGCTTTAATGACTTTCAATGGCTCCATTTATTTTGAAACAAGTTACAGTATAGGGCAATTTTGCTGCTTGATAGCTTTTGTGTGCAATCTGTTTTTTGGCTTAGTAAATAGATGAAGCTCTCCAACAGCCTGAATTCTTTAACTGAAAAAAAAAAAAAGAAGAAAAAAAGGCTAAAGACAAACTTAAGAGGCAGAGCAAGCTGCCTCATGCTTCATGGTATTCACCAAAAAAGAAAATCACAAAATTTATGTACGATGTGCCAGGTTTTCAAAGAAAGGAGAAAAGTGGAAAATCCTCATGAAATTATATCACCAAGCATAGCCCATCATGGTTACATTATCTTGCCACGTAAGTATTTTTGCTGTGATGGAGCACATTTTGCTGAACAAGCTGGAAATGCTGCCTTAGGACAACAGGCTGACTTCAGCTCTATTCAATTGCTTTGCTTTCAGGCGATTTCTGGTATTTCAAAGTGACTGACAGAATCAAGCCAAATTCACAGACTCATTCATTCAAAATGATATAAATTATGACCTTTTAAGATCAGGATGGATATTTCTGAGAAAATTTCAGGGAAGGAATACGTAGTTATGATAGACAAAAATAATCTACTTTCACAGAGAGCAGGTGGTGTTATGGCTGCCACATGGGGAAGGTGACATGAACATGAAGACTCCACCTGTAGGTTGTATCAAGTGATCTGCTCATCAGTAGTTGTAACCAAGTCAATGCCAAAATACTTGTTACCATCTTTAGATGCAGGGATCAAACACCGTCAGAAACAGTGCGGTGATATCGTAGGATTAATATCAGACATTGCATCCAGCTTGCAGTCATGTAAGTCATTACTGCTGTGGGCATGATTTGAATTAAGCTGACCCAGAGAAGATAGAATAATATTGTACTAAACCCAACCTTTGGAACTGGTTATGACACCACATATGATGGGAAAAGTATCATAAAGGCAATGCTATGTTAAAGAGAAAAAATTCCCTTGTGTCTTGTCAAGAAATGTGATATGGTACAAAGTGCCACATCTAGAGACAAAATGTGTGATTCTGTGTGTGCCAGGAGGCATCCATGTCACCCAGTGAGTGAAAGAGACTGCCAGTGAAGAAGTATCGAGTTGCCTGACCATGAAGACAAAGTAGGAGTTAAAAAATACTGTAAAGAAATACTGTATAGAGAGCTTGAAGACAGAATATAATACTTCAAATAGGAAATGTTTACTTGCTTGGTGCAAAATGAGCTCTAAACATGATAAATAGTTAGAAAGGCACATGGACTGACAGAAAGATAACTCAGGGAGAGTAATAAGCCACAGAAAACTTTGCAAAGGCTGGGTTTCCAGCAACAGAAGACAATTCTTTATGAAACAAAGCACTGCAGTCTGTCCAGTCAGATGAAAGCTGCAGCTTTTTCTAAAAGTTAATCCACCAAGAGATTTTAAAACTGGAGTTACTGATGCTCCCAAAAATCACTACTAAAAAGATGAAAATGTGCCCAGATTTGCCAAAAGAGTGTCAGAAGAGTCTTCACAGCAGAGCACCCATTCTACACCATCTCTCCCATCACTACTTAAAGAAAATAGCTGATACTATCTTGGATGGTGCCCAGGTTCCTGAGTTATGAATTGAATGAAGCTTACATGAATGAAGTCACAAACACCATTACTCGTGCAGCCAAACTAAACATTACCTGGTTTCCAATGCCCAGAATTCAGCAGCTATTATGGCATAGGTAATGATGGTACTGTAAACCAGCTGAAATTCATCATTCTACATTGCACCCAAATGTTGCTTTCATCCATCTGCTTTGTGTGCCTGGATGTGCTCAAGGACAAAACTGATCACCTTCTACTTACATACACAAGTTTGGATATTGACAGAAGGCCAAGGCACAGATCATCATCACTGTGAGCTTTTCAGACTTACATGTCTTTCTCACACTTGCATTAAGAATGGTTTAATGAATAATTTTGTTCCATGACTGCATTCATCCATTTTTAATAAAATGAGCATTTATTCCAAACTTAGCATTCTTCAGCATTTCGTGTTAATTCTGTACTGAATTTTTGGAATGTTTAATGTCCTAACTCATCATTTGACTAAGCTTACTGAAACTATTGCCTCAGTTATGAATTCATTATCTTTTATTTCCTGCATATCTCTGATATGCAAATTTTTATAGCAGTGAAATATGTCTGACTGCTTTGCTCCCAGTTAATGCAGTATTAATGTAACAATGAACTTCATTACATTTCCAGATACCTTTTACTTACAGTAAATTAATGTTTGAACTTGCTTGATGGAGTCCTGCAGTTGCCTAAGTTCGATTTTGGGTTGGCTTTACTTTTTCCAAATTAGTACAGCTGTTAAGATGTTTTGTGGTGGCACTAAAGCTGAGTAAAACTTTTTCATTTTGTGCATAATCTGTTTGTTAGATGCTGACTTTTTTAAAATCACGGTTTAATTACTTGAACTGAGAATTTCACCTCTGGAAGACTTTCTATTCCAACAGCAAAAATAGCATGTAAAGACCTCATGTAGATAGAAGAGGAAAGCCCACCAAAATATTGCCTCTGAGACAGCTAATGCTCAGCTGACACCCATCCCTTCATACACGACATCTGAAGGGTTTTAAATGCCAGAGATTGGAAGAAACCAAAAAAACCAGAAGTGAGGTTTTACCTGAGACTTTACACCAGTATCCAAATAAAGAAGTAAATTATTCTGTCAGTCTACAGCAGATAAATGAAAACCTAGTGTGTTAAATTGCAGGGAGTCATAGCTAGACCAGACACTGGGAAAAATGTTCTGTATGGATACTGAAGCTCTGGGACAAACTGCCTAGAGAAACTGGGAGTATCTGCTGCTGGGGGTTTTTAAATACCACTGAAACAAACATCCATCAGCATGGAGGGATCTGATAAACTAGGCAACCTCTTAAAATCCCTTCCAGTTTTATTTTTTATGATTCTGTGAGTAGGTTTGTCATTCTGAAAGTTTTCTCTGGTTAGGGTTAGATGCTATTCCTTTTTCTACCTTTGGTCACTTGCCCTTATGTTGTTAGGGACATATGATGATGAATAAGAGACAGATGACTAGTTTGCCTTCAGGAGCCAATTTTTTTACCTGGTCAGCACCAACAGAGCACAGTTCTACAGGTTCCCTTGTTTCAGTCAGCATGGACCTTTCTAGGTCAAGCATCCTGAGATTTTCTACAAATATACTTAAGTAAACATCACCATAATGCTCAGACATATGACTGCATTCCCATAACTCACCTAGTTACAGAACGACATCTGAGCTGAATCCACAACCTCTCGTGCCTTCCACTGACATTTAAACTGAGAAGTTTTACCAGCCACTTGCAGTGAGACAAGATCATGCATGAGATCAGTTGCTAAAGTCTCAGCTGTCATACAGAAACCTGTCATGTGGCAGCACTGGGGTAAATGAATGACTTCAAAGATTAACTCACATTGAAGAAAATATTTCAGGACTCTGGGAGCCTAACAGTAAGTGATACTGTACCTTTATCATCCCCGTTAAGGCACAGTAGAGGCATACTACAAAGCTATAAAGATGCTTGTTCTGATGACCTGCAGTTGTTCTTATGCTCTTAAAATGTTTGCATGTAGTTTCTAAATTGATTTTGAAAATGGGACCTAGACTTTGAATTCAGCTGCTTGTCATTTGGGTGTCCCGTAGGTTATATTTAAGTTATAGTTAGCCCTTTTCAAAATTCTTCAAGGACACACCTAACAATATGCATCTACCTAAACACCACTGAAGTGGAATGGATGCGAGCGTATATTCCTGGTTATGTGTACTTGCAAATGTATTTCTCATCTCTTTAGCTGTATCATAGTTAAATCAGACAAACTGTCTTGGAAATTTGATGCTATATGCACAGATGTCCTGAAGGAATACCCAGAGCAGGATGCTGAGGACAACGTAACTGATGTAACTGAAGACGACAGCAAGACCCATCTAGAGTCTTAAACCATTCCCCAGAAAGTGAGGTACCAACATTGGCTTAATACAGTCATTTTCTTATCCACCATCTAGCATTTATTAATTCCCGTGCTCCATTTTTGTTCCTGAATGCCCTGGTCTATTGCTGATTTTAAACAGTTTCATTCTGAATGTGAAGTATCATCTCTGATATCAAACATCTACACAAATAAGCACCTTTGTGGCTTATTTGTGCTTTCTTTTTATGTGAAATCAGGTGCCTAATTGTAGTGCTTGTAGGATCGCAGGGAGCTTGGGTTTTAATTGTATGAAGTTCAGGCAAAAGTGACTATAAAAGCATCAAAGAAAAAAATAATAGTTTGTAAGCGCAAGTGAAAAGATGCTGGGATTTACATAATGGATTTAGTCAGACACCCCTACTGTTTTACAGAGGGAAAAGTGCATGTGCACAATAAATAAATTACACCATGCCATCAGTACATTGCATCTAACTGCATTAGTGGCTCCATTTTTCCCCTCATGGCTTAGGTAGGATGACATATTGGAAAACACATATTTCTTCATTATACTGTTTAAATGGCTTGATAAATCTGCTTATAGATGACAGAAACATTTTTTATTGCACCTACCAAGTTATTTATATTTAAACCAAATCTCACATGTGTTTACAGGCAAGATCTCAAAGTACTGAAAAAATGCAATTGGCATAATAAGCTTCCATCGATCTGAGGGGCTTGTTTGGTAGAACATGACCAAAATCTTGTTCTTTGACCCACTCTACCTTCAGGCTCCCTTGCTGTGTGTGCTTTTCATAGCGCCCACCTTCTAAATCTACGCAGCTCAGGAAGAGGGTAAACCATCACCTTCATGATGAGGGCATTTTGATCCGTGTTTCAACAATTCATTGCAAAATTATTTTCTTGAAATATTATTAATTTTTGGTGAATTTATTTTTAATGTGGCTAAATACTGGCTGGAAATTGTTAAATTATTAAATCCATTTTTATGGAGACTGAACCTTGCTTTGAAAAGGAAGCGCACAGGAATTGCATTGCTTTTGATAAAATTAATACATACATTTGGTTTCCAGATTCTTTTTAAAATCCTCTTCCTCCACATTTATCCCTGTGTTTTTCTGTGCTTTTTTAATTTTAAAAACACTAAGAAGCAGCATGGATTAAATACAGTCAAAAATGGGGAAAGCAAAAAAAATGGAACAATACCATAAGGTTTTCAGATAAAATTCCGTGTATTCTCTTAATATGTATTTTTTAAAAATTAAGAATCTTTGAAATGAACCTTTTCTGTAGTTTCAAAATTGTTATTATTTTAATTTTGGCCAGCTCTCTTTTCTCTGTTCTGTGCATCTATGTGCTGAAATCCATGAAAACGTCTAAGATATGTATGCGTTTCCATCTACAAAAGAAAAATGAAGCAAATTAAGGAATGTGTTACTGGAGGTCATAGACAGGATATATTACGGACTTGATTTTGCAAAACAATGCCTGCAGCTCGCCTTGCACTGACTGAATTTAAGGCATTTGTCATGTGACCTCTTTTATTAGCTTAGTTGCAACAGGAAAGGCAGAAATGGATCAGCATCAGAAATGGAAAACGATGGCAGGAAGAGTCTGGTTGTTGGTTCCTTAGGGGTGATGGAAACACCTATTCTCAGAAGGTCTCTGCTGAGGAATAGAGAAGGGGTACAGAGGAAGATGCAAAGAGAAAAAAGATTTAAGAATAATAAAAAGAATTTTTTAAAAAAAAAAGCACAAACTATTTCTGGAGAAATAACTGCTCTAAGAAAAAGTTATCAACCCAGATGAATCACATCTAAGTAAGGGGGCTAATTTACAGGCATTTTATCAGACAAAGGAATATGCATTTCCAGAGAGTGATTCAGTCCTTGGGTAGACTGTATTTCCCTCTCTTGTGAGGCATCTCAAAACACAGAGCGGAATCCAGATGGAAGAAAACTGGACCACGATGACTGGGCGCTAACAGACTGGTCCTTCTGATAGTTTCTGCCTTTAGTTAGGCCACTGGAGACCTGGCACCCAGCTCAGTAAGGGCGGGTGTTTCTGTCTGCCATTCCAGCCACCCATACTGCAGACATTTTGGGATCAGGCAGCTATGAAGAAATGGGTAAAACTTGACTGTTACTTGGCACAAAAAAGGTATCTGGTGCAGAACTGCAAAACCCTATAAAGTCCTATAAAAACAAACCCTCCCTTTAACACCCAGAATAATGACAATTTTGCTGTCCAACTGATGGCCACACAGACTCGTTCTCGTTGCTGAGGGCTCCCTCCTGCTGCCGAGGGCATGTTTCATCTGATGATGGTCTGCAGAAAATGCAAGGTATCATTTAAATATTTTTATTAGCAACTTCATTTGCCTGAGAACACACACTATACTTGCTACTGGTGTGCTCCCCACACCTACTCTCTGCACGGATCAGTGATCTCAGTGCCTCTTCAATAATTCAGCCTGTGTGCTCTGGCTATGTCATCATAGGAAAGATACCCAATGCGAAGAACTGCTCTTCCTATAGGAAGGAGGAGGAGGAGGAGGTACGTGTTACGGGCTTTCCCATATTTGTCCTATCTTTTGTGTAAACTTGATTTACAGGCGTACTTGCATCAGAAAGGTCGAATCCCTCAGACAAAGGTCAAACGTTCTTCAGTGGGAACTCCTCCCGAAAGCAGGCTGCAGAATCAAAACTTTCCCGCAGGAAAAGCGGCATCTTTCCTCACCGAGATCTTCGATATACAGAACCTGGATATTTTTGCCCTTTGCAATATAATACAACTTAAGACACGCTGCCTCCTATACGAGGCCAAAAATGAAGGTCGCTTTATTTTACTCCCAGGTTTTTGAGCTCGTGGTCTTCCACGTTAAGACATTCAGTCCCAAGAGAGGCGTCTGAGTAAAGACAACATTCGATGAACAACGACTCGCCTCTGGCACGACCCTGAGATTTACGAGGGCTCTCGGCTTGGCTCCGCGGGATGCTCTGCGGGGGTCTTGCGTGCGGTCCGGCAGTGCGAGTGCACTCGTAGCCCCCCGGCCACCGCCTTCCTCCTCCTCTCGCCCGCCCCCGCCGCAGGGCAACCACCATCTTGTTCCGCGCAGCCCAGGCGCAAGCGGCCGCGGGGCGGCTCTGCGCAACGCTTCTTCGCGGCCGCAGTCCCCCCAGGGCGGGCCGGCCTCCGGCGCTGCGCGGAGGGCGAGGGGGAGGGGAGCGGAGCGGTGCCGCCCGTGCGCTGCCTCCGCGCCGCCTCTCCCCGTTCTCCCGCGGGGGCGCGGCCGCGTGGCGCTGTCGGCGGCCGGTGCTCCGCGGCGGAGGGCAGGTGCCGCTGCGCGCCTGGGCGGCTGCGCGCCCGCGTGTGCGCGCAAGGCGGGGCGGCGCAGCGCAGCAGGCAGCCCCGCGCCGGCTGGTGCCATCTGGGAGCCGGGGCGTGGAGCGGAGGAGGGCGCAGGAGGGCGCAGGAGGGGGACGAGCATCCTCAAGGCCGACGCTCCGTTTGTCTTTCCGAGCTCCGCGCCGGCAGGATCTTCGGCACCGGTACCGGCGAAGTATCTACGGATCGGCTTGCCACCTCCTCCCACCGCCTCTCTCTCTTTTTTTGTTATTGTTTTGTGTTTTGTTGTTCGGGGTTTGGTTCTTTTTTTTTAAGTAGCCCTCCCTCAAATCTGGGGAGACGCTTCTGAAGCAGGGCGAGAGCTGATCTTACGTAAATGGTGCTGCTCCGGGGAGGGCAGCCCCCCTGCCAGCCCCGGGCCGGGGGAGCACCCTCGGGTGCTGCTCGCCCTGCCTAGCGGCCGGGCCCCTCGCTGCCGCTGCAGCCCGGCCTCAGATCCGCACCGGCACCGGCGGGCGGCGAGCGGCAGCCGGGAGCCCCCAGCCCCGTCCCCGGCAGGTTTCGGCGCCTCCGCGGACCGGCTGCGGGGATGATGCGGCGCGTCGGACCCCGCGGCGGGGAGGGCGCTATGTCAGAGAGATAACGCGCCTCCGCCAGCAGCCCGGGGGCAGTCTCGGTGCCAGCTCCCCCCGGGACCTGGCTGCCTGGGAGCCGCCTGCTTCTCGGTGGCCGGACTGGCAGCGGCGGCGGGGCCGGGGAGCGGCGGGGCGAGGCCCGGCGGGGCGGGGGAGCGGTGGCCGGCCGTGCCGGGGCACCCCGCCTCCGGGGAGCAAGCGCCCGGGAGGCTGAGGAGCGCAGGCAGCAGAGGTGGGGAGGAGGAGGAGGGCAGCGCCATGACTCATTTGCAGGCAGGTCTCTCTCCGGAGACTCTGGAGAAAGCGCGGCTGGAGCTGAACGAGAACCCCGACACCTTGCACCAGGACATTCAGGAGGTGCGGGACATGGTGATCACCCGGCCGGACATCGGCTTTCTCCGCACCGACGATGCCTTCATCCTGCGGTTCCTACGGGCCAGGAAGTTTCAGCACTTCGAGGCGTTTCGCCTCCTGGCCCAGTACTTTGAATATCGCCAGCAGAACCTGGACATGTTCAAGAGCTTCAAGGCCACAGACCCGGGCATCAAGCAGGCGCTGAAGGATGGCTTTCCCGGAGGGCTGGCCAACCTGGACCACTACGGCAGGAAGATCCTCGTCCTTTTTGCTGCTAACTGGGACCAGAGCAGGTAAATCCAGAGCCACACGCCTGCCTTAACCGTTTCTTTCCCTGGGCAATGTGTGGGAAAAGCTGTGGCAGATGAGGGTGAGGATGGGTGGGCAGCAGGGACACACCCGGCTCTGCCCACAGGGGGCTGGGCAGCAGCCTGGGTGGCTGAGGGAGAAGGGAAAGGATAAATGTATTTTATGGCTTAGGGCCTTTCGAACCTTATGATCCTGTGGGCTCTGAATTTTGGGAGGGAGGTAGGAACTGCTTGGGTGCTCTTCTCAACGGGCTGGTGTGAGGTTTACACCCTTCTGCCTCCGCTTAGCTGAAGCGAGTTGGCACGATAGATGATGTGCTTATCCCCTTGACAAAGGCTGGTTGTGTTGTCTATGCTGGTCTTTCTGCTTCAGCACGCACAAAGCTGCTCAGGTGCCACAGGAGAAAGTGTGAGATACTGTGTGTAAGACAGGAGTATCTGTCATGGCTTTTGAACTGAAAAGTTTGCCTGTGCAGGAAACTGAGACTACGAATCCTTTCCCTCAGCTAAAGCAAGCACTTCCTAAGCCACCTGGAAATGCCAGGATGGAAGTCACAGTAACCACATCTTATCCCCACTCCTGCTGCTCCAAGTGCGAATTCCATGCATAATAAGATCCAAGCACACAAAGCTCTGGTAGCAAATTGAAGGAGGCCAGTGCAGTCCCCAGAACAATTTCTGATCCTTTTTGGGTCTACTCTAGCCTGAAGATGACTTAGCAGGCTGACCCAAGAGCTGTCTCCCATAAAGGCCCTTTGTTTTAGCAATTGGTTCCATACTGTCTGAAACTATTTGGTTATTCTGCATATCTCATGAGGTGTCATGCCCAGTTTCTCCTGCAGTCTAAAACTGCACCTACAAAAATTGCTTGCTTTTGAGTACATGTAAATGAATGAATTCATTAAGAGTGAAGTCTAAAGCCTGCTCCTGTGAGCACTGCATGGCTTCCCTAGGCTCCCAACCTGAGAGCGGGTTTAGGATCCTGAAGCACATGTTAGTGAGAAAACTTAAAATCTTGCTAGTTGCCTTCACATGATCCCAAACTGTCTCTTGTGAAGTCAACATGCGCTGGACACAGGTAGTGCTGCATGCTCAGTGCAGATCCCCCAAACTCAACTACTTTGAAACACAAGTAGGGCACAAACAGCTGGCAACGTGCATAGAGATGACAAAATTTGGGGGAATTGTCTTAATACTTAAGGCTGCCCTTTAAGCATAGCTGTCCTCTTGCCTGCTGTGTTAATAGTCATTGCAGGGAGTCATCCTGCAGCTCCCTGCAGCAGTTGGTGTTGCAGGTAGGGATGGGTCTCTGCCCAAAGGGCTGCTGGCCCACCGTGACTTTCCTCCTCTTCAGACAGGGTGGCCACATCCACACTGCCTATGGGCTGAGTTTCCTAGCCCTTGCTAACCCATGAATTATGCCCAGGGGCTGGGAGAAATCTGCCTGGCACAAATCAAAACTGCCCGTGACCAGGCTAAAAAACAGAAAGGGTGGATGAACATATGCAGAGCTGGGGCCAGCTTCCTTTTCCTGCCTCAGTTTTCTAGCAGATGGAGCCAAAGCAGCTGAGTGAGGAATCAGTGGCAATGAGGCAAAGGAGTCTCTGAGTGGTCTTTACTTCTCCCACGTAAGGACCCGGTCAACTCTTTTATTATAAAATGGCTCCACAAAAGCTTAAAAAAACCTAAATGAAGACTTCAGACAGAAATGGATGTTTAGGCCTTTTATTAAGTCATACATCAGCCATGAAGAAGTTCCTGTGTTGAAGGTAGTGTGACCTACTCTACACTGTTACTTCTCACTGATGGAAAAAACCCCAAAGGTTTATGTGATGCTTTTCAGATCATTACTTCCTAGTCAGAAAAGCACTGAGAATTTGAGTTCAGAGATAAAGCAGCACTGAAAGAATAATCGCCATGTGAAGAAAATGGGTTTACTTTCTTCTTAATTTTGGATATGCTGATATTTACATGAGATCAGCTGACACAACAGGAAATTTATTATGATCTTTTTCATGAAGTCCTATTGGTAAAATTGTTGTTTATGATACAATAGGGAAGTGACTGAGGTACAAGGGGGTACCTAATGGCCGTGTTTGTAGTTGGGGTCCTATTGCTCTTCAACACTGCCTGCCCATGGCATGCCTCTCTTCTGGAGCATGGGATATGTTTTCAGATAGACCCCTCAGACAAAGGGGAGAGAGCTGAAGCCCAGCTGCGGGGAGTGGCTTTCTCTAAGGCACATGACAAGTCTGTGACAGATGTGGGAATGGAGCTAGGTCACTCTCTTTTCTAATTAAGTTAGTGTCTTCCATTATCTGATGTTCAGCAACCAAACCTGATGATCACTCTGTGTGGAATGTATACTAGAGCTGCTACGCAGTATGGCTCAAGCTTGTGCCTTAACTGACTTGCAATCTTACAGTATGTTAACCAGTGCTCCTCTTACAGCAGCACTGTGAGGATTACTTTTTGAAGCCTGTCTTGTTAGGGCTTCTTCTTATGCTTCATAAACTAAGTTAATAGAGCACAGCAAGCCTCCGAATTTATCATGTGTGTACGACTTATTGTGGCCAGCATGTAACAATTAGGAATAAAAAGTTCCAATTTGTTATTTAAATGAATAGCAGACATACTATAGATGATTTATATAGCACCGGCAGCCTATGATTTACATAGTTCCAATTAGAAAGAAAAGCGTGGGAGGCAGAAAATTCCTATGGTAAAACAAGCCTGTGTACTGGATGTTAAATCATTAAATTAAAGCAGGGCCTGAAAACTGTACCAGATGTCCTACCATCTGAACAACTAAATCAGACAAGTATTTAAAACAAACAAACAAATAAAGGAAAGGTGAAGGATAATGCATTGGGTAACCCAGGAGCTTTCAGCGGGATCCTGCCTAACTGTCCATCCTGACTCTGCTATGGGGAGAGTGAAGACGGGTGGCATTCCTGCCAGGAGGCTGGGTAGCACTTGAGAGACATCAGCCTTCCCTATTAGCTTCCAGATTGTTGATTCTTAACTACATTTGGCTTGTAGGTGTGTACGTGCATTTGAAGACTCCCTTTTTCTTAATGTGTCCAGCTGGTGAAGTTGTTTTTTTTTCCCAGTTAATGGTACAATTAACTTTAACTCTCAGCAGCAATGGATCTGTTGTCTTGCATGTTCTTCTGTATGATTTGTGGCACCTGTGCACAAATTCCCTCGGAAAATCAGTGCTGTTTGATGCTATTTATTTGAAGTATTTCTGGGTATTAGCTCAGATTTTTTTCCTAGGAGAAAGTGCTGTAGAAGAGTGGAGTGATAGCTAGTTGATGTCCATGTCACAGTGACCCAGTCAGCTCACACCATCCTCAGTGAATAGAGAAATCCACTGCACTCATTACCGTTTGCTCTGCTGTTGCATCACATCATTTACAGCAGGGCAAAGACAGACTCCCTCTGGTTTGCTTTCAGAACTATGCCTTCGTGTGCAGAAGTGCTATATTTGTTTTTCCTGCCATTAAATGAAAATTTGAATTCTGTAGCTATTAAGAGGCTGGTCTGCTCCTCAGCTCACTATTAACCACAGGCGAGTTGGCAGGGTATTTTTCAAGCTCTGATGGAGGCAATGCTAACAATAATAACAACATATCAACAGCAACAAAATATCTGGTTAATAGAGTCAATTTTTGCTTGGAAGCAATATCTTTCAAATAATAATTATTAACTTGTGCAAACACTGTAATTTTTTCTGCAGTGTCTCCTACTGACTGGTGCTGTCTTATTGTTTTCTAGCTTTCCCCCAGGTATCTGTCTATTATCACTTTTATTTAGACTGTGAGTGTTTTGGCTTGGGATCTTTTGATCAGTGCTAATGTAAAATTTAGGTCAGCTGAGTCTTTATCCCTGTCTGTTAGACACTGGGCTACGTAAGGAGTAACAAATTGTATTAAATCTGAATCTAAAAGCCAATCTGGTAAAATATTTGAAGCACTTTGCATTTTTTCTATGCATTTTTGTAACACTGGTGTGCTTTTTGTTTTTAGAATAAGGATCCTGAGGGTGTGCTTCCACTATTTAAGCAGAATAGCTATGAGAGAAGTTTTAATCCTCCATCTTTTCAGCATTCAAATCTGTACCCAGACTGACAAACCAAGGAGATCTGAGGCATCATTTCTAGGTACTCCTTTGTGTATCTTGAGGGCTCTTATTTCACTGAAATTCTAAAAATAATAAGCCAGAGTAGTAGGTTAGAAATGGGATGATGGCTCAGAGGCTTGCCCATCTTTCTCTTCTAAACCACAATGGCACAAGAGCTCACTGGACACGAACTTTTACTTGTCAAAATGGTGATGAGCTTGTGTCCTGGTATGGGCAAGGTCAGAGTTCCCTTTCACAGGGAGCCAGCACAGGTAAGCAGAGCTGCCCAAGGGTGTTTCTGTACTGCGTGATGTCACACCCCCATAAGAGGGGTCATGCAGGACAGGCTGAGTGTGGCAGAGGGTCCATCTGGCCATGGGGTCTGTGCGAGCTCTGCGCAGTCTCCGTGTGCGCAGCCTGTCCCCAGCGCTGCTGCTGCTGCTGTTCCTGCTCCCGGGGCTGCCCCTGCCCTGAGCCCACCTGCGGGTGCCCGTGTCTCCTCCCCATCCTGCTGGGGGATGGAGGGGCAGCGAGCAGCAGGGGGGGCTCAGCTGAGCCTGGGGCTCAACCATGGCAGCTTAAAATATAGATTGTACCTTCCTTACATGTTTGGGACCTCTGGGTGACACATTGCTTAAATTCGAGCAAGACTTACCGTTTGTTTCTTCTAGTTAACAGTTTGCATCCTGAAAGGCAGGTTCATGCTATTCTGTTTTAATTCTTGGAATAACTTGAAATTTCTTGATATTGGGGAGGAGATGACAAATAGCAATAGAGAGGATAGGACAACTCTGCCAAATCAGATTATCTGTTATTCAGTGGAAATGTAAATCAACTAGACCCAGAATCTGGTTAAACAGATGATATGGTAGATGCTGCCCATCACTTAGAACACAAAATACTGAAAACACCTGGCACAGCTGGATTTGACATGGGGCACATGTACATTGCATTCTTCCTGTCTCTTTCTCTTGGCTTGGTGGAAATCACAGTGGCCTCAGGGAGTGAAAAGGATACCTAGAGCACATAACCAAGAGGTAAAGCTGACAGATCACAGTGAAGTACTACGAAGAGTTGATAGCAGTGTCTGCCAGCCTGTTTTTCCCAGAAATCCTTGGAAACACTTTGAAAATTTTCTTGTCCCATAAAAAATTCTCAAAGAACGTTTCATTTCTTTAAAGGGAAAATTGCTGTCACTGTTAAATGACAAGAGAGTAGGATACCTAGTTAATTGTTCAAGTTATTCCAGTCTTGACAAATCAAGACCTCAGTGAAACATTATTCTAGAAAGCTCTGTCGTGGTTGTGGTAGTAATGGTAGCCATCCTGAAGCATTAGAAAGATTCCCTGTCAGTGTGGCCATTAACTTGTCGAGCCTTTCGAGGCTTGTTGCTTTAAAGTCAACCTGAGTGAAAAATTTCAGGAGGCAGCAGAGTTCATCTGCACCACAGTCCCCCACCTCGTCTGAACTCGAGCTGTGATTCACACAGAAAAGGAACATTAGGAGTGTATCATACATGTGATAACATATTTCTGGCATTTGTTATTCACATTAACAGCTGGACTAAAAAAGTTGTCGAAGCCCTCTATTGAATTAAGCATGGCTCTATAAATAGAGGGCATTAAATACATTTAAATTAACCGTGAGTTCTTGATTATCCTAGCAATTAGCAGTACCTTGCTGCCTACAATATGTCCCATAAGAGTGTGTTTAAACAACTGAATTTAGCTGTAAGTAAATAAGGATTTATTTCCATACAGCCAGGTTACTACAGAACATGTACTGCAGCAAATCAGGCCCAGCACACCCGATGTACCTGATGGCACTGGAGCTGCCATTGTAAAACTGGGACCAAGGCAAAATGAGGGGCTTGCTGTTCCCTAAATACACACTGTTACTGAACACAGACGGGTAAGAATAAAACAGTAGAAAGGCAGTCAAAGCCACCTTGGACCAAATTTATTTCACACTCACTAGTTTACCCATTTTTCTCACTTTTCATTGGTTGTATTTCTGCATCTATACAGTAAGTAATTTCAGCATGGAATAAAAATTTCAGCAACACAATCTGGAGTAATTTTTCCCACCTTCTTTTTACATAGCATTTTAATTTCCCTCAAGCCCAGCCAAAGATGGAGTGTGTTTTATGGCACAGCCATAAAACCCTGGTACTGATGCGAACAGTATCAGCAGTGAGGTGAAATGTTGGACAATATGGGGCTAGAGTGGATTAAAGACAAGTCCTTATGCAAATAAATCTGTGCTGTGTGAAAGCTTCAGTATAATTTCTTTAATAATGTTACTGTTCAGCTGATACTTTCAGTACTCAGCTTGCCATTTGCACCACCTAAGATTCCATCCGTCACACCACGTTTACATTTCTGGCTTGCCTCAGCATCTGTCCAGAGTAAAAGCTGCTTTAAATATCCACTAATGGATTTGTGTTTCCTGTCTTGTTTTCTGTACTGTACTTAAGTAAGGTATCAAAACCAAGAGAAGAGGTCCATGACAGAATGAAGGAGAGGTCCTATCTTCAGCTAATTGTCCTGAAGGGTATTTGAGGTGGGAAGATCAGTATGTCCCAGTATACTCCTGATGTAGCTTTTTAGACTTAAAGAGCATTTCAGATACCTTCCTTTGCAGAAGTTACTCTTGCTTGCTTTTAGCTGGCCTTGTGTTCTTAAGGATTTGTTTTCACTGAGGACAAGCTTTTGTCTTTTTCAGTGGTTAAACAGAAAATGTCATCATTGTTTTTGTGGACTGTATTTCTTACACTAAGGAAACCCTCAGTAGGATTGCGGTGATGGTGAGCGTTCCATCCATTTGTGGAGGCCCAGCCCTGTGACCATTGGTTACTCTCTGTGGTGGCTGAAATTCTGGTTTCATTCATGCCTGACAGTTTTCCTGTTGACTTGAATGAATTCAGGATATAACTAGGTGTATTTGTGCTTACAAGCATGCATCTGTATATTTGTCACGTTGGCCATAAAATGATTTTATATTTACCTGTCTTAGAGACTCAGTTGGCCTCATAAACAAATAATCTTTATGTCTGATGCAGCAGCTTTCTAGCAACCTGGTGCCACGAGGGAGATGTTAACCTCAAGACACGTGGTGTCTGCTTTAAATCCACAGGGAGGACATTAGAGATCATCCACATCAGGAACTTGGGACCCATCTTCTCGGACTGGGTGTAGGGTGCTTGCAGCAGGTGTCTGCTTTGTGAAGCTCTTCTGGAGAATGAGATCTTCTGAACGAGCTTAACTTCAAATGGGGGTTGAGGCTAATTTTAGGATTTGAGTATTTCTAATGTCTGTTTCTTCTGTGAACTCTGATAGATGATCTTCCTCAGACTGAGACAGCCGCTGCTCTATGTCTCACGTGATGTGCACCACTTCTCCTTGTAAGGCCTCTTACGGTGCATCTCAATCTCATTCCTTGAAGCAATGCAAAAAACCCAAACCATTTCAGAGACCTCTACCATGTTGTGGAGGTAACCAGGGGTTTGAAGGTAGTTGGCCATGCACTGAGCCTAGCCTCAACCCTGGCTTCTTTCCCCAGGCTATGCATGTGTTTTAATCCTGATGCTGGCAGCTGTACAAAATGCGTGTCGTACAGGGGATTTTTCATGCCCATGTTGATGAGGTGCCCTCCACTGTCCGTGCACCAGCACTTTATTGGACAGGTAGACTGGTCTGCAGATGCACTAGGCAAACTAAGAATTTTTAGTGACAGTAAAACTGTCAGAAATGTCCCATTTTACTTGCACAAGCTAATTTGGGAAAGAGCTGATGAATGATTTCATTTTTCTTCGGGTCGCTCTTAGCACTGTGATGCTGGGGGGTGTTTGGTTATTCAGCGGCCTCAGCAGCAATGGTGGCATTTTTCTCCACATGTCCAGCAGTTTGGCTTGGGGGAGCTGCTCTGCTTGGGGAAAGGGGGGTTTTTCTCCACGTGTCCAGCAGTTGGGCTTGGGGGAGCTGCTCTGCTTGGGGAAAGGGGGAGCGTCAGCCATGCTGTGCCCAAGGTGTTGGCTCTGCCATGCCAGCCCCTGATGTGACCCTGGGCAGGTTGGCTCAGGTTCACTTCACTGTGCCTGCTGCAAAAATGGGGTCCTGGCTTCACAGTTCTTTAAATCAAATTGCACTAACAATGTTAAGATCTGGGTTTTGAGTGTTTTCCTTAAAATGAGTTTTAAGGCATGTCCTTTTCGCCCCCATGGACAAATTCCATTTACAGAAATGATCTTTTTTTTTTTTTCCTTTTTTCCTGCCAGAAGGAAAATACAGAATTTTAGTGTTTGGAGGATTTCCATAAGGAAATTACAAAAGAATTTTTCTTGTGCTGTTTCCTCTCCCAGTTAAAAATAACTGAACAAGGGCTGAGCATGCTAAATTTCTGTAAACCTTAGATCTCAGAAAAGTAAAGCCTTAGAGAAAAATGTTAAATCTCAGAAAAGTGAAAAGAGGAGTGAATATGAAATCTTTTACGGTACTGAACAAAACCAAATTGAAAACAAAATAAAATTTTCCAAAATGAAGAGAAGAATTGTGTAAAACAATGCTTTCCCTAATATTTTTTTTTGGGGGGAAGCTTTCTCTTGTTCACTTGTGTTAGGCAGACATTGAGTGATTTTTCTAGTCCTTTCCATACAAATACATAGCTGGGAAGTCTGATGAGATTTAGTTGGCTTAAAAAAAAAGTAATGATGCAAGGAGTCAGAGCAGATTAATTTAATTTCTGTTACTTCCTTTTGCAGATACTTTCAAAATATAGTTATGTGTTCAGCGGAACAGTGTGTATTGTATTAAAGCAAGTAGAATTCAGTATAATTTAATGTAATTTCTAAATAGTCACACATGCTCTTTGCTACATATGCAGTATGGTGTAGATTTCTCTGGGGACTCATAATTTTGAGAACTTCTATGTTTGATGCCATCATGGACACTTTTAAAGGGTGTTATTGAAAATATCTGCACGAACACCGAAGATTTAACTCTTTCTTTTGTTTCTGGAATATTCTGTTTTTTCTTTCTAATGCAACACTTGATACTGTGGTGCGGGCTGGCAATTTAAATCTATTTCAGTAACTATTTATCTTACCTTTAGAAAAGATTTTTAGATACAAAAACATAGTCAGCCTGAAAAAAAAAGTATAAGCTTAAACTACTACTTTCATATCTCTTAAAAAAGCTGAGATAATTCAGGCACTAAACTGGAAGTTGATTAATAACTCTATTATATGGCAGTCTAAAGATGACATTTCTGTATGTATTTAAGCTATTCAGCTGCAGTATTAGGTGCTTTATCTTCAAAAAAAGACAGATTATGCTCAACAGGGTTTGGCAATATGGAATTGGATCTTCTTTTACAAGATCATCAATCTCAGAAAAGATCATATACATGTATGTAAACCACATAATTACATATTGTAGATAATATCTTTGTAACCCCAGATTTAATGTAGAAAATTCTAGGACCAATGAATGCCGTGTTCCAAACCTACTCCTGAAACCATGTTATTTAGTTATAGAGAGTACTCAGAAGGCAGTTAAGTAACTCTTAAAAGGTTGCTATTGCTCTTAACCAGAAATACCTTGAAGTTCTAGTGTATGTTAATTTCTGCTTTTGAGATCCTTGATTAAACAGCCTTCTGTAATACCCTGTGTAGCTTTAAGAGAAAACATTACCCAGAGGGAGGAACAAGGGGAACATGTGAAAATATTTTTTTTTTAACTGATAATTTTGTAGAAACTGTTATTTCAATCCCTTGGAAAAAATACAGGCAGACACTTTGGGTCTAGGCTTCTGGTGTTAGACTCTGGTTTTGGTACTGTTGTAATTTTAGAAAAATAGAATTTGCATAGATATGTTTCTTATGACATTTAGCAAAATGCATAGACATTAAAGTGGCTTAGGAGTCTACAGAAAAGTTCAAATTTGATTTTGGTACATTATGTTCTTGTAGTTTGTTCAGGCTGGCTCATGGTCTAGATGTACACAATCCTACTTCAGAGCATTTCAACTAATTGAGCTTTTGAGACTTTCCCAGGTTTACATCCCCATGACTCCCAAGGATATGTTTGCACTCCTCTGATTTAAAGTTCTGGGCGTTCCTCCTTTACACTGCTTGCCAGAACTTCTTTATGTCTGTGGTCATTGCTCCTTTCCTAACCAAATCTCCCCTTGATGTTCACAGGTACACACTGGTGGATATTTTGCGCGCCATTCTTCTTTCTTTAGAAGCCATGATAGAAGACCCCGAGCTTCAAGTGAATGGATTTGTTTTGATTATAGACTGGAGCAACTTCACCTTCAAGCAGGCCTCCAAGCTCACACCAAGCATGCTTAGATTAGCCATAGAGGGCCTTCAGGTAACGGTCTTCTTTCTTTTCATAGTTCTTCATTTCACAGTTAATTACAAATCTAGATGGCTCAAAAAATTCCAAAGAAAACAAAAATCAAAGACGTTTTCATAACAAGGCTGTTAACACCTAAGGTGTGGATCCATACTGTAGCCAAGCTACAGTGGCACAAGCCAAAGCCTGAGCTCAGTGAGCTAAGTGCAGTAACTCCTGGTGTGTCGGCTCGTTCTTTGCCATAAATAAGAGGTGACTTTTCCATCTTTATTCTGAAGTGGCTGGCTTCCTGTAAATTCATACCGTAGCTTCTGCAGCTTCAAGTTAGAAGTAATCAGTTTATCTTGTCATTTTGGCCAGGGCTAATGAAATATGGGTTGCTGCTGCTGCACCAGGTTGGTTGTTTTCATTGATGTCACTGGAAACAGGCTTTACATCATTTGTCCTGAAAAGTGTGGAGCACTGTGATTAGACAGTTAGCTGGGACTATTTACTGACTCAAAGTTCAGCATGTGCTTGGCTTTTTTGATGGGTCAGGATTAATTTGAGCAGCAGCTTCTGGGACTGAGTATAGGGTGATTTAAATTTCTTTCCTCTCATTGTAAATGCACTTCACATGGCACAGGCATATTGGTGGAAAGGATACTACATAACTCTTGTCTGTCTCCTGTGGTCTTTAATGCTTATTAAAATGAAAAACTAGAATCTGTAAAGTAGTTGTTTGCTGTGCAAACTTGGGTTGCTGTCTTAAAAATACCAGTAATTCACCCCTGTGGCAGTATGCCTTGGTTTTATGGGGACATATATTCCTTTTCTGTGATGTTTTTATCATTTATACATTTTTATTACTCATAAAACAAAGTAACAGCCCTATCTTTGAACTTTCTTCACCTTGATACTGCTATTTTTGAAGAAACTCGTATAGCAATAGAGCAATAGTATTGAGTTTTGATCTAAATCTTGAAATGGTTTAACCAGTGTTCAGCCTGCTCTGGCACACAGAAGGGTAGTGACAGTCATGAGACAAAGACTGTCATTTTGCTGTGTGATTCCATAGTCTTGAAAACTACATTAGAAGGCAGCAGTGAGATTTGTGCTCTAATAAAGCTCTGTTTCCTTTTATTGCTTTCAGGGTGGGTTTATTTTTTGTGCTGTTTCTTAAAGTTAGCTGTTGTTTTCTTGTTTAGAACATGAGTAAATGCTTTAGTAGTCTTTGTTTCTTTCTTGGACATTAATCAGAGATGGTTATTTTGAGGAAAGGTGAAGGGGATAATTGCACCTGAAAATACAATGGATTATCTACGAGAATTCATGTGGGCTCAGAGACTCTGTCTTCTCTTGCCATTGACTGGTTCACTACTGAGTTGAGATGAAGTCCATTGGCTTAATTTACCCATGCACCCAGCTTTGTATGTTTGAATATCTCAACTATGGTAGTGGCCAGCACACAGGGCATCATTCTCTGGCCATTTTCTTCAGCCCTACTGACTCCACAGAGGTAAAACTGGGGATTAAATGCTCCAGAGGAGGGAAATGGCAAGTGTGAGATAAAACTCCCAGTGGTTGAGGAATCTGTCATAATCTGTGATAGTTATGGTTATCTGTAAGCAGCAACTTTTACAAGGACTTTTACCACAAGTCTTCTGAAGAAACACAGTAGTTGAGCTCTTATAATTCACCATTTAATTTTCTGTGGAGAACCACTGAGGCAATGAGGGCTAACATTCTTATACTAGCAAAACTGACTGGCTCTATAGCAATATTTTCCCAGTAGTTCTACTGCTTGGGGAGGGGTATTTAATTTCTTTTTTTTTTTTTTTTTTTTCTTTCTTTTTGTTTTACTTAGACATTTTTCTCTGTAAAGATATATTAGAATCAATGGAAGGGACGAAAGACAATTGTACTGAGCATCTTGGAGGGACAACCTCACTTCAAAAACAGTTGTGAACAGGAAAGAAATAAGAGGAAAGCATGGTGGAAGAGTGGTACAGAGAGACCCTGGGAAAGGCACAGGTTTACTTGCACCTTCTTGCAAGATGTAATGCCCTTGAAATGCTGTGTTCACTTAGCCTCACCAGTGACTGGCTTTTATTTTGGACAAAAAAGGTGCAGTAGAAGTGTCATTATGAATGATGTCAAAGAAAAAAGTGCTTAGTCAGGTGGTATGAAAAAAGAACAACTCACACACACTGTTTATTTATGATCTTTGTAAATACTCTCTATTTAATCAGAAAAATGGAATTTACTTTGGTTTATAAGATTTAACAGGTCTCAAGATGCTGAACTTTACCATTTGGGGGATTTTAAGATTTGTGTTACTTGGGTGGAAAGGGACAGGGAAAGTGGGATTAGTGACCACTGAATTTGATGTTAACCAAATCCCTTTGCCTTTTGAATGAAATATACTGAATTTGCATTATATTTGTTTAGCTGCCATGGTGAGCAGACTATTCAATATGGTGCATACCGACGAGAGCTGATTACAAACTCTGGCATTTCTGTGCTCTTTACAACTGGTTATTTATTAGAAAATTGCTTTTGAAAGTAAGTAAATATATACAGTTTTCTACTGAAGACAAGTTCTGCATATATACACTTTGTCTGCATATCTGTGTTAAATGGGAGTACGAAAATAATCATCCTCCTAGCTGACTTGTATACATTAGAAAAAAACCCCTCCTAGATAGTTGTTTTCAGGAAAAGAGCCTTTTGGCCATGGAATTTTTAATCTTAAAGGACAGTGGTTATCTGTAAACAGGATCTGTCTGTATCAGGTGCCTCGGAGTGCCGAAGAGCTCGGAGCTGTGAAACCGGAGCAGAAGGAAAACATTCTTTGAGATGTGAGGCCAAAACCCTTGTCCTGACTTTAGCACCTTGTGTCAGTTCTCCCCAACATATTCAGTGCATGAGTATTTCTGAATCCATTTTTAGGTGCCCATTTATCGTGGTTTTTGGCCCAGCTGGCAGCTAAGCACCATGCAGCCACTCATTCACTCACACCCCCTGGGATAAACTGGCCTGGCTCTGTCCCTTCCTAGCAAAATGTGCATCCCAGCCTACTCACTGGTGGGGTGGGTTGAGAAGCAGCAAAGGCCTCAGCTCTGTGTAAGCACTGCTCAGCGGTAACAAAAATATCTCTATATAACAAAAACGTCTCTATTGTCAACACTGTTTTCAGCACAACTCCATAACACAGACCCATACTATCCATTATGAAGACAATTAATACTATCTTAACAAGAAACAGCCCACCACTTCCTTTTATTAATTGGTTTCTTTAGCTAAATGCTGATTTTGATCTTCTGAAGAAGCTCATGTTACTCAGCAGCTGGGTTCCTGGAAGCAGGGAGTATTACTGAGTGCCTTGAATAAGTCCATTTCAAAAACTTTGAAAAACTTTACAAAATACTGCCTCTTTCACCATCAAGGGACTACACAGAAAGGAGAACTCTTGAGAGCTCAGAAAACAACCACTCCTAAATTTCCACAGTGAGTGATGAACTCTAAGCTCTTACCACTTGAGTGACACCTTGATGTTATGGTCTGATAAATCAATATATAATGTTGGTCAAAAAAGCAGATCAAACGTTAGGAATTGTTGGGAAAGAAATGGACAGCAGGGAACATGGTGAAGCCACTGCAAAAATATGTGTCATCAGAATTCCTTGGGCTGCACGTAGTTGGAAATGGGGTGACTGTTGAGTGGAAATATCGGATACGCTGTCCACACACTTATCTCCTCTGTGGTCTCATTTTTGGCCTCTGCTAAGGCCAGGATATGGGGTTCGATGGACCTCTGGTTGGACAGAATTAGGTGTATATTCCATGCCCCATTCCTCCTTTTTATTAACTGTTCTTTCGTTTTACTGCTGCTGGGTCTCCCATGGCTCCTTCTGCCTGAACACTGAGCTGGGAATGCTTAGGCGGGAGGGAGGAGGTTCTGGGTTCTGGTTTCTTTGAGATAGTCCTTTTATAGCTACCTGTATTGGGCTTTTTAACTAAGTATCAAGAGAGCATTGTTTTCACAAAGCAGGTAAAAACAGTGTCAAAGACCGCAAATTCAATTTGAAAATTACACAGAAAGTTGGGGTTTATTATTATTAACACTGACAGACAGATTTGGGAGTAATTATAAGTGAGGTTTGCAAAATGGATTTGTGGGTATGCATAAGACACTTTAACTGATTAACTGATATTTAGGATTGTAAAACCTGGAACGCTAAATCCTTCTTAAATACTTGATTTCTATTTAGCTCATAGTAGTAGCTGCATACATGACAGATTTGTTTTGTGTGTTGTCACTCAGGCAGGCTGTACTTCCAAATGCTTTGCAAAACTGTGCAGTTATTGGTGGCTGAATATTAATGCTTTTCCTCTAGGTAAAAAAGCTGGGGAAAAAGAGATGATACACATTTAAAGTGGGAGCTGAACATATGCATACAGTCAGCATTGTTGCAGAAGACAGAAGACTCTTGCTTTCGGGTTGAGGATGTTTACAGGCAGAGAGAGCGACACTGTTGTGGGGGACAAGGCAGGCCTTTCAACTGATTGTGGCTTTTTTTGCCTAACAAAGGCAGGCTTCATGAGCTAAAACAAACTTGTTACTGTGATCATGAAAGCAGAACAGAAAGAACACGAAGACAGCATGCTTGCAGCTACTGTAACTATCTGAAGCATCTTTCAAACAGCTGTTCTTGTGAGTTGTAAGGACAATATCCTTAATCAAATTTGCTGCAGCAGTACAAAGTGGAAGTAACAAAGAGACCAGACCATGTACAGTCTGGTGATGAAAGGGGCAGGATTTCCTATTCCTGTTGTCTTCTAAGTGTGAGCTTCATTAGGAAAATCTGGAAATATTATCTGAACATCACCGTTCGTTCACCTTTTTCTTTAGTTATCCACAGACTGCTCTCAAATGTCACCACCTAGTTCTGGACTACATCTAAACAACCAGCAGGTTGCAGTGTCCAGAATTTCTAAGTCAGGAACTTGCAGAAGTAAGGATGCCTCTGAAAACAGTATTTTCACTTCATGTGATCACACGGTTATATCGTCTGTGCAGTGCGTAAGATTGTTAATAGTGAGCTTCAGGAATGCTTACTCAGTGCTAGCAATGAGTATCAGTGGGCAGCAAACCACAAAAAAAGAGCGTTAAATGTCCTTGCATCCAAACTTAAAACCATAAACCCACTTAATCAGTACTTTTTTTTTATATATATATATATATTTATATATATTTTTATATATATTTTATATATATATATTTTTTATATATATATATTTTTATATATATATATATATATAAAGTGCCTATCACTTTCTTTCTGCCAGTTTTTGAGAATAGGGCCCTGAAACTTCACATAGTGTTCAGGAGGATATTAAAAAAATGGCAGGTTCAAACTTTTAATGGGAGTATTTCCGCTTTCGGGAGGGGAAATCATGTAGCTGCTTTCATTCAGTTTTTTATTAAAAGATTAAGCTGTTAGTAAATACTGGAGTCCCTTGAGCCCAGGACCAGCCCAGAGAGTGGAAGAATGTGCTTGTCAACAGCACAGTTTCGTATCAGCTCAACTTGTTCTGTATCAGTAGCAGAATGGGATACTTGATTTGCTATTTTACAAGAGTTTGCATATGTTTGATCTTCTCTACTTGTAAAAAGGCTTGCCAGCAATTTACTGTGGAAACAGGGTGGACTGGAAGTGCTTGTTAATTCTAGCTCTTCTGAGGTCTGGATGGTCTTAACCTGCCAGGTGAGAAAGGATAAGATGGCTGGAGTTCAGTTGCTTACAGGCATGTCTTTGTAGCCATGGCAATTATTCTGTGTGATCCAAGATGTTAACTTGTTATCTGAAGGCAGAATAATTAATTTCCTTGCCAGATTCTTTTATGATGCTCATCAATAAAAATTGTAGAATGCCTTTCAAATGGTAATTTATTTATTCTCACAAATACACTTCTAAGATGAGAGGATAATATCATCTCTTCCTGTTTTCAAGCCAAGAGCTATTTTGTCAGATTACTCTTAAAAGTATCTGCTAATTTGGTGTGCCAACAGTGACAGGCCGTGGTCTGATTTTAGTCACCTTTTATATGTTCAGAGTCCAGCTGCCATTTATTTTTGATTCAAGACTTCTAAAGTCTTGATCCTGACCCCGCCACGCCAACATCCTGAATTCTAGCGTGGCCTAAATTTAGAGCTCCTCGTTAGATGCTGTTTGAATGCATGTAATGCTGTGTGGGCTGCCACCTCTTTGACCCCCAGGAACTCTGCCATGTGGCACCTTGCTGAAAACTGCAAGGTTGCTTAATGGAGTTAAATATCCACCACCCAAACACTGCTACTGGAGCCAGTGGAGTAACTGTCTGCAGTAGGTTGTCATCCTCCATGTGAACCCGCATGAAGAAGGGAGTGGGCACTTTGCCAGTGTTTTGCAGATATCTGCTGTAAGCAAGGCCTGATTAGTTGTGGGGATCTTGGCTTTTGTTCAGGTGCCTCGATCTAACTGGCACAGACTCTTCTGCCCATACCTCCTGCCCTTTTCCCTCTGAGCAGTCTTTGCCCCAGTCCTATCGCTTCTCCAGTTCTTCATCACACTCCTGTTGACATTACTTTTCTTTGTATTAGTTTTCACTGATGTTTTTTGGGGTTTTTTTGTGTCTCAGTGTCCTGATGTACACTTCAAAACCTCAGTCACTGTGGGTGATTGCATGGCATATTAAGTTGTGGTGGTTCAGTCCCAAGCAGTGGCTACCACACACTGCCCACTCTCTTCTGGAGGAGAAAGAGACACAGCCTCCATGGGTTGGGATAAGGACAGTTTACTGGCAAAAAATCACCATGAATGTAGAACAATAACGGCCAATTACACTCACGCCTGGTGATAACACAGAGTACCTTACTGACTCGACAATTACAGAGTGCTGCATGATGCAAGGATAGACTGACCCAGTGCCCCAGATGCACTCAGACTGCCTGGGTGGCACCAAGCCCCTGCCCTTCCCGAACCAGCCCCTTTTATGGGGAAGTAATGTCAGGTAGTGTGGAGAACAGCCCAGGCTAACTCGGCTCACCTGTGATGACTGCTTGGGGAGGTTAACTCTGGCCTGGCCAAAACCAGGACTTAAGTTCATCTTAGACTCCTTAGAAAATCTCAACCTTTTGTGGTCTTGCTGTACAAATGTTGTCCATATCTGGCATCTAAGCTTCAAATCTTCCAACTTCAAATCTCTTAACCAGTGCTTCCACTGCTCTTCATACCGCTGTGGAAAGCAACACCTGATCTGGTCATGTATCAGATAAGTCCTCTAGCCACCAGGCTGCTAAGGAAGCAGTCCTTGTAATTCCTCAGGCTGGAACTAGTCTGCTTGGTATGTATGACTGTGCTTATAGGGCTGAGCAGGAGATGTTGAGAACTTCTGAGGACGTAGTGGAATGACATGGCATCATCTGGGAAAAGAAGACTTTTCTTCTACTTCAACAAAGTAGCCTTGGTTAGTGCAGAAGTCAGTGAAAATGCTCATAGTTGACATTTTTCCATCAGTTTGGTTGACAGAGAAAAACATTCACTTAAATGAGACACAGAGAATAGGTTCTTGTATGTGCTGACTGTCTCATTAACTTTTACTAAATGCTAACAGCTTTTTAAATTTCTTTTTATCAGGAAAATGAATCAATCTGTAATAAATAAAGGTAGTGATTAAATTGCTCTGATTAAGTTGAAAAACTAGTATGCTGAGTGACACAAACGTGAGAGAAGAAGGGCTTGTAGCACAAACTCGGTGTGTAGGGAATTAACTCTTGGCACTGTGATTGACTTACTCTTGTCTCTGGTAGGCCACAGTTCAACAGCTATATGGTTGTGACCATTCCTCAGCTTCAAAATATATAGTTATTTCTGGAAGTGATTTTTCTCAGTCAAGGTCTAAATATTTCTCTTTGCTTCAGTGTCTGAAGGCCATGAAGGGAATAAATAGTAGTCTTCCTTGTAAGGTCACTGAGAAATAAAACTAATTTGTTCCAAATTGCAATGTCAGAGACAGAAGGCATGCTTTAAGATCATAGTTCAACTTCTTGCTAAGGCAAGATTATCTCATGTATTATATTCTCCAGTACTTCACTTCAAGTCTTAAAGCCAGGTCTGGCATGTTCTTTGGAAATCTTTCTATGCCTGCTTGCTCTTCAGATTTCCTCTCGGCATCAGTCCTAATGTTCCTATTTCAAAATGTCATCTCCTATAAAATCCTTTGCTATTTCATCATGTGCTGTTAGGTCCAATGCAAGAATTTCTGTGTTACTCTCAGTAACCCAAAGAATGGAATTGTTTGATGGAGTATCTTTCTGCAACAGCGATGATCTGGAATCAGGACCTGGAGACGTTCTTCCCATCTTGTTTGCTGCTTGACATGGTGAGATGTGAAAATCAGTGGCATCCTCTTCAATTGGGGAGCTTACATTTACTGTTTTTGATACCGTCCAAATCGTCTGTGTTATCAGACCATTTTATATACACATCTGAGGTTTACCTCATAAGGATACGCGCGATCATTTTTGGAATTACTTTCTGAAATAAGGCCAACCTTTGTATTCTGTGATGGTCATAAAGCCCCTGTGATCTTCTTAGTGTGCACAGTTGGCTTTATGTTATTCTCTTCAGTACATACTGCCTTTACCCATCATCCCTGTGATACCAGCTAAGTCTTCAGTGCCTGTTCTGCAAAGCAATACACTGTAATTTTTTGTGATTTTTGCTTACATTCCTTAGTGAGTGTTCAACTCCTAGGATAATTATTGTTAGGTTATAAGTCTTTACCATGCAGGAAAAATAACACGGTGATATTTCATGAAGGTTGAAAAACAAACAGGGGAAACTTTCTCTTTCTCCCCCATAAAATGTGAAATTCTATCGCTGGAGATGGTTTATCTTGTATCATATTTCATAACCATAAAAAAATTAAGACAATTCTCATATGTTTTAATAGGCATAACTGTTTAAATAAGACCTACTCTGGTAATTTAAAGCAGTTCAGGACTGAAATTTTTTGTTTATAACACATAAGGAAAATTATATTTCTTGAGGAAAAATTAAATACAAACCCTTTATAAAGCATCATACTCCAACTTGGATAATACTTCATATTTTTTTCCCCCCAAAAAATAACTCATCCCAAACCCCTAGGAAAAATGCATTTCTCCAGTCATTTCCTTCATATTTTTCAAAGATCAGAATAAGTTCTTAAAAATATTTCAAACTTCTGATTATGTGGAGTGGGAAAATAGTGCTTGCAAACTTTTCCAGTGTCTTCTCTAATAAAAAGGATCGAATACATTATTTTTGTCTGTACGTAATGAATATCCAAACATGGGTATGGGTTGAAATCTGAGGAGGCTGCACATACCATCCTACTGGTAGAAATTTGGGCACACATTCAAACAAAAAAACCTGAATATAACTCTGAGATCAAAGTCTCATATCAGCATCTTGCCTGGAAAGTTTCTGGCTATGTCTCTGTGCTTGTTGGTTCTCGTGGGTTTCATTTTATGTTGTATCTCACATTATGGGCTTGAGTTCTGACTATAACATGTGTATTCAGTGCCCTTATTTTATGGGACTGAGTCCAATACCACACAGTGGCGCTGGAAAATGCAGTCTTTAATCAGTGGTATTTGTTAATTTCTTGCTCTTGTAAGTTGGTTCTTACGAATCTGTTCTGTCTGTTAGAATGATTTTGGGCAGGGCTGTCTAAGAAGAACTCGATTTCAACCCTTTGCACCTTCCCCTCCTGAAATAATTTTCTGGAAGGAGAAAGTGGTTGTGCTGTGGTTCAGGAGAGGGTCTTCCTAAAAGTATGTTTAAACTGCAGTTGTCATGAATTCTGATCTGATACTGCACTGGATGTTCCATATTACCCACAAAATCACCTGAGCTTGTTGGGAGGTGCCTTCATCCTGCAGAAAGCTATTGAATTGAAAGTATCATTTGAGCACTGCATCTTCTGGCTGAAAGCCACCATGCTAACTTTGGAGGATACAGCATAAATCAAGTACTGGTAGTTCTCCAGCGTTGTTCTCACAAATTCCTCACAAGGCACAGCCAGTCCTCTGAGATGTGCAATGGATTCTTCAGCCCTGCATACAAAAAACCTATAGAGTATACTGAAGACACCAGTGAGTGCGTATAGAAAGAGTGGCTATATTCAGTAATTCAAGTGCAGTAATTAAAATCCCAGCTTCTGCAGTAGGCATTTTCAACTTGCAGGAGAGTCTATGGTGAGTATATGTCTTCATTTTAGAAGATGGAAAAGGTTTTGAAAGGTAATGCTTAGCAGAGGAGAAAGGAGGACAGAAAGAATGCTAGAAGACAAGGTAGTTATGAAAGGATAGGGCAGGGTCTAGGGCAGAGTGGACACCTAAAAGCTGCCCTTCAGATTAGATCTTGAAATGTTTCAAAGTAGACAATTCCATTTCCTGTTTTATATCTGTTTCAAATCATATTGAGTAAAATGTCATTTCTGAAACAATTTTAAAAGCTATACTGCCATAGCATTACAAAATTGCTAAAGTGAATATTTTTGAAGTCATAGCTGACATGCACTTGTGATAATTAGCCTCTAGCATACCACCAAATATTATCAGTCTCCTCTAGTTTCAGTCGGTAAGCTCACCACCGTTACATGGTGGCTTTGGCAGACCAAACGTGCCTTGCAACTGTGTTTCTCCTTGAATCCTTACTCCACTTTCCAGAAGAATTATATGGGTTAACTGCATACCTCCAGCAACATATTTCCTTTATGAGGGGATGCAGTTAAATATTTAGGGTTGGTGAGGGATTATCTATCGGTGAGGAACTGCCTGAGCCCCTTACTTGTGGTTACTTGTTTTCCCATCCTATATTGTTGGGGGCTTTAGAGATGCTGAATTACAAGCAAGGCTTGACTTATGTTTTGGGCGCTAGCTGGGCTCTATTGGATCATGCTTTTCAAAGCTTTATGTTAGAAATATTGAGCAATTGATTTTCACTGGAAAACCTGAGGGCATCTTCATACTATTGCTATCAGTATGATCGAATTCTGTTCTCCACAGAAATTCAGCAGGAGTGCAATTTAATGAGACCAGTGAGAGGAATCTGACCGCTCTATTTTTAGCACACTAATTGATCAGGGTAGCCATGATAGGAGGAAACTTCAGAGAAAATCAATGCAGTATCAAATGAAAGTAGCATTCAAGCCTTTAAAGAGAGCTGCATGGATAGCCAATTAAGAATTAATCCATTTGGTGATCCGTAGGAACAACGTGGACCATGTGCGTTCTTGGTTCAGGTTGTAGGAATGAAGTTACACTAAGCAGCATCTTATCTTGCAAGGGGAGCCTTACTCCATATTTTCTCCTTCATCCTCTTGATATTCTGTCCCATTAAATCTTGACAAATTTTTTTATGTTCGTATGGTGACCGTAAACTTCTTTTAAGAGCTCCCCTTTGACAGCCTTATGCTTATTTGTAATGAGCACTGAGGATGCCAGCCACACAGTGTAGCAGAACTGCCCAGCCTCTTGTCTCTGTGTTCAGGACTCAGGTATGGTCCCAGATCTCAGAGCTTTCACTTAAATGGAGGGAGAAGGTGGTCTATCTACTTCTGTTCCCATTCTTGTCCTCCAAATACTTGTAATTATAGTAGATACACAAAGCATAACTACTTGTATTCATTGCTAGTGTTTCTTAAAGCTGTGGAACAGATCTTTGCTCCCTCCTCTAACTGCATTTTTAACTCGTGATACCTGCTGGAAGTCCTGAAGCCTATGATGCCTCACTAAGAATGTTGGTTTTGTGGCAGGTATTCTCCTTTACTGGATGTATCTCCATGCCATAGGGCTGCCTGCCTTTCAGTACACTGCTTTTAGGTAGCTGTAGGAGGATGGAGCAAGCAACAAGCTCCCATAAAAGCATTTTAGGAGTAACTTTCTTCAGAAAGAGTGTTTGTACATACACAAAGCTTTTACCTCCTCTAAAAAAGATGGCAAACACAGCGAATGGGACAATCCCTTCTTGTATCTGATATGCAAAGCTGTCCAAGCTAGTAATATACATCTGCTTTCCTTCAATCACAGAATCACAGAATCACAGAATCTTAAATGTGCTTACAATTAAATGGATAAAAACCATGCTTCATTTTATGGCATGTGGGATACAGCACTTAGGTTCATTTTCAGAGGAAGAATGCACATTGGTTTTTTTTTTTCAGTAAGATAATCAATGGCATGACATATTGAAGTATCTGCATAGATAATTCTATATTTTTTTCAGCTGAATGGAAAAGGAGTAAATAATCTGTACTTTCCATTAAGAGTTAATTTCTGTGGGCTAAATTTATATAACACCAATAGTTAAGTTTTATTAATGGTGCTGCGTTTTCTGTTCGTTCAGTTTTGAGTGTAAATTAACTAGTTGAATAACATCAGAAATATGGTCTTCATCTTTCATTAAGCCCCAATTGGAATCCAGTTCCCAATGACATAAGCAGTTGCTGTGGTGAACTTTCATAAGTCAGTCTTTAATCTTTTGTTAAATCACAGGCTAGGAAAGCAAGTGTGAGGACTGAGATTAAATGAAAAACCTCGTGGATTTGCAGCATCGATGTTTTCTCTGGGAAGAAAGAAGTAGCATGCTTCTGTGGTTTTGGATTAAAAAAAAACCCCTGCATTGGTGAGCACACACTCTCAGCCACGTATATCACCTAAGCAGCACCACGAAAGAAGAATTTGCAGGTTGCAAACAGAGGTGAGATGAGTGGGACTTGAGAGAGGTCAAAATACAGCAGCCTTACAGTAGTCTTCCAGTACCTAAAGGCAGCCTAAAGGAAAGCTGGAGAGGGGCTGTTTGCAAGGGCACAGAGTGATAGTATCAGAGGTAAAGGCCTTAAACCAAAGGATTTATGTTAGATATTAGGAAGAAATCCTTCTCTGTGAGGGTGGTGAGGCCCTGGCACAGGCTGCCCAGAGAAGCTGTGGCTGGCCCCTCCCTGGCAATGTTCAAGGCCAGGCTGGATGGGGCTTTGGGCACTCTGGTCTGGTGAGAGGTGTCCCTGTCCATGGCAGGGGGGTTGGAACTAGATGATCTTTGAGGTACCTTCTTATCCAAACCGTTTTGTGATTCGATGAAAATCAACTGTGAGACATGGGCCTGAATATGATGAATGGCTCGGCACTGTTACGCACAGTACTTGAGAATGAAAGTAAGGGTGCCAAGTTTAGCAACTCTTTTTTCTCACTACATTTGGCTTAAATGACAGATGTTTTTCAGAGAACAGGCTGTGATTTTAAGTTATTGTATAGAAGGGGGCTGGAGGGGAGAAGTCTCTGTGTGAGCTACCAACAGAGAGATGATGTTTGAACTCACATTTACGATGGTGGGTGCCCAGGCTGACACATGGGGAGAAGGTAAAGGGACAGAGGGCAGAATGCTTTGAGGCCCATGTGAATCTGGGTGGGTTAGGGGAGTCTTATAAGAAACAGTTCAGAGTTGGGAGGGCAACTGGAAAATGGGTTGTGACTTTTGTGATTTCATAATGCACAATGCAATTTCCTATTTGTTTTTCTACACAAGAAATGGGAAAGTCATAATTTTACACTTTGAAAATGGGGAAGATTCTAAAGAGGCAGCAGGGAACAGAGCTACAACTGGTTTGTTTTATTTTGCAAATGCATTAATTGAAAAACCAGAAAATAGAAAAGCAGAGTCTGGAGGGTTTGATTATTTCTTTTTTAAACAGATTTAAAAGTTGGGCTTGATTTCCTCCTTTAAAGTCATGAAGTCTTGCTCACAAAGCTTTTATGCTTTCCCTGAGGCTTTTCCTTCCTGGAAGTTTTTTTACAATTTTAACTTAGTCAAAAGTAGTACACTAAGCTGTAATTTATATTGCCAGGCATTATTTCCAAGGCTCTGCCACCTCATGCATAGGAGCACACTGGTGAAACTGCAAAATAGAATTACCCATGCCCAGGTCACAAAATGAGAAGTCTGTGATAGCACGCTGTCATATTTTGCTACCAGCACCAAATTCACGCTTATGTCCTTGAAAAATGCCATTTGCAGGGATGACAGACTGCCAGAGGGCTAGGACATAGGTTATTGCTGTGAGATGGGAGCCTTTTGAGTTCTTCTGAGTCACTGGCACCATCTGTGTCTCTTCCTGAGGTAAGGCCGGATGAGCAAGTGGAGCCCTGGCATGCCTTTCAGCTTTGTATTTGGCAGTCACGGGCTGATGGGGAGGTTACTTTAGGAAAACTTGTTTTGTTCTATGTTCTGCAGCAAACCCCAGGCATAATCTTCTTTGATTCACATACTGTACTGCAGGAGACATGTCCTGCTGCAAAGCAGACAGTTTCAAAATTACTGGTTTTGGTACTAGAACATCGCATTGGGCTAGGTGTTGCTTGGTTCTTCTCACCCCTCCTTGTTCAGAAGTTAGATATATATATATATATATATATATATATATATATAAAGCAATAAAAACCAAAAAGGGGATTCAGTCAGGAAAAAAATAAAAACAGAACTTGAGCTGAGTGCTGTTAGTGAACTTTCAGCTGAATAATGTGATGGGTGAGACTTGGCTCTGGCAGACAGAAGAAGTGGAGGGATGTTGTTTCAGCACAGGGATGACAGTGAAATGCATGTAAGTGAAAGGAGCTTTCCGTGGATGACGTTCAGTGGGAAGAGAACAGGGGACATAAGGGCTGAAGTCTTTGGGACTGTGAAAGGTGACCTACAGCATTTGAAAGCTGTGGAGGACATTTTGCATAGAATAGAAAGACTGGGGAGGAGGCAGAGAAAATGGGTACTTGTCCCGGTTTCAGCTAGGATAGACCTAGTTTTCTAGTAGCTTGTACAGTGCTGTGTTTTGGATTTAGTTATGTTGCTAATGTCCTGACCTGTTCAGTTGTTGTTAGGTAGTTGTGGCGTCCACACCAAGTCAGGGACTTTTCAGGTTCCCAGGCCCTGCCAGGTACAGAGAGCCCAGCCAGGACAGCTGGCCCAGGCTGGCCAAAGGGACATTCCCTGCCACAGAACGTCAGGATTTGGGTAGAAATGGGGAAGCTGGCTGGGAGGTGGGATTGCTGCTTGGAAACACACTGACCATCGGGGATTTTGTTTTCTTCAGCATTTAGTGAGCAATTCCATTTGTGAATCACATTACTATTATTATTATTATTATCCTTTTTTATCCTACTAAACTGCCTTTATTTCAACCCACAAGATTTTTTTTCCCGTTCTCCTCCCCATCCCACTGAGGGGGTGGGTAGGGGTGAGTGAGCAGCTGCATGGTGCTGTTACTGGCTGGGGTTAAGCCACAACAGTAATGCAGCAACCGAGGGCACCCAATTTCTTGAGCCTTAACAATAAAATGCAGGTGGGGTGAACAGTGAAAGAATGAAAGATACTGTAGTGTGCTTATATGCTAAATAAAAGGAGAAGGAGGGGTGAAGATAGAAGTCGATTACTGCAAGAAAATGTCATCAGGAGTACCATTAGAGGAGCTGGTGCTGAAAAGTCAAATCTCTGGTTTGTTTCCCAGGTGATAGGTGAGTGTATCAGAGGGGCGGGTGAGGCCCAGGCTGTGGAGTGTGACTCAGGGGTTGGGGTTCACGTTTGTGTGTGCTGTTTGTTTTGCCCTCATTTTCAGAGTCCTAAAATAGATCTCGCTTCCCTTAGTGTTGCATAACAGCGAGTCAAACCCATCTTTTAAACATCTCTAATTAGTTTTAACAATCACGCTTCTAGTTAGCACATCTAATGCAATGAGTGCTGCTCTCCACCCCTGCTGAAAAGGCTCAAAGGTTACCTGCAGTGAGCGTGCAGGTGCCTTTCACCAAAACTGACAGAGACCCCTGCCACCCTTTTCCATCCTCTTGAGCTAGACAAGGTGCTCCAGTGTAGGGAATCCAAACTTTCACAGAATCCGTAATCCTGGTGTCTTTTTGTGTGTTCACACTTTGTCTTCCCCCTCTGTGCACCCGCAGGCTTCTGCGAGCTCTGGTGCAGCCTCCTGCATCCCTGAAGCTCTACAGCTTTGGAGAGCTGACGGCGGTCTCCTGTCCACAGAGATCACCAGAGCTGGTGTCAATTTGATGAGGATTTTAAGCAAAGCAAGGCATGCCAGGATGGACAGAGAGTTACTTGCTTGAATTTCAAAATTTTGGCTTCTGGTTTGATTTTTGCTGCAGGCATCATTTCAGATCCCACATCTGAACTAAAAAGTATCTTCTCTGCCTCGCTAGGAGCCATGTCCTGGGCAATGCGGTGTGATCTTCACTGAGAATACATTTCATCTGCAGCAGTGGTAGATGATGCTCTTACTTGTCCACATGCTTCGGCAGTAAACGGCATTTGTAATTTTTACTGCCTTATGTGGTACTGAGAAACACAACCCAGTATGATGGATACGGATCAGGGAAGAATCATACTTTATGTGGACTATATAAAAGTATATACAGCCTGCTAATGGTGGCACAACACTTTTATAAACTTGGTGCTGTAGAGGAATGCACATTGCAAGGCTTTTTGCATTGTTGCTGGGTTATACTAATCTGTCAGCACTCGTGTAACAATAGCACTTTAGAAAAGGTAATTTAATTTTTTTTGTGAACACGTCTACATCTGTATTTACTTCTATGTCAAAAATCACAATGAGGGAGAGCTTTATTCCAAAAAAATAAAATACTTGTAAAGTGCTTTTTCTTCTGTGAAATGCAAAACCATGACAAGGTCTTGATCACATTATTTATTTACTATGAATTCAGCTTCTCTGTTAGCCTAGCTCCTATTCCCACTGGGGCCATGCTATTCACCCTGCTAATGATAGGGGATAAATTGTTTTTATTATTATGCTTATGAAGCCTCTTATACAGAAAAAGCATTCGGTAGATACTCAACAGCAGAGGACTGCTGCCAGACAGGTACATTACTTTGAAAAAGGAGAATCTCACAGCCCAGATGCCTTACTCTTTAAGACCATCACAAATAACTACTGGTGTCAACAGTTACAACCCTACATGTAAATTATTATTTACTTTGTATTTGTTAATTGTGTAATCAGGCTGGGCCTGATTCTCATCTGACACAGCGTCTAGCTTCTCAGAAGCAGTTAGTTATGTTGTTGTAGCTGAGGGCCTCCAAAACCCCAGCGTGGTCTCACTAGATCTGCTGGACAGTAAGCACGGGTGTCTCTCACGTGCGGCTGATGTCCAGAGCTGGGCTCTTTCTGCTTTCTCAGATACCAATGTTGTTATTGATCCCAGTCTTTTAAGCACAGAATCACAGAATAACTAGGTTGCAAAAGACCTTTGAGATGATCGTGTCCAACCATTCCTGTCCTAAGCTAAATCATATCTCTAAGTACCTTATCTACCCTTTTTTTGAACACATCCAGGGATGGTGACTCGACCCCCTCCCTGGGCAGCCTGTTCCACATCCCAACAACTCTTTCAGTAAAAATTTTTTTCCTAACATCTAATCTGACCCTGCCCTGGCACAGCTTCATGCCATTTCCCCTTGTTCTATCACCTGTCACCTGGCTGAAGAGACCATCTCCCACCTCTCTACAACCTCCTTTCAGGTAGTTGTAGGTGGTGATAAGGTCTCCCCTCAGCCTCCTCTTCTCTAGGCTAAACAGCCCCAGCTCCCTCAGCCGCTCCTCATAGGATTTGCCCTCCAGCCCCTTCACCAGCCTGGTTGCCCTTCTCTGGACTCGCTCCAGGACCTCCATGTCCTTCTTGTGGTGAGGAGCCCAGAACTGGACACAGTACTCGAGGTGTGGCCTCACCAATGCCGAGTACAGGGGCATAATCACCTCCCTAGACCTACTGGCCACACTGTTTTTGATACAAGCCAAGATGCCATTGGCCTTCTTGGCCTCCTGGGCACACTGCTGACTCATATTCAGCCTGCAGTCAACCAACACCCCCAGGTCCTTCTCTGCCTGACAGCTGTCCAGCCAGTCTCCCCCAAGCCTGTAGCGCTGCATGGGGTTATTATGTCCCATGTGCAGCACTCTACACTTGGCCTTATTAAACTTCATCCCACTGGTCTCAGCCCATCGGTCCAGTCTGTTCAGGTCTTTTTGAAAAGCCTTCCTACCCTCAGGCAGATCAACACTTCCTCCCATTTTAGTGTCATCTGCAAACTTACTGAGGGAACATTCAATCCCTTCATTCAGGTCATTGATAAAATTGTTGAACAAAACTGGACCCAGAACTGAACCCTGGGGGATGCCACTCATGACCGGCCTCCAGCTGGATTTGGCTCCAATGTTGAAACCTTTGAGTTATGTACTGAGTTAATGGGAATATGGGCAGAACTTATGTTCTTAACACTTAAATATACAGTACATTGCTCAGTCCTGTAGAAAAGGAATTGGGATGTGAAGACCCGATGTATAAGGAATAATAATTACAATGTATTTTGCTTAGAGAATTGTTTATATCTTGTAGCCATTTCTAGTCTGCATTTCATACTATACAGAATGTGAGCAACAGAAGCTTAAACAACAGACAAAATGAGCAGAAGCATTTGTGTGATACTAATTTTCTTAAAAAACCCCCCCAAAATCTTCTCAGTAGCTATCACTAGAGCAGATAGAAAAAGCTCTGAGGACTCCTTAATAGGTGTTTACACAATAGACCTCATAGTGCCTGAGTAGCCACTCTGTTTAATTGGTGGTATTTAAAAGGTTTAATCTGTGTAATCAATAGAATTTAAAAGGTCTATAGCTTACATTTGAAAGTGAATATGTTTGCTTTGTATGAGACAGAATAATTTTAAATTACTTGATATTTTCATGGGTTTCTTGCTGTTTTATAGTGGGCAGCTACCAGTGGAGAATGTCTCTAAGAGTGTAACCGTGTCTGTACCAATAAACTGAACGTGCCCAGGGCTGTTCCCTGCTGCGAGAGTGGCTACATCCTGGCTGTTAAAGTTTTGTTACCCTAAACAGATAACTACATCCAAAGAGGATTTTGGAAATGATGCCTGATTTGTCTTACCTTCTAAAATACTGGGAAGACTGCTGGGTGGTTCTGACTTGCTCTAACAGTTTGACGGTATAGATAATTGAGTTTCTCCTCCATGAATGCTTCTGGGTACTGTTAAATGCCCACTCTAGGTGTTACTTGGGGTTTGTAAAACATTATTTTGTGTATCTTGGTGTCTCCTCTGGTAGATATTAATAGGGCAAGGCCTGTCGCCATAGACATTGTGGAGTACACCTGACAGTCAAGCCAGTGCAAGTCCCCAGTGAGCTTAAGTGAGTGAGCTGTCTATGAAGAACATTTCTTTAGAGATCTTTGCTCTCACCCTCGCAGACTGGTGGGGCAGGACTGGGATGTCACGGAGTTGACCTGAGCAGAACCACTTGCTATTAACTTTTATGGATCTTTTCAGTGTTAAATGTTTGTAGTGATGACACGATCACATATGGTATTGAATACATTATCAAGCCTGGTGTTTTTCAATGCTTGGTGACTCTGAGGCAGCTCAATGTGGCATTAAAAACACTGGAGTCTGTTGAAAGGATAGACAGAATTTAGATGGGCAGAATGAGATTACTTGAGTAGTTATTTAACCAAGACATTGGGGTTAATACTTCTACTTCTCCAATGGCACCATGGGACTTTATACAACCAGAAGTGGTCAAGACCTCTATTGTGGGGTTTTTTTTGGGTTTTTTTTGCTGCAAGCTGGCAGCTCCACCGAGCACAGCAAGCCTGTTCAGTTGTGCTGGAGCTTTGGGGCAGAACTGACTCCAAAGCAGAGGAACCAGTTACTGAAGTGCCAACCACAGTTATGCAGCACTGTGGCTTCCACCTGGACATTAACCTGCATGGCCTCGCTTTGCAGGTGAGGTCTGTCACAGTCAGAGGCTGTTTGTTGAAGTTTCCAGTGGCGTAACAGTTCAAAATAAGAAAGCAATGCTTGAATGCCGAGGATGTCTTGGGACACGTGGATAGTGCTTGCCTGTAATATATTTCATCACGTAACTTCTCTACACCAGATCTGCATGAAATTAAATTTCTGAATTGCAGTTCTTTTAAAAATTTAAGCAGAAGCATTATAACTTTTGATACCGCAGCCTGTCTTAAGGAGAGTCACGAATTTTCCATCAAGACTAAATGTCTTCCTTCTAGAGATTTTTTTTCTTTTCGTAGACAAATGGGTCAAAACCGAAATGTTTCAGTTTGGGAAGGATGCCAGTTTGAGTGGAACATTCAGACAGCTCACATCCCCATTTACCTCTAGGCTCTATCTGTTCCTATGTCCAGGAGAGACTGTAGTGCATCGTAGGAAAAAATGTTTCAACCAAATAATGTTGTATTTGTAAGGAAATGGAACCTTAGAGCACTCAAACTACTGCTCCTAGGGCAGTAGTAATAGCTAGCAAGCATTTTGAGATAAAATCTTCCCTCTTCTCTTTTCAGACATCTACCATCCTTCCCTCCATGCTGTATTTCAGTGAACTCAAATTCTAATGTTGCCTTTGCTTTTTTGTGTAGTTGCAGGCTTAACTGCTGCATTCTTGCCACAAAACACTTAAATATTCACGCTGCTTTTAATTTTAGTTCTGAAAGGCTGTAGTGGATATAGTGATGCAGGAATACGGGTTCAGAAAATGGAAGACTTTTTAATGCTTCGGCTGTGTGTGAAGATTTATCAGCTGGGCTCCAAAATGAGCAAAGCTGACTGGAGTATTGCTTTAAATTATCTATTTCAGTAAATACGCAGCCAGGATCTTTAAATGGCTGAACGTACAGCTGGTGTCTGGTATCTGTGTGGCTCGAAATGCTCATTCAGGATAAGAACAGGTATTACAGATCTGTTGTACTACAATGTACATATTTATATATATACACATCAGCAGATTTCTTTGCCTGAATTGCCAAAAGGAAGGGTAATATCACAACTTATTAAAAATGATCTTTTGGTTATTCCAAGTGGGATTTATTACATTTAAGGGAATTTAAATGAATTATCTGTGCATTTCTTATTTCCCTATGTGCTGGCAGTAGGCAGTCTTCATTGCAAGCATTTGGCTGATTAATTGGCCCCTTGCTTGATCTGTTTTCCTTTTTTTTTTTCTGTATAGCTCATTCTAGTGTTTTCCCTTTTTAATACGGCAACATCAAATTTGCTCAAGGTCTGTGAACTAATGTGGATTAAAAGTCAAGCAGCAGCAGCTAATACATAATTGATCTACCAGTAGGACACAAAGAACTGATTCTGGTTCCTAGATAGGAAATGCTTTCCTTTTTTTTTTGTCCTATGCTGATAGTCTGAGCTCTTAAATCTATTTTAAATTAAAGTGCACAGGCTACTGGAAACTGACAAATTATCCATGGTAATAAATTATTTAAGAGATTAATTTGGTGTTTGAGGCATAATAATTTTTATACACACAAAGACACACACACTATTTGACACATTCTCTTTAGATTTTGATGCAGTTCTGTTCATTGGCAGTGGGAAACACGTTATGTTTGGCAAATGTTGCACACTTCGGGTCTGTATTTTTCTGTTGCTGTGACCCCACACATGTTAGTACCTCACAGAAGATTTTGCTTGCTTAAACTATTTTTTGTAGAGGTGCCAGAGCTTTGTGACATGCTCTCCAGATACCCTCAACAATTGCATCCCTTTGCGAATGGAGAGATTGGAAAAGGGCATGTCTGCTTACATTAACACTGGCTCTGATTTCGCTTCAGCTTGTCATACGTCACTTTTCTTAGTTGCTGAGGGATGACTCTTGACTGTTCAGTTAAGTGGGGGCAGAACTTGTTTAAGGTTTAATGTTGAATGGCTGTCTCACCAAAGGAGCCTGAAAAGGCTCCTTTTAAGGTACACAGCGGTCACAGCAGGGGCACTGGCAGCTGTAGCACAAATGACAAGTGGGTGATGGTTGCACAGTTGTGTGACTGATGGTGCTTGTGTGCTCGGTGGCATGGTGTGGTGCAGTGTATGGTGCTAATGGATGGGAAGCAAGCGACAGCCAACGGTGTCTCTCCCTTCCATTAAGCTCAGTCAGGCATACCATATGTCATCCTCCCTGTACTGTGGATTTAGTTCTCCTGTTAGCGTCAACCACGAACATTGGAGTGACAGGAGTATAAGAAAGCAGAAAATATAAGCCATGCTGTAGAAGAGGACTGCGTATCAGAAGGTGGAGAAGTCAGAAGAGTAGGAAGGAAGGGGGAGGGAGGCAGGATCTTTTTGTGCACATTCTTAAGCTGCCTATAAAAAATAGGTTACACTGTTTTATGCTGCTGTATTTGACTTAAGGTGCTACAATTTAAATAATGTTTTAACAGTAGAGCAATAAAGTTTTTACAAACTGTATTTACAAACATTTGAAGATGTTACATTGTTACCATTTAACAGCAATAGCTTGTAAAACAAACATTTGAAGATGTTACATTGTTACCATTTAACATAAATATTTTTGTTAAACAACCATTTGAAGATGTTACATTGTTACCGTTTAACAGCAATATCTTTTGTTAAACAATGCTATCTGTGGAAAAAAGACATAGTTTCAGATGCAACCGAACAACAGAGCTAAGAACATAGCAATAAACCATCTCAAAATGGAAATTGGATTTACTTTCTAGACAGACGTTGTGCTAATGGACGGAGTTACTCTGAGGGTCACGTGCTTTCCCTGGGCTGTGAGCTGCCTGCATCCCCCTCTGGGACATTTCCGAAAAGCTGGGCTCCCAGGTGGGTGTTGAGCCAGACCTGGGGCAGCCTCTCGTTCCCAGCCCATGGAAATGGAGCCTGTTCAGTGTGGTGCAAACAGTTTGGCAGCTGCTATGTTTGATAAATCCCGGTTCAGGGAGCGTAATGCATGAAGCTTTAGTGTTTTCAAGAAAGCTTTCGTTTAGGTGGTGCAAGTCGTGCACGTTTTCAGCAGTTACTTGTGATGAAAAGATGCGTGATTTTAAGCAAGCCAAGCAGCTTGAGTACATTACATAGGGTAAATATTAACATCTACCTGCAAATCAGCTTTTTATTTAGTTTGAGAAGCCTGTCATCACATTGGCTGCTTTGGCTGATGATGAACTTCAAAAATAGCACAGCTTTGGGAAGTGAAGGGTTTTTGGGAAGTATCAGCTAAAAGACCTCATGTAAACTTAGTGATTTTATATTTTTCATCAGTGTCTGACTTACTCAGAACTGTTAGCTCTTACCTGCTTTCCTTATGTTCAAAAGGATGTTCCTCTGTTCAAATTTGCATCCATTGCCTCTGGTCCTGTCACTGGGCATCACTGAAAAGACTCTGGCTCCAGCTTCTTATAATGTCCCTCCAGGTCTTATTTATATAATTGATAAGATCCCTTTGAGTTTTCTCTCCTCCATGATGGTCAGTCCCAGCTCTCTCATCCTCTGCTTATATGAGAGATGCTCCAATCCCTTAGTCCAATCTTCATGGTCCTTTGCTGAACTCGCTCCAGTAAGTCCCTGTCTGCTTTGTACTGGGGAGCCCAGCACTGGACCTGGCGCTCCAGATGGTTTCAAAGTTCAGTTCATTTTCTCTGTGGGTATCCATGTAATGTGGACTGAGGCTGCTGCTATTTGCTCTTGCTAAGAAGATATTCACACGGGTTCCACTGCCATCCTAGCAGGAAGAGGTCTGTATTTCTGATTTTGATCTTCCAACTCCTTGGATATGAATTTTCAAGAGTTCTGAAAGTGTGTTTTTGGGATAGGCTCAACCATCGCATTTCTTCGTTACTGGCACATACTGATAGAGCAATAAACATATTAGCCTTGTTCTAGATATCTGTGATAAAAATTGTTTATTTGCCCAGTTGTTGTGAAGCTGTGTTTTTTTTCCTGACAGGGTTTTCTCATGGCAGCTAGCACAGAGAGCCATGCTTATTTGTCTATAAAAAGACAGGGAATTGCTATCTGAAGTTAGAATTCAACAGCAGTGATTTACGACCCTCCATAGTAATAACTGGAACGACAGTTCTGCCTCAAACAGTATTGAAATTCCCTGGGCTCCCAGCAGCATTTTACATGTGTGTGCCAGCAGCAGTCGTTCAGGACTGCAGAAGAAGAGGGAAGCTGAGATGGAGTTACCTTGTAGGAAACTATCTTTTCAAGCAGTAAAGATAAAGTGTAGCTGAGTGGTTCAGGTTGAAGCTTTCTTGAAGCTGAAAGGCTGAAATAAATCTCCATTCTGTACTATGACAAAGACATTTGAACACTTTTTTGGAGCTGGAAATAGTTTTGTACTACCGGGAGCTGACCTCTTGAAAATTTGTATGCCTCATAGTTCATGATACCTCTACTTTTAATAAAATATAATACTTATTAATGGATCTCAAGTCAGTTATTCAATTTCCGCACTAATTTAAAGCTTAATTATACTGCTTTCTAGATCTCGGTGTCTGTCCTCAGCTGATTTTTCTTAAATCACTATTCCTTCAATTTTATAGTTCAGTTCAGTTTTCAGGACTCTCATTTGCATAGAGTGACGGATTAAAATTGGATGGCTAAAACGATTACTGCTCTTAGTGCCTGCTGCGGTGATGGAGATTGATTCTTCATAGTATGAGGGAACGTCTGGCTCATGAAATACGCCTTGAATCACTACAATTTTCAGTCTATTGTATTATTATAAATTGAAACTGATAACTAGTAATCCAATTTTAATGCATCCTGTCTGAGACAGAGAGTTGCATTTTTGGAGGAGCTTTGGGTAATAAAATTGTAGGCAACAGCTTAGAAATTCTCAATTTCCAGGGAAAAAAAGAAGTAAATATTCTGCTTGGAGAAGTGCTATCTTCTAACTTCTTCTGGGAAATTGTCAGGTGGGACTATCTGCAGAAATTATATGCAAGGCATAAGATTAGGTATTTACTTACCCTGTTTTAGTTTAGCTCTGGAAAATCAGCTGTGACACGTAACTGTAAAACTTGGGTCCTCCATGTAGCAATATTTTACATTTCTTGTTCCCTGCCTTTCTGTGAGAGTTTTGAAAAGGGGCTAGAAAAGGAACATGATCAAAATGTTTCTCTCTTATGCATCATAGTAATTTCTGTATATTCATCTCTGAAATAATTTTAATTTAATCTCTCTTCTTTCTTTGTCCTTCACTTTTATTTTACTTCGTTGGTTCCTGCCTTGCCATTGTTTCTTTAGTTCTTGTCTTAAAATTATCCTAAGGTTTCCCTTCCTTCAGCTATGAAGGAAACTGAGATAGCACAAGAGATCATATTTTGGTTGAATAAAACAGAACAAAGAAATGCAGCTCCCCTAAGGCTACCCCTGGATAAGGTGTTGTTGAGTCTACTCACATATGGAAGTGGTCGTGGGGGCGGGGGGGTGGGGTAGGGTGGGGGGGCTGTGGGTGGTGTGTGTGTGGATGGGCAGGAGGGGGAAACCTGGTAACTACTGATGCTCTTCTTTGAAATGGCCTCAGGGCAGAGGGAGGCTTTCTGCAGGATAAAGAGCATCATGATGGTAATCCTGTGGCAGTGGTCTCATCAGAGACCGAGGGCTGTATGGGCATCAGGATTGCCTCACTGACTAAAAGAGGGTGACTTCAGGACGAAAGTGACTTCAGGATGAGGGTGGTACAAGCTGAGATGCTGGTGAGGCATTTCATCTCCTTCTATACAGTCCCTGGCCAAAGCCTTCTGCCTTCAGGAACTTGAGTATGGCATTTCAATGAACAGTAATTTCCCACATTATTTTTATTCCATCAGCACTATTAAAATATTGTTACTATATTTATGCACAACAGCTTGCAATATAGTGGTTTTTTCCATTTGTCTCTAATCTTAATCTAATAAGACATTCACAAGCTGCCTGGAAAATGGATTTTTTTTTCCCCTATGGGAATTTCCATGGAAGAAATCACCATCTGATAATTGCCTATTGTAAAGAACGATTTTCATCACAGGAAAAGAAAATGCTTTAGAAGAACCACCTTTCTACCATCTATCTCACTGCTTTTCTGGTTTTGCCAATTTGGAAAACAGCTTTGTGCTCTCAAAAAGTTTTGGGTTTTTTCCTCCCTTTTTAATCTCTCACATTTCATGTGAAGTATTAGTTAGAATTAAAAAAGAGACAGTGTTGGTAGTTGAAGACAGAATTGTCCTTGGAAAGCAGCATTTTTCATTTCCTCTTTGAAATTAGAGCCTTCATTTTTTCCAGGTTGAAACTAAACGAATGAGCCAAGGGAAAAAAAAATCCAGTGTCAAAACAACCAAAAATTGCTAAAAGAATTTAACACAATTTCTAATTAAAACTTAAAAAAGCCTGAACACCAAAACCCCTTGAAGTTAATTTGCAAATATAAAGTAATTTCAAATGAACATGAGAGTTTTTATACAAAATATTTTCTTTATCAAGCCAATAATTAAAAAAAAAGAAAAAGAAAATGATCAGAGCCTTTATCCAAATAGTGGAAGTACAAAAACTGTGTAGCTTTTTATTTTATTACATTTATATATAAACATGCAGACACATGTGGTTAGATGGCTTTTAAATCCCTATCCACCTAATTAATTTAACAAATATATAATTTTTATGAGTAGCATATTGAAATGAAAGATGGAAGATTATTTGAAATTACAACAGATACTTCAATAAAAAGAGCAATATTCTCACTGGATGGATACCATCTCTCTCTCTCCCTTCTGATCTCATTCAATTTAACATATTTCCATATAAGCTGTAAGATAAAATGACTAATAGAAATGAAGAGGAGGACTGCCAAAAGTCAAATTGCTTCACTGGAAGCTTCTTAGCAAAATGACAACATCCAGTTCTAGATAATTAAATCTTATTTTGTAGGAATGTCACTGAGTGATATTAATTTGCCCTTAGGTAGTGCTCTTTTGGTTGAACACAGTAACAAAAATTTATTTGGGCACTTTTTGTTTCTATTAGAAATGGTTCAGCATTGTTTAAAAAAAATGAAGACCTTCTTCTGGAACAGGCTGCCCAGAGAAGCTGTGGCTGCCCCTTCCCTGGCAGTGTCCAAGGCCAGGTTGGATGGGGCTTTGGGCACCCTGGTTTGGTGGAGGGTGTCCCTGCCCATGGCAGGGGGGTTGGAATCAGAGGATTTTTGAGGTCCCTTCCAACTCAAAGCATACTATGATTTTATGAAATGCTCAGACTAGGAGAGGTCAACATCATCTTACAGAGGGAAATCACTAGCACACCTATTCCAGAGAACAAGCAAAATTTCACTACCACCAAAACCTGAAAATTTTTTTGCATCTGAACCTTAAAGAGCTTTCTTGCAGAGTGACAGAGGTGAAGTCTCCTGCTGTTGCAGACAACCTGAAGCTTAGCTTCTTCTTAGTTTAGTAATCTGTCTCAAATGGAGTTAGGTTGCTTATTACCCCCAGACTTGTGGGATGTTTGATAAGTCAAAGCTGTCTACCACTTTCCAGTCTACCTGTGTTCATGGTGAGCTTTTTCTCATTTGTTTGGGTGTCAGCATTGTCCTTTGTTTTGAAAGGGCCTTTCCTCAGCTGTTGTTTATTCTCCTTGGTGTGTGATAGCATCTGCCTTCCAGCATTTTTTTCCTAAACAAAGCAATCCAAAATCTTTTAGACATCACAGATTTCACTTCTCAGTCTCCATCATCCTACTGTACCACTGGTTAGGGTCCCAGCCTGAGATCATGCCTTGAATACAGGTCTTGAGATAAAAACTACTTTGCTTTGAGATGTTGCAATCACCCTTGTCATGACGGATGCCTGCAGAAAGTTTGGTATTAGGAATCCCTTGCTCCTTCATACATTCAGTGAAAGTTACAGTTTGGGAGCAAGACTTGGGTTGTCTTTCCTGATGTGGATGGCAGTGTCTCTTGGTTCCTTTGGTAATTCAACTCTGGAAGTACTAAGTGAAGTATTTCCCCTAATTAGAGCCTTTTCTTTCTGTAATTTTCCACAGTTTCCTCTTTAACATGCTAAAAATTAAGTTTAGTCATGCTGCATCTTGCATCAGACAGAATGTTTCAGTGTTTCTAATGGAGCCTTCCATTATGAAGATACTATTTTGGTTCATCAGACTGAATTTTTTTCTTCCTGATGCGCTTGACTTTTTGGAATAGCTGGAGGAGACCTGAATTTATTACATGCAGGAATAGCTCTTAAGTGACATTTAAGATATTATTATTTTAATATGCTATCTTTGAACTTGAAATTTTTGTTATGAAGGTACAGTTTTCGCAGTTTTGACTCTGTAGCCCCTTGTTGCCTGCAGATGCCGTGGCCTGAATTCACCACCACAGCAGTAAATCACAGCCTGAAGTAATGTGTGTGAGTGTGTTTATGGTATTTGCCTAGGCAGTCCTTTGAACTGTCCACAAAAAGTGTTTCACTGCTTGTAAGGACAGCAAACTCTCAAACAGGACCTCAGAGCATGCGTGCCCAAGCACTCTCACAGTGACAGTATGTGGCAAGGTGTGTCCAGACGGGCTACTGGCAGGCGATGTGCAGCACACTTCTGAAGCCCAGATATGCCTGGGCTGACCGTGCATCTGGGGGCACGCAGTGGTCCCTGCAGTTTCTAAGGCTGGGCAAACCCAGTAGTGGTTTAGCTGGGGTACTAGTTCTTGATAAGTAGACTTCAGAGGTTTAAATGTGGGCATGATACCCGAGGAGTGGAGAATGCTGTGGGCTTTAAGAAGTTCTTTAATTTTGCACATTTGGTAACAATGAAAAAGGTGGGACATTCGTATTATCTCTATAATAAAAGTTCTGTCACCACTAAGAAAACTCTTACTGAATTTCAGTAGGAATTTGGCATTTTCGTCTCTTAGGTGCTGTAAAAAATATCATACACTGCTCTTGGTGTTGTTAGATGTGGTGTGAGTTTCTTCTGGCCACAATAGAGAGCAGGACCCTGAGAACTGGCTCAGGTGATGACCAAGCCCCGCAACAGGGTGGTGTGTGGTGCCCAGCAAGTAGAAACCTGGCTTCTTAGCATGTCCTGAGTGTGGTAGCAGGCAACAGGAGCTGGGTCCTTGGCGAGGAAGCTTGTGGAGACAGGTCATATAAATTACGTGTGGCAGAGAGGTAAAACTGCAGTGCTGTGTGTGAGCAGAACCTTGTAATCAGAGATGCAAACACAGTGAACCAGTTTGCTTGGGATCATTCTTTAACACCAGCTTATAGATGTTAGAGGAGGGGTTGGTTACTGATGTTCACTGGTATTCATCCTGTTCTGCAAACAGTAGTGTAGGGGTCTGCCTCTTCCTTGGCAGCCCACTATTAATTGTCACTTGCAAGGACCGTGATCACAACTAGTGATCAACCTGCTTGCCCGTGCTTGTGGTGTGGCACAGTGTACCAAACTGTGCTTATCAGAGGCATGCTTAGGTTGTGTTCTGCTGTGTAAAGAGAGGCCATTGTGAAAGCTAAAAAACACCCCACACCGTGTATATAAAAGTGGTTTGCTAATACCCCAATGGATTTCTTACTTTCCCTGGCAAATGCACAGCTCACTTCATGGCTGATCTTCATTTCTCACTGTTTTCTGGCACAGGATTTCTTTTACTTAGAATTCATGTGATTCATGGGTTACAGGCTTTTCTGTTGAAGCACAATATGTCTACAGAGGCAGTTGTGACTGCCACCACGCTTGTGACTTAATCTAAGTAAAAAAACCCAGGAGTCAGTCATTTGGAAGAAATTCCTACCTGCTGTTTGTGTAGGATGGCCATCTGTCTGGCAAATCCCCATGCGGAAGTCAGATACATCTGAGAAGAGCCAGACAACCTTCTGACACCTGTTTCTCCAGCAGCTGCAGTTTCTTACTCTGCTATTTTATTTTTTCACCAGGTGCTGTTGAGATTAGGTTTTGGGTCTGCGTTCATCAGCTTTTGAATTCTAGTCCCAGCACTGTGTACAGTGCAGGACCATGCTGACATCACACTTTCTCTTTTTGGGTCCAAATTTTGGGGGTTCCAAATTACACTTTAGGAAGTGTTCCTGAATGTGGGCACCTCAGTTCACTCACAGAGATTGTTAAATACCCAACTTCTTTAGTCAGTTCTGGAAAATGTGTTCAGACTTGCTGAAAAACACTGTGACAAATTGGCTTTTAATATCAAGTGGTGTCTCTTACTTGAAGGTCATTCCACATATATTCATGACCCTCCATGTAAATGGATTCCAAGATGCAGAAAAAGAAGTGTCAGAGTGGTACTTTCTACAGAAACTCCTTTTATCTGCTAGAAATTTAGTATCTTTATAAATAACCAAGTATTGACAAGTCAGCCATTCTGAGCCTACAGTAGAATACTAATACCTTTGCCTCTCTGCTCTGAATCTGGGTGTGTGCATGGCTGTTTGTCTGTTGAGATCTCAGTATGTCTGACCCACGCACAATTATGATTCCAGAGTTAGCTCTGAAGATATCTTCAAAGACATCTAGATGAAACTAGCGAAAAGAAGTCTTCTGCAGCTCTAGTGTGTGCTTTTTTGGTGTACTCAGTGTGCTGCACCGAACTTCTTTGTTGGAGCAACAGCCATGATAAACCAAATAAGCACAACCTTCTCTAGATGAATGGTTTCTCCTGCAACTAAAGGTTAAGATGTCATCCAGTGATTTATCCTTCCTAATGGATTAATTGGATTGCTGTGATAGGGACATAATTTACTACCTTTTGTACATCAGAGGTTGTGTTCACAAAATGGTGTTTGGGGATTTACGATATTGAACAGGGTGAATTACATGTCAAATTATCAACTATCCTGCCTGACATTTAGTCAGCGCTGACAGGAACTAGGTGTTTAGCAAGAGGAGGCTTCTATAGCACGGTCTTTCAATGGGATTGTTTTATTTCAAGCCTGTTGTTAATCAAATGTTTCTGGAGAAAATCTGTAAAATAGACTGTTAATTGCACTGTTGTGCTGTGGCCAGCCAGATGTTAGTGCTGTGTGTTGTAGCTGTCATGCTCCCTGTAGATTCCTGCTAATGCATTACTTCCTTGATGGGAAATATTTCATCTGGTAATCCACCAAGTTGTTGCAATTTGGAGGCAGGTGGCACCCTGATGTAAGGACCCCTTGGGTTAGGAGTGCCTGCCAGTATTTGAATGATATTTTTGAGGAGAGCAAGTGATGACTTCGGGCTTCATTATTTTCACAGCTTTGTACCTTTCCACAGAACTAAGGAGGTTGCTTGGTACATGCACTTTGTCAAAGTATATTCCTATCTGGAAACATTTCCTTCTTTGGTTCCTGCCTGCCTTGTCTGACAGTTCTTGAATGGTTGATACAGCTGATGATATTTTTCTTGGTCACTTTTTACTGTGTGCTGCATGACCTTAAATCAGTATGCTTCAAATGGTGCTTTATGGATTACATCTAGGCTCTTGGATGCTTCTGTATGGACTGCTGCCTTGTCTCCAGAAAGGACAAAATATGTCCATTTGCACAGAATGCCCCGTCAAAGCATTTGATTGCCTCCTTTGGAGCCTCTTATCCCACTGACACGCAGCGAAAGCTGCCTTTACTGCATCCACGCAGGAGGAGGTGTAGCATGTCCTCATTTGTACCTCTATCACCAAGCCAGATATTGGCATTGCTGCTGCTGTGAGGAATCTGGTTTCAATCTAAGTGACTATCATGGCTGCCTAGAGTGGACCAGCTGTTGAATTAGGTTCTAATGAAAGCCATTCATTTAATAAGCCTGTATACCTAGCCAATGAGAAAGTTCTGATGTAATCTGTGAATACAAAAGGGGTCATGTGTCACTTTACACGGCTGTTGAGACCTCTTGCTTCCTTTCACAGTACTGCGACTCTTGGCAACCCAGAGGTGACATCAGCCTATTGCATTGTTTGAGCATATGATCAACCAGGCAAAGACAAATGAGGGCATGTGATGAATTTGGCTGTAGTATTCTGGACAGAGTGACTGCCCTCATCAAACTGCCAAATCCCCTGGCATATTTTCTTGTTTTAGGAATTGCAAATGCAGATCAGAATCTTTCCTAGTGAGTTGTCAGCTCCTTGTGTATGTCGGTGAGAAAAGTAATTGCTTCAATACAGATATGCTACATTTCCTTACATTTAAACTCCCAGAAGGCCACTGACTATGTGACAAGAATTACTGCCATGGATATTGCATAACAGTTATGCGTAATGTTTCATGCATTCTCAGTTTTATGAAATGTGCATAATACTGGAGACATTTTGAGTAGCAGTTTAGATTTACACTTCCTTTTTAAGGTGGAAACAAGAGGGACATTTCTAGTGCTCTCCAGCGACACTGGAAGAGTTGAGATGGTTACTATTAAAAATGAATATAATCTGTAGATGTGGAAAAGAGAAAAATGTATTTCATAGATGCATGATGGGCTAATCATTAATGTTTGAAGCATTGCTGGAGGTTTGGAATGCTGTGCCTTTATTTGAATAGCGTAGCTGTCGCAGTACGCTTCCACATTGCTCAGTCCAGGGTGTGCTGCTGCTTGATGTGGAAGGTTGGAACTCAGCAGAGAGGACACGGCTTTGAAGAATGTTTCTTCTTGTTTACGGTTTATTATTAAAATGAAGGCATTCAGCATAAAAAACTACAGTTTGATGCATGTGCAACTTCTGTTCAGAGTCAACTCACACTGTATGTGTTTGCTTTGTGACATACAGGACAGTTTTCCAGCTCGGTTTGGAGGAATACATTTCGTCAATCAGCCGTGGTATATCCATGCCCTCTACACGGTTATACGGCCCTTTTTAAAGGAGAAGACACGAAAAAGGGTATTCTTCTGTTAATTGTCCATTACCTGGCAGTTGTAGTCAGCAGATGTATCATACTCTAATAAAATCGATATACAGCTTTCTATTCATGGGAAGTATTTAGATAAATCTGCATTATAAAGAATATCTTGAACTGGTTTAGAAACTTTCACAGTGTTATCCTTTAAGGACAGAGTCAAGCAGTGCATTTACGTGTATTTGAAATTGTAAGCATATGCTTTCTTGGTTATATTTAAACTATTGCCAATATTAGAGCGTCTATTAAGATTCTATTAAATTCTATTCAATTTCTGTTAACAGTTACTTGTGTCTTGCTTTTAAGAAGAAGTGGGTGCATGGTCCTTTGCCAGTGTGGCTTCCTTGACATTACCATGAGCTAAAATACACAGCTGGTATATAGCAGTTTGCAAATACTGATTGGAATGAAAGCCAATGAAAGGAAATTTGTGTGCATGCATCTGTGCATAAGCACGAGCAGCCTCTGAGATGTTGCTGAATTTGCAGCATTTGCATCAGTGCAATTAAATTAGAGCTTGGTGGTGATAGCACATAGAATGATATTATTTATGTAACAGGCAATTTGTCATCCAGGAAAACACAATCAGCATCCTGTACAAAGCCACTACAAAGGATGTGATGATCTTCCCTTTTTTTTTTCTTTTCCTAAGTGGGATTGGGTCTCTAAGCAACTCTGTATTTTCTCTTCTCAAACAAAGTCTACAAGGCCACAATGATTCTTAGTGTTTATTTGGTTTTTTACTGACAGATTATGCTTGAGAGGTCTCTGGTATTCACAGATTTTGAACTATAGATCACAAAGTCATTTATATAATATCTGTTATAAATATGCAAATGAAAACCCATTTTACAGGATTCAGTTGCACTCGACTGACTACAGCTTCAACAGAGAATATTATAGTGCCAGATATGTTTGAGGCCTTTTAAAGTCAAGTGCTGTGTATGCATAACCAGGGAATAAAGTGTAGCTCATGGTGTGCTACAACGTTAAAAAGAAGTGACAAGGCAGCTGAACATGGATGCTTGTCAGTTAGCATCTACATTTTTATTTAGACACACATGAGTCAGTGTCATATATTTTCAGAAACACTGACTTTTTACAACTGTTTTTTGTCAATACTGAGTACCTTTATGAAGTAGTCAGGTGGTTAAATACCAATGTAGAGTCCAAAACTTAGTGCCCTGCCAACAAGTGCAATTAAATGGTAGGGATGGCAGTGTCCCATCCTTTTTATTTGCCTCTGTGCTAGTCAATTGAAAAGGGTTGGGCACTGCCATCCCTACTGTTTAACCGTATGGGCAGTTTCTGGGGCATTGGCTGGTGCCAGCTGGTGCTTTCTTAGATGTTGCCCTAGAACAATTTGGGGATGGCATAGACCAGTGAGCAGTACAGATGAGGTGAGGTTGTTCTGGACATGAAAGGAGTTTAACCGTATGAATGTGAACTGTGCCATGGTACTTGCTCCTAGGCATCCTGCTTTTAGCAGGGGGGTTGGACTAGATGGTTTCTGAAGGTCCCTTCTAACCCCTGCAGCTCTGTGATTCTGTGATACACTGTCAAGCATGGATGGTGGTTACTAGTACCACTGTATTAAGGCAGAAAACATTTGCAGTTGTATTTTTATTATGGTGCACTATTTATCTTATTTCTAGAACTCATGGCTGGATGATGAAAGTCAATATGTATTCCTGAATGTTTTTATTTATTATTTATGTTCCTATTTTTTTCACTTCATTTAATTCCCAGGATTAGGGAGAGCAAATAACAAGAGATAGGCAGTCTGTCTGTCTAATTTTAAGTCACCAGACATTGGTTCTTGCCCTCCTTAGGCCCCTCGTCCTGAAAACATTTTAAGTTTAATTACTTTGTAGGTTTGCAAACATATTATGACCATGCTTAAGGCACGGATGATGTGTGCCTTGGTGGCAATCTCTGTTAGCCCAACATGGCCAGAATATTGTTTCTGTATAATATCCTGTAATAACCGTGATGTAGTTTGAGCTTTGATGATTTTTGTGATACTGCTTTGTTTCTATCTGCATGTGTACATACAGATATTCCTGCATGGTAATAATCTCAACAGCCTGCATCAGCTAATACACCCTGAGATCCTGCCTTCGGAGTTTGGAGGAATGTTGCCACCCTACGACATGGGAACATGGGCAAGAACACTGCTTGACCATGAATATGATGATGACAGTGAATGCAATGCAGACTCCTACAATGCTCCTGCAAAAGACATAGAAAAAGACCTCTCTCCCAAATCCATGAAAAGGTGGGTTAAAGGAACTGTGGTCCTCTAGTATCGCCATAAGGTTAACATTTGCATTTCTTCTCTTTCATGAAACTGCAAGCAGTTCCCTCAGTTTATCATGTACAAGGACCATTTTTATTCCCTTTCTGAAGATAACTGTTGGTTATAGACCACCGTGTTGATTATTACCCATGTGAGTTGCGAGCTCAGTGTAGCTAATTAGTTCCACGGTGCCATATAGGCAGTGTATACAGTATCATGTTTGGCATAAGTTGGTATCCCACCCCAGCCTACAGCATGTATTAAAGAGGCAGTGCTAACTGGAGCGAACCTTTGCCCTGAAGCCATATGACAAAGATCTGATTAACACAAGTTAAGGAGAAAATGGGACAGCAAAGAGCCAGGGGAAGGAGAGAAGTGAGCAATACATTTATATGTGATTTGCATGTAATACAAGACTTACGACACAACAGAGAAGCTGTCTTGAAGAGAAGGGTGGACTTCAGGAGCTGAAATGCAGAAGACTTCCTTTTGCAAAATGAAGTCTTGAGAGTGAATGGCTTCCTCCAAGGATGTAACAAAAAACCATGAGAAGACCTATGATGATAAGCCCTGTAGAGCAGAATTTTCCTGACTATTGTGAGCAAGTACATTGTTAAGTGGAAAAGCAGTGGATTCACCAGATTCTTAATTCTGTCTTGAAGAATGCTTTCTCATGCTTACCTATTTTATTCTCATTTAACTTGTGCTTGAAAAATCCTTCATGCAGAATTAAACTTCAGTGTAAACTCAAAATTGACATTCGTTCAGTCTGGGTTAACTGACACATTAGGAGACATACTGCAGAAAATAAACATGTTGAGATTTGTAGCTACATCATATTGAGCTGAAATCATAGAATCATAGAATCATAGAATGGTATGAGTTGGAAGGGACCCCAAGGATCATAGAGCTCCAACCCCCCTACCACAGGCAGGGCCACCAACCTCCGGGCCTGGATCTACACAAGGTTGCCCAGGGCCCCATCCAACCTGGCCTTGAACACCTCCAGGGATGGGGCATCCACCACCTCTCTGGGCAGCCTGTTCCAGCACCTCACCTTCCTTTCCTGCTGTTGGATATAAAAAGTACTAAGTGGACTTCCTGTGCTAGTACCAAGTAGAAGGGAGTGTTAGTAAGGTGGAAAGAAAGTCCCAGGACTTTGATGTATTAAGTGCGTAGTCTGTGTTAAAACAGAAATAGAAAAGTTAAGGTAAAACAGATAAACTCAAAAATTAAATTTAACTTGAATTCGGCACCTGATGGATTGTTTCTCTGAGTAAAATCATACTCAATGTGGTACGTTAATCCAGAAAGTTTTTAACATACAAAACCCCATGATCACAGGTCATTGAAAAGTGCTTAACTTCACAGAACAAATTTCACAAGCATCTAGCAGAACTCCAAGAATTATCTTGTTTAATTTGGCACCCCATTTAAAAATTAGTTTATTTCCCTGGAAGAATAACCTTCCTAAACCAAAATCCTGCTGAGAATTCGCTTCTTTGCTACTCCTTTTTGTCACTATATAAGCCAGTGATACTTGTCCAGCTGTCCTTGAACTTCTGGTGTGTCCATCTCTTGGGGCTGAGGCACACAGCTGGAGCTGCAGGGGTGTGCATCCTGTTTTCAGCTAACCCCCCCAGGGCAGATGTCTGTGTTCATCAGCTTTGCAGAGTATGTGTGTGACTTTGGTTCCTCACCTCTGCAGTGAGTCTTTGTAGCACGACTCTGTCCTACTGTGTTTTGTGAGATTTTGTTCAGGAACATTTGTAAAGTTATTTGTGAGATGTAGATAGAAGGTCCTATAGACTTACACAGGTATTTTTCACTTCGCGTAGCTTCATTGATGAATTGCTACTGAAACATATATCATTAAGGGTGGAAAATACTTTTCATTGTCATTCAGCTTTAAATTAACATTTAATGTCATTTTGCATTCCATTTTTCAGCAGAGGAGGCCTAGGGGAGACCTTATTGCTCTCTACAACTTCCTGCAATAAGGTTGTGAAGTGGGAGTTGGTCTTTTCTCCCAAGTAAGTAACGATAGGATGAGAGGAAATGGCCTCAAGTTGTGCCAGGAGAGGGTTAGACTGGATATTAGCAAAAATTTCTTGATGATCTTAGGATCATCAAGTCCAACCATCAACCTGTAAACCATGTCCTGAAGTGAAACGGCTACATGTTTTTTGAACACCTCCAGGGATAGTGACTCCACCACTTCCCAGATCAGCCTGTCCCAATGCTTGACCACACTTTCAGTAAAGAAATTTTAGTTTATAAACTTGATTTTCCAGGAGTACAGCTTCCCACCAGCAAATTTAAGACCAGGTTTGCATTGGCACGATACCCTGTGAATATTTTTATTTCAGTGGTTTAATTCCTCCTGCCTGAGGAACTGACCAGTGTTTTACATGAGGGTTATCGTACAATTTTAATTTTAAAAAAAAATGTTATGTTCATCACAGGAGACACCATCAGATTTTTAGAGCTGATTTTCTTGATTTTAGCATTAGTAAGAGAATATGGTATTATTAGAAAATATCCTTTTGTTTAAAGTTTTCATGTAGGCTTTAATTCAGGTGTTTCTTTCTTGGGTTTCTTAAGCTTTTTAAAAAGACCAAATTGTCTCCTGCTGTTGGCATCATTCATTTGTTTCAGTGGATGATACCAGTTTATAAAACTGGGTAATCAGCTCTGTAGGAGAGGTTAGAATTTCTAAAGATTTTTCTTTGTGCTGTAGCCCTCCAAATGGGCAAATCTGTAGCAGTGCTGCAGTCACAGTGTGCTTCCACTGATCAAAAATAGATGCCTAGATTTTGGAGATATACACATGCTCAAATCTTTACAGAAAGGAAGGGAAATTGGCATTTCTAGCATGACATCCATCTCAGTAAAAGAGGCGTCAAACTGTACCCCAGAAGTGTCTGCTTTTTGACAAGCTGAGACATAGGTGATGTAAGACCCAATCTTAACACTTGGAACTTTGTTTCTAATGGAGCATTTTGTTGTTGGAAGTTGGGGTTCCTCTCTTTTTTTCTTTTTTTGCCTCACACCTGGCTGTTGCAGGGTAGCAGTACAAGAGTTACGCTCTTCTGCTGAATCAGAGAACCTGGAGAAATCTTACAATCAGCACTGAATTTGCCTTTACCATCCTTCTTTTCTTGGTTTAGTTGAGCTGATAAGTGAGTTTGGTAGATGTGTCCACTGCTCCAGAAGTCCAACTGGCCATGGCAGGATGCCCTAGGGCTTAGGAGCTTGCACTATTGCATTTCAGTGCTATTTAGAATAGGAGCAACTTGTGCTTCCAGCTAAGGCATGCCAGTAATTGCAGCATGCCATTCACCAGCTGGGTGGCTGAATTGTCCCTTCTTTACCAGCCTGGTGCCACATAACCTTCTGATAGAAAGGGTCAGTGCTTCAATCCGTACAAGAGACAGCTTAGTTTGTCCTCTACTGTCTGCTGAGGGTGCACCTTGCTTCACTGATTCTCTGAAGAAAAGAGGATCTGCTTTATCTGTGTTTTGCTCCTGTGTACACAGACCAGCCCTTTGAAGCTATTTCATCCCTCTGTGAGGGTATTTTCTGACCATTTGCGATGTTCATATGCTTGGCTGATGCTATACCATTATTTTTAAGCCCTGGCAGAAATGAAAATAAACAAAACAAACAAAAAAAAAAAGCTGAGGTTTACCCTCATTTGTCTTGATCTAGAAATGTCAAATAAACATATTATCCCTCTGCAGGTCTCAGTCGGTTGTGGATCCTGGGGTGCTGAAACGCATGGATAAGAATGAGGAAGAAAACATGCAGCCTTTGCTTTCACTTGACTAACAGTTCCTAAGAATCGGACATGAACTGAGGTGGAAGGCACTGCCTCTCAGCAGCAAGCAAACCATTGGGAAAGAGTGTACCAGCTGGAATCCTATTTACTCATGTTAATGTAGCATAATGGCAGCAGGCAGCAGGTTTTACTATTCTGCCTGAATTCTGGATGCCCTGGGGTGAAAAAGAAGAGGAGGAAAAAGGAAAATAAAATGAAATAAAAAAAATTCAAAAAAAAGAGGAATCAATAATTTATTCTGTAAGTGCCAACTTGTTTGTAAATACAATATAATCCTCCAGTTTGACTTTGTAAGTTACGGTAAACAAATGCTGTGGAAATGAGTGACTATTAAATATGTCAGTGAAGTGCACCATAAAAAAGAGAAGAAAACCTGTGTGTGCTCACATGTGCACACACACACATATATACACAGAGAAACACGTACTGGACAAGACAAAATATCAAAGCCAGTTAAATGTTGTCCTTCTCATAGGAAGCCATATTGCAGCTCACGTACTGACTGCTGTTTTGTTTTCTCTCTGCAATGCTCATGTAGAGTGCAAAGATAAAGAGGGAATATAAGAACTTGGAGATGCTGCAATCAGTCAAATATTTCCTAACTGCAGGAATCGATTTCCCAAATAATGTTGTGGTTTAGGATTGTGATTTAGCATAAACCATGTAGCATTGTGAAAAAGGTAACAGATGAGCTGGAACCAACTCTTTGACAGCTTTGTTATTTGGCTGTATGGATCTGTGAGGTTTCTACCTTAACTTTTGATTTACAGTGAGCAAGTAACCTGACTTGTTACCCTAACCTGGGTGCTGTAATGCGGGACACAATTGGGGTTGCTTCTCTTGCATTTTAGGTGCACGTCAAGAATTTTTCCAGGACTCAGTTCTCCCTTGGAATGAGAAAATAGTCCTCTAAATGCAGCGTAACAACTGGTGTTTGAACGTAAAGGCTGGCAGCAGTGATTAAAAGTTAATCACTGAATCCTGTGCATTGGGAGACTGGATACACATATATATTTTTACCAATTTCTGGCAAGCATACAAGGTGACATTGTTAGACAAGTATATTTAATTGAAGGTTTATACAAGAAATCATACCTATTCAGTGTACTTAGATATATTAGAGATTGTATATTGAGACAATGTCATTATTAATATAGTAAAACTTTCCATAGAACAACAGCATCCCACTCCACTCAAGGATTGATATGAATAAGTTGTAGTCAGACATCTCAGCCTATGTGTTTAGGACACTTTTGGTTTTGGTTGTAGTGCAGCAGTATATATTGAACATGTGCCATAACAGATAAATACATTTTACCTCAAAAGGCAACAGGTTTTGCTAGGGATTGGGTAGATCAGCTGAAATGCAGGGGCAATAACTTTTTTGTTGTGTGCTGGCTGATGTGTGTGCAGCCTGTTGTATGCTGAGGCAAGAATGTCATACCTTATTAGGACTTGACTCTGCAATCAGAGAAGACACAGAGTGCCCACCAAGATATCTGAATAGTTAGAGGTGTCTCAAGAGCATGTCTGGGCAGTGCAGGGATTAGTTAAGAATACACTGACCGCAGAGGAGGAGATAGCTCACAGCCATCCTGCCTTCCCAAGCACTAGAGTTTAAAGAATTTCTTCCGTGATGGAAAGGAGGAGGTCACTGAAGTTTCAAAGTCACTGGTTATAGGTCACCTCACTTCACCCAGGATGATTGCAGCCGTAAGATTTATTAGGCTGGGACGAATTAAGAGGGAGCAGAGTGCAATCCTGGAAGCATGTCATCTCAGAGTTTAGATGCTCAGAGACTCCTGTGGTGGCAGCTTTGGCATTTCTCAGGGCTGAGACGACCCTGTCTCTTCCAGCATCACCCTTGATGAGCCCAGGCAGCACACAGATAAGGCTTGCCTACTTCTCACTTCATTAGCAGCGCTGATAGACAGTGTATGCCCCAACATGCCATTGTGTTGCAGGAACTTGTCTGAACAAGTCATCGCCTTTCTGCTCTCCGAATCATATTTTCATGATACATGTTATGAAATGCAAGATACGGTGCCTGAACATCTTTTCCATCTGTCCTACAAGTTTTCAGTAGTAGAAACTGTTGTGATACTACTTCTATGGTTTGAGAGATTTGGAAGATAGATTAATTCTTATATACTGTTTTATTCTGTCCTATTTTTCACATACCTTGTAACATCATACTGGATAGGTGAGATGTGTCTCTAGGGCCTGTGTAAGTGCCATATTTGAATGTATGTTATATATGCCCACACAGTTAGTGAAATGGTATATTACCATCGATCTGATTTTTAAATCCTTATTAGATGAAACTCAAAGATCAGTAGAAATTTTCTCCTTACAAGGGCTTCAGGATTTAGTCAGTATTCCATATGTATGCAAACTGTGACACAACAGTGATCAAAATCTTCGTGGATGCTTCTGGATACGTGGGCCAAACCTTGGTGTACACCAGCGCAATGCTGATGTTAGAGCACACCAGCTGTCTGGTCAGAAAATGCAAATGCCTCTTACATCCCCACAGAGGAAAGTGTATCTGCTTAACTGTTTGAGCTTAACATTTGTTTTGAAGCTTATAAGTTTGTTTTGTTTGCAAATCCTTTATTTATGCACTTAGCTGTAATTTATGTGATATTTTCTGATGCCTGATTTCAGCTTCAAGTTAATGAGTACTAATATATTCTTTCCAGAAAGTGAAAGTAGGATATATTATCATTTTGTGTAACTGGGACCTCATCTTTCACCAAGAAAAAAACCTACTTTTTCAATAAGATCTTCACTGTTGAAGAGTTGGGCTACAGGTCTTCTCGGCTGCAGCTTTTATTATGCTCAAGCAAATTCTTGCAGTGGTAACTGCAGTTGTGCCATTGGATAAGAATATGGAAGTGGGTAAAAGAAATAATTATCCTTTACATGCTCTCGGTATTCTTTGAAGGCATTTCTTTTATACATCAGGGTACATAGAGGGTTTCCACCTTTCCCTTGCTTCTTGTAGAAAATCTTTCTAGGTAGGTCAATTTTTAATGGATTAAATTTGGACTGAAACCTTTTTCCAATCTTTATTATCATAGGAATTGATGTCTAATTTTTATAGCAGAACTGAAGTGCTAAACATAGAATTCAAATGCTTGGGAGGAATTCCTCTTAATTTCTTACCTTTGTTGTATATTGGGTAGAATAAACCTTCTTGTAATTATGCATGCCAATATGCATATTAAAAAAAAATCCTGCAATATGAGGAACTTAGTGGAAAAACTGGATCCACCTGTCAAAGCAACTAGGTGAAAAAAAGGGGGAGGAAAAAAATGTAAAAAATTATAGTTTCCAACCTTTGGCAAGATTCAAAAATGGCCTCTTACATGAAACAAATGTTTTAAAATCTGTTGAAAAAATATGAAAACGTCCATGCCCAATGCCTTCCTCCTTTAATCTGAGATGTCAGCAGTTTCTTGGCTTTATGAAGACAGGTAATCAGTCCCACTAAGCTCCAACAAATACACAGGCTCCCAATAGTTATTAGTTGTAAAATAGCTTTAAGATGTCTTTACAAAAATGTAAATTTACTGTATAGCATATTTAAAAAGATGTTTTGCACTCTACAAACATGCTATGCCTAGCCACAAAAGATTTGTAGAGACATACATAAACTAAACACAGAACTAAAGGGAATAGTAGAAGAGACCTCAAGAGGTCATTGACGTGTGAAGGAGTAGATTTGCTTTAATCTCTCCCTCAAAGAATTGTTTTAGCTCAGTACATTGCACGGAATGCTCTTTATTTTCATTCACAGCAAAGCCTAAGCACATTACCTGCCAAAATTGTAACCTGACAGTATTTTGTTCATGTCTTTTATTATTTGCCTGTTTGGGAAATTAAAACATTTGCCCAGCATTGTAAGTACCATTTAGAATTACCTGGGAAACACTTTGCAGTAAGTTTTGGTCATGTCCCTATTATTATGTTGTTTCTGTTATTGTCAGGGTATGTCAAGATTTTTGAAAAAGTAATGTTTGGAAGAGGGAAAAATTCAAAATCAGGCTTCAGGATTTTCTTTAGACTATTGAAACAGGACTTCAGGAGGGTCACTTGGATTTTTTTTTTTTTTAAATCTTTATTTGCCTATGGGGAATGTCCTGCTGACTTACTGACAGCATTCAATACTAGGACAAATTTAGAAGATAAATATCAGTGTGAAAGGCAAGAGCAATGGTCTCCAAGAATTGTACTGAAAAATCACTAAAGTACATGGCTAGCTGTAGCGTGTCCTTCTAAAGAAAGGCATTTTGCAAGTATTTTTTGGTGCTGGGAATAATACTTTTGTCCATGAAGTTCAAAGCATGCTAGGAAATCAAGTTATGTCATTTCTCAGGTAGCAAACCAGAAACACATCCAGTTAGAGACATTAAAATCTCAATGGAAGACATTCACGTTGTGTTTATATATATGGCAGAAATGACACCTTGATCACTCAGACTGGTTTGAACTGCAGGAAAGAAAATGTTTCCCTGTTCTGTGTGAGAAGGAATGTCTGGTTGATGGTTTAGTTATGCCTAGTTTCTTTAGAAACCTGGAAACCTGCCTAAACTTTTTATCATGACACCTGTACAGGCCAGGAGTCATCTGCTTTCCTGTGGAGTTAAATCTGAATGTACATCTCACCAGTTCTGCTGAGGACTATGTCCCCCAAACAAAATGCCTTTCTTCCCTATATAATTGATGGAAAAAAAAGGCAGTATACTCTGGAGACCCCCAAAAGGAAATGTTGGCTGCCCAGTTGAGAGTTTTTAACTTGGTTAAGTAGGATGTCCTTTTGAGGGCTTTGAAAGATACCTGTTTCCTATTAACTATACAAGGAACATTGGCATTTTATTTAGAGGCATACTTAAGTGACCACAAATTAAAGCGGGGTAGATAGGACCTCAGAACCTCTATTGCCTCATAACCTTGAATGACCCTGTATCAGGGGTCTGTATTTAACACATTAACTTGGACACACCCTTCAGTCTGCACTTCAGCTGTCAGTCGTGTGGGAATTTTTTCCTATCAGCTTTTGGGATCTTTATTTGTTCCTTTCATAAGGGTCTGTTGCCACAAAATGGCATTGACCCTTGTTAGATTGCACACTTTGCAAAGCAATTTTATTATTTAAAAAATTACAACTTGCTGGCCAAGGGTGAAGTTGAAACATAGGTCATAAGCTCCCACTTCTTTGTCACTCATTCCCTCCAGCGTTTTGCATATGTAAACTGCTTTGATTGATGAAGACATGCCAGAGTCACTTTATGTGAGTTTAAAAAGAGAGGAAAAAAAACCAGAAGAAGCTTCTGAGGTAAAAATCTGGCATGACTGTGGAATCCAAATGCAGGGGAAGCACCGTGCACAGGCAAAAGAGAGACCTCCAAGGGAGGATGCTGATGCATCCTTATGATGCACAGTTTTGTTGAAACACAGCCAAAGTATTTTGCCTATGGGGACCGTGGTCAGTCAGCTCTGTTTCTGAATCAGTCACAACAAGTCCTCTCTAATAAAGGTGTGACAAAGCTTCCTTTTGCTGTTAGCAGAGAATTCAGTCCCAGAGAATTGGCATATCTGTCAATTTGAGGCAGCCAAATGGCGGGGGTTAATTAGGACTTGTATTTGATATGGAAATGCTGCTATGGTTCCTTGAAGAGGCTGTCGCATCATCAGCAACACACAGCAGTGCCTAAAGGCAGGCATCTTAAATCAGGTCCCTTGGTTAATAAAAATTTAAGGGGAGAAAAAAAGCAAGGGAAAAAATAATGGAAGTTGATAAACCACACTTAAAAAACAGAAGCAAGCCTGCAGTTGAAGGCCATATGAATAGCAAATACGGTATGAGTGAACTTACAGAAAGACTTCCAAAAAGTGAATCAGTAGCCTGTCTTGTGTCCCTGATCTATGTTATGGGCACAGTTTTAATTTTTCACATGGTCTACTTTGTATGACAACGGTGGAGTTTCCTAAATCTTTAGAAAACATTAGAGTTACCGTGTGAACTTGTAGGTGCAGTAGCAGAACTTGTGAATGTGGACTAATAGATCAGCTCCTGTCATCAGATCCTCACCTGGAGATGGGCCCTGGGCTGGTTCAGACCTGGTACATGGAGGAATATGTGATACGTCACATCCTGCCTGGCTGAAGAATTCATGCAGGGAGAGATGGAAAAGAGCTGCACGCCCATAAAGAAAGGTGGGAGGCCTACAGAAAAAACAACAGGGAACTGGCGTGAACTGATCAATCATTTTAATATAATGGTGAGGGAGGCATTCACTTTCTCTGTAATACAACAAACCCCACTATGCATTTGTCATCAGAAAGGAGAGAGAACATCTTTCTTTCCAACACAAACTTGGTTTCAATATATTTAAACCTGATGTTTATGCTAGGCCTGAACTGCCTCTGCTGCCGCTGCTTCCGCAGTGGCTTTTGGGGTGTCTCATGTAGCATGCAGGAGCTGGAAAGCTCATGTTCACCAGCCTGTCCATAGGAAGAGAAGGGATGGATGTATTCTGCAAGTCCCTGCCGCAGAAAGGATTGCGTGGGAGAATTCATCACTTGTTTGGATTAAAGCCTGTCTTGCCCTGACATCAGTATCAGCAGCTTCTCCTGATAGAAGGCATTGTGGCAATCTCCCCTGTGCCCCTTGGTGTCTTGAGCTAATTATCCAGCCTTGGAGCTGTAACTGTTGATCTGCATCCTATGTCTTTAAATGGTTCTGCTGGTCATGTTAATTGTAACCATTAGTCACTTGAGCAGAGATGATTTAAGGGAAACCGACAACTTTAAGCATTGTTCTTAACATCTAAAAATAGTCAATTGGTGATTGTTTCAAGAAATGCCTAAGATTATGGTAACTTAAAAGAGTTTCAGCATTTGGTCACTTGGTATCCTTGATGGGACTTAGTGTATATTCACTTTCCCATAAATAATGGTTTTCCCTGAGGTTCATGTGCATCTTTCATGCATCCGTGGCAGAAGGAATTAAATCATAGAACATATGATCCTAAAGCAATGACATATATAGAATACCTGACACTATTAAAAAAAAAAAAATTGTTTTGCAGTTAACTAGTGTCACACGACAATAATGTCTCTTTTAAGTCATTTGGTTCTCTATCTCTTTCACCCTGTGGACTGTTGTGTGCAGTATATCTCACAAAACTCCCAGCTCTGCATCCCTTCTTCTCCTACCCCCTTGCATTCAATAACATCCTACCATGTGTACGTAACTTATTCTGTGAAAAAATTGGAGAAAACTATTAAAATACCCAGACTAGAGCTTCAGGACCTCAATTTTAAATATTTTCCTTACAGAAATTTCTGGTAAGAGGGTGAAATGGAAAATACGAGCAACAGCTGACCTCCTTGGAGAGGAAAACAAAAAAGTCTCTGGCTAGGAGTCTGCAGGGGTGTAGATCGACACTCATCTGAGACACCTCTTGTGATTCAGGATGTTCTCTTCCCCTGACTGGTAATTATCCCTCCTCAGATAGGGACCACTGCCCCAACACTGAAGAAACATCAGATTATGAAAGTACTCCTGTCCCAGGGAAGGTCGTGTACAACCCATACTAACTCCGCTGGTTCTGCTCTCATGCAAATGTAAAAGCACTCCCATAATCTATGAATACAACTCTGTTATGAGAATAATGATTAACAGCTAGTCATGGTGACATCCAAAATTGCTGGATTGGCTATCTGTGCCTTAAGGCTCTCATGATCTGTATTGATTACTTGCATAGCAGTAACCACTGAATACGTTTTTTTGGCATGCAACAATCTACTTGGGAGCCTTATGGAACATATTATAGCACCATATCAAAATTCAAAAATGAAATTACAGGAGTAATTTGCAAACAGTGCTTGTATCCTCAGGATAAAATTTGTTTGTTTGTTTCTCAGTTTAGTACTGTTTGGACTCAGGGGGTCTGAGATTTGTAAAGCCAGGACAAGTCTATCAGTCATGTTCTCTCTATGTATAGTTTCAATAACTATTCTCTTTTCACAACTTGTTGTCAGTTTGAATTTTATTCTTGGACCTAGTAAGATGGTTACTTTTGGTCTGTTGTGTTCCAACCTAAAATCTGAAGATAAGCAACTTTGTGAAACATGTCACTCTTTCTATTGTATATTTAAATATCATCAATTCTCTGTGATCAATAGGCTGCTTTGGAGAGTACTACTACTTAAAATAATTGTTGGTTACTGAGGAAGAATGACATTCTGTTAAATAAAATATGACCAAATGGAAATTAAAATACATATATATTTTTGTGTTTGTACATGGGAGTATTTTTCTGGCTTGCTTGTGCTAAAATACATACAGAAGATATGTTTTAATTGGATCAAATATACTTGATTCTTGTCAAGGCTTTGAAAGAAAAATGAGATATAGCTGAGTTTTATGTCAGCATGTAATTTTTTCTTTTCTCTGGTAACACCGGGCATCTCTTCCTGCACAACAGTAAGTTTTAGAGAGCTAGCATATTCCATGTTTACAATACTGTTGTGAGCTGTCACTTCTTGGAAGTCTGCAGGTCGTGAATGTCCTCGCAGACGAAGATCACACAGAGATGCAGCACAAGGAAAGCTCATTTTCCTCTTGAAGATACTTCCTACTCCCCTGCCTCTTCCCATCTCTACTGTGTTCCCAGGCATCATCTCATGTTGATTAACTTTCCTTTTGATGCCACATCAGGGAGAAGTGATATTAGCTCCTCATGGAGATGTCCACTTCTTCGGGGGTAAGTTGCTGTTCTCTGGAGGGAGTAATCAAGGTAGGACAGAGCAGCCTATGTGATATTGAAGCAGTGCCTGCAGAATGACCATATTTCATTCTAGGTTTTATTTTTCTTGGGATGGAGAGACCTGGTAAATGATCATTGTATCTTTCTTCTCCAGTGTCCTTTCTGTAGTATTCCTTACTTTAGGCACAAGAACACTTACTCACATTTTCTGTACATCTTCCATATCTTCAGTTTACACAGAAAAAAATAACCCAACAAAACCCCCTGCAGTATCTTTCTGTTTCATACATAATCTCAGTGGTATATTCAGATGCATTCCTTATGTGAATTCTGTAGGATACAACTTCCCTAGAAGAGCTACAGATTTTCCAATTAGCTGCTTGAAAAAAAAACCCAAAATTGATGGTTTTTCATCTACGTGGGAATATAGTCCTTCACCTCCCAGGTGCTGCACTGTTGTATACAATATATAAGCCATTAATGCAGAAGGGTGCATTTTGTCATTACAGCTGTAACAAGATAGATGTCAATACAGCTCTCTGCTCCCTTCGAAATCCCTCAGTCACATCCCTCTTACTGGGTACAATTAAAGCCCCTGTAAGCTGTTGTGGTTTACTGCAATACCTCACTACATTGCTTTGAGTTAAACCACTAGCCCTTTGTATGTTGCTAGGCTGCTTTCCCCGGAAAACAATGTGATCCTGATGTGCACATCTGTGTGTGTGTGTCTGCTTGTCTCCCCCCACTTCCCATTTTAGAGCCCTTTTACCAATGCCAGTTACCTTTGGGAAAAATACGGAGGCCCCAAAGCGCACATCTGTGTTGACATGACAGCACAGTGTGACATGCTCAGGTTGCCCAGCCTTGACATGGGATCTGATTGGAGCATCCTGAAGTTTGTGTGTGACTCTAGCAACTTCAGTTCCTACCAGAGTTCCTACCAGTTCCTACCAGAGGAGATCAGCTGAAGGATGGGGGAAGGAGTACCAGACTTGCTCTTGGTCTGAGGGAACCAGGGTGAAATGGGGACCTACAGTAGGATTACACAGACAGTTTAGATGTGTAGTACAATAAAAATATTTACATGGGCAGAGGAGAGAAATGCTTTTTCCTCCCTGATGGTAAGCAGAGCAAGCCCTTGCTGTCAGGCATGGGTGTTTCTGTATGGGCAGGAGGTCTGGAGGTCTTGCATGACTTTCAACCAAAAGGACAGTGTCAGTGTAACTCCCACAGGTGTGGAAGCATGGGCAGGAGGATGTGCAGGAGTATGGGAGATTCGTCTGTGGAATTAATTACCTATCATGCCACCACAACTTTGGTGCAGCCTACAGTAGTACTCTAATGGTATAGGAGGCAGATGTGGATAGTGACATTGGGAGTGGTGCTATTCATTTTAATAGTATTGGTGGAGTTTACACAACTCTCTAAGTATCTGTCGAGCATAATATAAACACAGTAAGTGTTCACATCTGAAAGTTCTCTGTGGCAGTAGAAAATAAAGTATTTTGTCTCATTGCCTGCGTGCATCTCGACACTGCTGGTTTTATTCTCACAAGCTGAGGAGTGGGGGAAAATAGCAGTTGGCCTTCTAGACGTGTACAGATGGTTGGCTGGTCAAAAGTCCTTCCGGTACCTGAACCCTGACTGACAGTGTCCCTTCCCCTCTGGATAGATTACCAGGCTGTCATGCAATCTTTCTACCCTTCATCCATCAACATAACTGCTGAAATCTCTGGAGATTAGCAGTTGAGAGAAGTGCATATCTAGCACAAATATGTCATGCTGTTCAAAATGGGGGTAATTGGCTCTTTTACACTACTGGTCTCTTCTATTCAGAGCTGAAAACTTTAAAATATTTTTTCTTCTGTGAAAAAAGTAACACCTCACCTTTTCCCAAATTCACAGACAAAAAATTATTATTAAAAAAAAAAATTAATGAAGCATCACTGTTTAAAGTTTATTTCCAGCAGTGGCAATGCTAGAGGAAACAGCTAATTGTATTACTGGATAGCAATATTTTTCATTTCAAATTCTGGAAATGAATAAATTTTTTTAACACACATGCAGTGTCTTCCTCATTAAGCAACAGCATGAGAATCAGATTGTTTTCAGTTCCCAGGAACACTGCAGAAAGGCTAACTCTGATGAAACAGCTGTGAAAATGCTCGTCTTAATGGGAGACACCTCCCACCCCCCATTTTTCTTTTAGTTCAATGTCGGTACCAAAAATTTATAAAATTTTAATATGAAATATGAAGCCTTTAATGAGTTTCTAAATCAACACAATGGTGGAAAATGACAACATATTCAAAAGCTTTAAAATTCTTTATCTTTTCAAAAATGCATATAAAATTTGACAGTTCAGATCAAGATACCAAAAGCCAACAAGAGAATACCTTGTAATCTTTAAGTGCTCACAATAAAGTTTGAGGTACAACTGTGCATCATATTATCAGCTGGAATTTTTTCTTGCTATTAGGGCTTTACATTATAATTATTAAATCCTTTTAATGCTCATACAGCAAAGACCCTAAGGATAAATAAAGAATCATTTTTGCAGAAATTAAAACCAGAAAAGAAACATGGAAACTGGCATTCGACATCTTAAACTAATATTTTTTGATTTAATTCCTCATACATGTGACTTTCTTTTCTTCTTTAAAAGCCCTGTAGCAAATGATCTCAACTCTTGTGGTGCATCAGGTGATGCACCTCTGTACAAGTGTGCTAAACCATAATAGCTTCTCACGTCATTACAGTGTCATTAAAAAAAAAAAAACTGAAATATAGTGTAGTTCAAAAAAAATTCTAGAGTAATCTCAGTCATGAAATTAAGATACAGCACAGAGGGGAGTGTTTGGAAAAATCCTTACAAAGACACCTGTCAGGTACATAGTCTCCTCAAGAGGTACAGTTTGCAGTCACTGTAGGGAATGATGGTCTTCAAACTTCAGAATTAAGGAATGAAGAAAGTGAATATATCTGCTTGTAATACATGTAAATCAGCTGAATTAACATGAGACCATGCTATGGAAAAGTGGATTTAGCCTACTGTTAATTTCTCACTATGAGAAAACTGCCTTGTTACAAGGTTTTAGTAAAATGCAGAGGCAACTGCAGTGCCTTATGGATTAATTAATATTCAGGTATTAACTGAGATTGACCTCAAGTCATAATTCCTGTGAGTAACACCCTCTGCCACTTGTTTTTGTGGAGGATCTTACGGAGGTTTTGAGGGAAAGTAGGGATGTGACCTGCTACCATTACTTCTTCCTGTCTTTATGCTCTCTAGAGGTCATTGCCTTTGAAATTCTCTGCTAATGTCCCTGCATTATGAAAGGAAGCAGATGGATCTGCTATATAAGAATTTACTTAGTCTTCATTTATTGCCAGTTCTCTGTCTTCTAATTTTATTGACACTGAGGTGGTTTCTGTGTTAGGGGGTTTTTGTGGGAAGGTGGGAAGATGGCTTTTTTCTGTTCCAAGGTAACTCATCAAATGATGTTTTCATAACCCGGCAGCTGCAGACATTTATTTTTGAGTGTTTAATCCCCTCCAGTTTCTTACTCAAAGATTGGCTGTTTGTAATGATTAAATATAAGCATCTCAGAAATGCATAATGATGGCAATTTTCTGCCTAGTTTCCCTTTCCTAGAAGCACCTTATCAGTGTAATATAAAGCCCAAGATGACAGCAATTTACACCTCTGCAGAGACAATAAAATGCAAATAACATGGTTTAGCTTGAATATTTTCCCCTGGAAAAAATTAGTTTTACCATCTCATTATTTTTCCCACGTGCAAAAAAATGTGCACTAATAAGATGACTGCTGTTTTGGCATGGTTTTGTTTATTTATTTATTTTTAATACCCCAGATAAAAATTTATCTATTACAAATGCCTATTGGGAAACATTGCGTATTCGTTGGATGCCACAAAGAGGCACCTACCTGCTGCTTTTCACCACTGCCTGTTTGCAAAGAAACATTGGTGGGTTCCAGATTGCAGAAGTCTCTTCATCCAGGTGACAGGAGATAGGACAAGGGGAAATGGCACAAAGCTGTGCCAGGGCAGGTTCAGATTAGATGTTAGGAAAAAGTTCTTCACCGAAAGAGTTGTTGGGGCCTGGAACAGGCTGCCCAGGGAGGGGGTTGAGTCACCTTCCCTGGATGTGTTCAAAAAAAGGGTAGATGAAGTACTTAGGGATATGGTTTAGCACAGGATGGCAACCGTTGGACTCGATTATCTTAAAGGTCTTTTCCAACCTTGTGATTCTGTGATTCTGTAATTTTGTGTCATGGGTTGAAGTCAGTAAACAATGAAGGACTGTAAAGGCCAGGTACAACATGGCTTGTTGACTTGGATTTGAGATTTGTACATGGTACTTTATATGGGTTTTAGTTTCTGTGGGATTTTTGTCACATAGCCTCGCTGAGCAAAACTACTACACCCTAGGGAGAAAAGTATTGGTGCCGCTGGAGAACTAATTTTGGGAAGGCAGAGAATGAAGCTGTCAGCTTTTCCAAGCCGAAAGAGTTTCCCAAAGGAACTTTTTATTTTGTGAGGAAAACTACCAGAGGCTTGCAGAATTACTGGTATTGATTTTAATGTTACAGTTCACAGTCTTTATTTGCAAGAATGTTCTGATTAAAATGACTGGTCTGATTTTCCTTCTCAAAATGGCTTTGATTTAATATGGATTTTATGACACATAACTAAAATGGTTAAAACAATTTCTTTCTTTTTTTTTTTTAAATCAAAACCACTATTTTCATTATTGACCTCTTGGAGCACATCCAGAGGAGGGCCATGAGGATGATCTGAAGGCTGGAGCACCTCCCCTACGAAGACAGGCTGAGAGAGTTCAGCTTGTTCAGCCTGGAGAAGAGAAAGTTCTGGGGAGATCTTATAGCAACCTCATAGATTAGACATTAGGAGGACATTCTTCACTGTGCGTATGGTGGGACCATAGAACAGGTTGCCCAGAGAGATGCTGGAGACCTCATCCCTGGAGATATTCAAGGTCAGGCTTGACGAAGCTCTGAACGACCTGATCTAGTGAAGATGTTCCTGCATACTGCAGAGGGGTTGGACTAGATGACCTTTACAGGTCCCTTCCAACCTAATGAATTCTATGATTATTAATGTTAAAGTGATAAAATGAGGTGAATTATTAATATGTTTGAAGGAGGTCTCAGACCATGCTTGGTTCTCAGATAATGTTCGGTTCTGTGTCAGAATAAACTGAAATGCCAAACTACCACAATTCTTCATGGAAGAGAAACTCTTTGATTGAAGCTGCTCTGTTGCTTGACTGCTGTAAAAATGTCATAGACAGAAAATATATCCTTGGTTCCTTTCACTGGTTCCCTCAAATAAGATTATAAGATTGAAGGAAAAAAGAGGACACCGTAAGTCACTTACTTGCGGGTTTACTGAACTAGAAAAATAATCAGATCATTAACTCCCATCTTAAAATATAAGACTAGTCTTCTGAAAAATTTAGTTAATGCTTGCACCTGCTATATACATTTAAGCAACTCATCCCTCAGCTTTATTACCTCCATGACATGCACATCTAGTGAGGTCAATAATTCCAGAGTACAGATGACTACTGTTACCCTGTTTTGATTCCTTACTATAGCCCAGCATCCGAGATCATCCCTGCTTTTCATGATGAAGCAGGAAGGGTAAGTGTGGAATCCAGTGGAGGGCTATGAGGATGATGAGGGAGTTGGATCTTCTTCTGTATGAGGAAAGGCTGAGAGAGCTGGGTCTGTTTTGCCTGCAGAAGACTGAGAGGGGATCTGGTGAATACTTCTAAATATCTAAAGGGTGGGTGTCAAGAGGATGGGGCCAGACTCTTCTCAGTGGTGCCTGGTGACAGGACAAAGTGCAATGGGCACAAACTGGAACACAGGACATGAGGAAAATCTTTTTTACTCTGAGGGTGACAGAGCACTGGCACAGGCTGCCCAGAGAGGTTGTGGAACCTCCTCTGGAGATGTTCAAAACTTAACTGGACACAATCCTGTACAAGCTGCTCTAGGTGATTCTGCTGTAGCAGGGCGGTTGGATTAGATGATTTCCAGAAGTCCCTTCCAGCTCTTACCATTTTGTGATTCTGTGTGATTCTGTGATATAATAATGACATTTATAATGACATACGCAAGGGCCATGAGGCACTGGAACAGGTTGCCTAGAGTAGTTATGGATGTTCAGTTTTTGGAAGTGTTCAAGGCCAGGTTGTATGGGGCTTTGAGCAGCCTGGTCTGATGAAGGGTGTCCCTGCACATGGCAAGGGGATTGGAACTAAAAGATCCAACCCAAACCAGTCTGCGATTCTGTGATTCAATGATAATTTTCAATATTGTTTCTGTTTTGAAGATAAAATCATTTGACCTTCTGTCACAGGGAAGCTTGTTTGTTACCTGAATATTTTTCTTACCACTGGTGAAGAACAGTTTCCTGAAGTCTATCCGTATCTATACTTAAAATGAAACCTATACCTTCAACTATCCATATAGTTTTTTTCCAAACTGAACATTTTTCACTATGCTTCCTCTTTGTCTACATCTGTAACAGGTAATTTTTTTTATGATGACACCTAAATTGCTCACCACGCCTTCTTCAGCATGAAATGAAATGTACCACAGTGCTTTGAAGATAACCCTCTACCTTGAGATGGGGTTCTTCATAAAAGCTACGCTGCAAATGTTATGTTTTGGATTGTTAATCTGGAGGGAATTGCTTGCTGTCATGGTGTGATCTTTTGATGCAAAGGTACAGCTACTGGGTACTTAGGTGAAGGAGAACATACAATAAAACTAGCTGATGATTATTATTTTCATCAAAATGGCTTCATTTTGATGCCATGAAAAACTGGAATCAAAACTCAATAACCTTGGTGACTATTAAGCAGGCATTTTTTATCACAGAGTGGGTGCACAGGGGATCGCTCCTCCCAAAGTGCGTGCCAAAAGAGTTAGTTGCACAGTTTATATGCAGGTTATGGACACATATTCATGACCTTTCCAAGAAATTAACATATTCATTACTTTTCTGAGAATTCATTATCATAGCTTTCTACCCTTCCCTGCATGCGTACTGCAGTCTTTAGGTGGCCTTCAACGACTCTGGTGGTTGTTTACTTCATCCACTCTTCTTCATCACAGGGTTTTTGCCATGAACTGTAGCCCTTATCTTCCTCTTCTTGTTTACCAGAGCTACATGACTGTTCTTTGGATCTATTGTAGCCTTGAGTTTTCTTTTCTTGGAGATAGTTCTGCTAAAAAGCTTACAATGTGCTGATACACACATCGCACAATACCCTGGCTGCAAAATATGGTACTAGTATCTAAAAAGGCCTAGACCGTAAGTCCTCATTAGATTCAGCCCTCTTTTCAATTTGACCAAACTTCAGCTACATGTGACCTAGCTATATACACCCTAGTGAATAAAGAGGAAGAGTCACTTCTAAAGGCAATATATCCTCATCACATCCTAAAACAGACATCTTAGCTATGGGAAACTTTTGGTATGACTGGCAAGGGAGGTGTAATGGGAAACTGAAACTGCATACATGCTGCACAGAGGCAATACAGAGGAGAAGACAATGTTTCCACTACAAACTATAAAACAGCAGGAGAAAGCCCTTTGACACCATTTATTTGTAATGCAAAGGTAGGTCTCCAAAGGAAAATGATTGCTTAATAAGGTATACTCAATTGGGGCTTTAATCTTCAAAGAGGCACCGTTGCACACATATCTGGTCCTCTCCTTCACAGAAGACATGTTGACTCTTGTTTTAAGTATTGAAATGCGCTCAGGCTACTCTTTCCGGAGGCAAAACAAAAGGAATGTACCGTGTAACAGCATAAAGCCTTTCAAAGTTGATCTTTGTTATGGTGAATATTCAAGTCCTCTGAAGTGTGAGGAATGTGAGCTCAGGTTTCTGGAACAACTGATCTGCATGGTGACCAATCAATAAAAGACACTGCAGTGGATCTTAAGAAAAAGTGCCTCATTGAATTCAGCATACACTGAATATTAAACTAGTCTTTGGGATGGGTGCATACCACAGTTTGAAGATTTTCTTCTTCCTTAAAAATAAAAAAAAATCCAAAAGAACATAGGGATTACTCTACTTTTCAGACAGTGAAAGAAATCTTCAAAATGGGCAGTACTGTGATTTGGTTGGATGCTGTCAATAACTTAGACCCTTGCTCTGAGCATTGACTTTGTGAATATGAAAGTATATATAAATACATGAAATAGATACATATATATATAGATCCCATCCTACCTGTGGATAGGGAATGGAGATTCTTGGCTCACCAGTCTGCACAGGAAGGATTACTATTTGCTGCTTGCATTGGTCAGCAGAAAATTATTTTGGTGCTTGTTTGTTCTCTAATTTAATAAGGGCAACTATCCCTGTAGGCTTTAAAGGAGGCAAAAGAGCAAAAGAGAAGTGAGAGAAGAGATGACAGCAAAGTATTTAAAGTATTAGGATACTTATCTCAATGTGTGAGTTGGAGCTTTTTCTAATGCTGGAAGGTGTTCTCACTTAACATGTCTGTAAGCACATACCCACTCTGCCGTGGGGTGTTGAAAGCAACCAGAGCCATTGCTAGTTGTGTCCTCAGACACAGGAGTCTGGGGATGGACCAAGACACGTATGAGTCTCCTTCAAAAGAGACAGGCTGCACATCCAAAGACTCCATACTGCTGATGTATCTGAATTTGGCTATTTTTGAGAATGATTGAGAGTAGCATCAGATTTGGGATTCTGACCAGAAAGTACCTATTGCATTAGGAATCGGAACTTTCTGAGGTTTGAGCTTATTTCAGAATGGCAGCTTGCTCCTCTTGGCAATTTAAAACCCTCTCCTCTTTGTCTTTTCATGAACTGCCTGAGCTTGTACCACATGAAATAACTATTACCCTCACATACATTGGTACACTACCTTCTTCTGGCTCCAGTCATGCAATTGTCTATACTTCTGAGTACATATTTGTACCATAATCTCCTGTCACATTTCTGTGGAGGAGTGGATGGAAACAATGAGGTTTGAACAATATTTTCTTGTTTTATTATGGGAACACTGTGGTAGGGCCACCTAAGGCTAATGAATAAAAAATAAATGGTGTCAGTAGTGGTTAAAGGTAAAGGAAAAGGAAATGTTGTACACAAACTAATTTATAAATTTCAGACCTTCTTCTCAAAAAGAAGGAGGTGGTAGCTTCCCTATTGTGAATCCAAGGCATTTTTATCAGTAATCAATCATTTGTTCCATGGGAATCCATGAGAAACTGTTAATCATAGCAATCTATTGCATTTCACTGATAAGTGTTGCAGCAATCTGATCTCCTGGACTTGTATTTACCAGTGATTTAGGATGGCTGGCATCTCTGAAAGACATTAATTAGCTATTCTCCTACTGTGCTTAAATACTTGCATAAGGACATTTTAGATTAATCATAGTTTTCCTCTGGGAATACAGAGAGCAAACTTGGTATGTTTAGGAGCTAGCTTGGCTTCATGCTAGAGGACTGAGCACATTATTTATGAGTAAAAATTCAACTGTGAGTACAAGGGGAGGAAGAGTTTATAATAACAGTGCAGCTTCAGGTTATTTTGTGGCTTCAGACTACAGCTTCAGACCTTCTTTTGAGAGTGTCTGCATTATCTTACTCACCCCTGTGACATTAAAGTAATTCTCTTCAGCCCTTAGTTACTTGTATTGTCTCTCCAAAAAGGATTTGTGAGAAGAGCAGGTTATAGCTTGAGTCTCCAGCTCGGATGGCATGGGGGTCCTTGAAGAACTGGGAGACTACAGAGGACAACTCTAAATATTTGTTTTAAAGAACAATAGATATTTCGTGTCTTGACATAACTTTGGGTTTTTACTGTGGTCATAGCTTGTCGGCACTCCTCTTTCTCCTTGGATGTTAATGCAGGTCCTTCTCTTCTCATGCCTGCTTTAGGAGGAGGTCAAGAGTGTGTGTGTGTAGCACAAAGGCATGGCTCTGTGCTTTCACACTGGCTGGTCAGGAGACAGGTTTTTTTTTCTGATGTGGGGATGACCTGAAGTAATCTTCCTGACAGATCCAAGTGCTTAAGGGAGTATATTAGTACCAACCATGTTAATATATTTGTCAAAATTTGATATGTTAATATTTATGATGATATTTACTAAGACTGTTTTTAACATTCTGTATGCAAGCAGAAAGCAACTATACTAAATGTTTTCAATACAGTATTTTAGATCTCAGACATAAATATATATTTTAATTTAGCAGGAGAAAGGATTCCTGTTAATAGAGTAAAAAGATTAATTTATCTTGTGATGTATTTATGCATGAGTCTGGAATGTTAGTCTGAGCAGTCTAAACTAGTTAATTGGAAAGTTTTAACATAAAAAACCTTATCAGACATTTCTGTTTTCCAAGAAGCCTGCAAGGTTAATCTTCAGCAGAGCTGTGACTCCAAGGACATTTAACACTAGATATATATTTAATAACATGTTATATTCTTAATCAAGAAGAATAGGTTACATATGCTTATTTTAGTTGTTGTAATCTGAGGAAAATAGCATGTTGAGGACGGGGAACTTTTATTGCAAAAATCTGTAATGTATCATTTATTCTGTTAGCAGTAAGCAAAAAGAAACCTTGAGGGCTTAACATTCTCATTGTTAGAAAGCTCAATTGAAGATTTATAATAATTTTTTAGCTTGCTCTTTTACTATGTGAACATAAATATTTCTTTGATAGATGTCAATAATGTGGTGGTTTTGAAAAGATTTATCTTACTGAAAAAAATTATATTGTCCAAAATTCCAGAAACACACAGCTATACATTAGTTCTTGTTGGTGAGGCAAATGGTTGTATGTATTTTGATAAGAATAAAGAATGCATTTCCACTTGTCATGTAATCAGCACATCAAGTTCTGTTGAATAAATGCAGTGCCTTTTTGGCCTCACTGTATGTCCTGGTTTCAGCTATGATGGAGTTAAATTTTTTTTTTTAGCAGTGGATGGAATGCCATGTTTGGGTGTTAGGATGAGAACAGTGCTGATAGCATCCTGATGTCTCCGATTTGTTGCCGGGCAATCAAGTACCTTTCTCAGCTCTGCATACTTCCTTACTAATGAGAAAGGAGGGGACGCAGCCAGGACAGGTGACCCGAATTGGCCAAAGAGGATATTCCATGCCAGTTACGTCATGCTCAGTATAAAGGGGGACTGGGGGGAAGAGGAGGAGACAACGCCAGGACGTGCAGTTTCTGGGGACGGTCGGGTTCCGGGACGGGCTCTAAGCTGTGCGGCCTGAGTTGTGTGGTTTGGTGAGAAATTGCATTGTGTATCACCAGTTTCATCTATTTTGTGCTTTAAACTTCTGTTATTGTTATATCTAGTTTGCTGTTATTGTTTAGTAAACTATCCTTATCCCAACCTGCGTGGTTCTGGTTTCTAGGTTGTGGTTTCGTTCCCTCTTTTCTTCCTTCCCTTTTTCTCCCTCCCCCAACTTTCCTTCCCCCTTCCTTTTAAAAGTACAAGCGACTGTGTGGGGTGCGGCCCCCGGCTGGGGCAAAACCACGACACTGTACAGCCATGAAATGGTTAGGAAACTGAGCACCATATTCTGTCTCCCAACAGGAATGATCTGCACCCATTCTTTCAAAAAAGAAACTCAGACTCACTGAATCCCTGTTCCATATGCAGTAGTTAATTTCACAGGCATGGACCAGATGCTTTGGTCTAGAGATCATAGAGTCATGGAATCATAGGGGTTGGAAGGGACCTCGAGACATCATCGGGTCCAACCCCCCTGCCAAAGCAGCTCCCTAGCACATATTGCACAGATAGGCGTCCAGACGAGTCTTGAATATCTCCAGAGAAGGAGACTCCACCACCTCCCTGGGCAGCCTGTCCCAGGGCTCTGTCACCCTCACTGTGTAAAAGTTCTTCCGCATGTTGGTGCGGAACTTCCTGTGCTCCAGTTTACAGCCATTGCCCCTTGTCCTGTCTCCACAGACCACTGAAAAGGGGCTGGCCATTTCACTCTGCATCCCATACTTAAGGTATTTATAAACATTACTTGGCATGTAAAAAGATAATTTGTTTAAGTGGGACCAGACTGACAAGTTGGTTGCCTTCATCATTATTATCTGCTATTCTGGCAATCTAGGTGTCATCCACACATTTTACCAGCAGTGATATTGCGTATTATTTGAGAACATTAAAAAAACATTATTTAATTAATCCCTGCAAAGGGATCCTCCGGTTAGAATATTCCTCACTTCAATATGACTCCACTGACAGCTGCATTTGGGCATCTGCCAAAGTGGGTTCTTAATCCATTTAATGTATTCTCTTCTGGTTTCTAAAAGACTAATTTTATAAGAAGATTCACATGTGGTACTAAAGCAAACACCTCATAAAATGCAAAAGTTATCAATTACTTTTGTCAAACAAGTTCGAAATCTCATCAAGGAAAGCCATAGATACAGCCATCTTTGTGGCTCAGTTACAGAATCTGAATCACAACATTTTCTAAAGAGAAAAGTACTTAAATATTTCTTCAGGGCTAATTTCACTGAGGGAATTTAGAACTGGGACCCTGAGCTGTAACCCAGGTGTAGCCAACTTTCAGGTAAGTTCATGAAAACTGTCAGTATCAGGTGTAGCATCTTCAGTGCCATTTTATCATGGCACTCTGCTAGAGGTGATATACATTTGCTCTTAAGAGGGAGCAAGAGTATACTGCCCTTAGTAGCCCTTTCCCTCCCCAGCCTTACTGCCAGAAGTGGAAAAAATAAGCTTTGGGGTCTTCAGAGGAAGGCCAGGTTTTCAGCACATCAGTGCTTTTCTGACTCTAAGTATTAGCATTTGGTAGTAGAAGGAAAATCTACCTTGAAAGTGTAATATGAGATTGTTCCAACTAATATCATGTTAAACATTTTTTTTCTTTTTTAATTTGTCTTACTTTGAAAGGTGCCTATAAACTGAAAGTAGCTGAACCAATCTTAGAAATATTAATGGATCAGAAACAGCTCTGAGGACGTTCCATACTAACAGTGATATGCAAAAAAACAGCATGCAAGGAAAATCATGTAGACTTTTGGGAACCATAATATTCTGTCTTTCCAGATCTATCCAGACATCCATATCACAATTTAAAAATACCATAATTCCTTTATATGTGTCATCAGTCTGTTTTATGAGCTCTAGGGTAATTTAACGGTGCAGGTGTTGAAAGATTTAGAGTTACTGTCACCAGCCATTCCTTCAGGTAATCATTGTTACTAGAGAAGATTGGAGGAAATGGATTTAAATATAATGATCTTGACAAATTGGAGAAATGGTCTGAAAAAACTAGGTTGCAGTTCAATAAGAATAAGAACAAAGAATAAGATGAAAATGAGAACAGCAGGCAAGACAGGAAAAAAATAACTTAGGTAGAAGTTCCAAAGGAAAGGAAAGGATTTATGCTACAAATATAAATATAAATATAGCATTGTGGGTAAGGTCAAAGATCCATCTAGACTAGTGTCCATTTCTGACTGTGAACAACATTTCATGAATAGGAAAAGACTACAATAAACAGGAAGGGCTGAGTGCCACCTCTCCTGATGCAGTCTTTGGCCTTCTGGCACTCTGACTTAGGAGTTTACTGGATCAGAGTCGCATCTCCAAAATCTTGTTTTAGGATACCTTAGTAGATCTTCCATGATTTATTAAACACCTCTGGACCTATTCATGGTCATGCTATTCAATTCATTCTGTGGAAAAATGTTCCACAATTTAATTGTGTACTGCATAAAACTTTGTTTCCCTTTCTTTGTGTTAAATCCACTGACTATAATTTCATTTTATCCCCTTTATGTTATATATATATATATATGTATCATTGTGCTGTATTTAGGTTTTCCATGACTTCATTTTTTTAAAATTTAAAAAATAATTTTATAAAAGTTGATTATATCTTCCTAAATTTTAAGGGTCTGCTCTATATAATCTCTCCTCAGAGGCCATCACATACTTCTGACAATCCTCGATAATACTTGTCACATTTCTCAGTGCCTCTTCTGATTCTACTTTACCAGTTTCTGATACCTGCTATGTGATTTCTGATATCTAGTGGCCGGAATTGCACATAGCATTTGAGACATAAATGCACAAAGGTATTATTCAGTCACCTTATGCAGTTTTCTTCCCTTTCCCTTTGCTAATAGTTTAATCAATTTTGTGACTTCTGTTGAATATTGGGTTAACATTTTCTTAGAACGTTGTAGCCAAAGTCTTATTTCTGAGTCATAAAACCTTACTGAAAGCCTGCTGCCTTACCTACAGAACTACAGTTACTTCTCCTTATGGGATTTATTTTATTAATTTGGTCTGAATTTCTTCTGAGTTCCTTTCAGGCTTTATTCTGATATCCTTTCCCAGCTATTTTCAGCCAGTTTAGCTGTGACTAACTTGAATATGGGAGTCAGTACTGCACCCCAAGTATTAGCTCATCACTGACTTAGAAGTGGATTTGTATACTTAACATGTGTTGTTTGTCTATGTGTGCAGCCACTCAGAATGTAAGTGTGTATGCGTGCAGATACCTGATTTGTGATTACCCAGCTGACATTTATGCCCGTAAACCAGGCATCCACAAACATCTGTGTTTGCCTGTCACCAAAACTCTGCTCTTCAGTGAATTAAATGCCATCCTAGTTAAAAACATATCTTCATGCTGCACAAGCACTGTGTGTATGTAGTACAATCTACGAGTCCCAGGACTGAAAGAAAAGTCAGTCATAGATTCTGCATGTTGATGCTTTTGGTGTCTGTCGTGGTTTAACCCCGGCCAGCAACTAAGCCCCATGCAGCCACTTGCTCACTTCACCCTGGCAGGATGGGGGAGAGAATTGAAAGGGTAAAAATGAGAATCATCGTATCACAGAATGGTTTGGGTTGGAAGGCCCCTCAAAGGTCAGCTAAGTCCAACGCCCCTGCCAAGGGCAGGGACACCCTCCACTAGACCAGAGTGCCCAAAGCCCCATCCAACCTGGCCTTGAACACTGCCAGGAAGGGGCGGCCACAGCTTCTCTGGGCAGCCTGTGCCAGGGCCTCACCACCCTCACAGGGAAGAATTTCTTCCTAATCTAAATCTAACCTCTTTTACTTTAAAGCCATTATGTCTTGTTCTATCACTACACTCCCTGATAAAGAGTCCCTCTCCAGCTCTCCTGTAGGCCCCTTTCTGGTACCAGAAGGCTGAAGGTCTCCCTGGAGCCCTCTCTTCTTCAGGCTGAACAGCCCCAACCCTCTCAGTCTGTCCCTGTAGGTGTTCCAGCCCTCTGATCATCTTTATGGCCCTCTGGACTTGCTCCAGTAGCTCAATATCTTTATTGTGCTGGGGACCTCAGAACTGGACACAGTAGTCCAGGTGGGGTTGCACCAGAGCAGAAGGTTAGAATCACCTCTCTCTACCTCTTCGTCATGCTTCTTTTAATGCAGCCAGGATACAGTTGGCTTTCTGGGCTGAAAGTGCACATTGCTAGGTCATGCTGAGCTTTACATCAATCAACACTCCCAAGTCCTTCTCCTCATGTCTGGTCTCAATCCATTCTCTGCCCAGCCTGTAGATATGTTGGAGATCGCACTGACCCATGTGCAGGACCTTGCACTTGGCCTTGTTGAACTTCATGGGGTTCACACAGGTCCATCTCTGAAGCCTGCTGAGGTCCCTCTGGATGTCATCCCTTCCCTCCAGCGTGTTGACTGCACCTTGCTGAGTTGACACTGTCCATGTCTGACAAAGATGTGGCTTGAGATAAAGACAGTTTAACAGGTAAAGTAAAAGATGCACATGGAAGCAAAGCAAACAAAAATGTTTATTCACCACTCCTCTCAGGCAGGCAGGTGTTCAGTCATCTCCAGGGAAGCAGGGCTCCAGCACACATGATAGTCACTTGCAAAGACAAACACCATCACTCTGAATGTTCTCCCCTTCCTTCTTCTTATTCCCCCAGCTTTATATGCTGAACATGATGTTGTATGGTATAGAATATCTCTTTGATCCATTGTGGTCAGCTGTCCGGGCTGTGTCCCCTCCCGTTTTCTTTTGCACTCCCAGCCTACTCACTGGTGGGGTGGTGTGAGAAGCATCAAGGGCCTTGGCTCTGTGTAAGCGCTGTTCAGCAATAACTGATATGTCTCTGTGTTAGCAACACTGTTTTCAGCACAAATCTGAAATATAGCCCTGTGTTAGCTACTATGAAGGAAATTAAGTCTATCACAGCCAAAACCAGCTCAAAAGTTGAATGGATTTATGTGGATTGGAGTCTGTAAACTGATTAATGGCATTAAGGAACATGTTGGTGCTGTCATTGTAGTTTTCAGACAAGTTATTATAGACATTACAGTTTTAAACTACTACAGTTTTCAGACAAGGTTGAACCAAGAAAAAAAAAGCTTATAGGTAGTGCTGCTGTGTATGTTCTTTGTGACAAATGCAATTTCCCTTCTTTAATTTCATAACCGTAAAAGAATTATTATAGAACCTTCACCCAAAACCTTAAAGGCAAGCAGAAAATAATATTCAAAATGAGGTTTGCCCAATTAGGTGTGAGTTAGTTGAATGCCTGATTGCACACCCAATTGGCACATTAAATTTGTCACGGTTTCTTATTCAGTTTGGGTAATTGTGCATGCAAATGAACAGGTAGTCATGTAACCTGTAATTTCCATAAGTAATTGACATATTTGCATTTGTAATTACTTTCTTTGTAACTGAAACTAAAAATCTGACTACCATCAAGAGCATGAGCTTTGGTCTTTTCAACAGGAAATGAAGTTCAGTGGTCCACTGACAAAATGGAGTTCTCACAACAGAAGTATTATTTTGTCAAGCTAGATTATCCTAAAATGTTTTTGTGCTGCCAGCCTGGATCAGCAGTGATAGGTGAGAAGATCCTAGCTAAATATAAGCAACAAGGATCTAAATACAACAAGGTAGCCACTAAGTCACTATGATGGATTTGTAGGAGTAAAAATGGGAATAGCTGGTCAGCCCATCAAAGGTTTCTATACTATATAGTATATGCCATAGATACTAGGCATCTGTACATGTGACTAGAAAATGAACATAAACTGGTATAGTATGCTCAAAATGGGCAAGCAAAGGAGAAGGGAAAAGATATTATCTTGCATAATAGTAATTAAAGAGAGTAGGAAAGAAAATGCAGGGATGTTGACAGATCTTGACTATTTGGTCTGAAATGCCAAGATGAAGGTTAAAGCTGAAACAGAGAGGAATAATCAGCAATAAATAAACAGGATGAAATACTGGGGTTTTGAGACGAATGTGGGATATATGGAGGACCATAAGCTGAACAAAATTGATAAGGTTGTACAGCTTTGAACATCATACCTGGGATATGTATTCAGAAATGTAGCCCACGGTTGTGGAGCTCACATTCCTCTAAGACCAGTATTGGCAAGATAGATTCTGTGGTCATTATACTTTGAGAAAGATGTGAAGCGACCGGAGAGAGTCCAGGAGAATCTCAAGAAAAATATGGCCTTTGGGGAAATACTGGGAAAAATGTACCTTGGTAAGAGGCAGAAAAGGAAATGGTTTGGACATGGTGCAGAAGTCTGCTACAAAGAATGAGAGAATAACTATTTTCCAAGTTTCTAGTAGATAAAGAAATAGTAATAGGATTTGTTTTCAGAAAAAAAAGATTATGTTAGGTATTAGGAAACACCTCCTACTTACAAGAGAAAATGATGATGCTAGTCAAAAATATATATCTTTGCACTGTATAGGCAGGCAGAGGTTGTAAAATCTTAATTGCTGGAGATATGAAAAAACACTTTAGCCATATATCTTTTCATAAATGACACAGAGATAACTGAATCTTCTCAGGGTTTATCCCAAGTTTTCTTTATAGAATTCTGGTTTTTTTTATGGTTGTATTTAAAATTATGTATTTTTAGTAAATGTTTAGGCTTTTACAAAAAGAAGATTGAAAAATTTGAATAATTCAGCGTGTACAGTTTCACAGATACCTACAGTTCCTGTTCTTCCGCTATCCTCTTTATTTAGTAGCTGTTTCCAGAAAAACAGTGGCTTTAGGGGCTTAATGTGCTTGTCCCTTTGGAGAGACCCCGAGGAGAGGCTAGAGGTAATTTCAGTGCCTAAGAGAGAAAAAATCATGAAGGCTTTATTCCTCTGAAAGTTGGCTAATCCAAGCAGTACGTATTGCCAAGGTTGGATAATTCCCATGGTCTCTGAAGACCAAAATGACTTTGACTTTCAGTCTGTTTTTTGTAATTTCTTATCCTGATTTCACACTCTGAGTATTTCTGGGAGGCAACTGTGGAAATGGTACAAAACCACCAGACTCATAAGCTGCACTTCAAATAGAAGCTCCTTTTGGCTCTTTGATCCAGAAAACTGAAAGCTCTTCACTGGGGAGGGGACACAAGTGCCTGTCCATGTAGGCAGAATTCCATCTTTTCTGAAATTTATATCCATAAAAGTCATGTGCAGCCTCAAGTAAAAAGCTGGAAGAATACCAAAAGACAAAGTTCTAATAAAATATGACTTATATTTTAAATGAAGGTTACTTAGTGTTTCAATAATTTGGATTATTTTAACAAAGATTTAATAAAGACAATAATAATGAAGATTCATGGTCAAATTTCATAGACCTCAAAACATCTTTGCAATACACACTAGATAGGTGAGCTCTGCCCTCGTGCTACTCAGACCTGTGCTGTGTCTGCACCTGGCTAGCATAGGTGGGGATGGCACATCTGGGAAAACCTAAAGCACGATGGTAGTACAAAATCTGAGCCTCTGCCACGACCCTGAATTGAAGTTAGAACCCAAGCTTGGTATATCTGGAGAAAAGAGAGATCCTTCAAAACTCTGGGGGGGAACACCATGTTACTTGAGTAATTCAGTAGTTCATGAAAGAGGAGCATCAACTTCTTAGGTCATCATACACAAGGCCTTGTGTGAAACACCCAGGAAAAGCAGGAAGCCCCTTACTGTTGAGAATAACAATTTATATCACCTGTGCTTGCAGTCCTGTGGGTATAATTCTGAATTTATTACCTTCCACACTGATAAATATGTCTCTGCTTCATCCTACAGCAAAGCCTGTGTGGTATTGGGGAGTGAAAGCAGCAAACAGAGGGAGTCTGCTCTGACAAGCATAGGTTGGGTTGTGCTGGCAGCTTGGAGGTGTCCACCTCCTGGGGACTTGCTTAGGGGGGCTGGTATCTAGGGACCAGACTGACAGACATGTCAGGGTTTGCCGAGAAAAGTTACCTTAGCAGCCTCTGTTTCTGCAGCAGGGGGCTTCTCTAGAAGTGCTGAAGGGGAGCTCTGCATACAGGAATCAGACAACAGCAGATGCCTGTCAGCCTGGGGTCTCACCTGAGCTCCCAGAGCCACTGCCTGCTGACCACCACACTGCATGGAACCGGCGGTGAGGAGCTGCCTTTGAGAAGGATATGAATCAGTGGAAGCTAGTGGTGCTATGCAGAGGTTTGCCCTACCCAAAGCTGCTGAGTAGTCAGATCAAAGAGTGCAACACCTGGTCTCCAAAGCACGGCACAAGCCAGGTTCCTCTACCCACAGCTCCCTTTGTGAGAGGGGAAGGGGGGATAAACACGTTTGCCATTTGTATTGATAACAATAAAGATCACCAGTCTTTTTAAATTCACTCATAATTCTAGCTGCTTTTTAAAACTCCAAGGATCTCTGCACTATTAAATGATCAGGCATAGATTCCAAGAAGCACCCTCTTCAAAGTATGAAACAAAACATATTGGTGCCAGAAACTCAGTTGCAAAATTTCTATGAGAGATCATTTTATTTGTTATGTGAGTGCTGCCATAAGACCTGTTTATAGCTATCAGGATTTTTCCTTCTAAGTGAAATTGTCTATCTTCCCTGGGCTACAGTAATTACATTTAAATGATGGTTTTGCTTTGAATACTGCAGAAGGGACACATATCCAGACCTAAGAGAATTCACAGTGAAATAGTGTCTCAGTAGAGGCATTTCAGCTCCTCTTGCAGCAATCTTGATTTCTTAAGGAAGGTCTACTGAACAAAATTATTCTATGCCTTATGGAAACACACACAGATACTGCTGTCCTTCTAATAGATTAACAAGGAATTTATTCAGTTGTTATTGCTATGAATTAAATTTTAGCTCTCGTGTCTTGATCACTCATATGTATGTATATACCCATGGCCAAGTCCTAGGTTAGTTGTCTTGTCAGGCAAAGAAGACATGGCTTGCTATGAGACCCCTAAAAATTCTTAATAGCAGGCAGTGAAGTAGGCTGGGAAGCTGTATCTAGGTGGCATCTTGAAAGTGTCTCTGAATGAACTTTGCGTAGTTTTCTACAGAGTGGGTGCTCTATCTGTTAGCATCTGTCCAGAATACATAGAAAATAATATGATTGACTTAAATTTTAAAGCTTTTTGAATGAAGATTCTTCAAAGATTGAAGTGAAGCAATGCAGATCTCCCCCTTAAGGAAGTATTTTAGTTAACAGCAGCTAGTAAGAATTTTTGTACATCACAGTTATATTGCTTGTGTATCTGTAGATGTGATGGTAAGAACTTGAAGCAAGGCTGTTTCTCTTCTGCATTAACTTTTATGGACTCACGTGTCTGTAAAAATATGTCTTTGATAGGGTGGCTTTGTGAGGCCCTTTCCTCACAGCATAACCAAAATTTAGGGTAAGGGGAATATCTTGTCCTTTTTATTATGGCTAAGGAACATATTTCCTTGTCAGAATATTTCAGTTGGAAGGGACCTATAGCGATCATCTCGTCCTTGCTGAGAGTTTCCCACATTAGAAATGACAGTGACAGCTGCTGGTGCAGGAAGCATTGGTAAGGTTGATGTAGAAATAGAGAAGCACTTGAAGTTTTTGCATCTCTATTAGAGTTTTAGAAAATTAGACAGGTAAAAATCTGTTGGCAATAGTTTTGGTACAGCTTATCTTGCCTACTCAAGATTCCTCCCAGTTCTGTTTTCTACTATTTATTGATTTTTATTGCATATCTCAAACTGTGTTTTTTGTTTTGTTTTGTTTGATTGATTCATTGGGGTTTTTTGGAAGGCTTTTATTTTAAGCTCCATCCTCCAGTACTGCGAAAGCCTAACCTGTCGATGAAAAAAACTAAAGTAAGTTTCTACCTGCAGAGAAACACTGAAATAACTTACTCTAAGGTAGCCTGAGGACACAAACCAAGAAGGATTTAACAATAAAGCCCATTCTTAAAACAAATAAATCTGTGAACAGCAGAATCAAAGAAGCCTTGTATCCTGTGGATTCTTGCACAGCTTTTCTTGCTTCTCACCATTGTAATCCCAGCTCTTTGCAACAGCTCCGTACCCCCCCTACCATGATACCTCCCGTTCTCCCACAAGCAGTCTTTAATCGGTCAGAATAGGAACTTCATTTTTCTCACACAGCAAAAGATACCAATCTTCCCCAAGAACCTCGTTTGCTTTACCTATCTCTTTGTAATGCTGCTCACGCAAGCATCGATTGATTTGAAACTGTGGATATGGGGACTGCTGGATGTTGCTGCCGTTGGCAGAAATACCATCTTGAAGGTGTCTCTGAATGAAGTTTCCTACAGAATGGTGTCCTATCCAGTAGCATCTGTCCAGAATACATGTGCAGACATGTAAAAAAGTAACCACATGCCCCTGCCTTTCCACCACCACCTGCTCTGCTGGTGCCTCACGTGACTGGTGGTTTTCTCTTCACTTGGGGAAATTTGTGAGATATCAGAACCTTTGTAAAAATTTGGTTAATATTAGTGCCCAAACATGACTCAGAGAGACTGCAAGACCACTGAAGCCTCCATTAAATTGAATAATGCAAATCTTACAATTCTAAAGGTAATCAAGTTTTTGGAAAACTGGCTCGTGATTTTGAACTGCTGGAATTGGCTGGTCTGAACAAAAAGTGCTTTTTAATAGATAACTCTTCAGTCTAGTATGTTATAAGCACTGTGACTGGATGCTTTAAACAAGCCCCTTTCTATGCCAGGAATGTAACTCCAGTCTTTCATTTTAACCCAAACAACGTAGAATTGTTCTGGTAAACTAATATAACTTTCTCTGGAATTGAGAAAGCTATTTCCAAGTCATATAAAACAAATTGTTTCAAAACTGATAAAAGATGTCCTGCAGATGAGGTTAAGAATTTAATCACTGGAGAGCTGCATGTTCTGATATCAGATGTTTTAGAAATAACACTTGTATGTGTTTACACCCTGTGCTCTCAGGAAAGCACACAGCAAACTGCTGCTTTGTTTTGTCAGTGGCTAGGGATTTTCTTAAAAAAACCCATTTCGATTCTTTTTCCATTTGACATAGTGATTATAAAACAAAAAAACATCTCTGGAATATAATAACTTGGTGGGAGGTTATTAAAAGCTGTAGCTTTTAAATTATTTCGTGTGTAGAATTTTGGTTTTGGTAACTTAGCAGACAAAATACTGTATTAAGCTGAAGCGCACACATGAAATATTCATTTGCAGAGTGAACTAAATAAATATTATAATTGATAACTTTAAAGGCTCAGAAATAATATTCAGAAAATTACTCAAAGGTAATATTGCTGAAGGGCACTAATTCAAATATGTTTTAGATTTCCCTGCCATGATTTAATATGACAGGAAAGAAACCTCAAAGACTCTACAGCAGCACGAGTTCATGACTGCTGTGATCATCTAACCTAATCCAATTAGAAGGCCAGGTCTGGAAATCACAGCTCTAAGACTTAAATTGGAGGATTTTTATATATTTGCCGGTGATCTCTTGTTTTTTGGTTGCAGGTATAAAGTAGGAAATAGGCACAAAACAAACCTATTGTCAAAATCCAGCCTGCAAATCACATTTGAAGACTGAGTGTACTGAAAATAATATTTTGTCAATGCTATGCTTTTTCTACAGTTAAAACAGCAGTAAATTATAGTGGCTTTGGCTTCTGTACACTTATCCCTAATCTCATGTTGACTTTTTATTGTAAGTAGGATTTGATTGTCCTCAGGCCAGAAAAAAGCTTGCATTCTTATTCACAGTGAAGCTGGGACTTACTGTCATCATGTCCTCTATTATCTGCTTTTGGACTGGAGAAGTAGAGTGAGTCCTAACATGGAGTATATGATACTGAAGCTTTGGATTTCATGGAATATTGTGTGTGAAGCATGATATGACATTGCTTTGTGTCTCAAAATCAGTAGTGAGAAAGAAACGTCTCTTTCCCTTGAAAGTGATGACTATCCCTTGTCTTATTTTTTTCTATTTGGACATTGCATTTAGATTAAAAATTTCTTTTCTACCAAAGCAGGTAGAGATGTATTGCATAACCTGCTTATTCAAACAAGTGTTCTTCTTAATGATTTTTACTTTTTCTCACAGTTAGTTATTCCTACCACAGTCGTATGTTGTGGTAGAATAAGGCTGTTGTACAGGTACCTCAGCAGATCTTCTATTAAGTATGAGAATGTGGAAATAGACGGTCAGTTGTTTCTTTGCATTGTCTCCTTTCAGTTCTACAGCAGTTGAAAACATTTCTCCATGGTGCCAGTGGGACCAAGAGGTGGGCTGCTCAGGGAGACTCTGCCGGCTCCATCCTGGGAGGTTCCCAGCCCCAATGGGTCACAGCCGTGAGCAGCCCACTCTGACCTCAGCGCTGAGCCTGCTGTGGCAGGGATGGACCAGGCAACTCCTAAGCAACCTCCAGCCTGAGGGAGGTATGCTAGTGCTATGGTATGCTAGTGGTATGCTAGTGCTCTTTACCTTTACTAACTGTAGTAACCCACAATTTTAGTGATTTCAGACCACAAACCTATGGGTAAAGACTAATTTATTGACAAGACAGCATTTATTGTTGCCAGAATTATCTATATTAGGAAGGAAAAATCAATCTGAAACATGTAGAGCAAATTAATCCTAAAGTTCTGTGATTGAAATTTTCTTTATGGTCCTCTCCATTCCAGCATCTGTCCATTCTGAAATGGTCAAATGAAGGTTTTATTATCGGAGAAAGGATTCACAGAATTCACAGACTTGTAGCAGTTGGAAGGGACCTCAAGAGCAGGTTCCTTAGGATAGACTGCACAGGTAAGCATCCAGATGGGTCCTGAGTATCTCCAGAGAAGGAGACTCCACAACCCCCTGGGCAGCCTGTCCCAGTGCTCTGTCACCCTTACTGTGAAAATGTTCTTCTGCATATTGGTGTGGAACTTCCTGTGCTTCAAAGATGGGATCTGTTTCTCTGCATCAAAAGAGAGAGTCACTGGTATGAGAAAAAATCACTTGGGGTTTTAAATGTGAGATCTGAGAAATTAAGAAACTCCAAATATTTATTGGGTAATAAGATGAGCACTGAGTATTTCACTCAGGTAGATATACCTTTACAAGGATATCTATGTGGACAGCAGCACAAAGACATTTTTAGTAGACTGTAAAGAAGTTGATAACAAACAGACTGTGGAGGTCTTTACTTTTCGTATTGGGATGCCTTTTTTCCTCTAAATGTTATGCCTTTCCATGACTTCTCCTTTTCACTGTGGGCTACTATTCATGCAACTACCTTAAGTCTTTCTCGGAAATATCTTTGCCTTATATTTCAAGAAAGTTGTCCCTTCTCATACAAACAAACAAACAGTTCAGCTGCACCACTCTAACAATAATGGGCAATATTAGCAAAAAAGGGGCACTAGATAGCTAGTGATCACTTTACCTCATCTAGATTTGAGCAGCTATACATGATCTATAGGAAATATACCACTAGCATCAGTTCTTTCAGCCATTGAACTGCAGTGTAAAGGGTACATGATACTCGGGGCGGGGGGGGGAAGACAAAAAGAAGAAAAAAATCAATTACAGTATTTACCAGAATCACTTTTGTACCAGCACTATCAGTAGAGGAAGTGCTGTCATGGATAGAACCAGAGGGAAGGCACATGTGTCTGGACAAGTCAGTCCAGGCTTGCTCAGCAGACAATGGAGAAAACTACAGTGCATCTATTCTCTTTCAGGTGTTTCTTTTATAAATTGTCCCTGTCCTCTCTGATGAGGCAGACAGAATGGCATCCTGTGCTGACTTGCAGCTAACACATCCATTTAGTCAGGTGAATCCCCTCTTCCAGCCTCCTACTCTAGGAGGTTTCTGGGTGGCCCTAGAAAGTCAGATTTGCCTACACAGACCACAAGTTATCTTTAAACCCCAACTGTTACTGCAGGTTATGGAGGTCTTCTTTGAAATATGTTAGCATGCCCTGCCAGCAATGATTTTCTCCACTGCAGAAAAGTCTGTGTAGATTAAGGAATTTTCCCTCACAAAGAGCTTGCAGAAACATTTCTGGCATTCTATTCATCCCTTTTGTAAGTAAATGGGTCAAAGAAAACTCATATATCTGAAAGAGAGTCAAGTTTTTAGGGACAGCTTGCACGTGTTGCTATTTGTGTGTTCAGTACTTTACATTTGAACTGACATAGGGAGAAGTGGAACGACAGGCATAGCTAACTGGGTCTCAATGCAACACAGTTAATGGCAAGGCTGCTCTCATCTCCTATCTTATTTCCCTCTGCAGCTATAAAATGATGAGCAATTCTTAATAATTTTTGACCTGGGCCTTGCCATTTTTCTTCAACACACCAACATATCATATAGAAACTGTACAAGTGTGTCAGTGTTTTGATGAACACAGTTCATTTCAGAAGAGGATCCTTATGTGTGTATGTTTTGTTTATTTTTTTTCCCTATAGGAATGTAAGATTTCTGTATCAGATCAAACCACCGGCTCATCATACCTTATAGTATGATTCTTGCATATCTTAGGGTTTAAAAACATGAGAAAAAGCCTGTAATGCACCTAGGCTATTATGCAGCATTCTGGATCCAAGTTGGGTATAGACAAGATTTCTTTCTGATCTCTTTCACAAGATACAATTTTCTATTGAAGATTGCATTCTCTGTTACTTCAGATGTATCATTGTTCTAGTAATACAATTCACCCTTAAAAAAAAAAAAAAGTCCATAATTTTTAATGCAATATAAGTGGCTTAAAAATATATCTACAAATCAGTGTGAATCTGTAAGAGGGTTTTAATTAAGCACTAATGGAGCAGACCAGGAATAATGATGCTTTTGCATACAGAGAAAGACAGAAATAGAAAACACTTTAATAATTATTATATTGCTCCTTTCTTTCAAAAACAACCCATCATTTTAATCTCTGGTTCTTTGTTACTTGGTCAGGGCCTTTTGTCTACAGTTAAAATCATAGTGGTTTGCTGAATCAAAAGAACAGATATCTGCTGAAGGGGATATGAACGCTTCGTTGTTATTCCACTGACCTTTAGTCAAGAACAAAAATACGTCCTCAAAAACCAAAGAAGAATTGAGTGTAACATCAGGGTTTCTGTCATAAAGTTTTCCGTTTACTGAAGATTTACATTTTTAATTACTACTGGTCCATGTAATAATCCACTGTTAACACGGGTGGGAGGCATCACTTCAACAGGCTTGTTTCTGTAGAAGCTGCAGCAACTATGCTGCAAATAACATAGCTGTTTCATCAGTGAGCTGGCTGGAAACCTGTGTTTAGTTCAGTTTCCAGATCTCCTGTAGGCTTGCATGACTGGGTAAATCACCCTTGCTAAATCCTTGAAGGAACATCTGTCATTTTATGCATTTCACAACCCCTGTGCAATGAAGAGGAAGCTGTATAGCCCAGCTTTGTATGACCTGCTTGCTGATTACTATGGTAGTAACTGACCCTGCTTTACTTAATGCTACATTGAACAGGGGACCAGAGATGGAATTTAGGCTGGGGGAATCACAAGGCAGTTCTGTTTTGAAGGAAGCTCTGCGGGTGATCTGGTCCTACCTCTTGCACAGAGGTATATAGCATTTTGCTTGGGAACTGAGCTAGTGAAAGTTTGAGAATGGAGCTTCCACAGCCTCCCTGGGCACATGCTTACCACTCTGATGGTGAATTTTTTTCTCTTGCTGAAACTTGTGACTATTGAACCTCTCAGAAGAACCTGGTTTTGTTTTTTTTGTAATCGCACTTCAGGTTGTGGAAGATTGCAGTTAGTCTTCGCTCTTAGCTCTCCCTTCTCCAGGCTGAAAAACCCTGTTTCAGCATTTCCCTACATACTGCGAGACCCAACCATGCCACTGACCCTCCCTGGCCTGTCTGCAGGTCGTGTCTCTTGTACTGTGGTGGTAAAATTGGACACAGGGGACCACATATGTCCTCACAAACGCCAAGCAGAACAGAATAATCATTTTCCCTAACCCACTTACTGTCCTCTTGTTAATGCAGCAGGGCACGCTGTGAGCCTTCATGACTGCAAGGATGCACTGCTGCATCACGGTCAACCCGTTTCCTACCATGATCCCCATGGTTTTTCTGTAGAAGTATCACCCAGCAGACAGTCACTAGCCTGTACTGTTGCATGGTGTATTTCTGCCCTGAATTACCCAATTTTTTCCCTTATGGAAGTTTGAATTATTCACCACAACTTTGATCTAGGTTTTGGTACAGCAAGTGATTCGTTCACCCAGGTTGTAGTTTAGTCATCCAGTCCATCTCCCCAAACCTTATGGAGATTTTTCTTTTTTAGTTTTCTGCCCTCCTAGTCCCATTGTTACAACATAAAGTTTTGCACACTGAGTGAATGACAGTAAATGCACACACAGGGTAATAAATTTTTCCTTTTCATTTAGCAATAAAGAGTATTGCTTTTAGTGTTTGAATATCCTATTAAACAGAAGCTGTTCTGGACAATGTCTATAGTGCAAAGATTGCAATGTTACTGCAGGGAGAGATGAATACTGGGTCAGGCTGACTGGGGAATAAATAGTTTCCACCTCAGTCAGTCCCAGGGATCACTACCAAGGATGGGCTATAACAGCTCTGGATGAGGAGGGTGACAGAGGAGTGCTGAGCATCTGCACAGGAGGTCTTGTCCTGAGGACCCTCGGTATAAACATTCTGGCATGTCCTAAGTGCAGCAGAATCGTTATTCCACAAGCTACAAGTGGATGCAAAGAATTAATTGTCCCAGCCATCTCATTCAGTGTTCATTAGCTGCCCTCCCTCCTTGTAGGTCAGTTAGCATTTTGTGGTGCTTACTGGTTGTGCATTAAACTCCCAGAGGGATGATGCTAGCGGGAGTTAGCACATTCAATTTCTCTGAAGCAGGAATGTTGAAAACATATACGTGCAGTTCATTAAATTTTGTTCTCATTAGAGTTCTATTAAACATATTTATTTGACTCCTACTGCTATTTATCCTGTTTTCTCTGGAGTTGTGTATTTACTGTAGTCAAGCATTAATGTTATCAATCAAATCAATTAATGTTATTGATCAAATTTTCAGTGCTATTCCTACTATATATTTAATTCAGTAAGAGTTCTGCCTGAAGAATAAGTCAAACCAATTTAGGAGCAATTGTCTGTTCACTCTAAATGAAAATTAAATATTTGCTGTGAAGGAGTTATTTCAACACTACCCGAACGATTGTTTAAACATATTTCTACTCCTCCATAATGGAGAAAGTTTTCATTTAGAGGGCAAAATGAAGTATTTTTTTCCTTTGTGAAGGAAAGAACTCTAAAGAATCATGTTAGGAGAGGGAACCTGAACATGTAAAAGCACAGCTGTCTGAAGGAAGAGGCAAATGGAGACAAGCATTAAGTAATTGCATTAACCTCTATTTGGCCTTTTTCAGCTGAGTGAGATTTATTTTGATAACATGCTGTTTGTTTTCTTCCAGGTTTGCACACAATGTATAAGCCTTTCTCAAAGACTGAAAAAGAAATTGAAGCATGCATCTCAGTAAAACTCCCTGACTGGGTAATAAAATAATACATCTTTCAGTAAGTTGGAATCTGGAACAGGGTTGTCCCAGTAGCCATAACCTGAATAATACACAAATGGAGATACTGCTGTCTTATACACGACTGCTGTCTGAATTGCAGCTGTAAGGACAATCTGGGGAGAAAATTATGAAGAAAATTTCTCTCATTTTACTTGAAAATGGATTTACTGAAGAAAAAAAGTCTATTTTATATTAGAATAAAACATCAAAATCTAAGTCTTTGAAAAACGGAAGTCCAAAATAACTGGCTTCAAATAAAATATATTTTCCATTAATCAAAAGAAAATAATTCACTGACATCTAAAAAAAATTGATTGTGCTTAAATTGTCCATACTTAGCTTAATTGAAAACCAAAGTTATTTCAAAACATAAAAATGTAAAATTTTTTGTTAGAAAAGATGAAAAGTTTTGAAAATTTTGAATGTTATTTTCTTCTAATAACTTAGCCTACTGTACAGATATGCAAAATAAAAAATCTCAAACAAACACACATTTTATAGCAGCTGTAGGAAGTGCTTATTTTTCTCAGCGCCTCCTTCTTAATTTATCTAGTCTCTGCATATTTTGCATGAGGAGAACTTCAGCAAGGACACAGTGCATTTCCCATTTCTGTGGATGGGTTTCCTTTGTCTGCTGTGAACTCAGGTCTGGTGCAAGAGTGGTCCAGCCCGTGACCTTCAGCTGCGTGCAGCCAGAACATCCAACCCCGCCGTAGCAACTGCATCTATTATTGAGATGAGGATGGGTTTGGGGCCAAGGGCTGGCTGGCTGATGTTTGATTTGAAAGCAACTAAAGCACTGGATATGGGAAACAGCAGGAACAGATGGCAAAAGAGAATGTTGCTACTTTTGACTCAGAAAAGGCAAGTAGAAATGAAGTTAGTTCACTGCTGATATTAAAAAATCAGTGAGCTACTATAGAGAAAGGGATCTAGTTTCCTTACATGTCCTCCACTCTCATTTAGTTATGTATTTCAACTCATTTCTTTAAGTCATGGATATGGTAGCTATTACCTTCAGCACACCCTTTGCAATGAATTTTACTAAGGGCTATATTTTACAACCATCTGGAGATTGAAAGTGTAACAGGATTTGAGTCTCCCCTCATTAAGAGCATGTCTTTCTGGAGTTCACACACTAATGTTTCTGTATTTGTACCATCTACACAGTAGGAGCTAAATAGGATTTTGTTTAATTTGTTGGCCTGGGACCAGCTTTGCTAAAGCATCTCCTCTCTCCTCAGGGTAATCCATTGTTGCTGTGGTCAGAAAGAGACACATTCCACCCCTTGCCTCTGAAAAGCCCAACTGCCCACAGAGGACACTGCAGTCAGCAGAGGCCAGCAGGGTGATGGGCAGGTTAAATGAAGCACAACATCTCTGCCATGCTGAATTGATACCAAATACACTTTCACACAACTCTACAATCTCCTGGAGGGTAGTTACAGCCCCAGAAGCTTTGAAATAGTGCCAGGACAAACAAAAAGGTTGAACAAATACTTTGAGCATTTGGAGTGTCAGAATTCATATGAAACTGGGGCAGAAAGTGTGACTGTAATTACAGTATCATGGGGATAACTGCAACATGAAACCTTTTCATAAACTCATTTTTAAAATTAGGATTTTTCCCCCCCCCTCACAATATGACCTTTGGATGGGCTATTTCAGATCCTTATTCAGTCAGGGCCTGGAACAGGCTACACAGGGAGGTGGTTGAGTCACCTTCCCTGGATGTGTTCAAAAAAAGGGTAGATGAGGTACTTAGAGATACAGTTTAGTTTAGGATGAGAATGGTTGGACTTGATGATCTTCAAAGGTCTTTTTCAACCTTGTGATTCTGTGAAGGTTACTGATGTCATCTTTCAATTTCAGTTACCTGTAGACAGTTGCTAAGCAGTTGTCCTCCTCGAGATTTCATTGCCTTCCTGAGTTTGAATGAAAGAAATTTTGAGCATGGCTGCTTCTTTATATCTTTTACAGTCCAGACCTCTTGACTGAGAAAACAGGTATTTCACCACATAAAATGGTTTGAATTGAACTGGTGTATTTTGCTTATCTAAAGGATTCCTGCTTGAGTTGTCTGGGATGGGATTTCCATTAAAAGTTATCATTTAAGAGCCAAAAGATTATAAAACATCTAGAGGTTCATGTCTCCTTTGTGATCTCGCAGATTTAGGTGTAACACTAAGAAAAAATTAGGGAATTTGCTAATATTTTTCCACACTGCAGCTTTTCTGATAAAACTTTATCCCCAGAAAATATTTGAGTTTATGCTGAAGACCCAGTGCTGGACTAGCCACGTAGTCTTCAAAAAACCAGGAGTGTAAACAGGTCCTAGAGAAAAACCCCACACTGCTATTAGAAGCCAAGTTTAAGATTTACAAGTCCTTTCTTTCAAATTTTGTATAGAATTTCAGCTCAGAAGAAACAAGAGACTGACAATGTATTTAAAATGTCAGAAAGGTAACAAATAGCACAGCCTCACACAATACGGTTTCCTATTGGCAAATCACTGATAAGCTTTAAGGAAATTGTATGCACTTGTGTGCTCTTTTCCTTTTGCTAGCTACATGGAGCAGGATCTGAGCTTAAATTGTAAAAAAGTATTTCTTTATTCCTGTGATTACCTATGGAACAAAATCAGATGTAACCACCAATATCTATAAAAACATAGTCTAAATAGTTGTTCCTGTATTGTCCTTATGCTCGGCATGTAAGTGCTTTGATGCAGGGACAATAGAGAAGTCTCTGTCTCTCCCCTGGTTTCTTGCCCTGGGCCTGTTGCATTAGGGATGTGAAAATGTGGAGTTTCAGCTAAATGTGATCAAGCAGGATTTTAGCAGACCTTTTGCCCAAAAGGATCTTGGTATCATGCTCTCCATATAATTTTCACTCATCAGAACCAAGAACTGCATGTTCTGATTTAGAGCCTTGTGCATCACATATAGCCCAGATGCCAATGATAACATTTCACTCTCTGTCCTCTTTCATGTTTTGGGCTGGAGAAGGAATCACTGATGCAGAAAGATGAGCCGGTCATTTGCTGGGAATGAAACATCACTCTCTTTTGCACTCTTGCCTACCCCACGTCTCCATTTTTCTCCCAGAATACTGCTACTGACATACACCTATGCATCTCTTGAGCTAAAGATGTCTCATTCTCCACCTAAGTACTAAGTAGCTAGAAGGTACAGAATAAGCTGCCATCCTGAGCCTTGGCACGAGAGACAATGGGTCATTTCACCTCCTTTTGCTATTGCTGTGAATAAAGTTGCAAAAAAAAAGACTCCATGAGAAGCTGAGGAGCTGGAGGTTAAGAGTTGATAGCTTGATGCCAGGAAGCAGCACTGAATTGTATGAATGCTAAATGATTTATAGAGAATTTATGAGTTTTCACAAGACAAGCGGAAAGAGTTTTTTCAGGTAATGTCATATGTATCACACATTCTGGGAGAGAATAAAACAGAGGAAGGTCCCTACTAAATTCCTGAAAGGGTCTCATTGGTTTAAATGGGTTTGGGTTTTTTTCTACTCTTGTCAGAAAAGAAAAAAGACTGTCTCTGTTCACAGCTGATATGTCTCTATTTCTCCACTACTTGAATGGATGGTTTTTACAATGTAGCCAGGACATTACTTGCTGAATTATTTATTTTTCAACAGAGGACACGAGGACACAGTGACCCCAGTTTTCTCTTTTGAAAGGCTCTTCACAAATAACTACTTTGAAAGCCAGTGCAGCACATAGGTGAGATGCCCTAGGTATGTTCAATTATTAAAGTTAACTTTCATTCTTTTTTCTCAGCAGGTTTAGCAATTTTAATGGGCACTTTTAAGGGAGACTGTGACAAATGTAGTATATCATTTTGCTCTGCATAAGGTACTGTTTTCTCTCATTTTGAAAATATTTTCTCTAGTTTCAGGAAGTGGAAAAGGACAGATTCATATCTTAGAGAACTCAGATTTGATTTGGATTTCATTATACCTAGTAAGTGAATTGTTAGGAAAGATGTTCTGAAAATCCACTAAGGGGAAATTGACTTGAAAGGTGTGTCCGGGGTGATAGAAAAGCTTTCCTAAGAATTTATTTCAATGACCAAGTTGACCTGCCCCCAGGATTTGAAATCTTAATCACACAAACAAATTTGGGTGACCTTCCAGCAAACAATAGCTAGTGTTTAATAGGGTAGGTGATGTATTCTGAGACAAGTATTATTACTGTCATAATATTAAAGTTGAAGCAAAGATGTATTCCTGTTAGGTCACTGAACATTTTAGGTGAACAGCGGATGTTGATGTCAGGATAAAAATCGGTGTCAAAACATGAACCCAGAGGTGAAACTCTTCTCTTTCCCATAAGGAATCCAGTGTCACCAAAAAAGCATATTTGCTTTTTAACTTGCTCTTTCATCTGCAGGGAGCTGCATCAGTATTTTTGCCTAAATACTTTTGTGTGTTTGTGTGTATGTGTTCTCATAGCTTCATCATAAAGATTATCAGTCCCTCAAACATTAATCCTCATTCTTGTGTTCTTTCATTTCTGAATGATTAACTATCAGGCCATAGACTCTCTGTGAACAACCTCCTGTTCTGTAGTCCTCAGTTTCATCCCTCCATGTTATCTCAGTCTCGAAGATCATCTAGTTCTTTCCTATCCTACTTGAATTGATAATGTTATTCTTTATTAGGTCTTATAAAAATTTCATTATTACAGTCCTAGTTATTTTGTCCTTGATGATGGTCTTTGGCAATTAAATTAATTTTGCTGAAGAACTTTTTTCCTGTACCATCATTTCTTGAAGTGTACTTCCCACCGTGGCACACTGATTTCTGATGGGCTACAAAAAAGGATCTTTTTCCCACATGAAAACAATTGCAATTTCTTTTTATGTTCCAACAAAGTCATTTCTATGACTGAAGGAAAATTTGTAAGAAAAATTATCCTCAACACTGAAGAGATCAGACATAAAATCAAGTATCTTTTCTGTTTGGATAAACTGACTACTGATTTAAATACATCACATGTTAAAGCAATTGTGTGATCCTAGGAAAACAGTTAGCATTCAGTCACTCACATCTAGAACTTGAAGCTGAAATTCACAGTGAGATTTATTCTAATATTCTATTTCATAAGCAGAGATATCAGTTACGAAATCAATCTGGTACAGTTACAGGCAGCACAATATTTGAGAAATCTTAGTAGGCAGCATGCTGCATAAACATTTCTCTATTATATATGCAATATTATGTATTATAAAGGACCTTTCTAAAAAGTAGCAATGATATGGCACAGCTGTGAGTCTTTCCATGGCATAAAAAGTTAAGAAAAATACCCTTATAAGAGCACGATTTTGTGCCTTAGCCCTGCTTTTTGAGATTTATCCTGGGGAAAATTACAGAATGTTACTGGATCCCTTTTGGATTGCAAAACAGCTTCTTTGATTCCAGGAATTACACCTGAAGAAGCCCTTCTTGTTGTCCTTGACATCCCTTGCCAGATTTAATTCCAAGTGGGACTTAGCCTTTCTGGTTGTATTCCTGCTTACTCTGACAACATCCATATATGCCTTCCCTTTTCCACTTTCTGTAAACTTTCTTTCAGTTTTTCCAGAAGGTCTTTCTCCTGCCTCCTTTGCTCGATTTTTTACTCTTCAGGATGCACCAATCTTGAGCTTGGGGAAAGTGGTTCTTGACCAGGTCTCTTGGACCTCCCTACATTCTAAAGCCCTTCTCCATATGATTCTTCCTGGATGGTCTTTAAGAGGCCAAAGTTATCTCTCCTGAAGTCCAGGGCTATAATCCTACTTTATTACCCTGCTTCTTTCCATGCAAGATCCTGAACTCCACCATCTCCTGGTCACTGCAGCCGACGCTGTCCCCAGCCTTCAAATCCTCAACCAACCAGTCCTTCTTTGTAAATACAAAGTCCAGCAGCACTCTTCTCATTGTTGCCTCCTCCACCACCTGCATCAAGTAGTTATCATCAATGCTCTGCAGAAACCTCCTGGACTGTGCATATGTTGCTGTATTGCCTTTCTAGCACATATCAGGGTGGTTGATGTCCACCATGAGAACCAGGGCCTATGATCATGAGGAGCCTTTCAGCTGTTTGTAGAAGGGCTTCATTGACTTCCTCTTCATGATCAGGTGGCCTGTAGTAAACACCCTCACCAGTATCACCCGTATTAGCCTGCTTCTTAATTCTAGCCCATAAACTTGTCTCATTCATCCACACCAAAGCATAGCTCAATACATTCCAGTTGCTCTTGCCCTGCTAGCCTGTCTTTCCTAAAAAGCACATAGCCATCCATGACAACATTCCAGTCATGCAATCTATCTCACCATGTCTCTGTAGTGGCAATGAGATCATGGCCCTGTGAATGCAAAAAGATCTCTAGCTCCTCTTTATTCCTTGTGCTGCGTGTGTTGGTGTACAGGCATTTCAGACAAGTAACTGAGCATGCAGGTTTCCCTGGAAGGATGCAAGACGGTCCACCATAACCATACAGACTTTTGAGGTGGTTGGCCTTCTGCTTCTCGTCTTGGGAGGTGGCTAATGAACATTTCTCGCTGCTCTGGTTGGCCTGGCTTATTCCCCAGATGTATGCAATAGCATGAACATTGCCATTTGGAGCCTGCCCCCCAGGGCTTTCAGTTTAAAATCCACATCACTAAGTAAAAGATTAGAAGAATCTATCTAGAGAAATTACCTATTATTTTAAATTTACGATAGTTGTCCTTTACATTATTTTGTTCCTATATTTCATGAAAGTTTTTGAGTTCAACAAAGCTCTTGTTGAGAAAAGGGGTTTTTTTTTTAATCCAAGGAGGCTATCTTGTTATTTCCAGTGACTCTAGAAAACATAAAGCAGAAAGAGGGAGAGGGAAATGCTAGAAAGAAGAATCAAAGAGAACTATTACCCTCCTGAATGCTGACATTTTCGATCCGACTAAAATCATTATGGGATAAATCTGTTTGGTGAACATGTTCAAATGCTTTCATTTCAAATGGAATGAAAATCATCTTTTAAACATCAGACAACGGCTGATCAGCCAGCTCTCTGAATTTTACCAATTGCCTACTACAAAGTAGTATAACATCAAAATAATTCTTCTGATATCAGTGTCTTCATTCTTAAGAAGAGAATAGTCTGCTGTGCTAGTGATATAAGAGTGTACCTTGCAAATAATAACACTTCTGTTGACACTGTTTCTCTGGTATTCTGTAGAGAGAAAAGAGTTGCTTGTTTGGGCTAATATCGTGCCTCTGATTACACAGTGTCAATGCAGTCCAGCATTTGTAGATGTTGCATACGATTTTACCTTTGTAACGGGTGGCAAAAATAATTAGTAACTTGAATGAAGTCAGTGGAGTTTTTCTAAAATGAGTAAAAATATTTTTAGTTTGAAAACATTGGTCCTTGAATTCTGAGATATGGAAACTTTGCAACTTTGTTCCTTCAGTTATTTCAGTGGGGTTATGCCATGTCCATACTAGCAAAACTCCACTGAGCTAACCTGCAGGGGTCACATCTAAAATTTGTTTTTATTGGAATAATAGATGGTTTCAGTATGACTTTAAATCCAAGATTCATGTGTTCCTATAAGAAGGAAAACATCTATTTTGTTAACAATCAAATAGCAGTACATTTAGGTACTGTCTATTGACCTTTAGTATGCCAGGGTGATAATGTTACATATTTCTCTGGGTCCAGAGCCCCCTATACTGTAATGTGGAATTTTGTTTTTCAGAATAATTTTCTTAAATAACTTAACAGTTTCTTGTATGTTTTTAGTTTAATGTTTTCATTTTATTGACAGACTCCATAAACATTTTTTGAGTGTTTTCAAGATCAAAGTTTATTGAGGAAAAGGTGAAATAGAGTCTCTTCCATAGAAGCAGTTCTTGCCAGTACCCAGAACATTAGGTTAAATTAGGAAAGACCATCACAGTTTTTACTTAATAAGCCTGTGACACATCTGCCATTATTATTTGAATGAAGAAGGAACTGCTGTGTTTATTAGTGAAGCACATATAACCAATTTTGGACCAGCAGTGTCTCTATATACACATGACATCTTTTTCCATCACTGGTTTTGTTTGTTCCAGTCTTAGGCAGACTTTTCATAATCTAATAGCTCATTTTAAAAAATGTCTGTGTTCCATTCTCAATTGAGAAGACATATTATGTGGGACATCAAAACTGTCTCATGTCAAAACAGGGTGGGAGCTTTTTGTTTAGCTCTTTCAGCATGCTTCATGAAGCTTCTGAAGATGAAGGTGGCCTCTTGTTCTGTTTTTTCAGGACAGATCAACAGCTATAGCGATACAGCTAATGGCTGCATGTTTCTACAAACTGTCAGCTTGCCACCTTCTACTAAATACGGTGCAGGAAAATCATGGGAGGAGACGAGGGAAATGAGGTACTGTTTAAAAGGACCCATCAACAGAATTATCTCAAGAAACCTTCTGAGGTGAAAGGCTCCTTTGACAAATAGCAGTTGGCTTCATTGTCCTAAATTAGAGAGTTGGAATTTATTTGTCATTAATTGACTAAAGAAATAGAATGTAAAGGTGGTCTGAATGAATGCAATTGGAAATTGAAAACTTACCAAATGCCCCAAATAAATGGCAGCAAGTCAAAGGATAAAGCATTTTCACCTCACTCTCCTTAAAGAATTAATATTTTAAACCATTCTGATGGGAAATGTGCCATGTCATAGCTCAAGACAACTTACTCCTGAACTGTACCAAGTTTTCCATTAGCTTTTGACAAAATATTCTAGTCCAAAGAAAGCTATACACAGAAGATAGACAATGTGAAAGTGAGGAGGTAACAGTGACAGTGATATATCAATAAAACTGTCCGGTTTGGTGCAGGATCGTTTCTGAACCACAGATCTGCAATTTTGATAGACCTTAGCTACAGGAGTGTTTTCCATGAAACAGTTGTGTAAGCATTTTTTTGAGACCAGTTTCTCAAATAAATTAGCTGATCAGACCTTATATCATTTTCCTTTTTGCAGGTGTGAATTGTCAGACAAATTTCAACCAAGTTTGGCAGAGGAGTTAGTTTTGAATTTATTTTCTTCCAGCAAATATCTCATGAAGTGGTGCCTAGGTAGAGGAAAACTGCCCATGCTGATGCTTCTCTTGTTGGAAAAACATATGGAAATGAGAACAGCAGTAAGTCATCCAAGTGGTGGTGCACATCATTGCATCTTCAACAGACAGTGCCTTAACCTGCCTCTTAACTTTCCTGAAAAAATGGAGTGTGCCATGAAACTAGGTGACAAGGGGAGAGCTCATGACATTGTGGGAACTCATAAGGATTTGTCAGGACATCCTGAAATTGGGAAAGTTACAAGAGTGTGGAAGGGAATATGGAGGGCACATGGGAAATTAATTAAACTGTCGTGGAACACTTGTTTGTGTGCCTTTTATTTATCTGTTCATTATGACATTAATAATGCTGTTCTCCTTTATGACATCAAACAAATATCTTCACCTTCCCCTTCCTCAGCTTTTAATATGTGCAGTGTACTCATTTTCTTTCTGTATCTTGAAAATGCAAAGACCATTAAAAAAAAAAGAAAAAAGAAAAAAAAGAAGATATTTGTTATTAATCTTCTGGGAAACATCACTCCAGGTAAATGTAATCAATATAATAGGACAGTGAGCAAGGTAGATTTTGGCAAGGATGTGCTATTAAAATTGTATAGGGGAGAACTAATTCAGTTAATGTGTTGCTGGACTAGTGAAAAAGAAAGTCTGATGACAAAAGTGTTCTGGAAAGATTCTTGGCAATGGTAGAGAATGGAAAACCTTTCATGCTTGGAAGAAATAACATGCAGTCTGATTGGCTTAATAATGCAGAAGAGTACAATGAGTACTGGAGTGAGTGAATAAATTGTGTGGAGTGTATCACACATCAAATGTCAATGTGGAACTTAGAAAGTTCCAAAAAGCATGCAAATAATCACACTGATGACACGTTATTTTTAATTTTTGAAAGGACTATCTTAGGTTTCCCTCACACTTTTTGACTGTGATCCTTCAGCCATGTATTTCCATCTTGTAAATCAAAACAATGGTAAAAATGAATCATTTGTGTTTCAGCCACTTATTTGCAGAGCTTGTGTTGATTATTCTTTGGGCACAAGTCAGGAACTTAATGTAGATAGGTAAGTTAGAGAAGTAGTCCGCCTAGGCTCCCTCTTTAGTCCTTGGAGAGTGATAAACACTTTCAGAAGGTAATTCAGAGCAATAAGAATCAGCTTCTATCTTAACTATCAGTAATGTTACATGTTTATACGTCAATGGAGTAGATATACCCATGTGGACATACTGAGTGGGAGGCAATAGCTTTAGAGTTCTAACTTCCTGGTGCACCAGAAGATATCAAAGGAAAAAGTGGTACAGCTCTTCTTAATATATATTCTTCCTCATGGAGAGAAGGTGAGCCTGTTTTATTGTGATTGAAAAGGAATGAAAATGTTCCTGTGCCTGAGCCATATGAGAAGAAATCACTCACAATCTCATTTCTTCTTCAGATTCTGCCAGGGCTTCTCTGCTACCATCTCATGAACAAAGTTTGTTGAAATCTGCAGATCTTGCTGAGAGTTATTATTTCATCTCTACCACTGTGCAAGACTCAATACAGGAACATTACCTACAAATTTATATATTCAGGTGAACGGTTCTTTTTTTTCTGCTTCATGTGAATATGTAGTTCTATGATACATTTACCATTAGACAGCTTTCCCTGAGATTAACATTAAATTTGTACCAGATTCTAAGGGAGAGTCAACAAAAGAACTTGTGAATAAGCACTACTGAGAGCTGACAGGTTGTTAACCATTTGGGAGCTTTGAATCAGGATTTCCCAGCCGAGGGGTCAAATGTAGCCAGGCTTAGCACTGCTCCAGGGGGGTAAATCTAAAGACTCTTCATTCTATCTTAAAACATCAAGATAAATCAGAAACCAAAATCATTTCTCCTGGGAGACTGCTAAAGACATACTTTTCTCATACAAATGAACATTCTTTCCTGGTAGCATGGCAGTGTTATCTGTCTTGTAGAGGATGCTGGATTTTAGTTTTAGTTTATTTCAGATATGTTCTAGTACCAGGAAGAAAAAATATTGGTAGCATTGCTTTGGTATTTGTGTAGTCACTGGATGTGACACTTCAGTTGCAAGTACTTAATGAAGATGAATAAATGGTGCCAAAGATGGCCACATTTGCTGTATTTCATGATTGCTTGTGATATAATGGAGGACACACAATAAAATTTCAGGAAAGGTCAGCAAAAAGATTGGGAAATGAGGAATACATCTATAACTGTCCAAATGTCCCCTCTAGCTGGAAATATTTTGCTGATAAATAGCCCAGGAGAAATGAGGATACATACTGATGACTCAGAAATTGCCCTGCCCAAGCTCTAAGACCCAGTTGATTTTAAACAGTAGGAAAAGGTAAACCTGCATGCAGAGCCAGCATGCACAGAAGAATCTTATCTTGAGTATGCACCCTCTTAGTAGGATAAATGAATCACCTAACATTCACAGATCAATCACAACACAGATACACAGCTTTCAATTTAAGTCAGCCTCTAACCTGGCAGTACACTTTTCAGTGCCAAACTAGACAATTTAACATAGTTCCTGCCCCATAAACCAGGGTAGGTACCGAACTGTAAAACCAATGTGTTCAACAGTGGAGCAGCTTTAATTGCTTGTAGGCTTTCCACTAGAAGCTAGGAATTTGGCTATGCATAAATGATTTGTTAATGATATTAATACATGTGAAAGTGTTACTAGTGATAATCAGCATAGTTATATCATAGTTATATGGACTTCCTTGTTGCAGTGTGACTGGTTGGGCTTGTTTTAGACTTAATCGCTTTCTGAGAAACATGAGTTTATACCACATAAGAAAGACTATAGTAAGAAAAAGATAGTGAAGACAGGAAAAGAGGGGGATAATGGGAAATGGTCTTGGGCAACTGATTCTAGGGGGCCTTGACTGAGCAAGGGTGTTGGACCAGATGATCTCCAGAGGTCACTTCCAACCTTAACCATTCTGTGATTCTGTGAATAATCATTCAGTGTGCTTTAAGCTGTATTTTAGCTTATTGTCCTGGTTCTGGCCAGACCGGAGTCAACCTTCCCAGGCAGCCAGCCCAGGTGAGCTGAGTTAGCCCTGGTGAGCTGAGTTAGCCTGGGCTGTTTTCCACACCACCTGACATCACTTCCCCATAAAAGGAGCTGTTTGGGGAGGGGTATGGGCTTAGTGTTTCCAGGATAGCCTGAGTGTGGCTTGGTGGGTCTGTCTGGCCTTCTGTTTTATGGCACTCTATAATTGTGGGGTCAGTAAGGTACTCTGTGTTATCACTGGGTGTGAGTGTTATTGGCTGTTATTGTTCTATGTTCATGGTGATTTTGTTAGTTAATTGTCCTTATCCCAACTCTTGGGGCCTTGGTCTCTTTCTCCCCTGGGAGTGAGTGGTGTGTGGTGCTCAGCCAGTGCTTGGGGCTGAACCACCACAACTTACCCTGAGATAAGTCTCCTGTGGCAAAAAAAAAATGCTTAAGCTCATGGTAGAGAAGTAGTTGCCATAAGAAACAAAAGAAAAAACCCCTCAAATATACAAATACTTAGTTGAGTTTATCAGAAGTAAATTTTACTTAACAAATATAACTTATGTAAATTTGGGTTTCTGTGAAATATTTTAACAAAAGCTTATAACTTTTTTCCTTGGTTTGGGTGGAGAGGAAGAGAAGAATGTGTTCCATCCTATCCCCCACTTTAAAAAAAGAAGTGCTTCCCCTCCTGGGAGGGAGGAAAGAGAAGGGGAAAGAAAATAGAAGAGAGAAGATAAAGCATTTCCTGAATGCTTAAAAGCACTGAAGGAAGGAGGTAATGTGGTGCTGAGTACTGGAATCCTACCATGTGCAGGTGAAAATGAGAAATCTCCTCACCTTCTATTTTAGAGGTCATATCCATCTCCAAAAGATTAAAAAAAGGAAGCTGTAGAATGAAATAAGACTTCCATTGCTATTGGAAAAATGATTGGACAGGAAATAAAGCTGTGAGTGTGATGATAAATACCACTGTTTTCATTTTGTTTAGACTTCTACCTCAGAAACAGTATGACTCTTATTTTCACAGAGGAAAGTAAAAAAGAATGTGCTGATGCTATTTGCCTGCTTGAATAACATGGCAACCTTTGAATCCTTCTGATGTTTTAAATGTAAACTATTACTGCTGCTATTCTGTTCCCACAACTACTTCTCAGATCAGTAGTATGTCTATGTATGGTGTAGCTTGTTCTTGGAGGCACATGTCATTGATGTTACTATGATTGAAATGTTTGGCTTTCAGATAGTATTATTAACTCAGTGCTATTTCCTCTGGAAAATTCAATCTTAGATGTACAGTCATGTTATGAAGGTGCTGTTCTCAGTCAGATGTGTCCATGTATGCCACTGACTTGGTGTGGAATAGGTGTTTCTTGATCATAAGATTTCTTGAGTTGGAAGGGACCCATAAGGATCATCAAGTCCAACTCCTGGCCTTGCACAGGGCCAGCCAGGTCAGAGCATGAGACAGAGTGCCTCGTCCAGATGCTTCTTGAACTCAGCCAAACTCGGTGCCATGACATCTTCCCTGGGGACCCTGTTCCAGTGCTGTTGCAAAATTCTCCGGTTGGCTCACCAGGACAAGTCATTCCTTATTTAATTCACTGAAAAAATACAAGATGGCCTTAATACAGGAGACTGAAACTATAAGCTGCAGATGAACAGGCCAGGAACAGACAGCAGTAGCACTGGCTTTTGTAATGTGGGCTGCTTTTCTTCCAGAAGTGAGATGGGAAAATTATTTTCACAGTTGTCTGCGTGGCCATGTGGAAATAATGTCCAGGCAGTAGTTTGAAGCCAGCTGTTTGTACTGCACTGGTTCTGCCTAGGACAGGGTTAAACTAGTTAGGAAGGGGGGAGGGGACATTATGATGGCTCTTGGGGTTAGGCATGGGCTTTGGGAGACACAATGTGAGTTGGCGGTGGAAGAAGGTAAATGCCAGCAGCACAGTGACGGACTTGGGGATGTTGTTCCATGTGATAGCGGGGAAAATTCTGGGGATTGCCCTGAGGACTCCTCAGTGGAGCCACTATTGCCCATCCCCTGTCAGAAATCTCGCTGTGATCTGCTGAGGATACCTGCACCTGCTGCCCCACTAAAATGCCTTTATACAAATGCAGGTAGCATGGGAAACAAGCAGGAAGAATGAGAGATCTTTGTGCGGTCTTAGGGCCACGATCTCATTGCGATCACAGAGACGTGGTGGGACAGCCTGGACGACTGGCACGCTGTCATGGATGGCTATGTGCTTTTCAGGAAGGACAGGCTAGGGAGGCGAGGTGGAGGAGCTGCTCTTTATGTTAGAGAGCAGCTTGAATGTATTGAGCTCCACCTGGGGAAAGATGACCCATCAGTCGAGTGCTTGTGGGTAAGAATCAAGGGTCACGCTAGTATGAGTGACACTGTTGTGGGTGTGTGCTATAGGCCCCCTGATCAAGAGGAGCGGGCTGATAGTGCTTTCTATGAGCAGCTAGAAGTAGCCTCGAGATCCCAGGCCCTGGTCCTTATGGGGGACTTCAACTACCCAGATATTTGCTGGGAAAGCAATACGGCCAGTCGTATGCAGTCCAGACAATTTCTGCAGTATGTTGAGGACAATTTCCTGCTACAGATGGTGCAGGAACCTACAAGGGGAGGGCGAGTGCTGGACCTTGTTCTTACTAACAAGGATGGGCTCATCAGGGAGGTGAAGGTCGGGGGCAGCTTAGGACAAAGCAACCACGAAATGATCCAGTTCAAGATCCTGAGTGGAAGAAGCAAGCCAAAAAGCGGGATAGCTACCCTGAATTTTGGAAGAGCTAACTTTGATCTCTTCCGCAACCTTTTAGGAGCTATCCCGTGGGCTACGCTGTTAGAAGGCAAGGGAGCCTGTGAGAGCTGGCTAGCATTTAAACAGCACTTCTTCCAAGCACAGGATAGGTGCATCCCTTTGAGTGAAAAATCGGGAAAGAGAGGCAGAAGACCTGTGTGGATGACCAGGGAGCTATTGTGTAAACTCAAAGGGAAGCAGAGGGTTTATGAACTATGGAAACAGGGTCTGTGCACCTGGGAGGATTATAGGGATGTTGTCAGGGCCTGTAGGGATGTGACTAGAAAGGCTAAAGCCCACTTGGAGATGAAACTGGCAAGGGATATAAAGGATAATAAAAAGAGTTTTTTCAGATACGTGAATAGTAAGAGGATGACCAGGGATAATGTAGGTCCCTTAATGAATGAGGCAGGTGTCCTGGTATCGGGTGATGATGAGAAGGTGGAAATACTGAATGCCTTCTTTGCCTCAGTCTTCACTCCAAAGGCCCCTCGGGACCCGCAGATCCTGGATGAAAGTAGGAGTGTTTGGGGAATGAAGAGCTTCCCTCTAGCTGAGGTAGGGGTGGTCCAGGAGCGGCTCAAAGGGATTAATGCAAACAAATCCATGGGCCTGGATGGGATACATCCACGTGTGCTGAGGGAGCTGGTGGAAGTGATTGCGGAGCCGCTTGCTATCATCTTCGACAGCTCTTGGAGAACAGGAGAAGTACCTGAGGATTGGAGGATAGCCAATATCACTCCAGTCTTCAAAAAGGGCAAGAAGGAGGACCCTAACAATTATAGGCCAGTCAGCCTCATTTCTGTCCCTGGAAAGGTGATGGAACAGCTTGTTCTGGATGCCATTACCAAGCAACTGGAAGAGAAGAAGGTCATGAGGAGTAGTCAGCATGGATTCACCAAGGGGAGATCGTGCTCGACTAATCTCATAGCCTTCTATGATCTCATCACCGGCTGGGTGGATGGAGGGAGAGCAGTGGATGTCATCTACCTTGACTTCAGCAAGGCTTTCGATACTGTCTCCTATGACATCTTGATAGAAAAGCTGAGAGATCATGGGATAGATGAGTGGCCAGTGAGGTGGGTTGAGAACTGGCTGTCGGACCGGGCTCGAGGGTCATGATCAGTGGAACAAAATCTGACTGGAGGCCTGTGACTAGCGGTGTTCCCCAGGGCTCGGTGTTGGGTCCAGTCCTGTTTAATATCTTCATTGACGACCTTGTTGAGGGAATAGCATCCACCCTCAGCAAGTACCCCCATGATACAAAGCTGGGAGGGGTGGCTGACACGCAGGAACACTGCGCTGCCATCCAGCGAGACCTGGACAGGCTGGAAAGCTGGGCAGGGAGAAACCAGATGAGGTTTAATAAAAGCAACTGTAAAGTCTTGCACCTGGGGAGGAATAACCGTCTGTATCAGTACAGGCTGGGGGATGACCTGCTGGAGAAGAGCTCTGTGGAGAAGGACCTGGGGGTCCTAGTTGATGACAGGTTGGCTATGAGCCAGCAGTGTGCCCTGGTGGCTAAGAGGGCCAATGGGATCCTGGGATGCATCAAGAGGAGGGTGGCCAGCAGGTCTAAGGAGGTGATCCTCCCCCTCTACTCTGGGTCAGGCCCCACCTGGAGTATTGTGTCCAGTTCTGGGCTCCCTGGTATAAAAAGGACAGGGATCTCCTGGAGAGAGTCCAGAGAAGGGCTACGAAGATGATTAAGGGCCTGGAACATCTCCCGTATGGGGTAAGGCTGAGTGAGCTGGGGCTGTTCAGCCTGGAGAAAAGAAGACTGAGGGGGGACCTAATTAATGTTTATAAATATCTTAAGTATGGGATGCAGGGGGAATTGGCCAACCCCTTTTCAGTGGTCTGTGGAGACAGGACAAGGGGCAATGGCTGTAAACTGGAGCACAGGAAGTTCCGCACCAACATGCGGAAGAACTTTTACACAGTGAGGGTGACAGAGCCCTGGGACAGGCTGCCCAGGGAGGTGGTGGAGTCTCCTCTGGAGATATTCAAGACTCTTTTGGATGCCTATCTGTGCAATATGTGCTAGGGAGCCTGCTTTGGCAGGGGGGTTGGACCCGATGATCTCTTGAGGTCCCTTCCAACCCCTACGATTCTGTGATTCTGTGAATATTCCTGAGGAGCCAGCACAGGTGAACAGAGCTGGCTAAGGGTGCTTCCATACTGTGTGATGTCACACCCCCATAAATGGGTCCGTGGGGCTCTGGGATGGGTTGTGTGGTGGAGGGTCTGGCCAGCCATGGGGTCAGTGCGAGCTCTGTGCAATCTCCGTGTGTACACCCTGTCCCCAGCGCTGCTGCTGCTGTTCCCGCTCCCGGGGCTGTCCCTGCCCTGAGCCCACCCGTGGGTGCCTTTCTCTGCCCGTGTCTCCTCCCCATCCCACCAGGGGATAGAGGGGCAGCCAGTGGCAAGGGGGGCTCAGCTGTGCCTGGAGCTCAACCATGGCAAGTGGTGAGCATCCCATTTTTATTCTCCTGACCTGTACAGCTGTTTGACTCTAAAACTCAGTCAGCTAACAGCAATATGTTCTCTGAGCATCTTGGTGAGGAAAATAAATAGTGTAGTCTTCAACAGCTGTCTAATGAGAGGGGTTTTTGACTTTTCTTTCAGGAGATGAGTTTTTTATTAGGTGGTTCTCTTCTGCTGTATTCACAGGCCTCCAATCTCATTGCTCTAACCTCTGCTGTTGTCTTTCGCAGACACTAATGTGGTTAAATTGAAATACCGGTGTCAACTGTTGTTCATCACTTTATGCATAAGTACTTTTTGTGACTGAACTTACCAAATCTGCTAGATAGATACAAGAGGTTCTGGGGTCCCCCATTCTGATAGAGGTTTGTGTGTCTCCACTGTAGTGTGTTGGCAGTAATCATGCCCTCCTTGATGTTTCCAGGCCTGACATGCACAATGAGCCTGCTGAAGTGCAGCACTAAACTTATTAAAATGGGGTCTCTTGGGCACAGTAAAATTTTTGGAAAGAAGATGCTGTGTATGTGGCAAGAACTTCTATAAAGGGAGCCAGTTGTTTCATTCTGAATTATTCCAACCTAGTCTAACCTTAGGGCTATTGATAAGCAATTATACAAAAGTAGGTGTTTTCAATAAAGGGTCAGGCAGCATCCCACATTGGGCATTGCTCACTAGGCTGGAATTTACACTGTCCTTAGTAGGTTAACCATGCATCCTAAAGCTCTAAACTATAGTGCCCCAGAGGCTTATTGAAAAGCCACTACCGAAGAGCTCTTCCTTTCTCCTTGTAACTCAGACACCTGAACAGGAGCACCCTTACAGGAAGTCCATGTTTTGGATCACTTGTATTAGTGGAAAGTAACAGATGGATTTCTTGGCAGATTTTTGTAGGTGAAGAAAATTATGTCAGCAGAACACTTTAATTCTTACCTCAATAAAACAGCACAAATAGACACATCCCTTTTTCAGCATTACTTCATCGATGAATGACAGCAGAGACTTGAGCTCTCTAGGTTGAAAATAAGTATGACTTGAAATATAAAGGAAGACCATAAAATCAGCAGTATCATAACAGAAATAGGAGGTGACTGTATGCACCTCTTAATACACAAATAAATAGTAAGTGGCAGGTGAAAAACCCTAAGGGTTATGATCTTTCACACAGCATGCTGTTAAACAGTGGAGACCATTCACCCCAAAATATTTTGGATATCAACATTTTAAATAGCTTAAAAACTAGCTAACCTGTGAAAGAAGATGTTTAAGCTTACTGATTAGAAAGACAACCTTAATTCAGAAAAGTTATTTCTGCATGTTGTTGAATTTCCAAGGAAAATATCTGCCCTATCCTGGTGCTATTTCCTAGGCTGGTACTCTTTCTGCCAGTGATAATCATTGTTTTTCTTAAAAAGAGAAAGTAATTTTTTTCTGTTCCAATGGAAAAATAGTCTGGTTAAGTGGTGTGCTGTTTTATTACCCTCAAACAGACTGTGCTTTCTTTGCCCTGCCTTTGGTGTGTACTGAGCAATCATGGAGTGAGGCAGGAAAATTGAAATCCTTCTGACTTCCCATTCAACTTTATAATCTCTTGATCTGGTTGTTTTAGGGAAAATGCTAATTATGCTAATTAAGCCAGACCCTTCTCAGGTACCTAATGCAATGTAGTGGACTGCCATTTTACTCAAGCTATTTCTAAATATGCTTCCAGGATCCTAATTTACTACCTAGCGGTTTCAAAGACGCCAATATGGTTATAACAAGTTTGCAAAATGAACTCTGACAAATGCTTTTGCTTTCAGTAGTTTCATAACTTTAGGTGATGCTTTTTCCTTCATCTTCATGTTTTATCTTGCCTGTATGTTGACCTTAGCTTCATATCCAGAGAACACATGCAGTAGCCAGGGAAACTCACAGGTTTTCTCTCATCTCTTGACTGATGGGGTCATTCTTACAGCATTGCAACACTTGGTTATAATCGTATTGTTTACAATTATAAAAATTTGCATAAGTGCCCTAATCTGGAAGTAATTTAGTGTTTATACTGTTTGTATGTATGTGGCTATCACAAAGCTGAACTGGAATTGCACAACAGATGTTAATTCTGAGAACAACTTCTGTAAAATAATACTCCTTATTCATGTATTAACACAATAAAACCACAAGTTTATTTCCCACAGATAACTTGTGGGAAATAAATTATTCAGAGCATGGAAAAAGAGGTGACACCAAAATATGATGTATTGGGTGCAGAGGATTCACTGGACAGATCTGGAGAGGAATTCAGTGTGATCATAGTGGCCGATAAAGTGAATGAAATTTATCTGAATATGTTGAATAGCTGAGAAACTGAAAGTGAGAATATAGGAAGTTAGAATGAAAGGAAATGCACTAGTCAAAGTTTGGAAAGGTCAGAAATTGCCTCGTTTATGCTGTGGAATGGAGAAAAACATATAAATTTTAATAATATGGGAATAAAGATATATTACATCAGAGATGCCATATTGGAAGGAGAATTTATGGTGGTTGAAATGACACTGTTGGCTGTTCTATGGTCTTTTTTCCTTCACATTAGAAAAAGGAAAAAATTGCTTTCAATTTAATTCTTTAATTTGGCTTTTTTTTGCTGCTGCTGTTAGAGCAATTATGTATTTGGACATCTTTGAGTCACTGACTAGCACTTTATTAAAACACACACAAGGAGAAGAAACAAGACAAAGCCAAATTTTAGAAACAGAATGATGAGAAACTTAAGTCCTGAATGTCATTCAATGATAGAAGAAATCGTATGATGTCAGTGCGTTTAGTGGTACTGTAATTGAATAAACTTCAACAGAGTTCACAAGCAGCCCTTCACATACATGCTCCTCTGAATACACTGCATATGTAAAGTATGTATGGAAAGCATTAGCATGATGTTGTGGTTTAACACCAGCCAGAAACTGAGCCCCACACAGCTGCTCACTCACTTCCCCCTGGTTGGATGGGGGAGAGAATCAGAAGGGTAAAACTGAGAACTTGTGGGTTGATGTAGAGATAGTTTAATAGGTAAAGCAAAAGTTGTGCATGCAAGTAATGCAAAATGAGAGACTCTTTCACTGCTTCCCAAAGACAGTCAGGTGTTTGGTCATCCCCAGGGAACCCAGGCTTCAGCACACTTGTGATGGTTACTTGGGAAGATAAATGCCATCACAAAAGCAGCAAAGGCCTTGGATCTGTGTAAGCACTGTTCAGCAGCGACAAAAACATCTCTGTGTTACCAACATTATATTTATATAGCCCCGTTCTGATTTCTATGAAGAAAATTAAGTCTATCCCAGCCAAAGCACATGACTACATATTGGTACAAAAATAAGCAAATCAATCACAGAATCACAGAATCGTAGGGGTTGGAAGGGACCTCAAGAGATCATCGGGTCCAACCCCCCTGCCAAAGCAGCTCCCTAGCACATATTGCACAGATAGGCATCCAGACGAGTCTTGAATATCTCCAGAGAAGGAGACTCCACCACCTCCCTGGGCAGCCTGTCCCAGGGCTCTGTCACCCTCACTGTGTAAAAGTTTTTCTGCATGTTGGTGTGGAACTTCCTGTGCTCCAGTTTACAGCCATTGCCCCTTGTCCTGTCTCCACAGACTACTGAAAAGGGGTTGGCCAATTCCCCCTGCATCCCATACTTAAGATATTTATAAACATTAATTAGGTCCCCCCTCAGTCTTCTTTTCTCCAGGCTGAACAGCCCCAGCTCACTCAGCCTTACCCCATACGGGAGATGTTCCAGGCCCTTAATCATCTTCGTAGCCCTTCTCTGGACTCTCTCCAGGAGATCCCTGTCCTTTTTATACCAGGGAGCCCAGAACTGGACACAATACTCCAGGTGGGGCCTGACCCAGAGTAGAGGGGGAGGATCACCTCCTTAGACCTGCTGGCCACCCTCCTCTTGATGCATCCCAGGATCCCATTGGCCCTCTTAGCCACCAGGGCACACTGCTGGCTCATAGCCAACCTGTCATCAACCAGGACCCCCAGGTCCTTCTCCACAGAGCTCTTCTCCAGCAGGTCATCCCCCAGCCTGTACCGATACTGACGGTTATTCCTCCCCAGGTGCAAGACTTTACAGTTGCTTTTATTAAACCTCATCTGGTTTCTCCCTGCCCAGCTTTCCAGCCTGTCCAGGTCTCGCTGGATGGCAGCGCAGTGTTCCTGCGTGTCAGCCACCCCTCCCAGCTTTGTATCATGGGGGTACTTGCTGAGGGTGGATGCTATTCCCTCATCAAGGTCATCGATGAAGATATTAAACAGGACTGGACCCAACACCGAGCCCTGGGGAACACCGCTAGTCACAGGCCTCCATTCAGATTTTGTTCCACTGATCACGACCCTCTGAGCCCGGTCCGACAGCCAGTTCTCAACCCACCTCACTGGCCACTCATCTATCCCATGATCTCTCAGCTTTTCTATCAAGATGTCATGGGAGACAGTATCGAAAGCCTTGCTGAAGTCAAGGTAGATGACATCCACTGCTCTCCCTCCATCCACCCAGCCGGTGATGAGATCATAGAAGGCTATGAGATTGGTTGAGCACGATCTCCCCTTGGTGAATCCATGCTGACTACTCCTCATGACCTTCTCTTCCAGTTGCTTGGTAATGGCATCCAGAACAAGCTGTTCCATCACCTTTCCAGGGACAGAAGTGAGGCTGACTGGCCTATAATTGTTAGGGTCCTCCTTCTTGCCCTTTTTGAAGACTGGAGTGATATTGGCTATCCTCCAATCCTCAGGTACTTCTCCTGTTCTCCAAAATGCCTATCCATTAAAATTTTGCATGATAAAAGCTTTCATTTATCATATGCTAAATGATGTACACAGTGTACAGAAATTTCCCTGCTTTTTATTAACTGGTGTTTCATTGGAACTGTTCCTTATCTACAGCACAAATATGCCAAATAAAAATGTCTTTTTATTAAAGAAGTCTTAATAAATTGATTTCAGTTATAATTACTCCTTTAAGTTATATTTCATTAATTCTGTCAAGAAGTTAAAAAAAAAATTAATAATATACATGCCTTAAGAGTATTACACTATTTATTTTACCTTGATACTTGGAAAATGTATCTGCTATGTAAACATTAAAAGCACAAATGCATTTATCATGAATAACTGGAATAACATTATTTTGACTGTATTTTGATTGTGATTTTTTTAATGAGAAAAAAATGCCAACATATTGTATCTTAGTACAAATCCAAGTTTGTCTGGAATGTATGAAGGAAAAAACCTACTGAAAATAGGAAAAAACTGCAAATGAAGAGAAAGATAAAACTTTTCAATTTTATTTTCCTATTTCCTTTTGATTGCTGTGTTTTCAATCCTTTTTTTCCCCAGCTTCTGAAATGCTTAAAAGGCTGTAATTCATCACAAAATAATATTTGACATAAAAATATTTTAGAATGAAAAAGTAATCAGGTAAAATCTATATCAGAATAACTTGTAAATGAATATTTCAATAACAAGCTTTATTTCGATAACATTTCAATTTTGCCTTTGGAATACTAACAGATATGGTCTCCATGAATTCACAGTAGCATGGTGCAATATTTTGGGGTGGCATGGTTATTCAAATCCATAAACCCATTTAGAGCACACATACACATTACATGACCTTGCATCTAAATCAGTTTCTTTGAGGTCGCCTATTACTTCAGACCTCCTTCAAGCATGCTTAAGAAACACTGAGAACAATATCAACAGTAAACAGCAATTGAGATGTGTGATGGCTTATTCAGTGCAATAATATAAAAATCAGGGATTTTTATTTTTTGTGATTTCTTATACTTTAAACACATTTGGAGTACACATCCTGGGTTGGATCTTGCAAGGATCAGTGCTACTCTGTCTCCTGGAGCTTGATTTGGCCATGGTGAGCATGAGCTACCTCACACAGGTTTTGAAAATTTTACTCTTTGTCAGAAATGGATTTGAATGTATGTGAAGAAGATACCAGATCAAACAGGAAGTTACTTAATGAGTATTTAATTTATGGCCCTACATTTTTTTAAATCCCTGTTCATAGGTCTAGGTCCTTCTTTTCGGTTCACCAGCCGGAATACCTTCACAGCATGTTTTATAGAGAAATATACTATTCCTCTGTTCTGTACATGCTCAGTCTCTACTGAAATACTTCTGTCCCATAGGGATATTGAAGGGCAGTCAAACAGTTGTCTCAGTTTGTAACATAAAAGGCAATAGGCTCCAGACTCCAGGCTTCCCTTCCTCTTACATCTTGTCCATGCTCTTGATGCCTCTCTGTGTACCCCAGACTGACATATCTCTGAAAGCAGTTGTATTTATTTTTTGGAGTTCAATAGAAGAATTTGGAATGTGTTCTCCAGTGGGCATGATGCAGGGAAAAATGGAGTAAGAAAAAAATATTAAAAATAGTGTTGGTGCTAACAGTGATAAAGACTGGAGTGGCTGATATTTTTAAATCACTCTAGATGTTATGATGTGTTAAGGTATAAAATATGCTTACTTTCATGAAAGATGTAGGAAGCATGATAGAACCATGCAGTCAGAGCTCTAAATTTTTCATTCTTGGTACATAGCTGAAACAACACAACTATATTGGGCTCTGGACAATTGATGAGTAAGCATAGCCCAGCGTGGGCTTGCTCTCCCCAGTGCTGTCATTGAAGAGCTCACGACTGAAATTCAAGAGGTTCAGGGGCAAATATTGTGTATCTGCATGGTGAGAGGCATGTAGCTTTTTGTGTTGCACCTGATTGGCAGCTGTCTTTTAAGGAGCTGACCTTCCAGTGGTTTGAAGAGTGGAAATGTTCCAGTTGAGTTTAGTAGTGCAAATTCAGGCTTTCCAGCTGAGAGGAAAGCCTTTGCCAAAGTTTTATTCCTGAACAGGAATATTATTGGCTGCCCTGGTTTCATCAGTGTTTCTGCAGAGGAATGAATCACTGATTAGGAAATGAGTGTTTTACACCTCTGTGAATTCGAAGGAATTGTAATAAGTCAAAGGAAAAGAAAAAACCTGCACAAACAGTATCAGTAAAAAAGAGAGATTTCCCTAGGTTTTTATATTGTCCCGAACAATTCAAACAGCCCTTATGTTCAGTATAATTTTGTGGGGGTGGGGGAAGTAAAGGGATAATGTAAAAATATTGTTCAGAGTTTGAGCTGATTCATGCTCATATTTGAAACCCACCTGGCTCCTTTTTTATTTTAGACTGGTTCCTGTGTTACTTCCCTTCGTTCCTGAAAAGAAAAGAGGCAGAAAATGGAAAGCAACTTATCTGTAGGGTCAGGGACTTAGCAGCCAGCACTTGTACTTGGGGGTGGCTTTTCCTTGTTTGGGTCTGCAGTAACTCTGTTACGAGAGTGTGCATTTTCAACACCTGCAAGCCTTTGCATTGTAACTCCCCCACCTCATTTCCCACAAAAAGACAGAGTCTACAAATCCAGGTTATGCTTCTTCCATATTCATTCACTAGATAAAGCTGTGTAAGCAGTGGTGGCCTCTGCAAATCGTCACCTCTTCCTTGGTGAGAAAAAAAATCCAATTAGAAAGTCTAGTAGTAACATACTTCTGTGACATGTAGGTGACATGCATAAAAGAGGAGAGGGAGTGAGAAGAGAGAAATGACACTAGTGCACCCAATCTTATATGAATACCTTTATCTTTGGTAACTAGACCCTGACAGAAATGTAGAAAATGCTGCATCGCAGTTTACTAACACATCAAGATTATGGTCATATAGTGAAAGCATGTCCATTTCTAGCTTTAATACTAGGCATATATCATCACAGTATTATGGATGAATCTCATGCACCTTCAGCCATATGAAAGCTAGAGAGATCTGCTTTTAGCTAGTTAAGAATACAATAGATAAGGAAACGTGTTCCTCCATGGGTGGTTCATCCCACCTCTTGGTATTTATTGCAGAACAGGTGAATTGTCACCTTTCTCTTGTCACTGAATGCATAATATTGAGCAACTTCCTTAGACTGGACAGCTGACAAACCAGACATAAAGTTCAAATGACATTTAAAGTGTCCTTTGACTGGTATAGTTCTGTGTTCGCTCTGAGCTCTCCTTTTGTATAGCAGCTCATCTTCACTGTGACCTATTGGGAAATCAGAAACATAGCCTCAGAGCTTGTTCATGGTTTGTTTTATAGATTTATTCTCATAAAGTCTAAAGCAATAAAATATATAGAATACAGCTGGATTTTCTTTTTCTCATTCCTCTATGGGTATACAAATTAGGACAGCTGCAGATACAGAAGTTAGACCAGCTGCAAGAATTCTAAATAACAGGATTTAATTTCTAGATACTGGTGTTACTTGGTGTTCCTAGAAGAGCAGTTGTGTTATTTGGATTCACAAAGATTTTGCTACTGAAGTGGGGTCTGAATTACCAAAGTTTAATGTAGTCTACAGTTTTCAAAGATACCTGAAAACATGCCATAGTAATGAATGTCAGAATGCAAGTGTTTCAATGAAGTCATCTCAGCTCTCTGATGGAAGCTGGTTAACTTTGGAGGAGCATATACTTTCTCAGCATTTCAGAATTTATTTTCATCTCAAAAAAAAATTGTTAAGGATATACACTAACTCAACCATAGCACCCAGGGCTACAGTGGACATTGCAAGGTGATCGTCCTTGCCCCTGTGCAGGATAAGCTAGAACAGTGTCACTCCTCTTGCGTTTATTTAAGCCTTTTTAAAGTTCTGAAAAGTCTGTGAAGTCTACCATTTTTCCATAGGTTAACTATCATTACAAACAGAGAGTGGTTTCTAAAGTTTAACAAAGCCCCTTAAGTATTTCTGGATTTTTTTTCTGATACTTGGAATGTAGGCAGAGATCTAATCCCATCTTTATTTCTGCAGTGAGAGGAGTATGTACATTGTTCCTCTTTTTATCCTTGCACACTGGAATTTTAGTCAGCAACCAGAATCACAGTTATTTAAGTACATATAGACCAGAAGAGATGGTGCCTGCTCTGGAGGAAAAGACTTATTATTTTGTATATGTGTGTGTATATATATGTGCTTGTTTCACATAGAGAATAACTGGTATTTTTATAAGTTGTTATACTTTTGTACAGCACAAAAGTAGAAGTAATAAGCCCAGGGCTGTGGCTTGCAAGAAAATATGATGGTTAAGAAGACTGAGCTGTTTTCTGTTCTGTCATGAGTGACTGGCAGAAGCAGGCAATGCAACAAATGTTGCTTTGTGGAATCTTGTGGAAGGCTGAGGCAGGAGCTGTGGGAAGGTAAAAAGTTTTACTGGTGTGAGACCAGGCTCTGCATATCTCTTCCTACAACTTAGAAGGAAGTATTTCACTATCTCATGGGATGTTAGTGATTTTTTTTTCTTTAACAAAAAGAACTGAATCATTATCTAGTATTTGTTCCAATGGAGAGAAAATAATCTGAAACTGCCTCTGGATTTATTAAATGAACAGAAAAGAGCAAAATTAATTAACTTTGGTAGGAGCAGTTGGCTTTCTGTCAAGCACAGTGATGAGATCTGTGGCCTCTTGTGAAAACCTTTCTTGTACCTGTGAGGGTATAACAGAAATAATTGTCCATTGAAATTGGACAAGGGCATAGAACTCATTAAACTTTTGGTGTTAACTCACATATTTTTAAGTTTTTTAATTAGACAAGCTTAGCAGTGACTGTTTTGCTTTTGTCAATTTTCAGGTTAAGACAAGTATTAGGACAATAATATACATCGTACATTTAACATGATAGTTAAACACCAGATGACTTTTAAGCAGAATTATCATTATCATAGTGTATAATTATTAATATATATTATTAAGATGTTAATGTTCAGATGTTAAGCTGTGTGCCAAGCCTTGTGAAAATATACAGCAAATAATGGTTACTAATAATGACAATTAACAGAGCATCCAGCCTGCAGGTGTTCAGGAGCTCTCTGCCTGGCCTTCTTGCTTGGCATGAGCTAGAAGGTAACTACTCTGGCTCTGGCAAACTCATGAAGTAAATAACCCTCAGTCTCCACACGCATGATGAGCCTCATCTCCATAAATACTGTTGAGACCATATCTGGTGGGTGAGGTAAGTACTTGCCTTTGAGGTGACAGCATTTTAATCCTGGGAAGAGTAAAGATTTTCAACATATCACAGAAGCAAACCTTCACTGTCTAGCAGTTATTATTGGTTTTCCAGTGAGCATTGGGATCATGCTGTAGAGAGGCAAATTTTATGTCCCCAGAGGATCTAGCAGTCAAAATGGTTTGGGGTGATGTTTGTCCATCAGCAGAGCATGATGCAGACATCTTGGTGTATTTGGGTGCTTGCCAGACACAGAGAGGGAAGGAAGAGAGAATGCTAATATTTTAAGTCAGCAGCTTCAGCTGCATAGCTGGCTAGGCCGATTGGTTTGATCAGGGACTGTTATTCATGAAAGCTATTAGCAAAAAAGAATTAAACAAAAGCAGACACATTCTGCTTGTGGTTTGCAAGGGAAATGCATTGAATTGCCTGTTCATAAAACCAGCACCATACATCTGAACATAGCCCCTCAGAAACACTTGCAAAACTGGATGTTCCTGATCCAAGAAGAATATAAAATAATTGACTTCAAAAATTTAACTTTGCGGTATTTTTTTGAGTTCCATAACCCCAAATAGCCCAGGGCCTGATGTCCCTTGAGCCTTGAATTTTTTCTCATGCACTTTTCCTGTCCTCCTACTTAACAGGGGTTTTTTTGGATGGCAAACTCCTTGCAGGTCTGGTCTCTCATCTCAACGGGAGAAGGAAGGAACGGAAGATCTTCCTCAGTAAGGAAGGATCCCACTAGCTCAGTTGCACTCATGTTTGTGAACTCTACCATTTGCTCTTATGTGAGTGATTTTCCACTCAATAGTTTGCCCCCAGGCCTCTTTCTCACAAGCCTAAAATTGGCTTCATAAAGCAGTCACTAGTTTTGATACTTTGGAAGGTTTTCTAATAAAAGAAAGTTGGTTTCTAAACTTTAAAATAATTTGAGAGAATTTTAATGTACAAACATGTACATTTAATATAATCAAAGCTATTGTACTTGGTAAACATTTCAGTGTTCCCAAATTAAAAGCTTTACAATTTTCCCACTTTTTCCTCTGGTGGAAAACACCAGTGATGAGGTTTGTTAAAATCTGTGACTCATGGACAACTTCATGGTAGGAAAAATCTGATTTCAAGAGTCAAGTGCAACAATAATTGGTGTAGCTTCTTTAATGAAACACCTTGAAGTGATTTATTCAGGTCTGCCTCCTGTGGGTCTTCACAGTAGGCGAAATCCAGTTTTGAGAGTCACATATAACAGTAACTTGACATTGCTTCATTAATGTCAATGGGAGAACACTAGTGTAAACCATTACAGAAATGATGGTAGTTGTTTTAGTGAACAGAGAAGACAGGGTAGCACTGGAAACTGAGATATAAATGGGCTGCAAGTAATGGCTGCGAGTTGTGCCAGGGGAGGTTCAGGTTAGAAACTGGGAGAAATTTCTTCTCAGAAGGAGTGGTCAGGCATTGGAATGGATGGCCCAGGGAGGTGGTGGAGTTGCCATCCCTCTGGGTGTTTAAGGAAAGGTTGGATGAGGTACTTAGGGGCATGATTAGGTAAGATGGTAGGGGCTGATTGGACTGGATGATCTTGGAGGTCTTTTCCACCCTTAATGAACCTGTGATTCTATAAATTCAGGGAGAGAGCATAGCTCTCCGCAAATGCATGTCCATAGGAGCACTCAGCTCCATATTAAAAATTAGTCTTTGCCCCTTAGATAATAATTTTATTTTTACAGCACACTAATATTAGAGAAAAACTGTTAGAGAATTATTTTAACACTAACAATATGCATACATCTAAAGAAAAGCAGAGAATAGTTCATTGCTGGAAGCAAAAGACTGACAAGCCCTTGTACTAAGGGTCTCAAAATGAAGAGTGAAAGCTGTCAAATGGGGTCATACACAAACTTTTAAACTGCTTTACTGCTGCAATTTTTTTCAGAGAATTTATGATGTCAACTAAATCACAGAAACCCTTTTTATTGCAGCATGCCATTCACTACTGACCATGATGCAGCTGCCCACAAACAGATGAATCTATAAAATATCCCTGTTAAAATTGTGAACTGGTCTCCCATACTCAGATTAATTTTGCAATAATTCTGCCTTTGGTTACATAGACTTCTCACTAATTGTAACCCACTGAATCTATAGGACATCAACAGTACTGCTATAAACTGCAAATGCTTCACTTTTCCTTAAGTCATTAAGTTTCAGGCAAATTAGAGGCATGTTGTTGGTTTTATTTCCTGGAAGCTGAATCACCCAGATGTTTCTTTTTCATGACTTTTAGTATTTACTAACCTCACTGGCATCAATACTAATTTTCCAAATGCCTTTTCTGCTTTTGTTTTGAAAACAAATATGTGAAAAAGTGCTTTGGTACTTCAATTTTCTCTTTTGCTTTTTGAGGAAGCGTCCAAAATGATTAGCTAAATGATCAATCAGTTAAAGAAAGTAGATTCAGGGTTGGATCCAAATGTCCTCAAAGTCTATTCAATCCTATTGACTTCTATTACTTATGCCCAGAGATGATAAATAAGTTGGCAAGGCATTCAAGGGAAAAAACACTCTTGACAATTAGCTAAAAAGGAAGATGACTTGCCTTATTTAAACAGGGAGTTAAAATCTTAGAAAAGCAGATTTTTTAATTAGCTGTTTTGTTTGGGGTTTTTTTCTACATTTTGTGTGAATTTGAGAAGAACAGTTAATGTTGTTTGACTCATCACTCCGGCTTCCTTGTTCTAGTTTACTGATTTAATCTATTAGGGAACATGTTGTTATTACAATTGAAATTCCAGTGGTAAATATGCAAGTATAGTAAGCTTATCTATGCACTCATATATATTTATATATATGACAGTGGAACACTGACTTCCACACATTGTTTAATTACCAAGCAGTAGTGATTTACTCATATTTTCTCAAGACAGACTTAGACCCAGTCACACCAAGGTCAAGGAGGGAACAAAGAGACTCGTTTTGAGAAGGGGTGGCCTATCTCTTTGACAGGAAGATGCGATATTTAGCAAGGCATAGGGAAGGTTCTCATCAAGTTGTCTTCGTGTTGCTTTTTCTTCACTGAAATGCTACAGCTAAGCTCTAATTTAACAGCGTGGCACTCAAGACTCCTCCTTTGCATTGTTCACCTTCTGAAAGAAAAAATCACAGAAGGTGGGTTGCACAAGAAATGTGCATTTATATCTTTGTCATTCAGCTGGAAACTGTTGGAGTATTAATGTCAGAAGCTTTATTTTCCCATTTCTTTGACAGGTCCAAACCCAAGAAGACCTTCATTTTGTAATACCCCTCAGCAGAGTAAGAAAGCAGCTTATTAAAGCGTTTCTGTTTACCCTTTATCATAATTACAATTTTTCAGTTTGGTGATTTGGTTTCAAAGAATGTTTGCTTTTTCTGCTAGCTGGAGCCTAGCATGTGTAGATGGGAGAAGAAATTTCTGAGCAAAATTGAGCACAAAAAATGAGAAAACTTTATAAAAGCTAATATTACACTCATCAGGAAGAATCTGCTCATTATCTCTGCTACTAACCATGTCAGTGATTTTCTGGCTCAGGCACCAGACAATATTACCTAATATCACAGAATCACAGAATCGCAGGTTTTGAAAGGGTCCTCAAGAGATCATAGAGTCCAACCCCCCTGCCAAAGCAGGCTCCCTAGGACAGATCACACAGATAGGCGTCCAGATGAGTCTTGAATATCTCCAGAGAAGGAGACTCCACCACCTCCCTGGGCAGCCTGTCCCAGGGCTCTGTCACCCTCACTGTGTAAAAGTTCTTCCACATGTTGGTGCGGAACTTCCTGTGCTCCAACTTGCAGCCATTGCCCCTTGTCCTGTCTCCACAGACAACTGAAAAGAGGCTGGCCACTTCCCCCTGTGTCCCACACTTGAGATATTTATAAACATTAATCAGATCCCATCTTCTTTTCTCCAGGCTGAACAGCCCCAGTTCATTCAGCCTTTCCTCATAGGGGAGATGTTCCAGGCCCTCACTCATCTTTGTAGCTCTCTGCTGGAGGGCTATGATTTCCTATTGTTGACTGAGACAAAACCCAAAGATTTAGGATATGAGCATGCTTATTACCATTACATATTCTGAGAGAAAATTAAGAAAAGGTTTCAGGTAAGAACAAATCTGAAAAGAAGCTTGCCCATAGGCAGAGTATCCTTTCATCTATAGAAAATGAAATCACTTAGGTTTATGTTAACACAAAATGAGAACCAAAGCCAAAGGGAGATAGGGGTCACATCAGTCATTTTGAAAGGGCATAATGTTCCCTTTGAGAATAAGAAATTTATGTAAAGAAACAGGCTGAAAGCTGGAAACGACTTTTATCTAGTGTGTATTGGTAAAACAGAACCTCCTTTTCCACTGTACATAATAAAAGTGATAACTGGAAAGTGCATTATTTTTTTGCAACACTTTTCCAAAAGGAAGAATTACTGAGTAAACTAAACTGCTGGGCTTTTGGATGAGGAAAAATAAAATTGTGTTCTAAAAATTTTGCTCATTTCTATCATAATAAAAGACAAGACTGGAAATTGAAGAAAAGTCCTGAGAAGTATTTACAGCAATAACTAATACTGTTCTTGAGGTGCGAGTACTGCAGAAGAAATTGTGTGGAAGATGTATCATAAGCAACGAGCATACACAGAACTCCATAAACCAAGAATAAAACCCACAAAAGGTCATGTTACTTCATTGCTTAATTGAAATGCTTAATATTTCTGCACTGAAAGGTCCACTCTCTATAAAGAGGTTTTGCCCACAGTTGAATAACATGACTCCTTAACTATTTGGCTAATTGAGATGAAAGCTAGATATCTAGTGACCTTTCCAGGTCTATAAATAGTACACCTTTAATATTTTCATTCGCCTTTGTGTTTCTTCTTTCTGGAGAACTAAAAGGTGGCAGAAAAATCACCTTCTTAAAGCTGAATCTTTAGCAAAATCTTTTATGCATTGCTCTTGCTTAGGAACCCTCATAAAGAATTTGATATTTCATCTCATTTCTGTTACTAACCCCTCTCATTTTTTTCTTCTCCCTATATTATTCATGTTATTCTTTTACTTTTTTCTTGGCTTCCAAAATCTTGAATCTGGGGATAGAAGTGGCACTGGTGGTATGTAACTCTGGGCAGTCAGCAGCTGAACATCTTAAGTCAGAAGCAGCTTAAACAACCAGTGTTCTCCCTAAAGGAGTAAGTCTCATATATTTCTCACTACACTGAGTGGATTACTCAGTGGGACGCTGCAGTGGAAGTAAAGCATTAAGTAAGGTTGGAAAGGAAAGAGTCTTTCAGCTGTTCTCCTGAGTGCCTATGACCTGGCAGATAAAGACACCCCTCTGCAACTGTGCTTATCACACTCCTCGTATTATGTTGGATTAAAGTAGTGTCACAGAATTTTTCTGCAGAGAATTTGCCATCTGGACTATATGAAGTAGTAAATGGCTGTGTATAAAAAAGCCTAGCAGTGTAGTTCTGGAGTTGGGGATCAATGGGATAAATCTTCACAGTTATGTATTTTCTGTCTTGTGTTTCCAAGTGGAGACTTAAATGTGAGGCAAATAGCAATTTGTTGCCATTTAGCAGAAGATGTATAGGATCCATGTAACAGCCAGCTGTGGTGGGTTAGCCTTGGGTGACAGCTGAAATCCCACTCTGCTGCTCACTCCCTTCTTCCTCTTGGGGGGAAGAAAATAGGAAGAATAGTAATGAGAAAGCTCATGGGTTGAGATGAAGACAGGGAGGTTGATTACTAATTACAGTTGTGGACAAAGCAAACTTTGGGAAAATTAACTCATAAAAATACAGTTACTAATTTGATAGTTGGAAACAGAAAGGCAAATTTTAAAACCATGCTTTTCCTCCTCTTTCCCAGGCTCAACCTCAGTCTCCAGCAGTTGTGATCGGTGGCTGATCTTTGCTGCTCTGTGCAAGAAGCAAATGTCTTGCCTCCTCTGGCATGGTTCCTCCACAGGAATCATTCAAAATTGATGTCTCTGGGCTTGATCAAGTCTTGATTTTTCAGAGAAATGTACTGGTATGGGCATGCCATAGTTCCTATGGTGGTAGTGGTGAAATCTCTTGATGGTCTTTTCTCCAATTGTCTGGACTACAAAGTAGTATTGGAGATTGCAGGTTTGTCTGTATTGGATGTGCAGTTGCATTTTAAATAACCACTTTGATAAACACATATGATTTTGGTACAGGTGAAATCCTGTCTTGAATGACTGCAGCAACCATTTAGCTTTTCATATGTCAATGTCATCCACACAGTGTGTGAGAAGACTCGCTCAGGTAATTATTAGGAAAAGCTCATTATGAATAAATATAATGCCAAATGATTTTTTCCAGCCTAGTTGTAAGAAATGTTGCATTTTCGCATTCAGAAGATTTTTAGATACTTTAGAGCTAGAAAACTAGCATGTACACCCTTGTTGTACATGTTTGGATTAATGGGAAAACACTTCACAGCCACTGGAACAAGGTTTATATTCTTTATTTTCCAAAATAGATAACAATCAGCATATGGTTTTTGCAGTATTTCAGGCAGCTGAGTAAAGTCATGTGATTCCAGGTGAAATTAAATGTTTGCTACTTTGGGAATAGACTTGTTTCTCCTGTTCTTCAAGGCAGTGACTGAGATTAAGAAACAATAAGAAGTAACTGATCTTGAATAACTTATTCAGTGATAATTAATTGTTTATATTTCCAAAGCTTTCAGATATCTTATTGAAACATTATGGAAATGAGATTTGGAATACATTCTTGTAACCTCCCAACTCAAAAGGAAAGAAAGGATTAAAGCTAACTATAATGAGCAACATATACTTTGACAAAAGAAGATGAAGAAAAAATAGCAGCTTATAGGATATTATTTTTTTCCCCTGATTATTTAAATCAGATAAATCTTGAATTAAATTAACTGATTTTCTGAAATCTATAATCTCATTTTAAGACAGCTTTCACAGTATAAGCCTAGGGCAATAACATCCATAATAATATAGACAAAATCACAAATAGGGAAGGCAAAAAAAAATCACTGGAAATATAAATAGGACCACTGAAAGAAAACAAAAGTTTGTCATTTTACCCTGAAATATTCTTTGTTAGTAGCTCTATCTCCAGAGCAGATTTTACAGGTGACAGTGGAGCTACTCACCATAAACACTTCCATCTGCAATATGCTTCTATGTGAGAAGAGGTACTCCTAGGACAGGACCTGTTCCTACCTTTTTTAGGAACCACTGACTAGATGGGTCATTGCAATGAGGGTTTGTGCAGCACATGACCTGTGCAACAAGAAAGTGCATTAAGATCAAGTACACAGTTCACATGAGGCCATGACTGGTAATCAGAAAGTATCAACCTGACCCATCAGTGTAATAGCAAAGATTTCTGAATTGCATCGACCTGTCAAAGACTCAGTTGTCTAAAACTCATGTAAGTCAATTATTTGATTAAGCGAAGAATAAATTGGCAGGGGGAGGGTATGGTGGATGGCTGATGTTACCTTGAACTATGCTAAAAATAAAAAGGCAGCATATAGTTACTGGTGTGACTGGACTCTACAAGTATCTGGGGTGCACAAGAATCATAGGCTGACTCTTGAACCATAGGTTGGAAGGGACCCCAAGGATCATAGAGTTCCAACCCTTCTGCCACAGGCAGGACCACCAACCTCCAGGCCTGGATCTACACAAGTGCTGCTTTACCAGATAACTATATAACTAAGATCACTGCTGTACATTTCACAAATCAAGTGTGAAAATATAGCAAGGAAGTACAAACAAATAGCAGCTTGCCAAAATGCATGATTATTTACATTGCCAGAAGTACAGACAACTGAGATGCCAGTTGTCAGTCCAGTGCCTTCACATGGATCAAATACCATCCCATCTCTTCCTTAAGGCAACAAATCCATTATTTCTACAGAAACACACAAAAGAAGGTTGAGGATTGGCATACCTACTTCTAGTTCTCCTCTAAAAGTTATCAACAGTACTGTGCTGTGAGGAAGTCCTTTCTTCCTTGCATTTTATCTAGTCAAATCAACTACATGAATTATTTCATATGCTCCTGTTTATTTGGTTGTTTTTTTGGGTTTTTTTTGTTCGCTGATCTGAGATTGCATCAAACTGGTATATTTACCTATTAGAAATGTAGGTTGCATTAGTTTCATGAGTGCCATCTCATGTCATAGCTTTTCATCTGATTTATGCTCATATCAAATAGTTGGCTGGTATATTCTCCATGTATGTGTTCTCTGCTACCAGTCAATCTGATTTACCCAGAAAAGAAAAGTAGAAGTATTAAAATTATTTAATTTATTGTGACTTTCACATTGGTAAAATGCTAATTTTCCTCAACTTTGCTGCGCTATTTCACTTTCTCTTCTCTCTCTATGGGCTTAAGGAAGCAGAGTTCGTACTTTACTAACAGGCAGGACAAACAGACCACACTTCTACTGCTTCAAGTTAAATAGAAATATTCATCCTTAACGTGCTGAGTCAATGTACTGATTGTATATTGAGCTGCTCAAAGCAAGTGTGAGCTTCAGGCTACACTGGTCAATGAGACATAAAAATAGCACCAGTCACAGAGCACATTTTCATGATTTAGTGAGGCTTTTTCCTGTCAGCAACTTGATTGAATGTTAAGAAGAAATGATTTAGGATTGCAGGTAGTCTTGCAATCTTACTGATATAAGAGCTACATTTAACCTTTCACTCTCTACATAAGATTAAATGAAAACCAGACTCACTTTAATGCTGTAAGTAAAGAAAAACATGAAGAGCAAAAAGCAGGAAAACACACACACACACACACACACTCACACCCATAATCTGGTCAATGCTTTGTTAGCATTGAAGCTTTTCCACAAGAAACAGGGCACTTTTGCATTTCTACTTTGTCAAACACAGTTCATTACTGCTTGTTTTGCCTCTGCCACATGGAAACATTTTCCAGGTACATGTGTCCAAGTGGATCACACTCTTGCAATGACAAGTACCACTGTAACTACTGTGGACCTCAGTAGAAAAGATAAAGTGCAAAATGTGAATGAGCACAGGACTCAGTCTCTCTACTGCCCTGGTTTCCTTGTTTTTCTCTTGGAAGTCTTTGAGTGTGTCTTTTCTTCTATGTTTGAAGCAGCATTAGTGGGAAATTGCAGTCCAAATCCATTAGGTCCATTTAAGAAGACGCATTGAAAGTATCGGACAGGAGCTGGGAAAAGAAGGAAGAGATGGTTAATGTTTATGGTTTCCACACTGGGGCCAGGAGTCTATTCCATGGTCTTTTAGAAAATATCTGTATAATTTCAGTCCCATTAAGTGAGTAAGTCTCCATTGTAGGAGACCAACAGTAATCTAGCAAAGTGCCTGGGACAGGTGATTCTGAGAGTTAAAAATAGATGTTGTACATATTGACCAAAGAACTTGAGGAGAAAAATGAATGTAGCTGTGCCAAGACATTGTGGCCAAGCAGCTGGAAAGTGATAAGGGAACCTCGTGGTAAGAAGGGAGACAAGGGATGGAGAATATTACAGAAAAAACAAAGAGCAAGAGTTATTTTGTGAACAACTTGAGAGTGGGAAAGCCTGAAGAGTGGAAGTAAGATACGATAAACACTACAGATGGAACATGAATAAGAAAAAGTGGACTAGAAAAGCAGCACAGGTACAAGAATTTTTAAGGTAAGGAGGAAAAAGCAATCACACCTTTTCTAGGAAAAGCATGTAAGGGGTATGAGGATCAAGTATCTATGAATATTGCAGCACACTGCCTTCTAAAAACAGTATTTTGATTAATTGGTCTGCTGTTAGACAGGAGTCAAAACCCCTGGTAAAACACTTTATCCCTCTTCAGTGCTCCCACATTTTGAGGATGATAACCAAATGTTATTGGAAATTTTTCCTTTAGTGCAAAAAAGGGGTTCAACCCTTAATGTCTGTGTGGGCTGTAAGTCAGGCTCTGAATTGGCATGTATCAGCACACAGGGCCAAAGGCTCCTTCCACACAGAAGAGGTATGGAGAGAGGTCTCCTCGTTACAGGGTGAGTGAACTGGTAAGAGGAATTAACCTGCAGGATTTTCTTCTATGAGGTATGAACATGGTTACAGCGAACAAAAAAAATTTAGCTCTAACAACTTTTTCAGAAAGCTTGGAGAAAAGCTTTCTGACAAAAGGGAAATATATAGATTCAGCTTTAAAACAGTTATCAAAGTACAAAAGAGAATTAAAACTGTTTGTTGGCTCTTTTATCTTGAGGAAGGATAAACTAAAAAAACAAAGCAAGTGCTTTTTTCATCAATACTGAACAGATCATAGTAGGGGATTTAAAGTATCAAAATATACAAAAGCAGTATTATAAATACTGATATCTCTAACAAAATTTTTTAAACTCTACCTTTTGTTTTTAAAAACTTTTAAGTGAAACTTTTCTTAAATTATTGGAAATCCCTACAAATATATCTGAAAAAAGTTGTCACGTTTAACTAGAAGGTAATTGGAATGAATCTGAAATATTTCACTCTGAAATATAAAGTCCACATTTTCTTCAAAATTTATTTTGGTGGTTAGACAAACTAAGGCACAAAGTTTCATGGATTTATCCTTACATTAAAGTAATGTTTATACATGGGTAAATAAAGCAGAATTCCTTGCTAAAAGATTGAACTATTTTGGTACATTGTATTGTATGTGACACCTAGTAATAAAATTTGGTAAACAAGGTGCTATGCTTCCAAATGTAGGTATAAGAAGAAGGCATTTTCAGGCTTTGCATTATATTCAACCTATTAAAAAAAGTCTTTTTTTTTCCATGCTCTTTTTGTACATCACTTCTTACTAATGCTCGCAGTACAAAACTACTCATTTATGAAAGAAAATTTCATCAGCATGCCTTCCTGGGATGATTTTTTTTATTATACCTAATCAAGCAATGAACACTTTGAAGTAGATATATTGCAAATGTCTGTTGTATTTTCCAGTTATGTTTTTTCTGCTAAGTATCTCATATATTGTCTGTTCATTACTGATGAGATTCACACTTTCTGTAAACCAAGTGGTCTGTCTTTAGCATATTCTAACTTGCTAAGCAAAACAAAGTCAGCTTCCATCATGCAGAAGGCTATGCAGAAGGAAATGGTTTCAGAATGGTGCTTTTTACTATGCGCTCTTTCAGGATTCCCCTTTCATGTTGTCCTTAGGGTGCTTTGCCATGCAAACCTGAGCTGCAAAACATATGGACGAAAACTTAATTCAGACAAATACCAGTATCATTTGAACCATGTTAATATCTGAATCTGCAACTGTGTGATGATACAAGCCCTAGCCCAAACAATTTGAAATTTGGCATGCAAATAAGCATCCCATTCTGCCTTTGTATTTCCCACATTCAATGTCAATACAGAATGAGTCTTTTAAACTGGAAAAGGTTCACTTTCAATGTATTGTTCCATATCATTGGGCAAATGTTACCAAAGAAAGATTAACAGTAGGAGCAAAACATGTACTTCAACACTAGACATCTTTTCTTATAGCTGTCCTTATGCTTTTCTTTAGGATGCAATTTATGAGAATGCACATAATTTCTTAAATGTCCTTATGAGTATTACTGAGGAAACAAAAAAGAAAAGTCAATGCTGGAAAAGTGTAGAAATGTTTTTTTAACAAATTGTAATTAATCCTGTCATAATGGGACATCTGATACTTAAGAATAATTTTTTTTCTGAGAGTCTAGAGGAGTGTGTATTTGCTTCTTTGGTTTTCACTTTGTGAAAGGAAAGGCCACTCTTTTCTTCACAAAAAGAGACAACTTTTGCAGTATTTTTGATCTTTTAAAATTATCTCTGCCTGGATGGAAATCCGTTTGGAGTAAGAACACCCAAGATGTGTTCCAGAAAGCAGAGAAACAAACAAACACTCCAGGAATTGCACAGATAATCCATGGAGCTTGTGTGTGTTCTTGATCTCTAAGTGATAGGCATCTCACACAGAGAGCTGATTTCAAGGAATGTTTCAACTCTTGTTTAAGTTTTCATCAGAAAGGAGAAAACCAGACTATTGACATCCCTTTTGGATGGCAACACAATTCTTGTGTCAGCCATTCCCCCCAGTTTTGTGTCATTTGCAGACTTGCTAGGGGTATGCTCTGCTGCATCATCCTGGTCATTAATGAAGATGTTAAATAGGATCAGACCCATTGTTGACCCCTGGGTTACCTGTTAGTTACTGGCCTCCTACTAGTCTTCCTGCCACTGATCAGCACCCTTTGGGCCTGGCAGAGCACCACCTCACTGCCTGCTCATCCAGCCAATATCTCATCTTTTTATCTATGAGAATACTATGGGCAACGGTGTCAAAAACTTACTGATGTGAAAATAGAAAATATCCACTGCTCTCCTCTGCTTTACCAAGTCATTTCATCACAGAAGGTCATCAGGTGGGCCAAGCATGACTTTCCAATTGTGAATTAATGCTGACTATTCCTCATCAGCTTCTCGTCCAGTATATGCCTGCCAATGGCTTCCATCACCTTCCCAGGGATTGAGGTGAGGCTGACTGGCCTGTAGTTCTCTGAGTTCTCCTTCTTGCACTTTTGAAGACAGGAGCAACATTTACTTTCTGCCAGTCCTTAGGCATCTCTTCTAATTGCCATAATGATCTAGTTTTATATTTAAAGAGCTAGTATGCAAATTACAAACTATTTGTTGTTAATCATTCTCTTTAAGTCTAATGAATGGAAAAGGTGGTAACAAGTAAGACAACTAGCTGACACAAGTCCCAATAAGGAACTAGACATTAGAGAACAAAGACAATCTCAAAGACATAAAACTGTCAGAATACCTAAACAGTGATTTTCAATATAGTTCCATTTCCACATATTCACATAAGGCAGAGATACCAGCAGAATTGATTTGGCTGTGAACCAGCAGATAAGTTTACAGAAGTCCAACTATGTCCCAGAATCAGATTTAACTTTCAAAGCATGCATGTTTATCATATTTCCTACAGATTCTATTACAGTGACATACACAAGTCCTTTGCCATCCCGAATAAACTGATCATTCTGTGTCTTATCCCTGGAAAAGGCAGTGAAGAAACAGATCCATCTGTATATGGCATAAATTTATGTGAATCTGCATTGAATATTAGAATCAACGTGTGAGAAAGTTTCACTCTCGGGTTTGAATATTGCTTAGCAGGCGGTTACAGCTTTTTGCCTTAAGGTGGCTTATATTGGTTAACAGTCTTTATTTACTGTCTGGGCAGAAAGATTCACGCTCAGCCACCTACATTTCCAAAGCATGAGATAGCAGACACTGGTGGAGTGACAATAAGATCCAAAATCTCTTCTGGCTGAGAGAAAGATTAAGAAATTACTGTGAAAGACAGTTTTAAATCTGAATACATCACCCTAAGAATATCCTGTACAAAGGGAATAAAGGGGTCCTCAGTCAGGGGTCCCCTTCTGTGACAAATCTGCATGGGGAAAGATTTTCATGAGAAGCCCAGTCATCAGGAAAAGACTATCAAGCATCTGTCAGCTAATTAAATAAACCCTATAGTGGAAAAGATGCTAAAAAAGCTCAGTGCCAGGTAAGCACTGACTTGTTCATTTTCATCCTGAATATTTATGCCTTTATAGATTCTTACATCTGAACTAGTCTATTTTGGAATAATTTCTGTGCTTATTTAGCTGAAGTAGTTCTTTAAAAAGCCTGAATCACTATGAGGGCATTCCATCCTTACTGATGTAATGGATCTTAAAAGTCAAGGTGCTGGGACACTGGAAAAAAGTTTGGCTTCCAACGTATTGATCCAGAATTTCCAAGGATGATAGGCTCTATCTCTACTTAAGCAGTGTATCTTGTTTGGAAATTGGTAATGCAGGGGTTAAAGAATAAAAACAATTTTAATTTCCTCCTTTAGTTCTATGCAGTCTATTTGGAACATATTTAAACTCTAAAGATGTCCAAGGACCTTGTGGTAATTTTCATGAAAGCTTTTCCTGAGTTGATATGATTAATTATAACTTTAAATAAGATAACTTAGGCATAGCTTTCTACAATTCAAAGTATCACACTAGAATTTAAATGCCTACTCAAGCAATTAGTGGGAGTTTTGTGTAAGGAATTATGGTGAACCAAAGAAACAAATAATATTTTTTCATAATAGTCTTATTAAAAATGTATCTTATAAGGAAAGGGGGTAGAAGATTCAGTAATAAAATTTACTAATTCTAAAGAATATAAAGGTGTTCCTGTTTATGTGTTACAACAGTTAAAGCCCCATTTTTACAAGGCTCAAATAGCTGCTTTTAAGGCAAGTCACCAAATAAAATACTCATTAAAAAGCAATGTTTTTAGCAATAGTCATTTGGTTATTAGGGAAAAATTACAGAGAATTTATGAGGAAACAATTTTTATTGTTGGTGTTTTCTAGTTTGAATCAAATTTCTTCACTTAGAGCCTTTACTAATAGAAATAAAGAATTCAATAAACCACAAAAATTCAGGCAATCATAGCAATTATAAGAGAAAGTACTAACAATTCCACTCCTTTTTGATTGCTTCTCAGGAATGCAAGTACTGTGTTTTGATTCAGCAATCAAAACCAAACCATACAAGAACAAAGAAAACTTGTTCCAATGGCAGGGGGGCTGAACTTTTCTTCACTTACTGAAGAGCAAGGAAGACAAGCAGGTGTTTCCCCCCTTGCTCTGCTTCTGTCAAATAACTTGGGCTCTTTCCCTTAACATTTCAGTAAAATTGCAGTATGACAAACTGAGCAGAGAACGCACAGCGGCAGATAGGGAAGTGGTGTGGAATCCTTACTAAGTATCACCAATTTTTGCCTTCAGACTTTCTAAAACAAATATATAAGCATTTCTGCTTAGCAGCATTGTATAACTGGCATTTAATTAAATCCCATTTGTGTGAATAGCAGAGCTGAATGCTGAGGACCTATGCAGGAGACCAAATACCATTTTCTTAAATTCACAACATGGTCCATGTTTAGGTACTGGCTATTCAAGCTCCACAGATTGCTTCAAAAACTTAGATTTGTCTTAGTTTTGATATATCCTTTTCAGCTCATGTCTTATTATTGAGCATGCTGTACAGCCACACTATAGCTGTTCCCAGGAAGTACAATGCTTAATGGGAAGGAGCCAGGGGGCAGGGAGTAAACTTTTATATGTCCATTTTACATAAGCAGGAAATATCACTACCACTTTAAATCAATTCTATGTATCTAATACCATCCCCTTAAAATGACATTTTTCTAGCATTGTATGGACAGTAAAGGGAAAAAAGAAATTGTCTCATGAGGATACTTCTTTTGCATCTTATTTTGTGTCTTGAATGAGGAGAGAAAATTAAGAATAGTCGGAAAGTATCTCTCAAACCTTCAAAGTGTCTGATATAATGCAATTAATTGCTCATATTTGCAAATGCCATTTGATTTTTCACATCCATTTTAGCAGGGTTTCTGTCAGATAGTAAGTTTCTTAATAAAAACATACTAAAGGTGTTTGAGTAGCAGAGTTCAGTACTAGAGACAGCATTGTTACTACTGACATGGGAACTAGTATCACTTCTCCTTAATGGCTCATTTTCAAGCGTTGTGGGACTGTGTGGTCTGGAGAAGTTGAAAGAGTTATACTTAAAAAAAAAAAACCTAAACACACCTTTTCTCAAAAATAATGCTCAACATGGAGCAAAAAACACAGAGAACATTGTTCCATTTCTTATGAGTGTTTGTGGTCCCAACTCACTCAGGAAAATTGCTAAGTACAGAAAAAAACCCCAGTTTTTATCTGTGTTTCAATCAGCAGGACAAAGAGTTACCAGTATGAAGTCAGTCATACATGTCTTTAACCACACTTTCTTGGTATAAAACTTGTAAATTAATAATGTTATAAGGTCATTCTGGTCACATTTATTGTCATTAGAGGGTAAAAAAAGCACCACAGTAAAAACATATGCTATTACCAGAACTGGTCAAAAACAGTTATGATTTGTTACTTTTCAAAGTCAGCGCTGGTTTTGAAATGTAACAAGAAAGCTAAATGGAAGATATCTTTATTCTAACGAACCCAATTTCTGCAATCAAAGGGTGAAACCTACTATTTCTGTCTTTTAGCTTGAATGTGCTAGATGTCACCTAACAACCATTTAAGGGAGAAAAATTTCTGCACATAGATAGCTGTTGCATTGCCTTGTGAGAAGGCTTGATGGATAAATAAGCTCTATGTTTAGAGAAAAGTGTTATATTCCATGTTATGGTCACTGCACACAAAACACGTAATTCTCACATACATTTATGAATATTCCCAAAACATGACATTCCTGCAAAATTCATTAACAAATTATTTTTGCCAGGCAGTAAAACCATGCAGGTTGTAACGGTGTGACATATGTGGCAGTACAGACATTTCCAACGTGGCATAGCTATGATCAGAGTACCTGGTTTTCCAATTTTGTTAGCATTGAGCTTTAAAAGGAATCTGATGCTCGTATTATGTGTTTTACTAGCGAAACACAGGGCCACAAGAATGAATAATTCAAGGAATGATATTTGAGAAGGATCAAAAATTAATGCAGGCCCGATCCAAACTCTATTAAAATCTGTTGGAATTTTTCACAGCCTGAAGTGATAATTGCACCATACAGTGATACTTGGTGGGCAGCAGTACAGAATTGGATTCTAAAGCAATTACCCAATAGTGTTACGATAGGATGCTATATGTTCTGATCATGTACCTTAGGCATGTTGACGTGGCATGGTCTCTATCAAATCATTGCTAGCATGTTCAACTAGTGTAATTAAAACTTATTATATGAAAATAATTGCTTCTAAAGAACCATTACGCACTAAAATATTGGTTTAAGCTTTACATACAAACATATTTATGCATACGAAATCATATAAAGCCAAAGAAGAAGTTAAAAACAATTGGGGATCTTCTTATGTTATCAAGATTGGATGACAACTAACTGGAAGTTAATACGAGGTATTCATTCAGCAGTGAATGCATGGGATGGAGAGAGGCGGGGAGAAGAGGAAGAGAGGAGAGAGGAGACAGGAGAGGAATAGTCAATGATAAGTCAATTAAGCAACTAATGAAAGTGAAGCTGGTATTTGAATGATACAAGTGCTTTCTTTGTCTCAATTATTTTAACTGAAATCTGTATTAAATAAAAGGGGTTTTTGATGTGCATAGTTTTATTGTGCACGTTTATCTTCCTCAGTGAGAATGTTTCTGCTGGGAGCAGCAGCATTTGTTTATGACAATAAAAACACAGTACTTGAACCATGTTACTGACAAACCCCGATGGTCCCAAATTCATCCTGCACCCTGCTTAACATCAGACACTAGAGACACTACCTTCTAGATTTAGCTCTAGGCAAATTAAGTAATAATTCTAGGTGGCAATTTAGATTTTGAAGGGGTAACCAACTGGCAAAATTCCTCTCTCATTCACCATGGACATTGTGTAAATAATGCCCTTTTTCAAGTGCTTGTGATTAGGAGGATCAAATCAGAGCCTGCGTGCTACTTACAATGAAAAATTAAGCTAAATTAGAGTCTCTTCCTCACCCTCAGTTTGCACATTTCTAGAAAAAAGGTAAACTAGAAAGAAATGGTAGGAGCTCAATAGTTTCGCTTCTTTAAAATATTTCACCTCATGCTGTCATTTCTGGCCTCACTAATTAAGAATTGCATTACTTAATTATAACTCATCTACTGGATTTGACTCTAATACTGATGGTAACCTGGAAACATCAACTCACTCCAGCATCAGGATGCTTGTTTTTCAGGCAGTAAATGTTTAAAACCAAACCCTATGTTGATAAAGATGACATTTCCTCTGTCCTCTAAGCAACATTCCCATTAGAAGAGAAGGAATATGATGTTGGAGGAATTACTTTCCTAAAGTTCAAGAGGGATTTCTCTGGACCAAAGATAATGTCTGACCCTGAAAACTGTTAAAGAATTTCATGTTGTATATAACTTTGCTTCATAGTATCATAAAATCATAGAATGGCATGGGTTGGAAGGGACTCCAAGGATCATAGACTTCCAACCCCCCCGCCACCGGCAGGGCCAACAACCTCAGGCCTGGATCTACACAAGGTTGCCCAGGGCCCCATCCAACCTGGCCTTGAACACTTCCAGGGACGGGGCATCCACCACCTCTCTGGGCAGCCTGTTCCAGCACCTCACCACTCTTTCTGTAAAAAACTTCCCCCTAATATCTAATCTAAACCTTCCTGCCTTTAGCTTTAATCCATTCCCCCTTGTCCTGCCATTGTCTATCCTTTTAAAAAGTTGATTCCCCTCCTCTGTGTATGCTCCCTTCAGGTACTGGCAGGCTGCAATGAGGTCCCCCCGCAGCCTTCTCTTCTCTAGGATGAGCAATGAGATATGCTGTGGAAATATGTAATATGTACTTCTCTTTTCTTGCAGTGCGATTTAAGAAGATATACCAGTCAGACTAAAGGGCAAAATGAACTCAGCAATGAGAAGCATCAAGTTACCAGCTACTCATAGTTCATTTGTGGCAAAATAATTCAGAAACTTATACTGAGATATATATAAATATTTTTCTTTGACTTGGCATACATTTAGTATATAATTATTAACGCTTGGAGCCGCTTAATTTGATTTTAACAAAATGTTTTGACCCAGTTAAGAAGAAGGGAATGAAATAATTGTCCAATAAATTATATTAGTAATTGGGTTCGTTTTGCAAAATTAGGCAAATCAGATTCTCATTACTGGATCTAAACCAGCACACTAAAAAAGAATACTTTTTTTCCCACGGTCTCTTCATAGTCTAATATAATGTATTGAGTCTCACATTTCGTTTTTAGTAGTGGTTTTCACTATTGATTGGCAAGGACTCTCTCTGCTTGTTTCATTAATTTTCAGGATTTATCTCTTTTGGATTTTAGAAGAGAGTCTATCAATGTGGTCTATAAAGTACAGACACGGTTGTGGTTAAAGCTTTCATAGCAATAAGAAAAGGTTCTTGGTAATTTGAAGACTGAGCTAGTAAAGTTCAAGTGCTATTAGCATGTAGCTAATTTATTTAGGTGCTACATAGAAACTGAACTGAATCAACCCTTCTTTTGTCACTGTTGATTACTGTGAAAAGTTTTGATTATTTTCTGGAGAGGTGGATTTTAAACTGAGTCCAAGTAACTCACCATGATGCAAAGCTGCTTGATAATTTCTCTCAGTAATTCCTATAGTAAACAATTCTTGACAACAAATAAACTCAAGGTAATGGAATTACCAAGTACAGCCAAAAAAAGGAGATTAGTTTAGAGCTAGGGATAGATGTCTTCCTGTTGTAGACACAGCAGGAACCTAGAGTTTCTCCCCATGAAATTCATAGTTTCAAAAGACAAAAATTACCCTTTGGGCATTCAAATAGAACTTCTGTAATTCATAATTCAGATTATAATATCACTATGCTGATAGGCTATCTATAAACTTGTAATTAACATAAAACCTGGTGTATTGTTCTCATTTGTGGTATTTACAGATTCTGAGTTTCACAACTTATTGAAATTTATATTTTCAGTGACATTTAATCAGCTTCATACCAGACTGTATTTTACCTAGCTACCAAAATATGTCTGATGTTTCCTGCTATATGGCTTTTCTATGTAGAAATAGTCAGGAAGATTAATTCAAGTTAACTTAAAAATGGATTAATTAGGCCATATGAAAGTGTTTTGTGGGCACTCTTTCAGAATTAAAGCAGCTCCAGTGAAACTTTCATCAATTCAATTTCAAAACAGGTTAAACTAAATGAAATCAAGGTCACCTTAGTTCTTAATAAGTGATCAGTCGACCATTTAGCACTGTTTAACTGAGCTCTTTTAACTTAACATCTCTTGTTACTGCACAGTATGCCACTGGTTAGACAAGCCTGCCGACATTTAGTCTCTAAGTGTTTCTTTAAAATTCAAATTCAGAATAGCAGAATGACTAACACCAAGTTGTAGGAAGGCCTGCACTGGCAGCCTTCTAGCAGACAAATATTAACAAACATGAAATGTTGACACATTACTGTATATGTGCAGAACAGAGGCTGTTCTACACAGATACACTTGCAAGCAGCCTTAGTACACAGCTCATCCTGCTGTCATGCTGAGTGCTTGTGCAGAGAGATGAGCACCCTGGAAAATCTTACTGAATGAGAATATCTTGTGTAGACATGGGTCTTGTAAATGCATGAGCACAGATCTTAAACAAAAAAAAATTCCAAAACTTCTCAGAGTACCAGCTCCTTCTATTGTTTTCCAGCCAGTGGTATACTTTCTTATGTCAATAACATACAACATTAATAATAGTGATTTATTGCTGACTTCTGGTGAGAAAACAAAGATGAATCACTAATATAAATTATTTTAAGGATGCTATTACTGTTTTCATTATTACTTTCAGAGACAGCTATTACAGTTAATGGTCCCTTCCTTGTTCTATATTTCTATTTTGAGAAATTACCTCATATCTTTTCTCCTCAATATTTTTGTTCAGCTTCTTTGATCTAGTTTCATTCAAATAGTCAGCATCAGTAGTAGAAGTTTATGCAGCTGAAGTTCTGCAAGAAACTGCTGACAGAATACCAGAAACGTCATACATTTGAGATCTACTGACTGTCTGGGTGGCAAGGATAGTAGAAAATACAGTGTCTGGAGTTCATCACCTATCCATAGATGAGAGCTTCCTGTTCTGAGAAGTTCTTGCCTTCTCTTAGGAATATTATGCATTATTTTTAAAGTAGTTCAATGTTTCTATTTTGCATAACAGGACCAATATGTTTGTCTTTAATGAAATTTACAAAAATTGCAAGTTGAGTATAATGAAAAAGTTATTTTCCCACAAAGTCTTCAAATGCTTCAGAACTAAGGGGAAAAAATGGTTTCATTCTCTTTCAAAATAATGTTTCATGGGAAAAAAATCTTACATATTGCACTGCCAACAAGTTTATGTTCCCTCAGCATTGAGGCAACACTGCTGATGGCCTCTCAAATGGCTTTCATATCAAATCTCACATTAAATGGAACTTTCTGCAGATTTGGAAAGCATCTTTGCATTGGAAGATATATTACAGGAAGGCAGAAAGTGCAAAGCAGTAAAACAATTTTACAGTAATCACCACTTGCTAATACAGACGTGTAATGAATTAATCCACTGGAGTTGCTGAGGTTTTCATGTAGTGAAAGTATTCACTGTGTGCCATTGAATATCTTTTGCTGATAATATGATTAAATAATTCTTCTGTATGCAAAAAAAATCTGAGAAACTGTGTTGCGCTCTATTGCAGAAGCAGAACATAAATCTAGCTAAGTAATGCTTTTTCCATAAATGCACTAGTATAGTAAATGGCATTCCAGCCCTGCTTAATGATAATTTTAGCTTTCCCAGATGTGCAACTTCATTGACAAGATAGTACATTTTGAAGTTCTCATGTCCTAGAAAGTTTTAAACCTCTAATAATATATAAGAGTAGATAGAATCATAGAATGTGTTATGTTGGAAGGGACATTTAAAAGTAATCTAGTCCAACCCCCCTGCAGTAAGCAGGGACATCTTCACTAGAACAGGTTGCTCAGAGCCCCATCAAGCCTGATCTTGAATATCTCCAGGGATGGGGCCTCAATTACCTCTCTGGGCAACCTGTTCCAGTGATCTACCACCCTCATAGTGAAGAATTTTTTCCTAACATCCAACATACATCTCCCCTTTTCAAATTTAAAATTGTTACTCCTTGTCCTACTGCTACATGCCCTCATGAACAGTTCTTCCCCAGCTTCCTTATAGGCACCTTTCAGGTAGTGGAAGGCCACTATAAGGTCCCGCCGGAGCCTTCTCTTCCCCAAGCTGAACAAGCCCAACTCTCTCAGCCTGTCTTCATAGGAAAGGTCTCCAGCCCTTTGATCATTTTTGTGGCCCTCCTCTGGACATGTTCCAACAGGTCCATGTCCTTCTTGTGTTGAGGGCTCCAAAGCTGGACACAGCTCTCCATCACAGCCTTTCTATTTCTGCCACATCTGCACATCTGTGGGCTTAAATAACAGCACACTAAAAACATCAACCTCTTCAACTAACTGTATGACAAATGCAACACACATTGTTTCCTGAGACTTCAGCCATAAGGACAGTTACAAGGAAAGCAATAAAATTAATCAACTTTTGTTTAATTTAGATTTTCATACTCTGTTGTAGGCCTTAAACAAACTAGGATTTATGTATAAATTCATATAAAGTGTATGAAAGACAGTGCTCATCACAGAGTTGAATTTGTATACTCCTCAAATTTTACACCAAGAGTTGAAAAATCTGCTTCTCACTGCTTGTGAATAGAGTTGTTATAAGATAGAATTAAAAACCCAGAAGTTCCAAGTTTTGGTCTTTGTACAGGTGTCAATTTTGAAATTTAGGACAGGAGAAAGAAAGGGAAAGAATTTTATGTAATTGCTTGCAGTTCTACAGGGGAAAGAAATTTAGTGTCTACAGCACATATTATCATTGCTTATGAAAGGCATGCTACTGCTAAAAATTCTTTTTAAAAGTGGAGCATTATAAAATGGAATATATAGAGAGCTTTTTATATTGTGGGTTGGGTATTTTTTTTCATTATCTGATTGTTTCTTAGTACCAGTGAAAAGTTGAAGGATTCTGATCGAAATCTAAGAACATGAGTCTACTTTATTCAGCTTTTGAAAGCTGAAAGAAGATTTACTATTTAAATTTTTAGATTAGCTAAGAAAGTGTAAATAGTTTTCCACTTCTGTATATCAGTAAAAAGTATTAGCATTCAGCACACAGGGAAAAAGCTCTGGCTTCATCTGCAAACAGATCAGGCAAAAGCTATCAAGTTCCAACTCAAGTGTACGTGACCTGGTACTTGGTCTCAACTTATAAATTCTCAATGTGAGCAAATACCAAAGAAGAGCAGTCATAAAGAGAAAACACTTTGATGTTCTTCTGGAAACCTTTCACTGTCTGAAAACTAACTTGTTCTTTTTAGTGAACAGAGAATAGTTTAAAAATACTTACATAGTAATTTTTGTTTGCAAAACCAGTTATGAAAAACAGTTTTCACAGGGCTGCTTATGATCTGGGATACATCCAGTCGAGAATAATTGCACAATGATAATGTACAAGTAAATAAAGCAATCATAGTAATTACTGTAAATGAAAGCCACAGTAATAGAGTCTTTGAATGATGCAGATTTTGCAGGAGCATGGTGTGCAGGAGAAAGTCCACTGGCAGACAAGTTTATACTACATTCCTTGCATTTGGAATTTTGATCCATGAGCTAATCCTTTTCCCTCTTGGCAAAAAGTTTCATTTAATTCACTGGTCATTTATGATAATTAGCACTACTTGATCTATATGAATTCTATATTAACAAAATAGTAATTAAGTTTTTGGAAGCAGAGATTCTACATACTGTATCTATCAGTTAATAACAGAATCATTAAGAGGAATTAAAATATATATCTGACTCTATGATCTATATTCCTCAACAAAAAAAAAGACTAAAAAAAATAGCGAAGCCATTCTTACCTGTAAATGTAGTTGCCCTTATATGACAGACACATGAAAATATTTGGATGATTGATCTTAAAATTTAATTTGCATTTTTGCTTCCTTGATGTCAGATTGCTCTGCACTTGTTTTATTATTATTAAAAATATTTTAAACTTATACATATAGACAAATAGGTATTTCTAAACTCATAGTTACGCATATATTACACATTTTATACCATGTATGTAAGACTCTAAAGCATCCTACTTATAATAAAAAAGGTGAAAAAAATAATATACAACAAAACAGTCTAGATGATAAAAAGTCAAATTCATTCCTCGGGAGTTTAAGATAAGTTGCACTGGGAAGATCTATATTAATATTTAGTTCATATTTCCATGTGAACGAGTTACACCTCACAGGTGAAATGAAGACTTTGATCCTTGTCTATCATGAATCAATACAGCTCCAGTGAAGTCATAGGGATTAATTTATACTATTCAAGAATCTGTAACATATTTTATTTTTAACATAAACTAGGAAAAACATGGAGCTAACCAATAACACAGTGCAGGGAGATTTCCTCCTAACATGCCTGTCGTGGTTTTGCCCCAGCTGGGAGCTGAGCACCACACAGCCACTCTCTCTCTGGGACAGTGCCCTGCCTTTATTAACTATTTTTTTGGTGCACAGTTTGGGATAGAGGGTCCACTGTGATGGGAGACAATATGTATTAATGTGAGAGGAAATAAACCAAACATGCTGCTTCTCATGTAGTTTTCTTATGGAACAGATTTTCTATGAGGAGTGTATGTTTTTGTTTTTTGGTTTGGTTTGGGTTTTTTTTTAATAATGCCCTGCCAAATTAATTGCAGGCCACTTGGTTTATAAAGCAATCAGTTGAATATATGTTTAAAAGTTAGGAAGGTGGTAAAGCAATACCATTTGAGCAAATCATTCTCCACAGGAACGATATTTATGGATTCGATTTACCTGGCTTGCCTCACATCTTGTTCTCTAGACTGAAAGGAGAGATGTGAAAAGATTGCAAGTGTGATCTCCTTTAAAAAAATAAACCAAACCAAAACACAGCCAAAACCTGAAAATAAAAAAGGGAAATTTTGGAAAAGAAAAGGCAGCTACTTTTTTTTTTTTTTTTTTACAATAAAGAGAAATAATGTACCTGATGTCAGGTTTTGATGTCGTGGAGCTTCTTTTACTGGTGGGACTCCTGTAGAAGAAAACATAGATGATAAATTAATCTTCAGATCCAGGAGAAAGTATTTAAATAAATTTCAATAGGAAACATGCTAGTTTCTTGGAACCAACCCACAGATGCTAATCTCTATAAAACAGATTTTTGAGTGTGATTTTCCTAGTAAATTATTTAAAAATAGAAATGTTATGCCTAGTAACAGCATAGCAGTATGTCACTGTCTTTAACAAATGTAGAGAAGACATTTATGACTTAGACCACTAACTTAATAAGTTAGTGTAACTTATTTCTATCATTTATCTTCAGAGGTATCACAGAGACTGTTTCTCTGTCTGCCAGAGCAGTGCTATGTCCAACAGGTTAGTCAGGATAGAGGTGACCAATGAGGCCTATCTTATGTGTAGAAAGTGCTTTGTGTTATCATTGTAGTTATTCTATGATATGAAGCTTGTGATTTACAGTGTCACACAAGCTATAGAGGGGAGCTTTGCACTGCCTCCCTAGGGAGCATAACAGCAGGCTCAGCGAGCACTGCTAACCCACATGTCTCTGGATACAGTGCTGGAGGATCCCGCAGACAGGCTAATGCCATCCCAGCCAGGGAAGGTCACAGGCAGGGCGCTGCTGCAGCCAGATTGCATGTGCTCATGTAATAATCCTTGATACTCATGTATGGAGGAGCCATCAGGCATTCAGTTGATTTATGCACAACTATTTCAACATTTTGGCTTATTCATGCATGTTTAGGAAGAGTAACAAAGCTCTTCTTTCCTGTCCCATGAAAACAACTAATATTTGCATTTTCACTGCTGTTTGCAGAGATTTTCATTCTGTTATTACCTTTGGTCTTTTCATCCTTCAGATGCTTCTTCTCAATTGTTTTTTCTAGCAAGCAAAAAAAAAAAACCAAACAGAGTTCCAGGTTGGTAAATTGAATTCGGATAGATCATTACCTAGAGTTTTCAAGTACAACTCTGAAAATCAACATATATCCTTTAGGTGTTATTTCAAATAGCTATACATGCAAAACTGTTATCTCATACTAATTTTACTGTTATATTCTACAAATATATGCACACAGAGAGTAAATTCCTACCTTCTTTTTCCTTTGCTGTCTTTGGTTTTTTTGTGGCTAGAAAGATTTACAAGGAAACAATGTTAAGTGACAGGCATCAGAAAAATGGGGCTCTTACAGTAAGTATATTGCACAAAGCTGATCACTTTAGAAATTTCCCTGGAATAGTAACTGTGGAAAATGTGCCTTATGTCATATATACATAATATTAAAATGTATCTAATATTAAGACTGGCTGCTACCTTCAGTGGCAGTTCTTCGCTTTCTGAACACTCACTGGAAACTGTTTGCATATTGTAGGTTGCTGAGCAGTTTGGAAATTCCTGAGAAAGGCTTTATGCACTAACATCCTTATTTCCCTATGTAATGCCAGAATTCCCTAATTGTTGGTGGCCACAATGCATCAGCGAAGGATCCCTCTGTCTATTGCCTGCTGCTTACTCTCTTTCCTGGAGGAATCCGGATTGTCTTAAAACAAACAACAAAAACCCCCCACCCCAGGGTATGAAGCCAGATGGACCTTTAGAACAACCAATGTGACCATTATGAAGTCCTGCAGCAGTGTATTCTGATTTATTTCAGTATATTTTTCTCTGAATGCATCTTCACTTAGAACATGCATTGGGTTTTTTGTTTGTTTGGGTTTTTTTTTTGGTTGCTTTTCTTGTTAGTTTGTTTGCTTTTGTGGGGTTTTTTTGTGGGTTTTTTTTGTTGCTGTTGTTTTTTTGTTTCAGCATCATTTCCCCAGCCTGCAAACACAGACATTTGGTCTGTGACTTCATTCAACAAGGCAGATTGAAATTAAGTAAGGTGTATTGCTTCAGGCATCTGAGCCCATTTCAGCATTCCCTGTTGACTACAGCAGAAAACTGGCAGGCTGCCTTCAAATTGTTCATTTTCACTTCACATCACCCAACCAGTTGTAATAACGCTTTGTTCGAAGTCTTCTGGTTGTGTGTGTTATCTGATTAACACCAGTTTGCGCAGTGCTGATCACCTGTGTCCAGCTCACCAAAACATGATGCAGAAGATGAGCAGTGAAAATTACATAATCAGCAGATCAGAACAGTGTGTGGTAGAGAGCTGCATTGCTGCAGCGCTGTCAGTTTACCAGTGCTGGTTTACATCAACGCTGTTTGTTGCTGATGAATAACATGCATTAATCGTCACTGGTATGTTCATTAATTCCTTCTGTAACGCATGCTGGAGAAATGCAATGTTTACCTGTTGTTGGGATTTGTCCTGTTGACTCTCCAGGAAAATAATCATAAAGGAAGGGGAGAAAGAAAAGGATTTGAGGTTCAGTACCATGTTTTTTCAAGGCAAGTAATAATTTAAAAGAGACCTCCTCTTTCATCTGCAACCTTTCTGCAGGATACTAATTTGTAAAGAAATGTCCCACAAACAATGGACATGTACACAGGATTTCACAGCGAAAGCTGAGTCCCGCTCTTTGAAGTACCATAATCCAGCATGCAATAGTTCCTTCAAGTGCAAACACTGCAAATCAAAGTTTTCTGGCAAGCAAATATTTAAATAGAGTTCTTCTAAAATATGTATTCAAGGTTATAGCTGATGATGCTATTTTCGAAATAAATTCGTGTATTTTAATTGCAATCTCTGTTTTCTTATCATCTGCACGTCCCAACCAATGACTGGTCGGCTGACCTCAAGGAGATGTCATTCATCCCTGTATAATGGTTTCTCTTGCATTATCAGTTTGCCTTGCCTTTTATGAGTAAAACATCTTGAGAGCTGGGGAATTTTGACTACATCTTTGCACAGCACCTAGCACAAGAGAAGCATATATTCCCATGCTGTTGCAATATCCATAATAACTAATGAAAATTCATCACTGTGATAGGATAGAAATTCCCTGGTATAAAAAAATACTCTTTTTTAAACCAAAGGAATGAATTAAATTGTGATTTGGAATAAAATAATTTTTTATACCTTGCTACTTAATTAGTTCTAGTTTTATTTTAGAAATCGATTTCAAGGCAACAGAGTAACTTCACTAGCCAGGCAAACCCCTTATTCTTTGAATCTGGAGCTGGATGAAAACCAAATATATTCCATAACTGCTTCAAGGTCTACTTTGATTGAATTATCTCTGTATTTTCTTTATGATGAGTTTTGCTTTCAGATCAACATGAGGTTCTACAGCTTCCACCAAAGCGACAATTTTTCAGTCAATGTTTCTTCAACGAGAAGACTGAGCAATTAAGTGTGGTTTTCACTAACACATCCCAATAAAACTTCCGTTCACGCCTTCCTTCATAATGATACGCAGAAATGTCAGTGCTAAATACTTAGGCACCACAGGCATTCAGCTAAGGCCAGTTTTGCTGCTATTAAATGCTAGCATGCTTAAGTCCTTTAATATTTACATTTCTGTTTATGATCATGCTCGTAAGTGCTGAAAGCTGATACATTACTGCACTGTGACCCATGGATTAATATGTCTCATTTTCATGAGAAAAAAAAAAGATTTGTCTGAGGGACCAGATCTAGGAAAGTGTTTCATGCCCTTACTGCTTAACTGAGGAGATCTTCCTTTTGATGGCAAAATGTGGTTTAGTATTACTTATTGCAAAAGAAAGAAATGTCACCAATTTTGTCCTCTGTTCAAGGAAACCTCACAATTTGAGAGTCTTTAGTCAGTATGCAGGGAGTAAATTCTGAGTTTCATCACACATTCAAATTTAATATAGGATTAATTGATGTCAAAGACCCTCTTGTGTGCTAAAACAGAAATAGTGAAAAATAAGATAGTTTGTTAATTACTTTTATAATTTCTTGGTAATTAACTTAGCAGGTTACTATATAAATGTATTTGTTGTTAATTTGGAGACTTTTCATACTCAAGCTTGTATTTCTGTTTATTACCTGGCATTCAGTTAATGACACGATCTCTCCACGGATTCAAACCCCATTTACTTTTATGGTAACACTGCACAGGGTATAAAGTATGAATGAATTTGGCCCAGGAAAAATGTATTTTACATTCCTACTAGACCTGACCTCCAAAATCAATGAGTATTATGTTCATGCTATGGCGAGCATACTATACACCTGACTCAGAAATATATGAAGCAAAGCTATACAGAGCTCTAGAAATAAAGAACGCAGTGATCCAACTAATGTTCTTCTTTGAGTGGAAAAAAATATTTTAGAATAGATAGCTCTGTTACTTAAAACCTTGAACTAGATATATTTAAGGATGGTTAGCTCAAAAAAGACAATGTAAACAGCATTAGTTTTGTATATGATCATAGGTCTGCTAATTACTGGTTTTCTCTTTTTTTCCTCTTTTTTTTTTTCCCCCTCTTTTCCTCTTTTCCTGTTTTTCTGGAGGTATTGTTAACCTTTATAATCATTTGAAGCAGCAGGATGTAAGCTCGAGAATGTGGTACAAATATCCCTCTGCAAAGGTCAAAGCAAAAGATCTTGGCTGTTCCTTATAATCACAATATGTCAGGGCAATATAGCTCTTGATAAAAAAGCATTGTAGGCAGAGATTTTGAGTTAAAATGATCCTTATTGCAGAAAGCATGAGGAATTAGTCACTTAAAACTCTGATGGTTCTCTAATAGATGAGAGTGCCACCAGTCGGTCTCTCAGATAAATAGATGCAGAGGACATAAAATGTCAGTGAAGAGATCCAGTGAACATAAGACTGAACAATTCTGAATACTAGACTCAAATAGAAGAAAATTTACTTAAAATATTGACAAAAATAGAAACCCACCAGTAGCTTCACAGGAATTAGTAATTTTACAACGATGACTTGGAAACTGAACACTGCAATTCAGGAGACCCTTCAATGCAGGCACATTTCAGATGCTTTGTATTACCCCTTTCCCTTTGGAGCTGGTGTTCAGAATAGCACTGTGTCTTTTGACAGGTGTTTAAGAGCAAGTATTCATCTTGTCTAACTTCAAGCTCATAACGTCCGAGATTAATATAGAAAGCTTAATGGAATCAGTTTGCCTTGCCTTGTCAACTTCTGACCTCAGGCAGGAAGAGGTCAGTGTCTCATGGGGCTTGGCCTTGGTTTAGTATACTCTTTATGGATTACTTTCCATCAGAATAACAAATGGTTTGGTCCTGATGTGCCAGGCACAGCACAACCCCCACCCCCGCCAAAGATCCTGTGCTAAAGAGGCTACAATTAATTAATCTGTGAGGTCCACACTTCAACATTTTCACTATTCGAAGCATGCATTGTGAACACTGTCCTTCTGATTGCTGGTTGATCACGATTTGCAGAATGTAACATACAATGACATGCCAAAATAAGCATAGATCCCAGACTTTACCTATTCAGAACTCTTACTGACCTTAAAAATGGACAACAACTTCAGTGAAAAAAAATTATTATGAAATTCCACTTGAATCCTCTTTAAAACTAATCTAAAATGGAAATATGCCTTTCTGTTCTTTAATTAAATTTAATTTTTCATTAAAGTGGGAATAAAAAATCATATTGAAACAAGGCCAAGAACATGCTTAGTGAATCCTTGAAATAAGTAATTTCCAAACGTTAAAAGATATAATGAAAAGGCAGTCTAATTCGGTTATGCTACGTGACATTTTGTTATTTTTAATAAACAATGCATTTGCATAAAGATGAATTATGTCTCTATACTCGTCTAAAATCACCAGAGCATCAATTACACTACTAGCATAATTTAATTTACTTTTATAAAAAATATAAATTTGAGTGTTGCAGTTTCATAATATTAAACTATAAATGTACTTAGTTTTGGTGTGTTTGGCTGTTACTAAGCAGACAAGAGTATCTGTAATTTAAGCAAGAAAACAGCATTATCTGCCAGGAGAAAAATTGCAAAAATGCAAATTGAGCCAACATGCATCTGAAAAGAAGGTTTACATATTCTGTAGGAAACAAGACATGACATACTTGCAGTGTTTTTCAGTTTGGCTGGGAAGTAAAAAGAGGAAAGGAAAATGGTCAGGACAGCCAGGTGCAGCATAATACTGTTGCGGTGGGGAATGTCCTTATTTGTGTTCTGTGTGCTTGCTGCACATCAAAACACAGTTTTTAGTAATATCACAGTAATTAATAACAATCCAACGATACATAAGACAAGTAGGGACGTTCTCATCTATACATGGTAGCTGCTGCGTGAGAGTTAAGGTTGATTTATGTTAATAATAAGAATTTTAATTCTTCACTCATTCCTTTTCACTGAGAAGCAGGGAGAAGACATTTTTTAACCCCATGGTGACTGTTTCATGGTGAAGCTGAACAGTGCTGCTTCTTACACCTGAAGTAATTTTGCTCTATCTCGTACAAGTGACGCTGCTTAGGATACACAGTGACATTTATCATACGAGGTGGGTAGAGTGAGATAATGAATTGAATATGTATCATACAATGCCTGTTAGGGTGGAAAATTAAAATGTTTCTAGTCCTGAGAAGTTGACTCCAAAGTCAAAAAGATGAGAGAAGTCCAAAAAGATGGCAGGTACACAGAAATAATTAGCAAAATGAAGGCATTTAAAGCAAGCACTTTCAGGAAATGGTTCAAATTCTTTGCTGATGTGACTTGTTTGACATTGGTGGAATTACAGAAGCAGAAATTTGACTTTTGATATATATCCTCAGAAAATGCAGCATGTGCAAATATGAGCTGTCCTACCTTAGCTACGGTATGACAGGTCAAGGCCATTCTATACAGCAAAATAGATCACAGGTCCATGATTTTGGGAATTATCATGTGGAACTGTGTTTTGCAATTTCTATAAAACAGGTTCAAAAGCAATGAATGCGTACAATGCAGGAGTGCTTACCTGGTTTTTTAGGTGGAACATCTTTTTCATGTCTGATTGCTTCATGCGCTAGATAAAAGAAACAGCATAACAAAATTGCCATAATGTTTCTAAGTTGATTTGTATGTGGGGTTATTTTTGTTTGTTTTTTGGGGGTTTTTTTGTAGCTAAGTATCACATATATATTTTTTCAGGAATAAACATTCAATTTTTTTCTTGCTTCATGCTGTTATTTTTTGGGGAAAAAAAAGCCACATGACTAGTTACTAACAGATTATCCACTGAGGGATTTGCAACAAGATAGCGAAGTTCAACTGGCACATAGCTCGACATATTGTTACTTTTAAGGTTAATAAAAGTTATGCCTGTAACTTAAGGAAGAAGTCAGCTAATAGGGGCTCCCCTCAATTTCTCAAATTTAATTTGTATCTATTTTCCATTGGTGTCATTTGAAAGGAGAGTACCAAGCAAACTCAGCAGCCATTCACTCGGCCTGTATGTTGTTGAGTCAGAGATACTTGAGCTGAATTCCCAAAGTCTCAAACACATCCTATTCCATATGAATAAATTATGTCTTAGTGTGGAAAATTAGAGAACCACCACTGCTTGTTAGGCAGTGCATCTTTTTTCCCCTTCCCCCCCCTCCTCTCCCTTCTTTCTATTTCATAACTATTGCTGGAAAAATGTGAATTTATTTTAGGTTGCTGGAAATAGAAAAGGTGAAGAAGCTTTGTTTTAAAAATGAGGTCTAGTGCTACATAATTTATACAAAAGTCACACTTGCTTAAAAGGAATTGAAAAGAATCCACACCACAGATCTCATAGCATAGTAGCAGCTATGCCAAAGGCATGCAAATAAGAGCCACAGTACATTTTGGAGCTATTGAGTCAATGGACACTGTCTTTCATTCCAGGTGATGTTTCTCACAGCTAAAAATATGTGGATCAGGTTCTTTTGGAGCAACAAGGACACAAAGGTGGGTTGTAAAGTATGAAGTGTTCAAAATGTGACTAAGCCCCTGAATAAAGGGCAATCCGCTTCATCCCTTCTGCTTCTTAGATGAATAATTGAACTAGCAATTGTGATTTCGGGTGAGGATACATGCCAGAGAATGCTGAGATGGAGACATGATAGGGAATTTCAAATGTGAAACAGTTTTATGAGGCGTGAATTAAAACTCATGTCAGTGAAGGTGATATTTTACCCACATACAGGCTTTATTTTTTAATGTGGCAATATTTGGGGACTGAAATTATTTTTTTTTTTAAACTTTTCCAGTTTTCCTTGCATGCCAAAAGCATGAAAGATGTAGAAATTAACAGGCATGCTGCACGGTTAAGTTAATGTATGGACTTTTTCTTCAGTTCTTCGTGACTGAGAAAAAAATCTAGATACTGAAATAATAAATGATTAAGAAGAAAAAGCAATGGTGTCTTTCTTTTTCTCTTTTTAATTCAGCAGAAGTATTTATTCAGCCCAACTGATTGTTAATGGTGATTTTTAGGAAGCTTGTGAGTCCTGTATTATTTCTGGCTTTTTGTTGAGGCTTGGGATATGGGAAGCATAAAACGAGTTGACTCCTGTACTGAAGCAATTGGTTATGGCAAACAGACTTTTAAATAGCAATGAGAAGAGATATGTTAAATGAAAGTAATGGAAGGCATGATGATAAAGACACTATCATTTTAAGCAAAATTAGAAATTGCTAAGGGACAGCTTCCATATGTTAAAGTCAAAAATGCCACACATATCCAGCTATATTGCAGGTGTTTTTGATCAAGGTAGGTACCACGTACTTGCTGGCTTTTTCTGGACTACAGAAGACAAAAGAAAGTAAATTGTGATATTTAGACATGAAAAGGAAAGAATTATTTTTCTTTTTCCTATTCAAATATTTTAATGTCAGTCAGTTCTCACTTGTTCTTAGTTTCCCTTACTCCTGTAACAATGCACAGCATTCAGGTCTCTAAAATGCAGGTAGGCTTTAATATAGTTAGACCTTTGCAAGTCCCAGAAGCTATCAGCTCCTGCTGAAATAAGGCAGTATCCTTTCATTTAGCACAGTTATACATTTACCTATTCCAGGACCATTTCTCCCTGTGTAACAGTGTAAACCAAAAGTAGCTCCAGACCAGTCAACAGATGATTGGAAATTTTGGGTGGGTTTCAACTGACTTGCAACATCAAGAAAACATTCATCTACACTTTCAGTTAGGAGAGCTCTAGTCGTCATCAGAGAATAATTCATATCGTTATAAATTGTTTGTTAAAGAAAGATGGGATGACTTACCCACTGTTCGAAGTTGCCTGTTTCAAGCTCAACAGGTATTGATCTGAAAACTTACAAGTTATTTTTGTAGTGGCTTACGCTAAGTTGACCAACATAGACTTTCATTTTGGTTCCAATAAACAGGAAAAAGACTTGGGAAGAACCTGGCTCAAACTTACATTACAAAAGGCAGTCAAGTTGTGATATTTCTAGCAGCTTTGCTTCCAACCAACCACTGCTAAATCACAGTTTGAACCTTCTGGTTTTGCACACAAATGAAGAGTGCAGCTAGGCTGACCCTAAAAATATTTTGTGAACTTAGGTGTGAAAATCCTGTAAATTCAGAAATGGCATTTCTTCCTTCTCCAGACTTGTTTGCCTATCAGTAATTTCTAACTCATTAAATGTACAGGTTAGAAATCTATTGAAGAATTATGCAGTAATTTCTCCACTTTTATTAACAGAAACAAAATTTATATGGTTTTGAACAAGCTACATCAGTTTATGATCAGATAAATCTATCAAAGCTATTAATGGTCCTACTGGATAAACAAAGTGCTGTAAGACATAACCATAATAAAATTATAGATTATCATGAGAGCTTTTATAGAAAACAATATAAACCCATAAATTATATCAATGTTCACAATTAGAGACCATCTATTCTGCTACTGAAGAGATGAAAAATATATACGAAATAAGAAATTAGGTAGTAAACAGCATGATTCAGCTTGAAACAAAATGGCATATATAATATAATATTTTATATAATTTATAATATATTATTTTATATAATTCATATAATATTTTCATTGAAAATATTCATTGTCATCATCACCATCATTATCATCATCATCATATCAAAGGAAAACCTGTTATTGGCATCATCGTCCAAGATTTGACAATCTTTCATTTTATGCTTGAAGCAAGGCTACCTCCAACAGAAATCAAGAGGTTGATATCTAGAAAAACCTTCAAACCAGCTTTGTGTGTAGACTGCTAGTGATGATGAGAATATTCTAATTCCTTGGGTGACCCTAAAGGGCTTCAGGAACAGTCAATATTGATTTTTCTTTCTGTTAGAATTGTTATTAAATATCCTACAAGGTCTAAATCACAGAAAAACTCCAAAGACTTAGAGATTAGTTCCAAATCCATTTTCCCCATGGAAAAGCCAGTTTAGGACCCATCCAAGTCCCCAGTCCAACTGGTGATTCATCCTTCTGCATCACTTCCTACTTGGGCACTGCTGTAAATTCAGTGGCATGAAAGATCTGAGGTTAAAAAAACCAAACAGCAATACCTTACAAGGATATTTGGATCATTTCAGAGATCTGATTTACAGCTATACCCCATTTCATTAGCCCAGCTCTGGCAGAGAGGTTGGAACAAGCAGTCCAAAAGCTGAAAGGTCTTGATCTGGCTTTGTCATCAGAAATACTGTTCTTAGAATAATGTCTGCAACTGTAACTCTGTTGGATTTGCTCTAAGAAAGGGTTATCAGCCACATGCTTCTAAATACTGTAAAAAAATTATTGCAATGCAAATGTACAGCAATAGATGAGTTCCCCCTTCCCCCCCCCACCTCGTAAATCAGGAGAGAATGACTTGTTCCTACCTGACTTCTCAGTGGGAGTTGTCTTTTGTTGTTTAATTTTCTCCTCTGCATTGTGAAGGCAGCATTAAAATTAGAAATTCACACTGTGTTAGCATAGGTGCATATAACTGGAAAAATATTTCTGTATGTAATATTATACATAGTGTTCACAATGACAAAAAAGTGCATGTATTTAGCAACACTATCCCATTGTATCACTGTAAAACAGCAGGTATGCATTTTGAGTTCTGACTGCATGGTGAGATCATACTCCATTGAAAAAAACAAATTACTGGGACTAATGTCTCATCCACCAGAAAACAGTCACATACCTGGTAATGTCTTTCAGGCAGGCACTCAGATAGAAACTGTGTTCTAATAATACAACTATTATGACTTTGTGGTCATCACCTTGCTGAGTGTTCTAGTTCAACAGTTTGGTATTATGCAACTCAGACCTTCTGCTCAGATACTAACTACAAATATGTATGGATGTATCCACACTCTGAAGATGAGAAAGGTACAAAAACCCCCAAGCACATGCTAACTCACATGGGATGGTGCCAGTCTGAATGCCCTATCATATCACCTGCTACTGGACAAGCTTACCTAGACCCTGCTGGATATCTGTGACAAAATCTTAGAGCAGCCCTGAGATCCTGCTAATCTCACCAGAAAAGCTGCTCAAGTTCACATGCTCTTGAGCTGCCTGTGGCTTTGCTAAGCACTGTTCTCTGATGACATGGACCCATGTTGACATCAGCCACAAAACCTGAGCTACCTCTTCTCCAAGTAGGCTGGTGAATGAAGCTTCAGGCTAAGACACAGGTAGAACTACACTTTCTTATCAGGTGGGTCTTGTCTTCACTGCCCAATCAGGTGGGAATTGAGATGTTTGTTTTCAGATCTCTAATATACTATTTTAGTTGACAAACTTCACCCTTCTTGATCCTTTCATAACTCTACTCCTATTTTCTCTCTTTTCCCTTACCTGAATTCAAAGCTCTCTCCTAACCACTGCTTTTCAGCATTCACATACATCACTTCTTTTAAGATATGTATAAGACACGTTCAGAACATATTTCCCCTTCCTCTTGCTGATGGAAGCAGTTTAGAGCCACATGCCTCTGGCCCCTTCCTTTTTGCAAAGACCTCTGCAAGGTATCAGATTGAAGCTGACAATGGCTGGGTGGAGGTCAGGTCGGACAGGCATGTCTTGTCCCCTGAAGCCATTCAACTCATCTGAGTACCAGTTGGCTAGAAATCCCCCTGGGTAGTCTGTCTGTGAATGCATAAAGCTCCTTGGCTCCTGAACGAACATGGGCGATGTTTCCAGCCCAGCAGTCAAACTTGTTCTTACATGAGATGATGGAGGGAAGTACTGGGGAGGGGGAGGGTGGCTAGAACCACCTGTGAATTAACAGGTCCCTGGTTTACCTGTCACTGTACCTTTGTACCTTCAGTCAACCTCAAGAACTGATGCTTTTTTGTGGGGGTTATTTCTCTGGAAACCAAATATGCAAGTTTGGATGGTAAATCCTAATCTGCAATCTGAGTAAATATGTGGATAGTACAGTGTTTAGAGGAGCAGAGTGTTGAGTGGTCTCAACATATATGACTTTTTTCTTTTTAAATTTAGCGTGCAGTTTCCAGAAGGATTTTATTTCTGGGGACAGAGACCAGGCTTGTCTTTTCTCTGTGATGATTTCTTTTTAGTTTAGCTCTCTGAGATTCCCAGAGATACACGCTTGCCAAAGAGGCCTAAAAAAGATGATTATCATAGATAAACAGCCTCCTTGGTGTATAGACCTTGTTTCTCATCCATAATGCAGCAACATCCAGTAAAGCTGCAGTGCAAATATGGGCATACAATATACAGCAATTCTGACTTGGGTTTTGTTTGCTCAGTTCGGTTGGGTTTTGGTTGGGTTTTTGCATTATTTCTGGAAAGAAAACAGTACTGATGGGGGAAAATACAGGGAGGGATAAAGCTCCATGGTTACTGATCTTTTCTTTTCTTTGGAAATAAAATACAGCCCTGCATTGCTATGCTTTTCTGTTGTCATCTGGTAGGTGGCGATTTAATTTCTCTTCATTTCTATTAAGTTTAGGGCTTTTCTTCCCCCTTACTCAGCTATTGTTATTGTCAGCTCCTTATGAAAGCAGTGAATTAAAAAAAATCTCATCTCAATTTCATGGTTGTCTGTGAAGCTAGAAATGTTTTTACAGCACAACCAGCAGCTTAAAGATGCAACTTCTTGAGATAAAGTATCCTCTTTCTGGTTTTAGATGAGCTTTAGGATACAACAGTGCATTTCACTAATTTAGATTGGGGTATTAAGTTTTCCATGTACCGATACACAACTCCCCTGGAGCTACTGTCTTTAAAGAGAAGCCCTGGACCATCCACTGGATTAATAAGTAAAACTCAAAAGGTTTGAATCTTCTCTTTCTTTAGATCTTCTGCCTGCTCTTTTGAATGCTAAATAGGATATATTTGCTTTTTCTAATTCTGGTGAGAATTTACAGCAAAGTTTGCTCTGTAACTCTCAGAGTTGGGTAAATAAGCCTGTGAGTGGATGGCATGTCCCATCCATTTAAAAGTATGGGAGGGATTTTCTTTTCAAAATGAATTAATTCCAGAAAACAGTGTGTCTTGGACTTGCATCATCTGGGAATAAATACAGTAATTCTTTGGAATTCATTCACCTACATACTCTGCCACCTAACTATACAGTAGCTATTGATCTGTTTATTCCACTGGCAAGCCCCCCCACACTTTTCCTGTCAGATCTCCAGGAGGTGACTGTAGGAGTTTTTTCTCTCTAGCCATTGGTTGTAATCAGAAGGGAAACTGAAGGAAAAGATTATCAAAACTTAAGGAGAACACTTTCTACAATGGAGCACGTTTCAAAACATCAAGAAGCTTCACAAAATCATTTCTGTTCGCCAAAATGCAGTATGAAGAAAAGCAGTGAAAAAAAAATCTGGTGAAGATAATACATAGTATTTTGGCAAGAACAGAAGAAATATTTTGTCTGTATACATTTTTTGCTACATTATGAGTAGTCTAGCAATTAAAAAAAAAGGATGACATACAGCTGCAAAAATTCAAAATTATTTTTTGTGAATATTTCAGAAAAAAACCCCAGATTTTGTTCTGAATTTGAATAGGCCCAAAATTTAAAGTTCTGAAATATTTAATTGGAGAGCATTTCTTCCCTCTGTAGAGCTCTAGTTTTGCGGCACTACAAGCATTAATATTAATTTGTTCCCTGATGTATCTAATTTAAGTGGAAAAATATAAAGCTGTAAACAGTTCTCTGTGTATTTCAGGCAGTTTCAGAAGAATTACAACAGGAATGGATTCTCTTGCTTTACTTGCTCTCACACACATACATAAAACACTCTTTAATTTAAACATTTCCCTACAGGATCAATATATTTTCTGAAATTCTCTAGTTTCTCAGCCATGTGATACTTCCAAGTCTGATGACAGGAAGCATAGGAATAATAGTTTGAAGCTGCTCTGAATCAAGGTGAAAGAGGAGGCCACCATTTTGTAGAAAGTGAGGCTTTTATAATTCAGTCTGCTAACTCAAGAGCATTCATTGGCATGCAGCAGGCAGAAGCATTATTACCACCAGTGCTTGCAGATTAATACTTCCAGTCATCAACTGAAACTCAAAACAGCCACTGCTCTCCAAAGCAACCATTAATCACCCAAGAGGAGATCTTTTATGTTAAAGGAAATTTAGCAAGTCTTTTTTTTTTTTCCTTCAAACATTTAAATTCCATGGGCTTTTATCTGGAATATACTGTGCTACACTAGAGTGAGCTCCTTAATCAGAACAATATACTGGTTTGTGACATGATGCGCCCATGTTTGCAAATGCCTCACCAGAGAAATTTATGGTGCTACATGGCTGAGATAAGGCTGATGATTGTGCAGCAGGACTGAATTCTTTTCTCAGGAAAGTTGAGTGGCTGTGTCATCGAATCGGGGAACCCCCTGTTTGGCCATCACTGACCCCTCTCAGGATGCACAGAGATGGATAAGGTTGCTTCCTCTCTAGTTGTCTGAACCTATCCACACCCACCTGCTAACTGAAGCACTCTGCTAGCTGTTAATGAATAAAAGGGTTCAACAACACCCCCACACTCCCCACCCGCGCACACTTCTGGGAACTTCTGTTCCAGTTTGTGCCGGATGCCCCTTGTCCTGTCACTGGGCACTACTGAGAAGAGTCTGGCCCCAAACTCTTGACATCCACCCTTTATTTCTAAGTGTTGATAAGATCCCCTCTCAGTCTGCTCTTCTCCAGGCTAATCAGCCTCAGCCTTCCCTCATATGAAACATGCTACAGACTCCTCACGATCCTTGTAGCCCTACACCGGACTGTCTCCAATTGTTCCCTGCCTTTCTTGTATTGGGGAGCCCAGAACTGGACACTCCAGATGTGGCCACACCAGGGCAGAGTAGAGGGGGAAGATTAAGTCTCTCGACCTGCTGGCCTCACTCTTCTTCATGCACTCCAGGATACCAATGCCCTTCTTGGCCATGAGGGCACACTGCTGGTTCATGGAGAGCTTCTTGTCCACCAGGGCTCCCAGGTCCTTCTCTGCAATCAGTTTCCCAGCAGGTCAAGTCTAACCTGTACTGGTGCCTGGGGTTATTCATGCCTAGGTGGAGGGCCCTACACTTGCTATTGTTGAATTTCATAAATTACTCTCTGCCCAGCTCTCCACCCTTTCTAGGTCTCACTGAATGGCTGTGCAGCCTTCTAGTGTGTTGGCCACTCTCAAATTTGTATCATCAAATTTGCTGAGGGCACACTCTGTCCTCTTGTCCAGGTCATTGATGAATGTGTTTAATAAGACTGGAGCAAGTACTGACCCTTGGGGCACACCACTGGCTACAGGTCCCTCAGTGTTTTCCTCCTCAAAAAGCATGATGAGGCACAAAGTCCTGGTTTGAAAGAGGGTCCTCTGTCCTCCTCACTGCAGCCAGTTGTCACTGGATATTACTTATAGCTTACCCAATACAGAATCAATGCACGAAGTGTTCAACTTCTGTTCTATGATTCAGAAACTGGAGGCTGCCTCTGTGCAGGCTGTCATGTACCCAAAGAGATTGTAGCTCCTCTATGTTTTGGGCACCAGACTTACTTCATGTAATGACTGGTTTACAGGAAATAGTTCCCCATATTCCTCTTTGATATACTGAAAGGCAGCAGAGAACTCCTTCCCTAAACTCTGGAAAATGTTTTTTTGTAATGCTTTGGAAGCTGTTTTGCACCTGTGACTTCACAGTCATTTGAACTATGAAAAACCATCAAGGTTGAATATTTCAAATTAATTTTCACCCTCATTTTTGTTCCTATCCCAATACTGAAAATCCAATGATGCAAACACAAAATAAAACCAAACAAAAAACTAGCTCAAGAAAGTTTTCCAGTTTTGCAAATCACACATATCCTTATTGAGCCTGGAGTAACTGGTAATTTAATTACCAAACCTACCTGGCTTAGCCTGAGAGATAGCTTTTTCGTGTTTAGCTCGTTCGTGCTCTGCAAATAAGAAGAACCCTTATGTTAGAGGGATTTTTAAAATTAAAATATTCTTCTTTTTATTTTAAAATATGACTTTGCATTACATATTCACACTAGACTTGAGAATAATTTTTTGATGAACATGTTTCTTGAGGAAAAGTATTTAATACACTTTTTCCTAAAAAAAATAAAAGGCAAAAGTAAAATAAATTTTTACTTTTTAATATTGGTTCAGAAATTACAAAATTTTTTTCCATATTTTTTAGAAATATCATAGAATTTCTAAAATAGTGAAATACTTCTCCTACTAATTTTGATTGCTATTGCCTATTTTCTACAGAAAATTTCTTTTTTGCTATTCATTTCCTATTTCTATATAGAAATTTTGTCCTTGGTGTTTAATATAGAAACCATGAAAGTATTGTATTACAGCAGAACAGGCGTTGTCACATGTAGAAAGCAGATAAAAGCTCAGTATATTGCATTAAGGAAAAAATAGCTTTCCATATTTCTCTGTTAGCCTGCATCCCACAGATAGCTTGTGGAGCAGTAACAATAATACATTTTATATTTTATTAAAATATAAGCTGTATGCAATTTTTGTGTTATTTATAAACAGTGTGATATCCAAAACCCAACATTATGAAACAGGAAAAAGAAAGCTACAGACTTTCAGTGGGATGTTTCATTCTGATTTATAGCAGCTATGTCTAGATTGCGTAGCAGGCGAGTGCACACCAAGAGACAAATCTCTCTATTGCCTGGATCAAGCCCCAGCCCGAGAACTGCAGTGACCCTTCCTCATCTTCATCTCCCTTGATATGCTCCAGTGAGAAGCTGCCAAGGTGGCAGAGAACACATGCGGGTCTTACCTCAGCCTGAATTGGAAAAGTTTCCATGCACACTGGGACGTGTGAAACACACCTTTTCCTGCATTACACAGTCATTGAAAACCATTGGCATAGGTCACTTTCCTGTGAGCTTTTGTAGCCAAATCTCATCTTAAACTGCTGTAACTCTGGCAGCATAAAATAAATGCCTTCCTAAGCTGAAGCAGCAATGTTCTTTATTAACTCGATACTTACTGTGATCATCAGGTTTCTCTGAGGTAGCTAGAAGTAAACAAAAAAGGTGTATTTTAATATTTTTGTGACTATAATGCAAGATTATATGCATTTATTCATTACATTTGTAGACAGGTAAAATAAGGGCTCAGTGAAATCTATATGAGAAAGTGTGCAGTTAGCATTGCCTTACACTAACCACCCCAGACACCTAACTTTACTTAAGGAACACAGACACCCTAAATTTCTCTTTTAACGAATGTTTGATACAAATACCCCTGGAAGGCTCTGTCCCTTCTTGGTGGGCTGAGTCACCTTCACTAAATGGTGACCACATATCAAACATAGGGCAAATGCCTTACTGAGTGAGGTGCTCAGTTCAGCACCCACTGAGAGACAGGGAAAGTTCAGACCACTGTTGAGACCAATAGTGGATAAAGCCAGACAATTTTAGGCTCAATGAGGAAATGACATCTAGCACAGCCTAAATCAGACTTTGCAAGAGTCCTTGGCATTTGCACCTGCTCTAGTGAGGTCAATGAATTTCAAATGGATTCAGTGATACTCTGAGGAGCAGAAAGACAGATTGGAAAATATAGTTAACATAATTACAGACATTTCACAGAAATTAAGGCACATCTAAACAAAAGGACTCAACGTTTCTGTGCTGCAGCTCCTAAACTTTGTGCCATTTCATTTTCCACTAATTTGCAGAAAAAACAGACAAGATAAAACTAAAAACTGAGCTAATACTTTCCATGAGCCTTAAGAGAACATTGCTCAGAAAAAGTGAAAGCTTAGGGAGCTGTTCCCAGTGGCATTATTGGTGCTACATAAGGAAACAAAATGCCAAGGCCTAGTCTACCAGATTCTTTTGCAAAGCAGATGGGGTTTTTTTGAGAATAAAGGCTCTGCCAGCTGCATGTAGCAGTCTGCTGTGTGTGAAAGAGCAGAACCCCACAGAGAGCTGCAGTGGTGCAGGGGAAGAGTTGCCTCCACAGGCCCAGCACCACAAGCGATAATTCTGCTGCTGTGAGCTCCTGGGCTGTGATTCACTGAGCTCCCACTCAGGGAAAAAGGATCTGACTGCTCTGTGAGTGGGTTTTTGTTTTGCTTGTTTTCCCTGCAGTATAAAACCGCTCCCATTTTATAACTCTATTTAATCCAAGTTGTTGTGCATTTAAGGAGACAGCAACTGGAGATGGTGTGCGAAGCAAAGCACAAATAGCAAGGCAGTTCTGGGGAGTAATTGTGACAGAAGATAAAAGTTAAATGTATATATTTTCTCCTAAGTAAAGAATCAGAAATAAAAACCAGCAGAAAACCAGGGATCCTATGACAAAAGCACATTTGTCTTCTTTATGTACATAAGAAAACCTTGTAACTTTAGGCTCAATTGTTTTGTCTAAACACTCTGAAACCCACAAAAACCAGTTCCCTAAACATCATAAACTTAGGTAAATTCTATTGTAATTGAGTATCCATTCAACATGTCTGAAGTTTGTAGAAGAAATTAATGTTGCCCTTTGTCAAAAGACATAGATAGATATGCTCATCTAGCTGTGAATTTCAATTTGCAGGAGGAAATTAAAGGCAAATACTAAAAAAATCTGAACTTCAGGGGCTGGTATAATGACTTACATAATTATCACAGACTATTGTGTCACATAACACTTTCAGTAACCACAAAAATGATCAGAGGTAGACCACATATGAACAGTATTAACTTAAAGACTCTTTACTGTCACTGCTTAATGAATTTTGCAAACAAGCTTTTTTTATAGCAACCTCTTCTCAGATCTGCAATTTCTTTTAAAACTCTAAAATCAAATTAAGGCCATGATGCCTTTACATTCTAGTGAAGCCAGCATAGTTATTTCCCTTATTCTGGTGGTGAATATGAGTCACGGAGAATGTTTAAACCAATAGGAACTCAGCCCAGGTCTGATTGCTCAAGTTTAGGAAGGTATCTGTGTTGCACTTGTACAAGTTTTCTGTGGAAGTTTTAATTGGACAAACTCATCTAGTGTCAGTATGCAGGCAGAGCTTGAACATAGTTATTATTGCTATCGGAACTTTGCCTAAAAGCCCAGTATTTTATTTTCCTGGCATAATATTCATAGAATTGTAGGGGTTGGAAGGGACCTCCAGACATCATTGAGTCCAACCCCCAAACAGTTGAGTCCTGACCAGAGCAGAGTATATATATAGCAATTACAGACAAAAATCACTCAGAGATATTACTACCACATATTTTGACAAAATAATTAAAACCTTCTACAGTTAAAAAAGTAAAAAAAAAACCCCTGAAGTGAAATTCTGAGATGGTCTTTAGGTTCATAAACACTTAAGTTTTGTCAAATCTGCTGTGATTTGAATCCCTTCAATAGTGATCCTATCCTTCTTATGTTCCATATTATCTCATCAAAGATATAATTCAAGTTACTTATACAGTAAGCAGAAAGCCAAAAAATGAAATCCCAAGACCCTTGGTTTCATTTTTACAGTATCACAATTGTCTATAACAGAGATACCCTGAGTTTCACTCTGCTTAGTGAAAATGGGAAGAAGATAAAAGCTAGTGTCAATGAGTTGGACTTTCCAGAATATTTAATGGTATATTTTACAGTACGTAGCCTAAAGGGTGAGAAATGCAAGGCTGTATTCTGCTGCTTTCACTAATTTTGTGTATATCTTTCATTGAAAGTAAGGCAGCTCTTTTCACATTGTGTTTAAATACTATTTATTTAAGCAGTGCCTAAATAAGATGTGAAACTCCACGCTACAAAATGTGCAGATGTTGAAAACATTCACAATTTCAAAAAGTGAGAGGACAAACTAGAGTAGAGTCTACTAAGTGCTCTTTAACATGAAGATACAGTGTCTGGTTTAGGAAGTTCCTGAGCTGAGATGGGGGAGGTCACAAGTCGATCACTGAGTGACTGTTTTATTTCTGTACTCTTCTCTAGGTGTTTGCTGGGTTGGCCATTGGTGGAGAGAGGGTGTTGGGTTAGATGAACACTTGGTCTCAATTCAAACAGCTGTTATGATATTATTAACCAACAGGGCTACCTTGTGGGTAGATGACTACTTATTGTTCACATTGTTCACATTGTTTGAAAATTCAGTCCTAAGTCAGTATCTTAATTTGTTCAACAGCAGCTATATTAGAGATGGAAAAAGGTCAGATTTGGGTCTAATGAAAAAAGATGGATCTTTGATGAAATGCATGAGGTTATACAAGATCTGAACTGGATCTATGAAAAAGGTTTTTGAAAAATGTTTTTTTGTAAAATATTTTTGAAATTTCTTTTGTGTCATTCTAAATTAAAGTTGGCAACTGGGCTTGGTAGTTATCTTGCTGCTTTTCACACTCGCTTCAAATTTTCTTCAAGTCTCGCCTGTTATTCCGAATGCCAGAAGGGTATTAATTATATACAGCATATTTTTGTAAATTAGCTTCTGATATGGGTTCAGAAAAGAAATCCTCGGGTTTATTGAACCATAAATTGGTGAGGCTAAAAGCAGAACATGCTTTTTGATTATAACATGTCTATTTTCCATCTGGATAACAGTCATTTGTTGTTCAGACAGCAAATATATTTGTGAGTGTGCACACTGTAAGAAAAGAATATGTCTTGCAGGAAATGAAAGCAATACCAGAACTATTTGTTTTGGTGAAGAATAGCAAATAATAATACATGCTGTAGCTGAGAAAATGATTTCTAATTGGATAGTTACATGTGTATTATAAATAAGAAAGTTACTTTCCACTAGACTAAGAGCTTAGTTCATCTCTCATTAAAGCGAGCACAAAGACTCTTTAACAGGATTTGGACTGGGCACTAGACAAACACACCCATGTTGTTAATGTGTAACAACATTACAGGCCAAGAGAGGAATCAAGATCATTTGTCTTCTAGTGGAATTCTCAAGATTTGTGCCTTAACCTTCCAATTTATACATCATGACAAAGGGTAAATCTGTGATTTCTTTATTCAAGCTAAGAAAGTCCATTTTCCCTGAAAATGAACTCTAGACAAACTTACAGTATGGTCCTTAGATGAACCAATGGACGTTCCTCCAAAATTTAGTAAGAATACCATAGTCTGCAAGAACTTCAGAAGCCATGTCATTCTGCCTAATCATCAGTTAATGGCTTTTAATTTAAGGTTGAAGTAAACTTTTTTTCCCTTCAAATCAGTGCAAGGTTTTTCCAACCGTGAAGCAACCGTGTTATCAAAAGTTAGCCAGGATAAAAAAATACTCTGAACTAGTCCGGTTCACAATGTCTCAGGTGAAAATAATTTTGTGGAAAAAAAAGATTATTAGGATTCTGCAGTGTTCAAAAGCAGCTCCCCGCCTTTATGAAGTTATTGTCTGTACTCTTTGTCATTTATAGAAGTCAAATATTTCCACAGGTTTTCTAGACCAGCTGACCTGATCCCTCATATCTGCCTGTGTCCTCCTCAAGTCCTTCTGGCTGGCTGAGCCAGTGGCAGACAGATTGTACAGAAGAAAGAGTGTAATGTGCATATGTCTAAAAAACTGATCCCTTACAAAACAGATGAGCTGCAGCAAGCTTCCCATAAAGAGAATGGCTTGTGCTTGCCCTGCTCCTTGCTCTGTATTAGGAAATTGCTGTTACAGTGTATGGCCAATAGTTACCCTATGGGTGGGTCAGTGTAAAGAAAGGTGGTGGAGGTGGTGGCATGAATAGAAGGAACTGGTGTGGAGTTACTTTAGCATACATTCTGTGCAAGTCTTGTCCTCACAGAATCTTTTGGTTCCTACAGCATCCATTTTGCATTTCTGTTTTTCTTTAAGCCTAGACAATTCCAAGATGATTAGTTCAGTTTTCTACCCATTAAGGAAGTATTATTCCAAATTAATGTGGCAGGTGTGAAATACTAAGCTATTTTTCTAAGGCTATTAGGAAGGTTTGCAGGGAAGCAGAGAACTTGAGATTCCAGCTAGTGGTCTCAAGCTAATTCATAACCAAGGAGTGCTTGTCTGGATCTGTGCAGCACCACAGACTTCCTTGGGCCACTTTTTCGTTAGGACTCTGCTGACTAATGGTGACAACAGGGTAAATGATTAAGGCAAACCCTCCTAAAATTCCATGATTTGTCATTACAATTAATAATTAACTACTGGTATTAGAGTCTGTCTTGCAACAGACTGATCTTTCTATTTCTGCTTTCCATTAAAAAAGCTGGCAGCCTGATCTTACAGTTCCTTCTGCTTTATTTCCGTTACCAGAGCAGCCGGGCCCAAAACATCTGCCTTCATACAGTAGGCACGTTTGTGTCCCTGCTTTTTTGTTTATACCTTAGGGCTGCACATTGAGGTATGAGCAGGCTCTTGGTTTTGGGGGGTTTTGCTCTTGTTGTCCTGAACATCTTGGTTTTTAAGAGATATTTTTAACTGGCAATTCAGGAGTACTTTATATAGATGGAAAACCAAACCAAAACGAAAAGTTCAGAAAGAGGAGGGAAGAGAGAAACTTTAGCATGGGGTAAGTATACTAGAGGTAGGAAAGAAGTGCAGACATTTCCAACATTTTGTAATGATTTTTAATGAGAGGAATTGCTTCCACTTGCATTTGCCTGTAGGGAGCATCACTAATGATTCCAATCTTTCTCTGTTTCCCAGTTTGTCAGTTAAACAATAGAAATGCACTGGGAAATGTAAGTCTTGTTGAAACAGCAATCTTGTATGATAGCACTGAAAGTTAATGTTTTTAAAGTACTATAAGTCTTAAAATCCCAGGAGGACAAATCTTCTATCGATGGAGCTGGAAAGAATAAAATTTCAGTCAAGTGTAAATGAGGTACATGAGCCGCATTAATGCATTTCCTCTTTAGGCACGTGTGGTGAAAGACCTGAAGAGCTTCCTCTCAATATCATCCTCAGCTTCTGATGTTCTCATTTGCTCTTCCCTGAAATTATGGGATGGGAACATACAGATGAGGGAGAATGTGCTTAACAAGCTTTAACTTTAGTAATACCAGTTTTACATTTGCATATGACTAAAGCGAAACACAGCCAGGCTCAGGCCATGCCTTGTTGGAACACAAATTATTGAGTCATAAAGGGTAACTGAGTGAAATCAGGCAGAGTGAGGTAGGTAGGATGTTATAATGGTGACTTTTTTTTCCCTCAATATTTAGTATATTTGTGAAAGGTGCCAAACTAACCCTAGGTCCAGATACTATGGAAATACTTTGTTGAGCTCCTTCTTAAGTATAAGTATAATCATAGCTCAAGATACACTTAAATATGTTTTTTTAAGAAATGTAAAATAATAATCAAGATGAAAATAAGATAACCTCATGAAAATCTAGAAAAGAAGAATTTTGGAGCAGTGATTAGTTGATTTTAGGAGTGGAGAACAATAAAAAATAATTAGCTTTTGTAAAGATGGACATTTCTCAGTGTGCTACCCAAATTAATACGGTGATTAAAGCAGAGGGCTAATGACTAGCTTCTAGAGGCAGAACATCCTGAGCCATCTTTATTCCTTATGAAATGCTGCTGATCACTGTTTTTATTTTAATTACAACTTTGTAACAGCACATTTCTGAAAATGATGTCTGCATAGATAAAAAAGGAAATGAAGATTACCACTAGAAGAACCGTTAATTCTGGAATTGCATCTGAATAGAATACCTCTGAGCATTCATTTGCAGACAATAAAATGACAGTTTATCCAAAGGGGATTTTTTTTGCCAATTAACATGTATATCCAGGTGTTTTAGGATATACTGATTGACAGGTGAGAGCGATGCTGACATGATGCCAATATATATGTGTTACACCTAACTTAGAGTAACAATGCAGGCAACCAATTACGTAGATCAGTCTTTCTTCAGAAGTCACAGCTGTTTCATGATCATTAAAATACTAGTTTAACTGTCTTCGTTTATTGGTAGCAGGGGCTGAATAAATTACTGATGTACTTTAAGGCAAGTAAGAATGATTAGCACAAGTTGTAACCTTATCTACTATTGAAATGCTTAGCCAGATCTACCAATAGGAATTGTTTTGCAGGTTTATTGTTACACAAAACATACAAAAAGTTTAATCTCAATTTTACCTTGAATGGATTACAGAGGTGTAACCAATTACAAGGTTCAAATTAAATCCTGTTGAAATAAAATTGTGGGTATTTCTTAAAAAAGCATTGGTGCGAGTTAGCCTCATTAGTTTTACATGTCTTAACTATGAGTGCGCTGAAAATGAGGTGCAAGTACAGTGAAAACGAGGTGCTGGGGAGATAAACATGGAGTTTGCAGTTTAATAATTTGAGATTAAATGTTTGCATTAGCCTCTCCATCTAAGTACAATGAGAGTGGATATTCAATGAGCTATTAAGATCTATAAATGACTTTCTGCTTTTTGTCACCTCTCTTCTCTTTCAATGTCAGATTCTTCAAAGAGAAAAAAAATGAAGTTTTAAGAAGGGTTGCTAAAATAATGTGCAAGAAACTATCTTGATGTTTATTACAGTTTGTTTTCTTTTTTTTTTTTTTTACTAAACTTAAACTATGTTCCTTGTTATAGGCAAACCAGAATTATAGGTATCTCCAGGCGGCAATTCTTTTTGTTCTGACATATATAAGGCAAGCAGATGCAATACTCCCTGCAGACGCTTATTTCTCTCCATTAACTTTAAAGTGTCACTAGGGTGAATAGCTTCAACATGGATGACTAATTTGAGGCATGGAAATCTGTATGAGTTTAAGTTTCTTAATGATTAAGGTCATCTGAGGATATAAAAAAGTTTTATAAATTTATGAATTCAGAGAGAAGTGTCGAGCTCACTTCACTCACCATTCCTCTGACTAGTTTCTACTTATATTGAATGGGTAATCTGTAGGGTGTCTTCTGGTCACGTCTTATCCTAACTGAAATATATGCAACGTGGAAAGCACAAGAGCCTCGTCCCTCAAGACCTGGCCATCACTTAACAGATGTTGTACAGATCATTAAGCTTCACATAACCCTGCAAAATCGACATAAATTACTTTTACCACCCAAGATAAATGAGACAAGCTAAACAGAGGTCAAGCAAATTTCAGCTAACTGATGTAGACTTTTCAAAGTGTTTTCTGTATGTCATGCAAATTCTCCATTCATCACTATTCCTTGAAAATGCTAGGGTTTTGTTGCTTCAGCATGGGAAGTCAAAGCTCACCTATATATGGCAAATCATCTACTAAATTAAAAACATCTTTACGCAGGTGTGGATTTACACTGAAAAATACCTTGTCTGTGGTGTAAGACTCCTGCAGAGTTTCTTCGATAAAACTACGTTATTTAATTCTTAATCTGATTCAGGAAAGGATTGTTAACTACCGCCTGGGCGATCCTTTGGGCTCCATCTTGTGGCTGATGCAATGAGTGTTACAGAAGATGCCTACCTTCAGCTACAGGCAAAATAGCACTGCTGCTCTAGACAGCACAGGAGCATATCACTGTTTTGATTATTTCTCGTACATAATACTGAATTTTTGACGCTATTTTGAGAAATGCTTTAAAATATTTCTACTCGTGTCGTCCCCGTCCCCGTCCCCGTCCCCCCCCCCCGCCGTGTCCCGCCTCCCCCCTCCCCGGCTTTTTCTTTTTCTGTTTAGGAATACACATTCTGTGAGGGGGATATGTAATACATTTTGCAGTTTTAGAATTAGGTATTCTGCTTTCTTATTCTTTGAGCGACGTTAGAAAACTACATAATGAAGGTATGGTTCATGTTGCACAAGTGGCATTTGCAGTTGGGCTGAAATCCCATGCCGCCGTGACTGTTGACTTTATGAATAAGAAACATGCCTTCCAGTTTTTCTGGTCAAGTCCAAAGCTGAGCAGCTCTAAAACACATTACTGCCCAGCTCTTTTTCAGTTAGGATTTTTATATACATTGAAAAGGGACTGCACACTGCTGTGCCTTGGCCAGTTTATACCACACTCTGTATACAGAGCAGCAGTTTCCAAACCATGAATAGGGTACCATTATCAGGAGTAACTGAAAGGAAATGTCCTTTACTGCATTGGCAAAAATATGCATTGGCTTGATATTGGCTGCACTTGGAATATATACAGATTTTTACACCACAATGCATTTATAGGAAAAAGGTCAAAATGTGAGCCTGCATACTCTTCTCTCCTGTCAATTTATTGTTGATGCAACTTGTCAGATGAATGTGTTTTTTGGCTTTCTAAAAACTATTACATTAATTTTAGAGCAAGCTGCCAGAGCAATAACACTGAAAATCAGAATGGGAGTCATGTTACAGACAGGGAACTAGCTTCTGCATCTCAGCAGCTTTCAAGTACTCATACCATCTAACTCTAGGGAGTCTATATAGCAGATGAGACTCCCAGAAGACAACTACCCTGAATTAGATGCGCACTCTAACTTGCTCTTAGAAGCAAGACAGCTCTCCCTCTCTTTTTCTCATTCATTAGCTGTAGGAAGCCAGAGAAACCAACTTCCTGGCAACTCAGGTTTGTGATTCACTTTAGATAATGAGATGGTTCTTCTTACACGTATGGATGTGGATGCATAACCCACAAGGATTATGCGATGATTAAATCCTCTTTGGGTTCACTAGAATCAGAGAAATAACGAATCTTCAGGGAAGCTTTCCTGAGACTGACCTGAGAGAAAACTTACTAAGCTTGTTAAGGTTGCTTGCTTGACATCCCCATCTCAGTCCGTGCCCTTTTGTAGTCAGAAATCAATAAGGTATGGGAGCTATGAAATGAAATGAGAAAATCCATTTTATGCAGAGTAAGGAAACCTTGAAAGTAGCTTTAATGTGGCTCCATTTTACACAAAACATTTTTGGAACTCTCTGCAGTTCTGAAATATTTTTTGAATATAAAAATACTGGTTTGGTTTAAAAACATTAATATTTCTCTCTTTTAAAAAGAACATGTTAAACTGAAAAAATGCTGAAACATTTTGGTATTACACCTCTGTTTATTGTTTTCTGGAAGTGCCCTGAAGCTGCTTTATCTCACGTCAGCAATACCTGGGTCTATCGCAGTTCATTTGAGTCCCTCATTGCAGTGTTTTGAATTACGAGCAGGAGTTAAAATTTTTAGTGTACTGGCAGCAAGACTTGCTCTGGGGGATTTTTGGAAGTGATTTCCTTATGCAAAGGATTGCTACTTCTTGCCCTTTTGGAACTGACAATTTTTACGTATGTCTATGACAGCTCCTCTATCCTACACACATTGAAAGAAGGCATAGCATGATGCCGGAAGCTGACATTTTTCTAGACTGTGGTCACAAAGTCTTAGTGAGCTAACTTTTCAAATTGAAATGATTAATGCATAAATTTAATGCATAAATTGTGCCTTAAGGTTCCTGTTAGTATCACTCATATTTGAAGAAATCAGTGAAATGCGTAAGCCTTCTCCATCTTAATTTTGTTCTTTTCTGTCTCTTTCAAACTCTTTCATGTCTGATTTATGCTGTGCACAGAATTTTCCATCAATAGAAAATGTCATTCCATCTTCTCTTCTCTTTTTATGATGGCTTGTCACTCCGTATTGCTCATTATTCTTGTTTTCCTAGATGAGGGGTGTGTATTTGAATAAGACAGAATAACTGGAGAAAGCTTCGCGTACAGTACAGTGCGTCTGCTGCATGATTCGCATGAGGAATGATAAAGTGGTATTTGAACTGTGCATGTTACTACCACAATATATTTTGGATAATGAGCCAGTCGATTTAGAGCACCGCCTGGCTACTTCTATTATTTTTGCAGCTGGGCAAAAAAATTCTGTTACTTTAAGCAAAACCAGCAAACATTGCCCCCTTTTTTATTGAGGATCAGAGTCAGAGGAATACACATGCAGCCTGAAGCAGTTTTTGATGATAACAGAATAAGCAGAGTTAGCTAGTAACACACAATATTTTCTGCATGGGGTCTGCAGACAGTGTGAAACTAGATGAGAAAGATAAAGCATGGTGTGTTCATTTTTTGGGAAGAGACCTTGTTACTTCTCTTCAGTTGTTCAGTTTAGTTCATATGTACTGAGGACAGCAACATTGCTGGACCAGTTTTCCTTGGTTACTGGAAAATCTAATTGGACTAGCATATTTTTCACTACAACCAGAGGGAAGTTTATTCCAAAAATAAATAAAATTATGGCATCACAAAGATGACTAAAGCTGATTCTCACTTTACACCTCCATGTTTACGTGAAGCAGGTTGGTGACAATCAGCAGGATGAGGCATACCCTGTCCTGAGCCAGGTGATTGACCTATGTTTGTCGGCAAAATCCTTTAATCAAATTAAATAATTGGAGGAAATATATATATATTTAGCAGAAAATACATAAAAGAAGAAAATGAAATGGTAAATTTGATCCAACTTCAAAGAATGTTCATTAAAATTGCATTTTTAGTCAGTTATATTGGGGAGGATTATGGTTAAGGAGGGAAAAAAATACCCTAACCCATGAAAAATGAACCAAGGGCAAGCAGCAGGTATTTCAAACAAATTCCCTTGATGTTCTGTAAATGAATGGACCCATAACCTGTGTCAAGGCTGACAGAAGCAGCACCCTCAGCAATTACCTCACTGCTTTCTTTCCATTAAGGATGTAACAGTCCATGTGATAAATTCAAGGTTGTGAACACAGCAGGCATTTTGATGTCTGAAACTCAATGGTTGTAAGTGTAGCTGCCAGTTTTCTGATTCTCTCTGATTCATGTGCTACCTTTCATGCCTCAGTTGTGGCAGATTAATCTTTGAACAAAATATCCTGCTCAATACCTATTAAGCATAGTTGTTTTTGATAACCAAAATGAATTTTATTATTCTGTTAAACACATAAGGTAAAAGGTGAAATTTTGGGTCCAGTGGAGTGAATGGGAATTTTGCCACTAACATCGACACAGCCAAGATTTCACTCATGAGCTTTTAAAACAGTTGAGACTATAATTTTGGGGTTTTTTTCCAGTTCAGTTAATGACTGTATACAGATAATAGAGAAAATAATAAATTAGCAGAATCGAGAATTTCCAAGTGTTTTGGAATTTACAAAAGACATTCCCCCCCGACCCTCCCAATTTCTCTCCCCATCAGTAAAGTTCAGAAGTAAAGAGATGATTTTTTTTCTTACTTAATACCAAATCTCAAATAATCTTCTTAAATTTATGGAGAAGTTCTGGAAATATTTGCTGTTTAATGAGCAAGTAATGGCTTATAAATAAAATAATCAATGAAGTAGGATAGATTGAAGAAAAATGTCATCTTAATACTAATATTCCATTATTTTGGCAGTTGGAGTAAAATCATCAAAAGACAAAAAAAAAAATGTTTAAACTCAGCAATTCTTATTCTGAAAGACAACACTACAAATAGGTATTTAGTGTCTGATAATAAAATATGTTTATTTTTAAACATTTGAAGTAGTGTTTTAAGTTCTGATTCAGGGCAAATTTTTCTACTAAAGTGGTAAAATACCGATGAATGACTTCAGCAAAGCTTGCATTCATGCTACATACATATCTGAAACGAGGAAATTAAATGTCCCTAGGAAAGCGCCTTCTACAAAGAAAAACCAGCCAGGTCAGCATGCACGGTGCACTGTGAGTTTTGTTCTCTTTGACAAACCCTAACGCGGTAACAAAAGCCTTTCATTTTCTTCCAAGTCAGAACGATGAAGTGTCTGATACTGGTCTGTGTTGGCCTGTGGTAAAAAGGAGCTAACAATACTGGAAATGACAACTGTGTTATCACAGTAGGAGTAGATAAAGCCGGCTGACGGTAGCACATGAGGTGGTGTATGTCATCGCAATTGTATCACTGAATGAAAGATACATTTCTCACAGCGGTCACAGCCTGAAAGACACTTCAGTCAAGGGAAAATAATTGATTTACCTTTCTTTTCCCCCTCCTTTTTCACCGCAGCTGAAATGGAAAACAAAAAAATACTGTATTTTCACAACCAATGTTAGCAACATGTAATATCAGTAAAAATAATTCAAACACCTTATATGAGCCTTTGGTATACATATTTCAAGGCATACATCTATTATGCAATAGAGGAATAGATTACTTTCCAAATGAAGAAACTGCTAATCAGAAAGATGAAGTTTCCTCACATATAACCAGCTCTGCTATCGATGACAGCAAGTCTCAGCTTTCTAGATTCTCACATTTAACTTTAGTCACAAAGCTGTTGTTCCTCCCAGACACTAATACAAGGAGATAGAGGCATAGAGTGAAGATTTCAAAATCAGCAGTGGGGATAGAGTGGAATGGGAAGGCATGAACGGGTAAGAGGAGGTTAGAGGAAGGTTACGAAGCATCATCACTTTTAGAGGAATATGTGCTTTTTTGCTATTAAAGCTTGCAGTCATGAACAAATACATGAAAAAGAAGTGAAAAACCAACTGAAATCATATTCAGGTTTCTAGGGCTCTGCCTAACATGGGGCATTACAAGACCTGATCATGCAGCAATCCCACCTCCAAATCCAACGATGTGAGTTTTTTTGGAAGGAAGATTGGACAGAGACTGAAAGGAAAGCATTGCATATTCCCCAGTTTTAATAATCTGGAATCAGTTCTCCAGAGGAAGCTGTGCTGCATGACCAGCGTGCAAACTCTGGAGACAGAATAAAAGTTCCCCAAAAGCTCATCCTGGGATTCCAATCAAGCATTGCATATATCTGCAATGGGTACTGTGAAAACATATAAAAGTTTTACTACAAGGACTGAGATTACTCAAATGGGAGAGTTACCTACATCTGCAGATGGCTGCTGAAATCCTGATGGAGGTGAGCCAAGATCCTACCCAAGTCCATTTGAAATCCACACACTACCCATTCCCCAGCCTACATTTATAGGAATGAACCTTTTAAAATGCGGTTACAGATGCTGCTTTATTTTGAAACATGTCTGCTAGACGTGGTGGCTGTAAGCATCTGCTATAGGCAAAAGAAGACAGAAGAGTGCAAATTCAGAGCTCTTCCCTCCAAGAAAAGAACAATCGTCACCATGTTGATAGTATGAACAGATCTGGTGTGCCACTAGAACTAGAAAGGAAAGAAGCAGAAGCAGAGCTCTGCCCTTCCTTTGGTGCAGGACAGATATCAAGTGTCATGAGGCCAAAGGAGGCCAAAGGAAGGAGTAGATACAGTCTCAGGTGTTTGTATTTTGGGTGATCTTCAGTGTTCTTAAAAGGAAAAGTCCTTTTATTTCAAACAGTGACTATATTTGGATAATAGAGATCCCAAAGGAAAGGCTAGGCCTGAATTTACTGAAAAGCCATCTATCAATAGCTGGAGGCAAAAAACCATTCTGATTTCAAAGATATTTCAAGGTTTCTGCCACTTGCCCTCCTTTGAGAATGAAATATTTTCTTAGTGTCTCAAGGATGTGCCCAGCAGTGGAAAAGAGGTTTTCATTCCTAGAATTAGTGAAAATTAGGCACCAGATTTCCAGGATCTGGTCCTATTTGCTTTCACAGGTGATGTGCTGAGAAGGTATTGAAGCTGTGAAGAGCACCTTTCACAGAACTTTCACTAGAGACGATTTAGTATTTTTTACCCCAGAATCTGTTACAGAAGCCAGAGTGGCTTTCAAAAGGCATACTTACTTGTGCATGACATGCATTGGAGGAACTCCCAAAGTAGTAGAACCCCCAAATATCAAGACTCTGGGCAGGGTGCAAACATGCAGTATGCCTCTGGACTCTTCCTGACATGACCTGCCAGCTGATGGGATGTGGCTAACCACACTTCTGGTCCCAAGGCAAGCATAGACAGAGAAAGGTCCATCTGTGCCTGCCACCCCACTTACAGCTAGCTAATTTCTGTTATTATGCTATTATATCCTGTTGTGACAGCTGTTTGAATTGTCACCTTGGTCATGGTTTTTCTGATGGAGTATCCTGTAAATACTCAACAAATCTTAAGGGAAGGAAGAGACCTCATTCTGACTACTGTTGCCAACAGCACTGCTCTGATCAAATCCTGTTATTCAAACTTAAAATGACAAGGAATGAATGGAAAAGAGCAGAAACACCATCATTTACATTGCTCTTTCAGAAGCTGAGAAATGTGTTTGTATCTGAAATGCAGCAAAAAGATAGATAGATAGATAGATTAGCAAAGGAATTTGGTCTTCAACTTATAAAAAGCCAGATTATCTGCTGAGAACAAATGTTAATAATATATTGTAGCTGGGCAGGGAAGGACATGAAATAAGTTAGACTGATGCACTAGAGAATGTGATACTCAGATATGAGAGATGATCTTGTCTGTGTTTTTTTTTTCTACCTCTATTTTTTGAGAAAGAACAAATTCTTAAGCCAACTCTTTTTGCACTGTACTGATGAACTGTATATAGTTCTTGAATTAGGAATTTGTACTTATACACCTGTTCAAAGAGGACTATTTTAACAGCGTTAAATCACGGTGACTCCTCTCCTAGACCTATCTGAACATAATCATACAGTTCCAGTCAATATAGATATGATACAAAGCAAAACACTATCAGGGATACACATCCCACTTTCAGGGATCATGAATCCAGATAGATAACTACTTCACAAAACAGAATTGAGCACAGTCATCTTTTGTGTTTTGTGAATGCAGAAAAAAACCCTTTATGAATCAGATTCTTGGCAGACCTTGATCAAAAATATTTCAGTGGGGTGGGAAAAATCAAAGTAAATTTCCTGTGGTGGAAAGGTCACAAAAGTGTGTCAATATAGCAAACTTTTTCATGGTGTGGGGGGAAACAGATTCAGGAGGGTTATCTTGTTTTTAACTTGTACCAGCAACTTGAATCTAGATCACCATATCTAGAACTATATTCCTTATTTTAATCAATAAAATCACTATTTGAATCTAGATCACCATTTTAATCCCACAGACAGTGATGCTTCCCAGGGATTATTTTTGACATGTTCAGCAAACAGAAACATTTCTGAAATCTTGAAAACATCAAAAAAATCTTGAAAATACCCAGTTTCCTATTCCACAACCATCCATACCATGTAGCTTTATGATCCATTAGTAGCCAGGAACAGATGTCTAGTCTGAATACTGTCAAAGAAGTGATTTCTTCCACAAATCCTCATGTTATTTTCCTATAAGCATTTGATTTCCATCCTAAGATACAAAATTTAACTTTCTTTCTAAATTTACAGTAATTAATTATGAAAATGTGGGCTTTGAAAACCGCATTTCCATATAGATATCCTGTTCCTCTGCAGTGTTTTTGAAGAGCCCTTGACTTAGATTTGTGATTTCCTATCTTATCATGATCATACTAATTAATCTCAAAGGTAATCTGAATATTTCCTATATCTTTTTCTATTAGACTTTTGTTGCTTTTTTGCAGCCCACTTCAATACCACATTATCATGTAAGAGTTTTGTACACAACACTCCGGACAAGATGCATCTTTGATTTATGCAATGGCCTTACAACACTCTATGCATTTTTCCTAATGTATCTGCATATTTAAGAAAGTACTTCACTGACTTGTCTGCAGTAACACTTGGGTCCTTTCCTGGATTTACAGTTATTTTAGGGAGAAATTCCTCTTAAATATTTTCCATCCAGTGCATATATCACATTCTATTTATTGAAACTGGATTTTCTGCGCTGTCTGTTCACCTTGTAAAGAATTCATTCACAAGCCTTTTCTGATCCTGAATTCTTTAACTGTTTTTCTACCTTCTGAAAATTTCATTACATTACTATTTCTATCTTTTCCTGTTAGTTAAGGAATATAACATGAGTGCAGACATGGAATCATTAGCAATTATTCTGTAAATGGGCTGCAAGGAGAAAATGAATCAATTGCCCTCTGCTTCCTAATCAGATATTTATTTCCCTCAATACTGGACCTCTTAGGCAGCATTTACTTAGATTCTGCAGTAATTCCTAAACTGGAACTTTACAAAGGCCTATTTAAACCAGCCTATAAAGGCTGTGCTTATTACTTTATTAAGATGTTCCAAACACTTATTACCAAGGCATAATTTCCATTTGCAGAAACTATACAGGTTAGATCGCTTTCATGGGATTTTCCAGATATTTGTTTCTTTTCTGATTTTAATTATGATTTCCCCAATTTTTGGACTGATTTTTAAATATGGGAATAACACTGGAGTAATTATGTAAAATATTGTATTTATCCTGACACTATGAGACAGACAGTAATTGATTTAGCTGAAGCTGGTGGAAGTTTTGACTAAGTTCTTACATTTATTTTGGTTATAGACATGGAAGTTATGGTAAAACAAGTTCAGATGCAGACTGATCACCTGTGTTAGATAGTCTGTGATAACTGTTCATATGCATGCTGTTAGGCTGAAATGAAAACCACCTCACGTAGGCAGCTACAGCAAAGCGGCTGCCATTCACTAAGTTGGTACTGTCTTTGCCCATCTCACCATAAATTGTCCATCTGTTCATAGCTCAAAAAGTAGGTACTGTTTTAAAATATTTAAGAACTGTATAATGTGAACCTTCTCTCTTGGGTCTTCATAACAGATATTTTATCTGCCTCTTCCAGTATTTCTGAGTTCAGAATTTCTCTTCTCCATACTAAAACAGATCTTAATCCTGTTAAGAAACTGTGGTTAAAACAACCAGTGTAGCGAGCAAGAGAGAGGAGAATTTAGCATTTGAATTGGCTGGAACATCTGTGTTTAGAAGGAATCTCATTCAGTAACAGGAAACACCTTTTCTGCCCTTTTCCTCCCATGGTCCAGGTTTTAATGAACAGGTTTAGAGAAATAACTTCTTATTCAATTATCTTTATTATTAATAGCAAGGAAGATGTTGTGGTTGAACTCCCCTGTATAACCTGACTATCCCTTTTTTCCTAATTTGTAAGACATATCTGTCAGACCTACTAATAAAAATTTAATTCACTAGATAACCCTGCAAAAAAGTCCACAGTGTTTTTCTCTTTATTACTAGCAATGCCTTAATGAGAATACACAAGCACATCGTCTAGAATGAAAACAACACAAGTGCGCCAGTTCTGCCTCGGATTATCAGGATTGACACTATATGGATTATCAGGCCCTCTGTAAAGTCACAGGGAAGAGGCAGTGAGAGAGGTTACATTCCTGAAGGAGACCCCTTTGACCATGTGGGGAGTCTGGTCCAGCATCTCATCTACAACTAGGGAACAGGAAATACAGACTACTGACTTCTCTCATCTGTGTCAGAGTTTTTTGGAACTCAATACCCAACACATATGAGGATTCATTCAATCACTCTCCCAAAGACAGGCACAAAGCTCTGTTTGAAAATACCACAAAAGGCCAAGGAGCAAGTGAGAGCTACCCAGGGATCTGATCTTTCTGCTGCATCAGAGGGTGCAAATCTCTCTCTGCCAATCTCACATGTCAGAGGGAGTGCCCGAAGTACGAAGTGTTTTTGGAGAAGGATTTTTCCTTTCTCCACCAGATCTGTGCAGAAAAAAGTACAATTGTGCCACAAAATGGCAATAAACTAGAAGCCTGATTCTATGAGCTGTTGAGAAGCAAATTGCCCCAGTCAGAAAGAATCCTGGTTTCGGATCTCAAGTATTATATGAAAAAATATTATGTAACAAGATGGGTTTTTTTAATTACATAACTATGTATAAATAGGAAGTTACAGATATGCATTCTGAGGACTTTTCAGAGTGCTGTTATGGAGATCTGGGAGTCCCGGCATGTAGTAGCTCCTACCTCCAGGAAATACCCTAAGAATCAGTAACATACTTTCATTCATAAACCTCTTTTGACTACTGAATGCATATTTCTATATACAGATGCAGATGCTACTTACTGAGTTTGAATATTTTCCTTAAAAAATCAAGTATCAAACCATAAGGGCAATGTTACACTTCACATTTTGCCATAAAATATGTCTCATCTTTAATTTAAATAAACTGCTTTTTGGAATTAAAATTTTATCTCCTTCCTTTTATAGAATGGTATTTATTCGTATTGGTATCTTATATCTGAATTTTTTTCTCACATTTTCTAATGTCTATTTGTATTGTGTTTGTATGGCAAAGTTTTGGTAGTGGGAAAGCTACAGGAGTGGCATCATTGAGAAGCCACCAGGGCCTTCTGTCACGTCTGACAAAGTCAGTGCCAACCAACTCCAAGATGGAACCGCCACTGGCCAAGGCCGGGCCCACCAGTGAGAATGGCAGAGCCTCTGGGGTAACGTATTTGAGAAGGAGGACAAAAAATCCCACTAAAGGCAATTGCAGCTAGAGAGAGGAGTGAGAAGATATGAGAGGAAAAACCCTGGTCAGTGAAGAAGGCAGGGGAGGAGGTGCTCCAGTTGCTGGAGCAGAGATTCCTCTGAAGTCTGTGGACAACACCATGGCGAGGGCAGTCTGTCTCCCTGCAGCCCACAACCCCTCTTCCCCATCCCCTGGTGCTGCTGGAGGAAGTAGGTAGAAAAAATTTGGAGTGAAGTTAAGCCTGGATGGAAAGGAGGGGTGGGGGGAAGGTATTTTAAGATTCAGTTTTTATTTTGTCATTATCCTAGTCTGATTTGATTTGCAATAAATTATTTTTCCCCAAGGTAAGTCTGTTTTGCACATGAAGGCAATTAGTGAGTGATTTCTCCCTGTCCTTATCTCGACCCACGAGCCTTTCATTATATGTTCTGTTCCCTGTCCAGCTGAGGACAGGACTTTGATGGGCACCTGGCATCCAGCCAGGGTCATCTCACCACATTATTGAATATTTCTTATAGAGAATTGCTGACTCACAATAGGAATTTTATACGTTCCACTATGACTCAGTCTTGGTATTTATATATATGTCATTATCTTAGGTTCTGACTTTTAAAACTCTCATGTTTTCTTGAAATATTTCTTATTGGCAATGTTCAACAAGGAGTTTCTGTAATGGATGGACCATCTGAGCAGGCTGATATTGCAATTTTAGTACACCTAATATATCCACCTTACACTTACGTTCTCTATTATTCAGGATTTTCTATTGCAATTCTATATCCAGCTTGGGTGAATTCAACTCTCACATTTCAAAAATGTGTTTATCTTAACAAAAGGGTTACACTGTGGCCACCTCTCCTAATGCAATTTGTACCGGATTTGACAGATCTCTCTAAAGCAGCAAGTGCTAATCAAACCACCGCTGTTTCTCAAGGCATTTTTTCGTTGGCTAATTTAAACTGAGATATCTGCTGAAGAAGCTCCCTGTGTACTCTCAATTGGTTGAAAAAAGAGTACCAGTGCTCATAAAGGTGACCTCCCGTTTGCACTTCTTTACAGGGCAACCGCCACAAAATTTCTGGAACGCTTTTCCATACAGAGGCTTTTCTCAAACTGTCTGCCTGATCTATGCGACATGTCACTTATCATTGTTAAGAAAGAGAGGTTTACTGAAGCACAGCATCCCACATGGATGCTTAGAGCCACTTTGCACATTGGGGTTATAGTCTTCTGACAAAATGTCAATGTCTTGTCATACATATTCAGTGTCACAGAGTTAGTTGTATTTGCTTTCGGAAGCGCTGCGTTCATATGAATCCCAGCAGCTAAGAAATGACTTATGAAGATCTGTCACACGGAACGGAAAAGACAGAAACAACTTTTAAAAACCTGCAGCCACTGAGCTGAACTGCCTTCAGAGTGAGCTTGTGTAAGATTTGCTGTGTCAAGAACTTCGGTGACTAGAATATGACAGAATCTTTTTATAGATGCTAAGGTGGCATTACTATACACATGTATACAACATGACATCTTCCCACTCAGGTTACATGTTTCTGTTGAATTCTTCCTCCAGCATCCTTAAAGGTTCTGCAGTCCAACTTAGACCAACCACTGTGCAGATACACAAAACTTAAGTAGAAGTCACTTGGCCTTAATCCAAATATTTTAAGTTTTCCTAGAGCCAGGTAGAGTCAAAGAGAAATGCTCTCACTCCTGTGAGATATCAGTTGCTCTCAGGGAGCTGTGCAAAGCGTCAGGCACATTCACAGGTGGTGTGCAAGGCTGTGTGCTAGCCACCAGGAAAATCTGAAGCAAGCAGTGCTCATCCTGCTTGGGAAGCTGGCTGTGCAGACTCAGAGCTTTTGGTCCCTGCTAAACAATAGCATTGCTCATCAAAATATTTTCCTGTTAATACAAAACCAATCAGCTGTAGTTCAGACTTCATCTAAGCCATTGTTCTTTTTCAGAGCAATCATAGGTGTCTCTAATATGACCTTGGACAATTTTAAACTGCACACTGATGAACAGTAGAGTTAAACTAGCATAATTTGCACTAAACATTCAGATCTTGGTTCTTATGTCTTGCCAAGCTGGAAACTCTAAGCCTGTGATATGGTGCAGCAAAACTGTCTCTTACAGTATTTTAATCTATAGGTAAAAATTTCTGCCCAGGTGGAAAAATTCTGTGTGGTATGAAAGTTCACTGGGAACATAGCTTCTCTTTTCTACTGCTATAGTGTAAGGAAAATCTTGCATGTGTCCTATGAACTACTACTAGAAGAAGACTTAATATTACAAAAAAAGAAAAAAGATAATGGATGTAATCCCTTCAGGGTACTGAGTTTTGTTCCCTAATACGTACTGAGCATAAACCGCTTCACGTGCAGTCATTGAAATTATACAATGTTTAATTAAACATATCCTTTCTTGAAAGAATGCAGTTTTGGAACTTGAAAGGAGCTGTTATTCACCAGCTATTTCACTGACTGATCAAACTGAGTTAATTAAGTCCTTTTAAAATACTTTTTTTTAATGTAGTTGGGTGGGTGTTTGACACTTCACTGAAGCTAATTCATTAGATGTGCAGCTACAAAACTCTTACAGACGTGTAACACTTCTTTATAATATTTGATCTTTTATAATAAATGGTGTTATACTTTTATTATCAGTTAAATTTAAATAAAACGATCTTCAAACCAGATATATTTATGGACAGCTGCTGACAAAAATTAGAAAAGAAACCAAGTGAAAAGCTCAATAGTCAAATACTTAAGGGGCTAATCGATGTCTTAACTCTTCATTAACCTACCTATGTTTTGCCGATATGTTTGCAAGAACCTAGTGTAGGTTCTTGCATAGTCCATAGGCCTTGCTTGCCTGAAGCTCAAAATCTAAAAGCCAAGTTGTATTTAACCAACAACTCTGCATTCAGTACTCCCTGTCGACAAAAGCAAACTAAAAGACATGGTACAGTAATATGTTCCTATTTTTCTAATGTCCCTGAGCAGACAACCCAGGTTTATCTACTTTGACCGCTTCAAAGATTTTCAGCCTATTTAACCCCTAGTTCATTTTTTAGCATTTAACCATTCACTTAGCTTCAGAATGATACAACTGAGTGCAGTAATACTATTCTAGTATCTAATGCCTGCATACGCTATGTGAAATAGCTGCACTCAACTTGCAAATATGTTATTTCATAACTTTGTTAGACAAAATATAGCTTCACTTTCTAGTGATCCTCAGGGAAAACCTAACGATACAAAGTAATATTATTGAATTATCTAAAGTAGTTTTCAAAATCAACTGGAAGTTTTTAAGATTGACTACTGCATTCCCATGACTCAAATGACTAGTTATTAGTTAGCATGTTATTGCATATTTTTATCCGTGGTAAATTATTTACACATTTAACCTTGGAGACTGCTTTCTAATGAGCAAGTGGTATTTAATCACCATGCAACCAGTTCCAAAGTGAAAATAAGTTTTGTTTGAATTTAGTTGATATAAATCTGAAAGTAGTTGGCTAGTTGTAGTTACAGTTTTATCACTGCCTAAAAATGTTTAGCATTGGAGGTCACATACTATAAATTGTGATTGGTCAGCTAGTGCTGATATGTCAATCTAAGAATAGAGAGCAAAGCACAATGAAATGATGTGTTAGAGAAGAAAAGTAAAATGCAATCTGAAGTGACAAATTTAAATAGAAAGAATGAGACAAAACTAAGAAGAAAACAAGTCCTCGTAACTTTCAGAACTATCAAGTACTAATGCTAGAACTGGCTTGTATAGCCTCATATGCCTCTCTCATTCATCACCCAGGTAAAGAGAATTTCCAGCAGTGAAGAATGCCAGTCAAGGGTATTTATAGGTGGCTAAGTGAAGAAATTAGGGTTTTTAAGGGGTATATTTGTGCAACAGATTTATTTTCTCAACTGAATCTGACATTAAGGCTCAGCTCAATTTGGGATTGTTACCTTTTTCCTTAGTTGTGGTTGAAAATTTCATTTCCTTTCCCTTTGAAGAGTCTGTAAAAGATATCAAACACAAAAATGGAAGGAGAGAGTTAGTAATGTAACTATCTACTGTGTTCTTCAGTTCTATAACATATATGCATAACACCAGATGAATCAAAGCATGTAGAAAAGGTTAAACGTTAAGAAGTGAAATTTGTCTGCTGTGAAAAAAGGCCCAACTTAAGATTTGAAACAAACAAACAAAACCTCCAAAATAATTCCCACAAAATTAGCTAGCAAAGTTTCTGCAGATCAAACCATGCCCTAATTCCTGTGCAGCCTATCATTTCAGCCTGTCATGTGCATTCAGTAACAGCTCTGTTACTAATTCACTCCGAATAGCCCAGCATTCCTGCTGCAATATTTGCTGTGCAGGTCAGACAGTGGTTAAAGAATACCACAATAAGGGTTATGATTTTATTATTTCTGAATTGTGTCAGACACTGATCCTTTCAATATATCAGAACTATTAGGTGAGAAGAAGCTAGGTTTTGTTCCTTTTCACCAAGAGCCCATAATTCAAAATATATTGAAACTGCACTGAGATACCAGCAGACACTTTCATGAGGACTACTGGTTATTTCCCAACTACATAATGATAAGACATTACCCTTTTCCTTTTTCTCATCTTTTCTTTTACCAGTCTCTAGGAAGAAACGTTTAACATTTAGCACAAGTCAGGTAAGAGAAATAAGATGACACTTGAAAAGAAAGCAAGTCAAATAATTTGCTATGAAGCGAGGAAAAAAGATGTGATAATTAAATGGATTTAACAGCATGGAAATAAAGAATAGGACAAAACAACGAGGTCATTCATTCATCCTTTTAGACTTGAATATTCAAAATAATAAGACTTTGATATGTCATTACTTTCTTTGCATTTTGAGGGAACTGTTAAGCTGTCTCTCAAGTAGACAATGTAGAATAATAACTTACAAAGAGGAGAGCAATTCTATAGAGTAGTTGGCATCAGTGGATTTTTCTTTCACTGAACCCCAATTAAAAAAAATAATAAAAAAATCCACACTGATGCAATTAAAACATTAGGAATACTGGTCTTGAAAGGCAGAGGCTGCTGATAAAGGTAAGTGGGAGGGGTTTTTTTATTCAGGAGTGCCAAAAGGACCAGTTACTCATTCAGGATTCCATTATTCTTTTAATATCAAGGAAGCCATATGGGTATTGCCTGTGAATGGGATTTCACTTCCTGCATATATATAGCCTTTAAAAATCACAGGCAAGCTGGATGTAGAATAACAGCAGTGCTCATCCTTTGAACGTACATTCATATATTTTCTGTCACAGTGAATAGCCCACAAAAAGAATTGTGTCTTTATTTTTTTTCTGCAGTGTATGACAAAGTATCAAAGGAGATGAGAAAAAAAACACATTGAGATGCTAGTTCTCTCTTTCTTGTACCTGACAAGGCAGAAACCAGCAACAAAAGAAAATCCAGAATTTCGCTAAGCACAAAGGAAAACTATGATCTTGTTGTGGTGCCCAGGTGAGACACAGGCACTGACAACAGTGACAAAGAGAAGAATCCTGAGCCCCAAGTGATGCCATGGCTTCATTCCCTGGAGTTTTCACAAGCAGTAATACATTCCTTCCAAGAGTATATCACTTTGTTATATATCTATTCAGTACTCTGTACTATCCCAGGCATTATCTGGATTGCACTGAGTATCTCTATCTTAAAAAAAAGGTTGGAAAAGACCTTTGAGATCATCGAGTCCAACCATACCCGTCCTCTACTAAACCATATCCCTGAGCATCTCATCTACCCATCTTTTAAATACATCCAGGGTTTCAGTTGTCTTCAGAAAGTCATCAATGACCATGAGTTCTTTCCATTAGTGTTCAATACACGTCACATTCCATAAAATAGGGTTTTCTTCAAATAGATACTATCAAACAATCCGTGACCACCATGTACACAGCTAGCAGGTCAATCTCCTGCACCTGAAAAGATGAGAGATGGATGTGTCCATGTGGCCAACGTATCAGGAAAAGACCCTGGCTTATATCAGTCACTCTCAAACATCTGGATCTGCTGGTTGGCTCAGCCAGTCTCATTGTCAGTCAACCCCATCCTTAAGCCATAGCCACATGGACCAGGTTTATTCTAGTTCCCCGTGGGAATGTCCCCACTAAGGGATTTAGACAACTTGTTTTTGACAGACTAACATCCAAAGGTGGTACAAAAACCCATTTTAGTATTTTCCCCAGGATGCAAATTCAAATCTCTGCATTTGAATGAAGCCCAGGTAGTTACTAGGGACTCTACTGGGGATCTGTACAGCAAAAGAGTTGTTAAAAACAGTATCATGTGTAAATAATATAATCTATACATTAAACAGAAAGGGTTTGTTTTTCCATCCTTGTATATTCCTACTCAAGACCTGTTTCTGCCATTGAATCATAGTTCAGAACTTCTGACATCCAGTTCTGAACTTAATTTCTTCACTTACCTTTTTCCTTTGACCCCTCTGGATTCTTTGGATTTTTTACTTTCAGAGAATCTGTAAGGAGAAAATTAAGTTTGAGACTTAGAAGATAGAGCAGACCTTCCATCCCCCAAATAAAAACCAACAAATATTTAAAAATTAAGACTAAAATTGTGAAATAAACAGATGCAACCTTGATCTGTCTTTACATCTCCTCTAGTGATGATCTTGTATTTTTTAAAGGTGCAATAATGTCAGTAGAAGTTGTTATAGATCATGTCTGGCCTTATCCATAACTTTATGAAGACAGAGGATTATTCTGTTTCCTCTGATGGGCTGAAGACTAAATTTTGCCTCAGTCATTTAGGGAGCATGCATTCAGGGTCAGAAAGGACAGGGAAAACACACATTATGTTGTGTAATCAAGTAATTTCTATTTATTTATTGATGATGAGGAGGACAACGACAGCAAAGAAATGACCTCTTTACCTCTTAAGTGTATGTATCAGGGAATATTAGGAGGAAACCATTTTTTCCAAGGTGAGGAAGTAATTTCATATACTTAAGAATGTATGTAGTTTGAGTGAGAGAATTTCACAGCTTGCAGGCTGCTGAGTAGACCCAATTACAATCCATCTGACAGGATATAGCACCTAAGTGTCTAGAAAAAACATGTCATTTATTCCAAATGAAAGTTAACCAAATCTTCAATAAAACAGATACAGCTAAAAGAAGATCCTTTCCGAAATAAGTTTAACTGATCATCCTCCTGGCTGCCAGGCTACCAGGAAGTGATCCCACTTATCCATCTGGATTTAAGTGTGAATTGTAATAGAAAAAGCTCGCTTCCAGGGAGGCTGGAGCCGCTGGAGAAATCACATCGTTCAGGAATAGGCTCTTAAATTAGGAGTCTGGTCTTCACAGTAGCAGGTGGACTCCTTCAGGGGACTGAGGGAAAACTTCAAGTATGAAGACTGAAACCCTTTGAAGAAACTTCTACAATGACTATATCAGAAGCCTTGAGACTGCAGCTACCCAACTTGACTGTTTTACTCTGTGAGCACTTTTACAGTCTCAAAGATCAGCATCCTCTGTTACAGCCACAGACACAAATCATTGCCTTTGGCCATGTGGATTTGGTGGCATATGCGCATGAGGTTCTCTTTATCATCCATGTGGCAGGTCTCCCTGAGGTTTCCCCTGCTCCAAAAGCAGCTTCAGCGTTGTTGACTCACAACTTTAGGATGAGCTGTCAGTGCAGAACACTGTGCATGGTGTATCAACATCCCCAAACTCTGAGCCAAGGCTACTGAGACTACCAGTCCTGCCTCTCTCCCTGGAAGCAAGTTTTCACCTTCAAGGGTTTTAACTGGGGCTCACTGAAAACTTTCAAACTTCTGTTCTTGACTGAATACTTTCCTCCAGGTCCCAGAAAAGGGAAAACATAATGTTGGCTTAAGGACAACATTCACTTTGCTGGGTTCCTTCCTCATCCAACCCCAAGAGTGAAGCTGGGACAGGTTAGGAAAATGCATCAACAGCAGTATATAAACTCTTCGGGATAAAAATCTAGTTTTCATGCAAATGAAAACAAATAAGTAGATGAAAATAGGAAGAAATATTAACCAAACAGACACTGTTTTTCTGTGAGTCTCGTAACAAAACTTTCTAATTCTAAAGAAAAAAAGTGTTATACGATAAAAAAATGCTACAGGCAAGATGTTATTTCACTTTACTTTTACTTCAAAGGAAGCACAAGCATTGCATGGCAAGTGCAAATCAGCACATTTGTTTCTTTAATGACAATGTGCTATTATATATATGGCAAGAAAGAAATACACACCACTGACTAATTTCCCCTACCAGTCTGTGCATAAAAGTAAATAGGCTTATTATCCCTATGTAACTGACATAAGAAAAGATGCAGAGAAATCCCTAAACATGGTAAAAGCAAACAAGAGGGGGAAAAAAGAGCATTTGTTTGGAAAACAAATCACTGAAAACAGGGTAAGAGTGAATTTACATTATCTATACAGCACAAGAGCTGTCACTTTAATAACTCAGCATAGTGCAATTCTAGAGTATTTCTTAGAAAAATTCAGTGAGGAGTTATATATATCACGAGCTTTCAGTGCCACTGTTAGAGATTCTGGATGAATGATCTTATACTCTGATTAGCTGTGCAAAATATCTTCCAAAAGATTACTTGGAAAATTATACCTTAGAATTTTATTGGCCTCACATTATTTGAATATGCTTATGTCAACAGAAAGTCAGCTTTTATATTCATTATTGTAGGACAGCTTCTTTACTTTTTTTTTACTTTAGGAAAAGTTGAAATGCTAGTTATAAATTCAGAAGGTGTCTTGAGATGTCCTTTATCACAAGACAATGAAAAGTATATTCTTCCAGTGTCCTCCTTAATTACTGCCAATAAAATTAGACTCTAAGATTGAAGACACTTTATTCACCTCATAAAATATATCAGGTTACATTGTGAGGTTGTGATCTATAGACTATCCCAGCAATAACTCTAAACTCAGGGATTTATTATTCCTGTCTCTGGTTTAAATAAAAACACTGTGCATCAGCTTATGAAAAATAGCCTGCTTCATGATAAGGTTTTCGGTCTGGACATCATCCTTGTTCATCCAAATTTATCCCATCCTTCAAACAGAATGAGGTATGATGATGCCTCTCTTATTACCTAAGGTTCCAGTTAAACATTAATCATCATAAGTATTTAACACCTCATCTAAAAATGGTCCTTTATTTTGTTTTACGTGAATAGTAACAATCTCCCAAGATATATAATTAGCATGTGCATGCAGTCATTACTTTCTCGTACTTTTCAATATATTTTTATTTGCCAGAAACATCCACTTCAGGAAACAGACTGTAAAACACTAAGTTGTGAAGACTGAAAAGAAGACCCCAGTAACTTGCTCAGCCTTTACAGTGGCCCACCGAGTAGGCCTGAGGAGGCAATAGAGAGGGGAAAGAATGGCATGCAAATAAAGCTTTAATTTATGAGATACACTTTGGGTAAGTATGGTGACTGAAATGGGGGGATTTATAATGTTAAAGATAGGCTTATGTAGCAGAGCAATCCAGAATGCAATGGGGAAAGCGTGTAGTCCAGAAAGGCACCAAGATTTTTAAGAATGTCTCCCACACAGTACTGTAAGTTCTTCCTATAGAGACTTTGCTGTCAATATGTTTTGAACTGAGCTAATCAGCACCCATGTTTTTAGGCACAGACCCTGAACTGTGCAAGTTTGATGCTTATTAGAGGAAACAGCGATAGCTGACTCAGCAATTGCTGTCAGGCTCTGAGGGGCCAGGCTCCGCTGGGCTGGACATCAATGTTACTGCGGAGGCTCAGGATCCTGATGCGCATCACAGCTGCAATCCAGCATCGAGTAGTAGGTTGAGATTTTGCTGTTAGCAAGCAGCAATGCATTTGGCATACATACATGGCTGTATTAGGTGGGGTAAAGAAAGAGGTGTGAAGCTCTAGATGGTAACACTTTGAGTGATATGTTGGAATTTTTACAGAGATTTTTGCCTTGTTTTCCTAAAATGTTGGAAATCTGATACAACGTGGCCTGCACTTACTATTTAAAATAAATTCCTGCCTACTCCTTTCTGAAGGCTGTGTGGAGAAGCTCTAAGATGCTCTGTCACATTAGAAGGACCTGTTAACTTAGTAATTGAAGCTGCTGACATATTGAGCATGAGCCCAGGAGATTAAAAGCAGTGCACATCTACTGGGAGCTGTCAGCGAAGGACATGCTACAGAAACTTTTTCAGGGCTGGCAACCCCCTTCCCATTGGTTCTAAAGAAACTCTTGCCAAAGAAGAAAAACATTTGAGTTCTCCTCTCCTTTTCTTTTTCTTCTCCCCTCCACCAAGGAATCCTTTGAAAGGAGCATCAGGCTGAGAATACCTGCTCCATGCAGAGGAGGAAGGGGCAGAACTGTCAATCAAGTACCCCTTCTAATTTTTCAGCACAACCCCATAAGGGAGCAACAGATTATAGGCAGCCTGTGAAGAGGGCCACAGCACCCCAGAGGCGTTTAGCTATATATACAGTTCTGGTCCAGATAACTAAGCTCATATAATGGACTATGTCTAGGAGTAGAATGCATGTAGAAGAACAATCATGAACCACAGGATTTTTAAATTATTATAAATTCATTTTAATTTCTGTTTAAGTGATTAATTATTGCCAAATTAAACAAGACTGTTTGAACCAACACATCTTCCAGGATTTTGAAAATGTGTCTAGCAAAAACATTATTCCTCCGTTTTCTTTAGATTTTTTTTCATCTTTCCATAGTGCTTGATCTAAATTCTTCATTAAAATCTTTGTTTGAAATAGCATATAATGACTATACTTTGGAATATATATTAATATGCCTATATGGTAGATCTTTTTGTGCTGAAGAGCCTAAAGAACATGTCAAATAATACTTATCCATAAATCACTTATTTCATTTACAGCTATCTCTAGAAAGGAGATCTAATACAATGGGTAAAAAGCACCCAGCAAAATAATGTATGAAAGTAAATTCAGCCAACCTAACCATCTACTCTTGCAAAATTAAAAAAGACATTGGAAATGTTTGATAAAATTAAGTCAAAATGAAAGGTTCAGACCAGGTGTCAGTCACAGGTACTTGACTGGATGAAGCTATGGGGTTTTAGCTACAGCTTTTACAGACTTCAGAGAGCATATTAACCACTCATATGCTCATAAACTTCTTTATTCCTATTATGTCCACAGATTTATGCAAGCATCAGTTCAAACTTTGTTAATTGGCTACCATTAAACCTTTTACATTGTTCAGAAAAGCAAGTTCTTAGGAAGCACCATTACTCAGAGTGGCATTGTGATATTAATTTAATTCATTTTGACACTTCTGAACATAAATTGGCTCACCATATTCTATATATGTCCTTTTATTTCTCTTTTTTACTGCTATAAATCCAGTAGAATATTTTACCCAATTAAATGCTGATTGGTTAAGATTTATAATGATTATTTTAAAATTGATAACTTCATTCTACTTTGTGTGGTTTTCAACAAGTTTTATATTCTATTGTGTAGTCTTACCTTTATCTTTTAAAGCTGTAGGATTCTTTCCTTCCTTTTCTTTAGCATGTTCTGTAAAAATAATTTATTAATCTTCAAGGTAGAGTGATAAAAGGTTAAGATACAATACCTCTGGGATGAAGTTTTATTGAGTAATTGGAAATTTCTTACTGAGATATGATACCAATGAAATATGTAGTACAAAAATGTTTTTCATCAGTTTTAGCAGGCTCACAAAGCGAAACCCCGAAGTTTTCTTGTGTGATGAAAGCACAAAGATTGCTCAAAACTTATTTCTCTGCAGCTTGTAATAACAAACCTTAAAAAGTGTTTCTAAATTCTGAGTTTGGATTTCTAAGTTTTCATACAGATGCTTCATATTAACAAGGTTCCATTTGCACTCCTGATCCAGGTAATGCAAATTAAATTTATCATACATTTACAGAAATGGTATTATGCTTATAAATTTATAACTAAACTGTACTATAAAACAAAAAGGTCAATGCATTTCAAGATTTTTTTTTCCTTGATACACATAGATCTTAGGGTTTTATACAAATTTGTCCTGCCATGTTACCTTTATCTTTTGTAGCAGCTGGAGATTTCAATTCTTTCTCTTTTCCAGGATCTGTAAAAGAAATATTCACACCGATAAAGTGACAGTCAGAAACCAAAACTGAGTGAAACTGTGAGATTTAATCATAAGATAGAATAAAGCATCTAGATCATATGAGAAACTATAACTGCATATTGGAAGAAAAAGTAAAAAATGGAGTGATTCAGAGAGTTTTAAAAATTCACTGGTTTCCTTTCAGAGAGTTCACACAAACTGTGTTTTATCAATTTAACTATGAAGCCTATAAAGTTTCCAAACTTCAACTTAATATAGGATAAGGATTGTTTTTCAACTTGCTTAACTAGAAAGGACAAAATTGTCCCTTTGCCAATTTGACCCTTTGCCAAAACTTAAGCCATTACTTGACAAAATTTACTTAAAAACCCTTATTTTTTTAATCCCCAAACAAGGAAACCTTGCGCAAGGCGCTTCAGAGCAAGCTGTCATCTTCAAGAGAAAAAATGGCTTTTAGGTTGGTGTGACATCTGACAGAGATGTTGATGAAGAATCAAAAAAACTACCCAGGGCTGACCTGGAAGTTAGCATGTAAATAAACACTGCCCATACTTTGTGGGAATGGATTTACTGAGATCTGTTAGACAGTGTGCCATAACTTTGCAAAATGACAACCTGTGGCACAAATCCCATGACAAGAGCTTTGTGTTACTTGTTCTGTACTGATTTGCAGTGCTAAGCTCATACTGACATCAGAATACAGAGCTGAGACCTACAGGTGTAAACAGGAATTTTGTCTTTAAAATAATAATTATAAACTTCAAATAAGTTTTTCATACTGACATTCCACAAGTTGCTTTATCAGTCATATGGAGAAGCAATATGTAAAACTATAGCTTACTTCCTTGTTTAGTCTTTGGTTTATCTGAGGAAAGAGAAGAGAAGGGAAGCAAAAGTGAAAAGAGAAAAGGAAAAGAAAAAGAAAATATCAGAATACATGTTCACATAGGAAATTATTTTTAATACAAAGCCAATGAAAATGTCTTTAAATATACATTGTCCTTAAATGCTTAAATATATATCAAATGGATTTCCACTCCATTGTTTCTTCACAGTGTATGTGAAAAAAATTAATGTTTCCCACCTAGTACCACTCAGACATACAACCAGAGCATAAAAAACCTAGTCTCATGTGACCTCCTTTAACTGATGGTAATTAACTCCTTGTTAGTACTATTGGATATCACAAGATAAAAAACCCACCTTTTCCTCATTTTTTTAAATTACTAATTCTCAGTTACCTTAATAACAGGCAGTAACTCCCTTGCAACTGTCTGACACTTGCTCATTTTCAAAGAAATAGGGCAAAGAGTTCAAGTACTGCCTTTTCCCAGGCACTTCTGGCAGTTCTTTGCCTTCTTTCTCTCCTTTTAACAGTTGAAAATGTTACATGCCAACTTTACTATGAGTAAAAGATTAGTAAACTGAAATGTTGCTACAACCTTTTAGCCTATATCCGAATCACAGGGGTTTGAGGTCAAACCTGAAATAGCATGTTTCATCACTAAAACCTTCAGCTTTGAAACAACGAAGCTGTGTCCTGATTCCTAAACAAATAGAGCTGCCAACACTCACAATTTTTCTGCAAGTCTCCTTCTACTTGGAGTTTTTCTCAAATTGCAAATCCTAGTTTTGATGAGGTCAGTCTGTCTACTTTTCAACATGTATCCAGGTATACAACAGCTATCAGAGAAAATAATGTCTCATTCTAAAAGGCTCAAAACCCCTTTTCAGTATAAAAATAATTTCCTGATGCAGTCATACTTTCCTGATGAAGAAGGAGAGGCCTCACTTTTCCTCAGAGCTCCCAGATACCTGGGATCAGTGAATTAGGTACAGTTTTGTCTTCACTAAAAGCATAACTCAGAGCTGCTTCAAGCATCTTATTTTTTCACTCTTCCATGAGAAATGTAAGTACATGGTAACATTAAAAAAAATCCTGAAATTTTTTTTAGCTCATTTGTCTTTGAGTGATCAATGTGTTGGCAGTAGTTCCATACATATAGGGTCGAGAAATGAAAAGCAGAGGAGATTCCTGTCTGAAATCATTTATGTTTGTTTCCGTGCAGAGGAGGAACTGAGCTGTTGCTAGTGCTTGGAAGAATCTGCACAGATCATTGCAATAGACATTACACATGTTGCTCTTATTCCTCTGGCTTGCAGAACCTAGGTGGCTGCTGGCATGGGGAGACAGTGCTACAGCTGGGGAAAGAGTTTGTCCCCCTTCGAGCTCCCTGGGGTTTAGAAAATGGTTTAGAAATCCCTGCTCAATGCCATCCATGTGGAACTACGGTTTGTCCTGCTCAGTCTGTGCTCTTTATGGCACAGTTAAAATATATTGCAAATGCTTTCCCATCTAATAGTGGCACACTGCAGAAGGGACAAAGCTTACAGCAAGCACCACTGCATTGATGCATGAGATGGACAAACAGAGAGGAAGCAGTGCAGATGGCAGGGGAAGTGCTTGTACGGCAATGGAAAGGAGTGTGGAGATACCCAGACTAACAATGACTGAAATCTAGGCCAAGGCCCACCTAATTATAACATTTTCCATGACAACTAACAAGCAGCTGACAGCTGCTGTAGGGTGCCTGCGCTGGCTTGAGTAATGCTGAGTAAAGCTGAAGCTGAGGAGAAAAGAAAGGGATGATAGCTCATCTGACCAAAGCTACATTAGTAAATTTGTCATACCTTATCTGAAAGTTTACTGGCAAGTTTGAAAAAAGAAGTAAGACTTCAGTAAGACTGAAAGTCCCAAAGCCATCATCAGGGCTCTAATTACCCTTGAGTAAATACAAAATCACGTTGGTAGACAGTAACAAAATACAGTAGATTAGAATGCACATCATAAAAAGGAAGAGAGGGCTGATAAGCTTTTTGTATTTATGCCAGTGTTTTACTAATTTGCTCCTTACCATATTAATCTAAAGAAAGTATGGATTGCTTTTAACAAGCGTACAAGAAGAAAGTATTCAGGATATAATGCTGAAAGTAATAATAATAAACAACAAATATAAATGTATGCAATGGGAAAAGGTCTATCTTTGTGCAGATGCTTTAAAGCTTTTCATGTTCACCATCATCACTCAGTGGCTCGAGCTTTTTCTTTAGCTTGAATGTAGACTGTCCCTTGGTATTCCTGCTCAGGTTGGCTTGGGAAGCTGCATAGATTTTGTGACCTTGTGAACCATGTGCCAACAACACGTGCGGCTCTTGTATGCTTCCTTTGGTATTCCTACTAGGGGACATTCCCATCCATGCGTCATCCATACCAGTCCTAAGCTTTTTGCTACAAACATCTACCAGTTCTGGTCTGAAAAGCTTTTGAGTTTCTCTGCAGTGGACCTTCATGGTTCTTCGTGTGGCTAATGTATCATTTGAGACAAGAAAGGCAGCTCAGCTGACTTTGGGGTGCTTCTGCCCCTTTACCTCATTGCAAGTCACTCTCTAAGACTGAACAGTAAAGGCTGATCCCTGCCCAGTCTACAGGGGCAGGAAATCTCTTGCAGGATCTGTGGAGGACAAAGTCCCAGCATAGGACCTTTAAGCTGAAGCAGGTGGTCTGTTCACCTGAGGCTTTTGTGGGGGTTGCAGTTTTGTGGAAGTGGGACAAAGACAATTTCCTGGTGGAAATTCCCCGTTGCTCTGATAAACTGGTAAACACTAGCAGAGCAATGGATTTAAAGCTTACTGTCACTCAGCTGTCCGAATCTGAGCTTTTTATTTCTGTGCAATTTTCTTTTAAGAGAGATATATCCAGCATGCTTTGGTTTCTTTTTACCTTGCTCTTCTGCTTTCTTTACTTTTTCTTCCTTCCTTTCAGGTACTGCTGGAAAACAAAGATAAGGTTTAAATAAGATTTGCTCCAGCAGACAAAGATTTTCTTTCATGCTTACAGATTACTTTGAGGCAAATCATTTCAAAGATTTGCAACCATGAGATACCTTTCCCTCCCAGTATATGACTACCTATTAGGCATTTTTTACCTACCTTAAAAGGAAAAGAAGAAAAGGAATCAGGAAACATGTTTCTATCAGAAAATATATAGCAGCATTGTCTTCCTGATCTCAGGTAGAACAGAGGCTAAACTGCAGTGCAAATCAATGGAGGAGAGAGAAAAGTAAGCAGGTCTCTGCTTTGTGCAGTTACTTTGCCCAGTCTCTACTTTGGTATTCTGCATCCTCTACTCTGCATCCCTGACACAGCAAAACACTTCCACAGATTCTTAATTTTAAGCGTGTAAGTAGTCTCATTGAGTGTCAGGTCACATGTTACAGATACCTCGCTGAGTCCTCGGGAACACCGCGATGTCTGCGTGCAAGAGAGAAGGGTGATCCAAACCTCTTCCCCAGACCTCTACTGATGCCAGCGGAAGTTATAACACCCCTGGTCAGGATGTCTGGACATAACCAATCGGTTATTCACAAGGTTTAGCTTGCACTGTTCCTAAACTGATTTGCACAGTTTGAGACAAAGGACAGAGATTATTTAGGCATATCTCCACTCCAAAGATTCAATGATCTGAGAAGAGAGGGTGGAGGAAGGAATCTTTTCAGACTTTTCTGTCTTAGGTAGATTACATAAATATGGGTATCTTGTATACTTTCTGACAGTTTACATGGACGGTTTGGCAATGTACAAGATTTTCTGTAGATTTAGGACAACATACATATTTACTTATGGAACTGATTTATTCAGGATCAAGACTAGCAAATCTGTAAATATATTTGTTTAGCTGTAAATGGCATTGCCAGCACTCTATTTTTGTAAACCCAAGCTTTTGTCGTCCTAATTTATAACACGTGCTGAATGGGGAACTTACTTTCTTTTAAAAGGTTTAAGATAAAAACATGTGGCATTAAGAAAATAAACTTCAGTGTTATTAGTGCCTTGTTTAAAAGTAGTGCAAAGAGCAATCAGCAAAAATGTCAGCTTGTAAAGTGGTTGGTGAAAATAAATTTACATCAAATGACTGATAAGTATAGAAATGTCATTGCAGCCACAGAGTTATCAGCACATAACATCCCCTCAGCTTGTTATTTCAACCTGTCAAGCACAGAAGCATTTTCAACACAGTGTTTTATTACAGCAAATCACATTTGTAAATTAAGAGCTTGACTTTCAGAGCCAAGGTAAATACCATGGTTCATGTTCTGTTATTATTTATGCTGAGAAATTCAGAGAACTCAAAGGACCTATGAAGTGCTCTTGGAGGGATGTCCTGATGGTCCCGCTGGGGGGAAGCTTGCAGCCCAGGCAGCAGGGAAGCCTTCTGAAGCTGCTGGGCATGATGGCTCCAGCAGGTCAGCTCAGCGAGCCATGGCCTGTCTGCACCTGGGCTGGAGGCCAAAAGAAGGACCTTCTGTTCCCAGGAGTGAAATGTTGGATATGGAGAAATGAACTATAAGATGAGTGGATGGACCAGTTCACACACATCAATCACTTCCTTGCTACTTGCTCTTGTTTATCCCAGGATGCTGTGGGGTGAGCAGCTGTTTGTGAACAAACTCCATGAAAACAGTGAAATATTGTACCTCTGCACCTCATTTACCTCGAGTAACTTATTTTATTGAAGATAATCTGTAGTTTGCCTGAAACTCAAGTCTAGGATGACTGACTGCATCTACAAGAAAAAATATATGAGTGCTGCATTTTTATCTAAGTACCTAAATTTGTAGTGGTTTTACTGGACATAGAAAAAGCCAAAGAGGAGCAAAGTCCCTTAATATTTTTTGTAGATGTCTGCTATTAACATCAATGTTACATATGCCCACATCAGTAGGGCTACCTAAGTCAGCAATAACTAGACACATAGATTAATATGGGCATTGAGTCCTGCCACTGAGCAAACTAGTATCACAGAGCTAAAAATTTTCCTGAAGTGGTCAACATCTTGAAGAATAAGATTATGTTAATATGGAAAAAAGGATATGAAAAAGGGCACCACAAACCTGCCCCACATGCATTGCAAAATGTATTTTTAGTGTCTAAAGCTGCAAAAGGAGGTAGGAGAGCAATACAGCTTTCTGAGATCAGGTATTTAGAGTCATCAAATTCATGTGGTGGTGGTGATAGACCATGAGTGCAGTTATGATGACGGAGCCAGCCATCCTTGAGAAACACTGAGGCTGCTATTTAAAAATCACATCTAGCACTATTAATAGTATTCTGGCTATCAGTGCATTCAGTAATGCCACAACACTTCTCTGAGTGTTTGTAAAGAAGAACTTGCTGAGACAGTTCAGAGCTTTAGTAACTTCTGGGTACTGTCAAGTATCATCATCTGGACAAGGCAGAGTAGTATCTAGAAGGACAAAGAGGACATGGCATTGTTCCCTTTGATTTTTGGAAAGGGAGGTGGGACCTACTTTGGCAATGCTGAGAGGTCTTTTGTCAAAGTAATAGGTGTCACTTTAACAGTCTGTATAAATAGAAAACCTGCACACACAGTGTCAGTGTTGGACTCCAAAGAAGGTTTTGTTTTGTTTCTATTAGAACAGGGACAAGCTTTTTGAATAGCACAAGATTTCACTCCTTCTGCTGAGCATTTTCAAAGATCTTGTCACTTCTGAGTGTCAATTTGAAAGGTGATGCCTTTGTAAAAAATGGTCCCAATGTAGATGTTCCCAGTTTGAAAGGCTGATCTTTTAACCCAATGATGTGAGTAACACTGGTGTATTATAATGCATTACAATTTTCTCCTCTGCCTAACATGAGGTGCTAAAAACCCCTCAGAAAAACAAACTAAACCCACAAAAAGCCCTGCCTAAAATAATGTAAAATAAAATGAATGTGCATAAAAGTAGAAATAGAAATTTGTCAGGGATCCATATTTTCAGTAACTTATAGTTTTTTTCTTTAAAAAAAGATGAAGCAAATGAAGTCTGGAATCTCATTTATATTTTGTCATTTGTCACCAAAATTCTTGACAGCTTGGAATAATTTAGATAAAATGGATAATTTCTATGATAATTGTTTCTCTGACTCTGTCATAAGCTCTTTGGAATCAAATGGGAGCAAGCTTGCCAGACATTGTTTTATGCTAAAAGTAGCCAGGAGAGCAATTCATCAATTGAATATTTCTGCAGTCTCAATAGTTGTAGGCTACAATCAAATTTGTCAGGATGTTTTTGTCTGGAGAGTCAGGTTGCATAACTAGCATCCACATCAGAAATATGCATTCAAAAATGTCACTGATTTTAAAGTTGTTTTGAGGTGTTTGCTCAGTGTGAAGGAAAGATAAAAGAAACCCCTAGGACTGGAGACAACAAATACCTCACTTGCTGAACCCTGAGGTCAGAGGCAGGAGCTCATTGTGACATCCCTAATATCAAAATATCGTGAACCTAAGTGCCTATTATGATTTAGGAACTGTTCTGTTACATGGAGAAATGAAAAGTTTCCTGGCATAGTGGTGCTACTGAACATATTTTGAGAAAACGCAATGAAACTTCAGGTAAATTTGATAGTTCATCAGAAGTAAAGCTAGTGGGAATGGCCCAGACCTCCTTCTATGCCAGCAGATTATTTTTTTAATTACCAGAGAAAAGAATTTCATCAAAAGCTTCACTTGCTTTCAGGTCTGTTTGCCTTCCATAAATATGCTTAAAAATGTTGCAATTTGCCAGCAGCTACTGAATATTGGAAACCACATTGCACCCAGAGAGCTGCTAAATCCAAACGTATTATTAGCAGAAAAATGGGAAATAAGTAAATAGGCAGTAGCAATAAAGAACAAACAGACAGAGGTTGTAAAGCAATGGGTTTTCTTGGACTTTATGGAAGGTATAGCTCTTAAAGACTAGTAGAATTTGTCTGGCATCTTAAAAAATTGTATTTAGAAGAAAATAACAGCGTTCCTTTGTGATCCTTACAAAGAGACAAAAGGAACAACTGTAACATTTTAATATAAACGTAATTTCCCCCCTGGACTAGAGGCTGTTTGTGCTTCAAAATTAACAACATAACAGTTAAATTTAGATCATGTGCTAAAAAGTAATTTTTCAGAAATTAAAAATTACTCCAGAGCTAACATAATCTCTTTTGGTTTAATGGAAGTTGGTGACTGATTAAAACAAAAGTGTTATTTACTTAAATGCTGGAGAATAATTTTGGGTAAAACTAAGATGGCTGAGGCAAACATTTTCAGATGTGAGACTGCTCTTTGCATAATAAAAAACCCCAGAACAATTCTTGCTTTATATAATAGAAACCTACAATTTCTGTTCATCGTTAATGAACCGTGAACTTCCTCTAAATTTTTTTCAAGTGCTCTTAATTCAATAACTCATAAAGAAAGGTTTGCTTCCATCCTGCAAAAAACTGGAGACATAAAGACCTATTACAGATGCTAATATTTGCACTTTATCTAAAAAATTATGAAATATTGTATTCACTAGAAAGATTTGAGACTACTCATAGCAACAAAGCATAGAAGTAAAAGGTCTGTTTTTTGAAGAACCCTGCTAGTTCCCTTTGTAAACTTTACAAGTGACCTAAACAAAATAACTTTTAATAAAAGGGTAAATACAAACAGTGGGAGTAGCAAATTCAAAAGGCATGTGATGTTTGCCAATATTGACCACCATCCCCTTCAAATTTGCAGAAAGGGACTTAATTCTGCAAGGAACAACTGCTTCACTTCTTTTCAGACCCTGATGGACACAGGCTTGGCAGAATTAGGTTCACAGATGCTGAAACATTGACTTCATATGCATAGTAAAGTGTTATAGAAGAAATAATAATGTATAAAAAAGATTTGCTTAGGGACTTGAAGCAAGGGGAGGAATCTTTATTCAATCACCTGTAGCAGCAAGACTACTTTTATTTTCAGCTTTGGCTCCCTAGACTTTGTTAAAAATGCAAAAGCTTAACTCAGCTTGTTTTTTCCCTCTTTCGTTTCTCTGTTTTGTCTGGTGGGAGTATAAAGAGAACAAATGCCTAAATTACTCCAGTTTCTGTTTTGCTCAATACAATTAGCTGCAGAGCAATGACAGCATTATGAATTTAGCCCATGAAGTAGTGAACTTAAAAACATCCAATAAAGGGAATAATGTATCAGCTTTGATTTCCTTACATTAATCTCCACAGCTTCCACTTGCTCCAGAAGAACACTCTACTGCCTTACAATTCAGCCTGACTACTTGTGTCAGTGTTTGCTGGTTAATGTGAATGGGGCTTCAGAGATGAACACTGGAGCAAAAGAAGATGCTTGAATGGCAGCTGTGTATTAAAACCGGGAAATGCTCATTTCCCTGCCTTTGACTTGTGATGGACAGCTCGGACATCACAAATTACAAGTGTCTGCAGCTGATACATGCAGTCCCATTTGTCTGAAAGGGAACGTTTATAAAGCAAGGTGGTCATCGATACGAGTTAACATGAAGTGAGAGTGAAGTTCAGCTTGTGACCTGCCATTCCATTTTCCATTTATGTACAGGCTACGACTTGCATCTGTAATGTTGTTGAAGGCAATTCAGAACTAGTATCTTGCATTGTACCTATGTAAAAAGTCAGACACTGACACGAACAACTAAAAGATTGCTCAGCTCGAACTTAAGCCCTTGAGGTTTCACACCAGTTTATTTTGTTACAGTTCCCTGTGACTTTTGGAAAGGAGAAACCTTTGGAACAAGTTCTGATGCTCCCACAACTTCCACCTTCTCACATCAGCAACTCTTGCGTGAAAGGAAGGACAAGACAGATTCACTGAACCTCCCTGCAAAAATCCCTCGACTCAGCAAACAAAGCAACTGTTCAGTCACTGGATTTGGGTTGCAGCTCAACTGGCAAAAAGAGAAATGCGACCCTTTGTGTCATGTCTCCATAGAAGTTTGGTTTCTTCTTTCTGCCTTTCACAAAAACCTTATAGCTTGAGTTAGGGTTGAAACTGAATTTGATATACTTGAAGAAATCCAGTTTGTTAATCTATGGACAGCTCAGGCAAGGAGGTATTATAATTTAAAAGGTCCATTTTGCTTTATATAAGTCACACCCTTAGCAGTTTTGTCAAAAAGTGTTTTCATTAACAGTAAACAGCAGCATTTTTCTATTTAAGTTTTGGAAACAACTACTGTTACCCACCTTTTGTCTTTAGAGTTTCGACAGATGCTGCAAAATAAAAAAAAACATTCTAGGAAACAAATTTGGCAAAATCATAAAAAAGTAAGATTGATCCTAATACTACTTAATCAATATGCTGTCTATCAATTTGGAGTAGGCATTATTTTTTTTTAATCTCATGGCAGATGACTAATTAACCTGCAGATTAAAACCAACGCAAAACAAGGTCAATAAGTATTTATGGAGCTGCAGTAGCTCTGGTTTTTTCAAGTACTGTGGATGAGAGGTTTCAGAAAAGGCACACGTAAACAAATGTGGAGGGTATGTGATAAAAATCTCCTTTTAACAGTTTCAGTAATTTGGGGAGGATAAAGATTTTTTTTTTTTTCCTACATTTCTTGAAAACTCAAGGACAGAACTCTTCTAGTACTAATATAGTGGGAGACCCACTTTCCAAAATTTACTTGGACATTTTTTGTTTATTGTAATTTGTTTATTGTTCTTCATCATCAGATTAACTGATTATTCCAATTAATTCCAAATTAATTAATTCAAATTAATTGAACTACCACATTTCTCTTTCTCCAACATTTGCACCTCCATCCTGAAGCACTGAGATAGGATTTTCTGCTGTAGAAGAGGAGAGATTTGTTTTTCTATAAATTGACTGTCTACTGTAGGTATTTTTTGCTCAGAATCCCTATCTGAGAAAACAGAGTCATCTGATGAATGAGTCATCAACCTTGGCTGTAAAAGGAGTCGAAAATCTTTATGCTCTTCCAAATTTGGTTAAACTGGAGAAGCAGATTCTGGTTAGGAATAAGAGCACCTAGCTACAACAATAAAACACATGGACATGGAATAAAACCAAAGTAAAACAACCAACATTTTTCTTCCCCTTCACACTCTGAAATGCCTATTTTGTGCTTTGTTCTCCATCCTTTTATTGTAACCCCCAAGCAGTTCCCCTTCCTCCTTGAAAAGATAAACCTTTTCAAGGCTGAAATTAAAAAAAACCCCAAAACAGCAACACATCACTCCCATCGTTCTGATCAGCAATCTTTGGTCAGATCCCAGTTCCAGAAGACAAAATGGCTGCATAGCCACTCCACAGCCATTTATTTGCTCAAGTAGCTATGATTAAACCAGCAAATCCTGATTTCTGGCCTCACTTTTTTGTTCCTTTACCTAATCCTCTTTTAACTTAAAAGCAAACCAGATACATGAGACTCTAAAACTTAATGCCTTTCACCAGTCTTACCATGTACTTTTTCTTTCTTTGCTGTTTTGGCTGTAAAGACAAAAAGCAAATAATTAACTTCTGTCATGAATTCATTTAAAACATTAGCATAGTTGAAAAATAAGATTAAAAGGGGAGAATATTCACCAGTTCCCATAATTTTTTCTTTCTTCTGTGGTTCTGAAAAAGAAAAAAAATCAAGTATAATGTTCTCTTCTTTCTGTTTAGTTTTCCTGAACAATCATTTTTATCTTACTAGTGTAGGTTGGATATGGCACATTCCTTTGGACTTTCAGTTCAGATGAGCCCTTCTCTCCCTTCCTGCATTATAAAATGAAACGTTCACAGTCGTCATCAATCTCCTCAGAGATTTACACACTGAACAAACAGGGTCAGCTTAACTGTTAATAATGGACACCAGAGGATTTAACTCTTATAATAAGGTACTAAAAGAAAACTCTAAAAACAGTGTAGATTAAAATATCTGCAATTTTACTTCAGTGTTGTCTAAATGTAGGCCTGTGAACCAGCTGTATGTGCTTGAGGACACCTGTAATACAGTCCTTGCCTTTCTTCACTGGCAAGACTGGAAAATAAGTAGAGCATCTAGTCCAGCTGCTGCCACTCTACAGCCATGGGCTAAGCAGAGGGGCCATGGCATCTTTTACATGAATGCACAGTGTGGGGACAGCCATGGCCTGCAGGAGCTAATCACCAAAATGGGATCTGGGACCTGAAGCTGTAAAGCTTAAGTCACCTAAACCCTGTACCCTCTGCCAAAATATGACTGGAATTTACAAATTTTTATAGTAGTTTCTATAACAGCTCTTTCCATCTTGCCAGGATGTGCTTCAAAACCCCCTCAGAGAAGGAGTAGGTGGCCTACCAGGGAAAAGGGGATACTGAATGTGTCTCTCAGAAAGTAAGCATGATCCCCCAGCCAGGGCTGATGTTCACAGTAGCAAAAATATATATAATTTTTTGATGTCTGCAGATGTTTTTAACCAGTATATCACAGAATCATAGAATTGTAGGGGTTGGAAGGGACCTCGAGAGATCATCGGGTCCAACCCCCCTGCCAAAGCAGGCTCCCTAGCTCATATTGCTAAAGCAATATGTAAAGGTCTGGTGTGCAGATTTGGATCTACACTGGCACATTATCTAAATTCAAGAGTATCTGAGATATCTGATTACAAGATAAAGGCATTTTCTATTAAACACGTTCATTTTCCCATGCTTGTCATTTACTGGTGTCAGATGATTATATTTTCTCCATGCTTATTATAGGATATATTTGTATTAATGCTATGGTATACAGTTGAGCAATATTAATGTTTTAAACAATTTCCATTCAAGAATCAAGATATAAAGTTCCATGTTCAAAGTGATTCTGAATGTTTTACTCTCATTAAAAGCAAGCTTATACTAAATTTGAGCCATCCTTGAGTGGAATAAGGAACAAGAACTGCCACTAAAAAATCAAATGTCAATTCGCAACATTAAAATGAGTAATACTAAAATGAAATATTAATTGATCATCAATATTAATACTAAATGCACAATGGACATCTAAAAAGGTATACTCCATGCACAGCTATGAAAATAATTAATATTAGAAAGGACAGACTGAAAAAAAACCCACATTTGCTAAGTTTTAAGCAAAGTACTTCATTACTCCACACTCCTGCTCCCAACAGGTTTGTACGGAGTGATGCATGTAGTTCTGTCTGAAATAAAGTATTTGGTTTTGTCTGAATTTTTAAATCTATTTGAGGAGCCAGATGAACTGCATTTGAAAGCAAAATACAGTTCCTAATATAAAAATTTACTCTATGCTCTTAAAAAATAAAAATATATATTTTTTCTATTTTTACCAAAAATATTGATGGAATTTTATTTCATAAGCAATATCTTTCAGTCAAAACCTACACTTTAAAGCATTGACACTAATTGACTGAAGTCAACTCAGCTTCAATACAGTCATATAAAGCACATTTTAATGTATTTATTATATAACTTGTACGTATTTAAAATATCATAGGTGCTGTATAGTCACATTGTATTTGAGACGAGATTCAGTGGAAATGGTCATGGAGCAGGTTGATGTGGTCAAGTCAGTGAGCCAGGAATATGATTTTCGCAGCAATATGGAAAAGTGGTGGAAGTAGAGAGTGAGTTGGCATTAAATAGTTTATTGCCTGAATAAATGTTATATTTTCTTGATGGTATCCTGCCTTGGGTGGTGGGCCTTGTATAGGTCATGGAGGAGAAGTGTAGCAAAGTGTGAGTACAGAAGTTTGGGACTCGGTAGTTTGGCTGACTCAATGAGCTTAATCATAACAACAGCTGCAGCTTTGGTTTTGTGAAGCCCAAGTGCTCTTCAGAGTATCCAATCTCATATAGCTATTTTAGGAGTCATTCTGTGAAATGAGTATTTTGATTGGTTTTGTGGGGTTTTTTGTTTTGCTATTGCTCAGGACTGCTTCCTGGAAACTGAAGGAAATATAATTATGACTTCAGTGGTTCTGAGGCAATTATTTTTCTCTCTCATTTTAAAATCTGTCAGCTCTCATGAGATCAGGGATCAGTATGATATTAACAATACTTGGTAAGTATTTTTGCAACGTATAAAATTTTGCATTTGGATGGCTTTATTTCCTGTTTTTTAAAAACTATAAATATTAAGGAAGTTCTATAGCACTTCTATACTAGTTTTACTTCCATAAGCATATGATGCTTCCATGGAAAAAAAAAAAATAATTGCATAGAATTTGACACCAAGCATTTTTGGTGAAATCTCACATGATATGAAATTTCAAGTGATTCCTTCTCTGATAGTTTAATGGAATGAACAAGGGACTTCCTTTGAAAAATCTGGTGTGCTTTGGGCTGATAGGTTCCTCTGTCAAAGAAAGGGAAGAGCATTTTTGGTTATAGGCTTGCCAAGCTGGGGAAGGGGGCTTTAAACTAAAGCTTCTGGAGAAGGGGAACATCAATGCATCGCACTGCTACCACTTTGATGCCAGTTCCACCAATAGATGCCCAGACCTGGGAGAAGGATCCCAGGTCAGCAGGAGAACATCTGAAGTGCAGCACAAAGTGATTCCTGCTGGTCCAGCCAGTCAGTCAGCTTCATGCAGGGCCCAGCTTAAATGCCTTTATGCAAACACACATAACAGTAGGGATAAGCAAGAGGAGTTAGAGATGTATGCACGTCTGCAGGGCTGTGATCTCATTGGCATTGCGCAGATGTGGTGGGATGGTTCCTATGACTGGAGTGTTGGGATGGAAGGTCTTTAGGAAGGACAGGCAGAGGAGACAAGGACGGGTGTCACTGTCTATGTCAATGACCAGCTGGAGTGAGACATTATAGCAGCCTTCTAGTACCTAAAAGAGACATACAAGAAAACTAGAGAGGGACTGTTTACAGGGGCAAGTACGGTGGGAGAAGGGGTCATGGCCTTGAGCTGAAGGAGGAAAGATTTAGATTAGGTATTAGGAAGAAGTTCTTCCTTGTGAGGCTGTGGCACAGGCTGCCCAGAGAAGCTGGGGCTGCCCCCTCCCTGGCAGTGTTTAAGGCCAGGTTGGATGGGGGTTTGGGCAACCTGGAGTAGTGAAGGGAGTCCCTGCCCATGGCAGGGGCATTGTAGCTAGATGGTCTTTGAGGTCCCTTCCAACCCAAACCAGTCTGTGATTCTACGAAACATGGGCCACAAACTTTAGGAAAGTTCAAACCTAGATCTTTTTGTAACAGGTTATCATTGCTCAATCTCAATATTATTTTTTCTTTCTTTCTTTTTGTTTGTTACTAAATAGTAATTAGTATGACACAGGAAAGGATAGTGCCAACTCTAGAAATATTAGTCCATGACATTTTTAATCCTTTTTATCTCTAACCATTTTTGTACGCATATGAGACTACACAACATGCTTTTATTCAGGGAATTTTTGCTGGTATAATATTTTTTGGTACTATGATTGCAACCGAGATTTGATTTAGTTTGATGTTTCGCCATCTTTATAAACTTACAAATGGCTTTTCTTTTTTTATGAAAATCGGTAAAGTTAAGTATAACATGCCCATAAAACCATATTAAATGTATTTTTTTTTCATTACTAATGACGTACTCCTAGACACCACTGGAGCAGATGAGAGAATGAGAACCTGAATCTACCTCTGCAGCTTTTCCTGAAGCTACATTCTTCCTTAAAGTGTAAAGAGTGCTGAAAAACATCTAGGCTGGCACATATGCTGTAATGCACTTTAATCTTTACAACCAGGATGAAGAGTCACAAAATGTGATCCTCTGATATCTGTCAGGAGAGAGCAATTGACATCCCATCCTAATTTGTATAGCTATGTGTGCACATAGCAGATGTGTACACATATATATATTTCTCCTAATTCAGGTAAAACATTTGTGACCAAGAAGTGTTCAGGAAAATAAAAGCTGTGTAAGAAATCACAGATTGAGTAAAGTTTAAATAAATGAAATTTCAAGTGGATTTGCTGTTCTGTGCTATGCACCACATGTTAAATACACAATGCCATTCTGTTTTGCACTTAGTAGCTGCATAAAAATGGTGTTTTCTGTACTGCTGTTTAATTTTTGCCACAAGTATTTCAATGAATCTAGTTTTATATTCATTAAAATCTACTGTTGTCATATTCCATACAGTGTCTTGAATACTTAAGTCCTTAGGGAGTAGAAACTTAGCCTGGTCTTGAAGTCTTGTAATCTTGGTTTTATAGGCTATATGCCTGTCATTTCCCTTCTCAGAACTTCATAACATGGTGGTTAATTAAAACCAAATGAGGCAGGGTGGTAAAGCTCTCCAAGATATCCTTTCATTAAGAATATTGTGAACAGAAGAAGCTAGATACAGAAAATGGCCCTTGAGTCCCTCCTGTTGAGGGGAAAGGTTGTAATATGAGCTCAGCCACATTATTAGACCTGAGATAATCCACGAGAAAGTTTTGCATCAAACTAGATTTTTCCAGTTCTGCTCTCAAGAAATACTTGTTCTGTTGTATTTGACTGCTCTTTTGTGTGCTCTTGCAGCTCAGAACGCCAGTGGTATCCTGGGCTCCATCAGAAGAGGGGTGGCCAGCAGGGACAGGGAGGTGACTGTCCCTCTCTACTCTGCCCTCGTGAGGCCCCATCTGGAGTACTGTGTCCAGATCTGGGGCCACCAATAAAAGAATGATGTAGAACCATTGGAGAGGGTTCAGAGGAGGGCCATGAAGATGATTAGAGGGCTGGAGCACCTCCCCTATGAAGAGAGGTCGGGGGAGCTGGGCTTGTTCAGCCTGGAGAAGAGAAGGCTGCGGGGGGACCTCATTGCAGCCTTCCAGTACCTGAAGGGAGCTTATAAGCAGGAGGGGATTCAACTTTTTAAAAGGATAGACAATGACAGGACAAGGGGGAATGGATTAAAACTAAAGGAAGGAAGGTTTAGATGAGATATTAGGGGGAAGTTTTTTACAGAAAGAGTGGTGAGGTGCTGGAACAGGCTGCCCAGAGAGGTAGTGGATGCCCCGTCCCTGGAAGTGTTCAAGGCCAGGTTGGATGGGGCCCTGGGCAACCTAGTGTATATCCAGGCCTGAGGTTGGTGGCCCTGCCTGTGGCAGGGGGGTTGGATCTCTGTGATCCTTGGGGTTTCTTCCAACCCATGCCATTCTATGATTCTATGATTCAATGATTCTATTTACAGGATCAATGTAGAATAAAGCCTCACTGCCACCATATACTTTTATTTATAAACAAGAAGAACACACCAAGGAACCCCCTTCCTTGGTGAGATCATGCCAGGCATATACCTGCTCATCCATTAATGAACATCTGTTGAGGCAGATAACAAAGGTTTTCTGATGGATTTTTGTGAAGACAAGGAAAACAGGAAGCAGTTCTCTGTATCAATATCTTTGTATTAGAAATCTGCTACTATGTTGGGAAGTACTTGGTAAAAAGAAATATTTATGCAAAGAAAAGAGGTCTGGATGAAATGGAAATGCTTTAAATCAAATCTATTGGATCAGTCATCTTTCTTCACAGGCAGAAAGCAATGGCATCAAAACTGAGGACAGAAATCTTTACCACTGAGTAATGTCTCAGTATCCCTGAATGAATTAGAAGCCACCATAAGGATTTTAAGACTTTTCTACAGAAGATTATGCTTTTGTTCAAGCTTTTGATAATGGAGGGTTATATTTTACTGATTTTTGTCTAAGAAAACTAACAAATAAATAAATAAATGCATCTGTACATACATAAATAGATGATTGAGAAACAGGAGATGGAGATGCCACCTCATATCCTAACACTTGGTCTCACTAGTTGCCTTAGTCTCAGTTTAAATACAGCTCATTTCTTGTTTAATACAGCCTGTGTATCATTCTGGATGCATTAATGAAACTAAGAGAGGAAGCTAGTACTAGGATAGACAGCATCAAACTGTCCAAAAAATATTGCCCGGGGACTCAAATCACAGGCAAATCAGTTGCACAAGTCAACACTCTTGAAGCACATACTCATGTAAATGTAGAGTATATTCGATCACACTTTCTTCACTTTTGACATATGAGCAGGGTGCGGGTCTTCTGGTTTCCCATCAGAAGGAGCAGAACTAGTACACATTGCAGATGTATTCATACACCACACATGCCTAATTTCCCAATGAAACAATAATATTTTTGATTAAGACTCCTTAAAAAGAAAATTTTGTTAATCCTACAGTTCTGACTAGGAAACTGACTCAGTTCAAAACTGATGTAGCACATGTGAACAACACTGTGAAATCCTTACACAGTATGAACCGAGACCTTGTGAAAAGATCAGTTCTTAATACATATTGCTAAAACTAGTTTGTTTTAAGAACAAATTAAATTAATTAATCTCAGGATTTCTGGCATGGCCATTCAGGCTAAGGCTCCGCTGGCAAAAAAATTTTTAAAAAAAGTAATTTAAAAATATGTGGTGATTCTTTCATGTAGAGAACTAGTGTCTGCCAGTAGATCTTTACCTGTGAAAAAGCCTAAACTTTATTTCCTTTTAAATAATGATCCGAGGAATACTGCCAGCCTTTTGAGGTCTAAGATGGCTATGCTGCTTAGATGCAGAGCATTTCTCCTCAATCCCCAATTCGTAGGACACTTAGTTGAATTTAGAAAAATCCTGTGTTGTAACACATCCATTTGAATCAGGAGCACCTCTAGGGACACGTCTGCATCACTCCAGGTGGAACTCCTCAAAGGAGGGCAACAAGCAACACTGAAAATTATTGAGCATGAGATCAGGTGCAGCAGTTGTAAGCACGCTCATAAACCACAGCAAGATGAAAACAACTAACTTTTCTTAATATTCTCTCATTGTAAGGTAAAATGAATCATATTACTTTGTAATTAATTTATGACAAAACTGTACCCACTGAGGGTGGTCATAGCTTGGATGGCACTCAGCCATTACTACTTGATCATATTTAACTTGTTCATACTCCACTTTATTTTGACTTCTACTTCAAGGTCTGTAACCCATTGAGAATATGAGTCTGTAACAGAAATTTCAGCAAAGAAAAAACTTAAAGGTAAATACAAGTTCTAGGTTTTGCCTGTCATCATGCAAACATGATGTATGGATTGACTTAGCTAATTCAGTAACAAAAGCAGTAGACACTAAAAATTAATGCAATGAGATCCTCAAGACCTACATATAATTCAAAGTTAATGAACATCGTACAGGAGCTCTAACTGTGTTTCCTGACTTAGAGCTAGGGTACCCGTGTCTGTTAGCCAAAAGGAGTAGGGAGAGTGAGACAGTGACTAAAACCTCTGTATATTTTCTTTCTGAACACAAGTAAAAGGACATACATGTGGTTAATATTCAGGTTTCTCTGACTGCCTTAACCAGGACAAGCAACTTCTTCAGAGAGTATTTGCATAGACAGCATCATGAAGGAGAACATTAGCAGAAGGCAGTAAGAATAGTGTGCAGCTCAGGCAATAAAATGCTGGGAGGAGTCTACTCTATGCATGAAATAGACCCAGCAATCACTATGTCTGAAATATATAAAGCTCCAAACTTGGGCACTCCAAGCAGCTGTTACAGAAAAGAAAAATCCTCATCAGATTATTTGTGGCACTCTGCAGACTAAAGTGGTATTTTCCATTGGTAGTGACTTGTTTTGTACTCATGATACTGAACTGCAAAGTCTTTGCACAGAAACTTTCAAATCTGTAGTTGATGTAAACCTATATAGTGATGTAAGACAACAGATATTTAAGAAACATCAAAGTAAAGCATATCATGTGGCCGCTTGATCTCTCTCTAAAACATAGCATTGCTATATCCAAAACCATCATGAATTGTAGATGTAATATAACCATTTATGTTACAGAAAATTCTAGCCCATGCCACTGCTCCCCTGATTATCAAGTGCAATTTTCATAATGGTCTTAGTGGTCAAGATGAGGCCCATTTATCCCCTTTCCAGCAAAACAAACGTGGTACCACTTCCAAAAGTGGGAAGGTAATCATATAGCAGTTATGACAGTCTGGATTCAACAAAGCTTAAGTATGTGCTTAAATGCTTTGCTGACACAAGATAGAGTTAAAGATCTGTTAAAAATCTTTCCCGAAATCAGGCCTGATTCTTGTCAAAAGTGCATTTAAGTCATAAAAGAACGTCAGGGTTATGGAAGATTGTCAGTCTCAGAACAAAACTCTTTGAAATTCCTTTTCCATGAAAAGTGGACAATTAAATAATCATTTTAGCTCTGATTTGTATTTAAATAACATTTACTTTTGACCCTCTTTAGTCTCATTGTTGTTACTTTCATGTATTAAATTTCCTTTTTGTAGTTCACTTGCTCCCCCTGCCTTGCTCTTAGAGTAATGCCATTTTTTTGTTGCACAACAGGACTGTGGCATTTAATAATATAGAACAACCAAAGAAACAAGTCTGCGTTTTTAGTACATGCATCTTCACAGTACACTATGATTTGAAAGGAAATACAGGAAACTATTTGAACTCTATATGATTCTGAAACAGGGGACACTGTAAAGAATGTATAAAAGCAACCGTAGTATGCCAGGCTATGAGACAGAGCATTTCAACATCCTAGCAAAAGTAGCAGAGATATCCTGAATTCTAGGCCAATTATGCAAAATTATTTTTAAAATTTGTTAATAAAATCTGGATTTCAGATTAGAAATCTTAGTGTAAAATAGGCTATTTCATGCTTCATCTAAATAAATCCTGTATGTAAAGAATTCAAGATTATGAAGTAAAATCTTCTAACATTGGAAAATTCTTCTCCTGTGAGAGTGTAAATTGTGACATAAGTAAAAAATTAATTTTCCTTTTCCCGTTCAGAGTTAGATAATGATCCAGTTTGCATAATCCCACAGACCATTTTAGACCTCCTAGTCTGCAATAGTTTCTGAGACTTGAGCAGGGATGAAAATGTCGGTGGTCTGCAATGATTCATGGAATTTTTCTCAGTTCACATAAAAAATTCTTGCAGATATTAAGAAGTGGCTGAGCGATAGACTATTGCAATAGCTGCTGGGGGTACAGTGCACTCATGGCAGAGCAGGAGCAGTGTCAGCTGTGAGGCTTCACTAGGCCTAGTGGAAGGTCTCTGGGATGAACAGGTGATGATCAAGACCCAGTTTCTCCTTTGCATGTTGATGGCAATGGAGATCAGATAATTTCTGCCTCTTTCCAAAGAAAGACAAGCCTGTAACTCTCCCTTTAAAGCCAGAAAGAAAGTGAATAGGTCAGAGAAGGTGTGATGCTTAACTTCAGTTAAGGTGGGAGTGAGGAAGAATTAAACTAACCTGGACTGAAAAGAAAGGCTCCATGGTTCGGAAGGACTACAGAATGATTCTGGATTTAAACCCAAGGACCCTGAGCAGCAGGATTAATACAGGTAGGTTTCCATTATTTTGTTCACTGTTGCATAAACACCTGCATATCTGGGTGAAGATACATTTCAACAGGAAATAAACTGCTAAGCCTATGCTTATGCATACAGTAATCATGTCTGTCATTTGTCCCTGAAGAGTTAAGCTGTAAACCCAGAAAATAAACCCTGAGAGTGGCTGTGCTTATGTTATGAAAAAGTCTAAGAGGGTTAACTCCAGGGACTAGAAATCTGAGCAGATTATTCCAGCTACCAGAAAAATCTTCTTGGTAACAGCTGTACTACAGAAATACATGCAGAGATGTTAACCAGGACTAGTGGCTGCTTATAAAGAGAAATTTCAGAGTGCACAGAGGCACTTAGAGGTAAGATTCTGAGGAGACTGCAGGGTGGCAAACTCTGTGTATGGTGAGAATGGAAGAGGAAATGTTCCTCTCCTTTTTATCTTTCTGGAAGTATTTACATTGGCGGGGGCGAGGGGTGTGTAACACACAATTTACACTGATTTCTGATGCCTCTTCTCTTGGATAATATGCCTACACAAGAAGAGAACAAAGAGATGGATAGATGATGAGAGTCTGGGCTTTTTAAAATACATCCCTGATGTGTGACTTGAGAGACCTACCTGACTGTGAGAAACCTGAAAAAGACTCCATGATAATTTTCCCTGTTTCACAATGTTGGTAAAATATTCAATAGGTGTGCTGAGTTTTACTAATCATCTGTAACGTTTACATGTTTTTAGCATTCTTTCTATGCACTTGTGTCCTGTATGTGATCGTTAAAAGACAACCAATGAACCCAGTGCCTTAGTAAACCTTTCTTCAATTTCAAAGCATACCTGCTGTCCCTTAAAATGTGTGTAACTTCTTTTTTTAAGTAGAATAACATTAGTCATACCATATGCCAAGTACAAAGATTCTTGCCTGCTGTCCTTTTACTTGCTGTTGTTCACCTTGAAACAATAATGAAAACAATTTTTTTCTTAATTAAATGCTGCCTCTTACCAGTAGAACCAGTATTCTTCCTGCATTAGGCAGAGTGATCTGAACCTCTTCAACTGATCCTCTGACCAGAGTTTTCAGTATAGCTTGCATGCTAATATTCTGTACTTACCTTGTAAACTAATTTTCTATATAATTTCCTATATAATGTCCTCTTTTGTTTTTCCCTCTCTGCCTCTTACCAACAGTGGAAAAATCAGAGGCATAATAAAATAGTAATTCAACACAACTGACAGTCAGTTTGAGGGATTGGATGCACCTGGCATCTCAGAACCTAAAACTGGCTATTTGTCTGTCATACTTACTTTATTCTTTCTGGATCCAAACTAAATTTCATTGATTTTCGAGGGGAGAATGTTACTCAAATAGAGTTTCTGTTGTGAACCCGAAGGGAGCAATGAATAAGATTTTTTTTGTATGTGTGTGGAGAGGAAGATGGGAAAAATTAGGCATTAAATATCAGTAATTAGGCAGTTAAGTGACAGTACAAAATCTGTTAAACATACTGTAAAATTAAATTAAAAATTGCAAGACCATTCCAGGGGAATTCTAAGCTGCAATTAGGGTTTAATTTTTACAGTGTTGGAAAGAGTTAGATCTGATTTTTAAATCAGGCAAATTATCAGGGGACAGCAGTATCACCGGTGCTTAAAGAAGTTGCAGGAGTGTTGCATGTGATATGAGGTTATCCCATGAGAGGGCCTCATAGATGAGCTGTTCCCATCCCCAGTCTTTGCTAAGGGAGGGTGTGGGGCTTGGTGTCATGGAGGCTCCTTGCTGACAGACAGGTAACCCAGTCACCCTTCTGCTAGTTCAGTTGCAAACGTTTCCTGCCCATGCTCCTTTTCCAACCCAACACCACTGTGCATTTGCTTTCCTCAGGATGCCAAAACAGGCCCAGCAAACCTGTCAAGCTCAGGTGTGATGTGTCAGTGCCACATCTGGACCACTGACCTGGCAGTGTTAGTGATAAGTGTGGGGTCTAATATGTGGCACAGTGTTGGAGCTCTTCCCAGGGGAGGCTCAGATGGATGGGAATGAGGAGGGATGTTTCCCTCCCAGCCACCGGTCCTGGCCAGAGGCTGGTAGAATGAGGCAGGTGCTCAGCACCTACACCCCTGGCTCTGAGAAACCCTCCAGACAACATTCTGGGCTCTACATATGTGGGTGCCTGAGGAAACCCTGTGAAAGAAACCTGTGCCCATCTCACAGAAAAGCAATAGAGAGATATTTTGTAGGTCTAGGCCATGCTCAGGCCTCTCTTGTTGGCACAGCTGGGCAGGATGTACACTGTGATGAAAGAAGAGGAAATGACAGCAGGGTTTGGGATGGGGACATCATAAGCAGTGTCACTGAAGAAGACGAGTGTCATGAAATATCTTCAGTTCTGGTTTCTCCCTTTATAAAAGCATCACTTCACAGAATCACAGAATCACAGAATTGTAGGGGTTGGAAGGGACCTCGAGAGATCATCGGGTCCAACCCCCCTGCCAAAGCAGGCTCCCTAGCACATATTGCTCAGATAGGCGTCCAGGCGGGTCTTGAATATCTCCAGTGAAGGAGACTCCACCACCTCCCTGGGCAGCCTATTCCAGTGCTCAGTCACCCTCACTGTGAAAAAGTTCTTCCGCATGTTGGTGCGGAACTTCCTGTGCTCCAACTTGCAGCCATTGCCCCTTGTCCTATCCCCACAGACCACTGAAAAGGGGCTGGCTGATTCCCCCTGCATCCCCTGCTTCAGATAATTATAAACTTTGATTAGGTCCCCCCTTAGTCTTCTCTTCTCAAGGCTGAACAGTCCCAGCTTACTCAGCCTTTCCTCATAGGGGAGATGCTCTAGGCCCTTAATCATCTTCGTAGCCCTTCTTTGGACTCTTTCCAGGAGATCCCTGTCCTTTTTATACCAAGGAGCCCAGAACTGGACACAATACTCCAGGTGGGGCCTGACCAGGGCAGAGTAGAGAGGGAGGATCACCTCCTTTGACCTGCTGGCTACACTCCTCCTGATGCATCCCAGGATCCCACTGGCTCTCTTGGCCACCGAGGCACACTGCTGATATATGCATAGATATATGCATAGATATATGCACACTTGCATATATCTATGAAACTAGTCTGCTTCAAAGCCAAATACTATGCCTTCCAGCCCAGCCTCTGATGAGTGTTGGCGAGGTAATATTTTCCAGCTAGATAAAACATTACATGTGAAAATGTAGTAAAACTTACTTTGAAAATCAAGTAAAAGATACTAATTGAGGCTGGTTTCGTAGAGCAGACATCAGTTTCCAGATGCAGAAGCTCTTATAGACTTCCAAATTCCACATTCTCTTTCTTTGCTTTCTCCATGTAATATATGGAGATAAACATGGTGCACAGTGTATTAGGCAGGGTTTTCTTCACCAGTGACATTAAGACCAGAAGCATATGTGATGTAGAAGCACTGAAGATGACCAGCTGTGCTCTCAGTCTGTTCAGTCTGTTAATAGGGCTAAACCTTCAGCTTGAGGCATTCTGGAGTACAGGTTGCAATGTAATAAGATATGTGGAAGAAAATGAAATATGAAATTGGATAATGTACTTAATTTACTATACTAATGGGCAGCAGTCTAGTTACGATGTTGCCAAACAAGCATATTTAGTATTTTGCCATGGTGAGTTACTCTAGGGGTAAATTAATTTTTCAGAGAACAGTGTCATTTGGGTAGAGGAAACCAAAATGTGGAAGTCAAAGCCTACTGCTCTTTATCACTTTGAAGGCATACTAGATATTTAGAAATGTGTCAGAACAGACAAATTAATTTTATTTTTCTGTAAGCCATGCCAGTTTTTCCCCTTTTCTTTATCTTAAGCAGATAACTGTTATCACCATTCTTGCCAAGAAGCAGACTCATTGGAATATTTTTCAAAAATGAACACAAATATTGGATACAAGCAGGTGGAACGAATTAATTATAAGCATATGGTTGTAACATAATGATTTCTGCAGTGTACTGTCGAGACATCTAAAGGTCTAGCTATACAACACTCTTTGGCAACAGAGCTGCTTTAAGAAATTATCAGCTACAGGGATATAAACGTTTGTGGAGCCAGACTTACTGAAACGATCCAGACTGAACACTGTGCCACATACACAGATTTCTAGGACAGTTTTTAGCTCTAAGCCATGGCAATGGTGTGGTTTACCCTGTTCTCCCAGTTGTTGTTAACACAACACTGTGTCAAAAAAATACAGCAGGCAGGGACTGGGAGCATCAATGGGGAAATGGTACTTCTTAGGCCAACTTCACACAGTACATCATACAGCTGTAGAGTGTGCCCTATGATAGTCTATATTGACTGAAATTCCAGGGTACAAGTGCTTTTGTGATAGAGGCAAATGAACACATTCCCAGCTTGCACAGATCTCAACAAGTTCCAAAACTCCCTTACTGATGTTAGTTATTCCCTCATTTAGTGGAGGTGATCTCTGAGACAGACCACCAAAAAGGTCTGAATTAGAGAATGCTATCTTAAGGAGAAAAAAAAAAATAACCCAGATCCACATAGCTACTTGGAGACAAGAAGCAGCAGAGGGATGAGGCTGGCCACTCCTGTGATGCCAGCACCATGCACAGCTCAGCAGCACAGAGCCGGGTGCAGCATTGGCCGCCCTACCTTAGAGTAGGATAACATTATGGTTTTATACTGATCACGTTGCCATGTTTATATTAATCAATTTAAAACATAGCAAAACTACAAATATCCTGAATATTTAGATTGCTATTCATTATATTGTGTTTTATTAAATTAAGCAGAACTGTGACGTGGCATTTATGAAGATCAGAAATCAATAAAAGGAAGTAGATTTTTACGATACAATCAAAATCAATGCCATTATATTGTTTCAAATATGTGCTTGTCTTTTGAATACATATCTCTGATTATCTAAGCAGTCCATTTTTGTAACCTACTGTGAGATCAACGCTTTGAAAAATCAGATCCCCTTCTCAAAGGCCTCAAATACAGCTTCACATGGAAACTCATTTTTGTAAATATTGCATTTTAAACCGGTCTTTACAGTCAGATTCATTTTTTGATCTCAAGCCTTGCTGATTGGCCAAATACAGCACCCTATAGCTGCCATAAGTGGACTAGAATCAACCATAACGTTAGAGATCAATGCAAAATGCTTTTGTTCTTAGCAAATATTTCACATACAAATTATCACAGTAATTTGAAGCAGTCAAAAAATCCCCAAAACAGTGGCTTTTGTATGATCCAGCAGATGGTGCTATGATGCAATATACTGGTTCAAGAATACCAGAAATACATTGAATGCAAACATTTTACTTCTTTACCTGGTGTTGCTGGTTTTCTGGTGCCTGGATTGGCTGCAGTAGTTTTTGCTGGGTCTTAAAAGAAAAGAAAAAAAAGAACAAATTAAACCAATTATTACAAAGCATTATATTAAAAGAAACCACCCAGAAATCTGAGGAAAGGCTTAGTTTCTGGAGGTACAACCTGTAGCAATTCTTTTCACTGAAGAGTTAGACAAAGAGATTGCCCAAAGAGAAAAGGACTGAATTGCCTAAACTCAAAGGCATCAACAAAAAAGCCAGTCAAATGGTTATTAAACCCTTGCTGTTAGGCACTGACTTGTTACTTTTAGATTTTTCTGTCTAGTACTTCAGTATCTATTGGCAAAGCAGCTATCTAGGGGTTCAGGAATAGTCTCACCACTCAGGCTGGCAACCTCCACATTTGGTCTGGCAGCTATGAGAGCAGAAGCTCATAAACCAGCCAGTGGATGGTGAGAATTCATTGCTGTGGATTCTGCAGTGGTGCTTCTTGGAATTCCACCATTATTCAGACTGGAATCCCTTTCCCTAATCTGAATTTCCCACCCCTGATGAGAAAAAGCGAAATCAGGCTACTTCTGTAAAGCTCATTCACAGATGTGGCTACACCAGGAATCTCTCTGCATCCTGAGGAACGAAGCATTAGAACAACAACTTCATGTTTGATCCTGCACTTGAAAGAGCAACTGTTGGGTTCTCCTAGCAGAGAAACAGGCCCTCTCAGGCCACTGAATTGTAGCTCTTCTATTCTTGTTCTTTTCATTAAACACTTGCACTATCCTCTCCTTGCTGAGGTAGCACATTTCACTGCAGAATGAAGGTTCAAAGGATGAAAGGTACATGCATTCCCCAAGAAGGCTTGAAGAATCTCAGCCCTGGATAGAAGAACCTAACTGGCTTACTGGATTTATTTACTCTTCACTAGTGTTTAGTTAATCAGTTCTATCCTCAGGGACCACTAAAAAAATGTCATTTAACCATGATAATTTAACAAATATCCATAAGCTAAAACCCAATAACTTTCATAATGGATTTTTTTGTATCAGTGAGAAGGTGCTCCAACTTAAAATTCACTTTTCCTTATTGTGAGAGGAAATAATTAATCATTTTAATCACAATCTGAATTACAGAATGCCAAAAAAATGTCATTTAATCTTTCACATCTGTCACTGTGTTATTACAAAGAAAAAAAGTATGGCTAAATCAGGAATGTAATTTTGAGTTCTTCCCCTCCAGTCTTTTGACAAGTTCATAAAAGATGCATCAGATTGTCTTGTGAAACAGAATGAAAACAAAATATAGTTTGCATGTGTGGGATTGTTTTGTTTCCATCCACTTAAAAGTCTGCAGCAGATAATTATGTCCTAACTTAGTTATCATCACAGTATTGTAATCACTTGGGGTCCTCACCCCTCCTTCAGGGAAACATGCAGAAGACCTTGAAGAGTTTACTTAGTATTTCTTCCCCGAGTGCTTCTTGCAGAAGCAGCGGATCCAACACACACATCCTACAAGTGACAAAAAGATTTTAATATAAGACTGCAGGATTCTTGCTTTTATTCTGAGCTCTCAGCTAGAGCTTGCTGGCCAGTGAGAAGGGGTTTTTTGGTTTGGTTGTTTGGAGTTTTTTTACATTTTGTAACACCTGTGATAAAAAATTAAACTGTTCTGCCAAGATTTTATTTTCATTTGAAATATTCCATTTCTGAACAACTAAAATAAGTTTAATTGATGAAAAAATTTTAAATAGATATTTTTGATTAAAAACTTCTATAATTTGTTTTTATTAAACTTTTTACTGGCATTGAAATAAAAGTGCCAAATATTTTGAACTTTCCTTAGTAAGCCTATGCTTTTTTTGTCTGTAATTCACAAATTAACAGAGTCCTAATGACTGTATCTTTATATGAACAAGTTTCGGCTGAAAATCTCACCCTGCAAATTTCTCACCCTCAATCCACTAACAAGCCCAAATCAATAGATCTTTTAAGACCTGCTTGCAAACAGGCAGTTATTTTACTAACAGGACATTACTTGTAGAGTAAATCCACCGCATCTTTTATTCAGTGTTTCTGCAGCATTTCAGTAGGAAGCAGATGACTTCTTGATGGCCGAAAGCTTCTTTAATAAATTTCTGCAAAACTGATGATGACAGGAGATTATTCTGCATACATGTCTTGACATGCCAGACATGTCAAGAAAGATCATATATGGAGATGGGAGTCAGTGCATTCTTTAATTGTGAGTTTGAATGAGATTTTGAAGCCCCATAGTTTTCCTAACTTTTCTTATATACTGCAGTTTCAGAACAGAGATTTGAGCAGATGAATCTTGCCAGTGAAGCTGTTGTATTATCCTTCCTGTGCTGAGGCACTGTTGCTTGTAAATTTGTGGAAAATGAAAGCATATGAGTTCCCATGTTAACAATACCATGTTGCCAGAGCATTTTTTTGTTTATTTATGCAGAAGAACCCATCCCCTAACTTTCTGCCTCGGAAGTCTCTCTGGATCTGAAGTAACTAGATAGGCAGGGCCCTTGATTTGCATTTGTGAAGATAAATCTGGTGGTCCTCAGCATTTTGGACTCTCAGTCTTCTCAGCCCATTTATCAAAACTGCTGCCACTGAGAGCACGTTCAGCTGAGACCTCATTTGACATTTCCTTCCCATGAAACCTTTGTTTTTTAAGACAGTGATAGAAAAGAGGGGAAGGCAAAACTGTCAGTCACAAAGAGCAGTGTGGAATTAGAAGTAGGATAAGAATGGATTTAGAAAGTAGGAGGCAATTGAAGTCTAAACTTGTCATTTTTCAATTATAAACGGTGTAGCTACTTTCTTCTTTGTGTTTTCAACAATTCAGTAACTATTATTTTGGATTATTGAAGTGTGCTGTTTGAAACCACACAACACAAAAGAGATCATAACCTATGGCACAACAGTTTCTTACTTTTGAGTTCTTTGGACACAGCAGCTTCTTTTTTATCTGTAAGATAAAATAATGCATAAAAAATAGTTAGGAAGGATATAGGTAGATAGAAAACTATGTTGTACTCTTTAGAAAAGAAGCAGCTTATTTGCTTTGCATTGTTTCATGGTACAGTTGCATTAATTTAACCTTCAGTGTAAATGCAGAAAAACCTGTATGAACATGAACATTTATGTTTGATTTCAATATACTTATATGTGAGATTTGACATCTGCTTGAGTTACTACGGCTTACACGTATGAGCTGAGCCATGGTTGCTCACCACATGCATGTTGTCAGGTTGCAGAAATGCAAGAGAAATATGCTAGGAGCCTAAGAGTAGAGACATGTCTTGAAAGGCATTATCTTCCTACAGTTGTTGAACAACATACAACTGAGACCTAGTTTGGAAAGCTCCGTGTAAACTAAATCTAACTAAACCTCCAACGGCCATGTATTTCCCACATGCCAAAAGAAATGGAAAATTTGTAGTTAAAGAGAAGAGAGAGAGAGAATCCAAGACATCTCTTCATCCCAGCCTGGAGAAAAGATGCCGCTTCTACAAATTTTCCCAGCGTTCAGTCAAGTTTCAAGCTAATACATTTCTTTCATGTTTGTGAAAAATAGCGCACACGCGGCTCCTACCAAACATGAGCCAACGTGGAATAGTTTATGAACATGAAAAATCTCAGTTAGTCATAGAATCATAAAATATACTGAATTGGAAGGGACCCAGAAGGATCATCAAGTCCAACTCCTGGCTCCACACAGAGCCAGCCAAGTCAGAGCACGGGACTGGGTGCATCTTCCAGAAGCTTCTTGAACTCAGTCAAGCTTAGTGCTGTGACCATTCCCCTGGGGAGCCTGTTCCAGTGCCCGACCACCCTCGCAGTACAGAACTTCTTCCTAATATCCAGCCGGAACCTCCCCTGTCTCAGCTTCATACTGTTCCCATGGGTGTATCACTGGTCACCAAAGAGAGGAGATCAGTGCCTGTCCCTTCACTCCCCCTCATCAGGAAGTCATAGACTATGATGAGGTCCAGCATATGAACCATATAATAGTGGGCAAACATGTGTCCCTGGTTGATTTGAATAAAGTTAAGATAACTCAGCTATATTGATATATAGTATGGCCAGGTAGCCTACCAGACTTGACTAATCTGTTCAGTCTCACCTTGGGCTAAGATGACATTTTTGTGCCCCTTTTTTGTAGGAATTTTTTTGAGGTTTGAAGGAAGGCAGAAATACTCAGCGATAGCTTCTCTCTCCATTATAATTCTTGGTGCTATTCTACCTCAGGTAAAAATATGTGCTATTGTACCTTAGGTATGTAATTTGGCCATTTCTAACAATACTTTGGTCCTTATGTCCCTTTTTCACTAGTCTTACCTTTAAAACTAAGAAATGGTTCATGGAGGTCCAGTGAGACAGGAACCATGGAGTAGTGATAGAAGTTACTCCCCTGGGTGCTCATGAGAAAATGAACATTCTCTCTAATCTATAGTATGCCTAGAATGTAGGCAGGATAATGCTTATTTCCACAACATATATGAATGATAAATTAATTGTGCTCTTAAACACTAATAGAAGAACTACATCAGGGCAGAAGCTGTCAAAATAAGTAGCCTGCAAACCCAAGACTATCCCATTACCGATAATAATACAAAGTTCCTTCAGTTTCTGTTGCTTTCTAAATTGCTGTGAAGAAGTTGATATGAGATAAGGTAATGCAAATGACTGCCAAGTAGTCTAATAAAAAGTCTTGAAAAATTCAGGAGAAAATACATTTCTATTTGGGTGATATGCTGCTATGAACCGAAATGTTTCTAGGTTAATCCTCTGCTTCCACTAACTCTCTGTGAAAGCGTGTTTTGCAGGCATTACTTCAAAGTATGATAATTACCACATTTAGATGAAATTAATCATGAGGCAGATTTCAGCCACGTTATCTGGCTAAGAAGCCTATTGAAGCCTTCAAGAAGTGCCTATTAGTTGCCAGATATGGAAATTTTAAGAGGTGTATATTGCAGCAATATGAATCATTTATCACAATAATCTTCTAATGCTGGAGGTTATAAAAAAATAAATAAATTGGCAGCATCATTTATAATAACAGACTGTACCTAAATAAAGCCCTCAAGTTCTTTCTTTCCTTTTTTTTCATATAAGTCATCATTTATTAGGACAACATATTATAATGTATTTTACAGCCATAATTTATGTTAAAAGATCAAGAGGTTTTTCCACCACCTGAAATACATAACATGTAGTAAAGTATGAGGAAATACCTGGAGAAATTTTCCAGTAAGAAAATTCTTTTTGATGTAGTTTTGGTTTGGCTTGGATTTTAAGAGAAAGAAATAACCAATAGCTTATTCCAGTAGCACAAAAATGTAACTATTTGTACTCTTAGGCTATTCTTTTCAAGCCAAGGTGCCTAAAGTTTGATTTCTAAAGCCATACTTGTGCAACTAGTCTGGAAAGATTTACAGAAAATGGTCAAGAAGAGGTTTTGGAGGACCATGAACCATGGAAGTTCCTTCAGTTCCTTTGAAATTGTATACAATTTACATCTAGGCACCTCATACTTGAATGAAATAAATTACCTAAGTGCAAAAAAAAGAACAATTGACAGATCTTGCAGAAGGAGGGAAAACTATGAGGACTGCTGAAGTCCCTAAATGTAGTTACCTATAAGGCACACATAACATACAACTTAAAGGAAAATAACGCTAAAAGTGAATTAAACAAGGAGTTACATTAGTGTAAATAAAGTCAATAAGCATTTTGCCCTTTTTTTTCTTTTTCTATTTTCTTTTTCTTTCTCACAGGTCTAGGGTTTAACTTCTAAACTATGGGAGTGTGGTTGGGAAACAAAGCTTATAGAAGAAGTTTTTATAGCCATTACGTCTTTTCCTTAAAAACAAAAAGAAGCTCTCTGGCCTCTAAGGGGGTCTGTCTTTCTGTGTGAGTTAAGAAGGGGAATTTCCAAAAGAAATAAACATTTTTCTGTCATCACTTTTGGGAAACATATGAATATTATCCTTAATACATCTTTGTCAATCAGCCTAGGAATTATAAACTCCAGAGTTTATGGGTATTTTCTCTTTAGAACTTTACATACGAAGTCTGGCCATGGGAAAGGTAAGTGTATTGCACGAGAATGATGCCCGTGCTTTCCTGGGAGCCATGTTCCTTCATTAGGATCCTTATAGCACTTGAACATCAGCCTGGGTCCCCTAGCAGTCTTTACCAGCAGTATGGTCAAAATCACCATGACTGTCTTTGCTATTGATGTCAGAGTTAACTGATATCAAACAACAAGGAATGTATCTTATTTACAAGAAGTGCCCCACTTCTGCAATAACATAGAGCAATTTAAAAAAAAAAGTTTAGTAGACTTAGTACAGAAGATAAGACTTCAAAATCTGATGCTTCTGGCAATGGGGTGCCCAAACTGAAGCCATGAATTTTTCAGAAATTGCTGAGGACATATTTGATATTCAGGTCTTCTTAAAGGGCTTATGTAAACCACCCAAGTACTGAGATATCCAATGTTTTTGGGTATCTCTCAGAACCCTAGCCATGGGCTTTTTTGAAAGTACCTGTAACAGGCTTCAACAGGCTAAGCACCATAGCTAGCAAAGTCATTTGTCAGCTGTGGAGGACTATGAGGCCACCTTTTCTTTTTACACTCATTGTCAGGAGATATTTGACGACCGCTGTATTACAGTCCGTATTCTCAAAAAGCAAGTCTGATTGTACAAGTGCCTCTCTTCCCAGGTGAATGAACTAGCTTTTCTTTTACTGTCACTTGAAAAAGATTAAGAACAGTGAACCATTTTCTTATTGTTTTATTAAAGCCTACCAAATATTTAAACAAACATGCTCTGACTTTGTTCTTATCTATACAGGCTAAAAGGATCAATTTTGAATTCAAGCTAGGAATGAGCATCTGGCAGCCAGCACAGATGTATCTCAGTGAAACAGCAAAGCAGCACTTTATTCTTTTGCCTCTTTTTAGCACATTGCTCGATCTTTTCCTCAGGCCTCGATCAGCATTCTTTTGAAGTAAACTAGCAGTACACAGTAACTGCAAATGACATCTAAACTACACATGGGGCAAGAAAAAAAATCCCTCTAAGGTCATATTGTGCCTTTCATGCTAGCGAGTCTCTAGGAGGTTGGTAATAAGCCATTAGACAAGGATGCCCCAGTGTTCTAGTACAGAGTGTGGTGGACTGAGTTTAAACAAACTTCCAGAATTGAATATTTCAAACATTACTCTGATGTGAATTCTAGATCTGGGGTTCACAAAACTTTTACACCTTTTTTAGCAATGGACTTAAAATACAGAGTACACTGTACATTTGAGAACAGCAGATCTTTGGCAGCTTCATACAACCTATAATTTTTATATATAAAAAGAAGTTCTGGGAAATAGATGGGTCTGAAATTGTACTCTCTTGAAAGGCTTTTTCTTCCTGGAAATCTCTCACTCAAACATATTTAATAGTATACAAAAAAATCTTAAGCTAAAACTGTTGTTCAGATAAACAAATATTTCAGAGACAATATATTGATAGCTCTGCTAATGATGTACTATTTAAAAATAGCTGCCTAAACCCACTTTTACTATTGGAAGCATTCTTTTCTCTGTTGTAGGTAATTGGACACTTACCAAAGAACATGACAGTAAGATGAAATTTACAAAGAGAAACTAAGTTCAGCATCAATTGGCAACCACAGTGTCCAAATTGAACAGTAGCTAGTATCATAATTAAACATTGTGTAATCCAGTAGCTAACATTAAGGATGCTAAGGATGCAAGGATTTCTCTGTACTGGCTGATCTGGAAAAAGCACAAAGACCCTGTGGAATAAATAGATGCTTCTGAAAGACATGATTCACTGAATCAAATACTAGAGAGAAATTTAAAATGTTAAGCAGATACTAAAGGAGGAAATCTCATCTTAAACCTCAGCTGGCACTGACCATATGCCTTCCCTATCTTTTAGCTGATGATTACATACTAGAATGGACTTAAGCAAATCTGTTAGTTGGCTAGTGAGCTATATAAATTTATGAGAACATAAGTTGTGAGGTGAAGATGCCTCATACAACGTGACCATAGCTGACTCAGAGAAGAACGTTTCCATTAAGATTTACAGATTTACACAAATCTTGCATCTTGCATCTTCTTTGGCTCATCATTTATTTTGTCTTAGCCATTCAACATATTTTGCAATTAAAAGTTGTAGAAGAAAAAAGAAGGAAGAAAAATGAAAAGAAACTTCAAGAATCAGAGGGAATTGTGTTGAAAATTGAAATTATATATTCCAGTGTCTTGAGGTCAAAATTGTGCTGTCTCCAGAAAATGAACCAGCTTCTGGCTGTTATGACTGACCAAAGCACAATTTTGGGAGTTTGGCTTGGGCTTTGCAAATGCAATACAACAGCAGAACTTTTAAGACAATGCACCTTACAAGTATGACAGCTAATGTTCCCGTTGCTGCCCTGAGCAAAGGTTCAGAAGAGTGGAAATAAAAATGATAGCAGGTGGCATCTGATGGCTGAGAATTTCCATCATGTGAATGAAAAACATAATTAAAGTCGCCTAGAGACCACTCTCAGTACAGTCTGCTCCCAATCCAGCAGCTGTACCAGAATTTAAAAACAATTTATTAAGTAGCGATATTTGCAGTTAATGTAATTTACAGCAGTAGAAGAGCAAGACACCCCAGATAACTGAGTATCATGAAGAATGAACTGCTGTTGAACATATAGTAATTAAACAGGAATTTTCAAACCTGCTATTGAAATATACCATGGTCTAGCATTTCTTTTTTCATTTACTTAGACATCTTTGAACTTATTTCCATACAATAGCATCAATTTTGAGTAATATTCCAACATTCTGAGAAACGTTTAATTCCAAACTTCCTTTAAGCATTTGTTACTCAGTTCCTAATTTATACTATTTTTGATAATTTTATGCCAACTGTTTGGCATTAATGATGTAATTGTCATCTTACCACATCTCAAAGCTTTTGCGAGTATTTTTTGTTTGATTTCAGGCTCTTCTGAAACAACAGTTGCTCACGTCTAGGGGCATCTAATCAGCCTGTCTACAGTTTATTATAATGTCCCCATTTTACAATTCAGATATTAAAAATTTCATATTACAGGGAATTAAAAGAATTTTTTTTTCTTCTTTTCAGTACACTTAAAATCTAGTAAGTATCTATCAATACTGCCCATATTAATGCAAGGTTAATTTTTTAACATACTTTCTCAAAACCCTAAATTGACATTGCCATAAAAGAGCTGTTCAGAAATACCAACATTTCTCCCCCCATGGAAAATGCTGTGTTTGGACCAACAGTTGATTTTGTTCTGTGCCTTAATCGCTGAGCGTCATCTCATCACAGAGCTGCTATATGCTCTGTGACAACTAATGACAAAAACTCCACTTGCCTTTCCAAAATATCATTTCTTGGTGAGTGTAAGAAAGGCATCTCACTGCACCAACGAGACTGAAGACATGCAAAAGGAAAAGCAAGGTACTGTGCCACTGCTGATTCAGAGCTGTTCCCTGATCCATTTGGTGACAGCAATAAACTCCCAAACCAGAGTTCTTTTGATCTTCTTTTGAGAATAACTTGGGACTTCTTGTCATTACAATCCAAATTTCTACAAAGGCCTTTTCCCTGTCCTTTCTTGCTTAAAAAGTTAGATGAAATTCTAGGATCTATGCAATCTTCTTGACTTCTTCATAAATAAAATTGTACCTCAGGAAGGGTAGTGACAGATGTAATAGCTGCCCCTCCTGCAGTGGAAATTCTCGGGGAAATTTATTGTCAGAGGCCAGTAAGCCTTGAATCCCAGATTACAGGTTTTGTGTTTAAATCTCTTCAGGCTCTAGGACACCAACTGAGGGAAAATTGCAGATGATGTTACTATTGCTGAGTGAAAATGGGAGGAAGTGGAGCTTCTGGAAGATAAAACCAAGTTTTCCCAAGCAACATGAGCCTGGATTGTAAGAAACAATTAAAAGGTAGTGATAACCAATGGGTGACGTAAAGGGTTCTGAAGAATTTAGGTCTACGAAAAATTAAGTAACTAACTAAAAAACATTTTTCTGTTGCTGATTACAGTAAGAAATTGGTGATAGTACTCTAATATTTTGATAGGTCATTTTTGTGTTGAAGGAAGAAAAATATTCAGCCCCTTCCTTCTACTCTCTGAAAAATACTCAGCCCCTTCCTTTCACTCTTCCTCTTCTTACTATCATCTCTAGTTCCTCTCCCCTTGCTTTAGCAGGCTTTTTGACCATTTCTTAATATATTTGGTGTCTCCAAGTCCCTTCCTGTCACCAGCCCTTGCATGTTTTGCTTCCCACTCTAGAGTCTTGTCACACCATTATGCCTATTGCCAGTTACAAAGGAGCTCTATACTTTGGGTAGTCACCGAGTGCCAGTGAGCCTGGACCATCACAGTCTGAGAGGCATGAAGTACCCTAAGGCCCACAGAGATTTCCAGAAAGCTGTGTGGCAATGTGTGTGCCTGAAATACTAAATCTTATCTCAAACAGATTTCCAAAGATCGTTAAAAATGTTCACTTGAGTAAAAAAAAAAAAAAGCAAGTAGAGAGGGATGTGAGCAAACAAGTGATTCAGCTACACTTGTAGTAAGAACCAGCTTGCACTTTGGGAATGGACAACTTCAACTGTACCGGTGATTCACTGTTCTACTAATTAGCGATTTCTCCTTTCTACTTTGTAATTGCTGAAATGGATTCCATCTCCCCCACTGCAGAGCAGGTGGAAACATGTTTCATTGCCTTCTGCATTCATCAGAAATGGATTAAAAGAGCATAACTCTGGAGCATGATATGAGATCAGTCATCCACACACAGGAAGCTGTAACTGTGTTTAATTAAACAAGCTGCAGTCATTTACGGAAAAGGTAATGCTTTTTGTGTAGCAAATATAGGTAATAATATTAATTCCTAAAATTTAAGAATTAGATCTTTTTCTGGAATAAGCTGTCATTTGAATTAGTGTAAACATGACTGTTAAAAAATGGTCTTCAACATTTTTACTTTTTCTTTAAACTGCATGGGGAATATACTCTCTCTGCATTTTTCTTAAGAAAGCACAGGACCAATATTTTTGAATGATTCACATTTTATAGCCAAAATAGGTTTCGTTAAGTGTATGTATGCTACACATCCTTGTGACACCTCTTTCTGGGATGTACAGATGTTGTCTGTAGACATTATCACTAGAAGAAATTTTTTGTCCTGAACATAGATTCTGTGAAAAGGGGGATGCTGAAGAATGTAATGTCCATCCCTTCATCTTTATAGGTGACACGTTAGTCTAATTACACTCTTGTAAGTGAAGCTAAATCTATAAGAAAGCAACCGCATGCAGAATCAAGCTAAAAATCAATGCACTTATAACCACAGCTATGTATGGATCTTCTGCTTAAGAATATCTGCCCATTCTATTATCCTAATCATTCAATAATACTTCCTCCAACTTAGTCTCTCAGAGTTACGTATAGCAAAGCCACAAAGTTGACTCTGCTTCTTGAAAAACAGATCAAGAAAACAAGTAAGACCAATGGGAACATTTACTGAAAGGTTAAACAATTGTAACTGCGAGTGAAGTGTAAAGGATGCCCTATTATCAGTCTGGAATACCTCTTGTCTGTGAACCTTTCTAGGGAAAAGGCATCCAAAAGACTGAATTATACTTTCAAATAAGTTACATGAAAGTCTTTATAAGTTCATTAAAACTTAGTAAAAGCTTTTAAAACTTCATTTCAAGGTCAAGAGAAAATTCACTTTTCCTTTTTAAGTGTAAAGCAAAGGAAAAGAAAGCAAATCAGCCTGATGCAAAACTATCAAGGGTCCTACTGACATTATTTAGATGTGGGTCAAGCCTTCAACTTGTCCTTTGAGTAACAGAAGAAAATACATAACACTGTGAAGGTATGTCACCGCAACCTGCCTGATGTGTCTGTACAGGAATGTTTCGCAAAGAGTAATTATCCTAAATATCAGGCCTGCTGACTCAGATGTACATCTTATTTTGAGGGCACACAAGAGTTATCCTTCATTAAAAAGATTAACTTTGCATTGTTGGAGGTGTAGACATATTCTAATCCTGTTATTTTTGTATGTGACTGGAAAAACAAACATTACATTAATCCCCAGACCAACATAAATGAGTTTGATACAATAAATTAGATTCTTTAATTAAAGCTATGCCACCCAGTTGCTTGCACAGCACAGGTAATTCATTAATATATCTGAAATTCCAAAGACAAACTGATTTTTTGGTTACCTGTGTGGACTTTAGACTGAATATGTATTACCTTCAAGCTTGATTATTTCTGGGATCACATTTCACTAAGTGTTCACTGAAGTGTTCAAGGCCAGGTTGGATGGGGCCTTGAGCAGCCTGGTCTAGTGGAGGATGTCCCTACCCATGGCAGGGCTGTTGGAACTTGATGATCTTTAAGGTCCGTTCCAACCCAAACCAGTCTGTGACTCTATGATTCTTTACAAGATTGACAATGCAGTGTCAGAAGAGATTGACTGTCGGACACTAAAATGACTTCTCCTCTTTGCTCAGGGAAGATTCTTTTTCCAGCTCACCAAAAAGTGAGTTTGTTTTACAAGTCCAAGCCTCCTCCCTTTTCTCTATTTATTTAAGGCTTGACATTTCTAGTTCTTTGCCAATCTGATCTTACCACCATCACTCACCATTTGCCTTTCTCACATTACACTGTGCAGTCCATGATGGAAAAGAACAAAGGCAATGAAACAGGTCTGAGCTGAGCAATACTGAGCATAGCCTTGAAAGCCTTCAGTTCGCAATGGTTAGCAAAGGGGTCACTGAAAGGTACTTATAGCTTATTCATCTGCTACTGTCATTTCATGGGCAGAGCAGGTACTTTAGTGAATATTCACCTTTTTTAGAGCTTTTTTTTGTACAGCACACATAGATGGGCAAGGATGGGAAGAGAGAGATTTTCCTCTAAAGCCAATTTCATATTAAATGAAAGAGGAAGTCAGTCTTCCACCTCAGAGTTGTCCCATCAGTCACATTGGAGAGTCAGTCTTATGTTGAACCAGTTGTGGGAGAGACAAGGGGAAGGCAGAAAAAACTTGTTTCTAACTCATTATCTCTTTGCATTTAACTTCATTTCTAGCTCTTGAACATTGAGCCCCAACCGTGTCCTGGAAGGACATGTCTTTGATCTTGTTATAAATAACATTACGATTCCCAGCTGACGAACTCCTTTGATAGGCAACAAGGGACAATGTTGTCAGAAACACTGGAGCGACCTTGCAGCCTCTGTACTTTTTTCTGAAGTGTTTAGAGGTGTTTAGTAACTCAGTTCTCACAGAAAATCAATGGGTGTTGTGTGCTTTGCCTACTTTGACGTTCTTATAAATCCCACCAGGTGCTATACTACATCTTTAGGCATTTAAGTATCTGAAATAATGTTGTCAATCACTTCTGAAGATATACCATAGAATTCAAAGTCCATTGAGTGCTTTGAAACTTCTAGTGTAGGTCATATTTGATCTGCTTTTTGTCTTGTTTCAGGAGCAGACCCCCTTAAAGACCAATCACATGGAGACTATGGAGACTAATTGCTTTTCTGTTGTTTGCATGTCTGCTGGATTTTTTTCTTTGTTCCTCACTGAGACCCATTTCTGATTTTTTTTTTTGTTTATATGTTTGGAGAGATACAATTTCATCTTTATTCAATAGCCATATCTGGAAATATCAATTAGAAAACCAGGCTCTCTTATTCTCTGTGGAAGTCTGAATTCTTAGAGGATGACTACCAGTCTTGTGGTCGTGCTTACAAAGACTTATAAAAATAACACAGAAAGGAATTTCCAATGAACCTGCAAGATGGTTTTCTCCAGGTGCATTCCTGCACTGAATCTCCACTGCATTCTCTTTTAGCTTGTCATGTGTATCTCTAATAATCCATAATGTTCAAGGTTAGAACACACCATCAGGTTCTCCAGCGTGGCACTTTGTTTTCAGAGACTCCTATATTTCATCTAGGCACCTTTTTAACCAATGTCTATCTTCCATTAGGCAAAAAATCATCTTCTGCAGACATCAGGGAAAGCAATATCCACTCTATGCTCTAGTAGTTTATCACTCTTAGGGTTAAGAATATGTACCTCGTATTCAGTCTGGATTCAGTTAGCTTCAGCTCCTAGTTATTCATTCTTGTTTAACTCTTCCTACTAGATTAAAGGGAGCTGTAGTAGCCAGAATCTTTTCTTCAGTGCTCATTATCTGCAATAACACAGTCATCTCTTTCTGAAGAGATGAATAGAATACTGCATTTCTCTCTGTGAAGAATAGCCTTAGTTTGTAAATAACTCAAGTGACTTCTTTTTCCTGTTCTTTTTCCAATTTGGCCACTGTATCCACATGAAAGTTCTGGTCTCTCTGGTGCCTTGTGCACAGGTGATGTGTGGCCATGGCCCACATTCCCTGTTGTAAGGTTTATAATTTCATGTCTGTATGAAAAAAATAACAACCTCAACTTGCCATCCACCTTGTCAGTTGTAAAGCTACTTTGCAGATGTAAATGAAAGTGGCAATATAACACATGAGGCAGCAGAGAAGTGGGCCCTGAGGTTAGAGAGACTATATTTGGGTGTCAGAAGAGAATATAACTCTGAGTAATGGGATAAAATTAAGCAAGGGAAATTTTCATCGGACTGGAAAGAAATACTTCTTCACTGTGAGATCTATTAGGTTGTAGAATAATCTTCTGTGGGAATTGATGGAGGCCTAGTTACTTCAGACACTTAAAACTAAACTGGATAAAGCACTTGAAGATATTTTGTAAGGAATTATCCTGCATTGCCAGAGGGAAGGATTAGATGACCTAGTAGGTCATTTCCATCTCCACTTTCTCTGATTTTGTTGTACAAAGCCCCGCAAACAGGAAATTGTTAACAGAGTGAAGAGACATCACTAAATCCTGTCTGTGTCAGAGAAAGAAGAGTGAATAACATCACCTGCTGGTAACTGTGCAGGAATCCTAATCCAGCATTTCTGCAGGTTAGTAAATACAACCAGTACTCGAGGGCTGGGTACATCAGTTATGTCTGAAAGCAGAAGAAAAATGTCAGGAAACAGCAGGTGAGTTATGAACAGGATCCAGGAGAGGAGGAGTAGGGAAGAAGAAATCAGGATGGATCTGACATGCATAATAGTGTCATGAGCAAGTTATTAGTCAGGAATGAATCAGCCTGTAGTACAGGAGATGAAACCTGAAGCTCCAGTCAGCCAGCTGGGAAAACTAGAATTTTTTATAGGTTTTGGTGCATGGACATTGATTCATATGACATTACCAATTGAAGTCATAGTTAAGATGAGGGTCATTGCACAAACACACAGCAAACCAAGCCATGGCCCCAGCAGAAACTTACAAGTGGATGAACAGTCTAGCAGAGAAAGCTATGAAGAGAATATTGATAATAACACCCAAAGAAGGATCACAGTGTCCTAAGGTCCATAGCTTACTCACTCTTTTTTGGTCTCTGTGCTTTAACATGATTTGTTCCTAAATTTGCTTTCAACTCATAATACACAGTTGTCTCTCAATTACTGCTTTTATACACTCATTTTGTCTGCATAAGGAATCACTAGGCAACTCATTATTTCTGTTACTTAATTTTTACATTTGTCTTTCCTCCTAATCCCTTGAAATATAGCTGCAAGTAAACATGAATTATAGGTGCCTCTACTGGGTCTGTCTGGGGTTGAGTTAATTTTCATCATAGCAGCCTGTATGGTACTGTGTTTTGGATTTGTCACTCACATGGTAAGAACACCCCAGTGTTTTGGCTGTTGCAGAACAGTAGCTGCACAGCATGAAGGCTTTCTTTTTTTCCCCCTCTGTCTGCCCCTACCAAGCTGGGGAGAGTTTGGGAAGCAGCACAACTGGGACAGCTGACCCAAATTCACCAGAGGGGTATGCTTTACCACATAACATTATGCTCAGTAATAAGAACTGGGAGTAGAGAAAGAACATGGGGGATATGGGGGATGGTATATTTCAAGGCAGCCATTGCAATGAGTAATTACCATTGCGTCACATCGGGGGTTTTTTTACTTCTTTCCTTCACGTATTAAGCTGTCTTTGTCTTGACCCATGAGTTTTCTCACTTTTGCTCTTCCTAGTCTCTCCCCTGTCCTGTTGGTAGATGGTGAGTGGCTCTATGATATTTAGCTGCTGACTGTCAAAACTCCTACCTTCTACCTTTTGTAGCAGTCAATCCAAGATGCACGATACCATGCATGTGTGCACCCCAGTTCCTCATCACTGAAGTTTTTTATCTTTTCTTCATACTTTGTCTAATAAGCTACAAGAAAATACATGAAAAAAACATGTTTTGTTTTCTGTATGTTACCAGGCACTTCCAAAATGGCAACTATGGAAACAGAGACCAGTGATGAATGGTGCTCCTCAGGGTTCACTGTGAGGACCAGCACTGCTTAACATCTTTGTCAGCAACACAGACATTGGAATCAAGTGCAGCCTCAGCAAGTTTGCTGACAACATCAAGCTGTGTGGTGTGGTTGACACACTGGAGAGAAGGGTTGCCATCCAGAGGGACCTTGACAGGATGGAGAGGTGGGTCTGTGCAAATGCCTTGAAATTCAACAAGAGCAAGTGCAAGGTCCTGCACATGGGATGGTGTGCTTCCAAGCACAACTACAATCTGAGCAGAGAATGGATTGAAAGCAGCCCTGAGGAGAAGGACTTGGGGAAGTTGATGGACAAAAAGCTCAACACGAGCTGGCAATGCATGCTTGCGGGCCAGAAAGCCAACCATATCCTGGGCTGCATCAAAAGACGACTGACCATTTGGTCGAGGGAGGTGATTCTGCCCCTCTGCTCTGCTCACATGAGACCCCACGAGGAGGGGTGCTGCATGCAGCTTTGGAATCCCCAGTACAAGAAAGACTGAATTGCTGGAGTAAGTCCAGAGAAGAGCCACAAAGATGATCAGAGGGCTGGGGCACCTCTTCTGTGAAGACTGGCTGAAAAAACTGGGCTTGTTCAGCCTGGAGAAGAGATGGCTACAGGAAAGCTGTAGGGAGGGACTATTTACAAGAGCATGTAGTGACAGGACAAGAGATAATGGTTTTAAACTGAAAAAGGGTAGATTTAGAGTAGATATTAAGAAGAATTTCTTTACTGTGAGAGTGATGAGGCACTGGCATGGGTTGCCCAGAGAAGTTGTGGCTGCCCCCTCCTTGGCAATGTTCAAGGCCAGGTTGGATGGGGCTTTGGGCAGCCTGGTCTAGTGGAGGGTGTCTCTGCCCCTTACAGCAGGATAAATGATCTTTGAGGTCCCTTCCAACCCAAACCAGTCTGTGATTCTATGACTCTATGAAAACATCTTGGGATCTCTTAATCTGGATTCACAACTCCATTTTGCCATGGTAAGCAGCCTAAATTGACACAGCCTCAACAGCTCACTGGCCCTTGCAGATATGACACTGTGGTTCTGAAAGCAGCCACCACCCACCCATCTGCTGACATCTATCATTTGACATCTATCACATTAGGGAACATGAGACACATGGCAGTGCCCAAGCTGGGCTGCTGAAAGCTGTCAGCACTTCAGTTATTTCCTAGCTGGAAATACACGTCTGGGAGTGAGCAGGGCAGAGTGAGGAGTTTCAAACCCTGCTCTTGAGAGACAACAGAGATGTCTTACTACAAATGTGTGCAAGCACAACGCATTTGCTCATCAGAAAAAATCTGGGATCAACATTTGGATCCCAGATGAAGCATTCAATCCATTGCAGATGGGTCCACCCCAAGCATTTCATGCAGTGAGATGTGTGTCTACTCCTCTAGATCAGTGGGTATGTCAAACGTGGGATTTTTTTCTGTGCATAAACTTATGTCATAAGGTATATTTTAATTACTTTTTACTTTTCTGTTAGTGCTTAAAATAGTGTAATTTCAAAATGTTTCTTCTGACAATGGTGTCACATTTGGATGACATTCTAACATCTTTCCAGCCACGAAAGCAACAGGATGAAAGTAGTGTAATACACAATAGGTTTGTCATTTCATCAGCAAACTCTTTAAATAGCCACGTTTAAAGCAAATAAAAAACCCCCAGGTATACAGAATGAAAGAAAAAGATATTTACCACCAGATGTCAGTAGTTCTCTTACTGTAACGGAGTTTACTATCACGACCGCAAAGGTAATTGTTGAGCCAAGGAAGTCAGAAAATGAAATGGATTTTTTTGCTGTTGTTCAGACCATGAATTTAAAAATGACGAGAGGAATTTTCCTTTCGGTTTGTATAGAGCACAATATCCAAGAAGACACTACTGGTGTATAAAATGGTCATTTGCATGCATTTCCTATTAAAGCACTGGGTTGGTTTTTTTTTAATCTGTGGTCAACCCATGTAAAAATCACTGAGACCTGCTGAGTACTATAACACCCTGCCTCCAAAGGGTGATTAAACATAGACCGTCGTCAAGCTAAATGATCTCACTGGATCACAGAGTAGCAAGAATAACCTGGTTAACTTGATTCTATGGTAGTCATAAGGGGATGTTTTGAATTTTTACATCTAAGATTAACTTTATTTTTTCACGACTGCAGAGCAAGCTTCATTGATTGTTACAGTGACATCATTAAAATGCTCATCACTGTTTGTAACTTTAAACCCCCAGAGATTTTTCTTATTCAGGAGAGAAAGATTTGCTTTGCTAGCTAGAGAGACATCACCCCTCCCCTCCTCTGCTAACATTGCCTAGTGTGAAACATATGACAGTATCATGTATCATATCAATGATCTTGACAAGATGATCAAGTGCACCCTCAGTAAGTTTGCAGATGACAAGTTGGGCGAGAGTGTTGATCTGTTTGCAGGTAGAAAGAAAGGCTCTAACAGAGGGATCTGGAGAGGCTCAATGAGTGGGATGAGGCCAACTGTATGAGATTCAACTAGGCTCAGGGACGGGCCTTGCACCTGGGTCACAGCAACCCCACGCAATGCTACAGGCTTGGGAAAAATGTCTGGAAAGCTGCCTGGCAGAAAAGGACCTGGGGGTGCTGGTAAACAGCCTGCTGAATGTAAGCAAGTAGTGTGCCCAGGTGGCCAAGAAAGGCAACAGCATCCTGGCTTGTACCAGAAAGAGTGTGACCAGTGAGACTAGCGAAGTGATTGTCCCCTGTACTTGGCACTGGTGAGGCTGCACCTTGCTGTTCTCTGTTTTGGGGCGCTTCACTACAATAAGGACATTGAGGTCCTGGAGCATATCCAAAGAAGGGTAATGAAGCTGGTGAAGGGTCTAGAGAGCAAGTGTTGAAAGGAGCAGCTGAGGAAACTGAAGTTGTTTAGCCTGGAGAAAAGTAGGCTGAAGGGAGACTCTATTACTCTCTATAGCTAACTAAGAGGAAGTTGTAGCAAGGTAAGTGTTGGTCTCTTTTCCCAATTAACAAGTGATAGGACAAGATGAAATGGCCTCCAGTTTCTCCAGGAGAGGTTTAGAATGAATATTTGAAAAAATGTTTTCAATGAAACAGTTACCAAGCACTGAAACAGGTTGTCCAGGGAAGTGGTTGTGCCTGGAAATAATTTAAGAGATGTGTAGATGTGCTGCTTAGAGACATGTTTTACTCTTGGACTCGATCTTAAAAGTCTTTTCCTACCTAAATACTACTATGAGTCTACGATAGATACATCCACGACATTGGACGTGCAACCACTGAAACCTAGTTCCTTGATTTAGATAGAGGCTGCAATGGTCTTTTAGCAAGGGTCTTTAGCGCACCAAGACCTGGACTTTTATCTCTGCTAAGCAGAACTGCTCAGGGAGGTACCTGGGTTTGACACTATTAAAACATCTGTGCCTGAGGGTCAGAGCCTAAGGATTCTTTAACCCTTGTCCAGCTGATCAGGCTTCATGGTTTTGAGCAAAAATGTTTTCTTCCTAAACATTATTTGCACTGGTTGGTGACCCTGCTTTTTCTTTACAGAAATAATGGAATTAAAAAGTTTGGGCTCCTTAATCCAGCTAGCACTGGTTTGGGGTTTAGAAAATATGTACTATAAGCCCTGGGGACATATCTATACCTCAATATCCCTGTGTCAAAAGTGGAGGAAAAGGCACTGATTAGTCTTCTAAAGGACTTCTAAGGTTTACTATCAGAAAAAGCTGCACGAGACCTAGGTTTTTTTATTACCGTTATTATTCGCAATTACACAGCAATAACAGGATGGCACGATCATCAATGAGAGCTGAGCAGAGCTTTAGTTAGGAAATAGTGTGATGATCCAGGCTGACATTTTCTTTGCTTTATAAACTTATTTATTACCTATGATAGTTGTTGTGAGAACAAAAACAAAGTGGGAAAGGCATTTGCAGCAAAGACAAAGGCTGAGTTTTTAGGAGTGCAGAGAAAAGAAGAGAAGCTCCAGTTTGCTGAGACTCTGAGAAAGGGACTATCAGGAAACACTCTGCAAGCAAACTATGAGTACCTGACAACACTGATCTCTGCATATTCACTTTCACATAGGTCCAGGCACCAAAGCTGTAACAGAGAGAGGGTCCCCTTCCTCAGCCCTATTGCAGGCTGGATCCCTCTCAGATGATGCAGCCCAACCACCGTGAGCTCTGGGAGAGCCTGGAAAAGGCTTGTCTCTGTGGAGGCTCAGCAAGCCCCTTCACACAGATTAGGAGATGCAGCTCCTTCTTTGTCCAGAGTAGCACTGGACAGATTTTTGCAAAATGTTTTGAAGTGTGACTCTGCTAGACCCTTGTGTCTGACAATTATGTTTGTTTAAGCAAGACCTCTGAGTTTGTAACAATGGAATTATCTGTTTTTCAGGACAATTAACACAATGTTTTTGTACGAGCTGAAGGTCAGAGGATTAATGTGGTTTTATCTACAATGCATTTTTAAAAGCTAATTAAGAATCATTCAGTTCACTCTGTACTAAAGACTGAGAACATTTCATGTTATATGACTCTTGCTCCTCTGCAGCAGCAGAAAGAGAGCGAGACAGGAACAGAGCAAGAGAGGAACAGAGACAGAGTGAGCTGGCATGCAAATAAACAAATACATCAAAAGGATGCAGTTAATGGAGAGCAGTAAAAAAACCTCCATTCTTGTAACATTTGAGATAAAATTGTCTCCTGGACAAAAGGGCTAATCTAAAAAATTAATCAGCAGAAGTATTCAGTATTTGCAATCACAAGCATTCCTTGTTAGAGGAAGAGAGATGGAGAGGAATAGAGGGAAGTGCTGCGCCCTGAGCATTATTTTAGAGATGTCTTTATTGCCTAGTTCTTACGGAGCATCTCCTTCTCTCTCTCTCTCATATGCCTGACAGCCTGTAGACATCACTGTTCCTCTGTGGGGAAAGCCTGGTTAATGGGCCTCAGAGGGGAGTCTTCTAGGAGGAGGTATGTGAGGGCGAGGAGCAGAGGTGGGAGCAGGGCACCAGGCAGCTAGCTCCTGATAGAAGGATCTGTTTCCTTGTACAGGGACGGGTGCGGGTGCTGGTGTCTGCATGCACCTCAGATTCAGGGATTGCAGAAGGTTGGGGGAAGCAGAACGAGTCACAAAATCAGAGGCATTTGGAGGTAACATGACAATTTGGAAACCAGGTCAAGGAGTTTATTTTTAATGTGGTGGCCTCTGCCTAGCCTTTTAATGGGGAAAGGTAAGAAAATTGGAAGCTGTTCCTGCAGCCTTGCTTTTGGATGCTTATCTACAGTGCTGATTCAAGTGCTCTGAGGTTCATTTGCTGCATCTGCCCAAAGTGTGTAAATACTATCAGACATTGAGGTTCCCCGTTTCAAAACTGGGCTATGTGCTACTATTCTGTTGATCAAATGTGGCAATTATTTCAGGCTTAAAACCTTTTAGGGATAACAATAGGTGCTGCCAATCAATGCTAGAAAGTATACATGCATTCAAAGAGCAAGCTGAATGAGGAATAACAGCAACATGTGTAGCTAGAATATATTATGGATTACCATCCTGTTACACAAAGGCTAGTAAACTCTTCAAAATGCAGCAGCCTACAGAGCTAATAAAAGGGACAGAAATGTGCGGATGTCTCGGTTTGTCTAATTTGTGTCTTTCTAGCACTGGTAGGATGACTCACTGGATTTAGCAATAGCTTGTGAAGATGAACATATTAATAACTTTATGCTGCAGCTCTTCCATAAAATGTAATCTTTTACAATTCTGTATTCTCAAATGAAATACAAGCTTAGAACCAGAATAAAATTAGAAAATATATTTGAATTATCAGCTTATTTTCTTTTCAAATCTGTGTTTATACATTTAAATATGCAACTTAACTTGGAAAAGAGTATTCCCTTTCGGCCCCATCGTGCCACTTCCTACTATAAAAGACTGAAGTGTATTTAAATACGGGGTTACCAGGATAGTATGCCAAGGTAGACTGTATCGTTTTCTGTATTTTTATTGTAACAAACATGAATTAACATTTTTATTCCCATCCATAAACACTTGAATAGGAAAGCTTACGTAGACCATGTACGACTCAATGGCAAAGAAGCCAGTTGCATATTGAAATTTGCATATGTAATCCACAATGTTAGTAAACAATGGGATATATATCCTTCCAGCTTTTGATAAAACTTCACAGATTTGGATAATTAGATAACAGAGCACAAGTTGTGCCTTGAGGGCATAGTAACTATAGCCCAGAATCTTTTAATCCTATTTTAAACCTTTCTCCAGGGTTTTAGTCATTACTCCAGTCTACGGGAAGGTTCATCTGAGTACTTGATGATTTGTAGAAGGTTATATAGAAAGTGTCTGACAAAGCAGCAAGTAGAAACAATGTTTCTAAGTATTAGGACTATGACCAAACCACTAGCCTGACAATTTTGCTTCTCCTTGATTTTAATGAGGCTTAAATTTAATGAGACAGTTCCACAGACAGTATCACTTACTGCAGATATGTTTACATTTGTACATTAAACATACTTGTAAATTTACTGAAATAACAGGAAAGAGAAGTTAGAACAATTTTAGTATATGTTCATTTCTAATTTTATTGAAAAAAATATCCTTTAATGATAAAACCCCAAAAGCTTATGCTCAGGATATTCACTAATTTTATTTTTAACTTTGTAAAAAAATATTTTCTGGGCATGGATAAAACCTCAGAAAGAGAACAATTTACTTTATACCACATTAAGTGATTTGACATGTTGATGTTTCTATTTATTACTTTACAAGAGTTGAAATTGTGAAATAATTAATACAAAAATATGTGCATTCCATCCAGTCTTTCTATGCCATGCACCCTTTGAAACTACTTATGGCTTATTGTATAAGGCAAAGCTGATTTTCTGTTGGTTTTGTAAAAATCCCAAGCTCACAGAATTGCAAATTATACATGTTATATATACACATACATACATGTATGCACATATAATATCCATAAAATGCGATATATATATATATATATATATATAAATGGAGTCACATTACATAGATCACTATACTGTGATATATAAATGTATGTGTGTGTATTTCTTCATCTTGGATTCTTAAGTGATAATGAATTACATACTATCTCAAATGCCTTAAACCTGGAAGTGCTTACATTAAATAGTCAAATATCTACCACAGAGAAAGACAGACTTCAATTTCTTACCTGTTTTTTTAATTTCAGGGACAGCTGTCTTCTCTTGAGCTTTCTCTTTTTTCCCTTCCTTTTCTAAGATTTAATTAAAGAAAGCAATTTGATATGCTAGAACTCTGAATCATACACTCAAATATGCAGTCAGCCAAGTCCTGGTGGGCACATGCTGAAAAAAATGTGACTTATTTGGGAGTTTAGTTTGGATTATTCCCTTATAGCACTTGCACCCAGCTAGCCACAGAACGATCAGATGAAAATGGAAATTAATCATTATGCATCGACTATGGATGATCCAGACTCTTAATAATTCATCAAAGTCTAGGCAAAAATCATCAGTGCATGTGTGGTACCTTTTAGCTTAAGCTCCAGTAGCAATGAGACCATTAATAAATAATGAATGACAAATATTTTCCCACAAAAGCAAGACCTTAGTGGATTTTAGATGTTTCCAGGGAACGAATGATCCAGTGTTGTTTAAATGGATAACAAGGCTTTGACATTTGGTCATGGCATGGTTGTGATTCTATTAAATAAACAAACAAAAACCCAAACAAACAGATAAATAAATCTACCCCATCTTCAGAAAGTGGTGTACCATGAACCAAGTGTTATCTCCCATGAATTTGGTGTATGGCAGTATCACCGTGTCCAGATATTTATAAGGACTGCATTAAATTGTTTAGCAAGCCTGTAGATGGCCACCAAATAGGGCTTTTTATTTGTCATTAAAAGAAACCAAAGAAGCAGTAACATGCAAATCGTGGCTAAGCAACCAGGAGAAGGACAATACAGAGCTAGAAGCATACGATTAACCTAATATAAATCAATGGGATTTGAGGCAGGAATGAGAGAGGTAGGTGATGGTCTCTTCAGCCAGATGACAGGTGTTAGGACAAGGGGGAATGGCATGAAGCTGTGCCAGGGCAGGTTTAGATTGGATGTTAGGAAAAAATTTTTTACTGAAAGAGTTGTCAGGGCCTGGAACAGGCTGCCCAGGGAGGGGGTTGAGTCACCTTCCCTGGATGTGTTCAAAAAAAGTGTAGATGAAGTACTTAGGGATATGGTTTAGTTTAGGATGTGAATGGTTGGACTTGATGATCTTAAAAGTTCTTTTCCAACCTTGTGATTCTGTGATTCTGTGAAAGCAAAAGCTGAATGGGAACAATAAGAAATATTTCCAAGCCATACCTTTCTTCTTAGTTTCAGTCCTAGTGCTCTTTACATCAGTCTTTTTCTTTTCCTCTTTTCTCTCTAAAAAGGAAATAGAAGTTCAGCTGACATCTTTTACATAGATGTGTATATCTATATATAAATATACTCACACACACATATGTATGTACGTATGTATTTATGTATGCATACGTACATATGTGAGATGGGTATCCTTGACCAACTGCAATACGTTCTAGATTTGATAAGACAGTCAATTGTTGAAGAGTTTACTATCAACAGCCCAGAAATGCATTTTACTACTCAGAGAATCGATGTGGTGCCAAGGATAGATCTGGAACCAGTGTATACACTAGATAATTAATTAAGTAATAATTCAAGAAATTATGCCCATTAACCTGGTACAGCTAAGAGTTTATTGTGTTGATTCAGTAGCCATGCACCTGTTCTGCTTCTTTTATAGAATCAACTGAATGGCAGCAGAACTTGCAAAGTGGTACTTGGGAATGAGTGCAGAATGCCATGAAAAGCCTGCATATATAACACTTTTTATGAACTGAATATTTGAAACTGTCATTACTGGACTTTTGCTATTCATGGAGAATTGCAGTTAAAGCATCATCAACAAAAGAACATGGCTTTTTCTTTTTAAAGTATCTGCCTCTATTTTGTCAATTATTTGGACAACAGTAGAAATTAGGGTAATATTTTCTCTTTTTTACAAAAAGCTACAGCAATTTAATTACTTATTATATGAATGTTATTAATTAGAAAATTGACAGTTCAGTAGAGGAAATGAGAAAGGTGTAATTCTTATTTTTCCTTTGGGAAACAAATCCTTATTTTGGTGCGTAAAAATACAGGACTATGAGAATAGCTGATCTAAATGGAATTTTTTTTAATTGCTCATCCACAAAAAGCCAAATTTATTACTGTCAGTTTGTGCTGCATGGCTTTGCATGTTGATGTAGTTAGTGGATCTAGTTTTCTTTTTGTGATGTTTTACTGTTACAAATGTGGATAAGAAACTGTTTTATTACCATTCAATACGGCAGAAACACAGGACCATAAGCCTTTAAGCAAGAGTCTTTTCTTTACTTGAAAAGTATTTAAGGTATAGGAATATTTTCTGAAGCCAGCAGATCCAAGAAGCAAATATGCTATTATCCCTTGCATAAATTAACATGAAGATAAAGGAAAAATGAGGAAACTTTCTTTTCACTTCTTTAGCTACCACAATAGACTTTTTTTTCTGTGTGGAAAAAAATATATACAAACAGCAAATGAAAAAAATTTTAATTGAAATACTTTACAGCATGCTTTGTAAAACACAAAAAAAATGCGTATGTTTGATACAAAAATTACTATTTTCATAAAGTACATGCATTCCACAGTCTGTCCATGGTCGTTTCATAAAGTTTTTATGCCTGTCATGGAGGCAATGTATTTACAAATATTCAGGGTTTCCACAGACCATACTTATGCTGGTTTTCTGAAAATAGTGTTTAGCATTAAGCATCATCTCGATGTGTTCTGGTTCTTTCTTGTTTTACACAGATTTGTTCAATGCATTTTCCTCATTTTTGTCTTGACAAAAGGAAGCAGAAAAATCCTTGCATGTGTTTTACAGAATGTTTCTTCCCTTGTTTTTTTTGGTTAATGCTCCCCACTGAAACCCTGAGCATACTGGGCTTCAAGCTACAAATTCCTTGGTGTCCTAAGTGTGCTTTATGATACTCAGGGGTCTTAAGCACATTTAGAGCATAAGAGTAGTGCTCATCCTCCACAATATTGTTTGGAGCTTCATTTTCCTGTATATTTTAATATTCTTGTTATTTTCTATCTCTAGGGTTCCTAGGAGTCCCTTGCTCTGTCTTTGACATGCTGTTCCAGAGACTTGTGCTAGGAACCTCAAAACAGAAGACTCTTCAGGCTTAGATAGCACACAGACTGTTCTACAGCTCCACTTTCCTGTGCCATCTATGATTTTAAGTGTTTCTTTTCTAGATGCAATGTAGAACTCTTCCCATTTATAAAATGTGGTTTAATTGTTTGCTTACTCTGCCTGATTTAACTGAAAATGTTAAACATATCAAGTTTATCAGTTGCTATGAGAAAAAAGTTTCATTCTAACTGTCTTCCTTCTATTAGCCTTTGCTCCTAGTGACTGAAGTGCTGTTGGTACTTCTGTAATTTCCAATTTTTTATTAATGCCTCAGTTCTAGTGGAGCCATCAACAGCTCCACTCTTCCAGTTATATGAATGTCTTCTGCTTCCTTACGTCTGGTACTGGGTGATGCACAGTGATAATTTGTAAGCCTAAGGTCCTTGCAACCAGCAAGATTGTCTTTAATCAGAGATGCATTTCTGCCTGTGAATGTGTAGCATGCTGCATGCTTCAGAGGCGTAGCTAAGACACATGAAATCTCCAAGTTTCACAGCAAGGTTCAGAGCCATATGTGTCTTGAGAGCCATGAGCTGACACAAGGAGCTTTCAGAAGTGGAGCTTTGTATGGAGGAAGTACAGCAAGTAGCAGGAATTTTTACTGCAAGTAGCCTAAAACACAAGGAGACTACCTCCCTGACTGCAGAGTCCTTATTGCTAGGTCATTCCACCAACTAATTCCACTGAAACAATTTTCTTCCATCAAGCTCTCCAGCTGCAATATTCAGCATGTCCAGGGCGTCTAGAGACATCTATGTTTGTTATGAATTTTCTAGAGGATGCCTGCGTAGAGGGATTAAAGGACTGTGCCCCCTATTTCCCATCAGCACAGCCCAAGGCACGATAAGCAATCTTGGCCAAGTCTGAGAAAACTAGTCAGAGGGCTTCCATTCACAGCTCAGCCACAGCTTGTTGATGTCCCTTACAGCTACTACTGATAAAAGTCTATGTAAATGAGGATGAATGACTTGGTAGATGGGTATGATGGAAAGAGCTATTTACGACTTAAGGAAGCAATACCATTCCTTAAATAAATTTATTTCCTCTCAATTTGAGTAGCTCACATTTAGATTGTTGCATATTAAATGTATATTTAACACCAGCAAAAAATGTCATTTCTAAAGCAGTAAATGCAGTGGGTTTTCTCCAGATATGTACACAGCTAAATTAAGAGGCAACAAATAATTAAATAGGAACTCAGGCACTGTAATATATGAACCCCATCTGTTAACTGAAAGTACTTTTTTTTTTTGTTTAGCTAGGAACAGTAGCAGGACTACAAATGCCCATGGACCAGCTGCATAAAGAAGGATCATAATATGTATAGTGGGTTATACGTTGAAACACAAGGTGTTTTGGATGATTGAGGGTTGAACATGATATGTAATTCAAATGCAATTGACTATATTGAAATATCTGTTGTTATTCTTATTGGGTTTTGATACTGCAATTAATGCTATTTTTTCACAGAGGCCACTAGTCCTAAGCCACATCTTTACATACAGAGTGTAAGACATATGCATAAAAAAAGACCTCACTTTCAAAAGCTAGTAATGCCTGAAAGAAGGATATATGCAAATGGCAGAGTACAACATGACAGAATCATATTGTAATCATCAAAGTAAGACTTTGTGTTTAGTCAAGATTTTTTCTGTAGACTCTATGCAGAAGTGGTGTTTTATGTAGTATACAAGGAGGAAAATGGGGAGCACAAGAAATCTGAATTAAAGTAGTGATGTGCTACTGAATGGGAAATTCAGGTAAAAAAAAAATTTCCTGGGGGAAAAGAAAGAAGCAGCATAAAACAGTTTTCTTGAGAAGCAACTGGAGCAAAGAGAACAGCCCTAAAGCAAAGAAATACCTGAGATGGAATTACTTATTTCTCAATAAGTGTTGCAGAACTGAGTACATCAGTGGAAGTCAGAGTAGGATTCAACAGAGACCAAGCAAAAGGTGTCTCAGTTGGAAATGCCTTTAGCAACTTAGACAATGTCTTTGCTATTCTCATGGGACATCAACAAATTCTTGGACCACAAGGGGAGGGGAGATAACAGAAACATGCTAACAATGCAGCACTTGAAAACAGGCCTGGTAAAGGCCAATAGTGCTGTGCCAGCACTAAGTGGAAGCTAAATTTAGTGATGCATGTGATTTACTGGTCATAGAGTCATGGGAATGCTGTCTGTGAACTAGAAGAGGAAGGTGGTCTATGAGTTTCTTCTCCATGCTGTTCCAGATGCTCCATGAACTTATGGTGACTCACTGACTCTGGAAAGACTTGTCAGCTTATTCCATCCCCTCTGAGAAACAGGTAAGGAGGGCAGCAAAATGCAGGCACTGGTACTTTCTTGTGAAAAGTATAACAAACACTAACTAGTTGGACTAAATGGCAGAAGATTGGAGATGTTTTGGTTCAGATAAGCCTTGTAAAGTTCAGATACTTATACAAGACTTATCTGTATTTATCTAAACCCCTGGTGTCAGGAAATCTTGGGAGAAAAGCTCTTGTGAGAGACTTTGGATATTGCCTGGCTTTGTGAAGTACTACAATAGCTTTTCTTGCCTACTGATTCTGGTCCTGGTAGAAACAAGGAGCAGCAGAGATATGTGTATACTCACTTACGTACAAATGAGAAAAAAACCCAAACATCAATTTAGCTTTTCCTGAGAAACTATAATTCAGACTGAACACAGGTATAACTTAATTTCATATTTCTGCAAGTATATCTGTTCATCTTAAGCTGTCACTGGCGTAAAAGACCATTAAGAAAAATAAAAGTTTTGTTTTTAAAAGGTATTTCCTTATTAATTTCAAATAGATTACATTTGTTCTTCGATTTAATTATTGATTAAATTACGTTCCCTGCTGAACTCAATGCAAGTTTTGCTGTTGATTTCAGTGGGACCTGGATACCTTTTAAATACTAGAAATACTTCCAACCTTTCAGTTTTTAATGACATTTCTTTCCCCTTTGCATGGTGCTTAGGGTGGGGCCTGACAATGATTGGTCAGTTGCACTTTTGATTCTAAACAATTTCACACATATTCACAAAATAAGGGCCCTCTAGGGTTACAAATATTTTGGAGGAATTGAAAAAACGCGGGGAAATATTTCTGCTTATTTTACGAGGTAGTGGAAGCTCATACTTTCAAAACTAAAATTCAAGTAGAAAATTACTTCAGCTGTCTCTGAAGAAATCCTTTTCTGGGGTAAGAGTGTCCTTGTTTGTCCAGTTATTTTCTGTGCAAGAAATGATTCTGTCTTTTCTCAAATAAACTACTGAAAAGTCAAGACAGATCTAAGAAGCCTAAATAGCATTAACCTAAAGTTCTTAGAATTGTTTGTCACACGCAAACATATATATGTGCATGTGAACGTGCTTGCACTCACATTTTCACATTTTCTCTCTCTTACAGGTGAGTGCTTATGCCAACATTAAGTGCATTTTTGCAAAGCTCTGTTTAAACCATATGGTTTAATTTCACCAGAGTGATGTAGAATTTGTTCTCATATTGAGCAATTGAAAGACTAATGGGGCACACAGGTCACTGGAGATATGGTACACCCTGAAGTCCTAAGCAGTATCTCCAGCCTCAGTTTGCTTTTTGAAACTGCTTCGCTGTTTTCAAATCCCAATCTGAAACACTATTTGATAGCTTTGAAAATTGCTTATGGAGATATTTTTGAGGTCTGCAGAAAGTATGAAATAGCAGTATTGTGTTTGAACTTCCTAGTGTTTCCATATGACTCACCGAAGTGTTCCTCATTTCTTCCTGTAGTGATTATAGGCTCCTTATTCATTACTCTTGAATTAAGCACCAAAACTGTTAATAACATGGGTACACGCATTGCCCCCACTAAGTGATACCTACTAAGCAGGTAACAAAGGACCACAAATACCAAGAGTATGCAGGCCAAGGGAAAAAAGGGAGTGCATTCCAACTTCCATGACAGGACTGGCAATAGAAAATCCATTGGACAATGGTCAATGGGGAATATGATGGAAATATGATTATGATGAAGAATTTCTAGGGGAATGGTGACTTTTATGGTACGATCTTCCCTTGCAAGAGCCAAATGAACTAAGGCAGCAGGGTTAGCCTTGTCCTTTCGTGTGACTGTCATTCCTACCAAGCAACATGAATCCACAGCAGCACCAGTTGTGTTATCAGTGCTGGGAAAGGCTTAGATGATGTTTTTTATGGGCCATGCTCTTGAGCCTGAATGTCTGAGGTTTAAGAAAAATGGGATGACCAGACTATGCAGGACTTCTTTTGCAAGGGTTTCCCAAGTTCTGCCTCTGAAAGCCCAGATAATCTTAATTCAAGTAAATATTTTCCATTTGAAGGTGTAACATATGCAAAAGATTACTGGGTTGGGTTTTTTTTAATAGATTAAAAACATTTTTAAAAGTTACAATAATCTTCAGAGTTAGTTGGTTTGATTATTTCAAATTTGGCTAAATACTTATTTGTAAATGCATAATTAAATATTGTAAATTGCATTATGGTAATTGTTACTACTACTACTAATGAGAAAATGTAGCAATATGTCTAATCAAAATATCTATGTACATGATTCTTCTATGTTCTAGTAAGCTTCTTTCCTGATGCCTGTTTAATTTTTTCTGTCTTCTGCTAGCATAAAAGTAGTACAGAAGAGTCCCATGTCATTAAGTAAAATGTCAAGGGCTTTCTGAAACAGTGAAGATTTAGACTTTTTTCATCATAGTTAAATCATTAGGGTTTACTGCCTAAAAGTCTAATCTAAATCATTAAATAAGTCACTTTGAAACCTTGTGCATATTGTTTAACAGGTTTTATTGTCTTCAATACAGGCTCATGGAGATGTAGGACACATCTCAAAAAACTTGGGTCTATGCTGCATAAACAGCACCTTGTCAAAGCTACCTAAACTATTTATTCTAATAAACTAGATTAAAACATAGCCAATGATATTTCTGACAAACATCTTTCATATTTCTTTTTATTCTCCCTTGGATTAAAGTTTATCAGAAAATGGATTTTTATCCACAAATCATGTCAGTACTATTAAAAATATTCCAAATGTGGAGAAAACATAAAAAAATTCTCTAATTTTAAAGGTTTATGTTGTATTTTGAATAACTTTCTTTCACCCAAAGGATTTCTTTAAATCTAATTGATTTTGTAGTACAAAAGCAAAGAATAGGTTTTTACAGAACAATCTGTGTATAGAAGAGGAGGTGGCCATTGACAGACTGTACAGAGGCAGATTGATTTGTACAAGATTTATGCACTTCTATACATCAAGTAAGCTTTGTCAAAATTTAGTAATTTAGATACTCTTGGTTATATCCCTGATATTATACTCATGAGCTGATCTACAGACTAGAAATTCCACTTAGTCAGACAGTGTACATTCTATTCAGTAAAAAAGATACATGCAGATTTCTATTTCAGTGCCAATTTAAACTGCACAGGAAACATATTTCACAGCACCTCACTTTACTGCATTCTGCAAAATCTGTAATTAGAGGATTCAAACAGTGATCTAGAGAAAATATTTTTTTCCCTTTAGAAATGCTCTGAAGATATTACAGAGATTTTATTTTTGTCTTTTTTTTTTTTTTAGCCTCATTTAGTATCACACATATCAGCAAGATGGCAAAAAGCAGTTCAGTCAAAGGAGGTGGATATTTCTGAGCCCATTACAATCCATTAACAGATCAAACTGGTTATGCTGATGACTCTGCTGTGATAAATGCTCTCCCACTCATAGATACAAGCAAAGATTTCTAGGACAATATAACCTCGAGTCATACTTGGATACAATGCTGTTTAAAGTTTTTTTTTGTGATACAGTGCTCTTCAAAGTGGTACAAAGCACACTGTCTGAGCTCATATGTAATTGAGAGGAGGATTTTGATACAGGCTTCTCACAAAGGTGCTGTGATCTTGTGCAAAAGGAAAGACATGCTATTCTGGAAAAATTAATATGAAGCCTTGCTAATAACCAGTGTCTGAGCTTAGTTTCGACATTTCTTGTCTAACTGTGGCATCTTCCTGAGTGATTACACTGCAAAACATGGGAGGGCTATCAGAAAGGAGAGTCTTTCTCAGGTGAATGGGGAAATGGAGGATGCTGAAAGCTGTGTGAGCTCAGCAACAATGTCAAGACCTGAGACTGAGATTCGATGTACATTGCAGAGAAGATTTAGGATGCCAGTGGATAACAAAATACAAGAAAGCTAGAGCTAAAAGACGTGGAGAAGACTACAGTTGAGGAAGAAGCATATTAAAGCCAAAGTTCAGATAGCCTTAGAGAACAGATCTGTTCAAATTGTATCCAGTGCCAGCATCCTCCCTAGATGGCAGCATCAGAGTGTTAGCCAACCTGAGAGTGCTTCTTCCAAGTCTTTGTGAAACTCCAGAAAAAGATAAGGTAATTTAAAATTAGTTATTTTACTTAATAGCTCATCAAACAAGGGTTACAAGCTTGGAACACAAGTAGAAGTTATGTAGCTATGTCTTTCTCTTCACAAATCCCCTTTCCCTATTTCTCTTGTTTATTGTTATAGGATCTTTTGTTTTGTTTTGCTATTCTTTTCTGTTGGTGAACTGAAATTTCAAACTCTTCATTGAACTTTGAGTGTAAGATCTCAAAACAGCAGTGCTTTTTGAAAAGACACAAACCACCATGAAATAGGAGAGCAACGATCTGTCATTTTCCCTTCTGACCAGATGAGTACAAAGCATTTTGCTTTCTGATCTGGACATATGTGAAAAGTTCAATTCACATGCACACACTTCAATGCAATTTATGTATTTATTATATTCTATAGAGTACAAATTGAGATTGTCTTACATAATCACCCTTTTCTGACAGCTTTACTGAAGGTGAATTAAAAGAAAATGGCAATGACAAGTAAAGAAAGGTTGAGATGTGGTACATAATCACAATATGCTGTTTTCCTGAGACCTCACAGATTCAGCAGAGCATAGTTTCTACTGGGCGTTGGATGCTATCCAAGAAAATCTTTCTATTTGAAAGTATCAAATAATCTAAAACTGTTAGACACATCTGGCACCTGTACTACCACTATTTTCACCTTATCAGAAATCAAGAATGGTCCAAGATTACCTAAGGCACCAGTGGAAAAACAGGGCAATAGTGAAAACACCTCAACCTTGAAAAAAGAGTAAAATTTTCTCAGCCTTTAGCAACTACACTGTGTCTGGTATCAGAATATCATTGAGTTGGAAAGCATAGGTTCTAAATTTTCTGTGTAAAAACCATTCTTTTTTACCTTTCTACCTTATTGAGCTTTGGAAGAAAGGGCAGGTGTCTTGGGATGATTATAGGAAATTAGTGAGAACATGTAGGCAGAAAGTCAGAAGGGCTAAAGCTGATCTGGAACTCAGGCTGGCCAGTTCTGTAAAAGATAATAAAAAGTCCTTCTATAGGTATATTAATAGTAAAAGGAGGGTCAAGGAGAATCTCCAGCCCTTGTTGGATGCTGATGGCACATTAGTGACAAGGGATGAGGACAAAGCTGTGGTCCTTAATTCCTTCTTTGCCTCAGTCTTTAACAGTAAAGAAGGATATTCTGAGTACTCATCCTCCGGAACTGGATGACAGGGAGGGGAAGAATAACAAAGTTCCCATGGCTCAGGAGGAAATGATTAGCGACCTACTTGGCCAGTTAGATACCCACAAGTCAATGGGGCCAGATGGGATTCACCCAAGGGTACTGAGGGAGCTGTCAGATGTGCTTGCCAAACCCCTTTCCATCATCTATCAGCAATCCTGGCAGACTGGGGAAGTTCCAGTCGACTGGAGGCTGGCAGATGTTACACCCATATACAAGAAGGGTCGGAAGGAGGATCCAGGGAACTACAGGCCTGTCAGTCTGACCTCAGTCCTGGGCAAGATCATGGAGAGGGTCATCTTGGGAGCTATCATGCAGCACACGCATGATGGCCAGGGGATCAGGCCTAGTCAACATGGGTTTACAAAAGGTAGATCCTGTCAAACTAACCTGATCACCTTCTGTGACAAGGTGACCTGCTTAGTGGATGAGGGGAAGGCTGTGGATGTGATCTACCTGGACTTTGGTAAAGCCTTTGACACAGTTTCTCACTGCATTCTGACTGAGAAACTGGCTGCCACTGGCCTGGACAGGTGGACCCTCAGCTGGGTTAACAACTGGCTGGATGGCCAAGCCCAGAGGGTGGTGGTGAATGGAACAAAATCCAGCTGGAGGCCGGTCACGAGTGGCATCCCCCAGGGCTTAGTCCTGGGTCCAGTCTTGTTCAACATCTTTATCAATGATCTCAACAAAGGGATTGAATGCTCCCTCACTGTTTGCAGATGACACTAAACTAGGAGGAAGTGTTGATCTGCCTGAGGGTAGGGAGGCTCTTCAGAGGGATCTGAACAGACTGCACCGATGGGCTGAGTCCAATGGGATGAAGTTTAACAAGGCCAAGCGTAGAGTGCTGCACATGGGACATAATAACCCCATGCAGCGCTACAGGCTTGGGGGAGACTGGCTGGAGAGCTGTCAGGCAGAGAAGGACCTGGGGGTGTTGGTTGACTGCAGGCTGAATATGAGTCAGCAGTGTGCTCAGGCGGCCAAGAAGGCCAATGGCATCTTGGCTTGTATCAAAAACAGTGTGGCCAGTAGGTCTAGGGAAGTGATTGTGCCCCTGTACTCGGCATTGGTGAGGCCACACCTCGAGTACTGTCCCCCGTTCTGGGCTCCTCACCACAAGAAGGACATGGAGGTCCTGGAGCGAGTCCAGAGAAGGGCAACCAGGCTGGTGAAGGGGCTGGAGGGCAAATCCTATGAGGAGCGGCTGAGGGAGCTGGGGCTGTTTAGCCTAGAGAAGAGGAGGCTGAGGGGAGACCTTATCACCACCTACAACTGTCTGAAGGGAGGTTATAGAGAGATAGGTGATGGTCTCTTCAGCCAAGTGACAGGTGATAGGACAAGGGGGAATAGCATGAAGCTGTGCCAGGGCAGGTTTAGATTGGATGTTAGGAAAAAATTTTTACTGAAAGAGTTGTCAGGGCCTGGAACAGGCTGCTCAGGGAGGTGGTTGAGTCACCTTCCCTGGATGTGTTCAAAAAAAGTGTAGATGAAGTACTTAGGGATATGGTTTAGTTTAGGATGTGAATGGTTGGACTTGATGATCTTAAAGGTCTTTTCCAACCTTGTTATTCTGTGATTCTGTGATTCTGTGAGTTTTTTAGAGCTGATTGCTTCTGTCAAGGGCTGGGCCTGAACTTCCATGTTATAAAAAGTACATTTCTCAATTAACTAATGCCTGTACTTGATCACTATTCTGAGAACTTATTATGCTACCTTCAACTATGTTTATGACAAGAAGAATCTGCTAATTCAATCTATCCCTTCACCTGATCAGTGGTATTTAGTGATGTACCACTCATAAAGATATGCAAGCATTAAGAAGTCACAGACGGATGTCTCCTCAACATTTTCAGAGACTGATATTTCTCTGCCTACTCTTCTATTCCCCTTATGACATTGTGCCAAATATTCCCATAAATTACTTAATTATTTTTTCCCAGCTTCAGTGTTTAGGGTTCCTAAAGGCACCTTGGCATATATTCTCATATATGGAAACCACACAACAGAGCAATATAACAGCTTTCTGCAGCAGCATGTTGCAAGTAATTCTTCTTTCTTCATTTCCTCCAAAACTCTCCCGAAGAGTATTGTAACCTAGTGAGTGGCCTTGAGCCTTAAAGGGAATTTTGTTGTACGATTCTGAGTAGATAATCTGCTCCCCAATTTGGTTGCCAAATGGGTGTCTAATTTACATTCCCAATTACCTCAATTGCATGCATAAATGAGCTAATGAAACACACAAATGTGTAACTGGTCATAAATAGTAATTTCCATGTGCAATTGCAGTAATTGCATGCTCCTCATGATTTTCAAAATCAAGAACTTAATGTTAATTTGACGCTGGTTCATGTTGTATAACACTTATATTTAAAGATTAAGTTTATCACTCAGCAAAAGCACCAGTCTTTTCCTATTATGTCTTTTTTCCATTATGGTTAATTGGTGGATAACAGTGTTTAACATTGCAGAGACTTCTTTTTGCTGATAAGCACGGTTCAAACATTTTCCTAAAAATAAGTAGGACTGCAAATCTACTTATGTAATATATTGTGTCACAGTAACCACAGTTTTCTTGTTCTTTAAACAGTGTATTTACAAAGAAATACTCATTCGGAAAAAGAGATAGTAAGTCACGTAACTGTTTTTATCCAAGCATTCTGATTCACAATAATAACATTACAGAAATATCTAATTAATTTAACTCTTTGTTTTAGTCATAGGTTCTGCCAAAATCTAGCTCTCATTTCTTTATTTCCAAATGCAGGCAAAGCCTGCAGCTTTTCTTACTTGTTCTGCTGCCATCCCATCTGTTTTTCTCTTAGATCGCAATTCCTTTCCAGATAAAATAGAACTAAGACCTCTATGAGAGAGATTAGCAAGTGTGATGGTGTGACTGAATGACTCCAAAGTATTCTATGAAAACTTCTATATAATTACATGAAAAGACTTATGCATTTTGTAGAATTAAATTGTATGGTGTAGACCAAGACTGTATATTGCAGTTGTAGTTTTCAGTCAATGGACAAGGTCGATTTTGAAATGAAAATGCACATTTCAACCATTTTACTAATATGATTAAAGTGTAAACAATATAATCCAACTGAAAGGGTTATATTTAATTCTTTTGAATGTAAGAACTGACTTTGTATTTTTCTTTCAGTGGTTTTAACAATAGGAATAGTGTTGATAAATGCACAGTCAGAGTATTATGTTCATTATTGCAGATAATACACAGAAACATTACTAAGTAACAATAGCTGGAAGAGTAATCCAAAGTCTATTAAGAGGATAATGTTGATTATGTTGACAGTTAGATGGCACCTTATGGATGAACACAATCGAAACATTTTACAGATTGAGCCTATAATCTATTTCACTCAGGAAATCGCCTGAGCCATCTGTGGGACTACTATAAGGAATATTTAGGTCTTGTCATGCAAATATGATTGTACCATTCATTCCCAGGCCTAATTGTTTGATCAGTTTTATAACATAGATTATATTTATAAAAAGCCACTTGAACAGAGAGTCAAATTAATGAGTAGAAACCCATAAAAGAAGAAAAAATTCAAACTTGCCTTCAACAGCTGCTGATTTCTTTCTTGGAGTATGTTCTAGAAGAAGACGAGGTGGTATCACTTCCTTATGTCCTGCAGCTGAGTATACAGATTAAGAAGCATAGAAAATGTATTCACTAACAGGCTGAGCAGATTCACTGGGAGGCTGAGCTCCCTTCAGAATTGTTCATGTTTAAAATATTACACTGTGCATAAAAGCTATTATCTTCCAGACACCATAGGAAGGAAATGTATTTCCCAACAAATAAAGTAATTTATTTCTAAGAGACACATTTTAAATCAGTGAAGTCCAAGTGACTCAAGCATATGCTGAAATGCTTACAGTTCTATTTTTCTTCATTAGACTAAAAACTCTGCAGAATAATGCTGTGGTAATAAGGTTACATATTCATGATGCCTCTTCTACAGTAAAAGCTTATTTTCTTCTGTCAAACAAATGATCTTCAGTTGTTCCCTCAAGTCCACTTATTATGAACTTCTGAAACACCAGTAAAAATTATGATGTTTCTCATCCTTAAGGATTATTCTTAATTAGCCAATTCCAAACAGGTCATACACTGTAAACACTGACAAGGTTCTTATTCCAGCTACTGACTAAAACTTCTTTCCTCTCTCAGAGTGTTAAACTGTTCTCTCTCATGATATTGAGCTGGGACTTTTTGTATTGTCAGAGTACGTGCAGGTATCAGGCTTTATCCAAAATATTTTTTCATTTAATTCCCTAAAGATTCACAAACAGAACTATCACATTCTTATATTACTTCTGATTTTTTTTTCTGGTTTATAACACCTGTTTGCAGTCTCATTATTTCACTTTAATTTCTTTCTCTGACATTTATGCTCTGTAGCTATCCTGTCATTGTCATTGGAAAGCGCAATTTGTTGTGACCTGTGAAATAAAGTTAAGTAGATAAATACAATATCGATTCAGTCATATGCATCAACATGCATTCATCGCAGCAGATCCGACATGCAAACAGGTTGTTAAATCTCAGCTCCAGCTTCACATCAGAAACTCAAAGCCATGCCTCATGCTTGGTGATAGGCTCAGAAGAGGAATTAAGATTTTAATGAGCCTTGGAAACTGCAGTATCATACTTACCCCTCTCGTTTTGTAGGTATACTCATTGGGGAAAACATGAGGAAAACATCATTTTGAAGACAGCAGTGGGATTTGAGCACCATGGTCCGAATGTTATTGCATCTCATCAGCATATGCACAATTGCAGGCAAATAATTTGTAAGCAGGTATTTCAGTTCGTCTGGTAATTTGTATAAAATTTCACGCATGGAGCCGCTCAAACTTGACTCACATGCCTGAGCCACTGACTACACTGACACAAGCAATGCATTGAAGGTACTGTGCAACAAATGGTAAAAATCTTGGGCTTTACATGTATTTCTTATCTTGGCAATAGTCACAAGCGGATATTACCAATCTCATCACATAATGACTCTACCCTTAAAATGAATTTTGGAAATCCAGCTGTCTAGACACGATATTCCAAACACTTGGAATCATCTTGAAATTGCAGACTAACTAATGAGATGATGAATACCATTTGTTGCCAACTAGAACAAAAAAGTTATATCCATAATTTTTGTCAACATACAGAAACTTCATTAATTGAATTCCTAGTTCGGAATGAAAACAAACACAATATAAAAATTAATGAAGAATGCATAAATAATCTTATTCTTTCTGCTAGACTAAAGTTCAGTTCTTTTGGGGTTTTGTGATTTTTGTTTGATTGTCTGTTTGTTTGTTTTATTTTTGCCTAAACTGGATCACCTAACCCTAGATGGAAAAAAGTGCTAAATTTTATAACTTGGACTAAGTGTTTTGTGTGAAAGATGATAAAGGGCAGGAGCTCAGAATGTTGAGTAGATCAGTAATGAAGAAGGATGGTCAATAATTTGGACTGCAGTGTGGTAGCTACTGTGTGGGGCAATGATCTAACACCTCTAGGTCAAGATACAGTCTGTCCCCATTATCTTCCTGTTCTTTACTGTAGCAGCAGTTTCCTAATGATTGCACCAGTGTTAGTTAGTATAATGCCAGTGCAATACCACTTATTGCTAATGACTTGTCAAGTTCTATTTCATAGTTTTACAAGTTTTAAGCAAATCATTTATTTCATGCAAATTGACCACATGATTCAATATGAGAGTGTTTTAAGCACCAAAAGCTTAAGCTTCACGGATCAAAACCTTTCCCTTAGGCCAGAATGTTTGTTCTGAGCAAGTTCCCATCCACTCTGATAAAAAGCTTCATTAATGTTTCCATGTGTTATTAAATGTCTCTCTATTCACTTTGATGGGAATGCAAAGGACAGTAGCTGAATAAATATTTTATCCACTCTTTTGATGAAATATGTTAAAGGGGATATCCTAAGTCAAATTTCTTTTCTTTCTTTTTTTCTCCTCTCTAAGTTATAAAGCTCAAGTGGTTTTCAGCAGTACAGAGAACTCATAAATAGAAATGAGGAATTGGCCTCAGCAGATCAGACCATTAGGATTAATGGTGTCTACTATCTTGACTCCAGCAGTGGCCATTTGGACACATATCCATGATGTAAACAATAGGAAGGCAGGATGTTTTTAATGATCCCAGTGGACAATCAGATTAGTCCATGAATCATGAGAAGTCATTATCCGGATTACCACTGTTATTATTGGTCATACAGTTACCTCGCTGCTTTAAAAATGCAGCCACAAAAGAGCATGGAAATTTAGTGTCTGCATATTTATTTGCTTCTCGTTTCAAATGTGGACTTTATTTTTCTACTATGAGATCAGCCATAAAGCTTGATTTTTCTTGATTTTTTCATTTTGTTCATGGTTGGGTTTTGGGATTTTTTTACGTTTGATTGCTTTGTAAGGTGTAATTGCAAACACAAAAATGCATTTCTATTCCTAATCTATCCATGCAGTTGTGCTACAGGTGACAGCTATCTGACAACAAATTACAGCTGATGGAAACTGAAATAGTAAAAGATCTTGGCTTTAAGCTCATGGGAATGTGTTCACCAAGAGAAAAAGTGTCATGTTATGACATGACTATCTTCCTCCACTGCCTGAAAGGAAACAGATATGATGCAAAGATGAATAGAAGGTTTAAGACATTAGATGGTAACAAGAACATTTCATTTAAAAAACCAAGCTAAAGTCCTCAGGATCTGTGAAACTATAGTCATTGGTGTTTATTAAATCACTTGAGATGTCATGAAGAAATTCATTCTGGCTTTCTTTATGAATATTTAAAATTTTATGTTACATGATAAGGAATAAAAGGCAAACCTTAATTACCTTTTTGTTCTCAGTCTAGGAAGTGTCTTTCTACATGTGTCAAAAGTGTCACATCTGAGGATTGAGGATAAATTGATTTCCTATGATAACTACAGTTCATGTGGGCTTGATTTCTTCCCTGTTCTGCCCAGTTCAATTTGTCTGCAGTGACCTTAATTGACATAGATAAAATCTCTAAATTTATCTTTCTAAATCAAAAGATCATGGGATAAAAGAAAATACTTCTAAATTTATTTTTATTGTTATTGCTATTATTAACTATTGTTATTATTATTTATTACTGTTTATTGCCATTATTATGTTTGTTTTTATTTTTATAGCAACTAAAGGCATTGCAGCTGGCTGAATATTCCAACTGGATATAGGGAGAAAAAATGCCGCCACAGAAAGCAATGTGTGGAAACACTGTTCCTATGGCTCTGCACTTACTCAAATGCATATATTGGTTATCTGAACAGTGGGAATCCTACAGTCCAGCAGCACCAACACTTTGTTACAGTGTCTCTCAAAGAGCGCAGCAAAATGTCTTCAGATACATCTCATTCTGCCCAGATGTGTCATCTTTCCCTATTGATAGTAGAAATAATTTAAATGTGTGCTCTTTGTCGAGTCATTTGTCACAAAAATTAAATTCAAATCAAATGTTTCATGAATCTTTGGAATAAGGCATAGATCAGCAGAATGAAGTAAGACTGCCAAATATGCTTTTAGAGGATTGAAATCTTAATGGAGTCCCACCATTCCATCCAGGCATCCAGTTTTGATGTGGAAGTTGCTTGAAGATAAGCCTCTCGCTGTCCATCATTACTCTTTAGACATTAGACTGTCACTATTCTGAGGAAGTGTTTCTCTGCTTAGTTTGTGTGCAGGAAAAAACATGAGCAAACTGGTTTTCATTAGGAAAGAACAGCAGAGGATCAAGAGGTGAGTTTGTGTATATGTTTTGAACAATGCAAATGCTCATTTGTGGAAGGAATGAATTGAAATACAAATACCCCACATAGAAAATCTTTCTGAGGAACACATCATAACACAACAGTTTTATGCACATTAGTAAATTAAATGGTGCCTGGGAATGTTACTGAGACCTGGGATTCAGATATACATATGCTGCAACATATCTAATAGCCTCTGACAATTTTGACCTGTACCAAGTAGCAGTCTCAGACAATTCATCGTCTCAGTCCAGGAGTTAGCAAAGGCCAGGGACCACTCCCAGCAGACAGCCATGATGCAGGCGTCCTGTTTTGACCTTGAGGAAGTGTAATGGATACAGATCACTCTATGACAGAAAAAATCACATTCAGAGAACAGTGGAGTTGAGTTTGATTTACTAATCTGGATGTAGCCAACCAGTCTTTAAAATGATAACATAATTATCTCAGATGGAAAAAACCCATAGTTTAAATAGGGTCTTAATGACCTATTTGGAACTCAGATGGAATTAATGGATGATAAAATGAGACTTTTAAGAAGGTCTATCCTACCAGTCAACATGTATTTCAGTTTTTCAATTACAGTCAGGCTCTGGATCTTTATTAAATGTGCAACATACGAGACTCTTATTTTGCAAGAAGTTGATATCACCTAAGGAAAACCACTGCTACAGAATAGATCCTGTGATTACCAGTAACAATACAATCCTTTCAATTTTCATTTTCTGTTACACTGGTTATCAGCCAGTTACTATTACGATGCATAAGAAAGGAAGGAAAGGATAGATTACATGGATAATGCCTAATCTATCTATATGTTTGATTTGGGTTTAAAATACATTAAAAGTATTACATATAATATTGGATCTCCACATAGTGCCTAATTTATGTGTAAAGTATGTTATTGAGAGATACTCCTCCCTCAACATACAGACAACAAAACCAAGCCTATTATAAATAACCTAACAGCCCTGGGAGACCATCCATCTCTTAAACTAAAAGCAAGGACCAGTAGGTTAACAGTGAAGGTGTAGCAAGGATGAATGCAGACTGATAATCAAAATGCTTTTTAGAATGGAGTAGGGAGCAGGATTAAATGTCCCTTCTGAAGGCACAAAGCAAAAAGTAGCAGCACCTTGACAGTCTTCTGTTTTAATATGTAGTCATTTTAGTTCATCCTTTGGTTTTGATTATGTTTTCTTATATATACATATTTATAACTATATAATATATATACACTCTATATATTTACACATATGAGCATGTGTGTACATTGTCCACATGCATACATACACAAATACATGTAGGCATTTATTTAGTGATATTTCTGGGCAGAAAATGCTTCTTCTAGCTCTACTTGACTTGGTAACTGAACAGGTGTGAGATTCCATTGGCTCAGATTCCTGGAGCTTGTGCGAACATCAGCTAGTCGATACTTTTCCATTCAACCACCAAACCCAATTAAAGTCACAGCTGGGATTTTGTTTGATATTTCTTTTCTTTTCCTGTGGGTTTTTATCTCACACAATGTAAGTGTGCGTAACATGTACAAATTAGGCAGGCAAGAGAGGCATGGGTAGAGCTATGAGTGGGCTTTTTTTCAGTTTTAACCTACAGCTGACGTGATTGGTCTCAACCAGAAATGTATGCAATGTATCTTAGTTGCATGGCTGAGCTGTGCAGTTAAATCCATTTACAATATATCTGCTGAGAATTATTTTCCAGAGATTTTTACTGCATTGAGGCACTAAAATCCCTATTTATCTCTATCCATATCTTGTGAAAGCTGATCTAATTTTTGTCTTCAGAAGATTGAAGTCATTAAGAAGCTAAAAGTTAAGTTTTAACAGTTTTGTCATCACACATTAAGTAAGGTCACGCAGCCTTTAAAAAACACTGGCATTAGAAGAAACTGAATTGAAAAAATTGAAAATTGAACTGAATTTTCTTCACTTTCTCCCACTATTTATCATGTGCAGTTAGCAGGTAAGAATAATCCTACATATAACATTTAGAAATATTGGAGGATGGATCTCAAAGAACTAAGTCCTAGGACAGTGAAAATGGTGGGTTATTGTGTGGAAATTACGGGTTATTATAGTTATTGCTACATACCAGAGTGCAAAAGGACTGTAAAAGCAGATTATAAAATGAAAAGAGATATTCAGCCTTCTTCTCTCCCCTCAAATATCCTTTAATAAATTGGTATCATATACAGTGATCCCTAGCAAAATTAATGTGAATACCAAGAGTTGGTATAGATGCATCCTTTTCACAATGTGAAGTATCCACAGGAAAATAATTAAAACAGAGAAAAGAAAACACTGCAATTAAATACTTGCTGTTAACAATTAAATGGAATGGAAGGGGCTGATAAGCTGTTATGGTGAAATGCAACAGACATTGAATATGCCATGGGATCACTGCTCAGGAATTTATGAGTTATTTGAATTTGATTTACCTGTACATAGCATTGTTTCAACTGTCATTGTTTCAACTCCATCTCAGAAACATTCAGAGCTAAGGTCAGAAAAGCTATCTAGACATTACTTCAAGAATGCTGAAACTTTGTGTTGTCTTCAAGAAAGAGTGCTTATGCCAGGTCATGATAAAAAAAACCAGCATAGCATTGATAAAATCAAATTGCAAATACTATGATCTCTCACAATTAGAAACATTAGTAAATAAACATGTTTAATGCAGAAATCACTGGAGGTCCAACTGAATCTAAATAGCTGTGACCATAAGACAAGAAGTTTTTCACCTCTGAATCTACTTTCCAGAATGAGAGAAACAAGAAGTTAATTATTATGTTACCCGTCTTGTCTACTCTTGGCAATCACCATTTCTCTGAAGTTAGAATTTCAATAATGCAGTTTGAAGACGGATGGAAAAGAACTGAGTGATTTCCTTATATCAAATATCCAGAGTAGGGCCCAAAAGTGCAGATGTGTTGGCTACTAACTCCTGTTCTGCACTCCCACTAAAAACAATGAGCTAAGAGGTAGGTGTTAAGCACCTCATACCTTTGAAAGTTAGGCTCTGTGTGACTAAGAAAAACAATGAGATTTCTCTTTCTTCTAAAAGTGTCATGGGTCTTATATTTTTGGGAATTAGATGGACATAGGGATAGTAAAAAAATATTAAAATTCGTGGCTAAATTTACACCCTAGAACATATGGTAACATTAGGTTTGATGAAATACTCCTCAGCAGCTGTGTTTCCTACAGCAAGGTGAAATATGTGGCCTGAACTGTTTCAGACTGAAACAATTTCAGCTAAAGCTCCTGATTTTGCATAAAAGATAGGAAGAATTATGAGAAATATTGGGAAAAAAAAACCCTGTAACACTGGAGATAATTATTAAACCAATAATATTTTGGTAACTTCTGATTCTTCCTTCCCTTTCCATTTCTTTCCTATAAAGAGTTCATTTTCAGGACAGAGTCCTCAGATTCGTTGTCATGATTTCCAACCCTTGTACTCAAGGCTTACGATGCCTATGTATTGCTCCTATAAATGGATATTAAATAACTTCTATATTAAAGAAAATTTTAAAAAATGAATGTTGTAAGTGTACAGCAATGAATTGTCCCTAAGGTTAAATTCTATGAAAGTGGAAGCCATAAAAACTGGGGCTTTGTTCTGATGTTGAAATTATTTAGGCTTCTTTTGTTTGGCACATTTGGATAGGGAATGCCCTCTATATTTCCCTCTACATTTCTTCCTTTTCCCCTTGTCTCACTTCCAAAATGCTATAGCAGTGCTATTGTTGCTATTCATACTTTTCAAAGTGGCACTGTTGGTTTCATAGCTGAGCCAACAGCTGCTCCTGAAAATACCATTTGAAGTCTTACAGAAAACTTGTCGTTTCAAGTCTTCATTTGAGCGAAATCCTTGCTTACAAATTTTTAGCATACTTCTTGAATGTATATAGGCTCTTTCTCAACCAGACATTTAAAAGTTAACTTTTAGACAGTTAAATCTAGTTAAGTCACCCGAGGGATCCATTTATAGTCAATGGAGAGAAATTGGTACCTTCAGAGGGTGATTCATCTTTTCTAACTCAGGCATCTTTTTTTTTAGGATGAAATTGTCCTCTGGAGGCCTCCATTTCATACCATTGGCTATAAAGACAGCTAAAGGTTAAAATCTGGCAATTAACTTTTGGGTATCTAAGTGAGGTGCAATGAATTGCAAACATCTCATTTTGCAGCTCTGCATAAAGATGACACTACATGCCACCAAAATATTCCAGGACTAAAGTCAAAATCTGTGCATGATTTTTCATACTGCAACTGCTGCCTAGTAACACAGTGCTCCCCAAATCCCCAGCAATTATATGAATGAAAATCACATTGTTATGATTTTGTTGTCAAGCTTAAAAAAAAAAAACAAAAAGAAAAAGAAAAAGATAAAAGCATTGTTTAGGTTTAATATGTGTGGGCATCAAATGCCTTTTGAACTCTACGTGCTGTTTACTCTGTCAGATAATGCTGAGTGTGTTGAAGGACAAAGGGAAACAAGAGGAAGGAAAGTGAAGTACCAGAGGACAGAACTGCATTTCCTGATGAAGAAAAATAAACTAGTCTTGACTCATTCTAGTTATACGTTAGTAAGTTGCATGTCTTTTTTGACAAAGCAGATACATGCAGAAAATAAGTGTACAGCAAAAGAAAGAAGCTCCTGAACAGAGAATGATCAAAGGAAAGGACCTGCCACAGCTAACTCTCCCTGTGTCTGTGGACTAGATGCAGCAGGAGGCAGATGTAAGCAAGAAATGGAGGGCACATGCTGCTTAGGCCACAGCTGAACAGTCTTCTGTCCTCTGCATTGAATGTTCTCACAGCGGGAGAGGTGAGGAATTATTGCAAAGCCAAAAATGCTTCATGATGGAAGGTATCTTGTCAAAGCATTTGTAGATCCTGTCTATGATCTTCTTATCTGTGTGGTACAGTGACCAGGTGCTATTTCTATTGTTAAAACTGAGCTTCATCATTTTCCAGCAGAGACAAGAGACAATTCATATTTGGATGTGGAGAGTAACTTCTTACAGTCCCACAATGGAGTGATAGGTTTTGCCTTTCCAATGAAAAATTCAGAAGAAAACTGGAAGTCCTTCAGTATGTATTTTTCCTTCTTTATGATGTTTCAGCATATTCAACATCAGGAGGTGTTTAAAGACAAATTTGCACAGATCTCAGGTATTTATTAAAGTTCAGAGACTCATTTTATGGTGGTTAACTTTCCCAAGACAGTTTCAGGAGTATATTCTAATGGTAATTTATTCATTAGCTCACTTATAATTTTAGAAATATATATATTAGAAATATATAACCTGGGTTTATAGAACTAACTGAAGGAGAAGATTGTAGGTTGTCATGTCTCATCAAAGACAGATTGCAACCCATGTAAAGAGCCTGGTTTCCTGAGATGGGTGGCATTTAAGATGTAGACTGGCTTGGCTGGCTTAATCAACTCTGTGATGGCCTTTATTGTTTCCCAGGCATTAAGGAGATTAAGCAATTGGTTAAGGTCTCCAGGGACTACTAGGTTAATAAGTGTTTAAAATATAGGTTCTGTAGTGCTCAGTGCTACAGTACCAAAAACTTCCTACAGATCAAGCTTGCTCTCCAAAGTTAGAAAATTACAGAATCAAGAGGCACATATATGTGGATCCATGTAGGTAATTTTAAGCTCTTTTTGACTACACTATTTGCTAACAGGATGTTGCTGAGCAGATGTTCCAACCTGCAAAATAAATGTCAAGCCTTTTAATAAGTCTCACTTTTAGCTAGTTGAGGAGCACTTAGAACATTTAAAAGGGAGGAGGAGGCAAATTTGAAATGGTCAACACAAGATATCTTTCTAAGTGTTGGAAATGGCTGAAACATTTTGCCTACATTAATCATCTTTACTGAAAGAATAATCTGTCAAGGCAAGTTTTGAGTCCTACCAGCTGAAGTTTGGCAGAGTTACGTGTCACTGATTTCAGTTGTACTATTTTCTACCAATATTACTTATAATGCAATCTCAACTGTATCAATAATTGTATCACATCCCTTTACATAACTAATCCTATATGTGTTCCAAATAGAGATAGTGTCAGCAAAATCTGTAATATACATAATCATTGTCTGGATTCTTCTGCAACATACTGATTATTAAAAGCTAATACATCCAGGCTTGGAAAAGGAGGCTCTTTTGTGAATTGTGTTTTTCCCCATACTTGAAGCCATCCAAGCTCTAAAAAAGAAACATATGTTCTTACAGGCTGACATTTAGAACTTATGTTTTTTAGGTTTCTGATTTGTTCCTTGCCAACTATGCCTCAAAAATATGGATAAAACTACTTTTGGCTTAAAAAATTTTCTGCAAATATTTTTCATATTGAATTCACTTCTGACTATGACACTGAGTACTGAAGAAGGGTTGTATAGCTCTATAATGCTTCCATTTTTAACCTACTTGAAACACTATTAGTATTTCTTGTAATAATTCTAACTGGAAATCAATGATGAGAATGAGTCATTAAATGTGATAACTGTTTTACAAGGTCACCACTTGAACTTATTTTAAACTTTTTAACATGAAACTCAATTTATTATTAGCTCTATTTTTTTATATTTAATTTTTGCCTCTACATTCTAAGTAGTTAATTTTCAAAACTAAAGTGGTTGAGTCTTTTGATGATCCTCCACAACTCAACTAGCCTTTTCAGACATTGTTAATGAATTTTTTTGAAATGACCCTTGATTTTGGAATCTGAACTATATGAAATAGTTATACTGTGAAATAGTGGTAATAAAATATAAGTGCAAGAATGCTTCTGTTAGCTGAATGTTCCGCTCTCTGCTTTCACAGATTAAATTGGTTTATTTAAATTAGTAATTTAGACTCATTCATACCAGCAAAGGTTTAGGCTTTCTTTTGTATCACATAAGTCTGAGTCCTCAGAGTGGCTTGCAGTGAACTGTTGTCCTGGGTTTGGCTGGGACAGAGTTAATTTTCTCCCTAGTAGTGGGTAAAGTTCTGTGTTTTGGATTTAGGGTGAGAATAATGTTGGATACACATTGTTGTTGCTAGGCAATGTTTACACTGAGTAAAGGACTTTTCAACTTCTCATACTTCCCTGCAAGAGAGGAGTCTGAGGGTGCCCAAGAACCCAGGAGGGGACATGTCCAGGGCAGCTGACCCAAATTTGTCAAAGGAATATTCCATACAATAAGACATCATGGTCAGTATGTATAAATACTATACACATATGATGACTATCAAAGAAAGAGATTTGTTCCTCTCTACAGAAGCAGAATATCATGTATTCCCTGGGTAGCTTCTGAGAGAGTGAAAGTTGTTTGAAAAATTTTTTGGCAAAGGTACAATAAAGTGCTATAAAAGTGTTGACAGATGCAGCTTGGTGTGCCAGCATCTGGCTCTGATTCACGGTGGGATGATAGAAGCAGGGAATAATGGATAGCTATTTTGCCTCTGTGGGATGGCATCAGGAACGTGTGCTGATAACATCCTCTTTAGCAGATCAATGTCATTTCAGAGTTTGAGCAAATAGGAACAGCTTTTGTGGAAAGGGGGGAGTCATAGTTGAGAACCTCATTATAATGACATCAGTGGATGTCTTATCATAATTTTATCTAACTGGATAGAAAAGTAAAGAAGCAATATTTAGATTTAAAATGACAGCTAAAAGCCATTGCAAGAATTTCATATTAATAAATCAGTTAGAAAAATTTCAATAATTAAAACTAAATTTTCATTTTCTTTCAGACTCCTGGAAAAGTATTCAGAACTCTCCCAGAAGATTACTAGAGGAATAAATGCTAGTCTCATTCATTCATCTCCATTTATGTCATCAGCAAAAAATTCTGTTGACAAGTGTTTCTTCATACAAACAAGCTTTTTTATAAACTGATGGACAACTAACTGCCAACTCTAAAGATGAATCCAGATGAGTCTCTGCAAGTTTTGGAGTACAGTACTCCCCTCAGAGAGAGAAAAGATATGTTAGTTCTTAGGTAGCTTTCCCCATTTAAAAAGTAAAACTGGAAGTTTCACAGCTCCCAAACTTTCCCCTTTATTCTTCACTAAAACAAATGTCTGGTTTGCTTGTTTTCTATGGTGGGGGAGAAGGCATTGTGTAGGTAGCATCAAAAACCATCTCTCCATTGGAAAAAATAATTCTCTAGCATTCTCTCCAAAATGTGAAAGCCTGTAACACAGTTTTTCATGCTGAATTTCTCCATACAAAAAGCAGACAATATGTTACTTTCTTCTTTGTTAAGATTGAGGGTTTTTTTATTGTACTGCATGAAACATATCCCCAGAGTAGCTACGCTAGTATCAAAGTTCTTCTGATGTAAATGTAATGTAACGAGGTGAAAAGTTACCCCTTGTCATTACTATATCCACAACACATACTAGTTTTTAACCAAGTAGGAGTGACACTTAAAAATAGTTAAGAGCCTGAAGCATTTTGCCATCTGAATGGCAGAGGGCAAGTATTTAACTCTGGTGCTACAGCCCAACCACAACAAATACAGCCATTTGTACTTTCCAAATTAGGAACTTAATGGTCTCAGGGTTTTTTTCCAGTAATACACTCTACCATCTTCCAATATCAGTGTACTGTTATACCAGTATCTCCACTAATCTTTTAGGATATTAAATGGCAGGTATCATACTGACAATGTCTTGGAATTCTCTTACTACAATGTGCAATAACAATAAACCCTGCTCTTTGACTGAGTACTTCTGGACAATGGAAGAGACAAGCCTTGGAAGAACATTGTAGACATGAAGGACATTCAGTCTGCCACTTCTGTCCACCATCAAGGAGACTGTAGCATTCCCTATGGATTCCTGACACAATTTTCCTCAATTTATCTCAACTGTCTATGTTTGTCTTTTATTTTTTGTCTTTTTTTTTTGCTCTTTTTTTTTCCATGAGCATATGTGTGAGGCTTTGATGATGTTTTAAAGAGAAGGTGGAATGAATGTTTTCACAGAATCACAACGTTGGAAAAGAACTTTAAGATCATCAAGTCCAACCATTCACATCCTAAACTAAACCATATCCCTAAGTACTTCATCTACACTTTTTTGAACACATCCAGGGAAGGTGACTCGACCACCTCCCTGGGCAGCCTGTTCCAGGCCCTGACAACTCTTTCAGTAAATAATTTTTTTCCTAACATCCAATCTAAACCTGCCCTGGCACAGCTTCATGCCATTCCCCCTTGTCCTATCACCTGTCACCTGACTGAAGAGACCATCACCTACCTCTCTATAACCTCCCTTCAGGTAGTTGTAGGTGGTGATAAGGTCTCCCCTCAGCCTCCTCTTCTCCAGGCTAAACAGCCCCAGCTCCCTCAGCCGCTCCTCATAGGATTTGCCCTCCAGCCCCTTCACCAGCCTGGTTGCCCTTCTCTGGACTCGCTCCAGGACCTCCATGTCCTTCTTGTGGTGAGGAGCCCAGAACTGGACACAGTACTCAAGGTGTGGCCTCACCAATGCCCAGTACAGGGGCATAATCACTTCCCTAGACCTACTGGCCACACTGTTTTTGATACAAGCCAAGATGCCATTGGCCTTCTTGGCCGCCTGAGCACACTGCTGACTCATATTCAGCCTGCAGTCAACCAACACCCCCAGGTCCTTCTCTGCCTGACAGCTCTCCAGCCAGTCTCCCCCAAGCCTGTAGCGCTGCATGGGGTTATCATGTCCCATGTGCAGCACTCTACGCTTGGCCTTGTAAAACTTCATCCCATTGGACTCAGCCCGTCGGTGCAGTCTGTTCAGATCCCTCTGAAGAGCCTCCCTGCTCTCAGGCAGATCAACACTTCCTCCTAGTTTAGTGTCATCTGCAAACTTAGTGAGGGAGCATTCAATCCCTTCATCGAGATCATTGATAAAGATGTTGAACAAGACTGGACCCAGGACTGAGCCCTGGGGGACGCCACTCGTGACCGGCCTCCAGCTGGATTTTGTTCCATTTACCACCACCCTCTGGGCTCGGCCATCCAGCCAGTTTTTAACCCAGCAGAGGGTCCACCTCTCCAGGCCAGTGGCAGCCAGTTTCTCAGTCAGAATGCTGTGAGAAACTGTGTCAAAGGCTTTACCAAAGTCCAGGTAGATCACATCCACAGCCTTCCCCTCGTCCATTAAGCGGGTCACCTTGTCACAGAAGGTGATCAGGTTAGTTTGACAGGATCTACCTTTTGTAAACCCATGTTGACTAGGCCTGATCCCCTGGCCATCATGCGTGTGCTGCATGATAGCTCCCAAGATGACCCTCTCCATGATCTTGCCCGGGACTGAGGTCAGACTGACAGGCCTGTAGTTCCCCAGATCCTATACCCTATAGCATACACACTTGCCAGAAATCCTGATGAATTTCTCCAGGGCACATATTTTTTTCAACAGTGTGAGATTAGCAGAATCATACTTCACTTTGACTTTCATACCCAGGCTTGGAAATAGACAGTAAACACACATGGGTAAATTGATTAAAAGAAACAGTATGGCCCCATTCCTTTGCAGTCTAGCTATTATTTGAAACAGTCATGCAGTGCTATAAGCTCCATAGGGTATTTAGCTGCTTCAGTGCAAAGATTTTAGGTAGGCTAAATTGACAATAATATCTTATCTGGGCTCCCATGTTCTTTGTTGTCAGTTAGGTAATCATCCAGATCATCCAGTTGAGTCCAGTGTATGGTGAAATGCAAGTTGTTTAACAAAAACTAGAACACAGCAAACTTAGGCATGTGAAATAAACTTCCAAGCAATTAAAATGAAAACAAAACCCGACCATAAATATGTAGTATGCCCATGGGAAACAAGGGTGCCACACTATGTCCGCATACCCAAGAGATGCTTGTCACTCAGTTTGGCAACATGCGCAACCACATGCGGAGGTGGGCATGCAAAAAAGACAGACACACAAGAATCCACTTTAGGTAGCTGCAAAATATAAAAGGCATTTTATTGGAACAACTTGATCTGCCAGAGTAGTTCAGGAAATGTAAATGCAAAGCAAGCTGGCAAACATGGCAGGGAAAGCAGGGCAGGATGGTAAAATAGGAGCATGGCACGAGGGAAATAAAATAGAGCTAACTTAGAGAAGCATGTGCTACGTGCTGAAAGAGTGACCAGCTAGTATCCCTGAAGTCCATCCACATGGGTGAGGATTTCAAAACCTCTAAGGGCAAAAATCAGTTATGAAAATCAAGCTAAAATTTTCAAATAAACTAATTTTTTTTCTCCTGCCAAGAAAGTTTAACAATATGAGTAAGAACACTAGCAATATTACTCAGAACAAACATCAGGAATATCAAATAAACTATCAAATACATGGAATAGACTATCTATATCCATGAAACTATACAAAAGAAAGTCAGTGCTCTACTGTATCAGAAAGGTTGTCTTGGACCTCAGAAATACCAGTGCCAGTAGAAGAACAGAGGTGCCATTCAGAACCAGTGTGTCTCAGCATCTCTTAACAAACATTCTTTCCTCTTTAGTTTTTAACATTTTAGAAGTAAAACTTGGAAAATAAACCCTGTAAGAAATGCATATTTATTTTTTATTTACACGCATCCAAAAGGAGCACAAAGATATTTGGACAGAGCAATTTGTTCCTGCTGAGACAGTACTGCCCATACATGGCTGAGAAACTGTAGTCCAGGGATAAATAAGATCAGAAAATCTGTCCTTTGGAGGAAAGGTGGTTCAAGAGTGCATCTGAGAAATTGTCACTTATCACATGCATGTTAGAGAGAAAGTAAAAAATATTCTCAAGCTTCATACTTCATCAGATAAAATCAGAAAGCAATTTTTTATACTGTATATGGTAGAGCTCAAGAGGACTATCTATAAATGTCTCGGTAGAATCCAGGGTAAGTCACTGTTGCAGTCATGATTTTCATGAGATGGACTTCTGGTTTATCAAATCTTATCTGAGTTTATGGTTAAAACTCCACTGGTATCTATTGTAAAGGGCTGAGAACCTCAGACACTTCCTTTAATAAAAAGTAAAATAAACATCTTGGAAATTAATTGATATTGATGTAATTGCGATTTACAAGATAATCTGTATGAAATCGGGGACAAATTCTGGCAAGAGAAACAAGAAAAAGAGTTAATGCTTCATGGAGCAGCTTAGTAAGAGTTGTCCCTTCTCTAGATTCTTATAAATTCACTGTGTACAGTTTACACACATTTCATTCCTTTTTTTAAAGCTAGGACTATAGTACCATGAAAAAAAATTGAGTGAATAAACAACATTTCAAAGTAGTTTGCTAAAATTAGCACAAGAGCATTAACTGACTTCCAATAGATTGTTCAGGTTATTGTCAGAATGTATTAATTGATATATTTTGAAAGATGTATCTAATTAGCAAACACAAGGATCTGAATTTTATTTTTAATTATTTGATTACTATGAAATGCTATCTTAAATGTTTACTTTGTCATAAATTCTTGCACAAAATTTGTATAAAACTAAAATAATTTAATGTTGCAAATAATGAATAAGAACTTTTCAGTAATACAAATGCTTCAAAAATACTGTCAAAGAATACATACAGAATGATATAGCTATTACTGACATTATAAATCCATATATTGTGCCTAAGGAATTTAATGAGTGGGACACTACTCTTATAAACTCAGGAGGACAGGACTTCATCTTGGTGCAAACTATCATACAAAAATCTAATATACCAATGTGAAGGAGTTTTCTGTAAGAAAAAAGTGGAATTTTTCTTTGCAAATGTCAGTATTGAGATTAAAAGAAATGATTCCTGGCTTTAAAGTATTCTAGTGTCAGGGTGACTGTAGTTGAATTCCTTAGCTGAATTAGACCAAGATCTCTCTGGTTTTGGCAGGGTTAAAGTTAATTTTCTTCCTAGCAACTGATATAGTGCTGTGCTTTGGATTTAGGATAAGAATAATGTTGATAACATACTGATGTTTTCAGTTGTTGCCAAACAGTCAAGGACTTTTAAGCTTCTCATACCACCCTGCTGATGAGAAGGCACGGGGTGCCCAAGAAGTTGGGAGGGGACACAGCCAGGGCAACTGACCCAAACTGGCCAAAGGAATATTCCATACCATATGAAGTCATGCTTCATATATATAACTGGGGAGAAGGGGGTATGCCAAGAGGTGGAGTGACTTGGGAATATCAGCTTTAGGTGGTGCAAAAGTGTGCTTTGCATCACTTGTATAGTTTTTATTATTATTACTAGTACTGTTATTATTACTATCATCATTATAATCATAATCACCTTCCTTTTCTGTCCTATTAAACTGATTTTATATCAATTAGATTTATTTTTATGTTTTTATTTTTCTATTTGCAGTTCTCTCCCCCGTCCCACTGGGCAGGGAGGAGAGAGTGAAAGGCTTTGTGGTTGTTTTAAATGCCGATCGGGTTAAACCGCAATATTTGGGCAATGTAATTTACCAGTAAATATATAAATGAATAAAAGGATGAAATAGAGCAGATTTTAAAGCTAATTGGCTGTTAGGGTTATTAAAGGGACTTTGTGTGCTGGTGTTTTCCCCACATTTATCTATTAAGAAAAATGAATCACAGTAATATTTCAGCTTGTAAAGGCCAGTGATTTCTATAAAGAGTACAGAGCTGGGCATACCTGGCCTTTACCTTGCTTCTCAGAGACACAGTCAGTCATTAACCTATGATTTCTTAGCACAAACTCTGTCATAATACACTGAAATAGCATAAGACAAACACTGGGAGGAAAGAGCAGACAGTCATGTCTTTTATCTTCTGAAATTCAAATCACTACAGAGTTGCCTCTCTGTTTCGCTGCTCCCCTTCATGGTCTGCCCCCTTTCCTCGCAGCTGGAAAGGTCAAAACTGAAAAGTAATCTTCTCCAAAACTCCCTTCCCACAGCATGTCTGTTCTGCCTTAGGAGAGTGTCAAACAGACCAGGGAGCCATCTGGAAAAAAAGGGCTCTGACATATGTCAAAGCTACTTGCAAATGTCAGGAGAACTATAAGAGAGATCTTGAAGATCTCCATGCAAGTCTTTGTGTTGTGATTTATTAGCGGTATGGCTGTGAAACGCCAGAAAAGGGTGAATCACATCTGGTACAGGGCGTTATTTTCTAAATGAAAGCTAACTGAAGGTCTCTGGAAGGATTTCTTAATCTTTCTCTCATTCACAGCCTAGAACTAGTCTATAACTGGCTGTCTTTAAAAGTCCTAGAGGTGATATACTATTTTTCGCTCTTTTAATGGACCCCCCTGTCTCTCCACGTTAATCTTTGAGAACAGACCACACAAACCCTCTCCCCCCTAAATTCCCTGGACTTGTTCATTTCCCCTCCTCAAAAACCTGTGTCCTCCCTCTCCCCATTTTGAGAGTCTCTGTTGCTTTTCTACATCCTTAGGACTGCCCAGACTGGACCTGAGCAAGTTGAGAGGGAACCTAAGCCACAAGGTAGAGATAAGAAAGCACATCCAATTCAGTGGAGAGTTACTTGAGCAAATAACCGACTAAACAAATCTTATAAGGCTCTGTGTGTCCTTAAATATTCTAGCCTTGACTCTTTTCATAAATATTATTGCTTATCATTCCTAGGATTATGTCCTCTCTATAGTATGTCCTCTTGCACTGGATTTCAGCAGGAAGAGTGTCCATCATATAAGGTCAGGGCGGATCGACTTAATACTGTAAGACAATGCTCAGGCATCATTTTTGGCTAAGAATTAAGTGCCCGCATTAAAACATATAAGCATAGAGGTATGGGAAACGAGGAGACAAAGCACAGAAGTGATGGATCAGCTAAGATATTTTATATGCTAAGAACAACAATGGCAGTTCTATTTTTGAAGCATTCTGGGGTTAAGGCTTGCTATTTGTGGGGGAAAAAAAATAAGCTATTAAAGATAAGCTCTTTCCTCTTGCATTTCAGCCAAAACAAAGCATGGAAAATTTTAGCAATTTCTATAGCCTTGCATTGAATCTACTTTTAAAATAACCTTAGATTTAATTCATGCATTGTAGACAGTAAATTAAAAGCTTTAATAATACAGCCATTAGCTCTTATGCTTTATTAAAACTATTTGCACACTCTTTGTTGCACTTGTGAGACCTTTCAACAATACAAACCACACTTTTAATACATAAAGGAGCAGAAACTCTCAGGGAAACAGAAGAAAATTAAAACAGAGTTCAATGATGTAGGAAAGTACCTGGATAAAAATCCCCTTGCGCAAACATGTCAATCACATAGCGACAGAATGCATATTGATCTAACAGAGCAGAAAGGAAAAAAAGAGTAATGAAAAAAAGTAAATTTAAAATGTTGCTTCTATTTAAGTGAAGATAAAGCTTGGCAGTTCAAAGACTAATTTCAGGTATAGTCTCACTTATAGGTTTAGTTCTTTTCCTGGCATTCAAGTAATTCACATGCTCTGAAGGAGACAATTTATTGTCCAGGTAGAATTCAAGCCTCCCAGCCAAGAACTTCAGAGCTACCAGTGCTGCAGAGCTATCAGCTCTTCTTCTGGACTGGCAGGGTGCAGCGTGTACCCCAGGTCATCAGTGAGCAGCCTTGGTTTTGGCGTACGTCCTGACTCCATGTACCAGTGCTGCACAAACTGCTGACCTTGGCCACAGATCCCAAAGACTTTTTCTTACCATTGAAGATGCATTTCAAATAGTCACAGCCAGGTGATAGAAATATTTGATAGAATTTCATCTCACAGTACTTTGTTAATATTGTTTTAACAGTACAATCAATATATACGTTTAGTGAATGGGAATATAAAGAGAACTCTGTGTACTTACACTCCTGTAGCAATGAGATTTTCCACAGAAATTTATTGCTTCACTACTGAATTATTTTCCAAACACTAATCTTTACAAATATATATGTATATATTAAATCTGCACATATATATATATATAAACTATGCTATTTAGAAATTAAGGATTCTGAATATAAATTAACACTGATTTCAGAAATATTCATTGTCTATTGATTTCTTCTATACATAAGCACAAGTGAAGACCTTAATAAAAATTTCTATCATTAAGAATGGTGAAGAAAAACTACCAATTGTAACTGAGTGCAAAAGAATTGTGATTTTATTACTGGTTTCTCTGGTTTTCCAGAAAAAAGAAAACATGTTGCCCTGCCAGACTCTAAGAGACATTAGCTGTAAAGTTTAATGTTGATGACTAAATTTCAAATCTGGTTAGATAAGTTAGTTCTCAGTTCTTCATCCATCTGTCCTAGACTGTTCTAGCACAGTTCCTAGGCTACAGAAATGACATCTCTTCCTCTTTGCAGCAACTTGCATCTCTCCCCTACACACCTACAAAGCCACTTACTTTGTCTTTGCTAACTTCAAAATTATGCAGACTTTGGAGTACTTAAAACCTTAAAAATGGCATAACTGTTATATAAAAATGCAAAATTTTGTTCCCAAGTATATACATATATGTCCAAGTGAACATAGTTCACTGGAGCATCAGTATTAGTTGATGCTGAGGCATTTATGTGATTACTGCTCTGTTATGCTGACTGCCACAGAAGCCCTTGGGTGGAAAACTGCAGCTTTCAAGTCATGATTTCTTATGCAGCTGTAGAAATTAGGAAAGGGTTTACAAACTCAGCAAATATCCAACTGTTTTTATTGGTTGATATGGGCTTGTGCAACTATTTCTTGTTACCGAGATGGAGAGGGTAATACCAGTCAGTAATGTATAACCTGAGGCAAAACTTTCAGGACATACACAGGGCTGTGCCTATAAACACTGTTTTTAAAAGCTTTAATGACTATTCAGAATAGTTTTTACTTACAGTTTTAGGAATTTGAATTTATCATTCTGGCTGTCTGCAGCTTTGGATTCCATTCTTTAGGAATCTAAGGAATTTGGCTGCAATATCTGCCCTAAGTCTATGTGCTAATTTTCTGGAACAAAATGGGAGCATATCTGTGAGGAAACAAGTATGTACAAATCTGTACTCTCAATAAGCCCATCTAAAGCCACTGAAATCAGCAAAGTGCACTGACTTCAACTCACCTGCAAATAGGGCCTCAGTGAGTCGGTTTGTCTTAATAAATAAAATGGACAGATGCTAATTCTTTAACCCAGAAGGGAAATGGAAGAGATCAGCTCTTGCCCACAAAGCTGAATTTTCCTTGCCCCCTCTTTTGGTTGGTTTGTTTGATTTGTGGAAATGTAATTTAAATAAACTTTAAAAAAGAAAAGATTTAGTCTTGGTTGTAGCTGAGAAGATTTTGTATTAACCTTCTCATAGGATTTCTTTCAAAATTCAAACCCCCCTCCAAAAAAAAAAAAAAGAAGGTAAAATGTCAAACTCTGAATAACAAGAATAGCATTTCTACTGTATATGGGATAATAAGGTGCACAGTAACATCCCATTGATGTTCACGGGAATTCTGCCAATCAGCAAAAATTGAAACCTAAGGAATTTTAAATTAATATGATTTTCCAAATATCTCTTCATGGCTAAAAACTCATTTTAATTTAAACTCTCCTTTTAAAAAGAACATTTATACCTATATTTTTCAAGTTATAACTCTGTAATAGTAGCATAGATATTCATCTGAGTACTAATAAATCATGTCATATTTTGGGACTATATTCTTATTGATAAAAACAGTCACAGACATTTCTACCATTGGATCTCATCTGATTTGCCCTAGTAGATGACCAATTTTTTAAATTTCAATTTGAGTAAGGAATGATGTAACAGCAGGGACATCAGAGCAAACCTTGGGCGATGACTGTTATATTTCTTATATTGCTGCAGAAAAGCTCATGGAACTACTCCCTTGAGCAAGGAAAGTAAGGACTGCAGGATCAGGAAATCTTGGCAAAACCATATTGACTTCAAAATTATGTTCACCTTGGGTGAACAGTCACAGTTGGACTGAAATATAGAACTGAATTTTCTGAGAGTATCCAGCTGGGCAGCAGCAGCTTAAAGTGGAAAAAGGAAGGACAAAAGTAGGAAAAGCAGCTTTCACTAAACGTGTGTAGTCCTATCTCCAGTGATAAGGGCAGTTTAAGAGGCTCTTTCCTTCCTCCACTCCAGCTGCTCATTCTGACTTTCACCTGCCATGACAGCACACAGTGACTGGGGTCACAGTAAACGAGACTTACAAAGTGTTCTGTTAATGTTTGACATGAAGATGGATTGTTTTGGTAATATTTATCAATTTAAGGAGGTGAAAAAACCCACAAAAATCCCGGAAACAACCAGAAAGCTACCACCACTCTCTATTGCGCTTTGTAATATTTGACCCCTACTTACTTAAAATATTTTGCTGTCAGGGACTAAAGTGCCTCATCTGCACACCATTGCTTCTGAGAGCCTTATCTGGAAGAGTACGGAGCGGATCCCACGGTGCACTTGAAACTTTGTCAGAGCAAACAAAAACTGGAAGAGATTTGCACATCCCAAGAGGAGCTCAACAATTTGCTGAACTTTCCCCATGGTCACAGCAATCAGCATGAAAGATGCTGCTTTGATTTTATGCCTCAAAGGCTGCAGTATTTGAAGTAAAAAAACTAAAATTAACTAGAATACAAATAAAATTAAAAAAAAATCCCATCCCTGGTTCAGCACACTATGTATACCAGAAAGGAGGCTATGCCTCAAATCTCTCAGATTTCTAGAAACATATAATTTAGGCAGTCCCTAAGAGGTCCACAGCTGATGGATGTGAAATTCTGAGAGAATCTGGCTGGGCAGATCCAGATACCCAGGCAGGGATGACTGCTTTGATGCTCAGGCATAAAGATTTATCCATGGTTATCAGCTGAAAGGATCAGATAGGTGCGCCACGCAACGCTGAGCTGCCTCTATTAATGTCAGGATAATCCTGTGCCTGCAGTGTGGCAATTCGTACGGAGAGGCAGGTCCTGCCGCCTTCATTCCTACAAAATTGTACCTAATGCCATAGAATAGCCACAGGGAAATCAGAGAGCCAGACAGTGCAACCCTGGAGTGGAAGAACTGGGGCTGGCTCTGACAAAGAGCAGCATATAATTAACACCTTTGTTTAGTGTTGATGCATGCTGATTCTTTGTTTTAGCTCTTAATTTCTTCCTCTCACCAGGGTGATAAGTCTTTCTTTGCTTTTAGAAGAAATTTGGAAGCTGAACACATAAAATTACTTCAGGCAAGTATATCATTATGTCATACAATACCTGACAACAGGATTCACTAATTTGATGTAATACAAATTCTTATATTCCCTTTCCTCTGCTGCTACTCTCCATGTTGTTACCAAGGACGTATGTAGATGTAGAAACAAAACATAATTCCTGAAAGATCATTAGACAGTCTGTATTTTCCAAAATAACTTTACTAGCAATACACTATGTAATAATCCATTGAGCAAACCCATGAAGTCTCAGGTCTATCTGAAGAGAAATTGGTCCTTAGTAGAGGGATTTAAATTAAAATGAATATTTAGCCATGACAGAAAGATAGAATATTCTGGTTATTTAAACTTTTAAAAATTCTTGACAGGCTCCTTCTAGAGGTCTGAGATTCATCTGGAATTTATTTGTACTGCACTTTTCATGGGTGGACTTTGGTCCTTGCCAGCTTTAACTCCATTCTTTCTGTTTCTTCCCTACTACCTTTTTAAGATCTTCATCTGTTTCCTCCTGGTTTTGTTTACCTTTCTTTTCCGATTTAGTTACAGTCTGAAGACCTTTCTCCTCCTTAACTTTCGGTTTGGCCTTTATTAGCCCCACTTCTGTTGTTTTAGTCTCTGCCTGCTTGACCTTCTCAGTCATCTTTGCTTCTCCTTTTCCATCCTTCACTTCCTTTTTAACTTTTGCTTCCACTTTAGCGCTCTTTACTTTCTTCTCCTCTGCAGGTAATAAAGAAAAATAAAGATGAATATTAAATGCCATTTATTTAGTCTTGTGCTGTTACTAACACATATGTCTTCATCATTAGCACCTTGCTTAGATCTGATGAAAGATATTACCCCCTCAAACTAGACATATTTAGATAGAAATGTAAGATGCAAGCATATTTTGCCTTCAGTCCTGTACCAAGTAATTGACTGATACTAAGGATAGTAGGCTATGGCAAATAATATTCAATATTTGTAATGACAATATGTTGGCTTTTCGGGTATGAGCTAGGGAGACAAATGTTGGTTACGAAGCAAGAGAATGTGAAAGGTACTTCCAGGCTAAATCTGAGTAACTTTAGATGGAGATCAGAGCTAAATTCTATTGTAAGCTATGTCATTGATTTAAAGTGTGCCTATTTGTAAGGGTCACTTTTATGCACTGATTCTTGGTCTTTGCCAAAAATGTGCTGAGTTCTTGACTCTCCCTCTACACCAGTTCCCCAGCCTGGAAGAGTAGTCTAGGACAGGCCAGATCATGACGTGCCCTGCTGCAGAATGAGAAGGTTTCCTAGCAGAATTACTGAATTACAGCTGTCAGTAGCTGAAGCTACACAGAAGTTGGTGAGACCAGGAGTATTCCTTCTGCTCATATGTATCATCAGCTTTCTCTCACCTGAGACACAGGTGCTGACAAGATATGTGTTTTTAGTTCACTTCAGGGGAAAATCCAACAGTAGCTTAAAATGCCACCGAACATGGTTTAATCTGTTTTATGTGATGTTCAGACTTCTGTTTTCTTCATAGCTCTGAAGGTCTCCATCCTTGATGCAAAACTTAATTGATACAAAATCCATGTCTTCTTTAAGGCTCTGGAATTCTATTTCTATTAAGCCGTTGAGCTAACTAAATTGATTTTTTGAATATGTGATCTGAATAGTTCTACCTATTCTAAAACAGAATACAGATCTTTTTATAAGGGACAATTGCTGCTTTCAAACAAAGTTATGGCATGACCATATATAATGCTGACCAGCGAAGAAAGGGTTTCCTTAACTAGTTACAATGGAAATGTGCATATGTGTGTCAGATCACTCATGAATAGGCCTACTTCTTTTTCAGGGAAATGGTGGTTCAAACCTTAAATTTTAATTTTTGAATCTTCAACATATTTTGAAAGGGATCATCCATGCCACTAACCTCTGGATGTTCTAAAGAAATTTTACTTTGAATTTGATTTTAATTTCATTATAGGGTTTTTTTGTTACGCATTATATTCTGTGCTCCAATAAAATAAAATGTACGATTTAATGTAAATTCTGGTAAAAATTATATAAATAAATAGATACCTTTGGGAGGAGGTTTCTTTTCAGCTTTTTCATGTCGTTCAGGTTTCTCTTTTTGAATCACTAGAAAGTGGTACAATTATATATATTAGGAAAAAAAATGACAAAGAATGAGAATATATTGCTAAATCACAATTAACATCCCTGAAAGTTTCAGATTTTTTCATGATTCTTTTTTTTTTGGCTTGCAAAAACCTGTTTCTGAGGTTCACAAACTGAGGTAAAAAGCTTCAAAATGTCTGTTGAGACTCACCTAAGGCAAGGCAGTCACACAGATCTGACTCTTTGTAGGGAATGTTTATACTGTATATTCTAGATGACACCAAATTTCTCTGCTCAAGCTCTGAGCAGACATGGGCTTGATCTTCTTGTACTCCAGCCAGCAGGAAGTCATGCAACTACAGTCGTCTTACAGAAAGGGGTTTTTCTTAGCTTGGGCTCACTGCAAGCACAGCCACGAGCCTGGTGCTCACTTCAGAGCCCATCTCGAATGAGTTCATGTCTGCCCAGGATACACTGTGTAAACACACACTCTGCTATGTCCTAGAAAGGTTATCCAAATTTTATGCAGACACTTCTATCTTTCCCCTCTCATTTGCCATCCAGACATATTGCTGAAACAAAACAGCCTTGAGAGTTAATTACACTTCAGTCAAATGATAACTACATAACAGCAACAGTGTCTCTGAATTCCAGACTGGAATTGCTGACCATATGAGCCATGATTGATATTTAGATTTTTTTTTTTTTAGTTGTTTCTTAGATAATGTGGCTAAATAACACTGAAGCTTTTTGATGCCTTTAACAGTGGGCTGAAGAAGTACTCTAAGCTGAGCATCTCCTGACTGTGGGGGATTAGTCACCTGATATTCTGTATACTTGTTCCCTGAAGTTGGCCTAGACCTGAGCATCCTCATTTCCTTGGGACTGCAAGGGGTTGAAACGACCCCTCAGCACTGCTGGTAGCCGAACCAGTTTAGAGCAGACCCCAGACAAAAGGGAGGTGAGCCTGGTGATGGACAGCTCAGCACACTGCCAGCAGAAATGTGCCTTAGGAAGCACAGAAGGCAATAAGCGTCCTACTGCACTGAGTCCACCCAGAGGGACTCTCATGGCATGGAAACTCTTCAAGAGAGGGTAGCAAGCCTGTATGTCATATCACAGCAACAAATCTCCCTAGCTACAAACTGGCCAAATTCTTCATAAAATTTTCCAGGCAGTGACTGGAGTCATGGCTGCTATTAAACACATTAAATCTCTAAGTGATTATTTGATTAGCTAGCAGAAGATAAATGGGTAAACAGGCTGGCTGCTCGTTAGGAATATCTCAGTGATCTTTGGAAGCTATTTGCTTTTCAAATCTACACAGACACTGTGGGCACTTATTTTCTCTGGATTACTTCAGTGTGATTTTGCTTTATTAAAATAAAACCACCACAGCTATACACTGAAAACAGAAAAATGACCAAATATTCCTTTTAAAGAGAGACTTGACAATGGCTGCTTTTCAAAGTTTCTGAGGCTTTCAATTTTCATTCCACTTTTCTCTCTTTTTCACTCCTAATTCCTTTTTTATGCTTCTCCTTAGAATAAGGTCAAGTCCAATAAAGACTGATTTGTACATTTGATTCTATATTTTCTGAAAAGATTCAAATTAAATCTAATTAATTCATGTATCCCATCATTGTCAAATTAATCTGAATGCTGTAACAGACTGATATTTAGGTACATTGCATAGGGATTTTTTTCAGGAGATGACTGAGTAGAAGTAAGAAGAGACCTAACTTCATTATAAAAATATTTGGATTCCAAAAAAAAGTGCATGTGAAAATAAACAACCCACAACCCCAACAAAAAAAGGAGAAAAAGAAAACATTAGAGCAAAACCATTCACATGCCAACCAATAATAAATGTTAGTCTTTAAAAAATATCATAACAGGGCAAGCTGATTGGATTTTTAAATCCCCCTGTCTGAGTTACCTAAAAAAATGGAAATATCTGTCAAAGGAATATAAAAAATAATCCCTCATTCATGAGATTGCTTAAGAAAATATATGATAATTAGTAGATATGTAAATCTTCAACACAGCCACTGCTACCATGGAAGAAAGTACAAATCATGTATTGAAATGAAAATATTATTGCAAGAAAATAAAGGCAAGAAAATGAAAATCTGTATTTGGTTATGATGGAAGACCCAGACCGAGAGTTAGTAAACACGCTTGCATTAGGTCTGCACCAGACTGAAAACTGATACACAAGAGAAAGCCTTCTTTGCAGGCAAATTACTGAATCCCATTGTGGATAAAAAGACATCAAGGACTGCAAATACAACAGTCATAGGCTTATTTCTTTAGCTGCATGAGAATGATTTATAATTACCTCTGTGCATCAAAACAAGAGAACTAAGCAAGAAATATGTGCTCAGCAAGATACCACTCAGGGGCTGATCAAGATCTGCTCAAGCAAAAGTGAGAGTAGCCAAAAAATGTGCAGTATGGACTAGAAGAGCTTTATAGTTTAAATACACATCTCCACACTCTCCCAAACTGTGTAGTCACTGGAAACCCAAAACTCTACAACATCTGATATCAATCTGTATTACCTTTAGGAGGTGCTTTCTTTTCATGTTTTTCTGGCTTTTCAGGTTTCTCCTTATGAGTAGCTAGGAATAAATGACAACATTAATGGTTATTAAAAAAGAGAAATTTTGCATGTTTAAGTGTAAAAGAAGAGAAGAAACATCAAGAGACACAACTATGCACCATGGCTCTTCATGCAAAGAATGAGAAAGATTAATTCAGCTGCAACTGTCTCCTGTTGATGCCAAAAATTGTGATCTGAACTTTCAAAAAATCATCTACCATCCCTGAGGTCTCTGCCATTGGCTGGGGGAGGAATGGCCTTTCTGGCACAACTCTAATCCCACGAAATAAATTCTTGAAGAAAAGTTATGCTTATTTATGTTGTTTACTGGTTCATTTTGATTGTTTTGTTTACACTGTCATTTATTGGTTTATTTTGGTTTATTGTTATTTTTGAGCTTTCTTGTTTAGTACTTTGGTTAATTTCTGAAGGATTTTCTGAACTCCACATAACAACTAACAGTTTTTCCAGCTATGAATGATTAAACACTATAATTAATTACAAATCTAATTGCAATGGCATTATAACTAATGCTCTTTGGGGCTTTTTGTTTGCTTTTAATTTCCAATTTACAAATTGAAATAAAGTACACTATAGTGACTAGATTTCTCACTCAGGTTTCAAAATACACCTGAGTTGTGAAATAGTCACTGAGTGGTGGGTAGTCTGGAATATTCTCCCATATGGGCTCTAATTTGTCCATGGATCTGCAGAACTGATATTTATTTATATGCGTTTATATCCTCTGAGGTACCAAACAGGGACCAAGCTGCCTGTTTGGTTCTGGCATAGCAGTTTACACTGCGAACACAAAAATATATGCATGAGCATTGATGTGTACTCTCCAGCCTTGTTTTGGAGTTTCAAAAGAAAGTAAGAATTATGGAAGATCAAGCAGTGCTAGATATCAATTTATTGTGAGTAACTACTTAAGGAATTGCTCCTGCCCTATTTAGTGCCTATGGCCTTACTCACTACTGTATTTAAAACATTTCTTTTTCACATGTACTACTTCATCACCTTTGTGTACAGGTTGTCAGGTGTTTTTCCCAGATGACCATATTCTCTTACCAGCAATACTTGCTATGAGTGTTGGAAATACTCTGAGACTACTGGGAGACTATACTAATCCAGAGTATAAAATATATTATCCCAAAATACCTAAGAAAACAATGAACATGCACAAGGAATACAAAAAGTTAGTCTGTCTGCATGTCTACAAACCTTTATATGATCTCACAGCTTTTATTCATAAAGCTCTGTAACATTTTTTGCAGTCAAGGGGATACATAAATGGAAATTGAGTAGGCAATTAGTTCTGTGGTAGCTAAAAATGTAAAATAAGGTCTGACATTAAATCATTACCTGCATGCCTTTCCTTTTTTTCAGTTTTCTCTTGTCTGTCCAGTTTGTCTTTATGTGTCACTAGGAAAGAAGAAAAGTGTTCATATCTATTTAAAAAAACCCCTTAAGAATAAAATTAATTCTACCAACTCTTAGGAGACAAAATGGCAACTGTGGTTTACTCCTGAGCTATCCAGTGCATATCTGCACAGTGTACATCATATCACATGGCTGTGAGCTGACTACTCTGCCCAAGAAGTTATTGCTTACCACCCAAGCCATGGCAATGTGCTGTAGCTGTTTAATGCAGTAACATCATCGCTTGCAACTGCTCATTCTCCAAGAAGGATTTTCAGAAAACTGTTCAGGACTAAGGCAGAGCACACATCAAATGCTGCTGCTGCCTGCTCTAGAAAGAGGACATCATCACCTAGGCCACCCTGTACTCTGTCAGGCAGAGGCTTGGAAAATCCCTGGAATCAATCCTGGAGTATAAGAGCATCACATGCACAAATGACACATCTGTCAGTTGCCAGCTGGCTTGAAATGGATAACCAGTAATGGATACGGAAGGCTAGAAATGGATACAGATAGCTAGTAATGGACACTAGCTGAGATCAGTCAGTCCCTGGCAATCATGATCTCAGAGACATAATTAGATGCCCAGTATGTACAAAGTAAAAACTAACACTGTGACAGTAGGAACTGTATTATGCTATCCACTCATTCACATAACAATTTCCACTCATTTTTCTTAGGATTTCACACAATAATTTTCCAGACAATGGGAAATGAGCATGTGGATTTTACAGCACTTCAGAAAAATCATTTGTGAAACTGCAAGCTAGCTTTAAATCTAACTCCCGTGGAGATTTCATCCCAGTAGAGAAAAACTCCCTTTGTCAAACACCAGAAAATAAGGAAGTTCTCTTACAGTCCCATGTATGACACAACTAACTGGAAGCAAAAGAAAAAGGGTAGGGAATATTCAGGTGAATATTTTTTTAGCAATATAGTGATGAAGTACATGAGAATGATTTCCTGACAGCTGAGTCATGCTGACTGAGATAGTTCTAATAATTCTCTGTGTCATTAGATAACTTTCCTAAACATCATCACAGAAGTTGCTTAGAAATTAGAATGGGATGTTATTTACTTTGTCATCTAAATCTTGGAAAAGGAATCAAAGAATCACAGAATCACAGAATTGTAGGGGTTGGAAGGGACCTCGAGAGATCATCGGGTCCAACCCCCCTGCCAAAGCAGCTCCCTAGCTCATATTGCTCAGATAGGCGTCCAGACGAGTCTTGAATATCTCCAGAGAAGGAGACTCCACCACCTCCCTGGGCAGCCTGTCCCAGGGCTTTGTCACCCTCACTGTGTAAAAGTTCTTCCGCATGTTGGTGCGGAACTTCCTGTGCTCCAATTTGCAGCCATTGCCCCTTGTCCTGTCTCCAAAGGAATGTATTTAACGTAGAAAAGAAGCAGTTAAAATGCAGGGCTGCATGAAACTTTTGAGTCTTCTGGTCACACTTCAATGAAATTGGTCTTAGAAAGACAAGTATCCATAGTCATAGTTTTAAAACATAATGTACTGTCTGAAAGCAAATGTACTGCTAATACTGGGATTCTCTACGTGCAGTAGTGTTTTAGTAGCAATTGCAGCAATGTTTCACTAAACATCCCCCTGCAAGTAATACATTCATCTTCAGATAAAATATAGTTAGGTAGACAGATTCTTAGTAGGAGTTGTGACAGGTTAAGGCAATATAGTAATTCTTATTCTTCTACATTTGTTATCTGATATTTTCTGGGATCATTTTTCCCGTTCTAAGAATCTTTTAAAAACATTAAATATTGTTCTCCTATCAAATCAAATTGAAGAGTTTTCCAAGTTTTCTACAAAATAACAGGAGGGGTCTTAATGACAAATTCAGGTTTCAATATGGGATATTCTAATCTTTGCTCTGTCATTTTTCACAATCTCATAGAAAAAAATCTTTTGTTACCACCATTCCATTTTCTATTAATAAATATTCATTCTAACAGAAACCTGAACTTACGTGCCTGCCATTAACTTCTAGAGTCAGTCTTGCTAACTCAATGTACTTTTAATTATTTATATAAAATGGAAAAGTTCCAACCACAGACCATTAGAATGGCCTAATCAAGCACAGATTTCAGGAGGGTGCACATTCGCTGGGGTTGTAAGATTCATGATCTTGGTCTGAAATAAATCAGCCATGGCTGTACATTGGGTCTTCCCTTTTTAGGATGATTTATTGACGGTTGGCCTATTTGCTTTTCCTGAATGGGTTTCTTCCTCCAGCCTGAGACTTTATTAATCACATTTTTATGTAAAGGATATGTTTAAAGTGTTTCGATCAGTACATGCATTCCAACAAAATTCCATTTTGCCGAAAAATCCATCACATGATGCAAACTTTATGGTGACTCTTGGAGCCCAGAGGAGGAAGCAGTATCCTGATTCTGACTCCTACAACAGGTGGATCTGTAATTTGTTGTTAACGTACATCAACAGCAAACTGGTAAATACTTTTTAAAACCTTCTCCCCAACATCTCTGAAATGAGTCTGGAGAAATTTTTTCTATGTGAGGTCTCTGAAGCAGAATGCCTTCAGGGACTGTGCCCTGCATGTTATAATTTACTCATTATATTTTGCTCTGAAGTATTCCCAAAGACAAATATTATGCTTGGATTCATTGAAGAAGAATAAAAAAAGGCACCTATTTATGCTCTGGGCATCTTTTACATAAGTTAATAATACAGTAAAAACTTAACCATTAATCTCTGAATATAATTTTAGCCTTTCTGCAGAGTGATGAATTCAAAATACTTTTAAAATCCTTGTTCTTCTTCCAACTGGCTTTCACAACACCTCACCCATCGCTAAACATAATTGGGATTTACAATAAGGTCTAAGAGTCAATAGATTAGATTGTGTTGAACCACTGGTAAAAAGAACATCAAATGCGGAATACGTACACTTGAGGGCTTCCTTCCTCTCGATTTTTTCTTGTTTTTCAGGTTTGTCTCTGTGAATTACTAGAAATAATAATAAATAAAAAATCACAAACAAGCAAACAAACAAAACCCCACAACAATCCTTTAATCTGGAGGTTATATGTACACTTATTATTTCACCAAAGTGATGGAGGAAAAATATTTGTAAAACCAAATAATGGATTTTAGCTCTGAGTCACAGGTACTAAATGCTGTATAGACCTTCTTAATGTCAATATTTAATTCCATGTCCAAGAGAAATATTTTTTTCTTGAATAAACTTTCAGACATTAGACTGTATTTTTGCAAAATAATTGATTATTCAGCAACCTAAATCTAATCTGTGGGATATCTTTTGCTCCCATTACACAAGTACCCTGACTAAGATTTCTGTCAGAGGAAATTACTTTCAGTCCTTGACAGCATTGCTTTCTATTCTGAACAAAAAACAGCTAGCATATTGCTGTCCATGCTCTTTTTTTCTTTATTTTTAGCTGTTACTTCAGCCATGGGATGGATTAACAAGAAAACATGTCTCTTAATCAGCAGCTGTTCAAAACACAACCAACTACATGTCCTGTCAGAAGCAGGCTAACAGGTATCTTTACTGACTCTATTGCCCACCCAATGTCCAGACCATGATTTTAGACATGGTTGTATTCCACATCCCAATAATTCAGACAAAAACATTCCCTGTCAACTTATACTATGAAAAGACTTGAAATTTCAGTGAAAACAAACCAAAAAAAGATTCTTCGCAATACTCAAGTTTTTGTGAACAAATAAGGCACAGAAATTACAACTCTGATTGACACAACTGTGAGCTTTAAACAGAAGCACAGTAATGTTTTTGTACACACCCATCCACCTCCTTTGCAGTAAATGTCATTTCACAGAGTTGCAAGCATTTTTTTGTTGGTTAAATATTTGCACATTAAAAAGCAGACACGTCCTTAACTAAAATCATTCCAAACATTCAGTAATTTCATTATGCCTTGCATGTGCTTGCTTTATCCAAATACACTTCCAGTCATAACAGGTAAATTATTGCTGATAACAGTTGGCAGTACTGTGGAAAAATATTGAAGGGAGATTTTTCAAAACTTTGAAGGAATGTGGACAGCCAATTTGCACTAAAAAAGACCCACACAGGCTGAGAAGAATGCAGCAGCACCAGCAATGTATTATTGAGCGAATTACAGGCTGTAACTCATTCAATTGCTTTAAGACATCCAGTAGCATACCTCTCTCCCTATACCGTGTAGAACTTTGAATGTTTTTCCAGAAACTGTAGCATGCTTTTACATCTTACGTTTGTATTAGCAGGTGTTAGCTTTGCACAAAACACTTTGAGCCAGCTTGTTGTTTGTTTTGGATAGATCAATGGCAGAGTTTTGCAAACAATAGCTCTGTGATGGTCAATGGCAGTGAAACATGAGCTTCTGTACATCAGTCAAAAGCCCTTGTAGTCTCTATGCCAAAAAATGTAGCTGAGCTACGCAGAACAGACTGGCAATCAGAAAGCTTGGTTGTAGTCACAGAACATCTTACTAGTGTAATCACAGAATCACAGAATTATCAAGGTTGGAAAAGACCTAGAAGATCATCCAGTCCAACCATTCACCTATTACTACTAGCTCCCACTAAACCATATCCCTCAATACAACATCCAGTCTTTCCTTGAACACCCCCAGGGTTGGTGACTCCACCACCTCCCTGGGCAGTGCATTCCAGTGCCTGACTACCCTTTCTGAGAAGTAGTGCTTCCTGTGGCTACTATGGCTTTTTAAAAATTTATTTTAAAAATTTATTTTAAAAATTTATTTTAAAAATTTATTTTTATTTTAAAAATTTATTTTTATTTTAAAAATTTATTCTAGTTTCTCCATAGCATTTCCCTATTTCATGCTTTTGAAAAAAAAAACCACCTCAAAACAAGCCTTGAACAACACTAACTGAATTGTCAGCAGACCTTAAAGTGGTACAGAAAAATCTAGTTCAAGGTTCCTTCCCATCATCAAAATGGTATAAAGGGCTTAAATGCAAGCACATATTAACATTTATGTGGACCCCAAACTAAAAACACAGAGAAGGGATCAGTTGGCTCCTTCTTGAGAAGTGAATGTAACTCGATGTAACTGGGCACAGAGCCTGGAATGTGGATAAGCACAGACCAGGCTGGCATAAGCATAAGCTATTTTTCTCTTGCCAATGATAGGCTGAAGATGATCTCTGGTTAGTTCAAGAGCTCTATCTTGTGTGCTGATATCCCCATGGCCACAGAGCTCGCTAATCTCAGATTATAATGTTTACCTTTACCTCTTATGGGCACTGCCAGGTCTATAGCTTTTGTGTAGAACCTTATTGGGGAAGGGCAGGTGTTTCCAAAAATTAAAGGATTCATGTTTCAGGGCTGTGATGACTGGTCATTTTTGACTCTTCAGTCACAGTGCAGCGGGGACACCAAAGTCCACTGAAGCTTTTGATCTGACAAATTTGAATATTATTTTTCTCTCGCATATTAACTCTGTTTTTCCCTCCGATTTTTTTCCAAGTTCAGCTTCATACATAGCCCTAAAATCTCTGTCCTAGAAAATAGACTGTCTACAGAAAATATCCTGTCTACATTCTATCCAGATGTAGTCACCTGGACATCTATTTCTTTGTAAAGGACTTAATACATGCCCTTTTTCAAGCTCACAACACTTAGGCACAAGCACTAGGTTTTAGAAGTAAGCCAGGTTGGTTGAACTGCCATGTGTCTGTGAAACAAACTAGTGTTAATGAGATTTTCTTTCTTGCATGTAAAAATAAAGAGAAAGCACATAAAAATAGTGCACTCTTCAGCTAAAAATTGCTGGAACTAAACCTGATTGTTCAACTTTAATTCAACAATTTTATTTGCTTTATGGCACACTTCATAATTAAAAGATTAACTCTTTTCTTTTTTTAATAGGATGCTGGATTCAACCAGAAAAAAATAAGAATAATAAAAAAAAACAGCTTAATGACAATTGTGTAAGCTGAAATTTTCCCACAACTTAAAGAAATTTTATTGGACTTGAAAATACCAAAAAAGCACAAGCTCAGAATGAACTGTTATTAGCATTGGAAAAAATATAACACCCCAACCTATTTTTCACTAACCTAGATTTTGGAAATTGCTGAAACATTTTTATATGACTTTGAATGAAAATTCAGCCTCGGGCAAAAAGATGAGCATGAAAAAATTCATCCTCAATGACTGGAGTGTGGTAAATTTCTAAATGATTTAAAATAGAAGTTTATAATGGAAAGCTTAAAGGTAATTTGACAAGATATTCCAAAGTTAATCATATAAGAATATTGCTATCTACTTCACATAAAATTAAAAAGAAGCAGCATAGCATCTATGTGAAAGATTTTTCCAAATTTCGATCATCTAATTGTGTATTTGATTTACATCAAGTGGAAATGTAGTGAAGGGGGAAGTGATTTAGTTTTTCTTCATTACATTGTTTGAGACCAAGACATTTCCCACCCCTAAAAAGCAAGTGCAAAAAGAAGAGATGTAATAAGAAGACACTAATTCCATACCTAAGGGAAGTAAAAATAGTTTCCAGCTGAGTAAGTCTTAAGTCTGCTGCTTAGTATAAAGCTAGGTGATGAGTGCAGTAAGCATGAAGCAGAGATTGCTTGCTCCAGCTAACTGACTAAGTGCTTGTCTACAGAGCAACACTCAGGAAAGTTAAGATAAATGAACTAATACAATGAAGTTAAAGTGCATTAAATCTCTGTGAAGATGCTTTTATTCAGAAGTAAAGTAACCTTAGATGACTATAGCTTAATTCTTCTTGAAGGAACACTCAAACACCAAAAAAAAAAAAAAAAAAAAAAGAAAGAGAAAAAAGGAAAGGACTTGGTCTGGAGAGAGTGGCACAGGCTTGCAGGTCCAAACCATAATCCATGAAAATCACAACAATGAATTAACTGTTGAGGCATCTGCACTCATTAAAAAACACCTCAATTACCTGTGAAGGGGGAAGAAGCTTGCCTCTGAGTTTGCCCAGATCTTCCCAACCAGCACCACACATGCACATGCTGCTCACTGCAGCACCTAATCCTGTGTTGGACTTTAGCCCTTCAACACTGAATGTAAATGCCTATATAAGATTGGGACAATTAAGAGTGAGATTTAATTGCTATAGTCCGGCATCCGGCAGCATTACATCCTTCTGAACTGCAATTCAGCTAAATAAATACTTGCCAACTGTACCTGTTCCACTACAACTAACATGTTACCTGTACCATGCTAATGAGTTAAGTGTTAACTCAGGTGTATCTGTCGACATATCTCCAAAAATCAGGGTAGAGAGCCTCTGTGCCAAACATAAATACGCCATTTAACTTGCTAAATTTGTCAGCTTATGAGGATTTCTAGTATACTATGGATTTGAATGGTCTAGTTCTATTTATCTAGTTAGCTGTTTCAACAACCCTGTCTTTCAGCTACATATTCAGTTATGGGGACACATTATATTTGTCTCATAATTTATCCTTATGTTGAAATACAGACAAGTTTATTCTGATATGTTTAATATGTGCATTATCAGTATGGCCCTATTAACAAGTCAATAGGGGTAGGAGGGACAGCATAGTAAATGAAATGGTTTTGAAAGACCTGGATTTTCTTTTTTTGTCAATTCAGGCTATGTTCAGAGATACTCGCTGCAAAAAAACCCAGAGGCTAGTGCTAATTCAGAGATACATGTTCCAAAATCACTACAATTCAATGTATGGCTGTCAGAGGTAGCACTTCATCATCACATTATCTTCTTCCATCCCTCACTCCTTGTCTTCTTCCATCCCTCACTCCAACAACGTATTAATGAGGTATATTTGAAAAAAGCCACACAATAGAACAATCTTTTCCCATGTCTTCCCAATGGCTGTTGTAATAAGAGATATTTCCTGGAAATGTAGGTCAGTTGATTCCATTGCTAATATCAGTTTTCTATAAAAATCAAGAAGGACCTTATGGGTCTATTTGGATTACCATTGCATCTTCCATTAGGGAGAAATTATATACTTATATCTACTTTTGTTTCAATATAATTTATTATTGTTCTTTCCTGTTGCCAAAGTATTGCATAGTTACCTCTTACTTATTGATAGTTATAACAATGATAACACTTCTTAAACAGCCTTCAGCAGCAGCAAAGTCTTAAAAAGTCTCTGTATGTCATGAAATGACAGACTTGGAGGTCAGCTGCCCCAGGTTGAGGCAGCTTCATCCCTCAACCTCTCCCCTCAAACTGTGGCCGTTGCAGTTGCCCCACACTGAACTCACCCCAGGGCTTTCCCTGAACTGGGAGGCTGAGGACTGGATGCAATATCTAGATGTGGTCTCATGAGATCTGAGTACAGGGGGATAAGGTATCCCTTACCTCCACTGACTGAGCTCCTGCTCATACAGTCTGGGGTGCTGTTTGCCCTTGTGCAAGTGCTAATACATCAAATAAGAAATTGGGAAGACTCCATTTTGTGGAGAATTTTTGTTTATATATAGACATAATCACGAAATAATGTAATTTCAGTGCTCTTAAGTATGAGAAAATGCTTCTTTGGGTCATTTTAAGAGTATTTCTTCTTGTCAGGATCAAATTGACTAAGTGCAATAATTGGAAAGGACTTTATTACTAGCAATTTATAAAAATATTTAATTAAAAGCAAATTTTAGGGCAACAGTTTGCCTGGCTCTTAATATTGTAAGAATCTTGTAATTTCAGCCACTTTGATCTGGGCTTTCCATTCATTGCATCTGTTCCTGGTATTTCAATAATTTTTTTTCAAAATTAATATTACAGATGGGATTCCCTGGTAAATCTTGGATCTGGGATACAAGGGGTTTGACAAATGAAAATGTACTTTAAATTATTTTAAAAACTCAAGTGTCCTCATATTTTTGCATGGAGGACTGAAATTTATTTGGGGTGTATGCTTCTATTAAAAGAATTCGTTTTACCTCTAGATTTTTCCTATTAAAACCAAGAAAAAATTGTATTTGTACATGCTTCCTGGAGGTACCATGGAAGGTAACAGTAAAACTCCCTAAAGATTCATGCCTTTATCAGGCTCTAGCTTGAGGCCAGACAGAATGTTTTCTTGTAATTGTTCCTCCTATGTACAAGATGCACTTTTGGGACATAATATGAAAATGAAAAATAGAAAAAATATTTGTCCTGTGCTTCAGTAATTGATTGCATAATTAAAGACTGCATTATCAGGCATATGCATAAAGGGACTTAACTAATGGTACATGAATGCTTTTTTTCTGGCTTCTTGTAACTTCTTTGTAATTATTCTGTTCTTCTATGTCTCTCAATCAACTCCTATATAGATGAAATGTTGCAAATAAGACTGTTTTGGTCAAGGCTGCAGCTTTATTTGTTTTTTTAGAGTACTGTGCTTGAAATGACCTGAACTGGGATCCCTTGCTAATGGATCTGAGTTCATTACTGCCCACTGATACCCTAAAAAATTCATTTTCATACATGATTTATTAAGTAGTTGGGAAGCAGTTCTAGGCACTTCAGATGACCCTGATTAGCACGGAACAGGCAAGCTATCACTAGAGGTGTAAAATTCTATAAAAATAGATAAAGAATGGATAATGAAGTGAATATAATTGTGTGAGGGAGAATGCATGTATATGCACGTTATTTTTAATAAGCTTTCTTCTTGCTTCCTCCGGCCATTACTAGGCACTACACTGGTGCGTCAGAATGGTGCTCATCAAATTTTATGTGGTCAAACCTTTACAGGGGAAGCTTTCTTAGGCAAAAATATCTGCACATACTCCAGGAAACATCTTTGTTTATATGACCTCTGAAAACCAGTCCCAACCAGTTCCTCTGTGGAATTTTGGAAAGTGCCAGTTAGAGGAGATTAAAATACTCTGAAAAGGTAGGTTGTTAAAGTGAAGGTTTCTCTTATCTCTGATACACACCTGGCTCACAGTTAACTATGACTTTCTAACTTGGATGGCACCCACTGGCCTATAAATTTGCTTTCTTCCCTGACCAACACACTTCACGCCTTTTGCACCAAAGGAAGTTCATCAGCACTCTACTTTCTTGCAGTTTTGCTGCAAAAAAGATTCCTAGAAAAGTTTAGGCAGGAAAATCTTATTATGAATGTGCATTTGCAATGTAGCCACACAAACATAAAATGACACTATTTCTTAATGCTAAGGTATACATGAATTTTTTATAAATTACATTCTGTGCCATCTGATCTTTGAATGACTCTATAATACAACAGTGGTAACATATGTAGTTTACAAATACACTGTATATTCCACACATATATGTAGGTAAACAGACAAAAAAAATTAAAGTTACCCTTTGGTGATGTTCGTTTTTCATGTCTCTCCAGTTTATCTTTATGTATTTCTGAAAAAAACGCAATATAGTGTTATCAATATTAAAATAATTTTCACACATGAAAAGATCAGATGCATTATTATAATAAAAAAGAAACAAGTGCTTCAAATATTATAGCACTTCCATAACTTTATCATCTGCATATTCAGAATCATAAACAATAGTGTTCAATTTTATATCTATATATACATATACAATATATATGGACAAAAATCATAACATTAAGTGACTTTAATAATTATTCTGTTTTTAACTAATACAGCTATTTTAAAAATCAAGAATAGGTCTAGTTGATCTGTAGCAGCTATACAGTAACGTGTTGGTCATGAATCAGAAAAAACATAACATGCTTTTACTAAACATTTTTCTGTATGTATCTTGAATTTTTTACCAGTATTAGTTCTTTATGTTTTACAAATTACCTTTGGAAGGGAAAAATGTTCTTTTTACTACATTTTCTAAATCTTATAAATCTGAAATGCTCAATTGGTAGCTCCAACACACAATAAAAGGTAGACTCAATGCAGTATACAAATTACAGAGATAAAAGTCCCCAGTTAGGCATGGTTTTCTCAGAGAATGACTCATTTTAATCACGCTGTATACCAACACACTGAGAACTGCCTTGTTAGAGGAGGAATTAGTACAGTATTTACCTGCCCTTGCTATGCCACCTCTTTTGAACAAAATTCCTCACCTGTGACACAGACACTAAATTACTGCTATGTACCTCTCTAACTAATTTTTTCCTAATGTCCTTATTGTGCCAAAACCAGGTTAATATAATCTATGCTAAATGTTAAGTTTGAGAAAAAAGCATATGAGAATTAAATCAAGTTTGCATAGTCCTCTTTGCATACTGTGCTACAAATTTAAAGGCCATTTATTACATGTGCGCAATAAAGTCATTAAGACTATAAAGGGTGCCTGGTTTATGGTATTGTGCATAAATTTTCTGCAGTAGGAAGCCTGTATAAAGCACTGGATGAAATTAATCCTTGACAAAAGCAAATCTCACTAGACTCTATGAGAGGTGCCTCCTTGTATTTTATGGTTAGATTTGGTCTGAAGGTTCTAAATTGCAAGAACACCGATCTCAAAAGTAATCCAACAGAGGAAAAGTTATGCATATCACATCTGAGCTCTAAGGAGCTGCTTTAATGCCTACTGGAGACAACCAAAATCTTCCAGTTTTACCCTTTGTTATTTGCTCAGGCTGTAACATTGCTAAAGGGATACAGTAGAAAGCACAATTTTCCCTTCTCAAGACTGATTTTTGCATAGAACTTTGAAAATAAATACCAAATAGTTTTATCAGAGAGTATTTTTCCTCTGAAACAATGATTGTCTAGGTTGCAAGAAACATAACTGGTATATAGCACCGGCCTACATTGTCTTCGGATAGAGAGAACATCATTTTACAGAGATAAAGGCAACAAAGGTCAAAATAGGTATCGCTGTTAGCCACCTGTGTATGGTAGAATAACTAAGGTAATTATATAATGCGATTTAGCTAAAAGGACTTTCTATTCAGTTTTCATCTTCTTCTTTGCAGCCTGGGTGTGTACTCATTTATTGTTCTATAAACCTCAGAGGTTGCAGCTAGGAAGAAATCATGCCATACTGACTTACTGCATTTCAGCTGAGCCTGGATTAAATTTCTTTTTAGAACTGTATAAGGATTTTTTTTTTTAATCAGCTGAGAGAATCTCATTGCTGGATTTTCAAACTATTTCCACCTGTTCTGCTTTAAAAGGATGCATTAACTAGTTCAGGTGGCATAAGTGGTAGGAATGGTGCAAGACAAGAAGACACGGAGAATTGGTCCCTGATTCTGAGCATGTTGAAGCAGTTCTACACGTTGTTGCTCCAGACTGCCTCCAGATCCTGCTTATAAGGAAAGCTGTTACTTCCTCTGCATTGCAACATATAGCAGAGACATAGCTCATCCAGCTCAAGAGGTCATGCTACACACAGAGACGAGTATGGCCCACTAAGTGGTAAATCACATTCTTCAGGCAGAGTCATCTACACAGACATGTACTCCTTGGTTGCCGTAAGACGCCTCAGCTCTGTTGGGTTCCCACCACCTATTGTGTGACTTACTATAGAAAATAGGCCTCTTTTTAAAAAAAAAAAAAAAAAAAAGAAAAAGTACAGAACTTTGTTATTTCAGAGAAAGTTTTGTGGGTTTTTTTTTTTTTTAAATTACTGTGGTTTTAGGGAATTTCTTACTGCTCGTTTGACTGCAACATGTATATAGCACAATGACTGTAGAGGTGACCATTTAAACCATCCTCGCATTGTATTAGCAGTGAAGATTACTTGACAGAAATACTTCAGCAAGGAATACCAAACAATATTTTCTCAACAGCAACACTGAGAATCTCACTTAACTTGCTGCTACCATTAGGATACTACACATCACAAAACATCCTACAAAAATTCCACATTGTGAAATGCATTTTCCTAATACATAAGTGTCGGTATATATGTTTTCATACTTTGCAAAATATGCCGTTGTTAAGACCTCCCTACAAGCACCCTCTTACAGCTTGAACCATCATAAAAGATTGCAGCCTGGAATACATCAATTCTGATACACTATAACCCAAATTTCCCCAGCACGAATAAATCTAGTCTCAATATATGCTGATCTTGATCAATTTACAAGGCAGAAAATGGTGACTCTTTGCTAACTCCAAAATATTTAAAATAAGGGAACACATTAGATTATTGGAGATTGTTTTTTTTCTGTTCTAAGAGTTTTGGTACTCCCTGCTTTATCTTTTTTGACAAATAGCTTTAATTTTCTGGTAAACACATCATATCTTATTGCTGAGTTGACGAAGTGGCTATAATATCATAGAAGACTTAAATGGCCAGTTTAAAGCATGTAATTTATCTCTATCAGTGTGACACACTGTTAATAAATCCTAAATATTATGAATTCATGTTTAGAAAAATGACAGAATCAAGCAGCAGCAAGGATAATCTTTGTCACCACAGCAACCATTCCGATTCTTTATGAGATGACAGCACGGTTTATTAAATTATTGTAAGGGAGTATGTATTTTAAAAGCTGCATTTCATTGTTTGTTTTCTTCGGTTATCAAGCAGACATGAAAAATTATCTTTCCCCTCGTGTTTCTTGGGTTTTGAATGGATAAGTACTTTATTTCCTTAAATATGGATACTGCTTGACACTGACTTCTCTAGACCTCAGGTCTTGTGCAGATATACAGAACATGCAGGGTGATTATTTTAAATAACTCCAAGAAAGGAAGCTAGTAGTCTTCCTACTGACCATTTCAAGATGCTTAAAGGAGATATATTACATGTATTTTTAGCGGGCTAATATATTTATGTACTGTTGACCCAAAGCAGGCCCTCACAACCAGCTGAGGATCAGTAGCGTAGGCGGCTTTACTGAAAATCCCTGCCAAACATACAGTTTGCGTGAACCCCTCACCCAGCTAATTGTCATTAGGAGAAGTTCACAATGTCTAAAAACAGCCTGGCACTGGGTATGCACTACAGAGCCCCAGCTCTGGGAGGATCACAGTGGGAGAAAGAGAAATAAAAGTTGACAGCCCCCTGAATCTGTGCGAGCTAGTGGTGCAGCACTGTGCAGCTTTACATCAGCGTGACTGAAGAACAACACCTATCATGGCAGGGCACTGGTTCTTGCAGCAGAGCTCCTTTCTTCATCTGTTCTCATGGTTCTGATTGTCACAGATTTACAGAATCACAGAAATGTAGGGATTGGAAGGGATGTCCAGAGATCATTGAGTCCAACCCCCCTGCCCAGGCAGGTTCCCTAGGGTAGGCTGCACAGATATGCGGCCCAACAGGTCTTGAATATTTCCAGGGAAGGAGACTCCACACCTCCCTTGGGCAGCCTGTCCCAGGGCTCTGTCACCCTCACTGTGAAAAAGTTCTTCCACTTATTGGTGCAAAACTTCCTGTGCTCCAATTTGCAGCCATTGCCCCTTGTCCTGTCTCCACAGACCACTGAAAAGAGGCTGGCCATTTCCCTTTGTCTCCCACACTTAAGATATTTATAAACATTAATCAGATCCCCTCTCAGCCTTCATTTCTCAAGGCTGAACACCCCCAGTTCTTCAGTTTTTCCTCATAGGGGAGATGCTCCAGGCCCTTACTCATCCTTGTAGTCCTCTGCTGGACTCTTTCCAAGAAATCCCTGTCTTTTTTATACCGGGAAGGCCAGAACTGGATACAGTACACGAGTACTTTTGATTTTTTGCTGTCTCCTTGATTAACGTACTAAAATATATAGCATTATTTTTAGATATTTTAATTGTACTGTATTATGATAGCACTTATGTGCCTCAGCCTACATGAATTGCTTCAGGTTCTGCATGGAGTTTTAACAGGATATATTATCCCATCATGACATAGGAATTCAAATTAACTGGGCTCCATTTCTTCTCAGTGGAAAAGCAGAGCCCTGCATCTTGCTTCATTAGGGAATGAAGTGGTGAGTAACAATCTGGCATTGCTAAAACAACTCCTAGACCTCACCCTCTGCTGAGTTTCCATCTTGCAGATGAAATATACATAAAAGAATCCCAACTAACCAAATAAAAAATGTCAATATTAGAACCAAAGTGAGAAAAAATGGGATTATTGTCCCTATCTAAACCCACAAGACTGTTTTCCTCAGGAAGTCAGCAAAAGAGCTGGAAATTTACTTCTGATCCCTGACATTCAATACTATCTCATGCTTAAAGCAATTCTGTTTCTTAAATACTGTAGTGAGGATGGAAAGTAGGTTGAATGAATCTACTCTTTTAAAGGTATAATTGAACAGATGGAATTTTTCTTGAAGTGATAGTACATTGTTCTAAGCAAATTTTACCAGGTGGTCATCTTTTTCATAACCTCTTACATGTAACACAGCAATATATGCCTTTACTGCTTTGATATTCTTTCCCTTATAAATATCTAAGCATAAAAAGGAAAATGAGTCCTATTCAGAGTCCTGGTGAACCAGAGGTTAATAATTTGCTTTTGAGCCGTCAAATCCCTTATAGCTATTGCCAGCAACTTAATGGGGCTATTTCCTTTCTAGTTTATCAAGACTAATTGGTAGCAGGCAGCTGATTATCCTGAAGAGTTGGTGGAAATAGATACTGAGGGCAAGGCAAGAGTGAGTGGTGCTAAGAGCTTTAGAAGATGGGAGGGATGTCATTTCTAACATGTTTCTGGATGCTGTCTGCATGAAGAATTGTAGGCAACTCTCTTTCTGCTACCAGCCTCAGGAGAAATTTGCAGTTGTGCAGCTGATATCTATTTTTAATCTAGATAGTACCAGCTGGTGAGGGTGACAGTTATCCTTGTGGGACTAGAAGGAGAATAAGGGAATCTGTGCATTAGAGCAACTTCCAGCTAACTACTAATACATCATGTAGCTGTGTTCTAGAGGGGGGGGAAAACAGCTCAACAAAAACCCCACACAAATTCTGCAACAAGAAGAACGCATTGGGGAAAAAAAAAAGAGTAGAATATATTTAATTGGAAAACCAAATGGGTCTGTTATTCCTATATCCAAGAATCAAAGACAGTGTAACAGAAGGCTTTAAGTATAAACATTAGGTCTTGGAAAGTCTGAGTGACACATATGCCTAATTTAGGTGGCTTGCCTTCTAGCTTGCTAATAGCACCGTTTTATCCCCAGTACTTTCTTAGATCTTGCCCTGTTTTGAGGATTCATAGCAACTTCAAGTTGGTGGAGAGAACCACCTTTCCTGAAGTCATGTATCTAAGATCATTCTTGAAAATGTGACAGGAGATCAATTGCCTCTTACCCATGAAAATCCTGAATGGTTTGTGTACTCATCTAATGCATGAGATACCAGGCCACAGTGCTTCTTAAGTATGGTTTCAAAATTGTTTGTCCATCCTTTTGGAAATCACAGCTACAATTTAGAATGAAAATGAAGGTTTTCCTTTTCTACTTTTTTTTTATTTCAGATGTTGCAGACTTATGCAGCATCTCTTTTATTTGCTGTATAAGACTGCTTTTGACAGAGGTCACAGAAGACCATTTCTCATTCTTCTTGGTGAAAATCCTCTGCTCTGGTGTATATTTACCCAAAACAACACGTTGTTGTAAACAGTAAATGTTGCCATGAAGTGACATTGATTGGTCCTAAACCTATTCAGCAAAGCTCAGCTACTTCACCCTAGTGGCCCTTCTTCCCTCCATTTGATACTTTGGCATGACTAAACATCTATCAGAGATACAGAGAACATGACCCTCAAATATTTCTGAACAATTTACCTGTCTTGAGTAGCATATAGCAGGCTTTATGTTCCTCCAAGAATACAGGGATTTAATGTGGCCTTCCAGATATATGTTAAGCCTTCTTTATAATGCCAGAACAGGACAAAAATAAATAGATTTGATTCTAGTTCAAGAGATATTCAATTGTTTCCACACTACTGTAGTTTCATTGGTCTATAATAGAAATTCACTGTAGGTGAACTACTGACAACATCATTTTGCTGAGGGGTATTATTTCCAGGATGATGTTTTATCCTACTTTATTTTTACAAGACTATAAAGAGAAGGAGATACACTGTGAGGAAGACATTTTTAAACAGTGTGCAGTTTATTTTCATAACAGGAAAATAACCCAGTCCATGTAAAGGTTTTATTATAAGTCAGTCTTTTATGATCTCCATCTTTCTAAACTGAACTTGTTCCAGTTCTCCTTCTCTCATTATGTTAAAGACAATTAAATATGTACACATTTTTCCATATTGCTATGTTAGAAATAGTATTCCTTCTGCTATAGAATAAAATAGTTTTAGCAATTAAAGTTGAGTAAAAGTGCATGATTATATTACTATGCACTTCTTAAAACATTTTTGTCAAAAAATCACTGACTGGTGTAGTTGACCTTTCCCCTTTGTTTTTATGTGTTTCGGCATTTTTATAAGAACTGCTTAAAAACAGAAACTCTTTTAATACAAAACTGTCTTTCAGCAAAATAGGAAATGGTTTATTTTTCCTGAAGAGCTGAGATGAGAGGGAAAGTTTGGTGGAAGTCTCCCAGGCTGAAGAACTAGCTGTGAACATGGGAGCTGTTATATTGTTCTCTTAAGATTTGTTTCTTTGAGATTAAATCCGAAAACTGTACTACATCCTTCACCAGAAAGGAAATGGTTGTGGCTTATTCCAGCTTGGAAGCCTCAGTTTACCAAGGCAAATGGAACAGGGCACAACCCTTTCTTCCCTCTTCTACCTAAAGCTTAACTGATTTTATGTTTTGGGTTTACTTTTCCCTCTGCTAAGGTTTCCATTTGCGGCAGAAAATCAGTATCTTAACAGAAAGGTTTCTAAGGGGAGTAGGGTATTTGCAATTATCTTTGACTAACTACCCTGTAAGCAGCACTGGCATCCTTCAGGAAGAACATACCAGTCTCTTATAAGGAGGAATTTTAATGATGGGGCTTTTGAAAGAATTAAAAGTGGAAGATATTGAACCATCTTCATCCCTGAATATTTTTACATGCAAGTAATTTTTTTCTAAGTAAATAAATATGTGAAAACTGTTTTGTGTTTTTCTGGGACTTGTTTGTTTGGTTTTTTTTTTCATTCCCAAACTACAGTTCTGTAGCTTGGTTCTGATATGTAAAAGGAATGCTAATTACACTTTGATTAAATTGTTAAATTGATAAAATTACACTTTGATCAATGAAAAAATAACAACAAAAACTCCCAAATTAAATGAATCAGAGATAGACCCATGTGATCAAAACCAGGTTTTTCTTTTCTTTCTGTGGAAAGTAAAATTGTCTTGACATTTTTCTTTATGGATTTCAGCCTGCAAAGATGTTATTGGACCAGTTTTAAATGTTTTTCATAATCAATTTTATCAGAGTATGCATTTAATTGAATGTAATTTTATGCAGATAAAAAGCAGACAAAAAATTGCAGGCCTCTGAGTAAAATGATATATACAGTAGTATATAAAATCTCTAATCTTTGTTAGCATCAAAGAAATCTTTTCCCATATAAATCTATTCAATGTGTGGGGCTTTTTTGTGAAAGAAAGAAAAAATAGAATAAAGAAATCACATCTCCTCTGCTCAGCTTTAAAAAAGCCTAAGGTATTAGTCTGTATATATATATATATATATCTTATAAATTCAATCACTTCTAGATCCAATTAATAATATTTATTTATTTATTTATTTTAAATGGGCCTGGCATGCAGGATGCATGTGGGTGATGAGCATGTGATTCCACTTCATATACCCTCTCCTTTGCACAGCAGTCGCTGTGAGGGGTTTGGAGTTCTGTCACAAGCATGCAGGACCCTGAGTTTTGGTGCTGTAGGTTTAACTGAGTTTTGGATGACCCTCTTACTCACCAGGTAAGACATTTGCTTTGTCTCAGGCACAGCAGACCCCCAGCCGGGGGGGCATCTGCCTAACATTCCCCTCTTAGAGTGACAACCTCCCTAGTGCTCCACTGCTAGGGCTCAAATGAAGATTTTCGCCAAGATAACCCAGATAACCTCACTCAAGGTTTTCCCTGATTTAAGAAGATAGCTTAAACAGCTGCAAACCTTTGTGCTGCTACCCTTCTGCCCAGCATTCCTATTAGTCTGGTGAATCAAAATTTTCTCTGAACCTTTTAAAAGAGAGCTGGTAAATTTGGATTAAAATATTTCAGCTCAAATTGAAACCCAATCGCTATTCTTCAATAAGCAAAAGAACTATAATTGAACATCCTTATTCCCTAGTAGTATATGTATTTTGTTTTCATCTGGATAATACAGTGAATGTTTTCTTCACATTATAAAATGTTATTTTATAGTGGATATGCTATTACTGTATTGATCAGAGGAAGTAAAACAAGATGAGATTGTTAAAAGAATATTAGTAACAGAAATGGATGCCACAAAAATGCAAAAAATACATATCTGGAAAAGCAGTTTATCATCTAAGAATTAAATAAATCAATGATTTTCATCTTTTAACACAGGATGTACTTTACACAATGCTACACAAAATGCTTTGTAGTAAAGTGTAGCCTAGGGAGACAGTGAAAGCCTTTTAGAGAGATCTATAGTAGCAACTTATACACAGAAAAGTGAGCATTACCATATGGCAACATAAAAGAAGCTGAATTCAGAAGGCATTACCAGTGCAAATAGATATATACTTTAGGGATGAATGGAACTGCATAATTAATTTCCAAGACATGCATATAACAGCCACACTGGCAACTCAGTTTTCAGGTTGCATCTACAGTATTCTTTTTATTCTGTAGTACATTTATGATTATTTTTTGTTGGAAACTCTTTTCTGATCATGAATATTACCCCAAGAAAACCCACTTAATTTCTTAATTTTTTCAGATTTGTTACTGCATAACAAAAAGACATAAAAGACCATGACCACCTAATTTCAGTATTCTGCCCAGAAATAGTTGCCATACTAACTAGCAATGTAATCTTGAGAAAAAAGTTTTAGTGAAGATAAGAATCTTAATAGGCACCTGATAACATTTTAAACATCCTAAGGTACTCTGGTATTCACCAACTATCCTACAAGGGTGCACTTGCACAGGTCCTGTGTTGTCAATTCACACAGTCCCATGCTACATCTGAAATACAATGTAGTATCTAAAATTGCACAAATTCACAATGTTTATTTCCCTGAATCCTGCCTAATTTGTTTCCACTGTGTTGCTTGATGATACTGAGTTAAAAGCAAAGAAAAAAGCTTTCTAATGTACATGGTACTTCTTTAAGGTAACAATAGGGATTTGTGGGAAAAAAAGAAGTCTTCTTCAAAATCTTGTTATGAAACCTCCTTTGTTCCAGCAGCTTACTGCCATGGTGTTTTTACTTCCTAAAGTTAATGTACATACTGTCTGTAGCCTTGGGTTCACAGAAAGTGGCAGATGGATTACAGTCACGCAAGAACTGTGTCCCTGTTAAATTCAGTCACAGAATCACAGAATCATTAAGGTTGGAAAAGACTTCTAAGATCATCAAGTCCAACCGTCGCCCTACCACCTATATTGCTAACAAAACCATGTCCCCAAGTACTTCATCCAGTCTTTCCTTGAAGACCCCAAGGGACAGTGACTCCATCACATCCCTGGGCAACCCGTTCCAATGCCTGACCACTCCTTATGAGAAGAAATTTCTCCTAATTTCTAACCGGAACCTTCCCTGGTACAACTTGCAGCCATTCCCTCTTGTCCAATTGCTAATTATCTGTGAGAAGAGGCTGACCCCCAGCTCACCACAACCTCCTTTCAGGTAGCTGTAGAGAGGTCTTCCTTGAGCCTCCTCCAGACTAAACAGTCCAGTTCCCTCAGCTGCTCCTCATAAGACTTGTGTTCCAGATCCTTCACCAGCTCCGTTGCCCTTCTCTGGACATGCTCCAGGGCCTCAATGTCTTTCCTGTAGTGAGGAGCCCAAAATTGAACACAGTATTCAAGGTGCAGCCTCAGCAGAGCTGAGTACAGGAGGATGATCACCTCCTTGGTCCTGCTGACTACGCTATTCCTAATCCAAGCCACGATGCTGTTGGCCTTCAGACAAGAATTCAGTGACACCATAGCTCAGGGAGTCCCTGTCTAGAGTGTGGAGAATGGTTTTGGCAAATTATCTACATTTTTAGTAGTTCTTATATCCTTCCTGAGGCATTTGCATTGGTCAGTCTTGGGCAACAATAAGGACTTCTGTCCTACATATTGAGTGCCCTGGATTTTTGGTCTGATCAAATATATCCATTCTTATGTACTTAACAGATAAAAAAAACCTGAAACACATTATAAATTGCAGGACTAAAACCTGAAGTATTTGTCAGCATGTTTTTCCCCTACCTTGACTGAACACCCAGAGCAATACAGGCTTGTACAGGTCTATTTCAAAACCACTTTCAAATCCAAATTAGCAAATGCCCAATCAATCTTCTCTAAGCAGTTTGTTCCAACCTCTCCCTTTCCCAGGCAAAGCTGCAGTAGGTGTTTGCTTGCTCAGTCCTAAAAGGAGTTGCAGGAAATGATCTGTTCAGAAAAGCTTTACATTTGGGAGCATTTTATTTGTTGTTATTAATGCAGATTAATACCCAGATCTGAACAAACAAATATTCAGTACTGAATAAATCCTGACTGTCATAACTCTGGGGGGACTTGATGTGACTGAGTGTCTGGATTCAGGTCTGAAGGAACTACACCTTGGTCAGAGCTGCGGAGATTATTGTTACTGTCACCAACTATACTCTTAGAAGTTGTTACATCTTTTACGACGAGCATGACAAGTATGTCTTCAGCATATTCATAACCAGCCTAATACTCAGGCAATCCTATTCTCATTTGAACTGAAAACATAAGGAAAAGGTGATGTGGCTTCTTGTTTTATGGTGTCCTAAGACCAGATTCAATTTCCCAGAGAGAATACATTGTTTTTTTAGAAGCACAAGATGCTACTTTAACATACCAACCCCACTGCTACCTGTGCACAGCTTGTCAGGCGTCCCCTGCCAAAATGAGGAATCTGTGCTCATATTTTAAATTTTCAGTTACCCTTATGAAAACCGGAGTGAAGTTCCAGAACAGTTTAATGACATTTTTTAGCCATGGAGGACAATGCTGAAGTACCTGCACTTGCCTATATTTTACAGATCATTATATCCAATTTCGTGCACCAGCTTTCTCAGCTCTCTTCCAGATCCATAACTGATACCAGCAATGCCCACCAAAAAATAATAAATATTTCTCCCTCTTTTTATAACAATAATTTCTAGCAAAAAAGATACATACAGCTGTCAAACAATTAGATTTGCCTCTAAACGTTACACTAACCCTGAAAGAATGAAGGTTATAATTCATAACCATTGCTCTCAAAAGAAGTGATGCCCAGACCATACTAAGACTGCAATAAACTGTTATTAGGCTTCTCAATGTCTTCTGTGAAAATGATCTGCAGTTTTAGCCTGTTGAGAATATGCATTGTTAAAGACTGCAAGTCCTCAGCAGAATCTATCACTACCTCCACAGAGGAACACTTTCTCTCTTTTTTCCTGGACGCGATCAAATGTTCACTCTTTTCCAATTATTAAAGATAAATATTAGTGATAAGAATTGGACTGGCAAAAATAATTGCAATAACAAAGGCATTCAACAGACATTTCCATCCTTTCTATAGAATTCTAAAACTGATATTTGTCCTGTTGCCTGTGCAAGGCCATAGTCATTATTGTACTTTTATTATCTTTGCTTTTAATTTACATCTCTAGGAAGGTGATCTTTGCTTTCTTTGGGCTCTTAATTATCATTACAATTTTCTCTGCTTCCTTCATCCCTACACAATGTCCTCACTGCTCCCCTTGGATTTTATTCAATATGTAATTGTATTGTGGTACTATCAATCTTAGGGTTTTTTTTCATTTACTGTATCCCACTATAAAGTAAATTTTGTGCTTACATTTTAGCATCCATAAAAAAATGCTAATCAACAAAGTAAAAGACTGAAGGCTACACCAGAAATAGGTATGGTGATTTTTCAAAAACTCTCAGCCTATTCACGAATACCACAATAACTCTGGATTAGATCCAATACAAACACCTGAAAATCAGGCATAGCAATCATAATGTGTATTTCCAGGGTGGAAGTTGAGAGAGGATTCCTGTAAATATGTGCAAAAAGTCAAACTGTTCATCTTCTGGAGACAGTAGTAGTGTACTGCACAGTCTCACTGGGTCTATTTATTTTTTCGTTTTTCTTTGGGATGTTCAAATGCCATAAGCATAAGAAGAGCCACCTAAATCACAAAGCTATAGGTAACAATGTTGCACAGACTGGAAGGGACTCTGATGGACAAATAGTCCTTTAAAGGAAAGCAGAGTGTAGTTCATAGCCTAAAAATCTTGTTCAGTGTCTGTAGATCTAAGTGCTCACATTTTCACACTCAAAAAGCCGCAAGTTTTGTATAGCTGGTCCCTCTTTGGGTCCATCCCTAGCAGCAGTCACATGGAATAATCACAGATGCGATGTCTTGTATCTTGTCTAGAAAGCTTTTCTTTTGGCTTTCTTATTTCTGGACCACAGACACAACAGCACAGAGTTAGTAGTTAGGAAAAGCTACTCAAAGAGATGTGCACCATGTGCTCAGAGGGAACAGATTGTGATGTCTGTGAAAGTGCTACCTGCGTGAGCTGGTCTGAACCCTCCCCTCACCTCCCAGAGCTTCGCCTTCTGTGGTCATGAGCTTTAGCCCTGGGAACAAATTTCACTGTGCCTAAGCAGAAAAGTTGTTGATTCTAGATTTTATCACAGAGGTCTTGGAAAACTTCTATATAGGCTTAGACCCAGGCAATGGGGTTGCCTGATGTTTACACAGTTTCAAGAGAAGTTGGCAAAGAAAGACAGTAACTCACAGCTGCCTGTCACTGGGCAGACACAGGCAGTAACCTGCAAAGGCCTTTCTAAGGGACTATTGGCTTCAGGTCACACGGATTGTATTTCTGTAGCCCAGAAAAGAGGTGACAAAACCAAGTATAATCAAGGCCAGATTCTAGCTGCCAGGATGAAATGTAGACTTCCAGCCACATGGAGATGGTAACAAGTTATTTGAGGAAGTTGTTGTCATGTGAAAGCTTACAGCAATGTCCAGAAAGGGTCTTAGACCATTTTCTTCATGGTACCTGGTGTCCCTGCTGACAAGGCACTGCAGCTTCAAACTCTTTGCACCCACTGTAAAACCATCAGTGCATTTCTCTCTTTGGGAGAAGCAGCAGGGCAATGCTGAGCCCTTTTGAGATTCTTACCCATGGAATAAAGGGATGAAATATTTTCCTACACTGTCTGTAAGTTCTCTTCAGTTCTAACATGAAGGATCATCCAGAAAAAGATGAATGATCCTGATCTTCAAGCCTATTAATTCCTTGGATGTCCTATTGTGATTGACAAAATGCATCATTAAATAGAAGCCTGATCCAGCTGCAATTAACTTCAGAGAGAACTGGATTGTAATCTCAACACCAACTGGGGTGATAGATTCTTCAGTATTGGCATTTACCTGTTGAGAATTTGATAGATACCAAATTCAGATCACATAGGGCTGGTTACACATCTGTTTATTATCAAGCTGTGCCCAATTTGGAGAAAAAAAAAAAAGCACACCCTAGTTTTGAAAAGCTTTACGTCCTAAAACCAGCATTTTAAGCCTTATACATTTTCATTTCAAATTAATCGAAGTTGAACTTAAGTTTTATGCTTCAGCATGACAATTTTCATGTCTGAAAGATTTATATTATAAATCCTACTTGCTTCACTTGTCTTCTTTAAAAATTCAATGATAATGAAGTATTTTTTTTCAGAAGATTCAGAAGTAGTCCTTATTTTAGGTTTTTGTTTTGGCAGAAGGTAAAATGCTTTTACAACACCTCATGATTATTTCTCACTAAATATTCTTTCTATATTATTATTTCTAAATATTATTTATATCAAGACATACACATAATTCATACTGGCATTAATAAGAGTCAAACATACCGGTCAAGGGTACAGACAGCATTATTTCTGTAAGTATATTGGGTTTTTCAGTACATTGTTCAGATTTTGTAGATAACAATGAAACAGCCAAGAATTTTCATAGAGCAGCAAACAGTACAGCAAGAATTATTACTTGAGATTCTTATTTAATGATTTTGATAAAGATCAACTTACATCATTAGTAGACTGGCATGTAACTAACGACAGATATACCAGTTAATTCTTAAAATGGTTGCAAAAAAATTGCCCTCTTATAGTAAGGCAACTAACCAACCTTTTTTCAGGGAAGGTTCCACTTCACCTAAACCAAGAGAAAAGAACAAATGTCAGAGAAGCGATAACATTATTTTTTTTCCCTCACATTGGCTTATTTAATTTTTTTATAAAATCTATTCTTCATATGCTAAATGTCAAGCACTCTATTCTGAGATTTTTGATTTTTCATAACACATCTCTCTTACCATAGAGTTTCTCCTGGGTCTAGGGTAGATAAATTCAACATGCAGTAGTAACCAAGGAAATATCCAAATCTGTGTTTGTGCTTCTGATGTTATGTGTGCTTCCATGTTTTAAGGAAAGGCCCAGCGGTTCTCTTTTAGCTCCAAATAATAAGATGCATATGCAGGCTAGCAAGATTTTAAATCTAACAATACTTCAGTGAAACCCAAGGCAAAAAATACTCAACTTCTGGAGCTGCGAACGTTTGATTGCCACCTTGTGTCACGCCGCTTCTATGTGGGACATGGAATTTAAAGGGCTGAGCCTGGACAACTGTGGTGAGTGCACTGCAGCGCACAATGGGCAGCGAATTCACATGCACTTACTTTTTATGTTATAATGCAGTAAGTTGCCTACTGCTTTTTTGCACTCTTGGTAGGTATTAATGAAATTCTACTTGGACCAAAGACTGTGAGTGAGGTTCCAAACACTTCTTAGCAAGCATTCAGATCGTGAGTTTTTGTGTGTCAGCTATTTTATGACCTTTCCTACTTGCATTAACACTTATCCATTCAAGTACTTGAAAGCTTGCAGGTGCTGTGGGAGCTATGAAGCGGTAAAAATGAACACTTTTCAAATTTTAGCGAGCTCTCCATATTTCACCTTTTCTGTTTCTCAACCATATGATAGATTGGCTTTCTCCTAGTTATAAAGCATATCTCAGAATAGGATGCCCAGTTCACAGACTCACATGTAGCAGCCTATCTATTAGTATTCATATATGGTGCTAACGTAAAAAGCTCATGCACATGTTTAAAACTTAGAAATTTCATAATATCTCAGGTTTATGAACAAACAGGTAGAAGTCAGTTTCAGTTTATGTTGCTTTTTAATTATATTCTTGTATAGCCATATAGAATATAAAATAAACTACCATGAAATAATGTCACTCCTACACTCATTACTTGTCAAAATGACCAATGTGATGTGACATAATGATCCACTACTGCTCTGCCCATGCCAGGGAACTACTTTCTTTAAAACAGAAGGAAAGTTATTTCCAAACTTCAAATGTTAGCAATTTACTTTCATTTATCAGATGATGTCAGATGAAGCATGTTACTATGACAGAACCATAATTTCTACTAAACTGAATTGTTTGCAATATGTCATCCAAAATCCCTTTAGTTCTGGCAAAATACTTTTTTCTTTCTTTTTTTATTTCAAAATATTGCTCTGTCATCAATATATCAAATAAAAAAGTTCTAAGTTTCCTGGCCTGTCTTGAATATTTGCCACGGCTCTTTAGATTCTTACTGATTAAAAGAAAAAAGATATTGCCATTCTCTAAAGCAATACCCTGATGCATATTTTGATTGTGGCTTTGAAGTCTTGTATAAATTAATGCTCTTTACTTCAAGATGTACTAATGGTAATATTTAATTCTGACAGCTTTTCTGTAATGGTACATTAAACATGAGATGAAAGCTAACAAAGAGACCAATTTAGTGATTGGAATAGCCAATAGATGCTTTATTAACAACAACGTTCACTTTTCATTTTGTTTGACCTTCTTGTCTGTGAGGTTAAAAGCTGAGTAAGCCAACATAATGCATGTAAGCCAGCAGTTAGAGCAGTTACAGAAGTCTTTACATTACAAATACCTTCATCACTGTCATCATCATCACTCCATACGATGTCAGACAGTAAAGAAACAAAGCCATAAAGCCAATCAGTGGATTCTTCCAGTGTCTCATGAATGATTCTCAGTGGTTCTGTGCTGAGCTTGTTAACAGATCTTCCTGAGTGCAGAGTTTAAAACAAAAGGGGTTTGAAAATAAATACTCCTTCAGTGATTAAAGTTAATCGTCATTTTATACAGGACTAATTATACTACTTCCTTTAACAGAAACAAAGATTGTGAATGTTAACTTTTATTATTCAAAGCTTTTGAGTACAGGTCTCCTTCCTGTGAAAAGCTGGTAAAAACTTGTATCCTACTGTACTTGCTGTTAGCAGAATGATTCAGGACCCAGTCGATAATTTAATCTGTGCTGGAAGTTCTGGCTCTTCTTCTGAAGTTAGATTGGGTTAAGGAAAATATGTATTTGATTCTACCTAATGTTCATCCTTTCCGGTAAACTCTTTCTTTCAGCCCAGTTTTGTTCTCTGGCCCAGGTCCTCTGCCTCTTGATGCCTATTTAGGATTCACTGCTGTATGTGTCACACTTCTTATGTCATATCTCTCCTTAGACCCCCTGCCTCACACAAGTCCTGGATGGGAAAATTGCTGAGCCTTGGCTTCACCACACAGGTCATATTGGTGCCACGGAGTACATGTAAAAGATGGGAAGAAGAAAGCTATGTAGACCTGAGCCAGAATAAACCTGAGTCTTGACTGAAAGCAGAACACAGAGCCCAAATTGCAACACAGAGGCAGCTACTTTCAAACACCAAGTATCTGGTTCTCTCAAAACTTCAGTCTGGAGTTTCTTTTTGATGCACTTATGTACATCTGCATACTTAACTAGTTCTGATCTTTCTGCTTCTGTAGGCAAGCAAGCTGGCAAATGAGAAACCTGTGTAGCTGAATGCACTACACCTTCCTGGGATCTTTAATGGAAGGACAGCCCCTGCTCCCCTCTACACACCCAGGGAGAGCAGCCATCAGTGAATAATACAGGTATTATCTTAAAGTCTTTTCTAACAGTGATTTTACCGATTTTGTCCCTGCCTTATTTATGCTGACATAGCATTTCAGAGGAACTTTCCAGCTGCTGACAGTATTTCTTCTGACCAGCAAACATTTACTCTCTTGAAAACTGTATCAAGCACTGCTTAGGAAGAGGGACAACTGTTATTCACTCTGTGTAACTGTACACCTGAAATGACAGACTGAAGATCACCCTAATCTGCATGAAGGTTTCCCACAAATGTGTACAATCAAAGGTAGATCACAAATGTAATTTGAGCCTTTGGTCTAGTCTTGTTCCTAGAATTTTCAGTAGAAACCTATACACTGAATTTAAAGGTGTCAAGATGGGAATTGCATCTCTGTTTACCACTATCTTTCTGTATGCAAATATTTCAAGAGGAAGTTTAACACAGGTCTCTTCAGAACTGCTTCTGGTTGCAGTGTTCTGATTCACAAGCCAAATCTCAGCAGTAATCAGTAGTCTCACATGGACTTGCAGGTTACAAGGACAGGCAAAGTGCAGGCTTGAAGCAACGTCTTTGATGGCAGCAGTATGAACAGTTATTTTCTAAAAGTGCCGTAATGAAATAGACAAGTAACTTTATTTGAAATAGAAATGTAAAAATACATAATTCCTCTTATTTCTAATTAACTAATGTGAAACAGAAAAGACCAGACTGACTTTCTATTATTTTGTATATTCTTATTAATAATGTAGACCAAAGAAATATTTTAGTTAATGCTTTTTTTGAAGATTATATTATATAGATATCTGCTACAGAATAATCACACACATCAAATAAATTAGTTGTGTGCCATGATGAAATGACATAATTGCAAGGAAATATGCATGATCTTTTAATTTATTATGCTATTACGTGCTACACTTTGCAATGGATTAAAAATTTCAGGAAGACTAAGTAGTATATCAGGGAATATTTACTGTGCTTATCTTAAGGCATTTATTTATTTGCATTGGCTTCATGCATTGAGATGTCGAGAATTTACTTTTATCAATTGATTCACCACAAATTCCCTTCTCAAGTGTTTACCAGGAGAATGAACACCTATATCCTGGCTATTAAAAAGTAAATCTGCAACCTGACCCCTGATGCCATTTGTACTTCAATCTAGAGGCACTAAGGAGTCCAAGCGGACTAGTAGAATTACACCAGAGGGGTCTTAGCATAACTGAGATTTTTGATTCACAAGCAGGGATGGTTTAACTTCAGACAGCTGCCTTGATTTCCACTCTGGCTATCCACCTCCCCTTTACCCACTGGTCGCTTAGGGATGGCTCAGTTGCTTTTACAGCCATGGGCTTTTACAGCTGCAGGGACTACAGCTGTAAACTGAACAGGAATTGGTGTCAATTTATTTTAATATACTGGTCTATCAACTAGAAGTTCAAGAACAGCTTCACAGGTAGCAGTGCTGTCCCCCCAGGCAGGCAAGGGAAATGCTCAGAGAAGAGCAAGATCAAGAGCAGAGGAAATTATTCCAACCACCCCAAGGCAAGCCATCTTTGCTGATGAATCAGAGCCCTCAACATCATATCCTGGTCTTTAATTCACAACATCTTCATAGCAAACTATGAAAAGGGATTAGAAATTTTAAGTGTCCAGAGGCAAAATTCTCCAGTCACGCCTACACTAAAAGGCCCAAGTTGCAAATCGTCTTTAGCATAAAAAGCTTAAAATATTTAGTTTGGGGCTGTGTAGAGGACACTTCAATGGTATTTGCAAAATTAAATTTTGTATATGAACAAATTCCGTGAGATCCATTCGTGCTCTGATGCAAGTGACACAGGTCTGGAAATCTGTTTCCTCATGCATAGATATTCAGTTTAATTTTTGTTCTGTTTCCTACATTTTTAAAAAAATTAGTGCTAACAGCAACGATGTGTCCTAAAATGCTTAAGAATACCACACTAGGTAATACTGAAATGAAAACTACTACTGATCAAATCCATGCTGTTAGCTCTCCCCACAACTTTGACAGCAGCAGGTGCTTTCCCCAGTGGAACAAAACACACAAGAAACAAAGGAAATAAATCAATTCAGGGCATAGCAAGTAGAGAGAAAGATGCCATTTGCCTCACACGCATGCAGAGAAAAATAACATTTTCCAGAGGATTTGCATACTCATGCTTCAAAAGTGAAGCTGAGATAATTCTGATTTTCATAAAAAATTTTGATCTTGATACTTTGATATAATTTAGATTACTGTTTTAAAAAATTTATTTACAGGTGTCCAGCAAGGGTACAGTATGATTAATGTATTTTGACTAGTCTTGGATTCACCACATTCAGAGTAGTTTAGCTGTCCTCTTTCTGACTTTCCATTTCTTGGCAGAACTTAGAACACAACAATTTTAAAGCTCAGCTCACAATATACTTCTCTTGCTTTCATGTGTAATAAATAATTCGAGAAAATCTATAAGTATAAACTATGATTAATATATGATATAGCGTACAGCATATAGCATCTATTGTGCTGGGAGTAGCAGGGAGAGGTGCTTGAATTTAAACTGCAAACAGTCTTATGAATACAGACTATTTCTCAGACAGACACAGGCTGTGAAGTTCTACCTTTTGCTGAACTTGTAAACAGGGACTGAGACAATTGTTTCTCTGAGATAATATAGTAGAAAAATACTAAATGTCTGTTGAAGGAGGACGGAGGGGAAAGGAAGCAAATGGTTACTCAGCAGGTTAAGCTCAGGGATGAAACATGCAATTAATATTGAAGACTTTTTGTTGACAGGATGTAATTCATTTTAATCACAGTTTAAATTCAGATTATCCTATCTAGACAACTGTACCTGAAAGCCAGGTGTTGAATCCCTGGTGGTTTCTAGACTTCCTCAAAAGGCAATGTAGAAAGACATACTGTGACCTTCAGAAGGCAAATCTCTTGCTTTCCTCTGACATCTTTTTTAGGGCTATATGAATTAAGGCCTAGCCCTTTCTACTGAATAAGAAGAAAAGGAAGCCTGAAAAATTAGCTTGGACATGACACTTTATTGCCATGTGACTGAGGTATGTGACATGGATCCTACTAGTTGTACTGTTTCATATTTAAATCCTTCTTGTCATCATACACTTTGGCTAAGCACTTAGCTTTATAACTTAACATTCATAATTAATTCCAGGTCAATACAAATATTCACCTCAATAAATTGGGTGCATTCCAAACCAGCACTCATATGACTAACAATGTTTTGCTATAATATTTCATTTTGTCATGGCCTTTTATTACTTCATACACTGTAAGACAAGTTTTTGAGTTCAGCAAAAGTTTGGTTCTACTTGTGATGGCACTTTCACTGCTATGAGAATAATAGAAAATCTTTTTCAGTGGGAACTTCAAAATTTTAATTCCAAAACTTTCTAGAAAATTCTGAAATTTGGAAAAATTAAAGCTGTCAGAGAAAGAATCTCAGTCAAATTGAAGGACTTTGTATATTACCTTCCAACAAAACCTTATTGTAGAAAAACTCACCTGAATTGAGTTGGAAAATGCTTGTTACCTGTTCTAGATTTGGAAGTTTGGATTTTTTTTACTAAATGTGCAAATTTAGTTAAAATAATTCTTTAAGAAATAATTTGAGGTGTGCTGTAGGTGTTAAATAGCTTTTGAAACTGAATTTCATGATCATTACTTCAAAATTAACTTGTTACAGTTCCTTGTAATTTTATTTGAAATGTGGGAAGAAGAATTCTGACCAACTAATTTCTCAGTTTTGACCTCTCCTTGGCTCTCAATTTTAATTCAAATTAATTTAAAAATAGAAATTTTTATGTTTAATAGTAATTAACAGGTCACACTTAAATCAACTCTTTGAAATCCACCAATGACAGAATTCCAAAGTCCTTCATTCAGCCTTTGGTATATTCTTGGGACAGAAGATAATTTTCATAAAGTGACAGAGTCACTCAACTTCAGTAAAATTGTGGTGTTTTGTGAACAGAAGAACCTTTCTTTTTTCATCTGGACTGATAGTGTATCCTTTAACAGTGGCTTTTGGAAATAAGGATTGATTAAGCATGTGGTAGCATTTGTTGTAAAGCCTCAAGCAAATTTGATAATGTTTCATGGTCTGTGTCACTGATTCCTGTGAAGTGAACAACAAAAAGTGACTAATTGATTTATCTGTGCAAATCACTTCAGTCATTATTCCAGTCTTAATATCTCTGCCAGGAATGTAGTTTCCTATCAATCTTTTTTGCTTGTCAAACAGCTAAATATATATTCAGAGTTCAACCTATTTTAAAGGGTTTTTCTTTTAATGAATTGTACTGAATTACTTAATAATTGTTGGATTTTAATCAATTACATATTTTGACTCTAGTGAATTGAATGCAATTAAACTACAAGTTATGGTAATTATCTGGTGTAAAGATTGATCTATGAGATATAATCTAATTCATTGATACTGACAAGATACAGCTGATGAAGACAGAGAATTCTGTCATGTTTGATAAAGTACAAACTTTTAGCACTGGTTTGTGATAATAAAACATTTCCCAGTTTTAGTAAAATATTGTCTTCAAAATCTAGAGGGATGTGTTTTAATTTGAAAGTTTATATATATTTTAAGGTTTTTTAGTAGTAGTAGTATTTTGTTTCTACTCTGTGGTCTTCTGAAGAGTAGTATCTAGCATATAAAACTCAACACACACATAAAGCTTACATTATTAAAATTCCAGTTTATTAGCCCAGGTGTCCCTATTTCATAGACTAACATTTTTGTCATGCTTACAGCAGTAAGCTTCTGGACAAACTCTGGTGAGTATCACCAAATTATAAATATTAAAATCACAATTTAATTTTGTATTATAAGTATGTGGAATTATAAGTTTAAAAAAATGCCAAATAGAGCTCAGAGTGAACATTATCCACTAATTTCTATTTTATACGTAATTAAATTGTAAATATGAAGACTACACACTGTAGTATAAATCTTCTCCGAGTCTTTCCAGGACCAGCCTTAGATAATTATATTGAGTTCAAGTCCATAGAGAAAACCTCACCTGAAAGCAGACAAAAGCATTTGACTCAAAATGAGAATGAAGTAATTATAACTAGAATCTACTTGCCAAAATGTAGAAAGAAATTCATAAAATGTCATAAAGTATCGAGTACTTTGGTATCACCATACACATGGACAAGAATGTAGGTTTAGGACAGGCTTTGCATGTAATTTATATGACTTGATCTGATGACAGTTGAAAGACTTCTGGTTTGATGGATCACACCCAATAAGATGGTGTTTTCTAAAACAGCTTCACATTTTAGCTAACACAATTTGAAGCTTTATTGTTTTCTCATTTAAAGATTCAATTCTCTGACAAACAACACAGATCTGAACTACAGATTAAAAAGGCAGTGCTATTAAATAATTGTGCAGTGGCATTTTTAAAGGGCATTTCTGAGCGTAAAACGAGTCTCTCTCAGCTTGCCACCATTTCCTGGGAATCTCCTGACTGAGGTCATCTCTTAGCTGACAGATCTATTGCAAGCACGATGTGAAAATTGGGCAGAAGCTATTGCAATGAACCTTGCAGTCCCAGCCAGCTAGATTTGGGGGTTAGCAGAGAAGCAGTGCTGCCGCGTCCTGGCACTTTGCTCAGCGTGCCCATGCTGTGTTATCTCCAGTCTGCACACGCGTACTCAGAACACTGCAGGCAGAACTTCTTTACCAGGTGGTAAACAGGGATCATCACAATGTTGTGAATAGGTGGCTAGAGTGGATGGCAACAGGATGAACCCCAGAAAGGCCAATAAAAAAAAGAAAAAAAGAAAAAAAAGGAAGAAACACCATTAGCAATAATGAACTTCCTCAGCTGTTGCTTGACTAAAGGAAGCGGCTATGGAGTGAAGTGAGGAGTTATTTCATCTCTGTGAGGCTGCTGTTATGAAGCAGAAATTGGAGTTCATTAAAAAAAATGCAGCATGAATTACAGCAATGTAAAAACATGGTTGAATAAGGCACAGGTATTTTCACAAATTATGAATTATTGTTTCAGAAAAGAATGTATTACATATCGCTGATTCTAGTTGAGGTATTTTGCTTTCTTCAACAGCAAAGAACCAAAGAATTACATTACTGCTATCCTTACTGAAATAAACTACTGGAGGTTTTTGTTTGTTTAAAATTAGAAATTTCACAGGTACCATTATAGGCCAGAAATTTGTTTTGAGTTTTGTATCCCATGAAGTGCATTTAAGCATGCAAGGCCTTTATTTTCTTAGATTCTGTTAATTACGTTAATTTCTGAAAGTTCATATTTTCAACTTAACAACCTCATGAAGTTTGATCTATCAAAATTTATCATCTTGCATATGCCAGACCACTTGGAAGAAACACATACTTGCAGTGCTGCAGTACTTCATAGACTGTCATTCTTTCCAGCATAAACTCATTTTCTAGGCATTTATAACTCAGCTGTATGATTTATTGCAGAGTGAAACATGGGAAATAAGTTGTCATCTAGGTAGCCCTTCTTCAAATTGGAATTAGGTTTAAATCCCTTTAATTGCTTTTATCATTATGGAAGACAGTGGAAAAACTGTTTTGTAGGGTTTTGTACACTAATGGTTGTCCCATGTAATTAAATTAAAGATTTCATTAAGAACTTTGAAACATGTTAAGTTGTTTTACTCATGCTCTGGACTGAAGCCTGTAAATGCAGTAAAAATTGTATTTCAAAAGACTATAGCACTGTTTTGATAAATTCCAAGGCAAGCACAGCAAGGCCCAACAAGTTGTACATCCCACTCCTTTGTTCTGTGGGAGATTTTTCTAGGGTTTCACGTGCATGGAAAAGCATTTACCTACCATTTAAATTTGGTGAGACTGTGAAATACCTCTTGCACCAAGAGACAAAATTATTTGTTCCATTAAGTTTGCTGGTGCTTTAATCTAACCAGAAGTTAACTCTTTATCCTGTGCAAAGGTATTACCAGTTTTTAAAATGGTGTATATACTGGTGTGCAATACAAGCGTAATTAAAGTGCATTCTTATTTTTGCAGTTCTTAAAAGTTTCCAGTGAACATGAGCCCAAAAGAATGACTACAACATGATAATGTTTCCAGAGAAGAACAGATACATCTATTCCTAATAGCGATCACCTCACACGCAAAAAAAAGGAAGAAAACCCATAAAAAACAAACCCAGCAGATTAACTGTATTTTGCTGATGTCCACTTCTCTGAATGACAAAACACTCGGCAGCAAACAGCTTTTGCACCTTTCATGCAGGAGACTGGGAAAACAAATGTCCATGTGTATTATACCGTACAAGTTGTTTTGAGTTTGGTTCTTCACCTTCTTATGTCTTTTTTATGTGAATATATGGCTCCTAATTTTTTTGTTTGCTTGTTTTTCTCTACCAGGGAATATTAATAGGTTTATCATCCTGACTCCCCAGAGCCAACCGATAGCTTTCTGTGGCTACATGACAGTAATAGAAGTGACCACAAGCTAAGGCAGGGAAATGGTGACTTCAGACTGTTACAGTCAGGAGCTGATGTGGGACAACCCACAACAATTTGTCCAGACATTTTGCCATTAGCTTAAAGAGGACAAAAACAAACAAATACACAAACAAACAAAGCATTATAGAGAATGCCTGACTGGAATCCCAGCTGCTCCTTGTGGATCTCTGTGCCTCCGTGGCGTTTTTGCTCCCTATCCCTGACACTGGCAGGCATTCCCTTCACAGAGATCCCTCTGCCTTTGCTGCAGGTTTCTATAAAGCCTCTTTATGGTTGAGCAAACTGAATTATCCACAACAAAGAACCTGCTTTTTTTTCTTTTATGAAAGAAGTCACAATAATGTGGCAAGCTCTTTGTGCTGTATGTCTCCGCTATTTTTTCACTTATATTATTTTGTGGATAGTTCTGGATTTCATAGATCTGGTGAGGTTTCATTAGGTTTGATTTAGTCTGGCCTTTAGGTGACTGGCTAAATCACTATCAATTTACTCTGAATATTGAACACTCCAGAGCTGAAATTAGGGTGGTGCTAATTAGCTGTAATTGGTCACAGAGATGGCAGAGAATTCTGAACACTTTATTAGCCCATTAGCAAATGTAGATTCCCAGGTAATCAATCTTTAGGACTAAAATAATCTTAAATTATTTAGTTACATTTACCAATTAAAATATATAATCCAGTTATGTGTACAAGCAATGCGTGAAATACAGTCATGAATTATGATGCCAATTAACAAGGTGTATTTTCTAACACAAAGGATGGCAGCAATAACAAACAGTTGCAAAGCACACATCAAACCAAAATGAATCTTTTTTCCACATTTCTGAAAATTCTGAGAATATATAGAACTTCCTAAGCAATATGCTATTAATTGCTTATTTGTACACACTACGAACTGCATGAGATTCGTAGTTTCTTATCTTAGACTTTTGTAATGCACGGCACCTTCATACCACATTAGAAATATTTCAGTCATGTTTATAGTTGTACAAAGCAACATGATAGGAATGCAAGCTCTCATTCCTTTCTCAAAGGAATGAACACAACACACTAGTGAAACATGGGAAAATTTGATTTCCTTCTCCTCTTTAGGTAGAACACGGGCAAAATCTTTCAGCATCGATCTAATTCTTGGCTCATGCTTTCCTCATATTCCAAGGCAAAGCTGACATGGAAATCCTGTCTCTGTTCTAACCTCTGAGCAAACTGACACATGACCACTAAGGAGGCACAGCTTTACATGTGCACCCTGTAAAATGGGGTCCACCTGCAATGTTTTCTATCATAACCAGCACCTCTTGAATACTACAGAGTACTATAGAGCTTACAGTAAACATGTTCTGGATGTGTAAAATTCCAGAAAATATATTTTAAATCTGTCTATGAGTAGAACTTGAACTCATGTCATCAAAAATCAGCTACCTAAATCCTAAGCACTATTGTCTCTCAGCCTCCCTCAGTTCTGAAGGCTTCTTTTCAGTGAATACAGAGGGTTCCCCCCCAAAACTAATTTACCACAAAGGCTTTGGGATGTAACCAAGCACTTCATATAGTTACTCATGGGACAAATTTAGTCTTATATAAACTGTTGAAATTCCCCAAATTGATAGTTTGCTTCTGAAAGAACATGAAAGCGTAATGATCAAGGAGCAAAATCCATGGGTTGGCATTCTTTTATCACAGAGTCAACATGAAGCTTATACAGATAAATAAAAGAATGATTAAGAGCTAAAATACATATACCAATACTATATCTATTTTTGGAATTGTTTGCTTTTAAGACAATAGGAGAAAAATTGCTCATTGTTCAAATAAGCAAACAATGTTTGAATTCAAGTCTAAAATTCTTACTCTGCTGAGGTCAATTCTATTGTGTTTCTACTTAGTTCCAGGAATCTGCATAAGGTCAGGGTGCAACTAGATAAACTCATAATTTAAGGCATTGCCTTAGAGGCTAGCAGCTCTGTAGTGTCATCACAAGGAATAAAGCTGTGCATATTCCTCAGCCACACATTTCCTACCTTGGTTTGCTATGTCAGCTGGCTCCTGTTTCTGCTGCAGTCAGTCCTGCGCAGAACAATCATTCGTAAAGCTTAGCCATGGAGATGGATATTTCTGGCACAGAAACATAGTGGAAATGTCTAGTGGAAGCTCATAGGTCAGAACCAGACCCACTGTGGAGGTGTGTGGCCCTTAACCCAGCTGTGCCAGAGCTTCCCCAACTCAGGTCTTTGCTTCCTGCAAATCTGACAAAGGGCTGGCTCTGCAGATGTGCATGGTATGTTTTTAAGTCATATCACCAGGAACCACTGTGAAACACCTGCACAGAAATATACAGGATTAACTGTATGAATAAATGAATGCAATCCTGACTACAGAAGTCTGGGGGTACACTCCGCAAGGGTGGAAGAATCTGCCCTTTAGTTACCTTTGTGTCTCCACTGAGATCTCTGGCTAGATGTATTCTAAATATCTTTTGTGATTCTAACAGACATTTCCATGAAACCTTGCAATCACGTAGATCTCTACCAATAGGTATCTCCAAAGTTCATCTAGTGCAATCCCACTCAGTGAGGGACTCTTGCCAACATGGGATAGGGTAAGTATGACCATCTAGAACAATACCAAGGATAGATAATCTGCAGCCCCTCTAAACAACCTCTTTCAGTGATTCACTACCCTCCTGGTAAAGACTAATCCCCCTTGTTCAACATGAACCTCTCAGGCAGCAATTTCTGGCCATCTCCCCCTTGTTGCATCACCTGATACAAGAAGGCTATCATCTGGGTAACTGTCCATCCTCTGTAATCTTTGTAACTGTTCTTCAAAAAATCTTCAGAGTACCCTTAGGTCACTCCTCAGCTTCCTTTTCTCTAGACTAACCAAGTTCAGCTCTCTCAGCCTGTCTCATTCATATGCTAGGCATATTTTCTAAACTTGAACTTCATGGAACTTCAGGTAAAGAAATGGAAAAGAAATTGAAAGCACCGACTTATGAAAGGTAAGTGTTATTTAAGAAAAAATACACCGAAGATTCCACATTTTATAGATTAAAAAATATACAGTTGTCCGCATTTTATAGATTAAAAAATATACAGTTGTATATAATTTCTTTAGCATCTTTCATTTGCATTTAAAAATGAAGAAATTAATTTTAATCATGCTTGCAAAACTTACTTACAGTCCTGAAAATAACTTTTTTAATGCAGTTTTGGTTGTTCAAAGAACAGTGTCAAACCTGAGAGAAAAGATCAGTGGGGTTTAGATTTAAGGAGTCACTTTAAAATATGCTCCAAGTGCAACTTTCTGTATGAAAAGATGTCATTATCTCCACTGGAGGCAAAGGACCAAACTGTTAGTGGGAGAAGATCATTCTAGTATCAGTAATGGAGCCAGGTGGTCCTATGTGGAATCTTCAGCTATTTCCATGAAATTTTTATAAATCGGTGGGTTTTACCTGGAGAAAATCAGACTGAGTAGGAATGTAGGAGTTGAAACCCAGGGGTCATGATAAGAGCTATGTAACCATTGTTATATTTATGTAAATACAGAAACAGTTCAATAAATCCTGGTCTGAAGGAGCACAGCAGTTCTTTCTCTTAATATTTCACTGTTGAGACCTGATTTAAATGCTGTTTTAATTAATCACTTAGGACCTGAAATATCATTGGGAAGGAAAACAAATGAACTCATGAACTCAAAATAGTGAAGAATAATCTCTTAGAGATCTCCTAAAAAAATTAGTTTAGCCTACAGATTAAATTCTACAATTTTTATTTCTACATCCTGGTCTGAAAATGTCAGTTTCTATCAACACCTTTGGGATTTAAGCTCATTTAACCAATACAACATGAACATCATATTTCCATCTGCTTAGAAAGTTTCCTTCAGTCTCCAGCACGAATACATATTCTCATTGCTTAATACTACTCTAAGTATATCAAACATGCATGACCTGACAGCCAGCTCAGGAATCACATAGTTTAGGAGTTTTGCCTGAGTTCTGCCCTGGTTCCTTACTGCTTATTGAAAACATACTAAGAAATTGATTAATTGATTGATTGAAAAATTAAAAAGCAAAATATGATGATTTCTCTCTCTGTTTACACCAACATTGTAACATTGTGTTGTGTAAAAATTCAAATCTGATGTCTGTTCTGGGAGAATTGTTCAAAAAGAACTTCATGTTTTGCTGTGACTCAAGTGAATTCCTTCTGAAAACAAAGACAAATGAGAAGCAGAAAATTTAGGAGAGGTTTGTGATACAATTTTTCCACATTTCAAGCTTCCATGTCATCCATTGATCTAGGATTGGTCTGTTTCTTTCAAGCTCTATGTCTCAAAAGCCTTTAAAGTAAATCTTGAGGTCAATATTGATATATAGCAGGACACAAATCTATGGATTTATCAGTAAACTAATAAAGTCTAGGAAATTAACTTTGAAACATCAACTCGATTTGTTTTGAATTAAAAGGCTGAAGTCTGAATTTCAATTCCTAGTTAATTATTGTGACAGATGTGATAACTTTAGGTCTGGAGTTCTCATTTAAGAAAGAAAAGGACTCTAATAATATGTTTCTGCTTCACTTATATCTTTCCAGTCATTACAGCCTGGTTACTTCACAACAGTTTTGCTGCCAAAGTGGCTTGCTGAACACTATGAACCCTTTACAGACAGGGATAGTTAATATTTTTTATTTCCATTTATATATCATTACCAGACACAAGGTGTAAAAATCAAACAGCAATGAGGTAATTTCTATTCCCCATTCCTTTTTTCCAATTCTTCAACTAAGACCACATGCCTTGTACCACACACTTCATTTTCACCTTTGTTTTCGGTAACCACTATGTACCCCAAAACTTGCTCTTGCTGAGTCATTTTGCCAATTCTTAAACTCAGCTTAATTATTGCCTTATTGAAGACAGGTGCATGACTTAGTTGATGTTGAGAATCTGGTCCTCTATGCTTATGGGTTTTGAAGATGAATTTAGGTTTATCATGTTTAGAAATGATCTTTTGCATGTTTCTTATTGAACTGTGTAAACAGATGTCAGAAGACTCAGAGCAACTATGAAAGATTTTAAAATATATTTCAGAAAATGTGAATTAGTAATTTTATTTTTCTTGAAATAATTTTATATAGAAATTGCAAAACAGAAATGTGATTACACATGCTCATATACATACTATATTAATGTCAGCATACAGATTTTCCAAGATGAGGATGGGCTTCACAAAATGGTGAGTTTTAAAGATGTATGAAGCATAAACTAATAAATTCTGATATTTCCCACAATCTCTTCTCTTGGTAAAGTCAGCAGAGACATAGTGCTGGCTCCAAGAAGGTGAGGAACATGCAAATTTACATAATACACACTTCTTAATAAATTTTAAAATTTTAATATACAGGATGTCAAACAGAATATGCTGAATTTTACCTGCAAAGGCTTTGTAATCCACCAAGTCAAACATTACAATAGCTACTGCTGACCAGGTAACAATCAGAGCAATAACAAGGATCCATGCTGCTGGTGAGCTGAATGTTGTCACGAGGTCTTCTGCAACTGATTTCTTTCCCACCTTCATGGATGATGAAGCAACGGATCCGTTCTTACCATCTATTACTGTTGTGGTTGAAGACATATGTCCTAGGCAGATAGTCAAAGAAGAGGAAATAAAATGTAACACTTGGTACCTAAAAATAATGATTTTTTAAAAAATTCTTCTGTACTCAGAATATTTAAAATAAATGTAAATATTGCATTATTAAATAGAGGTTCTTGTGCTTTCTGGAAGGAGTTTTTCCTACACTGGGGCCAGTTTTGGTAAAGCTAATTTGGGAGCAAACATGGTGAAACAGTCACAACTGACCTTTTTGATTATAATATGACATTTTTTAGTCTGCCATGAAAAGCTGCAGACCTAGGAGAGTGATTGATGAAAGCATAAAATAATATTACTCTCCAAAGGACTGTCTTGTTATGGGCTGCAGGCCAGGCTCTCAGGTGATGTGATGAAGTATATTTCCATTGACTGTAATGGAGTAAATGCGTCTACACCACTCACGGTTTGGCTGGACTTCTGCTGTCAAGGACAAGTATCAGTGGCAATAGGAATGTGTGTACTCCATTTCATCTCACAGAAACACAAATAATTTCCATGTCCAGTATCCTTATAAGTTGCAAAGAGGTTGTAGCTGATTTTTTTTGTGGCATTCTTAATTCAGTCGAATAATCAAAACCCCAAGAATTACAATGCCAAAGCAGACTTAATTCCAGATAGCATAGGTTTGAGACTAGAGAGTTCATAGGAAGGTGAGTATGTATATTGGCTAAGTGAGCAGTTGACACACATCAACTGTTTAATGGAAGGCAGGGATTTAATCTCCTTCCTGGGGTATTAAGAAATGATAATTCTGGACATGAAATAACCTATGATAACTGAAACCTGAAAACATTTGAAAATTTTCATATTAGTCTTCCTCACAAAAGAACATGATAACCTAAACAATCTTGGTCGGTATTTGTTTCCCGGTATATACAATAATAGCAAAAATATTCATAACTCCACACTCAACAACAGTAGAAAAGCAGAGTACTTCCACTTAGCTTAGTTTACAATATCTACTCGTAAACTATTGTTAAAATATTAAAAGATATGTTACATATGTTCCTGGAATCGTCGATGATACCAACTCTCATAAATTAACATCAGTGATTTCAGGGACCCTTGCTCATAGCTATCTGAAGTTTCAAGGAATAAGGTGGTGCCTGATGCCTGGTTTGCTCATACCTTTGCTTCTCTCACTGAGATCACCTATCTGCTGTTACAGTTCATATACTCTATAAAGCTGATAATTTTCTAGGATGACAGAGGTACACAAAGTAACAGACATGCTTTATACAAACATAAACAGATTTAGTTCCACTTCTCATAGAGAAAATTACAAATATGCCACTAGAAACTTATCAGTAGAGCTAAAGTATAAGGCTGTTGAAGACTTTTAGTTATTTGCCACCACAAAATATATGTAGCCCCCATTTGGGAATCACCATACTGTGGAACTGTTGGAGAGGGTTCAGAGGAGGGCCACAAAGATGATTAGAGGGCTGGAGCACCTGCCCTACGAAGAGAGGCTGAGGGAGCTGGGCTTGTTCAGTCTGGAGAAGAGAAGGCTGTGGGGGGACCTCATTGCAGCCTTCCAGTACTTGAAGTGAGCTTATAAGCAGGAGGGGATTCAACTTTTTAAAAGGACAGACAATGACAGGACAAGGGGGAATGGATTAAAACTAAAGGAAGGAAGGTTCAGATTAGATATTAGGGGGAAGTTTTTTACAGAAAGAGTGGTGAGGTGCTGGAACAGGCTGCCCAGAGAGGTAGTGGATGCCCCGTCCCTGGAAGTGTTCAAGGCCAGGTTGGATGGGGCCCTGGGCAACCTTGTGTAGATCCAGGCCTGAGGTTGGTGGCCCTGCCTGTGGCAGGGGGGTTGGAGCTCTGTGATCCTTGGGGTCCCTTCCAACTCATTCCATTCTATGATTCTATGATTCTATGATATCCTTAAAGAAATAAATGAATAATTAAATCCTTGATATTACCCATAGGTATGTATACTAATCCCTTAAAAAACCCACAACAAAATACCAAAGAAGATGGCATAACAAGTCTTCCAGTCCTCATGGTAATGAATATTAATTTTATTTCTTTTTCTGTAGAAAGTGAGAATACTCTAAAATGATACTAAAATGACCTTTATGTATCTCACATACATCTGTAGAACAGGGAAGGACAATTTTGGTATCAGACGTTCCCTAACTCTTAACCTGTCATATCTGTAGTGTTCAGATTCATACCCTGAATGATTATACATTTCTTTATTTATTATGTAGTGCATTGCATTTGTGTATAATTCCCTTAGTGCTACCTCCTAAGGTTGCTTCTGCACAAGCATCCTGACACTGATCAGAAAGGTACTCTGCTAAACAGCAGTGGTGTTGTATAAGCAGAACAAGATTGTCATATTATGGTTTTTATTATTTATTTGAAATTTAGTCTTATTTATAGAATGTTTATTCTGCTTATGAATAATGTCTAATTACCAGGATAGAACTCGTGCTTTTCTTTTTTTTTTAAAGATGTATTATAAAATTACCACTGCTTCCATTTCTCCAGACATAAATTTTGAATCAAACATTTCACAGCAGGAGGAAAAATCTGCCAAGTAACAACTGGCAATAAAGATCAGTTTCCTAAAGTCAAATTCAAAATCAATAGCATTTTGTTATACTACTGCATACAAAATGCAAGTGATTTGTGCATACAACAGGTCATAAATGACACATTATGCATTTTTTTCCCTTGGGGATATCAGCCAGAGTTTATGATGTGTAAGAGAGGATAGAAAAGTACTGTCGCATCTTGACAAATCTGATTAGTATCACAGCATATCTCCAAGGACATACTAATGGCAGATACTTGCACAGTTATAATGCAAGCAATTAAAACTCCATGTGTGTATATAGATATAGACGTATACATATAATTACCATTCAAAAGATCATTCCTCTAGGTCTGTTGCTATGTAAAAATGGTTCCTTCCTATTCAGTTTACCTAACTTTTCAAACTCAAACTGCTATGTGCCTCTTTGGTAATGTAAATAGATTCTCACAATTTATCAGTCTGAGCAATGCTGCAGAGACAAAGCTCAGTATGCTAAGAAGTTTATCTATTGCATGTTTTTGGCTGTTGATGTAGCCAAATCAGATTTCCTCTTAAAATCTCAGGCTGTTATACAATAAAATCACTACAGTTACATTCACTGAAGTGGGAGTGATTTGCAGCCAGTGATGTAAATTTGCCTGAGAGTCAAGATAAGAAAAATGCTGCTATGCTGCTAGAGATTCCCAATGCAGGTACGTGCTGCATGATTCAGGTATCCAAGAAATGTCTCCAGAGTTTATTGGTGCTTTATGGTATCAGAGACTTTGTCATAGGACTGGCAGGTATCATCTACAGGACAGTAATTTATGAACTGACTGGAGGAGCCCAGAGAGGATGCCCTAAACAACTGCAAACAGAAATTAGATTTTTATATCCCGAGATACTAATATAAACACAATTGACTGGACTCCTGAAGAAGGCATTATTTGCTACTGCATTATCTCATGTGGGTTGCATTGTATACTGATAGCATTGTAATTTCATTACTTCCAAAACAAGAGGCAATAACACCAAGATGACTGCACTCTCCCCTGCAACCACTCTGCTACTGCAGTACCTGCGGTGCTATTCCTGATGCTTTTCTCTGCTTGCAGTGACTGGGCATTATGTGCATTTTTGTCCATCTCCTACCAGTGATCACCTCCTCCCTAAGCCTACAGTGGTGCTATTTACACAGATAGACTAGTTGAGAAAGAAGGGCTCTACACCATTTTACAGAAGTTTGCTGTGGACAGCAGAGCAATGTTTCCATCAATTCAGCCATTAGCCATTCTGTTTCTCAGAAAAGTGCCAAAGTTAAGCAGAGCTCTTGCCCAAGAGGTCAGTGAGGCTTCAGGTGCCCAGTGGGAGAATGAGAAAAACAGGCATTTTTGGTGATTCGAAATCACCTGATGAAGCCTATAATTTTTTACTTTTAGAATTGAGAGTGGTCATTCAGCAATAGGTTAAAATCAGATTCCTGAATGTCTCCAGACATCCCTGCACGTTTTCTTTCCCAAGACAAATTTCACTGTCTGTATTACATCCAAGTGGAATCCAAGTCAGTTTACTTTAGTATACTGAGATGAACGGTGCAGTGGATCAGGAGATTCATGAGCAGATCAGTTGTCCCTGCTTTGGAGGAGGCGACATCTGTCATAGGAGTGGAGAGTGCAGCTGAAGGCTGTTACATTTTCAGCCATCCAATTTTAATCCACCACCACATGTCTGCTAGAGCCTCCTGGCACTTTGGGTTGTGATTGCTATTGATTTTCAATGAGGATGGGAACTTAAAAAAGTTATATATACATTTCTATAAAAAGATTACTCCGGGGATATATACCTCTGACTCCACATCACAATTTCTCATGCACACAGAACTACCCCATCAGGTCACAAATGTCACCTTTACATCAACAGATTGATTTACTAAATTCCAAATAGCCGAAACTCTGAGATTGTTACTATTTCTCTGGTTTCAGAGTTGTCACTTGGGATACAATCTGAAGACCCATAGAGTCTCGTAAGTATAAATGAACTTTGACAATTGGTGACAACTTTGAGGAGAATACTGTGTGACTTCCAGTGTCCAACGTGAGCTTGTAGTCCTGGCAGCTTAGATAAAATACCTTTTGTATTTGTGAGTTGAGCTTTCCATAAGGTATAATAAGCATAGGAGTCCACGATTAATGATGGACACTTAATTTTACAGTTCAGCAGCTATACCTTCTTCTACCCCAGAAAAAAACCAAAAAAAAACCCCCAAACCAAAGCAAAAAATACCCTTACTCCATTCAGATTAATTCAAATGTAAAATAGTAATTTTCTGTATTTATGTTATTTCATAGTTATTTTAGGTATAACATTCCTCATTCTGCCAATAGCACAAAAAAAAATATTAGAGTAAAATATTTAATGTGCAAGGCCTTTTTAAGGCTGAGGATATTAAAAGCAGAGGGCTAGTCATGCTACTGAAAAAAAGAGGTTCTTCTCTTTTAAATAATAATATTGTTGCTAGGGCAATTCAATCGGGATGTGAGAAGCCTCAGTGCAGCCTGCTCTAAATGAAAGAGCTGGTAGATTTTGACTTGTCTGTTCCACTCCCCAAATGAACACTCCAATAAATAGACTATGGAGTATTCTGGATTCAGGTCATTAATGTCTCCTGTTCGACCTATTCCACTTCACTTAGAATATTTAAATACTAATTAAGGGAGCAGAAGAGAGAAAGAATGACTGTATAAATCGACACTGTAAGTTAAGCACCACCTTGAGCCTTGGGCTTTAACCTGCTGACCTTATCAATCCACCACTGTTGTGATCAGACCGGCAGGAGTCTCAGTCTGTGGTAAGGAGGGTACCCCAGGGAGAAGAAGACAAGAGATTAGAACCCTTCATTGAAGGACTGGGCAATGGAGCCACAATAATCTGCTGCATTTTTTCAGGCCCAGCACATCACCCTTTGTGAGTTTACAGGCCTCAGCAGCTGTCACAATAATCACACTTTTTCCCATGTGGGGAAAATGCTTTCTACTCCAAGAAAAGCCTATATGTGTGTCTGTTATTCAGGTGATACACCTGACTCCTCTTTTGATCTCTCTTCTATAGTTTTTATATCCTTGTCTTATAAAATTGGAAAGCAAACGATAGAATTTCCATTGTGGTTATGAGTTAGTAGCTTGCAATAAAATATCAGTAAAAATATTCTTTCCTGAAGTGGTCTAATGACTTTTGTCTAAAATTCTTTTGCCTCAGCATAAGTGTGTAGCCAATTTCCTAGCACTTCCATAGGCAAAAGGAGTTGAAAAATCTTCAGCGTTTTTCCTTCACACATCTATGTGGGGACGTAATGGTGAGCAGAAAGGAGAGACACTCAAAACCCACTGTACATACCTTAACAGAGAGCCTCCACCATCTCACCTGGCCAGCCACAGTGGCCAAGAGATGCAGATACTGGACGATGAGTACCAGAGTGGAGAACAGCTCAGAGGAGGAAGAGCAAGAGGACTCCAGATGGGTAAAACTCTTTTCTCTTCTCCAAATGCTGTTAAATCTTGTGATTAGAACAGATTTAAAAACATTTGATATGAAGTAACCGTAGTCCTGGTAACCTTCAATAGGGTGGGAAGACAGATCCACTAATATGGATCATGTTTTCTGTTAGATTTACAGGGTAATATAAAGGCAAGAGTCTTCCTATCTCTGATAGGCAGATGAAAACAGGGAAAGAGCTTAAATAGCTCCTCTCTCTCACCATTATCTGCAACAGACACTATGAATAGAGCAGTGACCTACAGTTCAGCCCAAAAATGTGTGGCAGGCACCTAGTTTAGGTCTTCTGAGTATGAAGGAGCTTCTACAAGCTGTTGAGCAGAAATTCATTTAGAGCTGCAGCATAAATCTTCTCTTGAGATGGCTGACATTCCAAGATTTCTTTTGTATCATACTACATTCCTGTATGTATGATTCAATGAATGCAATTGGAATATAACAGGGAATAATATATATAAAAGGAGTTTCACAACTCATACCTGAATTTACAGACTTCCAAATTCATCAGAGTATTGAAGTGTTGTAATACAATTAATCTAATTAAAGGGAAGAGAAAAACCTCTCAACACATACTGTGTATATATTAAAAGGTAGTCTTTCTGCAGGCTAAAGGCTTAGAAAGCTGTGACTGGGACTGTGTGTGAGGGAATGTTTGCAGAGTTATTGGTGACTGATAGTTATAAAATGTAATATTCTTTATGAAATGTGGAAAATAGAGTTGAAGATTATGCAGAAACCAATTCTACATGACAAAAGAAATAGAATAGAGATTATGGAATATGAAGAGGATGGTGCATGAAAATTAACTGAACAATTGCCTTCAGAAAAGGCACTTATAATTACATATGGTGCTGTGTACTTTTTTTAATTTCCTTTTCTATTATTATATCTGTATCGGTTTTATTTTTGATCAATAGACAGCATCTGATAATTCAAAGAAGTAAATTGTATTAATCCTTTCCATTCATTCTCCAAGAAATTATGTACACCAATCTTCTGATCTCATCAATTTCAATAAGTAGTTTGTAGAATAAAAGATACATCCTATCAAGACATTTCATTATCCAGTTCAAAGAAAATCTGTACTTAATTCAGTATCAGTAAATAATACTAATAGCAGTACCTACTAATAGACACTATGAGGTGAAAACTAGAGGTTATTAACGATGTATTATAAGTTATGTTTTTTTTTTTTGTATTTTAATAATGGCTGTTCCTTAGGATCAAGTACACTATCATGTGATATATAGAAATAAAAAAAAAAAGAAGAATCTCTGAAGAAAATGGTTTAACACTAATTAGAAAATTTCCATATCTCTGTGAATAGAAAATACTTTTTAATGATATATGGTGAGATTATGATAAGATCCGGACAACTGCATGAAAGTAAAAAGGACTTTTGAATACAAAGGCATAATTTCTCACTTGGGAACTTCCTTATTTCACACTCTTGAATGCTGATCAAGTATTCCCTGGCAGGGCAGGGGTTAATGCCTGAACTTCTAGTTTCTCCTCAGTGAGTGGCGGCTGCTGAAGACAAGGTAATGCACCAGTTGGACCAATCCTCTAACATGTTGGATGTTCTCATGTTCTTGCTGACCTTATTTTCATTAAATAATACCAAATAAATATCAAAGTCTAAGAAAAATCCATTTTAACAATCTTATGTACCTCTTACTGCTTCTCCATTTCTCCTTATTTGCTATGTTACTGGTTTGGGAACAGGATCTGTTCCCTTTAAGAATCTGCTGCCTGCATCGTACTTGGAGTCATAATTCTTCCATTGTGCTATTACAACCATTTCCATGTCAGCCTCTTGTGAAGGATTATGATGATTCCAAATGGGAGGGAGCAGCAAGAGAAAATCAACTTTTAAGACACAAATCTACTATTTAACACAAATGCCCTTTATAATAAAAAGGAGAATATAAAATGTATAGGAGGATTTTTTTTCCACATGGAACAATTTTTCAAAACCTGCTGTGAAGTGCTAGTGACACTAAAGAAAAGAAATATGGAAAACTCAGGAACTAAGCTCCAACGTTTTTAAGTAAGTTTCTTACTATATTTTGCTCTTTCTTTTATAATGCATCGTATAACTGGTATAAATCACATTTTGAAATAATTAATCAACCAAAGCACTGGAGCAATTTATCATACTCCACAAATACCGAATCAAAATACTTTCAAACTCCACATTCCCCATCTAGCTGCAATCATTTGAATGCAGGTATCTGATCTTATTTTCTCTGAGAACGGCTACAATGTTTACTTTAAAGATATTTTTGTGTATATAAAATGCTGGTTGTATCTCATGAAACAAGTTAGCACATGTGGCTAACTCCTTGCCACCCAGATTCAACTGCTGGACTTGGACCATTGCTGTACACAAGAAGTCAGAATCCCCTGAAGGCAATCTGGTCTTAACTCCTACGGGAGCTGTCCTGATTAATGGGAGAAATCAAAGTAGTGTAAAATAAGGATGGTTTGTCTAAAAAGGCTCAGAGCATGGAATGAGAATGTAGGGAAAGAGGTCTTCTACAGCCAGGAAATTCAGTGTGCTTTAGCAACAAGCCTAACTAAGAAAAAAGTTCTTCAGCCAAATTTGAAAAGGATTAAGGATATATAACTTAGCAAAGGTGTCTTAGCTCCAGACAGATTGGGAATGAACATCTCAACAGACGTCCCTCCAACAAACAAAACAAAGCCTTAATGCTAGCAAACTGGATGGGCAACATCTGCATTTTGAGGAATGCATCATTGGTTCCTGTTGGAGGAATACTAATACTACCTGTTACTTGTTCTGGAATAGGCCAAGGTATGAACTGTAGTATTAGATAAATTACACACACAGAAGAGGAATTCTACAGATGTCTTGAAGCAACCTCAAGAAGGGAAGTGGCAACCAGCTTCAGTCAGACCCCAATTGCATTGTATTCTAAAATACGATCAGCAGTTAAAATACATTAATTTCCTCTCAACTGACATCTGACCTTTGACTTCAGAGAGCCCAGTTAGGTCAGCACATGTCTTCAGGATTTAGAATCCCACAGCCCATTCAAAATTTACATGAGTCCTGAACCACTTGGAAAGTTAAACTTCAGGGATTTGGAGCCAAATTTTGATCTTTATATGTTTGAATTTGATAATTTAGTAGAGCATTGATTGATAATTCAAATTAAGTGGAGGAAAATATGTCCAGTATACCTTTGCCAGGAAGTTTAAATTGTTTTTAAAGAACCTTTGGCCTATATTACCTTTAGCTTCTGTCTGTATGTGGTTGTTTCTTGTGTGCACATGTATTTTAAAGAGCTTTTCCATTATTCTGGTTGTTCATGTCCTATAGACAGAGAAGGGATTAGTGATTAGTTAGTAGTTAAAAGATCTTCTATGTTGTTGAGCCTACTGAAATAGTTTATATGACAGATTGTATTGTGAGACTCTGCAATACTTCATACCTGAAATGAGTTTAGAAAGAAAAGTAAGCAAAGCCCCAAGGACCAGGTTTAAAAGAAAAAGTTTTATTGGGAAAATTTATAGATAATTTTACTTATAGCTGTATATCTTTGTGTAGTAATGCCTTTAGAAGACCACATGGCTTAACAATAATCAACACAGAATAAATCACTTTTATAATATCAAAACTGTAGGAGGTACAGCAGATAAAAGAAGTGCACTTTAAAAGAGTGACCAAGTGTAGCAAAGGGATATTGAGCTGCTCTCTTTCTAAAAGGCAGTAGACTTCATCTTCGCATGATCTGGAATAGTTATTGAAATTTTTCTCTTTGAAATAACTCTTCAGTTTTAGATGGGTTTGTTTTTTTTTTTTCAGAAAGAAATGCTGAGATTTGTTCAAGAATCAAATTTTATTTCTAGCTTCTCAGTATGTAGATGAGATAAGGGTGCAACTGAATTCTGAACAACCAATACTAAACTATCAGCACTCTGAAAAATCTGTTATTTCTCTGGTTCCACACATGAATTTTTTTATTGATCAACAGTAATACCTTCTCTTTGGAAACAAATTGGTGCTCTAAAATGATAAAAAGTTTTACCTACCCGTTAATCTTAGAAAGCTGACATTTTTAAAAGAGATGCCAAAGGGATATTTAGACATACTTTTGAGTTGATATAAGCTGAGAGGTACATCTTATCTTTTAAAATGTCAAAATGAACGTTGGAAGAAAATGGTTTCCATTTATCTTTAAATAACATGAAAACGTCTGCAGCAAGAGCACTGTATGCATTCCCTTTGTTACTTGTTTCTGGAAACTCAGCTCTACACATCCCTGCAAACTTCAGAGGGGATTACAGAAAAAAAAAAACAACTTTTTTTTTATTACTGAAAAAAAAAGCCTGCTCCCTTCTGTAAAATAATAATTGTCATGATAAATATTGAAAGTCACTAGTATAAATAGTAAGTTAGAAAAGTCTTCACTCCAGAGAAGTATATCAGCATGAAAAAAAACCCTCCTCTCAAGAAAATTCCAGATCTCTGCTTCCTCTTGCGGAACTACAATTTTCTCTCACATAAGTGTATTGGAATCATTAATAAGATCATTTGGTTGTATTCATTTATTCCAAGCTAACCTGACACTGGACGTAGGAACAATTTCATGTCTTAATGGACTGATAGTTGCAGTCTCTGAAAACGGATGTAGCTCAGTATACTCTCCAGAACTTACAGTGAAAGCAGTGTCTCACATTGCAGGTCTGCCAAGTCTTCCATATGGAGCAATTCAGTCATTACAGTGCTCAGATATGGAGATCTCCACATGCATACAGTTTGACTATATATATGCATAAGTCATATTGAAGAGACCTGGTCCCCAACTGTCTTAGCAGAGACAGAAGAAAAAGGCATTTATAGTCAATGAGAATACAGAAACTCCTATGTTAAAGAATTATGTAGAAAAAAAATAATATAGTGAAAAGACCTTGTCAAAAAGTGGAGAGACAAAATTCCTCATCTGATAAAAAGGGAAATCTAAAATAAGTGGCAAGACAGTTGTGTGTGTCACTGATATATTTCATTTGTAAATGACAATTTACTGTGAAACTATTACAGGTCGTGCTATCTGGGAGAGAGAAAACTGAAAGAGATCTGAAGAAAACTGTTATGTGGTTTGCAGAACAGTGTAACCAACTTCATGAGAGGCTGTAGTTAGCCATAGTAAACAGGAACAGATGAAAAAAGGTCTATCTTCTGTCTACATAGGGCTACGAAGATGATTAAGGGCCTGGAACATCTCCTGTATGGGGAAAGGCTGAGTGAGCTGGGGCTGTTCAGCCTGGAGAAAAGAAGACTGAGGGGGACCTAATTAATGTTTATAAATATCTTAAGTATGGGATGCAGGGGGAATTGACCAACCTGTTTTCAGTAGTCTCTGGAGACAGGACAAGGGGCAATGGCTGCAAATTGGAGCACAGGAAGTTCCGCACCAACATGCGGAAGAACTTTTACAGTGAGGGTGACAGAGCCCTGGGACAGGCTGCCCAGGGAGGTGGTGGAGTCTCCTTCTCTGGAGATATTCAAGACTCGTCTGGACGCCTATCTGTGCAATATGAGCTAGGGAGCTGCTTTGGCAGGGGGGTTGGACCCGATGATCTCTCGAGGTCCCTTCCAACCCCTATGATTCTGTGATTCTGTGATTCTGTCAGGCAGTTATTTTCTAATAAATATGAGAGTATTCCATCTGTATACTTACAGAATAGTCCACCACATAGGCACCTAAAATACTAGGGAAACAAGTTTTTCTAAAGCTTGCTTTGAAACTTACGGGGCTATCAAAATATGCCCCCAAATACTTTATGATATACTATTTGTATTCAGTGTGTGTTTCCATAAGAAAAGAATTCTAGACAGGAGTGGCAGTCGTGATAGAAATGGCTCCTCTGGAAATTTTGTTCTATTTTTTCTTTTCTTCTTTTTTTGTCTGAAAGAATCCTTTGGAAAATATCCCTTCAATTTTAGGGCACAAGAGGGCTCTTGAACTGAAATTAAGGAATAGAATTCAGTATTAGCTAAAAGTTAATGGTGTGTTAAATGATTTTCTTTTTGCATTACTGATTCCAAAAATGGTAATCTGAAGTTTAAATTTAACCTTGATAGACTGAATTAATATTATCATTCACCCCGATCTTTATTTGGAAATAGGCGTGATCTCTACATGCAGCTGAGATGTGTAGGATACGCTGTCACAGCGAGGACAGTTGATCTTTGCTGAGGGCACATATCCACAATACATCTGTCATCTAAAAGGTGTTCTGAGATTCTCAAGAGCTGGGAAACCTTTACACTGTCTTAAAAAGGTTTCTTTATTAGAATCTTGCAAGAGATACATTTGAGAAGTAAATTTGTGCTCGACCAATCTCATAGCCTTCTATGATCTCATCACCGGCTGGGTGGATGGAGGGAGAGCAGTGGATGTCATCTACCTTGACTTCAGCAAGGCTTTCGATACTATCTCCCATGACATCCTGATAGAAAAGCTAAGAGATCATGGGATAGATGAGTGGACAGTGAGGTGGGTTGAGAACTGGCTGTCGGACCGGGCTCAGAGGGTCGTGATCAGTGGAACAAAATCTGACTGGAGGCCTGTGACTAGCTGTGTTCCCCAGGGCTCGGTGTTGGGTCCAGTCCTGTTTAATATCTTCATCAACGACCTCGATGAGGGAATAGCATCCACCCTCAGCAAGTACCCCCATGATACAAAGCTGGGAGGGGTGGCTGACACGCAGGAACACTGCGCTGCCATCCAGTGAGACCTGGACAGGCTGGAAAGCTGGGCAGGGAGAAACCAGATGAGGTTTAATAAAAGCAACTGTAAAGTCTTGCACCTGGGGAGGAATAACCGTCTGTATCAGTACAGGCTGGGGGATGACCTGCTGGAGAAGAGCTCTGTGGAGAAGGACATCTGGTTGATGACAGGTTGGCTATGAGCCAGCAGTGTGCCCTGGTAGCTAAGAGGGCCAATGGGATCCTGGGATGCATCAGGAAGAGTGTGGCCAGCAGGTCGAAGGAGGTGATCCTCCCCCTCTACTCTGCCCTGGTCAGGCCCCACCTGGAGTATTGTGTCCAGTTCTGGGCTCCCTGGTATAAAAAGGACAGGGATCTCCTGGAGAGAGTCCAGAGAAGGGCTACGAAGATGATTAAGGGCCTGAAGCATCTCCCGTATGAGGAAAGGCTGAGTGAGCTGGGGCTGTTCAGCCTGGAGAAAAGAAGACTGAGGGGGGACCTAATTAATGTTTATAAATATCTTAAGTATGGGATGCAGGGGGAATTGGCCAACTTCTTTTCAGTAGTCTGTGGAGACAGGACAAGGGGCAATGGCTGCAAATTGGAGCACAGGAAGTTCCGCACCAACATGCGGAAGAACTTTTACACAGTGAGGGTGACAGAGCCCTGGGACAGGCTGCCCAGGGAGGTGGTGGAGTCTCCTTCTCTGGAGATATTCAAGACTCGTCTGGACGCCTATCTGTGCAATATGTGCTAGGGAGCTGCTTTGGCAGGGGGGTTGGACCCGATGATCTCTCGAGGTCCCTTCCAACCCCTACAATTCTGTGATTCTGTGATTCTGTGATTTTGGTTTAGATGAGAATTAAATAATCTGGAAAAAATGTGGTGGGTTTGAGACTAAATAACAAAATCTTTGACGAAGAACAAAAAAGTCACTGTGTCCTCCCTTACTTGCCATTGTTCCTGAACTAACTGCAACTATTAGGCCAGGTCTTAATCTATTTTATTCTGGATTTTACACTGGCCAAATTTCGGAACATGTGAAAAACCTGTTGATTCAAGGTTGATGGGAAATGTTCACTACATGGTGTTCACAGACAGGTGCAGAGTCTTAGGAATCTTTTTCTCCCTTTGCAGATATTTTTATGATATCTCATCTACACACTGAAAAGAAGGAAAACCAAGATCTGAAGGTTATCCAAGAAAAAAACCAACAAACAACACTTCGGCAATCGTATCTATTCTCTGCATCCTTCCTCCTGCCAGTCCAAATCAATCAACAGCTGTCAGCAGAACAAGGACATTACTAGATTTTAGAAATTGTTAGTGATACTGGATTCATACCCACAATCAACAACAAATGAGACTATAAGTGAGTCTGTCTTTTACCCGTACCTGAGCCCGAGGACTTCTAATATTGCTAAATTTCACACTACTCCATTCTGAACAAACCAACCCAGAAGAGTTGCTGAAGAGCCCAGTGAATAGCCTTACAGATTAGTTTAGGGAATCTTGTTTCTGTGATCTGGAAATCAGTTTTACAAACCTTCCTCATTGAATCTTATCTATATAAGGGACCATAGATTGACCAGCAATTTAAATCTTCCTGTCACAACTCTTCAGATTTCTGCAGAGCAAATGATATAAAATAATAAAGACCTCAACCGACCAAATGGGTATGAGATTCATAGTGGTTTCTAATTTATTCCAGTGATAAAGGTCAAGAAGTTGTCACCTGGCTACTTTATTTAGCTCCAGAAATAAAACCATTCTCTATAATAAGCCCTAGAAATATCCTTCAGTAGGTGGTGAGATATCTATGTGGCATATAAAATAAAACTCAAAATTATAGTCTGGAGTAAATGTATGCACAAGTCAGTACAGTTCCATACCTCTCCACTGTTACTGGTCTGAAGAAACCCCAAAATTCAAATTCAGCATTTAAGGGTTTACTTGCAAAACTGAGTGCATGGAAGCCAACACTTTGAAGTCTGCACTTAAAAAGACTATTTGTCTAATTTCCAAACTACAAGTGAGCTTTCCATTTCTACGTCAAGTCTAACTTTTAATGTCATTTAAGTCCTATCTTTGCCATGGAAATATACATGGAAGATATAAAGAAGTGCAAGGTTATTAAAGTAAATATTTTTTCTGTGTCTTATATTTGTGTTATTATAGGGATAGGATATTTTCTTTGCTTAGTCTTTTATGGTATATAATAACGGCATTATACAACTTTTGTGATTTACAGAGATAATTGGCAGAATCATCAACCAATTAAAGTAGCTTAAGATTTTCCTGTTTCCTAAAAAAGATGCTAATGTTTTTCCCACCTGGCAGAGCAAATCTAAATCCCAAATGGATGCTTTTTTTTTTTCATTCTGTATTAATGGTTTCCACATAAAGCGATAATGACATAATTTTAATGTGTCTTTTTTTCACTAAGCACAAAATTGCCAATGCTCATCCAGAATATATTCCTAATGTTGTGAATATATCTATTTTTCAGTATTTACTGGATCATGAGAGTAAAAATGGCTTTTTCCATACCTTGTTGAAAATGTAAAGGTTTATCCATAAAAAAGCCATAATCGCAGAGTCATAGAATGGTTTGGGCTGGAAGGGACCTTAAAGATCATCAAGTTCCAAACCCTCTGCCATGGGCAGGGACACCTCTCGTAAGATCAGGCTGCTCAAGGTCCTATCCAACCTGGCTTTGAACACTTCCAGGGAAGGGGCAGCCACCACCTCCCTGGGCAACCTGTTCCCATGCCACACCACCCTCATAGTGAAGAATTTCTTCCTAATATCCAATTTAAATATACTCCCTTCCAATTTAAAACCATTCCCTCTCATCCTATCACTACATGCCCTTCTAAAAAGTCCCTCCTCAGTTTCCTCACAGGCCCCCTTCAGGTACTGGAAGGCTGCTATAAGACATGAGGGGAAATTTTTTGCTATAGGGTTCATGCCCTAGACAGGAAAAAAGGATCTTGATCCGTGGTTTAATTGTTAAGTGACTCAGAGAAGTGACTTCTTATTCTTGAAAATTATTCGGATGAAAGATTTACTTGTAGGTTAACAGTGCTTTGAACTTATTCAGTGACAGATAAGATAAAAATCTTCTCTGAATTCAAAGATATCTAAAACAGAAGATGATTTATTTTTAATATCTATCTATATAGAGTATGTCTAAAATATCTCTTTATCCTACTTACATTAAGCTTCTCAGCATAAAACCCAAAACAGGGAAAATGCATTAATGATAAGCCTGTGTGTTCCTACTACACATTAAATAAAAATAATCTCTACTGAGACACATATTTATGAAATTAATGTAAGATTAAAAATTGTGAAACAACAAATTAAACAAACTAAAGATTTGTGAAACTATGTAAGATTAAAAATTTTAGATAACACATTCGAACTACACATTCTTATGCAGAACATAAAATAGTGCAAAATGATCATTAATTTTAATTCACTCTCATCTTTCTAGTCAGCACTCGCATAGAAATGGAACAAAACTGCTGAAACATCTCTGAGTTGCCCTATCTGGGCACGTCTCTGCCCTATTCATGGATTTGGCATCCATTTACTTACATTTCTGGAATGTGAATCTGAAGTTCATAGCCTCTCTCCATTCCTGTCTCTGCATTAAAGCATTAGACACCGACACAAAACAAGGTTCAACCTTATTTGGTCATGGAAGACTAATTAACATCTAAGTGGATTCCAGCAGTGCAGGACTCAAATCTCAGTGATACATCTTAGAACAGAGGAAAACCTTTGCACATTTTTCTGGCATAATCAGTCCAAAAAGCATTCATAATGTTAAAGTCTTGCTCATGCAGTTCAAAAGTTTTTATTCTGAGTTAAAAAAAAAAAAGCCTCTATCTTGAGGTGGCCCCTCCATGTTATTGCTAACAGGAACAGAAAGTGAGCTACACCAGGGAAAAATTTTGACCTGGCTGGAATGATAGTTTCCTTGTTTCCTCCCATGGATTCTAAATCAAACAATCTTTAGCATGTGCTGTAAACATGCACAAACTCATTGCAAAACCATTCAGCTCTCATTCACAAGTTGTAACACCTTCCCACATTCTCTGTAATAGCAGATCCGTGTAGTAGGAGCTCCAGTATTCCTAGCCCACAGTAACAGCAGGTGCTGCAAAGTTTCCATCAAGCTCGCACTTCAGACGCCTGCAGGACCTCTATAACATTCCTGGCATCTCACACCAACCTTAGTCTTTTGTGCCTTACTCCCTGACTCTCATGGTGAGAGAAGAAGAATGAAGTTGCAGATCTATGCCTGAAGTTCAGCCACGCTGCCTGAAAAGGGTATTTATGTGTATTTGTCCTGATTTCATCCCACACTCATTCCACAGAAAAATCCTTTTGTTCTATATCAATGAAATAGAGACAGCAGCTGAAGACTGGTGCAGCTTTCCAGACTGCCTGTGCCGTTTTCACAAATCTAGTGATGCTTAAACATGTCCACGTAAACACAAAGTTTTCCTGTATACTAAACCTTCACATAGTAATATTCAAAATGCACAAACCTCTTTTGGGTATTTTTTATCAATCTTCAAATCTGGATTTATTTGCCTCTTATCTTCTAACATTTATCTTCCCTCCTGTTCACACTAGTGTAAGGCCATACTCTTTTCATTTGAAAGAAAGGAAGTGATGGAGCGATTAAGTGAAGAGTGAAGGCCATAGAGGAAGTCTGGCAGGAGACAGATATCTACCTTGTGAAATGTTTAAGTCAAATGTATCACAGGCTTCCTCTGAGGGTGGTTCATACTCTTCTCCCGTCATGCCATATATGTATGACTCTTTCAAGCCATATATGCACCTTCAGCATGTGTATAAAGTTTTTTGAAATCTTTCCATCTTGGATTTTAAGAACACCAATACTGCTGCTTTCTCATTTCTGGAAACTTCCATGCAATTCTCTGAAGTTTCTTTAATATTAATACAGCGGTCTCAACTCATAACTTTGTCAGTATAATGAAAAGAGATAGAGATGTCCTCTGCAGATGTAGAAGTTGATAGTCCTTTCTAAATTTTTAAGAAAGCTTTTGAGAGCTACTTAGTTATTCTGTGTACATCTTTGCAAGATTTTGCCGGCTCTTATATTCCGGTCAAAGGCCTATTCATCATCTAACCTTTCTTTATTAATTTCCTTTTCTATTATATCAATAGAGTGCAGCTTCAGTTGTAATTAGATAAGTGCTAATAAATAAAAAATGCATACTTTCACATTTATTGGAGATGAACATTTACATTACAGTCGATATTTTAGCCTTACAGCTTCCATTGACTGTATTCTTATGTTCGCGTAACTGATAATATTTCACTCGCTAACAAAATTCATCCCCCAAAAAGCACAATGCATTCAGAATGGTATTAAAGTATTATGCTGGTAGACAAGAATAGACACAAAGCGTATCTAAAATAATTGAATGACTAATAATGAATAACACTGACAATATGAAATAGAAGTAGGCCACAAGGCTTACTACACTTGTTATAACTTTTCTTGTCTTTTTATTTAAGGTAATACTTTATTTAAACTTGGGCCTGGTGCCACATAGAAAGTGTGAAAGAAACTGTAAAGGATGATCTAAAGAACTCTACCTACATGCTGCACAGTATCCCATGCTCTTCCCAGACTGGCACAGGCAGGCTACTTTTGACAGATGAGTGGAGGAAAGGGTTCTTTCACCACTGGGAACTGCAACAGAAGTTTTGCACCACTTAACCAGACGAATAAGATTTAAATAAGATATCAGTTTCATTTACAGCTGAGCCTGTTTCCAAGCCCAGATCATCAGTTCATTTCTGCTCATCTTGCTGATCAGGGCAGGAGTGGTATTGCTAGCTTTTAAGGGACATTCATGTGATATCTATTGTGGGAGAGAGCTGGAACCTTTTCCTTGTCACCAAATGGGCAGGTGCGGCTTAGATTTTCTACTTCCATTTCCAGAAATGCTCAGACCTGGCATACTACAACCAGAGAGATTACCTTGGGTATTCGTTCCTCAGAGGGTGCATTTGCCTAGCAAACTAATACACAAATGGAATTGGAAGACCATAAAACAGCAGCGACTTGTTAAAGTCACTATGCCTATGATTAAGTGCTGAAAATGTTGGTAACAAATCTGCAAATGTAAGAAATTGTAAGATCTGGTTGTCATGGAAAATATTGTCAGGATTTGATCACATGTAGTGTAGTTCTGTCCTAGCTGATACTTCACTTCATGTTACTTTTAGTCAGGAGCTACTTATCTGGAGAAAGAAGTGTAAAAAGAGTCCTGAAGCCCTTGCAGATTCATGGAGTGGAAATTTGGGCAGGTAACTTTTATACAGAATAAATTCAGATGATATCTTTGGAAGCACACAAACCATAGAAATTATATTTGTACAAGAGATCTGCAGAAAGTTAATAGTCTGTGAATTTGGAAGTTCACATTGTTCATATCTATGTCCAAAAACAGTGTTCATGAAATGCTGGTTATAAAGTCAATGAAGAATAAAATAATTTATGATTTCCTTGTCTTCCTAGTTCATTGCCCTAGCACCTAAGCAAGTTGGAAACTCAGAGCAAAATACATGTTTCTGCAACCTAAAGAACATTAGCAACTTATGAACTGATAACAAGAGACTAAAAGTATATGTTTTTCCCATAGAACACGTGATATACTTTTTAAGCTGATGAGACATTATTATAGTTCTAGTTTTATTCAAAACCATTGAAAAATATTTTCTCCAATCACTGTGAGAGTATTAAAAAAAATTGATTCTTCCAATTAAAATAATGAAAGGCATAAAAGAAGAGGAAAGATTGAAAGCAAACATAGATAGGAAGTTCTGACTGCAGTTGAAAACAAGAGAATCTTTTCCAAAACCAAATTCAAAGATATAAGAAACTTCATTTAGGTAAATTTCATTATAGACCTAAGTAAGTGCATCTACTTTTTGAAGACTTAGAATTCTTCAATTAGACAAAGTGAAATAATTCTCAACAAAACCAAAAGATAACAAGGATTGTTTTAGTAATAATAGCAACAATAATGATTTCAAAGGTATTGGCATGTTCACAAATATAAAAGAATTTACAGTAAACACAAAATGTGGAATAAGAGAGGAGAAAAAAGTGCAATGATATCTTCAAGAAGTGAGTGTTGACAATGTACCTTGTAAAAAATGAAAAGATTTTCTGAGTTTTCATTCACACTAACTTGAACGAGTGAATCTGTGGGAAGGTTGTTTTCACTTAGATATTCCTTAGGGACAGCTGACTAAAGTTGCTTTAGTAAGGAAACTATCAAGACAGCAATTATAATAAAATACACTTTCAAAAGTATGATAAAGTTTCTAAAGTTTACAATATGGTTCTGCAAAATCACAGACTTTAAGACACGATGCCATTCTTCATGAGGTGCACTAAGACTGAGGATTTCAGTACCTCCATTTCTCTGTCTGCAGAACACCTAGAATAGTCTAAAGTGTGTTAATGTGGTATCTCTCGTTTAATTTATATTTACTTAAATAAAGCACACTCTATGTACCTTTGGTATCACATTCAAAGATGAGAACTGAGAAGAGAAAGAAGACCACGGCGTACAACTAGGACTCCACAAGCTTTTGTAAACACTGTTTTTTTAAGAGACCGCACATTTTTGTTTGTTTTGATACCTATTCTTATGCAAAAAAATGATCTGTGGGGTGTTTTTTCAAGTTAGATATTGCTCTCCATCTTACATACTGAACTACAGGCTATTCACCAGGTATCTGAGAAAATGAGTAATACAGGGTAGGGAAGATCTAGGAAGTTTTCTAGGGACTTACTAATACAAGCTGTATTTCACTGTTCCTTTCTAGTTTTTATCACAAGGACCTAACATTAATCGTAGCCATTTGCTATGTCTTCTGTGCCTACGTGACCAGGAACTCAGATTTCTGCACTTTTTTTTTTTAAAGAATCCTACAGCACAAGAGAATAAGTCTCTTTTCCTGTTTATTCACAGGAAAATGAGAAGAGGTAGATTTGTCTGAAAATGAGATTGCTGGGCTAGAAAACAGACACATAATGACCTTATAAGGTGTATTTTGTTGCTAGTCAAATAATTTCATTTGGAAAACAGCTGCCTCCTCCAGCGGGATATAGTTGACGCTGGAATTGCTCCAATGCAACCAATGTACATCTATTTTCAAGAGAAGATGCAATCCATATCTGTCTACCTGAGCATTTTCAAGGAAAGAGGGAACATCTGGAAGTTAAAATTGTGTTGACATTTGAGAAATGCCAAGAAAATATAAACAGTTTAATGAGACAATAAAGAGGAAAGTGGCCCAGTCTGCACATACAGGGAATCAATGCTTACAACTTGATTATGTCTGTAAACAAACATTATTTTGCATTCAACATCTCTTGGAGTGGCTTGGGGTTACAGAGAGAAGAATGGACATGGGCTAATTGAAATTTTATGTAAGGTTTGCAATACCTAAGGAATTGTTGGTCTAGTTTTAAATGCTCGTAAATTCCTGGGTCTGAAGCCTTATTGTTAAAACTCATTAAAAACAAACATTTATTTGAAGACCAACTTTTGCTGCAGTGGAAAATTCTTTCAGAAAATGAAACATGAGGTTAGACTCAAAATCACCAACCAAGTACAAGAACCAAGAAGTACAATTGCTGCCTGTCCTGCTTGGAGTAGTGATGTGAGACAGAAGGCTAAGAATTTAATAGATGGGATGATTAGGGGGATGACCACAGGTAGGGAAAGGAAAGAACAAAGGGGCATTGGAGAAATGTGCACCTAATGGGAGCATGGGCTCAGCCACTGTACTGCCCAAACCTGGAGATGTGGGACCACCGCAGTCATCTAGCACTATGAAGAGAAGCATCCCACTGCAACAGCTCTGGTTTGGGGCAGTGAGGAAACTCAAAGGTCCTGAAACCCACCAGATCTGGTTGTCTCCAACAGAGTGGAGAGTGCAGTAACCTCTTTTCTTCTTGTTTGGGCTACTCGTGTAAAAAAACCCCATAATCAGAAAACATAATGCATGCTTTATATACCTAAATAACAGAGTAAAGCATTAAAAATATTCTCAAGAATTTCAGCATTAACTTTTGGAGAGATGTATAGTTTAATATTTACTTTACCAGAATATTAAAGCTTAAAATTATTACCAAGAGGACTTTATTCGCTAAAATATTAAGGAAATAAAAGAATCTTTGCAAGTAAAAATTATTGTAAGATTCTAATGTAGACACTGTTTCTTGCTACATGAAATGATTAGTTCAATGCAGTCCTGGCCTGCAGGCACTAGCACAATAAATAATAGTAGTAGTAATAATAATAGTAGTAGTAATAATAATAATAATAATAATAAATGGGCCAGATGCCACTGTGTAGCTCTCAGCAGAATCAGCAGTATTTCTCTTTTTCTATCCTTAACAAGACACACTGAAGAGTGGATACCATGTGGTAAAGCTGACTTAGTCATTTGTATCTCTTTTGTGAAACTGCCTTCAGCACTTCTCAGTGTGAAAAGCATTAGCCTAAACCAGGCAACAAATGAAACGATAGGAAATATATTTTAAAAGAAACTTTACGCTAATTAGTTTTTAAGACAAAAACCTAACCCTCATCATTATTTTGCATGTATAAGTGAAATTATCTTAATTCATTAACTCAGACAAAATTGCACATTGCCCCCCCACCCCGGTACACTAATATCCACATATGCACATTTAATTCACATTTTATTTTCCCTTTAATTGTGTGCTGAAGCCTCGTCAATATTTGTAGCTAGTCCTGCAAAGCAACAAGACTTTTCTGAAATTGCACTCTCACATATTTGTTGCTGTTTTCTCCATAGTTTCTGAAGTTACTAAGGTCCCTTCTTTCCAGAAAAAAAAAGAGCCACCTAGCAAGGTTTCATCTGTGATCTTTTTTTGCACAAACTCTGTATAAATCACTAAAATAAAACAACATATCGCTGGAAGCCTCTGGCTTTGAGCCCTTCCTTTTTTTTGAAGCAGGAGAAAACCTTGTATCCTCAGAATTCACTCTCTGCAATCCAAACAGCATCTTCGTTGACTTTATATGTTGTGACACAAATTGGAGAGCAGAGTATATATAGTGATTCTGCTCCAAGTGATAGGATGTAGTCAGCCATCTAGTCATGCAGCTGGCCTAGGCAGGGGTCACACTCAACCTCTGTCATGGATCTGTTACTAGAATTAGTGTTATAATAATACTCCCAGTAAAAAAACTAAACCAAAGCAAAGCAAAAGTAAATATTTCAAGGGCTGAGTCTAACTTTGGATATTTACTTGCAAAATGCTCACATTTTTTAAATCCTACCATGAACAATGATGCAACAAATCTCTAGGAGGAAGAAAGTTTGAAGTTTTCCCTTAAAAAAGAAAAGCAATTGCAATTATAATAAACTGATGCTACAATTACAGTTTAAATATTTGGATTCTAAAACTATGAAATGTATATAGCCTGAACTATATCATACACATGTGACATTGCCTCTTTGGACTGCTAAATTGTATCCTGCATCATACATACTGAGGCACTAATTCATTTGACTTCAGTAGGAGCTACATAGATAGACCTGAAGCCAAATTTAAAGTCCTACCTGTTATAGGAGGAAAAGGTCAAATTAAAATGAGGATCTTAACATTTGAATAGATGTATTAAATTATGCCGCTAAAAACAGTAAAATAGTTACCAGAAAACGATATTTATGGTAATTGTGTCAACTGTGCATAACCTCTTAGCGAAGACTGAAACAAGATTTAGCATTCCTGACATGCATAGAGAACCAAAACTTAAATCTACATAATGGAATATAGGAAAAATATGAGTTCATTTGCATACCAAAGGAGGCTACAAAGGCTTAGATTCATTGTGCCTTTGACAGTTTGACTCCAGGCAAAGGTACAGAGGTACTTTTGATGTTGTGAGAACATAAGCATGTACAGGGAGTAGCAGGTCTTTACTCATTACATATTTGTAAAGGATTTTTTAAAACTATCTTTGAAGATAGAAAGAGGAGACTTCTCCAGTGAGAAAGTTTTTCTCTGCCTGGCATTTTATATTTTCTTTTCTTATGATAAATGCCTTTGCATGGCACCAAACAGAACCTTTAGGCCAGAGGGAAGTTCATACTGTTCTGTAGGACTGATTCTAAAAAAAGCCCAAATCATCCACAGGATTCCAGTGAGGCTTATTCAGGACTTAAAGCCACAGCTTTTTCATTCTGATTTCTAAGGGCAAAACCCAGCACTGACCATGATTTTGAGCAACGGAACTGATTTGACTGAAATAGGTGAGTTTTAGGATATTAGATGTTTTGGCATGAAAAAAAAATCAGCATCTTCTACAGCTTTTTAGTTTAGCCCTCTTTACATTACATGATCTGTTTTGTTAGCTCAGCTATTTTCCTCAAAATCTAATAAGTCTGAAGAATAATGTAGCTGCTTACTCTGTGCTTTACCACATTCTTCTGATTGTTTTGCATTTAGAAAAGAGACCGGAGTTACATCTCCTGCATACCGTGTGCAGTGTTAACTATCAGATCTTGGAAAAGAGAGGAGAAGAGAAACAGAAAAAGGAAAACTATTATAGAGCTAAAAAGGATATCAGAGGTTATGAAGAAGACAGAATGTGGAAGAGGACAAGATGTATTGGCAGTGTCATCCGGTATCTCTGCTGCTACCTATTGATGTCACTATCTCTACCATTAGTCAAATATTTAGAGCCATGCACTTGCTTCATGATCCCTGAAATAAATAAATTTACTTACATCAATCAACTATGCTGTAGGTATATATTAGAAATAAAACTAAAAGCTACATCTTACGGATCCCTTTTGACCACATACCCACATAATGCTTAAACATGTTCCCACCCAGGAATCTAAAGTCTGAATGGTCAGGTCTCAATGCACCCAAGCAAGATTTATATAAAGACACAGGGCTAAGAATGAAATATGCAACAATCATCATTTCCAATAAAAATCTTTAAATATGGCAGAAGAATTTGACAGTGGGATTTTATGGGTAAGAAGTAGAGCTTTAAGTGAAGTCTTTAGATGCAGTGACTTTACAGTTCAGATCTACTTATCAACTTGTTCTCTGTTACCAGTCTGATCTGTCAATGTAAAGCAGTAAGGGTATTAAGCCTGTACTTCTCAGTAAAATTTTCTTTACTTAGAACTGGAATTGGTTTTAAATTAGGAAAAAATACATTGCCTCTGTTATACATCTATCTACAGATCTGCCATTACTGAAGACTTTTCAAGACTGATCTTTAATAATTCTTTTAAGGCCCACTCAGATGATGCTGCAGTGGGGGAAGGCAGGCAATATACCTCTTGATGGAACTGTTGGCGCTTTTTGAGTCACAAAGCTGTATTTCTTTAAAAATTTTTAAAAATGCACCTCTTAAAAACAAAATATGTAATTAAGAAAACCTCTGTTGTGTTAAGGACTACACTTTTACAGAACTATTTATTAAAATCATTTATATTTTAACAAAAAGATACGATCAAGCCATTCCAGTTGTGAAGAAAGTTAAAGAAACCACTGTGCAGTTGGAAATCACTGGCTAAGCAGATGGAGTCAAATTAAGCATGCCTTTTTTTGAGATTATAACCTGTTTGCACATACAAACAATGTTTTAAATTTCAATGTATTTTACTATTTGAAATCGATTATTATACTACTCTATGTCAAAAAGTAATTAGGAACTTTTTTTAAAGTTGAAAGTATTTTTTCTTTCTCTAACCTTTGAATAAATATTATATGAAAGAAAATGAACTATATCAGATATATTCTTGAAGGATACAGTGGCCAGAAACGAAATTACAGATAGTTATATTTACTTAATAAATCACTTAGCTTATCAAAACAGATTCTATTTAAAATTTATTTTTCCTATACATCCAGTAGATTTACAGTACACATATAGTCTTAAAATGTTTCTTTTTTGCCATTTTAATTGAATTCCAATTCCCATCCTAATGAAGCCTGACAGAAATCACAAGTAAAAATGAAATCATTATCTAGTAAAAAAGAAATGCATCACTTCCCATTCTCTATCATAAAGAAACACCGTGTAAAGAATCTGCATAAACGCCTCCAGAACTACAGAATTATTTAATAGACAGACACTCAGGTTATCTTTCTCTCTAGGAGTAAAAGACATAAATTTAGTGAGAAAGACTGTATTCAGTCACCGTATTAATAATCAGCCAACATGCATCTGTGTCTTTTCCCCTTTTAGGAAAAAGAATGATAGACATATGCAAAAAAAAATTAAAATTGCTGTTATGAAATCCAAGTTTCTTGTTGGATGATTTAAATCATGATTAAAATTGGTGATTTAAAAGGCTTTTCAATCATTTTGATTTAAAGCAATCCACTGTCTACTGCCTTAAATTTGGTTTAAGCTGATAAAACGAGCACTGCCCACTAGTTCAATCTGCTTAAATAGAGCAGAAACTAGCCAATATTATCATCAGAAAGAAAAGGAAAGCTTCTCCTTTTCTGTAAACAGCTGACTTGCTTCAAAGAGGGCAACTCTGGTTTCTCTGTCCTCAGTGCATCCTGGACTGAAGCCAGAGCTGCATTATAAAACATGTTTTAAACTAAACCAGTCTCTGTTTTCAAGAGAAAAACAGTAAAAGCAGCATGAATCTAGCTCTTACATATCATTTACACTGTAAGCAGTAGGTAAGAGTACTCACAATATTTATAGACTAGATTTTTTTTTTGAGGATTGGGTACCTGAAAGTGTAGATTGGGAATTTTGAGAATTTAAGCGGTTGCGCAGATTTCATTTTTAAATCAGTGGGAACTGATCACCCCAATAACTACTAGGCTTAGAAACATATTTCATACTATATAAGTATATTTAAAATATCTTCCAAATACATATGAGTGCAAGGTTCTGCTAGAAAAAGTGGATAGATGATCAGGCATACAGTCCAGCTGTTTGTACACAAGTAAAACCTGAGTTAACTGCCCACACATGCATTTAGCAACATAGTACATTAGTTTAAACCCCTGGTTTACAGCTTTTAAGGCTTCCTGATGTCCACAGCTAGCAGATTGTCAAAGGGACTACCTAAGGTAATGATGTGTTAGAATTTCTCTGTGCCATCCCAAGCTGCGGAGATACTCCACCAGCCCGGAGTGACATTGCCCATGAATTTTTAAACCTAAAACAAAATAACAAATTTGGCCTCATTCTTGCTTGCCTAAACAGGCCATGAAAAAGCACCCAGGCTGCAATCAAACTAACCAGCTCCTTTGTCAAGGCCCACAGGCACAAGGGAGTCCAAGTTTTAAGGAATTTCAGTGAGATTTGGAGTTTCTGTTCCCCCCAGAAGCTGACTTTTATACAGGCTGTCCTGGGTTTTCTGAGTTTTTGTCTCATCAGGTAATTAGGCTGTTAACTTTACCTGGTACTGCTGAACAAGAACATATTGATTCCTTCACAAAAACATTGCCAAAATTGTATTTTCCTTACCCTGCTGCAAAACTTATATACTGTCTGCTTCCTCATCAGCATTGAAACCCAGACAGAGAAGACACCTTTTCATTTTGCAAATATGCTTGTTGCAAATACGTTCTACAGAAACTTCTTAACTCAATGCAGTCTAATTGACAGCTAGGAAACATCTGACATATCTTTAGCCATCAAAAGGAATCATCTAATTTATTCACCTAGGCTCCTTTTGCAGTCAGCACAACCAGCACCTCTAGCAGCAATTCATGTATCACTGTGAGAAGTAGCTGTCTCCCTCTTGTCTGTCGAATGACTTTACTAAACTTCCTGCAAGTGGAGACTGCTGTTAGCTTCTGGCCATCACACCCGTGAAGTTGTTATGATTTTACCCTCTGGTTCTCATGTGTTATTTCTTGTACATTACCAGTTTCACGTACATTAATCTTCAAGCACATGAAACGTGTTGAAATGGTTTACATCTTAAAACTTTTCATAGTTACAAAATAGCCTGAGAAAAGGACTGAAATCTGGAAGATAATTTTGATTTTGTCACTGACAAGCTGTGTGTGGCCCTGGGGCTAGCCTGTCTCCTTGCAGCCTGCTCCGAGACAGAGGAAATGTGTCACTGCACAGCTCTCAGCAGCAAAATAAGGACCAAATTATGACTCGTTGTCACATTTCTGTTTGACTCCTGCTTCTTTCTTGCTCCACTGGGGAAATAAGTCATGGTAGACAAATAGCTGGCACAGAAACCTTGTCTTTCTCCTCTCCTCACCTCCCTGGTTTTAGACCAGTGTACAGTCTCCGGTGCATTGCAGCAGGCAGAGCTGAGTCTCTGTTCATTCTTCCCTGTGTGGGAGGACAAAGTGCCAGGGGACAGCCATCAACCTTGCACCATGACCTGCAGTAGATTGGACTAGAAGGGGCCCACAAGAGGGCTGAAGCTGGAGCTGTTGTGCACAGATTAAGCCGTACATTGGTATCAGCCATTTTTCTGAGGTGCCAGGCTTTTTGTATTCGTATTTCAGAGTCGGCAACTCTAACTACATCTGCCATTGAGTCCAGTCCAATCCCTGTGTTCATAAACACAGCAGAGTAGCACCAGGAAATACCTGTTGGTCTTCTAGGCAAGCTCCTAAGTGGATCACAGTAAAATCCTTGGCCACTTCAGAATACTCAGTAACGGCTGAGATGTAATTATAACAATAAGAAAATATAACAATAAGAAAATAAAACAATAATAACAACAATAATAATGATAATTAGAATAATATTCTGAGAGTGTTACAGAGCACTAAGATTTATTTTTTTTTATACGGTTTTAAGGACTTCCACATTTTAATAGTACACTTCTGTGATTGCAATTACATGTAATATGAGGAGGCTAAAGATAATCCTTTGGAATCTTCTCCAAAATATTTGGCCAGCAGGAGACCTAGGTCCTGCCAGCTTTCTAAGGACATTTATAAATTGCTGTCTTCAGAGATCTCCTTTGCCTTTCACCAGCACGCTCTATCAGTATCTCCACAACTAACTATTTGTAGCTGTGGAAATGAGCAGGCGGCACCTGTGGCAATGCAAGTAGGCAGGCCAGGGTCATTATTTGGTGGCTACATTTTAAAGCTGCTTAGTGTCATTGTCACTGCTGTGATGTCGACCTGAAACAGCACCCCAACAGCCCTGTGCATCTGTCTGAATAGATGATGGTAGTGACATCAACTATCAGAAAAAGATACCTTGAGTTGTGCATGAACAGTATCATTCTGCCAGGGCTGGACTACCTCTCTAAACCAGCAGCCATGCTGGCCAAGCATGGTTGAAGCTTGCACTGCTGTTGTGCCATGCTCTCTGACATGTTGGCATGGTACCCCAAAAGGCAAGGAGCCTGACAGTTGAGCTGGTGTGTGGCTGACAGTGCAAAATAGAGCTAAGGAGATCTACTTGCATCCTAATGAAGTCATGAAGACTCCAGCAAATCACAGGCTGGGATGAAACAAAAATAAAATGAAAAAGTAATTGTGTGAAACTGGAGGTGTTTTAACTGGTTTTCATTTGTCCAAAGTATATGTTGCTGAAGTTTAGATCTGAACTTTCAGACTGTCTTGTGAGTGCCAGCAGTAGCCCCAGAGGAAAATAAACTGCAGTGAAACATTAGCCCCAGGCTGAATTCTTAGTTTTTCACCTAAGAATTGTGGATCCAGACTTTAAAAATGAACCAATGAACAGAAGTCTCTTATAAGAAAATAAAACAAAAACTAAACTCAACTCAGTTAAACTAGTTATATGCCTTCTTTACCTGTCCTACTGAAGGTCAGGTTAATGTGGAGCTGATGGCCCTTATCACCTGAAGTTTATTGCTTTGCACGGAAAAAACACAGAAGACAGACACACAATATTACAGCTAAGGAACACTGGTAAAAACACTATGAAAGCAGAATAAACCCATTTTCGGATCCTCATCTAATTTTTATTATATTTTAGGATTTTTTCTTTTTTAATAAGCTAAATGACTGAAAACTGCTCAAAAAGTCTATTTTTTGCTATTAATTTTGGACTAAACAGCTTGACATTTTTTTTTTTTTTTAGCTTAGTGAACCTTGCAAGAGGTACTTACACACAGCTTCTCTGGCACTGATGATGTTAATGCACATATTTTGGAAGACAAATACAATTTCACAGATTTCCCTGGTAGCAGCTACAATATAACCAACGTTTCCAAGAAACCTGGTTAAGAGTATCCAAATAAACTAGTGTTAGCATTTGGGTTAAGGCTGTCAGGCTGCACCACCTGTTTTGGCATTATTTGCTTCCAGAAGCAAATTACAGATCCATCCAAGCAATGATTAAAAAATCATATGCATGTTGTCTCCTTGCTATGGCTAACCAGACTCAGGCAAGGATTGTATAATTTGATGTAGCCCTAACATCAATCCTTTAGAAGACAATGGGCTGGCTCTAATAGCGCTTAATGCAGATCCTCTTACAAATATTAACAATGAGAAATGGAAGATGAAGAGTATAACTTTTGTACATTGAAGCACCACATAACCTTGACAAGTAAAATAACTTTCAGAAGAGTGTTTAAAAGCTCTTTTTTTGGTAGTGTCATTATTAAATTCAGATAAACAATGGAGCAATCCACACTATAAAAAAAAAAAGGTTGGAATGAAATTCAACTAAAATATTCAGTATTAAATTTAAAGAAGGTTGCATTTTAAATATATCCTTTGTCTGACTGCAGTTGATAAAATATTGTTATGCATCTAAAATGTTATTTAAATATGAATGGTCAGGAAATATTAAAGTACATGAAATATTCATATTTCTGTGTATGTATTGGTTAATACAATTGCCTTTCATCCTTGCAGGCCTAGCTCTGCCGTACTTATTTCAGCACAACTTTCACTGACTCCTTTAGAAATATACCTGAATAAGAATTGCAGAGGTGATAGCTTTTACCCTTCAGTAATTTTATGTACTGTTTACAAATACTCTGTGCTCCTTACTGAAACGTCAGGGCCACCAAACTAAGCTATTCTGACTCTGGCAAATCTCCAATTATAGGGAGCTACCAAAGCTTTACCTGAGCAAAACCTTGAGGGTGGAACCACCTGACGTTCAGATGTTCCCCTTCTTGAATCGCTCTAATGGAGCTGCCTAGGCAGTGTTGTTCCGCAAATGAGACTACCGCTATTTTTAGAGGTGTACAGAGAGCTCGTTTCAGTAATGGGTGAAAACTTAGGCTACAGGAGTGAAAAAGAAAAGAGGAAAAACAGGAAAGAAAAGTAGAAAAAGAAACCAAATCAAATGATCCCAGAGCAAAATCCTTATTTGTTAAGAGCAAATAAATCCCATGGACATGCTAGCTCAATTACACTGTCAAAGTACATATCATTTTTGGTTAATTATATTCAAAAATAGTTACCATACCTTCTGCTGTAATCTCGGCCATGATGATGATGGTAAGAGATATTCTGTTACAAAGGTCAAGATCTGCTGTGGCAGCTTAGATAATACTTCTGGGTCTCTGGCTCTAGCAGGAGCTGCAGAATGAAGAGGAGGGAGGTCCTCTGCTTTTTCTAATTCTGTTCCTTCTTCTTTTGTGCCCCTCTGAACTTTCTCTTTCCTCTGCAGACTCCTGCCTTCCCAGAACAACCTATGGCCTTCCAGAGGCAGCACTTAAAGCTCAGTCTAAAGTATCAGCTTCTAATAAAAATAGCCATGCCTCACAGTGAATCTTCAGCATGTTTTTTCTAATGTCCTAAGAACCATGCACACTACACAAGCAAAAGTAAAAAGGCACAGCTCTAAACAGGACAGGAATGCATGGAAAAGCAGCAAAAAGCAAAAGAACTGTGAAAGAACTGTTTAACGCTCCTACAGCCTCGCTAGCATAATTGCAGTTCTTTGGGGGGATGTCAGGAAACATGAAATATAGAGTTCAAAGTAACCTTATCCATCCCAGCTCAACTTTATTCTTAGCACAGTCAGTGCTTAGCACATTCTTCCTGGCCTTATTTGGTTTGGGGAGGGTCCTATGAAGCTTACTGCTGACTAAGGGGGAGGGTAAATTTAGGTGATTTTCTCCACTTTGAATCTTAGTCAAAGTTCAGGGCCACTTAGGACAGCACTTTGAACCTATGAAATTGGTAACTTCAATTTGTTTATTTTGCGGTTTTTAAATTACTTTTGTGATTTGCTGCAATTATTGCACGTGCCTGTGAAGTTCATCCAAGTATTACAGAACACTTAAAAACTTGAATAGTCATAGTTTAAGTACTCTAACTGCATGAAGGTAATGTGCAGAAATACAAAACAGCAATTTTTTTCCCAGGAAAAAACAAATGGAAAAAGTTAAAAAATAAATAAATTCTGTGATTTAAAAAAAAGGTTTTATAAAACTGACACCTTATAAAACTGAAGTCTTTTAAAACAACACAGAGGAACAACAATATTAACAATTCAAATAAGAACATTAATTTTAAAAAACCTGCTCAATCTTTTCATTGCACTGCTTGCAATTTCACAGCTGTGGAATTATGTATGTAGGCAAGAACTTGACAATGAAATTAGCAAAAAAGTTCCCTTGAGCCACCATACCTTTACATAAATGTCATTGTCACATGAAATCAGAAACCATCTTAAACCGTTCTTACTAGGGAACCTGTAGTCAGCTCGTCCCTGTTCCATGGGCTGGCATGTGCACTTCTCATCTTCCCCCTCCCCAGGAGATATAAGCACCTGGCTCTGTGGTACAGCGGAAGGAGAGGAATCTGTTTACCCAGTGCACAAGATGTAGACGTTACTGCTCACCAGTTTACAGTCACTACCAGGATCTTTCTCTTCCACACAGTTCCACACAGTTCAGACTTGCTACATGTCTGAAAATGCTAGCTTTTCCTAGAGGAAGCTTACCATCAGTACTCCATCCCCTTTCTTCTTCAGCATTGCTGACAAAATCTTTTGCATCAACTGGTTTTGATAACTTGATGCTCAGTGGTCAGGGCTTTTCTCATGATCATCCTAACCATTTTTACCTTGTCCTTCAGAAAATCCTCCTCACTAAGGGTAATTAAAAGGTTTTAGACAAAACCTTACTTCTTCAGAAAATACCCTTTTCTGAATGCTGAAATGTTCTGTGGAATCACATTCACATCAACAAAATAGCTGCCTACAATAGCTCTGGGTGCTAAGTTGTGTGATATTAAGGCAAAGCCTTTGCCCTTATTAATTTTTTTTTCTCGTTTACTGGAGTAGTTCCATTTAACATGAACAGTTCAACTGTTTGGGTCATCTGTATTTTGATAACTATGCTACTTGCTTGGGATGTGAGAGATATCAACTGAATACCCCAAGTGTAAAGCTAATCAGTACTGCAAAGTCAGGATTGCTTTTGCTTGAAATACCATTCAAAAGGAAATAAAATAATAAACGCTCAGTTTGGGTATATAAGAAGAGAGAAATGGGGAAATATTTATATCTGACTTTTGTTCTTGCTTTGTGTAGCAAGATCCTGAAAACGCAGACTGTATCCAGGGATATCTGTTTGCATAACTGTATATGTTGGACTCGATTTCTTGAGGTCCCTTCCAACCCCTACAGTCCCGTGATTCTGTATGGTTACCTGTTCCTCACTGTTTCCATTTCGGCTCCTACCACCTGCCCTCTTGCCTCCATGCCTTAATTCCTTTGTTGTTATTTGCACTTGCCCTCAGTCATGGGTTGATATTCTGAAGCCAAAATACAAGAGCAGAGGAACCGAGAGAATCCAACTGGAAATCAATTTGTCACACCATCAGGCCAGTGGTCAGAAAAACTGCTTGGTAGTCTCTGCATCCCTTGCATATGCAAAACATTCCTTCTGGGAAGCAGGCTAAAGCTGTCATATGCACAAATATCTTGCAACATGTATAGCTCTAGGTAACTCTATTGCAAGTTCCACATTTACTCCCTTTGAGGGGGGTAAAGTCAAGGGAGTTGGATGTCATATTTACTGGAGATAATCACAGCCTTTGCTAAAGACAGAGAACTAAGTTAAGCCAAGTTCTGCTTCTGTGTATGTGCATGCACGTTTATTTTGAAAAAATGAACATTACCACCAGAAAATCATACAGAACATCATATTTCTGCTTTAGGAGTCCATGCAAGTGTGCCTGGCAAATTTGCTGGACTGTTATGATGGGATTACAGTGTTGGTGGGTAAGGGAAGAGCAACTGATATCACATCCCTGGACTTGTAGAAAGCATTTGATATTTCCTAAACAGCATGCTTGTCTTTAAATTGGAGAGATACAGATTTGATGCACAGACCATTCAGTGGATAAGGAATTGGTAGGATGGTCACACTCAAAGAGTTGTGGTCAATGGCACAATATCCTAGCGGAGAACAGTGACAAGTGGTGTTCTGCAGGGGTTTGTGTTGGGATCAGTGTGGTTTAACATCTTTGTCAACAACATGGACAGTGAGATTGAGTGCACTCTCAACAAGTTTGCCAACAACATCAAGCGGTGTGGTTGTCAGCACACTGGAGGGAAGGGATGCCATCCAGAGGGACCTTGACAGGCTGGAGACGTAGGCCCATGGAGCCACATGAAGTTCAGGTGAAGTGCAAGATCCTGTACATGAGTTGGCTCACTCTCAAGCACAACTACAGGCTAGTCAGAGAGTGGATTGAGAGCAGGCCTGATGAGAAGGACTTGGGGGTGCTGCTAGATGACAAGCTCAATATGACCTGGCAGTGTGCACTCACATCTCAAAAGCCAACCATATCCTGGTCTTAATCAAAAGATGAGTGACCAGCAGGTCAACGGAGGTGATTCTCCCCCTCTACTCTGCTCTAGTGAGACCATACCTGGAGTACTGCATTCATCTCTGGGGTCCCCTGTACAAGAAAGACACGGACCTGTTGGAGTGAGTCCATAGGAGGACCACAAAGATGATTAGAGGACTGAAGCACCTCTCTTGTGAAGATAGGCTGAAGAGACTTGGGCTTGTTAAGCCTGGAGAAGAGAAGACTTCGAGGAGACCATATAGCAGCCTTCCAGTAATTGAAGAAGGCCTGCAGGAAAGCTGGAGAGGGCCTGTTGCAAAAGCATGGAGTGACAGGACAAGGGGTAATGGGTTTAATCTGAAAAAGGGTAGATTTAGATTAGATGTTAAGAAGAAATTCTTCCCTGTGAGGGCTGTGAGTCCCTTGCACAGGCTGCCCAGAGAAGCTGTGGCTGCCCCCTCCCTAGCAGTGTTCAAGGCCAGGTTGGATGGGGCTTTGGGCAACTTGGTCTAGTGTGGGGTGGATTAGAACTAGATGGTCTCTGAGGTCCCTTCCAGTCCAAATCAGTCTGTGATTTTATGATTCTATTAAATTCTCAAAATTTGTTTAGGGCTGGTTAAAAGTTCTGTTAAAATCTGAAGTTTAGCTCCTGGCTCAAGTTTAGGAGTTCCTTCTACATTAGTCTGTGAAATTCACATTATGTAGAAGAACAGAATGAAATCGACATACATCTTCAACCAAAAAAGTAAAGATTAATTCCTTGATCTAGCTTATATATTGAAGCTGACCTTCCACTTTAGTGGGAGCCTTCTCTGTCTAACCTGATAGGAAATGTCCTTTTTTAAATTCTCCTTTCATTCTCCTTGTTCATATTTCAAACAACAGCAAAAGTGAAAAATTTAAAACTACTTTGTATCTTGCAAGGACTATCTAAACCTGAACAAAAATAATTTCTCCTCACTTTCCTCCCATTGGGTCTCAGGCACACAATGAAAATACTTTGGGTGCAGATTAGCAATAGGAGCTCCCTATTTGAACCGTCCGGGATCAGATCTCGCATTCAGTGTCAACTGAGGGAATTATGACAGCAGGTTAAGCGTTCCTGCTCATGCCAGATTCCTGAAATATAAAAGTTTGTGTTAAAGAAAACAAAATGGAGGTTCTCTTTGCATTTGCCTGGATAGAGAAAATGTAGCAATCTTATGATGGCGTTGGGGGAGAAGGAAGTTCTGAGTGCTGCTACAGATGTCTGTGTGTAAGCGTGTGCCTTGATTCCAGGTAATGTGTATTTCAGTGAGTGGCCTAGCTGATGAATCAAAGAAAAGCCATTATTTGAACATTTTATTTTAGGAAAATGTCAGAGGTTTTCTATTTGACAGACTCTGATACAAACTCCCACTTTTAGGTGAAAAGTTGTGCTGTTCATATAGTCAAAGTAGGAGAATATGAATACTTTATGAGCTGATTTCTGGGTTGCCTTGAAGATATTATTAAAAAGGGAATAGAGAAAGACAATAGATCACACTGACTTACTAGGTAATGAGAGGAGAGACTTTCACACTGATACAAGGAGGCATTTGAGGAACTGAGTAAAACCATCAGCCAACAAGAAAATACAGAAAAATATTTGAGCTTGTCTGCTAACACATTACTGAGGAATTCTAAGTTCAGTCCTGCAAAATCAAATTAAGAAAAAGAAAAGGGCTTTGTATCTTAGCGCATGCTCAGCAGCAGAGCATGGTCAAGTAAAGGACACAACCTTAACTCCTATATATCTGATGGATCCTGGAAGTATGTTGTTATCAGATACAGCCAGTAATAAACTGATAAGAACTAAATATAGGATGGAGGTATAATGCTAGGGAGAGGGTGGATGGTACTGAATCCAGTGAATAGTAGACACATGCAGAAGCAAATATAGGATTATAGTGACATCTGTCACTGAGCTCTGATGTGCATATGAAGAAAAGTAATAATAGTTATTTGATCTGGATTTGTTTCAGTGGAAACTAGGACAGGCATGAGCTACTTTCCACTGAAACAGACATTTCCACTCAATTTTTTTGTTTGTTTGAACTTTGTTACTTATGGATGAGATTTTTCATTCAGTCCCAGTGGTAAGGCCCTTGTTTTTCAGTAAAAATATGAGCACACATTCATATTTCTGATGCTCATGAAGTCCTGATCACACAGAGATGTAGTTGTGACCTTCCATGGACCATTACAAAACTCCAAAATAACTATTTTCCATTTTTGATTGATATTTCATGAATAACAGTTGCAAGATTATTGGAATCAACACGACAAAAATATAGGCACCATATCTGATCTCAGTTTAAAGCTTGCTATATGTTTAAACAGTGTCATAAATCAGTCTGCATCTTTTTTTAATTAGAGATTGTCATACATAGTACCTTTAAAAAATTTAAACAATTTCTTCTTTGATACGTAGGAGACAGGAGGTTGAACTTCATGGTAGATCTGTCCTACATTTAATATGAACAACTGACCGACAGCTAAGGAGCCCTGCCTCTATAGGCAGATTGGTCTGAATGCAAAGCAGCCTCTGCATTGGGACAGCCAATGAGCACACTGGTGACATCACCTTGACACTCTGAGCTCATTAAGATAAGTTTGTAGGTTAGGTTTCATAAAACAAAATGAATCCAAAGCTACATGATAGAAACTCAGCAGGTACAAAAGAAAATATCTACAATACTGAGTAATCCTCTTTACCATAGATAATATGCCTGATTAGACATGATACTGCAAAACTGCTGATGTAACCTCAGACTCTGTGTGTGTGACAGAATAACGAACCATTTCTAACATCCATAAAGGCCCACACATTATAAAACTACTTCCAGAAAACCAGGGTGTTACACGATACCCTACATTCTTGCGAGCTGAGTATGGGGATCAGTGGAGGGAAATCAGGTTAAAGCAGCCCCTTTGTTTAGGAGAGAGGCATCTTTTTTCCACTGTTCTCACTCTAGCTGTACCGACTAGATCAGAGTGGATGTTAGGAAAAAATTTTTTACTGAAAGAGTTGTCAGGGCCTGGAACAGGCTGCCCAGGGAGGTGGTCGAGTCACCTTCCCTGGATGTGTTCAAAAAAAGGGTAGATGAAGTACTTAGGGATATGGTTTAGTTTAGGGTGTGAATGGTTGGACTTGATGATCTTAAAGGTCTTTTCCAACCTTGTTATTCTGTGATTCTGTGATTCTGTGACTACTACTATGAACTAGGTTCAGGGAGAGCATCGATTATAGCATGTCAAAATGGACTGCATTTGGGTGAGCTCTAGCAGTTCCATATTACATGCTCTTTCTTTTCCTTTAATCTCCTTTATCCCTCTACTCTTAATGAGTATTGTTTTATTAGCATCCTTGTGGCTTTACTTTCACTTCAGAAGCTGTCTCAAGTAACATCCAAGAGAGTGAAGAAGTGGTGTCTGGAACTGAACCTTTTTAAGGAGCAATGACAAAGAGTCACTTTAATTGTCCTTTTCTTCAGGACAAGCTGCATGCAAGGTTGATGGTGTACAGAACATAAAAGTAGCCAACCAATTAGTAGAGATGAGGGTCAGCTCTGATAAAACATGAATATTGGTTGAGAACTGTTCTGATATCCTAATGAGCATGGTCAAAAATCTTCTTTCAAAGCAAGATGACTTCCCTTCTGATGACTTTTTCCTTGAGAACAGGATTTAATTTTTTAATGGCTGCTTTTTTCAAAATTGTATTCTAATTCAAGTTTCTATGCTGAAAGAACAAGACTCAGAAATATATCACTCAAATACCTGTAGCAAAAGAAACAAATTGTTCCTAAACTTCAAATTTCAGACCCAGATCCACATTTCCACTGATACATTTCAAGTTTGTCTTCAGACCTTACTCCTCTGAGAAGTTTCAATAGAAATCTTTTCTTTTTTCAGACATGATCGTAGCTGAGCATACTGCCAAAACCAGACAAAAATATAATTTTTGACAAAAGTCTGATGTGAAAAGACAAAGACAAATACATATTCTCATGCCAAGTATTTGCGAGAAAATATGGGGTAAAACTAACACAAAAGAGTCTTCATTAATGTGAACCCTTTTGGGGATGCTCAAACCTGTCTGCTCAGTCACAACCAAGGGGAAATCTCACCTTCTTTTCCATTTAATGACTTACTCTTCTGCTTGGTATGATACGTGATGTACCACATGTTCTTAGCCACTCAGGCTTGACTAGACTTCCCCTAGTCACATTAGCACATTACCTTGGAACTCCAGACAAAATCTCAGTAGGCCCACCTGGATTTTGGCTCTTTCCTAGCTTTTCCAAGAGCAGACTCAGGATCTAGGCACAGTATATCAAAAGCCACTTCCAAACTAAGCACAATTTCTTTGGAAATGCAACAGTGGTGTGGAAACAGGCTTGGAGGATAGAAGACCTAGTCCTTCCTTGCAAATTTAAGTAGCCTTTTAGTCTTCAATGTCCCTGTCCATGTGATACAGTTACATCTTTAAGAATGCTCCTGCAGTGTATGTGTCCTGCGTGGTTTTTCTAACAGCAGGTTTTTTGTTATTCCCAGGTCCCTGTTTGCCCTGGGACACTAAGACATTTCCACAGATGGGATAGATGTCAGCTCCTGGCAGTGGATAAATCACTCTTTGACTCTCAAAATATAAAAATCTGCAGCTGTAAATAACCCTTCATGTGCCACAGTCAGTCATCCACCCTATGAACACACAAACCTATAATGCAAAATAGTCAAGAAAAACTGGCATCTGTTGTTTGTCACAAGTATACAGAGAGACAGATAGAGAAGAAAGGAGAAGAAATTATAAAGCTGGCAAAATATTCCAAAAATTATCAGCTGAAATTACATGACAGCAACCAGATTTATAAAAACAATGGGAATTTCAACAACAGATAAATTTTTCTTTGCATTTAATCTTCTTTCTCTCTGTCTTGGACAGATCAAAGTCAGAAATTCAGATGGAAAACCCACATCATCATCATCATCATCATCATTATTATTATTACTACACTGTAGTTACCATCATCAATTGTCATCATAATAATAATCATCATTATCACTATTTAAAAAGAAATTCTAAATGGAAAGCTTATTCCTTGGGAGATTTACCCACTTTACAGAGTGCAAGTGTACAACACAAATTAGTAAATTCACCCTTGTCAGTGGTGACAGCTGTAATAGCACTGAAAAAAAGTCTAAAAAATAAAAGATCTTTTAAAAGAAGTAAGTTTGAGCATTAGTGTTCTTACCATTCAACACAGCAGATATATACAATTTTTTCTTGAATAGCACATCACCGTTTGTCACTGTCAATCACACTAGATTCCTGTCCAAGCTCCAACATATGTCCAAAGTCAACTTCCTAATGCAAACAATAAAGAATATTTGTCTGCAGAGCAGTTTCTGAAAAGACTTGCTGTGTCTTCCTTACTCCCCCCTCTCCCTCTCTCTCTCAGAGCAGAGCAGAGATCAACCAAATGCAGAACGCCACAACGATCCTAAAAGGACAGCTAAACCATTTACTTTTTCCAAATTCACACTTTAAATGAAAATAAAAATATTACCCTGGAGACACAGAGTAGAAAATCCTCAGCTGCGTCCCCGGGCTCGGAAGGCAAGGCAAGGACATTGGGGACTTTTGGAAGCTCACGGCCGCATTCCCAGGGCCTGAGGAAACCGTGCAGCTTCGGTACAACAGGAACAAACCACAGCTGCCAAGGAGCTGTTGGCAGTTGTTCCCTGTGGGGTGAAGGGGCTGGGCAGCCAGATTCAGCAGTGCAACACGTCGAGCCCTTGTGCCACCGTAAAACAATCCAGACTGGGACACAAGTATTTTCTACATCATGGGGTTTTGGCCTTCAGTATAAAGGTTTGTGCTTGAGATGATCTTGTGGGTCTTAGGAGATAATGATATTGGTATGTGTATATTTTAAATTCATAGACAATTTTGAAGTGAGAATTTAGCTATAAAATCCCCTTTTATAGCTCTGATTTCTTAAAGATTTTGCTCTCTTATCACTCATGGTTCTTTTCCCTTTTCTGGGCTATTTGGACAGTTGAGACTTTTGCTCAAATTCGTGCCTGGCAAAAGGTTTTGTGAAACACACACAATCTGGATATTTGAATTCTGCTTCACCTAGTGATCCTACCTTATGATGAACAAGGAAAAGCCACTTTTCTTGTTACTTAGGTAACAGGCAATCGAGAGGGGATGGTTGAGTGGCGGAGGGTCTTTGTTTGAGAGAGGGAAGGTATAACTAGGGTTTTACTTAATCTCTCAGTAAGGCAGATGTAACAATACTCCTATTCCTCATATCTCAGAGCAACAACAAAAATGTTATCTGTTCTACAAATACCAAACAGAGCATGACAGTTGGGGAAAGCAACCCTTTGCTTCAGCTGCAATAATAACAAAAGCAAGACAGCATTGAAACTACACAGATACAGGACTGGAAGTACAGCCAACCAGAACATGCACTTTCCACACATCACCAAATTCGAGCATGTTTGTGATTATGTTTATGTCCTATAAAAAGGGACCTGCAAAGAGGTCCTGTGAGAAACTGTGTGCTACACAGTCCTGGGGTAGCTGATGCACAGAGGCAGAAGACAAGCAGTGAGATGAGCATGCCACAAGCAGGATTACGGTCCCAATCTCCTTGCCACTTGACTTGACAGAAAATTACTCCATCCCACTTCATTTACAGCATTTGTCAGACCAGTCCCTTTTATCACACTTACCCCATCAGTACATTTCTTAGTTAAAAAGCAACTCTTAATTTGTCACAGTAGTTCCCTGACAGTAACCAGCCAAAACACTACTGCCAGACTAAATCCTCACAGTCTTAATTTGCTCAGAGTAAAGTTACCACTTCTTCCACTCCATACTAAGCACAAGTGCATAGAGAAATAAATTATAAATTTGTTCATGCTCTTTTCCTCCTGGAAGACTCCCAACACCACATCTTGGGAAGAGAACAAAACCTCTTTTGCCTCATCTGGACATGCAAAGTCTATCACTCATTTCGTTGGAGGCAAAAAGGAGTGGAGGATCATGCATTGAAGCTCATGGTTCTGAAGTAAATTATTTTCTTGAATAGTCAGTGTGTTTGAGAGGTTCATTTAAGCACACCTGTCACTCTCAAGTATAAGGAAGTTGGACTATATTAATATTCTATTGAATTATTTAAAAGATGTGACTAATGCTTCATGTACCATAAGACTGTTATTTCCAAAAATAACATCTGTGTCAGTCTTTGCTGGACAGTTTGGATTTCATCAGTAACACTGATCAGTATTTCTGAGTTCTGACTGTAAAGGATTATGACAGGTTACCAGGTCTCCTTAAGCTTCAGGTGTAAAATCCAACCTACAGACTCCTTTACATTGTTCCTTTTGATCAGGGATGAATCAGACAAAGGTATGGAGTGTCTTTCCTGATCAGAATCTCATATAAGAGATCAAAAATATTTCAGAAAGATTTCTGATAAACTATTTATTTTAACCACCAAAGACTGTGGCATAGATAAGTCAAGAGTCAGACAAAATCTTTGTCTGAGTCCTGAAAAGGAGCAACAGTATGTAACATGATATCTCAGGGAACTGAACTGAATATAATCTACTAAGTAAAAAAAACCCAAACATTTTCACAGTTTATGCTAATAAATCCCTCCTTTAGCAGTGGCAATGTGGTCAGGTTCATATAAAACAGTCTTCACTTGCACACCACCAATGAATCATCATTGGGAGAAAAAATGAAAGGTCATTAAAAAATATGAAAACGAAATTTTAGTTCCTTCATTTATGGCACAACATAAGTCTCTCCAATGACATGTGTGTACTTATACATGAACAACATTTGGTGATAAAATTTATTTCTGACAATTATCTGTTTATCTTTGAAGAAACTAATAAAGGACGTTGATTCTGAATTCTAGTTCCAAATTGAACAGCACCAGCACAGCAAATCATGCACCCTTTTAAAAGTGTAGCTGTCTCAGTGGTTCATCAGACAGAAGCCTGATGTGAAGTGCAAGAAAATTTTAATAAGTTCCTGCTACATCATGGATGGAAGAAGCTTTTTATCACCTGTTGCTTGTGCATTACAGTAGAGGTACTGACACCAAAGAACCTCTTCCTCACTCAACTTGATCAGTTAGAGCACACTTTTCAGTGTCAAACATCTGAGTTGAAGCACAGGAGAATTACTGGAAATTTTGAAAACAGAATGCAGGCTGTGTAGTTTTATTGCATGTACACTTGCATTGCATATTCAATCAATAAATGTAAACATACAGTGGTGGTTTGGCCCTGGCTAGAGGCCAAATGCTCACCAAGCCGCTTGCTCACTCCCAGAAGAGAAACAGGCAGAGCCTCCATGGGTTGGGATAAGGACAGTTTACTGCCAAATATCCAAGTGAATACAGACCAATAATGGCTAGTTAAACTTACACCCAGTGCTAACACAGAGTACCTTATTGACCTGACAATTACAGAGGGCTGCCAACAGTAAGAACCAACCGACCCAAGGTCCCAGCCACGCTCCAACTGTCCTAGAGGCAAAAAACCAGCCCCCACCCTTCCCCAACCAGCTGCTTTTATGGGCAAGTGGTGTCAGGTGGTGTGGAAAACAGTGCCAGCTAACTCAGCTCACCTGGGCTGACTCAGCTCACCTATGTTGGCTGATTGGGGAGGTTAACCCTGGCCTGGCCAGAACCAGGACACATACATATGAAATAGAAAGCAGATATATGCTATGACCATAATAAAATTATTGTCTTTCTGAAAGTTATGCAAAGTTTTGCAGTCACTTCTCCAATTTCATTTCACCTCACCAATTGTGCGTTTCATTAAATGCACAACACAGCAGAGGATTTGAGTCACGTTATGGAAGGAATGTGTGAATAAAAGAATAGTAGCCACACATTTTAAAAATCTAGTCCTTTGTTAGTGATATTGTCAGTGTAAAAGGACATGTAATATCTGCTACATTGCTTTGCAAATCTCACTGTCCTCTTTTATTTACTTCTAAAAACTATCTTGTAGTGCAGTCCATAGAAGTGAAACTCCGTTTCCATAACTGAGAATATCAAGACATCCGCTCTCAGATTTCAGTTTAATTTTGTAAACTTTTAAAGTAGTTTGTATCAAACATCCTCGGACTATTACAGATACACTGTACAAAATCCTGTAGTTCATCAACAGAATGGTAGCTAGTAGTCTCACACAGTGGCAGTAGCTTACCTCATCATAGTCAGTGATAGGAGGAAAATGAATCTCAGTGTGCAAAATACATTCAACACACACTTCAAATATATTTCTAGAGAATTTCTAAGGATTTAGCTTTGTTGGTAGTATTGCACTATCATTTTGGTCTTGGCTAGATCCTGATGTATTACACATAGCTAATGAATAATTACTGTGGGATGGAACTGTTACATCATTCCAAATCTGCCTAAAAAATCTAGTCAGAGCTTTTCATAGGGCTGAGATGCCTAAAAATTTCTGCTGGCACTTTCCAGATGTGTTCTGGGAGAAGCTTCCCTCTGATGGCTGGCTAGATGTGTAGGATTCTGGTTATGTAAGTTCCAAGCGAAACTCCGGATAATTTTGGGAGTCGAGTTCAAGCAGGGACCCAGATGTAGAAGTATATATAGCCCCAGATTGAACAGTAGTGGTGGTTTCTGGGTCTGTGGCTGGGCATGCTTCAAAACACAGATTTACTTCTACATCAGAGCTGGGGTGGAAGGAAGGGTGCACACTGAAAATCAACTTTCTAGATTTGTGCTAACATTCACCAGAGGAGGTATTTGAAATAAATACACCTTTGGGACTGCCAATAGATATAGGTGTGTCAAATAATTTATGAATTTGAAGCTCTGATCCAAGGGCATTCCCATGACCTGGTCTTGAGAGCGGTCCTCTGCCATATTTTCAGATTAGACAGTGATTTATGTCCACAGATCTAAAGAACTCAAGTGCCTTGTTTGAACGCAACTCAGTTGACACACTTTTTGCATTTCCATTAGGGTGACTTCTATTGTACCAAAGGCACATAAAATGAAGCTTTGAGATATGAAAGCTAAGTGATTATTTTGCAAATTTTTGCAAGAATCTGGAACTCACTGTAAGAACTTTACACCTGTGATCACCTACTGTGTCTGTTGCTCAACACCAAAATAACATAGGGAGTATTCGTCTGTCACTATTAAAAAGAAATAAAACAGAACTATTAAAATGTAAGCTCACCATAAGAATTTCAAATACTTTGACACATTTTTATTTAAAAAAAACACTTAAAAGTTATTTTTCAAGTGATTAACTGATTAATTCACCACTAAAAAGATTATTTGCATAATTTTTAGGATATATAATTAACACGGTGATTTGTATGAACACTTTAGTCTTGAAAGAGTTTTTAAAGGTTCTCCTTTCAAATCAAGCTGCTATTTTTGCATTCACAACCAGTAAGGCAAATTAAATATATATGCTTTGCTCTTTATACTGTCCATAGTTATGCTACACAGAGAAAAAGAGATTGTATTTTGAGGCTGTTCAGAAGGAGCCACTGGTGATAGAAATACTATGCCCGAGCCTTCTGACAGCTACACAACATAGTGTCATTGACAAGGAATTCCAGTGGGAATTTCAATATTACTAGTTGTTACAGTAGATGATTGCAACTCACACCTGATCACTGCTGAGAGAAAGCCCAGTAATTTATACCTGTTAAATGCAGAATGAAAGAACCAAGCTTGCTCGTATAAGAAAGTATGAATGCCAAAACTGAAAACCAAAAGGACATGTTATACCAGAACATGCAAAGTGACAGTGGCACACTTAATTTTCTCCTATCCTTTCTAACTTGGAAAAAGACAAGGAAAATGCAGAATTTGAAATTTTCTGTGTTATCCAACCACTCCAGATAATCTAGCGCTACATCCCTTGCAATTCAAATGGCCCAAGTCAAGCTGGTAACAGAAAAAATGGTCCTACTTTGCTTGTTGAATCTTTGGCTGCTGTGAAGCTCATACACTAATTTTGCAAAGCAACAACATTCTCAATAGCTTAACAAAAAGGGGAGTAAATCTACCACATGAATTTTTCACAGTATAGAAACAAATTGTCTGGCCATATCTACCAAGGAAATACCAAAAGAATGGCAGAATAAAAAGATACTTTTTGTGAACAGACTGGTGTTATTTTACTGCTGCTAGAAAAATAATGCTGTAGCCAAAATGCCAGTTTATTAGTCAAATTGTATCGCTAATCCCCAGCCACTTCATAGATCGATATCTCACCTACATTCCTTTCCTGGCAGGTTTTAAAACCTTCACTGTATTTTGGAGGATCAGAAAGTCTACTATCACTACACTTGATGACTTGTCAGTAGAAGGATTTGCCTTTTTATTGCAACAGGCACATTCATACTTGATCAGAAAGATTTCCTTTAAAAGTTATTTATAAAATGACAGTCTCTTTTTTCTTTAATTTCCCTCTAGAAAACTTAGCATTCACAAATTTGATCTTTTGTCTTCCAGATTTTCAAACATCTCCTGTGTCCTTACAATGTCACATTGATTCTGTCATTGAGTTGGAGATGAAGTTTCTCTCCTCTTGGTATACTTATTTCACTATTCTATCTCAAAGTCTTTATTAAAAATCCCTTGCACTTATAATTTATTCCTTTATCTTTAGAAATCATCAAACACAAAAGAAATACTAACCCCTATCCTTCTCCTACTGTTTGAGTACACCTCAAGGACATATAGCCCAGAAGAGACTAGCAAGCCATTCTGTCTGATCCTACAAACTTGCTTCATCTGGTCCCACCACGTTTTGCCCTTACTCATTTGGGAACACCAGTGCTGGTGGCACTTGATACCTTTGAAGACTGTCAGACTGCTACCATTTTGATTCACATTGCACCAATGAAAGCCCTCCACTACGCAGACAAATCTATTCCTTAGCTGTATAGAAATGAGGTGGATTCCCATATGCACTAGGTGATGAGTAACAGTGGGTTGCTTTGTCCTACAAGGGCCATCAGAAATCAGCCATACAAAAATCCTTGGCATGGCAGCTTAGAAGAAGGTGATTGCCACAACACAAAATATTTCCAAGCCCATCAATAGTTTGAATTAATTTCATATAGTTCATTCAGTCTCCAAAAAACTTCTATAATGGACCTTTAATGCATGCATGCAATGTGCCTTTTCTCTCCTTCTGAGCCTCCAGGTACTGTTTCTTACAGCAGAGCCTCCAAATTTCAGTTTTTTAATATCGCTGTATTAGGGAATACAGAGCCAATTACCAATAAAAAGCTTCTTTACTGATGACCACAGCACCAGGTATGGAGCTGGCAGCTTCAGTGAAGTATCTTTATGGCCTCAGTGTTCTCTTGAGAAGAATTTGGGAGTGTTGATTGATGTAAAGCTCAACATGAGCTGTTAATGTGTGTTCACAGCTCAAAAAGCCAACTGTATCCTGGGCTTAATCAAAAGAAGCATGACCAGGAGGTCAAGGTGTTTCTCCATCTCTACTCTGCTCTAGTAAAACCCCACCTAGAGTACTATGTCCAGCTCTGGGGTCCCCTGTACAACAAAGATATAGGCATGTTGGAATGACTCTAGAGGAGGGCCACAAAGATGATCAGGAGGCTGAAGCACCTCTCCTATGAAGGAAGACAGGCTGAGAGTCGGGTTTGTTCAGCCTGGTGAAGAGAAGGCTCAAAGGAGACCTTATAGCAGCCTTCCAGCAACTGAAGGGGGCCCACAGGAAAGCTGGAGAGGGACTGTTTGCAAAGGCATAGAGTGATAGGACAAAGGATAATGGGTTTAACCTGAAAGAGGGAAAATTTAGATTAGATGTTAGGAAGAAATTCTTCCTTGTGAGGCCCTGGCAGAAGTTGCCCAGAGGAGCTGTGGCTGCCTCTCCCTGGCAGTGTTCAAGGACAGGTTGGATGGGGCTTTGGACAGCCTGGTCTAGTGGAGGGTGTCCCTGCCCATGGTGGGGGGATTAGAACTAGATGACATTTGAGGTCCCTTCCAGCCCAAACCAGTCTATGATTTTACAATACAAAGACTAAAGTTTCTTTAGGAACTGCAGAACCTCTAACAGCTGGAGACGTAAGCGTGAATATAAGCTACAGTAAAAATCAGAGGCCACAAAATACCAGTTCCCCTGATTTCCAGGTTTGTCTCTTTTTGAAAAGGAATATTACAGGACTAGTAATTCCATTCATTCTCTGGGATCTTCACACATCTATCTGCTTCCAGCTGATTTGATAGTTTGCCTAATTTATGAGACAGTTGCATCACTGTTTCTACACTTTTCGTAATTCTGCACACTCACCTCAGTGCTCTCTGTCAAATATCCTTAAGGAATAAAACTCAGAATGCAAGATATGGACATTGCTATATTTAAAATTTTAGCCTAAAACAGAGAGTAATAATTAAAGAGAAAGTGAAAAAATAAAATAAAAATTAACTCAGTGCATACTGAAGATGCCTCTGATAATGAGAAAATTCTTTTTTAAGTTGCATTAATTACTTTCGTAATTTGCATGTTGCTGAAATCAGTGAACATTTCAACTTGACATACATTTCTTTGCAGCAAGATAGAACAAGTTCATGAATTGATTTTTTTCTGCTGTATTTCTTTTAAAAATAAGAATATGTAAGCAGTCTTTCTCTCTGCTCTAAATATGCTCAGACCAATTGACTGAAACTGTCCTGAGATATCTGAGAACTTAATATAAATAATTCTATTAATTTCACTGACTAAAGACTAAATCATAGGGTTCTTCTCCTCCCTGATATCCACATCAGCTTTTGATGGTGAATTTTTTTATCAGTTTCTTGTCAGGTCACTGTTGAGGAAGGACAATGCTTAGAGTTTTGGTAAAAAGGTGAGTTTCACCACCCTGCAACGGAGACCCTGTTATGGCACCTGACTTCTCAGAGAATATGAGAGAAGTACAGAAGGAACAAAGAAAATAGAGAAAAAACATATGTCTGCAAAATTTGCTTTAAAAGAAAAAAGAAAGCAACTTGAAGATGTATTTCATCAGAGCAATATCTAGAATCCTATTTTAAAGACAAATTTCCAAATTTGACTATGGACAAGGATAGTATAAAGAAAGTAAGTGGAGAGATTTGAGCAAGAAGTCATTGCAAGGTACTAGGCTAGTGCTAAAATACCGTCCTCCTTACATATGCTCACCTTTTCTCTAAGAGTCTGGTATTCTTGTGTTTAAAGACTAGCTTTTGTGATCATTCACTAGTGAAAATCACCACATTTGTATCCTTATTGAAATGATATGCAAGAAACTCCGAATCCCAACTGTTTCTCTCCAGCAAAGGATGATGTGGTTCTCTGGCTGATCAATTAATTTCAAATGGCACACACCAGTTTTCACTTTATCTTAACAGGATTTAGCTACAAATCAAGAGGAATGGACTTTCCTTGACCTTATTAAGGTTTAGAGTTGTAGAACGCATAATCAAGCAGTACTCCACAACTAGACTACCATGGGTTTAGAGAAAAGTTCAAAGAGGTTAAAAACCATTTATTTCAATGTGTCAGGACTGGCATCACACCTCCTAATCGTTAGAGAAAGTAAAGCACAACACCATCACACACACTTCATGGCATTTATTGTTGGGAAAGGCTACAAGGTAAAATTAAATAAATACAATTTCTTATAAGTTATTAAAGTCAGATTCTTGTAAAGAGCAGTTTTAGAAAACACTGGGAGATATAAACAGGAAATGTGATAGCAGGGAGGAATGGGAATTTATTTTGGAGGTAAGCTGCTGTATCCTCCATCTGCACTGTCATTAGAGAAAACTATCATAAAATGGTTTACTACAGGCACCCATGTTCAGCGAACACTGGTTAGGAAAGATTAGAACTTGTTAAGGTTGGTAAGAGGTGAAGGGTTTACAGTGCCTGTACAGTAGTAGTGCCTGAATGTCACTTCTAAAGTCAATCTTTTGCATCCTGAATAAGACTGCAATTTTTTCCATTGGGCATTTATTATGGTAGTTTTCTTTTTTCTAGTAAGAAAAGATAACAGCTTGAGTAATAAGAAATTCATTCTTCATGTGTTAGTGACAACCAGATGTTCAGCTCTAAACAGCAAGAAGAAAGAAAAGTAATGGCAGACATGAAAAAAAAACTTAGATCTTCGAGCACTCTGATTTCTCTTGTTCTGCATGAGTGTCACTATTCCATGTAGAGACTTCTATGATATATTACTTAGGCAGCAAAGAATAGGAAATAACTTATGTCACATTTACTAAAATATATTTAATAAGTATTGGAGTCTGGCAACTTTGAAAGAGTGAGTTTTTTGAGTATGCAAGCACAACAGATATTAAATAGAGTATCTTTGTTATCTTTCGCCCAGTACATTAAATAATCATATAAGAACTGCATTCTTTTTTATTTCTTGAACAGATAACGGTTGATCTATCATTTTTCATTTATAACTATAGCTTCAAGTCTATAAGAACCTAGTTCTTACATCTGAAAGGAACAGATTCAGTCTAAAGAAAAGGTGAAACATGAAAAAAGAGAGGATCAATATTTTTCTATGGAGCAGGGAAGGATATCTTTTCTGGGTCTTCTTAATGCTCCAAATTCTGAGAATATTTCTGTACTGAAGATTTCTTCCATGTTAGATCAAAGTATTCCACATTTTCCATTAGCTAATCAAGACTAGAATATTGAAGATACTTTAGCCTTAAGTAAGTGACTGTATTCATTCATTCACACTGGATAACAGATTGTATCACTTACTATTTCTTCTCCCTGCCACCTCGTTTCATAGTGTGCTGGTACAAAGAGTTTGTTGGTGGAGATGGAGTTTCGCCAAAGTGGTCATTACTGGCCATCAGCATCTGCTCACTGTCCTGCACACAGGCTGGAGAAAACAGGGAAGGGATTTCCAACTCCCTGTCATAGATATGCAGTACAGCTTGTATCAGAGCCCTTCACAAAAGAACAGCCTGTATTAGACGTGTTAAAATATCTTCAATGAATGGAAAATCTAGGAAAAAAACAGGCACAGGACACTCCACTTCTCTCTTTCGAGCCAAGGGTAGGACATAGTGTAACTTAGAGTGGTAACTCTGAAGAAGGACAATCAGTACTATGGAACCCTGGCAGATACCTTGATACTGAGTGGTCCTTGTCAGGCACATAAGAGAAGGAATTGGCTATTTTAGAAAACAGTGTCCCCTGACCTCCTGATTGGAAGAAGGATCAGGATCCAAGAAGTGCTACAGGAGTCTGAGAAGGGAGGATTTTCTCTCCTCGGTGATCATATTATGCACTGCAGCAGAACAGCACTAGTGCACATATTCTGAGTCTCTCCAAAGAGCAGAAGATTAGAAAAGGTATGGAATTTATGACCAAATGCCAAATTCTGAAGAAGATTAAATATCTTTACAGAGATGCATGGCAACTCTATTTCCAGCTACATGCTAATCTGCGGATTTGTAATAGCTAATAATAAGCCCCTGAATACCTTTGGCACCCCTAGAAGATAGCCTGAAACAATGCCCGCCCACCTTCAGTGATCCCCACCATGGATAGTGGGATGCCCCAAATCAGTCACGTGCTTGCCATATTCTGTCTGCCTCTGTCCCCACTATAGCACTGTAAAAAGCCTACTGGCTTCTGTTTTCTAAGTTTCAGAGTGACAGGAATGGTCAACCTGGGCAGGGCTGCCAAATAGCCAAAACTTACTTCTTGTCTCTCTTGTTATTCTTGATTAGTTTTTTGTTTTGTTTTTCCTTTAATACTTCAAGGTAGTAATATTCACAGGCTGGAATATGCCATTTTTGTCATCATTATGTTAGATTATTATGTTAGATTATCAGTCTCATGCTATTTCCCAAAGATTCATTTATTAACCATTCTCATGATCAATCAACATTCAGTTAAATCGAGTAAAATTCAAGGTAAAATAGATACAAATCTTCAAAAGTATACAGAAATGTCAAAATAAGAATGCAAGAAAAGAAAATGAAAAATAACTTTATAGGCAACTTCCTTAAATATCAAAAAAGGAAAAATAATTAATCAATGACACACAACAGCGAGTTTGATTATCCCATTATGATAATTCCCCCAGGCCTTTCCTGCAGTTTTCAATCCAAGATATAAATAGCATCACAGTAAATGCTAACAGCTGAGTTTCATATTCATTTTCCATGTTATCACCATTCAGATCTTAAAGGATGCATTCCTGAAAATGTCCATCACATCCTTCTGCCAAATGAGCAGAATTTCAGATGGGGATATGAACAATAGGTTTCAAAGAGAGAAATATTCAGAATTTTTTAAAACATGTCCTGAAACAGAAGGAGTTGTTATTATGGAAAATCACAGAATCTCACACCTTCTTTCATATGCAAAGTGTAAAAAATGTATTTCCACCTCTGATCATATTTATGAGAATACCAGAACTCTAATAATAATCATCATATTTCCATTAGTGTTTATATATTGTACCCAGATTACAAATGAACATTGTGTTGCAGCTGGAAAGAATATAGATTAAAAAAAGCATTGAACAGCAGCTCACCAGGCTGTCTATAAACTTTGGGAATTCTTGAATCAAGAAAAATTAGTCAGTTTTCAATTAATTTACAAAAGCTGATAGGAGGAGGTAAGGTTTTTAAATAGCTGGAAGGAATAGGAAAGATTTGCCATTTCAGAGAAGGCTTTATGTAAAACTTTGTTCTAATACTTTTCACCAGTGTGTATTTCCATCCTCAAATCCTGTGCTCTCAATTTATATAACAAGTTAAGGCAGCCATAAATACATGCTGGGAAGGCATCGTGACAAACTGGAACTCCATAGAGGCACAGCTTACCATGTGTGATCAAACTTGATGTATACTAATTAATATACAGTCTCAGTAGCTTTCAGAGACAATGTTTGTAAGGGTCCAGTGGTCCCGTTACCATGTTTTGACTTGCATCTCATGCATGGAGATATGAAAGGTAGCCCTACTTACTTGCTTGAAGTTTCTTCTTTCACAAACAGTGCCAGAAGAGATTCCTTCCTGTTCTAAAATGATAATTTTGCACCAGCTAAGAAGTTCATCCAGAAACAATGCTCCTATATAGCTACATATGACTCATGAAAACACTTTTTGTACTCTCAGCCAAAACATAACACAGAACTTTAATGAATAGCACAAAATGAGTTGTGGAAAATATGTAAACATTTGCCATAATTTAGATGTAGCTTACAGGTTGCTTTTCATCAGAGGTTCTCACAGCTCTGTATCATGAGATAACATTACTGACTGATATTTTCAGGCATGAGAAACAAAACAATAGAGAGGAATATATATTTTCCAAGATCATCATCAACTACTAAACCCAACAGAATTTGGAAGACAAACCAGATTTCCTGGGTCTCATACCATTGCACTGTTTCTAGTTACTTTTTTGGTTACCTCTATGCCCTTCAATAAAAGTTTAAGGTAAATGATTTACTATCTATGGCTCAGATTACCCAGTAAGAACAAAGTGCATTTAATATTTCATTGCAGTGCTAAACCTGTCACTGTATCAAATCCACTCACAAATTATTTCCATTTCTATTTTCCCTCAAAACACATGCTTACTTTTCATTTGTAAGTTTTAAAGAAAAAAATTCATAAATTTTCAGAAAATAAATTTAAATAATCAAAGGAGGAACCTAATTTCCTGCTGCAAGGACATCCATTTACCTTCAGTTACACTTTTTCTATTCTTATAACACACAAGATGTTAATTTGGCTCACGAACCCTTGCATACAGCCCTATTGCAACTTTAATCAAGTGATTAAGAGAGCTGTTATTTCATTAGTGCATCCTTTTACTGATCATTGTGACACATTAGTCATAGATAAAATTGGGTACCCGAGGCTTGCTTCAAAAATTACGCATTGTGATTTCAACTGCAACAACACTTTTCTTGCTTTTCAACCCACAAAAACGTCGTTGTTCTAAACAATCTGGTCTAGTAACTCTTCCATCCTTCTGCAAAAGGACTTTTCATTCAGAATAGGTAATGCAGGTAAATATTTTATTTTGATATTTTCAAAGCCCTCTTGACAGAACAATCAGACAACTACCTCCTCCATCACTTGTGGTAAAATTGACCTAACTACTTAAAAAAGCACTAAGTTACAGTTTTCTGTCCTGCATATGCAAATTGTTCAGAAGAATAGATATGAGGAGTTGAGCGGGTCTTTTAATGGATTCTTATAAGAAATGGACTCCAGTGTGCAACCAAAAGTTTATAGGGACTAAGGAATGCTATTAATAGTCAGAATTAAAGTATTTGTATTACCAACTGTCCACTTTTTGAGCTACGTGTGAGAAATTTTCACACTGATAACACAAAGACAAATTATACAAAGACAAATTATACAAAGACAAATTATACAAAGCTTAATCCTTTAGTGAATGATACATAGCTCAGATTTTAACCATTCACAAATCTGTGAAATTAATCTTATCTTCCTAGACTTCTTCAGCTCCATACTACACTGACATAATTCAGCATATAATGGCAAAAAAATAAAATTAAGTATTTACACATAGTCATGATTTTGTCATACTGACCAAGACTTCGGGGCTTAGCAGCCCTGCAGTTGACACCAGCATCTTTCTCAAGTGCCACTCCACAGCCCCTGCTCTCACCTAGGGTGGACCTGCAACTCTTCCACTGCCTTTGTCTACAGAAATCAGGTGCAGCATGACAATGAATGAGTCACCAGAGAATTTCCTGATACTAATTCTTAAAAGTTGTGTTCATGGAATAATTTTTAGCAGTTGAAAGAAATTGCTTTTTTCTTCCCTTATGATCAGCCATGAAGCTCAGAGGCCAGTGGATAAAGTAAACCAGATTTTTGTCCAAAATTGGATATGATATGATCTAATCTAAGGAGAATGTCAACTTTCTTCACCAGAGAGGCAGACCTTTTAGTTTTGAGCCAGCAGCAAGACCTAATTGAGCTGGCCAATCTTTCTCTTCAATTTCAACCTGAATTTGTAAGATAAACGGATCTGTAAACAGTCATTCATTCCACCAAGGAAAGATGATTTTCAGAATCGCTATTAAAAAAGCATTTGACATACTATTATTACAGTCTAATTGCTGTACACATTCACAATACCATAAAATTGTGAAAGGGTATGCTGTTACTTTTGGCTGGCAAGTGTATTGTGATGTAAAATGTGTGGAAGTATAGGGTATGAAAGAGCTATAGTGAAATTCAATTACTGTAGCTAACATATAGGCTTTGAGAAAAATGTAACAGGAACATGCAGCTCTGTGTTACTGACAGATAATCAAAGTACTGGGTGCTTTTCACAAGTGTTGTTAGAAGGGATTTTCTATTAAAGCTTCTTTTTTCTATTTTTTTTTCTTTTTTAAGTAGAATATGTACTGCTTCTTTAAAGATTACACAAACAACAAAACAAAAGCCAAAAGAATGGAAAGCATTAACAAAAATCACATTCAGTCTCTTGCAAATCCTTCTGCCTCCGAAAAAAATGCAGGATAGCCCTGCATTTTATTATAGGTTTCATCAGTAGATTCAGATCCAGAGCTGTGATTAGGGCCTGAAAATCTTAGGCTGAAACTGAAAGATGCACTTCAGCTGCAAATATGTAGCAATTATCATGAAATGAAGTTCATTCCACATTTTAGCTAATCACCATGGAAACCTATATTCATTGGTTACTAATTGGAAACGTTCCAGACCTGGAAAACATTGTAGGCTTAAGATTGCATAGTTTCTTATTTAAGCAACTGTACTATTCTCCTGTGTTTGTGAGAGTACGCCACAGCAATTTTGGCAATAACCCTAGAGGAAATATATTTTCCTGGGAAGCTTGTTTTTGCAAGTATTTTTCATGCTCTGCCCCTATAAGACTGCTTTATAAATCCATTTCTAGTGTTTGAGACATTAATACCTGAAAGCCCAGATGCAAGTGTCATAGAAAGCTTCTGCTCCAGTAACTCCAAGTTAAAATTAATATTTTAATATTGCTGAAACTAAATCCTTACTATATACTTTTACTTAGCTTTTCTAATAGATTTAAGGTTAAATTTTCAAACTTTATTGTCAAATGTTATCTGTTTTTAATGCAATATTTAGAAAAATGCTTGGACTGACACGCAGAAATGACTCACTTATTTCCAAAGATGTATTCCTTAAACTATCCTCCATATCTGAAAAGGTTCTAATAACCAAAATTGATGAATACTTGTAGGTTTCATTAAGATCACAGAATCACAGAATCACAGAATTGTAGGGGTTGGAAGGGACCTCGAGAGATCATCGGGTCCAACCCCCCTGCCAAAGCAGCTCCCTAGCTCATATTGCTCAGATAGGCGTCCAGGCGGGTCTTGAATATCTCCAGTGAAGGAGACTCCACCACCTCCCTGGGCAGCCTATTCCAGTGCTCAGTCACCCTCACTGTGAAAAAGTTCTTCCGCATGTTGGTGCGGAACTTCCTGTGCTCCAACTTGCAGCCATTGCCCCTTGTCCTATCTCCACAGACCACTGAAAAGGGGCTGGCTGATTCCCCCTGCATCCCCTGCTTCAGATAATTATAAACTTTGATTAGGTCCCCCCTTAGTCTTCTCTTCTCAAGGCTGAACAGTCCCAGCTCACTCAGCCTTTCCTCATAGGGGAGATGCTCTAGGCCCTTAATCATCTTCGTAGCCCTTTGGACTCTTTCCAGGAGATCCCTGTCATTTTTATACCAAGGAGCCCAGAACTGGACACAATACTCCAGGTGGGGCCTGACCAGGGCAGAGTAGAGAGGGAGGATCACCTCCTTTGACCTGCTGGCTACACTCCTCCTGATGCATCCCAGGATCCCATTGGCTCTCTTGGTCACCGAGGCACACTGCTGGCTCATGGCCAACCTGTCATCTACCAGGACCCCCAGGTCCTTCTCCACTGAGCTCTTCTCCAGCAGGTCATCCCCCAGCCTGTACTGATACAAACAGTTGTTCCTTCCCAGGTGCAAGACTTTACACTTGCTTTTGTTGAACTTCATCTGGTTTCTCCCTGCCCAGCTCTCCAGCCTGTCCAGGTCTCTCTGGATGGCAGCGCAGTGCTCCTGCGTGTCAGCCACTCCTCCCAGCTTTGTATCATCGGCGTACTTGCTGAGGGTGGATGTTATTCCCTCATCAAGATCGTCAATGAAGATATTAAACAGGACTGGACCCAACACTGAGCCCTGGGGAACACCGCTGGTAACAGGCCTCCAGTCAGATTCTACTCCACGAATCACAACCCTCTGGGTTCGGTCCGACAGCCAATTCTCAACCCACCTCACTGTCCACTCATCTATCCCATGCTTTCTCAGCTTTGCTATCAGGATGTCATGGGAGACAGTATCAAAGGCCTTGCTGAAGTCAAGGTAGATGACATCCACTGCTCTCCCTCCATCTACCCAGCCTGTCATGAGATCGTAGAAGGCTATGAGGTTGGTCGAGCACGATTTCCCCTTAGTGAATCCATGCTGACTACTCCTCATGACCTTCTTCTCTTCCAATTGCTTGGAGATGGCATCCAGAACAAGCTGTTCCATTACCTTTCCAGGGGCAGAGGTGAGGCTGACTGGCCTATAGTTACTAGGTTCCTCCTTCTTGCCCTTTTTAAAGACTGGAGTGACATTGGCTACCCTCCAGTCTTCAGGCACTTCTCCTGTCCTCCAAGACCTGTCGAAGATGGTAGAGAGTGGCTCAGCAATCACCTCCACCAGCTCCCTCAGCACACGTGGATGTAACCCATCTGGGCCCATGGATTTGTGTGCATTAATCCCTTTGAGCCGCTCCTGGACCTCCCCTACTTGAACCAGAGGGAAATTCTTCATTTCCCAATCAGTCCTACTCTCATCCAGTGTCTGTGGGTCCCGGGGGGCCTTTGAAGTGAAGACCGAAGCAAAGGCGGCATTCAATATCTCCACTTTCTCAGCATCCCCCGTAACCAGGACACCCTCCTTATTCAGCAAGGGACCTACATTATCCCTGGACATCCTCTTACTGTTCACGTGTCTAAAAAACCCCTTTTTATTATCCTTTATGTCCCTTGCCAGCTTAATTTCCAAGAGGGCTATAGCCTTCCTAGTTGCATCCCTACAGGCCCTGACCACATTCCTGTATTCTTCCCAGGTGCTCAGACCCTTTTTCCACGATTCATAGATCTTCTGCTTCTCTTTGAGTTTGCTCAATAGCTCCCTGTTCATCCATGCAGGTCTTCTGCCTTTCTTTCCCCATTTCCTCCTCAAAGGGATGCATCGTTCCTGTGCTTGGAAGAAGTGCTGTTTGAATGCTAGCCAGCTCTCGCAGGCTCCCATTCCTTCAAACAGCGTAGCCCACGGGATAGCCCCCATTAAGTGGCGGAGGAGATCAAAGTTAGCTCTACCAAAATTCAGGGTAGCTATCCTACTTTTTGGCTTGCTTCTTCCACCCAGGATCATGAACTGAACCATTTCATGGTCGCTTTGCCCTAAGCTGCCCCCGACCTTCACTTCCCTAACAAGTCCATCCTTGTTAGTGAAAACAAGGTCCAGCAGCCGCCCTCCCCTTGTGGGCTCCTGCACCATCTGTAGCAGGAAATTGTCTTCAACACACTGCAGAAATTGTCTGGACTGCATACGACTGGCCGTATTGCTTGCCCAGCAAATATCTGGGTAGTTGAAGTCCCCCATAAGGATCAGTGCCCGGGAACTTGAGGCTACTTCTAACTGTTTATGGAATGCGTTATCTACCTGCTCCTCTTGATCAGGGGGCCTATAGCACACTCCCACAACAATGTCCCCCATACCGGTTTGCCCCTTGATTTTAACCCACAAACACTCGACAGAAGGTTCATCCTTCCCCAGGTGGAGCTCAACACATTCTAGGTGCTCTCTCACATAAAGAGCAACTCCTCCACCTCGCTTCCCTAGCCTGTCTTTCCTAAAAAGCACATAGCCATCCATGACAGTGTGCCAGTCGTCCAGGTTGTCCCACCACGTCTCTGTGATTGCGATGAGATCATGGCCCTGCGACCGCACAAAGATCTCTAGTTCTTCTTGTTTGTTCCCCTAGATTCCTAGGGCCCATGCAGAACTTCTTTAAAAATCAGATTATTTGGTTAATTCATTTATTTTGCATCACCCCCTGCCTTTACTTTCCTGAATATTTTGATCAACAACACAAATCACCATTTCATATGATTATATATTCTCTGTGTGTGTATATTTTTGATCTCAGTTATTAATTTTTATTAAAGGTGGTCACAAATTCCAGTTGCATGGATCATTTCAGAAAGGAGACTTTTAACTACAAGTTCCTAGATGATTGCTTTCTCTTTTGAACTATGCAGTTACACTCTCTGGCTTTCATTAGGACTGCAGCAAGTAATTTTCCCTACCTTTTAAAATTAAGGGTTCAAGCAAGAGTTGTTTTTCTGGAGAGAAACATTCACTGAATTTCCAGGTTAGCTTGTTTACAAAGTTTCCATCTTTTTCCTACCCATAAAAATGTATGTAACAGCTCGTATTTATTCCCAATTCCATCTGTATAATTGAACTCTATATGGATGGTATAGAGTTGATTTTCTTCATAGTAGTACATATGGTTCTACGTTTTGCGTTTGTGCTGAAAACAGTGTTGCTACCACAAAGATGTTTTAGTCACTGCTGAGCAGTGCTTACACAGAGCCAAGGCCTTTGCTGCTGCTTACCCCACCAGCGAGGAAGCTGGGGGTGCACAAGGAGTTGGGAGGGGGCACAGTTGAGGCAGCTGAATCCAACTTACGAAAGGAATACCTACACCATGTGATGTTGTGCTCAGCATATAAAGCTGAGGGAAGAAAAAAGGTGTGTGTTTGGTGTGATGTCATTTATCTTCCCAAGTAACCATCTGTGGTGGTTTAGCCCTGGCTGGAGGCTGGACGCCCACCAAAGCCGGTCTATCACTCCCCTTTGTAGTTGGACAGTAAGGAAATAAATATTGAGAGGCTTAATAATCAATGTAAGGACAGGGAGAGATCATCCTGTCATCAACGACATGGGCAAAACAGACTCAACACAGAGTGAAGGAAAGAAAACTATCTAATTTACTACACTGCACTACACACACAGTGAAACCAGAGTCAGATAATGAGAAGCACAACCAGATCTTAAAACAACGTGACCAGATCTTAAAGCACCTTCCTCCACCCTTCCCTTCTTAGCAGACTTTAGTCAGGATTTTGCTCCCTTCTTCCTTCCCATTGTGGCACGGGGGAGGGCAGGGCCTGGGGAAAATGGGGTTATCGGTAGCACCTTCCCCACACCCCTCCATTCTAAGCAGATTTCCCTTTAGTCATGATTTTGCTCCCTTCTTCCCCTAATCGTGGTGGCATGGGGGGGCAGGGACTGGGAAAATGGAGTTCTCAGTCACTTCTTCATGAGCTGTTTCCCTTTTCCAGATCTTAAAACACTTCTACCTCCTCCTCCACCTCTCCCTTCTTAGCAGACTTTACTCTAGTCATGATTTCAGTCCCTTCTTCCCCCGCATTGTGGCACAGGGAGGGGCAGGGACTGGGAGATGGGTCTTTGGTCAGCTCCTTGCAAGTTGGTTTCCTTCTCTGCTGGGGGTTGCATTCATTCCACACCCTCACCTTGCTGCACTATGGAGTCCCACCCACAGGATACAGTCCTCCATGAACTTCTCCAACATGAGTCCTTTCCCCCAGGGCTTTCTCTCTTCATCAGCTGCCCCGCCGTGGGTCACTGCTACGGCGGGCAGCCATAAATCACAATGTCTCTCAGTCCCAGTCCTCTGCGGGGTCACCAGCCTCCCCCCAGCAAACCTGTTCCGGCACAAAACTCTCTCTGCTCATCTCTGTGTCTCTGTTTCTCTTCATGGGCTGCAAGTGCTGGCAGGGGCTTATCCCAACGTAGGGTCACAGCATCTTCTCTATTTCTCCACCTGCTCTATCCAGCGTGGAGCCTCTCCATGGGCTACAGGTGGGGTCTTGGCCTTTTCCATGGGCTGCGGGGGGACACCCGCTTCACCATGGGGTTTCTCCATGGGCTGCAGGGGCATCTTTCTCTCCAGCACCTGGGGTGCCTCCTTCTCCCCCTCCTTGTCCTTGGTGACTGCACAGCTCGTTACATCTTCTCACTCCCTTCTCCGGTGGCAAAGTGCAGAGGCCTGCTGGTTTTTTTCTGCTATATGTGATTCCCAGAGGTGCTGTGACCATTGCTGATTGGCTCAGCCCTGGTCAGCAGCAACTTTGGCCTTGAATTGGCCAATGTTTACAGTCTGGGGCCTGCAGAGAATTCCAGCAGCTCCTTACAGCAGCCATTTTCTGAAGCCCCCCTTCTCTCCCAGCACCCAGCCACACAAAACTGTGACACCGTCACACATGATGAATCCCTGTTTTCCTTGAGATGGCTGAATGCCTGCCTGCCTGCAGGAAGTAGTAAATAAATTCCTTGCTTTGCTTTCACACATTGCTTTTACTTTATCTAGTAAACTGTCTTTATCTCAACACATGAGTTTTCCCACTTCTACCTTTCTGATCCCCACCAGGGGTAAGTGAGCAGCCGGGTGGGACTGAGCTGTCCACTGGGGTTAAACCATGACAGGAATGCAGCTTGTGTCTTTCTGTTTGAAATAAAGCTGTGGTCTAGTGAAGGCAGCTCAAGATTATTGCTACAATACAGAGGTATTGGTGTCTGAACTAGCCTTTTTAAAATCAGTTCTGGTTCATCTGAAACCACACTGCTAGATTACAATGTAAATGCTTCCCAAACTGCTATCAAAAGCATTCTACAAATGCAAATCTTCCATCCATCATTATCTTCAAAAAGTAAAAATTGAATCTTTGTTAAGCAGTTACAAAAAGCACATAAAATACTTCAAATTATTGGAAATAGTTGTGTTTATTTTTTTCCTTTCTATAGCTAGAAAGATTTAGCATTCCTGTTCCCCTTTCTCCTTGAAACTCCCACAAAATACACAAAGAGCTGAAAAATACCCTGATACTTCCACTCATATATGCATATAACTGTCATACAGTGATCATTAAAGAGAACATTTACGTATAAGTTCCATGGACCCTGTTACAACATTAGGTGGCATTAGTCTGTACAAACTAGTTTGTTGGCATAGCATCAGTTTGTACAGCCTGGTTTTTCTCAGTGGAGTGCTACTTCTTTCTAATCCCTATTTTCTACTAGAAAGTTAATTAAATGATGAGTCAAAAGAACATATTCCTGAAATTTACAAAATTAAAATGAGATCTGATTGTGTATGAAAGTCATGATCTTCAGGTGCAGTGGAGTATGTTTATTTGAGTTTCACATATGCCAAGTAATTAAACTATGAAACACACAATTCTTTCTCATTTCCACAGTGCTAAGATTTGATCTTGCATGTTGAGAGGGCAGCATGCAACAGCGCCATTGGTTTGTGTGTTCTCTGTGTCAAATCAGCTTTTTGGGCATGGAGAAGTAAAGCAATTGTTTCAGCATCCAGTGAACACATTTTTGGGTCAGATACAATGAAGGTCCAGAAGCAAATGTAAAAATACCTTCACTTTTTCTATTCTTCAGCTCTTGGTTTGGACTTAGCCTTTGACTGTCAGTTCACACACCCTCCACATTGCCTTCTGTATTTCACTGTTGTAAACTGCTGAGTATTTACTCCTATAGTTACTTTGCAAGCTGCTTGTCACCAGGACTCTCAGTGTTATTGGGTTATTTGCAGTACATATTCAATTCTCTCTTTTTTTCTTACAATGGAATCTTGTGTGGTTTTACCTACTGATGCTGCTGCTGCCTCAGGTTAACTATGGCCAAGTCCAGGGTTTCCGGGTCTCTGAGAAGCTGTGTAGCCTCTGTAGTGCAAAAAGCTGCTGCCAAAAGCTGCTCCGATCCGTCCCTCTTCTCACTGCAGCCTCCTGCTGTCACTCTTACAAAAGCAGCTTCTCTCCCTTTTTTACCAAGCTCTTCACTTTCTCTTAACCATTCCTCTTTCCCAAGGACTAATCTGTAAGTAATCCTGCCTGCATTTCCTCCAGTAATTGTGTGGGCATGAGAGGATAAAGGAATGTGATGTGCATTTTCCTATTAGTACAAGGAAGAAAGGTGTGTTTAGACATTGGGGCAATGTTGCTGTGTGAAAAGCTGATGTTCTTTTTCCAAAAAGTAGCCATTGCAATGTCTATCGTACCACGGTGCTCTGGTTTATTTGCTGAATTTTAGTTTTCACCAGAGTTTTGCTGCTGCAGTAGCAAAAAGATGTGAAAAATATTTCTTTCTAATTTGTTCTTTCAGACAAGCAACTTCCTGTTGGCTATTAAAATCTTAAATGCATATGTGTCAGGTTGACTTTAAAATCTTCCAAGCTTTAGGAACCATTCTTACTAAACATCATGGCCTAGCATACTAATTTATCTGGCATTGAGAAACCTTTAAATTTTGTTCTATCACTCCTTTGAGTTTCAGGTCTTGATATACGTGCGAATTAAAGTTTGGATACAGAAGGCTTCTCCTGCTACATGTCCTGAGAACCTTATGAAAAAACAGTCTTCAGATGACTAAATGTATTCAGACATTTTATTAACGCTTCTTATCTCTGAGTAATGTTCCTTCTTTCATAAAATGTTTGGCAAACTTTGAAGTTTTATGTTATTTTAGTACTTAAGAGAGTTTAGAGTGTTGATATTTTTTGCCAGGTTATTTTCCCCAAGCCTACTTATTGCCCCCAAAAGAGCAACCTTATTCTTGTAAATACTTATGTGATGAATGAATGCATGTTTACTGCTAGTTACTTTAAAAAAAAATGGGCATTTTTAAAGTTCATGCTTTGAATTCCTTTTTCTCTAAAATCCATTCCCATAAATGGAACCCCAGAAAGATTGATGATGTTAAATTAGAGCATAGCTATTTTAAATGTGATTACTCTTTCAATGGTTACATTCCTGTCAATATCTTCCTTTCTGTAGGCTTACTGGATTGCTTTGTTAGGATGGCAAAATGGGAGTTGGGAAATATGAGGTTTTCTCCACTTCTGTGCAGAAAATGAATGCAAGAAATTAAAATTAGATTTTGTTAAATCAAAAAGCAAAAAAAAAAAATCAACCTCAGGTAAAATAATAATAAATATTTATTATTAATTATGCTCATTGCTAACAGCAGGGTAATAGATATTGTTTTGTTTATATAGAAGACAAGGAAATAAAGGACTATTTTGTAAAAAATGGTTGTGCTTGTCATCTCTTTCCCAGAAGTTCAGTGCTTGAAAGATTCTCCCAGATGTGTGAGGTAAAGATTTACTTTAAATCCCAGTCTTTAGTCATTTAAACAATAAAGCCCAGATTGGGATATCCTGGTTCAGAGATAATACGGGAAGATTTTTGGTTTTCATACCATACACAACACACCATTTTTCTCCAATTACTTTAATATTCATCTAACTGCAGTAAAAATGACCAAACATTGTCTTTCTCATTATAAAAGCCATAACAAATATCCAGGTTACATCACTGACCATCTTGGGACTTTTTTCCCCTCGAGAACACCTAGGTAAGAACTTGTCTTGAGGCCACTTTTGTCCTACTGGTAGAAGCTGCTGGAGGTAATATTCAGAGAGTAATGTTTCTCAGTAGAATTTAACTTTTTAGGACCAAATACACTATCAACATCTCCTCCTCCCCCTCCCCCAGTAAAGACTTAACTGAACTGCAAATAATATTTATGGAAGGAAATGGCTTCGTGCTTTCCTTCATACATTCTTCTGGTGGTTAATCTTTCTGAGCATAACTGAGTTTGATTTATGTTAGGTGCGTGCCTTCAAATAATGAAATTTTCCTAAAATCTGCATTTTACTTTCTGAAAATCACTTGTGGAGATAAATAGTTGCTGTGTGAACAAGACACATGAGCCTCTAGCTAAGCTAAGCCCTTTCTCCTATGGTGGGCAGAGATGCAGACAGTGGGATTGAAATCAATGAATTTGAATGCAAGGAATTAATTTTAAATCTTACAAGGAATATATGAAGGAATATATATAGTAGTAGAACTTTGAAAGCAGAGAGGGCATTACAATTTGAAAACATTAAAATACCAGTTTTATAAGGTTAATTTACAACCAGCATGTTATTTAAGACATTCAATGACATTCTCTTTCTAAAAAGACTGTTTAGGAGCTTGGATAACATAATCACAGGTGCTAATAGAAAACCTAAAAATATGTAGTGTTGCTGCATTAATTCAGATGGAATAGGTTGGCTGGGCTTTACAAAGATGTTCTCATAACCTTGTTGGTTTACAATACCTTGAACAGCTAAGTGCAGAATTTGAGTACCAAGATAATAAACACTATCCAAAATCTTTTTAACTTTTATTAAAGATACAGAAATGAAAAGAGAAAACAGTTAAACTTTATGACATATAAGGAACTAAACAAGGCTAATTTTAAACAGCATTTTTTTCTATTACTCTCTGCTTTTGCTCTAAAGCTTTTAGAAATAGACTTCTTATATCACAGCTTTTAGATGGTAATAGCTGTCCATTTGGGATAGAGAAAAAAAAGTAAAAGTGTTTTAGATAGATGCTGTCATTGCAGTCTGTGTCCTTCAGAACAAAAGAAGATAAACACAGACAAAAAGAAGATAAAAAGAGCAGCAAAAAAAGGGGAAAATGCAGCTTCTGCTTCTGAGCTTCACTTTTGAATTATGGACTAGAGTTGAACAACTTTTTAACTATGATGAAGGCTAAGCTTTTGGCTAACTTGAAGTGGGCACATTCCTCCTCCGGGCAAGCATGACCCAGCGCAAAATTCAAGACCTGGATTGGGGCTTCCCTTCACTAATTGATTTTCTGCAAGATATTTGAGAATGGGTAAGTTTTTTTGTCCATAATGAGAAGAATCCTGTGGTCTGGGCAGAGGTCTTATTACTCTAATCTGCTCTTCAGAAATGCGATGTGAACCTTCTAAAACATGAAGGTTCCTCAGAATCATTAGTATATTTGGATACAGGGGGAGTTGAGAGGCTGTCCTACTTAACCCAGGATGTCCACTCACTCCACCAGAGACCCACATCCTTTTCTCTGACAGTTGTGCTGCCCAAAGCACTTGCTTTTATCAGCCAGAATAGGATGAAGTATTTGCTCACCAGATAGTTAGTCTCTTTGTGGGGTTGGGAAAACCTCTACCAGCAGCAGAGTATTTCAGAACATTTCTTTAGCAAACTCTACTTGATGAAACTGTGGCTGACAAAACCAGGATCTTCTTTATACAGAAGACCAAAAGAGGAAAAATAAATTTAAAAAAAAGAGATAAGAATTGTGAGGTGGTAGGGCTTTAGCTCATACTGTGAAGCTGGCATTTGCACTTAGCTGTTTCCATCTGGTATGGCATGTTCAGGGCATTTCTCACAACTAGCTGTGAAAGTTTTAGGTGTTACAATGGAACCCCAAAGATCTTGGGTGCAGATCACAGGGGTGTGGATCTCCACTCTCCCAGTAAAGAAACTGGTTGTGATGGGAGGTATTTCCTATCCTCTTAACTTTTTTTATCTAGCAAGTAAAGTTCAGTAATTTTTGGTCCCACACTCTTGCCTGTCAGACATGATCTTAGGCCAGTCCTCTGTGAATAATTTTGTGATACATCCTTGGTTTTGGTTGTGGGGTTTTGTTGTTGTTGTTGTTGTTGTTTTGGGTTGGGTTTTTTTTTTGTTTTAGAAGAACAGAACAGCTTGACACAGTCAGTATACTACTGTCTAAACAACCTTGGTATGAGATGAATTCAGAAAGTAACAGAATTTGCATAGTAAACCAATTGCAATAATTACATTGACAAACCAAAACCATTAATTGAAGAACCTGTACTTGAAGATAATGCCTTTAATTATAATGAGGTTAAATATTTCTGACAAAAGTGAATCCTTCCAATGACATATGAGTTTGGAAGAGAACAGCAATCCACATTAAGTTCCAGGGCTGTAACTTATTATTCTTCATAGACTCAAACATGCAAGTGAGCTATATCACAAGTTGCATAATACGGATCTTTTTACCCCTGAGACTGTTGCAAATGTCTATCATTAAGGCAGTTACAGTTAGCCAGTCAGTTAGTGTCAATCAAAGCCTGTGAGGCATTTTACAAATTAGTCCCTATTGATATATATAATGATATATGAATTAAAAGCAAGGGATGGAGCTATTTGTCATTATAACAGCTAAGTTTCCAATTAGCCTATTTAGCTACTTTTATTGTATATGCCATGTGTATGCCATGCATTTTTTATTGCTCAGTGCATTTTAATTGAGTAACACAAATGCTTGAAGGAGCTGACATTAAATCAGAAATCTTTGAGTGTTTTTAATCTACTATGTGCATGGAGGAAGGGGGAGAATAACATTTCTTATTTCATTCTTTACTTCATTTTGCCTTCATTATTTGCTTCACAATTCTTCACACACAGAGAGACTTAAGTCATAACCAAAGCCTTTCTGCCAGTATTTGTGGGCCAAATTTGGTGATATCAAATTATAACAGAGCACTCTTGGACAGAAAAAATAGAGAGTACAGATATCTATTTCAGATAGCTGAAACCTGATGATAACTAAATTGCTCTCAATATTTACCAGCAAATCTGAGATGAGAAGCTAATTCATATTTTACAAAATGTTCCTTGGGGTTATTTCTGCACACCTGCAGTGAACCTAGCCAGAACTGGATTCCTTTGCAGGTGTGTGGGCGTACCCCAAGATGCATGGTTAATTTGGTCCCCAGGATATTTGACAAGGAACGAGGGAGCAGAAGAGAAGGTAGAAAGAGATTCTGCTAACTGTACGGCAGCATTTCTCTATTCCCTGGCTAGGCATCACCCAAAGCATAAAGAATCAATTCAGCAGCTGGTTGATAAGCTGCAAGAATGGAAAATTGATGTTGTGCCAGGAGCTGCTTTTCTGTAGTTAGAATAGGAAACTACTATTTTAATTGTACTGTGTTGCTTTAGATTTTACATAGTGAAGTGTCTTTGTTTATCTCAACTCCTAAAATGTACAATATTGTCCATCATAACAATAAACCTACCAAGATTATTCTTTAATTATTTGCATTCTACACAAGGATCTTAAGTATTTTAGACATCGATTTGCCATTTATTTGCCCCTTTGTACTAAAGAGAATATGATAGTTCAATTAAATGACTCTTGGATGATTCTGAATTTTAAGGTGACAAAATACCGTAAAGAATAAGATGCTTTGCAAAGAACAAAAATAAGAAAACTTCAAAAATGAAACAAAATAAAAGGAAAGTATACATTTCACATAACAATAGCAAGTAGTTAAACAAATCTGCTAGAGTATGGAAGAATAATCACAAGTAAAAGAGGGAATTGTTAGAAGCTCTCTCTTCTAGAAGATTTCTTCTCCAAAGCTTCTTCGCAGATACCCTGTTTTGAATTTTCAAAAACAGTCAAGGGACTTAGATGTTGAAGTCCCACTGGAAGTGCCTTTGAAAGTCTTCCCTAGGAGAACAGTCTGGAAGGAATTTTGTGCAAGGAATAATTAGGATCTAGGATGTCCCTGCAAGCTGAGCAGATGCAGAATAACACCATCTGTACAGCAACTTTAATTCTGCAAAGAATTCAGACACATAATGTCATTTTACTTATTAATCTGATTGTCCTCATGTATAGTCCGTCTGCAGGGGGAACACCCAGAGCCAACTGACTGCACTGGTTTTTATTTTAATTCTTAAAAATCCCTCACCCTAATGAGAGCTGGGCTATTTACTGAACAGTGTTTTTTAGGTTGTAATGTCCTGTTACCGCTTCTTGACATGAGGCTGAATATTACATGAAAGTGGTGGAGCACACGTGCTGCTGTGTACGGACTGACCAGAAAAGGTAGAAATAAGGACAGGTAAGAAGGGATCACAGGGAATGTTAAAGCCATGGGAGACTGCAGAAAAATAAACGGGACAAAAAGGGACAAAACGATCAATGTAAGTCAAACTTCTTTGAGCAAGGTGTTTTGAAAGGTTATACAGGTATGACCTACCTTCACGCTAGAGAACTCTGTACTGCTATTAAACTAATGGCAAAATTCCTGAAACAGTTTATGGGAGATCTTTATTTTCCAGATATAAATTAAGAATAAAGGACATTAAAATCATGAGGCTGAGAGTTGATTGTTCTCCCACAGGGTAAATACCAGAAAGATGTAAGAGCAATTTACAATGAAGGACAGAACTGGCATAAAACAAATCAATGTACACTGGTGAAGAATGAATTCAGGCTGGAAATTTGAAGCTATCTAACCATCTAGAGAACAGGGATCCAAAAGGCTCAGCATGTGGCCCAGAAAAATAATCCATTTTATTCTGGAACATGAGAAATTTATGAGGGCAGTAGCATAATAGTTTCATATCCCAGGAAGTAATTATAATAAAAAAAATATACCCCAAAAAACACCCAACAAACCAAACCCATCTTTTAAACTGTTCATTTATGCTGCTGTTTATCATTACATTTTCAACTTTAAGCAGCAATTATCCTCTCACTTTATATTTGGACATAACAAATAAGATTCCGAATCAAATACAGCTGACATGGTAGAAACAATAACAAAATAACATTGAGGTATACAGAGAGCTATTTAGGGAAGAAACTAAATTATAATATTGTCTTCCATAGAAAATTCCCATAAATCTGCTAGTCAGGTAAGTTCAGGACCAGTGAGATGAGGGTATGACCACATTCATCGGATAAAAATGACCCAAGTGAGTAATTTCCTTGAGTGGGGAAATCCAAGGAAAAAAGGGGAAGGAACTTCTTTGGGAAAAATAAGAGCTTGGGGTTCACTCAAGGCAAACATTCTGTATTGTTTTTCTAAGCACAATAGTAGGGTTAAATTGCTTACTGTGCGAGCACCAAATTATCCTAGATATAGCTCAAGTTTCAGAATTACATAAAAATATTGGTGCAGTAGAAATTATTATAGCCAAGTAACAAGAACTGCATAACGAGAAATATGTCTCCTTTGAAAATAAATGTTTCGGTGTGCGATTACTATTTATTCAAATGCCTTAGCATTCATGTAGAAGCAAGAAACTATTATCCTGTGACAATGTTCTGTTCAATTCATATTATCTCTTAATTAAATTAATGTATTCTGTATCGTAGGCAGTTATTAAAATAAGTGTTTGCATAAAGAAGGGATATCATAGATATAAACATTCCAGTCATCTTGATATGATTCAGAGATCTTTGCTAATGACTTGCTTAAGGAAAAGTCTGGATTTGGCTTGCCCTCTGTGATAATAACTTAATAGAAATTTGGCTAAATTATTATGCAGGTTCTTTACTAGCCTCACATACTCAGCTAAGACTATGAAAGGAAGATTAAAAGAAATATTCTGCAACTGTGAGGTTTGGTCATCCCATTTCCAGACTCAAATATATAGGTAAAGCTTCAAGTGATATAAAACAAATGTACATAAATGAGTAAGAGCACTGCTCCCCCTGCTTCAGAACATGATATAATGGATAGTCAGAGACAGCTTCTGCTCTGGAGTCATGAACCTGTGTCTTCCCAGTGGGCATCTGACTTAAATTCATCAATAGCTTTGAGACTTTCAGTACTGTTGTCTTTGAGATAAATTTCCCTGTTGTACATTTCTCTTAAACAAGAGACTTTTAAAAAAAATTACTGTGAGAGTCTTCTCTTCTTTTTTATTTTTTCTTTTTTTATTATTCTTGTTATTTTTCTCTCCCAAGAGATGTCTGAGCTGTCTGAAGATTAGTGAAAAAACTGTTTAATTACACCAAGAATTTGAGGCAAAACAAGTGTTTTTCTCCACAAGTAGAGATTTCCCCCAACAGCTCGGTAATGTAATATTAAATGAAGAATTGTCATGACATGTTCTTTGACTAGCACTATTTAACAAAGCAATGGTTGTCATAAACGTCACCTCAGACATCTGCTATATACAATGCTTAAGAATCAGGATCAACCTTTGATTGAACACTTCCAATTTTCATTGAAATGGACATTAATCGCATGGATTCCTGAGCCAAACATCTCTTTTATAATCTTTACTGATGTCTTCTATGCAGCCTTGATAATAATCTTAATCCCATCTTCCAACTTTTGCAAGACTGGATCTAGAAACACCTCAGAAGACTGTTACTGCTAAATTATACTATTAATTGATAGATAACCATTTAATGAAAAGAACAAACCAAACCAGTTTCCTCATACATAAGTATCGCAACTTTAGTCATGCTGAAGATACAGAACTTGCTTTTCGTATCAGCTGCCATAACATAGCCGAGTGTATATTCCTGAAGATTTTGCTGAATGGCTCAACTGGCTTTATAATACAAGAAAAACCCTACTGAATTACTTATAAATTGTGGAATTGGCTCCCAACCCAGGAAGAGATTGGTTGCTATGGCTGCTGCTTGTGAAAGCAGCTGGCTTCTTCAGCATCTGACTAGTGTAATACATTAAGTGGCAACCTCCAAGCACCAGAATTAAAAAAATAATAAAATAAAATAAAATAAATGTTTAAAATAAAACCTGCGTAGACAGTGTTAGTGGAAATATTATCGATTTGAATATTCCGTATCTCTACATTCCTCTTTCTGCAGTGTTTCAGTTGATGGAAAAATGGTCTCTTTCAGTATTGTAAATTCTATGCTGCTACTTGTGATAAATTCAGATTGATGCTATGACATTTACTTTCACTTGTAAAGGAGAGGTAGGATAATTCATTCACATCTATTCGTCTCAACTGTTACTTTCTTTTTTTACCATGAAACTGGAAAGAACTAAGGAAAAGGAGGGATTATCTGGATTCAGGGTTATTATATATTTAATTTTGAAAAAATTTATTAGTTTCTAGTATCAAGCTGGCTTTTGAGTAACTTTTGCATGCCGCTCTAAAACAGTGGGGTCGATTTTTCTTTAGGTAATTTTATGTGTCAATGAATCTATTGCAAACAAAATTTAAGTAAGCCTATTAAAACAACTTTAATTCATAATTCACTTAAGCAAAGCTGATTTTCTTCCCCCCTTGTTTTAGGATTAAAACCCAAAATGTGGTTTGTTTCTTTGGTGAAAAGTCATTACTTACACTTGTGTGATATCAACTGTCTATACTGTAACAAGAATTTTCACGTTCAGCTACAATGACTTTCAGAGGGAATCAGTTGTTTTCAAAGCTTAAGCTGCAATTGGAGAAGTTCCAAACCATTACCTAAACTTACATTCTATTCTGCCTGGAAATGTATTTTTATAATATTCAGATCTTGTCCTTTACCTTTTTGAAGTTATCAGGAATTTTGCAACTCACTTCAGTATGAAAAGAGCATCCCTGTTATTTTTAAGGGATAACTGAAAGTCACAGGATCATAGAATCACAGAATAGCCCATGTTGGAAGTGACCTTGGAAGACCCTCTGGTCCAGCCTTCCATGGGAAAAGGAAAAGAAGCCTAGATGAGAACTATTCCATTCTCCTCTTAGTCTGCTCTAGCTATGACTCACCATCTATATTTCCAAATAAATTTCATTTTGAAATTTTAAAAGTGTCACAACATCTAGAAAAGACCTGTAGTCTTGCAGAGGATGGAAGGTTATGGACATAAAAGTAATGTGCTCTCAGAGAAATATCTTTTATGTACATGTACTGCTGAGACTTATTTCTTATAGCAGCCGGTAAATGTATGTAGGAGCTCTTTTGTATGACAGTGGGTGAAATCCAGTTTCCCTTAATCATCGGGTAGAATCCTTCAGGAGTAAAGGACCTGACTACTAATTCTGCTTTGAAATGGAAAACTTGGAGGGCAGAAGATTTCACCACTTAAAAGAACAAGGTATACTGATATCAGTCATAGAATTCTGATGGCTCCCTTGTTGCAAAGGATGTGCTAAATATAGGAATGGTTTTGAGCGGCGGAAAAAAACCTACAAAAATCTGCAGAAAACCCTAGTTTAGAGAAGGTATTTTTGCTTGTGAGAATTCTCACACTTGAAATTAAACAAATGCTGAATTAAGGCCAAATTCCACTTGTTTATAGGAATCCTTGTTAGACCAAAATTTCATCAATTAAGAAAACAGTACAACAATAGTTGCCAGATTTGGCTGGTTTTTACTGTGAGTCAGAAAGAATAAAAAAAGGAATATTCCATTTTTTTTTCTGCAGTCACTCTCATGCTATCTTTTCCTCCCAGGGTAAGAGCATTAGCTCAAGAAGGAGAGAGAGAAAAGGAAAGCAAGCACTCATCTAAAACAAATTTAATGATTTTTTTGGCCACAAAGACAGGTTAATATTTTTGGCAACTACACGTTTCCCTCTGCAGCTGGAATTCAGTATCTCATAGCTGTATGCCAAACCAGATGCATAATCTAGGCCATTGCCTCACAACTGCTTTTGTGAAAATTTTTAAAGGAAACACTTTATAGATAAATACTGTGAGAATCTTAGAATTAGAGAGTTTGAATAAAAAGGACCCGAGGATCCAGCTGGTTGACCAATTTATGTACAGACATAACTTTTTTCTCAATTCTAATAAATGCACATTATTTCCTCCCTAACTACTCATAAAACAAAGATCTAGCTGGTAATTCTAATTCAGAGGATTCTGTTTTGATGGAATCAAGCATTTTTCCTGATATTGTATTCATATGAATACAATCATCACGTTATCTTGAATACGGGAAGAATGAAACCACCAGAAAGTTTACCAGTTCACAGTCCCAAGGATTTTTTGGCTAGTGTCCTTTCTGTATAGCTCTCTTTCCAAGTACACTTACACTGCTGGGACACTGCTTTTCACTACCTTTTTAATTTTGCTACTTGCTTTTCCATTTTTTCTGTTGTTCCCTTTCTTTCTCACTCTCCACACACACACACATGCATAGATGTATCCATTCAGGAGAATAGTTTGCAACATGATCCTATTTCTGATGCGGGTGAAAACGGTTGCTTTCTGTTAGGGATCTGGAGACTGCTATTTACTGAGCTGTCTCCTGTGAAGCCACTCCCTCTAGTATTCCTGGTGAAAAAAATAACAACCAACAACATCGAATGCATCAGTTCCAATGAAGTTCTATCCAATGCAATATTCTTATAGTGTTGGTAGGGATCTCCTTCATATCAGGGTGATTTGGTGGAATAGTCATCTGCTACATATAATTTAAACATTTCTGCATTTGGTTCTTCACCTCTGGTGGTCATCTCTGGTCAAAGAACAGGCAGCTTAGTGCAGGCTGTTCAGGGTGAGATTTCACAGCTTTTCTGGGAAACCTGCTTCAGTCTTAGGTTGTACTCACTCTGGTGTTGCTCCTTCTAATATATACTCAGGATTTCCCCTGTTGTAACGGGCCTGTGGTCTCTCGTCCTGTTGTTGCTGACTACCAAGACAGTCTGACTCCTATTTTTTTCCTACAAACTCTTATTAGGTGATTGAAGACAGCAGTAAGAATCCCCCAAGTCTTCTCAAGAGTGAACAAACCCAGTTCTTTCAAACCCCCTCATACATTGTGTGATCTGGAGATGCACAAGAAGCTGGGAGAGGGCACAACTGGGACATCTGATCCCAACCAAACAAAGGGATATACCACACCATATGGTCATGCTTGGCCAAGAAAGAAAGAAGGGGATGATGTTCAGAGTGATGGCTTTTGTCTTCCCAAGTAACAGTTACAGCTAAACCATGACAAATATCCCCTCTGGAAAACAAAACAAAACAAAGTTAAATGCACATAGTCTTATATCATGGTTAAAGTTATTAAAAGACAAAGGAGGAGAGGAGAAAATTTTTTAAATTTCTAGATACCAAGTTAAAAACTTTTTGATCTTTAACTTATGATCACCCGAGTTATCAGGGAAGAACTCAGAAACTCTGGAGCATGGCATTAGGTAAACCTTAATCACATTTAACAGAACTTGTTGGCCAGTTTCATGGTTGCACTCATCAAGCTCCTTTCTCAAGTAGTTTTGTAGTGAAGGTATCACAGTTAACATAGTTTAAAGGCAAAAAAAAAAAAAAATTTAAAAAAGAGCTATAATGAACGACAATGGGCGTCGCTTAATATTTTTATATTCCTGCCATGAAGACAGATGTGTTCCTTTTGTACAGCTTGACACGTATCCCTGAAGCAATAGCCACATGAGGTCACTGTTGTTCATACATGAGTTACAAGCTTGAAGCACGGTCTTTTCAGTTGACTGAAGCCAAAATGACAAAATGACTGGAAAATAAAGTTGTTTGTATTATACATTAACAAAAAACCTGCAAAAGTAATTCATTAACATGGGACATATTAAAAGTAAACATTGAATTAATTGAAAAATGCTTTAAAATTATCCCATAGTTGCTGAAAAGAAGGAAGGGTATTATCTTCAATACTTACTGGAAATTTCTCTGCAGTAGTTGCTCTCCTCTGTACCTAGTTATAGAATATTTGATGGGCTGTGCTGGCATAACAACAAAAGAGTTTCAAGAAAGAATGTGGAATTTGCAATTTAATTGCTTATCTTTCACAAGAGACATTTCTCTTTTCTTTTTTTTCCTTTTTCTTTTACATGTGAAATTTAGTATTTTCAGAGGTATGAAACTGTAAAAGGTTGAAGTATAAGCAACATGGGATGCTCTGGCATTAGAGAAGCAAGCAACAAGGGAGTGTTAGAGCAAACTTGTGTACTGAACTGTGCTGTTAAGCCATTTGCTTACATTTTTAAAATCAATTCTTCCCACATATTATATCTATTATCTCTGAATGATTCACCGTTCATGTGATTATATCAATCTACATTATCATAACATCTTCCCTTAAAAGATTACATGGAATATATGATGAATTCAATATCATGAGATTTCAGAGAAGCACATTTCTTTTTTTACTGAATTCCTCTCATTAAAGAATAAGGTGTAATATTCACCAGTGCTATATAGCAATGAAATTAAAACCCTTATCTTGATCAAAATCATCAGGAGAATAGAACTGAAATAGCAATCAAAGAAATGTCAGCTGAATTTGTAGAACTGAATAATTAAAATCTTATTCCCCAAACTGAATCAAACTCACAATAATATGTTGAGATTCTTTCAGGAAGTTGTTTTTATGCTGGTGTATTTATCATCATGCATTTAGATTCAAAAACATTACTTGTTCTGCTAGTAAAATAAAAGATAACTTTAAAAGTTGATTGGTTTTTGGAACATCTTTTATCAAAGTACCATGCATAGTAACTTGTACATTTGAGCATAACCCACTCACACACATAATGTACAAAAAGACTGCTTTAATAGGACATTAACACAATAAACACCAGAGTCATCTGCTCAGTAGTTTGTGAGTTTGTTTCTTCATCTTTAAGCAGGTGAGTAAATAAGATTCCTCATATCATGTAATGATTTCATAACTTTGGATTCCCATATGGGATTTAGGTGACAGTGGAAAAAAAAACCCAAACATAAAAATTGAATAGGTTCACCTGTGGTAAAAGATTAACACAATAATGAATCTTAATGGACACAGCCTTAAAAAAAATGGATGTCAGGACAGGAAATATATATATATACACATCTATAGTGATGAGTATCCCCACCTGTGTGAGAGGCAGGGGGGTTGGAACTTGATGATTTTTAAGGTCCCTTCCAGCCTAAACCATACTGTGATTCTATGAAATTATCCCAAATTTCTATTGAAAGTATGTTGCCTAAAAACTGTAAAAATAACTTGTTCTGATAATTAAATAACTTAAATTCTACAGTAGATCTGACTACACATAATGCGACCTTCATGTTTATAGAAACAAAACACAGTATAATTACAAAATATAATTAACTGCACTAATTAAGCTATAAAACAGCAATAACTCTCAGTAAGTATCTCACTACAGTTTACTGCTTATCTGAATTTATGACTGTAAAGGAAGGCTGAGAGGACTAGGTGCAGGAGTGACTGCAAGAGTTCATCCTGCCACAGAATTCAACTAGATTTAGAAAGTCTGTCAGAATAGCTGGTGAAAAATCAGTAGCAACAGCATGTGCAGCAGATGGTTGTTCAACAGCAGAAAGGGGTTTGTGTGTGCAAGGCTGCAGTTGCTTTTCCAGGAGCTGGTGACTTTCCTGCAATACCAAAGGATAAGAAGAGGTTTACCTCAAGATTTGTTACCTGGGTCCCCAAAACAGCAGCTCAACTAGCACTGCTCTCAAACAGGAGCCAAACCATTACCCAGAGAAATGTTTGGTTGATGGGGAAGCAATAATGGGGTGTTTTCACTTGCAAAGCGCAATAGGTAGAATTACTTGATAGAGGCAGCATGCAGTAAGAGATAAACCTGTTGCTCCCCCATACTCAGATCGCTACCATGGAACAACGTTTTTGTTGGTTCTTATGTCCAAATAGATCTTGATTTATTGTCCTAACATATCTGACCTTTTAAGCCATACCAGATGACAATTGCTGCACAAGATAAATGTACGAGAGGCATTTTCAGGAACAAGCCACATGACAAACAAATTCAACTTAATGTTCCTTGGGTATTTATCAAGTAGTGAGTTGGTTCTTTTTTTTACTATTTTTTTCTAATAAACTATTTCTGCCTAAGCAAGGAAATAAGCTAATATACCTTCCACTACATTACCTTTGTCCTCTGTAATAAAAATTCTTCCTGAAAGAATTTATCACAGGGTAAGGAGCATATTTTTTTGAGTGGAATCCCTTCAAGATACTGGCATCACATCACTGGATTCCCCAGGAAAGAAAAAAAAATCTTCTTTACTAGAAAATACATGTTTTACTGACAGTTACTCTTCTACCTAAAAGATCAACAAGCCAGGAGACTACTTTTGATGACAGAGGTTTGTTGCCCAGTGCGTCACTCCAGCAGGTGATGATGGGGCAGGTGGAGGGAACTTCTGTTCATTTCTTTCAAGTGAGTTTTAATTTATTCTTCACCTCTTCTTTCACTGGGAACTTCTCTCCCTTGCCTCAGCAACCTACTTCATTCAGTGCATCTGCCAAGCCAGCGAAGAGGAGATGGGATAACATATTTTTGTGTGAATCATATGCTGGTAATGGTCTGAGCTATTTTACCATCTGAAGTAGCGTAGTGCTTTCATCTCATAGGTAGCTTTACCACTACTGGTTAACAGTTTAAAGGAATGTATGGCCAGTCCTATCTAAGGGGCAGCTGACACACAGTCAGAAAATTCGTTGGGGAAATTTTAGATCACTGAGGTTCAAATATCTTTCAGAAGAAGCAAGCAAAAAAAGCCTTTCATCACAGCCCTGTGATCCTGAATGTAGCATTTGTATTGTATCTGTATTGCTTGTAACTTAGAAGGACCAAATTTGTAGCATCCTCTAGAGACATTTTTTAGATTTCAGCATTTTAGTTGCCTAGATTACATTTATAAAAGAAAAATTAGCAGAGTTGGTGTCAAATCAACTCTTTTATAAGAATCCATGTCATTTAAACAAACATATTGTAAATTTTGCCTCTTTTTTGACAGATTCATGATCTGTTCACAGACTTGCAGAGATTCCCGATGACATAGACAAATCAGGATTTGAAGTAATTCAGAAGTCTAACAGGAGATAATAATAAAAATAACAATAATAGTAATAACAACAGCATAGCAACAACATCAGTATAATTAAACTTGTGTATAACATTGATATGAAGTAAACCACTTTGTTCCAGCTTTTGTGGAGATTTTTGGAACTCTTTACTCTGTACAAAAGTTTCTTCTTCCAAACCATAAGAGCCAAGGTTCAGAGTCACAGAAGGCACCATATCTCTCCAGTCACCAGAAAGTTTGACCCCATGTTAAACATGCCACTTGTATATGCCTCCCCTCCAAGTGAGTTTCCCTTCAAGACACCTATCATGTAAGCATGGAATTAGCTATTATCAAGGCATTTTTTAATCCATTTTTTCTTGGGAAATATGTGTGCATGTGTGCACATTTCTGTGTGTGTAAACAGGGTCACAAAATAATTTAGGTAGGAAGACATCTCTGGAGGTTGTCTTCTCACTGGCTAAGACTGACATACATTCACTAATTAGGCTAGAAACAGCTATTTGTTTATTTATATTAGCATCAGAACAGCTACAAAAAGACACGCATAAAATAACCTAGTAGCTTGCAATTAAATACATTAAGTGACACCATTTTCTAGTTACCTTTCTAACATATATACCTTTCTCTTTACATATATATATGTGTTTATGTATATGCATATACCCCAAATACAAAGATGCAAACACATAAGTTGGAAAGACATATGAAAGGGTATGTAAATATACATATATATAGTAGAAATTGCATTTGCAAGAAGGAACAGGCTTACCTGAAATGTTCTCAAATAATGTAATTTTCCTCCTGTAATAAAGGGAAAGCCACAGAGCCTACGAAGAGAGATAAAAGAGGTCAGGAGATAAGACCACTTGTCTTTTACTTCGACCAACCTTTTTCAACTAAAGTATCATATAATGGAGCCTGGATACAGGATGTGACATTTTGAGAGCACATCAGTTGCCCTTCAGTACATTCTGCATGAGCTTAACAAGTCAGCTCTAACCTGGCTGACAACTAATTAAGACTCTACTAATGAGGCTGTAAAAATTAGGGTCCTTATAGATTTCTGATTACTGGCATCTATTGCTTTTTGGTCGTTATAAGGGGAGAAATCTCCCCAAGTGAAAGTTTGAATGTTTCAAATAGGATTTCCAGAGCACAGCTTTCTGCAGTAAATAGAAAACAAATGTAGTTAATCATGCAGATATCAGCAAAACATGGAACATTATGCCTTTGTATTCATGCAGAAAGAAAATATGTCTGATGTAGATGTTTAGCTTTATAATAGCTTAATAGAACCAATATTTGGCATATTCAAATACCAAACTACAAACAAATGTGCTGTCATTGTGAAAGCTTTCATATGGTTGCAATTTTCAAATTAGCAAACTGAAAGTTATCTAAAAGGCAACATATTGTTATACTCTAATGGGCCATTATGGCATAACTTATTTACTTATTTAGTTATCTGTTCCAGCTTAAATTCAATTTATCCAGATTTTGGGCTCACAAACCCCACAGGGTTTTTACAATTTGGCTTCCGCAAAACCTACTCCTTTGTCCAGAAGTAGGCATTTTCTTTTGGACTATATTACAGGAGCATGAACACTACAAGGCTTGGCAATACATCTGAGTAAATGTGACCTGTATAGGCATTTTTTTTCCTGTGCTTACCACCGCTATTAGAACAATAGTGTAATGCAGTGTCATAGTATATCCTTGCATACAGTAAAGCAGCAAGACTGACCTGAGCCTGAGAAAATATCTGATCTCAGCACCCAGGGAGAAGTTGAGTGAAGCCAGATTGCAGCCAATTGACCTGAAAAGAAAACATCCAAGCTCCTACATTAGTTCCATTGATGCTCTACTGACTGAAAGACATTTATATTCACAATAATTTCCCTGTGATCCCTCTCCTGACATTTTGTTTTCCTTATTTTAAAGCAGAGAACGTGAAAAGAGTTGCCTTTATTATCCCACACATGTTACCTAACTCAGTTTTCACAAACCTAATGCTGTTTTCCCATATTTAATATCTTTCCCTGACTCTAAGTTACCGGAATGTTTGTGTCTATATATGAACAGTCACCCTAAACACAGTGGTTTTATAATGAACAGAAAGCTAGTCAGTGTCAGCAACACAGACTCAAGGAGGAAATGCAACTGTAACTCCTTTTCATTGTAATTACCAGATCTCTCTTGACTACAGATATACTGCATGATGATTTTTCAGAGATTCCTTGATGGTCAGATGACTCCCAGAATTACATCAGTTTGTCTAAGAATTACTCAGTGTAGTTACATCTGGAAAAAAACATCAAAGACATTATCTCCTTGCTTTGCTTTGGTCTGAAGAGCTGTTTCTTTAAAGCATCAGATCTTTTACTCAAAGAGACTTTCTGAATTCTTTTTAATCTTCATTTAGAAAATCAGAGTATATACAAGTTAGGAGGTAAAGTTCTCATCCATGAAATGCAGAGATAAACACAGCTGGAATATTAGACTCTGGTCTAATTTAACATTTTTATTTTCTCTACAAGAGTCTAAAGTATTTGATTCCACTTGAACTGAGGGAAACCTCATCCCTCCATTCCTCTCTCCAACTACCTAAAAGGTGATAGTAGTGAGTTAGGGGTTGGTCTCTTCTACCTGGTAGCTAGTGACAAGAAGAGGAAATGGCTTGAAGTTGAGTCAGGGGAACTTTAGGATGGATATTAGGAAAAATTTCTTTACTGAATGGGTTGTCAGATATTGGAACAGGCTGCCCAGGAAGATGGTTGAGTCACCATCCTTGGAAGTGTTTAAAAGAAGAGTAGATGTTGTGCTTGGTGACATGGCCTAGTGTTGGACCTAGTAGGGCTGAATAGATGGTTGAACTTGATGATCTTGAATGCCTTTTCCAACTGAAACCATTCTATGATGCTATAATTGTACGATTTTTGGAGTTTTACAGAGTCTACTGCAGCCTGTTGAAAGATTTCCACTCTTTCTGGATTAGGTTCCAATAATAGATTCTTTAAGATTTTGGGGAAAAAAAAGCCCCCATGAATTCTGAGTTAAATTTGGTATTTATACTGGTCAGATTTTTAGTCTAGTTGAATGATTTGAATGTCCTTATTTCTACATGCATACTGTATATGATCTTTGACTTTTTCTTGGTGACTTTTCTTTCAAAGCTATCTAAAAACATTTCAAGATTTTTTTCAGAGCTGCCTTCATTATGTTGGTTTTTTTAAAAAACATTCCTAATATAGAGATTCTCAGAATTCACAGTATTTCAAGTATAGCCAGGACAGGAGTAATTATGTCCCTCTAATGCATGCTCTTTACATATGTCAAGAAAATATTTATTTCCCTTCAAAGTTACAATATTAAAATTGCTTGTCTGCTTTGCTGCCTACTGACACCCTTCCTTTCACGAATTACGAATTCAGGCTATTACCTTCTATAGATATACTGTTTTATACCATCCCCATATAAAATTGTATATGTCCTTGGTGTTACCTGCAAAATGTAATGTATTGTCTCCTTGTATCATGAATATGCCATTTATTCTACTTCTGAGCTTTTATTTTTATTTTTATTTTTGAAAGAAAAATATTTCAACACTGACTCAGTAGGAGTCATCTTACCAACTTTAGCTGTCAACAAATGTAGATAATCTTTTCAATTCGTGGTTATAAGATTTTCCTCCTATAAAATTATTATATGATTAATTCTAAACCAAAGAAAGGTATATAAAATCACTATATGTTTTTATATACCTTTCTTTGATTTAGAATTAAGCACACCTATTAAGGAAAAAAATCCATTGTGATAGTACCCAAGCTGTTTTCAAATGATTCAGGCGGTTTTCGTGGTCCCTGATGTAAAATTGTAGTTGAAATCCAGCATAGACCTCAGGATAGAGTTGGTGATTTAGGCCTCTCTGCTTCCAAGACTGTGTATGTAATAATCATAGGATAAAATAAACCAATAGTATTTGGAGCTGGAATCAGAAGCTGGAATTATCTTCCCTCACAGATAAAGACTCCTGTCAATGTTTTGCTACAGCTGGTTTTCCCCTCTTGTGCCTCCTCTTTGCAGAATGGTACATTCTTACTATGAAGATGAGAAAACATCTGACTACTATGGTATAACTGGTGATTAGGACAGTTTCATGACAACAGGGTAGTACGTAGCTCTTTCTCCAGATTAGTCACACCAGATCTAGAAGCTGCAAGCTACAGTACAAACTATGTTCTTAACAAGGGGGGAAAATTTTTTATCCACTCTATGTACAAGAGAGGTTCAATTATATTTTCCTCATCATCTCACACTTCATAATACAACTATGACCCATTATACCTTTCTAAATGAAATTCATGAGAGACTAATTGCAGAAAAACATTTTTTGATTCTCTGTTTTCATCTTACACACGCCAACTGACGACTGCAGGGAAGTGGCTATTAGCAAGTTTTCAGATAATCTACTCTTTGTAATATTTCCTGTTGACTTTCATCCACATCAAAAATCTAAGAAATCATTGCTTATAACTACATTACATGATGTGTACACAGACCGCCTCTTTCAGACCTCTCTGCGAGGCTCTTTTTGAAGCTATCTCTGCTCTCAGTACTCTTGGAGGCAAGGCACTGCAAACCAACACTCTTGATTAGTAGTCCAGGTTGCTCCCTCCGGTTACCAACATTAACACAAAACAGACCTGTAGAATCTTCAGACAACAGCAAAGCAAGACTTTTCAGTATGCTGCCTTGCAACTTCTTCAAAACCCCTCACACAGGCGTGACTTAATGACTTCTCTGGGGTGTATCTCTGCCGCCTTCAGCAGCGCAGCATGCTGAGCCCTGAGACCTGCAACATGCTGGTTGGTATTGCTTGGAGTGCATCAGAGATCCCATCTGGAAAGTGCACTCAAATTTCATTTCCAGGGAAACTGGAGCCTGTGTGGACGTATGATGAGGAGAAGAAAAGCTCGGAGAAGAGCTGGTGCATGCTCTTCTCTTGCTCCACCAGGATAACCTGATGCATCTATGCTTGGGCTTTGTTTTCTGTAAATCAGGGCTCCGAGTCTGAGTCATAATGCTATAATGCAGCACTCACAACTTCCACCTCATCTTTCATTGCTTTCTGCAAATGGAAACCTTTAAGCTTTTAATATAAATTTCATTTTAAGACTGACCTGAGAATTAAAATCCTGGAGGAAGCCCCAGAGGCATCCTTTGTTATACTGGTATTCTGTATTGTATCATGCTAGGTTTGTTACTGTTTTCCTTTCCTACATTAAATCATTTGATCTCACTCAACTGCAAGCAATTTATCACACAAAATGCACTGTTATTCACTGTGCCAACAAATAGAATGCAAATATTTCCCAGTTTGGCACACAGAGCATGTGTCATATCTTGTGACCAAATAACAGCAGCACACCACACATAAACAAGATACAATTCCTTGACAATACATCAGTCATCAGTTATCACGACTCTCTCAAGACACTGTTCTATAAAATTGTTTAATAATCACCTGCTTTTTTATTATTATTACTTTAATGAATAAGTAACACTTTAAATTCCTCTTGTTTAAAATAAAATGTACTATTTTCTCATCATGGCTTTTCCTCAAGGAAACATCTGAGAATCTTGTAAAAAGAGTTTTTGGCTTATTTCAACAATAGTATGTTTCACTATTGTATCTCTCAGCATCCCACTGATGAAGGAACTTTTACAGAAGTAATCAAAAGACAGTGTCACGGCCTATTTGTTTTGTGACTTTGACCCAATTTGTTGGAAGATTAAAAATCCCTGTTTAGGACTGTAGTTTTTTAAAAAAGATAGAGGAAACCAGGTATGCTACGGGATAATTTTCTAAGATGCTATAAAAGCTCACATGGCTTGTGTTAGGACACAAATAGAAGGAACATTCTTAAAGATATGTATAATGTTTATAGACAGTTATATGGCAGGTCAAATGGAAAAATTATTCTGTTTTATTGAAAGATAATGATTGCTTCTTATGACTAAATTTTATAGTGCTGCATTATTTACTAAGCTTTGGGAAGACATTAAAATAGTCATTACCAAGGAGAGGATTCTCCTTTCATTCTGTCTCTGTTCTTTCACATAAAAGAACATATTGCAAATGTAAACACACTTTGAGCTGAATATATACAGTATTTTTAACACTCTTTCTGGCATCTTGCTGGCAGATGACTAGCTGTGATATAAAAAAATGTTTTTGTGACAATTGTTTTATGCGCTTTTTACTGAAACTTTCCTCTGATATATGTGCTGTCAGAATGCACATGCACAACATATTTATGCTCTGTTGACCATCCATACTTAAAATACGCCAGCTGGATACAAGACAATGAATGCAGTCAATCTCAAATGTCCATGCATTTCAGCTCTGAAAACTGAAGAAATCCAGGTAGCATTTTTAAATTTAGAGACCTCAAACCCTCTGCTTTTTTTTCACCTGTGCCTATTTACCCCATTTGTATGAACATGAAGGAGAAAAGAAACTTGCACAGTTTATTATAGGTGGGATTGGGACTTTCAACATAATCAACCTGAGGTGCCTGCCCCCTTTTATCTCAGATGCTCCATGAATACCCACTGAAGAAAGCGTGCTCCTCTGAGGCCCAGTTTTTTTACTCATTTCTCTGTGCAGCCTCAGAATCCATATGTGGTACAACCTAACAGCAAATGTCAGCCTGTACCACCAAGAATTCACTTTTCCTCTCTGCTATTCCTTCATCTGAGCTAATCAAGATGCCCATGAACCAAGGAAAAACAGATGCTAACTCCTGTCCCTGTGCAGCTGCAGACAGGTTAGCTCAGAAACCAGAGTCATACCCACTGCAAGCACGAAGCTGCTCTCTGCTCCCCAGCGCATGAAGGCATAGCTGCTCATCAGAAATTTCTGTTGCCTGCAATGTTGTTAAAAGTTGTGTGGGACTGCATGAAAGGAATAATCAAGACAGAGGAGGAGTGGGAGGCTGAGCTTTATTTACATCTGTAAAATGTAAAAAGAAGGACTCCTTTGCAAAAGCCACAGCCCACAGGGCAGTCAATTATCACCGTGCAATTGATGGATCCATAAGCCGATTGCACGGTGTGTGGGATGGATGCGCAGAGATACAAGGAGAGAAGGAAAGCCTATGGTTGTATGAACTGAACACACTTCTGGTTAGGTAACAGTTCTTAAAACAGTCCCCCTGTGTTGATGGGGATAGTGGCTGCCATATGTATGCTGTAAAAAGATCACCTTGAGCGGATCACCCCAAATAAGCGCATCAAGGAGAGATAGAGCAGGCAAATTTGAAGAGAAATGAATTCAACTCATACAAGCTGGTGTTAAAAAAAAAAAGTTACACTGATCATATTCCTTTATTTGCGATGATTTGCATTATCCCAGTCAGCTCTATCCTCTGCTAGAATCTTGTTTGATGAAATGAAAGTCGCTGTAGTAATATAGTTTGCAGAGGGCATAGAGAACAAGATTGTTTATTCTTATGTTATAACTTTATTACTCTGCATATTTGCAGGAGAAGTTGCTTACTGTAAGGAGAAAAAAGAAGGTTTATAGATTGGGTATTCACTTCTGATATTTTTTTTTTTTTTCACTGTCATTTCATTTCCTGTTTCATTTTTAGATAATTAAAAAGAAAGCTACAAATAGAATCAAGTCAAAGACTCATTTACAATAGGGAACTCTGGCAATGTCAAAACCTGCATGGCTTAAGTATCTTCATTTCTTGATTGCATTTTCAATATTTTTTGATCAAAGTGATACGATGGAAAAATAGCAGAAGTGGGAAGAATTTTCAATATCTCTGAGTCGTCTCCTGTTTTACCCGTGGCCACATGTTGAATGTACATCTGCAGTGATTCCTCCCCATCCCAGTGGTGCTTTTCAAATAATGGTCAGAATACTCTTGAGTTATGTTTTGAGAGACAAGAAAAACAAAGAAATTGGATAGAAAGCCCAGGACTAGCAAAAATATCACCTTGAGAGCTTCCTGCAGGAATTACCTAGAAATGAACCATAGAGTTCTTAAGAAAGTTTGGGGTATGGAATGGTTTCTAGCAAGTGAAGAAAGAACTTTGGTGAAGTGAAGAAAGCTCACGACAGAAGCAACACCTACTGGCAGTGAGAGCAAAAAGAAAGTGAGTCAATATGTGTGAAAAGAACAGTGTCAGGGAGTAAAACAGCTGAAGAAAAAGTGATAAAGAAAAAAAAATAGCAGGAACAGGAATAAAATTTGATAGGAGAATATAGTTTTCTATGGATGACTTATTTATATGAAATCTTCCTAACAAGTAGTGAAAGTTTACTCCAGGATGGCTAAATCTTTAGACAAAATAATCCTGAGAAAAAGACTGAAGAGGAGATTAATTTTGGACTTTTACTTAATACAATGGTAGAAATATTACAGAAATCTTATCCTCAGAAATAAATGGTCTTTTCTTTTACATTATTTACCATCTAATTCAATAGCATCCACCACACTGTTTCTTGAGGTTCAGTCAAAAAGGGGAAGGGTCTCTCTTTTTTTAATTATTTCCAGGGAATTGTGGGAAAATTCTGGTAAAATTCATGTTTACTGAGAAGTCTTCAAGTCAAAGTTGGTCTACCATGGGTTGTGGTACTTCTATCATGGGTTAATAATGCTCAGTAACTGTCTGGAAGGATGGATGGGGAACACATGGGAGGGACATATCTATTGTTATTTGAGGGCATGAGGAATTGAAATGTACCTCAAGAATTCAAATACCAAACAAGAAACAACACACGTAATTTTGTAAACACAGAAATGAAGATGGGTCATTTGCATCCACAAAGAGAATGAAACAGGTCTGTCAAGAAGGATGACTCTCTCCAGAGAGGAACAAAAAGAAATACCCTGGACCATCAGTAAAAGCCATAGGGAAAAGGAAGCAGCAACTAATCTTAGAGAAAAATTACAAAATGTAGGAACAAATACAATAAAGACCCAGATCTGGTGGCTCCAGGAATTGACAAACCTTCCTTGTTCAAATCTAACCTCAAGGCAGAACATGAAAAATTGGAAAAAGCATTAATTGCAAGAATACTGAGAGAGTTGACATCTGCCACAGCTAAAGAAAAAAAAATGAAATCAAATCACTTTGAAATGCTCAGTGAATTTAAGAGCAACTGAAAAAAAATCTGCAATAAAGCTTAACAGGACACACAAAATAGGAGCTTAAAGAACACAGTTCTTTAATATTCTAGCCTTTTTAATGTTCATTTTTTAAATGCCCAAATGTATTAAATATTTTATGATACACTTAGAGGCCCATTCTCTGTCCTGAAGAATTAAGTTTATATTTAAAACACATCTCAGAACAGAAGTATTTAACAAAAAGAACTGGAATTGGTAATACCAGGCTGCGGTGTTCAGGTGGTTGCTCTCTAGTAGGTTGGTGATAGCAGCGAAGATGTTTATTTCACAGGTTTTTATCATGAGATGATAGGTTTTTTATGGCTTTATTAGAGCTACCTTCTACCAGAAGATCTAATTCCCATCTTGAGGACCTGAAGAATTGTTTGACCTATAAATCTGAAAAAAACCCCACCCTAACTCAAGAATCTGCTTGGGGGTTGTTAATATAACTAAACTAATATACATTTAATGGTCTAAAAAGGTTAATATTTTTCAGCATGTATCTTCTTTTAGCACAATAACATGTTGCTACTACCATTTCCACATATTAAATTTATCTCAATTCTTTGTGTCAGCTATGTAGTTGAAGAAAATAACCATTCAAGAAAGACAGATGGGAAGGATCTTCTTCAAATAGCACATACAGACCACAGCATAGTTTGCTGTTACCTGAATGCTGAGACACAAAATATGACACTGTTCTTTGATAAACTTTTTAATCCAGTGAGCAAAACTTAATCTATTAAAGCCCTTCCCCTACTCTCTATGGACTGAGTTATCCACGTACCTGGAAGATTTTCCTGTGCTTTTTGTACCAGCTTTCTGGGCACAGAAGAGGAGCATCATCACGGGAGAGCCCTCTTTGCCTGTGTCTCCCCCATCATGTAGTGACTTGGACACCTGCCTAAGAGCCAAGGTGGCCTGCAAATTCAGACAGCTACCCTGAGCACTGCTTTTCCCCAGCTCAGAGGGCCCCACGGTCACTGTGCAGAAGGGAAGGCACAGCTCCTGCCTCTGGCTCTGACCAGGGACCATTGGCAGATGACCCTGTTGCCGCAGGGCTGGGTCAAAGGACTGACAGGGGTCCTGTGTGCGTGCTGTCCTGCTCTCCTGCAGACTTCCCCACCTGCCCTGACCTGACAAAGAAGAGGGCTGTTGGAAGGCTGTATCTCTTCTCAGCTCTGATTTACAGCCTGATTACACATGGAGTTGTACAGCATTTCAGGAGAGGTGGTAAACCATGGGTGAGGCCTTTGTGAGAGGGGAAAGAAGGACCTTCAATCAGTTTCACTACCAGCAGAAACGTAATGGGAATTTATATCCTAAAGGATGTTTCATGGATATGAATCACAGTGGAAGAAGATGCCTGATTCTGGAGAAATTTCTACTGCCTATTTTCAGTAGCACTCTGCTCTTGCTGTTGGGAATCTGCTTTCAGCCTCCTGACATGTATTAAACTGGGAGTATCTAAATTCTACTGCACGTTACCAGGCAGGACAGCACCAGGCTCCTTTTGCAAATGTTGCCTGAGGATGATAAACTAATAACAAAAGGGGAGGATGGAGCAGGGAAGGGAACAGAGTAGTCATTTAGCACAAAATCAAGACACTAAGAACAAAATTAATCAAAGCTCCAAGGCATGTGAAGAAGAATAAAAATATTTAATTGCCTATACTCCAAGGCTAGGAGCCCAGCTAGTAAGTAAGAATTGGAATGTCTCATTTATGAGCATGAATTTGTCCTCATTGGCATTACTGAGGCTTGATCGGATGATCTGCATGACTGGAATGTTGAAATCGCTGGTTGTAATCTATTTAGGAAAGATGAAGCGGAGAGAGAGTGGAAAATGACACTTCACATCAAGAATGGCACTACATCTTTCCAAGTGCTGACAGTGTAGAAGCGATCAATATTGAAGGCTTATGGGTGAATATTTAACTGGCAAAGCACTAAGTACCAGCTGGGATTTGCCACAAGGTACTACGTCGCAGCAGGAAGACAGGTGGTCAGCTGAGCACCTGTCTATACTGCAGGAGGAATAAGCGTCTTTGTTATCAGAAGGACCTCAGCCTGAGTGGCATTTGCTGAGGAACTTCCGATGCCAATGCTGGAATTTTTTCTAGAATTTCAAGACGTTATTGGCAAAAATTTCTATCATATTACTAGGGGAAAAAAAATCACGGTTATATTCCTGCAAATTCCTAGATTTGCTGTTTGCACAGAGAACAAAGCCCAGCCAGCACTGTCAATGTACTGCTTAAAACGAGTTGATTTCAGAGAGTTGATAGCAATTAAGAACCAAATTAAATGGAGGGAGGGGGGGAAGTACAATATAATGAACATACATCGAAGTAGGAACTGGAGAAAATAAAGGAAATAAAAGAATACACAAGCATTTTATAAAGGACCTTGCTAGATCCAAGTAAATCAAGATAAATCAATTACAAAAGTGAAAAGGCAGTAAGACCTGCCATGGCTGTTAAGGTCAATAAGAAAAGAGACTATTTGGGCTTTTTAAAAGGATATTAAAAGCAAATAAGATGAGAAGAACAATATTGGCTTTGTACTAGCAGATGGGAATCACAGAGTAAAGAATAATAATGCAGGCAAGCCACGTGTGCTCAGTGCATAGCTCTGTTCCATGTTTAGGAGGGGAAAAAAAATAGAAATTTTATCATAAGGTAATTCTGAAGTACTTTCCATTCCAGTGGTCACTCCAGAGAATTAAAAAGCAGTTACTAACAGCACACATTTCCAAATAAAAAGGTCCAGATGATTTTCATTGAGGAGTTCTAGTAAAACCTGGCAAAGAAATTCTCTGGACCATTAATGTTGATTTTCAATAAGAGTTGGAGCAACAGAAAAGCCCCAGAGGAAAGGAGGAAAGCTAATGTTGTGCCAATATTTTAAAGGGGTAAATGAGATGACCTGGACAATTATATACCTGTGGGTCTAACATTGATCTGAAGCAAAATGATGAAACAGCTGATATAAGACTCAATTAATAAAGAATTAAAGGAGGATAATATAATTAATGCTGATCAACAAGAGTTTATGGAAAACAGATCTCATCAAGCTAACTTGATGGCTTTTATTGATGAGATTACAAGTTTCGATGATCACGGTAACTGTGTTGGTTTAAAAAGTTCAGAGTTTTGTGAGCTTATTTGGATGACCATTTGATTAAGAAAAGTAGAATGATGAGGTCAACATAGCACACATTAAGTTAGCCAAAAAGGTAGCTAACTGATATGTCTCAAATTGTAATTTTAAATGGAAAACAACCACTAATATGTCAATAACACCTTGTACTATCTACCATATTCATCATTTCTACATAAAAGGAAAAAAGAAATTGCTATGTATGTAGTTTGAAGACGAAAAATAGCCTCAGTGGCACACTGTGAAGAGGACTGGCTACTTTCCATGCAATCTGGGTAATTTGGGAAGCTGAACACAAAAAAACATACCTGTCTGAGCAGAGGAGAATGCAAAGTCATGTAGCCAAGAACAGACAAGGTAACTTGAAGGGAACCTGTGGAGGAATCTGTCCCAAGTAATAGAACTGGAAAGGGGGCCCTAGAGGTCATGGGAGATACATAAGGTGGACCTCTCATCAGGATGAGGTATGTAAAAATGCTATGAGATGAGACTTTTTGCATTTGATAAGGCCAGCGTCCCTACTAATATACTGCTTTCACTTACACTGCCACCAATTTCTAGAAAAATATTGTACAGCCAGTGAGGATATGAAGAAATGTTGTCAGAGTGATTAAAGGATTGGCAAACCAACCTGGTAGTATAAGATACAGGAAGACCAAGATCTTCAGCTTATCAGAAGGAAGATTACATGTTAAAATGGCAACCATCTAGACAAACTTACAGAGAGAAGAAAACTTTGAACTTTTTTAATTCCTGAAGGGAACTCTTCAGTATTGCAGACAAAAGTTGAGCAAGAACCACATCCTGAAAAATAAGCTTTAGACTAGAGTTAAAATCCAAATTTTTAATATTACATCTTCTCCTGAATCCCTAGGATATATTCCATAATGCTTAGCTCATTCCTCATTTTTAGAAAATTTTAACTCATGTCTGGATTATCACTTCCCCAAAGTTCAGTTCAGTCAGAAATCAGTCTAAGGAAGACTTATGACCTCTTGCAGGAGGCCAATCTGGGTCAACAAAGGGACTCTATTTCACCTAGAAAGCCATAAAAATGTTTTAAACAAACACAAAAAGGGTTATTCCTCTCTCTGCTCCATTGTGTGAGTTACAAGCCCACCCACGCTGTCAGGAAAACAACAGAAATTTCCAAGATCAGAGTCCAGAAAAGCCTGTTAGATCTGCTGCATTTCTTTTACACTTCCTTCTTACATTTCACTCTTCATGGAGTCCATGAATCTGCTTCTGTGACAAAGTGAGAGCTTGTTAGACATGAGCTGCCTCCTGTAGCTTGGTACTTCTGCACCAGCCTCCTCCATTCTACATCAGCTGGGAGAAGCCATCAGCAGTGCCGAGAACGCGGCTGTGCCGACTGGGGCAGCGGGCAAGGCAGGCAAAGGCGCTTGCTGGCTGGAACTCTGTGCACCCACAGCCATCAGCAAGAACGGGTGCCTCCGATCATTTTGGGTGTTGTGTCTATACATGAACACAGTGCCCTCTTTTGACAGGTTGCAGTTTATAAAGAACATCAAGGTTCATCTGTGGCTGAGAGCTACTACAGCTCTTCCAGCTGCTCAGATGGTGACGAGATCACTCCAAAAGGCAGTAAGAGGGTTCCTCCTATTCTTCCGTTTGTCCATCAAGATTCCTCTTTGCAGATGAGCCTTATTTCCCCCTTTTCTCAGATTACTTTTTTCCTGCATTTCTAAGGCTGTAATCACACCTCTGTCACAGCTTCATCATAGATGAAAATGTCCTTGTGTTTTATGAAGATCAGGATTTTAGTTTCACTGGTAATCAAAATATTTGCTGAAAACAGAGCCCATTGATTTCAGAATTAAAATACATTAAAATATTTAAAATACATTATATTAGATGAAAGTTTCAGAAATGGAGATCAGATTTGACACTGGCTTATGGAAAAGGCAACTTTAGAGCATATTAATAGTAGAATGCTTAAAAATAAATTAATGAAAATTCATCCATGATGCCACAATAAAGAAACAAACAGAAAAAAAAATGGTCACAATGAATAATTTGATCTCTTCATTGGCCAATTTTAAAAGTGAAAGGAAATTCCAGTGCTAGGAAAATGATTTCTCCCTTGTGTTACCTTGCCCTAGGCAAAATGAGAACACATTTATTTTCCAGATGAGGTATATAAGAAGCTGAATGTTTAAGTGACTTGCTAAAGGTTACATAAGTTTATAGGAGACAGATAACAAAAATCTACTATGTGAATGTCCAAAGTACCTAACATATGAAGTGTTTCAAATCTCTGTGCTCCAGTCTACTGAAACGTAGAATCAATAATACTCATTTACCTATACAGCGCTTTAACATCTACAAGTGAGAAACCATCAACTAAAATAGTGATAGCATTATTAGACTCTTTTCTTTTTCCTTTTTTTTTTTTCCCAGAAAGGCTAATAAAAGCATAGAAAATTGTAGTGATAGTTAAGAAAAACATTGAACAAATTACAAATTACATCCACAGAGAGCAGTGGTAAGCTTCCAGGATGATGGTGAGGCACTCCTTCTCCCCTTTGATTCCTCCTTTTTCTCATTCACCCACAGACAGTGGAGCTGTCTGGGAATGGCCAGAGCTATTGCATCTGTGGTGCCTCTCCAGCCTGGGTAGAAAACAAACTCAGCAGTGAGGATGCAATGACAGTGCCTGGTTGGTATTGTTCCGTGGCTCCAGAGTAAGTTTTTGCCACTTGTGGTGTGTCACAGTTGCTGGCCCAGGAACATCAGAGTCACCCTTGTACCCTTGTGCACTGCTCTCCTGAGCTCTGTCTGTATCTAATGGGAACCCTGTGCTGCATCCCCGAGCAGGAGGTCAGCTGAGCACCAGGGTGCAGCATCCCTCAAGATAGGTTCAGCATTCGGTCTCATGTATAATTTACTATTATCTTGTACTAGCATTCATAATGGCAGATATGTGATGGCTACATTGCCTACAAAGTCAGTGTATGACAGAGTGCCAGGAACAAATCATTCTCTTCTTTAATCTAACAGCTTGCTGAGCTTCCCCATCCTATTTCCTTCACATTTTGAAAACTGGCTTTTCCTTTGCCTGCACATGAGAAGTCAAAATGCTACTACTGCTACTTCATCCACTCACTAGCAATAATAAAAAGCCCTGAAAAACTCCCTAACTGGTTAGCATTGCTAGGTAGAAATTATAAATCACATTCAAGAAAACATGTATCACACTGAAAACACTGACTATGTTGAATAAATGGATTATCTTTATTACATTTGTTACCTATCTCTTATCTATACTATGGATATTGTTGAATAAAGAAGTTAAATCTTACTCTACTCATCACAGCAGTTCCAGTGACCCAGTATTTCTGTGCAGAGGGGAAAGGGAGCCTGTTTTTCAGTCCAGTAGCCAAAGGGCATGACATGGCCTAAGATCTCCAGCATAGGTTGGTAGGAGTAATGGGTTTTCCAAATAGGAGCCAAGCACTTTTTCCTTTTTGCAGCAGCCAGGATTTATAGCTAAACTTCCTGTTTCTGTCCTTCCTTTCATTCATGAAATGATGCCCCTCCTAATTTCCTTTACCTGCCGGCTAGTTGTTGCCTGGTGACTTTTACAAGTCTTAAATTCATGTCTGAAAGGGATAATACCAGTCTTCTAATTCAGTTAAAACAAAGACTTGCTTAGAAAATGTACACATTTAAACCCACGTTAATGTTTCAAATATCATTATTCTTGGTAGAAACTGCTTCTTAGTTAAATGGCTTTCAGGCATCAGACTATTATATGACAGACGATTTTGTCACTATGCAAAACGTGAAACCTGTAATCAACTTGTTATGGCATTTCACAAAAGTATGTGACAGTAAAATAAGTAAACTGTCATTTGGGCAATCAAGTCTTGAAATCCTGCAGGAGGAAAAAAAAAGTACCTGACACTCAATCTTCATGGTGGGGATGAGGTTCAAAAAATAATTTAATACTGCTACAGTCTTACAGGATTGAATAGAATTCTTACCACAGTGTGCTTAAGCCTGCAATAATTTTGTATTATGTTTTAATAATGTATTTTCCCCCCTAATTGATTTTTTCCCCAGATAATGTATATGCACGTCACACAGCAAGGTCTGCTCTGTTAACAAGGTGTTGGTTAAATTGAAACAATATTTTCCCTTTACTATTGATGACAACATTATCAATTACCAAGCACTCCCAGACTGGGTTGATATCCGAAGGGATACAGTAGGCAGGAACCAATGCTTATTTACCAGCAGCTGAGACAGGCTGGGCTGGCAGGGTGCAGGCGGCAGGGAAGGGCAAGCTCCTGCATGGCTGGAAGGCTTGGGATGAAGCACTGCTGAACCCGTGCTGTGCTGGCTTTAATGGAGTTCACATAAAAGTTTTATTGAAGTAAGAGGATATACAAGCTGCAGTCCACGAGCCGCTTGTGGCCCTTCATGCCGGTTCGCTTGGCCTGTGGCTTTTCTCAGTAGTCCTTGTTCCCCCCTGTGGCTGCAGGTTTGACACAGGAGGCTGGCAGCTGCAGCCCTCCGTGGGGTCCCCTCTCCCCCAGGTGCTCCCCCAGGCTCCGGGAAGGAACACAGTAAAAACAGGCTTACAACTAATCAGTAAGTCCTGTCAAATCACAGGGAAGGCACTGTGGGGGATGCAGGCTTTCTGCTGTTAGGCCACTGAAAGGCATGTTCCCCACTCCCCCCAAAACAGCAGACACCACGCGTGTGCAGGTGGTAGCAATAAGCTCTTATAACTGGGACTGTAAAAGGAATTCCAGTCAATGGTGGTGGTCAGAAATTTGGGAACTGATCTCTTCCCAGAGATGGGTTGTAGAAATAGGAATAAAATTACACTTGATTATGAAAAGAACGAAGGGAAACAGGGAAACCTAACTTTTTCTTTCCCCACCTCCCACCCCCTGCACCCACCCCGGTCTGGTCTCTTACGGTTACAAACCAGCTGGTGGAACCACTGAAATCTGCAAGTTAATATTTTGCATGGAATAAACTTCAGTGAAGAGCCCTGCACAGCCTGTCTTTGCAGAAAATTGGTTTAGTTTTGACAAGTTATGAACGTTTGGAAATTTCTCACCGAGCACACACAACAGACCTTTTGTTAAGTCTACCTGGGAACCTACACAGCAGTATCACTGTACGTACACTGAAATCTTTTCACATGCTGAAGGTGCAGAACCCCAAGAACAGGCTTAGACTGGCCTAGGAAAGGGGCTGAGTGTTTCAACTATGGAGAGCTGGATCCTGTGGCTCACCTTGAGTGCTCAGGGAACAGCCTCATAAGGATTCTCAGGGGTAATGCTTTACTCATCCCTCCACGCCTGCTCTACATAGTCATACCATATTTGTTTTTCCTTCCCAATATATAATTTGTAGCTTCTCTAATTGCACAGAGCAAGCAAAGGCAAGCCCACAGCAAGTCTAACCGTTGGCTACAGGGAGGAGGAATCCTCTTTGACACTTCAGTGCTGTGTTATGGCTGGAGAGTCTCATAGAGAACCTAAATGTCACAATCATCAGCGAGCTTAACAGAGATGGACGAATACCCTTCTCTTTAAATATCAGCTTTTGGGAAGGTTCATGCTTGGAAAGGTAGAAAGACTGGAAGAGCAGCAGAGGGAAATGGCAACAGAGGCAGCACCAGAGCTCGGACAAAGCTCAGGGAACAGAGCAGTTCACATAACTGACTTCTTCAACTGCATCTGCCTTTGCTGAGGCCTTATTCTGCTCCTAAGAGGGACCTTAACAAACAGTTCTGGTCAAAAGCAGAGACAGGAAAAAGCGCAGTCCATACCCATATGTCTAGTATTGTAGGACAGAACAAAAAAGGCTACCCAACTCCAGCTGATAAATGGGTCACGGACAACCTGGAGAAGCCCAAAGGAAGGAGAGGTTGAATGAATAAGTTACATGGAGAAAGGCAGCTTGTGTGGAAAGGTAAACCATAGACCAGGGGGAAACTGGAGAACAGTGGCAGAAAGAGACATGATTACTTTGAAGCTCAGGAGAAAGTAAATATAGTTACTAAAATGAAAAGCTGTAGGAGAAGGTGCTGAGAAAAGGATCAGGGAAGTCTGGGAAGGTGAAGGAGACTATGGAGACTGTCCTTTTGGACTCTGTCACTAGCGTCCATATTTTCCTTAGGAAACTTCCCGGTGTAATAAGGAACCAGAACAGTCATGGATATGTAGAAAGTGTTAGCTAGTGTTAGTTCCTCTTAAGAGCCTAAATGACTACAAGTTGACCCTTCTCCTGACAGCTTCCAAGCTCCCAGTCTCAGATAATCAGACACTGTACTTGCCACTGTGCCAGTTTTACCAGGAGGCAATTGCTGTGGGTAAGTAAGTGTTTTCCATTGATTTTTGATAACCCTGACTCCTCAGTCAGGCAGAATTCACTGTACTAGAAGAGATCAGTACATGAAGTCTAACATGTCTGGGATGAGACAGAAGTAATTATACAGCAACTGCAGAGTCTACTACTATAACTTGTCTAGTACAAATCTAAAGTTCAAACAACCATAATACCAGCTAATACCTGCACAGCAATGTCGCTTCTGTAAAATACATGAATGGCATGCAGAAGAAGCCAAGAACGGCTATTTGAGTCCAAAGGTACCCGAGCTGTTCTCTGCCACTTGCTGGATGTCCCTGCTCTCTGAGCCTCCGCATGTCCGCGGCTCAGTTTGTTCTCAGACACAGCTTGCTCTGGCTGTTGCCTCCTTAGGTCCTAAAGGGAATGTGCTCACTGTGTGTGGCACTCTGTGTGACCAGTAATTTGAGAGGTCAGTGCTGTTTCTGATAGTACAGAAGCTGACAATCAGAAGGATGTACTGATGGACTAGAGGATAACTAGTGCCACCTTTGCGTGTGTTTCATTTGAATGGCTACCAACCATTTTGACAAAGCCACATGGAAAATGAGAGACAAACCACACAGGGTTATAAACTTCCAGAGAGCTTCTAGTTTGACAGAATACTTCTGCAGCAAGCAAACATCCACGTGTGCTCAGAAAACCTAATGATGTTCCTCCAGTTCCTAATTGTTGATATCGCTGCTAAAACTACCTCTGCTAGCAGACAGCTCAGCAAAAGAGTGACCCGATCTGAGTGCACTGTCAAGACTGCTGATGATGACACAGCAAATAAAAGATTTTGGACACTGATTGACACACCAGAATTTGACCAATTTTATGTATTCTGGATGCTTTTGATAGCAAAGAAAGGCTGGAACACGCCACCAGGTACCAACGTTCCCTGCGGTGATGGTGAGCAGAACCAATTCGCTGAAACTAATTAATACTTTTTTCTAAATTTGCCCTATCTTGTCCTTCTTTCCCTGCCCTCAGCCTGCAGCTGCCGGCCTTTGCGCCAGATCCCTCCCAGCCCGTCCTGTCAGCCTCTTCTGATCTGCCTTCGCCTCTGCCCTCCGCTTAGGAGAGACCGGTGCGGAGGGCAGGGTGGGGGCCGGCGTGTCCCTGGAGGTCTCCGGGAGCTCTCCCCGGTGCCGGCCGGAGCGGCGGTAGCAACCAGGAGGGAAGAGCTGGCTGGGGCGGCTTCGCCCTGCACCGCCGGCCGCGGCCCGGCAGGCGGCAGCAGCGGGCCCCGCCAAGGGACTATGGCTGCGCTGGTTGCGCTCCGCGCCCGCGGGCCGCGCTCTGCCCCGCTGCCCAGCGCTGCTCACGGGCCGCGCCGTGCTTCGCACCCCTGTCGCCACAGACCTCCCCTCCGTCAGGTGGAGGGGCTGTGTTTCGGCGGCAGCCGGGTTACGGAGGGCGCCGGCTGGCCCGGCAGAAGTGGCGCGGCGTGCTGCGGGGCGAGGGAGCGCCAGGAGGGGTGGGCGCGGAGACATGTCCCACCGAGACAAAGGCGCTCGGGAGGGTGAAGCCGCCCTCGCCGCGCCCTCGCAGACAAAGCGGCAGCAGCCCGTCTCTGCCGCTGCGCCGCCCCTCCGCGCCCTCCCGCGGCGGTAGCCCTCAGGCGAGGGGTTTCCACTGCTGGGGCTTACAGAGCCCTAGCGGGAGGGAGAGGAGGAGGAGGAGGAAGAGGAAAGAGGGTGGGGGGAGCGGCTGTGCCGTGGGCAGGAGGGAAGCCGCTCTCCGAGCGTGAACTGAGCTCAGCACCGCCGCCTGCCTCGCCTCGCCTCGCCTCCCCGTCCCTCCCTCCTCCCCTCCTCCCCCCCGCCTCCCCCCGCCGCAGACGGCTGCGAGCCCGGATGGTTTGCGAGCGGAGTTGAGGGGGCAAACTTTGAAGCCCAGATGCCTCTGGGGCTGCGCGGCAGAGCGCGGCTGCTCCTGCAGGCACCTGCCGCCGCCCTCCCCCCGGCACTGCCGCCCTCCGCGGGGGCGGCTGGCCCCGCTGCCGGCGGCCGCCGAGGCGGCGGGCGCTGCGGCCGCGGCTAGGGCGGGCGGGCGGGCGGCGGGCGCGCCCCCATGCGGGTCCCGGGCTGGGGCGCGCCGGCGGCGGCAGGCGGGAGCCGGGCGGCGGCCGGGCGGTGCTCTCCCGCCGCCTGAGTGGGCGCGGCGCGGCGCGGGACGGCGGCGCGGGGTGCCGGGAGCCATGGGCTATTGCAGCGGCCGGTGCACGCTGGTGGCGGTGTGCGGCGCGCAGCTGGTGAGTGGCGGCGGGGGCGGCCCGCGGAGGAGGGGGGGAAGGAGGGAGGGAAGGGGGCGGCGGGGCGGCTCCCCCGCTGCCCGGAGGGGGAGCCCGGGGAGGCGCGGTGGGGGGGAGGGTGGGGAGGTAGTGGGGGGTAGCGCCCGCGCTTTGGGCGAGGAGGAGGGCGCGGGGGCCGGGATGGGGAGACGCGTGAGATAGCAGGGTGGGAAATACGGGCTGCGTTACAGGTAGTTTCGCGTAAGCTTTGCCAGGGAGGCTGCGGTGGGCGCACGGTGGAGTTAATAAACTCGGGCAGTTTCCTCAAGCGTTGGCTCAACTTGGCACCTGGTTTCCTCTGGCAGGCCGGTATTTGGCAGGCGTTATGTAAAGCGGGGACGCGGCCGTGTCAGGGGTGATGCGTAGCCTGCAAACAGTTTGCCATACAGGTGTGCGTGCGTGTGTGTAAGTGGTTATGTCTCGGCTTTTCTGCGTATCTGTTACCTTTCTTTCCCCCCGCCTTGGTCTTTCAGATTTACTGGCCAGTGTGTGGTAACACTGTATCATTATGTTACAGGACCAAACCAATTGCATATTTATACTTACCTACGGAGGAGACCTGTGGCAGCAGTTGTAAGCTCAGCCACCGGCGAAACTAGACTTGAGTTTAAAAAGTAGGCACTGGAATACAGTAACAAAGAGACTGCCTAAAAATAGATCGACTTAGAGAGGTGGTTAGACTGTGCAGATGTGTTCTGGCACTTTAAAAGTGACAGAGTTTAAACTTGGGAAACTAAAGAAATGTCCCTTCCTGTAATATACACGCGGATTGTTTTACTTGTATCAAATCGGATACAGGATGCAGAGAATTCCTGTGGGTTTGGATGCAGTGACACACAGCCTAAGACCCATCAGTGCAATATGCCCCATTTCTTATTTTCATTAGCCCAAGTGTTTGCGTGCTGGCAGAAAAGGTGCTGGAAGCACCTTTGTTAAGCAGTTAACCTTGTAGCAGGGAGGAAATAATTCACGGTACTCCGTCCCTCTAACTGAGTAGTTTTGCTGAGAAAGTGTTAGTCGGTATCAATAGCAACCAGCATTGTCGCCAATTCCTCTCCTGCAGACAGGTACTAAGAGAACTACAGAAGGAAAAACCCGGTAGATTTCAGGCACTGGAATCAGTAAAACACTACATAGGGGAAGCATGATGTGTTAGCAGATCGGAAACTCGAAATGCCTGTGGTCTTTTCTATCGGTTGTAATCAGCCCTTAATCCTTTTGTATTCTGGGAAACGTTTTATTTGTATATGCTGTTCTCCACCTAAGTTGTCTGATTCTTCTTAGCTGGAGGTATCTTATCAGATGTGATTTATTCATGCACACTGTCTAAAAAAAGAATCTTGAATAGAAGTAGTGAATCTTGAGTGGAATGGTAGGAATGTAACCTTTTCCAGCAATTTGGAAACATAAAATTAATCACTGAAGTTCTTCAGATCCATTTAAGTTTTACAGGCATACTTTTTTTTTCTTTTGTCTGCAAAGAGAACAAAAAATCTCTTACAGCTAAAAGGTTGACTTTTTTAAAAAAATGTATTCAACCAATGGGAGGTTGTTACAACTGTGGAATGTGTGAAGACGTTAAACTATTTTTTTAAAAAAAAAGTCTGAAAGAAAACATATATGCTAACTCATGGTGATAAAAAATACATACAAAACTTGGAAAAGCATCAACAGAAATGCCCTGTGAGAATGTGTCAGCAGGTGGATGAGCAGGTAAGCTGACATAGAATTGTAACTTTACTGAAAGCTATTTAGAGTGACAGTGCAAAATACATACATTGTGAAAAGTAAAATGGTATTACAGAATAGCTTAAGTGAACTTCTAGTATTTTCATAAACGTGGCAAACTTGGAAATTTTTACTGAGCAAGAATAGGACATGCTAGCAGCAACGCAAACCTCTGAATCACACTTGGCTTATGTAATGACATTTAGATGGGTCCAAAGCAGGAATAATGGTTTACATGAAGAAAAGTAGTTGGGAATGGAAAAAAATAATCTCTTTGCACTATTTTACAATCACTTGTCATATTCTTTCATGTGCCACATACCATCAGATAGGAGCAGGTTATGAGTTTTAAGTCAAGGACACTTAACTCTCCTAAGTAGGCCTATGGCTGATTGATCAGTTGTCACTACGCTTTAGGTAAGGGCTACTTATGGGAGCAAATGATGTCAAGATTCATCCTCTAATTAGCAGCCACATTAATGCAGATGCAAATCAAGGAGAAGGATGAAGAAGTTTCCTTCCATGAGGAGAGGGCCATGGGAAGCATTTCTACAATGATAACCATACTTTAAAAAAACCCAAAACAAACCATTTATGTTTGTATTTGAAGTAGAAAATATACTTTTGTTTATGGAAAAAACTTTGTGAAAAGAAAAGTTGTTTCCATTTTCTAAAAAATGAAAATATTTTCTTCCATCTCAGCAGAGCTAGGGTGTGGTGATCTCATTGATCCCTTGTAAGCACAGTACAGTAATACTGAGGAATACTGCAGTTCAATGGAGAAGTTGTTGCATATCGTGCACATGTAGATAATTTGGGTATTTGCAAATGGGCAAAAATATGTGGTGGTTTCAAATACTGGTGCAGAGCTACACCAACTTGAGAGACCCTGTGCAAGCAGGGTTATTTTCATAAATGTATTTAAAATGCTTATAGCTAAAGCAACCTACTGTACCATCAGATTATCAGAAAGCTCAAAGAATGTTTCTGCTCTCAAGGGCATACTGATCATTGCTCCCCTGCTTATTAACATACATATACCTTCCTGTTTGTGCTCTCATTTGTACTATAGAAAACAACCTTTGACAGCTCATTTTCCTCTGCATTTCAGGCGATGAGAAGAATTAACAGCAAGTAAGAGCTAATTTTGCTGATGTTAGGAACCAGGCATTGCCTTCTATATAAAAAGCTAATTATCTCAAAGTATCTTCTTTCTTTTTTTTTTAAAAAAAATTATTTTTAGATAATAATTTTTGGTCTCTCTTGTCCTTTGTCCTTCTGAAGAGAACCCCACGCATTGGGGGCTCTGGTGGTTTTTGTTGTATGTCAGCCGTCCTGGTTGCATTGGAAGAATTCTCTGCTATCTCATTTTGTCCTTTAAACCTCTTTATGTTTGGGTGTCTCCTTTTCTATTAATAGCTTACATCAGTAACACTAATATCTTGTTGCTTAGACTTTCTAATAGCAAGAGCAGCAAAGGTGAAACTGCCAAGATCATTGTGGTTTCTGGAAGGTTTCAAGAGCCCCATGGAAAACAGTTTGAAACTGTCTCCGTGTCCTCTCTTGCTGTTTGGGAAAAGTTGTAGCAGTGGCAAAACAGTAAAAAGTACAGTATGCTTTCAACTTAGATGCTCTCTTCCCAAATGCAGTGGGAAGAGTGAAGGAAACTTGAAGTCTCTGGAAATCATTGTCTTATTGTTTCTATCCACTGGGCAAAGATTGCCATACTTGGAAGGCTAATTAGATGACAGATAAATCAGCCTTTGCACTGCCTCCTCTCAGTTTCCGTCTGAGTTTATTTATGCCGTGTGTTTGTACATTTTGCCAGTTCTTTTTATATATTTTTTAAAGTAAATTGTAATACAGTTCAGATAGATAGTCAAGTATTAAAAACTATATAAAATTTGTAGACAAGCTGTATATATACCAAGGCTCAATTAGTACTTCAGAGGTATTCAGTCTGATGCTGTAAAGAACCATATGTTAGAACAGACACAAACTCTCCAATTTCTGAAATTCTGCGTCTTTCACAGGCATCAATGTATGATGTCAGCAGTGTCTCCTTTTCTTCCCTAGCATCTTGCTGTTCAGGTCCTAAGCACACTGACACACAATGTGGTTGCACATCTTTGTGGACTCTTCCTGTAATAAAAAGCCACTGTCCAAGTGTGGCCATTGTGGCCAAGCAGAACAACAAGAGGCATTTGGATTTGGTTGGTTTTGTAAACATGGGCCCCATCTCTGTCATTGGTTTCAGCTAATGAAAGAAAAAAGGATTGAAATGCTAACAATTTGTGTGGCAATGTCCTTGCTCTGTGCTCTTCCACAAATGAATGATGCAAATTAAGAAAAAATTCAAATACTGTATTTCAAAAACTATCAGCTGAGGTAATTTCTGTACCTACCTATGACACCAATGTCCACAAAGGCATATTTAGTTACTTGTTGCACCTGAAGACACATTTTATTGTGGCAGATAAGGTAGTGGAACCCCTCAAGCGCAGGAAATGAATTACAGCAAACTGGGAAGTGGTGTCTTCTGTGTGTCTTCTGTGACTTCTGACAGCATGAGAGATGCACCTGTAATTCATATTGCCCACATGATATAAGACTGAAGAGTGTCCTGCTCTCTTCCAGCTCTTACATGTGTTATAAAACAACAGTGCACGTAACTGCAGAGAGCGGAGCTTGGCTCTTAGGGATAAAGTCTGCCCTAGTGATCAGCAGGGTAAAGTTTTAGTTTGCCTCTTTTAAACATGAACGGTTTTCTCACTCTGCTTCAAACACATGGGGATCGTGGCAAGTTCTAGTCTATATCACAAATCTACCTACAAGGTAGAAGAGTTTAAAGCCATGAATATCATTGCTTGGGGAAAATAATCGTGTTTTAGCAGCTTGTGGGTTGAATTGTCTCTGGACCTTCAGAGGTTGAGGATTGCCAGATTAGAGCTGAGGTTCCTCTGAGACCAAAGCGAAGGCATTCATACCGGATACTTCCTAGGATTAGCTACTCTGCAGTTTTATGCAATGAAGAGCATGATTTTGTTAATATAGGCTTTTATGCCATGCGTATCATCAGGATACTTTCAAAATCGCACACCAAACCCCATGACTAGTGTGTGTAGCATTTTTTTATATTATTATTATTAATTTATTTTTGCTATACGCGAAGAGGTAGTGAAAATTTTGGTGTTCCGTTTTATTTACTGGGGTTTGTGGAGAGCTGTTTTATCTTTTTGTGTCTGTGTGTTAATTGTGTTTCATTGTTTCTGTTGCCACTAGTTTTCAATAGCGGCTTTAGGAGAGAAGTGTCTGCGATGGAAAATTCTGATGACATGTACATGTTCCTACATTTTCTGCTGGCAAAAGGGGAATTAAAGATGTGGGCATTCAATGTGGAATGGAAAGTGATGTTGTAGCTGCTTTTAGCCCATGGATCTGTAGGTTTATCAATCTAGAAAGAGAGTAGGAAGAATTCATTTCTGTGTTTTGGATAGTACTTATATTTATAAGTGCTGCCTTTGAAATTGTGACTATGTCTACAGCTTCTATCTGTGCCTTCCTTAAAGTTCTGCTTCTTGCTTTGCTTCAATTTTGATAGGAAAGAAAGTGAAAGTCTTAGTTTCATTGTATCCAGAAAACATCCTTATCCTACTAGCAATGAAAAGGAAACAGTCCTGTGAAGAGCATACTTTCAGAAGGTGTATATTTAGAAGCTATTGTGGAATACTAAGGAGTGGATTTTGAGGTGTTGCTGGGAATATATAAAACAAGGACTTGGTCATGAAATCAGAAAGCTAACATCTTTTGTTGTTGCGAAAGAAATATATAGCAATGTTTTTAGGTTTAAGTGAAACCTTGGTAGAAAAGCAAACACTTTTTCTTTCCTGTTTTGGAGAGAAAATACTGAGGATTCATAGCCATACTGTTTGTGTTGGGTTGTTTTTTTCTGATAGCTTGAGGTCAAAAAAGGTGATGCATACAAAAAAGGCATGTCAGAGGTAATGGTCCATTTTGTCTTTTAATTTTAGCAGCTTGACGTTTGCTATGAATGGTAAAGTGTTATTTGTCATAGAAGTGTGAATGAATAATAATTGTGAATAACCAATCATGCACTTCAAGAAAAGCAGGGTATGTTGTTTTAAGTTACAGGGGTAAAAGATTTCAGACCAGCTGAATAGCAAGTTTAATTTGGTGCTTTTTGAAGCTGAACTTCTTTGGAGTTCAGTGAGCAGACTCAACATTCATATACTGTGATGATTGGTAGGAGGGAAAGGTTTAAATAGAGTGAGAGGAGTTGAATAGACTAGCTGAATATAGGGACCTAGAATATCTAGTGAAGTTACTCTTCTTGTATAGCCACGAGGCAAATCTTTGACAGGAGGAATTAATTTCATATTGACAGAGATCTGAGCTAACACCTTGAATGATGAGTAGCAGTGGGGTTTTTTTGGGTTTTTTCCTTCTTCTGTTTCTTTACAAAAAAGCACTAAGTAAGCGTTTTTAAAAACACCAAGAACTCTCTGTAGTCAGTGGAGAGAAATCTCTCATTCTGTAGTCATCAGAAAGGAGTGGGCTCTATTATAGAATGGTTCAAAGCAGAAACATATGCTTTGAGTTGGTAGGGAATTTACTGTCCCAGGCAGAGCTGCGGGAATGTACACAAAAGTGCAGCAGATAAGGTTTATAAACAAGTGCTCAGTGACTTGTTCCAGGAAAGAATCTAAATCCATTTGAGGTCGTCTGATGTATCTGATGACCTGGGTCTTGACATCCAGTTCCAATTGGCATGAAGTGTTGAGAAACTTGGGCTTAGTGACTGGTGAGATTCAGCCAGTGTCTGCTCTGGCAATGGCTGTCAGTGCCCAGTGGACTACCTGGGTATCTCCCTGCAGTCCAGACTGCTTTTTTGGTCCTATGGCTCCACTGTGCTCAAGAGATTAACCCAGGTGTACCATGCCAAAAGATGCAGCTGTGCCAAATGACATTTTGTCGGAAAAGATGTGTCAGAAATCTTGAATTTCTACAAGATTTCCTTATGGTTCTGAATTTAGGTGACATTTAGCAGAAAATAACAGTAGTGGGTGTGTTCATATTTGGGTGGAGGCAAGGGTATTGATAGTCTGACTAAATCAGAATAATCGCTCTAGACTCCTCAGTAGTTAGAAGAAGAACTCCTTCAGGGGACAAGTCGGTGTCCAACTGCCCTTCATAGTGGTTTCTTAAGTAAAGTGGTCCTTCAACTTAAGGAGGCTCTTTGGGAGATGCAGGGAGAGAAGAAATCATAGACACATCGTATGCTATTTGCCATCCATGGTACTTAATATTTACATTTTCCTCCCTCTTGCATTTTCACTAGTCATTTTACTGAGGACTTTTTGATTTTAAGGATGACTCTGATCTACAGTTTGAGAAATGATGTTTTGGAAAAGTCTCTTCGTTGACTGCAGAAGGAAACTAAGGAGCCTAGTTTCATCAGAGCAATGTCAGCTTTTGTGCATGTGTCCCTTAAGATCCCCTAAAATATGCTAAAATCAAAGGATAAAACCAATTTATGCTCACTTCGGTTTTTAGGTGATTTTCTGTAGCTTCCAGAACAAGCGAGGAAGACAGGGACCACAGTAAATAATGGGTGATCATAAAGATTATGCTGAAAACACAGTAATTTTAAAGCATCAGATCATTTATTGTCATCCGGATTAATCTTCTTTTTTTATTATTATTATGGTGAGTGAGAGGGGCTGTTGAATGTTACCTGACTTGTAAAGTAGAATAGACACAATAGTTGAAATGACATTTTCTTGCCCCTGTGGCAAATAAACATTACACAGTTTTTTTATTCTGTCCCCTCTCCCCAGATGTTTACGTACCAGCTGGATGGCATCTGAGAATTCTTTCAGCATTTTATCATTCTGTAACCCTCTGATAGAAACGACATTTAGAAGAAAAATTACTGATTTCTGTGTTCACTAAAAAGTAAACATGCATAGCTAATAGTTCTATTCACCACAGATCATACTTATGCATTTTTAATAAAAACTTGATTTTAATTCATACATAACTTATGAGAAATGTTTATCAGTTTAGGGCTCTGCTGATTCCCACTTAAATGTTTACATATATCCAGATACCTTGAAAATGTCTTTCATTTGAGGCTTAGATTTACCTTTTATAAACAAACTTTGCTGCTGCCTACATTACAGTGTAATGCATATAAGAAATGCTGATCTTTGCACTGATTGCTAAAATCAGTAAAAGTAACATTTATATGACATAAATGGTTCTCAGATTTTCCCATGCTGTTTGAAGTAATAGCTTTCTAGCATCGGGGTTTGGTTTTTTGTGTGTTTTGGGCTTTTTTTTCCTGATTTTTTTTCTCAGTTGGGTTGTTAGGTTGCATCTCTAGTGGCAAGGCACCAGTTACGTATAACTGGCAAGTTCCCAGTTATTTGAACAGGAATAGGAGCAGTCTATATTATGCTTTATTTGTACCATAACAAATTGAGGTCTGTTTTCCTCACCCTTTTTTTCTTAGGAAGGAATTCTCATTGACAGACTTTTGTACAGAAGGCAGTGTATGAAATTATTTCTGTTACTTCTGAGAGGCATGTCAAAATGATGATGCCTGTCACCTTTCCATGTCACATCACCTTTCAGAAGGCAGAGATGCAGGACCATTTGCAGGTGGTGGTAGAGACATGGAAGCATGTAATGAATCGGCTCTTAACCACCTTCTGCAGGTGGCTGCCTCTTTCCATTGATGTTATGTGGATATGGGAGTTGCTGCCCAGTTGGGAATGAAGCTCCAGCATTCACCTTTGTTTACTTCATTATATGGAATCATAGAATCATTAAGGTTGCAAAAGACCTCCAAGATCATCTAGTCTAACCATTCCCCTACCACCTATATTAGTCACTATGCCATGTCACTAAGTACCTCACCCAACCTTTCCTTAAACATCCCAAGGGATAGTGAGCACTTCCGTAGGCCACCCGTTTCAATGCCTAATCAGTCTTTCTGAGACAAAATTTCTCCTAATTTCTAATTGAACCTCCTTGGTGCAACTTGCAGCCATTCGCTCTTGTCCTATTGCTAGTTATCTGCAATAACTTGTGGTTAAGCCTGCTGTTTTTTGATAATAGCTTTGTACTGAAGAATAGACTGTGAAACACTTTTTTTTTTTTTTTAGGATTTAGGCAGAATATACATGAGTGATGCATATAATTTTTTCTGGCTGAATAGAAATTGTGCTAGAGGCAGTGGTTAGTGAAACTGGTCTGCATTAACAAGATACTATTAAGATAGAGACTCTTGAGTCTAATGTACTGACTCATATTTGTGTAAGAAAGCTTAACTGTCTTAGGAAATGATGTAATTCCTTTCCAGGTGACTCACACCATGGGTCAATTTACTAATTAAAAATTCCTTTAAACTTCTTCATAGAGGGACTACTAATTGGCCCTCAACAAGTATATTCCTCTCGTTTGAAGATAAAAAGCTTTTGTGAGGAAAGGAAGATAGATGTTACGATGTCTCTTTAGAACAATGCATGGATCTTTGAAAAGCCGTTCTTCAATAATTAAACAAAATGTGAAGTTTGCAAATTTTTGCCATGACCAACAATAGCCCAGCATTTTTCATTATTCTCCAGTCACAGTCTCTGTGGCAGGCTGTTCTGTTACAGAGCACAGAAACAAAAGGAGAAAAAAAAAGCCTGTTGTGTGTCATTGCTGTCTTCACAAAGCCACAAATACATTAAACTCAAGATACTGTTCATTGTGCACTTGAGCCACCAGTGACAAAGGTGCTGTGAGTACCAGTGAATATCAGGCAGTCATATGCCGTTACATCGCTGTTCAAATTGGCAGAGCAAATGACAGTGAAACAAGTGAAAACAGCTAAAGGAATGCAAAAGAATAAGAGTCTTGTCTGAAAAAAAAATGGAAAATATGGATGCTGTCTTTGCTATTAGCTATGAGGTTGATTTTTCCTTTTTCTTCAAATTTATTTTTAAGTTCTTGGCTGCACCTATCTCGTGCCCTTGAGGAGATACCTTTTATTTTCTTTAACATTAGTAGCAGTCACAGGCGTTGACAGCAGCTGGTAACAAGCCAGATGATGGCACTGGTAGTGTTAACATAAGACACGGGCTTCAGCGTATCCTGAAAACAGAGTTCATTGTCTTGGAATTTATCAGACTGGCTTTCCCCAGTGTGGACCTGGCAGTAAATTTGTACTTGCAGAGGGAAAACCACAACAAGCTGGATGCAGCATTCAGCAATATTCCTAATAATGCCTGTTTCTGGTGCTGGCAACCTCTCAGAATATTTAGACAAGCTGCTGTCTGGTACAATCTTTTTTCTTTTTCTTTTTTTTAACAAAGACCATCACCCAGGGGTAGGGTTGTAATGGCAGGTAGAGAAGAAAGTTGTTGGCCTCAACCACTGGAAGAGATGGTGTCTGTTCTGCGTCGTGCTAAACTGTGCTTTTTCAGATGCATAATAAAAGTTATTTATGGACACTGATAAAGTGGTATCTGTTGTATAATATCACAGATAGGCATAAGGACAATAACAAAAGGCAGCTGGTTTAGTAAGCTCAGTTTGCTGCAGAAATGTGCTGTTCTTTGTGAATTGAAATAAAAAAAGAGGGGGAGGGGGAGAATGTTGTGGGGTTTTTCTGGTTCCTGGCATTTGCAATCTTTCTTGCTTTGCAGTGTGCTTATAAAGACAATTATGTGGGTCCCATGTCAGTATTATATTTGTCATGACTAGCGCCTTATTAGAGGACAGCTGCTTCTCTGCCCAGCACATACATGTAGCTACCACTGCCTATAACAGATATCTTTCCTCTGCATTACACCGATGGGGGATGCTGGAGCTCTTATGGTTTCAGTTAATTAACGCCCGTTTAAAACCAGGAATGAAGCAGAGACTATTCACATGCTTCTTCAGAGTTCAGTGCCTGTAAGGAGGCTTTGAACACCCAGCAGTTATTACTTGGCCCTTGTAACAGGTAAGAAAGGCACTGTCCAAATGCACAAGAAGATATTGCCAAATTGCAAGCATTCTATGGTAACTACTCTGTCTCTAATTCCATCAGGATTAAAAAAGGGGTGACAAGCAGATTTCTCCAAAGATCCTCAGATGCTGTAGTGCCACCATCTCTTCTGCTGAGAACTGGACAGAATTGGAACAAAGAATACAGAAGTAGCACAGTGCCATCATAATGCCTTTAAGAGCTAATGTAAACTCAACCAGAGGAAACCATTTGCAATGAGCAGCATGGTTTGGTGGCCATGCCAAACGCAGAACACATTCTCAAGATCACCCTCTTGGCATTTTGTAATGAGCTGTGTGTGTGTGTTCCTAACTACTTGCTTCTCTCAGCCCAAATCTGCATAGTGGGCAGCTCAGACTGACTTAGGGTATGTAAAGCCATGCATCTATGTAAGCCCATCCCTCTATGTTCATGAAGGTTTCTTTTGTTGCTTTTTTTTTTTTTTTTTTTGTAAACTAGAAATTCTGCAGTATTGGGGGTGCCTAATTTTATTTTTTGGGTGAGCACAAGCTCTGATTTTTTTTGGAAGGTAAAAAGACTTAAAACTGCTGTCTATTCCAGACAGGCTCCTTCCTAATTTAAGACAAGGCAGGTATACAGAGCTACAGGGATGAATGGGTTGAATAGTTAATATTTGACATTTCATTTTATGATTATACCATTTAAAAATAGCTGGCTTTTGACATGCTGCTAGTATGTTTTTATATGAATTAGAAAACCTCGATTTATAGTAAGTTTCCTGTTACTTTTTGGTTTGAGGTCTCCAAAGGATGACTGCAGTGAAGATATTTGGTGGAAGTATTGCCACATTCAATAAAGATGGCTTGGGGAGGTAGGGACATTCATTTACCCTCATGGGTGGGCTAGTCTGCTGACTGAGTACTGGAGAATAGCCACACAGTGAGTGGTAAACTTAAAAATATTATCAGGAAACAAATAAATATATTAACTGTCTGAGGTATAATAAACTTCGTAAAAGTGAAAACTGCTGATATGAGCAAGCACCAGAAGAGTACCTTACAACAGCCCTCTCTGAGGCAGTTTGGAAGGTATGGCTGTCATACATGGGAGATGCAAACCATGTATTTTAACCTCTCCAGATTTCTGGTGAACTTGATTCTAATCTCTGCAACCCAGATGCCCCTACACAATTTAGGATGGGATTTTGTCTGCTGTCATAGATGTCTCCCTGTGTTGGTAGTGCCATGGGGTTCTGGGTTGGGAGAGCCTGTCAACTGCGAGGACTCAGTGTCCTCTGTAAGCTGTGACTGGTGGCATCCAGGGGGCCAAGCCATAGTGGCACCATTCTTACTCCAACACAGTGGTGGTCACTGAGTTTGCCACATTCTTCCAGTATTCAGTGATTTCACAGTGAGTTGCATCAATTTTTCACCCATATAATCCCTTAGGAAGGTGGAGGAGAAGGCTTGTGCTCATGCAGAGACCTGAGACTGTGGCATCAATTGGATTGTCTCTGATCTTCTTTAGTGGACCCTTATAGGTTAGAGCTTCTACACCATTTATTTTGAAGATGTGAATTTTGCTGAGAGCAGTGTGCTGAGGCATGTTTGCTGAGGGAAGGGATGGATAATCTTCCAAGAGCATTTCCATGTAAGGTGTCAGTTTGTGTTTGTGAGGAGCCTGTCTTGATGAATGATGTGGCTCCTGACAGTCCTGTCTTCCTAATCATGCAGATCTTTCCTAGAGTGGCACAGGTTTGTGCTGCCTCTTCTGTAAGGTTCAACCTAGACCCAAATGATGAGTGTGTGGTGGTGGGTAACTGCTCATTTCTACTAAAAGTATTGCTCTCTACATCATAGTTATCCTAGAACTTGTATAAGGTCAGTATGCTAACACAGCCACCTGAATCCCTTTAGAACATCAAATTTGATAGAGATAAAATGTGCTTAGTGAATATTTTTTAAAAGGTCAAAAAGTAAAGATGATTTATTTACTTCAATTGAAATTCAGCAGGTCTTAGGTGAAGGTGAGGGACAAAGAAAATAAATCTCTAGAATTATGTTATACTTGACAGAATATTGATCGATAATTGTCTCAGCAGGAGCTGATGGTAAACTGAAAAGTACTTTTACAAATTTACATAAATATTTCTTCTTTTTATACTGCTCTGTCTAGATTGTTGCTTCATACTATGTCTCTTCACTGTTGTTTCAGGAATGTTAGACCATCCTTATTTTTCACTAAAAACAATAGAAAATTATTAGTGACAAGGGATGAGGACAAGGCTGAGGTCCTTAATTCCTTCTTTGCCTCAGTCTTTAACAGTAATGAAGGATATTCTGTGAGTACTCATCCTCCGGAACTGGCTGACAGGGAGGGGAAGAATAACAAAGTTCCCATGGTTCAGGAGGAAATGATTAGCGACCTACTTGGCCAGTTAGATACCCACAAGTCAATGGGGCCAGATGGGATTCACCCAAGGGTACTGAGGGAGCTGTCAGATGTGCTTGCCAAACCCCTTTCCATCATCTATCAGCAATCCTGGCAGACTGGGGAAGTTCCAGTCGACTGGAGGCTGGCAGATGTGACACCCATATACAAGAAGGGTCGGAAGGAGGATCCAGGGAACTACAGGCCTGTCAGTCTGACCTCAGTCCCAGGGAAGATCATGGAGAGGGTCATCTTGGGAGCTATCATGCAGCACATGCACGATGGCCAGGGGATCAGGCCTAGTCAACATGGGTTTACAAAAGGTAGATCCTGTCAAACTAACCTGATCACCTTCTGTGACAAGGTGACCCGCTTAGTGGACGAGGGGAAGGCTGTGGATGTGATCTACCTGGACTTTGGTAAAGCCTTTGACACCGTTTCTCACAGCATTCTGACTGAGAAACTGGCTGCCACTGGCCTGGACAGGTGGACCCTCAGCTGGGTTAAAAACTGGCTGGATGGCCGAGCCCAAAGGGTGGTGGTGAATGGAACAAAATCCAGCTGGAGGCCAGTCACGAGTGGTGTCCCCCAGGGCTCAGTCCTGGCTCCAGTCTTGTTCAACATCTTTATCAATGATCTCGATGAAGGGATTGAATGCTCCCTCACTAAGTTTGCAGATGACACTAAACTAGGAGGAAGTGTTGATCTGCCTGAGGGTAGGGAGGCTCTTCAGAGGGATCTGAACAGACTGCACCGATGGGCTGAGTCCAATGGGATGAAGTTTAACAAGGCCAAGCGTAGAGTGCTGCACATGGGACATAATAACCCCATGCAGTGCTACGGGCTTGGGGGAGACTGGCTGGAGAGCTGTCAGGCAGAGAAGGACCTGGGGGTGTTGGTTGACTGCAGACTGAATATGAGTCAGCAGTGTGCTCAGGCGGCCAAGAAGGCCAATGGCATCTTGGCTTGTATCAAAAACAGTGTGGCCAGTAGGTCTAGGGAAGTGATTGTGCCCCTGTACTCGGCATTGGTGAGGCTACACCTCGAGTACTGTGTCCAGTTCTGGGCTCCTCACCACAAGAAGGACATGGAGGTCCTGGAGCGAGTCCAGAGAAGGGCAACCAGGCTGGTGAAGGGGCTGGAGGGCAAATCCTATGAGGAGCGGCTGAGGGAGCTGGGGCTGTTTAGCCTAGAGAAGATGAGGTTGAGGGGAGACCTTATTACTGCCTACAACTATCTGAAGGGAGGTTATAGAGAGGTAGGTGATGGTCTCTTCAGTCAGGTGACAGGTGATAGGACAAGGGGGAATGGCATGAAGCTGTGCCAGGGCAGGTTTAGATTGGATGTTAGGAAAAAATTTTTTCCTGAAAGAGTTGTCAGGGCCTGGAACAGGCTGCCCAGGGAGGGGGTTGAGTCACCTTCCCTGGATGTGTTCAAAAAAAGGGTAGATGTAGTACTTAGGGATATGGTTTGGTTTAGTTTAGTATGTGAATAGTTGGACTTGATGATCTTAAAGGTCTTTTCCAACCTTATTATTCTGTGATTCTGTGATTCTGTGAAAATCCTGTATTTCAGTTAATATTCCTCCAATATAAGAAAATAAAGACTTGCTTTGATGCTATTAGGTTACTAATTTCATGAAGAAGAATGCCTTTCACTGTGGTGGCTTTACTGGATACTCCACATTGTGAGTAGTGCTGCCAAAGGGAAATTTGCCTTAGAAAGGGAAAGCATTTCCCATGGGCATTTAATCACGTAGGGAAGACATGTGTCCATGAAACTCTTCTAACGTGTACTTAAATTTACGAAATATCATTGCCCTGGTTTAACCCAGCTGGCAGCTAAAACAACCACACAGACCTTTGTTCACTGTCCCCTCAATGGGATGCAGGAGAGAATAAAAAAGGTTAAAAAAAAAAAGTTAAAACTTTTGTGTTGAGATAAAGACAGTTTAATAGGACAGAAAAGGAAGGCAATAATAATAATAATAATAATAATAAAATAGACAAAGCAAGTGCACTGCACAATTGCTCACCAACAGAAGCCAATTCTCAGTTCCAGAGCAGAACTGCCTCCCAACCCATCTTCCAGCTACATCCTGAGTGTGACATCATAAGTTATGGAATATCCTTCTGGCCAGGTTGGGTCAGCTGTCCTGGCCATCTTCTTCCAGCTTCTTGGGCATTCCTTGCCTTCTTGTTGGCAGGGCAGAATGAGTAGCTGGAAGGTTCTTGACTGCTTAGCAACAACTAAAACATCAGTGTGTTATCAACATTGTTCTTATCTTAAATCCAAAGCACAGCATTATACCAGCTGCTAGAAAGAAAATGAACTCTGTCTCAGTTGAAACCAAGACAATCATATAGTTATTTTCCTTTATAACTCGTTTCTTCTTGTGTCTACTGTAGTCTCCATATGAATGCAGAAGTAATACAAGCTCTTTCACTAGCCAGCTAGCATAATCTTAAAGTAGGTATTTCTGGTGCATGTTAGTGGACATCTGTGTAATTTTCTGTGCTTCTTTATTTGCTGACATACTTTCCCATCCACATAAACATCTGAGAGGAATTTCTATCGGATACCTCAGTGCCTAGGCTGCCTATTAAAATGATGGAGACAGGCATGTGCTCCCGGGCGGAGTTCAGTACCCTTTGTTAGCATTTAGTGAACTTAATTTAGGTGCTCTAAACCATGCTCTAGAAGAAACACTATCTCTACCAACTTGATAGAAAATGTTGGGTCCTAAATTAGTTTCCTAGAGTACACAGAATGCATATGGCCTCTCTGCCCTCATGCACATCTAGTTTATACTTCTTTGTGCCAAGCGTAGAGTGCATTAAAATATGAAAAAAAAACTTTTTTTTTTTCCTTTCTTTCTCTTTTCCCCACTCTGTATTTGCTTTCAATGCCTTCGTCTTAATAATCAGCTGTGCAATAGCACAGACAAGCTGTCCTCATTAGACAGCCCATGATTTGCTTGGACCAGCTGTACGGTTCTAGTCTCTTGGTGGGATGCTGATAGAGGATCCGGAGAACAAAAAGTCCTTTGCAGGGGCTGATGTCACTTATCCTGGTAGTTACACTGAAGATAGAGTATGCTGCTTCTGAAGTGGGCCAGGTCTAAAGAAAAGTAGAATTGAAAGGTAGATGCTCCCACCATTCTCCCCTGCCCCCTCCACACACACACATGCACACGCACTCTGCCTTGGCAAGATGTGTTAAATTATACCATTTCAGTATGGATCTGTACAATGCATCAAGGAAAAGAAGAAAGTAAAAATAAACCCCAAAGAAAAAAGAGGCTATTTAATGTCTTGCTTATGTAATAAGATGGATATAATTGTAAACAGGAAAGCTGTGAAATAGAGTTAATAAAATTCATCCTTATAAGGACTATTTACCCTCATAATGGTGACTGAGTCTCTGCTTTTCAAGAGCTGACAGGCACTAATGGAGTTTACGAGTGGTTTTCTTTCATACCCTCTTTTTGTCACCTTTCTTATCTTTTCACTACTCGGGTCCTACTTGTGTTACTTCCTTGAAATGTCTTCGTAGTAAGAAAAGACAGGTAGAGCCACTGCTTAGTTGATATTTGTTGTATTAGTTTGCCTTCTGATGCTGCTATGAGGAATATTGCTTTTATAACTTTAAACTAAGCCATGTAAGCAGCAAGAATTGCCTACTAAGTACCTACAAATAAACAGAAAATATTTCTGGACAGGGTCACTCTGTTTCTTTCATATGTCACTGAGGCTTCATGAATCTTCTTGGTTGCAGTTAGTGATTTCTTTAGTGATAAGGCAATGTCTAGCCAAAAAAATCCACCTACATTTCAGGACTATCATCTTTATTCCCATAGATAACTGTGGTTAAAGATGCAAGGGAATATCAATTTATTAAAACAAAACGTGAGAAAAAGAGGCAGAGAGGTTCCCCCAGAATAATGTGCATCTTGGGGAAATGTGTCTTTAGTAAAAGAAAATCCATTGAGAAGAACTGAACGGAATTACAGTAAGGCTTATTTAACTCAGTAAGTGCAGTTAGGAAAGTAAGAACTGGTCCTTGATGTAGTAACAGAACCACCATGAGATATGGGGATGAAGGAATAGGGAGATGAAATGGAGGGGAGAGAAAGGAAAGAAAACACACTACGGGTAGGACTGATTTTGAACTTGGGGAATTTGATTTCACAGTGATGTCGTTCCCCTAGTCCAACCTCTTTTTATGCTGCTTTGAAATCCAAAGGTCAAAAAGAATCAGTTTTTCAGGGATTAGTGGTTCAGATGAGATAAAGGGGTTGAAGGAAGCATGCCAGTTTGAAGCATTTATTCAATATATGTTTACATATACAGGAAATGTATGTGTGTTTATAGGAAAAAATGGGTCTGTCTCAGTGATGTGTACAGATGTCATATTTGACATCAAATTTGTATTTAAAGGAGTGATGTGTCAGGTCCTGCAGGTGTACTGCAGTGCATACATGATGACATTCGATATTTCATAGAACTGTGGAGTTTCAAAGAAAAATGGGCATACCTCTATAGCTTATGTTGGAAAACTGTGCTTCATGGGGAAAAAATTAGTATATGTGTCTTAAGCATGACCAGACTTAATCCAAATGTTGAATAAAATAAGCAGTGGATTACTTATCCATTTTCAAGGCAGTGTTGCAACAAAGGAGACCGGAGCTTAAGCAAATATGCCTGAATGAAGTCACAGCTCTCAATGTGTGTGCTGTGAGTTTTTAAAATAGAATCTTGTTGAATTGAGTAGAGTCATCTTCTCCTACACTGCATGGGTGGTACTCAAGACTTGAGGAGAATGGATGATAAATCTGATACTAATGGGAGTATATTAGAAAGAGATATGAATTTATCTTGATGCATGTGTCACAGGTGAATTTGTCTTAAGCAGACCTACGAGCTGAGTAAATGATAAATGTTTCATATTTATGTCATTGAATTAAATGGGAAAGGTCATTCATTTTGCCACTTCCTACTATTATTATCAATGCTCGGCTGCTAATTAGGAAGAAAAAGGAAGGAGAGTGGAAGACAAGAAAAAGTAACCAGGGTAATGAGTGGAGGTGGCAAGACCCAGGACCCTACTGGATACACACAAATGCAAAATTCCTCTTCAGAGCTGTTATAAACTCCGTAAGTGAATATAAGCGGAGAGCATCTCCTACTGGATCTTGTTGACCAGGGATCTCTTTGGTGTTGGCTGTTCTTTAAAGGCATTAGGATAGAGCTCCAGGGAGCAGAGGGGTCTGAAGAGGCAAAAGGGCTGGACAAACTGTCCAGCATGCACACAAGAATGTCTTTCTTATGCTAGTAACCCATATTGCTGACCATCAGAACTGATGTTTCTTTTGGTGGAGAAATGCCCTGCATTTTTGTTCATTCCAGTCACTGGTGGCTTGCTCACCTGAGAGAGAAATCAGTTGAGCTGTTTGAGTGGTGTGGGTGGGAAAAAAACCCATACTTTTAGCTTATGCGGTCTAGCAGCAAGCACATGCTCTTAAAGTTAATTTTGTAAAAATACCCCAAACCCTAAAAATATGCTTAGCCCGGTAATATGAAAGTTGTAATATAATCTGTAGTTTGTATTGAATTTATTTAGAAAGTCTACTAGAATTCAAGCTTCAGCTCAGATTTTACGATAAAGAAATCAACATAAATTGAGGACCCTGCATAAAGTCAGCAAGACAACCTTTTGTTCATAAATTGTATAAACTTTGATTTTTAAGGCAAACTAAGCCCACAAGACACATGATAAAGGAAAGAATGTATTGCAATTGGGCAACCATAGTATTTTAAGACTACCCACAGTGAGAGACCATTTGGCTAAGACAAGGTGGTAGTTTGCAGGTTTCTTCTACTTCTGAAACCTGTTCTTTTTTTGCTTTTTCACTCACTTAGCTTACAGAAACATAAAATCATTTTCCTTTTCCATTTTTCTTTTCATTTTTTGTCAAGCAGTACATGCTTTGTAGTTGCTGAATGTATAAAAATTTGTGTTATTTTGATTTTGTGGGGCGTTAATTCTTGCTGATGTGAGCTTTTAACTGTGCTTTTTCCTAAGTTGATGACAGTACTCCTTTAAAAATATCCACGCTTGTTTCTTGGAGTTTATCAATCACCACAAAAAAAATACCCTGTTAAAAGTTTAAGCATTTGCTAATTTCCCCTGAAGCTTTACTGGCACAGTATTGATATGTCTAGGCTAAATCATTTTCCCTTAGTTTGCTCTTCTATTACTTGTCCAGCTTACCTTAGCTGCTGGCCAGGCCTGAAGACTTCATGCTTTTGCTGCTTTAGCTACTCGATAAGCTAAGAAATGGTGAATATAGTGAAAGCTGTTTAAATTAATTCCATGGACTTGCCTTAGGGCCTTACATAGGCTAGTTGCTTGGTTTCTCTGTAGTGAACAGGGTGAGCAGGGCAAGAAAAAGTACTCCTGGGGTCATGGAGTGGGGAAGGTGTCTCATCCCCCTTCCTGGCTGGGGTTTAGGTGTTCTCAGTGCCCATGTTTGACACCTCTGTGGGGTAGGATCCACACTTGAAATCTGTGCTGGAATGAAGACACTAAGATTGCTCTTTTGGTGCCAAGGGGATGCTTGTTTCTTTCCATCATGATGTTTCTGGAGAAGGAGGGGTGGTAGCTGTAGCGCTGCCCTTTTTTCACTCGGTAAGTGACTTACTGGTTTGTGCACACAAGAAAAAAGCATCTGTTCATTGCCCTCTTGAGCAGACTGGGGCTGAAGCCTTCACCTTTCTGTCATCTTGAATGAGAGTACCTTCACCAGCACCCCAAGACCAATGGGAACATCTATCCGTCTCTTATTCAGTCCAGACCAAGAATAAGACAGAGAAAGAAAAGAGAGACCTGAGCTCTACATATGTGAAATAGAAGCATTCCCTAAAGAAATGTATCTGCACTCAGCTCCTTGGACCACTCTACTCATTTTCTGTGATGTTACAAGAGTTATAACTTGCATAAACAGTATTAAGATCAGATCTATGCTGGCAATTTGTTTAGTGTGGTATTGAGCTGGATAGAAATACTCTGTCACTTGCCCAGACTCATGATATCAGTCAGTGGAAACTGGATCTGAATCCTTAACCTTTGATGCTTTCCTTTTCAGGAGTGATCGTATTTAATTTCTTCTTTAGTAGAGTGGTTCAAAGAGTAGTTACACTAATCATCACTGTTACCCAAAAACTAGATTCAGGCTGTAGGACATTATTAAAAATGTTAACTAAACTCCTAAGAATATTCCTTATAGAAACTGCTTTTATTACAACACCAAGTTGCTTTGTCATGAAGAGCAGGATTAAGGTAGAAGGATCAAACATAATTTTTTTTTTTTTTTTTCCCCTTGCACTCTAAGATAATGTTGTTTCCATCATCATCACCAGTAATTATCTAAAAAGGCCTTGCAAAGAGAAAGTTCTTAAGCTTGCATTCTTCTGCTAAGTTACTGGTCACGGTCTGATTTTATTCAGTCAGACTGTAAAGCTACTTTCAACAATAATAAAAATGGAGTACACTTGGAGTTGTCTGTTCCTAGGAGAAATACTGAGTAAGTCTAAATCTGGGCAGTCTGATAATTGTCGTTAACATTGCTCTTCCCTGTTCATTCCCCGAGCTGTGCACTCTCCCAACAGAGCAGCACTGTGATTCTGTGATTCTGTGTGTGCAGCCTGCACAGGCTGAGAGTGAGAGTCTCCTTCAGACATGGGATGCCAGGTGTCAGAGGCACAGAGTGCTGCCACTCTTCACCAGGAGTGTGGTGGTTTGCCTTTGAGTATCCCTCTATGGGTCTTTGATTTCTCTGTATAGTTCCTTACAACAATTTCCAAAAGCTGAAGATACTTTGATGTTTGAATCGATATTATTTTTTCTGGAGTCATCTTTCCTGGGTGCCCTTTTCAATGTGCTTGGACCATGTTTTGCACACAATGAAGTTTTTGCTGACCATTGTCCTGTGTTTAACCTCTCTTGCATCCCATAGGCAGAACTGAGCTGTTCTTTTCCTAATCTGTCTTTCTCTTTGTGTTGTCCTTTGCATCTGGGGAAAAATAATGTGTTGTGGTTTATTTGTATATATCCATCTGATTACTGTTGCTCTGAACTTGCTGCCATCTGCCAGACAAGAAAAAAAGATCCTGCCACCATCACCACCACCACCAGAAAAATCCCCTTACACTTAAAATGTATTTCTTTATGACCCAGAGTCTTTGTAAGTACAGTTCTGGTACTGTCAGATGATGGTGTGTTTTCTGGGCTTATCAAAGATCAATGAATGTTTCTTCATGTTTCCATGTCTTTCAGTTCAAGCAAGTGTGCTTCCAACAGACCAATTCTGAGTTGGTGAAAGCAAGACTCAAGTTTTTGAAAGCTGCCCCTGTTTTCAGTCACCCAAATCTGTTAAAATTTAAATATAAAGCTGACATCCAAATGCCTTTCTGGCAGCTTTGAAAGTCATAGCTTATGGAAGCTCCGTTGTAATTGCCAGAGTCCAATCCATGAAACCAGTATTATCAGCCAAGTGATTGAAGGAAATTATTGGTAGCCACCATTATGGTTTTATTTTCATTGGCAAAAACATTAATGTAGTAGCTTTACTATCTTGCCTCAGTTTTTCATCCAAACTGCCAGAAATAGAAAGTATGATTCATTGGAAACGTGCCGCTTGCTGTAATTCCCAGAATCTTATCTGTTGTATTTTCTCTCTCTTGTTTTTATTTCTCTTATTATATACATAAAAATTAATCAGATGATGATGTTTTGTATTTTTAGAGCTGAGACTGCTCCTTATACTTGGCAATACAAAGCTCAGTCAGGGATATTTTTCCATTTTTGATGCTTTTGAACATAATGTCTTCTAGCTTTTTCAACCCTGTTACTCACCTATACTTGCAATTGTAAATATTGTCAAAAAAGAGGAAATTTCATAGAAATCAGTTTCCTGAATACATTTATGTTTATCCTCTTTTTTTCATCCATACAGTCTCCCAATAAAGTTCTAAGGCATATGTATCTAACTAACTTCCTTTTCGATAGGAAATGATTAAATGTTATGTTAAATGTAATTTGTAGAAACAGATGGGCAATTATATGCATGATATCAGATATTATCTTGGTATCTTTAAAATATATCCTTATATGAATGTTAACTCATGTAAAAGTTATTCTCTCTTTAAGAAACACTCATAAGTAATACTATGAAGACAGGCTGCAAGAGTTGGGCTTGTTCAGCCTGGAGAAGCGAAGGCTCCAGGGAGACCTAATTACAGCCTATCAATACTTAAATGGGTCCTTCAGGAAAGTGGCAGTGGGACTGTTCATCAGGGAGTGTAGTGATAGGACAAGAAGTAATGGCTTCAAGCTGAAAGAGGGAAGGGTTAGGTTAGGCATTAGGAAGACATTCTTTACTATGAGGGTGGTGAGGCCCTGGCACAGGTTGCCCAGAGAGGTTTTGGAAGCCGTATCCCTGGCCAGGTTAGATGGGGCTTTGGGCAACCTGGTCTCGTGAAGGTGTCACTGCCATGGCAGAGGGGGTTGGAACTAGATGATCTTTGAGGTTCCTTCCAACCCAAAGCATTCTATGATTCTATGTGGTGGGTTGACCCTGGTTAGATGCCGGGTGCCCACTAAAGCTGCTCTATCACTCCCCCTCCTCAACTGGACGGGGAGAGAAGATACAACAAAAGGCTCGTGGCTCAAGATAAGGACAGGGAGAGATCAGTCATCAATTACCATTATGGGGAAAATGACTCAACTTGGGGAAAATTAATTTAATTTATTGCCAATTGAATCAGAGTAAGGTAATAAGAAATATAGCCAGATCTTAAAACCACCTCCTCCCCCAACTCCTCCCTTCTTTCTGAACTTTAGTCTAGATTCCTTTACATCCTCCCCCAGAGCAGCAAAAGGGGACAGGGAGTGAGGATTATTGTCAGTTCATCACACATTGTCTCTGCTGCTCCTTTCCCTTTGGGTGGAAGAATCATCACACTCTTCCCCTGCTCCAGTGTGGGGTCCCTCCCACAAGAGGCAGCCTTCCATGAACTTCTCCAACAGGAGGCCTTCCCACAGGCTGCAGTTCTTCCCAAATTGCTCCGGTGTGTGTCACCCCTGGGGTCACAAGCCCTGTCAGCTAACCTGCTCCAGTGTGGGCTACTCTCTCTACAGGGCCACAGGTCCTGCCAGGAGCTTGCTCCATTGTGGGCTTCCCTCAGGGTCACAGCCTCCTTCAGGTACCTCTACCTGCTCCAGGTGGATACCTGCTCCAGTGTTAACCTCCATGAGCTGCAGGGGCACAGCCTGCTTCACCATGGTCTTCTCCATGGGCTGCAGGGGAATCTCTGCTCCGGCTCATGGAGCACCTCCTCCCCCTCCTTCTGCACTGACCATGGTGTCTGCAGGGTTGTGCCTCTCACATCTTCTCACTCCTCTCTACAGCTACAATTGCTCCTGGTTTTTTGGTTTTTTGCTCCCCTTCCTAACTGCTATCCACCTGTTATCCAACCTGTGATACCACTGTTGCGGATGGGCTCAGCCTTAGCCAGAGGCAGGTCTGTTTTAGGTCTGGCTGGCATTGGCTCTGTTGGACATGGGGGAAGGTTCTGGCAGCTTCCCAGAGAAGCCACTCCTGTAGCCTGCCTGATACCAGAACCTTGCCACGCAAACCAAATACATGCTAGTAGCTACCATTTGTATGTGAGGAATGATTAAGATAATCTTAAAGCCTAATTTTTGTTATATTCAAAGCATATTCTATCTCTCTTTATCTGGCACAGGCACAGAACCAGTTAAACTGAGTTTGTGAATAACTGCATTTCATGTTATGACAAAAAATGTAGACAGTGATTATCACTGGGTCTAAAGAAAACAAAAATAGTTCTGGTGAAAAAAGACATAGAATATCTTCAGTATTTGGGGACATCTGTCCTGTTAATTTGTATGGCAGTACTGAAGTTAGACTACAGCTGCGTTCTCCTCGTCACCATATAAAAATATCAGATAACATGGATCCCCATCTGACAAGACTGTCAGAGTGGTTATAATAGTATGCAAGCCTGGGTAAATCACCAAAGGTTAGAAACTTTCCAGTGTTCCTCGTCAGCCAGAGGAATATACATATAAGGCTGGAAGTGGTTATCACTGGTTCTGTCTCCCTGGGTGGCCATTGAGAATCTCCTTTATTCTGAAAACTCCTCCAAGAACTGGTTGGAAAGCAAAAGGATCCTGTTATTTTGCCATTTATGTTGCTTCACCTTTTGCAACCTAGAATATAAAAGATTTACGGCAATCAATAAAGTATTAAAGATTTCCTTCTATATACTTGAAATTTTTTTTAAGGAGCATAGTTTGCTGCCAGTGATAATGCCTGCTGAGATGGAAGTTCAGATGCTGGTGGCACTGAGAACAGAGTTGAGAAGGTGACTTGGATTTAAAGTGATGATCCTTTAAGGAAATGTCCAGTTCATTTTAGAAATTTGTTGGAGGGCTCCAGCTTTTTATCTCTAAGCTCTATAATGGCGCAAAATAGCTTTGTTTTACTACCATCTCGGTAATGTTTGTACTGATTGTAAAGTTTAACCTCTTGGGGCCAATCCAGAAAAATATAGATTTCTGTTGTTCACAAACACTCTGGCTCTCGTTATATATGTACACTCTTACAGTGCATTGCATTTTCAGACTTTTACAATGCTCAGCTAACTCCTAGCAATACTTTGAGGATGACAGTCTCTCTGCATTTCACACAAGCAGAAAAGCTGAGGTTGCAGCATTGTCATTGATTAAGCACTAATAAATAATTGTACCAAAGTATGGTGTCAGCTTCGTGTTCAGCTCAGCTGATTTCAAAATGCAAAACTTTCCTCTGAGAAGTTTTTTTCTTCAATGTTAATGGGATTTTAATTTCCAGACAGCTTCAGAAATAAACATTGTTATAATGATCAAAGTGAATCACCCATGTTTTCCAATTTGAACAAATATTTGGAAATGCTCATCACTAAGCTACGTGTGAATGTGGTCTAGTGTATTTGAAAAATATTTTATACAGGCATGTTGAATCAAAAGCAACAGTGATCAAACCACTAGCTCTACTGGTAACAAAACTCAGTTGGGGTGAACAGCTTTATTTTGGGCTGTATTCACTCCATCTTTTTCAAGGATTCTCTTTGACGATAATGTTCAGGTTTTAATTAAACATAAAAATGACAATAGGTGGAATGAATTGTATTATTTACTTTATTTTGCTTCACCTAATACCATTTGTGTTTACCTTCAAATATTTTCGATTTTTTTCATTTATTCATTGACTTTGTCCTAGAAAATGGAGCACATACTGTACAAGTTACAACTGATTGATATGGTATGCTTTTCAATTACCACTATATTTTAAATACTACTTAGATATTCTTACACTGTTCTTAAAATATTTACCTTTTTCAATGGTTGACGTGGTATTCAGAAAAGATTACATATAAATTACATTTCTGGATTGAAAAATGGCAGAACACACGGGATAAAAATATTTCCCAGTTTTGCTCTTCTCTCAAAGGTAGCTTTCAAATTTCATGGAATCATGGAATGGTTTTAGTTTGAAGGGACCTTATAGAAACACCTAAATGTTCCTGCCATAGGCAGGGATACCTTCCACAAAACCAGGTTGTCCATAGCCCCATCCAGCCTGGCCTCGAACACTTCCAGGGAGGGGGCAGCCACAGCTTCTCTGGGCAGCCTGTACCAGGGCCTCACCGCCCTCACAGGGAAGAACCTTTTCCTTATATCTAATCTACATCTAGTTTCTTTTAGTTTAAAGCCATTACCCCTTGTCCTATCACTTCATGCCCTTGTAAACAGCCCCTCTCCATCTTTTCTTTAGGCCCCTCTAGGTACTGGAAGGCTGCTATAAGATCACCCTGGAGCTTTCTCTTTTTTAGTCTGAACAAACGCAACTATCTCATCCTGCATTCAGTGGAGAGCTGTTCCAGCCCTCTCATCACCTTTGTGGCCCGCCTCTGGACTTGCTTCAAGAACTCCGTGTGTTTCTTCTACTGGGGACCCCAAAGTTTGATGCAGTACTCCAGGTGAGGTCTCACAAGAGTGGAGTAGAGGGGCAGAATCACCTCCATTAACCTGCTGGTCATGCTTCTTTTGATGTATGCCTAAAATACAATTGGCTTTATGGGCTGCAGACTCACATTGCCAGCTCATGTTGAGCTTCTCATTAACCAACTCCCCCAAGTCCTTCTGCTCAGGACTGCTCTCCGTCCACTCTCTGCCCAGCCTGTAGTTGTGCTTGGGATGCAGGACCTTGCACTTGGCCCTGTTGGAACTTCATGATATTTGCATGGCCCGACCTCTCCAGCCTTTTAAGGTCCCTCTGGATGGCAACCCTTCCCTGCAGTGTGTCAACTGCACCACTCAGTTTGGTGTTGTCAGCAAACTTGCTGAGGGTGCACTTGATCTCACTGTCCATGTTGCTGACAGAGATATTAATCATGTTCTCTATGCCATAGAGAATCAGAGTTCTTTATTACTGGAAAGAAGTAGCATTTTCAGGCCCAGTTTCTACACAGATTTACACCCCCAGACAAGTGTCTAGTTTAGCTCTTCTTCCTTCGTTTGTGGCTCCTTATGCTATGCAAGTCCTTGCACTTCACTGCTGCGTGAGTGTTGGTGAGGACTGGAGTGTTGTTGGCTTGTTGTAAAGCCTAATGCATGGCTCCAGTGTGTTAATTTAATTCCTCTAAAGAAGCAAGAATTTTTTTAAATTATTATTTCCTTAAGAAGATTCTGATTTCAAAAAGTAGCCAGAGCTTTTGATATGCAAGGATACAAGAATAACAGACTTCTGAAGCAACAATCCAGAATTCTGCATGATTATTTCTGCTCTTAGTTTTTTAAATATGATTTTTTAAATATGTGCTGAGACAGCTGTGCGGTCATATCATTAAAGACAATATCTTAATGGTGCATCCTAGGGTCAGAAGATTAAATTCGAAGAAGTTGCCTCTTGACATTTTTCTGAAATTTGCATGTGCTTTTTCTTCAAACTTTCTTATGAAGATTTTTGAGAATTTTCTTTTTAGGGAGCACAAGCTACACATACACGCATGAAGAAAAGACAGTAAATCCCTTCATTTCAAACCTGATTAGCTGCTAGTTGAGTCTGCAGTCACTGATAGGTATTGTATGCTGCTTGTCCTCCCTTATGTCAGTCATTAGTGGTGTCTAGTGTCTGCAGAATGCTTTGTGGATGGGTTTCACAACTGTATGCTGACAGCAGAGGAGCACTGAGACATGTAAGATGTATGGTTACTTTGACTCTGGGTCATGCAGAGGTGTCCGTCCAAAGCTGAAGGATGCTTCCTGCCAAACCTTGAGTCTAGAGTTATAAGTCTTTACCATTATCTGCTCTCAGGAAGATGTTACAAAACCTTTTGTCAAAATGTCTCATCTCCGGAAATAATTGCTCAAAATAGCAAGATCTTGCCATTGATTGTATGCTATGTTCATTCTTCTGGATGTCATACGATATGCTGTTAGTGACCTTGTAAGCTCTTTTATGAACCTAAGGATTGACTGAAAGTTTGGGATGGGAAAGAAAGCTCCCTTCTCCTGGATAGGCTTTCTTATTAGTTATGAATCCAATTTCCTGAGTCTTCAGCATCTTCAGGGCTGGAGTGATGTTCAGTGTATTGCCAATACTCTGGAGGAAAGCTGAACTTCAAGATCAGCATCTCCCTTGTCATCATGATACCTTCAGTATCCAGACCATGGATCCTGCCTTGTACTGCACCAAATGTCTCCCTCCTTCATCTCTCTGTGCTGCACAGGGTGTCATTTTTCCCTTCCCACTTCTGTACTAGGTTTGTCCACATCCCATCTGTTGTATCCTTGCAACCCACCTACTCTTTACTCACTTACTTTCCTAATTTGGCCCTCTTAAAATAAAAAGGCAAAGAGCTCTGCTCCACTATATGGTTCAATATTAGAAGCGATAAACTATGATGTGTCTCTCTCTCCTAGCATCAGATTACCTAAACCACATGATCTGAGCTCTGTTTCATGCCTCTCTCTGCCTGCTCTGCTTTTGCTACTTTCCCCATTCCATCCCACCTAGATCCTTCCAATTCCCATGGGCCCCCTCTATTATATCATTCCTTACTCATTTTTCATCTTGCAACCTGTTTCCTTCCCTGTGCCTTGTTCTGCTTTGTGGGAGTCAGGCAGCCTCTTCCTTCATTTGGTATCATCTGGCGTGACTCAAAGCAAGTAAAACCAACTCTTTATTGCATTGGCACAGAAAAGAGCCCAAGTGGATTGAAATCAGGTGGTGCTCTCATCTGTCAGCCTCTTCTGGTTATTGCTCTTCCACCTCAGACATGTTTGAAGCAGTTCCTGAACTTTGATGTATATAGGCACATCAGGTGGGCTGTGTGTTGTAAAGATTCACTGCTTCAGGTGCTTGTTGTACTGCTTCAGGTTGGTCTGACATCTTCACTAGATCACTAGCTAATGGATGGGAGAAAGACATAGCTAGTGGAGCAGAAACCATGTCAGGAGTCTGACTTTTCATCATAAATCGACAATCTTAGAATGGAAAATGCATAATGTCTAACCTGATAATGCTACAGCAAATGAAGAAAGTTTGCTTGGTGATTTGGAAGCAAGAAGATTGATTTCTGGTGTGTACTCACAGTCTCTGGCACTTGATTTTCTTCAATGTATAAGGTGTGTTTCTTTGATATACAAAACAAGCATATGAACTTAAGCTGCAAAACTTTGTATTGCACAATTAACATGTGGACAAAAATGTAATTGCTGGTAAGTATTTTCATCTGACGTTAAAGACTGTTAGGCAGCCTTCCAGTCCCACATTTTGAAATTATGATTCCTTTGCCACTTTCCAAATAAGAGAAATGTAAAATTGGAAAAAGTTTGTGATGTATTCTCGTAGTTCCTCTGCTGATTAACCTTATGGTGCGATTAATAAAATTGCCGTGATTTTGCACCATACATTCTTGGACAGCAGCTTTTGAAATAGTGCTTCATTCCTACTCTGTCTGCAAATACCTCTGTGTGACTTATTGCACGCCTCATTGGAGAACTTCACATAGTTTCTTCTATCTATTCTTGACTAAAACCCACTGGTTCCACTAAAGAAATGGGAAGAACACTAGATTTTGTAAAATTGAGGCCAACAGTCTGTCTTAAAGGACTGGAATGACAGAAAGTATTTGTTACTGTCCCTGGCAGTTTCTGAGTCAGTAGTACTTTAATGTTGCTGAGGCCAAGGGAAGTCATACTGTATGTGTCCGTGGAGGTGGTGAGGCATGGGGTCTTGTGCCATGTATCTGACTTTTCACTGATATAGGTAGTATTAAGGTTGGGTGATGGAGCAGTTGCCATGTCCCTTGGGGTGCTGTTTTCAAAAAAGCCCTGACGTTGCATTGAGCACCCACCTGACAGCTTAATAGCCACACAAGGGGAGTTGAGTCTCACTGTTGAGGTGAACTTAGTGTTGGTCTGATTCTAGGTGAAGAAGATACAGAGTCCAAAATTTCATGAACGCAAGGCCCCTCCATGAGTCATGCAGGGGTTTAAGCAGTGATGAAACTACAGAGCAATGGCCATAGGCAATACTGCAGCTGTCATTAAATCTGAATATCATTAATTTATTAATCACAAAGTTTGTCATAATGTAATTGTCCCTGATCAGGGGATGTGTGGTTGCCAGCAAGATTGTCAGGATTGCACTTTGACTCCCCGTGGAAATAGTCTTTATTTACTCTATAATTAATTGGTAAGTTAAACGGCTGAATAAAGCAAGGCCTGGCATTAAGTTTGATGCTGGTTTTCTGGCAGCCCCTCAGGGCAGCGCTCTCCCTCTCAGTGTTCCCAGCATAATTAACTATCATTCATCTTTTGAAGGACTTCCCAGGTAGGAAGGAAAGAAAAGAGAACAGTGCGAGCAGGGAGGATATAGGGGAAACAGAAAGAGCAAACTGATGGACCTTGGCATGGGGGAAAGGGGGAAGTAGGGCCCTAATAGGGACAGCATTTGGGGCAGGTGGAGATAGTTAACACAGGTCCTTCACTTGTAGCTGAGAGCAGCTTAGGATCTCTAGCGGTTCAGAAACACAATCTATGGTGTCAGCTGATACACTGTAACATACTCTGCTTATTTAAAACCACTTTTTCCTTTGGCTGTGTGGTACCTTTTTGGGTAGATATACTTGTAAGCACTAGGAAAATGGTCTAGAAGGATGGGGGAGCATGTTTTCAGAAGTGGATGCTGCTTTCAGATTGCTCAGTTTTAAATGTGTAACCTGAAATACACCAGGATATAATTTCACAGGGGTTTGTAGCCACAGTTCCTATTCACTGTACTTTGAATTTTTGATTCAACGTTTGTGGAATTTAAACCAGAAGTTTACTTTGGATGGGATCCATTAAATTGTTGTTCCCCTGCAAAAATACTGTCCCAAAGTGATTTTCCAGTCCCCATATGATGGCATTAGGAAAAAATGACTAGATTCTGGGTGCAATCTGTGCATTTTATTTAACTTTGAAAGAAAGTAAAAGAAATGTTATGCTGCAAGAAGACCATATGATGCTAATTTGCAACATCAGAAGTTAATTCCAGTGGAGTTTTACATATTCTGATTAGGGGACTGTAGTTTATAGAAGTTAAGAAGCATTTTGTAGTTTATGAAGTAAGTTAAGAAGTACAGCTTTGCAGTTTTCATAAGAATCACTGATGATAGAGAGGTTAGAAATTTACTCTTAACTGCCGCTCTATGACTAATTCAGGCTTTTTTCTCTCTCAGCAGAGATTAAAAGGAAGGCAATGGGTGGCACAGGATGTATTGGATTAAAAAGTTAAAAATACAGAAGTGACTGCAGAACAGGCCTTAGGGAAACAATCAGAAAGCATTCAAAGAACAAGTGTGTTGATGAGTTTCAATCTAAAAGGTAGGTACTTTGTAGACAGAGATTAGATTAGGGATCAAGTCCTGGAGCTCCTGGATTTAAACTAGCTGGGTCCCTAGCCCAGGGGGATTGCCATTCCTTTTGGGGTCTGTTTTGCTGCCATTCTCCAAATACTACCTTTCATCAATTACATTGAATACTCATGGAAGCACTTGGCAATCCTGGCAAGGATTTGGTAATAATTTTATGGTATCTCACGTTTTCTGCAGCTTTGCTGTTGTCAGCCTTCATGCATCTCCTTAAAGTACATGTTTTTTGCTTCGAGCCTAAGTGCTCAGAGCTAAATTGGGGCTGACTGCTGCCACTGTTAAGGTCAGGAGGGCCACAGAGCAGAACGTTTCTCCTTTTGACCTCAAAACTTGCCCAGCACCACCTCCACAGGGAGCCACAGCTGAAGGTCTACAGGGCACCAACCCCAGCAGTGCCTCAGCAGCTCTGGTGTGTCTGTCTTCGTGCCTTGCTGAGTGTGATCCGGAGCGGGGGCAGAGGGGCCCTTTGCTGCGCCATGCTTTTCTTGCATAGTTAGTTTCATTTCAGTGCTGTGACTGAGCCTCAGCTAAACATCGTACCATTTATTTATGACGCTGAGTGTATTCATTAGATGTGTGGAATAAAGTAGATATACAGTGAATCCATGGGGAAAAAAAGAATCAGTGAATCAGTAGCTGGAGAAACATTGTTATTAGGCTGTCAGCTGTTCTCAGCAGAGACCTTCGCATACATGGCACAGCAAACTTCAGCCAAGTGACCTAGAAAGGCGTACGCTTTATCTAGAAGTCAGCCAGCCTCTCAGGCAGTTACGTATCACAAGTTAATGGTCGTTGGCAACGTGCTTACCTCTAGTGGGCCTGCCCTGCTGCTGTTCTTGCCCCTCCTCTGTTAACAAACAACACAAGCTCTCACAGCTCACCTGCATGGGGAAGAAGCTATTTCACTCAGACAATGTTTATTTAAGTTGGCTTCTTTCATATCTTTCCATAAAACTATTGAGGCTGTTACTGGTATACCAGCAGGTAGGCTGAGGCTGCAATCTGCTGTGCTGACCACGGTTGTAGCTGTCTGGTTCACTGACATGTCTTGACTGTCAGTACCCTTCTGCTATCTTCCATACATGCCATATGCTCTTTGGCTCATTTACTGTCGTCTTCTGTGTTTGCGTTACGCCAAGTCCTGAGATCTGGCTTAGACTTTACACACCAACCAAATACCACTATTGCTCTACTCCTTATATTGGTGGTGTTATAATCCTCTCTCTGTTTAAGGCTTAATTTCCAAAGCAACGCTGTAATATTTAATGCTTTGAAATTAGGCTAATTGGAATGTGGATACCACCAGCCCCTGCTTCATGCAATCACTAATCCTGAAGCACTGCTAGCAATAAAAACAGGGAGGAAAATATTCTAGGTATCTTTGGTGGGATATAGATTCTCTAGCTCACAACTTCTGTTGGTTTCTAGGCACAACAGACATTCTCAGGTCCTTCAGAAATTCAGACAATGGCAAAATCCAGCAGGAGCTCACACTTTTCACCAAAAAGTAAGGTATTGCCAATCAAAATACCTTGATGATGTAGGAACTGGGTCTCCTTTACCCTCAGCCTGCCATCTGGTGCCCTCAGGATGTCAGGGATCCCACAAGCTTCTGAACACATGCAGTTTTTTCCCAAAAATATAATTATATTCAAAGACGCACAAGTGCTCTGGCACACTATTTCCTAGTGACCTGCTTTGAGTAGTAGGCATGGTTTATCTTGAGCACTCCAGGGGCCCCCTGGAAGGCTTATAATGCAATTAATTAGCTAAAAGGAATATAATGACGAGGTTAGAACAAGATGTTGAATTTTCTTTACACGTCGTGCTTTTCCTAGGTTCATAATGTGTGCAATCTGAGTATTCATTTAATGTAATTTTTCTGTGTATCTCGTTTTCCAGATTTCTTCATCTGCCTCCAGAAAGTTCATAATTAAGAAAGATAATGAGGCTCACATGTTCATCAGTACTATTGAAAGCGCTTATAATTAATAGCAGGAGAAGGATGTTACTGTAAGTGCAGATCGATCACTCATGATAGATGGGGTATATACATATGTTCAGCAGGGTTTTGGAGATGTAGTAGCGATGGTACAGAGCAAATCAGAACTCTCTCTGATGGTTTTGGGGGGCACACATGGTAGCACTTGAACACTAAATGCAGCAACCATTGAAACTAACTTTACTCTGTAAAGACAGAGTGTAATCAAGACCATAGTGCATACATACAGATGTATAGATGCATAGAAACACGTACATACCACAGCTTTTTGCTTCTGTCCCTTCTCCTACTTCCCAGCCATTGCTTGTAGGACAGGCAGTCTTGCTGGATGTCATGGTTTAACCTGACTGGAAGCTAAACCAACTACACATCCATTCAATCACTCCCTGCAAGTGGGATGAAGGAGACAATTGGGGGATGGGGCCAGGGGGGGAAGGAAATCAAACCTGAGATAAAGACAGCTTAGTAGAACAGAAAAGGAAGATAATAGTAACAACAATAATGATGATAAAAGCATATACAAGGCAAGTGATGTCCACTACAGTGTCTCAATACCTGAAGCTGATGATGCTGAGCTACTTCCTGAGCTGAGCTGCCTTCAGGCCAATGCCCCAGTTATATACTGGGCATGACAGCATAAGGTATGGAGTATACTTTCGGCCAGTTTTGGTCAGCTGTCCAGGCTGTCCACTCTGAGCTTCTTGGGCACCACCCTCCCTGACCCACCTCCATCCATTCTCCTTGGCAGGCCAGTATGAGAAGCTGAAATGTCCTTGCCTGCTTGGCAACAACTAAAGACATCAGTGTATTATTGACATTATTTTCATCCTAAAGCCAAACCACAGCTCTATACCAGCTCCTAAGGAAGAATTAACTCTGTCCCTGCTGAAACCAGGACACTGGAAAAAACAAAATATAGCACTGTCCTTCATTGGCCTTTTAAGTTATATATGTTGTCTGTGAATGACCGGGATAAATCATACTTACATTAAAATCTGTTGCCCTGTGGGTTCTGATGATTTCAGCAATCTGTTCTGTGTACAATCCTGGGAAATTACCACATCATCCTCCTGGGCATCAACCTTTTGCAGATTTGTTTGCTGTATTTCTCTGAATGGAAACTTAAACAAGGATCAGATGACTTCCTTAGAAAGTTGGTGATCATTTTATTAATACACTTATAGCCTTTGGGCTGGTCTCTACAGTTTCATAAAATTATCTGTTCTACTCAGGTGTTTTATATTTCAGGGGCATTTTGTGATATTTCTAAACCAAGAACCTGGTACTGCTGATCTGTTCTTTTTTGTTCAGTTGGGTTTGTTTATTTGTTTTTCCTGAAAGCTTTTAGCTGTGTAGAATGTTACCTGGTTTATTTGCTTCTGGTAAATTAACTGTAAAGGTTTCTGTTTTTCAGGTTCTCTTATTCTTTAATACTTTTTTCTTTAGGTTCCTGATGCTCATGTACTAATGTTTGATTTTCATGTATCTTTCAGGCTCACATCTTCTGTGTTTGTCCTTTGAAATTATTTTAAACATTTTTCCTATATATAGAAGAGAATCTTTTCTTACCTGAAGCCAGATACTGTGGTTTGGGATAGATTTTTTTAGTTGGTTTGTGGGTTTTTTTATGTTTGTGGAGTTTTTTTCTGTGGCAGACCCTTCTGGATTGTGCATCATAGCTGAGACCATGCAATCCCATCACATTCCCATAAATGCATCTTCTCAAAAGGTATAGCTCTTCCATCAGACCAACCAATTACAGAAATGTGTCCTAGTTAGCGATTAGTTATCTATCCTTAATTAAAATAAAATCTCTAAACCTTGAGTGATTTGGAGCATTAAGAACAAATGAGCCAAAAAAGGTTAATTACCAAGGGCATGCAAGAGTGAGTTAAGTGTAAGATGGAAGACTGATTGGGTGTGTATGTGTTGGTATTGGGTTTTTTTTTCTCCCTAATGGAGGTGATAAAGAGGTTAAGATGAAGTTTAGGAGCAGATAGGATACGGAAAAGGGGTAAGTGTGGATTTTGTCACTGACATTTTAAGATCAAGGCCTAGGAGAAAGATAGCTTTTTCAAGTTATGAAATGGTAGTTTCTCAATATAGTGTGGTTGATATATTAATTAAAATACATATATTTATACTTTATGGCCCATAATGAAGGTGGAATGTGAAAATGTGAAGCTTGGGGCTTTCTCAGTGTTAGATTTTCCATTTGAGGCATTCTGTTTTAGAAATCAGCTATAAAGTGTAATTATAATATCAAGTGTATTCTCAACTTATTTGTAAATTCCAAAACTAAATGACTATCATGGGGAATTAGCTATCAAACTCTTATGCTGTAAGTTTAGTGAGGTTTTTGTTATGTTTTGCTTTCAACTTTTAATTGTGGCCATTTATAATTCATTCTTTGTATGATAATGTATGAAGATAATTCACTAAGAAGAATATTCTTCAATTAAACTTGAGTGGATGGATGGTGTTTTCTTGCTTCTCTGTAGGATCAGCTATAGGATATGCACAAAAAGCAAATGAGTTTATCTGAAATAACCTAATTTAACTAATGTAGTTACTAGCTGCTTCTAACATCTGTGAAAATAATTTCACTCTAGGCTATTTTAATGTCAGCTTGCTTTTTGGGACTAATTGTGAACATGCTATAACCATCATATATTATGTAGAAAAAGGAAGCAAAGGCAAGGTGTACAAGGTAGGTTGGCTTCAGATCTTGACATTGCTTACTCTTCAGATTTGCTTTGTCACTTCCTCTATTCATATATTTACAGATTATATAAATAATCTGTGTCTCTGTTTCCTTTGGTTTGGTGTTCCAGAGAGAAGGAAATGTAAAATCTTTACATAAGAGGAATAATTTTATTTTCAAGAGGAAAGTAACGCTGCTAAGGTGGATAACAGTGAAAAGCCAATTTTCTGAAAAGACCATAAGTATCTCACAAGCAGCCCACAGGAATTCTGGTTCAATCTAGTATGAAGACCATAAACACTTGAAGGCAGACTAGAGCAATGGCCTGGTTTTGGATGTGTGCACACTTACCAAACAGTATGTTTGAGTCTTCACTGAACTGCAGAGCCAGGACATGGTGTTGGAAACAGGCTCTATTTTAAATCACAGAATCACAGAATCGTAGGGGTTGGAAGGGACCTCGAGAGATCATCGGGTTCAACCCCCAATTTGCCATCTACAACCATGACTCTTCAGTTTATGAACATGTAAATGTGTCCACTGTGTTCAGCTCATGCAAATCATCCTGACATACGATGTAACTGATGGTGGAAGAAGGTCCATAGAACTCGTTGCGTAATAACATGACTTGATCAAGAGTGCCACCTTACAGACAGTCAAGCCATCTTCTGAAATAACTATAATAAATCAAAGTATAAACCCTCTCAGGTTACTTCTAGCCTTCCTGAACTGAAAGTGTTGAATTTTGTGCAGCTCTGATTTGAAAAGCATGTCTTTGAAAGTGACATCACAAGGTTACATTTCATATAATCTTTTTGCATCTCATAAGTGCACAATTGTCAGGTGAAGTATTATTAAGTATAATGAATAATCAGGATAAACATAATAATAAATATATATAGGGTTTTTTTTTAAAAAGCCACCAGTGTACACGGAACTGAAGACTGAGATTCTTACCATGGACTGTTAATAGTTCTTAAAGGTCTTCAGGATGACTCATGTCATCAGTACCATCCTATTTGCCTGCTTACAACAGATCCGAATTAGTAAGCAGTTCTGTTGACTCAGGAATGAAAAGCTCCAGTTTTGCTGTCTGTGTTAGCTCAGGAGGTTCCACAGGCCTAAAGTGCAGTTTTCATTTTCATCTTGGTTGATTACATATTGCTTTAGTGTATGTGAAATGTAATATAAACCTGCACCCTAGTTCTGCAGTGGCATTTCTTTAACATTTCCCTATGGAAAACTGTGGCCTGCCTTGTGGCCAGTTGTCTGCCAGGAGCTGGGATGGGCTGGTTGCAGCTGATTCCTACCTGCAAAAGCCACCGAGTAGCATGAAGCTACTGGTAGAGCAAGTGTACTGGAAGAGTATGGTAAAGAGACTACAGAAAATGGCAGGATGGTGCAAAAGTACAGGAAAAGATGGATGTCTTTCTAGGATTCCTGTGGCTGAACTGTGGTACAGAGTGAGGTTTGTTGATAAGAGAAGAGCAATCATGATGACGAATACTTAAATAGAATGGACCATTGCATAAGAAGTTTCCCACAGAGAAGCAGAGTTTTTAAAGGTATTTAGGTGCTGACCTAATACTGATTTCACTAAAAGTTAAATGCTTAAATAAAACATCTGACACACATTGATGTCTTTGCTGTCTTGTGTGCTACTATTATCTGCATAGGCATCTAAATTGTAGGAAGTGCTGTGCAAATAAAGATATACTGAAAGAGAATATCCTCATTCATTATAAAAATGACCTTTGGTAAATACATGATGTATTAAAAAAACTGCTGTCAAGGTAGTATGACCTACTGCACCCATGCTAGACACCAATTTAAACACAAATCCTTGTTAAAGTGCATTTTAATACCAATGTCATTTTATTCCACCTTCTCGGTATTTATCAAGCAGTGATGTACAACTGACAGTGTTACTCAATGGCAGATAATTTTGTTGTTAAGCATCAGTGTCCTGGCTAGAATTCCACATTTTCCATCAATCGTTGTTGTCAGGTTATTATAGATTATCTGTGGTTGTTACAGTGTTTCTGTTACTTAATGGCATGTAGTAGATATGGCATGATATCTGATAGGACAGTTGACACATGCATTTGCGTTGTGCATTCAACATCACCACTGTTTGATTGTTGAGCTTTCTCAGCATCTGACATGCAAATGTTACTGGTCAACGTCTTAAATTAATGCAAAGCAATCTTAAGTAGGCGTTCATTTGAATGTCATTACATTCATTGGTCTGCATAGATTTATGGCAGAATTATTAAGGCTATTGTAATGTTGCAGAGGAGCAGTAGGTTGGACATGCTGCTTGTAACCCGTGGCTGTAAATGAATTCCTAAGCAATTACAAAATATGTAGAGTTCTGGGAGTTTAGGTGGAAGTGTACTGTGATCCCTCAGAGCACCTGGATTATTGTAAAGCTAAATGACCCATCATTTGACAGTTGTTTACTGAGAGGAAAAAAGTGGGAAAATGTTTTTTTAAATTATTATTCATATGAAGATTAAGCTGAATTCTTCAATAAAATGCATTCTCTTTCCTCTCTGTGGTCGTACTTGCAAATGAAAAGGAAATCTTTCATCCCAAACCATAGTTGTTGTAGGAGCACTTCCCTGCTCTTTTTTTCTTAAGGATTTTTCTGAGTTCCTAGAAAACATGGTGTTCACTTCAGCAAGTAAGCAGGCTTTGGGTTTTATTTTAAGAATATGAACAATTATATGTTTTAATTAGAATGCAAAATACGAAGAAGGGAACTGAAATATTACTTTAAATTACCCTTAAGTCTGAATAGTCTTCCACTTTTACAGTATTCAGTGTACAAGCATGTAGAAGAAGCATTTGTTCTGAAGTAAATTCTTTGCAAATGGTTTTCTGAAGGTACATCAGTGATGCCAATCAAATCTAAATTGATGATCTGCCCTACATGGCTTTCATATATAAAAAATGCGTGGTTTGTTAATGGATGCTTTTCTGACTCAATATGTGACACACACCTGAATGCTGGAATGGTAGATGCAGGTATTCATCTTACCTTTTTTGATCACCTGTGGCAGAGAATTTCGGAGTGTCTTTAATTTAAAATATTAGACTTAAATATCTAAAATATTCAGCTGACATCTTATTTTGTCATCATTGCATATAAATACAATCTGTAATTGTGAGCTTTTCAGCCTATATATTCTGTAGCTGGGAGTCCTTAGTGGCTATAAAGGAGCTGTAATCATGTAAAAAATGTAATTAAGGAATTTTTTTAGAAAAATACATGTACTTTTTTTAGATCTCCCATAATGGCTCCACTGTGTAAACATGTAATTATGGAGTTTTCTTAAATGCTTACTATTTACTCAATAGGCCGTGAGGGCTACAGAAGGAGTTCTTTATTGCTTTGCAGATCATTGAACTTATAGACTGCATAATAGCTCCTTTGAAGCCAACATGCACTATTTTAATGTGGGTGCTGTGTGGAGTCCACATGCCCACTTTCCATTTTAAAGAGAAAATAGTAAAATTATCTTCTCCTAATAGAAAAAGCAGTTGTTCCACTCTATGGGAGACTTCAAATGTTGTTTTGAAGAACAGAAACCCTTACTGATTTAGGGAGATAGGGTTTAGGTTTTTGTTAGGTATTTTGTGACTCTTATTTTTAGCTGTATAGCTCAGATCGACATTTTTGCAGCTAAATAGTGTCTAACTGAATATAGAACTTCATAAAAGAAAATGTTGACATTATTCATTTGGGACATTGACAAGTCAATGCTGTTAGGCTTTCAAGTGCTGGCATGGGAGAGTTGCCAAGCTGAGGATCAGGAAGGGCAGGAATGGTCCGAGAGTATGTCTCTTCTGCCTGTTCTTTCTGGTAGTAGTCAACAGTGTTTTCCTGCTGTTCAGCTTCCAGATTTCTGTCCTGGAGCTAGTCACTGAGGTGTGTGACATGAAGACCACTAAGACTCTGGGGTCATTCCCATACTAACCCTAAATAAGTAATTTTTCCAGGCCAGAGGTGAATAAGGAGAAGGCAGGAGCAATTTTTTTGCATTAATGGGGGAGAGATGTGCTGTGGAGATAGGCAGAAGTAGCAGGGTATCAGGGAGAAGGACCATGTTTAAAGCACTTTCCAAACTGAACGGTGAATCTAGCTGGCAGTCTGTGGCAGGGAAGAAAAGCATCTCGCAGGTGGTATGGAGACAGGGGTGGGAGGAGTGAAACGCCTTGTTGGTTCCTCAGAAATCATGGTATGGTTGTGTCGTGGTTTTGCCCCGGCCGAGGGCCGCACCCCACACAGTCGCTTGTACTTTTAAAAGGAAGGGGGAAGGAAAGTTGGGGGAGGGGGAAAAGGGAAGGAAGAAAGGAGGAAAAGAAACCACAACCTAGAAACCAGAACCACGCAGGTTGGGATAAGGATAGTTTACTAAACAATAACAGAAAACTAGATATAACAATAACATAAGTTTAAAGCACAAAATAGATGAAACTGGTGATACACAATGCAATTTCTCACCAAACCACACAACTCAGGCCGCACAGCTTACAGCCCGTCCCGGACAACCCAACCGTCCCATAACTGCACTGGTGTTGTCTCCTCCTCTTCCCCCCAGTCCCCTTTATACTGAGCATGACGTAACTGGTATGGAATATCCTCTTTGGCCAGTTCGGGTCACCTGTCCTGGCTACGTCCCCTCCTTTCTCACTAGTAAGGAAGTATGCAGAGCTGAGAAAGGTCCTTGATTGCCCGGCAACAACTAGAAACATCAGGGTGCTATCAGCACTGTTCTCATCCTAACACCCAAACATGGCATTCCATCCACTGCTAAAAATAATTAACTCCATCATAGCTGAAACCAGGACAGGTTGTTTCTGTGTTCTAAGAGCTGTCAGAAAATACAAGTTAGCTTAAAGAGCTATTTCTGCAGTAAAAAGGGAAGAAAATGCACAGAACTGTGAAGACCTCAGTAGTGTTCCTGAGCAATGTGGGAACAGAAGATCAAAGCTTCCATTTTCATAATTTCATTTAACTTCTCTGATATGTAATTAGCTACATCCAGATGCCCGAGAAATTATGTCTGAAGAGTAAAAGTGATATGAATTCTAAGTCTGACAAGACTAATGAGCTAAAAAGCAGCACGTATTCTGATGACTGAGAAGAGGGTATTGTTCTTTTCTTTCATAAGAGCCTGTGTCTACCATGTGCCTCAAAGCAAAATCAAACTCTATCCCAAAACAAATCTTTTTGCAAGAAAAAAGACATGGGTCATTTCAGTAAGTGTAATGTAAACACCTTGATTTCTTGTGCAAGTTTAAATAAAAAGTTGCTCACAAATGAGGAATGGATGAGTTTGAAGAATAACTGTGCCTTAATATGAATGCTAGCATTCAAATTAGAGAATTTAACTGAGATAATAGTTCTTAAACTGCAGCAATCTGTTAAGATATTTGAGATGAGTGTATTGTGAATGAAGAGTTCGCTGTAATGTCAACATGCGCGTCGAAGTTAGATACAGCACCATAAATTAGGAATAACAACACTGTCAAATTTTATGTATGTCTTTCATTTTGTTTTTATGATGTAGTGTAATGATGTTTTGTTAGCTGACTAATTTGTTGGTGTTCTACTGTATACAAAAAGGCCATTAGATGAACCAACACAAAAAGCAATTCCTATCAGTCACCGAAAGAAGAGTTTATTAAAAGGCAACATTGTGAATATCTGATTGAGTCCAAATCCAGTTTGTAGTTTTTTACTTGTGGCACGAATTGGCATTGACTTGGTAGAGATGTGTAACGTTCTCTCTTCTCAGCCCTTGAACTGATGTTTCCAGAACCATCAAATAAGCATACAGGTTGGACTAGTTATACCCTTTATTGAAAATGTTGCACTGACAAGACATGTCCTTGCCAGTCTAGAGCTTTTCAGAACTGCACTGTTTTAAAATATGTATAACAATCATATATGCAAGTAAAATGCAAAGCAAAGAGATAAAACTAGGCAACTCCTTCTTCACTCTGCCTGTTTTTCTCCCCTTGAATTGAATATTCGTAGGATTGAAAATGAAAGAGTTAAATGCAATAACATTTTAATCATCAGACTTCTAAGTCCGAGTCTATAGGGACAGGTGGGTAGATGATTTCATACCCTTCAAGATGATATCTGCATTCTGATATCACTATTACAGAGATTTTGTGGAGAGAGGAACGAGAAAAAAACAAAATCTGCCTTTGCCTAGGAAGTGGCACATGAAATGGGGCTACATCTTTAAAGATGACCCATCAAAATAAGCTACTTACAGCTGCAGTGGAGGAGGAAAAAATGAGTTGTTCTCTGGAAATGTCTGTCCAGTTCAGATATCTGTCTTAGATTGAGACGAATTGTCCACAGGATAAACCTATTTCTTTCCACTCACCAAAAGCAGCAGAGAGTTTTTAGTTTAGATATAACTGAATTATTTATAGAGTTTTGAAGTTGGATATAGACGTTTCACCATGACTGTGTTACTTATGAAAGCCCTGGTGCGTCACTTTCAGTGCATTGTTTGTTGAATGTATTGCTCAGAAATCTCCATAATCTTGTGTACAGCAGCTTTTAGAATGAATACTGTTGCTCTTTGTAAGGCAAACAAAGAAAACGATTGTGTGTTCAGTATAAAGCCTACCATGTCAATATAAGCAACATTTCAAAATGCCTCTCAGTAGAACAGACCAGTAGAAAGTGTATGGAAAGCCTTTCATCCTGGTTACTAACATTTTGCTAATATGTTGTTTATTCCTACACCGATTCTTCCTTCAACTCTATGGATAAAACCATACTCTGTTTCCCATCTCCCAACTCTGTTAATTCCCTTTTGTTTTGTAAGTGGCTCTAATAAAGAGATAGAGTTGTATTTCCAATATCACTCAAATCAATCAGTGTTGAGCTGAGCTTCTGTTTGGGGATTCCCTGTTAAAAAATACAACAAAAAATAACATGTACTGGAATATCACTGTCAAAGTCCTCAGGTTGTGCCTAGTTTCAAACTACTTTTGTCTGTAGCATATATAAACACCAAAGCCATCTCTGAATTCTTCAGCTTTGAAGTTTTGTGTTCATGAAGGGTCTAAAGCACAGCTTTTGAGGAGCAGCTGAGGAAACTCAGGCTGTTTAACTTGGAGAAAAGGAGGCTGAGGGGAGACCTTATTGCTCTCTACAGCTGCCTGAAAGGAGGTTGAAGTGAGGTAGGTGTCTGTCACTTCTCCTAAGTAACAAGTGATAGGAAAAGAGAAAATGACCCCAAGTTGTGCCAGGAGAGTTTTAGAATTAATATTAGAAAGAAATATATATCACTGAAAGGGTTATTAAGCACTGGAACAGACTGTCCAGGGAAGTGGTTGAGTCACTGTCCCTGGAGGTATTTAAAAGATGTGTAGATGTGGTATTTAAAAGACGTGTAGAGACATGGTTTAGTGGGACTTGGCAGTATTAGGTTTATGGTTGGACTCGATATTAAAGGCCTTTTCCAACTGAAATGATTCTATGATTTTACTAAGGAGTATTTTTTCAACACAGAGAGGAAACTTCTCTTAGATGTAAAATCTTTAATGCCTCAACCTTCAGCTATAGACAGGCGGACACATCCTCTGCAGTGCACTTTGTAATGAGGTAGTCAGTGTCATGGGGAAAGTGCAGCCATCAGGAAATGCTGGTGTCCAGGAAAGCACCAGAACATAGGACATTGCCCACTGGAGAGCCAGGTCTGGAGATCTCGGGAGGGTTGGTCATCCCAGGTCACAGGGGACCATAGGAAAATGCTGTATATAGAGCTGCCCATGTTGAGAAAGATTCAGTCAGACAGACTGACGTGGTGGGGAGAAAGGCTGTCATAATATGCACGTGATGGTGAGTGTCATGTAAGGTGGGCACATGTATTCAGTTTCTCTCTTCCTGTTTGTACTCCCTCCTGCATCCACCCTGTTTTCCTTCATTGCTTCCCCTCCTACTAGAGAGGAATGGAGGATGGATTGGAGGAAATGGCTGGAGATGATCAGTCAGTTCACAGGGAGCTGAGATTCAACATCTCAATGTAGTCAGAACATTTTATTCAGCTGAAGTCTGGAGAGCTTTTCTTCCCTGGGCTATGCACAGAGATTCATTGCAGTGATTCTGTTTCCATATCTGCCTTATGCCCAAACTTGTGGACTTCCTTATCCAAAGTTGTTTGTGTTTATTCTTATTTTACTTTAAGCACCACTAAGCAATATTTATTCTTTCTCTGATTCATGCTTGCCTTTCCAGGCCTAATGATTTTTAAAATGCTACTGAGCTCCAGCCATACATCAGATATGTTTCTCTCTGTTCATGACTTACAAGCCTGTGACTTGCCCAGGGTTGCCAAGAAGCTAATTATATCAAGTCATCATTTCCTTCTGGGCTTTAATTCTCATCAGTGCATACTGGCATTTTTATGAATTTACTAAAAACCCAAGACTAAGAAATCTGAACTTGTTCACGGAATAATGGGATTAAACCCAGTCCCCAGTAAACAACAAAAATTGTAATCAGCCTCTTCATGTACTTTAAGAATCTTGAGGGAAAGGGCATACAGTGTGGATTCGTTAAAAAAAAAAAAAAAGAATTGGGCTTCTACTCACATTTGGAAGGCATTTTGGAACTTCAGTTAATGGTATAATGGGCCTCATGATCCACTATAAAACTCACCATGAAGTTTGCTGCACTGGGAAAAAATAGTGATGAAGAAAAAGTTATTCCCTTGTCTGATTATTAGGCTAGAAATGAGAAAGAGAGATTTACAAAATGATTTTTTTTTTAATTTATACAACAGGCTATCTGAATGAGCATCATCCAGACTGGCAGTTATGTGTCTCAGTTTATTTAAAGGTAGATTGCTTGCCAGTGGGTTCTTATGGCACTTTTGTCACTCTGAGTTTAATTTAGTGGTCCAGATCCTCTGGGACATTTTAGCTCTGATGACAGAAAGATCTAGGATACAGTATCATCCAAGCCAGTTGTGAATTTCCTGTGAAGTGCCCAGAAGCCCTCACTAGAAAATAAATTGTGGTTTGGGAGTACCAGCCATAAATCTGCACAGACGTTTTCTGTCAGAATGGTTTTTCAGAAGAGACAGTGCTTCATCAGAATTCCAGTTTGGGTGAAATTTGGAAAAGGAACTAAATCTAAGCACCTATGCTGTCTTACCCAAATACGTCTCTTACTGGGATAGCTGGTGTTGAAACATGGTAGGAGATGAAACTCAGGTCTCTGCTATGCTTAATTTAAACTTGGTCTCCCAGTTCTCAAGAGTGTGTTCAGATGTGAAGACTATTTGCTGTTCAGTGTTGTTGCCTCGGTTTGTTTTAAGATTTTGGTTTAGTTCCAGTGCTGAATGTGGAAAGATTTTGATCCTTGGTATTTTTCTGGGAGTACAGTTCTGTTTCTCTCCCCACTCTCTGCCAGCTGGTGTATGACAGAGTGGTCCCAAAGCTGTACATGCAACTTGCTGGTTGAAGAGCCAGTACAAAGTTAAGCAGTCCTTCCCTTCTCCTATGCCACCTGGAACCTGAGGGCAGCATAGGATCTCCAATAAGGCTGTTGTTAATGCTCTTGAAGAGGCATACAGTTTGTTACCGATGTGTTGTGATTATGTGAGACTGTAAAAAGTGGTAAACACTATTGAGGGAAAGGATTAAAAAAGAAGAAAACTGTCATCATTCAATTTGACAGAGGAACAGCAGTTTCATTTCGCGCAAGGTACCTAGAATGGTTGTCACATCCTGTCTTGGGAAGGTGACAGTGCAGTTCTACAGACAGAGTATTGGAGCAGGGGAATGCTGGACAAGGCTGGTTTGTTTATTGGTATATTTTCCTAACCTTGTCAGGGAACTCCCAAGCTTGGATTGGAGAGGAGTTGCAGAAGAGTGAAGATATAAAAGTCCATAAAGCATTGCTAAGCAGGACACAGAACCCCATCTTCAGGTTTTGGCATTTGAGAAATTTGTGAACATTCTGATGCAGTGTCAGTGTTTGGGTTTTTTAAGCTATTTTTTTAAGTGACATGTGAAAACAGGAAAGTTGTTAAATGGTATGAGCTTGATCTTCCACTAGCAATGTGTGGAAGTGGAACCATGCTACTTAATGAGTCACTCCAATTTAGCACTAATGTGCATTCTGCTCTGCATTTTCTTACCAAAATTCATATCGTTAAGATAAAATGAGTTAGGTTCTTACTCTGTTCCAGCTACGACTTGGGGGACTCATAGGCTTTGTAGTGATTCTATGCATGTCTTGATTTCACCTCCAGCAGAGAATCAAGCATTAGTTAGATAGCTAGTTGACCTAAACAGGAGCAGATGGAAACATTATTGTCTTTCAGTTGGGTTCTTTATCTCCAGGTTGGCAGAGGTGCAGATTATCATATGTGCAAGACAGCTAGGGAAGGAACTGGGTGGTTCCTGTGAGAAACAGATGGCTGATTGTGCCAGAATGTATTTCTTTAAGACCCTTTATTAAGTTTCATCTCTTTGTTTTCTCTATCATTGCTCCAAAATGTCTACAATAGAATCTATGAAGAAATCAGCAGCTTCCCCCCGCCCCCCTTTCTTGTATTTCTGTCACATCAATCATGAGTCTCAGGAATCTAATTAAAATAAAAACAAGGCATCATATGATTCCAGTGGAAGATGAAAATTTCCATTCTTTTCTTCACATTTAAAGTTTATGTTCCTTTTACTTCATAGATCTCAGACCCTTTCAAATGTTTTAGAATTTGACAATAAAAACATTTACCTACAGGGAAAGGAGAAAACACAAACTCACACAACTTCATCTCCTTACATGACATAAAACTTAGAAGAAAGGTTCTATGCACTTGACCCCAAGCTCTTCTTTAACAGGCTGCAGTTCATCTACCCTATTCAAAAGACATTAATGTGCCCAGTGTCTGGAAACACTGTCTTCTGTTTTTAGGAAGGTGGTTATACCAGTTGTTTAGTATTATCTGTTGAAAGAAAAGTACTATGTTTTAAAATCTTTTAGCCTAAACAAGTTGCCAGTTGTCACAGAAGGATTTCACCCTCTTCCTCAACTCTCTATGTCAAATCAGAGGAGGAATAAGGTAAAATAATTTTATCCTGCTAAGAAACGTTGTCTTAAAACCAGAAGACAGCCAATGAAGTGCTGGTTAGACTACTTGAATGGGGAGTTTGGGGAAATTCTTGAGTGAAATCACATTTGGTGACTGCTTAGTTCAATGCTGCTGTGGGGATTATGGCGTGAACCTCATCGAGAAGGTCAGATGGACACTACTGTGGCAGACTCTGGGTCAGGAGGCAAAGGGATCTGTAAGAAAGGGAACAAATATGGACTTCTGAAGAAAATTTGGGATTATTTGTCCAAACAGATGACAACTATTATAGAAGACACAGCTGGGACAAAGCCTAAACCTTATTACTGATACTGAATATCTTGGAAGAAAATGCTGCTCTGTTAAAAGAGAAATAGGAGCAAAGACTTTAAACTGTTGTACTACTCAGGGCTAAAATGAGCTAATTAGATATCATATATATTATGAAAGGAGTTTAATAAAAAAAATGCACAATGATTTGTGTAACTTGGGAAGAGAAGTTTTCCCAAGTGGAAGGAAATCCTCTAATAGTTAGTAAAAGAAAGAAAAATTGAAATAAATGTAGGATGTGTCCAGGAACTCTTCAAAATATCTTAATAGACTATTACAGTGAAGAGGTGATGTGGCATGTATTTAGAAAAGTCATAGCTAAGTAAACAAAGGCATGTCTTTCTGCTTTATACTCCAGAGATTTTTTGTCTGTTCTGGAAAAGTATTTGTGCATTGCCCTAAGCATGAGAGGGACTAAACGTCATTCTCACCTTATGAGGACAGGAAAAGTGGATTTGGCAAATACAGTGAGTTGCTTCTCATTCCCCAAAAGAGTGGTCCTTCTGCTAAGTGATAGTACCGCACTGCACTTGCAGAGTGATTTTATACAACCAAGGGATTAGAAAAGGGTCAAGTCCATGATCCATGTAGAGAACACTAGAACAGCATTGTTAGAGATTAAGACTGTAGTGTTGTATCTCTTCACATATTTGAAGTAATCACTTAGAATATATATTTTTGAGAGCTCAATAAATGAAGTATAACCCCTTACGCATTAATAACATAAATACTATGACACAAACAATAAGATAATAAAACTCTCATCTTTTTAATGTCTCCATTATTATTGTCTAAACACAGCAGTGAAGAAAGAGATAAAGTTCTGTTAAACTCGGAATGGTGCAAAGGATATCACATGCACATGTCAAAGAACACATTCTCTTTACGGTTTCTGATGTATACACAGTGAGTGATGTTGAACCAGCTGGAAAGGTTCCAACACCCCCATCCGGATTGCTGGGAATTTTGTTATGTTAAAAACTGGGTTTCCAGTTGCCATTTCAGTACGAGTTGACTAAATAAGCTAAAAGTATTAAGCACACAACCCAAGTGATAAAGGGCTTCTATGTAGTTAGTAACTGTGCCTGCTAACTTCCTGTCAGAAAAAAGTCATGCAGAATTTTGTTTTTGTTTTTGAGTTTTGAAAAAAAAGGTTGTTTTTAAAGTAGCTTAGGGTTTTTGTTCAATTATTCTGTTGATGATATTAACACAGGGTCCCAGTTAAGTTTCTTTCTTAATTACTGCTTCAGAATGGGCAAGTGATGAACATAAAACATCTTTGTGCTTAATCCAGAGAGATGATTTTGCAATAAATGTAATTTTTCAGTGACAGAGCAATAGGTATCTTTTAAAGGCTAGTGTGATAAATATTTTCTGTGGCCTTTCTGTAAATGTCCCTTCTTTTAGTTGTTGGCAGTCTTTTCAAGCAGTGATTTAGATAGAGCATTAACTACCAAGCAGAACTGGTTAAAATGAAACCTCCCATAGCTCTCTCTGAGTTCATATTTTTTCTGCAAAATACTGAGCTTTAATCCCTACAGATTCTTTAGCTTTCATTCTACTGAAGTGAAACAAATGGGAACCACATTTTCTAGCTTCCAGGACAAATCGGCAGAATAGCTCTGTAGTTCCATGCAGACACCTGAGATCTTCTCACAGGTTTCTAACATGTACAACAGGATGTAAGTAATTTTTTGATCAGCCTTACACTGGAAGTAGATAAATGCAGATTTAGAGATGGAAGCCACTCCACAGCGGTACACCATTATAAATGTGTAGTAAAGCAGCACTTTTTCCATGCCTTGTTTGACTGTTTTTATAGCTGTCAGTGCCTTTTCCTTTTCTTCCCCATATACAAGTGCAGTAACTTGACTTAGATTCATGCACAGAAATCAGTCTCTCCTGTTAATGTTCTCTCTACATCTACTTCCACCTGTTTGTGTATATGTGAATTTGAGGGTTTGACTTTAGTAAAATTTTGCTCGTAATATGCATTAGCAATCCATTAGCCTTAATCATTTGTTTAGCCCAAAATGGGTTTCCATTAACACCCTTGTGGAAACTAAAATGGAAAAATGATTTGCTCATGAAAGGCAGAAAAGGAGAAATTCAGAGAGATGAGTGCTTTACTGATCTGTATATCTTCCTGATCAGCCAGCTGGAAAATAGAACTAAAATAAGCATGGTCATTGAAAAAATTCAGGATCACAGACTGCTCGTGCTGTTTTCCCACAGGACACTGTAGAGGTTTCATTGTTTGATTCCAAAATTAGTTCTTACAGAATCATAGATATTCATGACATGAAAGATGTTATTTGGTAACAAGTCAGCCATTGTAGTTTAACTCTCTAGCAACTTCATTGTTCTGTCACAATCGCCAAGTGAGTTATGATGGTTGAAGGTTACTGAGAATTTGCTTTAAGACAATAATTTGTCCATTTTAAACATAGTTTTATTTATTTATTTATTTAAATGTGAAATGCTCCAGTATCAAGGAATTCATAGAAAGGAACGGAAAATATTTGCCCTCAGGAATACTGTAGCCTGATGGTTTTCCTTTCTAAGGTCTATTATATCCTGATATTTAATCCTTTCCTTTGTCCAATTCCATGTTCTTATTCCTCATTAACCATCCATTGTCAGAACTAGGCAGTGCACTTGGCATGTGTACTCATTTTTCTCCACAAGGTATATTGAATTCATTAATGATAGTGTTTAAGTTTGCATCAGGACTGTACTTTTGAAGTGAATCTCCTGTTCATTCCCAACTTCAGGGCCATACCTAACAATGTCTTCTGCAGAGGAATTTGATCTTAGAGACTGAACCTCATATCTGTGTCTGGATTTCTGAATATCCCAAGTTAATACATATTTTTTTTTCTTGTCTATAACTTAAGTATTTTCATTTTTCTCTGGGTATTCTAACTACTGTTATCCTTTTCTGAGCATGTTTCAACTCTCCATGGCATTACAGATGCATTATGAGCAAGGAGAAAGATTGCACAGCTGTATCATGATAATGTCAAGGATCTACAGGCACTATTGCTTTCCCTCCCTTTAAGTCATCATAAACTTTTTTCTCATTCATCTTTCACTAATATTCTTAACATCTCTGCTGTAGGTGAGAACTGAGACTTGAGAGAATTGCACTCTAGCTCACTTTGTACCATGGGCCTTGTGGATGACCTGCCAGGCAGTGAATGGACTGCACTGTTTGGCTCTTTCTGAATCTGTGAGAGAAAGGAAGAAATTTCTCCCAAATTTATTAAATTCTGAGGTGTATAAATTTTAAGGGGAAGGAATAAACTTGACGTCTTAATTATTAGTGAGTTTCAGCCACTTTGATGAACATATTGTTCTCTTAAAATGTAAGAAGAGAATGTTTTATAATATCCTGAGCAAATAAATAATATTAAAAAAAAATCAGGAAATGTAGGCAACTTACTACATGATATTTATCTCACTACTCTAATTTTTATCTCTTTCCTCTTTGTTGAAGATAGTTGAGAGTTACTATACAGTCAGAGAGCAGTTCTGATAAGTCTTCAAAGAATAGTATCAGACATTAGTATCATACAGTAAAATTGTCTGAAAGAAATGGAAATGATGCTTCTTGGACAGAAGGCTTTCCTTTTCTCTGTTAGCACCAAGGGAGAGAGAAAAGTATGTAGGTAGAAATGGTAGAAACACAGGGGAAACACTGTCATCTATGCGAGTATTTACCTTAGGTTGTTTTGGGTAGAGGTTTTTTGTGGTGTTTTTTTGTGTTGTTTGGTGGTTGTGGTTTTTTAATGCATACTTTGTGAAGTTAATGGTGTAATTTAACATAAATCCTTACCTTTATCTCTGTGGTGAAGGTGGAGCTGACTGAAAATGTTACATAACTTAGACAACGCTGAAATAAAGCAGCTGACACTGGGAGAAACAAAAGCAGTCTTTTTTTCCAGGCAAAATTACTAGTACTGAAATAACATTTCAACAATAAAACATAAAAGTGATACACGGTGGGAGATCATTAAAAAATATCCTGTCACTTGAATCAGACCACGTATTGTAATGCAGATTATATTGATTTGCTGCAAGTTTCAGATTGAAACTAGTTTCCCCCAAAGTGAGCACAGGTACTAAATCTCTTTGAATTACGGTGGCAAGCAGCAGGGTAGTTGGTACAACGTCTCTCTTACCAAAAACTTGAGATCAGAAGGTTATTAGCAGGAGGTTTTCAGACTTATTTCTGAAAGCTCAATAAATTATTAACTAACTGTATTCATACTATTTGCAGTAGTGCTGATGGATAGTTTTTTTTTTTTAAAAAAAAGAGCAGTGCTGTGCCGTGCCTTTATTTTTGTTGTAAAGTAGAATATTATTCATGTTGTTCTTTTCAAAGATTAAAAGATATTATCTCAGGTAGAGGCAAGATACCCTTTCCTAAGATCTCAGTTCAAATCTTCCACGTTAGGGTTCCCTGCAATTATCAAGGCTGTAAGAACATTACTTCTCGTTGCTTTTCGAAATTGTGCTAACTTCAGTTTTACCTTTGGTAGATAACTGTTTCCCACGTCCTCAAAGGATGTGAGCAGGAATAGGAAAAGCTGTAACAGAAAGGCACTTCAAGACTGTGTATGAGGCTGCTGGAATTATCCTCTCAAATGATCTGCTGTGACATTTGAAAGTATCGGATGCGATCGCAAACGTCTCAGAGTGATCAGTCTGCATCATGTAAAATAAGAGTTTTCCTCCTGGTTAGGTGTCGTGATCTCTCATTCATGTCCTGCCAGCTGAAGCCCATGGTTGTACAGCCTGTCCTAGTTTCCATGACAAGTCACAAAAAGTTCTGTGGGAAGATGTTAGGTGGCTAATGTCCTGCTTTGGGAGCTGAGGGACTCCTGCTGCATAAATCCACTTCTGCTGAAGGTCAGTAAGAAGCCTGATGCAGTTACGTGAAGGTCTCCTTAGGTTGCCCTATTGGTATGAAGCAATTTGACAGTCACAGAAACAACCCCTGTGTGCAAAGACTAGCTTACAGGCAGAACAGAGTGTAGTAGTGTGTAAGTCTGCTTACAGCCCTTAAATCATAAGATCCATCAGAGCCTGAACTTAATGGGAAGGGGAGGCAGTTATAGAGTGAATGAATCTAGGGCTGTACTGGGTGCCACTTTTATGGTCTCTGACAAGGAAATGTTGGTTGAGGAGGACCGCAGGAAGCACAGCATCAGTCAGAGCAACCCAAATGCCCACTGGCTTTTGCTGCTGAAGACAGGGTGTCAGCCTGTGTCAGAGGGCTGAAGTAAAAAGTACTGGTGGTTCAACGCTCATCTCGTCGCCTCATCTCTTTCCTCTGTTCTGTTGTAAAAATTGCGTATGGAATAAAATCAGAATTGCTTAGTAGCTGGTGTTGATACCTTTGAGAATCACACCACCGGTACTAAAAACTACTGTAGATTTTCATCACTTTTCAAAGAAGCTGCATTCAATTTCTGCTTTACCTTGATGTATCGTATCAGATCTGTCAGATCCTGTTTCACATTAGATCTGACTTTAAAAATATTATTTTAACATTTCTTTCCGTGAATGTTTAGCTTGGTTTAGGTCACCAGAGCAGGATCTCTCTGTATTTGTACATTCTCTCTGTTACTGAATTTAGCCCTCATAGAAGAATAGCCTTTCAGACCATGTGTCCTTGTTGCAGAAGAGATATGACATGAGCTTTCCTTCCTTAGCCTTACCCAGTCAGTGTGTTCATGGTGCATGGTGCAGGCAGTTCATCCTACAACCTTAAGTAGCCATTTTCTGTTGGTTCCTGTAAAAATTATGCCTTTTATAATTTTGGAAGCATTTCTTATGCTAAAAACATTGCTGAGCTCTACCTCCATATTTTGCCAGAACTTCAGCCGAATGTGTTGCTTTGTACTAGTGTGGTGATTTTGCATATTTTACGGATTTCTAAAGGGAAGGAGGGGATATGTCTGACCAGGTGCAAGTCTGAAAGCCTTTCAACATAGTTAAATTACTGGTATTTCAGTACAGGTTTCTGAACACTGATTGAAAGGAAATTCAAAAGGATTGCAGAAAGAACAAAATCTAAATTGCGGACCCTAAGGTAATAGGTTTGTTCTTAATAGGTGTAAATTTTTGTGGCTATAATGACATCCACTAGGTTACACCTTTACAAAGCTTTCTGTCTGAAAAGCTTTTCCTCTTTGATTATGCAGTTTAGTTCAAGAACAAAGAAGGCGGCATTAATACTATTTGCAAATGAGCATTCGTGATTTTGATTTGTCTTCTCATATGTGATATACTGTGTCCCTGTTTGTTTCATATTGTTTGTATTTTCTCTGATGTTCAAAATCTGCTGAAGAAATACTCTAGCTCTTGCCGGGTTTTTTCAGTAGATCGGTGTCTTTACGAAGCACACCGTGGGATCATGCCAAAACTAATCATTGCCTTTTTCAGTGCTTGGATCCCAGATTTCAATTAATTGCTGTTATGTTATTTATTGCTGTCTTTTTGAAGACTTAGTAATACATTTGTACCGTGCTGTAGAATTTCTGGAGTAGAGCTAAATTAATGGCAAATTCATGGAAGAGAGCTAACTGGCAAGAGAGCTAACTGGCAAGAGAAACCACTGAATTTAACAGTCTGAATTACAGCTTAGGAAGGATTGTTCAATATGGAGTTCATACATAGCAGACTTAGACGTGCCAGAAGAACAAATGCCATTAGGGATTTTTGTTCAGTAATTCTTTGATGTTTAAAAAGGTCAACTTGATCTGCACAGTTACAAGATAAAAATTCATTTCTGTAATCAGTGTATTTTTTGTTTCAAGCTCTCACCCGTGATAGCATGGAAATGCATTGAGAAAGAAGCTCGTATTTTTGATTCAGGTTTTCCTGGAACATATTGCTATCAGCTGGGGTCACATTTGCCGCCTCTTCAGACATCTAAACTGAGATTCTTTTCACCCAGTAAATGCTAAATGCTAGTAATCTCACCCTAAGTGACTCACTCACACTCCTTTTACCCAACAGAGAGAAACAGCTACATAAAGCAAGGGCAAATATCTCACATCCTTACAGTGAAATGAAACACACTTCAGAGGTGCCTATTTCTTTCCATTGATTACAGGAGATCCTAATCTAGAGCACAGCTAGTCTTAGCTAACCCATCAATGCCTAACTTTGATGTTAGAATGATTGTACTCTTGATCCTTACTTCCAAGTTCCTAATTTGCTGAACCATGCAGCCAAATTACAGAAATGTTTGTTAGAAGGTACTAAAACCCATTCAACCAGGAATTGAACAGCACTTTCTTAGCTGGAGGATAGGCGTGTCCCTCGCTTGAACTCTTCCTTAAAAATGTATGATTAAGCTCTGGGCTCTGGAACAAGTCCAGAAGATCATTTGTTAACGACTTGTTCCATATAACTGTAAGATCATGGTACTGAAGTGAGAACTGAAAGGAAGGGTTAAAGGAAGGCCTGAAAATGTAATGTGAGTTAGCTGTTGGGTTGAGTTGGTTAGATTCAAAAGACATGTTAGGACCCTTTGTAGGCTGAACACCCACACAATAAAAAGGAAAGACAAAAACAGTCAGTGTAATCACAATGGCATATCTTGTTTATTAATGACCCTTTAATAAAAAGATTCTGGAAGAAAGATCATTTGTAGTTCTTTTTTTTTTTTTTTTCTGTTTAGAGTGTTTACTGGCAAAGTTTTATGAAACAGTTTTGCACTCGAGAGAAGCTTTGCTCATGTGATGGCCGCCAGTTTTAAAAGGAATATTTTAAATTAATGAAGTGAAGGATACAATTTATCAGCTAAGGGTGGAGGTACCAAAGCTGCTTCCTAAAGATTAAGTCTATACTGAGGAAGATATTAAGCAGCTTGATGTGCACTTGTACATATTTTTGGAAAGGTAGAGGTGTAAGAAGTATGAAAGCCACAATATCTTTCCTTTCTTAATGTATTATGACAGTTAAAATTGCTAGACCCTAAGAAACCCAGGCTTACTTATTTGTTCACAGGCTAAGCTTAAGATGTTCTTTCACTCAAGACTCATAAAACGATCTGCATATTGATATATGGCTTTCTATAAATAAACAAGGAAAGTAGCATTAAAATGTGGGAATAGCAGCACACGTTTTACAGCATTTTTCCACATTCCATGTCTCTTTTCTTGCAGTAATTGTAAACCACACTGTTTAGCTATATAGGTAATTAAATCTTTGTTTCTTAATGTTTTGAGAAATCATCATTGTGTTTGCTGTTCCACCAATACTAGAAGATTGCCCTTCTAGCATTAAGCAAAGGAAGTTTTCCAACTTCTTCCATACTGGAGTTAGTTTATGTAACTAAAAGAGTTTTGAAGTGCAAGTCAGATCATAACAAATTTGAAGTCGATTAAAAGTTTATTTACTTTACACAAAGAATCTGTGTAAGTGACTACCATTTATCCCAAAAGGCTCAAAAATAGCAGTAGCAGGAAAGCAAGGAAAAGGAGAGTATTCGAGGAGAAAAGTAAAGACAGTGTCAGCCTTCCTCCAGTATTTCCTACTCTTCCTTACAGTTCTTTTTTGTTTGCTTTTTCTTAACCTCTTTTCAGCTTTCTGTGGTATCTTCACACTCATACCTATGTAATTTCTACCAATATTTACTTACTGCTTTTCTTTAGCTGTAGACCCTTGCTTTTAATGTGCCCTGTTACAGTACACATAGTGCAGATCACTCACTCAGTTTTAGGAGAGGACTTCAGCCATGACAACAGAAGAATTTGAACTCTTTCTTTGAACTGCCTCATTTATGAAATGCATCAGCTATAAGAGAGCTAAGGAATATAAAAATTGGTTTATTCACAGGGGATATAACCAGTTCGTAGTCACTCTTCTGCGCTGTTCAGAAAGCAGCTGTCAGACTAAATAAAAGTACTTGGTAAAACAAACTCACAGAATCATAGAATGGCATGGGTTGGAAGTGACCCCAAGGATCATAGAGTTCAAAACCCCTGCCACAGGCAGGGCCACCATCCTCCAGGCCTGGATCTACACAAGGTTGCCCAGGGCCCCATCCAACTTGGCCTTGAACAGCCCCAGGGACAGGGCATCCACCACCTCCCTGGGCAGCCTGTTCCAGCACCTCACCACTCTCTCTGTAAAAAACTTCCCCCTTATATCTAATTTAAACCTTCCTTCTTTTAGCTTTAATCCATTCCCCCTTGTCCTGTCATTGTCTACTGTCCTGGTTTCAGCTATGATGGAGTTAAACTTTTTTTTAGCAGTGGATGGAATGCCATGTTTGGGTGTTAGCATGAGAATAGTGCTGATAGCACCCTGATGTTTCCGATTTGTTGCCGGGCAATCAAGTACCTTTCTCAGCTCTGCATACTTCCTTACTAGTGAGAAAGGAGGGGACGCAGCCAGGACAGGTGACTCGAATTGGCCAAAGAGCATATTCCATGCCAGTTACGTCATGCTCAGTTTAAGGGGGGACTGGGGGGAAGAGGGGGAGACAACGCCAGGACGTGCAGTTTTTCTGGGGCGGTCGGGTTGTCCGGGACGGGCTCTAAGCTGTGCGGCCTGAGTTGTGTGGTTTGGTGAGAAATTGCATTGTGTATCACCAGTTTCATCTATTTTGTGCTTTAAACTTATGTTATTTATATCTAGTTTTCTGTTATTGTTTAGTAAACTATCCTTATCCCAACCTGCGTGGTTCTGGTTTCTAGGTTGTGGTTTCTTTTCCTCCTTTCTTCCTTCCCTTTTCCCCTTCCCCCAACTTTCCCTCCCCCTTCCTTTTAAAAGTACAAGCGACTGTGTGGGGTGCAGCCCTTGGCTGGGGCAAAACCACGACAGTTATTTTGGCGCCCAACGTGGGGCACGAACGGTTGGGATAACGGTAGATCTGACCCTAACTATCGCAATTAAGATAAGCACTGTTGTTTAAGCAATCTCTGGTCACGATGCTGTGGTATTTATTTACAAGGCTGTGGCAGCAAAACCACCGCATGCTGTATACAATCCTGGCAGGATTCTTTACTCTCTCAGGTCTGTGGCTCCCGTATTTGTTCCCATACTTCATTATAGTGTATTTTATGATATCGGTCTATGATACAATAATATCGATGATCATGAGCTTAAGCTGGTACCTGTATGAGGTTTTGCTGTCCTGTCCATTCTTTGGACAGGGAGGGGTTAATAACAGCAGCCGGTATGGTGGGGGCACTGCTTTCTTTTCCTTTGGGCTAAATACAACAGCTCTTAGGGCAGTTTTTGAAAATCTTCAATATCTCTGGGATATTCAAACTAGCATTTTGCTATTGGTAGGTTTGGTGCAGATGGTTCAGTTTTTGTTATATATCAAGCATAGGTTTATGAATACCACTGAAGAGCTTTCTCGGAGACAGAATAATCACGAGTGGCAGGGCATGTGGCAAAGTATGGGCAAGTACCTAGGTACTTTCTCACGCCCGATGGTTTGGAATTTCACTCCTGAACAGCTACAAGACCCCGATCAAGTGACTGCATACCTAAGGAAAAATTGCTGTAGGTTTCCCAGAGATGGACACCTTACTGCACTGTGCTGGGCTCTGGCCACTATTTATCAAACACTGCTTGATAGCAGGCAGCACTGTCAGCACTGTCAGCACTGTCAGGGAGAAGGGAAAGGAAACAGACTGGCAGATACTATAGCTGCTGCAACCACTGGGGCTGACACTGCAGCTACTGCAACCCCTGTGACCGACACTGCAGCTACTGTAATCTCTACAGCAGACAGTGCAGATGATCTGAAAAACCAACCCACACCAGTGTCTGTTGCTCCCGTACAAAAGAGGAAAGGCACAAAGAAATCAGTTCGTATAGTGACGGATAAGGATGATGATCAACCGGGATCATCTCGAGGATATCAGGATGAGGCAGAACCAGAGATTGTTACCCGATCCCTGACTCTGAGTGAGCTGCGTGAGGTTCGAAAAGATTTCACTCGCCACCCAAGTGAGCACATTATCACTTGGTTGCTCCGATGTTGGGATCACGGGGCCAGTAGTTTGGAATTAGAAGGCAGAGAGGCCAAGCAGTTGGGATCCCTAGCTAGAGAAGGAGGAATTGACAAAGCAATTGGGAGGAGGCCAGAAATCCTCAGCCTCTGGAGGCGACTACTGTCAAGTGTGAAGGAAAGATATCCCATAAAGGAATATATTACATGCCAGACACCTAAGTGTAACAGCATAGAGACATCTGTCCAGCACCTGAGAGAATTAGCTGTACGGGAGATAATTTATTATGATCTGGACAATTCACGGCTTCCCTCTGATCCCGATGAAGTCCTATGCACTCCAGATATGTGGCGTAAGGTTGTACGAAGTGCACCAGCAGGGTATACCAATTCACTGGCAGCAATTGACTGGAATGATACGAATCCGCCAACCGTAAATGAGGTGGCCTGCCGACTCCGGAAATACCAAGACAATGTTTCCCTCTCCGTCATTGCAGCAGTAGAGAAACTGGTTCAACGACTTGACAACAATGTGTCCAACTCCCAACCCGTATGGAGCAATGTTGCAGCTACTGGGAGAAAGCGTCCATCGTTCCAAGAGGGAGAATACACACCACGACGTACATTGTGGTTTTACCTGCTTGATCATGGAGAGGACATGAGGAAATGGGATATGCAGCCCACCTCAGCCCTTCGAGCACGAGTAAATGAGCTGCGGGGTAAAACATTCGCACAACGAGATTCTGCCAGGAAGAAGGCTGCACCAGTTTCTACTGGGCAGTTCCCTAGACCAACTGGAAGGCCTACCTATATGTCTGATGTGCCTGATCCTTTTGAAGGGACCTCTAAGTCCTTTATGCAACCAGTGGAAAACAAATATGATCAGCAGCAATAGAGGGGCCCTGCCTCCAGCCAGGTGGAGGAGAGGGACAATCGGGTTTATTGGACTGTGTGGATCCGATGGCCTGGCACGTCAGACCCACAAGAGTACAAAGCTCTGGTGGATACTGGTGCCCAGTGTACTCTAATGCCATCGAATCATGAAGGGGTAGAACCTGTTTGTATTTCTGGAGTGACAGGGGGATCCCAACAACTAACTGTGCTAGAGGCTGAGGTGAGCCTAACTGGGAAGGACTGGGAAAAACACCCCATTGTGACTGGTCCAGAAGCTCCGTGCATTTTAGGTATAGATTATCTACGTAGAGGGTATTTTAAAGACCCAAAAGGGTACCGATGGGCTTTTGGAATAGCTGCTTTGGAAACAGAAGAAATTGAACAATTGTGTGCCTTGCCTGGACTCTCGGAGGATTCTGCTGTTGTGGGGTTGTTGAAGGGTGAAGAACAGCAAGTGCCAGTTGCTACGACGACGGTGCACAGACGACAATACCGTACTAACCGAGATTCCCTGATTCCCATCCATAAGCTGATTCGTCAACTGGAGGATCAGGGAGTGATCAGCCGAACCCACTCACCCTTTAATAGTCCCATATGGCCAGTGAGGAAGTCCAATGGAGAGTGGAGGCTGACAGTAGATTATCGTGGCCTAAATGAAGTCACTCCAGGTATGAGTGCTGCTGTGCCAGACATGTTAGAGCTCCAGTATGAATTGGAATCGAAGGCAGCCAAGTGGTACGCCACAATCGACATTGCGAATGCTTTCTTCTCGATCCCACTGGCGCCAGAGTGCAGGCCACAGTTTGCTTTCACTTGGAGAGGCATCCAATACACGTGGAATCGTCTGCCCCAGGGGTGGAAACATAGCCCCACCATCTGCCATGGACTAATCCAGAATACACTGGAAAAGGGTGAAGCACCAGAGCACCTGCAGTATATTGATGACATCATTGTATGGGGCAACACAGCAGAGGAAGTTTTTGAAAAAGGAAACAGGGTAATTAAAATCCTTTTAGAAGCCGGTTTTGCTATAAAACGAAGTAAAGTCAAGGGGCCTACGCGAGAAATCCAGTTTTTAGGAATAAAATGGCAGGATGGGCGTCGTCACATCCCAATGGACATTATTAATAAAATAGCAGCTATGTCTCCACCAAGCAACAAAAAGGAAACACAAGCTTTCTTAGGTGTTATAGGTTTTTGGCGACTGCATGTCCCAAACTACAGTCTCATTGTGAGCCCACTCTACCATGTAACTCGAAAGAAGAATGATTTCCAATGGGGCCCTGAGCAACAGCAAGCCTTTGAGCAGATCAAACGCGAGATAGTCCATGCAGTGGCCCTTGGGCCTGTCCGGACAGGGACAGATATTAAAAATGTGCTCTACACTGCAGCTGGGGAGAACGGCCCGACCTGGAGTCTCTGGCAGAAAGCACAAGGGGAGACTCGAGGTCGACCGCTGGGGTTTTGGAGTCGGGCCTACAAAGGATCTGAGGCCAATTATACTCCAACAGAAAAGGAAATACTGGCCGCCTATGAAGGGGTTCGAGCCGCCTCAGAAGTGATTGGAACTGAAGCCCAGCTCCTCCTGGCACCCCGACTGCCGGTGCTGGGCTGGATGTTCAAAGGGAAGGTTCCTTCTACACACCATGCCACTGATGCTACGTGGAGCAAGTGGGTTGCACTAATTACACAGCGGGCTCGAATAGGAAACCCCAATCGCCCAGGAATCGTGGAGGTGATCACAGACTGGCCAGAAGGCAAAGATTTTGGGATGTCACCAGAGGATGAGGAGGTAACACGCGCTGAAGAAGCCCCACCCTACAACGAACTGCCAGAGAATGAGAAGCGATATGCCCTGTTCACTGATGGGTCTTGTCGCATTGTGGGTAAGCATCGGAGATGGAAAGCCGCTGTATGGAATCCTATAAGAAGAGTAGCAGAAGCCACTGAAGGAAAAGGTGAATCAAGCCAGTTCGCTGAGGTGAAGGCCATCCAGTTAGCCCTGGACATTGCTGAGAGAGAAAAGTGGCCAAGGCTCTACCTTTATACTGATTCATGGATGGTGGCGAATGCCCTGTGGGGGTGGTTGCAGCAGTGGAAAAAGAACAACTGGCAGCGTAGAGGCAAACCTATATGGGCTGATGACTTATGGCAAGATATCTCTGCTCGGTTAGAGAAACTTGTTGTAAAGGTACGTCATGTCGACGCCCATGTACCTAAGAGTCGGGCCATGGAGGAACATGAAAACAACCATCAGGTAGATAAGGCTGCTAGGATTAAAGTGGCTCAGGTAGATCTAGACTGGCAACGTAAGGGTGAATTATTCATGGCTCGATGGGCTCATGATACCTCGGGTCATCAAGGGAGAGATGCAACATATAGATGGGCTCGGGATTGAGGGGTGGATTTGACCATGGACGCCATCGCACAAGTTGTCCACGAATGTGAGACATGTGCTGCAATCAAGCAAGCTAAGCGGTTAAAGCCCCTTTGGTATGGAGGACGGTGGATGAAATATAAATATGGGGAGGCTTGGCAGATTGATTACATCACCCTCCCACAAACCCGCCATGGCAAACGTTATGTGCTTACAATGGTGGAGGCAACTACCGGCTGGCTAGAAACATATCCCGTACCCCATGCCACTGCTCGAAATACAATTCTGGGCCTTGAAAGGCAAGTCCTCTGGCGACATGGTACTCCAGAAAGAATCGAGTCAGACAATGGGACTCATTTCCGAAACACTCTTATAGACACCTGGGCCAAAGAGCATGGCATTGAGTGGGTGTACCACATTCCTTATCATGCACCGGCCTCTGGGAAAATTGAACGATATAATGGACTTTTAAAAACTACACTGAAAGCAATGTGTGGTGGGACATTCAAGCATTGGGATACACATTTGGCCCAAGCCACGTGGTTAGTTAACTCTAGGGGATCTACCAATCGGGCTGGCCCTGCCCAGTCAAAATTTCCACGTACTGTAGAGGGAGACAGAGTCCCAGTAGTGCATATGAAGAGTGTATTGGGAAAGAGAGTTTGGGTCATCCCTGCTTCAGGCAAAGGTAAACCCATGTCTGGAATTGTTTTTGCTCAAGGACCTGGCTGTACTTGGTGGGTAATGCAGAGGGATGGAGAAGTTCGATGTGTACCTCAAGGGGATTTGATTTTGGGTGAGAATAGCCAATATAATTAATAAAGTAGAAATTGTAATAATTGCCAAATAACCCATTATTGTATATTTCATTATTGTTATGATTGCTGTATGTTGTACCATAGCATTATAGCCGGAGTCATACAAGTTAATGAAGAAGGAGTGCCGTGATGATGGAACTAAAGCCTGGCCTCTCAAGAACTTTTTTCTCCCTTTTAAAATAAACTCTGACCCACAGACTATGAGCATGGACCATGCCAGGTGTATCAGTCAAGAGCCTGAGATGCAGCATGCAACGAGCCAATGGAACATACAATTATCCTGAGAAACTGTTACGACAAATGGAGCCTGAAAATCATGGACTAAATGAACTCAACAACTTCAGAGGGATGATTCACAGACTGAGGGAATAAGATCTGTATGCACGTATGTGTGCATATATGTGTACATACATATATGGGTGTGTGAAACACGAAACTGGTTGTACCCAAAGAAATTGTTGGATCTGGTCATGACGTAAATGGTATGGAATAAGGGGTGGATAATGTCCTGGTTTCAGCTATGATGGAGTTAAACTTTTTTTTAGCAGTGGATGGAATGCCATGTTTGGGTGTTAGCATGAGAATAGTGCTGATAGCACCCTGATGTTTCCGATTTGTTGCCGGGCAATCAAGTACCTTTCTCAGCTCTGCATACTTCCTTACTAGTGAGAAAGGAGGGGACGCAGCCAGGACAGGTGACTCGAATTGGCCAAAGAGCATATTCCATGCCAGTTACGTCATGCTCAGTTTAAGGGGGGACTGGGGGGAAGAGGGGGAGACAACGCCAGGACGTGCAGTTTTTCTGGGGCGGTCGGGTTGTCCGGGACGGGCTCTAAGCTGTGCGGCCTGAGTTGTGTGGTTTGGTGAGAAATTGCATTGTGTATCACCAGTTTCATCTATTTTGTGCTTTAAACTTATGTTATTTATATCTAGTTTTCTGTTATTGTTTAGTAAACTATCCTTATCCCAACCTGCGTGGTTCTGGTTTCTAGGTTGTGGTTTCTTTTCCTCCTTTCTTCCTTCCCTTTTCCCCTTCCCCCAACTTTCCCTCCCCCTTCCTTTTAAAAGTACAAGCGACTGTGTGGGGTGCGGCCCTTGGCTGGGGCAAAACCACGACATCTACCCTTGTAAAAAGTTGATTCCCCTCCTGTTTGTATGCTCCCTTCAGGTACTGGCAGGCTGCAATGAGGTCCTCCCGCAGCCTTCTCTTCTCCAGGCTGAACAAGCCCAGCTCCCCCAGCCAGTAGGGGAGGTACTCCAGCCCTCTAATCATCTTTGTGGCCCTCCTCTGAACCCTCTCCAACAGTTCTACATCTTTCTTGTATTGTGGGCCCCAGATCTGGACACAGTACTCTAGATGGGGCCTCATGAGGGCAGAGTAGATTTTAAACTAGCTGTATCCAGCCATAAAATGCTCCCCATTGCTGATATGGCAAATAGCGTGAATGCAATTAGTTAGCAACTCAATGCACATTCCAGGGCATGTTCCAAAACAGTCTCCAAACCTTCCTGGAAATAACTTACTTCTGTCATAATGAACAGAAGGGTTTTTGAGAGTTTTGAAAGCACTGGGTTGTAGAATCTCTTCAGATCCCTATTCTGACAACTTGTATGCTCTTTCTGAAATTTGTGCAAAAGCTTTGGTGTTCAAGGCAATGGATGCCAGTTTTAAAGGGAAATAAATAGCTGTGGCATGTCCAGTCATACAGACACACTTCTGAAAGCATTTATACACCCATGTTTTTATCTTTTGCCAGTCAGACTGCTCCACAGAACTGTAATAATGTGTTTTACATTGCTTTAAATGTACAGTTACTGTGATTTGGAGATAACTTTCTGTTTGTCTTTCTAATTTTGTGATCAAAAGGATCAATATATTGCAGTTACTCACTAAAAACCCAAACCACGAGTGATAATCTGTTAGTTTAACACATGCTAGTTCTACGGTGAGTGAGTATTCTTTCTACATTGGATTGCAGTCTGGTTTTAAGCATCTGGAGCCATATGAAGCCCCTGCCGTTGGACACTCTGCAACCCTATGGTAGTTGTTTCCTCTGGATCATCCACTGCTGCACATGTTGCTACATTCGGGAGGGCAAACAAGTACTTTCTCACATATAGCAACAAAACTAAGATCAAAAGATCAAAAGCTACCACTGAGAAGAGCGTGGAGGTAACACGAGAGTGACTGCCTCTGGTTAGCTTCTTTCTCTTTACCCACCAACCCACCACTTTCCTTTCTGCAGCGCAAATAGCCTTGTCATTGCTGACGACACGATAAGCAAGTGCATTTCCAAGCTGGTGCATCTGGATTTAGATTGTTGGATGACTATTATTACCCTTGCTCCCTTTTTTTTTACCACAGTCACTTTGACTAATGGGAGTTATATCAAAGCAAAGAGGCGAAACTGTCATCTGCCTGTTCTCAGGAGGAGGCAGGCTCCTCCTAGCTCTTACTGAAAAGTTGGGGGAATTTGTTTCCTTTGGAGGTTTTCTTTTGCTGTGATTATCTCAGGTACTAGTGGCTAACAAGCTGACTCCACACAATGACCAGAAACAAATAAAAATCAGACAGTCAATTCTTCACAGAGTATGTGCAAAGATTATGCCCATTTTACAGCTGGTTGTCCAGTTCCCATCAACTTCTAACAGACCAGCACCAGGCTGTGGCTCATTCCCCTGGTCAGTAAGAGCCTGATACATTTGGCACTTGTACAACAGATTGACTTCTGGTTACCTGATTGCTTTTGTGCTGGATTGAGGTACCTGCCTTGCTGTTCAGTGTGCTTCAGGGGCAGCTTGGCCCTTGAAGTAAAGCCGCTGCGTATGTTTTGTTGCCTTGCTCTTTGGTGAACTTCAAAGTCTGCTCAGTCACCCAGTGTACCTTGTCCACAAACTATTTCTTCTCTGCTGTCATCAGGGGGAAACACCTCTCGATCATTGCTTAATGTCAGTTGGTTTGCACTGCGGCATTTGACTCTCTCCTGCTACAAGGTTTGACATTTTTGCTGGAAAACTCTTGAGACTTTTTTCATCGATGAGCTTTCACAGCAGAGTGAATCTATTTCACTTTCCCAGCACCTGCTAAGGTTTCTAGAGCCCCTGGTTTACAATACTTCTAAAGTTATTTACTGTTGTTGTGTGAGTAAACTAAAGACTGTTTAGACTATGTATTGCTACATAGTTGCCATTAGTTCCAGTTGTGGTTGTCCATCCAAAGGAAGGTAAAACTTCACTTAGTTCCCTAAATTTATCTTTATGGGGGAGAAGTGAATGACCTTTATTAATGTGGTAGTGTGACACATTTTTCCTTTTCAAGAAGTTTCTTTGAAAGTAGAGTTACCGGCATAATATATTACTGTGACTAAGCATAATGAAATATCACTGTAAGAAAAAATTATTTTTAGTTGTCACCTAATGATCCTTACCTTTAGTTTAAGTACTCTCCATGGAATAACATGAGATTATTTTTGCCTGAAGGCTATTTCTATTAGATGTATGAAAAATACCTGTAATTTATATAAGCCAGATTCTATCTTTATTAAGGACTTTTGCCTATAGGATGTTCAGCACTTTACATTTTTAATGTATTGATTCATTTGACATGTTTTGGAAGTCAGATATAATTGAAAGTGTTTGTTTGATGGAATAATTTTTTTGCTGGAGGAAAGAATACAGTGCTTATGCTAGAAAAAAATTCTGATTATGAATCTAATAGGATTATGTTGCTAAGTGCTTCTGTCCCCTGAAAAGCAAGAAATGGATAGCCACAATATGACATCTTAGCACCAACGGATGAGTGTAACCAACAGCTTAATTTCTCTGAGTTTTGAACTGTTGTTGAAAGCAATGAGATGCCTGGCATGTTCTGTGTAATGCACCGTCCTTGGGCAGAAAAATGAAAATATGGAAATGGAAGATATTTTGAGTCTAAAAGCATAAATATCCGCTAGGTCAGCAAAACTGCAGTGCAAAATTGACCATAGTGACTACATATAGAGTGCATTTAAGGGCTCAAGAGAGCCAAATCTTATTGCTTTGGTTTTTTGTTTGCTTGATTTTACTAAAATCCTGTCACTAATTCATTTGGGGTTTCTTTTGTTCTGGGTTTTGGGGTGGTTTTGGAGCTTTTGGCTGTAGGGATTGTGATTTGTTTTGGGGTTTGTGGGTTTTTGATTTTTTTTTTTTCCCTGTTGCAATAGGTAATACCTTAAAAAGAGTACTAATTATTTTGTGAAACATAGATCCTTCCCCGTCTTGCTTGATGTTTAGTACCCATTTAGTGACATATTTTGTGTTACCACATTCTTGTGGACTAAGAACGTGAGGAAAGAAGGTAGAATGTAAGATACAATTTACATCAGAACTGTTCCTGTTCTGCTAATTATGTAAGTTTACACAGATCAAAAACTTCGCTTTCTGAGGACAAGTGCAAGGATGGGAATGTTGATTTTATGGGAGTAACTGCTCTAGTTGAAGACAAAGGTACTTGAATTTTAATAGATTCTAGCAGTGTATATTTATTTTAGATTTATTTGACACATTAAAAACCACCCATCCAGGATTGGAAATGCTTTTGACATTTTTCAAAAATAGAGCCATACTATAAGCAATTGTTGATTCTTTCCATAATTATACAGCCTAGGACTTAGCAAAGCATGTATATAACTTTAAATACACACTTAAATGCTCTGATGGATAAGACAGCTTGGCTACTACATGGCAGTGAGGAAGAATGAAATGGAAAGGTCATGTTTTCTTCTCTGTTTGAGTAAACTACCAGGGCAAAGAAACTAGAAATTGGACAAATTTTACTATGTGGATGTGGGACCAGCAGAGCCAGATTTTATTTCGCTCACTTTCAGAGCAGTGCCAGGGAAACGTGAAGAGGCATGTGGCAAGAACTTGTCAGCCTGCAACACATCCTATGGCTGTTAGAGTATCTGGTAAAAATGAGATTTTCTATGATCTAGGAGCTCTTAGGAACTGATCCCAATCAGAGAGTTGCAAAAAAATATCCTTACCCTTGCCTTAAGCATAGCTCAAACAAATGCAGAGTTACAGTATTCAAAGTTAAGAAAATGAGGATTGCTTGAAGATTTTTTTCATGTTTGATTCATTAGGAAGAGACAGTGCACTACAGTTAAATTGACGGATACTTGAGACTAGTTTTACTGTTTCCACAGCCTCTGTTCAAGTAGACTTATTTAGATGATTGGTCTATTTGAAAAAATATAAAAATGGGGGAGGGGTTTCCAAGTATTTATATATCTCTGTGTTTCATGTGTATTCTCAGTTACTTATATAATTTTTTCCACCACTTTATGCCTTTATTATATACAGAAATGCTGGGATTTAGGCATCCTACTGAAAAGCAAGCACTGCTTACAAAAGTGTAAATGTACTGCTCTTGTGCCAAGTGTCTTGCTTGCAGCCATTGGAGGGGATAAAATCATCTAAAATATCTGTTTAATTATATTTTTTAAGGAGAATACAATAGGTAACACTGCTTTAATTTACAGCTTAAAACAGTGTCTCTGAAGTGCAGAAAACTCTTAGCCCCGTATTAGCTGTACGCTTTAGATCACATGCTTGAATTCTCAGTAGTTTCCTAGTGGTCACTAAATAAGAAATCTTATTTAGCGGGGGAGAAACCAAGTAAGTTTTATTAAAAACCCTTTCATTGGGAAAGTAATTGACTGTCTGCTGTGCACTGAAGAGAAAAAGATTACTGTCACCAGGACCACCTATAGAAGCTTGTCATGTGGAAAGCGAGGAATCCATAGGTGAATCTCACTCCTGACTTAGTGGAACCTTGCAGAGCACCATATCCGCATGGGCATTGGATCCCAGGCTCTGACAACTTTTACTCTTGAACAGGTCAAGGCTGAAGCAGATGGGTTCTGCTGAATAGCTGAGCTAAGCACATGGCGTGTCGCAGTGACCCCAAGAGTACAGATAAATATACACCCTCGTGGGAGGCTGACATCTGGTTTGGTGGGTCTAACAAGTCTGTATAGAGAAATAAATAGCCTTACAATTAAAGAAGGAAAACTAAAAGCAGACTTTAGAATTATGGTGCCATTTTACTGAGAAATTTTTAGGTTGTAGGATCCTACAGCGTAGCTGTAGTCTTCCTTGACGGAAAGAAACTCCTTTCATTTAGGTACTTTCTTGAAAGTGTGTTTTCAATACAAAGTTTTGCAGGCTTTCAATAACATATTCAGCTTTAGCCCTTTCAAGGAGGAGGAAAGAGTGCAGGCTATCTTCAGTTTATAACCTCTTGCAAGTAAGCTGTGACCGAAAGAAAGAAGTGTCTGTCAGAGATCCTAAAATTATTTTTCTGTGGGGATTTCCTGACTGCAGGCTGCATTACAGTCCCTCGGTTCCTATTGTATAATTCTACCTACCCTACACGCCTGCACAAACACAAAAGGATATTGAAATTCCAGCATGATAACTAGAAGTTCATTGAAATGGCAGTAACTGATACCTCTAAAATGATAGTGCTAGTAGTTCGCATTGGACTGTCATGTTGCCAGGAATATTTTCTTCGGAATGAACAGAGAGACAAGAACTCAAACAATATATGACTTGTCCAATATTGCTCTATCACATTTATACTAAGCTTCTTTAAATCCTGTGCTGACATATCTACATACTGCCTGGCTCCCCAATGACATTCAAGTCTTGTATCTAAACCCACTATCTTTCTGAGATTATTCTGAGAATTTTCTCTAAACTTCCTTGAGGTTGATGTTCATATTCTTTTGCTTTTATGTTGTCTGGGTTTTTTTCTTCAGGTTTTTTGTGGGTTTGTTTTTTGGTTTTTTTTCTTCCCAGAAGTTGTATGCCACCATGGGCTGAAGTAATAAGTAAGGACATGTAGTAATGACAGAAAAGAAATATTAAGTATTGAAATCAACAAAACATGAAACTAAGGTAGACTATCTTGCCTTTACTGTCCTCTCAAAGTAGGGATAAGGGACAGTTGTGGGTAATTCTGAGGGTTGGTCATGATCTACTCATTCAAAAATGTAATATGCAAAAAGGCTGGGAGCCCTTCGAGGATTCAATAGTTGCAGAAAGATCTGAACAAGAAACCATTATTTGTCTTTCTCTAAAACAAAAGAACATTAAAAATAATGCTGTCTCCAATTGGGAGAAGAAGCCAGGATTTTTACTCGTGGTTCCTGGTTTGACACTATTCTTGGTTTGAAATAAAATTAAATAATTCCATAATATCATTTAAGTTCTCTGTACTTTTGCATTGCTATAGATAGATTAATTCCCCCACCATCCAAATGATATTTTAAATGAAACACAGAATTTTTTCAACCTCAGAAATAAGAAATAGAATTCCAGCTTTCTTTCCGGAGTTTTGAATGTCAAAAGCCATCATTAAAAAACTGGCAAACTGGCCTTTTTATAAATGTTTTATATAAACACCGTGTAACACCTTAGCTATATCCTCAGACTTCAGTGTTCTGAGATGAATCTGTCCTACCTTCATCTTAAATGACACATTAGACTGACTTTATTAGAAAACTCTGCCTCGGGTATTGGTACAGCACTTTCATTTGTTAGAAAGATTAAGAGAACAGGTAACAACTCAGGCAGAGAATCTGAGATGCAGAGGAGTAAGTAGTAGATACCAACAAACGAATCCAGAAAATAGATTAGAGAGATAAGAATTCTTGTACTAGAAATTTTATATCTCTGGGGTTTTTCAGTTTAATAAATATAGACAAGCATAGCTCCAATGGTATTGATATTAATAAATGGAGACAATTGTATTCCAGTATACAATTTCTAGTTTCCGAGAGCCCCTTGCCAAATAAGATATTGACAAGAAAGGAGAAAAAAAACTAGTTTTGGAAATACTGTGAAATGTTGAGGAGGCTCCAGGCACTGGACTTCCATTATTCATTTCATGAAATAAGCTATTGCCTACCCATCCATTAAAACAGAAAATAGAAATATCAGCTTAATTGCTACACAAGATAAGGACCTAAATAGCACAGTGGAAACTGAAACAAAATGAGAGGTTTACTGGCAAGTCTCATGCTTGTGTCCATGCTTATTGCCACATGGGGTAGATTAACACAAAACTATTTCTGACAGTGCTTCAGCTTGCTTTATTTTACCATTTCTTTCAGTAGTTTGTTTTTTTCCTTTCAGTGGTGTGAAGCACTCTTGTAAAGGTGTATCACTTGACATTGTCTGCTGTAGCTGTAAGTTCTTATGAGTGGGAAGCATGCGTATTTTCATGGAGTCTCATTGTGTAGTGCTTACATGTAGAAGATATATGCTGATCCCCTTCCTGCAAATTTAGCTTTTGAGATCCTTAAAATAGTGTCTATAAAATAGGCAGATGCAAATATTTCACAGAGGTGCCTATATGGAAAGGGGAGAGTAGAATTAAGATACCTCATTATATAGATTTGGCAGCAGCTACATAGCTGCTACTAAATTTTCCATGAGGAGTGTGTTTTTGAAAGTGTCTGAGCTCAAGAGGAAGGAGTTTGTAATGAACAGTATGGAAGTGATACAGACATTTCCCTCATTATCTGACAACTTAAGACTCGGTTGATTCTGATATATGAACTATGAGAGAACAGAGACAGCCAGAGTTTCCCTGGACATCTGGCCACATCTGCTCCTTCAAACAAGTAACCCAAAAACCCTAAAGGTGAGTGGCTCTTGAAACAGTGAAACTCAAGATTTATTGGTCGAGATGTCTTAACATAAAGTATTTGAAAACAGATCTCTCTTGCCCCTCCCAGCCCACTGTGTTGCTTGAGTGGATCCTGTCCTGCTGTCATTCCATAAAGTTTCAACAGATTTCTGAGCTGCAACAAATTCTTCCTTGTCTCTTACAAACCTATACAACAGTGTCTTTTTTTTTTTATCATCAGCTCTGAGGCTTGGCTTTGAGCCCGTTCCCTCCTTGTCTTAGGCGTTTCTTAATCTCTGCTTTTGCTGGAGGATCCTAGCTTGCTGCGTTTCTCAATCATTCTGCATACTCCATCCTGCAATCAAACGCAGCCGCTCCAAGACCAGCATCCGCTCCCATCCAGGAGGCTCCACACCCGTTCTCAGCAGAGCATATGCAGTATATGTGCTGCAACTGGCAAATGCATAAACCAGAATGGATGCCTTTCGCCAGCCTCCCATCAGCCAGATGAGCAATGGGTTAGCATTGCAACACCGCAGGAGAGGTACCTGCGCTATGGATTTGAGGAGCCTGGTGGTACCAGGAGTCAGGGGTCTTGGGAGGAGAACTGTATGTAGAGTTATAGCCTGCTTTTGTGCCCAACATTGAGCAATAGGTGGAGAGACAGAGGTAATAACAAAAAGAAATTAAGGAGACAGATCTGAAGGTCTGTTTCCTTTCATAATGTATGAATATAGTATCAATTGTTTGTGTTCAAGGGTTTTGGCTGTCATTCCCTGCAGATTTATTGAGTGTGGGAGGCCAAGCCTCCTGTTCCAAGTAATGGTGAATGATGAATGACTGCTTCCAGGTAAATTCTTCCTCCCTCAGATGACAACAGAAAGGACCAGAATGGTATGTAGAGTCTGTCACTTGGTGATAAGATTTTATTAAATAAACAGTATAGTTCAACTACCTGTTAAAATTAGAATACAATAAAATAACTGAAAAGAATAAAAATAATTTTTTTCTCAGCTTGATTGCTGATTATATTGCTCATTCACATTGATAAAAGCATTGAAAAAAAAGAGAGCCCTGAAAAAGAGTAGAGCCAACCATCACAGAATAAAGTACAGCATGATGAAAAAGAAATTCTGAGTGAACAAATTTACAATTGACCAAAGCATAGCTGCCATCTGTCCTTCAAATAAATGAGAATGCAGCTGCTCAATGATGTTACATTAGACTAATGTACCAAGGACTACAAGACTAAATGATGACATCTGAGTCATTTGGCATATATGAAATAGACATTGAAATAAATCACTATCCCAGAGCAAATATCTCTTGGAAAACAAATGATCCTGGCTCAGCATTTGTTCTTGATCAGTTCATTGTCCCCACCTCTGTTCTGTAGTTGCGGTACCAATTGCGTAGCCACACACTGTCAAAAAGGATGAGTGCCCGTGCCCCGCACAGGCTGTGTAGGTTTAAGCAGAGGTACATGATTCACTACATGGCACAGGGACTTAGTGACTTAGTCAAAACCAATGTGAAAGCAAACAGGTCACTTTTAGCCATTTGACAGCTCTGGCTTTGTAACTAGGTCATGGCATTGGAATATTAATGTATTACAGTGAACTTAATTACATACAACAGCAAGATTGTAAAGGAGGATTTTAACTGTAGCTTCTGGATCTGCATTGAGTTCTATGAGCAGAGGAAAACAGATGATTGATTTCCTTTCTTGTTCCTTTTGTAAAGGAGCCAAACCAATTTTTTTCCAAAACCCTTTCTATTTGGGTATATAGACTGTAGTTACCATTTTATAATGCTTAGTCTTAATGGTTAACTGGAGGGTGTCTTGTTGAGTGTGTGCCTGCATAGTTGGTTTTGCTGCTACATTGCTTTCCCAAAAGCAAATGGAAGTAATTTCTGAGAAAAAAAAAAAAAAAAAAAAGAAAGATGTCACAGAGGGAACCTGACCTGGACTTCACTCAAATAGACAAACCTTATGGAGAAGATCAAATCTGTGCTTTGAAAGATCTTGCTTTAAATTACAAAGCTTTCTCCCACATCGATGTCACCGATGAAGAGCTTATTTCACAGAGGGTTCTGCTTTTAATTGTAGGGCACTGCATCAAATTCCAGAAGATAAATGAACATGGAACAAATTTGTACTGGCTCTGTCAATAACTAATCTGACATTGGCATTTTAGATCTTGGACAAAGGGACCTTTAAGATCCAGAGGATGACAAAAGGGCCTTTATTGCGTGTTCGATGCAAATGTTAAATTTCTATCTGCTCAGGCACTATATTATTAATTAAAAGGAAAAAAGGGGGAAAAAAAGAAAAGAGAAGGTGATGTTTGCTCCTTTTCCAGAACGTGCACACATGCTGTTTTACTGAGACCTTTACAAGCTGCTGTTGGCTAGCCATACACTCCTGAGGCTGTTTTATTATTGTTCACCCTTTCTGCAGAAAACAAAATACAGCAACTTATGCCATGACATTTTGTGACATTTCCAGATATGAACATCTGGGAAGTTTAGTGTGACAGTGACAGCAAAGCTGACAATGATTTTTCCAATGCCACGTGCAGCCTGGGCATCTGCAGTCATTGCCTTTTCATTTTATTTTCCTCTTCCTCTCTCCCTCCTTCTCCCACCCAAATGCTTAATACAGCCCTTCTCTATTTTGGCCTTGAAGATAGAATAATATCCCACATTTATTTCAAAGCTGTGCGTGGAGCATTGTACATCAAGTGTATCACAAAGCGGTTCAGAGCAAAAGGGAAGTACATTCCAGCTAGCAAGAGGAAGCGCAGCTGCACAAGTTGGTCTAATTGCCGACACTGGGTGGATTTGATCATCAGATGTCTACTCTGCATAAAATGGAAGTTAAACAGCTAAACAGTAATTACTTCTATTATTGCATTTATATATTGAGATGAAAGGGGAAAAAAACCCTAACAACCCACACATCTTGGGTATTAAGCCAAAGGGAGGAAAGGGAAAATAAATTAAAAAAAAAAAAAAACCAGCAAAAAGTATGCCAAACAGTCCCTGAATTTAAAATGTAAAATGTCTGGTTAGTGTGATGAAAGGTGCACTGGAGGAAGGTAACACTTTTATAAAGGGCTCAGGCAGCGACGCGAGTATGGTTAGTTCATAAAGTAATGTAGAAGAAATCACAATGGGCTGGAAATCTGGGAAATATCAGGATTGTCTTGAATTAAAATTATATTGATATATATTGCTACAGGTAACTGCAGGAAGTTTTAGATAGCAGAAGATAGGGCTGTGTGCCAGCTGTGTGTGTTCGCATTGGATTTAAGCGCTGTGTCTAGCAGTAAGTCTAAAGGAGGATTTTTTGATGCTGTGAAATTATGATTTGCTGTGATATAATGGTGAGGCACAAACAGTTATTCAACATGTTGTGGTGTCAACTTCCTTTTCAACTTAAGCTATTTCTTTGCCTTTTCTGGACTTTTAGGTGTCTGCAGAAACTTTGTTGTTCAAGGAACAGTTTCTCTATCACTTTGAGAGCCAATACTGAGTGGCATTAGTGCAAACAAAAATTGCATAGCATTCCAAGTGTGTTGTAGAATTTGCAGCCAGGAGATTGCGTGAAAGCCTTAAAAAAACTGTAGCAAATAGGCCTTAAAATTACGTTGGGGCTTTTAAAGATAATTTCAAAGACTAATGCCTCAAATAAAAACATCTCTCTTAGAAAAAAAAAAAATCGAATGGAAGATTCAGTACCCACCTTAAGTTTTATGCTTTGAGAACCACTACAGGTTCAGCACGGATTGATAGCAAAATAGTTTCTATGTAATTATTTTTGTTTGGATTTACTGCAGTCCAACAATGAGCTTACATGCATTTTTCCTGCAATGACCAACCTTGAAATATTCATAGTGTTGATTTTTAAAAAAAATTTAAAAGTTGCTGTGAAACAGTGTCATCTTTCTCAGATGGAAAATAATTTTCCTAGTCTTTGTTATCAAAGGTCCCCTGAAACACAAGATTTTCTTCTTCCTTGAAAAGTATCGCATTTCTCCTGTTCTTCTTGTCAAAAACTTATCGATCAATTAATTTATGAGAGTATTCTTTGAAAGCAAATACTGAAGTTGTATGGTAGCAGAGTGCAAAAGCCATATTTGTCAGTTGAAAACAGAGGATTGGCAGATTGGACTGGAGAAGCAGTTGCTTCTAGAGGACAGGCAGAGCTGGAGCACAGTTCCGTGTTGCATTCTGGCAAGTGACTGCCTGGCCATGAGGCAGTGATGGCTTGGGACAGCTCAGTGACTTTCAGCCTTCCCCTGGAAATACATATATGTGTCGGAGAGGCCATTTGAGTTTCTTAGCCTTCCATTAGCCAGTGATCTGTCGTTTCAGCCTGAGACAATCCTGATTGAAATTAAGTCATTTCCATACCAGGCTCAATAAATTTAAATCATCTTAACTGGAAAGATGCATCAGATTCCTTGAAAGGTTTCTCTCTTACCTCTTCCCCTTTTCCATCCCACTCATTCCCCAGCTTCCTCTTCACCTGAAACTCTCACACATCTTTATTTTTACTTTTCAAGGCCTTTGTCTAATCTTGCTTTACCCCTTTTTATCCTGCTGAAAATCTAAACAAATTGATAGAGCAAAGCCCAAATACAACATCAACAGCCTACAGAGAGTTTTCCTTAGAAGACAGCAGGCAGCAGACTTGTATTTTCTGCTTCACAGTATGGGGATGCAGCAAATACAACCAGCTGTTCCATGGAGAGTTTTGGCTCGGTTAAACCATTTTGTGCAACGATGATCTGGCCGAGCCCCAAACGTTCTTTCTCCCAGGCTCCTTTATGCAAGCGTACTGGAGAGCTCAGTTGTCTGGAGGATGCAGTGTCCCCTTTGCCCTCACCCCAGCCCTTGTGCACCTTCTCTGCAGTTTGAGCCTCCCATGGAGAAGAAATGTTCTTTCTATTGCTTTCTGTTGCTTTTGGCCCTTGCACCTCAGCATCAGGGAACACAAAAGTTCTTTCTGTCCCCTTCCTTGACTGATAACCAGTTGACAATGTTACATCATCTAAAACACTGAGTTTTAGGCTGGTCTAAGTGACCCTCCGTTCACCCTGGTCTTTGCTGCCTCCTCTTATAGCAAGAACAGCAAATTCCATTCCTAGGCATTCCTCCTGAAATTTTCACCTTTGTGAACTGGTAAATACTTTACAACATATCTAGAGATGTTACTGCTCCTGCAACGTGTCTTTTCCCATCTGTGTTCATGGCTGGAATCTGTTCGTGTTGGTTGGGTTTTTTTGGTTGGTTTTGGTTTTTTTTTTTTTTTAAATGAACTCTGAATTTGTTCTCAAATTATTTCTCAGGTTTTTCTGTGAATATTGCTACATAAACCTGGCTGACTTCCATGTGACTCCCCTTGCTGAACTAGTTCATGCATGTATGTCGGTGGAAGTTTAAAAAATTCTAAAAAATGATTCTTGCATCTGTTACAGTCCCTGAATGTTATTACTAATGTGTGGGTATTCTGGGTACCCACAGGTGCCCAGGCTGTAATGCCATGGGCACAGACGCTGTTTGAAATCTTTCTAGTTGCCGTGTAAGAAGTTGTCATCCTAGGAAGTACCAGTGCAGACAATAAACCAGAGTTGGATCTGAAAGTAGGAAATCTAACTCTTTAGGTAGTTGTTTGTGCCTTGCTTGTAAGAGAAACTCCCACAGGCTTTTTATTTGCATTGGTTCTGTTCCCTCCTCCCCCCACAAAAATAAAATCCACGCAGAACGGTACAAGAAGTAGAAGTTGCATCACTTTGCTTATAAAACTACAAAGATCGCAAAGTGTATATTAAGTTAGTTTTGTTAAGTAGCTTGAATGTGAATCTTGCAAACAATTTAGTGAAATATCTGATATGGAATAACACAGCAATAACCCAAAAGTCAATGGAAGTTTAAAAAAAAAAATAGTTAACGCTGTGGTTTTTCAGACCACAGCACAAGTGACAACTGTTAGTTTCAGTTTGTGTGCTAGTTCTGTCAATCCATCTATTAGTGGTTGGAGCTGTCTTACTGAGCCCCTGCCTGGGACTACACACACACTGCTACACGCTTTGATTTTCCCTCTGACACGACGATCACTTTCACCCTGAAGCTCAGTATTATTTTATGCCATGTGTTAATTTCTTGCATGAATGCCTTATTTACCTTCATTTAGAGTATGCTGCAGGTGGAAACAGAACAGTACTTACTGGCAATATTTTTGGTGGCAAAAAAACCTGAAGGACAGCTCAGGGTCTTGCATAGCTCCAGGGTATCACCACTGTGAAAGCAATTTGGAGGTGTGATTTGTCATTAAGGAGGACTGGTTTCTTAAATATCAGAGCTTCATAGGACTAACCACAAGTATGAAGTTTTGCAGTCTCTTCAAAGCAAGCAGATCTAACAATCTCTGGGCTGCATCCAAAAGCCACTCAAGCCAATGGGAGTCTTTTCTGGAATTTCAGCCAGTGTTTGATCAGAAACATTTATTTTTGTTGGAAAGTGTCTAGTAAGAACAGCTGAACTCTTGGTAATAAAATTAAAGATTTATATAATGATTGAGTAGGGTTCTGTTACTAATTTTTAAATAGGCACCAGTAGCTCTTCTGGCTACCTTATTTTTCCCTTCTTGAATGATACAGTATTTACTTCACATTGCTCTGTTTTACAAGTATTACAGAAGTTGTAGACATATGATTTCTATCCGTTTTCCTGTAACTCATGTGCACTGATTTTAGTAGTAATTATAGTGTGTCTTCAACAAGGGTGGCTAGATATGTATATACATTAAGATGCTTTCACCCAGGGCAACAAGCTGCTTAGAAGATCTGTTCACTATGGTATCACAGAGGGATCATTCCTTTTCAGAGATTCTCACTGTTTTCCTTTGTTACTTGGGTATGGCTTATGAAACTGCCTTTCAGTGTTTAGAAGTGTATTCAGCAATAGAGAGGTTTTAATGATGAGATCTGTGTGTGTTTATGTGTTTGTGGTATTGGATGATTATTAGAAATAGATACTCATATGTGGATGAATTGCATGCATGCACACATACCTATATCTAAGTTTGAACTATAAATGTGAGAGTTGACAAGGAATGTAGCTAGATGCAAAGTGTTTGGTTTTAAGCTTCTGCGCCATGTGCTTCTCATTGCTTCTCCTTCTAGGAGTGCAGAAACATGGCTTGCGTTTGCCTGGAGGATGAATGCAGCGGCTGCTTAAGTTGCAGCTACAATAATTTCTTATTCACTTTGCATTTCAGGAGCAAAAGTTCACCAAAAGTAAAACCACAATGAAATACCCTTCAAATTAAACGTATACAATAATAGTACAGTAATACATTTGAGCAGTATGGAACTTGCTTTTGTAAGATACCATATGAATCGAAAGTTTAGCACAATTTCTATGAACACTCAAGCTTCAGGGTATAAACTAACCTCTAAATTCAGATTTAAGAAGGAACTTTACTTATTGAAAGGTTATTCCATAATTGCCAATTTCATGGTTTCTTGCCCTTTCCTCAGAAGCATCTGATGCTGGTCACTGTCAGAAAGAGGATATTGGACAAGATGAATTGGTCTGAAGCACTATGATGACAATGGACGGGTTTGTTATTGTGAGGAAATGATCATTTCTGCTGGTATCTTACCAATAAGAGCACTTCTAGCATGTAGGTGTTAGACTGAGAAACAATTTGTGATAACACACTTACACATTGTGATGATTTTAGAATGCACATCTTTAAAATATAAAATTGCAAACTGATCAGCATGGTTTTATTGGAGAGAAATTAATGCCTTCCACCTTTAAAAAGACCCAGACATGATCCTGTGACCTGCTCAGGCTAATGAAAGTTCAGAGTTAGCAAATAATATACAACACAAGATGGGTGATGTATTTCAGATGACCTTTTCCGGAAAACAAACCTGAATCTTGTCCCAAATTTTAGACCTCTATCACAATGATTTCTGATCTATAACCAGAGCTTCTAGATGATATAGTAATGCAAATAATAACTGTAATAACAACATTGGGAAATGGGGTATTTTTTCCTGTTGTTTACTCTTTTCCTAGTGTCAGTAGTAGCGGCAAAACTAATAGTTCTTTTAAAATAATGAGTGGTGCATCAGAGAGACGCAGATGCGCTTCATGGGAGGATTTTCTGTGGTAGGTTACACAGAAGGCTTGGGCATTTATTATAATAATAATAATAATGATATTTTTCCCCAAATAGTTTCTCCACTAGGTGTCCTGAGTGCAAGGAATGTCAGACTCACGTCTTCTAGTTTTAAACATTGACTTTTTTTCCAATCCTGTTAGGATATATTAAGTGTTCATTTTGCTTATAGTTAAAGGATTTATTGTATTCCATCCTAGAAGCTTTTATAAAAAGGATAGAAAAAACTAAAAAGGATATCCTCAGGATACTTTAAGAAATCTTTTTTCTTGATTTATGCCTCATATACATGTAAATTGACCTCTGGGACATCACCGGGACCTCAGTAAGCACTTGGCTGTAGGACTCCCCACAGTGGAAACAAATAGCTTTGAAGAATTTTGTTAGGACTGTTCTTAAGATTTAGGAAAAAGAAAGATTTAGTCCTTGGAGCGCAAGCTGATCTTTCTGTTACCTTTGTGTCAGACAATTATTAGAGTTTTCCAGAAATTTGTGAGAAAGAGAGCCAAATTGCTCCAAATTCTGCATAAGAATATGCATGGAACATGTAAATTTTTGGCCATGCTGCATACTTCTGTGCTGTGGAGAAAAATGCTTCAGTTAACGAGGCCTCACTGGAACCTGCACAAATAATTGGCAAGGACCTTGAATTGTCATTGCAGATTCAAAGGCAGCAGACAAAATATACATATACTATGTGCCATTTGTGAGGACAGAACAGACTGATGCAAACCCCTGCTGAGAGGGAGCCAAGATGATCAGATCTGCTTGGTCATAAAAGTTATTCACTGGCAAGCTTGCAGTTTAGAATGTCAAATTATTAGGTCCTTCTGGCATGTTATGATTTTCTTAATTATAATAAGTTTACAGATTTTGTTGATGAGGTCACCACAGGAGCATAGAAAATAATTTAAATCCCTAATTGCTGAGGGACAGTCAGCAGCAAGAGCACCTTTACAAACAGCTCTAGATGCTGCAGTAACCATGATACAGTCAATGGAGATATGTGTGGTAATGAGCCACTCTTTTCTTGGCTCTGGAGTTCTGAGATCCCAGGAGCAGTGTAGTCATCAGAGGAGGATCTTCTGTTTCGATGATGGGAATTAGTTCTGCATGAAAAAGGGCAATGCCCTTCACACTTTGGAAGATTACTTTCCTGCATTTTTTTTTTTCCGATATGTACATGACTGCAGGAAAAGAAAACAGAATTTTCTGAAAGCTAGTCCATGTACAGGGTGGGACAATGTAGAAAACTTTCTTTCTTTGAGATGACAGATGACCCTACTGTCAGCTGAATGTATTTCAAAATACTTTTTCTTATTGATTTTATTAAGTAACAATCCTTCTGACAAGATTGTTTTGAGTTACTGTTTTGCCATGCTTATGGATTTTTGTCATTTTTCCTTGTTTTGTAAACTGCCTTTTCTCATGCTTGGTATTGAGGTACTCAGCAACATGGACAGCAAGGTCGGAGAACATCGTAGGTTGCCTCATACCTGTCCCCATCTGTTTAATCTTCCCCTTAGAAACCACTTTTGCCAGATTCTGTTGCCAGTGGAAGCGAATCTTCTCTGTGTTTTGCAACAGATGAAGAAGTTCCTCATGAATAAGAAGGAAGAATTCCTACTCACACTGCTTCATTATTTCCCTCCACAAAGGAGGATTTGAGAGCCCTCCCTCCCTTCATTCCCCTGTTAACATCCAGAAGGATCTTCAACATTTTGTTACATTCACAGGAGACAATAGAACTTGACAACACCTACAGATCAACATCTTTTTTTTTTTTTTTTTTACCTTTTTATCTTTTTAATCTAGCAGGCCTCCTAACTGTATGTGCTCTAGATAACATTACCTGAAAACATCATACAGACACAATCTGGACATATATCTAACGGTTCTGCCCTTATTGAGCTCTCATATAAAAATCATGGGAAAGTAAGGAAAATTGTATTTTTACTAAGACTGCAATGACCTGTATGGGTCAGGACATAGAAGCCCTCATGATATCTCCTCTTTCAATAATTTATATATTTACTGGCCATGTAAGGACTGACCTGGTATGGGTGAGGCCAGAGTTCCCTTTCCCAGGGAGCCAGCACAGTTGAGCCGAGCTGGCAGAGGGTGTTTCCATACTGTGTGATGTCACACCCCCATAAAGGGGACCGGGTGGGATGGGCTGAGTGTGGAAGAGGTCGGAGGGTCCATCTGGCCATGGGGTCCGTGCAAGCTCTGCGCAGTCTCTGTGTGCGCAGCCTGTCCCCAGCACTGCTGCTGCTGCTGTTCCCGCTCCTGGGGCTGTCCCTGCCCTGAGCCCACCCGCAGGTGTCTTTCTCTGCCCATGTCTCCTCCCCGTCCTGCTGAAGGATGGAGGGCAGCAGTGAGCGACGTGGGGGGCTCAACCATGGCAGGATGAACCTAGTCTCCAAGTAGCTTAGTATGGTGTTTCCACTAGCTTCCCACCACATATCTCAGTGATAATACAGTTTACAGATCAGCCATGTAGTGATTCTTTCCTAGAATAGTCTCAGCCTTCAGGAATTAGTCAGAGAAGGCACTTCATAGCTAAATGGATTTCTTGAACTGATCCAATCTTTCCTGGAACTTTTGTCATTCATCCTGGTTTTCTTCACCATGCCTTGAGTTCTTGCTAAAAATGCTATCAAGCTTCCCTACAGAATTCATTTGTCTGCATAATTTCCCTAGTTGTCATCTGATTATCAAGGCCCTAATCTCAGTGTTTAGATGTTCCAGTATTGATTATAAAACAAAAATAAAACTTCCTAGAGTTTCCATCGGAGTCACTTGTTCGTTATCAAAAGAAAGAGCTGTGTTGATCGCAGGATTATCTAAACAGTTTTCAGGTTGTAAAACTCTGTTATTAAGGTAACTGCACTAAAATCTCTGAGCGATATATAGTTCCATTGTTGTGATTTTGCATCAAGCAAGCAAAGTTTTGGTGGTGGGGTGGGGTGGGGGGGCTGCAGGGGTGGCTTCTGCAAGAAGCACCTTCAGCTGTCCTCTTCCTGACACAGAGATGACTGCAACCTCTGCCAGGTACTGCAGCATATTCCCTTTGAAGCCTGAGAACACTGCATGGAGGTACGTCATCCTTTGGATGATGACCGGACATGTCAAGAAACTGTATTAAGTTTTCCTGTTAATCACTAAAGTCTGTTTTGCTCTCAGCTCTGGACATTTGTGTGGTGTTTACCACCTCACTTACTTTTGTTCATTTGGATGTGTTTAACCTTTTCTTGATTTTGAGAAAAGTGTGATTGTTTCCTCAGCTCTTGGAATCATTTGTAGTTTCACGTACACAGCCAATGACATGGAAATTGACTGCTTGTTTTACCCCAAAGACATAATCTTTAGATGAAGTATAATTCTAACTACACATGGGGCTGTGCTGCACCAGTTGGAGAGTTAAGTGGTATAATCTTCAGTACTCATCAGAAGCTCTGGGCAAGGAATGAACATTTTATGGCTTCTCAATCAGTGACTGACAAAGACCTTGCAAAGGAGTTCTAGTTGGCTAATGTATGCATATCTGGAGAATTCTAACCCTCTGAATATAATTTACTGTACTGCCTGAACAGGTGAGCAAAATACTAGCTACCACATTAGGAGAAATCCCAAACTGCACCATCTACAGTTTTTTAGAAAATCTTTACAGCTTTTCTTTTTAATTAGGCTATACAGAATATCTGTATGAAGAATGACTTGAGTGTCTTTGTGCAAATAGCGGCTGTGTCTAACTAGACTGAGGTTGCCTTTGGCCTCATAGAAAAGCATCATATGGTTTCTTTGCATCCAAACAGAGCTACCTTAACAGCTTTGTCATTTATAACAATGGAAATATCAAAATGACTGTGTCAGGTGTCTGCACAGTGTGGCAGAGAAGGGATGTGGCTCATCCTGACAAGCGCTGAGGTTAGGGCAGTCAAGTGGATTGCAACTGTAACTGAGTGTATTGTACCTTTACTAAGAGGAGCTACCAGCTATTTCTACTCTACTTGATGGGCACACATGTAAGAGATACCTTTCTGCTTGTGGCTCATTTGTATGCTCAGCTGGTCAGATTTAGATAGTCTGGTGCTTTCACTTCACCAAACTGACAAAAAAAAGGTTGCAAGAGACTATTTGAATCCAACAGATCAAATCCAATATATGTAACTTTAAAAAACATGTATTAATAAAGCATCTTTCTTAAGAAAGGGACATTTCAGGAGTGTTCTTCACATAATATTTTAGAAGATGACCCCAGTGATAGGACAATGGCTTTATAATGGCTTTAAGCTGAAAGAGGGTAGATTTAGATTAGATGTTAGGAAGAAATTCTTCATGATGTGTGTGGTAAGGGCCTGGCACAAGCTGCCCAGAGAAGCTGTGACTGCTCCCTCCCTGGCAGTGTTCAAGGCCATGTCAGATGGCGCTTTTGGCAACCTGGCCTAGTGGAGGGTGTCCCTGACCATGGAACAGGGCTGGACCTGAATGATGTTTTAGGGCCCTTGCACCCCAAACCATTCTGTGATTCTATGATTATAGCAGTCATTGTCAATGTGTAAGGAAGTCTAACTTCTGTGTCAGTATGCTAGCCAGGATTTTAAAGAAATTAAACCTTTGTATTAAATTTCAGCATAAAGTACCATGTAGTAAACAGAGTAAAAGCTATTACTCATTTTCAACTGATAGGTGATTTACTCTATGCAAATTAAGTATTGCAGTGAAATATTTCAGACACTTAAAAAAAAATTAATGAAAAATTATGCCTCCATAAATCATCCCGTTACCGGTTAATTTCATCATTTTCCTGTCTTATTTTGATGCATTTCAGAGCTTGTATTTGTAACAGGGAAGGGAAGCCAGACTGGACTTTGAAGGCTGTAAAGTCTTCTAAGTGTGGACACAGCTAATCAGGAACTCCAGCCCCTGAGAACAGGACAGCTCATTCAAAGATTTTCCTTAGGAGGAACGGATGGTTCAGCTCAGTATCACGCTCAACAGCTGTTAGTCTGGTACTGACCATCCAAGACAAGCAGGATAAAATACCTGCTTCTACAGGGATGTATAGACAAGATCATTTGGAACAGATTCAGAAATGTATCAGCTTTCAAGAGAGGTTCATATTTCAAAAAGAAGGTGGAAAAGGGCTGTGTGGACGGCCGTAACCATGTTGAAAGCTTTTTTTGTACAAATGCAGTTGTGTTAAAGGCATGGATCTGATGGCTTAAGAAATGCAAAGCCAGATGTATGTGCATCTCTGCTTTCACAGCTCTGTTGCCTTAGATTGCAGCTATCACTTTCAGCAATTGAAAATGCATGTTGGCAATTGTAAATCCGTATGTGCCGTTCTAGTAAGGAAAGACAAAGCTGTAAAAACATAGTGCCATAAATGCACTGACTTGCCTCCAGTGTCCCATTTTCAGCAACAAAAGGAAATAAGTCTTAAAACTGTACATAAAGCTCTCCTGCCGTATATTGCTATTATTCCTGATTCATTAAACACTTTCTTGCTATAATCAAACTTGTGGGAAAACGACCATGGAATGAATGAGGAAAAATAAAAGCACAATTGCTTGTGCATTATTATTGCTATTATTCAGCACCGTGGGACTTGTATGGTAGTATGATGCTTCCATACTATATCTTACATCTTCATAAGCAGTACTTCATCTACTTCATCTATGGAAACTATTGCAGACAGGGTAGCAATGAGAGGAACCAGAAAAACCCGGTAATTGTATGTTGGCAGGTATTTCAGCTGAGCCTCAGTTTAGTGAAAAAGCATTGGGCAAACATGGGTATGCATACTTGGATGGTGACCCAGAAGATACCTGTGCTGTAATGGGACAGAAAGCCAGAATTTTTGGTAGACGAGCAACAGCACTGTTTTGGACCAGAACCACCAGGACATTGCCAGGCCTCTGTGATACCAAGCTTAGGAGCCCCTAAGCTTGTTGTGCTGAAGCCCCAGAGGCACCAGAAGAATAGGGAGCCTCCTAGCCCAGGAGATGGCAGATCACTAATCTTAGCTCAAATTCTCATGAAAAGCATAGGAATGAAGACAAATATTTTAAGCACTTCTAGCTTGGAAAGTTGCAGTTTGGAAATTGAAGACTCTCTTTGCTAAAATTATGGACACAACTCAGGTAAATGGTGCTGTGAAGCAAGCACCCATTCTGCGTGTGCTAGCTAGGGCTTTCCACAGGCTTCAAGAGAGCTGGCTGAATGACATTAATCAAGAGCAAGAATCAGAAGCAACATAGGACTTGTCAGGAGCACAAATCCTTTTTTTTTTCTTTCTTTTCCCCAAAGTTATTTGTGCAATGGTTGCTGTAGTATCAGGAGATTAAGGGTCTGAAGAGAGACATTATTCTTTGAGTCAGTTAAGTCCATAAATATAAATTGTAACCTTATGGCTCTTCACTTTGTCTGTACAGCTGGAAGGACATCTGGTTACACCAGCTGAAGAAAGTAAGTGATTAAAAAGCTTTTCTCCTACTTTGATTTAGGATTCTTTTACCTTGATTAGTGCTGGTGTCTCTTCACCCCATATTAGCCTAAGTAATTTGTGGTGGAGAGGGAAGGTGTTAATTGAGCTTTGTTCAGTGCCAGCAGAGGTTATAACTGTGTTGCTGCTGTGTGGTAGGTGAGCTGCTTGTTTGGAGGGTTGTTGTTTGTGGTATTTGGTACAGCTGTTAGCTCAGGTGTTCTGAATGTCTCCTGACAGAGTACAGAAGAGCTAGTTTGCTCTCTTGAGCTTGGAGGAAAGGTGTTATGGAGGGGTACTTGAATGCTTTCTGTCTTGCAGTGATTTAGTTTTGCCCTCACAGTAACTAAACTAAACTGGCTACTAGCTTGGATGAAAACAGGACCTAAAGGTTGTATCATACTTCCAAAGGGACATGCCTGAATTTTCCAGCAAACTCAGGTAAGTAAGTTTTTATGTGGGAAGGGGAAGAGTGAGATTCTCTGTGTGTGTAAGGCTAGTTTTGAAGTGGTGATAATGTCTTGGCATTATAAAGGATGTCTCAGTGGCCGATGGTTTGAAAAAAAAGTTCCAGGTATTTATTCACCTCTGGTAAGGGTGAGTGGTTTGTATGGGTGGGTGGATTAAATTAAATTCCATTATGAGTTATTCTTCTATCCCACTTCTGTAGTTTTCTCTTATCATCTAAGGTCTGTTACTCAGAGTGTGTGGGAAGATGGCTGGAGTAAGATTGCTTTTTCTATCTAGGTGTAGGAGGTTTACCACTGGATGTGGTTATTTTATGAGTCTCTTTTTTGTGGTAGAAGGTTGATGCATGGAAGCAAAGAGAAGCTTGTTGAATCCTAAGGTAAACAAAGGATTAAGGACTTCAGTAGCTGTTATTTTCCAGTGCTGTCTTCCCTATAATCTTGTAGGGCTGACTTGCTACAGGGAGATTGTGATAAATAATGCTATCTTGGAGTGAGAAAGCCAGGGTGTGACTGAAGATATTGAATAATAGCTGCTACTAAGATTTCGACTTGTCATGGAGCTTGCTATTTCACTTGCATTCCTTCTTATTGACAAAGATTGCAGTAGGACTAGAACTCTGATCTCTTGAGGTATGGAAACACTGTGACACATAGCCTCCCTTCTACTAGGAAATCCTGAAATAGATCTAATGGATCTCAGAGTTTTGATTGCAAATGCTTTGATCCTCAGTATAGTGGTAGGAAATGTATGAGTATATGGAATCATAGAATGCTTTGGGTTGGAAGGGACCTCAAACTTCAGTCTAGTTCTACCCTCCCACCATGGTCAAGTACTAATCTCCTGATGTTCACTACTAAATCTCTATGCCTTTAGACAATAATGAAAACTTTAAATAATCTATGAAAATATCCAAGATTAAAGATCTGTTCCTCTGGAAATAGAGTGTTTATATATGTCTGTGTATGCATACACACACAGCGTAAGGGTGTCTCTTTTTGCTTACTTAGGCTTGAAAACTGAATCCAAGGAAATAAGTTTCTGTAACAAATACCATTAATCTTTTTCATATGGTGTAGTCTGTGAATCTTGTAATGCTTAAGGACTTTTATATGAAGGTTTCTGTGTGATTCTTAGCATGTGTATTTTAAGGGGAAGGTTTGCTTTCAGGTAATTGGTTGCATATTCAATACTAAATCAGTAAATCAAGTGGTTGACTTGTTTTTGTGAACAACTTGTGTGTTATGGTTAGAGTTTACCCATTGTGAGAAGTTAGACTAGGCTTTGGGTAAGCATGGACCAGATATGTTTGGTGACCCAAACAATTTCTGCATATAGAAGAATATTTAACAAATTTCACTGATTATAACATCTGCTAGTTTGAGTGTGCTTTAACAGTAAGGTGTGTTTTGTTGATGCTTCTGCTAGAAAGTGTTACTCACTTTCAATGTGAATTTGTAAATATCACTTTCACAATCTTTGTTTTTGCAACTGAAGTGAGGAAGGGCACAAGATCTTAGCATCATCGGGAGTAATTTTGTTCTAGGTTATTGGTTATATCCTCAGGGATGAGTGAATCATGGATTAGGTTTAAATGGCAGGGAAGAAGAGAAACATATATCGTTGGAACTAAGACTTCACATGGGGGCAAGAAGAGATTGATACAGAACTCCAGCTAGGGAATTCTAGTCTGTGAAAGTTGTGACCATGATGTCAGTTATTTGATGTAAGGTGATAAGATTTTTCATCTTTAAGAAACTGCCCAAGGGCTATTGTAATAAAAGTTCTTCTAATAAGGAATCACTGGATGAAATTCCTTGGCAAGTGTTTTGCAGTAGGTAAGTCCAGTTAATCACACTTAAAGCCTGCAAAGCCAAAGATATTCTTTCCTCCTTGGGTTCAAGCTGGTAAATATCCTTACTGAGAATTTAGTGAGTGAACAGTTGCATGTGGATCTACTGAAGGATGATAGTTTTTACATTGGGCAGAGAAATGGGAGCACTTCACTTAGCATAGTTGAATTCTAGTGACCTAATAGCTGGTGGTCTAGAAGATGACCTAGAGGAAGCTTCTGATAGATAAAGTAAAAAACTTACAGCTTTATGACAAAAATGGAAATGCTTGGGAGGAAAAGGAAATACTTCTGATCAGAGTTTTCAAAACAATGACATTTCTTTCTTTAACAGCAGAAAATTATTGATCCTGTATACCTACTCCTAATTTTAATGTTTTCCATCAAGAAAAGCAGGTACATTGTTCTGTTTTTCTAAATTAAGTTATTGATAAATGAAGTCTATGAAGTGTAAGATAGTGTTAGAAAAAAGAGCTGTCAGCCACTGAGGAGAAGCTGTGGAACAGGGAAATGTGGGCAAGGATGGTTGCAAAGATTGTCTTGGTTAAGAACTCTGCTCTTTCTGTCTTGCTTACTATTGTGAAATAAAAGCAGCTCTTAAAATGGAGAGCACCATACTTGGAGAGCTTGTTTGTGAATGCTAGAACACCAAATTAAAATGTTAAAAATCTTCAATATAGGATGCTTCATTTGCTAGTCAGTCACTCTAATGTAGCTCAGCTGAACTCAACTTGTATAAATAAATCGGTCTCCTGTGTTTACTTGTCAGACTGGGAGATGAATGCATTTTTTTTTCTTTTGGTTTGCTTTATGTATAATTGAAATGTTGCACTACTTCTGAGAATGTCCTGGTAACAGCTGTATAACATTTTGCATGGCTCTGGAGTCAGTGTTCAATTTAAAAGATGTATTATACTGAAGAAGCATTTAAGATTAAGAGGCTATATTTTGGGGAAGTAAATGACTATAGTGCCATTTAAATCTGCAACGGTGTTTACAATATAAAAGAAAGATCTTTGGGGTTTTTTGTACTACTGGAGACCATAGCTTCAGAAGGCTTTATAGCAATATATGTTCTGAGATGAAACTGTATTTTTATAGCTAAATTCCCCAAATGGGAGCTGCCTAAGTCTCTAAATTTATAGTTCTTTACCTCCCACAGTATTAGAGATAGAAGAGCTTGGAAAATGAGGATGATTAACAGAGCTATACTTCTTTGTGTGTTTATAGTCTTTAATCAGCCTTAGGATACATACACTTTACCATAGTATTCAGCCTATAATTATATACATTGGTATTTATAATCTAACAATAATGACAGATTAGATGTAACTGACAACCATACATCTCAGTGGTGACTCTATTCAATTGAGGGGAAAAACATCTACACTTCTGTTCCGGACCAAGCTTGATAGGAGTGTGGGTGGTTTCCATAACGCTGTGGGTGTTGTGGTTTCTGGTTTGATTTTTCTGATTGTTTGATCATTCTCTTTCCTCCAGTTATTGTACTTTCCCATAATGATAAAGTGGTTACACACAAAGAGGAAAATGGGTAACACTTTTACTACTTCTTACCCTTTGTTTTCCAAGTAGGACCAGATGAAGCTTTAACGGTGGTCAGTGCTTTGGTGCAGGCTGGGCTTTCTGGTGGTGGAAATGAAACCCCTGTACTAATTTTTAGGGCTGATTGAAGGTGCAAGAAATCCCAAAAAAAATCAAAATAAGCTAAATTCTAATTGATAACAAGTGCTTAAGCCCTATTTAAAAATTTGTGCTTTGTGATCTGAAATGTGTTCTCTCCTCTCCCCAACACCATGTGCATGTGATAGAAGAGGGTAAAGCATCCTCCTTGAGATGGATGGGGAAACTGGCAGAATGGGAATCTCTCCGATAACAATAGAGTGAATTGAATGGAGGTAGCATTAGGGAGGTGGCAGCTGGCAAGAGGAAAGAGCAGGAAAGCAAAGCTGTGATCCAATGCTTGATGTGAACTACATCTGCTGCACAGAAGTGCTGTCTTGCTCCAACTCCCTCCTCCAGTTAATTGCTGAGAGAGAGGGAACCAAAAGAAAATTGGCTCTTGGGATGAAAAATGCAGACCAGTGTAGATTGTTTCTTTAAATCAGAGGAATTGCAAAACAAAACAGAAAAAAGCTTATGGTACTGCTGTGTTTCACAAATTATCTCAAGCTCTATCCTGTCTCTGGAGTTCCTACCTTACCTGCTTTTTCAGAGAGACTTGAGAAGTTCAGGCAAGCAAGGAGATAAATAGGAATGTTAATGTCTGTATAATTAAGGTTTTGAGGAACTAGAACTGTTTTCACCTACAGTGAATACATTTGCTTGGACTACTTACCAGACAATAATTTCTGTTCCATTCTTGCTGTTTCTTCTTGGAGAGATGCTTGCAGAAGAATACCTGAATGAGATCTCTTGCCATCCAACCCTGGCTCTCTTTGTAATTAGGATAGAATTTGTCTACTGAGTCTAGATTAGGCATTCAAAGTTCCAGTGGTCTGATTCATTCATTGTCCTCTTATACTCAGATTAGCTGGACACTGTGCCCATATGTCTGGTCATCATAAGGGTGACTAAGAGGTTGAGGGAGTTCTGAAATGCCAAGGGAAGGCTATTTATAACAGTGCCAGTGCATCACAAAAGCAGCTAGGATTTTGACCCTGATTTGAGACATGTTGTGAAAGGTTTTGGGATAGTGTAATTCAGAAGCTTGCAGTTGCAAAGAATGTGATCCTCAATTCTGAAACAACAAAGCCATATCCTGCAATTGGATGCTGATTGTCAGATGGGTGCTGATAGGTAAATTATCTACTGGATGTAGGGTTTTTAAGTAAATTATGTTAAAACCCAGAATAAGTGACCCCAACTAGTTATCTCAGCCTTGACCTAGATGATTGTACTACCACTGAGATACAAGGAAATTCAGTAGCAGGACCATAACTGAGTAGCCAACAAAAGATTGGTTGTTCTTTTCTTGATCCAGCCAAGCTCATTGTATGGCTTCCAGTCTGTGAAGGTTATCCTTGTCATACATTGATCTCTTATGTATCTAAATGCTCTGCGGGATCTTTAGAAAATTTGTGTCCTGGTTCCTACTTGGTAGTTAAGGACAAAAAGCTCTCTTTGTGTCTTTTGTTGGTATTGCACTATAGTCAGCCCATTGCCTGGCTATACAGGAATTCTCTGTCAGAGTTTGGAGGAGGTTATTGCCAGTAGTGGGCACCAATGACAGCAGATAAAACAATTTGAAAGAACCGTGGAAAAACTTCAAAGTTTCCTCAACAGCCTTGACATCCGCTTTAATTTCTCATATTTGCTGCCTGTAAGCTTCTTGCTGTCTGAGAAAAAGAGGGTATTGTCTCTCATCAACAGCAGGACTGTTTGCCAGCCCTTTGACTCAACAGGAGAATTTTGAGCTTTTGCAAAATTTGCAGTTGAGCAGATGGACAGCACACAGGAGGCCAAAATGACACAAAGGAAGCCCTTAGTTTGTAGAGCACAGTTTGGGTCTGTCTCTAGATGATCAGCTCTGTGTTCTCTGCAAACAAGGCTAGTACAGAGAAAAGAGTACAGGACTGAGACTGAAAGAAAGTCTTCTATGATGAGTGAGAGCACAAAATGTGGGTCAAGACTTTTAAGCCTCCTCTCTAGTTCAAGCTGGATAGAGAATGTGAAAATTGGAAGACTGCTACACAAGAAGCTTTGCTGTCCTGTCTTACTCAGCATATGCCTTACAGTTAGCAAACATGCAGAGAGTTTTTGAGTTGTTTCAATAGAAAAGTTGAGGCTCATCATTGTGACCTTGCAAAAGAGACAGTGGTACTTTCTAGTACAGCTTCACTTAAGATTTTCTGAGGAGAAAAAGCTTAATGCACTAGAAACACAGAATCTGCCTTACACTTCACAGTGCCCCTGAAAAAAGTGATTAATGCAAAAGGATAGCCTTTCCTCTCCAGAACAAGGTATAGAAAAGAAATTGAAGTTATAGGAAAGGGAAGGGGAAAAAAATAATTAAGAAACACACTAAGGCTAAAGAAGTCATCTACTCTTCCGCCTCAAAGGCTTCTTCCTTTGTTGGAAGCTGAGGCATTGGCACTTGACCCACAGGACTTTAAAGAAGAAACTCAGGACAGATTGTTCCCAAAGGATCTCTTTGATACTGTGGTCAAATAGTCATAAAAATTTCAGAGCTTCAGCTGGCAAAGGAGAAAAAAGTAAGCTGAAAAGGGATAAATACTAATCGTAAAAAGGAGTCTCATTCTTTCCCCTTAGGACAAGTCTTGTAGATAAATTCAGAGGTTCTTGAAGGAGACCTCTAAAATGTCAGCAATGTGATATGAAAAAAAACGAACCCAAAAACACCCAACTGTCCATTGATTTTATTAAAACATTGTTCCTCTTGTGTTATCTATTAAAAAGTAAATTTTAAAAATGGGGGTTTAATTGACACTATATTAGATCTCTCCCTAGCAGTAACTCCCCACTTGATATCCTGGAAGTAAGTCAGCAGCAGTAGCAGCTTTGGCAGTGGAGTACTAACTCTGCCCTCAGTCAAGTAGCTCCTGTAACTAGAAAAATTTGCATTGGAAAAATCTCTGTTGAACAGAAAGCATAAAGTATAATATATCAATACAGGAGTATCTGAAGGCAGAGAATGGATTGAAAGCATCCCTGAGGAGAAGGACTTGGGGTGCTGAGAGATGTCAAGCTGGTAGTGTGCATTAGCCACACTGTCCTGGGCCGCATCAAGAGCAGCATGGCCAGTAAGTTGAGGGAGGTGATTCTGTCTCTCTGCTCTGGTGAGACCCTACCTGAAGTACTGTATCCAGCTGTGGGATCCCCAGTGCAGGAAAAATATAGAGCTGATGGCATGAGTCCAGAGGAGGGCCATGAAGATGATCAGGGGCTGAAACACCTCTCCTGTGAAGACAGGCTGAGAGAGTTGGGCTTGTTCAGCCTGGAGAAGAGAAGGCCTAATTACTGCCTACCAATACTTAAAGGAAAATCGAAGAGGGACTGTCCATCAGGAAATGCAGTGATAGGGCAAGGGGCAGTGGCTTCAAGCTGGAAGAGGGTATGTTTAGGTTAAACGTTAGGAAGACATTCTTTTCTACGAGGGCAGTGAGTCACTGGCACAGGCTGCCCAGAGAGGTTGTGGAAGCCCCATCCCTGGAGGTATTTAAAGCCAGGTTAGATGAGGCTTTGGGAAACCTGGTCTGGTGAAGGGTGTCATTGCCATGGCAGGGGGGTTGGAACTTGATGATCTTTGAGATCCCTTCCAACCCAAACCAGTCTGTGATTCCATGAATTGTGAACTTTCCCTTCAGCCAACAATGTGATGAATGATTATGACTATACAGCGTAGATGGTAACTCCAAGGGGACAGAGACTGGGAAATTCAAGCAGATACCTTTTTTTTTTTTTTTTTTTTTTAATTACACTTTTCTGTTTCACAGAGGTGCTCCCCAGGAGGAGAAACTGCCGTGCTTTTGGTCAACTAAGAGTGTCCTTGTCACTCATCAAAAGGAAAGCATGCCTGAAGTGGGATGAGATGGTCTATGCAGAAATTAACGAGTTTTTTATAACTTAGAAGACATGCAAATGCAACTTCTATTAGTGAAATTACTGTCTCTAATGGGACTGGTGGTTTATCTTATGTCTTTGAAAACCTTAGGGCTGTTAGTGTATATCCGGAAAAGGGTTGGTTTTTTTTTTTTTTTTTTTAAACTTAGAGAAAGTACTAAGGCCATGAAAACACTGCTAATAAAGTTCAGGAGGCTTTCCGGGACACAGCTGCTATTCTGGTCTGTCCCAGCATGGATCTTAATGCAGTATTAGCATCTCGCAGTATTCAAAAGCTCATGTGGGACCAACACACAAGTGTAGGCAAATCTACAGCGGTAATCTGTAATCAACTGACTTTTGATTTTAGCAGATATTGAAACAACTCTGACAACTGTTTTTGAAAGAAATACTGTGTTCAGTAGTAAAAGAATCCTGGAAAGGGATCTTGCATAGGCCTTCAACGGGGAAAAAATAAAAGACCTTGGAGATGTTAGGCTTGGAGTAAGCCTAGTGAGAAGAGAGCTAAGGGGGGGCCATGTTTCGGAGGTTGTCACCAAACTGGTGTATATGTACATATCTGGCATTTAGTTGGGCCAGGCTAGGTGCATAAGCACTGTCCTCTTCTCACCCTTCATCTTTGAGTCACTTCATCAGAAGCTTTTGGGATCTCAGTTATTCCTTCAGTGTACCAGGAAACCTGCCTGCACACTGGCTAATCCTGGTAGTGTGTTTTGTTAAGGACTCAAGTTGAAACATTTTCCCTGCATGGTATGGCATGTACCAGCCAATGCAAGATGCTGTGGGTTTTGTGTTATCAGTTCCTGGGTTGTGCCTACAGCGCAGGGGAGAACATCCTGTAAAACTGAGTTATGTGGGATGCTGGTCTGATGCCCGCAATCTTCTCTGTCGGATATTAATGCACACAATGTCTTCCTGCTTGCCGGACTGCTCAAACAACTTTATTGCTTGAAAAGACTTAGGAATAAAATTGGCTTGCATGGGTGATGTTAACAGATTTGTTAAGGCAGCAAAACAGTGTGTTTATTCGTTTTTAAAGAAAAAAGGAAGAATAGACTAAGGTTGTGTTCAATGGTAAAAACCTTTCTTAGTGGCTGTAGTGGTGTGGATAGGGAATAACCCTGCTTCCTAAGTACTGAGAAAAGTTGTAGCAGTTTGTCCTTTAGAAGATTTGCTTCAACAATGATTATTCTATTCATAGTGTTGGAAAGGAATATCAGAGCAACCCAGGGCAATTATTCTGAGCAGGACTTTCTTTAATATAAGCTAGAATAACCTCCTTGATCTCCCTGTGTGCTTGCCCTAGTTGTTTAAAGCTGTTATGTGGTCATGTTGATAGCAAGAGGGAATGAAGCTCCCTCCTTAGCCATCCTCAAGGCTAATGCAGATGTTCTAGTTAAGAAACTTGCATGCTTTCATAGCAAGGTGATGTAGATACTCAAAATTTTGGTTTATGAGGTTTTAAATATTAAGACCTTGTATCATTCATTCTTTTGTCTGGTGAAGTTCTTACTTATGTGGTTGCTTATTACTTCTGGGTCCTTCTGAACTGCACAGAACCCACTACAGTTCTCAATGAATTTGGGATTGCTTTCTGTCAAAACCCAAAAGACCTGCTGTATTTAGTGTATAATATGCACTCTTCGATTCACAGAAGCTTGTAATTTAAGTCTTATTGCCTCATTTAACTTGATAATATAACTATATTTATAATTTCATGGGTTTCTTGCCAACTTGCCTTTCATGATAACTGGCCATGGTGGAACAGGGGAGAGGTGAAGAATGCAAGACTCGGTTAGACCAGTTGAGCTTGAGATTGGAATTAGGCATTGAGCTCCAGGTTTGTGTATGATGTTTAGGCAACTGATTAAAAGGTAATTATGCAGTGACACAGTATTATTTCTGTAGTTTTCACTACAGTGATGCTACCATAGGGGGAATTATGGGTCTCCTGCCTCAAAGCATAAGTATGCATCAAGGAATACTCCTTTGTTATTCCTATCTTGTAGAAGCTGGAAGAATGCTTGTAGGCAGCCTTGCTTTGAGGAGTAATGATGTTTATATATCTGATGTTATAAAATGACAAATATTGCTGTTATATTTCCATCGTACACTGCTCAAACCAGAGTTTAACGTCTTTGCCTGTAATGTAGTTGTGCATTTAAAACCTTGAGACTTAAGATGTAGTGGTACTGCCCTGTATTAACTAAGAGCATCAATGTCCCTGTTTTTGTTGGTGCTTCTGTTGAGAATTCCAGTGAAGATTCAGATTAAGAACAAGTCATTGTGCAGCACATCAAAACCCAGAATTATCACGTGATTTCTGTACAACTTATGAGCCAGGGTAAATGCTTGTAAGTGGGATCTATAAAAGCAAGATACTGATGCACTGTCTGTGACCTTCTTCCCATTCTCTGAATTGGTTAGGTATAACTACACTGAAATAAAACCCAACGGTTTTGGACTATGCAACCTTAGTTATATATATTAAGGAACCTGTCAACTCATTTCCTGGTACACTAACATGCTTGTATTTGATATTCTGTGATGGAAATTATTTGATAATCAATTTAAATTAGTATTTCCAATGTACGAACAACTTTTAGAGAACTTTGTTCTCTAAAAGCTACAGCTTGTCTTGAATTTTGCTACCACTTGCTATTATGACATCTCTCAAAGTGGATCTGGCAGTGAAATTTCTAGAGTATTCATAGAGACACCCACTTTGCTGCCTGGGCAACTCAAATAGGTTTAGTCTCGACTAATTCCTAGACATCTACAGCATGAAGGTTTTTCTGCAACAGTTGATTTACCTAAAGTTTATTCAGCAAAAATAAGTTAATTGGAATGCAATCTGATATGTTTTAGATTCCTACTGGAGGATGAAATTACTTGTTTCTGAGAAGTATCCATTTCTCTTTCTAACAATGACCACTCCGGTCCCCTCAAAAAAAAAACAAAAACAAAAAACCCCAGCCAACAAACCAACTAGGGTGAGCTACATTGACCTACAAAATAGATTTCTTAAATTGATATGTTTCTGGGTTTTGAAGTCAGTTGTGTTCTGTACTGATGGAGGGTAAAAGGTAGCTGCTCCCTAGTTTGGTGATACAAACTTTCAATTTGGGCACACAAGGACAGGCATTCAAGGTTCCCCGCAGGTGCCCTGAAATACCTGCAGTACAGACATCGGTCTTATAAATCCACATCCAGCTTGGTATTTGATGTTGTCGGGATTAAATAGATGTTTTACAGCAAAACATCTCTTAAGATCTTACTTACCCTATTCATTTGGAACTGAATCTCCATAAATGCTGTTTCTGTTTACAGAACATCATGTTGCGTTTTCTGAGCCTGTTTCATCCTGAGAAACGTGCAGTAAAAATGCTTTTGGCCTCTTGATATCATGGCTGCATCTTTCTCAACCAGTTGTTGGTACATTGGAAATACTAATTTAAATTGATTATCAAATAATTTCCATCACAGAATATCAAATACAAGTGTGTTACTGTAGCAGGAAATGAGTTGACATTTACAAAGATACTGAAATACTGTTTCAATGTGTCGTATTAAGTCCTAAGCAGCAATAATACTGAATTATTTGGCACTAAACAGTCTTTGGATCTGGACCAATGCTTGGTGTTGGTCTGTACAGTAGACTTTACATCCAGAAGGTAGAGGAAACAAAGTGATTACACCATTATAATTCTTCCAGAAAGCTTGTAAAGTGCTATGGCAATTAAAATAGCCTTTAGGTTTGTTAGTTGTTAAGGCTAATTGAGCTACGATTTCATTCCAAACTTCTAGTTTCTTGCTCATAAACTTCTGTAACATCTTTCTCATCATGCTGGCTCGTTCTAGTCATCTTTCCTGCCTGAAGGTGGTCCTGGTATGTGTGGATTGGGTGGGGTTTTTTGTGGGTGTTTTTTTTAGTGGTAGTGGAGACACTTAATAAAGATAACAGTTCTGACACTTTTAAGTGTATGAAAGCTGGGGCCAAAGCCTTTCCCGTTCAGTGACTCTATGGATCTGTGCTTAAAATACTCCACTAGCCAATAAGGCAGGAGGTGGAAAGCTGAAATAGCCCTTACTGTGGAAAAGTAGATCTCAATGTTCTGGTAAAAACTGGTTTTAGTTTGACCAAATGAGGAGGAAACTGCAAAAATACACACATGCAGTTTTTCTGTATTTTTAAGTAACCATTTAAATGTGATTTTTATCACAAAATATGCTCAAATAACTCTGGATATTAACCAAAGAATTTGCAATGGAAAAGCTGATGGTTGTGTATTCCAAATAGCACACTCAAATACTGAGCAATAACTATTTGCTTACAGCATTTCTGTAGTTCTTGCTTTATTAATGTCAAATAGATCCCAATATTTTCAATATCGAGTTCTTCCACGTTAACCCTGAATGTAATTAGGCAACAAAACTTTGTACAAATGGAGAAAACTACTATGCAGTATATTATATCTAACTGTCATGTGAGCTTGTGTGTATGTAGCTTTCTGAGCTAGAAAACAAGCTTTATTTTTTGTTGACTTCAAATGCAGTGTTTTCTTAGTTTTGGGGTTTTTTTCCCCACTGGGAAAATGTTGCAGCCATTCATTGGTTGTACATTATCTTTAAATCTTCCTGAATGCTATCTAAAGCTGATGACAACAAGGCTGTAGAAATTCACTTCATGACACTGATATGAATTCAATCCCTGCAGTAATGATCTTAAACTTTTAGCTGTTTGGTATCAAGGGATTTTTAGTGGAAATGTTAGTCAATTGTTGGAACAAATACAGTGATATTAGGAGATACACATCAATGTTCTGAAAGCTGTGACATTTTTTGTTCAGTACATTGATAGAAAATATATTATTTATGAACTAAAAAATGCATGTTATGAAAAAAGTGAAATATTCAAAATCAGTCTTGTACAGGTACAGTTAATGTACTCTGTCTGGGATTCCTAGTCTGTGATCAACAGTCTGTTCTGATTTTTTTTTTTTTTTTTTTTTTTTTTTTTTTTAAATGGGGATGTGAATTGGTGACAGAAGTGTTTTGTTGTCCCTGTACTCGGGCTTCTGATAGCACCTTTGACAGTAACTTCTTTAAAATGCAATAGCTTTTTATGTATTATACTAATATCTGTGTTTAATTTCTTGAAATCAAATAATGGAATACTAGCTAGATCTTTTGATAACACATTTTTTTTTCAGAAGTAGGATGCAGCACAGGAAATGGAACTGGCCCAAAACACTCTGTAGAAAAACATGAGTGTGTTACAAGGCAACATCCATCACTGCTGACCTACAATTGAATACCCATTGTCTCCCATTAACTTCAAGAGGAAATTGAGACATTTCCAAATGCCACCAGAAATAAAGAGTATGAATTGGTTTATATAATATTTTGAAGAATAGAGGGCAAAGCTGTTAATGAGCTGTAGTGGCTGCCTTCTCTAAGGAAGACAAGTTGCTTTAATCAGAAAGGTCATGCATGTCAGATAGCATTATTGTTTCCTGTGTTAGCTTGACTCTACCTCAGTCTGGGCGAATTAAGATTTCAATGAACATTACCAGTAGTTAAGACACATGTCCAGGGATGTGGATGCCTCTGCATTCGACTCTGCTGAAATTTCCCTTCTGATTTATTGGCATTGCTGTTAAATACTGCTTAAATACAACCAGCTTACATGTGTCACTGAAACCCCTAGAGTCATGCAAGTGTTAAATTTATAGCACAGAAAATGGCTCAGGGTTCAGTGAAGCATAGCTAGCTTGGGTTTGAATGTAAAGAGCACCTTCATCATCCCCAAGGTTCAAGTGGTGTAGTTATATTTATTAGATATGCTGGGAAAAGAATGGAAGGGTTGTGGTTCAGTTGGGTGGAGATCCAATTCATTTGGGAACTGTGGATAATAATTCTCTGCAAATAGTAAGGTGGTCCTAGAGGTTTTCTACTTGGTGATCTAGGAGGGGCTAGACAAGAGCCTGTTTGGAGGAAATATCCCAAAGGCAGTGTCTATACCAGACTGTACTTTTTCCCCCTCCTGTAGCATTCTTAATTTCTGTGGATGTGTAAGCTGTTTTATGGCTAACAATTATTAGTAGCTGCATTTAAAAATAAAATAAAAAACCCAGTGCAAATATAGGGGAATACCTTTGGGTCCATCTTTATTTGGTATAAAACACCAGTACTGCCAAATGCATTAAGCCTTTTTGACACACTGTTGTAATTTATGATCTGACCCTGCATCAAGCAAGTTTTGTTTTCAGTGGAGTACTGATGGGAGGACTTGAGCGAGTTTTCCTTCTCACAAGATAGTGGTTATCTGGATGAATTCTATCCTCCTGGATGTCAGCAAATAGTTTAGGGTTGTTAAATCAGGCTGACTGGATAGTAAAGATTTTGTCATCCCAGTTGTGTTAGAATTTAATTCCTCTGATTTGGGTGGTTGCTGCTCCAACCTGTAACTTAATATTTTTTTTTAGGCAAACTGAAGGACTTTTCTGGAGCAGGAGCTCATTGATACCAAAACAGAGAGAAACAATCTGTATCACATTGTTCCCTGACTCCTGAGCATCCTGACCTGCCACAGTATTTGAGAAAAGTATTGCTATTTTTGTTCTTTTTTTAGTCCTATGGAGGACATGGTCACATTAGAAAAAAAAAAGTTTTCTAAATAGTATTTCACAATAGGATAGCTGGATTAACAGAAAGCTGCATTATTTTGTGTTTTGTCATATTTGGGTTTCTTTCCTATGATTATTTTATTATACATATGCATGCAAAAAAGGAGTATAATTAATCTATTATGAGTTGACAAAATTAATTTCTTCCCCACCTACAGAAATGGAAAAAAGTTGTGGGAAAGTATATGTGGGAATGTATCCTCATGAGTGCTTCACTAGTGTTTGCCGGGTTACCTACCTAACTGCAAGCTTCTCCAGCCAAAGCAGCAAGAGATCTGTGAGGTGCCACAGGAACCCCTGTCCCAGCAGTAACTGTTTCTGTCCCTGTGCTATTGACCTGCAGTGATACCAGGCTTTATAGAAAGTCCTTCCTGTTTGCGTGGGAAGAAGGATAGTATATAAACAGACATATACAATTTCACTGGAAGTAAAAAAGGCCCAGAAAAATTAGTTGAAAATGTGTTTAGCTCACTATAGCAGCTAGAAGGCTTTTTACTGGGCTGAGGTCAAGATCCTGTTCTGTGGGTACAGGAAAGGCTGAAATGACTGTGTTCACATAAATGGCAAAATCATTGTGTTGATTCTCTGCATTGCCTGGGAAAGACTGTTTAGTTATTATTCTTCTATTGGTGATATCTTATCCACTGTGATCCACTTGAGTGGAAACTGGAGGTTTTCTCTCATTTTTAGACTTATTTTTATCTTAAGGTTTGTTCTGCTCTCTTACCTAAGCCCTTTCTTCAAGCAGAGAAGAGTTGGGTATTCTTAACTCTTGAAACCCAGATTATAGAATCCAGTTTAATGGTACAGGAAATGAATGTCCAGATACATAGATAAAAAAACATGTTTAGAACAGGGTCAGTGCAATTGTGTAGGAGAAGTATGCACACCGTGCACTTATTAGAAATAATACAAATTGATATGGCCTTTACCTGTGGGAGCTATTGTGCTTAAGTGATGTGTGCATCTAAAAATTACTGACCTTGCATTCAGCATCACTTTTTTAAATAGAAAAGCATCAGTCAGCACTTCTTGCCATGGCTTCTGCCTGTGCAAAAGCTGTGGAGCATACTTCTCAGAGATGGGACTGTTCTCAGCAAGGTAAGTATAGGCCAGCTAGGGGCAGAGTGTCTTTACCCTCGAGAACTGTGATACTGTACAGTAAGGCCAACGCTTCATCTGGTGTGATCTGTCCTCCACTACCATTTAGATGTATTCTCAAATATGTTTGAATGCACAGCCAAGCTGATTCTCCTCAGTTTTAAAAGTGCTGTCTTATCTAAGCAGTTTGCAGTTCTAATGGAGATCTGTATTCTCTACATAACCTCTTTTTCTTATCTTTTCATCTTCTCCAAGAAGGATGGGAGAGTACCTGCATAGCTACTAATTAGAGTGATTAAAATAGACCTCTCAATAAAGGAGGAAGCTCAGCAGTACTTTTCAAGCCAAAACAGTTAAGGGAACTGATAATAGGAATTACAGGCCAGCTGAGAGCAGCAGCAACAGCAAAAGAGGGCGAGCACAAATTGTCATAACTGTGTCAAAGACACACAAAACAAATATTCCTTTTTGGATGGCTGAGAGGCAATGCAATCTTTGAATGTGTTCCCAACACAAGGGCAGCTATAGGATGCAATAACATTTGAATGTCAGCAGTGTTTTAGCATCTGTTGGCTCATTCCTGTCTTTGACATCACAAACATCTTCACCAAAGGAAAGCTAGGAAATATCTACATTAACACTGCTTAAGTCTATCTCCTCCCTAACTGATTTTTGATTCTGAAGGGAAAAAAAAGTAAAGCAATCCTAGCAAGCATGGTTATAGATCAACTTTTGGAAGATAAAACTCTAAATCACATCAGCAAAGTGAAAACTTGGAACTTCCTCATATAAATGCTCTGGATTGTGAAGAAAGAAACCATATACCTCTTCCTTATGATGTCTTATGCAGGTGTGGCCTTGCTTAAATGCTTAATGGAGAAGACTGAAGATTATAAATAGTAAAACCATTTTTTTTCCTTTTGCTTTTACTTGCACTGTATTTTAGAAGGGACTGGTGACTAAACCAGGGCATGATATTCAATAGGATGGTGAACTTAGTCTGATTCTCTCCTTTGTAAGAGGGGTGCCAAAATGTCACTGTTAAATATCTGTAGCCCTGTATTATATTGAGACAGAGCAAAAGCAGAATTTTACAAGTTGCCTGAGAACTTCCCTCAGGGCACCTGAAGTGCTACAAGTCAGATTAAACTTGTTCCAGAAATCAAAACCCTGAACCTGATACTTTAACACCTAGTCAATCTTATACCTGTGCAACAGAAGTCATTAGGGGTGTGATTTATTTAAAAAGTAATTTTCCCTCATGTCCTCTGTCTACAGTACAGCTATTAATATATAGGTGCTTGTTCCAATGGATTATGATCTCTTTTTTTCAAAGGTTATAGTTACTTTTTTAGATTTCCTCTCATGTCTTTGTCTGCACTGTATTACAGTAAAAAAATAATGATTCTGTAAGCAAAAGCCCTACTAATCTATATTCATGCTCAAGCAGTGTTAAAGTAAGCTAAATTATATCTGCATCCCCCTTGTTACTTCATCTATCCCTCAGACTTTAAGCAGGACAGCCTTGGGTACAGATGTGGTACCAAGGTTGCTGATGGAGACCTGAGTGTGGGGAGCTCTTAGTGCTTCGCTTGCCCTCCAGTGGCACTTCCATGGGTGGGGATGCCCGTTGGGTTAGGATGCTCACATCCCTAATTGTGGGTGTGTTTAGTCGATGAAGGTGTAAACCCAAGGGATTTTGTTAGCAGAACATCTTGATCTACCTTGTGTTTGAAATTGGAATCTTTAAGTACAAATGCAAAGGCTTTTCCTGGTCTTTCATGAGTCAAAGGAAATGCTGTAGCTGTGAGGGGGGGAAAGCTGTTCTTCCAAATAAAGTTACTCTGGTTACAGGAGTGCTCAACACACTAGAGACAAAAAAAACCAACTGAAAGTGATATGAGCATTGTCTAATTCTTGTGTTGCTAGAATACTACTTTAATTTCATGTAAGTGACACTTTTTTATTGATACTTTCACTTCAGTGATTTCTGTAGAATAATGTTAATTACAATTCATTAGCTCTTTTTAATTTAAAGACATAATGAAATGCTAATTTACTTGCATCTCAGAAAATTCCCTTAGCTAAGTCACAAAAGACATAAATATTTGTTGATTTGCCTTAACGCAGAATCCTTTTTCTCTAAATTGTGTTTTGGTGTGTTAGCTAAAACTATCTTCTGCCACCCACACGTAAAACTTCGTCTACAGTGAGATCGCTGCACCCTGTTTTCTAGAACAATGATCAAAATGCCAATTCAGATTGCAATCATGCAGCTGAATATTGTTGAATGCTCTTTGGTGCTAGCTACCTTTTGCTGCTGCTACGTACACTGTTAACTATTGGTATCCTTTAGTTATTCCATTAAGAGCTGTGGTGTTCACTGTGCAAGTCTGAAGTCTTTTTTTTTTGCGTTCAATTAGATTTATCAAACTTCCTTGTAAAGTACTTCCCTGTACAGTAAAAACAACTGTATCGAATTTGTCCTGCTTCCTTCTCTGATTAGCATGGATGGTGGTCTGTGCATGTGTAAGATATATTCTTAAGGACCTTTTAACCATTTCTTAGTCAAAATGGTCCATTTCAAGATGTTCCAGCCCGCTGTGTGTCTGCAAGTTCTTGCACTTTCACAAATATGATTATAATATGCTTGTTTGTGTTTTTTTTCCAAATCATTCTTGCAATAAAGATTGTACTATGTTTTCTTCATGGGAGCATTTTCAGTCTTCAGGTTTTAAGTTGAAACAGTATCACTAAGAACCATTTCATTGATATTGACACTTATCTACATTGACCAAGCATTAGCATAAAGAAAAAAGAATTGGATGATTTTATATTAATTACATGCAAAACACTAAATCTGCAAAACAACCTTTAAGCACTTGAACACTGAAATAAATTCATTAATTTAGCTTTATTAGGTGCTTGCTGAAAGTACAAGTAAAGGGTAGAGTGTGTGTGTGTTTATGTGTGTATATATTTATATATAGCAGGAAATCCATAATCCATGAACAAGAGTGGAAGTACAGGTGACTGTCCCTGCCTGCATTCAGGAGTTTTTACCTGACAGAAGACCCATTGTTTTGCATAGACTTTCTCCTTTGTTGACTGGAACCATGTTGATAAACAGCAACAGTATAGTAGACTGATATGTTGATTGAATTTGTGACTTCGTATGACTCGGTGTTACCAAGTTATTGACACTCCAATAACAGAGAAGAATCTCAATGCTATATGAAGCTTGCTTGTGGCACCTGAAATTGTTTTTTAGGATGGATGCTATTGATTATGTCTGTATTCAAAGTAACTTCTCAATCATTGGAATGAGAACATGTATCATGAAAATGTTTACACATTCTCAGGTGCTGCTTTTGCCAATCTTCCTCTAATTTTGGAAACTAATATGGAAAGTCAATAGATTTGCATTTTTTTGTCTTGTTTTCCAAGGCTGCTGTGCACTTGATCCATAAATAAAAATTCATTTACATGCTATACCGTTAAATTAGTCTTTGAAAAGAACAGAAAGATTAATGCAGAAAGTGTTGTATGGTATTGTGGTTTAACCCCAGGTGGCAACTAAGTACCAGGCAGCTGCTTGCTCACACCCCTTCCTCCATGGGGGAAAGGGAATTCAAACTGGGAAAGAGGGGCAGAGAAACAACCCTACACACAACATGAAACTTGCAGGGTTAGATAAAGACAGTCTTCCTAGGACAGCAAAGAAAGAGAAAATAATAATGGAATATACAAAATGAGTGATGCACGCTGCAGTTGCTCACCACCCACTGGCTGATGCCCTGGCCAACTTACTCCAATTTTTATAAACCTGTATGTCTTGTGCTAAATCCAAAATACAGTGCTATACCAGCTACTAGGAAGAAAACTAACTCTATCCCTGTGGAAACCAGGACACTGGTGTAATCCTGTCCTTCATTTTCCTTTTAAGTCAATTCTCTGTTGTCTGTGAAGGACTGAGATATTTAGGATAGCTGTAATGATGCAGCAGCGTAAGGTGGGTATTACAGTCCTTACTGAAGACCTTGATTAAACCTCATGGCCAGCCCAAGGCAGCCCTCTTAATTGCTGTAGTTTCACCATTGTCACCATCTGCTTGGCTGGGTAATAGTTAGCATATCTGCATGAGCTGTTACTATGTTCAAGAATGCTTCAGCAGCCAGATCACTGGAAAAATGTCTTTTCTGGTTTTCTGTTTGTCTTTTCTGTTTGTCAAAGCACCCGGTACAGGCACTTCTTTATAATAGGCGTGTTTATGGAAAAGCATGTCTTTACTAATAATAAGTGTGTAGCAAAACTCCTAACTTGATATACTAGCTTCAAGGAAGTGATTTCCATAAAGTGTGGCATATAAACTCACTTAACTGAGGACTTTGAGTTGTGATGTGATTCATTCATATCCATGTATAACTCTTATGTGCTTTTATATGGCACAAGTGCCAGCCTGCTAGATTCTTTCTTCTCCTTATGAGTTGATCTGTTTAATTTCAGGAGTAGACATACATACTGAATCGTGTCATCCTAGGATATGTATGCCTGTTTATAAAAAAGGAATTCCAATCAGATAGCAACAGAAACTAGGATCATAACAAGAGAAAGGTGATGATACAGAAAGATTAACCAACTGACTGCCTAGAAAATAGATAGCCCAGCCATAAAAATGTGCAGAAGATTCCAGAAATAATGATTTTTTTTTTTCAGAGGAAAGCCTGGGAAGGAGGGGATGGGTGACTGTGGAGAGATTGCTCATAAATCATTGCTTGATTTTGAGCTAGTTCAAACTGTGCTTAGATGTCAAAGCTTATCACCGCTTCTTGCCATGCACAGTGTTAATCGAGTTTGCATTTTCTGGAGATAACAATTGAACTATTTCTTCTGAAGATACGTAGGAAAGTATCAGATCCAATGAAAGTGAGCCTGACTGGATACATATGACTGTTATCCTTATAAATAAAGTACAACTACAAAAAGTTAATCCACTGCCATCCAAGGATCAGGAAATACCATACCGGAGACTCTGGGGGATGGTCCCAAAAGGTAAATTTAGTCTATAGAGCTGAATCTCCTTAGATTGCTTATTTGACTGGTGAAAACAGGGAAAACAGAGTTTAGAAAAAAGTTTTGATAGGCAAAAGTTAGCCTTCAGTGATTAGTATCTTCCTCCATAGCCTCTCAGAAGTCTCTAACAGGTAACAAACCAGAGAAAGGAGATGACCAGTAAAATGCATTTAACATGGTCAACCTCCAATACTGCTACTTGGTCCTGAAAACTCAAAGGATTTTCAGGAGGACCTCTGGCAGACAGTGGGTAACAAACACCTTCAGAAACAGTTATTTCTTCGATGCCCTGGAGCTACCTTTCTTATCTTGCAGCATTAACATTGTACACTGTCTCTGCAGAGTGGTAGCTTTGATGGTAAATTGGCAAGAAGTCCGGTTAAGTCAAAAAGAAAGGAAGATCGTGTCACTGTAATACATGCTGAAGAGCTGATTTGGAGGGATGGAGATCCTAGTGGATTTACATCTAGGAGTCAGGGTATAGAAAATAAATCTCTGATGTATAAAGAACACTTGGCCGTAATGAATGTGAATTAATGCATATATTGATAGCTGAAGAATTTTCTGAGAAGAAAATTAATTACCTAAAATTTTTCAAGCAAAGCATGAAATGAATTATAGCATATGGCTAGCCCCATGGGAATTTCTCTTGACCCTCTTGGTAAAACCTAGAATGCCTGTTCTTTCTGTGCCAATTCATACAGCATGACACCTGACTGCATTATAAGTTTAGAATAATTTTAAATATTTCTCTGAACAGATTTATTTTTATTTTTATAACTTTGCTCACAGTGTGGGTCCTGAGTACAATGAAGTAAAGAGGCAAGTAGTCTCCACAAACTATCACTAAAAATTGTTTAGCAGTGTTGCTTTTAATCTCTTTTTTTTTTTAAAGGGAGGGAAAAGATTTAATAAGGCTATATATTTACATCCAATGTTAAGATCAAATCTGCATAGTAATATGAGTTTCTTGTATATGTCTTCCTGCTGAGGATTGAGAGTTTAGTCACTTTTAAGACTTGAAAGCATTTCAGTTTCTGAGATGTAAATAATGTTAGTGTTTTCACACCCGCCATTTAAGTAGGTTTAACAACCACGTCCTCAAAACTGCAGCTACTCTGACATTTAATATGGAGGTGTCACATAAGATGGATTTTTTATTTTCAGGTCCCTAAGTTAGCTTTTATCTATCACCTAATTTTGCATCTCCAGGGAAGTCTGTACAGAGTTTGGTTCCCCTACAAAAAAAAGAAAGCATGGGTTTTGAAGAGCTTTTTAATGGTAAACTAGATTCTGTAGCCATCAGAGGTAGTGCAGGATTTCCCAAGTTTTGTTACCTCATGGGACTTAAACCAGTGGAGACAGGTGAAGATGATGATAGGTCCTTTTTTCTACCTTTTTTGTTTCATTCACAATGTAAAAACAAAACTTCAAAGGAGAAAACCAACATTTATTTAGCACGAGTCTGCAATGTTCATAGCAATTGCTAGCTGTTATTCTGAGTTATTAACAGTTAACAAAACTTAAAATCTGTATCATGTTGAAATCCAGTTTTAAATGCATGAAAAAAGTTTGGAGCAGTTGAAAGCAAACAAAAATTGAACACACAAAAACCCAAATGGTAACATTCTCCTAATGATAGTAATACTTCAGCAAAATGCTACTGTGTCTGCATTTCCTTCATGCCTATTTAGGAAGTATCAGCTTGCTAGTTTATTTGGTTTTTGTCTTTATCCATGGCTGGGTAGAATTTGAAGTGCAATTCCATATACTTAAAAAAGCAAAACATTGATATATAGCTACACTCCTCTGCAAAATCGTGCCCTGTACTCAGCATTGGTGAGGCCACACCTCGAGTACTGTCCCCCGTTCTGGGCTCCTCACCACAAGAAGGACATGGAGGTCCTGGAGCGAGTCCAGAGAAGGGCAACCAGGCTGGTGAAGGGGCTGGAGGGCAGATCCTATGAGGAGCGGCTGAGGGAGCTGGGGCTGTTTAGCCTAGAGAAGAGGAGGTTGAGGGGAGACCTTATCACCACCTACAACTATCTGAAGGGAGGTTATAGAGAGGTAGGTGATGGTCTCTTCAGCCAGGTGACAGGTGATAGGACAAGGGGGAATGGCATGAAGCTGTGCCAGGGCAGGTTTAGATTGGATGTTAGGAAAAAATTATTTACTGAAAGAGTTGTCAGGGCCTGGAACAGGCTGCCCAGGGAGGTGGTCGAGTCACCTTCCCTGGATGTGTTCAAAAAAAAAGGGTAGATGAGGTACTTAGGGATATGGCTTAGTTTAGTATGTGAATAGTTGGACTTGATGATCTTAAAGGTCTTTTCCAACCTTATTATTCTGTGATTCTGTGAAAATCATCAGCAAAGACTTCCTAGAAAACAATAGAATTGATGTTGGCACTTCTTTTCCCTTCCAAATGTCGTGAAGTTCAATTGTATACACTGAGAAATCAAGTAGAACTGTATGTTGGGGGAAAATAGCAGAACAAACAGTTTCTAAGAGGCATTAAGAAAAAACCCACAAAAAGGCCTAATTGAGATGGAAACATAAGTGTCCTCTGAACAATACTAGCTGCAACAGCTTCTGAAGGCCAGCTAGGATGTCCAAACTCTAGCAAGCCATCAGCTAAAAGGACAAACACATGCATTTTTAATGTGCCTCCTTTGGATCAGTCACATCCTGGCCAGTGTTTCTGTCTCCCTGAAAACAGTTTATGAAACTATTATAGCACTTTAAGGACATAATTTCTGCTTGGAGAGAAGACTCTGAGTAGATCAAGAATATTGTTTGAGCCTTTTTAAGAGGTTGCAGAAAGCGGGAACTTCAAAAATTATGCAGATAACTATGTATAAGTCTTGCCTTGAAGCCTTTCATGACTCAGTTTGCAGCTGTATGTGTACGTGTTTATTTTTGCTGAATGCATTTGTCATTGACATAATGTTATTTTAGTATGCTTTGCAGTGCTGGGGTGGGAGGGAAGATGCACAGCCTTCTTGCGATCTCTGAGCATCTTTCGAAATGACAAAATAGCAAGCTCTGAATATATCCATAGTCATATGGGAAAAAAACCTAACCCCAACTGATGTAAATAGAAACTTATAAAGGTTATGGCAATAGTATCTGGATTTTACTTCTAATTGTCAGTACATTCACACAATGCTCTTCCAGTATAGATTAGTAATTTTTTGCTGCCTCCAAAGTCTTTGTTCAATTATGTCTAGGAGAGGAGATTTCCCTAGAGCAGCTGATATGTGATGATCTCTTATAGAAGCTAACCAGTATTGCCAAGGATTTAACTTATGCTGTCAGGTCAGATTTTTAAAAGGGTTAAAAACCCAGTGTGATAATCATGTTAATATTTGGTGTTGAAATGGAGCTGAATGTATCTGAGAATCTTGGCCTGGGTTTGAATTGCCAACTGTCTTGTGAATTGTGTAGGTGAGAAAACTACCAAGTGAGATGAATGATCTTTGGAAACTAATGAAGTGAACGTTCAGTAAAAAGCAAAAATATCTGTACTGCCCAATTAAAAGTCTTTACTTAAGAGTTTGTGGTGGTTTGGCCCTGGCTGGAGGCCAGAAGCCCACCAAAGCCACTCTATCACTCCCCTTTTCAGTTGGACTGGGGAGAAAATATATATATTGAGAGGCTTAGGAGTCGAGTAAGGACAGGGAGAGACCATTCCACAATCAGTGTCATGGGCAAAAAAGAGTCAATGCAGAATGAAGGAAAGAAAACTCTCTAATTTATTACACTGCACACCTGGTGGAACCAGAGTTGGATAATGAGAAGTGAGAGAAGATCTTAAAGCACCTCCCCCCACCCCTCCCTCCTTAGCAGACCTCAGTCATAATTTTGCTTCATTTTTCCCCTCTCATCCCCGGTTGTGGCATAGGAAGGGGCAGAAATTAGAGGTTTCGGTCAGTTCCTCACAAGATGTTACCCTTAGTTGGGGGGGGCATTCCTCACACCCTTCCCCTGCTCCAGCATGGGGTCCCACCCATGGGATAGTCCTTCACAAACTTCTCCAACGTGAGTCCATTCCCACAGGGCTTCAGCTCTTCACCAGCTGCCCTGGCATGGGTCACTTCAATGGGGTGCAGTCATAAATCATAGAATGTATCTCAGGCCCAGCCTGCTCCAGGCTGGTCCTCCATGGAGTCACAAGTCGCCCCTCCTAGCAAACCTGTTCCTGTGTGGATCTCTTCCCTCGCTCATCTCTGTATTTCTATCTCTATCCATGGGTTGCAAGTGCTGGCAGAGGCTTGCTACAACGTGGGTCACAGTGTCATCTGTATGTCTCCACCTGCTCCAGTGTGGAGCCTCTCCACAGGCTGCAGGTGGGGTCTTGTACTTTTCCATGGGCTACGGGGGGACACCTGCTCCACCATGGGTTTCTCCACAGGCTGCAGGGGCATCTTTCTCTCTGTCACCTGGGGTACCTCCTTCCCCCTCTTCACTGAACTTGGTGTCTGCACAGTTCCTTACATCTTCTCACTCCCTTCTCTGGCAGCAAAAAGCAGCTGCTAGTGTTTTGGGTTGTTTTTTTTTTTTCTCCTAAATGTGATTCCCAGAGGTGCTGTGACCATTGCTGATGGGCTTAGCCTTGGTCAGCAACGACTCTGACCTTGAGCAGGCTGGTGTTTGCTCTGTTGGGCCTGCAGAGAGCTTGTGGCTGCTTCTTGCAGAAGCCACCCCTGCAGCCCTCCCTTTCCCACCAGAACCTGGCCATGCAAAACTACGAGAGAGTTATCTTTTCCAAATTAATTTAAGATTCAGAAGACTGAAAGATTCCTCACAAGTGAGAGCATTCTCTATATATAGCTTTCAGTTCAGTAATATTTTTATAAAGACAAGAAATGTGAAATTCCAGCCTGATAAAGTGAAAGGGAATCTCTTAAATGTTTTGTAGGAAACTACAATTTTTTTTTTTCTTGCTTTAGGTCTTCACCTTGGGCTTTTGGAAAAGCAGAGGGAGGGAAGCATTTGCTTTATTTTGTTTAATGCTTTTATATACTAGAATGCACAGGAGTAGGCAAAATCAAACTTACCTGAAAGACAAAATATAAAATCGCTTTTGATCTATTTCAATAACACCTTCCCCCCACCCCCCCAGGAAATTAAATCCTGATTTTAAAAATGTGGAATCAGTGAAACCTAGAGATACCTGCATGTTCACTCAAATGGAATCGAGTGGTTACTCAGGTGCTAAATGAAAAGGAGGACATAAAATATTCCAGGCTGGAAGCTTAAAATATTAGTGTATCATGAGTTTAAACATCATGAGAGGTCTAAAAATATCTAGATGTTTTATTCAGGTTCTGCTAAAAGGACTTTAGGTGGAAAGTAACTTTCTTGACTATGGTGCTCTCAAAGTAACTATGGACACATATGCAATATACCATCTTTGCAAAGCAGCATCGTACTGAAACCAATTAAGAGTGCTTGAAGTTCCTCTTCCAAATAGGGTCTTCCATTTTGGAGATGTGGGTAACCATAGAGACTTCTCTGGTATAAAATATATTGGGATATGATGAGTTGGACATCTAGTGTTGAAAATTTAGTTATTACTTTGGGTTTTGTTTTTGCCACAATCACTGTAGTTGTGAGGCAACAGAGGAGTAATGTTAAGGATCTCTGTTGGAAAGAGTTGACAGCCCCTGCAGATTTATACTGAATATGAATTCACGAACCCACTGCAGATGAGAAGGTGAATTCAGTTGGATTATAAATAGACTGTAGTTAGCTTTTGAAATGCATCCATTTTATTCTGAGCTTCCAGCAAAGTCCTACAGATATGCAGTTCCAGTGAGAGCTCGAAAGTTGGTAATAAAGAGAAAATGACAGGGGTTTTATTTGGAGTCTTCTGACAGCTGTTGAAGGAAAAAAAAATCCGTAAATTGTTGTGGCTGGGGTTTCTTTTGTGTGTTTTGGGGGGTTTTGTGTGTGTGTCTCCTACAAGCAGTGAAGGAGTAAATAAAAAAAACCCAACTTTCTGTTCTTGGGAAATAAGTCCTTGTTCTGAGACACATGCTCTGTGTGACTGAAAATTTATACAGCTCCTGAACCCTTTTCTTCACTCTGTCTTTTCTAATGCTCAGATGCAGTAATCCCACATGGGCTCCATAGGCCAGGTCCAGTTCTGTTCTTGTGGCCTAATGGAGGTGGGAAGGCAAGACCTATGTACTTGTATTTGCCAGCAGAGAAGAAGATAAAGACCCACAAGATGATATTCACCTGAACACACTGTTTAGTATGGTGTTTTTCATGATGCCAGCAGTAAAGGTGTGCTGCCCAGCTTAAATTAGTGAGCTTTGCCTTGTAGAGGGTGACTAGGATGGCTTGGATTCAAGGGTTACCAGAGTCCTTGATTTGACCAGATCATCTGTGGAGTATTGCACTGTGTAACCCTGTCCTATATGGAGCAGAAGGGCTGCACCATCCTAAAGGGTACGTAACAGCAATCATGTTACTCAACATTTAAAGGAATGATTCTTTGTAGATGTCCCCTGGCTACCACCTGGAGCAGAACTATGTTTCTTCAGCCTCTCTTTAGGTATATATTTTAGTTGACTGAATGGACAGCGTGTTCTTATAATACACATCTCAAGTATGTGGGAAGTTTTGAATTCAGATGGTCACTTTCAGCTTTTCAGAGTGTGACTGAAATAGGCAATCTTTCCCATCACCAGACATGAGAAAGGGCAGTGTGTGTTTTGCTGCTGAACAAAATCAGAGCACAGCCTTGCAGATTCACTGAGTAATTTAATGTTGCATCAGGAGACAGATGGCAATAATAAACCAGTGGAGAGCTGAGAGTCTTCAGCTTGCATCAGGAGCATGTTGGTCTCTTAATTGTCACCAGTTTTGGACTCTACCCATAAGCTATTCTTAGAGGAGACATAAGGGCGAAAAGCAATGCAATTATTACCCTTACATGGACTGCAGAGGTCTTCAGCGTACCCCTTTGCACAATTTATTTTCTACACAGGAGCTATGATGAGTTTCCTCAACAGCTGTGTATGAATCCTTACACACTCTGGGATTTGTCTTTGCACAGATAGGCAGTAACATGAACGCAATATACAGTTTGATATTATAGATAGCTTGCCAGTGGAACAGAGAAAGGATCAAATCTGGTGACCAGCCTATGTCCTCGGTGTGGAGGACTTCTGGGCAGTAGGTGAGCTGTTGTATTTCTGGGTTGATGCTGCCTGACAAATTCTGTTTCTTGTGGGCTTTCTGCAATACTGATAGTCACTTAGGCATAAGGTAAAAACAGGGACACCTTTTAATGTGTTAAAGGGAGAGATTGGTGCTGATCCTCCTAAGAACTACATACTGTGTAACACTGAAGCCAGGAAGGCTATTCACCCCTCTGTAAGAACCTTCATTATCACCTCTGTACTGCTTCTGGGTTTCTATCAAAACTAGAAAAACTATTTAATGTGCACAAACCTTAAATTCTGTACTTATGTTGATACTTTTTGATGAAACTCTCAATTATAGTGCTGCCTTCATGTTTGGCTTTTCGTTTAAAGGCGCTTGTATTATTCCAAATTCTGAAGAGTCCAACTAAGAGCTTGCCTTGGCAGCTTTCACTTGCAGCCTTACTTACTAAGATGTTCCAGGACTGACCCTGACAATCTCTGGTTGGCGTGTATTTGTGGCAAGTGACTGCCCTCTATCGCCTTTTGAATTGGATGCGTGTGTGTCTGCCAGAAAGTTACCCAGGCCCTTCAAAAAAGCCAGTGCTGTATGTGATGGTGCTACATGTTGAGACCTGTGGGTCACTTGGTACAGCCTGGACTGGATAGAATATTTAAGTAGAGAGAGGATTTAGCAGGGCAGAAAGAATACTTACGGTTCTTGTTATGTGTCCCTACCCAAGGAACTATCATCATGTAGGTGGCTCCCACTATCCCGGGAAAATTTGTGTGGGTCCCACAGAGCAATCTATATCCAACAGACTATTTATGTTCTTTATGTTTCAGTAGCTTTTGCAGTGTCTGAAAGATGTGTAACCAAGTAAATAAAACCAGCGTTGTAATTGGAAAGGACTTTTTAAGTATCAGATTGCTTTTGGCACTATTATAAATTATTTGGTGTTCATAGATTCTTTTTTATTTGTCCAAAACTGCAAAATTTGTAGTTGTCTGGGTCATAAAATCACACATCACTATATGAATCCAATTATTAGCCTTGTTAAAGCAAACTAACATGAAACAATACAAATCTAATAGTAAACAAAACCTAGCAATAATCATCTCTGTTCTTTCACCTCTTGCTGTGTTCTGAGCAGTTTTCTTACTGTTTCTCAAGCTTCCAGGCACCATTTTCTTCCAAGAAGTCAGATCACCATTCTCTCTGGGTGTTTATCAGTCTCAGTTCTGGTGCTTGTCTCTCTGCCTGTCTCTTTCATAACAGATACCAGCACTGTGATGATTTTTTTTTTTTCTTTTTAAGACAACTACAGTCATTGTAGTTGATGAAATGTTTTGGGGCAATATCAACTCTCTCATGCTAAAGTAAGAATATTGTGTTCAGTTTTCTTATCACAAAACACTATGAACAAAAAATACTATTGCTGCAAAATATTCTGCCAGTCTGTACACAAGGTCATATTATCTGGAGAGCATGCTGCTTGTGATTCTTTCCCCTAATTAATAACATTTTCTTTTGCACACTCGTTTTTTTTATGTGACTGTTCTGATGCCATTGAGCCACTGCTGAGTGTAGCGCACATTTATGTAACAGTCTCCCTTGTTGAGTTTACTTTGGAAGTTAAGGCAAAGTACGTTTTATATGTAAATGGAGCACATTTGGTCATTGAGATACAATAAGCATAGAACATAATGATACAGCTTTTATAGCCACGTTTCAAAGTATAAGTACACTTCATCTTTTTGACCCCTCTGTGGTAATGCTGGAAATAGATGTTAGCTGCTGAATGAGCTTCCATAATATCACATGTAAAGTTTTTTAATCAGGGACCTAAGAATCTTATTCCATTGAGCCATTCTGCAGGAGGACTGAAGATTTAAGCCTTTTTTTTCCCCCAGCTTTTGCAATAATTAATTGTAGTGGGCATCAAAGAGTTTCTGTTACACAGCTTGCAAGGAGCTTTCAGCTGTCACTCAGAACAAGAACTACATAGCTACATATAGCTACATTGCAATAGATAACATGTAATGATGAAAGATTTTTTTTTCCTCTGTCAAACATACGTTTACTTAGCTTTAGAAAACTCCCCTTCTCCAAGGAAAGATCTTCCTATTTTTATAGCATGCACAGCAAGACATTTGACAGGAAGTAGATGTACAGTGTGGGATGGAGAGTTAACAATTTTGGTCATGAGACTTCTTACTAGGATCTTGGTGCTCATACTCATGAACTTTAGACACTTTCCATATCATTCAGACTGGATGGTGCAAATTCAAACTGCTCTGGCCACTTATATTATTTCTCCTCTAACCATCTGTCTTATGGACGCTATTTTGCATCTCTTATAACTTCCTCTGTGGAGCATGCATTTCCTCTTTGCTTGTACATATGAAGACATTAGTTGACTCAACTCAGTCTGGTACTTTTCTAACAGTCACTCATCAAATATGTAGAGAAAGAGCCTGTAAAACAAATATAAAAAACCTCAACCCAAAACTGTAAGTTTGGAGTAACTTGTTTTAAGATGCTACCTAAGAAACCGAATTTAAGTTTAAACCTGGCTTTTACATGCTGTGATTCTAGTTAGTATCACACATTATTTACCAGTTACGTGTATATATGCATGTTTCTTAGTTATGTACTATATTGATTGTTATTTTAGTTATGTTAATTCTCCAAATGTCTCTCTCTTAAAAGTGGAAAAACAGGTATTCAAAGGAATTTGTTCTTCATTTTGCATCTCTGATCACAAGAAAACTTCTCCACCCTGCTCAGCCCCCCAGCCAAGTAAATGAAATATGCAAGACTCATAGGCATATTTCTCTTGGGTTATAGATCCTTTTCTGTCCTGTTTTGCTTCTTTTAAAATTGACAAACTGAGATGCAGAGAAAGGTTAAGCTGTTGGTCAACAAGGAAAAATACGTAGTTGCACTGTACTGAATTTTGCATGGTGATGCTGCATGATTTGACAGAGTTAGCAATTGGATAGTCTAGGTATCATCAACAGCCTGTGATACAAAGGCTTCAATCTGTTGTGTTGCTTTTGGTTTTTTCTCTACTCTTCTCTCTAGTCATTGAACAAAATATTCCTTCCAGAATAATTTTTACCCTTTCTTTAGCTTAGGCAAAGTGTAACAGCTTCAGCAGGAAGCTGAAGCCTTCCTGAAGTACCTCACAATAGCAAATCTTAAGTTCTCATTTGCTCTTGAGCACGCTTAGTTTTAGACATGTAAGTTGTTTAAAGTGAGATTTCATTTCAAGAGGGCTATTTCTGTAATTTGTTGGTTTCATACTATTTCTTGTTAATTTTCATCATCTCTTCTCTGGCTTTGCCTCATAACAATTGCAATTCTTATCAGTACTTAGGTTAGCCCAGGGAAGTGTGTCTTCCCTGATTACTTTTAACGTGGTTTATGAGTTTGTAAAGACCAAGAGAGTTCACTTTCCTTGCTTGCTTTGTATTTTATCTGATAGGATTCAGAGGAAAAAGCTAGGTGGTCCCATCCATTCACTAGCTTGTGCTCTTAATTTCAGAAGATTTTTTTTTTTTGTATTAATGTAAAATTAACCTGAGTATAAAAAAACCCCAAAACTGATACTTTAAACCTATAATGCTTGTGTATTATAATCATTGAGTCATCTGAGTCTGTTACAGGAATGCTTGACCAAAGCATTAGGATGTGTACAGGATTGTGCTTTATACTTTTAAGTAATAGCCACAAAAAGGGAAAAGGAGGAACAATATCAATATAAGGAAATTATAATTATAAAATTATGTGTTTATGTAATTATAAAATTACGTATCTAAGTAATTATTCTGCACTTGTTCTTGGAAAATAAACTTGGTGGTCTAAGGAACACATCTGTAAAATTTGAGCTGGATCATCATGTTTTGTGTGGATAAAATGTGGGACATGTCAAAATGACTGAAATATTTTGATAGCAGTTTGTCAATTCTAGCAAAATAGAGATTTTGGCCTAAGGGGATGGCATGTAAACAGCGTGGTCTGAGGTGTCTAAACTACTTTCTACTAAATCCTGAATAGGCAAAAAGTCTCCAGAATAGGTTTTCATCTGTCGTCTTGGTAGCTGCCATTGAGTCTTCATTTCCAGAAGACAGTCTGTGCTCCTACATCATTTGTAAAGTGGCCTGTACAACATTAATCTCCTTTGTACTCAGCCCCAGACTTGAGAAATGTACCCACCTGTGGACTCATTTGGGCACGAGCACTAAATCAGGGTATCTACTGGTTTAAAGTCCAGGACTTGGGGCCCAGGTCACACTCTCAACCTATACATCATAGTATGGTTGGACTTGCTTACATGTCTTGGCTAGAAAAGGCTGGTAGTTAGAAGAAGGATCTGAATTATGTCGGGAACTGAATTTTGTGTGGAGTAACTAAAAAAGAGTAATGCAAACCGTTTTCATTTTCCCACCCCTCACTGTGCTTTCTATGAAGTTAAGAGCAATAAAACATTTTAAAGCTGTCTTTAGACACCCTCATTTGCCTCGCAAACCTTTTATTGGTAAGTACCTGCTGGCTGATGCTGTAGTTTTGCAGGTTGAGTTCAGTGTACCATAGTAGACTGAACAGCATCTTGCATATATGATATATCACCTTGATAGTAGCCAGCCTGTCTCTAAGCTAAAGTGTTTTACTGGTTGATTTCATAGTTCATTAGAAGACTTGCATTCCCCTCCAACAGCTGAGTGGCAAATAAAAATACCACTGGGTTGTAGAGGCTATGCTACTAAGTAATTCTAGCCTAACTAGCCATGCATCTAGTAAGTGGTAAAATCATTAACTGTGACAGCACCATTATTAATAATGTCTCATTCATCTCATATCCATGTTCCTTGACTTCAGCTGCTTTTTCTTATGCATATTATTCAACACTATTTTAATTTTTTCTTTAGAGAAAAGGGAATGGATTTAATTCATCTCCTTATAAAAAGCTCTGATGCTCTGTCTTCAAACAATTATGTCCTCAAAATTCAGACAGAAAATAAAACCGAATTATTCACTTATTTCCAAAAGGCATTCTTATGCAAGGCTTGATTTACTTTGATTAACATAGAAATTTACCACACTTTTCAAAAAGTCTTGCTATTATTTTTAGCTTGAAATAGATTTAGATACCTTTAGAATTTCCTATCCTATTCCTTCAATGCTGTACAGACTTAAAATGCTATTTAATTTTTGCAGGTACAATAAGATTTCATATCGAATAGGTTTTCATAACTACATTAATCAGTGTAGTGATGTAGTTTTAAAACTGTTTATTTTTTTCTTTAAGTCAACACTTCTCTGGATAACCCTTTAAAATACACTTTTATCTTAGTAGTGTGACTCTTAAGAGGTAAATAATAGCCTTTCCTCCTTTACCCTGGACTAGTTTATGGGCACACCCAAATTGTAAAAGCAAAATATTGGCTTTGTGATGCTGACAAAAAGCAGTGAATGCAAAAAACTGTAAAATATGATTAACAATCTGAAGTAGGCATTTAAGCTTTGTTTTTGAGGAAGAATAAGGGGTCTGGTTTTATTTTTTTGTTTCTTGCAACAAGTTTTCTAAAACAGCTTCCAGAGATCATGAAAACAAGTGTTGCTGTTATAAAATGATGGAATGAAGTAGCAGAGATTTTTTTTTTTCTTGTTTTTTACGTATTTCACTTCTTCATGAAGTGGTAATGAAAGATTAACTGGGAGTGTGGTTTGCCAGGGTCCATGGCTGTACTAAGTGTTGTTGCAGTGTAAGTCTACAATGTGCTAACAGTTTTGGAAATTTCTTCCACACATGTGAATTATCTCTGGGCCCACTTTCAGTAACCAGCCTTTGACTGTCCCTGGGGGCTGTGCAAGGTGTACAAGTCATGGCTCTGAGTCCAAGATTTTTGCTTGGTTTTTTTACAAGTTCTTGGGGATGTAGTTTGTTGTGTCCTAGGAACATCCTTTCTGAAGCTCTCCGTGTTACAGTAGACAAACAGTTTGGTGAAAGCAGGAAAAAAACCTCCCCAAAACACCACAAGCTGCTAACCAAACAAATCCACTCAATGGGTAGAAGTTAGGGCAAGTCAAATGGTTGTTACAAGATCTAAAAGGAACAAAAGAAGTGGAAACACGTTAAGTCTTACTGTCCAGTGACAAGACAAGGGGCAGTGGGCACAAGCTGGAGCACAGGAGGTTCCATGCAAGCACAAATGTTTTCATTGTGGGGGTGACAGAGCACTGGAACAGACTGCCTGGAGAGGTTGTGGAGTTTTCTTCTCTGGAGATATTTAAAACCTGCCTGGACATGTTCTTGTGTAACCTAATCTAGTTGATCCTGCTCTGGCTGGGGGTGAGGTAGGGGTTGAACTAGATGATCTTTTGAGGTACCTTCCAAACCCTGCCATTCTGTGATTATTTTTTTCCTTTTTGTTTTTGTAAGAGTATAGAGACGTGTCTGTTATAATTTGTGTTCATATTTATGACTGAGTGTCTGCTAGTTGGTCTTTGTCACTCACATATTGGAGGGACTGGTGCCTCTGAAGTATGTGACTGCCATACCCTGCTAATCTGTCAGATTTGGCACAATACTGGCTGGGTGTTTTTTAGGACCATGTATGGTACTGCTTCACTTGTCATTGAGTACTATACCTACAAACAAGGACAGCAGTAATGATTAGGAGCCAAAACAACCACTTGATCTCTTTGCATACTCCCATAGCATTTGTTTAACTGCTACTCTGCAAACTTCCATAAGGGCGAAAAGGTGAGATTGACACAACAGCATTGACTATTTCTGAATATTAGGCATTGAAATCAGGCGTGATAGCTGGAAATAAAGGAGGAAATGGCAGATAGCAGTTATCACAATAATTTATCTTCTTTTTTAGGGAAGCATTTGACAATATGCTGTACAGTGGGTTAATATGAATAGCTATCAGATTTTTGGGTGGAAATACACTGACAATGAATTAATTTCTTAAGGGATTAAAAGTTGGCTTAAGGTAAGAGTTGAAGCGTATCTCCTAGCTAGTTGGATGTAAAAATAGGGATTACAGAGTACTAGAATAGCTTGGTTTGGAAGAGACCTTTAAAGGTCTAGTCCAAACACCCTGTAATACGTTGGGATGACTTCAATTAGATCAGGTTGTTCAGACCCATGTTAACCTGACCTTGAATGTTTCTGGGGATAGGGCGTCTACCTCTCAGGGCAACCTGTTCAGTGCTTCATCACCTTCACTGCGAAAAATTTCTTTGTAGTACCTAGTATAAATCTACCCTCTCTTACCTTTAAAACCATTACCCCTTGTTCTGCCACAACAGGCTCTATTAAAAAAGTCTGTCCCCATCGTTCTTAAAAGCCCCGTGTATTATTTGAAAGGTCACGATAAGGTGTCTGTGTCTGGAGCCTTCTTTTCTCTGGGCTGAACAAGCCAAACTCTCCTAGCTTGTCCTCATAGGAGAGGTGCTCCACCCCTCTAGCTGTCTTTGTGTCCTTCTGGACCCACCCCAACAGGTGGACTCTTTCCTGTATGGAGGACTACAGGTGGGGTCTTGGCAGGTGGGGGATTATTCTGTATGTTTCTGATGGGCATGCATAACCACATTGGGAATAATGGCCAAATAATTGAACAATATGGGTAGTAATCTGAGATTTAACAAGAGTGAGTGTAGGGTCTTGCATCTAGGGAAGAACAACCTCAGGTACCAATATAGGTTGGGGACTGGCCTGCTGGAGAGTAGCATAGGTGAGAAGGACCTGGGGGTCCCGGTGGAAAGCAGGATGACTATGATCCAGCAGTGTGCCCCTGAGGCTAAGAAGGCTAATGGCATCCTGGGGTGTATTAGAAGGGGTGTGGTTAGCAGGTCAAGAGAGGTCCTTCTCCCCCTCTACTGTGCCCTGATAAGACCGCACGTGTCCAGTTCTGGGCCCCTCAGTTCAAGAAGGACATGGAACTCCTTGAAAGAGTCTTGTGCAGGACCACCAAAAATGACTAAGGGAGTGGAACACCCTCCTTATGAGAAGCTGAAGGAGCTCGGCCTCTTTAGCTTGGAGAAGAGGAGACTGAGGGGTGACCTCATTAATGTTTATAAAGGGCGAGCTTCAGGAGGATGGAGCCAGGCTTTTCTCAGTGATGGCCAGTGATAGGACAAGGGGCAACGGGTGCAAGCTGGAGCATAGGAAGCTCCATGTGAATATAAGGAGGAACTTTTTCACTGTGAGCGTGATGGAGCACTGGCACAGGCTGCCCAGAAAGGTTGTGGAGTCTCCTTCTCTGGAGACATTCAAAACTCACCTGGATGTGTTTCTATGTTATTTAGTCTAGCTGATCCTGCTCTTGCAGGGCGTTTGGACTAGATGTTCTTTCAAGATCCCTTCCAACTCCTGCCATTTTTTAGACATTCTTGCATGTAATTGACTTGATTTGGTGGGGGGGGGGGGGGGGGATTATACATGAAAATGTTTTAACAGTATTCAGAAACAGAACTGCCACTTATTTGCATATTCAAAAATCTAGGTAAAATCTGAGGTTTTGGGTTCATATTTATCTTTAAATGGTCTTTATTGATACACTTGGATTTTGTGCACCTCTTCATATGTTACAGGTGTCTTATATAATTCCTAGTGGCTTCGGGGTATGCTGGATCAGGCTCACAGTTAACAGACTTCGAAAAAGATCTAAAAACCCAGTCAAACACACCTTTGTGTGCTTTCTAAAAAGAAAAAATATTTTATAAAAACATTTTTCTATACACTTGCAAATTATTTAAACATCTAATTTTTTCCTGCATTTTTCCTTTAGCATAAAGTAGACTAGTATATATTTATTTTAGTAAACAACTTAAAATTACCTCTAAGAACTGGTTCTTTGTCCTGTTTTATGTAATGTGGTAATCCTGCTTTAATTCTTCTGATTTTATTACTAAACTGAATGTTAAAAACAAAAGTAGGTTTTTATGGTGCCACCCTGATTCATTAAACTGCTTCTCATACTTCACTGTCAATATAAAAACTTAAAGCTGTTCTGGGGTTATTCTGTCTTTTTACATGCTCTTAAAATAGTCTATCTGCACTTAAGGTGTTTTCTTCTAGAGCTCAGCCTGAGCTATCTGCCTAGGAGATGAAGTACATTTCCTTAGGCTCAAAGTCAGTTTCTGATAGACCGTAGCCAGACCTCATTTCTTAGAATTTTTTCAACTTAATTTTTCCTAATGTTTCTCCCTATCATGATTTTTCTCATTAACTCCTCTCCTAATGGTACCACACCACCTGAGGTGCTTTGACACTTCATTTCTATTTGGGCTGTGTATTCTGGTTCAGTGATGCAGGTTGATTCCCATTCATCACTACCACAGTATTATGCTTTGCTGAATAAATCTCCTACTTTCCTAATGTACCAAATTACTGAAACCAATTTTGGCCGCCTCTTCACATTTCTTAGACTGATCAGTGACTCTTGAAGCCTCTCCTTAGCTTTACAGAGCAGCCAACTTCTCTGCCTTTCTTATTTATAGAGGCAAACTAGACTGAAAGAGCAACACAGGTGCCTAAACAGGGACATCAGAAGAATGCACAATATGATATCTAACACATCAGCAGAGGCTGAGCTGGTCAGACACGTGAATAATGGAAGGCACTTCTGGAGCAGTGGCCGGAGAACATGCAGAATGCTTTATTATGCTACATGCCTGATTTTAGGCACACAAATCACTATTCACAATTACTGCTCTGAAAGAAATTGTTACTACAGATAAAAGTTGTCAGTCCAAAAGATATTTTTTGTTCTTGTTCAGTGATTCAAATGGTTGTTTGCAATGCTTTCTCTAATTGCAACATATAAACTTGACAAAATGTATATTTGTATGTGGTCAGGTCTTTTGAAAATCACAAGGAATTTTTGAATAAATATGGCCAAAGGGAAGAAATTAAGGCACAGGTCGTCGCAAAGAACCCATTTGTTCTAGCAAACATGAAAGAAAGTCTTTTAATGGCAGTAGTTGTTCCTGAATATGTTGTGATTCTGCACTGGAGAGGGAAGGGAAATAGTTATTAGAATACACATCCTCTTCTTTTTTTTCTCTTTACACTTCCTTTAGTCACGGAAGTAAAAAAGCACCAAACCATTCATAGAGAATTTCATATTCTGATCCTTGTACTGCTGGAGAATTTTAATTTCCTGATAGTACTGGGATATAGCCACTCTGAAATTTCAAGTTTAATTTTCTTGAAATTGTGAAAACTTTTTTGTAGAAACCAGGCTTTTGGGAGATTTTTTTTTTTTCTTTACAGAAGATCCTCATCTTGAAGGGAGAAGGGTTGGGGAATGAATATCCACTTGTATTAATGTTGGAAATAAAGTAAGGCTGAAGTATAATTTTCTTTCAGTGAAGCAATGAAAATGAGAAGGGATGCTTAAAAAGTGCTAATGAAGGACTCAATTACGAAGAAGCTGCAGAACTCAAAGAGCACCCAGGAAATTGCCACTTATTCATACTGTGGTGAAACACATTTGGTCCTATTGGGTAAAAAAAAAAAATATTCATGAGCTGAAGACATCATTATTTCAGCTCTTGCATAGCCTTGACTCCCACACACAGCTGCACTGGTATTTGGGTTTGGGCATTCAGGAATAAGCATCGCTGTGGCAAATTTCTCCTCTTTACTCAGAATGGTTAAAAAGGGGAAGGGCAGAGCTTGTTGCTCAGGATTACAAGGAAAATAAGTAGGAAAAAATTCCTCAGTCTGATGCAGACTGCTTTCCTTGTTCAAGACTTTGTTTAAAGCTTTACAAGCACTACCTATCCTTATGTGTTATTTTGTTTGCTTTGCTTAATGGAGAGATTGCACAAAAAAAAAGGTGAAGCATTATGTTGCTTTTAATAAGTTCTGCGTCAGTGAAGTGACACTTCTATGTTGGAAAAACTCCAGTAACAATGGCAATTAGCTGATACCTCCATAGTATTTTCACATCCTCATTTGAAATAAAACAGCACTTAAAATGGCTAGAACAGCTAATGATAACTGTAGGTGTGATCAAGGTATAGCCTCAATGAGAGCAGAGTTCATGTTCTTTGTTTTTCCTGTGGTTCTGGGCAAAGACATCTGAAGAGATTTGGCTAATTTAACAGATGTGGTGTTATCTGATAGTTATTCCATTTAGCAAATAGAGGAAGAGCTGTTTGCTGGTGGCTCTATCATTAATGACAAACACCAGCCCACAGAAGAAAGAAACATCTGAATTATTAACTGCCTAATCAGCAACTCAGTTGGGAATTTTGTTGGGTCATGGGTGCTGGCAGGTTGTCAGGGAAACAGGAATAACTTAACCAACTGCTTAGACTTGTTGAAAGATGAAACCTTTTTACATATTTTTGGTGGCTAATAGCTCAGCTGGATTTGCAAATGGCTGCTGAAATGGAAAACACTAGTGCTTTTGATTCAATACAGGCAACTTAGGTAAATTGGAGTCTTGATGTATGGGTTACTGGTTTGAGTCATCAGAAACTCCTTGGGTTCTTGTCATTCACTTTCTCCCATACGTTTTCCCTGCTCTAACCACTCATTAATACAATGTATGAAGATTTCTTGATATCTTGGCAATTTACAAGCAATTAAATAGTGCTCTCTAGCTCACTTTAGCTTTCTGAATACAATGAGCCAAAAATCCAAGTGGTTCAGATGTCATCATTTCTGCTTAATATTTTATTTGAGGTTGGCTCCATTGCCAACCGTATGCCTTTCAGGGCCATCAATGGGTACTTGCAGTGGCTGAGCCAGTTTCCCTTTGTTCTGGATCATAGAACCACCACCTGGAAAGGCAAGGTTAAACTCATAGGCAGAAGAAAATCTGTGTTGAACTTGGAGTTAAAGTAAGAGTAAGTCTATGATTCAGAGAGATTGGGGGGGTTCTTGTCAGCAGCAGGAGTTTTCTGCCTGCAGTTGGACTGTAGCAAGTTGTGAAATGGCTCTGAAACTCCCACAATTTTCAGTGATGAGCTCATTAGAATTGATGGTGACTCCATAGGACTTGCCTGTTCTACTGAGTTTATCTGGAAAGTATTCTGCAGGGAGATGAGGGAAAGAACTGTTACTATAAGGATTTCTTTATTCCAAAACTTTGTCTGCTAAAAATTCCTGTTTGTTTCCCTGCTTTTGGCAGGTCTGCTAGCACTAGTCAGAAAAAAATAAGCAAAGGGTTTTCAGTCATTGAATCATAGGAGTAAGTGTTCCTGGCTACTGTAGCATAATTAATCTGCCTCCTGCTTAGACACTTAGACAGTGTATGACCATCAGAATACCATAGTATTCACTGAAGGTTAAAGGATCTATTACTCAGTAACTGATGTCTTTAAGTTTTTAGGCTAAATAGGAGCAATCATATCACTGAACACTTAGTGAGAAGACAGATGCAATTCTCAAGTTTCAGAGTGGTCTAGATTTCATGGGACAGTCTGCAAGAATAACAACTGATAGGAAGCCTGGAACTGAAAGGCTTGCAATAATCTTTTACTAGCAAAATATCAAAGGTGAGATTTTGAAGTATTAGCTGTTTCCAGGATTTGAGATTAAACCATGTTACCATTCATAGCAGTCCTATGGTCCTTGAAGTCTTTTTTTCCTGAATTGTCATCATTCTATCAAAGTAATCTTTCTCTTCTGTGTTGTTCTGTGACGTGTGGTACTGATCTGTTATTCTCAGGTTGGACAGATGAAAATATGTGACAAAAGTATGCACATAGCATTGCTCTTTATCACTCAAATGTGCAATATGGAAAATGAGATATTACTGGTTTGACTACTCCAAGTCACTGCTTCACTTTTCTCACCCTTTACCGGCTCCCATCCCTTACGGAGCTTGAAATGGCATAGCTTGCCATCCGCATAACTGTGCTATGTTCCTAGGTCTGAATGCTGCCTTAACAACAGAGAGCAACTCATTTAACTCAGCTAGTTGCTTAGGCACACTTCATACTTCATGGCGAGAAACAAGCACTCTGAGGTAAAGTTTGCTCCATCTAACAATGTAAATACCTGCCTTTGGTGTGAGTCCACCAACTCCATGGAAATACACGCTTCCTTCTATTGACTACAAGTGGTGTCTGGACAATCAGCTAGTATATTTGAAGTGTTTATATCCAGGCAGATGAAATGCACCAAACTGGCTAAGGTAAAATTATAGCTTGTGTTTAGATATGAAAATAAACTATTTTGAGCATATAAACAGGAGGGGGATCGACTTTTTAGAAGGGTAGACAATGGCAGGACAAGGGGGAATGGATTAAAGCTAAAGGAGGGAAGTTTTAGATTAGATATTTGGGGGAAGTTTTTTACAGAGAGAGTGGTGAGGTGCTGGAACAGGCTGCCCAGAGAGGTGGTGGATGCTCTGTTCCTGGAGGTGTTCAAGGCCAGGTTGGATGGGCCTCTGGGCAAACTTGTGTAGATCCAGGCCTGAGGTTGGTGGCCCTGCCTGTGGCAGGGGGGTTTGAGCTCTATGATTCTTGGGGTCCCTTCCAACCCAGACCATTCTATGATTCTATTTCTCCGTAAGACTTTCTTGGATCCTAAAGCATTTCCCTCCTGGTTAGGAGGCTTGAATAAAAATTATTTTCCAGGTACCAATCTAGTGTTCTGAATGATGGATTTCTTTTGGTATGTTTTGTGATATGTATATCACAAGATCCAGTTCTAGCTGTTGCTTACTCCTATTTATGCTCTAAATAAAGTTATACTATGCACATTCACCATAGAAAATGCCACTTTCTTGCCCAGAATATCAGAATTTTCTCTTCTAGAAGGAAAAAGAAGTACTTAATTTCTTTTCTTGCATAAATGTAGGAACAACTTACTTATTAACTTGCCTAGCAAGATGAAAAAAAATTCATCTTCTCTTGTTTATAGTTTTGTTTGGTTCTTTTACAAGCAAACCTTTGACAAGTGCAACAACAATAAACTCTTTACATTGCCCATAAGTAAAATGGGGAAGCAAAACTATACTCAGTAGTATTCAGCATCATGAAATCAATTTCTTCTCTATTTCAAAGTAGTGGTTTTTTAACTGCTAATGAAAACATTATAAAGATTGGCTTCTGAAGGGGGAAAAGGCTTTACTTTTTTATTTTCTTCTTATATTCTCTCTGCCATCCGGTTATGCTTCAGAAACACAAACATTTTGCTCTTCAGGACCAAATTCATTTGATGCACTATCAAAGTGCATTCAAATTATCAAAGTCTCATACTTGCCCTAGAATATGGTGTTGAAGTGAGAGCACTGATCTGCTGGCATTTTATGGACAGTTTGAAAATATCAAGCTAAGACACTGGAGATGGAATTGCTGATAGTTTCTGCTTGTAGGTGATTATCTGTGTTCCCTTCTTACTATATAGGAAAATATTATTTCCTTGTAGGTTGATTGTTTTCCTTCTTGCCATCTAGTCAAAAGCTTCAATTTGTTATTCTTTATAGTGATCACTTAAACTGGGAGCACTGAAGCTTTCACAGCTGAAGAGCTGCTTTAATATCAACTACAGCTATAGAAGGCTGCAAAAGCTTTACATACAACAGGGACTCAAAGAAGAATGTAAATATATTTATTAGTAAATTTTAATGACAACTGTTATAGTAAATGAAGATCAGATTTGATTTTTGATTTTTTTTTCCCTAAGTTGTACTATCACTGAAATATAGTCACTCATACCAAACTGTAACTCTGGTGACATCAGTGACAAAGTCTGGATGAAAAAGAAAAGGAGCTAGACTATACATGTATGTGAAAACAATGAGATCATCAGCTTCTGATTTTCCAAAATCTTCATCTACCCTTTCAAGTTTTACATACGCTACAGAGGTATTCTCAGCAATTAATATACTATTCATTGCAACTGTAATGCCCCCACAAAAATATATGTTCTTAAGCTTGTGTCCAGTAATGGTAAAATGCTTTTGTTCTATGCAAATAAATGACTTCTGTCCTTCATATTTTTTCTAATGTTCAATCTCCTGTACTGAAAGGGGGCAGATCAAAAGAAGAGCAGGTTAAAGAGAGAAAATTGCAGAAGTCACTAATGATAATTAGGATGTTTTCATCAGAGGATAAGCACCTATGAAGGACCCGTGACTTGAGAGAGATCTAGACAACTTAATATAGTCGCTTATAAAGCAGCCAAGTACTAGTGTTCTTGTGTCAGTTGCTAATGTGTTTGAGTGTGTCTCTGGGCTTCTTGGTGGCTTTGGTTGATTGGGACCAAACCAAGGATTTTCTATGTCTTTTTGACAAAGCGGCTTACTGATCATTTAAGGTGGCTTGTATCCCTTAGCAAAAAGGGTATTGTTGCGTTAACTGATACCCGCTACTGGAGTGGCTGGTAATAGGAAAAATAAAAAGTCTTTATGAAAAGAAAATATTTAATAATTTAAAATAATTTTAAAAATCCTTTTACATTCACTGATAGACCTGGATGGATGATGTACCTGAAAGAATTTTCACGTTTCTTTCTGTCTAGATATTTTCTGCACAACAAACAAAAGAGACTATGAAGTACAAATTGATGCTTAGAGGTCTTGCGAGGTCAGTGTGAAAAGCCCAAGGTCTGATTAGCACAAAGATGCTTTGTGTGAAGCATAAAGATCAGATGTGAAGCCTGAATTTTGGGTGACAAAGATCAAGACATTGCACAGATGAAGAGGGGTAAAATCAAAAAGGAATGTTTTCTGTTCCAGTGTTTAATAAATGACTACAAGTGCTTACAGTCAACCAAACTTTCTTAGAATGGGCAGCATCGCTTTTCCATTTCTCAGAAAGAGAATGCTGCTATTAGTTCACAGTTTAAAAGCTGAGTCATCAACATCTGGATGATTTCAAAGAAAAGCAATGGTGTCTGGCAAATATTTGAATTAGAGGGACCATTGGTGCCTTGATCTGTGTGTGCTTACTGCAGCAAAGGCTCCCAAGAGCTTTTCTTCTGCAGTAAAACTCCTGAAAATACTCTTATTTCTATTTCATACTGCCTAGGCAAAATAGAGAATTAGAAGTTTTACTGGTTTTATGAGTTATAATTTCCATATTTATAGATTAAACTCAATAATTAGGTATTTATATCATCTACAGTAATTAATTTTGTCTGCCTAGCATTGTAAAACATTCACACTTGACATGTTTAACATCTTTTTCTTATGACTAATTAGCAAAGCAGCAATATTCACTTATTTCAGTTTTATGCAGGGAAGTGGCATTATGGTAAAATGGTCATTTATCATTAATATGTGTAGTTGAGGAGGCTGTTTCTTCATTTTGTAATCCTTTCAAATTACGTATTACAATATATTAATAACATGTTACGTTGGTATTTTTGCAGTTCTCTTTGCTGTTTGTAGGCATCCCAGTTTGCAGTCTGTATTCCACTTGATCCTTGGCACTTACTGCTGCTCTTATTGGAACTAATTTTGAGGGTTGAAGGGATCAAGATCTCTGCTGTCACTAGTTTTACTATGTTCAAGGTTAAATAAGTGAATAAAATTTTGTTCTGACGGTTTTCAATACGGACCCCATGAAAGTGATGTGTTAATTGCTTCTATCAAACTTTGGAAGTATTTATTTATGTGTCAGAGTTCCCTAGCTGCAATATAGATCTAGATCAATAGTAGGAAATTTTTGGACTGTGGCCTGTAATTTTAACTCATTGGGTTTTTTGTCATTTATTTTAGGGCTTTCACTTTCTGATATAAAAAATATAATAGCGTATTTCTTAAAGACTTTGTCTCACTGGAAGTCAAAAAGCTTTCTCAGTGACTTGTTTTCTGGTGTTTCATATGCTTTCATATTTTCAGTTTTCTCATCCAGGTTCTGAAAGAGCTCAGCAACCTTCAGAAACTGGAAATATATCCTGCTGTGCAGTTGTACTCACTTTTAAATTCAAATAGTTTGGGTTTGTTTTGTTTTCCCCTCTCCCCCTAGGCTGTAACATTCACATTTACATTCTGCTTTCTCTACAAAAGCTTCTGTTCACCTTAGGTTTGGCCCTAGTGCATACAGCCAACCTCTTCAGCATTTGAGGGTGACAGCCTCATGATATCTGAGACCACCTCCACAGAAGATGTTCTTCCATATCTGCCTTTTCCTCTATAGATACCCGTTCAGGAAGCTTCTTAATACCCATAATTAGCCAAATAATGACAAGGCAGAGTTGAAAATTAACATAGTTTGTTTTCCCATGCCATGCAAAATGAAAATACTCTCTTAGCACTTAGAGTCTGATTTCATGGCCACACATATTAAGTGGGAATGCACTAGACTCTGGGCTTTCTCTGTTCAACAGAAGGCTGGGGTCAGTTCATGATGGTGGTTGGTAGCTGTCAGATATGGACTCGTGGGAAATATACTACAGTGCTAATGGTTTATTGCAAGCTTGTCAGAAAGATTAAATAATATTGGAAACAAAATTCATTCTTTGGGTTTGAGTCTGTTTGAACACTTATGAAATGAATCAATTCCCACTTTTTCTTATCATACGTTTGCCCTTGTCTCAACAATTGCTGCAAACCTCAGGCACAAGAGCTTAATTCTTTACTGATAGAAAACAGGAATGGTAACCTAGTAACCTTTGTCTCTTTCAGAGGCTTAAAAATGAGGCTAAGTGGTTCTTTCATGGTGGTAGTGATTATAGTGTTTCAGCTTATTCTCTTTAAATTACATTTAACTCACTTAAAAAAAAAAAATCAGAATTGATATAATGCAGTTTTCAGAAGTTCTAAACCACGATCAGGGTTACTACAGCTAAATCCTTCCCCTTTTTGCCTGCTCCACCCCACATTCAGTACTACATAAAATTAACATATTAGCATTGTTGTGGAAATATAGTGTGTGCCTAAGTTTTGTCCTTCCACCTCTTTACAAATGCAATAGACAACAGATTCCAGCAAGTGCTCTTGTTTCTATAGATATCTAGATACAGCCAGAGAATATGGAATAATATTGTTGCTGCTTCCTCAGATATTTAATCCTTTTATTTGTACAAGTAATTCAAGGTTTTCTTGGAACTCTTTTGCAGAGCTTGGACTCTTAGCCAAATCTTATTCAAGACAACAGGATGACTTTAATGGATTTCAATAGCTACACAATCTTTCATCAGTATTACATTTTGGAAGCAACATCTAGCTTTATTGCAAAGGAAATTTTCAATACAAAAGCTTAGACTACAAATTTCTAACTGTTCTTTGTCTACCAAAACCATTCTACTTTAAAGATGAAGTACTATAGTAAGGCAATGCTTTCTGAAACATAATTAGAAAAAAAAGTGTGGTTTCCTGAGAAAACATCTGTTTCTAAGGAAAGAGATCAAAATCTTCCAACAGTCGCCTACACCTACCTATTTTGTTGTGTTATGTTGGAAGAGATGATGAGAGATATGAAGGGAACATGAGAATAGAGAAACTCATAGATATACTTGAGTTTGTATTTTTTTCACTTTGCTTATTGTTTATTAGACATTGGATTTTCTTTTTAAAGATTATATGGTGGGTTTTTTCCCTATTTACATTGCTAAATGATGGAGTATCTTTGGGTGGTGAATTAATAATATAAATAGAAGGATTAATCTGTTAAGGTATGGCAACTCATTATTTTCACTTTGGAGTTGGTGCCTGTTTTTGTGAATGAAGACCTACAAGCAGAGATCAAGAGTTACTTCTTGACAGATAAACAGAAGAACCACCTAATGAGTTTAAGAACTTTTTTCTTTAAAGCATGTTTTGGCCACTCATGCATTATCTAACTTATTTAGGAATGCTGAAAGGTTACTTTGCTGCCCTAATATGTAAGTACATTAGAAACGTTAGTTTTGCAGCATGGAAAGCACTGTAATATTAATAGAATTTCATTACAGTATAATTCTAAAAGTGATTAGAGAATTCTAAGGAAACTTTATAGCGCAGTCAAAATAATTCCAATTTATATGCATGCTTATAAACTTGCTGGGAAAAGTCTCTGCTCATAGGTAAATAACTTGCTTTTTTAGGCTTGAATGAATAATAGAAGCTGCTGTAAGAGTGAATAAAATTAAACAGACATTCACTAATGCATTGAAGATAGGGAGCGAAAGTAATTAATCTACTGTAGGTCATAAAGAAGATAACCGTATGTACAGAGCTGAAAGAATGCTAAGATCAGTAACCTGATTTTACTGTAGACAAGTAGTGTTATAAAACCTAGCAGAGCATAAGTGCATGGACACTAGAAGTATTCAGTTTAAAGCAGTGATGTTTCGTTTATGGAGTGTACAAACACTTAAGAATCTACTTGCCCTTTTCTACTGATGGAACGAGACTATGAAATCTTGATGAAACAATATTTTGGTAAAATACTCCAATGCTGAATCCTGGTAAAATGTATTACTATAAATTGGGGTTAGTGATGTAATAGTAATTCTACAAGACAGAAGATAAATTTTGTCTGTATATATTATACAAGGCTAGTAAATTGTCAAGTAACTTTAGAGTTTACTGATCCTAGCCCTATTTTGCTTATTTGTTGGATGACAGCACAGCCAGTAGTACAGAAAAATAGATGGTTAAGTGGTGTGGTTTAACCTCAGCCAGCGAGTAAGTCCCATTCAGTCACTTCCCCCAGCAGGATTTGGGGAGAGAATCAGGAGAGTAAAAGTAAGAACTTGTGGGTTGAAATAAGGCAGTTAAGTGAAGGAAAAGGAACGCATGCAGACAAAGCAAATCCAGGGATTCATTCACCATTCCCCATGGGCAGGCAGGTGTTCAGCTGTCCCCAGGAAAGCAGGGCTCCAGCACACATAACTGTTAGTTGGGAAGGCAAGAATGATCCCCCCTTCCATCTTCCCCCAGCTTTATATGCTGATCATGAAATCATATGGTGTGGGATATCTCTTGGGTCAGCTGTCCCAGCTGTGTTCCCTCCCAACTCCTTGTGCACCCCTAGCCTCCTTGTTGGTGGGGTGGGCTGAGCAGCAGCAAAGACCTTGGCTCTGTGTAAGCACTGCTCAGCAGTGACTGAAACATCTCTATATAACAAAAACACATCTCTTACCACCACTGTTTTCTAAAATACAGCCCCATACTATCTACTATGGAGGAAGTTAACTATCCCAGCCAAGACCAGCAAACTCGTAACATTCAGAGGGTTTGAATAACCAAACACTTTTTTAAAATGTATTTTAAATTCATTCTACACTTCAATGGATATGTTAAAGGAGGCTTATGTGCATATATGGAACAGCTGCTGAGGTAGGCTTCTTGGGCATTAACGCAGATAAATAATGTTAAGTATGAGTCATCTGATAAAGACATAGGACCCCTGACTGAGTGCAAGGGTCTGCCTGCTGTATGAAATGACAGGGCTGCTGTGATCAGAAATAAGAATAGCTAATTTCAGAGATTTTTACCATCTGAAATAGAGAATATATGTGCATTCCTATAAACTACTCTGTTGAAAGAGCCTTTAAGGTGTAAATGTCAATAATAATAGCAACAGCAGCAACACAGGTGTAACTGTGCCTGTAGGGAAAACCTCTCTGAAGCTCTGAACTAAAGCTTAACTGTACTTCAGTCAATGGCAATATTTCTGCTGGCTATAGTGGTTTCTGAATGTAGCCTTATGCATTTGCCTTAAACTCCTACATTGGAATAATTTCCAATTTTTCTAATTATCTTTTTTCATTTCAGAAGGGCAGATCACCTAGGACCTCATGAATTAATGGCTTTGTAATGGATCAAATTAACGTTTCTTGTCACATAGCTTGCTTGCTGAAAGATGAAAAGATCTTTTAAGATTAATAAGATCAAGTGTCTATCTAACCTACTTTTTATGGGTAGGTGTCACCTATCCTCAGGCATGTGCAGCTCTTACAACATTTCTGAACCTTTGTATGAGTATGGTATATAAAAGTAAAGCAACTTTAGTATTTCTCAGTTTTTACAGATGTAGATGCCACATTCAGTATTGAAATCTAAATTTCTAAGCGTTACATAGCCCCTCTCATTTGAAGTTCAACTGTGTAGTCAGCAGATCCACATGGATTAGTACACAGAACACTGATAATACTACTTGATATTGAATATGTGTATAAGTTTGTGCATTGAGAAAGTGTATTGTGGTGAAAAAGGCAGAGGGATTGTGAATGTCTAATAAGCCATTTGTACATATTAACAGTTGATACAGAAAACATTTCTGGTCACTTTCTCAATCAGCTTCTGTTGCCGGGGTCTTTTGGCTTCTCCTACTTGCGTGAGGCTTGTTCCACCTCACCCAGATGGTGACAGCACTACGGACACCATGGCAAAGCACATGTGCCACCCCCCTTGCCTTCTCCTGGGGAAACATGTCTTTCCCAGGTATTGTACTGTTACAGCCAGGATCTGCCTCTCTGTGTGTTGGGGTGAGAGAAAGATCAGGACAATTCTGCTGCTTGCATCATTTTAATCTATTAAAGACAAAATAGAGAGTGCAGAGGTCGTTTCCCTTTTTTCCTTTCTGCTTAGAATTTGCAATGTATAAAATAGGCAAATAATAACTGTGTATCATTAATCATTAAGAAGCTAGTAGCAAAACACAGGATCAACTTAATCCTTTTGGACATTGACGAGTGCATGCTGCCACTTTAAATAATGGCATAAAAGGCATCATTGCTACTCAGTATGGATTTACCATAGTAAATGAGTTTGAGTTACTGTATATATTTTGCACTTCATACCCTGTTATCAATAACAGTCCTCAGGCCTCACAAAGGGCAGCGTGAGCACGAAAAGAATAATTGCCATTCTGCATGGAGCCAGTTTATTGATGAGGTGGACAGAAGTAATATTTTTAGCCTGCTGGGTGTCCATCTGTAAGCAGTTTCCTGGAGCTGCCACTTCTCCTTTCTCTGGAAACTGTTATGGCTTTGTCTGCCCAAGGAAAATAATGAGATCCATCTATCAAACAGAGAACAAACAATAAACTGTATACCTTCCAATTAATTTGTTTTTCACCTCTGTTTACCAATGTGCATGCAGTTAACTATCCATCATATTATATGCATGTAAAGAAGTACATTTTTCAAAAGGTTGAATCTATTAACCCTTTTGCTAGCAAAATATATCTGCATGCCCTCCAGCTGAACAGGAGTCTTGGAAAAGAAAAATCAATCCTTTTGAAGTGCCAGAACCTAACAACATAGTGTGCTGTAAAAATCATACCATCCAATCTTAAGTCTGTATCCTCCGTTATGATAATAACTTAGTTCCGTAAAAAAAAAAAAAAAAATCAAGGAAAAAAGAAAATGTGCTTTAGTCTGGCCCAAGACCTGCAGTAATGAGTCATTTCAGAATGTAGTAAGTCTTTATTAAATATAGAGATCCCTCAGAAAATGTGTTGAACTGGTACTTGAAGCTGGAGTGGCTTCTCAGCACACTATGATGATTTACTGTTTTTCTGTCCTAGCTGCACTTCGTACTCTTAGGTGGTTTTTCCACTGTTGTCACACAGGGATTTTTCAAAGACTGTTGGAATGGCCCTAACAGATGCTGACCAAGCTATGTAGTCCTTTTTTTTGCCATTGATATGGTAATGTGAGAGCTTGGTTGGTTTTCTGGGGGTTTTTTTATTTGTTTTTTTCAGATCATTGTTGTGTTAGGGGGGTTTGCCTTTGTATCTACAGTCTTTCCATTTGCATAATTAAGATGCACTTGAATACAGGTATTATTCATCTACTTAAACAGGTTTGTGTGCTATTTCCATGTGTAAAACATGTGAGTTCAATTTTTCAGGACACAGATGGCATATGAAAAAAACACCCTAAGAAGCCAACTAGACGGAAACATTAAAAATCTGGCTCTGTATCAGTACACACACACAAACACAAAAAAAACCCTGAGGAAATTGACTCCTAGGAATCAACTTGTTCCTAATATTTCATTAGCCTTTAGCGCATAAAAGGCTTGAACACTGAAGATTCAAAACAGTCTAGTCAGCCTTCTCAGAATATATCTGGGGAAATGCCTGGTGCTAGAAAAGGGGTGATGCTTTAGATCTTGGGATTCTGGCTGGCTGACTATGAATAATGCTGTATGAATGGCTCAAGCACTGTATCGTTACCATTAGCCCCTATGAAATGTAGTAAAATTCCACTGGGGAGGAACTTGCTTGCTTTTTAGCAAGGAGAGGCAGTCTCTGTTGTGAAGGGAAAAGTTAAAAGACTTCACAACTGAAGTGTGACGAAAGGAAAACAAGATGAGAAGGAGATAAAGCCAGGAACAAAATCTCTTCCTATGTACTTCTCTCTAAATCAAATCAATTTCTATCTGTCCGAAGTTAAACAATTGGTAGATGGCATTTTATGCAGCTGAATCAACGTGTTCCCAATTATAGTTGCATATACAATATCCAACATGCAGTCAGCATTTTAACTAGTACTTTTTAGCAAGCTGCTCTGAGCTTACCCACAAATATGTCATGGAGGAAAGCCTGTACATTCTGAGTAACTGTGAATTAGAGAGGCAGATGTATAATCTGGGAAGATTTACAGATTCATCTTTCTTAAAAATGGTGTGTTCAGTATTGGCCACACTGATCAGGATTATTCTTTTTGCCATCATCAGCCTGGTGATAATTCAGAAGTAAGCCTAGGGTCACTAATGTCACGTGTGTATTTGATCCTGCCCTCAGCCATAGGATGGGTAAATAATGAAGGAAGGAATGTCTGATCTGGTACTTTCTTGTTATTTCTGTCTTGATACTAGGTGGCCAAATACTCAGCAAGTATAACTTGCCCTAGCTCCACTAAATTTAATGCTTAGCTAATGATTTACATTTAAAAAACAAAACAAACTCAACAAAGCACACTTATTTGTCATGAATTTCTTATTAAGCATCTGGAATTATGAAAAGTTCTCCCACACTTCCCTGCATTTTTGTTTTTTGTCCTCCCATCTGGTTGGACAGTTGTGATTTTAACCTTTATCCTTTATTACTCGTGTGTTGTTCATTGCTGCTACTCTGCCTTTTATCCTGAAGCAGCAACGTCTAGCTATATAAAGTTGCTACGCAATCTGGGACACCAGTGTAGTTCATTCAGTCTTAATTTCAACACAATCCCTTTAAAAGCCATCTATACAATGATCTTTCCAGTAGGATCATGCTTATTTCAATAGGACTGGAATTGTTTGATAAAACTGATATATACATATCGCTTAACTGGAGTATCTCACATACATTGCAATGTACCCGTAACACTGGGGATTCCAGCATTCCTTGCTGCTGTTTTAGTAGTATTTCCCCAGATAAATGTTGCTGGTAACTCAATGTGCATGACTACTGTAGATTTGTAAAAGTCTGTTATGCTCAACATGACTGCTGTGGAAGGGTGTGTTTTCAAGCAGTAGGTTTGAAGGTTCCAAGTACCTTAGTCCTAAACTTTGTCAAATGGGGGTATATAATTTACTATATTCAGTAGTACAGACTTTATTTAAAGTGTGAGTTGTCATAGAAACACTAGAAAGTAAATGTTGATGAGACTTTTTGCCCATATAAGGGACTACAACTGAATTGGGTAAAATTCATTGAAAATCCTGTTAAAAAAGGAAAGGATTTGAAGACCTGATTTTCAGCTGAAATTACTCTGAAGAACTGACTGAAGTCAAAAGAAGATACATGAATTTTTACTTTACCAGAATATGGCTTACATTTTATAAAGGCTTAGAATATGACATGGTGAAACAAAACCAATTTAAGATATTTCTGTAAAATCAGTCTGTTTGATATGGTCAGGCTACTTAAAGCCAAAGTGTTTAACAATCTGATTCTGTCTCTATTTATAGTTCACTTCAGACCATAGTCTATCAAGCAATGACAAGCAGCTTTTCCTGAGTTACTCTGAACTGACTTGGCTTGCCAAGATATTAAAAGTTTTTTGGTGCTTAATGAAATTTTACCCATGATGTTTTGTATCTGCTACTCAGGAGGCTGACTGAACTTGCATTCATCTACTGTCAAGATGCACAATTGATAACAGTAGATACATGTTGCCACAAAGAAAAGAATATTTAGTGTAAGTGGGTTTTTTTTTCTAAATTAAATATAATTTAAGGAAGTAGTGCTAAATAGGGTAGAAGTGCTGCACCACTGCCTGAAGACAGCATGGAAAAAAAGCACAGTGTTTGTGTAAGGGTTGTCTGAGGGGAAAGGTGCATTAGTTTGGGTAATGTAAGCTCGTTGCTGTAAGATTATTATGGTAAATGCTTTGCAGAGATTTTTAATATGTGCCACATACTTTCCAAAAGAAGGCTTACAATGATAGACTGAAATAGCTTAGTGTTTCCAGGTAGTATAATATTATGTAGTGTTTTTCTTTTTCCAAGTGCTTCAAATATTTCATAATTGAATAATATGACTGAAAGTTCTACAAGTAAATGTGTAACAGACAGGTTTTCAAGCAGAACAGAGATCCTTCAAGCTCTGCAGCAGGTAAGCTGGCCTTGGTCCATTAAAGCACTTAAATGTATATGCAGCTTTAAACACCTAGTCGTCACATCATCTCACACTTAAAGTATCAAATCACTTGTGTCAGGGAGATGATTTGAGTGCTTAAGTTTATTTACATGCTTAATTTGTTAGCTTCATTGGGGATAGGTTTAAGGAACTAACCTCAAAAAAGTGCTTTCTTTAGGGAGAGAGTTCTGTACTGTGGAAGGGATATGCAGTCATGTCTTGAATTGTTTTGTCTCCAGAATGAAATGGAAACTTTCTATGGATGCTACTGCAAGAAGTTCTATAAGAAAAACAGACCAAAAATTTAATAATGGATGCACCTCCTGTTCGTTCTTATTTTAGTTTGATCCTTGTATGATTTTAATTAGTTCTAAAGGATACTCTTTAAAAGCATGGCATGAGGATCCTTGAGCACTATCCATTCACTGCAGCATGATTAATACATTTTTAAACTAGAGAATTAGATGTGGTGCCCAATTTGGGATGGACTGTGAATTGTCAAGAGAGTCTTTGAATAATAGAAATGCAAAAAACCCATAATTTGTTATGAAGAATATTCAGATCTGTTTCAGATAATGTCATGGTATATTAAAAATAGATGTACAGTTATCTTGAGTTACTATTTCTTTCAAGTTTTTTTCTTGGAAACAGAAAATATTAATCTGCTGGAAAAATACTTAAATTGAAAACAATAAATAAATTGTTCTATAAAAATGGAATCTGATACTGATCGCCTTTTTACCAATTCTGATTGCAATGTTCCACTTAACGTGGGGACTTTCAAGACACTCTGGACACCCATGGCCCATAGCACATTGGCAGGAACCTGATGAAATCCAGCAAAGAACAAAATTGGTTTAAAAATTTTGGTCAGTGGAGAAAATAGTTTAGAATTTTGTAAGAAAATGTAGGTCTGGATAAAGTAGTATGACTGTTAGGAGATAAGAACCTGGAGTTCAGGCATCACAGAAGATAGCATGAGGCAGGCATTGCAAGATGGAATAAAATCATCAAATACATAGGAGGAAGTGCTGTATTCTTTTACAGTATTTTGACTGTGCAGTCAATTGATACAAACATTTGGGAAATAAAATCCAAGGCAAGCAGGCTTGTAAGATCAACAATTAGGTGCATTACCCTGGTAGTATGTATATGACTTAACTCTCTGTCTGACCTAATTTATTATTACTTCTGCTTTTATATCTTAAATCTTTTTTATTCAAACAAAAAAAAAAAAATCATAAGGTGCAAGTGCTCACAAAAGGAACTGCATAGACATGCTCCTGATCCTGAAATTCACACTGCTAATACAACTTTGTTGTGCAGAAAAGTCCTGGTTAAATCTGTAGTATATACTAAAGTGATATAGTGTGTTAGGGTTTGTACCTGTAACGTTGCCATTTAAGCAGTAGAGGTTATTTTCAAATCAGTCCAAACTGGTACAGAACAGTAAGCTTGTTTTAAGAAGTCACAGGAGAAATTATGAGCATTAGCAGACAAATGGGAGGGAAGAGAGCATAAACATGCAGATGGAAAAACATGTAGGATTTTTTAAGGACATTAGAGGCAGGAAGGCAGCGAGAAGTGTTGGCAAACAGCTCTGCAGTGTCCTTACTTTTTTCACTGGCTCATTGTGCTTTGGAGTAGTGAAATCATTGATCTGTCTCAGTCTTGCCAAAGGATGGTGAAGACAGACATGCTTGCTGATAGATGTTCAGCTTGTAGAAGTGAAGTACAGACACTGAAGTGTTAAAAAGATGTTAACCAGTTCAGTTTGAGGTTGTAGCTTACAGGTGACGATTCAGCGCTGTCAAAGGAATTTGTTCCAAGGAATGAAGTAGGTAAGTTGCTACAAAAATCAGCCTCTGATGACAGTCTTTTGCCTTGCTTAAATAATTAGAAGATGCCACACATAGTGTGCATTATTTATTTTTAAAAGAAAAATGATAGTAGTTAATCTAGGAATTAGACAATTTTAAGCATTGCTTCAGTATTTCTGAATGAGGGGAAAAAACCCAACAAAACATGATTTTAATAGGAGGAGAGTAAAATTCTTTACTAATGCAACTATGATGTATAAAATAATACTGTTCAGATTAATTGAAGGCAGAGATATTCATCAGAGGTGCACTAAAATAATTATGAAGTGAGTGTGATGAATATTTCAGTATTTTCTGTTAAGGAGAAGTAAAACAATGCTGCACTTTTACAAACACAAATGTATGACTTCCCGTGACAGAGATCAGGTTGAGCTTCTGCCACTGTTGTCCACTGATATTAAAATAAAAAGTGCTTAGTTTATGCCCTTAATAGTTGGGTTCTTTAAATAATTTAGAATTTTTTCATTTGGAGAGGTGTTAAGCTTGCCTGCTTGGTTAACAGAAGCTAATGCCCCAGCTATTCCCACAGGGACTCTGGCTCCTGCTATTTACCTCTTAAGGTAATTAGAGTCTCTCATGTTTACATCTGAGATCTCAAACACATAAATGAATTTATCCTTGCAACATCCCTGTTGAGATCTGGTGATCCAAGCCTGAGCTCACCCCCAAATCACCGTATGTGTTGATCTGCAGGAGCCCCGGGAGACTAATCCTCTCTCCCTGTGTAGAGGAACCATACTGCTTCTCTTGCCTGGTAGGTTTTATGCATGAGAAATAGGGCAAATTTTACCCATAGGGTTTGCCTTTTTACTTCCTAGAAAATAAGATTAAAACTTGTTACTGAGCATATTTTCAAGTCATCCTTGTATCCTTTTTCTGAGGTATATTTTTCTTGTACAAAGTACGTGGTAATAAAAATTTCACTTTGAAAGAAAGCTATAGATGTGAAATGGTGCCAATAATTTCAGTGTTGTATTACAGGGTTTTGAAAAATGAAATAAGATGCTCAAAGCAATTAACAAACATCAGATTTCCATTCTAGATGCTGAATGTGATTAGAAACTGTAAATGAATAATGTTTCATTCCAGCTGTACTGGGAGTAGGTTTTCATGCACCGTAGCCATACTAAGCATAGCTGTACTTCCATTTATTTGCACAGCCCATCAAAATACCACTTTGATTAATGGGCTTTACTCTGCTAGAGAATTGCAGAGTTATAAACCATGGGTCTTTTTTATTATAACATAGAAGACTAAATCTATGTTGTACTGTAAAAGTTGTAGAGATTCTGTTAGGATCAAAAAGTCTTTGGACAAAATTCATATTAGGTTCTATTTAGCAGTAATGCTCCAAGGTGCATTTTGATTCTTTGTTTCATGGAATGGGCAGTTTTTATATGTATGATCTGCAGAAGTAACTGTAATAGAAGTTAAAGTTTATTGCCTTCCAGTTCTCCAGCATAGTGTGTTTTCACTCATGTAGAAGTTGGGGTTAGCTTTATATCCATTCCAAACCCTACTAAAGGAAAAAAGAAAATCCTCTGGCTATTTTTTTTCATGGTGAAGACACTCTGGCTTTGCTACCAGTACACTGAAAAAGCTATTTTTATTGGGGAAGTGAAGAATGTAGCAGTTTTATCAAAACAAATCATGGATAATCTCTTGGCATATCCCCAGATCTCAGATTTTAGTGCTAAACTTATGGGAACCCTTTTCAGTGAATCACTAGGCCCACCCTGGTGATAAAGTAATTGTAATTCCTTGTGGTGTTTTCTTTTCTATTGATTATGTGACACTTAAACTATCAATGACTATATTCCTATTTAAAGTAGTGCTGTCAGTTTGGAGATGGGAATGAAAGGTCTTCCAAAGAATTTTTCCTGTGTGCTTTTGTTACACAATTAACATGAGGAAAGAGTTTTTGTTTGAATGTGCTTCTGGGGCTTTAATCATTTAGTACTTGCTCAGAAGCAGCATCCTCTCTCTCAATCATGTATTATCCAAGTGACATTAAGTAATTTCCATAATAACTTTTCTATTTGCTTACACTTGTTCTATGAATGACTGTTGTGTTGATTCTCCCCACCCCCTTCTTTTCCTTGTCCCAGTCCTTCTTTTCTTTATGCACAGGCTTTAGTTGAGAGCCTGTCTCCTAATGTGCTCTTTGTGCTGCTCCAGAAATAAAGTTAGGGCTTCCCTTGACATCTAAGCTGAAGTCATTAAAACATCCTTCTGTTCTCAAATAGATGGAACGAGCAGAGAATTGCATGCTGCTTGGGATATCTGCACCCCTTTATGCTTTCTACTGGTTCTCTATTCTCCACTGCATTGTTCCCTTTGTCATCTGGTGTGTCACTGCAAATGGGAAAGCTGTACCATTCCAAATAGAAAAAAGTTTTTTGATTGTATAAAGTCATAGAAAAAGGGGAGTAAAGCTCATCTAGGCAATGATTCTGTCCCTGAAAATCATTATATCTGGCCTCATATCCTGCAAGTAAGATGGATAAAGATCTTCTAAGTCTCTGATGATGGAAACTATATAATATTTGCAGGTAGTCTGTTACAGTACTTCAGTATGTTTGTCAGTAGGTCATCCACACACTCACCTACGTATGTTATATGATCATATGTCCAGGAAATGCAAAACTATCAGCAATTAAAGGCCCCGTGGCAACATGTCCTATCTACAGTGGACTTGGAAAATAATTAATTCTCCTGCTTGCAGCATATTTTTACATAGTTTAATCTGTTGTTATATCTCCAGATGACATTTTTATGGACTGGTCAGCCTCCCTTTGTATTGTTTTATCACAAAGATAGAAGCACTGGAGTATAATGGAGTTTTAGGTTCCAAATTCTGTGTGGTATTTTAATTATTTTTTCTTTTTACAAAAAAAGCCCCTACATCAGTCCCAAAAGTGTTGTGTCTTTTTTTTCCCTCCTAATTTCTTTTTGTCTGCATTTTGTTTGTTACCAGCATAACTCTGTGCAGCTTTGGAAACTGTTTTTAATTAACTATTGCTTCATTGAGGGTGAAAGCCCCCATACATTGTGTTTTTGTGGACAGACATCAAAATGGAGACTTATGTTTTAATTTCTCTGCAATAACACAGCTTTGCTAGGAAACAAGGTGATTAGGTGTTGATTATATAATCTCAGATGCATCTTCACATTCTGAATTATTTTAGTACTGTTTCTCTAATAGCAGTGCTACATTATAATTGGTAGAAAACATTGACAAGCTAATTGTAAAATTGGACTTTAGAAGTAACAATATACAGGTTAATCAGATCAAAGCTCTTATGTGGGGTTTTTTTTCCAAAGAGATTCTTCTTGACTTGGTTATTGTAATTATATTAGCAACCTTTATAATTTTGACACAACAGTAATTATATATTTCTTGGCACTTATTTATACACATACAATATGGTGCATGTTGATTCATTTTCATATTGAGTTGGACATAGTGAGTTTAAGAAGAGAGAAACATAACCGGTTTACTCCTTTCTCCAAAGTTAGTTGTGCTATTAGAAGCAGACATCCTGACAGCGTCTTGAGCTGTTCCGGCAGGTAAGGCACGGAGTACGTTTTGGATGTGAGGTTTCTGAACACATTTGCAGTACTGTCTTGTCTTTGTCAGGCCCCTGCTCCTTCTGAGCTGCACTGGGTCACCTGAGCCCTGGACAGCTCCAGGAAGAGGGACGATGGGAAAACCAGTGGTGTTGGGAAGCCATGTCTGTGAGGTAGAGGAACATGAGCACGTGCATATCACTGCTGTGTTCATACACCTCGGCACCCACCTCCCTGCAGATGACATCCTTTGACTGCATGAACAATTATTCTTCAGAGCCTTTCCTTTCTTCTGCTAATCAACAGAGCTGACATTATATTCTCCCCTTTTTGCTTTTATCATCATCCACTTGGCTTATTTTCCTCTAGCATCAAACTCTCTCTAGCTTTAATTCATCTCTCTCACAGATAAGTCAAAAGCTGCAATTATTTACAGTGTGAGAGGAGGAGGGAGGGAGCGCATTAATTTATAAATCACTTTAAATTTGCTATTCATAAAAGGTGGCAGAGAGCTCTGGCCTCCATCCACTCAGCTTAGCCAGAAAACAACAGACCTATGTAGTTAGAAGTAGTGCCAGCTATTCATGTCTCCTGCAGCAGCCTCATTCTGCAGGGACCACCAAAAAGATGGGAGGTCTGCCTTTCCCTGACCCTTCACAGTTTGTGGCTTTGCTGCTGGAAAAGTCAATATGCCTTCTAGTTCTAATGCTGAGACTTTATCCCTGCTATGGGACTGGGTTGTGACTGCTGGATTGTTTTGCCTAGATCAGACACCTGCTTTAGTGTTGCTTTCAGAGGGGGAGTCTGGGGAGTGGTGGCTGGGAGATGGACATCGGAGTATTCTGTATAGGGTGTTAAGGCTGTTGGAGGTCATTCAATTGGAACTGTAGGGAGGGGAAAAAAAACCAAAACAGAAATTACCTCAGCACATATTTGTAGACTGTATGCCATTAAATTATATAAGACTGGATGAGTAATTCTCTGAGAATAAGTAACCTGTAAAGAACGTGTGTGGATGGAAGAATATATGAATAAATACTATCAAGACTGCTCTTAAGATATGAACCAAATGGTGTAGCGGTAGGCATGGCTACAGAAAATCTTTGTTAATGGCTGGTGAAAGAAATGCTTTGAACTTACAAGTGGGAAATTACCCTTGTAGGGGTTTGTGTGACCAGGTTTTGGTAGCAGGGAGATCTACAAGGGTGGCTTTAGTGAGAAACTGCTAGGAGCTTCCCCCATGTCCAATAGAGCTAATGCCAGCTGGCTCCAGGATGGACTCGCTGTTGGCCAAGGCCAAGCCAATCAGTGACAGTGTTAGTGCCTGGGATACAAGGGTAGAAAAATTGCTGCACAAGAGCAATTGGAGGTGTAGAGAAGAGTGATAATATGAGAGAGGAACAACTCGGCAGACACCAAGATCAGCGAAGTTGGGGCAGGAGGTACTCCAGGTGCTGGGGAAGATATTCCCCTGCAGCCTGTGGAGAAGGCTACGGTGAGGGAGGCTGTCCCCTTGCAGCCCATGGAGGATGATGGTGGAGCAGATATCCATCTGCAGCCTGTGGGGAATCCTGTGCCAGAGCAGGTTGGTGCTAAAAGGAGGCTGTGACTCTGTGGAAAGCATGCTCTAGAGCAGGATCCTGGCATGACCTGTGTGGACCTATGGAGGGAGGAGACCACACCAAAGCAGGTTTGCTGGTGGGACTTGTTACCCTTTGGGGGACCCACACTGGAGCAGTCTGGTCCTGAAGGACTGCACCCTGTAGGAGGAACTCATGCTGCAGTTTATGAAGAACTGAAGCCCATGGCAAGGACTCATGTTAGAAAAATTCATGGAGGCGTATCCCCTATGAGAGGGACCCCATGCTGGAGCAGAAGAAGAGTGTGGGGAGTCCTCCCCCTGAGGAGGGAGGAGAGACGGAGACAAGGTGTGATGAACTGACTGCAGCCCCCATTCTCCTGTGCAGTTTGAGGGAAAAGGAGGCAGAGAAATCGTGAGTCAAGTTGAGCCCAGGAATAGGGGAGGGGTGGGAGTAAAATATTTTAAGATTTGTTTTTTGTTTCTCATTACCCTACACAGATATGCTTGGTAATAAATTAAATTAATTTTCTCCAAGTCTGTCTGCCCATGACAATAATCGGTGACTGATCTCACTGTGTCCTTATCTTGACCCATGAGCCTTTTGTTATATCTTTTCTCCCTTGGCCAGCTGTGGAGAGGAGTGAGATAGAGCTGCTTTGGTAGGCACCTGGCATCCAGTCAAGGTCAATGCACTACAGTCCAGTAAATTAGAGAAGAAAACGAGGTGTATACAGCTTACCAAAATATCCCCTGGATTGAGGTGGATAGCTGTAATCTATCTGGGCTTTACAGAACCCCCAGAAAACATCAGCAAAAATGCATCATAAATGTTGATCAGTCCTGGCATATGCAGTATGCTTATATCTAGATACTTATGTGGGCTTGTGCAAAAGATCATGGATTCACATGACACATCCAGAGAAAATGCCACGAAACGGGTGCTGTGATATACTGTAGAGGCCTGAGGCCTGTCAGTAGCTCTCTTAGCCTGGATCCCAGTTCTGGCAGCAGCTGGTGGCAGGGACTTGTCTGCCAACCCCACTTCCCTGCTCAAGCACACCCTGTGCAAGTCAGATCAAAACCTTAAAAAATGAAAAGCGTGACAGCAGCTCTTGTATTACTCATGCTGTCAATCACTATGACATTCTTGCTCCTCCTTCACACTTCTAGGTCCATGTGGAAACAAGTTGAAACTATTTTGTTTGCTTTGGGGCAGACCCTTCAGTGGCACCCTGCCCAAGTGTAGGCTGCCAATGCCTACCCAGTTTTTAAAGGAGGTTATTAGTTTCTTCTTTAAATTTAGCCTCATCATAAACTAATCTTTTCTGTCCCAGCCTTTCACGTGTATAATGGTGAGGGATGGCTGGGACCATGCTCTGTAGCAGTTAAAGCTAACTTTTAAATTACCTGGATTTGCCACGTTTCATCTCTAAAGAGCCTTTGAAATTAATACAGAGACAGGAGCAGTCTTCCAAATTCATCTGAGTTCCCTGCGAACAATACTCTCCCAACTGCTAGTTGATGCCGAACTTTTACCACCCTTAGAGCTCTACAGTTTAAAATTAGCTGAGCTGGCTCATCTGTGACTGCCAAGGCGGTAAATGAGGTGCACTGGGGAGATTTCACCCTGCAGAATGTGAGCTGCGTAAAGGACCTCCAGACAGAAGATGATAAACATGCATGAGCACATTCTCCAGCTTCAGTCCACGTGCGCTTATGGTCTCCCACTCAGATGCGTCACCCTGCAAGCAGGGAATTCTCCTTGTTGCATAACTGAGGAATGATACGCGTTTGTGCCATATGGCTCCAAAACTGTTCCTTTCTGTACTGCCTCGAATGCGTGCGGAGGCCCTTGGGAAAAGCAATGTAAAATAGGGATCACAAACAAGTGATGCTGAGACTTACTGGTACCTCTCTCACTGAATCAGCTCTATGAAAATAAATTTCTGTGGTACGTACATTACAAGAGCCTCCTTTGCAGCTGCACGTTAAGAACTCTTCTCTCTTCCTACCAACAGGAGCAAAATTTGTAAATATAGCTCTGCAAGACGGAGCAGTGGATTCTGTGAGAGTTTTAAGGCTGGATACCTGATTTAGAAATGGAGCTTTGCAGCTTGAACAGTGCAGCACGCTTTTGTAAATGGGTGCCTATAGTGTTATAGCAGGAAATGAATGACCTGCAGTGGACAGCAGGGGTTTTGCATGAGGTTTAAATACTGCAGCCTGTAACTACTGGTATTTTTAGACTGCCATTAACCTCAGTGAGAGCACTTGCATGCTTTAAGTGCAGCATACTCTTAAATATTTTGCTAAACTAAAGGGGTAGTATGGCCAGCATCTAGTAAGTTCAAATATTTGATTAGTGCTAAGGTTATACAAATCCTTTTGTTTGGTTTGAGTATTTTGTGTTCCAGACCATTTCTTTGCGAGAATATGCACAGGAAGTCATTTCAGACCTGTGTTTTGGGAATTCTGCATTTGCTTTAATAATGTGAATGCAGAGGTGCGAAAGGACTCGTTTGGAAATGAGTAAATAAATGATGGGGGAGTCAGGGTATTTTATTTTCTTAATTAAAGTGAGAGTTTATGATGCAAATGTGTAGTTAGAAAACAGCCAATTCTCAGCTGACAGGATTAGAATTTCCATAGACAATTGTGTGTTAGAGGGTGTGTTCAACTGTACTATTGCAGCTTCTTAATTTGTAAATTGAACTAAATTGCTATCAATGGTCATCTTATAAATACTGTTAGAGGCTTGCTACAGTAGTATTATTACTACTATTTCCTTTCTGTTAGGTGATAATCTTTGCATATATGTAAATATCAGCCACAGTCCCCATCAGAGACAGTAGAAGAGGGGGATGTTAGTCTTTTGATGCACACAATGGGCGAACAAAGTTACTGTAATACTTTTCATTTTAGCTACTTGATCTAGATCTGGAAGTAATTTATGCCAACACATGCTTGGTCTTAGAAGTGTATAGTGATGCTCACTGGGAGCAAAGCTGGGGTACACCTTTATATTGTAAAGAAACGGGCTCCCTATGGTTTCATGTAATTTTTCAAAATCTGAGGCAATGACAAAAGTAGATAAGATGATTGTGTTTTATAACTTCTTTTACTGAAAACATGAGTTGCACAGAATTGTAACAATGAGAATCCTTAATTGTCTGTGGTAATAGAAAGCATATTAGAAAACTTTAAAAGTAATGAAATTAAGAGCAAAAAGTTAATTGACAGCCAATAGCGGAAGCTTCAGTTTTAAAATATTGGAACCTAAATCCTGAAAAAAATACAGAAATTGAATGTACTACTATAGGGTGTAATAATGCATCTTATAAGTGTTGTCCATTAATGCTATTTTTTTGTTAGTTTTAAATTCATCTTCCACAAAGCAAGCATAAATAAGTGCAGCAAGTAAATTTTTGCTATCCAAAACTATCTATACTTTAAAAGAAATTATTAGGAAGAAATTGCATTTTTAAATGCTGTATTTTTAATCATATGTGCAAGTCAAATAAATGCAAGCTCTTTAAATGTTTCACTAAATCAGGCTTTAACTTATTTTGCTCATGTGAACGGTTAATGCAGTGGATCTACTCTAGAGAGGATGTTACCCATTAAGATTGATTTTAATCTAAGAATTCAAAGCTACTTAAGGGATAGATGATGCTTCTCCATCTCACTGCCTCAGTCCTACACTTGATAGTGGTCCTTGCTTGCTTTGGAACTCATCTTTGGCTTTGCTGGGTCCAATTCAACTCACTACCTTACAGAAAATCAAACACTTGAATTTTCTAGACCACTATCATTACTTTTAATTTAGCAGCACAAATGCAAGTAGGACACAATGTGGCACTGATTGATGGGAGATGGAAGTTTAAAAATGGTATGATCAAGGCCACTTCCTTTCCAAAGCTTACAGTGTCTCAAAATAGGATATGTAACCTCATCCTGAGCAGAATGGTTGGTCAAACTTCATGATATTTGTCTTTAAAGTGTAGATATTTGCAATTTTCTTTTTCATTTTAGAAGCTAGTTCAAGAATATATAAAACAATATATACGTAACCTTTCAATATATAAAGGGGACTTATAAGAAAGATTGAGAGATACTTTTTGCAAAGGTCTCCACCAAAAGGACAAGCGACAATGTTTTTAAAGTGGAAGAGGGCAGATTGAGATTGCATATAAAGAAAAAAAAATACTATAAGGGTGGTGAGACACAGGAATGGGCTTTGCAGAGCAGCTGTGGATGACCCATCATTGGAAGTGTTCAAGGTGAAGTTGGATGGCGATTTGAAGAACCTGATCCTAACAGAATGTGTCCCTGCCCGTGGAAGGGGGTCTATGTGATCCTTATAGTTCTCTTCCAACATCATTCTGTGATTCTATGAAATTCTGAAATTGTAGAAGCTAGGTTTTGGGTTTGGTTGTTTTTTGGTTGTTAGGGTTGTGGGTTTTGTTTGTGTTTTCCCCTCCCCTCTAGCATTTTTGAGTCTTTACCCTTTGGGAGGTGTCCTTGCCCATAGGCAAGGGTTGGAATAAGATGATCTCTAAGGTCCCTTCCAACCCACGCTGTTCTATAATACTATGCTTTTTCTGCCACTACTGTGTTAGTGTATAAGTGCAAGAGTTGCTGTCTACAGGACAATTCCTTGGTGTTTTGAAGCATTCTTGAATTTGAGGTACCAAACTGTAGCCCTCCGTAGGCTTGCTTGAGCTACTGTTGCAGTTTTGTTCCTCAAGTTGCTGTGTTTTAATCTGTTGAGCATAAATAGCATTTGAAAGAGCATCTCCAAGTTTTGAGACTCATTTCTAAGGAGTAAAAGTCCTGTGTAATCCCCCTTGTCACAGAGAGGTTTTGTGAGACACTGATCTGGCACTGGCTCACACGTAGCTCAGCTTTCTGAATGAGTGGCTGCCACCATAAGGAAGAATTTTTCTTCCCACTCCTGGCTGAGCTGTCCTGCTCTGTGGGCTGTGCTGGTTCCAATGGGAAAGTAGCAGAATTTTACCTGAGGAAACGTGAAAAATTTTGAGGGTGGATGGATATGTAGAGTTCAAGCACTTATTTATTATTTTTTAATTAAAAAAATGAAAAGTCTCTTTAAGCCACAAAACCTGTTAATGTACAAGGAGGGGATTTGGGACAAAAAGGCAGGTGGTTTTCCATAATATAGAGGTATTAGCTCAACTGCAGGAGACACTGCAGCTGAAGAGATGGTTCAGTCCTCTTGCATCTACAAAGCAGCACTTTGCTAGGTAGCATGTTCACTATTCAGAAGGCAGAGAGGCTTAAAGATCTGAGAAATAGCAAAAACATCCTGCAAGTTAAATCTTTCCTGCGTGCTTACTGCTCTGAGGCATTCAGAGTACTTTTTGTTGGTGTTTGCAGATACTCAGACTCTGCAGTCTCCTGATTCATGCCTCATTTGCCCTGTCTTTACAATGCTATCTGTGTAGATCTTGTACCTGAAGCAGTAAAAAATAAAATCTCTTGGACTATTTTCTTTGAATATCACAGTAGCTATGAGGACTTATTTTGGTGAAAGTGTGAGAAGTGGGGGAGTATGTGTGTGCTCTATCCCTTTTAACTGTCTCTTTTTCCCCTTTTTAAAAAAAGTTTAAAATTATGATTATCTGGTGTTATAAGCTCATGTAGCCAAGATTTATATAGGTTGTGCCATCCCAATCTTATTTTTATTTTTTTTACTTGCAAGAAAAAAGAGCAACCATTCTGGTAAAGCATGTCTCCCCTGATGGAACAATGGACAATGTAGCACAACATATTTTGAAATTTGGGGACTGAAATATTGACAATGGAGACCCTTGAAATTGAGATGATGTTCAGAAATAAAAATGGAGTTTGCAATTTTATTTATGTATCTATATAAGTTTGTGTGTGCACATATGTGTGTGTGTATATATATACACACACGATTTCTTTAAAAGTATACACATGAACACCGTGCATGTACACAAAGGGCTGCTAACTTGTAACACACCATAATGACATGACACAGCCAGCAGCTCTAATTAGAATCTCCAGATCACTATTACTTACTATATGAACTCGCTCTTGAAGTAAAACAAAGCAAAGCACACTCAGAATAGAAGGCTACTTGTTTCACGGGAGCTCTGGAAGATCAGCACCTCTGAAATTGAGAGACTGGAATACCTTATTCTTGTCTAATGATAGATTGAATTAGTTTAGTTTAGGTATTTGAATTGGAATATTTGTCTTAGTCTTTCTTTATCTCTCCAAGATATATACTTCAGCACATTTTTCAATTAAAAAGAGAGACTCTTGGGCTGAGTTGCTAAATTTCAGCATAAATTTTTATTCTGAAGTTATAAGCCCCTGAAAATAGCAAGGGGAAGATTATAACTGTCTGACACTACCTTATCTATATAGCTGAGAACAGCATCACTACAATAAAAGAAGATAGTAGTGTCTCCCATTGATTGTTGTTTGATGAATGTAAAACAATTTACTGGAATGCAATTAGCATTCGCAATCGCATTACCGTGGGGAATTTTTTTATGCTGGCTTTGAATTGAAAATCTATACATTTTCTGGCCATGAGTCACTTCTGAGGAAGCTTTCATTCTTGTTATTTTTTTTTTTTCCTAGGTTTCAGAACTATAATTTGTGGAATGCTGAAAGGAAGAAAACCTAGAATTTTTATGTTTAAAATATGCTGAAGGACAAATTGTACTGTATATCTGCTGCAATAGATGACTAGGATTTAAATTTGTAATGCTGTGCATTGCTGGGGAATTAGTTTTTTAGGGTTTTTATAGAAATAAATATATCTCAGGAAAAAACAAATGGCTTCTAGATATAGCGACCTTGAAATAATTTCATAAATGTATGAATTAATCTGCATACTTCAAGCTTCTTAAATAAGCAAAGCAATATACTGAAACAATAGGATCTGTGTACGGGAGCAGGGTTATAATACTGGAAGTAAGAATGCTGCTTTTCCAAAGTGACCAGATCACCTACAAGAGATGTGCATGCAAGCAAGTTGGACACACTGTCTACATGTAAACTGGTATGAATTTAGTAATGTCGCAGCTGTGATTATTTTTGCATCACACAGAAATTATGCAGCAATTTTAGAAAAAAATGCATGCAGGTGTGTTGAGTCAGAATTTGAACTTTCTGTGGACGTGCATATAGCTGATGGTCAGTGTTGTTGTACAAATCTTGGCTGACATGCAGAAGGTATCAGTGAAAAAGATGTGTAAGTTTAGTGGGCTGATAACATCCTCCTGGTAGAGGCACATGCATGCAATAGCAAAAATAATCTGTATGGATCTTTTTAATGGCTTCTGTACATTATGGAGCAAGTGCTGCTGTTCCAACTCAAAGATGACCACAGAGAATTATTTCCATAGAGGATGAGCGGTGAATGTTTGTTGGTTTCAAAATACAGATATTTTTAACACTATCATTTAAAGCTGTCTTGTTATAATGGTGTGTAGTGTACGTTAACCACTTTAGGGGAAGCTTCTCTTTTATGTGTTTGACCTTAGAGGTCTCACAAAGACTCATTGTCTATCGCACCTCATGTACCTTGATCTCTGTGAGGTCTAGAAAGAATCACTACTGAATTCCTTGATACTATATTAATTTTCCCACTGGGACAATATCTTCTGAGCTTACAAAGGATATATTTTTTTCAATGAAAAGAGAAATATGAACAAAGGAGTTTCTGTGTTTATAAATATAATATAGTACTAGATTTTGTCAGTCTCTTTTTTTTTTTGTCCCTGAAACCATCCTTCAGTTTTAATGGTAACACTGGCATTGTAATGGTAACCTTTTTAACTGGGTTAGGCGTTAATATTTTTGTAGATGTAGAACTGTCTGTATGCTTCATCTCTGTCTTGCTTAGGAAGAAAGAATGCTGTCCCCACTTATCCCCATTCTCTGCTGCGATCAGGTTGTGCGCTGGCACATCGCCATCTGAAGGAGAGGCTTTGGGACACATCTTGTGTTGTTAATAATCAACCATAATTTAGGAAGACTTGATAGGCTAGCAATGCAGTCCCTTCTTTCAGAATTAACTCTTTGCTGCATTTTCCCTTAACATCAATAATCAGTTAATTACTCCATATTTTCCACATCTTCTTCCTGAGGAAAAAGGATAGATACTATTGTCACAGCATCAAACTTTCTGTCACTCAATTTCTATGAATACTTGTATTTCATATTGGTTGATTTAAGATGCAAGAAGCAAGGTAAAATTTTAATTGTATGAAGAGAAGTCTTAATCATGTTCTAAAAATAATAATTATATATATATTTCCCTGGCTGGAATACCAGAGACTTTGTATTGCTGAGTTTCAAGGCTGGATGCATTCCAAATATAATTATTGCAGGTTTTTTGAGGAGGGAGATTTGTATTCTTTCATATATAAAACTTGCAAACTTAACCTCCTTATGCCATATCCTCTTCTATGTTGCTATCTTCATCAGACCACAGATTGTGTTGCTGTACCCTTGTTTCCTCACCAAACGGTGCTAAGGCTGAAAGCAGATAGTAGCTTTGTCCTGTATGGGGCAAAGTATTTTCTTTAAGTCTGTACTGTCTTGTTGTGTCGGTGGGATGGTTTGGCACTTTCAAATATATTAATACAAATTCTATTTTAGCTACTATTTCTCTGCAAAACAAGTGTTTCTAGGGCTTCAGTGGAGCTCAGTGTTTCATCTGGAAACTGCTGAGACTGAACTGCCTGTGTAATACTTGTATTGAGTGCTGGGTGGTACCTACCCAGTGTCTGGACTGAAGAAGATGCTATGCAGCTGCTTTTTCTACTCTATGAGCTGTGACACATTTGTGACCGAGGGACAGGCTGGCTCAGGAACCATCACGTGGCACAAAGGCAAGAGTGTGCCAGGCAGCTGTTTCAGTTACTCTGCTCTTGTGTGATCAATGACTTCTGGCTCCTGATAACTTTAACTTAACAGGAACTAGTGCACAGCGGGGAATCAGAGCAACTGTTTGTTGTGTTATTGACTATCTGATTAGTGTTGTCTTGACTCTGTGGAGGCAACAGCTTGTGTTTCTTGAAAGGATAGGACTTGCGGTTTCACACAGAGCCTTCTCAAAGGGGCATAGGCTGGTCTCTTGCCTAGTGTAAACTCAAGGCCTTGTGGGTCCCTCTGCCTGTCTTGAAGGAGGGCAGTACCAGTGGAAGCCCAGAGCCATCATTTCACATGGAGGCAAGAATATAAAGATTATATGTGCAGGAAATAAGCAGGAAGCAGGAGATCTTTCACAGTGGAACTTGGATAACTCTAGGAGCTCATAAAATCTTCCACTTCTGTGTGAGGTAGACATCTTAATTTGAGAGGCTTAGTGCCACTTTCCCTACACCCACCCTATGCCCTTCAAACATTATGTACAAAGATTCTTTTCACTTTTTAATCTTTCTAAGGACCGTCAGCAGAGGTAAAGGGTGGCAGCTTTTAAGCAGAAACTTTTTGGTGCCCTTGTAAGGTGAGTCTGTGCTGAGCCTATGAAAGCACTGCAGGGTTGTGATTATATCTTGACCTTCTTTTTAAAATAATTGGAAATTAGGAGAAAGGGTGGATTTTGGAGATCTTGTCTCCCTCCGCCAGCTATTGTATCCCATCCAAGCCAGAGAATGCTGTTCTACACGGTTACTGCAAGGGAGGTAGACCAGATGTATTTCATGGAGAAGCAGGAGGACTCGGGTTAAATGATGAGTGTTCAAGACTTGCCAGTGAGCCTCTTGAGTGTTTTGAGAACAGATTGCAACAAACACAGTTGCCTTTGATTAAATATGCAAGCAAGTCATTTAAATAATGAACACTGGTAAAACTTGGAAAATCAGGAATTTCTTACCTTTCTGGGGCTAAAAGACTGAATTGTGTGTGTTATTTTCATCAGTGTGAGGAGTAGACAGGATGAGCAGTCATAATAGGTTGGAGCTACTGAGAAATGGTAGACTGAGAACATTTAAATGTGCTTTTAATGCAACTTCTGAAACAAAGGAGGTAGCCCAGCCCCTCTAAAAATATGTCATTAACACCAGAAAGCAGGATTAATTTATAAAAATAAATAAATGAACAAACTGCTGCACAGATTGGCATTAACCATCAGGAGGACAGAGCAAACATTATCTGTTCATCTAATCAAATCAAATATGGGATTTGAAAAAGGTACACTGAGGAAGAGATCACGGAAGCTTCAGTCACAGCATTTTGCCCAGAACTTAGTCTTGGGAGCAACTTGGAAGAGAAAACAGCTCCATCTGGCAAAAATGATGCATATCTTGAGGTCTCATTTGCATCTTTTTTCCTGATAATGAACTTTACAAGCAGTTATCAAGAATAAAAAGAGAGCCAAAAGAACCACCTCAGGAGTTATTATTTAAAAGTCCTGAATAGGAACAGTAAGTGCAATTCATTTCAGAATTATATTCTCACCTCGTGTGTTCCTCTGTTTCTGTCAAGTACATTTTCTTTGGTGCTGTTGGGATAGCAAAAAATGTGGTATTAATTCACATATGAAAAATAATTTTAGCCATTTGGTATTATCACTTTTGAAAGACAAAAAGCAGATTAATACCAGACGATGAAGAACAAAGTGGACATAGGAAAGTGATGTCCATTGAAACCACTGTGTACTGGTCTTACTGGTAACTGAAGGAGCAGGAATTTTTCATAAGGGGAAAAGTGACTTAATGTAATTTGTTTTATGAATAAGATTAAGTAATGGCCATGAAATCAGGCCATAAGTGGAGAAATTAACATATTGAAGTTAGTTGTCCAAACACGTAAGAGGGGCACATCTGGGAAGAAGAGTCTGGTCAAGGATCATAGTGCATAACTTTTATGGAGATGTTTTTGATACCCTTTCAGAGTCGGGTGTGGGTGTGTAAAAAAAGACGTAGCCATCAGGTTCTGTGGAAAAAGATCTGCAAAAAGCTTCTCTGAAAGGGAATGTCACTTCCTTGGGATCTGAAAATCAAGTTCAGTGCCTTGCAAAGAAAAATTCCTAAGTAGAGGGACAGATCTGATAATGCATCTAACTTATAAGAAGTATATGTATGTCACTTGAAGAAGTAAGCTCCAGGTAGGCAAGTTCTTGAGTGATTGATAAAAAGATGATTTCCTGAGGATTTTTTATGAATTCTTATTAGAGCACATATTCTCTGTAAAGGATGGACAGAAGTCATCTTTCACTTAAAAACAATGACAGTGTGACCATTTTTGTGGTACACAGTTCACATGAAAAGAAGGTAGATGGTCAGATATTAAAGCTTTCTTAAGGACAAGGAAATCGGAAGTGTCCCTCTGGGAAGACTGGTCTTCCTAATCTGCTTTGTGTTCCCCAAATTCACATCTCCATTGCATTGTTTTATATCTCTGCAGAGCCTGCTGCAGCCTAAACAAGAGCAAAACCAACTGCTCACTTGGTACTAGTAACTGTTGCAGTCTTCCACTGTTGTGGTTTATCTTCTGTGCCTCCTTTCTGTAACCTTTAGGGAGGTAAACCATGAACATCGGACTGTGTGTCAGGACGCTAACTGCAGCTAGAAAGTATTGACTTCATTTAGGAAGGCTGAAGTTTCTGCCTTTAAGTTAGGCTGTAACTGACAAATGTCACCCCTACCTCAATAATTCTTCACGCTTTATAGCCATAACAACCTGCTAACCTATGTTTTCACTTCTGCAAGGCTGAATGTTACAGCACACTAGTGAGTAGAAGAATTACCTGACCGCAACTTGAAGAGCAAAGGGAAATCTAATACTGGGCTTTATTCATTATTCTCCTCTTGATATGAGGGAAATTATATATGATAGAGAAATGAATAACAGATCTTTTAATGTTGCATAACATCCTTGGGCATACCATAAAGTGCCAAGATATCTTGGCTAATAGCTACTGCTACCAACCATCAGCAGTACAAACCTTCTCCATGGACATTAAAGCTGCCATCAAGCCTATTACACAAGAAGATAGCTGAATAATACCAAAAATAAAATCAACCTGTTGCAAGAATGTTTCAGTGTAAATCCTAGATCACGGTAGATAATTGTAGATACTTCTGTAGATAATCAAGAGAACACTTGAGACTGCTAAACTGCTCATGACACAGGCTTACAGAGAGAGTGGTGAGGTGCTGGAACAGGCTGCCCAGAGAGGTGGTGGATGCCTCATCCCTGGAGGTGTTCAACGCCAGGTTGGATGGGGCCCTGGGCAACCTTGCATAGATCTAGGCCTGGGGATTGGTGGCCCTGCCTGTGGCAGGGGTGTTGGAACTCTGTGATCCTTGGGGTCCCTTCCTGTTCTATGAATGGGAAAAGGTTATCTACTGTTCTGTGACATACAGTAATGAAATCAACTCTTACTGACTAAAAGGTTCAAATGGAGACAAGTCTTTGAAAATCAGTTGTGTGTCTAATTAAAGAATAAATAATCATTGTGGAACTGGTTGTGACATCTTGGCCACAAAGAAGAGACCTGAGATTTGAGGGGACAGGGTGAAATAGTCAGCTTTATGCAGCAACCACAAGTGGTATGTTTGCAATGTACTCGCTTGACACCTACCCATTCATTAACAGCTCTTAAAAAGCTGGAGGGATGAACATCTGAATATACTTTCTAGGTCAAATAACAGTCAAACAGTATAAAGGTAGGGGAAAAAAAGGTTATCTTATTTCTCTCATTTCCATTTCAATAACCCCAATAACCTGTTTTTCTGAAATATCAAGCTTTAGTTTTACTTTTTTCTCTTGAAATAGAACAATCCTCCTTAGAAAAAAGATTTTAAAAAACACAAACAGCAGCAACAGAACCCCCCCCCCCCCCCAAAAAATAAAAAACCCTAGCACCCCAAAACTGGAGGAAATTAGTAGTGAGAGCAATCCAGAACACAGAAGGAACTTCAGCAGTGATGACTCTGGCAACTAAAATACGTGGTAATATGAAAACCTCACATACACAGGAACTGAGAATTGAGAGACAAAAGTATTTCCCCTGCCTCTGGGAAACAAAACTGCAACAGATACTTGACAGAAGTTCGTAAACTGAGCAGTGTGGCAGGACAAGTTGGAGGTCTTCTGACCACTGCAAAAAAACCCACCAAACTTCTGATGTTTGAACATTGGGACACCTATCTATCACCATTTTTGTGCTTTTGAGGAAAGCAGATCCTGAAACCGTATTTGTGTTTTCACACATTTAATATTTTGTGTCACCTTATTCAAGACTGATTTGGTACTGTTAAATGATATGATACTAGCTTTTCTTAATACTTTTTTTCAAAGGTCTGATAATTCTGATTGATCAGAGTTCATTTGGTTATTTTTTTAAAAAAAGTAGTTTTCTTTAGACCCATCAAATTTTAGAAAATACACCTGAAATGTGGTATGATGGTATTATTAATACATAAGGAGATTAAACTGTTCAGGGCAGATTATCCTTTTAAAAGGTTGAATTACATTTGCCATCATGCTTAATGTGGACTAAAATGAAGAAAGGTGCCCACGTGTTCATATTCTCTTTAGCAGAATTTATAAGGGCCAAAAAAGAAGGATGCACTTCCAAGCTGTCATCTCATACAGGATTGTGGAACTTGGGGAAGTTTCCTAAGGAGCATCAATGTAATGCTAGAATGGTATTGTACCATGCAATATACCGTGAAGGGGAGGCAGTGGCACAACAGAACACTGGGACTGTATTTTGCCTTCCCAAATTAGGTGCACCCATGTCAGCAGAGGACATGTAAGGAGATGCAAGGTGTGCTCCCAGAAAATTGTAACTCATTTCCTAAAAAAAAAAAAAAAAAAAAAAAAAATTCCAATGAGGCTTCCTTGGGTTCTTGTGTTTGAATATTAAAAAATAAGAAAAATTAGCAGTAACCACTCCTCTGAAAACAAAATGCAAGCTTATTAGCTCTTTATACTTAAATACCTGTCAACATGGAAAGATGCAATAACACAATAACATGACCATAAGCAAAGGCTCTTGAAAGGGATATAGCTTAAGAAACTTTAGGAACGTTAAGAATGAAGGATGATTGAAATAATCTTGGGTTTAGGACTGGTTTGCTCATGGTTCCCTGGGTAAATGTTCCCAGTAAAAATTTAAAAAAAAAAAAGAAAAAAAATTTCTTTGTAGCAATATAATCAGTCTGTCATTAGAATTTAAAAAAACCATGCTTAATCCTTGATTTGTGTTTGGCTTGGGTTTTTTTAAGTATCAGATCTCATCAACTTCAAGTTTTAGGGGTTAATTTTGATTATCATAAGGGTTACCTCTTTTTTAGTCTTATTTGAATTGTATTCCATATATTAATGACTCAAAACATATGCCTTAGTTATTCTTGATCTGAGAAGTATGAAACATGAGAAATATAACTATCACTTCACTTTTTAGTAAGATTATTCACTGTCACAAAGAAAAAAAAAAGTTAATTTAAAGTATGGAATCTTGAACTACTTCTGAGCTAAAAAAAAAAAATGTAATTTTGATCTTGATTTCAAACTAGAAAATTCTGGTTCCTTTGGACTTCTGTCCTGGTTCTGGCCAGGCCAGCGTCAACCTCCCCAAGCAGCCAGCACAGGTGAGCTGAGTGAGTTAGCCTGAGCTGTTTTCCACACCACCTGACATCACTCCCCTGGCAAGAACCTTTTCTACTTCATTCCATGTAATCTAGATCTACAAGACTGTAAGATCACACCACTTACATTATGATTGGCTTTTGTTTGGTTTGGTGTTGTTAATATTAGAAATCTTGCTGTATTCCCTGGAGAAAGAGTATGCGCTTCTTATGTTGTGCTCTATCTTGAAGGAAGTGTTTAATATGTGGAAACATTTCTGGATGCAAAAGGTGCTACAAAGCTGTTTAGTGATTTGAGATGTTAAAGCATCTCTCATGGGAATGAATGAATGAGCAGTTGATTTGATCGGGCAGATAGGAGACTAAAATTGTACAGATGCGCTTAATTTGTTCTAAATACACCCATATACTCAACCATCCACTGTGTAGTTAATGCCTCTTCTTGCGAATTTGAACTGTATTATGTGAGGATATCTACATATTTTTTCTGAAAAATCCTTCTTTTGTAAGAGTAGTATGAGCTGTAATAAGCGTTCAGTCTGTTAGTATACAGGAAACAGCACTTAAGGACTCCAATTTTCTTTTCTTCCTTTTGGAAAAAGAGTAGGAAGCGATCATATTTTTCAGTAAGCTGCTTTGTATTAAACATCAAATTCAGTAGTTCCCCTGGGTGCGATTACATGTACTATCGTAGTGGCTGCTGTACTACTTGAAATAGCAGTTGGTGAAGCTGCCATGCGTGCGCGATAATGCGAATGTTCCTGTTTGTGGGAGCGCGGGCGCGCTCGTACCTGTGCGTGAATATTTTTCAAATCTCTGTCCTCTCTTTGACCGTTTTACTTTTGTGGGTGGTTTGTGAACCAGATGAGGTCACTCATAGGAGGTACAAAGGCTTGGTTTGGAAAACATGGAAGAAAAAGAAACCACCCCCCTCAAAAAAAAAAAAACCAAACCCAAAATCCATCCCAAACAACCTGAAACAAGTAAGCATTTATCTAATTAAATAAACAGCGGTGTTTGCATGAATAAGTCATTACTCTGTCTATTTGTTAAACTGATTGACAGGGGAAACGAAAGCAATATGTTGGAGTTGCAGCGTTCCCTCTGCCTCTAATGTCTTACAGTACTCTGCCTTGCATTAAATCATGAGGGCTCTTTACAGAGCTGCTTGAATTGTCATGACTTAATTAGGAAAATTAGGATACAGAAAGTGATAAACAACTGTGTAGCTCCACCTGTCCATTTATCAATTTTAAAAAAAGAAATAAATCCTGATGACTCGGCAAGCAGCTCATTCACAGGCAATTTTTTAATGGAAAGTTGCTTTATGCTAATTTTCTTAGAGAGGTCAAACCATTGAATGGATGAATTGGATGTTTTACATTGTTAACATAATCCTGTTGCCTTTTTCTGTGTCACAAATATCTTTGTATATGTTCATAGAATGTTCATAGATGCCATCACAATCATTAGAGTGTACTGTGTGGCACAGGGTTTCTAGAAACAGCGGTTTTGGCCTTATTTCTTATTTAATAAACATATAGTGTTTAATATGCAGCCTTATTTGTCACTTTTCCCCATCTGCAGCTGAACTTGTTTACCTTTGGATGCTTTACAAGTATATTGTTATCCTATTGTAATCATTACCCAAAAAGTTAAACCATAGTTGATTAGTTCTTCACAAATACGTGGGAGAAAAATTAATCTATTTCTTTAAAAAGAAAATACACGTGGTGTTTCTCATCTTGAACGGTCTGTACGAGCTGCAGGTGAGGTATGGCATCATTTCATGACCTGTCCTCTCTGTTGTGCTGACTTGGCGTCATCTTGCATCGCGCTGCAATTGCGCAAGCGGGGGCTGTATCGCAAGGTGCGCAAGCCGCCGGCAAGCCGAGTCTCTGTGCCGGCAGCAATGATTCTAGCATACATATTCCGTGTCTCACATCTTAGTCTCTCTCATGTTTCATTGGCATGGCAGCTGTCTGATTAGTCTAATTAGCCCGTTGAATTTGAAATGATAAACATTGTATCATTTAGGGGACTTTTCACGTTCTGGAAACAGGGTTACCTTTGAGGTGTTTCTGGCAGTTGAGACGTCAGTAACAGCCCCTGACAGCCTGCCTTGCTCAGTTCTTTCCCTGGAGCAGCAACTGTGTTGCTGCTGTCATCCCCGATGAGGGGGCAGGCTTTTCTGCTGATTGAAGGCGTGTTTTTGCAAAGAAAATGCACTGAAAATCTGAAAGTTGTTTGTCTCTATTCTGCACCTGGTGTTTTAGATTTCTACTGAGTAAGTTGTAACTTTTTTTTTTTACTATGCTTTTTTCCCCCCTTCCCCTCACAAAGGCTTAGCCTTTTGAATTTAAATAATTAAGAAATCATAGAACCAATTTGCCAGTGCCAGGAAAAAACAAGTAGTCTATGAGAAATGTATATGCACTATGAAGCACCTGTAATAGCATTAATTAAAATGAATGTTTCTACCAGTAGTTATTCTAGTAAAACAGTAATTTTACTGTAGTTAAATTATTATTCTGAATATTGGAGAGTTGTGTTGTCTTTCAAGTTAACTCTTTGGCATGTGTTAATGCTTTAATAATAATCTATATTTAAAGAGTAGCATCTATAAGTAATAACTATAGATTTATATCTGGCTTCAGAGTTTATGTTGGAAGAAGGCATTACTGTGCTTTAACAAGCTTCAATGCAAAATGCATGCTCCTTACTTCTCTCCTGACAAGGAAAGAAAAAAAGTCTGAGGAACCCCAAACGTATACTTAGTCTTTACATTATCCTTGAACATTAAAGTAAAAGGCTAATTTTCAGTGGGCCTACAAAATTTTTCTCCTGTGTCCTACATCCTTCCTAAGTACTGCCTGTACACTCCTTGATTTCTGCGTGTAGTTGCTCCCCGCCTGTGATAATTGCTCTTTGGTTTTGTTGTGTTTTTTTTTTTTTTTTTGCATAGCACAAACCTATGATCCCAGTGAAGTAACTGAGATGCAGTGAAATCTGTGAACGAGTGGCAATTCTGAGATCCTATGTACCTTCCAGCAACTACTTTTACAACTAGACTACTTCTTTTCTCACTTATTTAAATGATGATTCATAGCTTACTCTGGGGAACTTTGGTGCTTTAGTGCTGAGAAAGCTTTTGCACCTGATCCAGAGATGGCACTGCCCTAATATGATTTTGTGGAGCCTCCAATTGGATGAAGAAAATGCAATCATGTAATTACAGCAACAGATTTTTAGCTGTGATGATGTTTTGAGAAAAGGGACAAAAAGCCTCTCTCCCCCAAAGCATCCAAGTGGCCTAAAATGGTAGCGTACATAACTGCCACAGTATGAAAAGCATGATATACTAGAGCCATCAAAGAATGGACATCTGAACACACGAGGAGAAAGAGTAAATGTCACTGAAATAGAACAGATAATGGCTTTTTGCTGCCACATAAAAGCTGAGGCCGCAAGGTGAAGCAGAAGACATTTCAAAACAGGCAGCATTGATCCACTGATAATAGTCCCATTACCATGATTTTATTTCTGTGACACTGCTTGATTGATACAGATGTAATCATTTCATTTCCCAGTTGCTGGTGCAATGGAAGGGTGTTTCCTTATTGTGTGCACAATACCCCTTTCCTTTCACGGTCGAAACTCCCACTCCTATCTCCGTACCAAAACTATCATAGCAGGACATAGATGTATTCTGTCATCACACTGTATTTTGCTTTGAGGCAGTCATATGTACTTGTGTGTGGTGTTTTCATTACATATATTTGCAGATAATCTAGATGCTTCGTGAAGTTTCATAATCCTTAAATTGCACTGTTAGTAAACTATGGATGTGCATCCAGCAGTGTAAGTCGTAAGTACTGAAACTGCTAACAGATAGAAAGCAGTCGTTCTGTCAAAGCCAAAACCAAAACGAAATGAAGGACCAGTTTTCAAGTATCAGAAATTAGTGTGAGCTTTCTGGTTTTTACTAAACTATATGAATTCTACTTACTTCAGATTTAGCCCTAGAAATGTTGTGGTTGTAGGCTATTTTCTTTTTATATTTAATTTTAAGCAGTCTCCTTTCTAAGAAATATCATTGTTAATAAAGAAAGCGAGAATTAATAATCTAACAAACATTTAAAAGGAAAACATTCAGTGTGTGTGTTTGCGCTTTGTTATGGAGTGATTAACGACAGTATAGCAGTGATTGTTTCAAGATTTAAGTGGGGAAATGCCTGTAAGGAATATATATTTTATTAGAGCAACTGATACAGTTGAAGGAGGGATACAGAAAAAATTCCTGGCACACAAAGACTTCTTCCTGCACATGTTTGTTCTGTCATTCAGGAGTGCAGTTCAGAGACTACAAAATATGCCACACATCTTTGCTGAAGTGGTTATAGTTTGTCTTTAAAGTTAATTTCTCTAACTTGTGCAAACATGTTTCAAGTGTTGAAGAAGTTTAAAATATAAAAGTTCTTTTCAACTTTTCAAGAATTTATTTCATAATTTGTCTTATCTGAATGATTAGTACCACTGTTAGGGGAATGAAAAGAAAAAGCCAATTGTAGTTGTGCAGTTATTCTGAAGCTTCTATTCCAGTAGTGTGGGGTTTTTTTAATGTGTTTCTGCAGCTATTTTAGCTGGTACCTTCTCTTTGTCTGTTTGAACAGTAATAAAGATCAGCATGCACTGGAACAGGATTTGAAGAGAGATCTTCTGGTTGCTACCCAAGTGACTCCCAAGTAGCTTGATAGGTACAAAATCAGAATAAACAAAGAAAGAATATGAGCCACTAACTTACAGGTGACATAAATATATCGGGTTTGTCCACACTTCCAGTATTATAAATAGCATTGGGCAATTAGACCTCTATATTTTTTTTTTTCCTGTACAGCTTAACTGTTGCACCTCAGGTATTGTCAAGATTAATTAGTTAGTGTTTGTTCAGTGCTACATGGAGTATTATTGATATTAGCCAAGCACGAGATGATTGAAGCTATTTAGCGCTGCTGTTCACTAGAACATTTACAGAGGGAATTTACTGTGAACATATATGTTCACGTAGGGTTAGTTCTCATTTATTCTGGACAAACCAATCAATAGTAGAAGAGTTAGCTGTTTAACATGTCTTATAGTTCAGCTAAAGATTATTATGGCTTTCTATAGTAAACACGCTACCTACAGAAAATGGGCTTCGCATTCAATTTTAATTGAATCTGAATTCTTAGTGAATTGGTGCAGATACACCTTTGGAATTCAATCCAATAACAACTTCAATACTAAGTCAATGTAGATCATGCAGTGAAAGGGAAGAATGTGAAATACTTGAGCTGAATCTACCACAAAATCAATTTAAAAGGCATGTGACATTTTTTCTCCAATTGATACCTTTTAAAAGGGGATTACAATGTTTGATGGAGTTAAACATTAACTTAAACTCAGGTTCTTAATTTTTCTTTTGGTGGAATCCTGATTTTGGTCCCTAATCTAAATCAGATTTCAAATAGGTTCTACAGTATATTTCCTAAGACCACCGTATCCTAAAATGCTTTTTGCTGCTTTGTTGTCAAGACATTTCATAAGCTGTCATTAAGTCTTTTTGCGTAAGTGACCAGACTATTTTAGAAAAACAGCTTTATACAATGCAGAACAGTGCACAAAGTGTTCAGTTGTGTATGCATGTTCAAAAACATTGTTCTTGTTTCACAGAAATAACAACTAGGAGAATGACTCAATACCTTCTAGAGTATCACCTTTACCACTTTCATAGAAACTCAGAAATGGTCTGCCTGTTGTTTTGAGGTTTGCATCAAGTGTGTGATCATTTTCACTAATATTAAAGGGGATTAAATAGAGCAAACATCTAAATTATTTGGCGATCAGTCTCTAAACATAAGGCAGGTTCTGCAGGTTAAGAATTAATGAAATTTGCAAATCCATTATGTTGCATCACAGACCCTGAATGTGATGAAGTACTTGCTGAGTTTCTTAGAATTAATAGAATTTTTGGAAGGAGGCAGAGCTTTTAACTAATGCCACGTATGTTCTGGATGGCCTTACTGAAGACAGTTAGAAATAAGTGGAGAAAAAGCTAAAACATTTTTGAGGTATACCGTATCACCGGTATGTCTGTTTTAATATTTTTAGGATCTTTTCTGTCTCACTGTTAAGACAGATTTTGTGTTGTAGAAGATGACAAGCAAAATAGGCAACCACACTCTGTAGAATATCTATATAGCAAAGAAAGAAAAATAATGTTGCCAAGTCTGCTATTATTTGAGATAACTCTCCTATTATAAGATTTAAATTTTCCCCTGACCCTGAGCTCATATGCTGCTCAAATCCATAATAAAAAGAATACAGGAAATGTCATCTGACTCTTGATATTTCAGTAGTAGAGCTGTTTCCACTTTTAGGCTGTTGTTTTACAGGGGAAAAAAACTCCAAGCGAACACACAAAAACGCCAAGTGGGAGAATAAGCAATAATTTTCTTATAGCTGAAGTGTTTCAGAGAACTGGCAATACTCAATTTGTTTTTCTTGTTTAAGAGAAAGTCTGAGGACAAAGAGGTTACAGGCAAAGCAGTAGAGCAAATCAGCCTCAATACTGCTGTAGTGGTGAGTCTGTACATGGATGGGTAGGATGAAATTCGTTAGAATAAAACTGTACCTCCTTGAGCTCCCTGTGTTTTGGTTTTATGTGTAGTAGGACTTGAGAAAGCTATGTAGTGGTGTTTTGTAGCTTTCCAATGTTAGTAAATAATGCAAAGAATGAGCTCATTTAAATAAAAAGTTTTCAACAGTACAAGACTTTTTCCCAACAATGATCATAAAACTGTACAAGGGTATGTTGTTGGTTTTTTTTATCTGAATGTGTTATATAGGACCATGTTTAGTATATGATACAGGATCCAAGTTCTGTAGGTATTCTGTATGTAACCTGTTGCACAGGTTAAGTGCTGAGGCAGAGAGGTTCCTGGTTTTGGCAATAATAGGTTTTAAATAACTGTATGGGTTGTGCTAAATGGATGCCTATGTAAATCCAAATAAGTAATGAAGCATGCATACATTTTTCTTTATGATCTATATTTAAGATCTCCTTTACTTCATGAAGGCAGGTTGCTGTATCGCTATTTATAGTGTGGTTGAAAACGTATGAATATTCATGATATTTAATATGCCTTATATCTGATTATCCTAAAAGAAGTACAGTTCCCATAAATAAATATTCAAACAAGCAAATGAACTGCAATAGAAATATAATGCATATCACTGTTATCAAAAGAGCACGAAGCAGGCATTTTAGTGAAAGATAAACCTCTGAATAAAACAACTTTGTGTTTTTATATAACTTATTTTATGAATAGGAAAGGAATAAATCATAGGACTAAGACTTGTCTAATTAAAAGGCAAACATAGAAAAGTAGTCTAGCATCACATAAACAGAAAGATCACAGACATTGCCTGAGAAGTCCTGAACTTGTTTTTTAAAATCTATATTCACCGTGGTCTCTCTTATGCTTCAAGCTGTGTTGTAATTTATATCATAAAGAAGAGTTGCATGAATTTTGCTTGCCTGAATATTTGCTGAATGCAAATATTCAAGACTGAGTGGGAGATGATCTCAGGAAGCGTAAATTGAAAGCAGATGAATGTTTCAAAGTGTAGTCACAAATAAAATTACAGGGAGCTAATATATGGTTCTCCCATTCTAAAGTAGTGTAGAAAGTCATGTAGGAACTATTTAAACAGTTAGCTTTTTTCAAAACTTAAAAAATGCATCTGGAAAAGCTAAGGAAAGCAATTATGTTCTTGTGGGTGTCCTAACTGCTTAGGGTTCTGGTAATGCACTGCAAATTCAACTTCAATATAGTTCCTATAAATGCTTTCAGATCAAACAAACTTGAACTAATGGGAATTGCAAGTTATTTTTATAATCCTTTCACTGATAACCATGCACACCACACTTAAAAGATAAAATTTCTCTCTTAAAAGGGGTCTTTGGAAAATGGTTCAATTTTTGCTTCCAGTGAACTAAATGGAATTATGCTCCTTTCTGCTATGACTGCAGAATAAAGCAGCTACACCACCTTGGGAGGGTTTTGTTGTTGGGGGTTTTTTTGGTGGTGGGTGTTTTGTTTGTTTGGTTTGTTTCATGGGAGGTTTTTTTGATTTTTCATTTTTTTTTCTTTTTTTAGGGGGGAGCTATTCATTTCACATCCATCATATCTTGAGTATGACATTAGGACCAGTGATGTGTACGTCTGAATGTTTTACTAAGGAGGAGTGACTTTGTTGTTATTTGTATTGTGTTCGCACTGTGGTACACCTTAGCAATTCCTTGCACCTTTCTCCTGAAGATAGTGCCAATGGCAAAGAGGAAATCAGACAGGTTGGGGGCAGGTACCCACCAAGCAGCCGGCTTGGCTGCTTGTGGCTGTGCTTTTCTCAGGTGGGGCAATCCCAGAGATGCCCACTGCACTCTTCCAGTATCCTCTCTGTGAAGCAAAGCTCTTCCTTCTCAATTTGAGAAGTTAGGGAGCTTGTAGGACATTCGCGTAGGAGTCCTCCCATCTCTCATTTGACCCAATGTTCTGTAAGGGTCAAGGAGATACAATTTCCAAGGCAGACTCTCCAGCATCCCTGGTGCAGGTTGTAACTTCAAAGCCACAATCTAGCCTATTCTGCACACATGCTAACAGCTGGATTGCTCCAGAGCACAGCACTGCAAATGAAATGCTACAGTTTATACGTGCCCAAGTTATGTTGTGGGTTAGAGTGCATATAAATGAATAAGATGCACCAGGGACAGTGCAATAAAACTCAGCATGGATTAATCATAATTAGGATAGGGAGAATGAGTGAACGGCATGCTAATTACATGAGCCTGAGATACCAGCCTTAGTATCCCTCTACAGTGATTGTCAACTACAAGTTCAGAGTGCTCAGTGGACAGCCTGAGCAAAAGCCATAGATACCTCTAAAAATAAATTTGATGAGTTGGTTCGTAGAAAATCTGTTCTACTGCTAGCTGGATCTAAGATGTTTTTGCACTATTGCCTAGTGTGAAGTCTTGAATCTTCTTCATGGTTAATTTAAAGGAATTTGCCTGGTATCAGCAAAAAAACTTTTGCCAAGTATAATCAGAAAATGAGGAACTAATACAGTGAGAATGTATTTTAAGAAAACAGTGATTTCTTCCTCCTCAGAGTAGAAAAAGAACTCATTTTTTTAATACAGGAGAGAAATCGCTTTTGAGAGAGAATAACTTTCTGTACAAGTTTCAGGCAGGTTTTATGAGAAAGCATTATGCAAGAGAAGATGTGAATCACTGAAACTCTGATGCTAAATAATGGATCAGTTTCTTAGTTTGTATCTTCTGCCATATTGCTGCGCTCTGCATTGTATCAACTTCTTTTTTCTCTTCTGTTAAATTAGCTCTGGGATTATGATACTTGGCAATGCCTTTTGCAGACTATCACTGCCCTATTGTGTCTCATTTGATACTAAAATGTCAATGGATTCATCTGATTAGCCCTATTTCCAGTGTTCGCTCTTTGCTAAATGATTGTCAAAGAAATACTGCTGCTCTTAATTGTTGTTTTCCATGCAGCCCTTCATGGTCCTGCAATAATTTTGTATTTCAATATAGTTTACCTTAGCTTTATGAGGGAAGGAAGATGCAAAATTTGGAGCTAATATGAAAATGCTTTTCAACTTTTATACCTGGCTTTGTTAGTGTTTGAGTCTTGGAACTGGATTCCTTCAAGGTGATTCAGCAAACAAGTCTATATTGTGCCACAGTCATTGCCTTTGGTCTTGCCTGAGAGCCTTACAAGTGGGATTCACTCATCTGGCTTTTACCGAGTACTCCAACCAAGTCCTCTAGGTAAGAACTTCCTGTCAAGAAGACCAGAGCTTCCAGAGAGCAATTCAGTTCACATATTTTGGATATCAAGTTTTTTGGATTGAATTAAATGCCCCTGTAGATGTCCCTGTTGCTTTCTCTTGACCACTCAGGGATCTCAGAGGTCTAGGTCGGAACAGGCGCCTCTCTAGGAGAGCTGAATTTGAGATCAATCTGCTGGTTTTCTTCAGCATTCTCTCTTTCCTGATGAATCTGTCTTTTAGCTTAAAACATGTGGAAGTAAAGGGAGTTTATTTTTCTTAATGGAGATGCTTTTAGGAGTCAGGCTCCTCTTCTATATTTGATCTCTCTTAAAGCAGTTGTTTGATACAGGTAGAAAAGTTGCATAGGGTGGCAGGACTGGTGTCAGTGCTGGCACAGTGACCACAGGAACTTTAGAGAGAGGCATCCAGCACCCCGTCCTTCCCCACAGATGGCTTCTTTCATGCTTGCTTGTATTTTTACTGCTAACAGCAGACAAATATTTTTTTCTTTTAGTCACAGTCCCTAAGTATCACTACCTCTGTATGGTGGGTTAACCCTGGCTGGAGGCCAGGTGCCCACCAAAGCCATTCTATCACTCACCTGGACAGATAAGAGAAGATATAAAGAAAGGCTCATAGGTCGAGATAAGGATAGGAGTGAGATTACTCACCAATTGCTGTCACAGGCAAAACAGTCTTAACAATAAAAATTTAAAAAAAAAAATCTAGTTTATTACCAATCAAATTAGAGTATAGTAATGAGAAATAAAAGTTAAATCTTAAAACACCTCCCCACCACCACCTTTCCTTCTTCTTTTATAAGGGGCTCAACTTTGCTCATGAATCCTCTACCCCCTCCCCTCCAGTGGCACAGGGGGATGGGGAGTGGGGGTTTTGATCAGTTCATCACAGCTTGTCTCTGCTACTCCTTCCCCCTCAGGCAGAAGACTGCTCACACTCCCTGCTCCAGTATGGAGTCTCTCCATGGGAGACAGTCCTCCACCAACTTCTCCAACATGAGTCCTTCCCCTGGGCTTCTATTCACCACAAACTGCTGCAGCATGGGTCTCTTCCATGGAGAGCAGTCCTTCAGGAGCAGATTGCTCTAGTGTGAGTCCCTCATGGACTCAGAAGTCCTGCCAGCAAAATTGCTCTGGTGTGAGCTCCTCTCTTCACAGGTCTGTGGGTCCTGCCAGGAACCTGCTCTAGAGCGGGCTTCCCACAGAATCACATCCTCTTTCAGGTATCTCCACCTGCTTCATCGTGGCATGCTCCGTGGGCTGCAGGGGAACAGCTTGCTTCACTGTGGTCTTCTCCACAGGCTGCAGGTGAATCTCTGCTCCAGTGCATGGAGCACCTCCTCCCCCTCATTGTTCACTGCCCTTGGTGTCTGCAAAGTTTCTTACATCTTCTCACCACTCTCTCTGGTGGCAAAAAGTTGCCGCTAGATGTGGGTTTTTTCCTTCTTAAATATGTTAGCACAGAGGTGCTACCAACATCACTGATTGATTTGGCCTTGGGCAGTGGTAGGTCCGTCTTGGAGCTGTCTGGTTTTGGCTCTACCTGAACCAGGGGAAGCTTCTTGCAGAAGCCACACCTGCATTGTATCCCGTCACCCCCCCCCAAAAAAAAAAAAGCCAAAACACCTTGTTATGTAAACACAAACTGCTGTCACATCACTCAAGCTCCTTTTCAATGCTTAGCTGTTAATGGCTCGTCTCTCCTGTTTCTGCAGAGGCACTTTCACAACTTGCCTTTTCCATTTCCTCTTTGTTTCCATGTCTTTTAAAACATGTTCACAGTGTTTATTCTTTTCTTTGGTTGGTTGGTTGGATTTTTCTAAATGCATTTGCATATAACTCCCAGTAATATTAAAGGGTCTTAAACAGGAATGGTTAAAAAAAAACAAAACAAACAACTTAGAATATTTTCCTTCTCTTGCTTAAGGTGTCAGTTCTTTTTTTTAAATCTTGATTCAGTGGTTCTTTTAAGACATCATTTTCTTCTTGCTTTTTAAAGCTAAATGCAGCTGTCTAATAGCCTGTGTTGCCTTCTCTTAGTACTCTAATTGGTATTATACCTCCTTGACCTAGAAGAACAAGGACACTTTTTCTAAAGCAAGCAAATTATATACTTCAGGTTGTGTAGCAACATGGTGCTGATGAGCAACTCGTTTAAAGGAGTTCTGCAGAAAACACTTTCAAATTACAATATACTGAACTAATATAATCTACTATGCTGCTGTTAACAATGCAAATCTAATCCCATCATTAAAGTCAATGTAGTACAATTTTCTATACCTAAATTTAGATCTAAAACATTTCAAATCATTTCCAAAATATTGTAATAGGAGTAATTATTATTAATCTATTATTTTCATTAGTTAAAATCCAACTTTGGGTATATTAAGAAAGTCAGAGATAAAACAAAATAAAAAATAGACTTAATTAAAAATAGGGACAAAGATAAGTTATGCATTACAGTTTCTAGAAATCATCGAACAAAGCTTCCTTGTGAAATTGGGAGTGGAAATACATGTAAACTATGCTTCTTATTTAAAGTCTTCGACTAAGAGTAAGGAATAAAAGCAGTGTTGGTTAATCTAAAAACTTTGTGGCTGAATGTCAGAATTATGCAGCAGTGTTAGAGTTCAAACCATCTCCTCAACTCCATGGAGACTAGGGTGGTAATTAAAGTCCCCTTCCATCCCCCCAAGGTCTAACCATTAATTCCTCTTTCTTTCTAGGGAGGGTTAAGATTCTCCTTCGTGCTGCTCATTGCCACAGATCAGCAGAGCTTATGGTTGCTGTAACCAGGGACTGGATGTAGGAAAACAGGGGCTTTGGTGACTGGAATAAATTGACTGCCAGCATGGGACTGTAATTGAAGCGCAAAGCTAGACAAAGCTCAGCTTCCCTCTGCCCAGCAGAGTCATTTGCAATGCTCTGTGTCACTAGTACAGGCATGGAAGAAGATGTTAGCCTCACCTTTTTTAATTAGGTGCTGGAGGCTAAAAATATTCTCCTTGTATGAGATAGGAAAGACAAGATCAGGTACACATGCTGACTCCCACATGCTGCAAAACTAGTATGGTTGCATTTGCTGAATGGCAATTGAGTTAAAACCAGGAAAACGTAGCTTCAGTGTGGGCTTCAGAAGGGAGAGCCGGAAAGAGCCGTGCATTTTACTCGCGTACAGAAGAACTTCACCTCCCACATGCTGAGCTCTAATAGCAGCAGCGTGTCCCGGTCCAAACCTGCAGACATGTGCAGGGTCAGGGGGTTCTCTTGAGCTCTCTCCAACAGCAAACCATTGAGAGATCTGAGTAAAACCACAAAGGAAAGGGAGCTATAGTTCCGCTAGCAAAGGCATTCTGTCACCTTTTGAAACTCTATCTTCCTCTAGCAATTCAGAGACACTTTAAGCTGGGAAAGGGTATATGCATTTTGGCAGGAATTAAACTTTCTAAAGAAGATGTAGAGCATTAGGCAGCTAGCAAAAAAAAGAAAAAAAAAAAAGGCATTTCAGGCTTAAATGAAAAGACCAAAATAACTGTGCCACAAAAAGTCCCTTGGCAAAAAGCTGTTAGCACTTTCTATTCTTGCTGAGTTTTGTCTAGTTTAAAAAACATCTCAGCTACTCTGTATTGAAATAATTGCTACCATGTTTAAACTTGAATGTTGCTTTATTTGCATTCTACTAGGAGAGGACCCAAACCAAAAGCAGTGAGAAAATTACTGTACAGAGCCAAACATTTAAAAAAAAAAAAAAACTTGCCTCCTCCTCAGATATATTGATTCCTGTGGGAGATTTAAGTAGAGTTATGAAAAATTGATTGTGTTGATGGTGATCTTTTCCCTTTCCTGACACCAGCTGTCTAGTTACATCAGTGTAGCTACTTTGACAAAAGGGTGCTGAAGTATGTGATCTTTCAGGTCAGCTTTCCAGTAGAGAAGTGATGACATTAGCTTCACGGGGTTCTTATCTTTAATATGACTTATTTTATTTGCACACAAATATCAGTGTTTGGCCAGAGGTGGCCTATTAGGTTGCAAGGCAATAGTTTCCTCTGGTTATCTCACACCCACATTGTGTTACATAGTCATGGAGACTAAAGCTCAATTGATAGTTCCACATACTCTTCAGAAAGGGAGCATCGTCTTTTTCTTTTTCTCTTTTTTCTTTTTTAATTATCTTTATTAAAGTTGAATGATTTAAATATTGTCTACGGGTACTCAATCTGCTGGGTAGGAGATCTGACTAAAAGTTGGCATTTAAAAGCTGTGTATCAGTGATGGTCACCTGCATGTATGATGGTAGGATCAACATCTGCAAAGTGCCTGTACAAGGTTTTCTGATCGTTTTTTTAACTCTTGGCATCTTTTAGAGTTATAACCGGTTGCAGAGTCAACAAATTTTGCTATATTACCTACATATCTCTGTGTTGTGGAGTACTTCATCCATAATAATCGAATCATTTTCTTTCTGGTAATCTAAATACTTGTTCTCCTTCCACTCAGCCCTTCTTTGACTAAGTGATTTTTTTTTACAGCACAAATAACAGTATGTTTAAAATTTTAAGACAAATCCATAGTTATGAGGAAAAAACAGCTTTTTTGTGAAAACATACCATGTTTTATTAATGAGATTTCTTTCTATACAGATTAATAAAAGTTCTTAGGGCTTAAAGGAAGTCCATCAAGAATCAGATAAACCATAAGTTATCTTAAAAGTGGAAGCAGTGTTTTCCAAGGGGCTGTAGTCAGCGAAAAGGTAAAATGAGGAAGCACAGCAGCAAATCATTTATTCTACATAGAGATAGCAATGAGAAAGATGGTGGAAGGATTTAGGGAAGCTTTCAAGATGAACGGTAGATTTACCAGTAATTTGCGGTACACTGCTGATAAAAAATTCCTTACTTCATGAGATAATGAATCAAAAAATGTACTTAATGAAAAGGATGGATATCATAGGAAAATAATATAGACTTGCAAGTTAAAATCCAAGACAAAGCAAAAGGGACCAAGAATATTGTGATGGAGATGGAAAGTGTTTTATTTAGGTTGCAAGTTTGGTATATAGGCTCAGTTATTACCCAAGACAATAAAGGAAGCCCTGAAATATTTATCAAGGAGACCTCAACTTCAATTTAGTCTATCTTTTGGAGGCAGACTGCAACACCACCAGATTTTTTAAAATTTTATTTTATTTTGTAAAAAAGCACTTGAACCTAGGTCTTTCAGATAATTGTTTAGGGTTGTATGGCCACTGAAGAAGTATAATGGCTGGATTAGTTAGGAGAATTGTGTGACAGAAAATCTTATCAACCAGAAATTGAGTCAGCAAATTGGGATTTGTGAGGAGAGGAGAGAGACTATCATTCAAAGATGCCTGGAAGTAGAAGAGCACAAGTGCAAATGTAGAGAAGTGAATTAAATTGATCACCCATCACTTGGAAAGATTAGTGATAATTAAACCACTGTGGTGAAATCTGATTTATCACAGCGCCAAATGTCAGAGCGGTTATGGTTAGTGATGAAAATAGTGGTTAACAAAAGTAATGTTTATTTTTAGGAAATCATTGACATAAATTATGTCAAATCTCTTTTGCTAGTTGATGGAGCCCTGCATGCAGTATATCCCATCATACCAATGTCTGTAAGTTGAGTCTACAGTAGTGACTGGTGCTGCATGAAGAAAGGATAACATGTTGAATTTGTCATGCTCTGTTACTCTTCTCAGAGTATGTATCTGTATTTTTTTTTTGTTTTCTGGCAATGAATTTGATGCTAGTTGCTGGTCCTGGGTACATAAGATGAATCTGCCTCTATCCAACACATGACATAAAACAGATTTCCTTACATCCATCCCAGATGACAGTCCCCATTGCACATGCTGGTGTTAATAGAGATTCGTGCACGTGTAGTGAGTAGACTGCTGGAGGACCTCCAAGAGGATGCGTTTTCCTCCTGAGGAAGGCACCCTTTGTCCACAAACATGTGGGAGGCACTTTACCTTGGCATATTCTTCTGTCTTAGTTTCCCCTGAGGAGAAAATGTTTCAAAGTGTGGCTGAGTTCATACCAAATGACTCAAATACAGTTGCAATATAATACATTTCTATCATTTTGCAAGTGAACAGGATAGTCCCTGGGCATGAAGTGGGTTATGTAGATGCAACTGGTGCAGCATGCATTCGCCCTGCACTACCACTTTTTTTGTCTTTTTGCCAGTCCTGCCAGGTAGATAATTAGTGATTCCTCTGGTTAATTTTTGGCCTTAGAAAATGTTATGATCACAGAATACTCTGAGCTGGAAGGGACCCATAAGGATCATTGAGTCCAACTCTTGGCTCCAAACAGGGCCAGCCAAGTCAGAACATGTGACTGAGTGGATTGTCCAGACGCTTCTTGAACTCAGTGAAGCTTGGTGCTGTGACCTCTTCCTTGGGGAGCCTGTGGGAAGATAAGAATGGAAGTTTTCTTATTCTTCTGGTGGGGCAATTCCCAATTTTACATAGTTTATCTTTAATATGCTGTATTCCAGTTTTCCTATGTTTTACCATCAAAGTCTGTTCAGTGAAGCATCAACACAAGATGGAGGACAGATTTTTTTCTTGATATGCTAAACCAAGTTATATTTACAGAGATACGTGGATAGGGGGTTGGTTCTCCTTGACATACACAATATTTATGTCGGTATAGCTATGAATGGCAACCTGATCATATAAGCATCTTATCTATGAGCACTTCTGTCTATGGTATGACATAGTTTACAAAAAAAGCAATGCAATATTACAACAGATCTAAGTATGTAACTGTCCTTGTTTATTTTGTGGATGAAGTCTTTTCAAAGTATATGTTTTTATGATGTCTGTTCCACATAAACCTTTTGTAGAATGTAATTCACATTTTGAAAGTATAATTGGCAGAGGGAGAATCTCGTAGGCATATACATATTTAATCTGGGGAGCAAGTTCATTTGTATCAGGTTTATTTTTCCCCAGGGTGTCTATCCACCATCAGTGATTTGTTTAATGAAAGCATTTTAGCTATTGCTTCAAATCTCACAGGATTAGAGTTCTTAAATATTTTAATGTCATTAGCTACCACTAGAAATCTCAGTGTAATTCTGAGTAAGATATTTATACCAAGGTGTTCAGTGTATCTATATTTTTCCTGAATGTAAACTTTAAAGGAAGTTCTGCTTTTCCTATGTCCACATTAGAGGTTTGACTGTTTTCTCCTCAACCCATGGTAACCTTCCTTAAGATAATAGATAGTGAATACTGATTGCAGTTACTCTGTGTGGGTTATGTTTAATTCATGTGTCTTTCCTATCAGAGTTTTGTTTTGTTTTGCTGTAATGGAACAAATCCAGAGCAGGGCCATGGAGATGGTCAGGGAGCTGGAGCACCTTTCCTGTGAAGACAGGCTGAGGGAGCTGGGCTTTTTCAGACTAGAGAAGAGAAAACTCTAGGGAGATGTTACAGCATGCTTCCAGTACCTGAAGAAGCCTATTAGGAAAGATAGAGAGGGACTGTTTGCAAAGGCCTGTAGTGATAGGATGAGGGATAATGGGTTTAAACTAAAAGAGGGTAGATTTAGATTAGATATAAGGAAAAAATTCTTTACCATGAGAGTGGAGAGGCCCTAGCATAGGTTGCCCAGCGGAGGTGTGGGTGCCTGTGTTAAAGGCAGTATTCAAGGCCAGGTTGGATCGGGCTTTGGGCAACCTGGTCTAGTGGAAGGCATCCCTGCCTATGGTGTGGCGGGGGTTGAACAAGATGATCTTTGAAGCCCCTTCCAACCCAAACCAGTCTGTGATTATTTAGGATTTGTTATTGATCAAGTCTTACTTTTTTTTTTTTTTAGGGAAGCATATCTTTTCTTTCTATGTAGGCTTTTGCAGTATTTTTTTTCTTGAACAATATAGCATAATGCAGCTCATGAGACTTTCTGTTGCTGATTCCTATATTTGCAAGCATGCAGCATCACAAGATGATTTGTTTTATTGAAGGATTTCAGTCAGTCAGCAATGGAGTCTATTATGCCAGTGTCTTTGAGGAATCATGATTAATTAGTATTCACACCAAGGAGATGCATCTGACACAAAGAGGTACTTACACTGACAACTATACTGGTTGATACTGTTGATCATCTTTTCAGAGACGTTATTTTCACATTCTGCTAGGTTTGAAGATGCTAGTGGTCTTTCTTCAAAGAAGTAGAATAAGAGTTAGAAAACAGCTGTAGTAGGAAGAAACAGGAATAATGTTTCTGGTAATAAATCTTAAACCATGATGATAACATTCTTTACTTGAGGGTCTGTACCCATGGAGAGAATGATTATGTGAGTTTCATAGGTGCCTTCACTGGGTTTTGCGGGGGTGTTTTTTCAGTTGATTCAGCAAAGAATTTGTGGAGAACCTGGATTTCTTTCCTGTGCTCCTTTGACAAAAGACACTAGATAACCTAGTGGAAGTATTCTTAATATTCTTCTCTGTATCACAGTGCAAATCCTTTAGAACTTTAAAGACTAGAAATCCCTCTTCTAACTTATGCTTAAGTCGTGGGAGGTATATACTGAGCTAGCAGTGAAAAAGTGTTCATTGTGGATGCTTCCTTGTGCACCTGATTCTACCTGTGATAAAGCATTCTTATCTCTTTCAATACAGAGGATCATGTAGCTCCTGGAAATATAGAAAACCATGATGGTCTGAGACAATTAATGGGTTGAAGTAGAACAGTGAGGGGGAAAAAAAAAGTCAATATGGTGCACCAAAAAGTTATCTACAGACAAATCTTTCAAAAACATTAGAAGTCTGTCAGCATAAGATTTCCTATTATTCTATTTTTATTTAAATATATTAACCTAACTCAATTTGTTACATATAAATAAAAAAGGGTCACTTTTTACTTTGATTTTTGTGAACATAATTGACTAGAACTGTATACAATACTCACGGCTGAGTTCTGTCAGTGATTTCAATACTGTTGTTTTCAATAACTCTTTTACCATTGCAAAAGCACAGTTTAATTTCTATTTCTTGTGCCCACATTTACATTGATCATTTCTACTTTACTACTCCATGTAATTTTTATCATCTTCTATTCTTAAATTTTAAATTCATGGCAAAGATTCTATCAGTCAGTTGATCCTATGCTTTTTTCCATTTCTATTACTTCTGATTTTGGGATCAAATAATTTTTCTCCTGTGATACTCCAGTTCTCCTCTGAATATTATTCTACTTGAGTAGAAGATACTACCTGCTACAATTTTTAGAAAAAAATGAGGTTATGTGAGGAGAACAGAATAGGAGAATAAGTGATTCCAGATATTCACAGCCCTTTCTTTTCCGAATTGGTGTCTATATTTTGTTGAAAAGGGTGCTAGGGAAGGTAACAACTCTTTTCCATGCAGAGCGCTCTTCTGATGGTGCATAAACTAATATAGAGTAGTTTCTTAGAGCAATAAATACTTTTATTGCTATAAGGCAAAAGAAAGTTAAGAGTACTGAGAAAATTATGAATTCAATCTTTTTAATTTTAAAATCTTAGTTGCAAGCTGATATGATATTTGAAACTGATGATGTTGTTGATGATGAGAACCATTCAGCATCTGGCAAAGTCAATCCACTTGTATGCACTTTGTTTCATTTATGTATTCATTTGTTTCATTTAATTAGCTGGGCTCTTGTGCTCATTCCCCTGAAACCCTGCAATTTAACATTTATGGAAGTGCACGTGACCTTCGAAATATAGCCATTCCTTTGTCTTCCGAGAATACAAAATCCATATGGTGCTCTCCAAAAAGGAAAGTGTTTATACTGCCTCGATGCCAAATTAGTTATCATTACATTTGAATAAAAGGTGAACAGTTTGAGACAAAATCTAATTATCATCTATTGCTGCTTATATTCTTTGTGCAAATTGAACATTTACATTTTTTAATAACAATGCAGAGGATCAAAGTACACCTTTGTCAATTTTGCTTATTATTGCCTTCTATGCTGGTGTCATAAACTCTGGTACTGACTATCTGACAGAACAGCTAGAGAGCTAATTACTTCAAAGAGGTTTCATGAAAGCTATTAGTAAAGCGTTGTTGCAATTATCACATGTGAAAACATGAAAAGAGTACTGTGTCAGAGCACTTGGTTTCTATTGAAAGCTTTGTTTCTACTGAAGAGTGAACACAACTTGCCTGAAACTATTTAGAAACTTGTAATGAATTTTTCATTAAAAATAATTAATTTAAAAAGTGGATAGTTTACATTTATTGAAGGAAATTGTTTTACTTTTAAGCCTAAATAATTTAGTTTCAAAATATACTTTACAATTATCAACATTCACAAAAACCTACCCCTAAACTAAAGGAAGTGTTTGATTTCTAAGTAGGCAAGTTTTGTTTGGTATTAACCAGTTGCTTGAACAAGCACACTTTTCAAATTGATGGAAAAGAAAATCCTCCTCTTTTTAAGCTTACTAATCAGAGAAACATCAGTACAATGGCATACTATTTCAAAGGCTGTTACTGGAAGAAGTGTTGACATTCAAGAATATATTTTATCAGTTGTAAAAAAAAAATATAAAATTTCGTAGGAACAGAATGACATAGGAGACTGTTAAGTAGGACTTTGCATTTGGTACTCTAGAACAGCAAATAGAAATCAAGGAATTACACAATTCATGATGGTGTACAAAACATCTGTCCCATAAAGAAACAGACCACAAAGCATTTTCCAGTGTCTTATTTCAATTTTAATACTTAAAGGACTGACAATCTAAAATAAAATAAAAAGCTACTGTATCACAGAGAGAGAGATCAAAGTTGTTACCAGGGTCTTACCTGCCTCCAGGTAGATAATAGAACTGTCCTTATCATGTAATTAGAAGTTGGACCTTGGAGACAGCCTCCGACATGTCAAATCCAGATATCAAAGACCCTAATCTTGTGTTTTATACATTGATTGCTAATTTCTGGAGTGTTTGATGCAATTGGACAATCATAGTCTATGGTCTGAAGCAAAAAATTCCCGCATTGAGGAACGTTTCTGGTCATGCTGGTACTGTTAAACATGTGGGAGAAGCAAAAGGACACAGTGATGTTCAGAGCGCTTCTAGATTCAAACAAATATTTGTGAAAATATTTTCTCTTCTTGACTCACCTATAGCCAAAGGAAAAATATTTTCATTGGCATTTGAAATGATGCATTCAAAACAGTTCTGGACCAGATTTCTAAGCTCTCAGTATCCATTTGTGGGTCACTGAGCTTGAAAAAATTAAGCTCCAGCATTCAGTTTATCAAAATCATTTCCCGTGGTGACACTGATGACTAAATTTTTCAGAGGTCAGCAGCTGACATGCTGATTTCCCCTTAAAAATCCTTTCTTAAGTGTAGGAGTGAGAAAACACTGGTAATGGTGCACTCTCCACAGGACACGCCCGCTGTAGCTTCCAAGCAGATTTCAGTTTCAGGGATTTTTACTTGTATAGCTTTTTAACTAGTCTCTATCGAAATAAGATTTCTAGAGTGTGCTGTGTTCACAGATGGTTTAATCAACAACTACATTAGTGATGAGTAGACTTGATATCTTGTTTGGGGGTGCTTTTGCGTTAGGACAACATATTTCTGGAGAGGAGTATGGCTGGCCCTCTCTGTTCTCAAGTAGCTAAGCATTTTCAAGCTGAGCATGTTTTATGTGAATGTCAAATAGTCAGCTGCCAAGTAATGACACTTCTGAATTTCCTCAAGCTTGGAACATGGAAATAAGTTTGTAGGTAAAACCAGAATTTTCTTTGTAATATTAGATAAATACTGCTGCTTGAGTTCCTGAAAGACACATTCATAACTTTTACATGTAAAATATGTGATTGGATTCCTTCTTAACATCTCAAATACAACCTTGTAATTTAAATGGATTTTTTAATGTGTATTAATTTTAATGAATGACTCTGAGGCTTATTGGAGGGAGGGAGGTAAAGCAGTGTCTCTGAAGCTTTGCTGGCTAATCAAATTGCTATAAATAACCTTTGATAGTCTAAGCCACTACCCCTAGATGATTTCTTGCATCATCATCCAAGATGTTAAAGAAATGACACCTGCAGAGATTTGCTTTCAGCTGTTGTTGATGGTCCTGAATGTAGATCCTCCCCCCTACATAAAATACCTTTCAATAGAAGTTGTAAGTAGTGTATAGTATGCCAAATCTTTGCTCTGCATACATTTGGCAATAAAACTCATCTTATCTAAACTGGCACTGGCTGGCGTTCATGCTCAAACCTAAGTATCAGTCATGGAAGGAAGACTGAGGTGAAGAAGTGTGTGCCCTTGCTCAGAGGCCTGATGTGATACTTAACATGCAGTCTGTGCCATGAAAGTAGAGAAACTTTCCTGCAACTTTTACTGTGATTTCAAAAGGACTGCAATAAAAGGTGGGACAATGCAAAAGTGAATTACAGGGATGTGGATTGGTAGACTTCTTTCTGCAACTAAATGTTGCTGAGAGCAGCTATCAGTCTACATCAGCTCCAAACTCTATTCTTCTTTTTTAAAAGCTATACAGTACTATATAGTACTATAGTTTAGTTTTTCAGCAAGAAACTAGATAAACATTAGTGAAAACCATTGTAGTTATTGTTTCAATTTTGAAAGCATAAGTTTGATACCAAGAAGTTGATTCATTTGTCAAAAATGTGACAAAACCAGCCAATGGCCACAAGCAGGAATCATTCAATCCTAGGTCCTACACATATTTAAGCAAGCATCTAACTAACTAATTTCACTTCTAGTGTCTGTATTCTTTATCTTGGATCATTCTGACAGACTGCAGTCTGGTCCTGTTCAGATTATGCATTTTTTCTTATTGTATTCATGGCAGTCTGTGATTTACATCTACTTTTTGTTACATACATCTTCATCCTTTCTTGAAAATGTAACTAAGCATATTAAATATGTGTGCATGTGTGTGTGTATATATGTGTGTGTGTGTGTGTACAGTCACATTTCTGTGAAATTACAAAATATTGGGAACTTTGGAGGGATCACAGCAGGTTCAGAGAAAGTCACATTAGGTTAAATCTCTTGTATTAGCATGACAGTAAGGTTATTTGATCTTGGAATTTTTCTAGTTTAGGCCCCTAGTCACAAAGCTCACTCCTAACTTTTTTGCTTGTAGTCTCAGATACATTGGGTATGGAGTGGGTTACAGAACAATGCAGATATCAATTTAAAATTAGAGATATTTTGTGCGTGTGAAGAAATGTGAGCCGATAGGCAGCAACAGGCTTGTGAAGGCTGTTCTGCAGTTTAGATACCTAGGCATAAATGGAGGGTTTAGTGGTCTGTACATAAAGTTATAAACCACACGTTTTGTATTCAGAGTCATATTTGTCTAAATAAGAGAGGGAAGATGCAAACCTGGTTTTCAGTCATCTTTGTGATAGCCTTGGATTGAAACGCTGAAATGTGCAGTTCGCTCTGGCCAATATGGACACTACATTTCCCAATAAAAGTTTCAAGAATTAGTTTTCCCCGGTGTACCTAGTTAAATACCTTCCTTCTCATATTGCTTTGTTGTGCACTGGGCTGAACACCAAATTGGCTGTATTTCCGTGCCACCGAATGTGTACAGTTTGATAAGCACATCGTAGCAAATCTTCAGGATGAAAAGCACTGTATAAACGTCAAGTTATTTACCCATTTTAAAGCATTTTATCCTCTAGAGCTGTAAATCCAGCACCATTTGCTCACACAAAATTAGCTTTTTAATGCTGTAGAACCCTTCAACGCTAACACATATAGCAATGTCCACATCCTTGCTGATGGGGTTGATGTGTCTAGAAGGTGAAGCTTCAGCAATTCAAGTGATTTATTCACACTGGATTTAGAATCACATTAATAGGTCATACCAGGTCTCAATTCAGCAATTTTGTCCCCCTGCCTTCTCTTATGAGCAGTATGGACCAGATAGGCTCATGTACATGTACTCAGGACTCTCAGAAATGGCCAGGAGCAGTAAGCATACAAGCAAGGGCAGAATAGGACTACAAGTTTCTTGCTGATAAAGTCCGCATAGGATAGTGCATCGTTTCTGTCTATTACTATATTTGCTTCATAGAAGATTTATGGCTTCTTTTTCTGCAATTAGTTGTGGTTGCCTGAAAACTTGAAAAAACATGGCAGAAAGTCTCCTTGTTTATTTCCAGGGTGGTGATGTATTACACACCTTGTGTTTTATCTTTGTTGGTGTTCCATCGTGAATTACTTTTTTTGTCAGACTATTTCCTTCAGCTTTCTGTTGCCTAAATTTGTCTTACTACTTTCATGTCCTTTTCTTAGAAGAAGCAATCAATAGAAAGTGCTTTTAGCAGTGGCATAGCACAGTGGTTTGCTGCAGTGTAGGTGCTGGGTGGTGTCAACACTGCTGACCTTCTATATATTGGGATTTTGGTTAAGAAGCAGATATCATGTGGTGCTCCTTTAATATGTGTCTTTATGGTGCCTGGGCATGTCTGGAGCTGGGCTTTGTTAATACATGTTTGCGTTAGATTCTGAAAGAAGACCCAAGACGGAATCTTATTTACTCTTTTTTTTTTTTTTAAAAATGCTTCTCAAAGAATATTTGTTCACATACAAAGCATTTCTATTAGCAATAAGATACTGAGAAAAGGGAACACAAAAAGTATCAAGTACGAAAATACATTCTATCTTCACTGGATTTTTACTGTTATTGACAGTGTGGCAGGGTGTTACTGTTTGTTCCTTATTTTAGACCTGTAGACATACTTCATTATATTAAAAAGCTTTGGGATAAGGTCCGTTTCCCCTTCAAGACGGTATGTGTGAGATTTAAACTCCTGAGACATAAGCACCAGAGTGAATTTAATATGAAATCAGCACTGCCTACAAGTCATAGTCAAGAAGTATTTCCTTTCTTGGTAATGACCCTGGTATTCGTACCCCCAAAAAGGGGCAGTTTGCCAGAGAAGACCGGGAGCCACAGTCACGTCCTGTGAGATAATGGAGGTTTCTGTCTCAAATTGAATACCTCAGCTCTGGACGTTCTTCAGGTCTCATGGACTTGAATCTGTGGGGTAACCGATTGCCCCAGCACACCCTGTGAGTATGCAGTTGTTGAAGCACGATTACACAGATTCTTGGCTTTCTTAGACACACCCAAGAGGACTTCAGAGTTAGGAAAAAAGCCTGTAATGAGGTAAAAATATTTGATTTTAATCTGGTTTGTTTGATTAACTCTGATTTAGAACATGGATTTCATTACTTCCCTCAGGAAACATTTAGGGGCATGTGGGCAGCAGAAGGAAGGTGTGAGCAGCCTGTCACAGCACCTGCACTGCTTACATGGGATCTTTTCCAGGAACTGTTGAGTGTTGAATCTCAAGGAGTCAGACTAAGTTGTCCTGTTGTCGTGAGACTCTTGTCTTCTACTTGGTTCAACCTCCGCTATTCCACTTTCCTTTTATTTTTAATTTTGTATAATTATAGCAGCTAAATATCTTTTGTCTTCCTTTAGAATTGTAGCATCTGACTGAAATTAGGAAATGTCAGTCTCCAGATGGTTTGAGATTTTCACAGGCCTATGTTAAGTTGTAAGAGAGAGAAATTTTCAAAAATACTGACTTAGAAACACAAAACAGGATGTAGTGTTACTATACCAGATATAATTTTTGTTTTCTAAGATAATGTAGGTTATCACAAAGCTGTGAGATAAAGCCTCACAAATTCTAGAGCCTTCATGCTGGTTCTTTTTTGTTGCTCAAGTTACCTAGGATTGATGTCTGCAAAGGCAAAAAGTACAAATAAAGAAGCTGAATGGTAAATGGGGGACTGCAGGGAGGTTCCATGATAAAAGCTACAGCCTATTTCTGCAACAAAATAAGTTATGATAATGCAAATAAAAATTATCTGTTGTAATCTTTTAAATACCTTTGAGGATTGGTGTAAAGTTATTTGGGAGGGTTTTTTTAATTACTTAACATCTTTTTTGCCTTTCTACTTCCTGCCTAATGAAGATAGCTTGGATTCAGAAACTTTAATAAATGCATTCTGTACAGATATGTGGGAATACAAAGAATTCGAAGGCATAAGAAAAAGCTACACTAATGAAATGCCTAATATAGATAAACACAGGAAGTGCTGGTTTGCAATTTGCCTGCTTATTTACTGTTCACAGAGACAAGTAAAGGTCATCTTTTGCTAATGGCATTATAACCTTGGCCTCCTCGGTATCAAAATGTTAAATATTGTAAAGAAATGTTTCTCTGAGAGGAGGATTTTAATTACAATAAATCTTTATGTTTTCATTTTAGCACCAGTCCATTTTCTTTCCATACTGAAGTTCTCAGTAATTTATTCATGACCTTTAACTGCTTTTAAGAAATGTAGATTGGGAATTATTGCTCTCCTTGCCATTGGAAGTGTCAAGACAGGAATGCCTTGAGAAGCTGAAGGGATTTTATTAATGAGATCCAATTCTCACATTTGAATAAAACAGCTGAAGGTGCTGGTTTTCCTCATCTTGGTGTATATGTGGAGGATCAATGTTTAAAATCACATGGAGTTATTTGATCTAAGATAAACAAGTGGTCAGACCAGTTAAGAATATGCAATTTATGATGAATAGTCTGGTTTGTTTAGGATTAATTTTTATCCTTGTGATTCTGACTTTCCTCTCCCTAAAAGCTGGATATTAAAAAAACCCAAAAAACCAACCAATGGCTAAGTATGAAAAGAAAAAAAAAACCCTCCATGTGTATGAATGTATGGGTAGGAGTACATCTACCCATGTATGTGGATGTTCAGGAGCAGAGAGGTAAAATGTATTTCATCCCAATGAGGTAATACTGTAGACACAAACTTCAAATACAGATTTAGAACACAGACACCTGGGAACTGTTAACACTTCTACATAGCTTTCTTTATCTATAAGCAAAGCTTGACAACCTGGCAGTCTGACAAGGGTGCAAAGCTCAGGAACCCTGTCTTTATGGTTTTTATGTTGGCTTCTTTTTACTTTCCATACCATGATCTGCTCTGGGGAACTCCTCCATCTTCCGATGGGAGTAGGTTTGTTTAGCCTATATAACTCCTACAAGGGGGAGAGGGGGCACGGAGAAAGGGATTGATGTCAACTGTATATGTGTGGGTAGAGGCTATGAGAAGAGGAAGGAAAATTGTGAAGGTGGTCAGTTTATGGGCCAATACTAGAAGGGCAAGTGGTCAGGTCTTCAGAAATTTGAGTTTGCATGTGGTAAATTCTTCAGCATTACACAGGTGTTTGAAAGCACCTCCACCAAGTTCTGCAACAGCTACACACTCCCTACAGTGGCAGCTCTCACCATGTGTAAGAGTGCTAGGGACACAGGAACTGAAACACTGGGATTTGTGTCCCTTAACATTCTCTGCAAGCTTACAGATAGCATGCATCAGGAAATGACGTTAGTTAAGTATTAATGCATGTACCAGATTGGGGTTATAAACCTTCTTTGAAATAATGAATTCAGATTAGAGAGACTAAGACTGCATCTGTGTCTCTAGGAGAGGGAGTGGCAGTGGCAGCCTGACTGAATTTGGAAGTGAAAATCCCAGGGACGGATCCTGGAACTCAAAAGGGAGATGGAGATCAGCAAGGGTGAAGTGAAACACATGCCATGTCCAACCCTTTATGTTAGCAAATAATTGTGAAATATTGACAAAATGTGCATCTTTCTCAGAGAGAATGATGAAGATGGCAACGTACTGGTTTACTGGTCTGTACCTCATATTGATTATTTGAGGTTGTGAATTTAAACTATTTGTCTTTTGAGATTAAAGGAATTATTTTAACTATTGCCAAATATAATTTCAGCTCTCTAGTGTTTAACACATTCTAAAAGTGGCAATCCTTTCCAGTATTAAACAAATTTACCTAACCTTCCTTTTTAACTTTACTCTTATTCCCTATTTATTACTTTACTGCAAAGTAAAATGATATGTTTTAGAAACCTCTTTAACTCACTTCAGGTTTCATAGAAAATTTTACTTCAGTCCCAGATATAATTTACCACTGAAAGAATAATGCACTTTTAAGAAGGATTAATTTAGACTTAAGATAAACTCAGTTATAACCTTTTTTAGGGGAATGGTAGTTGCTGGCATGTTTTGTTAGACGTCATGAGAAGCTCTTGTCCTATTTCTTTTCTAATGACTAAACGATATGCTCCTTGCAAGCAGTAGAAATATTTTTTCCAGTATAGTGTCTTCTGGCTAAAGTAAAGTTTTATTATTTTATCAATGTAAGGTGTAATACAATGGAACTGAAGCATAAGGTTTTGATCTCAGCAGTATAAATTAATAAATGTACTGTAGAAAGACATTTATTGTGATGTGCTTTATTCCCTATATATGTGTATGGCTTCTTTCCATTTATGAATGCTTTTCACAACAGGATTACCTGCACATCTTTGCTACTGAAAAGAAATATTTCAGCTCTTCTGAGGATATCCTTTATACTGTAACAAGTTTTTGAACTGCATCACACCTATAGAATGCATCATATCACTAAATTTGAAATCTATAGGCAAAATTTGGTTTGAGCTTCTAGATTGCATTACTTGCCAGGTGTGCTCACATTCAAACGTACGATTCTGAATAACTTTTACAGTTTTTACTGTGTTATATGTACAACCAATAAGTGTTTACCATTCAATGGCTGGCATTTACAATTAGACAACCTTATGGCTAGTTATTTGATAAGCATGTCCTATTTAGATTTAAATTGTACCTATTGCAGCCTTCCTAAAGGAAAATCTCATCAGAAGTTAATCATAAAAAAATAAGTTCCTACCAAGTGAATGGAGAGAGAGAACAGAGGGGGATCTATAGGCAGGAAGCAGAAAACAGTGAGAAAGAGTAAAATAAGGAAAAGAAAGAGACCAAGACATTTCTAGGATCACGACTGGAAGCAAATGAGGAAAGAGGAGCACAGAGCTCTCAGGGTAGGGCTAGTTCTGGTGAAGGATGGGTTTGAGTGTTTTGGATGATGAATTGTTAAGGACAGTGACTCGAAGGTATCTGGAGTCAGGAGGGAAAAATTAAAAAAGTGTAGGGATGGGTCAAATGTGAAATATTCAACGTGGGTCAGTGAAAACTAAGCAAGCTTAAGTGAGTTAATTTAGATATTAAAAGTAACATCTCTGTAGTAAAAGACTTCTCAGTAGGAAAAAATACCCTCTGCGGAGCACTCAGTATGCTTCCTCTGTTAAGTTGACTGCTTCAACTTGGTCTCTTCCTCAGTGCATTATGTGGTATAGAGAGCCTGGAATCCAAGGTCTAAAGAGTGTGCTGAGGTTGGTTGAGTAAAGAAACTTGCAACTGAGTTGATAGGTTCATATAAATCCAGGCTGGTCAAAAAGCAGGACTGAAAAAATGAGTAAATACTAAACTGAAATAGAAATGTGAGAAGAACAGATAGGAAGAAGAAGAGAGAAAAGATCAGTCAGAAGATCCTGTTCCCCAGATAGTCAGTGCCATGGGATGGCTTCCGGGGTTCCTGAACACATCTGTTCTACTAGGTGAAATGTTTCTAACAACCTCCAGCAGATGCTGGATTGATGTTTCAGTTAGTGGTGATCCAACAGCCCACTACTGCTGCTACTTTTTACCTCAAGAACTATGTGGTGGACGTGAAAGGTCCCCAAATAGCTAATGTGGGAACACTGATGTGAATAAAACATCAAATAATGGGGTTTGGTTTTTTGCTCTGCTTTTAAAATCAAACTAGACAACTAAGATTTAATTTGCAGAAATAGCTTAAAAGGACACAACTAAAGTGATGAAAGCAGAGCTTACTGTTTGTAAGTGACATTGCCGTGGATGCTTCTGCAACTTCAGCTCCTTCCCCTTCTAACATAGTTGTAAGGTTTTTTTTCTTGTTTGCACTTCAAACAAAGAGCAGGATGAGCCTATTCTGGGAATCCATCAATACTGAGTAATGAAAGTATTTTTTAATTTGACTTCTGTCTTAGTTGTTACAAAAGCTGGAAAACATATTCTTCAACTAGGCAAAGGACAAAAGTAAAAGGACCATTTCAGAATAGAAGTAGTTGCCACTTGCTCTGAGAAATCATATTCTAAGGCTGCCACTGACATCAAGATCCTTCTTATGCTTGAAAAGGTGATTAAAGCAGACTTTTTCTAGGTGTAATTGTATGTTCCTCGATTACCAATCAAAGATCCAGATTTGCAGTTGTGAAGTTTGTCCTCCTTCTTGGAAAATGGGCTTCAATGTATGAATTCCTGCATGGGCTCAGAACCTTGAAAATCAGGTCTTAAGTGTCTCATCCTGTGATCATCAGGAAATAACAGATGCCTTGAGCTTAATGTCTGTGCTACAGTTGTGGTAGCCAGTAATGTAAAGGCTCTGGGAGGAAATTACTAACTCTGTCTTTAGAGCAGGATGTGAATAGCATACTGTAGGTAATGCATGGAGCCACATGTTGAACAACAAAGAGAAAAAAAATAATTAAATTATTATATAATTAAGTTGATATTGTCCATTAGGAGCCCTGGGTAAGGTGGAGATTATGCAGAAGAAAACAGCATGCAGTCAAAGACATAATCATGCCTGTAGGTGCAAAGGGGGCTATGTGAAAGTTGCATAGTCAGCCTCTGGAACTGCCTTATATTTGAGTACTCAAACTTACAACCATTTTAATGTTCTTTGATTAGAATTTTGTTTCATAAAAACTCATGTGCACATAAATCTGTGTACATTTCTGCACAAATGTTTATTACACAGATTCTAACTGGGTGATTATATCCTGTTTCTGTAACAAACTAGAATTTTCCTATTCAAGCTTTAGCTTTAGTAGACTCTAGAGGCCTAATCCAGGCTTGAATTTTACTATTCAAACATGATTATAACAGTCTTTTCACCAGAAGTGTTAATGCTGTTATAAATTATTTCGGGTTAGAGCTCAATATGTTTTGTACTGAGTGACTTAATGAAATAATTTGGTTTTCTTAATGTTCTGACTGTAAGGTCTTGTCCTGCAATTCTTGGTAGTATTCTGTGTACCAGATGACCTTTCCTGGATGTTTTGAAGTCTCCATAGGTTCTTATTATCATCCCCCACTTTCCCTCAACTTGTAGGTGTCAAAAAAATGAGTTGTGAGATGTCAAGGTAAACCTACGTTCAGTATGATTGCCACATTTGCCTGTGGAGTCTGCCCAAAAAGTGATTCATGTGAAGTACAGGTTGATTCTGATAGCCACATTGAAGGCTCACACAGGATTTGAATATAGATTGGCATGCAGCAGAGCAGCAGCTGAATTCAGTTTGAAATAGTGTCAAACAAAGGAAGAGGAAAGTCGTTTTCCCCGTGTGCGTATGTCTTGGGGGCGTTAGTCTGTCTTTTACTTTTCAAAGTGCAGTGGAGATAGGAAGAGCTTGATTTGTGCTAGTGATGCAGAAGACAGTGTGGGTACCACTGTTCCAAAAGGTAATTTAGAACTGGAAAAAAAAAAGAAAAAAAAATCTTTAAATTGCTGCTGCCAAAAGAGGACTTAGCCAGAGAAAGGAGCATCCTGTCCTTATTTTGAAAACATCACAATCCCATCTTTTGCCAACTAGTCATAACTGCCAGCTACTGCACAGCCTGTCAGAAACACATGTAGGCTTTCCATCTAAGTCACTGAAAGGCTAGCAATCAGTGTTTCCATACATTTTTATTGCCGTTGTAAGAGGACTCCAAACTAATGCATCTTATCAAAATGTATAATAGCAGTACAACGTTTCGATTCTTAGAAACTGACAAAGTCTCCTCTTGACGCAGGTTCTGAAGAATCTGGAAAGGTACTTTATCTAGAATTGTAACAAACTGAAATTCCTCTTTTGCAGAGTATTCTGTAAGGTCTAAGTTGGCAAGCCTCAAAGTCATAAAATTGAATTTAAAATTGCAATAAAAATTTAAAAAACATAATCTTAAAAAAATGACATTTTGATGTAACACAGAAATATGCTTCTGAAACAAGAAGCCTATTCTGAAATTAAAGTGTTCCATTCCCAAAATGAAATTTGATCAAAAAGTGTACGCTGCTCTAATAAATTTCAATATTGATAGCATGCCTTTCTGCGTAGTTCTTCCAAAATCAAAGATACATTCTGATGGAAGATTGTTCTGTCAGAAAAATTCTGATTTGTTCAAGTTGTACCACCCTTTTATCTAATCCATAAGAATAAATGTATTTCTTTGCTATGGAAATTAATTTCTAACTAGGAATAGGAAGTTTCTTTCTGAAGCATATAATGCTTTCATAAAAGTTATGCGAGTTTAGCAATTGTGCATGTTGATGTTCTTGGGCACAGTTTTCTCAGTCCTATCAAATTCTATGACAAGATTGTAAGATAAAAATATGAAGTCTTGTTTTAGTGGCAAGCATTTGTTGGGTTTGGTTTTTTTTTTTTTGTAAAATGAATGGATTGCAATGAAGTAGAAATATGCAGAAAGGGGTTTTTTTTTTTAATGTTAGAGTTCATTTAGATTTGGAATGAAAGTTAAAAAAAAAAGGGAAAGAAAAGAGAGGGAGAAATTCTGAATGCTTGAGAGCAGAAGCACCGTTTCTCATTTCAGATTCACAAGACATCTCAAAGTGATGGGGTTCACCCAGCTTCCAAGTCTTGAATTTGTTTGAAAGCATGTACCCCAGAGCTTCCACATTTCCCGAATCTCCTCCTTGGCTCTTTAGCTAGACAACAGAATAGGTGGGAACTTTGGAGATTTCTCTTAGCATATCAGCTCTTGCTGCCTTTTCTGCCTACTACAGTGTAAGGTCTGTAAGCTCAAGATACTGAGATGAATATCTGAAGCTAACAGGTGGAGTTGGAAAACGTGGCTTCTCCTGTAAACTGACAGGAATTTAATAATCTGCATGAAACACAAGTTTCACTGAAACAGTGTTCTCCTACAGAAGAACATATATTGTAGAACCTCCAGTGATATCTTTCTTCTGTGGCACAGCTGTTTTGGCAAGGCTGTCTGCTGAAGCCCTTTTTGCAGCAGGAGAGCTACAACTAGCCAAATGTCTCAGTGCTCGAACTTTATCTCCTTGGCTCTGTCAGATATGACTGAGTATGAAAAATTGGACTGTTTTCAGAATGCATAATGCTGAAAAACAACAGTGACTGGAAAAGACCTACAGGGAGGCACGGAAGTGCTGGATGGGTGATTAGCTCAGTGATTGACATGCGTCATAGCTGACAAGTGAAAGTTAGTGTTCATTGGGAAGCATAATTTGAGCTAACCATGCGCGTTGCCAGTTTCTAACTGAGCAGTAAAGACCTGACGTTGTCAGAGATTGCTCAGTGACGGCAGCAGGAATTGGAAAAGCAAACAGGGTGCTAGGATGTTTAAACAGACATAGAAAATAGTGCCGTGTTACACATAAGTCAATTATAACCACTCAGCTGGAATACGGTATTCAGTTCTGGTCAAAAAGATAATTCAGAAAATAGAGTAGGCACATGAAGGGAGGCTGAATAGAAAGTCTTCTGTATAAAGATTTAACATATTATTTTAATTTAGAAAGGATTAAAGAGAAGAAACGATAGAAATGTGTAAGTAGATACACACAGGGAAGATAAAGCATGTTCTCATACTTACCGTTTGTCATTGCACAAGGAAAAATGGATAACTGAAAGAAAATAAAGAACAAAGACGTACTTTTGTAAAATACAAATTTTGTAAGCACAGACTACATGTGAATCTCATTTTCACATGCAGGATAGAATTGAGGCCAAGATCTTATTCCAGTTTGTAAATGAATTAGACATTTGCATGCTTCTTTTGACTTTGTATTATATCAAATAAAGAATTTGTAAGCAATATGCCTTTCAGGCTTAAGAGTTAAGAAGAAACATCCCTGGTAGGCAGATTATTCCATAACTGTTCATTGCTGTCCTCAAGGCATCTTGTCATACTCTGTGTTTGAGACAGGCCCCTGGAATAAACCAATGTTACAACTTGATAATGAAAGTACATTGTGCAGTATTTTGCATGCACTGTTTTTAACGTCATTAGGCCTTTCTATGTTTAAGCACTTTTCAGACATTGTGACTTAAGCTTCCAGAAACACAGGCATTCCTGTAAATTCTTGCCATGCCTCCTATCAGAGAAGGCTTTCTGCTCTAACTCATTCTCCGCATATCAGGGATACAGATAACAGAGAATACAGACAAGAAGCCATACAGAAAACAAGAAAAAGGTTTATCACCCAAAGAAAATATGGCTATTTACAGTACAACTTGCTTGACTCTACTATAGGCTTCCCATTTATGAATCTTCTCCAACTCAAAACTAATTTTGAAGTCTAACAAAGGCTCTCAAATTGAAAGGTCATTTTTAAAAGGTTGTTCCTTTAACACTTCTTTTTCTTTAAAATTAGGTTGAGAAAATAAAAATATTATTCACCTGAAACATCAAGGCAACCAAAACATTCAAAAACATCATCAAGCATTTAAGATACTTATGATTAATTAGCCAATCTATTAATGAGAGACTGAGGAACAGTCAGAAATATTTGAAGTGTGCTTAATTAATAGTATCTGCGATCCCTTGGGTTTTCTCAGTGTTGTTTGCCATTTCAGCCTGTGAAATCAAAGATTTACAATATTGCTACACTTTTCACTTTGAGTTCTGTAGCTGCTCCTCTGGACTGCTACACAGGAGCATCAGTTGTGGTCTGGGGCCCCTCACAGCAATAATCTCTCCAGTTACATGTCCGTACTCAGGAAAAAGAGGCCTATACCTTGTTCATGCTTCAATATTATATATAGTAAATAAAATATGGAATTAAATCCTTCCTTCCTTAAATCAGTTGAATGGTGGTTTTGTTGGTCATTTCAGTGGAATCAAGAGCAGAACAGAGTACTCTAACCTCTAATACTCTTGTGACTAGTGATAGCCATAGAATCGTGGAACCATTAAGGTTAGAAAACACCTCTAAGATCAAGTCCAACCATAAACCAAACACCAAAATGTCTAGTAAGACAAATGTGAAAGGATATAAAGTCAGAATAAGTCTTCAATAACATTTCTCTAGAATGTCAGCAACCACTGAGTTTGAGGTGTTATTTTATATTCACTAGTTGTGATAGTCCTTTCTCCTTTAACTTGCCCAGGCTTCCCTTAAATTAATGTAAAGTTTTTATCATCTACATATTTCTGAAGTATTCCCACAGCTTAACCACACGTTGCATCAACATCTCCCTTGGCTTGCTACCTCCTAGGTTTTATTTGATACTCTCTAGTTCTTGTATTTGAAAAGATGGTGAATGACGTAACACTTTCTACTATAGTACATCATAAAACAAATTAAACATCTCACTCTTGCTTTTCTTTGACAGGGCAAACCAATGTGTAGTTCTGAAAGGAAAGATATAAGCTGTCCCACTGAGTTATAAACTGTGATAGAGAATTTTGCTCTATTATTGATATGATAGGGCCTTGTAAATTCCTTTTGAATAAAAGAAAAAGGTCTTAAAGCCTCCAAAGTACTTGTTTGAATTATAATGCAGAGCTTTTCTTTTGGGAGGAATGGTAAAATAGAAAGCACATTTATTGAGCTGCATTGAGCACGGGCAGGAGTTCTGCTGTAACCAGGCCCTTAGCACTTGTTACGGGTTTTGCTGTGAGTAGCTCCTATGTCTACATACTGGTTCTTTCTGATGGCTCACCTGGAGGTCCCTAATTTCCTTTAAGTTTTACAGAGGCCAAAAAGGCTGATATTGCTCTCTTTAGTATTTCACGCAGGTGTACAAGAGAATAAATATAGAACAACATCTTTAATATTAGAGTCGTATTCAGCTGATACCTTATACCAGTATAAGCAGATCACCAGCTGTGGGACCATGGCAGAAGGTGGTAGGACAGTAGAGAAGGGAAAGAACAGGCCTGGGACAAAATTAAATGGCAGTGCAAGTTCTCCAATGTGTGAGAAACAGCTAAAGGTGCCGTGCCATCATACTATGGCAGACAATACAAACTTGATGGATATCCACCCGCTCAGAATTCACAAGATGATGAGAGTTTAAGGATTTGAATGTTGTCTCAGAACTTCTTGTGTCAAAATTTAATGGGAGCCCTTCCACTGACTTTAATGGAAATTAAATCAGGCTACTCTTCAGCAAGGTGGTTAAGAAAAGGCCTGGTTTTCAGGCACATGAGTAATTGACTTCAGAGGGACCGCGTACGTGTGTAAGTACCTTAATGAATTGAGAATACATTGAATGGAACTGTTAGGACTAACAAGGATGTGAAGACCAGAGAATTTAATGGAAATGGCAACATGAAAGTAGCAGATTTAGTCTCATTAAGTTTTTTGCTAAACATGCTGTATTTGATTTCTTATTTCCATACAGGAAAATCTTCCTTTAAACTCTGCCTTGTAGTAGTCAAAAGTTGTAGTTAATGTTCTTTTGACAGAATGAAATATGCTTGTAAAGGTCCAAAAGGAAGCACCCTTACAAAGGGTGCAGAACTCAAGCCTTGCTACACCAAAAATACTGGGGTTTATGCCAGGTTGGTTTGAATTGGTAAGAAATGTCAGGTTATTAAAGGTATTTCTTTTGATTTTGCTGTTCTTTAGTTGATTTACAATTATCAGTCAGTAGCAATTAAATTTGAGACATTGAGGATGAATTTGTTATTTTGGCCTTTCTATTAAGATTTTTTTTTAAACTGGAAATTTGTATGCTAGTTGATTTTTACATACTGGGACAAGAGGTCTTTCTCTTACCCTGTTCAACTCTTATTGGCCAGAGCTTTTAGAGATTTCATCACAGCTGGGAAACCTTCCGCTGACAATTACTAGTCTGTCTGTCAGGGCATGCTGGTGTATTAGTTTGGATACTCTGGTTGTGGTTGTACCTGATCCCACATTAGAGCAGCTCTGAAACTGCTCTAAAACACTTACAATGTAGTATTTGCGACACAAATTCAAACGCTGGAAGTTTCTAGCTTTACAGCAGTGTAATTTTATGACAGCAGCATAGAACTTGAAGAACACAGCAGTGATGCAAGCCTTCCTTATAAACAGGTTTGTAAGAAAAATAGATGCTAAGTAAAGGAGGGGGGAAGGTGTCATTAACAATTTCTTCCTTTTAAAGAAAAAATATTGACTTTAACTTTCATGGGCATTTATTAATTGTAGGTGACATCAATTTTACAAAAAGCCTGGAATTAACATGTTTATTCCTAGGTCCCATTTAATAACAGTTTTGTATCGTTTACTAACCATCTGGGCATCTGATTAGACGCTATAACGATCATTTGGTTGGAGCTTCTTTACTTGCGCTAACTGCGAGTTATAAAAGATAATGACTTGGAAGTGAAAATATACAGCTCACATGGGTAGTGCAAGCAATTGTTTTAGCTAGCCATGCTATTCATAGTCTTCTGATGCTTTGTGTTCAGAAGAGGAATAAACCCTCTACAAAGAAGCTGATGTGCAGCGTGTGATGGTTTGCTCAGCTTCGTACACTCTGCATGACCAAATCTGCAAAAGCAAAACAAAGATAAAAGCTTTTTTTTCTCCTGAGCATTTTATATTCATGGAGACTAATAGCCAATTAAGAGAAAAGGAAATATTTGATGGCTAAAATCCAGTTATATTATCTGTCCCAGGTCAATTTGACATTTAATATGTTATTTCCTCTTCAGCAGTTTTACAACAAGGGGTAATTTAAGCATTTAAAGAGAGGGACTCAACTGCTTCCGTCTCGCATATTTTAGGATTCATTTTTTTTCGTATATATATATTGCTGGTTTTTTATCATTACAGCTGTGACATTTATTTACATACATGTTCTATAAATAAGATTCATTTGTACAGTAAGGGCTTTATTAAGACTGATAATGATCTCCTGAGAATTATTACTCTTTTAAATAATTTATGGTTGTTGAATTGTATGATCCTTCTTTCCAGAACCGTGATGGAAAAAAGGGGGAAAGCAGTTATAGCTTTTTGTATGTGCATATATTTTGGAAAATTAATGCAGAATTATTGAATAGCTCCATAAAATCAATAAGAATACCTAAGCTATCAGAAACATATCAAAATTGTCACCAACAATAATGGTGTGGTCTTGTGAGCAATCAGTAACTACTGAAAGTTTTGATTTTTAGTTAAATATTTTCTGTGAATCATTGCAAATCTTTGTGTGGCCAGTAGGCACAAGAAGTACTTGTTTGATAGACTGGCGTGCTGAAAGGGAAAAAAAAAAAGTCAATAAATGATGATTTTTTGGTAATTGTTAAATAATTGCTTTAGATTGTTCCTGAGATTTTTTTTTTTTTTTTTTTGTTATGTATAAATACAAGTTACGTTTTAAAAGCAAAAGCAGCAAATGGCAACCATTGGGTTAGAATTAATAACTGTATTTGGTGACAAACCAACCTACTCATTTTGAAGTCCAGGTAGGCATCTTCAGTTTATCTCAAATTATTGTTCTTTACCAACTTTTATAGTTAATGACTGGCAAAGAGAAGCCATCTATTTACTGAGTTTTCCTTCCTTTCAACTTGTAAATACATGGTAAATACTAAACTGAGCTGTTTATTATGTACTTTTGCCAGTTGAAAAAGTGAATGAACCTATTTAGGTACCTGCATATAACACATCATTGGCATTTAAGGCATTATTTAGGTCATAATAAATAACTGGTTTTATCTGTTAGGTGTAGAAAATCATTGAGTTTTAAATCTTTTCTATAGCTCACAAAAAAAAAAAATGTCAAAAAACGTCCTCCTTTGGTTGTGTGATAATCCAGAGAAGACCATAATATAGCCTTTTTTGCTAGCAGATTTTTCGTGGTTTCAAAAAGCAATCGTGGGTTATCACAGTGGAGAAAAAGTAAGAATCACCAACATAATAAAAGTACCAGAAGACACAAAACCCACAGACCTATAGTCTTCTGGAAGCAGGGAGGGTATGCAAGAAAAACGGTCACTGCATACTGCTCCTTTTCTTAGACTCGGCATCAGCCATTTACCACTGTCCAAACCAGGATAAAAAGATGGACCTCAAGAAAATTTCAGGGAAATTATCAGGAAGGTCACTGGAGAGAAAGAAAATTGCACCTTCTCCTCTTCATGCTCTACAAAGGTCATAATAATCTTTGGCAGAAATTTGTTTTACAGGTGAATGCTTCTAAACAGGAGACTTTCTTGAAAACCATCCCTGAAATACCCATCATATCCATTAGCTTTTATGGATTCTGCAAACATTCTTTAACTCCCATCCCCTTGTTAGATTATAATTGCTGAGTAGAAATGGCAAAAATTCTATCTTTTGTCCAGTGCATATCTGGAAATTTCTTTCTTGCACTTTAGCTACGGACCTAGAATTCACTGGCCACCTTCTTCAATAGAGACAAGGATGTGACATACTCGTTTCTTGTATTCAGCATGCTCAGCCACTCCTAAATATGTTCCCTACCTTAAGTCAGATTCCTAATACTGCCCCTCCTCAGGCTTACACAGTGAAAATGGGTTTGAACTGGTTGAAGTCTTCATGGTTCTTGTGGTTTCCACTGGAAAAATTGTTGTGCTTGGAGTTCCCTGGTTTAATAGCTCAAGTCTGGTTTACAAAAGCACCTCTTCTGTTTCCCATTACAGACTGAAAAAGAAAATGTACCCAGATAAATCTCTGTAAATATAATGATTAAGTAATTCATATATGTAATCCATGAGTTGGAAACGCTGGCTTCCATCCTGCAAATACAGATGTCTTTTCGGCTGCGTGCCTTTTGTTTGTTATGCTTCAATGATTGCGTTCCTGTTGCAAAATATTTCTTCATCCTGGGACAGTGAAAAAGACCCAGTGCTTCTGTCTGATTTTCTCTCCAGTAGAAATTATTTTCAGCATCTTCTTTTTGTTCCATCACTTGTGCTTTTTAATACTGTGTTAGGACACTAGGGCCTGGGAACAAGACATTTGCAGCCTCCCTGTCTTCCTCACCTGTTACAAAGGAATTTACATGTTCTCTTCTAAATATCTTCTTTGATAAAGTGGGTTTGACAAATACTTTGTTTCTCTTTGGATTTTGAAGGACAAATCCTCATGCATAGTCAGTGTTACTTGGTGTTTTTGTGGGATACAGAATGGCCATGGTACCGTTTCCCCCCATACTAAGGAAAATTGATAGGAGGAAAGAACACATTTGGTTCCATGCTGGAGGACTCTTGCAGATCCTGGTTTGCATGTCTTGAGGAAAAGAATAATAATAACAGTGAAGCTAAATGACCGGACATAAATCTGATGTAAATGGTAAAATTCTCTGAGGTTTCTGTGTGCCTGCTGCCAGTGAGTAGCGTAAGACCTACCTCAGAAAAATTCCTCTACCCGTGTTTATAGATAGGTTAACCACAACTTTATGCCAAGCCCCCATCCCCCAGAGGACCGTGATATTTTACAGGCAGACTTGCGTTCATTCCTTCCAGGCTGCTGAATGTTTTGCTCTAATTAGGGAACAGAAGCTTAACTCAAATCAGAAAAAACCCTTTTGTGTATGTTTTTATATATGTTTTGTCAGTATTTGATCAGAACTTATATTCTTGGTCATGCATGAGAATCCTATTGTACCAGGTAGCATATAAACACAACTTGGAAGAATTGCCCTTGCTGAAAGAGGTTATAAGAGAAGAGATGGCAGGTTGCTACAGACAGATGGGGAAGTGGCTTGAAACGACGAGACAGAGCTGCTCAGCTGAAGAGGCAGCATTACCAGCGTACCAGCGACTTAATCACTGTCAGGCAGTGGAAAGTTTCAAGGAGGGTTTTAAAGGAGGTTAAAAAGGAAAGGAGACTCCGCGGACACTTAGTGGGAACTCCTCTTAGACATTAGAGGCAACTTTGAAGACTTTCTACGTTTGAAAATACATCTAGTAGCAATGCAAGTGTCATAATTTGATCAGGGACAGAAACTGTGACAAATGAAAAAAATATATAGGAAAGGAATAGTCTGTGTAGTGCTTCGAAAATTGGGTGAAGTAAAGTCAATTAAAGCTTATGCTTAAATGGGTTGTATTATAGCGGTGGTATGATCAACGCAGTGCCTGGGAAACTGGTCCTTCCAAAAACAGTCAGTATTTGAAGGATGCAGTTGGCTTTGTTAAAGCAAGACTGTAGTGCCTTGCTGGATGGCTCTTTATTGTTGTGAAAAGGATCTCTGATAAATCATGTGTAAAATGTAGGAAAAAATCTGCATACAACAATTTTTATTTGCTAGTACATTTCAAGTAATCATTCTTATTTCTGTTTTCTTTCAAATCAAACATCAGTTATTTTCTGGTATTACTTAAATACATTAATTTGATGGTTTTAAGTTTATCTCTCTCATTTGTACTCTATTATAACTAAGGCTATAACAAAGACTTTTCTTATTATTCAGCTACTCCTGTTAGATCAGCATGAATACCTTCATAGAACTATTTTCCACATACTTTATAGGAGAAGTAGTTTTCTATCACACCACTTTCCATTGAGGCATGACTCTCTGATTGAAGTAAACAATTTTTATTGAATTTAGGAAATTGTTTTGACTTAAAGGATTTTGAAAGTCAAAACATCAAAATTGTTTGGTTTTTTTTTAATTCTAAGAATTTTTACCCTAGTTTGTTAATCAGGTATAATAGTGAGGGCTTTTTTATTTTCAGAATTTATTATAAAATAGCATATTGATCTTTCAAACAGTGTAGTGTGATGGTGACTCAAATTTATATTACATGTAGAATTTGCATGTATATTGTCTAGTTTCATACTGTATCAAATATCTTTGGATACTACGTACTTCTATATTAGCATAATAATTCTCTACTTTTCATATGGTCTTTTACCTTAAGCTTTCTGTGCGTACTGGATTTTTGGATGACCTAGAAGCTATGTAGAGCAATGAAAAGCACTTGTACATAACCTATTTATTTTTATCTTCTTGTCTGTCTATCGTGACAACTCTTCTGGTTCCCCAACAATAAGAGTTCTTCACAGTGTTTAATCTTTAATTCACCAAAATATGGGATATATATTAGCCAAAAATGTCAATGGAAAAAGTGTAAATATAATAGGGGACTACTATTGTAAGCATGAAGTGTATTTAAGAAAATCTGGCAAGGATCAACACATCTGTTTTTAGAGAACTAAGGGATTTTGTAAGTGGTATGAAAAAATTGGAGCAGGATAGGCCTGGGCACAATTTCTCATGTGTAGCCCACACGCTACTAATAACTATGCAAAAAATATTTCTTTTAGTCATGATGCAAGCCCACCTCACAACTCTGCAGTGAGAAAATAAGCACTGCTCCCTTTCTTTCTCTTAAAGGCATCCACATTCATTCCAAATTATTCTCTTGTGCCGAATACTGAATTGCTGCAAAAGCTCTCTGGAATAGCGGTGTCACCCTCTGCAATTTTTTGCTATCTATGAAGATGGTTCTGCTTCTTCTAAGAAGTGCACATGTGTAGAGCTGATGTATTGGGAATAAGGAATGCCATGTCTGATTCATTAGTTGCAATTACTTATTATTCATTATTTATTTTGATTTATAATGGATAAAAAGAACCTACCCAGGGCCATTTTAGCATGAATGATAAATGGAGTCTCATAAAATGATTAAACTGGCAACTACTGCTTGTCTCTTAAGTGGACAATAATTAATGTAAGATTGAGAAAATTCCAACCAATGCTTGCCTCAGTCTTCTTTATGCAACTCTAATTATAAAATCTGGCCAATCTTCCCCAAAGCTAGGAAACCTCCAGAAATTTTTTTAGCTAATAATGAAGAAACAAATTAAGGCCTCATGTAACATCAGGTACTTTTCTCATCACAGTCAACAGAACTTATTATTCAATGTCAGCAGTCAATTCAGTCTGCAGAGGACTAAAAACCTTTCATGGAAAGGTTTGGGTGAAAAACACTTCATTTTTTGCTGAGGCTATCTGTCAGGAAATCTAGAACTTCTACAAGCTGGAAATGGTCTTCCATGCCACCAGTGTAATACAGCTACACTTTGAATAGCTAAAATTCCCCACCAAAAACTGGAAAATAAATCAGCTGTTAGTATATCAGGACATTGCTAAGCACAATAATATTGTATACCAATTGATTACAAGTTTTATAAAGCAGTTATATTGAAACGTACCACATATATGCACATATGTTGTAGTATTTTTCAACAGTGTTACGTCAGAATTATATTGGAAAGGGTGTGTCCATAGTTCACATACTTTCACTGATTCCATTGGTGTTGAGCATTTAGGTCCTACAGCATTTAAATTTCTGTCTGCCTAGTAATGCTGTCCTCTGTAAAAGAAATTCTGGTGCCTAGGAGAACCTTGCAAATAAAAACGTAAGCAAACATAACTGGGCTTGCCGTCACCATGAAAGCAATTCTAAATATCTTTGATTCAAAGATAAAAAAATTTAATTTACCTGTCACTATGCAAATGTTCTTTCTCTGAGAAAGAATTTCTAGCAAAGGGCTTCCTGCCTGTCCTGTGGCAGCCATATCTTTATGATATGCTTAAAGGAAATTAGCCTGTCTATTGTTGGTTGCGGTGATTTGTGAGCGCAGTAGTTCTCTGTATTGTGACTCTCAGTATGTATAGATGTGAAGCAGGATTTATCCTTGGCAGACAGACTCCAATGAAGTCTGGCCTTGCTATTTTGTGAAATTGTAAGAGCTAGAGGTCTTTGGGCCTGTACCTTGATGAGAAATGAAATTTAGTGACCAGTCATGTGTGGGATATTCCTGTACTAAGTTGAAGTCAGTATAGTTGTAGGCAACAAGAGTATGGGTATTTTTTGGTCAGTAAATCTTGGAAGGGACAATGTATCTCTTGATTCCTCCTTGAATCTTTCTGTTGCCTATTGTGGTCTTCAAATGAAAGCAGGAGGGGCACCCCTCAGCTTGTTGGAACACCATACATTGTCCTTCTCTGGCATTCACACATCGAAAATCGTGTCTTGTAAATCAGAATTATCTGTCAATGTACACAAATCACCTATAGGACCAGCCAATGAAAGGGTTCTACTCCGCCGTGCAGGAAGGCGGTATGTCTTTAGCGTGCTGTTGAATATACGTAAGCATAATGCTGGTTGTTCTGTCAGCTGTAGAGCTAATGAGAGTGCCTGGTTTCCTACAGACTTTTGTCCTTTAATCTCTCAGATCTGTCTTCCATGGCAATAACATCTGTTCCTTCCTGGGTCTGTCTGTGACACCCCTGCAGATAAAGCATTTTGTCATTAGTCTGCAACTAGATATGTGCAGATTGCCTGGCCCAGGTGCCTTCAGATGGGGTGTGTAGCTGTTACGTTCCACCTACTTTCCTCTCAGGAAATTCTATCACAGGATGTAGCTGTGTCCACTGTTATCTGTTAACCTCCCCTTTTTCTTGTCACAAATTTTATAAAATCGTTTAGGAAGTCAGATTATCTTTGACCCTTCTACCTATTTGCAAAATCTACCTGAAACTGGCCCACTGGCTCAACAGTTATCTAAGGGATGACAGGGAAAGACAAGAACATAGGATAAGCCTTCTGTTCTGAGACATTTTAAAATTAAATATATTTCTTAGAAGTCTAAGTTTAAAGATATATCTGAGATATCTTAAACTTACATGATAAAAATATGGTAATTTTTATATCTGTAATTGATAAAAGAAAAAAAAATCTATATTCAGTACATTGACAAATTCACGTAGGATTCACTCTATGCTATTTAGTCTGTAGTCTTCACCATATTAACCCTATAAATAAATTTATGACACTGACTTTCACAACAGGAGTAGCACAACGTTTGAATAATATTTTTTAAGCTGCCTTGCTTGGATGTTTTTATTACCATTTATTGACCAACATAGAGGATTTTGATTAACATACACAATGCCAGGATTTGCACAGAGCTTATGTAAAAGTAAGAGCAAGTGTTGTGACTTGTGTCCTAGAATCATTTTAAGATAGACACTCAGACCTCTGCTTTTTTATAGCTTCTTGCAATGTTTTCACACTTTCTGTATTCTAGGACACCTCTGAGCAAAGGCTGATGTTGTAGATTTCTTCCCAGTCACAGATTTTGCTCTAAAAAGAGTATAAACTGGAAAGCTGCTAGATTTCTATTACGCATACCTGAAATCACAGATTGTGAAGGAGGTGAAGAATACACTAATGCAGATGAGAATAATTGGCTTTATTTAATACCAGATACATTTTTTTTCCAGCCTGAATTAAGAGTTAAATTATGCATAGACAACATAATAGATTAATCCCCTCTGTGCCCTGACACTTCATCACTTAATGGATAGGTAGGTGGAACTTCAGAAATAAAAATACTACCATTAAAAAAATAAATAATCAGGTATAAGAACTTGATTACCGCTGCAAGACTTGTCTTAATATTAAGTTTGTAGCGTGTGCTGCATATAAATCCTGGCTTGTGTGGTAAAGGGCATGATGGGCGGCTGTGCTACCATGTGCTTACTAATTAAACAGCATTGAAGATTGCCTTGTCGTGAGAGAACAGTCATCTCCAGTGCAACTAGGAAGCAAATGATTTTGCTGCTTACAGAAAGGTGAATGCAGAAGCAGGCTAGGCGCCACTGGAACAAAAAGAAAACAGCTCACGAAAGACTATTACATGCTAAAGATGCTTTTTTATTCTCTATCAAGAGTTTGGGCGCTATAACATTAGTAGACATGCATTTTTTTTACTAGTAGTCCTAAACTGAATGGACAATGAAAAAGAGAAGCAGAAATGAAGAGCTTAAGCAGACAGTTCTGCCAAGGTCCATTAGTTTTATTCTATATAATCAATTTTCTGCTAGTCTTCCAACATCTTATTTAATGCTTCCAACACTTGCAATAACTTTTGTCTTCTCTTAAAATGTGTATGTTTATATACAGCAGTGAAAATAAGTTGGCAATTGTTAGAAAATGGGTGTTTTATGATAAATTGTGGTAATTCTGTTTTGTTTTATTTTATTAGAACAGCCTTAGCTGAAAATCAGACAAATGCAATGCAGTTGTCCCAATCGGTCTGATTTTCCTTACTGGGCCTAACAACATGTTTATGTGTGAACACCTGTTTTTACTGAATAATTGAAGCTGCTCCTCTTATGCTTTTTAGAAGTATCACACTAAGATAACTGGTATTGGAAGTGTGCGGTGAAGCAAGCTTTAGATTTTAAGAACCCAACTATTATAATTACTTTTAATTGGAATCATAGCAGTTAAAGGAGATCAGCGATCTATTGATGGTGGCAGTAATTTGGGAGTGCTGCAGTTCTATGTATTATGACTCTCGGTACATATAACTGTATTTCCCACCGTTTCTATCCCAACCAGCTGATAAGGCTAAATAATTGAAAATGAAATAATACAATACATTTCTACTTGTGGGAAATATAAATAATTATTCTGGTTTTAACATCATGAAGTATTAGAAAAGATAATATTTTAATCCAGTGAGGATGCAGATTGTAATGATAATTCCTAGTATAACTGTTGATTTTCTTGTAAGGAATATGGATCCCTCAAGCAAAGAATTTTTAATTTTTATTTTTTCATGAGGAACAAAACAAGCCCATGAATATGATGCAGTTATTGACAGTGTAATGCCTGGGCCACCCAATCAGGAAGTCGGAGCCCCTTACGGAGGAGTTATGTCACGTGAAGCGCGGCTCATATCAGGGAAGATCTCCACTGACAACAGGGATGTACTGCCAGGCAAATATTTCCAGCCTAGTGGGTTTTATTCCATAGGATTTGTGTACAACTTTCAATGAAACACAGTCTTTAGTAAACATGTAATATTGTGAACTTAATAGGGAAAGGATGAATGTCCTAGACCCAAGATGCTAGTTATTTTCATTTGTGTAGCAGTATGGGGAAAATATTTGGTGGTTGGAAAATTACTCACTAACCCTGCCCACAGTATAAAGGAGAAGCATATAGTCTTCCTATGAACTCTCTCCCTTTGCTGTCACAAGTAAATATCACAGACTTTTTTTCATTTACAATGGATTTTAATGCTTCTTACATTGGAATTTACTCCTCTGTTTCACCCTGCTCTGGTTTTGTACAACTGACATAAGAGGTTAGTCAAGCTGTGTGTCCCAGCCAAAGAGTCTATGTATGTGTCCTTCCTGTATCTTGACTTCCAGCCAGTGTGGGATCAACATGAGTATCAGCCACACATTTCCAAAGACAGAAAAATTGGGTTCATCAGCCATAATGTAATTTGTCCATATCTCTGGTTTTACAATTAGGGGACCAAAAGTGGGCACCAGTCTCATAGCATACATTAGCATCATAGCCTAGATAAAGCCTTGGAGAATTTCAGCTTAGCCTTGATGTTATTCATTACCTTTTAAAATACTTGTTCTTCTCAAAACAAACTTGTTAGGATGGCCATAGCAATTAATGGTGATCAAATATCTCCATCAATATTTACAGTTGAAGCATGATCACTTTGTTATTATCTTTGAATAATATTTAAAAGTGTTATGAGATTTCTAGATAGCTAAAATAGCAAGAACAGAAGTGTTACAGGTGTGGATTACGTATCATATAAATATTGCTTAACTCCTGAGAAACAGCCAAGAAGGGAGAAAAATAACCATTTAAGAGCCCTATGAGTCAAATGAAGAAAGGCTTCCACTCCTATAGATGTGGTATTCACGAAATTCAGACAAGAAGGAGAGACAGTCCAATCCTTTTTAAGTCAGATATGTTGCTCACCTCTGCAAGTATAGAGAGCCAGTAGTCAGCATTTGGTGCATGTCTCAAGCGTTATTTTGCATAAATTTCTGCTGGGGATGTGCACCTAATGGGATGTGGCTGATACCCATGCTTACTACTGTATTACTGCTACTTCTGACCTCCTTCACCGCCTGGCAGAGAAAAGCCCCACGTTTGAGCAATGGCAGCCCAGGCTCTTGGCCCTATTCATTTCAAGAAAGACTGTACTCATCATCATAGGTGCTAATCCCTATTCTAAGTGAGCATGATCTCCTCTCTCCACATTATACCTCTGCCATAGTGAGCTGGAAAGACAGAAGTCAGGACAGATAGCTCATTGGAGGGGTACAAGTCTTTCCTTATGTTCAGGGAATTTAAGATTGGCACTACTGGCTCCTAGGTCAGTCCCATGGGCAGGAACATACTCTACGTAGGGCTGCTTTAGACAAAGAAATTGCATCATAGCAAGAGCCAGAAGGCAGCTCAGTGCCAAACGCTTTGCTAGAATTACATTTCCTCATGCTCCTTCTGGTTTTCTGGCTCTTGACTGCCCCATGCCTGGCTACCTACAATCTAGCTGGAAGGGCGAGGGTAGAAAGCGCATTTACCCCAAGTAAGAAAGCAGACTATATTGGTGTGGACCTAGATGAATTTAAGGTACTTAAAGAGCAATTTAGGTAGGTTGATCTGGATTGTTAAATGAGCATGGAATATTGAGTTCTCTCCCACACCTGGAAATGCATCAACCTGAACAGGATTACAGCTGCTGCCCAGACTCTCTCTCTTCTTTGCCTGTGATAAGGAATTGTTGAATCCTGAGCAGATGGTCTAATGCCTTGATGGATTGCTGAATTGTTATTTACCTGAATATTGAATCTGCTTTTCTAACTTCACCAAAGTTTTGTATCGCGTCCTGTACTAGAAACAAAATAAACATGTTTTCAGGTTAATATTAGATTAGTATCATCTATTATTAGTAAAAGAATTGGTTTATAGAAAATAATGAAGAATTTTTAGGAGCTGCATAACATGACAAACAGCTTGAGTCATAGCATTCTGAGGGAAAAGGAAAATGTTGATAATAAGGAAACTAGAAATCACAATAGTTAGTGGATATTTTAATGCAGGGATACATTTTACTTTTTCTAATTATTTGTGTATACGAAACAGCCTCTGTGTAGTGAAAGACACATAGTGAATCTTGTAAATCTCACTTAGATGTTTGTATAAGTTCCTCTATATTAATGCATTCCAGGTAACTTTTACACAACTTTTTGGTTCTTATTTCCTTATACACTTGCTAGGGTGGCATACTAGGGAATCAAACACATGACTCCATTAGTAATACCCATGAAGTAAAAACCTCAAAGAACTAGATTTTTAAAGGTATTTAAATACTTGTTGTGTGCCAGACAAAGCCATTGGTAACTTAAACCTGCCCAGTCTCTCTGACATTGGTAAAGTTGCACCTGAAAACATTGACAGTAGACGTCCATCAATTTGCTGAAAAAGGCCAAAAAATATCAGTTTTCGCTTAGGCATTAATCTTTATCATTGCAGTCATTCCAAACCATTGTTTCTATAAATCTGAAAATTGTGTTCCCTCTGTGTGTGTCTGATGATTACAACTGAAAGGAAAATTTGAGGAACTGACAACTCCCAGAATATATCTGGGTATTTTAGGTGAAGTATCATACCGGTTGAAAGAGATTGGTTCATTCTTCGTGATTATAGAATCAAAGAATGCATTAGGTTGGAAGGGACCTTTCAAGCTCATCTAGTCCAACCCCCTGCAGTAAGCAGGGACCCCTTTAACTACATCAGGTTTCTCAGAGCTTCATCAAGCCTGACCTTGAGTGCCTCCAGGATGGGGTCTCCACCACTTCTCTGGGCAACCTGTTCCACTGTCTCACCACGCTCACAGTGAAGAACTTCTTTCTAATGTCTAATCTAAACCAACCTTGCTCTAGTTTAAAACCATTTCCCCTTGCCCTGTCATTGCATCCCCTTAAAAGCAGTCCCTCCCTGTAGGCTCCTTCAGGTACTGGAAGGCCACAATAACATCTCTCCGGAACCTTCTCCTCTCCAGGCGGAACAACCCCAATTCTCTCAGCCTGTCTTCACAGGAGAAGTGCTCCAGCCATCTGATCTTGAAAAGAAATTCATATGAATAACCTTCCCTTAAAATTAGTTGGTTGTTGGGGTTTTTTTTAACAAATTGTACTGAACTCCGTTCCTGTAAGACTGTATGAGAGGTCCCGAAAATAAGCAAAATATACAGAGCAATCCCATACAACACATAGGTCAAATTTCTTAGTACACAGCCATGAGTAAAGGTGCTTACTAATTATGGTAAGAATGATTATAGTAGAACTATGGAGATTAGTACAAAATAGAACCGAGGCACTGACAGAAATGAACACTGCACTCAGAAATGACAGCATGAGGGAAAGCCACTGTCTTCAGTTCTTATTCATAGGTTAGTCAGATAGTTACAGTAAATATTTTTCATATTTGTCAAACTAAAATGCTATGGAGTTTATTTTTAGAGTATTTGTGGTTTATTTAGAATTAAGACCGATAATTTCCAGCAGCTGTCATTCTCAGTATAAAGATGCCAGTGCCTGTGCCCAAGTGGCAGTCTCATTAACAAAAGCTCTGCTAATTTGCATATCAGCATAAATGTACTATAAATCGGTTTTTGCTGTAGTCTAGATAACATTTTTAAAAGACTGTTGCTATCTTGGTTGGGGGAGAAAATTCTTTAAGAATGGTCTGTTGGGACCTGTAACCATGGTAACTAGAAAGCCAACTGTCTATAATTTGTTGTAATTTTAAAAAAATCTAATACCGATTTACATTTTACTCACAAAATATAATGGAATCTCTAATAAAGAATCCATACTAAAAAGTGTTGTGATTCTATCTAGTGTTGAAAATCACTAAAACTGCTTTTCAGTAAAATAAGGTGGTTTATCCATAATATTTAAATAAGTTTTTCTTTTCAGTTGTAAGTTAAAAGATTTTATCATGATGATGCTACCTATGAAGTTGAGTTAGAGTATGTAGGTCTTGGTCCCTCCTAGTGAGTATTTAGGAAATGTTTGTGCAGGGCACTTCTAGTAACACTGTGATGAAAATTCTTACTGCATGCCCTTGCATGTTCTCCTTCCACCACTGACAGTGGCGTATCCTTCCATTCTGTTATATTTCCACTTTGGGCAGTTGTTTTCCACCGGTACCTAAAACCTACATCTGAGAGCTAGGAAGGGTAAATGCTAACACTCTGAGTAGCCCTATCTCCCCAATCACTCTTTGAGGAGCTGAATGGGGGGGTGGGGATCCTGCAAATCATGGGTCTTTTGGAAATGGAGAAAGAAAGGAAACACAAATGTTAACTCTTCACAGATTGGAGTTGCTCTCTCTAATTACATGTTACAGTTTGAGAACTTTGAAGTCAGGGATTAGCAACCTTCCTACTTTGGGATTTAAATAAAATAGCTAATAAGCCCCTAAGAGAGAAAAGGAGTCCCATGAAGTTGAGCTTTTGGCTTTGTTTTGTGTTTCCATGACCTCTGAGGATTGTGAAGGTTTTATTTTGGAAGTAAAGGACCATTTTGTGGAAAACTATAACTCAAGGGGATTCCTGCATGAGCTGATTAGAACCTGGGGTGTCTTTGTGCAGAGATTGACCAAGCACAGATTTCCAAGAATTAAGGCTCAGATACTGAAAGAAAATGACTTCTGTCAAATGCTTTCGCTCTCAGTGCTTGCTGAACAAAACATATATTCTCTATATACCTTTCAATTATAGTAATTGACTTGTTCAAGTGAAGACGTTTTTATATTTTACTCATACTTCCAAGGCAAGGTTGACATTTACTGTTAATTCTTGAGGGAAAGAGAAATTACAGGCTCTTCTTATAACATCCCTTTCTCTGACAGTCTTTGCAAGGTCTCTCTTCTACTGCAGTTGTGAAACACAAACCTGTTTCAGTATCTGAAGTTCATGTGTCGGTTTAAACAGCATATACACACCCCTTAATCCTAATATTTATGAATTTAGTGGAAAAAGCTTTTGAATACACTGAGTGAACTTGATATCACTGTTTCTCACTGCCATCAGTAATTGATGGCAATTTCAGAATTCACCATTAACTTAGAATATCAGAAATGAAATGGAGAGCTTTCAATATCAATCAAAATTTCAATACAGGAATAGATTAAATAGTTTCTATGTTGAAGTCTATCTATTTGAAGAATCACCCAAAAGGCAAGCTGTCTTTTTATAGAATTTATATGCTTTGAAGCATCTTTTTTTTATTTTCTTTCCATCGAGACTGAATATATGATATAAACTTGGGAAGATGGATTTCTATAAAATGCATCTAAATTTTATTAAAGAGTCATAATGGAAGAAAACAAAGTGATGCAATTAGAGCAAATCAATCAGCCTGAAGCTAGAAGAACTAAGACTTCTTCTACCCATAATTCTACTCATCAAAATTTTCTTCAACAAGTTTCATTTGGTGGGATCTCCTTAGAAATGAACTTTGAAGAGTAGTTGAATCCCATATATGACATTTTTTCAGTAAATATACTCCAAAATAAGTATACCTGTGAAAGAAAAATGTCAGCAGGATTTTTCCTGCAGGTGCCTATCTGCCACTCTAGCTCTGGTTGGAGTTCCTCTGGAGTTCCTGTTTGACTATATTATTTCTAGGGAAAAGGCTTTCTTCTATGGGAATTATCATCTTGAGACAGCTCAAAATATTGAAGTGGTTTAAAAATAACACTCCCTTAATAAAGAGAGACCTGAGCAAAGGGTAGTATATCATTATGTAATTAAAAGGTACATAAAAAATTCATATGCATAAGAGATAAGACTTCAGAAGTTCAAATTTAACTTTGGAATCTCTGATTTTTGATGAGGGAAAATTAATTTTGCATGAATGTAGAATCTTACATGGAACTTCACTTAAAAAGGAAGAAAAATAATCTCCATTGCCTTTTTTTACAATAGCTGGAGTTCCAGGTTTTGGGGTTTTGGTTTGGTTTATTTTTTTATTTAAACCCTCTTGGTCTATTTGTATGCTACTCTCATTTCCTCTCTAGTTGCATAGTTAATTTAAATTGTTCTATATAAAAGTCAAATTTCTGTACTTTTCTCTATCATGATAAAGCCTCTCTGTCTCATATAACATTTCCCCAGAAAAAAGCTTTTACATTATTGTGTCTCAGCAGTGAGTCTGGATACATACAAACGCATAATTTGAAACAACAAGAACCTGAAGCTTCATAAACTACTGAAAATACAGATTTTTCTAACTAGAGAGGGCAAACATAATTCTTATAAACAAAATTTTTCAAAGAATTTCTTTTCTTTCCCCTCTCTTAGCTAGAATATGTTTTCGTCCTTACCTGGACCTGAAACAAGATGTGCTTTTGGTCCTGACCTGTTGCACCTGAAACAAGATGTGCTTGGATAATCCATACTATGTTTTACCATAGTTAGTTTCATAATAATCTATTAAAAGTTCTGTCAACTAATTATCATTTTTCCTCAAAGTCTGGAAGAGTAAATTCTGTTTGATGTTCTCTCCCCCAGTTTTCAGGTGCCAATACCCACTCAAAATCTATAATATGTGGTCAATAAGGTATATGTCAGAAACCAATTCAGGTGAGATAAATATGAATAGTACGAAAGGAAGTTTTTAAGGAAGCACTGGGTTTTGCAGCTGTGGACCAGCTGTATGGGAAAGGAAAGGTCAGATTGGATAAGGGAATGTGAACTCAGCAGGAAGAGGACTGGTGTCAGGAGCTGGAACTCTAGAGCAGGAGGACAGAAGAAGTCAGCACCAAGTATTTTTTTAAAAAGCATTTAGTTGAACAGTTGAACCGATGGAGGAAGGGGCTGCAATCCAGAAGGACCTCAACAAATTAGAGGAACGGATTGACAAATCTCATTCAAGTTCAACAAAAACAAATGTAAAGGCTTGCTTCTGAGATGGAATAACCCATGCAGCAGCAGAGTCTGGGGACTGATTGGATAGGAGCAGCTCTGCAGAAATAGAGCTGGGGGTCTTGGTGGATGAAATTGATGATGGTTCAGCAGTGTGACTTTGTGGCAATGAAAGCAAACACCATCTTAGCAGCCCTGTCAAATAATGGTCTATGTTAGCAAGAGTGGAGCCAGCAGGTCAAGGAAAGTGGTTGGGTTTTTGGGGTTTTTTTTTAACAGAGGACTGATGAAATTACATCTAGAGTACTGATTCCAATTTTGTGACTCTCAGTAGAGTAGAAACATTGACAACCTTGAGAGGTTTCAGAGGAGGATCAGTAAGACTGTTAGGTGACTGCAGCACAGGAAACACAGAAAAGGCTGAAGGAGCTATTCTAGTTTAGCCTGAAGATGAGAAGAGAGAGGGACAGGGAATATAACTCCACTCTTCTACTTCCAAATGCAGATTACAGACAGGAACATACTCTCACTGTGAAACAACAGTTGCTGGTTGCACCAGTGGAAATTACGATCAGTTATGAGAAAAATGGGTCTTGCTGGCTGTGGTTTGAGAATGAAGCAAGTGTTCAGAGAAGCTGTTGAATCTTCCCCCTTGGAGATTTTCCTAAGTCATCTGAAGACTGCCTACACAACCTAATCTAGCTTTGAAGCTAGCCCTGCCTTGAGCAGGAATTTGGACTAGATGACTTTCAAACACTAATCAATTATTTCAGAGATTCATTTATTTAATTAATTTATCTTTTGTTTCTGTCTTTTTACCTAAAAAAAAAACAAAAAAAAAATCTTTTTTTTTTTTTTAAAGTTTAGCAGTTGTGATTGCAAGCTGTAACTCCATACTTATAAGAATTCTGTATCACTGTCAAGGGTGCAGACTTTAGTCTATGTAACTTTGTATTTTTGATATCCTACAAAGCTGTAGATGGAAAACCTATTTCAGAAAAACTGAAATATCTCTGCATTTCTCTGACAGCACGTTTTAGTACTCCTTGCCTGAAGTATTTAACTGTTGTAAGCAAATTATGTTCTGCCCATGGCTTAATGACTGTAAACATAATAAATGTTTTGTTGGCCTGCTATTTGGCTGTAGTTGGCAATCTGGTACTCTGACATTGCGCAGTGTCAGCTGCACATCTGGCACTGCTTTTCAGGAAGGTATGTCATGGACATCTCAACTTTTTGACCTGCCAAAAACTTCCTTTAATAGGTATTTCACTTATGTCTCTACTTTATAACCTACCAAACAAAAAACATTTATAGAGATGAAACTTTACCAACTAAGTAAAGTATAAATGGGTAGGTGATTCACAGGTTGTAGTAGGATTCACACATTGCTGGCACTGGCAACTAGTCAAGCTGGCATCAATGAGTCCATGCACACGGGGGTTTAATCTGCTGTAAAATTGTGACTATAACGAAAGCAAACTAGTTCACAATTTTTTTTTTTTTTTAGATACCTGCTAAATTGATATTCATTTAGAACTGTACAAGTACTTCTGACTCATTCACATCCTTAGGATGTACCATGTTATGTGCTCTTTACCAAACCAAGCCATTATCTGATTTGGGGGGAGACCATTAGTGGATAGGAGTAAATATTCTTCAGGGAAATTAATACGGTTCTTCCAGGGTAAACAGGTTTTTGTGGTAATGTAGACTAGTTTCTAGAGGACTGTTGTATGATAGCAACAGTGCTGTGTTTTGCTTCTGGTGAAATTCTACTGCTCCAAGCTCCATTCCTACCCTGACTAGGTTGAAAAGTTTTTCTTAGTCTTCAGCAGTCTGTTGTCTCAAAATGATGCCATTCAAGTGGGAGCTATCAAGGTTTTATTACTCCTGGTCTAGGAGACCCATGGCATGGCCTTGATACCGTATACTTTGAGACTCTTAATGATGCAGCAACTTCATACCCTCAATTAGAATTCTACTTACATCAGGAGAGATTCCCTGAGTTGTCATATCCTCAAATCACATCTCCTCTGTTACATAAATGAAGTGTAAAAATGGCTTACAGCTCCTGCAAGATGCACTGCTGTATAAAGAGCTGCTCATAAAATTACTGAATAGAATGAATGGATTAAGAACGTTCACGCTGTTACTTTCAGTGGATTAAATCTCCATGCTTTTTATTTCAAGTTAATCAGCACTTTGTACTGCAGGACGAAAAACCAACAACCCTGTTCACTAAGCCTCAATAGTAGGAATCATTATCATGCCAAAGAACTTACATCGCCATGAATAAACTGCTGAACTTTTAGAGATGCCAAATTGCACTTCCTAAGTATGTACTATTTCTGTTCTTTTTAGAGTGAACACAGAGGTTTATTAAATGATGTATTCAAAAGTTTAGAGTGGAAAAAGTTTCACAAACAAACCAAGCCATGGTATTCATTCTGTCTAAATTGTAGTACACACTCCATATAAAACACATTAATATACTCCCACACGTGATATTAATTTTTGCTGGAGGTGGCTGGATGACATAGTGTGGGTTGGTTGTTTTTTTTTTTTCCTAATTGTATGGCTTAATAAAGAAAGAGTTTGGGGGTTTGACTTCCTGAATGCACAGAAATCCCATACTACTTTGTGTTTTACCCTATAACAGTTAGGCAAATAAGGAATATTTTTCATAAAGATAGAAAATGTACAAACGAGAAACCATAATAAAAGCCCTTGTGCGACATTAACTCTGACATGCTATAAAAAGTGCCTCTCATGACTATTATATCTTATACATATCGTAACTTTTCAATCATAATGTGCATTTGCAAACTGTAGGCAATCTTTTGAAAAATACATACCTTCTAGCTCTTCCTAGCAGAAGGAAGTATAACATTTACTGTGCCCTTATTAAAAAAGTATACTAAACATCAGTTATTTCCTCTAATCGAGGATCACAGATGTACCACTTCAGTAACAAAATCTGAAGAAGGATGAGTAGAAGATTCTAAACAAGTAGCATGTGTCTAATGCCAGTTATATCAAAATTTTTCAGATCTTTTTAGGGTGCTTCTTATTTTACCAGACTAATTTAAAACAGGACTGAGGGTTTTTAGGAGTTTTAAGCCAAGGTATATTTATGGCAACTAAGGTGTTCTGGAAATACTGGGGAATTTGGCATCATTTCTATTTCACCCATGTGCTGTATCCTTCCTTTCATGTTACTGTTCTAGCTGTTTATGTTTCCCTTGTCAAACACCTTGAGACTAAACCTCTGTGTAGGCACTCTTTACTATGTTGTTTCTGCTATCTTTTCTGAGCTATTGTGTGTATAATCTGAAGAAATTATATATGTTCATAATTTAAATGCTCGAATCTCAAATGTCTGACAGTCCAACTAAAGGCTGCTATTGGCTGATAATAGTGGCATAAGTCCTAGCTAGGTAAGAAGTTTTAATGAGTGATTTGACTAGAAACTCCACACACTTCACACATTTGCTGTATGAGGGGCTGTATGAGACCTCTGGGTGTCTGAGATCATATTCAGCAGAGTTGGGAACAGATCTCTAAAGTTTCAGTTCAGTTTGGCATTAGTTTGCCCATGCAACACAACTAGCCAGTGCCAATGTAGGGCAATGGCAATCATCCTTTTAACTCCAAATTATCCTCAACAAACCTCTGCATGGACGTATAAACAGCTGCCAGAAAAGATAAGAAGAGAACACCTTCTTCTGGCTTACAGCTCAGTATGCTTCCCCTAGGCTACAGGGAATTTATTTCTTGGGAACATGTAGCTGAAGGATACTAGTTTTGTCCTGACCTGCCTGACAACAGATAGTGGGATTTGATTGAAGAGCTGATACTTCCAAATTGTGAAAGCTCTACCCTGGATATACCTTTTCCTGCTAATCATTAAGTGCCCATGTTGCATTAAGCACAATTAAGCTCTTGAGATTTTTGTCTTCATCTGTGTTTGATGTAGTATTCTGCTAAACATTTCCATTTTGTCCAGGAAATACGGATCACAAGTGGGAGGACCTCATATCTCTTCCTTCTATCTTCCTAGGCAGTGTAAATGTTTACTTTTCCCTTTTGAATTTTAATTTATTCAATTTTTTATTCCTCTTATGTTCTTTTCCTACGGTATCTCAAGGGTTACAAATATGACAGGGTACATTTTTATCTACTTGATTTTATCTTGTTTTTCTGAGTTTGTCATGTCTCTGTACAGTTGCTGGTAAGGTAATGACAGATGGGATGCATTAAATTTCCAAATCTTTGGAAGGTTAAAATCGGCCTGGAATTCTTTATAACCCTATCACAAGTCATAGTGTCGCCCTCACTGGAAGGTGCTTAGTCAAAAAGACAGTCCTATTTTCCCTCATTTTTGCATCTGCACCTGGATTCAGAGTAATTCATGACCCTACTCCTTGCCACTTGCAAGAGGCTTGCATGCTTTCAGCTCTCCCAGCCTAACAACATAGATTGTTGCTCTCTAACCCATTTCTATCAAAATGAGACAGCTTTAACACTAAGGCTGCACTGAACCAGACCATGATGGCCAATTTAAGAATGACGGCTCGCACACTTACATCCATAGATCCACGCTGCACTGTGTTTGTGATGAAGGGCAGTGGGGCCTGTATCCCTTTAACCCAGTTCAGCTCTAGGAAGCATGTAACATCCTATCACACCCTGAATGATCATAGCTTTTGTGACTATCTGTTTCCATGTACGCTTAAAAGGTGCCCCTGGACTTATGGTATGGATTGCAGTAGGTCAAGCGATGCTTAACTGTATCAATTCTGTATCAGCTCTTCCTTCACTGCAGAGATCTGATGGTGCTTTACCAAAAACACCTAAGCACTGATTGATGTATTTGAGAACAGGAGCTCTGGGACACCATCTAAATGCCATTAGGTCCTGGAAGGGGCTGTTTCTTTCAAGCTTGAATAAATCTTGTAGAGGACATGCCATTTTTGTGCCACGGTGTCAATGAGGCAGGTGAAGGAAGCTAAGCTGTTGAAGAGTAGCTGAACAGCTTATGGTCTTTATGCTTCAGAGCATGTGTGCAGTTGCCAAACCAGCAGAAGAGGTCAACTCTTCTGTTTATTTTTTTTTCCAAGGACAAGCTGCCAGAAACAAATAGTAAAATTGTGATGTAAGCTAAGTATGGGAAAGTTGTTACCATGAGGAGTTTCTCAAAATCCCTATCCTTCAAAAATATTGCAAATACTTTGTGGAACAAGATAATGTCCATAAAAAAAAAACCCCAAACCAGACCAAACAAACAAACAAAAAAAAAAACCCAAAGAGAAGTTTCTTAAAAGAACTCTTTTTGACACTAAACATTGAAAGCAAGGCTTTGCAGTAAATCTTTCCATTAGTGTTATTTAGCTGAGTGGCTATTTACTCTAATAAACATTGGTTGAATAGCAACACAAGAAACCAAAAGCAGATGCCGTTTAAACATCAACCTTCTTTATCAGAGAGTGGCAAGGCTTTCTTTTTCACCCAGGACCTTTCCATACTGCTTGTAGCTGCATGGGCAGCTTGCTTAAATTATTTAGTCAAAAATACTTTCCAGGTAATAAAAAAATGCCATGAAGTATATTGTCTTGAACACAATTACTTTGTTTTAAAGTGGTTTTATGCATGCCACCCAACAGAATTGAGCAGGTTGCATTCATCCAGAGCACTTCCCATGCTTTGCTGTTATACTCACTTGTGTGACAAGAACTGATCAACCCAAGTGCTGAGTTCAGCAAATTATCTGTGCAGAACTCCAGCAGATGGGCCTGTTCTCTTCTGATGACACATGTTCTCTTATGGACCATTTTATAGCTTGTGCTTGTTCAGTTTGTACCTTAATAGATACACTAATAAATAGACTGTCCATGTAGTGCAGCTCTTCAGAAAGGTGAAAGGTGTCATGAGAAATAAATAACTGAAAAGAAGATGAGGCCAAATGCCTTGATTTCAGTGAGGCCATGAGAGATTTCTGCCCACCGATGTATACCTTTATTCTACTGCAATCCTAATAAAGAATGGTATATATTCTTTTAAAAATAAAAGAACACTAGCTCTTAGTTTATTAAAATAAAGTATCTGGCTAGACCTAAAATCCTGAACTGCAGCCAAATCCTTGTCCTGGATATACTGAATTCCATTCTGCCAGCCCTTTTTTGGGGAGTCTTACACAAAAATGTTAAGAATTTGTAAAAGAAATTAAATGTTACTTAAAATCACAATGTGTAAGACCTATTCAGGGAGGGGATTAAACAGCAAGCTTGCTTGTTTCTGTAGGCTTGTTTCTGTAGGCAAATATAAGTGTACTTTGCGAGGAAAGAATAACAATGCAAGGGAAATTTGTACAGTAGACATAAAAAAGAGATTTGGAAGATAGCAGCAGCTATTAAAGAGTAGAACTGGAATATGAGAGAAAAACATGCAGGCATCAGCTTTAGAGGATCTCACCTCAGATGTGCCAAGCAAACAACAACAAGATTATTCAAATTTGCATGCATCCCTGTCACTCAGAATATTTTAAAGTATTTAAAGCAGTCTTCCCCTGTTTGAAAACAGAAGAAAACAATGTGAGTAGGTTCCTGCACATTTCAAACACTATTGTTTCGAATAATGTCTTTGAGGATACAGCAAAAATGGATTAGACATCTCTTAATTAAAGCAAACTGACTGAAATTATGTTTTGACTCTGGGTTTTGTGATAGCAGGGCCGTGGGCCAGGATACAGGTTTGGGGGCTTAGTAGTTCTGACAGCTCTCTAGTAGCTACTGTAAGCTCTGATTCATTCTGCTTTGCTAGTACGGATGTACTTCCATCACTTGATGTTAAAAAAATAGTCCTATAATTGGCAGCATCAATTGTCTGGGGACTGAGAGGGAGGAATTTTAAATACGTCTCTTCAGGCTAAAAGGATATTCAATGTTTATTCACTTTTAACAGAGATACACTTGCAGGACCCTTTATTCTAATGTGGAAGATTCATATTTTTTAAATATATATATACACGCACTTATTTTTGAGGGTTCAGAATACATTCAGAGTATGAACTAAAAGACCTTAGTTGTCATGATGTATTCTGCTTTTGTGGGGTGTGGTAGGTTCCTGGGAGGCTCGGACGAATCTATACAGGTATGTCTCCTGATTTCACAAAGGACAATAATTTTGTTCATATTCAACCCCTATACTCATCCAGTCTGGTGTCTTAAAATCAGGGAGTGCAAGGATACACACAGGGAAAAGTCTTTGGGCCTCTCTGAAAAGCCCCATCGGTGCTGCATGGTTGAGAGAAACAGCATTTATTGTGAAACAGCTTCTTCGGTGCTCCTCGCCACGCTGTGTGGCTGCGGCAGGAGTAGCAGAGAGGAGCTGGCATCCTTTCCCTTTCTCCCAACTGTCATAATCCTCCTACATCCCTGTGTTTTCCCCAGAACTTTCTACCACGTACTCACCCATCACTCGGCCTCTGCAGCATATGTCCTTCTGTGTATGATGGAGTTTTCTTGGCTTATTATGTCTTTTCATGTTTGAAGCAGCAGTACCAGCTTTTCTACCTTTCTAGAACAATTTTGACAGCTGTAAAATTCTATTGACTGCAAGAATACAAAATGTAATCCAACCTGAATCAGTGACGATCCCTGTGTGCGTCGAGAGAAGCAAAAAATAGGCATGTTTAAATACCAAAATCTTTGGGAAAATGATGAGAAGGGACAGTTTGAAGCACAAAAAAGTCAAGTACTATAGAGTAAAAGGCTTTTCAACCTTTAATCCTATAACTGCATCTCTCTATTTCAGCTGACACACAGCAGTGTATTGCTATGTAGCAGTGTAACTCAAAAATGAGATGATTTAGTCAGAAATGTAATAACTGAACTTTCATTTACTTCAATTTCTTTTTTCACGCTCTGAAGAAAAATAACTGAGGAAATTTGAACAACAAAGTTTTAAAACCAAGAAGGTTGCACATTTTATTGTTAGATTATTTTTTTTTACTCTCTCATGACAAATATTTCTGTAATTCTTCTAAACTCAGATTTTATCTAGAAAAAGTTAAATGAAGTTTATCTACGTATGTAAGCTATGAGAAAGATAAGAAGTGATTAGGAGATCATTCATTATATAGAAGGGTTTTAAATCCTTCTTTTTGACAGGTAAAAAAGCTGGGGGCCCTGATTTCCTCTGTTCCTGGAGTTCACAACTAACTTTGCATTGAAATTCTGTGTTGGTCGAATAGGGAGATAAAGATAACAAGAGAAGAAGTAATGTCAGAACTGATGGTCGTTAGATTACTGGATTCCCTTGTACTCGCTCCTGGACAGGGGATGCTTACATTATGCTCATCAGCTCACTAGACCAAACAACTGCTAAGGAATCAGTCTTAGAATAGCTTATTGACTAAGCTGCAGCATCCTTGTAATGGAAGGGGTCAGAAATGACCCAAAGGCAGATAAGCTGACACAATGACTCAGAAAATCTCCTGCTGTTTCATTAGTCCTAGAAAACTGAAAATGGTCAGTGTTAAGACCATTATTTGCTCTGACTTTAAACTGTGTGTGATTTCAGTGGGTTATTTGGTTGTAAACATTTTAATCTTCCAGACCAAGACTTGCCAGTTATTCTTCTGGGAGTTGCACAAGTATGTACGTTTTCAAGACACCAATTATTTTAACATTGGCTGCATTAAAACTTATCTTGCTTATCTATCATGGGGTTAGCTAAATGCAGCATGCAAACCTTGAGTTTTTAATTACTGTTTTTTTAATGTGATAGCTGTATAATCAGGTTTTTTCAATACATTCCTAGTGAAATTTGGCCTGTAGATATTGGATCACAGCAGTCAACACCATGAAACTTAAAATTCCTTAGATTTCATCAGGGCATCAAATTTTTCCATTGTTTCACCTCAAAGTTGCACATTCTAAAGGGAAACAGTGCTGTTCGCAGAAACACTATGAAAAGTAACATTCTTAGTGAGAAGGTTCACATGGTGAAAGTTTTTCTTGCTGGCAACTTATCTACAGAAGATTTCACTGTTTATCAGTTTGTGAGTGATTCCAAATTGAACTCGTCTGTTTTGGAGCTGTATTTTGCTGCCAATCATTCTGACACTTGTTATGTGCCACAGAGTGTCAGCCTGGAGATCACTTATTGAGGTCTTCTGCTGTAAGCAGTGCCTCCAGTATTTGCTATTTGCAGTCTGTGATTAGCATGCTAAGTCATATGATAATTTTCTGTGATTTAAATTTATATAAAAGTGAAAGATTTGACACGGAGTCTCTTCCCTGGAAAAATACATATAAATGCTTCTTATTAGCTTAGATAGGAATAAAATTATGTCAATTAACCACTAGCTGTGTCACTGAAAAAAATATAATGGTGACAAACAGATTTGGGAAAGACTTTTCGGTGAGTTGTTGAAAGACTCTTCTGTGAGGATCTGCAGTACTATAGAGAATTACTGTGCAGGTGCCTAATATTAAATCAGGATGAATGGAATTCTTAGGACTTATTTGTTTGTATATCTGTTTATTGGGTGGTGTTTATTGTTGCTTGGTTTTTTTTGTTTTTTTTTTTCTTTTTGTCTAGTTCTGCTGGTATTATTTATGTATTGCTTTTAATATTATGTAGAAGACTCGATCATGGCTTAGTACTCTCTGTAAGAATACTAAACAAAAGGATGGTTCCTAAAGTCTGACCACATGTCAGAAAACTGCCCCACCAGAGAAGGAAGAAGAGGCAAGGCCAATAGGTAGTGTGTTAATAAAGTAACTTTTACCAAATTTTTTTGTAATTTCAAAACATTAAAATTTTTTATGAAGGAGAAAAAAAAAGATAGTTCTGGATGTGTTATAAAGACTTCTTCCAATATCTGAAAAGCAAAATAGGGAGAAAAGAAACAGATGTTTTTAAACGTAGTAAAAGGATGGAGGCTTGCATTATGAGCTAATCAGTGGCAGAAGTCAGTCTTTGTAGCTGCTGAGAGAGAAATGGTCCTGGTATTTGAGGCTAGTATTTGAGTCAACAGTGAAGGAAAGGCAACAAGTGGGATGAAGTGAAAAGGATGCTCTTGAGCTACTCACTGGAAACAAAGATCCTCGCAGCGGCATTATGAACAGAGATAATAGAGTAAGATCACATGCATCCAGGCCACAAAAAAGGATGGCACTGTGATTGAGACTTCAGGTGACCAAGAGGTTTATAATTTTTATGTGCATGTGCAGGTGAAAAAGCAAAAAATATGTAAGACATCATGTAGTGAGAATCTGCAATGTTAAAGCCAAGTAAGCACTTAGATATCTGTAGGATATTCTCTGATTTAATATCTTAATTAGGGATTTTGAAGGCCTAAATAACATGGTAATGTAATTCATAGATAATGAAAGTTGACAGGAGATGCAGACGTATTTAGGAGAGAGAAGGTATCCAAAGAACGGAAGAACTGGTTAGTGAGAAAATTTGTAAATGCAAATGTATTAAAGCAGGATTGTTTATAAAGTGCCGGAGTATTAGAAAAAGAGGCCCTCAATCATTAAAAATTTAATATTTTTAGGTCAAGATATGTGACAGAAGTGTGAAAAAGATTCAAACTTCTAATTTAGGAGTTTGTTACCGTATGCCAGTGTTAGGTTATAAAAAGTCTGGTGTAAAATTTTTAGTATTACAAGAATAAATATCCTTTGCGATATTTGAGGTTGCCTGATTAAAGAACAACTGCTCTAAATTATAATAGTTTTTGCATATTTACACCATATGACCAGTCTACCAACAAAAGAGTATATTGTACTTTAGCAAGTCATTTTATAAAACCTGTTGCTTAAAAACACCCTTATGTGTTAGTGTTCCTAAAATGGATCAATTTGATGGATTGAATAAAGAAGATGTATGATCTGTACATGGTTTATAATTTTAGAAGAGGAAATATGAAAAATTATGTTGACTGCGGAGTGAAATTAAGTACACGAAACAGTTCCAGAATTTAAAAATTAAGACAACTTAGAATTTCCTTAAGCATGAATGCAAAAGATACATGAGCTAAAGAATAGTTCAAATTAATAACAAATAAACAAACAGCATTGGGTTTTTTTAAAGGACTTCAGTGTAAGCAGGTAACTTTTTTAAACTATTCAGTAGGAAAGCTACATATTAGAATTCAGCACACACTAGGAGTGTGAGAATTGCTAAATATCAAGCCAAGCTACATCATACAGAAAGTAATCAAAACAAGAGGTCTTTAGCCATGCAAAATTGAAAATATAAAATGAAGAAAAGGCTCTTTATTCTAGGAACAAGCAGATGTTAAAAATGGCTTATTTGCCCCCAATTCTAAATTAAAATCTTGTCAAAACTTTCAGTAAAGGCAATGATGTAGAGTATGGAGACATTGATGAAAATGAGGAAATGGAAATACGATTTACTGCTTAACAGGAGGGAAAAAAAACCCCAAAACGAAAAGTTTAAAAAATCAAGGTGATCCAGATGGGGGAGATTAGAGATTCTTTATTCCAGAATTTTGAAAGAACCATGTTTGAAGCCACAGGTCTAGTAGATCAACCTATCCCTAATCAGCCTTTCCCAGCTGATACCATACAGTCAGAAAGTAATAGTAAAGTCTACACTTAAAATTTAGAGGGAGACATTAAATGATTTGGGATAGTGGGTTCATTTGGTCTTTATAGCCTGCAAAGTTTTACAACAAATTTCAGTCAAAATGTGTGAAGGCAATTAGAAATGGGACAAAACACAACATGTTTTTAACTACAATTTTTCTCTGATAAATAATTTTCCAGGCAAATAACATGCAGTAATGATCCTCTGCTTGGACTTCAGTTAAATATTTGATTCAGTGCCAAAGAGTAAATTAAAAATAGGATAACTACCAGAATTTTAATGTGCCACAAGGAAATGACTAAAGGGGAGAAAACCATGTGTGATATTGAAACAGATAAGATGCACTGCAGGACAAAGGGGTTATTGCGGAACATTTTTAGCATTGCATTGTAAGGGATGTCGTTTATTATTTTCCTTAACGACCTTAGTTCAAAACACAGGAGGATGTCATTCATATTGGTTTATGGTACATGCTTAGAAGGATTTTGCCAATTCAAAGAAAAACTGCCATCGAAAAAGGAAAGAATTAAAAAATCCCAAAACAAATCAAAACAAAACTTAAATGATAAGAACAGGAACATAGAATTAAATTCATTAGTGCAGTGGATAGTCATAGATTTAGGGACTGTTATGAATTTATACAGTAAACCAGGAGATATTCAGTAGGTGAACAGGAATGAGTTGGGGGTATTAAATGACTGAATCATCAAAATTATTTAGACATGAAGAAGCTAAATTCAATTGAGGGGTTGGCTCTGAAAAATGAGGAAATGCTAATGTCATTGTGTAAGGAAGCATTAGGCCTCCTTGGAAAACTTTGTAAAACTGGGCTTACTGTGTCAGATAGGTAGGCAGGTAGATAGATCAATCGATCGATCACAGTGTAACTGTTAAAGGAAAGCATGTAAAAAAAAAAAATCAAGGAGGGGAAAATCAAAACATAGTAGAAGATACCAAGAGGCTGAAAAAACCTAAGGCTGATAGCAGATACGATTGTTTCCTATAAATCTACCACAAAGATAAATACAGGAAGGGAAAAAAATTAGAAAGTTAGAAAGTAGTTATACCAAGATAATTAATTGGATATAAACTGTCGATTATTTATTTTAGGCTGGAATTAGAAGTTTTCTAATCACAACAATTCTGTGTTAAAGATTTACATCAGGAATAGAAAAATAAGAAACTAACTGCTTTTAAGGTAGTACATATTTACTTCACAAAATAAATTACATGGACTAGCAGTACATTAAAGTCAGTGAGCCATAAATTCTTTTTCAATCCAATGCTCCTTTCATAACCAAAGGGAAACATGATACAAATATCTGAAAGATATTTCATTTTGCTTTTCCATTATTGTTTTTGATGTGGTGCATAGTGATAACATTACTGTAAGAGTGCTGGAATATAATATCCAAAAAGAAAAAAATTCCTCTATTCCTTTTGGCTCTGAGATAGCTCTTTAAGAAAAGTGATGGTAGCTTCATCTCTTGGGAGTTTTAAAACCAGATTCAACACGCTACTGAAGAAAAATACTGTAGGGAATAAACTGACAGTGAAAGGAAGAGGTTTTAATAAGCAATTTTTCCCCTCCCTGCTTCCCAGAGCTACAGCCCTACTGCTGTTCTTTGCTCTGGCATGGTGTCTCCTGGTCTGTGCACAGTGCTACTGCCCTTCTGAATGCAGAGATTAGCCAAGTGGCTGGCGCAAATGCTCAGTAGCTATTTTCAGATTTAAGTCCTTTTTCTATTTCACTTTTTTCTTTTAATTACAACAACCGCTCGCCCGTAAATTGTGCATACCCTTTGATTGTTAATGGGAGATTTAATTTTCTGGTTGAATATTCTGTTGAATATTCATTCTGAATGAACATTTGAGTCAAAGAAAATGGCAGTTCCTGGAAATTAGTAACATATATCCAAGAACTATTGAAGAAAATACAGACCTATGTTAGACTTGTCTTTTCTTTCTTTCTTTATTATGAAACCAAAAATTAGACAAACTTGGCTGTGAAAAATAAGTACATTCTACCTTATGTGAGAAACTTTGCTTACAAATAAAAGCAAAGCAACTCCTAAGACTTTTCTGAGCGTAATCAGTGTTGCTGTGGGAGTAGAGCAGAAAAATCCCGACTGTCTGTCACATCAGAAATATCTGGGTTTACTCTAAGAGAGAAAACAGTCTTTAAGCAATAAAAGGTGCTACAACTGCAGATTTCTGGAGTCATTGTCTTTTATGTAAAGTTTCACAAGTTACAATGTGCCAGCAGATCATTCAACGTTACAGTCTTTTAGAGTTAATGGTGTTTCATTGGAAGCCAAGCTGTCCATACCTTCATTCCAGCTTTCAGAAGCATTTATACTATGGGGAGCAATTCTGTATTGGGATGGAAAAGGAAATAACTTGTAATTTAAGAATATTTCTTATCATCAGCCCCTTTTCCTGAATTTGTGCAAAACCTTTATCTCATTGGCTTAAGTTTTTAACGTACATCTTTTTTTTTTTTTTTAATGCATGAACAGATTAATCAAGTTAACAATTTACGCTAGGATGATTGAATTCTCACTTTGCTTCTGAGGCTCAGCACTGAACCACTGAAATGGCCCAGTTTAATTCTTCAGATGTCTTTGTGAATTACTAATCTGGCATAAAATGAAAGCAAAGCTTAACTCTTGCTTTTACTGCACCTGATAGGAAGGCAACATTCCTTTCAATGTAGAAGAGAGGGTAACGGTTTTAAGAAAGCAATTTTTCTGGCATTGTGTTTAAAATCTACGTTTTTCTTTAGAGGTGTGTGATATCGCCGTGCTAATTTGTATGTTCTTTATAGAGCACTGAGGAGTTCATTGAGGTCAACATGAAATAGTAGAGTTGCTATTATTTAATGTCACCATTTTCAGTAAGACCGAGTTGCTAGGCAAAGTATCGTTAGGTGTGCTATAAATTTTACAATAACATATTATTACATGTGTAAATGGCCTAGAAATACTCCATTTAATAAGTACATCTTGTTAGTTGACACACAATTATGTTAATGCAATAGAATTGGAGAGTAATTTAAATGTAATTATCATTTTAGGGCTGAAAAGATAAATTGTACAGAACACGGAAGTTGTTCTCTGCGAGTATATCTGAAATAGTATTTTACCTTTGAAATTATTTTTTTTTCAAATGGAATGGAATAAGAGTAATTTCTAAATCAAAGTACAATGATGCTGCTCAGTGCTTCAATTTGGTTCCATGTTTCGACTTGTACAATTAAGACAATCAGAAAAGATATCCGTAACTGAGGTTCAGAATAATCATATGTGTATCGTGGCTTCCATTTTTCCCTTTTACTAATGCATAACCTAATAATAAATAATTTATCTGCATTTACAACTCTACATTAAATTTATCACACTTATTTCAGTATCTATCTTGTCTATGTCTGTATATTCATGTCTTTGATTTTTAGAGGTAACAAGATTTATTCACTGCTATCAATATTGTCATAATGCAAATTCTGAAAAAAAAACCCAACAACATAAAAGTAATTGTGTTTGCAAAATTGCAAATATGCATTGCAAATATTTATTGCCCGCCCAATGGCAGGAAGGTTGGAACTAGATGGCCCTTGAGGTACCATGCAACCCAATTCATCCTGTGATTCTAGATCTGAGTTATTTATTGTTTGTATTTAGAAATTGGATTTTGTTGTGGATTTAATTATTAGGAGATATATATTTATTTTTACATTTCATGTCTTGCTATGTATTTAAACTTCTCCTTTCCCATTTAGAATATCATAATTTATTTTATTTCCCTCATATGCGGTTTTATCACAGACAGTGTGGCTAGATTTAAGGTGCACAAATCCTTAATTTTTAATTTATTTTAAGAACGTGTACTTAAATTCTTAACTGTAGTGCCACATGATTAGAATTTCTTTTATCACAGAAATATATAAGTAATTATGATCAGTCTTCAAGGACTACTTTTATTTGCTTTGATCTTTTTGCTGCTCACTAGTGAATAGTTTCACTAATTGTTGTTCAATGTGTACAGTTTTATTCACGCTTGTTTTCCTTGAGGAATCCATTTCTTGATATTTGGAATACATTGTTTGACATTATGTTTGGGGGTTTTTTTCTTTCCATACCCACAGGCTGTTACTCCTCCTTCCTCTGTCCATACATCCTTTTTCTTTTTTTCTTATATTGTTAGCTTGAGCATATTTATAGACTGCAATCATGATTTTTCTTTTTGTAGATTATAAAGTTAACTTTTACACCCCTGGCTCATTTTTCCTATCCTACTCACATTCAATAAACTTTTTTTCTGCACCTCTTCATATTTTCCCATGTTTTTCTATGTCCTCCTTTCACCCAAGACCCAAGAATACAAGATTTATGAAAAAAATGTAAAATGGAAAAATAGATGCAGTTATAGCTGTGAAGACACACCCTCTGTTAGTTAGGACCTAAACATTTTATTCTTTTTATGGAAGTCATGTGAGTACATATATGCTTTACCTTAGAAATAAAATCTTCTTCATGCCTGGGATAGAGACATATTCTCCTCCCATTTTCTGGGTTAGTTACTGATAATCATTAGGCTATTATATAACAAGGTGAGGGCTGCTACCAAATCCACAGTTCCTTTACCCTTCCTGCCGTGTTTTTTACTAGAAGTGGCTGAACTACTGTAGTTCATGCTGAACTTTTGGGTACTTCCACCTTGAACATTCCCATAGGACCAGGCACTTTCTGGGATTTAGGCACCTGGTTTGCATGTCTGAAATTGCACAGATTTGCAAACCTCTGCAAAGAGTATTATGGCACTCAGTATATGTCACAGAAATTCAGCAGTCTGGGTAATTTTATTCAAAAAGGTGAGGACTCTTTTGTGTTACTCTTTTAGACTTAGGTCAAAACCTAGGCCAGCTTTTTAGATGCCTAATAATACCCTCCACCACACATCAAATCTTTGGGTGTCTCTCAGGTATCAGTACAGTCAAAAGTTGAATAACATCTCTACCTGCCAGAATGACCACCTAAATTCCTTACAAAGTTGGTGGCAACAGGATGATACATCTGCAGACATGCAGTGATGGTACAGATGCTTTAGCTTAGCTAATGTGAGTCTTTTCTCTTATGTGGTCATACATCTGATTTAGCCACCTGCAGAAGACAGCACGGGTGACTTAAGCTAATTGCCTTTTGTACAAGGTCTTCATGAACACAGCACCACCACCTTTCCTTTGCCATACAGCTTCAGCAGGAGACAGAGTTCTTACATTCAGGATACTACTGAACGGCCCTGTTCCACATAGCATGCTTTTGGAGAACACAAACAGCTGTAAAACAGCGTAGAATGAATGTTGGTTGCTCTCTGGATCAGTGCTTGACCACTAAACTGTTAAACAAGGGATAAGCTCCAAATCCAACTGTTTAACACAAATCAGACTTCATGTCTGTCTGCTTGTTTCTGTATCACAGTGGAGCCTTTGGTAAGAAATGTCATCTCCCCTGCCTTTTGAGGCAATTTGGAGCATGCGCAGACTAATAAACAGGGTGAAACAAACTGGTTACTTTAACCACCTTCAGAATTAGTCTGCTGGAATGCAGATTTTTTGGAACTCATTTTAGAGACCGCATTTGGGTGTAAGCATAAAAATCTAGCCTCTGCTGCCAAGGCAGCGAAGTGGCATCTTGAGCATTTTTCCTGGAAATTCCTCAAACATCTCTGAATCTGCAGAATTTCCCACTGTACACTGACAGAATGAAAGAGCACTGCAAGGACTCGTCCCACAGTTTTGAGAAAGCTGCATTGGCTCCCAATCTTCAGAAAACTGACTACGAACACAGTGAAAGAATTTTATTGTTCTCAAATCCTTAGAATGCTAAGGAAGGTCTTCTTAATTCAGAAAAAAAAAAAATGAAAAAGTTGTTCACAGTTGTATGAAGCTGTGCTATGACAATTGTTTCAAAAATCCAGAAACCTTGGGCAAAATCCTCAGCCTGTTGTTAAGGCTGCTCTGCTCTGTTTTGTTTTAAAAAGTTGTTTGCAATGCAATTTATTTGGCAAATGGAGACTTCATCTTGTGTGTGACATTCTTGTACACTTTTTTAAGCAGCAGTGTTTTCCAGTAAGGGCACTGGCATTATTCCAGCCATCTGTTCTAGAATAAATGCCATCTAGTATGGCTTTTTAAAATCGGTGTGCTTTGTGCTGTTTTGGTTATATTTGACTGAATATTTTAGTTGAAAAGAGTCCACCGCTAAGTATTTGCCAATCAGCCAATAGATTTCCTTGGGAAAGCCTTGTCTGATCCAGGTTTCATGCTGGAGTACATATAAAAATAAAGTTTAATAATGATCTTCTACAGAATCAGAAGTGTATTCAGAATGTGTTGTTATGGAGGAGGTAAGACCAGGAAAACTCTAAGACAAGCAATCCAAAACTAATTTAATAATCCCAGTGATTTAGTACAAGCTCATTCAAATGACAGTGTATCTTTAAAGGACATAAATTAACATTGTACATGAAATTTTGAATTCTGAGGTGCAAACTTTGTCTGCATCTAAGTACAGTTTTCTGAGGCATAAAGCTGCCTGCATAGTGTCTTTGAAAAGTCACTCAGAAAACTGTGCTATCTTAACAGAACATGCAGAAAAAAATTTTAAAAGACAAAAACCAAAGAGCTTCTCAATGGGAACTAAGGCTGACGGAGGGAAACTGATTTGGCACAGGGAGAGTTAATATAGAGTACAAGGGGGGAGGAATAAAGTTAGAGTAATATAGGATGGCAAGTTCCTGTCCCTCCAGGACTCTGAACAAGAGGTATTTGCTTCTAGATGACAGGTTTAAAAAGCCTGATGACATTCTTTACTATTTCTTAAAGCACCATCATCCTCCCTTGCACAACAGTTACAGTCTCAAAAGCAGAAGAAAACTTGCACATAAGGTGCTTTGAGTTCTCTGATGGAACTTCTATAAAGACCTTATGTATGCCATATGATGTGATGTATTGAATCTGGTCAATGCAACCTAAAATTCATATTTATATCATACATGCATTTTCCATGTTTCTTAATTGCTTACATTTCTTTGTCCTAACACACTATTTTCCCTTGAATAATATTGTAAATTTTGCAAAGTGATGGCTAGGCAAAGAGGAAAGATGCTGACCTACTGGCATCATTGAGGGCAATTCTGCACGACTGCAAGGGAATTTAATAGCTGTTGGGTTTTTTCTGATCTTCTTGTAGCCATAGTATATGGTCCTCAGTGCATAAGTGGCTCAGAACCACAAAGTAATCACTTCTTTTCCTTGGGTTGCTGCTGGGAGACCTGGGAGAAGAAGGGACATACAGAGTATATATGAAGATTATAATTAGTATCTGTGAATATTGCTGGACCATCAGAAGGTCATAAATGACAAGACAAGGAACAAGGCTATTTGTGGCCGTGGTTTAAGGATAGTGGTTTAGATGACCTGCCCATCACTACTGCCCATCAGATTTAATGTCTGCATATGAATCCTTTTGTTCCGGGTCAGAAGAGGCATATTGAAACACCTGGGTTTCACCAGGGCAGCAGTGTGTCACAGAGAAACCTGTGCTGTAGGTGGGCTAAAGGATGCATCAGTTAATCTTCTATGCTTGCTACAGCGGTGAGTTAGACCCACTATAGAAAACTGCAAGATAGAGATGTTTTGGTTACCCTTTTTCAAAGCAGTGTAGTAAAATAAAGTAGATTTTATGGATTAGGAGACTATTAGAAATGCTTGGCTGAGGGCCTACCAAAATTTCATTGACATTGTTTCGACAAAGGTTATTAAAAAGTTGACATTTTTACTTTATGCAAAAAGTATACCAGAAGGGAAAAAAAAATCCTTAAGCCTTACTTTTTTCTTTTTTTCCTGTTGATCAGAAGAAAAATTCAAAATTGGAAATCATTTTCATGATGTGTCATTCCAAACCATTAATCCTTTTTTTCACTGTGAGGTATTTTCTTCATCAGTGAAGGGGAAAAAAAATATTTAAAAGTCTGTTCTCTTCACAAGAAGATCAAGACAACAAGCTTTTTTCTGTTCCCTTTTCAGATGTTAGGTTAATTTTGTTTCTCCATTTTCAGGAAGAGCAGAGGCAATAACAACCACAGTATGAGAATTACAATTATCCTCATTCTAGCAGTTCTGCAAGTTGTTAGAGTGATCTGTATCCAGAGAAATAAACTGTAAAACCTATTCAGAAAATCTTTTTCCAAAGGAGCTATTTTAAATCCAGAAACTTCAGTCTGTAAAGAAAAGCACCACAAAATTATCTAATTGTTACGCCACAGATTGCTTTTTATCTCAGCTCTTTCATCAGTTTGTGAGTTTGTCTTTTTGTTTTGTTTTGTAACAGTACCATTTTCAATCTCTTCTTGTCTTTTCTCCTTGAAGAGTAATACTTATCCACAGTTTGACCTTTTGCCAAAGAGCTTTGTAGACTATAAACCCTTTTCTCTCCCTCCTACTTTCTCCAGAGTGATAGCTCTCTGGGAAATGTATTGCTTCCTTCCCAGGCTATCAGGACTAATCCAGTCAGGGACCCCCACTCCTTACTAAGACATATGGAAGGTGCTGCAGGCATTTAAACTGGAATGTGCTTCACCCTATCGACATTTTCTTGGTTTGGCATGTGGGAACGATCATTGATTTATCTCGTTCAATGTTCTGCCTCTGGCAGTGGCTTATAACACACGATGCCAAAAAGGAGATCATACACATGGCACCTGAATAATTGGGTTATTCTGAGTGAAGTAGGATGAATCGACTCTTTCAACTTGAATGTGAATATTTTTTTCAATTATTTTCTTAACTGGTGTATCTGTGACTGCAGCATGCTTGAGAGTGCCTTCGCTGGTGTTTCTTTGTCTGAAATAGAAAAGATGAAGAGTTTGCCCTATGTGATGACATAGGGCATTCTGGAGAAAGCCAGATACGAGATACAGGGTGAAATTCAAACAGAACCTGTCCTCCACAGTGGAGGACAAGATGGAGTGTCCTTGTCAGAGTCTGTCACCATCACAGTATTGGTATGAAAAGTGCTTTTGGTAATTCGGTTGGAAAGATCACCAGTGCCTAGCTAGTATCATGCTGAAATTCAGCGCAGGTAGGAGAGGTCAAAGAAAGGAAGTGTCCAAATCCCTCTTTCTTTGGGATATGTTTAAATATACAAGGCTTTATCGGTAATAAAATATCTGACCAGAAAAAAAATGCTGTTAGCCATTAGCATGTCTGTATTTGAAAACATGTAATGGTATCATACAGCTGCACCTAAAAAGATCTCTAAAACCTGACTATCAATTTGTGAGCACTGCACACAATAGTCACATAAGAATATTTCTGATTGCAAATTGAAGGTTGTTTTATGTTTACGTAAATTTGCGGATTTTGGTTTTGGCTTTTTTTCTGTTATTTAATCTTTTCATTTGGGGCCTTTAGGAGATAGCATGGCATCATGTTTTCAAATATCAGAGCCAGAGGAAATATTTTTAGCTGGAGGTTGGGTTTTTTTTAAGGGTGGGGAGAGATGGGCTTAGGACTTGACTAATTAAAAGTGATTTGTTTTCATGATCTGGATGAAGTGTTTTCGCCAGATGCCTAAGATACCTCTGAGACTCAGGCAGAATTTTGTCATATCATCCAGGAAATCCTTATCAAAACACAGCTTGGATCTCTGGCGGCACTGGGTGTATGGTTTGATAAGTGAGTCCTATTTTCTTGTCCGCACACCAGTCCTTTGTAGCAGAGGGCATTTATTAAGGAAACAGATGGGAAAACATCAGTTATCTTTTGTGCCTTCTGTTTTCTATAAAGGCCAGCAAGACAAGGCAAGCTCAACCAAAATAATTGAAGGCTTCGTAGAATAAGTCAGGTAAGTCAGGGGAGAATAGTTTCACTACAGCTCCAGTAGCGGTATAGTTCCTGATAAAACAAAGTGGTTTTCATGTAGGTTAGTAAAACAGATCTAATTTTGAAAAGCCAGACACCTTATTTTTCAAAGAAATTTTGATCAATGAAATGACTTTATACTGATACAGGCTGTTGTGCTTATACATGTAAGTGGTATAAACCATCTGAATACAGGTCATTTAAAAATTGAGAGCCTCAGAGGTGACGAGGTACCTCCTGCCATTTTTAGAGACTTCCACAGGAATGGTCAATAATTCTAAAAATCTTAAGACAGCAGGTTTTAATCATAATCATAATCATTAAGAGCAATATTTTTTGTCCAATGAATAGCTTCTGCAGTATTGACTTGGCTCTACCATGTTTATGCTTCTCTTAGTTTTGTGATGGGTTGACCATGGTCAGCTGCCAGACGCTTACCCTCCGGTTCTCAATCCCCTTACTCAGTAGGAAAGAGGCAGATAATAAAATATTCCTTACACTTTTTTCACCTCACTCATTGCTCCTGGTCAGCATTTTGTCCTTCCTTACACACACTTTCCCTAAGCAACCACCATCTTGTCTGTGGGGCTCAGCCGTGCCCTGCAGTGGGCTCTGGAACTGGACTGCATCTGGCACGGGCCAGCCCCAGCCTCTCCTCACAGAGGCTGCTCTGCAGTCAGTATTTGCACAAATGTTTGTGCAAATAAACTATAACGAATTTTTTTTTTCCCCATCATATGCATATATTGGTTCATATTGTTTTACCTGTGTGATCTGTCCTACAGAACCTGCTTTGGCAGGAGGGATGGACTCGATGATCTCTTGAGGTCCCTTCCAACCCCTACAATTCTGTGAATTCTGTGACTATGTTGTGGTACCTATTGGTGTTACCCTTCAGACAGTATTCTTAGGTTGCCTGCTGCAGTAGTCATAACATCTAGCTATAAGTAGAGTTATTTTTCACCTTGACTGCATTAATGACTCAAATATTTAAAAAGCACAGAGATAAGAAGCTCAGATTTATAAGTGCATATTAGACATATACATAAGTAACCTTCTTTACAAGTACTGTCAACCTAGTTCAGCTTACTTCCATTTTAGCTGGCTTTTTGATTCCCTACCTTACTACTTTCTGAGTCCAGATCTCTCTGTTTTTTAATCATTACCTGTTTGCTATTGGTATCACTGTTGCTTTCCAAGGCAATGAAATTGTTGTATCATAGTTATAATAATGCAGTTTATCTATAGACTTCTGATACCAACTGGTTGCGTACTGCTTGTGTTTTCTGTTATATACAGTCATTTCCCGTTGTGGATTCACAACAAGAAGAGTGAGCTGTAATCGTGCTGTGGTCTCTTAATTTTATTTTTTTTTTTTCCCCCTTCTAAGAAGATATGTCTGGTGTAGCATAATATAGTTGCAGAAGGTCAGGGAGCTAAAACTCACAGCTACCTGCATTTCAAGGAAACTCTGCAGAGTCCTAGCTAGATGATATAGCCAGAAAACTCCTTTATCAAAACTGTTTGCTGCTATCATTGGCATAAAAATAAATCTCATTAATTTTCTGTGGCCTCACAGCAAAAAGATTGCTAGTTTAGATATGGAAAGCTTCAAGTTAGAGTTGAGCTGTATAGGATGATTTACCAGGCTAGTTAGCAACGAATCTTGTGTGCCTTGCCCAGTGCTTCTTATTTCTGTTACTATTTTCAAAGCAGATCTCCAACTTCTTATACTTAGCATAAGCTAAACATCATTACCCCAAATTGCTACCTTTTACTACTACTGCCAACTTCACCTTCCATTTTATAACTTAATAAGGTGCAGTTTTTTCACTGGCCACCATTCAGTGATTGGCAGGTGCCTTATGAAGCACTTGGTGGAGTTTCCATCTGCTGTTCCATTCTCCCTACCCAGGCTTTGTAAGGCATGTGTTTTCACCTCAAAATATTAACACTTTAAGCTTGCAAAAGACTTTCTGTCTTGTGCTCCAGCTTGCATGATGTTACACTAATCTGCCATGGCTGAGTGATAGTTTTCATTTGAAAATGTGCTTAGTGATTTATATTTTTTTTATTGCAGCAACTGTTTTGAGTGAGGGTATGTCCTGTCACCTCTTGGTGCCATGCCAGCTAGTGTTCATCCCATTAAAGGGCTGATTAAAGTAAGGAAGTGTTCATATTTTTGATGTCTTTAAAACATTAGGAACACCATCACCTGGATCTCAGAGTCTTACATTTTTTCATGGCATACGTTGTTACGGCCAGGTAATAGTAAAGGTGGCATGTTTATTGGATAGATGGCTCTTGATGGTCTTGATAAGGCAAGTGCCGCCTAACAGCTGTCTTTGGTGCAAGCAAAGGCTGTGTGCTTCACTAGTTAGGACTCTCAGCAGGACTGAGGATGTCAGCTATTCTCCATGCTGGCGTATTCAGCTATTGTTTGGGTGGATTTTGGTAGGTCTGTATCCTTGTCATTCTTCAGGTCCTTGATTTTTAAATGCAGAGTGTGGTGTTTCGTGCTCTTTTGCAAGAATCTTTGGATAAAAGGCACACTAAGAGGCTTCTGGATTTATTTGTTTAGGCTTGTTAATGGCCACAGAGTAGCGAAACAGAGGTATAGCTGAGTAGGATCAGGACATCAATATCTATCCCAGGATAGACAAAAATTACCTGTCCCAAAGGATGGATAAATCCAAACTGTGACGAAGTTTTCTTGTAGTCTCATTTTCTTGAGAAATACTTGAGTCTTTCCTCAGTTTTGCCCCCTCCTGTATGTTGACATGTAAGTAAGTGGAGCCTTTTATAGTATTTTCTCAAATTTTGTGTTGTTCAACATTAAGGTTATGTAACATGTGCAATGAGGTTAAAATGGGAAGTAATGGATAAGGAGTCGTAAATAAAGGAAGTGGTTTCCTTTTGCGCTCTCCTATTTCTTGGTCTTCCCCATTAGTCACAAGAGAGCAGTTTTTTATGGGACCTGAGATGATGTTACTGTCCTGGAGTAAGGGGGGATGTCTCTGAAACATTTATGTTTAAAAGTAATTTTATAAATAAGTTTAGGAAATATGATTTTAGATCATATTGGTTTTGTTCCTGACCCAGTTTAAATCTTAACGCTTTCTGAAGGCATAATATTCTGTGACTTAAGCATAGAACACATTTTCTTGTGTGCTGTCTGTGGGCATAATTTTAATATGATTGGTAATTTTGCAGTAATTTCTTTGCAATTTAAGTTGAAAAAGCTCTGTAAGCTGCTTTAAGCGGAAGACAAAAAACCCCATATTTGATAAGAAGATCACCTAAGTGCAGAAACTTGCCTCAAGTGACAGCCAGTAGCCATTGCCTTGTGAATAGTGCAGGACCACATACAGCATGGCCATGCCTTATATTTACCCTCTCAGGTTTCAGCAATTGGTAATTATAAGACTTCTTAAACCAAAAACTGTGGCTAGACCGTTGTTTTAGCTGCTCCCACTGGACTAATTTTCCATAAAATTTTCTTATTTTTTAATTCTGTCTAAAACACAATAGCCTGTAGCAATATTTTTCCCAGCTTCATTATTCACTTTGTGAAGTTTTTGTGGTTCCACCCCCAGTTTTTATCACATCATGGATAGCTAGTTACCTCTATTTTTAGCACAAGGCGAAATAATAAAACATGTTCCTTACTTATTTGCTTTATATAATCTTTGATTTTAAAGAATTTTTCATATCACCCTACAGTGCACTCTTAACCGGTTTCAGTAAGTTTGGTTTAGTCTGTCCTCAGTAGAAATCCTCCACCATTCTGATCATCCCAGTTATACTTCCTTATGCTTTTGCAGTTTTACTATGCCTACTACTGTCATGTGTGGTGCTCTGTGTGGTGCATCTCTCTTTCATTACCCACTCTTTTGTAACAATTTCTAAAATTTGGACATTTTATGACAACTATCTGGAATAATCTTGTGATTTCCTGAGTAGTAATAGTTAATTTAGAACCATTCACTGTCTGTCTTAACATTCTTTCCCTGGGGGGTACATAATTTTAGCATTTATCAGGAATTTATTTCATCTGCTGTTTTGATGCCTAGTACTTCAGTGTTGTGATGCTCTTTGCAACAACTTGCTGTCAATTTTAGTATTGTCTACCTGACAAATTTAGATGGTAGGAAAAATTCAGCACTTCCATACATAACCTCTTACAGAATTCTTTCTTCAGGTGTCCAGTATTGCTGAAGCATTCTGAAAGAACAGGTTTACTAGGAAGGTTTGGTTACTGATTCTTTACATATTTCAGCAAAAGTAGCGTTGATTCCCCCACAAATTATATTCATCAAAATATATTCCAAATCTAACCTAGTGGTAGTCTACAATACAGGAAGAGAGGAAACTGGTTGAATAACATTTGACCAAATTTATATTACATCACACTGACTGTTGATAGGACATTAGCTGGTGTCAACTCTGGTTCCTGAACTCATTTTATGAAGTTAAAAGAGAAATTCCATTGTATAAAATACTGAAAACCATTATTTACCTTTAAAGACTTTTCAGTTTATAGATTAAGATGATACACATTAAAAAAAAATTCAGAGACATTTAAATAAGATAGAAGTTTCATAATTAGAGAAAGCCACTGATTCTACAGTTCCCAGAAACATCTTGAAATCAGGATTTAAATACATGTGTTACCCTGAGATTACAAAATTTTGTCTGAATCCCACAGGGAGTCTGTGGCAGCCCCTGGAACAGCATACAGCTGGCAGCTCATTCATGGGCTATCAGCTGTATCAATTAATTTAGTAATAATTATAACTCCTTTAAATTAAATGGATGGATCAGATTCAGTTTGTCTCACTTGGGTACCTGCATTTAGACCAAATTTCCCTCTGGAGGCCTTCAGAGACATTCTTTCTTTGAATACATCAGAAATTTGGTGGAGGTTCAGTACCTGAAATGTAGGCAGAAGTTAAGGGTCTAAATTAGGTAGATTGGACCTTGCCTTTGCTTTCTAAATACAAGTTATGACTGTGATGGGCCAGTGTCTTCATTCCTAAGAAAGTAGTGTCATTATATGGGGAAGTTTTATTTTCTCAGCTGTAAGGATTTTATATCAACATATGTGTTGAAACTTACTTCTGGGCAGGGGGCGAAGGAAGAGACTTGATCAAAGTCTCTTCCATTTACCACAGCATTTAGCACAGCAGGGAAGGCAGTCTCACCGAGGGGAGGGCAGCTATGCAGGAAGCATTGTTCTACCTGAGCTGCTCACAAAACGAGAACATGAACATCACTTCAAAAATACCGTAGGCATTGACAACAATTGGTAGCTCTGGACAGAAGTCAGCTGGCACCTTGGTCAGTTGCCCTCAATACAAAGCTGTTTTACACTGGAGTTTTACTTCTGGCATGATTTTCTTTGTATATTGAGATAAATTAAGGGGGGAAATGATGATGACTCCTGTTTTTTCTTCATATTTTCCCGCATGTGCAGAAGCTTTATCTATTCCTTTCTTGTCTCCAATGTAGAACTACCTGTCGATAGCAGGGCATTTTGAATGGGCATTGATCCTTTCTCTTCTTGGCTTCAGCAACAGAGCAGCAGGGGTGAAAGAGGTTGACTCTGCTTTGGCTATTTTTTACCACTCAGAAAGAAGTCAGTTCTCATTAATGTAACTTCCTTTTCCGCCCACCTAGACTATTTTCCAGGGAGGTCAATTGCCTGTACCTTCATTTTAAATGAAGTCCTAATCGGTATGTCATCAGGCTAGAGATAAACCACAGGGTAAACCATTACACCAGTCAAAACAGTGCCATGCAACACAAAGCAGGAACCAGCAGGTGCACCACGAAAGTATGCTCCTGCTCTAGCAGAGAAGCACCACACGCAATAGTATCAGATTATATTTCCTTGAGTTAAAAATGCTCCCTCCAGAGAGGGCACCCACTCCGCTAAGAAATGTGCAGACATTCGGTGTCATGTAAATGTTATTTATTCCTGTTGGTTTATTAATAATAGTGGTCTACTTTGAAAAAGTCGTTGTAGTTACCCTCAAATAATTGTTTTAACAGCTACCATCTAGCAAAGGTCAGAAAGTCAGCAAACGTGCATCATTTAAAACACTGACTAATATACTTATAGGAAAAAAGCTCCACTGTGTGATTTCTTTTACGATCTTGTGTAAGATAGTATACATTATGAAATTAAATTGAACACTGTTAGCCTTCCTCTCCTAGTCTAATCCATGCTAAATTGGCCAAAAACAATGATAAACACCTCTTTTTTGATAGGTCTAGATTAGATAGATTACTGTTTTTGTATAATTCAAGGAGGTCATTTACTAACAAGCCAGAGCATTTAAAAATGGCTAGATTCAAGTAGCTAATGTAAAATTGTCTTCTTTTTTCTTTTTTCTTTTTTCTTTTTTTTTTTCTTTTTCTTTTCTTAGGCACAGTGGAATAGTCTGGTTCAGGGAATTTAATTTGCCTTTCGTAGTCTATCAGAAGGCTCATGATTATTCCTTACAACAAAATATTCAGTGCAACAAATTAGTAGATGCTGCTATGTTGGTTGGGCTGTATTCCAATTCCTGCTTTAGTGATGCTGGCTGCCTTCAGCACTGCCAGCACAATAATTATTGCTGAGTTTTCTAGACCTCATCAAACCAGCAAGGTGATCACCCCCTTGGAACAGCTGGGGATATGAGGTATGGAAAAGTGGAAAGAAATTGCTGCAACTCCATGTTATCACGCCAGCAAGTGCCACTTGAATGATGGCAGCTATTGGCAGGGGTCGGGCGCTGCTGGAGGAGAGCGAGCTTGCAGCAGTTCTAGGTTACAGCTTTTGCCAATTCCAAGAAGAGTTGCTGTGGCCACTGGGTTAAGGGAAGCAAATTGGAAGGTGGGGAAAACACAGATGCAGGCAAATGTTGAAGGGGTGATGATTTGTGACAATGAAGCAGTGCTTGGTTTACAGTATGTGATTGGCTCCTTTATAAAGAAAAAAAAATTCCAGAAACACTATAATGCCGTGCAGGTTTGTTAGGCAGCCCTCTCCAGCCTTTGTCACCTAACTAAGGTAAACTGGTGACAGCAAACTGCTGTCGTTCTTGTTCCAATACAGAGAAGTATACAACTATTTATCAGTATTTTACCATATGAAGTATGGTGTTTCTGGAAATGGTGCAAAAGGAAAGTAAAACAATTAACTAAAAAAAAAAATTCTTATTTTAGGTATTTAACAACATTGTCACCATCAAAATACCTGTTGAGAAACTGCCACTGAGCTTGGGCGCATATTTTGGATAAACAAATGGGTTTAAACCACGACACTCAACATTACCATTTTCACAAAATAAACAGCCAGTAAAAATCAGAGTTTAGCCTCAAATTAGTTGATGCAAATTATCCCCTTGTAAATCAGAGAAACATTTTTGACTGCAGTTAACACTCATGCAAATAAGGACCATTACATCCCTCTTTAGTATTTCTGTTTCCTTTCTTGTTTCTCCCTTTTGTTTGAACATTTTCATTTTGATTCAACTATATTTAATTTTCTGGACAATCTCTTCACAAAGAAGAATATTTTTACACCATTTCCATCCCTCGGATACAGTGGCACCCATGAGCACTACAGAATAGAGCAAACATTCACCATGTGTGTTTAGTCTTTTGTCAGATCTTTGCATTATCCTTTTCCTTGTCTCTCATATTTTAAACTTTTCAGTCACAACAGACTGGGAGTAGAGCTTTGTGATTCGCTGTCTTTTAAACCAGCACTTTATTATACTACTCCATTTTCCACTATTCGTTACATTGACTCCAGACAGATAATATTTGAGAAACAACGTACTTAAAAGATGGAGATATTTGTATGCATACACAAATTGGCATACTAATAAGTAAAAAACTAGTTTTTTACTCATGACATCTGCCATCAGGGCTATGGAAAAGGAATGACCAGTCTGCCTTTTCTTATAGCTTTCATGTTGGAAGAGGCAAAAGAATGACACTGTAATCTGTATTGCTTACTTACATTACAGAGACTGTGAGTTCTTGGGGGAGGTGGTGAGGTTTGTATTTATTTAAAACAGAAAGTTTAAGGTCATTTAAAAATATTGATTCATAAAACCAGAAAAAAAATCTTCCTGTTTTCCTTTAAATGTTTAATGGTACTTTTTGAGGACAGTGTCTGACTTCGCAGATGAGTAGCAACAGGACAAGAAGGAATGGCTGCAAGTTGTGCCAAGGGAGATTCAAATTGGAAATTATGAGAAATTTCTTCTTAAAGAGAGACTGTGCATTGGAATGGGTGGCCCAGGGAGGTGGTGAGGTCACCATCCCTTGGGGTGTTCAAGGAAAGGTTGGATGAGGTACTTAACGACATGGTTTAGTTAGTAATATAGGTGGTAGGGGGACGGTTGGACTTCGATGATCTTGGAGGTCTTTTCCAACTTTAATGATTCTGTGATTCTGTGTGACTCACTCACTCTACCTATTCACAGGGCTTGGAATTGGGACCCTTACCTTAATTGCCCAGTGACCTAGGGTTTTCCTGTAACAACTAGGACATCACAGTGTTCCATATGCTGCTTTTTTTTTCTTTTTTTTTTTTTTTTTAATTTTCATGTTTCAAAGTAGATTGACTACAAACAGTGAAGTATTGAAAATTGCTGCAAATTGGCTGTCTCTGATCAACAGTTCTTGAGTCGAAACAACAGTCTTGAACTCACCTATGAGAGTGCTCAATTTTCTTTGCAAAAAAAAAGCTTCACCCTTAGGATAGAAATTTCTGTTTGTGGAACTGGGTTGTAGGCAGTAATCAGTATTCCCCAGCTGTGATTGAAATTAAAGGTGCTGGACCTGGGTCACTGGGCATCTGAAAGATGGGATCTGAAACCTTGTGCTTGTCCCTGGGACTCTGGTGCAGAAAGCAATTGGCAGGTCTGACTTCAAGCTATCCATGTGGTAGAAAAGTTACATTGCTGCCTTCAGACCTACTTCAAGCTCCCTAAGGACTAATGGCTTTATACGCAGGTAATAGGCAAAGTTTAACAGCTACAAACTTTTCTGACTAGAGCTGATGTCAGTTATCTTTCACAAAGTGGTCTGCATAGTTTAAATGTCAGTTTTCAGATTATGCCAAGGCATGAAAATGTAGTAGGTGCTTCCCATATTCTTTGAATAATGAATATTCCAGTGGGAGCATCTTGAGAGATTTCTGTAAGGTCAGACATAGTCAGCATCCTGCTTATCCAGGTTTAGTTGTGGAATGAGTGATTACAAACAAGAAGCCCTCTGAGCCATATGGTTCTGACATGGATTAGTTTCATTGTCTTTCTTGCTTTGTGGATGCGCTCATATATCTGTGTTGTGGTTGAATCCCAGCTGGTAACTAAGAGCCACGCAGCTACTTGTTCACCCCTTCACCCCAAAGTGGATGGAGAGGAGAATGGAAAAAAAAATCTCATGGGCTGAGATAAAGAGAGTTTAATAGGGTACCAATGCAAGGGAAGAGTAATAGCAACAACAAGTAGTGATGTACAAATGCGATTGCTCACTACATATGGAAGGAAAAAAATGACAACTGCATTGTCCAGTCTATTTCCAAGCAGAGATCCCACCTCCCAGCCAGATTCCCCAGTTTTATCTGAGTCATGACATTCTGGGGCAGGGAACGTCCCTTTGGCCAGTCTGGGCCAGCTCTCCTGGCTGGGCTCTCCCAGCTTCTTCTGCACCTGGCAGGGCTTGGGAAATGGAAAAGGCCTTGACTTAGTGTAGGCACTATGACTACCTAGCACCATCTGAAACCATCAGTGTGTTAGCAACTTCATTCTCATCCTGAATCCAAAACACAGCACTATACTAACTACCAGAAAGAAAATTATCTTACAGGAAACCAGGATAGTCTGAATACAAGTAAAACAACAATAGTGACTCTAGATTGGCTATTTTCACTTGACACGGTACTCAGATACAAAATATCCGGTTCCTATTATCACAGGACTCAGTCCTGACAAGATAGTGAGTGATCCCTGCCAATACTACTCAAAGTTATTTGGCTAATGAGCTTTCTTACAGATGTGTCTTTCCAGCTGAGGAGCAGAGACTAGTTTATTGTTGTTACTAGAAGGTAATTTTTTTTACAGGTATTAGGCCATGTTCTGGTTTTGGCAAAAGAAACAAAACCAGTAGTTTCATTACCTCAAGTTATGATACCCAGATACATCCTCTTGTCAGTTCTGTAAGAGCATTATCACATCTTTGTTGGGTTTACAAAAGTAATATACCAGAATTTGAGCCACTATGTAGAAATTATTTGTATCTTTGTGAATGAAAGTGAGACCCTTTTATTGTCAAATATTTCCATACAGAAACAATTTGAAAGTATTAGATAAGGCTAATCTTTCTGAATGCTCTCTGAATGCTTGATTTTGCCTTCAGGCTTTACTGCAGGCAAATTCAGATTGTGCAATTAAAAAATATTATTAAAGCTTAATTCAGAAGTATTGTTATGTTCTAAACTGGCTCAAGGCTTATCAGTAGTGTCAGTAAAATTGAATTTTGCCACCTTAAAGATGAAGTGTGGGAGCCAGGGCTTCAATGCTCTCACTAGAATGATGTGAAGGGAGGAAAGAGAGGGAGAGAGAGGAATAGGGCTAGGGCAGAAAGGTGGAAGGGAATCCCTGAGAGATTGGTCTTGATCTTCCCATTGTCAGTGGCAGAATGGGAGAAGATGGAGTTGAGCAGTGTTTAAATCTATTCCCCCCAGTGATCACTATTCCATCTATCATGATCTTTCCTTGGGCCACAGTCACAGCTAGCCTCTCTGCAGGGCTTTAACAAAAGCAAAATAGGCATCAAACCCATGACCATGCTCATAACCTACCTGACTTGGTACTAGGTGGTCATATGAAGCTAACAATGCAGAGCACTGCCTCCAGTAAAGGCTGTCTTCCCGGTATGTTTAAGTGTTTTTTGATAATCCTTGATCCTGTCTGAAGCTTGCACCGGTAGCCTGGCAGAGCTTTTGTGGCAGGGGTCTGCGGCTGGGGCAGGCACTGTGTTGCTACACAGCTTTCAGACCTGAGTTGGTATTAAAGAGATGTCAGCTGTGTCTGCCCTGCGCTCTACTTTCAGAAGTACTGTGGGAGAGGCAGCCCTTACATCTCTGCTACTGTAATACAGGTCTATGCTCTCCAAGGTTGCAAATCTGGCCTTCTAAAAGTAAAAATCACATTTAAGCTAGTATATTAAACTGCTCTTATATGCTCTATTTTCTGACTAACCCTTTGTCAATAAAGAGAGATTATTTATTTATTTACTTATTTATTTACTTATTTATCTGTATGTGGATCATTTGATTTTGACTGTTCCTAAAAACATGTGGGCAGGTTTTACAAAATGCATGACTTGTAGTATTTTGTGTTCTAACATTTCCTTGATTTTTAAGGTAAAAATGAACCTTGTAACTTCACCCAGTTTCTAAGTTTGAACTGCTTTTGATCACACTCTGTCCTTATGTTCGTGGTTTTGATGAAGTACAAATATGTCTTATTAAAATAATGCACGATTGTTATTACAAATGTTCATGAACAGGAAATAAAATACAGGGATTAAAACTCTTAGCACGCCTAAATTATTATTAGTTAAGTACATCCTATAGCTGAAATACCAACTTCATTGTATTCAGACTCATGGGTTTGCCTGACTGATTTTTCAAAATCTGTTTTAGGCAGGCAAAAGGATTTGGTATCTAAGTCTTGGTATTTCTGGCCAGCCAGAAGTAACAAACTCAGTGGTCTTAAAACATACACATGCACACACACACACACACAAAGAATTTAATGTATGATGTTAAGATTTGTTATCTAACTTGGAGCATGAACTTAAGACCCCAACCCATTTAAGCTAGACATCGGGATCAAGTGTGCAGTTGTGTATTTGCCCTGAAGACAAATGAATGAACTGAAATACTCTTATGGCTTTCAGAATATTGAAACCTACTACATGTCACAAATTCTTCATTTTTGTTGTTGTTTTCAGTTATTAACAAAGGTAAATTTGTTCTTGTACAGTAAAAGAAACACCTGAGACAATTAGCTCTACAGCTCTGTGCACCTATATAGAATGTCATGAATTCAAATACTTCCTCCAAGTTGCAAAATTTTACATGTCTTAAGTGCAAAAATAAATTATTTTATAATAATAATTTTAGCAATATGGTTGCTATAAAGTTATTCTGAAAATAATTTTGGCATCAGTATTAAAGATACCATATCATTCAGTGTAAAATTGGGGACTGAGCACACTTTTTTCTATAGTTTAACTCTTTCATGGTTATTGGTGTTTCATAAGTTGTGTGGAGAAAGTGTTTTGCAGTAATAGAACTTGTTGATCAAGTATTTTGCCAGAAATTTCCTATCTTTTTTTCTGCCTGCTTACACAGGAGGTGATGCTTTCAGGGAAAGTGCTCGGGAGGCAGGGGTTTGATTTTGTTATTGTTTGAATCACTGGGTCTCTCCATGCATATATGGTGGAGTCAAAATGTTTTTAAATCATGAATGTAATACCCTGAAGATATGTTCAGTGCACCATAAATCTTTTTTTATTTAAGCCAACTGTCAGCTTCAGCAGCTTAGCGTTAGCTAGAATCTTTCTTATTTGTGTGTCACAAGTAATAATAACTGAAGTGTTATTTAGATAACAGTTCTGCTTCTTATTACCACATAACAGAAAACCTACTATAGAAAGCTTGTATTTACCAGTTTTTTTATTATTACTGTGTTCAGTTAGAGAAGGCAGCAGCTGAGACTAAGAGTACACTCTGCAGCCGTAGAGAGCCCTGTTGTCCTCAGTAGGTCACAGCAGAAATCCACTTGTACACAATACGATGCAGGGATGTGGTCCTACAAAGGATTTTTAAAAACTATGATTACCTTCTTATCAAGTGCAGGGAAGGCCTATTCCTTCTCTCAGCACCATCAAACGGATTAAGTACTGGGACTTAGTATTCTATATGTTATTCCTTTAAGAAACCAATGGTCAAATGGAAACTAATTCCTTCTTGATTTTAACTTGTATTACCTGCGCTTGTGATAGTTTTTATTAGATGTGCTGAAAATGCCATCGTGCCCCCAGCTCTTCGCAGAACTTCATTTTAGTGTTGCCTTTCTTCTTGCAAAGAATAAAATAAAATTCAGAACTTTTTCCTTTCCGAGCTGTCTTGAAGTGAAGGACTTGGCTCGTGTGCAGATGCACACTTGTGTAGGTCTATGTTGTATGGATTTGACTTTCAAAATATTATTCTGTTGTTGAATAACTGGGCCCTCTATCTCAGGATACTATCAGAAATTTTGATGAAAAATTAAATGAACCTCTCTAGGGAATGGCACAAATATATGCATTCTGCCTCAGAATGACAGGAGTGCTGGCAATGTTGTATGTGATGCAGGTAGACTTTAGCATGAAAATTCTTTCATAAGCCACAGGCTCAAAATATATGTGTTTATTGGGCTTTCTTTAACTTCAGTGCCTTAGACACAAGAACTGAAAGTCATTAAAAGACTATACGTCTAACTTAAAAACAGGCAAAGGATTAGAAGCTGTGGGCATCTGATGCAACACAATTTTGCTGAGGGGACTTAATGAGTTACTGATTAGAGCTTAATTTCTGTGGCTCATTCTTAGCCTGCACTAGCCATGATATAAACCATGGTTGCTTAATTCTCCTTCACTGCGATTTCAGCTAATACTCTCCTCCTTCAAAACGATCTGAGAGCCTGTGACCATGGCTCAGCTGGTGAGCCCATCAGCTGCCTGTGACCCTTTCCCGGCCCCCAGCGTACACGGTGCCTCTGCACTGGCTGAGGGCCGCAGCTGGCAGAGGGCCTGCCTACCTGCTTGTATGTGTGGGCCCACGCGCGCTGTAATTTATATCAATGCAAAGTTTTGATTCGGTAGCGCGGCGAAATAGCTGTGGCTGAGTTTCTTCTCAAGGAGCTTGCTGAGGAAAGGCGCTTTGTCATTTTCCATTTTGGAGTTTGTGTTATAAATCATCTTTTGACTGGTTTCTCCTTTGTGGTTCCTGTCTGAAATTTTAGCCCAATCATATACTTTAAGAATCATCTCAAAATGATTTTCTTTATCCTCTGGAAATTCAATTCTTAGATCCCTCAAGGTCAGTAACACTGTTAACCTATTAACTACCAACCTCTGACAAGAATCTGGAAACAGTTTGAGCTATTCCAACTTGACAGTATACAGACTGATATTATTTTGTATTTATTTTTAAACCAGTTAGCAGAAGTCTGGAAAAAAAAAATAGAGTAATAAAAATGGTTCAATGTAGTTACACTTAACTGTTCTATAATTTTATCGGTGTTTACATAAGATAATCTATGATATTTATTTGGAAGCCTAAGACAATTTAGGTGAATGTATATTTTCTAACATCAGGAACTGACTCTCCATAAGCCTGTATTTTGGGATCACTGCATTATTAAAATGGAACTGAATTAAAACATATTTTTCTTTTCTTACCATAGTGTCCTTTTTCATCCAAGCATCCATTTTTCTTCTTTGCTGTTCTCATTTTAAACCCCTGTTTCCAGAAGAAGAAGAAAGAAAATGGACAATTCTTTATCTATTCCTAAGCTTTAAAGATTAATATTGCTTTGTCAGACCTTTCCTTTTCTCTCTGTAATGTTCTTGAAACATCATTAAACATCTGAAGCTGCTGGATATGATTTGGAAAAAGAAGTGCAGTTGATTAACTAAAAATTCTAAGTTTTTTAAGTAAAGGAAAAAATCTTTAGAAATCAAGACTATATTTTCTTTTGCTATGTAAAAAAAAAAGTCCCTTATGATTCTGGCATCTGTGGAAGAGAAGGAAGCTACATAATACTGTTTTTATTATATTTTGTCAGTACTTTGTCCTACTTTTCACTTCTCTCCTTTTAGAAACACAGACCCTATGGATTTTATTTTTTTTTTACTAATTGCATGTAGTAAGTCCATATTGTTTTTCTGTTTGTTTGTGGGTTGCTTTTATTTTCTCTCCCACCTTCAAGAAGTGGGAATAAAGATCTTGTTCTGTCCTATATTTTCCATTTGATAAATCTGTGATGTGCCTTTCTGCGGAAGTCTGGTTTTCTGAGAAACAGCAGCTGCGTTTCTGCAGCATTTTATCTCTGCAAAGCCTACCAGAATGCTACCATTTCACATACCCACTAGTCCTTACAGACAGCTGATTCCTCAGAGTGACAGGAGAAAGTCCAATAGCAAGTCTCTGTATGGTAAATGTAAGGTAGATACACAAGGACAGAGGTGGCATGGGCTTATCTCCTTATTTTGCACAGCCAATGTTTACCTGCTGTCCAACACAGCCCCTAAACAACTCTTAGTGGAACTACTGCATCTTTCACAAAAAAAACCCCACAAACTGAACAACCCATGCTGGATGCATGATAGTAGTTTCCTTTCAACCTAAAGGTGTAGCAGAAATATTAGGTTTTCTTCTTTTTTATATAATTAACTACTGTGCTGCAATTTTAATCTATAATTGGCTTACTTAAATGTATGATTTCCTACTGGTTGAATGATTTGCGTCATCCCTTGTATTTTTTTGCTTGCTGAATCCCTACTGTTACTATACTAGAAGCTTGCACAGTCTAGACGTTTTGCTACTGCTTTGCTATTGTCATTTACTCTTTGTTGAGCTCTGTGAAAATAAGAGCTCTGTGCTCAGTGAGTATTTTCCCTTTGTTACCTGTTTAACAGCACTTAATGTGTAGCAGGTCTTTTGCTGATAACTCTAATAGACTTCACACAGACCTACATAACACTGCTTTATGCCACATGTTGGGGTTTTTTATATAAATTACTATGTCAGTAGTCAAGGAAATATTTCTTAAATGATGAACTTAGAAGCACAGGGAGTCTGAGATTTCATGAAGTTCCCAATACAGCTTGGCCTTCCTTTTCTTCCTTCATCACATCGTCACCATTAGAATATTATGTGTTGGGATTATGGGAACTCTTCTATGGTGCCTCTTTGCTAGGGAGAGTTGAAGGATAGCACAAATCGTTTCATTCAGATGTTGGATAATGTAGGGCCAGAATCTGCTTCTGTCAATAAACCGTAAAATAAACTGCTATGCAAGATACCAAGACTCGCTACCAGCGGGATGCATTGTGTGAAGGGAACCTTTGGTTCTTTTTTTCTGGTGTGTATGGTGATGCTGATGTTTTAATTTTTTCTTTTATTTATTTTTATTATTCATGTTTTAATTAAACTCCCTTATTCATCACTCCAATCAGTGAAAGTTGTTGGGATGGAAACTCCTTACCCTTTTTCTCTAAATTCACTTCAGCATTATACTGCCTTCTACTATTCACATCGTTATTTTTATCAAAATATTCTGCCCATGGTCTGGGGTGCAGTGCTGCATTTCGATATAAAGTCTGAACACTGGTTAACGGACACCTTTTACTTGAATTCTGAAATTATTTCTTCTGACACTGGTAGAAATGTAGTTTTTCCAATTTATTATCTCTCTGCTTGGAATGGTATTGCTTGAAAGCTGTCATAAACAGCCCAAGAATGTCCCTTAAATTATTTTTTTAAAATAAATATCTAGAATCATGGGTATACTTCAGCTGATGTTTGTGACAGTGGGAGGAGGTCAACTGGAGTCATTATCAGTAGAAGCAGGTCAAAAAGTTTCATGCATTTGGTTACATGTAAAAGCCCCCGACAGGCTAAGGATAGCTGGGGATAAAAGGAAGAGAAAAAAATCAAACAGTAGGGTAATAAAGGAAGAAAAGAGACAGGACTAGGCTGAAGGATGGTGTTTGTGATTGGAAACGAAGTAGCTGAGAAGTTGTCCTAAGCCTGCCACCTATTTTCAGCACCAATATTCTAGAACATTATCGTATTTGCTGGTGTATATAACAGAATGATTTGTGTTTCTCCTCCTGCAAACATCCCATCCTAGTGAACAGTTCAGTGTCTCAGTAGAATTGCCCACATGAATATTTTAGCTAACTGAATATAACTTAGTAAAATGTCAGTGAGAAATGCAGCTTTCATTAAAACAAGGAGGTGAAACATTGCAAACTCATTTCATTTTGCTGCTGACTGAAGTATTTCTTTTTAACTCAGGGCAATTATCTTGGGTATGGGAAGGGAAAATGCCCTAAGAGATGTTTTCTGGAATGTTCTAATCTATTTATGTTTTTGCTTTTTAATCATAGGTTTCTGTGCTCGAGAGGCAGATATTTGACTTCCTTGGTTATCAGTGGGCACCCATCCTGGCAAACTTTATACACATTATTATAGTCATACTTGGCTTGTTTGGAACCATCCAGTATAGACCACGTTACATAACAGGAGTGAGTATTTAATTTTATTTACTTATTTTGATGTACGTATTCCAAATTCTATTGCTTGTAAATCAAATCAAGATCTTACCTTGGTTTAATTTTCCTCTGTAATATTTTATTTACTTATTATGCTTTTGAGACAACTGCAAAAAAATCAAGTGTTAACAACCTGCAAAAATTGAAAGTCCATATGATCACAAACTACATGACAAGAAGTGAAGTCAGTTTAAAGAATTACAGCATCCTCAGAATCACAGGGATAGAGCTAGAATAAATGCTAACTGTAACGTTCCTAGATACCCTGGACCTCCCAAACAGATCGTTGATTTATTATAGCTGCTCATTATTGTTATTATGCATCATTGCTGGAGTGTCTGTCTGTTATGTATATCCCTCCTATGAATCATAGTCCAAGTTGAAAATTAAGTTTGAGAATATGGTAAGAAATGCATGTTTGATGATTACTGAGTGAGGGCTCCAGAAGGAAAGTAAGGATTTGGACCTTTATATTTTTAATCCATTTCTTTTCATTATTCAGCTACCCTCATAGGCAGACTCAGTATTGCTGGTATAATATATTATTAATGAAATCCTCATTTCATATTCTGGGTTTGTTTGGGGTTTTTTCCCCCATTTGTAGGTCTATAAAAATAGAATAACAAATCTGAAAGCCATTGTTCAGAACTCCTTTTGTTAGAAGTTTCCATAACAAAATTTCTATCAAAATTGCTAATTCAGTTAAAGCTTGCATACTTTTTAGAGACAGGCAGCAGTAGAAAAGACTTGTTTGTACACAACTATATTTTCATGTTGAATGAAAATAGCTCCACTGAATCAGTATCCACTTCTGCAAAGTCTGTTTCCTTCTATACTGTTCCCTCATAAACACTCAGGAGCTTGGAAGGGTTTTGCCGGTACCCCTGTGCTACCATCCATATTGCAGTAGTGTCATGCTAACTTTAACATTTCTTTCTATCTCTGTGATGTCCTACATGTAGAAAGTGTGTGTCCATGTGTACTGTCTTTATGCATGCATACAATTTAATATTTTACAAAATATATGTTATCAGCATTGAAAAATATAGTCCAAGGCTTAAATATTTAGAGTGTGTCCTTCAAGTCACAACTCCAGGAGTCACATGAATGGGAACTCGAGTTTTCTTCTTCCATTTCTAGTGCTTTGACTAATACAAAAGGCTTGTAAATAAAATTAAAAAGGCCCAGACCAACCAACCAAGCAAAAAAAAACCACCCAACCAAATTTCAAACAAGTTTCAGTTAAATAAAAAGAGTTAAAAGTTTCATCTCAAGACTATTTGAAGGCATAAAAACAAACATGAACATAAAATGCTCAGCTGAGCTAAATGGAAAAGCTAGAATTAAATGGCCTTTTTGATAGTACAGAAAATTACCTGCTACAGCGCTCAGTGCCTTGTGAATGGGGAGGAATATCAGCCTTCTAAATAGGTACCAGTTACATGAGTTTCTTGATGATACTGTTTATGTCACACCTTCCTACTGAATTTCCTATCTAACTTTTCTTAGAGTTCCCCCTCACCCTCTCACTGTGTAGCCCATCTGGCTTTGTGAGTTTGCCTTCCTGCATCCTCTTATTGAATTGGATAGAACCAGTCTCAGGTCAAATTCTTTGTCTTGCTCAGATATTATAGTAGATACCTGAATCTAGCATCTATCACAGACTGCTTAGGTAAGGGAACAATGACAGAACTTTCATCCTTCATTTAATTGGATCAAAAGAGGAGTGCTGTGATTTTTTCATTTCTACCACTGCTCTCTTGGAGAATATGTAAAGTCTGGATGAGAGAAATGGTACTGGTCTCTTGAGGGAGAAATAAGGGAACTGCATCCTTTTCTCTAGTTCTGCTGGGCCCAGCATAGGCGCCTTGTTGAAGCTGGGCAAAACTCAGCCTTTACTCCTGACATCAGGAGTAAAAATATGAGTTCAAAGACAAGAAGAAAGGCAACAGCCTATAAGCCTGAAAGTGAGGTTTTCATGTGAGTGGATGTAAAAACTGAGACTTCAATAGATTCTGCAAGGGTCTGTCTGTCTTGAGTGGACCCTATAGGACCCTTAATACACAATCACATTAATATCTCAAGTATAGCTTGCTTCAGCAAGACTACTGTAAATTTCCTTTTTCCTGTGGATAGTTTGCAAAGGATATCACAAAAATATTTTCCAGAGATTGTGAATCATATGTTAAAGAGAGCAGAGAGGTTTTCAGGTGAGATTTAGAGAAATGATTCAATGGTTTAGGGAAAAGAAGAAAGAAGGTTTAGTGATGTCACTTGTGGGACACCACAAGTGAAAGTATGTCCTTGTACTTTCCTTATACTTCCTCCCGCAAGAGTAGCGGGAAGGTTTAGAAGTGGGCGAGGGGAATAGGAGACTCTGGTTTCAGGCCTTGGAAAATAGTTCAGATTACATGGTGCAGGAGTTATGGTAGCCAAAGAGAACAAGAAATTGAAGTTTAATGTTACCAGAGGGATTAATCTTAATATAGGTTTGACAAGAACATAGCCATTTTTCCTTGTAAATCTAAACCATTAACCAAAAAATGAGCAATTGATGCAGGAGGTGAAACATCTGTTCTGAGGGTGGGAATGACTGTCTGTTCAAAGATATCTTTTCAAATAATAATAATTTAAAAAGCCATTTTTTTGGTGAAAACAATAATGACAAAAGGACTGTGTAACAGCTCTGTGCTGAAACAGAATAAAGATTTCAGTAGGAACAAAGGTCAGCCAGTGTAATGACTGAGATGTAAATGTGTTTCTTTTGGCAGTGCTATCATAGGATCCATCAATGCAAATGCCTGAGAGGTAATACCAATGCAAATTATTATGGGTACTGGAAAGTAGCACTGCTTTTCACCTGGCTAGGGCTCTGCCTGGAGAGAAGGTTCAGTTTCTCCCCACTGCTTCTATAGAGGGATTCCAGTTGTGCTGATACAGTCAGCACATATTCCATACTCTACTGTGGATTATTAGTCACCTGACTAATCCACTGACCTTCTACAGTGGAGTGACTGCATCAGTAGACCAGGGAAGATTTATGGATGTAGTCTATCTAGGTTTCTGCAAGGCTTTTGATATGGTCCTCCACAACATTCTGACTGCTAAATTGGAGAGGTATGGGTTTGACAGATGGACTGTTAGATGAGTGAGGAGGTAGCTGGATGGCTGTATCCAAAAAGTTACACTCTGTGGCTCAATGTCCTAGTGGAGGCCAATAAAGACTGGTGTCTTTCAGGAGTCCATACTAGGAAAAGTAGTATTTAATATCTTCATCAATGACATAGTGGAATTGAGGGCACACTCAGCAAGTTTGCTGGTGACACCAAGCTGAGTGGTGCAGTTAATTCGCTGAGGGGAAGTGTGATGTCATCTAGAGGGACCTTGACAGCCTTGAGGAATGGGACGATGGGAATGTCATGAAGTTCAATATGGCCAAGTGCAAGGTTCTGCACATGAATTAGCACAATCCCTGATATCTATACAGACTGAGGGATAAGTGGATTGAAAGAAGCCCTGAGGGTATTGGTTGATGAGAATCTCAACATGAGTCAGCAATGTGGACTTGCAGCCCAGAAAGCCAGCCATATCCTGGGCTGCCTATAAAGAAGGGTGACCAGCACATCAAGAGAGGTGATAGTAAACTCTCCTGAGACACCACTTGTACTACTGTGTTCAGATCTGAGGTCCCCAGTAAAAGAGAGACATTGTCTTGTTATGACAGGTCCAGAGGAGGGCCAAGACAAATCATAGGGCTGGAGAACCTCTCCTATGAAGAAAGACTGAGACAGCAGGGAGTTGCTCAGCCTCAAGAAGCTAAGGCTCTGGGGAGAGTAAATAAAGTAGCCTTTAAATATAGAAAGGGAATTTATAAGAAAAATGGAGAAAGACTTTTTACCAGGGCCTATAGTGACAGGACAAGGGACAATAAGTGTAAACTGAAAGAGGGTAGGTTTACAATGAGGATGGTGAGGCACTGGGACAGGTTGCCCAGAGAAGTTGTGGATGCCCAATCCTTGGAAGTGTTCAAGCTGGGTCTTTGAGAAACTTGATCTAGTGAAAGATGTCCCTGCTTACTGCAGGGAGATTGGACTAGATGATCTTTAAACGTCCCTTCTAACCCAACCATTCTGTCATTCTATTATTCTATGGAAGAAAGAGAGTAAGGAAATGCCACTTAATTTATGTTTTCCGGTTCCTGCATTATAAGAAAAAATGACAATCTCTCATTCTGCTATTCTCTCAACATTTCTAGAAAGCATTCTCAGAATATATACAAAGGACAGAAAGTTTTATTTGTACTGAATGCCATTCTCTTCTACAGAAGAACCCACTTGTTAGTTAAATCTTGCCTTGGGTTCTTCAGTGCTACAGAGGTAGCACTATAAAATACTGTACAACATCTAGTGGAGCTTGACAGTGACATAGTGTCCTGGTTTCAGCTATGATGGAGTTAAACTTTTTTTAGCAGTGAATGGAATGCCATGTTTGGGTGTTAGCATGAGAATAGTGCTGATAGCACCCTGATGTCTCCGATTTGTTGCCGGGCAATCAAGTACCTTTCTCAGCTCTGCATACTTCCTTACTAGTGAGAAAGGAGGGGACGAAGCCAGGACAGGTGACTCGAATTGGCCAAAGAGCATATTCCATGCCAGTTACGTCATGCTCAGTTTAAGGGGGGACTGGGGGGGAAGAGGGGGAGACAACGCCAGGACGTGCGGTTTCTGGGGCGGTCGGGTTGTCCGGGACGGGCTCTAAGCTGTGCGGCCTGAGTTGTGTGGTTTGGTGAGAAATTGCATTGTGTATCACCAGTTTCATCTATTTTGTGCTTTAAACTTCTGTTATTGTTATATCTAGTTTGCTGTTATTGTTTAGTAAACTATCCTTATCCCAACCTGCGTGGTTCTGGTTTCTAGGTTGTGGTTTCTTTTCCTCCTTTCTTCCTTCCCTTTTCCCCCTCCCCCAACTCTCCTTCCCCCTTCCTTTTAAAAGTACAAGCGACTGTGTGGGGTGCGGCCCTCGGCCGGGGCAAAACCACGACAGTCATTTTGGCGCCCAACGTGGGGCCACGAACGGTTGGGATAACGGTAGATCTGACCCTAACTATCGCAATTAAGATAAGCACTGTTGTTTAAGCAATCTCTGGTCACGATGCTGTGGTATTTATTCACAAGGCTGTGGCAGCAAAACCACCGCATGCTGTATACAATCCTGGCAGGATTCTTTACTCTCTCAGGTCTGTGGCTCCCGTATTTGTTCCCATACTTCATTATAGTGTATTTTATGATATCGGTCTATGATACAATAATATCGATGGTCATGAGCTTAAGCTGGTACCTGTATGAGGTTTTGCTGTCCTGTCCATTCTTTGGACAGGGAGGGGTTAATAACAGCAGCCGGTATGGTGGGGGCACTGCTTTCTTTTCCTTTGGGCTAAATACAACAGCTCTTAGGGCAGTTTTTGAAAATCTTCAATATCTCTGGGATATTCAAACTAGCATTTTGCTATTGGTAGGTTTGGTGCAGATGGTTCAGTTTTTGTTATATATCAAGCATAGGTTTATGAATACCACTGAAGAGCTTTCTCGGAGACAGAATAATCACGAGTGGCAGGGCATGTGGCAAAGTATGGGCGAGTACCTAGGTACTTTCTCACGCCCGATGGTTTGGAATTTCACTCCTGAACAGCTACAAGACCCCGATCAAGTGACTGCATACCTAAGGAAAAATTGCTGTAGGTTTCCCAGAGATGGACACCTTACTGCACTGTGCTGGGCTCTGGCCACTATTTATCAAACACTGCTTGATAGCAGGCAGCACTGTCAGCACTGTCAGGGAGAAGGGAAAGGAAACAGACTGGCAGATACTATAGCTGCTGCAACCACTGGGGCTGACACTGCAGCTACTGCAACCCCTGTGACCGACACTGCAGCTACTGTAATCTCTACAGCAGACACTGCAGATGATCTGAAAAACCAATCCACACCAGTGTCTGTTGCTCCCGTACAAAAGAGGAAAGGCACAAAGAAATCAGTTCGTATAGTGACGGATAAGGATGATGATCAACCGGGATCATCTCGAGCATATCAGGATGAGGCAGAACCAGAGATTGTTACCCGATCCCTGACTCTGAGTGAGCTGCGTGAGGTTCGAAAAGATTTCACTCGCCACCCAAGTGAGCACATTATCACTTGGTTGCTCCGATGTTGGGATCACGGGGCCAGTAGTTTGGAATTAGAAGGCAGAGAGGCCAAGCAGTTGGGATCCCTAGCTAGAGAAGGAGGAATTGACAAAGCAATTGGGAGGAGGCCGGAAATCCTCAGCCTCTGGAGGCGACTACTGTCAAGTGTGAAGGAAAGATATCCCATAAAGGAATATATTACATGCCAGACACCCAAGTGTAACAGCATAGAGACATCTGTCCAGCACCTGAGAGAATTAGCTGTACGGGAGATAATTTATTATGATCTGGACAATTCACGGCTTCCCTCTGATCCCGATGAAGTCCTATGCACTCCAGATATGTGGCGTAAGGTTGTACGAAGTGCACCAGCAGGGTATACCAATTCACTGGCAGCAATTGACTGGAATGATACGAATCCGCCAACCGTAAATGAGGTGGCCTGCCGACTCCGGAAATACCAAGACAATGTTTCCCTCTCCGTCATTGCAGCAGTAGAGAAACTGGTTCAACGACTTGACAACAATGTGTCCAACTCCCAACCCGTATGGAGCAATGTTGCAGCTACTGGGAGAAAGCGTCCATCGTTCCAAGAGGGAGAATACACACCACGACGTACATTGTGGTTTTACCTGCTTGATCATGGAGAGGACATGAGGGAATGGGATATGCAGCCCACCTCAGCCCTTCGAGCACGAGTAAATGAGCTGCGGGGTAAAACATTCGCACAACGAGATTCTGCCAGGAAGAAGGCTGCACCAGTTTCTACTGGGCAGTTCCCTAGACCAACTGGAAGGCCTACCTATATGTCTGATGTGCCTGATCCTTTTGAAGGGACCTCTAAGTCCTTTATGCAACCAGTGGAAAACAAATATGATCAGCAGCAATAGAGGGGCCCTGCCTCCAGCCAGGTGGAGGAGAGGGACAATCGGGTTTATTGGACTGTGTGGATCCGATGGCCTGGCACGTCAGACCCACAAGAGTACAAAGCTCTGGTGGATACTGGTGCCCAGTGTACTCTAATGCCATCGAATCATGAAGGGGTAGAACCCGTTTGTATTTCTGGAGTGACAGGGGGATCCCAACAACTAACTGTGCTAGAGGCTGAGGTGAGCCTAACTGGGAAGGACTGGGAAAAACACCCCATTGTGACTGGTCCAGAAGCTCCGTGCATTTTAGGTATAAATTATCTACGTAGAGGGTATTTTAAAGACCCAAAAGGGTACCGATGGGCTTTTGGAATAGCTGCTTTGGAAACAGAAGAAATTGAACAATTGTGTGCCTTGCCTGGACTCTCAGAGGATTCTGCTGTTGTGGGGTTGTTGAAGGGTGAAGAACAGCAAGTGCCAGTTGCTACGACGACGGTGCACAGACGACAATACCGTACTAACCGAGATTCCCTGATTCCCATCCATAAGCTGATTCGTCAACTGGAGGATCAGGGAGTGATCAGCCGAACCCACTCACCCTTTAATAGTCCCATATGGCCAGTGAGGAAGTCCAATGGAGAGTGGAGGCTGACAGTAGATTATCGTGGCCTAAATGAAGTCACTCCAGGTATGAGTGCTGCTGTGCCAGACATGTTAGAGCTCCAGTATGAATTGGAATCGAAGGCAGCCAAGTGGTATGCCACAATCGACATTGCGAATGCTTTCTTCTCGATCCCACTGGCGCCAGAGTGCAGGCCACAGTTTGCTTTCACTTGGAGAGGCATCCAATACACGTGGAATCGTCTGCCCCAGGGGTGGAAACATAGCCCCACCATCTGCCATGGACTAATCCAGAATACACTGGAAAAGGGTGAAGCACCAGAGCACCTGCAGTATATTGATGACATCATTGTATGGGGCAACACAGCAGAGGAAGTTTTTGAAAAAGGAAACAGGGTAATTAAAATCCTTTTAGAAGCCGGTTTTGCTATAAAACGAAGTAAAGTCAAGGGGCCTACGCGAGAAATCCAGTTTTTAGGAATAAAATGGCAGGATGGGCGTCGTCACATCCCAATGGACATTATTAATAAAATAGCAGCTATGTCTCCACCAAGCAACAAAAAGGAAACACAAGCTTTCTTAGGTGTTATAGGTTTTTGGCGAATGCATGTCCCAAACTACAGTCTCATTGTGAGCCCACTCTACCATGTAACTCGAAAGAAGAATGATTTCCAATGGGGCCCTGAGCAACAGCAAGCCTTTGAGCAGATCAAACGCGAGATAGTCCATGCAGTGGCCCTTGGGCCTGTCCGGACAGGGACAGATATTAAAAATGTGCTCTACACTGCAGCTGGGGAGAACGGCCCGACCTGGAGTCTCTGGCAGAAAGCACAAGGGGAGACTCGAGGTCGACCGCTGGGGTTTTGGAGTCGGGCCTACAAAGGATCTGAGGCCAATTATACTCCAACAGAAAAGGAAATACTGGCCGCCTATGAAGGGGTTCGAGCCGCCTCAGAAGTGATTGGAACTGAAGCCCAGCTCCTCCTGGCACCCCGACTGCCGGTGCTGGGCTGGATGTTCAAAGGGAAGGTTCCTTCTACACACCATGCCACTGATGCTACGTGGAGCAAGTGGGTTGCACTAATTACACAGCGGGCTCGAATAGGAAACCCCAATCGCCCAGGAATCTTGGAGGTGATCACAGACTGGCCAGAAGGCAAAGATTTTGGGATGTCATCAGAGGATGAGGAGGTAACACGCGCTGAAGAAGCCCCACCCTACAACGAACTGCCAGAGAATGAGAAGCGATATGCCCTGTTCACTCATGGGTCTTGTCGCATTGTGGGTAAGCATCGGAGATGGAAAGCCGCTGTATGGAATCCTATAAGAAGAGTAGCAGAAGCCACTGAAGGAAAAGGTGAATCAAGCCAGTTCGCTGAGGTGAAGGCCATCCAGTTAGCCCTGGACATTGCTGAGAGAGAAAAGTGGCCAAGGCTCTACCTTTATACTGATTCATGGATGGTGGCGAATGCCCTGTGGGGGTGGTTGCAGCAGTGGAAAAAGAACAGCTGGCAGCGTAGAGGCAAACCTATATGGGCTGGTGACTTATGGCAAGATATCTCTGCTCGGTTAGAGAAACTTGTTGTAAAGGTACGTCATGTCGACGCCCATGTACCTAAGAGTCGGGCCATGGAGGAACATGAAAACAACCATCAGGTAGATAAGGCTGCTAGGATTAAAGTGGCTCAGGTAGATCTAGACTGGCAACGTAAGGGTGAATTATTCATGGCTCGATGGGCCCATGATACCTCGGGTCATCAAGGGAGAGATGCAACATATAGATGGGCTCGGGATCGAGGGGTGGACTTGACCATGGACGCCATCGCACAAGTTGTCCACGAATGTGAGACATGTGCTGCAATCAAGCAAGCTAAGCGGTTAAAGCCCCTTTGGTATGGAGGACGGTGGATGAAATATAAATATGGGGAGGCTTGGCAGATTGATTACATCACCCTCCCACAAACCCGCCATGGCAAACGTTATGTGCTTACAATGGTGGAGGCAACTACCGGCTGGCTAGAAACATATCCCGTACCCCATGCCACTGCTCGAAATACAATTCTGGGCCTTGAAAGGCAAGTCCTCTGGCGACATGGTACTCCAGAAAGAATCGAGTCAGACAATGGGACTCATTTCCGAAACACTCTTATAGACACCTGGGCCAAAGAGCATGGCATTGAGTGGGTGTACCACATTCCTTACCATGCACCGGCCTCTGGGAAAATTGAACGATATAATGGACTTTTAAAAACTACACTGAAAGCAATGTGTGGTGGGACATTCAAGCATTGGGATACACATTTGGCCCAAGCCACGTGGTTAGTTAACTCTAGGGGATCTACCAATCGGGCTGGCCCTGCCCAGTCAAAATTTCCACGTACTGTAGAGGGAGACAGAGTGCCAGTAGTGCATATGAAGAGTGTATTGGGAAAGAGAGTTTGGGTCATTCCTGCTTCAGGCAAAGGTAAACCCATGTCTGGAATTGTTTTTGCTCAAGGACCTGGCTGTACTTGGTGGGTAATGCAGAGGGATGGAGAAGTTCGATGTGTACCTCAAGGGGATTTAATTTTGGGTGAGAATAGCCAATATAATTAATGAAGTAGAAATTGTAATAATTGCCAAATAACCCATTATTGTATATTTCATTATTGTTATGATTGCTGTATGTTGTACCATAGCATTATAGCTGGAGTCATACAAGTTAATGAAGAATGAGTGCCATGATGATGGAACTAAAGCCTGGCCTCTCAAGAACTTTTTTCTCCCTTTGAAAATAAACTCTGACCCACAGACTATGAGCATGGACCATGCCAGGTGTATCAGTCAAGAGCCTGAGATGCAGCATGCAACGAGCCAATGGAACATACAACTATCCTGAGAAACTGTTACGACAAATGGAGCCTGAAAATCATGAACTAAATGAACTCAACAACTTCAGAGGGATGATTCACAGACTGAGGGAATAAGATCTGTATGCACGTATGTGTGCATACATGTGTACATACATATATGGGTGTGTGAAACACGAAACTGGTTGTACCCAAAGAAAATTGTTGGATCTGGTCATGACGTAAATGGTATGGAATAAGGGGTGGATAATGTCCTGGTTTCAGCTATGATGGAGTTAAACTTTTTTAGCAGTGAATGGAATGCCATGTTTGGGTGTTAGCATGAGAATAGTGCTGATAGCACCCTGATGTCTCCGATTTGTTGCCGGGCAATCAAGTACCTTTCTCAGCTCTGCATACTTCCTTACTAGTGAGAAAGGAGGGGACGAAGCCAGGACAGGTGACTCGAATTGGCCAAAGAGCATATTCCATGCCAGTTACGTCATGCTCAGTTTAAGGGGGGACTGGGGGGGAAGAGGGGGAGACAACGCCAGGACGTGCGGTTTCTGGGGCGGTCGGGTTGTCCGGGACGGGCTCTAAGCTGTGCGGCCTGAGTTGTGTGGTTTGGTGAGAAATTGCATTGTGTATCACCAGTTTCATCTATTTTGTGCTTTAAACTTCTGTTATTGTTATATCTAGTTTGCTGTTATTGTTTAGTAAACTATCCTTATCCCAACCTGCGTGGTTCTGGTTTCTAGGTTGTGGTTTCTTTTCCTCCTTTCTTCCTTCCCTTTTCCCCCTCCCCCAACTCTCCTTCCCCCTTCCTTTTAAAAGTACAAGCGACTGTGTGGGGTGCGGCCCTCGGCCGGGGCAAAACCACGACACATAGGCTGTTAGAGAAAAAACTTTGAAGTGAATTATGAAATATAGAATTTGAGGTAAATCATGTCTGGAAGGTAGATTACACTGTAAATTCCACTGTTTATTTGTACCTTCTAGTCTTGTTATACGTATGTACTTCTAGAATTACTTTCAACAAAGAGAGAATTTTTGTACTGTTCTGTAGATTTGTTGAACAGTCTTAGAGACAATGCAAGAGTGATAAGAAGGTGAAAAAGCATTTGCACTAAAGAATAAATTCTCCTGCCTTAAGTATAAACTGACCAGGAAAAAAACCCACCTTTTAATCCAGAGGAATTACCTTGTTTCAAACCTGTGATAGTAGGAGGTTGTACAAACTGTTTTCTCATAATGACCTATTCATTGAATAGTTCAAGTGGACTTTGCTTGTGTGTGAAGCAAAATTATGCACTGTACAACAGTGTTACGAACATTTTCCCAGGGATTAATTTATTCTGTTCTAGTATTTCCTCCTCTTAAACATAATAGTTACATCCCCTAATAATAGTGAACATAATGGGGACTCATACAGACCACAATATACTAGTAGAAGAGAACAAGGATCTCAGTTTGACACAAATCAAATTTTCAACCTTTAAGAGCAAGAAGAATCTTGTACAGGGTAATACCTGGTCACATTAAATCTGGAAGAAAAGGATAGATTATTACTTAACATGTAATTGCTGATATATATTAAAAAAAAGAGAGAGGCAATTACCTTATGTCTGAGCTTCTTGCAGCATCATCAGTCTGCCAAACCATTAGGCCCCAGAGAGTATAACTGAGTTAATCTATGTCTTTTTAAAGACTAGACGTTGCCAATCGCTTCAACACCCCTACTGAGATCTACTTAATGCCTTTACATGACAAGTAGCCTTGAGTCTACCAAATCTATTTTAGAGTATTCCAGTTGTGGATTGCAATTTACTATCTTCGATGCTTTTTAAATGTGTAAAGTAGTGCATCAAAGTGTGCAGCAGTTCATCTGTCACATGGACATAACAGGAGACTATCAAACTACATTAGCCGTGACACAGAATACTGTAAAGCCCAGAACAGTGGGGATTCTGCAGTTCTAGAGCCATACTCTCTGAGCTACTTTTTTGAATTTTAAAGATGTTCTCCATATAGTTAATGATTGGACCAGAATTTTTGGTGAGAAAACATTTCAGGAGACTGTTTTGCTAAATCTTTTAAGAAAACCAGTTGTCAGTTCTTTTTCATGATGAAACAGTTACTTATAATTAAAGAAAAGGATTCTTATGTTTAGCATTCTTTAATACCAGAGTTCTGAGTTTAATTTACTTTATTAACTTAATCCAGTTGGTTTTTTTCCAGGTACTTGTTTTATTTAAAATCAAAAAATACTCAAGCTCAGTACAGGAATTGTTAAAAAATATTGTTTACTTTTGTATCCTTTATGCTGTTGGGGAAAAATAGATATATAAACCCATTCAGTAAAGAGGAGGATCAAATAAAATTGAATGGTCATTGTACATTCTGGTGACCTTGCAAGGCACAAAGTTCTTGAAGTTTAGGAAGTCAGATTCCTCCCTGCTCTCTATGAAGGTGTTTCTCAGGACCTACTTTTGTATCCATCCTGAGACAAATCATTCAGAGCTTCACCTTAATTGTACATATGTGATAATTTACTGTGTTGCAATTAAAATGTGGATATTTATCTATAGAAAGAGGCATATAGTCACACAAACTACTTCTGTGCTCTACACTTTTCAGAGAGAATTATAGTTTTGAGCTAGTGCCCAATAATACTACAAGTACAATTAAATAAACCAAGACCTCGAACATCTTAGTAGCAGCTTTGTCTATTTGCTGTCACAAGAGCCCATGAATCAGGATACTGATTCTGTTTCAAAATGTGCCGTTGGCAAGATGTTTTGTTTGCTAACATGTCGTTCAAGCGCACATAATAATATTCCTCAGTTGGTTCCTTGATTCAGTAGTTTGCCATGGATAATAATGAATGTGAATGTTTATTCTGTAGTTTATATCTTACTATGTTTCAATGTATTCAGTTGCTGAATAAGATATTACTAATACTCAACATAGATTTCTGGTAATTTAATTTGTAAATTATGCAACAAAATAGTTAGCCAGATAAATAAATAGCTATTCTATCTACTTATCTTTTGAAGAAGACTAACCTCTTCAACTCACATTTCTGGCCCGAATGAGTTAATCATTAATACTAATCATTAATTAGGATATTCTGTCACTATATTTAGTAAAATCTTTGCTGAATGTAAACCAGAAAGCAAGCTGAACAAGACTGAAGTAAATCCACTTAAAATTGGATGTGGTATTTGTAGGAAACATTTTTCATTATCATTGCTGTTCTCAGTGTAAAATTTCCAGGATTTATTGCTTTCAGTTAGGTTGAAAATATTGTGATGTAAGTTGATTCGTATTTTAGTACTTTCAGGCTAGATCAAACTAGGACGTTTGTGACCACAGAGGTGGTTTTTTCCATGTTAGTAGAAAAATCCATGTCAATAAAAGCTGATAAGTCAAAGGTAACCCAAATGTGTATATAACCACTGGAAAAGATGAAACTGAACAAAAGAGAGACATGTCTCAATGGCAAGCAATAAAAGGGAATGTTGACAGAATACTTTCCCCAAATAGCAGAATTCCAGAAATGAAGCACTATATAGAGAGTGTGTGCCTTAAACAGGGGGGCAGAATAGATATTTTATTTTGAAGTGCATGTGTGAAAGTTCTTGCACTAGGGAAAGGAATAAGCGGTGGTACTCATCCAGTAGTCTCAGGTCACAGTAATATAAGCACACTACCATTACATTTCCAATCAGAAAGATTAAAAAAATTATAAACTATACAAGATCAAGGAGATTATAGCATCCCACAAAGTGGTCATTATGGAAAGCTCTGTCTACACCTAAATAGAAGAAATAATCAGTCACAGAATCACAAGATTGGAAAAGACCTTTAAGATCATCAAGTCCAACCATTCGCATCCTAAACTAAACCATATCCCTAAGTACTTCATCTACCCTTTTTTTGAACACATCCAGGGAAGGTGATTCAACCACCACCCTGGGCAGCCTGTTCCAGGCCCTGACAACTCTTTCAGTGAATTTTTTTTTTCTAATGTCCAATCTAAACCTGCCCTGGCATAGCTTCTTACCATTTCCCCTTGTCCTATCACCTGTCACCTGACTGAAGAGACCATCACCTACCTCTCTATAACCTCCCTTCAAGTAGTTGTAGGCGGTGATAAGGTCTCCCCTCAGCCTCCTCTTCTCTAAGCTAAACAGCCCCAGATCCCTCAGCCGCACCTCATAGGATTTGCCCTCCAGCCCCTTCACCAGCCTGGTTGCCCTTCTCTGGACTCGCTCCAGGACCTCCATGTCCTTCTTGTGGTGAGGAGCCCAGAACTGGACACAGTACTCGAGGTGTGGCCTCACCAATGCCGAGTACAGGGGCACAATCACCTCCCTAGACCTACTGGCCACACTGTTTTTGATACAAGCCAAGATGCCATTGGCCTTCTTGGCCGCCTGAGCACACTGCTGACTCATATTCAGTCTGCAGTCAACCAACACCCCCAGGTCCTTCTCTGCCTGACAGCTCTCCAGCCAGTCTCCCCCAAGCCTGTAGCGCTGCATGGGGTTATTATGTCCCATGTGTAGCACTCTACACTTGGCCTTGTTAAACTTCACCCCATTGGACTCAGCCCATCGGTCCTGTCTGTTCAGATCCCTCTGAAGAGCCTCCCTGCCCTCAGGCAGATCAACACTTCCTCCTCAGGCCAATCTTGAACAGAATAGTTCCTCAATACTTATTTAATTCTTGGTGCTGTTGATTAAAACTTAGTCACACAGGAAGTTTGCTTTCAGTGGAAAGTAAGTCAGATGAGTTTGTAAAAAAATAATTATATCTGAGTCATCAAATAATAATGACTACAATATTAGTGATCACTGTGCCTCAGGAAATATCAAGAAACAAACATTTATTACTAATCTTTATCTTCGTGAAAAATGGAAAATAAAATCTTGTTCACAGTTCAGGATCCCCAGAAACTCCCAAATTTAATAGGAGGCAAAGCAGAGGAGAAACAGCACACTCATATGGCTACTTAGTAGCAATGGTTAACTAAAATAAACATCTCTCTGAGAATTTGTTTCTAATGAAATAAAGAAAACTACTAAAATTATAATACAGGATGGGATTGCGTAGAAGTAAGAAAAACCTTTGGAGAGCAAAGGACATGAGCACGAGTAGAAAGACAACTATAAAGTTAGAGAATAAAAATAGAAAACTTAGAAGAGCCCTGGTAAACCTTCAAAATTACTATTTCAGACCCATTTTTCGGACACTCCGGTAAAGCTCCAAATCATAATATAAAGTGCTGGGGAATCTACCTTGACCCTGAATTAACCCCGAGTTTCATTCATGATTTCCTTTTCATTATGCCAGATAAATCAATGCTAAATGAAGCCCTGGTATTTTATGTTATAGTAATTACTGCATTGGGGCACTTTCATGAAATGCTTTCCGTGCCATGAATAGCAATGTGAATTCTCCTTAGCACTGTCCATGATAAGTATTCAGTATTATTAACATTCTTTTCATTACAGAATTTATAATAAATACTTTGGTTGAGGGATGCTTGGTATTTGTTGAAGCTTACCTTCCTAAAAAGATCCTTGGCCCTGGTCACCAATTTAAGCTCTCAGCGGTGTCTTCTGAAATACCTCTGTGTTCAGAAATACCTGGCACAAGAACACGTTATTGCAACTTTTTCTCTTAAAAATTCTTATAAAAGATTACTGATAACAATTTGATGTCACAGAAGAGTAGAGGTTGGGATTCTTTTTATAGTCTGTCCTTTCACTACTGGATGCTACCTCCATAAGAATGACCTTTGTAAACTTTGCAAACTGCTCTTTTATTGGAGAGTTATGCTCACTTCTGGCAGATACTGTGAAAAATCGGTAGGGATGTAAGTAGAAGACTGCCCTTTGGACTTTAAACAACATTTGCTGAAAGGGATTTCAATTCACATGGAGGTATGCTGTTTAATAGAGTGCTTTTACTGCTGTTGTGTTAAAATATTCGATTTTAGTATGCTGTGGATTTAAATGTGCTTTCATTTATATTTAAAAGTACCGGCTCAGCAGTTTACTTTTGAAACAATCTAGGCTAAGTTATGGTGGGGTGGGAATGTGAAGGGAGTAGAAGTGAGTGAATAGCTAGCTGGCGGGTTTCTTAGCTGTAGGGGTACGACTAATCAAAATTTTGAGTCTAACACCTTGCACACATAGAAAACTTGAACAAAGGGTGAATATTCCATTGGTCAAAGAGACATTCTTTCCTTATGCTTATTGATTAGTTTATTGATGGAGTGTTAAATATCAGTTTAAAACAGATGGTCTGTTTTTTTATACTTGATAATTGGTCCAGAAAGATAGTCTGGGCTTCAATTACACTTGGCATTTGATTTTTACCTATTTTAGAAGTATTTTGACAACATGCAAGACACCTCAGCAGATCACAAATTCTCCAGTCCTTTAGATTCAGCTCAGCCTTGGACAGATATGTTGGAGAACCACTTCTAGTATAATATTAAACAGAGTGTGCTGTCTTGACTGTATGGAAGTTAAAGAAAGAACGTAGCCTAAAGAAAATTTCTCTGGCATTTTCTGCCTTTTTTGGATCTTGACTTTAAAATTTTCATATTATTTGAAATAAAGACCACACAATTTTTTTTTTTTTTTTTTTTTAATAGACATTTTCTGAGTAAAGCTTCACTACCTTCCCCTCCTATCTTCACTGGAACTTATTTAGGTGTCAGGCATTGGGGTACAAGGGGATTAATATAACAGAAATTGTGAAAAGGAAATTTTCTTCTGCGTTCAGAAAACCTGACTCAACTTCTTAAGAAAGTGTAAAATATTTCAGGGTTAAAAGGTACCCAACAGTTAGCCTGTCATCTGTAGGGAAACACATGGGAAACACTGCCTCGTCCCCAGCCCCCTCCACTGTTGATAAGAGAACTAATCATGACATAAAAAAGAAATTATCCCAGTTAAGAGATCCCAAGTCTCTGATTCCTCTAAGTTTTGTATAGGACCTTACTTTTCCAGAAGTCCCCTACTACCAGAAAACAGATATCTAAAATGAAAAAGTGTGCCAGCCCTGTGGAGTTTCATTGTAGATAATGGAGTGAGAAGCTTCAGACTCCAAGAGGCCTTATAAATAGTAATCATTTTTAAAATACAAGAAATCTTCTAATTTATTTGAGCATGAAATCTATTAGATTCTTAGAGCCACTGAATCTTGAAAATTAATTTGAGATGTTTTCTGAAAATATGGTGATAGACACCCTGGAAAAGACTCCAGGACAGAGTTTACTTCAACAGCAGTTCTGCTCTGAGCTTTGTTTTCTTATAGATTGAGATGGATTTTCATTAATTTTCATAGCGTTTTTTAAGTTTTCCATTATAAAAAATCCTTTTCAAGATACTTGGCTTATTTTTAAAGTGATATATATGGTGAGTATTAGCAGATGAAAGATTGTAATTTGCATCATATAATGAAGTGCAGCATTGATTCCCAGGAAATTTTATGCAGAACCTCTTCAGTGCATGAAGCTGTCCGATATTTTTAATTTAAATCCTTAATTATTAGTTTCATAGCAGGTTTAACTGGTGTAGAATTCAGCTACATTCATCCTTTCCTAATGCTTTTATCCCCTTTCAGTGAATCATACTCGTATTTTAAAAGTAGCCATTCAAAATCTCTCTCCCTTATCCATCCCACAGAAGATGGTTTTCCAGGGAATCTCCAGTGGGGAGTAGTAGTGTAGAACTGTTAATAACATGTAATGAATATGGTATTTTCTTTTCATTCAGACCAGAGTGCTCACTATGAGAATCACTGGAAAGGTGCCAAAACATGAAGTTCCTCTGCATTTCATTTTCTCTTTCTTTACAAAGGATCCTCTAGTTTGTCACCGTAGTGATGAGCAAGTTTTATTCTTGGGGTTTTTTTCGGGTTTGTTATTAAGAACTAGCAACCCTTTCTGTTAAAATATTTCCTAATTGGCACTTTGTAGTTGAAATAATATAAAAAGCATGGGGAGAATGAACAACTTAGCTGCTGATGCCTTTAACAGATACTCAGAGGAAGAGATTAGAGACAAATCCATGGGTTTTTCTACCACTGCCCAAAGTGCACTTGAACACATTAAAATTCTCTCACTCAATAGCTCTGGTCAGCTAGAGGTAATTAAAAATCAAGCAAGGATAAAGTAACAGTTCCACTGCTCTGGGATGACCTCTGTAGATGAGTGCCAAATATTTCTCATTAGCTAGAGTAATCAGATTTCCTTGTATTTCCCACAGTTGATCCTGTACCCGTTACTCTGGTTTTTCACATTATTTATTTAGTATTTTTTCTAGCTGGCATATATCAATTACTGCTGACATTCACTGGTCTAAGAGGTTATAGCTCTATCTTTTTATCTTGTATGTGTTTATAGCATGCATCTATGGAGTATCTGTCCACCTGAGAGCTTTTAATGTCTCTGTCCTTCTGTCACACCACTACTGAAGTAGAGAAGTACAACCCCCACTGTTTTTGAAATGGGAACTGAAACACTAAAAGACTGAGACAATTTTTCAGTTCTAGAGGAAAGGCTGTGGTAGATTGACATGTGTATCCTTTTTTCTCAAGATACAAGCCAGTGCTTTATTACTGTGTCCTGCAAACATAAAGATGCCCTAAACTCTCTGTAATTTCTAAGAACAAAGATCAGGATTGCAGCTACTTAACTGTGTGGAAGACTTCTATAAGAGGAAATATTATAAAAATAGTCTTTGGACAGTATCTCTCTCACCAAGGGAGAAGTCCACTGATGCCTCAGGCTGTCTTTCTGACAACTCTTTTGTCAGCCTCAGTGGCTGTTGTGATGGCAGTTGGGAACTGTATATGCACTCCTTTTGGGAAGAGATTCATATATTTTAATTAACAGTTTATACCACAATGAGATAAGCATTAGAAAAGAGCACATTGTCTCTAGTCCAAACTACCTGTCAGAGTCTCACATTCCCCTGCTGCCTCTGCTTGCAACAGGCTGATGGTTCAGAGCTCATTCTAGAGTTCAGTCGCTAACTATGGCTCTGCCGCTGCTCCTCTTCCCATTCCAGCTCCTTCCATACTTCTATGGCTTCCTCTAGTCTTCTGTGTCTTCACCTTGATTCAGTCACTAATCTCTACGTATATATTTAAAATGGCATTGTACTATGTGTGGATAAAATTAAGGTTTCTGTTTTCAATTAAATGAAATCTGAATAACATTAGTTACCAATACCATGGACTGAAACCCTTGTTTTGGCCAACTGATTAAGGTTTATGCAATCTCAGCCATTCAAGTGAAACCGCCTTTAGTCATAGATGTTTTAAAGCTCTGCAAAGGAAGGCTTGCCAGTACCTGGAGCCTGTCCTTATCTTTGTTTCCAAGAGGTTTTTTTTCTAGGCAATGTGACTGAGTCTCTTTTTTTGTGAGTTTCATAGTCACTCTGAGGTTATGCTTCAGAGAATGGGCACTGAGAATCACACAGAGCTATACTATTTTATTCATTAACAAACCTCCATTTCCAATTTTGAGAGAGGGTGGAGATGATTTTCTTCAGTCATATCCCACGTGTCATTTTTCTTTTTTGCCTTCTGAAAAGAACCTACATAGAAATCATTCTGTAAATCTCCTTGTCAAAAATCTCTATGTCAGAACTTCAGAAATGTTTCTCTCTTCCTCTCTGTACTTACCTTTCTCAATTTTTAATGTTTTCATTATGATTTGGAACTCCTGAAGCTCCACAAGAAAAGGGATACACTACTTTTTTCAAGCTTTTCTTGTTGCTATGAGTACCATTGCCAGTGAAGATAGATTTCCTGAATGACACTGAAAGGCAAGAGAAACAATGAATAGAGCTGTAAAATGCACTATTAAATGTTCCAAACTTTCCATTGCTACCTATTTCTATAATTTAGCTGTCAAGGGTACTATTTATTTGCAGTTTGTTTTTATGGGTTATTGTGTATATTTGGGCATAGATGTTAATGTTACCTACATTCATGTTGGATAAACTTCAGTATAAATAATAAATAAATTTAAAGTAACGGAGATTATAGTGAAACAGCATTTTATGTGCTGTGAACTCAGCAGGTATGATTTGAATTATAAATGCCTCTAAGGACAGAATTCTGCATATCTGTATAAATTTTACTTCTAAAGAAGTCTAGTAAAGTAACACTGTAGTTTTACAAGGAAACACTATGATTCCCTCTATACCAGTTTGAGCTACTAATGGTACCGCTGCTCTAGTTTCATTCCTAGCTCCAGTTTCTTAAGTTTCTTATCTGTCTCAAAACAAACTCTTTGTTAGATTGATTGATTGATTGATTGGAGCTCTTCAACTATTTTCATTGATTTCAGTATAAATTTTTGGTGAGTGCAGACAGAATCAATGGTTTTCATGATGCTTTGTTCAGACAAGAATCCACTTAAAGCTTCTGTGGTTCTTGTGCTTTGAGACCAAGGAGGTTTTTTGCTTTTCTCTACAGGTCAAAAAAATATTTTTTTTTAGCTAACATGATCTTCAAAACTTTTCTGTCACATATAAAAACCAAAAAGTTACTAGTTACACTGGGCATTCTCCATTTTTCACCTTAACTATGCATCTGCCTGAAGAGCAAGTTCTTGTTTGAAAATTCATGTTGAAGCAAGTGTGTCCCTGGTTTTAATTACAAGTTATTTTACCTATTCACTCCCTCTACTTTCTGTGAAACAAGAAGCAGTCTTCTGTCATTAGTCTTGTTGAAATACCTATTCATAGTTTTTATTAATTTTTTTTCTGATATAAATGGTACAAAGTTTCTGGGTTCAACACTGCTTGTTATGCTAGTTAAGCCAATTTGGGATTTCACCTTGATGTGCTGTATTCTGTAAAAAATTTAAATCCAGTTTCTGTCTTGAGAGACTTTATCTTGTAATAAATTTAATTACTACCAATATTAGTGGTTTTGCCTGCATGTCTTGGATTGATTGACAGTGCTTTGCCCTCATAAAGATGTCATTGTTAAATTAACGTAAGTATAGACACAGTGTGAATAATGAGCCTTTTGTGATACATGTCTGTTTCTAAGATACATCACTTTTTCTGTCAGAAATCTCTTTGAGATGACTTTATTGACAATGACTTTTTACCACTAGATAAATGAATTCTAGCATAACTGATTCTAAAAAGGTTATATTTATGGCATTGGTCAAGTCTTCATTTCAGTTCTGATGCAGATAAGACCATGAATAAATAAAACTGCATATGTTTTCAAAGACCTAAACCTGGTATTTAAGTTTATTTAGGGTACAGCACAGCACTTACATTTACCACAGAAATTCAGAAATCAATACTTCAGTAGGTATAATGTCTAATCAAAACGCAAAAATGTTTAATGTCAAACAATGCAAAACAGAAAAAAAAAATCCAATTCACTCTGAACTTACAGAAAGTCACAGGATAAAAAAAAAGAATCCACGTGTTGTTGACTAAGAAGCCTCAAAAGGGCTGACCTATGAAAAGGCATACACTATACACAACTCTAAATAAAAAATTCCACTCTGGAGAATCTACCCACAAAAATGAACTAGCCACACTACTGATTAAGAATATTTGTTGATATATGAGCTTTCAATACATATATTTAATTTTTGTCTCTTAAGTCTGATGTGAAAAATAGTAATTAATATAATCTGGAATTTATACTGAGTCAAATAATACTACTGCAATGTCTGAAGCACAGCCGCTCACATCCTTTTTGGACTTGAAGTTAAAGTCTCTGTGTTAGATGACATAAAAACTAGCAAAATGGTCATGAAATGAGGTAAACTTTTAATCCTTTTATGCTGTTATTTGGATTCCATTGCACTTTAGAAGATCTAACTGCCATGGGAGGATAATTTTTGTACAAACTGCATCACCGAGAGTCCGTAGGTACTAGAAAGGTCTAATTAAGTCAGGGTAGTATCGCATATGTTCATGCATGACAATGACTAGAGATGTGAAACATAATGTTGCCTTCCCCAGAAGACTAGTCTTCATTTCAACGGTGAGAGAGAAGATGGGACACTCAGATTTATCTCTTTCTGCCATCTGGGAAAGAGAGGTGCCAAGTAAGTGTTGGCAACATTGAAATCAATGAGGATTTTTTTATTGTTTTCAGAGGAATTGGGTTTTTCTCTGTATGTGTCACCAGAGTGATCCTGAGCTCCAGCTGGCACTAACACCATGCTCTGCTGGTGCCAGGTATCCACATTCTTCTGGTCCTCACTCAGGGGCTGCACAGTCCCCCTAGCAATCCAGTTGCTGCTCTGCACATGCAGACAAGTGTTCCCAGAATCTCATCTTTTAAAAGGAGAAAAATCCTTTTGATAAGCAGATAGATTTTCAGGCAAGAATCTCACTTAAAAGCAACACAAATTGCTATGGAATTACTCAAGGAGAACCCAGGCTTTTCTTAAAATTTGCAGTTGTACTAGCATGCCTTGTGAAAACGTCATATGGACAGGATATTATTCAAATTCTCTGAACATTAAACAAACATGTATAGATAAGTCAACCAACCTGGCAAAGGTAGTTTAAAAAACTAGAAATATCATGTCTTCAAAATTACTTATTTGTAAAACTTACCCGATGAAAATATATTTATCAGAGTGTTTTTAAAAAATTCACTCTTATCCTATTTAGTTTGTTTATACTGAGTGGTTGTGGGTCTCTTCAAAGAGATCAACCAGTTAAAATACTCAAATGTCATGATTTTTTTTCAATATTTCTGCTTCACCTGGTTACAAAGGGATGGCTACTCCTTACCTGAGTCTACCATCTATAAAAAGGGACAGGCAAAACATTGCAGTAATATAAAGCACAGACGAACTAACAGAAAAATGTCTGTAAAGACAATAATTGTGGGATCAGTTAACAGTTTGTTAGGTTCTTAAGAAGCACATAATTTCCTTTTCTGAAAGATTGAAATGATCTTTTGGAAAATAAAAGCTAAACTCGTGTAGGATATTGACACTGTAGGTAACTTAAAATGCTAAGAAAATTAGTAGGACTAATATAGACCTAGCAAAAGGTTCAGTATTCAAGCAGTACCTTGTCAAGTAGGAGAGGAAAATAATAAAACACAAACAGCAAAAAAAAAATATTGTTAGACATGACGAAGTACAAGCTCAGCAACTTGTATATGTTATTTACTGTAAAGTATATGAATATTTTCCTAAATTATTTAATGTTATTAGCAGCTACTTCTGTAGGAAGTCTATCCATACTTGTGCTTCATGATTTCAAAATAGGAACTGTTCCTAAATGAAAAAGAGACTTACAGAAATTTTGACTAAATTTTTCTTGTCTTCAAAGAAAACAAAATATGGATTTAATCACGCTGGTCCATTTATGACCTTGCTTCTCAACAGAAAACCTTCAATTAACAGCTACAAATCTTGCTGCATGCTGTCTCCTCAGCATTCATATAACTTGTGTTCCTGTATCTGATCTTGTGTTCCTTAATGTATGCTGTATCTGGGCAATGATTGGATACTCTGCCATCCTTAGCTACAGTGCAAATTCTCTTCTGAGTTCCCCTTCTCAAACATGAAGTCTGCACAATTCTTCTGCTTATGAACTCACATTCTAGTTAACTTATCTGTAAAAATTATCCACGGTTCCACTCTCTGAGAGCTTTTTGTGTCTTTTCAGTTTTTCTAAATTTCTTTTAGTACTCTTTATCAGTCTTCATATCTCTGTATGACTTTCTTACTAGATCTACCAGGCAAAACAAGTTCCTAACATAAAGAAAAGCAATTTTGCAACATCTTTCCATATCTTCTTTTGTTGTAGTTTGGAAATTCAAGTTTTTATTCCTATCTCTATAATCAGAACAGGATAGCAGATTTATTTTATTTCTGGTTTGCTTTGGCTGTCTCCTTGGCAAAACTACTACTTCCTAATGTTAGGTTATTCTCTGCTAGTTTTCTTCAAGGCCTGTTTAGATGTGATGGTGTGCATGATGAACTTGACTGATTCCAGTTCCACATCTGAAAATAGCCTTATACATACATATTCTGGACAAACCAGTAAGTTCCTTAAGTTTCACATATACATTTTCTTCAGACCAATAAACTATGCTGATGAGATCAGCTATGAAATATTGGCTTAATGATGAGAGATCTGGAGTGCTCCAGTCACAGACTCCCAGGGACTTAAGGGTACAGTCTGTTTCTTTGCTTGGAAAACACTAACTCAGATGTCCAATATCAACTTTAATATCTAGCAAATCTCTAGGATGAGCCTGATCAATTTGGCAATTTTCTTTCACTACCTGTAATGTACCTTTTAACAGAAACTGGAATTTATTAACATTAGTGATTAGCATTTGTGTACATTAGCCTCTCTACAAAATCTAAGCAGAGACAGAGATGCTTCAAGCTGCAGCTGACTTTATCAAGACAAACATGAGTTTACCTCATGATAAAAACAGAGTAGCTCACATTCACTAGAATTTTCCAATTGATTTGTTGCTATTGCTATTATTATATTTTATTACAATTTAAATTTGATGTGGAAATATATTTGTTTTCACAATGGATTACTTTCTTCCAAATTATTTCAAATCTAGCTGGGCGGGGTGTTGGGAGGTGAAAATACAATAACACATTGCACTAATGACTGCTCATCTGAGATATAAGGGACTATGATTTAAGGTTCATAGGCTCTAAATTGTTCCTACACATCCTGATGTTGATGACTTCTGTTTAGTTGCTCACTTTTTAAGTGGTTTGCTTGGTTGGTTTTGTTTTGTTTTGTTTTTCTCCAGTACACAGTACAGTTTGAAAACAAATCTGAAACATCAATTCTCATTTTTGTGAGGGTTTTTTCTGGGCAGCTTTATTAAGTTTCCTGTGTGGGATTTTTTGCTGGGTTGAGTTTGGTTTTTTTTCAGTGAGGTCTTAGACTAGGTGACTATAATATTTGATGCTTCCCATCTCATTTAAATCTATCAAAGTAGTCACAGCCAGACCCTGTTACTTGAATGGGAGGACAGTTTGCATTTCTTTACAGTGTAACCTTTATCATGAGGGAGTACAAAAATCAGAGAAATGTAAGCTCTCTCCCTGTAGGGGTTGACTCTCAATGAATAATCTATCATCTGTCCCTACATCTATTTTATGTAATCTATTTGAAGCTCCGTGGTGAGTGGCGAGTGCTGAATGTCAATGACAGCTGTGTTAAGCCAGACAGGAATATTCATAAATATGCTTGTGTGTAGCTTTCTGTTTCATTTCTTTGATATTTAGAACCACTTCTACTCACTTATTAGGTAAAATTTACATTTGTTAACATCTACTTCAGAAGTTAAATATGAAAAGCAAAGGGATTTTTGATCATTAGTGTTTTAGAATACTATTTTTAATGCCATTCTTCAAAGGTCCAGTGCCCATTAGGACTAGCTTGTCAGTCTAGCATAGACAAGGCATGATATTTTCTTAGCCAACAGCACATAAACAGTAATGCAATACTATATTTGTATCTCTGTTTTAATTTCTCTGAGCCAAATGGGCAAATGTTCCCTTAAAATTGGGTGAAGTAAGAAGGTTCTTCAATGTAACTTAGGAGTGAGGGATGGTTTTCACACCCACTGCCCTTTTTTTTCTGTGTGCAGAATGCCTTTAACTGCTGTATTGTTGTGACTCAAAACCCAATAATATTTTGAAAACAAGTAAAAGTTATATTTCATGCTTAATACAAATTTAGCAGGTAAGCGCTACTTTAAACAGAACTACAGGTTAAGTTCACAGTCAGCTCTTCTTCAGAATATCTAAATTCTCTAGTACAGTCCTTTGGAGGTTTCCTACAGCTCGATAGATGTTTATTAAAGGCTTTTATTTCACTGGGGAGAAAGAGGTGAGAGAAGACTGTGACCATTTTCTATCAAAAACATCCTGCAGAAAACACACCATAGAAGGAAATAGGAATATGGCCATGTGAACTGCAACATAGAGGTAGCATCATGATGTCATAATGCCAGTATAGTACAGAATTTTACATATATTATGGTTGGAAGGGACCTCAGGGGGTCTCTAGTCCAACCTCCATAGTCAACAATGAATTTATATCAGGTGGCTCCTGTGGGTTTTGAAAAACTCCAAGGATTCACATTATGAAGTTTTGATCTTTTATACCAAAAATAAAACCCTTTTCAAACTATTCTAGGAGACAGAGGTTTGCACCAACTCTTGTGAAACGATGTGTAGTCCTACAGATTTAGGGACAGGATTGTAGCAGAATGGATAAAGACTTGGATAATACAGCCATGCTGAGTCCATCTTAATATGCCTCCCTTTGAAGCTGGGCTGCACTGCTTTCAGTTACACTTCTAATATACCTAGAACAAAAAGACCATGTGGCAAGGGAGTATTTAGAAAGTTAAGACATATATCAAAAGTGCCATACTGCAATGAAAACTGATTTTCACCCCTGTAAGGCTTTCCTGCTGTAAAATTTCTGGGAAGAGTACCATGGTAAGAGAATGATACTGTTAATAGTTTAACTACTTGAAGTTTTCCTGAGCTATAGATGAAATATTTATATCTACCAGAGGGAGAAATGCTATTAATCCATTCCTCATGAAAGGCTTCTAGTTGATTGTTGTGAGCATGCTGTGGTTTTCACCAGTGAAAATGGAAAGCTTTTAATATACTTAACGGATAAGAGTTGTAACTGAAATTCTCTTTCTTTCCTTTCACTAATCCAGGGAATAAACTGTGTCTTAAACAATAAATACCTGCATTTTGGATAGATAGTGATTTTTAAATGCTCCTCCAATTTCAAGTTTTCTCTTGCCATTTATGTAATTCTATATGCCCTTCCAGAATAAACTCTTGTCCAAAAAATTGCTTCAGCTTTTACTAAATGAAGAGAGTTTTGCTCTCCTAACTAAATTATATATGACCTCAATTTGATTCTAATAAAAATTGCAGCTCACAAAATGCAAGGTGTACCTGAATATTCATTGCTAACTTTTTATTTAAATGTTAAGGACCCTTTTGAAAGCAAAAATGAGTACAGAATATCACTATTTCATTACTTTGTACAGTCTTTAGCAAGTATCACAAATATTGTGAAAAGGCACTAAGAATATTAAGGGTAAAAAAGGTTAATGTGGATGCTAATGAAAGATCTAATTAGAAGTTTTTCATTTCACTCATTCATTAGAGTAGTTGAACTACTTATTCTTTGATTTTTGGTGAATAGGCAGCTGTGTGGAGTCATGAGAGGCTTGCTAAAGTGAACAAAGATATTTGGGCAACTAAGGAACCAATCCTGCATACACCTATGTCCTTGTTTTAATTTTTTATATCAGTAAAACACTGACCTCAGCAGAACTACTTAGGCATAAAGATAAGCATGAACATGTGAATTTGGGGAATTCTGGCTATACATTTTGATACACAGTATGATTGACTCAAAAGAGGATTTGCAATGGAATTTGATGTAGACCTAAAACAGGACAGCAAAAACATCATCTCTTTTAAAATTAAATCAAATTTACATGCAAATCTACTATGTGAAAGGATTTTTGCCTACTGAGCTTTCTAGCCTTCATAAACAGAATGATGACTTTGCATTTCTAGATCTACAGAGAATGTGCACTTGCAAGAGGAATTTTCAAGATGTCTTACCAAATAAATATATCATCTGGTCCACCTTGAAAAAACACGTTAAAAAAAATTATACAACATATCAAATGAATTTTCATTGCTCCCTATGTCTTCCTTTCCTATCAGATGAATGACCTTCAGAAGTATGAAACTCCAAGGCTGAGAGGCAAAAAAACCCTCCATGATTATAGTAATGTAGTTTTTAATATTTGTTGATGTTGAATGTAAATTCTGCATTCATGTATAATATCCTAGTTCACTGTATTGATTATTCAGGTAAATAAGGAGTCGTGCACACATATAATTTAATGTGATTTATGAAACAACCTAAACAACAGAAATGCATACTATCTTCACCAAAACTAAACAGAAGATTGAGGTATTACCATTAAGCTTGGTATATCAAAGCCAGTGCGTCGAGGAATTGTTTTGTCAAAGTTTTGCATAATCATGTATTTACATGTCTTTTGATTAATTGTGAAGTAAAAAGGTCCAGTTTACAAAATTTGGTTTCTATGCATTTGCAATTTTGAAAATGCATTTATGAGCATTATCACCTGCTTATGCAAGTAATAAATTATACGTTCTCTGGAAAATTGCAGACTAATTTCACACTTTTTAGTTTAACTAAGCTTTCTTGGCAGAATGCTGGGATTTGAATTATCACCCAGTAAAATGCATGGTCTGAAAGGTTGCTGCTGTTAATATCATTATTAATCAATTTGTTAGAGTAATTTCTAAGAGCCAATCAAGAATGTGCTTTATTGTGCTAAACAGTGGACAAATACAGGAATGGTGGCATAAGATAGTTACTTGGAGAGAACAGTTAAAAAGTAAGGAGACAAGAATGTAGCAATCAAAGAGACAAAAGCAAGAGTCAAGCTGAACTGAGGAGACGCTTCTTGTGTTGCATAGCGAGGTCAAACAGTAGCCATACATTAGGCTCCCTTTTAGATCCTAGCACCTAATAACCATGCGCTAAGTCAGGCTGGACTTCTGTTTTGGTTTCCTGGGGGTGTGAAATTTCTGGAAGGGGCTGGGAATAAGAGGATCACCCCATGCACACCCTCAGCGTGCTGAAGACACTGCTGGAACAGAGGAGAGAAACTGGACAGGGAAGTCCAGTCATACCTGCAGAAAGGTCTCAGAGGCTGATGGTCCCTGTCTGGCTTCTTTCTATGACTGTTAAGGCAGCAGTGTCCCTCTGAAGTTTTACTCCATTCACCTGGGGAGCAGGAAAAGATCACTATGACTGTTTGGTGTCTACTGTTTGCATGCTGCCATGATACAATTAATGTGGAAGACTTTATTGATTATCTTAAAATAAGAGTTTGCAGATAAGTGTCTTTTCAGCTTTGTCTCCTTTTCTAATGAGATGACACATTAGATGCCATACAAGTTATTAAATGTCTAGCCTGTATCAGATACAGGATGTCACAAAAAGATCACACAGTTATCACAGGCTGGCAGATGTGAGGATTTAAAATCCCTGTCTGGATTATAGCCAAGGTGTAAATATGTGGGAAGCTATTGCTTTCAGTGGAACTTCACTGAATGTACCAGCTAAGAATTTGGTGTTAAGGGATGAAAGTAGCCCTGATAGAGTGCTTTTTTCCCCGTGGTAAATGAACAACAAATCAGCAGGGTAACTGTAAGAGTAATTGTATTAAAGCCTCAAAATAGTATATAAGTAGTCAGAACCTCCTCCCTTTCAAAAATGGCATGATATTGCAGATCACATGACATGCAGATATAAGATATCAACTTAGTTGAGGTCTTGCTTTTTGGTTTTATTGCATAGATTTAATTCTCATAAAAAGGCAACATGATAACATTAGAAAATTAAGTCAGGTTTTTTATCCACTGAACAGACACAAGCATACTGTAGTTGACATCTGTGTTAGCATTATAACCTGCTGGGTACCTCATCTTAGGCCAATAGGTGAAAAAGTAGTTTATTTCCAATATCAGTTTATATAAATTATCCACTACCAAATATTCAGTCTTTGGCATATCCACCATGTATAATCTAATCAAAATAGGTAATTTTACAGCACTCACTACTGTAGTTTCTGAATGCCTTACAAATATTTTATATTATTTGCATTTAAACCAGAAAATTAGGTTATATTCCTATAAAAAAGTATATAGGAATAAAGATGTCATCTTTCTTCCATTGTAATCTGGATTTTTAAGGAAGGTTTTTTTAACCGCTCTATGTAATACCTTTTTTTTTTAATAAATGTTTGTTTGTCGTCTTAGTCTATTGTTTTTATAGAGGAAATTTCATAACATCATTACAAACAATGGTAAGGGAATTCAGTTTTAATGGGTGCTGTCTGTTAGGTACCCACTACATTTAATAAAACCAAACCCAAAGTTCATTCTTCAGGATTGCAATTGACATTGTACTTTGTTCAGCCAGACATCTTGTGCTTAGCGAGTAGTTCATAGCGAGTAGTTCTATTGACTGCAATGGACTTTTGTTGAAGTTAATCATATAAATTTGCATGTTTTTTTGAATCAGGATTAAATAATTGTGCTAGATTAGAGCATTAGACCTCAAAGAACTGTAGAAGATTTCTGCCCATGGAATACATGTTACCTGACGGCAATCCCAGGATTCCTTAATTTTTCACTGTTAACTGAAAAATTGATTGATCCTGTCACAGAAGAGAAATGGTTAAGAAGACTTTGATTTGTCCTCCTGAATTCCTCAGGTTTGGACCTGGATTTAGTGTGAAATTCCTGAGTGAGCTGGGTAAATGTTTTCAGCACCAGCTTAATATCTTTCTACTTATCACGTAGCAAATGTACTGTCAAATTTTGCACTGTGTGGAGCTTCCTGAAGGGGAAACACAAATGGACATACAGGAGTAACGTATGGTGTGCACACAGAGAGAGTGTAAACATTAGTAAACAGGTTCTGCAGCAGCTCCAGTATAGGTCATTACAAAATTAGAGCTGTGAAGGGGAGTCATGCTAAATTGTAGCATCGTGTCTCTAATTTTTAGCCCTTGAAACCAGTGAACTGTGAGTCAGGTTTAATTCTTAACACATTTGGGTAGCAAAGGGGAAAATACTGAGAGATAAGAAATTATACAAAACAAGCGAGTGCTTGTGTGGGAGGTGAGACACAGAAATGTTTCCATTATGAAGGTAGGAACAGTCATCATAGACACAGAGAGAGATGGTTCTGGAGCCAGTTAAAATGTCTGTGGAAAGTCAGCCAATATTTCTAAAAATGAAAGGATACATGTGTGGGAAAGAACCCAACATGGTGGAGTTCACAATCTACAACTATCCAGTGTTACTTTTAAGGGTAAATATAGCAGAATTATTGCATCTGTCCTTCCCAAGAATTTGTGAACTCACAATTTTGCTTATTGCTGCATACTCTATGAACAGAACAGCCACCATGAGCTGCAGCTGGGCTGCAGCACCTCTCCTACCAAGACAGGCTGAGTGAGTTGGGGCTCTTCAGCCTGGAGAAGAGAAGGCTCTGAGGAGATCTTACTGCAGCCTTATAGCTTAGACATTAGGAATACATTCTTCACTATGAGTGTGGTGGGATACTGGAACAAGTTGCCCAGAGATGTGGTAGAGGCCCCGTTCCTGGAGATATTCAAGGTCAGGCTTGATGATCTAGTTAAAGATGTCCGTCCCTGCTTGCTGCAGGGGAGGTTGGACTAGATGCCCATCCGAAGCAAACACATTCTGTGATGGTTCCCAAGCTAACACTAGAGCAACAACTGTTGCAGCTGAAATAACAGCAGACATTTTAATGCTCTTCAAAAATTCTTTCAGATCAATAACCTTTGCTGGCTTTAGAAAAGGTTTTAAAATTTCTGACAGGAAGCATGATAAGATGATCTTGAGGTTATTGTTTATTTTTATATATATATTCATGGAATCTGTTGGAAAATATGGCAACACTTTGATTCTTGTGCTTGCAAATGAGTCAATAAAGCCATCAAAGCTTCTCAGACACTTGGCCATAAAACATCAGGATTTTTAAGATAAGACTATAGATTTTTTTTGTGAGGAAATTACAAGAAGAAAATAAGCAGATATCATTTATGGGGAAAAAGACGAAAAGAAAAAAAGTAGTTGCTATGCCAAGGAAAACATTACATTGAAGACTGCTTACCTGATCTTTCTTAGGATAGCAGCACAAGGCAGGAAATCTCATACTACTGGGAAATCTCTAAATATGCCAGAAGCAACTGACAAATGTAAAGCTATTCTTGGAGTACAGAAAAGCTACAAACAAGCTAAAAAAATATTTTAACAGTATGTCTGACAACGGAATAAAAAAATTACAGACATGACTTCAGTTGTAAAGTCAACCTTAGACAGAAATGGTATTAGGCTGATATTTGAATTTTACTGCCTGCTAAGGTGACGTTTGGATTAATTGCTGGGTATATTTGCATAGTTTTCATTGCATCATTTAGAATGAATCTGATTTAAAACAAAAATATCCTCATAAATGAAATTGGGTTATGAACTTCGTAGTGTAACTATATATTTTTTTTTAATCATATTAACTGGAAAGGAGAATAACATAGAAAGGAAGTAGAATTTATACTGATCATCTAACAGAAGTCATGTAGATGTGGTTCAATATATTTTCCCCTTATGGGTCTCAAACACTTCCATTAAGAACAAAAATGAACCCTTATTTGAACAGTGAAGCTAAATGCTTCTTTGTTATCATTAGAAAGACAGAACTCTCTTTCTCTCCTTTTATTCTTGCAGTGCCATATACACATTTAGAATTTATTAACATTTTGAAGTTTGTTCTTCTGGCTAGAAAATGCTGATCACAGCTTAAAATGTCATGATAGGAGAGTTCTTTGAGTAAAATAGCATCCCTTTTCCTCTGGAGGCATCTAAATTGTTGTGCAGCTCTCCCACTTGAGGGTAATATGTAACAAGCAGGAATAGAAATGTACTTTTTTACACTAGGATCAAGTCTCCAACATGTTCTTTTGTGTTACTCATTATTTTTCTATCTATCCACAAACTTTGTTTTACCTTAGACTTTTAAGCCTTGAATTAAAGTCTTTAGAGTTACAAAGGCTACTGCATAAGACTCTTGTCCATCCGTAAATTGCTTTCCTTAGCATTTATCCTTCCAGAATTATCTTATCCAGATAGAGGGTAGTTAACCTTCGAGAAGTACATTTTGAACACTTAGACAATTGATCTTTTACATACATCTTTCACAACTGATCCGCATTTCAAGAATCAGAAAGAAGAGTTATTTATATCACACAGTAGGTTTCCGTTTGGTATCTGTTACTGAAAGAGTTAGAGCAGATCTACTAAGCATTATGCAGTAAAGTTTTACCTCCCTGAACAATCTTTTTGATAAAATACCATTTAGAAGTGCATAGTATGTCATAGCTATTTCCAAATCAAGACTGGTTTTTGTAGACCTCTTCCTTCATAAAGGATTGTCTGTGGAGGTGCCACAGCCCTTGTGACATATCTTTAAAAATTACAGCTATGTGGGTGGTCGGGCACTGGAACAGGCTCCCCAGGGAAGTGGTCACAGCACCGACCTTGACTGAGTTCAGGAAGCGTCTGGACAATGCCCTCAGTCCCATGCTCTGACTTGGCTGGCCCTGTGTAGAGGCAGGAGTTGGACTAATGGTCCTAATGGGTCCCTTCCAACTCAGCATATTCTAAATTCTATGGTAATAGTCTTGATATCTTCCGGTTATGAAACTACACGAACCAGAGCCTCCTTTTCCACTTTCTAATAACTAAGAATGAATATAAAATGAGAAAATTAACCATAATGCCAGCTCTCACAGCATTCTGTTAATTACATCTCTGTGTTTCAGACATGCTATACTTTACATATCCAGTTTAGGGTCCATTTCTTACTTGCTTTATAACATACAGAGCATGAAGAGACCATGCAAAAGGTTTTGAATTTGCTGGGCAGCACATTGTCTCTTTCCATTGGGCTCCTGTGAGTTCTTTATTGCTATGCTAAATCCAGAAGGTTTGCAATAGGTATCAATATGGGAAGGAGCTGCAGACTTGTGGCACTGAACAGATATTCTCACCCAATCTGTCATAGCAGTGATTTATACATGCTTGCTACGGATCATTTTGAGAAAGGATTCTGAACAGTGCAATTCATGTCAAGAATTTAGGGTATTAACATGTTTCTTAAGACAAAGACCCAGGACTTTCCTGTAGTTAGGGTGATGTTCTCTTACTGTTCTTTCATCAATAAAAATGCTGCACTGTAGGCTTTTGAAGTCTTAATTTCTATGGGTTTATGTATAGTGGTTGTTCAGTTTCCACAACAAAATAAGGCGTTAAGGCAGAAATCCTTGCTGAATCAAAACAGTTGTACAGACCAGCCTCTGGCTTACTTCTAGCAAGACTTACAGGATCACATCTGCAATCTGCACTTGAGAACTTCTATAAAACTTGCCATTTATTAGTATGAATGTTCTGCAAGAATATCCCATGGGATAACTTTAAAAAAGATCCACTTCATTGCTTCCTAATACACCTTCAGCAGACAAAAGCATCAGCACACTTAGAAGAACAGCTCTGGGGTAAATAGGGAATGTGAGTTGGATATCCCAGCTGCACAGCAGCCTCTTGTGATACTTCATCTGCTTTCTGCAGCATTTTGTCCTAAAATGAGTGCCACAGGAATGTCATCATGGCAATAGATTCTCACCGGGAGCAGACAAGGGTGCTGCAGAATTAATTTAGCCAGAGACACTGCAACTGTTGGAGCTGGGCAGAAGACCGAGGTGCACTACCCTTTTCTCCCCATCCATTTTCCCCACCCCTCCAACAAACGTGATCTCAGGTCAGGTGAGACAAGCGAGTTTTCAGAACTGGGAAAGCAGAGAGATTTCTAAGGGTTCCCTTCTTACTAGGTGTGCCTTTTGTTACTGAGCCCACTTAACACAATGAGCATTTGCATAAGCCCTGAAACAAATCCATGTTGAAAATGTTAAGCCAAGACTTTCCAATTCTTTTGGACTAATTCTGTCTGGTGGGGGAGAGTTGATTTTCTAATTTTATAGCTTGATCTGTGTGACAAGTCTATGGGTGTTCTAGATTTCCATCTTTTCATTTTAATGTCAAGCTGCTCCACAATTACTTCCATTGCTTTTCTATAGCAGTGTGGTCCTGCAGCTAAGAGATTGCAAACATAAGCTAATTGTTCTTTTATCTTTCTTGCCATTTCATTAGTGTTCTGGGACAGGATCCAACTGCCATGGAAGTTTTTCTAATCCTCCAACTCTTAATTTCTTGCTGACCACTACTGACCTGACAATGATCCTTTGGGATTATTCTTCTTCCCTACACCGCACTCCCACCACCAACCTCCTTACAGTTTTATACTTCTCTTTCTGGCTTTTATTCTCCAGTGCCTATGTGAATCACAGATCCTTTCTGCATTTTAGAATTATATTTTTCTTCTGTCAGTGAAATTACCCTTTGTATGCCTTAAAGATGTGACCATATTCCCCAGTGACTTCTTGTGGTTTATGTATTTGAGCGTTATTTACTTAGCCTTTCACTCACTCCCTTCTGTTTTGAGACTTCTTCTCTAACTCTCTTTGCAGTATTAACATTCTTACTTTCCTTACCTTCCTTGCTCTGGAAATTCTCCTGTTTGTTCTCCGTGTTACTACTGCAGTGGCATGTTTGTAATGAAGGAATGAGGGCAAAAGAGTTTCTACAAATGAAGAGAGATGACCAGCAAAAAGCAGCAAGATTTGGGCAACCCACTGAAATTTCATAGAGACAGAAAGACAGCAGAGCTTTTCTATGGGACCCAGTTTCTTTTGAAGTATCATCAAAGAATGGGGACATAACTGCTGAATATTACTGAAGTCCCAACAGTGTGTTTACTCAATGTCTGAAGTTCTAAAGGAGGATGGGGAAAAAGAAATGACTGAATCTATTTAATAATTTACATAATGAGAGTCAGGTTTGGCAGTAAGTATTTACACATAAAGCTGTCTAGCATTTTCGGTTACAGGACCTTGATTTAACCACTTTTATGAGTGGGCTACAGTTAAGCCCTTCAAACTGAAGTTTTGCCTAAGTCTATTTAGTATTTTACACTTAAAGGAACTCAGACTTTCTGATCATCTAGATCAATGGAATTAAAAACACACACCAAAAAAAAAAAATTATAGCTGTTACACTAATGAGTTCTAATAATTCTTTTTTTCAGTGTCAGTGTGACTTTTTGACATGGAAAGAAAGAGGGAAGAGATACCACAGGGCATCGTTTCAGGCTGTTGATTGTCCCCACGGCAAATTGATCTAGCTTTGTATGAATGGACAGTGATTTCAAATTAGGGATGGCAGCAAACTCTGGGCAGGAGAGCCAACCATCCCACAGCTGAGCAGTGGTGCTGCGGGAGCAGTCTCTGCTCCTGCGGAACAGACAGACAAACCCTGGGGACTTCATGAGCCTTTACTCTGTTCGTGCCTCTCCTGGCTCAGGCAACTTTCCCCTGTGCAGGATGGAGAACAAAAGAGACCATCCTTCCTTTGCACCAGCCATATGGAGAGGAAGGAAGCCATCGTTCGCTGCAGGGAAAGGGAGGAGAGCAGAGCACAGAAGCCTCTAACCTGTATAATTATGGCTGCTGCTGGGGTTGCCTCCTGTGATTTTGTTGCCTTGATTGGCTCAGGTCTGTTCTGAGAGGCTGAGGGTCTCTGACAACTCACATGTAGATCAACATCTTTCCGTAACTGTTTTAGGGAATTTTTTTTTTTTTGTTTTCCATATTCCCTTTAAACAAGATAGAAATATTTATACCTATGTATTAACAGAAGACTTACCCGGGAGTTAAAAGAGCATTATCCTCCTGCTATCATCATCTCATGCAGAGGACACTGCTCATTACATGTTATTAACTGTGGTTACCTGACGGCATAGCACCCACTCTATAAACTATCCACAATACAAGCACAGGTGTGAAAATACATACACACACTCTTTTACATGAACTGGATTAAAGCTGCAAGTGCAGCACCCGAGACTGAGAATGTTCCAGAATTGAAGCTGCCTCTGTGACCTTTATTTAGCCACCTGTGTTTTTGAATTATGCTACAGTCTTTAATTGCATGATCAAAGTGAGCATCTCCTTATTAGTGCACAACATGGGTTTCTCTCACTGGTAATGAATAATGCGGTTGCCTTCCGCGCCCCAGACTCATTTGCAGCAGAAATTTCTCATCTCTAACATGGGACTAAAAACTATTACCCTGCCCAGCCAGGGTCTTAGGAAGGTAATCCACGCTTAAGATTTACTCAGAAACTGCAGTAAGTCAGCTAGCCTAAGAAAATCCAACAAACAATGGAATGTGGGTAATATTCAGTAAATAAAACACAAGGCTGGACTGAAGGTAAAAGGAAATATTGAACAGCAGTGTCCAGTGAACCTCTGCTGAGATGGATGAAAAAGAATTGGATGTTCATGTAAATTAACGATGGTAACTTCTCATTCTCACTGTTCTTAATGTTCTGGTATTTTACTTAAGTTTCTTTTGGATGCTTAGAAGCTTTTATTTTTTTTACCTTTGCATGAAATACTTTATTGTCCATGGACAAGAAATTATTTTTGAAACATCCAGCAGCATATTCTAATTTAATTCTAGCATGAAATATAAACGTGAACTTGAGCTTGCATAGTTACAAATTTTTTGAATGGTTACTAAAGTTGTCCTGTTGATCTTAAGGCAACAGCAATTAAAAAAAAAAAAAATTGGATTTTCCTACTTATTTAATCTCACCAGGAGGATTATGCACTTGATCTGGCAATCTGAAGTGGAATTAGAGAGAGGGAGAAACTTGTTCCATTTTCATTATACCTTAAGAATTAGGAATAATTCAGTCCAGTCTCTTCAAAAACCCATTGCTTTTCCAAGGAAAGTTATCAGTTTGTCATGCTGTTGTCTCTTGTCATAAAACTGTCATCACAGTCTCTCTGATGTGTCAATGCTCGGGGCACCAGCGAAGCTTCTTGGCTCAGTGGTGCTCAGATTGTACATGGCAAACTAGGTTGCTGCAAAGTCACATGTTTCTTCTGCCACAATGTGGGAGCTACCATGCCTTTCATTACTAATGTCATCATATACCATCTTGACATCTGGATACTTTCCCACCCCATTTGAAGTATCAGCTGTTTATTCCTTCACTATTGACCTTTCTTACCTCCTTATAATTCATTGAGCTATCATTCTTTCAAAAACCTGCTTTTTTTGGGTTTTGTTTTTGTTTGGGTTTTTTTCCCTGAAAGTGCTGGGAACGGGTCTGTGTAACAACTGAGTGCTTATCAAAATAGGCTGAGCTGTGTGTAGGGTCATAATGCCAAGAAAGATCTGTAAGAATGAAAGAACTGTAGGAAAAGCTGAGTTGGGAGAAATCCCTGGAAGTCATCTTACCCAACACGCCTTGCAAAGCAAAGCAAAGCAAAGCTGTGTAATATTGTATTTCAGGGCAGATTTAAGATCCAATAGTCATACCACTGAGTTTCCTGAATGTATTTCCCATATGTCCTAATGTTGTTATATCAGAAATTATGCTGTAATTGATTGTATTAATGACAAATATATCTTGTACCTTGCAAGTCAGTATAATTCTCTCATCATATAATTCTCAAGATTTTTTTTTTTAAGACTTGTTTAATTTAAAGGTTAAATAATCTCCTTGGATTTTAATCTTCTGAGTTAGGACTGCTATAAAAAGAATATGTAGTCTAGCCTTGGCTTGAAATAACATCAACACCAAATGATGGTTGTTTCCAGGTGATAGATCCAAACAAAACTGTAGTTATATTTTAATTTCATTTTCTACACTACACATATTTTAATGATTGATTTACAAGAACTCTAGAACACTATGCTCTAAGGTTGTTTACTTTTTCTAAGTCTTTCCCAACAAGTCCCCAGCCTTTTAGTCTTTCATTAATCAACAGTTTGTTGTAGTAAGTAATCTTCTGAAGTTGTAAATATTTCTGCCAGAACTATTTTAACAAGCTCGTAATCAGTACTTTGCACAATTATTTTTTGTTTGTTTCATCACAGGCAATAAGTAATGTTTCCATGAACCATTTCCCATTAAATTCCACTTGAGAATAAGAAAATGACAGACATTTTTGTGTCTAAGGAAATCTTGTGGTGTTTTTACTGTGATCAAAGGCTCACATCTGCAACTTCTTTTACCTTTATATATAGATGAAGTTTTATTCTCTTGTAGTTGTTAGTTCTGATGCAGTTATGGTCTCCATGGAAGTTTGTGACCCTGACTGATGCAATGAGGAAAAAATGTTTTTAAAATTATATGTTTCTTAATTAAAAGGTTGAATAAACTACTGGTGCAAAGTGGGAAAAAAAAAAGTTTGTTAAATTTCTGTGTGAATGGTGTATGATCTCTGTAGGACAAACCAAGGTTGTTTACAACATCTCAGCTGTACATTGACAGGTAATAATGTTTGAATCCCTCTCAGTGTAATCCAGTTCCTGCATTTGCAAAGCTTTCCGTGTTTCAAAATGTTTAAAATGAAGTGAGGCTGTATTTTTGCATGGGTTTTTGTCCTTTGAAGTAGTGGCATATGGTGCACAATACTTAAACTATACTCCTCATCTGCGATACTCTCTGAATTTTATTTTAAAATGGACTTTTTGTCCTTTATTTGTGATTGCAATTCATCTCATGATGGCTTTGTTCATCAGTGCCTTATCTGTAGATACTGCTTGCTTTCCCTTTGACTACCAGTACCATATCTTTCTTTGTAAAAGAGATGTAAAAATTGTTTTGGCAAAACCCATCTTCAGTGAGTGCAAAAAAATGCACAAAGACACAGTCTATTAGCATCTCAGCACTAGCATTTCTTCCTACAAAAAGAAACAGCACTTTCAGGATATTCAGGCTACCCATGTGAAACCTTTATTTGGCACCTCTGCATACTGAAACTGTCCAACTAGCTGATAAGCAGGCACCATGCCATTGAAGCAGATGGGCATAACTGTAGAGAGCCAAAAGACAATGTATGTGCATCAAGTGTGGATGTTGGTGGCAGGCTTCCCAGTCAGTGATGTCTTAACGATTAAATGTCCTGAGTTTTTTTGCATCTGTAGTTACAGAGATGCCAGCCTTACTCCTGGATGGTCTTTGAAAATCCTGTTTTATTTTTAAATTACAAAGAACTTTTTGAGAATGCTTGATCTAGAAGGTACTTGAGACAAGAAGGCTAACAGTTAAGGAAATAATAAATATAAGCTTTCCACATCCAAAAAGGCACATGCTCCCCCTGAAATTGAGATGCAAACTGGACTTTCATAGGAAGGAGAGCAAAAACATTATTTAGGGTATTCAAGATATGCAGTGGAGAGAAGCAACAGGTACTTTCAGAGAAAGAAAATCTGATACAATCAGAGAATGCAATTATCAAAATTTTACCAAAAAAAAAAGGATTTGGAGGTTATGTCATGAATGAAAGAGACTCAGAGCCATGAATAAGGAATATTATGCTGTTCTTTGATTGATTCATATTTAGGGAAATAGAATTCATCCAGTCTATGTATATTAAGAGAGTTGGACCACAGAATTACCTGATTGCATCATCTATTCTCAGAACTGGAAGAACCTATTGCATGCAATATTTTTAGCTAATTTTTTTTTAATGCAAGTTAAAAGTGAAGGAAAAAACAGTCTCCCTAGAATATGCTAAAAGAAGGGTTTTCTTTGTTTCCTGAGTAAACAAAGAAAGAGAGCCAGATATGTGCAAGCCAGGTATAAACCTTCCCGGTGAAGGCCATAATTCATCCAATAAACAAACAAGGTGTAATGTCTTCTAGTGATTTCAGTAAAGTCAAATTTTGATTGATTGACAAATAAGGAACATATTTTTAGAACAGTACTTCCACTGAATATATGCAGTCTGGTTTCAATGTGAAATGAATGGTTTGTAGACACACATAGTCTTAAATTTCTCTGAAGAAATTAGAAAATTAAGTCCATTTTGCATTTTATGGTCTTTTAGAAAGAGAGATGTTTGAGTATCTACTTTTATTTTATTGTTATAGCTTCAGATTTCTTTTTTATCTCATTAAATGCATTCAAGATTGAAAAAGACTGAAAAAAAGCCACATTGTATTAAAACATACTGATCTGTCCAAATCAGACAGTTTTGCCAATCAGATGTACCAGAAGGTAATAAAGGAAGGAGAAGTCTGTTCTTTGTCCTACTCTCTCCCTTCCCTGTGGCTCATTAACATCACTCAGTGAGTCAGTCACACTCTTGTGGGCACCATGACAATCTCACAGCTATGGACCCCCTACAAAAGGATGTTGTGTTTAACCCTGTGCTCACCATACAGATTCATGAATTTAGTTTTTGTGCCTCTAGAAATTGCCTTCATCCACTCCAGCTGTCTTACTTCCTAAACAAATTCAGACTGGTTCCATAATACAGTTGGCTCTAAATATCCGTGCCAGTTGGGTTGCCTTTAGAGGTGAAGACTATTCTGATCCAACTTAGGTATGTTTGTTATCGCCAAAGAATGGTAAGTGACCTTTGCAGTGGACTACTTCTTTCAAAACAGCCACCCACCTCCCAAAACAGAGCTGCCAAACAGTGACTTTAAAAGTCTGTGTGCTCTGCTCCCCAGTCCTGAAACACAAACTCTCCTAGTATCTTAGCCACATCCTATTTTTTCCCCAAAATTTTCATGTGGTCTTAGGAATTTTTGAAAACCTGTGCTTTAGAAAACAGTTCAGAAAGAGGTAAGAAAGCACCTGATGGTCCTCACTTATATCTCCTATGATAAATACAGCTTTAACTTCAATTAAATCTTCTTTGGAATATGAATACCAGTGACCAAACTCAATGACTGGTCTCCTCATGGCTTTGACTGTTAAGGTGATAAGTGGGAGAAAATAGAAGGGAGAAAACAATACCTGGGAAGCTGAATGCAAACCTCTCAATTTATCAAAAAGATCTTATTGTAAATTGCTTAGTTTTAGCAAGAGCTTTGATGTATTCACTGAGGGAGATAGATTCCCTTTATAAGTAGTTGCAGTTGGCACTCAAATTCTGAGGCATCAATAAAAGAATCTACATAAATGTCAGTAGAGTTCTGTTCCTAGCAACAGTATCTATTGATTTTATTTTTTGCATTCAGTTAAAACACTGAAAGAATTCCGAGTGTCCTGATTTGTTTTTTTAATAGGGAATTCAAATGGGCACAGCTGCTAAAAACTCCATTAAAATCAATTGTTCAATGGCTGAATTATAATCTCGATTTTCCTTTTTGGGTGTTTCTGAAAAGGCCAGAGACACCAAGGAAACAGTCAATACATGTATAACTCCACCAGCATGCTGACATCTGAAGCAAATTATGGTTTCCCATCTTTCCAGTGAGAAGTCCTTCTTGCTAGATCACAGCAAGAATATATTTCTTACATTTATTTTATCTGGAAAAAAAACATTTAACATTGTCCAATTCAAGCAGGAGCGAGACATAATGTTCCCACCCAGGTCATTCAGCTGAATACATATATTCCCCTGAGGGTTTGCCTGAGACTGAAAAAGACGTAGAGTAGTGGTCCTCAATTGGTGAGACTGGTTTAACCAATTGTGCAAGCAGGCACAGAGTCCACATGGAGAAACAGTGCTACCCTGCTGAGAGGTTGAGCAGTCAGTGAGTCTTGTTGGACCACTCTCAAGTACTGGTACCATCAGCAGAGGCTCTTGGTTGGGTGGTTGTCCCCAGACCAGTCAATGGCAGGGAGGGAACAACACCACTTCTTGCTAAGGAGCTATTCACATATTCTGCAGAAAAGCAATTACACAACCTGTTCTTGAGCATTTTTTGAAATATTTCTTAAAAATCGAGGCAGACTGGTGCATAAAAGCTATTCTTCCACCTCTTGCTTTTGTTCTAAATGTGTAGTATTTTTTCACAGCAGGTTCATTCTATTATAAGAGTCACACTCAGGTGAAGCCTTGGATACAGCAGCAGCAGTTTATAGTAGCCAGTGATCTTCTTCATGTTTCTTTTTCATAGATAATTCATTGAAAAAAGGTTCTATGGTGCTACAAGTTGGAGAGAAATTTTACAGCAACAATTCCTGCAGTTTTCCCCTACGATTTAATAATAAAAAATGTCCATAGGAGGCAGCTCGATTTCTTCTGAATGAGATTCCTACACTGATTGTTATGTACAAACTCTGGGAAAATCCAGGGCTTGAAATGTTTAGTGTCTTAAAAATAGTCTAGAATGCAGGGTCTGGAAAAATTCTTTCAAAATATTTCTAGACCTTGCATTGAAAAACCAAATGACCTCCAAAATCACATCATTTTAGTTCCTTTTTTTTTCTATGTCAACTGTAATATGAATTTAACAGCTGATAAGAACTGCTCAAAAAAAAAAAAACCAAATAGCCATTCAAAGCCATGATTTCAAATTCTTTTGATCTTGTACAACTTTGATTTCTAGTGCCACTAGCTCTTGAGGTAGATCCTGGTAGATTCATGTTGGAATTGAAGCAGAAGGGAAGAAAAGGATCAAAACAGTATTACTTAAGGTTCCCTACTGCCTGACCAGTTCAAGTTACATCTTGAAAAATAGAGATATTATTAGAACTCCAATAGAAGGAAAGTATTTTGAGCTCTATTTAAATGAGAATTATATATCATTTTCCTGTTACTTACATTTAATTAATCATTTGTATTTTGAGAGACATTATAATCTCTTGCACAAAGAATACTGAAAAAAACTAGGAAAGTAACATAAGAAGAAAAATATCAATCCATCTGTGAATATATGCATATATATGTATGTGTCTGCAGCTGGGTGGATATGTACTACGTTGCAGTAAATTGAGTATTCAGATATTTGAAGTTGCTTCCTGCTGATAAATGTTTCACAACAAAGATGTGATCAAAAGAAATATAGGAACTGAATGATGAGTGAAGCCAAACCAATTAAATCTCTACTGCTAGTCAAAAAGATAAAACAAATATGTCCTGTTAAAATTTCTGCCTTACCTTTTCTTCAGTACATAAAATGCACTTTTTTAAAAAGTTCATGAGCTTTAACATATGGATGCAGGAGAGAGCTTTTAAAAAAAAAGTAGAAAATAATTTGAGATGAAAAGAAGAAATTTGTAAGAATGGTAGAAAGACTGGTTTTTTTAAAGAAAACTCTTCTAAAAATAATGCCTTATTACAGAATGCTTTCATTTTTGATCTAGAATAATATACCACCCTAATGTAACATAGCAGATTGACTGAACAGCGCTAAACTGTAAGTTATTAATTCCTGTGTGCCTTTCGCCCTTATAGCATCCTATGAAAAGGAATCATTATTTGTTAAGAACTGAGTGACTACACAAAGGAAATGTGTATCATTATGAAGGCTGTATGAATGGGCTGATAGGTCTTCTGAGCTGTCCGTGGGTTCTTACAATGGCAGTTTGACAGTTTGCTTAGTGCTTAGGGTAATGTCTTAAGACAGTGCTGCTGGACATTGAAATAGAAACTAAAAAACACGTCAGTGATGTGGTACCCTAAAGCAGCTGCCATGTTAACGTTTCTCCCTGTCTTTTCCACTAAAACCTAAACAGCTGTGAATCCAAGAAACAGAAAATGAACAAATGAATGATACAAGCTTAAGCATTAATGGACCATCAGAACGTAGGATACAAGCGATGATAGATCGCAGAATAGGTTTCTTCAGCAGTTCTTTGGGGATAGTTTACACTGGTGGCATTTAAATTGCTCTTTTTGTTTATGTGGAAAAAAGTGAGTGCATATCTGTGTAGTGCAGTTTTACTGTGTCTCTTTTGATGTCACCGGTACAAGATTTTTGCTGGGCACTGTGACATTGTCTTGGAGGACTTTAGCTTTCCAAACAGCAAGGGTGGAGTGATCTGTGTCAGACACTGAGAAATTAACTGAGCCCTGGAAGTCCCTTTTCCTCCGAAATGACTGTAATGGGAATCTAGACACTGCTTAGAGGAGGACATCTGCATTGCAGACTTCTAAGTGTGGGCAGATGGATGCCACTCAGGCAATAGCATGTTCTGTAGAAATACAGTTTCTCGTATGCAGAAGGAGTTGGAGCTATGTCTTCAGCAAAAAAATGCAAAACACTTAAATCTTTGCTGTGTGTTCTGGACTCAGAAGAATTCTGGCACAGAAGAAAACCAAAACAAAACAGAAGTGGCCAAAATGAAAAAGGAGCCCAAGCTGTAACACACTGGCTATGAGTAGATTGAGGAGTGGCTGCGTGTCATAGTTGTGACTTGACCAGAATGTGCCTCAGCTTTCTAATTGCCTCTTCTTCTTATGAATCCTTCCCGCGCAAATGAAGGGGAAAGCAAAGTTAATACACTCCTATGTAAAATCCGGGCTTATAAGTGAACCCAAGTAGCTTCAAATTTATACATAGCCACTGGGTGTATAGAAACCTCTGGGAAGAAATTTTAAGCAGTGCTTGCTCTATATCTTCAAGCAGTGATTGCTCAGGAGTAAAAAAACAATCCTACAGTATTTTTCTGTTTAGCAATGACCAGTTCTGATTCACTTGACAGTTCAGCATCTTTCAGTCAGTTTTGTCAGAGTACGTTAATTATTAAAGTTTAATGCAAAGGAAATAAAATATCAGAGGTTTTTTATTTTTATCTGAGGAAAGGAGAAAATATATATATAATTGTGACTGGTGAAAGGCTGAAAAGCCAAGGGCTCACAATACAAAAGGGTTAAAACGTTCCCTGGTAAACACAAGCAGCCAAACTAGACTTGTCATTGCAATTTGAGATGGAAAAGTCCAACTCAAACATGGCTAATACAAAATCAATTCGCTTTCACTTAGAAACAGAAACTCAGAGATGAACAGTGGTCTGACACTATAGCCATGATTGATTAAAAATAACAAAAACCAGCAAGAAAAAGCCTAAGTCCTTATGATCTGAAGAATTCAGCCAAGCCAGACTACTGCAAGTTGCATGTTGTGACAACCAACAAGCAACAAAAAAAATCCAGAGGATTATGTCATTCTGCAAGAGCTTCCCCATACATTCAAGAAAGTGAATGAACCTTTTTTGGACTGCTTGCACAAAGCTCTCTTCTGCCAGAAACATTATTATTTGTTGTCAAGGCTACTGGTTTTGGCCCTGAGCTCTCTCCCATTGAGGCCAATAGGTAACTGCTGGGCAGAGAAGACTTTCATCTGGTTCATTAAAAGCAGTGCACAGTTGCTCGTCATATTATGTGGCTGAGAGCAGCAGTTCTGCTCAAAACAGCTGGTCCTCACGCTTTCAATAACTGAATCTCTCCTGGGCATGAAATTGGCTCCTGATTCCTCTTTGGAATCAGGCTGTGGTTTCTAATCCTACTCTGCACTGGAGACTTCCCACTGAGGTGTGGCTTCTGTTGGCTTCTAGAGCTGGATTCTTCACCACTCTGTGCTGCCCATACCCTTGTCAGCTCTCAGGAGAAAGTCTCAGCAATGAGAATGGGAAGGAAACAGCAAAATGCTCAGGGCAGATAAAATTAGAGGTGCCTACTGAGTGGCTCATGACTGCTGTTGTTGCCGATTCAAATGGACTTTTAGATAGTTTGTTGATGCAAAGTATTCAGAATTCCACTTGTTATCAGATTTTACGGGGAAAAGATAAGTTTGAAAATTGTATTTCTAGGTGATGAATCTTCATAGAAGAAATCAGGCAAAAGAAACTTTAGAAACAAAGACAATTGTTGATAGTTGTTACAGTGCTATTGGAAAGTAGTGCTCCTTTCCAGACATGCTGGTCTCAAGGTAATCTTTAAACACCTCAAGTACTGTTGCCCAGGTAGCATAAGGAATCACACTTTTAATGTAAGTAATATAGTAATTATAATTTAAGAAATGCATTTAGTTTCTATTTCTTGAATGTTCCATGGAAGGGTCTTCTTCCAAATTTTCAGATTTGGAAGAATAGAAAAAACTAACATTGTGTACATTTCTAAAAAGAAAATAAGTAGCAAATAACTAATCACAATTATTCAATTGCTTTGTGTTGCACACGGTATTATCATGTAGGTCTGGAACACTTGTATCCTTCAGTCAAATTGTAATTGACTCATATATCCAAAAAGAATTTTGGAGGAAGAAAAATACCATGTAAAGTTCTAGTGAAAAAAAACCAAAAAAACCCCCACAGCTTAATTTAAAATGCTTATAGCTATTAGTTCACTATTTATACTTGAGAGGTACTTCTTTCAGGTAAAGTTACAAGAGTAATAGATGTGAACTTTGGTGAACAGGTTTTAATCAGAGACAGTAGTGGGATACCTGGAAATTTTGTTCTTGTAGCCTTCTGTTCATTTTGTTATTGGGCTGTGGAATCAAGTCTGGTCATTTAGTTTCTTTGACCTTCAATTTTCCTGTTAGTAGAATGGAGATAATGTCTTAGCCACCTTTAAGAGAAGTGTGAAGAGGGATGTATGGATTTTTAGTACTGTTCCAGGTATTTTAGTATTTGAGTTTACCATTTCCAGAGAAAAAAGACATCCTATATTAATTTGTGATGATTCACAGAAAATTTTCAAACCTCTAACTACCAAATATTATTAAATCATAAAGCAGGTAATTCTCATAATTCTTTGTACAGCATTAAAAATTCATGTTTACTTGAAGAATGTTAAGTGTATTCTACCACATAGGAGCTGTATTTATATAATTTATTTTACCAAAAGAAAGAATAACTTTTTCCCTTTGGCTACAACTTTGCAAATTAGCAAGTATTTAAATTTTCAGTCTTAACCTTCCAGTTATACCTCTTTCCAGTGTGCCTTTCCATAAAAATACTAAGCTGTCTGTCATTGCTATGCCTCCCGTCAGTATCTCTTTCTTGGTCAAGTGTGTGTTCATCATGGTTCCTCTCTTGTTGATATGTGACTGCTGTAGGATTGTGGTGGCTTCTGTCAGATAATGCAGTTGTCTTGAACTCCTACACATGAGGATAAAAAAATACAGTTATAGCCCTTTGAAGAACTCTTATAAAATGTGTTTCTAATTAGATACATATAATAGAGAGTACCAGAGGGATTTGTTCATTGTTACAGACCTTCAGAGCTGAATTTCCACAACAGTTTGCTGAAGCACATAGACAACAAGAAGCATTTATGACTGCATGTGATCCAGAGATAAGAGATGTGCTAGATCTGAAGCATCTGAAATAAGAAGCAGTGGGAAGCAGAAGCATCCTTGTATTTCAAGATAATTAAACTCACTGTTTATCCACAGAATTCAGGCAGCAAACACTTAATACAACATTTCAAAAGGAAGCAGTTTAAAACATACTTTTAAAAGACATTTTTAAACCTTATCTGCAGTGCAGTAACAGCAGATGCTTGTTAAAAAGAGTTTATCTAAAAGTCAGATAAATTTGTCATTTTTTTTAGTGATAGACTAGAGAGTGGAAAAGAGAAGTTTCACTTTTTCATGTAAGCACAAGGCTCTCTGCTGGGACAAGCGGCCCCAAAGTGCCTTTGAGTGTACTGCAGGATGTGCACAGGGAGCTTTTTAATCAGCTGTTGCTTACACGCAATGTGACAAGTTGTGCCGTGAACAGCCAATCTATATGAAACCTAGTTTCCAGTGGCTCTCTCCCACATTTTTTTCCCCTTTGTGTTTAATAAAAGATGATCTTGTAAGTCTTTCTGTGTATGATGACATTATAGGGTTTCTTTTGCCATTTGTAGGCCTATTTTTCTGAAACTTCTGTGACAGTGTGTCTTCGAATATTCTCGCCTTTTGACCTGTTTCCTTAAAATGTTCAGGAAAACAGAAGTTATTTCAAGGGAACAGACACCACATGTGGATGCTTAAATCTTTTTTCCTTGGGAAACCAACCTGAGTTTAGTATTTAGAGTTTTCTCTATAAGAAATCCAATTATCTGCATGTGTCAGAAGGAATACTTGTATTAACTCCATCAGACTAAATGTATACTTGTATATAACATTAAACTATTACAACAATTGGCAAAAACCAGCAAGTTAAAATTCTGTGAATTAGAAAAAATGCCTAATTAATGTTATTGAAACTAAATTTGGGCTTCCTAGTATTGTTCTGGTACATGTGAAGTCAGTTATACAATGAGCAAGCTACAGGAAAATGAAATGCTCAGTGTACTTACTGTCTCAGAGGTGAGTTTGAGAAAAAAAAAAAAAAACAGGTGTGTTAAGTCCATGCATCTGAATTAAGTTCCTCTCTTCCAAAGTTTTATGATCAGCCTATACTCAGATAGGAGATGTGCATTAGGGAGGACCTGGAGATAGTTGGACCTCAACTGGATAAATCCCTGCACAATTTGATCTATGCTGGTTGTGCTTTGAGCAGAGATTGGACCAAGTGATCTCCAGAAGGTCCCTCCTGACCTAAATAAATCATCTGTGATCAGATCTACGGCACAGAAAGAGTTGTCCTGTAAAGTATATGTAATCTGTATGCTTTAAATGACCTAACATCGCTTGTATGGAAAACAATTCAAACCTTTAACATTGTTCTAGCTTCCATTTGATCAAAACAATATTTATCATAATTCTTTAAAACCTGTATATGGTCTACCTAATCACCAGGCTGGTTGGCAATTATTTGATATCTATAAAAATCAGAAATAGGAACAGGCCTAAATTTTACTCATGTTGGATACAGTCCCACTTTAGATTTCCTGAAAAAGGACAGAATTGTATTATTTTCACAGTATCTACAAGCTTCAGTAGAAAATGGCATGCTGAATGATAGACAATCTGATGCAAAACAGCACTTCCAAGATAAATGCAAGAAGAATCCTACATAGGTTGTTACTGAATTTAGAGAACACGATTGTCATTCATAATAAACACGGGTTTGTCATGTGTATTTTGTAAGGGAAAGATAGCGTGCAGTCTAAAATATCATCTGCTTATTCAGAAAGTGATATAATCCAGAATTGCACAGGAAACAGCTTCCTGATTTGGAAAAAGAAGTTTTAAAAAATTAATCAGTAGTTTGGAGAAAACAAAACAAGAAGAGTAAGTCTGTAAATACTTGAGAGAAATGGGTTGGTGATATAAAAGGAGGAAATAGCCCTCAGCCATAACAGGTAGGGAATAGTGTCGCGTCTCTGTCGTATTTCACACAAATGCAGTGCCATGGGTCTATGGAATGAAATTAGCAAACATGCAGAATTGAATTGTGAACAACTAGAGGATAGCTACAATAGCCATTAGAAAAACAGTTGTAGATCCTAAGGTTTATTAGATGATAGAATAATTTGTCAGGGGAAGTTCTCGAGCACAAACATTAGATAAGAGTAGCAACAGCAGGTCAAACTTTATTATACAAGGTCCTCCAGCATTACAGCAGGGAAATGTAGTTTCCAGACCTAGCACATAAAGTCTTATGAATACAAAAAAGAAGAAAAGTAGTGGACAAAAGGAGAGAAAACACGTACTGCATTACTCACATCAGATACGTGAAGAAGAAATTTTGCAACTACCAATTGCAAAATAAACCAAACACAACCAAAACCCCAAAGAAATTGACAATTTCAAATACAGTCTACCCCTGAAGATGTTGAATAATTATGAACCATGTTTTGTAATGTCACAAAATATATTGACAGAGGCATCTGTCACAGCCAAATCCCTCCATATTTGGTGGCAATACTGCAAAATTCTAGGGTTTTTACTTTCTTGAGGTTGTAAGTATAGGTTTAGTGTCTTGAGACTAAATCCAAACTTTTGCAGAATCTAGTGTCTACTTCAATTATACACTGCTGTTTTGTTATGTTTTGATAACTATTTGAATAAACAGCTCAGCCCTTTTCATGTTTTGAGTGATGCTACATGCCTCTCTTGATATTACACTATAACTAATTTGAACAATAACAAGAGATACCGACTAGTCTCAAATTCAAATGTCAGATCTATCAACTATTTCCTCAGCTAGATTTTCAGTTGTGACTGAGTACTCACTAGATGACTCTAGATGGTGTCTGTGAAAGGGAAGGATTTATTCTTGTTTTTCTTTTTGTATTTAAGGGTTTTTTTATATCTGCACCACATTTGTAGTCTGTTTTTGTCTTTGATTGAATTAATGGTCTAATGAGCTAAGTTTAACTCAGTTGATTGTGAAATTATTAATGCACTGTTCTTCTCTTCCTCCCTACAGTATGCTGTCTGGCTGGTCCTTTGGGTTACATGGAACGTGTTTGTTATCTGCTTCTATTTGGAGGCTGGGGACCTTTCAAAGGTAATTTACCAATGGATACATTTAGGCCATCAGCACTGTGCTAACATGTCCCAGTCGCAAGGCTGTGTTCTGCTTTACTTATCCTCTTAGTGTTATTAGAATGAGGGTACTATGATGAACATTTGGAGTGTTCTGGGTATGTTAGAAACTATTAATCTAGACAGTCATAAGTATATACGTTCTGAAGTCCACATTAATGGTATGTATGTTTTAAAAGAAAATTCTCTCTTTTTTACCCACTCAGTAATTCTGCAATGCAAACTTCATCTCTGTGAGAGACATTATTTAGTGATTTCATTAATACAAAAGTTTACCATCTCAACAAGGGTGAAAAAATATTTTTTATCCCTTTTAGCTTGCTGTTACTTATCTGGATTCCTTTCAGAGATCTTATACCACAGCATAATTATAAATCAAGAAGTCTTTCATTAAAGTAAAAAGTAAAACGTGGTTCCAAAGTAGATTCCCATTTGGCTACATCAGTGTATTTTAACTTTGTGATTCTTTTAGGGGTGTTATGGTTGAACACTTACACACAGTCAAAATCCACAGGAAAAATATATTTTCCTAAGAATGACATATTTATAGGGATATATTGACACTGTAAATGATAACACATAAAGTGGCAGTTGGTAATGGACTCAAACCAACATCTCAAACCAAAATTCCTACTTTCTAAGGCATTCCCAGAAGGCTGGCAATTTGTGGCATAAAACATTAGCAGTCATAACAAATTATTTTGTTGAAGTAATAAGCTGCAATTGAGTTGTAATATTGCTGTCCTCACTGACTTATGTTCACAGTAGTCTGAACTGACCATCAAGGAGTATCCCACGTGTGATAGAGATCACATTGTCTTCTGATATTTAATTGCTGTTTGTGGTTAAAGGGAGTTTATCGCAACTGTAAATTACAGATGTAATTCTCTGATCCTTTGTGAGTTACTGATATGTTATGATACAGAAAGTTAAACATAATTGTAAGAAGAATAAATGAAGCAAAGATGCTTCCTTACCCGTATGTACTCTCAAATCACCCCCAAAGTACAAAAAATACTAAAGACTGGGATATTTCATCCTTATGTACTCTGTTTCTTCAAAACACACAGACTTCAAAAGGATCAGAATTTCATTTGCTGAGGGTGTAAAGTAATTTTCTGCAGGTAAAACGTTACACTTTCTGGGTTTTATACCTTCAGACAGACCCAATCTCATTAAAAGCTTGGCAAAAACATAGTAAATAAAAGAACTTGCATATATATTAACTTTTATTTGGTTAAAATGCTTTCTGTATTGCTAAGTGAACTAATGTATATAAAAAACCCGGCACCTGTTGTACAATTATACTCAACTCAATCCGCCCCCTTTCCAGCTGTTTGTTTCAGCCACTTTTTTTTCTGAAGTCTAGGGCTGTGTCATCTAGAATGATTCCAAACCAACCATATGGTTCAGGCTTATATTTGGATACAGTTAAAATTTGTATTTGGTCTTTATAAGTATTATTTGTTCCAGTGATATGATTTACCTTGAAATACCAATTAGTGCCTATTCCTTGCACATCAGCTGGTTTTCAGACCAAAGGTGTTGCTAAAGAGAGGGAGAAAAGGAAAATTTCGTAGAAATTGGATTTAATAAATAGGTACAGGTCAACTCATTATCTACAAAAGGTCTAATTCACGCATGGGACATTACTCTCCTCTCCTTTTCAACTGCAGATGTGAGAAAAAATTACTCACATGATCAAATCTTCTGCAAATCTAAGGCTTAGAAATATATGTCTAATGGAAAGATACCCAACTGTTTGGGTGGAGAAAAGTTATCCTCCTGTTCAAGATCCCTTCAAAAGCTTCAACTGTTTTACAGATGTAGGTATCTTACAAAATGGATCATTTTGAGTTTTATGGCTCTCAGTTACATTTATGTGCCTTGTACTGAGTCATCTTTATTATTTATATTTTCATCTGGTAGGGAATAACTGCAACGTCAAATCTGTAATTACATTCCTGTGTATTTTTTTTTTTGTTTGGAATGGCATATAGAACCTTGAAAAACACTCTGGGTCTGAATCAGTTCTAAATAGAGAATAAAAAATAACCTTTGGGTAAGTACCAGAGGGATGCCTCTGAGCTTGTAAACTATGAGAGAGGATCCTGCACAGCATGGCTTTAGGAATTGATAGGTTAAAATTACAGCCTAATAATAGTTCAGCTGGGTATAGTTTATTTTTATATGTATAATTTATAGCTTTCTACCAAATAAAATAAAAGAAAGGCTTTTTAAAAAAAGTTCTGAGAACAGCTTTTATTCTATGTGTACGTACATCCATTTTTCCGTCATTGCCTGCTGATACAATGGAGAAGACCTATTTCAGTTGTGAATATACCCTATTAGAAAAGGCTTGCTAGCTTCATCCTTTTCTATTTTAGTTGTGGGGGCGGAGGTCATGACACTTTTACAGTTTCTACTTATTACTCTGAAACAGGTCTTCAGAGACTCAGAAATTCTTAGAACAATGAGGTAATCATCTCTGAAGAGCCTGAGGAGGCTCAAAGATTATGAGTGAACAACCGTGCAAATCTGTTTGCATTATACACCATTATAACCATATGTGTCTTATGGAAAATGGCATCACACTAAGCATTTTCCTGTCCTTGAGGCACGGCTGTCTTTGCTGAAACTCTTTCGTAGCAAACTGGAATATTTATGGCTTTGTAACAGAGGTCTACAACAAAGAGGAAGTGCAGTCACTTATTTGTGACCTTAATTGTTATGCAGATATGTGAAGGAATGCCTAAAAACCCACTCCTTGGACTTACTTTTTAGTACTACTCTTCAATAATATTTAATTAGTCTCTGTGTTGTTTTGCTTGCTCGCGAGTGTCATAAAGTAGGACATTTAAGGTTTTAGGGGTAACAGTATTTATTTTGGCTTGTGGCTAAGCAAGCACTGCTTATGAAAAGCATAACCTCTTGTCTTGAATGAGGCACATCTGAAGTACACTAGTGCAACAAAAAGGAAAACAGAATAGAAGGCATCTCTGAGAAAATGTAATACTTCAATGATTTGTTTAAATATATCAAGAAAGGACACAGGGAACTAGATTCAGCTATCTCAGAACAAACAAACAAACAAAAAGCCCCCAAACCCCCCAAAAAATTAAAAATCGGTCTTATACTTCCTCCTTCCAACAGAACTCCCATTTACTTCTGTGGGAATCAGCTGGAAGGTCTGAATGAAGATCCTCAGTAGAAAGTGCTGCAAATGCTCATGTAATGAAAAAACATCACTCTTCAATGTATTTAAAAGCTTGCCTTAATGATGTCTAAGGATCCCACAAGCAGAATAGGAGCAGAATAAGAACTATCAAACTCCCGTTTTCAGTTTGAAAATGAGTAGACATTTACTCCACTGCAAAAACTCATGGCTGAGGTTGCACTGGCCCTATCACAAGACTGGGAATGTAGAGATGCTGATGTTGTCAGTTACTGGAAGTAAAGGCAGAGGCTGGACCTGGGGAGCTGGATGAGGGGGACCAGCTGGAGTTCAGGGTTCAAAGCAGCACTTGCTGTACATGGACCCAGCCTTGTGCCAGTACTTTTGGTGACCAGAGGTGTCACAGAATCACAGAATCACAGAATTGTAGGGGTTGGAAGGGACCTCGAGAGATCATCGGGTCCAACCCCCCTGCCAAAGCAGCTCCCTAGCTCATATTGCTCAGATAGGCGTCCAGGCGGGTCTTGAATATCTCCAGTGAAGGAGACTCCACCACCTCCCTGGGCAGCCTATTCCAGTGCTCAGTCACCCTCACTGTGAAAAAGTTCTTCCGCATGTTGGTGCGGAACTTCCTGTGCTCCAACTTGCAGCCATTGCCCCTTGTCCTATCTCCACAGACCACTGAAAAGGGGCTGGCTGATTCCCCCTGCATCCCCTGCTTCAGATAATTATAAACTTTGATTAGGTCCCCCCTTAGTCTTCTCTTCTCAAGGCTGAACAGTCCCAGCTCACTCAGCCTTTCCTCATAGGGGAGATGCTCTAGGCCCTTAATCATCTTCGTAGCCCTTTGGACTCTTTCCAGGAGATCCCTGTCATTTTTATACCAAGGAGCCCAGAACTGGACACAATACTCCAGGTGGGGCCTGACCAGGGCAGAGTAGAGAGGGAGGATCACCTCCTTTGACCTGCTGGCTACACTCCTCCTGATGCATCCCAGGATCCCATTGGCTCTCTTGGTCACCGAGGCACACTGCTGGCTCATGGCCAACCTGTCATCTACCAGGACCCCCAGGTCCTTCTCCACTGAGCTCTTCTCCAGCAGGTCATCCCCCAGCCTGTACTGATACAAACAGTTGTTCCTTCCCAGGTGCAAGACTTTACACTTGCTTTTGTTGAACTTCATCTGGTTTCTCCCTGCCCAGCTCTCCAGCCTGTCCAGGTCTCTCTGGATGGCAGCGCAGTGCTCCTGCGTGTCAGCCACTCCTCCCAGCTTTGTATCATCGGCGTACTTGCTGAGGGTGGATGTTATTCCCTCATCAAGATCGTCAATGAAGATATTAAACAGGACTGGACCCAACACTGAGCCCTGGGGAACACCGCTGGTAACAGGCCTCCAGTCAGATTCTACTCCACGAATCACAACCCTCTGGGTTCGGTCCGACAGCCAATTCTCAACCCACCTCACTGTCCACTCATCTATCCCATGCTTTCTCAGCTTTGCTATCAGGATGTCATGGGAGACAGTATCAAAGGCCTTGCTGAAGTCAAGGTAGATGACATCCACTGCTCTCCCTCCATCTACCCAGCCTGTCATGAGATCGTAGAAGGCTATGAGGTTGGTCGAGCACGATTTCCCCTTAGTGAATCCATGCTGACTACTCCTCATGACCTTCTTCTCTTCCAATTGCTTGGAGATGGCATCCAGAACAAGCTGTTCCATTACCTTTCCAGGGGCAGAGGTGAGGCTGACTGGCCTATAGTTACTAGGTTCCTCCTTCTTGCCCTTTTTAAAGACTGGAGTGACATTGGCTACCCTCCAGTCTTCAGGCACTTCTCCTGTCCTCCAAGACCTGTCGAAGATGGTAGAGAGTGGCTCAGCAATCACCTCCACCAGCTCCCTCAGCACACGTGGATGTAACCCATCTGGGCCCATGGATTTGTGTGCATTAATCCCTTTGAGCCGCTCCTGGACCTCCCCTACTTGAACCAGAGGGAAATTCTTCATTTCCCAATCAGTCCTACTCTCATCCAGTGTCTGTGGGTCCCGGGGGGCCTTTGAAGTGAAGACCGAAGCAAAGGCGGCATTCAATATCTCCACTTTCTCAGCATCCCCCGTAACCAGGACACCCTCCTTATTCAGCAAGGGACCTACATTATCCCTGGACATCCTCTTACTGTTCACGTGTCTAAAAAACCCCTTTTTATTATCCTTTATGTCCCTTGCCAGCTTAATTTCCAAGAGGGCTATAGCCTTCCTAGTTGCATCCCTACAGGCCCTGACCACATTCCTGTATTCTTCCCAGGTGCTCAGACCCTTTTTCCACGATTCATAGATCTTCTGCTTCTCTTTGAGTTTGCTCAATAGCTCCCTGTTCATCCATGCAGGTCTTCTGCCTTTCTTTCCCCATTTCCTCCTCAAAGGGATGCATCGTTCCTGTGCTTGGAAGAAGTGCTGTTTGAATGCTAGCCAGCTCTCGCAGGCTCCCATTCCTTCAAACAGCGTAGCCCACGGGATAGCCCCCATTAAGTGGCGGAGGAGATCAAAGTTAGCTCTACCAAAATTCAGGGTAGCTATCCTACTTTTTGGCTTGCTTCTTCCACCCAGGATCATGAACTGAACCATTTCATGGTCGCTTTGCCCTAAGCTGCCCCCGACCTTCACTTCCCTAACAAGTCCATCCTTGTTAGTGAAAACAAGGTCCAGCAGCCGCCCTCCCCTTGTGGGCTCCTGCACCATCTGTAGCAGGAAATTGTCTTCAACACACTGCAGAAATTGTCTGGACTGCATACGACTGGCCGTATTGCTTGCCCAGCAAATATCTGGGTAGTTGAAGTCCCCCATAAGGATCAGTGCCCGGGAACTTGAGGCTACTTCTAACTGTTTATGGAATGCGTTATCTACCTGCTCCTCTTGATCAGGGGGCCTATAGCACACTCCCACAACAATGTCCCCCATACCGGTTTGCCCCTTGATTTTAACCCACAAACACTCGACAGAAGGTTCATCCTTCCCCAGGTGGAGCTCAACACATTCTAGGTGCTCTCTCACATAAAGAGCAACTCCTCCACCTCGCTTCCCTAGCCTGTCTTTCCTAAAAAGCACATAGCCATCCATGACAGTGTGCCAGTCGTCCAGGTTGTCCCACCACGTCTCTGTGATTGCGATGAGATCATGGCCCTGCGACCGCACAAAGATCTCTAGTTCTTCTTGTTTGTTCCCCATGCTACGTGCATTTGTGTAAAGACAGTTCAGTGGTGAAGCAGATGTAGGTATCCTCAACGGCCCACAGCGAGATTTCTGACAGGGGACTGGCAAAAGTGGCTCCACGGAGGAGTACTCAGGGCAGTCCACAGAATTTTCCCTACTCTCACGTGGAAAAACGTCCCCAAGTCCACGACTGTGCTGTTGGTATTTACCTCTTCCCACCGTCAACTCCCGTTGTGTCTCCCAAAGCCTAACCCTGGCAGCCGCCTTAATATCCCCTTCCCCCTTCCTAACTAGTTTAAAGCACGATCGATGAGCCCTGCTATCTCCTGGGCGAGGATCCGCTTTCCTTTATAGGACAGGTGAGCCCCATTAGCAGTACTCATGCCAGGAGCAGAGTACACCATCCCTTGGTTAAAGAATCCAAAGTTCTTGTGCCGGCACCAGCCTTTTAACCACACATTCAACTCGTGGGTTATCCTGTCCTGCTCTGAGCCCCTCCTCCCACAAGTGGGGATAGAGCAGAATATTATTTGGGCTCCCCCCCCCTCAACAGAGCGCCCCAGGTCCCGGAATTCCCTTTTGACAGCTTGCAGGCTACACTTTGTGATTGCGTCCCTGCCTGCTTGAACTATCAGTAAGGGATAATAGTCAGTGGATCTTACCAGGCCTGGTAGCCTTCTGGTAATATCCCTGACCTGGGCTCCAGGGAGGCAACACACCTCCCTGCGTGTAGGGTCTGGCCTACATATAGGCCCTTCTGTCCCTCTGAGAAGGGAATCTCCTACTACGACTACCTTCCTCTCTTGCCTAACAGAGGCAGTCTCAAGGCGTGCAGATGACCGCCTCACTCTAGGCCTCCGCTTTCTCTGAGGCAGAGGGGCTCCATTCATCTCCTCAGGTACCTCCTCCTCAACTGTCAGGGCCCCAAACCTGTTGCTCAGGGACACCTGAGGGGGTGGGGTAGGTAGGCAGGGGGAGTGCCTACGACGCCGAGTCGGGACTGTCTTCCAGGCCTCCTCGGGGTTTGGGTCACTCCCATTAACCTGGCACGGGCAGTGAGGGGGGACCGTCTTCAGGTGTGAGGTGTCATCCCGACTGTCTTCCTTTTGGGACGCCAGGGAGCTACTCCACCAGTCAATCTCTCGCTCGCAGTCCCTGATCACCCGCAGTCTTTCAACCTCTTCCTTTAGTTGTACCACCAAAGCAAGCAGGTCATCGACCTGCTCACACCTCAGACAGGCTAGGTGTTTGCCTCTTATCCCAGGCAACTGCAGGCTCTGGCATTCCCTGCAGCCTGAGACCTGGACCGCAGCATCCCTAGGCAGGCCCTCCATCGGGGTTGCCCGAGATTTGCAGGGGGAACCTCTGCGCCTGGTGGAGACCATGGTTAGCTGAGCACACAGCAGACAGGGAACCCTCAGCTCGCCCTTTTGTACTCTGCGAGCCGGTCCTCTGAGTATACCCCCTCAGCAAACTAGGAGGGGAGGCTTGCTCGGCCTGCTTGCTCTGCCTGCGCGAACTGCCTCGCTACCTGCCGCGCCACGCCCTTCTGACGCGCCACGCCCTGTTTGCCCGTCCTGTTCGCTGCGCTCCCAGAGGCCTCTCTTGTATGGAGAGGGATAATTCCTGTCGCCCTTAGCTCCGCCCCCGATGAGTCACCGCTCCGGGCAGTGCAGGGGACGAACAATGGCTGTTAATGGGTGCTGATGGCCACTGATGGGTGCACCTCTGCCTCTCTCCTTTTGATCTTAGGTGCTTTTTGTTAGTTGCCCTCGCGGATCTATGTCCGGGGGTTGTTGCTCGCAGAAAGGGGGTCCCTCGACGGAGTCTCCCGCTTCAGAGCCCTGCTCCTCAGCAGTGTCCTCTCACTGCTGCCTGGCTGAGGTCCAGTATCTCTTCACTGTACTTCCTACAGTACTCAGTGAACATGGCCAAGAATACACTTTTTAAAAACTCGTTTTAACTGTCAGGATTGACTTAGTTTCTATTTGTGTAGCGCTCTCGACATCTTCCTTATTTATACCTGATAACATACAAAGGTTACATTTAATAAATTAAATGAAAATGTTGTATTTATATGTATTTTGACACAAAGTTCTGGTGTTTGAAAGTCAAACACTTCAGTAACAAAAAATGACAGAATTAAGGTTTCTTCTGCAAGCATAATTCAACTCTCTCTCTTCCTTTTTATATAGCTTTTAGTTATGCAGTCACAGATGTATATTTTTATTTTTCATGATCCTTTCCTTAATCTCTATACAGCATGGACTATTTCAGAGATAAATCAGGTTTGGGAATTGAGTGAGGCTGCCATACTGGATCTTACTCTATGTATTGCACAAGTCAGTAAAAGCTTTACAAAGGGGCAAGGGGAAAAAATCCCACCCTTCTGTTTTTCCTACCACGTGTGGCCATTACATATTTTGATTTGTACTCACTTTTTGTAATTAATTTCCATACTTCATACACATCAATCCTGTACTTCAAGCTGCTCTGAAAACATGTAGAATATACTATGAAAACTTATGTACAGGACTGTGGCACCTAGGAACCTTAAACACAGAGGTGGTAGAATATGACACCGTGTGTCATAAAAGTCCAGTTCCTCATGACTTTAGCACTCATTCTACACATCTGAATTACAAGCTGTTGTTCTTTAAAAAAACCAACAAAACAAACCAAACAAAAAATACCCCAAACAGTTACTGTTTGCATTCAAATAATGTAAATTTGTTTCCCATATTTTCCTGAGAACAGGAAAGAATAGGAAAGATTAAAAAAAATACATTTAGTTAAAATTATTAAGTATGATACTAAGAACTGACTGTATTGTAGCTATTTAAATGTAAAGAAAATAATGTAATCAGGTAGTTTTCTGCCAGAAGTTTTAAGGGAAATCAAATGTTTCTGAACACATTTTCTCCTACCCACCCCAAATATCTGCAAATATAAGATAGCAGCCTCACAAAATCACAGACTAATACATGTTGGAAGAGACCTCTCAAGGTCGCTTAATCCACTCTCCTGCTTGGAGACGCACCAACTTCAAAGTTAGATCAGGTTGCTCAGAGTTTTAGCCAGTCAAGATTTAAAACTCTCCAAGGATGGAAATTTCACAACCTCTCTAGTTCTTAACCATCCTCGTTGTGAAAAATTTTCTCCTGTCATGCAGTTGAAATTTCCATTGCTGAAATCTGTGACACTGCCTCTTGTCCTTTCACTGTGTACCTCTGAGAAGAGTCCTGCTGCATCTTCTCACCAGTTATAATGCAATTCATGTTTCGTAATCGTATATGCTTTCCTATGGAAGAAAACTGAAGGGTCTTCACATATATGTAAAGCTATATAGTATCTTAAGTAAACGGAAGGTTATCCTTGCTATCTAGAAGTAATAGCACATTCAAAAATAATTAGAATCCTTTAGATCAAAGACAGTTTAATTTATATCAATATTTTAGTTACCATGATGTTGCAGTTAGTGAAATACTGAAAACATTGCATATAAACCGTGCAGTCAAATAAAATGTTTAAAATGTGTAACTCTTTTCCACTGAGGTAAGTATGAATCTGGAAAGTTAACCAAAACTTGGTGAAGGCCCCCCAGTAACTGTCAGGGAGTGAGAGGAAGGCAGTATAATGACATTGCTGGGGAATACTCCTGGGGAGAGAGAGCGCTCTGGGAGTGCAGGGCTGCTGCTGGAGAAATGAAGGTTGAGGGAGAGAGTTCGTTGCTGGTTTATTACCTGCAAGCATTACCCACTCTGTATCTGAACTGCAAGTTCCACATTGTGAAAGCAGAGTAATTAATAAAAATTGTAAGAAATCACGTAAGTAGGATTCCCCAACTGCCGTGTACACTGTGATTAAAATCGGGGTTTTCATACTCATACTCATGGCCCGTATTAAAGTAAGGCCAGATGGGACTTCAGGATTTGGCTAGTCCATTCCCCTGCCTCCAGCCAGGCTCAGCAACCATCCAGGACTATGGGAGGACATCTGATGCAAAAGATCATAAGGCAGAAATGAGCAGTTTAGAAATCCACCCATTGCTGATACTCATGAATTAGCAACTTTTCACCACTGATAAATCCTCCTTGGTGACTGAGGTGTCAGTCCGGGATTAGCCAGATAGGGCTGTCTTTTAGTGCCTGTAGTGCAGTGCATCCCTTCTCTTTTCCTTTGCCTTTGGTTGACATTTGTGGGAAGACAAAAAGACTGCAACAGTTGTAGCACTTCCTGCTAACAAATTTACATCAGCCTTGCATTGCTGGTGGGGATAAATGGAAGGGTTAGGAGGAAATAAGGAGCCCATGTTTCCTCCTACTTTTACCATTTGTCCTCACCATTTTCTTCAGCAAACTTTTAAGGCCCAACCAGAAATAGGCACCTTGTAGTAATTTTCCACTTGAATATCCCAACATTGGCAAGCACACATCCACCTATGCACTCTGCTGCTCGGATTAATACCTAGTTGCTCTAAGTGCAGTTTATATCCATATGCAAATTAACTGCAATAATGCAAATTACTTCAGGATATGATTTGCATAGCTTGTCACTCATGATGCTTAGAAACCATGCTGGCTATGAGTGCTGAACAGTTTATGCAGCTAATGTATTCTGATTTTAAAGGGACAGTTTGATACCTAGATGAAGCTGATGAAAGAAGGAGACAAAAGAAATGGGTCATTCATCTTCAGCATAACTCAGTTTGTACAAAGCAATGAACTTGGGAAAAAGATTGAACTTACACCAGTTAGGCATTCATTCTACATTACTTTGCATCCGTTAGGCTAATCATTATATTGCTTTGATTCCATATTTACTAATTATTTTTGTAAGGCGGTGGTCGTTAACAGTTAAATGTCAATGTTGCACATAGTCTAATAAAACAACCTGCAGGATGTTTAATTTTGAACATATTACCTTCCTCGGATGTTGTTTTAACAGATGTCCTGTTAAGATAACAGAGAAATTAAATTAGTTTTCAACTCAAAGCATCTGGTTAACTTTGTAGGTAAATGCCTTTAAGCGGTAAATCTGACCAGGGTTTTCAGATAAATAGCTATCAGAATGTTTTAAGTAAATGACTTTATTTTTTCACTTCTATTACTCAGGGCAGATTTGACATGCTTGATCATATATCTAACAGATGAAAATTGAAAATAGTGCTGGCAACCAGCAGTGTTAGGTTATTCTGAGGGTGGTTTCATGGGTAGATACTATTAAGCGTGCTTATGGTTTCAGATAATTTCGTTTTGCAGCAATTTTTAAACCTCAAGATCCTTACCAGCTAGCAGATAACTGTTTATAAAATTTAAACTGTTTATCACTATAGACATAGCGTATGGTGGAAAACATTTAGATGAAGGTGGAATTTTTCTTCTCTTCAATGGTGAAGCAAATTGTGATAGGAAATAAATCAAAGTTCAGCAAAATATGAAATATAGTTGTATAGATTTTGCTTATTATATGAAGTTTAGAATTTTAAATTCTGGGACATATTTTGAGTTCATGATTAAGCATACATCTGCATATCGATTTATATATGCACACTTTTCCCATAATCTAATAGTTATGCACAGAATACAGGAACACATGAAAATGAGTAAGTGCAGTAACTGATCACAAGATGATGCCATATTAAAATGTACATACGTGTGTACATATTGTATAAATATCATAAATGTGTATATATATGTATTAAGTACCTTAGTTATGCTGTTAGGATCAGTAAACACATATCTTAGCATATGCCTTACAACCACATATATTATAGTTACACGGAGGTTTTCGTATATAGCTAAAGGCAATGCCATAGATGTTTCTGCAAGTCTCTCAAATGCTGCAGCCAAGACATTGCAGAAGCAGCAAGTACATATTTATGAGATTACTTTTAAATATTTATTAATTATATTGCAGTACCATCTAGTGGCCCCAGTTTGATTTCAGGGTGCCATTACAGAATGAGCCCTAGACACACCTGATACAAATAGGACGTCTGCGAAATGGTGCTGAGTCTTAGTACGTGATGGAACAGACTAAGAATGGGAACCATCCAATAGGATACTGTGTGGAGAATGCAAACCAGTGTTATATCTTTGAAGTTGTTAGAGTCTGGATTTTCTTGACTTTCCTATGAAGTTTTCCACATGTTTCTCATCCCTGTAAGGATGGATGGGCAAGTGTCAGAAAGCCCTACTTCTGCTGGCCCACATTTCCTGGTCTACCTCTGTAAAGAAATCACTTCTAATGGTGTAGTGCACCACTGTGAGCATTTCAGCTGTTCAATGCATCGTGGGGAAAAATGAAAAAAATCAGAAGATTTTTTTTTTTTTTTCCAGAATGCAAGTTTGCTATGACAGCTCTTCTGGGGAGTTGTCTGTGCATCTCATAGACGGGACCTTTCCTATGGATATATAAATCAGGCTCTGGAATCAGCTATGGACAAGGGTTGAAGGGTTATTTACCATAGCTGATAGCTGGGGAGTCTGCCAATGCACCTGTTCATCTTTTGGGAATATATGAAAACATACAAAAATATGTTGAGCTTTTTAAAGCCATGTTCAATTTCACAGTCTCATGGTGTCAGCTTTTTGTTTCATTGTTCGTTCTTTTTAAGTGCATATGATAGTCCTAAAAAATTTCTTCTTCTAAATGTATGTCCAATGGCTAGAATATACTTTAGCCAAATATATTTTTTCTCTAAATAGAAATAAGCAATTGAACTTCTAATTACAATCTAACAGGTAAGCTTCATCTTGGGAACCAGGGGCCTACCAGAAATTTCAAGGCAACACTAAGCTCATACAGTTTCTGAGGAGCTTTGTATTTTTACTTGGAACTTCCAATGGAAAACATGCCAATCCTTATGTCACTGAAAATTATGCCAGTGTTAATCCCATCGGAAATAAATGATCCTATAAATATTCTGTATTGCCTTCAGCATCTTTTCACATATGAATAAGCATTAATTGAATCTGGGAAAGCAACATGAGCTGTGAAGCTCTTTCCTTTGTTGATCCTGTTAACTGTTGTCCTCATCCCATAGAACAGTGTGAATGCAGCCAAGGAGCAGCACAGCATCTTTTTTACTGTACTCCTTTCTCACCAACACAGTGGTACCAGTGAGCTCACAGACTGTGAGGCCATGCAATGAAAATAGCTGCGGTGGGTGATCATCTCTTATAGCAGTTCATCATCTTATCATGAGCGAGTGCAGAGGAGGGCAAAAGGATGATCAGAGGACTGGAGAACCTTGCCTACAAAGACAGGTGGAGGGAGCTGGGCTTGTTCAGCCTGGAGAAGAGAAGGCTCCGGGGAGATCTTATAGCAGCCTTCCAGTACCCCAAGAGGGCCTACAGGAAAGCTGGGGAAGGTCTGTTTATAAGGGCATGGAGTTGACAGGACATGGGACAGTGGTTTAAAAGTACAGCAGGATAGGTTTAGATTAGACATTAGGAAGTAGGTCGTCACTGTGAGGGTGGTAAAACACTGAAACAGGTTGCCCAGGTGGTGGAAGCCCCATCCCTGGAGACATTCAAGGTCAGCCTTGATGAAGCTCTGAGCAACCTGATCTAGTTAAAGGTGTCCCTGCTTAGTGTAAGGGGCTTGGACTAGATGACCTTTAAAGGTCCCTTCTAATCTAACATACTCTGTATGAATCTATAAGGCTCCTGTCACCCTTCTGCTGGCCCTGCGAGAGCGCTGAAGTACTTGAATGTTCACAATCTATCTCTGGGCTAAAACATACAGGTGTGTTTTAAGCTGCTCCAAGCAGCCACATAAAATGCATTCTTACACACACACACAAGTTTGCACTGATGGAGGTGAGTAGATCCTAGAAAAGATGCTAATAAAAGCTAAGGAAGCAGAAACATGCTTAAACTGTCACAAAAAATCTCAAAGTGAATATTTTCCCTAGTCACAGAGCCACGCATCCCAAGAAAATTTATACTCACTAGCTAAATCTACCTAAACATTTAAATACATATTTTCAGAAACATGTTGCAAAGTAATTATACAACATAAATTAATTTTTCTACCTGTAAAATTGCTACCTCAAAACTGAATAATTAATTTTAAATATTAGTAATTTTTTCTTGTCACTTTCTTCCTTTCTTGTTCCAGTGAAACTAATGTTTCCAAAACTACTACTGAAAGGCAATGATGTGTGGTATATGGATAAGTGAATTAAGTAACGTCAACTTTGATAACTCTGTAGAATTTGATGATGAATTTTTATTAATTGTCCATAACAAGCCGGAAAAATTATTCTCTGGCTAAACCTCATTGACTTCAGTACTGTCACACTGCAGCTGACAGCACACTCTCAGTTTGTTTTATTTTGTTGATTCCTTATGCTCGGAATGAAGGACTAGCTATGAAAAATATTTGGTCTCCTTTTCTAATAACCCACTAAACTTGATGATTGCTTTTGTGAATTTATCCCCAGAGTATGAGTTCACTCTGGTGTTGATGTTTTCAAAACTTGCTGCTGCTATTTCAATGACATTAATTTTAAGGGGCATCCTATCTATTCAGGAATAGACTGCTGTACTGTGGCATTACGTCCCACTTATCAGACTACCACAAACACCTATTTGGGTAGAAATTGGATTCTGTGTTTAGAGGGTAGGATTTGATTGATTAAATAACCTTACAAATTGAACAAAAGTGTGGTTTATTGTGGGTTTCATTCTAAAAGCCTGTTCTTCGGCAGCCACAGTGTAACTCAGGCTATTTTTCTTCCACCCTACAATAGTTGGCTAATTCAGCAATAATGAGGTGATCAGTAACGTGCTGTGTCTGAGTATCTCACCGGTATCTTTAAACTGCCAATGAACCCTTTTATAGAAAAAGTGCTGTTTGCAATGTAGAGGGAGAGTAAGATCAGAGTGCTGAAAACTCTGTGGGGAAAAAAACCCCAGACATTTCCTCCTCCATAGATAATCGGGGTATAGCTCACTACTCACATGAAAAGAAAAGGGTGTTGAATTTGTCAGACTTTTTACCATATCTTAAAAGTGAAGGGTTCTCCCTACATATTTAAGGGTTCTGTCTTTGACTTCCAATCAGATGTGCAAAGCTGGCCTCTGTCTTCCTCTTTCTCTCTTTTCTTGGCAATTTTATATTTATAACCTCTCTTTTCCTCCTTTTTTGATCTTGGCTTTTGCTCACCACTGGCCATTCCCCGGACACTTAGCACATCTGAACGCATTCTAGCTGGTTTTGGCTAAACTGACAAGCTTTCTTTTGCTTTGGAGTATGGGGAAATACTGTATTAGAGTCCAGTTCCATTTAGGTATTTAACTGTCACTTACAGAATACAATGAATCGTGTAATTTAATAACACACGTAATTTAATCAACACAGGAGGTTCCATCTCAGTGTGAGGAAAAAGTTCTTCACTCTGAGGGTGACTGAGTACTGGGACAGAGAGGTTGTGGAGTCTCCATCTCTGTAAATACTCAAAATCTGCCTGAACACAATCCTGTGCAACCTACTCTATGTGATCCTGCATTAGGTAGAGAGGTTTAGCAGTTGGAACATATTAGTTTAAGTTTGACTTAAGGAACTTTTTTTTCCTCATTAGAGTATTCAATATAATGACTATGTAGGTGTGTTTCCTCGTATGTTTCATATCACATCATAATAAAAATTTAATGGAACATTGTTAAACATATTTGACATGTAATCTAGATAATATACAGTATAAAATTATTTGCATAAGTATTCATATATGAATAACATAAAAATTTATAACATGGGTTGTGCAAAGTTTATCCATGAACGTTAGCGACTACCCAACTACACTTAATTCCAGATGTTTGAATGGCCATGTAAGAAATACTGCTATGGACAATACTGGAGGAAATTTCTTCACTGGAAACGCTTAGTTCCTCAAGCCTAGGGAACCAACAACTCACTTTTATTGGGAAACGTACATATACACACATACATATATATACACACATACATATTTGATCAGTGTTTTCCATGTCATTGGAGAGTGCTTTTGATTCTTTAACACTTTTATTAACTCTTATTTATTTTCTTTCATGGTTTTTAGGGTTGTTTTTGTTTTGTTTCATGAGAGGTTTTCTTGTGTATGAGTGCCCTGGTTTGCAGTGTGCAGAAATATCCCATCTTCTTTTAGTTTTTCTGTCTTGACTCCTTGCTGTCCTACTTGCAAAATACTACCAGTGCTTTTGTGAATGGTTTAAAGTATTTCAGTAACATAAGTAGTTTCAGCTCAACATAAGGAAATACAATATAGCGTAATTATTGAGAAATCAGAAAGCTTTTGAGATTCTAACTCTGCATTTTTCATATTTGACAAATGATAGGATGCAAAGCATGAGATGTTTCCTAAAACTACAACTTCTGGCTGTTGTGTTTGCCTTCCCAAATTCTGTGGGTTTAATTTTTAATAAAGGAAAAAGTTTTGAGCTCAGACAGCTGTTTGGAAGAAGAGGTTACAGGAGTGCTTAGTAACATCAGACTATAATACTATGTAATTAGTTTTTTTCTCTTCATTAGCATATACAACCTGCTTCAGGAATAAGAATATAATGATAATTGCCAGACTCTTGGGTTTTCACACTTGGAAATTGTGTAAAGTACAAACCTGAAGTAATTCAGATTCTTTGAAGAAACGTCTCTCTCTGCATAGTGAAAGAGCTTGTAAGAGACTATGGAGACTTAATTTTGAGGTTACATTTCTGGCAAAGTGTCTCAAGGAGATAATATTATTTATCCTGATTCAGGTCCCAAAGTGAAAATGAGTGTAGCAATCTTTAAATTATCATTGAAAGATGTTTGTCTGTGTCATTGTATGGAGCATTAATGATAGATTCTGCAGAGGGGAGTTGCCTCTATACGAAACATCACTGAAGAATAAAGTTTACAGAGACAGTTTACATGGTAAATTTGTTTGCTTCCTGTACCCATTCTGTTTAGCACTTTTTTTTTCAGTTGTTTTTCACAAGCACAAAAAGATGCCCATTAAAAAAGAATATTTAAAAAGTAATATGATTATTTGATACCCATATCATTGTGTGCTGTGTCAGATTGCTCCCTGGTTTCCTGTGATAAAGAAGCATCCTTTTAAAGTTGATGATTATCAAGTACCATCTCTTCTATTTACCCTACAGAGGCAGTTCAAAATATTACAGGCTTAAGTGACAAATTGCATATAAGTAGAGTGCTATTGCACTTCTAATTTAGGTCTTCGATAACCCAAAATCTATAAAATGACTTTCAAATAATATTCAAATCATCTGCTATTTATTTAGGCTGGTGGGTTATACACATGAAAACATGGACTCAAGGAAACCAGGAGCCCACTGAGTCCAGAGACTGATGATGTCTCTTTGGCTCCTTCTCTGCAGAACATGCCGCTCTGTGCTACCGTCCCCCCATGCCTGTGTGACATGCCCCATCTTATGTTCAGTTCTTCAGTCTGCCTCACTCCTTTTTTACACTTCCCCTGTTCACCTTGACACCTGTGTGACACAGGTGGTGATGGTCTGAAACACTCTTCGGAGACCCCCACTTCTCTGCCTAGACTGCCAATACAGCTCAGAGTAGATACCTGACTTCTAGACAGCTAAAGTTAAATGAGCTGAATCCAACCCTAAGTGCTCATCACCCATTGAATTCATGGTAGTTAAGCACAATGGGATGCCTTCCTTTAACACCAAGCTCCTAATATATTTAAAAATCTGGTGCCATGGAGACTAAATTACATTTAAATTGGCATTTGAGTGTTTAGTCTCGTAGTAATTTCTGAAAATGGGGTTGGAGTTCTAGCAAAAAATTCCTTATTCTTTTTGAAAATCTATTGATTTCCTTTCAAGAAAAGGAGAAAGAATGGCAAAGGTAGAGTTTCCATTTATAAGCATACTGATTCATATTTTCAGTTGAAGTCGCATAGCTTATTTGATTCTCTTCCTTCATTGATTATCATTTTGTTTCAGAGTAAGCTAGTGAGGCTGCACATGAAATAAATTGAAAACCTGCCTACCATGTCCATGAAACAATGGGAGTTAGTTTTGAAAACCTTATACTAGAAGTCATACCAACATGCAAATGAATAATAAGCATTTGGGTTTTCAGTTCAGAGCATAGAATAGTTGAATTTCAAAAACTGAGATCCTTAAAAAGGCAAATGAAGTTAGTGCACGCTTCAAAGCAAAGAGCAATGTCAAGAATTTGTGGCTCTATATTGATTGGTACTATAGAAGACAACCATAACAAGAAAAATGGAAAGACTGCATGAAAAATTCAAAGCAAAAGATCTGATCTGAAGATTTCTGATACAGAGCAAGGGATATATATTCAGCTTACTTAAAAATTTAAGGGTATATTTTTATTAATGGCTGTTTCTTTTCTGTAGTACTTTCTTTGTGATGGGCTTCATGGTGCATGTTAGATAAGGTAAAAAGGGGAAAAAGGCAAACTGTTGAATATGTAAGTCCTTGAACAAATAAATATTTTATTTTAATTTTTTAGAATTAAATATTAAACAGTGGAAATATGGAAGTCCTGTATATTACACATAGACAAAGTGGCACTATGTTAAGTATAAAGTCCTTTAGGATGATGATTTATTTTATCATCAGTATGGAAAAGAAGTTTTAAAAAATTACATATTCATATGTTGCTGATGTATTTAGAAAGATGTACCCATGAGTCCAGAAGATCCTATCTCTTTTGCTCCTCTACTTAGATGATGCTAAATTACCTATAGCAGTGATATAGAAACATAAAGATAGAAGACAACTCCTTGTAACATTTCTTCTACATAGAAGTTAATATTTCATTTGTCTTTAACACTTGGTTAGCTAAGTGGGTCTTTATAAACTAATAAAATGGATTGTGTATCATTACCAAATAACCTGGTTTTGCATGTAGGAGGTTTTTCCAAGCAACCAACCAAAATGATTTTGCTGAATATCTTTGACCTTTCCTGAACAGGCAGGACAAACATTCTCTTTATTATACCATCTACTCATCTTTGTGTTGGAATATATTTGTCATGCTGATTCTTCTTTTTTTTCTCTTTAGACAAAGTGGAAAGTAGATACATTACTTCATGTTTTCCTATTGCTCATACTTTCTAGATCTTTTATTGTACTTTTCTAAATTCTTCCAATATATGTTGTAGATAATTCATCATGAAGTATTTATATATTATATATATATATTTGAGATTTCACCAGCACCAAGTAAAGCAGACCTGTAGGTCCTCTAGTATTGTATCTATAAAGCTTTCATTAAAGCTTTACTGAGTCAGATTTTCTGGGTTTTGCACAACACTGCCATGGTGATTCTCATTTCTGAGTCACTACTACACTCTCCTGTAGTTCTCTTTGCCATATTTTGCTACCTTGCCAAATGTTACTTACCTTCAATCTTTCTGATTTCTCCTGCCTAAAGGAAGTACTTTGCTTCATTTAATTCACCTTGTTGTTCTTTGTTCATCTCTTCAGTTTGCTGAGACCATGTGGATTTCTGTCCTACACTCTGCAGTGTTTGCTACCCTTCTTCTTCACCGTATAAACAGTGTTCAATTCTTTCATTCATGACAGTATTAATTGAGTTGAATCTGAAGTGGATTCAAACCCTTTTTCAGCTTAACAAACACCAGTGCTTTTTCTGAATGGTTTTTAAACCAGCTGTGTGGCTGATGTCTGGTGACTTACATCCATTATGCACTTTCTTAGTTTACATGCAAGTGACATCATACAGCACAGTGTGAGAAGCCAGAATAGTCAAGTATGTCTTATCTACTGCTCCACCACCCCAAAACCATCACAGCCAACTCACCTGTTATAGTCGAAGAGGGAAAGTTATGTTATTATAAACTGCTCTGTAAAGCTCATGTAAGTATCTTTAATCTTACAATCTCATAAGAACACAGATATTGATTAGCAATTTTTAACCTCGTTATCAAATGCAGACTCACAATCCTAAAACTGTAAAAAAAAAAAAATCTGTCTTTCTGATTCTGTTGGCAATCCTTCAATTTTTAATAAGTTCTGCATTTTTGCCTTTTTTTTTTTTTTTTTTTAAATGGCAGAAGCTTCAGGTGAAATTGTATTCCTATTGAAGTTAATGCATGATTTTTTTTTTTTTTTATTTCATTGACTAAAATGAGGCCAGGAGCTGACATAGACTCTTCAAGGGCTTCTCAAAGTGTCAAGTCTTATCCCTAAAAGCATGATGATGTCTAGAGAATTCTGCACATCAAAAACAATTTCATAATAGAAGAGAAGATTTTAGTTTCATTGATATGGAAATCATGTTACAGAGCACTGTGTAAGGCATGCATAGATAATTTCCATCCTCGCCAAAATGTTGTTAAATTAGATTTAGTTAATAAGACATACTGGTATTTATCATCACAAAACACAGATAAACCTATGAGTAATAGTATGAGTTCTGTTTTTTGGCTTTCATATTTCAGTGAACTTGGAATATAAAAGATTTGCAGACATTGGGGGATCTAAATCTGTACATGAAGTAAACATTTATTAATCTATTAGATGTTGTCTGCTCACTGAATGAACCAGTTATTTCCCTACAGAAAAGGAACATGACTGTAGGTCAAATCACTTGATTGAACCTTGGGAAACTTGAGTCCATTTTTCAGCTCTGACCCAGATTTCCTGTAAATCAGAGCTTTTACTTCAGCTTCTGCTCTTAGTTCTTGCCACTGTAAAACCAAGATGATTGTAGCTGTCTGCATGAAAAGGACAGCATCACAGTGAGATCAAACTCAGTATTCCTCAAGTGCCTTGCAGTACTAGTGAAGACACCTTGTTCTGATGGTTCGCCATCAGAACAACAGATGTCCTGTTCACATTTGAAGACTTGCTCATAGAAATAGGTACCATCACCTTTTCTCATGTTTGTATCATTTCCTTCCTCAGTGAAATTGGAGCCTATTTTTCATAAGACAACTAGTCATTCATACATTTAACTTTTCTTCTGCTAACTTTTGCTGTGATTTGTATACTCAAATTATTTATAGAATTTTATGGAGAACCTGATGACTGACAGTCAGTTTGTTTCAAAGATGTCTTTCCTTTTACTTACTGATTTGATGAGTATTATTGGATTAGCTGAGTCTATTTGGCATATTGAGCTTTCAAGCTACAGGCCATTTGCTTTTTTTAAGAATATCGTGAGAGCAATCTGAAAGATAAGGAAAATCAAAAACAAGAACAGGCACTTTTACTTCTTTCTGTATCATTTGGAAAAAAATGCTCTCCTGAAAAATCACTGATTATAAAACTAAAGAAAATTACATATCTACTTTTAAAAAATTATATTTTCTTGGGTTTTGCTCACTAATTCATAACAGTCAGTGAAAAAATATTGGTAGGAAATATGTGGCAGAATCCTTGTAATGATTTCTTTTGTCTGGGTTTTGGGTGGACAGAGCTGGAAAACCAACCTGGAGAACATATCAACAATTCAGTCTGTTCTACATGAACTAAACACAGTTGTAACTGTTCCTTCTTTTACTAGTTATCCCTGGGTTTGATGTTACAGAAGCCATATGGATAGTATTTTTCTGGAAACATAAAGCACAAGATAAAAAATAAAGAGATAATTTTCACAAGTGAAGAACTGGTCAATAGATCCTAGCAGGTTTTGTGCTAGAACCTTTGCTCTGACAGATTATTCACTGTTGTTTAATAAAAGTAATAAATAAACTGAGGTGACAGAAACAGTCGAGTATACAGAAAGCTTCAAGTTAGTAAAAGTTAAGAGGCTGGGTAGAATTGCTAGAAAGTAGCACTGAGAGGACAATTTGCCCCTGATGATAAGTATACAGAGATAGGCTCTAAATTAGCTGTTACGACTTAGTTAAAAGATCTATCGTGTCACTCATCCTCTGAAAATATCAAATCAACACTGAAAAATCAATGTTAAGACTTGCTAGGAAAGGTGCACATCAACAGGCAAGGAATGTCATACTACTGTCAAAAGCCATGTTGAACCCCGGTATTAAGTACTGTGTTCAGTCCTGTTCATTTGTATCAAAAATAATGAATCAAATTGTTCAAGAAGAAGGAATAGGGCTGCCAGAATGGTTGTGTGAGTAAAATGTATTTTCCTCCAGCATCTGTTTTACACTTACTCAGGGTTGTAGTTTCAGTATAGGCCATGGTTCCTCTACTTTTTCATTTTCAGAAAATATTATATGTTTTGATTTTTTTTTTTTGCTTCTAAATATCACCCTCTTAAAAGCAACAATGAAAAAAAAAAATCCATAGGAGCAGAGACAACTGGCCAAAGTTACTTACGAATTTTCTTGTAATTACTTGGTTTTGCTTTTGTCACTGATGAATCAACCTGCCTACCTTCCCTCCCTCTCCTCTTCTGCTCCAGTAGAGGGGAGAGGAAGACAGCGGTGATAATCCTCTTGGACTGAAATATTTTACACTTGTTTGGTAGGTGATAAATGCTGCATTCCAAGGGGATTAACACAGTGAAACTTCACTAAAGGAGTGAGATTTTCTGCATGCACACTAAACAGAGCCTTGTTGGATCAACCATTATATCCATACTTCTTTGTGTGTGAAAAGCCAGTACAAGAACAGCCACATGAAGTTAACCAGAAGCCATTTTGAATAAATTATATAATTCTATTATAGCTACTATGCTGTGCACACATTTAATTGTTGTGGTTGGGTTTTTATGGTTCTTTTTTCACTAGTTTACATTAATTTATGAACTTCGTTTAAATCTGAACTGAGTTAGTAACGTGTATTATGTCATCTTGGGAAAGGAAGGCAATTTTAGGCAACTTAATGTTCTAACCCAGATGAAACATTTGTAATGATCAGCATTACAACCACCATAAAACCTTAATAAAAATATATCCTAATAAATGCAAAGGGTATAATATTCCAAGTGAAACATTTCTACTTTTAGTGGATTCCTATAATTTCTTTAAGCACTTCAATTTCATTAAAATGCGTCCCTGAAAAAACATGCTGACTTTTCAAGAAAGGCAACTGAAAGACCATTTTGCAATTCTTCCCCAAATCTATAAGCATTTCAAAATACTGTTGAGGGCATTCAGATTTGTTTCTTACCTTAGTGAAAATAATGTAGTAAGTACAGCACACTTAAAACGAGAAATCAATTTGATGATTACAAGCTGTTTTAACTCCCTTCTTCCAGATATGTCAAATTTATGGTTTTAAAAATGCTGTTGCTTGGAATTTCTTCAGTCTATATAGCATAACAAGGCAAGTAACGTAACATTGAATCCAGACAGTATGAAATTTAAAGGACCATATGGAAAGAGCAAAGTTAAATTATTCTCTGGTTTCTTGATGTTTAAACACAGAATGTAATAAGAAGTCTTATGGAAAATGTTAATTTATGGGCATTTTATATATTACTTCATTTTTCCTACTCTGTCATGCCCTATCCGTAGTTACATCCTCATGCCCAGGCAGTAGAACATCAGGATAAAAGAACTGACTTACCCATCTAATACTAGATATTTCTACTACCAGATGGTTTCTTTTAAACCGTGAGCTCTATGCTAGAGCTGAGTGCTCCATCTGTGAAAGACTTCTAGCCACCCAGGATTGAAATACAGCTTTTCATTCATTTCCCTTATAGAGACTGAATACATTATTTTTTTAAAAGCCATGCTTCCAGCACAATTATATTTACTTTGAAGCACCATTGCAAGATAATGTCCCATTAACCAATACCGACAGGTTGAGGCGTGCTTGGTCCCACTTGAGGATTACTTGCCTTTTGTAGTCATTGCACAGGTTATTGCCGTACCAGATCTCAATATTGAAAATGTTGGGGGTAAGGGGAATTTGCATATTTCTCTTTTATTTTCCTTTTAAAATGTAGTTTATGCAGTTTTTCCTTCAATAGCACAGGGCTAACAGACTAAATGTAGCCACATCCCATGAACTCGTTGATACATGACATAGTGGAGAAGATGAAGGAATGGCAGGCCAGAGTGTTAGAGAGCATTTGGCCCGCATAGAAAAGTTTGCTGGAAATGTTGATATACCTTCCCTTGAATATTGAGATACCTTCCTTTCACCAGTCCCTTTTGCGGGCTTTGTCTCTAATGATTCCTGGTGTACAGACTGCTCTGGCTATGAATATGGTGTGCCATTTCAGGAGAAATCTCAATTTTTAATTATTTTTATTATTTCAATGAAATATTAAGAAAGAACTAGTGAAAGCAGAATTCAGGAAACACTGAGTGTCAGACTATTTTCTGTCTTCAGTGCCTTGACATAAATTGCACAGCTTAAATGGTAGGCAATGCGGTTAAAATAAATATTAAGCTAGGAGAGGAAAATCCTAATAAGTCACACTACTGTATTTGTCTGAAGAAAATGGCATTTTTTTACTGTTTGAAAAAAACGTACCAGTGATGACTAATTAGATCTTGAATTTAATGCTAAAATATTGTAATTTTTTAAGCCATCATATATAAAACGCAATCAAAAACTGTATTTACAGTGCTTGGCTTAGAATGGGTTATTTCATGGCTTTGTTCTGGCTTTCCAATATGAAATGCACTTATGGTGGCAGAAGATAAAACGATGCCTCCTCTGCTGATTTAGGCTGAAACTTTTAAATGCTGCAGTAGCTGGAAAAACTGTCTGCATCTTAGCGGTAATTGTTAGTAATTTGTTGGACTGCTAGAAATCTTCTTGACACATGCAAAATAGAAGAATAAAATACTTTCATGCTAATGCGGCAACACTAAAAATATCTAAATATTGTCAGCAAACTAATTTGATGGTTAACACCAAAATTTTTCCTTTCCATAGAATGTAAGCCTTTAGCACTTCAGACAAAAAAAAACCCAAAACCACTTGTGGCAATAAAAGTGTACAGTATTGAAAACTCCATTTAATATAGTTCAATGTAAATGAAATATTATGTGACTTTCAGCTTTCAGATTCGTGCCCCTAAAGGTGCAATAAATTTTTCATATAGGATGATATCTCATAGACAAAGTTACACCTTAATCACAAACCTCAAAAGCTGGGGAATGTTCAGTGCAATTAGTTTAAGTTTACTTAAACAAGTACTCTAATAAAGAGGTTTATATGTTTTGTCTCTTTGCTTAAGACACATTTCTAAGCAGCTCAAACAATGGATGTAGTATTTTTGAGTGTTCTGTGGATTTTTTTAAGGGCTAACTATAAAATTCTCATGAGATTGCATAAGGACAGCATTTGTGTGTGAGAATGCTGAGGGGCTCTGCATGAGTTGATTTTTGTGCAGGTCACGCACCAGGACGAGCAGTATGTAGGTGGCAGGCTCAAGATAATAAAAACTGGCGTACAACTGAGTCTATGCATAAATGAATCAATATAAAAAGAATATTTTTCCACAAAAGTTCTGATATTTTACAGGATTTCCTCTTTTGTTGCCAAACTCAGTGTGTGTTCCTTTTTATTGCCTCGTTACAGTATTGGTACAAATATGAACAGGTAGACATGTTTTTAAGTCTTTCTCTTTTCTAATCATTGGCATTATTTAGTGAGTTACACTTTTAAACCCCTTGAAGGTTATTAGATACAATTCTTGAGACACATTTATCAACAATTGAGAACTATAAAGGACATAAATTATCTCACCAAATCTTTGCCTGATTAGTGACATGATAAAATAAAGCACTGTTTGCCTCCTGATCCTATAATGAATTTTGCATTTCTTAATTTTCATCTAGAAACCATTTCAAAAAAATAAAATTGGAACAGTCTTTTCTAATTCTAGGGTCATATCTTAAGAGTTGTGGTTTTCATAGCTATGTATATACCTTTTGTAGCAAACCATTTTGCTGATATACTTTAGCATCTTCCCTTTATCCTAAGGAGATAGCAGTGTAGTTTTCACCAGAATATGAGATAATTGGTTTGTCTCTGAGGATGAAAAGTATGATTATTAAATGAGCTCATTAAATACATTAAGCAATACCTTTTTTGTTTGTTTACACATTTCAAAGGTTGAAGGAGTTAATTTATATTGAGAATATTTTCAGACAATGCTAATAAGGTATGTTGTAATGTCTTTTAATACATATTAAAAATGTAATACTGTGAGCATTCACCTGCCTGTGAAAATTTTAGCATGTGAAAAGGAAAGGAAACAGGGAGTTGGAAGTGTTACAAGAGAAGTTGGATGCTGTACAATAAGAAATATAAAGTATTTTAAAATGAGAAGGATGTAGGTTTTTATTGTTACTGTAAAGATAACATATTTAAGTAATGCAGTTTAAAAATAATGTGAGTTGTCTTACCAGAAATATGATATTCATGAATTTCCAGTTCTTTTTAATGGGAAAATCTTTTCATTCAGTCCAACTTTGCATCATCAGATACATCATCTGTCAGAAAAAGTCATTAAAATGGTAACTCCTGCTGAGGGAGAAAATAGATCTGTATTTTGTTGGGGGATAGTAAAAAGGTCAAAGGTATTTCTTGAAATGTTATGGCAATTTCTCCTTTATGCTTGCTATGTACTGTTCTCTTGAAAATTACATACTTGTGATCTGAGATGTAAGTAATCTGTTTTAAGACTGTGAGAGCCCATTATGATCCTCTAGTTTGATCTTTTGAATAACACAGGCCTTTGAATTTCACTGAGTAATTTTTCAAACTCTGATGGAGCTTCTTCTTATCTTACAGAAAGAAACTCATTCTAGTCTAAAAGATTTTAAGTAATGTAAAATCCATTCTTTTAAATTAGTTGTTCTATTGAGTACAAGTATTAAAATGTATTATTTTTAAAAGTTCACCTCACTGTAATTCAGTATAGCATTGTCTGCTCCTTATAACTGTTCATCATTCCACCATTTTTGTATCAACTGCATGTTTTACTAATATGAATGTGCAATTTTTTCTGGATAAATGAATATTGGATAGTAATTGCTCAAGATCGTTGCACTAGCCCACTAGAAAATCCTCTTTGCACAATTTTTGTCAATTAACTGCTGTTTTTCTGAGATTTGCCAGTGAATTAGTTTTTTAAATGATTAGTACATGCTACAAGGAATTCTGTATAGTGTTAATTTTTAATCTGAATGTTGTGCAGACAACTGCCCTTACAGAAGTCGCATTATGTCAACACACTTTCCTCTGTGAACTGAACTTGTCACCTCATCAGAAGTTTTGACAAGATCTGTTTTCCATAAAACTGTGTTGATTGGCACTAATTATGCTACGATCCTTTAATTCTTTAGTACTTTTAGTTGCATCAGCTTTTCTGTGACTTTGCCCAGAATGGAAGTTCATCTAACCAGACTATAATTATTTGGGTCATTGTGTCTGCCCTTTACAAAATATGCTACAATAGATAATTACGGGATTTTTTTCCTCTACATGATGTTTTATAAACATAGCTTTATATCTCCACACAGAATGGAAAGTACCCTTCTATGCAGAGTGTCCTTGAAAAGGACTCAAATTTGCAGGCTGCAGGATGGACTGTCCCACACAGGACAGAATATCTGCAGTACACATGGAGCTGCTTACCTTTCACATGACATAGAGTGCATACTGTTGATGCTACAGGAAAGGTTACAGCCTCCTTAAACTGTTCTTTGCTCCATTAAGTTGTCCTATATCTCAGATAATCTCTTTCAGTGGTATGTTTTTAAAGCCCCTGTCGTAGCTCAGTCTTCGTATCCCTGTCCGGTCTGTTATGGCAGGACGCTACAGAATAAATGTTCCAGAGAGACCATAAAGACTGATGAAGATCACTAGACCTAACGTGTTGCTTTCAATGGCAAATGATCAGACAGACTTAAGTGTATTTGGAAAAGGCACCATAGAATATTTATTGGATCTTTAGTTCTCCTGATCCTTATGCAGTTACAACCTCAGGGCCAGATCCTCAACCAGGGTAGAGCAGTGTCAACAGGCAACACTTTGTTGAATGCCATGATACCACTTTGATTTCTATAGTAGCTGAGCAGCCATCCTTACTCTGGAATGTCATTAACACAGTATTTTGCTTTTATTCCTGCATAACAGTTACAAGATTTGGATGGCATTATGAAAAACATTTCTCAGGTCTTTAAATTTATGCATTTGGAATGTTTCCAATTATTATTTTTTTCAGGGTAATGCATCAAGAGATGCCCTGTGTAGTCATGCTGAAGAACAAAAACCAGAAAAGTGTCACAATCAGAAAAAAAAGTCCATTAAAAATACCTAATATTTTCATTCCTGCTCTTGCCCTTTCAGTGGTGCACATTTAAGAAACAAAGTTAGCTTCTCCACTTTACAAACTCATCCTTTTTTTGTGGAGTAAATGAAGTTGGCATATATAAAGGGAGTAGCTATGATCCATAACGTTGTTTTAACAGCTACTCAGATATACATTTTGTTGCCACCTTGATCTTAGAAAATAAATGGAGAACAAAGTGTTCTTGAAATGTGCTAGCAAAAATATTATACTGGAAGTCCTTTTATTTTGAGGTTGCACTGCAATCCATTGAAAATCAGCAAAACTGTATATACAGGGATTGAATATACACTACAATAAACCTGCTTTCTGTGTGGAAGAAAAAGGTGTACACAAAATCTATTTGATTATCCAGATTTCTAAAAAGTGTATTAAAATGTATAAGAGGCATAAATAAATTTGGGAGTAGGTAAAATGTGATCTGCATGTTATGTCACAATAGAGGATTCATAGTAGATGTCACCTTGAGTAACTGCTAACCCATGTTCAAAACAAAAAGTTTTGTCTGCAGTAGCGTCAACGAGTAATGTGTTCATATAGAGATGAGGTGTATACCAATTTTTGTTTAGTTTACTCAGCTGTAGACTTTAGCTTTATGTTATTAGAAAAGCGGTCCTGGATTGAGCAGTCTCCCAGCTACTAAGACAGATCATAAAGCCACCTCAATATCTAGAACGAGATTCCCAAAATTAGAGGCAACTCTTGTTAAATTGATAGGGTATTGCTTGTGTTTGGAATATCTTTTCATTCCAGTATTCTTGATGATATCTTTGAAAGCATCAGCTGCAGTTTTGAATTTTGTTGGTACGGAGCCAGCCAGTCTCTATAAATTAAGGAAGGGAAAATTGGACTTAAAAAAAGGTCATAACAGTCCCCAGAACATTGCTGATGAAACTCGGGGAGGGGGGAAGAGGAACCACGAGCCTGTGGTATTTTACGTACTGAATTACTAGATCTAGTATTTGAGAAATCTGCTTCTCTGGTTAGATAAAGTAAAAATGTTAATCTGTAGTTCCATAGATAAAGGATTTTTTAAAAAATTCTTTTTAAATACAAGCATTTCCTGACTCTGATAATATATTAAATTTAATCCAGTTTCTCTACAGGATCTCAGCCCTCTATAGTGCATGTTTTAAAGTAGTTTCTAACAGACAGAAAATAGAAACATTTTTGGGTTTTAGCTATTGATATTGTACTAGTTTTGAGGAAACTTGAACTCCCTCAGAGTTCTGTTGATCAAAGTCTAGTTAAGTGTTCAAGGCCAAGTTGGATGGGGCTTTGGGCAACCTGGTCTATTGGAGGCTGTCCCTGCCCAAGTCAAGGAGGTTGCAAATAGATGAGCTTTGGGGTCCTTTCAAACACAAACCAATCTGTGATTCGGTGATTTTATGATACAATTATCACATTACAGTTATCATAGTAATATACAATTATTTAGAAAATATTCCTCTGGAGGTAGATTAAGCAATGCCACTGCATATACTTGTGTTTAAAATTGCTCACAATAGCTGTTTCAGGCAGAAAGCTATAGTGGTAAAAAGATAACTTATTTCTTCATTCGAATTTAGATTTAGACTAAAGAAAGAAGTTTTATGTTTCTCACTCCACATTAATTGTTTCTCAATTCCAAATGAAGGTGAAAACAAAGCATTCTTTATCCATATTTTTATTCCCTTCCCTTTTTTTCTCCATACGTTAAACAAAAATATTATTAATCTAGCATAAATGAACAACCCATATTGAGATCCTAACGTTAAAGGTTTAGGTGCTGTAATAAAAAGTAGGTGAAAGGGGGAACATAGAGCTAGTGCAAACAATAGAAAACTCACCATGGATTAAGTATTATGTGTCAATATAGAAAAGATGCAGAACATTTTTAGACATTTTAGATTCTTCTGTTTGAGACTAATTCTCTTAAGCAGACTAGTTTTTGTGAAGTCTAATCAATTTGAATTAGTGGTAGTTGGAAAAAATGGTTTAAAAAGTGCATTAACAAAATTAATGCTATCAAAATTCCCCACAAAGTGTTAAAAAGAAAACCTATAAGTAAAGCCATTTCCATAAACTACTTTATTCATATATTTTAAAATAATTGGTGTAGTTTTTACAGTTTGACTTGTATCATTCTTTAAAGACCTGAAGATCTAAAACTCTGGTCCCATGAGTGGTTTTTTATAGATTAGTTAGGACTGCTTTTCCCTCCTGTTTTCTTTTATGTAGAGGTTCAGTGTTTAGAAGATATTTCAGAGATTTGACAGCATTATGACATCATAGGTGCAAAGGAATTGAAAAATAATTAAGATAGCATGGTTTTTTTCTCACCAATTTCAGTAATAACTGTTAAACCACTTCAGAGGAAATGTGAAGGCCAATCATGTCTCTTGGCTCCATATTTAAGAACAGGAAAACGTATAAATGTTTTTAGTTAAGAAGGGAGAAGTAAGGGGAAGTACAAGGAAAGAAGGAGAAAGAACAACCACAGTGCTCATTTTGAGTGAGAGGTTTTGTTTCCTGAACTTATCTACTATCCAGTTTCTGAAGACAATTTATGGGGATGGAGACTTGATGCTTTTACTCAGTCTTGGGTAGAACAGAAAGAAGGAATTCAGCTGCATTTAATTTCATTTTTCATGTTCAGTGGAAAGGAAGGGCAAAGAGAAAGAGCAGTCATGTCAGGGCAGGGCTTCTTTTTTATAGGGTGACTTCCCATTTTTCAGCTTTTGAGATGCAATTGCTCAAATATAAAATTCCATGATGCGTTTGCAACTTAATGACTTGAAAATGTTACAGTTCCAAACAATTGTAGTACCAAGGAAAGTAATTTTTCTCTTCTATTTTTTCTTTCAATTTAATAAAATGACAAACCTGTTTAATTGCAATATCTTTTTTCTGAGAAAGCCAAGAATACCCTAGTTTTAACATACAAGAGAAAATGGAAGCTATTAAAAGGAACTACTTGAGGAACTATTATGAGACTCGGCAGCTCTTTCTACAAAGACCGGTGTGTCTTTGACTTTTTTTCTATCTTAATATTAATACTGAACAGCGTATATTTTGAGGAAATGTACATACAACAAAATTTGCCAAACATAACAGCAATAATACTGCTAAAACATGATACTCCACTGCACATTTATCTCTCATTTCCTGCTTCCTTAGGTCAAGGTGATCAGGGAAATACATGGGGTAGCTGTTAATTACATTGCTTAGAGTATATTCAGCAAAAGAATCAAAAAGTACAAAAAAGCTAAAATCATGCTTAATTTCCTTCTCCCTGAAGAATTTATTTCTATAATATGTACATGTAATTTTCTCTTCAGAAAATGAAATCTAGAGAAGTGACAGATTCATGAGGCTAATGATAATTTGTGTCATAAATACCTGTCTTTATCTAAGAACGTGTCACCTTTTCATACAGGTAGCTTCTTCAAGTACATGTACACAGAAAACACAAGTACTCTCTCTTCTTCACTTTCAGTCTGTCTTTAGGATTTGTGCTCACTGTGGTGCTATCAAATAAACGGTCCACTAAATGTTAAATACAGAATACATTATAATGAACGTTTATATTCAAAAGTTTCAGTTCCTTATAGGTTTACATATATCTCCAGAAAAAGCATGGAAAACCCTACCATATTTGAAAAGGTGCTACTGAATTTTAAAGACTAGCATTCAGGCATTTGGGAAGGGAAGTCCCAGTTTATTATGCTTTTGTGAAGGTAGTATTACACCTAGATGGTCATACACAAGTTTTACATCAGTCCTACTGCTGCATAAAGTGCACAGACCAATGGTTATGATCTAAAACATAGCACAGTATTTCTGTTCGTGATATAACATTTGTAACATGTTTTCCAGTCTCTGAATAGAGTGAGAGCATTGTTCTCTTGAAGATTGCCTTTATGAGTATAATTTTCCTTTAGAAGAGTCACCCCCTTTGATAGGACTATGTATAGTGCTTAGCCTTAATAAGGTTTTTTTTTTCCTCCCTGATGAACTTTGATTTGCAAGCAATGTAGTAATTATGAATTAAAACTCATTATATATCAGAAACTAATGCATGCTAAGGTACTCGGTTGAAACATCACATGAATAGATTAGAAATAGTTGTGCAAACTGCATCCTGATAAGGCAGTCCACTTTTCTTTGCAAATGGCTTGCCACAGGCACAGTATTAACAGAATAGGAAGACAAATCAGGCAGTTCAACTCCCTGGCTATTCCTTGATCTGATGTGAGCTCTTCCTTTATCTAAATTACATAATTTAAGGGTGCCTAATAATCCAATTACACCACATCGAAAATCTCTGGTCTATCTTTCTAGGAAGAATGCCAACAGTAGTAACTAGGAAGTAATGCCAGTAAAAGTCCAGAGTAGTTTTCAAGAACTGCCCCGAAATACTTCATGTAAGTTTGTGCGCTCATGTTCATTCGGTGCTCTAAAATAGTCTTCATGATGGCATATACCAAATCCTCCCAGCCAACTTAGCAGTTTACCACACAAGCAAAATATTGGGTTTGTATCCCAAAATGCTATTTTTCCTTCTCACATTTCAATAAATTCCCCAGATATTTCATAACTGCAAGTCTTGTTTGCACCGATTGTGTCTCCCCTGGAAGCTGGCACACTGAGTTTACCAAATGGTTTCTCAATATTATGCTGAGACATTGGTCTGACACTGAACAGAGGGAAGAGTGCCAAATACTGAATCACCAGTGCTACTTTCCTTAGCACCTGGGATTTTCTTTGGAAAGCTCCCAACCAATTATTATGCAGGCCAGAATCTGCTTACCTTATGAGATCTGACAAGATCACAACCTGAAGAGACACAGATGGTAAGGCATTCCCATCATCACCAGTATCCACAGGCAAAAGAAGTATTTTCTGTTCAGATCTGGTTCCAAGAAGACTTAATATTTGATGGGTATAATTATCTTAAGTGAGCCTGAATCCAAGACTACATATGGAACTATATTTGCAGTACATAGAAAATATATCTCTGTTATGGATATATGACAGTGCTAATATCTAAAATATGCATACATTTTATTTGCAGGGGTATTTCTGTACATTGCACAGACTTTGTTTGCAGGGGGTATTTCTGTACCTTTCAGAGAACCTTCAAAGAAGTCTGAATATACACACAAATTCAAATAGAGACACCCTATGATAATACGTGAAGCGTAATCACAACTTCATGGAAGTCGTTCCTACTTTCATTTCTGACACAGCGAGTACATTGTTATTTTACAAATAGGAATACCTTCCAAGTATGGACTACAAGTAGGTACTGCTACTAGATCTGCCCAAAATTTCAGCAGGTGAGGCTGAAGGACTTGTGTCTCAAAGCACTTTAGAGATGGCAAAAGGTGGTAGTTATCTGAGCGATGGGAGAGTCTAAATCAGGCCAGTGGTATTCAAACCCCTCACATTCATTTTCACTTCTCTAATCACTACACAATCAAATAAAGTTGAAGAGGCAAAAAAGAAAAAGGATCTCTTCAATTCTGAAACAGATGTATCATAAGAGAACATTTTGTTAAGAAGTGCTGGAATCAGTTGTTTAAGCATGCTTCTCATTTGGTGTCCTGCAAAGATGGACTTTGCAGCAGATAAAATACCACAAATGAAAGGAATTAACAAGACTGAATAAATAACATGCAACAAGGGAAACATTATAGTGTGCAGATTATATATGTATAAGGATTTGCACTACCTGCATCCTCTGTTTTTGAACTCCAGGTATTTTTGAACCCCCTCTTTTCTGACGGTGCTTTGCAGTCTGCTATCTTTCCAAAATCTCTCTGGATTTTCCTTTTTTATAAAGATCTATTTTCTCTTTCACAGAAATAATTTTGCAATTCTTCTCTCCCTCCATATCAAGATGCCTTTCTCATATAGTGCTTTGGCTCAGAAATTTTACAGTTCTTTTCATTGATCACAACCTGTGACCCTCATGGAGCACCTACAATTAACTAAACTACAACAACAAAGATGAGTCTGCCCCGATATTATTTACTTGCCTCATTTTTCTGGTAGCTTTGTTGTCCTTAAGGGCTATCATTTCACCAGCAGAGAAACTGTGCTTATAATATACATATTTCTGTCTGGAATGTAGATGAAAGGAAAATCAAATGATGGTTTGGATGAAAAGGAAATATGCTAAGAAATTTTACTCCTCTGATGCACTTTAGGGTGGAAGCAGACGAGTGAGGGTCTGAAGGAAGACACTTTTTGTTTCTCTTGTGTGTTCTCCAATCCATAAATAAATACAGGGAAGAATATCAGCTACCCAAAGGAAGAAAACCATGCCATACAATGCTAAGACAGGCTTGCTCACATCCCATTGTCTGATAGCCATCATCTCAATCCTCTCTGCAATTATGATACCATTTTGCGTTAAAAAACTGCTGCAATTAGCATCTTTAAACATAGCCCTTTCAAAGTGTGCTGTTTAGCTCAAATTTATCAGCATTTTCATTGTATAAAATTCCATCTTAATAATCCATGAAGGTCAAGCCATTAGCAAGACACACACAAGCTCTCAAAAATCATGCCTGAAGCACAGTGGAAAATTCATGACACTTAAGTGACTTGGCTATAATTCTTTTTCATCTCAACAGCCCTTAAAACTCTCCACATGCAAACAGCAATAACCTTATGACAGTTGCAGGGCAGTATGTTTTCTGGACATTTGCTCACTTGACTTTTTCTCTAAGCTAAGGGTAATGTACAATGTCAGCATATTTGAAAGAAGTTAAAGGTAGAAACAGACTTCAAAGGTGTAATATTTTTTCATAATAGCCTTCCAATATTTTCAAAAAAGAGACAGCTATGTAGATGCACTAAATTTGCATATGCATAGTACTTTTCATGGATAGCCTGGATTTTTGTGAACAGAGAGGAAAATCCATTTCATTTTGTATATCCTTTTTTATGCCACACAATATTATTTCTCACAAATATTTGTTCAGCTGCCTTTCTGAAATTGATTCTTCCTACAGCTCTGAAGTCTGCATGAAGCTGTGAACTTTATACTTTATTTTATCTAACAAGAGAAATTCCATCAGGATTATTTTAACAATTTCAATAATAAGATCTGAAAATGAAAGCATTTAACCACAAATGTGTTTTAATTTTTGTAGTGTAAAACAATCAACCCCCCAAAAAAAAACCTAGACACTTGTATACATACTCTTCTTCTTCCCTTGCAAATACCACCGTTAAGGATCCAAATGCATTCAAATTTAATCCACTCTTGGCTTAGGTTCATGTCATGTATGTAAATTCTCTTCTCAATGCCTTTAGCACTGGATTTAATAAGAAATTTTTGAAACAGTTCATGAAGTGCTATTTATGGCCGTAATCTTGATCTCACAGGGATCTTCATATTTTATTTTTAGTCTACATTTAATTCAGATTTGTCTCAGATTTTTTTTCTGCATACTGTCTGTGCATTCTTCAGGCATACCAATCCATCAGCTGTTCAAAATTCCTAGTCATTAGTAGCGTTAATGGGGCAAGCAAGTGTCCATTGTCTAATGATACATGCACCCTGATACAAAAGCAGATGAAATAACATTTAATGAAGTTCAATAAGGAAAGGTGGGGGAGGTTGCTACTGCCCTGGTCAGTGTTAAGAATGACAGTACTCGGTGCTAAGGGAGGAGAAAACAGGCAGCCCATGTCAGTATTCACCATTTAAAATAATTAAGACAGACACATGCTCATTGCCTGCTGTTACAAGTATCAGATTGAAACACCTTTTCACTTGCAACTTATTGGTATTAACATGCCATCTAAGTGGAACAGGTTGTGGCACGTCATCTGAAGTTTATGCTATTGGAGAACCACTCTAAGCTAGGCTTAGGCACACGTTATTTACATTGTGGCCTAAATGTGAATGACAAAAATGTTTCGGTTTTGAGCCATATTATCTACTGTGGTGGCTTTAGCTTCCTGTTTGTTATAGCATGTTTTCTACTGTGAATTTTGCCATGGTCAGTGTGGCTGGTGAGTAAGGACATCTGAGTGGTCCACCTCCATAGAGCTGCACCTTGGCAAAACAACTGCAGTCAGCAGGGAACATGTTAGACTGCACTGCTTTGTTATGTCATCCACTTACAGAAATGAAATGATTGCCTCCTGTCCTGTCACTACTATAGAAGGGTTTAAATGCTTGACTACCTACCCACAGGGATCAAGAAAATAAAATTTTATGTAATAACTTCCAAAGTTAAAAACAGTCAGTTGAAGAAATTCCTTCATCCTAGAACATAAAAGAAACAAAATCCAATCGTTTCAGCTTAGGTCATCTTCTGAACTCTACTTCCAGGGGCCCAAGGAGGCGTGTTTCAATTCAATATAATCAAACAAAAAAACCTGGCTCCTAACAATGATTTTTATTCCTAGACAGTGGTCATCAAATCCCTAAGTGTCCTTGAAGTTATAATGATTAAAGTCAGAAGTGTAGGTCATTTTCTTTTACACACTTACACAGGTTTCTATGTATCTGTCCTTTGTTCCTTCATGTAGAGAGTTTGTGGGCCTAGCTTGGTATTTTTTACATTTTAATAGTGATGGCTATTTACATAAGGACAGCATGTTCTTCAGTGCCACAATTAATGAATAATATTTGCATAGTGTGTATCAACTCATAGAGGATTTTGAAAGATGAATCAGTAACTTAACTGGGTGTCCTGTACTAACTAAATAGCTTCAACATTATTTAGTTCTGATTGCCATCGTCATTCATTTTTATAAATAGCAAGTTTATAAAACAGTTTAAAGATTAGAGCAGCAGTCTACATACCTTTGGTACACTCACCCGTTTTTTTTCCATTATGCTTTTTATTATGAATAGGAAAAAATGAGAGCAGAGGGTTTCTTCTCTCCTGAAGAAGTATTGTGTACTGAAGGATTTTATTAATTATTTTGGTCAGGGAATATATTAAGAGACTTAAAAGTCAAAAAGATAAATTAACTTACTAAGAGCTGAAAGTGATTGTGAATTGTCAGTTCACAGGAGCCATAGGCTTGGATTATTTGCCCGGTAGAATTGAGCCTGGTTAGCTTTCCCTCTCTGTCACCATGTCAAGTGTGTGTGTGTGTGTGTGTGTGTGTGTGTACACACACGTGTGTGTGTCTGGTTAGTGGAAGTCAAATTGCAATTTTTTATGGGAATGTTAAACCTTGCAAGATGCAGTGCTCTCCAACAACAAGATCGACTGTGAGTCTTATTTCTACCACCAGCATCTATGACTTCATATAAAATTCCAGAATTCTGATAAACTGTCATGGGGAAAAATGATAAAGTGATTTATACTCAATTTCGCTGGAAGGGAGAAATGCAGAGGCTGTCAGTCTGGGTCTTCAGAACAAATGAGTTACAGTTCATGAGGCAGCTCAATAAGGCTATCATTTCCCATCAGCTCCTATCACTGACAGCCACAGATTTACTGGATGGGGAAAGGGAAAATGGCTGAGTTTTGGTGCCAGGTGAATCGACACTATTACTCCATCAACCAGACTTGTGTAGACAAGAGGCTACCATGAATATTTGATAGAAACTTCTTCCCAGAAGTGCCTGTAGAAAGCAGTAAGGTTGTTCTTTCATTTCTGTAAAAAAAAGCTCTCTGTCTCTCTGTTTGGATCCTGTTGAAAGTGTCCATTTGTAAACCGCTAAGGTTTCTCTGATTTATTTTGTGTGTGCATTTGTTTCATTCAGCAGTCTGCTTTGTGCCACATGGCTTATTTATAGCCCTCGCAGAATGAAACAAAAGAATCCTCGATCTGCTGGGATTTCATATACAATGCATTTGTCACTATCCGTCTCTCAAAACGGCAGTACAGAGCCACCTGTGCATGCCCAGAGGAAAGAGGCCTTTGATCTGCCACAATTACAGATTGTTGGAAATACGTATGTTCCACTTCCAGGCAGAAAAGGATTCAGGTCAAAGCTGAAGAACTTACTCCGTGTATATACTCACATTAAAATAGATCAACATAAATGACTTCTATATTATCCCCGCTTTCTGTTGCACAAAACTTTCCCAGCAATTGTTGGTGCCTGTTCAAAGAGCTACTATGTATGCTAGCTGCATATTTTGGAGGATGGTTGCACAGCAGGGTTTCTTAACAGAAATCCAGGTTTGTCTCACTGATACTCAGATGCTAAAACATTTAGCTTTTTTTTAATCTTAATGATCAGTAATGGATTTCGTCCCTAGATGTCAGCATTAAACATTCTCTTAGGCTGTATTGTTGTGCTACAAGAGTGGGATAATACTTGCAGGTGTTATTGTCTGTTTGCTTTTTAAGACAGAGATATACTTCCAAAGGAGAATTTAACATGACAGTTAGAAACAAGGCTTTGATGTCCTCACATTGATATACCTAATCCTATGTGAAAGTCTAAGATGTGAGTCAAATGCCACTGTACCTGAATCAGTCATCAGAACTATCTCTCTCTCCCATAATTACCTACAGAAATGCAATATTCTCCAACCCTTTACTTGTGTCTGTAGCTTAGTCAGTTGGGTTTTTTTTTAAATATCTGTTTAGTTACCAAAAGACCTTTCATCACACACCCACTCAGAAAAAAAGAGTTGAGGAGGAGTTCACAAAAACACAATTCAAATTATTATCAAATACAGCTTCTGTTAAAAATAAAGCAAAACCAAAATAAAACAAAACACCCAACGAAACAAAGGTCCCCAACACGAAATACCATTTAGTTTCTCAGAATCCTCTAGGCCATCTATTGGAGAGAATCTTTCCTTCCAATCTTTCCTTCCAGAGCTGCATGTTCTTTTCCTACAGAATAAAAATTTATGTAAATAAAAGCATTATATCCCCAGAATGACCATGGACTATCTTCATTTGTGCTATTGTTCCTGAGGTTCTACAGGAAGCTTAATTTATTATTTTCATTTTAGAATCTGAGAAGGCCGTGGCAAGGGCATCCAGGCGTTGCAGCTATGACTAACCAAGCACCAAAAGTCTTAATGATACCAGATTTTATTTGAGACAGATGTTTTTTATCTTGCTATGAAGATTTAGAATAACCTTAAACCTTTCCACAGTTATGGAAAACTACAACCAACACATGTATTGCTAACATTAAAATGATGGTTTCTTATCTGAATTTTTAACAGTGTTAACTGCTTTGTCTTTCTCTGTTTTGCCTAGAAACCAAATATGCTTCCAAAATATTCTTTGCATCTTTTTTTTTCCCCATGTGCTTGAGCCTTTCACATCATTGCTAATAGCTACCATTTCTTTTTTCAAATGCTGCTCTTTCATTTGCTTTAATGACTGAAAACTGTACTGGCTCTATCTTTAATCCTTTACTCTTAAGCTTCGAGATTCTCAGTAAATACACTTTCTAAAATAGAAAAAAAAATATTCAAAGTCAGATCAGATTAACAGGTTTTTCATTTCATGGACCATTTTTCATCTAGGAATAATAAATACGAAAAGTATTTTCTGATTTGTATTTCTCTCTCCTGGAGCTAGAGATGCAGACTGATGAAAACCAAAAGTGTGTCATAAATGGATCAGACTCTGTAGGCAGAGTAAGAAACGTGCAAGGTGACTGCAGTCATAGAGTCTTCATCTTGTTCCATTTGTCATCTGTCATGTTAAAGTCTCAAAGTACATAGCAAAAAACCACACTAATCTATTCTGAGAAATCCTAACATATCTATTGCCACATGTTTTTCCGCTCTTTTTTTTCTTGATTTCTCTAAATGCAATAGATAGTGATGTTGTGGCAGATTCTCAAAATTCTCTGTGTAGTGAGCAGGAGCTCATAGGAATCCCTGCACCATTTCAGTTGTTGTCTCTTTTATGTTCACATAGCTGACCATATAAAAGGGATAAAAAACTAGTATAGCAAGGTTCCATGATCCTTATCATACAACAGTTCCCTGCTCTCTCCAGTGACTGAAGCAATGGGTGTGAACAGGCAGAACTGCATTTTTTAGAGTATCTGATGATTTTTCACTACGTTTAGCATCCTGTATCTCTGTGAATGAACATTATAACAGAAAGGTGAGTCAAGGAATGGAAGGGAAGTGGAGGATGAGGGGAAAATGCTAAACATGGAACAAGCAGGAGGAAAGGGAAGGAAGGGGGAAGGGGGAAATGGATAGGGAGTGGGAAACAGAAGGGCAAAACCATACATGGCAGAAAGTTTCTCAGTTAGCAGAGAGTTCTGGAAGAATCTTGCATTTTCTGACCCTTTATTTTTCACTTGATTTGGAGTCATTGGTCAGGAGTGAGTTCTTTTTGAACTTCACTCACATTTTAAATTTACTTCTGCTTCTTGTAGCCTCAGCAATGAAGTATGATCTACAAATCATGGATTTATGAAGTTTTCAGAAATTTGAAGTGGCTTAAATTTCTCATTTGAGTCAGGATCCTGTCTGATTTTTATTCTTTTTTCAACTTCCCTAAAGACGTGCCCGGTGCCCATCTTGACTGGGAGTGGTAGGAAATCTTATCATTTCCCCTCCCATCTTGTCTATTTATAATTGATTGTCAGACAGATCAGAAGTTAGATACGTATCCTTTCTGAAACATTCTTCAAAACCTCCAATGACACCTGGTACACCTTCAATTTGTCATATTTCATAAATGCACTGTATTCTTTCTGGACTTCTGGTTTCAAAGACAGACCTGCAATGCAAGAGCAAATGAATTTTCAGTTTTAGTCCATAGTTCACATTTTAAATCTATTTGTATCACAAAACCACTGTGAAAGCTGGCAAGAATAAGAGCAGAAAAAAACTAGAATTGAGATAATCAGACATGATGAATGTATAGCTGAAGAGCATAACATGGGCCGTTTTTGTATTGCTTGCCTGTCTGACTTCCCACAGTTTCTGGCACTGGTCCTTATATTTTTTTGAACATCATTTTGCACAAGAGTCTTATTCTGTGCCTCTGATTTTGCTCTCTCAAGAACAAAGCAATCAAATATCTGTGTTTTTAACTAAAGTCTGTGGAGAACCAAAGGATTTGGAGTCAGCGCAGTAATACCCTGTCTTCTGTGCTTGCGGCAATCCTTCTGTACAAATATTGCACATTAAAGTTATCATGAGGAAGAAAGTGTCTTGTGAATCCCTCAGTCACCGTTTTGCAGGTGAATTATGTGCATAATTATATGACATTATCTCCATTTTATTTTCTATTAAAACTATAAGAGTTGTTAAAGGTAGAAAGCCTGTGGAAAAAAGATAAGAACTTACTAGAAGGTATTAATTGCTGTCACAGTTATTCGTGGATTAATTATATAAATTCTGATGTAAAACTGGGCTCCTAAGAGTGCAGCTGGGGAGCTGTTTTCAAACTATATGCAGTTGTATAGCTCGTGGTAGGTGAATCTGGGTATTCAACAAATTGCATCACTCTTCTCACACAGCTAAACATGGATGCTAGATTTTTACAGGATGAGAAAGTATATATCTTGCTCAGGGATCAAATCATTTACTTGCTAGTAGTTGAATCACCCCTCAGATTTCTTTATTATAGTCTCCATTTTCCAGTAATAGAGTGCTGTTTCTCTATAGCAATTCAAGGTGTAACACGTCAACTTTTCAATTTCATGGAGTAAAATCATGATGGATAGTGTATAAGGAGCAAAAGATGAACCTAATCCATAGCCCAGCTAAATCAGAACAACAATAAACATGAAGTTGCTTTATTTCTTTGAGCCTTAATATTGTGAATTTTCTATTTCTGTTCAAGAATGAGAATAGAATCAACAGTGAGGAAAGACTTAAATGTCAACAAAGTTAATTCTGGAAGTATTTAGATCGTAATATATTATTAGTGGTGCCAGCAGAAGCCTTGAGTATTAACTAATGTTCCTGTGTTCAATCTGATAAATCAGAAGGAGCCTACAAAGATTACTTACTTTTAATCTGTAGAAAAAAACCCCACAAACCTGACAAAGATTACAGGCAGAGGCATGTCTTGACATGGCTGATTTTTGTAAGGGTGCCTTCATCCTTATGGCAGAGAAAATTATAGAGAAAGGATAGGTTTTCTTCTGTCTGTTACCCATCACCAGATAAACAAACCATAGGGAAATTGCACAGCACTATATTTTTTTAAATTTATATTATGTGAAATCTAGCTATATTTGTACACCACTCCTCAGACACAGTTCCAGAAATAACTAGAAAGATGCAATTGTTTATGAAATACCTGTTTGTGAGAGTTAATTCACTTGGACATTGTACTGCTATACACACTCCAACATCTAATGCATAAGTCATGGTCCAAAGTGGAATACATATCCCTCAGTTATGTTTACTGCTTAGGCTAAAATATTTCTGGAGATAAGTTGAAGGTTGGAGATCATCATCAGGAGGCAAGGGACAATTCCATCTTTGTCTTTCTTTTAGCTAGTTTCAGAGGTGCAGATGTAACAGCTGCAGATAAAATAGCAATGCCTCCATCTTTTCATGTCTCCAAACACCTTGTATCCCATAACATCCAGCCTCCAAGTTTTCATTCTGTCCTGGGAAAGTCAACTCTAGTCCTCTAAGAATACTAGAAAGGGATTTGGCAGCAATTTTCTCTTTAGAGGTAACAATAGTATCGATCCTTCAAGCACAACCTGTTATATACCATAGAATTCAAGATCATTAAGACTTGAGAGAGTAGATGTATGGCCCAGGAATTCGTAACAGGGACTAATGGCCACAGGAAGATCAGAGGATCAGAGAAGCTTTGTCTCCCACTTTACCTTCAAACGTCTCAGTTGAAATTGACAGGTTTGTATGAAATATCTTGATTTCTTTAAATTGATGTTTGCCAGTGGCAAACATTTCTTTTGGTGAATTTGTAACCAGCTTGCTTTCTCTGTGAAATGTTGAAAAAAATCTGACAAGAGACCAAATTTATGTCAAATTTCTTTTGTAAATGGAAATCTGTCAGTTCTCTTGGCAACAAGGACTAATGACTTGATTGTCACATAAAAATTGCAACAATACGGTTCCAACAAACTGGAAAAATCTCTAGCATGCAACACTTTTTCATCTGCCTAAACACACACATATATATACATAAAGCATTGTTTTACACCAAATTCCATTATTTCATTTTCTTTAAAATATGCATTTAAAAATAGAGAGATTGAAGCTCTCCCTTTTTCCACAAAATGACAGTCACCACATCATCTAGTTCTTTACCAACTTGGTATTTAGCATGAGTTATTTCTTCCCACTTGCATCTAGAAATAATTCTGTAACACTAATCAAACTATTCTTTTGAGAATAATTTTTGGATTAACTTAACCAAATTGACTTCAGCAATAGCATAGTGCCTCTGCACATGCTTGGCCATATTAATATAAACTATCAACTTTATTTAAGTTCTTACCTGAAATACCTGTAACTCCTCTTTCTTGTAAATATTTTTTATTTTTTTTTTTATTAAAGAAGCTTTTGATCCTTAGCAATGGAGGTATGGGTGTTTTAGAAGTTTAGACCATTCCTCCTTAGAAAGCTAGCTATTCATATTATATATTACCAGAGCCATGAAGGACATGGAATTTCAAAGCTTTCATAGATACTATAGAATAAAAACATTTAAAATTCTTTCTTTTTCAACTGAACATTTTGCTTCCTGTTTCAATTTTTAAATTTTGTGTTAATGATTTAAAATACAAAACTTTGATGGCATTTCAGAACAAATAAACCTAATATTTTTATTTCTGTCTAAAGCAAGCTTCCCTGAAGCTGGCCAAGTTCTCGTGGAAGTTTTTATCATAGCAAATGAGTATTTCACAGCACAAATTATTTCCAAAATCTTGGTATGTTTTTAATTGCCTTTGTGCATTTCTGGCTATTTTGTGGCATTTTGTGGAATTCCTCCATCTTACTCTGATCTTTTGATGATCCTTTCATGTTTTTATCCTACACTTTGAATAAATGAGTACTGTAGAATAGAGTTAATTCTGTGCAATTTCTACTGATATTTTCCAGCTGTCTTTGAGGCTGATGATTGGGGTCTTTATACTAAATCTATGTAGTTTGTTTATGATATCTTTTGTTTTTCTATTTCCATATTCATACTGGTTTCACTATGCTATACTACCTTTACTGCTTTTTCCTTCTTTAGCTTTGTTTTTCTATTTTGTATTATGACACTTTTAAAAAATTACACATATCTCTTACTCTGTCATTCATTCATCATGCTTCTTTAACTTTATGACTATTATTCTAGATATTTCACTTTTCTTAATTCATGACACTTTCCTCATTAACGGATAAAACTTGAACACTAATACTTCACAGGGCAATTAATGCAGGGTTTTGGGAGAAGATAAACCATTCTTGTTTAATATGCTTGGATCGTAGTAGTTGGAATTTTATTTTTCTGACTACATTTACAGTGGAAAAAAAATCAGTATTAAATCTTCACTGTGATGTCAGATTTTACTTATTTTTTATGACCTGTACCTTGCACTGTCCCTTATATAAGAAAAACAAATAAACAAAACCAACCAAACAAACAAATTAAGTGGATGTTATTGGACTATGTTAGAGCTTGAAGGTTTGGGTGTTTTCCCCCTCAGTATGATTTAAGCTATCAAGGTAGGTGGCCTAGTTGCTCAGCATACTGTTCTCTGACTCATGTAACAGCTGATTGAGCAAAATGTTACTAATTTTCATCCCAATACTATCAGACTATTTCAGAAGTGGTATGAAATGGGGATAGCTGGCTCAGAGGAGCCCCAGGAGTTAAGTTTTCCCACATAGGAATCAAACAGAAGCTCAAATAAAGCATGTCCTCTTTTATTTCCTTAATTAATGTTACATTCTTCCTAGTCAGATGGAGTCATTTTGTTAAATTCGTTAAGGGAGAAAACAGGAAATGTGGGCTTTCATGAATGCCTAAGTTTGTATGGGGCTGTGAATTGTGCTCTAAGAAACCTATTGCCCTGTTTTGGTCTAACTACAGGGAAAGGCAGCAGATTTCTAAGATTTACCTCAGTGCTCTTGAAATCAGAACCTGGATCATCCTGCTTTTAATGTTGAGGGACCTCAACTCATAGAATCACAAAATCACAAAACGGTTGAAGTTGGAAGGGACCTCTGGAAATCATCTAATCCACCATCCCTGCTACCCCTGCTCAAGCAGGGTCAGCTATAGCAGGGTGTCCAGGACCACATCTGGTTGAGTTTTGAGTATCTCCAAGACAGGACATTCTTTAGCCTCTCTGGGAGACCTGTGCCACTGTTGGAGCATCCTCTCCACAGTAAAAAAGTGTTTCTTGTGTTCAGATGGAACTTCATGCACTTGAATTCATGTCCATTGCCTCCTGGTTTTCACCAGGCCATACAGAGAAGAGTCTGACTCTCTCATCTTCATTCCTTTCCATCAGGTAAATTCTTTCCTTTGTTTGGTTGATGATCAGTGTTCCCCTCCCCCATGATTACTTGGGACTGCTGTGGGGAAAATAGGTCTCGATGAATGCTGAAGCTCATCTGACACTGCGAATCAGACTTTAGTAGTCTATGGATTGTGGTAACTTAGATTCTCTGGTCTCATCCTGTAGGCAATGCCTTTTGAAAGAAAGAGACTGAAAGGAAAAAAGTAATGTGATTTTTTAAATCTGAAATTTGAGAAAGTTATAAATATTTATACTATATCATTGCTCTGTAACTCAAAAATTATAAAGATTAATAGAAAGTAGATTTAAAGAAACTGAGGTAGCATCTGCCTGTACTTAGCTCATTCTAAACCACCTGTAGTAAGTTCCTGTTCTTTAAATTTTGTTTCACATTGCAAACTCAAAAACATGCCCTGAGATTAAGAGAATGGAATTTCTCTTAAAATTAGGTTGCAGAAAAAGGGATCTGAATGGTTAAATTATGCTATCCATAACATAAGAGGAAGATCAGATCTTATGATGTTTTGTTCCAGGCTTTTAAGGGCTGATCTCTCTCTACAGCTACCTGAAAGGAGGTGGTAGTGAGGCAGGTGTTGGCTTCTTCTCCCTAATAATGAGTGACAGGACAAGAGGGAATGGGTTCAAGTCGCACCAGGGGAAGTTCAGATTGGATATTAGGAAAAATTTCTTTGCTGAAGAATGGTAAAGCATCGGAACAGGTTGCCCAGGGTGGTGGTGGAATTGCTCTCCCTGGGACTGTTAAAAAAACGGGTAGAAGTGCGACTTTGATAGATGGTTTATAGGATACAGTGGTGCAGGTCTGATGCTTGGACTTCCTGATCTTGAAGCTCTTTTCCAGCCCCGATGATTTTATGATTCTATGAAACCTGATGCTGAATTTTAATTAACTGGAAATATCTTTTGAATTTAGAATAAATAAATAATAAAAAACCCAATCCTGTCAGCACAATTATATAAACCTTTGATAAAGTAATTTCTCAGTCTTTATCATATTCTGTGCCCAATGCACACATAGACTTCTAGGACTTTCACACCAATGTCAAGGGAGCATTCATTCCAAAGGCTGCATAGATATATCAATTTATTTCATGTCACTGAGTCCAATAATTCAAATGCCGAATATCCTGATACATACTTAGACTAAAACATGCTAGCAGAAAATACCCATCTGGATGATAAAAACAACTGAGAGAAATATTATTACTGATAGAACACGGAGGTTTTGTGGTGCAAAATGCTTTGGAGAAAACATTGGGACGTTTGTTAACAGTAATAAAAAGGGAATGGGAAAAGCATAGTGGAATGAACACTGTGGAATTGTTAAAATATGCTAAAAGTTATTTTTATAGGATGGATTGTTAGAGAAAATAAAATATTTATGTCACTTATTTGGTGATGTCCCAGAGTTTCATTCAATCTTTTATATAATGTAAAGATATTTAGAGAAAAAGTATTTTTCATTTCATCTACCTGCGCCTTTTAACAAAATCAGTGAATGTCTTAAGTGGCCTTATGGTATTCAAGAACTTAAGGTGCATATGTTTCAAATTGTTTAGGGTTGGAAATCTGCAACTTAGGACCACAATGTAGGAGATCGTAATGATGCATTAAAAATAGATGTAGCCCAGCTGTGAAGCAATACAAGAGACAGCTAAAATACGTCAGCAAAACTGGAAATGGAAAAGCCAGTTAAAATCATGATATCCCTCAATGTAACCTCAATTTCTCTGTGTATTAGTTTCATTGGGATTTTGCAAGATCCCTCTGCATATATATTTATTATTGCAATAAGATCCATCTATGTTCAAAAGTAAAGCTCATGTTTGAAATTTTCCACAAATTATAATATGTATCTTCCTTTATACTGACATATCCTTTTCATTAATACATAGGCAACCTCAAGATGTTAGGAAACAAAGCTCTCTGTACTTTTTACCACTTTGCTGCTGCTTGACTTTGGGAAAGTCATTTAATACTTCGGGTGAAAATTTTTAGGAAAAGGTATCCAAGTTTGACTCCTGCATATTTGAGTGCTGGTGATATGTTTTTAGAGCTCTTGAGTGCAGCTGGTTACTGTGTTTTCTTTTTTATCTCTATGGAAAACGTTGACATAAACAATCTGTTTATTAAAATTCACAAAGGAGTGTTTTGTCTTCCCAGCGAAGAACTGGAAATACGACTTTTACACATACTGCTTTTGGTTCAGAATTTGGAGGTATTTCCAAGGAATACGTTTATGGACACATTTAATGAATATATTCCTGCTGGAAATTATTTTTCCAATTAGAAGGGTTTGGGGAATTTTACAATGTCTTTGCTTTTATCAGTCCAACTGCAATGACTGTTCTCTCTTGGCTGTTTTTTTTCTCTCATATGGAAGGAAATATGCAAATAATATCAACATTATTACTGTGCACTTTATCCTTGGATGATTTCAAAATTCTTCCATATTTCAGAAAGCTGCCTGTTACAGGGGCTGGTTGAAGGCATGAAAAGAACATAATGCAAAGATACAAAAACATTCCCTGCCCCCTCTGTCTTTCTTTAACACAGATCCAGAACAGTTGTAATCCAATGAGAACTAACAATGCAGTAGAAAGTCTGGTTAGCCATACTTATGCAAATAATATTTTACACTGTGCCAAAATTAATTGTGTATGTAAATGTGAATACTGTAATAATGACACAGTAGATGGAGAAATGGCGCGTCCCATCTACGGTCATTTAAATCTAACCTGAGGTTTTAACCACAATTAGAAAACTGTTTTAGGATTATTACCTGTTAAACAGTAGTCCCCCATTATCTTTAATAAGGAAAACGTAATTTATCACAATTAGGCTTAATTGGCAATTCTCAGTCTGTGTTTAGCAGAATATCAGGACTGAGACAGCATGGACAATCACTTTATTCCTTCCATCCCCAAAGGTGATTTTCCTCAGGTCATTTCCAAGCTCAGTGATAAACAGTGTGAGGATGTCATTTTAAAAAATCAAAGCTATGAATTCTACATCAGTAGCTATCCCACGTATCATTTGTCCCCAAGTTAGACATTCTAGGCACTTCAGTTAGCAGACAGGACACTTCAGTCAGAAGGTATCTCAAAGTCTATGAGGTTAGATACTCAGAAATCAAAACTCAACCAGAGGGCCTCCCTTGGCCACACATCAGACTCAGACTTTTACATGACACCCAATTCTAAAGCTTTCTCCTCTGTTCTGGAATGTTTGAAATCTTATTCCACCACTGCAGAAAGTGTTGCAGAACTGCAGCTTATGCAAAAGCATGCTCAACTGGCTTCAGTGCATTTGTTTGTCTCAGACCTCCTTCCTTGTCAGCTGTATTTCAATTTCAATGTTTATCTACTTTGCAGGCAAAGAAAAATATCTGGAATCTTTGGCACGTGTCTGCCTGTCTTTGGTACAGTTCCTTCATGGGAACAAGGGAAAATACAGGAGAATGAACAGATCTCTTTGTTCCTGACAAACGTTGGTTTAGATCAGTGTAAGGGTGAAGCATGAAAGTGTGGGTCTATCTCTGAAATAAAAAAGTAAACTCCTAGTCTAGCCTATATGTTCAGATTGAACTAATCTAAAGGACAATCATACTCCTGAGAATATGACAATAGATATGGACAAATAATTACCTTGGTATTACTTGAAATGTAGTAATTGCTCTCTTCTGAAAAATATTATCATAAAGTAACTCCATGGTATACAGGAATTGCTTACTGAATTTCGTATTAAAGCTGTCTATGGATAGTGATAACATGGTTGGAGGAACAATAAAATCTGCTGCTCTTTCCTCAGTGAATGTTTAAGCAAGAGCTTTATTACATCTCAAATTTTGTGTTCAAGAGATATGATTTTTTTTTTTTTCAAATACAATGAATGACCGGACCATAACTGAAGTGTTTGTGGGGCTTTTTGTTCTTAAAGGAAACACTGAGAAGTTATCATCTCTTCTTCAGGCTTAAACACAGTACTCACTTCCAGATACTGTTTTTCCTAACAACCTATTTCCATTACACCAGCATCATCTATTTCAACCTCTGTAAGTTCACTCACTCAGCATTAGAAACATGCACTCCATACTGAAGAAAAGTAAAAACAGATTCAGATGTAACCATGTGTTTTGATACAAATAGAATATTGTACACAGAATTTATTTTCTTGTGAACTGGCGGAATGAGAAGGTTATAATCTGCCTCAGAGCACACAAATGCAATGTAGTACAGTAGCTGGAGAAATTTATATAATAAAGATCTATATTTTACTCTTTCACTTGAGATACAAGATCTGTGTCTTGAAATGTGCTTGTTTTGACCTATGAGCAATGGAGAACTCAAACAGTCTCTTCAGTGCAGTAACAACACAATACATTTATACAACATCTTCCCTAAGAGAGTCACAAGGGGCCTATCTGAGATCTTTCAGCATGTCAAGTATACTGGCTCTGACTAATTTCTAGTGTGGTGAAAGGAAAAATGAATGTTGTTTGGCTGTCCTAGACAACAACCCATGCTTCCAACGTAAACTATGCAACAGCTATATATTTGATTCAAATCTCAGATTCAATTTGGGACTGAAAGATCATGACTATCTAGCATTGTTTGCCTGGACTGCTTAGGATGGACAAATAAAAGTCAGGCTTCAATATTATTCAGTTCTAATAATATAGTTTCTTTAGTAGATATCTGGACAGAAATATTTCTACTCCATTTTCCTCATAGAAAAAATGATTTAATGAATTCTAGTGCACTGATCTTTCTTTTAACGTAATGAAGATGTTTCCTCTGTGTAAATTCTATTTTCCAAATGGGCAAACGTGTACTATAACCCAACAACTAGCAATATTTTTTTTTTATCTTTAAATATTATTTTTAACAAAACATTATTACTCCTTATGCATAGTTTAACTTACCTGACAGATGTCTGCTTTCCTCATTTGCCAACCCAAGTACCATGGTAATGTGAGTTACACTGAAATTTTTATAACAGGCTAGAGAAAAGAGAATGTTTCCCACAGAAAATAACAAATAAGTAATTAAATCAGCCTGGCTTTCTTATATACTGATGACGACATCTTTAAAATGACAATTATGAAACAGAACAAATGTTATTTCTATTATATATGTTATTATGTATAAACATTGTTTTACAGAGTTGATCTGAACAACGCTGTATGGATTAACTAATTCAATGAACTGATTTTTCACCTGAACCATATTTCAGGTGAAATTCCAATTAGCTGAGCCAAATTTATCTAATTTTTTTTTCCAGGACTACTTCCTGGGAAAAAAGGGAAGAAATTGAGCAAAATACTTTGAATGAAAAAAAATGTTGACAATTCTTCAATGGCATTTTATCCTGAAGAAATAAACTTTCTACATGAACTGTTGAATTTTGGCAGTGGAAATTGATTCAGAGGCTCCATTCTACCTTTTAAATAATGCTTAAGTAACATAAAAAGAAAAAAAATCCATTAAAATTAACGTTTGAGGTCCCCTAAATTAAAATTTAAAAGAAAGCATTTTATGATCATTTGCCTCCAGACTAATATTGCTTTTCTCTAGTAGGCAAATTCATTTATTTTGCTTCTTTATTCATTCACTGTTTTTAAAATTTTTCATAGCCGTAACCACTAAAGTTTAAAAATATTAATTCAAGAATCCATAAAATTTAAATTATGCCTCTGTAAAATGAGATGGGCTTGCCGAGTTATTTTTCATTTTAAATACTCTATGTGAATATGTAAGTAGATATCCTGGTTTATAAATTAAAATGTGACACACACAGACAATTTAGCAAGTAGCCTGAGTAGAAAACAGACCTTTTCAGTTGACAGTCTGTATTCTCTCATTTACTTTCAGAAGCAAAATCTTGCCATATTTACATGTCTGGGACAATTCTGCACAATGCAAAATAATTAGATAATTGTAATTTGCAAGTATCTTTTTATCTCATTATAAGACTTGATATATCTTTCCAGAGCAGCTGTTTGGCTAACAAAATTGGCCAAGTAGCTTTTTCCTGTTGAGGAAAGTTTGCAGGAACCATTTCACTGTGAAAAATAGTTTGAAAGTTCTTTCAGCCGGTTCATCTTTATGTTAACTGCAGTGTAGCTATCCACAGGAAATAAATTTCAGTTATTTGTTTTGCAGTATTTTAACTGGAAAGTATATTGACTTTAAGATGAGAAATGAAAGGACAGGGAAATACTGTCCTTCATGAAGGACAGGGAACTCCTTGAAAGAGTCCAGTGCAGGGCCACTAAGATGATTAAGGGAGTGGAACATCTTCCCTATGAGGAAAGGCTGAGGGAGCTGGGCCTCTTTAGCCTGGAGAGGAGACTGAGGGGCGACTTCATAAATGTCTATAAAGATGTAAAGGGTTAGTGTCAGTAGAAGGGAGCCAGGCTTTTTTCAGTGACGCCCAGCAATAGGACAAGGGGCAATGAGTGCAAGCTGGAGCACACGAAGTTCCATGCGAACATAAGAAAAAGCTTTGTCACTGTGAGGGTGACCGAGCACTGGCACAGGCTGCCCAGGGAGGTTGTGGAGTCTCCTTCTCTGGAGACATTTAAAACCCACCTGGGCATGTTCTTGTGCAACCTAATCTAGGTGATCCTGCTATGGCTGGAGGTTTGGACTAGATAATCTTTCAAGGTCCCTTCCAACCCCTAACATTCAGTGATTCTGTGATTCTGTGAAAAGGTTAAGTCAGAAGAGGAGATAAGATTTAAGCCAAATAAACCAGTTGATAGTAAATTACTAGTAATTTTTTAGATGAGATAACTTTAAACCATATGGTATTCTGACATTGGACTGCATATTGGACTGCATTTGCCTGAGGAAGGGATAGGAAAGGGTAGGATGCAGCACCAGTGCCTAAATAAGAAGAGCGTCTAGCCCTGTGAATTAGGGAATACAAAGGATGACAGACTGTCATGTCACTGACAATTTTCTTGTTGCCACCACCCCATGGGAGAGCCAGTGCCTGACCTGGAGCATACAAACGCTGTGCATTCTTCTACAGTTTCCACGTTTCACACAGTGTCAGAGGCTGGTGCATGAGAGTCTGTAAGCTGCTAACTGCTGAAAGCACCAGCAAGGAATGACTGGATGTGTGCATGCACAAGCTCCTCTGAAGCTTCCCAAACTGGTCTGTGTCATAAAAATAAGTCACTGGATGCTTTTACAGTTGAAGGTTGTAGGGATGGATAGTGTTTGTTTTCACTCTCTGGAAGATGAAAGCTCAGAGCAATACTCCACATTCTGCCACCAAAATGCTATTTGAGGCTTTTTTAAGGTAGAAGGCTTTACCGTAGTGCAGTCTTCATATCATATTGGCATGACTTAATTTGTGCCAGGTTATATTTAATGACAGATTGTTAGAAGAACTTCAGAATACACAGGGTTTAAGGACTGACATTTGGCCACAGATGCCACTATGAGATCCCAAATTGCCGTTGCAAATAGCTAGAGTATTAATGGGGAATTAAATCTCTTCCCAGTAAAAGATGGAGAGAGCATCTTCTTTTATGCTTCCCTGCCCTGTCTGAACTACTTCCCTTTTATAACGGCTGCATTTCTGCCAACTGCTTTATCTTTGCAGCCAGGAACTATAAAACCAAAGTGTCCTTGCCATTTGGGAAAGATGTTGACAGGAGGTAGATGCAATGATCCCCTGCATACTTATGGCATCAATTCTTTCCCAGTAGCATCACATATGATTAACTGACTAACTGCCAAATATCATTCTGTGGAATGGAGACATTTAAACAGTACTGGAGAGTCTAGTCTGGATCCCTAAACCAACAATTTCTCATCTCTGCATAAGAATGAACTTAATTAGTATTAAAACTGAGTTTATTACTAAACAAAATGGGCTTAAATAAGGCATTGAAATGAATATTCACACTTTACAGATAAGCCTCAATGATATGTATGGGACTGGAGCACCTCTCCTGTGAAGACAGGCTGAGAGAGTTGCGCTTGTTCAGTCTGGAGAAGAAGGCTCCAGGAAGACCTTATTGCAGCCTTCCAGTACCTAAAGGGGCCTACAGAGCAGGTGGAGAGGGACTTTTTATCAGGAAGTGTAATGATGAGACAAGGTTTAAACAAAAAGAGAGTAGATTTAGATTAGATATAATAAATTCTTCCCAGTGAGGGTGGTAAGCCCCTGGCACAGGCTGCCCAGAGAAGCTGTGGCTGCCCCCTCCCTGGCAGTGTTCAAGGCCAGGTTGGATGGGGCTTCAGGCACCCTGGTCTGGTGGAAGGTGTCCCAGCCATGGCAGAGAGGTTGGAACCAGATGATCTTTGAGGTCCCTTCCAACCCAAACCATTTTATGTTTCTATGATTCTGTGATTATATTCAGCAGTAGGTTGGCCATTAAATTTAATGAGAATATAGTGGATCAGTCTTTGCCCTTAAAGTTAATCAATGCATTTCAGTTCCATGTCATCTGCAGGTATTCTATTAAAATTTGGGTAAGACTTCCAAGTCTTCCTTTGTCTAAGTAAAACAGGTATATCAGACTATCTCCTATCCTAATAAGTAGTGAGGATAAATGCACTGCAGTGATCTGGGTTTTCGAACCCTACTGTTTAGACCTGGTAAGTACTGTCTATAAACTGAAAGCTGTGTTTTTCTAGTCCTAAATTTGAGCATATGATGTGCATGTAACTGTAATGCTCGGCACACCCGGCAGATGGTAAAACAGAACTTTGCAGGTGTCAGTATATGGAATATGCAAGGATGGTTGATCCAAACTGCTGAGAGCTGCAGCATCCAGGCGGTGTAACAGCACATGATTTCTTCAGGTCATTGTACTTAAAAAAATGTAGTATGTCTTTGTATTACTAATTACCTGTCTTACTTGGATGAGAGTAATGTGAATTCTAACATTTGGAAAGTTATATTGCACCATAGGTAGAGTTTCCATGAAGGTCCTTGAAGCTGTCATTTTATTTACTAGGAAGTCCTGGACAGCACGTGCCAAACAGTGCCTACTAGCTGTTAGGCAATTCAGATGTCACTGCAGAGGCAGCTATTTGAGAAAAAATAAAATTACAGTATCCTTAGGCCCTAAAGACCGAAGTGATCATTGTTCACTAAGAAGCAAGTTCATTTACTTGCAGGAATTTATGTAGCTTCTTTCTCTAGATATAGTGTCACAAGGTGTCAAAGCTAAAACTCCTCCCTGTTCTCACTTTCCGTGTAGCCTGTGTTGTCTCTTAAATGACTGTAACTTTTCAGTGAAGAAAGAAACACATCCTTAGAAGATAGGTTTTAGAAATAAAAATGGCAAACATTTCACACTGTGTAGAGGTGTGATATGTTACAAGTAATCCTGGAAGAAATGGAGTAGTGGGCAGAGTACAGGTGGAGTGTTCAAAGCTGCATGTATAATTCACACTTAGTGTGGTGGGTGCTATAAAAAAAAATCAATACATAAACTCAAAGGCAGATGGAATTTATCACATATCTCTGCTGTTTGTCACCTGAATATCACTAGTATGTATAGATGCATCTGTATAATCTTATTTTCCTTCTAAAAACACATACTAAATGCATAGTAATTTCTGTATGCAGAACTAGAAGCATTTAATGTAGAATATGACTGGGATGTTGTGAGGTTTTAGCTGGAGATAACTTTCATAGTGCCAGGACAAAATGCATCTTTTCAGAATAGAGTGTTTACTCCTCATGAAGAGATCTGTCACATCACTGCTTCATTTTGGATAATTCATTCTTTTGAAATGTATTATAATTACTCAACCTGTAATAAAATATGACAAGACAACAAAACCTATTTAATAGTGGCAATCTTATAGCACCCTAATTAAATATATTATGTTTCATTTCCATAGCTAGGCCAAGTGCCGATTCCTGACAAGTAGAGCATTCTGGTTTTGCCATTTGATTGAGGCATTCAGGGTAATCCTAAAAGAACGAGGAATGATTGAGATATCTATGTATGTTCTTGCTATGGTAAATAAAAAATGGCCTTCAGGGCTTTGACGTGATATTGAAAAATGACCCATTAAAGGGGAACAGTAGGAATTTGAATTACTATATAGAATTTTCAGTTTTCTGAGAGGGACCTTCCTGCTAGTTTAAATTGTAAACACCTGAAAATCCAGTGTAAATTGATGTTATATTTACTGTGTAGCCGTCAATTTAATATGCTTGCCTTGAAGCCTCAAAAGCAAAATCCTGTGTATTAATACTATGACTTCAGAAAAGCAGGGAGAAAAATAACCATTGATGCTTATAAATATGAAGCCTGCAGAGTATAAGCAAAAGAAATTTATAGAGAAAACCTTGAACAATTCCTACAGCAACATCAACCCAGCTTCATTCTGAACTGTTGAGCCAGAAATGCGAGAAAATGAAGTGACTGAAGCTTGTCAGAAAAGAAAAACAGCTAGTGGAGTGATGGTATGAATCCATAGACGGCAGCATTGAAGCCAGTATCTTCACTGCATCGATTAAAGATGGTTACTATTCAGGTGAATTGAAAGCCTCCCTGAAGCCATGGTAGGGATGAGCACAATGAAAAGTTGTTTGTCATTTGTAACTCAGTAGGACTCTGAAGTAAGGAGCTGATTTCTTCTTTTTTTGCTTCATCTGAGTTATATTAGATGGCTCACAGAAAAAGATATATATTGTGTATGTTTCTTCCCATAAATACATTGGTTTATAGTACCTGTTAACTATCACATTAGGTAACATGTGCAACAAGGCTAAACTTTCCAAATATAGCACTACCTTATTGCTATAGCTTACAGTTTGTGTTCATCCAGTTTCCATAAAACAGAGCATAAAATCATAGAACCCTAGAATCTTTAAGGTTGGAAAAGACGTCTAAGAACATCAAGTCTCACTGTCAACCCATGCCACTGTGTCTACTAAGCCATGTCCCAAAGTGCTACATCTACACATTTTTTAACACCTCCAGGGATGGTGACTCCACCACCTCTCTGGGCAGCCTGTTCAAGTGATGGACAATCCTTTTTGTGAAGAATTTTTTCTCAATATCCAATCTAAACCTCACCTGACACAACTTGATGATATTTCCTCTCTTCCTGTTGGTTATTACTTTGGAGAAGAGACCAACACCCACCTTACTACAACCTTCTTTCAGATAGTTGTAGAGACCGATAAGGTCTCTCCTCAGCCTCCTCTTTTTCAGGCTAAACAGCTCCAGTTCCCTCAGCTGCTCCTCATAAGACTTGTGCTCCAGGCCCTTTACCAGCTTCATTGCCCCTCTCCAGACTCGCTTCAGCTCCTCAAAGTCCTTGAACAGAGAGGCCCCAAACTGAACACAGTATTTGAGGTGCAGCCTCATCAGAGCCGAGTACGGGGCAAACAATCACTTCTCTAGTCCTGCTGGCCACACTATTTCACACTACAAGCCAGGATGCCATTTGCCTTCTTGGCCACCTGGGCACATTGCTGGCTCATGTTCAGCCAGCTGTTGACCAACACCCCCAGGGCCTTTTCTGCCAGGCAGCTTTCCATCACTCTTCCCAAAGCTTGTACAGTTGCCTGGGGTTATTGTGACCCAAGGGCAGGACCAGGCACTGAGCTTTGTTAAACCTCATACAATTGGCCTCAGCCAATCGATCTAGCCTATTCAAATCCCTCTTCAGACCCTTCCTATCCTTAAGCAGATGATTGTCACTCCTCGCCAATTTGGTGTCATCTGCAAACTTACTGAGGGTGCACTCAATCCCTCATCCGGATCACTGATAATTTGAGCATTACATCTGGCCTCATTGGAAGATGAATCTGAACCTTGTAGACACCACAGGTTTCAACATGCTCTGCTCTTCTCCTGACCAAATTTTTATTGGTATTTCATGCCAACTGTGATAGAAAACAGTTAGACCTTTTTCTTGACAGAAAAGATTTTAGAATATGTTCAATAGTTAAAACTTAAGGGTGTTCGGTTTGTTTTTTGTTTCGATCATTTTTTTTTGTGAGAAGACAGCAATTTTTATTAAACCATCCTTTTAGCATATCACAACTTGAGAACAGATTACCTGATCAAAGTCATAGACTTTGGGATGCTCCTGTGGTCCAGATGATTGCTGGGAAGAAAGCATTTATGCAGAGCTTTTTTCCCAGCTTAGAACTGAATACTTAAGCTGGGTCTCCCACATTTCAGTCGCAACTCCTACATACGCAGCTTCTTGGTGCTATGAGTAGGTCTTCCCAACAACTTGTGTAGGAACTGCTCCATTTTGAATAGATTGTTCAGGGATGTTTGACGTGATCTACCTTCATTTCAATGAAGATTGTCTTCTTGCCATTAAAAAAAAAAAAAAATAATGTCATTATCAAATATATTCTTCAGGCCAGGACCTGTAAGCATTAGGTATGTGGAAAATGCCCAAAAACCCTAAAAGAATTATCTGATTTTGGAGGCTTGTCAGGAGTTTGACATTGGTTTAAGTGAGATTCAGCAAAATGCTATAATAAATCTTTCTACTGTCTTACATGAAATAAGTCTTGTAGTTTACAACATAGCACAAAGAATGACTTGGCTATAATGTCACGAACACACCAGAGAAAACCTCTGCTCTGTCATTTATATATGCATAGTAGCAGAAATCAGATAAATAGCATTCCCTGAAGTTTTATGGTAAAATAATTATTTCTTCCAACAGTTCTTAAACGAAGATGGCATTATTTTAAATCCATGAAGTTAAATTAATTCAGAATCCTTTTTCTCTCTCAATCAGTTACAAAACAGAATATAACTTTTGTTACTTATCACTAAAAAAAAAAAAAGTCATGAAAGTGAACCAAAAAACCTTCTAATTGCTGTAAAACTGCTTTGAACTATGACTTATAATAGCAGTAGTTGCCAAAGCATCCTCAGCCTGAAAAAAACAACAGAACCAAAATAATCTGCTGTCTTGCTTCTACTGAAAAATCTTCCAAAAATCAGTGGAGAAATCCCTAGTGATTTTGCAAGATAACTTCCTATTAGCAAGCAAAAATTCAGCTTTTTCTGTATACCTTATCCTCTCTCAGTATTTTTATGGCTTCACTGCAGAAGAGACCTAAAACTTTCGTGAGACATTTGTTAAACTGCTAGAATATGAAGACCATGTTTTGAGTTTGCAATATGGAGTTATAAAAGTCAGTAATTGTTCGGGTTTTTGGCTGGAAAGACTTTTTACTTCAAATGGCATCAGATAACAGTATCATATGATTTCTGTAAGCTCTCATTCTTTATAGAAGAAAATTGTGAGTAATTCAGCATTCTCTGCTCTAGGTTTATTAAATAAAATACGACCATTTAGAATTTATAACGTTGTATTTAAGAAAGGTCTTTCTAGTATGTTGTAGATTGTTAAGAAATTTTTCTCCTTTACTACTTAAAATTGTTTGCATCATTGCAGTTGACTTGATCCATCCTTACACAAAGCTATTTAAGTACAGCAGAAAAATGTCAGTCCTACTAAGGCAAATTCATATATCAGGCATAAAACCAAAGCAAACTGTCTGTTGCATATTCCTAGCTTAAATCTGGTGCACCTGAATGTAATTAAATGCAAATTGTTAGTTAAAACAAAATACTGTTGAAAGAATATCCCTTTAAAGTAGTTTCCCTAGTCACAGCAGGTTTTCACAAGATCTTCAAGATGAAAAATGGCCAAAAAAGAAAGCCTGATCAGGCACTCGGGTCCTCTTCATTCTTTCTGCATGAACTGACCTTGGTTTGAGAATTTAAGAAACTCGTTACCACAATGAGTTATTCACATGATAGCAACAGATGAACTAGATTGCTAGCCTTTTCAGTCAGCTAGAATCTCACGCATATGTTTCGGTGGCACTGTGTATTTTCCAGCCACTACCAGTTAACCTTTAGATGAAGTTCAAGGTGTTGTTTCATAACCCTAACTGCTTAACATCCCATTTCCTGCAAGACAGCTTTTCAGTCTCTGCATAGCCATGCGTCCTATGTTTAACCTCGCTACCCATCCCATGGGTCACATGCAATTTGTAGTGCTGGGCTCGTGTTTCTGGAATTGATCCTTCCTGGGTAAGTGTAAATGTGACTACTTTTTAGAACATTACGTAAGCTGTGAGCTATGTTCAAGTTTTCTACTTTGCACCCCTTGCCATTTAGATTCCTGACAATTTCTTTTCCAATCTTTTGATCCTTCCAGACAGACCTTCCACTTGCTTCAAGGGATCACACAGTAAAAGTATTCCCTATTACAGAGAAAAACTCTCCTTGTAATTTTCTACATGTTTAAATCCTATAAGGATCCCAGATCATGGAATGGGAGTTTTACAAATGTCTGTCTTAATAATTGTAATTAAAATTCATTATGATCTGTGCTGCTGTACAAGTTTAGGAGGAAAATTCTCTGTGCATGCTAAGCAAGAAGACAGAACAATGAGTATGTCAATATACAGGTAGTGGGAAAAAGTGGAAATTTCTTTTACAGGAACATGAATATTTGGTTTGATCTGAAGCAGTTATTACCGCACTGAGAGAAATGCTTATTATTAGTAAGGCCACCCCAACCACTGTTACAATACTCATACCAGTGCATGTGATAATTTGCAATAGCTTAAGAGAGACAGAATTGAGAGGTGAAGAGCATTCTGTATATTCCAAATTTGAGCTTCTTATTACCTATAATTAACTGGGTGATGATATTCATATTTACCTCTGCTTTTATTGACCTGATATAAGATACCAGAATGATCAAAAATCTCAGCAAACGTACATTTTTCCTGGTACTATGTCTGTGATTAGGCAATGAATATTACACCAGAACAAATAAACTTATTTCTCTTTGTGCATCCTCCCAACTTCAGTTAATCAATATTTTAACAGCTTTCTGAGTAAGAGTTTGCATCCAGTTTATTTTCTTCAGTAGCCCATAATGAACCTTTCCTCCATAAACTTCTGTGGTAACTCTTCTAGTCGGTTTAAAATTCTGGCATTCAAACAACCTGATAGCAATGAATTCCACAACTGAAAATTTTGGACCATAAAGAAAGTAATTCAATATTTTTAGCCCTCTATTTCATTTAACATTCCTGGTAGAAGAAATGTTAACTTGAAAAATAACTTCCTATTTACTCTTTCATCATATCTGTTATTGCATATGAATTTATAACCCTGTCTTCTCCAGGCTAAAGAGTCATAGGCTGTCATCTCGCCTCCAGAGTTATAATTTCTCCTCTTATGGAAGCCACTCCACTTGTTTGAATAGCATTATCCCATATTCTGCATCTTTTCAAATTCTTTCAGCTTGATTGATTTAAAGATCAGATAAGAAGAACTCTGCATATTATCTATTGTAAGGAAACATCATGGCTTTAAAAGGGCACAGTACTGTTTTGGTTTGTTCTCTATTTATTTCTAAAAAGCATTTTATTTGTCTTTTAAGTACCTCTGAGTATAGAGATGAGAATTTCAAAAGTATCCCCCAAGTGCTGTTTTTAGATGAGAAGGACAAGAAATACCCAGATTAGAAGATACCATCAGGTTTTATCAACAGTGAATTTCATCTATCATTTCATTGCTCGTTTATTAGCCTTACAATATCTTGCAACTTTGTTACACTTCTCTGTTCCACTTCTAATTACCCTGAATTTTTTTTTACTGTAGAAATTCGGAAAACTTTTGAGGAATCAGACATTTTCATTTGTAATGGCTGTCCAGTCTGTGATATTATAGAATCACACCCAAAAAAGCGAGGGAGGACGGGGAGTGGGGGGGGGTGGAGAGCAGGAAAAAAAGCTAAAAAAACCCAAAACACAATTTTTGTTGTGAGCAGCATTAGAAATGAAGAATTAGTCTAGGTTTTCTACTGTGGTCTTGTCTTCTTTAAGCACTCATTGATCATCTATAGGCATTGAAGACTTTTTTGCTGATTGAATTCTTCTAATAAGTCTAGAATATAAAGTTCTTTTCTGAGTTTAATGTATTTAGAGAGTACTTCCTCAGACTCTCATTTGACCTGTGTTGGCATGCTTCTGCATTGAACTTCATAGATACTCTGTTCTTTCTGTTCTTCTGGCCTAGCATAAATTGTAATTTCAAAGGGGTATCTTTTACTGCTAATAGCTTCTCTTTTTTTTCTTCCTTTTCTTTTTTTTCCATTTTTTGGTCTGCTTAAAATCTTACTAATGATTGTTTGCTGTTCAGAACGGTGTACTCTTTTTGGGACTTACAAAGAATTTATGTAGACTTGGACAACAGAGAGCAAGCCAAGAATAAGCCACACCATAGCCCATAAATCAAGGCATCATGTTGCTAGCTAATGTAGACACACCCATTGCTTAGTCTGATTCTCCTTGCTGTTTGAACACTATCATGATAACAGCAAACATTTGAACTTTTAAGCTTTTCTTTTTCATTTGTTTTTAACAAACATATTTGAATTCTCTTTTATAAATTAAGTACCTCTCTGTGGATTTTATTTTTTGAATGTGATTTTTTTCAAGGATGAAGATAATGAATATTTTACTAAGACTATTATAAAATCAATACTGTAGGCATTATGCCTTAAATCAGATACTGCACAGTTATACCATTTAACACAAAATGCAAAACAGAATAATATATATGTGAATGTATATATGTGAAGAATATAAATAAATGGTAAAAATAATTTACCCAGCAATGAAATATATCAAAGACAGGATTCTACACTGAAAATTAGGTATAAAGTCTGCTAAGATGATAGAACACCCTCAAAGAAAAGCATTTTTAATAAAAGCAGTTACACATTCATCTACTACAGGCAAAATTCTAAGTCTATCATAAATATAGCTGCTATTATTATATGACAGAACAGTGAAAAGCAGATGGACCTTATTTGCAATAATGTAGCTGGGCTGAAGGTATTTTTCCGCCTCTCTTCCTGCATTAATAATGACAGGTGGTGTGGGAGATAATTTTAACCAGATTATGATGAGCTGTAGTTCAGATTCAAAGACTTTTTTTCCAGTTTCTCATGCTCGGTATATGACTGAACATACTTTTAAATGCAATTCTTCAAAAACAGCATTTGAAGATTTGTGTGCGTGAGAGCTGATGAGGTGCTTGCCTTTTCTGAAAAGAATTCTTTGAAAAACTTAAAAAGGACATATTTCAAAAAAGATTCCTCTGACTTTCATGTGAAGATACCTATTTTGATATGAAAATGCTTGTAAATGGAATTTCCAAATAGCAGATTCCCCCTTCTGAAAAAAGGATCACAAACTAGATGAAGAACAAAAAAGAATCCTGTGATTACTTTAGACCTTGCAAGCTAACAAGGTAGTGTATTAATTGCAAACTGATTGCAAGGTAGTTATTCTTCTTTTTAAGAAGGATTCAAGTAGATAAATTTATGTGGTACTTGATTTACCTCACAGCTCAGTGAGTTACTTTCAAAGCTACCTCAGCCCTTGAAAAGGATTTCGGTTTCTTAACTCATATTCTTTGAGTTTCACCTTCTGTGCTATGTGTATTTATGCATATGAATGTATGCAGATATTTGCAAATGGCTGCATATGTTCAAACTTTCTACAGTTGTTAAACTCTATCTAGCAGGAAAGTAAAGTAATATACTGCTTAGACTATAGTTTATAACTTAAGTGGGAGAAGAATTTGTGAAAAGGTTAATACCGTGAAAGCCCTTTTCAGTGGAATGAAGATGTGTATTGAATATTAAATAGAGAACTTGTGCTTTCTGTCACTTGCTTGTGATGAAAAGTTTCATTTTATGCAAAGAAAAGTCTGTGTTCAAACATATGAAACTGAAGACACAAACAAAACAAAAAAAATGCATTGAGTTCCACCACAGATTTATTTTGAATGACATCTGAATTACCAAGCTGCGTTGGTTGAAAAAACGGTAGCTACGGGTATTTGATCATTTCAAAAGACTTCATTTGCTTGGGAAAAGGAGTATAAAGAACAGTAGTAATTGAGCATGTACCCACTCACTGGGTCTGAATAATTCCAAGTTCTGTGAATGTTTGTTTATTCTGCCTGTTGAGGCTAAAATTTGATGCACTTTGATCCTTCCATCTGAAGTCCCTCTCCAAAAGTTTCTATCATTGCAAGTACATTAGAGCAATAATATGGTGCTGACTGAATGTGTGTTTGAATTAATTTTTGTATTCCTGTCCTGAGGGAGAGCTGATGGCAGATTCCTGGGAGCCCAAGGCTGAGGCTAAAGTCACAGGCTCCTTTCTTCTGTTTGTACCAGTGACTTTCTTTGCTAACATTTTTGCCCAGCTGAATCCTCACTCATACTTGCAGCAGGCTTACAATCTGCTTAAAAAGCAGTTTAGGCAAGAACAGGTCATGTGAGTAGTGAGTTCTCTTCACCTGGTCTAGGGTTATACATAGCCATGACTTTAGAGAATCCTTAGAGCGGTCACAGTAGTGCTTGCCCTTCTCAATGCGAGCTCAGTGAGACCACTGGCAAATGATTCAAAAAAAAAAGACATTTCTCCTAAACCAATTCCCTGTCATAAAGAGGACCTACATAAGTTTTCCTTTAAAACACCTTGATGCATTTGAGGATTGTTCTCATCAAGTATTTTAACTTGTTATGGGTATGAAGCATTTGGTAGATCCTTGTGACATACTGTTAAGTCTCACACACATAGTGCAGCTAATATGCACAGTAACCCTTCAGACACGGGCTTTTTAGTTACAGCCCAAAGTAGCAAGATAATTAGCAACACCAGCAGCTACCTGTTGCTGATATCAACAAATTTGCCAGGCTATATGTTAACTTAAAATTTCAGCCTTGAATCTGCAATACTGTTATCTTGGTTCCACCAAATGTAATAAATCTAACTAATTTAACTAAACCAGTAAATGAAGTTGTGCAGCTACTTTTATTGCAGTTTAAATGAGGCATTTTTCAATTTAGCATAAATTGGAATCTGTTTAAGCTAAACTGAAATAAACTGCTTTTAAACTGAGTTATACATCCACAATTGAGTTTAACTAATTCACTTTATAAAAGAAAGCTTAAGTTAATAAACCACAAATCTCTTGTGTGAACAGAACGGTATCCTTCCTGTAGAAAACTGATAAAAGACTGTTTAATAACAGTCTTTCTGCCTTAACAGAAAAGTGTAAAAGGAGTCATATTTGACACATGGTAATCAGATCGCATCTGTACTTTGCTGAAATATTCTCGGATAGAAATTAAAGGTATGAATAAAATTTGTCTTAGTTAGAGTATAACAGTAATTGTAAACACTAAAAAAATATTGTTTGAGAAAATATAAATAAAGGAATCACATCTCCCTGAAAAGCAAGTGCTTGTATCATTAGGAGGAGGTAAGAACAAAACAAAACAAAACAAAAAATCACAGTTCAGGGGCAGGATTCTTTGCTGTAATGAACACAGTGGAACTGCAATGATTTACTTATATTATCTACTGATCTACCTTCTAATATACTAATGAAATGTGATTTATTTCATAAATAGACCTGAATATAGGCCAACAAAGTTTTAAAGAAAAACATTTAGTAACTGTAAAACAGTTACTAGTCTTTCAAGCATGCACTAAGTTCTATCAAACTCCTGAGTAAAGATAGACCTGAGTACATAATTATGGACTTCTTCCAGCTGGGACTCTGCACCATTAGCTCTAACTATGTAAGCAGTTTTACCCAGGTGGCCAAGAAGGCCAATGGCATCTTGACTTGTATAAGAAACAGCATGACCAGCAGGTCCAGGGAAGTGATTGTGCTCCTGTACTCAGCATTGGTGAGACCACATCTCAAGTTCTGTGTTTAGTGTTGGGCCCCTCACTACAAGAAAGACATTGAGGTCCTGGAGTGTGTCCAGAGAAGGGCAGCCAGGCTGGTTAAGGGACTGGAGAGCAAACCTTATGAGGAGCGGCTGAGGTAACTGGGGTTGTTCAGCCTGGAGGAGGCTGTGGAGGGACTTACTGCCATCTACAATTACCTGACAGGAGGTTGTAGAGAGATGGGTGTTGGTCTTTTTGCCCAAGCAGCAGGTGATAGGATGAGGGGGAATGGGCTCAAGCTGTGCCAGGGAAGGTTCAGATTAGACATTAGGAAAATTTCTTCACCGAAAGTGTTACCAGGCACTGGAACAGGCTGCCCAGGGAGGCAGTTGAGTCACCGACCCTGGATGTATTTAAAAGATGGGAGGTGCTTATGGATATGGTTGGACTTAATGATCTCAAAGGTCTTTTCCAACCTAGTGATTCTCTGATTCTGTGAAGTATAGGTTCTCTGTGTTATATGGGGGTATAGCTGAAAAAAGAAATTGCTTTTGACTTCAGAATAACAGAGTACCTTGGAAATATTTTTATTATAGCATCCATCCTGAGGCCTCTGGTGGATGAGAAGTGTCTGGAGTATTATAGTTCTGCTGCAAAAGAGCAGCATGTTCTACCTTTTATAGATACCATGGTTCATACCTATAGCAGAATTGTATTGAAGATCACTTTCATCGGGCTTTGAAATTTTTTTCTAGATCTGATTTCACTGAACTCTTCCTCAGCAAAGAGCAGCCACTTTTATGCTAGGCTTCTCAACAGCACTCTCACTTGTGCCAAATGCAGTGAGGTGGATCTACAAACTGTGGCACCAGAAAAGGTGAAACAAACTCTTCATATCTGGAGCTGTGGAGCAGTTCAGACACCATTTATACATGACTTAGATTTATCTTGAATCCTTCACTTGAGTAGCCCTGGCCGTAATATTGTCCTGCTGAACCTTCCAGATCTTCTGGAGGTAAAGCACACTGCTTGTACAAGCAAAGTATTAACAAGTAAGTGATGGACACCTTCTCACCAAAAGGAGAGTCTCCCATTTAAGAGAGGACCCCATCTGGAGGTCTGCACAGTAACCCTTCAGACATGGGCTGGAGAGTGTACCAGGACACTTAAAGGGAGGACTGTGGCTGTATGTTATTAATGTCCTATGAGATTTTATCAGTGTTATAGCGAGGAACAAGGCTGAGGCCATAGGTAAGTTCAAAAAGAGATTCTAGTTGATTAAGCATTAGGAAAAAGAAAAAAGGTCAAGATCCATCCTAAGCAGGTCCTGTGTTTCCATAGCGGAAGGCTGACATGGAACGTCTAACTCTTTTTAATCTGTGTGCTTCATTCAGGATAAAATGTTGCCAGAATTCAGTTATTTAAAAATAAATAAGCAGCAGCTTGAATGCAGATAAAGGTACCCGACTCAATTAGGAAGGAATTTTTTTTTCCCAAATCTGAAAGCAGGCATTATCCTCCTTCAATAGGAAAACACAGCTGTGCCGTGCCGAGATACTAATGCATTCTGCATTCAGCAGATTGTCAGGAAAACAGACATTCTTATTTTGGATACAATTCAAACTTTTGGCAGTGTCTTCCAGCTTCTGAGGTCATTTACATCACTTCATTACAATGCACACACATTGTTCATACCTTGTTATATGCTGATTGACTATAAGTAAGTATTTGCATATTGTTGCTTCGTAGCTTATTGAGAGGCATTTCATTTCAGAATTTTAAATATTTAGTGACCAGGTGTTTAACTGCCAAATACAAATTATCACGTCTGTTTCTTATGAGGAAAAAATCCAACCAATCCAGGAAGACATTCTCAGTACCCAACCAGTGAAGTGTGTAAAAACTGTAGTGAGCTAAATTCTGTTCTCATTTAAAACAGCATAAAAGTACAATTATTCCTCTGAAGCAAAAAAGTGCCACCAGATATATTTGATTTTAATTAAAATTAGAATGTGGACTCTAGGGTATCAGTATGCTAGTAATAATATTTTATGTTAAAGCACAAATACAGTGGATGAAATCACTAGTCTTGGGGTGAAAAAAGAAAGCAAAGGACAAAACTTACTTTTAGCTTTTTGTTCACTGTTGTCTTCATCTTTTCCAAATTACTCACTTTTCATAATTTTTTTTCTGATTTGTTTTATGAGATTTTGGTCTATTTGTTTTGTTTGTTTAGTTGATGGCTGACTGTTAGACTCTTTAACATGTACATACATGAAAATAGCTTTATTTTCAAAGTCATAAGTCATCTTCAAGTCTCTTTGATTCAGTAGCTTTTATTATTTGACCATGGAATGACTATTAAGGTGAATGTAATGGAATCATAAAAAAGATAGATGAAGTCCTGGATTACGTCAGGTAAGGCATTTCCACTAGAAACAGGGAGGTATTGAAGCAATTTTAGAAGGCATGGCTGAATCTCTATACAAAATATGGGCTATAGTCCCAGTGTTTGCATTAGAGAACCAAGCATTCAAAAGCAACAGATGTAAACAAAAGCTATTGGCATGATCAGAGGTTTGGAGAGCATGCAAGATCTGACTAAAAAAGTTCAACTTATTCAGCTGAATAAAGAAAAATCTGTAAGAAAGAGGGCAAGGAGGGTTCTCTTTTCCTGATATATTTTCCTGCCTCTGTGAATTAGTGTATTAGAGACTTCCTGAGCTGCAGAAAGCTGTTCCATACTGCCAGCCATCCTTGTCACTTCATGTGTACTGTGAATAGTAATATAATCTCATGTTTGAGATAAGTGTCCTGAAGTGTGTACACAGTATTCAACATTTCCATGCATTATGTATTTGTATAGTGTCATGATTATGTTTTCCATTTTGTCTGATTCTGTTTAGTTGTCTATTCTGTTTATTAGAAAATAATTCAGATTTTCCCTTTGTCACTGTAATCATTCCAAAATTTCATTCCTGACTGGTAGTATCTAATTCAGAATCCATTGATAAATTTGTAGATTTTTTTTTCCTTGTGTGCTTTACTTTGCAGTAGTTGGCACTGAATTTCATTCACATATTTATCCTGAGACTTACCTAGTCCTGGTATGCAGTCTACATCTATATTGCTAGACTTAAAAGGATTCAGGCATAGACGGCATCGCTGGCTCAAGTCCCTATCCTTGCATTGTTTAGCCAGGTGCCTGACATATTTTTTCTCCTGTGCCAACCAGTCATTGCCTTGACAACTGGCAGGCCCCATTTGGAAAAGAGGACTGTCAAGAGACTTTTTATATGTGGTAAGCAAGTTTAGCAATGTGCATGCAAGCTACATAGTTTCAGCTGTCCTCTGGGCCAAGGGTAGCCTTGGTCTTTATTTACTAGTATGCACATTGTGATAGCAAACAGGACTGGAAGAGACACAGAACATGAAAATTAATTTTACACATGAAATTCCTGACACGCAATGAGGAGCCTAGTCTTAAATGTCCAATGTTTTTACAGTCATTTGAATGGAGCTTCCAGGTAATGACTGCATAGCTTAGCTTAACAATTGAGTTTTTATAGTATTTAAAGAAAATCTGCGGCTGCTTAAAGCTGCTGCTTTTGTCCTATTCTCATAGAGAGGTAATAGACCAGTTGCTCAGCAGTGGTTGTAACCTCATCCCCCCTCAGATTTGCCTTTACGTTGCTGAAAATCTTGAACCATTTACTCAGATTTTCATGACTGCAGCACTTCAGCTCTGCTCTGCTGCAGACATCTCTGCCAACCCACAACTTTTCAGGGGACTAGTGCCCAGAACAACTGCTTGAAATGCTCCAGCTGAGTCATTGCCAGCACTGAGATGAAAAAAAGATTGTCTTGCATATCTTACAAAAGAAAACACTCTTTTGCTTCTTAATATGGTACTTGCTACTTCTACGGCTGTGAGAGTATTAATATGGTATTTGCTACTTCTGTGGCTAAATTCTGGATGTCAAAACAGCTGATAGACATAATTAACATAAAAGTCAATGCTTCCCTTGGTTCTATCTACCTGTCTTTCCTAGGTTAGCTGTAACTGTTGGTGTTAGTCATTCCAGTCAGTATCCTGCTGATTGTCACTTATCATATGTTTGATTCTATAATAGGATTTCCATTTCACCTGCACGTTTCCTGTACCTCTGACCTCACCGTATAGATATCCATCAGTCAATTCCTCACTGTGGAAACCTGTGAAGAATAATGTAATATCACCACAACCACCCAACCACCACCATGACCTTGGCATTCTGACCAATAGCCAGTGTTTACACTTACCTTTAGGTTTTTGTTAGTAGCCACAACTACTGGTTTGGGAGTTTTTTTAGGTTTTTTATTTTATTTATTTATTTTGAATGGTTTGGGTTGGAAGGTGCTTTAAAGATTATCTAGTTCCCACCTGCCTGAGGTGGGCAGGGACAACCTCCACAAGACCAGATATTTTCATTAAAACTGCAAGGTGGTATGATATTCTGAAGGTGAAGATATTCTCCCTCTTTCCTGACATGACCTCTCTCACTTCTTACCAGTTCATTGAACTGTATCCCAGAATCAAAGCAGCCATAATATTCTTGTCAACATCATTGCACAATTAGGTATTCAACTCCACATTTCACTTGCTCCTCACTGTGTGTGTCTTCTCTTCTGACTCTTTCCTAGCAAGTAAGGACAGACCAAAATCTCCAAAAATGCAGACTTGTCATGTGAATTAAATCACCAAATCTTCTGGTTTCTATTTTTTAATCTTCATATAGCCATTTGTAAACCATAATATTCAGGAATAAATGTAACCTTTATGAAGTCAAGTGCACAGGGCTGACAGAAGCCCACCCACCCATCCCCTCCCCCATGTGAAAGAGATTGTACTAGATAGGCAGAAACGAAACACTTCTATCCACCGTATTTCTTACACTTGCAGTGTAGCTGATTCCTACCAATCACCTCCAAGATTTCTAGGTGCCAAGATTATCGTTTATTTTAAGCAATCTGGACTAACTTAATCAGGTGCCTATATTTCATTACAGTGAATAGGTATGCCTTCTTTATTCATGGACTTTGAAAGAGAATGATTGATGAATGGACTTTCTTAATCAGAGATAATGATTAAAACTTCAGCTTTTAATACTTACTCTAGATTATAGACTAATTTATTTTACTATTTTAACTTAAAGCACTGCAGTCATAAATGTTTCATCAGACAAGTTTAGAGTGTTCAAACTAGAAAAGTTTGACTCATGTCAGATGACAGCTAAAAGTTTGGTTGAAGTGCTCAGAACTGTTTTGTCTTGCTTTTGCATCACAGTATCTTATTTAGGGCAATTTTTTTTCAACTAAATAAAAAAGAACAGTTTAGTCTGGAAGACTTCTAGATGTTTTCTTTCCTTTTCTATGAATCACTGAGGTTAAGTAGAGAGGAGAATGTGTGCATATAGAAGGAACGAGTTCTTTGTAAAATAAGCAACTCCGCTATGCATTGTTAGCCTAATAATGACCATTAGTGTTCTCCTGTATCTTCCAAATATAAATAAGTAATATTTTGTTATTAAGAAAATATTTTTCTGGTTTAATTTTTATTTTCTTCATGTAATGCTGGAAAACATATATGTTTAAATCTTCATCTGCTGACAAGCAATGATTGTGTTTAATACACAGGTTCTAGCAAAGACCATTTATGTGAGGTAGGAATGCCAGATGTTTCTTGTTGGTTTATTTGTATCTTCTTAATATTATCAGAGTTGCATTTAGAACTGCAAGGTTCTATGTTTTTACATACCTGAAATGCCAAGACAGAAGATTTGAATACATTAATTTTTTTTTTAATTTAAAATTAATCTTAAGGGCTAGTATATTATGCTTTAACAGCAAACCAAATCTAAATCAGTCAAGTTATGAGCAATTAAAAAAGAGACTTTAAGATAACCTTGATAAAGGATCCATAAGAAAGGGTCTAAAGCCATTAAGCACTAAGCTGCTATGATGTAATGTATATTGAGAATTATTTTCAACATTTTCCTGAGGTTCCTGTAGAAAATAATTGCTTTTATAAATTTTACTTGTCTAATTTTCTTTCTATTTTTCTAATGCACGTAAATACAGCCCAAAAGTGTCTAGATTCATCTTCATGCCTCCTGTTTTCCAGACTTTTAGAAATTTATCATGTGCGTATTCTCATGCACACAGAGAGAGAGAGTGAGCAGCTATTGGCCTCACTGGCTGAAGGCAGTTTATTTGAACTTCCATAAAGTTTTCTGCCTCTTCTATGGCAAATCATTTAAATGGCCTTAGTTAAAAAGCTGCCTCTTCATAAGAAAGTTAAAAGTCCTGTACATAGTTTCATTAAAACTTACATCTCAACTTTTAAACTTTCAACTTTGGGGTCCCAGCATTCATTAGCCTCACAGGGGAAAACAGATGCCCTTCTTTTAAACTAAAACTATTAGGATGCAAAACTGTGAATATTGGATTGTCCAAAACTCGATTCTTTTCCTGTTAAGCCCTTGTCTGAGCATGATTAGAATGATAACAATTGTTTCTGAAGCTTGGTGGCTCTTAAATATTGTAGCAGATACCAGGAAACCACCTCCTAGCAGAGTTAAGATAAATGAGGTCAGAAAGCTTTCCTGTGGCAAATCATTGTTTTTACATGTTGTGCTTGAGAGAGTTCTGCTTTGGTATGTTTTAAGTTTTGAATGCCATCAACCACTCATGTGCACAGAAAATTAGCATATTGATTTAAGAAACAGAAATCGATGTTCATAAAAGCTGTTTTTCTACTTCCTTCTCTGCATGGCTTACAAATATGTCAGCAGGTATGCCTGGGCCTTGCTTTAGCTTCTTGGAATTCATTTGCCTTATTGTGCTATTATTTATGTCTACCTGATTGCCAAAATAAAGAGGATGCCCAAGTTATGTTATGTATTATTTTTATTTTATTAACTCCAGCCTTGGTCTCTTATTCCCTTTTTCTTGCTCAGTGCTATTACAGACATTTCATTTATGAGTGCTATCAGCAGTTATGAAAGAGCAATAAAAATGATTGAGGGTCTGGAAGGGACTGATTTATGAGGAAAAGGAGAAGAGCTAAATATGGAGTGCCTGTCTAAATAATGATTCATGAACGACGTGCCAAATATCTGTAAGTGTTTTAAGAGGGTAAATGAGAGAGGAATCGGGCAGAGTGGTTCAAAGAGAAGTAACCACAAGTGACTGAATGGAAGTAAGTAAAGGAAGGATTTAGGCATGTTTTTCTTTACAACCATATTTTTCTTGCAGTAAAACTCTGTGCAATACGAAACAATCTCCCAGGGGTACTTAAAGTAGTGCTGCAACTTAACTGGATCAAACATACCATCAAGATGCTTTAAGAAACCACTCTTCTTTAAATCAGTAATAGCTGTAAGAGTTGCTTTTTTACAGGTACCTCAAAGTGCTCTGCAGCCAGTACTCAAGACCTTATGACACCTTTTGTGTCAGGTGTGGAAACAGTGTTAGTGAGCAAAATCAGTCTAGACACAGATGTTTACAAAGTTTGACACAATTTGCTTGCAACTTTCATCTTAAATGCTTTAGTTGGAATCACAAAATTGGGAAGAAAGAAATGCTTTGCCTAGCAGCCTAGTTAAAGTGCTCAGAAAATCTCAGTCCCCAGTTCCATCACCTCCTTTATTTATAGATATTTGCCACTATGTCTGTTATTTCCTAGAGGAAGGCCAGTCACCCATGTATAGAGCTAATGACTATGAAGTTTTTGAGGTACATTTTCAGCTTGTTAAGCTATCCTGCTTCCTAGAAAATTCTTCTGCCTGAACTGCAGTACTGAGAGTGACTGTAGCATGACAACCCTGGCAGTCCTTTGTTGTTTCTCAACAGAGAGGGGAGGGTAACTCCCAAAACCCAGAAAGTCTTCTGATCCTGATCATTCTGGTCATATTACATAGTCTGAGATCGTGTAAAATGTAAAAGGGTGCCAAGAACTAAAATGCTTCATTCATCCCCAGCAGCATTTTATTTTTTGTTTAACACAAAATATTGTATTCTCTCCAATCTGCAAATATTTTTTTTTCAGTTCAGCTTCCATACAAAAAAAAAATCTGACTGACAGCTGCCAATCATATGCAAAGATGCTGCCATTCCCTTAGAAGTCTCAAACATCTTTCTACCAGAAAAGCCAGGTGACCTAAAAACATTAACAGTAATAAGATTAGTGACAGAAAGCCAACCACCAAATATCTCTCAAGAATACCAGTGAGACAAGAAAGAGAGGGGAACTTTGAATCCTGGAAGGTTGTTCTCCTCTTTTTAGAAGACTCAGGATGCGCTTATTTTTGCAGTGTGGAATTAGAAAGACAAGTAGTGACTGTGTTTCCCCTACTCTGACATTTTATAACCTTATTTCCCTATTAGAACGTCCTACTGGGTTGGTAGTGTTCCAAAAGTGTAGTTCTGTTTCAGCGCCTTCATAAGATACACTTTTCAGGAGGTGAGCAAACGATATAGGATGTTTCTGTAAGTGGATATACAGAATCAGAGAGTAGCTTAGGTGGAAGGGTCTCTGGAGGTCACCTGCTCCACCCCTCCTGCTCAAGCAGGTCCATTTAATATAAGAGGTGGTCCAGTCCCTTAGTCATCTTTGTGGGCCTTCTCTGGACTCTCCCCAGTGTGTCTATGTTTGCCCTGTGCAAGGGAGCCAAGAACTGGAACCAACACTCCGGGTATGGTGCCACCAGTGCTAAGCAGAGGAGAAGTATCACCCCTCTCAACCTGCTGGCAGTGCTCTTCCTAATGCAGGATACTGTCAGTTGCCTTTGCTGTAAGGGCTCATATTCATCTTCATGTCCAACATGATCCCCAGGCCCTTTTCTGCAAAGATGCTTTCCAGATGGTCATCCTCCAGCATATATATACTGGTGCCTGAAGTTGTCCTTCCCCAGGTGCAGGACTTACTTTGTTAAACCGTGAAGAGGTCAGGGTAATGATACTCAAGTTTTAAAGGCAAGAAATATTTTTTTCCTACCATTCCTTTCTACACACATCCTATTCCCAATTTGCACTTTGTCTGGTCCTGCACTGTTAACAAGGAAGTTTTCTTTTCACAATTAGCTTGCTAACATATACTAGTTCAAATCTTGCCATGAATCCTGTTACTTTGGACTTTAGAAGACTCATTCAAGATCTGTCAGGAATCATTATGTTTGGTCTGATATTTTTGTTTCTTCAGAGAAAGATGATATCTGAGGGTCTTTTGATTTTTAACATGTAAGAAATATTAACTTCCTCTATGACTGCTAATTTCATGTCTTACAGAAAAGACTTTCCATTAGCTTTCATATTTTTCTTCTTTTACATCATAGTTCTTGCAAGAACTAGAGGACTTGTTATTACCGTAATAAATTATCCCTAACAGTATCAATGAAACAACATTCAGGAGAAGAATGTTTTTTTTTATCATCCAATCCTGGATCCTAAAAGCTATTTTGGACTGGCATAGGTTTATGTACCAGTGTTAATTACAGAACCAAGTGATATATTAATATTTTCTTTCTGGAATACAGTGGTAGGTGTAGAGGTTGCAGCATATATCATCTGTGTTCATAGAGAAGTATGACTAATGCAGTGTATATCAAAAAGAAATCTATCCTGAGGAACTATGCATGAGTCACAGAAGCCATTGTATTATATTTAGAATAATAATCAGATAAGAAATAACAGACTCCCAAAATTTAATGAGGTCATTTAGTTAAAAAGTGTATTCCCAGTTTGTGTCAAGCTACAGGCCAGTATTATATGTGCTTGGTTCCTTTTTTCCTTTTAAATTCTTTTAAACAGCCATGTGCAATGGAGCTATAAATTACCATAACATTAGTCCATAACCTTAATGAGGTAATATGAGGTGTCTACAGTTTTGTTTTGCAATCATATAGCCTGCATATTATAGGAATCGTTGTGGTGAAAATAAGTATCTCTAATATAGATTGCCTTATAGGTGAGTAATCCTCATTCTGTCACTGCAAGTGATAAAGGCAACCTTAAAGAAAAAAATGCTTCAAAGATGGCCAAGCCCAGATATTCAAATACAAACAGGTGGAAGATTTACCTTTTAAAAAGTCAGGAGTCAGCAAAGGAGCATTCCTTCTTCCTTCTGCTCAGAAGAGAAGTAATGATGGGTTAAACGCCAAAGGAACTGCTGCCATGGAATCTTCTGAAATGACAGTCTTCTTGTTTCTGAGCTGTTTCTGAAAAAAGAAATACATGTTCCAGTAACTTAAGCAAAAGAGCAGGTTACAAGTATAATTCCTGTTCTTTGGGGATTTAGGGTGCATTTTTTCCACTTTTCCTTCTGGAGCACTATAGCTTCTTCTGTCCCTAATATATATATGGAAAAATTGCCACCTTTTTTCTTTCTTTTCCTTTTTTTTATTTTATTTTATTTTTCTGAAAGGTAGATGAGAAAAGTAGTGGACTGACAATAAATGAATGCAAGTTTTTACTATAAGATGCAGTGACATGTTATTTCAGCTTGGTTTATATATATCTCTAAGGTGCAGGAAAAGCAAGAGCTGCAAAATCGTGTTATTTTGAACTATTAATGAAATTTTGTATGGAGAAGAGATCTGGGCTTATTGAAGATCATAGTTGCTGAACCACAAATAAGCCACTATAAAAGAAAAGGCTCTCTAAATGTTAATACCGTCATTCTTTTATACATTCCATCAACTTGAGGACTGTCAGGCTACAGGGTACCATGTAGGATTATTCAAGAGGTGATAGTCTCTTGCCATAGAAAGATAGTTCAGTACAGGATTTGAAATAATACTGGGGAATCTTTTTTCACTCCATGTTAGTTTGCTTTTTGTTTTTCTGAGATCTCTTTCATCTGTTAATAGCTTAACCATACACACAGGGCAGCATAAATTAATTATCTTAATATTTCAGTTGCTAATTATATTATTTACTGCTCCAGTCCTGGAGCTAGCTTCTAGTTCTGAGTTAGTTGACATTGTTGGCTATTATCTAACACTGTACAATTGGACAAATTGCTTTAAAAGCAAACAAACAAGCTAAACAAAGCAAACAAACAATGCACAGGAAAAAGGCGGAAGAGGTTTTTTTTCTCAAAAGGTTTTCTGTTTAGGCCATTAATTACCTCCTAAAGGAAATCTTAAAATGTCACCTTCATGATGTGGTGTTTGCTATCCTTGACATTAGACATGCAAAAACAAGAGGATAATTTGAAGATTTTCATTTAGGATGCTCTGCACTTTGCACAATATACTAGATACACAGAATCTGATTTCATCATGTAGCAGAAAATGAAATGCATTAGCATTAAATGAAGTACTTTGTTGATACTTATCTTAGTGAAGAAAAGGACTTCGGACTGATGCCAGCATGTTTGGTAATTAATTGTGGTGGTCAAAAACCATGATGCTGTCAAAGACTCACAACTTCTATACAATGCTGGTGTGTTTTTATCCCCCACAGAGATAACGACTGGGTTGCTAGGAAACTTGCTTGAGTTTAACAAAGAGTAATGTAGGCATCGCATCTGTGGAAATTATGTATGAGCCAAAAGCTGTGTTACTTAAGGAGCTACTTACCCTAAAATGCCTTTATTTTTGGTTTACAACGGTGGACAGGTGCACCTGTCTCTGTAGAGAAATATTTCAATGTTTCAAGATTGATTTTTTAGAGTGTATAAATGTACCTTAATCTAAGTCCAAAGCATAGACTTCCCTGAGACTTGACAGGATCATTTCATTACTGGAAACACACAAGTGTTCAAACTGTATCAGTGAAAGAACAGGGAACCCTACCTGTCTTGCCCGAATCTGTCTCTAATAAACTAATTCTGCAAATCCAACACCACGTAAGCAGAAAGGGCGCATGGGAGGGAGATATTCTTTGGTGTTGTCCTTTAAGAAACGGAGCCTCAGTTCTTGTTCTCCTTGCTTTAGCCTGAAGACTAGGTTGTCTCCTGTTTGGTGCTGTCCCTTCACCTAATGCAGTCTTTCCCCTGGAGCTAAAAAAGAGTCAGCTTCAAAAATGTACTTGTGCATTTCCCACTCTGAAATACAACAGTCCTAGAGGTCATTCAGACAACTCCAGGGGCACGAGCCTTACCTAGATGTTGGGGACTCTTAGAACCTGCCCTCATGGCAGTACCACCCTTAACGCAGGGTTTAGAAAAGGTTCTGTTCAGGGATAGATCTGTATGAAGGTAGTGAAGACAGTGCTATACTTCTCTTCTTACTATAGTGACATTTCCCACCAGGCCACAGTTTTAATCTGCTTCATTCCTGCTACCCAGAACTTTCCACACACACACCCAAGGTGACAATCTGGCTCTGTAAATTTTTTGTAAAAAATCTATAGAAACATTCTATGTCTTGGCTGAATGCTATTGGGTTTATCCTTTTTGAATTGTATTAAAATTTTCTGTGAGCTTTCTCTTCTTGAAGTAACCATGGCAGCATAATTACCTTACCTGCTATTTCCTTCTTTCCCCTGTTATCATTTTTTTTTTTCTACGGGGTTGTAAGTATATATAAAAATAAAACCCTGCTTTAAAATAACATTAGGATGCTTTGCTGACATTTCTACCCTACCAGTTTTATGATCACTGAGAGTAGATTTGCTTTTGGCAATGGGAGTATGACAGCTATCACTTGCACTGTGCAGGCCACTTTAGCATTGTTGCGATCATAGAAATAGCATCAAAAACTGATGTCTGGTGCTCTTCAGTGGAACAATTTATTTCTATTTCTTGGTGTCAAAATAATAATGATATAAGTTTAAAATAACAAGTCAAAGAGAAAATGAAAACAGACCTTATATGTTTCAGCCTATTTGCCAGATTTCTCACAGTCAGCATCTGAAATCATAGATATTCAGGATGTTGAATATGTGCTCCAAGTGTGCTGGTGAATATAATTTTTTACTTTTAAGCATCATCTCAGAGGGAAAATTATTTCTCTAAATTTCAGTCACAAGTACTCACTTCACTTATCAAACTGATTTTTCTAGAGACTTTGGAAATGCCTCTGTTGAACTTAAATCACAAGCTCCTTTCTCTTTAGGGCTTTAAATATATATTTTGGTCAGAAAAAGCGCCTTACAGAAAAAATATTTATATAGCCAACAAGATTAATCTGAAAGAGGGTGGTGGAGAAGTATCCCAGTCCTCGGGCATCCCAGAGGAGATAAATAAAAAATGTAGAGAGATTGTGGTTTATATATATTAAAGAAAAAAAAAAAAAAAGAAAAGAAGTAATGAGACCAGCATTTTTATTGTTATTAAAGCAATTGCAGAACTGAGATGTGACGAAGAAGATGAATGTAGCTATCCTGACTATAAGAGAAGAATCTGGAAAAAATGAGATAGAGGACATTCTTGAAATATTTGGGGATTAAATCAATATGGTGAATTCAATTATTGATCACTATCATAAAAATGAATGAAAAGTCTTCATGACTGAGTTGGAAGGAAGGAGAAAGAATAAAAGAGTTCTTGTTTTGAAAAGATCTGAACTAAGAAATGCCTGTCTTTCTTGAGGATGAACATATTTTAGTTGAACTCAAAAATCCCAGAAAATTGGTGTCTTCAGATTCTTCAAGATCAAATATGCCACTGACTGAAATTTTCTCTAGTGATGAGCAGAAAATTGATGAGTCTGATGATCCTGCAAAAGAGACATTTTTATTTCATCATCTTCATTGAAACATAGTCACAATGTTAATTGATGATTCTTCTCCAGAGCTTTCAGCAACATTTTAACATCTGCTATATTCAGGAGTAGTTTTTATCCATTTCCAACATCTAAAACACTGCAGAGATCAATCTGTGCTGTATGACATAAAAAAATAACTGGAAAGCAAAAGCTTCAACTTGATCAAAATGTTAGTTTCATTTTATATTAATAAAAATGCCTTCAATTGAATGAAATGAGCATTAAAAATAGCAAACAGAAGGCTTATATTCAAAGATGTACTAAAAATTTGGTAAGCAAAAAAAAAAAATGGTGATTAAGCAAGAACTAGGGCTCAGGTCTTATGAAGGTTCTGACCACCTAAAATGTATTGAGCAACAGAAATACTAACTGTGACTTAATAATTATTCAGGTTCATCTGACCATGAAGGCATCATCAAATACATCACTGACTTAAAAATCCTTTGGTGCCAATGACTCTGCACATGCCCAGAACTGCCATCCTGTTTCTCACCTAAAATCTATGACTTCTATGTCTGTATCCTCTAAAGGATCTAATTCTTAACCAAATACAAACTGAATTTTTTGTGGCAGTCTAGTGGTTAGATTTCTCATAAAGGAAGTAGGTCATCTGTATTTACTTCTTTCCCATGCCAGCATTTAACCCCCTCCCCCAAAAAAATTAGTCTCCCAACTCCTAGAAAGATGCCTTAGTCAACCACTGATGCAGCAATACTTGAGTGAAAATCTCCAATATTTTGAAGCAAAGACTCTGCAGTGAAGAACTCGAGAGGGCATGTATAGAGAAGGGAGCACAAGTCTATAGCCCTGTGATCAACACATTGATCTTAGGAGAAATATATATTTGTTCTGTTCTGTTTGTGCGTTTTCTGTTTCAATGTCACTGGCTAAGATATTGAATAACATCTCTTAGAGAACAGATCCAAACCCCAGTCTTTCCTTTTCTGATGACTATGGGGGTTGGAACTCTGTGATCCTTGGGGTTCCTTCCAACCCATACCATTCTATGATTCTATGATTACTTCCTAAAGCACTATGGATTCAATTCTTCCCTGCTGTGATAGAACTTCAGAAAGATAGCCTCAATGTATTTCGAGCCTGATGCAACATTTAGGTTGAACTACCTTCACTTTTACATTCAAGACTTGACAGAGAGGGTTGGATACCAAACAGAAAGAAATCACTTAACATAGAAGTCAATATAAGATTTATATAAGGCAGTTGCTATTCAAGGCCTTTTTTATATGCCCTGACATTTGTTAGCTTGTTCACTGTGTGAGATTTTTAGGTTTCAGTTCCAGTACTTAGCCCAGTAAATCCAACTATCATTGAGGATCAACATGCTTAAAATTTAAACACTCCAACACCCAACTTATGGTTGCCTAAGTTGCAGATTAGAGCTATCACTACAGAATGCAGCAACTATAGAAATACTAGTTGGTTAATCAGGCATGACGTCTGGTCTAAAAATCCATACTGTCATCCTTACAGTTAAATATTCTCATTACTAAAATACTCCATGCAGAACTCTGTGTCTAGGTTGCTAAGGATGCAGTTTGTAAATCCAGTGGTTGCAAAACAAACTCAGTGCTAATTTGGCACTCCCACTCCATTAGATACAAGTGCATCCCATTGGGAGAGATTTTCATAGCAAAGCTGTTGGTGATGAGGACCTGACTTGCACACTATGGAGGATTCAGGGTCAGATCCCATGAATTTAATGCCCATAGCAGTGGGGTGTCATTGGGAGGTTCCTACAGTACATCTGGTCTATTTTGCCCAACAGGGTTCCCATGCAGAATTTCTGGCTCTACTCTGTGAACTGAGCCACAGCAGGTGAAGTGATCAGCAGTCCTGTCCCAGACTGAACCACTAAACTAATCTCACCCTTGTGATGTGAAAAACCTGAAAAATTGGAATTTTTCAAAGTTCAAGAGGATTCATCGATGGCTACATGAAAGCATGTGGCCTTGGGAGTGCCCTGGGTTGTGTGGTTATTCCTGAAGGCCAGACAGCTCTGACACCTTCTGCGAGGGGAGCACTCAGCTCTGCAGCAGCAGTTGCACACCAGGCAGCACAACTCAGGCTGGATCAGCACCTACATAAGGGAAAACCTACTGTTCCTATGACAAGGCCTTTAGTTGAATATTAAGGAACCAGAATGTAGGCACCTTTATATATATAGGTGTCTTTTGTGCAGTGCGATGCAACTGTGCTGTCAGTGTGACTGGACACATAACACTGTGGAGTCAGAGAAAGTCTGTTTGTCAAAAAGTAGTTACCTATCTCCTGGTCGGTCATCTGAATCACTCCTTAGGAGCCATTGACTATCTCCATTGACTGCAGCATAGTATTATAGGTCCATATCATCATAGAATCATAGAATGATTTGGGTTGGAAGGGACTATAAAGACTGCATAGTTACAAGCCCTCTGCCATGGAGCAGGAAACCTTCCACTAGATGGAATACATAAGAATGTAGAAAGTTATCACACAAGCAGACACCTATGTGAGACACAACATTAGGTATCTCAATCTTTCACTGGATTTTTTTCTTGAAATCAGAACACTCCAACACCCAACTGAAGTTCCCAAAGAGCTTTATAAGCATCAGCAGAGTATTCTTCCTCAAATCATTCACATTAGGGTTATTCAGATCAATATGAACCTTTATAAATGTTGAGCCTTTATGAAGGAGTAGATTTTGAAAGGGCAAATAACTTCAGCAAGAGAATGTCAGTGTCTCAAAATAGACTCAAAAAGCTAGTTTCCCTTCTCAATGAAACTAGATTACTTAATGCTGTGTGGTGTTTGCGGAATGGTGGGGGTTTCATTTACAACATGGATTTATTTTTGAGTGTGGAATAAATATGCTTATGGAGTAAATTTAGGATTTTCAGTTCTACAGAATTTCAGTAAGATAGTAATTTTTAGAAGTGATCGATTTGCAGGGAAATCTTGCAGCCAATGAAAAATTCTTCCTCTCTTTGGCTGCCGTTATTCATCCTTTGCAGAAGAGCAGTAACTCATTTCTCCATGTACTGAGGGACAGATTGTTCCTCTTCACATGCAACAGACACAGACAGTGCCTCACAGCTGAGGGGCTGGGGTCATCTCACTATACTTAAATCACTTCTGTTAGCTTTACAGCTCTTGTTTTACTCTGCTTCCTTTTACTTCCTTCTTCTACATCACTCATCTTGGAAAGTGGAGGACAAGCAGAGGGCCAGTTTTAGAGGCAAAAGTTCCTCTGTGAGAGGCAAAGAAAGATTTTAGTGCTACAGATGGGAAAGGGGGGAAAGGCTGGAAGATGGTAAGCAGGGACATCTGTGTTTTAAGAATGAACTGAACCATCGGGGAATTGAACTTCAACATGTTAGTATTGGAAGGTTAACTGCGGAATGAAGATGTTTCTTAAAATTTGCTTGATACCAAAGTGTAGCATTTGAAAAGAAGAACTGTTTCAGAAACAGGAAAAGGAAAGGCTTTGAAAGGGATGAAAGTGATAAGGTGGGTAAAATGCTGAAAGCTTTTTGGAAAAGAGGTAGAGGAGTCAAAATACAGATGGTGGTATCTGAGCAGGAGAAAATCAAATTCACAACACCTTTCCATCTCTTGGAGGAAAAATGTATCAGTAACTGGCAATAACATTTGTAAAGGGTGGGGCTTTATTCCCATGGGAGAGGGAGAAAGCAAAGAATGAGGCACTCTATGTGTGTATGTGTGTGTGTGCGCACGTGTGTGTGTGCACGCACATGTGTGCCTGTATTTGAGGGGGTTTTATACAGCTAAGAGTACCTTCTTCTTCTCAAAGTTTCTCCTTTGTACTAAAAAAAACAAAAAAAAAAGAAGAAAAATATAGTCTTTTAGTAATTAAAAGCCCTAAACCAGGTAATAACAGGTGAAGGATAAATTTTACCTGAACTACTACCTTAGAGGTTGAAGAAAGACTAAATGTCTTTCAAAAGCTTTTGTTCCTCTCAAGCCTTGATATAGTGGTCTGATACTCAGAAACCACTTGCAAATTTTATGGAAAATCTGTTTTGCTAGAATGAGAAGCAGTCGTTGCAGTCACATCAGGGTGTTTGTATTTTTAGCACAGAGTGATCCTGTAACTGAGAGGTGGACTCATTAGGTTTCTCTGCTGTTTTATACATTTTATGCATACCATAACCTATGGCACATGACTGCACAGGATTTAGGGAGTAAGGACCTTCCCTGTTCTCTATTCCTGACAATCCAAACTTTAATTTCTAATGGATTAAGAACTAGAAACATTTATTTGAGATAACTTTATGTTGAAATTGTTTTCAGAAACTTTGAGATTTTAGTTGAACAATTTGGTTTTTCCCTTTGATTCATATAAATTTATTGAAGACTGCAGTTTCGTAGTCGAGATATATTCAGATTGGGTCAAAATTAGCAAATGCTTTTCATCAAGAAAGAGGAAGATTTCATTTTGTGGGAACATTGTCTAGATAATTGTTTTGACTTTTATCTTGGGGAAAAAAAAGATTTCTTTTTTCCTTTAAGCAATTCTAGGGTGTCTTTTCAGAAGTTTAAATCAGTCTTTCAGTATGAAATGAATGCTTTTGATTTAAATTATATTGAAAAGTATAATAATTAGGGCTTATTAATTTCATTCAATAATCATTGCCCACTGATTGGGGAAGTGTTTTTGAATTTATTTTTGCAACTGAAATTCATGTATAAAATACACATCTTTATTATTTCTGTGATGAAGTAATAGATAAAATGGCTTCATTGGAAAAAAACATTTCTTTTTCAGAGTCCAATTACTTGAAGGTATCATTTTTGCACTTTACATATATAATAGGAATGACTAATACTCTTCCTTGCTTTCAAGCACTTCAACTGTGCTTGACATGGAGAAAATGTTATTCATTACATGGCTGCTAACACAGTTTCTGTTCATTGACCCCAATTATACAAGCTATCGCTGCTCAGGCTTAAGAAAGCACTTAGGCGCACACTTGAGTTCCATTAATGGGACATGTTGAATGGGGAAAGGCAGACACAGGCTTGAGTGCTTTGCTGAACAGGACCCATCTTAGGCACTAGCCCTGCCAGCATTAACATCTCGTGGTACAAGAGTAATCTCATTGATTCCAGCAGGGCAGCGCGCACAAATAAAAGGTCAAAATTAAGAACACATCTGAATATTGGAAGAATCAGAAGCTTAATGTCTGCCTGTGTAGTTAACTGCAGAAAAGTGTAAACTAGCAAAAGCAATCTGGCCACAGTCACCTGAGCTCAAATCCCATGACAGCTGGGGTAAGTCTGGGAGGACACTGTTGGACTGTTTCTTGAACATCCAGTGTCTGTTGCTTTAGGCCATCATGCAACATTGCACAACATCACAAGTTCAGCTTTGGGATATCAGAGCAGGAGAAGCCCTGGCAAGAGTTGTCCATGCTTCTGCATTAAGCACCTATATCTCAGTCACAGTCTATAAGGACCAACAGGGTAGCTAAAAAAAATCATACACAACTCCACAGTTCATATCGAGCTGTTGGAGGTAGGAGATTGGAAACATCTCCCTAGCTTTTACATTGGACAGGATTTCCCCAGAAAGGGATTCCTCATGAACCGCTCACTTACATTTGAGTCCAAGGCCAGATGGGTGTTTTCTCTTGAAAAGGAAAAGTGGTGATGGTGGGCAGGGAAAACAAGGAAACTAAACTAATTTTCATGAATTTGTGTGTGTTTGTGTTTGTGTGCAATATTCAGACATTCCAGAGATCAAGGGAAGCTAACAGTAAGGCTCTATGGTTAAAAAAAAAAAACCAAAAAACTTGTGTCTGCACACAGTACAGTTTTCAGATGGGCAAGAAATTTGTAAGGAGACAGTATCTATAATTCTGCACTAAACCATAAGCCACGTTTACAGTTTGTCATCCACTTCACTTTGATTATTCTATGTTCTTATCGCTGAAGTTTTTACTTTCACATGACAGTCCATTGAATTTAACACAAACATCTAACTCCTGTCATTCTTGACAGACTCACCCATCCTTGTAGATGGGATTACACAAAACAGCCTTTCTCTCTCTTATGTCATTATGAAAGCAATGCACTGAAGCTTCAGGTGCAGAATGTGATGCTAAAAATATAACCTGCCAACAAGGAAACAAATGTATAAATTGCCTTTGGCCAGCCATCATATTTAATTGTTTTCCTAAACTGTATTACCTCCTAGGCACATGCTGCAACACTCTTGTATCAGAACAGATAATACAGCATTGTGATTTTTCAGGGGGAAAAAAAAGGGATTTTAATGAAAATGCCACGTTTAATAAGAAAGCTCAATAATATTCAGTCTTGGTTGTTCCAGCTGAGATATTAATGTCTTGCACTTCTTTCTGGAATTCAATAACTGAGAGGGAAAAAGGTAAAGATGGAGAGTTACAGAACACTTGGCTGTGCTAAGCATATAAGATCAGTGGAAATGTTGGTGGAACAGATCTAACAGCACTTGCTTTTTAAAGATTTTTTGAACTATTTTTCAAGTTAGCTAAAAGGGAACGGAACTCCTCATCTGGCTAAAGACTAAAAAAAGGTAACACAGTTTTACTGCAAGGCAGAAGCTGTATCACATGGCAAACAAGAAAATTCTGAAACAATTTGGAGTATAATGTCTTCCTACTACCACCACCTCACACGCAGGGATGATGATTGTACGCAACTGCTCTTCAAGGACATGGGGAACCGGGGGAGACCTGATAGTCAGACTTTGAAACAAGCAGGCTATGCATTCACCAGTGTTCTTCTGCTTTAAGATCCTCTATTTGGTCTAAAAAGATCCGCATAGAGACACCTGATGACTAGGGGATCTGCCTGTGAGTTATGCACTTCATGTAACAAACATGAGCAGACCCATCTACTTTCAAGTGCATAAAATTAAATATCAGTGCTTTTAGCTCGCAGGAGATGAAGTCCATTATTGTCATATATGGTTGTGATCAATAGAGATACTTCAATTGATTGGAGACTCTGGTGTGAATTAGGAGAGCCTCTGCTGAGAAGGTGTTTGAGGAACTGTTTCCTTTTCACTACTTGCCCCTCACTCCACAGCTGCTGAAGTAAGATGACCACATAAGCAGCAAATGTCCACACATCAGAAATAAACTGTGGGCAGCAGCTGAAAGATATTTTGATAGAAATTTTTGAATGTGGGGCTTCCTGAAGTCTCCTTCTTTTTCCACCAAAGTCATACTATTTTTGATGTCTGAATTTTTTTTAAATGACAGTTTCACAATATTGGGAAGCTCAATGTTTTACTTATTCTTTTTTTCCCCCTTTTGATAATTATTGAGGGATATATTTTAATTCTTAAATGAATAAAAGAAAAAAGAGTAGAGAAAAAGAATTGTTGACTGAAGCTGAGTAAATCCTTTCATCCTAACACTTTTTCTCTTTTTGAGCAAGAGACAAACTTTACAACACTACTATTTTTCATATATCGCTTTGTTTACAAAAACATGTCAGTTTAAAAAGCACAACTGAGCATTTCAGAGTGGCCAGTTTTATACTTTCAAAAGGAAAACCTCCAACTTTTTCTTCTGATTTTTTTTTTTCATATTATACCCTTCAATACTAAAAGTACTAATAAACAATATAAAAAGCCTGGATATTTTAAGTTATTTTATAATCCACAGTAATGTAGTTCTTCTAGCCTGGACAGGAAAAAGCTTTTTAAAAAGGACAGATTAGCAAGTAAAAAAACCCAAACCCCTGTGGGAACGTTGGTTTCTAATTCAGGGCTGAATATTAAGCTTCACGGTTTATTCAAACTAAAGTGTACAGAATTTAGGTAAATTTCCAATGGACCATGATTCATTCATTTTAAAAAGTCAGCTGCTGGAAAAGGATATTTGGGTAATGATGGTAGTTGCTATCTTTTACAAATAGTGTAACGATTAAAGCATTTCCCAGTTGATGTAAAAACTGAGTTATAGGTCTCTACGTCAGATTCCAGGGTTTCAAATACTGATCCACTGCTTCCATGGAAAATTTCTCTAGTAAGTGGGGCAACGAACAGCTGGGGAAAACAATCGGAAAACCAGAGCTGGGCCACAGTGCAGCAAAGTATACAAGATTTATGAGGTCAAAAAGAGAACACAAAAGCATCTAACTCTTTAGTCAAAAGGTTGGTTTAGTCCCCTTGAGGGGGAAGACCCAGTTCAAGTTCTTGTCCCCAGGCTGGTTTATGCATTATTCACTAGAGAATTATTGCATGGAAAACAAAAATAAGGTAGAAAATCACTGCAAGATACATAAGCTACTTTAAAACAAAAAATTTATTTAAAGCCTTTTTTTTTTTTTTAAGGAATAGACAGCATTTGACTGTTCATTAGATTGGCATTGTAGGGTGGCTTGATGTCAATGTTGATGTAGCACTTGATCTCCAGTTACACTGTATTTTAAATAAGCATGCTTTGGATAAGCACACTTGGGGGTTTACCTACAAGGTACAGAAACAGAAACAGTTTGAATGACCAAATCACAGAATAACTCAGTTTGAAGGGACCTCTGAAGGTCACCAAGCCCACTCCTACTATTCTGAATATCTCTAAGGATGGAGACTACAAACTCTTGGGGCAACCTGTGCCAGTGCTCAGTCACCTTCACAGTAAAAAGTGTTTCCTGAGGTTCAGAGGCATCCTCCTATGTTCCAGTTTGTGCCCACTGCCTCTGGTCCTGTTGCTGGACACCACTGAAAAAGCCTGTCTCCATTCTCTTTCCACTTTCCTTTCAGGTATTTGTGCACAGTGATCTTTCCCCTGAGCTTTCTCTTCTCCATGCTAATCAATTCTAGCTGTCTCTGTCTTTCCTCATAGTATAGATGCTCCAAGCCCTTCATCATCACAGTGGCAGTATATCCATGTCAGCCTTGTACAGGGGAGCCCATATCACATCCTTCAGCCTGCTGGCAGCACTCTTCTTGATGCAACCCAGGATACCATTGGCCTTCTTTGCAATGCAAGTGTGTTAATGACAGGATCCCAGGTCCTTTTTCTGGAAAGATGCCTTCCAGATGGTCACATCCAGCCTGTGCTGATGCTTCAGGTTCTTCTTCTCCAAGTGCAGGACTTTGCCGTTCCCCTTGTTGAACTTCATCAGATTTCTGTTCATCTCTTTTCTTAACCATGTATACAAAATGTAATTATCCTCAAATTACAGCACTTAATCTTCTTTGATTGCAATTTTCCATGTGTCTGAAGTAAGATGTCCTCCAGGTAGCAGTGAACCCTTGCTGCAAAGTAACAACTGGTATTTATTTTCTTATTCAGATCTCAGTTGTCTTAAAATAGAGCCACTGAAAGGTTTTGAGCTTCAAGTACAGTACAGTGTTATAGATGTCTCTTGTTGGCTGATTTAGAAATCATATAAGCGGAGAATATCTGCTTCTTTTTTTGATTTAACTGTGTGTGGTATCAAATGCAATAAATAAATTGACTTGTCTGTAGCAGTGAAAATCAAGGATCAAACTGGAGCTCTTGTAATGATGACAAGCAGAGTAGTCATTGAAGCAGAAATGCTCCCCTGCCCCTGTTGAATTGTTTGTACCTAAGCAGCACTGTCACCCTCCAGGATTTCATATTCCAGTGCAAGTAGTGATTCTGCTATGTTGACTTAATCAACCCCATCTTGAGATCAGTCTTGTTCTGTGAGCTTCAATAAATGTATTTCAAAAACAGATGTAAGATTCGTCTTGTTATTCCTGTCATCTAGGCCAGTGTCCAAAGTATATGCACAGCCATCTTGTTAATGTTGGACATGAGCAGCATGCTTGAAAATTTGGGTGAAGAAACACCAATTGCTAGAAAGAAAGAGGTTAGGAGGAAGAGGCAGGGCACCAATCTGTGTGCACAGGGTTAGAATTCTTCCTGTAATTGTACCACTTTTGTAAATAGCTCTTACAAATAAAGAAACAATTCAGACTTATAAAGCACAAGTCCTCTAACATAATTAGGTAGTGCATAATGCATAAAGCAGAGTAGAAAGGATCTGTCTCCTAGCACTCAGAGCAAGGAAGAGAGGATGATTAATAGGAAAAGAAAGCAACATATCAGAACAGAGCTGTAGGAAGCATGGAAAGAGTCAGACTACCTGTAATCCTTATTTCCAGCAAAACAAAGCAAACTTGCACAAACAGGAAAGCGGCGATGACAAGAATTAAATCTGCATTTGTAGCCAGTTTGGAGGATGAAGGAATAAAAATAAGAATATAAAGATAAAGTTAATTACTACCCCTTTTAAAGGACCTATGAGGAAGTCAGTGAGACAGTGTGGCTAGACATAACTTTCAAAATACCAAATGGCTGGCAAACACTTGAGTGCTGAGACACAGAAGAGAATAGATTGCATATGACCTGTCTTTTAGGGAAAATTCATCTGCATCCAACATCAGGTTCACAGTCTAAACATAAATCACTTCATACTCCCTCCATAGTGAATAGAGAGAAACAAAACTTCTCTCCCGAAGCAATTCATCTCATCCTAAAAAGAAGTCAGAGTATTTATCTCTACCTTGTTTATAGAAATCTTCAGTTAGTTCAGATTTAAATGCAAAACTAAAATTTTAGGTGACGGATTTCATCAGTAAAAATGAGAGTGATACCATCGAATCATAGAACACTTTGTGTTGGAAGGGACCCCAAAGATCATCTAGTTCCAACCCACCTGCCATGGGCAGGGACACCCTCCACTAGACCAGGTTGCCCAAAGCCTCATTCAATCTGGCTTTAAACACCTCCTGGGATGGGGCTTCCACAACCTCTCTGGGCAATCTGTGCCAGACCTCACCACACTCATAGTAATTTCTTCCCAACATCTAATCTAACCCTGCCCTCTTTCAGCTTGAAGCCATTGCCCCTTGCCCTATCACTATACTCCCTGGTGAACAGTCCCTCTCACACTTTCCTGTAGGGTTTTGGGTTTCTTTTGTTTGTTTTTTGTTGGCTTTTTTTTTTCCTGTAGGAAACATTTTGAAATGTTTTTCTTTATTTCAGAACCAGAAATTGGTCTCAGCAAATTATTTATCCCTACAGCTGCCACAAGGCTGTACAGAGGAAATTTCTAACGTTTGTCAAATGTGTTACAGTTTTTGTCCAATCTATTTGTTGCTTTTCCAACTACCACTGCTGCCCTAGATACTTTCTCCCAGTTTTCATTATCTATAACTTTAAAAGATTGTTGTCGTGGAAAAAGAATTCCGTAAGGATTATTGAACACATATAATGCACTATGCTTCAAGAGAATTCAGGAATTAAAGGCATTATATTTGCCCCCTCATATCTGTCTCCCAAGGCACCTGCTTCTGGCCATTGGCAGGAAACAAGGCAGGATGCTTTTTTAGTCTCACTGCTCCTTAGTTTTCTCTTAGTAAGGCTACACTGCACCAGTCATATTGGAAGAATACAAAGTTTTCAAAAAATACCAGAGCCAAGGTCAGTTGTAAGATTTGTAACACCAATTTCCAGGAGGGAATATTTTAAATAAAAATAAAAATTTAGTCACAACGGAAGTGACTCCAAAAAAAAAAAAAAAGAGGCACCAGGCTACCCAGGGTAAAAGTTAAAAGGTGACAATCCTTGTTGAGGAACAAGAGCACCTGGCTAAGCTTCAAGAGCTCAAGCAGCGGGACAAGAACACTAAGAGTTTAAACATTCAACAGCCAGTACAGATATTATTAAGATCAGCATGAGTGGAAGGAAAATATTCACTCCCCATCCAATAATGAAAAGGTGAAAAATAATACTAGCCATCCCTTCAAGGATTTTTGTATCTTAATTATCCCAGTCGGCCAGTGTGAGTCCAGCATCAACAGCTGTGCTCCTTCTCAGGCAGTGTCAATCTTGCCCAGGGATGGAGAGGCTTTTATAGTACAGTTTGTTCAGAGTAAAAGAGCAGAGAAAATAGATCACAGAGCAATAAGCAGCTTACAGTCATGCCTTGCTTTCCTAACACTGCCTGTTACACCTGTAACAGGTATAACAGGTCTCTTTACTTTGGGATTATTTGTTTGTTTCTTCTGGTTTGATATCCTCTATCCTACCAAAGCAATATGTGTTATGTTCATCTCTATCAGGGTTATGGGTAAATTAGAGGAACAGATAACACCCATGTACTGTAGCACGTTACATGCACAGAAACACATATAACATTTGTAGCACAGTGATGTAATAGTTCCATACCATTTATGTCATGCTTAGGTCCCATACTATCCAATACAATCTCTTTAAACACCACCAGCCTTCCTATCCTTTGATAAAATACACAGATATCATTCCCTTCTAAGGACCACCCCTGTAAAATGTCTTTAAATAATGTCCACAACTGTCCAGTGAGTTTATTTAGTCCATGACTTTGGGCTCTATCTGTAATGGTGGTCACTCAGGACTGGAAAGGTGGTGCATTGCATGGTATAACTGGGCATCAAAGTCAGCTCAAGTCAGGTCACTGCTGCACTTGCACTGCTTCTGGTAAGGCTTCTCCTCCATTGATTCAGGAGTTTTTACAACAGTAATTCCCATAATATGCAAATCAAATCCTAGGTTACAAAAATTTAAAGATATTTACATTACAATCTCCACAATCTCCATCTCTGGTCCTGTTGGACCAGACCACTTGGTTTAACATTGCAATGAACTTTTCTCCTGCTCCAACGGGAACTTATCCACAGAGTAGGTTGTACCTGCTTGAAGTCGAGTGTTATGTATGAGCCACAGGGTTTCCAGGGCTATACCTGCTGTGGCACAGACCTATCCACAGCCACAGTCATGTTGTGGTGCTCCATGGACCACAGTGCCTTCAGTGATATACCTGCTCCATCATGGCCTTACCAATAGCCACAGTCCCTTCAACAGTTAACCTGCTCCAACATGGCCTTACCTATGGCTGGAGTACCTCCAAGGGTTTATCTGCTCTGTTGTGGGCTTATCTACACTTTGAGGTACCCTGTCATGACCTCATACACAGCCACTGGTGGTTCAAGATGTACCTTCTTGTGCATGGACTTATCCTCAGCCACAGTCCCTTCAGGGGTAAACCTGCTGTGGCACAGACATAATCACAGCCACAGATGCTTTGAGATGTACCTGCTCTGGCATGGGCTTATCCACAGCTGCAGACACTTCAGGATGTCCTGCTCCATTGTGGACTCATCCACAGGTGGCAGTCCCTTTGACTCGAGTTCACACTGGTTTCCATCCTGTCCAGTACAGCAGCACAGAAACAGCAGCCATGTCCCAGCCATCTGCCAGCCCAAGCAGATCGCCATTGCTGTAATCAAAATGTTCCCAGGCACAGCGTGGTGAGATGATAAGCAGTACAGCAGTACAGCAAGCAGCAAGAGCGAGAAGCAGCTGATAATGAGCACTAGACTTACATACAGTAAGGCAAGCAAGCCCCATGGCAAGCACAAGAGCCTGTCAATTAAAAACTAAACAGCAATATAGGTACAAATTCTACCTAGCATGTTCCAATCAAATCTGCTGTTAAGCCCCACACTGGGCACCAAAAAAGACTGTCATGATTTAATCCCAGTTGTCAATTAAGCCCCACGCAGCTGCTGGCTCACTCCTCTCTGGCTGCATGGGGATGAGAATCAGAGGACTAAAAGTGAGAAAACTCACGTGTTGATATAAAGACAGTTCCATAGGTAAAGGAAAAGCTGCGCAAACAATCATAAGAGATTCATCCACTCCCCATGGGCAGGCAGGTGTTCAGCCATCCCCAGGAAAGCAGGGCTTGAGCACACGTAACAGTTACTTGGGAAGACAAACACCATCACTCTGGAAGCCCCTCACTTCCTTCCTCCCCCAGCTTTATATGCTAGGCATGACATCATATGGTGTGGGATATCCCTTTGGTCAGTTGGAGTCAGCTGTCCCAGCTGTGCCCCCTCCCAGCTTCTTCTGCACCCCTAACCTCCTCATTAGTGGGGCGGGGTGAAGAGCAGGAAAGGCCTTGGCTCTGAGTTAGCACTGCTCAGCAGTAATGAAAACATCTCTGTGTTAGCAGCAGTGTTTTCAGCAAAAATCCAGACCATGGCCCCATACTAGCTATTATGAAGAAAATTAACTCTATCCCATCCAAAATTAACACACCATAGCATCTATTCATTATTGCATGCTTCCACAAAATATCATCTGTTACAAAAGGTGACATCCAGTCTACTGCCACATTTTGCAACTATGCTAATAGAAAAGTGAAAAATGTTATTCCAGCTGATTTGTGGAGGCAGCTGCAATATACCCTCTGCCACTCTGAAAAGTGGAAGTGTTATACTGAAGGAGTATAACCAAGTGCTAGTGTTTTACAAAAAGAAAGCATTCTGAAGCCAGTGGTGAAGTGCAGTCATTTGATAATAAATTCCCAAGAAAGATGAAGTTTATAGATGTTTGCAAACTTCAGTGGCAGCACATGCTAGGAAGCCGGAAGAGAAATCCATGTATTTAATTTCAATGCAGTACCAGAATATTCTCAAACTGAAAAGGAAAAATTGTAAGGCATGTATAATGTTTTCTGTGTGCAAGCACACAAGGTTAGCTGAGTAGGTAGGGTGCTCCAGTAGGGAGGAGAATGACCTCTAAAGACAGAAGGAATATCGGAAAACCTCAGTGAAGTCTATTGGGAATGACCAAAAAGGGCGAAAGATTTCCTTATGCTACAGAATATTGTGTAGTCTCCATCAAAGGAGTCACAGGCAGTATGAAGAAGCTGTTATGATATCATCAGGCTAAGCAGGCATCCTTTAATGGCAAAGAAGGATCTGAGACCAAAGAATCATGTTTGGTTTCTAAAGCCACACTTTAGATAAAACAATCAGGCTGAGACTCAAGGGCTTCTGCTTATGTGACAACACCACACATTAAAGGATTAAAATAGAGAAAACTGCCCTAGATTAGGAGCAGTCCCTGCTCAGTGGCAAAACCACAGCAGACAAGAAAAGGGATATTGTTTTGATCATCATAGATGAAGAATTATCTTATTAAAGGAAAAAAGATTGAGTGAATATCATTTCACTAAATTAGCTGTGTACTTGTATATCTGGTCCCAGCAAGTTAGTTAATAAATTTCAGAGCAGAATACATTTTCAGGACTGAAGAGATGCAGAAGGTAGGAAAAATGTTTAAAGGAGATGCCTGGAAAACAGTTTGCGTGTGGTAAACAGCTGCAATGGTAGGCAACTGCAGTATCTCTGTAAACAGGTTTTGTTTTGTAAACTGGTACTTTAGTCTGAGGCATTCCTGTACAGTCAAGCAACAGACATTGAGACAGAGCTGAATACCTTCAAAACATGAGACTAGATAATGTTCAGGTCTTCTGTAAAACCCTTGCTTTCCCAGAGACAAGTTAGTATCTGTCTAAACTGTCATCTGGTAAAGGTTGGATGAGGGAGTAGCAAAAGCAGGGATGTTCTGGGATGGGGGGATGAGCTGAGGGGATGAGGATGACCACAGTATAGGCAGTGCCCTCAAGGACCTGGACACATTCCCACATCTCCAAGCAGGGTCCACATGGTGGCCGTGACAGGGCTTGTTGGCAGCCTTAGACAAGAAGAAGTAATGGGTCAGGTCCAGAGGTCCATACAGGTGAACAGCAGAACGTGGCCAGTGTCAGGGCTGGAGACGAGGCTATCCAGTTCATAATCCAGCATGCCCAAGGCTTAGGTGTGGGCTGCCCTGCTCCTGGTGTGGATACAGTCCCTCGCAACTTTTGCAATAGGACTGTGTTCATTACTCCAGAAATGTTTCATTTAGGCTAGCAGTGCTCTGTTTTCTAAATGTACAGGACCACACACATAGGATTCAAAGTAGTGGCAGATGGTCCTACCATGCTTTACTGAATTTTTTGAACTGATAAGGATGTATTATTTAGAAAAATGTAGTCAATAATTTATCACAAGTCATATGGCATTAAAAGACCAATGTTGCAATAGTGCATCAGAAAGCTTTGCTTTCCCCTGGTTAAAGTAGGAGAAAAATGTGTTTTATTAATATTTAAGAACTACTCTGTAACTGGCAAGATCAGGTTCTTATTGATAAGGTGTAACAGTATCAGTCACATGGCGTAAGAGTCTTCAATGTATTCTATAGTTTGTAATGTTAAAACCATGGGGTTTCTGTTCTCTGAGATTTCAATACAGCGGAGTGACCTTAAATCCTTTGAAAACCATGAAAAAACACAAATTTTATAGTTTTACATAGTTTTATGGTTGGTACAGATTAGCAAAGTGAAACTCAGAGAGGTTCCACTTCATAAATGCACTCATTTGTATAGGCAGAAAAAGCAGCCAGAGAGACCTCCTGGGGTTGTGTGGAGCTCATGTTGAGACAGAGGAAGCCTCTGACTTTCCCAGAAGAGGGAAGGATGGTGGCATGGTGTGGTGCAGTTTCCATTCCTGGAACAAGTGAATGGGAAACTGAGTATTAAGCAAAGCTGGGTGTAAGGATTTGCCTCTCTAAAGCTCCACATTTATCACATAAAAAGTTATTTCAGTCTTCTGGTATAGCAGCCCTGCAAGTGGCCCCTTACCTTTAGCTATAAAAATATTCAGTGTCAAAATAAGCATTTTTCTCATCCTGCATGCTGGAGCAGTGTGCTTCCTTACTGCAGTTTACAAAGAAGTTGATAGCATCTTAATAAGTTTTCTTTCTAAAGCACACTCTGGATTGTGCGTGAAGGCTGGATTAAATACCTTGCTGGAAATTAAGAGCACCTAGCAGCAATTTCTTGCTTTGAAAGCAAGATTCTCTGTCTGGACTAAATTCTTTCCAATAGGAATTACCATTGATTGTATAAATTACTTTGGATGAAGCATACTTGCAGATACTAGTAATAACAATAGATTTCACTAATGCGCCTTAGCATTAAATCCCAAAAAGCATTCCTGCAGGATATAAACAAAGGAATACAAAATTAGCTAAAACGTCAAGCTGGTCACTTGTTAATGAATCATTTGCTTTCCTATCTGACTGAGCCTTACCTGCCCTCCTTTCACCACGAGATACATTCACTCTCTTTTTCTTACCTCTCCTCCCAGTTGAAATAAGAATTATACTTATGTGCTTAGAAGCTGAAACCACTGTGAGCTGCAGCACTAGGGAAAAACATCTATGATGTTGTTAAAATATTTATACAGCTGGATTCAGAGAGATGCAGGATCTCCTTTTAAGTTAACAAGCTTCTGTCAGCTGCTAGTTAGAAAAAAAAAATAAAAGGCACTTTTAGAGGCAAAACCCCATCAGACAATTTTTGTGGTAATCTTATGTACCATGTAATTCATAACATCATTTAAAACAGTGTGCAGTGCCACAGCCCAAATACAGTCCAGGGTATGCACATAAGTGCATGTATAATGATTGTATACTCTTCTTAAATCTCTGTGCTTGGAAAGATTTTGCTTTAATTCTAACTCTGCAAAGAGAAAACATTTCCAGGAGAATAGGAAAATGGCTGCATGAGCATTTTGATGGCTCATGTTGAGCTACACATCAACCAACACCCCCAAGTCCTTCTCCTTGGGGCTGCTCCCATCTCATTCTCAACCCATCCTGGAGTTGTGGTTGGCATTGCCCTGACCCATGTGCAGGACCTTGCACTTGGCCTTGTTGAACTTCATGAATTTTGCACAGGCCCACATCTCCAGCCTGTCAAGGTCCCTCTGGATGGCATCCCTTCCTTCCAGCATGTCAACCACACCACACAGCTTGGTGTCATTGGCAGACTTGCTGAGGGTGCACTCAGTAAGTCACCCATCTGGTTTTCTCTGAGTACTTTCTAGTTGGTAAGACAGGAGAGAGCAGTTGCCTCATAGTAGCAATCAGAGCCGCATTGTCTTTATGTATCTGAGATAAAGCTATTGTGTCAGGAGTAAATTGAAGGTTAATTTACAGTATTTATTCCAGTCAGTCATAGAATTATTTTTGTACTGACAATAACACCTGAAATTACTGATTTGAAATCGCTAATTTAGAAAACAGGAAAAAATTCTAGGTGCACAACCAAAGACTTTGCTACTTCATTGTATTGTTGGCCTGTTTCAGCACACACAAACTGGCTGCTCACATAGAAAACCTAGAAAACATGAGCAGTGGATGCTAGGAAGACACGGGGTGAATCGAAGCCCCTTACAGCATGTGCTGGTCTGTCTGTCAGACAGGTGGGTACACATATATCTCATGGTTTGGGGAACTTTATTTTCTGTGTGAGCAGTTGGGAGGAGACTGCCTTTCTGGACAGACCCTAGACAAATCACTGTCCTGCTCTAGTCCAACAGCAGGCAGCATTTGTGGCCTGTTACCTCTCCTCCTTCCCTATTGCCGAGTCAATGTCACAGGCTGTGCCTGACATCTCCTCTAAGCCCCTGGAAACACCTCAACCCTCAAGGCAGTTTCCTGACACCCTGAAGATCAGCTTTTCTTTTTTGACTCCATTGTATAGTTCTACCAGATGTGGTCTGGACAGGTTTAGTGCCTTGTGCTGCCCGTGAGTTGTTTGCAGGCAAGCTCACCTATTCCACAGGAGGGACAATAGAGAAAGCCAAAAGTGCATACCTGTGCAAGCTTTGGTTTTGGACAATGGATCCTATTTTAGATGCTGAAAGGTTGTAAAAACCTTTGGATTTAGATACTGTTTCACAAAAATGTGTTTTCCCTCCCTGAAGTTATTAAAGCAACTACCTCTAATTTTTTTGCAACAGTAAGGATAAGAAATAGGTGGACACTCAAAAAAAATCATGCTTCTGACAGTTTTACTGCAACCAGTAGCATGACAAAAATGTCAGTTTTATTTAAAAGCTATAAGAGGTCATTTGTGGGGTCAGTGCCCTGGAGCAGACCTGCCAGGTCCATGTCTAATTTGGACACAAGTTGGGAATCTGATTAGGACTGAAACTAAATTATAAGCAAACAATTAAGATTCCCAGGAAATGGAAAAAAAAAGGGGGGGGGGTTGACTAGCTCAACTGATAAATAATGACAGGGTCATGTCAGCTTTATGGATTAATCTGGATTGCTTGTGAAGCAGGCTCATTTGAAAAATGAAAACAATACCAAATCCAAGGTCATGCTTCTAGGAAAAAAAGATATAAGTTATTCCTGTGAGATGAAAAAATATCTTAGATTGCATTGATGCTGGAAAAAATTAGGAGGAATGAGAGATTAAGGGAAGTCTCAGATACTGTAGTTCTGAGTATAAACATGACCTATGGTTATAGAGTGTTGCTTTTGTAAACTGCTGATAGTCTCCTGAATGAAGTTTTGTTGTTGACATTTTTAAAAGGGTAACAAACAACAAGAGAGTAGTGGAAAAAGAGTGGTTAATAAAACATAGCAAGAAACATAGGCAACTAAATCTATTCCATTTGTTCGCAGAAAAATAAAAATCTGTATAATAACCAGAGAATTTCTAGCAGATTTTTTTTTAAACTAAGAGAAAGCAAAATTACACTAAAAACTAATGATTGAGAATTCTAGGTAGATAAATTCAAAGTGCTTATTTATAAAAAAGAATTACTTAACCTCCCCTAAAGAACTGGAGGAGGCCTCATCACTTGAAGTAGCTACCCCAAGATTTCATGTGATTTTGAATTCAGTGCAGAATGCCACTGGGCAGTATTTTTGTACTTGGTGAAACCATCTGAAATTCTCTGCCCTGCTCTACAGAAAATTAAAGATCACATTAACACTCCCTCTGACTTTAAAAATTAAATTTCTGGTAATCTTGAGCTTTTTCTCCAAGGGGTTTGACACTCTGCAACTTCCTGAAATCCTGGTGGCCTTTGGCATCTCCTACTTCCCATTATATTCTGTTGGATAGAGGATAAAATAGAAACCAAATTCCACAGGAGAATCCTTGATTGTTTGTACATTTATGATAAGATTATGTATATGACAAATTAGGATATACAGCTGTTTTGAAATCTTCCCTATACCCCTGAATCATTGTTCACTCTGCATATTGAGGTCTGGTCTGCAGCTATCAGCATTCAGACATATAATTACATTTACATATGCAAACGAAATCATCTCCAGTAACCTAGGTCTTGGAAACAAGGTCATTGTATTAAACTGATTACTTCTATCAAACTATCCTTAGGAAAGAAGCAAAAAAAAGAAAAAAAAAAAGAAAAAAAAGGGGGTAAAAAGAGAACAGAATTATCTGGGCTCTCATAGCCCTTCGGTCAGTGCTATATTTAGAAGAAGGGATCATAAAGTTTGAGTGTGTTTTACATGCTTGGTTGTGGAGTCTGATTCCAATTGCTTCTACCATCTATGGGGATGATTCTCATGAAGTGAGGCATCACTTACCACAAGCAATAGTGCCACAATTAAGCCTTTCAACAGCGGAGTCAGTGAGAATTACCTGTAGCCTACAGTGAATAAAACTTTGTATTTTTTTATAACTATATTGAAAAAAAAAAACCCCAAAAACATCCAAACTGAATTTGAGGCAGGAATATCATAAAAGGATCATAAAAGGATTTTTTTAGCCAGATTTTTCTATGACTTTGGGAGCAGCAAGAAAAAGAACAAAAGATACTCAGTTTTTAAGTACTTCATAGATTAGTAAGATGTGTTTTATTATTTTATTAATAAAAAAATAAACAGACTTGCTTTGATATTCTTGAGCACAGAGACCCTTGACTTTGCATCCTTAACTAAGTTATTGAGCACAGGAGTGGTCTCAGGCATGTGACATTTTAACTTCTGTTCATTTGATAAAAGTATCAGACTTCAAAACTGTAGTTCGTCAGAAATGTTGATAAATGATTTAATATTAATGAAATGTTACAGTTTTTGTGTTATCTTTGTAAAGTTATAACATCCTGTCATGCTGTCCTTTATGCATTAGAGTTTCAGAACTGAAAGCCACCCATACATTAAGCAGTCTGGCTCACAGCAAGGTGTTCAACTTGACATTTTGAAGAGCATGGATATTTCTAGCCCCTGTTTTTTTCAGCTTAATGCATGATAATTATGCATTTTAAAGCATTTTTACTCTAATTTATTGCTCTCCTTCCAAGCAGTACTGCTCTTGAGTCTCACAGAGCATACATTTCACAACAACTATAATTAATATTTTTTTTTACAGTGACTCCTTTGTGTATACTCTGTTGCATCTGGTGTTATTTCTCAGAATTTAATACAGGAAAATTTTGGGTCAAAATTAAAGTACCCCTCAAGATCTTGTTTATATCTTGTTCTATACATACAATAGGAACAGAGATGTTGCTGCTTCTGTGAAAATTGGTATCATACACACTGTAAGTATTTTGTGTACTAGAAGATACTCACACTGTGTGCTTACGAACAGCACAGGCCTGGGCTTCCTGTCTAACTCAAGCTGTGAAAAAGTCTGATTCGTTCTCTCTCTTCACAGACTGCATAGGTGTTCTGCCTTCCTGAATTTAGGAGCCTGAGTTAGTCTAAAGTAGCCAGCAGAATTCCCACTCTGTTTGACTTGGAGGTGCACAAAGTAACAATATAGTTGCCCATGTTCTGTGCAAATATCTCCTGGTTTATTTCAGTCACACTCACAGTGATTTTGTTCACAAACATTTGTACAAGGAAGACTTTATTCTTCAGAAGAGTCAAGGAAAGTGAGTTAGTCATGAAGAGCAGACAGAATAGATTTATGGAGTATTCACAGCTAGGAGAAGGCGTCATGGCCCTTTTTTAAAACCTCTTTTTTTGCCTTTATCAGAAGAGGCGTCAAGAACTGGGTATTCATGTATAATTCATTAACAAACAAGGCATTTTTTCTGTTTATTATACACAGGTCATCCATTCTTGGAGCAGAAATAATGCCATCTGATTTTGGTGATTAATCAAAGTGCACAGAGTAAATAGGAAATAATTAAACTGACCAGTTATGAATAAATTCTACAGGAGTTTAGAAACTGTGCATGCATATTACTACAAACAAACAAATACGAAGATTTAATTAGCAGTCTGCTCAGGGATAATTTGCAGAATGACTATATTCATCAAAAAAGTTGTTCTCCATAGTTAGTAAAAGCGATAAATATTCACTTTCAATGTTCCATTGCAGTGCTTGGACAAGCAAAATACGTTCATATATTCAGCCCTCCATGAAGTTGGGAAAATTTTTGTTTATGCTGATAGTTAAAAAGGAGGGGGTTGGATAGTTCCACTATTTAGAACATATTCTTAGACCTTGAAAAATAGTATGTGATGTACAGAACCCGAAAAAGATGGAATATAAATGAGAAAACAAGAATGAGGTTGTTGCATGGGCAGAATAACTCATAACACCTGATTTCCTGTGGTTTTGCATCCTTTTCAGTCATTATTCCTGCCGTCTGTCCAACCAACTGATTTTTCCAGAATACTCTCCTTTTCTCCTTCAATGACCTCCACGAATAACTCTCAGGTCTTCCCCAAATCATCCCCACCCTCACTTTTCATGTGTGGTAATACCTTCACTTTGCCAACAGAAAACCCAAAACCAACATTGCAAGCTATGCTTTTGCTGGTGGCCTGGGTCAGGTACATGTGCTTCCAGCCCACAGAAGATAGTGTAGGCACATTTTAAGCTTTCCCTCAGTGGCTATAGTAATATAGTGTCTCTCCTCTTCCCTGTTTGCTCTCCTCATGAAATTTGTACCGTTTAAGTAAATGTCTGTTAGATTTGGTTAAAACCTGCCATCAGGCTCAAAAATCATGTAGGAGAAGGAAAGAAAGAGTTGTACAGAAAGAGAGAAAAATAACATACCAGCAGTAGGATGCTGGAAGCTTTCTTTTTTTCTTAGAAAACTAGAAGCTCCTGTAATACATATTTAACTAAGGAGTTTTAAATATTTACTGGTTAATTAATGCACAAGTTTTGGGATTCGGGACACACATGCAGTTTATGCCAAACGCTAGCTGTAACTGAAAATAACAGTTTTCTAAAGACAGATGATGTTGTGCGGGATCTGTGGCAGGTCTCAGCAGGCAGGTGGTTACTATGAAGTATGAAAAGCCTGCAGAAACGTTACTAGGAGTCGACCAAGAAACTCATTTAATCTTTGGACTGGTGGGAACTCAAAGTGGATGACACGTTTAACTCTGGTGGTTTTTTACTGGTTGGCAGACAGGAAGCCCAGGAGAGGCATGAGAAGTCCTGGTTATTGAAAGCAAACGTGGACGCAATAGATCTGTCAAGTCCTCCGTCTCCGAGCTAAGACATTCTTTGACGCAGTTGGTGAGGTGCCTGCCTGTGTCTCCATTAGAAATGTCTGGGCATTTCCTGAAGGAAAAAAATACCAAACCCAAACCCATACCGAACCAAATATATTATAATATTAACACATAAATAGACTTGTATGCTTTTATAAGAAATCACATAGCACACAGAGAACAGAGAGAGTTTTTTTGCACGTGATAATACTTTTCAATTTCTTGCTCTTAGCAGAATCAAAAGACAAAACAGAATAAGCTCCTCTTCTCCTTGATCCAAAACACTCACCTCTGACAAATAATAAATTAGCCAGATGCTTTTTTATTAATGGCACCTTTTCTTTGCATAAGAATACTGTGTAGGAGTATCAGTCATTGACCAAAGCTTTCTCTGCCAAGTGATACAAACACGGGACCAAAAGATAGTCCCATGAAAAAATGTTCACTATTTAAAGAATAAGGCAAAACACACATGCCCCCAAGAAAAAACACAAAACCCCTAAGTAAACCCAAAGGCTAGGGAATGTGAGGTAACAGAAATGTTAGAGGTGGGTAGAGTTGAGTTTATTTAGGATACTTTAACTTTGCAACTCTATGCCTTCCTGTTTTTTCAATATTTCCTTTTGACTTTGGTTAGCAGGTGGTTTTTGTCTGGTTTCTGTAACATTTGTGGGTTTATGACTGTGGCATTCTTGTATTTGTTTCCCTTTGTTTTACAGATATGTACTTACAATCACACTCAATTCTAACAAAGAATTGGGAGAGAGAGGTTGTCCAAAACAAGTATTTCCTTGTGGTTTGTGATGTGTAATTCTTATTCACTCCCAGCCAAGGACCATTTTCTTCTCAAACAGCAATTCTTAATATCTCCCATACAAAAATACTGCATATGTCTCTTGCAAGACAACAGGGTATCTAAGGAATTCATTTTCTGCACACAGGATATAGTACGAACCCTCTTTGCCTTCTCACACTATGTCTTGAAAATGCAGAAGCCCACTGACTTCACAGTGTAGTTCTGTTGCACCACCTGCCTCCTTTGCCTCTGCAAGGACTACAATAAACACAGCACTAATAAAGGCACTAAATGGCTTTATCCACCCCAACTTCAGATTTCCATACTTTCGGCTTTTAAAGTAGTTTCTCTCCAACGTGCAAGATGTTAATAATTCTCTGTGTGTTTTGTCAATTTTTCCAAAGAGCTGGATGAAAGGAAGCATGCAGTACGAGTTTCCTACAGTATATTCCAGTGTTGGTTCCCAGTGCAAGCAATTACATTTGCTGATAACAAAATGCATTTATCTTCAGTGGCATTTTAGATAGCTCCACAACCCACCGCGTATTCTAATGAAACCTGTATCGCTACCAATTAGACACCTGCAGAAGTGGGCTATGCAAATGCCTTGCCCCCCAAATGGTATTTTCCTTCTCTCATTAAGCTTTGAAACTAAATCATATCACAGTTAACGGCTAAAGACTTTCCCCAAAAATGTCAGTGTTGCATGGAATTTAGCCAAACATCTCCCACGGGTTTTAAGGAGTTCTGTGGTTGCAAGTCTTTGAAAATGGATTTGCACTGCTTCCCACATACCTAACCTAACCCTGCACCTGACCACCTCCCCTTCCTTGCGCACTCGCACAAACAGAAATGCATTCCCTCCTTCCCTCCATTCCTCCTCCCATCCGCCCTCCATCACTGTGACAAAGTATTCTGGTGGGCTCGGCAAATGGTAGATTATTGTTATGCTTCTCATCTGTGGAGGTCCTTGAGTTCAAATGTGACTAGACATAAGTCATGTTTGCTGTAAACAAATATTTGTTGGTTTTATACACAAGGTAGAGAATAAATAGCGGGTATCTCACCTATGAGGTTATATTTCCATCAAGGGTTTCCAATGATATCATAAAACATGAAAGAAAAGCAAACATGATTTATGAAGTTGCCAGAAGTCCCAGGATAGAACTATATCTTGGTAATTCACACTTAACAGTTTGTTTCATGCGAATCTCAAGACCTGCTCTAAGCCCTGCCTGGGATACAGTCCTCATCTTGTTCTCACAAATGTTGCATTAACCTTTTATCTGCTCCTGGCTCCTGCTGTTGCTGCCCCACATTCCAATTTGTCTGGCTCCTGCTCTGGTTGCTTTCATCTGCTTCTCCAGGGTCCTCTCTGCTGAATGCCTTGGCAGGAGCTGTAAGCATTACCCATATCTTTTAATTACACATGCAAGCGTATTTCTGAAAGCAAGCTGTGCATTCGTAAGTCAAAATTGGATTACGAGATGCCTAAACAGTTTGTGCTCACAAGTGAGTATAAATATGTGATCATCTCTGAAAATGTGGACAGCACAGATTTGTTAGTAGGCTTTAGATTCCCCATTTGCAATTTTGGTCATATCATTTTAAGCATTTCTTAGAGAAAAAACTCAAGAACAGCTAAACAGGAATCTCAAACCTGATTTACAAAGATAGAAAAAGGGTAATAATCAAGTATTTTACCAAACCTTGACATATTATCACTTATGTGGTTTCCTCTTCATATGGCAGTAACTGTAAAATGCCACTAAACCCATCAGTGCTCTGCAAAAAGAAAAGGTGTATCTTTCCAAGGTTGACTATCGCAGCCACAAAAGTGAGGGTTACTTCACCTTTGTCTATCTGCAGTTAACATAAAGAAAGATTCAACACGTCTTACACTTTTTTTTATTGGACAATTTCAGTGAGACCAGTTGTAAGAATACCCTTGATGTGTGTAGATGACAACACAGATTAATACCATACTTCATGCGCATGCACATTCTTGTATTCTAGAGCCAGAAACTGGAGGATGGGCTGAATCCTGTATTGAGCTTCACGTCCTACATACAATTCTGAATTTTAAGTCATAGCCAAAGCTAGAATTAATTTAAGGCATCATACCGCATTTAGTTGCCCCTAAAACAAGTATGTTATGGATTAACCCTGGTGGGCAGCTCAGCCCCTCCTCAGGTTCTCCCCTGGGAGGGTGAGGGAGAGGATGGAAGGCTAAAAGTGAGAAATCACATGAGCTGAGATAGGCCGTTTGATAGGTAGAGCAAAAGCTGTGCATGGAAGCAAAGGATAAGTAAAATATGAAGAAAATTAACTCCATCCCAGCCAAACCCACTACAAACATGGATCTAAAATGGAAGTGGACTAAATATATATATACTTGTATGTATATATATATGTACTATATATATATCTCTCACGATTACTTTTACATTATGTAGCCTGTTGACAGTATGCATTATACATGTATTTAACTCTAAAACATATAAGCTACTTAAATACAGGTCTCTAACAGTTATTGTTTATATAGAAGAGATGAACAAATACATTTTAACATTGTATTCAAATTCATATTTGAGGTTTTGCCTTTTTATTCTCACTATGGCATTACTAAAAATTTTTCCATGTCTAGTAGCTTTGAAAAATATGGGCAGAAGATTGGACAAGAGTATTACTCTGATAGAAACATCAGCAGTGTAGTCTTTGTAGCTATCTCAAAAACAGCGAGAAATTTGCACAGTAATGTTAACTACAAATATTGCCTTTAGCACAGTTCACTGTAGCTGGCTATAAAGTAAGCATTTACAATGTGAGCTTATCTTTATCACAGAGACCCTTGCTCAAGGGGCAAACTCTGTGAAAAAGGATGTCAAATGGTTATTTAGTGAGCAAGGCTTGCGTTTATTCTCTGGATGTGGGGTGGGTTTTTTATTTCTTTTGTTAGCTTGCAGTAACACCTCTCTAGGTGACAGAAAACATTTGAGTTTTATTTGCTATCGCTTACAAAACCCCAGAGAATAGAAGCGTGCAAATATTCTGGGTCATAAGAAAATGAAAATTCTAGATGCTGCAAGAAGTACTATTCCTAACCTGTTTACTTGGAATATTTTCCTGATAGCACACAAGATGTTCCTGAATCACAAACAGGCACTATCGTCTTATTTAGAACAAAATGTTAATTGTTATTGATTCAAATATGTTTCTGTTATGTCAGTATTGAGGAAGATACATTCCTTTTAAGGTTATTTTTTATTAAGCCTGCAAAAATGAGAGAAATTTAGGACAGTAGTCTGGGTGGACTTGTTTATCTGTCACAGTCCTCACCAAACACCCAGGGCAGGGAATGGAGCGTAAGAGAATTCAGCACCCAAAACCCACTGAAACAAGTAAACTGACCTGCTTAACAGCAATAGCTTGAGCCTCTTTCGTCTGCCAGTGTAGGATGGCTCAAATTCCTAAAAACGGAAAAAAGTTGCAGTTTTAGCAGTTATCTCTCTAATATTGGGGGGGGTTGTTTGAATTCCTGTTTCTGAATTCAAGATTCACCCTTTTATCGTGACTATCCTAATGAAGGATCTCAAAAATATGAATTAAACATATTTCAATTAAAATTTTCACATTTGTTAAGAAACACTTGGAGATATGACACACCTGTATCTGAAAAGGTTCAGAATCCAACAAAGGGAAGGAATTTATATTTTTTTTAATTACTAATATTTTTAAAGTTAATCTCAGGATTCCGAGAGACATGCTTAAGATTTTTGTGTGTTTGAGGTTGAAAGCCAACTCAGATATATGGGGAGAAAAACGTTAGCACCCTTCCTCTCCCAATTACTCTGTCTTTCTTAAACTAATACATGTTCCTTCCTGAGGATTTGTAGCATGCATCAGTGAAAAGGGGAGTGTAATACCAGAAAGAGGTGATCATCCCGTTACAGGAACTTCTGAGTAAACAATTTTTTAGGCTCCCTAATAAGCTTTTTGTACCTTCTACCCAAAATACTTAGTCATACACAGTGTAATAGTTCTTTCAGGGTCCTTTTGGGCTATCTTGTGTAACATGGCCCACTAGCAACCATCAAAGCACTAAGACTTCACTAGTCATTGAAGAGAGATTGGCATTTCAGAAGGTTATTCATTTCCCGTGTCTTGAAAGCCTATCCATTACTTTCTGTAGGCCAGCTGGCTAAGGGTGGTGCTTTGATGATAGACAGAAGTCTGTCCTTTGGGTAACTAAAATTAGGTGGGCCACACCCCAGTCTTTATTGGTAGCATTGCATGATTGCATATTAAGAAGCATTTGGTGCTGTTCCTGTACAGCCAGTACTACTATGTCAATTTTTGTTTTGTTTTATGGAACACCTGCAGGATTGTTTTGACAATATGCTATTGATCTGGAAGAATCACAATCAATAGGTATTATAGTTACTCAGCGACTAGATTATTAGAAAAATAAATTAGAGACTATCCTGCTTGCAAATAACCATTTTTTCACATGATGCCTAGAAAAAAAGAAATGTATGCGTGTCATAGCATATTGTTCTAATGTTATAAATTGCATTTATTGATCGGAAATCATGATAAAGTGGTTTCTTTTGGAGTGTTCTTTGTCTAAGTCTTCTCTTTTAAATTAAGAATCTATTTTACATCACCACAACCCGACATAAAACTGTGGCTGCATATGTATAAGCAAGTCACTTCTCTTTTCTGTTTCAACATAACTGACTCGGCAGCCTTCCTTATTAGAAAAAAAATAATCTGCTTTCATCTTTCTCCAGCTGATCTTTGTGTTCAGATACAGCGAACATACTGTTTCCTATTGTGGCTCATGCTACAGGCGATTCTGACATTTGCATTTGTACATCATGTGCATTTTGAAATAAAGAAGTGACAGCTTAACTCCATGTTGGAAGCAGGTTTTCGGGGGCTTTTTTATTGGTATTGCTCTATAGTTTGTTGTTTTGCTTTGCTTTGCTTCCTCTGAAAAATCCCAAAATCTGATGGGAAGAATCTTCATGTTAAGGAAGAAAGAAGTCTAAATTCCACAGGGAGAAAGTTGGTGCAGAGCAAAATTGTCTCAAAGCACCAGACACTGATAGAATCAAGCCTTTGGGTCTGCCGCAACAGAAAATACACTGAGGTAGCCAGAGATTCCCTATAGGGGAATTCGCCTTTTCCAAGCACACCTCACACGGTGCTTTGGTCGAGGAACGGCAAGGTCTGAAAATACAACTGCTCATCCTTAAACAAAGTAGAAAGAGGTTATGATGGAGAAAAACACAGAATTCAATATAAAGAAAGAGGTTTCCAAACTGTGACATGCACAGCACTGGTCTCCTTTGTAAATAGTAATAATCAAAAGCATCTGGCTGCCTGTGTATATGCGTTTGCCTTACTTGGGACTAGGCAAATGCCAACTCACAGCTAATCACATGCAAACAGCTGACAGAATTAGAAGTAAGTGGATAGAGGCAGAGGGATGAGGATGTGCTTGCGGAAAGTGGAGAAAGTAGGGGGTCTGACACTGGTACAAAGGAAAAAGGCTTTAAGGACAAAATAATCCATATGCTGTTATTTTCATGAGGTTATTTTTAAGGCAAAACTGTCTAAAAATTCAATATCTACGATGTAAAAGTTCGGATGCCAAATCAATATAAATCATTGCTGCTCAAGTCCATCTCAGATTCTCACTGAATGACAAGATGTGTTGAATACTGAACCCGAGCAGGGCATATTGACTGCCTTAGAATAGCTAGAGGAGAATAGCTAGGGCAGAAAATTAATAAATAAATGGACACAAGATTTAAGAGAAAGCGTTAAGAATATTCAGTTAACCAATTCCAAATCACACCATAATGCAACCTTAGGAGTAAAAAGTTACATCTGTGGTTGAGAAAGGGGTTGAGAACAAACTGAGGTACAGGGAAGCACAGCACCTGTCCTGTGTTAGTTTGCATGGCTTAAGCCCTTCATCCTGTGTCAAGCACAGGAGTCCATGTCCAAAATTTACCAGTCCTTCCAGTGAGTGGAACGGATGGACCACAAGAACTGCAAAGTGCTGAGAGGAGACCCTTTGTTTTTCATTCCCTAAAAATTGGTGTGGTTGACCCCCTGAAATTACAAGTCCCACCAATTAAAAAACATGGTATCTCAAAATTTGATATGGAAATGTTGCCTTCCTCCTGTTCTCCTACCCTTCCCACATCTTAGGGTAGAGGATCTTTGTCCAAGCCAGCATGCTTCTGATACCTTCTTGAGTAAAAAAAACCCAAACCTTTAGCCTTGAAAGATGCATCAGACTTCTAAACCCCCTTTTCAGCTTGCTCACATCTAGCCAGATATTCATATCAGTTCCTGAACTTCTAGTAGGAAAGCTGAGGAGAAAAGAGAAATTATTCTGCATGCAGCAGCAAATATTACCTGGTACATCTCTAATATATCGTCTCCCACTTTATGGCTTGTGGTACTGTTAATCACTTTTTGGTGACATGGGAGGAATTTTCTTCTCACTTCTAAAAAAGCATGAATTTCTTTTCTCCCAGGCCCCAGCAACCTGATAGGCTGGTTCAGGTACACATTTTTTTCCCAGTTAGAGAAAAAAACTCTGTCAGTGCCCAGAGAGAGAAATTATGAAGCCCTCGATACATTGCTGCCTTCAACAGACATTTGCAGGCACCCCTTGAAGTATCAGAGATGAGCTTGTGGCACTAAGAAAACCGTATCTTTGCCGTGGTCTCAACACTCACCCAGGGGTGGGCCATGGAAGATACATATGTTATCAGAGGACCTGAGGACATACAGAGCAAGAGCAAAGCCTACTGCAGGGCTTGACACGATACTCACAAAAACCTCACAGTGTATATGCACCACAAAAGGTCTTCTCTTTCTTTAGGTGGTTTTCGATGTAGGATTTTTTTTTATTTTCTCCCCTTGTTAGCTTAAATCTTAATGTATTATTCTGTGGCACTAATGTATGCTGTAAAACATGCAATATGACTGACAATACTACCTTAATACTGCTTTTGATACGTGGTTCTTGAGTCTTTAAGTTCAGAAATTTAACACTACATTAGTTCTAGTTTTTTGCATTTAAAATATGACCTTGTTATGCAATATTTTACTTGAAAATAATTGAATGTTTGCCTCAGTAGCATAAATGAATTTCTTTTTTTTAGGTTTGCTTATTATATAGCTATTCCTTTTGAAATAAATTGAGTGTAGCACTCAGAAAATGTTCCGTGTTTCTAATCTACAGAATAATGCAGGTAGCGTTTACTCTCGAGTCTACAAATTTCTTCAAGGTTTTCTGAAAGTACAGGTTCTGGAGAACAGGGGAGTAACTCCTTCCCTGTACTGATCCAGTCCCTGGCCTTGCATCAAGTGTTAAAAGCAACTTTCACAAAATATTTCTTCCTTCCTCTGTTCTCTGATAGATTGCACAAAATAAGCCTGTGGATACTGGTAGATAACGTCCATAAGGAACTAAAGGAAAAAGCAAGGAGCGAAGCAGCATAATAAGAGCACATAAAGATACTTTGAGAAATGCTGTTCTCTACTGCAGAAAAGTATATGGTGTCCTGTTTTGAAATAGTAATTTGATGTGTTTAACACATTTGTCTAAATGTCATGTGTGTACACGGATTAAGAAGTGAATCAGGTGAACCTGAGGCCTTTTTTATGAAATTCGGTATTTTAGGGTGTAACGTTATACATGGCAGAGGCTAATGACCAGATATGTCAAATCACCACCTTCCCAGCTCACCCTGACGGATATTCTTATCTTTAAAAAAAAAACCAGACACAAACCTTCCAGAAGATAGCATCTGCCTCCTGGAGAATTTTGCTTCCTTTAGAAATGAGATTTACAGATACTCTACATCAGCACAAAATGAATGTCTTCTCTGTCCTGTGCTTATTCATCCATTTCCCACTACTCCCTGCAGGGAAGAAGAGGTCAGGAAGTGATTCCTGCTATCTACCTGCAGCGTCCTCTCTGGAACACTACATCCTTACAAACAGACTTTATCTTTCCTGTGTTGCTGTGAGATAAGAAAGTACTATCTCCTGTTTTGGAACTGACTAGTGAAGGAAAGAGAAGTAGGTTGTTGGGTTTTTTTTTCCCTCAATTATTAATGTAGTTTTACCAAATCTTGGAAATCTGCCCAGATCTTGGCACAGTGCTCCTGTAAACCATGTCTGGACCCAAAATCCAGGTAGCATCGCATTTGCTTTCTTAGTTCTTACCTACAGCAAAGGACAATAGGCAGAGAAAAATCTAATACAATGGGGAATGAATTGAGCACACAATAGGAGCATTTCTTTTCTAATTAGATATGCTTTTCTAATGACTGAGTTCAACAGAGACCATCAAAGTCAAGTCGGCATGCCAAGAGCGAACAACATGTTGGCTGTTGTATAATACACTAAATAAAGATAAATACAAACTTGTATTGGCTAAAGATAGTTTTGTAAATAAAATACACTGCCAGAAGAATCAAACCAAGTCATCTTTTCTTCTGTGAGATGGCCTCCTTGGGAATCCTCTGAAAAATTCATAAATTTCCCTGGAAAGCAGATCTTGCCAATTGAATACATGGGTTACAGCTCTGCAATACTTATTTCTAGCATCAAAACCTAGCCTGTAAAGAACACCACCACCCCATGTCATTTGTTATGTTCTCTGTACTTTACTGTGATCAGGGAGAACAGCCAGATCAGTCCTACTTCTCGGGTTTACAAAGTAGCCCGATGGATAGTCAATACCTCACTTCTCTTTAAGGGATAAGGACAAACTGTGTAAAGCAGACTTCTCCTGCCTCCTTTTCTCTCTTTGATCATTACTCCTTTCTTTCATGTTGTTTTCAGCCAAAAGCAGCACCACATGACCTTTGAGAAATGCCAGGAAAACATTATTTTCTCTGTGCCACTCCAGTTTGCGGACATCAGGTACATCTTTACTCTAAACCCTGCTCAGCGTAGCAGCTCTGAGACAGGTCATGTGCCTCTCGCTGTGCTCTCAGGGATGCTGCATACCCCTCCTGACTTTCTCCGACTGCTAAGTGTGTCTCTGGGAGTTTGGCTACTGAACAGCATTGCACCATCCATTTGGCTCCCACCATGGCACCTCCTTAGGGTGAGGGAGGAGCAGCCAAGCAAATGTCAGTCTGATAACTCTGCCTGACTCACAAAGCCACACAGCTGATGCTTCTTTGCTTTGTGCCCTTTTCTTTTTTTTCTTTCCAAAATGGCTAGAAATACATTGTTTTTCAGATATATCCCCAAAGTGTAGAAATTTTAAATATATGTCATAGAAATAAAATTATCAAAATATATAATGATAGGAATAAATAAAGGAAAATTCAACCAACTAAAAATTGTAGCTTTTCTTTATGCATGGCTTTTTATGCAGTTGCCCAAATTTCAGACTGGATACAGAATTGTCTGTGAATAGCTGGAGAAGTACAGGCTTAAGGTTTTTATGATCCCACAAGCTTTAACAGCTGAATCTTTGAAAAAAATCAACTCTTGAGCATAAATAGAGTATTGGGGCTTTTACACTGGAAGAAAAAAAAAAGGAGAGATGTACTCTATTATCATGATTGCACTTTCTTTTAAACTCCTTGTGACAAATACCCTCTTCTTTCTTCTCTGTATAGTTTCTCGTACATTTTCACACCCCTATAATATAGCATTTGGCATTTTGAGGTGCCCCACACCAGAAATACATATTTTTATCTTGCACTTTAAGACAGAAGTAAAGATAATTATTTACTATGATATGTAGACTAGTGTACTTAATCTCTCTCTGTACTAAGTAGGGTACTGTCATTCTGTAATTATTTCAATTGGTCCTTAGGCAAGCGAAGGTGTTTTGGGTTGACCTGCTCTGAATGCTAGATGTTCACTAAAGCCACTCTATCACTCCCGTCCTCAGCGGGACAGGGGAGAGAAAATATGTCAAAAGATTCATGGGACAAGGTAAGGACAGGGAGAGAGATCAGTCATCAATTGCCACCACAGGAAAAAAAAACTTGACTTGGGGAAAATTAATTTAATTTATTACCAATCAGAATAGGGTAATGAGAAATAAAAACTAAACCTTAAAACACCTTTCCCCCACCTGCTTTCCTTCTTCCCTTTTTTGTGGCTTGCATTCATTCCTGAATTCTCTGCCTCTTCCCCCTCAGCAGTGCAGGGGAATGGGAGTTGTGGTCAGTTCAGCACACTTTATTAGTGCTTTCAAAGGGAAGAAGTCTTATTGTACTGGGCTGGACTGGCTTCCCTGCCCTTCCTGAAGAGCAGAAAATTGTTATTCTTCCTGTAGAGCTGGTGGCCTAAAGCATGCACACATTTACCTGTGCTGGTCAAACCATCCTTACTCAAAATAGATGCGAATATCTGATATAAGGCCCAAATTAGTTCAATTATAACTTGTGTGGCTACACTAGATTTTCTGGTTTGGGTTAGGGCAATCTTGTTTTGAAAATCTTGCCTCTCCTACACAGTGTCCTTGTTTACTGTGTTGGTTCCATGATGTGTTTACACAAAATGGCACCAGGCGTAGGTCACTGAAAACCTATATTGATCTCAGCCCTGAAGTCATAATGAATGAAGCACCCACTGTCTCTTGCCCACTGGGCAGGGCATGTCCTGGGCCAACCCTCTCCTGGTTGGCAGGGCTTTCAGCCAGCTGTCCCTCACTTGTCTTTGCCTTGGGAGCCACTGCAAACCATCCCATTGCAGGGTGTAATTGTTCCCTGGTCATCCAGATGCTCCTTCCATATTCCCACAGTCTCTGAGAAAGGAAGAACTGGTTTTGAGCCCTTCATAAACCAGTGCAAGGCACTGGTTTGCAAGGCAGTATGGTGCAGAGAGGCACAAGGAGGAGAAGGCAGAAATAAAAGTACTCCTTGTCCCATCCTCATCATGGATGTACAGACAAAAGCAAACTAGCAGCTCTGCAGATCATTTTTTTCCTGCACTCCAAGGAAAAGTAGGGGGTTAACAGTAATGGGAAAGCAATTTTTTTGCCTTTCTAATAGGACCAGAGTGGCAGCTGGATTAGGAGGTAGGGGAATATATTTTTCCTTGCTTTCTGCAGGCACATGTGGATAGTTTAAAAGAGGCAGAACCAGAAGTCTGGTGAAAGAAAATACAAGATGGAAACAGACCACAGTGCTGACAAAAAATAAAAACTGTGTCATGGTTGTGCCAGTCACAGACACAAAAGAGAGATTATTTAGTTATGTGTTCCTTACTTTTTGATGATATGTTTGCTCCCTGCTCTGCATTTTGCAGTTTTTTATAGGCTTGAGAGTTGTGCATGTTCATGGAAGCAGATGCCATGCTTCCTTTGGGAGTAGCTATGCTGGTGTCAGGATTTGAGTATATTCGGAAGATGTTTTATTCACTAAGGCTAAAAAGCCATTTTCCATGAAGTTGAATATTGAGTGATGGGAGTGGTATCATGTGGGTTTTTGGGGTTTGGGTTTTTTTTTTTACTGTGTGCCAATAAAAGATCAAATCTGTTTGGCATATGAGATATCAGAACAGCTGTGTTTTGATAGTAGTGCAGGGAAAAAGATGACCATATTATATTCTACCTTCACAAATCTTCCAAAGCAAAAAGCACAATTACATTAGAATACTAGGGATATCCAGGTTTTCTTGGATTTTTATTCAGTTCTGTGCTGTCCAGCTATTAAAACCTTATCAAATGAACATGACATTGTATAATATACTTCAAAGCCCAAGCTTAGGCTTTAGGCACAATCATAAAATTATATATATGAGAAAACAGTAATGGTAAAACAGCATTTGAAGACTCTCCACATGAAAATTCCTACACACATCTCTTCGGGCATGATTCAAGACCCATGAAAAACCTGTTTTAGTGCTCAGACCTTGTGTGATGAGCCACGACTATCAGGAGGAACAAAGCAGGAGGAACGGGCTGTTTAGACCAAGTCTGCATTCTGTATAAAAAGCCAGAAATACTTCGGTTTTGAATGATATTGGCACCTAGTAGATTTTCATGCTTTAAGTTTTTTGATTTAATTAAAAACCATTCAGTATTATCCGGACTAATAGATTTCCCAGGGAAAAAAAAAAGTGTATGGTGTTTGCACTTACTGCACACAAGACTGATAATTTAATCAATCCCCCTGTGACCTGCATTTATCTGTCAGCAGGGAAAAACACAGTGATACCATCAGCAATTCGAAATAATTGTCATTTAAGTATGAGTTGGATGAAAGTTCATTTTATTGATGGTAGGTCCCTAGTGCTCTTACTGTTGCATTGACAGCAGCATTAATTTTGGTTGTTGTTGTCGCTTGGATAAAAAGAAGGAGCAGGAGAAGGTGTACAAAAACAGGTAACAGAACACAAGACTCCCTCCTGCCCTCTGCCTACCTCCTTTTGCCTACCCAGGATGTAAATCAATGGCCTCAGCCAGTGCAAATTTCTTTTCTTTCTGTGGGACCAGAAGGTCCTGATCTACATAGTACATTTTAAGCTGCTACGGTGCTAACGTATTTATGGTTTCCAGCTGTGATGAAAAATCAGACCTCCATGGGCTTTGGCTCTTCAGGGGGGAACCTGAGCAGCACCCACAGTGAAAGAAACACAGGCTTTCTCACTGGGATGAGGACTATTTTGTTAGCAGTTGCTGAACAACAAGCTCTTCAAATACCACTTTTGCTCAAACATGGTTCCTTCAACCTGCCGTGGAATAGTGTTAATAGGAGAGGAGACTAGAGTTCTTTAAATAGATATACCCTATTTGTGTAACAAACATAATGTGCTAAATTGTCCTAGCTGAGTAAAGATCTCTTTTTAAAAAAATCTTTATAAGGTAAATAAGATACTGAGCCAAAAATTGTATTAAATCTATATAAATCATGGAGTCCTGTTCAAATAAAAGGATTTATGCATGTAATTCTATTAATGGCATTGATAGCTATCTACATAAATCTCAGCTTTTTCAACAGGAAAAACTGTTTCTTCATTTAGAAAGCATCTGGACCTCAAAGAATGTATTACTTTGATCCTTACTTTCCTTTAAGAAAAGAATGGTCTCCTGTATGTAATTATCATATATATTTTTCAAATACTGCAGCACAATATTTTAAGGTGTCTTTTTAAAAGACTAAAAATAAGACCTTTGGTTGTCTTTCAGAAAGCCAAAGTAAATCTGGCATAAATCTCTTTTTTTTTTTTTCCACCCAGATCATTCGTAACACTTGGAAATTTAAAAATCCCGTATTGACATGTGTTAGTTCATTTTTATCAAACAGAAATGGGTTTATGCAGAAGGAGGTATTGAAGAATTCCTAGATAGATTTGATAAAAATCTTAGGAATTCTGCACCCAAGAGCTTGAGTAGCTGTGTGGGTTTTGATAACTGCTTGTTCACAGTACTAGAGCTCTAACCGAATAGTCTGTAGTGGGGCTCTTATGATGAAATGCTAGCATTTATTTATTCTTTCTAGAAGCTTTCCTTTGTATTAGATCAGATAATTTCCAAGTTGTGGATCTGAACTCAGATTTGGAAGGAGCACCTGTGTCTCTGTCAACCTGATCACAACTCTCATAATTTAACAAATGTGTTTGCTTCCAGAGCAAGATGAAATGTGTCCATAGCAATGTATTGTACTGAGAGGGTGCATGCATCTCTGACAGCCTGCATTCAGCTAAGTGATCCACACAGTGCTGTGATGCTGCAGCTCAATGGTCAGCCAAGCTAGCTCAAATCCATGCATGCACTGCAGCTGCATCTCTGATGTACCTTTGGAGGGCCTAGAAGTCCATCTAATAATACTGTATCCAGTGGAAAATCTCCAGCTGATTACCATGCAGAGAGACTCACGCCCAGCTTACTTTTGTCATTGTCACGCATGCTTGTCTCCTGCACTGAATGCATTTTGCCTTTTAGACAGTAAACGGTAAAAACATGATGCTTGATGGTCAGCGGGGAAGTCTAGAGATGCACTTCCCAGCGTGATATATTTGTCAGTGGTGGATCTCAGGTCTGTGCTGGGCAGCAAAGCAGAAAGCAGGAGCAGCAGGTCCTGCCACTGAGGTGCTGAGCACTGCACACCTCTCTTGGTGCGTGGTGGAGCTCACCACCCAGGGCGATGCACAGTGCCACAGGGCTCCTCACTGTGAGGATCTGCCGGATCAGGTGGGCGTTAACACCTATGTTGCTGCGTAGTTTTTTTGCCTGGAGAAAAACTCCCTCTTACCTCCCACTCTCCTAGATAAGGACTCTTTGATATTCCCACACATGTCTAGCTACAGATTTGCAGCATTATTTCAAGGGAGTTTTGAATCCCATTTCTGTTATATTTGTTAATTGAGTATTTTGTATTATATCTTCAAATAATATTTATTAGATTTAGTATGAAGAATTTTATTGCTCTCTATTGTTTGTTAACTTAGAGATAGTAATAAACCAAGTGTTGAAAATTACTCTTTGCTGAGGGGGTGGAAACAGTGACATCCAGAAACTAGCTGACAGCTGGCAGAGATGGGCAAAAGAAGCTTGTGGGTGCAATGTTCAGAACAAAGTAATCTAGGAAGGCTTATAGGCACACTAAGCATCTTCTGGGAAGTCTGAAGATCGAGCTGAAAAGGAGCAAGCAGAAGGGGGAAAACAGAACATGCTCTTTATGTTTGTTTCTTAAAACTGACAGGAAAGTTCTTTATAAAATATTCTTTGAAGAAGGTTATTTATTTCTGCTTATTTTATTGCAGGGCCGTGCCACCGATGTGTGTTTTGATATCTGTTCCTTCTCTTAACTGTTCAACCTGTTCCAAAGTCAGCAACGCATCTGTTTCTCTATTCCTCATGCTTGTATACAGTGTGCAATCATTACTGAAGCCTGTGGCTGATATTTTATGTTCTTCCACACCCAAAAGTAATGAGAAATGGCTTTACAGTGACACATATCTTCTGTTTACTTTACAAAAAGAAAATTTTCAGAGCAGCCTCCAGACTCGGAAAAAGTACTGAAACTGTTGTTAAGAATTATTCAACTAGGATTTAAGGCACAATTTCTTTTATACGTTATCTTTTATTAAAATATTTGATAGCAGTAAAATATACTATCAATTATTTTGCAATGTTCATTCATCTCTAAGAATATTTTCAAGGCCAAATCTAGTAAGAGGTATCTAACAGAAGAAAAATGCTGAAACTGCAAATATCCATCCCTGAAGTAGCAAAGGGTTTCAAGACTACCGGTAAGGTACCTGTTTTATTTCACACTGGGTAGATTGTGCACTGCCTCTGATGAAATGGCATGCCTTCTCCAGTAAGACCAATCTGTAGAGGTGCAACAGGGAAAAAAGAGCATTCTGCGTTCCGGATGTTGGATTTCCAGGGGTTCCGTCATGGCAGTGCTGATTTGTTGGTTTCAAAATGGATGAAATTCACCCCTTCAGGCAGTCTCTAAACAAAGGTAACTTACAGCATTCAGATCTACCTTAAGCTCCCAAGTGGGGGTTGTTACTGATATCCTAAGTAACATGCAGGGAGCAATTTTGTTTCATTTATATGTAATTGTCTGTCTTGCCAAGCTCCAAGGCAGACTTTTGGAAAGGTTAAATATGAGGCACAAGCTTCAGGGGAAGGAAAAAAACCATGGTACTCTACCTCCCATGAATACTACTTTCAGAAGAACGGCTGTGCTGAACTGTACCCACCGCTGAGCAAACACATGCCAGAGCCTCGCTTTCTGCACTCAGAATTACTTTGGGGTTGTTGGTTGGGGGTTTTTTTTCCAATTGTTTTGCACTCCAAAGTTAGAGCAATGCACAGAAGCCACCCTAACCAAGTCTTGCTGTCAAATGTCACATCTGTGTTTCATCTTCTGTTGCAACAAAGGGAATAATCTCTGATGTGCTTTAATATATACTGCTGCATCTGCTCAGAAAATGCAGTAGTCTTATGAAATTTAACAGTAAAAATATATTTCATTATCTCACTTCTACTAGAGAATATACTAGGCTGGATAGCTGTAAAGTGTATTTAATGCTATTTTTAAAGATAAAAACAGTGTGGGGGGAAGATTTACATTTAAATCATATTTCAATCAACCTTAAAGGTGCTGTTTACACAGTAAGGGTATAAAATGTTAGCTCATTAAATATGCACAATGTTTTGCATTGCAGAAAGGATGTGGATTGTACTTTCTATTTCCAAGGAAATTAAACCTGCTGTCAGAAAGCACACTGTAGCAGGATACAGAGGGCTCTGTGGAAACCAATTTAAACAATTTATGCTAGTGCTTAGAAGTTGGGTGAATTGGATTTCAGATAAATTCTCGGTGACATGACTAAAAAGAACCCTCATCTCTTGTAGGCATGGGATATTTCCTCTTTTTCTGATCACAGATTAAGTGCTGTACTTTTACACTCCATGCAGAGTCTCAACCATGGGTTGAAAGATGTGGAGTGGGAGATCCTAAACAGAAGGCACAAAAAAATGTAATGCAGTGAGACAGCCCCCGGGACTTAGCAGCAACCAGCTATACCCTGACAGGTACCCATCAGGGGTTGATCAATTAACCTCTGTAGCTCACAGACCGTCCCACTCATGCCTTAGCCTCCTTCTGTGCAAATGCAGCCAGTCCAATGACCCCATTTTATCCAGGTTTCCTTTCCCATTTCAGTTCACAGCCACATATGAATGTTTGTTTCAGGCCTTTTCAGCCTGAATTAGGGGACAGGATGTACATCTTCAAAATTAACTAGTTCCAGTCAATCTACCTCTTTGTATAGTTTTCCTTAATCCATATACTTTGAAAGAGAGGTGGGCAAACCCTGACCTTCCTGTGCCTTGTGCATTTTTTTTCATAAGATGCAATTAGTAAACTATAATGCAAATGAAGTTTTCAAGCACCCAACTTTCTGCTCCTTTCCAGTGCTTTAATGAACAGCCAGGGATGTATCTTCACATATAACTTTTTATGGTATTCACTGTGCCCAAAACGGCTATACTAAGAACTTTCCAAACACTGATTCATCATCCCGCTGAGTATTCTGAGAATTCATCTGTTGGGAAAAATGATTATGATAAAGACAAGGCCACAGAATAACTGCTAGCATTTAATTGAATAGGAACTCAGATAACTGTATGTGTAACATAAACAGAAACAAAACAATTTTGACAGTAACCAAATGACTAAGCTAAGATAATTTTATTGAACACATATAATTCCTTAGTAAAAATGCATTCATGTCTTTAGGTTAGAGGATTCTAAAGCCCTTTACAGACTGTATGCACTGTCTTCACTGCATTCATAAAAATAGGCAAAAAGTTCTAGATCTTATTCTTAAAAATTAAATGACTGTTTGAAGTCGTTACAATTCTTTCTCAGAAAGAGTCTGGGAGGCTTTATGTGGCCATCATATTCTCCCAGTCGACATATTGTTAAATTGCTGCCACTACTGAAGAAATTGGCTTCTGTTTGTACAACACCCAACTGTATTTTTAGCTATCTTATCTCTGGACAACAATCACAGCGAGTCCAATTTCTAGCCATACAGTCTATTTTTCCAAAAGTGGCATCTGTCTCCCAAAAGACTCCCATCAGACACTTCTGTTAGCATCCTTCAAGTTTCCTTTGGATGAATCTGTCATGCAATTAGGTTACTGATGGGCTGCCATGACAAATAGGTTGCCATTTGCCTTTTGATGTACTTTTGATTTTGATGCTTTAAGTATTTTCTGCTTCTAAATACTGTCTTCTGGGAGCTGTACTTTATGTTTTGAATGAAACACTTGCAGCAGCATCTTTTCTTTGTGAATCCAAAGAGCAGACTAGAATGTGTCATATTTTTCCCAAGAGTGAATTTATTTTGAACAATACTTATTTATTGTGGGATAGTTTGTAGGCTGCAGAGGGTATTTAGTTAGCCTGGGAGAGTTAGCCAATAATTTTCAGTCCATTACTAATAATGTACAACTGATTAAATAGTCAGTGAAGTCTTTCACTTGGTAAAACAAATGTTCTCGTTTTACCAAAATATCTGAATAGTAATGTTGTCTGTGCAGCCTTCATTTGGCTCTTGGGTCTGTGGCATACGATACCATCTTTAATCATGTTATGATTTACTATTTTTCCTCAAGATCCCTGCCTTGTTCACTGCACAATGGAACGGATCTGCGGATAAATCACATCTGAACAATGAAAGAGACTATTGTCTGCAGGAATTCTTTTGCTGAACTCAGAATAGTAAGGCAGGAGCTGCAAGACAGGTAAAAACTAAAAGACAGTTATTGCTGCCCTGGAGAAATAGATTCTAGTCCTGTATTTACGGCCTGAGTTTCTGAGTGATGTTACTGTCCACTTTCTAGCATAACTTTTGCCTAGAAACTGTATTCTTCTGTGTTGGAAGAGTTCTAACCAAGGAAAGAATGATGGGCTTTAAATTGACTTATAGAACTGCTTTCTTGTACAAGATCAATGCCAAACAATTACAGAATGCAACACTCTCAGTTCCACAATGGCGCAATTTTCCAGTTTTTTCACATCTTATTTTTGCCTGTATTTCCCTACACCAGTATGGAATAATTCAGGTCAAAGAGACTTAATTCATTGTGAAAATTATTTATTTAAATTCCAATCAGTACGAGCTTTTATAAAACTAACTTCAAAACCTTGTGCATTGCTGCTCTTCATTGCTGCGTTTAATGAATAAATTATGAATGCAGATTTTAGTGACATAAATGTGAGGATATTGCCTTTGAATTTTGCAACACATCTAGAGGCAAAGAAATAAAATGGCCCCTTAAAAGAAATGCTTTGTACTGCAGGTGGTTAGAGAACGCCTTAGCTCTTTTGCACATGAGCAGTGGCTGCTCCTGTGTTTCCTTTATGGAAGTGGCTGACGCAATTCAGGATCTGCCCCTAAACAAGACATCTGATCTGCAAATGAATTAAAATAGAGTAGTGAAGAACACTGCTGTCTGAGGGCTGCATTCTTTTCTCTTAGTTGCTTAATCTTCTTCTAACTTAAAAACCAAATTGCCTTGCTGTTAATGAGGCATAATTACTTCCACTTTCTAAATAGGTTTTGTGAGGTTTTTTTTCCAGTTTCTAGGTAGAAATGCTAACACTTAAGAATAGTCTACATTCACACTCTTCATTTAGGCAGTTAAAGGATGAGTTTTCTCAAGGCACTTGAGTGATTTAGGAATGGAAGTCCTACTAGTTTTAAATTAAAAGCCCTGGTCAGCACAAACGTTTTAGAGCTCTTTAATAGAGTGCAAGTCCAATGTCTCAGAAGATGTGTATGGCCTAAAAACACTTTTTCAATATTCAGATTATAAAACAGGAAAGGATAATGAACTAGATATAAACCCCATAAAATAATAGAAATTCAAATTACAAACTTTACCCAGGTTGACCTATATTCCAAATTCCAAAAATGCTCCAAACTCTCAAAAAGATGAGTTTAAGTTAAAAGAGTAAATAGTGAAACTTAGGAGAGAAGACTTCTAAGGGGTTTTTTTTCATGCAAAACCTCAACTTTTTTGGAACATGTCTTTAACACTGAAGCTGCTGCCTATTTCATCATCATTTTTATGAATGTGTTCAATGTCTTCTGCAAACTTTGTTGTCAAAATATTATTACTTTTATGAGATAAAGAGGTAAATAGGTAGGTAAATATGGTATATACTGCTTAAAAGATTTTTTTCATCCACTGGAAGTTGCAGGCTTTATGTATTAGGGATTATGTATTGCCTTTGTACTGCATACTAAGAAAAAATAGCAGAAATTTTACTAACTAGCAAATATAACTGCTTGTTCAAATATTAATGTACTCCCCATATAGTCATTATAGCTAAAAGGAAAAAAATGCTTTTGAGCATTTCATATTCATCAATAGTTCATGAAAATACATAACAAGTTATGACACATCTAATAAAGATGAAAGGGATGAAAATCCTTGTGAATTTTTAATATGGATAATAAAGGGCATTAATACAGTTTAATTATATCGATAAATAATTAAAATTACTTTTTAAACTATGTTTTATTTTTATCTGAAATAACTTTAGGTGGTGCTTTTGGAGAAATTATATACATGGCATTACAATGCCAGCAGCTCTACAAGGGGAAGTAAAAGTTGCTCTATTGATTATCTGAGTAAATAGGGCCACTTAAAACATTCTTAGGACATTTCAGGCATGATGCTGTATCTTTCTGAAATATACTTTTAAATCCAATGTTTAGATAAATATTAAGTAACGATGAAAAAACTCAACACTCTGTCCTGAGGCTAGGTGGCAGATTGGGCTGCCATTGTTAAGGCAAATCAATTTCTGTACACGTCACCATACCAAGGAATAATGTGGCTGTCTTTGCAGGAGACACATTTGTTTTTTAGATCACTGAGGTACAACTGAGTTAAAGGAAAGGTGCGTATTTGATTTAAAACCAGAGGCTTAAACCAAAGTTCAGTACTAAGTCCCTAACTTTACACCTGTGAATTGTCAAACCTTGTTCTCACAGCAAAATAAGCTAGTATTTCATAGGAGAATTAACTACTTAACAGTTCAGGGTTGACATACTTGTAACAAAACCTGTACCAAAAGCCCGAGTTGGAATTTGTGTTTCACCTTTGCTGCTTTTTCACAGGCAGAGTGCACACGTGTTTCTCCCTTTCTCTCTTTCCTTATCTCTCTCTGCAGTCCCTAGCTGCAACCTTCTGGCACTCTCCTAGAATCATAGAGTCATAAAATATCTCCGGTTGGAAGGGATCCATAAGGATAATGAAGTCCAACTTCTTGCTCCTCATTGGACTACCTAAAACTAAACCACATAACTAAGTGTCATCCAGACAGTCCTTGAACTCTGAGTGCGGTGACCACTTCCCTGGGGATCCTGTTCCAGTGACCAATCACCTCTTCAGTATAGAACCTTTTCCTAATGTCCAGTCAGATCTTCCCCTCATGCAGCTTCATTCAGTCTCCTCATGTCCTATCACTGCTCAATCACCAGAGAGCAGATAGGTGCCTTCCCCTTCACTGGCCCCCTTGAGAAAGCTGCCATGAGGTCACCTTCTCCCCTCCAAGCTGAACAAACCAAGTGACCTCAGATGTACCTTGTAAGTTGTGCCCTCAAGGCCTTTTACGATCTTGGTCACCCTTCTCTGGACACAGCCTAATGGTTTGGTGGCCTTGTTTACACTGAGGTGCCCAAAACACCACACTGTCACTTCTAATAGAGACAGATATAATACTTGCAGTACTGTCACCCAATGACATCTTCAACATATCTAACTACCTCCAAAGATCCAAAGGAATTTTGTGTCCAGGACTGAAATTTCCACCTGTCCCACTTGAAAAGTTCATTGAAACCCCTGGCAGAGGTTTTTCTTTAACAGCTTTAGACACCATTAGTCCTTTGCTTCAAAGTACTCTCCTGTCTCAGCAGTGATCAGACCAAAGCCTCATAGTTACTAGTTGTGAGCTGTCCTGTGCAGAAAAGAATCACACGTGTTCACTGACAGGTGAACTATCCCTGTCCTCCTGTTTGACAGATCCCTACAGAGAAATACTGCAACACAGAAAACACTATGCCAGTAAGCAAGGCAACATCTATATTAATAAATCATTGAAATCCTTGCATGTTTGTCAGGACCTCCTCACAGTTAACTTCTGAAATATTTATTAAGTGTATAATACTTTGTGGAGTTTTCTGTATTCTTATATTAAAAAAGATACATATAAATCCATCTCCAAAGCAGTGGATGCTGACAGGAATTCAGAGCTTTTGGTAGGAGCCAGACTGCATCTTTGCAACAGCTCAGCAGCATATGCTTTCCAGAGATAGAGTGTAACTGGTGTGCTACTTGCCCCTGAGCAACCATTGCCTCCATGGCTTCCCAGCAGAATAAAGTTCATTTTTTGGGTTGTTTTTTGTTTTGTGATATTTTTATTTCCCTTGTCTACTTAAAGCTGAGGGTAATTGAATGGGTCACAAGAATGAGACAGAGGGAGAATCTCTCACTGGCCAATGATCTTACAAATCATGAAAAACCCTAAAGAGAAAAGAGAAAAAAGAAAGAGAAAAAAAACAAATCACAATTGCCTGGAAGATAACAGCTTTATCGATGTCTATAAACTCCTATCTTTTGTGTAAATATGCAAGGGAATTCAGTCATGTATTAGAATAAAATAAGCCAATAGGTTCAAGGTTTAGTGATTTTATTTCACAAAAGACTTACAAGTTCAAAAAAATGCTTGCATTCAAATTAAGAGGAAAAACAAACAAAAACTCACCTAGAAGTCTTACAAATGGAGGAGGAGATGAACAGAAGCTCTCCTTGCTTTTAGAAAATTGAAATCTTTCATCCAGAAATGCTCAAATTTGAAAAGGAGATGGAGTGTGTCCACTTTAGTGAAAGTGGATCATGCCATTTCAGACTCTCAGCTGGCTCCCTTTGCAGCTGATGACCTTCCGAGGTTCCTTACAACCTCAACCATCTACAAAAGGATGTGTCCTCTCACACAAGGAGAGTTATTGCCAGCCAAAGGGAGACCAAGGTGCTCCAATTGCCCGATGACCTGCTGTGTTAGTTATGAGTACATGGCTCATAAAAGGAGGTGCAGGTCCCTGGTATAGTTCATCAGCTCCTGACTTGTACCATTTTTTGGTTGAGAGAGTCCAGGGCTGCACTGGTGTTAAGTGTACAAAATTCCAGCCTCTCATCCATGCTCCACCTCAATCTTTTCTGCACTTTTCCTTTCACCTTTTTTGTTTAGACCTTCCACATCTGAGGGTCTTCTGTAACACCTGTAAATGATAACACCATATTCTGAGACCGTTTGAGTTGTTCATGTTCTTCTCTTCTTTTATGCCTCTAGAAAGAGCTTTGAAAAGGCTTTGAGGTGTCTGGTAGGGATCGGATAATCTTAATGGAGGCTAGTAGTACTGACATCCATCAGCATTAAATAGTCTCAATTTGCAATAGGGATAACTTATGTGTCTTACGGAGTTTCTTCAGGCGTCTCTCCCAGACTGCTGGTTAAGGAAGTCCTCAGGAATTTGTCATGCCTTTGCAATTCTCCATTAATTTCTAAATTTGCCATTTAAGCCTGTGTAAACTCATCCCAGAGGTCAATATCCTGCAGTAGTATGTTCCATAGCTAGTTACAGTTTGTATTGCAGCAGTTGATGTTTGAATGTTTAACTAGCTTTTTTTCAGCAAATGTTTAAGACAAAGTATCCAGGGGTCCATGCAAATATACACACAAGAGCAAGAGGGTTATATCTTTTGATGAATTTCTGTTCCTTGCTACTCAATCTTCATGGCTTCAAGCCAAGTAACAAAGCTACCTTCTTTGTGATCATAGGCTTTCAAATTTGTACTGATATAAAGACCGAGGTTACAATACACAAACTTGATTTCTTATTATTTCATTGCCCAGGCACATGAACAGAATTTGGTAAGCACCATTCAGTATTCAATGCCTTAAAGAAATAATAACTTTTTAAGATCAGGTGAAGGGTTTGAAAAACTTGTGCCAAAATATTTTGGGGTTTGTATTGCTAAAGCTCCATCCTAACATGATGTTTCTTTAAGATCCTTAAGACCATATGATTTTCCTACTCTCTTCATTTTATTAAAAAAATAAGTTTCCTTAAAACATAACTACATAGGCATCACAAAAGAGAATCTCCATCTAAGGTTTGCTTGCAGTTTGCTCATGCATTATCACCCCTTTTAAACAATTCAGTTAGGCAACACTGATGCTGCTGCTGCTTAAGGGAGAAGTTCAAAATGACAACAGTATATAATGGCATACTGCCAAAGCAATAAAGGAGAGCAATGTCAGTAATACTTACACGAAGTCAGGTCTGAAATTCAGCTTTGTTTCTTTGCGAATATTATTCAGGAATACCACACCTTAAATAAGAATGTACTTCTCCATGCACTACAATTGCACCCTGTTCCTTAACGAAAAATACTAGATTTATAAGCAGCTACATAGAACAGTATTAAAATACCTCTGTTGACATAGTAACACCTGTAATATCTCCTTTCTTTTTCCTGTTTTATTTTGCTTTTTTGAGCCTGTCTTTAAGAACTCCATATCAGACAATTGCTAAAACGAAGCTTTGCCTGAGTTGTTCTCAATTTAGTGCATTGAAAAGGTCTGGACTTGAAGGAATTCATATTTATTTACAGGCTTTTGCTGGATTTGGGGGTGAACTGGTGGTACCCAGAACTCTGGGGAAAAAAATGTCTTTACAAAATACAATCTCACAGGGGACAGTTAAAAGTTTTTTTCAGAGTATTCAGGCATGCCAGGGATTAGCCATCTCAACAAACATCCGTGCTTCTGACAACAACGAGCAACAGTGTGTTTGTTTTATGTAGATTTGAAACATCTGATAATAAACTCCTGCTGCAAAGTATAAAAACATTGCCTTACTCTTCTCAAGATTGCTAAAGCTATGTTAACATTGAATAGACGATTCAGGGTCAGATCCTCAGGATCTCACCTACAAGGTCAGATGTCATAGCCAATTTATGTCCATAGCTCCAGCTTGGTCTGTCTCTTCAGGAAGCACAATTCAAACCCAGTTCTGCTCAGCAGCCAGTTGCTATTAAGGAGCAGTAATTGGGTTCAGGAAAAGCTGCTGTGAGAATGGAGTTTTGCTATTTCGAAAGGAAAAGAGGGGCTCAAGGTGAAAGTTTAGGTCTTTAGCTTGCATCTGGGTGCTGCTTGGTCAGATGGGAACTTTGCAGGGGGGGGATCAGCATTGCTAATTGCTTTCTGTATTCCTATCACTTTATTGTAGTAGTCTGAAATTTTACTTCACCATGTTCTTAATACAATCTACTGTTTCAGTTTATAGGTTTAGATAATATTTGCAAAATGACATCCCATTTGGTTTTGAACTCTGATTTATTTTTTGTGTAACAAATTTTTTGTTTGTGTAGTTTGATATCCTGGGATCTGAGGGATTTCCCAGCCTTTCTTTAGGATGGATAGTTTAAAGAAAAGTGGCAGTAGTCCAATGAGAAGTCCAGCTAAGGGGCTAACTTAATCAAATGAAGTAGATTGGTAAATTCCAACTCACCCACTTACGGTATCCCTTAAGGGTAATGCATGCTTGAGAAAATAACCTAGAGTTTTATATCCAGCCTAAATTGTCTAAAATACACTTCTGCAAAGGGAAGTAAAGTTGCAACCTTCCCACCATGAGAAAAAAATCAAACACAATCAGTGTGCAGCTGCTGGAAGGTGCTTGTTGATGTTGAGGGTCTTGGGACAAACTGCTTTGAGTAGTATCTTATGCAATGCAGTGAGTAATATCCCAATTGCACTCTGTAAGAGCATTTTTGAGGAATTCTGCTATGGATTCTGGGGAAAGTGAAACACTGCATCACTGGCTGGCATACATTGGCATAGCTCTGACCAGAATATATGGTTATGATTCAAAGCCTTCATAATATTTTCTTACATGACCAGTATTACATGACTTACTCTCACCCTTTTTCTCATTGTTCATTAAACACAGACAAGAAGAAATTAAAAAGTACCTTATGGGCATTTTCTGGGAAAATATTTCAACATAAACTAAGAGAAAAAACATGAAAGAGACTTGCTGAGCAGTTAGATTCACCACCAGAGTGTCTTTTTGTTGGTATATAGACTATAAAAAGCACGTGAAATCTGAAAGTGAGAAAAGCTGTAGGATTCAGAAGCCCAGTGATTTAAAACTCTGAAGAAAAATGGAAGGAAATTCTCAGCAGAAATTTAAAGACCTGGGATGAGCTACAACTAGAAATTAGCCTAAATGGAAATCATAAGCTTTAGATAATTCTGACCTTTGGGAGGCATATTGCTTCTTCACAGTAAAATATTAAATCTCTGTTCAAGTCTTTCCAAAACCTTCTATGACCAGGGGGAAAAAAAAAAAATCTGAATTTTTAACATCCTTTGAATCTGTGAGGTCTTAAATTGCGATTTCAGTTCTAAACTTGACGCTTCCAGCTATTTTGCAAATGTGAATGGAGTTCATGGGTCTGACATCCTTTCCTTGAAGTTTTAGACACAGTCTACTGCATCTGTGTGTAGCTCTCTGTCTGGGGGGATGTCGGTATGTGTGTTTTAGATAAGTAACTAAAACCTACAAAGGAGGGAGTTCATTTTACAATGAGATGTAATAAACTGCAATGCTTGTCTCTGTTTAGTGCTGTTACCTGCTGCTTTTGAAAATTTCTGTTTGTGAAAATTAAAATTTTGGTTTAAAATTATTATTTCTTGAACATACTTATTTCCATTTACCATCATGTTTTCTCCTTTATGAGAAAAGCTTAACCTACTAGCAATGAGTTAGAATATTCTACTTCTGTACTTTTGCTGAAGATAGCAGAGCAAAGTTTGCAGAGAATTCAGGCCTTTAACATATGAAATAAAAAAGATGCTGTCAGGATTAAAGCAGTAAAATAAACAGAAATGCTTGCTTCTCTTTCCTCTACCTTCATCTGTTCAGGAGTTCTTATAAGTCCTATAGCTTTAGTCAGAAGTAATATCAGGGTCCTTTTTATTATTTATTTTTTCCTTTTGACGAGTCTGTAATCACTTTTCAAATACTGTACTCCTGAATCCTTTCCTGAGATGGGCACACTTCTCTTCTGTAGTTCTTGAGAGAGTTGAGCCTTCTTCCTCTCCTTACATGTATTATTTATGTGAGTACACAGAAAAGCTGAGAGGAATAAATTGGCAGATCTGCCATAGCACACCATTCAGCAGGAAGGTTAGTGTCCACAACACCACAAAAAGTCCCACATAACTTTCCAGATTTCATTAGGCACTTTGGAATATTTTACCTCTTTATGGGTAAGATGTCTGGCTCCTGCCAACATACCTGGAAGTACACCACAACGAATACTTTGCACACTGCAGTAAATGAGTCCAACATTTTCCTTTACTACTTTTAAATAAAGAAAAGGCATAGCAAAGGTAGACCATGTTTCAGGTAAGATATTTTGTGCAAGTTATTCATATCTTAGGCAGGATTTTCTCTCTGTTTAGCCACTATGCAGAAGAGTTATTTTGGGAGTTTTGCCTACACCTGTTAACTAGGTGACAGAAACAGTGGGAACAGTAAACTTCTGCAAATGTAGGCCAGCAGTAAGTTGGTAGCTTTCTGCAGAGAAAGAGGAGAGTATTAGTATAATATCTTCCCTGGGATGTTCCTGGAGTGGAGGAGCAGCATAACATCTGCTGGTATAAGTACTCCTACACGGCTAAAGAGCTGCTTAAGAAACACATCCAGTCCTAGCAGTCCCAAAACCCCTCCTTGACCTAGTCAAACTCTAGGCAACTGTAATTCAAGCCTACAACCCAGTTGCAATATGCAGGGAAGCAAAAGAAATATTTATCTCAACTGAACTACCAACCTGAAAGTGTGGTACATTGGTATGTTCAACTGTGAAATCCCTGTGTCAAGACACAGAGTGGCTATTATCTGAAAGAAGCATTCTAAAAATGTAGAAGTCATTGAAAATGTAAAATTCAAACAGGTTTATAATTGCAAAAGATGCAGTATAAACTCTGAGTGGTGTTTCTAAAAGAAATTATGTGCATGCAGGTACATTCTGAGCGCCATAGTTTTTCACAAGTGTTCATGGTCTCTTTCACCGTGTTTTCATTCTTTATTATTATCAATAAGATGACAATGCAACAGTGACATTTTATGGAGAGAGAAAGCTTTATTTACCACAGATGAACATTTAAAAACAGAAAGTTAGAAGATGTATGAGGAAACTTCTATGAGCATCTCCATTAAAGTGTTTCTCATCTTTAATGATTGCCTTCTATATTCATAGTCTCCTTCGAAGCTTCACATGCCATTTAATTCAAGACTACTTCTGCTAGACTGTTGTTTGCTGATAATCCTTTATGACTATTCATATCCCAAGTGTTGTAGTAATAGCCTATCAATCTCTATCAACATGAAGGCTGCATTTTTCTTATGTGCTTTACAAACATATAATAAAATACAAATATACACGACTACTACATGACTTTATCTCTTTGTTTAAAACAAAACAAACACTGAGATAAATGTTTTATTTTTAATTATAGTTTTTGTCACGGTGAGTTTCCCATGGTTTTCTTCAGAGTTTATTCAAATGTTTTCAAGTCATAAATTAGACAGGACAAAACCGTAGAATATCATTTCTGTGCTGGCAGGTAAACAGAACTGCAGTTTATTGTAGCTAAGGTTTTCTTCTATGGTCTGTATTTCCTCCTGAGTCTGAGCACAAATTCCTGGTTTTACCCTGTACTATTCACTCTAAAAAAGCAATTTTTTTAGATTACTGAAAGCAGACATCTAAGATGGAGAATAGATTAAATTATGATATGTTTTACTGCTCTGTCTACAGCTATTTGTGATGGAGCAAACAAAAAAGCCAAGTTACCATTCAAATTTCCTGTTCACAATGCACAGTTCTTGTTTACTGATTTAATGAGTCTATAAAGCTTAAATTTAAAGAGTTGTCAGTAATTTAAAATCAAATGTTAGTCTTGGATTTCTTCATAAATTAATGATGCAAATGATGGAGGATTGTGCACTAATTTTTTTCTGTTGATTTTGGACTTCTGCTGCTTTCAGTCTTTTCCTCTACATAGTCAGTTACTCACTTGACTCTGTTATCAGTTTGCTGTTACTTTTGCTGTAAGTTCTAGCTGGGTGTAAGAAAAAGGTTGGTTAACCAAGGCTAGTATCTCACAAGATTTAGTAGCACATCCCAGGTTGTTATGTACCATGTCCTGATGACTATGATTACAGTATTCTGACCTGAAAAAACTTTTCTAAATGTATGTATTTTCTCATTTTCACATTGGATGAGAAAAACATATGGTCCTCCTTTCTACCTGGGGAGAGAGAAAAATCTGCATGAGAAAAGGCAGAGAAAGGACAAATAAAGAGAAAGGGGAGCACATTGCTTCTCAGTTACTTCATGCTGAGAGATTCATCCTCCCTGTCTCCATCTGACCTGATTATCTAGATTACAATTTTAAGACAATGTAGAAAAAGGCACCCCTGTAGTATGATTTATCTGCCCTATGTCATATAGGGCAGACCATACATATATAAAAGAACAAAATGTATTTACTTCTACAAAGGATTGTTTCCTTTGATTGCAAAGGGATTCCAGACATTTTTCTTAGATTGGCTTTTCTAGTCCAAAAATTATTACCTCTTAGATGTACAAAAATAGGTGAGACAAATCCCACTGTAAGTGCCTAGAAAAGAATGAGATCAAAGCAAACCTGCACCTTACTTCAGTCCCAGTAACTACATCAAGTAAATAAAGCCTGCCCATATGACACTCAGGTGAGATTCAACTGGTGGCAATGCATAACTCTAAGTCAGTCAGCTGATAGTTACTCAAATTATATTTAATAGAGGTATTGGGCTCTAGGATAAAATTCAGATCATCTATGAGTAATCACCTAATACAGCTCATATAAATCACAGCTTTAAAGTGAAAGTTTGCCTCCACTGACTCTAAAACAGAAGTCTATAACATGGCAGAGGAGGAGGAGCCTAGCATGGGGGTGAGAGTACCAGGCTTGTAAATGCCCGGATCTCAGAATGCAGGCCACAGCTTTTGGTTACAGAACAAGGCTACACCTCCATGGTCAAGCACTAAGTAGCCTAGAACAGTTATTTATTTGGGTATCTTCTGTTGTCTTCACCCTTGTTGATTCATTTAAGCTAAGTTATACTATCTCATAATTAATTGGGCTAAAAGCATGCTCATGGACCCTGGTAGCTGCTCAGCTGACAGGAGGCAGCTTGTTAAGTCACCACAATTCAATTGTGTTTGATCGCACTGCTATAACCTGAAGCTTTGGCTTTCCTCTGCTGTGGGTTTAAATCACAAGTAACTTCCCTGAAGACATTAGATTTATTTCGCAGAATAAAGCCAACATGAGAGGAGAATCAGGGCCTCAGGCCACCCAGCTTATAAAACAATAAAAGGGAGATAGGGAATTTATGGATGACATCAGGAAAGAGGGTCATAAAACCAAACTTACAGCTTGAAATAGCTATACTAATTAAGAAAGTAGATTGCAGAAGAGATTGTAATGTAGATAACCACAAAGATAACCACAAAGTACAAATCCATAAAGAGTGAATTTTTCTTTTACTAGATATCCAACTGTTGAGCAATAGCTAAACCCCACATCGGTCTTGAAATGAGTGGTTTAACTTAATCAGAGGCATAGGCGTATATATCCTGCACAATGGAAACATACAGCTTAGACAAATCACTTAAGTGAATATGAAGCCTTTAGATACCTAAAGCGAGTATTTCTTACCACATCATAGGTATCTCAGGCATGAGCATGATTTGATTATTCAGTTAAATATATTAAAAAGCAGAAGCAAAACCAACACACTGTAGTGTTCAACATTACAAAACAATTATTCTATTCAGTCAGTGCTTTAAAAACAAACCCATTCCAGAACAGCTGGAAGCCTGCAAGTGACATTTATAACAATTGCAAGCGGTAGTTAACGTAATGTAGTAAAAGAAAAGATTGACTCTTTTGGTCTTTTTTTCCACGTATTTTACTTTTAAATTTATATTTGGTTTATGATTTTTATGTAATATCTTGCCTATTCTTTTGTATCCCCTGAAAAGTTCTAATTAGCAATTCTCACTGGCTTTGGTGCACCTGTCACTAGGATTTCTCTGAATGCGTTTCAACATGCCCAAAGTCTGGTCCGGTGTGCTTTTGTAACAGTATGTGTGTCTTGCTTGTTTGTTTGTTTCAAATTCAGATACGTCCTTGTAAGTGCAGGTTTCTCTACCAACATGAGTTGTGCCTGGTAGTTGGTATAACAGTGTTCATAGTTGATGAATTCCTTCTAAATGTACCTGTAAATAAAGAAGCATTTCTGTGTTGCTTTTTTTTTTTTTTTAATTTTGAGAAATGACCTCTCATGTGTTAATGTCACCTAGGACAGATGTCAGTAGAAAGCAAGGTAAACCACACCAAAGAGATGCCCCATCTTGACTCATGCCTGAAGAAAAAAAAAGCATCTGGGAGCAGAATGTAAATGTTTGGTTTGAAAGGCTCTGGCCTGTTCTTGTTATCTCAGTGAAGACAAATCATTAGACTGACTAATAGCAAAGCAGATCAGTCCAGGCTCTGATTCCCAAAAGCAGAAATGACCCACTGGGCCGGATTTATTGTGCTAATACACTGAGACATGGTGCTGACTAGGAATGCTCCCTTTATCAGTGCTATAGTATGAATTGATATTTTACTTAAATGACCAGCCAGAAGCTATAAAGTCATACACATGAATGAAAAGCATTCATTGATGAAAGGCCAAAACACATCACCTTATGTGTCTTTAGACAACAAAATTAGTTAGGAGCCATATTTACTTAGGCATCCAATGGACTTGAGAAATGGAGAAGAAAGGCTGAAGCCACTCTGCTGCACAGAAACAATTCCAAAGCTTCATGGACAGATTCAAAATTGCAAAGCCAGATCTGGGGAAAATCAAAGTAACATTGTGTGCCTTGCAATACACCTCAGGTTATATTTACCTCTCATGTGGGTAAGTTCCAAGACCTCATCCAACTCATCTGCTGTTAACCGGGCTTTTATGCAGCTGCCATTGGATGGTCATAAGGTGCTAGGATTTCTCCTGAGAAGCCCTGTGCTGCTTATTGCTGAAACACTGCCTGCTCCAAGGCTTCTTACACAAACAATGTAGGTGAAAGCTATTGGGTCTTGAGGGTGCCCAGGACCTGAAGCACTCAAACCAACTAGCTTGGCTGCCCTGCATACATCTCTATAAGCATTTCTATAGTGTAGACACATTGCCTGTTAATCTCCTGTTCTGAGTGTCCCTCTAGAGGTTTCACTTATGTTCTAATGACTATAAAGAAGCTATGGGGAGACCAGAGTTGTAAATTAGATGTTTTAGCCTGATTCCTTGGTTCTGGGCAATGAGAATCTCCACCACCACTATGCCCATGCTATCTGATTCCCAGTACCACGGGGTGCTGGAATAAATTTATGCAATAGCTACAAAAATTAATTTTAGCTGTTGCACACATACATGTTCTGTTTTGTTGTGGTATTTTTTTAAATCTCATATTTCAGGGAGAGGGTATATTGGGGTTTTTTGTTCTTTTCCCACTCATTCCTTCCAGACCTTCAAGGAGGCATACCAGACGTTGATTTCAAGATAGCAGGAGAGCAATATGAATGGGCCTTCAGCACCATGTTGTAGTACTCTTATTTCTCCCACACTCCCTTAGATTTCTGCATGCAATTCAACTCATCTGAGCAAGAATTTATTGGTGTTTATAGTGCTCCATCTACATTCTGTATGCAAGAATTTTTAGAGTAAAAGATGTCAAATGACACCACATTGGAGAGATCAGTAAGAAGATGTTTTTACAAATCTTTATCCTTAAATAGATTAGTACTAGCCTAATGTACTATTAAAAGATATTCTGAAATGTTAGTGGATTCTTGTTGCTCATGTTGCCAAACCAAGACTTCAGTTATTGTGACTTTCTTGTCCAATTCCCTTAGCAGTCAGGAGAAAACCAGCCTCTAGCAGTGGCTGAAAAAAAGCAGTCTCATCAATATAGTTCACATTGTGGTATAGCCTCTATTTTAACATATAATCTTCTGTCATGTTACAGAAGCTAATGCCATCTAAAGTTCTTCAACATCTATGAAGTTACAAGTGACTTTTACAAATTTGTATCAATGCAAAATATGGTACTTCATTGATAAGATATTTCCAGTTATTTAACAGTAAGGACAGGCATGCCCTCATCTTCATATTTGCTTTTTTGGAATGGAAAGATCCAGAGATCTTTTTTTTAATAGAGTTTAAACAACAACAACAACAATAACAACAAAAAGAATGAATCTACAATTTGACCTTCAGACTTTGTTGTTTCTTCTCGTAGTGAGTGCTAGGAAGAGTGAGACACCATAGAGCTTTGAATAATCCTTTGATGGTCAGTTTTAGCCTTATAAATAACTCTAAATTTCTTTTCTTGCCTTTTTATTTTCAAAGATATTCAAATTAAAATGAAAAAACAGAAGAGATTGATTTTTTCCCCATGGGTTTCAGCATGGTATACTTTAATTATTTTTTTTTCTCAGCTTAATAGTTATGATTTCAAACTTGTTTCTTCCCTCCTTCCATATACCTGGCATAACAAATTATAGAAACTGTTACCAGTTCAGATTTTACTGTAGACTAAACCTTGTTTGAGATTACTCATCCAGACCACAGCTTCAACTTGTGTCTGCTTCTGAAGCTGTGTAACGTCGGTTTTATTTCAGACATTTTGCACTGTAAATCTCTCATATCTCTCTGAACCTTATCAAAATTAGTGTTGATGTCTGTAGTACTGAGAAAATGAAGGAAAGGTCAATACCATCAATTCAGCTTCAACTGAGGTCATGCCAACATCAAAGACAGATCCATATATAAGATATGGTGACTCATCTCCTTGAAGAAACCTGCAGTGTAGTTCTTTTCTTGGTTATTGTAGAAAGATGAATTTAGTCATCAAGGTCTGCTTCTGTCAAAGGAAGAGTTGTTCAACTTTGGAAACAAAGGATGTTTTCCATGAACAGAAATCTTTATACCTGTTTGGTCACAGAACAGGTGTTGTTCATTCGGGGGTGTGATAGGTATTACTGACCACAAAAGCATTACACTTTTTATCAGTAGGGTCATGTTCATGGCCAAGCAGTGTTGTATACAATAAAATCAAGGAGCAGCACACAAACTCTCACCAACAATCTACCATCTAATAGATAATAAACATCCAGAGAGTGAAAAAGTTAAAGAGAAGGAATAAAATTTATATAAGCTTTGCATTTGGCATAATGCCTTCTTTTCTATTATATCTTTCTCTCCTTTAGTAAAAACTTCTGGGCAAACCTGTTGGCCCCAGAAGTTATGACCCAGAGCATACAAAGCCCATCTTCCTAGAGAATATCTTGTACAGGGGTCCCTTCCAAAGAATGATGAGCCCGATAGCTGTGGGAAGGAAGAAAACGTCTGAAGGGAGCTTCAAATTCTGGGAATCAAAAGTGCTGCTCTCAGAAATGTCACTTTTCTGTTTCAAAGTCACTGATGACTAGCTGGTGTACCTCTAGTTAAGTAACCTGGTTCAGAATGTCCCTTTATTCCACGTGTCTGTACAGATTTAAAGAATTTTTTTTTCTTTTTGTCTGAAATTGCAGGACAGTCTCAGGTATTTATTTAATAGGAAGAATATACAATTTAATATAGCAATGCACTGTGTAACAGTACCAAATTTTCTGTTTGTTCCAGTCCATAATGGATTAATTAGATTTAAAACTAATATAAGAAGATAGGAAGAGGGAGATGGTGGGAATGCTGGCATTTCTCTTCCCAAGTAACTATCACATGTTCTAGAGCCCTGGTTTCCTGGGGATGGATGATCACCTGCCTGCCCATGGGAAGTGATGAATTAATTCCTTGTTTTACTTTGCTTGTGTGCATGGCTTTTGCTCTACACATTAAACTGTGTGCATCTCAACTAGGGTTTCTCACTTTCACTCTTCCAGTTCTCTCCCCCATCCCATGGCCTTTTCACTGTGGTTTCTGACCATGCTTATGGAAAGCTGAGGATGAGACAGCAGGAATAGGAGAACACACAGCAACATTGGTAGTGGGATCCCCAACCTGAACTTGATCACTTGTGGCACAGAGACATGGAAATGTTGTGCCTGTCTAGAATTGTGGCAACAGGGGAAACCTCCTGTTTCCTTGCAATATCTGCCTGTGAACTTTTCAGAATGTATAAATATTGCCTAAAATCCATATCATGTCCTCTTTTGATGCAGTCTAATGCTATGAAAGTCTGGCATTACTGTGAGTAGGAGTCACCAGCTGCAGCTGTCTGACAGTGAGTTGCCTAAGGCGAAGCTAGTCAGCTTGAGGTAATCATCTGAGTAGGTGGAATGATTCATCCACCAGAGGTGGCAGTCACTCAAGTCCTGCCAAAGGAGCCTAAACAGCTAGCTTAGTCTAGAAACTTAGCAATTAGTCAGCCAAAGATAGGTGAGATGAACCTTAACCTCTGCACATCAAATTATTCCTGTCTAGTATGAAGCTATCCTTAGTCACTGAGTGACTTAAAACAATAGATACCAGACAGTACCTTTCAATCAAGTATGTGCAAGAGTATTTCAAAGCAAGAATGGTTCAAAGCTGTGCCAGGGGAATTTCAGACTGGACATTAGGAAGCATTTCTGCACTGAGAGGGTGGTCAAACCCTGGAACAGGCTTCCTAGAGAGGTGGTTGGTTCCCCAAGGCTGTCAATGTTTAAGAGGTATTTGGAAAATGTCCTTAACAAGCTCAAACTTTTGGTCAGTACTGAATTGGTCAGGTAGTTGGACTACATCATTGTACTTCTCATTTGCAGTCATGAACTTTCTCTGGGGTTGGCATTTTGCAGCTGAAGGCCAGCAAGAAAAGCTGAGGGTTTCATTAGCTAACAATTTTTACAGTCTTTAAATGAGATTATGAGTGATCATCCTTAAAACTGTCACAGATTAGTCTCTTAACAGCCACAACTTTTTTAACAAGCTGCCCCTTTTCTCCCAGTTTGGTGGAAAATGCTTGGGCAGATTGAGGTGGGGAGTCCAGACAAAGTTTTTAAGTCCACATTTATTTTTGACCAGTGATCTTAAAGTGGGGATATGTGGTGGTGCTGTTTATCTGTGCAAATTTGTAGATAATGTCCCCCCAGCAATTAAAATAATAATAATAATGATATGTGCTAGGTCGTTCTTTTAATCTACCTTTGACACCAGCTCTGCCTTACTGCACTGCTCTGGAATTTTCCTTCAGACATGTTCCACACCCTGTTGGGCAACTAACAGCATAATCCAGAGAACCTTTATCCTGCTGTCTGTCCTGCTGTAGGGTCTGCATCATCTGGCAACATCTCTAGGAAAAATTCAAGCTCTGCCATTAATTACACTGTGTTGATATGACTAAATTCTGTTTGCACCATTTATCTTGGAAGTGTAGGTGATTAAATGAACTGAGGTACATGTCCTAGACTAGTAGATAGTTTTAAATTCTGGACAGACTTTTCTCAAATGATCCCTGGGAAATAAAATACTGATTTTTAGATGCACATCTGAAATCAAATCCCCAAAGATTTTTTATCTTTTTCATTGAACTCGTCTCCTCACCTGCTTTCCAAGGGCAAAAAGAGAGTGAGAACAAGTGAAGCAAATTATATAATTTGTTCTAAAAACCCAAATTTGCTTTTAAGCAGATGAAGAAGCATGCCATGTTTGAATGAAATGAAAAATTACTGCAGATAAAAAGGATATTTTTTGCTGTGAAATTGTTTTGGGTTGTTTTAAGTATTACTGACTGCTGCTTCAATAAATTGGTGATGGCAAAAATTACACGTGAAGGGGCACATAGACAATTAGCAATACAGGCTGATGTTTTTTCTATTGGTAGTTCATAATTTTTTCTGTCTGTTTTTCCTCCAAGAATCTCTTAATGTGATTTCTTTACCATATACTTAAAATACATCATATATGCAGGCATGCAGGTCATAAGGACAGTGTCTTTTATGTTTTATGTTATCATATAGATTGCACAATTCACCTCTGTTTCAATACCTGCAGTGCTGTCACTCCAAGGTTAAGGTTAAAAAGAGTCTATTTTAGAACAATGAGAAGTACTGTTATTTATTTCCAGAAAATAATTATTTCTGTTGGGACATGGGGCAGCAGCTAGAAAAAAATAAGGAAAGGTATTATGGGTCTCACTCTATAAACGATTTTGTCTCCTTTGGTTGTGAAAATCTACGTGTACCCCAAAGTTTCTGAAAGTGTCTGTGTGGGACAGGATAAGAGTGAGCAGCAGAGTGGAGCTGAACTGTCTGCTTAAAGAAACCTATTATGTCTTTCTGCATTCGTTTGTGGAGCTACATAGCAGTACTTAGCTTCCACTGAGGTATCCAGAAAAAGCTTTTTTATTATAGTGCAAAGTAATTTAATGCAATTCAGGGTGTTTTCTTTTAGAATGTTTAGCAACTGCATCCTGCTCTTCGAAGTTATGGAAAAATATTAGAGTAGGAATAGTCAAATCTGCTTATATGTTAAGAAGCTTTATATGTAATATGGCTTTGTCATTTCCATCAGTTTCCTAAAGTGAAATACCACCTATATTAGCTACCAGATGAAGCTACAGGTAAAATCTATTCAAAGATAAGTTTGATGATCTTCTGTAACTTACCAAGGTCATTAAATCTAGACCCACTGTTAGAAAAAGCAAGCTTAGAGATAAATAAAGATCCTACCAGTCTGGAATTGTATTGGAGCTCTTTGATTCTATTACATGCATCGCAGACTCCCTGGTGTAGCCCTGCAGAATTCTGTTCTGAAACGAGCCTCAAGGACCATGAAGAGATTGATCATTTATATAAAATAATGTTCTTTTCCTGGTTTATTCTGTTTGTGCAACCACTGGAAAAACATTTCCTTTCTTGACAAAAGCATTGTTCACCATCCGACAGGTCTTATGAAGCTAAGAGAAATATTTTATTTAGCACCAGTAGATAGAATTCTTATCAAATAGTTTGCTATTATGTTAAGTAATGTTCTGCGTACCTCTTGGCTTCTTTCTTTTTTTTTTTGCAGAGGCATATTAATTGTACATTCTTTTTCTGTACTTTGGATACAACCTGATGTGAGGATTTAGAAAAACTCTGATTCATTTCGAGTGAGTTTGACCATTTAAATTTACACCAAAAAAAAAAAAAAAGGAAGGAGGGAGGAGAGAATTTCAGATGGATTGATATCGGATAGATGTAAGTTCTTTAAGAAAACCCTGATAACAAAGTATAAGGGAAATTGTGGAGTTCCCTCTGCTGCCTGTATCTCCTCTACCTCACAGTTACTGTTTTGGATTTTGTCTGCAGTTTCAGGAAGATTAATATTACATGGAAAACAACATATCAATGTGTTTAAAAAAAAACCCCAAACAACACAAAACCAACAAAATGTGCAATGTCATTCTTCTCATTCCTCTGACACTAATTTAGCAGGATGTTTAGGCCTAACTTTTGTCTTTTAAAAAGGTAGGACTAAAGTCACACGGATATTTGTTGAGTCCCAAGTACCTTACTTACCTGAACAGAACATTTTTTTATAACATAATATTTTTAATAGCAGAATTCAAACTTTAAGAATGTCGGGTCCTTCATTTCTGTGGGAGTTACAGCTGGCCATCTGCAGTTCTTAAAGATGGTGGAGAAAGTTGCCAGGAAGTTCCTTAAAGAGTTTGACATTTTAGCAAAATAGCTAACAAATTAGTATTGTTTTTCTGATGCAGCTAACCCTCTTTCCTCCTGAGATACAGTTCCTTTTGCTCTTTAGGTGAAAAGTTTACACGTTAGGAAAAAAAATCTAATGTAGTGAATAGCAGATGTGTGCTAAACCTTCATGGGTGATATTCTCATAAAAATACTATCTGACTCTAATAATTTGACTTTAAAAATAATCCTATCACATACACAAGTAAAACTGTAATGGACCACGAGACCATAAACAAACTAATGGAGCAAATTTTTACTGTCATAACTCCAATGCTATCATGAGAAAGGATATCTTGACTCTTAAAAGGTCATTTCTCTTAAGCTGTAGGAGGACTAACAAGCTAATTATAAATCTAGCTGAAGGGAAGACTTATGGACTCAGTCCATAATTATGCCTACAATTCATTGTTTTTATTCGGAAAGAATGGTGAACTCAGTGGAATCTGCTGGGATTTCAGGCATTGTACTTAGACCATTAAAATAAATCCTTAATACTGTTACCTAGGATTTTTTAATTTTTTTTTTCTGTATAGATCAAGCAGCTCCTCATGTAGAGATTTTGTTTCAATTATTTAATTGTATCGAACACTTAATAATGTAGTTTTGTAATAAAATGTATTCCAGTGGCTATATGCATTTCAATATAGAAAAGTATACAAAATTTGACCTAGATTCAAGGGAGGACATGCTGATATTTTGACTCCAATAGGAAAAAAGAATGTGTTCAGCTATTTCCTGGACTAGGGCTTTAGCTGTGGCAAGACAAAGAATAATGGGAGTTGCAAAGGGGAATATTTCTCCCCTACTGCAATGTGACTGGGAAAATAAAAGAAGAAAAAAAATGGAACCTCAGAGGTTTTGATAATAAACCTTAAAAGCAAAATAGGGGATGGATTTGAAAGACCGTCCTTTTAAAATTATTTTTCAACTTCAAAAGATAATATTTTTTTCCACTGTTCATTTTAAAGCTAATTTTAAAATCAAATTAATGACCTTTTTATGTACAATCAATAGTCCCTGAATATGTAAATTATTCTTTCTAATCAATATATAGGAATAAGCACTAAGGTAGAAATATTATCATCGACAAAAACATACCCATATAGCTGAGAAAAAGTGGAGATGAAAATTTATTTTTCTAAATATAACCTCATAGTAAATCTTTCCCCCTTAGTCTGAGTTAGTGGTTGGTACTGAAGGACAAACAAAAAGAGTTCAGATATATAGGTACAATAAATATACAAAAATTAATATCAATATCAAGATGAAAGATACTAAAATGTACTAAATTAAAAACCCTTCTTTTGAAGCCTTAAACTGCAATTCAAGAAACCTGCCATATTTATTGATTGATACATGAGACTACAACAAAAACTTTAAAGTATGAAAACTTTTTTGAGGAATAACATTTAATTATCAATAAACAGTTAAATGTCCGCACTTTATCCAGAATAACACTTTCTTTTGAAAGAAATGCACGTAAATTGATCTATTTGTCAGGAAAATCAAGACACAGCTCTCTATTAACATATGAAGAAAAAAAAAGGTATTCCTAGAAAGAACCAGTCAGGTTAACAAATTACTATTTTATGGAATACATAGAAATATCAAACCAAAAAACAAAATTTGAGATAACTTCATGATGTCCCCAAATGTTTTAATAAATGCAAATGTGAGAGAAAACTTTGCAATATTATTGAAATACATATTCCTGGTTATTTTTTAAAAGTCTATGATTCCCATTCAAAAGCATGGCTTTTGTCCAAAGTCAGTTTCCCCAGATAATCAAGGAAAAGCTTTTCCTTTCCTAACACAACTCTATAATGCCCTTTCTGTATGTAGGCCAACAAACACACTGCAAAGAGCACTACATTTTTTTGTCTGTTTTCCCTGACCCAGCAGAAAAGTTCAGAGGTTTTTTGATTAAAATGTGTGTTTGACCTTGGATTATTAAGTAAGGAAAAAAAAAATAGAATGTATATTTAAAAAGTTTTATTTTGATAGACTTTCTGTTCTTCAGCCTGTCATCCGATAAAGCAGAACATTTAAGTCTTACTATCAAACAGCAGTAACTACTCTGTCAAGCGTGACTTTTTAAACCTGTCAAGCAGTCATTCCTTTTCTGTTGCAAAACATCTAACTTTAAGTTTCCTAGCCTTCTTCCCAAACAAAAGTTTCAGAAAAATATCCAGTAAAATTCCACTTTATAAAAATCTTTCTGCAAACTCTTACTCAAAGACAAATCCTGAAAGACACTCTAATTAACATTTCTGATCAGAAGCTCGTTTAATTGATGCTTCTGCACTGAGGTCAAAGCAACTTCTATAAACAATAGTTCAGTGGGGAACTGTGTGAAACAGCTAATATTTTGGCCCATTGGTTACCACCTGCCAGGAATTAAAGTGCTGCAGTATTTTGTTATGAAACTGTCAATTTTGATTAAAAGTTCTATTCTTTAGTTGTAGCACAGGTTGTGTAATTAAAGTGATGTCGCTCTGTTCTGCCATCTCAGCAGGAAATTCTAATATAAAATCTGTATCATTAATAAGCTACTGAAAGTAAATAAAGTGATTTTCTCTGGCACTGGACAGTGATAGAAATTTATATATGAAGCTGCCTAATACATTCCCCTCAGAAATCCCAGGTTTCGGCAGCTTATGACTTTGCCTTAAGTAAACTTTTCATGCTGAAATTTTGCATACTTGTTCTCAGCTTCAGGCTCCTACTTTTCTTTAGGGAAGATGGGTGTTAAATTTCAGTGGAGGTTCAGGTACCTCAAAGAATGAGAGTAGATGGTAATTTTACCAGAACAAATACCCAGGTATTTGTCTGACACATTCTGGGCTATTCATACTGTAGAGCAGCATTTTGGCACAAGAAATGAGGACTGGTGCTGGACATACACATCTTTTCTCCATTTCACTATCAGATTTGGCCAAACTGCAGAGTCAAAATTTCCTGGTGCGCCTGCTCAGTGGGTGCTACCAGGATTTGCCATGGATTCCCCATGGGTGATCCAGACACCTTGCTCCTGCTCTGATCTCATAGTGTGCCAACTGCACTGAGCCCACCAGAGCCCTCCCAGGATCAGGGCATATGTCCCGGAATCAAAGAGGCTTAGGTTCAGCAGATCCTTCCCATGTGGCCTGGGGCAACAGTGGGTTCTGAGCCAGAATTCCTGTTTGCATGACAGTCTGCCTTTTCCAGGAATAAAACATTACAGATCTATACTTTCAACTCTCCACGATTTTACAGGAGATCCTGTTCTGTGTTGTAATTGGGCAGCAAACATTGCTAGTGTATCTGTAAGAAAAACTCAATAAATTGCACAAACTCTCTTCTGGAAGATCTGAGACTGTCACTCCATCATCCCACAGCAAATTTCCTCTATTTAACCAGGGAGCTGTAAGAAAAAGTGAAGCCTTGCTAAGAGCCTTTCAAGAAATGACTCAGCTAATTCTTAACAGAGGATGTTCTGTTTTTTGAAGATCAGATGGCTAGGTAAAGATTAGCAGAGAGTCTTTATATACATTTGGTTTTGTCTGTCATAAGAAGGTGGGACCACCCCAGGTTGGGATGTTGGAGGAGCTGCCCACAGGGGCAGGGCTGACCCTGCTCTTTCCAGGTCAGTGAGTACCAAACCAGTGAAACTTTTTTCACAGACAGATAGGGATAATATTCAGTTCTGGAGGTTCTTTGTTGTCCTTCAGCCATTTTCCAGTGTTTCTGACCCTATCCCTTCTTTTCTCTAAAAAAAAAACCCAAAACAACAAACCAAAACCAACAACAACAACAAAGAGAGAGAAAAATTAGGTGCTTTTTTTTTTTGCACAAACTACACAGTTATACCAACAACCTTGTCAGCACATGAAGAAATTGATATAGTTTGTGAAGCTCTACAAAGTCATATGACAAAAGTGACCAAACTGTTATTCATGGCTGGATCCCAGGCTTTGTTCTAGTTGTCCTCTGAGTAGAAGATGCTAGGAAAACCCAGTAAGAAACATTAGCCCAAGATCAATCATCTCTTTACTCAGCCTCTCTGAGCAAAATTGCTGACCCCTAAATCACCTTCAGAAGCCCAAAAACCTCCACTCCAGAACTGCACTGTCATAAGCTGTGTCTCAGGATACCATGATAATTAAAATAAGAGAACAGAGTTAATGTGAAAACTGAACTAAAATTATACAACCATTTTCTTCACAGCTTAAGTGCAGCAGTTATAGACCTAGAAACGAAGGGCAAAGAGCTCTCCTAAAAATCCTATTCACCTTCATATTTTATAGTTCTCAAGATCTTGTCTTTAGGGACTTGACAAACTTTAGCAGCATATGGAAAGACATACTTGGCTTTAGTTGAGATATTTCTAATTTGTGAGCAACTTCACACCCAAGGTGGAATGAGGCACTGTATTCCTTATACCAATTGAATACTGAAAGGAAATAAAAAGTTTCTCACAATGCAGAGTTGTTCTGTTTACCAGTATGACAAGTTAAGTATTTCCATTTCCCTTTACAAAAAGGGGACATGAAACCAACCTACACTGTATTTTCTGAATTTCACGATGACCCCTTGTCGTGGTTTTGCCCCGGCCGAGGGCCGCACCCCACACAGTCGCTTGTACTTTTAAAAGGAAGGGGGAAGGAAAGTTGGGGGAGGGGGAAAAAGGGAAGGAAGAAAGGAGGGAACGAAACCGCAACCTAGAAACCAGAACCACGCAGGTTGGGATAAGGATAGTTTACTAAACAATAACAGAAAATTAGATATAACAATAACATAAGTTTAAAGCACAAAATAGATGAAACTGGTGATACACAATGCAATTTCTCACCAAACCACACAACTCAGGCCGCACGGCTTAGAGCCCGTCCTGGACAACCCAACCGTCCCCAGAAACTGCACGTCCTGGCGTTGTCTCCCCCTCTTCCCCCCAGTCCCCCCTTAGACTCAGCATGACGTAACTGGCATGGAATATCCTCTTTGGCCAATTCGAGTCACCTGTCCTGGCTTCGTCCCCTCCTTTCTCACTAGTAAGGAAGTATGCAGAGCTGAGAAAGGTACTTGATTGCCCGGCAACAAATCGGAAACATCAGGGTGCTATCAGCACTATTCTCATGCTAACACCCAAACATGGCATTCCATTCACTGCTAAAAAAAAATTAACTCCATCATAGCTGAAACCAGGACACCCCTTAGCTGAGGTTACGGCCTTCCTTGCACAGGTAACAGAAGAGGACAGGTAGTGATTAGTCACTGTTACTGGGAATCAGCAGGACACTTCCATTTCTGAAGTTTCAACCTCTATTTCATTGAAATAAACACATATTTCGAGATGCAAAAGACCCCAGGAGACTTCACTTCTCAAAGTAGAGACTTGAACTTGCTTATTGAAACAAGTTCACAACATCTCCCTGTAATTTTCCAAAATATTTTCACTCTTCTTTGAAAAACATACTGCATGTGGGCAGAGGCAATATTAAGATCTTTCTAAAGCATTATGAACTCTTCCAAAAAGCTCAGTAAGAAACTCCATTTTGAATGTTCTGTATTGGCATAGATTATTGCAAAACTCCCTGAATTTTTAGTAACACATTCATAGTTCTCAGGGAAACAAGCAGAATATCAGAAATAGCATGCATATGTTCAAGTGCTCCTTAAAAAGCACCTGCCCGTAATGTCAGAACTGCTGCCAGTGAGTCAGAGCAGGGAAGCAGGTTTCTGCATCCTCTACAAAACTGGTCAAAGCCTTCTGCTTTGTCCTGCGTAGCCATAACACTTTTTTTTAATGGCTGGTTTTAACAGAGTTACTTCGAGTAATTAGTGGAGAAGGAATTTCATCATTGCACAGAGTGGCACCTAGGAGAAAAGACTGCAGATCATCTCAACATGTGTCAGAGCAGGAATGTTTTCCTTTGGAAAAAGGAGTACAGTGTATTGTAAATGCCAAGTCCAAAGCAGTTTTAAGGCTGCGGTCTGGCATCCTAAGACCAGTAAATACACAACAGATCATAGAATATGCAATTAAAATTATTTATAGAGACAAATAGAAAACAAAAACTTACTTTTCACCCACCCTTTTTCCCTCAAAACAACAGGAAAGGAAACAAAAACCACATATCGCAGATATGAGTCATGTTGTTTCAGTCACTACTGGAGAACAGCCAGAGATTACAATGATGAGATCAGTATAAGGCTCTGCGTTGAATGAAATGGTATCACTTAGCAACAGCAGAGAGGCTGAATTAGTGACAGCAATTCTGGAGACTTGTACTGAGCACAGAGCAAGGTGGAACAAAATGGTCAGAAAAGCATCCACAGCCATGTTTCAGCTCCATGGCTGGTAGCAGCGGCAAGTCGCTTTGCTTTAAGTTAAACACAGAGTCTGTCTGCTTCGTGATTTAAAAAATATTTCATAAAGCTGTATGAAAGCATCGACCTACAGAGGACTTAGCAGAAACGCTGAAAAGCAAAGGTCCTCATTTTAGAAAATAAAACCCTTCTTTTTACTCTTTGTACTGAAATGTAAGACACAGACAGATTTCATAACGTTATAGAACATGTTACAGAGAGAAGAAAGAATCTGTTAAAACACTGGGAAATTCTCGCTAGGTCTCTGGGGCTAGTATGAAATGATTTTCTGGCTTTATAGAGCTTTGCAGATTTTCATTCACAGTGAATGTATGAATTTGCATGCAATGGTTAACTCTTTGAATTCCCTTTGCAGCATGTTATTAATCCCTAATCCTTTACTTTTCTAAGAAATTAAAGCACCCTTTGTTAAACCATTTTTGCATCAGAGAGTTGCCCTCACAGATATCTAAGCTTTGCAGATTGGCCTGTATTTCCCAGACTCATACAGAAGCAAGCACTTCCAAAATTATAAAAAGACTATAAAAAACCCCACCCTGTATCTAGAATATATTCCCACTGACTTTCAAATCAATTCTGTGTAGCATACTATTAAGACTTTTCTGAAAAATCCATATTATTCAGTAATATGAAGCTGAGCACATAATGCCATTGAAATTTATGTGGTTCATTCCTTAACTTTTGCATGGGGCAAACTGGGGTAAAGAATAGGACTGTGTTATATTCAGAGAACAGATACAAATGAAATGTGGGGCAAATGGCATAATGAGTTGCTGAGAAGACAAGGTCCAATTTGTTATTTTTAGTGTCACTGAAGGCATCCTAATGGCATGCCTTCTGGATTTCTCTGAGATCAAATAATAAAATGGTATATTTTATTTTTGTTCTTGAAAAGAAGAAAGAGCCAGGAATGTAATGCCACCTCACTATGCAAGACCTTGTTCAAATACAGAACATATTTAAATTCTGAAAACTTTTAAGTATAAGATCATACTTTGATTATTTCAAGGGGTTTTAACCTATAATGAAAAATATTAGTATTGCCTTCAATTTAATTTAGTGGCAGTTTGCATTCTAAAGGATTGGCTTAAATAATTTTGAATTTGTACTTACAAGCTGAAGCTGTAAAAGTTCTTTTATAATTTTATGGTGCAACATCATTTTAGGCAGTTCTGAGGTCAAGAATAACTGCCACACATTTTGGTGTAGGCTCTGTATAACTGTATCTGAATCATACACGGATGTAGTTCACATAGATCCATGTCATCTGTGACCTAGAAACTATTACTCCTTTTTGAGATCTAAAAAAATAATGCACAGAACTTTTGGATTCCTTGTCAGATTTTGGTAAACTAAAAAAAAAATCCAACCAATTGGAAAATAATTATTTTCTAAATGCTTCATCTACAAAATAAAATCACATTTAAGTCAATCCATTTCCTTGGAACTAATCAACAGTGTGTGACAAGACTTTAAGTTACAAATCCTAGGGGATAATTTTTTATGCTGTCATTATTTGGCCCTGTCAGGCTCATCAACAACCAAAATGTAGCCAGTAATGTGTATTTTGGCTGGTCAAAAATGTATGATGTAAATCCATGTATTTAAAGCATGCTGCATTACAGCATTGACTGTTTCCTTGCTGACAGTGAGAGTTTTGCTCTCTCCATATAGATTTAAATTTTTATGTCCAAGATTTATGACAATACATAATTCTCCATGAGAATATGAAGGTACGTACAAAGTGAGTTCTACAAAGGATCAAGTAAACTCACATGGGAGTGCACTATTCTATGGTGTGTATTGCTAATTCATTTAAAATACAAAAGACAGTAATCACTGGTCATGACTCTTTCCCCATGATTTCCAAACTTTTCATAAAGTTTAAGTCTTGTGACTCATGAAGCATGTAAGAGTTTTCTCTTATGATGAGATTTTTTCACACAGAAGCCTAAAATAATGTTTTGAGAGACTTCCAAAGTTGATTTCACCTTATGCAATGCCTGTAGTCTACCTCATGTCTTAACACAGTGTTTCACTATGCAATGTGACCAACTCTGAACGGGATGTCTGTGAGGGGTCAGGGCTGCTCAGGTGATGGGACTGACCTGACAAGTGTCCCAGGCATGTGGCACTGCCTCCTCATGGCTTTCAGATCTGACAAACCTTGCACTCATGGTTTGTAAACACCTGTAATTGCCAAAGTAATGAACATCCACAGCATCTTTGCTACAGCAATGGCAGCATCAACTGTCTGGACCCAAAGAGACCACTGAACAATCTGTCCAACTCAGCCCAAGGCAATGTACAAGGAATTGAAGCAGGGGTAGATATTCCTCAGTCCCACAGCATGCAGTAGATTAAGCAAGTGGTTGTATACATGACTTAGAAATTTACATTTTGTTCCAATCCTTCAGATCCTGCAGTAATTATGATATACCAGAAAGGTCTGTGGGAGGACCCTTGGCATGAAAACATGAGGCACTGTTGTGTTCTTTCACCCTGTAACAACGAAGATTTTAGAGCAAAAGTGTCTTCGTTGCAGATTCTGTGCAAAAAAAAAAAAAAAGGACCTTTCCCTCAACTCATTTGTGCCTGCTTTCTCCCTAGCATTAAGTAACAATTGATAAGCTTTTGAAAATTTTCTATAGTAAGTCTTAACTCCATTCTTCTTCCATTGCTACTATTAAATCTCTGCAAATCTCTCATAAGTAAGGAGAGATGCTTCTTAAGCTTTGAAGTAATGCTACTCCCTTTTTCACAAAAGGATGATAGGGGTTGGGGTTTTTTTTAATTTTTTCATTACTACAGGCTTTTTTACTTTCATCCCTATGGTAGGTATATAATTAAGCTTGATATAATAGCAAAGTTTTGTTCCTTATTAAAGTATTGTCATCGAATGAGTTGTATAGTTGGAATAAAATTACAAAGACATCTTCAGGAAAAAAGTTAATATTATGACTCAGTAACTGTTGTAGTTTTTCTCAGGTGGTATGGTAGAAGAGCAATTCTATGAAGAATAAGCCAAAAAGTATGTTAAAGATACAGTAATTTATCTCTGTTTTCAGTGTACTTGGGCCATCATACTGTTCAGACTCATAGTGAGGAGGATAAGGTTGGTTTTACCTTGGCCTCTGGAAGAAATTTGGTACAAGGTGCCCTCAATTCAGAAGGATAGTTTGGGATCTTGAACCTCTTACCAGATAGACTGGAAAGGCTTGCTTTATTTACTGAATGCACTCAACTGTTTTGAGACCAAAAAAATGAGCGAGAGAAGCAAAACTTGAAAAAATGAGAACTGAGGGAACACTGGATCACATAAACATAATTGCTTCATCACACTTCAGCTACAAATGTGCCATGAAGCATTTTATTGCGCCTCACATCCTAGTTCTGCCTGTGAGGTTTGTGCAGAAAGTACCATTCCAGCAGGTTTTGTCATGCAAGTGCGCTTTTTGTGTCAACAATTTGCTAACGCTCTCACCTTACAGAATGCCGCAGCACTAATCTTAGGAGACTCGCATTAACCTTCCCCAAGTGATCACAGTAGCGAGCACCTGCTTCTGGGCTCTGCCTGCTGCTACTGCTGAGCCCTTTTCTCCAAAAATGATTGGCCTTTTCATCTTGGGTTTGGTATGAGAAAGGGAGAATTTCTCATTACAAAACTTCTGGCTCCAACAGATCAAAAACTCCAAACTGACCAAACCCCACTTACAAATCTTTAGAATATCAGTCTTATTCTGGGCTTTCCAAATGCACTTATGAACCCTGTTTTACAACATGTGTTGACATTTGTGGGTGCCAAATAGTGTCACTTTTACTAAACTGGAGGGAATGTTGTTAGCTCCAGCTGACCTCTTGTGTATTCCATCAGCTGCAAACTTGTTCCCGTCCACATCTGGGGTACATACAACCCTTGTAAACACTTTTTAAAATCTACCCCATAAAGAGCTTCAATCACTTTTCAAAAGAGTCTAAGGCCTATCAAAAAATGTGGAGACCATGTCTCTATTTCTAATCCTATTTTTATTCTTTAGGTTGTCAGATGTTTTTCTTTAGTAGGTATAAAGGTAATTAGAATTTTGGACTTGATGATCTTCAAAGGCCTTTTCCAACCTTGTGATTCTGTGAATAGAAAGAAACATTCATAAAAAGCTGAACAAGCATCTCCTAGTAAACATATTTCTAAAACTTGGAACACAATGAGATCACAGATCTCATCTCTGTTACGCAATTGATGAAACACCTAGCTTCCATAAGAGTGATGTTATAGACTGAACTGGGACCAGCAGTGTGATCAGCACTCATGCTAGTAGCATAGAAGTAAGCAAACACTGTCCCTAGACATGGAACAGCTTCTCAGATTGAGTATCCAGCACTGTTTTTACAAGTAGTCATCACTTTCTGTAAATTCTAGAAAAGAAACAGAGAATCACTAGATTGGAAAAGACGTTTGAGATCATTGAGTCCAACCATACCCTCTACTGAACCATATCCCTGAGCACCTTACCTACCCTCATCATTAAATACATCCAGGGTCGGTGATTCAACCAACATTCAGGAACTGATATTCAGGCAACATTCAGCTACAATTCTGTTAATCCATCCAAAAATCTGGATTTCTCCAACAAAAGAAAAAATCTGCAGGATGAATAAATATACCAAAGCACAAACAGATTTCTGGCCCATCTTAAACACAGGCTGTAAAGGACAAAAAAGCCCATCTTTTTCTGTGTTTAGAAATTTTCTCTCTGATTTCATGGTTACACCGCTGTAATTTGGATAAACTATGAAAGTTATCTGAAGCTAAATTTCATTTAATTTTTTATCTTCTTTACATTTGTCACCAAAATTCATATAAAAAAATGTAGATTTTTTTTTTAGCAGATGAAGACTTGGCAGCAGATGTCTGGCAGTATCTATGCATGCCAAAATAAGAACTGTGGGGCGTATTTCCATCAAAAAAAAAATCCATATCTTTGTAAGGAATGATCTAATAATACAAGATAGATTTTTTTAAAAAATAAACCACAATAACAAATCAAAGTTGGAATTCCTTTTTAACATTATTTATGGAGATTTCACAGCTTTACATGAAGTTTTCCTTGGTATTATCTAAATCATTTTTAGGCTGCTCTGGTGGTACGCAATTGAGATAACTGTGGCACATGGAGGCTACATCATTAGTTTACATCTTGGTTGTTAATTTTGCCTTGTAAATATAGCTAATAATTGATCTGGAATGGTAAAACATCGATTATTATTCTCAGTTTCTCCATAGTGAGGGTTCTCATACACTCAGGTAGAACCAGGTACAAACACAATGTGTTTGCTATTCAGTGCTATAAGTGGAGCAGAGCTGCTCATGAGGAAGGAAGAGTGGGTGGTACTACCACCAGAGGAGGAAGTTTTTATAAGCTCTGAGTATCTATCCCTTTGCAGTATTTATTGTGGTTTGCTTGGAAGATGAGTTTGAGGACTAGAAGCTTGTGGGCTGATAACTGACACTTGTAGCCACAGATTGATAATATATTAAATTGAGGTGTCATCTGTTACTTTATAACCCATATGTAGTATAGTCTTGATTTAGAAAACTCCTTTTTCTGAGTTCCAAGTGAAGTTCTATTGAAGGAACATCCTACTGCTTACTGTACAGAAGAGTTTACAACAATTCTGTATACTTGTAATAATATGTATTTTTGAGTAATTTAACAGCTTAAAATGCAACATGGTTGTCTGACTTGGATCTAGAGAGGAGAACTCTCAAACACAAATTATAGTACAGTAGGCTGTGTTTGCAGGGGGTGGGTCGGGCTTTTTTAAGTAGGGCTTTTCTTCAAGAGAAATATTTTGTGAGAAAAAGTCAGAATAAATTCAGACAGTATACTCCCCATTAGAGCAAAGCTAATTCCTCTAGCATTAACAGAAATACTGAAAGGGGCAATTGGTTACTCTCATGGCTATCTAGCCATTAATGACAATAATCTAGAAATGTACAATCTTAAATACTTATACATTCACCAACATCCTCAGAGGTGAGGTTTTAAAAAGAAGTCAAAACTTCCTATGCAGAATGTGATTTTCTAAAAGCATTTCATTTCCAGCCCCATAAAGGTGATATAAATTGCATCAAGATTCTAATTCCCAACACAGTCAGGCTCTTGAAAAAGAGAAAATCTTCTAATTGCCTAAAATAGATTTTTGATCTACTCCTTATTCACTCGTATTAAATGTTAATATATGAAATAGATAAATTGTTCTTATATTTTTCTTCTGAAGGGAACTTCTAGACTGCTGTTAACTAAAGAAAAGTATAATCTTGGGTTCTTTTCTGGGTTTTTTTGCTATCAAGAACATAAAGGAGAGGTAATTTGGTCTAATGGTACAAAAACAAGTTGGAAAAGAGTAACTCTTCAGTTCTCATTTGGCAAAATCAAGTAACTTCCCTGTCTCTGTTTCTTCACCTGTAATTATTTTACTATTGCCGTCATATATCTCATACTATTCATTAATTCTAAAGTGCTTTGAAAATATAAGAAGTCAAATATTGTTATTAAATTGCTAAACAAAATAATTAAACTGTCTAAACAGAATTACAAAGAATAATTAGCAATTAAACAGGATACTATTATCTGTGCAGTGTGATGATGAGAGTAAACTAGGAGGATGCAGAATCCATCTGAATGCAGAAGAAATTAGCAATGGTGAAAACTTATGCAAGTTTCAATTCATTAAAATGCACCTAAATGACTTCTAAATACATTTTTGAGTCATATTACATGATCAGATTTAAGGCTTTGAAAATAATTTTCCCTTCTATTTACAAATTAATTTTGTTGTTCAGCTTCAGCTCCACATGGCCAAGCAGAAATTTCTTCCTGAAAGTATCAACGAAATGGAAGCCTCCAGCAATTTCATCAGTGCCATTCACAGCTACTTAGAATATTTAGGTAGTACCAGATCTGTAACATATGCTTGATCTGTGTATTCTAAAAATGAAATACTCCCTTTAGCTGCGTGAGTTCAGGTCTCAGTGGAAGTCACTGGCAATTATATTTGGTATGTCGGTGGAGAATATGACATTTATTTTAGAAATGTGCACTTTTACAGTTTATAAGTAGGCAGGTAGATTGTTAAACAGCATGCCATTGCAATGGTTGTATTGAGAAGAAAAATGGGGGAAAAATTGGAGAAAAATATATATGACCTACAACTCTGAAAGAAAACCCAGCGACTGTATCAGTTATTATTCTCTTAAAATGAAAAGTCTAATTCTTTTTTGATAAACAATGGGTGTGATTTTCTGCATGGGTGTGGTGACCTCTTTCAAATCCTATTGAAGGTAGTAGTAAAGCATCTCATACATATATTTACAGTATCAGACTATTCCCAGCAAATCCAGTTTGAAAGTAAAATCCATCAAATGCTTAAATCAGCAAACGGGGATCTAGGAGACTGCTTCAGATCTATACTTTGCCACAAATTTCATCAGTCAAAATCTTAGATCCAGATTTTTCAATGTCTTTAAATGTCCATCAGAATGGATGTAGGTATTTAAATGCCCTGGGAATCCTAGGCAATTCTCACTTCCCCAGAAAGAAAAATGTGATAAGAATATTTTTGCCTACAGAGACAGGAAACTGTGAACATGAGTACAATATCCTGATTTATTCAACAACACTATGTAAAATAGGTGAAGTTGCAGTATCACATGGTTTTCTCTACTGTAAATGTGGAAATAGCAATATTTCTATGCTGTCCCAAACAGTAGACGTATCAGGGAGCTGCAATGTCAATTAAGAGATGCAAACACTGTATATAGAGTTGGGCTGCAGGAAATTCAAATGAGCTGCTTTATACAGGCACCGATCTATTGACTTCTCACCCAAAATTAGGAATGTGGAGGAGACATTCAATTCACAATGCATTTTCTCTTTCAGAAGCTTTTCCAGATTGTTGTGTCATCATTAAACTTGTACAATCAAAGTAAACAAACAAAACAAAGAGAGAAAAGGTTTCTTCATCTGGGTACAGTGGAGTGGAAGCAATACAACAGGGCATGTCAAGACCATATTTTCAGATACGGTAGCTTCAGAAATTTTGAAATGAAACTATTTGGTGAATAGACCTGAATACCAATATGAGATAAAAATGTTCTATTAAACAAAATTTATTTCATATCTAAAGATAGAACATTAAAATCTTAGTTGCTCATTGTAGGAATAACCAGGTGAAGGCCATAAAAACTGTGATAATTTAACAAAAACACTTGTGTGACCTGCTAAACAAGTCTCATTTTCACAAGTGATGTAAATAAAGATTTTATCTGAAATGCTCCAATGAAAGTGTGTTTTTTCCATTTAATTAAATATTCTGGGGAATCTCAGGAAAGATTTAAAGGACATTTAGGTATCAGCACAAATGTGCAATTACCTATCAACCCCAAGAAAAAAACAAGAAATATCAGTACTTTTAACCAGAAGAGCACATGATTTAATAAGAACTCTCAGATGAATAATTATCATATGAAGTCTCAGTTTTTGAGGGGTTCACCAGTAATTGCAGAGACCCGTGGAAAACACATAAAGGTTTGTTCCCTCAGTTCTTTGGAGTGTTCGGTCATACCATGTAGATACCAGATAGTCCCGGCCTGAGTAGTGAGAACCAGTGAGCACACGTGTTAAGTGACTATGCAGAGACAGCTCAAGGTGATGGACGGAATCTCAGTGCACTGTCCAAGAGAGAGAAGCAAAAGTAAGTGCAGAGCAGGTCTAAAAGTGTAAGTGCTAGTATTGGCATCCCGGTTGCAGACCAGGATGCCAGACATGTGAAGTGCTGCAATCAAAGATGTATCCTGTTGAAGTCATGAGTGAGACATCACAAGGGAAATGCAAAAACTACTTCACCTGTTTCTGTTTAAGAGAGGTGGGTAAGTTAAAGAGTGTATCTAGTTGGTCTTTGGTAAACTGGCTATTGGCAGAATTGGTTCTGATTAAATGACAGCTCTGAAAAGTTGGTCATCGCTAATGTACTGTGGAAGTGAGGAGGTCTTGAGCCAGCCCAGATCCAGGGGAAAGAAAGGTGTTTCTGAAACCAACTTTTCCTGCTGTTTATTTTGTTAATAGATTTGATTGAATTGACTGAATTCAATTGGCTGAACTCTTATGTTATTTTTAAAGGGGTTTTGGTGCATGCAGATTAGCATTTTTAATTTGTTGAAAAATAACACACAAAAAAAATCAAAGTTTCAAGGCAAATAGAAATAAAATTCTTTATTAAGCTTCCCTCTTGAAAGACAACCCCTGAAAAGCATTAGTACAAAGTGCATTATAGCTTCAAGAAGCACAATGGCATCAAGAAACACTAATGCTATACAAATGAATGCTCAAATGTACTGATTAAAAGCATAAAGAAGTCGTAGTAACCCATGCCAGGTCAGCCCTCTTGCACTGTATCATCCTGTCTAGAATGTGCACACTCTGTGAAATACAAAAGGGATGGGCAGAAATAATTCATTTTGTCCGATTTATTAGTCACCTTCTGGTTTTCTGGATACTGCTCAATAATAATGGAATGTTCTTTATCTCTGTTGTGAGTTACATTATCTCAGATTAATTTCACATGTTTCATAGAATTGTGCCTGAAGAAAAAACTATTACACAAAGTTCTGAACTGAATACTGATGTGGCATTAACAGCCTTTACAAATAAAGCTTAGGGGTTTGGATGACAGATCAAGCTAGGTCAAGTCACAGCAAACTAAACCTTTTAGCATTGTGTGTGTTCAAGTCAAATTTATTAGTTTCTAATGAAAAAACTGGCTCAAAACCTTGGAGGCTTTTCTAGTGAGTAAAAATAAATGAGCACAGCCTCTCAAAGCCAGAGAGATCTAGTTTAAATCCCATAAAAGAACACTAGAAACAACCTGCCAGAGGGATCTAAAAATGTTTAAAAATAGTAGTGACAATAGCAATGCACTTTATGATCTTGATGTACCAGAGGAGGCAAGTTTGAAATCAGTACCTTTAAACAAATGGAAAAAAATAAACTGGCCTATGTGGAAATGTGGCCTATCTGAAGGACTTCTCTGCAACAGAGTCTGTAGCATGGCTTTTAGCCCTACAGTTGGCAAACCATGAAAGTCTATCAAGTGTTTGCAGAAGTTAGTGTGGTAAACATATTAAGACCATTCACAACCTACATCCATTGCAAAATGACTTTGGAAGTTGAAGTGGTGCATATTTGGAAACCCCAGGATTGTTTGTTCAACAGCCATAATCCGTTCCTTATAGTACGTGAGCACTGCGGTGCGGTTCTCACGTCGTGTTCACATCCTGCTGTCTTCTGCAAAGGGGTGTCTCACACCTACGTTCGTACAGCGCACAAAGTGTTAACTTCATGCTCGTGTATTATACTACATGCCATAGCAAGGGAAGAAGAAAATGAAATATGACCCTAAAAAATCGTTTCAATTCTAAGGAAGATGTGAGATGGCATTTTCTGTAGTCAGAACTATGACAGCTCTATTTTGTTTAGGTTAAATACTGGTAGCAATATAGTCACAGCAGTGTGGATCTTCCTGCACAAGCCCATCTAAGCAAGTGGCTGAATTACTCTGTGCACCTTCTTAATGAATATTGTTATGTAAAATTAGTTAAATTAAAGCTAACCAAGGCACATACATCTAAGTTGCAAGCTCACACTGAATTTCAGTGTCACAAGACAAATCTTTCCTCTTTGGGTGGTTCAGCTAATGTTAGCCCTCATACAAAGCCCACACTGAAATAACTCATATGTCAGTTTGTAACATAATTATCATAATGACTAGAAGATAGATGGGATTCCAGTAGAGATTATGAAACTAAATATTCACTGGACCAATTGCAGTATGGTTATCTAAGAAAACTCAGGGCTGGATCACTTAAAATAAAATTAGAATTTACTTATTTTTTAATATACTGTTTCCTGATTACAGATGAATCTACAAGATGTACTCAAGATTTCTGAAAATAATTCTTGCTTATGCAGTATGGTGCTACTGGTGTTGAAAGGGGGGTTGAATAGTAAAGATTCTACTATGAATTTGTCACATGTATCGAGACAAACATTATATACCAATGTTATTTTTTCTTGCCCATAGTTCCTATATATAGAGTTGAGTGGTCCTTCTACTCTTTGTTTTCAGTCTATATATTACACGTACAACATAGGCATCAGTATGATCTATTACCTTCCTCTTCTTGCTCAGATTGCAACATCTTTTCACCAGACCTCTGTTTTTCCAGGCCAGTGTTTATATTCCTATATTCAAATAGGTGAATGAAGCAGAAACATATGTCCTATTGAAAGAGATTTCTCAAAAAATTAGGCAGTTTTCTTTTAACTGGTCTAAACGCGATGATTTGAAAAACATATTAACATCAGGAAGTGGGCTAATAAGTATTTTCGATAACCTTTATGCTCTTTCTGCATACTATACTAAGAAAAGAACTTGATTATCTTGATAGATTTATTTTAAATAGTTCTCTAACTCAGACATCAGGTAAATAAAGATACTAATAAAATAAAGATGGTCTGTGATTTGCTGACAATAGTAGTCTCAGTAACACATTAAAAGATTAAATTTTTCACAGATTCCATCCTGTTCTTTTCTATTTTTTAGAAACCTTGATACAATGAATGAAAATGTTTCAGATGTGCTCTTGATCAAGGGAAATACTATTCTTTTAAATTAACAGAGTGTGTATATCTAGCCAGGAACTCAGACATATATTAACCACCTACATATCTGTTAGGATACCGGATCATTTATTTCAGTTCAATATCAGGAAATGAGCAGAAGGTATGCATTTAGGAGGACAAAGAACAGATTAAAACATTGCTATGCATGGAGCTTAATTCAAGTGCATTTATATTAATGCATTTTTTTCCCCTCATATCAGTAGACCTTGGATACAGCTCATCTTCCAGATTCTGAAATATCAAGAAAAACAGTAAATAACCCAAATTATCTTGTTCCTATTTGAAGTTCAGTGAGTAGTCATCTAGGTCAGTGGAAAACTGTTGCTCTCTTACAAGCCACTTTATCACAAAAATCTTTGGCACCTGTAAAAGCAGGAGGGTTGGCAGTTGCCTTCTAGTACTACCTGCACATCTCTAATGACTATAACTCAGACAGGGATGTAGCTTTGACCAGATCCCTAAATTCTAGAAGGTTAAAGTTTAGTGGGATTAGTCCTGCCCTAACTTTTACTGCTATAAATTTTAGGGGAGTTTTCTGTATTTGCTATGTTCATTGGAAGCCTAGTACATAAGTTACACAATAATGGAATCATATCTAGTAAAAGTTGTAATTAAGATATAACCAAGATAAGCCCCAACAGGAGTCTGCAATCTATTCCCTGATGTCGGTTATCACACCAAGAGTTTGGTATCATTGACATACAACAGACATCATCATCCATTGATTTTACTTATTGCCTCTGCTTACATAAAGAGTAAGAGAGAGAAAGTGAGCGTATGTGTATATACGCTCACACACATGTATATAGGCAGTGGTACATACCTATATTCATATATGTCTGCATCAGTTCTGTTCCAAGTGTTTGGAATATTTCTCCTAAAGATGTTTATTATTAATAGCATAGACACAGACTCAGGCAGGTTTTCAGTTATATTATGCAATGTAAAGATGGCAGCTTAAAGAACCTGATGCTGTTTTCTAGCCACGGGGAGAAGCCGTAGTTTTGGTGTGAATGGTTAGCCAATGTATAGGGCTTGATAAATAAATTAAGTTCTAACTCTGTAAAATATATCCAGTAAATAACCCCTCACTGATAAGATTTTTTCATCTTGCCTGATAAAGGAATTTGCAATCTTCCTTTGGATTTTATCAAAGATTTAGTTCTATCCTGTTATAAATCATTTCCATATTTAGTCACACTGTCTGCTCTGTATCAGAGGAATAATATACCTCTAAGAAAGTAATAACTGGATTTTAATAGGAAATGTAAAGTATGATTGTTCACATTGGCTCATCATTCAGTGGTAATCCCAGAAACTCCATTTCACAGAATTGTATCCAGAGATCTATCTAGTCAAAGTGTTTATCAGCACTGAGCAAACCCACCACTAACAACTGGTTTAGGGAGTTGCGATATTGAACAGAACTTGTGCCCTTGCATACAGTGCAGGAATCATAAACTTTGATCTGCTTGTTACCAGGAGGACATATTGTATGTTAATTCAATTATTAATATCAAGTTTGAAGCTAGAAATAGGAACCTTACCTGCTGATATTTCGAAAGATTATGAACTGTGCAGGGATCATAAGCCACTGGATCTAATACATCCTCAGACATGTTACATGAGTATTGGCTGATAATTACAGCTAATTGCGAAGAACTTAGAGTAGAGAATAGCATTATTCAGGATAAAGATCACAACAGGCATGATGGCAGCCAAGGAAAGGAATAATACTAAGTAGGAAATTAGGACTTAACAGATAGGAATATCTTCATCTGAAAATGGAAACTAGGAAAATTACTTTCCGGTTCACACAAAGAAAGCAGAGCTGGTACACATGGTTACCTGTCTCACTAACCACAGACTAAATTAGTTACAGGTAGGCTCACCTACTAAGGGCCAGCAGATTTAAATTTAAAGATTTAAAGTCAAGAGATATCTTGAATATTGCTTTGAAAAAAACATGGAACAGTTGAATGCTACTATAAGGTATTTCTGATTCCAAAATTTTCATTTGTGTTACTCTATCAAAACATATTAACGTTCCAGTGAACATTAAGAGAAGCTTTTCTTTTCATCTCTCTGAATGCTTGAATTCTTATTTATACCGTTATTTGCTGACTATTAATTGCTTGTATGTCTTTTTTTCTTTATCTGAGACTTTTTATAACTGAGCATTGATGACTTCCTCCTTTTCTTATGGCAATTTAGCATTTGTATTCAAGCTTAATGCTGTCCAAAAAAAAAAATCCCAGGTGCATTAAATTTCCATATTGTCTCCCCCTTACTGAGTTGGTAGTTTTCAGTTTGCAAACCTATTCCTCTTTACAGAATTAGGTAAAAGTTAGTTACTTGCAAAATTTATTGGATTTTTAATTTTTTAAATGTCTTTTGTGGCCACTTCAATTGATTTTTTTCATGTCAAATATGAATTCTACAGAAAGTTTTTATATTATTACAAGTGCTGCAGCATCTCTCCTATCTTCTTTCCGGTTTTGGGGTAGATAGTCAGATGCTTGTCAGAGCAGTTGGTGGTTGGTTCCAATGGAAAAGTTTGGAAGTTTGGAGTTTTAATCCAGAGCAGCAGCAACCATGACAATATGCTGGGAACTGACTACAGCACTGCCACAGTTCCTGGGGGTCGCGGGCACCCATCAACCTATTTATTTGATTAATCCAGAAATCAGTTTTGCAGTATCACAGACCCCCAGGAACGTTCCATCAGAGTCCTCTGACTTTTCAAGCTATGTGAGTTCATAGCTGGCTAATGCCAAGTTTCCAAAATCCTTGAGGAGTTTTGGAATCATGCATGCATATCAAAACAAATGATCTTAATTTTCAAGCAGAATTTCAGTATTCTTCAAAAAGAAATTCCACCTTATGTCTATTTTAACTTTTTTTTATGCATGAAGGAATTTCCAACTTATTGAATACTTGTACTAATGCCAGATATTTCTAGCTGAAGTGCTGCCTTAGCACATCTATCTGCAGAAAACATGCAGTTGGCTTGCAGATCAGCTCTGTACGTATAGAATATTACTTATTTTTCATCTGATTATGTTTATTCCAGGATACCTATACTTTTATTTCTCAAGTAAATGGAGTTGAATTGAATGCACCTACCTTCCTTTGGATTAGTATCTAGATCTGGTCTAAAATGAAAGGACATTCAAAGGACATTTTAAGAAGTGATTCACCTCATACTGAAGATGACTTACACCCCAATGAAATGACTTGTATCCTGAAAGTGCCTTTTCAGCTCCATTGATTATACAGGTGACTAGCTCAGAAGATAAATGTGTTTCAGCCATTGCAAGTCATACTCTGTTTCAAGAGTTCCACAAAATGGGCTGTGCAGTACTAGAAGAATCATCAACAGTTGGGAAACCAAGAAAGAAGAAAATTTTTATTTTTAAATTTGAGTCATTCACTTAAAATTACTTCTATAAACAAGGCTCCCTTTTCTTGCATTAAAATTGCTCATATCTGTTAGAACACTCCAGGGAAAAGTGCTATGTTTAAATTCAGTTATGTTTTACATGCTGGATACTTCGGATTATTATATTAAATGTATCAAATCTCAGTGGAATGGCTGGTGATAAGTGTTACATATTTATAAATATTATGTATTCCCAGAATCATGCTTTCAGTCATTAGAATCGTAGATTCACATTGCTGAATGACTCAGTAGGTCAATTAGTCTCTGTCGCCAGCCTAAATATGTATGAAAACATGACAGAAGTTTGTCTCTCTCATTCTTAAATGCCAGCAACAATAGATCACACAGACTCCCCAGGCAGTCCTTTCCAGCAATTTCCTCTCCTTTGGCTTCAGAAACTTTTTTCCCCAAGATCTAATTTGTATCGTCTTTGCAATGTAGCCTAGTTCCTGGGTCAATGATGGATGTCTCTCCATTAGCGGCAGGGAAACAGGTTACTCAGTTCTTTTCCACGGCCGGTTGTGCTCTCAGTCATCTCTCTTCTGAGCTAGGAAACCCTAGCTCCTTCTGCCTTTCTTCGTAGGTCTTGTTTTCAGACATCTGCTCATTTCTAATTGCTCCCCTCTGGCTCCTCTCCGGTCAGTCCACAGCTTTTCTTGAAGTCTTTTGAGTTGAAGCCTTGCCAATACTAAGCTAACATGAATTGCATCAGTGCTGCAGACTGCCCTTCTGTTTATACAACCCAGAAGGATGTCTCCTTTTCTGCAGCAACATGAACATGTTGGCTTCTGTGTGGTTTGTGAACCATGATAACCTTCCACTCCCTTGTGAGGGACTGGTACCCAGGTCGCTGTTACACATACCATGTCTGCAATTTTAGTAATTTCAACCTAACTGCCATATTTTCTACTTGTCCTTGCTTAATAGCAGTTTCCAGGACAAATCTCAGGTTTCTCAATATGATTTTAAATGCTACTCCTTTCTTCAAACATACTTGCAATGTCTCAGAGTGGATATAAGTCATCTTTTCGATTTTCAATCATTCACATAATTAATCAACATATAATAGTATTGGACCCACAAGAGGCTGCAGCATAGCATCATTTGATGCTGTTTTTCCATTGTGACCATGCACTATTGAAATTTCTCTCTGAATATAGTTTTCCTTTTTGCTGAATGCCTTATGGGTATGTCAGAGCAAAACTGTTTTGACAACATTAAACTTTGTCTCATATGACATTGTCTTCAGTATGCTAAGGAATCACAGTGTACTTATAAAAATCATCAGAAAAACTGTACCCAGAATGGAAAAGATACCCATGTCACCATCAAGTATGGGATGATATGTTCGTGGGTTAAGGGTACGTCCTGGAAAGCATTTATCTGAATGTGTAACAAAATTAATCATAAATACTGTGAAAGTCCCATTAATTTAATGGAATTAGCAGCAGTACAAAAAATGAAATAAATTCTGATGTTATCTTGGAATGAGATGTAAATCTACAGGTTAAAAGATAAAAAAATATATGTGAGGATAAAGTAATGATGAAGTTTTACAGGATGTTTTGTGCTGAGCTCAGGTGATAAAATAGTGTGTAATTAATACCCTATTGTAGTATGGACGCGCAGTAGGACAGAACCAAGGAGTTCGTCATTTCCTGTTCTTTGAGGACGAAACTACATACTCTTTATTTTTAGGCTTAACTCTGCTATTAATTTTTGAGATTAAATCCATTTTTAATTTAAGAGATGTATGCCTTAAATGTAATAATACTTTACAGATTACTCTTCCAGATTAAATTAAAGCATTTATTTTAGGTTGGAATCATATAGGGCTTTGCTGCTACCTTCTCTGGGCAAATTCAACTCCCAGTCAAGTCAGAATAGCTCCAATACAACTGCTCTGGTACTAGGAATTCAGGGAAGCTTTAATGCTTCCAACTCTTTTGTTCAAGAAAGAAAAACAAAAACCCAACATCAGCAATGTTCATGTAAAAGCTGTGTGTCTTTGTGTAAACAAAAGATCTCTCTTATAAGTATTTTATGAGAGTTTTACTCCAAAGAAAGAGACAGAGCACATGTGGTAGACTGCTGGCATAGTGAAGTGATTTCTGCAAAAATAAATTATTCATTGAAGTTCATATATTTTTCCACTGGTCAGGCGTACATTTTATTGAAAACATTTTTACCCAGTCCATAATTAATAAACCAGATATACTATGCTTATTCCTTGACCCCCCCCAAAAATTGAAATCTACTTCTTTGAATTCACAGTGTTTTGCAATATTCTTGAGCATCAGGAAATCAAAGAAGAGCTCTATCGTTCTTCCCCCGTGACTGCTCTATTGTGTATACCAGCTTTCCAATTCAAAGTAATAAAAGCATCGATCTTCTAACATCTTGACAGTGGAGTTCCTCTAATTCTGCATTAGCACTAAACACAAACAAAAAATTTAGTATAAGCAGCCCCAAGAGACGCTTCAACCAGATTTGTGCATTTCCCTGGGCTAAATCAGCTCCTGAAAACTTAATTTAAGAAACTGACACAGACACTACAGTTAGAATGGTAAATCTACTCCCCGTCAGATTCTTAAATAAAGCTTTCAATCACTGATTCGTTCTACAGAGACAGAACTCTTTTCTACTTACTCCTCTCAAGCTACGCTCATTAAAGATCTTTGGTCCTAGTGTTTCATCTTAATCCTGCCTGGAAAGCGGAGGGTCTTTGGATACAGAGCTGGGTAATGAAGAGGTTTTCTTCATGAATTGCTTGCAAATAAAATATGCATACCTAAGTACTGTGATTCAAATGGAATGAATGCAAGAGATAGAAAACATGTTTAAATAAATTTTCTAGATTTGTGAGCACTTCCATTGTTTTATCCCTGGGGACTTGTGGTATTTCATTGGCAAGAAAAAGAAGAGCCCCAATTGTAGCTGCATCATTAAAAACCTCTACAAAATCTTTAGGGCCAAGATTTTATGCCACTCCAACATGACCTTTTCCTTCCCCGTGTCGCTGAAGGAGACACATCCAGGTTGTATCAAGGCAGAAAGCATGTATGTTAAAAACCTATTCTTACTTCTCAAAAGTATGTTTTCCCTGCAGAGTAGGGAGTACAAGACAGATTTGGGTTGCTATACTTTTACTACTTCCCTGCTCCCCACTATGTTACAGTTGTATTTTGAGGGACACCCCACAGATATTCATGCAAAAAAATGATCATTCCACAAATTTTTTGTTTGTTCAGCTGGCTTTTGTTTGATTTTTAAGAACTGCAGTAACCCTTCTAAGTTTTCTAGGAAAGATACTTTGAATCCCAAAATGATTTAGGTTGGAAGGTCATCTTATACAATGACGTTCTCAAAGGAGGGCCAATTATATTATATTGTTCAGATGCTTTTTTGGTCAGATTTTGAATATTTCCAAGGATGGAGTTTTTACCTCATCTCTAGGAGCCTGTTCTAGAGTTTTTTCCATTTTCATGGGTAAGAAATAAATTTTTACATCTGGTAAGAGTTTACTGTGTTCCAGTTTATGGTGGACCTCTGTGAGGAGCCTGGCTCTGCCTTCCCAAGGCCCTCCCAATTAGTTAGTGGGATTAGCTAGCTATGAATAGCAGTGGCATCCCCACAGGCCTTCTGCTATTAACACTGTACTGACCCTGCTCTCTCAGATGTTTCTCTGACATCCTGTGCCCCAGACCTTGATTAGCTTGGTGGCCTTTGCTGGACTGGCTCCAGTATGTCCATGTTGCTCTTCTACTGAGGATCCCAGAACTGAACCCAGGTCTTCAGCTGTGTTCTCACCAGTGCTGAGCAGAGACGATCACCTTCTTCAGCCTGTTGGTGACACTCCTCCTAACCCAGCCCAGAGGGTTGTTGGCCACCAAGACAGCAGTCAGTGCTCAGTCAGAGGCCTCTGTTCTCATTGAAAAGTGAGCCAATGGTCCTGTGTGAGAGCAGAGCCAGAGACCCCTTCCCACGTTCAGGCTGTCTTGGGGCCAATTGATGTAAATTTTAATTGAAAGGCAATATTTCCTTTTGTACAACCCTGTGAGATGAAGCAAAGATTCCAAACATAAGTTGTCAGCAACAGTGGAGCTGACACCTGACATGAACTGTCAGTGAAGTATCAGTAATACAGAGTTTATATAGGAGTTAATTTTTAAGTGGGCCTGCCAGATACTAGATTCTACTCTTCAATTAATAGGATTAATAGCAATATGAGCTAGGGAGCCTGCTTTGGCAGGGGGGTTGGACCCGATGATCTCTCGAGGTCCCTTCCAACCCCTACAATTCTGTGATTCTGTGATTCTGTGATTTCAAGGCTGAGGGGAGACCTCATTGCAGTCTATGGCTTCCTGATGAGGGGGAGTGAAGGGGCAGGTGCTGATCTCCTCTCTTTGGTGACCAGTGATGGAACCTGAGGGGACTATATGAAAATGCAACAGGGAGGTTTAGGTTGGATATTAGGAAGAGGTACTTTACTGAGAGGGTGGTCAGGCACTGGAACAGGCTTGCCAGTGAAGTGGTCACAACACCGAGCTTGACTGAGTTCAGGAAGCATCTGGACGATGCACTCAGTCCCATGCTCTGACCTGGCTGGCTCTACGTGGGGCCAAGAGTTGGAGTAGATGATCCTTATGGGTCCCTTCCAACTCAGGATATTCTATCAGTCTATGATTCTGTGTTGTCTTTTATAAAATATCTTGTATATTTACACGTTAAAACCTGAAGTAAAAATCAGGGACAAAGACTGTTTAAAAGAGGAAATATTTGAATCAGTCTGCATTATTTGCTTCATATTAATTTTAGTTTAACTGCTAAACAGAGAATAAAGCTTTTACAAGACTACACTGGAAAAAACAATACCAAACAGCATTTATTACATCATTAAATAACATGGTTTATTTGTTAACCACTATGTCTTCCAGAAAATACCAGATGAAAACATTCATTTCTAAGACGAAAGAGAAATAAATCACAGGAAACAAAAGCTGCTGTAAATAGTTTTAGGAAGAAATAGTGTGATATCTGGAAAATTACTTGTTACGACCTAATAGCACCACCAGTTCAGAAACTGCAACGCTGCACATCAAATCTGCATAATGCCTTTGGTGCATCTTGTGTACACTACACAGGCTGCTGTACAAACTGGTGCTAAGATTAGCAAAACAATGGATATTTTTATTGAGGTTATTTTGCCATCTTAAATTAGGTGTTTTTCTATTATATATATAAATAAGAACACATATATTCTTATGTATACTGGCAGAAGCATTGTATGCTGTGTAGTCAACATGTAAAAGGGTGACAGGTTATTCATCTGCAGAGTGGTACTGTAGCTGGCTTAAATTGCTACAGTGTCTTTTGCAGTAGGTAAGGTACTTTCCTTCCTACCAAAAAAAAAAAACCAATCTAGCATGGCATCATAATATTATTCCCCAGGGTGTGCTTCTGAAAACTTAATAAAAACCATACATTTACCCAAAGTCATGCACTGAAACTTTTTAAATGGCGTTGAATGGTTCTTAGGAGGCTGCAGTTCACTGGCGTGGTGGGCACTGTCATGACTTAGCAATAGCTCACAGGAGGAAAGGACACGCACTTGAAATGTTTGCTGACATCAGCTTGCCTGATATTGTAGTCTATTTATTAATGCAAGTGACAAAGTTTCTCTTTAGTCTGTTTCCATGAGACTTGCCATGTCAGGATGGAAGTTTGTGAATAGCTGCTTTTTCATTTCTGAATCAAGGATTTGAACCCTTATCACCTACCCTAGATATGTGGGAGTGCTAACATTTCCCAGCATGCAAATGCCACCTAAGCACCCTAATAAGGCAAATTTGGAAATCTGTAATATTTTCCCCTGGAAATGTTAAAACAACATTTTGCAATGTTGTCCACATTCTTGTTCCTGTCATTATGAATGCTAAAACTAGCTAAAACTGGAATTCCTGAGTTCTCTCATTATTCAAAATTATTTCCGAGGCACAGGATACAAAAAAAAAATCAGCTCTAGAACTGTGCACTTTGCTTCTTAGAAATAATTCAAGCAGTTCTCAAATGCAGGAAGCAGACAATATATAAAACATCAGTAATTCACTCTCTGTTCAAGGTAAGTTAGAACTTATTATTTCTGTACTTAGATGGCAGTTGTGGATAATCAAACTAGTGTTAATAAAACTAATCTGTGGTCCAAGCTGAGTGACATGATATCACACCCAAAAAAAAGAGAGAGTAATTTCACCTACTGTTAAATTAATTACCACATGTAAATTGAAAAGAGTTTGATTTATCAAATCTGAATATAGCCTTAGGTATTGTAATAACCATCATCACCTGCAAGGACATGAATGAACCCTTTATGAACTAAACTATCAGAATCATATAACATGTTCCTGTGACAGATGCCGTTTTTATTAAAAAAACCAACAGAACCTTTCAGACAGGGGTTTTTCAAAGGGTCTGTAGGGTGAATATAGCTGAGGCAAAAGGAGCTTTTACTCAAAGCCTAGACCTGTCTGTTTGAAGTCTGCAGAACTGTGTTCCCAGCTCACTGGAAGATCTGCATAGTCTTTGGATATTATCTAAATATAAGAAGCCCTTGTTCCTAGAAGGATTTTATTTAGAATTAAGAGGTTATTTATGTTTGTGCCTGGAAATTCTAAGCACTATTGACCTGTGTATTTGCCTGAGTAAATCAAGACAAGAGACATGCATCCTTTACCCTTTAAAAAGAAGTGGAAAAAAAATCAGTCCCAAAAAGCTAAATAACTTAAATTTCATAGAAACATAGAATCATAGAATCTTTAAGGTTGGAAAAGACCTCTAAGATCATCAAGTCCAACCATGAACCCAACATCACCATATCTACTAGACCATATGCCATATGTGTCTCGTCTGTTTTTTGACCACCATAGTGCTTTTCTTTTAAATCATTATGCCTTACTTATAAAAAGACTGGTTCTGATATATTGTGAGATTGTGTGCATACAGCTCAAAGTGAATAACCAGAGTTTGGGAACCCTTCAGAACATTCAGTTCAGAAAGAGATACAGAAACACACCGAGTTTAATACAGTCATAAAATTCCTTGCTAGTTTTCTATCATGAAACACAACTTTGCCGTGGGAAAAGAGAACACGTGCCACCACCCTGTTTCCAGCTCTGGAGCCTGGCCCTAAATCAGGCTGCTCAGCTCCAACCCAAAGCAGAAGCTGTTCTCTCCAAGATATCTGTGTGATCATCATCATCTGGTACACCAGAAAATATTTCTATTGCATCTTTGTACCTTCAGGTTTAATCAAAACTTCAGGATAGATTTGTCTTTTGGAATGAAAGAAACTAGGTTATGTTGGTTTCGATAAGATCTGGTAATAATCACATGCCCATCAGTAGAGGCAGAACAACATAGATCACATGAGGCTGGAAAGCTGCAAACTGTGCCCCCACATTAAGAAATTTGGATGCAAGCTGTTTTCCTCATAGAATGATAATTTGTCAAAACAAAAACTTTTCAAAACAAGGTATTACATTTAACTTAATTTTCTTTAACAAATTGCCTGATTGCTCATAATATTGCTGATTACTTCACAGTGAGAAATAAATAAGATTCCACAGAGTTAACTACTACTCGGATGTGAGCACCACTGGTCAGCTGCCTATTTCAGTGTATTTTATCACACAAGCTTAAATCCTCCAGAATGTAATTTCCTAAGAAACTAAAAAAAAAAAAATTAGTCCTCAGGTTCTTCACTAAATATGCACAAGAGCTAAATTAAATTTCCTGTGTGATAGTGTAGGGACTGCAACCTCTCAGTGCCCGTGATAAGTGATATTGGACTGCTGGGATGGGCTTAATTCTCTTCTTCTGCACAAAAAAAAAAATTTGAAAAAATTCAAAGCATCTTAGCCCAGAAAATTCCATTCCTAGTCTAAAAAGATTCTGTTTAAATATGAAAAAAAAATCATGGGATAGTAGTAATCATTTTAAGCTCACAACAAAACCTGAAAGTTTCTGCTTTATTTCTTTCATATTTTTATTTGAAGGATTATATGAGGAGACACTTTTTGAACAACTATGTTAATGAAAAATGTTGATGCTACTGAACTAATAAATTAGTCTTCTGGAGTTAAGCAGCTATCTTTTTTTTTAATGAGTTGAAATGACAGATTAAAATTGTTAGGTTTTTCAATGTACATATTCCAATATTAGAAAAATATTAAGATCTTAATTAACATAACATTAATTTCAGATCTAAAAATTTCATAAGATTATTGATAGGTATCATATAACAGAATAGTAAATGAACATGTCAATCCCTGTATAGCATTAACTATGGTTTTGAGGACTGTTTCATTTTATAGGAGAAAATCAGGACAACTGAGTGATTTTCTTTCATGCTAGTAACTTTATAAATAAGTGATTGAAATCTTTGGAAGTACATTGGCAATCACATAAGATGTATTTTCAACATTTTTAACAGAATACTGAGAAAAGCTAACAGTGAATCTTGCCTGATTTATTGCACATATTTAAATCAAATTCCATATCCAATTTGGAATTCCACTGGTATAAAATTATTTCACAAGAGGAAATTAACAGGATTCTAGGTTAAAGAAAAAAAAAATATGCAAGTGAAAGGGAAAGTGTCACACATAGGAAAAGGGAGAGAGGCTAACAATCATTTCAGCTGCAATAGGGAAAAAAAAAGACCAGGAACTTTAAATATACATGATCTCTACACAGTTGTACAATAATCATTGCCTGTGTATCAACTGTGGATTAGAAAGCAAAAGAAATATGACAAAAAAAAAGACAAGAAAAGGAACACAGCTACCAAGCTCTATCTTGGCCCTTCAGTGAGGGCTTTTTTTTTTTTTCTTTAGACAGGAAAAGGTTTGCTTGCATGAGAAAATGATACTGCCTGACAGGACCTAGTTTTAGTGGAAAAGTGAGATAACAGAAGAAAAAAAATTCCTGTAGAGGCCTCTGTGCATCCAAGGCATCCGGAACTACAAATGCTTTCAGACTCTGATCTTTTATCACTGAAACCTTGTGTGATTGTTCAGTCTCCAAGCAGCCTGTTCTTGCTATTTTGAGTTTGAAAAATGAAACAAGTGGTTACATGGCTGTATTTGACAAAACTTGTACAGGAGCTTGGCAGGTTTGCACAGATTTCAAAAATTCCTAATTAGAGAACTGGAAGAAACTTATTTCCCATGACACAGCAAGCCACAACCATTGAAGTCAGTACAATTTAATATCCCTGAGTCCAAGAGATCTCCTGGACTTTCAAAGGGAATCACCCTGAATTGCTACTGCCTCTTTTTTTCTCTTGGCACTGTGTTTGGGATCAGCTTCTCTAAGCCGCAAACCAACAAGAATCATTGAAACGGTAATATGTCGTAATTACTACATAGGGATAGTACACTTACTATTATGTTTTAGTAGTAACACAATAAATACACCCAGAGCTATCTCCATTTTGAGCACTGCTGCTTTCCTATCGGTTCTTAATGAAGAGAAGGTTGCATTAGTTTCTGGCAGCTCTGGCGAAGCTTTCTGCTGCCATGTTCTGTCATCAGCTGTCCTCAGCCAGAAAATGTTCTGTACGTTGCCATTAGCCCCAGCAGAAGTTGTTATCTACTGGATTAAACACAGCCACAAAACCATCGGGGCTCAACACTTTTTACAAACTAAGGTGAAATAAAATTACAGACTTATCCTTGCAATGTCTCTGTTTCTAATCCCTGAGACCTGAGGCCACCAGACTCTAGCCTTAGTCTTTTCCAGCAGCACTTCTCCTGACCACTACAAATACAAACACATTTTCAGAATGTCAGCGAAGTTGTCATACCAAATATTTTCACCTGTTTTTTGCCTCCTCGATGCATAGCAAAATCTGGTTTAATGCACTAATTTTCATTAACAGGCTTTACAAATACCAGCAGGATTTACAAAAGCAGCTCAGTGATCACCAATAAAGCACATACAGATGTATTTCTGTGTCCATGAAGGAAGCAGCTGTTTGTTGAATTTAGGATAATGAAATCTTCCTTGACATACAGACTGTGGAAAACACCGTATCGGCATGCCCAATGTGTATCTACAGTTCTTGTTAGGTTTCATAGCTTCAAGGCTTATCAGACCATTTCTCTGCATTTCCCTGAACAATGTTTGAGCCACAGATGTTGGAAAGAAAACAGACGGCAAATACACTGGAGAGTACAACAAATCCCCAGCTTCCAGTGTAGACTTTGTCTATGTCCACTAAAACTGTATTCAAACAGTGAATAAAGTAAATAGCAAGTGGAGTTTGTCCAAAAATAGTTCTAAACATTTTCAGTATGAGAGACGTTAATGATAGATACATCATCCCTTCCTTGGCTTACACAGCTCTACAAGGATATTCAAGTCCTTATCTGTTTTCTCTCTAAGAAGTGAAACTTTTTCATAAGCTGTGTGACCTTCACTACTAAACTACTGACAGGAGCTGCTCTCTTTGTATGGTTGCATACAGGAGGACATGGTTTGAAGGTTGTAGGCAAATTCAAAGCCCATAATTTTTACCTGAGAGGATCTAACTGTGCAGCAGCTGACTGTAGGTAATAGACTCCTTCAGCATTTATTCTTATCCCACACATCTTGGGGATAGGAATTTACAGGGTTTATCTCAGGCAGAAATCTGGTTTCATTCTAATTCTTATTCCAGCCAAGGCTGACCTGAGCCATGGATGTTGTCTAATGTTACCAGTAGCACGATTTCACCCCCACTTACTGTTCCACTTGCTGAAGTTGCCCTTGTTTGTTAACTGATTCAGTACATAACAGCCACACTCCTTGAAAGCCTTCACCACCACATTATTCAAAGTTCTTTAAGATCTGAAGTCCGGGCTTTCAGTAGGATTTATTTGGTTTTGCTGATACCAAGAATTAAGGAATATAGCATTTCTGTGACAGGTATCGGGTCTATTGTATGAGGAGAGGAAACGCAATAGCATTTTTCTGATTACACAGAGATAGGAATAGAATATAGATCTGATAAAGACCTGCATTTTTTTTCTGGTATGGTATGCACTGACTATTCTTGGAAAAAAACAAGATTATTTAGTCCTAGCAGCAGCATTCAATTTAGCTGCCAAACGATGATTTGAGGGCAAAGGAAATGTTTTAATGTAATACATTATTTCAGAAAATCATCTGGGGATAAATTCAGGGATCGACTTTGTTAAGTTTTACTTATATAGGTAATTATAAATATTTTAATGTATGATTATATATCCTGTGTAACTTGGAAACTTAATTGTGCTTTTAACCTATAAATTTTTGGATTACTTCACCCTTTATAAGCAAACACAACCATCTTCAGAGCAATGACGTTCTAATCAGAGAGCCCAGTTTTGATCCTTATGTTTAGCTCCTCCTGATCCATTTTAACTTCATCTGGCAGATGCATAACAAATAGTCAGTTCGTGCAAGCCAGTTTATCCCTTTATTTTTCAAGGAATACATTTTTCATCCCTTGTCTGCACTTTGAAAAATATCTTTAGTCGGTCACGATTCTTCTGAAGGTATTGCAAATGATAAAATAGAGCCAGACAATGAGTCCTATTCATTCACGCTGCATCTCTGATAAGAGACTAGAGGTTAAGAATTTTCCATGGTAACTAGAATTGCTTAAAGGTCTTCTGACAATAACATGATGGATTCCAATTTTAGTCATTCAGGAATAAGTCTATTACTTTAAGCAAAGTAGCTCCAAAGATACCCATTCTTCAACTTCTTATGCCAGGCGAGGAGGCCAGTGTACTACTGAGGGGCTGTAACAGCCCCAGCTCCAGAAAGAGAAATAGCCTTCTGGCTTGGATGTAGGGTAAAAATGCCCATTTCCAAGAAAAATCTGGCAGACACTAAAGTAGCAGCTTTGTTAGGGAGGGTTCCAGAGGAAGGTGGGGTTTGTTGGGGATGAAGATTTATAGCTGTAGGTAAATGTACCTATTTTTTGTACTGTTTATGCAAATGTTCACTGTTGATTTGATTGCCTTTAAATGCTTGAAGTTAGTTGCATGACTAAATTCATGTGAGGCATCATACAATTACTCAGAGAGCTTACTATTTGCTGGATTGGCCTGTTGTGAGAATGCAGAATATTTATTCATTCTAAAAATATTTATGGTCTTTGTGCCATCTGATAGCTGTGTGTGCTTATACCGGGTAATAATTGGGGTTTTTTTAAAAAACTACACTACACTGTTAAGTGTAACCATGGATCAATTTGCATGTCAGTTATGACATTATCCATGTCATGACTCTGGATGGAGTGCAAAAAGGAAAATAAGTGGTACCAGAAAAGTTACTGGTTTTGAAGGGAGGGAAATGTGGACACAACATGTCAGCTACAGTATGGCATTCTATTTATTCCTCTTGGCACAGTAAACCTAATTAAATAGTTACATTTTAAAATCTTTATGAGAAATTTAATTATTAATGTAATCAGCAGGCTGAAAAAAATGTAGGTTAGGTGTGGGGAGAGCTTGGCTCTACAAAGACATTACTTAAAAGCAATTTTTTTTGCATGACTGAGCACATGTGCACACAGACTAGATAGTCACACTTTACAATGAGGTTACACATAAATTATTCGTCAAGAGCTGGTAAGCACTGTAGGCTATTACAGAACCCACAAAGTCCATAGTTTTGTTATAACCATGTGTAACACCCTCAAGTAATGTGCAACCAAGTATAATTTATGAAAGTCATATCTGTAGTATTGTTTATGATGTATATTAATCATTTAATAATCCTTTATGAACTATTTATGAACTCAATCTTAATGGAAAACATGGCTGACTAGTTACTCCACTGCACTAGCTGTATGGGACTTAAAAGTTGCCTCTTTGTCCCTGCTTTTTAGGAAGCTAAGCCTAGCTTGCCAAGTCCTAAGTCTTTAGACAAGGCAACACTCACTAGCTATTTCCTCACAGACTCTAAGGAAGTTAGAAATCTGAGAGAAGCATTACAAAGAGATTTTGTTTGTAAGCAGTTATACAGAATCCTTGTTTTTCTTCTCCAACATTTCAGTTGAGCTACCACAGGTCTGCCTGACAGGGTCCATGAGACAAAACTCCTTGCAGATGACCCACACATATTAAAGTCTGTGCAGTCTTGGTTCCTGAGGACTCTAATATAACTTGGTACATCAGACCACCAAAATATGGGCCGTATTTCTAGGAGCTGAGCAGAGGAGAGTTGCTGTGTAAATGTGCATATCCATCAATACTCACAGTTTCCACAGGAAAATGGGCAATGTAACAGAAATGACTGCTATATTCTAGGAAAAGATCCTGTCTTGCAGGATCATTCTTCTGCTCCAAAGCAATTCTGCCTGCCAAGGTACAGCTACTTGTGCTTGCTGCCAGCAAGCTCCACTAACTTTCATGTGACAGTGCAGTTTTATCACTGCTCTTTGCTTCTTTACGCATCCTGTGAAATCTCTTGCTGAGGCATTTGATAGCAGAGTACCAACCCAGCACATTAATTCTTCACTTGTTCTTTTGCAGGAAACAGATCTCATTCTGACCTTTAATATCTCAATGCATCGTTCTTGGTGGATGGAGAATGGGCCGGGCTGCACCGTGACCTCAGTAACCCCTGCCCCAGACTGGGCACCAGAGGATCATCGTTACATCACTGTCTCGGGGTGTTTTCTTGAGTATCAGTACATAGAAGTGGCTCACAGTTCTCTTCAGATCATCCTTGCAGTAAGTGTTTACAGACAGCTTTACTTCCACCACCTTTTCTAGATTTCTTCTTTCAGAATGTCATAACCAGAATAGCAGAGTATTGCAGCATTCGTTTGCAAGCCCTGGCTCCAAGTGTTAGCTTTGTTATGAAATACTGTTGTTCCTTGCAGCTAGTCCAAGACACCAGTGCACAAAAATCTCTAACATGCTTATTGCTGTGAGAACTGATGATTTGACACACGGTTTTCCTAACCTCTGTTTTGACCATTAACCATGCCACAAATAATTTATAGCAGTTTACATTCAAATGACACTGTACTATCTAAGTTGTGACATAGTAAGAAGTTGCAGCTATTGCTGTGAAAACCAAACTGAATGTAAAAGCCAAAATAATGAAGGAGACATTTTCAACTGAAAAAATAGATTCACCAATCAGTTCACAGTACTTCTTGTATGATAATCAAAAGCAGAAATCTGAAATCTCTTTAGGATAAGCATCCACTGCTAATCTGCAGAAAATTTATAACAAATGAAAACAGCTTGTTTTGGGGAAAATGGATAGGATTTCTAAACATATTTACCTGTACTTAACATTTTGCCTTCTGTTGTCTCTGACAGAGGTGAAAAGAGTGACATAAACACTCAATTAATTACATTTAATGACAAGCTGCATTTTTACATTTACTTTAGAGATAGGAGCGTATTTTTGCCCAGGTGGAGATATATATATGACTGCAAATAAAACCAGTATTATACTTACAAATTTGGACCAGTGCCTACATTCCCATGTTTTTTTTCCAAAGAGGGACCTTACTGGCAAAAGGCAGAGGAAATTTTGCTAGCCAGATCCAGAAGTTAATGTAAGGCAGTTGGACAGTCCATAATATACAATGTGGTACTTAGCTATCTGAAAAATGAGCAGCTTTTCTCTCTGCCTATCCATCTATGCATCCATCTAGCTGTAAATGACCAAGTACCAGGTGAGATCATGACAATATATCGAGAATTGGAAGGGTAAATGTGAGGAGAGTCGTGCAGGACCCAGGCTGAGCCTTGTTGAGCCTCACACAATTGCCCTCAGCCCATCCAGCCAGCCTGTCTGGATGCCGCTTTAGAGCTTTTCTACTCTCAAACCCCACAAAGGAGATATCCAGAAGTGGTTTTCTGCCTTTTTCTTTTTTCTTTTTTTTTAATTTAATGAATGATGAACTAGAAACTCAAAGAATATATAGTTCAAGCTTTACTCTGTTCCTGACACAACAGTTTTTTCTGTGTCTGTGCCTAAATAGAGCTGTTTCTAGACAAGGTCATTCTTTGTAAGCCAAGGGAATGGTTCAGAACAGCAAACCATTGGTAATCTGCTAGCTATAGCCAAGTACAGTGCTTTTATATTTCCATCCGTATTGTTATAAATGTAATTATCACAGGTAAAGAGCTACCCAGTATAAATATGGGTCATTTTTCCAAACCTGGTGCTTGTAATCACTGTTTACATAGTTTTCACAATTCCAGTAGTGGTCATGGGGTTCCTTTCTAATAGAAACGCTAACATAAATTCACTGCCATACTAAACATAGTGAGAAACAGAGGAATTAACCTAGTACTGCTCAGTGACATACAGCACACAGTTAGAATAGCAGATATAGCATGGTTTTCAACAAACTAGCTTTCAACAAGCCCAAGCTTCAGATCAGATTTATCTCCAGTTAGTAGAAAGAAATTGATCTTTCCTTACAATTTTCTTTTATGGGTACTTAAGTGAATCTTGTACTTTAACTGTAAAACTATAAATTACAACCTACAAATTGGTTACTTGCTTTCTATTTTTATTTCTCTATGCTTGTGACAATGATCAAGCTATTGTTGATCTTGGGTTCTTCACAGACTGGTGGTACTGCAGCATATTTTTAAGGATGTTTTCTACTGCCTACAGATAAAAAGTTACAAAGACATCAACTTCACTGAGGACCACTTATGTCAGTCTTTGAAAACATTATACTGAGTGTATTTTGTACATCTTGCCAGTAAGCTCACAAGGAATCCAGCTACAGAAGGTTAGGCTTCACATAGATGTGATATTTGCTGTGGATTACTTAGTGGAAAGAATATGACAGTTAAGATAAAAGCTATAAAACCCCTGTGGTTTATACTGTCTAGAAAGCAAGTCTTGAGGTGCTTTGTGGAATATTCCAAGGATTGCAGGCAGATACTCTGCTGAGGAGGTGCAGAATACTCACAGTCTCCAAGAGACCTTCTTTCCCCAGAGGAACACGTACTAAAATCAAACAGCTCCACATTATGAACCATACAAAAGTTACTTCTAATTTTGTGCGAGTTAACACATATTTTAGGTTTTTAAGAGTGAAATTTTGGAGAATTTTAATTTATCCTGCTGCTTAAGCAAAGCAGTAATTAAAGCAACTGGAAGATTAAATGATCCCAAAGTTAGGAGAGTCCCAGCAGGCACAGTGATAGTGTTCAATGTGTAATATTGGCCTTAGAGACTAGAGAGACTCAGATGTGATGATGTATAGATATTTTGCCAGCTTCTCCTGAGGAGTGGATTTTGCTCTGGATAAACAAACAATGGGACTAAAAAGCTAGTTTAGCTCACACTGAACATGTAACAGAAAATTCAGTTTGGTGTTTTGTATACTTTGACCAGCTGAATGTTTGTGGTTTAGAAAATCCTCAAAATCATTTGAGAATTAATGTGTGCAAGAAAATGTGGAAAGCAGGGCTGAAATAACCTGCAATGACAATAGGGGCTGCAAAGCAACCACAACTCCTCTTTTGCCCCATGACACAGAGGACTTAGTGCATTGAGTCATGCTTGTGGAAGACTACAGCCTCTGTAGAGCCTATCAGTAAACCAATCCTGGTACCACAGATATAAAAAAATGGCCATATAATGCCCAATTTTGTCTCTGGTGTAGCCATTCCCATGGTTGCCCATTCCTTCTTACTCAGCTGCTGTATCATTTTTCTTTTTTCATGTTTTATGGAAATCTACTTTAAAAAACATCCACTGGATTTGTCACTCGATTATTGTGGCAGTTGCATCTCTGAAGTGGTACACCATCAAAATCTCAGTGCCGCACACCATGCTTATCAGTTTTACCTCTGTGCTCCGTACTAATACCTCCTATGTGTTTCTATTGAGACAGAGCCACATTGCTATCACTTTATGTCTTACCATCTTTTTCCAACACATTAAAAAGAGAGAGGGGTTCAGAGTGAAGAAGGGATAATGCGAGGGAGGGGAATCTATTTCATTCTTAAGTGCAGCTTTGCAGCCTGCAGTGCTGCAAAATAAACAAACATATTTTTAGGGCACCACCTGCAGCACACAGCTGTATGGGACTGAACAGAACTGCTAAGGGTGTGATTTGTTCTGCTTTGTGTGAAGCCCTGGAGTCTGAGAAAACATGTGGGGAAGGTATTTCTATGGAAAAACTCCCGCCTTTCCTGCCCTCCCCAGTTCTTGGTGAATATCATAGCTGAATCTGTAAAGGTGAGACCTTCGCTTCATTGCACTTTGACAGCAACAGTAATTTATTTAATGTTTGGTTGAAACGCGATGAAAAATGCATAGTTTGGGTCACAGCTAATTCATTTGTTTTGTCGCACAAAGCTAACCCCCAATGCAGCCTGTGCCCACATACTGAGTGAAATTCTCACTCAACTCTCTGCTCCCAGGGAAGTTCTAATTACAGAGCTATGACATCCTGAGCACCTGGCCCATCCAATGTGCTCTGCAAGGGCAGCTCTGCCTCTCCTTGCCGCCTGCATATTACCAAAGTAAACTGGCCTGGTGATGGCATGACTTGGATACCCATATGCTTCATATGTTGAAGTGTGCCTATGTGCTTAATGGCTATTGATTCTTGCTCCTTACATCAGAGAAGCTATTTCATTTCCAAGACTACTGGGTTATCAAGGATAGATATACTTAAATTACTGATCTCTGGAGAGAATTGTTTCAGGTAAAGAATGAGGTCAGCAGTACTAATGGAGATTTGATTTGCTACTGCTTCGTAAAATTTGATTTGCATTCTGTGTAATATTTACAGTGTGGTGGCTGAATGAAAGTTCCCACCCACCCCTAAATGATAGGAGGTATAGCTGCCACTTCGCCACAGGGAGGGCTAACAGGACAGGGTATACACCCCTGCTAACCTTGGCATGTAATGTCAGTGCTTAAGGTGGCCAGGTGGTCATTGGCTCTGTGTATAGACAGTGTTTGCATCCCAGTTTTGTGGTCACACAGCTAAAAAAGAGCAGCACGCTCTCATTCTCACAGGCACCCACACCCATCAATCTCTAATTCTGCATATGGATCCAGCATACAAGTTTTTTCATTGAACTCTTGCCTTATAAAAGAAGGTGGAAATCTTCTCAGTTCAGGCCCCAAGCTGTAGTTCAGGTCAGCGGGGTCTCCTTCCAGGTCTACCACAATGTCCTTGGGAAAGTCATTTCATCTCTCTCTGTCTCTTCCCAAATGCTGCAGAGAGGAAAGCATGCCGAAGTTTTTCATGTTCAGTTTGTAAGACACTGTTCCATTTGCATAGATAGGGATCTCTTGGATCTCTCAAAAAGCCTCTAAATGTGGATGGCACCCAGTACAGTAAGGCCTTTGTGTGGTACAAGGAAATTATAATAACGGTAATTGCATTTCACACAGAAATGGAGCTCAGATCCTCTACATCTTGCTTCTGCCTGTGTTCTACTCTTTGATTATGCATGACCTGCCCCCACTCCCACAAGACTGTTCTTGCAAAAGTCGACAAATTGAAACCCATTTGTAGATCAAACCTCTGAAAATATGCAAATATAAGATCAGCCTTGGAGATAAGTGTGACAGAATTACATATCTATTTGCCAATGCAGGATTAAAAGTATTTATTATGCTTGTCTTTTACTCTTCACTTACACACTCACAAGTCTATTGATTTTAGTGGAACTAAGTGCCCGAGTTATGGGAATAAGACTAATGTGGAGGCATCACCTTAGCCAATTTGGGTTTTAGTTATATAGCCCTCGAAAAGATGAACTGTGTAATATTATTCCAGTAAAAAGAGGAGGGGGGAGGAAAGCATTTCTTATGTACTGTATCTACATTATTGATGGTAACTTACATACCAAATAAATAAAACCATAAGTAAACTGTTACATAAAAGTATTGACCATTTTCATAGTGATCCTGTCCACTGATTTTTATGTGCTGTATATTAGTCTTAATTCCTTTTTGTTCCTTCCTGTATTTATACTTGAGTATATGCTTCATGCAGTCATTAAAATTATTATTTAATGCTTTAAAAATTGTAATATGTAATTATCCATCCATGCTAGTTACGGTAAATGTATACTATTTGGGATTCTGCAAAGTCTGCGTCATGCATAATACCTTTCAAGCTCTGATGTTGTCAGACTGATTTAAAACATCATGAAGCATAACCGTATTATTAAGATGCAATAATACAGCCATTCAGTTAGGATGCCAGCTTCAAAATCTCTGCTCTGTTGCAGACTTACAGTATGACCTTTGGCAGGGTGCTTAATTCATGCCAATTATTGTCTGTACAGTGCAAACAGTGATTGTTAAATATTTCAGAAAGATGTTGCCGGGATAATTCCATTAAACATTGCAAGGTAATCAAATATTACAGAAGGGTGGTCTGTGTATGTATTTAAGCTCTTAAAACAGTAGAATAGCAATAAAGTTCCCTGCTTCTCTCAAGGATTAATAATAATTAGAATAGGGTACTCTTAAAATCCTTAATGTTAGCATAACACAAGTGACATTAAACAGTCTCATGCCCTTGTGGAGAGATGGGAGCAGTGAGTAAGAGTGTACTCTCATAGGAGTTTCTTTACCGGGCTGTCTATTTCTACTTTAGACCCACATGCTCAAATATGTTTCTAAGAGTATATCACTTAAAAGTCCCCAGCGGTGCTGAGGACAGTGTGATTGCAAAGCAGAGCAGCAGTTCCTGTCCAAAAGAACTAACCTTCAAAGTGCAAAGCAATCCAGCCAACCCATATGGACAGAGAAAAAGGAGAAAGACAGGGAAGCAGAGAGGGAATACTAATTTGCAGTTTCAGTGCATCTCCTGTTTGGCCACTGTCAGCAATTTTGTAGGCAATATAGAAAAACCCTAAAAAGGGCTGTGAAGAAGAATAAATGAGTAAACTTTGTGTTTTCTGGTGGAAGATTCTTCTAAAATGCAGCAAAAGAGGAAAGTATGCAAAAGATTGAAATTTATTCAGGGGTTGACAACAAGGTGGTGGCTCATCAGCAGAGCACTCTTATACTGACAGAAGGGGAACAAGCCAGGTGGAACAAGCCACAGAGAGCCTTGCAGATGAATGCAGTAGTTGAATTTCACTAGAAGAAACTAAGGAGAAGAGTGGAGGGGTAAAGGAAGTTGTAGAAAATCATCCCTGCAGGTAGCCTTACAGATGGGCTCACTCTAGGCCAAGGCGTTTGTGAGGAGCAAAAAGAGGACATGGCACGTGTAGAGGCAGAATGCTTCTCTGAACCAGTGAGAGATCAGGAGGGCATCAACAGGACAGGAGAGGTTAAGGGAACAGAGAGATTGTAAGACTTCTGCATTTAGAGTAGGAAAAGCAAATGTGCCTTCTGCAAGGGGAAAATATATTCTCTCTCATTTTTATTTTTCTTTCTATTTTTAATTATTATTTATGAAGATGTTGATAAGACATGAGCAAAGAAAAAGACTAGCAGTTCCTCCAGAGACACCAGCAAATGACTAAAACAAGCAAGCAGTGGGTATAAAGCATGTGGGTGAGTGCATCAGCAGGACAGACTGCATCATAGGAGAGGGGCCAAAAGAGGAAAGCCAGGGGACATGAGGAGGGAATCAGGAATGCAGGAAAAATAAAAGCTGCCTAACTAATGATGTTGTTAGGTGTCAGGTAAACAGCAAACAGATGTTTCTATGGGTCACAAAACATGCGTGAGTGGAATCTAAATAACATAAGTTGTCTCTGGCTTCTCCGGGTAGAAATGCTAGAAGTAAGCAGGCAGGTCCTTTTGTCGGAGCTACAACAACTCAGGGTTAGGAACAATCTAAGAGCTTATATTAAAGGTCTTTGCTGACTTCAGATGGTTAATACTCATCCTTTAGGAAATGTCACCAGTTGGTATAGGCTTTGGGTTCTGCTAATAAACCGGTATACCCCATCCCTGTGCTCAAAATACATTCAATGTGATATGCCGGGGAAAGATAAAAGAAGGTAAAGATTAGCAGATCTACTTGCTGCTAATACAAATCGCCAAAGCTCTTGCAAAATACCCGACCCTCAAATGTAGTGGTAAAATAATATTGGATTCTTAATTTTCTAGTCCTCAGTTCCTTTGTGCTGACCACAGTAGCATACTGTACATCTATTTGCAGTAATAAGCCTGATGCTGTTCTCTTTTCTAACCAACACAAAGGTCTTCAGCTGTGGAGGAAGCACATCTTGCACATAAAAGCCCTCGCTCAGATTTACCCTTGCTAATTTTGTTTCCTCACCTCCCTTTTGACAGCAGCCTCCACCTCTTCCACACACATGAACTCATGCACATGCCTTGCACATCGACTGCCTCCTCCTGTGCTTATAGAGTGGTGAGAATATTTATATGTGAGAAAGGAGACAAGAGCTTGTGTAATCAAGTTTTAACTCTTTGAACCTAATGGGGAAAAATAACATTATTTAATTACGGTGGAGTTCCTTTCTAGGGCAGCACAATGATTGAAAGAAAATTGATTCTTAATGATATAGATTGGTACTTCAGAAACACTGTTTTTTCACTGCAGGACTGGGCAAAATCAGCACAATGGGAAGAGGGTATGAATCATTGTAAAGTGCTAATTTAATAACACTGTCGTGCCGTGTTAACAGAGGAGCAACATCAGGTTCAGGCATCTTTGACATTGCCTCAGAGCACAGTGTATTGCTGCTTCGCTGTTTGACAATAATGTTAGAGCATGTGTCATTAGCATTTTGAAGGATTACTGTAAGAAGAGATCTGTTTATGCCTACACGTGTTAGCTGTTGTTGCCTCTATCAAATTTTACCTGCATTTCTTCACTACTCCTTGCAGGAAACTCAATTGCACACATCAAAGCATAAACGCTTTTTTAATGAGCAGGGAGCTTTGTCAGTAGAATTGTACTCATTCATTTCCCTAAAAGCTTCCTTTCTTAATGAACTGGGCTCATATAAAGCTAAGTTATATGATAATTGTGTGAAAACAAGTTTGCTCCAACTCAGTGGAGAGAAGACAGCTTTAAATAGAGTTACCTGACCAATGCACATGATGAGAGACAATGACTCTGGGGTTTATTTCCCTGACAGAACAAGAGGCAACAGCACCAGCCTGAGCTGAGACTGGAAGAAGCAGCTCTGCCTCCCAGATCCTTTCACACAAGCAAAGGCAGATAGTGAATGTGATTGTGGGGGCTTTGGAGGGATCAGAATTGTGATAACCAAGAGTTGAACATTAGACTCATTACTCTGAGGCCTGAGGGAAGCTTCCTGAGAATTTGTTTTGACCATCTCATATGTATTCCTTCACGCAGGGGACTCTGATTCTGGCTGACCCTGTAGGGTAGATAGTTATACAATCCAGCAATGAGATTATGGTTCCCCAGGTTCGGTGCCTCATGACTGTCCTGGGGCTATGTGATGCTGGTGGTGCAGTGCTGACTGGTGATGCTGGCTTGCTGACTTGCTTCCTTCCACGGCTGGGATATAAATTATTCCTCAGTTCTGGTAGTAGCACAGCTCTGTTACCGTTTTTATGATGCTGTCATAGCAGAAGAGCTGCACAAGAACATTTTCGATGCAGATGCCTTATATGCAGGTGCCTTGGTTTGTGGTCTTTTTACTTAGTTTTGGTGAGCCTCTACAGGGTTTTTATGTATTGAAGGGATTCTCAACAAAGTGCCATGCTATTTTGGTTTTCTTTCTCTACAAGTAAATTTGCACAGTAGAGAAACAAAATTACATATGCTTTAGATGTAGGAATAATGTTAAGAAGGAGAGGGATAACAATAAATAGCACAAGCCTCTGTAATCATAAGTATTCCATTACAACATGTAATTAAACAAAAAGGAATCTCTTGCTATACTGAAAACTCACAGTCAAGTGCCAGGCTCACCAACCCCATTCCTAAGCTGATTCTGAAGGCACAATAAACACATGAATGCTGCACCTTACATATTAAAAAAGCATCCACGATACAGATATATGTCAGTATCACCACCACAGTATTCTTGCTGATATTATGCTACTACCTTGTGCTGCTGTATACAAATGTGACAGCTTTTTTTTTGCCATTTTTCTCCACACCATAAAGAACCTCCAGTTCTGGAAGCAAGAGGCCTCAGTTCCTGAGTTAAGGTAATTTTTTCCTGAATGTAAGAGTGATAAAACACAGACCAAACTTCCTCACTTGGTTATGGAGAACATTTTTTCTTAAAAAATACAGAAAAAGCCAGTGCTGTGGCCGGTTTTCAGATAAGGCTTTCAAATTTGTGTCTAAACCAGTATAGTATACTTTCTGCAGTATACTTTGTGATTCTTTTTTGTGTGCTGTTGGCGCAGCTTCCTGTGCAAAAGATGAACCGAGCACATAAAAGCATAACGTTATCTATGAAAAAGTAGAATTACCTATTTCGCAGCTTTAGTCATGACAATTCTGGTCACAATGCCACCAAAGATAAACAATGTCAGCGACTGCAGCTGAACCTGTGTTGGTACGGCTCAATGACAGATTCCGAAATTTCTGTAATGCAAGTCACGTGCTTTTGGTAGCACTAACTGCCCCACTGAAAATGCTAACTATGCCTAGGGGAAATGGAAATCCAGGGAGCATTTAGATGTCCTTTATCTTTAGAGTCTATAAAATAAAAATTATAATAATGCATTATGAATTCTGTAAATTTTCCCCCAGTTTCTAGCAGTGTAATAAGGCTTTTTCCTAGCTTTCTGTGGCAACTGTGTACCCAAGAACCCTTGAAATAAAAGTCCAAGGCAGGCTGAGAAAATGGAGTTAGAAAACCGCTCATATTAGTTTTGACAACTGAAGTTTCTCATGCAATCTCAGGAGCTGAACTGACTGGGAATTTTCTGAAGAAACATGATTCTTTTGGAAAATGCATCAGCCCTGAAATGTTTAGTCTTAACCTAACAGTGCCAATGAACTTCATTTGAAGGGTAGGCAACTGACAATTAACATAGCACCTGGTTTCTTGCTAGATTTCTCAGCTGACTGCTTGGGGTCTGGACATTCTTGGTACATTTATACTTGGACAGGACACATCCTAAAACTGCCATAATGTTTAACTTTTGGTACAGTACCTGCCATGCATTTGCTTCAGACCAGCTGTCTCTGTTCCAGACATTGTCAGGGCATGGGTGCAGGGGTAGCGCAAAGCAGGGAGCATCTGTGATAGCCAGTTTGGATCTGCTCATCTTGTTCTGGGGGATAAAAGAGCTTATTTGTGTGAACACAAGCTGTGAATACCATTTGGCCTCTAGGCCAGAAGACTGTCTCTGGATTATTTCAGTTGCTACTGTGTCTATGTACACTTCTGTACATCCACAATGCCGTGGCAATTACACATGTAGAGTCTCTGTGCCTTAGAGATACAGTAACATCAACACTAACCAGATCTCCAGCTAGCATTTGACTCGTGTTGTGACCCCACAGCTTGGAGTCCAGGAAAAGAACATGAACTGTAACCTAGTAATGTGGGAGGAAAATTCAATATCTGTAGGAAAAATCCCTTTCTTTTGTTCTTATTTAGCACACAAAACAATGTGTGCAATAGACAAAGGTCCTCTGTAGGCATATCCTAAGGATTCTTAGGAGCTCTCTGACTTCTGCAGTCCTGCAATTCTAAGTAGAGTGGGTCTGAGATAACTTTTTGTCATAAACTTGCTGACATTTCCACCTGAAGCCCATACTTTAAATGAAAGCTAAATTTCATTAGTGAAAAACATCATTGTTCCATTGAAGAAAATTACTGTCCCTTGAAATCAGAGGTAATCTGTTCTTTGCGTATATTCACAGTAGACATCAGCCAATTCTCACCACTTGTCTAATAGATGTTATCTTCAGCACTGGTTGGACAGGTAGAGAGCACATTTGTGCACCACTGAAGTGTTTGAGGGAGTTTCTAGATGTGCTCCTTAGCAGCACCATTCATCTAAACTGCAGCACTATTGAGATATCAGTTTTTCAGTACCCAACTGCTTGAAACTGATTGGCATAAAGTGATTCATGTTTTGAAAAGCAACAGAGTAGGGTTTTTTTCCCAGCAGGCAGCATTCTTTTACTCTACTCTTGAGCTCTTCCAACTTAACCTCCATTCTTTTCTGAACACAGTAAAGGAAATAGCTATTTCTTAAAGTATACAAATTAATAATGAAACATTAAGATTTTTCCTATGCTTTATTTACTTTTGGATGCCCAGGGTCTCTGCAAACAGATGAGTCATGTGTGCATAGTCACAACCTGAGGAAAAAAACCATCTGCAAAACCACAGGATCACTTGTGGGCTGATAATGGTTGTTGCCATAGATGGGAATTCAATATTGACATGACAGCACTTATTTTTCCTTGCATGTAGACAATGATCAAGTAGTGACATCTGGAATCTACCCCAGAGGTTCAAGTCAATAAAATATTAATAGCTGCCATTTCCAGTGAGGAGGGTGTAACAAGAGCACAGCACAGGAATCTCCAACATTTTTGTACCTATTGTTCTTCTTAATTCCTTAACCTTTTCCCCTTCCACATATTCTTCTCCTAAACACCAGGGGAAATAAATTTGGGACCAAAATACAATTCCCTGTCTTTGATTTAGGTAAACTGTTGTTCAAATAGCCCTGTTTTCTGTGGCTGCTCTGTTGGGAAGGGGCTGGATCCTTTGGTCTTCCATGCAGGAAGCTCCCACAGAAGCTGGGAGGAGAGAGGACTGGCCACATGCTGCTGATTTACAGTGACAATCAGGCACAGAAATCCAAGCAATGTCAGGCAGGCTCTTCTGATGCCCTCACCATTCTACCAAGAGATTGCCGAGGCTTTCCTTAGTAATTGAATCCAGTGTATTCAGTTACGACGAGAAAGGAGAATAGGTGGAAGAGGACTTGTCGAACCTTGCTCCAGCCACTCCCATTCTTCTCATTCTACTCATTCAGTAAGTACTGATAGTCACTTATGCATAATAATGAGGTTTAATGAATCTCCGAAGATCAACTACTTCATAAAAGCAAATGCCACACTTTTATCAGCTAAAGGCCTCCAAGTCCAACATCAGCAGCAGAGGGAATTTTTATTTTAAAGAAAATTGCACCCAGTTTCGGTAAATTATCATAGAATGATTACTCGACTTTTACCCAGTCAATGTTATGCCTCCCTGGTGAATCGGTTTATTGTCAGTATGTCTGCTTCAAAACATGTCTTCCCTAGAAAGCACTCCATTCAGCTTCTGCCGCTGGAAGCAGGCAACAGCTTGAAGCTAGCAGCTGCTCTTGAACAAAGCAGGTAGAGACGCAGAAAGGCTGCCGAATCCATAACAATAAGCACATCATGACATAATTACAGTAAATCTCCAGAGCGGTCTGTACATACAAAATGCCATATGTTTTGGATAGAGGAAGTGTGCATTAGTAGAACTATAGTATAACATAAGCATTTTCCATAGTAGTCCTGTTAGCATGAAATTGATTTTTTATCTCGAAAATTAGCACTGGCAGAAGAGAGGATGGCGTTTGAATGGTCAGCTAGTTAGGCTGGGGGATATAATGAATATCCTGGAGGGTAACAGCAGGTGATAAGAGAATTTGGGAGGGGGGGGGGGGGGGATTTTCCAGTTGTAACTGTGCATAATCAACTAGCTGGTGCATCCATTTAACCTTTCTTTGATATGGTCTTCTTTCACCACAGCATGTAATAGCTGTTCTGTTTTCTAAATGTCTTCATTTGACTTTGAACAGGTTAATAGGATTTATTGCTTCTGCAGTCTGACTATACACAACAGATTGTCAATACAGACAATACTTTGTGGTCTGTCGGGGAATAATAGACTGCTTTCTCCATCCCTGCTTTTAGGAAGTGATTTAGTTTCCTGAAGATTTCGATACAAACGGGAGAAGGGGGAGGGGGTATTTTTCTGTGTGAGTCCCGTGTGAGCTGGCACTGCTAAGTAGCCTCTTGGCACTTGCTGCATCGGCTGGTGGTGCTCGCCTGGCTTTCAGAGGGCAGCCCCCCGCTTCTCCCTCAGAGACAGGCGTCTGCAGGAATTTCGCCGTGGCTACGCACCAGCTGTAGGAAGCACGTAGCCCAGATACATGTCAAAGATTGCAGTGGACTCTCGCAAACATCTTCCGTTACAAGCAGCGTGAATTGATCTCGTCTTCAAAAGCATTAATCTCTGAAATCACTGTTTTGTGCTCTGTCTGAACCTGCATTTTGGGTTTCAGCGGCTTTGTGTTTTGTAAAGACGTTTCTAAAATCACCGTATGTCATAAGAAAAAGGATTTTTCCCCTGGCTGTTAGCTCTTTTCTTACCATGATTATTGCTTCCTGCTGCAATGATCAGAATGTAACGATGTGGCAAATTTTACAGGAATGTAAACTGCACGAACTAAACAAACTGCCATTTTCCAAAGTATCGGGGTCTTTTCAAATGCCGCCTGTGCGTTTACACTTTTATGAGTTGTGAAGCTCTCACTGACTCAAAGAGGTTAGTGCCATTAAAAATTATGATACTGATTATATGTAAAATGTAAGTAAGCAATATGTGATCCATTTTCAGTCTCGTTTTGATCTTGGAAATGGTACTGCTGATGGGACATTCACTGTGATAATAAGAGTGCAAAAATTACTTGAAGTACTAGTCATTTAATACGATGATTTTTAAATATCAGGGATGAATAAAATTCCACCATGTTGAATTGTGGTCTCTATCCTGAAATTCTTCTTTTGTTTGGCTGTTCAGCTTCCTTAAACTTGATGATTCATTTTAATTAAAATAATCTAGAAGAACATGAGGAAGAAAAAGGAATGAGGTTTTCGTTTCCTTCTCATGTCACTGTCTGTAAACAAAACAAACAAACCAAAACAAAACCAAAAAAAAACCCAACCCAAGAGATTTGTTTATAAAGTCATATGGAAGATACGTATTATCCTTTTGTGTACTTACTGGGAATCACCTAGGATGGTGGGATACATATAACCTCAATTTGGATGCTAACTAGAGTTGATGTACTCCCAGAATAAGAAAATTAACCGCAGGGATTCCCAGCCATAGGTAACAGTTTCCATCAGCGGGCTGAACTAGTGCCCTACCTTGAACAATGTTTAATCTGGGGAGTTGGATCTCAGACCACCTCCGAACTTTGGGCTGAACTTTGCAAAGGTGACTTCTGCAGCACGAACACATTTAAGAGCAACAGGATCTGTCTGATCCACAGCTCCTTAGACAGCTTGACTCAGCACAGGAAGGTTTGAACAAGTCTCAGGGGGAATTTTGAAGAGGGTATGAAAAGCGATTAGACCATTAACTGCCTCATAGAGTGATTCAGTGGCATTTTTGAGCTTAATGTTTTGTGTCTTCTAAATAGTGGGTCAAAAGCTAAACTGCTGTAAGATTAGACTTTTAACTCCCGTTTTTTGCACATGAACACAGAGGCTAACTTATCATCACACCTGAAAGCCAACTCAAAAATTTGTTCTTCACATAATTTTCAAAATGGGCTTTGAATACTGTGATTGCATATGAGGATTTTTTTTTTAAATATGAATCCTAAAATCTAGAATGTTTCTGTACACAGCATGTAACAAATCAAAGACTCAAATGGTGAAGTTCACATTCAAACTTTTTTCAAAGAATGTCTGAGAGATTTCAGTTTCATATGAAAAAGACCTATCAGCTGGAAATGGTAAAGGCCTGAATTTTTAATACCATTTGGCAGTCTTCTCTATGGCTTGCCAACTTGTAATGTTGGAAAACATTACCTTAGCTCAGTTAGCATTTTCTTATTGTAAATTAAAAGTTACTACTAGTGTTGTTTGTTGCAGTTGTTATTGTTTGATTGTGGATGCTGCTGTTGTTGTAATTTGTCTAATTATTGTCTCCTGATATAATCACTTAGAACATCGAATATCATTCAGGGTAAATCAAAAACTAGGTATCATATACTCTCAGACTGTGCTCGTGGAACTGCCACTGCACGCTATAAATTTATGTTTGTTTACCGAAGCAGCATTAGCGTTCCAGAGACGTGACGTAGGGTCTATTGAACATTACTGAGCTTTACATGGGTTACCAGAATACAGTGCATTTGTTTGATTTTTTTTCTTTTTTACCCTCATTTAACAGAAATGGCACTTGTCAAAATTGCAACCTGTTAACATAAAGATGGGCATCATTCAGCCATCCCCCACACGTGAAGGTACTTTGGCTGTACTTCATGCAATATGGGGCTTTTGTTTGCTCTTTTTCTTGACAAATGACTGCACTGAAGCTAGAGACAGACAGACTGCCGTGCAGGAGCATACAGCAATTTGGAACGTGCACGGGGCTGGATGTTTTTCAACACCATCTCCATAATACACCTGTGACTAAAGCAGGTGATTGGAAGTGGAGCCGATGCATGCAGACAGATGGATTAAGACAGTAGTAATTGTGCTTTCACTTGATTATAATATTAACAGGCTCCAGGTGACTTCTATTTTTTACAGCGTCACTCATCTCAACAAATCCCAGCAGGCTTGGAAGCAGAGTAGAGATGCATCCTGCTTTTCACATGAACCTGTTTCCAGCATGAGCACTTAAGAGAGTTCTTCTGTCGAAAAGCAATTAGCTTCTGCAGTCTGGGGTGCCATTTAGAATATCCAGGCTCATGTGTTTCATCATAAAATTGACCTTTTTAATTTTTTATGCCTGAGATTTCCCCACTAAAAGAGTAAGCATTAAAAAACTACAACCCTAGAGAAAATACTGAAGGCACGTGTAGAATTTATTAAAGGATGTCTGGCCCTGAAGTGCTGCAGATAGCAACTCCATCTGAATATAATAAATATGAAGCATGCAGGATTGTGTGCTTAATTTTTAAATAATTGGTGTCATTAGGTAGCATAATGATACCGATTACATAAAAAGCATAGGAAAGCAATATGTGCTACATTTACAGACTCACATTTTTCCTGTAGTAATTACTTTTCCATACAAATGGTGTCTGCTTGTGGATACCTTTGAATAACTGTGTACTAATTATTCTAACGTTTCAGAGTTTGTTTTGCTCTTTAGTAACACTGCCTATCTTGGGAGTATATTTTTGACAAAATTTTCCATCATTTTGATGTAACGGAGACTTCCAGAAAACATTGACATTCAGGATAGGCAAAGAAAAACCTCTTTGGCCTAGACAACTTGAGTAAAAATATTGCCAGCACTAGTAACATCTTCCCTCCATCTCATGGAACTATCAAGTTTCCATGGAGACGTTAGAGAGTTTCAATAGCGCAAGAGTACTCAAGATTTAAAGTACAAATTGATCTTAGGTATTAGGAGTTTCTGACAGAAGCTGACATAGTTTTAGAGCAGTCCTTCAGCACTTTTGCTCTAAAATTCAGTAGCAAGTTTCACTTGCATCTCTTCTTCTTAGGCAGAAAGGGGACATGACAGCACCTTTAACTCTGCTTGGAAGTGGTTTGAGGTCAGCTAAGCTACTTGATGCTGACACCTATTCCTACTTACGAGCTAGTATTCAGTGTCCCTACAAACGGACCCTCTGTTGTAGCAGGGTAGAAACAGTGCAGAGAAGAGCAAGTTTTGAAGGAAACAAGAATATGCATATATATAACATACATACACATATGTATACAATAATTTCTGGAATTCTAACTCTGCTGACTGTCTCAGACTCACAGTATTAGAAATTAATGAAACAACCCACTGCAGTTTGGTGTGCTGTAGAACACAAGATGTCAAGAAATTGCCAATGTTGTTGTCACTCATTTGGCTGTATTCGGCTTCAGACACAGCTGCTTCTGTCTGGATACCAAGTTGTAGAAATTCAGCAAAGACAATGTTATATAGTTATTAGACAGGACATAACTCAGCAGTATGTCAACATCAGAGCCCTATCTCTGACACAGCAAATAAACAATGTTTCAGAAGAAGACATAAGGTAACTCAGTTCCCATAATGAATTAACTGGTTAATGCTGTACTCTGGTCTGAATGATAACACATGAGAAATAGGTTTTGCCTGGGGATGGGTCATCCTTTAAGAAAATATCAAGCTGCTTCATTTGTGAAAAGAAACAAAACAAAACAAAGAAAAATAACCAAAACCCAAAAGAAACCCCATCTATCTTGTGCCCTGTAAGGTCTAGAAAGTCCCCTCCTTCTCACCTCTGAAACTTCCATGCAGCACATTAGGTCACTTTTCTTTCTTCCTCTGCTCACTGTGGATTCTCTAGCTCGTTAAATTGTACAACCTCTTTCTCTTTTTGTCATTTCCCCAGAGCCCACTTTTGCACTTCTAACACTGGTTTATACTTATGACCTTATTTCTGTAGCTTTTTTTCTTGTCTTCCTCACGCTTCCTGTCAAACAGTGCTGTTTTTCTTGCACCCTCCCTTTTGATGTCTGCTGAATCATCCTGAAGCCTTCTGTTTTGCCTTGAAGTGTTTCAAACATTTGCATCTATGTAAATGACTGGCTACAATCGCCTTAAACTTTTTCCTAGTCATGCAACTTATACTTTGTTTTCTAACAAATCCTCCTCCAACTTTTCCCTGTTCCAAAATCCTCTTTGAAACGTTCTGTTGCCTTGTTCTCAAGGCAAATCCTCCTTCTCCTAATATTTTGCCCCGTGCTGTCTCTTCACTGAGTATTTTTGTCTTGCCTTACTTAGACACTAAGTCCTTTGGGACACAGGGTGTCACTTTATCCGTGTTTATAATACGCAGTGTAAAATTATTGCCCTCAGTGAAGCAATAGTGAGGGCATGATTATTTGACTGATAAATCAATTTGAAGGAACGTTTCCAATGATTAATGAATCTGTCATATCAACTAGGGCACCTGATAATTGTTTTTGAAGTACTGACAAATGTAACAGTTGTTAATTATACCAGCCACAGTCTGCTTAGTGCTCTGGCAAAGTTTTACTGTCATTGCAATGGCAAGGAGTCCCTGAAAGTTACTTTGCCATCATTTTCTTCCCTTCAGAATACCTGCTGTAATAAGAATTTTTGTCTTCTGGGTTCTGCTTGTTAATGAGTTATTTACGGTTAAACCCCCACAAGCTGCACTGTGAGGGGAAGGAGCACGGGCAAAGATGGAGGACCGAAGCAGCCAGCAGAAGAAAGCACTGTACTTAGAAAACTAATTTTCCTCTAAGTATGGTAGATTGCAACTCCCTGAAGCAGAGTCCTTGCTTTCAGAAAACCAATTTCTGGCAGATTGCAGAGGTTATTCCCCTTTGGTTTTCCAGCATCAGACAGGAGATGGGAATGGAGGACCCTCTTTCAGGGGGCTGGCAGCTTCACAAAAAAACAGATGGGACCTGACAGCCTATTTCCAGGAGATGGAGTCTCTGAAGCAGGAAGCAGGGATGCCTGAATGACTATGGGGAAAAGCTTCTGCTTTTAAACTGGGTGAATCAAGGACTCTTTTGACAGGAGGCAGCATCCTTTCACAAGCTACCAACTGTCCTGTTTCCTATGTGACAGTCTTATCAGTCAAAGGTTGTACTACGAATTGTAAAATATTTGGCTAGAGTAATATTTGACCTGTGCAACACAAACTGTCTCTACTCGTTTTCAGCAAGAACTATCTGTTTTGCTTTGTCAATTTCTGCTCCTCCCTTAGTCTCCAGCTTCCATCACCCACCTCACAGATAACATCCTATCTCCTCACCCTGTACCATCATTTAAGTTTCACCCACAAGGGACTTGAAGCATCCCACTTTTTCTTATTTCTTGCAAACCCTTCAAAACTAAAAAGAAATTGTTTTCTGAAAATACTTGAAATTTAAACAGTTAGAGGTCTGCTCATGACAACCTTTGAAATTCTAATCTCTCATCTTGAAACTGTAATCGAGTGTTTGCAGAAGCTTCACACTGCATCTGTCAGAAAAGGGCCATTCCTGAGGAGTAAGCTCTGTGCTTTGCAGGCATGCAAGCAGGTACCTTTCTTCACCAGCTACAGAAAAGCGTGCCAGCTTTTTAGCAATTGATGAGAATAAGATTATGCAGGGGGGGAAAAAGAAAAAAAAAAGAAGGCTGGATGAATAGGGCTGATAAGTAGATCCTGATCTAGTCTGCTGGACAAAGGTGCTGAGTTAGTAGTTACTGGAGAAAGATAGAAGGAGAGATACTCCAGAGGGCTGCTCAGTTCTTAGATGCTCCTTCTACTTAAAGCAGAGATTTACTGAAAATGCAGGTTTAGGCTTGAGACGTGGTTTCTGTTCAAAACAGGGATATGGGCCCTTTCTCAGTGCAGGAAAGGACCTGTGAACAGATTGAGGTCTTGTATACAAGGAGTGCATGCAAATGCACATCCTAACCCACGCTCATGTCAAACAATTGTCTTGGAACAGGTGCTTCCCATCCTTGGAAAAAGGGAGATGGCAATAAAACCTCACCAACACAGGATGCAAGAATCCAAATACAGCCTGAATCCACGTGGTGAAAGCTATAGCAGAGCAGTAACAGTTATGAGTCCATGCCGTTACTCTGCCGCTTTAAGTCATCTCCTGCCTTCCTGCTCTTGAGCTGCTGCAGGGGCTGATGTGGCCCCATCGAATCACTGCTGATGCTATGGGTGCCTCTGAGAGCTCGCCTACGGCTACAGTACTTGCAACTCTGTGTCCCACGCTGTCATTTATAGCTAGGGGAATCTTGTAATGCAACTTTATCACTGCACCTTGCACACTTACTTCTGGGGATCCCCCTCCTCACCTTGGTCCCAAACAGAAGAAGCCATTATTATGGCCAGACAATGTTATACCATGCACAGACATTCAATAAGTTTTTAAGCAGCTTTCTGTCTTCCAGGAAAGGAACTGCATCCTAACATGGTTAATAGTTATCGCTTGTTGCAATATTAGAAACAGGTTTCTAATATCTTTTGCCATCAACAAGATGTATTTTAATGAATTTCAAATATGTAGGAAATTAAATCTAGCCTAATGTAAACATTATGTAAAGTTGGGTATTTGATGCATATCAATGTATTTGTAGCTGCACACCCATTCACATAACAAAGATATGCATGTGTTCATTGAGTTTTAATTAATAGAGTCCTTGCCAATTCCTCTTTAGACCTTTATTATCCCTTTCTTTTAATGCACTTCATTCATCATTTTTAAAAATTAGGCCAATTTAGTAACATAATTTGGATCCATAATTGAATTTGCTAGCTACTCTCAGACTTTACAAGTTAATCAAATGGCATAGTTTTAAACACATTTTCAGCACTTGGGAAAAACTATGTCGGTGACCAATCAGCCCTTTCAAAATGGGAAACTCTTATATCTCATTCTCAGCCAGGTTCTGTACTGATTAAACTTTCTCTCCTCACAAATAATAGACTAGACTTTTTCCGTTCCCTGATAAAAATTAATAACGTACGGCTATGCGGAAGGATGAATAAAGTATAATTCTAGTTAAAAATGGGAAATGACAAATAAATGAAAAATGCTAAGTGAGGTGGAAGAGAGATGTGTAATTGAGCAGCACTAGAACCATATGTCAAATGCCTTCACAAGAAGACATAGGAAGGGAAAAATCCCAACAGTAGCTCTGTGGAAACACCAGAGCAACCGCTTCTCTTTCTTACAAGAGTGCTGTGGCCTCACCAGGGACACCTTACCTGGTCTAGCATTTGACAAGTTAGCATCTCTGTTTATGTGTACTGTCACCCAGACAATCTTCCACCCTCTCTTCTCTCTCTCTCTCTCTCAGAATCACAGAATCACAGAATTATCAAGGTTGGAAAAGACCTAGAAGATCATCCAGTCCAACCATTCACCTATTACTACTAGCTCCCACTAAACCATATCCCTCAATACAACATCCAGTCTTTCCTTGAACACCCCCAGGGTTGGTGACTCCACCACCTCCCTGGGCAGTGCATTCCAGTGCCTGACTACCCTTTCTGAGAAGTAGTGCTTCCTAATGTCGAGCCTGAATCTCCCCTGGCGCAGCTTGCTACCATTCCCTCTAGTTCTGTCACTGCCTACGCGGGAGAAGAGGCCGACCCCCAGCTCACTACAACCTCCCTTCAGGAAGTTATAGAGAGCTATAAGGTCTCCCCTAAGCCTCCTCTTCTCCAGGCTGAACAATCCCAGCTTCCTCAGACGCTCCTCGTAAGGCCTGTGTTCCAGACCCCTCACCAGCTTAGTTCCAGAGCCTCAATGTCTTTCCTGTAGTGAGGGGCCCAAAACTGAACACAGTACTTGAGATGCGGCCTCACAAGTGCTGAGTACAGGGGGACAATTACCTCCCTGCTCCTACTAGTAACACTATTTTTGATGCAAGCCAGGATGCCGTTGGCCTTCTTGGCCACCCGCGCACACTGTCGGCTCATGTTCAGCCGTGCATCAATCAGTACCCCCAGGTCCATTTCCTCCACACAGTCCTCCAGCCACTCCGCCCCAAGCCTATAGCGCTGCCTGGGGTTGTTGTGGCCAAAGTGCAGGACTCTCCCTCTCTCTCTCTCCATCTGAAAAAGTAATTCAAATCAAGCTATCAGAAAGAACTCAGGTAAATTAGGCTGGATCAACATGTGTCTTCTATCATAACGAGTCAATATACCAGAAAGTTGACTTGTTTTAAACTCTGATATGTTTGAACTGTGGCTTCTATCAGATTTCAATGGATTTGTGTCAGACATGATTTGAAAAGTCTGGAAAACAAATAGTGTGTGTGTGTGTGTATATATATATGAAACATGATTCTGAGGATGTGCATGTGTCTGGAATAGGAGAAAAGAAAATGTTGGATCTTCACGGAAATATAAATGGAAAATAAAGGTTTGAAAATTCATTCAATGTCATCTCTATAACCTGTTCATATTCCTGCCCCCAGCCATACAACTTTACCAGCAAAAGCATTGATGTTCATGCCATTATATTTAAAAATAACAAATCTGACATCTGGTCATGAAAATGGCTTAAGATACAGCAGCAGAAAAACTGGGATTTTTTTTAATATATTCTACATCCCTTTTAGAAACCTTTTCTTGTATGGCTGTATTGATTCTTGGTGCAGATACATGCTTTCATTTTAATATTATCCCTCTGCTTTTTCCTTCCTTAGTTGGCTTGTGGGCAAAAATGCCAAGCAGATGATTCAATGCAATTAACATAATCCTTTGCCCTTCCTCTCAACGAAGAGACATTTGCTTGTAGGGCATAAAATATGTAACTTGTAGCAGCACCCGAAAGCCTTGCAAATGATGCGTTGTGGCTTCACAGCATATTTACTGTTAACTCTCTGAACTCCTTTCCTAGTAGCTTTTCTGGGCAGCCCATTAAGCTGCCCCAGCTAATGACATGTGGGCAGCATGGCTTCACTGGAGACAACAGGCAGAAAGCCCTAGGTGGCAGGACAAAGAAACTGGAAAAGGAGAGGCCAAGTGCTGGCAGCCAAGCGAGAGGCATTTTTTTCCACTGCTTTTACTTCTCTTTCTTTCTTTGTTATTTCTCTTTGCGGTTAGCATCACTCAAATCTTTTCATGCCACTTCCTCTTCCTTTTCCTCCTATTGCCAATTTGACAGAACAAAACGATGACACAACAGCTGCCTAACACATGTGCAGTCAAATCTTCATCGCATTTATGCGAGAAAACGTTCAACCTTTCATCAGCTTCAGAGCTGTAAGACTACCTACCTCTCAGAGCATGAACTTACTTCAGAGTTTTGATATACATTTGATACTGGGATGCAACAACAGCAATTGCATTGCTAATCAAGTTCTGGTCAAGACTACCTCATCTGTGCATGCAGTTAGATTGATCAGCTACCTCACCTAAGTCAGCGTTGTCATGAATTCAGGAATTGTGCTGCTGCTTCTTCAGCAAGAAAGGGAATTAGCAAAGCATCACTGCACAGTGATGTTTCACCACATTTTGACATCTCATTAATTTGGAGAAGCCCTAGAAGGGGTCCAAATCATAGCACTACTAATTTAAATGTTTCTGTATATTTTTAACCTAAATAGGGTATATTAGATATAATGAAGAGTACTGTGATTCTTTGTTGATTTTATTTTTTTCCCATTAAGACAATGAGGAAATTACATTTAAATTCCCTTTTTTAATTTAGTAGTCATTTTGAAGTCTTTTGGAGTAACTAGTGTTGCTGGCACTTTTGCTTCTGTGTAGCCCATAACAGAAACAGGCAAACGAGTGAATTTACTTATATTTTTCTGGCATATTTTCAGTCCTCACTTAGGGTTTTCAATAAAGATCCTAGCAATATTCTACTAATTTTATTTTTAAATAGCAAGACCAAAAAAATCTGAGAGTATTGGTTGTTATAAAAAAAATCGTTTAAATCTCTGTGGGTATTAAAGTAAGTGAAATAGTACTTAAAAGCTTCAATTAAAAACATTTGGCTAAAGGCCAAAGGAAAGTTAACAAAGATCTGGAATATACTTCTCAGACTGATTTTTTTTCCTGATAGAATTATACTTGGAAAAGTAAGTTTTACCAGACTCTAATTCCCAAAAACCTGGGCTCATTTCCAAATTTAAGCTTAAAGATTTATTGCATTTCCACCCTCTATTCTGCTTCCCAGGCACTATCTGCTTTCGGCAATTAATATGAACATTATGGGTTTTGATTTGCTTCACTGCAGCATGTGAACTCAATTTCGTTTCATTTGTCGCTTTGAAATGGCATAAGCCTGTTTGTGACAGACTTTCACATTGCACTGGTACTGCCTACTGAGCCATGGGCTCACATCATCAGCGTCAGCTACACCAACTGCATCCCTTTTGTTTTAGCCTAGATACACTCGTTTTGTGTCATGTCAAGGCAGGCAGTTAGACAGACAAGTGTTACAACTGGGTTGGAAATGGGTCTTTCAGCCGTCTGACTAATGACACACGCAGTTTTACATGAGTCAGGATGGAAGTGGAAGAAACCCCCCCCAGCTAAAATTACATGACCACTCCAGGGAAGAGAACTTAATTTATTTTTATTCTGCAGAACAGTGTTCTTGCAAGGACTCTGACATGTCACATGTCACAGGTCATTCTCACATTCATTTCCTCACACCATCACTTACAGACTGGCAAATTTGTTCAAACAAACCAAACTTTATAACAACCAGCTCTGACCAAACTTCCGCTGGTGTCCACCACCACCAGCCGTTACTGCTGCAAATTCTCTTGGAAACAGCTGATAATTTTGACTGTGGTTGGAGCAGAGAGCAACATCAGAGTTGAACTGATATTAGCAAATCCTGTAGAGGCACATTTCAGACTTGTTCCCTTCTCAGAATTTCTGCTCCAGAAGCAGAAATTGAAAGGACATTTCGGACACTGAAAGGAAAACTGACCGAATGCAGTTAGAGTGCAGTCACAGCAGATGCATGCAAAACTCCTAGGTGGTCTAGAGCCAGCCGGTTCACAACTGAGAACAAGCTGGAGAGCTTGGCCACCAATGTAGCTATCAACAGCTCTCAGGGCTGCAGCTGCAGCCAGCACAGAGACAGCTGGCCATCCCACAACCAAAGGAAGCATCCTCCTGGGATGGACTGGCAGGGCTTGACAGCCACACTGTTCTGGCCCATGGCTCCCAATACTTGCATCAAGTACAAAAGGATGAAAATTACACCCATTGTCCTTAAAATCAGTCTCTTGTTCCTCTCTGTTTAACTTTTGAATGGATTGTGGGAGTTGACTCCTATTTTTTTGCAGCATCCTCTGAGAATTTTTGAGATGACAACCATTCCTCTTTCATCATGAGAGTGTTCCTTATCTGTATTGATCCTCACAAGATTTTTAACAGGGTGAACAAAAAGGAACTAGTAATGCTTAAGTTAGATTAATGTAGCTGTATCCCTTTGCATCATGGCATTCTTATTATGAAGTATAATAACACAGTGATCATCAGTCCAGTGTTAAGGGAGCTGAGAGAAGGAAATGAAGAATTTCAGGGAAAAAGCACATCTACCTCATACAACAGAGAGCCACCCAGAATTACCCTATGCTAGCCCTGAGCAGCCTAGTCCAGAGGTTAGAAACACAGTGCTCTGCCTAAAATCATATGCCTATGAGGTAACCATTTCTTCAGCTGAGTCACAGTGCATTTCAAATCATATAGCTGCTACACTTCTTACATGCGTGATACATGCAGCTAAGAATTTATTGAGATCAATCAAAGATTTAATAGTCTTATCAAAACATAACAGTTATTATTAGCCCAGTCACAATGATAATAATACTCATAGTCTTGATTATCCAATTGTTATAGGATAATCTGATTAATAATTAAGTTTCTATGCAAAATTTCATAGTACCTACCCCTTTCTCTGGTATTATGTTCATTCTTTCAGTGTTCTTCTGGGTCTTAAGGCCATCATGCTCATTTTGACTGTACTGTAAAACAACCTGAAAGAACTGTAATTGAAATACAACATCCTTTCTCCTGGTCTATTCTGCAGTTGAAAGGACAGGCTTTGTCATCAGAAACATTGGAATTACAGAAATATGTTAGAAAAAGGTAGGTTTATTACCAAGGTACATTTTTTTCAGAGGTAACTAGTTTTTATGGCCTTTTTTCACAGACTGCTAGGGAAAAAAATGTCCTTTTATTCTATTTTCTTCTGAAGAATGAAAAGGTAGAAAAATCAAGAATGAATTAAGTGGGGGGGAGGGTAAATATAGTATTTATATGATAATATATGTGAAGAAAATTTGACATTCTTGAAAATTAAACAAATATTTTAAATCTTCCATTCTTCTATACCATTAACAAATATATGTCTGGTGGTGGGAAAGACATCTGAAAATGTAAACTTTATCAAAGCACAATAACCCAAATACCATGGAGAGTTATCAAAGATGTAGGTTATTCTCATATCTAATCTTCCCTTCCATTTGCTTACACTAAATGGTCGTCAAGCTTCCTCTTAGTAACGTACTCTGGCTGCTCTCCTTGAAACCAGCTGAGAGTTAATAGCTGTGTGTCTTTCAATTTCTTTTGCACTCACCTCAGCAAAATTGTTGTTCTTTGCAAGATTTGCCTCCATACTAAAGGACCGTGGAGCTCTGCTGGCTAGACCATCTACAAGCGCCTCTATGTAGATAGGATACAACCTGGTTTGCTTCTTGAATAAGTAAACACCTGCATACCAAAAACCCATAGGCATCACTGCAAGAATGAGTGTGAGGTGAAAAGCCAGAATACAGGTCTTGTCCACCAAAGATCCAAAACTGAAACATGATTTACAAGATAATTTACATAGTAATCTGCTCAACCACCACCACCCCTACACACAAAAAAAAAAACCCCAAGCATTTATTATACTGGCAACACTACCTGCAATCTCTATAGAAGCGATGTAAATGCCTGTTTTTCAGGACTGTGCAGCGACCTCAAGTCCTGTTTAGAAGCCATTATAGGTAGTTTGGTAAGACCTCCTGAGAAGGAACTCAGGCTCTGGATATTTCAGAATATCCAGGCTGCTAGAAAAAATGAGTCTTAATGTCCACAGAAGTGTGAGTAGGAGCCCTGCTGTGAAAATTTTTTTATCGTAGGTTGGAGCTGACATTTATAACAGCAGTAAAGCAATTGTTGGAGCTTAATAGCGTGATGCATTCTCAGTTACTGCTATGTACACATATCAGCCAAGATAGCCTCCGCTATCAGCCGGTATCATCCAATCTAGGTTAGCAGTCAAGAGACAATGATGTGTCATCTTGTCAAAGTTAAAAATAATTCCGTGAAACTTAGAGTATCACACAGTTTGTCAAGTATACTTAATTGAGTTAAAGCAGCTCAGCTACTGATCAAATCCCCGTGGTACCATAGTGACATAATAGGCAGCAACACATGACAGTACGAATTATGGAGAGTCTTAAATGATAGGTAAATAATTTGAATTACGAGAATGGAAGTGCATCAAGGGATGCTGGGAGTGCTATAATAAACCCTAAATGCAATGCTCCAACAGTATAGCATCTACTTGCGTTCTTGATCTTGTTCATAGTTCCTTTTATGTACTGAGATACATACATGAAATTACAAGTTTCAAATGAGCGAAATTGGTTTGTTTCTTTATGATCTGAGTTCACACAGGTGTGATTTCTGTGTGATGCCTATTTTCAATATATCACAGGTATTTCAATGCATCTCATTTCTGTGTTTCCTCTTTAAAGAGACCTATACCACACAGTGATGAACTGTAAGCTGGCATTGTTTTTCAGGTTTTATTCAGCTGGGTTTTGGGTTTATTTTTTAAATCAACTGGTCTGATTCTCTTTGCCTTGCTTTTGTATTGCTACTGTTCAATAATTCTCCACAGGTCTGACTGGAATATTAAGGCTTGTCACATTCAGCAGTACAGGGGGTTCTTCCTTTATTGCATCTATTCTGAAAGGCATTTTCAAGACCAGGAAACAACTGCCATCCTTGTGAGTTGTTGTTTCTCTGTAAGTTAGGAAGGAAAAGAAAGAGTCCTAAAAGTCATAAAGAAATCTGTATCAGTCCAAACGACACCAGGAGCACATCTTATGTGACGAAACAGCTCTGAAGCTAGTTTTACTATCAGCTTATGAAATGTATGGTGAGTTACTATTCATTTATATCAGGTTGAAGTAATTCATTCTTTGACAACTTAGCCCAGCCCATGCAAGGAGATGTAAAAGCTGGTAGTATCTTTATGTTTAAATCATCAAAGAAGCTACAGAGACTTTTCTTGATGTGCTGATAAACCAGGCCCATTGGTAGAGTAGGTTGGAGAAAATGCTGCTTGTGCTTTTTCATCACTGGATTAAAAATGCTTTTCTAACCAAGGGAAATGAGTCTCAGAAAATTACGCTGGTTTAGGAGGACTGTCTTTTGGAGCACAGATAAAGAATATGGGAAATCCCCCTATTGCCAATGCCTGTCATTTCAAGAAAAGATATGGTGGCTAACAAGTTCTGTAAACATGCCCAGATTTCAGAGATATTAAAGACAAGCACTGTTAGTTGCTCCCATTTCACCCACAATGTCAAAATAAAATAAAATTAAAAGGAATTTCTATGTCATATCAAAGGGTTTCTCACCTTCCAACACAATGAGCTACTAAATCAGCCAGACAGTCTCTAAGAGCCTTCAGTTGGAGGCCTTGTAATTCTTCATCAACAAAAAGCTACTTTTTCTTAGTTTTTTCTTTCATGTATTCTTAGTTTACTAAGTCCAAACTGAAATCTCATTTTCTAGTATAAGAAAAGGTTTTTAGGAGCACACACACACTCCCCCATGGTAGGTTTTGTTTCTCTCTACGTCTGTAGCTGAGCTCAGGTTGAAGTAGTTCTTTTGATCTTTGAACAAGATACCCTCCTGAAACAGGTGTATTTTTCTGTTTCTAGACTATCAAGTAGAATCAGGATGTACATCAATTGCACTTATTCCCAGGTTAACTGTCCACTAGCATAAGCCAAAATGGAAAAAATTAAAAATGGAAGCAGACTAAGTGGCATAAAGGTAAGAGGATTTTTATCCTGAGTGTGCATATAGTCTCCTCTTTTGATGGCTGAAAAACAGAAAGAATATTTATCTGGTCCAACATCTGGCCTCATGACATCATAGTTTAGATTTTTTTAATTTGTTTTCCTCTAAGAAAGTTTTTTCTGACATGAATAAATTGTTTAGCGTAGCAGTCCAATAGCATTGTGAGATATTCTTTATTGTTCCTCTATCATGTGATTTTCATTAACTCATAAGGGCAGTTCCCTGCAAACGGAAAAAATAATTGCATGCAAGTTTGACTGGTGTCACTGATTTTGTCCTAGATCTTGTGCTTTTAAGTATGTTATATTTCTCACAGTTAAAAATACTCTCTCACTTTTTCTAATAGACTTTCAGTTGTGGTGTCTACCACAATTTCTCATTTACAGCCTGCTAATACAGCACTCAGAAAAATCACTGTCAGATTTCACTCCTCTTTTTTCAGTGTGTTGTGGAATGGCACAGGCTCAGAGATAAATGAATATGAATCATGTTGATAAATTATTATTTTTGTCATTCCAAGCAATAAAGTCTAAGGCACTCTAGACCCTCTCTCAATAGAGGTTTAAAGATGAAATAATCTGCAGTGAATAGCTGTTGAACAAGGGAGCAAATCATGTAATCGCATCTGCACTTACACCAGCAATAGCTGGTTTATAATGGAGGAGAACAGGACAAGACATTCCAAATACCAGGGACAGAAAGACATAGAGTGCCTTGATAAAATCTTCTGTTCAGAAGGGCACTTAGGTAACCTTTAAATGTAATTTATCATCTTAGAAAATACTGTAGGATATCAATACCTGCTACATTTTACTATCAGTTTCTTCCCTCCGAACTTAAGATGTATCTTCATACTCAGTTGCTTTACATTTTCATTTTTATCTCTTTATCAGGTGGCGCTACAAACATAAAAGGCCATAGCCACTGTGTAAGCAGTGATGTAATAAAAGAAAAATGGGGGGATTATTTGCAAAAGTGTAAGGAAAAAATTGAGTGGAAATCAGAAAGAAAGGGTGTTTTTTTGAAAAACACAGTAGGATTTTAATTTCTCTCTGAAAACAATGTTGCTGCTTGCAGACAGATTTTCTGTGCCAGAATAAGAAATATCAGGTGCAAATTCAAACTACCACAGTGCTGAAAAAACAACTTCCTACAAACTGTTTTATCAGATCTTGAATAATAATTTTGCCAAATGCACTGTAAGTACACAAATATTGCTTTATTTTCAAATCCATTTATAATCACTGGCATTCTTTATTATTATTCATTGTATTCATTTTGGAAGCAAATGCATGATGCTGTAGAACTTCCAATAAAGATTTGCCCCAGGATACTCACAGTGTACTAAAAGACAATTATGATGGGACAGGTCAAGATTATGTTTGCTGAAGCATATTAATTTCCTTCAAAGACAAGAGAAAGGAAAGGAAAATATTTTGTTTCATTCATAATTTAATTTACTGCTAAAACCAAGACATTATCTTTAGAAAATAACATGAAAAAATTTTAGAAAATAAGTAACTGGAGCAAGTTCAGTGAGCCCAACACAAAATGGCCAATAGTTCAATCAGTTTGAATCTCTTTTCTTCAGCACATAAAAATTAAGAATGAAAATACTGCTCTACCACTCATCCCAACACAGCTAACAATTTTTTTTGGTGTTACTGGGAAAACTACACCATCCATTGATGGAAGGTCACAAGATCATTTTTTCCCTGAATTACCTGAAATTATTTCACAGAAATAATAAACCTAGCATCAAGCTGAAGCATTACTGATCTCTGTTAGGCTTGCGAGAGCGACACAGGAGCACTGTCATGGGGACAGAAGAACATTCAGACTGACAGTCTGTTGTGCCTTTGATCTTAGAACTGCCTCAAAAGCATCAAATTGAAGTATTTTCTGTTAAGCATCCAAAAGGTAGCGAAGTTCAATTGGGTCCAGTTCCATTCAAGGCTAAACTAAGTAGTTTGCTTACTTCCCAGTAAAAGACAACTGTCTCTCACAATTAAACTAGATTTTTTAACATGTTCAAGAAATGTTGAGGACTGGAACATTAGTTTGAGACTCTACCAATTTACAACTGCTGAAGCATATCAGGATGATTGTAGTCTTAGTCGTCTACAATTTAATTGACCCCGGTTCTCTAGCACTGGTAACAAGCAAAAAGAGGAATAATTGATGTTCTCAAGCCACATTACAGAACACTTTATCAGTAAGCAGATTCAAATACTGATTTTCTACCTGTGCCAGGCTCAAATCCTGGACAGTGTACTGCTGTAAAGGTAATGCTGTGCGTACTTTGCTGTGGTGGGGAACTGTACAGAATCACAGAATCATGGGATTGTCTTGGTTGGAAGGGATCCTTTAGATCAAGTCCAACAGTCACCCTAATCTGCCAACCACCACTAAAACGTGTCCCTCAGCACCACGTTTAATTGTCTTTTAAATACTTCCAGGAAAGGAGACTCCACCACATCCCTGGGGAGATGGAACATTTCAATAAGTCTATAAAAACCTGTAAAATAATTGGTTTGCTTTTTGCCTAATAGAGTAGAATTGTAGTTGCCATCAGCAAGTCTAACAAACTACCACAATCAGTGGCTCAATGAACTATTATGAAACTTATTTCATGGAAGCATTTTGCAGTACAAATGTAATTTCTACACTCAACATCAAACAAAGGAAAAAGAAACATGAATTTCTGTTGCTGCTGCTTTTGCTCTTACTGCTGTTTTCATAGGACCAGCTCTGGCATTTAGATTTACAAAGAGACTAATCATCTAAATGGGGACTTAGAAGAGTAGGGCTATTCATGTTTGATTAGTGAGATTCAGACTACTTCAAACAAAGTGTTAAATCCCTTTAAAGATAGTGAGAAGGTTCAGAGGTGATTCAGAGCATCGGTTAGATGCCCATTGGCAGACAACATTATTAACTATTTGCTGCCTTTGCTCTGTTGATGTCTCCCCTATGAATGCCTGGAGCCCGCATTTGCCTGAGCTTTAACCAGTAGACTTCCCTTAACATCTGATACTTTGGTTTTCCTCCAAAGAATCAGTCTTGCTGCCATTGAGCAATTTGGTAATTGTATTTAGTCTGTACCCCCCTGGCTTCTGGTTTTACAGTTAACTGCAGGTGACGTCTGGGTGTGAAACATGGTTCTGATCATTTGCTGATCCCCCAGTGCCTGTCCCAGGCAATTGAGAGCCATGTAGACGAGGGTCAAATATAATGTCTGAAAACTGACCTTAAAAAGTGAAAATGGTGCTGTATTTGCTTCTGACTTCACAATTCCAGTGCTTACCAAAGGTGGAGACAAGAAGGCAGCAATGAACCTGATGGCAGCCATGCTAGAATCACAAGGTGTGAGCCCAGACCCTGCTGGAGTCCAGGACCAAGCACACCACTTACTTTCAAATTGAGGACCACAACCCAGGACTCCTCCCTATCTCACTTAACTAGAAAATGTTTCAGAAGTGAGCGCTAGGGATGAAAATGGGAATAAACTTTTCAATGTCTAGTTTCACTAGGGCTGCAAATCTTGAGTTTAAATTACAATAAGGAAGATACAGAAGCAGCATAGTACCTCTGTGCAGATCATAGAAGTAGAGAGTTACCAGCACGGATCAACTGGACTAATCAAAGAATTGCTAACAGGGGTTTCTAAGACACTTTTCACTTCTCCAGCAAAACAGCTGTCAGGAACAATATAGGTAGAGTTGAGTCTGCCTTGAGGTTGGAATAGGTGATAGATGTGCTTCCCACTCTTTTTTCATATGATCTCAAGTGTTTTTTAAAAATGTATTATAAGCCTGAGAGGTGGGATCCAGGAAGCAGTTCTGCACATATACACCCATGGGAAAGAGAAGGAAATTCATGTGATTCTCAGAGAAAAAAATCTTATATCACCCCAGGAGAGGGAAGAGAGCAGAATTTAGTGAAGTGGTTGGCAATTTTTTTTTTTCCAAGACTGGATCCAAGTTGCTACTGTTTCTTTACTAGGAGCTTTCTCCAGGGTCCTACTATTGCCTTTCCCTTTCCACACCGTTTTTGGACAGAGCATGTTACCTTCAGATCAGTCAGCACTGAGACCTGGACAGTGGGTAGCTGAAGACACATGGAGCATAATCGGTCTCTGCCTTTCTCTGCCTGGCTTCTGCCTCCCAGTAACAGGGGGCTGGGGTGAGGGACTGCAAACCAAGGGGGACAAAGACAACTGAGGGGATCCATAGCCTGAATGTGGGGAGGGCCTTTTTCCCTGGTATTCACACAAACGCACAAAAACTGCAACATGGCCCATTTATTTTAAAGCACTGCTGCAGCTGAACACCGATTCCAACTCCAGTGGAGCAACAGTAAGTAATAGAGTATTAGTTTTAAATGTGCTACATGGAAAATATGTCCAAGGGACTTATGTATATAACTCCCCTATATGGCTTTAAACGCTTCATCCCTAAACGCTCTTATTCCCTAAACTGTTTGTTTGGGATTTGTGCAGCATGGACATTCAAAAACCCCAACACTGCTAGCATGTTTATCAAGTAGGGTGGCCAGATGTTCAGAAACACCAGCAAAGACTGAGGTTAAACATCTCCCTCGGGGGTGCCCCTTCTGAAAGTATTTTATGACTGTGGGTTATTCTGAAGAGTATTGAACTGCCTTTTTCTGCTGCCTTCCCGCAGCATCACACAGAATAATGAACGTGGAAACTGAAGGATCAAGAAAGGGCAGTCCTTCACATTTCAGAAGGACCCTATCATTTCTATAATAGAAAAGACTAGAACTCAAACCAGAAGATAAAGAATTATAGTTTAACATACAGTATTGTATTATAATGTAAACTGTCTCTTAAGCTCAATTCTTAAGTGAGTTATGAGGTTTAGCTTAATGAGGTTTAGCCTAAGATAAAAAAAGATTAAGAAAGCTAATGTGAATAAGCACAAATTATTTCAGATAATTTATTATTTATTTCAGATAATTTGTTATTTATTTATTTCAGATAATTTGTTGTAGAGAGTTTTGTGGAATCATGGCTGGTGGCCAAAGGCCATGAGCTTGATACAATGAAATTGGTCAAGCAGTAAGGGCGTGAGAAACGTGGTGGATGTAACAAAGACGTTATATCTTTGAGATAGTAAAGTATGGGAAAGAGGAACTAAGCACAGGGGAAGGAGCCATAGGCATTCGGAGTATGTGCTAATATGGGCAGAGATGTTCTTTTATCTTGAACCAGTTAGGAGCTCAATTTTTGCAATATGCATAAGCTAATTATTGTAACCATAAAAGTGCGATGTGTAACCGAATAAAGCTGAGGCTTGCTGGACATCATCGGGTGTGGCTGTCTCCCCGTCGATTTTCCACAAATTGTTATCTGAAATAAATTACACAACCAGGAAAAAATCCATTAGGTCTTTCCAGAACGGGAAATTTTGTTTTGTTTGGGATGGGGTTTTTGGTAGCTTAGTGGCTAGTTATGTATTTTCTGTCTTCACCTATGTTCTTTATATATGTCTATACTCTGCTACTCTGTTATTATTTACATTTCATCATCAGGCATGGGGTGATCATTTTGGTGTTGCATAGGCTTTCTGGCTCAGAGCAGTTTCAGCCACAGTGAGATAGCCATCCATTAGTGAACTTCCTTCCTGATGTTTTACCTTTAAAATGTTTCCAAAATTATTTTACTGGAAAAGAGATTTGTCTTTTTTTTTTTCTCCTGTGCTTTGGGGTTTCTTCCAAGAACGTATTTGCAGTCATAATTAAGAAATGTGTTAAACCTTCTGTCAATTAGCCTAATTGATGTAAAAACCTGATTGGGTCCTGAGAGAAATGCATTTCCCGAGCTGAACCTTATCAAAGAACAGCTTAGCACAAAATAAGGAATGAACCAAAACATGCAAGACTGCCAGGAAAAAACTTGAGATGCTTTGAGACAAGGTGAAAGAAAAATTTGTGTGTGCAGACTGCTGTGTAGGTGTTTTAAAAATAAGTCAAGTGTTTTTAAAATATTTTCCTTTTAGTGCATAGACCTAATACAAAGCCTTTAAAAGTAAGACTAGAAATGAGAAAGAGATGCCTATGAGATAAAAGACTTATAAGGCAATAATATCAGAATGTGGAAAGAATGGGAACTGTAAAAGTGCAATTGTTACAAGGCCAGAAAAATCACTTGCTGTTTTGTTTCTCTTTTCTTCTGGAAATGCTTATTACAAAATACAGCAGTGCGGAGTGGGTGAGTGGGTGCGATGACAGAGACCTTAGCCATCTGATGCTATCAGCAGAAGTGTTAACAGGCAAAAACTGATAATGATGAACTCAAACCTGAATGAGGAAGAGCTGCTGCAAAGTCAGGTGTGCACATGTGTGGTGGAAAACTCTTAGCCTAATAATGAGCTCCACTGCCAAAGTATTTCTAAAATACTCCAAGTTTTCCCTAAGAAGATCATAGAATCATAGAATCATAGAATGGTATGAGTTGGAAGGGACCCCAAGGATCACAGAGCTCCAACCCCCCTGCCACAGACAGGGCCACCAACCTCAGGCCTGGATCTACACTAGGTTGCCCATGGCCCCATCCAACCTGGCTTTGAACACTTCCAGGGACAGGAAAGATCTTGCTTTCCTTCAGGTCTGATGAATTAAATATGGGCTGAGAGTCAGATACTAATAAGTTCCAACTTTACTGATACAGAGGTTTTATTTGTACCTGAAATTACACAGAAATTCCATCTCTGAGACAGGATTGGAGCCTGTGTTCTTAAATTCTGGTGTGAGTATGAGGACACAGTGACCTCCTGGTAAACCACTTCATTTCACTGTATGTCGCATTCCCACCTTGAAAAAGGAGGCAGCAAGTTACCTGCTATTCAGTTATAGCCTTGTTGTGAATTCCTTGGCTTGTGTGGAGGGAAAAGAAGAAATTCATTGGAATTACTTATTTTTGTTGGCTTGAAGGTGTATGTGGGAGAGAGAGTTCAGATTCATCAATTCTGATGAAGAGCTGGACAAGTGGTGCTACATGCAGACCAGCTGGGCAGGTTTTATTGTATTTAATCTAGATCTCAGCAATGGCTCAACAAGTCATTATAATATTTTGTGTGTTCTGGTTTCTGCTAGGGCTCACTTTCACTGCTGTAAAAGCCTATGCCACATCTATTTACATTTTTCTCATAATGGGGACAGAAAGGTTGAGCAGACACAGCAGGAAACGTTCTTTCTGATGTTAGTGTCTACACTGAGACTGTGTTTTAATATTGTGTCCTTGACCCTACTTAACTAGTTACTTAACTAAAGCTGGACATAAAGCCTAGATGACATTAATGCTCCCTGTTGGCGTGCCAGGATATCAGAGCCTTTGAAGAGTGATGACTGGATGCTGTCAGACTGTGCTTCCCATAATATCCGTAATATCATATTTCTACCACTGTTAGTCTGAAGAGAAAAATACATTCCCCATATATAGAAATTCCTAGCAAGTACTTTAGACAGTTTTTCATCCTCTATTGAAAGGCAACAGGAGGGAGGAAGGGAGGAAGGGAAGGGATGTCTGAAGGATGTCTTATCATCCCTGGAAAAAAAGAAGTGGAGGAAACACTGCAGTTTATAAGGAGCACCATCTATTTTATGCACCATACAAATGAGTGAGTACCTCGAGGAGTAAGGTGGAGACCTAACTTCTGAGAGAAGGGGTATGTCTCCACACAGATACAAGGAAGATGTTCAGTGTGGTCAGTGGAAAAGTATGAAGGAAAACAGGGTCTTCAGTCGCACACCAATTACTTCAACTAGTTTGTATTAATGATCAGAAGACCATTAATCTCACCCAAGCTGTCTGTGGAAAGTAAATACTACTCTAAGTGTAGAGATTTGAATTATAATCGTTATCATCATCGCACTAACAAAGTGTGTTACGAGCATGTTGGAAACCCTTTGGATCATAGATGCTGAAAGACTTAAAAAGTGAGCATCCTCAAAAGATACACCTGTGTTCATAGTAAGAGAGGACCAGCGAGCAAGCTCAAGCACTGGACTCCTGAGCCATTACATTACTTACTTTTTTAGCTTATGCTCTGAATCTGTTTTGAGTAGCTCCAAAAGCCTTTTCTAAGTCAGCAAGCACATGCGCTCATTTCTGGAGATAGGTCCTTTCAGAAACCTCTCCCAAAAGGCAGGATGGTTTAGACAGCACCATATTTAGCTCCTTCAAGCTTACACAGCTTCCCAGCATTGTTGCCAGATGTTTTGAACCCTCGAGCACTCCATCATACCCTCCTGCTCCATCCAAGAGATATGACACAATGCTCAGTTTTATGTCCAGGAGTAACTATCTTTTTGCAGAGTTAGAGACAAGACAAAATGAAGGGAACATCTCAACGCAGCCGTCAATAGCAAACACAAATGTTTTCTGCTGTCCCTTCTCTGCCTTGCCACCTTCACCATGAGAAAAATTTGGACAGGTATGATATGACACTGCCATTTTGTGGTATGACAGCAGTATACTAGATGGAAAAACTTCGCTCCGTTGGGCTGTGACACAGCCCTCTTTGTTTCAGATACTTTGAAGAAGAAAATAGAGAGCAGTGAGTTAGAGCTCTAGCTCTCACCGTGTAGGACTCATAGTAGTCTCCGTTAAGCAGTATGCAGCTGGTCCAGAGCCCCAAGCTCTAGCCAGGACTGCAGACAGCAGCCAGTCTACACAAGTTGGCCTTAAAGCCAGAGATGCCCCTTGGCCCTTTCCTATTTAGTAACATAGACATAGCCAGAGTACCTTTCCCTACATCATTAATTACCCAGGTCCCGTGAATGTACTCTATTTTATGAAGATAAAATATTTCCAGCCCTTTAGTCAGCACTGTGCCTCTGCCTCATTAGTGCGACCCTATTCCATGAGACGCTTGATTTATGTCACTGTTCAACTTCCCATCACTGATAGTTCTGCAGTTTGCTCTTTTTTAAATACATTTCATGAGGGCTACTTGCTGATGAGGGAGGGCTCCACCAGCAGCCTGCTGCCCTGGCGTACTCGTAGCCTTCACTCTCAGCTCCCGATCACTTCATGAAAGGGGATGTCTGGCACCGCAGTTATATGGTGACCGCCGGACAGGAGCTGTGTTTGCCTCAGGCAACCTCCTGCCAGCGGTACAATGCTTATTTTGAAATTTTGTCCCTCTGCACATTTCATACTAGTCCACAGCCCTCTATAGACTAGAGAAGTCAAGAATATTGTGCTCTGTAAAAAATGAAAAATTAAAAATAAAAAGGGAAGAAGTGAAAGGAAGAGTCAAGGTGACATGTTCCTTCGCTCTCTTCTCTTTGCCCTACTCCCAAGTGTTCCTTACTTTCTTTAAATCCTCTGCATTTTGTTTCAGAGGTATATTCTAATATACTACTGTCTTCCTTTTTGGTGATTCAGATGTGATTCCTGTCATAAATGTTTAAGGTTTTTAGGTATGCCTTCGTTGCCCATATTTCCATAATAAATATTAAGTTGAGGTCTGGAATAAGCTGGTAACCCCTCTCCTGGGATTCTTTGGATTTAATTCAGCACTTATATAAATAGCAATGCAAATTACATATCTACTGAATTAAGTGTAGTAATACTGGTATAATATGCACCGTGCTACTTGTTACTGAATGTGCAAATTTAAGTTAATTTACTTAAGAAGAAAGTAGTAAAAGAAATCATAATACAGTTGAAGGTAATTGTACTCTGCTCTACCTTAGTGAGCTAGATACTAATTGCAAATGCTTTACTATCACTACAAGTTTCTCTGTTATTCCACCCCTAAAGCAAAGTGCTCGTTTTTCCCCATTTGTGGAATTATTTTCTTTCACAAACACTACTATATGCTAAAATCATTACATATCAATTGTTGCGTGCACCATATTAGAGTGACAAATCATGAACCAGAAGAAAATGCTGTGGTTACCTACTTTGATCTCCTACATAACAGAAGGCATAGGGATTCCCTGATTTAATTCCTGCCTGAACTGCTGTTAAAAATACACTTAATCTTGAACTTAAAATGTCCCACAGTGGAACGCTCACTGCAATTCTTATTAAAATTTACCTTGGTCTTGTCAAAATTTCTAGCATTCAGTCCAGATGCTTACAATACATTCATACGAAAAATTGCATCATCCTGTCAGTAGCAATACCTTCCTCCTCATTTTTATGATTTGTGATGACATTTAATCTCCTCCCCCCAGTCCCCTAATAATTCTCACAATTCTTCTCTAAAATGTCTCCATTTTTTTCAAAATCTTTTTTATGGTGGGGACATAGAAAAATACTTTGAAAACTCATATAAGGGGTACCTCTGTTGAGTACAGACAAAATGTAGCATTCTTGTTTAGACTCTGAGTTCCCATTTAAATAACTCATGATCTGTTTAACCACAGTGTTAAACTGGGAATACACATTGAGATAATTATGCACAATGAGCCACAGGTCTGGAGTCACCATTCCGCAGGCACCCCATCTGTGAGCCAGACTTTCATGCCTATCTGTGTTCAGATGCTTTATTTGCTTGTACTTGGAATAACAAGAGGTCCAGATTGCTCTGAAGGAGTGTCAGCCCTCTAGTCTTTGCATATTCTAAATTCAGCTGATTTTTAAGATTGTTGTAGACATGCAGAAGCTCTGAACCTCCTACTTTGTTCTGCCAGAGTAGGATTAACCTCACATCACCAGGCTTCAGTCATCTATAAGTTAGTATCAAGCTGAAGCTAGACAGCAATGGGACTTCTTTCCCAGCCAGGTAAAAAAAAAAAAAACAACACTTACAGAGAGATTCATCCCAACCTAATTTAGATAATTCAAATGCCTGAGAGAGGTGGGAAGATTTGTTTGCTCTATAGGTGCCTGTCTCTCACCAGTCACTACACAGGAAAGCTAGAACACATGTCATCACATTCATGGGGAAAAAGGAAGATAATTATAGTTGTCATCAATTATGCTCATGTTTGGGAAGGTGTAGATTTCAGAAGCTGCTAGAATAATTCTGAGCAAGGAAAACCTGAGGGCAAAACTGGGATCTGGCATTTCTATCACGGCCATTTGCCTATGTGACAAAGAATGAAGCAACAAGCAAGAATATTTGGCTGCTAAAGGAAATATCAGTGCATTGGTATTCTATTAATCCCTCACTAAGCACAGGGCGTGCTTTCGTATTACCTTGCTGGTTTTGGAAAAGCATATAATTCATGACAAAGATGATGTAACTGGAAAGTGTTTCAAAGTTAGTATACATACCACAGTCTTTACATTCAAACAACATGTTACATTAAGGTTAGCTGTAAATGTTGCTGCTAATTCAACATTGCAGTATATTTGTGACTAGATTGCATCTTTCTGCATGTGATATATTGGTTGACTGGGGGAAAAATGTAGTTGATGGAAATAGCACAAGAATTCAACAGGTTAGTAGCAACTATATGACCACAATTTTTGCTGCTTGATAGCAGGAAACAGAGAGGTTGACATATTGACGACAAAGTATATTATATTAGAATACAGAACCTCCCCATGATAACTTATGTTGGAAACAATATCAGTATGAAGAAGCCATAGATAATGAAAGCTTGCAAAAGGGTGCATGTGAAAGATGAAAATGATGACCCTAAACTGACTGAAAAATTATTGTTATCAGGGAATAACCTCAGTAATGAAGGAGTGTGCCTGGCTGAGGCAGAAAAAAAGTAAAATGAAGACAACTACACTACTTAGTGGGCTCTATATGACTTCAAGATCAAGTAAATCAATAAAAGAATGAAGAAAAAAATATGCCCTCATAGGGGACCTTCATATTTGGTACAGAAATGTGATGAGCTAAAAAGGAGGCTAAAAGAAATTTGGAAGGATGTCTCTAAAAGATCACAGAAGAGTGTTAGGATGATTCTGTCAGATACAAATCAGATGGATAGGGAATCATTATCCAGATTCTTTGTTGAAGTTGAATGAGGTGGCTTGGCTGAATGAGCAGCAAAAGCATCCCAAAGCAGACTTTTCTGTGAGAGGCCATCATCCAGATAAAAAAAAAAAAAATCTTCAAAAATTGTTCAATTAACATCTCTCTGAATACCAGCAGAGCTTCACATCTGTTTGCTGCCCAGTTGTACAGTCTTTCTTCATGGCTAGATTGCTGCATGCTGAAGATCAGAGTGAAATTCTGAGGCAAGCACGAGATAACCAGGCACATATTAAGCATGCAGTCTAATACCTTGTGATGGAATAAGGCATTTGGTGGCAATTTTGCAGACTTTTCATGAGAAATTTGTGAGCACCCAAGCTTTCTGGGCAAATAAAGAGCCACCTGCCTCCACACATTTCCCACTTTCATTGCAGAGGAACAGCAGGCATCTGAAAAGGCAAACAAAGTACTGTGAAGGCTGTGAGGAAAAGATCTCCATTCTCACATACACAGGCTGAGCTCAGACCCAAGCAGACACTTACCTTCTCCTTCCTGATACCCTGGTTCCCATGTCCCAAGCAGGAGTTGTGCTTGTCCCAGCCCGGTCGCCAGTCATTCAAGTGAAGGGACCAAGACCACCAGGTTACAGCAGCTGTAGCACTTTTCAAAGCAGGATCTATCTGCCCTGATGAATTTTTGGTGTGAAGTCTGTTGGAATTTTCAACTTACATTTTAACCTATTTTTTCAGTAGTTTTAATGTATCTAGACCTCTTCAGTTGTTTGGGAGACAGAAACCTTCTTATTAGACCTGTGTCAATGCTGGTTTGTAGATATCCAAGCAAAGGACCTGTTTTATTTGAATAACATATTCATATATCAAAACTTGAAAACTGTACCTTTTGTCTCTAATAAGGCCTGCTGCCACTCCAGTCCCTGTTCACTGAATGCTTGGATGCTGTTTGATTTGTCTTGGCATAAAATACTGAGGTTTTTTCATACTCTGCTTTCCCTCCATTTTCTACAACTCTACATTTATTCTGCAATGTCTCTGGCCTTCCACTTGACTTGCATACCTAACATGTTATACCTTGTAGTTTTCCACGTTCATGCCACAGACTTGTATTACTGCAGATTGATGATTTATTACCTGCTAATACTGTTATACATTTTCCAAGATTTATGTCTCTTCTTGAGCATTGAAAAGATAATGTTAAAGTTTTACTGCACTAAACACAAAAAAGCAAACAAATCTATGAGTTTATGAAAGTGTCGCTCATCTGTAACAAGAAGAACCTTCACAAAGATAAGGTGGTTTATTTTAAATCTTGGATTAAGACATATATATGTTCTGTTCAGAAATACAAAACCTTCCCAATGATGTGCATAGCATTTAGCAAATTAATAAAGCATAATAGGGATGGAGATATTAAAAGACCTCCACAGTGAAGACTTTCAGGATCTATTTACCTGATTAGCTAGGATTATCATGAAATGTTATGGTTTAATTCAAATTTCCTTGAGTTTCTCTGTGTGGACAAAACACAACTATCACTGCACTCATTGCTAATAGATAGGCTGAAATATATGCCTAAACTTATATGATGTTTATAAAAGAGAAAACGTTGACAAAAGCTGAAATCCCACTTCGAAAAGTCATTCACACAGTTGACCTAGAGGTCATCAGTATGCTCCTAAATCAGTCTCGGTCAATTTAAAAATGGAGCTTCTACATCAGGTTTACTTAATAGAAAATATGTGCCCATTCTGATGACTTTTTTTCTCTTATGTACATATAAGTGTGGAAGAACTTGTTAAATTTTTTATCTAAATCACAGAGCAGAATTTGGTAAAATGTATCACTAGTTTCCTGCAAATACATGGCCTATAGGAGCAATCACTTTTCACAGTGATTTTTCACAGCAGGAAGTACATATTTTTGCTTCAATTATCATCTCTGGCACCTTGTCACTGTGGAAGGCAGAAGTCCAAAGTAGCTGGTAAGGGCTGTTTGCTAGCCCAAAGCAAGGCTTTTCCACATAGCATCATCAACTGTTTGTCAGATTCTGTCTTTGCTCCTCCTAACAGAGAGCTATTTCCATATTTACCTGGCAATGCCAAGGTATTTAACAGTTATGTTTGTTGGATATGTTATATTTCGGATGATTAAGGTAAGGTTTGGGTTGTGGGGTTTTTTGCTATTCATTCAACTTCAGAAATTATGAATCCATGGTGCTCGACATGTGGCATACGCAATCGCACAAGGAAAGATGATGATGCTGAAAGCAGCCAGTTGGTGAAGGCATCTAGTTTTGTCTATTCTGTAAAGCAGGGTGGTTTCAGGAATAAATATCCTAGCTCCATAATGTTGAAGTTCCCTAGCTAGTGACCTGTTCATCATATAATCATTCCAAATAACTCATAACCCCTGAGTTTTGATGAAACAGAATGTCTTCAAGCTCTACCAAAATACTTAACTAGAGATCGGGACAAACTGTAGTGTCTCTTCTCTGTCAGTAGATGGTTTAAGGTGTGAATGATTAAAGGAGATATGACAGACAGCTGTTAGACTGTTAGACATTATGGACACATCTCCTAATCCCCAATATTCTTTTATTCACATTAGATGCTATACTCTACCATTAGGGCACCAATGAAAAATGAAGGGCAGGTTGGCATGCCTGTGTGCACCTAAGCACCTGGTATTTTTCCATCTGTGCTGGAAACACTTCCTTCTCTTCTGAGAACACACTTTATGCCCTCAGGTACTGTTTCTTTTTTCTCCAAGCAGTTCCACTGTCCATTATACTGCAAGTAACATTATTAGTCTTTTGGAACATTCTCCTTGTGCTTCCTCATAGGTACAACTTTGCTGCTTACTAGCATCATCTGTCTGGATATTTGAAAATCATAGACAGCATTCCACTTGAAACCTCTTGACATGGAAACATGATAAGAACTGACCTGAAGCAAGAGATATTTTGTTCCTTCTTCTGAGAGATCTAACTAAATCACTATGCGTATCTTCCCTAAAAACCTTACACCTCTTTCATTGGTTTTTAAAGATAGCAATTACAACTGATTAATAGCAGTGTAGAATAGAATATATAGGTGCAGCACTTTTCATACTTTCCATGCAAAATGTCAGAACAAAAGTCGTAACGATGACTGGAACTTTGCAGGGCCCTGGTGAAACAGGCACTCCCATCTCCACTTTCCAGACTTTTAAAGTCCATTACAAGTGTGGAGGCTGGAAGGAGACTCTGCTTCCCCTCACCTTTCCTTAGGCTCTCGAGCAGGGAGGCCAAGGCATCCCAATCTGCCACTGGATGGGTTGCTCTCAGTGACCTGCGCCTGGAACAGGTGCCTTCAACCTGCATGAGTTTAAACCCACAAACCTCACATTTTTCATGAACGCTAAAGTACTGCTGTCACTGGTGCTCTTCCTACCAGAGCAGCATCTGCATCAGCATGTTAAATAGCCTCTTACTGACACCTAGGGAAGAGAGATGTGTGCTGGCTACTGAGAGCCACACAGAGCTTCAGAGCTTCAAGCTGATGATCACTGCTTGAGAGGATAACGAGAGATGTGCCCAGTTGAGATGAAACATTTAGTTTTAAATGGGCATCTGATGTCTGTCAATGGCAGAGGTCTAATTTAGACTTCCTTGATCACCGTGGCTGGCACACTCCCAGATACTGCATTATATTAACAAGGTTCATAAACTGTCAGATATAACTCATCCACTTAACTCTCTGCTATGAGGCACAGGCTCTGAGGACACGGCCTTTCCGAGAATATTCTCTCTTTATAATTCATCATTCGCCCTGCATGCCTCATGTGATACGATGTTACTGGAATCCTCGGCTAAAAGGATCACGTTTTTTGGTCACATATTCTGCAGAATTTATTCCTACATCTTCTGACACCCCAAGCGGCGACTGGGACCTTTGCCATCGAGCTATTTCCATGCAGAACAAGATGACGACCATTTTTCATGCTGGAAAAGTGAGGGAGAGATCCCCTCCCCTTCTGGAGAAGGGCTGTGAGGGGACAGGTGCCTTTGGCCATGGAATTTGAACTGTCCTTCCCATTTGGGGGCACTAGAGGGTAATCTCTTTGTACCCTCCCAGGCTGCGTGGTGTGATACTCCTTTAAACTCTCCGGTGGTTCTCCTTTTGCAGGAAGGATTTCACAAAGCACTTTGGCATTTGCTTTTTTGAAGCCTGCTTAGCTGATTTTGCTGAATGGAAAAGGTAGCACTGAAACATCTCTTTTGTTATGGATTACAAAGGTGGAAAAAGCCTGCAGTAGGCTAATGCTGAGAGGGAAAATAGCACTGAAACATGAGCTGAGTTCAGGTACTTTAAACATTAGATGCCACAGGAAGAGGTTTTATTGACCTTGAAACCCCCCTAACACTTGATGCTGTTATATTGTGCATCTAGAGCAAAATGTTTCTGCTAAGCAATGCATTTGCTGGATGTATGAATCCTAGGGAGACGCAATGATGTGGAGCACCCCATGCAGACTGCTTTGTATTTTCACTGAGGCAGCTCTCTTTCCTTACTCCAGATCATGAGGCTTGAGGGACCTGTTCGGTTAAGATAAGTCTGTTCTGCCTCATCTTCTTTACATGCATCGCCAGGAAGAGACAGAGGCTATCCTGTCAGATATTCCACCTTCCCATCTTTGCATGGATACAGCCAGACAGACAGCCAAGGGAAAGCCTTCCCCTTATTTAATCATCTTCCTGACATCTCTGTTGTTGATGCCACTACCAGAGAGATCTGTCTTCCTCTGCTGTTTGTCCGTAGTTTCCACTGGGCTTCTGAATGACTATTACTGTATTTGGACAATCAATAAACATTTGGGTTTTATCACTTCCGGAGATATTCTAGATCACACCATCTAGAGCTTCTCCTATGAATGCCTTCCTTGGTTTTCTTTTTGCAAGTTAAAGTAATGAACTCATCTGTTCAGGTTGCCAAAGAGCTGTTTCAGCTGAGCTGTGCATACTGCATGCTGTACATCAATCTGCTGTGTCAACACTGCCATCACCAGCCATCTAGGAGGACTTCGATCAGAGCATTATTAGGCTGTTTCACCTTGACCACCACTGTGAAGCCAGTGTAGTACCAAAGCTGCCATGTGCCATGACGCTTCCTGACCCTATGACCGCAATCAGAGCCTTCAAATAAACAGCAATTCATCACAGGGAAAATAAATAGCATCACAGGAAAAGAGTCAGTTGTTACTAGAAAGTCTCTCTCACGTCTGATGAAATGTTTCGGCTCTTGCATTTATGTGACAGCATTGCTCTAACTTAATCTAACATGTAATGATGGAGAAGAGCAGACTACCTGTGCCTCTTTTCTGAACTTTTACTCTACACAGTTTTCATGGTTGGCCACAATCCTGAGAGACTGGCAGACACAACAACATATTACTCCCTTTCTCATCCTTCGCTGGCTCTTCTCCGAATGCTTCTGTTTCCTGGATCTGAGGGCCTGGTGTTCACACTCACATCATCGAGGTTCACTTACCATATGGGTGTCTTGACATGGAGGGATGGGTTTTCACTGAACAGAAGCACTCATATGTGTTTGTTTATCAGGAGTTCAGAGTTCTCTTGTATCATCAAAACATTTCGCCCTATACAATCTGCACAAACTTCAAGTACGGTTGTGGGGATTTTTTCCTACTGCCCCTCAAAGGAGTGAGTAGCATTGATAATCAACTGTTTCATCTAATGCAGTTCAATTTAAAATGTTAGGCATTCATTTGGTGGGCTGTGAGCAGTCTGTGGCTTTGTTAGATCTGCAGCATAAAGAAGCAATTTTTCTTATCCTAATCCTATGGCTGTCTAGAAAAGGTGACACACAGTTAGACATAATGATAAGAAAAGCTACTGCTGCCAAAGCAGTCAGATACCAAAGGCAGATGATTAAACCATTCCGAAGCATTCCCAGAAGACAAGAGGCAGAAAAGGTCCAAAGTTTTTTTTTTTTCCATAAAACTTTTCTTGCTATAAAACCTTCAGAACAAAGCACACATACAGACACATAGACACTTTTGCTTTATTAATCCATTCCTATTATTAACAGATTTATCAGGGTGATACATATATTAAAGCCTTTTACTTTAGGGGTTTTGTTTCAACTTCATTCCTTATTTTGTCGCTTTGCTGTTGCCAAGAGGATCCAGGCAGCTGCCCTTGTTTTAAAAATAAATAGGAGGACTTTTTCCCAATCTACACAGCTCTAATGGCTAAATCCCTTTGATGTGAACAGCAATCACTGCACACTGTTGACCCTGGACAACCAGAGCTCTGTTCTAAGAGTGACAAGTTGGGTTTCAGAGCTACACCATGAGAGTAAACCAAAGCAATAGAGTTTTACATTCTCAGGACTTCCCATAGACTTGGTTTGAATGCAATTAATGAAAATACATAACCAAACATATCTTTTAACCCTAATCACCAGCACTAATGCCTTCAGACTGCACTGAGCAATGCACACTTAATCTGCAACTAGTACCTGCTGAATGCAGCTGGTAGAGATTTTGCTTCTGGGTTCCCAGCCCTACTGTTGCTCTAAGCTGTGATCTGAGGATCAACACCAGTCAGCCTGCTGCAGCCTCCCCTCTGCCCCTGGAGACCTGCCTGCTGCAGCTTCCCGAGGGAATCCAGCAGAGTCCCAGCTGGGACTCTCTCACGTCTGAATTTCTGAGGGAATCCATCAGAGTCCCAGCTGGGGAATTTCTCTGGTGGGAGCAGCAATGTAAAGTTCAGCACCGAGCCTGAATCTGCAAGATGCTCCACAGTTCAAGTAACACAGAGGTTGGCAATAAATGATCTCTAATTCCACCTCATACAAACTGGTAGCCCCTGTGTTTTGGGCTGTCTTCGATGTTGGAAGCAGGAAAAAGGACATCCTACTCTTTAGCTGTGAAATGAAATCATGGAAAAGCACAAAATGTCACGTGGTTATCAAAAGCATAAATCACACTGGAATACCAGGGAAGAGGGAAGATTTGTCAAAAGTTTTAGGTCAGATTTGCAGAAAAGTCTCACTAAACTTTCAGGAAATTTGGGTCAAGCCAAGTGTCTGTAATACAGCTTCAAAACAGGTATCTCATGCTCTCTACCGTTGTTAAAGGTTTGCACAGCTCTTATCTTACAAGCCACAGTGCTGTGATTTCCAGTGCCCCTGTGGTCTCTTCAATTCATCAGGTGAAAAAGCTTGCCAGGGATGACGCTAAGGGAATGGCTGCCCTGAGCAAGACTGAACCACTCTCAAGTGCCCAGAAGCATTTCAAACAAAAGCATTCTAGCAGGTCTTCACAGTGATCCTCAAACGCTTATATAAAAAGGAAATCTCCAGAAAATTGAATAGTCCACTGAGAAATAAAGAAGGACTTTATGCTAAGCACCTTCTAGACACCTGATATAAAAAAGAGTATGATGCACTAGTTGAAATAAATGCAATTTTTATCACACTTCTACTTTCCAAGGTGTCTAGTTTTATCTGTGTTTATGATTCATGTTTTTACTGTACCTGCTGAAAAAATTAAATCAAAAACCTCTGGGGCAACTTTCAGCTTAAGAAAGGAAAGAAAAGGGATTTGACAACTATATAGGCTAAGAAATTCTTGTTTTGGTTTGGTTTGGTTTTAAATTTCGTGATTGCCCACTAGATACTATTGCAGGCATGGCAATTTAGCATTGTCCTCCTTTAATAATTACTGTATTGCACAGAATAAAGCTACTTGGCCATGCTAATGAATTACTGTTTCCAAACAGCCCATAGATAGTTAATTCTGTAGAAGCATGACTGCAAGACCACACAGTCTACATTCCCCATCAGGAATCTGGCCTGATATCAATAGTTCTCCAATGCTCCTTTTATGATAAAAGATAGTTAAACTTGGAGGAATGACAGAGCTCTCATAATATTAAATGTAAGCACAAATAAAAGCGTACCTCGACAGAGTAGTTTCCATGGAACTTAGCTTGAGTTTTATATTAAACTCCAGCAATGATGTTCACTCACCGACGCAGCACTGCTCCAGGCAGTGAAATCATGCTTGAAAGGGTTTTTGCAGGGGGCAGCTTTAGAACCCCCATGACACTGACTTAATTCTACAGATATTGAGAGAAAGGTCTCTGTCTTACCTTTGCTGCTAAATAATAAGTGTGATTTTTCTGAGAATCAATACACTGGAAGCTTTTTAGATAGTAATTCTCCAGTTACTCAGTTGCTAATAATGTGTGTTTGTATACACACACACACACACACACAAATATATATCATATCTCCAACCTCCAAAAGTCCATTTTAAAAGAAACATTGTTTCTTAAATGAATAGTGTTACAAAGGCTTTATATGTGCAGCCCCCCTGTAAGCTTAAGAAATATGATTAAATTGCACATAGGTAGACAGACAACATCACAGCTTTGCAATATAAAGCTCCCAGGGCCAAAATTAATCTTCATATAATTCTGCATTATTATTGCTTGAACTAGCCTTTTTTTTTTTTTTTTTTTTTTTGCTAAGGTCTTAAAACCACAGTGTTTTGTAGAATTCTGCAAAAACTTAACACTGAAAAGTAAATACAAAAGCCTCGGCTGTTTCAGGAGATATTGTAACATCTTGCCGTAGGAAAACATAACAGGTTTGTGGTTTTTAAGTCTAAAGTCCATTTCTCCTGGCAAATTCCAATTATAGAATAAGACATGCTCATACATGAAGCCAAGACCACATACTATTTCCATAACCCTTAACTCATTTATCTTCATCTGAGCCTTCTCCTCATCACCTTATCCCACTGGGATCTTTCCCACTTCTAGTTTTCATTTCTTCCTTTCTGCGATCCTTTAGTTTCCATCATTGGGCTTAATAAAGAGAAGACCTAACAATTATTAATATAGATATTTCTTTCAAAGAGGGAAAGGGGGTGCCTTGACCAGGAATTATGGGTTTTAATATGACAGCCTTTTTCCTAAATCTGGTACTATTTGTATGAAAATATTCATCTCCATAAGAGAAGTGAGAAAAAAAAGCGAGATGGGATTTTGATCAATACCGATTCTGATTAAGTTTGATCACAGTACTTGGCATTTTGAGCAAGTCTGGAACTACACTCGTAGAAAACTCAAGAACTGCTAAGAAACATTAACAGTGTAACTGGACACTGCTGACCTGAGTAGGGAATATTCTGTCAACTTTTTTGTTTTCCTTATTTGGGTGCAGTAAGGCAATAAGATGCTTAAACTTAATCCCATAACTAATCTAATTGCTAAACCTTCAGTAATTCTGTTATATTGCTGATTTATGTTAGGCTTCTGCTTGTCTTCTTTTTTTCCTGGGGAGAAGGAACAATGGTTTTATAAAGTGCTTAAAATTTTAAAAAAAAATTAAAAAACCTTAAAAAAAATAGAATTAAATGTGTTTGAGATCATTGTATATAAAAATGGTCATCAGTTGCCATTAAAATAATACCCAGGGAGCTGGTGCACGGATGGGCAATGTATTACTTCTAGGAAGAGCGGTGTTTATTTATACTCTCATATGGAAATACCAGGGAAAGTTGTAAAAAGCAGATTTTTTCAAGCTGTTGTTCATAAAAACATGCATTGACTGATCACTACATGTAAAAATGAGCCGGAGTGTTAACGGTTCCTTCTCTGGAGGTCTGTACTACAGCATTAAAATGTGAATGGGACAGATGTAGACACCTAATCTGATCTTCTGTTCATTGCACCTTTTATTTTTTTTAATGCTACATGCTTGATAAAAGGATGCTCAGTTAATGAAAAAAAAAAAAGTATGCAAAGTAACAAGAGCTTACAAGCCTTCTTTCCCAGTTTTAAACTGATTTTCAGAGACATTCAGGCTCCTCTTTCTACCTCTGAGAACTCATTCCCTTCCTTCTCACATAAGAGAAAAATCTCTCTGAGACAGTGAATCAGGAAGACTCTGCTCCGTGTAATTCTCATGCTGAACGCAGCACTGCTGGGTTTGAGGACTTCCCAGGAATATATTAAGTGATGTGACTAACCTCTATCACAGGGGTTTGGGTTTTCTTTTTTCTCTTATCTCCCTCTCCAGGGGGAGGAGTGTGTTCAGTGAAGTGTTTTGTTAGGAATGTATTATATTTATTTTGTGCTGCACATAGGTACATTGCAGGGTGTTTTTCTCAGAGAAACAAGGTCAGAGAAATGCATCTTGCACTGTGACAAAGGTGGTAAATTTTGTGATAGCCATTCATCCGTGTGGGAATTCATTAATTTTAGCTGGCTGGTCCCCAAGAAATCTCTGCTGCATCAATAGATGAGTTGTACTCTTCCTACAGAAAGTCCTAGTCCACCAGGGAAGCAAGTTCCCAGTCTGCATCCCACTGGTCTCTGTAGTCACCACGGGCTCAGGTCATTGAGTGAAAACTGCCACTTGTGGCTCTGGACCTCAACTCTGAGTGTGTATCCCCTGCTGATGATGCAATTAGAAGATAAGCCTTGAATGGCCAGATCAGAACTGATAAACTGCTTGGTTAAAAGAAAGAAAGAAAAAAAAAGAAAAAAAGAAAAGAAAAACCACCAAAACAAACAAACTAATGTGTACCGAGCAAAAGGTTGGATAAATGTGGGAGAAGGGGAGGTTTATTTTATGAATTCTGATTATCTCATGGGAAACAAACTTCCATTTGTATTTATAACAGAACAATTTCTAGCTTTAAGGCACTCCTTTAATCAGCAAGCTCATCTGATGAAATGCTGTAGGATTTACTTATATATCAAAGGAGTTCCCTAGACATTTAAGGGATGCAACTGAATACAATTAAAAGATCAGTTGTAAGCACAGTTTGTGGCACAGTTTGTTTGCTGTGCTTTGTGAAAGAAGTTTAGTTCTTCTGGTGTTTTAGCAGACGGTAACACATTGAACTGCATTGCAAGAAAGGCTTTACCATTGCAGCCTACTAGATGCAACTACTCAGCTATCTTGGATCTGATGGTCTGTAAAAAGAGAACAGAGAAACTATTAAGCCAGGGTTCACATCCAAGAATGGAATCACTTATGAACAACCTTTCCAGGCCTAATTCGTTGCTGAATTAAACCTCATGTAATGTCATTGAAGTCAATGGGGTTATGCAGGGCATAAGTCAGTGGAGCAAATTAGCCCTCTGTCTTGAAGCCAAGAAACCCAAGGAAAGAGTGATCCAATAAAACAGAGATGAAATGCTGGTATTAGCTGAATACTACTGTTCTTGGTACAGTGCGTTCTTTGTGTCCAGCGGTAAATGTTTCATTCTTCCCAGGTGTAAAATCTTCCCAGCAGCACTGTAAGGCAGATTTATAATAAATGACAAAATTAATGATTTAGTTCTGTTGTAGTGCAGCTTCTGGGCTCCCACTAGGAAGTTAAGCAGTTAGCAGACAACATCTATGCTGGCTGCCGTGTGATCCCCAAATGAAGTCTTGATGTCTTCAGAAAAGTCTTGGAGCTGGCCTTTTTTATTTTTCCCTTTAGATGTCTGTCACCTGTACGGATGTTAGAGACAAGCATTTGTAGGTACAGAGAGCTTTCTACACAGAGATCTGACAGAAATACCAGGGACATCTGTGTAAGAGCTGGAGTAAATTAGGTATGGTCGCTCTCTCGGGTATGAAGGTACTAGGAAACAGAATGCATTTTGTGTATATGGGTAATATTAAGGGCTCTAAGAACTCACAATATTACAGTAATTGTAGGTATGCCTTGGATTAGTGAAAAGAAAAACATCCATGTGCACTAACCAGCTTCAATAACAGTACATGGTCTTTGCTGAGATTTCACCCTTCAGTCTGACCCACTGATTACTTTGTCTAAAATTAAAATCATCATCTACTTCAGCCAGAGTTTATGGGGTTTGCACCATGCACACAGTGCTGGCTGCATCTTTTAGGCATCTTTGTTATACATAGAAAGAACAAATTCCCATAGTCTATGGCTGGGTTTGCAGCTCATGGAAGGATCTCTGTGGTGGGACCTGTACAGAGCAACACATTGCAACAGCACTGCTCACAGCTCACTTTTCACTGCAGAGATCAAACAACCTGAATTCTTTTGACGTCCTACCATGTAAACTTCAGTGATGAGCTAAGGAATAAAAAACAGTTTGTTGGCAATCAGTAGAGAAAATTCTCCAGACCTACATGTAAGGGAAGCCGTGTAAAGCACACAACACATGGTGTGTGCTGCTGCTCTGGTACTTGCTCTGCTGCAAGTATAATTTCTCAGCGTTATCAGAACTTGGTGGAAGGACTAGCAGACAACTCACATGATACTTGGCCCATAGCATCTGTGGTATTGTCCATTTTTTTTCCTTTTTTTTCTAACTTTTTCAGGTGATGGTTTAAGTTAATCTGCCATGTTAGTGGACAATCACCCCAGATTTTAATTTTCTTCAGCATTTTCTTTGCTTGTGTTTACAATTGACTTCTGGGCACGCTCTGAGGACAGGAGTGAAGGGAAAGAGATGTGAATTTGCCATCTGTAGTATGAGATGCTTATGTAAACACATCCAGACCTAGCCAAAGTGCTGGCTATGGTCTGGAGGCTCAGGGACTATTGCAGATGCAGGAACAAGTCCCACAACCAGATCAACAGCCCTAATTTCAAGTGGTAAAATATCACTATGGAGTGCACTGAATTCATCCTTGGTTTAGCTGATGAGGTTCTGCTGAGTCCTGCTAGAAGGTTGGGTTTTGTCAGATAACAAACCTGACTGTTGACAAAAGCATTTACATTGTCAGTGGCTAAATATCCATCCATCCCACCACCCATTTGGTCCTCTGGTTTTCAATAATTCAAAAGCCAATTCTGTAATGGAAATTTTTAGATGAATTTTTGGAGGTGTTAATGAAGGGTATGTTTTCCAAGAAAAAATGTGAAATTCTTCTGACTATCCAAAAGAATAAAGAAAGCACAATTATTACTAAAATTACCAAACCATTGTAAAGAATTATCATTACCTCATCAAACAGAGTCTGGTGAAGCTTTTTATTTCTGCTTCTGTTGTTGCTTTTCTAAACCCAACTCTTGTTTTTCTATTGTATTTGCTTTACATCTAATGCTATTACATTTTGTTTCAGCTGGCGGGCTTCATCTATGCCTGTTATGTTGTGAAATGTATTACTGAAGAAGAGGACAGCTGTAAGTACTAAAGCTTTATTACATACAAAATGAAACCTTTTTTTTTCCTTTGAATCACCCCTCCACTATGCTGGCTTTTGCTGTCTTCAACCTAAGTGCCTTATGCCATAGCCAGAACATGCTTCCTGTCCATCCTTCTTGATCTAAAATTTGCAAATGCCTGAAAGGCAAAGGAGTCGTGAAATGCAGCTTAGAAATATATACTCCTTTCTTATGAAAAGACCATTGCAATTTCTTTCCTCACAGCTTAGTTTAAGACATAAAATTTTTTAAAAAGCAGAAATCACAACTGGCAAATATAAGCTTTTATGCTTGTTTCCCCCCTCCCCACCCCTCTTCTTATTCCAGATTGTTATTAACTATCTTCACAGTAATTGGTTACCGCTGAGGGTATAGCTCTTCTGTGTTGACTTGCGTGTTCGCTTGTAAAAGCACTTCTGGCAAAAAAATAGCTTTAGATCATTGCAGGACCTTCATTTATGAGAGGTGAAACTGTGGAGCTCCTCTTTGTTCCTGCTGCTCCCAGGGTACAATTACAAGGAGCAAAATGATTTCATATAGATGTATGTTTGTGTTTCTTCTGTTTATTTATATCAATAGAAGCCTGTTGAGCAGAATTTGCTCCTATTACATGCTATGGAATCAAGCCATTTAATTTTTTCTCTATTCAATCCTTGATTTTTTTAAAAGGGCCACTGCAGCATTTCAGTACATCTTGGGATTCATACTAAAGCACTTTAGAAACAAGTATCAGAACTGCATGTAACTTTGATAAAATATACATGAATCCTAGAGAGAGCTCTGCAACAGGAAGCTAAAGGGTTTTTATTTGATTGAGAGCACTGCTAGGGCTGGTGGGGGTTCCTTTGTGTGTTCTGCGTAGAAAATTGCTGCAACCCTATAATCTATTGGCAATACAGTGCCACTGCGAGCCGTCAAGGGGTGACTGAGTGTCGAAATCAAACCAGACTTTGGAGGTCTTTACTATGCTCATTATAGTTGTCTTTGTGTTTCTGTGTAGGCAAGGAACACACAAGAGTAAAAAAGAGTTTGGGACAGGCATGTGTTTTGGAGCAGGGGTATGTCACAAACAGGTCTTCTCTTTTTAGGGAAGGATCCAGTTGTATGTGCTTTCTCCTACATTCCCATTAAGTATATCCTCTATCCACAGAACAGGAGGAGAACAATTCCTTGCCTACGAAATGAAATCCCATTTAATACCATTCTGCCCTATCTTCTAAGGGCTTAAATCTTTTTCGTTCTTATGTGGCACAACAGAAGTAAAAAAGCGAGGAAGAGACTTGTGACTTGGCTCACAAAACAAGCACAGAAGTCGGAGCACATCTGAGATTTCTCCCGTGGTCTGTAAAGCAGCATTCCTGGCAGCACAGCACCGCAGCCAATATGGTATTGTTTTCTGCTCACTGCAGCGGGAGCTCCCCATTGTTCAGAAGCAACAGATTGTCATGCTTCTCTGAACCTGTTCTTGCCACTGTCTTGCCTGTTTTGAGGCTTTTATTACTTTGCTTGTACACCTCAGCCAGGCCTTTTTTAGCATCTGCAAGCATCTCTCTCACGTACTGGGACAAATCCCCACCCAGCACAACGAAGCCAGCACAGGCTCAGGCACAGCGGCTTCTTCACCTCTGGTGGGGTCTGGAAGACCCCAGAAAAAAAAGAGGAACTCATGTGGGTGAGTCCTCCCGGCACTGCAGTAGCGCTCCGATTGGATTAGGCCCCTCAAGGTACCCTAAAATTAAAGCAGCTTTAATTTCTACTGAGAGGCTGCGGGTAGTAGAGAGTAAGAATGATTCTGGTTCTCTCTTTGCTTCAGCATCCACTGCAATGCACACTGAGCACTTGCTATGACAGCCAGGGGCTCTAGACTGTACAGATACCCCCTGCTCAGGTATAATTTTAGATTCTTTTCTTTCCATTTAGATAGGTTTTATCACCTCTTCCCCCCCTTTCAGCAACATATCCGTCTATTCTGCTCCTCTGAGAAGTGATGTATCCCTTATGGATATCATATTATTTAGTATTGATACTCCAGAGGAAGATGCCTAAATGTAACTTCCTCAGTACATTCACAGGTGAGGTTGTCCCAGGCAGACCAAGTGAGCACAAAGGAGAAAAACTTTCAGGAAAAGTGAAATATGTCCCAGAGCCATTGCTAGAGTTTCCTGCACATGTGAGTCTTTGGTGTGAGACCATGTCAGATCCCCTAGCTGTGTTTCTCTTGCCATAGTCTCCTTTTCCATTTTTCCCATCCTGCTCCCACCCCGCGTCCCATCCCCCATCACCCCCCCTCCTCCCATGCCACATACTGTTATGGGGCAAGCTCTGTGACATAGAGGGAGGAAGACACCTCTCCTGCCCACAGTGTACTGCCTCCCTGAGACTTGCTGGACATCTAGCATAGCAGAAAAGAGTTTTATTCTGCTACCTCACCTAGCGTTCATACGCAGTAAGAGGTGGGCATGTGCTTGCATGCAGTTTGGCCAGTGGTGTTCCCTCTGTGTGCTAAAGGAGTCTCAGCTTGGAAAGATCCTTTGGTAAAATCTGTCAGCACAGAGCAACTTTCCCACACCACTGCCCTGCTTTCACGGCTTCTGGAGTGGTCTGTGAAAAACACGAGGACACTGCTGTCTTCTTATCCACCTCCATATTCACACAGGAGAAATCTGGATCACCCATGCCTGTAACAATGGGATGCCTTGCTGCTAATCACAAAGGACGGTGAGGATAACCATATTGCGTCACACCAAAACGGATTTAACTCCAAGTCTGATGAAACAGTCAATAGAAAAATCCCTTCTAGTGAGCCAGAGCCACCAGTAAAAGCCTTTTGCATCTCACAGTGGTTGTGGTGAACACTCAGTCAGTTCTATTTCTTCTGCTTTGTTAACGGGCCACGGGAGCAACAACAGTCCAGGAGAGGAGTGAAAGAGGCAGAAGCACAGAGCCTGGCAGGAGCAGGCAGCAAGGCATGAAACTAGAGGAAGTCATGCAACATCCAAGATCCAGGCAGGGGTGCATTCCCAATTTTAACCAGAGGAACATATAAACTCTGCTCCGGAGAAGAGAAGGTACTTCATCTTCTGTTGGCACAGAGCCTCAACTGTAGAAACACAATCAGGTTGCTCTTAAGCTGCTTCAGCTGAATTAGTTTCGCTCTTAGAGTAATTGGAACAAGCTGAAAGAATTACTATTTCTCCATTCTTTATGCAGATTTTATTAAGAGAACAAATGAGCAAGGGTAGAATTAAGCAAACATTTCACTAAGATTAACCTGCTCTAACCTCACTAAAGGATTAGGAATGGAACAATACAGTGATCAAATCAGGATCATAACTAGGGGATGAATCAGCAAGTCTAAAGGTTTTAATTATTCACACACCATCGAAATCCAGCAGCAGGCCCCTAAAATCAAAGCACAAGTCCACACTACCTTTCATGAGAACAATCTGATTTGGGTAACTCTGCATCAAGGATCAAAGAGGAAGCTTCTTTCCATCTAGGTACTGTCCCAAGCAGTGCTCCAGAGCTGAACTGCAGCACCCATCTCCAAGGGTGGCTTTTTGCCAGCTACTTCTCTTGATGGTGGTTTGTCACTCCCAAAGGTCCCTTCTGCATCATGTTCCCGATGGGAAGGGGAAGAGGAGCTCTGAGGTTTGAGTGCCTCAGGTCTCCAGCAGGGAAAGAGGCAGGACGGGCAATGAGCAGGCCTGCTGCCTACTCAACGCTCTCCTCTTTACTATTGCCACTGGTATGCCTAAGCCATTGTTGTTCCTACCTCATTAGCATTATTAGCTGCAGCAATTAAAAATAAAACATGAAAAAGTCAGCAACGATCATTACTTGGAGGCATCCAGCAGTTGTAAACTTAGCAGAGCTCCTCATTTGTTTTCCAAAATCGTATCAGGCCTGCTTTTTTCAATGGCTGCACATTATTTTTAATAACATCGAAAGATTCATTTAATATGCATTTCCTCACTAGCAATTTGGCTCCCTGCTATAAGCTGTTACTGCCTTACTAAAAGAAAATTCAGTGTATTTTTGAAAATGTTATTAAATATACAGCTATTTTGTGGAAAACCCTAGAATGTACACAGTAAAGCTGCATCATCCTGGTACTTTCTTTTTTTTTCCTGTAAGCAATTAAAAAACCCCTGGGTTACTGAAGTGGGAATACACTTGCCTTGCAGGTTCTGTTGAGGGAAGGGGGAATGGCTTCTTATCAGAGGGACAGCTTTGGCTGAGAAGCAGCCCCAGCCTAGAGAAAATCACCAATTCAGTCTGTGTGCAGAAGGCTTCCTTGCAGACCCATATTGGGGAGAAGAAATGGCTTTTACCAAGCACAACACTCTGGCAGGGCAATCAGAGAATAAATACGGCCTGCCTGACTGTTCCCTGAGTACCATGAGGTACAACCTTTGTACTATCTCCTGCTAGCAGGGATCCAACTGGCACGTGCACTATCTTCTCTTGGCACTGTTTCCAGGTAAACTGCAAAGCAAAAGAAATTGCAACTCAGTAAATAGATTTTTGCTTCATATTCCCTTGAACCCAGCTCTTGGGGATGTCTGGCACAGAAGTTCTAGATAACTCTTTAAAATTATTTCACACACCCCATAAAAGTTTGAACACAAGATTCTGTTTGAATTACTGGCTCCAGATATCCCCAGACAGGGAATATCTATTGGTGAGCAGTACAGCATAGCAATTATGTGCCAATAAACTCAGTACCAAACAACAGTCCAATCTGGGATCCTAAGCCTGACCTGGGAAGTATGAAGGTGATGACAGAGATTTTCTTTTAAGACACAATATTAAAGCCACTAGTTGTGAGAGACGTGAACTTTTGATGAACATATGGGATAAGTAGAAAAGCCTTTTATTTTTAGGTCTGTTACGGGCTGTCTTCCACCTCTGGGCAGGTTATTTAACCTCTCCATACTTCTATTTCCCATATTTAAAATGGGAAATAATGACAGGGACAAACTCACAAGTGTGTTGCTTCATAACTTTGAACTTCTGGGATGAAAGGCACTATTGAAGTGCAGAATATGTTCAGATATCACTTTATTTCTGTGCCAAATGCTTTTCACAATCTGCTTAGCGAGACATTACAAAGAAATAATACCTCGGCTTCCATTCCTGCTTAAAAATCTCTAAAACAAAGACAAAGAGAAACTGGTAGCAAATATTCAGCTATTAATTCTGCTTCTTTATTTCCCTTCCCATTTTCTGGTGAATATGGCTGTAAATTCTGTGACTACTAGGACAGGAGAAAGATAGAAAGGAAACAGAGGCTGAGGAAGATACCTAAAAATGACTGCAACCATCTTTCTGCATCAAGGCTGGGATTCAGTGTAACTCTGGAGGTTGTTGTCCTGGGCAGCCTGGTAGGTCTCTTCCCCCACCAGCTGAAGGGTGACATCACAGCTGCTGTGTAAGCTGCAGCCCGACCAATGCAGCATTATCGGTTAAGCTTGAGGAACACAACACAAGATAGCAGGTACCAGGTCTATGCAGCCCAATATCCAGCAATAAAAAACATCTGATGCTTACTTATGAATCTATTTGCCATACAGGCATACAAGAGCACAGCAAGTTTGTGGTTTCCCAAAAATCCTATAATTTCTAGTTCAGGGACTTCCTTAGCCAGAAATTGCCACTTCGTATTTTGTTGCCCACAGCGATCCTTTCTTCCCGAAAATGTACTCCTGTGTTTGAACTAACAACATTTTCATCTAAAACAGCCTTCTGAGAGGAGTTCCAGCACCTCAGCTATATATTTTTTAGTTTTGCACCTACTATTTGTGCCATGTGACCTATGTTTTTCTATGAAGAACAGTGGTCATTCCATCTTCACCTCTTCCATCTTCACCCTTTCCGTGCTGCCACAGGTTTTATAGACTGTCATCAGCTGTGTCCCTCAGCCTATGTGGGAATATTACAGAACTTGTGATCCTTTTTTAGTAGGTGGGAGGGGGTTTCTGCATCTTCAAGTCCTTCATTGAAATAATAGAAGTAGAATCTGTCTACAAAGGAATGGCTGTACCATAAGGAGAAACATGTGCGTTTTCGGGCCTCTCACTGATGCCAGAAAAAGTCAAGGATGGTATCCATATCACAACCCTACAGCTCCATGTAATTAGGCCTGCAGTTTACACTAACACTCACTCAAGATTTCCACCACTGCCAGTGGAGGCAATGATGTAACTCCAAAGAGAAATTTGCCCTATCTGTGGTAGACACCTTTCTCACAACAGGGTGAATCACTGGTCTGACTTGCTTGGTTACTACTAAGGACAACCTATGGAGTCTGCCGAGGGAACACAGGCACAAATAAGTGCAGGAACAAATACAGGCCAATATTTAAAACACAGTTACCCTCCAACTGTTGAACAGGTCATTCATGAATGAGAATTCAATGAACAGGCTACGAAAGCTAAAGCTACAGCTTGGTTTTGCTCAGCTGCACTCTCCAATTTTTAGCCTGTGGTTAAATTAGAAGCTTTTTCTATTTACTTGTTTCATTTAGTGTGGTGACTGCTATGTGAACTAAGTAAACCAAAGGGAGGGAAATGGGATGCCTTTGACTGTTAGGATGCTGACGGAAGCATGAAGGGAGAGAAGCCTTTGAAATCCCATGGTACTGCCTCAACACTTGTCATCCTAAAGAGAGCTGTCTTGAAAAGTTGCAGTGCCACCAGGAGCACTTAGGAAATTCCCTGAGATGCCAGCACAGCATCAACCTTTTTCACGTATCAATAGCCTGTTCCTGTGTCATTATTTCCAGTCATGTCCTGTCTTGGCGGGGACCTTCTGCAGAGCAGAAGGCTGGTGTTGAACACCTCACTCTCACTGGTGCAGCACAGGCACTACGCATTCCACAAGGCCTGCTCGCTGGTTAGAAAGCACAGGCTGAAAAAGTCTGAGTTGCAGAATGTGAGGCTGAAGCTCAGGGGGAAAAGCCCATGCCGGGAAGATATGACAACTGAAAGCGGCTGAGTTTGAGATGCAAATGGACCTGAGCAGCCCAAGGTGTCATAGGCTTTGGCAGACTTTATGCAGCCTGCTCTGTGATCATTTGGCACTGAACTGAAGAGAGAGAGAGAGAGAAACTTAAAGCTCAGAGGAGGTGCAGTTTGTTTAAATAATAGCAAGTAATTAGTCTGAAGACAAAATCAGTGATGGCATTTTATAATTACAATTAATTTAAAGGTTAATTTCTTTTGGTGCTAAAATCTTATTTAAAGCATTTACCAGGAAAGGAAATTAGGATGTTACTATCTAGATGCATAGAATGCTTCTGGGAATCCGTGCCTATTATCACTAGAAAATTAGGTTAGATGGAAAATGGGAATTTCAATTCATTTTAGTGTATAATAGATGGTGGTCAGGGCCCTGAGTCAGAAGGGGTGCTTAGGGTAGACTGTACGATTTACATTTTCTTTGTTTGTGGGATTAATTGCAAATGTTTCCAACAAAACGGCTGGGTTTATACATGAACAAGCTTGACATGAAAAGAAAATTGGTTATGGATTGCTGCTTTCGTAACTAATGAAGTTGATGTTCAAAGAATCCCTAGGAGACAAGGCTGTAGCATGAGGCAAATATATAAATAAAATCACACAGGGGAAAATGGTGGTGTTGCTGGCTCCATCTATGATAATTTCTCTTCTCCCTCACTGTCTTCCCTGCCACTCCCCTGGCATCCATCAATGCTTCCTATGGGGATTGTCAAACTCAAGTTTAAAAATTGTCTAAATAACATAACGTACAGCTTGAAGGAAGTAACATTTCCATTCCAGCAGCTCATCACAATGGGGTACTGCTTTATAATATCAGTGCATTGTAACAGCCAGGGGGGATATACTTGCCTTGAATCATTTTTTAACTATCCACCACACATGTTTTACACTTTCATGAAAGACAAGTTGCAGAAGAATTTGAAAAGGTCCATATATATGAAAAGGGAATTAATGGTTAAATTCCCTTTCATGAAGAAAGATGCATTTCAAACCAAACTGCTTTGAAGGCTTTACTTGTAAGGAGTTAAATATCTCAGGAGAGGAACACAAAGTCCAGGTCATGCAACAATGTCCCACACAGCTGTGTCAAACCAGTAGCAGAAATGAGGTAGCAGCTAGTGATGGTTCTGACAACAAAAGCCGCATATGATTTTAAGATATGATTTGGTTGTTGCTGCAGCTGAATAGGATGTGGTCTTCCTAGCCACTGAAAAATATTTTGACATTTAAAAAGAAACAAACATATTCAAAATTTGGGAAAAATTAGCAAAATCTGAAACTCTCCACAAGCTGAAAATTGAATGGAAATAGTTTCAGGCAGACTGTTGTGTTTTGTTTTGATGCTAGTGAAAGGCTTCATTCTGATGCAAGCTGTTTACTGCTACTTTGTACTAAATGTGGATGGCAGGCTTTAGCTTTGGAGGCAGGTCCTCCTCCGTTGTGCCCAGTGGAGCATCTCTTCCTTCACCCGGATGGAGGGAGGTCAGCTTGGTCCCAAGAGCACAGGCAGAGGAGCAACCGTCAGACAACAGTGTGAGGCTGCTGGTCCCCTTCCCCACCCTGGTTTCCCAGCCTCCAAGGGTAGCTATCTGCCTCCTTGGGGTTCAGCCAAAATGAGCAGGCATGACAAGAGAAGGTCCTGGCCAGCCAAGCTCCATCCAGACTGAAGGACTGAAATGTCTCACAGAGGAGCAATGATGACCTGCTGTAAGTGGGCTAGAGTCATTGATCGTTTCCAGTGGCCTTGAAAAAAAGACACCTGCCCACAGCCGTAGTGTCTTCCCCACAGAGACAGTCATCATGAGCTCCTTGCAGTTTCCTACATGCCTGGGACATCTCTTTCTAGTAAATTATTTTTACCAGCATGCCTTCTGTTAAAGTTTTCCTTATTACTTTTGCTTTTAAATGTCTAGATAGGTCTTCATTAGCATTGGATTGTTAACTTTCATAGATTTGGGCCTTAATTCTCCACTTTGTTGCACCTACTAATGACTCTTATTCTAATTTATTAGTGTGGTGGTCACACTTGGAGGCCAGTGCTCCAAGCATTTTCTTTTTCATCCTTTTTTTTTTTTTTTTGCTTTCTTTATCACTTGCCCCTCACAATGAACAATTTTTCCTAACAATTCATTTGATAACTTCTATGATAAGTCAATCAACCCTATATTTTCTTTAATTCTTAGAATGATTTGTCAGTCAAAAACAATTTCAAGGCTACTTTTAGTATAGCCAGTGAGTTAGCATATGATGTTGGTGCGCTTCACACAAACTTGTGCCACATGGGTCGGGAACACAGGACTTCATCAGGATCAGTGGGCAGCTGTGGGTCATCAGGATCATAATAGACCATTTCTCACACAGCTAACTCCCTGAAATACTGAATATCCCGCTCCATGGTTGTCCATTTGCCTGGTCAACACACAACATCTTCAATGAACAGGTACCTTTCCCTTACACTTGATAGGAGTCACATCCAGAGGCTGAGGGCTTGGGACTTCTTTCCTATCGCCTTGTCAATGCCACCTTCTCTCGACAGGGATCCCAGCTGCCTGGCCCCCCTGCCTTCTCATTCCAGGCTGCTGGCTCTGTTATCCCAGCATCGGAGTAGCCAAGTGATAATGTGCTTCCCTGGGAGGCGGCTGAAATCTTTTTTCATGTCTCTTACCTTACTCAGAGACAAGGATCAAGTTAAAACCTCTGATATTGCCTCTTCAGGTTCTCATGATGATCCTGGTTCATCATCATCATCTCTCACAATGCGGACTGATTTCTTTGTGTATTTCTTCTTCTATATAGGGGCGACCGATACTGGTACTGGTTGGTTTCCTGACTCAACTATGTAGTCAACCTCTGAGCTTTGAGTAGCTGCACTGCTTGCCAGAGTTGGAGGAGCTGCACTCTCTGACATCTGAGTAGCTACAGTCATTGTCGTAGGCGTTCTTTCTGGCTCAGTTACAGTCTCAGTTTTTGAGGTTTGGGTAGCCACAGATTTCTTTTCCTTGTCTAGACATTGAACCATGCCACCCCTGAAATCTCCTGGCAATATTCTTAAACCAATTTCTTGTAATACTTAAAACTTCAAGAACATTCAGGAGAGCAAGCAACAGATACATGCTAGTCTGAACATCCCAGGGAAAAATCAAAGTTCTCAAAGGCTGTTGTAACAGGTTGGAAGGAAAAAGGGGACAAGGAAGCATCTCCCCCTATCTTCCCCATGAATTGAGTGACCTTATTAAATGAAGTCAGAAGTGACAGAAATGCCACATGTAGATACTCTCTGAGGATGACAAACACAGATAGTATCTTGTCATAAATTAGTACGGCACAGTACAACAGGATTAAGAGCCTGACTACCCTTCCTGAGGTGATAAACAGCTGGGCAGGAATTACATAAAGTGGGTGCGGGGTCACAAACCAGAGCCATGCAACCAGAAAAAACATCATTGTTACCATCACCTCTTTGAATAACATGATAAACATCTTATCACAGCTTTTTAACACAACTAGGTCAGATCTTACCATTATCCCAATCCTTCGTGCCCCACATTGGGCGCCAAAAAGGACTGAGGTGGTTTGGCCCTGGCTAGAAGCCAAATGCCCACCAAGCCACTCACTCACTCCCAAAGGAGAAACAGGCAGAGCCTCTGTGGGTTGGGATAAGGACAGTTTACTGCCAAATATCCAAGTGAATATAAACAATAATGGCTAGTTACACTTACACCCAGTGCTAACACAGAGTACCTTATTGACCCAACGATTACGGAGGGCTGCCCGACAGTAAGAACCAACCAACCCAACATCCCAGCCAAACTCCAACTGTCCTAGAGGCAAAAAACCAGCCCCTACCCTTCCCCAACCAGCTGCTTTTATGGGCAAGTGGTGTCAGGTGGTGTGGAAAACAGATACAGATAACTGAGCTTACCTGGGCTGACTCAGCTCACCTGTGTTGGCTGACTGGGGAGGCTAACCCTGGCCTGGCCAGAACCAGGACAAACCATCAGCTGAGCTCATTTTGAATGCATTATCTGCATCCCTGGTCCTAATTATAGGGAGTAACAGACTGAGATCCCTGTCAGGTCCTTTCTAAGAGTGGTGACACTATGTAGTGCTTATCAGGTCTCACAAACCTGCGTAACTCCCTAGTCCTACATCCTATCTCAGAAGGGCTGATCAAAGAAATAGCCAGTGGATCAGTAGCGACAGAGACAGAAGAAGATGCTGCTGACCTTATCCAACAAGAAACAAGCTTAGAGGAAAAATAACTGGAGGAAAAGCCTCCATGAAGCAAAAAATTACAGAATAATTTCAACTATTATAAAAATAAACAGCACAATATAGTGGCAGTGGGGGAGAATCCGAGCTGAGAAGCTCCACCAAAATTTGTGTAGGGGTTTTCCTTTGCTGCTCTTGGGGACATCGTAGGGCTCAGAAATGCACGAGGTTACAGGGTAAAAATCCGATGCTTTAGTTTCACCTTGCAAATGTGTGAGCTAAGAGCACTCACGGGCAGTTACCAGTTCTCTGGCAGGAAAGCATTTCATCACACTGCAAGAACTGGACTGAATGTCCAAGTCCTTACACCATTTCTGAACCCTCCTGTGCTGGCAGTATGGGCACAGCCTCACATATTGGCTTCCCTGCCCCCTTTCCCCCCCCCCCCCCACTACTTCCCACCCACCGCTCTGCCAGGACTTGGCTCTATCCTGTTTTCGAGTCTGAATCGCTGTGCACTTCACACAAAGACCAATAACGTTTGATTATGATTATAAACAAACTTTACTGAGGTTGTATTTGAGCAAACCTCCTTCTGTGTGCTATATTGTGGAACAGCCACCAGGCCATGCTCACAGCATAAAAAGGCAGCGGCACTAAAGTGTTTGGAAGTGTCCTCACCAAACAGCAAGGCAGGTAGCAGGATACTGGCAAAGCTACAGGAGCAAGGGTGTCCCCATATGTTCCTTTATATTTTTACCATATGTCATTTCCAAAGTTATTAAAACCAAAGCTAATTTTACTCCTCTTCATTTTTCCTGAGTTTGCCCAGTTTTTAACTGCCAGTGTTTGTGCACAGCACTCTCCTGCCTCACACGCTCACTTCCACTCTACCAGAGCCTCCAGTAATGTTATTTGCTGTAGCTTGTTTGCCATCCCACCCAGCTGTGCATGCAGTGGAGTGCCTTTGCTGTGGTGGTGAAGTTTAACCACTGCACCTCCCAGGCCTGAGTCAGGGGTGGCACACACAAGTCTTCGGCCTCCAGAGCTGTTGTACCTAAGTTTAACATCTCACATGTCAGGCAGTTTCTCTCTGTGCTATGTCATGCAGGAAATACATTCAGCCATGACACACAAGTGCAAGAAGCATCCATGTGCACATGCACTTTTTAAATGACACCACTTTTATCCTGGGTACTCATATTTTTTTTAATTATTTTAGTGCTTTATATTCATTAATATATTCAAGAACAACCATGATGCCAAGCACTGTACAAACATGAAGACCTGCCTTGTTTCCTGGAGGTTGCAATTTATGTATCAGGCAACCGGTGGATACAAGCAGAAAGTCATCACAAAGAAACTATGAGCAAATGTTATTCACTGTGGTATACAGGAATATAAGGGCATTGGCAATCTAATTAATGCCAACAAGGCAAAGAGTTTTAGAGAAAATAGTAAGAACTGCTTTTGAAGTTCTCTCAAGTTGAGAAGGTGTTTGGAAATTTTACAAGAATGGAGGTCACGCTGGCAGCATATAGAGCAGAACTCAGCTTTTAGAAGCCGAGAGAGATGGATGCACAGTCTCCACAAAAAGCTTTAAATGTAAAAAGGGTGTAAAATGTAAAAAAGATGTAGCTTCTACTTGACATAATACAGAAGATGAAATCAGTAGCAGGATGCAGAGAGAAGTAACTTAGCCAAAGAGATGAGTCCTGCAGCTTTCATCTCCTTAACTCCACATTTGGTGAGTTAAAAGAAAAAAAAAAAATAACTGTGGTGTTTGACACTGAGTCCTGGGTAAATGTTATAGCTGTGTCAACAGGTAGAAAAGTCTTCGTCTTCCTCTTCAATATGCAAAAATAATCTTCAGAAAGTAAATCGTGCACAGCCCAAACCAAAGCTGACATCTAACTTACATCCTCAAGTGACAGGCAGACTTGAGTATACAAGTGCCAACATTCACTATGAGAGATAGCAGAGAAGGTTATGGAGGAGCAACTGAGAGTTCCAGTTTTAGCTATGCTGAACTGGAATTGATGTTTAATTATCCATCAGTAAATATCACAGAGAGAAGCTGAGATTTTATTTTGTGTAGAAGGAGCAGAGTGAGCGCAAGCCAGGTACTCCGTGACACCTCAGAGAGCTGGGGACAGCAGATTTGTGTTTGTGACTGCAACTACTCTGACTACAGGAGGTGGAGAAAAGTAAAAGGCAGAGGTTACTGCTCATGGGACTCCGGCAGGAAGCTGGTGGGAGAACCACCAAGGGAGGAGAGGAATGATGAGAGGGGGAAGGTAAATACCTTCAGGGGAGAGAGCGGAGGCAGAGATTTCAGGAAGAAGAGAGTAGTGGATGTGCAAAAGGTGGCTGGATGTCCATGGAGAGGACTGTGTGCACTGGGTTACCAGTACCCAAATTTGGATGGGAAGAGGTGATAAGACTGCAGTTCACAGAATCAGAGAATCACTAGGTTGGAAAAGACCTTTGAGATCATTGAGTCCAACCATACCTGTCCTCTACTAAACCATATCTCTGAGCATCTCATCTTCCCATCTTTTAAATATATTAAGGGTCGGTGACTCAACTGCCTCCCTGGGCAGCCTGTTCCAGTGCCTGATAACCCTTACGGTGAAGAATTTTTTCCTAATGTCTAAGCTGAACCTGCCCTGTTGCAGCTTGAGGCCACTTCCCCTTGTCCTATCTCCTGTTGCTTGGGCAAAAAGACCAACACCCATCTCTCTACAACCTCCTTTCTGGTAAATGTAGGCAGTGATAAGGTCCCCCGTGAGCCTCCTCTTCTCCAGGGTGAACAACCCCAGTTCCCTCAGCCACTCCTTCTAAGGTTTGCTCTCCAGTCCCTTAACTAGTCTGGCTGCCCTTCTCTGGACACACTCCAGAACCTCAATGTCTTTCTTGTAGTGAGGGGACCAACGCTGAACACAGTACTCGAGGTGCAATCTTACCAATGCCAAGTACAGGGGCACAGTCACTTCCCTGGGCTTTATGGCCATGCTTTTTCTGATACAAGCCAAGATGACAGTAGTCTTCTTGGCCACAAGGCTAATGGCATCTTCAAGCTGCATGCAGGGGAAGGAGTGGCAGAAGTGTTTGAAAAGAGGAAAGTGTTTGAAAATATTTGAAACCATCAAAAGAGAGAGAATGGGGCAAGCAAGGGTAAGGGTGGGGTTGAATTTTTTTATTAAAGGAATTTACATGTATTGGTATTGGGGGGGAAATGCAAAAAAAATAGGGAACAAGGGACTTCTTAAAAGTAAAAGAGAAAGGAAAATGAACTGTAAAAGGAGTTAAAAAGATTGGTAAAGAAAGGAGGTCAACTTTATCAGTTTCTTATACAAGAAATAGGGGAGATGGTGTGCAGAGAAACAAGTGGAGATGGGAGGAAGGAAGCAGATGAGGAGGTGATGGGGGTGTCTGGGATGGAACTAATAAAACTAGAGGAGCCAAGCTGCTTCATCAGGGACAAAGTGAAGGAGGAGAGAGGAATCAGTGACAGAGGTCACCCTCATTACAGAATTGCTACCAAAGACATTTTCACTTCTGAAGAAAGAGCCCCAGGCAGGAAGCGGATGTAGTGGTGAAGTCAAGTTTGAGTGCTGGCAGTAGATTCATCACTATGAGAGGCAGGGCTTCATCCTTCCATCCATCAAGTGTAGGGACAAGATAATCAGTAAAAAAACCCAATAGTAGCAAAGAAACAAAGAAGAGGGTTTGATAGCAGTCAAGAAGTCATCCATACCACAGGTCACAGATTGGCCAAGTACACGGCTTTTTTCCTTACCTTTCCCTTTCCTTTTCTCTGCAGATAAATCCCCACACCCTGCTCTATCCTTACATATCTGGGCTGCACTGATTTTTGCATGCCTACTGAAATGCAAGGAAAGCCATAGCATCAGTCATTTTTTCTATACACATACACCCTAAATGACTTTTTGGGTCAGATCTTCAGCTAATGCAAATTACCATTGCTTCAATGAAGTCACTAAAGCTACAAATATATTTATATATTAGCTGTGGGCCTGAATCTATTTATGTCTTATGGAGGAAAGTTTCCATAAGGAGAATAGTGTCCAGTCTTCTGGTTTCTATTCTATACCTTTCCGTTTGCTTTCTATAGGAAGATGTTATTGCTTTTATTCCATGCTGTTTCCTTTCTCTTTGTCCATCTGTTCTTTCATCAGTTTCAATGTTTCTCACTGAAAACTTTCTCAAAACTCCCTTCTCCCACATGAACATCCATGCTAATGGGGTCTTTTTTGTTCATTCCAGTTTAATGGTCCCTCTATGCACCACAAACTTCCAAAATTAAAAATGAGAAACCCATTTATGCCTCTCATCCTGTCCTGATATACACCGGAGACAGTGGATGTTGTGACTCCTAGCAGAAGCTCACAGCCCTGTGGGTGCTTAGTGATAGAAAATATGTCCCTATTTTGAGCCATATGTCCTGTCTGTGTTACAGTTGTAATCACAGTCATATGCCTGACAAGCCCTTTAACACGAGCAAAGGAAGAAAATATTTGGGCTGAATTTCTTGTAGCACATTTTACAGATAAATAATACTGCTATTATTCTATTCAAGTCCAGCTAGGAAAATAAGCATCTCAGCACACAATATTTAAAAGGAACAGGGTTCTGTTTCTTTGTATATGCACGCGTGCTTTTACTAAAGCAGAACATGACAAAAGAGCCACTTCTGATAACAGTGACATAAAAGATGAATGTAAAATAGAATAGTCAAAAATATGTTTGATGGATGAGGTTAAGGACAGAAGCCTCTGTAGCAATTCAGCTAATGAGCCTTGTTTTATTCATCTCATGTTACTGCTGCCAGGAATGTATCAGCTGTACAACACTTTTAGTGACCTTTCAGGCACAGCCAGGATAAAATGCCTGCAGAAAGGGCAGCATTTTGCATGCTTAAAGAAACTAGCTCAGAGTCTGCAGGGAGCCTTTAGCGCAGTCTGGACACCACAGGCTTTGCAGTACTGAGAAACTGCCACCGTCAAGAAAACTTGCTACAAAGAAATTACTGAAAACCTTTGGAGTTTACTTGCTATTACTTACCTTTACCCTCCTTGCTAAGTTTGTTTTTTCACATGTAAGGAGCCATCGTCTGCCTACAACAAGGCCACAGTAGTACTGCCTGCCCTGCCATCATTGAGGTTACACATGCGAGAACTTCCACTGTCTCTACAAGACTTGCCTTGTCACTTGACAATCTGGCTTGTTAACACTCTGTGTTTACTTTGTGCGACAGGGCACAGACACAATGCATGCAGAGATATTCAGCCTGCATCTTTCCCTCCTGCCTACACAAGCTCATTTTACTCAAAGAAATCCTTTTCTTAGCCTGTTGCTTCAGCTTCCAGAAAAAAACCTAAAATCACCCTTTAAGACCTTTCACCCCACGACTGCAAAACAGAGTATCTGTGCCTGCAGCTTTCTAATAATGGTTTACTGGTTGCTTGAAGGGTCATTGGAAGAACACAAGAAACGCAAGGCTGGACTAATGCTTAGAGCAACATCTGTAAAGTGGCATGTGTCTCTCACCAGTGAGACACTTGGTCCCAGACAGGTATTTTCTGACTTGTGTTGTCAGAGGTCAGGAGTGAGGGAAAAAAAAAAAGGCAAACTGGGCAAAAGAACAACAAACAATAGCTGCAGCAAAGACATGCCCATTCTTTTTGCTTCAATCTTTCTATCTGAATAAGAGGAGTATTATTTCCTAGCCCTTCACTGAACAATATTCTTGCAGTGAATTCTTCATTCTCTACTTACAGACTTAGTATACAAATACCTGATCACCCTGTAATAAAGTAATTCTGATGCTTGCAGACAGTAAGTAGGAAACAACAAGTGGTATTTGTCTTGATTTTATCAAGATTTTGGCCCTATGAAAGGTTTGTAAGCAGGGCAGGGAAGCACTGTCCAGATGCAGTTGTCATAGCTTGTGGGCAGAATTGTTTAAAAATCTAGTTGAAATTTAGTTATCAACCAGCTGGGATGACATTTCGGATGGGATCCCACTGGGACCTTGGCTAGGGAAATAATTCTCTTCATTATTTTTGTTAACAGCAAGAGTGATAGAGGAGAGAACATTTGTAAAAATTTCAGATGAAACCAGACTGGGAGGGGTATGAGCACTTGTGAAGATAGGATTAGAAGTCAAAATGATCCTGAGAAGTGGCTTGAAATCAAGAAGATGAAATTCAATAAAGACAAGTACAAAAGAACACCCATGGGGAAGAATCAATCAAATGTCTTCAGATAAAATATGGACTGTCTGGTTAGACTACGGTTAGTGTCAAAACATAAAAATAAAGATCTGGTAATTAAACATTTGTATGATGCTGGTAAAAATAGAAGGAGGGAAAAAAACCAGAAGTGAACAAACAAAAAAACGCCACCCTGGTATTCCAGGTAATGGCAGTTGTTCCAGTTAGTTCTGATTTGTGCACCACATTGTAAGAAAAACATAAGCAGACTGAAGAAGGATCTTCAGGCTTGGAAATTTAGAGGCTTAGAAGGCATGGCCGTGAGAAAAAAATTGAAAGAACTAGGTATGCTTAAATCTGGAAAAGATGAATAGCATGAAAATACTTCTTGAAAATGCTTAAAAGTAGTTTTAAAATTTAAAAAAAAAAGGCTCATTTGTCTTCATATCCATTGGGAGAAAAGGCCAAAATGTAGAAAAGTAGTTAATTTGCAGGAAATTACATTTAAATTAGACATTAAGAAGTTAGGCTGAGAGAAAGGCAATGCAGAGAGAGACTATAGAATCGCCTTCATCAGAGATGTCAGGGATTAATTCAGTAAAACATCATTCTGGGATTGGAGTATACATATGTTACCACAAAGCACAGAATCAGCTACATTATTTCTTCAGGGGCCATTCTTTCCAGGGAAGAAGGTGGATGACAGATCCAACAGGTCTGTGGTTGTACTGGAGACATACTGTACTGGTCCAGTCTAGCATTTTGGTGGCTCCTTGCTGGCAAAGTAAACGGTGGACAGAGGGGTACAAGAATTTGGTTTCATAACACGTCTGGCTTACCTGTGACGGCATTGCTAAGTGTGGCACACATTGAGTGGTACCTCGGTATAGAACAAGCCTCAGAAATGCAAGTTTTCAGATCTCCAACCACTGTGAATGTTCCCAGGGCAAGAGCTATAAATTTACATTTTGCTATTTTTATGTGAATGTTACTTCATTGTAGATCCACAAGAAGCTACCCTCTATCAAATAGCCTTTTGTTTGTTTGTTTTGGGGAGTTTTTTTGGGTTTTGCATTTTACATACGCTATAAGTCTGTCAGTAGCAGTGCACGGACCTGTGAAAAATGCCCTTCCTTACCTGAACTCTTCGGTCCTTTTGTATCAAAATAAATTCAAATTTGCATTTGCTATGTAAGAGAAAGCATTTCAGAGATGAGGGCTGCCCAGAAATAACCCCCAAAAGCCAATAGATGGGTCTCCTGGTGAAAAGGAAGCAGAGTGCGCTTTTACCTGTGTAAAGAAAGTGTTACAGCAGGGAAACGGGGGTCTCAGGCTCAGATGTGATTGAATTGCCCTGGAAATTGTTTAAAATAAACATGAGAAGACCATCTGGAGCTGGCAGTGGTGTGAATTAATAAATAACTCCAACCCTACAACCTTCCTGCAGACCTCCAGTGCCTTGAGAGAGATGCTGGTTTCCTCAGATCTGGGAAGCCTCATCTCTCAAGCTCACATAAATTGTTCCAGCCCTCTGTTTGTGCATTTCAACCCAAATGCCAAAGCAGGGAATCAGAGAAACTTCTGTCTCTCAGACAGAGTCAGATCAATGTGCTCTCTCCTTTATATCACTGAACCACAGTATGACAGCAAGCCAGGCACAGTAATCACAGTCAGAAGCAACACTTTCGTGCCAATAAATAAATGGTTTTCAGCATTTGCAATATCTGAATAGCATGTTGTTTTGTACTCTAGTGAGGCACTCTACTTTAAAAACAGGTATGCATGGCTGTTTCTGATAGACAGATGGCTGTTATAAATCCTTCATTGTCTTTCTATGATTTTAAAATTAATTTGATTTTAAAAAGAAAAAATGGGCTTTTCCTTTTTCACCTTTTTTTTAATACCCTTTTTCTACATCTCCACAATTAGCTGGTCTATTTTCAACAGATTATTAGGGGGCACATCAAAAATAATTTCTGTGCTCAGTGGTTCTTGAATGATTGTGCCTATCACTCCTGTAAAGATGTTGCTAATGAAAGCAATTTTCCTCCTTTCAGTTGATTTCATAGGTGGATTTGACTCTTACGGCTATCAAGGTCCACAGAAGACATCTCATTTACAGCTACAGCCCATGTATATGTAAGTACTTAACTTCTGAGATATTCTGCAGAGTGGCAGGCTGATATTAAAGGATCATTACACTGAAAGATGACGTGACTTAAAAATTCAGAATAGGCAGGAGCCTTTTTGGAGAGACTGAATTCATTCTACACTTAAGCACCAACATTACACTTCTGTTGAATTATAATGATTACTTGTGGCAGGATAGAATGTGTCACAGTTGTTTAAGCAACACCCAGCACTTGCCTGATTTTCTCCCATTTTCGTTCAAGCAGTCTCCACTCAAAGGCAATGAGAATTCAGTTTAGTAAAAAAGCAGTCAAATCTGACAAAACTTGGTGGCAAAAAAGTGGGTTTTATTAAATTTTATCAAAAGTTCAGCAACTTGCTAATTTAGTGGACGCATTTAGCATTTGTCTTACCAGCACATCTGTTCACTGGGGCACCTCTGTACTTCATTTCCAGCCTCCATATTTAAAAAAAAATAAAATTTAAAAAAAAAAAGAATCAGTTTGGGTAGAAGACAGTATTCTACCTAACCAGTGAGACTGATAACTCCATCCGCTGCCTAGAAGCACAGATGATATATTTGGGGATTAAATGGGCAATCAAATCTCACCACATGCACACAACTGGAATACATTCACTCTAGGGCTAACACCCAACCATAGTCCGGTCCAGGAATAATCATCTCCAAATATTTCTTGTACTGATGCCAACTGCAATTCAGAACAGTCCTCCCTGCCTAGATAAATCTTACCTCATTGCTTGCAGCCTTGTCAAATGTTTTTCATCTACCACCGCTGGTCTACATGGGAAAAGAATGGCACAAAACAGCTCACAAAGAGACAAGGTTGTGGGGTTTTTTTTCTTTTCTTTCCCTACTGAAGATTTCTTTTGAGGAAAAGAACTGAATGCAGGCAAACAACATCCATCCCAAAATATGCTTCCCTTCACCCTTGAATGTAATTTAATTTCTTCTGATTAGTGGAAGTGTCTGCTAATGGATTAGTGGATTTTTGCATAGAACTGGCATCAACTCTTTTATCAATGGTACAATCAATTCTGCAGCAGTGCTTCGGATTGGGCCCTTTGGGAGCTTTGCTAGGAGCTTTTTAATAATCTCAAATTACAATAGTGCAGATCTCCAATGCCATCTTAACTTCATCTTCCCATCTGTCTGTGCTCAAGTAAAGATTTTTCACCTGCACTTTTGGCACAGTGCTGTACATTTAGAAAATGTTATTTCCTTCCTAGTATTTCGTGTGGCTCATAGGTACTTAGAACAATTCTAATCCTATTTCTTTCTCGGTATACCATACCTTGTCATCAACATATGGAGCCCTCTAGCTGAGATATTATCCCATTCTCTTTATGCTCTCAGTGCTTCTTCCAGAACAGCAGATTGCATTTACTGAGCATCTTCACACTGACTGGAAAGAAAGCCAGACGTGGAAAAAAAGGAGGCAATATTTTTAAGCCTATAGTTGAGTCTAGGAGATAGATGATTAATCCACGTAAACTGTGTTCTGCCTCATTTCAATGCTGTGCTCTTACTGGAGTACAGGTGATTTTTTTTCTGTCTTAACTGAGAGACAGAAATCTGTACGTAAACTGACGTTTTGTCCAATCAACTCACAGAGGTACTGCCATGTCTCAGCCAAAGTCAAAGATGCTTCATGTTTCCCTCTGACTGTACAGTATGTGACAAGGTCCTCTAGAATTGCTACAGTCTGTCCTTAAGAGGCTTTCACAGCATTTAGTAATACCTTTCTGTTATTTACAGCTGAGGCACACCAGAAACACATGCATATGTATTCACACTGCAGTTGCTCTGTAAATGTGGGCAGACCGTTAGGTGGTGGAGTGACAAATTCGAATGTCAAATTAATCAAGTCGTGGTTTGATCTGCCTGTAGCACTATTTACAGCAATATTACGTACTGGAAATCAAAACACACTGACACGATAACAGCAGGCCATGCTTGATGTTTTAAAGCTTTATTTGGTGGGAGGAAGGGTTTGGTTCCCTGGGGATCTTGTACGCCAAAGAACATCAGTGTCAGCCTCCATATTCAAGGAGGCAAAAAAGAAATACAGGACTTTACATTACCCTCTGGCCGATGACACCTGCACTTTACAATGCTCAACATGTCTAGGGCAAATCATAGGAAACCATAGAATCATAGAATTGTAGAATGTGTTAGGTTGGAAGGGACCTTTAAAGGTCATCTAGTCCAACCCCCTGCAGTAAGCAGGAACACCTTTAACTAGATCAGGTCGCTCAGAGCCCCATCAAGCCTGACCTTGAATGTCTCCAGGGATGGGGCTTCCACCACCTCTCTGGGCAACCTATTGTGGTGTTTCACCACCCTCATAGTAAAGACCTTCTTCCTAATGTCTAATCTAAACCTACCCTGCTCTAGTTTAAAACCATTGTCCCTCATCCTGTTGCTACATGCCCTTGTAAAGAGTCTCTCCCCAGCTTTCCTGTAGGTCCCCTTCAGGTGTTGGATAAGGTAAGAATTAATTTAAAAGATTTTAAAGATAAGAATCATTTAACATAGAAAAATAGAAAACAGGACAGGATAAGAGGATAGGATAGGATAGGATAGGATAGGATAGGATAGGATAGGATAGGATAGGATGGGATAGCATAGCATATAGAACAGACCTTCTGCTTCATGGAGTCCTTTGCCATACTCTCACTACTACCCAAGCTATAATCATATCTATCCAGGACACAATTATACCCATATGTATCAATGTAACTTTTTTCACAGTTTTATCGACTGCTACAAAATGTCTTTGAATTTTGGAGGATATAGTAAGCATCATCTTGTTTAATTCTTGCAAAAGATCAAGAAAATACAAAGATAGCTTGTTGCCACCTCTGCACTCTCTACTATACAGTCTCACACTGAGTGCAACTCATGAGGAGCTCTGGGTTTATGAGAGAAATTGGACATGGCTGCCTTTAAATCATGTGGTTGCTAAGTATTTCCAAAGGCACAATAGCACCTCTTTTTGCTGCCTATGGTGTGGTAACACCTATAGGTGTGCTAGGCATGCTATGTAAGCGGAGGAGAACATATGGCTTCAGCTTTGAAGAGCTTACCAAAACGATATCAGCTTCTAATGGTTGTACAGATTCTGTCAAAACACAAAATTCAACATGTATTTCAGTAATAAGCACAGAGAACCCCCCATATATTTACCAGATTGACTCATATACAGAAATAGTACAAATCTTAAAGATGTACAGAGTTGTGTGGTAAGTCCCTGTCATCGCCCACGTACTGCTTGCTGATGTGAGTTGATTTAGTGGATTGCAGTGACAGATTTCCATCAACACAAACTTTTATTTCAATTCAAGCCAGACAGATTTACATCCAAGTGATTTAAATCAATTTTAACTACTTTATACATGCAGTTTAATTATTATCATGAAGGAATGCTGGGTTTAGTAATTGTTAACTCTTAAGACACGCTGTTTTGTAACCAGTTTCTCTCTGTGTGCTAAAGTCAGAACTTCATTTTGTTAATTTGGAGGTTATACTGAACCTACAGAAATTTACACATGCTATTAAATAATCATATTGATTTATTCAGGGTCTTCATGTTTACCTTTCTATTGTGTCAGGTTTTTAAGTAAAGAATTGTTGCTTTTTATTTGTGATATAAATCAAACTCTGCTTCTAAGAACATTCAGACTCAGTTTGAAGGCACACAGTACCTTTGTATGGAATTTCATCAATTATGCAAAACTACCATAAATGAACAGGACACTTCAGGGGAAAAAATCATGATTTATGAAAAGGAAGCATTATCTGTAGGTTTCAAACTGAGGTAACTATCTCTGGCTACTATTTCCTTAAGTACTCTAGTATTATTAGATTCAAGCTCACTTTGTTTCCTTTCTCTGTATTTTAAGCTTTGAATTCCAGTCACAACTTTCCTTATCATGTCTCCCAATTTCACATTTAATTGAAATCAGCTTACTTTTTAAAGAGAAAGGTATATTTAGTTTACATTTGTGCTTTAAATAAAACGCTGGTGTTTTGGGGGAGGATTCTTACCGTGACATTTATCTACCTGTTATAAATAGCTTTTCTTATTATTTAAGTGCCAACAGCGTGCTCTATGCTGTACAAGCCAAGAAGCCTAGACAGTCCCTTCAAAACGAGTACGCTTTTTAAACAGAATTGGAGAGAACTGGTGCTCGTGTACCTCCTTGCAGTGTGGCCACAGCTGACGTCCTAAAAAGCAGCTTCTCGGCACTGTGTGCTGGCGATGCCAGTGCTCATTTCCAGACCGTGGGACAAGAACACAATAAGATGGTGGAAATCAATTGTCAAGAGAAAATTCTGCTCTTGGGAGGTGACCGAGGAAGGTGACTAAACACAGCACTGATTCTGATGCACATGAAAAAAACACAGCTATGGTTGTGGAACAAGACGGCACTGCATGATCACTGCTCAAAAATGGGAGGAAGGAGGGAGGGGAGAGAGAATTTGCTTTATGTTTTCCACAAACGTGTTTGCTCAAGAAAAGAAGAAGTGAAGCAAAAAAAAAAAAAAAAAGCAAGCATGCATGTCTGATGCTGATGCCTAATGCACCAGAGAAATTGCTCAAAAGCAGTTCAGCCCTGAAATGCAGCTTGCTTTCCTCAGCTGTGAAGTCTGAGAATCCTTGCTATATAGATAGTGATATAGATGCACACATATATATATGCATTAAAGCACGCACCCCTACATGCATCCCTTTATATACATACACGTGTGTGTGTGTATATACATATATATGTATATACGCCCTATATATATATATATGCCCACTTAAGTGTATTCTGTTATACGGGACTATCGGTAGGCATGGATTTTCACTGGAGGGCATACACTTAACGATAGTTTCTGCCTGATAGGTCCTACCTTTCACCAAATGTTAGAAGGAATTGTAGTCAGTAACTCGGGGACAGAGGGGTGTAGGGAGGGTTAATGTGTTTGCCTTAATGCCTGGTCCCATGTTTTCTGACTGTTGCATTTATGCATGCATTATGCCGGTCATAGTCTCCTGCCTAAAGCTGTAGTTACGTGTCTAGATAACTGCACATATGGAAGGTACCTGCTTTACCATTCACTTGAAGTATAAATGAAACATAAGCAAGACAGAAAAAGCAGCACCTCGAGTATAACCGCGACACTCAGCAAGTTCAGGCAGTACAAATCTGCTGTGTTATTATCTCCTTAAGACTCACATTTGTGGGATTCAGACATTATGGGCAACATTTAATTTTAATAGACTACCAGCTAAGCCTTATCTCGCAACAAAACAAGGCCTTGCCTGTTTTGGACTGGGAAAGCTGCGGTTGCAGAACACAGTTTTGAGTGCAGCAGCACTGCTCAGGTTTACAGGGCTGTGGCACTCGCACATGCACCCAGCTCTGCAAGTGGTCCTTGGAGACTCTCCCAGGCACCTGGAGTTCAGCCGTTCTGTCCTTATGCTGCCTTGCTTCTTGCTTTTACAGAGACAGCTACATTTCTGATGGATTATTATAGTTCAGTTCATATTCCAGTTGACACGTGGATATATAGTTAAGACTATAATTAAATATCGCTCCCGCCTAGAATGGTTTAGAAAACCCATTCTGACATCCCTGACAACGTTCCAGAAAGAGACAAGAGATCACCTGAGCAAACACTTTGTCTTTCTGTCCTCTTCATCCCATGTACAGCTGAACTCTTACTGGTTGGTGGCATATACTTGCTTGCAAAAGAGCCCCAGAGCAGCAAGGCAGTGATCAGATACGTATATAGTCGATTATAAATATCTTTCTTTTTCTGTCTTCCTTCTAGGTCAAAGTAAATATGGGGACTACTCAACATGGGCTGGGCGACCTGTCAAAGAAACTGTTTCGGGATGGCCCCCTGGTTCTTCAAAGAGCAAAAAAAAATCCAGTTTTTGTGCTAAAAAATAAAATAAAACAAACAAACCAACCCAATGGACACCTTCAGCCCCTCTTTCTAACAGGTACTAAAGGAGATGCCCTGGACCCCCACCCTGAACCTCCTGCCTCCCAGCACCAGAGGGCCAGAGCAGAGGCATTGATGCCAACTTCTGGTTTTCCCTACCCCCGGCCACCACAGCCCATCTGGATTAAGACATGAACCCAGCCAATTCGGTGCTTTTGGAGCCTTCTCCACACTCCTGGCCGTGTCGAGTCTCCTTAGTCAACACAACACTAAAAATACCAGGATGACCTTGCAGCAGAAGTCAATAGACAGCGCGTTGTTTGCCCTGAAGGCTGTACAGTTCATACTTGCCTTAACCCAACTGCATTGCACATCAGAGAAACTCAGTGCAAGCTTTCTGAAGTAACGTCCTTTAGGCTCAACATGCTGCTGTTAATACTGAACGATTTTTAAGTCAGTGGTTTTCTTCTGTTTGGTTTTTGTTTTGTTTTCATGTCAGGGAATAAGGCTCTGTTGTTCCACAGCTCCAGAGCGACTGAGTAGAAAACTGCCAGCTGTCTGAGAAGTGCTTTACTTTTGAGGCTCCGCAGTGGTCAAGAAACAATTAATTTATAATGATAAAGAAAAAAAAAAAAGAAAAAAAAAAAAAAGAAGAGACCTTTTGGGGGTCGGGGCAGGGAAAAGGGTAACACAAACTAATAATTGAACCTACTGGAAATAAGCAGCATAAACAGTGCTTCTTAATCCCGCTGTTTTTATTTATCACACTGTAGGTGCTTTTATAGCTATCTCTAAATGTCTTTTACTAACTACAGAGACATCTGCAGATTTCTATCAACAAAGTCCAACTGAATATGTACTAGCTACATTTACTCTTTTATATCTAATTTCAATCGAAAATTCTCTGTAAGTGAGCTTTTTTTTCTAATTGCACCATAAGGGATCCATATATTTTATTTTTTTGGTTTCAGTTGGGGAGGGTGGGGAGGGAATAGTTGAGTTGAAGAAATAATGGAGACCTTTTTGTGGTATATTTGGGGGATCTGTTGTGTGTTAGAATGTGTATTTTATCTTCCTGTATTATTGTGGCTGAAAAAAAAAAACCTGTGCTGTTACGTAGTTGGCAACAAGATGCCTTTGGGAATTTTGCTAGTAGGTCAATGTGTATATGAAATACTCTGAACTCCTAGGAACATATGTTTTATTCTACATCTGATCTGTATTTTGAAGCACTTGGGTGGCTTTCATTAGGAAAACCCCAATACTTTGCTCAGGCTTTTCAGAAACTTGGATTGTCATTGTTTCTTTGCTCAGACCCTGCATAGGCAACCGCACGCACCTACCACACCTGGGGTGACCACGTAGCTTTCAAGGGCAAGAGGGAAGGTCAGCGCTTAGAAAGGCCCGAGCTGCCCCTGAGCATCTCCTTTTTCCTTGCTGGGCAAAGCCTTGTGCCTGCACGGCTGCTGAGCTCCCACAGCCTCTGCGCTCACGCCACTCATCCATCCCTGTACAAACCAGTGCCCTGTGCTGTGTCTGCATGGATATACAGTGTCACAAGCAACAACTCTGGACAATGACAGAGGAACAGGCATTCAGTAGTGAAAATAAGATACGGGACATGTTCAGGAACTATACTTACATTTATTCAGTGAGAGTTTTATATATATATATATATATGTCAGTGCGTGTGTGTGTGTATGTCTATGTGTACAAAATACACAGGAATAACTATTGGCAGGGGCTGCATAACCCAGGAAGCATCCAATGCGCAGGGCCAGGGGCTCCAGCCCCATATCCTGTTAGTGATTTCTCTGCATGAATTAGACACGTCCCCTAGGCCTGGTCCCATAAAGCATTCATTGATGATTTGGATCTCAAATTCAAATTTACAGACACGGGTACCTGAAATTCTGAGTTCATTCTGGATAGAGCTGCTTTTCAGCCCCTGGAAAATCATGTGACTTCCAAGTGCCAAGCCGAAATTTCACGTAACTTGAAAGATTTTGAAAGTTTCTGGTTTTGTGCCGTATCAAATATAGCAACGTATAGTACTAAACACACCGTAGAGGCTTAACTGGGATGGAAATGTCATAACAGGGTATTTTAGCTTTTCCTGTATAACAGTTAATCAAAATCATGTTTCTATAAAAATAATTTTTTAATGTGAAAAGAAACCGGTTTAGGCACCTAAGCAGTGATTCAATTTTCAGAAGATAGTTTTTCATACCTTTCAGTGGTTTCCCACAGAACGGCAGCTACTGGTAGTTAGCAGTGTTAAAAGTCAGACAGTATAATGAAGTGTCTACACGTAGCTTCTAGGCCTGGTGTTAATTTAGAAAATTTTGGCCTGAATTTCTCTGTGTCTTAGTCTTCCCTTCTATAAAACGGGAGTAATATTTGCCTCACATGCTTTCTGCGAGGTCTGAATTGTTGATGCTTGTAAAGTGCTTAGGAAATAGGAAGAACGTCAAACTATTAAGGATTACAATATAAATGCGTATTCATATATTGCATATAGAATAGAAATACACACGCTCACATACTCACAGTATACATATATATATATGTGCATATATGAAGTCGGTATTCATAACCACGCTTAAGTTGCTGTTAGAGCACCACCATTAAAAAGAAATTAGGACTGTTGACTACTAAACTAAATGATTAGTGGACAGATCTCTTCTGGAAGCAGATTAGAGCACAGTAATGTGAGAATATCTGGATGACATTTTTGATTTGTACAGCTGTATCCTCCTCAAAATCCAGTAAAGAATGTTATTTTTCTAGGCTGGGCTTTTGTTATAAACTTAAATATTCGGAAGGCAAGAGATACAATCCAAATGTGTCCTTTTTTCTTTTCTTTTTGGCATTTGTTAATTCTGAATGTATTTTTAACAAAAGTGATTTTTTTGACTTACTAGTGTAATTTGCATTTTAAAAAAAAATAAATGGAAAAAATATAGGTTTCCAAGCTATTCATGGCCCCCTGCTGCTATTCACAACTTACAGAAAACTTAGAATTACCGAGCAACAATGCAGGATAAAGAATCCTATTACATTTACATGATGACAATCCCTATCTGTGCAGTGCATGGATGTGACAGCGCTGAATGGAAATTGCCAGGTCATGACACCATTTTAACTCTGTCATAGGTAGCAGGTATTTTCATTATCAGTGACACTAAAAGATTTCTTTTACAAGGCTGACTGCAATAGACTCTTCACTTAGAAAATGGGGGGTTTTTTGCCCACTCATCAGGAATTTTAAGCCTCTGGTAGGTTTACAGTTGCCAACAGTGTTAAGTATTGCGAAAGTAATCCTTGTTAAGAGGGAGCTATGTAACACGGATATTTCCACCACATTAATTTTCTTTTATATGCTGTTCATTGTCCCTACACTGAAATGATGAAATCCTGTCTTAGGAAACGTCTTTATAGAGCTCACATACATTGACAGCTTGCCTGAGGTCATTTAATAAAGGCAGAGCAGAACGGTATACATTTCGAGACACTTGGTCATGCTCTTCTAAGACTAGTCCTTTGAAAGAGAGTTCATTAATTATTTTAATTAGGATTTTTCATGCCATAATTATAGTGCAAGCTATACTTTGCAGCCAGGTAAGGAGAAACGGCTCGTGCTTAATTTAAGGACTGGTTGCAATACTGAGCTGCCATACAGCATTTTGACGAAGGCCAGCGCAGTACATATTGATCCCTGGATGTCTCCAGATAGGAGTGGCTATTAAACCAGTGTCTGAAGGGTTTGATCACTCGCATTCTCACCCTCCGTTTGAGCACACTAAGAGCAGGCAAAGCAAAACTTCATACACCATGAATCCTTCCAGCTTGAAATATTTTCATTTCCAGACCTCTGTTTTATTTTTAAATGCAGTTACTAAGAAAATAAGCACTTTTCTCACAAGGATGGAAAGCACCATGAGTAGTCTGCGTGTATGTATTGCTTGCTTGCTTTCTGCTGATGAGTTTCTTCAACGTAACTGAGGTAAAATCAATAGACTTTTTGAGTTTGTTGTCTAGCTAATCTGAACCTGGCTTCTTCCCAGTGAATGTGGATTGGTGACAGGCACTAAAGGTGAGCCAAGGTTTTATTGAGAAACCAATGCATAGAAACACCGCAGACAGCACTCTGTCCACTGCTCCGTGGAGAAAGATGTAGACAGTTGTTATGCTAATCAGTCTGCTCCACACTATGTGCAATATTAAATGTAATTACCGTGCATAAAAGAAACTGCCCTTTAGACTGCAGTTATTCATTCAGGTACAAAAGTGGCACAGCACAGAATGAGTCAGTAAAAGATGTTTCCTTCCTCTAGTCACTAACGCTTCTTTCCCAGCCATGGACTGGAGAAATTCCCTCTGTTTGGTCTTGTGTCCTGGCAAGTCCTTCTGTCCAGGCCTTCACCAAGAAGGGCAATTACAGCCAGGTGAAGTTGTGACCTTAGCATAGCTGAGTGGGATAGAAAGAAATTGTACCTAATGTGGAGTTTTAAGTAGCATTGGACATGTATTTGTCATGCACGTCTCTCCAAATGTACAAAAGTGGGGCCTTTTAAAATGCAATCTTCCTTTATCTCTCAGAAACAAACCGAGACAAACAATGTCTTTTACAAGGATCTTCCAAATCCTGCCAAGATGTCTAAAGAGGTTTTTTCATCAGGTCAAAACAAAATACATCTTTTCTGCTCTTTTTGGAACAGAATACTTACCTTGGGATTATTATTTTGGATAGATAGGAGCACTGTGAAACCTGAGAAGTAAAAAAAAAATTGCTTGTGATCATCTCTGATTCAGAATTAAATCTCCTGTACAAAAGCCAGCCAGCTGCACTGACCAGTGGAAGAGGATCTTTTGCTGACATCAGTTACCTAACCACTTTGTCCTGCTGGGAAATAGGTTATGTTGAGCTAGATGTGAAAAGGCATGTTCATATTGAGCTTGTGCTCTTCAACAGTCTTCTGTTCTGCCACACCAGATGCTATTTCATCTCTTTGTCCGTGTCACTATCTTCCCGTCCTGTTCTCACTGCCCCCAACCCCCTGCACCACTCCCATCTGAACACCACCCCAAATACCTCCCAAAGTTATGTACTGCTCTTTGACACATCCATTGTTTCAAACTGTTCACATAGTGACAGTGATGATAGTCAGGGAGGACAGTGTCACTGTGGATATGTGCAAAACTGGAAGAAGAGGAAGCACAAAGTTTATGTACATCTTCCAAAGGCCCCAGACACAGGGAGACACTTAACAGAACAGTTGGCGCTGTTAGAGAAGCCATGAGGTACCGTGAAACCTAGTAGGAATCTATTTCAAATGTGCAATTCCATTTGCTAAAGCTATAGTTCAGTGAGTACACAGAGAGTCATAAATATCCAGAGCTGCAAAAGGCACAGGTGAACTAGAAGAAAACTCGTAGAAAATGTGTTTGTGAACATGTTGGCTCAATGGGATTCACATTCCAGTCCCTTCAAATTTGTCTCAGGTCGGTTTTTTCCTCTTGCAAACGTTTGGATGATTGGTTTCTACACATGCAGGTGAACTTTTTGTTCCTAGAACATGTAAGTATGTTCAATTACATTTGTTTACATGGGTTTTTCAGTACTTGTACAATTTGTGGTAAACATTGGCCTGTTTTTCTGTCATACGTACATACAAACACACACTTACCTACCTACCTACCTGTTATGTGACTACATTTCATGCTGGGGATACAAAATTTCTAGATACAAAATTCACGACTTCTGATACTGACTGGATGTACAAGCATGATACAGTCTATGAACACAGTAAATAAGACAATCCTTTCTGCAAAGAGTTTATATGTTAAGTAAGTAAATCAGAACGTTTCAATTAAAAAAAAATGATCTCTCAGTCCCATTCCACTGTTAAATTTTGATCAGAGAGGTGAGTGACAAAAAACTTCAGGAAAAAACAAGGGCAGGGAAAAGGGAACTTGGAGTACAATTATAAGGTGATAGAATTAGTTTAAGCATGTATATATGAGAGTTGAGTAAAAGAATCAGCCAATTATATCTCACTAGAATATACAATTAATTTATGATACCTCCATATAGATGTATCATATCATATCCTACATTTTAAAGGCACTTAAAGCAGTAGCTATTGAAGAAGAACATTGAAGGGACTGCAAATTGATGCCATCACAAAACGTTGATGGATTGATTCAATTAATCAGTAAGTCATTTCTAAGAATTCTGCAGGGATTTATTTACCAAACACATACATTGTTTATTTTGGTCTCTAGAGGGTATGTGTACTGACATTTTTCTTCATTATTCTTCTTTTTTCATTCATCAATTTCTGACAAATATTTTCATGTGGATATGCAGCATGTTACACATGTAAATTGTCCGTATTTACTGGTTTAAAGCAATATTCCCCAAACTTCTGCTAGCTGAGAACTTTTGTTTATATCCCTCAGGTCCTGAGAAATACTAGTCATCTATAATTAATATAAAGATGTGTTTTCCATTTAATCTTTGCTTTCACTGTCTGCTCAACATGACAGGGATGCAAGATCTGGTCTAGCATAATATGTGCCTGCTGAAACTTTAGGCAGGAACTTACTATGAAAAACATTTTGAACACTGTTTGCTCTACAGAAAATAACTGTCCCATCTTTGGTTTGGTCTTGTAATTTGTAGTTCAAGTTCAGGAAAGCAATGCAAAGATGTCTTAAGAATGTCAGCAGTTTCACTGTGTTTTCCATAGGATTAAATAACTTTTCTTTTTTAATATTGTCATAGTATATACTTCAAAGTCAACACACAGAAATGACCAGATTAGATCAAATCACATATTACAAAATGGCAGATGCTGGCACAACAGAGTTCTGCCAATGATGAAGAACTAAAACTGAAAGGAAACCATGCTTTGAAAGTGCTGAGTCTCATTTGGACAAATATTTTTGTTTTAAGCTATCAGGAACACTGAACCTCTAAATAAAAAAACCCACCCCATTTCCCATGTGTTCAATGCATACCCACACACAGTGTGGGTATGATTTTCAGGCATCTTCAGTACTGGTCAAAATCTGGCCCCACTTTTAGGTGCCTAACAACTTCTCAGGAAGAGTAAAAGATCACAGTCCCGGTGACAAGAGGCATGGCAGCCTGCATCGTGTGAGGGCCTTTCCCTGTGGATTTGAACAGCTCCACCCTATCTCTTAAACTGGCAGGAACTGGAGGGACGGACTCACAAAATCTAAAATTATATTTAAACACTAACAAAGATGTGAGCAGGATGAAATTGTGGTACAAGTCTGATTACAATCAAAAAGCTTGCAGTACAAAGGGAATGGGGGTCTGACTGCAAAAATCAAGGATAAGATGTCAGAGGAAAGCATGTCAGCATGAACGAGGGGCTGAGCCTTACACCAGATAGCCCTGGCTGACTTAAAGGAGTATCAGTGCCTGGGCTGCTGTGCTACTCCTTGTGTCTTCAAAGATGACCTGGGAACAAGAAAGGCAGCACATGGGCACTCGTTAGTGGTGGTAGCACACAGGCAGTGATTGCAGTGAGCCGTGTAACATACGGTCAGCACTATCTGCCTCTCACTTTCCACTTTTCTCTGTACACCAGTTTTGTTCTCTTGTGATTGTTTCCAATCATGCAAATAGTTCCTAGAAATCCTGTTCTTAGCTTTGGTTAAAAGCTATTTCCTTCTTCCTAACAAGTTTGAAAATTACACCCCCTGAAATGAAATGGGCTGTAGACTCAGATACAAAGTACTTAGTTCTATCTCCAGGTCTGGTTTGTAACAGACAGGTGGAGCCAAACACCTCTCAGTGATGCCCAGTGACAGGACCAGGCAATGGACACAACCTAAAAGATGGGATGTCCCCTCTGACCACCAGGAAAGGCTTTGCTACTGTGAGGGTGAGCGAGCACTGGCACAGCTTGCCCAGAGAAGTTGTAGGGTGTTCAAACTCTGACTGGACATGGTCATGGACAACATGCTGTAGATGGCCCTGCTTGAGCCGGGGGGAAGGGCTGTAGTACTAAACATTAACCAGAGGCACCTTCCAGTCTCAGGCATTCTCTGATTTTGTGATCCATCTCTCATTTAAGCTACATTTGTTTCTCAGTGGGAATATTCTTAGCATCTCACAAGGATGCAAAATTCTTGCTTGTTGTGCTGAGGCAGTCTCAGAATTAGCCTTTGTAGTGAAAATGAGAGTTTTATGTATCAAAAAAAGCTTTCAGGAAAAAAATAAATCAGTTTCTAAAATGTGTTGGTTATTATTTTTTCCCTTCTTTGAGTCTCCTGCAGTTGGCTACCTGGATGAAATCCCAGCTCCATTAAGGTCAGTAGGAATTCTGCTGATTGCTTCAGTGAGAATTAAGGATGTCCCTCTTTTAAATTAAGATGCCAAAATATTTGTTTTGCTTGAAAAACAAAAAACTCACAGCAATTACCCCCAATAATTTTTTAATGCCTTTACAAAATTTCCAATTTTTTTTCCCCCTTTCATGCTTAGCATTTGCGAAAGGCATGGGCTGGTGATATAAAAATTTTATCTATAATCATTTGTGCTGACCTACATAACTTGCTCCTTGCCACATTTGTGCCAGTAAAATCTTTCTATCATTCTCACTCTTCTGTGTATTTCATTTCATGTGAATGAATATCACTCCAGGGGATTAGCACCCTGGGACATTTTCTGCAAAACATGAGTATTAAGGAGGAATCAAAAAACATTTGCATAGTTATTTGGCCGATGCAACAGTGGGAATCTGCTACATGACCTCTTTTCCCTTTATAAATAAATGTTAAATATTAGTTGTAACCTACAATTCTCAGTCTAAGTATTTCAAGTCCTTCTAGCTTCTTGCTCAATTCCACAGAGCCCTTCAGTCTTGATAAGTTGCCCACTGAGCAAACTAATTCAGCAGCAGGGAAATTTTTGTACATAACCTGAAAGTTAAAGAACAACCTCAAAAGATGGGCTAATATTAACCAGTAATTCTGGAAATCTGATACTTTTTCCAAAAGCATCACTTAGTCTGGAGTTTCTCCTCTGCAAAAATGCCTCTTATTCATTAATTCACAGCCCGAAATGTAGTTCCTGACAAAACTCTGTCCAAGTGAGACCCCCACCCTGACAGTCACTGACATGTACAACCTCATATTCTGCTCAGTGAAAGGAAATATATGAGAAACTAGCACAGCTTCCTCAGGCTTGTTCCCTTGAGCTAGCTTTTCTCACGCCTGGATGCCTGAGACCATTGCCCCATGACAGCCTCCATTCTCATGGGCATGCTGAACTGAACCGCTGGTGAGTGCCAATTAAAATTCAGCAGGGTCTATATATCCTTAGTGACAAAGCATCCAGTGTGTCAGTGATGCTGTGCCACCTGAGTGTGGCCAGCTCTGGGCACACGTGGACCAGAGAAGCCCTTTGAGTAGGGACAGCCAGGAAGGGCAGCAAGATACACCACACTGTTCCTGACTCCCTGCTCCTGCCAGAGCACCAAACACCCGCACCCTGCACCAGCTCCAGCACCAGCAGTTCCCAGAGGTGGCCAACAGTACCGTCCACGAGGCCACATCATCCCAGCACCCTCAAGAAAAGCAAACCTAGAACTATGGGAATTTCTTCCCAGGTCTCTCTTTTAACTCAGATCGTGCCTTTCTTGTGGGGGAAGTAGTCAGACTTTTACCTGGTTCCAGTTTTTTATATTTGAGGTGACAAAGTCCTGTCTTGCTTCACTCCTCAGAGGCTTTGCACTTTCTAAAAAGTTAGCTCTATTAGAGGAGGGAGTTTTGGCAAGCGGGGACAACACTCCAAAGTTTTTTCATTAAGAAAGCTATAGTTTGGGTGCACTTCTGAAGAATATTCCAGGTGGAAAAAACTTTGAACCCAAACATATTCAAGCTTCTTGTATGGATGTGAAGACATCTTGAGTCACACATATAATTATTTAGTGTCATTACTTTTATTACTGCTTATTGATGCACTTATTTACTATTTTATAATTCCCTGTTTCAGTGGAGAACATTTTACATTAAGAAGTACTTTTTACATTTGAAAAAAACAGAGGAAATGGTAGGAAAGTCTGACATAAAAGTGTTATCCAACACCAGACGACTGCCGTGTTAGACATCAGGATTAATCTCAAAAAACAATCCCAAGCTCCAACCTACAGACCATTTACACCACAAAAAAACTTCTCAGCCCTGTAAGACACCCAAATTATGGCCAGGAGCTTTGTTTAACTCACATTGTTAAACTCTGTTTAACTGGGTTGACTAGTCACTCACCCATGACCTCTTCCAGTCCTATCACCTTTGCTGTAGCTTGCTCTCTTAAGGGCTCTAGGTTCACAAAATGGAGGTTCACCATTCATGCTCTGTCCCTGAATCATTCCTTTTCTGCACTTTGCTTTTCTTCTGTGTTGTCCATAACAGAACCTAGAGACAGACCAGATGGATTCCTAGCAGAACCTGCTGGCACATAAAACTATGGGACTTTCAGGGGAAATACAGATGGGTAAGGGTCCCTCAGGATGAGCCTTCTCAAACATTATTTGCCTCTTTGCAGTTGTAAAGAATAGGACTCTAGCCTGAGTGAGCATCCCTTTAGGCACCTTATTTCTGTGGTGTCTGTAAGGAGAGTTAACCTCAAACCGGAGCCTCAGTTTCACTGAAAGTCCGCAGATCTTAAACTCTTCTGGAGTAATTAGCTTTTTAGGCCTCTTTGAAAGCCCAACTAATGTTTATTTTCATTTTCAAATCCCTCTGAAATGGAACAGAAGGACCTTTGAAAATCAGTGCTCTGCACTTAGAGCCGGTGGACAGGTATGCTTCTCTCATCAAGCTAACTAAATGCAGTAATTCGATTCAGGCCTTGAGCTTCGGGTTTCTGCACGTACTACACCCTGCTAATTTCCCTGAGATTTTTCACAGCTTCTATGGAGAGAGAAATAGAAACTTCATCCACATCTGCGCTGATATTTTTATTTTGCCACTGCTGACTTCTGTTTGAGCTCCAGATATAACGGCTGCATGTCAGTAATAACAAAAATAGCTGAGCTGCGACAGCCCACGCACTGCAACAGTTTGTACAATACTTTGTTACCCTCTAACTCCATCACTTCAGAATCCCTTCCTCTCCCATCTGTCCTAAACAAGTGGGAGAGGCTTTTTGCCAGAAAATGGGGTTGTTTTTTTTTTTCCAAGTGCCTCTCTGGAGGATAACATAACAACTCTGCCTTAAGAAAAATGTTGTTAGCCCTTCCCATGTGTCAGAAGGGAAGCTGCTACTAATTATAACTAAGATCCTGTCAGTTTTCTGAATTCACTGGTAATTCTCATAAGATCCTGAAGAAAGTGAGCAAACACATTAACATGAATGTGCCAGCAGCAAGTCACTATAATTCCCTTCCCGGCTTTCTAAAACCTACTGCGGGCTTACAGCAGCGGCGGCTTTGTGCCACAGCCCACGAAACACCCGGGGCCAGCACGGGCAGCCTGATCCAGGCTAGCAGCTCTCCTGGAACAGGCACATCCATAGCAGGAGAGCCGTGCGATAGCTGATGATTTTTTTGACATATCTGGAGCATAGTGGAGATTTGGACAACAGAGGGAAAAATCTGTCACTCAGGCTCCTTTACCTGAGGAGCTAAGTGGGAAAAAAAACCCTAAGTAAAACAGATCACAGAAGTGTTGAGCTGGCCTCCCATGGGAGGGGTTCTATAGTCGATTATGCCATGGCCTTTGTAGGATCCAAGATGACAGAAATCCTTTCACTGTGACACCCAGGTAGAGCTAGTATTTGTGCAGAGTCAAGTCATCCCCTGGGACCATTCCTGCAAGCCTGGGCACGCAGGTTATATGTACTAACCAGCAAGGACTGCTTCATGTGAAATAATAACCAGCTTCATTACTTGAACCTTCTTGTACCTCCCTGGAAGTGGAGATGGGCCTTCACGGGAGTGAGGGTGTAAAACACACTCAACCTGAAGGCTCCTGCACTTGCTATAGGAGCACAGAGGGATAGAAGTGAAAACGAGAACCTGGTCCAACACTCAGCAAGAGGGTAGATTAAGTACCCTCCATCATCAGAGCTTTTTATTATTATTTATAAATAACAATTGCAGTAGCTGATTTTTTTAGTTTGGGGGGTTTTGTCCAACCCCAAAAAAGTGCACAGCAATGCCTGTTTGGTGAGGGTTTGAAAGATGGGATTTGTTAAGCCAAACATAACCGTGGAACCTCGCCGCCAGGTGCCGGAGCACAGCAGCTCTTTTACCCTCACCGGGGTTTGATACAATTCACAGTCCTACACAGAGGGCAAGAGAATTAGGGGTGGAGGGGAAGAGGAGCAAAGACTAACAGACAGCGAAGAATATAGTATACTCTGGGAAAGCTTAATGAGAGAATCCCATGGTAACAGTCAGGCTTTGGCTTTTGTGTGCAGCTATCTGCAGAAATGCCACCGGCATGTGTGTGGTTTGCTGCTGACACTTTCTGATAAAGAGAGAATATTTGTGAGAAGGTCAGATTACTCACCGGCTTGGCAACAGGACATAAAGCTAGGGGCATGGTACGTGCATGGTGTCCAGGAGGAGGTGATTTCAAGGTATCAGGTAGTATTTACAGGAGCCATAGGATGGCATGGGCAGATATAATTGAAGATCGTCAGTTTAAACTGCTTTTAAAACACAAATATATTTTTTTCTTTCTCAAAAAAGACCTGCCAACTCTTGTATAACCAGAATTTCAAAAAAGAGCTTCAGAATACTCCAATTTTTTTACTGCATATATAATATTATCTTTCTCCCTGTAGGAGACCAGGTGATTTCATAACTGTCTGGACTAAGGGTCTGGAGTATCTTCTCTTAATTTCTCATCTTGAACAGCTTAACTTCACCTTAAATTCCATCCAGGCTTTAGTCTTAACCACACTGGAAAGAATGGAAAGCAACAGTGTTGCATAGGAACATTTTATCGAGCCCTATAAGGGCAGGTGCAGAACAAAGGTCTTCCAAAATCCATTGCTTGTGACAGCTGACAGCCTCACTGTCCTTCCTGCTGCACTGGCTTCCGGGAGCAGCAATCTAGGATCAGACTAACCTGAAACAAATATAGCAGTCTTTCAAATTAATAAAGATGAAAAAAACGTCCTGTTATCAGCAGCTCAGCCTTGGCACATGCCGGTGACGACCAAGAAACTTACTATGTGATTCTTGAAAAAGTCGTGCTACAGTAACATGACAAATTACTGCAATACACCTGCATCCTGTCACAGTCTGCCATAAACAGGGTATCTGCAGGTGCCATAAACAGGGTATCTTCAGGTGCCATAAACCGGGTATCTTCAGGTGCCAGCCCTCATGTGGCTGCGGACAAGCTAGCACATACTATGTGGGCACCTAGAGAGTCTCAGTGCAGGATCTGGGAGTTTGGGGCATTCATGAAGCTGTCACTAAGGAACTTGCTCTCTGACAAAGTGTTCCTTTACACATCTATGATGGGTTTGCAGGTCTGAGTCACACCAGTGAGTCATGCTGTCAGCCAGGAGTAACGTTTGGTGTCAGAGTCAGTATGATGCTCAGGGATTCTCTGTGTCTCTCTGCTGCTTGCCCCCTGCCTTTGGCTGGTAGAAAGGAATACTGGCAGCCCACATTGCCAGGTCTTGTTGATTAGTAGAGAAGTGCCCTGGATACAACTTGCATCTTCCAAGGACCTTTCCCAACCTGAAGAGTGAAATGTTTAATATTAATCAGGTTAGCCTGAAATATCTCCTGAAATGGAAGAAAACATAGTGTTAAAGAAGAGTCATTTACTCTAGAAAAGATGGAGAAAACTCAGGGAACTATTTACTGCCTTTGGAATCAAGTACAAAGAAATGAAAGGACAGCACACCTTAAAACTGCTTCATGTGCTGGCTGAGTCTTGGGCTGTGTTGTCTGATTTGCTCATCTGGCAAAGCTGACATGACAGTTTCACACTCATCAGAATTAGGGCCTAATTCCTTAGACAGATCACCTCTCTTGGGTATTGTCTTTCCAAATAAGACCCTAAGCTGATGTAAAAAATCTGCTGCTGCATCTTCTTATTCACAAAGCATCCCTTGGACTAGAAATGTACCCCTTCATCCCATCACTTGTAATTCTTCTTACACACTCAGGGTCTACACACTCCTCTGTAACATAATTTTAAGCATAAAAAATTGTAAAATGTGCTATGGAAAATCACTGCCTATAGAAGATTTAAGTGGGAACACAGCTCAGTACCTGCCCTGAATGCACAAATGGTGATAGGAAACAATTCATTAAGGTGTTTGGGACAGTACCCCAAATCCTGCCTGTGAGATCCAGAGAACTTTATCAATGTCTCCCATTGTAAGTAAATGCATCTTTGGAGTCTCTGCTTTTATAGGGAAGATGAAGCCTCAAGAAACCACAAGGTCTGAACCAGAGGTAGGATGCTAGGAATTAATGTGGTTAAGCCATAGAGGAGAGGCACCTTGGCGGCTGCTGATCTAGTCCCCCTGACTTCTATGTTCAGATTTTCTCCCACAAATGTATCAAGGTCTGTTCTGTGCATTCATATGTGTTGCCATTGGGTCAGCTATGGGGAGTATAGGCTGTGAGCTCTATTGCCTGTTTTCTCCCATAGGTAGGTGGCTTGCTGAGAATCACCTTCCACATGTCACAAGGCTTATATAGTCAGCATCTGCTGTGCTCATACTGGTACAAACAGCTCCTAAACATCTATGATTTCCCCCAAAGAGGGACCCCTTCTTTGGCTCGCAAGCACCCAGCCCGGGGTGTTCTGTTATCTCACTGGAGTGGTTCTGGCCCTTATAGTCCTGTTTTGGACAGGATTTTGTATACTGGTATTTTTATCATTAGTAGTGTTTCCACTTTTTTTCCCTCTGTCCACTCAGCTGTTTTATTTCATGCTGACGTGAGGCTTTGGAAAGGAAAAGACATTCTTTTCCCACGGGTTACAGCTTTGTGCTTTCTGCATGCTAGATAGACCCTTCGAAGGCGAAATGTTTGACTCCCAAGGTATGTTTTAGCAGCTTAATAAACACAGAAGTAGCACTCTTGACCACCTTGAACAATATCAGAATACGCTTGCCGATTCTGTGTGCACTTCAGCCAGCCCCTGGGAGGGGAGGCAGTGCCGGCGGCTGGCTCTGCCGCTGCTCGTCTGCCCGTGCCTGCACGTCAATGAAACGCCAGTGCTTTGAAATTGTTCAGATGTGCCCCGTGGTTCACTCTGTGAGGCAAGGTCACTACTGCTGCTTTAGCGGGTGAGCATCGCCTTTGTTTCACCCGGTCCAGAGATCAGCTATGCGTTGTCTGTTGGAGCTACTTCAGAAATATTTCTGAAATAATAATCTACCATCGGGTTAAAGGTATCCTCTAGATCAGTTATCCATCGCTCCTGGGCTCTCTGAAGTACCTCATCTGTTAGTATGAGAGCCTCTGCCTCTGCCTCCAGTCATTTCCATAGTGGAGGTATCTATTATATCATTAATACAGATGAGCTTGTTCAAATGTTTCAAATGTTGCCGTACACTTTTTATTGCCACGTGAAAGGAAAATGCAAAACATCAGCATGTCCTATCCATGCGCAGTCTTTCACACACATTTGGGACCAGTGAAGTATGTTTGATCCTCAGACTTCCCATAACATCTTATTCAGATTCATAAATCTTTTCAGATGCCTGGTAGGAGATTTTTTCAGTGTCACTGCTTTATTTCCTTTCATTTTCCAGATTAATTTTGGGGTTTTATGCTCCAGAAGTCCTGATAGGCCAGGAGAACTTGGTTTTGGGCAAGGCATCCTGACCTACTCTTTTAAAAGATTCATCACATTGACTCTCTCTATTTTTTTCTCAGAATTTCTGCTCCCTTTTTTTGCAGACACCAGTACATGTTGCTACAGGAATTTCTCTTCTGGGCTTCTTTTTCACTTTGTAGTCATGCCTTTGTAGGTTTATGATCATGTGCGAAGTCTAGATGGTGCAGAAGCTTAAGATTTGTCAAGAATATCCCCTAAGGTTTCTGATCTATTTCAGCTATACTGCACAGTATGTACTGACATCCAGTGACAGTGGTAAATTCTTTTCTATTTGAGTATAATTTTCCTGTGATAGTTCTACACTCTCAATCCTTATGCCCCAAAGTGTCTCCTGCAAAATACTGCTTTGTCCACTATTTATGGCATTATCTACCTTTTCATTGTTGTGACCTGAATTTCTAGGAACATACCTTGGAACACATCCAGCGATGTTGTTGCTGCCATTTATTGTTGTCATTTATTGTGGTTTAAAAGTGATACAGCCTCTGTGTTCACAAAGTTCTCATCAAATTTCCCAATAAGATGTGCTTTTTGCTTTTCACTTTGGGTTTCATAGAAGGGATCCCTATATAATTTGTCCTAGGTAAACCATCGTGATTATTATGGATATTGATTTTTCCACCAAGAAGTTGGAGATTTGGAAATGTTTTATTGTTTTCACTTTGTTTGAACAGGTCCAGAGGTATTTTTTTTCCAAGGTCTGATCAGAGTAACTCACACAACACCAATTTTTATTTCGCTATGATTCAGTTTTAGATGGCACTCCATCTTATGAGTAGTGCTATTAGGTTTCTGTTGAGTGTCTCTATATACTAGATTGTCAACTGCAAGGACTCCTACTCCATCTAATATTTTACTGTACCCTTTGTGGACTTGTGCAGATGCTGTATGAATATACCAGAAGGCATATTCTGGAAGAGCCATCGTCTAGACAGACAAGTGTGTGTACTTAGACTCCTTTATCCAATCTGACACAGTGTCCAGGAGTACGCTGTGATTGCTGAAGAGGACCTGTAAGTGATGTCATCTAGGGTGGTTAGACTGTAGCTGGGCTGTAGAGAGGAAGAAAAGACAAGTGAGATGCTTGCCCCAAGCAAGTGCCACGTCCTGTGTGATTATATAGTCTAGCAGAAGAAGGGAGAAGAGTGGAAGATGCATGGTAGCTCAGGCTCAGCAGTGGCCTTAGTTTTGATGCTTGATACTGGTAGCTACAGAAGGCCCATGCTCACTTATCTCATGCTAGTGTTGGTAAGCTCAGCTGTTGAGGTTTCCCACTTTTTCAGTTATGCTCAATCATAACTGCTGTCCCCCATCGCTAATGGCAGCCACAACGGCACATGTGCACTGCAATTGGTAGCAGCTGAATCTTTGGAGTCTGGGAGGTATCACGTATACTTTAAACACACCAAGAAAAGGTTCCTCAATCTTTTCTGCTGGAAAATGAGTTCACAGGCATCCCATAGACTGTAAAATTTGTATCATGCTTCCTGATGCTAAGGCAAATATTCTTAGGAGTGGCTCTGCAGTCCTAGCTATCACACAGGCATCAAAATTTGTCCAAATACTTACATTTAAACCTGCATTTCCCCACTATGCCTTCATGACATTATCAGCCTTGCTGATATAAACCAGCTGGCTCAGACTCAACTTTCTGAGTTGTTCTGCCTATTGTGGCAGACCAGTGCAAGTAACATAACCACGTGGCATAAATACATTTCCTTACACTGCTTTGCACCCAGTGTGAAAGTGGCTGCACTGTTGCTAAATTCTTCATCCCTGCTCTGCAAGGACCTGTACTGTATTTTTGTCTGCACCTACTTTGTGCAGAGTGCTTTGTTTGCTCTTACACACTTCATTAATATCCCTGCCTGACAACATTGGCACACCTTTCCTCCTCTATTGCCTCTTTCACCTTCCAGAGAAGGATGAGTTTGGGCTGTTAGATGTCCTGAAATCCTAGACAAATGGTCACTGCCACACATGGTAGCTTTGGCTCCTTCTTAGAGCAAGTCCAAGATAACCAAAGTTCATGAAAACCACTGGGTATGTGCTGTCCAATTGATCTGTGCGTACACTGCAAATATGAGTGACTGGTACATGCACAATACATGTACAGTGTGTCAGATGCTTGCTGTTGATCCACCAGATTTGTATGGAGTTTTGATCAGAAAAATGCAAGGACCCTAGCCAACAGCAAATTTGTCTGATCTTGGAACATCAACTGTTTGGCAAGAAGTCCTGCTGAGGGCATTTTTTGCTGAAGAATGTGGTCTGGCAGACACTACCTGTTTCCCATTATTGTATTGTGCCACATGCTTTCCTTCAACTACTTTTTGTCCTGTGATGTGGTCTTCATATTTTTTTTCCATTTATACATCTGGTTTCTGGCTATAGGGCATTCCATTATATGTATTTCATGAATGATTCTTGTGACCCAGGAAGTCATCTTTGGCTCCTCTCCTGTCTTCCTCTGTTCATATATTCATTGTTTCCTCCTTCATCTGAAATTGCTCTCTTTTTCTCTTAGAGATGTTTCATCTGACTGCTGCAGCTGTTGTTGCATTGTTCCTTCTCATCCTGGTTTTCAGCTGGGATAGAGTTAATTTTCACAAGAAACTGGGAGGGGACACAGCCAGAATAGCTGACCCAAGCTAGCCAAAGGGATATCCAGTACTATCTGAAGTCATGCTCAGTATTTAAGAGGTGGGAGCAGGGTGGGAAGGAGGAGTTGCTGCTCAGGGACAAGGCTGGGCATTGGCAGCAAGCAAATCGCATTGTGTATCACCAATTTTGTATATTCTTTTATTACTAAAGTTGTTATTATTTTCCCTTCCCTCTGCTGCCCTGGTAAATTGTCCTTACCTCAACCCAAAAGTTCTACCTTTTTCTTCCAATTCTCCTCCCCATCTCACAGGGAGTAAGAAAGAGCAAGAAGGCACAAGGTGCTCAGCTGCCATGTGGGGCTAAACCATGACAGTCCTTTGCACTCAACATGGGGCTCATAGGGTTGAGATAACATTTGTTCTGCCCATAACATATTAAAAAAGAAATTGTATATGCATTTATTATATTGGTTAAATTATTATTAGATAGTTGCTGGTCACACTGGTGGTTTGTTTGTTCACATGGTTGTGGTATGTAAACCTTTAATTGCTGTATGTGTTCCTTGAGGTGCTCTTTGTGACAGCTGGAAGAGGGGTCAGGATTCTCATTTTGTTATATTGTGTGATATTGACTTATGATTTGATAACATCACGAGGTTAAGCTGCTATTCGTATGTGGCATTGCTCTCATGCCCATACCTTGGACAACATCTCTCAGAATAAATTACTAATGGCACCCAATCCATGGGGACAGGAGGGGATACTTTCTCTCACCCTCTCACCTCCCCTATTTCCTTCAGACTAGTTACAACAGCTTTCAAGAACTTTTAATACCTTGGGATATTCAATCCAGCATGCTCTCACTGCTGTATCTCCTGAATGTGTTTCAAGTCCTGTGTATAGTTACAAAAAATTAAGAGTACCACCCAGAAATTTGCCCTGAAGTTGGATAGTCATGAGTGGCATAGCATGTGGGAGGATTTCCAAATGGACATCTCCAAACTTGGCATCAAGTAATTTTTTCTGCCAAACCATGCCTAAAATACGTTTGTCCCAGTCTGAAAGGTCTAGTCATGAATGGCTAATGAATTATTCTTATTATTCTTTTAAGGAAAAAAATGAAACTCTTTCTTCTCACTTATGTAGGTGTCACCTTATGTTATTGTCATTCTCCAGTTTTTATTTCTTCTTGACTGCACTGCTTCTCACTTGCTCCAGTTTTAGTCTCTGCACTCTCAAAATATGTCTGTAAGGAAGCTAGAAAGCTGCCTGGCAGAGAAGGACTTGGGGGTGTTGATTGACAGCAGGCTGAACATGAGCCAGCTGTGTGCCCAGGTGACCAAGAAGGTCAACAGCATCTGGCCTGTATTAAGAATAGTGTGGTGAGTAGGACTAGGGAAGTAATTGTCCCCCTGTACTCAGCACTAGTGAGGTCCCACCTTGAGTACTGAGTTCAGTTTTGGGCCCCTGACTACAGAAAAGACAGTGAGGTGCTGGAGCATGTCCAGAGAAGGGTGACAAGGCTGGTGAGGGGACTGGAGAATAAATGCTGAAGGAACTGAGGCCATTTAGTCTGGAGATGCGGAGGTTGAGGGGACATCTAATTGCTCTCTAGAGCTACCTGAAAGGAGGTTGTGGAGAGGTGGGGGCTGACCTTTTGTCCCTAGTGACAAGTGATAAGACAAGAGGAAATGGCATTAGGTTACACCAGGGGAGGTTTAGACTGGATATTAGGAAAAATTTTTTCACAGAGAGGGTTGTTAGGCATTGGGATGGGCTGCCCAGGAAACTGGTGGAGTCTCCACCCCTGGAGGTATTTAAAAGATGGTTAGATGTGGTACTGAGGGACATGGCTTAGTAGTAGATGGCAGGTTAGGGTGATGGTTTGACTTGATGGTCTAAAGGGACCCTTCCAACCAAGACAATTCCATGATTCTATGACTCTATTTTTATGCTTTGTATTGGTGGAATTACAGGAAAATCAAAATGACCTACCTGTGTGCACATGACATTTCCAAAAGACTACAATTTAGTGAAATGAAGATGAAATTTAACCAGCATTATTCAAAGTCAGTTCTCTTTGACCAGGACTTTTGGCCCCTGCTGAATTTCAGTTCTTTAATTCAGTGCAAGAGGAGCTCAAACTTTACCTCAAAACCAGTTGTGCCCAGTAAACTTATCACAGCTACATTGACACTCTACCACTAGTTCCAGAAGCAGTTTGGGAGCAGTGTTTGTTCCAGAGAGCTGTACAAAAGCAAACTCCAAATTCCCTCAAAGTAACTTATTAGGAAACATGAAAGAGTGAGCTGAGCAACTCAACTCTGGATGATTTAATGGCAGGAAAATAGCTCAGATTTCCCTGTAACTGTGGCAATACAGTCTGTACAGCTGATTACCAGGTTGTCATCTTTAATGAAGTTGAAAACATGCTGACAATTCAGTAATGTTTTCTTTTCAGCTGTACAAATGATGTGGCAACAGATTACAGATGGATTGTAAGTACTTAACAAGACCATTATAAAAAGAAAAGAATAATTGGGATGAGAGAGGAAAAGAAAGAAAAACATGGAAATAGATTAATTTCATGAAAAAGAAATACTTTTCATTAATATTTAGAAGTGCAATAGCAGAAAAAAACTAAAACACAATATATTCCCCTTACTGGTTTATGTACCAATTTTAAACCTGCTTTTGCTTTGATTTTTCTTTCACTGGGAAAAAAATATGTAGACAAATGAACTTCTGCAAACTGTAACTGTTAAATAGAATGAGACGCCAAACATGTCACTGAATGCATTTTAGATAAATGGTGCCATTATTCTGAGTTTCAGCATAACCCATAGTGCTTTAATTTTGTTATGGTGATGTGGGCTTTGGAAATCTAAAAGTCTGTCTTGAGGTCAAAGCTTCTTGTGGGTACAAGCACAAACCTCAGCTCTGATTTGCAGTAGAAATTTACAAGTAAAATTTAGTTAAATCCATTTCCTGGAGGTATTTTCACTTCAGAAGGTGAATAAAGACATTCAGCACGGGATACAAAGTAAGAACAACGCCTACACAAAAAGATTTTGAAAATATCTGCAGAAATTGAGTGAATGTGCCTGTTTGTGCATGTGTATGCATGTTACAGAGGAAAGAATAATGAAAGTATCATAGATGACCCATCCAGTACAATTCATCTCTCAGCTCAGTGCTGTCCAATAGCCAGCCAAGTACGCAGATCTTTTAAAAGGCTGGCAAAACGAAGAAGCTTACCTTCAGCATGGAATAGGATATAGAACAACAGCCTTTATTACAGCTCCTGACAAAATACATAAAATAGACTTTGTCTAGAGGAGGGCTTAGGATATCTGCATCATTTTTTCCAGGTTGATTTTCTAGTCCTTTGATGATGCCACTGACAACAATGCAGGTCTTCTCCCAGACCTTCCTAGACCACCTCTACATCTGAGTTCAGGACTGCAAGTGTTCTTGGAAGCAGCTAAATAGCTCTACAGGGAGTATATGGAATATTTGTCCTATGCAGAATATGTCTTTCATTCCAACAGGTAAGAAAAAACAGCCTACAAAAAAATAGCCTATGTATCTCTTGTCTAAGCTGCTCCAAACAGGTGCCACACTGTGCATGAGCAGTTCCTATAAGGATGCAAAAATTACAGTGCAGCTGTCCAGCCATGTATGGATTGTGCTGGCAGGTTTAATCAGGTTCTACATCTACAGTACCATGGCAAATACAGGAGAATCCTCCATTCATTTCTGGGCATTTACAGTGCAATAAATAAGTAACTGGTTGTACATATTTCAAATTGTCCTAGATGTCTATAAAGGTCACTGAAATGGAATTCAAACCATATACAAAGAAGCAAAGCAAAACAAAAAAATCAAACAAACAAAAAACCCAAACAGGATAGACATTTTAAAGTCAGTGTTTTCTAGGATGAAGAGGATGGTCAATTTGGTGAATAAATGCAAGGAGAATACAGGACGCAAGGCACTTGATTAATGCTGTTTATATAAAATTTAACAGAGGTTGCTAGGCTGTATTTCCCATTTTCTGTTTTAAGAGTGCTAATCATAAAGTATATTTACAGCAGAAAGCTAAATATTCTCCTTCCATTGAAGCAAGCAGGCAGGCAAATTACCATGCAAGGAGAGTGTAAAGTTCTGGAGCGCTGCTATTTGCTATGAATCATACACAGTCTTACTATCTGACACCCTGTAAACAACTATTTTAAAAACAACATCAGCAGTAAATACATTTAATTCCCAGAAGACCCGCTACAATTGCTTTGCTTAGTGTCAAGGAGTTTGATTCACAAAAGAAACAGTTGGTGCTTATCTGTAAATCTATTTAGCACGAGATGGCAGGCCACTGTTTCAAGACTTATTCATCAATGTGACACTAGATTTTTTTTTCAACCTCTTTAGATATCATGGGAGGGAGAAGAGGGCTTTTCTGAATCATCCATCTGCAGGGCAAACACAAGTGAACGTGGGAATGCTGGCTTGGTGACGCCTCACTGCCAGACTCCAGAGGAGCAACTCTGGTAAGTTCCCTGCTAGCAGCACCAGCCCATGTCCAACAGGGCCAGGAGCTCAGCACCATCAAGGAACAGCCACAGATGCCTTCATGCACAGCATCACCTCACAACCAGCTTGAATCAGCCAGTCACCTCTCTTCTCCTCGCTAAGAGGAAGACATTTGAAGCCTGAGTTCAGAGCCAAGTTCAAACTTGGGGTGCTGGGTTTCAGCACAGTGTTCTGGCCCAGGCATTTGCCGGTTACAAAATAACTGGAGTAGTCCAAGAGCCTGCGTACAAATGGGCCGTGTTCAGGTATTTTTAAATTAGTATCTCCTAGTACTCTGTTCCGTGATACATTTTCTAGCAATGACTCTCCTGCTATTTCACATAAGATTACTCTACAGTTTAATACAGCCTTTGGAGAGCTCCATGTTTAAAGGGCTCTGTCATAAATCAGTTGGAAAGCGTTGTCATGTTATGTTGTGGCTCAGGTTAAATAATGCCAGTCAGGTCTCTGACCAAACAGACCTCTGACACACTCCTTGGCTCTGCATGATTTTTGAATTTTCAGGGCGTTTTGCAGGCATCCATAAGCAATCGCCATCCATGTTCATACTGAACAAAGGCTACATAGTTGTGATCTACGGGTACTTGAGATAATTTGTCTCCCTCAGCTTCTGTCTGCCAGGAGAATCATTTGGAGACATGTGCATAGTTCATTTTTGGAGTTTGTGATTGTCTTTAGCCTGCTTACCTCAAAATGTAAGGCTGAAAGCTTTTGATTGTTTTTGAAATTAACTATCCAGAGGGTGAGAGATAGCAGGGTTCTAGGCAAGTCCCAATGGTGGGATTTGGGTGGGAGGCATTTCTGGATGGATGGATGGGTAGGCCTGAAAAGAAATTGAGGGAGTAGCTAGTATCCCCCTTCAATTTGTTATCTGCAATGACGACAGACATTAAAACAAGGTTTCATCTGTGCTCAGAGAACAACCTCTCAGGCCGTCATGACATCAGACATTATGTGGTGCCTGAAGCATATGGCTGCAGACATTGTGGCACAAGGTTGGTAAGCACATGTTGCAAATTAACTTATGTAAGTTGTGTATTTAGATCACATGTTCATTTAAGTAAAAAGTTGTTGAGAACACTGTTTTCCAATGATGATTTGGCTCCTCACAGCAGGAGCACCACGAGATGCTCAGAATCAGGATAAACAACCTGACAAACAATATAATCAGTCACTTTCATAAAGTGACCAAATGTTTTAGACATTTTTTAAAAATGAGTGTATTAAAATATGGGATATTCTGCCTAGAATCACCTTAGTCATTTTAATATTCTGTTTGGTTCACAACTGCACTGTCATATACATAACCTGAACTTATGAGAGCAGTAGTTCTGCTGTCTGTCATCACCCATAGGTCTTTCAGCTGTGGTGCTTCCCACATACCTGTATCCATTGAAAACGCTTTAAATTTCACCCACTGCTTCCCCAGTGTCTTACTATGAATCTTACTGAATCACATTTTGTTGTTTTCCTAGTCTGACCCAACCAAAGGATGTTTCTTAAAAAAAAAACTGGAAAACTAAACAAATAAACAACAGGGGGGAAAAACCTGTGATCATCTCCTTTATTTTTATGTGATTTTGAGTCAGGTTGTTATTACTATTTGAATTTTTGTCTTTGTCTTCCTGGGTGTTTGCATTTATTCCCACTATCTACACATCTCAGCAGCATGTATACTATCAATGTAACCCATTGCTGCAGGGAAGATAAAAACTCCCATGGTACTTCAACTTGCAGAGTAGATGAGCTGTTTCCAGCCCCCATCTACAGTTCAAGCTGCATAGCAACCTCCTTTTTTAACCCTAGAGCCTCTCTGTTCCAGTCCTGAGTTTCAGCCAAGAGATTATTATAACCTTTGCTCCTCACTTTAGGTTATTCACCAAGTTGTCGAACGGTATCGTTCCTCAGAATGGCCACAAGCCTTTGGCTCTGAACAGGGTACAGCTATATTTGCCATCACCCTTTGTTTATGGTATTGCAGTTAGCTTTCAATCTGCATGACAAGTTTCCCTTTCCAAGTCAATTTGAATTAATTTCGAGATTACAATTTTGTGCGACACCGTAATTAAAGGCAGGCGTGCAATCCAAACATAGAGCATCTACAGCTTTCCCTTCGCTCCTGAATGCCGTGGTTCTATTTTTAAAAGCAGTTAATGCCTATGGCAAGGTGTATTCCTTCCAAACTGAGGCTGCTCGGTGCTTGTAGCTCTTTTGTACCAGAAGAAGAGAGGAGCCAGACCCAGCAAGTATAAACAAAAGGAGGCACCTCCTGATGCCTTTTTGATCTCCATCATTCATGATAGCACCGGAGTGTCATCAGAGTTAAATCATAATGCAGGAACTGTCTGTAGCACATACTGTAGTTAGTAGCAGCTGGAAGGAGGAAGAGTTATCTCTGCATGCATTTAGACACACCAAAATAAAGAAATGTGAAGCTTACACCTTCCATTGAGCTCTTCATAATTTGATTCCAGGTTGTTCTGCATGCAGCATTGAGCCTGTGATCTGACGTGCAGTCAGGCTTCAGGTCTCTGATTAGGCTGCCCTAGAGAGCAAAACGCATGGGACACCCTCATCAGAAAACGTAACACCAGCAGCCACTCCTAGTATTGTGTGTTAAACTAGTTTGGAGGAAAACTAAAATTAAATTTGCTTTAATATTTTTTATACACAAAACAAGCTTGCATGGATAAAACATGTTGGATCACTAACTGAGTGCTGCACATGCAGCAAGCACCCGGGCAAAACAGACTAAACAGCACTTTGTTCCTTGTGTATTGGACACAAATAGAAGGGTCTGCTCCCATTGGTCTTATTGTACCTTCTTTTGGGGTTTTGATATACGTTATCTTGATCCCATCAAGAAATCTTAATCCTGGTCCATAAATGGGTTTTACAAGAGCTAGAAGTACCTTATCAGTTCTCCCCTTGCTTTTCTTTAACAATCACACAGTTACAGAGTGAGTGAGACAAGCTGCAGAGGGATTAACTACTTCGACCTGATGGAAAAAGCTGTAGTTACAGGTGAGATTTTAAAACCTGCCTCTTGTCAGAAACCTAGTGATATCATCTCTGCTCACTGTCCTGATGACATGTGATAGATTCACATTATTCATGGGACCATTAATTTATGGAACTCCCCCATTATCACTTTTTCCTTTCCCCCTCTCCTTCTTTGCAAGGTATTTCCCAGCATACACCATTAAACTGGAAAACATAGCCTGTCAGTTGCCTCAAAATGTTCCCTGCAACTCAGAATAGTGCTAAAGAACTTGATCTGAAATTAAGGGTATAAACAAAATTCAGTTAAATCAAGTTTGGGTTGGATTCTTCATAGAGAAAACTATCATTGCAGGCCACGCTTACAATCTTAATTAAAGAATCTTCATGCCTACCATTACTAAGGCTCTTTGTCAGAACTGCCAGCTTCTTGTTACATCTTTTGCCCTATATAGCTAAGAAAACTTTGAAAGAGTGGTAGAATCTGTGAAAATATGATCTGAAGCCACATAAAGCACATGGTACTGAGTACTGAAACAGATAGTCTGCTTACTGATCAAAAATGTCATAAACAGACTTGGTTCTTGCTAACTGCCTACTGCCATCTATTGATGAAAGAGTAAAAGTTGAAGGCATTTGTTGCAAAATGCATGCCTGCAACGACCTTCAGCTAGACCACACAGGAGGGGGTAACCAGCTCCAGAGCATCCATTGTACTTCTGCTGAGGTTAGACTTTATGCCTGCTCCTCTTCCCAGACCCAGAAGATCACCCAGGAGCTGCCAGAGGTGGAAGCATCCCCTGTGGTCACCGTACACTTTTGTATGGGCTCGGTATCCACTCAATTCCTGGTAGCATTTCTCCCTTATGGTCAATGTCAGTAGGGAATGGAGGGGTCCATACTCCCTCAGGACCCATGTCCATTGGCAGAAGACTTCCCTACTTCACATTGGGAAGTAAAAGTTATAAACTAGGAGTGGATGTGTGTGACTGTCTTGCTTTAAGGCCTATGATTTTGTATAATAAATAATTATGCAATAACTTTTCTTTCTGAAGCAAAGTTGTTGTTCCCAGAGTGTTGCAGGCATGAAAAATAAGTTAGGCCTCTCAGGTAGCCACAGGGCATCGGAGGCAGCAGCCCAGGGCATGATCTGAGAGCAGTGGAAGTCTCTTGTGAGAGAAAGATACTGATAGACATTGACCTGGGAATGCACTGTGACCAAGAAAGATCAGAACAGTTTGACCTCACCACTGCAGTGTCTAGATCCATGTAGAAAATCAGCATGGAGGCAGAGGAAATGAGGCAAGGGCAGAGAGTCAGCTGAAACTCCTTCTGCAGTAGCCGCACCAACCATCACAGAGCAGGAACAGAGCAGCAGATGAGCTATCCTAGCCTTCCACTAGCCCAAGTAATTGGATAGTTATCAAACTCCTTTCAAACTGGTCAGAACGTTTTGCTGCCAAAAGGTACTGTTGCTGAACCTTTCCAATCTAGCAGTTGGGCCCTTTCTACTAATTGAAAACATTAATCTATTCATGGCTAGCTTCTTCCCACCCAATCCAACTGTGTGCAGTCATAAAATACAACAGATACTTCCTTTTTGAGCTTTTAACTCTCTCCTCCTGTCTTTGAATCACATTAAAGATGCTCAGGAGGCATGAGAGTCCCATTGAGCTCGACACCATGCTGGGATCATGCATAACAAAACTCTGTCTCCAAGTTTTAGCGATGTGCTACACACAGCATTATATATTTCTAGACCAGGGTCAAAATGAGCAGTTGCCAAGGCAGAATTAGTCTGGTTAATGAGGCTTTCATTCCAGGAAAATAAGAGAAAGCAATTCTTCATATCTCTGTTTCCATATAATAGCTACTTTTGTATAATGATCAGAGTAGGGTAAAATATTGTTAGTGATTCAGAAGAACAAGGTAATAAAAGGGCTTGAGTAGCTTGGAGGAAAGAGAATGCACTGAACTTTAAAAGATTCTTAATGCATCCATAAATAAGCCAAGATAATATTATATACAGCTCATGTACACTCTCATAAGGAGCACTAAGAAGATGACAGTAATGACTCATAAGAAAATAAAGTACAAAAATACACATTTTCTCTTCATCTCCCCCAAATCTCAGTAAAGATCAGGAGGGTGTCCTAAAATTGTACCCTCCACAAAAACCCTGCAGTACTTATTTGGCAAATGAATAAGTCTTTAAAGTGTTCCTAATGCTACATTTCATTGCTATGTGCTTTTTTCCTTGCTAATGAATACCATGGTATCCATAATATATAATGTATAGAGGTATTGTTTTCTTTATATACATGAATTACTAGTCCAATTGGTCAGAAATGCTTAAACAGTGCAATGATTTTTGGTTTTACAATGGCTTTTCTCCAAAGCAGTGTTTTTAAAAAGCAATAATTTAATATCTCCAGGCTCCCAAAATCCAGTACTTTCACTAAAACGGAAATTTGCCTCCTATCTATTTTTTCTTCAGTCATACCATGAAAAGGACAAGAAAACAATGGGGGAGGAGGGGAAGGAAAACCAGAAGAATTATGATAGGGATTGATGTTGACAGAGGAATCCCTGGGTTCCTGTCTCTCCTCTGAGCGCTCTCTATTCATGTCATTCATGCCTATATGTTACACAGTATGAAGTAAGTGAGCAGCCCTTGGAGCCAAGAAGGGAAACCATGGGGCTATCCCAACTATTCAGCTAAGACAGTGCTCTCTTTGTCTTTTGATTCCTGTGAAGTACTTGTTATTTCATGGGAAGCAGTGTAACTTCAACGGGAGTGATTTAGGTTGTTCTCACTGGTACGTTACCACTCCACAAAGTGGGCCAGATGTTTCTGGAGGGGGGAGCTTGTGTTGCTTCAAAAAGAAGGCAGCACTATTTTTGTGTCCCAGACCACCCTTTTAGTACTAGATAGATGAGGGTGCTCTCTTTTCATTTATTTTTAAGGTAGAACAGGACTAACCACTGTACTCCTCTGCGGCATCACTGGAGTTCGCATTCCAATTAGCTTCATTAGGGCAGGCTTACAGGGGAGCACCAAGTTTGGGGGTTTCCTGATGATGATGGATGACATGGAAAATGAAAAACATCATTCCAGAAGTGCAAGAATTCATGCCTAGTTTTTGCTTTAAAATTATTGACTGAAATCCCATTCTCCAAAATAGCTTTCACTCTGAATAATAGCCAGAACTTCTCTGAGCCACAGTCAGTATACCCAGGGGGCATGGTAATGAAAAGGGCTGGGACCTGGGAGGGAGCAGCAGGATGACCTCCAACCAAACAGCCTGGTTGATGGCTGTCCCACCACCTACCCAGCAAAGCTGAGTTTGGGGACACTTTAGTTGTGTCTGTGAGCAGCAGAAGTAACAAGGCTTCGGTGTCAGGGAGCAGAACCACACCAGGAGCTTCCAGGTCACAGCAGCTTCCTCCTGGATGTGAGCACCAGCTGTTAGCATCAAATGAGCTGTTTTAGCACTGACCATGGTTTGTCCTTGTTAGCACTTAGTGACATGCGTGGGTCAACAGCAGTGGGGATAAACTTGTTTACCAAAACCAAGCAGTAAATCACAAGGCTTTTGTCTGCCTTGGTGTTTTCTTAAACTGAAATGGCACTTCATATATATCCATCCATACTAACGGTGGGGTCGCTGTTAGTGTCCTACACCCAGGCTCAACGTAGGTCAAGACTTCCCTTATTCAAAGTATGAATAAGGGAACTCATACTTTGAATAAGTCTTTGCAGCCATATGTGATGCTCCAGCCCTGGCAGAACAATACTCCCTGCGTACTGCCCTGCTCCAGCAACAGAAAACAAGAAAGGAAATGGTGACAGCACAGGAAGACACAGTTGTAAAACATGTACTGCAAGGAAAGCCATATTTAGGAGTGCAGCTGGCCCCTCTATTTTAGACTATACATTCAGAACCCAAACTCCTTATGGACAAATGCTGAAATTCTTAATCTGCAATAGTGTTTCTGCCACCAATGGTGAAGAGAAATGCTTCCGTTTCCTTTTTTTTTTCCCATCAGAGTGACTATTTGCCAAAGGTGACTTCTTTTTTAACAACTGATCTTTATAGACATGTTGTTTTGCACAAGGGTAATTCAGAAAGGCAAGATTATTTGAATTGCAAAATGTGTAACATGTTATCTAAGAGATAATCTTGGTTTAGACCAGAATAGATACATCTACGAAGTATGCTATTCTGAAGAAAATGTGCAGTAAGATATGCCAGTCTGCTTGATCAACAGTTACAAAATCCACTCTCTTGCAGGGGGAATTGGCCAACCCCTTTTCAGTCATCTGTGGAGACAGGACAAGGGGCAATGGCTGCAAATTGGAGCACAGGAAGTTCCGCACCAACATGCGGAAGAACTTTTACACAGTGAGGGTGACAGAGCCCTGGGACAGGCTGCCCAGGGAGGTGGTGGAGTCTCCTTCTCTGGAGATATTCAAGACTCATCTGGACGCCTATCTGTGCAATATGTGCTAGGGAGCTGCTTTGGCAGGGGGGTTGGACCCGATGATCTCTTGAGGTCCCTTCCAACCCCTACGATTCTGTGATTCTGTGATTCTGTGATTCTGTGATTCTGTATTTGTAACACCTACCGGTCTATCAGTCTGGCTGGAGTCTTTTTTAGGCTGAGTAATGCTGAACAGGTCTAAGTAATACAGATTCTACCAAGATAAGAGTTAAGGTAATGCTGTTGACCCAAGCAGTAGTTACTGATATTACCTACTTCTAGCTGCAGTGACAGTACTGACCAACCTGTGTGTGACAGAGCAATCGGACCCCCTGGCAGTGGCAGCTTTTGAGAGAGAGCTGTCAGCACGGAAAATGCAACTATAAAATTAGCCCCAGCTTTTGCCTAAGGAATGCTAGCTTCTTGATTAAATCCCTCCATTTATGCCTGGTTCTACTCGGCAAGTTCTGCATGACCTTGGGGTGACACTGAGACATGAAATCCAGCTCCCAGCTAGTTTAACGCCTCCACCGGAGTCCGGGCGTGCGGCGCTTCTCCAGCAGACTTGCGAAGGTGTTTAGAAGCCCCAGGGGGAAGGCTGGCATTTACCAGCCAGACAAATAGGCACAAACAGGTTCTAATAAACTGCCTTTGAGAATTCGGTACTTAGCCCGCCCAGGCGTTCCAGAGTGACCCAGCAGGCACTGATCTGTATCTCCGGAAGCTTTTGGGGAAATGTGGCTGCTTCAGCCTCCTTTTTAGCCGCTCACTTTAACAGTGCTCCCCCAACCCCCCTAGGTGAGATGACCACTAATCCACTGCCAGCTGCAAGCCGTTCAAACACAGAATACCGAGCTAGCTCCCAAGCCCCTAGGTAAGCGAGCAGGAACCAGGCGTGGCAGAGCTGAGCGACCCGCGGGCTTCCCTGCACTGGTGACAAATGCACAGGAGAGGGGGCTGTAGGACCGGATTGATTTTCACTAGAGGCGCCTCGCAAAGCTGAACGGGATGGCTAAAGGACGACAGAAACGGGGAGCGAACGGCTTGAACTTTAATGCCAGCCTTTTAAAGAAAATTAAAAGTTTCTAAATAGATTTGTGTTCTATGTAACCAAGACATAAGGACTTTAACATCAGTGAGTGTTCTTAATCTTACCTGTGTGATCCAACTGCAGAAGTGTGTCTTACAGAGATCCTGGACTGCTTGGTGTGACATAAATACTCTTTGTATGACATAAGATCAGTGTGGCATATGTGTTGCTGAGTGCAGAAGGGGCAGCCGAGTGGAAAGCAGCCCGCTGGAACTGCTGAGACGTCGGCTTGAAAGATGGGAACTGGAGCACACAATCAGGATAATTTTACATTCACCCAGAAGAGGCACAGAGTTTAGAGATAAAAAAGAAAAATAACTTTCCTACCTTTGTATGTCTGTTCTTGTCACACTTTTGTGCGCACAAGCTCCATTACAGGTTGCTTCTCTATAGGCTTTTTTTAACTTAATTTCCAAAGAGTGTAGCAATAATGTTAATTATAATGTTAATTATTAGCAATAATGTTAATTATTACTACACTAGTTAATAGTTATTTAAGCTAATAACATCTGTAATATTATCCAAAAGTTCATAACTTTTGAAATATTACCCCCAATCTGATTACAGTGGCTCAAACTTTGCACCATGCCATAGCTTTCTGAAAGATACTCTAAAAACTGAACCAAGAACATGGCTTCAGCAGGTTTAAACACAGGAATCCAATATAGATGCTCCCTCAAGTATGAAAAAACTAGTAAAAGAGAACAAAATTTACCAGGCATACCTATCAGGACTTTACAAATAATCTGAATTGTTGCCCAAAACTGTATCATATGCACTGATGTTTTGTTTCCCATGCTCTGGGTACTTTATCTTGTTCAGTCTGTTTTCTTAAACTGAGTTTTTGGAGGCTTCTGTAGAGCCCAACTTACAGGCTCTGGTGCAGTTTTGGCATCACATTTCAGGTGCCTCTTATGCCTCTGTCTGTTAAACCACGTTACAGACCTCTTCTGCTAATACTTGTGATGTGCTTGGAATTACAGACATTCTGTCTCTAATCTCAGAAAAGGCAGAAATGTAAATGTCTTTTTCCATAGAAAACTTGACCTGTAGAATTGTATTTTTTGCAGGTGTTACCAGTTTCTCTTCTATGGTAATGAGAAGCTGATGCTCTTGATTAAAGGGCTGGGCCAACAACTAATACATGGAAGTGTTTTGCCACCCCTGACAGCACGATGACTATGAGTACAGCTTTGTTAAGATGTGTTTTTGATGAGGCCAAGTGATCATAGAGCATAATTAAGATAATCAATAAGACCACAAGACAGTAGTCAAGGATACATATATTTCACTAGTATGTGGTCTTGGACATAACTGAGGATGTTGGAGCTGTTGTGAGCTGTGACTTGACTTTCTACATCAGGATGAGTAATCCCTTAATTACTCCCTGTCCTCATTCCTCAGTTTGCAAGATGTTTTCGCACATGTGGACAGGCTTGGCTACGTTTGAAAGAGTAAAATTCAGAGGGCTAAGACAGAACAAGCTGTGGCTCCTTGCCCACCTTTCACACACCTCCCGAGACAACCAGCGGCGCAGATGAACCCCGCAGGGTGCTCATCCCAGAGGGCTCTGAAAGACACATGCTAGCTGCCCTGAGCCCAAGCCAGTCAGATCTCTGTCTGAGAGATCTGCCTTAATAATCTAGGTTAGATGTGGTGCTGAGGCACATGGTTTAGTAGTGGTTTTGCCAGGTTAGGGGGATGGTTGGACTTGACGGTCTAAAGGGTCCCTTCCAACAAAGCCAATTCTGTGATTGTACGACTAGTTACTGAACATACCAGCAGGTTTTTCTGGAACTTTCTCATCTTAGGTTCTCTTGTGGGTTTTTTGTTGGTTTGTTTTTGTTGTTGTTGTTGTTGTTTTAAGGAAGTCTCTGTCATAAACCCCCAATGTAATCTAGGCACAGAAGATGTTTACAGAAAAACTGAAATAGTCTTGCAGTATCAAAAAACAGTGCTGAAATCTCTTACACACAATCTCATGACACTTAATCAATGAAATGCCTCACAGATCCAAGCAAGCTAAGTGAGGCATGATTGCCCGTGTTAGACCAGCTGGTAGAGCTGCATAAACAAAGCAAGTTTTCAGGCACAGAAGCCCTTCTTCCCATCTCAGGGAAAAGCTCCTGACTCAGACTAAAGAAGGCCTGTGTGTCCCAAACACAGGCATCTGTCCAAGCCAGGAGGAAGAGTTGTGTGCCCAAGGCCACAGTGTTTCTGCACCTGTGCTGCCTGATGGGTTTTGGTGCTGTACAAATCAGCCTAACAAAAGGTGTTATTTCTTCTTCAAAAATTGCTGCATCTATATCCGCAGGCTACTACAATTACAAGAGTGCTGGCATTTGTATTAAGTAAAATCCCAAATTATTCCACTAAGAGGGAGCAATTTGTTCTCTGTCTTGGTCGCCTTTTGTCTTCCAGGTGATGTAACCTTGTCCCTTTTGCCTGTATCTGCATCCAATGGATGCTACGAGACCATCATGGGAATTAAAAGTTTCTTTTCGCAAACACCTAACTTCTATGATCACAAAGTTTGTTTTCTTCCCTTCTCCAAATAGCAGCTGCTGAAAATTTTAAAGGTCTCTTTAACCTTCAGCATTTTTACACAATTCTTACATTAAGAGGAGGGAATAAGGAAGGCAGGAAGACAGGAAGGAACAGTAAGCACTATGCTATCCCTGCTCATGGTTTATTTTGTATAATGCTTGCTGTGTAACAGTCCATCTAGCTCATTGTGCTCTTGCCAAAAGTAATCATAGAAGATTACTCAGGGAAGAGTAAGAAGAGGACAAGTATGTGCAATACATACTTCTGATGCTCTTCCAGCCATCAATTATTTCCAGCTTGGGGACTTTCAGCGCTAGATATAGCTTCTGTGCATTTAGTATCTCCTCTATGAACTTCTTCCAGCTCCCCTTTTAACATCTACTTCTTTTGGTTGAGAAGTTAGAGTCGTGCCTCACAGTGGAAAGAAACACCTCCCTGCTTTACAGGTACATACAATGAATTTCATCTGCCATTTTGCCTACAGCTCAATCAGTCTTGTGAAGTCCTCCTGCATATACAATCAGCCTTACCACTTTAAACAAGTTATTGTCATCTTCAATCTTTCTTTGCCACTGACTTAACTATAGATCTCAATTACATTGGTGAAGTCCTCTTGCCTTCAAAGACTGTTTCTTCCAATTCTTCTTCCTACTACTAAACAAGATTTTTCTCTTTGCTATGGTAGCTACCTTGTTACTGTAGTTTACATCTTTGGTCTGCTGCTAAATCAGAATATAAATGGCAGTCAAAGATGGCAAAGAGTATACGAGCAGGTATGCAAGCATGGGAGCAAGGTGAGATGACAAGATTGATTTCTCGTATGAGGAAAGGCTGAGAGAGATGGGTTTGTTTAGCCTGGAGAAGAGAAGACTGAGAGGGGATCTGATCAATGTTTATAAATACCTAATGGCTGTCAAGAGAACAGGGCCAGACTCTTCTCAACGGTGCCCACTGACAGGACAAGGGGCAATGTGCACAATCTGGAACGCAGGAAGTTCCATCCCAGTACAGGGAAAAACTTCTTCAACTGCAAGTGTGACAGAGCCCTGGGACAGGCTGCTCAGAAAGGTTGTGGGGTCTCCTTCTCTTGAGATACTCAAAACCTGACTGGACACAATCCTGTGCAACCTGCTCTAAGTGATCCTGATTTAGCAGGGGGTTTGGACTAGATGATCGCCAGAGGTCCCTCTAACCCTAACACCCATTCTGTGACTCTATGACCACTACTTCTTTTCTGGTCCCATACACACTGCGGAAACAGAGAGCATCTTTTACCTGGCATGCCTTAAGAATGGCATCTGTCTAAACACTCCATGTAACTGAAGGTTAAAAGCTCCTACTTGGTTAGAGGAGAAGTCAGCATGGGCCAGGAAGGTCCTTCAGGAGGAATGAGAGGTCCTGTTTTCCCTGGGGAATACAGCTGGAGGCAGCTGAAGGTGGTGGATGCCTGGGCAGAGCTCACCCATGTCTCCTGGGGGCTGTCTGGGTGGGCTGGAGCAGGAGTGGGCAGGAGAACGGGTGTCCCTGCACACTTACCCAGTGTCAGACTGATCTCTGTATGACTGTTATAAAGTTAAACATGGAATAACTGTAACTCTTGTACTCTTTCAGTAAGTTATGATAAAATATAGCTATGGTTCTTCCCAATGCTTAAGTAATGTAACACTTAAGAATTGTTGGTATTATGTTCCTTCCTTTCCAGATTGAAAGAAACCAAGCTAGGACATTTCCAGGACATTGCTAGTAAAGCTAAACAGTAAACTGTTTTCTTTCCTTCCAGTGACGTAATGATAAATTTAAAAGGAAAAAAAATATCAGTGTACCTGTGTTTCTCCTTGGCTACCCCATGGCTCTCCATCTTGGCCTTGTATCCAAAACATATTCAGGTATTTTTACTACAGACTCATTCCTTTTATTCTGTGGTTATGAGTTTACCACACAGGAGTTTAGGTAATACTACTGAATTCCACAGGGAATGGAAAATAAGACAGAAAACAGATTACTCACCACTAAATCTCTTCCAAAGAATTTGGCAAAAGCATTCCACATTTTCTGTGACCAAATTAACAGAGAGAAGCCAAACATTTTGAAGTTTCAGTGACTGGGGGCCCCCCAGTGATGGTAATGTTTCTGGAATGTAATTAGATCAGTTATACCAAATAGATTGGGTTTTTGATCCCTGAATGGATCTTCTCCTTTAAATAAAATTGTAAACAATATTTGTCATTACAATTCTTTATAAATTCTTCTAAAGTGAAATATTAAGCTTTTACTCACTTGTGTGCTTTGGGGGATGTTTAGCTGAATATGTGAAACAGGAAATCCCCTCCAAAGCAGAAAATACACCAGGGCCAAGGGGGTGCTGAGGACAAACAGCTGAAAATCGCCTATCAGATCTTAACTGATACTTCTTCATAAAATGCACTTACAACAGGAAAATAATAATGGAAACTACTCCCCTTTGTCCAAATCTGTTGCAAACCAGCCAAAAAAATATATGTATAATACTGTATCTGCAGCAGGAAAAACCCAAGGTGAAGTACTCATTGCCTGTGCCTTGTGAGTGGTGATTCAGAAATGGATTTACCAGGGAGGCTCCAGACCATTTCCCATACCCTGTGGTGCCTATAGCATCCCTCCTGTTCCAGAGTAAAGGGAGGTGGTAGAGCTTCACCCTGCTCATTTGGATCCTGGCTCTCTCTGTCCCCCCATACCTGGGAGGCTGGTGCCTGCCCCGGGGGAATGACCTGGAGGCTGATCCTGCAAAGCAGTAAGATGCAAAAGTCCTCCCCAGTTAAGAAAAGCATTCAAGGAAATTGACAGCTGAAGAAAATGTTGAAGTTCCATTGAAAGCAAAAGCAGAAGGGCAGAAGAACATTTTTAAACCCCATTAGCTTCCACAAGAATTAAATATGTGATTGAAGGTACGTGCATAATTTTGTGAATAAGAATTCTTTAATGACCCTTAAATCTACAGCTGTCTCATCAACATTATCTAGAGTGGAACCAGAAATTATTTCCGGTAATCTGAGGCTAAACTACTTGAAAATTAAACTTTATGATGAGCAAGGGACAATGACTCATGTGTAAGACCTACCGTTTCCTCTCTTCCTGTCAATCAAAACTGAACCTGAATCTTCACTTCACACACACACACAATATCCTTAAGGTTTTTATTATTCCTCATTTTTATTGCTTTATTTGTAATTTTTATTTTCTTCTTAAAACTAGATAGAAGTTGCCTAATAACTATGTTTGCCTGGATCGAGACTTCATAAAACCCTCTTAAAAATTGATGGCCTCATAAAGAGGCAGTCAAACATGCAGAAATTGCATTTTTCATAGCTTAGCTGAGCCAAATCTGCACAAGAAAACCTATGTAGCATTAAAACACGAGCAGGACACACTGCCAGCTCTCATCCCGCTGCGTGTAGGTGTTGTACCCCACAGCGTCCCATCGGCCGGAGCAGTCAGAGCAGACGCTGCTGTCCCACCGCACTGCTGAGCAAGCTGAGGCCACAAGTGTGGGGCAGGTGGCCACATGAACAGTGCCCAGAGGTGGGCAGACTCAGAGCCCTGGTCCCGTGTCCCAGCAACATGTAGAAAACACCCCAAATCACAGACCCAGTAGTGAAGGTCCTGTATTTACAAGCAGTGTTTAGTCAACCTTTTCACGGTGCTGGTATCTTATTCAAGGAAAGTCTTTTTCAAGGTGTTCGCTACTCTCTACATACTTGTTGAAAGTAAATTGTGAGGGAGGAAAAAGACCCTGATCTTATAATCTGACTTGACATTCCGTAATTATACTGGAGGGCTTTGTTTTTTTCCTTTAAAATTTCCTCCAAAAGGCAGGACTAGAACTGTAGCTCTTGTCTTTTTTAATTGTCTAAGCTTCTAAGCATCTCTAAGCTTCATTCACCTTCTGAGTTTCTGAAATCTGTTCATAAAACAAAAATCTGCAAGAGGAGTTTTAAATTTATTGTTTTGGTGGTTTTTCAATAAAATATGAAAAAAACTAAAAAATGTGTATGCATTTAATAATTCTTGGTTTTGCCCTTATATTCCACTTCTTTTTACATTGCACTGTGAAGATGAGAGTGAGAAAGAGCTGCACAACAGAATGAGAGGATTTAGTATTTTTGGCTCTTCCTAATCTGAAAACTGAAATGTTTTTATTACTTCTAAGGAGAAAGTTCTTTTCCTCCAGAAACGTGTATCATATTCTACAGCTTTCTATTGCATAAGGTTGTACACTTTCATGCTGTGGAAATATGACTTTGTTCTTTCCCAACAGCATCCCTCCAGTAGTTCTTACCTGAGACACAAGATGTCAGGTCTTCAGCCCAAACATTTTTAAGCAGGTCAAAAATGGTTTTGGCATTGGACAAATTCTGGTATTACTGGAAAGAAGAAAAAAATACCCTCAAAGATTAAACAAATAGGGATTGCACAATCTCCTTGGCTGGTATGACAAGGCTTTGACCATTAGTTCTTTCTGTTTCTAAATTACTGCCATGCTGGAGACACCAGACTAGGAAATCAGATCTGAACCTCCATATCCTGAGAATGGCAAATGGCAGAGCACAGCACCATCATTTGATCTTGGTAAATTTTATTTAATCACTGGAGGCCTGCTATGCCCCTTCTATGCCCTTCCGAAAGACAGTACAAATGAGAGACAAAGGCCAAAAATATATATGTACAATTATGGGTTTGGAATAAAACATAAAATCTTTCTGTTTAGATAAACTCCTCTGAAAGCGGAGTTTTTTTAAATAGTCTATGGTCCATTGTAGGTTCTGAGGCATGAAGCAGGATCTAGACCTAAATGTTCCCAAAGTTTAACACTTTTACTGTACAACATTGTGGATCAAAACAAATGCTACAGTGAAAAAGTGTTTTTGTTCTTAATCCCATGGTCTCAGATCAGACCCAGCTCTCCACACACCCTGCCTGCCTCCCAGCTGAACAAGGACCGTATTCCTGGTCTGAAGCCTCAGAACAACCCTCACAAGCATCGTGCTTTTCAATAGCCGCTCTGTATCTTTTATTATCACATGTGTTTAATGAAACTGCTTCTTTGCATAAGCTCCATGTTGATTTTATACAGGGTCCTACATTTACTAACAGCTTCCTTTCCAGCCAGTTGATATATTTCACTGATGATTTTGATTACAGATCTCGAGGCCAGCAGGGAAGGGAATTCAACCTTCTAGGTATTTACTTGTTAGGTGAAGGAAAGCTCTCACACTGGCTTTTCATATATCGTTTAATAAAATAACCTAGAAAAGATGAACTACATTTCTATATATGTACTAAATGCATTTTAAAACAAAATGTTAAACCCTTCTATGTTTGGTATCCTCTAGGCTACAGCCAAAGCTATTTGAACGCTTTAGGATTTGAAATTATAATACCCTCCTGTCTGCAGTGGAGGCTTTTTTCCCCAGCCCAGTAGAGAATGGAATTAAAGCACTTACAGAAGTTCCTTAATTTGGTGCAGAGCTTAAAGATGATCAGTGGAGGAACAAAAACAAAAAAAAAGTTACTACTACAAGTAAAATCTGCAAAGCAAAAATCCATAACAGACAACACCACAATCACTTAAGATATTGCAAGATATCAGGAAGGAGAATAATGTCCTGGAAACCTCCATGTTCAGAAATGGAGAAAGAAAACTGAGAAACAAAGAGATCTGCACTGATAAAGTCACAAAAGTGGCGATTCAGGAAGTAAACCTGTAGAGGAGCGGAGGCAGGACTTCCAAAAAAAAGGGGGCAGAAACAGGCGACCTACTTGTTTTCCTCCTGAATTCCCTGCAACAGGATTTCCTCATCACATCGCGTGGAGCAGTGTAAATATGCCCCCTTTGGCTACGTGACAGGAATCATTTCCTCCACTGTGCTTGCAGGGAAGGAAAGCAAAAAAGAGAGGTCAGGATCTTGGGGATTTGTATTAGCAGATAGCACTTAGTCAGGAAAGGGATAAAGATTACAGGGGAAGTGGTGCTATTGGTCTGTAATCCTTTTCTGTCACACATACTTCTTATATTAATCATAAGAAATATGTGGAAACAATTAAGTTTTACTATTGCTCACTTTCAATTTCTAATTGGTGCCTAACTCAGGGTATAAAGATTTCAAAATGCATCTAGAACAAGCTCACAAGATGAAATTTCTTTAGCATCCACAAAGGAGAAAGTAAAAATTTTTCTGCCCATAATCAAAATATTTCTGTGCATATCTCCACCCCAAAGAAACATGGGGAAAGGGGCATTTTAAATCACAGCAAGCTTATTGGCATATTCTTAGCTGTATTCTCTCTGCTTTACATGTTTAAATGCTGAATAACAGCTTAGGTTAGATAGTTTAGTTTTAGCAATACTTCACATTGTACCACACAACCAAGCAGAGTTAAACTGGTAAGACTGTGTGCCTGGGTCATCTTTTCAGTGTCTGAACTGAAAGTTCAAGGCATTAATTTTCAGCTTTGTGAAACTTCTGGCGTGGAACTGAAGAATATGATTGTGAGAATTTTTTCCATGGGTCAAATTCAAGTTTAGCAGAGGCTTTAAGTTAGACCAATGCTTTTTTTTTCTGGTGATACAAACATACCTTGAGTTAGTTTCAATTCTTTTCCTGGTGAAGAGAGATACATGTAGCAAGAGCCCATAACAACCCTTGGCTTCCCAGCAGACAGGCGGATGAGTGGCTCCTTGGGAAAGCTCCTGTGATAGCTTGGCATTTTTGAGATTTTCTTTTTTTAATGTTGCTGATAAGCATACCAGATCCACAAAACAAACTCCAGGGCTTTCACCACAACCTTGGCTTGCTGGCAGCCTTGGATTCCACTCTGACAACCTAGGGATTTTGTTTTCTGTCCGGACAGTATCTTCAAATGTTACATTTTTTCCCCAAGTTATGCTTCCCTAGGATAAGAGGTCTATTGATGTCCTTTCATTACTCTAGGGATTGTTTCAACATCTCTTTTTATAACTCCAGGACTTAATCTGCAAACCAAGTAACTAACTTTATGGTTAGGGCAAGACATACTAGTGCTGCTTCTAAAATGGATACTAAAAACCAACTTTTGTAGGGATAGTGGAAACTATTTCTCACCATATTTATCAAGTTCCTAGCTGAACTTTTCTTTAAAACCAACTTTTTATTGCAGACTGTAGATCACTTGATTTTAAATCTGGTTAGCCTGGTTAAAATAATCCATGTTAGATAAGAGAACATAGGAAAAGACTTTTAGGCACGTTTTTTCCAAGGCTGCCCAGCACTACATGCAAAAAGCGGCATGGTGTTCTGTGCAGACTGATTACTGGCGTATGTATAAATGTATGGCTGTTTTCAGCACATGCCATTTACCAACACTTTTTTCAACATATGAAATGCAGTCTTTAAGAATCAGCCTTTAGCTTAACTATGGGGGACCAAAGAAAGCCCTGCACAAACGGTGCATAGCAAAAAAAATAGTTAAATTACTTTTCAAGGAAATCATTTAACTAATCCCTTGTCAACGGCTGTGTCTTAGCAGCCCTTCAGAAAAGACATGCCACCTGACACTGTGTAGGTGTTGCATCAGGTATTGGATGTGTATTGCAGCAAGTGAACTGTTAGGTTTTGGTCAAGGCAATTCACTGTCTGTTCCCATTTCTGATGCTTCTTAATCCCCATTGCAAAGCATCATAATCAAAGTATCTGTAGAATAATCGATACAAGATACAGAATAATCAATATAGCCCTACTTTAATTTCAACCTCCTTTTTTCCATCCAACAGTGAAGATTTTCTGAGCACAGCACCTCTACAGCAAGCCTTGCAGGATGGAAAAGAACACAGTTTGCAAATTAGGGTCAAAGCCACTAAATGAACCTTTCTTTTGATCCGTGACAGTATAGAACCAGCATCATCTTACTCTACTGAGTGTCACTGACTGTAAGCAGGCGTTACATCTTGTGGGAGTAATAAAAATACTTTTGTTGAGAGGAATTACAGTATTTTGCTCCTACTAGTGAACTAGACTTTATTCTGGTGTTTCTTTCCTTCGTAGGATTGTCATACATGTCCTATCAAACATTTGATTTGGTACACTAGGTAAAATCCCACTGGAAATCTGGACACATTTTCTGAGCAAGGAAAGATGTTTAGATTTTTGCTAACACAAAGACAGTGTGAGGTTGAAGTCAAGTTCCTTTGGCTGAGTTATGCTGTAAAACCCTCACAGCACACGCACACTATTCAGTAATGATTTCAGGCCACCAGAGAAACCTTCACAAATATGGTGCTCCCCAGTCAAATGAACAAAGCAAAAACAGGGAGAGGTATCTGAACATACATAATTTCACTTCTAGCTATAAAAGGTGGTATTAATTAGCTAATTTCCTGTGACACACTGGATGTTGAAATGACTGCGTTTTGCCTGTGTCATGACAATACCTCGAGTCCTCAGCTGAGACCGTGAGACCGGGGGCTTCACCAGGGCACGCGGTGCCACAGCTGCAAACGCTCCTTGTCACACACGGCTTGCACTCTAAATAATTGAGACAGGCAAATGGGTAAAAAGGGAAGCAGAGATACAGGAGTATCTTGTCCAAGGTCACACGGCTGGTCAGTCACAGAGCCGAGATTAGAACAGGGGCCCCCGGGGCCCCCCACTCCAGTGCCTTCGCCGTGAGACCACGCTGCTTGTCCCTGCTTGGCTGGAGAAGGAAGGCGGCTCGATTTGTTACAGCAACTCCTTTGCGGAAGCGATAAGTCTCAACGGAGCCACAGAGCATGTAATGGGGGCCTCTGCCGATAACAGCGGGCTTTGTTGGATTGCTGAGGTGAACATAAGGAAGCCTTCAGAATCATTCTGAAATTTGGCTTTGAGAAGTAAAGAAGCATAATTAAAAAAATAGCTCATTTGTATAGTGCAACATATCCTCACTGTCTGATCAGGTTAATTACTGTAATTTGATTATTTTCTGAAATCCTTTTAAATTATTAACCATGTAAAAAAAAAAAAAAGAAAACCCAACCAAACCAACACAACCCTAGTAAGAAATGATAAAAACATAATTTGATAATCCTGTAATAAGGGTAAACAATTGTTCTAACAAATGTTCAGCTGCTTTTCAGGCCTGAACCTAAGGATGAAAAGATAGCAGTTTGCACATCACAGAATTACTCATGATATTTTTTAAAGTGTAGCTGCTAAGTCTTCATTTTACAAAGCATTCTATTTGCATCTCATTCTGCATAATTAACTAAAACAATAATAGCTATAAAATATATTTGCCTTTCAGCAAAATTTATTCTCGCTGGGCTGTTGTCACGTAATCCTGTGGCCAGATATTACTATAAAAAGAACTTCAAAAGCATATTAATAAAAATAATGCAGTAATTAAGGTTTCTTTCTTTGGGAGAGTCTAAAAATGCTGATGTAGTTTGGAACAGACTCACGCCTGCACTGCTGCTGGCAGTGGTAAATAACTTCAGCTTCCTCAAAATGACTGCATCGTGTCCAGGCTGTGCATCGAGGCATTGCATTCCAGATTAATGTTAATAAACGATTTGGATACTGTCTGCTGCTAAGGAGAAAATTGGTGATTGTGGGATCCACGGAGCATAGCTTGATTGAGGTGTTGTTCTGGGACTAACAGCAAATAAGTCCGTCTGGGGAAGCAATCTGTGATAGTGAGATTCCCAGCTCAGTCTCTCAGTTTTAAACTTGAGAATTTAAAATCATGTCCTGCTGCTGCTCTATGAAAAAGTTTGATGTTTAACTACCTTGCTTCACTCAAGTGGTTCTTTGCACTCGCTGAAGGTGAAAGTGATTCCCAAGTTATGAACCCAGGTGACATGTGGGATGATAGTGTGGTAAGGTAGTCTAGGAAGAATAAAAGATTTGGGTGAGGAGAAGGAAGTTGTTCCCAAAGCTTAAGCTGCTGATGAGTTTAGCCCTCAATGGGAAATCGGTTTTAGCAAGATCGGGAACAGAAACAGGGTCATGAGTCTGACTACAAAGCTTTAGGCTAAACACAGAGATTTGTGGTATTTTTCAGAAGAGAAATTTGTGACAGGGAAAAAAAGAAAGATACTAGAAATTAGTGATGCATGCAGAGAATTAAGACAAACCTGGCATGGCAGCCACACGGGAGGCTTTTGAAGAATCACGCGTAGGATACACTGTTCCAAAACGAGACAAGTGTTAAGGAGGATGCATCCAGGTTGTAGGTGCTTTTCCAAAGATGACTTGAAACACTTAAAGATCTGTTTGTAAAGATCCATACATTTCAGGAAAGCATTTTCCCTCCATAGCCCAGACATGTATGGTAAACACATAGGTTTGATGACCAAACCAAAAAGGGTTGATTCATTTAGGCAATGGTTTCTCTGCTTGAAGAAACTCTTCAGCATGTATATGTATTTGTCTTGTAATTCTGGTGATGTGCCAGTAACTACGTTCCCCTGAAGGTGTCTAATGAACACATACGCAAAAGCTACTTACTGGAATTTCTGGAGATACTTTCAAGGTACATAGTTATATTTTGAAGGTTGTTTCCATAGTGCTGGATAAAAAATAATGGCACGGTCTGTTTTCAAGATAAATACTGTAACAATTAAACTAGGCGCACAGTCATTCTTCCTGATTAAATTAGGGTGTTTGTATGAAATTATCCTGGCGCATGCCTTTTTCTAACCTACACTTTGTGAAGAACATACGTCACTCTTTCACCTCACGAGATGAAGAGAAGCCCGGAGAGATGACTATTTTCCTTCCAGCTGCAGAAACATAATGCAGAACTATTAAAACCCAGAACTGTCAAGGATACTTTCTTCTGTATATTGTAATTCAGATGATAGGAGGATTTTTCTAGGTGAGTACAACAACTTCATATTCTTTACTGCCAAGTAAGTCGTGCCCATATATTCCACCTAAATTCAAAACTGCAGATGAAGGAGAAGCTTTAAAACTCCTGTTCTCACTGGGCAGTCGCAGAAGAGTGTTGTCATGACTGCTATACCACTGCCACAAGCTTTTATCACAGAAGGTTAAAGATATTTTTGGTGATAACTGACAAGCCAGCATAGCTAGTTTATAACTTCTGAAAGCAGGACCATGTCCAGCGTGTAAGTGGTATGTACAGGATGCATTCGGGAAAACGTGAGACAATATATTTTATTTGAAGGGTACCCCACAGTGAGAACTACAAGTCTTGAGGGGCAAGCACAAGAACTGGAACTTTTATTTCATTTTCAAAATAAATATAAATATTTGGTTAAAGACTTTTCATAAAATACTCAGAATATATTTGCAATGGTGGGCAAGACAGAAAATGAAAAATTTAAATACTTTGAAAAGACACTTAACAGCAAGGTGAAAACAATCCCTCCCCCCCGACTAAGTTCTACACCCAGTGACCCAGTACTGTGCTACCAGTTACTTACTGCTATACGCAGGAAAATACATCTTCAGATTTCCTCAGAGGCCATCAGCATAAGCCCCAAAGAACAAATGTTAATTACTCAGTCTAAAAATATTAATTATTTTTAGTAAAAGTAATTTTGATGAAGTCTCAAGAACTACAGCCTTTGGAAATTGAGTCCTCCTTTTATATGCACACAGATCCATATATATATATATATGGATATATATGCACAGCTGGTACAGACATCACAGCCTGCTGTAGCTCTACTGTATTGCTAAGAGTATCCAATCGTTTTTTAAATTCACTATAGAACAGCTTCAGTGACTGTGTGTGGTAACAAATTCTGCAGTTTGCATAGCCTAGTACTTTATTTTGCTGAAGTTTTACGTAAGCTTGTGCTCTTTGATTAAGGGAAAGAGAGAAAGGGAAGAAAGAAGGAACTGAGGAGAAATAAGAAAGGCTGGAAATTCTCAGGCAATACTTTGTAAAATTTAAAAAAATGGGAAAAATTTACTTCATTGATGCAATAGGCACCACAACTTCTCCGGTCAGTGTGAATTAAAAAGCACCATAAATTTAACCGTTACTGTAACTGTGGCAGTCAATTACATTTACTGCTTGAAAATACAAGTGCCTGCCTGGGATCTCAGCTGTGGAATTTAAAAATGAGGTATGAGTAAAAGGACCACCCACAAACACACCTATTCAAACCAAAGCCTCCAACAGTTTTAACAAAGAAGGAAAAATAAAATGACAGGCTTTGCTGAGTTCCCGGAGGCAAGCAAATCCAGGCTCTGGTGGACAACATTGGATAGAGCTTTCCAAAACTGTGGACCCCTCACAGAGAATGAATGCCATGCCAGCTGCTTCCTCATACTTCCTTTGCAGAGCTCAAATGTGTGAATCTCTGTGGAGTTTGACTTGGCGGTGTATCCCAGGGAGAAAAGGAGTCTTTCAAGCTACTAGACTCAGCTCCACACAACTGTGCTCAAACACGATGAAGTTCTTGTAAACCAAAGAGTTTGGTGAGAAAACAGTTTATCTCTGTAGGATAATTTATTTTAATCTGCTATCTTATGCAAATCCAGAGTGCTGCTATCTTTTTTAATATCTTCCATAAGGTTTTATTTAAAGTCTAGACGTGCTCTGCAGAGAGTGTAAAATGTGTGGATCTCAAATTCAACTTTAAAACAAGAAGGCTTTAGCAACAGAGTCATTCTGGATGCAAATCTGACTCATAGTTTCTCAAAACCTGGGCAACAGCCAGCCTAAGACACACCATGTATGCTGTCAGTCAGCAGCAGAGCAGCCTGTTTGGGAACCGCACGTTCAGCCCTGTATGAGCTCCTGCTTCACGAAACACCCAGGCACCTACCAGAACCAGCAGCATACCTCGCTGAGTGCTTGCTTTCTCACCAGCTCTCTTGGGGAATAATAAACAAGTTCCATGCAACACAGCAGCCTGTTTTGTCAGATTCTTAGGGGCTAGGGGGGTTTTGGGTCATTTTTTTCTGAAAATTGTTCTTCCTTGAGGTTGTGCAAATATGAACCTCTGTGAAGGCATGGTGGGATAGGCAATCAGTGGGTACTAGGAAGTCATGTCAGCCCAGTATTTTTTTTTCTGTCTATTACTATATAATTTAATACTTTTTAATATGCCTGAGAAAAAACATACAGCATGTGGCAATGACTTACTGTGAAGCATACATTTGTTAAGGACTCACATGGCAGGGAGTGACAGGGACCCCTCTGGGGCTGCCAAGCAGGACCTCACTAGCCAGGGATGGTCGGTCCCACCATCCCAGCCAGAAGTAAGGCAGGATGGGGGGCACGGGGGCTGGCATGTCTGCTTGCTGTTCACAGTGAGGACCAGCAGGACTCATGGCTGGGCACTGGTAAGTCTGTAACTCATATTTGCCTAACGCTTCCCCTCAGCTGAGTACGATTAGCATTGTGGTCCTGAATTCCCCAGGACCACTTTTTTCCCTGCTGTGCTTTAGCACACACATTTCTGAATTAACAGCTAGGCAATATTGCTTGCTTTTGCAATGACATCTTTCTAGGTTTTTTTGCTTTAAGCTCCAGTTTCTTGAAGGGCAGGGTCTTAGAAAATTCTGATATCTATGCATTCATTAGAAGCATTATGCTTCATATTTTCAAAGAAAGCTTCAGAAGCATAAACTCTAGAGTAAGGCTCAAATAAAAGAAGCTAAGTAAACATATTGTTTATTCCTCTATATGATTTTCCTGCAGGGGTAACTACAGACTGACATTGAACAAAGTCATTCACGCTGACTTCCAGGGCAGTTTGGGTCTCAAAGAAACTCAGTGTTTTCAAGACAAACAGCCCCCAAGCCAGTAGATGTTGCCAGTTGCCACATGGAGAGCCTGGGGTACCTCCGTTTGCATCCTTCAGCGGGGCAGGGAGGGCAGGACGGGCAGGGCAGGCTCCCTGCATGGCTCTCCAGGAGGCTCAGCTCTCTTCCAGAGAGCACATGTAATTCAGTGCGGCGCAGGGCCCTCCAAAATGGGGTTGACCTCATTCCAGGGTCCTCCACACCCCATGCTCTGGGATGGCGGGAGGGCAGCTGAGCTCAAGCACAGAGCCAAACGCATGGAGCTGCTCTGGGTCCTACAGGGCCCGGGTGAGCCTGAGCTAATGAGCTCCCTGGGGTTGAGGAGACAGCACGCAGACACCCCTGGTACCATACCCCCACACACTGTCAAGTCCCCACTTGCAGACCTCCTCCTCTTCTTACTCTCCTTAGCCCAGCCCCATGCCCACTCACGCAGCGCAGCTCATTAGCTTCCGATGAATGCTCCAGACAAAGTTGAGGATGGAAACTGCACAGTCCCTGCTCAGTTACTCGAGTTGCTGCAGGATCAGCCCCATGACATCTGCCTTACGTGATGATGTAACTGATGATGTCAAGGTCTGGAGATACTGCCTTCAAGCAGAGGCACTGGCATACCGGCAGACCTTCCTCTAGTCCCCTGAGCTGCAAGTACCCGAACAACCAGGTGCCATTTTGGACTGGTTTTAACTGTTTAAATTGTTTCTGCGAATGCCACCGCAGCTCTTACAGCTTCTGCCCGCCGCGATCCGTTTGCCTTGCGGACAGCTGGTTCAGAGGCCGTATCTCTCGGAGCACAGAGGCGTCACCAAATTTAAGCCGGCGTTTCCTTCCCCACGTCCCCTCGTACTTCTCTCCCCGTGCTTTCGAGGGGGAGGATGACAGGCGCGGGGGGTTGGAGGGGGGGGGGGACACACAGCCCGGCCCCAGGTACCGGCACACGGCCCAGGGAACGACCATTGGAGGCGCCCGAGGCCGTGGGCGGGCCGTGGCGTGCGGGTAGGCACGCGGTGTTTACGGTTGAATGAGGGGCGAGGCCAAGGAGCGCCGCGTCAGAGCGGGGCGGAGGCAGGCGGGCGCGCCCGGTGGGGCGGCCGCCGCAGGCAGGGGGCGGCGACGCGCGGGGCGGGGCGGCTGCGAGGCGCGGCCGGGCGCGCTGCCCCGCGGCACTAGGGGCGGCAGCCCGCGTCCTGCCAGGCATGGGGGTCGGGCTCCGGCTGAGACCCCGCGGGCGGCGCTGACCTGAGCGGCACCCGCCGCTCCCTCGCCGGCAGCCCCACGGGAGGAGGCCGGGCGGCGGCGGCCGGCGCCCGCGGGCGGGCGGCGCGGGGCTCGGAGCGGCGGGCCGTGGCGCGCGGGGCTCGGGACCCGGAAGCAGAAGCGGGGCCAGGAGGCGGCTGGATGGGAAGGAGCGGCGGCGGCGGCGGGCGGCGATGGGGGAGCAGCAGAGCTCGCTGAGCGCCCCGCCGGTGGCCGCCGCCGCCGCGCCGCCGAGCCCGGCCGGGAGCCCGTGGGAGTCCGGCCAGGGCGAGCCGCCTCCGCCGCGAGACGCGGCTCCGGGCGGCGGGGCTGTCGGGCCGGGGCGAAGCGGAGAGCCGCCGCCGCCCGCTCTCAGCCCTGAGCGGCGAGTGGCCGAAGAGGACGAGGAGGCGGAGGCGGCAGCCGGGCCGGAGCGGCCGTCGGTCGCGGGCGAGCCGGCGGCCCTGGCGGAGGAGGGGCCGGAGGAGGGCAACGGCCGCCGCCGGCCCCCCCGGCGGCACGTGTATTGCACCGTCTACTGCGTGGAGAACGACCGTCCGGCGGCGGTCCCCGCCTCCCCCCGCGGCGGCCCAGGCGTCGGGCAGCCCCCGGCGCGGCGCGGGGTGGAGGCGGGCGGCGACCCGCTGTCTGCGGGCGGCAGCATCGAGGTGGTGGACTTGTACCTGCTGCCCGAGCCCTTCTCCGGGCTGATCGCGGGGGAGTTCGGGCCGCTGCTGGTGCTGAGCTGCCGCGTGTGCCTGGAGGAGAAGCCCATCAAGCCCCTGTCCTGCTGCAAGAAGGCGGTGTGCGAGGAGTGCCTCAAGCGGTACCTCAGCTCCCAGGTACGGCCCGGCAAGCGCTGCGAACTTGTGCTGGAGGGGTGGGGGGCGATCACAACACACACACACGGACACGTATTAAACGGTGGGGTCGCGGCTCCGGCCCGCCGCGCTGCCGCTGCCTGCTGGGCATGAGGCGCCGGCAGTGCGGGGCTTGAGCATCGGCGGCTTGCACGCCCGGCGGGTTACCTCGGGTGGGGTGAGGTGGCGTCGGAACCTTTCCCGTCCCGTACGGAACGCGTTTGGCAGCCGCCTGCGTGCGAGCTGCTAATTTAATTGCCATTTGTACCCGAAGTGTTTACGCTTTGTTATGCAGCCTGTCGGGTTGGTCACTTTTCGCATCCATCATACGATTTTTCTCTGAATTCTCAAACTCTCGCTGCTGGCACCGGCTCCCTTGAGAGGAGCGCGAAGATCGATAAGGAGCAGAGTTTGGGAGCTGTACCAGCCGCCTCTGAGGCGACCCCTGGAATGAGGGGCTGAGGGTTTTGGCCGCCGGCCCGCAGCCTCTCGCACCGCTCGGCCCCGGTGCCGCCGCTGCGGGCGGGGGCTCGGCGCGCCCTTGGTGCAGCCCTGCTCCTCTTCAGAGTACGTCGCGTTTGGTTTTATGCCAATTATGTAAGATTGATTGGAAGGGAGGTGTGTGTGGGGGGAAATCTGTGCGACTCTTGGTGAAGAATCACAGTAAACAAGAACTTTTTTGGAGGGAAAAAAACCCAAAACACAGACCCGAAACGCAGCAACTTTTCCATCCTGGGCTGGTACTTACTCGTGTATAGGCTGCTTATATCATCACTGTTTTGTCAGTCAGGGCTGCTGTTCTAAACTGAAATCAGCAGCTTGAAAGCAAAGCTCTGTTAGTAGCTAGTTTAGCATCACCAAACACTTGTGCATTGTTTCTACCCCTGGTGTAGGAGCACGGGAGAAGCATGGTTATGCGGCAAAGCCAAAACTGAACAAACCCTTTGCTTACCACCTTTCTGTTCAGCAGAAACTTTTGGGATGTGCTCAGTGGAGTTTTGCTGGTTTGGTGGTAGATTGAATTTCTGCACCTCATGGGGCTGGGAGCTGTGTTGGGGCGGCGTGTGCTCCCACAGGGCTGCGTGCGTAGGGATGGGATGGACGGCTGCAGATAGCACCATGCACTATAAATAGTTGTCGGGCTGTTTTGACCAGGGAACATTTCACTGCTTGGATATTGCACGTGCTGGCTGAAGTGAAGCACATGCTCCTCTTCCCTGGGTGTTGGTAGCCTACATAGCTGGTAGCGTTTCTTCTCACCAATAGTAAATTGACTAGTATTTTTATGTTTAGATAAGAGAGAAGGGCTTCATGTGGGAACTGATGGACAGTAGAAGTGGAGTTGTGTTTTGTATGTCTCCTGTAACACTGAAACTCAGGAACATTAAATAAGCTGTCTCAAGACTGTGCACAGAGCCGAGAATGGCTTGGCTTGTAGTTAAGTTGTGGACTGGAAACTCTCAGTACGTTTTTAGAATATATTGCTGGTGCATGTTTGTGCCACCTTTGCACATGCTGCTGAGGTCATGTGTCTGACTGTTGTCTTGCTTTGAAGCTGAACACTGCAAAGTGGTGCAGTACCAGGGTGGTCTTTAGCTTTGGCAGGTGCCTTCAGCTTACACTGATCTACTGGAAGTTAGGTGGTCTGGTAGCTGAAGCCATACCTAAGAACTCTTCTGCCTGGTTGGCCTGGGGACCAGGCATATGCCCTATGAAGTGCATTTAGTATTGGCCAGTTGTTGGATGCGTATGCAGGGATACCCTCTTCAAGGAAGCTACTCCTATTGCTGAGCACTCAGCAAAGCTTATCCCAGCAGCTATTAAAAGGTCTGCTTGGCAGGTGGCCATATGGGTACTTACTCCTGCACATAAAAGATGGGGCAGGGCTACAGATGCAGAGGACGGAATGTCTGCAGCAGGGATACTCATCTTGAGGAGAGAGATTCATGGAGCACTTCTGTGGGCATGTTGTTGCAGATGCTGTTATGATCAGGCAGCATTTTAGTTGCTTGATAAATTTGTTCAGGGGAAAATGAAACAAAATATCCTCAAATAAGTCCAACGTGTTCTTTCCCTATCTTTTTTTTTTTTTTGAAAAGAACAAGAAAGTGATACTTCTTTGAGAAGAACAAGAAGTGATGTATCTTTCCTTTGTGCTGTGGAAGGACCCTGTGACTCATCCTTAGGAGAGAGAAAAGGCTTCACCATGTCAGTTACGTTAGTTTCTGGGAAGGATGGGTGGAAAGGATAGAAATAAAGTTGCCTTTCACCTTTGAGAGGTGGTACTTCATGCAGCAAAGGGGGGAAAAAAGCCCACAACCAGAAGTTCAAAAGGAGTAAGTGTTGAAAAGGTGTTTCTGGTTGAAAATGTAACAGATTTTCAGTTCGGATACAGTCAGCTTGATTAAGGAATGTACCTGAAATTGAGAACAAACAAAACCAACTGAAACCCAAACCCCCAAGCAGGAATACGTGTTGTTTAGATCTGGTTTCCTTGTCAGAGAAGTAGCAATCTGTGCCCTTTGTTTGAGAGGACACTGGCTGACTCTTAAGTCTCTATAGGAGTGGACTTTCATGCTGAAAATTTGGAGCATGTTGGCAAACGTATAATGCTTAAAATAGTTCATCTTGTCTTTAATGCCTGCGTGTGTCTTCCCACCGAAGAAGGCTGGATTCTTGATGATGGTTTCATGGTGATTTCTGGAATGATGCTTAATGGAGTAGCAAAGTAAAAACCCTGTTAATGCACTCGGCCACCTTCTGTGCAAACATATGACAGCATCAAAACTTCTGCCTTCGAGCCCTTTATAGGTCAGAAAATTAACTGAACTTTTAGGCATTGTTGAAAAGATTATCTAGTTGAAAGTACTCCCACTGTAGAGTTTGCTCTTAGTGTTACAGACATGCTGGGAAATGAGGGTAATTGATTTAGGAATGTCGCATTGGAAGGTCCTTAGAGGTCAAATCCAGTCTCTCTTATCACTGGCACCTTGCTGCATAATCCCTTTCAAAGATTTAATGGCTGGTGCAGAAGCTTAGCAGGCAAGCCTGGAGTGCCCAGGCTGATCTGGAGCCTGACTTTTGGTAAATTGCATAACTTTACCTCTGCCTCAATTTAGCTATTCTTTCTCCTGGCCTAATACTTGCAGATCCCTCAGGGCTTTTCAGGGTCTGACTGCAACCAGTTTATTTACCATTCAGAAAAACATTTCAATGACTTTATTCTCTTGGACTCAGGAAAATCGAAGGAGGGGTAGATATGGCTGATGGATAGGCATGAAAAGGTGGTGGTTCTTGCACCTGAGGAGCTGGTGCGGGTCCCACAGATAGTCTCAGTGTGCCATGGTCTCCAGGAATTGATGCAGCTTAAAGCTGTCCTTCGTTGTTAGGCTTAATTGTGAACTTAAAATTGATGAGGCTGAAGAGTGAACGTTTGAATTGTCAGTGCTCTTCCAGGACCATGGTGCTCATGAAGGCCATCTTCGTGGACTCTCAGGTATGTGCAGGGTGAAGTTTGGGGTCAGAAAGGTGGAAGAACCATTTGCCTTTCGTCTGAGAGCTGTGGGCTTCTATGCTTGTGCATCCAGCATTCAAACTGAGAACAGGGGACAGGGGAGGGAAGAAGCAAGGCACTTAATCTCACAGATGTAATACTATTTTCAGATCTCCTTCACTTCTCATCTTCGTCTCCATTTAATGTGGCACCAAACTTGGGTTATTCCAGAAGCTGTGTGCACGCACAGGTCTGCTAAACGAGTGATTCACTTCCTGACCTCTCTTGGCTGCTTGTATGTCTGAGTCAGAGTAGTATTTGCGCCTGGTTTTGCCTTTTGTCCATTTGTCTGTTGGGGGGGTGGGGCTTGTTAGGAAATTTTTGTTAAAAATGAACAGCTAGGTATAGGAAGAATTTTGACTTCAGAAAAGAGGGAGAAGACTTAAAGTTTAAGTAGGGTTTTATATTTTCCTGGATTGATAAAGAGGCTAAGGTTTATGTGTTTCTTTAATTTCCCTGATCTGTAAACTTGACAAGCACGTTTCAGAACAACGATTTCACTTATTAATTTAGAAAATATTGAGTAGACCAAAATAACATTTGCTTTTTCCTAATATCTATGGAGTACAGTATGATCTCCAATAAATATTTGAAGATTTATGTATAATTGTATCTTTACATGTTTCACTTTTCCTGTAAAGTGGCTGTAAAAGTTTTATAGAAACCTTGGCGATTTGACTGCCTGCTTTTTCTACATGCAGATGAGGGAACTTGATAATCCAGTTTTGATCCTGTGCTTATTAGTGATGCTTTATTTTGTAAATCTTGTAATTTTCTCAGAGCAGTCATTCATATATTAAAGGGCTTCAGGTGAGTTAATTTAAACAGGGTACTGTATTCTGGATCAGATATTATGGTGCTTTAATTATAGGAACTCTAATGAGATTAGTGGCAGTGAGTAAGTCTGAAGGGATCGTTGAGGGCAGGGAGGGGCTGCATCCAGCAGGGTTTTGTGCATGGATGGTTTTGGTGGGACTAAAATCCTGGGCATGAAACATGGAGACTATCTTCCCCCTGCTTGTTAGCAGTCTTTCTCTTTTCATGACCTGAACGTTCATTTTCAACTTTCCTATGCATGATCCCTTTCTGAAAGGGACAGAAGCAGCAGGGTGTTACAGTCAGAATTCTTGTAGGGGACATGATTTTAAAGCTGCCTCTTGAAGAGGAGAATTTAGGAGCAGCTTGTATTGCCTAAAACTACTGTCAGCTTGGAGCCAGAGGGATCTAACACCTGTATACTTCTTCAGGTGTCTGATTGTATCATGTAAATGACACACCTTCAAAGCTGTAGTCTGGTTGCTGATGAAAACCAGCCAGCAGAAATGCAGGCACTGAGTGCTGAATCATCTGATGGTTAATAAGCTGCTTGTGGCCTGAGTCAAAGCAGAGCTCAGAAGGGTCTCTGGGTCTCTACCATTCAGTGATTGAGAAGCTCTGTGTTTGCAAGGGTTATTAATCCAAAAACATGCTCTAATGCTACCTAACAAGTTGGTGGGATGGCCGCAGACTGCCTACCAACCAGGAGGTGATGGCAGGGTGAACAGCTGCCTTCCAGCTGTCATTGCAAGAAGACAAAAGTTTCCAAAGGAGGAAGAGAGGTGCAAGAGGATAGATTACAGGCTTTCTATACCAAACCAGCCGCTTCAGCCACTAAGGTGGCTATGTTCCTGAGCAGGAGGAGATGGGGGTGGTGGCAGGTAGACCTAGTCCATCCACTATGAGCGGCCTTTAAGTTGCGGGAGCACCTAAACTTCACTGTCACTTTCAGCAGACAGCTTCTGAAAGCCTGTCCTCTGACATGTTGTATGCAGTGCCAAAATACTGCTGTGTAGTCACCTGCCCAAGGGTTACTGTCACGGTTCAGGATGACACACATGTACCTTTAAAGTTGTACGCATTGGTGTTTAAAGTTGACTAGGTGTATAGCTGACTCTTGAATGCTTGTTGATGGACCCAGTGTTGGCCAAAATTTAAGTTTGGATCAAAGTTTTCCAAAATACAGCACTGCTGGAAATACTTTAAAATTCTTTTTAAAGAAAACTACTTTTGAGCAGTGTTCTTGAATGATAATACTGCCTAGTTGTCCTAGTGTGTGTAGGCCTAGATACTCTATCAGCATACCACCCCTTTGTGCGGTATGTTTTTTCCCCATGTGGTAGTAGCTGCAAACTTACTCTGCATGGATAGCTACAATTTCCTCCTCTTTGGCCAAGTCTTTGCCAGATGTAGAGCTGCAACACGTGGCCATTGTTTCATAGGTGTACTAACATATAGAGGGAAGGTGAAAAAGAGTGGTTGTTCCTACAGCTAAGACAACTTCCATTAAAACTCTGATCTGTAGGGTCAGAGATGTTGGGAGGAGAAAAGACATTCTCATCTTTAAACAGGTGCTGGAAGGCTTTTGCTAACAGGGGAGAGCCTGAGTTCCTGGAGTGAAGGTAAATAAATGATGTCATGAAATTGTTGATGTTGGTGGCAGGGGGTGAGGGTAAATGGTGACTCCCTGCAGTGGTACCATGAATTTTTCTGTACTGGTATTAAAGTCGGTTTTGAAGGGTTAAAAACTTCCTGTGAATGTGAAATTGCAGTGGGACACTGGGTTGAAATCAGAAGCTCTGCTTGTCAACTGCCTCCCCTAGCTAGTGTATTGCACCTTGCTGGTCTGTAGTGGTGTTGGCTTTGGGGACTACAGACAAGCTGAGCCACGAGGAGATCATCCATCTGCTTCTTGCCTTCACTCCTGCTGCTCCCACCAGCTGTTCCCAGGCGCTACCAGGCACAGGTATGGACTCAGTCCAGGATTTTAAAGGGAAATGAGTTGAAAACAAACTGTTGGGTTTTAATTGCCAAAACAGAGAAATGAAGGAGTTAAATGTGGGTTGGGACGGCCTTCAGCTCACCTCTGCCCAGTTCCTCCACCCAGAAGAACTGTTCTTCCAACTGCTCTAGGGCCTCTTGGCCCTTCATTCCTCTCTTACTTTTGTGCAAATATCTTACTTCCTGCTGTCTAAACTAGCTAGGCTTGAGGAAGGTACATATGCTACATGGCCAGGATGTAAGCACATACAAGAGGATTCCTGTTGAATAGCCAGTTCTTAAACGTATGTTTTTCTTCTATGGCACACCTACACTTCTTGCATAGGTAAATAAGCCTTGTGACAGCAGTTGCTTAATATAAATGAATTGGAAAAAATGATGAAAAATTAATTCAGCGACTTACTCATTGAGAAGAAAACTTTACGGATTTCAGTGGAGAAAGTCAAATGCATAACAGTAGTTCAAGACATTTATGGAATTGAAACTGAAATAGCTTAGAGTTTACATTTACCTCAGTAGCTATGTTACTCTATGTGTGCGTGTGTGTATGTCAAGCTTGTTGAGTTCCTCCTGTTTGTCTTATAAAGAATATCACATTGAAATAATAGAAGTATCTTTATCCTTCCAGAGTTTTCTTTCCCCTGGGGTGTTTTTAGAACAGTAAAAATTATCTTGGATGTTGTAGTAGAAAATATAAGGGGCAAAGTTTAACCTCCTCAGGCCTAGTCATGCTCATGCCATTGTGTTTTGTTTTCTACTGCTGACGTGATACAAATAGTAGCAAAGACAGATCCCTCTAGTCTAATTGGTTTAGCTCTCTGATCTCATAGGAATGGTGGAATATCAGCTTGGGTGTACGATGGGGGTCTGAAGGACTCTGTCCCGTTAACTTGTAGGAAAGGGAAGTCCTATCCAAGCTGTTTCAGCTCTGATGTGGCTGTGTGGGGTTGCTAACACAATACGAGGAAGGAAGAAGAGCAAGAGAAGATGATTGCCAGGATGGGAAGGGCTTGGTGATGTTGTAAGAATCAGTTTGCCCCAGAAGGTGAGCTTGCTCAGGATAAACTTTCATCAAACAAAAGGGAACTGTGAAGACTGGTGGCTTCCATATGTAAGGTGGAGCTTTGGTCTCTGTGTAAACCTGCAGCCAAATACTGGCTGGTTATTCTGGTAAATGACAGTGCTCTCTGGTTTCCTGTTGGGGTAAAGAATAAATAACCTCAAAAAACAAACAACTATCCCCCCTGCCATTTTTAAATATGGTTTATGTAACTTGAGTACAGGACTTCCAGGAAAATAATGGGTTAGTGCTTGACTCACTGCTGGAAGCTCTTCTATATTCTACAGGCAGCAGAGGGTGAGGTCAGTAGGTGCAATGTGCCAAACGTGGCACCACTGCTGAAGTGCTGCTTTCCTGGAGAGGCAAAAAGTAGTACAGCACTAGTGTTGGTACTGTTGCTGCTCTGTCAGGGCAAAGAAATGGTGGAGGAGGGCTGCCTAGTGCTTGTGGATACTTTGAAGTTCCTTTCTGTATGAGTGCGCTTTGAGGAGAGGACATCTTGTGCCCTTCCATTTCAGTGCACCCATGTGGTGCCAGGTGTTATTTGGCTGCTTAGGAGGAGTCCTTTAGAGGCCTTATGGAAGCAAGTGTGTAAACTGCTCAGTGCCTTTTCAAGTGTATATGCAGCTCAGTTGTGGAATAGCTTGGAAACTTTTAGTTAACTTCATGGTATTAGAATGCAGCATAAAAAGGGGAAAGAATGTGCAACTTGAAAGCTCTTTTTGAATGGATGGATCCACAAAAGAGCAAACAGGTCCCATATAGTATTTAGACACCAAGTGTTACATACCAACTACAAAATTTAGATGTTAGAGAAGGTTTAGTTCACCTCAGTAGACTCCCATCATCAGGATCCTGAGTAAGGCTAGAAAGTTAGTTGTAAAACACTGGAGTTCTGTCTAAATGTTTATGCTGTTAGAGACTCATATGGGTATTGATACATACACATGGGTGTCCAAACATCAAAGGTGAAGTAAAATGTTATTAAAATCTGAGTATCTCAAAGTATACACATATCTATTATGGTCTGCATTTTCCTTACATGTGGGCAGTGGAAATTAAGCTACCTCAGAAATTTTCACCCATTTGTGTAGTGGAAAGTACATTGAGACTTGCTTCTGATTTGTTTCTCAGTAACACTTGAGACCAGTTTCAAACTTCTGAAGATTCCTGTTCTTTCAAAGCGTTATTTGGATTTGTAACTTTATTTTAAATTGCTAGCAGCTTCCCAGTCTCCAAAAGTTAAATGTTCTTCTGTAGTGAGATGTGACTGCTGCTGATAGACATTACTGAGTGCTTTTGACTAAGTAGGCATTGTTTGTGAAGGCTTGATTTGCTGTTGTTCTCGTGATGGTAAATCCTGCCTGAAGTATCCCAGAGCATAATGTTTCATGAGGACATCACGTAGCCAATGCAGATGGAAATGTAGCCAGACAAGGTCACACCACCATTTCTACTAAATTAAGCATCTAAAATGAGTTCTAGATCTCATTCTTTTTCCTTTTCCATCAAGAAAAGCAGACCTCTTATCTAAAGCTGATGGTTTACAGTCAGTTTAGCTAGCAGAGCTGCTCACCATTCCTTCAACTTGGTTTTTACTGTTTTCTGCATCATCTGACCCACCTGCAGAAAAACTGATCTGTGTTAAAATTAACCTTTTACAACCATTCTTTTTTTGCAGTTATCTAGTTTGTAATTGTCCTGAACAGCGTATAGATGTTTATTCTACCACAACATGGTACCAAATGAAGTGTTTGTGGCTAAGGAGGTCCATTTTAGCTGCTGTTGACAGCCTGTCAGAACAAAAGGATTGAAAAGACAGTGTGAGGGAAGTGGAAAGAACGTATCCAGAATGACTGCACGTGGAGCTTTTCATCAGAGCTTTATGAAATCAAACCTTCAATTGGTCCTGTTGCTGCATCACTTCCTCTTTCACAATCCAGACAGAAGTCATGGCTTGTCCAGCACCCAGAGGTGTGTCTGCATCCGCAGCTTTAGGACAGGCATGGTAGCACCATCCAGACCCTTTCTCTGACCCACAGCATAGAGGTTCTCAGTCCAACCCAGCCTGGTACCCACCAGTCCTGGCTCTGCTGCCTGTGTTAAATAAGAAGTTTTCAACAAGCTCATATTTTAAAGCATCCCCAAGTGCTTTATGAAATAAACCAGATTATTCCCAAAGCTGTTTTAGAAATGAATTTTTTTCTGTGAACACTGTTGCAAATAGGATACCTCTTGAAATATACAGGATTTTTTTTTATAGTTTGTTTGCTGTAGCTGAGCAGCAAATCTTGGCTTAAGAAACTTTGCTTGTCAAGGTGCTTTTTGAGTTTTGTCATTCAGTTCCTTGGTTTAAGTACAGAAGAACCCAAACAAACTCTTCTTGAAGAAGGCAACCAAACTATTATTATTCAAATGTATTCTTTTACACTAATTGACTTTCTGTGTTTCTGTAGGTGTACTGCTTAGATTTTTGACCCATACAAATTTTAAGCTTACTTTTACAACACACTTTTCTTTAAGCTGTGTGTAATCCACAGTTCTAGCATGTGTTATGAATTGGCTGTAACTACAGCTTTCACAAGCTAGAAACATGTTTTTTAGTAAAAAGCATTGATGTGTTTATTTGGAGGGAGGGAAGGAGACAAAGAGAGGGTTCCTTCTCCTTGCCTCAGTAGTGAATTGGCACCAGAAAGTAAGTTTTCTGATGCTTGCTTACCATGTAGCTTCTGTATCGATCTTTGATTTAGGAGAATTTTAGCTTTTCTTAGTCCTTATGGTGAAAAGAAAGCAAGAGGCTATTTGCTGATTTATTTTTTTTTTAATTGATGTGATGACTCATTTTCCAAGTAGAAGCCCCACCTGATCATTGGAATGTTAGTAGGAGACAGCAAATCTGGGCTAGTAATGACCTTGCTAGCCTCTTGCATCATGTGATACTTGAGGATGTAATAGAGGAGAGCAACGAGGCCACTGAGGGTTTGTTTAGAATCTTGGGCACCAGTATTAAGAAAAATGGCAGGAACTAAGGAGGACTGCAAGGAGAGTGCTGTTGCACAGGTGCAGGACTTCAGCATAATGAGAAGTAGAAAGTGCGATGACTGCTCTCTATGGAAGAAAGGGTAAGTTGGGTCAGCACTTCTAAGGAACTTTTGGCACAACATAGATTATAGAAATTGCAGTGAATTAAGATAGGCTAGAAAAAAATGTGAGCCTGCATATTTGAGAATGGAGGGATCTGGGAGGTCCCCTCCAGCCTCTATGAGTTTGGGAAGAAGGGTGCAGTATCTGAGCAGTTCTCAAGGCCAGCACCTTCAGCACTGACAAAATGGACTCGCTACGTGTCATCATTATGTGCTGAAATTTGTCCAGCTTGGTGGGAAGGCCACCTGCACTTCTGAGTGTGCACTCTGTTGAGGAGAAGCTTGAGGCCAAGGAGGAAATGATGGAAGAGTTTTATTGTCTGCATTGTCTTTTTTAACCATTGAAGGCAGCAAAGGATTTTTCTAATGCCCATCACCCACCTGCAGGCAGTGCACTTTGAACCATGCTTTGCATTCACTATTTTCTTTTTTGGTCTGTATGGAATCTGAATCAAAATATTTTGTACTGTTTTTAAGAGAAATTACTTTTAAATGAATTTCAATACTGTCTTTGCAAGACTTTGTTTTTGGTTGGACTGATCTAGCTAAATTTGAGCAATTTCCAAGTCGAGTGCCCTCCCTCTGTTGGCAGGGAAAGGACTGCATTGCTGTTACCTGGCTTCACCTAGGCTATAGAGCGTGCCTTTGTGAAATAACCCTCCAAGGGAATTAGTGCAGGCTGTTGTATAAAGAATCTTGAAAGAACAATTAGCAAAAAACGGTGATTGTTTATTTTCTGTTTTCACAGATTGCTTTTACATGAAAACAACGAACAGAACAGATGGCTGTGGTACCAAAGAAAACCTATGTGACACTGAAAAACAGTCTCTGAAACTGGGCATTTCAAGTGTGGGATTCATTTTGATTTGTTGGCTTTTATTTTATGAAACTACACTTTTCAGTTGGGCAAATGTGTTGTAAATTACTGGATGGTGATAGCAGTTTGTTACTGAACTTCCTTGGCTTTCTATTAAGTCTTTGTTTGGCTGTATGCTTCGCTTGACAGGTCACAGCATCTTCATTCTGGATGTATCTCAATATCCTATTCTAAGTTGTTGTTTTTCTTTCCTTCCAGTCTTTTATAACAATACCTTAAAAGTTTTTTGGAAGGATTGTAGCATCCTTAAAGTACTTATGTTGGCTGGCAAGTAGTCCTTTGGTAGCTGGAGGTGGTTGCAAGGTGACTTACTGGGGATTCTGATGAAATCCATCCTGGCTCAGTGCCTGGCCTGGTGTTTGGAGAGAGGGTTTTGCTGCTGAGACACAAAGAATGCTGAGTTTCTGTAGTCATCCCAAAACGTACCTGCAAGTTGCCTAAATGAACCATTGAAGCTGCTGTGCTCTCTATAGCTGCTCTATGCAGGAGTTAGATCCACAGGGAAAAATCAGCAAATCTTCCACAGAGCTGGAGAGGTAGGTAGTCAAGCACATGCATCTTGCGTCTTTAATGTCTTGTATGTTTGCACCTTTGAAGACTGTATAGCTTTAAAGGATATTTTTATTTAATTCTTGTTAAGTTAGGTTTATACTAGACTAAACTGGTCTGCAGAACCATGTGGTGTCTCTGAATTCGCCAGGGAAGATAAATTTCATGGAAGTGCTAATTGACTACATTTTTGGTTCTGACATCAGTATCAGACACTAATTTGATAATAAACCTACATAAACCTACTCCTGGATCTGAGCAAATCTTACACAAACATTAAGACTGATATCTGCTGACACCAACAGGCATTGAAATGTTAAAAACATTTCTGAAAGATGTAGGCATACGATTTTTAATGAATTACTTGATATATGTTACCAGTGGTAGAAGAATTGATGAGAGCTCTATGTGGAACATCAAATAGTAGTATATTGTGGGTAATGGCCTATTGAGACACTTGAAAAATACAGGAGTACCACCCAAGGAATATGAAAAGGCAGATAAAATGAAGTAATTAGCCAGTTAATACATATTTTGAGTGGGTTATAAAATCTTTATTTATGGCAGGAAGCTGAGCTTCTTCGAAGGGTATATGCTTATCTAATGAGAGCTGTGAAGATCCTGGAGAGTGACCTCTGTTCTCACCAGTTTCCAACTATTGCTTTTTCTTATTCCCTTTCCTGGATGAGCTTCCTTTCCACAGTAAGGAGTTTTCAAAAATGTTACTTCCTTTCGATAGCTAACCTTTTGCTTACAATATTTGCACTTGTGCTCTAAAAAGGTAAATGTTTATACAATTTAAGGCTAACTTGGTCACTTTATAGATTATTCATCAATACTATTAAAGTGAAAGTATTGTATTGGAAGAAAGCAAGCATGTTGCTATGTGGTTTTGGGGGAAAGGAATTGTTGCTCTGCCATAGATTCTTCTTATCTCTTATCTTTGGTCTTGTTTTTCTTCCTGAAAATGTGTAATTGACCAGACCTCCTTACAGTAAGATCTTTGTAAGCAGATGTCACATCCTTTTGTCTGTCCAGCTACTTTTGAGCAAGTATGATCTGCATAGCAGATTTCTCCAAGAGCTGGTGATGTTCTGATGGTGTCATGCTGTAGCATTAAACTAAGGTGCTTAAGCCAAGGTTGAGCCTTCATGATAACATCAGTTACAGCTGGCTTAAGGTCTTTACCATTCCTGGCTGTCCCTGCATCCCTTGGACGAAAAGGGCTAAACACATCAGTGAAATTACAGGGTTGTGGGATTTTTTTACTTCTTCCCCTTACTGTAAGGTGGTGAGAGGCTTTACTACTTGTGGCTTGGAGGCTGTGGGATTTGTCTCTTTCTGGACTAGCCTGTGTTACTCTTACTCAGCAGCTGCCTGTTGTTTGAGCACGATGATTTTCAAACTCTCTTATTTTGTTGTTCCTGACAGTATATAAAGAAAATAATTTATATTTAAGCTATTTCACGAAAAATTTTTAGTGTTTCAGTGATTGAGTGGGGAACTCAACATTGCAGGACATCTGTCTTAATGTTTAGAAATACTATCGACAGGGAATGAAATGAAAGATGAAAAATTGCAATTAAATGTGCAGGCTTTCGTTGGGTGTCTTAATTCGCTTGGAATTCTGACAACATCAAGCTGTCACAGTCTTGTGGGACTTGAGCAGTATTCACTCTCTCTTTCCTGGCTATTGTAGACCCCTGTAATACCCTGAAGTGGATCCTGGAGCAGGGTGGCATTTTTCTAGTGTGCACACACGTGTTCCTTTCCTGCTGTCCAGGAGGAGTGGTAAAGTTGAAAATGCAGCAAAGACAGCAAGATGGAGATGGCAGAGGGATTAAATTGAATGGGGCAGAAAGCCTTGTTTCTGGATGCTGCACCATGACATGGGAGCTGAAGGCAATCTGTATGCTGATGGCAATCCTGTAAGGCTTCAGATGTGGAGGACAAGCACTAATGAGAGTTTGCTTGGTGAAGAGCAAGAGCAGTTTGGTATAGGGAGGCCTGGCACAGGTACCAGAAGAGATTACGAGAAACAGAGGCAGGGTGTCTGCTGGTTGGGACAGGCTGCAGTTTGGGCTGTAGGGATCTGTTTGCTGTCTGTATTTGCTGTGCCTAGGGTGAGATCTTGCTTGGCAAATCTCTCCAGCAGCTGGTTCACATAAAATAGCTGCCTAGTGCTGCTAGTGGTTATTCCAGAAGTTCAGGTGTCGGGTTTTTTCCTCTATTCTCAACAACTGACTTCCAGCTTGCTGACAAAGTGCACAGAAGCTTGTAACTCCCATACAACTGGTTTTGAGAAGGAGGATTATTACAGTTTTTATGACTCTAGGAGACCAGAGATAAGAGAGAGTAGCATAATAGTTAAGGTAGACTGTGCTGGTTTCAACTATGTCACCTTCAGTTTACGTTGGGATCACATAGAGCAAGGGAGGGAGGAAAGCCATAGTGGCTTTCAGTTAACCACTGCTTTTCAGAGGTGCCATCCTAATGTTAGTATTATTAGTTACTTAGCACTAAAAGTTTACTAAGCCTGCCTGTTTGTAGGAAATGGAGCTGCACAGTGGCACATCCTCTGATCATACTGGACAGGGAGGAGCATCAGGGACCAGCTCTCTGGCTCTGTTTGGAAGGATGCTTCTGCTGTTCCTCCCTGCCCAGTTGGGAATAAGGAGATAGGAAGGTCACTGAGCCACCAAGGAAAGTGCTGAGACATGTTATAACGAGCTAGAAATCTTAATCATCAGGGAAGGCCCTTTACTGGGAACTGTCAAGCTGTTCTTCTGTCCTACTAGTGCTGCCAGATATTATTGGGCTTTATGATACTTCTGTTTCAAAAACCCATAGCAGCATATTAGGGTGGTGGTGGAGAATCAAAAGTAGGCACACGTGGACAGAAATTCTGAAGTTGCTGAATGTACTAGGGAATTAACACAGCCATGTTTATTCGCATGCAACAATGTTTGGAGTCTTAGAGAAATGTGGGTACAAGTCAGAAGTGAGTTCTGCAGCAGGATGCCACCCATTTCCCTCGCTGCAGGCAGCGTTTTGGTGAAAAGCGCATAACAAACATGCCACTTACCTTGGTGTTTGGGTGTGCTCCCAAAACCACAGAAGTCACACATACAAATATTACTGCCTTTCTTTTGCACAGAAATTTTTTTGCTTTGGGGCAGCAGTTTCCTGGGCGGCAGCAACAGCAGTTCTGAGCAGCAGCTCCCACTGTCTGGTACAGGTGCAGGTTAAAAGGAGGTTTTACAAGTGCAGAGCCTTCCCTTGATGAACGTATGGGGCAGCAGGAGCAGTTTGCAGGGTAGCCAGCCAGCCTCTGCATGTGCATTATTAAATTGAGCAGAATTAGGTGCATTCAGAAAATTGAGGAGTAGACATTGTATTCCAGGGAAAAACTGCAGGAGAAAAAAGATGACTTGCAGGAAAGGCAGGGACTTTGTAGGAAAGGCTGAAGAGAGTGCCTCTTTCCGCAATTTCCCCTTCTCATCGTTTTCCACTTCCCAAACAAGCTAAAGCAGCCATGACTGCGTTCCCCTCTCTGAGGTAAACCCCTGCAGTCAGCAGGCCTCCATAGCAGCTTGTATCGGTGGGGAGTTATCTTCAAGGGTTGCTTAACCATAGATGGTAATTACAGCTTGCAGCTACTAAGTTGAAAGAAGTATGTGATCTGGGAGAAGTGTTGGGTTATTTTTCTTAGGGGGAAAAAAAAGTAATTCTTATCCCATTAAAAATCTGAAACAAAAGTTGTATTTTGAGAGAGGTCATGTTTGAATAGACAGGTCAGTGCTGTTTAATGCCATGTGGTGTGCTTCCATTTCAGTGACAATATCAATGACATGCTAAATCAGATACTTGTGAAAAGTTTCTGTGTCCTTGCTAACAAACGTTCTGTTTATTTTCTTGTCTTTGTCACAAAAGCTGTTGACCCTTTTTGGTCTTGCAAAATCTGGAGAGGTGTATGCCCTTGTACAGGGGCTCTCAGGCATTCTCTGTTACCATGCTTTGTAACAATTCCTTTCTCCTCCCGTGCTGCTTCAGTTCCTACCTGTTAACTTCTCTCCCACTGAGGAGTATATATATTCTTAGGAAATAATTAATGAAACTAGAATTTCCTCAACTAGTATTGAATTCAATTACTGCTGGAGTCTGTGGTTTCAGAAGTGGAGAATGGATATGGCTGACTTGATACCTCGTTCACCTCCCTTCACCTGTCCACCTCCTGGTCCCCAAGTTGCAGTTCTTACTGGTGGTTCGGAAGCTCTGATATGTACTGGTAGCAACAAAGCTGCTTCTTTAAATATTCAGTGTGGCAACCCAGTTTCTGGAGCCCTGCAAAACTTTAAAGCTGGTAGAAGTGATGATTTAAAGTATCTAACAACCTGTTCATCACTTCAAACTCTCATAATGAATCCTCCATTTATTTCTTTTGTGGGGGAAGAGTCTGGACAAGTTTGAAGTAATTTTATTTGTAAATAGGTAGGCGATATCTACAGAAATGATAAATACTGTTTTTTCCCTACCATAACCATTTTAAAGTTGCAGTCTTGGAAAGAGATACCTTACTCTTGGAAGAGAACCATTAAATGTATATTGTAAGAAAAGAAAAATCTTCACAGTGTATGTCAACTTACTGAGGTGTCCTGTTAATAGTATATCTTTTATAATCACAGTTTTATTCTTATATTCAACTGCTTTGTTGTGTTTTGCAGCATGTGTGACAACTGTTTACTAGAGTTCTGGAGTGCTTCTTACTCAGAAGCTGAGGAGGATAAATGTTTAACTTAGTTGTTTCATTTCAAGTAATGCATTTCTTCCTTTTAAAAAGCCTAGTTACTTTATAGCTATTCCCTTTGTTTTAGTTTCACAGATGAGATTGTTCTATCATTCGGAGAGACAGCTGGGAGGAGTACAGATACAATGCCAACAGAGGAATGGAAAGTGTGAAGACCATCTGAAAGGCCTTGGGGCAGGTGTCTGGGCAGAAGCCGGGTTCAGACCTGAAGCTCAGTGAAGGATTTCCATGTATGCTGTTGAGCATTTTAAGTACTTATGCAGAATGGGAAAATATACATTAGTACTCATAAACCCCAATAATCACCTAGCTATGCCAAAATGCAGGCTGTGTTCTGAAGAACAGTAATTTTAGGACGTGTACAGAAAACACTGACACACAGATTTGCATGGAGAAGGGATTGGGTGCAGCCCTCCAACCATGGCACTGTAGTTGCTATTAACTGTTTTTACTGAAGGGAGCTGCTGAGTGTGTTTTAGGCTTGTAGCTTCCTAGAGGTAAATAAAGTTAACACGAGAAGTACCTGGTACATGATCTGAAGGTGTAGATTGACGTGGCAGGTAGGATGACCGATGGCCAGCTATTTCTGCAAGAGTCTCTCTCCTTGGCCGTGCAATTCACACTTTTTTTTCTTGGGCTGTGAACTAGTGATCGTATGTCACAGGGAGAATTAATTCAGCTGATTGATCAATTGGAAAACTAATTTAACAGTGCTCCAGTCTCCTGTGTTAGCCAGCTGAAGCTTCTCTCCTTGTAGCCTTGCAATTGCTTTCTAAAGCAGAGAGGGAGAATGGAAAGCTCTATTGATGATGCCTCCTTTCAGGCCCATGTAGGTGTTTGATCACATAATTGGAGGTCTTGGGTTACATTCCCAGTGATATGGGGTAAACTGGGCATAGCATCCAGAAAGGGAAGTCTCTAAGTAGAAGTTGTCTTTTGTCGTTCTGTTCCAGGGCATTCTTTCTAACTAGCCAAAAAGGATGATTGCAGGGAACTGAATTCAGTGATTACACGAGTTATTTCCACTTTTCTCTTCACACTCAGGCACTGGCTGGGACTGTTGTTCTTGTCAAAGGAACAAAAGTGATTTAAAACATGATGAGGCAAGGAAGGGAAGCCTATTTTTTTTTCTTCCTTCTACATGCAAGTATTTCCACAGCCTTATCTGATCACAGCAGTATTTTTGCAAGAATCAAGTATCTTCCTCACAGTTCACGCTGAAATTTTAGCCAGGAATCTAACCTGACATTTTGACTTATTCTACCTCTGTTCTTCACTTACAGAGTACAACACTACATGCAAAGGGCTTGTCAATTCCATGTCAACATTTTTGACTTGTAAAGGTCAAATTACATTGTTACACTTTTAAAAAAAATACAAACCATAGATTTATATGTATAAAGAGTGGTGGTGGTTAGGTTTTGTGTTTTTTAAAGAGAACTTGGAACAAATGGGAAATTGTAATTTCTTCTCTTGTGGCAAACCTGATGTGAAAACCAGTATTTCAACAGTCTAATCAGCTGATAGAACTGCCTTTGGGAATTTAAATGAACTTGCCCCATGTTTTTCGTTGCTGAAAAAACAATAAGCAGAATATATTGTTTTGAACACAGTTACTGTTTGTTTTTCCTGGTGTAAAACATCTGCATTGTCTGCTTCCCCTCTTGCTTTGCTGTTTCTAATGATTTTGTGATGTTATAAAGATTCTGGCTGCTTGTGACAAACCAAGTCTGCAGCAATCAATGCACAGACACTTGCCATTAATGACAGGTGCAGGCTGTCTTCGGCTCCAGTTGGGACCCAGTTGTGGCAGACACTCGGGGTGACTGACCTGATGTGCTAATAAAACCAAATTACAGCCAGAGGTTGATCAGCAAGAGAATTAACTCTGATATTCTGGCTGTCAAATACAGTGGTTAGAAATCACTGCATGCTAGACCAGTGCAGCTGTCTGTTGGGTTAGATCAGTTCTGGGGAGGAATTGTACTGCCAACTTGTGTAAGAGGAGTTTTCTTCTGTACCATAGTTTTCTGCAGAGGTATCTGAGGTAATGTTTTAACTGTTTGATGGTGGATAGTTTGTTTCTTCTACTGGGACAACAGGTTTACTTTTCTTTCACTTTTGCTTCTCCAAGCAGACAGCACTTAAGCTTCTACTTTGTGAGAAAACTCTGCTGTTTGCACATTTTGATCTTGTATGTTTGCTCCCTGTAGTGGCTATCCATCATTGCATTAAATGTGTATTATAATGTGGTTTAAACTCACATGCATTGTAAGAAATAACTTCGTAAAGTCATGTGAGATTGGAGCTGTAGCATAGAATCTAGTTTGTCAAAGTGATGGTATGTGGGGCGAGTCTTGGAAGTTCATTCTGTGTAAGCCTTTACTGGGAAGCATTTATCCTTGAAAATGGGTCAGCATGTGCACCCAGCCTCTTACTGCTTCAGCTATGTAGAAGTTATCACTTTGTTTTACTCTGTGGTAGCTTTAATAGCATAGCTTTTCAGGAAAAGCAGCTTGCTTTATTATGGATAGGTACTGGTACCATAAGATAAGTCTCTTTTCAGGAATGCAAAACAAAGTAACTATTTATAATTCAAATTTTAGCTATTTCTTAACAAATTCATTGCATAAAGAAATTTCTTTGTTACCACTGTTTAGCTTCCCTTACAAGCAAGGTATTTTACCCACATTTTCCACCTTGAATCTTCAAAATGAGGCATGCTGTTATTCCTGACAATCATCCCCCAGTTAAAGTACTTTTCTGGCTTGCTTCTGCTTTTGCTTGACAGTTGTCAAGTAAAGAGGGCACAATTTGGGTTCTTGTCTGATACTGAAGAATCAAAGCATGTTCTAGTAATAAGTACACAAGAAAACTCACGTACAGCCACAGACCTAGCTGTAGCTAGCTTTCCTAAGGAAAGCAGGACAGCTTAAGGATGGCTCTAGAATGCTTGTCCTTCTTTCTACAGACCAGGGAATGTAGATGATCAGGTCTGTCAAGAGAACAGTTGAGAGATTTTATGTTGAAAGTTCTCAGTATTTGTAAGTCATCACCCACATACCTCTGCTAGGCTTTGTAGCCGTCTTTGAGACGAAGTAGTAAGACAGGTGGGAGTGTATGTCCCCTATCCCTCTGTCAATTGAGAGCTTTATTTTATGCTAAACACTGCTTTCAGTTAAAAAAAATGTTTCTATAGGTGCAACAGTAAAACATAACAGCAGCCCTTGCTGGTGTAACCAAAGGTTCAGTTAACTATTGCTGCTGATAACAGCTAGGCTAGTCTGTATTAAAGACCCAGTAATACAGATTACTGAATAGTTTGTGCAAATATATGGTGGTTTGGGCCCTGTTTTATTTGAAAGGGGAATGGTGTTTGGCAAATGTGAACTCAGGAGCATTTTCCAGCTTTTGTGTTTGGTTGATACCCTGCATAGTAAATAGTACAATACTGATCTCCACTTTTTCAACATAAATGGTTGTAGGATAGTTTGTCAGTGTTGTGGATGGATTTTGTTTGGCTCTACCTGAAGACTGAAGCCATGTTTCTCAATGAAGATGGAGACCATTTATTTTCAATCTTTTAGAACACTTACAGCAGCTAGACTTCTTGTCCATCTTAAAGAAAAGCATGGAATAGGATTTTGTTGTGATACTAATTATTATTAATAGTTAACCGTATTATTCCACTGGAATTGATCTGAATCTAGGTTAATCCAGTCTGAACCCAGTAGAGGTCGGAGTTTGAGTGTCCAGGGCTTTCTATTGTAAGCGAGATGAGGAAACAGTGGTGTACCTTTTTTAAGCATTGCTCCTGTAAAAGACTAGCATATATATAAAAATTCTGTGCTCAAGTAACTGAACTTACTTTGCTTTACTCTTCATTGGAAAAGGAAAATAGGGTTTTGGGGTTTTTTTCTAATTTATTGTTTTCTGAGATAAGCATTTAAAGGAATTGCAAGTAAATATGTCATGACTTTCCTGCTTTTGGGGGGTCAGACATACTGAGAGGGGTGCTGCCCGGTGGTAGGGGGAAGGCTCCCATGCTGCATGGTTGGTGGCTGCTGCTATGGCTGCATCCTGTCCTGCTTTACCTGTTTGCTCCTTGGTTCCCAAGCTGTCAGCCTGGGCTCTTGGAGTTTTTGTGCCTTACCACAGCACTCAGATGGGCAGGATAGACACAGATTTGGCTTGGCTGGTAACAAATCCAAACACAGATGACAGTTCCTGTAAGTCTTGAGCCAGTTGTAGGAGAATAGCCTATTCTCTTCTGAATTTAAGGCTGTCAAAGAGTTAACTGGTGGATTTTTATCTTATTTTATGAGAATCAGCTGTTGGAATTGGCTTGGTTTGGTTCTGTGTTATTTGGCTGTGATGTTTTTATTCTGATGCTGGAAGCCCAACAAACTATTACCTTACTGATGTCTTGCTTCTTTGCTACTTGTACTCCCTAGTGCTACTGAGTCCCCGTGAGCAGGGCTCGCTGCTGTGGTGGCCAGGTTACTTGAGTGTATCATGGTATGCAGATGGTCTCCTGGCCTTTGCTTCCTTTCTGTAATCCCTTCCCCCAACTGCTCGGTTTTAGCATGATCTTTTGGTCTCACTCCTAGGCAGGAGCAATCGCCTTTGGTTTCCACCCCAGAACGGACAGGTATTTCATCTGGGTCTGCTGTCCTCAAAGCTCTTCTTTCATGAGCATCTTTGTGTCTTTTACTAAAAGTGAATATGTCTTCCAAGGAATAAGAAGAATTACTATACTCATCTAGCATTGGTACTATGCATGCCTGGACAGAATAGGAAAGCTGTTGTGTATTTCCTTGTTCCCTTCAATGAATGCTGAGAGACCTGTGGGTTTGGGTCAGATTCTACCAAGGTTGACAGTTTCTGCCTGACTTCTTCCCTGGTTACCTTCCTCTGCTGGGATTTCCACCTCTCTGCCCCTACACATGCCCCAGGAGGTGAGATGAAAGATTGCTTTATCTTGTATGCTCAAGGGCTTCCAGAGGTTGTCAAAGCTTATTGCCAGCCCATCTCTTGGTCTAATTGTGGTGTGAGTCTTTGTCAGAGTGTCCCACTCAGCAGGCATACCAGCTGTCCAGGCATACCAGCCTGGCTGTGGGACTGTTACCTCTGCTGTGGGTTTCAGCTCATCAAAAAACAGAGCAGAAAGCGTGTAAGCTCAGTACTTGCTGATGACACTCAATATACGTTCAGTGTGTGGTCACAAGCGAAAACATGGTGTAATGCAGTGTAGTTTTTCTAAATGCATCACTGAGGTAAAAACTGCTTTTCCCTTTTTTGATTAACTTGATGCTAGAGAAAGTAACTGGAGTTGAGAAGGCAGAGGGGCAGCTCATGCAGGTTGATAATTACTTTTTTAACATCTTGGGAAAGAAAATTTCAGTGCTAATTTGTTCATCTATAACTAATTTTCTAAAAATCCTCTTCCTATGCAGAGAGAACAAATAGAAGCCAAGTGTTCCTGTTGACAGCAAATCCATGTGAGCAAGTAATACCTGGTCCTGTGGAAGGGAAAAGGAGTAGAGCTTTGTGCCCGCATGTCATCAAATGACAAAGCAAATCAAGAGGCCTGTAAGGAAAAGGCTTTGGTTGAGTCTAGATGTGTTCTGAAGAATATCTTGCTAGTTTATCCTCGCAGTTCTTTAGGCAAGCCCTGCATATGACTGTGCAGGATAGAGTTTGAGTGGGAAATAGACTGTGTTTTGGGGTTTTTTCTCCATGCTGTAGAGGCCAATTTTGCCAGTTAAGGTTTTGGTTGGTTTCTGGGACTAAAGCAGTCCTGGTCACTGCCCACACGGGTGGTGCTGACTGTGGCCCTGCTGGTGTGTTGGTGCATCACCCTGCACTGCCCCCGGGACGTGGGTTTGTGTAAGCACTCTCCTGGGAGTGATCCTCAGAGTGTTATGGATGAAGCTGGAATCCCAGTCTGCAGCCAAGGGTGTTTAAACTAGATAAGCTTTGAGAATTTAAATTTATGCTGCATTTAAATGTGTTGTAAAACATTCAGAAGACATGCTTTTGGAGCAGAAAGGTCAAACCTTTGATGTTCTGGTAGCAGCTAGATTGCAGTTACATACACTGTGATTCCCTCTGAGCTCCTTGCTTTTGTGGGCCTTTCTCCTGAAGGATGAGATATTAACACATTCTTCAAAAGTCCTAAGAATTGTCATCTTTTTGTGTTCTTTTCTTAGTGTTGACAGTGTGATAGCTAATAGGAATCATGTAAAAGTGACTAGAAGAGGTGGTGTTTGTTCATGCCAGCAATATTTTGGCCCAGATGACTTTCTGAATGTCACGTGGAGCAGGAACCACCATGTCATTGTTGTTGCTTCATCCAAGCGTGTAGTACCATTGTGAAAGGAGGACAAAGACATGTCCTTAGAGGACACACATGAAGATGGACATCATAGAATCATAGAATGGTATGAGTTGGAAGGGACCCCAAGGATCACAGAGCTCCAACCGCCCTGCCACAGGCAGGGCCACCAACCTCAGGCCTGGATCTACACTAGGTTGCCCAGGGCCCCATCCAACCTGGCCTTGAACACCTCCAGGGATGGGGCATCCACTACCTCTCTGGGCAGCCTGTTCCAGCACCTCACCACTCTTTCTGTAAAAAACTTCTGCCTAATATCTAATCTAAACCTTCCTTCCTTTCGTTTGAATCCATTCCCCCTTGTCCTGTCATTGTCTATCCTTTTAAAAAGTTTAATCCCCTCCTGCTTATAAGCTCCCTTCAGGTACTGGAAGGCTGCAGTGAGGTCCCCCCGCAGCCTTCTCTTCTCCAGACTGAACAAGCCCAGCTCCCTCAGCCTCTCTTCGTAGGGCAGGTGCTCCAGCCCTCTAATCATCTTTGTGGCCCTCCCCTGAACCCTGTCCAACAGTTCCACATCCTTCTTGTATTGGGGGCCCCAGATCTGGACATCATGATAGACTCTTTTAGGGTTGGTCTGTATGAGCTTGTGACACAATAGAAATCTGATGTTTGGGTTTCTGGGTTTTTTTAGTGGGTTTCTGGGTTTTTTTAGTGGAAGTCTCTGGTTGTACTTTTATTCATAATGGTCATTTTAAATAGAGCTTAAAATATATGTCAAAAATATAAAGAAATTGCTTGGGGTTTTTGTGTTTGAATACCTGTCAGACATTGCTGCTGGGACAAGTTAGGTTTCTTGGGCTGTTTTCAGTCCCTGAGTTGAGGAAAAGTGGGATTTTTTTTTTTAAGCAATTTTTAGTTGAATGCCAGCGTGCACTGACCATATTGAAATCTTCCTGGATCCTTCTGAGGTCAGCAATATAAACCCTGTTAAGGCTAGTGAAGCCTTTCTCCCCTGAGGAGGGGGACAGTGGCTCTGAGTGAGGTTACAGGTGGTGGCTCACATGGGAGATGGTGGGTGACTTAATGAGAAAGGGATTGAACAAGTAATTTATTGCAAGTCTGTTGTATTGAGAAATTAATAAAAGGGAGAATAAAGGTGAAGCATAAAGTATGAAGCCCGTTGAGGTATGGTTTGTGAAGTAAGGAATGACAGGCAAGAACTTGTGTGAAGATATCCATTGGAAGTGGTGGTATGCAAGAAACCTAGTCATCTAGTCTGCTTTCCTATTTGCTAGTGATGCAATTTAACTGTCCACTAATCTAATTACTGTTACTTCTAGCTGTGCATTCCTCCTTGTGTTGCAGAACTGAGGGCTTGTACTGTTGTACAGTAATGAGGGAGGACAGGTGGACTGAAAAGATTCTGTTTCACAGGATGGGTATTCTGTTTGGTTTTTTGGTGGGTCTGGTAGAGAATGCCAGGATATCACTGGCACAAATCAGAGGTCAAGGATCCAGGCTGCCGAAGTTAGTATTCAAACTACAAAACCAGTCATGGAACCACAACCTTAAAGGCAGGTGCAAAGTGCTTAGTAAAAGTTTGTACTGTCTTTGGTTTGCACTCGTTGAATCACGTCTGCTGGGATTTCACTTGGTTAGTACCTGAAACTGGACTCCTGAGCTGTGGTGAGCCCTTCAAGTATTTTCCACAATAAATTTTTTAAGAAAACAAATTCAGAATGACACTCTCCACTTCCCATACCTACAAGAAAAGTAATTCTTCACTGATTTGCAATTTAGCATCAAAAATAAGAACAACATTTCCAGTGAACTAGAAAATAATGGCATTTTGCTTGTAAGAAGAACTTTAATCTCTTTGTTTCTTCCCCCTGTAGAATAGGAGGGTCCTGTAGACCAGGCTGTCCCTTCATTTGCATCTGCATTTCTAAAGTGTTCTTTTACATGTAGCTTCCTTGGTAGTTTACAGGGGAGAACTTGGTGCATTAGTAGAAATTTAATTTCTCTGGTGCTGCAGATTAGACATGGCACTGTTCACTTTTCTTTCAGTGTTAATAAGTGAGAAGTAAAAGCAAGTTACTGTTTTGTTTAGAATATGCACTTCTGAACTAAGAGTAAAGTTTCAGCTAGAAACATGCTCATTTGTATATGTCTATTTTAAAGTAGGATAGCCCCATCTTTAAGGAATATAGCTGTAGTGCAGACACCCAAGTAGAACCCAAGCAGGTTATGTTACATCCAGTCTGGGCCAGGCTAAATGACAGGGATAAGAAGTAGGTGCTTCCACTGTAGTTTGAACTTTGCTTTTAGTGTAGCTAACAAAGATTTCCTTTAAAAGCAAGCTGGGCGGGTGGTGTGGAAATAATTTTCTGACTTCAAGTACCATGCCATCTGTTCCTGGTTTCTGTTGCTGGTATCACTGCATTTTGGAGCAGTAAGTGGACCAGTATAGAGTCCCCCCCTATCCCTCCCCCAAATCTTTTAAAATAAAATGTCAAGAAGAGGGGTGAGAGGAAGGTGTGTATTCTTCTCCCAATAGTTTAGATGTTACCTTTCTGTAGGATGAAAGTCACGAGAGCCTGCTTTGCTGTGTGAATCATAAGCAGAGCTAGCCTCCCCTGGGATGCTTTACAGAAGCAAAGCACAGCTGGGTGTAAGAACTGGATGCTGCCTGACATTTAACACTGTACAGCAGCTCAGCTGCTCTCAGACGTATCTGGGTTGTTCCTCATGTTGTGAAAATACACCATGCTGCTCTGTATACTGGGAGTTCTTAAGTTCTCCATGCAGGGGTTGTATTTTGAAATTCAGAGGCTTCTTAAAACTCAGGGCTTTGACATTGTGATAAGCAGATACTGAGTATAAGGGTCTTCAAAATTTGGTTTTTTTAAAAAAATCAAGGAAAAGAATAAAATGAGCTATTTTTTCCCATGTTAAGATCTTTTTCTTTCCCATTCTGTAGCACCTCTTGGGTTTGCAGCAGCAGGTAGCCTAACAGGCTACCTCTAAAGCTGTGCTTACATCAGTTGCTGATGCTAGCGCACAAACAAAGATGGACTGTTTGGTAAGACAAGGCTCCATTGAAGTTACTGCTAATAAGCAAACTAGCTCTGTTCAGTTCCATGCAAAACACAGGAAAAGGATCAATCTTTGCCAAACTTGAAAGGCTGAAACTATTACAGAGGATAAAAATGATTTACTTCAAGTGGGTGTAAAACATATTTTCAAAATAAACACTGAAACCACTCTTAACTGTTACCACATATATTAATCATGTTTTGTGTGGGCATGAAATATAGAAAGTCTCCAGCTTTGTATGCCTTCATTTTATTAATGCAGGTTTGTTCTAAATACCATTTAATACAAGCAGTACTTCTTAAGTACCAACTTAGATGCCAGATACGATGTGCCTTCTCACTGTGAAGTGCTACTCTGTTGTAGTTCAGTTTACTCTTAGCAAAAGGGTTTACCTGTTTTAGTATTTCCCTAATGCTTAATCCCATACAGACAAAAAGCCCACCCCTGAAGTAGTCATAGATTGTATTCATTTGACTAATTGATTTTTAAATTGTTGTACCTATGCTTTTTAAAACATAAGTTTATAATAACCCTTGCAGCAAGGCAGTAGCTTTTTATATTTCTGTAACAAATTGTATTCCTAGTTTAGTGTATTTGGGTGCTCTGGTGATGGATTGATCATCTGCCTTTTTAAGAACAGTTTCACGATGTACTGCATGATTCTTAGTCACACTAATGTCATATGCTTGGGTTAAATTTTTACATGCTGGTTACAGGTGAATTCTGTGTCCTACAGTTCTCAAATGTGGATATTCCCCAGTGTGTATTTTTGGGGGTTTGGGGCTTTTGTTAAAAAAAAAAAAAATTAATACCTTTGAGTACATACTCCTCCTGTACTTAGGCAGGTCCATATAAAAGCCAAACAGTTTGAGCCTTGCTTCATTTGCATGTGGTAGAGTTCTGCTCACCTCTTGGAGCTGTAAATGAAATTCAGGGAAGTTCCCTCCTGGAGTAGGTGCATTGCTATGGGAGCGGCCTCTTTGCTGTACCTCAGGCAGATTTGCCTCCATCCTGACCTGCCTGTGCCCCAAGCTGAGGCTGTGCAGGGCACCGCTGCAGTGACGGCTCACTGAGGTCTGCTGCTGCTGTCCTCACCCTGCTTTTTTTGTTTAACCATATATAGAACCTCTTTGCTTGTTTTTAGCTACATTGCTGAAAACAGAGGTAGTGCAATACGGATTTTTTTTTTTTTTAATCTGTATGAGCTTTGGGGTTTATACCATTTTGTTATTACTCTTCTAATCCTCTGGTTCCTGACTAAATTAATTATCATTCAGTTAGAGCTCATATGGCTCCATTGCTGAGGCAGTAAAGACAGGGTTGTGTTGGTTTAAGCTTGTGTTTTAGTTCCATTCTTAGCTTAAAGACTGCATTAATCAAGTCTCTGATGTGCCTTCTGGTACCAGCGTGCAGCAGTGAGTTCTGCATCCAAATATGAGGTGTTCCTATCATATTTAGTGTATTGTGTGGCAGATTCTCATAGTGGAGCATGTTAAAGAGTAAGCAGTCTAGGGAAATCGAACTTGCCAAGTTTGGAGCAGTAATTCCTAGAAAGAGATGCTGGTTACACCATTGAACCCCTTTATCTCTGTGTGGAGATAGTCGTTAAGGAAGGGATTGGGCTGGTGGTCAGCTCTGCTTGTACAGTCAACACTCATTCATTCCAGATTACTGGAGGCAGACAGAAACATGCTCAAGCTGGGTCCTTGCAGACTCTTAAGATTCAGCAGGGCTTATTAACTCAGGCTCAGTGCCAAGCAAATGCAACTCCACTGCTCCCAGACCAAGTAGGTTCTGCTGCTTTGGCATGGAGTCCCAGCTGCTAAAGCCTGCCAAGCGTGAAGGGTGCAGACCTGGGCCCTGCACTGTGCTCTGATCCTGGAGCTCAGGAGATGTATCATCAATATATGACCATATGGATCGGCTTGGGACCATCAGGGCTCATTAGATCAATATCAGTTTCAGCTCTGTTAAACTTCAGCTTGCTTTGGTGGGTTTTTGTCTCGGTTTTGCTTGTCTTTTTGCGAGGGTTGTTTGGGGGTGTTTGGGGGGGGGTTAAGTTTGGGAGTTTTGCAGGGGGTTTTGGGTGTTGCTTTTAAAATCTAACTCTGAGTTCTGGGAAAATCAATTAGTGTGGTCAGCCCCAGGCTGAGCGAACACTTTCTGTGTATTCAGTGTGGCATATAAAGAGCTGTTTGGAAGCAGTCTGCAGAGACACTGAACTTGCTGAGCAGGAACCAGCTTAGTGCTAGCACTGAGTCAGAGCTGCTAGACTCTGATGGTCCTAAATTGACTTTAATTTCTCTGTGATGTGATTCCCAGCACATTTTGCCATGAAACAATACGCTAATGTTTCCATTCCCTGCTTTCTTACAGCCCTTATGAGCCATGATAGCGGAGTGCTGACCATTACAAAGCATGGAGATCAGGATGAATGTTGCTAGTTAGGACTCCTGATTTGGTTTTGTGGAGTATGTGCACTGAGACTTTGTGTATTAACTGCAGCTGTCATGAGAGTAATTAGCTTTTCTGCTTGGATTTGAAAATACATTCTGGAAAATCTGCAGTGTGCTTGGAGTAAGTCAAAATGCTTTTAAGGCAATATGCTTGATAGTCTGTGGATTGTTACAGTACTTGGAATTATTTTTTCCTCACAAATTTCACGTATGCTTGCTTACTTTTTCCAATAAAAAGGTCATATAGCTTTTTTGGGTTTTTCCATATGCAGGTGCAGCTGGGACAAGCAGATATAAAATGCCCGATCACGGAGTGCAGTGAACACCTGGATGAAACAACTGTCCTCTACAACCTGCCCCACGACGACATCATCAAGTACAAATATTTCCTGGAACTCAGCCGCATTGACTCCAGCACCAAGCCATGCCCTCAGTGCAAGCACTTTACAACCTTCCGGAGGAGAGGCCACATTCCTACCCCTGCCAAATTGGAGAACAAATACAAAGTGAGCATGATTGCCAGGGCCGTGGTCTAGATGGCACTGTGAAAGTAGGACAGCATTTGGTGGGCATTAAATGAGCTTTCTTGTATTAGTGGTGCTGTGTACAAACTATGATGAGGAATATGAATCTGTAGGACATCATTAACTACTGAATTGAGTTGAACTTCAGGCCTTTTTTTTGACAAGTCATGTAACTTTGTCCTGACACAATTTTTAAGGAGTGTTTTCTCTCTGACATGCAAACATTATGATCGTGATCAGAAGAAACTGGGGAAAGGCAAGTTATCACTGATAATTACAGACACACAGCTCCAGGAAAGATAAGTTTTCCCTGAAACTGAGCAAATTAATTCTGGCATTTACAGTGTTAGGCTGTTGGCTTGCTCCTTCCTTAGAACTTGAGCTCTTGTCTGTCCTTCTCCTTGGTTTTGATTTCTTCAGTCGTTTAGCAGAGGTTGCATGTTACTGTAGTATCGTTGCTTACAATATAGAAAACTTGCGAAATACAGAAAAAAACCCACTTTGCCAGCTCTTCTTTTAGTAGAAGATTTTCTTATACTTTCAATCAAAGGTAAATAGCAAGAAAATGTTAGAAAATGTTTTATGCTGCTGAAGGTCCATCTCGATTCTAGAAGATGAGGGTTCTGTCTGCAGCATCATGCCCTGTGTTAGTTTTCCATCCGGTTATTAGATTTGTTGTGGTTAATTTCACGATTGAGCTGGCTTTTCCTGGACAAACCAGTTCTCCTTAGGAGTTTAGATGACTGTTTAGATACCCTTAATTACACAGCATAAGATTCGGCATGGTTATGGAGATTAAAAGGCAGAAGGTTGTGTGTCCAAGGGAGTTAAAACTTTGGTAAAGCTAACTTGTGAGTTATGAGCTACTTAGATCTGTGCAGTGAATTTCATGCCACACTGCTGGACTCAGCCTTTTCAGATATTTGGCATCTTGGGTGAAAGTAAAGAAACTCAAAACTGCCCCCAGCCATTCTCCTTCAGTTATCCACTTAACATGCCCACAGGTCCAGGGTAGATCAGATGTTGTAATGCTTCTGCAGCAGCATCTGTGAAGGTGCCAGAGGCTGTTCCTGGTCCACTGATGTGGGTGTCAGGTGGTGCTCCTGTTGTGTCATGGGATGGTAACTTTGAGAAGGCACGAAATGTGTTTTTCTGCCTACCAGTGCTCTCATGAGTTAAAATGCTATAGTTAAAATGTTCCCAGTGCTTCCCTATGAACCATAATCGAAAGGAAGGGGGCGCAGCATGATGCATGAGGTAGTGCAAGCCAGAAGCAGTTCTCTGGTCCTGTGGTAATGCATCATATGTAGCTCTGATCTGCATTGCTCAAGCCTCCTCCTGGGAAGAGACTGGCTAAACATATTCTTTGAGCTGTGGCCAGGTGTTGCCTGGAAGAATGTCCTGTCAGAAATATTGTTAGGAAAGTGCTAGCAAACAGCATGGACAGCCATGGTCCCTCAAGCTGTAGTGTTTTATTCCATTGGTACTGTTTTAGTGACTTTTTAAGCTTAGCACAAGAAGAGTTTTGCTGCAGGGGTAAGCTTTAAAAGGAAGACTATATGTGTATGTATATACATATATAAAAAGATTGTGTGTATGTGAGTAATTACATACACATGTAGCTGTGGACCATTATTATCTCTATTTTCTTTGATTTTCATGTGATTGTACATATGGTAATTTACCTGTTCCATGAATTACAGGCTCTTTGAAGGTACAGGCTCATTTTCTGCTGCATACAGCATAGGAGACATCTGACTGGAGACTCTGAGACTCATATCCATCCCCATGCAAGAAATGTGAGCAGCAATTGCACCAGAAAAATTCTGTGCCAGCACTAAAGTGCTGCCTTTAGAAGAACTTGAGTCATGCATGGGGAAAGTCTATGCACAAGCCTCCTAGAAGGGTCACTGCATACAAGGGCTTGGTGTCAGTGCCCTTCCTCACCTATATATACTGCAGCAGGAAAACACCGTAAATCCAAGAGTATATTTGAACAGATACTTTTGAAATGTTATTAATGGCATTCCTAAAACTTGATATAATATTAAAAAATATAAATTAATATAACAGCTACAGTTAAGGGGTTGTAACCGTTCTGTGTAAGCTACAGTGCTCTAAGCAGTTCAGTTTGCTGCTGGTTTTAATTTTTGAGATCAAAGCCTTGGTGTGCTAAGCCTACAAAGTTAGTTGGTCCAAGTATGTTGAGAAAGAAGGGGGAAAGAAAGGGAAACTCGCTATCCAAACCTTTCTTCTCCCATTAGTGCTACTTAGGGACAGCACAGTACAGAAATCTGACTATTTGTTTTCCTGTATGACGTGTTTGTAAGGAAATGCCGCTACCTCCTCTTGTGACCTAAATTGGGATCATAAGACTTGGTTGTAGACAAGATCCTAATAAACCTTTAGTGAAAGCTAGTGTGCCACAGTGCAAAGGAAACAAACCAAAACTGAAAAATTAGTGGTTCAGTTCTTATGCATGGAACAGATAATGGATTTCACAAGAGTGAGTATGTTGACTTGTTCTGTGAGGATGTTTTGGGGAGAGGTAGCGTTGAGTTTTTTCCCCTAAGCCCTAGATTTCACCTATTGTTTTGATGTTAGTTCTTTGGCCTCCCACTTCCCATGATGAAGCAGTTGTTGATTCCTGGACTTTATTTCTGCCTTAACCGGTGAGGCTCATAATGAATTTTCTTAGGCACTTCTGTCAAGAGATGCTCATGACATAAAAGAAGAGCTTGAGTGCTTGGCTTTGGAAATGTAAATATTTTTTCAATGCAGTTGTTACATAAACTATCGTTTGTTTGAACTACTTAAGAGTTTCTGGAACTAGCAGGAATCTGTACCTGCTAAGATACTGTGATGGAGTGGATCTGTATAATTCCTGTTAACCATTTCTGCCCTTTTTGGATCAGATTTTAACCCTGAGTAGCAGATACCTGCATCGCTAGACATCACTTGAATCTGCTTTGAACTTGAACTGCTGTGAACGCGGTGATTTTGCCGTGGTCTCCCTCTTTGCTCTCAGCTGTTCATTCCTGCCAGATTGCTTTTGCTTATGTTGATGTTTTGGTGTCACACTGGGACCCGGATCAAAGATCAGCTCTAGTGGGATACAACATTCGTTTGTTTTGTTGTTGCTTATTTTCAGCTGGTACCAGAGAGGAGATGGATTGGTGACAAGGAGGCGGCAGCTGTTTTGGCAGGAGCCCGTATTTATCTTGGAATAAAGTGACTGTGTAGCTGTAGCTAGAGATTGTAATTCATGTAGTCAGTTGCACAGTTAAATTGGCCATCCTATTATATAGCTAGCATTCCACTAAGCAGCAGAAAATCCCACTGGCTTTTTTTCTGCAGCTTCAGATGCTCAGAATGCTTTTAATGTGCAATTGGTTTTACTATCATATCTCATATGAAGCAGTGCTTTGTGTTGCTGTTACCTACCTATTTTGAAATTTCTTTTCCTGGGAGGTGAGGAAAATGATAGATATAAGTTTGCAGTAAAGAGACTAGCTAAGAAAATGGAAAACGTTAGCCTTGAAGGTCAGTGTTTCAGAAAGCTGAGAATCAAAAGGTTGGTATGAGAAGTTGTGTAATCTTTTCTATTGCAAGGGAAAGTGACCTCCAGATGGCAGAGGAGTTTGTGTGTGTCTATATAATCTCCATCCTCTCAATTTCATCTGCTGAGATGGAAGTCATAAAATAAATGGAAAAATGCTTGTGTGATGAAAAACATATTTGAAAAAACACTAGATTAATGTTTTGGGATTTTTTTTCAGATAGTTTGCTTTGCTGGACTGCAATATATCTTACTTTTTAAATTACGTAGAGCATTTCTATGTCCTCATTAGTGATTTCATGCACTAATACTGAAGCATAAAGCAAATCATGCTTGCCTTTTTTCTTTTATAAAAGCAGAGAAAGAATGGAATAAGAATCTGAGGCTGTAATTGTTACACTGTGTTCTTGTTTCTTAAGCAGACTGGTGTCACGTTGCATCCCAAGTTGGAATAGGTTTGGGGTTTTGTTTTGTGGCCACTAGTTCCAAGAAAGATAAGGTTCATAAGTACTTAGACATAATTTTCTTTGCCTGATTAATGTATTGTATGTCCAGCCAGTACTGAGCAGCAGATGTCAGGTGGCCCATTCGAAATGTAAAAACTATTTACCAGCTCAATTTTGTGGAAGGTGTTGTCAGAGTGGCAGGTGGAATAGAAAGCTAGGAAGTCCAGACCTGGAAGGGAAGTAGACAGTTCGCATTGGTTTATTTCAGTTAGTGAGAGCCATTCATGGTTAACAAATGTTATTCTGAGTTCACACAGTTACAGCCTTATCCTGTATTTCACTGCTTCTGAAGTAATGTAGTTGGAAACATCTGAGGTCACTGTTTGTGTATGAGATTAAATATATATACCCCGGTGGCGGCTATATTTCTTGCAATTATATACATGCTGTAATAGAAAGATAGACCTGCAATGAATTTGTCAGACTTTTCTCCAAGGAAACCCCCCAAAACCCCTCCAAACCCCCAAAACTTGAATTATGTTGGCATTTTAAGAAAAAAGGTTTGATATGCTGCTTCCCAGATCTGCTGGCTTGGGTTTGTATTTTTTAAACATCCATGTTTGATCTCAAATGTCTGAATAGTGCAACTGATAAAAGCTTTCAGGTTGCAGAACACTTAATTGTGGCTACAAGCTTCATCTGTGGCTGAGGCATAGCAAACACTGAGTAATACAGTGTGATGCCTGCTATAATTTCTGTTCCCAGCTGCTGGCTGCTGTGACATGCATTATTGAAAAATGTAAATTCAAAGCTTGGAGGAGGGAAAATAAAAAGATATGGAGATAACAGGCAGGATAATCTCTGGCGATATAAACTATTTTGTACACATTGTTTTCTAAAGGGTGGTGGAAATGAGGATCAGTGCTGTGTTAGTTCAGTTAGTAGCAGTAAATATGCTGGTCATTAGGGTCTTCTGAGTGGGAATTCTCCTCTTTCCTATAAAGCTGCTTTTATTAGGCAAATTCATCTGGGAAGAGGAGTTAGAGGATAGTCTGTTTCCTTTGGTTTAGCATCTGAACCAATAGACCAATGAACCAGAGAAAGGGCATCAGTTAGATTTTGTGTTGCTTTTGTTTTGTACTTTATCTTGGCCTTAGACATTGCTGTGCTTTCATGCAGAAAGTAACAATATTTGTAACCCTCATATTGCAGCTTTATTGCAGTGTTTCCCTACAAACAAGTTTCACTTGTTCTTTTCTGGTTTTGTGCTGCCTACCTGCATCTACAGTAACTTATGTCATTGGCAGGAAGCAAGTGATAAGTGCAGCTCTCTTCCCTGGGGAGTGTTGTACTGTGTGCCTTAGCAACAATGGCACTTCGTTGTTATAGAAAACAGTGGCCATACTGGGTACAGGATATCAGAATTCATTCTAAAATTATACTCTCTTTGAGTCTGCTTGATACGAAGACTACGTAGAATATATGTATTCTAACACTTAAATGTATGTATGATTGATTATTATACTCTTTCCACAAGGGTATTCTCTAGTAGACAGTAACTGACTAAAATGTTGTTGTGTTGTAGTGAGAAGAAAATCTTTCAGCTTCTTAATGCTGCTTCCCTTCCTTGCACTTTAGCCTTTTGCCCAGGCAAAGGATTCTGGAAGGAGAAACGCTGCTCCATGGGTAATGAGAAAAGTACTAGTTCTCTTGATCATTAACTCCCACTCTTGCACTTGCTGATCTGTAGATGTAGATTGGCATAAAGAGGTGAGCTGAAGTGATGCATTGAGCAGCACATCATGTAAAGGTAAAATACTTGGTTAAACAGTGCTGCCCAGACAGAGGTATATCACCTTATACAAATGAAGCTATGAATGTTAGACACTGCTGCAGTATAAAAATAATTGCTTTCAACAAGTGAAGCTAAAGTCAACCACTGAAAAATGAGTCAGCTGGGGCCATAAAAATGCTGCCTTTCTGCCTAGAACTCTAGGAAGAAGTGCTAAGGGTAGCAGACAGCTTCCTTTCTCAGTCACGCACCAGAGTCAGCTTTGTATTAGCATGCTGGTAGTGATGGACGTAGGAATTGCAGATATAAATAATTTTTGGCTGCCCCCCAGCGAAATGCTTAAAAGAGATCAGAGAGCCTACTTTGGACTCTGGCTGAAGCTGAGGCAGCACACAAGCTGTTGGTGTGTCTGAGCAGAGGTGGTACTTGCTCTCTGCTGTTGGGAGTGGGGAATTTGGAAATATGATTTGGGGGACACCACATATGATTACACCCTCTAGGATGTAGTTTCCTGAACAGCACCCAATACTGTTGGTGTGCCTGCCCAGCACAGGCGTGTCCATGGTTTGGTCAGTTCAGACACGACCAAGAAGCCTTTTTTTGGGTTGAATTTCTCAGTTCTGTCCATCAGTTGGTAGAAAGCCAGGGCAGCGCTGGGCATGGGCTGCAGCTGGAACTGGTGGACAGGGTTCAGTAGCTTCTTGAGACATGCCCTACCGTCTTCCAGGCTGAGATGTTTTGCTGCCAAATACAGCAGAAGTGAAGATGTAGAAGCCTGGATGTGCCAGTGTCTTATGTGGTTTCTAGTTCTTGCTTTTGTCAGTCAGGATCCAGGTAGGAGGCCTGTCTTTCATCGGATCAGCTCCTGCAATGTGCTGCTTGCTTCTACAAATGGAGCAGCTGCCATAGCTTTTGTTCAGAAAGATAGCCAGGCTCTGGAGGATGGTGTGATGACAATGGTACCTGTTTGATGCAATGATTTGAAACCCAGAGTGGGAACAATAAATCCTCCCATATTTTAAGGAGCTCAGCTTGTGGTTTTCACAAGTACAGTGTTTTGCACAGCCCCAGCTTGCCCTGATGCTATCAGGGAGATGCCTGATTTCCAGGTGATAGTTGGGGCCCTTGGTTGAGACCCTTGCTCTTCATCTTTTTTCCCTGGACCATTTCTAATAGAAGCTTTGTAACCCATTCTGAGCCCCTTCAGAAGACCAGGTACTCCCTGGTGATAGCCTTGGTAGTGAAATTTGTAACTAGAAGATTGAGATCTAACACACTGAAAACTGGCTGTTAATTTTTAGGTGATCTCACATGTATATTGGAAGACAATTGGAAAAAGCTGCCTGGATTTTTACTTTTGATGCTTGAGCCACATGGTGAATTTGGACAGAAGTTCCTATGTTTACATGAAGCTATTTGTGCTTTGTTTGACTGGGGCCTTTCCTGGCCTTAGCAATTCTGTATTAGATCTCTTTTTAAAGAAAAGGACCAAGACAGACATTTTGAAAGATATTAGACCTTTACTGCACAGCTACTTTCTTAATTTAAGAGCAGTGGTCTTAAAATGGGCTTTCCAGTTGGGTTGATGCCCAGCTTGCAAATACGTGGTGTTTTCTCATTTATACAGATCCAGTGTCCATCTTGCCAATTTGTCTGGTGTTTCAAGTGCCACTCTCCCTGGCATGAAGGCGTTAACTGCAAAGAGTACAAGAAGGGAGACAAGCTGTTGCGTCACTGGGCCAACGAAATCGAACACGGGCAGAGGAATGCCCAGAAATGTCCAAAATGCAAGGTAAGCTGCTCTCCCTTAGCTTCCAGGTAGTGCTGTCCCATGCCCTAAAAACAGCAGTAAGCTCTTACAGCACAGGAAATATTTCCCACTACTCAAATGAGATGCAACAGCCCAGCACACTGCTGCCCTCAATGAAGGTGGAAGTGACATTTGTCCACTGTTATTTCTTCACAGCCCTTATACCCAGCTAGTAACAGAGTAGTAAGGTAAAACCTTGAGAACACCATAACAGCAAGAGTCAGTTGGCTTTTTGAAAGGGAATATCTAACCTGAACTTACAGCTCTACATCTGCTTCATAAAAAGGACAAAGTAAGGAAACTGGATCATTTGGTAGGAAATAAATACTGAGTGTAAAGATTTACTTTTAAAATTCTAAAGTATACTTTTGCCACACTTTTTTGACCCTTACCCTATGCAGGTGTGAGAATGTTTATTCCTTTACTAAGTATTTTATTTTGGACTTGAGGAAGGAATGCCTGTGATGCCATAGCTTGAAATTGAAAGATTTCAAAACACTGAGCAAAATTTGGAAAGTTCTGGAATCAGCAGTTGGTTAATTACCCTTCCTTCTGCATATGTGACATTTGAAAAGAGATTTAGCAGCTTGCCATTTGGTAAAAGTTGTTAAGTTTGAGCCAGTTCTAAAAATGTTCATTTTCTGGGAATTTTTACTGTAAAATCCTTTTAGAAACTTTGCTCCTTTTGGAGTGGGAAGATGTATCTGTTTTGGTTTTAATTCTTTGACTTGAGTCCAGACTCAAATTTTATGACAACGCAAGTGATGTAACTATTGAAATAAATTGTCTAAAAAAGAAAATATGCCAAGCTTTAAAAAAAAAGGAATGTGGAAAAGCAGGGGAAACAGGAATGCTAGATGGAACTAAAACTAACTGTAATTTTTTAGTAAGTTTTTAGTTGAAAAATCTAAATTTACAAGTATTTCACTGCTTTCAAGAGAAAAGGCTGAATGCTTAAAATTTATGCAGGTTAAGTCACTTAATTTTGAAGCCTGAAGTTGTGTCAGTTTGGCTATTAATTCCAAAAGGACTAGGTTTCTTTTCATAATCAAAAGAAAAGAAAACCTTCGCTCTTGTAGGAGGCAGTATAGAAACTATGAAACTAGCATAGATGAAGAACATAGGCTAACCTGTGTTATCTTTCTGGTAATGTGGTATTATGAGTGAATATTGTCAAAGGAGTTCAACCTTTTCATAAACTGTATCGTTACCCCCCACTCCTGATGTTTTTATGCAGAGGTGAAAAACGTTCTTGCCTACAACCTCCAAAATGTTTACATTAACACATAGTTTTGAAATTGAATCTATAACCAGCAGGTAATGAAGAGCCACATAGCCAGTGGTTAGTGGTACTGTTGTCTTTCCCTGCCTTAAACTATTCTTGAGTAGTTATAAAAAAACCCCACGTATGGTCTAGCTTGCTTTTTCTTCACCACAGATGTCTGGGCATGTGGGGATAAACATGTCAGGAGTTAACAATTTGGAGTTGGGAGATTCGAGCTAATACTCTCTCTGCATCTATCTCCAGCCATCCCTACAAAAACTCTATATAAAATAACACCAAATCAGATGACTATCAAATTTCTGAATAAAACAGAGAAAAGAGTGACAACGAGTTAGTAGCATGCTATTTGCTTTATCTCTGTTCTACGTCAGCAGTGTTTCAGGTGACAACTGTTTTATTTTGATAAGTGTGTATATTCTATTGAAAGAACCTCTTTCATGTTTTGGTTTAAAATTTGCAGCAGCCAAAATTGACAAACAAATTGAGGAAAAGTCAAGAATAAATTGTACATGTCAAGATATGAGTACTGAATCTTTAAGCTAAAACTGAAGCCGACGGAAATGAAAAGTGAAATTTCTTTAATGAGAACTTGTACATTTGCTGGTGACTCAAAGCGTGATGCTGATTACAGTGTATACTGGGACCATCTTCTGGAGACAGTTAGATATACACACAGACTCTAAGTAGCTGTACCACAAGTAGCAATGCACAATTGTTATCTTGTCTGGGCGCGCAGGTGAGAAAATGGGAGCACTCTTATGGGGCTGGGGGGGAAGGTGTGTATAGAAGCAGATCTGTAGGCAAGTGTTCACAAGTTTCTTCAGTGGTTTTGGTAAGTGCCTTGAAAGAATGTAATCCTTTGTAGCATGAATACTAGCGGGCACTGTTAGGTAAGTGTAAGCTGATTCCTTTTCCTGTAGGTGTACACAGCTTTAGTGCACCTAATAGAAATAGCTCATATTTACCTGGTCTCCCCAAGGTATGCTTACCTAAGCAAGTAAAAATGTTGCATGCCATCAAAATATGAAAATGTAGATTCATTTTGTGGCTGTATATCAGTATGGAAATCCTGCGAAGTGCCACTTTTTTGAAACTATACCTTAAATTAATTTTGACACTTTTTGGTTTTAATAGAACCTTTTTTAAATGTATAATACACTATTTTCAGTATCAGCACAGACCATTTTTCTAAACAAGGCTTCCTGGAAAAATGCTGGTCTTGTTCTAGAGGGAGCTGACTAATGAGTGCAAACTTGCTACATATTATTAGATGACTTTTCATAAAATCTGTAACCTTATTTGGATTTTCTACTGTTGTTTTAGGGTTTTATTTCTTACTTCCTGGGGACAACATGTTAACATCAAAATGCCTTTTTTCACAAGTGTTTTTACAATACAATGAACCAAGGAAGTACTTCATGGTGTTATTATCTTACCTCAGTTTTCAAAAACAGCACTGCCTGAGGAAACACTAAACAGCAGCTCTAGCTTAGACAGCTTCGAACAGCAGCAGAAATTTTAAGTAAAATAGGATGTCAATGCAAATTGATAAGTATGCACTACTTATGTGTGGATTAGCTGTTCTGATTAATATGGGTATTATCAAATAACTTGGGTAATAGCTTTTGTTTGAAAGTTGATCTGTAAATTATTTCTCAGCCTCTAGAGGGAGGCGGGTTCTTGCTTGTATACGAAGGGAAGAAGCTGTGGACAAGGTCTACCTCAGAAGAGGAATGACCGCATTCATCCTCAGATCTCTTGGGAGCAATTTCCCTAGAAGGTTTCTATGAGAGGACATGTAACATGCAGAGGGGGTAAAGTGAGGGTCTGAAGTAGCCACTGTGCTACTTCGGTTGTTTCCCTGAAGGTCTGAGATCTGTGTGCTTTGCTGTTGGTGTGTGATTTTCACCCCGCATGTTCTGGGAGCCATTTGTAACTTTCTGAATGACTAAACCTTTCCCCATGATGTGAGGTTACGTCTTTGGGATTGAGCAGGCTCTGGGTGCAGGGTAAAGCCAGTAACGCCAACTGAATGCTTGGAGGCAGAAACGGGGCTTGCAGTTGTCATGCTCTCACCTTGCTTCTTCCAGCCCCACCATGCTGCTGGGGAGCCAGCAATTACAAGGCACTGAACCCCACATGGCCTCAGCTAACTATAGCAAGCTGCATTCCCAGCTCTGTGCCTTTCCCCAGCTGCCTGCTGCATGCCACGCTATTGCCAGCGGAACAGGAACACTTGCCATGATATCTGACCCATCAGTGATTGCTTTCCCAGCCTATAGATTTGTAATCTGTCTCTGCCAGTGAATTATCCTGAGGGGAGGGAGGCATGTCTGCATGAACCAGAGCTGAAGCTGATCTGGTGATATGTCATGTCTTAGACTTGAAAGCACTTGACCGAATCATACGAAGTTCATCTGGCATTGTCAGTCTGCAGGCATATGATAGGCAGTCCAAGTCCCACATCGAAGGTGGTTGAGTTTTATGTCAGATGTCTTTCCTCACTAAAAAAAGGAAAGTTTTTTGCAACAAAATATATAGGCAAACACAGCCAGTTGTTCCAAATTTGCTTGTTTTGAAGACAGTTATGTATGTGCAGATAAGTATTCACTAGATTTTTTTAAATAATTTTTGAAGAAGCAAAGATGAAGTACAAGTAATTGCAATATGTGCCTGTAAGAAAAGAAATCCTCTATCAACTACTTTAAGTTTTAATGGACAGTATGTCTGGAGGATTTAGATCGGAAGCAAGTAGATTCAGAAGTGACTTAAGGTGCCTGGCTAACTGGAGCTGGGATGCTTCTGGGAAGTAGAAGGATGGCAGGCAGCATCCAAGAGATGGGTATTTCTAAAAGGCATTGACAGTAGAATACATAGAGCTATGGCCAGCAGCTCCTTTTAAGTTCTTGGTACCAAAGAAAATGAAATTATTTTTTGAAATATGAAGTAGTTCTTGTTTGTATCTAGGGTGTTTATGGGCTCCAGGCTGTTTCAGTTAGGATGGATGGTAACGTAGTAGATTGAGTCAGTAAATTGGAGAAAAGAGGAGAATAAAATTCCTTCATTTTAGTTCAAGTTAATCTCATAAGAGTTCAATTAACTATGTCTCTATGAGTAGGGTCAACATCTTTTCATATAAAGCCTTAAAAGTCAAATGGACAATATCCCTTTTACAATAGCAATAACTTCAGAAATTAGGTTGGTAGAATATTGGGTAGACTTTGCTTTCCACTTTGCAGTCAGTGCTATAAATGCAAAAGTTTTGAAATCAAGTGACTTATAAGTCTCATCGGCAATGGCATTTTTTTCAGATGCTTCAGGAAAACAGGGCATGTGTGATACAGCAGGCTTCTGTAGGGTAGAAGGGGATAATTACTTGGTGAGTCTATTTGCATCGTTTCTATGGGATGAATGCAGGTCCACTAGAACACTTCCCTGCTAGAAGTAATATTTTATAGCCCAGTCCTCTTGTGAATCTTTCCCCTTTTAGATGTGAAAGAAGGATTTGAAAGCATAGAAACACAACTGCTGTTGGCACAGGGATGTTGGCAGGTGTACCTGGAAGTACTGCTGACTGTATCTGCCCTGGAGTCTTTTATCCAAAGTGTAAGGTTGGCGGAAAATATCATCATGTTATGTGTATGAAGTGGCAGTTTCAGTAGCTCTTTGGGTGAGGGAGATTTCTCCAGTCCCAGAGGCACTTTATCAGCACCAGACAGCAAACACAACCCTCTTAGGAATGTCGGATACCCCGGGAGTCAGAAGCCTCTCTTGAGGTGGGAAGATTCAGTTGTACCTGGGCTTTGAGTATCTCTGGTGCTTAGAGGGTTGCTGAGTGGTGATGCCTCATCTTTACCTGTACCTCTCTCCAAAACAGATATAGGTAAGAATTTCAGGACGCATTCATTCATCTGTTGCAAGTTTCAACAACTAAAATTCCAATTGGATGCAAAGGGAAAAAAATTTTCCTAGGTGGTGGTGAAGTATGAGACAGGAGGCTGTTCAAAGAGACTGTGACATGCGCATACTTGGAATTTTTTAAAATCTAGTGGGATGAGGCCTGGAGCAATGTGATATGATTTAGAAGTTAGCCAGCTTGGAGCTAGGGGTTAAAATAGATGACCTCTTCTGAGGCTGACTTCCAACCTCAATTGTTAGGTAATTTTATCTGCCATTCCACTGTGCAGCATGGTCTAGGGACAGGAGAGTCTTTAGCAAATTTGTGAGTCAGAAAATGTGTGTTTACCACCCCACTGGTTACAGGTTTAGGTGGCAAAATTTAGAAGTAGCTGTGTAATCATAGCTGATTTGGTGAAATACTCAGCCCTAGGACTACCTCCTTCTCCTAAGTCTCCCAGAACTATTAACTGGAACTGTAACCTTTCCAAATCTCTGCAAAGTAGGGAAATGTGCCAGTTTTGCAGGAAGTGTACGTGGAGATAGAGGAATGGAGCTCTTTATGCAGGCAGTCAGAGAGAGATGGATGTAGAACCTGGGCCCAGCTTCATGCTGTACTGCAGGCACTGCAAAAGCTCAGGGTCACTCTTGTTTATATGGCTTGTGGAATTTTTTTTTTTTTTACAACCCCAAAACATACTTTTCATATATCAGAGTCTTTCTGGTGTTTATTACAAAATGCCAAATCAATTTGTGATGGTGATGGGAAAGAGTGGGGGCACAGGTGGCATAAAAGGGAAACACATCATGGTGGGGGGGGGTGTCAAACAGGGTTCATAGCTACATTTACTGTGCTGCTTTTGTGTTTAATAAAATTTGGTCCTAATCAAGCATTGTTTAGATCCACCTGATACAGAGGAGGAGGATTGTATAGAAAAATGAAGTACAGAAATATGGGAACAACTACAACTCACGTTTGATGCTCTGAGACGCGTCTTAGAAAGCCATTGCTGTCTTAGGACAGCTGCAGTATTAATTAAAGCAAGTACTGAGTTAAGCAGGAACTTGTTTGTGGTGTCTATTCATTTGAAGTATGGACTGTACCAGGCAGTTCCTACTTTCCTGTGCTTAGGAAAGAATGGGGGGAAAAAAATCTTTTCTTGTTTTTTTTGTTCTGCTCATACAGATCCACATCCAGAGAACAGAAGGGTGTGACCACATGACATGTTCACAGTGTAACACTAATTTCTGTTACCGTTGTGGGGAGAGATACCGCCAGCTCCGGTTCTTCGGAGATCACACCTCAAACCTCAGTATCTTTGGATGCAAATACCGCTACCTCCCCGAGAGACCACATTTAAGGAGATTAGTGCGAGGCTCTGTCTGTGGTGAGTGGATAAAGGTTCCTTCTGGAGCGCTGCACAATTGCGGAGGACACACTAATAGTTCATTAAAAGTTATGGGCTTAAAGTATCCAGTGGGGAGAGTGTTTAGTTATGTAAAAGGTGGTGTATGAAACATACTTAAGTATCGCCTCCCCTTCTGATAGCTTCTGTTTCTTAATGCTTTTTAATAATATATAAGCAAATCAGAAAAATATTGTCAATATGCATGTTTGTTGGCTGTGATTTTTATTCTAAAAGCATATAGGAGAAATGGATCCGAGCAGGAACCTCTTTTTGAATGAACGTCTGCATCAAGGTTTTGTTTGAATAAAGCATTGTTTGGATTTGAACCTGACCTGCTTTTGAAAAACCCAAACTACTCAGGTTAGCCAGTTGAAATAGGAGGACGCTTGTCTCTTAGCTGTTAACTTTGGTTCAGATATATTAATGTGTATATAGCTGTATTTTGTTGTATCTCACGGGACTATAATGCCAAAACCTCAACTTTTCTTTTTATTTAGAAAAAAAAGATACTCCTAATTTGCCTTTGAACCAGATGTATACCTGTCTCAGCCTATAGAAGCACAAGAAAAATAGATAACAAAGTAGATAGCTACCTTATGTCATATCTTGCATATGCATTAATTTCAGTCACTGTAGTGAGTTTACAGTGTGTAAAGCAATCCATAATGTTATAGGAAATGGATGTATCGGGTGTCAGAAACCAGGGGCCTGCTAAGGAAAATAGGACCCTTGGTACTTTGAATTAAGGTATAGAAATAGGAAATCAGTTGAGACTCACCTAGGATGAGGAAATGCTTTGAGCTTCTGACTTGATGTTGAATGCAGAGGTAAAGGTAAGAGACTGAGTGTGTGGAAATAACAGTCAGCAGACCTGCAGTGAAAATAATACTCTTGAGCTAAACGTGTTCCGGTAAGAAAACTAGGGGATTTCCATTTCAGAGGAACGCGAGAGTTGTCACACTCTCATAGGCTTGGTAATAAGGATACTGATCTTGCAAAGTTGTGGGAGCCTCACAAACCTAGAATTCTTGTTTAACAAATGACAGTAAGTCATCCAGGCTCATTAGTTTCACCTTGGGAACTTGCAAGGCTTTAGAGCAAACTTCATGCCAGAGGCAAATTAAAGATGCAGAAATAGATAGGGAAGTGGATAAAAATTAAATGTTATTGGATCTGCCTACTCTAACACATTTCATAGAGATAAATTCCAGCACATTAGAAGATCTAGCCTAGGATAAAAACAATGCTGGCACTAGAACATTTGGGTATAAGCTATTTATGAATCAATTGATGTTTAAATTTCAAGGGACACTTAAAAGTAAGGTTTCAGAAGATCTTTCAGCAAAAGCCACAATGGCAAGTAACATAGGCTGTTTTAAAATGGATCTTGGTATGGCTGGAGTTTGTATTTGTGATAACAAGGGATTGTACTCAGAGACATTACCAATTCCGTGCCACTTACATGTGGGATCATGGTAACGTTATTCAAAGATGAAACCTATGTACAATTGATATACAAGAAATCCCTGTTTGTTTTTTTATGGAATAATAATGCACGTCCTTTTCCTTTCAAAAATAAACAAGTTTTACTTGTAAGAAAGAAAACTAGTTTATTTGCAAACAAGTGACTTGGAGCCCGTTAAGATATGCAGAAGTGCATTTATCAGTTAAAGCTTAGTGGTGAAGACGTGTATGTTGATATTTATAAAAAGACACATAGAGAAGGTGTAGGGTATTTTACTTTCATTTCCTGTTTGCAAGTGTACTTGTGGTTTGTCTTAATTAGTAAAGCAAAGATGATTTACAAAGCTTAAGGTCTCAGCTTAAATTTTTCAAGGGATTTTGGTTAAAAATCTCTCTCCAGGACTGCCTCTGCCAGACAGTGTTACCTCCCAGAGGATTGGTCAGCATTTGAATAGACAGAGCTAGCTGAACCTGTCAGCACATGCAGCCATTGCCCTCACTTTTATAATAGCTTAACACCCCAGTTGACAGTGACTCAGAGTTCTGCATTGATAACCATGACTCCCTGCCCTTGCAAGCAGTCACTCTTCATCTTTCCTACAGGCCCCTTTAGGTACTAGAAGGCCACAATAAGATCTCCCTGGAGCCTTCTCTTCTCCAGGCTGAACAAGCCCAACTTTCTTAGCTTGTCTTCACAGGAGAGGTGCTCCAGCCCTCCCTGAGAGCTCACATACTGTGTATTTCCAGCAATTGTTGGTTTAGATGCTTCCTTAGTTACAATTTGTATCTGAACCTTTGTTTAATATCTATCGAGATGTACCCTTCATCAGCTTACACAGTTCATAAGTTATTTATAGTGTTGGTTTCCATGTTATCTTTGATAGAGGCTGTAGGATTTCACTATGTCCTGAAGAGAAAGTACTTCTCTCTATTGTGTTTGGGTCATTTTTTTAATAGATTACTGACAGTTTCATAGGTTACTACTTTTATTACACAATTGAGTTAATAGCTTGCTTGCTGCCTCATATCTTTTATAGACCCTCCATCAGTTTTCTTCTTTGTTGCGATCTTTGATTATTTTTTTTAAGTTTTTTTGTCGTAGCTTTCTTTTGACCTGAAGCTTCCTAGTTGTAATCATTTAAGATCAAGTTGAATATTGAGAAGTGTTTAGTTCCAGTTAGGGATCACACCTAGGCCCAGACATGGTCCGTCAGCTAGAAATGTTAACTGTAAATATATCAAGGCCTTAACATCAGCAGGTCAGTGAAAGATGTTAGAAAGAGGAGATGGTAGCAGAGAAATAGGTCATTAGAAGCATAGTCTCTAAATTTAAAGTAACATATAGCAAGAAGTAAAGGTTGGACTTCCTGTAGTAAAATGCCTTTGCTTAGCTAAGTAGTGGAAATTAAGCTGACATTCTCTTGGCTGTCAGTTGGAGAGTGGTGAGGTATTTATTGCCAGATGCATTTTCTTCTGCGACCGTTTATTTTATTCTCTTTTTGTGGAGAGTAAATGCTTATTTAAGCAAATGTGGTGATTTTGTAGTGAAGGTTTTTTGGCTGGTTTCTATCAAATCTGGGTGGGTGGGGTATGTAGAAAGGAAAGAACACTTCATGGCAGGCTGGCATGCTGTCATGGTTTCTGTTGGGAAGCAAATGTTTGTGCCTACAATCACAAACTGTTCTGTAATAAAAATAAGGGAAAAGCACTTAGGCAGCATAAATTCAAACGTAGTTTTCTTTATAAACCAATGTTTTTGTTAAGGTAATAGATGTCACAGGGAGAAGAAAATAAGAAGTGACAGTGGTCTCTGAATTTGACATTTCTTTCCCCTGTTTAGCCAGCATATTTTTTTTGGAGAAAGCATTGTCTGAGACCAGTACAGTAAGGTGAAATTGCATTTATACCTCAGTCCCAGTGGACTTGGAGATTTCATTCACGTAGTAATTATTTGGCTGAATTCTTGTTTGGTTATAACTTGAATTAGTGATGAATTGCACAGAAAGAATAAAAGATGTTAAACTGTCTTAAATGTATTTAAGATGCCACTTGAGTGCCACTTGAATTCTGCAGTTGGGTGAATTACATTCAAAATCAGTTTCTAGGTGCTTCATGGATACGTAACAGGACATAACATGTAATGATGCTATTTAAGCAGATGCAGGTTTTTGGATGGTAAATAGGGTTCTGCAAGCAGCCTGTTTTCAGATCTGATGTGTACTCCTGTCCCAGGACAGAGTGCAAGAGTCACTTTTTGCATGGCTTCAAGCATCGCAGAAGGAAGCTTGCATTTCTAGGACCCAGCCTTCATTAGAGACTTTAGCATTTAAGTCGGTCTGGTTTGTAGGAAGTCTCCTATATACACTTCATTGACGTTTTAAACAGATACAAACTTGAATTAGAACTTAAATCTTCATAGATATAACTGATTTGTAGGTATATGTTTTTAAGCAACAGATCCACGAAAGAGTGTCTAATGATATTAAGCCTTAATATCATTAGCAAACTTTCCTCATATGCTAGTGATCATACTTGGTTTTGAACACTAGCAGATGTGCTTTTTACATGGCAAAGACTTCTCTAAGGTCTTGTTACGCTAAAACCTTTAACCAAGCCCGAAGTTGTGGACAGGAAAAATATTCCTCATACTTCCCTAAACATTTCCTCATTTTGCAGAAAAATTATATTCTCTATATCATAAGTAATGCAACCCCTGTGAGAAACCTGCAAATACAGTTATTAGATTACCACAGATATCTAAATCTTCATTCTGAGTAACCCAGCAGAGAAATTGTTTACCATGGATTTGTTTTAGGCTTGTTCAGTTTTCTTTTAAGTTATCCTTAAAACCCAGCTTTGAACATAACCAAACTGGCTATCATAACCTACTGCTGAGTTCTCCACATGGAATAAGGACCCAAGATTTTATTGAACTCTGAGGAAAGTTTTACATTAGCTCTCTCTGCTAGCAATCTCAGAGCTAGGAGATGTGGGACAGTGGATCTTTGGGAAGTGTAGTGCCTGTGATAAACATTCTCGATTTGAGCAGCATTTCTTGGTGTCTCAAGATTCCCTCCATGATTAAGAACCTCATAATCCTTCATGCTACAAGAAACAATGTGTATCAAGCTGGAATTGGATTTAAACTAGTGCTCAATTCAAATATGTAAAATAGAGCACTTTATAATTGTTTCATGCAGTGCTGATACATTCCTTTTGCTCCAATCATTTTTATCTGCTGCTTTACAGTGATTGCTGCTGTTGTAATCTTACTGATGTTAACTCGTGCAAGTCTTGTTCACCTCGTGTTGATTTGTTTCTTAATTTTAGTTTACTGAGGTAAAAAATTTAATGTGGTAATAAATACATAAGGAGAAAAGGTATTTTCTTTAAAAACAAAAGTTTCACCTTTAGGAAGAATGCATTGATAACCAAAAGATGTTGTCCCACGACTATGAAAATTCATTTTATCCTACAAGATCCTGGAACTGTACAATGCTCGTAACTTCATAGTCACAGACAGAAGGAAAAAGACACTCATTCATACTTTATTATTATTATTATATGCTGAGTTAGTTTGTCAAATGTAAGGAAGCAAGTTCTTAAACCGAATTAGCTTAGGAACAGTTATTTGTTCCTGCAAAGAAATTACAGCAGTCAGAAGATACCTTAGCCCTTTCTGCAGAAGGTTTCTATGTAGTTAATGCCACTTTGGTTAAGTTTTAAATTATTTTGGTACCAAACATCATCAGTTTCTAACATTCTAATTACATGGTTATTAATAAAGTAAAGAGTTCACACCTTAAAGCAATCATTTATAAGCTTTAGTTTGAAACTGTGAAAGACTGGTAATAGTTTTTAATTAGTCTTTTTGAGTTTTCTTGAGGTTTTCCATCACTCTACATTCACTCTCCTGTCTACACTTGAATACTTGATTTGATGACAACTCTGTATTTATATAGAATGCAGCGCAGGAGAGTCCCGTAGAGGTCAACCATTGGGATGCCTAGCAACTAGAGTAATGCCAATAATATATGCCCTTTTTTTTTCTGGGAATTAATGTTTCCCACCCACAATACTCCTATGAAATTTAAAAGCTATCAAAACAGAGCATGAAAAGCACCAATTCATTTAACTGTTATAAATATTTCCAAAATATCTCAATTTTTCCTTCAGACTGCCCAAATTAGTGGTTCAGGTTATGGAGAGGTTTACATCATTATTGAATGAAGTAATCCCTTTACTGAAATCTGATACAAGTGACTTGAGGGAGGAAAGGGCATGGAAGAGAGAGGTAACAACCTTACTTTTCCTCCCTTTCTAGAAGTGACCATTCAAACACGTGCTCAACTTTGACAATTGCTTAATTTCAAATCCCTGATCAGGCTGCTGGTGCATCAGTAAAAAGGCCTACTGTGCTGCCTTTCCCAACAGCTCAGACAAGGGACAGCTTCGATCCAGCCACTCAGCCAGGGAGGTTCTGCTGCTCACTTGAAAGCATGAGATGCAAGATAGAAAACTTTGAATTCAAGTTCAGTTTCAACTTAAGTATTTCAGAAAGAGCCCTGCCTTCCCTCCGTGCATTTCTATCCTGATGAACTCATCAGAAGTAACAAACTGGAGCGTGCTTTATTTGTTCTCAGTCTGGTGCTCTAGCTGGTGTGCTGCACAGCCTCGCTCATGCCTTTCTTGTGTAATGTGTTAAGTGTTGATCCAAAATAGCTGTGGTTTGATTTAGACCTAAATCACAACTGCACGTGAGGACTTCTCCATAGCCTTTAAAAGCGAGCAGAAGCATATTTCGAGGTGATGGTCTCATCACCCTGAGCTAACCTAAACTCTCCCAAGATGCTGGTTTGCTTGGCATCTTTCCGGAGTGGTTGCTGTGCAGTAGGATTCCGGAGAAGCCAAACGATAGTAGCTCTATAGCTATCACGTTCCTGCTGATGCCTGAGGGATTTCAGAATGGAAACAGAAGTAAATGCAAGCTAACTGTTAATGGACAAAATGAGCTGTGCTGAGAGCTGTGGTGGGTGAAAGAGGGCAGAGAGAAATAAGGGCAGGGGGCTGGCCGGGTGGTAATCGCTGCTAGCTGGATTTGTAGGTTGGATTTGCAAATAGGAATCCTGGTAAAGTATTAAAAAAGCAAACCAGCTTTTTGGGAGTCTAATACCATTTATGGATGGCTGGAAAGGGAAAAATAAAATGCCTGTCTAAAATTGTTTAATGAATTTTGCATTTCAGCTGGAAAACTACTCATTACGCCCCTAATTCTGGTTCTGGGACTGGCACTGGGAGCCATAGCTGTTGTAATAGGTAAGAGTTTAATTGTGATTTTTAGAGTGATTTTCTGTAGGATAACTTAGTACTTTCATCTCAGAGATGGATGCAAAGTGCAAATTTCATAGATTTGGTGCCTAGGCTGCCAAAGTGGATTCCATCACAAAAAATGCTGCTGAGAACCGTTTGCTATAGTATTGGAGTTCTGTTACCGTGGTTGTATTAATGCAGATGTAGTTATTCTCACAAATCTGCTCTTTGTCTGGCTTAACTGAATTCTGGAGAAATGAAATAAACCTTAATGATAAAAAGTGTAATTTTGCTCGCACACATATCCACTACTTATGTTCACAGTAATAAGTTAACTGGGGATTGTGCCATTTCATAACTCTTCAACTACTTACTGCATTGAAAATTTGTAGTGCATGCCCAGCACTGAGACATGTTGAGATGTGGCACCGTTATTTGGATTTAATAAAGCCAAATTATACTAGGATAGTTACAGCAATAAGATTGTACTTAACCAATCAGCATCCATTACAGCTTCTACAGGCCTTATTCTGGCCAAATAAGGAATATTTCAGTATTTAGGCTAAGAACACATCATATCTTTGTCCTGTATCAAAATTCTGAGTTAGATTCAAGGAAGGTAGATAAATATCTAAAATACTCCTTTTTTGGTGGCATTTTAATGCCAAAAAATAGACAATAAAGACTTCTTAATGCCTGCAAAACTTATTTTTCTCAGCAATCCCATATAATCTGTGCTGGAAAAAAACCCCCACTCTTTTGCTTATATTAAAAATGAAGAGATGCAATCAAGACCAGCAGTATGAAAAGTTCTAAAGACTTTGTCTATTTACAAGGAAGTTTTGATTTTGAGGTAACTACGGCATTATTTACTGTCAACCCAACTGTTGAAGTAATCTCAGTGTTATAGCTGAAAGACATTTTACACCATTTACAAGGCTGTTTAGCAAAGCAAGGGCCCTGGTGACTGTAGTAGCTTCCGTTCTGTCAAAAGACTTTTAAGAATAAATACTTCCTTGCCCAGGCAAGAATAAACACTTGGTATTACTTCACAATAGATGAGGAAGCTTGTAAAGATAAATGATATTTAAAAAAAAAAGTCAAGCTGTAACATGCTGCATCTCTTGCATGAGAAGCTGGTTGAAAAGTCATTTAGTTAAATCAGCCTTGGATTTAGATCTAAGGATTGCCAAATTGCTTTTTAAAGTTTCAGGTTTATATCTCATACAAACCAGCATGGTTTAGGAATTAATTTGCCAGAGATGGGAGCAGAGTTAGTGGGAATTTCTTGTCAACAGAAATTGTATATTAACTCGTTACCAAAGAGTGTTGCAGGCTGTTATTATTTTTTTCTCTTCTCCAAATGCCTTGTCTAAAGTCTCTTGAGACATGGGAAGCTGTGTCTGAATACGTACATTGAAAAGTACACAGTGCATGCACAAAGGGTTGCATTTAATTGTGGCTTTCTTCTCATTTTCTTCTTTCTTTGGCAGGTTTATTTGTGTTTCCTATCTATTGCCTTTGTAAAAAGCAGAGGAAAAGGTCACGGACAGGTATGCCTTGGTAAGGATGGACCTTACTCACCCGAACTGAGCTGGTCCTGCAAGGGCTATACGCGCTTTGTGCTACAGAGCAATACAGTGCTGGGAACAGCATCAAAGCCACCGCCTGAGAAGACGAATGGAGGATCTCCTGCCATCTTCCCTCGGCTGAAAACACTACTGCAGACCAGAAAGCCTCTTTGCTCTGGTGCACTCTGAACAAGATGGGCCCCCTGACTGCTGCTTTTTAAATGTTTTGGGGTTTGTTGGTTTTTTGTTTTGGCTTTTTTTTTTATTATTACCTTGGAGGGTTTTTTTGAGTCCAAGTTTCTGAACTAGACAATCAAAGTCTGTATTGTAGCCACAACTCTACTACCGATTTGGCCTGTGACGAAAGCATTTAACTGCTAACATGTGCTCCGTTTAACTTCAGTGTCGGCCTTTAAGGGGGAAATGCTTAGAAGTGTTTGGACTCTTACTGTATACTGAGCATACTACTTTTGGTATTAAAAACTACTTCTGTAAATAACTTCCATCACACAGCATTCTGTTGAGCATACCGAAACCCCGTCACATGCCAGAGCACGACAGCTGGTTATCTTCTGAGTCCTCCTGCTAGTGGGCAAGAGTGTAGATTGCCCCTGCCAAACTGCAGTGCCTCAGAGGGAAATGTCCTTAGTATTGAAGCTCCATGATGCTTACAAACATGATAGTTGGTTTCACTTCAGTATTTAATATATGATGGTCTGTTAATATTGATTATGGGGGGAGGTGGTGACAGATTTGTTAGGGTACAGCATTTTGAAACTCTCCAATACAGAAAAAAATTGAAGGGTTTAGGTATGAAGCCTCAGTGGCCTGCTTGTTTTTTTCCACAAGGTTTCCCTGAAGTGTGTTTGCAGGGAAGCTGGAAACCTGCTCTTCCGTTCTGACTTGGCATAGAAAACACATGCTACTCACTCCTTGTGTGAAGATTGACCTGATGAAATTTTATAAACTAAATAGCACATTTTTTTTTTCTTCATTTAAGTGGGCTACATAAGTCTTAGAGCATCCACTGATGTCTCATGAGGAAAATCTGTGAATTGTGGCTAAGGGAGGGGTCACGAATCCTTAGGAGACCATTGAATTCTTATTCCTTGCTTCCAGTGTTTCTCTTTCTGGCACGTTACAGATCAGAAGAGAGTAGCTAGCCTTGCTCTTTCTTCCCAACTTCAAAGTACCACTGCTTGCTGCCAGACCTCTTTCTCAGCGCATCGCCACAAGAGCAGTGTAAGTCAATGTTAGGAATCGGCTACTGAGAATTTTTAATTTTTAGCTATAATCCAAATTTATCATCAAACTTAAAAGAAAACATAGAATAAATTTATGTAAGCAGAACACAGAAAAAAACTAAAGGAACTGAATATGAGAAATATCTACTTTATACTTTAAAAATACAAGCTGATCTTAAAAGAAGATTGGATTTGTACTGTGAAGGTATTTTTTTCCAGTGTGTGTGTTTGAAGATACGTATATATGTGTGTGTGTGTTTATATATGGGGAGAGGGGGAAGCAGAGATGGGCAATCTCGTAAAGAGTCTACAAACGTCAGAATTTAGGCTCACAAATAGCATATCATTTGGGAGGATGTACTTTGCACCACTTTCTTTCAAAACTGTTGTTAAATATGAATCTAGTTGTAACTTTTAAGTAAATGGTATTCTATCCCACCATCACAATAGTGTTATAAGATACTCCCTCTGACTTCAAAGCCTCTGTGGAAGAAACTGATGAATTTTGTTTGCCTGGAAACACAAAAATCAGCTCACCATAGTTGGCTAGTATGCTCTCATCTTCTGTCAGCTTCTGGTTTTGTTTTCTTGGGGTTTTTTCTTGTTGAAACAGTGTGTACAAGCACACTGTAGTAGTCAACAAGTACTTTATATTTCCAATTGAATTTAAGGGCATGTTGACCCTGTTGTTGTAAGGGTAGAAGTAGTACCTTTCAAAGATTTGCGAATGAAGCAGGGAAGCAGTGACATTTAGAAGTAAAGTTCAAAGCCTATTGTCAATGCAAATCTACCAGTTAATGAGATTTCTTCTTCTGTGACACATCAGTTTTCTATTTGTGTTTTGGTCTGAGGTTGGAAACTGCCTTAAAATTGGTCTTGGTTTTGAGTGTGTTTTCTGAGGCTATACATATCAGTTGTCTTTGGCTTACTCAGGGATTTTTATTCCTTTCTTTAAATGTCAAATAATGAAGATATTTTTGTATTATTTAGAAAAACCTTCAGACCTCGGAGAGCAAGATATATAGATAGTTTTGGGTTTGCAATGCAGTCTGTAATAACAGTGTCAAACTATTTCTCTCGAATATTTTAGCTATTGCAATTCTGTAATTAACTATACAGTGGATTAATTTCCTTTCTTTTCCTGGCTCTTCATAAATATGTGAAATAATTCTTACAGTCTTTGTAGCTTTTTTACTCTGCCGTGTTTGCCGTTTTCAGTTTCTGATGGGAGTTCAGTAAGATCTGAAATTAAGATGCAAGAACAAAGAGTGTAAAAGGGAAGATAATAGATCTGCACTTTTTTATATTCAGAAAGCATGTCACTGTGGGTGGAGGAAAGGAACACACGTTTCCACTCCTACATTATCGTTTCATCTAGGCCGTTTTGATTTTATTGGAACAGATTAAATCAGAGGGAAACGGTTCTTCATTTTCTACACATGGCAAAATGAGGCATCTTTTACCTTGGAAAGATGAGAGAGTCAAATCTTCCTTTCTTGGTAGAAACAAAAATTAGTAATGACAATAATATTTGCTTTTCTGTAAAACCAGAAAAAAGTCAAGAGCCAGGCATAGTAAGGATATGGAAGCCCTTTTCCATTCATATAAAATTATTCCCACTTGGATAGCACATAAATACAATTTTTCATTAATGCTATGTAACATAACCCAACTGAATTCTGCGTAGTAGTTTAGTACAAAACAAATCAATAAAATCTTAATTTTAAATGGCTCTTCTCATGTTACAGGAAATATTCACATCTAAATCGTGTATGTTTTATAAGCATTAATTTATTGATTTGATAGAAATGGAATGACCTTTGTAAGGAAGTTTAAGGGTGTTTTTCTTCTGTTTTTCTTATTAGCAGAAAACTTCATCAGGCAGCTGACATACCCTGCTAAGGCAGATTTCACATTACTGTATGCTGATCATCACTGATCATCAGGTTTGCTTTCACCACATTTAATATTTAAGTTGATCCTTGTGCAAAATTGTTGCTCAGTGCTGTCTTTATTCGGGGTAGGAAATGCTAAAATCTGTTCTGCATTAGCCTTAGTTCAAGCTTGCCTGGAAATGGCATTGCCCACAGGCTCAGAGCCCCATGCAGGCACGCAGTCAGAGCTGTGCCCTCCTGGCAGCACCGCGCTGTGCGTGCCTGCTTCCGCTCCTGCTGCAGAGGGCTGGTTGGGTACACCGGTCCCGAGGGGGCTGCTTGCCCTTTCTCCACTAATGAGCTGTATTTCATTAATTGGGTCAAGTTTCAGGCTTGCTCAGTCATGTCAGTGGCTGAGGTGGGATCTCAGAGCATCACTAGGTATTTTTGCAGAGCTTATCCAGGAGCTTGTGACTGGAAAATACTTGTGCTTGTGTCAGTCTGTGAGGCAGTGAGAGTAAAAAGCTGAGTAGTCAAACAAGCGAGAGGCAGGAGTGCAATTCTACATAACCTCATGCTGTAGCTGACCCGTAGGTTTTAGTCTGTTCAGGAAAGTCTGTTGTCTTAATTCTCACCACCTCTGTAACAAGCAGTATGTTCATACCTTTCAGATGTCATTAAAATACAGTGCACTTTGATCTATTATCTTCCTTTGGGGCAGTGCAAGCGTGTAAGTAAGAGAGGATTTTGTGTTTGGTTCTGTGTTACTAATGCTGACTTCTTAACTCTTCCTGGTACGTTAGGGTTGGGGTGTTTTTATTAATTTACATCTATTTATTGGTCCTGAAAGTTTGATCAACGTGAAGTTTTACTTTATTAAAAATATTAATTTGCAGGGACTACTGCCAATTTATCTTAGAAGGCATTTTGGATCACTGTCAGGTATTCTTTTTAGCCAAGGGGCTTTCTGCTCTTCCAAAGACTGCCATAGCTTGTGTGGTAAGTGGTGTATAGGTAGGGCAGTAACTCTCAGAGGGTACAGATTCTCCAGTGATTGAATGGTTTCTCTTGCCAGTTATGTCAGAGAAACTGGTTAATATTCAATAGCCAAATAGTTTGTCGTGCAGACTCTGAGGTGTTATTTAAATTTAGTTGTGGTGTTATGTTTCTTGAGCAGACTGTGTCATTCATAATTCTTGGTATGATAATTGTATAGCTTCAAGTTGTGGATGAGAACCATGGATTACTGTTACTTTTATAATCTGTATTAGGTCTCTGATTTTGCTGATAGAAAGAATCCTACCTGAGGAAACTTAATTGAGCTAATTTCTTAGCTTCTTTTCATTGTACAGCCTTATTAGTTGCAGTGGATCACCTTCACTCCTGACAATGACTCGTAGCCCAGTTAAACCAGAGAATTCATACCCATTTTTATGCTGGTATGGAATTTGTTTGCAGATAGCATGCTTCCAGATATTTTTATTGAAGTGATAGCCATTGTGCAGCAACTTTGAAAGTGTGGTTTGATTTTGAAGAAACACAAACTACTGTGGAGCTGGTCTACTCATTCATAGAGTCATACTAGTGCTGGTTAATAAGGTCAGGAGAGGGCAGGGAGTAGGGGAGAATTTCCAAATGGCATCCTTACTAAAGCAAATAGTCAGGGAAAGGAGCACTATAGCTTTTAATAGGATAAAGAGACTTTCTTAATGCTTTGAGTCACTAGTAAAGCTAGAAACAACAGCCATAGGAAATGTTAACATCTCTTAAAATTCTGCTTTCTTCAGTGCAACGGATACTAGTGCAGAATCAGAATTAGAGCTGTTCAGTGTTTTTTGGACTTAACACATAAACTTGAAAAAAGGGGCAGATGACATTGAAAAAGTTACATTGCTGGTATATTTGGTGGCTTGTTTTGCTACTGTTACATGAAAAACTGGCTGAGCCTTGAGTCAACTGCAAGACTAGCAGGGTTTTCATTATAAGTACTGCTCAAGCTGTAACATGGCACCCCCAACCTTTTTTTTTTTCTTTTTTTTTTTAAAATCAAACTAACAAATGCAACTTGTTGCAGTTACCCAGGACCTTCCTGGCTGATTCTTCCTTATCTGTCTGTGCATAAGGGCTCAGGATGTAGATGTTCTCTCTCCAGTAAGGAATGGAGTGCTTGTATTAAGCAACTAATCACTGATGCTCCTCATCCTGAAATGTCATAAGGTAGGGAAATGAAAGCTGGTCTTGGAGTGCATGCTCTGATATCAAAGGTAAAAACAGATAATGAGCTTTAATTGCTAACTCCCTAGTAAAAAAGAAAAACCCACATAAATTTCAAAGCATAATTCCAACTGTTTATTTCTAAATATTTTTAAGTAGTTATAATAGTTATAAATTAGCTCATTTTAAAAATGCATATTGTGCAAAAGAAATAATTTTTTGAGTTTATTTGGCTTACTAAGACTTGAAAAATGAACCTTAAGTGTTTTGGATAGATCGAAGTGAGAGAATGAGAAACTTATTGTGTAAAAATATTTTATATTTTTATCATAAACATGGATTTTGCACAAACCTGCCTAAACGCCCATGCTAACCCCATTCAGTGTTCATTTTGTTGAAAACCTGTCAGACTGTAAACAGTATTCTTGGAATTCTAAGCTACTGTCACTGAGCATGTTACTAATATGATGTCACGTTTACCTCATTTTTAGAAGGCAAATCTACTTATAGAATCCAAGCAAGCTGTTCAGATATTTTAAACCTGTCCTGTAAAAGTGCTGATGCAGTCAAGAAACATTTTCATGCTTTTTGCAAGCTCTGGGTAAGCAGATGGCTTCAGTCTTTAATCATAGACTATTTTTTTGCATTAAAAATGAGCTCTTAAGAGTTCTTCATATCAATTTACATTCTGCTACTTTGTGTCCAGAAATTGCAAGGATTTCATTGTTTACCATCTCATGAAATGTTTACCATATTTCCATTTCTTACATGTTTTGTTTTTGGTGAACTCCTTTTCCTTCCAAATTTCAGTATTTGAAACTGGCTTGTGGTAGTGGCTGAAGATGAAATTGGACCTGGAAAATGTGATCTCATAAGTAGTTTCAGTAATGCTTTGCTGAGCTATACCAGCAAAAGATTAATTTTCTTGTATTTAAAGTACTTAAATGCAAAATGCTGAAATCTATTTTTTCTTTAGGGCTTATTTTGCAAATTTTTGAAATTAAACAGCACTGTTGTGTCTGTTACCTAACTAACCATCTGAGTCCGGGTAACATTTTAGGGTATTTGTTAATTCTTGTGACTGTGGTAGAGGTGAGAATAATAGGTGCTAAGAAATAGAAAATGTGATCTCTGAGGAGGCTGTCCAAGCTGAAATTTTGTCATGGGATAGAGAGAATTCAATGAGAAATCTTCCCCTCCCCCATCTCTTACATATTTTAAGGTGAAGAATTCCCTTTAAAGGCAGGTAAATTGGAATGGAGCTGGTGAGGACAGTGAGATAATACCTCACATCCCTTCCAGTGCACAGGCATTTGGCATGACTAGAGTGCTGGCCAAAACACTGCAGGTTCATTAAGCAAGTAACTTCTAGCTCCACGTTTGGGCTACGTACAAAGCAGATGCATCAGTGATTAGAGCTTTCTGTAGTATGTTTATTTGATGAATTAAAGTTCTAAAAACTGGAGGTAGGCAATACCCATGTAATCAACGCTTGAATTCAAGTATTCAATGTGTTTTATATAATGAGGAATTTTAAATGTGTAAGTGCCTTATTGCATGAAACAAATGTAAGGTGTTGTTCCCCTCCATAGAGCAATATGGGAATTTCTGTTTCGTGGACGGCTACAGACAGACACGTTGAGCCAAAGTGACCAATATTGGTTTGCTCACAGTTGAAAAATATTATGTTAGTGGAGAAGTTTACTTTTGTAATTTGTAAGAAGATATCTGGCATGCCTGTTTTAATTCTGATGATCACATTTCTGAGTTTGTTTTAGCCTGCTGTTGACAACCCCTTCCCCGTTTCCATTTCCCTTCAGACTTCTGCAGTAATGCATCTTCTGTGTGTTGCCAGAATGCATTTGATCTTCCAGTATAACCAGCTGGGAGTTTCCAACCACTTAAAGAAATCCAACTTTTTGGAGAAGAGAATTTTCAGCTGACATGCAGTTAGGCCATGCCTGTGGTCTGTGTACCTTCAAACTCCAGGGTTCAGACAGGTCCTGTTCCACTCTAATTTGTGAAGATGGCACTGTGGCTGGGCTGGGACTTCGAGCAGTTTAACAGCATCCTACTTGAACTAATGTATTCTGTTAATGTAAGTCAGTAACTCCTCCGGGGTGGATATCTTGATGGTCTAAACCATCAATCAAACTCAGTGGAGCAGCTCTGGGATCTCTGCCTTTCATTGGGAGCTATGATCTGAAAAAGTAGTGTTTGCTTTACCATCTTCATTTAGCTTCCAAATTAATACCCTGGTGTTTGTTTACTTTTCTGGGATTGATTCCTTTCCCAGAAGACAGTAGATCCTCTTAGGATCTGGACTTTCTAAAGGACCTGTTTTTTCTTACTAACATTGCTCACTGCTTTTGTCCATCTATTGGAAGTCTGGTTCTAAGAACAAGCTACTTCTCTAAAAATATCTTGAATTATATGAATTTCTGGTAGAAATTATCTTTTAAAATATTGAAGTTATAAACAGATAATTATCAGAAGGAAATGGAGTTAAGAAGAAAAATGATGCTCGGGAGGTCTATTATGGATTTGTGATCATAAAATGGTTTTAATATGCTTAATTTCCATCACTAAGGATTTGTGAAGGAAGGAAAAGAGGGAGAAATTAAGAGTATCTCATGGAACCTTTTCTTCTGCAATTCCTGAGGTCTGTAGGAGAGATGTTGTTTTTTTCCCCTGGAGTTCTTAATTGGTAATATAGCTGTCACTTGCAGTGTTATCTCATAATGAAGCATCACACATGAGTGTTTAATCAGAATTCAGCTTGCATGTCTGAAGGTTTTGGTGATAGGGAATTTGATTTAGAGCCATAATGCAATAAATAAGTGAATTACCACTCTTACAGTTATCTTTTAAAACTTCTATTTCAGAATTATCTCCAGTTTTTAGGTATTAACTAAGTCATTCTATAACCCATTGAATAGGAGGCACCCTGTATCAAAATAATTCTTCAATCTTACGAGTTACTGTTTATTTTAAAGTCATTTCCTTAAATGAAATTCTTCTCTCTTACAACCAGCAGGCACACACCAAAATGCTGATAAGGTTTCTCCATTATCTTGCTCTTGCATTTAGCTGATAACTAAACTGTTTGTTGCCTAGTATTGCAACAATGGTCCTCATGCTGTAATAATTTGACAAAAATGTTCAGTAGTCTTGGGCAATATTTTACAAATAATCCATCTTCACGTTGGTATTTTAAATGTATACCAGTAATCACTGTTGAGTGTGCTACCTTTGTGGCTGCTTTAGTTTGTGTCAGTGTTTTGTAAGGATTATTTCTTGCTATCCTCTTCAGAGTGCCTTTTAATTTAGGAGGTCTAGAGATGGTTCACTGAAGTCCTCTGTTGAATCTACCATAGTAATGTCTGATTTCTAAACTTGTCCTGATGAATGTATAACTAAAATCCTGTTGTTTAAAAAGCTGTAGTAGGCACAGGTTGTGTATGCACATGTACATGCATGGAGACAAGGGAAGGTGATCTGCCAATGTTTGTCCTGCTGGACAGGACCTTTTGAAAGTAAGTGAATTTTTTAACAGTTTTATTTTCAAAATGTTACCTCACTAGTGTTCAGTAGTAGGTATGTCTCTGTACTGCTTCACTTTGCTAAATACAATCACGATCATGGTAGGCAGTTTGATTTAAAACTCTGCGATGCATCCGGTGTCCGCACTGAGAGGGGAGTTCGTAGGTCCACGCTTACGGTACTTCGTTCCCTCTGGAGCCATTCCCTTTACGCTGATATCCCGAGCCCCTGTTACCAACCAGCTGGGAAAGTGCTTCCCCGCCCCTGCTGAAGTGGCAGAAAGAAAAGGAGCAGTTGAATGCACTCTGCCTGTCTTGGAATCGATACTCAGAAATGGGGGAGGGGGTGTGGGTTGAACGGAGTGCGGGAAGGCGTATGTTGTAGAGCTCGTTCACTTGCACACGAGGGGTTTTACAATGTCATCTAGTAACGTCTGCCTAATAAAGTTTTGAAAAAGAAAAGTAAAACTTGTCTGTCTAACTCCTTTGTGTTAAACAATCATATGCACGAATGGTACTAGACCAGCTCCAGGCTGTCTTGCCACAATGTAATTTTTTAATGATTCTGATATTATCCCGACAATCCCACCACATGATTTAAGCTTCAGAATCTTTGTGTTCACAAACACTGTATTACAGCCACTTCGGTTTTTAACTGCTTTAATGCTGAAAATTAAACCATAGGTAGAAACCCAGTTTACTATGATAAATATTTTTAAATGTTCCTGGCCACGTGGTGTCATCTCTTGGCTACCATCCTTGTTTTTAAAAGCATCTTAATATGTAATACAAAATTTTACCTTCTAATGAAAATTAAAATGATAGCTTAAAATAAAACAGAATGAGGAGAAAATGTGTTGGAATCCAGTTTTCCCTTAAGACAGCTTCATAAAGCTCCCTTCCTTTCAAAGAGTTTTTAAAAGAAAGTCTGTAGCTACAACTTGAAATATGTTCATCCATTAACTGAGCCAGGTGCCTCTTGCTGGGAAAGAGCTGTTTTTGCTTTACACACTTTGTGACAGACAATATTGATGGAATGTTTTGTCTGATGTGTTGGGGATTTTTAGGCACTGTGCCTAATTATGAAATCGCATTTGCATCATGCACAGACAGACAAGGCAGAACGCTCACCTACAACTTGTTTCTGTGGGAAATAAAGCTGAAAAGCAATTTGCTGCAGTGAAATACATAGTAGAAACCTTGAGACCTGTGGTAGGTGCCTGTGGCCAAGGACAAGCCCTTTGGCCATCCCCCCAGCTCCCTCCAAAACAGTCCAGATTTGCAACCAAATGTCAAGGGCATTGTGTCAGAGGTTCCTTCTCCAGGAATTCCAGCATGCAGGCTGTAGCAATGGAGGATGGTCAGGAGGCCAAAGACATCACTACCTCTAGAGCTGAAACTGAAGTTAAACGCTAACTCCTTCCTTGCAATCTCAAACTGACAAAAGACAGAAAAGTAGACTTCAATAACAAAATGGAATTTCTCTAAGTAGTAATAATGTGCTCCACAGATTACATATCTGCAACTGTTAATTTTTAGATGCTTCCCTTAAGGTGATTGACATGTGCTTTTGCAGCAGGTATTTGAAATCATAGTTATAGGAAATAAAGATAGGTGTTTTCCCTAAATCATTCCCTCAGCATTTCTGCCTGCTTATAAGAAATTACAGTTAACCATTAATAATTCAAGTAACATTCAAGAAAACTTGAATTAAATTTAAATCCTATGCATTTCCTTTGTAGTTTGGCTTCAGCAGCAAAATGAGGCGTTAGAATGCAGGAGATAGGAAGTGCTGGCTAATGAGAACAGAATTAGAATTAGCAGCCAAGTGGGTAAAGCTGTCGTGCTTTGGAAAAGACGATGATGCCTTTTGGGAAAGAGCCTTGCCTTACCATAAAGGTTGTTTGGCAGGACAGCCAGTCATCTTGTTCATATAGTCTGTTTGAATTTCTAGAAATCTAGGGTGGAATTCCTAGCAATAGCTTCTAATGAAAAAAGTAGACACGGACTAAGAGGATCTCACATGGACAATGCAGACATCACTGGAATAAACAGCTTTTGCTGTGTAGGGAGGATGCCAACTGAATTCTGCAGAGATCTGAGCTTGGACTTTGCTCTTGGATGCATTCACAAAAAAGGTAAGTGTTGGGGTAACTAACAATGCTGCTGATGATGGAGAGTTACCTAGGACAGTGAAGCTGAATGCTGGTAACAAAGATGAAATGAATGGGTTCTGGACATCAAACAACACAATAAAGGAAGGCTCTTCAGCATGGGAGTGATAGAACTGATAGGTGGTGGTTATCATGTTTGTAACAAAGATCTCGGTGATGCAGGAAAGAAAAAAGTGGCCAAGTGGCAGCTGTAACAAAAAAAAGGGTGAATCTTGATGCAAACATTGAAAAGACTGGTGGGATCTCCTGCTGCAGGATACTGTAGATGCTGAGGGCTGAAATGGAAGCAAGCAGTTCACAGGACAGAACTATATGGCAAGTCACCAAATGTATAGATACCCTGATTGGCGTAGGAGACCACAGAGCCAAAAGCATTTGGAGGCTGGACAGTAGTAGTTGGTAGTGTTAGTTCTATCTTGCATTCTTCTTTGGCCACCTGCTTTTGCTTGCTCTCAGAGCATGTTGGGCTCCCTGAAGTGGTGTCTGTCCTGGTATTTCTAGGTCATTTTCTTTTTATTCTTACACTGAAGGCCACTATGAAGGGAGAATGTCACAGTAGATCCCAGCAGTTGATCCACTGGGAATGGTCAGAAGATGGCCTCTCCCATCCAACTTGACTGTGGAAAATGCTTCCTTGGGTGGAGCTGCTGATAGGTAAGATACTGATTTGCAAAGCTGAGAAATGATGCAAGCCTGTCCACTTTGTAGTGTGCTGTTCCCACCATCACCTAATTCTGTTCCACGTCATCTGAGTAATGTTCCAGCCTCAACCCAATTCCCATCTAGCTTGCCCGCTTACCCTCATTTAGATGCCCTCACAGTCACTTCAGCCTTCCCTAGGCTGGTTTTCCTTAACACTTCCCCTACTGGAATACAGGAAAGATCTGAACAACTCTGTAATCTGGGTGCATCCAAGTCCATGTTCTGTGCTGGCCCAGACCCCACCTCTTTAACTAGATTGGGCATAAATAATACTGATTCTCTAGAAACATTTTTTTCCCAAAAGACAGACAGACATATTTTTAGGTGCCTGTTGCCCACTTTCACCTGCCTTCTACCTCATCAATCCCATTTTATTTTGTAAATGATGGTTTCTTTATTTTGATCTTTCATGAAAGAAAAAAAAAAAGCTGGATAATCTCCCAAATCTCCTAGTAGATAAGGGGAAAAGTGCACTCATTCAAAATAAAATTATGAAGCCAGTTAAGCCTGAAAAGCAGCATTGTGGGGTTAGATGGGGCTCTGCTAGAAGGTTTCCTTCCTGATAATTGAACACTTGTACACTCATGGTGTAATGGGGGATTTTTTCAGCATGTGTATGATGCATATAAAGAGTTACATGCATGCTTTTCTGGGTGGGGGTGTTACGGATGTTGGTTTGGTTTGGGGACATTTTTGGTCATTTTTTAAGGAATCCATGTGAACCTGGCAAATACGGTGTGTTCCTGGGCTGAGGTGCAGGCTCAGTGTTGCATCGTAGCCTGGGTGCACACGATCGAGGTGATTGTCCCTAGCAGTCATGCACCTACCCCTTCCTGCTTAAAAAGGGCTGTGCAGATTCTTCTCTTTTAATACATATCAAGTCAAAAGTAACGTCAGGCTGAAGCCTTTGGAGCATCACCCCAAAGCACAGTGTCTGGCTGGGAGAGGGAACTGCGGGCAGCACGGTGTGTCTAGGAAAGCAGGGCGAGGTGGCAGCACCCTCCCTCTGTCCCGGCCCCTGTGCCAGCAGGCTCCTGGCTTCTCATGAGTCTCCCCAAGCTGCCTGGATTTTAACTTGACTTTTTCCAAACAATGTGTGTTTTAACATTAAGTTTGACTGCGTGCTCATTATTTTTTAAAAATACTCTCAAAAACGTGGCTTCATTTTAATTTCATCTGACTTTTATGAGGTAATGGACAAGGCCAAGCAAATAATGGGTCGTGGCAAACTTTGCCAAGTCAAACACTAATTCAGCAGAGCTTTCCAATAATGCCCTCTATGTTTTGGACTTTCAGTGTCTGCTGTTGCCTTTTCCTTGAATTCCTTCACAACACACACTCTATGCCACCACTCCCTATATAATGCAGTTTGGTGGTGTTTGGTTTTTTTTTCAAAGGAGTTATTTCAACAGGCAATGTAGAGTCTTCATGTAACTATCATTTTTTAATTCATTCTACACAATGTGATGCAGTTTATGATACAGCTGCATGATCATATTACTGTGGTGTGAAGGCTTATGTTCTCTCACAATTTTAAAATATATGCATCTAATTTATAATAGTATAACTATATATTTGATTATATATTCTATAACATATATAATAAGCTGGATCCATGGAGCCAATTGCATGAGGTTCAACAAGGCCAAGGGCCATGTCCTGCACTTGGGTCACAACCACCATGCAAAAAAAAAAAGCTACAGGCTTGGAGAGGAGTGGCTCGAGAGCTGTCTGTAGAGAGTCCTAGATGTTGATCAACAGCTGGCTGAATATGAGCCAGCAGTGTGCCGAGGTGGCCAAGAAGACCAATAGCATCCTGGCCTGCATCAGGAACAGTGTGGCCAGCAGGAGCAGGGAAGTGATCCTTCCCTGTACTCAGCACTGGTGAGGCCACATCTGGAGTAGTGTTCAGTTTTGGGCCCCTCACTACAAGGACATCAAGATGCTTGAGCCTGTCCAGAGAAGGTCAACAAGGCTGGTAAAGGGCTTGGAAGACAAATCTTACAAGGAGCAACTGAGGGAGTTTGGATTGCTTAGTTTATTCTCTACAACTACTTAAAAGGTAGTCATAGTGAGGTGGGGGTTGGTCTCTTCTCCCTGGTAGCTAGTGACAGGACAAGGGGAAACGGCCTGAAGTTGCATCAGGGGAAGTTTAGGTTGGATGTTAGGAAAAAATTCTATTCTGAAAGTATTGTCAGATATTGTAACAGGCTGCCCAGTGAGGTGGTTGAGTCACCATCCCTAGAGGTGTTTGAAAGAAGAGTAGATGTACTTGGCGACATGGTCTAGTGTGGTACTTAGTAGGGCTGGATAGATGGTTGGACTCAATGATCTTGAAGGTCTCTTCTAACCGAAACCATTCTATATATTCATAGATAGGTATTGGCAGCAATTGTTGATAAATCAGTCGTTCCTTGGTGGTTCATCATAAAACAAGAATCACAAACAAATAATTTTAACTGCTGCCTGTTTTCTTTTCTATTTTTTATTATTATCATTATTTTGCTAACTTGCTTATCTCAATGCCATTCTTTGGCACTGAATTTTTTACATTCCAGTGTGGAAATGTATTTCTTTGCTTCAGTAACTGCTTTTTTATATAATAATTATCCACTGCCTTTAAGATAAGAACCAGGAACTGGGAGATCGTTGTGACTATGAATGTGTCAATATTGAAAAGTGAAATGAGAACCAAGAAAAGGCTTCGAAGCTGTAAAGACTATGGCAACCTAGGATTAACAAGAAAGGAAAATGGCTGTTGTAGAAGAGACATCTCATGAGAATTTTATGTTGTTTTGGTTACAGACTACATTAGATTGATAAACTTGAAACTCTTAACACAACTGTGATGAACAGCAGAGTCCACTCATTGTTTCAGCCAGTTCTCATGTTTGTTAATCATAGAATTGCAGAATCACAGCTTAACTGTGTGTTTTTATCGTTCAATTAATCATTTTATTTAGGTCAGAAGCAGGTACTTCTGGATTAATAGAGCTTTGATCTGCAGTGATACCTGGGCAGTTCAGTTATCTGTGGTGTTGTGCTCTGTATCTGTGTAGAGGTGAACATCGGTGCACAGCTATCGTGTACCTGTAATAATTAAATACGCACGTAAAGACTGTAAAAAAGCAATGTCAAATGCATTGAGGGGCCTGCCTTCACCATTGCTTCCCCTAGAGTATTTCTGTTGTCATAAACATAATGCTACAAACAATCTTATCAATGTGTATTTTTCAGCTTTCTTAAAATTATTTTGCTACCATCATTAACAGTTTCTCCTCTGAGATTTTCCTAGTTGTTCAGTTAAGGCCTTGCTCTAAATAAAAGAACCAGAGATAGTAACTGGGGACTTCAGAAACTCAGGACAAAGCAATAGACCATCACAGCTAAGACAGAGTGGTTAGGCTGTGGTAGCTGTGCTGGTCTAAGTGCTTCTTATGGCCATTCTGTTCTGGAGTAAAGCTTTACTTTTATCTTGGTAACATCCCTGTGGTTGCTATTTTGGAATACCAGTCTAGAAGCAAGTGTTCACCCACGTGTTCCTTTCCTACCTGGTGATGGTGGAATTACTAGCGGGCTGTAACCTCACCTGTCATTTCAGTCTAGTAGGCAAGTATCCACAAAATTTGGGTTCAGCCAGAGCCATACAGTCCAAAGTCTACCTCCTTACCTAGGCAGAGGCTGAAACCTTTACCTTTAGTAAGGTAAAGAGTTCACTTTCAAAAGCCCCAGTATAGTTCACTATAACTGTGTATGGAAAAAGTTTCCTTACTCAGTCTGGTTATGTTGGCAGAGATGTGAAGCCTTGGGAGACAAAGCACTTCATTTTCCTAAATCTCACATATTCATGCCTGCTTATTTTATTGACAGCCCACCGTGCCAGAAAAAGGAAATGATCGAGTGGGTTAAGAGACGTGACATTAGATTTATTGTGTGTTAGCGGTTTACATCATGTTTAAGTAATATTGTATGACACGGTCTTCTGTAAGCAGGCACTTAATGAATTTGTGCAGAAGTTAACGAAAGTTAAAAAAAGACATGGTGGAAGAACAGCACATCAAGCCCGTTCATTGTTATAAATCAAATTGAGGCCTTTTTATGAGGCATTTCGCATGTAAGGAAAATGAGGGCGGCCTGAATGGGATATTGTGCTCCTTGCTCATGAGCACAAAACTAAATTGGAGGAGACATAATCACTGGAGTACTGTTCAGAAATGCATTGGAAAGGGATGGGGGCCACTACATGATTGACATCAGTGGATTTGATGGGCGTGAGGTAATTTTGCAAAGGTGCTGTGTGCTTGGGAGCCCAGCATCGGCCTTCTCTGTTTGAAGAATGCTGCCCGAACTCGTATTTTGAAGGGTAAGGAAACCTTCAAAAAAGGTTGGGGAAAAATGAGTGGGGAAAGCATAGAGCTTTTGTATTTTTTGCAAAATAGGGAACTACAGTTATGTTTTCAAAATAGATTTTAGCCAGACACATAATCTGCATGTTACTGTGTGTGGGTTCAAAGGCAGTTGTGGAGTCAGAATTACCTACCTGTGAGTGGCTGCTGCTGAACGATGTCTTCACCCGCCACGTGATTCTGCAGGCCCTGCAGAGACATTTTGTCAGAGGCAATGTCCTACATCTCACATGGTCTTCATGGTCAAGTCCTCAGCACAGAGGCTTTGGCCCAGAGAAGCTGTGGCTGCCCCCCCCGCCCCGGAAGTGTCCAAGGCCAGGCTGGATGCGGTTTTGGGCAACCTGGTCTAGCAGAGGCCATCTTTGCCCATGGCAGGGGGGTTGGAGCTAGATGGTCTTTGAGGGCCCTTCCAACCCAAACCAGTCTGTGATTCTATGATTCTATCACTTGTTAAGCACTCTTGGAGACTCTGCAAGGTCTTTTGGTGAGGACGTGGTATTTTCATATTTTGTTGGTCTAACAGGTATTTTTAAATGAAATTTCCCAGTCGTTTTTGAACAAATGCTGATTTTTGTTAATCACAATATCTGACACTGGGGAGGTGCACAACTTACCACACATTACTTGAATCAGTACATCCTCATGATCTTTTGGAATTTGGAGTTAACACTAGATGTTGATTGTGTGTTGTATGGGAACAGACAGCGATTTATCAGCACCTGTTCACTGTCTCCATGTCAGCCGTGAGACTTCTGTGTCCCTGCAGTATATATATCATTATGTAAAATTCTCCCCATTCTCCCTGGCCCAATGTGTCTTTTCCAAGCTGAGGAGCCCTCACCTGCGAGGTGGAATGGAGAGATTTCCTAAACTTTTGACTGTCCTTGTTCCTGTTCTCTGTTCCTTTTCCAATTCTCTTAGGTCTTTTTTGAGACACGTGGGATAGTACAGAAGGTAGATGAGATGTGCACATGGTCCTGAATATCTGGGAAAAGATGGAATTGTATTATGGCTTAATCTTTCTTCATGTATGATTGGCTTTTTTGGCTGCTAATGAGTAGTGAAGTGAAAGTTCTTTGAAAATATCTGCGGTAACACCAAGGTCTCATTCCTGAATTCTAGATAGCCTGTACTAGATTGAGATCTGGACAGGTTGCTTAGCACTGGGAAAAGATACTAGAGGTAGGAGGTTGTTTCAATTTCCTTCTTTATTAGCTTTTTTTTTCCCATTTGGAAAAAGAAGAAAATTAGTTCTGACACAATTTTCTTTAGATGAAATTGTTGCTCCATGTTTCCTCAAATGTCTATTTATTTTCCTCGCTTTATAAGCCTATATATATGTCCTGTCTCCTAAATATGATGATCTGAAGAATAGCTCTAGTAGATTGTAGGAGTTATTCTTTCCATTTTAGAATGCCATCTCTAGCAGTTATTCTTTCTATTTTACAATGCCATCTCTAGCAGTGAAGAGCCCTTTCGTTCATTGCTTCCAAAAGAGCTGCAAGAAACTATGCACTGAGCAGTTGCTAAAAAATCTGTGAAGAGAAAAAAAATATAAAATCTTCCTTCCAACTGCTAGTGAGTAAAGCATTGACACATGCCCAGATGGGAAAGACCTTGCATCCTTCCCAGTCCTTTTCCACAGTTCTGACATTCCTGTATGTTCAACCAGTTTTCAAACCCCACTTGTCTTTTACCTGCAGAGATAACCAGTATTTTGTTAAATGACTCAAAATTTTCCCTTTACACCTATTCTCTGACTTCTTATACTGCCTTAGAACTAAAGGGCAGATTTTTTCTCTAGAAGGAAAATTCCCTGGTTGCCATTTTCTCCACCCACATTAGGAAGTTAACTCATCGGAAAAACTTCCAGTCTGTTTATGGGCATTGTAGCCCTGGATGTATGGCCACACTCTTAGACTGAGCTTGCTGTCATGGTTGTGTCAAATAGCAAAATAATGAAATAGTGTATTTCTTATATGCAGATTATCTTTCCCTCTAGCTTGTGTGTGTATATATATGTGTTACTACACGTTGCAACATTCATTATTATATTAAAGGATATGTTACTATGCACGTGTTACATATTTATATATATAATTTGCATCCTGTTAATTATTGAACTCTTTTTATAGTCCTTTTCATCTGAAGCACAAGGTTCATATGTCGTTACATTAATTCTCACACACGTGTTTAAGCAGCAGCGCCGGCACCAGTGCTGCATCGCACTGTACGTGCAGCTCTGATGAGGCATGCATGCTCACCAAGGATCCCACCCCATCTAGGCAGGTGGGAGCATTAGGTAGGAGAGCAGGAATGCTTGAGGTCTTCCACAGGACAGACTGCAGCGTTCTTTCAAACTGAAAGCAGAGTAGCAAGGCCTCAGAACTGAGCTTTTCATCATTACACTGTGCTGGTTTCGGCCCAGCAGATGAGAAACTGCAGCTGAGCAGTTGGATGCAAGAAGTGTTTTCCAGGAAAAACCTGCCTGGGAAAGTACTTTGTGTGCACACTGGAGCTGGGGAGGCAGCCGTGTAGTTTCTGCATTTCGATTCCAACTGTGCTCTGACAGGCTCCTATCCTCAGGCTCTTGGGTTGGGGCAGTGGCTGAGAGCAGGGACTGTTACATATGGTTTGATTAGAAGCAGTTTAAGTACACAGGAGTAGCAGATAGATGCTGTGCATAACAGTAGTGAGGTTATTGTGCTGGTGTATGTTTTGCCAGTACCCCAGAAGTTGTGTGGGGTACTGGCATTTTTGAACATGATTTCTGATACCATCACCCCACCCTGATCAGAAGTTAATCAGGAGTAAGTGTGATTGCAGACACATGGCTGAGATATTTCTACCACAGCAGAGATGTCAGAAGGTAGAGTTAAATCCCTTCCCAAACCGCAGTAAGTCACAAGGCATCTTCCACAGGACTGGCAGGTAACTTCCCACGTGAACAGGATGGTGCACACAAAACACATAGGCCTGTACCTCAGTGTAACTCTTGCAGGCAGACAGAACCTTCAAAGTGTCCTCCAGACAGGTGCCTCCTGCACCTTCTCTCTTCACATTGTTTTCCTTCTGCATCACGCTCAGCAGAACTTTCACATTTTCCCTTCACAGTTCTACAGTGATGCACATTTTTTTCCTTGCCTCTGGGGCAAAGTAGAGCCAAGGAGGGCATGTGGGCTGGTGTGCAAAGGGAGGAAGTCGCTCTCCATTGGGTTGTTCCTTTGGTGCTCCAGCAGAAGGGTGATGATGTGGCCTGACCTGAGGAGACATCAGGCCCCAATCTATTTTTCTTCTCCAGCTCTGGAATTGCCATGTACCATGTCTGTCATCCTGCCTGACCCCTTATCAAAGGCTGACAAGTTGCTCGTTCTGCGCATGCCGTTCCTCAACATCTTTTATAAGAATCAGGAGTGAGTGTGTACAAGTCTCCTCCCTTGGCTAGATACACCAAGTACCAGTGATGCCCCAGGAGCTCTGTATGTTCCAGGGAGCAGGAATGGATTGCACTGGCAGGGTATGGACCCAGCGGTGCACCTGAGGCATGAGAGCCCCCTTGAATGCTGCAACAAACAGGTGAATGATAAAAGTTAATGCAATTAGATTCACCAGGTCTGTGGGGAATTATTCCATACTCTCAGAAGCATATAGCCTACGTACTCTCAGAGGGCTGAAAAGAAGACCTGTGCAGGATGCTTACTGCCCTTAGGGAGGTCGTGATGAGTATTCCAGTGAGTTTGTAAGGGCACAGCATGTTGTTCGTGTCCATCCCAAAGCCCCTGGAGACCTGTTCTCTAAGGCCTAAGAAGTGCTTTGTGCAAAAGGGTTGGAGTCACAGCACATGAGCAGTAACCTTTCTGTAACATCCTAAAAGACCAGCCACGCTACAGCAAGATGTCACTTGCCTGTAAATTTTGCCTCCAGCCTCCTCAACACAAGTACGTATAAGCGTACGTATAACACGTATTCCCTCACCCCATCCTTGCTGTCTTTCACTGCATCCAAGTCCTAAGGACCAAGCATGGATCCCTACATGTACCCTTTCTAATTACCAAGTCTGTTGTTCTTCTAACGCTCAATTTCCCCGAAGCCATTCTTCTTTCTCCCTGTCCCACACTAACTCTATCCTACCCATTGCACCATGCTAACTTACGCTAAGAGCCCCCTGAAAATTCTTCTGCTTGCTCCCTCCAAACTCTGTGCATGATGATGCCAGGCCAGGGGCTGAGTCATCCTCACTCATGGCTGAGTCAACCTGCTCAGATAAGTTAATCCTGTTCTGGGGTCAAATAAAAAGAGCCTTGAGAATTGCAAGGGCATGGTGCTGCTTTGGGAAAGGTGGTGACTGTAGGGTAGGCACACCGATGGGGAGGTACATGTGTGGAAGGAGCACATCAGGGACTTGTAGGTGCCTGGTTGTCCTTACTTACAGGGTGTAAACACCAGGTGGGTGGATTATCTGACGGGGGGGGGGGCAGATTCATGCCTGACTGATGCATACCTTTAAAACTTTCTGCTGTAACTTTCAGTGCTGAAGTTACAGCAGATGAATGAGAATGCCTAATCTTCAAATATCCATAATACTGAATGATAAATGTACACTTCCTGTGAACATGACATACAATTCGAGCTTCAACTTCAGCTGTATTTCAAAAAGTGATCTGGTTTAAAGCGTTTGTAGCTTTGGGTGTGTAGAACATTTGGCACCATCAAGTGGTAAAACGGTGTACGGCCTTTTCGTAGCAGTCCCGATAATAATGAGGGGAACAGGGCAAAATTATATAGTGCCATGCTATAAAAATGCCTGAAGAATCTTTGAATGCATCTTAGTGAGGTTGTTTGAAAAAGTTCCCGAGGTTTTGTCAGGAAAAGTGCTGGATTTAAATATTTGTGTTTCCAGTAAATCTAACTTGGATCAATCATTGTACCACAGCCTAACCCTGCCTAGTCCACCTCTAGACCACATCCTCAAGCAGGACATCTACACACCTTTTAAATACCTCCAGGGACGGTGACTCCACCAGCTCCCTGGGCAGGCTGTTCCAGTGCCTGACAACCCTTTCAGTAAAGAAATTCTTCCTGATATCTAACATAAATTTCCCTTGGTGCAATTTGAAACCATTTCCTCTTGTCCTATTGCTTGTCACCTGAGAGAAGAGACTAACCCCCACCTCTCTACACTGTCCTTGCAGGTAGTTGTAGAGAGACATATGGTCTTCCCTCTGCCTCCTTTTCTTAAGACTAAAAAACCCCAGCTCCCTTTGCAATAGGACTTGTGCTCCAGACCCTTCACCAGCTTCATTGCCCTTCTCTGGGCAATCTGGGCTATTCTCATAGCAGTCAGTGTTGGTATTTTTGTCTAAATTACTGAAGTGGAACTTATTTCCAGGTGACCAAGGTGAAATGAATGTTCAGTTTAGGGTAAAACCTGGTATAGACTTTTCTATTATTCTTCTTTCTTTGTCATGCCTTAAAAATGTTAGTGCTGTGAAACAGGAGCAGAACAAGTAACTCGCACTGTTACTAGGCCGGTGTATCTCTTCCTTGCTGGCTGTGCAATGGGTTTGAATGGGGACAGCCACCAGTGATGGTGGGCTACAAAAGAGAAACCACAGGGAGACAAGAAGAAATTAAATACAGACTTTAAAAGAGCACAATTAATTTGTCTCTAAAAGAATAACAACAACAAAGCCCTCTGCTAGGCCAAACCCAATTCTGCAATCTGAAGAGATTTTAAATGATGCCATAATCATGCATCATTTCAATTAGTACCAGCCTTAGCGCAGATAACACTTAATATATGCATAACTTGATTAAAGAAATAATTGACCTACCTGTGGGGTAAAATGATCTATAGTTATCCTGGTTGATTGTTACATAAATGTTTGTGATTTTGCCACTGTGTGCTTATCAATTATGGATTAAAAAAAAACCCTTTTTTGTTCAAAAAAACCCAAAACAACCCTAAACCAAACCAAAAAACCAAGAAAAAATCCTTTAAAAAATCATTCCAGTGAGAAGCAGACTTTAGTGGACTAGGTCACAAAATTGAAAAGAAAGAAGAGACAGGCAGACAGGCTGATCTCTGGGATGGAAATGGAGATAATTTGTGCCAGACAGGAATTAAAAGAGCAGCAAACCAACCTGAATAGCAGTGAACAGAAAATCCTTATGTTATGCTATATCACTGAATAGCTCAAAGCATTTATTCAAATTGACTCCTCGGAATTATCTGAGGGGAAGTATCTGATGCAGAAAATATTTCTCCATTTTGCTGTGTATATAGGAGATGGAATTCAACTTACCAGAAAAGGAAATTATTACTGCTACAGTTAAAATTCCTTTCTTTAAATCTACTCTCCAGTCTCATAAACAATATTTTAGTAACAGCTGAAAATTCTCTGCTGTTTGTCTGAAATTCAGCATCTACTGAGTCTAGGATTCTGATAAATGGAAGTAGAGAGCATTTGCAGACTCTAGTAGGCTCCTTGAAAATTAGGATGCTCAGCATCTTCCTACATCTGTAGCTTCCAACGTTATACTTTTCATATACCTCTTAGACTTCCAAAAAGTGAGATCTTGACCAAATTTTTTGAAGTTACATGCAGAATCAAACCCCTCAAAATATTTTTTTAAATACTGGATGCACTTGAATGCATTAGCTTGTCCAGTATTGGGAAAGGAGAAGGTGCTCAGAGAGAGAAAGGCTCGTGATGCCAGGGGTAGGCAGAAGTGTGCAAAAACCCTCTCTCAGTTTGTCACAAAGTTAGATGCTATAATCCCAAATACAGAGATATGTGGTATCTAATGAAATGACCCTCCTTAATGACTAATCAAGACCAAAATATGTAGGGGTGCCTCTGTTCAAGTATCACAGAAGACAGACAGACACCTTTCAAAGAACACTAGGGACACAGACAATGCTGAGTTTTATGAAGCCTGTAACAATTCTTTGGTGTACTTCCCTTGCAGAGACCTCAAGCTGCTCATTGTAAGAGAAAGCTTGACATCTGCCATCATGTCAAAAAGGAATAGATTAGGAATATGTAGTCTGTGATCTGATTGTATTTATAAGCTAGGTGGAAAATGAAGAACAATTACAGACTTGCTCTATTTCCAACCGCTCGTTATTAGGCAAAAGATGAAATCAGAATGTGCTGCAGATTTTCAATAAGCGAGCTACCTCCCATCCCAGAGTACCAGCATCCCAAACTATCCTTATGCTTTACAGGTGAGCTGTCACTTAACCAAACCTGAATCCTCATGATTATGTTAATTTGCCTCCTTTTATGTGTACCACTGCCAAGCTAAAGCAATGCACAAACAGCAGCCATAGAGCAGCCACTTTGTAAAAAGAGAAGTTTTGGGGTGGTGTGGCAAGTTTTTGGTAGCAGGAATGGGGAAGGGAGGTGAGGCCTTCTGCAAGGAGCTGCTAGGAGCTTCCCTCAGGTCTGGCAGACCCAATACCAGCCAGCTCCAAGACCAAGGCTGATGGTGGAGGCGTCTCTGGCATAACTTATTTAAGAAGAGGAAAAAAAACCATAAACCTACCAGCAACTTTTTGCAGCCAGAGGAGTGAGAAGATGTGAGAGGTTAGACTTTTTAGAAGAACCAATCTCAAGTGTTTCATATAAATTGAAAAAAAAACCATAGAAAACCTGATCTTTCAGTGAGGTGCGCTTCATATCTTTGCATCCTGGTGCTAAATGAATGCATGTCAGGACATAAAATAGGGTTTATGTATAATCTGTTTCTTCCTGTTGGTTAAAGTTATTTGTTAAAGGATTCTGTTCTTCTTTTGGTGATCTAGATAAGAAATAGGCAGAAATGTTGTCAGGTTGTCTCAGTCACTCCCACTCACATGGCAGGATGCACTTCCACTTCTGTCTGGAGGTGCAGGATTTAAGCCTCAGGAATGGGAATTAGATCCAGTAACACAGCAATAATCCCATGTGCTAGGCCTTCCATCATTATCAAGAGCATTTCAAAGGAAGAACTCCTTTCAGAGGCTGAGCTAAACGCTTCTCAGCAATAGCTTATGTATCAGCTCCCAGTGCATATGTACGCAGATGAACACTTTCTTGTCCAGTAGTCTGAACAGTCCAAGTCAAGATTTCCACTTCTGAGCTGCATGTGAAGAATAGACTCTGTCCTTCCTTTTAGGATAGCTTCTTCTTACCTTTTGGATGTAAAGAAAACATTCTAAGAAGACACAAGTAACCGCATCAGTTCTGCTGAGTTAAATTGCATCGGGTCTGTCATGATTATTTTACCTGCACCAGAGACTGGTTCTGACCCCTCAAAATTTTAATTGTCATAATATAGGTTCACTGAGTTGACTTTGTTAATAAAGCATTGTTTTGCAGTGTTTGCCAAAACTGGAAGTTTATTGTATAGCAGGATTGGCACAGAACTAGGTAAACAGACAGAGTGGTGGACTGAAAACTGGCTGAAGTAGTGGGCTCCAAGAGCTGCGAACAGCAGCACAAAGCCCATCCAGAGGCCAGTTCTGAGTGGTGTGTACTGGGTTGCGTGGGGCAGAGTGGTGCCAGCAGGTCAAGAGGACTGATCCTACGCCTCTCCGCAATGCTGTCAAGGCCACACCTCAAGTTCTGGGTCCAGTGCTGGGCAGAGGTGGACATACTGGAGCCAGTCCAACAGTGGGCCATGAAGATGCTTGGAGGATTGTTGTTTGAGGAAAGGCCGAGAAGACTAGGCTTGTTCAGCCTGGAGGCTCCGGAGGGATCCTGTCACCGGGTATCAGTGCCTGATGTTTGCTGCATTACTGGGGCACCATTTGGGCTTTGTGTGGATGCAGGCAAAGCCACCTGCAAAAATGGAAAACCCAAACAAAATGTCAACGAAGACCATGTGCATAGGGACAACACAGAGAAGCTCCAAAGGGATTCCAAACCAAGACCACATGTACCAGAAGAACCAGCTGATGGGCCTGTGAATCAGAAATGACACTTCTACGTTTCACAACCAAAGTTGGTGGGGGGACCTCCCTCCAGTCACAGCTGTAGGAGAATTTAGAGCTGCAGGCTGTGGCAGTGCATGTTTCCTTAACCTCAGGTCAATGTTCTTGTACAAACCTTTTGTGTGCGGGAGTTAAACTGATTGTCCACCTTTTCATTTCTGATGCATGTAGTAGCTGTGTGTCAGTGGACATGTCTGTGCCACTGCTTCCAAGGAAAGCTATTTACTGTGCTCTTGGGGAGGTGTAAGGCCACTTTTGGAAGCTGCTGAAAAGTTAATTGCTGGTCTGAACAAAAGCCTAGTGGCAACCTGGCTTACGAACCAGGACACTTAGAGCTTACACAAGGTGTTAAAAACGTCCTTTAAAAGAGGCGATGGTAGCAGGGGTGGATGCACAATGGCCGTCAGACTCAGGGAATATGCGGTAGTTCTCCAAACACAACGTGACATTAAGTGCATCTTGACAGTGACTCAATCTGCAGATGTTCAGCTCACATTTAGTTGCACAGAGCAGGATTCAGTTGTCTGAAAACAGGCTCTACGATGTCACTTTGGGTATCGCCAGGAGCCTCACCTGGCCTGGAGATGCTCCCAAGTAGCACAAGCTCGACATCGGGGCTGTACTGTACCTCTCTGCTCTGTCAAGGCATCTCAGACTCCCAGGTGATGCTGGGTGTTTGTCTTTCGGTGACTGAAAGCAGTTTGTATGGAATAATTCAGAGGCTGGTAGTATTTTAGATATCCTAGGGCAGCCTGCCTGTCTCATGATGCCACTTCACATATCCCCCACAGATCCTGTGTCATGTGTGCCAGCTCGTGTGTTTCTCAGGTCTTCTGGGGCAGCCTAAAAGGTTCTACCTATGTACAATTAGGCATTTTAATGGCCTTCCTACATTTAGACAGCTAAGTTTAGCCTTATGCCATCTGGTGTTGAAAGATGCCACGAGGGATTCAAATCCTGAGCTCCTGCGCTTGCAGTTTGTCTGAACCACTCTGAGCAGAGCTCTGTGTCAGGATGGCACAAACCCACGCCTAGAAATGCTGGGTTTCACTTGTACTTTAACATGAGAGGTGGTGACCTCTGAGATGTATTTCATCTCAGAAGTTACAATTATGGGAATGAATGCTGAATTGTTTATTGCCGTATCCATAATCCTTTAGAACGTCCTAAAAGCGTAATGACAACTAAATTGCTCTGTAGGAAATAAAGTCTCCAGGCTGTAGCAACAACATAGCAACACCTCATAGGAAGGACAGATTAATTTATTTTAAAATAGACTGATTCCAGTACATTGTACCGTGATATCCACAAACACCAGGACGCATGTAAGCAGTTTGCATTCTGCTTACTGCAGCCATTCCAGGGTTGCTTGCAAAGACACAGGGAGGGAGGGAGGGAGTTGGGGGGCGGGATGGTAGACGTCAGATTTGGAGCCTCTCCTCACAATTTCTAGGGTCTGCTTCAGGGCACCATGATTTTGGGTGTTTCTTATCACACCCTTCAGAAAATGACTGATTTGTCTCTCTATCTTGTCCAACCTCTGTGAGTCCCCATTTGCCACCTATAGACATAAGCAACATGTGCCACTGTAACAGCTCTTCTCCTGTTGGTATTTTGCTCTCGTGCATGTTCACATTTGCTCTCTGTTCATATCAGTATAAACACAATTTTCCACAGCTCTGGAAGATTCCCAAGCTTCTGTTTTCTAATGAATTGCAGGCACTTTGGTAATGCCTGGCAAAAATGACAGTTAGCTTTTGTGTGTCCAAGGTTTTCTTCCCAGAGGTCTTCCAACCTTCTGTCTTTGCCCGACAGTATTTCGGCAATATATTATTATAAACTTTGCCATTTCCTGGCCCAAAATTATAAATCAAGATTACAATTCATTCACTTCTATGCAAACCTTTCATCCATAAATTCTAGTCAGAGCCAACCTTCATATTCTCTATTTTATTGGATTCTGGTCCCCTGTCAGATGTGCCTTCCCACTTGCTCCTCCATTGTTCACCTTATATTATCCCTCTGCACTCCAGACAAACTGGGGAAAAGTTTGAGAGGGAGGTGAAGACACTTCCATCGATAGGACAGTCAGAAACCTGTTGGGTAAGGGGAAAAGTATTTATTTCACATCTCAATAATATTCTAAATGTTCCCTGTGAGTTGTCAGACTACAGCACTGATTGTCATGTTACATATTTACCAAAGACCACCACAGTGCCTAATCAGAACTTTATTGGTTATAATAGAGACATCAGTTGGCATCAGATAAAGATCTCAATCCAGATCCTCTGTGCAGTGTCTATGGTTGGGAGCAGCTGCTGAAGTTCTGAGATGAGCACAGCAGTCAGTGCCAGAGAGCTGATAGGGAGCTCAGTGCCACAGGTCCCTGCTGCAAGGAAGTTCAGCTGTCTGAAGCAAAACTGAGCTGGGGAAGAATCAAGCAGACATTTCTAATTCACGTTAAGAAGAAGAAAATAACTTTCTGCACGATTCCATCACAGAGCATTGAAACATTTAACTTCAGAAACCACAAAAGATTTGTTTCTTCATTCTCACAATCTGCTAGTTACAGCTGGAGGAAAAAAAAATCATGGTAGGATAAAAAAGGAACTAATCAAATACTTTATCATCAGGCCTTTAAGGTAATTTGGAAAGTAGTTGTGCAATCATGAAAACCTGCTGATAAAAATGTAAATGTAAGATTTCAGTCAGATTAAATCACCACAGAGCAACCTCTTCAAGGCTTTTATGGGTTAGAACTGTTGTCTTCTGCTGCAGGCCTGGCATGGCATCCAGTTCCAGGTACTATGGCTCACGTGAAGGTAAAATAAATAGACGCTTCAAATGCATTCCACAGATTTTGCATGTTCCTAGTACATCTCATACATCCTCACAGTCTGTAAGAAGCCTTAGGAATACTTACTAGACCAATGAGAAAATTCTGTGTTGCAGAATTGTGATCTCTTAATAGAATATTTTCAGTCAATCAATCAATCAATCAATCAATACATCAATCCGATACATGTGTAAAGGGAAATATCGTCCCAAGGTAGACACACCAATGTGAGAAAATTAATGCTTCTTATGGTCACTATGTTTGCAGCCCCAGCCCTCTCTTCTTCTACACATGATTTCCTTGTCTACCAAGGAAGGAAAAAGGAGACAGGTTTTGGGCGAGGTTTCATCTTGGTACAAGAAAGAATTTTTTCAATCCCTGGAATAATCTCCCCAGGAACATGGTAGATAACCCGATGTGACTGGACAGGGTGCTACATCATTGCATCCAGCCTCCCTTTCCCATGAAACATTGGATAAGATGATCTCTTCAAGTCCCTTCCAATCTGGGCTGCCCTGTGCTTCTGTAATTCTCTGCATTGGGTCTTAGTTACTGTGGTGAGTTGGCACTGATGTAAACAGCCCTGACAAACACCAGAATATCAGTTGGGAGCACGTGGTGACTCTGCTCGATGGCATGTTAGAAAGGGTGGTAGTCACCAGGGGCTGGAGGCACGGCTTTCCGCAAGGGTAATTGTGGAAAGGAATGTTGTTGGAACCACTGCTGGAGCTGTTTCCCTAAGTGTTTGTCTAGTTCTCTTCATGGGAGGATTCCTCCTCAATACCCAAATCAGTAATTAAATGTTTATGTTAATTGGACATGCATGAAATTAACTGAAATTCCCCAAGTCAGGATCATTTTGCCCACCACACCTACCCATCCTTGAAAATACCAAGCAGGTTTGACCAGTGACACATGTTGACAGTCTGCTTTGTGCAGCCTTTTGCTTTGCCTACGATGTTCTCCTGAGCTGCATCATAAATACATTTCATTTTGAGGTGCCGAAGTGGAATGAATGGTAAGGGGAAATCATCTGACAGTAGAGTGGGGAAAGACCCCCAAGTTTGGGTGAGAGATTTATTTTTTGTTAAGCAGACCAGACTCTGCACAGAGCACTCAGCAAAGAACTCAAGGACTTCTGAATAGAAGGAAAGAAGTGGTACTGCCTGGTCTGAACGCACGGCAGTGTGGTTGCCTGACCTTTTAATAACACAAGCCCACATATCCTTGGCCTTCCCAGCCATGGTGTATTACTGGGAAGTATTAATGTGCCCATTGCAGGGAGATTTAACTTTGTGTCACGACTAGAACGTTGTGCTCCTCGAGGCCTGTCTTTTCCCTTACGAAATGCACGTGTGCACATGCTGCAGCTTGTATCATTCAGCCTGAAGGACCAACGAGTTCCGCTGGCGTTCCACAGTCCTCAGGCTGTTTGCACTTATGTGGATTATTCATCGCAGGTTTTCCTCCTTATTTTCCACGGAAATTTAGCAAGAGTTTAGGACACCCAGAACCTTGCAGAATCCTGCCCTCACTGCTACCTGCAGACTGCACATGGTTACTCCCAGGAGATCTACTCAAGTCTGACACTAGATTGAAAGGTGTCGGTTTTGTGGTGGAGGACAAAAACCAGTGTAATGTCTCAAACAGAATAAATATACATTTATTGCTGCCTTTTACTGCTCTGTTGTGAACATGGTGTAGTCTGAAGTGTACAGGAACACATAAGTATTTTAAAATGGAATAAATTGGCTTTTGTTTTATTCTGTGTGACCTATTAAAAAACCAAGCAAAACCCAACTGTCTTAATTTCAGCATGATGGGAGAGACAATGACCTTCCTCAGGCAACAGCTAAGCTGCTTCCACTTGACAGAGACCTCTGAAGACAGAAAACAAAGTCTGAACTACATCAATCTCTTGAAAAGGGAAACAAAATCTCTCATAAGGCAAATTCAGTGAGGAGTCTCACCAAATCAGTGATGCATGTGGAACGATATGAAAACAGGTCCTGCTGCAATGTAGGCAAGAGAATAAACCAGTTCCTTTACAATTACATGACATCATTTCAATGGGAGATTAATTTTCTAATCAGATTTACCTTTACAATGCTGATCTCCTAACTGTTACAGAAGAATATTAACTTGTAAATTTCTTTTCCTGTGTAATGAGATGCTACTATGGATTTCATAAACATTATAGGTTTGTTTCCTTGAAGATATTTCTGGATCTGTTAAATGTAGAACTAATTTTATTGTCTGTCAATACCCATTAGGCAAATCACTGCTTGGATTTTCTTTACAGAAGAGTGAGTTTATGGTGTGAAAAAAAAGTAATATATATGAATATAAAGAATAAATCAAATGCAGCATCTAAAAATTTAGTAAAGTTTTCTATTGATCAGCAATTTTAACAGCATCTGCCTCTGTAGGATGTTTAATTATGCTTCTACATATATGGTATTGTTAATACTGTTATAGCCCTGTACACAAATTGGGTGCTTGGTTTTCATTATGTTCTACAGAAACTGCTTAGGCTACTTTAAAAATCTCTGCCTCTATTTGCAGTCCACGTTCTAATTATCCTGAAGGTTTCAAGTGCTGATAGAAATTTCTCAGCTCTTCCATGCATTTGTGGCTGGACTTGTGTTTGGGGGGTTTTTTTCTCCATGTAGAATTTGATGGCATTTCTGAGCTGAAATCTTGTCACAGTGGGATGTCACCTCACTTGAGATGATACCAGTAAAGGAATTCATTCTGCTGACAACCTCTGTTCTGCTTTTGTAAGTGGTAAATTCCAGCCTAAGGAGATGTCAAATCACAATGAAGAGAGGCTTGCCTAGAAAAAAATAATAATAATTCATGTTTTACAGTCATTCAAATTCAAACCCACCAGCATGTGCATATTAAAGGAAAACATTATTAGATGTATACAAATTAAAGCTGCCTTGGCCTTAATTTTCTAATTTTTTAGACAAGCAAAGTCAAGAAACTAGTAAATTTGACACTTTGCTATGTTCTACAGTATTTTAAGGAATAGAACCTATTTTCTACCTATAAGTGTTCTTTTATCTTTAACCTCACTGCATAATAATTTTCTTTTTGATTTTTCTTCAACTAAAATGTGTCATGGTTTAGGCCCAGCTGGCAGCTGAGTACCATGGAGCTGCTTGCTCACTTACCCCCCACGGGGGGATGGGGGCAGAGGAGGAAAGAAAAAATAAAGAAAATAAAAAAAGGGAAGACAAATGCAGGCGTGGTGGGTTGGGTAGGGACAGTTTACTGGGACAGCACAGGGAGGGAGAAGTAACAGTAACAGGGCTTAGAGTGAAGTACACAAACTGGTGATACAGGATGCGGTTTCTCACCGAACTGCACAGCTCAGAGCCCTCCCAAAGCCGGACCGTCCCCAGGCCACATGTCCTGCAGCAGCACCACCCCTCCCCAGCTAGCACCCTTTGTGCTGAGCATGACATCGTTGGCATGGAACACGCACTTTGGCCCTTCTGAGTCACCTGTCCTGGCTCCCAGCTTCCCAGGCTTCTCCTTAGCAGGGCAGTATGAAAAAATTAAATCAGTGCGTTAACGACATTGCTCTCATCCTAGCTCCCAAACACAGCTCTACACTAGCTACTGGATAGAAAATTAACTCTATTCTAGTCAAACCAATGGCAAAGTGTCACCTGTTTGTATGGCTTCACAAACAAACATCCAGTGCTTCCTTTGTCTGCCTTTACTCTCTTTGTTATTTTTAATACTATAGGCCTTGAGAAACTATGTGTCCTCAGTGTGTCCTGGAAGGTGACTCATAGTATCATATACACAAATTAGATACAGTGTCTGGCTGACATAGATGGATAATCAGCCATGGTGAATGCACCGTTGCTAAAACAAGCATTGTGGATTCTTCCATAAGGGAGCTTAACATGGACTGGTAAAGAAGGGTGGAAGTTATGTTGGCATGAGCAAAGCAAAAATTGAGAGAATAAATTGGGCAGCTGAGGAATCCGGTTGCTGCCCAGGGCCAGCTTTGGGCCTGCAGGCAAGGGCCGCCGTGAGATTCATCCTTGAGACACCACAGGTTCCTCTCCTACCTTTGCTACTTCTGACCCCTCAGCTGGAAGCTCTACTTGTACGCTTGCCTCTAGGACCAACAATTAAGGTTAGATTTCTGTACTAAGCGAAGCAAGTCCGCGCAGTCAGCCAGCAGGAGGGCACTGAAGAGGAGCTCCCCTTCCTCACACCTCCCCGGCAGACATGCTCCTCTTACCTGCAGCCGCAGCAGGCGCCACCTCAACCACCACGGCTCCCGGGCACCGCGAGGATGGCGCTCGGCCCGCCCCCGGGGAGCGGCGAGGAGAGGCCCATCTCCCCGAGGGCCAAAGCGCCCCCCGATGGGTGGTTCTTCGCGGATATTCCCTTCTCTCCCCAGGGCTCATTACCGCGGGGGTCCCATCACCCGCCCGCGATGCCCTTCACCAGGGCCGGCGTCGCCGCCGCCCCCGAGGTCAGCGGGCCGGGGCGGGGCGGCCCCAGGTGAGCAGGGCCGGCGCTACCCGCGCCTGGCCGGCAGGTGGCGCCGCCCGCCCCTCCCGCGGCGCGGGGGAGGGGAGCGGCGCGGCATCGGCAGAGCAGCCCGGCGCCGGCTGTCAGCGCCTCGGGAGCCGTGGGTCCGTGCGGAGCCTCCGGCGCCATGGAGCCACAGGCGCAGGGTGAGTCTCGTCGGGACCGAGTTCTCCGGGGCAGCGCGGGGCTCCCATCACTTCCCTTCTGCCGCCAGCGGCTGCTGCTCCCTTCCTCACCCCGAGGAAGGGTCCAGCCCTCGCGGGGCCAGCGGGAGAGTGCCCCGCGGAGGGAGAGCCTGAGGCTTAGCCGCGGGCCTGGGGCGCCGCTCGCCTCTCCGGCGAGGGGGCCGGTGAGAGGACCACGGTTTGAGGTGGTACCCGTGAGAGGCTCCCGGCGCCCCGCGGGCGGTCGCGGCGCTGGGCTCCGCCGGGGAGCGCGGCCCGGCCCGCGGAGCGCCAGGTGCTCGCCGTGCGCCCTGTCCCCTATCCCGAGCCGGGCTCCTCTCGGCTTTGTTTATTTCAGGGCACGGTTAGGGTGGCGGCGTCCGTTCTCTCCTCCAGCTGGCTGTGAGCGTGCCAGGGCCAAGTGCCTGTACCCCAACTTGGCGCTAACTTACCCTCGGTGGGGCCGCGGGCTCCTCTGGGTGCCCCGAAGGAGTTGTGCGTGCGGGTCCTGCCCGGCCGCCGGCCCCCGAGGGCGAGGCCGGAGGGGACGAGTCTGAGCCGAAATCTCAGCCCTCTGCTTGGGGGGCCGCGGCGTGCGGGAGGGGCGCCTCCGGACCCCACGGCTGGGCTTGGAGCGGAGCTCTGCAGGGAGAGCTGCTCCCGCTCGGATGTGCCGGAGCGGCCCCGCGGTTGTGCGAGCGCGGCTCCTGTTACCGTGAAGCGGCCGCTCTCTCTTGCAGCGGATATAGGTGTAAGCTAGCGATTCAGCCCTCTCTCTCTCGGGGGGAAGTCAATTGGCCTCCAAAGAACTGGAGAAACTTTTCGTGCCGGGTTTAGATGATTGGGTCAGCCTGATGTATTCAGCATACACAGAGCTCGTTCAGCCTTACGGCCTGGCATGTACTTTACGTGGCTTTGCCACACGTGTCCCTGGGTCAACAGCACCAAGCGGGTGGTACAGATGCTTCTGCAAAAGCAGGGTGTTTAGAAAGCATTGCATGTCATCTGTAAAACAGGGAGGTCAGTAAGGGGGAGACATGTGCTCATTGAAATTAACTGACAGCGTAGCCTTCCAGAACAGTTGCAAACTCTCTTCAACAAATACAGGTAAAAGGGGCAGGTTCTAGTTGCAAATATGGTGGTATGTAAGGAAATACAGAGGGAAATTTGAATTCCTGATGCTTGTGAAGGAGAAAACCTTTCCGGTGCAAGTGTGTTCTTTAAGCTCATTTTCTGAATGCTTCTGTACAGGTGCTACTGTGGGAGCTCCTGCTCTCTAAACAGGAACTTCATACGGTACAGGATTTGTTCATTTCTTGTTTTGCAGAATTGATGGGAAGCAGCATCTGATGCTAATTAGCCAGATAGCGGTGTATGTATCTGTGATTTTAGTTTTTTTACCTTCCCTGACTAGTACAGTCAGTAAATAGATTCTTGGTACATGTTAAAAATTCAAGACGATGGATGTGTTTTGCTAATGTATGTTTTGGTCAGCAACTCTGTCACTGCAACAGGTCTTTCATAAATTTTAATATCTGTTGGCTAGTGAGAGAACACGGAAGTATTTTGTATGGTTTAATTTGATCTAATTGGGGATTCTTAGCCATTCATTTTTTCCCCCATTCAATGCAGCAGCTCAAGAGGGTTTTTTTAATCATCAACTTAGTGGACAGAGATACAAATATGGGACTTTGCACAGCTACACTCAATTCTTAAGTCATTTTTTTTCTTCTATGCCTCAGACATGTCTCAATTTCGACAGCTTCTCAGAACAGCCTCCCATTACTTGAAAGTATCTGTGATACGCCAGCAGTACAAGCTGAGACTTTTGTGCTCTTTGCATGGCAGCAAACCTTTGTTCCAAAATGGCCCTCTTTCTTTCCGGACTTAATTCAGTGCATGCTACTGCAGTTACGGAGCCTTGCTGGCAAAAAGAATTTAACCTGTATGGGTCTAATGCAGTTGAATTCAATCAAGTACATCTGAGCACTGGCCAGAAATCTGAAATTTTGAGTTCCACTGTGCAATTTCCAGAGCGTGGTTATAGGAGGTTACTAACAGCACAGTAGCAATTTGGGGAAAAAAACCACAAACAACAAACAACACTTCAAGCATCTGCTTAAAGCAGCAGGAGAAAGGTGTATAATGAGTTTATGAATTCCTTCTAAGGAACCTTTAGATGCCCACAGAGAAATGAATCCTGAATGGTTTGTTCCAGTGTGCTCCACTGGGGAATTGCATTCCAGTTGAAAAGACGAAGTGAGAGCTATGAATTTGAAAGCGCTGTTGAGTTTCTCATATTTAACACTGTACAAATTTTCTTCAAAAAGACTTTTCTATAGAGTCGTGTTGTTTGTGCCATTTTATATTGTCTTAAAGGAAGGCTATGCCTGAGTAGATCAATTTCAAATTCAGGAAACACACACATGCAAGTATAAAAGGTAGGTTTCTTCAGAGCAGGAAAATAATTCTTGTCAGCTTTTTCACATAGCAGCATGAATCAACCTTATGAATCTTAAAGCAACTGCAGACAGAAAGAAATATCATTATGTGAAACTGTATGGAGGTACTGCATGGAGGTCACAGCTAGCATCAAGGGTTTGTGGTTCAAGGCACAGCATAACATCTGTCCGTGCCTCAAAGTCTGTGAAAGTTAGATTCTCTGTTATTTGTCTTAAAGCAGAAGAAAAAGTTCATGGACTGAAATGGAATTACTGTCATAATTAAGTATATCGAATATGTCTTGCAGCATTCATGGTAACTTGATGAGACAGTTTACCAGGCAGAGAGTAATTAATGTTAAAACTGTTTTCTAAATAAATGTCTGTTCCATGTAAACAAATTCATCCGTGCAATAAAAACTATAAATTGTATTTCACAAAAATTGTGTCTTTAAGCCTCTGGGTCCTTTTATCTTTGGTCACTTCTTCCTCTTAATGGTCCCAGAGACAGCTGATCCTGGGAGCACACCAGCTATACTGGGCATTGGCATCTTGGTCGTCATTGTCTCTCCCTCTTCCTCCTTACTAGCTACTCGTGTGATTACTAATACAAATATGAATCTAGATAGAGAGCCTGGCAGTGGGAAGGTGGGAATAAGAAGCACGTAGAGATGCTACCTCATTGCAGCAGCAGTGCTAAGGTCATCATGCCAAAGCATGGTCTTGCTGGAGTTGGTGTCTTTACCAAGGAACACTGACTGTTTTGTTCTGTATTCACCTTTTCATAGAATCATAGAATGGTCTGGGTTGGAAGGGACCCCAAGGATCATAGAGCTCCAACCCCCCTGCCACAGGCAGGGCCACCAATCTCAGGCCTGGATCTACACAAGGTTGCCCAGGGCCTCATCCAACCTGGCCTTGAACACTTCCAGGGACGGGGCATCCACCACCTCTCTGGGCAGCCTGTTCCAGCACCTCACCACTCTTTCTGTAAAAAACTTCCCCCTAATATCTAATCTAAACCTTCCTTCCTTTAGTTTCAATCCATTCCCCCTTGTCCTGCCATTGTCTACCCTTTTAAAAAGTTGAATCCCCTCCTGTTTCTCTGCTCCCTTCAGGAGCCTGGAAGGCTGCAATGAGGTCCCCCCGCAGCCTTCTCTTCTCCAGGCTGAACAAGCCCAGCTCCCTGAGCCTCTCTTCGTAGGGGAGGTGCTCCAGCCCTCTGATCATCTTTGTGGTCCTCCTCTGAACCTTCTCCAACAGTTCTACACCTTCTCCCTAAGAGCAGAGTAAAACTAGAGCCTTGGTGCTGATTTACTGAAATTGTTCTCTGAGAAGAAAATCCCTCTGTTGAATAAGTCCCTCAGCACACAGGTTGGTCAGTGTTGATACATGTGAGAAGATGGGAAGGGTGAGGCGAGGGTTTCTTGCCCACTGGGAGCTGCCAGTTCCTTCCATGTTGAGAAGTGCATTTACATTCTCCAGTCATCTTTGCCAGGAAAGCGCCTGGCCACACACGCCTCTGAGGCTTCAAGGCTCATGCTGGTTAACCGGGGGTTTGTGCTGTCTCCTTATTGCCCCCTGGAGCTCACCGTTGCCTGATGATGGAAAGCAGGAGAAAGGGCTGAACAGAAGGTCAGGAGGATGTTGGGGCCGTTGAACCAGCCAGTGATAACCTGCGTCTCCCAGTGCACGGTGGAAGTCTCAGCTCCCGTGTCAGGAAGATGGCATGAAGATGAGGTCAAATGAAAAGGGTAGGCTTGTAATTTATAGTAGGATCCTTAAATATTTAACCAGAGTGCACAGGGCTCGAGATAATTGCTCTTTCATCCTTTTTATAATAAAAGGAGGGGGATATATATGCGTGGAATGAGTTATTTGGTATGTCAATTTTTAAGCACATAAGTGTCTGAAATCAAACACAGTGCTTCTGATTTACCCTTTTGAACCTGCACTGCTTTCAGTTTCATGACACTTTTCACAAGATTGAATTCAGTTTGCTGAAGCTGAGAAAATCTGAGTGGTTTCACGCTACACATGAGAAGTGAGAATATAACACAGTGGGATTTGGAAAAGAGAGAGGAAAGAGATACCTCCTCTAAAATCTAGGGCCAGTCTTATGAGGTGGTGTAACGTTGTGGGTTTTACAACCATGAAGACAAAAAATGCAGAACATGCAGAATCAAGCCCTAAAACATGTTTTTAGAGTCTTGATCTATTTTTTCTCCTGTATCATCTTATTTTCACAGAACTGCTGGTTTGAGTCCTACTGGGATGCAGCACATGTGTAGAATCATAGAATGGTATGAGTTGGAAGGGACCCCAGGATCATAGAGCTCCAACCCCCCTGCCACAGGCAGGGACACCAATCTCAGGCCTGGATCTACACTAGGCTGCCCAGGGCCCCATCCAACCTGGCCTTGAACACTTCCAGGGACGGGGCATCCACTACCTCTCTGGGCAGCCTGTTCCAGCACCTCACCACTCTTTCTGTAAAAAACTTCCCCCTAATATCTAATCTAAACCTTCCTTCCTTTAGTTTCAATCCATTCCCCCTTGTCCTGTCATTGTCTATCCTTTGACAATGTAGTGTAGTTTGAGTCTGCTCTCTGTCAGTGTTCTCAAATGCACTAGCGGAAAGATGAGTCTGCTGATGCTGTTCTGATGTGCCTTGCTGACCTGTGCAGTACAGTACAGAAATGCATGTAACTTTTGAGGTGCTTTGCTTAGGCCAGCTTGGATGGGTTTTTGAGCAACCTGGCCTAGTGAAGGGTGTCCCTGCCCATGGCAGCAGGGTTGGAACTAGATGATCTTTGAGATCCCTTCCAACCCAAACCAGCCTGTGATTCCATGTGCTGCTGTGAAGGTCAAGGATGTGGCACAAACTTAGCAGAAGATTGCAGGGGGGTTGAAGTATGTCCTATGTGGCTGTATTTAGAGATTTGGATATTGTTTGGCATATTTTAGCATAATCCTGGAATTTGGCTTTGGAAAACCTGTAGTCAGCCTTTGTTTCAAAAGTATTTTAAGGGTAAAATTACATCTTTCTTATTAACCAGAAAATACCTTTTGGGGTAATACATAACTGTGTGATCTGAGCAAGCTAGTTTCATCTGATTTTATTTATATCTCATAGAAATGCACAGTTGCAAGGCCAAATTTTAGAAATGTAGTCTGCTCTAGTCATATTGCTGCTCTCCAAACTGTGCATTTTGGCTGCTGCGTTCTCTAAACCCATCGTATACAAGAAATGGTGAGAGGGGACTGACAGATCTGGATTCTAATGTCAGATGTCACACTGACCTTCTCCAAAATCTTGGTCATATGAGTTGATTTGTTTTGATTCTTTAGGACAGAGGTAATGCTGCTTAGCCATCTTTGAGATCCATGGATCAAAATCATATTATAGTAGCTCACTAGGCTATTGTCATTACACTTCTGCATCCGTGGCATGGTTAAGCGTTGCAGTTGGGTAACTGTAAAAGAGACAGTCATTTAGCAAGTGTTTGTGTTGCACTTCACTAAATCTCCTCTCTCTTGTGCTGCCTCTCATTCCCCCTCTCTTTCACTTTGTAAAGAGAAGCACAATGTTAACAGTGAGGATCTTTCTGCAAATACTGTTATCTGGAAGTGTGAAACTAATGCAGGAACGCGACCTGTGTGAAGTGATACTGCCTCATGTAGCATCTTACCATGATGAGAAAGGTCTTACACTGAGTCTTCCATTTCCCTCTCCTGCTTGGGACATTTTCCCTTTTCTCTGCATGTAGGACTTAAACTCTCTGGATAAAGTTGCTGAAGGAGAATCCAGGGAGTTTGGAGAAATGGGTAGTGGATAAAAAGATCAGAAGGAGATCTAGTGCCTTCTGCCACTTCCAAAAAGTGAAGGTAACATATTATTCATATATTCAGTTCCTTCTGGAGCAAGGAGAGCTCTAGGGAGAAATGCTTACTTCTGGTTTGGGTTTGGTGGGTTTTTTTGACTTCTGGGGTTCATTTTTTGTAAAGTCATCCTACTGTCACTACTAATTAACCTTAGCACACAGTTATACTTGCTGTCCACCAAGAACCTAGTCAATAAAGTGCTTTAAAGTAATGAAAGTACTTAAAATGGGCAAAACAATCTTTTTTTCAGTTTTGCTGTTCTAGAGGCAAAATTAAGCTTTTAGTGTTTTTGTAAGATAATAGAATTTAAAGTACTTTTAACAACAACAGATTCTTCAAGATGCAAACTCAAGATTAGCATTTAGTATAACATGAGGACCAGGGCTCTAGTAGTGCTTTTGGCAGAGAGAGATATAAAATTACGCTCTGAAAAATTTTGATATTCATGTAGGCATAAAGTGCCTAATAGATATGGTGTTGGTTTTCCCAGTAAAAAGCATTTGCACAATGTGTTTTTTTTTGTTGGAGGCAATGCAGTTTATTTTTATGTGCTTTCTTGCTGAAAGGGCTACATTTGTTTTCTTGTCAGTGAAGATGTTAGGACCAGATTCTGACCAAACTGTTTCTTCATCTTTTGAGAACCATTCTTTCTGTTTATTCTTTCTGTTTGTACAGTCCATTTTCTGCCTGAGTTTTGCTTTAACTTGTGAAAAACCCTTCCCCTTTAGCCATCTGAATACTGAAGTTGTCTCCCTTCAGTACCTGTGCTGTGCTTTATAGTTCTATTTAATAATTGCCTAAAAAATAAAGTTAATAATTTATAAATTGTAAGTAAAGCATGTAAAGCATGATTAAAAACTATGTATGGTATGGATTAAAATGACTGAATGTCTTTTATTCTGTAAATATTTATAAATGTCAGAAGAAAGGAGGTGAAGCTTTCCATGTTTGCTTTTTCAGTAAAGCCAGGTTTTTCTGTCACCCCCTGTTTGTTCTTTCCACCAGTTTCTTCACCAGGAAATTGCTGTCCCACCCTGTGGGGAACTAAGGTGGTGCACATTTGTGGTTAGTTTCCTGTAACCACCTTCAAGTTTGTGTCGTTGCCTTGGAATATTTGTTTTCATCGTGCTTTATGTGGATTTAGTAGTAACTTGTCATGCTGGTGTTGGCTCAGGCATTTTAGGTGCTTATCTAATTCCTCTTTCTCTGTTTCACACTTCGATGTTCTGAACTCCACTGAGTAGATCACAGATAGGTCACTCTAGGAAATGCCAACCAATTTTTTAGAGAATGACACAGGGTGAATGTGTTTAGTTAGAGTGTCTTCTGAAGGTCTCACATGCTTTCTCTGCTGGGTTGTTTCATGCTAGATTTTCATTAAAAAGTGATCAGAGATGGTTGTGTTTAAACACAACCAGATTTTCCAAAGAGACAAGTAAAATGTATGTACATTACAGAGTTAGAGGGGCAATTATGCCAGGAACAGAAGATTATCTTCTGCTCAAAGTATTTTAATAGGCAGATGGCAGCTATTAACTTATTATTGTGGGAGGAAGGAATCAAAGTCATAATCAGAGAGAATGATGTTTGCCATGTAATTAAACTCTCTAACCAGTGCTGTACACTGCTACATGCATGTGAGAATACCCAAGAGCCTATGAAAAACCTAATACTGAAGCGCCTATGTGGTCTTGCAAGAGTAAATGCTTCAGTTGTGTTGTGGGTCTGGTGCCACAGAAGCTTTGATAGCAAAGAAAATATGATGGTGAAGAAAGAGTGACTACTTGAATGGCCTGACTTCTTTTTTTTTTTTAAAAAAAAGGCTGCTGAACAATGTCATTCATATAAACTGAATAACAATGCAGTTTTGAAGACTTAAATAAGGTCTTTGTAGAGTTATGCAACAGATATTGTCAGGAAACTGAAAGTCAGATACCACAGGTAGAGGAAAAAATGTGTGTCCCCTCATGGTTTTAAATTGCTTCAAAAATAGAGAAGCATAGATAATGAGCAATATAGGTGGTCTGCATTAAGCACAAGGAATAAAGAAGACTACGTAATGATAGTAGTTTGTACTCATTCGAGGAACTAGATTTAGACCTAGATTCAGAATTAGAAGGCTGCTCAGTTGTGTTCAGGTCTGCACAGAAATAAGGAGCATGAACATGTCCTAAAAGTGGAGTAGCAGTGTTCTGGACATAGTTGCCTGTTGCACATGGGGATCAAGGACAGGGGAAGGGTAAGAGAGAGAGATGCAAGCACTGGAACACTGGTTTGTTTTGGAAAAGTACATTGTGTTATTGTCCATACTGCAACAACATCCTCAGAAAAATCTTCTTATTAAGGTAGCTGAAGAGCAAAGAGAAGACAAGGACTCTCTTGTGCTCTTGTTCTAGACCTTCTTAAGGTACTGGAGTTACAATAGGCATGATAACATACTTGGTGATCTGCATGGATTAGGGTAGAGGTTTGAGTGATGTTCTTGATGCTGAGTGTGATCTAATGCAATCTTAATCGTGTAGCAACTTGAGCCATGTGTTTAGCTAACCCCCTTCCCTCTCCTAGCAGCTGCCATCTCCTGTGTCCAGAGCAGCTGTCAGAAAAGCCAACCCTCTTTGGTTTAGGGCTTATCTTACCAATTGATCTTCAAGGAAGAGAAAACCCACACTGTGATTGCTGCCGTTTTGGCTGGTATTTAAGGGTAAATCAGGAACCTCAAAAGATGAGGAGTGAACAGTGTGGCTGGAAGTGCCAGTGTCCATCTCCTGATCTGATAAATAACATCCCCTCTGCAGCATGGTCCTCTGCCTAACTGGGGCTCACTGCAGAGCCATGCCTCCTGTCTTCAAACCCTACCCAGGGGAGGAAAGGCCGAGAAACCTGTTACTATGGGAACTTCACAGCTATCCAGGGCCCCAAACCCCAGATGTCCCCACCCACAGCCTCACGAAGCAAACACATTTCTTGGTAATGGCATGCTTCAAAGCACTGAGTGGGCAAACCAAATTATTGATGCCAAAAGCTCTGAAGACCTTAACATGGAGCTTAACATCAAGAGCAGAATAATAAGTACCTTATTTCACAGTTTGGGGTGCTGGCAAAATAATCTGGCAGAAAAAGAAATGAAACTTTGAGTTGAACAGCCCTGGCGGGCTGGTGCAATTCTGATTGAGAAGTATTTTGTATGGGCTGTGTCCAGAGAATTGGCATCACACTAGCTCCAAATTCCAGGTTTCTCAGCAGTGGCTCCCTGGCTGCCGTCGCAAGAAGGAGGTGGCAAAATGGGAGCTGCTTTGCAACATGTATGGAGTATCTGTTGTAACAAATACAGGTTTGTTTTATCTTAGAGGGCTCATGCAAGCCAATACATGGCTTTTGTCCTTGGTAAAATAGATTATTTTCAAATAATTAATATAAATGTGCTTTATTTTATTGGTTTTAAATGGGAATTCAGTTGTGTTGCAGGTAAATGCATCCAAGAGCAGGTTGTTGAGGGAAGCCTGGAGAGAGTCTACACTGTCCGATGTCTTCCCCTTGGGAAGGCAAAAGCGCACTGATGCCAAGTAGCTAGTCTTAATTATGAAGGGGTTAAGGGGTATTACAAACTGAACTAGGTGGTGCTTAAAAACTGAGGCAGGGTGTGTGGAAGACACAAGACATGCCTCCTCTGAGGAGTGTGTTGAGTCATTGCCCCTTGACCGTGGCTTTATGTAGTCTAACATAAACACTTATGAAAATCTCTTGGGACCGTGCCTTTCTGCAAGCTTATTGAGTGATTTGTTGTTGTTAATTTGTAACTATGGTGCTGCCTACAAAGCTTAGTCACAGATCATGGACCTTTTGTGCCAAGCAGTGTGCAAAAAGGTGATCCTGGTCCTTAAAAACTGTAATCTTTGCTCTCCCAATGTGAGAGATAGGGCAGATGTAAGGGAGGATAATTTGTCCTTTAACTCTCAGCAATTCTAAAGGTGTATTTTAATATGCATAACAATACCAAGACATTTAATCTCTATTAAAGGAAAGGGAATAATGAATTTGAGCCTGAGGAGTATAAGACTCTATCATGTACCCAGTTATAATTGTTTCCTGTCTGTTTCCCCTATTAAGTTTACAGGATCAAAGTGACACACCTGCCTTACATGTTGAGATAGCTGGATGGGGTGTGGGGAAAGCAAGCAACCTGCTGGCTGCAGCAAGATTTGCTCATTTTTAAAATGGACTTACAAAGATCTGGTTAGTTATGTGTTTGGTGATCTAAAGGATACAACTTATAGCTACTTGAAGAATTTATTTTTTAATTAAAACAGAATTTTATCACTTCTTGCAGCAAAGATACTTTGTTGGAAGTTAATTGCGGAGGCTTGTAAGTTTAATTATACTGCAGTAAGATTGCTATCTAGTGATATTCTTTTGCACCTGGCTTTAGAAAAGTACAGTAAGTGGATCCTTTCTTAGGAGGGAAAGGTTATTAAATCCTGCCATTAAGTTTCTGTAATTTTGATTCAGTGAAGCAGATGTGTGAGCTTAATTATACAATTGATGGGATCTCAGTCACTTCTACCAGCTGGGGATGGGACCCAAGGTGCCTGTCTATTCTGAGATTAGAAAAATGTACCTTCATGTATTTTTAGTATGAAAGGGTGGGTTTAAGAAATGTGACTGACAACTTCCACCTCTGACTGCCAGCATTTCCATGTCATAGCTCTTATCTTCCCCTACATTGCTTTTTCTCTAGTCTGATTAGTTATGCTTTATTCCTTCATTTGTTTTATGCAGTCTGTTACAGTTTCTAGAGTACCTTATTTGTAGAGAACAAGTCCCTTTTGTGACTCAGTGTCATCCACTTTCTCATTCCCTATTATTCCATCGTGACTTCATCTTTTTTCCCCTTTTTTGCCTTTTTTTTTTTCCTTTTCTGTTCTGCCTAAAGAAAGAAATAGATATTATAACCCTTCCACTTGTGGCATCTTTTTCTTACCCTTGACCTCACAGAAAGTTGTACAGAATGATCAATAGAATGCACAGTAAGTGGTACAATACTGTCATTACTTTCAGTATTGACATAATAGAAAGAAGCATCTGCTGTCTTTAAACTGTTACATTTCACAACAATTGCTTTGTATTTCCGTAGCTACAGCTTAGAAAGCAATGTCGCCCTTGTCTTCTCTAAGCAGGCAGGATTATTATTTAATACAAAGAGAGCTGGCTGTCGGATAAAATGTGTAAGATCATGCCTTGTGTTTCGGGACATCTCAGATAATTATTTTCTTGAGATCAGTTGTTAGGTTGAAGCTTGATATCTACTTTTAGTAAGTGAAGATTTATTTTGTTTGGTTTTTTATCATGATTGCTATTCTCACTTTTATCCATTGCACTTCTGTCTTTGGATGGTTACTCCTTACCAACCCAGACAGCGTCTTGGTGTGGTTGTGAAGCTGTGGAGTCTCTTTGCTGCCAGTTATTTGTGTGTGGATTGTCTCTCTTCACTGGCATAGATTGGCTTCTGGGTGAAAAATAACATAGAGAGATCCTCAGTGTATGATTAATTTATTTTTACTTTACTAAAAGAGAGAAAAGAATTAGCACCCTATAACTGGCTGTCTATCCAGGAGCTTCAAACAGACGTGTGCCTGTGGGAACCTGCCAGTCTCTCTCATAGCTATAGACACATTTATTAATGCCTGGTTATGCAGGGGTTAAGAGGTGGAATGCAAAGCTTTAGTAAGGTCTGTACTGAGCTGCTCCAGGGTGCTTACTCTGAGATGGTAGGCTGTATCCTAGAGCACCCAAAAAGCTGTACTCGCTTCCTCTACTTAACACCACTCCTGGCCTAAAACTCAATGGAGAGAGGAAATGAAGACAATTGCCCATCCATATCTCTTTTCCAAGGAGGATACTCCAAAAAAAAGGGAAGATTGAGCCCTCATGGTCACAGGAAGTAGAATCTACAGTTTCCTGTAATGTTTACACTTTTGATCTGCATGACCTGTGCATCTTGAGTTCTTCCTTCTCTGAACCAAGATGAACCCAGATTCTGGGTTTATTTTCCAATTACAGCTTCAAAATCAACCTTCCTTCTATTCTGAGGTCTGAGTCCTCTGGACAAAGGTAGGCTGTATGGTAGTTGCTAGGCTCAAGCAGTTCGTACATGTCCACAGTTAGAATCAAACACAGAAGGGAAGATCTTCCTTCAAGTAGTTCGTTTTCTAGGTGGATTAAATGAAAGCATATTTTCCTATTTACATGTTTCCATAACAACTTATGAGTGGAAAAAATGACACTAGAAATCCTTGCAATTTTTAATAGTTTTTCTGATTTAGTTGTTTACTGTAGACACTTCTAGTCCCCCTTTTCCCCCTTTAATCTCTACATCTGGCATTAAGACTATATTATAAAGAACATCAAAGACACTAATGCGATGTCTGGACAGTTCCTTTGTTCTACTTACCATTACATTGCTTCGAAGACGTAATTCTAATTTAAACAAAAAAATAGAGAAGTAAAAGGGCTTCAATTCTTAAGTCTTTTGTTAGAATAAAGGATCAGATATGTATTTCCTGGAAATGAATGTCAGAAAATGTACATGGGAAGAAATTTGGTGTTCTTGCCTTTTTAATTTTGCTGTCATTATCATTAATTCAGTGAACACCATTGCCAATATTGTGGGCTTTTTTTGTTGGGTTTTTTGTTTGGTCAACATATAAGAATTAGCCTCATATGTAATACTCTTGAACATGGACCTCAGGTGAAGATGGAGAAAATACATAAAAGCACTGATTAAAACACCTTAATTAGTTAATCTTCAGCTACCCGAATGAGTCTAAAAGTCTGCCTTGGAATTTATCATTGTATCATTTGGTTAATATAAATTTGAGTAGCCACAGATCCTGTAGTTTCTGAGTGGCTTATTTAATTTGCTGTCCCTATGATTCTAGTAGCAAACATATGCACAGGCACAGGTCAATGGTGAAATAGTTTCTTGAATTAAATCAGGTTTAACAGAAGACTTAGAATTTGGGTTCCTAATCTTAGCTACGACTACCAAGAACTTTGGGAGAAAACTCAAAAATGCCCATGAAGTTTCAGCATACTGTATCTCCTTGTATGGTTGTTGTATCATCATGTCGTATGAAGCTTTCAGAAGATCACACTAAATGTGTTCCCCCAGCTTTCCACCTCCTACATTTTCTGTATAAATATCCTAATACAAAAGGTTTTCTGCTCACTCATTTTGAGTTGGATCCTTCTGTATGACTTGCAGTTCCTAATTGCTGATAAACCCATACTTCTAATGTTTCCTGTGTATTTTATCTAATTATATGTGACAGTGAGTACTAAAACTTTCTTTAAAGTAAAAGCCAAACAGCTCTTTGCACTGATTTATACCTACTATTGCTTTCCCATACTTCTGGCTTCTATTTTTTTTAAATTTATTTTCTTTTGAAGTAACATATGTCCAGACAATCACTAGTCTGCCTGTTTGAGAAGGATAAATGGGTTGCACATGAGTGTATTCTTAGTGTAATCTGTTGTAGGAATATAAAGTTATATGAGACCATAGGGACCTTCAGATCTCATCCCCACCAATTTCAGGCCACAAGAGGAAGGGCTGTCTGGAAGAGGTAATGAGGGAGGTGGTTTGGGTCTTGCATTTGTCTCTGGACAGTCTCATGTGATGGCATATTCCAGGGCTAAGTCTTGACTGAGCTTTTGGACTGAGCTTGATTGCAATTGGAAGAAGTGGAGTAAAAGCAATAGGCAATGAGGACTCTTCAGCTGACCATGAAGAATGAGGGATGGGAAGTTTGTGGAATAGCTTCTAAGACAGTTTCTGCTCCATTGACACCTCTTGTGTAAGTTTTCAGTGCAAGAGAACTGCTGGGCACCAGGCACAACAATTGAAATTAAATTCAGGATAAATAGGCTTGACTTAATCTGGGTAAGATGGGGGAGAAGAAGAAAATAGATGCTAGTAAGTGGTGGTGTGGGGGCTCTATCCTCAGGTCCTCTTACCTGTTAGTGGCCTGTTTGAATGAAACATGGAAAACCTGCACCTTAAACCAACACAGAGAGGTAAATTCCAAAAATACTGTGTTGTTAGTAAAGGCGATAAGAGTTCCAGGACTTGGGTTCTTGAAGTAATCTGTTGGATGAGGCTCCTAATTAATTCTGGGAAGTTTGCAACATCCATACTATAAAGTGAAGCAGAAGCTATTCAGCTACCCAACAACTGAATTGCTATTCTGAATGAGTGGAAATTTAATTCCCAATTCCACACCTATAATTCTGAAATCATAGCAGCTCTGCATCTGAACAATTCTAATAACCACCCCAAATCCTGTTGTTCCAGTTTTCACCACAGCTAGGAACAAGGCATGTTTTTGGGAAGAGTAAGAGGAGCGGGGAATGAGGCTTGGATGTGACTTCTCCATGAAGAAGCACATACATTCCAGTCAGGAAAAGGAATACCTTTGGAAACCTCAGACTGACCTTTTCTTTTCCTCCCACCACCCCCCACCCCGCCTCTTTTTTTTTCTGCTGCCAAAGATTTTATGTTAATCTTGAAAACAGCTACTTGTACAACTCCCTTCCCAGACTGATGAAACCTTCCATGGCTCATAATTAATACCAGTGCATCATTAGGCAAAGAAAAAGTCTCTTCCAGACCAACAACCTGTGTGTTTTCAGGTTATGTAGCTGGGCAGGAGAAAAAAATACCTGACCATGATTTTGAGACCCTATGGGAATAGCACTTTGCAGGTGAGCTTATTTGGCATCTCTTCAAGTGCACTGGAGGGTGCCAGACTGCTCCTTGGAAACAGCTCCATCATTTTCAGGGACTCACGGTACTCCCCTTGGTCTGGAAACTGTAGTGAATGTGTGGGGTGACTATCTAGAGAGAAATCAGTAACTGCAAGAAATCTGATGACTTTGCAGTGCAGAACAGTGCAGATACCCACCAAAGGAGAGGTCCTAGCTCAAGGCTCCAGAGTGCTGTGTTGTGATACGGTGTGTTGTGGTATGGTATCACCATGCCTGAGCTAATTACCTGTGTAACTTGACATGGATAACTAGCAGGGAACAAGTTTGTATGGGTAATTGTAGTTGCTGAGTTTGAGCAAGTGGATGCTAACCTCTATCAGGCTCCATTTCAAATATATTAATGTCCTAGTTGTAACTGCTCTGCTTGTTGCTGCTTTAGCAATGCCATTGACTAGGCAGAACTTGACTTTGACTTGGCAGGATTAAAGCATCAATCTGTATTTGTCTGGAGAGTATCAGGTGCCTTGCAGTTCTACAATTGCTATGAATTGCAGTGCAGTGAAGTTAGTTAAACTTAATAACCAGAGGAGGTTAATAAGCAGGATAGGTTCTTTTGTTCTTTTAGTGCCTTTACGTTTGTAAGCAGGCAAAATTGTTTTAGCTCCTTGCACATAAAACCATTCCGTAATTTGGCAGTAATGATTCTGATCAGGCATACATTTGTCACTTCATATGGAAAAGTAATTTAGCCATTGGAAAATGTTTCACTTTGAAATTTTATGCTCCCTGTATTTTGTCAGAAGTAGCCTTAACTGAGAGTTAGTAATAAATATATTACCTAATCCTGTAAATTAGGAGAAAGAATGATTTAATCTGATTTTACAGCTTCCCCCTATTTTCAGTAAGCTGTTCTGAAAATGGAGCCTGAAAATGTTACCTTACCAGATTCACAACTTCTCAACAAGCTTTTTTTAATAAGCAGCTAATGGACCTTTTGAATTTGATTATGCAAGATCACCTAAGTTTAAAGGAGAGGATGGGCTTTGCTTAGAGATCAGCAAATGGAAATGGAGGTGTGCAGTAAAAGCTATCGTATTCCATTGCTGGAGGAAACATTTGCTTTTGATATCTGACCAAAATGCCGTTCTGTATTTTGGTTCCTGTGAGAAGTTACAAGTTACTTATTTAGTTTATAGATACCTTATGACTGTGTGTAGATATGTAGTTATCTATACAGATATATACTATATAGGTATATTTAATTCCAGGTGAATTGAAAACCAGTTAAGTTCCATCTACCCCCAAAAGAAGAAGTGTGAAACTAGCAAGAAGAGCTGTGTTACCTGCTGAGCTGCAGGAACTCTATGTGTAAACTGAATGCCTGTACGTGCACGCAGACGAGTGTCTTTTTTCCTGGGTGGAGTACGTAATTGTTGGAATTGAATGTACATGGTGGATTGTGAGAATACAGTGTTATCTTAAAATTCTGGCTTTTAAGACACCTAAATCTAAAATTATAACCTCTTCTGTATAACATAGAACAAATACTTAGATTCCAGGACCTGGTCTAACTGTTTAGCTGTACCAACTCATCCTTGTGTGTGTTCTTATGAATTGTTAGGTTAAGTGCATTTAACAAAATGTATGGCTAGATTAATCAATCTAAATAGGATCCTATCTTGTTCTTTGGTTCTTAAAGAATTACTCGTGGTTAATTCAAGATTTATCAGCAATCCCACTGAGCTCTTGTATTCTGTTACGCTTCCACACTCTGTGCATCTATACCCAGTGTCTGAGAAGTGTATTTCCCAGGCTGCCAAGTTGAAAGGACCCTACAGGAAGGGTTTGGAGGAGGCTGTGCTTCCTGCACAGAGTAGAAGGTGGGGGAGTATTTTGGGGTCAGCAATACTAGCAGCAGGAGCTGTTTTGCTACCAAAATCATTACCAATTCTTATATATATTGGTGTGAATTTTGCTAAAGGTTCCTGTTCTTCTTGGAGACTGTAAAGCTAACAAGTTGTCTTATGAGTAGGAATATGTTGACAGTTAAATTTCCTGTGGTTCAGTGTCTTGTGGTTGGCTGACTTCTTTGAATCAAATTAATTCTATAGTTCCTCCTGAGGCTCTGCTTAACTCCTCCTGGGTAAGGTGCTGTAGGAACCTTACAGAAGGTGATGGATGGGATGCTGTGGCAACCCAAAGTACAAACTTCGACTGTTTTTTGTTTCTGTCCCAGCCTAGTCCCCCCCAGAGTCACAAGTCCCCCAGGCAAACCTGCTCCAGCATGAGTCAGTCTCTCCACAGGCTGCAGGTTTCGCTGCCAGGAGCTTGCTCCAATGTAGGCATCCCACAGGGTCACAGCATCCTTCAGCTATCTCCACCTGCTCTGACATAGGGTCTTCCACAGGCTGTAGATGGGATCTCTGATCCCCATCATTGTCCACGGGCTGCAGAAGGACAGCCTGCTTCACCATGGTCTTCTCCACAGGCTTCAGGGGAATCTCTCTCTGGCACCTGGAGAGCCTCATATGCCCCCCTCCTCCTTCCCTGGCCTTGGTACCTGCACAGTTTCTTACATCTTCTCACTCCCTTCTCTGGTGGCAAAAAGTGGCTGCTTGCATTGTGTTTTTTCTCCTAAATGTGGTTTCCAGAGGCGCTGTGACCATCACTGATGGGCTCGGCTTTGATCAACAGCTCTGGCCTTGAATGGGCTGGTGTTTACTCTCTGGGGCCTTCAGAGAGCTTCTGGCTGCTTCTTGCAGAAGCCACCCCTGCAGCCCCCCTCCTCCACCAGAACCCAGCCGTGCAAAACTACGACATATTATAAACCAGATTTTATGAATGACTCTTCTTCCCTATTTGGCTTCTCTGCTACCTTATACAAGGATGAGCTCATCTAACATCCCATCTGTGAAAATCACTTTTAAATCTTTTCTACCAGCTAACTGTTTTCATTAAACAGAGACTGCTAACTCTGTTTGAAATCTAATAGGGAATTCAGTGGAGTGGTTTTTAGAGGGGAGATAAGGACAGGCACATAAATTATAAAAAAAAAAAAAAAAAGAAAAAGGAAGTCTAATGACAACAAAGTCTTGGGCACCATGCCTGCATACATTGCTGTGCTTGAAACTGTGGATGCTGAATTCTCAAAGATGCAAATCACAGGACAGAGTTTTATGTTTACATTACAGATAGAGTTGGGACCTCTTCTGCCTTAGGAAGCCTGTTTTCTTTCTAATGTGTTCAGGTTTTTAATTCCATTCTTTCCTGAGCTGAAGACTATGACAGACAAATAAAAGAAGTGGTCTGTGAGGGTAGCCCCAGATAATGGTGAAGAGACCTTTTTGGGTCAGATTGAAGAAATGATTTTCTGTTGCTCAGATGAGGAAAAGAGCCTGAGAAATTCAGGTGACTTAGCACTAGATCTAAAGCATCCTACCTATGCTGATAGGCCCAGCCCAGGTCTGCAGTGGTTAGTCCTAAATGGTGAGAGGATACCAGTGAAACAATCTTCAAAAGAGTAGAGTGACAGCAGAAGGTGAAGTCAAGGATTGAGGGCTACTAGGCAAGTCTGGAAAACACAAGGAACATGAAGGAAAGACAGAGGCTAAGAACAGCAAGGTAAGAGTGAGAGACTAGGTTGTTCGTGATAGGGCTCATGGGAGGAAGTTTCAGAACTGAGACTGGCTGAAAGAAAACTGCAACCCACAGTGTGGTGGAGAGATGCTCAGACTGGAGCTGTGAGGTGACTGAAGCAAAGCCTTTGCAGACAGAAAGTGACTGCAAGGGGACCTGAGTAGTGGCTTGAGCATGAAAGTCGAGACTAAAGGATCAGAACAGAGTTTAAACCAGAAGCAAGAGATAAGAAATGGAGGAGCTTGCCAAGGATAATGCAGAAGATTGACATGCACGTGCTGTTTTGGGATGGATTGTAATGTCAGCTCAGTCTTGGTATTTTTAACCTGACCATTAGGTCTAGTTAAGTGTATAGTCATCTTTGGTGATTTTGGCCAATGTTGGCTTCCATCTCTGTCTAATCATTGTCCAGCAATTCTGGCCTCTTTACCTTGCCAATCCCAAACTAATACTGTCTGTTGAGCACAGATCTGCCTTCTTCTTAGCTCAAGTATCAGTTACTCCAAGATGGCCTTATCTCACATCTACTTCAAGACTTTCCTTAAGGGTTTTCATCCTTAACCCGGTTGCCCTTGAGATACTTGGGGCATTTCCAAGAGCTGCCCTGTACTGCTGTTCCTCCATCCACAAAGAAAGGTAATTGCTTTCAAGGCCACTGGGACCAAGTTTAGCCTGATTCCCATAGCAACACTATTAATCTTCAAACAAAAAAATCAAATACCAAACAACAATTCTATTTAGAGATGGAGGAGTGTTAATAAAGGTGGTTTGGGAGCATTCGTACCAAATAAGTGTGCTTTTCTTTTGTTGTGACTTTGGCAATCTAGGTTTTCCTGGCAAGCTGCTTTTTGGGTAATAGCTAAGGTATCAGATACTTCTCTATGCTTTCATGTTTGTTAAAAGCCTTTGTGCTTAAAGGTGGTGCTCTGTTCTTGCCTACGGTGCCAGGCAGGAGTTCAGCACCTGTGTTGCTGCTTTTCATCTTCCCACTCAGGGAAGGTTATAATTAACGAGGCTGAGTTCACCACATTGTGCTTTGCCCTGAAGTTGATGATATGAATCAAATCAGTTCTGTTAAATAGGAGGAAATACAGGTACATTTGGGGACTCTAGGTGGAACAAACAACAGAAAGCTGGAGGGAGTTTTGCTTTCTGCATGAAAATATAAAGTACTCAGTTTCGAGTTGTTGAATACTCCAGACTTGCTGCTTGTAACCTCTATTCCCTACTGCCAAAATTTAACAAAGTTACACTATGATCTCTGTGTAATAGAGTATATAAGCCTCTGTGGACCTGGGGAAGAAATTGTTCTCTTCTATATTAAGCAGTATACAGATGTCAGGAGTCAAATGAGATGGCTGATTACCCCGCTAAAGAACCGAAATACAGGGAAAAGCACTGTCCCAGCTATAGGCTGGAGAAGAATTTTCTTCTGCAACAGAAATAGATCCAGAACTTAAAACAAGTTCCAAAGAGCAAGAAAGTTTTCTGTTCTCTCCTGTTTTGCATTGTTTTCTTTGCAGACTGTGAAGAATGAGAGGCTATTAATGGCCGGAATCCCAGCAGTCATTCTTCTCTTTATGGAGTGATTTGGAAATAGGATATATTTTGTTTCCTCTGTATATATTATACTAGGCAGGTCCAGTTCTCTAAAGGCATTTGCTTCTGCAAACTGTGTATGTCTGTAAGGCAAATGGCTGCAATCAGGGGTACTCCTAAAACTAACTTGGCTCATTAATATACTTCGTATGTTTCTCAGTGTACTATTGACATTCAGTGATCCATATTCACCAGCTTTCTTGTTTAGAAGAAAATATATTACTGGGGGGGGTGGGGGTGGTGTTTGAGGGGGTTTTTGGTGGTTGAGGGGTTTTTTTGGTGGTGGGGGAGTTTGTTTTTTATTTTTTCCCAGCTTTTTTTTTTTTCCTTCTGTATAGTGAGGAAATGCCTAGTCAGGGACTAGTGTGGTCCAGGGTGATTGCTTTTTGGGAATGAATGGTGCATTCACATATTAAATTGCTCTTGTGCAGACATTGCCATCTGATACTTCCAATAGCTTTTCAGAAGCAGAACCCAAATGACCTTTAGCAGGAAAAAGTTGTTTTAGGGGACGTCAGTATCATAGCTGAAATAATTGATAATAGTTGTCTTGACATTTTAACTCTTTACTTTTAAGGCCTATTGGAAACCCAGTCTTTGCATGAAGCAGATGAAGATGTAGTCACTGACGTTGATTTCACCAGTATGATCTCTGAAGAAGAAAAAGAAGAGTTAAAGATTGAGCTAGCCAAGGTAATGAATTTGAATTTCTGTGACTATTGCTGTTTCTGCTTCCTTAAACTGGAAGATACTGACTGTAGGGTGAAGTATACATTATAAAGATCTTCCTTTTCAGCAAAATTATTCTAGGCTACAATAATGTGAAGCAATTAATTTCCATGGATATTTTTTAAGATTAAATATCTTCTACTTGATGATCGTAGAGAGAAAGTCAAATATACCTCACCATTTTAGTCAAACATGTCTTTATTTATAACCCTTCCTTTATAAAGAATGAAAGGTGTTCTTAGTAGATCTATGGTATTGTTGTTACAGTGGTTGTGACATCTGATGGAAAAGATTCTTTGTGTGGTGCTCAGAGGAAAATCTGATGATGATGGTTACCGAAGAGACTGATGATGAGCACAGTAATTTCACCACATTTGTGTCTCCTTTGGCACTGATGTGTTTGGAGAGGGTTTTATATTTTGTTTGCATTTGTTGTTTGCTTAATAAAAGAACTTCAGGAAATGTCATGACACCATGAAGAGGTTTAAAAATAATACTTAATAACAAGGAGATGGGAGGAAAAAGGTGTGAACCATGAGGTCTTTTTATTACAAAGATTAAAGGGCTTGCCTAGATTTGGTCTACAGTGGATTGGTGGATTCAGTTTTAATTACTGCTGCTGAGTACCACAGACACGGAGCTGAAATTCCAAAATGGAAAATGATGAAATGGGAAAAAAGTGAGGTTTCACTTACTTTAAACATGAGGCAAATAATGGAAATCACAGCTGTATGAAAGGAGGGGAGTCGTGCTGTGTTTTTTTTCCTTAATTGAAATAATTAATTTTTAAGAGAGTAGTTTAGAAACTTCACATAGCGAGATTGAAATAACAGCCCATTTGAATAGTAGGAAAGCCAAAATGTGTGATTGTGAGCATGTACCCTCAGAGTGTAAACTGGTTAGGGAAAAAAGCATTCCTTCAGAATTGTTCTGTAGTGCTCTGTGGAGCATTTGCTGCTGTTACACACAGAATGGGTGCGTCCAGAGGACGGTTCTTCTGCATGGATTGATTCCCATCTTTCATACAACAGAATCACAGAATTGTAGGGGTTGGAAGGGACCTCGAGAGATCATCGGGTCCAACCCCCCTGCCAAAGCAGCTCCCTAGCTCATATTGCACAGATAGGCGTCCAGACGGGTCTTGAATATCTCCAGAGAAGGAGACTCCACCACCTCCCTGGGCAGCCTGTCCCAGGGCTCTGTCACCCTCACTGTGTAAAAGTTCTTCCACATGTTGGTGCGGAACTTCCTGTGCTCCAATTTGCAGCCATTGCCCCTTGTCCTATCACCACAGACCACTGAAAAGGGGTTGGCCAATTCCCCCTGCATCCCATACTTAAGATACTTATAAACATTAATAAGGTCCCCCCTTAGTCTTCTCTTCTCTAGGCTGAGCAGTCCCAGCTCACTCAGCCTTTATGTTTAAATTAGTACTAAGGTGTAATATTGCATACATACTCGAAAAAGTCACATCTCAAATGACTCTCAAGTCATTTACCTGTGGTGCCAGTTTAGGATTTTCTACTGAAACGAAACACAAAAGGCTGTTTTTTCACTTGAATGTTTTATCAAGCCATGCATTTCTGAGTTTACAGTTTATTGTTGCTTCTTTGCAGATCCCATCACATCTGTAGATAATAAAAAGGAAGCCGAAACTTTACAGTGCAGTTCATCACGTAACAATGAAATAGGAATTGGAATATCCATTATTGGCTTTTCAGCAGGACCAGAGGCAATGGCCACACATTGAAACACAGGAGGTTCCCAAACATCGGGAAACATGTTTTTCCCTGAGGGTGTCAGAGCAGTGGCACAGGGTGTCCAGGGATGTTGTGGAGTCTCCACCCTTTCAGATATTCTAAAACTGTGTACAGTCCTGGGCAGCTGGGTCCAAGTGACCCTAATTGTGCAGGGGGGTTGGACCAGATGACCTCCAAAAAAGAAACCAAAACCCAAAAAAAACCCAGCTTTCTGCAACCATCGGAGAATAAATACTCTTGAGAGAGGCCTATCAATCTCAAGAGTTTCTGGGCATCCTTCTTTCTTGTTGATTCCTGTGGGAGCAGAGAGTTCTCAGAGGCTCAGGATGGAAATGCTTTAATTCATGTACACACAAGTGAGAGATTGCCTTTCAAATATTATGATCGTGGCTGACCTAGAAATTATTTTCTGAATGCTCACAGCAGTTTACAGGCATACAGCTTATGCTTAAAAACAAAATAAAACTGGTAATTATGCTAAGAAAGGTTTGGAAAACTTGAATTTAGAGTGAACAAAGTCTAAACCTAAATGAGATTTATGATTCTTAGAAAAGACTGTAAAAACATGTAAGACCTTGACTCCTTCAGAAAAACACCTCCATGGGAATTTGCCTAATGTTTCTTTTTGAAAAGCTATTAGTTTTCACTTTCAAGCTCCCTCTGCTCCATCAGTGGTAGTTTTGTTTTCTTCTATGTCCTTATGTGTTAAGCAATACCTGTTGGAGCCTGTAGGAACCAGCACCTTTCCTCTTACTGTTCTGAAAGGTTCAAATCTTCCTTAATGCCACAATCACTTAACAGCCAACATAATGGGAAGCTGTTGTGAGCACATGTTGTGTGATCATTTAAGCAGAAAAAAAATATGTTCCATCTCTGTGTTGTGTAGCTGCTGTATATATTCTCTGTCTTCTTCCTCCTTTCCTACCCAATGTTACTGTTTTTCTGACAGGATTTTTTTGTATCTTTTCTTATTCTCCTGCTAGTAGTCTCTTTGTACTGAAAGCTTTTCAGAGAGTGGACTAACTCCTTGCCTGTATTTGTAGTCTGGCTAACACAGCAGGGCTCTGACTCTAGTTGAGCCTTGGAATTTCTGCAATCCAAGTAAAATGAGTATCTCTTACAGAAACTTCTAACAGTCATTTGAATTAACAGAGGTCAGTCTGACACCACAGAGTAATAGCAAAAAAATCTAGCCTGAAAACTTTCTGTAAAGCCAGAATCATGGAATCATAGAAGCTTATTAGCAAAACAGATTTTTTTTTTTTTTCCTTATTTTCCTCCTCCCTCGGTGTGAGGGTGACTCTTGAGTCATGATGGGGGCTGAGGTTCTGAGCTATCTTGCTCGCTGCTGTCAGTTGTCCTTCCATTACGCTCATCAAAGTAGTGATTTACTCCTTGCTGTCTTCCCCCTCCCATACCTTCACAAAAGCAGCTGTCTGGTTTGATCTACAAGCTCTCTAGCTGATGCAGAGGTTCTAAGTTCAGCTCTGTGTGTTACTGCACCTCAAGGAAAGCTGTGAATACCTTTTTCTGCAAACTTATGACTGATTTTATTTCTGAGTGTCCCTGATGACTCTGGGTGCTGTTCACCCAAGGAAAAGCTTACAAATCAACAGGTACTCAGCCCAGAGGTGTAAAATTTGAGCTATATGATTAGGTGCAGAGGGGAAGTGCCTGTTACTTTTTGTGTTACATTACTCTGTTCACAGTTACAACTGTTTTCTTTAAAAGGCTACCACAGTAAGGTGCTCACATGTCCTTACAAATACTTTATGGATTTTGATCTATATATTAATAGCACTTTTGAAAAGGGGTAACAATTCAATAGCCATCACTAGTTTACTAAATACAGTAGCTAATCAGAACTTAAGGGTCCCATGGACTGGCTTCATTGAGAGACAGTTGTCTGTAATTTTGTTTGTGCCTTCAGACATAAGAAGGGTTGTGTGAAAGAATGATATAGAGAAGATCCGGTATTGAGGGCTTTTTTTGAAAGCCAGTGAAATGAAGGAAAAGTTTATTTTCTTCCTCACAAAGTGAACTTCTTTCCGTTATCAAGTACCCCCTCATAGTTGCTCTTACTACCAGTGATACAGCTGGTCGCTCCTTATTACCTTCTTTTGGCTGTTACCTGTTTTTCAGCTTTCTACTCTGACTGTTTTCCATCTCCAGCCACTTGTTCCTGCCCCCATGCTGTACCTGCAGAAGTGCTTGTGCACCTCTCTGCACTGGATCTAGGAACAGATCTGCCTTAAAAATAGCCCTTGGTTTTAGTTTTGGTTGTTTTTCTGTGATGGCTTTCACCTAGCTTGGCTGCACCAGAAAGGAGAGCTGTGCAGACAGCCTAGCCAAGGACACTACACATTGGGCTTGCATAGTGGTAAGGAAAAAGGATACTTAAGCTAACGAGAAGTATATGTTTAACAATGTTGACTTCTGTTTTCTGTTGGAGCCCCTTAGTACTGTCTTGATCCTTAAATAAATACTGAATTTACTATTCAGTTTACCATTCAGCCATTCATCAGTATTATTCCAACCAATAGCTGAATCTTTCCACCTCCATATATTACATAGTACTCTATGTATCTCAGACAATACCAACATTTTTTTTTTTATTAATAGTAGTTTATCCAGAATGCTCCATTTTACTGAATAAGTACTTCCTGATTTGTTTTTTTATGAGCTGTTCTGTGAGTGTCTACTGAAAGAAATGGGAAAGGTTACTGGTGTGGTTTCATTACGGTTTTTTTCAGGCATGCCAGCATCTTTAAAGGAAGTTCAACTCCATAAAATGTACATTTTACCCTAAAATAATTAGAGGCAATACGAGGAAGGGAAAATACCCTTTTTTTGTTTGTGTGTTGGACTTCACTGTCCTTATTCCATATTACTAATTTTTAACCTGTTGACTTAAGCCCTAGTTTTATAATGGAGTCTATATTTATAAGAGTGGGCTTTTCAAATATGCCTAAGCAGGTGATGCCTGGTTTCCATGGGAGTTAGGTATGTAACCTACTTAAATGCTTTTCAGGATCCTACTGTAAGTCCCTAATTCCTTCTACCTGTTTCCCAGTCTTCAGTCACTGATATCTGAGCACTTGAGGAAGGCTTTGTGTCAGCCACTATTTTAAAATGGTAGAACTCGAGGAAGGTTTTGTCAATTCAAAACTGATCTCTAAAGAAAAATAATTTATTATTATTGATACAGTCAAAAATGTTGTACATACACCATCGAGCACATGTTTAATGCTCGCTCAAGGCTTTACAGCTTTAGATGTCTGTTCAATGGAACAGATGGAAAGTAATTTTAATAGAAGCCCTCAAGTGTTTACATATCCAGGTACCTAATGATCAGCATCGTGCCGGCCCATATGGAAAGCATTAATGTTTAAGTACACGTAAGCACACTGGTATTGGTTTAAGTTAAGTTCTTTAGCAGTGTTACTCAGGCAGGCTTTGCACTAAGGGGGTTTGCTGCGAGTGGGAAACAACGACAGGGAGCTCTGAACTGCTGCCTGAGGAACACTGACTTGTGAGTTCTTCTTCTGCAAGCACCAGTTATCCTCCTGGAACAGAAACTCATGCTGCCTCTTGACAGTGGTTCATTTGCAGGTTAGGAATATAATGGAGCATAAAGGACGTGGGAAGGAGTAAAGCAAATTTGGATTGTTATCCATTCTTCCGGTGCAGTGCTGGCATCACAGGCGTTGCTGAATAGATACCTGCTTCACTGAGGTCATGGTTTTGCTTTGTGTTTGTAGTCTTGTTGCTTAATTCCGGAGCTGCATGAATAATTTAGTTAGCAGGTAGTGACAAAAGAGGAACTGATAGCTAGGGGACTCAAGGTTGAGACTTTTCCAAGAGCAGTGAGCTTTCAGCCAGTTTTACGGGAAAGCAGAATGCATGTGTATGTAAAATAAAAATAAAGCTGGTATTGACATCCTAAATACAGCCCCGGAGGTCAGCAACTGATACAGCTGGTGCTTGCCTCCTTCCCTGCAGCCTATGGAGTTGAATCACAGGGAGACTGTGGTTCCAGGGAATTTAACATATGGTAATCAGATACATTACCATATGTTATCCTATTAACATATGGAGGAAGGAACACACTTGGTAAGGGAATTTCTAAACCTGAAGTGAAAGGCAGCTGCTCTGGTGTCACTTGCCCTCGTTAGCTTCAGTACCCCTGAGTGCTGCTTGCGTAATTGGCTGGGGAGGCGTCGGGATGAGGAATAGGAAGCCCTGCCCACCAGGCACTGCCCACAGGTTAGGTCCTGGGCCTGTGACAGGCTGATCCAGCGATCCCTCCGCTCAGTCAAGTGCTCTGGTCCTTGCCTTGCTGAAACACTGACTTCATTTAAACATTTCAAATAATGTCCACTGTGGGGAGAATTATATCCCTCTCTGGGCTGAATGGTGTCTTTACAACTTGAATTTGCACAGTTTGGTTAATGACTAGGAGCTCTGAAAAGACTAATTTGCTGTGTCCTCTGAATGTTCCTGTGCTTCAGGTAGGACCTGTTCACTCATGCTAACAGTCCATCTGCTATATATTTTTATGCTACAGTTTCGAAATACAGAGGGCCTAAAATACATAGGCAAAAGTCACGTGACAAGGATGTAACTTTTTATGATATTATCAAGTCACACGTTATAATGCTGGGGTTTTTTAACCTTATAAGAATGTGCATCTGTTCTTTTGATGAGTGGAAGATTAAAAAGGTGGAGACAGGAAGTTAAAAGCCTGCCCATTCAAAGAGAGATATTTGCCTGATTATCCAGTCTTTTCTGGTTCTGTCCATTCCCATTTTACTAGCAAACAAAAAGTTGATGTTTGAGTCTCTGAATGCCCTAAGGCAGATCTTAGCCAGTTGCTCAGTGGTCACTTCCTTACTGGGGAATTCTTTTTTCTTATCAGATGCGTGCATATCATGGGGCACGTAGGTGACAATTTGAGACATTAATTTAATGACTGGATATGTCTTTGGCTCTGTTCTGGACTTGTCTTTATGATCTCCACAAGCACTTGAATCTCTGTCTCTCCAGGCACTTAGAAAAACGCAAGTTTATGTAAGATGTGTTTAATCTCTTAGCATCATGTGTGTTTATCATTCTGTGGGAACAGGCTAACCCCTTTCTCCTTTCTCCTTCCTCTTTGTGTCTCTCAGCTAGAGGATGAAATTTCAACTTTGCGGCAAGTGCTAGCAGCCAAGGAAAAGCACCTGGTTGAAATTAAACAAAAGCTTGGCATAAGTCTGATGAATGAACTGAAGCAGAACTTTAGCAAAAGCTGGCATGATATGCAGACAACTTCTGCGTGAGTACAGACCTTACCCAAATTCATCTTTGTATGTTGTGGAGCGTGTATTGTTTTGATGAGGCCTTATGTGAAATTCAGCAATTTATATACCTTCCAGGCGAAGTAGATGGCAAGGACAAAGGTGTCAAAGTTCTCAGAGCAAGGAGATCTGAAAAAAACCCAACTTCCCCCAGCAGCAACATGCTTTGCTACTGTGTCACACCTCACTCTTGCAAAATCAGGGCAAATAAAACTGTTATGGTCCTGAAAGGGTTATCTTCCTGTCCCATGAGACATTCTCACAGAGTCCCTTCTGAGGAGGGAAAAAAGCTTTTTAAAATTTCAATGTATTATATTTTTTCATCTTCCAACAGAGAAAAATGTAAAATAAAATAATTATGTTTTAGTTATTACCAGTAGCAACAATTTTAAAAAATGGTACCATCATCTGAATTAGAAAGATTACAGGCAGGACCAGTTGATATTTGACTCTAATTCCTGGGTTTGGTTGTCCAGAAGAAACAAAAAAACTAAAAAAAAGGTGAAGTAATTATGCCATTTTTGAGATTATCCTAAATCCTACATATGTCAAGTTTTTTGTTCTTTTCTAGCAGTGTGGTCTTAGGCCCTGAAGCCTCTCTCAGCCTTGGTTTACTGCTGACCAGCACACGTAGCTAGTTCACAGGAGATCAGTGAAACTCACCTTGTGTAATATGTAAGTGGTGTTGGGTTCCCAGGGAGAAAGGCAATGAATGCATAAATATGAAGAACTGTTACTCTCCTGCTGCTGTTGGAATGGTTTTAACTTTATTTTTTCTTTTTTTCAACCAAACCAATTTATACTGTGGAAACCTGTAACCTACTTCAGTTACTGCCTTCCAGTAGGGTGCCTTTTAAAAATGTGCCAGTTCCTGGATAGGGATGCAGGGAGGGAGGTTATTTGGGCTGCAGCTTGCTGGCAAGAGCTACTGGTGCAAGCCTTTTGCCTCATATAAGGAAGGAGTTACAAATAAACATATGGACTTAATGATAAGACCTATCCTGAACCTGCCACCAAAAAATTCAAACCCAGGGTAGGTAGTGGTACTTGTAAGCTTAAAATATCTTCTGCTCTGTAGCTCTGATGGAGCGTCACTGACAGAGATGGCAAATGAAACTATGAATTCAAAAGCTCTATGAAGACCATGATAATTACTGAGGGGCTGGTCTCAGCTTCATACTGATGTTTATTCTTATACATATGAACATACCATGTGTCTTTCAAACTTTTTTGGCTGAATTAATAGCAACATTGGTAGAAAGAACAGCTACCTGGCATTAAGTGCTGTCTGAAAAGTTATTTGAGTGTTTTTTCTTGTTTTTTTAATTGACAACTGAATTTGACATTTAGGGAGAAGTGAGAGTGAGCTCATCCACAGCAAAGCTGGGCTGGGAGATGACAGTAAGGCGGGCAGGGCAGTGTCATCACTCTTGAAAGAGCAGTCCCACTGTACCTAAACAAATTGGGCAGAGCAGGTCCACTGACAGTAAACAGGGTCAAGCCAACAGTTCAGATCTCCAGGTGAGTCTGTACAGATGAGCCAGGTCCAAGGTGAAGCCAGGGAGTCAAATCTGTGAGTCAAGATCAGTGAGGTACCTGCCCAGCTACAGGCACGCCAGTAATGTATCTCAGGCCAAGGACCAAGGCCTTAAATGCAGTCTAAGCTTTAGTGTAGCTGTCAAATGAAGGGCAGATGTGCTTAATAAGGCTTCTCCCAACTCTTCCTTGCACAGCACTGTCACCACAGTCCTAAGGTTACACAGTTCTGTAGTGTCAGGGCTGGCCTTGAGCCCAGGCTGCCAAAGCCACGGGAGTGGGGATGGAGTGTGGTTTGCAGGGCCACTTGGTGCACTGACAGTCCCTGACAGGGACTTGGAAAAAATAGGTAACGAGATACACATTTACATTAAAATAACCATTCTTTGTGTTTTAATAAGTAAAATAATGCATAAACCCCCTTTCTAGAAAATGTAGCTTGTATGACTCTTATCTGTAACTTTTGGAAAGGTTCTCAGCTAGGTCCTATTTCTCATGACTTATTGTTAACAGTAGCACTCATGCTGACTTGGTGAGGGTGTCTGGCCTGTACGAGTAGAGGATAGTTCAGGGACACTGAGCTTTAGAAGAGAGGGGCACAAGACACCTGAACTAGAATTACTGGAAAACACTAGCGAAATTTAAAACAAAAACTTTCCCTTTTACTTGAAATCTGGTAGCAAATTCCAAGACTGCTTTTCATTTTCCTTTCATGATGTTGACATTTTACACAAGGATAGAGAGACTAAGAGACTTCATTAGTATGGTAGCTGTTACTTTTAAAGATGAATTTCAAAACCAACAAGCCATTAGGTGATGAACATTCCCAAGTAATTATGTGGAAATGAGCCCATTTGTGCCCTAGAAAATTCTGATGTCCACGGTCCAACTGCTATATAATCCTGGCTGACACTCATGCCAGTACGAATCATGATAATCCTGCATTCTTCAGAATGGATGTGTTAAGTAATAGATATGATTCATTGTTTCTGCACCAAAATAGCAATGGGATAGCATTACTCACCAAGATTCTCTGTTTTAGGAAGGATGAAAAACCTGCTTGAAAAAAAATAAAAGTTCAAAATATTTACTTTAGGGTTATAAATCCACAATTAGTCATTTGAAATTTTAAAAAGACCTGGTTTTAAGGAGGCAAATTTTCCTTTCAGTATGTCTTACAGGGTTTTGTTGCTGCTGTGCTTTTTTGGAAGTTAAAACCACTTTTCTTTAATGGGGAACTTTTCAAAGCCACAGAGAAAAATTCAACACCAGATTTGTGTCCTCTTAATGTTAATGATAATTTTAAGCTCTCCATTTAGGGTTGCATTCTTAGGGTTAAAGTGATCTTAGGGGCAGAGGGGTGAACTTTTCTCAGGAAGAGTCCTGTAAAATGTGTCTGAACAACTAGTTAAGGCTCATGACCTAACTCTCAGGATGGATGCCACCTGGAGTGACTAAATTTGAACTTGAGTTTCTGACTATTTTTAAGCATTTGCATTTTAAATGGTTGACCACAGGTAGCTTAGGAGTTATCCCTGAGCATGCTTGACATGTACATGTCAGAAATTGTTGTTAAGGGATTGCTATGATTAAAAAGTAAAGAAAAAAGTCACCATTTTCTTACTGAGGAAAGCTAGAGCTGGTGGTCAATCAAGTGATGTCTTCTGTAGACTGAAGTCTATGTCAGGCTCGACATACAGTTCTGTATAAAGTCTGTTTCCTTGTCAGTAATTCACGATTTAAGGTATGCAAAAGTATTTCTAACTACCTCTAGTAAGATATTACATTTGCAACAGTAATATGCAGCTTTTCTTGGTATGGAATTAACTTTTTTTCATTAGCTTTGTTTTTCTCTAAAGAACATGTATAATGTAGTTTGCATTCTTCAGCCTTGCATGAAATGCACCTGGAAGTCATTCACTTACTGTGATGACCAGAATCATAATGCATTTCTCAAGTTCCTTATTCATTTCCTCTGCTACTCTTCAGTGCACTGATTTTTTAGTATAATCTATGAGTTAGGAGTGGCAGGGGGCTCTACTTTATCTAGAGGATATCAGTAAGAGCAAATGATTGCCTCAAGTTTAATTTGCTTTCGTGGTGGTAAGGTATTCAACTGGAATGACTTCCCTCACACACCTTCTTAAAGATTTGGTTTCCAGTGAATAGAGGTGGGTGGATATTCAGATAGCTTCTAGCAATGCAGGGGGGTTATTCATATTTTAAACTTAGATAATTCATTCTTTTTTAGACACTAGAAGCAGGGTAATGTTGGTACGTTTCAGGGTTATGTATTTTAGTTTAAGAAATGAAGACATTAAGAATGTCTTTACAGGGATATTTACAAAGACCATAATTGAGCTTTTCTAATTAACATTTTTCTACAAATGAAAGATTTTATGTAACCTGAATGCAGTATATTTATTTAATTAAAGCCACTTGATTCATGGTGCTTCAATAAATTCCTGCAGCACTCTCTAGCCTTCCATATTTCAGATTTTCACTGCATAGTACATTAAGGTTAGATGATAGCTTCTGTAAAGATTGACCTAGTTTTATACAGAATCACAGTATAGTTGAGGTTGACAGTGATGTCAGGAGACTGTCCATCTCCCCCTTTGAGAGCAGAGTCAGCTAAAGTACACTGCTCAAGACTAAGTCCAGTTAGGTTTTGAATATCTCTAAAGATGGAGACTCTACATCCTCTCTGGGCAGCCTGTTCCAGTGTTCAATCATCCTTACTGTGAAAAACCTGTTTCTTTTGTTTACATATTTATTGCATTCACAGAATCACAGAATCACAGAATTATCAAGGTTGGAAAAGACCTAGAAGATCATCCAGTCCAACCATTCACCTATTACTACTAGCTCCCACTAAACCATTCAATTTGTGCCTGTTGCCTCTTTCACTTTCACTGGATACCACTGAGGAGAGTTTGCCTCTATCTTCCCTACTCCCTTTCATACGATTATTTATACAAAGTCATGACATACTGCCATGACCCTTCTCTTCTCTAGGCTGACCAGTCCCAGCTTTCTCAGCCTTTCCTCATTTGAGAGATGCTTCAATCCCTTAGACATCTTTATTGCCCTTTGCTGGACTTGCTCCAGTGTGACCATGTCTGCTTTGTACTGGGGAGTGCAGAACATGACCCAGCACTCCATGTGTAGCTGTAATCCGGGATGAGTAGAGCAGCAGGATCACCTCCCTCGACCTGTGATCACTGTGCCTAAAGCAGCCCAGGATACTGTTGACCACCTTGCTAACAGTATCCTGGGCCACGTTCTGACTCTGGTTCAACTTGCCGTCTACCAGGACCCTAAGTCTTTTTCTGCAAGGCTGCAACCAGCTGGTTGATCCTCAGCCTCTGCTGGTGCATGGTGTTAATGGTCCCAAACTGCAGGACTCTCATTTCCCTTTGTTGAACTACCTGTTGCCCAGGTAATACTGTTCTTCAATGCAGTCACAGAATTGCATTGTGTTATATATGGAGAGGTTTACAAGGGTTAATTTGTCCTCTTCATCAGTTCCTTACATTCATGGAACTCAAGGACATAGATCCACAAGACATCTTGGCCTTTGTTAAGCATTTGTGTTGTAACCATGCTCAGCTTTGCCTGTCCCTTGGCTTTTAATTTGGAGCTCTTCTGCATTTCTGTGGAAACAAACCCCAACAAACCCACAGTAGGACATAGTAGTATTGTCCTCTCAAGATATATTTTGGTACTACCACGTCTCTGAGGAGCAGAATCTGTATCTGTAAAACTACCCAGCAATAACCTCACTCCAGCCTAATAGTTCCAAGAATCTCCTTTGTTGTTCTTTCTTGAAACTGTTAGAAGGCATAAACCTCCTCTGTTTTAAATGGATAACCTTTCAACCCACGGATGGAATAGTAATGTATCTACAGAGAGAGCTCCTAGGAAGATGAAAATGGTTGGTTTTGCTACAAACCCCCCAGAGAAATGCTCTAGACATTTAGACCACTGCAAGAAGCAGTTCTGTCATGGCCAGTGAGTTTTTGGAATAGCTAAAAAATTAAAGAAAACCCATTCTCTCCTTGAGGACTATAGTAGTGACATGAAATTTTTCAAAGCCCATTTACTTGGTGATTCTATCCAGGGGATTGGGAAGCCTTTGATGTGATGGAACGTGGACCTATGCAAGGCTGCCATCTACACTAGGGTTCTCACAAAGCTATGGTTTTAAAATTACTGTTCATTTTTTCCCCCTCACAGACAAAAATCATCACTTGTAGAAAGAGAAAAATCTCATGAATTAGAGGCTAGAATCAAGAGAACTGTAAGTGCTAGCTCTGAACAGCATGTCTCTTAGTGCCTGGGGCTTTCCCAGGTGGTGGCTGTCTTTTGAAGGAAGATTTCAATATTACCTTTTTAGGAATATTTCAGTATTGCTCTGGCTTGGCCTTTCCCTCCAGTGACAGAATAAAGATCTCTCTGTTGACTACCAGTTGAAAACTAGGTAGCAAGCTTAGTTCTGCTCATAGGGAACCTGGGGACAATTGCATGGGTTTCCACAAATAGGGAGAACTTCATGGTTTGTAGTCAAATTTCTGCCAGGTGATGAGAAAATAGAAAGTAATAGTTACACTGCATGTCTTTTAGACTTGAAAATCTACAGTCTTCATTAGTGTAACTTTAAATACATACTACTGTGCTCCAGAGGTTCCGAATTTTCTCAGAAGTTGGGTACAATTTGTGGACAGCCCCAGTCCTACTGTGACTTTTAGGAATTCAGTACACCATGTTCCCACATACATACTTGTTATGAGTGGCAGTAAAAGAAATGTGGGTGTTTCTGTTCATTGCAATGTGTAATCACCTTTTGCCATTTTCTGCTCTGCATTTGCAAGTAAATGTAGCAGTTGTGTAAGTGAAGAAATTGCATGTTGGCTTTAGCAAGCACGTTACCTGTGTGTGGGATGGTGCTGGGTGGAAGTGAAGGAAGGGAGCCTCTTACTTCCACTGATTTTGCATCCTTTGGGTCGGATTAGGCAATGTTCATCCCCGCCTCAGAGAAAAGCCTGGGGGCTTTTTTGGGGCTTTGCCACATATGTATCTGGCCTTGAATTTCAAAGGGTGGAGAACGGACTTTGGTAACTTAACGTAGTCTATTCTTGTCTCTTTTCTAAAAGATATATGTCCACTTGTTCTAGTGTTCCACACCAGAACCCAGCATTAGTTTCCCAGGGAAAAGACCACTGTAATTATCATTGGGCACCAGAAAATATATACAAGTATATTGCAGTCATCTGTATGTATGTATGTATATCTAACTGGAAGGAGGGGAGGGGAGGCCTGAATGTAAATTTGAATCTCTGAAATGACTGGGAGTTTAAAAAAATAAAAAATAATCCAGGAAAGAGTCAGTGGAAAGGGAAGGAGAAGAAAAGGAGTGGAAGGGAAAAGAGAAATTAAGCAAAAGGAAAGCAAGAGGAGGAAGGAAAGGAAAAGAAAGGGAAGGGGAAAGGAAAGAAGAATGGGAAAGGAAGGAAGAAGAGAAAGAAAGGTGAAGAAAGGAAAAGGGAGGCTGGGATATGTTTAATTTGCATAATTTCATTGATCTAGTGTGTAGTACAGAGCCCCCAGACAGTGTTACTGGCATAGTTTAAGGTGTGATGAACTGCGAAGTTTCAGCCTGGAACATCTTGAGCTCATCTGCGCTTAAGCCAACATATTGTGGCTTTTCTACCTGGAGATTAACTGTGCCCCCACCGCTTGTTTTTCTGTGCTGCATGGCACAAGTAATGCCTTTCACACAACTGTATCCCAAATTTCTCCCTAAAGTTTTGAAGATTGCAGGGCAGCACAGAATGTGTTGCCTGGCACTCTTCCTGACCTGTGGCTCTCTCCAGCCTATGGGACAGTCATCTTCCATGTGCTGCACACAGATTTCTGGCTGCAGGCAGGTCCCCTGCAACCTGCAGAGGTTTGTTTCACTCAGCTCTGCCCTTTCTCCCTCTGTGGGAGAGGAACTACCTGGGGCATACTTCCTTTGACTGATTTAGGTACATGTACCCATCTAAGTGCCATTTCAATTAATTCTTAACGCACCTGGCAAATGGAGGAATGTCTAAAAATGTGTGTTATCCCTTGTTTGTTTTTGAAGTTGGAATGAATGTCAGGTGAGCACTAAAAGAAACCCCAAAACAGCCAACCCCACAGCTCCTCAGGGTTCATTTGTAGGCAAAATGGTAATATGAATGCTTTTAGAGAATGTTTTATGTATGTGTTATCTGCCATTCATATGTGCATTCATTTAATTTGCACATTATCATAATTTATTTAAAGTTGAGCCCTGGTTTTCAGAAAATTGACAGAAAAATTGTTTTCTAGCTGAGACTTTCTCAGAGACCCAGATGCTTTACATTGGTTCCAGAAACATCATTCTTAAGTTGACTAATGGTTTGAGAGCTAAGAAGCAGCAAGCTCCATAGGGTATGGCTTGTGCCACCAGGCTCTGCTCTACTGTATGGTTTTGTTGTTAATTGTTTGCATTTTGTTGAATCTTATGTAAGCTTTATCACAGAAGAGGGCTTCTCAAATGGATTAGTTTTGCTAGCAACGATTGATGGAGAGGCACAATGCTGAATGAAGATGTACTGATTAGCAGATGTACTAATTTTGCAGAAGCTGAATTTAGATTCCTTATAATTTACTGCAGTAGGTCAAATGTGCAGATTGACATGCAAAAATATGAATGTTGTATTTATAACCTACCTCTGTCAGCAGCCCACATACTGCCCCTACGAATGAAGGCTGGATTTAACTCTGCCGTGTGAAAGGCGGTTCTGTACCGAGTCAAGATCAAATAGCATGCAGTGTGATTATCCTGTTTTTATCCTGTGGATGTTGAATATTTAAGTGTCCAGTTCTCTGGCCTCTCTCTATGTCTGCTGCCTGGCCATACTCTATATGAAGCACTGTTTCCTTCACACCTTGTGTTTTATGAAGCAGTATCTCCTTTCATTTGCTTTCGTGGGCTGTAAAAATCATATTGTGTTGTCATATGATAGTACAACCTAAATGTGATATATGAAACTATCAGGTGAACATGCAGTCAAAGTATGCTGTGAATCTGCCTTGTCTAATTAGCATGTTACGGTACTGGAGATGTGAGTTATCTTTAAAGCTTCTTCTAAATGTGTTGGCCAATATTATCAAAATACAACTGCAATATCAGCATATTTTACAATAACCTCTAATAATCAGTTTTATAAATAATCAGTTGTGTTAAAGAAATGCCCTATTTTGAAAAACAAATTATAATTGGAAGTTGATGGATGAAATGTTTAGGTCAATGTCATATCAAAAGGTAGCCTTCAAAAGGACACAGGAAAGTTTTAATTACAAGTCTATAATGGTGACAGCAGTCCACATACCATATTTGTTTAATCCATCTTGTCTATGAAGAACATGATAAATATTTACGGTTGGGTGGCAAGTGAAAAGCACGGACTATGGTCCCTGTTAGCCACTACAGCAGTTCTTCTGTGCTACAGAGTATGCTTAGATGCCACCAACCAGAGAAGGCATTCCTACTCTCACATCATAAACCAAGTAGCCTGTTCCTAATTCTACTAATGCTACTGAGCACCTGGCATAGTGCTGTTAAACTCAGAGGGATCATGGTGACTCTGTGTTACTGTAAGAAGGGCACAGAGCCTAAAGATGTACCTGTGTAAACACATGCCTGGTTGGCAGGTGGTGTTTCTTGAATCTCTGTGTCCAGAATTATCTGAGTTTGTTTCTGCTGGATTGTTTCTGCCTTGAGGTTCAGGGTCACTGGCCTTATTTCAGCTGGTGGCTGCCTGACTGCTGAGATGCCATCACCTGTCCTAACAAGCTGGGTGGTCGGTACTTGCCTAATTGTTGCCAGCAACGGCTGCACAAAGGATGAGTGTGCACAGGTATTGTAGATGGCTTAGTGTGATGGAGCACTTGGTGGTGTTAGGAGGACTTAAGCTGTATGTACAGTGCTGCTTCCAATGAATAAATGTTGGTAGGTCTTACCTGGAATATCCAACCTTATTTCTGCCCTTAAAAGCTTCTGAAAAATTTGTGAGCTGCTCAGTGCATTAACACAAAACTGTGAACTGGTGAAGATATGAAAACTGCTGGCTCAGGTTATTAATGCTGCATACAAGAGGATTCCCTGGGGTCAGAGAGAATTATGTTGACGAGATCATTGCTACTAGATCAAATGAACGCTGTAAATATGACATAACTATGATGATAAAAATGCCTAAGCCAAAATACTGTGCTCCATATCAACGCAGAGCATAACCAACTGAGGCAGTGTACTCTGTGGAAAGGTAATTTATTTGGGAAGGAGAAATGGTGGAGAGGCAGGGATGGAGGTGGCTCGCTTTTTAAGCTATCAGTGAGCTCTACTAAGATGCAGGCTACTGTTTCTTGTCTCTCCTGCCAGATATTGCACGTTGCACTTAACTTTTACCTTTCTTATTTTGTTGTTCCATAAAGCTCCTCTTCAGCATTGTGAAAGGGAGAGAGGGGTTCATGTCAAGGGTCATTTTTGCTGGAGTGGGTGCTGAAAAAAGACCAGTTGTGTAACAGTCTTAGCTGGATTTGTGCTGTTATGTAATGGCAGAAGAATTAAGAACATAAATGCAGTCTCCATGTTTTCCATGCTAGTGGAAATACTGGGGAGGATATTGGGTTTGTGGGATTTACAGAGAAAACATGGTATTAGCTGGAGTGCCAAAATCAGTGTCATTTCAGCCAGTTCCCAGAAGGTGTGTTCTGGCCAATGTAATGTTGAGAAATACAGAATCACAGAATCACAGAATTATCAAGGTTGGAAAAGACCTAGAAGATCATCCAGTCCAACCATTCACCTATTACTACTAGCTCCCACTAAACCATATCTCTCAATACAACATCCAGTCTTTCCTTGAACACCCCCAGGGTTGGTGACTCCACCACCTCCCTGGGCAGTGCATTCCAGTGCCTGACTACCCTTTCTGAGAAGTAGTGCTTCCTAATGTCGAGCCTGAATCTCCCCTGGCGCAGCTTGCTACCATTCCCTCTAGTTCTGTCACTGCCTACGCGGGAGAAGAGGCCGACCCCCAGCTCACTACAACCTCCCTTCAGGAAGTTATAGAGAGCTATAAGGTCTCCCCTAAGCCTCCTCTTCTCCAGGCTGAACAATCCCAGCTTCCTCAGATGCTCCTCGTAAGGCCTGTGTTCCAGACCCCTCACCAGCTTAGTAGCCCTCCTCTGAACGCGTTCCAGAGCCTCAATGTCTTTCCTGTAGTGAGGGGCCCAAAACTGAACACAGTACTCGAGATGCGGCCTCACAAGTGCTGAGTACAGGGGGACAATTACCTCCCTGCTCCTACTAGTAACACTATTTTTGATGCAAGCCAGGATGCCGTTGGCCTTCTTGGCCACCCGCGCACACTGTCGGCTCATGTTCAGCCGTGCATCAATCAGTACCCCCAGGTCCATTTCCTCCACACAGTCCTCCAGCCACTCCGCCCCAAGCCTATAGCGCTGCCTGGGGTTGTTGTGGCCAAAGTGCAGGACTCGGCATTTGCTCTTGTTGAACCTCATGCCATTGGCTTCAGCCCAGCTCTCCAGCCTGTCCAGATCCCTCTGTAGGGCCTCGCTACCCCCAGGCAGATCCACACTCCCAGCCAATTTAGTGTCATCTGCAAACTTACTGCGGGTGCACTCAATGCCCTCATCTAGGTCATCAATAAAGATATTGAAGAGGACAGGCCCCAGCACCGACCCCTGGGGAACACCACTCGTGACCGGTCGCCAGCTGGATTTAACTCCATTTACTACCACTCTCTGAGCCCGGCCCTCCAGCCAGCTCCTTACCCAGCCGAGGGTGGACGTAGGGGACTATGATGTTTCTCAATTAAATTTGAGCCTGTCTGCTGCACAGGGCATTTGGGACTATTCTGGTAAGTTTTGCACAGTGTGAAGGACCTGCAGCAGAAAGGTAAGACACCAAGCTGTTTTGTTTTAAAGCTTGTGAATAAAATTAACTCCAATGTGTCTTTTTTGAAAAATCAGTACAGAAGAGTAGCTGCAGAGTATTCTGCTATGTATAGTCAACCTGTACATAAATAGTTTCTACTACCATGGACCTTTTAGACCTGGAAGTCAAGCCTCATCCTTCATTTCGACATCAGCAAAATTTCCACGTGTGCCAGATGGCTTAGGAAAAGCTCCTCTGTGAAGAAAAACTGTGTCTAAAAACTTTTATGCCAGAGACATTAGAATATTTGATTTTTTTTCTTTGTAGGCAACACATCAAAAAAGGTACTTGCTCATAGTTTGACTGAAGCATTATTAGTGTCTGTTCTAGGGTCTTACCCCACTCTACTTTATATGAGAGTATGTCCATTGACAGCAAGAGAATGACAGAGGTATTAAACTAATAAAGCTAGAGAATGAAGCCTCAGTGAAATAGGAACATTGCAGCCTTGCTACATCTGGGGCAGACTGGCTGAGGAGAAAGGACACCCAATGAAAACAGCCTCTTCAGTCTTCTCTGTATTCCACCAGGAAAACTAAACAGGCATAACCAGCGCTCCTTCCTTTCTAATTACAATTTGTGCTCCTTCTGTCACTGCAGCAATGTTTTAGCCCTTGTTGTCATTCCACGTTGTGCGTGTGGTTGATTTAGCTTCCGTTACTCCAGGTTTCTAGAGATCTGGTACCCTAGTCTTAAATTGCTCCCTGTAGACTGCCTTGCTGCTCAGCGAAAACCGAGACAAGCATCTTCACAGGAGGAGCCACTTCACTTGGCAGCTTTAGAATTTGTTAGTTTTGTTGCTTAGGAACATAAAATCAAAGTATTTGTCTTGGGGAAGATTAATTGTTGATCAGCAGATTGTCTGAAAGAATAGAGCATTACCTGGCTTCTGCCTTCTGACCTGCGGCTTGCAACACGCAGTCCTCAGCAAAGGACTTTGAGCAGTAGGAGCTGCCTGGGCTGAAAGGACCCGACATAAAATGGGATGTGCCATGTTGCAAACGTTCATCTTCCCTTATTTCCCCTCCCACCTTTGCAAAGTTCTATTGCTTTCATATAACTAAAATTAAGAAGAAAATACTCTGTTTCAGGAATTTGTCAGTAGGAGGTGTTTTTATTTTAATAGCCAGTGTATTTTGGTGGTTGAGTCACTTTCCCTGGATGTGTTTAAAAAAAGGGTAGATGAGGTACTTGGGGATATGGTTTAGCATAGGATGGGAACGGTTGGACTTGATGATCTTAAAGGTCTTTTCTAACCTTGTCATTCTGTGGTACAGGTTTGCAATCTTACAGATTGTGTTCAAAGGAGAAATTAGAACCAGTGTAATTGTATTTCTGAATTTTTGGTGATCATTTTTTCAGTTCTTGTCTGCCAACGCACACTGCAGGATGTAAGACTGATTATAATGTGCTCTCCTTTTGTTACTAGGTCAGTACTTCTAATTCTGAGCTTGTCTGCGTCACCGGGAGTATCAGATCATTTACTCGGAAGGAAGCCTCTGACATGCTCACAGTTAGTTTACTCAGCAGAAAGGCATCTGTGCAGAAAAGCTTACTGATTTCTCTGAGCATGCAACTTAACTGTACTGAAGGGTCCGTGTGGGTCAGAGCATGTATCCTGGATCAGTAAATTAAGAGGATTCTGTGTTTGAATGTATATGCTGTATGTGAAAGGAACAAATTCTAAAAGGATTCTGTCAAATTAAAAATATGCATTCACTGGCTGGATTTTTTCATCTTTTCTCTCTCTCCTCAAAACCTTCATCCTTTAAAGAAAATTTTAGAAGTGAAATTATATCATATAGAAACATTTGACCAATTTTGTCTAATTTGAAATATTAACAAATCATTTTAAAGCATATCTGTTAAATGTACCTAATAGGCACAGTGCATGGAAGAGCAGGCTTGTGTATGTCCTGATTCTTTCCTGTGCTTTGGACAGCAGGTCTTGCTACCGAGGCAGCGTGTGCTGCTAGAATTCTTATTTGATAGAAATTTATTTTCTGCAAACAGAAATTGTATTGAACAGGTATTCAAGAAATCACTTTGTTCTACAATGAAAGAGCTTGTGCTGAGCCACTCAGGGAATGTCACCAGCAAGCGGGAGAGACGTGGGGAAGGATTGCTCTGGGGGTGTTTTGTTCACATTAGGATTCAACTGTACTTAGGTAGCCCTGCAGAAGCCAGCATCTTTGGAATTTGTTTTGTGCTACAGTTACTGTGCTGCATAACCTTTTTGTGGATGGGGCTTTAAGCTGTGGAAATAAGGGGAAAGGGAACTAATTGCAGGGGATTCTAGCCTCTCTCTTTAATACTTATCACTGTTTCTGTTCTATTTTTTGTTCCCAGTTACAAGAAAACACATGAGACCCTGAGCCATGCAGGACAAAAAGCAACAGCAGCTATCAGCAACGTAGGAACTGCTATCAGCAAGAAGTTTGGAGATATGAGGTATAGGGATCTACTGCTTCTCTGGTCTTGTTTCGAGGACAAAAAGTATAAGTCATCTGTCAGCTCTTCTTTTCCTTCTACATTAGTGTTTTAAAGATCCAAGTACTTTGAAGTCAGAGTATTTTTGTAACATTCATGGTTTCAAACAGAAAGAAGGGATAACACTGAATGAAGATAGAATTCTTACCTGAGACCTGGTTTAAAAAAAAAAAGTACAATTTTAAATCCTTTTGGAGTAAATATGCAAGCTCAAGGAAACCTGCAAGTAAAATGGAACAAAAAATTGCTGTTAGATCTTTATCAACCAAATTTTATACATACTTGGATTCTGGAGACCAACATCATCTGAAGAAAACAAGCCTGCCTTGGAGCTGCTTGTGGAAAGATAAATAATAATGAAAAAAAAAAATCAGGCTATTTTATGTCAGCTTTTTCAAATGTACAAAGGCAAAGTTTTGTTCTGCAGTTGTATGTATAAAAAGAGATATGATGAAAGTAACAGGAGTTGAGTTCTGGAAAAGAGCTGTCATTTGGATGCAATTTATATGTCAGGTTTTATATGTTGATGTATCCTTGAAAGTGTTGATCCTAAAGCTCATCAGAATGAGAGCATTAATGAAGAAATTTTACACTGCAAACCAGCACTTCAGTTTTCAACCTGGTAGTGGGATTACAGAACTTCTCAGCCACCTTAGAGAGTTGGTTTTTTTGTGATTAAATAGACACGGGTAACTACAATATATTCATTGAGATGTAGAAGTAGTGTCTCATTTATTAGAGGTATTGGTATGTACTCACTTTTCGGTCACTTTGTAAGGTATGAGGTAACTGTACCCTAGTATCTGTGTGAATGCATTTTACAGTATTTAAAATATTTTTGTAATTTTGCTGCAGATGGCTGAAGCCTAGTTCTCTGCAGCTAAAACTTTTTTTCCACTTTTTCTTATGATTCAGATTAAACCCAAAATCTTTAGGAATTCCTCCTTTATAGCTGCCTTTCACATGCAGCTTAATAAACCCTCTGCAGAAGTACTACTGTTTTCCTGAGTGAGACTTTACAGGAAAACTTTCATCACTGTATGATCTGCTTTGCAGTGTCTTTTCCCACATTGTACTTTAAAATGGAAATGTAGTGAGTGATTTGCAACCAGGGTATGAACATAAACTATGACCTGATACAGCTAAACATCCATAGATAGGACATCCCTATAAAAGGATGTAAGAATGAGGAGGCATGCAGTTACATTTCCCTAGGACAGGGTGTTTTTTAAGCATTCAGCAACATGAGAGCTGAAAACGTTCTGGACTGGAGGTTCTAGCTTACATTTAAATGTCTTTGAATGGTTTTTCTCCATTAATTTATCTTCTTCTTTTAAAATTATTTTAACTTGTATGGGCTTTTGACATTCATATCACCTCCTGTCTCCCCAGATGAACAGATAGTTATGTGGTAAATGAGTGTGGTGGTCGTTCATTTGTTCATTCATTCATTCATTCCCTATTCTGAGTCTCCCTGGTCTTTCCTTTGATGCCTTCTGACTCTTCTATGATGAGAAATAGTGAGTGTAGTCCTCCTACATCCTAAATCATGCCACTCATTATTTCCTGTGGTTTTACTGTATTTTGGTTCAGTTCCCTCTTTTCCAGGGTGAGGCTCCAGTTTCATGAGTTGCTTTGAGGAGCCTTTTTCCTACCTTTCTTTATTCTTACTGCCTTTCCTGCATTTATTGTTGTATTCTATATTTTTGACAAACGCATGAGAGAGATACGTGTGCTGCACGTGGCACCAGCATATCCTCTGTTTCATTCTCTGTTCCTTCCTAGCACTTCCTCCTGTAAAAAAAGGCAAGCCCACTGCTCAGTGAACAACTCCTGCTGCTGCTTCCATGCTTTAGATCCCAGTGACCAAGGAGTTGGTGTGCGAACACCTTGAGCACTGCCTCTTGATCGTAGCAGGAACTCTAACAGTTCAGCACTTCTCAGGTTGCTTGTGATTTGCACAGGGTGTGAGAGTAACTGCAAAGGCAGAAATGTTTTCACTGTAATAGAGCCCATTTTTCCTTTAATATTTCCCTTAATCACTTGCTGTTACCAAATTCCTTTGTCTTACCTCTGAGTATCAGCCCCCACCTGCACTGCGACCCCGCTTCTGCCCAGCGCTTGGAAAGCAGATGGGTGATACTTATCCCATTAACCCTTTAGCCAAGGGCTTAAAGCGGAGGCTAACTCCATCAGCATTTCCATTACTCAAGAAGTCTGTTTCTAGTTGCATTCTTTGATATTATTACCTTGAACCTCGTTGGGAATTTTCCAGAAAAATTTCTGGAACATACCAGCACTGCTGTTTTTTTGGGAATGCTTATTGTTTTCTTGACCCTTGGTGATGGAGCAGCAGGCGGTATAGCCAGCAGCCCATAGTTCCATAAAGCATGGCATGACTCAGGCTTTCTGCATCTGCTGAACACCCCAAATCTGGAGTAATGCTCAGTGTGCTTCCCTCTGCAACAAAGCTGGCCTAAGGTCTTGGCTTGCCTCGGGCAGGTGCAGTTCTGTGGGGGGCCATGCTATAAACCTTGCAACTTAAATAACCTGGTTTTAAAAGTCTTCCCCTCTCCCACCCAACCCCTGCTGTGTTTGGGGGAGTAAGCTGTAAGGAGGCATGTGGTCTTTATTGCTTGCTTGCTTTTCTGCTAATCCAAATAATTTTATTTCAGTGATCTAGCATATGGATTATCGCTGCCCCCTGCCCGTCTCCCTCCCCCCCTCAAAATCCTGATTTAAAACCACATCAGACTCCAGCTTAATTCTCTTGGTTAGGCATTAAGGCTGATAGTCACCAATGGCATCCAGATGCAAATCCCTGTTCTGCTTTCATTCAGTACAGATACATGAAACTGATTTTGTCATAATTCCCAGTATGTTCAGCAGTCTGGTGTCTTTGGCCTTTACCCCCTGCCTGTGGTGATGGTGATTTTGAATGGTCAGCCTGACTAAATATTGAAGCCTGCTGCCTTCATGAAACAAAATTCTGTTTTCTGTGTTTCCTACTATGCCACCTGTACAGAGCACCACATGAAACACATTTTTCTGTTCTGAAGATGTAGGGCCTTAATTAATAACCTGAAAGATATTTCACCCTGGATTATCTAAAAATATTTACTAAAATATCATATATCAGAAACAGATGTGCTATTTTGCTGTGTTAGAATTCCAGAAAATGAAATCTACAAGAGAAAAAAGAAGGCAGACAAAATTCCATGCATCCCCAAGAACAGAGAAGCCACCCTTTTGGGACACAGTGCTTTTGATGCAGCTGCTGTGCTTCTCTTTCATCCTCACCCCAGCTTCCCAGTGTTGCGACTCATCTTGTGCATGAACACTCATTAGCATTTTACATCTCCTACATTCTGCATTAATTATTAGAGCTTGTAAGGTCTCTTTACAATTACAATACATTACTTTTAATATTATCATGCTACTAGAAGTGTGAGAAATGCCTATAAAACCAGTATACGCGTACATTTGCTTTGGGATGCAAGTCAGGCACTAGTGATATAGTTAAGATAACAGATTCTTCATGAAGAGCTCATCTGATTAATGGTATACCATCAGGAATTTTTTTGTTGGTCCTCCACCCCCAGCTCATATTGTCTCCTTTAACATATTCTGACACGGAAAAGGAAGGCAAAGTGGCAGAGGGGAGTCCCAAGTCACTCAGAGGGCAGCAGCACAGACTCAGATCTCTCCAAAGTAGAGGTTACACTCTGACATTTCAACATGGCTCTTGCCAAGTAGTGTGCAGGTGTGATACGGAGTCTTGAGGGTCTTTATCCCTTGGTCCTCTGCATACTAGTAAGGTTTGGATCTTTTCCTGCAATGCTTCTGGACTGCTCTGCAGCCACCTGTGTCATCTAAGGTTTTCAGCCCTTTGTAGTGCTGAGATATGAAGTAGGAGACCTTCAGATTTTTTTGTTTGCTTAAAAGAAAACGCAAACAAAAAACCACATACAGTACACTACTACCTGCCTACTACCTAATATATTACTACTACATAGGTAAATGCATTTAAAGATTAAGCTAATGAAGGCATGCATGCAGATTAGCATGTCAGCAGCTATACTGCTTATACATCCTTCATTCAGCTGTCTCATATGTTCTCTCTAATTACATGATCGCACAGATCCTTTTCAAATTCAGTGCCTGGGATGAGCCAGCTCTAAAGATGAATGAAGGCAATACAATGCCTCATTCCTGCCAGGAGGTGGAAGGCACATGTGGAAAGAGAAAAGAAGGCTGTCGGGAGGGAGAGCTCCCTGGCATGATTGAGGCTGCTGAACGTGCCCTCAGAGATGGGTGGAAGCACAGAAGGCACCTGAGATCCCAGAGGGGTGGAAGAAGGCAAAGTTCATCCCTCTGGAAAGGGGTGAGGGAAGTTCTGGGAAATACAAAGCAGATCCTGGGGAAATGCATTAACCTGTTATTTTCTAAGTGTCTAGAAGACAGCATGATGGCAAAAACATAAAGGGGTTTGTCAAGAACAGTTACATTGACCTGGCAGCGCCTGTCGTAGAGGATGGAGGGGAGGCAGGAGGTGTGATGGAGCCTGACTTTAGTAAAGCTGTCCATACTGGTTTTGCATTCCTGCTAAGTGAACCAGAGAAATTGAGTTTAGGTGTTACTTCTTAGGCAGGAAGGGGGCATAGGGAGTTGAGAATTATATGCAAAGAATAGGTCTCAGTATCTCACTGTCATGTAGGATTTTGCAGGCACCTGTCCTGTTACTCCTCAGTATTTTCATCACTGGTTTAGATGGCAGCATCACGTATACATTTGAAACCCCCAGATGACTGCAGTGGGAGGGAATGCAAGAAACTTAACCAGCGGGATTAGAATTCAAAACTATTTTATATGATAAAATTTGGTGTAGGAAAGTGTGAGGTGCTTTACTGACAGATGGAAAAAAAAATCAGCAGCAGAGATGGGGAGTGCTGACCAGCCAGCTTTGGAGGTAAGTGCCTAGCACGTGCTAGGCTAGTAGCTCCACAGTGCAGCAGGAGTCAATGCTTTCATGCTGTTGTGGCTAATGCAAACTTAATTCCAGCAAGTGCTACAGGATTGATATCTGTAAGATTCAGGAGATAATTGCTCTTCTCAGCCCTGATAAGGATGCAGCTGGGGTGTTCAGGCCAAGTGCAAGGGCATGGAAGGCTGTGCAGGTGAACTGGGAGGAATGGTGGAGGGGGGGGGGAAGAAATTAAAAATCATCTTCAGAAACTACAAACTTTGAGCATTTGAACAAGTTGGCTGCTAGGCTGGGCAAATGTGGCTGAATAATGAAAGGAGGGAGAGGATGTACAGGGAAAGTGTTCAGCTGTAAAGCTGAACCGCGGCACAGGTTTTATTCTGGAGGCTGTGAAATCTTTCACATTGGAAGTTTTTAGAAGCAAGTTAGGCCAATATCTGCTGGAGATGGCTCGGGTATAATTAATCTGCTTCAGTGTTCTGGGAGCTGACTTCTGCTGTGCCTTTATTGTTGTGCCACTTTGGGAGTTTTGTTGTGGTGGAGGAGTTTTTCCAAAGCCTTTTGATGTGCATTTCCAGGGTTTCCATGACCTAAGAACCTTCTGGGCACTTAAAACTGTTGCTGAACTCGTTGGGAGTTAGAATTCTTTGAAATACTGTAGTTGTCATACCCAAATCTCTGTGTCTCTGATAACCTCTGTGAAGGAAATGGTAATACCCTCTTATTTCAGAATGTGATTTCTTAGGCGTTTCTTCTGCTGATGGGTGAAGCAGTTGTTTTCTCTCCTGTCTGCTGACACTCGCCCCTCTGTTTGCACTGCTTGTCAGATCTCCACAGTATCACAGACTTCCTTATCATATGACTGTCCAGGTATCTGTATCAGCACAGAGAAGGTAGTGGCTGTTACTGGGGGTCACCAGGTATTAAAAGGGGGCTACCTTTGGCCACAGTATTACTTGAGAAAGTCTAAGCAGAAACGTGTTGTGAAGATAAATCCATCCATGTTTGAGAAGCACCTGTACACGTGGCTATGAGCCCTGTATATAAGCCTGAAGAAATCAATGCTTTTCTTCAGAGCAGGGTATGAACGCTGTGCAGTAAATAATGCATCACACCACACACTGAAAAAGGATGTGAAAAATAAGTATCGAAGACATGTTCATTAAGTGTGCACCATCTATCTGGCTGACTGCATGAGGCAGGTGTTCCCTTGAAGTGGTCTGTAATTAAAGACTACATCAATAACACAGAGATGAAGGAGAGGCTGTCTGCCTCATCATTTCTCGACACTGGAACCTTAATGACACCCTTTGAATATTGTATATCAGTGTGCCTCTCCCTCTCCCAGTTCTGCTGCCTTAATTAAGTTTCTTCTGAGCTGGAAAACAGTCTCAAAATGTTTCAAGTATTGTTTTCAACAAGGGAGAAGTATTTAAGAAAATGTCATTTTAGGGTTTAAAAGCCCCTTATTTTTTCCATACCCTTCTCCACCAAGAGATTATTAAGAAATCTGTGAGGGAGGGGAAGACATCTGCTGCTGATGGACTTGTAAAATTCCAGTTCACCTATACTTTCTTTTTGATGAGATTAAGGTAGGGTTTGGGGAGGGAAGCCAGTTATCATTGTTTAAATCCGATTTAATTAAGAGAACACAATGTTTAGCAGACAAAACTTCCATTCTTTGTTGCACACAGAATACGTGACTGCACAGCAAAGCAGCATATGAAAATTTTTTGCTTTGAAGGAATCTCAACTGATCCACGTTCTATTGTGAATTCTAGCATCAAGATTTGAATGCAAATGATTTTATTTTTCTCCTCAGGCAGTTTGGCATGCTACAGATATATATGTATATTTTTCTTACATTTTCATAATGCTTTTAACTCTCACTTTTCTTTCCCTGTGCATCCACCACAGGTCACATTCCATTGGGTAAGGCACGTTACTCTCTTCTTGAATACTGCTTCTCTGTTGGATGGGATTCATTTTTTCAAATGTAATGCAGTAACCTCTTTCCTTTCAGCATTGTTATATATGATAGAAACATATGCTATCTACAGCATGGTGAGTATAATGAGGAAAGGACCGGACTAAGTGGCTAAAGTGTGTTTGCCTTGCTCTTCAGTAGATTAATCTCAAATTCAAATAATGAACATTTTCAAAAGATGTTGTTCTTGGGAAAACCTATTTATACGTAATTCCATTCCCTCAACCATCTTTTTTCCTGTCAGAGGCTGGAACAGAAGCAACAAACTCTCAGTAAAAATTCTATTCAGCCAGCAGAGTTTTATAAAGATTATGTAGAGTGCTTAATTATCTCTTCAAGAAAGGGAAAGTATATTATTCATGAAGTCTATGCGGTGACTCTTTAAAACTCTTTGAGTCCTGGGGAAGTTTCCAACAGTAGGCCAAGTTCTTAACATGACTAAAGGGGTTCTTTATATTTAGAGCTTGAATTTATTTATGTGTAAAGCACTTCAGTATGTGACGAATTATAAAACAATTTTATGTGTGCTCAAAGATTCTATCAGGGGTCAGGCTTTACGTCAGTTCACCCAGCAGAAGGGCTGGCTGGACATCCTGAACCCCCCCGTGATCCCTCTGGCCTTGTAGCATCAGCAGTGCACAGGGCAGCCCAAGAACAAATTTTCTGTTCAGCTAAGCAATCCTAACATGAACTCTTACCTCGCTGAGAAAACCTGAAAATGGGGCACAGATTGACCTTCCTATCTCATTCTGGCATGAAACCAAAATGTGGTGTTTAGCAGCCTTTGTCAGGAGGATCTCTGCTCTTTGCCTCTGCACTGATCACCATCGCAGACAAGTGCATCTTTACGAAAACCTTGACATTTTATGCTTCTAGCAAAAGATGACGTAGTCACTGCTCCTATAATTTGCATCCTCACCTCCTTAAAGAAATTAAAAGATGAACTCGGTGAAATGTGTGCTTAGTATTCCGATTGTCTGTCACATGCCTTCTCTCAGCTGTGCAAATTTAATTTGGCACAATGTAATCTCCTTACTTAGACCTTCCTATTTGGAATATTTTGCTATTAGAGGAGGAGCAGCCTATGCTGAAATACTTCCCAATTCTTATTTTTGCCTGTTTGTCATGTGCTACAAGATGAAAACAGCAAGCATGCTTGTTTAATTTAACTAGGATTGTGAAAGATTTGCTGGACTTGTGAAATGTTTGGGCTAATCTTTTCTAAGTCTTACAAATGATGTGAAAACCTGAACGTGAAGCATTTGTGTTGTCTGCTGTCAATCCCTGTCTGTTTGAGCTTCGTGGAAGCCTTTGAGTACGCACAACAGCAGGTGGTTCATGTACCATCTCTCTGTCCCACCTGCTTGCTGAACGGCTCTCTGCTCCCCCCTCGCTCCTATTTCTGAATCCTTCATCCAGAGAAGGAGTGTTTTGTGTGTGCATACAGACAGGGCGCTGCTCTGAGGCTGTGTGGTTTGGAACAAATAGGTGTGCTGTTTGTATGAGAGCTTTCATTTTTCAGTGCTGCAATCACGCTTTGCCTGGTTGCAGCCCAGTGTCGGTGGCCCTTCAAGTGAGTCACAGAATCGTAGGGGTTGGAAGGGACCTCAAGAGATCATTGGGTCCAACTGTTCTCAATCAGACCAAGCTGCAGCTGTCAGTCACGTGGGAACTTTTGAAACAAAACAGACTGCTGCAGCACACAATTTACTTAATGTTCAGCTCTAAGTGCACTTACGGACAGTTCTTACACTTCACACATTCAGAGCAGCCTCAGTGCTCCCCAGCAGCAGGGAACAAGTGATGCTATCATAGCAGAGTTGGCTTTGGTGGCTCAGGTGGCAGAATGTGGCCAGCGTAGGTCAGACAATGAGAGTGACTATTTCTTTGAGTGATGCAGAGGGTCCATCCTCTGCTCACCCGCCTTCAGATAGTCTTGCTGCTGGGAAGTCTGAGGAGGGAAGTGTCGCAGGGAGAGCGGGATAAGAGCTGTAGAAAACAGCTTGATACCCTCAGTAAGGGTTGAGGTGTGAAGGAGTTGAAATGTCCTAGGGAGATGGGGACAGCAGCTGCTGCAGCTGAGAGCGCTGTCTCTCTGGTTGAAGAAACCTCTTGCTTAGGTGGCCTAAAGCTGTGCAGGAGCACAGAAACGGGGCTGGGGCTGGCTATTTGGACCATAGGTGTTGCAACAAAGGCAAAAATTGCCTGCCTGCTTGCTGCCTTGAACCAGGTCTCTTTATGCCCACAAACCTGAGCCATATGGCACTCACCCAACACAGATTGTCATCTGTCACTGTGGAACACGGAGGTAGCTCTCAGTTCCTCTGTCATGTGTTGCATGTCATGGGTCTGTGTCCTTCGGATGGATATTGCCATCAGGAGAGAAAGAGTACCAGCACTCTTGAAAATATTTATATGTATATTGAAAGTTAAATTTAAAAAAAAAAAATTATATGTTATGATGATATTGCAAAGGGGAGGGAAAAATCTGTAAAATCCACTTATCTTCTGCTTTCATCCCACAGTTACTCTATTCGCCACTCCATAAGCATGCCTGCGATGAGGTAATATGCTACACGTATTCTTTTTGCTATGGTGATGTTCTGCACTGTAATACAGGGGATTTGCATGCACTGATCCTGATCCTGCAGTTTTTAGTTGGATGAATAGTCCCACTTCAATCAGTTAAGTTTATTCATGTAGATAAGGGCTGCAGGACAGGACATCTGTGTATTTTTCCTCTTAATTGTATTAACTGCTTAATCTCATGTACAAGCTTTTGAGTAAATGAAGCAGTGCTTAGATGTGTTTGGGTAGCTGATTGTTACCAGGTTTGTATTACTGAACCTGTGTTTCAGTTGTTGTACTGTCTCTAGAACATCATCCAAAGCCCATTAATGTCAGAGATGCTTTCCACTCAGGCAGGCTTTGGATCACACTCCTGTGGAGGGATTTTATATGAGTGCTTTCATATTTTAATGGCTGTAATGACACTTTACTTGACTGCAGCCAAATATTGATGTGTGTTCAAGTAAAGCTCTGTCGGTTTTCAATAAAATTAGGATCCAGCTCTCTTTTTACCCCCTCAGCTTCTAAATAGGTGAATATCCCCATTTCTTGCCAAGCATGTGGGGAAAGCAAATCTCCTAACTATACTGTATAGTATGTATCTCCTAACATACTATATATGATGGTAACTCATTCACCTTCAGCAAGCAGATAGTTTCAGGCAAGCGTTCACCAGCGTAACTTATGGGTCAAATGGAAGTCATAAAACTGTTTCTCTCCTTTTGACCCTTCTTGCCCTATGAAAAGTTTGTCATCCATTTATAGAAACCAGAAGCAAATCTGTATTCTTTTTTCCAGCTGCCTTCCATTTGCCCCTTCCTTAAATTAGGGTCAGTTGAATTTAGCCTGTTGAGGGATGTGATGTAAACGTATGTGCAGAAATAGAGGCCATCATGATGCTCCTGGTAAGTTCCCAGAGTGTGCAAAGAGGATGAACCAGAACACTAAAGTTTTAGCAGCCACTGGCTCATTGCTTTGTGAAATGAAGCACAGGCTCCTGCATGTGTTTGCTTCTCCCCATGGCTGGCAAAGAGATGTGGGCACCTGCCAGGATCAAGTGGTTCTGCCTCATTGTTCCACTGTCAGGGTACCTTTTGTAATGCTTAAAGGTGACTGTTATGTTTTATTTCAGATAGGTTTAAATGGCTATAGTGGTTTTAGTGCATCTTCTTGGTCATGGTTTTAGGAGGAACCCTGTGCTTTCAGTGGTAGTTAGTTTTCTAGAATCTCTTTCTGGATATAACACAACAGACAGGTAGAAAAATACCCCAAAATCACTCAAGAACTAACCACTAAACTGCTTCATTGTACTGCATGGGGCTTAGAGAGATCCTGCCTCCTCTTCATTTCTAATGGTAAGGAAGGTACAAGAGGAACCCTTGTACCTTGACAGTTTCTGAGCTGCAGAGCCCTCACTAATAATGAAGTGCAAAGTATGCTATAATCGAGCTCTCAGTTGTCAAGCAAGGGGCAGAAAACCAGCAGAAGGTCCCTTTGCCCACTGTAGATTTGCCCAAGTCCTTTGCACTGGCTAAACTGCTGGAGAGAGGGACAAGCTGTTGTACTCATCCAGCTTGTCTGCTTCTAACATATCTTCCTACCTGGGACAGGGATTATCAGCTGCAGGGAAGCTGCTGCGATAAGGGGAGAAGAGGCGTCCATCTAAGGAGCAGAGCACAGATCTCTGAGAATCCACACTCCCACTCTAAAACAGCATATGCATTATATTCATAATATTACCTGGCAGATATTAGTTGTGGTCAGTATGCTCTGTTTGCAGAAAGATATGTAAAAACCTGAATGCATTTAAAGGGAAGGAGAAGCTACTTTTGAAGCTTTGGAGAAGGAAAGGGCAAGGTTGTCAGGCAAGCCAGCAAACCAAATACGTGATTTGCTCTAAGACTGACAATCACAGCTAGTGCCTTTTGCTTTTATTTTGAAAAGATCCGTTCAACTCACAGTTTTCTCGTGTCAGGGCTGTGTTCTGTTCTGCAGGGAATGAAAGGCAGAAAAGCACAGCTTTGTGAGAGGGACACCTAAAGAACAGAGCCCCCTAGTCTTTCTCTTTGAAAGCAGCAGGATCACAGAATCACAGAATTGTAGGGGTTGGAAGGGACCTCCAGAGATCATGGAGTCCAACCCCCCTGCCAAAGCAGGTTCCTTAGGACAGATAGCACAGGTAGGCATCCAGACAGGTCTGGATACACCTGCAGTTGCAAAATCACAGAGTTGGGGGATCAGGATTCCCCAGAGGCATTTGGGACCCACTTCCTGAGTAGTTCTTGTCTCCTTCATCCTAGCTTCAGGACATTAAACTGTCATCTTTTTAATGATGTAGATTATGAACTTGCTTATCAGCTGAGAAACAAATGTTAATTTCCGGACAGCACTGCCACGAATGGCTAGAACCCTATGGGCAGCATTCCCTGGTTGTTCCTCTGAGAGCATGACAAATGTACCTCAGGGTAGGCAAGCCAGTCACTGCTTGCAATTGCCAAGCAGGTTCTGCTTTTGCAAATTTGTAGGTGAAAAACAGTCACCTGATGGCTGTAACCAGATTTGACTGATGGGGCAGGAGTGGCTGTTTGCACCCTGTCAGTCTGCAGCCCTGTGCTGCCAGCCAGCCTCCCCTCTGTCCTAGCACTGGTAAGAACTGAGCTAATTGTGGAATTCACCCCCCATTACACTTGCAACTGACTTTTCTCCTTTCCTTTCTCCAACTTACTTTTTCTCCTAGGAACTCTCCAACTTTCAAGTCCTTTGAGGAGAAGGTTGAGACCACTGTCACAAGCCTTAAGGTAAAGGTTAGAGGCAGTGTCGCACGGCTGTGCATGTGAATCATAAAATCATAGAATGGTCTGGGTTGGAAGGGACTCCAAGGATCATAGAGTTCCAACCCCCCTGCCACAGGCAGGGCCACCAACCTCAGACCTGGATCTACACAAGGTTGCCCAGGGCCCCATCCAACCTGGCCTTGAACACCTCCAGGAGGATCTGCCATGTAGCCTGGCTCTTAGCTCTGAACTCTTCCCTTAGTGCACGTGTGTTCCAGATTTAAAATGTCAGAACTGGGATTGACGTGTTTGCTGTGGGATGGGAGGACCGGGTGCCAAAGTTACCAGTTATCACCAACAGCACTCATTGAGGCTCTCAGTCAGCGGGATGGAGCGTGGCAAATGTGCAGTAAGCTGATCTCCACTGCAGAGAGCGAGAGGGTTTCTCTCCTAATGGTTCTGATTCATCAGATGAAGTCAAGTGCTCTCATAAAGTAGCATTTTACTTTGCGGTGATAGAAAGATTCCAGCACGTTCCATGTGTGGTCTGTCAGTGGACAAGAGCCAAATTGGTCACCCTTCATTTTAGGGGGAACTGGAAATACTAAAGTCAAAGGGCATTCCAACTTGTGAAGCGTTAGAAAGGCAAGGGAATGGCCTTTGATTTGGGACAGAAGGACATTCCTCCTTACAGAGAGCGTGGATTACAGCCAGCACTGAAGCAGCGGGTGCATGGGGAAGGTCTGACTCTTCTGTGCCACCGCGCAGTTGTGCCGCACGTGAAGTTTTCCAGTCAGTGTCTGAGGAAAGTAAGCAGCAGAGACCTGGATCTGCTTTAATGTTTCTAAACAAGCATGTCCATCAGAGAACACAGAGCTGCTCTGTCATTTCCAGATTTGAGTATTTACATGTATTTAGTCCAGGCAGCTTTAAGTCACGATCAGGTAACATCGTTTCCATCGCACTGCGTGAGAGAAGGAAACACCATCTCGGTTTCACAGGTGGAAGGCAGTATCCCAGGGAAGACTAGTAGAAGCATCCCAAGGAGCTAGAACAGAGCACAGACCTCCAGAGCGCCGGCTCAGTTGCCCATATACCATTTCCTATTCATCCTTTGCACCTTAGGTGCATAATGCTTCTTACACATAAGCTCAGTCTAGGAGAAATCATCCATGCAGCAGGGCGCATCGGCTTGCGAGGCCTGAATTCCTGTCTGTGGCAGTCATGCGTATCGCTCCAGTATCCCTTTGTGTTCCTTATCCTTCTCCCTGCTTATCTAAGAGATGCAGCTCATTGGAACAGCTGAGGCCTGAAATTGATATTTTTAAAAATGTTTATTTTTTTCTGCACGTTTCACCACTCTTCAGTTGAAGTGCAGCACTTTTTGTACCCATTCAGTCACTAAACCTACTCTCAGGGCTTTCAGTAGTACTTCCAGCTCCCAAGTTTGCTTCTAGACTACTCTTGACTCCACAAATCCATTCCTACTACACGTAGGCCAACCTGTGAGAGGGACAGCTTAATGCCTTTTGCCTTGAGAGTTAGAGGAAAAATGTGAGCAACGTCCTTCCTGCATCAAGGGAGGGGTGTCTCTTTCCAGTCACCTCCGTGTGTCATTCAGAGAGAGCAAAAGCTGATTCATACTGCTTATCTCTGAAGACCATTTCTTCTCACAGTGGTCTGCTTGAGGGTCCTGATGTTATTTCGCTGATTCAGTGAAGGTGTTCTAGAGGAGACTGCTAGTCATGCCAGCTCTTAGCCAATCATGTTCAGAGTGCTCTTAGATCATTCTTTAAGGATTATGTAAGCCAGAAGTCTTGAGTCTAAAGTCTTTCCCCACATCCCATGAAACCTTCAGTGCCCAACTTTATTGGCAAACCCACCGACATTTTTCTTTCTTTCATTTATTTGTGTAAATGGAGAAATGAAGCTGGAGTCATGGACCTTGGGTGCCACCACTGTAGGCTGTGGACAACTGGGAATGTCTCAGCGCTGTTTTTCCTTTTGCCTGCCTCTGTTCTGAGGCTTGCAAGATGAAGACTGGGGGCTGGAGCAGGGAGGGGGAAGAAATCTTAGACCTATTGTGGTCTTAAAAAAGTGGGGAAGTTCCCAGACAGGCTTATGCTAAAAAAAAACCAAACAGCAGTAGCCTTATCTCCCCTCTGCTCCTCTCATTGGCTTCAGATCTTTGGCAGTCCTATGGTGTTCTGTAGTCAGACAAAACTGGCGTTTGGGTTTCATACATTTAGAAGTCAAATGAAACTGTGTTATTGGTTCTGATTTTAAGTTTTCCGAATTCAGGTGCACCTTATCTGAGTCACCTGAAGTGCTGCAGGAATAATCTTTCACAATCCCTTCTCTTCAGTCTGAATCAATGTGCTTTTGAGGATTGCAAGTGGCAAGTCAGTCATGGGTTTTGCTGCGAAAAGTTAACAGTAGCTTTTCAAGGCAGTGGCTGCCTCTTCACTGCAAGTTCTGGGCCTGACAAGATTTAACAATAGATGTAGTTTGTATTTTGCAAACATCAGCGATGCTCCAGTGTTTTCTGGAAGTCAGCACAACTCACTAGACTGGATATGGATTTTTACCTCCTGAGGTGGGGGCTTTGAAGAGCACTGAGTCAAACTGTCAGAGCGAATATCAAGCCTACTGCTACATTATTTTATTGAACTTTCAAGCCAGGCAAGGTCCTGTGCTGGCTGATGAAACAAAGGATTACATGGGATTAACCCTTTGGAAATTTAGAACACAAAGTTCATTTAATTAAAATAATCTTCCTAAGCATTCAGTGGCTGACAGGCTGGGAACATGCCAGCTTGTCTCTCAGTCCTGCTGCAGTTCTAGGATGGAGGAGAAAGTTTTGCCCTATTTTCAAGCTTGAATCAACTTTAAGTGGGCGTATCAGCAAGCCAAACCACAAAAGAGCGTCCTCCTTATCAAGCCAGCTCAGTGAAAACAGCTTTGTCTCTTCATCACTTAAGTCTTGACTATTTCCAAATCTTCAGATAAAGCTCCCTCTTTGTTAGGAAAACTCTATTTCAGAGGTTTAGTCATGGCATGTTTTATTTTTAATACTTATATTTATAAATTCAACCAACTGAAGCGTTCCTGTGAGCACTCTGCCACGTTTCATTCATGTAATCTGGTCTCTATCCCATGAAAACACTGTGGGCTGGTTCATCTGTCAGTATCTAGGTAACTCCCTGTACCTAAAGAGAGGCAAGCAGCTGGTTTTGTTCTTTGGTTACTCTATTCCTCCTACTATCCAAAAATCCTGGAGTGGTTTATGGACTCTGAGAGCAGCTGTGCTGCCATTGCTGGTGGATGGGCCACTTTCCACAGCAAATGAACCAGTTCATTTTAATAACCATTGCTTATCTGTCCACCCTGCGTGGAACTGGGGAAAACCAGTGAAACCAGCGTGAGCTGCTCATACAGAGACCTGCCCTAGGTTTACTGGTAGGATCTAGGATCCTGCCAGGGAGCTGCTCAGGGTCTGGCTCCTTTATGTGTATGATAAATGCCACCAGCAGATTTCATGACTGCTGTCTAGAGGTTTAGCCTTTGGGGTAGGAAAGAGGTTGCTTTATTTGGCTGGTTTTATAGCTTTTGTTGTAAGAAAACCCCATCCCACATGTTCTCTGCCTGCTTTGAACAGTTCCCAGCCCTCTGTGGCCGTGGGGTGGAACGCGAACAGGACTTGCTACAGCATGAGCAGAGGCACTCACTGTTCTCTTTGTTTGCCTGGTTTCAGACCAAGGTTGGTGGGACAAGCCACACAGGGGGCAGTTTTGAAGAAGTTCTCAGCTCTACAGCCCACGCCAGCGCTCAGAGCTCTCTTGCCGGCACCCGACTCCCTGAGAGTGAAGAAGAGCTTCAGTGTTAGACCACGGGTCCGCCTGAGCCTCACACGCCTCTCTTCAGAGACTTGCCCAGCCAGTGATTTTTAGACCTCCTGCGCCACCCAACTTGTGCAACAAGGTTTTTGTCAGCTTTGGAAAACTGCTTCCCTGGCCATGTGCTGGAGGAACATTTCCCCTCCCTCTCTTTGTATTTTAGATGGGCCATTTTATCATCAGGTACTTGGTACACCATAGAAACAACACATAAGCCATTAACTTAAACTGCTCCAAGTTCTATGTTAATTGACCCAAATAGTTTTCATTTTCCTGTAACTTCCCTCCAACCATTTCCCTGTCTCTGTTTCTTATTTATTTTGTTTTCTATTTGCTGGTTTCCAACTCCCCTCTCAGTGCCACATCAGACAGATGGACCTAGGGCTGTGCAGAGATCTCTGATGCCAGCAGTAGTCCATGCACCAGCTGTCTACCAGCCGTACCCAGTGCCCTTTGCTCAGGAGTGTCTGTACATGATCTTTCTTAATGGAATTAAATCACTTATCGTCGCTAAAAGTTTTTTACTCCTTTACTGGTACAGTCTGGCGCTGCCCTCTGCCCATTAGCCTGCAGAGTTAAGGACAGGGAAAGACACCCAGGTGTTCATATAGCAGTGTTCAGAGCTACTGATTTAAGGTGATTGCTGTACCTGGAAGAACTTCAATTTAAAAAAAAAAACTGTTCCTGTTGCGTGCTCTCTGTGCTTTGCTAAGACATGACAGCATAAGTTAATTACAAAGGGAAGTGGAGCGGAGGGAGCTGCTAATAATTTTGCCTCCACGCCTTCCCCTCAAGAATAAGGGAAGGTGTGTTTGTGAGCCTCAGTTGAGATACAGCCTTAAGTGAAAGAATACAAACCCAGCAGTTGGCTTAAGATGTGCCATAGGTGAGAAAGCCCGCATCTTCAGCCTGCATTCAGAGCTGCTAGCATCAATCCCACTACCTTACAACTAAAACACGTAGGTACTTCACTTTCGGTGTCAAATTCTTGTCATGCATCACTCTGGGATGTAATTCCACCAACAGCATTGTATCTCCTTATTCACCAAGAGCCTGTCATCTCTCAGCTATGCTTCAGCATGTCTTCTTGCATCCTTTTAACGCTCCTTTGTAAGAGAAGAGCAGCCCACTGGTGACACCATCTTGCTGTCTAGTGAGCACGTGTCAGCCCACGTGTTCACCAGACTGAGATGACCAGAACTTTATTGATAAAGTACAAACAAGATGGGAAGGAATCTGGCTGCTTTCCAAATGGATGCATATCTTTTCTGAGCATAAGCCAAAGCTTCAAGCTGCTGTTAGTGAGTTTGACGTTGCCGACTGCTTAAAATCTCGTGAGGAAACGTGGCTCTAAGTGATTTCTTTCCTGCGTGGCCCTTTCGTAATGTTCTACTGGGCATTAAGTTAACTTTGGACATTTATAACTAATGCCTCGTTAGTGCGATTTTTTTTTTAGCATGGAAGCAAATCTAATTAGTTAGTAGTTTTCCTGTGGTGGTTCTCTAGCTTATTTTGCGTGGTTTTGTGCTTAAATGGGAATTTATTTAAATAAAGAGGATATTAACGGTCAACTTAGTTTGTGTAAATGAAGCTGTTGATATTCTTACTAAAATAAATTTCTCTCTTACTCTTTTACGCTTCGTGCTGTTTTCCTTTCCCTACCCAGTGTTTAGCAGCGTTACTGCACACCCTGAAGCCTTGCTGTGGCACTGCAGAGTATCACTGTGAATTGCAAGAATGTAATCCATCATTCCTACACCTTTTAAAAACCATTCAACTGCCTCTGGCCCTGAAATCCCCCAGAGAAATGTGGGGCCCGAGGCTTTACATTGTCGAGGTTCCAAGGAGAAAAATGGTTGAACCAAGTTCAGTGGAACTGAACTGGATGGCAGAGAACATCTCGTTCTAACACTGCTGACCTTTCAGGCAGGGCCAGCAGCTCAACCAAAGTTAAAACATGGAGTTCAAGCACTGTCATCTCCTATGGGACTCTATTTAGACCTCATTTTATTCATACATGTGCATATACAGATGTATTCACATTTGAAAAAAAGGTTCTGGGAAAGCAGTAAAGTATTTTTAACTACATACTTTGAAGAGGAAATGTCAGTGTGACAGTAGAGGCAGGGTGAGCAGACAGGCATCACTACCATAGGAATCCTTACATCTTACTGTCATTGCAGCAGTGGCTGCTACATGCCAGCTCAACACTGATAGTGTCAATGAGGAGAAAGATGGGAGAAGGCACTTTCCTCTCAAGAGGTTGCATGCCCACTGCCTAGCACATGTTTCAGCACACACTGGCACTGCATTCAGGGCCCTGGGTTTGTCTGGGGTAAAGTTAACTTTCTTCCTAGCAGCTGGTCAGGTTTGGATTTAGGGTGAGAATACTGCTGGGAACATGCTGATGGTTTGAGCTGTTTCTGGGTAGTACTTATACTAAGTCAAGGACTTTCCAGCTTCCCTTGCCCTGCCAGGGAGGAGGCTGGAGATGCAGGAGAAGCTGGGAGGGGACACAGCCAGGCCAGCTGACCTGCACTGGCCACAGGGATATTCCATACCATGACATCACGCTCAGTACATAGCTGTGGGGAGCTGGCCAGGCAGGGTATCACTGCTCTGGGACCAGCTGGGCATCAGGTTTCCACCCCCCCCCCCCCCCAACCCAGCTGTCAGGGGAAATAGTGGCCTTTAGCTGCCTGCCAGGCTAAACCGCAACAATGAGGAAGCCTGAAGCCCCACAGGCTGTTCGATAACCATCTTGTCAACCTGTCAGCACAGCTCATGCTTCCCAACTGCACTTCCTCCTCCAGCAGTTTTCCAACCAAATCCTGTTTCTACTGAATTGTGCAGAGCCCAGAACTGATGTGCAATCACACCTGCAGCAAACAAACCCTGGGACAACACTCACCTGCACCTCTGTGCTGCCAGCCGGGGTTCAGCACTCCAGGTCCCCCGCAGAACTGCACATCACTGGCCAGTAAAGCTGCGCTGGAGGAACCCCCTGTTGCTGCTGCTGGGGCAGCACTGCCTGCTGCCAGTGTTCCTATTGGATGCCTTTTTAAGGCCACTTCTCTGGCTTGGCAGCCACATTTTCCAATGCATCCGTAGCTCTTTCACACCTGGCATTCCATACAGCCAAGGGCACTGAGAAAGGTGAGGTTATCTGCTCTATCTGCCCTCAGTTCTCAGGGCTCATGCACCCCAAAGAAATCCTGTCTCTAAGTCCGGCTCCCTCAAGAGCTTCTCGAGACGCGCGCTGGCCGGGCTCGCTCCTGTGTACCGCGCTGAGCGGACATTCACCCGCGTGACACAGAAGGTACCTGCAGCCACCCCTACTCAGAAGTCACAGAACAAGGCTACCTGCATCCCTGTCAGCACGTTACATCAGACTGATGCATTCCATCAAGCTGGACTGCAGTAAGCTCTATTTTAAACTTACCCCATTTCCCCAGTAGAGAATTTACTTGTAACCGACACCGCATCAATCACGGGCTGGTTAAAGAAAGAAAAAGAACCCAACCAAACCCGTCCCAAGCATTTGGTCCTTGACACAACATTTGGCCCTGATCAGGAGGCAGCTATCTTCACCTGCTCTGATCCAAGTGCTCCCGGGATTCTCAGAGGTGAATGCACAGGCAGAATTCTGCTGGCAGAATGAGGAGTGTTACGGGAGAGAAAACAACGCTCAGAATGTAAAACAAAATATTTATTATCGCTACAGCACTTGGGAAGCCCTCAGGAACGTGGGTGGGATGCAGCAGCTATCTTCTTATTTCTTTCAGTGTTAATCAGAGACACAAGCTGGAGTATTTCTGGGTGAACAAACTTCCCTGCAAAGTAAAAGAAAGGAAAAGTGAAATAAAAATGCTCTCATTTTCCTGTGTGTGAAATCGTGTTGCTTTACACTCAAAGTTATTCTTAAGAAAGGAAGTACTCCTTTTTACTCCAACTGTGGAGTAACTAAGAGTACTTACAGCTATTTTCAAAAAAAAAAAAAACAACCTCACCCCCAAACCCAACAAAAGCTTATAGAAAAGTTTTATTCTGTATTAAGACACTTGAGAGCTGGAAGAAAGCACACACCCTGCCCAGGACTATCCCATACTCTGTATCCTGCTAGAAGAAACAACCCCAGCTACAGGTGCACGTAGGGTGCTCTGTGCTTTACTGAGACACGATCTTAGTTTAAGTTACTGAGCTGTAGTAGGAATGCAAACATTTCAACTGAATTACAAGTACTCTGCCTATGCTCATGTTGTCCTTTTTTTTTCCCCCCCTTTCTCCCTAATCAAATTATTACATTGTCATGGTTAAGGCCCAGCCTGCAGCTGAGCACCAGGCTTTGCCCCAAGGGAGGAGGGGAAAGGGTGGGGGGAGAAAAAATTAAAATAAAAAAGGGGGGGGTGAAGACAAATGCAAGCGTGGTGGGCCGGGTAAGGACAGTTTACTGGGACAGCAAAGGGAGGGAGAAGTAACAGTAACAGCGCTTAGAGTGAAGTACACAAACTGGTGATACAGGATGCGGTTTCTCACCGAACCGCACAGCTCAGAGCCCTCCCAAAGCCGGACTGTCCCCAGGCCACATGTCCTGCAGCAGCACCACCCCTCCCCAGCTAGCACCCTTTGTGCTGAGCATGACTCATTGTCATGAAATACCCCCTTTGGCCCTTTTAGGTCACCTGTCCCAGCTGTCTCCCAGCTTCCTGGGCCCTCATACCACCCCCGCCCCCAGCCTTCTCGTTAGCAGGGAAATATGAACAACTGAAAAGCTTGTGACTGCTTGGCAACAGCTGAAAACATCAGGGAGTTATCAGCAGTGCTCCCATCCTAACTCCCAAACATACATTCCACCAGCTGCTAGAAAGAAAATTAACTCTACCCTTGCCAAACCCAAGACATACATATCTCAGAAAGCTTATTATTTCCTCAAAGTGTAAGTGGGACTTCTCAGGGTCTGTGTCTGGTGATTTCTGGTCCTCTCCTGAAATCTGTCTCTAGTTCTATTTTTCCCCAAGAAGGGATGACCTGGAGTCAAAGTCATCTTTGGGTGTTCAACTCCCAGTAAAGACCTATTTTTATTGTACCTATCCTTCCTCTCCCCTGTGGGTTTGTTTTGGAAAAGATGAAAAGCAGTGCATAGACTAAGAAGTAACACAGTTGTGCCTAAAACATGTCACTGAGATGGTTCTCACACGTAGCTCGGGCAAGTCGCACAAGACCACACAGCTCACGCAGGGATAACAAAATCTACTTCACTGTTTCTGCTTTGTTAGTGTTTCATGAACCAAACTGCTTGCCAGAGCATCAGCAAAGAATGAAGCCTCCTTTGTACCCCCTCTGACGGTACAGGGAGATCCTTAAACACACCCAAGAACTGGGCCCCTCTCCAGTTGTGCAAAGTGATGTAAAGGGAACTTGGCGTAAGCGCAATTCAGCTTCCACACACAGAAAGAAACACAAGGTATGGTCACACTGCAGGAAGTTTTCCCAAAAATACTTTGGGTGCTTCAGCGATGAGGAAAATAACTAGCTCTCACTTGCTCTGAGTGTCTAAAAGGTAATTTTTAGATCCCATGTCAGAAGAAAAAGCCCAGGTGCCATACCAGCGGTTGAATCGTAAAAATCCTGCAGCCTCCCCGGTGTGTTTTCCAGCTCTTCGTACTCCAACGCTTGCAGGATCATCTCACACTGATCCAGCTGCTTCACAAACTTGGCCTCTGCAGTACACTGGTTTTCATACTCCTGCAGATTTGCAGTTATAAGAAAGAAATTGTGTTGTTCTGAAACAAAGCATTGGAAGTTCTTTACATATCTAGGATTTTCTTTGTTAGTACAAGCCACCCCATAAATATTCATGGCAGTTACATCTTTCACTCTATTCAAGACTGCTATTCAGCAAAACACTCAAAGTAAGTGTGTGCTAAATCTCTAGTAGATGTAGTAGGACTGAAGAACATAGATCTTTTGTATCCTCTAACTTAAAAACACACTGAGAGTTTTGGCTGAACCAGGGATGATATGGAGACAACTCTACCCAATACACGAGATAAATAACAGGTTCCATTAACAACGTTGTCTATAAAAAGACCTTTTCAGGCCTGGCCAAGGCTATGAATTACCACAGCGTGTGCCCGTGCATTACCATTAGCTATTTTTAAAGACCTGTTTTGCACTTTTCTCCATCACTTGCTGTTTTTGTGAGGAGTTTCTGCTGTCACTCCTGCTTAATCTCTTTGGTCTAATCTGTCTGAGCTGCTTATGTCTCTATGTCTCTCCTAGGAGATAGGGGAGTGGTTCAGGGGTTTCCTCCCCTTCAGACTTTAAATCCTTTAATCTCTCTGCTATCTTTTCCCTCTCTCCAGTCATAGTCAGCATGTATTTGCAAGTCATTCACACTTCCAGCCAGCCTGAACAACTCTGTTGTCCCTTGCTTCCAGTGATGGCTGCAGATGGGTTTGGCATTTCATTTTCTCCAAACCTACCCCACTGTATCTGAGGTCTCATCACTGCTCCTGCCCTGACTCCCAGGCCCAACCCCAGGAAGAGTGGTCTTCCTGCGCAGGTGACTGTCACCTCGATGCCCTCGGCAGGTCTGTCTGTCATCACCGCCACCAGTCATCAGACCACAGGCTTAAGTACAGAGCGGGCCCATCTGTGCTTTCAGAGCCCTCCACACACAGCAGTTCTGCCAAGGAGAGCACCACCAGTGCAGGAAGAGCTTCTCTGACTGACCAAGGAACACAGCGGCAGGAGCCTGGGCTGTACCTGCAGCACAGTGATGCTGGGATAAGCGTGACAGTCATCTCCCAGTCTGACACACTATTGGGAGCCTGTTCTTACACTTACTGCTTCACCTTTGAAGGGCAGAAATCCAGATTTTGATAGCCATGACTGCTTCATACACTACTCTGTTTGGATTTGAATGATGCTTTGAATTTTCAATTACATTTTGATCAGTATTTTTCATATTATTTTTCCTTCTTTCAATCTGAGTTTTGCCTCATCTTTAAACATGACTTCTTATTTTCTTAACTCTATTTATTTCTACTACTTTGTTTGGGGCTTTTTTGGCCACCAATGAGAACAAACTCTTGGCAGCATTACAAAGTAGAACTTCAGGAGAAGGAGAACTATGGCTGTTTGCTTGTAAAGGTCTGCCCCACCGCCAGCAATTAATTGGGAGTTTCAATCTGTTACCAATCTCTTTGTGCCATACAACCCACCAGATCTTATTCATACCTCAGCTCACATAAACCTCAAGAAACATCAGCTATGCCACGTACAACTGTGCACTGTGCTGAAATGAACACTTACTGCTTCCTCCCTGCGGGTGTTTAAGAGTGCAAAATAACAGTATGCTTTGGAAAAACAGTAACTGGTCCCTCCAACACCACAGTCTGGCTTTTAAAAATTACTCCCCTGCTTTTGCTCTTGAAAACAAAAAAAGCAGGACAGAGCTGAAGCATGCCAACTCATTTACTTTAATGTTTCTTTCAAATGTATTCTGGATTAAATTATAAAGGGAAAATACATCACAGGCATATTTCAGCTTCCTTTCTGCCCTACGCTGCACTTGCAGAGTGCCCACCAATAGAGTCCAAAGCAACTGTCCTTGCTGGGACAACTGTCCTTTCCCAAAGGGAAAGAGGGGCCAAGGCAGCGCAGAGCAGTGCAACAGAGACCTGCCAAGACTATCAACAGATCTTGTCCCAGCTGCTGTTCAGCTCTTCCTTTGCGCTCAGCTAGCCTGGGGCATTTCCCTCTGATTCCTTTTTGGGAGCTGAGTATCATACCCAGTGATCAGAAGCTTCTTATTTTCTGCCTCCCCCCCCTTTCTTTTTTTTCCTTTCTAAGAAGCACCGAGTTGCTCCACTTAAAATAAAGCCAGAGGGAACTACATGTGAGTATGAGATCTGCAGGTTACACTCGCTGCTATGTGGGTTACACTCAGGCTGCTGCACTGAAGACTCAATGCCAATAAACTGTCCTGAAGGTAGAAGCCAAGAACAAATGATCAGAAGTGTACGTGTGTCAAATTACAGCTAATGAGAGTGCTAGAAAGCTAACACGCTGAAGGACTAACTGCACACTGAGCCAGTTCTTACAGAATTATAAGAGAAGACTGAGGTGGTTTTAAAAAAAGTAATTAAAAAAAAAATCCTACAGGACTAATCTATCAGAAACTCCTTTTCCTCAATCATAGCTGCTTGCCAAATGAGAAGGAAGCAGTGCTCACTGAAATATGCAGGCATGTTATTTCCTGGATCAGGTTATGCTGGTTTTACCCCTTTTACCTTCAGTTACAGCACTGAAAACCCACCCCCACTGCCAGCTTCATCACACCACTCCAGCAGGGAAAAACAACCCCAAACACACACACAGTGCTGTAACAAAAGGCAAAACCTGGCTGCAGACACCTGGAAATTTAAATACTGTCCAAGTGGAAAAGCAAGGACACCAGCATAAAATGCAGTTCCAGCTCACAGAGTATGAGACACGTACAGTGCTTTGTTTGCAACAAGAAGGGATTGTGGAAGCACTGCTCCTCACGCCACTGTAACGCCAGGAGAAGATAAAGCACAGTAATTATAAACTTGAATTGTTTGGAAACAATCTAATCATCCCTAGTTTGCAAGTATAAAAGATCTTATGAATTAACAGCAGGGCTTCACGTCGAGAAGTTAAATTATCTTCAAATACAGAAGATGCTTCCCAATGCAAATACTTAGAGGAGTCCCCAAGACCAGCCAGCGATCTGTGCTGTTTGTAAAAAAGCTGTTCTGTGTCAACAAACCACCTTTAAGTTTAAACCAGAGGCTGCTACTAAATACTTCAGCCTAATGGGCTGTATAATAAAGAAAGTGAAGCCACATAAATTATTACTTGCATAAAAAGCAGAAAATTCTCCACAGCATCATCAGCTCACATTATTTTTTCCTGCATTAAAAGCTCGTGAGCTGCAAATGGCCAGATGTGAGTAAAAGAGATAATGTAGTAAAAACCCACTTATATCCAAGAGGCCTGAATGCAGAGGACAAACCCTTCCCTCACCTGTACAAAGCAAGCCCTGGACAGGTTCAACTGGAACTTGGGAGATGCCAAAGGCAGAAGCTGGTTATTCTACCAAAGTTTGGGGGTTCTTCTGGAAAAGGATTCCAAGGCAACCTTGACTCCCACTGTCAGCTTTATGTCCCCAGGAAATAAATCTACCTTGCTTGAGGTCAAACTAAGAGATGACACAATTTCACAGATATCAGGAAGAGGACAACGGGCCACCCTGAATTTTAGCAAAGGATTAAAAGAATGCAAGCTTACTTCCCAGAGTTCATAGATTTCTTTTCTGAGGTCTTCTGACAGAAACTGGGTGAGTTGTTGCATAGCTGCCTGGAGAGGAAGAAAAGAAAATAACACCACCCCCATTTATCCATTTTTTGAATAAGCACATTTTTATCATTGTCTTCTCCAAAGAATTAAGTATTTGTTTACCAAGTCTGTAGAAACACACACTCATTACACAGCATATCATTCCAAAGTGCACATGTACTTGTAAATCTGCCAGAGAAACAGTGCAGAATCTCTTCTGGAGCTGCTTAAGGAAATTGTTAGGGGGAAAAAAAAGAAAAAAAAATAAAGAAAGAGAAAAACAACCTGAAAGTGCATCCGATATCTTCTAGAGTCCAAGAAGAAGCCCAAAGCAAAACAAGAAAGTCAAATGCCAGGGAACTGCCATGAATTACTGGCTCTGCCTTCTGGATTTAACTGGTGGAGGCAGCATTTGAGCTCCATCAGTTCTAGGTGCAGTTCATAAAAGCAGCTTCAAAACACTAACTCTGAGTGTTGACAAGCAACTGCCCCTCCCAAACCCCGAGCTAGCACATTCCCCTAGCAGGGCTTACAACAGCTACTGACTACTGTACAGTCAACATAAGCCTTCAGAAATCTCCCATTTTGAAAAACAGGTTAAAAAAACCCCCACAAATCCCCTTTAATACCCTGCAGGAATAAAGCACAGTGCTCCCAGGCTGAGACACCACGTGTCCAACAACAACCACCTCGGTACAAGGCTCAACGCGGCATCAAACCGAGGGTACAACCAGCAAGCAGAATCTGTTCTGCCTGCTCCTCGTGCTCTCCAGCTGGGCAGCCTCGTTTCCCTGCTATTCCTACTGTTTTCCTAGTAAGGCTCAGGGCTGCTTCTGGAACAACCAGCATCACAGGCCAGGCAGAAGTTTTGTGCCATGATGGCTTCTCCACTTCAAACACTCACACAACACAGCTCAACTGGATCAGCTGCTCCCCACCACTGAAGCATCAGGGTCTCATCCCTTCCCACCTCCTTCCAGCCCTGGAGCTCACTGGATTTCAAGGTTAGCAGGCCAAAATTACTTACTTGGGGAAAAAAAAACCCAAACCAGAACACTCACAACCCAAAACAATCCCAAAGAAAAAAAAAACCCACAAATTTTTTGCCTTTTTTTTCTTTTTCTACGAAGTCAGGTTGACTTTGTGTTGCCTTAGCCTGAGTGAGACTTGCTGATTGAACTTACTGCCCAGGCACAGCAAGCTTCAGAAGCCAGCTCTAGAGCCAAGGGGAAGAAAGGAGAACTCTGCAGTGGAAGCAGCATATTGATAATTCAGCTCAAGCCACCTCATGAGACCGTTAACCCCTGGTGTGTTTTTACAACAAAGTATTTCATGGTCACCCCAAAACCTTTAATGTTCAACCCTCCTTCTCACAAAGTGAAGAGCAAAGCCTGCATGGAGTGAGATGGGAGCAGAAGGAGCTGCAAATACTCAAGAAAACTTCTTAACACACACTTAGGCATCAAAATATCTTTTTCATTGTTTAAATACAAATGAGAATTCCCTCTAGGCAAAGTTGAAGCCTACTCCTTGGTGACAAAACCACCTTTGGAGGCTTCCAGGGAAGAGTGGGGCTTTCTTGTTTCTTGTTTAATGTAAGAACACACTAGGAAGTACCCTGAAAAAAAAACCCAACCACCCACAAACCAAAATTGCAGTCAGTAAAGATAGTCAAGACGACCAAATATCCCTTTGATCTTCAATATCCACCTTCTTAACAAAGAGCTTACTCCTACAGTAAGTCATAGGGCCCTCAACCCCAAGTTTTAAACAGATAAGAATAAAAATAGGAGGGGGGAAATAACGACTACATCAGGGTTTGTTTCTTGTTTTTTTCTTTACACTCCTTGAAGAGCTAATTGCAGCCTCCAAAGAGATTCTGAGGCATCACATTGCCCTCTAGCTGCGGCTGGAGAAACAGGTTACATTTTCTTCAAATAATCCAGCAACCTAGAACTGACAGTACATACAAGGCCAAAAAAATAAAGTTACTCTAGGCATACTGCACTTAAAGACTCGTGACCTGTGCCTGGGGTACTGCACAAATGGCTTAAATAAAGCCTCCGTCACAGGCAGGTGATCTGGCACCACACAAATGATCCAACATGAACTGTCCTCCACCCTCCTCAGCACGCCTACTCCCTGCCTCTTGGTGAGGCTGGTCAACGTAACTAACTCAGGCTATCAAAAATCCAGCCAGTTCAGGAAAAAATGTCCAGGATGGAGATTACTTCAAAGGTTCTCCTTCCCCACTTTGTACTTGGTGATGTTACATGTACAAAAACTAAGAGTTGAAAACTTCTGATTGCTGGTGGCATACTTGTCCAATGCCCACGACAGTCATTATGCTGTTCAGAGGGTCTCTTTGCTCTCACCAGAACACTGACACCACACAGAACGTTTCACAGATGCAGCCTCACATCCATACCTCTTCTCTCCTGTGTTTTTCCTCTTTTGAGATATTATCTGCAGGAGCAATATCTCCAACGATGCATTCAGCCATATCGTGAACCAAAGCTAATCGTATGCATCTGACAAGAAGCAAAGACAGAAGAATTAGTTTTACAACATTTTAAGCTAAGAGACTGCATCATTTAGTCCCTTCATGTATTTTACAGAGCATTGATTTATTTTTTTTTTTTAATTTTACACAACATTTTTCACTTCTTTGCTAAGGGAAGTAGTTTCCACCTTGACATGATTTTAATTCCCTATTTCTAGCTAGTGCTGCTTGTAAATGTAGATTCAAGCATAAGCACAGTTTGCACAAGAGCACAGCATTCAAAAATAACATACTTGGCTTTTGTATGCTTGGCTTTCAGAGATGTTGTGATAACTAGCTACATTAAACACTTCACCTTAAGCTGGAACAGGTATAGGATAATGTGATTGGAGCCACCCCAAAGTCAGTACATAACCAACACTCACAGCTCTGCAGCTCTCAGCGTGCAGCAGAGCGCTCAAAAAAGCCTTCACTATTTTCATCAGCTTCTGAGGGGACAAAGCAAGCATGATCCCATACGAGACCTGACAACTCATTCAACACTAACAATGCTTTCTCTTCTATGCTGTATGATTTCTGAGGCATCTCACTGCTACTGAATGCTGACTGACTCTGTCAAAGCCCACAGGGCGCATGGCTTTGCCTTTGCTGTCTGTTGCTGCAAACTGCATTTTAACTGGGCACCTTCAGCTTGCTTACTCACAGCTTGAGAGGCGGCCAGCTCAGGGCCTCTGCATCAACCACCTGCCTCAGCACTTGGCATTCAGCAAGAAGTCTTTAGCCCCTTTCAGCTCCCCAGGTAAAGGTCATCCTCTCCAAAGGATGGAGGGAAGAGGGAAAGGATTCCAAACTTCTTCAGCACATTTTAAGAGCTCTTCCTCAGGATGACAGCTATTTTCAGCATTTCTGTTGCAGGCCTCCCACGACATTAACGCTAAGCAGAGGCAATCTCACCTGTCCTTGTTAAGGCTTTTGTCTTCAGTCACCAGAGCCATCATCGCCATCCTGTACATGTGATCGGACACGCTCTCGGGCTTTGCCACGTTCCTGTACACCCATCCCGTCCGCGGTACTCTCTGTGCACAGAAAGCAGCACAGCAACATAAAAGTTACAACCTCAGATTCTGAAGGGCCTCACTACAAGAGACACCAGCAGAAATTTTGCCCCACCGTGACCTCCACGCTCACAGTGAGCTTGGATGCTGCCGGGGAGCACCTGCCCCAAAGACCGGGCACACCCGAGGCCGTGACGGGATGCCGCAGCCGCGCCATGCGCTGGAAAATACCCACCTGCGGCTCCTCCACCTCAGCCACCCGGTGCTCACATCGGGCCTGCCGCTCCACCCCTGCCCTCCCCCGGCCGGCACCCACGTCTCCCCGCGGCTGCCCCAGCACCGGGGCCGGCCGTCTCCGCCTCCCAGGCGCCGCGGCAGGCCGACGGTCACACCCGGAAGCCCCGGCTTTCCACTGGCCGCCAGGCTGCTAGGCCCCGGCGGCCGGGCTAGGCGCCACCAACCGCGCTCCCGGCCTGGAGACTGCTGAGGAAACCCCACCTGAGGGCTCCGGTCCGGCCCGCGGAAAGGCCACGGGCACACACCCCGCCAGCTACCGCGGCCGCCCGGGCCCCCAGCAGGCCCACCGCCTCGCCGACGCGGGTCTTCTCCCCGCGTCGCTCCAGCGCTCACCTTGAGCTGCCCCAGCAGCCGCAGGAAGGGCAGCAGGCCGCCGCTCGCCGCCATCCGCCACCCGGCAGCCGCCGCCCGCTCCGCCTCCCAATGCCGGCCCGGGCGGCGGCTCTGGGCGGCGCCGGGGAGCGGAAAGGCGTGGCTGGGCGGGTGCTGCGCTCCCCGCCCCGGAGGCGACCGCGCAGGAGCGCGTCTGCAGCTGCTGTCCTCCGGGCGTACGGGGGAAGGATGGCCATTTGGGGGAGTGCGCGCCCAGGCATAAGACAAAAACATACCCCCAGCGCTCTGACTCCTCGGGGATTAATTAACCACAAACAGCTTTAATAATAATGGCTCAGGCTGCGGTTACAACGAGGAAGGGAAAGGGGAAGGGGAAGGGAAGGGGAAGGGGTCATGTCGGCAGAAATAGCATATGATTTAGTAAAAACTGATTGTATGAGTGACCTTTTGCATACTTTAAAAAAAAAAAAACCAAAACCCCCCAATAACAGTAAAAAGTGCTAGCTTATGTGATTTTTCAGAGACCATAGTTAGTGGGGTAGCTGCACTCAGACAATCATAAAAATAACACAGAGTAATTTATAATTTGCATTTTAAATAAGATGGTGTATCTAGTTCAGGAATGCTGTTTTTAAGGCTACCTGATAACAGGATGAGATCTTGTACAGCACACGTGAGGAGGCATGACTTTCAATCACGTGTGACATCTTCTTTGTCACTGGTGTCCTTAAGATACATTTCTAGAACAAACCCTTCTGTGACACTAATGAGGCTGCACTTGCAGGCCCTGACCAGGGCTGTCCCTTTAGTGTCGAGAACGCTCTCACAAGCAGCATACCTGCATGCACAGATTGATTTTCTAATGCATGTAGTATCTCTGCCCCAGTTGAGCCCTTTGGAGCTGTGAATGCTCTGGGGACCTGAGGTTGCCCATGGTGTTGGGGAGAGCAGAAAGCTGCTGAGAACAGGATGGAAGCATCATCATTTAACATCGTGGCAGAGAACCATTTCTCAGGCATCAGCTATAACTGATGGCTTGGGGTAGGCTTTTCAGCACAGAATTTCTTTAAAAGTGTACACTATTGTGTACCATTTATGTGGCATAATATATACCCAAGACACACTGGTACTTAACAGATGTCATTCATTTGTATTCATATTTATGTAATTTTTGTATTTATGTATTTTTGTCATATTTGTAATCTTTTGTAATATACATACATATGCAAATAAATGTAACATTTCTACTATTTATGTAATTAATTTTGATAGTATCTGTATTTCACAATGTCATTGAATCACCGAATCACAGAATGGTTTGTGTTGGAAGGGACCTTAAAGATCATCAAGTTCCAACCCCCTGCCATGGGCAGGGACACCTCTCACTAGACCAGGCTACTCAAAGCCCCATCCAACCTGGGCTTGAACACTGCCAGGGAGGGGGGAGCCACCACTTCCCTGGACAACCTATTCCGGTGCCTCACCACTCTCATAGTGAAGAATTTCTTCCTAATATCCAATCTAATCTATCCCCTTCTAATCTAAAACCATTACCCCTTGTCCTATCACTACATGCCCTTCTAAAAAGTCCCTCCCCAGCTTTCTTGTGGGCCCCCTTCAGGTACTGTAAGATCTCCCCTGAGCTTACTCTTCTCCAGGCTGAACAACCCCAGCTCTCTCAGCTTGTCTTCACAGGAGAGGTGCTCCAGCCATCTGATCACCTTCATGGCCCTCCTCTGGACCCCTTAGAACAGTTCCATGTCCTTATCTTGGAGACTCCAGAACTGGACACAGTACTCCAGGTGGGATCTCACAAGGGCAGAGTAGAGGGGCAGAATCACCTCCCTTGACCTGCTGGTCATGTTCCTTTTGATGCAGCCCAGGATACGACTGGCCTTTTGGGCTGCGAGCACACTTTGTCAGCTCATGTTGAGCTTCTTGTCCATCAGCACCCCCAAGTCCTCCCCTGCAGGGCTGCTCTCTATCACATCATATCCCAGCCTGTACTGATGATGTGGATTGCCTTGACCCAGGTGCAGGACCCTGCACTTGTCCTTGTTGAACATTGTGAGGTTCACATGACCCCACTTCTCCAGTTTGTCCAGGTCCCTCTGGATGATATCCTATCCTTCCAGTGTGTCAACTGTACCACTCAGCTTGGTGTCATCTGCAAACTTGCTGAGGGTGCACTCATCCTCATCGTCGAAGTCATTGATGAAGATATGAAATAATGCCAGTCCCAATACGGACTCCTGAAAGACACCACTTGTCACAGATCTCCATCTGGACATTCTGGGTGCAACCATCCAACTGATTCCTGATCCACCGAGCAGTCCACTCATCAAATCCATATCTCTCCAGTTTAGACAGAAGGATGTTGTGGGGCACTGTGTCAAAGGTTTTACAGAAGTCCAGATAGATTACATCCATCTGTATCTAGGTATCTACCTACTATTTATGTTATTCTTCTGCATGCAATTTGGATGCAAAAAATAATTGCTTATTTAAACTAGTTTTCTACCCAGTCATTCTGGAACTGTACTAGAGGTATAATTTATGGCTTTTCCAAGTACTTATCAAATGCATCATATGAAATACTAGATGCATAGACTCTCTGTAGGCTGGAGGACCATAATATAGTAGAAATTTTAGCTTTTTTAAAATCTGTCATGATTTTATTCTTGACTAAGTATCCCAAAACCAGAAACAAATTTGGGATGCCCAGCTTATTGCCATTTTAAGCAGCTTATTTATTTTAAATGAGAAACTTTAGAAAGGATTTGCAAAGTCTCCCTACAGGATATTATGGTAGCGTTAAGGCTTAAGTCTCAATCTTTCATCAGTCTCAAGTGGCTTCTTTTCTCCCCATCTTTTTTTTTTTTTGCAGGAACAGATGGCAATTCCCAAGGAGAAATATTGAATTAGTGGGTGTGATGTCGCTGAGTAATTATTATTTGGTAGCTGGAGATGGCGCTGTCTGTCCACAAATTTTTGCTTCCACCACATTATCTGCTACCCAATGCCATGCTGAAGTTATGCTTCAGTTTCTTTAAGAAAATAGTGCTGGGAAACAGGAGATGTTTTACACACTTGGCACAGTAATATGAAAATCATCTCCACAAATGCCAGATGACTGGGGACAGGCCCATTAACTACTCATAAGGTGGATCTTAATCAGCTTATGGTTTACGTAATGGAATGCCAATAATAACACGTGGGATTTCGAAAGCTCCTACGGGTTCTGCCAACACGGACACTACAAACTTTGTGTTGGCAAAATATCTTGAGGAAAAGTAAGTAATTTATTGGATTCGTTTGTTACCATCTGGTAGGTAAAAAACAAACCTTGAAAAAATTGTGTAGTGCACTGGCTACAGCAAAACAATGGTGTATCACAGGCCCAACAGGCAAGGACAACAGCCCCGATGTCTTCCTTAAGAGCAAAGAGATTGAAGAGCACCCACCAGACATTGTAAATGGTCATTTTGATTCTCCAGAGTGTATTATATCTCTCTTTACCTGAGGCAATCCTAGCAATGATGTAGTGGAAATCTGTTGCAGGAATCCTCAGCAGCGGTACAGAAAGTGTCAGACCACCGGAGTGACGGCCCTGTTGTGTAAGGCAGTGCACCAGAGCCACCACGTCAGAAAAAGTAAGAGAACAAGAAGGGAAGGAGGAGATTCTTTCAATCTTTGGTGAAACTCGTGCAAACATCAATGGAAGGTGTATCTAAAGGCAGAGAAATTACAGTTAACGGCAGTCTTCTGATAGTCAGCCATAGCTGACCAGAGTAGGGTAGGTAACCTGTAGGATCACTACCAGAAAGAAAAAATGTTCTTCTCGCTGCTGTTAGACAACATCTTGGGCTTCCTGTGATTAACAAGAGATTTTCTATCAGAACCCTTAGGATTAGCCTATCTAAACCTATAAAATGAAGAAAAAGTAGTCTTGGGATAGGACAAGGGGCAATGGCTGCAAGTTGGAGCATAGGAAGTTCCGCACCAACATGCGGAAGAACTTTTACACAGTGAGGGTGACTGAGCACTGGAATAGGCTGCCCAGGGAGGTGGTGGAGTCTCCTTCACTGGAGATATTCAAGACCCGCCTGGACGCCTATCTGAGCAATATGAGCTAGGGAGCCTGCTTTGGCAGGGGGGTTGGACCCGATGATCTCTCGAGGTCCCTTCCAACCCCTACAATTCTGTGATTCTGTGATTCTGTGATTCCCTTATTTGTGTACCAGATCAGTGGAGTCAGGAGTAGAACTTTAGAATAGTGCGTTTAAGGGGGGGAAAGAAAAAAAGGAAAAAAGTCAATTTAAGAGCAAATCAATCTTACATGAGCAGCACATTTCTAATGTAAAAAGGCAGCTGAATTAGAGGATTAGGTCACACTGCCCGATTAACATCATTTGATCTTCTGCTATTGAAAAGCCACTGGGCTTCTCAGAGAATGGAAGCATTCAAACTTTAAATGAAACCACAAGCCTGGCTTAGAAAAAATGCTAAACCGAAAACAACTTGCCTTGCTTCAGTAATTGTCTGTTTCTCTCCGCTGCTGGGGGATGCATCCAAATCAGGATTTAGAAATCCCTCGCATTTCAATATAACAAAGAAGGATGGCAAAACTGAGCAAGGTCAACTACCTGGGAGAGGCTTATACCATGTGAAGCCTGCCTTGCTTTGCCATATTTATTTCTCATTTAAAGGTGGAACAAAGATACTCAGGGATCTGTTTTGTCTGTAACACATTCACTGTTGGTTCTGCCCTTTTAACTTTTTCTTGGGAGGGGGGGAAACAACAAACCACATGAAGCCTACCCCGGAGTGCAAGGCCCACTCAGATTCTGAGAGCTACCCACTGATGACATCTGATAAAGTGAGAGAGGAGGAGAATTCTAGTTACTTTTGTTATATTTTAAAATTATATTCATTTTTACTTGAATGGCTAACGAACATTTTTAATGAAGGAAACTTTTGTTAAAGTTTCTCTTGCTTGGGAGCAAAATCATAACACATCAGCCTTGATATTCTGGAATTTTCTAAGGTAAAGCATGAAGGAAAGAACATTTATATGACCCTTTATATGATATAATTAAGCCCTTTATTACTAAACCCACCAAGAACAACAGTAAATCACACATAAAATCCTCTGGCTACCTCTCATATCTTTGCTGTTAAAAAGTTTATACTGTTTTCACTTACTGTACTTAAATGAGTTTTGAAGGGATTTTTACAGTCCCCCTGCCACTGTCAACACTTAGTAAGTAAACAGCAAGCAGACAGAAATTAAGGAATTAATTTCCTATCTCTAATGACCTGATGATCAGTTTGCTCAACGGGCTTTTCTGTGCTCTTTAAAAAGTAATAACCAGCATTCATGACCAGTCCCATTTTTTTATTTGGAAAAATGCTTATTTAATATTCCTGGTGTCCTTTTCAGTCGTGGTGTGACTTCCATTGCTACATACAGAGAAAAGCAATAATTTAAAATACAGAAAAGCTGTGATATCCTTATCATTCCCCCTGCCCATCATGCTTTTAGGTACTGCACATTCATATAACAAGCACACAGATCCTGCTCAAACCTCTGCAATTTCAGCAGTCTCCCAAATGCCGGCCAAGTCAGACCCTACTTAGCTTCCGAAATCAGATGTGATCGGGCATGTAACAATGTAAAGAAAAATAAACCCTGAAAGGCACTCTGAATTATAATTTTTTTTTCCTGACATGCAAGAAAGAACAAAATGGAAGTTTTATCACAGCTCTGCTTCCTTTTGAGTTCCCCCACCCACCCTTACCACTATGAGCAGCGTTTTCTCAAAATAAAGGCACACTGATTTGTTTGTTATTTTAGGCTCTGAGAAGAAGGCTGGACTGGAACTCCTTCCAAATACATGCCACTAGTCCCGTTAAGGACCTATAAGGACGCTTATCTCCACCCATTGCAAACCAGCTCATTGTCTTCCAGGGAGAGCTCGTAATACTATACAACACTGCGTGTCACTTTGCAGCCATACGTGCCCACCTCACCCCCCTCAGTTCTCACGCAGGGAGAGATACACGTAATAAGCTGCATTAGCCTCATCCTCCCCCACTGTTCGGCTATTATTTTGCTGGCTGGTGACATGGCTCTGAAGACCCCTTTCCCCTCTGTCACATCCCATGGCAGCTACATCTGGGCGACCTGATTTGTGCCTTGCCAGCCCCCAGGAGTAGGGGGCTATAGCCCTGAGGGCATGGCTTCAGGGGCTGCAAGGAGGCTGCTGGGGTTAGGACCCATAGCCAGATCTGGGGGCTGTGTGACCAGTGCAGCTCCTGTGCTCATTAAAAAAATTAAATAAATTCTGCTTGCTGTATTTGTCCAAATATTTGAGCTCCTCAGCTGTCCCCGGACAAAGCACGCTGGCTGTTGGCATGCTTTGTCTAATCCAAGGAAACCTTTTGCACGGGCCTCTGCTTTCTAACCTGAGATTGACTTTAATTATCCATTATTTTGTCTTCCTCTCAGTGAGCCTCTCGCTGAATGCATTGTGCCACCCAGCATATTAGTCAATCATCACAGCTTACCGAGTGCTATACTTTACATCTTGGCTCCAGTGCCATTCATGTGCACCGAGTGGAGACAGCAAGCAGTTCTAAGATGCTGGGTAGATTTAAGCATGCTAGGGCCTGTCTGTTCCTGTAGTAAATAGCTTTGCTGACATTTAAGCTGCACACGGCTTGATGTTAGGTCAAACAAAAATGTCACACTATAATCACTTTTTAAATAGCTGTTTCCGGCTCAGTTAGTACTGTATAGTTCCAGAAGAGAAAGCACTTACAAGCTGACAGACAGAAAGAGGAACCGTCTGTATAGGATGTTTGCCTAATCCCATCCCTGCCCCTGCCTGTCAGGCTTGGAGGCTTTGTTTGTTTTTAAAAAAAAAATAAATTGCGTATACAATTTAATGCCACTGTACTTTTCAGCTGGGCAGGCTCTAAAGAAAAAGCATGAATAAGTTCTGGGGAGAGCCCTTTGAAGTAGCTGTGAGTGGTTTGGGTGCCTCAGAGAGTACTCTGCCCCCTTCAGCCTTTGGGGTTGATACTGTATCTTGATGCAGAGGGCATGAAGTCACTGAGATGCCACTGCTGGGAGGAGGCAAGTATATAAAATCCTAAGGAGCTTTCACAGCTAAAAGTGTGAGGGTTTTCACCTTCCCTGATACCACTCCTTGAATTAGTCTCTACCTCTGAACCACACTGAGGAGGACATGGACTGCAGGAGAAGCTATGCGAGAAGAGCTTCCTCTGAGCCAACTCCTTTCAGTGTGAGTGTCTCCATATGGTTTTGACCAGGCTCTGACATCTTGCCCTGCCCTCAGGGGCCCAGCAGTATTCCCCCCTCCCTGCCTCCCCCCGACCTGTTTCCCCAGCCACCACCACGGGGCAGTGGGTCAGAGCACCCCATGGTGAGGCTGATGCATGTGGCTTTCCTCTCCACAGCTCAAAAATGGCTGGAGGGAATAGCTGCACCATGCCACTTGGAGGCATGTCTGAGGTGGCTCCTTCCCATCACTCCCACTTTTCCCAAGTCGGCCATGTGTGAAATACTACCCACCTGCAGCTTTTGTCTTTTGCCCCACGTGCCCTCCTGGCAGTGGATGGCAGCAATTGGAAGGTGACTGGGTTTTCTGTCATAGAACTCTTGTAGAAGCCAAAGCACAAGAGATCTACAAAGCCTGACAGTGCATGATCTTTTGGCCAGGATGGAGGAACCATAGAAATCCGTGAGGGAATAAAACAGTCTTGTCATCAGTGGTTTATCAGGAAGGAGGAGAACACCCTTTCTGGACCTCCACTGTTACTTTTTTCTTCTTAATCTGACGTCTGGCTCTATAATTTCTAATGAGCTGAGAGGCTGAGAAGGTGCTACAGACGTGGCCGAATGCCATCACGAGAGTCAAGCCTAGGCTTTGAACACTCCTGTCTGCTGCTTCACGGAGGCTGCTGACCTCAGCCTGTAGGTCTTACTACTAAGTCATTTCCTTTCCTGATTAGGTCAGAACCAACACAGAGTCACAGGATCACTGAATCACAGACTGGTTTGGGTTGGAAGGGACCTCTAAGACCCTCCTCCATGGGTAGGCATACCCTCCACTAGACCAGGTCATTCCAAGCCCGCGACATGCATTCTCCTCAGCATGCCAAAAGCAAATTTTATGCTATTACTTTTTAAATCAAAAAGCAAGTTTATTCCTGTCAAGATATGGTTCCAAGCTGCATTTAGACAGTAAGTAGTAAATCCTCACACATTCCCCATTTCTCATCACAGTTGCAGCGTGTGGCGGCTCCTGTCTCATCACATAATAATGAACACGTTGGATCAGCAAAACTTTTCCACATTCAGACTGTGGAAGATAAGCTTTTGCCAAGTGGAGTTACAAACTATGGGGCACTGTGAAGGTAGGAAAAATATTGCAGCCTCCAATTGGTAGGGCAAGACAACCTTTTGTTTACAGTACCCAACATTTCTTAACCTAGAAGTAAGTTTTGTTACACCTCAAATTTGTGCCAGAAAGCCTTTTTCTTTTAGGCACCACTGGGAATGACTGCACTCTTGCTCAACCACTGATGTGAAGGAAATTGGACTCAACCTTGGGGGATCCACTTCAGGACTAGTAGAGAATTCATCATGGCTTGGAGTTGGGTGAGGAAGAAACTGACGAATGGTGTATATACAGCACACAGTAAATTTATTTAAAAAAGGACAGTGCATTTGAAGTCCAACCACTTGTCCCCGTTTCAGGCCATCCACCAGTACAATTAATAAAATGGAACAGATGTGATACAGATTTGCCAGACAAGAACTCAGACTGGGGGAAAAAAGGCCCCTCTGGTGGTTCAGACAGAGGCTTTTTAAATCTGAGTTTATACTTTGTGCTGTGGATTTCTTCTCTCATAAAAAACCACAGTGCACAGTAGGCATGGACAATGGCAATTTTGTTACATGTTACATGCAAACATCATGTAAAATCATCAGGCCTGTATGCCATGATGAACCATCAATGAAATGATAGCTTAGAACTGTAAGCTATCCCCTGGTGTTTTGTTCAGCATCAAATAAAAACTTAGGGAGCTCAGGCAAGGGAAACATTTCTTTAGTCTTACAGCACTCCAAATGCAGTAAGGCATTCAGCTGCAAGACACCTCCTAGGAAATCAGAACTGTATAACTGAATCTTATTTACACTATGACAGTTTTCTGTTGGGGTTTTTTCTTGTTAAAAACACTTCTTTTCCATTGTACAGCACATACACAGTATTCACTAGGATGCAATTTGCAGGCATATTCTTGCAACATCACACATCATTCTTGTTAATGAAGATCACAGAATCACAGAACTGCTGATGCTGGAAGGGTCCCTTGGAGCTCAGCTGGTCCAAGCCCCCTCCTCAAAGCAGGGCCAGCTAGGGCAGTTTGCCCATGAGGCTTTCAACTGTCTCTGAGGATGGAGACTGCGCAACCCCTCTGGACATCTTCAGTCACAAAATACCACCCCCTTGTGTCAGCTTTAGAAAGAGAGGAATTTCCTATATGTAACTGAGTGGGAGGAAAAAGGCACACTAGAATGAGAACTAAGAGGATATTAACATTTCCGCTTTTTGCTCTGCTGATTCCACATTCTTTAGCTGTAGGTAAAAATTTCTGCAAGGATTTTATTAAGTGCTTCTTTACACCCACAATTTTACTGTTTCTTTGCAAATGAATCATAAATCCTCTTTTTTTTGTTGTTGTTTTTTTAAGATAAGACCTGCAGCCACATATCACTGAAACTCCCAGAGAGACTTTTCAGTATTAGAAATTGTCTTCTGAGGTACAGCTGCTTTTCATATCCCATATTTTTTATATGGGAAATTTAATACACTGTTATCAACTTGAATACCTGCTGTGCAGAAGACTGATTTTAAATTACCTGCCTTTTAAACTTAGGTTCTATAGGTGGGGCAAATGTGCAGACACTTATAGGAACTTTTTTCACGTCCCCCTAAAATAACCCTTCATTTGAACACTTGGTTTTAGGCATATTTTATATTTCAATGCAAATCTATAATCAATTTACAGATTGCATGGACATGCCTAAGTAGAAAACCTGTTTTTTTGTGAAGGGTGCTATCTCTCATAGGCTTTTTGGCGGAGTATGTTGGCAGATGCTATATATGCCGTCCTAGGTGCCGCTGTGTTTCTCCTCTGTGAGAACACGTGTTTTGGTTCTTTACTGCCTTGCTAGGAGTGATACTGCTGAACGTTTTCATAAGCAGGAGAGCAGGTTTGCTGTCAGGGTGAGCTGTGACTGTGGAAGTGGCACAGCATGCACATGAAGACACGAGAAAGCACTGCAAGGCTGCTGGTGGTTGCAGTGTCCCAGTGCAAGGCACCCCGAGGAGGTGCCGTGCGAGGCTGTGCCATGGCAGGGCACTCACAGGCTGGTGCGATGGCATTCGGAAGGTGACAGCAGTGCTTGAATGGCGATTCAACATGAAAAACAGCCGCTGCCTTTTGGCTACTCGGAGGGTCATTCCGAATGGGGCTACCAAAGAGTCACGCCATCAAATTTTTGGGGTGAGATATGTAATTGTCTTGGATAACGTAGTTGGCTGATCTATGTGAACTACTTACTGTGCAACTCACAATTCACAATCAAAGCTACCCCAATAAAATGTCTGTATATTGGCTTCTCTGGCTAGATGGCTTTTTGGGGGTTTGGGGGTTGGGGGGTGGATTAAAAGGTTTGGGTTTTGCAAAGCATATCAATATGATTTCTGCTGTCCCAAAATTCCAGATTTTTTTTTTTTTTTTAACTATGTGAACATTTCAATCAAACCAAATGTAACAACTTAAAGAGGTGCAGATGGCTGTTGAGCTGGAGAGGGCTGGCTGTCTAAATTAACTGGTAGAAAGGGGAGTCTTCTATTTGGCTGACTGAAGTTTGGCTCTGTTAATTTAATAATGACTTTTTCCTCAGCCTAAGCTCACATGTTCAAGTTATGTACCTTCCCTGCTGTGGATTTGGACTCTATTAATGGTAAGCATTTTAATTTTTTTAAAAAGTTATTCTAAGGAGCAACTGTAAATCCACACACCCCCCCCCAAATCCCTGATTTCACAAGTTTGGGGGGTTTGCATGTTTGCTTTTTGTTTGTCTGTTTGTGAGTTGCTTTGTTGGGCTTTTATTATATTGGGGTGTCAGTTAATCATTGCTGTTATTTGACTTTCTCTGGTGAACATTCTGGTAAAAACAGGAAAAAATAATAAGGATGTGCCAAAAGGGGAAAGATAAAGCCTTACTTTCTCACAAGGCTTAATTTCCATGATCTAAGATTTATTTCCCTTTTTCAATGTTCTTTTTTCTTCAATTTCTTTTCAATATTTTCCTCTTTTTTCCCAATGTTTTTCCCCATTTCTGTTTTGTTTTGATTTTTTTTGGTTTTTTGCAATTTATGTTCCCTCATAACTGAGTTCCTAGAAGCTATGTTACATGTTAGGTAAATGGTTTAGGTAGATACTATTCTGAAAGAAAAAAAGTGTTCTGCTAAAGAAAAGCTGCAAAACCTAGTTTGTCGACAGAGGAAAAAAATGTTGGTCTCACCCTTTCCTGTTCTGACATCAGGAATGTTTTAATGTCCAAACTAGAAGGCTAAAGTACTATCGAGCAACAATATCTCAGATAATTGAATCGGCTGGGGGAGAGGGGGGTGTGATTTGTGGTCGTTGGGTGGTAATTAAAGGCTGGTCCTGGATTTTAACTTTTGATTTTTGAAATCTGAACTCTTCTTTTACACAGATTAATCGGACATTTCTTCGCTTGTGGCCGATGGCCAAGGTAATCAGCTTGTAATTGAATTACGTGTTTAGATATAAAGTTACAGCTCCAGTTCATGCAACGTTTTGCTTTGAATTTGTGACTTACCACACAGGGAAGGGGAAGCCCTTCTGCAGTGAGCGGTCACCGTGCAATCCCATATTTCACTGCTGTGAAGCGCTCGCATGGCGCTGTGCATCCTCCCTGCCGACAGCCCGCTCCCTCTCGGGGAGTCCTTAGACCCGGGAAAGCGTTTTCTTCGCCTCCGAATGCAGCGGTGAGAAACAGGCTGTTCTCTACCAAATGCAGCTTGTTGGCGGTGGTTTGAAATTCATTCTGCTCGTTTTTTCCTGTTTTCTGCACGGAAACATTTCAGCAAACCTTTCTGTGGGCTTCTTGGCTGCAGTATTCCTGAAAAAAACCAGAAATGGGACTTTCAGTGATGGGCTGGAAGCAGCACCTCCAAAACTTTGCAGGTGTTTTTCAACCACCCAGCAGAGCACAGAAAATGCCACCGTCGCTGTCTGTGGTGAATGCAGCTCAGATATAGGCTGTACAGTACTCAGAGCTTGTCTTAAACAACCTCCTGGCCAAAAAATATCCCAGGAAAGATGTCGTGAGTAATTTCTAATAATAAATAAGTCCGTGAACTGAACACTTCACAAATGTGTCCCACTTAAAATGCACTCATTGGGAAACATATTAAATCAAACAGCCTTGTCAAAAACAGGCTATGAAAATAATTACGAAGGTCACTTTCATTTTGGGAATGTTCTTCACTGCTCCACCTATCAGATATTTTTTTTTTTTAACGTTGTAAAGAAGGATCCCAAGCCAAAATCTTCAGAATGCTTTCAGTCCCACTGGAGTTGTGCAAATTTAATTCAGTGTTATTCTATTATTATACTCAACACATTTTTCACAAGTGAAATAAAACATTTAATTTTTTTTTAAATCCAAAGTGTTGCCATGTCTTTTTCTTTGCTGATAAGATGCCTCTGTTTAAATTTCTCCCTCATTCAGTTCTTAAAAACATCTTATGTTCTGTGGAGGATGGACACCAGAAGCATCTGCTATCTATTGCTGCTATAGCTGGGTGTGAGAACTGGAAAAAATATTTCTCTTCAAATCATCAGAGTATTTTGGACTCGGGGATTTCTTTTTATGTTTTAATTAAAATAGGAACATTAGGTCGTGAGCTATCACTCCAAAATTAAACACATCTTTCTGAAAGCATTTTGGTGTTTTTCTCAATTCTATCTTTACTTTTTCATCCAAAACTGTTTGTTGGATTTGACTTAAATTCTTGCATAGTTTCAACACGTGTCTGCTTCTCCTGACAGATAAACTGCGTAGGTAAAAAAAAGATTCCCTCTAAAACTCTCTCTTGTGTATTGCAAACATATCTGTTGCTTAAAAAACAGCAGTGGTTAAAATTACAGTCAGTTTATCACTCAGTCCTATGACACAAACCCATGTTATCTTTTTAAAGAAGAATATATATATGAACATGTTCTGCTGCTTGCTTTTGAGTCACCCACTGCTGCTGCTTGATCACAGATTTTAATTACGGAGACAGTCTCCCAAACACTGCTAGTAATTAATTTCTGTAACCTGTGTGTGCCTTTCTGAAGCCTGCAGAGTGCCTGCAGATAAACAACTAATTAACACTTTTATGCAAATGAAACTAATTGCCAGTTATTGCTATCTACCCCCTCCCTCCTTCGCATCCTGCATTTTGCTTAGGCATTACAGATGCCTCGCAGCTTACCAAACCAGCTAGCCTTATCTTTCTCCCTCCACCATCCAAGCCCAGCTGCTGACCTGCTACACCTGCCCTCATGCTGCCGTGCCGGGGAGAGAAGCCTCTCGAATGACAGAATGAGCTTTTAATATAAAACAAGGGGATCGTAAAGCGCGTTCAGGCACAAACAGGGGTGGTCGGATTGTTATCAGATGTGACAAGACAGTCAGCCGGAGTGCGTAGAGGTGTTGGGAGTCCGTAGCAGTATCCCAGGTCACTAGATTAGCTCGGAGGGCTGGTGGGAAAAAACGTGACCAGCAGTATCCAGCGTATATGGGCACAAACAAGGAAATCCAGAGGAATCTGTAACACGGTGTATTACAAGCAGCATAGAGGTGCAAACTAGTCCTGTGACTTGCTTATCTGCAGAAAGCTGGGCCTCGATCCAGCCACTTTGATCCTCTGAGAAAGGAGGGAACGCAGCATCATGTACAGCTAATTTGGTAGAGTTCACCTAGAGTACAGCTCCAGGCCTAGCGTGGGCTGGACGGCGTGACCCTGCTGCTGTGCGGGGAGAGCTGCCTGTCTGCCCAAAGCTCACTGGTTTGCTTTGGCAGCTGAGTGCCTTTCCACAGGCTGGGATTTTTGTCTTCAGAGTGACTTTAAGAAAAAAAAAAAATGCCTTGCGCTGCTTTTGCTCCAAAGAGGGACCCACCTCTTGAGCACAGTAGTCTTCTGTTTCCACCGATGTATTTGGAAATCTTTAGATCATCGCATCCAAGCCAGTGCAGCTCCGATGCTTTATTTCTCAGAGGCACAGCAAGTATGGAACATATTACCTTTACTGGGGAAAATCCTGACTTGGATTATTGCTTTGGCACTTTCCGAGTGGTCTTCTCACACTGTATCCCAAGCTGCCTCGCAGGGCAATAAATTACATTACCCGCAAACACTATGACCTCAGTAAGATCCACCTACGGCCAAGAATAGCTCCATGTTACTGTCAGTTAATTAGCAGTGGTGTTCGTTAACTGAGAAAGTGAGAGCCAGGAAGCTATCCTGTACTCTCTGCAGCCGACGTCACTGGCAACTGGCTGGGGGAAATCAGATATATCCAGGAGTTTGTTCTTCTGGCCCATTGGAGGGGCATGGCACACACACGGTCACCTTTGCACACACCCCACATGCGTGACCACACTTGGGGTTGTCATCCCACGTTCCTGCAAGCATGGCATGAGCCACTATCACCTTAAGCCATGCACCACTCTGACCTTAAACCTTAACCCTGTCTAAGCTGCTGGGGTGGCTCCTCGGTCCTGCAGCCTGGTGCCCTCCAAATTCAGGCTGAAGCTTGTTCCTAAGGTGTACAGAGACTGGTATGCTTTAACACACGCTGCACATTATCACAACATTAGGCAAACCCAGTTAAGCTGCTGGCTACCTCTCCGTGGGCCATCCAAGGAGCCTTTCGGGCAACAGGACTTAAAGCGCCCATATTCTGATGTGGAGCGGAAAAGGCATCTCTGTTGTGCAGCCTGATGTTGTTAGTGCCCAGCCTTAATTCTTGCAAGCCTGAGTGATGAACTGAGAAGCAAGCCCACAGAGAGCTGGAGGAGCACTGTGCAGCTTCTTGTGCTCCAGAGGAAAGCGCCTGCGCTGCCCCTCCAGCTGCATATGCCAGGGTGGGGGCTGCGGGCAGCACGCAGAGGCACTGATGCTGCTGCCTGTCCTTCACGCAGCACAGCCAGTGCCCAGCGCTGCCCTTCTAGCCAAAGGCATCCTCCTCTTGCAAATAGAACTGGAGCTGAGGCGTTAGGAGGGTCTTGATCGACGCAGAAGGCAGGCAGAAAGCATGGCAAGCACAGGCGTGAGCCTGAAAGCAGCTGTCGATCTCAATGTGTCATAGATACTCAGATGTGCTCTGAGGGACTTCTCCCTGAACGTTCTTGGTCTTTCTGCTCCTTCCTGACTTCTGACACCTCTCTGACAGCCTGCAGGGCTCTTTGGTATCACTTCTTGTTCCATTCAGAGTTCATCCACTCCTCTTAACCCCCTTTACTCTGTCAGCAACCTTCCTCACCCTCTCACAGACAGCAGAGCAGGCACTCAGTTCCCTCATAGAGCTTTTCTATTTATTTTTTTTTTAACATATGAAAAATGGCTTCATGCTTTTCCCTCTCCTCCTCCACTCTGCTCCACATCACATATTCTGGAAGTCACCTTCAGACCGCACTGGAGTGTTACCTCTATTGCCCAGGGCTGGGATCATGTTACAGCTTCCCTCTTCTCGCTAAAGATGTGTGCTCTGATTTGAACTTCTCCAAAGTTCAGGGATGTTTGGAATTTGGGCTTTTGGCTTGGACCCCTCTCAGAGCCTCGTGACAGCATCTAGGAGTTGACAGAATTTAGTTGTGGTTGAGGCAGTCAGGCCTGCAGGATGCAAGCAACCAAGAATAAAGGAAAAATAAAAATCCCAGCACTTTACCAAACAAATTAAAACTGGCCCCAAATGAATTGTGTGGCCTCTGGAGACATATCAACACCTCTTTTTTTTTTTTTTTTCCATCAACGCCACAGGTTGGGCAGTGCTCACCTGGCTGCTGGAAATCCCAACAAGCAAGATTTCAGGAGGCAAGGGCCACACACCCTGGCCTGATGGCACATGCTGTCACATCCTGGCTTTCCCTGCAAGACTGGGCTAGGAGAAGGTGATGGAGAAGATCATTGCAGAGAGATAGTCATAACCCTATTTGGCATGTGGCTGTGCCCTCCTCTGGGGAGGCTGGGCTGCAGGAGAGAAGAGGGTATGGACAGAACAAGTGTCTTTTACTTTTTGTTATTTTGCCTGAGTAGGGTTGGACAGCTCAGCTTTGCCTTCAGGTTAGGACTCACCATGCACAGGGTGGGGGAAGGAAAATGAGGATTGTTTCCAAGCCATTATCAAAGCACAGCCTGCATTCCCCTCTGAACCCTGCGACATCGCATCTTCAGGCCCCGTAGCACCACATCCCTCAGGGTCATGTCTGCGGATGCTGGGAGTCATGAGCGATGCTATCCAAGGCTGTACTCTCCCCATGCCCTCAGCCCACCCCTCAGGGATGGAGTCCCACCGCACCAGCCCATGGGGTGACTGTGCAAGCCTCGCTGAGCCTGCACGGTGTCAAAACAAGTGGGGCTGTCATTTTGTCTCCTTCTGTCTACAGGAACCGAAAGCTTCCTTCCTGCCCTTTCCTCCTGGCAGAAAGTAGGCAGCCTAGAGAGGGGCCAGCGAGGGCAGGGAGAACCAGCAGCCCCACACACACATCCATGCTAGGAGGGAGCTGTAGCAGCCTGGGCTATTTTTAACCTGCTTTTGTTGCATGCTGGTAGTTGTGTCCCCCTGCTACTTTCTTCCTTCTCCATGTCTCTGTGTGTCATTGCAGCTCCTTCCTGCTACTGAGATGCGTGAACTATCTATGGCCTGGGAAATCTGTGGCAGGCAGTATTTTTAAACCCTTTTGCAGGCTGCTGTGACGCAGTTTATCCGACTTTGCAAGTTTCTCATGGGAATGCAGGGTGCCCGACGGCAGCCGGTGGTGCTTGGCTGTTTATTTTTTGGCCTCCACGACACAACCCTCGGGGCCCCGGGTTGATATCTCAAGACTTGGGAAGCAGCAGACCTTATGCATGAGCAGGGGAGGGTTTAAGCCTGGCTGTCGTCACAATGCAGCTTGCTGCATGTCTGCAAAATGAGATGACTTTTCCAGCCCACCAAGTACTGCCATCAAACTCAGTGGGCTGGGCACAGGGAGCACCTCCCTAAACGCCTGCCCTGGTGTGTTCCTACCCCCTGTGGATACATTACAGCTTTGTAATATTTGGAAGTTAGCTCTGCCAAATTAGCTTTGGAGTGATACCACTCTCAGTCCCCAGGACCTGCCCTGTAACCTCCATGCCCTTCCCTGCACACCGTGAGGAGGCTGAAGGAGGGTGGTTGTTGCTGCTTCTGACAGGCAGCGACCGCAATGGCTGAGCGCCCAGCTGGGCCCAGGGGGTTTTGTACACAAAACCTGTGTGTGGCAATAGGCCGCCTGTGTCTGGTGCAGTGCTCTAGCTAAGCAAAAGTGCCTGGCAGGGAAAACAGGCAAAGCAGAAGGAATGCTCAGGCCACTGGGAAGGCTGATTTAGGGGAGAAAAAAAAAAAAAGTAGGCAGGGAGGTGGGGTGTACAACAGTGGGGGGAATGACACAGGGCACTTGAGTCCTAAGATAGCCAAGGACAACAAAATGAGGTGGAAGTTGAGGGGGAACAGGCTTAGAGTGATGAAATCCTGGTGAGTAGATACCTGGTGTAGGAAAGAGTCAATAAAAATAGAGGAAGAAGTATTTGGGAGCAAAGCCTTTGACTGAGTAGGTCCACTTGCTGGAAACATCCTATTCAAAACATGCCTTGAGCATTTTCATTGTGAGAAGGGACAGGAGCCACTTGTATTGTCTGCAACATCAACATCCATTTTTCTCATGGTGCTCTTTTTTTGTTGAAGTCTTTTCAGAAGACAAAGAATTTTAGTCATTCGCAACCTTGTAGATTAAGAATTCTCTTCATCAGGTTTTCTTCTTTGAGAAAGTTTTGTGTCTCACTTTGTTCTTTTAGTATTTATGATGCATATAGACTCAAATAAATACTCTCTGAAGCGTCTTGTATATGATTTTACTGCTGCAGAAGAATGGACTTGCCTGCAAGTATATAATATATTTGCAAGTATATTTGTGCTCCTACATAAATACGAGCTTTTATTTGCTATTGGCTTTTGTACTGTGTCCCCTCAGTAAGAACCCTAACTCTGGTAGCGAGGAAGTTTACACTAAATATTTGGGATGCTATGGATTCTCATCCATTTCACTGGGCTTTGGACCAGGCCCTTCTAGAAGCTAATTTTATTTGAGATATTTGATTCTAGGTTCATGAAAGTAGTTGCAATTTGTGATTATCCTTTCAGGCTTTAGGGATTTACACAGTTTAAGAAATGCTAATCAGTGTTTATATGGTAATAATTCAACCTCTGTTCCATTTTGGGCTGCCAAAAAGTGAAGGATCACAGATATTTTCAGAAAACCACTGATTTTGGTACCATGACACTGATCATGGTAGTATTATGGCAAAGGCTAATTTATCAGGGCCAGTTGGGCTGGTGTAGGAAAGCCTCTATGTTCATGAAGCTGTTTCTCGTGAATGGTTAACTCCACGGTTTTATAAACTTTTAGGTAAAACAAACAAAAAAAAATACTAAGCATGTGGGTTTTGTAGGACTAAAAGAAAGCATGAGATGTGTGTGTCACAACTGGTGAGACAAGGGAGACAGACAAATCCTCATGACTCCACTGGTAAGAACCACCCCGAGGAACGACTTGGGAGCCCAGTGATGTCAGTAAAAGCTCACTGCAATTTAGTAAAGAAAATTCAGATTAAAATTCTGTTAAAAGTGGAATATTAGATGAGAAAAAGCAAGGATTTTATCTTGCTTGGCAAGTGTTATTTTCCAAGTAGATGTTTGTTCATGAAAACTGGGGTCTTTCTTAGCGTGGCACTCTATCAAAATGTGACTTTAATTGTCTTCTTTCTCTCAGAGAAGGCCTTAGTTTAAGTACACACATTATTTTGGGATCAAAATGGTTTTATCATTCCAGAGATACTTTCCCAAGTGTTCCCATGACATGGAGTGGCCAGTAGATTTTTAATTTTGCAGATGCCAATTGGAAAACAAGGCCTAAGAGGAAGTTCATTTCTGGGCAGTGAGAGCACATCGTGGGTGGCCGTAGACACCACAAAGCCAAAGACTTCAGCCACCTGAGAAATTAAATAATGGACCCTGACTGAGGAAGCTTGTGGGCATTACATCATGTACACATAAAAACAAAAATAGATTTATAGGGCACACGGGTGGCTGTGACAACACCAGCAGCCAATCTAGAAGTCTCAGCTTTATCCAATGGACTAACACCCTCTAATACCATTCTTTGTAGAAGAGGATCCCACAAACCTACCGCTCTGCTTTGGGTTTCTTTTTTTTCAGTCGTTGCTACAGATTGGCGGCGACATATCGACTCTGGGCTGAATTGCCTAAGCTGCAGCTGCATGGGGATTGTTTTGCATCGGAGGCATAGGATGTATGCCAAGTGTTCTTCCAAACAAGCATAGCCCTGGAGAGATAAAGTACCGCTGCAATTTTAACAGGGACTGGAAATCAACTAAAGGGGTTTGTTGAGAGCTGATGTGCTTGAAGTATTTTGTTGTGGTGGTACTGGTTGCTCAGAAGTTGGTATGGGGCTGTTCTCTTTCAGGAACTATCCTAAGGAATTCCTAACAGTCTGAGCAACAATTATCTGGGGGAAAAAAAAGTATTGCATAATACAAAAGCTTGAGAACAGGCAGCAACAGAACTGCAGCTAGCGGCAGCAGCGGCATTGCTGTGGCACTCCTTGTTGGCGATGGTGAGAGGAGAGCCCTTAGGACTGGCTGTGAACGAAGGAGAAACCATGGGAAGAATCAGGTGATTTTGCAAGGAGAAGGGCAGTGAGGCTGATCAGACACAGGAATAGCTGCTGGCAACAAGAGGAGGCAGGCGGGAAGTGATGGGATCCCTGGGGACACTGGTTATTGCTCAGGGCCTGGGCCTCCATGTACGCAACTGTAGGGTCCTTCCGTGGGTCATCCCACTCTCGTGTTTAGGCTCTCTGTGCCCCCTCTCCCTCCCCAAAGCATACCCGTCACCTCAGGGAGCAGGTTGGACCATGACCAGCTCATATCCCTGAAAAAGCACCCTCTGCGCTCTGACTCTGTGCAGTCTTGTTGAAAGCATCTCTGAGCTTTCTTTAATTAAAACTTTGATTCAGTCTCAAGCAAGAGAAAACAAACATTGTCCGGTTCCAGCATTCAGATCCCTCAATGCAAGCCAGATGTCACAGCTGGTTCATACCACTGCTCTCAGCGTGGCAGCCGTGACCTCCTGCCACACGCCACAGAAGGGCAGCAGTCAGCGATGAGCCCAGTATGCTTTTGCTTTCATATTTAGTCTCACTCTATGTTTCCTGGTCTTGATATTCTCTCTCCTTTCTTTTCTCCTCCTCTCTCTTCCCTCCCACCTTGAGACTTGGCACACAGCATATTACCCAAGGAGCAAAAAGAAGGCGGGGGGGAGAGGGGGAGAGGAGGAAAAAAAACCAGAAAGAAAAATAAAGGAGGAAAGAAAAAAATCCTGTGTCCCTTTGTTTGTTTCTAAGGCAACAGGTAGGAGATGCAGAGCGCTGGCATTCTCCCAGCTGCACGCCCGCCGTGTCGGGCCTGCTCGGTGCCCCACAGAGACTGGTGGGAGGCTGTCTGTCTGTCAGCACGGGTGCTGGGGAAATGGTGTGAAACAAATAAGCCTCGCTTGTGCTCCCATGTCAGCCCTTTGTGTGGGGGTCCCGCTGCGGCTGCCCGGTCCCCATCTCCGCTTGCTGGGTGACTGGAGGCAGGCGAGCAGGCAGGCAGGTGAAAAACATGTCTGGGGTGGCCACGGATGCCGGCCGAAAGGCCGAGACAGTTTAAAACAACAGACCTTGAAATAAATTACTTCCTCCTCCCAGGGCTGCAGCCAGGTCATGCAGGAAGTGGGACAGGATTATCGCTTCAGGAAAGAGAAGATGCCTTTGGCAGTTACAGATTTTTACTGAGATAGATAAAAGAGAAGGGTTTTCCTTCAGTTTTTTCCTTCGGCCTCTGAACTTCCTTCACCTGCCTCCATCTGTTGTAAACAATTGTCATGGGAGGACTCATGAAGTTGGGGTCACAGAGCAGTAACCAGGGCAGGAGGACACTCAGATCAAAGTGAGGTGAAGATGGGCAATGCTAGCTAGCCATAGCTGAGCTGCGTGAGCACCACTGAAAGCCATGCTGGTGACTCTCCAGAACCTTGTGGGTGCAGCTAGGGGCTGGGGCTAAAGCAGCAGGCTGGGTCCTGCCCCTACCTCAGCAGGAGGGCAGCCTCAAATCACAGATTTGGCTGGTGAACATTTTCATACAGTCATGTCTCTTTGAGCCAGGCTGCTGGCAGATACAGGAACACAGCAGAGGAAGATAGAAATGAACAAAACGTGACAAGGTGTCTGAGGCAAGAGGAGAGTTACTAGAGGCAGCCTATGTGGGCACGGCCCCTTCCCTGCCTTTCCTTCGCTTACTGGTGGGGGGACGTGCTCCCGTGTCATGTGATGTGGGCTACTCAACCAGCCCCAAACCTATGGACTGCAAAAAGCATCGTGGTCTGTTGAGGTCACTGTGTGTGACCTCGGTGCTCCAACCCTGGCTGTGTCTGGATCCTTTTGAAGGCCACAGTTACTTGGAGACATCTCACAGAGCTGACCTGCCCTCCATTTCCTCAATGTTGAGCACCCAGGTTCCCGTTGTCCAAAACTAACAGGACTTGCAGAAAGCTCTGTGGGATTTATTTCTGAGGTTTTCTGAAATACTAAGCAGCTGACCTGTCTTCACAGCTCTTGCACTAAATTTCAGAAAAAGCCCAATCAGTATCCTGAACACTTTTTAACCATAAATTTAGCTTCATCTGACTTCAGTTGATGTCAGCAGAACCACTGGTGCCTGAAAGAAAAATAAGTTGGTTGCAGGATCCATACAGAGTGCAGGAATGCTACGCCCAGCAATAAATAATTGCAATTGCTGGGTAATCTATGACAACAGAAATGATGCTGGAGTTCAAACTGCCAGTCTCTCTGCTGTCAGAAGCTGCAGTAGAAGTTTCTTTGCAGGCACATGTGATGCAAACCTGAAATTACTGTCAGGGAAGTCCAGCAGAACTCTGTTGCAAAGAATGACAGTATTTTTTCCCCTTTTTGCTGATGCTTAAATTTAAATATGAGGTTAATAAATCACCTCTTGCTCATTCTTATTGAGTCTTCCATATGTAATAATCACTTTTGCAGGCAGAGTGGGTTAGGTATTAGTAATAAACAGCAGGCTGTAAATTCTCTGAGATTGCATCTGTATGTGTATGTGTGGCTATGGCTGTGTGTCCGGAAGGCGTGAAGCATGTGTGGGAACATGAGCTTGCATTGGGGGATGTTTAATGAAAGCAGTGAGAATAAGAGCAAGAAACAGGGAACCCTTCTGTGTGATGGGTGCTGAGATCCAGCAGCATCCCTGCGCATACCTGCTGATCCAAGAGTTGCCTGTCATGTACATTGCACCCAGGCTAGATTAAACAGGGCAGTTTATACCTGTATACCCAAATAACCTTGTACGAATAGGCAAAGCCTCCAGGAATTCTGATGATATTTACTTACCATTTGTTGTACATGTAGGATGGTTAATAAGTAAATCTTGGAGCAGTAAATCACAGAATCACAAAATTGCAGGGGTTGGGAGGGACCTCCAGAGATCATCGAGTCCAAAACTTTGCTTGTTTTAGAAAGTTTAGTTGTCTTAGAATATCAATGCATTCTATTTCTAATTTAACACTATAAAGACATCCTTAAAGTGCATTTTGAAACATTCTTAAGTCAAACTACTTTGATTTACAAATTAGAAGCAAGTATACAATGTGGCTTCTTTCAGGCTCCAAACAAGGTTTAGGAGGTATCTTGAAAAAGATCATAGATAGGTAGGAACAAGCTCTTGCATATGGAGATCTAGAACTTCCACTCACTGGAATGATAACATAAACGGCTGTGAGTTGAGGGTTTTGAGTTTGTTTCTTTTTTACATTTGGAAGATAATGTGACCCAGATCTGTTGTACCTCATCTTTATTTATATCTAAGCCTTTTGTTTCTGTGCATCTTTTATTTTGTAGCGTGGCTCCTTTTGTGAGAAGCATGATAAAAGAGAAAATTAAATCTTTCATACAAAAAATATCCTTCATCTTGTCAGAGGTAAAGAACTGTAGATTTTGTTTTACTATATAGACCATGGTTGCCCCAAAACCCAGTTTATTTTCCAGCTCTGAGCTTTCTTATAATCTAGATGTCTCTGTTTCTTTTTACATTTTCTGTTGTGGGATTGTTTTAGGATTTCCCATTTTCAAACAAATCTGCATACTGCAGACATGAAACCCTGCCTACACACAAAAAAGTAATTCTGTGCCCTGATGAGCAGTTACAGCATCACAGCACTGGGGAAACATGATGCTTTACCTGACAAGAGACAGACTCTTTGCCCTAACAGTACTCACAGAGGACATGCGGAGAACTCCTGTTCTCACAGCTCTCTCACAGATCCAGCACAGAGGAATCAGATCTGCACCATCCCATTCCTGAGAGACTCCAGCGTGATCTGAGCAACACAGAGTTTATGTTTCCTGTGGTGGGAGGGGAGGCAGTGACTGACTATATGATGCCAAACTCAGGAAAACGTTGAAGCGTGTCCCCACTCAAGCACTTGAATAATCACATTACAAGTCAAATGTTCATACAGAACTGCTTTACACTGTCTGGTTCATAATATTTGGTGTTTGGCCAAATGCATAAATTAAAAATAACTTCTCCTGGCTCTCCTAAGAGTACCAGGACTTTTCTGTCAAAGGAAATATCACTTGTGTATTAGATCTCCTTTGATTGCCCAAAAGGCCTGTACAGAGAGGTGCTGATTCAAAATGTGGCTTCTTTGTCACAAACAAGGTGGTATGGGAGGGCTGCTTATACATCCACTGTGCAAGCACCAGTGCATTTAGGTCACTGCCTTTACAATGGCTGTAATGGAAAAAGACTGTTCCCCAAGGTTTGGGGAGAACAGCTGCTTCCTAAGGCAATTCCCTGCCAACACTGTTGGAGTGGAGAGTCTCCCTGCTGTCTTTTTAAACCAAGTAGGGGTGCTCAAAAGTCCACAAGTGCAGCAGCCTCACAGCTGCCCATGAGGGGGTTTGTAGCATGTCTGTGACTTTGGGGGATGGTGTCGGGGCTGACACTGAGAACCTTTTGGCAATGTCCAGCATAAGTGCTGTTACCAACAGTGCCAGCCATGGCACTAGGTTGGCTCCCTAGTGATACTCCCTTAGCCTTAGCTCCCCAGAGATGCTCCAGCTCAGGCTGGGAGCCTTGGGCGAATGTACCCAGAGGATCAGCCTTTTTTTTATCCTGGACAAGACAGGGTCTCAGGGGCACAGTGCACAGCATCATCCATGAGCATCCAGCCAGAGAACGCCATTCCCCTGAGAACTAAGTGGCCTTTGGAGCAAGACAAGTGCCTTTGTCAGGAAACTCGCTGGCAAGTACATGAACAAGCTGTCTGCTCCCACAGTAGTGATGGGGCAGTCGCAAGCAGTCCTGTCCTCCTGCTCCCTGTGCATCCTGCTTTAGGTTTCATTGGAATAATGGTAACCTTTAAGCTCTTTTAAGAGTTAAAATAATTTCCAGATCTTTAAAGGTGCGGCATTGCCTGATGCCAAGAGAGCAGAGACGCCTAACTATGGCCAACACAGCAGCATTTGCTTTTTACATTCCTCCCCCTTGCGCTTCTACCTGAGCTGGAGGGACCATCTCTGTGAATGAAAACCCACTTCTGTTTCCATTGCTGTTTATTACCAGCTGGGCTTTCTCTGAAGAGACAGGAGGAAGGCAAAGTAACTTCAGCTACAACTGTACTCGTTACAGGGATTCTCAGAAACTTGAATGGCTGCTGCTTTGCTTTATAAACAGCATCCCACTGCCAGCTTATAAATTACCAGTATTATTAAACCTCTCCTTTCAACACTGACTATACTCTGCCTGGAAAAATAGAGGGAGGCACAAACACCATTTTCCAAGGCCAGTTCTCATGTCCGCAGGATTTTGTACCCAATAGCTTTCTAGTCAGTGAGGCATTAAAATGCTGAGCTTTCAAGCCAGTAAATTGCAAAAAATAATCTGCTGGTCCCCTCAGCACAGAAAGAAGTCTGTCCAGCTGGACTGTTTCTACATATCCTGTCAGGCAGAGAAAGATGTCCACCAATTGTCACCTCCTCCTCTGGCTTCTGAGGCGACTCTGCATAATTCACTGAGTGTGCATAGACGTTGCTGGCACGCATGGCAGGGCAAGCAGCGGGGAGGAAAGCAGGCACTACCAGAGGAAAGGGAGCATAATGAGAGCACAGCTTAGCACCTTCCCACATATGTGTCCACACACACACTTAGACACTCACGCCGTGAAATATGAGAAAGAAGGGAGAAACCAGAGGGCAGTGAAGCAGAGTGGGTGTCGGGGGAGAAGGGGCTTGACTGTTGTGGCTTCTTTTCAGCCGCAGGGATTTAGTGCAACGTTAATCTCTAGTGCTCTTGACATCCCTGATCGCAGCCTTCTGATTTCATCTGAGTCAGCATTTCCAGCACAAACGTCTATTTTCTCAGGGAGAGTGGATTCCATGGGAGAAAAGGACCCTACAACTCAGCTGGATGCTGATTTTTATTCTTCTATTAATTAAAACAGAAAAGGCTGTCCACCCTTGAATGACGAGAACAGAAAAATTCCTCAGGGATGGCTGTGGTTGGATTTAATTCACTTGATTACTGGCATTGAAGGGGAAAAATACAAATTACCAACTTCAGTATGTTTAGGAAGAGACGGTATTTCATAAGGATTTAAAGATGTCAAGTGGAGCAGCAGCCAGGTGCCTGAGAATCAAGTCCTTTGCTATTGACACCAGCGTCAAGGCTAATTTGGCTCACTCGCAACAGGCAGCAGTGTCTGTATGTCCTCGACCTCATGGCTGACGCTGTAATTATACCACATTCCCCCGATTTGCCCAGCTGAGCAGAGCCGACACTCAACAAAATCCACCCACGAACCCTGAGGCTCCTACCTTGCCTGGCCACGGGGCTGGCCTGCATGCAGTACGCCTGCGCGCTCAGGCCTGCGTGCTGAGGCCATACTGCTGCACCGTGCGTCAGGCATAAGTGCTTCCCCTTCAGATGAGGAGCTGTGTCACTTTTTTGCTTGAAAACACAGGGTGACTGCAGTGGTGCACTTTGCAAGGGCACCTACCCAAAGTCTGATTGAAAGAATCTCTTGGGTTTTTTAATTGGTATTGTATTTATTAATTGATACTGGAGGCCTGTAAATTTGTCATTGTCATTGAAATAATCAGGACACTGGGGCCTAATTTAAGAGTGGGCAATATTTGGATATGCAAAATAAAAAAAAAACCTGCTATGATTTTATCTACCTCAAATGTTTTTATCTGACTGCTTTTCAGAAAGCATACCTGTCAGGCAGCGAGGCTGAGTCTGTCTAGCTTTGAGAGTTCATGGAAGTCATTTTGGAGCTAAGGAATGACATCTCTAGCAAGGGATGGACTGCTCTTCTACCCTGTTATTTTTTCTATGTGAAATGGCTTCACGCTCTTAGACAACAACAAATTTATGCTCCAGGTGAGAACCGATGAGCAAAGTAACACTTAGTATCATGTCTGAAACACGACTGGGAGCTGCTTACAAAATCCCAATGAAAGGAGTAAATTATTTGGAATGTTATATGAGAATACCAAAAAACATATGCTTATCTAGCCTGCAACCTCCTTCTTTGGTCCAAAACCTTTCAAGTAAATATGGTCCATTCATCTGCATGGTTGTCATACATGGCTGACAGTGGGACTCCAACAGCTGGAAAATGTGCTGTATGCATGCTAAGTGTTAGCTCTGGATATGATGAAATAATAATTTAAAAGATTAATGGAAAATTGCCCAAATATGTATTTATTATCCAGAAAACTCTATTTATTACAATGTATTTACTGTGCAGTTTAATGTGCTTTTAACATGGCTATGTGAATAGGATTTAAAGCCACATGGAAAAAAGTTCAAACAAGACAAAAAATAGTGACTTTAGAGAATAAACTGGGAGTGTAAAGTTATTATTTCTCGCTTCAAGTTGTGGTTTCTCATGGCCTACTGGAGCAGACTAGTAACCTGAAAGCTGAAAAAAGAGTATGTGGACTTGAAACATGTATCTGAACACTTGGGGTAAGCTGTCCTTTGTGCCAAGTTTTCTTTCACATATGCTGTATGAGAATTGATTGCCTTTGTGATTTTTATCCTAGCAGAAACAAATGCACATGTTGTTCTGATTTGTATGAATGGCTAATCCATTTTAATATGCTGTTTTGACACATGTACATGACTTTTGCAAGTTAATAGAGGTGACTCACATATGTCATGCCTTCTCTTTGGTACTTTTTCCTCTGTACTGGCTTATATATTAAGGATTACAGGGAAATACATCCTTGTGCCAAGCTAATGATGTGGAAGGTTTTGAGGCCTGATATGCATCAATTTGGTACAGTACCAGAAACCCCAGCATGCATCCCTCTTGAAATGACCCTCTACAAAATCACCAGTGTATGAAATTCCTTTAGGCATTTTGTCTCACTTCCTTAGCTTACCCCCAAAATGCCTTCTGCTGGAACTCTTTGCATGGGGGGTCAGGATGAGGACAACCTATTGGTACAAGGAGTAGTCAGGGAGATTCATGGTGGCTCCTTGGGATTTTCTTCCTTGACACAAGGCAAGGGTCAATCAGGCAGAAAGTGGCAGCTAGGAACATTTCTTTATGGCTTTCTTTGTCAATGTCTAAACCACTTGTCTGGATATTAACTGTTTTCTCTGAGAATAAGCAGACAGTAAATCTCCTGCAAGTTGGGCCATTAGTCATCAGAAAGAACCAAAGGAAAGGATTCACTTGCCCTCTCTTTATGGACCTAATTTTGGTGTCATTGCCAGATTCAGAGCAGGAGCCTGAAGTGGGAGCTGTGAATCATCAGTTGGAGGAGCATCTGTCATTCTGCTGATGATAGTGGGAGTCTAAGGAGAGTCACCTTGGGCACAACGTGGGTTTCCTTTGTAAAGAAGACAATGGTTCTATTGAATTTAAACCCGTACTCATCACAAACTTGTGATCAAGATGTTCTTAGGAGAAGAGGATAATCTCATACTGCAAGAGACTGGAGAACATCAAAATAAGAGTAACCAAACTATAAGCTTTGGGGGTAAAAATGAACTCTCCTAATGGAAACTGAGTATTTCCCTGATCCCTGATTGTTTCCATCTGCGCTACACCGTGGCTATCCCTTGCGATTGTAACTGATTAGCAGGGAGGAGGAAAACAATTTTCCAGAGATCTTTTGCTGCACTCATGCAGTAAGTACATTCCGGTTCACAATTATTTTGTATGTAAAAGCCAGGTCCTTCTACAGTATTTGTATGAAAGGAGTTATCTAAACAGAGGCTGTGTACAGTGTAGCTGCCAAGGTGCTGACCACATGAATACCCTGTGACATAGATCTGGCAAGAATGAGATTAGCCTTTTTATCTTGGCCAAATTCCAGAAAAAATAAATTTGGACAACCTAATTTTCTCTCAGTTTCAGCAGGAGATACTGAGCATGATGCTGCTGCTTTGTATTTTAGGTAGTTGTTCTCATTTTACAGGGGAGATATTGAACACTGGCCTCTTGACATCACATTTACCCTGGCTCTCCAGAAGTAGAAATGACAATTCATTGCACAGGATAATCACACCATCTGATAGCTGCTTCCTCCCAGTCAGGAGAAGGGAAGGTCTCCCTACCCTCAGCAGGCTTCAAACTGGAAAAATCAGTCTTGACTTCAGCAAATTACCTGCTTGCATTTTCTGAAAAATCTGTTAAATCTGAGAAGCAGTATGGAGTATACTGAAATTCATAACAATATAATACACATTACTAGATCAGAGGCCTCCATTTAAATTTTTCATGGTTCCATTGAGAAGCTCATGGCATCCGGTCATCTCACTGCAGCAGGGTGAGTCCTGCAGCAAAGAACAGAGATCAAAAAGAGGTAAGTATCTGTAACAGACAATTAGAGACTGTTATTGTCATTGTAGGAGGCATTAGATGTTTGCAAGACAGGTCTGGGGTCCTTTAAGCAAAAGGTCTGTCCCAAAAGTATGCCCTACACATGCTTTTGTGTAGACAAAGTCTTCATGCTAACAGCACATGCTATTGGCACTGTTAGCTCTTTCAAGAAAGCTGCTGGAGAAATGGGGCTGGGCATGAATGAGGGAGACTCTGCGTTGGTCTCTGATTAGAATCAGTGCTTGAGACAATGCGGGTCTTGCAGAGCAGGCATTGGCATGAAGTTAGGATTCCTAGGAGATGGAAATGATTTTTTCTCCCAGGGCTACCACTCCCATTAACTGAAGGCATGAGACCCCCCCTTGCCACAAATTTGACTTGATATCAGACTCATTACTCAAGTTTCCTTCATTTAAGCAGTGTGACAGGCAGCAGAATACTGGCCAAACATCAAGCAATGGGTATAGCACCCTGCAGCTAGGATCCATAAGTCACTAGCCAGTCTCTCTACACAAACAAAATACGTCTAAAATGGAGTATCATGCTTTTTGCTAATCAGCTGCAGAGATAACTGCACACATTCCATGTGTATGCACAATGATCGCTGCACTGCAGAAATAGCTGACCACACAAGTATCCTCATCGTTGCTGTTGGAGCTCTTCATGTGTTTCCAGCTAAAGCTGTGGGTCTCTTTGGGCTAGTTGGCTGTAGACCTCTTCCTTTCATTGCCTGTCAACATCCACGGTATTTAGCATCATTCAACATCCTTGCTTAACAGTGGTGGGTAGTGGCTGACAGATTCCCTGCTAGTAGTTACGTACCATTTTCCAGAGCAGCCCCAGTTTATGCCCTAGCTGGTCTTGTAATGAGCCCAGGGTTTGTGTGTGCAAATAAAACCTAGATTAAAACCCGAGTCTGTACTGTTAGAAAAACGAGTTGCCATATGATGTAGTATCATAGCATAGCACAGGACAGCCCTGCCATGCCTGGTGTCACCAGCTGCTCTCTGTAGATGCCTCTGCCCCAGGGGACAAACACTCGTTTCAGAGCAGGTCAGCAGTGGTTCTCCTACCTCCTCCCATCAAAGATTCCCGAGGGGATATGCAGTGCTCCTGCCAAGCCACCCACCCAAACCTCGCTCCAGAGCCTGAGCAGGTGTTGGAAATCACCCCACACCAGAGGTGACACGACTGCTATCTGACGATACCTACCCTGGGCTCAGCAGCAGGAGAAGCCGGGGGAGGAAATTTAGTAAACTGGGATCATGCAAGATTCCCTCTGCTGTGCAGTTCAGTTAAGCTTCGTGCTGACAGTGAATTCATTTGAATATGATTCCCAAAAGGGGCAGAAGTACAAGTTCACATGAACCAAAGCGAAAGAAAAAAAGGGGTTCTGTTTTAGCATTAATGATGATGTGACATGAAACTAGGTAATAAAAAAATCAATAAGTATCTGTATTTTACATGCAGCTTTTAAAAACTTGGAGATTACCCTGAACCAGAATATTTTATACTCTTGCAGTGAAAAAACATCTGGCTTAACTGTAGGTATTTTTTAATATGAAATCAGTCTACATTCAGTCAAGACTTTCATTTGTATCAGTGGGAATTGTCCTGAAAAATGAGTTTACCAAGGTTGCAAAGGCTGTTTGATTTGATTAATTCTTAATTACAACAACAACAAAAAAGTTAATTAGGTCTTTGCTTCAGTTATGTGTTTTAACCCTTATTACTGCTCAGTGCTGCTTAAACAGGGATTTAGATGGAAGTGCTTTGTAGAATATGGCTTTTGTTAGTTAGTAGAACTGCTACAATTCCAGTCTTTGGATGTTTAAATCTGACATTTCTTTGCAGGCTAATACAAAGTACCCATACATACAGGCAAATACAACAAAAAACCCACCCACAAACCCAAATCGAAAAACAATGCCGTTGTAAACGAATTAAAAATTACTTTTGAAAAATGTCATAGAGCAGCCCTGTCAGTTCATGTCCATTTAAGTTCCCACCAATTTTCATTCATATACATTTTATTTGTTGTTCAGACTCTATACACATTTTCTGTTTAATTAAATAGAATATTTTCTTCCAATATATTCCGTGTGCCAAGAATTAATGAAAGCCAAAGCTTTCCCAGCTATGGACAAACAGACCCCATTTTCAATGGGACAAATTCACTTTCTGGTGGAAACCCAATACAGCAGCCTTTCAGTACCTAAAGGGCCCTATAGGAAAGATGGGGAGGGACTGGTTGCAAGGGCAGGGAGTTGTAGGATGAGGGGTAATGGCCTTTAACTGAAGGCGGGGACATTATAGATTAGGTATTAGAAAGAAATCCTTCCCTGTGAGGGCAGTGAGGCCCTGGCACAGGCTGCCCAGAGAAGCTGTGGCTGCCCCCTCCCTGGCAGTGTTCAAGGCCAGGTCAGACGGGGCTTTGGGCAGCCTGGTCTAGTAGAGGGTGTCCCTGCCCATGTCTGGGGGATTGGAGCTTGATGGCCTTTAAGGTCTCTTCCAACGAAAACCAGTCTGTGATTCTGTCCTGGTTTCAGCTATGATGGAGTTAAATTTTTTTTTAGCAGTGGATGGAATGCCATGTTTGGGTGTTAGGATGAGAACAGTGCTGATAGCACCCTGATGGTTCTGATTGTTGCCGGGCAATCAAGGACCTTTCTCAGCTCTGCATACTTCCTTACTAATGAGAAAGGAGGGGACGCAGCCAGGACAGGTGACCCGAATTGGCCAAAGAGGACATTCCATGCCAGTTACGTCATGCTCAGTATAAAGGGGGACTGGGGGCAGGAGGAGGAGACAACGCCAGGACGTGCAGTTTCTGGGGACGGTCGGGTTCCGGGACGGGCTCTAAGCTGTGCAGCCTGAGTTGTGTGGTTTGGTGAGAAATTGCATTGTGTATCACCAGTTTCATCTATTTTGTGCTTTAAACTTCTGTTATTGTTATATCTAGTTTTCTGTTATTGTTTAGTAAACTATCCTTATCCCAACCTGCGTGGTTCTGGTTTCTAGGTTGTGGTTTCTTTTCCTCCTTTCTTCCTTCCCTTTTCCCCCTCCCCCAACTTTCCTTCCCCCTTCCTTTTAAAAGTACAAGCGACTGTGTGGGGTGCGGCCCTCGGCTGGGGCAAAACCACGACAGATTCTATGAAATTACAGTACAGATAAATGTTATCCAATATACACAGCAATGTTGCCCCAGTGTCATCAATTCTACATGGTTCATGTTTCTCCAAAAAAACCCCCCCAACCAACTGATGTAGAAAAGCCAATTTTCAAAAAATCCTGAAAGCTTATAATTTTTGTATTGGAGAGCATTTCCTCAGCCATATTATTTTAGCTTCTAGGGGCATATGTTACATATTCAAATCCTTAGTTTCCCTCTCAAGTCCAAGATGTGGCATTATTTAGGTAAATGATGCTCCAAATATGGTAGGCTGATTTTTTTCTCTGATTACTTTGTCATTATGGTTTGCTGCATTTATTGGTGAAAGAAATATTCTTTTCCAAGATTTAGATACCTCTGTACTACATGTCATATCCTCTGTCTTGTTTTGCTCTGTTTCATGCGACATTTCCTTGTAGCTGTTAGAAACCCCAGCAGACTGGTGAGGCATATCTGCTCCCTTTTTTTTCCTTTTAACTATGACATTACGTTCATCTTGAATGCATCATTTCTTTATGTGAAGAGGCAATTTCAAATGTTGAGGTTCCCACCAAGGATCCCACCAACGCTTCTCCTTTTAAGATTGAACTGGCCCAGGTCCCTTAGCCTCTCCTCTGAAGTCCCATGCTACAAACCACAACCAGTTTGGGCGGCCTTTGCTGGATTGGCTCCAGTATGTCCATGTCTCTCTTGTACTTGGGAGCCCAGAACTGGACTCAGCTCTCCAGGTGTGCTCTCACCAGTGCTGGGCAGAGACGAAGGATCACCTCCCTCAACCTGCTGCTGCCTTATGCAGTTCCATATGATGTTGATTCATCCATGGGCAACTGTAGGAGGCAAAGAATCTATCATACTGTTCATGACACAGGTACAATAACCAAGCAAAGGCAAAAGAAGTTGGGGGTGAAAAATTACTCCAACAAGAAGACAGGGCAGGATTTCTGGAAATAGAAACAAAAATGCTTTCTCAGAAAAATGCATTTGAAATACCTCTTCAGAAAAAGAGTAGGGATCCCTCTTATGAGGGACGCTGCAACAAGGCTGAGACACACTGACGATGGAGTGATACTGTAATGAAATTGTATCAGAATCATTGCAGCTGGAAAATTTTCAGTTGTTCACATAGCAAATAAAGGTCAGAATCTTAAGCAGCAAATTCAAAGCAAAAATATATAAAGCAAACCTGACAAATCAAGAAACAAGTGAAATATTTTCTACATGCAAACAAGAAGCACACACATTTTTCCTTGTGAGTTTTACCTGAAGGCATCAGAATTTCATCTTCTTTCTTGCTTTTAGATAAAATCATCCCATTTACAGAGTGCCTGCACTACACAGATGTTCATAACAAATAAATACACAATGAATTAAAAACATCTTTCTCAAGCTGACGAGATTTACTTAGAGATACCTTGCAATATTTGCTTTCCATTCACGCAGACAATTCTTCAGGAGGAAAACTTTGAATTTGTAATATGAAAAGCGTGCACACATTTGTGCACAGACAAATGTATTTAACAAGCTTTTTAATATTGGTTTAACTACACCTTTCTCTCTTTGCCTCAGAGTAAGTAGAAGAAAAGAACATGACAAACCTTTTCCTCCCATTCCACTGTGACCCCTTCCACCACCAACTCTCTGAGGTCATCCAAAAGGAAGCCGAATTCTATTCAGAATCACAGAATCACAGAATCGCAGGGGTTGGAAGGGACCTCGAGAGATCATCGGGTCCAACCCCCCTGCCAAAGCAGGCTCCCTAGCACATATTGCACAGATAGGCATCCAGACGAGTCTTGAATATCTCCAGAGAAGGAGACTCCACCACCTACCTGGGCAGCCTATTCTAGTGCTCTGGAATAGGCTTAAATACCTGCAAATGGAGTTACCAAAATTGCTGGTAATAGGATCACCACACAGATTACAGAGACTAGGAGCCATCCTAGGATGGTTTGCTTGCTTTCCCTGAGACTTCATGCTTTCACCAGCTGTCAAAGTTAATTTGCCACTGCAGCAATGTGGAAGACATGCCAGTCCTAGCAAGCTGTAAGGCCGCTGAAAGAAGCAAGGGTAGAACTTAGATAGAAAATGTCCCTTATGTGGACAAAGCTTCAGGAAAGTGAAGTGACTTGCCTGAGGTTACGTGCAAACCCAAGGGCATCCCAGCTGCACTGCTGGTCAGGCCTGTGGGCGTTCCTCAGTTGCATATTTCTTGCAGGAGAAGCTCCTCAGCTACGGTCTAGAGACTGTTGCAGACTTTTTGATTCAACCAGTATGGTTACCCATAACAATTTCATTAAACTATTTCTGTACAGTCTTTTCCTTGTTAGTCTTTCCCCTGGTAGAAGACTATGTTGAAAATAGTATGTTCTGTGCTCTGCTCCTAAAACAAACAACATGCAGATAAATATGGTGCAAAGCACTTACCACAACTGAAAAATAAACTTCTAACCACAGTGAGGAGGGGAAAAGAGCTGGGTATTTTGTGGTCCCCGAAGGAAATTGAAATCTGCTTTTTGGTGGAGACATGCTTCAAAGGATGAAACCAACCAAATGGGGAAAATGTCTCTTTTTCTTGGGTATGGGCGCAGCACATATTAATGGTTGCCATAAGTTAAATGGGAAGTACTATTGATATTATTGTCTGTTTGTTATTAAATAAAATCATTTAAGCTTTGTTCTCTTCTCCAGTGGATTAAAGAAAGACATCACCCTGAATCAAATCCGATCAAGTTGCATTTTAGCATATCATGCCTTGCTACAATACGCTTCAGACAGTGGCTGCTGCAAATCATTTTGTTTAGTGCCTTGTTTATTATTGTTTTTCTAGAGGAAAAATGGTCCCAAATATAATTTATTTTTTTCCAGAATTCCAACAGTCTGCTATACTTTAAGAGAAAACAGATGATAAAGGTTTCTTACAAAGTTTTGTGACTTCTTTAAGGGACTTCACAAGTCAAGTGAATTCATTTAAAAAAGAAAGAAAAAGAGAGGAAGTGAGGAAGGAAGGGGCAGGGAGAGGGGGAATGGAGAGGAGAGGAGAGGAGAGGAGAGGAGAGGAGAGGAGAGGAGAGGAGAGGAGAGGAGAGGAGAGGAGAGGAGAGGAGAGGAGAGGAGAGGAGAGGAGAGGAGAGGACTTTCAGTCAGTGTACTCAGCGAGTTTATTTTTTAGATTAAAATGACTAGCATTTTCTAGACTAGTGTTTGTATAAGCATGCAGAAAGATGTTTGTGTGTACTTCTGAAGGCCCCAAAAGAATTATAAGAAAATAATTTATATATGTTATTGAACCAGACATTTTCATGTCTCCATAGACTCTCAGATGATTCATGTCCTTTCCAAATGACAATAATACAGTAGGCTTTTGGCCACTAGTGAGCAGAGCTGGCTTGGGCTGGTGACCTGGAGATGAAATGTTTACTGCCAATCTCCTGGGCAACCATCTCCCCCTACAGGCACCTTTAAATAAATTTTCCTTTTCTTATTTCCAAAAGACACTTTGGAAATGTGCCATTTGAAGCTATTGAGAAGACTTCCAAAAATCCTTTTGTTTAAGGCTTGTTTTCCTAAGTATTTTGTGTAAGACAGGCAAAGTTTTCTTTCCTTAAATTTTAAGTAACTTGCGGATCTTAACATGATTTTCTTCCTTTATTTCTCAATGCCTTATGCCGTAGCCTGTGGCATGGCACTTTGCCAGCAAGCATGCCACCATTAGATGCTGCTTAGATGCCAAAATCCCAGCCATCATCTCTGTTCCAGGGAAGATCCAAAAATGCATTACGTGCGCCCAGTCCGGCTTCCTCTTCCACATTGTCTTCAACACCTCAGGTGCCTCTGCAAACCCCATATTAAAACCAAATTCTAAGAGAAAAAAGAATGATGGAAGTATAAAACCAGTCCTGATCTAAGCTACAAAATGCAATTTTAAAAGAGGGAGCATGAGAATAAATTGTTCCATTATAGCCCAGCCTACATGTGTAGTATTTCTGTGTAGAAACAGAAGATAGAACCTGACACAAAGCTGTGTTCCTGGAGATCAGCTAATAATCTCCATGTTTAATATTCCCAGAAGGCAATGCTTAATATCCCCATTAGTTTCACTGAAAGACATGCCCATCTGTTTGCAAAACTATCGTATAAAAACAATGGCTCCAGTTCTCAATGCCTTACTCAGGCCTTTGTGAAACCAGTTACTGGAATTTTTATCTGGGTTGGGAATTCAAAGCAGGGAACAATAAATAAGTTATAATTCAAATTTTAATATGATGAAACACTCCTGAATGAAAGTCGAGTCTAGAGTTTTTTAGTATTTGTGTAACTTTCAGTGCTAAGAGGAGATCCCTACCATACTATTAAATGCTGTACTGTAACACAACATGCAGTTTCTCCCTTTATATCTCCATATACACACAGTTATGTCACTCTACCTTCAGATTTTTGCCAATTCGTATCTCTTAAAGACATGGATTGAACAACTAAATGCAGGCTCAGATACCTTGTGGTTTATAATTTCAGATACAATTTTAGTAAGTTTCTATTCCACTAAAAAAAGAACAAAGTGAAACAGAAAATTCATTTTATATGGGCAGTCCACTCACAGCTTTATCTCCTCTTTAAACTTTTTACCCACAGATGACTAAAACAGACTACTGCTTCTCAGTGTGTTTATGGCAATACCAGCAGCAGCAATGTCCTTTCTACCATGTGCAGTGAGCTTATCCCTTTGTGAAGGGGATAAGACACTTCCTCAGTAGGCTCCAAACTTTGAGTTGACTCCCATTGTCAGTTCAGGACCTGAGGTCACATCACTGCATCAGGCTGTGACTACTATACAGCCACATCTCTGTACAGTAGTCAAGTTTCTCTGGGACAATGCAGCTCACCAGACACTCATGAACATGACAGCTCCACACTTCAAGGATTTGGGTTTGACTGATGCCTGAAAATCCCAAGATTTTGCGTGACTTTCATTGCTGACAACAGACTGCACACCCCTCATCTCTGAGGAAGCCAGTATCTCACTTTGAAGATACTAAACTACAAGGAAAGGGAAAGAAAAGCTATCACTTTTTCCTTACTTTTCTGATAAAATGGATGCAGCCTTCTATGAGGAGGAGCAGAAAGACCTCTATTCTCCAAACATCTGGGGAACCTGGTGCTTCTTCCTTGCAGCTGGAGGCAGAAATCGCTTCCCAAAGATGGCTGAACTCACTGATTTACCAACCAAAGTTATGAGCATGGCTGCGTAACAGGCAAAGGTTTGTACCTTTGATAGGTGAATAGGAACTTGTAGGGAGCAAGGGAACCAGAGCCATTGAGCTGAAGGGAAAGGATGGCCTAGAGCAAACAGTGTTTGCTTTGTTGCTGTGAGGGGTGACCGGGGAGAGCGGCTGGTAAATGGGAAGTGATTCTGATAGTCTGATCTTCCTAGGAAACTCCATATGTGTCTCTAAAAAGTGAGCGGCCATCGCCACCAGCATCATCATCTGCCAGAAATATATGGACAAAACAGCTACTTTTATGGCATCCTTCTGACAATAAGGGGAGCCATCAGCACTGTAGGGGATCTATTGCAGTTTGGATGCTCCACGCAAGAGGTTATCAGAGGCACCTGGAGCAGGTGAAGTTTGTAATCTGAAATCTGAATTGGATTTCTTGTTTTCATCCAAACCCCAGTACTGAAAAGACAGAGAAATGTGAGGCTCTGGGTGTGTGATCCTTTTGTTAGCAAACACCAGAGAAGGCAAACAGCATCTGCGGCAAGGGCCTTGGGATGCCACAAACAGCCCTTGTGCAGGCTCAGGCTTATGGCCGTTTCAGCAGAAATGTTCTCTTGGCATGGTGTTTCACAAATGCACAGGTTCCACTACACAGGGGCACAGACTCAATTCCCACCTGCTTTTTGTTGCTGTGAGTCATTTGCTGAAATTACTAGGAGTCTCTCTGGCACAGATGGAAACACAAAGAATTCAATGCCTACTCTATTATTATTTTGTCTGGATCCAATTTCCAGGATGGTAAAGCAACTATAACTTTAATTCACATCCCTTCATGTCTCAAAAATTTTACACCAGATTGTGACAGACTTGGGTGCAGAATGGAGCTTTTCAATGACACAGAATCACCAGTGAGTTACCAGAGCATTTACACAAGCACTTCAGACAACAAAAACCTGCCTAACCTGTGGTTCTGCTGAGCATTGTCTGTGCTGCGTGCTCTGGAATAAGCAACTGCATGTGTTGATGACCCAATGCCTTTAATATAAAGAATATTGTAATGGAGATGTGTGGAATACATGTTAAAAACACCCCAAACCTGAATACAGATAATTTCCATAGTTCAAGGTGACCAGCTTCTGGGCAAACTACAACCTTTAACCAAGGTCCCGTTTCGAAGATCTGTCAAACTGAGAGAAAAGGACTTTTTCTGATACATTGACCTGTGGATGCTGCTGAAAGGAGAGAACAGAGAGGACAGAGAGAGGGTGATATAGAAATTCCCAAAGAGGTTAAATTGGAGAAAACTGATGAGTTTTTGTTCAAGAAAACAAGGAACAATGTGGGAAGAAATTTCCACAGAGAAAGTGTACAAAAATCTGAAACACTAAGAATGAACAGACAGACTACAGGCAATTTGTCAGCTTGACACACCCATTTTCATAGATGGCAACATACTTTTTACTGAGGTAAAAAGAAAGAAGGAAATCCAGGGAAAACATGACCTATTGTTATTAGAAGTTTTTTTTAATCTACAGTGATTTCCCTTTTTGAGTAGCATTACATGTTTTTCAGATTTTGGTTAGTAAAATACAGGTCTGGTTTGAGAGGCTACTGGTTTGAGAGTGGAAGGTCTAGGAAGAAAAAAGCACAATTCTAAAGAACAATCTTAATTGTCAACCCTCAGAACTTAATAGCCAAACAATTTCTTTGTCTCCCAACTCAGCTGTTTCTGGCTGTGCAGTGAGTAGTCACCCTCCTTTATACAGGGGACTTTTGATAATTTTGGCAAAACTGATAAGACAGGAGGAAATGGGAGCTGTAGAATGTATGTTTTCATTTTAGGCAGAAGGCTGGGAAAAACAGCAGGAAATCTTGGAAATATCTCTGCCCTAGTTGGACAAATATGGTCAAGGCCTGTACAGTAGCATGTGCTGAATGTAACTGCCAGTTTTCCAAGATGGAATACAGGAAGACTAGACTTTGTTCCCAACTTGTGTCTAGCCATGGCATTTGCATATTAGAACTATAAGGTTCTGTCTGGCTGGCTTGATATTCCATCCTCATGCATTTTATTACATGGCTGTGGATCTTTTATGTGTGGCCTTTTGTAGGTGGTTGAAGAAAAGGCAGTATCAGACCCTTGCAAGTTCTCCTAAGTATCTCTTAGCTCACTCTCTGCAGCCAGTAGGCATAGCAAGATTCTGTGGGGTGGCCAAAGTGGAAAAAGTTGTATGATCAAGCACCACAGGTGCCATGGGTTTGCCAAAGAGGTGGGAAGGCTGCTGAGAGGCTTTGGAAAGAGCGAAGTTGCTGCTGAAGGCTTCGTATATCTCCAGAAACAAATCCTAGAATCATAGAAATAAAGAGTTGCAAAGTCCATAGGAGATTATCTATGCTCTCCCTTTACTCAGTGGTAGAAAAACGTTTACCAAGACAACCTGAATGGGAAGTTTATCTTGCCTCCTTTCAAAAATCTCCAGTGGAGGAAACCCTCTACCTCCCTAAGCTGTCTGTGCTACTATTTCAATATTTCATTAATAAGATGTGATTTTTCTAAACATCTAATTTACTCACCTTTTACTTAAAATTGACTTGGTTATTTCTTGTCCTAAGACCAGTGGATATAGTGAGCAATTAATTATAAACGTTTACATATTAGAAAACTGCCAGCATGTCCTCCCTCATTTTTGTCTACTATAGATGAAACAAACTCACTTCCTCTGACCATTCTCATACATCAAATTTCCCAAACCTAAGCTCCTTCTTCTTTTTATTCTTCTTACTACATGCTTTGCAAGGAGTAGTGTTCCAGGGTCCCTTCATTTCCCTTGGAGTTCTGGACTACTGAAATCTCACCAGATGAAGAGGAAACAATAACCTACACTTTACAAATAAAAGTTCTGAAGTTACTTTCTAGAACTCCTCCTTCTTTGCATTAGTACTGTTGATCTACAATAAATAAAAATAAAATGTAGGTGGCAATTCTGAGGTCCTCCTTTGTCTTGCCAGAGGAAGCAAGGATCTTAGTGCACTGTCCTGAGATTGGGCTGTAACTTCACAATAGATATTAGTTACAGTAATATTTTTATGGCTAATCTTTAGTTGTGGTTTAGGGACTGAAAGGTACTATGAAAATATTTTTACCTGCAGACAGGACCAATGGTATAATGACCGAGGTAGACCTGGAGTACTTTCATGGAGCCTGTGCTGTGTTACTTCTTTATATTCTTACAGCGCCTTATACACAGCCATCATAAATATCCTGTCTGGATTTGCAGTAAAGAGAAATACAATTTATCTGGCAGTAAGGGAGGGAATGGCATGCTGCTTGGACTTTAATGTTTAGAAATCTCATGTGTTAAAGAGTAAGAAACGGACAGGCATCTTTCAGAGTAATGAAGCAGTGCCATAAAAAGAGAAAAAGGATTTCTACACAGAAAAGCCCATACAAAGGTTCTTGTTCTTCTGCAGCTCACCAGGCTACTTTTATGGGGGGGTGGGTGTGGGTGTGTGTTACTACAAGTTTCTCCATTGGAAAAATTCAGGCAATTGTACTCTACCACAGGGAGCAAGTTCAATAAATAGCTATACTCAAAAATCCTCAAGGAATATTTTTCAGAACATCATCAGGCAGCCTTGTATTGATTACATGGCTGTCTCAGTGGGGTGTTTTGTGCATTCAAAATAATAGCATTCCCAGTAAGTGCAAGGATAATAGTGACAGGCATTTTAAGGCAAAGTGTTTACTAGAAACAGCCTACGAGAAAAGCACATAATAGACAAGACTGCCCCTCAGGCAGTTCCTGTGGATTGAAAAAGACTTAGAAGATTTTTTTTTTGTGTGTTTTTTTGTACTGTTCTTCTCCTTTACTACCCAGGATGAAACTGAGAGATTCAAGACCAAATTTGTAACTTTTGGACTTTCTGAGACCTCACAGGACACCTTGTCTTCTTATTTAATGAAGCATATTTTTGCCAGGTCCTTTGTTTCAGATCATCATAGTTATTATAGAAGTTATCTTACCTATGGCCATGGTCTTATATTTCAAGGTGGTTTTCCAGTTCTAGCTAGCATATGTTGCAAAAGCAACATATTAAATCCACAGGATGCTCCCCATTTACAGCAGTCAGTGCTGGGTCATGTCCTCAGAACACAGATACAGGGATCTATTTTACATGTGAAACACACATTAAGGGTTTTTTTTAATCTGTTGTTGTGTTGAGGACCTGCAGTAACCATAGAATCATAGAATTGTTTAGGTTGGAAAGACTTTTAAGATCATTGGAAAGACTTTTAATTTCATTGGAAAGAATTCTAAGATAAAATCCGACCATTAACCTAGCACTGCCAAGTCCAACACTAAACTATGTCCTTAAGCATCACATCTACACGTATGTTTAATACCTTCAGGGATGGAGGCCTATCCAAGACGTGAGCAGCCACTTTCTCCAGGAGAATGCTGCAGGAAAGGATGTGAAAGGCTTTACCTAAGTGTAGGTAGAAAACACACACATCCAGTAATGGATGTCTTTGTCACAGAAAGAGATCAGGTTATTCAAGCAGGACCTGCCTTTCATAAACCCATGCTGACTGGGTCTGATCAACTATTTGTCCTGTATGTGCCACATAATGGTACTGAAGATGATCTGCTCCATAACCTCTGGCACCAAGATCAGATTGAGAGGTCTGTAGTTCCCTGGATACTCCTTCCTGTTTTTCTTGTAGAGGGGCATCACATTTGCTAACCTCCAGTCATAGAATCATAGAATATGCTGAATTGGAAGGGACCCATCAGGATCACCAAGTCCAACTCCTGGCTCCACACAGGGCCAGCCAGGTCAGAGCATGGGACTGAGTGCATCGTCCAGAGGTTTCTTGAACCCAGCCAAGCTTGGTGCTGTGACCACTTCCCTGGAGAGCCTGTTCCAGTGCCCAACCACCCTCTCAGTACAGAACCTCTTCCTAATATCCAGCCTAAACCTCCCGTCTCAGCTTCATACCATTCTACCACTGGTCACTAAAAAGAGGAGTCTGCCCTCCTGAAGTCCAAGGTAGCAGTTCTGCTGACCCCCCTCCAAGAATCAAAAAGTCTATCATTTCACGATCACTATGCCCAAGATGGCCTCTAACCATCACATCACCCACAAGTTCTTCTCTGCAAAAACAGGTCCAGGAGGGCACCTTCCCTATCTGGGTCTCTCACCAGCTGTGTCAGGAACCTCCTAGACTGTTTTCTCTCTGCTGTATTGTATTTCCAGCAGATGTCTGATAAGTTGAAGTCTCCCACGAGAACAAGGTCAAGCAATTTTGAGACTTCTCCCAACTGCTTATAGAATATGTCATCTATGGGTGGTCTATAATAGACTCCCACCATGATATCTGTCTTGTTGGCCTTCCCCCTGATTTTTACCTATAGCCAGTCAACAGTCAACAAAGAGCATGACCAGCAGGTCAAGGAAAGTAGTTCTGTCCCTCTGCTCTCCTCTAGTGAGACCCCATCTGGAGTACTGCATCCAGCTCTGGGGGGTGTCCAGCTGTACAAACCCACAACACCAGCACAAGAAAGACATGGAGCTGTTGGAGCAAATCCGGAGGAGGGCCATGAAGATGATCAAATGGCTGCAGCACCTCTCTTGTGAAGACAGGCTGAGAGAGTTGTGCTTTTTCAGCCTGGAGAAGAGAAGGCTCCAGGGAGATCTTAAAACAACCTTCCAGTACCTAAAGGGAGCCTACAAGAAAGATGGGGATGGACTGTTTACAAGGGCAAGCAGCGACAGGACAAGGAGTAATGGGTTTAAACTGAAAGAGGGTAGAGTTAGATTAGGTATTAGGAAGAAATCATTCACTGTGAGGGCAGTAAGGCACTGGAACAAGTTGCCTAGAAAAGCTGTGGCTGTCCCATTCAAGGCCAGGCTGGATGGGGCTTTGGGCAATCTGGTCTAGTGAGGGTGTCCCTGCCTATGGAAAAGGGGTTGGAAATAGGTGATCTTTAAGGTCCCTTCCAACCCAAACCCTTCTGCGATTCTATGAACTCTATTGTCACCATCATTAAGGTCTACACAATCAAAACACTCCCTAACAGACAGGGCTACCCCATCACCACCCTTCCTTGCCTAGTCCCCAAGAAGCCAGCATGTCTGGTATGAGCCCAGTAACGAAAACTCAGCTGCTTTTTGCTACAATCCCACGTGCACACCATCACTGACTTAGCAGACATATACATTTGCATGTAGGATAGCAAAGATATAAAACTGAGTTTCAGTGTAGACTCAGGTTTCCTTCTGCACTCATGAAATTTGCACAAAGAAAACACTGGTGTTCAGGCTAGAGGGTTAGACAATTTTGCTTTGGCCAATGACATATTACACTTACTAAGATTTAAGGTAACTTTTTTGTGAGTCATTTAACACCAACTGATTTAAAATGGGATATGAAGGGACTACTAGGCTTTCAAGCATTTTTAAAATACTTTTAAAATACCAGTTCCTAGCCTTTACTCTACAAAGAAACAATTAAAATATAAATTATTCCCCCAGGGAGAGGCATAAACAAAGAGATGGGAATAGATTATTAATTACAATGGTAACACTAAAAGATAATTAATGTTTATAAATGCAGGGTGAGCTTTCATAACTGGCTTAGCCCAGTCTATGAGCAAACCTGTGCCAAGGCCATGGTCCCTCCTTCAGTACCTCCTGTTACACACGTCCCCACATCATTTTACTGACAACAGTAAATATCCTTATCAAACCTCCTCCCTACTTAGTGGTGTATGAGGGTAAAGGAAAAGCTGCAGGAGCTAAGTGAAAGAAAAATGTTGAACATTTTGGACAAGTAACTTCAGCTGATATAAATCTAACACCAATAGATTCAAGTATATTTTGAGCAACTGAAGCTGATAAAAATCATCTGCTGTTGTCAAATTACTTTTGCAGCTAATCCCCAGTAACCACTGTCTTCATCAGAGGGTTTATTTCATGTCCTTCTACACACAGCAGTGTGTTTCTTACCTAACATCACTGTTTTTCCAAGCTGACTGAAAAAGCAGCACCGGATTATTTGACACTGAAATGAATCTAACCATAGGACGCTAACCATGAGTCATCCAGCCTAATATCCAAGTTAGTCACCCAGATCCCCCCATTGTCAGCAAGGAGACAAGATAGCCAGTTTCAGGTCTGGTTTTAAGATAGGGGGAATAAATCCTCTTGGGGCTGCCAGCTCTCTTCATTTATCATGACTCCAGTGTGCTTAGATTTGATGTGTTTGGAACATCATAGGTCAAAAAGTCCAAAAAGCTGTACTCAGCTTCCAAATGAGAACAATGTTGTTTTTTATGGTTGTTTTTCTTAAAGAAGCTTGTTAAAAAGAACTTGGAACATGCAGCTAAGAATGCCATGGGGATAATAGTGCAGGACTCAGTGCTGAAAACTTGCTACCAGTTCATCACTTGTCCTCTATTAGGTAAACCTTGAAAAAGGTTAAAGGGAAGCTGATGTGATTAAATGGTGAAATAAGGCCCTTAATTAGGCAGAAGATACTGTTCAAAAAGATCAAGTTGCATCCAGGCAACAAACATATACAGTAATATGCATTCTATCATACTGAATATAAAAGATAAGTAAGCCAAAAGAGAGCAAGAAACTAAAGGAACCGAAGGGCTCAAAACGAAGACAATTCTTCTAGCACACGAGGAAGGGCAAAATGGACTCTGGAGAGTCCAGAAGGCTAAGTGATGATCGCTTAGAGAAGTTAAACACCATGTCATTATGTGATGTGCTGGTTCCCTTCTTTTTAAAAGGGTATATGAAAACAGGAAATGAGCAATAAACAGGAGAAAGGCATGAAATGTCTTCACATGAGGAACAACAGGTTAGTGGTAGGATTCTTCAAGCTGGAAAAGAGACAACTTGAGTGAGGTATGATAGATGTCTACAAAACCATGAGTGGCCTGAAGAAGATGCTTAGCAATTCATTTTTTCCTGTCTCTTCCAATACGTGAACTATCACACAAAGGCAGTAAGATCCAGGATTGGAGCAAACAAAAGGAGATGGTTCTCGTGTTCTTGTCCAAGGAAAGAGTCACATGAGCTCAAAGACAGACGGGAAAAATAGTTGGAGGAAGGATCTGTCAAAGAACTAAAACCTAAACAGAAAAAAATCATCTGGTCCCCAAAAATTCTCCTCACCAAAAAAAAGTTGGACATGGCAGAGGACTTAAAGTGGAAAGACTTTTTTTCCTGTCCTTATTTACCAGTAATCCTCTGTTTACAGACAGTTGGAGAAGGAAGACCAGGTAAGAGGGACATTTGTTCTCAGTAGTCGTATAGACATTCCTGTGGCCACTCCAGCATCCCGTGTTGATAAAGTGAGATGAAAGCATTACCCAAGATAGATAATTTTTATACAACTAAAGTAGGTAATGTGAAGCCCTTGTTTTGAATATTTAAGATGCAGAGATATGCTCATCTTTTTTCTTGTGATTCTTTCTGGAAAAATGAGTTAATATTTCTTCTGTTTTCAAGCAGTTCAGAGGGCCACAGGCTTTTGAAAGTGAACTAGTCCCAGTTTTTCACATCTATTTTCCTCATACTTTCCTGTTAGGTTTTTGGAGGGGTTTGGGTTGAGCTTTTTTGCACTGTTTTTGTATTTCTCAGAAGAGTCATTTTCTAATTCCAAGTTTTCCACTTCCAGCTGAAAAATATTATTTCATCCAGTATCATTTTTAACACCTAAGCCAGTCTAACGCTGTTGGTTTACTAGCAGTTAAGGCCTAAGCATTCTAGCAGCACAGTTTGAGAGGTATTTTCCCTCTGCATAAGGTAGAAGGTTTAAGTGTACATACATCTACCTGCATAGCTCTGCAGGAGAATATACACTTCAGCTCTTGCAGCAGCAATGTATAAATACATAATCATGTGTACAAGATGTGAAGGTTCCAGGCTCTGAAGTGGTGTTCTGCTATAATATATTTTTAAAATAATTTATATTCAATGTTCTGTTTATTAAAGACATTTTTTTTTTCCATAGGCTGTCTGAACAGAAAGCACCAGCTACTTGAGAGCAGTGTTAGAGTCAGGACAAGCATATTTTTAGGACAGATTTGTCAACAACTCATAAAATTTAATTTTGAACCCTGCTGGACTATACCATGGAAAAGCACTGATCAGTTACCCTTATACACATGTGTAGGCATATGACTGTCAATGTACTTGAAGGAAGGCTGCAGGTACATCATGACTGTAGAGGTGAACAAATGAAAAGGGCATTTTAAACCACTAAAAAAGAATTCCAGCTTCACATGGTGGTTCAGGTGTTTCTCTTTCATTTGCTTTTATGAGTGTGCATGTGTCCATATTTCATCAGCGCTGGAGGAATTATTTTGAAAATGGAAGACTGTAGCTGCTCAATAAAAGAGCATATAATCTCCAGAAAAAAAAGTGGGGAAGTGTAAAGTTTTAAGTTAGGGTGTCCTGCGTTTCTTTCCCTAGCCCTAACCCCTTCCATCTTGCTAAGAATGTCAGAATTTGACCACAGAGGCAATGAAAGTATAAAGGTACCAGTTGACAACAGCAAGACATGTCATGCTCAAAGCATGTCCAAGTAATCTGTACAAGACTGCACAAACATCTGGTAGAGAGAAAATTTTTACTTACATCCAGTATTGAGACAGACCATAAGATTGCTGTCTTCAGAGCTATAGAACTCATATGGTTATGCTGAACATGTGGTTGCTCAAGGAAGATGTTTCTCAAAGTCTGTCAAGAAAGGGAAAACACAACTAGGACATCTTTTGTATTTCCAAGCTTAGTGGTTTACAATACTGGAATTTGGGGTCTGCTATCTATTATAATGGAGAGAGTATGTAAGTCATGGCATCATCTGGTTTAAAGGCCCATAGCTGTTGTACTTTTCCATCTAGGATCTGACAACGCGGCATGAGGCTTCACGTAATTAAGAGCAACTATCCCACAGCGGCAAGGAAAGCAGAAGAGATTTCGCTGGGAAGCAGAACTGACTACAGTACTTCAGAGACATGATTGTAAACAGAAGAAGCAAACCAGAGAACGTTTAACAGGAAAATAGCACCCTGACCCTCTCTGGATTAAACGCTATCAATCAAGTTTAAATTTAGCTCCTACATGGTCCCAGATGAAAAGGAGCCAGTAGGGGCAAGGAAAGCTTAACGCCTGAGAATATTTGTGTTGCATGGCAAGGAAAACAAACCTAAAGTCAACAAAGGGCAGCCTGTAAAAACAAATAGTCCTGATGAGAATGGCGCTGCCACCAGAAAGCTCATTAGCAGCCAGAAGAAGAACTGTCTTTCCGCTCTTTCTTTACTGACTGCCCCCAACCCAGCACTACCACAGTGCTTCTGACTCAGCGGCTGCCTCCCTCCTAGCATAACCCCTGAGCGCTCGCCAGTACCCACACAATGCACACCCTCAGCATGAGAAGTGTTTCCCTGGGGTGGGCTGGGCTATAGTGGGAGGCAGGAGTGGAAAAAGAGCAGGAAATATGTAAGTGGGTTTTCGGTTTTTTTCAAATAATATTAATGTATACATACTCACTTAGTAATTGCCTTTATCTGTTCTAAGATAAACCAGCAGAAGGAAAATTTGGGTGTAAAATGATGAGAATAAACACTGCCATGCCCACCAGCAAGCACATGGGATTTCAGAAATTATGTGAATTCCAAAACCAATGTCCCGTCTGTCATCACCTATTCACTGTGGGGGGAACCACAGCTGTAGGGCAATGAGACGCCTCATTTCCTCCCGGTGCATGGGAAAGCACAGCCACGCATTTGGACAGAGCTGAGATATTTAGCCATCAGCAACGAACGCAAAACACATTTTTAGCCTTGGGAGACGAGGTAATTTTCACAAATCTGCATCCAGGTACCTAAAAACGAGCAGTTTGATGATGTCAGAGCACATTCATACAGCAGTTTGAGAGTTTGAACCTGTAGGTTTTATACTGGTCACAAGGATCTGTTCTGGAAATCAAGTCCATCTTAACATGAGGTGGAGCGTTAGGTCTCCAAGGCAACACAGTCATACCTGCAAGGGTTATAAAGGATGTCCAACTGTAAGTTTTTTTTTGCAAACAACATTTTGTCATTTTGACTTCTCTGTTCCAGCCACCAAACTGCTGGACAAATGGACAAAAACATAAAAAATTTGGGGAAATTTCTCAAATGTAGCAAGTTGAAAGGGAATCTCTCTTCTACAATAATCTGAACACTCTCCTGCATCATCATACCACCTTTCACCTTCCCAGCTCTACTGCACTAGCTGACTCCTTTCCTCCTCCAAATCCACTCATGCACATTAAGCAGTTAATGCCTGGGCAATGTCCTAGTGCCTTGTCTACTGGTGTATGCACATAAATATATGGCATGCGCCACACAGTCTGCTTATTTTTCATTCATTTTGTGGGTTTTGCTGTGTTAGTGGAAACAGTTTAGCAGATGCATTGCCTAGGTCAAATGCATTGACCTAGCCACTACCTATTCCCTTCTGAAGAAACCCAGAAGTTCGTGTACAGCCTGGTTTACCCCGCAGTTGGGGTAAATGCTGGTTCAGACATGTCCCTTGTAAAACTGGTGGCAAAGTTCCAGTCAATTCAGCAGAGAAAACCTTGCTCCATTTCTTTACCTGCTACCTGTTCTCTCAGTGTGAAATAGGAAGATGAAGCTCAAGGCAAAACTCTTGCATTTAAAACACCTATATTGTATAACACACCAGTACGCAGCTTCAGGTTGGCTTCATTTTCTCCTGTCTGTATCGTTTGTCTACTTAGATGCATGAAAAGTAGAAAAAATATCCATCAAACTAGAGAACCCATCCATCCTATAGAGGAGTTTAGAAATAATTTTAAATACTAAGTATAAGAAAAAATCAAGTAAGTCTTGATTCCTATCTCTTAGAAAACACATTTTAAATGAAATAGTAAGAATATAGATCACTTTTAAATGCAATTTTAATTTTATGAAAGTTATGAGCTACAACTGTATAATTACAATTATGCAGATAAGAGTGTTTGAGTTTCAAGAATTTGCAATGATACATAAAAATCTATCACTTCAGGGCTTTGATTTCATAAATCTGTAATCTAAAACTGGATTTTCTTAAGGGTAACATTTACCCTATAGATTCTACAGTTAAACAAGATTCATCCTGACTCCATTTGTGTATTTTGGGTTTTTGGTATTGCCCTCAATGGCAACAGAAGCTATGGGAGAACTGCATTTTCTTTTGCACACAAAATGGTGAGATTAAAAAACAAGGACAGGTACCGATTGTGCTGCATAAGTTGAGATGACTTGGAATAAAGAAGAAAGAAAAAAATTAATATTCTATAGTATTAATTAGTTTGCTCATAAAAGCCTGATTCCTCAGTGCTGCACAATAATTGCATACTCTTGCTTCAGGTTTAGAACAACAATTCTGTGAAAATAAGCTCGAGGCTCTTCCCTTAAAAATGTTCAGATAACAAACAGAAAATACAAAACTAACAGAGAAGAAAGGTTGACAGTTCCCTATGTTGCTGTGAAGAATGTGGGAAAATCACGGACTGTTTTCCAGAGGTATTTAAAATAAAGTCTCCTTTGAAATCTCCTGAGAAACACCCTTGTCCTGGTATGTCCTATGGAAAGAGTGCTGGCAAAAGTCTTCAGAAAGTCACACGAGTAGTAAAATGTTCACAGGTAAAAAACATTAAGTCAGTCTATAATCTCCTTCCCAGCTCTACGGCATGATACAAGACCACTATTGCCTTCCAAAAAGGCACTCTTCTGACTTGGCATATATGGTGATGAGAAAAGAAAAAAGAAAACAACCACAGGTTATTTCAGGCTCCACATGTGCTCATCCTTGATTGCTCAACAGAGGCTGTGAGCAAGGATTGCTGGCTCGTATCAGTGCTGGTGGAAAACACAGGCACAAATGCGGAGAAGCACCTACAGCTTTTCAGGGCTGTAGCTGAACTCCTACAGTCTTGGCTTGGTAGCAGGAACTGTAAGATCATCACAAAACACCTCCTATTGCTCTGGTTTTATGGCATTGCAGGGTGCCCCTGGGCAGCTTTACCTGGCTACAGACCTGAATGGGAATGGAGAGGAAAAAAAAAAAGGCAGAAACAGTAGAAAGTCAAGACAGGCATTCAGGATCTCATGCTGTGCTTCTGATGTTAACTAGCCTTCAGACTGCCCTGCCAAGAGAAGTGTTTGAAGGTCTGTTTGGGTGAGGGTATGCCTCTATGGGGTGCCTGAGACCAGCTGCAGGAGGAAAGCTAGTGGGTCTTGGCCTCCTTCTCCATCCTCCTCCCAAAGGGCCTGACTGCCATCTGAGGCTGCCTGACTCTCCTCAGGCTGGGCAGCTTCAGGAGCATTTCTCGTATCAAACCCTTGTCACAGGTCAGTTACTTCCCCCGGTTGTACTTCCCCTAAAAATACCCACATCTTGTGGCTTCTGTAGTCGCATAACTTCATGTCTCCGTTACTCCTTCCCTGGAGGAATGAAGTATGTTGAGCTGCTGGCAGTTAAACTGTATTTAAAGACATTTTTATTTTCTGAATCATATTCAGCGTGATGCTTGTTTTAATTATAATTTATGTGGAGTGCTGTAAGATGCATGCATGAAAGCCTGTCCATAAATAAACATGTCTTTAAAAGTTCTTATTTATTTTCCCTGAGCCAATTCCTGCTCCTTCCCTGATGTGCATAAAAGCTGGGATATGCGGTCTCTGAAGCCCAACCACAAAACCCAGACACTACACGATATCAAACAGCCTCTTCATGACACTGCTGTGAGGGTTCGCCTGGGCCACTATGCTGGGGGCGATGTCTGCCCCATGGGCATCTGCTCTGGGGCCTCCAAAACAGGGTGCAAGCAGCCAGAATTGCCTGGAGGGATCAACTACTGTGTTTGCTGGAGAGGCAGGCTCTCTCCAAAAGCTGCAGTTTGGGCAGGGGATGGGAAGCCGAAAACCTAGCTGGGGAAACACACTATAAACACACTGCAAACAGACACCTCCTGCTCCTGGAAGCTGCTGACAGCCGCAGGGTCTCTGTGTGCGGGATGCTGGCCTCGGCCCTGGGGAAAAAGGTCCTAGTGGAGGTGCTGTGGCCTGCCTGTGCCCTGTGACAGTGCTCAGACCCACTTAAGGGTACCCGTGGGCCACAGGAATGTCACCTGCTGCCAGGGCAAGGGCAGGGGTGCCTGGGTCAGCCTGGCGGGGGGATCAAACAGCAACAGCAGGCGTAGGCCTGCCTGTCAAAGGCCCTCTTTGAGGCCGATAAAAAAGGCATTCATTTTCTGTTCCCGGTTGGGCCCTGTAGAAGAGGCGAGGCTGAGAACAGGCCTGTAAACTGCCCTGGTTGGAGGGCAGCCAGGGGAGGCAGCCTCGCCGGCTTTCACAGGACCTCTTGCTGCCGCCGGTCACCCGCAGGCACCCTTGAGCGCAGCTCACACTGTCCGGCCATGGCAGCCCTCCTCCCCCCTGCCCTGCACCCTGTGCCCCCGGCGCTGCCTGCAGAACCGCCCCACCCTCGACTCTGCCAAACCAGCTGTCTCCTGACGGGAGAAATAATCTGGGATCAAGGACAGGAAACTGGATCTGCACATGCAGACGAGATGAGAAACTCATGTTTTGCGGCAAACACCCCCCTCCCCATCATCAATGCACTTTCCCCCCGAGCAAAAAGGAATTAAAACAAACCAAAGAAACTAAAGCAGGTACACCCAGCTAATTTTCTTTTTTAACCTTTGTGTAAAAAAAAAAAAAAAAGAAAAAGAAAAAGGGAAGCCACTAAGACTTTCCTTAATGCCACTAAGGAAAGAATCTTATTTTTTTTTCTGGCATCTATGCGCTCTCCTGCTCCTGTTCCCACGACAGCTTCTGCACCCTCACCAAAAACACATGCGGCTGCCCAAATACCAAGGGGCTTACGGAGAGCTCTGCCACACAGAAAGCCACTGGTGATGGCCAGGGGCTGGGCGGGCAGCCCTGCATGGCTGTGAGTGCCGATGACTGTCTGCCTTTTGCTCCTGCCTCTTGCGTATCTGCGTTCCAACACCCCAGTGATCCCTCACGCTGCTGCTGCAGCCCACGCTGCCTGGAAATATTTTGAGCAACTGAATGTGTTGCTTAGAAGAAGAAAATGGCCTTTGATATGTTTCTCAAAAAGAGACAGTTAAAGAAAAGCAACCCACAAGCCTTCTGAGCTGACCGTCTGGAAAGTGGCTACCAGTTGGTCCTGCACAGAGTGATGGAGGACTGCTGGGAATGAGTGGAACCATCTGGTCCTGCTGCCCTCCAGCCTTGTCGCCATCAGGGGGGTGTTTAACTGGGAGGTGCTTGCTGCTCCAGCACCATTGCCCTAGCAACACAACCAAAGTGTTTGTCAACACACAAACAATGTGAATGATGGCGCCTTGTCCAAAGAGGTCTGGATTGCGTGTGTGGTTCTTCTTCACAAAAGCTGGTTTCACCACTTGCCTCACAAAGAGCGTGAGCGGGAAACTGGGAGCTGGGAGGGAAACTTTCCTGGGAGTCAAAGGCATATTTTTCTTTTAATTGCATAGGAACGGCTCTGGCCTTTTGGAATCAGTGATGGCTAAACTAATAAATAGTACCAGTCTAAAGAGCTGAGGAGAAATAGCTACAATTTTAGCAAGTGTCTGCTATTTTTAGGTAATAGCAGATCTTCTTCAGAAACTCTGGAAGCCCTCTATGCCTTTGCCACCAGACTGTATCAGCTTTCTGACGGCCTTTCTATTTCCTTAAACCTTTACTGAATTAGGTCTAAGGAAGCTGCTTATATCACCTCATTGTCTTGCTGTCACTAGGTTTAAATGGAAATCTATTCACTGAAATCCCCTTTTTCATCAGCTATTCTTTCCCAGATCAGATCAGATGTCAATACCATCTTTAATGGGAAGGAGCAGGGTCATGCCTGAACAATGTTGTGTTCTTTTAATGAACAACACAGGTTTCCACAGCTTACTTTTCATTCCCCATGTTCCCACAAAAAAAGAAAAATCGCATTCCTTAAAGCAATCCCTTATGATGCTTTCTTCTTCTTCTCTCCTTTTCCTGCTCTGGTTCATGTCAAAGTGCATGTTTTCCCATGACCAACTCATCTTGATGCACATCTCTGTCAAGTAACAGGACAGTTTCTCTCCATGAAAGCGTTGCAGCAAAACTATTCATAAAAAAGGTACAAATACATGAAACATTTCCATTACCTGGCAGAAAAATTACACAATGGATGAACTCTGCAACAATTTGCTGCTTATGCAAGACATAGCTTCATTCAGTGAACAAATAAAGTAGATCGATCTAGTGGAAGGAAACAGAACTCAGGAGAAAATTGATCAGCTAGATGGAAAGATAATATTCTAAGTCTTTATGCAGTTTCAACCTAATCGAGGTGGCACCTCAACTTAAAGACACTTCATATCCTAAAACTGTATAGACACCTGAAAAGGTCTACCATGGGGAGTGAACAAAAGTATCTTGCTTGTAACAGCATTGGACAGCAAAGTTCCAATTAACATCTAAGCCAGATCAAGGTCCAGAGATGTGCTTTTCCTTTGTCTAGGTCCTTAGTGATGCTCCATCAGAAAGTGTTCTTGAAGCAGCCTCAAAAGTCTGCTGTGAACTGGCTGCCTAGAAAAAGCAGCTTCACTGGGTTTTGGGCTTGTTTTGGTTTGTATCAATCCCTTTAAATAGAAACTGAGCTAGATCATGGAGGACATGAGCTTGGCTTTTCCCTTTCAAATCCCCACTTCCTATGAGGATGTGCTGACTGCCAGAATATAGTTTAGTGTGAGAGGGGCTCTCTGCCTTTCCAGAAGGCTGGGGGAAAAAAGAGCAATTGAGGAACTCAGATAGCTGCTCCTTCCTGATCCAGTTTTAGCTGTGTATACAGTTAGCATATTAACTTTAGGCTGTTCCCAGCTTTGGGTGCCATAGGGTGGGAAAACAAAGGTGCTACTTGTAAGTGTTCTTCTATACCTTAAGTTATAGCTGTGTACATATGGTATGCGGTCTCTGAGGTGCCACACAGAGATTCTGAATTTCTTTGTGAGGTGGAAAATCTAGGCATTGTGATGCTCAGATTTTTTGTGTACATAAGGACAGGACACAAGTTTTAAGACCTAAATCCAGGGTCAGATTCACGTCGTGTCTGAGGATGTGGGAGCCACTGGCATAGCCTGGAGTTACATGTGGTTGTATCACTCCTCCACACAGCCTTCTCCCCACCACCTTCCAGACTGATACAGCCCTGAAGCTCCTACTGAAGTGGCTGAGAGACAGAATTTATGGGCAGAAATACCTTCCTTTCTGCAAAGAGCACAAAGTCTCTGTGAGTCCACTAAGCACCCCTCCAGAAGTTTCCAGTCTGCCCATAATCTATGCTGTAAACTCACTATGGTGGAGCAGAGGGCTGAGCTGAATGCAGAGACAGAGAGACAGAGAGCAGAGACTGTCAGTAGTATTTCTTGGTAGTCATCAGAGTGCAACATGAGATGCTCCCCATACTGTCCACACTAACATCTGTATACAAGAAACAGAGAGAGTTGTAGCCACAGAGGGAGGCGTGTTTTATGTGGTATACTTCTGTTTGGAGTATGCTGTTCTGGATGACTTCAGTGCATTTTCACAAGTAAACGATGTTCTTGTGTTTGTATTAAAATGTTAATTCATCTTTTTTAAGTTTTAAGCCGCAGTTTTAGAGAAATATGAGAAAGACCTTGCCCCCTGCAGATGTGCATCAATCTACAAAAGATGTAATATGGCTTCCAATGCCAGTAGGGCTGGTATAGGTTCTTTGATGCTTAAGTACAGGAATTTATGAAGTGTATTTAGTGTTCTCCCATGTGGTCTGGTGGAAATAATGTCAAAAGAGTTGAAAGTGGGTTTTAGATGTGATAAACATGAGTATAAAAGAAGTCAAGTCTTTAGGATCACTAAATTATGTGAACAGATTTTAAAAATGGAGCCATTGCAGTTAGAAAATACCGTAAAAATCTGGAAGGGAACTGTTGAAGGAAAGAATTCCTGCACATCATGAAGTGATGAGACTAGCATAGAATGAAGCAATAAGAAGATTAACACAAAGTCTTTTGATGGGTCCAATTTGTTTACGTTGAAAAATAAAACAAAGTGCTGTCAAGACTTGGATAGAGATCACAGTTCCAAAAATGTTTTACCCTTCACATAAGTGGCCAATCTAGAAGTGATAGAGCAACCAAAACTTTTCCATCACTATCTTTTAATTGAAAAAAGACAATTTAAGTGCAGCTTAAAAAGGATACTATCCTAAAAACATGACTGTTTTGTAAAATAAAAACAAAACAGCAAAAAAAGTGCAAGCCTTGCTATGGTTGGGACAAAAGTACTTGCTAATCAAGCATGAAATAGTTTTATTAGCACAAAAGTTACTATTTCAGAGAGGAAATATTTTCTTCAAGTTTTAAAGATTTTTAAATTGGTGAATGTACATCAAAGCTGCCACTAGATTTTCTTAGAACTTGTATTAAAGTATAGGCTATACAGAGGAAGGTGACGAGAATGAAAAAGCCATTTAGGCCCATTTGTCTACCTTGCTCCTAGTGGTATTTGTCAGCGGTGTCTATAAACTGTGTACGTCTGCACTTCATGCGTTGTACAAATGTTTCTCCGTAGGCAAAATGCAACTATAAATCATACTTCTGGACTAGCAGGCATCTGCTTTGGGAGCTTTGCTTCTGTGAGTTAAACACTGCAAGATGAAAAACAGATTATTAAAGGTTAATATAATATTTTCTTCTGCGTGCAGAGGATGACCAGGGCTGACACTAGCCATGAATCACCCATAAAACAAATTAAAGAAGCACCTTGCACACTCCCTCAAGGAAAAGACAGGGAGAAGACATAAAGCTAGGAATGAAAATGCTGCTTATAGAGGTATAAGTAAAACCAAGAAAGAAGTGTACTTACTACAAGCTCAAGAAACAAATGTATTGTGAATACTCATGAACAACAGCTACAGATCCCTCTCTGATCAGAGAACTACTTCTCTGATAACCCCATACTCTCCTTTTCTGCCAGGACTTTCGGCTTCTCTGTGTACTGTGCTGTGTTTTCTGAATAACGCTGTTTTTGTCAGTAAATGGCTCCATCGCTGACATTGTTTGTGCTCTCTGTATCTCAAGCCTGAACTTTATTTCTGAAGCTACAGATCTGTGATCATCCTTTAAGAAAAACATTTTATTACCTGAATTTCTACTGCTTTCTCTGAAACCATACGAGGATCTGTCCTTGTAACAATCCTTCTTGACTGAGCCCTAATTATTCTCCTCATCAGCTACTGCAATTCTCATTTTAATGGCCATACTCACTAGACTTTGAAGTGCCCAGAAAACTTCAGACCACATTACCTCATCTCTTCTCCTAACTTTACTCACTTACTATCCCTCTGCCCACAGAATTAAAATAAAGTGCTAATTCTTTTAATTTCCTTTTGGCTCACTCTATATTCAACCTTCAGCCTAAGTATAATTCAGTTTGCCTACCCCAGATTTTCCCTTTTTTTATCGTTCACATGGATCAACGTCTGTGAAATACCTACAAGATAAAGTTAGAAAAGTGGAAAACTTTTCAAGAGCTTTCTCTGAATTTTCCTAGGTAAAGAGGTGGAAGAAGATGCTTAGCCTTGGAAGAAAGATTTCCATTTGGAAAAGGAGGCTGTGAAAAAGCTACATTTTCCAGTTCCTTACAGGATTTTCTGTAAGTCTGAACAGTAGAAAAAAACCCAGATAAATGTATCAGTGTGATCTCAAGCAGTCTTATACCTTTCTCTTGCCTTTCCTGCTATTGGCTCCTTACCTTGTAGAGGCATGGAAATTAGCTCTTTATTTCCATCTTCCTTTTATTTTTTACGCTCCCAAGCTCCTTAGCATCAATATGCCAGTTCACAGCTGTCCTCAAAAATGCTGTTCACCTTTCCCGTTTCCAGGGGAAAATCTATCTTAGCAACCTTCTATTTCTGTTCTTCCAGGCAGTAGTAAATTTGTACACAATAAAACTTGTGTTTCATTTTTCTTTGTTACCTTAACTCTGCCTTTTGTCTCCTGCCTCTACTTATACAACAATTGCCATCTCCACTTCTAAACTATGACATAATGAAGGCTGCTGTAATCAATGAAATCATCTTTTTTTAACTAGTAGAATTTCTGGGTCAATCAATACTTCTTAACAATGGGGTCCTATATCTCCTAATGCTCATGAAATTATAGCACTACATTCTTATTCTCGGTTTCATTGCTCCAGCAGTCCTAAGTGCATCAACCATATGTGGTTGGAAAACTTTAAAATTAAACATCAGAAGAGTAAGGGGAGGAAAGTTTCCTTTTGCCTCTCAAGAAAATGCATTGTTTAATTCATTCAAATACAAATGGAATGTTCATACTAAGCCACTAGGATGTTCCTAATTTCTTAAAGATGTTGCTTCGTATGATGAAGTACCATCTGACCCAATGCATCAATGCTAGCCTGAGCTTGTAGGTTACCAAAAAATAACCATTGCCCAATGACCTTCCCACTTCCTTTTCTTTTGGTTTTCTCTATGAATGAATCCCTTTTAGGGGAAATGTTAGAATGATATTTTCAGATCTCCAGACAATATAGGATCAGACCACAGAATTAAAGTGTTTTCTTTGTCTTAAGATACCTTTCTTCTCTAAGTATGAAAAAAAACATTTGGATCAGATCAATTGTGTCCTTTGAATTCAAGTAGAAAGATTCAGTCATTAAGTGTACAGTTTACTGGTATTAGTGTAAGAGACAAAGATTTTCATCTGATCACTTCTTCAGTTTTATGTTAATTTAAACATATTCTGAAAATTACTATGTTTAGCTTGTGTGGGTCATTGTACTTCACAGAATCACAGAATCACAGAATTATCAAGGTTGGAAAAGACCGAGAAGATCATCCAGTCCAACCATTCACCTATTACTACTAGCTCCCACTAAACCATATCCCTCAATACAACATCCAGTCTTTCCTTGAACACCCCCAGGGTTGGTGACTCCACCACCTCCCTGGGCAGTGCATTCCAGTGCCTGACTACCCTTTCTGAGAAATAGTGCTTCCTAATGTCGAGCCTGAATCTCCCCTGGCGCAGCTTGCTACCATTCCCTCTAGTTCTGTCACTGCCTACACGGGAGAAGAGGCCGACCCCCAGCTCACTACAACCTCCCTTCAGGAAGTTATAGAGAGCTATAAGGTCTCCCCTAAGCCTCCTCTTCTCCAGGCTGAACAATCCCAGCTTCCTCAGACGCTCCTCGTAAGGCTCGTAAGGTACTTGGAGGTGAGCTAGTAAAAATGTCATTTGATGGAGGCAGTGCAAACACTGTTTTCTTTTAAAAAACCCTGTAAGTACATGTTAGGTTAGATTTTATATAGAAAATAGAAACTCCTCCAAGTGACAGGAAAAGGTTAAAGTACACTTCCTGCTGCTTTCTCCTGGATGGTTCCACTCCCTTACAGCTTCAGTCAGGGCTAGCTGTGATTTTAAACAATATTTACATTTAACGTAGTGGGACGAGACAAGTACTCTTTCCTAATTATGTGAGAAAGTTAAATTGCTTTACTACTTCTATTGTCATGCAACCTTTGTGTTATTGACCATGGAAATAATGAGTGTTCAAATGCATCTGGCAGCTTGCACAGCTATGTATTTTAATGGACAAAGGTGCATCACTGAGGAAAATATCCAAGAGCCACTGTCTCTGTGACACCAAAGAAAGGGATTAAGTTCAGAATTTTTGACTAATAAAAAAGCTATATTAAGAGGTCTAACTTTCAAAATATTTGGTCTCATTTCTAATATCATCAAACTTGTATTTCAGTAAATTTGGGCCTGATTTAAGTAAATAACAAGAAGGCAGGTGGGCCCCCAAAATCAAGGTATCTGTTATGTAACTAAACAGACATTTCTGATATCTAAACAGAGGCCACCTTCCTAACTAATCTGTGCTACTCTGCATTATCAAACTAATCTACCCTATTGCCTATATCCAGTATGCTTTTATGTTGGTGTCAAGTTAAAAAACATACACTGCTAAAAAATTATCTATAGGATTATATATTAGAATTGGTATTTATTAATCATGACAATATTGTTCACTTCTATATTAAACTGTTGGTGCCTCTCTTTGGACATGAGGAGCATGGCTTGACTGCCTTGAAGACTATCTTCAACCATGGCAGTATGCAAAACACACAGAAAAGATAAGAACCACCCCAGTGACAGGGACGTTCACTTTTCTTCTTATCTCAGCTCTCTATACCCAAGAATGGATGCAGCTGTCCTTAAAGCAGGGAATCCAGAACAAGGCCAAGATTCCGTCTTCAGTGCCCTGGGAGACCTCAAAAAGATCAAATGTCACCATGCAGCCGGAGTTTAGGGGAATCCAGCCTTTATTTCACCTCCATGCTTCCTCTCCAGCCACGGGAAGAAAAGGTCTGTGGCTAGGTGGCACTCACAAATGTTTCTCCTCCTCCCGTCTTTCCTCATTGAAGGAGAAAAGGCAAGTTGAATGAGCAGAAGCAACATGTCCAGAATTACCTTGTCTCAGGAAAAACTTTCTGTACTTTTCTGCCTCTCTGCTCATGCCTGGATTGTTCTTTCTCTGGTGACAGAAACAAAGGAGATGGCCTATCAGAAAGTATTCTTAGTCATCTTAGAATTGTCTGAGCTTTAAATCAAGACCAAGTCACCCTATGTCCTCAGGAAATCATGGTAAAAGCTGGCAACACTGTGCATGGGGATCTAGTAAAAGCTTCCATATGAATAAGAGGTGCCTCTTCCCGACTTTTTCTAGGATTGGCTGGGTCTCATGGTCTCAGTTTTCTGTTTTCACGAGGACCAAATGTTGCTTTAAAAGTTATAGAGGAATGAAGAGCATTTAAAATAAGCCAATTTAAAACCTGGGCTTTTGCTGAGCTTTTATAATATGCCATTTACTGAAAATATCTCTCTGTGTGAGATCTTTCGCCCTAAGAACATATGTCCTTCCTGCTTGTTCAGACTCTGATCCTAATCTCAATTGTTTGATGTCATAATCTGTAGTATGGGAATGCAGAGAAATGCCTTGAAAAAACCTCCAGTGTTAATTGAGAGAAGGTGCCTTCTGGGGGCTTTCTGTGTGCAATAGTTTCAGCAACGATTGGAAGAAAGCGTATTAATCAATTTTGCAGATGACTTGCAGTGGGGAAAGATCATAAACCACTTAAAGACTGGGAATAATACAGAACACAAGTTTCATAAAACAAAGGAAGAATCTAACATCACTTGGAACACGCCGGATGTCCAGATCGCTTCCCATAGCTGTTCAGCAAACATTTTTGAAAAGATTTTGAAAATCAATATCGAAGTGAGAATTAATTGATGACAGAGAAATAAATATGTTCAGGCCTTTGGAAGTCCCAGGAAGAAACAGAAGTGCTTTCAGAATCTAATGTTATGTTCTTAAATTCCAGAAAAGACAATACAAAAATAGGGCTGCTATACAGTGTCATTCCTCTAGAAAAGAATATGGGATAATAGCAATCATATATCCTGTTCAACTGTAGACTCATAGAGGGCTTTGGGTTGGAAGGGACTTTAAAGGTGATCTAGTTCCAAATCCCTCCCATGGGCAGGGACACCCTCCACTAGACCAGGTTGCCCAAAGTCCCATCAACCTGGCCTTGAACACTGCCAGGGTTGGGGCTTCCACAACCTCTCTGGGCAGCCTGTGCCAGGGCCTCACCAATCATAGTAAAGGATTTCTTCCCAAATTCTAATCTAACCCTGCCCTCTTCCAGCTTGAAGCCATTCCCTGTTGTCCTATCACTACAGTCCCTAGTGAGCAGTCCTTCTCACACTTTCCTGTAGGACCCTTTAAGTACTGGTAGGCTGTAATTAGGTCTCCTTGGAGCCTTCTCTTCTCCAGACTGAACAAGCCCAACTCTCTTGGACAGTCTTCATAGGAGAGGTGCTCCAACCCTCTGATCATCTTCGTGGCCCTCTGGACTCGCTCCAACAGCTCCATGTCTTTCCTGTACTAGGACCCCCAGAGCTGGACACAGTACTGCAGGTGGGGGTCTCACGAGAGCAGAGTAGAGGGGCTTTGTATTATAAGTGCCATTTTCTTTATACTGACATTAACAACAAACATCTTAGAGTGCCTTTTAATTTCAAGTCCCATAGCAAGATTTACGGTCTTCACTTTGGGAGAAGATGACTTTAGTGAGCTGAGAACAGCTTTTGCTGATACTCACTAGTAATTCTAGTTACATATACACATCGCTTTCACAGAGTCTTGCTAACTCTGTGTGGCTGCAGAAATGCAAGTGTCATAGGTGTCACAAAGGCCAGTAATTTGAAGCTTACAGCAAGTTCAGCCAACATCATGCAATTGCATCAGCATGCAGTTGTTAAATACATTTTCTAATTTTGCTTGGAATATGTGAATCACTTTAGATGTTCTTAGCACAATCTTGTCAGGATGCACAGTTGGAAGAGTCTCGACTTAAGTAACTGCTACATCAGGATTGGTACGATATGCCTTGAGAAACCACTTCAGGCCTCCAGACGCTTCCATCTGAATTATTTCCCATTGCCTTTTATTTACAAAATATTAAATTTATCATATAACATTTTTCTCACTTCTTAATAACTTTATACCATTCACTTTGGTTTTTTCCTGATAGCTCACATTTCGAAAATTCATAAAGAATCCTGACAGCTGTAATTGCTGTGATTTGACTGTAGCAAATAGAAAAACTGCATTATGTAGTATGCTTTAGACAGGTCTTTTGACTAGTGCTGCATTATCATCCAGGGGAATAAACACAAGAATGAGACAAATTGGTCTTATCCTTAGTCAAGCCATTTTATATTTACGGTTTAGTTTCCTGATTTATAAAAAGGGGATTACAAATCTACTTGTCTAAAAATGGATTTTATACAGGAGATAATTGAATAATGTCTGTACACTGCTTTGAACATCTAAGGAGCAGCATGTGAATGATGAGTGTTGTTTTCTCTTTATTAGTCTATGTCTCACATTAATTTCTTATCTCTCTTCTCAAAACTCTTCCTGCAGTAATCTTATTTTTCTAATATTGAAATATCCCACTCACTTTAGTCTCATCGAACCTGGAAAAGTCCCCTGGAATTATGTTGCTGGCTCCTTTTATATACCTTGTGTCTTACCGACTGACCTTTGATAATTTTATTTTTCTTCACTGTATTAAAAGTCAGGTGAAATCTTTGCATTATCATACTCTTTATCCAGATTTCTTCTACTCTCTCTGAATCACTTATTATTACTTATTTTCTAACTGCTTACACACAAGAGTTTTCTGAATATACTGTACATAGGCTCATTAAAAAAATCAAGGCAATTCTAGCTTGTGCATTTACAAGACAGAGAGAATTTTGTATTCCTATTGTGTAAGATGGTTTTCTTATAACTTAATTATGGCAAACAAGAAGTATCAGGCCAAATGAAGAAGCTTGGAATGTTTTGTTTTCGTACAGACATAGCAGTTTCTCTGCTGCTGCCTTAAAACAAGGCGGGTGCAAATTAGGTTCACATCATTGTCGGCAGCAACCTCATTTGCTTAACCTCAGTGCATCAAAAATGAGAATAAGTTTTTTTGGAATGCAAATATTATTGTGAAATAGGGGGAAAAAAAGGAAAGGAAGAAATATAGGTTACGCATGGCTGCTTTTAATGGAAATAGTATGATGTCGTTTCTCTCCCTTTCTTCATGGTTTGAAGTCAGTGATCCCCAGAGAGAAAAATTCTGAAGTTGTAATGAAAAGGGATCATTTCAGAACACATAACAGACAGTTCCCTCGTCTTTTATGTTCTAGGGAGAGAGAATGTTTCCATTGTATGTGGCTTTTTGATATATGACTTTGAAAAGAATACTCAATCCTTCCATGAAAAGGTTGAATATTCTTCTCTCTGCTTAGTTCTCATTCCTGAATTACATTGAAATCCCACTCCCTGGTTATTCATAATTTGCTAAAGTTTCCCTGTGAGGCTTAAAATTGTAGCACTCTAGTAAAGACATTTTAAAAAGAAATACCATGCTAAAACAAATAATGCATTGCAGAACAAAAAAATATCTGAGACATAGAGGAGGGAGAACCAACCCCATACTTCCCTTTTTCTTTCTCTCATGGTGAGTACAGAAAGAATTATGCCAATAAGTGTTTGCTTACATTTAACTCTGAGGCCATTCGTTGGTGCAGTGCATTGCAAGCTCAAAGAACAGTTGGAGGCTGAACTTGAGACATTCACACTATGCAGTAATTGCTCTATTTAACCATTATATCTTAAGCAGTCCTGTTACTGGATTACTCTTTTGAAGCCTGGCTTGAAAACCAATCCAATAGTCTTATAGCAGTCTCCAAAAGAAAACTGGAGCTTCAGGAAATCCACGTTGTAGATCTTTCATTGTCATTCTTCCTGACCTGCCAGTGCAGTTTAGCATTCAACAGTGTGAAGAATTTCTAAGAACAATTCAACTAAAAATAGATCTCAAACAAAAGGTGAAGCAAGCAGAGGTGTATGTTTATGGAAGTGAGGCAATATGGTAACGTCTGCAAATATTAGCTGAAATTTTTAATGCTATTTTAATTAAGCTTCTTAGAAATAATTTCACATGTTAAAACTTGAAATAAAGAGTCAGACACGGCATGCCTGCAAGACAACTTCCAGCTGCCTGATCAGATGTTTGCTTTGCAAGGGTTATTTTCTATTATCCTGAAAAAAGGAGTGTTCTGTTCATCTTGCCTGACATTAGGGTAACAAAAATTTTATTCACCTTGACCTAAATAGATGTCTTTGTAGAAAGGGTTTCCCAGTTGTTTTGTTATGTGCCTTTTTAAGGACAAGATGACTAATCTTGTGATTTTTGTTGACCAGGATAGAAAATTAGGTGATCAGTCCAGACCTAACAATTATTTTTGTGTTAACTCATTCAGAATTGTATCCCATCAGATTCCAGCTGGGACTTTGAATTACTGTCCACAGAGTAGATGACTTTTACAAGCACACTTGTCTTTTAATGAGGATTTTATTTACATTAGTAGGTTTGTGAGATTTAAATTGTGTTTTAAATCATGTATGCAGGACTTAAAGTTTTAACTGACATGTCCAGGCAACTTACATCTGCATTAATTACTTTGGGATTTCCCAGCAGTGTTTTGCTGTATTCATTTTCCATTTCTATAATAAATAAGACAGTGGCTGTTGCTAAGACACCATAGGTTTAACTCACCCAGTAGGATTTCATTTGAGGTGTCTTCCTAATTTTTCAGTGCATGTTGATGAATAATACTCTCATTGTAAGTAAATAGTTTTGTAAATTCCTGCTTGGAAATACAACGCTCTCCTGTCCCACACACTCTGTAAGAGTTACCACAATGACTCTTTTGACACAGAATTTTAGCTGACCTAACCCGTATCCTGGGGTGCATCAAGCATGGCACTGCCAGCTGGTCCAGGGAGGTCATTGTTCTGCTCTACACTGTGTTAGTGTGGCCTCACCTTGAGTCCTATCTGCAGTTTTGGGCACCACAGTACAGGAGGGACACAAAACTATTGGAGAGTGTCCAGAGGAAGGCAACGAGGATGGGGAAGGGTCTGGATGGAAAGTCTTATGAGAAGAGGCTGAAGTCTCTTGTTTTGTTCAGTCTGGAGAAAAGGAGGCTGAGGGGAGACCTTGTCATGGTCTGTGGCTTCTTGACAAGGGGAACTGAAGGGGCAGGTGCCGATCTCCTCTCTTTGGTGGCCGGTGATAGAACCCAAGGGAATGGTATGAAGCTGAGAGAGGGGAGGTTCAGGTTGGACATTAGGAAGAGGCTCTTTACTGAGAGCATGGTTGGGCACTGGAACAGGCTCCCCAGGGAAGTGGTCACAGCACCGAGCTTGGCTGAGTTCAAGAAGCATCCGGACGATGCACTCAGTCCCATGCTCTGACCTGGCTGGCCCTGGCTGGGGCCAGGAGTTGGACTTGATGATACCTATGGGTCCCTTCTAACTTAGCATATTCTATGATTCTGATAAAATTTTAGGACCTTCTCTAAGTTATTGTCTAGACAAATTCTACTTTCAGTGGAGAGACACATGTAGCCCCTCTTAAAGCAAGTGTTTCAAATAGGTTCACTGAATGACTTCCCTGAAGTGCCAATATCACTCCTTCTGAAGGAGCAGAGATAGCAAATGCATACCAGACACCTAACCTGAGGAGAGATCACAGAATCGCACACAGAATCACAGAATGTTAGGGGTTGGAAGGAACCTTGAAAGATCATGTAGTCCAACCCCCCCATGAGAGCAGGATCATGTAGGTCACACAAGAAGACTCCACAACCTCTCTGAGCAGTCTGTTCCAGTGCTCCATCACCCTCACAGTGAAAAAAAATCTTTCTTGCATTCACATGGAACCTCCTATGCTCCAGCTTGCACCTGTTGCCCCTTGTCCTATCATGAATCCCAACAGGATTAAGTTCATACTCTGTATTTTCTTGGTGCAGGATCCTTTCCTAAAAGGTTCACAGAACGTGCTAACTAGCATTAAGCTTTTTGGAGAAGAGCCCTATAGAATCATATAGAAATATAGAATGGTTGGGTTGGAAGGAACATTAAAGACCATATAGTTCCAATCCCCCTGCCATAGGCAGGGACACTTTCCACTAGTCAAGGTTTCCCACTGGGGGAAGCCATGGTTTCTCTGGTCAACCTGTGGCAGGACCACACCACCCTCACAGTAAAGGATTTCTTCCTTCTATCTAATCTAAATCTTTTAGACTAAAGCCATTACCCCTTGTCCTATCACTATTGCTTTTGTGAACCATCTCTCTTCAGCTTTCCTCTAGGCCCCCTCTAGGTACTGGAAGTCTGCTATAAGATATTCCTGCAGTCTTCTTGTCTTTCTTGTAGTGGGCACCCCAGAGCTGGATGCAGTGCTCCAGGTGTGGTCTCACGAGAGCTCAGTAGAGGGACAGAACTACCTCCTTTGACCTGCTGTTCATGCTTCTTTTGATGCAGCCAAGGATACAGTTGGCTTTCTGAATTGCAACTGTGCATTGCTGGCTCATATTCAACTTAAAGATCATCTCTCTTTTCTCTTAATTCCATTTCTATCACATAAATCCCTCCAGATGCATTGTGTTGGTTTCCAAAGTTTCCAGGAGAGGAAAGGTGGTATAGGCAAGGGCAATCTGATCAGGTTGATCAGAGAGAAGAATCTGGGATTCATATGGGGCTCACATTCTGCTGGACAGTGAGGGTGACAATGAGGGAAACAGTGAGATGATGGCATTTTACAGCTGAGAGTGGGGATGGCTGGACTACAAAAATAACAGTGTGATGGGGAGTGAGAGGAACGATAATGGGAATAGCTTGAGTTATCAGCTTAGAGGGAAGAGGCAGGACTGGTGTATGGCTAACTACTATTCCCTTCATCACTTTACACCCCAGCCACAAACACTTAAAACTCATCTGTAATACAGGTTTAGCTCATCTCCAGCCCATAACATGGGCTGTTCTGGCAAGACTCCACTTAGTCTCATGCACTCCAGAGCTGGATTTGTACTTTTCATAGTGTATTTCCTTGCATGGTTTCTACAAGTTCATTTTGGTCACTGTGGTTTGGGAATAGACTTGACCAAATTCAAACCTGTGTCACAGCAATTTTAATCACAGAACAGTCAGAGATTAAGGCATTTTCCAATGGCCCACAGCCATGACTAAAATCCAAAAGGCCCATATATGAAAATCTGCAGCAATCGAGTGTTTAAACAGCATTCAACAAAATGAGCTTGCAGTTGGATAATGAAAATTTGAATCAACATGCTCTGGTAACCAATACCCATACACTGAATGCCAACTGAATATTTAAACTCAAAATGCAAAGCAGAGAAGCATAACAACTCGATTACTGACTTCCTTTCTATAAAGGAAATATTGTTTTAAGTGAGCTGTTCTAATGATCAAATATACCACAGGAATGTGTCAGCAATTATAGTAATCAACACAGCACGGGTTTTTTCAACTTCTTTTTTACCTAGCATCTCCTAAACATTAAGGGGGAAGTTATGTCCTTTGGCCCCAGACTGTACAGACAAAAAAATGCTGGAAGCCAAGTTTAAATAATTAGTCCTAGAGGAATGCATATACTCACTGTGTGATCTCTTATCTCAAGAAATATTAGGCTTGTGCAAGGTTGATGCAACTAAGGAACAGTGTAATCTACTGAGGAAGAGGCAGAGAGAACTGAAATAAATTATACTTTTTGAGGTAAGACTTGAAGCTCATGACTAGGCAACAAGAACCAGTTCAAAACTCACCTGCAGCACAGGCAAAATCGGTGTCTACTGCACCAAGCACAAGGGCCTGTGCCAGGCAGGGGCCTAATTATTTCACCCATGGTCAGAGCTGAACAGAGCTCCAGGAAGAGGCCAGGGGGAGCAAGATAGGTACAGCTTCCAAGAGATGGTAGAAATGAAAGCAGAAACAATGTTGCCTCAGCAGATACTGCAGTCCTGTGTTTTCTGCCTTACTCTTCAGCAGCATACTCCATCCTGGGTTTCCAAGGTTCTGATATTGGCGAGGTTTTGCTGCCCTATTGCAAGCAAGACTTGTAGCAACTATTTTGAGGATGATGTGAACAGAGCAGAAAGGAAAGAGGAAGAATTTCTTAGGAACAAAATCCTCCAGGGCACCCTGATAGCGTGGTGCCTGATAAATAGTGCAACTTTGGACTGGGCTGAATACTGAGCACACGCTGGAGGTCCTTCACCTTCGTAAACCCATCAGGGTTGCTAGAGAAAGTAACTGTTCTAAGTCTAGTGGCTGCCATCTTCAGCAGCAGCTGGGCAGAAATTGCCATCTACAGCAATTGCTTGATGGGTTTAGAACACATTCAATTGGAAATTTGGAATGAATCACTTGTGTTCTAATTAGGTTTGGAAGCCAGTTTCAGTCAGGGATTGCTGTGTCATCTACCATATTTATTCTGTGTAACAGCTTAGGTATTTCCAAAGCACATCTGTCTTCATAACTCACTGAATGGCCTAGCACTCCACTGACCATACCCCTGACTTGCTGTTTCAGTGAAACACAACCTTATAGAAAGCTTGTCCAGGTATCAAAAGCCTGAGGAATTTTAGAATGATAGTCAGGATACTTGAACAGCACTAATTTCAGGCTCTGAGTCAAGCAAAAAGGTAATAATTAAATAATTTATTCCCTAAAAATGGTATATAAAAGAAAATACATGAACTCCACCTAAGGCAACAAGAAAATCCTTGTGCAAATGCTGTTATATAAGTATACTGCTATTACTATAGTCTCACATTTCATGCCTCTGCGAAGCTTAATGCTGTGCGTGATTTTTGACATGAGAGGATTTTAGCATGTGAACAGACTTGCAGGTGAGAGAATGGACAGACAGCAGAAGGGGTAGGTATGCCACTGTAGCACCTCTGAAGTGTGGGTATTTCAGAGTTTTACCACAACATTGCTGGAATGTTGGGAGATGTTCCAAGTTACCTCACCAGCTCATCACAATTGCATTTTTTAATTTTTTTTTTAGTAAGACAGGGAAGATGACATGAGCCTGGGGCAGCAGGCAAGAAAAGAAAGGGAAAGAGACAGAGATGCAGAGAGATATGGGAGTAGAGAGAGAAAGAGGGAAGGGAAGGGAAGGGAAGGGAAGGGAAGGGAAGGGAAGGGAAGGGAAGGGAAGGGAAGGGAAGGGAAGGGAAGGGAAGGGAAGGGAAGGGAAGGGAAGGGAAGGGAGAGGGGAGGGGAGGGGAGGGGAGGGGAGGGGAGGGGAGGGGAGGGGAGGGGAGGGAAGGGAAGGGGAGGGAAGGGAAGGGAAGGGAAGGGAAGGGAAGGGAAGGGAAGGGAAGGGAAGGGAAGGGGGAAGGGAAGGGGAGGGGAGGGGAGGGGGAGGGGAGGGGAGGGGGAGGGGAGGGGGAGGGGGAGGGGAGGGAGAGGGAAGGGAAGGGAAGGGAAGGGAAGGGAAGGAAGGGAAGGGAAGGGAAGGGAAGGGAAGGGAAGGGAAGGGAAGGGAAGGTGAAGGGAAGGGAAGGGAAGGGAAGGGAAGGGGAAGGGAAGGGAAGGGAAGGGAAGCGGAAGGGAAGGGAGGGGGAGGGGAGGGGAGGGGAGGGGAGGGGAGGGGAGGGGAGGGGAGGGGAGGGAGGAAGGGGAAGGGAAGGGAAGGGAAGGGAAGGGAAGGGAAGGGAAGGGAAGGGAAGGGAAGGGAAGGGAAGGGAAGGGAAGGGAAGGGAAGGGAAGGGAAGGGAAGGGAAGGGAAGGGAAGGGAAGGGAAGGGAAGGGAAGGGAAGGGAAGGGAAGGGAAGGGAAGGGAAGGGAGGAGGGAGGGGAGGGGAGGGGAGGGGAGGGGAGGGAAGGGAAGGGAAGGGAAGGGAAGGGAAGGGAAGGGAAGGGAAGGGAAGGGAA